>OV281344.1:0-10000000 GCA_923062675.1 Marasmarcha lunaedactyla
GAGAACCCTTACCCAAATCAACAAAAGTATGGTTTTGTATTGGATTAAGGCGCACGCGGGGCTAGAGGGCAACGAGCGCGCGGACCAATTGGCCAAAGAAGCCGCTCTTCGCTCTAAAACTGGACACGCATACGACAAATATCCTGTTTCATTCGTCAAGAGGAGCATACGAATGCAATCTCTTGACGAATGGAACAACCGATATAGATCTAGCGAAACAGCATCAACCACCAAGATCTTTTTCCCGGATGCCATAGACGCCTACAAAACCGTACGCAAAATAAAACCAAGTGGACTAATGACACAAATTATGACAGGGCATGGGGGATTCTCTGCATACCTGAATCGATTCAGATGCAAGGAGGATCCCTCATGCATATGTGAACCGGGAATAAGTGAAACGATAACTCACATATTGGTGGAATGTCCGGTTTTCGCGCCTGAGCGATATGAAGTCGAACAAAAAATAGAATCCAAATTGGAAACCCAAAATTTCGCAGAATTCTTAAAAAGCAAGAACAGAGAAATATTTCTAGGCTATTGTGAAAAAATCGCAAAAAAAGTAGTAGATAGAAACAAAAGTTTATAAGAAAATTATGTTGCCATGATATCATGTGCATATTGTGTACAACATATGCCACAAAAAAGTACATCAAAATAAAACAGAGTAAAACAATAACCTAGAGAAAGCATAACACATTAAGTAAGAAAAATATTTTAAAATGACACGAATCAGAACACTAGATAGCTAATCAAACCGTCCAATGCAACACCAAGGCAAATAAAGCTGAAATTGAAACCGCAAAAGGGGACAAAGAAAAACCAACCTTCCAAAAAATTTTTTAAACATAAGGCATATGTACCTCAATAAAATGACTAGATAAATAAATGAAGGACAACATCTTCAAAAAATTATTATTACATTAAAGTTACTAAAAAAGCTCCAAATAAAAGGCATAGTAAAGGCTTCGTCTCCGCGACGGAGGTAAAAGTTTAAAAGAAAAAAAAAAAAAAAAAAAAAAAAAAAAAAACCTAACCTAACCTAACCTAACCTAACCTAACCTAACCTAACCTAACCTAACCTAACCTAACCTAACCTAACCTAACCTAACCTAACCTAACCTAACCTAACCTAACCTAACCTAACCTAACCTAACCTAACCTAACCTAACCTAACCTAACCTAACCTAACCTAACCTAACCTAACCTAACCTAACCTAACCTAACCTAACCTAACCTAACCTAACCTAACCTAACCTAACCTAACCTAACCTAACCTAACCTAACCTAACCTAACCTAACCTAACCTAACCTAACCTAACCTAACCTAACCTAACCTAACCTAACCTAACCTAACCTAACCTAACCTAACCTAACCTAACCTAACCTAACCTAACCTAACCTAACCTAACCTAACCTAACCTAACCTAACCTAACCTAACCGATGGACCGTGGTCACCCCGACCCGAGAACACGTGTACCGTAACCGCTACGCTCGCTCGCGCCTCAAAAAAGTCTTCAAAAATCGAAAAAAGTGGGTTTTTTCGCAGTTATTACTGAGTGCGATACATCAAAGTGTGCGGAAAAATCGCCCCTACATAGTGGTGAAAATAAAAAGTGAAAGTGACACAGTGCTGAAGTAGAAAGTGGAAAAAAGTGAATTTTCTAACCTCGAAAAATCTTTGACAAAATACGCTGAGCGTTTAATCGGCCTGACCCCCAAGTTTTTTGGTGTCGCCGGAAGCGCCTCAGCGAGACCTACAATTTGACACCCCTCTTGGATTTTTTCCGCCCCTACGGGCGACGTAAAGTCCAAAAAAACAACTTCCACGTGGTCACGTGGAAGCAGTTCCCGTGACGTCAGCAACAACTTACCCACCTGGACCGAAGCGCCGAGCCAGCCCCATCCCGGATCTGCTTTTATAATTTAAGTACCTATCATAGTTTTTAAGTAATTTCATTTTAAAAATTAGGCTAAATTTCAAAAAATCATAGTAGTAAAAATAGATCGATAAGGTATAGTTTAAAAAATTTATTATTGTTAAGCTAGTCAATAGCTAAAACATATCTGAAAAAAAAAATTTTTTATTGGTTAGTTTCCAAGATATTTAGTTTTTAAATTTTAAGGGTTGATAGAAAGGGTGGAAGGAGCCCCCCTGGAACCTTTTAAATAATTGTAAAAAATTGTTACTGTAATTATTAGCATTAGAAAATTTTTTCAGAATTTTAAATTAATAATCTCTATTTTTAATATCAAATTTTAATTAAAAAAGTGTGTTTTTGTGGATGGAAAAATAGTAAAATTAGTTTTTAAAATTGTATTTATCAATAATCGTGTTGGCCGCAGCGAGCCCTTTTAAACGAGCCCAAACTCGGGTATATTATAATAAAAGGGGACCGAGTAATATTAGTTTTAAGATTTTGGTCGGCCATTTTGACCGCCATTTTGTGACCACGAGCCTTAATTATTCTTAGTTTTTAATTAGCAAAGTCGATAGCAGAGATTTTAATTTATCTGTATAAACTGAATTAATATCGAATTTACCACCTTAGTTTCACCCCCCTACCCCTCGGGAAAAAATTTCTCACGGATTTTGCCCTAACTCCAGGATTTTGTTGCCTGGGACTCGGGAAGACCAGAGATACCCGACACACCCCTGTCCGACCATATCTGTCTATAATACCAAGTGGTTTGCAGAAAATTTCCAAAACCCCTTATTTTCAGTGATTTTTAAAAAATTATAGGAACCCAACAAAGAAAAACGGGATACGGGATTCGAACCGGGAACTTCCTGGCCAGCTGTAGCAACCATTAGTTTTATCCCGGGACTAATAGTTTAATTTATAGAAATTTTTAAAGTTGCGAAGGGCCCCGGACGCCATTCGCAACTAAGTTGGTAACCCTTATTTAAGGGTGAAGGAGCGGGAATTTCGGGAAAATAACAAAAAATTGATTCAGTCTGATCTGAAGCAGTTTCAGGGGCAATCTACCTGTACCCACCCCCAAAACTCACCCCCGGGAAGATTTTTGGACAAAAGTCGAAAAATCTTGGGGTTGCAAACCCCCATTCCAGAATCCGACCATACTGCCAGTAAATTTGGCACCCCGGCTAGACGTTCCCGAAAATCCCGCCCCTCTAGGGTAATATTAGACCCCAAAACCAACCTTCGGAAGCTGGCAAAAACCACCCCCTCAGATTCCAGACACCACAACAGTCGCGCCCCCCCCCTAAAAATTCCAAACTTCATCGCGCCTTGTGCGCGCACCATCCCTCTCCCCCCAACGTAAATTTCCTAAAATCCTTACCATAAACACCGGAGCTATCACAGGAACATCAAGAATAGCCGGACAGTCTACAAACGCAAAAAATAAGATTGTTTTGATAAGGATTTTAGGGAATAATCCCCGTATCTCGGGAACCGTTTGTCCTAGGCCAAAAATAGCCAAATTTTTGGCCCCCCCCTCCCTAACCCACCCCCTATACCACCCAGGCCCTCCATAGATATATCCCTCTCAGACCTACCCCCAAAATTTCAACCCCCTACCCCTAAATTATAAAAATATTTTTGTAGTATAAGTATTTATGTTGTACGGGGTACATCTGTAGGGAGTACCTTAGTATATATATTTGGTAATTTTGGACAGTTTTTACTAGGTGTAACTTCGGAACCCCTGGTCCGATTTAGCTGGGACCTTCACTGAGGGGTTGGTTTTTGCGAGTACTACCACCTCCCCCCCCCCCAACTCTACATAGAGTCGAAAAATTTTTTTTTTAAAACTTTGTTCTGGTAGGGACCTTAAGTCCAAGTGTTCTATTTGTCCCCGCACCCCCCCCCCCGACCACCCCACCCCCTTTTTTGTAAATTTGAAAATTTTTCGAAGTTTTTATAACTTAGACAATAAAATCCTTGTACGCAACATACTTAAATATCATTCATTTAAATAATTTGAATACTTGTTTGAATACGTATTTAAACACATATTTACATACGTATTTAAACAAATAACTTTTGAACCACTGGTCCGATTAGGCTGGGACTTTCACCAAAGGGTGGGACTGGTGAGTACTATCCCCTCTTCTCCCCCCACTGTCTCTACATAGAGACAAAAAACTTTAAAAATTGTTATTAAATTATCTTTGACAAAGGGGTGATACAGGCTTAAGACTAGCTCTACATAGAGCTATCTAGAATCAATTGTAGAGCACAATAAAAATTGCAAGGAAACATAACTGACTCTACCAGGTACTCTGAACCGGGGATTTTACAGAACAAAGCTTACTCTACATTTATTTAAATTATTTATATTTATTTGATAAAAATTTTTTTTATTTTATTCTGATTTGATTTTATTTTAATTTGATTTGATTTGACTTGATTTTATTTTAATTTAAATTTTTATTTTATTTTTAAATTTATTTAAATTATTCAATTATTTACACGATAATAGGGACATTATACACCCCTATTATCACGACTGAATCTATAATTCTAATTTTATTTTATTTTATTTATTTTAATTGTTGACGATTTGCGACTAAAATGGCGCTCTATCGCACCCCCAATAAACCGACTGATTGTGTAACAGATATCTCTGTCCCTAAGACCTATACAGTAACACCAAGAATGAGCCAGGCAGGACCTGATGCTAGGGCTAAAAATTGGCTGCTAGAGGCCAAGATGTATAAGGATCAAGCTCTCGAACAGTTGAAAGTATCAAGAAACACAAAAACTGAAATAAAAAGGGACATCGCTATGGCATGCGACAGATTATACGCAATAGTCAAGGTGATGGCGAGGGAAATAGAAAAGGGTGTAAAACAGGAACTGGCGGAAAAAGGTGACACGAACTCGGTTACTCACAAGTGTTCACTCAATGAGGAGTTACTAATAATGGAATTGCAAAAAACCCGAGATTTTATAGCTGACAATAATGCAAGAATGGAAGAACTCCAAGAAATTATCGAAACTCAAAAACAGTCAGCACCTAGCGTCAGACCGGACAGCTACGCGGGGGCGGTGTCGGGCCGATCAAAAGCTAATGCTTTTGAGCGGACGACGCTGCACTCGGTAGTTGTCTCGTCAGGAAACGAGAATGACACTAGTGAAAACGTTTTGGAGAGAGTACGGGAGGCCGTGAAGGCGAGGGATGGCTGGATCCGGGTAGAGAGGGCAAGAAAGGCAAAAGACCAGAAAGTGATCCTGAGCTGTAGGACGACCGAGGAAAGGGCAGAGGTCAAGCGGAAGATCGAAAAAGATGGCGACAATTTGAAATGTGAAGAAGTCACAAACAAGGACCCCCTCCTACAGCTCAGTAGCGTACTTGCCGTGCACACGGACGACGAAGTCGTGGAGGCGCTCAGAAACCAGAACCCGAACATCTTTGCGGGACTTGGCGAGGAAGAAGATAGGGTGATCGTCAAGTTCCGCAAAAGAACGCGGAATCCGCAAGTCAACCACGTGGTTCTGAGCGTCTCTCCGATCATCTGGAGCAGGACTTTAGAAAATAGCGTGTTGCACATCGATTTGCAAAGGGTCAGGGTTGAGGATCATTCTCCCTTGATCCAATGCACGAGATGCCTCGGATTTGGCCATAGCAGGCGTCTGTGCAAAGGCACAGCAGATTTGTGTAGTCACTGCGGAGGTGAACATCACAAGACAGAATGTCAGGAGTACCGCGAGGGCCTCTCGCCAAGATGTACAAACTGCGCTGCATCTAATGCACACCGAAATGAAGTGTGCCACAATGCGTTTAGCCATTCATGCCCGGTCCGGAAACGGTGGGACGAATTGGCTCGCGCATCTGTGGCATACTGCTGAGGTGGCCACCGCGAAATCAGCCTGCTTGCCGGCACTCTGCCTCCATAGCATGCAGAAAATTGTAACTGTATATTAATTGTATGTATGTTTATATAATATCTACACGCATAGGGCAGGGATCGGAGGCTGGTTGGGTATCTTCGCTATTTTGAATAATAGTGAAACCGGAACCAGTCTCTAGATCTAGCCCAAGACACCAAAAACTCAACAAGCACCAACACATCGTCTTTAATATAGCTGGTACAGTCAATTACTCCTCCAGAGTGTATTGGGTTAGATATGCAATAATTTTGACAATGGCAACTAACACACAGCATTGTAGTTGCCAACAACATTAATAGGGAAAAACATAACTCAGGAAACCTAAAGTAAAAATGTAAAAATAAATATGTTGGCAAAATATTTTGGTAAATATTTGGGACAACATAGAATTAAATAAGAAATGTAATAAATAAATAATATAATAGGCTAAGACAATATGACATAATTGAGTGGAACTTGTAAAATAAAAAATAGACATTAATAAAAAGCTTACTTATAACTAAATAGATGTAGAGCTACAGCTCTACAATTTTAATAAAAAGTATGTACTACAGTAAATACAAAAATATACTGAACAGAAATGTAAAGTGATATACTATTAGTATTGAATACATTGTACAATAATAATGTAGACAATAAGATAATAATTTAAACAAATGTACTTAATTTAATTTAATAAGCATCTAATATGAAACTGTATAAAAATGTATAATAAAATGAAATAGAAAATAAAACAAACCATAATTTAGTATAGAAACCAATAACTGTATACATCTAGACCTTAAGAGAGAAATAAAACATACTTGAATGTAAAAATTATATACTTTAGAAACTATAAAAGACAAAATTCCAAAAGAATTGAAATGTAAATTGAATGCCTAAAATTAAGCACACTGAAATAAAAATAAAACGCCACGTGTTACCCCATCCTTAAACCCTGTATTAGACAATAAGCTGAAAGTAGCCATTAAATAGGGAACGATAGTCGGGATTCCCACCCGTAAGAGAGTAAAAGAGATGAATGTGAGAAAGACAAAGTATGAAGAATGAAAGTGCGAGAAGAATAAATGATAGAACTGGAATGAGAGTTATTAGCGCATAAAAAAGTTAGCTTCCCCCATGGAGCTAGGTAGTCGCAAAAAAAAAAAAAAAAAAAAAAAAAAAAAAAAAAAAAAAAAAAAACCTAACCTAACCTAACCTAACCTAACCTAACCTAACCTAACCTAACCTAACCTAACCTAACCTAACCTAACCTAACCTAACCTAACCTAACCTAACCTAACCTAACCTAACCATGGACCGTGGTCACCCCCGACCCGAGAACACGTGCCTAACGTTGCCACGCCCGATCGCGCTTTGAAAAAAGTCTTTGAAAATCGAAATAAGTGGGTTTTTTCGCAGTTACAATATAGTGCTATACATCAAAAGACGCAGAAAAATCGCCCCTACACAGTGGTATAAGTGAAAATTGTGAAAAGTGAAAGTGCGAAGTACAAAGTGGGAAAAAGTGGTTTTTCCAACCTACAAAAAACTTCAACAAAATACGCTGATCGATTAATCGGCTTGACCCCATAGTTTTTTGGTGTCGCCGTAAGCGCCCCAACCAGGGCTACAGTTTGACACCTTCTCTGGATTTTTTCCGCCCCTAGGGGCGACGCAAAATCCAGAATAACAAAAACCACGTGGCCACGTGGTAGCAGTTCCCGTGACGACAGCAGACACCAACCCACCTGGAACGACGCGCCGAGCCAGCCCCACCTCAGAACAGTTTTTATATTTTTAATATCATTTATAGTTTTTTAGTTATAATAGTTACAAAATTTCACTAAATTTCCAAAAATCGTAAATCAAAAAATAGATCGATAAGGTATATATTAAAAAATTTGTTCCGAATCAGTTAGTTAATAAGCACAATTTATCCAAAAATTAGAATTTTTTATTGAGTAGTTTTTAAGATATTTAACTTTTAAATTTTAAGGGTTGTTGAAAAGGGTTGAAGGAGCACCCCTACAATCTTAGTTATACTTGTAAAAAATTATATAAATATATAGTAATAATTATAAATTTTTTCGGATTTTTAAAATAATAATTTCTATTTTTAATTCCAAAAATTATTTTAAAAACTGTGTTTTTGGGGAGGGAAAAATCGAAAAATTAGTTTTAAAATTGTAAAATATCAATAAACGTGTTGGCCGCAGCGAGCCCTTTCAAACGAGCCCAAACTTGGGTATTTTATAATAAAAGGGCTTTGAGTATTTTTAGTTTTAAGATTTTGGTCGGCCATTTTGACCGCCATTTTGTGACCACGAGCCCAAATAATCTTTAGTTTTAAACCAGCGAAGCTGATAGCAGAGAATCTTATTCATCTGTTCTAACACAAAAAATACCTTATTTACCACTTTAGTTCCCCCCCCCTACCCCTCGTGAAAAAATTTCTCCCGGATTTTCCTGAAACTCCAGGATTTTGTTGCCTGGGACTCAGGAAGACCAGGGATACCCGACACACCCCTGTCCGACCATATTTGCCTATAATACCAAGTGGTTTGCAGAAAAATTTCAAAATCCCTTATTTTTAGTGATTTTTGAAAAATTATAGGAACCCAACAGGGAAAAACGGGATACGGGATTTGAACCGGGAACTTCCTGGCCAGCCGTAGCAGCCATTAGTTTTATCCCGGGACTAATAGCTTATTTTATAGAGATTTTTAAAGCTGCGAAGGGCCCCGGACGCCATTCGCAAGTAAGTTGGCAACCCTTATTTAAGGGTGAAGGAGTGGGAATTTCGTAAAAATAACGAAATTCTCATTCAGTCTGATCTGAAGCAGTTTCGGGGGTAATCTACCTTTACCCACCCCCAAAACTCACCCCCGGGAATATTTTTGTATAAAACAAGAAAATTTTCAGGGTTGCAAACCCCTATTCCAGAAACTGACTTCACTGCCAGTAAATTTGGCACCTCTTCTAAACGATCCCGAAAATCCCGCCCTTCTAGTGTAATATTAGACCCCAAAGCCAACCTTCCGAAGCTGGTAAAAACCACCCCCTCAGCTTCCAGGAGCTATATTAAACGCACCCCTGCACGTAAAATTCAAAATTTCATCCCTTCCTGTACACACATTATCCCTCTCCCTCCAACGTAAATCCCCTGAAATTCTGTCCATAAACAGCGGAGCTATTTCAAAAACACCAGGAATAGCCAGACAATCCACAAGCGCAAAAAATAAGATTGTTTGGATAAGGATTTTAGGGATTTAACCCCGTATCTCGGAAACCGTTGGTCCTAGGTCAAAAATAACCAAATTTTTGACCCCCCCTCCCTAACCCACCCCCTTAACCACCCAAGCCCTCCACAGATATATCCCTCCCTTACCCACCCCCAAAGATTCAACCCCCTACCCCTAAATTCGGAAATTATTTTTGTGCAGTAGTGATCGTTTGTTGTACGGGGTACATCAGTGGGGCGTACTTATAAAAATTTTAAAGTTATTTTTGGACATTTTGGAATAGCTGTAACTTTTGAACCCCTGGTCCGATTTAGTCGGGACCTTCACCAAAGGGTTGGTTTTTGCCAGTATTATCCCCTCTCCCCCCCCCCAACTCTACATAGAGTCAAAAATTTTTAACGCTTTGTTTAGTAAGGACCTTCAATCCAAGTTTCTTCCCGGAGTTCCTGCACCCCCCTTGCTCACCCCCCACCCTCTTTTTTGCCTTATTGAAAAATCTAGTAGTTAAACAGCAGTAGTACAAATTCTTTAAGGAAATTGCTCTTTCTTGTACTTAGAAAATTTGACAAATTGATCTTGACGGCCATCTTGGCCGCCATCTTGCAAAAATAATAACTTTTATAACTTGGTCACCAGAGGTTGTAGAGGGCTGGGGTTTTGACCTAACATATAGGCAGACTGAGCTCTATCAATAGAGTCTGTTGGAAACTCTACATAGAGCCGAATAAAAAATTGTTATTTTGTTGTTATATTTTTTATTTTATTTTTATTTTATTATTTAATTGGGGGTAAATTGACTTTACCAGGTACTTCCAACCGGGATCATTTGACTCTACAAAATTTTAAAAAATTTATTTATTTTATCCTATTTAATTTCATTTAATTCTTAATTTATATTACTAATACACTTTACAATTTACACGATAATAGGGACACTATACACCCCTATTATCAAGACAAATTCACTTTATTTTAATTGCAATTTTATTTTATTTTATTTTATATTTTATTGTTGACGTTCACATCTACATGGCGCTCTACCGTACTCCAGTCAAAATGAACGAGGACTTAACAGAAACCTCCCCTCCAAATACACAAACACCACAGACGAATCAGGCAGGGCCTGATGGTAAAATAGAAAATTGGATGTTCGAGGCCAAAGCGTGTAGAGACAAGACTTTTGAACAACTTAGAGCATCGCGTAACATAAAAAACGAAATAAAAAGAGATATTGCAAGGGCATGCGGTAAGCTCTACACGCTGGTCATGGACATGGCCAAAGAACTCGAACAGGGAATGACAAGAGCGGCACAAAATGAAGAATTGCTGGCACAACTGAGACTGACTCAAGAATTTATCTCTGACAACAACGCGAGAATGGAGGAGCTACAGGAAGCTTTTGGAAATCAAAGAGAGATAACAGTTAGAGACAGACCGGATAGCTACGCGGGTGCGGTTTCGGGTCGTTCAAAAGCTGACGCTTATGAACGAACGACTCTGCACTCGGTAGTTGTCTCGTCAGGAGATACGAATGATACCAGTGAACATGTTATGGATAGAGTAAGGGAGGCGGTCAAAGCGAGGGATGGCTGGATCCGAGTAGAAAGAGCGAGGAAGGCCAAAGACCAGAAAGTCATACTGAGCTGTAGGACGACCGAAGAAAGGGCACAGGTCAGGCGGAGGATCGAAGAGGTAGGCGATAACCTTAGGTGCGAAGAGGTTACGAATAAGGATCCCCTCCTACAGCTCAGAAGCGTCCTCGCCGTGCACACGGACGACGAAGTCGTAGAGGCGCTCAGGAACCAGAACCCGAACATCTTTGCGGGACTTGGCGAGGAAGAAGATAGGGTGACCGTCAAGTTCCGCAAAAGAACGCGAAACCCGCAAGTGAACCACGTGGTCCTGAGCGTCTCTCCGATCATCTGGAATAGGACTATAGACAAAAGCGTGCTGCACATAGACCTGCAGAGGGTCAGGGTTGAGGATCATTCTCCCCTGATCCAATGCACGAGATGCCTCGGATTCGGCCATAGTAGGCGACTGTGCAAACGCACAGCAGACTTATGTAGTCACTGCGGAGGCGAGCACCATAAACACGAATGCCAGGAATACCGCGAGGGCCTCCCGCCCAGGTGTACAAACTGTGTTGCAACCAATGCACACCGTAATGAAGTTTCCCACAATGCGTTTAGCCATTCATGCCCGGTCCGGAAACGGTGGGACGAATTGGCTCGCGCATCTGTGGCATACAGCTGAGGTGCCATCGCGGGAATAACCGCTTGCCAGCACTCTGCCTCCCTTATATGTAGAAACACTACCATGTATATTAATAGTATATGTATATATAATATTTACACGGATAAGGCAGGGATCAAAAGCTGGTTGGGTACGTTCGCTATCTTAATAGATAGCGAAACCGGAACCTAGTTTTTAGATCTAGCCCAACACACCATTACACAACAAGCACAAACATACCACTTGGAAGAACTGTTACAGCCAATCATACTCCTCCAGCGTGTATTGGGCTAGTTAGTAAATGGTTTGACAATGGTAACTAACAGCCAACTTATAGTTGTCAACTACAAAATAGGACAATTAATATAATTAAGGAAACGTAAAATAGACATGTAAATAATTAAAATATGTTGACAAAATATTTTGTAAATATTTGGGGCAACATATATATTATTATTATATTATTAGATCAAACAAGAAATGTAACAAAGAAAGAACTATAAATAGACAAAACAATTAGATATCTAGCGACATTATGTGAAATAAATAAACAGTTTTTAATAAAAAGTTAACTTATAATAGATAACCAAATGTAGAGCTACAACTCTACAATCTTAAAAATAAAAATGTATAGCAGTGGCTATAAATTATGAAAGATAAAAATGTAAAGTATTAAACTAGTATTAATCATATTGTATAATAATAAGTAGAGAATAAGATAAGAATTGAAATAAATGTATTTAATGTAATAGAAATGTAAAATAATAATTGATAAAAAATGTAATTAAGTAAGAAAACAAAAACTAATAAAAATTAAAAACAGAAAAGCAGCAACTGTATACATCAAGAAAAGAACAAAATGTATTAGAAATTTTAAAATTTTTTATATTATGTAAATTTTAAAAAAAAAAAAAACAAAACTGTAAAAGATATTAATTGTAAAAATGAAACTTTCAAAACTACACATATGGAAATAAATAAAAGTCGTGCGTGTAACCCCATTTCTACACCCTGATGTAAGATTAAAACCTGAAAAGTAGTTAGTATAGAGTACGGTAGACGGGTATCCCACCCGTATGAGTGTGAAAGAGATGAATGATAGAAAGATAAAGTATGAGGAATGAAAGTGCGAGAAGCATAAAAGCGAGAACTGGAATGAGAGGATTTAGCGTAGATTAAAGTTAGCTTCCACCATGAAGCTAGTAGATGTGAGAAAAAAAAAAAAAAAAAAAAAAAAAAAAAAAAAAAAAAAAAAAAAAAAAAAAAAAAAAAAAAAAAAAAAAAAAAAAAAAAAAAAAAAAAAAAAAAAAAAAAAAAAAAAAAACCTAACCTAACCTAACCTAACCTAACCTAACCTAACCTAACCTAACCTAACCTAACCTAACCTAACCTAACCTAACCTAACCTAACCTAACCTAACCTAACCTAACCTAACCTAACCTAACCTAACCTAACCTAACCTAACCTAACCTAACCTAACCTAACCTAACCTAACCTAACCTAACCTAACCTAACCTAACCTAACCTAACCTAACCTAACCTAACCTAACCTAACCTAACCTAACCTAACCTAACCTAACCTAACCTAACCTAACCTAACCTAACCTAACCTAACCTAACCTAACCTAACCTAACCTAACCTAACCTAACCTAACCTAACCTAACCTAACCTAACCTAACCTAACCTAACCTAACCTAACCTAACCTAACCTAACCTAACCTAACCTAACCTAACCTAACCTAACCTAACCTAACCTAACCTAACCTAACCTAACCTAACCTAACCTAACCTAACCTAACCTAACCTAACCTAACCTAACCTAACCTAACCTAACCTAACCTAACCTAACCTAACCTAACCTAACCTAACCTAACCTAACCTAACCTAACCTAACCTAACCTAACCTAACCTAACCTAACCTAACCTAACCTAACCTAACCTAACCTAACCTAACCTAACCTAACCTAACCTAACCTAACCTAACCTAACCTAACCTAACCTAACCTAACCTAACCTAACCTAACCTAACCTAACCTAACCTAACCTAACCTAACCTAACCTAACCTAACCTAACCTAACCTAACCTAACCTTTTTTTTTTTTTTTTTTTTTTTTTTTTTTTTTTTTTTTTTTTTTTTTTTTTTTTTTTACGTTGGAAATGCTTTTACGCTCGGTCCCCCAGCTGGGCGGCTGGGGGGGTGTGTGGGACTCAGACCACAGACTTTCTACTACCCACTAAAACCAACGGTATTCCTCTTAGTCACTTTCAAAACCCCCACCATCCCAGGTCCAGTCAGGGTCGTCTGAGTCAGACAACGGTGACTGAGTAATGTGGGAGGGTTCGCTTTGTGACGGGGTTGCGGGAAGCCTTAAAGATACGACCGCGACCTCGTCAGTGACTGCCCGCCTTAGCAGGCCCGGCTGTGCGCCCCTGGTGTTCGATGGAGCATTAACAGGAATGCAGCGGAGTGCGGGGACATTCCCGTCCGTCTGCAATGGAGGCGTGTGCAATGCGAGTGGAGGAGACCCATTTCCTAGCACCCGCGTGCCTCCACTTGGGGGATGGAGTCGGTCTTGCAACCTCTTCCTCCGGCCCCTGCGACGTCGGCGAAGCGTTACAGCAGAAGAACTTTCTTCTCGCTCTCGTTCCGCCACCTCTTTGCGTAACATGACGTCCTGCGCAAAAGAGGCTACTGTTTCCCAAGCTGTCTTGCTGCCTGCCATGGCCTCAACCACTTTAGGCAACGAGAGGTCTACACCGATAACTGTGCTGAGAGTGCGGCGCTGCTCCTCCCAAGCACTGCACTCTTTGAGAGTGTGCTCTGCCGTGTCATCTGCTGCACCGCAATCATGGCACATTGACGTTTCTTCCCTTCCGATCCGGTGCAGATAATGGCCGAAACAGCCATGTCCAGTAAGGATTTGCACCAGACGGAAGGTGAGGAAACCGTGTCGTCTTCTAAGCCACTCATCAAAGATAGGGGCCAGGGCTTCTAGAGTTCGTCTTCCTGAAGCGGAAGAGAACAGCTCAAGCTTCCAGAGGCGCAACAACTCAGTTTCTGCCTCTCGTCTGACTGCGCTTATTTCTTCAGGGGCAGGATTGTCCCCGTGGGCGCGCTGCTCTGCCTTCCAATGATACACTGCAGCTAAGACCTCCGCCTCAAGATTCCAGGGCGGGGTTCCTGCGAGTGCGCATGCCACTGAGCGAGCCACGGTGCCGTAGCAACGAGCCACTCTCTGAGCAATAGCCCGTTGTGGTCTCTGCAGGTGGACGATATTAGTCCTGTTGAGGCAATTAGCCCAAATCGGAGCACCATACAGTGCCATGCTTTTTATGATGCCTGCATATAATCGTCGACATAGGGCACTGGGTCCACCGAGGTTTGGTAGCAACCAGCTTAAAGAGTCTGCCGCGCGAAGAAGTCTTGGTGCTAGCTGTTTTAGATGTTCACCAAAACTCAACCGACTGTCTAGTGTGAGGCCAAGGTATTTCATCTCCGTTTTCACTTCAACTCTGATACCGTTGACCGTCACGTGCGCGTCTGTTGGTGTGCGCTTTCTTGGACCGTGGAATGCAATAGCCACGGTTTTGTCAAGTGCCACCTTTAGTCCGAGTTGCGTTATACGGTCCGCAATAAGTTTACCACCAACGCAGGCAAGCTGGGCTGCCTCCCGATATGTCTTCCCTCGGGCTGTAAGCAAAGTGTCATCTGCATAGCAGGTGACGTTCATCCCGGGGAGAAGAGCACCGCGCAAAACCCAATCGAACCCGATGTTCCACAGGAGAGGACCTAGGACCGACCCCTGCGGAACACCAGACTCCACCCTGTGAGAGCGAAGGCTCCCGTCACGGCCAACATAGAGGACCTCGCGATTCTCTAAGTAATCAGTCAGAAGACGCTGGAGGTACTGGGGCACTCTATGATATCGAAGTGCCTCCAGTATAGTTGCGTGTGGAATGGTGTTGAAGGCATTGGCTATATCAAAAGATACAGCCAACACCCATTCTGACCTGCCAATTGCTTCCTCGACGATGGTCCTCAGTCTCGATAGTGCGTCTATTGTTGACCGACCCGCCCCGAAACCGAACTGGAATTCGGAAATATCCGGTCCAGCCGAGGACAAGTGATCAACAATGCGCTCTGCCACAACGCGCTCAAACGTCTTGGCGTCTTCACCCAAGAGAATTATCGGGCGGTATGCACTCGGAGAGTCTGCGGGACGTCCTTCTTTTCTCAGCAAACAAAGCTGACCATCCTTCCAGATTTTCGGGAACTTTCCGGCTGTAAAACACGCGTCGAAGAGTTCCCGAATTCGAGAACCGAGCTGTACCGCCGCGATATCCAGGACACGTGCAGGGATCCCATCAGGTCCGGGAGCAGTCCTCTTTAGACGCAGACATTGAAAGGCCGCATTCATTTCGCCTTCGGTGACTGGCGGAATTGGGGTCTGATCCGTGTTGACCACTGAGTGGTAAGACATGTTTGGTGGGGTGAACTCTAATCTGCCTGGAAACAGGTTACGAACTATCCTATCCAGCAGATTAGGTTCCAATGTTGACGTCAATGGGGGACCAATCGAACGCAATTTATTGCGTGCGGCTCTATACGGTCTACCCCAGGGGTCGTCATCGAGTTTTTGCAGCATTTCTGCTCGACAACGGTCTTTGGCACTACTAATAGCTGCCTGAAGGGATCGCTTGGCCTGCTGGTAAGCCTCGTAAAGACGATCCTCAGCAGCAAGGTCGCGGCGACGACGTCTTCGACTCCTCGCAAATGCTCTCCGGGCAGATATACATGCTGTACGGAGATCTGCAATTTCCTGCGTCCACCAATATACGGTCTTCCGTTTTGGTGGTGCGCGAGCACGCGGCATAGATGCATCGCAAATCTCCGTAAAGGAGTCACGCAAACGCACCGCAGAGGTGTCGATGTCGTGGCCAGTGGCAAGGACTGAGAACCATTCTTGAACAATGGCTGCCTCAGTTGCCATGTCCTTGTCCAGGCGAGTGAGTGCCCAGCGAGGGAAGTGAGATCCAGGTGTTCTTGACCTCTGAGAACCTTGGGCATCTACCTCGAATCTTATGAACCGATGGTCCGACAGACTTTCCGTTTGAGTGATGACGTGCCACCCTTTGATATGCGTTGCGAGAGCAGGGGAAGCGAACGTAAGGTCCACTATCGACCCTCCCTGCCGTCGAACGCATGTATGGACTGTTCCCCTGTTAAGAAGAGACAGTCCGCTAGCAGCCGCCCATGACTCCACTGCTCTGCCTTTGTTGTCAGTTGTTGGGTTTCCCCACATGGTAGACTTGGCGTTGAAGTCACCGAGCACCAAGATGTTATTGGGCTGTTGACGTGACACCACCGCCAGCAGAAGTGCGAGGAAATTTTCAAACTCTGCCAGCGGGCGGGTAGATGAGAAGTATATCCCAACAATGACGAATCCCTCCCATGCAGCCACTACGTAGCCTGGGCCCTTCTCTTTAAGGCAAAGAGGTGGGGAGTCCGCGTATGACTGAGAGACAATGGCCACGAGGCCGTCACGATCTCCCAGCCAGTTTGGCCTGTCATGGACCATGAGCGGCTCAGAGGCGACGCCAATGTCAATGGACCATTCTGCCATGACCTGAACAAACAGGTCTTGGGACCTAGCACAGTGGTTCAGATTGGCCTGAAGCACACGCGCGTTTTTGTTGATGCTGAGAGCCATTAATCAGACATTTCAGCATCAACTGTCGCACTTGTGTGTGCGGTAGGCGCAACAGGTGGGGTCGGCACCTGGGCTCTGCCTTTTTTGGGTGGGGGATTACAATGTCTCCCACCCATTACGTGTCCAGCCGGTTTTTTAGCCTCTGTGCACACTGCACATTTAGGCGTTGCTTTGCAGCTCGTAGAGTTGTGCCCCTCACATCCACAGCGGAAGCACAAATGCTCCCTGATAACAGAGGACGGGCAACTTGGACGCATATGTCCGGTTCCAAGGCACTTAAAACAGCGCATTGGTCGGGCCTCTAACATCTGGATTTGGGCCGAGCTCCAACCTATGAGGAGACGACCACCCTGTATCACAGCCTTGGCAGCTGTGACTGGACACTTAATTAGGCACGATCCGGCACCTCCAGGGCCAGGACGAATGTTCCCGACCTTGATTGTGTCCTCCGAACATCCACCCTTAGTTGCCAAGGTCCTCGTCAGTTCCGACTTGGTGATGGAGTCATCCAAGCCAGAAATCTTGAGCTCGGCAGTCTTAACGGGCCTAGCGATAGTCGCAACATCTGAAATGGCCTCTCTTAACTTCGTTGCGAAAAGATCGGCCTTTTCATTGTTCTGAGGACCAGGAATCTCAAACATCCTGGCTCCCGTAGCAGTCTGCCGACATTTGATGGCGGTTATGCCAAGTTGGCTCGTGTCGACTGTCCTACGAGCACGTTCTAGTACCGTGCAGTAGGTTTCACCTTTTGCAGCTGCCTCAGGGGTGATAGTGATGACCACTGCAGCTGCTTTTGGGGCCACCAATTTCGGCTTTCGAGCCGTCTTTTGAGCCGTCTTTTGAGCCGCCTTTGGTTTGGTTGCATGCGCCGCAGGCTGCTTGGTCTTTGCCTTCGCGGCAGAATCTTGGGCTTTCACCTCTTCTCGTTTCCTGCCTTTCTTGACGACCGTGGACCAGCCTTCGTTGGCCAGGGTAGTCGTCGGAAGCATGAGATCCTCCTCTGGTACATGAGTGGAGGTGGATGGTACTGAGGGGTCCAGCAAAGCACTGTTGATTGGAGAGGAATGCTTAGCCTTACCCTTTTTGGTCTTGGGCAAGGTTGGGGCTGACTTCTTTTTCTTGTCTGCCGCTAGCGGTGGACGAAGCCGTACCTCAGGCAAAAGCCTGTTCTCAAGTCCGTCAAGCCTAGCATTGAGCATAGTGCCCACCTCAGTCATCACTCTATGCATGAACTTGTCAAGCATAGAGGGCGACGCAGGATATTGAGTGGCGGGCTCAGTAGTATTGCCTGCTGAAACACGAACCATACAAGATTCCATTTCTACTTCTGGAACCTCGACCGTGTTATCTCTACATGAATTGTCCGAAAGCATTTTTCGAAGCTCCAACATTTCGGATTTCAGCTTCTCAAGCTCTTCCGCTTGAGCTTCTATCTGCCGCTGTTGGTGGTCTATAGTCGCCTCCAATCTCTCCGTCTCTTCAGTGACGGAGCGACTTATAGCCACCGATACAATTTCTTTAAGGGAAGAGGCCGCCTGCTTTAGTACCTTTTGGTAAGTCCCTTTAAGGTTAGAGGACTTGCAAGCGACCTCTATAATAAGGTCAGCTTCCTTTTCAGCCATTTTTAGGAGTTTAGCTGCCGGTAGCTCCTCTTCACTGGTCTTGCCAGTAGCCTTGAGGGCATGAAGTGTAGTCCGAGTATCCCGGGACTTTGCAGCCTTAGCCACAATTTCTTCTTCCAGTTGCAGTTGCAACTCTATGCGTTTTGCTTCAGCAAGCTGCTTTTTAGCGGCTGCCAAACCGACATACTCTCCAGTAGTTGGGGGGCGCCCACGGCCTCTCTTCGCAGTTGTTGCCTTTCTGACCGGCCTCCCTTCTGTCTGGGAGCCTGAGTCTCCAGACTCTTGCCGACGGGAACGTTTCCCCAGCGAGGCCTTCATAAAGAAAGACCTTGAATCGGAGAGTGCTACGTCACTTCCAGATGACTCAGATATTGCCTCATCGGAAAAGTCCTTCGAGGACCAGATTATGCGGTCCTTTTCAGACATTAAAACTCCATCCATCTCGGACCTATTCTCAACTCCGTCCTTCTTGGACCTACTCTCAACTCCGTCCTTCTCGGACCTAACGACATCTCCACCCTTCTCGGGCACTACGTCTTTTTGGGATTTGTTAGAATTCTGCATATTGATCCCACGAGTATGGGGTAATTAAATAGTCCACAAACACGGCAGGGACCCCACTGCCGCGGTAACCCTATTACACCAGGAGGTCGGGCGGTATCCTGGGTCGGTCGCTTGCGGGCAGACTTAACCTAGTCTGCCACCTCAAGAGGCGACCGTCGCCACGTATCCCAACGACGGTCCTTTGAGAGATTTTTGAAGAGGTTGTCTCCTCGCGGTCCAGGCGGTTAAGCCCAGACCCCCGTTCCGTCAGAGCCGCGAGACATGATCCACGACACTCCAACGGACTACGGTTTTGGTGACGGTGGCAATTGAATGCCAGCGCGGTGGCAGTGTAAGTGCACGCCGCGCCCGCCACCCTTGACCCGGACAAAAGCCCCGACAGTCAACACCTCCATGGTCCGGACAAAAGCCCACGCCGACCAAAATCTCTGAAGCCCGCAGAACAAAGATTTGCACTGCGATCCGACAAGCCCAGAACCGTCAGGTCCAGGTATTGACGAAGCGCAACTGCCGCCCCATTGGGGACAGACGCAGTGCGCCCCAACCAACAAAGGGTGCCCTGCCGCCCACTATGGGTCAGACGCAGGGCACCGACGAAGCAGACTGCCGCCCGATACGGGACAGACGCAGCCCGCCCCAACCACCAAAGGGCGCCCTGCCGCCCACTATGGGTCAGACACAGGGCACCGACGAGGCAGGACTGCCGCCCGATACGGGACAGACGCAGCCCACCCCAACCATTCCCCCCTTCCCCAGTGTTTGGTCCGCGGGGGCCCTTTCAAATAGAAAAAGCCCCTACCACTCTGGACCACTCTTCATAAAGAAGAGTGAGAAGAGTGGCCTCCTATCCGCCACCCGGAGACGCGCCGCGTAGGGGTATCACCTCCCCTCCCACTTGGACAACCAAGCAGGTCCGCGGAACCTAACCTAACCTAACCTAACCTAACCTAACCTAACCTAACCTAACCTAACCTAACCTAACCTAACCTAACCTAACCTAACCTAACCTAACCTAACCTTTTTTTTTTTTTTTTTTTTTTTTTTTTTTTTTTTTTTTTTTTTTTTTTTTTTTTTTTTTTTTGACGTGGTGAAAAAGGTGCCATCACCTACCCGACACTCAAGGGGGAGTGCCGGGTTATGTGGGACTTGACCCACTAAAAAACACCACGGCATACCTCTGTCGCCTTTGCTGGGGCTAACGGTATCGCCATTGGCATTACCCGCGAGCCCCGGCGACTACACCCGGCCGCAGAAGCCCAGCTCCTCAATCAGGGGATGGTCCGGTATGCGGGACCATCCCCCCAGCCACAGCCATTGTAGGCGCAGCAGGTCCCCTCACCTGCTGCGACTGGCTATTGAGAGGGAGAAGGTGGGCATACCTCCTTCTCCCTCCCCCCCTCCGCCTGCGACGGAGCGGCGCTGCCGAGGCATCATCCTCCCTACGCCGCTCCGCCGCCTCCTTCTGCGACATCACCTCCTCGCAGAAGGAGACCACTGCCGCC
Source organism: Marasmarcha lunaedactyla (assembly GCA_923062675.1). Taxonomy (NCBI): domain Eukaryota; kingdom Metazoa; phylum Arthropoda; class Insecta; order Lepidoptera; family Pterophoridae; genus Marasmarcha; species Marasmarcha lunaedactyla. The sequence goes on from OV281344.1 coordinate 20,722, forward strand.
CAGGCCTCTCTGCTTCCCAGCATGGCTTTTACCACGTTGGGAAGCGAGAGGTACCTCCCGACGACAGAGGTCAATTCGTGCCGCCGACGACTCCACGCCGGGCACTCCTCCAAGGTGTGCTCAGCTGTGTCGTCGGCAGCCCCGCAATGGTGACACTCTGTCGTCACCTCCCTCTGGGCAACTCTGTGCAGGTAGTGACCGAAGCAACCGTGTCCGGTCAAAACCTGCACCAGGCGGAAGGAGAGAGTCCCTCTCCTCCGTTGCACCCACGCCCGTAGGACCGGACGAATCGCTTCTATCGTCCGGACCCCGTAGGCTGGTGCGGCCAGGGATTCCTCCCACTCACGCAGGAGTACCCTTTCAGCACTCCTGCGCACGCGCGCCATCTCCTCGGGACAAGGGCGTACACCCATCCTCCTCCTCTCCGCTCGGTACCGGTGAACGGCACCGAGGACTGCCGCTTCGAGCTCCCATGGTGGGGTGCCTGCCAAGAGACAGGCCGCCCCATATGAGATTGAGCGGTACCCTCTGGACGCTCTCACCGCCAGAATCCGCTGCGCCCTCTGCAGCTGGGCTCGATTCTGTCGAGTGAGAGCATCCGCCCAGATGGGCGCTCCATATAGGGCCATGCTCCTCATGATACCGAGGTAAAGCCTTCGGCATGAGGAGCCAGGCCCTCCCACATTAGGCAACAGTCGCCCCAGAGTGGCCGCCGCCTTAATGAGCTTGTCGGCCAGCAGCTGGAAGTGCTGGCCGAATGCCCAGCGCCCGTCCAGGATGAGACCCAGATACCTCATTTGCCTCTTGAGAGGTATCCGGGTGTCATCCACCCTTAGGGTCGCGCCTGGAGGGGGACCCTGTCGAGGCCCATGGAACAACAAGGCCTCGGTCTTCTCCAGCGCGACTCTAAGTCCCAGCTCCCTTATGCGGCCCACCACCAGGGCCGCACCCTCCTCCGCCCGAGTCGCTGACTCGGCGAACGTCCTCCCCTGGGCCACTATCAGGGTATCGTCAGCGTAGCAAAATACGCTGACGTGGGGTGGCAGAACACCCCGCAACACCCCATCGTAGCCCAGGTTCCACAAGAGCGGTCCGAGTACCGACCCTTGTGGAACCCCACACCTCATCGTTCGCTGAGTCACCGACCCACTCCCGTCGACATAGACGACGTCTCTGCCCCGCAGGTAGTCCTCCAACAGCCGCCGCAGGTACAGAGGCACTCCGTGGTACCGGAGCGCCTCCAGGATTGCCCCGAACGGCAGACTGTTGAAGGCATTAGCGATGTCCAATGACACCGCCAAAGACCTCTCCCCCCTCGCGGACGCCGCCGCTGTGAGGGACTTCAGAGCAGAGACGGCATCTATTGTCGACCGCCCCCTCCGGAACCCGAACTGGGCCTCGGACAGGTTGGGCCCAACCCCCTCGAGATGCTGGACGAGTCGGGATGCCAGAATGTATTCCAGCATCTTTCCAACTTCGTCCAGCAACACCAAGGGCCGGAACGCTGACGGATTGTCTGGCGTCCGACCCTCCTTCTTGAGGAGGCAGAGCCTCCCATCCTTCCACAGCTTCGGGAACTGTCCGGTTCTCAGCGAGAGATCGAACAGCTCCCGAAGCAGGCCTCCGAGGGATTCCATAACAATCCCCAGGAGGTGTCCGGGTACTCCGTCCGGTCCCGGGGCCGTCCTCTTCCTCCCCAACCGGGAGACGGCACCTTCCATCTCAGCCTCCGTTATTTGGGGGGCCTCGATCTCCCACACCACTTCCGCTGGGGGAGGCAAGGCGTGGTCCGAGCTGCCAGGGAACAGCTCGCCCACAACCTCCTCAAGGAACTCCGGTTGCAGGGTCTCAGTAAGGGGACGTCCTGCGGCACGGAGTTTGTTCCGAGCCACCTTGTATGGACGTCCCCATGGGTCTCTATCGAGGCCCTCCAAGAGTTCCTGCCGGGCCCGCTCCTTGGCGCCGCAGATGGCTACTTGCAATGCCTTTTTAGTTGCCTTGCAAGCAGCCATCAGCCTTGCCTCTTCCGCTGCATCACGGTTGCGCCGCCGGCGGAAGTGGTTACACTCCCGCCAGGCACGGCCATGTACGTCCCGGAGGTCCGCGATCTCCTGCGACCACCAGTACACGGCCTTGCGACCACGGTAAGCCCTCGCACGGGGCATGGAGGCATCACATACCGCCGTTAGGGCGGTGCGTAAGTGAGCCGCCCCCTCGTCCACCGTGGCCAATGCAATTGGCGGCACACACCACGCTTGAACGATAGCCGCCTCGCTCGCGATTTCGCGGTTGAGGCGGCTGATCGTCCAGCGCGGGAAGACACGGGGACGCCGAGGAGGCTCGACCGGTGGCTGGAGCCTGGTGACCTCGAAACGGATAAACCGGTGGTCCGATAGGGTCACCTCATGCTCCAGCACTCGCCAGTTGCGCAACCGGTGCGCGATCGAGGGGGAGGCGAACGTTATATCCACCCGGGACTCCCCTTGCGGTCGCACACAAGTTGGCACCGTCCCTCTGTTTATGAGGGACAGCCCAGCCTCCACGGCCCACTCCCCCAGGGCCACGCCAAACGCATCGGTGAGGGTGTCACCCCACACCCGCGACCTCGAGTTGAGGTCACCCATCAGGATAACGGGGTCGGGCGCCATGCGCCCAACCGCCGCTAAGAGGGAATCCAAATAGGGTTCGTATTCCGCAAGCGGCCTATTCGGGGAGAAGTATACACCGATAATGGTGTACTCCCCCCACCTGGCCGCCACGAATCCTGGACCCCTCTCCCTGACAGATAGGTTGTGACACCCCCCCGGTCGAACGGCAATGACCACGTCGCCATTCGTGGATCCAACCCATTGCAGTCTCGGAGCCACAAAGTATGGCTCAGCCATGACCGCTATCTCTATCTCCCACTGCGCCATAGCCTGGAGGAATAAATCCTGGGCCCCGGCGCAGTGGTTAAGATTACCCTGGAGGAAGTTGATTGACCGCACCATTATTCGGTCATCTCAACTTCCTCCATAGCCGAGCGGCGCGAAACGATGGGAGCGGCCCTTGTCCCTGGGGCCGTTTTCTTCTTGGTGGGGGGAGGATTACAGTTCCTGCCCCCCATCACATGTCCGGATGGCCGACCTGCGTCTGCACACACTGCGCATCGCAGGGCGCCACTACAGGTGGAGAGTTTGTGTCCCGGCTTTCCACACCGGAAGCACAGCTCCCCACGTTCTGCCTCAGAGGTGCACATCTGACGCGTGTGCCCCAATCGCATGCATTTATAACAGCGCATGGGGCGCGCCTCCAATATGCCAATAGAGGCAGAGCTCCAGCCCACCAGGAGCCGGCCCCCCGCCGTTAGCTTTTTAGCCGCTGCCACAGGGCAGCGGACAAACAAAGAGGACACCCCGTATGAGGCAGGCCGCATGTTGCCGGGCTTAATCTGGGAAGGCAAACAACCCCCCCTGGCTGCCACTGCTTCCACTACCTCCTCAATAGTGACGGAGTCGTCTAGCCCGCTAAGGCGTAAATCTGCCAGTTTTTCTGGCCGATCCACCCGAGCCACTTCAGCAAGAGTGACTCGCAGCTTTTCAGCCAGCTGGTCTGCCTTCTCACCACTTTGAGAGCCAGGCAGCTCCAACATTCGAGCCCCTGTGGCCGTTTGCCGGACTTTAATCTGGCTGATTCCGATTTCAGCCAGATTTATTCCTTGGCGCGCCTTCGTTAGTGCCGCCTTATAATCCACCCCGTTTCGGATGGCCTCCGGCTGCAGCGTTATCACCACAGCTGAAGACTTGGGTGGGGTGAGCTTAGCTTTGGGCGCCTTTGAAGGCGTGGCGACAGTTGCAGCCTGTGTCGCAGTACTGGCAACCGATTTAGCTACCGCACGAGTTGCAGTCTTTGTCGTCACTCGACCTTGACCTCGACCAGTCGAACTTGTGCGTTGCAATGCAGTTTCGGCTGTAGGCTGGGAGGACTTTTTGCCTTTCCCCTTGCCTTTTCGTGCCACGGTGGCCCAGGATTCCTCTGGACGTTCCTTGGAGACCGAAGACATACACGGTCGAGCCAGGGTGGCTGTTACCGGGGCTCCTGCGTTTGGCATGGAACCAGATGGGCCTGGCTTATCCCTGCACTCATGCGCCAGCATTGGTCGGACGACAGGAGGAGGCAAGAGTCGGTCCTTGATGCCGGCAAGCTTGGCATCCATCATTTCCCCTACCGACCTTAAGAGGCGACCCTGCAGTTCCTCTAGCAGAGTTGCCTTAATTTGACCCACCAAGTCACTGGGCGTAGCGTCTTCATAGGGAGGACTCCGAGGAGATTTCCGCTCGGAGTAGTCCCTACGCAGGGCCGCGACCTCAGTCTTGAGATCGTCGAGATGCCGCTTCAGACGCGTGTTTTCCCGTCGAAGCATTCGGATTTCATCCGCTTCCGTCCGACGGGATAGACAGTCCACGATTTCCTGCAGGTCTTTCGCACAGGCCCGGAAATCTCTCACATAGCCACCCTTTAAGTTGTTCGAAGTGGTGGCCAGATTAAGAATCCTGGCGACACGTTGACCTGCACGAGCCCTCATTTCTTCAACACCAAGATCCTCGACGTCGAGAGCAACCTCTTCTAAATGAGCTGGTGACGTCTCTTTCCGGAAAGAATGACGAATGTCCTTAGAAAGGACCTCATCCACCACCCTTTGTTGCCTCCTAGCTTTGGGAGAACCGCCCAGGACTGGCGATCCCACCTTCTTGGATTTCGAAGGAGGCGATGACGTTCCTTCTTTCTTTCTCGTAACGGTCTCCATCTCAGATCCCGTATCCTCAGCCGTAGAGAATGCCCAGTAGGCGCGCTTACGGCGTAATAAAGCAGCGGTTTTGGAACCACTGCGTTTGCTTCTCCCGGTACTTTCGGACCCCTCTTTTAGGCTCATCACCGATCCGGAGCTAAGCTCCTCGGTGAGAGCACTTTCGTTTCCTAGACCTGATTTAAAACCAGGTCCACAGTCAGTTTCTCCGCCCATCTCAGGCCTTGAGTCAACTCCGCCCGTCTCAGGCCTTACATCAACTCCGCCCTTCTCAGGCCTTACATCGTCTCCGCCCGTCTCAGGCACTCCGTCAATTTTTGGGTTTTGTTTTTCTTCCATACTTAATCCCACGAGTACGGGGTAACTGAATGGTCCACGAGCACGGCAGGGACCCCATTGCCGCGGTAACCCTATTACACCAGGAGGGCGGGCGGTATCCTGGGTTGGTCGCTTGCGGGCAGACTTTACCTAGTCTGCCACCTCAAGAGGCGACCGTCGCCACGTTTCCCAGCGACGGTCCTTTTAGGGATTTTTGAAGAGGTTGTCTCCTCGCGGTCCAGGTGTTTAAGCCCAGACCCCCGTTCCGTCAAAGCCGCGAGACGTGATCCACGACACTCCAACAGATTACGGTTTTGGTGACGGTGGCAAATGAATGCCAGCGCGGTGGCAGTGTAAGTGCACGCCGCGCCCATCACCCTTGACCCGGACAAAAGCCCCGACAGTCAACCCCTCCCTGGCCCGAGCAAATACTCCGACAACCAGAACAACGAAGTACAACTGCCGCCCGATACGGAACAGACGCAGTGTACTAACGAGGCGCGACTGCCGCCCGATACGGGACAGACGCAGCGCGCCCCAACCACCAAAGGGCGCCCTGCCGCCCACTATGGGTCAGACACAGGGCACCGACGAGGCACGACTGCCGCCCGATACGGGACAGACGCAGCCCGCCCCAACCACCAGAGGGTGCCCTGCCGCCCACTATGGGTCAGACACAGGGCACCGACGAAGCACGACTGCCGCCCAATACGGGACAGACGCAGCGCGCCCCAACCAGAGGAATGTTTTGGCTTCGCCCGTTGCTGGATTGCAACGGGTTACTGAGCCCCCCCGCCACGACAAGGCACATTCCAATTCGGGGGGGAACCTAACCTAACCTAACCTAACCTAACCTAACCTAACCTAACCTAACCTAACCTAACCTAACCTAACCTAACCTAACCTAACCTAACCTAACCTAACCTAACCTAACCTAACCTAACCTAACCTAACCTAACCTAACCTAACCTAACCTAACCTAACCTAACCTAACCTAACCTAACCTAACCTAACCTAACCTAACCTAACCTAACCTAACCTAACCTAACCTAACCTAACCTAACCACACAAAATCGCATATTTAACTGGGTTCCCGCTGGTCGATTTTCAAGATTTTTTCACAGTAATTTTTGTTTTGTTGACGCCCACCTGTTTTTAAGGTTCGGGTGAATTTTTCTTTTTGGAATTTCGAGAAAATCCCGGAAAACCCCAAATTTTATAGTAATTTAATAGACAGTGTACCGTTCTGACCGGTTGCAATTGGTATTAATTAATCTTAGTTAGTTTCTAGGTTTTTGTTGATCCGAGGTCGTTAAATAACACCTTTTGGTACATCCTTGCTGACGGAAAACTCAAATTTTCAATTGTTTTTCACGTAAAATAGTAAATTTTTGGTAGTTTTATTTTCAAAATTTCATAAAACGCTCTGTATTGTAGACTTTCTTCAAATTTCTTATACCATCATCTGCGCCGTGTTCCTGCGCATCTTTTGAGACGCTAAGGACCACTCTGCGGAAAATAGGTGTTGGAAAATTTGCAATACTTAGTTAATTCGTTTAAAATCAGTGTTTTTCTTAAATATTTTCAAAATTTTCCATTGAACCTTCACTTTTTATAGTTTAAATAGCTTCCTTTTGACCGTCCGCATCGATTGAGACGTCAACCGCCTCGACCCTCCCCCCCTTTAGTCTCGAGGCAAGGGAGAGGAGATTGATAAACAATAGTGTATGCGCGATTTAATATACCAGTAGCGCCATCTATATTTTTTGGATAGAAATTGAGCATTTTAGTTGTTTTATTGTCTTGTACTACTTTTTGTACTCATTTTTGTTCTTTTGACTTGGATACTTGACCTTTTATCCTATTACCTTTGACTAAGAGCTAGACTGGGACACTTTACATCCCTCGAAATTATCTATTTACATACAAAACTACTTTAGTTATTTATTCAACTTTTACAAACCTTACGTATACACATTTACACTCGACAACTACCTCCATCAAAAATGTACCGCACACCACTGAAGCACGCAGGCGGTGAAGGAGAAAGTCAAAAAACGCCTCCGCAAACAGTAACTCTCGCTCCTAACGTTCGACGAAGCATAGGGGAGTGGGAAGCGGTAGGTACTGACCCAATCGCCACCTCCCCTGTGACTAGTAAGAAATTCACGCAGACAGGAGTTGTCTACAAAGACAAAACTACAGAAGCGAGAGTATATTTTAGTAAGATTAAAAAACACCTTAGCTTGTCCAGAAATCTCAAGAGTGAAATAAAAACCGGCATAACAGAGGCAGTCGACAAACTTTATAGCATAGTAAAAGAGTTGGAAACAACTCTCAAAAGCAGTAACATCACTGGGCAAGCTAACACGACAGAGAATAATGTTGACTCTCCAGGAAATTTAGTCACCGACCTCAATGCGGAACTCATTCACCAATTGCAAGTGACAAACCTGAATATTATTCAAAATAACAAAGTAATTGAAGACTTGAAGGAAGAAATTGTGAAGCACAAAGAGACCATAGTGAATAACAGTAAACCACCCTTGACCTACTCTAATGTCGTGGCACAATCGCCAAAGGCGCCACGCGTATACAGACAAGCTCTTCACTCGATAGTTGTAGCATCTGTGGATGCGACGGAAACTGGTGACGAAGTGTTGAGCAGAGTGAGAGAAGCAGTGGACGCTAAAGAGGGTTGGGTTAAAGTGGAACGAGTCCGAAAAGCGAAAGACAGAAAAATTATCATGAGCTGCAGGACGGAACAAGAGAAGGAGAAAATAAAAGACCGGCTTCTTAAGTCAGGGCAACACCTCACATGTGAGGATGTTAAAAACAAAGACCCACTAATCATACTCAAAGACGTCCTGCAAATACATACAGACGAAGATATCACTAAAGCCATCCGAAACCAAAACAAGGAAATCTTCAAGAATCTGGACCCCGAGGAAGACCGCATGACAATAAAATATAGGAAGAGAGCCAGAAACCCGCTCACCGGGCACATTGTACTAAGCACGTCTCCGCAAATCTGGAAAAGGGCGACAGAGGCCGGTACGCTTCATATCGATCTGCAGCGTATACGTGTCGAAGACCAATCGCCCCTGGTACAATGTACCCGGTGCCTGGAATACGGGCATGGAAGGCGCTTTTGCAAAAGTGCCACCGACTTATGCAGTCATTGTGGAGGCCCTCATATGAGGTCAGAATGTGCGGACTGGCTCGCGGGAACAGCCCCGGCATGCAGGAACTGCGCCGCTGCAAAGTACGACCAGAGAGAACACAACGTGTTCAGCCAGGCATGCCCGATCCGGAAACGGTGGGACACACTGGCCAGATCATCTGTGTCGTACTGCTAAGGGCACCCAAGCTCCAACCAACTCCAACCCCTACCGTATAGTACAGGCTAATCTACAACGAAAAAAGTTGGCCACCGAGGAGCTTGTTCTGGAAGCAGATATGCGCAAAACAACTCTGGCGCTCATACAAGAACCTTATGTGGGAAGGGTCGGTTCGATGAAGAACTACAGGGGTGCAAGAATCTTTCAGTCTACTGGCGCGGGCACGGTCAAGGCAGCTATAGCTGTCTTTGACCCAAACCTTAAAATAACTCAATACCCACAATTATCCACACCTAACGTCATAGTGGTAGGTGCCCAAACCGGAGGCAAGAAGATTGCACTCGTGTCGTTCTACTTTGAACCAGACCAACCCATGGACCTGCACCTAGAACAACTCAAGAAAATTGTGGAAACTGTAGACACCAATATGCTTATACTGGGGGGCGACGCAAATGCGAAGAACACCTGGTGGGGTGGGAGCAAAAATGACAAAAGGGGAGAAGACATGTTGGGAGCCCTCGATGAACTCGACTTACACATCGTCAATGTCGGGAATAAACCGACATTTGACACTATTAGAGGTGGGGTGAGATATACTAGTAATGTTGACATCACGGCATGCTCGGCAAACCTGTTCGACCGGGTGGTAAACTGGAAGGTGGATGAGTCATTAACTAGCTCGGATCATAACGGCATCTCTTTTGAATTAGGGACAACTAGAAAACCTCGTAGTTCAGTATACAAATTTAATAACAAAAGCATGTGAAGAATCCATACCCAAAATAAAAAGTAATGAGAAACTTACCTTGCCGTGGTGGTCCGAGCAACTTCAGCTGCTGAAGAAGGAGATGGTCACCCGGAAGAGGAGAATCAGCCGTGCAGCACCCTGCCGACGCGAAAAAGTCATCGAGGATTACCTGAAAAAGAAAAATGAATATGAATCAGAAGCAAAAAGGGCCCAAATACAAAGTTGGAAAAACTTTTGTGAAAAACAAGAAAAAGAAAGTATGTGGGATGGCATTTATCGTGTGCTGGGAAGAACAAAAAAGAGAACAGAAGATGTGCCTCTCCAATTGAATGGAAAAACTCTGGATGCCAGAAGCTCGGCTCAGCTTCTAGCCGAGACATTCTATCAAGAAGACAGGGAAGAGGAAGATAATAGACATCACAAAAGTGCAAGAAATTTAGCAAGTACAATAAATGAGATAAATCAAGATTCTGATGCTATGGATCCACCGTTTACGCAAACCGAACTACGATGGGCAACCGACTCTTTCAGTGCTAAAAAGGCCCCAGGCTCGGATGGACTCACAGCCGATATATGCAAAAACGCCATTGAACATGATCCCTCGCTATTCCTTGAGATCATGAATAAATGTCTGGAGCTCCACTACTTCCCTAGGCTGTGGAAGGAGGCCACTGTGATAGTACTTAGGAAGCCCGGAAAGGATAACTACAGTACTCCCAAATCTTACAGACCTATCGGCCTCTTGCCAATTTTTGGTAAAATTTTAGAGAAGCTGTTAATGAACCGTCTCAAATATCATCTACTTCCAGGGATGAGTACTCGCCAGTACGGATTTATGCCACAAAGGAGCACCGAGGACTCCCTCTATGATCTGATGCAACACATAAACACCAAATTAAACCAAAAGAAAATAATACTGATGGTATCACTAGACATAGAGGGAGCATTCGATAGCGCTTGGTGGCCAAAGATCAAAATCCGACTGGCTGAGGAAAAGTGTCCCTGGAACATGAGAAAGGTCATTGACAGCTACTTAAGTGACCGAAATGTAAGAGTAAAATATGCAGGAGAGGAGTACTGTAGGAAGTCCGAAAAAGGTTGCATACAGGGCTCTATAGGTGGTCCCCTTCTATGGAACCTTTTACTAGATCCTCTATTAAAAGGGCTCCAGACACATCAGCACTATGCTCAGGCCTTTGCTGACGACGTGGTCCTGGTGTTCGAGGGCGATACAGCCCTAGAAATTGAATTAAGAGCCAATCCTGCATTAGAATACGTTCGTGCGTGGGGTGTCGAAAATAAGCTAAGATTTGCACCACACAAAACCAGTGCGATGGTCATCACAAGGAAAATGAAATTCGACACCCCCCGCCTGAATATGGGTGGAATAGATATCGCCACAACAGGAGAAATCAAGTTGTTGGGTGTAACCATAGATCACAAGCTAACATTCAATACGCACGTTAAGAACATATGCCAGCGGACGATAGCCGCATACAAACAATTGGCCAGGGCGGCAAAAATCAACTGGGGACTACACCCTGAAGTGGTGCGCACCATCTATACTGCCACTATTGAACCCATAGTTTTGTATGCGGCTAGCGTCTGGGCACCAGCCACTAGGAAACAGTGCGTCAGGAAAAAGCTAGATTCGCTCCAAAGAAGCTTCCTACAAAAAATGTGTCGCGCGTATCGTACTGCTTCTCTGAACTCGGTTCTGTTGCTGACCGGGATGCTCCCACTTGATATCCGGGTTCGGGAGGCTGCTTTGCTCTATGAAGCCAAGAGGGGGGTATCCCTTCCGGTACTTGGAGACAGAGAGGTCGAGCGAAGAGCGTTGCCAAGTGAGAGTCCACATCCCGCAGACCATGCCGGTCGAGAGTTCCACAGTCTGGTAGATGAAGAACAGCTAGCAGCCAATAGCAACTTTGATATCCGCATTTTCACCGATGGCAGTAAGATTGACGGAAGGGTCGGTGCCTCGCTATCAATTTGGAATAGCGAGACCGAGACCAAATCCGTCAAGCTTACACTGCCATCGTACTGCACCGTCTACCAGGCAGAACTCTTGGCTGTGCACAAAGCATCCGAGGAGATGCTCAAACAGAAGCAACGCTCTTTCGCCTTATACAGTGACTCAATGGCCGCACTTCAATCTGTTGTTTCCTTGGACTGCCCCCATCCCCTTGCACACAGAACAAGAATAAACCTTGATCTTTTATCCAAACAAAATAAAACTGTTGCTTTATTTTGGATAAAAGCACACATAGGGCTTGCAGGGAATGAGCGGGCAGACCAACTGGCCAAGGAAGCGGCGCTAAACTCAAAGAGGAAGCCTCAATACGATAAATGCCCTGTTTCATTTGTCAAGCGATGCATTCGCACGCATTCGCTTGACGAATGGAACCAGAGGTACAAAAACGATAACTCGGGCAAAATCACTAAGATGTTTTTCCCTGATGCAATAGACGCATATAGAGTGGTTAGGAAAATCGAAACGTCAGGAATAACAACACAAATCCTGACGGGACACGGTGGGTTCTCGGAATACCTGTTTCGTTTCAAATGTAAAGAGAGCCCATCGTGCGCTTGTGAGCCCGGCACACTTGAAAACGTCCCACATATCTTAACTGAATGCCCAATGTACGCGATCCAGAGATACAACACCGAACAACTCATAGGCCACAAGATCTCTGAGAAAAATCTAACAGAAATAATAATGAGCAAAAGTGGAAAAGTGTTCTTGAACTACTGTTCGGAAATAGCTAAAATAGTAATTAATAAAAATAAATAGAATAAGGAAAATATGTTCGTAAAATATTGAAGTATTTTAATGAAACATATGACAAGTAAGGATACTGTAAAAAAAAGAATTAATGGGATAAAAGAATAAGTAGTTAGGACATAGATATAAAAAAAAAAAAAAAAAAAAAAAATATGAACAAAATGTATAGCAGATATAAAGATAATAAAATAGCAATACAAACATGCAAACACGAAACCAAAAGTGTCACTACGACAGACACTCTCCTCTTTTCAAAGCCATAACTTCATAAAAAACTGTTATTTACAATCTAGTTAAATAAAGACTGCGGCGACTTAAGCCGGAGGTAGAAGTATAAAAAAAAAAAAAAAAAAAAAAAAAAAAAAAAAAAACCTAACCTAACCTAACCTAACCTAACCTAACCTAACCTAACCTAACCTAACCTAACCTAACCAGAGGATGATATTGTGGACCCTCCTTTTACAATGGTGGAGCTGAAGTCTGCGGCATCGTCTTTTAATCCTAAGAAGGCACCAGGCGCTGACGGACTGACGGCGGATATCTGCCAATGTGCAATAAACAACGACCCCAGCTTGTTTTTGGCTCTACTCAACAAATGTCTTGCGCTTCACTACTTCCCGGTTATATGGAAGGAAGCGACTGTGGTAGTACTTCGTAAACCCGGGAAAGATAGTTACAAAACACCAAAAGCGTATAGACCTATTGGCCTTCTCCCTATACTAGGCAAGATTTATGAGAAACTGTTAATGACCAGACTCAAGTACCATCTTGTACCAAGGATCAGTACTCGCCAGTACGGATTCATGCCCCAGAGAAGCACTGAGGACGCCCTCTATGCCCTAATGAAACACATAAAAACCAAGTTAGACCAAAAAAGAATAGTTACACTGGTCTCGTTGGACATAGAGGGCGCCTTCGATAGCGCGTGGTGGCCGATGATCAGAGTCCGTCTGGCTGAGGAAAAGTGCCCTTGGAACCTTAGAAAGGTCATTGACAGTTATCTCAACCAAAGAAAAGTCAGGGTACGATATGCCGGTGTTGAACATTCTAGACAGACGGATAAAGGATGTGTCCAAGGATCTATTGGTGGACCATTGCTGTGGAACCTGTTGTTGGACCCCTTGCTTAACCAGGTATCTGATAAAGGTGAGTACATCCAGGCATTCGCGGATGATGTTGTTCTGGCCTTTGACGGTGAGACTTCGTTAGAAATAGAGATGAGGGCAAATGCGGTTCTCGAACATGTTCGGACGTGGGGTGCAGTAAATAAACTAAAGTTCGCGGCTCACAAAACCAATGCAATGGTTATAACTAAGAAGCTTAAATACGACACCCCACGCCTGAGCATGGGAGGGATAAACATCTCTCTAAATACTGAGATCAAACTCCTCGGAGTTATACTGGATCATAAATTAACATTTAATTCTCACGTCAAGGGCCAGTGCAACAAGGCCATCGCTGCATACAAGCAGCTTACCAGAGCGGCAAAAGCAAGCTGGGGGTTGCACCCCGAAGTCATAAGGGTCATTTACACCGCAACGGTGGAACCCATTATTCTGTACGCCGCCAGTGTTTGGGCTCCCGCAGCCAACAAGTTGTGTATTAGAGATCGCTTAAATTCTGTTCAACGAGGTTTTTTACAAAAGATCTGTAAATCATATCATACGGTTTCCTTACACTCTGCACTTATTATTACAGGGATATTGCCACTCGATTTACGAGTTAAGGAATCCGCCTCCATATACGCAGCCAAGAGAGGCGAACCGCAACCGGAGCTCAAAGGTAGGGAACTTGAAAGGATCACACAATTCACTAACATTCCACACCCAGCTGATCACCCATGCCTGGAGTTCGGCACCTTGGCTGACCAAGACCAGTTAAGCGCCAACAGTAACTATCAAATTCGCGTATTTACAGATGGGAGCAAGATTGACGGCAGGGTTGGGGCTGCCCTTTCCTTTTGGAACGGGGAGTCTGAAATCAGGGCCGTCAAACTTAGTCTCCCATCTTTTTGTACAGTCTACCAGGCTGAACTCCTAGCAATAGCTAGGGCCTGCACGGAGCTGCTGAAGAGGAGTGAAAGGACGTTCGCTGTCTACAGCGATTCTAGGGCAGCTCTTGAGAGTATAACTGGCCTGCACAATATGCATCCGCTCGCTACCTACACAAGAAAGCAGATCTTAGCTTTATCCAGACAGAACAAATCATTAGATTTATTTTGGATTAAAGCACACACAGGATTATTAGGTAATGAGCGCGCAGACTGCTTGGCCAAGGAAGCTGCCCTAAAATCCAAAAAACAACCAGACTACACTAAATGCCCAGTTTCATTCATCAAGCGAGCAATCCGTGCGCGGTCGCTTGATGAATGGAACATCAGATACAAAAACGGCAATACGGCCAGCATAACTAAGATCTTTTTCCCGGACGCTGTGGCGGCATATAGAATAGTTACAAAAATAGATATATCCAACTCACTCACACAAATATTCACTGGCCATGGAGGGTTCTCAGAGTACTTGACTAGATTCAGGTGCAAAGAGGACCCTTCATGTCCCTGCGAGCCGGGTAGAGCGGAGACAGTCCCGCACTTACTGTTTGAATGCCCGATTTTTGATAAAGTTAGATGCGATGTCCAGCAAAAATTAGACATAGATTTAAAGTTAGAAAATGCTGATTGTATTATAGCTTGTAAGGAAAGAGAATGTTTCTTAGATTATTGTAAATATATAGTTACGATTGTTAATAAAAGGAATAAAGATTAAGAAATAGATGTTGACAAAATATTTTGAAAATATTTGGGACAACATGTCAAACAATAGAATTAAAATGTATACTTGTGTAACAATAATTTAAGTTCTTTAATTGTATATAATAAAAATTGTATAGTTTATAATGAAACTTAGCAGTCAAGAATTGTAACAAAAATATAAAAATGTAATAGAATATAAAAATAGGAAACAAGAAAATGTCTATGAAAAACAGATAATTTGTAGAGACATTGTTATATACAAAAATAAAAATACCATGTTCGTGTCCTAATCCCTAGGCCTAGTAGGTACATAAATAAGTACATGGGTAATCCCACATTAGAATAAGCTGCAAACAAATAGTAAATAAGAGTAAATGTTATAAAATAAGATTTTACCCAATAAAGAAAAAGAAAAAATATGAATAAACACCAGCCTCGCAACAAACTGATGTTCGCATATATTTTGACGAATACAGTCTGCGCCATTGCCGGCGGAGGTACAAGAAAAAAAAAAAAAAAAAAAAAAAAAAAAAAAAAAAAAAAAAAAAAACCTAACCTAACCTAACCTAACCTAACCTAACCTAACCTAACCTAACCTAACCTAACCTAACCTAACCTAACCTAACCTAACCTAACCTAACCTAACCTAACCTAACCTAACCTAACCTAACCTAACCTAACCTAACCTAACCTAACCTAACCTAACCTAACCTAACCTAACCTAACCTAACCAGAACCGGTGTCACCCCCCGACCCGAGAACACATGTCAAAGGCTGAACCGCGCTCCACGTGCTTAAAAAATTTGTTGAAAAATCGTGAAAAGTGGGTTTTTTGTGACGTACATCTATGATCTACATATCAAAAGTTGTGGAAAAATACGGCCAACACGGCAGTGAAAAGTTTGTGAAAATCGGTGCAGCGGAAAAAATTTTCTGAGCGAAAAAGTGGAAATTGTGAAAAATCTAAAACTTTAAAAAATTACGCTGCCCGATTGGTCGCGACGACCTATAGTTTTTATAGTGCGGCTCGAAAGTGCTCGGCGAGCTCTACACCTGCAACCTGCTTTTGGATTTTTTCCGCCCACCAGGGCGGAACCAAAGCCAAAAAAACAAGTTGGGGCGTGGCCCAAACTTTTTCATTTTTGGAGTCTGGCGAAATCTTCCTATCCAGTCTTGAAGACCTTAAGAAGATAAGAACTACCCCGTTTGCAGCAAAGAAAAAGGTCCAGTAGTTTATTAGATATTTTATTTTAAAAATTTGCTCATTTTTCAAAAATTCATAAGTCGCGATTTGTCGCGACGACCCCAATTTTTTAAATTAGATTAAATTAGTAGTCAATAAGTTCTACAACATATAGAAAAATTAAAAATTTTTATTGGTAAATTTCTTTGTTATTCAATTTTCAATTTTAAGGGTAGAAACGTGGGGTGTTAAAAACAACCCCTAGGACTTCATATTATAGTGTAAAAAATTTGTGCATATTCTGACAATAATCTGGCAATTTTTCAGATTTTTAAAATTAATTTTAGTATTTTTTATAAGCAAATTTGTGGATTTATTCGTGTTTTTAGGGTTGTAAAAATCGGGGGTTGTAGATTTTAAGTTTTTCTTGTTATATTTAAGTAGGTTAGTTGGAGACCTTTCAAACAAGCCCAATATCGGGGTGATTCGGACCACGCAAACCGAGATAAACGGCAACCAAAAATTTTTACAAAAATTTGGCGGCCATCTTGGATTTGTGGAGCATTTTTAAGATAGCGATAACTGCTACATTTTTTGTCGTAGGAATTTGGGGTTTTCTTTTAGCTTAGTGTCACACATCCCCCTACCCATCCCCCCTCTTGTTTTTCACTTTCCCCCCCCCCACCCAACCCCCCCTTTTTTCTATAAGAAGTGGATAGGGCAGGTCTCGGGACGAACGGAGAGCCCTCGCACGGAGCGCTGCGACATCTGGTCTCCTAGATACAGCAATTTGGAAATTAGGTCGGCCATCTTGGTCCGCCATTTTGTTTTATTAAAAGTTGTATATCTCGGCGACCAGTTGCCCTAGAGCGCTGGGGTTTTCGGCAAAAGCTGTCCCTAGGACCCCTCAAACCCCCTCACCCCCTTATTTCACTTTTCACCCCCCACCCTAACCCCCCCTCTTTTCCACTAAAAGTGAATAGAGCCGGTCTCGGGAAGAGCGGAGAGCCCTCGCGCAGCGCTGTGCGACAACTGAGCCCGAAGATATTAACATATTTAACTTTTGGCGGCCATTTTGACCGCCATCTTGAAAAACTTCAGACGACCATATCTCGGGCACCAGGGGTCGTACGGGGCTGGGGTTTGAACCATCGACATTGGCAGACGGGGCTCTACAAATAGAGCCTAGAACTCTACATAGAGTATTAAAAATTTATTTTATTTTTATATTTTGTTTTATTTTATTGTTTTATTTTAAACCTGCTTTAATAAAGACAACAGCTTTATTGAGCTGTATTTAGCTGTATTTGGTTTATTAACCGTTTGCTAGTCCGTCTTGTTTCTTATACAACTTTTACAAACTTTTAAATTTTATATAATATTGACGCATATCTCCGGCAAATATGTTTCACACGCCAAATACGCAGCCCAAGTCGGGTAAAGAGAAGTCCCCCCCAGCGACAGTGACGCTCGCACCCAACGTGAGGCGTAGTATTGAGGGGTGGGAAGCAAATGCAGAGCCACAGGCGACATCCCCAAAAAGCAGTAGGACGACGCAGGCAGGACCTGCTAAACCCAGAATGAGGAAAGCTCTGTCGCAGGATGGTGAAGTGGGTAACCTGTCACCAGGGGAGCCCCAAACCTCCCCGAGAGTATTCGCTACCAAAACATTGGAGGCGCGATACTACCTGGTTAAGGCAAAACAGAACCTGAGTAACTCAAAGAACTTGAGAACAGATATCAAGAATAACCTAACCTCGGTAGTAGATAAAATGTACCGGATAGCGAAGGAGCTAGATACAGCACTGAGGGCAGAAAAGGCCAAAAATGGAAAACATGAACACCAGACAACTCAGAGTGGAAACACAGAAGAGACCAAGGAGAGCGAAGCTCTAAATGGTACCAGCACCCAAGACTCTGCACTCCTCGCTCAACTCCAAAAAACGGTAGAACATCTCCAGACTAACAACACCAAGATGGAGGAGTTGAGGGAGGAGCTGGAGAGGCAGCGGCGCACTCTCTCGACACAGTCCTACGCAGACGCCACAAGAACTCAAAGACCCACCCACGAGAGCACAGCTCTGCACACTATAGTGATAGCATCAGAGGATGAAACGGAAAGTGGGGAGAAAGTCTTGGATAAGGTGAGAGAAGCAGTGGCGGCCAAAGAAGGATGGGTGAGAGTGGAACGTGTGAGGAAGGCAAAGGATAGAAAGATAGTAATGAGTTGCAGGACAGAAGAAGATAGGAGGAAAGTAAAGGAGAGGATAGAAAGCTCCGGCAAGCACCTTACTTGTGAGGAAGTGCAAAACAAGGACCCTCTCCTCATACTGAAGAACGTCCTTCTCATTCACAGTGATGATGAAGTTATAAAGGCAGTCAAGAATCAAAATGAAAATATCTTCCGGAATCTCGACCCGAAAGACCAACGCCTAGAGGTGAAGTACAGAAGACGAGCCAGAAATCCGCTGACAGGGCACATCATCGTAACAGCGTCCCCAGTAGTATGGAGAAGAATAACAGAAGTTGGGACATTACATGTGGACCTTCAGCGGATTCGGGTTGAAGATCAATCCCCTCTGGTTCAGTGTACTAGATGCTTGGGATATGGTCACGGGAAGAGATTCTGTAAGCAACCGGTCGACTTGTGCAGCCACTGTGGAGGCCCTCACCTTCGAGGAGAGTGCACGGAATGGATGGCGGGCGCACCCCCAGAATGTCATAACTGTAAAGCAGCCAAACACGACCAGTACGACCACAACGCTTTCAGCCAGACATGCCCGGTGCGTAGGAAGTGGGACACGCTGGCTCGGTCGTCCGTAGCGTACTGCTAAGGGCACCGATACCAAAGCTTACAAAATTTTTCAAGCGAACTTACAGCGCAAAAGGCTGGCCACTGACGAGGTTATGATTGAAGCGTCTAGGAGAGGAGCCGCCGTGGCACTGCTACAAGAGCCATACGTGGGACAGGGCAAAAGTATGAAGGACTACCGTGGAGCGAGGGTCTTCCAGGACTCTGGAGAGGGAACCGTTAAGGCAGCCATAGCCGTTTTTGATGATAAAATAGATATCACCGTTTACCCACATCTTACTACTACCAACTTTGTAGTAATCGGAGCCCAAACCAAAGCCTGGAAGACCACGTTCGTCTCCTTCTACTTTGAACCGGATAAACCCATCGGCCCGTACATTGCTCATATGCAGAAGATCTGCAACTCCCTGGGAACCAGATTCCTGGTCATAGGGGGGGATGCCAATGCGAAGAGCTCATGGTGGGGATCCAAAGTGGATGATCAAAGGGGTGAAGATCTTCTGGGAGCTCTGGATGAGCAGCAATTGCACATACTCAACGTCGGCACAAAGCCGACGTTTGACACCATAAGAGGCGGTAAGAGGTACTCCAGCAACGTCGACTTGACAGCATGTACTGAGGACATGCTGGCGCGTGTGGAAAACTGGAAAGTGGATGAGAGCCTTACAACTTCGGACCACAATGGTATAACTTTTAATATTAACCTCAAAAAATCACAAGGCACCCATATAATTAGAACTACCAGAGTATACAACACAAATAAAGCAAACTGGACCCAATTTAATAGCAACTTGAGCCAATTAAAAATAGATAATAATTTAACCTTAGAATCAGTTGACAATATTAATAATACACATCAATTAGAGAATCTAATAATAGAATACACAAAAATAGTAAATACAGCTTGCAATGTATCTATACCCAAAAAGAAACATAGACAACTACTTACCATACCGTGGTGGTCCGAAGAGCTCCAGCAGCTGAAAAGGGAGGTTTCCAAGTACAGGAACCGGGTTCACCGCGCCGCACCAGTCCGCAGAGAGAAAGTTGTCCTGGAGTACCTGCAAAAGAAAACGGAGTATGAGACGGCCGCAAGAAATGCACAGATTTCCAGCTGGAAGGCCTTTTGCGAGAAGCAAGATTGCGAAAGTGTCTGGGATGGCATTTATAGGGTCCTGGGGAGAACGAGGAAAAGGGCGGAGGACATGCCATTGGTGGTTAATGGTGAAACCTTAGACGCAAAGAGGTCGGCACGGGCGTTGGCTGAGACCTTCTACCCTGCAGATTCACCTCAAAACGACAACGAAGATCACCAAAACACGAGAAAATTGGCAGAAATTGTCAATATAAGCAGCGGAAAGGAGGACAGTAATGATCCCCCTTTCACACTTACTGAACTGCAAATGGTGATCTCGACGTTCAGTCCAAAAAAGGCCCCAGGTGCAGATGGGTTTACCGCCGACATCTGTCAACACGCCATAGACAACGACCCCCACCTCTTCCTCAGGATTCTTAACAAGTGCCTGGAACTGAAATATTTCCCTAAAATTTGGAAAAGCGCCACAGTGGTGGTACTTAGAAAACCCGGAAGGCCAGACTATACTACTCCAAAAGCACATCGGCCAATAGGCCTGCTTCCCATATTCGGTAAAATGTATGAGAAGCTATTGATGACTCGAATAAAACACCATGTAATCCCGAGGATGAGTACTCGCCAATTCGGATTCATGCCACAAAGGAGCACCGAGGACTCCCTGTATGTCTTAATGAAGCATATAAGAACTAATCTTGATAATAAAAGAATCGTAACACTAGTATCATTAGACATAGAGGGAGCCTTCGATTGCGCTTGGTGGCCAAAAATCAGAGTCCGGTTGGCTGAGGAAAAGTGTCCGATTAACTTAAGGAGGGTCATTGATAGCTATCTCGAAGACAGGACGGTAAGCGTGAGGTTTGCAGGTCAAGAATACCTCAAAAATACCGAGAAAGGGTGCGTGCAGGGTTCGATTGGGGGACCAATACTGTGGAATTTGCTCCTTGATCCACTCCTCAAAGACCTCGAAGAAAAAGGAGACTACGTCCAGGCTTTTGCGGACGATATTGTGCTGGCTTTCACGGGAGACACAGCGCTTGAAATAGAGGCTCGCGCCAATGCCACGTTAGAGTTTGTCAGGAAGTGGGGAGTGGCAAATAAACTAAATTTTGCACCTCAAAAGACAAATGGGCTCGTCATAACAAGAAAGCTGAAGTATGACACGCCGCGACTCAGCATGAGCGGAACTCCGATAAATATCCAAAAGGAGATAAAACTTTTAGGGGTCACCATAGACAGCAAATTAACCTTCAACTCCCATGTAAGGAACGTCTGTGCGAAGGCAGTGGCCGCGTACAAACAACTCTCGACAGCGGCTAAAATAGGTTGGGGGCTTCATAGTGAAGTCATCCGCCTGATTTATACAGCGACGATTGAGCCAATTATTCTGTACGCGGCCAGTGTCTGGGCACCCGCGGTGACGAAGGTATGTGTGAGGGAAAAGTTGAATGCAGTGCAGAGGGGCTTTCTGCAGAAAATATGTAAAGCCTACCGGACGACATCCCTTAATTCCACATTAATTCTTGCCGGGATCCTCCCTCTTGACCTTCGCATACGCGAAGTCGCTTCGCTTTACGGGGCTAGGAGGGGGGATTCTGGGGTGGATCTGGGAGACAGGGAGGTCGAACGGATGGCCTCAGCAATTGCGGGACCGCATCCAGCGAGTTATGTGAGCCTTGACTTTGATACCCTGGTAGACCAAACAGAATTAGACTCAAACAGCAATTACGACATCCGCATTTTTACAGACGGCAGTAAGATTGACGGCCGGGTTGGGGCCTCTCTATCCCTTTGGAACGGAGAGGCGGAAACCAAGGCCGTCAAACTTAGTCTGCCGTCCTACTGTACGGTCTACCAGGCTGAGCTTTTAGCTATTTGTGAGGCGAGCGATGTGATTGCGCGAAGCAAAGAGTCGACCTTTGCGATATACAGCGATTCCAGAGCTGCACTCCAAACAATTATTAGCCACAAATGCCTTCATCCTCTCGCCGTTAAAGCCAGAGCCAACCTTGCAATATCATCAGAGCAACACAAAAGCGTCAAACTGTACTGGATTAAAGCTCACGCAGGGCTGGCTGGCAACGAAAGGGCTGACCACTTGGCAAAGGAGGCAGCTCTGAAATCGAAAACGCGACATAAATATGACAAATGTCCTGTTTCATTCGTCAAGCGGTGCATTCGAATGCAAACGCTTGACGAATGGAACAAACGATATTTAGCCGCAGGGACCGCTCGAATTACAAAGCTGTTTTTCCCCGACGTTCTGGGTGCATACGGAGTGGTGCGTAAGCTCCAGCTTACTGGAATCACAACACAGATCATGACGGGGCATGGCGGGTTCTCCGAGTATCTAAACCGGTTTGGATGCAAGGGGAGTCCGTCGTGTATTTGTGATCCAGATAAGGAAGAAACAGTCCCGCACATCATAACTGAATGCCCAGTTTACGAAGCGGAAAGACAAGACCTGGTGCACAAAATCGGGGTCAACATACTGGCAGCAAACATCAATCAGATCATGGTGAGCAGACATAGAGACACATTTATGCAGTACTGTATTAAAATTGCAAGTAAAACTGTAAAAAGAAACAAGACGGATTAAAACATGTTACCAGATATTGTAATAATATTTCCAGTTAACATGTAAACATGTAGAGTTTTTAAAAATTATACAAGAAAGCAGTTAACTGTATGAATGTATAAAACAGACAACTGTCACAAAACAATAGTATGAATGTAATACAAAAGTAATCATAAGTAAGTTAAAAAAGAAAAAAGAAAAAGAAAAATATGTTACGAAATATATTGCATATATATTTAAGATAACATATAATGTATAAAGAGGTAAAAATATAATTTTAATGCATATTTCAAGTTCAAAGCATATTTTATAAAAAATTGTAAATGTTAAAGTAGAGAATAAGTATAACATAAGCCTTAGAAAGTTATAAATATGTAAGAGAACAAGAAAAGAAACTTTGTGCAGTGCCTGGCACCATTATGAATAAGCGTGTAAAATTGTAAAACTATGTATTATTGTAAATCATATACAAATTAAAGTTAAACACAGACAAAAAGTCTGTAACTGAAAAACTTATTACCCCAGAAAACTGTAAAGTAGAGCATAGTAGGGCCATAGACGGGAAGTCCCCCCCCAGAATATCAGTGTGAAGCATGTATGAAAGAACAGTATGATGAATGAAAGTACGAGAGGAATAATTGCGAGAACTGGTATGAAAGGATAAAGAATAGAATAGACTGCGGCTATGCCGGAGGTAGTAGTATATAAAAAAAAAAAAAAAAAAAAAAAAAAAAAAAAAAAAAAAAAAAAAAAAAAAAAAAAAAAAACCTAACCTAACCTAACCTAACCTAACCTAACCTAACCTAACCTAACCTTTTTTTTTTTTTTTTTTAACGCAGGAAAATCCTCATGGATACCCTACCCCAGCGGGGGCCGAGGTCGGGTTATGCCGGACTCTTACCGACTAAAAACCTGCGGCTTCCGTCTGGACGCACGGAGTCGGGTCACGAGGAGCTTGCGCATTCGTTCGCGGCCCGACAGCGTTGGCCGGCGCTCTGTGCAGCGCCGGCGACGTCCCGAGAGGGAGGGGTCCCTCTCTAGTCGTCCCTCATGAGATGGTGCGCAGGAAGCGCACGCGCCATCTCGAGCCCTGGACCGGAGGCGGATTCCCCCGAAACCGCCACCGAAGGCTCATGGGACTGCGGGAGAGGGAGGCTTTCGGCAACGAAAGCCGCCCTCCGGCGTCCCGTGCGACGGCGACGAAGCGGAAGGGAGGATGCATCATCTTCCCTCGCCCTCTCCGCCGCCTCCTTCGCGAGCATTACGGCCTCGCAGAAGGATCGCACCGCCTGCCACGATCTCTCACTCTCGACCATAGCGCGAACCACGGTCGGGAGCGAGATGTCGGCACCCAATACAGAGCCGAGCGCGCTGCGCTCCGCATCCCACGCCGGGCATACCTCCAGCGTGTGCTGGGCCGTCTCGTCGAGGCAATCGTCGCAGTGGTGGCACCTGGCAGTCGGTTCCCGACCGATCCGAAACAGGTAACTCCCGAAACAACCATGTCCCGAGAGCACCTGCGTCAGACGGTAGGTCAGGAAACCGTGTCGCCTACCCAACCACTGCTGGAAGACCGGACGAATTGCCTCGATAGTCCAGAGTCCGGCGCTCGAAAGCGCCAGCCTGGACTCCCACGCTTCGGTAGCCCGTTGGCGCAGCTCAGCTCTGTGCCCCTCCTGTTCCTGCAGTGCAGGCGGGTGACCCCTGGCCCGGAGCGCCTCCACGCGCCACTCGTAGAGCGACGCGAGGGCTCTCGCTTCCAGGTCCCAGGGAATAGTACCCGCCAGCACGCAAGATGCCTCACCCGAGATCGTGCGATAACCCCGTACCACCCTGATCGCCATCACCCGCTGGACTCGCGTCAAGCGGGCGATATTGCTGCGACTCAGGGCGCTGCCGGCCCACACAGGGGCACCATACAGGGCCATCGATCTCACGATTCCCGCGTAGAGACGTCGACACGACGTCTCAGGTCCGCCGAGATTCGGCAGCAGCCTTCCCAGGGCCGCAGCCGCTCTCAGCAGCCGAGGCTCAAGGCACTCGAAGTGGGGGCCGAAGTTCCACCGGCTATCCAGGACGAGTCCCAGATAGCGCATCGACGGCCTCACGTCGATGCGGACTCCGGATACGACGATATGGGCACCCCGGGGCGGCGCGTTCCGCGGGCCATGGAACACCACGGCCTCGGACTTTTCGAGCGCCACCCGCAAACCCAATCGCCGTATGCGGCCCACCACGAATGCCGCGCCGGCGGTGGCACGCAAGGAAGCATCCCTATGGCTTTTGCCTCGGGCAGTGACCAAGGTGTCGTCCGCGTAACAGACTACGCCGACACCCGGCACTGTGGCTCCTCGCAGCACCCAGTCGTAGCCGATGTTCCAGAGGAGTGGGCCTAGTACCGACCCCTGAGGAACGCCGCACGACATCTCCCGCCGACACCACCGGTCTCGACCGGGGTATTCCACCGCACGCCCAGACAGGTAGTCCCCGACGACCCGGCGCAGGTACGGAGGAACTCCGTGGAATCGGAGCCCCTCCCTGATGCAGCTCCAGGGGAGGGAGTTAAATGCGTTGGCGATGTCCAGAGACACCGCCAACACGACCTCGCCCCGGGCGATCGCGTCCTGCGCCAAGGACTTAACCCGCTGAATCGCGTCTACGGCAGACCTACCCCTGCGGAATCCAAACTGGCAGTCTGCCAGATCCGGTCCGACATCCTCTAGGTGCTCGACGATCCGGGCGGCCACAACTCTCTCAAAGAGTTTGGCGTCCTCGTCGAGCATCACTATCGGGCGGTACGCAGATGGGGATTCCGCCGGACGCCCTTCCTTTCTGAGGAGAACGAGACGACCTGTCTTCCACCGCTGTGGAACCTGGCCTAGGGCCAGACAGGCGTCGAAGAGTCTCCTCAGACGAGGCTCGAGGGCATCCATGGCCAAGACCAACACCCGGCCGGGTACGCCGTCAGGACCGGGGGCGGTGTTTTTGGCTCGCAGCCGCAACACCGCAGCTCCCAGCTCTCCCGGGGTCACTGACGGCGCCACATCCGGGCCGGGCTCCGCGGCAACCGAAGGCATCATGGGGGGACTGGGATGGTCACCCGTCCGCGGAAACAGGGCCGCAACGACTCTGTCCAGAATTTGCGGCTGGAGACTTCGCGTGAGTGGGGGTGCCCAGGGGCGAAGTTTGCACATCGCCAACCTGTACGGCCTCCCCCACGGGTCGCGGTTCAACGTCCCCAGCAACTCCTCCCTCGCAAGAGCCTTAGCCCTGCCGATCGCTGCCTTCAGCTGCCGCCGGGACTCCTTGAAGGAAGCATGCAGGAGTGCAATCACATTCTCCTCCCGCATCCGCCGCCGCCTGTAATTGGTGTACTGGCGTCGTGCGACCACACAAGCTGCACGCAAATTCGTGAGCTCGGTGGACCACCAGTACACCTGGGGCTTCGGGGGACGACGCCTGGCTCGGGGCATTGACGCGTCGCAAACCTGCGACAACGCGCCCCGCAACCATTCCGCCTCGTCCTCCACCACCACGGGGCCCACAGGCGCGGACACCCACGATTGCACAATTGCAGCTTCCTTCGCGAGGTCCCTGTCGAGGTGCCTCAACTGCCACCTCGGGCCGTCGTCAACCGGGGGCCGGAAGGGACCGGCTGGATCTGACGGGGATACGGCTGCGAGATCGAACCGAATGTATCGGTGATCACACAACACCGCCGTATCCACCACTCCCCAGTCCCGAACACGGCGCGCCAGGGCGGGAGTCGCGAACGTGATGTCCACGATCGACTCGCCCTGGGGTCGCACGCACGTGCTCATCGATCCCCGGTTGAGAAGGGCCAACCCTTGTCCGAGGGCAAACTCCTCCAGTGCCTCGCCAAATACGTCCGTTCTGACGGAACCCCAAGCCGTATTCCAGGCATTGAAGTCGCCAGCGAGGAGCACTTGGCGAGGGTGGCATTGGCCGATTAAGGCGCCCACCCGTCCGAGATAAATCTCGAACTCGGCGAGTGTGCGGTTCGGGGAAAAGTAGCCACCGACGACTACAAAATCCTCAAACCACACAGCGACGTATCCCGGACCCTTCGCTACCTTTTCGAAGGGTGGGGAGTTCGCCGCGCCCCATCGGACGATCGCGACGGAGCCGTCAGTGTCCCGAACCCAGTTCGCACCGGGGGGGACATAGTACGGCTCGCAGATCACGGCCACGTCTATCGACCACTCCGCCAAGCTCTGGAACAGGAGGTCCTGAGCTCTGGCGGCGTGTTCGATATTCGCCTGGAGGAATCGGAGCTTGTGGTCCATGACTAGGATTCCATGGCCACAAGTCCGTCCCCGGACACTCCAGCTGAGCTGCCGCTGGCCGACTGCGTTGAGGATGCAGTCGGTGGTGGTAGCCGCCTTTTAGGCCGAGGGGCATGGCACGATTTGCCCCCCAGCCTGTGATCGGCCGGCTTCTTGGCTGCCGCGCACACAGTGCAGTGTGCAGCGGCGGCGCTGCAATCGCGGGCGACGTGGCCCGGTTTTCCGCAGCGGTAGCAATTACTGCTGCGGTCAACCGGACTGCTGCACTGCTCCCGGACGTGCCCGAGTTGCAGGCACCGGAAGCAGCGCAGAAGTCTCGCTTCGAGGAGCGAGACCTTCGCCGACACCCAACCGACTAGCAGTCGCCTGCCATCAGCCACCTTGTTGGCGGCAGCCACCGGGCAGCTCAGCCAGAGCGTGCCCAGGCCCGAATTGTCTCGGCGGATTTCACCAGTCTTGACGGATGCAATTGTGCATCCGCCGATCCTGGCTACGACCGCCGCGACATCTGCAGCGGAGACTGCATCGTCCAAACCGGACACTCGCAGCTCCGCGCATTTGATGGGCCTGGACACCACCACGTCCTCCCCAAGGGCAGCACGCAGCTTGTCCGCGAGTGCGTCCGCCTTATCAGTGCTGGTTGAACCAGGCACCTCCAGGACCCTGGCCCCGGTGGCGGACACCCTGAACCTCACGGACTCTATTCCGAGGCTTTGAAGGTCGACCTTCTTCTTGGCCTCGGATAGAGCTGCGGCGTAGGTGACGCCCTTCTTCAACGCCTCTGGCTGCAGTTTGAGAACCACAGCCAGAGACCGGGGAGCACGTGGTTTGCGCCTCCGTCCCTTTTTCTGCGGAGCCTGCTGGGAGTCAGGCACCGCAGATTGGGCCCTCCGTGGTTGAGACGGCAGGGCAGCACTCTTTGGTGCCGCCTTTGGACGCCGTCTCGCCACCACATTCCACCCCTCGTCCATGGACGCAGGAGCCGGTGGCAGTGGCCGGGGCTCCCGTTGGGGTGGGGCTGGGGCAGGTTGTTTGGCTTTGGCCTTTCCCGTCTTTCCCTTTTGGGACTTCGGGGTTGGGCCAGGGCCAGACCTGCCCTGGGACGTCGGGACCGTTGGTGCCACAGGCTTAGGCTGGGGGGCAGCCTTGGCCTTGTCGGAAGCCAGCGGTGGGCGGAGGCGCGGTTCGGGTAGCAGCCTCTGCTGCAAGCCCTCGAACCGAGCGTCGAGCATCTTGCCCACACTGAGCAAGATGCTCCGCTCCAGCTCCTGCGCCTTGTCGGAGGACGGGGTCGGCGTTTGGCACGACCCCCCGACATTGACAGGTGGCAGCTTCTCTGCCACCCTGTCTGGGGCACGCCGCATGTCGGCCCGTAATGCGGCCAACTCGCGGCGTAGCTCCACCAACTCCGTTCGCAGCTGGTCATTGTCCGCTTTATAGCGGTCATTGGCCAGCCGCAGACGGGTCAGCTCCTCCGACGCAGTGCGCTGGTGGAGCTCACCTACAAGCTCCTTTATGGAGGAGGCAGCATCTCGAAGAGCCTTAACGTACGTCCCCTTCAGGTTCTTCGAGGTGCTCGCCACTTGAGAGATGACCTCGACGGAGCTCAACACTCGAGCTTGCAAGTCCGTCGCCAAGGTCTCCCCCACTGCGGTACTCGGAACATCCGGCGAGCCGGGTTTAGCTCTAACCGTGCGGATTTTCCGAGCCGCCTCCTCCACTTCCTGCTCAGCGCGGAGCTCCATCTCCGCGCGCTGAGCTGCAACCAATTCCGCCTTGGCTTTGGCGAGGCCGACGTATTGCCCAGTTGTGGGCGGTCGGCCTCTTAATCGGCGTGCGGTGGAAACCTTCGGAGCCTGCAAAGGCTCCGACGCAGAGCTACTGTCTTCGTCCGACGTAGTCCTTTGTGAGCGGCTGCGTTTCCGCTGCCACAACTTCCCTCGAGTCCCCAGGGACTCCGCAACACTCATTGCTGAGCTGGAGCTTAGCTCCTCAGCATGAGTGTTCTCATCCTCTGAACCCATTTTACGACCGGGTTCACAGTCGGCGTTATCAGATTTCCTTTGTTCATAGCGTAAGTCGTGTTTACGAGGGCCAGCGGTCTGCTGGCCCACGAAGCGATTGTTGCCCCCCCCAGAGTACGAGGGGCGGCCCTCCACCAAGGCGGAGGGGTGGGATTTCCCGGCATCTGCCGACGTACCCACCTGGGGACCACATTCACAATCACTATTTTCCATCGTCCTTTTCTCCGATGACTCCACATCGTTGGCCCATTTTTTCAGGGGTTGGGCTCCCCTGTCAGGTGTCACTGCCGCCGGCTACCGGACAGACACAGTGCACCCCAAACCCCCCAGCGAGGTATCCCTGCCGCCCATTCTGGGTCAGACGCAGGGAACCGACGAGGCGCAACTGCCGCCCGATACGGGACAGACGCAGCGCGCCCCAACCACCAAAACGGGTACCCTGCCACCCACTATGGGTCAGACACAGGGCACCAACGAAGTGCGACTGCCGCCCGATACGGGACAGACGCAGCGCACCCCAACCACCAAAGGTACCCCGCCGCCCATTATGGGTCAGACGCAGGGCACCGACGAAGCACGACTGCCATCCCATTGGGGACAGACAAGTCGCACCCCAACCACAAAAGGGCGCCCTGCCGCCCACTATGGGTCAGACACAGGGCACCGAGGAAGCAGACTGCCGTCCGATACGGGACAGACACAGCCCACCCCAACCACCAAAGGGCACCCTGCCGCCCACTATGGGTCAGACACAGGGCACCGACGAAGCGCGACTGCCGCCCGATACGGGACAGACGCAGCGCACCCCAACCAGAGGAATGTTTTAGCTTCGCCCGTTGCTGGATTGCAACGGGTTACTGAGCCCCCCCGCCACGACAAGGCACATTCCAATTCGGGGGGGAACCTAACCTAACCTAACCTAACCTAACCTAACCTAACCTAACCTAACCTAACCTAACCTAACCTAACCTAACCTAACCTAACCTTTTTTTTTTTTTAACGCAGGAAAATCCTCATGGATACCCTACCCCAGCGGGGGCCGAGGTCTCGCTTCGAGGAGCGAGACCTTCGCCGACACCCAGCCGACAAGCAACCGCCTGCCATCAGCCACCTTATTGGCGGCAGCCACCGGGCAGCTCAGCCAGAGCGTGCCCAGACCCGAATTGTCTCGGCGGATTTCGCCAGTCTTGACGGATGCAATTGGGCATCCGCCATTCTTGGCAATTACCGCCGCGACGTCTGCGGCGGAGACTGCATCGTCCAACCCGGACACTCGCAGCTCCGCGCATTTGGTGGGCCTGGACACCACCACGTCCTCCCCAAGGGCGGCACGCAGCTTGTCCGCCAACGCATCCGCCTTGTCGGTGCTAGTAGCACCGGGCACCTCCAGGACCCTTGCCCCGGTGGCGGACACCCTAAACTTGACGGACTCTATTCCGAGGCTTTGAAGATCGACCTTCTTCTTGGCCTCGGATAGAGCTGCGGCGTAGGTGACGCCCTTCTTCAACGCCTCTGGCTGCAGTTTGAGAACCACAGCCAGAGACCGGGGAGCACGTGGTTTACGCGCCCGCCTCCGTCCCTTCTTCTGCGGAGCCTGCTGGGAGTCAGGCACCGCAGATTGGCCCCTCCGTGGTTGCGGCGGCAGGGCAGCACTATTTGGTGCCACCTTTGTACGCCGTCTCGCCACCACATTCCACCCCTCGTCCAAGGACGCAGGAGCCGGCGGCAGTGGCCGGGGCTCCCGTTGGGGCGGGGCTGGGGCTGGTTGTTTGGCTTTGGCCTTTCCCTTCTTTCCCTTTTGGGACTTCGGGGATGGGCCGGGGCCAGACCTGCCCTGGGACGTCGGGACCGCTGGTGCCACAGGCTTAGGCTGGGAGGCAGCCTTTGCCTTATCTGCAGCCAGCGGCGGACGGAGGCGGGGTTCAGGCAGCAGCCTCTGCTGCAGGGCCTCGAACCGCGCGTTGACCATCTTGCCCACACTGAGCATGATGGTCCGCTCCAGCGCCTGTACCACATCGGAGGACGGGGTCGTTGTTGGGCACGACCCCCCGACATTGACAGGTGGCAGCTCCTCTGCCACCCTGTCTGGAGCTCGCCGCATGTCGGCCCGCAATGCGGCCAACTCGCGGCGAAGGTCCTCCAACTCCGTCCGCAGCTGGTCATTGTCCGCCCTAAAGCGGTCATTGGCCAGCCGAAGACGGGTCATCTCCTCCGAAGCAGTACGCTTGTGGAGTTCACCCACTGCCTCCTGTATGGAAGAGGCGGCCTCCCGAAGAGCCTTTACAAACGTGCCCTTCAGGTTCTTTGAGCTGCTGGCCACCTGAGTAATAACCCCCACAGAGCTACGGACCCGCTCCTCGAGTTCCGTAGCAGAGACCTCCTCAGGTGTAGCAGCGGATACAGCCGGCGAGCTCGGCTTGGCTCGTATCGTGCGAACCTTACGTGCCGCCTCTTCCACCTCTTGCTCGGCGCGGAGTTCTAATTCCGCGCGCTGAGCTGCCACCAGCTCCGCTTTAGCTTTGGCGAGGCCGACATACTGCCCGGTAGTGGGCGGTCGACCTCTGCCGCGGCGGGCGGTAGACACCTTCGGAGCCTTAGCAGGCTCCGACGCGGAACCACTGTCCTCATCGGAAGTGGTCCCCCTCGCAGAACGGCTGCGCTTGCGCCGCCAGAAACGCCCGGCCCTTTCGGACCCCTCGTCCAAGCTCATCACCGAGCCGGAGCTTAGCTCCTCGGTGAGAGTTTCGCCGCCCGTCTCGGGCCTTTCGTCTTCTCCGCCCGTCTCAGGCACAACGTCTGGGTTTGGGATTTTTGAATTGTCCATACTGTTCCCACGAGTATGGGGGAAATATTCGGTCCACCAAGGGAGTGCCCCCTGTCCCCTGGTAACTCTAATACTGTGCGGGGTCGAGTGGTCCCGCACAGGTGGCCGCTCGCGGGCAGACTTATCCCAGCCTGCCACCTCAACGAGGCAGCCGAACGCCGTCGCAAGGCCCATAAAGGGCGCCCCAACGTTCGGCCTTTGGGGATTTTTTATAGAGGTTTACTCCTCGCGGACCGGGCGGTTAAGCCAAGTCCACCGTTCCGTCAAAGCCGCGAGAC
The DNA here is from genome assembly GCA_923062675.1 of Marasmarcha lunaedactyla. Lineage (NCBI taxonomy): Eukaryota > Metazoa > Arthropoda > Insecta > Lepidoptera > Pterophoridae > Marasmarcha > Marasmarcha lunaedactyla. The sequence goes on from OV281344.1 coordinate 52,551, forward strand.
ATGATCCACGACACTTTGACGGTTTACGGGTTCGGTGACGGTGACAAGTAAATGCCTACGCGACGGCAGTGTGAGTGCACGCCACGCCCGTCACCCTTGACCCGGGCAAATACCCCGACAGTCAACCCCTCCCTGGCCCGAGCAAATACTCCGACAGCCAGAACAACGAAGTACAACTGCCGCCCGATACGGAACAGACGCAGTGTACTGAAGAGGTGCCACTGCCGCCCAATATGGGACAGACGCAAGGCACCTCAACCACCAGAGAGCACCCTGCCGCCCACCATGGGTCAGACACAGGGTGCCGACGAGGCAAGACTGCCGCCCGATACGGGACAGACGCAGCCCACCCCAACAACCAAAAGGTACCCCGCCGCCCACTATGGGTCAGACGCAGGGCACCGACGAAGCACGACTGCCATCCCATTGGGGACAGACAAGTCGCACCCCAACCACCGAAGGATACCCTGCCGCCCACTATGGGTCAGACACAGGGCACCGACGAAGCAGACTGCCGCCCGATACAGGACAGACGCAGCCCACCCCAACCACCAAAGGGCACCCTGCCGCCCACTATGGGTCAGACACAGGGCACCGACGAAGCACGACTGCCGCCCGATACGGGACAGACGCAGCGCGCCCCAACCAGAGGAATGTTTTGGCTTCGCCCGTTGCTGGATTGCAACGGGTTACTGAGCCCCCCCGCCACGACAAGGCACATTCCAATTCGGGGGGGAACCTAACCTAACCTAACCTAACCTAACCTAACCTAACCTAACCTAACCTAACCTAACCTAACCTAACCTAACCTAACCTAACCTAACCTAACCTAACCTAACCTTTTTTTATGTTATGTGGGACTCCCGTATAGGCTAATGAGACCCACGGTATACCCACTAAAAACCCCCCCATCTTCCTCCTCGCCGCCTTGTGACGGGGCCACGGGAACGCTCTCGCACACATCCGCGACCCCGCCGGCGGCAGCCGCCCTCAAGCGGCTCCATCAAACAGCCCGAAGGCCCTCCACGATGGGCGCACCAGATGGTAAGGTGCGCCTCCCTCCTCGGCCTCCACCAGTACTGTAGCAGACTCCCCCCAAGTCTGCTACTAGGAGGCCATGGGTACCAGATAACTGGTACCCGGTGGCAGATCGGGTCTGTGGTTCTGCCACCGACCACACCTCGGCCGCAGAGGATAGGGCAAGCGGCGCACCGCAATACCGACATGCCTCTTCCTCTGCGGCCCCACCAGTGCCGTTTCCACGGAACGGCCCCGCCGGCTCGCAGGGGGTAGGGAGAGTGGCGCACCGTAATACCAACACGCCTCTCCCCCTGCGATCCCTCCACGGCCGCAGAAGATAGGGAGAACGGCGCACCGTAATACCGGCACTCCTCTTCTTCTGCGGTCCCATCTCCTAGCGCGTCCACAGCGGACTTCTTCAGCCCGCTGGGAGCGCCCTCCTCGGGCCAGCCGGCGGCCCCAACAGGCCGGCCCTGGTTGCCTCTTAGTTCACCGTGGGTGACCAGTCCACGGTTACTAAGCCCCCCCGCCACGACAAGGCGGGCAACCATCGGGGGGGAACCTAACCTAACCTAACCTAACCTTTTTTTTTTTTTTTTTTTTTGACCAGGGGAAATCCTCATGGATACCCGGCCATCCGGAGCGGCGACCGGGTTATGCCAGACTCTTACTGGCTAAAACCCCTGGGTTTTCCTTCGGGCACCAAATTGACGGAACGCGGGTTTCCTCTCGGAACCGTCCGCGAACACGCCAGTGCCGCCGCAAGTGCAGCTCCTCCATAATCTGCGGCATGCCAGGAAAGCGTGGCACGCCGCAGCTTCGTCCAGCGAAGCCCCTTGGCAGAAGACGACGGAAAGCTCCCCGTTTCCACCGCCTGGGGGCTTCACTCAGGCTCAGATCAGGTTGGCGAATGCCCTCCTTCTCCGACCGGCCCTCCTCCTGCGGATAGGATCTGAGAGGGGATCGTCCTCTCTCACCCTTTCCGAGGCCTCTTTCTGGGACATCACGTCCTCACAGAAAGAGACCACTGCGTCCCAGGACCTCTCATTACCAACCATGGCCCTTGCCACGGCTGGCAAGGAGAGGTCACTCCCTACAACCGCCACGAGCAACGCCCGTTCGCGGGCCCACGCCTGGCACTCCTCCAAAGTGTGCTGGGCTGTGTCTTCGCAGCCGCTAGAGCAGTGAACACACACCGCTACCGGCTCCCTCCGGGCTATGTGACACAAGTACCTGCCGAAACTGCCATGTCCCGACAGTACTTGCACCAGCCTGTAGGTAAGCGCCCCGTGCCGTCTGTTGACCCACTTCTTGAGGACTGGGCGAACAGCCTCAATTGTGCGCAGGCCCGCGCCGGGCTCCTCGAGCCTCTCCCTCCACCTTCGCAGCAAGGACCGTTGGGCGTCCCTCCTCCAACGCTCGACCAGTTCGGAGCCTGGCTCGCCTCCATGTGCGCGCGCCTCCGCGCGCCGCTCGTACACCTCCGCCAGAACCCCGGCATCGAGGTCCCAGGGTGGCATACCCGCGAGCACGCAAGCAGCTCCATGGGACACCGTACGGTATCCTCGGATTGCTCTGACCGCGAGAACGCGCTGCGTTGCCTGCAGCAGCGCTCTATTATGGCGAGTCAGAGCGCCGACCCATATGGGTGCCCCATAGAGCGCCATCGATCTGACCACGCCAGCATAAAGCTGACGGCAGGCCAGATCGGGTCCACCGACATTCGGCAAGAGCCTTCCGAGAGCAGATGCGGTCCCGATCAGCCTTGGTGCCAATCGCCGAAAGTGCTCCCGGAAGTCCCATCTGCCGTCGAGTAAAAGTCCCAGATATTTCATCTGGGGCTTCAACTCAATCCTCACTCCATTGATGGAGATGTTGGCACCTGCAGGAGGCCCCCGCCGAGGACCGTGAAAACACAAAACCTCGGTTTTGTCGAGGGCAACCCTAAGGCCCAACATCTCAATGCGTCCAACGACCCGCCGCACACCCTCTTCAGCGAGGGACGCCGCCTTCGCCAAATTCCGCCCTCGAGCCGTGACCAGAGTGTCGTCCGCATAGCAGACGACACTGAGGCCAGGGCGAAGGTCACCCCGCAGAGCCCAGTCGTATCCGATGTTCCACAGAAGAGGACCCAGAACGGATCCCTGTGGAACACCGCAACGAATGCCACGGCGATGGACTCTGCCGTCCTGTCCCTTGTACAGGACCACCCTGTTGCGCAGGTAGTCCGCGACCGTCCTCCGGAGGTAAAGGGGCACGCGGTGATACCGCATTGCCTCCTCAATGCAGCCGAAGGGTAGCGAGTTGAAGGCGTTGGCGATATCTAACGACACCGCCAGCAAAACGCTACCTGCCGCCACCGTCTCGTCCGAGAGACCCCTCAGACGAGCAATCGCGTCGATTGTCGAGCGGCCCAATCGGAAGCCGAACTGGCTGTCCGACAGGTCGGGGCCTACGCTGCGCAAGTGCTGGATTATGCGGGCCGCCACGAGGTTTTCGTAGAATTTGCCCGCATCATCCAGCAGTACGATGGGACGAAAAGAGGAAGGGGAATCCCCTGGGCGCCCCTCCTTCTTTAGGAGAACTAATTTCCCCTCCTTCCAACAGGTCGGGAATCGACCCGACGCTAGGCATCTGTCGAGGAGCCCGGTGAAGTGGGCCCCCAACTCGCCCAGCGCCACCGCCAAGACCCGACCCGGAACACCGTCTGGTCCGGGCGCGGTGCGTTTAGCCCTCAGCTTGTGCAGAGCTAAACGCAGCTCTGCCAACTCCAGAGGAGGTGGAGGAGGAGCCTCAACCTCCGCTGCAGCCTCATCCCTCGAGGAAGGGTCCGCCATTGTCGGAGGAGCGATATCGGGCGCGTCCGGAAACAACGCCGTCACCACACTCTCCAACAGCTGAGGCTGCATGGTCTCCGTGATTGGGGCCGTTCGTGGGCGAAGTTTGTTGCGCACCGCGCGATACGGACGGCCCCACGGATCCCTGTTGAGCTCCTCCAGCATCTCCTGCCGAGCACTGGCCTTTGCCTGCGCAATCGCCATCTGCAGGCTCTTCTTGGCCTCCTTGTAGAGGTCGTGCAGAAGCTGCCCCGTTTCCTCGCTCTGGAACCGCCGCCTCCGGTATCTGGTGTAGCGACGCCTCGTTGCGCAACACTCGTCGCGCAACTCGGCGATCCGTTGCGACCACCAGTATACCGCCCGCCTTGGAGGTGCGCGCTTGGCTCGGGGCATGGCTGCGTCGCAAATTTGCGTCATGACCCCCCGGAGCCTAAGCGCCTCCTCGTCAACCTCCGCTGGCTCTGCCGACTGCAGGTTCCAGGACCAGACGACGGAGGCCTCCCTCAGCACGTCCTCATCGAGCCGCGTCAGGGACCAGCGAGGGAAAGTTCGTTCCCCAGCTCCCTCTCTCCGAAACGGCGTCTCGGTTGTGGACGAGGTGGAGAGGTCGAATCGGATATACCGATGGTTCGACAGGTTCTCCACCTCGGCCAGAACACGCCACCCTTGCACCCGCCGGGCTACAGCTGGGCTGGCGAACGATAGGTCTATTATCGACCCGATCGTCGCACCACCCCGCTGCACCTCAAAAGTGTTGGTGCTGCCTCTGTTAAGCAGCACCAGGCCACACGTGGCAGCCCAGTCCTCCACAGCCAAACCCCGATCATTGGTCGCGGGGGACCCCCACGACACGCTTTTGGCGTTAAAATCCCCGAGCACGATGACGCGCCCGGAGGACGCCCGCCGAACAGCCGCACCAACCCTATCGAGGAACGACTCGAATTCCGCGAGGGGCCTGTTTGGTGAGAAATAGATCCCCACCAAGGTCAGGTCCCTCCAAGACGCCGAGACGAGACCCTCCTCCCTCACCTGTACTGAGAGAGACGAGTGAGGAGAGTCTGCCGCCACTGCGATCGCCACTGTGCCCTGTGAGTCGCCGGCCCAGCACTGCGATGTTGGGACAAAGTAGGGCTCTGCGACGATCGCAACGTCTATGGACCACTGCAGCATGGATTGCACGAAGAGATCCTGTGCCCCGCTGCAGTGGTTCAAATTCCCTTGTAGGAAGCGATGAGATGTAGCCATTGCTAACCGGTCGTCATCGCTTCCTGTGGCGGCGCCGAGGGAGTGGGGCGCTTACCTCGCTTGGGTCGCGAGCATTTCCTTCCCCCCATAGAGTGTCCGGAGGGCTTGCCGCTCTCCAAACAGACAGGGCAGGAAGGATTTGCTGCGCAGTTGGCCGCCTTGTGGCCAGGCAGTCCGCACCGGAAGCAGAGCTGGCTGCGATCGACGGCCGACTTGCATTGGGCCCCTGTGTGACCGATTTCGCAGCATCGGTAACACTTCAGGGGCCGCGCCTCCAGAGATCGAACCCGAGCAGAGCTCCAGCCAACGAGAACTCTGCCCAGGTCGACTACGACCTTTGCAGCTGCGACTGGCACCTGCACCAACACACGGCCGCTGCCGTACGGGCCGGAGCGGATCTCTCCAGCCTTGATCTGCTCAGCGGGGCAGCCACCCGCCTTGGCCAATGCCTCGACCACATCACGGGGCGATACGGAGTCGTCCAGGTCGGCGACCAGGACGTCGACCCGCTTCACCGGCCTCGCCACGCGTACACAAGGGGGGAGGGCCCGTCGGAGCTCCTCAGCCAGGCGGTCGGCCTTCTCTCCACTGTCCCTCCCGGGGACCTCCAACATTCGGGCACCAGTCATCGTTAGCCTAAAGGCCAACCCGCTGATGCCCAAATCTCCCAACTTGACGGCCTGCCGGGCCTGCGTCAGTACCTTCTCGAAGGTTAGACCATGCTCGGCCGCCTCAGGCTCAAGCGTCAGGACGACTGCTGACGACGCGGGCTGCCGCACCGCGGTCGCCTTGGCTGCGCTCGTGCTCGCAGACCCCTTCCTCTTCGGTACCGACGCCGGAGCGGATCGTGGACCTTGGGCGTTGGTCGCCTTCTTCCTGAGGCCCTTGCGCACCACCTCAACCCAGTTATTTGGCTGGGCCGCAGGGGCGCTTGGGCGTGAGTCAGGGACAGGATCCAGCCCCTGAGTGGGCGCCTTCGCCTTCTTTCCCCTCGCCCTCTTCTTCTTCGTCGCCGACGGTGCGGAGGGCGCCGAAGAAGCTGTCTCCATCCGAGCTGGAGCATCCGCCTTTAGAGGCGGGCGCAGTCTCTGCTCCGGGAGGAGCCGGCCGCCGATGCTCTCCAACATGGAGCGCATCATGGCGCTACACTCCCGGATGATTCCGGCTCTTAAATCCTCCTCCGGAGTCTTTCGCCGTGGTTCGGTGCTTGTCGGCCGGGGCATAGTCCTCGTCGGCACCACCAGTGATGAGGCGCGAGCCTCCTCCATTTGGGCGCGCCAGGTCGCCATTTCCGTGCGGAGGGTTTCCACTTCCGCGCTGAGGCGAGCGTTATTCGCCCTCAAGGCCTCCATCTGCACGGCGTGCTCCGCCGTGAGGCGGGCGTTCTCAGCTCTCAGAGCTGCCACCTCCTCGGACTGGCTCCTGTCATACATGGAGGCCATTTCCTCCCCAATTACTGCCGTCGCCTTCTTCAGGGCACTCACGCAGGTGCCTTTGAGGTTTTTCGACTTTGCCACCACCTCAAGGATGAGGTCCAGACTGGACTGGACCCGCTCCTTGACCGTGTCAGCAGAAACCCCACTCCCCAGCTTCCTGACGGAATCAGTCAGCTCCATATCGGTCGCCAATTCCAGCTCCGCCCTCCGAGCTTCAACAAGCGCTTGCTTGGCCTTGGCGAGCCCGACATATTCGCCAGTGGTAGCTGGCCTACCACGGCCCCTCTTTTCCGCCGGTTTGCCGGAAGTTTTCGCGGCACCTCCTCCCTTTGCGACCTTCTCGCTACTAGAGCTGGTCGTCCTGTTGCGGCGGAGGCGTTTTTTACCCTTTGCCAGTATAAGGCGGGTCACGCTCCCCTCCGAGCTCTCCTCCGACAGATCCGCAGACATTGCTGCCGCCTCACTGCCACTGTCCGTTCGCGTGCAATCGGAGTCCATGTTTGATATCGCCAGGTTGTTTGTGTCTGTCTCAGACACCTCCTCCTCGTCAACTCCGCCCTTCGCGGGCCTAACGTCGGTGGTTTTTTTGGTTTTTTCCATATTGTTCCCACGAGTATGGGGTAAGTAAGTTTCCACGGCGGCAGGGACCCCTGTGCCTAAAACCGTGACCGCAATTACGCCAGGGGGGCGGGAAAACCCCTGGGTTGGCGCTTGCAGGTAGCTGTGCCTCAGCTACCACCCCGGAGGGCGGCCGTTACCACGTCTCCCAATAACGGCCCTTTAGGGATTTTTAGAGAGGTTTACTCCTCGCGGTCCAGGCGGTTAAGCCAAGACCCCCGTTCCGTCAAAGCCGCGAGACATGATCCACGACACTTTGACGGTTTACGGTTTGGTGATGGTGGCAATTGAATGCCAGCGCGGTGGCAGTGTAAGTGCACGCCGCGCCCACCACCCTTGACCCGGACAAAAGCCCCGGCAGTCAACACCTCCATGGTCCGGACAAAAGCCCACGCCGACCAAAACGTTCCGCCGTAGTTTTGATGAAGCAGACTGCCGCCCGATACGGGACAGACGCAGCCCGCCCCAACCACCAAAGGGTACCCTGCCGCCCACTATGGGTCAGACACAGGGCACCGACGAAGCAGACTGCCGCCCGATACGGGACAGACGCAGCCCGCCCCAACCACCAAAGGGCACCCTGCCGCCCACTATGGGTCAGACACAGGGCACCGACGAAGCAGACTGCCGCCCGATACGGGACAGACGCAGCCCACCCCAACCATTTCCCCCCCTCCCCAGTGTTTGGTCCGCGGGGGCCCTTTCTAATAGAAAAAGCCCCTACCACTCTGGACCACTCTTCATGAAGAAGAGTGAGAAGAGTGGCCTCCTATCCGCCACCCGGAGACGCGCCGCGTAGGGGTATCACCTCCCCTCCCACTTGGACAACCAAGCAGGTCCGCGGAACCTAACCTAACCTAACCTTTTTTTTTTTTTTTTTTTTTTTTTTTTTTTTTTTTTTTTTTTTTCGGGGGGGAAAATGCATTACGCATACCACCCGGGCGCAGGGGGCACCCGAGTGGTTATGTGGGACTCCCGTATAGGCTAATGAGACCCACGGTATACCCACTAAAAACCCCCCCATCATCCTCCTCGCCACCCTGTGACGGGGCCACGGGAACGCTCTCGCACGCATCCGCGACCCCGCCGGCGGCAGCCACCCACAAGCGGCTCCATCGCCACAGCCCGAAGGCCCTCCACGATGGGCGCACCAGATAGTAAGGTGCGCCTCCCTCCTCGGCCTACACCAGTACTGTAGCAGACTCCCCCCGAGTCTGCTACTAGGAGGCCATGGGCACCAGATAACTGGTACCCGGTGGCAGATCGGGTCTGTGGTTCTGCCACCGACCACACCTCGGCCGCAGAGGATAGGGCAAGCGGCGCACCGCAATACCGACATGCCTCTTCCTCTGCGGCCCCACCAGTGCCGCTTCCACGGAACGGCCCCGCCGGCTCGCAGGGGGTAGGGAGAGTGGCGCACCGTGATACCAACACGCCTCTCCCCCTGCGATCCCTCCACGGCCGCAGAAGATAGGGAGAACGGCGCACCGTTATACCGGCACTCCTCTTCTTCTGCGGTCCCACCTCCAAGCGCGTCCTCAGCGGACTTCCTCAGCCCACTGGGAGCGCCCTCCTCGGGCCAGCCGGCGGCCCCAACAGGCCGGCCCTGGTTGCCTCTTAGTTCACCGTGGGTGACCAGTCCACGGTTACTAAGCCCCCCCGCCACGACAAGGCGGGCAACCATCGGGGGGGAACCTAACCTAACCTTTTTTTTTTTTTTTTTTTTAACGCAGGAAAATCCTCATGGATACCCTACCCCAGCGGGGGCCGAGGTCGGGTTATGCCGGACTCTTACCGACTAAAAACCTGCGGCTTCCGTCTGGACGCACGGAGTCGGGTCACGAGGAGCTTGCGCATTCGTTCGCGGCCCGACAGCGTTGGCCGGCGCTCTGTGCAGCGCCGGCGACGTCCCGAGAGGGAGGGGTCCCTCTCTAGTCGTCCCTCATGAGATGGTGCGCAGGAAGCGCACGCGCCATCTCGAGCCCTGGACCGGAGGCGGATTCCCCCGAACCCGCCAACGAAGGCTCATGGGACTGCGGGAGAGGGAGGCTTTCGGCAACGAAAGCCGCCCTCCGGCGTCCCGTGCGACGGCGACGAAGCGGAAGGGAGGATGCATCATCTTCCCTCGCCCTCTCCGCCGCCTCCTTCGCGAGCATTACGGCCTCGCAGAAGGATCGCACCGCCTGCCACGATCTCTCACTCTCGACCATAGCGCGAACCACGGTCGGGAGCGAGATGTCGGCACCCAATACAGAGCCGAGCGCGCTGCGCTCCGCATCCCACGCCGGGCACACCTCCAGCGTGTGCTGGGCCGTCTCGTCGAGGCAATCGTCGCAGTGGTGGCACCTGGCATTCGGTTCCCGACCGATCCGAAACAGGTAACTCCCGAAACAACCATGTCCCGAGAGCACCTGAGTCAGACGGTAGGTCAGGAAACCGTGTCGCCTACCCAACCACTGCTGGAAGACCGGACGAATTGCCTCGATAGTCCAGAGTCCGGCGCTCGAAAGCGCCAGCCTGGACTCCCACGCTTCGGTAGCCCGTTGGCGCAGCTCAGCTCTGTGCCCCTCCTGTTCCTGCAGTGCAGGCGGGTGACCCCTGGCCCGGAGCGCCTCCACGCGCCACTCGTAGAGCGACGCGAGGGCTCTCGCTTCCAGGTCCCAGGGAATAGTACCCGCCAGCACGCAAGATGCCTCACCCGAGATCGTGCGATAACCCCGTACCACCCTGATCGCCATCACCCGCTGGACTCGCGTCAAGCGGGCGATATTGCTGCGACTCAGGGCGCTGCCGGCCCACACAGGGGCACCATACAGGGCCATCGATCTCACGATTCCCGCGTAGAGACGCTGACACGACGTCTCAGGTCCGCCGAGATTCGGCAGCAGCCTTCCCAGGGCCGCAGCCGCCCTCAGCAGCCGAGGCTCAAGGCACTCGAAGTGGGGGCCGAAGTTCCACCGGCTATCCAGGACGAGTCCCAGATAGCGCATCGACGGCCTCACGTCGATGCGGACTCCGGATACGACGATATGGGCACCCCGGGGCGGCGCGTTCCGCGGGCCATGGAAAACCACGGCCTCGGACTTTTCGAGCGCCACCCGCAAACCCAATCGCCGTATGCGGCCCACCACGAATGCCGCGCCGGCGGTGGCGCGCAAGGAAGCATCCCTGTGGCTTTTGCCTCGGGCAGTGACCAAGGTGTCGTCCGCGTAACAGACTACGCCGACACCCGGCACTGTGGCTCCTCGCAGCACCCAGTCGTAGCCGATGTTCCAGAGGAGTGGGCCTAGTACCGACCCCTGAGGAACGCCGCACGACATCTCCCGCCGACACCACCGGTCTCGACCGGGGTATTCCACCGCACGCCCAGACAGGTAGTCCCCGACGACCCGGCGCAGGTACGGAGGAACTCCGTGGAATCGGAGCCCCTCCCTGATGCAGCTCCAGGGGAGGGAGTTAAATGCGTTGGCGATGTCCAGAGACACCGCCAACACGACCTCACCCCGGGCGATCGCGTCCTGCGCCAAGGACTTAACCCGCTGAATCGCGTCTACGGCAGACCTACCCCTGCGGAATCCAAACTGGCAGTCTGCCAGATCCGGTCCGACATCCTCTAGGTGCTCGACGATCCGGGCGGCCACAACTCTCTCAAAGAGTTTGGCGTCCTCGTCGAGCATCACTATCGGGCGGTACGCAGATGGGGATTCCGCCGGACGCCCTTCCTTTCTGAGGAGAACGAGACGACCTGTCTTCCACCGCTGTGGAACTTGGCCTAGGGCCAGACAGGCGTCGAAAAGTCTCCTCAGACGAGGCTCGAGGGCATCCATGGCCAAGACCAACACCCGGCCGGGTACGCCGTCAGGACCGGGGGCGGTGTTTTTGGCTCGCAGCCGCAACACCGCAGCTCCCAGCTCTCCCGGGGTCACTGACGGCGCCACATCCGGGCCGGGCTCCGCGGCAACCGAAGGCATCATGGGGGGACTGGGATGGTCCCCCGTCCTCGGAAACAGGGCCGCAACGACTCTGTCCAGGATTTGCGGCTGGAGACTTCGCGTGAGTGGGGGTGCCCAGGGGCGAAGTTTGCACATCGCCAACCTGTACGGCCTCCCCCACGGGTCGCGGTTCAACGTCCCCAGCAACTCCTCCCTCGCAAGAGCCTTAGCCCTGCCGATCGCTGCCTTCAGCTGCCGCCGGGACTCCTTGAAGGAAGCATGCAGGAGTGCAATCACATTCTCCTCCCGCATCCGCCGCCGCCTGTAATTGGTGTACTGGCGTCGTGCGACCACACAAGCTGCACGCAAATTCGTGAGCTCGGCGGACCACCAGTACACCTGGGGCTTCGGGGGACGACGCCTGGCTCGGGGCATTGACGCGTCGCAAACCTGCGACAACGCGCCCCGCAACCATTCCGCCTCGTCCTCCACCACCACGGGGCCCACAGGCGCGGACACCCACGATTGCACAATTGCAGCTTCCTTCGCGAGGTCCCTGTCGAGGTGCCTCAACTGCCACCTCGGGCCGTCGTCAACCGGGGGCCGGAAGGGACCGGCTGGATCTGACGGGGATACGGCTGCGAGATCGAACCGAATGTATCGGTGATCACACAACACCGCCGTATCCACCACTCCCCAGTCCCGAACACGGCGCGCCAGGGCGGGACTCGCGAACGTGATGTCCACGATCGACTCGCCCTGGGGTCGCACGCACGTGCTCATCGATCCCCGGTTGAGAAGGGCCAACCCTTGTCCGAGGGCAAACTCCTCCAGTGCCTCGCCAAATACGTCCGTTCTGACGGAACCCCAAGCCGTATTCCAGGCATTGAAGTCGCCAGCGAGGAGCACTTGGCGAGGGTGGCATTGGCCGATTAAGGCGCCCACCCGTCCGAGATAAATCTCGAACTCGGCGAGTGTGCGGTTCGGGGAAAAGTAGCCACCGACGACTACAAAATCCTCAAACCACACAGCGACGTATCCCGGACCCTTCGCTACCTTTTCGAAGGGTGGGGAGTTCGCCGCGCCCCATCGGACGATCGCGACGGAGCCGTCATTGTCCCGCACCCAGTTCTCACCTGGGGGGACGAAGTACGGCTCGCAGATCACTGCCACGTCTATCGACCACTCCGCGAAGCTCTGGAACAGGAGGTCCTGAGCTCGGGCGGAGTGCTCGATATTCGCCTGGAGGAATCGGAGCTTGTGGTCCATTACTAGGATTCCATGGCCACAAGTCCGTCCCCGGACACTCCAGCTGAGCTGCCGCTGGCCGACTGCGTTGAGGATGCAGTCGGTGGTGGTAGCCGCCTTTTAGGCCGAGGGGCATGGCACGATTTGCCCCCCAGCCTGTGATCGGCCGGCTTCTTGGCTGCCGCGCACACAGTGCAGTGTGCAGCGGCTGCGCTGCAGTCGCGGGCGAGGTGGCCCGGTTTTCCGCAGCGGTAGCAATTACTGCTGCGGTCAACCGGACTGCTGCACTGCTCCCGGACGTGCCCGAGTTGAAGGCACCGGAAGCAGCGCAGAGGTCTCGCTTCGAGGAGCGAGACCTTCGCCGACACCCAACCGACTAGCAGTCGCCTGCCATCAGCCACCTTGTTGGCGGAAGCCACCGGGCAGCTCAGCCAGAGCGTGCCCAGGCCCGAATTGTCTCGACGGATTTCACCAGTCTTGACGGATGCAATTGTGCATCCGCCGATTCTGGCTACGACCGCCGCGACATCTGCAGCGGAGACCGCATCGTCCAAACCGGACACTCGCAGCTCCGCGCATTTGATGGGCCTGGACACCACCACGTCCTCCCCAAGGGCGGCACGCAGCTTGTCCGCGAGTGTGTCCGCCTTATCAGTGCTGGTTGAACCAGGCACCTCCAGGACCCTGGCCCCGGTGGCGGACACTCTGAACCTCACGGACTCTATTCCGAGGCTTTGAAGGTCGACCTTCTTCTTGGCCTCGGATAGAGCTGCGGCGTAGGTGACGCCCTTCTTCAACGCCTCTGGCTGCAGTTTGAGAACCACAGCCAGAGACCGGGGAGCACGTGGTTTGCGCCTCCGTCCCTTCTTCTGCGGAGCCTGCTGGGAGTCAGGCACCGCAGATTGGGCCCTCCGTGGTTGAGACGGCAGGGCAGCACTCTTTGGTGCCGCCTTTGGACGCCGTCTCGCCACCACATTCCACCCCTCGTCCATGGACGCAGGAGCCGGCGGCAGTGGCCGGGGCTCCCGTTGGGGTGGGGCTGGGGCAGGTTGTTTGGCTTTGGCCTTTCCCTTCTTTCCCTTTTGGGACTTTGGGGATGGGCCGGGGCCAGACCTGCCCTGGGACGTCGGGACCGCTGGTGCCACAGGCTTGGGCTGGGGGGCAGCCTTGGCCTTGTCGGCAGCCAGCGGTGGGCGGAGGCGCGGTTCGGGTAGCAGCCTCTGCTGCAAGCCCTCGAACCGAGCGTCGAGCATCTTGCCCACACTGAGCAAGATGCTCCGCTCCAGCTCCTGCGCCTTGTCGGAGGACGGGGTCGGCGTTTGGCACGACCCCCCGACATTGACACGTGGCAGCTCTTCTGCCACCCTGTCTGGGGCACGCCGCATGTCGGCCCGTAATGCGGCCAACTCGCGGCGTAGCTCCACCAACTCCGTCCGCAGCTGGTCATTGTCCGCTTTGTAGCGGTCATTGGCCAGCCGCAGACGGGTCAGCTCCTCCGACGCGGTGCGCTGGTGGAGCTCACCTACCAGCTCCTTAATGGAGGAGGCAGCATCTCGAAGAGCCTTAACATACGTCCCCTTAAGGTTCTTCGAGGTGCTCGCCACTTGGGAGATGACCTCGACGGAGCTCAACACTCGAGCTTGCAAGTCCGTCGCCGAGGTCTCCTCCACTGCGGTACTCGCAATATCCGGCGAGCCGGGTTTGGCTCTAGCCGTGCGGATTTTGCGAGCCGCCTCCTCCACTTCCTTCTCAGCGCGGAGCTCCATCTCCGCGCGCTGAGCTGCCACCAATTCCGCCTTGGCTCTGGCGAGGCCGACGTATTGCCCAGTTGTGGGCGGTCGGCCTCTGCCTCGGCGTGCGGTGGAAACCTTCGGAGTATTTACAGACTCCGAAGCAGAGCCACTATCCTCATCGGACGTCACTCCCCTGGCGGAACGGCTGCGTTTCCGCTGCCAGAGCCGCCCTCGAGTCTCTCCAACCAGAGACTCCCCAACACTCATCGCTGAGCTCGACTCTTCAGAACGAGCGTCTTCCTCCTGCGAACCCATTTTACGACCGGGTTCAGGGTCGGCTTTATTCAGTGTCCTTGTTTCGTGTGCCATGTTGTGTTTACGAGAGCCAGCGGTCTGCTGGCCCACGAAGCGGTTGTTGCCCCCCCCAGAGTACGAGGGGCGGCCCTCCACCGAGGTGGAGGGGTGGGATTTCCCGGCATCTGCCGACGTACCCACCTGGGGACCACATTGACAATCGCTTTGATCCATACCAATCTTCACCGATGACTCCACATCGTCGGCCCATTTTTTCAGGGGTTGGGCTCCCCTGTCAGGTGTCACTGCCGCCGGCTACCGGACAGACACAGTGCACCCCAAACCCCCCAGCGAGGTATCCCTGCCGCCCATTCTGGGTCAGACGCAGGGAACCGACGAGGCGCAACTGCCGCCCGATACGGGACAGACGCAGCGCACCCCAACCACCAAAAGGTACCCCGCCGCCCATTATGGGTCAGACGCAGGGCACCGACGAAGCACGACTGCCATCCCATTGGGGACAGACAAGTCGCACCCCAACCACCGAAGGATACCCTGCCGCCCACTATGGGTCAGACACAGGGCATCGACGAAGCAGACTGCCGCCCGATACGGGACAGACGCAGCCCACCCCAACCACCAAAGGGCACCCTGCCGCCCACTATGGGTCAGACACAGGGCACCGACGAAGCACGACTGCCGCCCGATACGGGACAGACGCAGCGCGCCCCAACCAGAGGAATGTTTTGGCTTCGCCCGTTGCTGGATTGCAACGGGTTACTGAGCCCCCCCGCCACGACAAGGCACATTCCAATTCGGGGGGGAACCTAACCTAACCTAACCTAACCTAACCTAACCTAACCTAACCTTTTTTTTTTTTTTTTTAACGCAGGAAAATCCTCATGGATACCCTACCCCAGCGGGGGCCGAGGTCGGGTTATGCCGGACTCTTACCGACTAAAAACCTGCGGCTTCCGTCTGGACGCACGGAGTCGGGTCACGAGGAGCTTGCGCATTCGTTCGCGGCCCGACAGCGTTGGCCGGCGCTCTGTGCAGCGCCGGCGACGTCCCGAGAGGGAGGGGTCCCTCTCTAGTCGTCCCTCATGAGATGGTGCGCAGGAAGCGCACGCGCCATCTCGAGCCCTGGACCGGAAGCGGATTCCCCCGAACCCGCCACCGAAGGCTCATGGGACTGCGGGAGAGGGAGGCTTTCGGCGACGAAAGCCGCCCTCCGGCGTCCCGTGCGACGGCGACGAAGCGGAAGGGAGGATGCATCATCTTCCCTCGCCCTCTCTGCCGCCTCCTTCGCGAGCATTACGGCCTCGCAGAAGGATCGCACCGCCTGCCACGATCTCTCACTCTCGACCATAGCGCAAACCACGGTCGAGCGAGATGCTAGATGACCAGAGCGAGATGTCGGCACCCAATACAGAGCCGAGCGCGCTGCGCTCCGCATCCCACGCCGGGCATACCTCCAGCGTGTGCTGGGCCGTCTCGTCGAGGCAATCGTCGCAGTGGTGGCACCTGGCAGTCGGTTCCCGACCGATCCGAAACAGGTAACTCCCGAAACAACCATGTCCCGAGAGCACCTGCGTCAGACGGTAGGTCAGGAAACCGTGTCGCCTACCCAACCACTGCTGGAAGACCGGACGAATTGCCTCGATAGTCCAGAGTCCGGCGCTCGAAAGCGCCAGCCTGGACTCCCACGCTTCGGTAGCCCGTTGGCGCAGCTCAGCTCTGTGCCCCTCCTGTTCCTGCAGTGCAGGCGGGTGACCCCTGGCCCGGAGCGCCTCCACGCGCCACTCGTAGAGCGACGCGAGGGCTCTCGCTTCCAGGTCCCAGGGAATAGTACCCGCCAGCACGCAAGATGCCTCACCCGAGATCGTGCGATAACCCCGTACCACCCTGATCGCCATCACCCGCTGGACTCGCGTCAAGCGGGCGATATTGCTGCGACTCAGGGCGCTGCCGGCCCACACAGGGGCACCATACAGGGCCATCGATCTCACGATTCCCGCGTAGAGACGCCGACACGACGTCTCAGGTCCGCCGAGATTCGGCAGCAGCCTTCCCAGGGCCGCAGCCGCCCTCAGCAGCCGAGGCTCAAGGCACTCGAAGTGGGGGCCGAAGTTCCACCGGCTATCCAGGACGAGTCCCAGATAGCGCATCGACGGCCTCACGTCGATGCGGACTCCGGATACGACGATATGGGCACCCCGGGGCGGCGCGTTCCGCGGGCCATGGAAAACCACGGCCTCGGACTTTTCGAGCGCCACCCGCAAACCCAATCGCCGTATGCGGCCCACCACGAATGCCGCGCCGGCGGTGGCGCGCAAGGAAGCATCCCTGTGGCTTTTGCCTCGGGCAGTGACCAAGGTGTCGTCCGCGTAACAGACTACGCCGACACCCGGCACTGTGGCTCCTCGCAGCACCCAGTCGTAGCCGATGTTCCAGAGGAGTGGGCCTAGTACCGACCCCTGAGGAACGCCGCACGACATCTCCCGCCGACACCACCGGTCTCGACCGGGGTATTCCACCGCACGCCCAGACAGGTAGTCCCCGACGACCCGGCGCAGGTACGGAGGAACTCCGTGGAATCGGAGCCCCTCCCTGATGCAGCTCCAGGGGAGGGAGTTAAATGCGTTGGCGATGTCCAGAGACACCGCCAACACGACCTCACCCCGGGCGATCGCGTCCTGCGCCAAGGACTTAACCCGCTGAATCGCGTCTACGGCGGACCTACCCCTGCGGAATCCAAACTGGCAGTCTGCCAGATCCGGTCCGACATCCTCTAGGTGCTCGACGATCCGGGCGGCCACAACTCTCTCAAAGAGTTTGGCGTCCTCGTCGAGCATCACTATCGGGCGGTACGCAGATGGGGATTCCGCCGGACGCCCTTCCTTTCTGAGGAGAACGAGACGACCTGTCTTCCACCGCTGTGGAACCTGGCCTAGGGCCAGACAGGCGTCGAAGAGTCTCCTCAGACGAGGCTCGAGGGCATCCATGGCCAAGACCAACACCCGGCCGGGTACGCCGTCAGGACCGGGGGCGGTGTTTTTGGCTCGCAGCCGCAACACCGCAGCTCCCAGCTCTCCCGGGGTCACTGACGGCGCCACATCCGGGCCGGGCTCCGCGGCAACCGAAGGCATCATGGGGGGACTGGGATGGTCCCCCGTCCGCGGAAACAGGGCCGCAACGACTCCGTCCAGGATTTGCGGCTGGAGACTTCGCGTGAGTGGGGGCGCCCAGGGGCGAAGTTTGCACATCGCCAACCTGTACGGCCTCCCCCACGGGTCGCGGTTCAACGTCCCCAGCAACTCCTCCCTCGCAAGAGCCTTAGCCCTGCCGATCGCTGCCTTCAGCTGCCGCCGGGACTCCTTGAAGGAAGCATGCAGGAGTGCAATCACATTCTCCTCCCGCATCCGCCGCCGCCTGTAATTGGTGTACTGGCGTCGTGCGACCACACAAGCTGCACGCAAATTCGTGAGCTCGGTGGACCACCAGTACACCTGGGGCTTCGGGGGACGACGCCTGGCTCGGGGCATTGACGCGTCGCAAACCTGCGACAACGCGCCCCGTAACCATTCCGCCTCGTCCTCCACCACCGGGGCCCACAGGCGCGGACACCCACGATTGCACAATTGCAGCTTCCTTCGCGAGGTCCCTGTCGAGGTGCCTCAACTGCCACCTCGGGCCGTTGTCAACCGGGGGCCGGAAGGGACCGGCTGGATCTGACGGGGATACGGCTGCGAGATCGAACCGAATGTATCGGTGATCACACAACACCGCCGTATCCACCACTCCCCAGTCCCGAACACGGCGCGCCAGGGCGGGACTCGCGAACGTGATGTCCACGATCGACTCGCCCTGGGGTCGCACGCACGTGCTCATCGATCCCCGGTTGAGAAGGGCCAACCCTTGTCCGAGGGCAAACTCCTCCAGTGCCTCGCCAAATACGTCCGTTCTGACGGAACCCCAAGCCGTATTCCAGGCATTGAAGTCGCCAGCGAGGAGCACTTGGCGAGGGTGGCATTGGCCGATTAAGGCGCCCACCCGTCCGAGATAAATCTCGAACTCGGCGAGTGTGCGGTTCGGGGAAAAGTAGCCACCGACGACTACAAAATCTCCAAACCACACAGCGACGTATCCCGGACCCTTCGCTACCTTTTCGAAGGGTGGGGAGTTCGCCGCGCCCCATCGGACGATCGCGACGGAGCCGTCACTGTCCCGCACCCAGTTTTCACCTGGGGGGACGAAGTACGGCTCGCAGATCACTGCCACGTCTATCGACCACTCCGCGAAGCTCTGGAACAGGAGGTCCTGAGCTCGGGCGGAGTGTTCGATATTCGCCTGGAGGAATCGGAGCTTGTGGTCCATAACTAGGATTCCATGGCCACAAGTCCGTCCCCGGACACTCCAGCTGAGCTGCCGCTGGCCGACTGCGTTGAGGATGCAGTCGGTGGTGGTAGCCGCCTTTTAGGCCGAGGGGCATGGCACGATTTGCCCCCCAGCCTGTGATCGGCCGGCTTCTTGGCTGCCGCGCACACTGCTGCGGTCAACCGGACTGCTGCACTGCTCCCGGACGTGCCCGAGTTGCAGGCACCGGAAGCAGCGCAGAGGTCTCGCTTCGAGGAGCGAGACCTTCGCCGACACCCACCCGACAAGCAACCGCCTGCCATCAGCCACCTTGTTGGCGGCAGCCACCGGGCAGCTCAGCCAGAGCGTGCCCAGACCCGATTTGTCAAGGCGGACCTCGCCAGTCTTGATGGACGCAATTGGGCATCCACCAATTCCGGCCACGGCCGCCGCGACATCTGCAGCGGAAACTGCGTCGTCCAACCCGGACACGCGCAGTCCCGCGCACTTCGTGGGCCTGGACACGGCCACGCTCTCCCCAAGGGCGGCCCGCAACTTCTCTGCGAGAGCATCCGCCTTTTCGGTGTTTGAGGCCCCTGGAATTTCCAGGATTCTCGCACCTGTGGCGGACACTCTAAAGTTCACAGAGTCAATGCCGAGGCTTCGAAGATCGACCTTCTTCTTGGCCTCGGCAAGAGTTGCGGCGTAGGTGACGCCCTTTTTTACCGCCTCAGGCTGCAGTTTAATTACTACAGCCAAGGACCGGGGAGGGCGCGGCTTGCGCCTCCGCTGTCGTCCCTTCTTGTCGTCAAGCTTAGGCTGGGGGGCAGCCTTGGTCTTGTCGGCAGCCAGCGGTGGGCGGAGGCGCGGTTCGGGCAGCAGCCTCTGCTGCAAGCCCTCGAACCGGGCGTTGAGCATCTTGCCCACACTGAGCAAGATGCTCCGCTCGAGTTCCTGCGCCTTGTCGGAGGACGGGGTCGGCGTTGGGCATGACCCCCCGACATTGACAGGTGGCAGCTCCTCTGCCACCCTGTCTGGGGCACGCCGCATGTCGGCCCGTAATGCGGCCAACTCGCGGCGTAGCTCCGCCAACTCCGTTCGCAGCTGGTCATTGTCCGCTTTATAGCGGTCATTGGCCAGCCGCAGACGGGTCAGCTCCTCCGACGCAGTGCGCTGGTGGAGCTCACCTACAAGCTCCTTTATGGAGGAGGCAGCATCTCGAAGAGCCTTAACGTACGTCCCCTTCAGGTTCTTCGAGGTGCTCGTCACTTGAGAGATGACCTCGACGGAGCTCATCACCCGAGCTTGGAGATCCGTCGCCGAGGTCTCTTCCACTGTGGCACTCGGAACATCCGGCGAGCCGGGCTTAGCTCTAGCCGTGCGTATTTTCCGAGCCGCCTCCTCCACTTCCTGCTCAGCGCGGAGCTCGATCTCCGCGCGCTGAGCCGCCACCAATTCCGCCTTGGCTTTGGCAAGGCCGACGTATTGCCCAGTGGTGGGCGGTCGGCCTCTGCCTCGGCGGGCAGTAGAAACCTTCGGAGCCTTTACAGGCTCCGACGCGGAGCTACTGTCCTCGTCGGACGTAGCATCCCTGGCGGAATGGCTGCGTTTCCGCTGCCAGAGCCGCCCTCGAGTCTCCACCGACTCTCCGACACTCATAGCCGAGCCGGAGCTTGGCTCCTCAGCTTGAGCGTCTTCACTCTCTGAACCCATTTTACGACCGGGTTCTTGGTCGGCGTTATCAGTTGTCCGGTTTGTATTGCGTAGGTCGTGTTCACGAGGGCCAGCGGTCTGCTGACCCACGAAGCGATTGTTGCCCCCCCCAGAGTACGAGGGGCGGCCCTCCACCGAGGCGGAGGGGTGGGATTTCCCGGCATATGCCGACGTACCCACCTGGGGACCACATTTACTATCGCTTTTATCCATTCCCGCTATCTCCGATGACTCCACATCGTCGGCCCATTTTTTCAGGGGTTGGGCTCCCCTGTCAGGTGTCACTGTCGCCGGCTACCGGACAGACACAGTGCACCCCAAACCCCCCAGCTAGGTATCCCTGCCGCCCATTCTGGATCAGACGCAGGAAACCGACGACGCGCGACTGCCGCCCGATACGGGACAAACGCAGCGCACCCCAACAACCAAAAGGTACCCCGCCGCCCATTATGGGTCAGACGCAGGGCACCGACGAAGCACGACTGCCATCCCATTGGGGACAGACAAGTCGCACCCCAACCACCGAAGGATACGCTGCCGCCCACTATGGGTCAGACACAGGGCATCGACGAAGCAGACTGCCGCCCGATACGGGACAGACGCAGCCCACCCCAACCACCAAAGGGCACCCTGCCGCCCACTATGGGTCAGACACAGGGCACCGACGAAGCACGACTGCCGCCCGATACGGGACAGACGCAGCGCGCCCCAACCAGAGGAATGTTTTGGCTTCGCCCGTTGCTGGATTGCAACGGGTTACTGAGCCCCCCCGCCACGACAAGGCACATTCCAATTCGGGGGGGAACCTAACCTAACCTAACCTAACCTAACCTTTTTTTTTTTTTTTTTTTTTTTTTTTTTTTTTTTTTTTTTTTTTTTTTTGGGGGGGGGAAAATGCATTACGCATACCACCCGGGCGCAGGGGGCACCCGAGTGGTTATGTGGGACTCCCGTATAGGCTAATGAGACCCACGGTATACCCACTAAAAACCCCCCCATCTTCCTCCTCGCCGCCTTGTGACGGGGCCACGGGAACGCTCTCGCACACATCCGCGACCCCGCCGGCGGCAGCCGCCCACATGCGGCTCCATCAAACAGCCCGAAGGCCCTCCACGATGGGCGCACCAGATGGTAAGGTGCGCCTCCCTCCTTGGCCTCCACCAGTACTGTAGCAGACTCCCCCCAAGTCTGCTACTAGGAGGCCATGGGTACCAGATAAGTGGTACCCGGTGGCAGATCGGGTCTGTGGTTCTGCCACCGACCACACCTCGGCCGCAGAGGATAGGGCAAGCGGCGCACCGCAATACCGACATGCCTCTTCCTCTGCGGCCCCACCAGTGCCGTTTCCACGGAACGGCCCCGCCGGCTCGCAGGGGGTAGGGAGAGTGGCGCACCGTAATACCAACACGCCTCTCCCCCTGCGATCCCTCCACGGCCGCAGAAGATAGGGAGAACGGCGCACCGTAATACCGGCACTCCTCTTCTTCTGCGGTCCCATCTCCTAGCGCGTCCACAGCGGACTTCTTCAGCCCGCTGGGAGCGCCCTCCTCGGGCCAGCCGGCGGCCCCAACAGGCCGGCCCTGGTTGCCTCTTAGTTCACCGTGGGTGACCAGTCCACGGTTACTAAGCCCCCCCGCCACGACAAGGCGGGCAACCATCGGGGGGGAACCTAACCTAACCTAACCTTTTTTTTTTTTTTTTTTTTTTTTTTTTTTTTTTTTTTTTTTTTAACGTTGGAAATGCTTTTACGCACGGTCCCCCAGCTGGGCGGCTGGGGGGGTGTGTGGGACTCAGACCACAGACTTTCTACTACCCACTAAAACCAACGGTATTCCTCTTAGTCACTTTCAAAACCCCCACCATCCCAGGTCCAGTCAGGGTCGTCTGAGTCAGACAACGGTGACTGAGTAATGTGGGAGGGTTCGCTTTGTGACGGGGTTGCGGGAAGCCTTAAAGATACGACCGCGACCTCGTCAGTGACTGCCCGCCTTAGCAGGCCCGGCTGTGCGCCCCTGGTGTTCGATGGAGCATTAACAGGAATGCAGCGGAGTGCGGGGACATTCCCGTCCGTCTGCAATGGAGGCGTGTGCAATGCGAGTGGAGGAGACCCATTTCCTAGCACCCGCGTGCCTCCACTTGGGGGATGGAGTCGGTCTTGCAACCTCTTCCTCCGGCCCCTGCGACGTCGGCGAAGCGTTACAGCAGAAGAACTTTCTTCTCGCTCTCGTTCCGCCACCTCTTTGCGTAACATGACGTCCTGCGCAAAAGAGGCTACTGCTTCCCAAGCTGTCTCGCTGCCTATCATAGCCTCAACCACTTTAGGCAACGAGAGGTCTACACCGATAACTGTGCTGAGAGTGCGGCGCTGCTCCTCCCAAGCACTGCACTCTGTGAGAGTGTGCTCTGCCGTGTCATCTGCTGCACCGCAATCATGGCACATTGACGTTTCTTCCCTTCCGATCCGGTGCAGATAATGGCCGAAACAGCCATGTCCAGTAAGGATTTGCACCAGACGGAAGGTGAGGAAACCGTGTCGTCTTCTAAGCCACTCATCAAAGATAGGGGCCAGGGCTTCTAGAGTTCGTCTTCCTGAAGCGGAAGAGAACAGCTCAAGCTTCCAGAGGCGCAACAACTCAGTTTCTGCCTCTCGTCTGACTGCGCTTATTTCTTCAGGGGCAGGATTGTCCCCGTGGGCGCGCTGCTCTGCCTTCCAATGATACACTGCAGCTAAGACCTCCGCCTCAAGATTCCAGGGCGGGGTTCCTGCGAGTGCGCATGCCACTGAGCGAGCCACGGTGCCGTAGCAACGAGCCACTCTCTGAGCAATAGCCCGTTGTGGTCTCTGCAGGTGGACGATATTAGTCCTGTTGAGGCAATTAGCCCAAATCGGAGCACCATACAGTGCCATGCTTTTTATGATGCCTGCATATAATCGTCGACATAGGGCACTGGGTCCACCGAGGTTTGGTAGCAACCAGCTTAAAGAGTCTGCCGCGCGAAGAAGTCTTGGTGCTAGCTGTTTTAGATGTTCACCAAAACTCAACCGACTGTCTAGTGTGAGGCCAAGGTATTTCATCTCCGTTTTCACTTCAACTCTGATACCGTTGACCGTCACGTGCGCGTCTGTTGGTGTGCGCTTTCTTGGACCGTGGAATGCAATAGCCACGGTTTTGTCAAGTGCCACCTTTAGTCCGAGTTGCGTTATACGGTCCGCAATAAGTTTACCACCAACGCAGGCAAGCTGGGCTGCCTCCCGATATGTCTTCCCTCGGGCTGTAAGCAAAGTGTCATCTGCATAGCAGGTGACGTTCATCCCGGGGAGAAGAGCACCGCGCAAAACCCAATCGAACCCGATGTTCCACAGGAGAGGACCTAGGACTGACCCCTGCGGAACACCAGACTCCACCCTGTGAGAGCGAAGGCTCCCGTCACGGCCAACATAGAGGACCTCGCGATTCTCTAAGTAATCAGTCAGAAGACGCTGGAGGTACTGGGGCACTCTATGATATCGAAGTGCCTCCAGTATAGTTGCGTGTGGAATGGTGTTGAAGGCATTGGCTATATCAAAAGATACAGCCAACACCCATTCTGACCTGCCAATTGCTTCCTCGACGATGGTCCTCAGTCTCGATAGTGCGTCTATTGTTGACCGACCCGCCCTGAAACCGAACTGGAATTCGGAAAGATCCGGTCCAGCCGAGGACAAGTGATCAACAATGCGCTCTGCCACAACGCGCTCAAACGTCTTGGCGTCTTCACCCAAGAGAATTATCGGGCGGTATGCACTCGGAGAGTCTGCGGGACGTCCTTCTTTTCTCAGCAAACAAAGCTGACCATCCTTCCAGATTTTCGGGAACTTTCCGGCTGTAAAACACGCGTCGAAGAGTTCCCGAATTCGAGAACCGAGCTGTACCGCCGCGATATCCAGGACACGTGCAGGGATCCCATCAGGTCCGGGAGCAGTCCTCTTTAGACGCAGACATTGAAAGGCCGCATTCATTTCGCCTTCGGTGACTGGCGGAATTGGGGTCTGATCCGTGTTGACCACTGAGTGGCAAGACATGTTTGGTGGGGTGAACTCTAATCTGCCTGGAAACAGGTTACGAACTATCCTATCCAGCAGATTAGGTTCCAATGTTGAGGTCAATGGGGGACCAATCGAACGCAATTTATTGCGTGCGGCTCTATACGGTCTACCCCAGGGGTCGTCATCGAGTTTTTGCAGCATTTCTGCTCGACAACGGTCTTTGGCACTACTAATAGCTGCCTGAAGGGATCGCTTGGCCTGCTGGTAAGCCTCGTAAAGACGATCCTCAGCAGCAAGGTCGCGGCGACGACGTCTTCGACTCCTCGCAAATGCTCTCCGGGCAGATATACATGCTGTACGGAGATCTGCAATTTCCTGCGTCCACCAATATACGGTCTTCCGTTTTGGTGGTGCGCGAGCACGCGGCATAGATGCATCGCAAATCTCCGTAAAGGAGTCACGCAAACGCACCGCAGAGGTGTCGATGTCGTGGCCAGTGGCAAGGACTGAGAACCATTCTTGAACAATGGCTGCCTCAGTTGCCATGTCCTTGTCCAGGCGAGTGAGTGCCCAGCGAGGGAAGTGAGATCCAGGTGTTCTTGACCTCTGAGAACCTTGGGCATCTACCTCAAATCTTATGAACCGATGGTCCGACAGACTTTCCGTTTGAGTGATGACGTGCCACCCTTTGATATGCGTTGCGAGAGCAGGGGAAGCGAACGTAAGGTCCACTATCGACCCTCCCTGCCGTCGAACGCATGTATGGACTGTTCCCCTGTTAAGAAGAGACAGTCCGCTAGCAGCCGCCCATGACTCCACTGCTCTGCCTTTGTTGTCAGTTGTTGGGTTTCCCCACATGGTAGACTTGGCGTTGAAGTCACCGAGCACCAAGATGTTATTGGGCTGTTGACGTGACACCACCGCCAGCAGAAGTGCGAGGAAATTTTCAAACTCTGCCAGCGGACGGGTAGATGAGAAGTATATCCCAACAATGACGAATCCCTCCCATGCAGCCACTACGTAGCCTGGGCCCTTCTCTTTAAGGCAAAGAGGTGGGGAGTCCGCGTATGACTGAGAGACAATGGCCACGAGGCCGTCACGATCTCCCAGCCAGTTTGGCCTGTCATGGACCATGAGCGGCTCAGAGGCGACGCCAATGTCAATGGACCATTCTGCCATGACCTGAACAAACAGGTCTTGGGACCTAGCACAGTGGTTCAGATGGGCCTGAAGCACACGCGCGTTTTTGTTGATGCTGAGAGCCATTAATCAGACATTTCAGCATCAACTGTCGCACTTGTGTGTGCGGTAGGCGCAACAGGTGGGGTCGGCACCTGGGCTCTGCCTTTTTTGGGTGGGGGATTACAATGTCTCCCACACATTACGTGTCCAGCCGGTTTTTTAGCCTCTGTGCACACTGCACATTTAGGCGTTGCTTTGCATCTCGTAGAGTTGTGCCCCTCACATCCACAGCGGAAGCACAAATGCTCCCTGATAACAGAGGACGGGCAACTTGGACGCATATGTCCGGTTCCAAGGCACTTAAAACAGCGCATTGGTCGGGCCTCTAACATCTGGATTTGGGCCGAGCTCCAACCTATGAGGAGACGACCACCCTGTATCACAGCCTTGGCAGCTGTGACTGGACACTTAATCAGGCACGATCCGGCACCTCCAGGGCCAGGACGAATGTTCCCGACCTTGATTGTGTCCTCCGAACATCCACCCTTAGTTGCCAAGGTCCTCGTCAGTTCCGACTTGGTGATGGAGTCATCCAAGCCAGAAATCTTGAGCTCGGCAGTCTTAACGGGCCTAGCGATAGTCGCAACATCTGAAATGGCCTCTCTTAACTTCGTTGCGAAAAGATCGGCCTTTTCATTGTTCTGAGGACCAGGAATCTCAAACATCCTGGCTCCCGTAGCAGTCTGCCGACATTTGATGGCGGTTATGCCAAGTTGGCTCGTGTCGACTGTCCTACGAGCACGTTCTAGTACCGTGCAGTAGGTTTCACCTTTTGCAGCTGCCTCAGGGGTGATAGTGATGACCACTGCAGCTGCTTTTGGGGCCACCAATTTCGGCTTTCGAGCCGTCTTTTGAGCCGTCTTTTGAGCCGCCTTTGGTTTGGTTGCATGCGCCGCAGGCTGCTTGGTCTTTGCCTTCGGGGCAGAATCTTGGGCTTTCACCTCTTCTCGTTTCCTGCCTTTCTTGACGACCGTGGACCAGCCTTCGTTGGCCAGGGTAGTCGTCGGAAGCATGAGATCCTCCTCTGGTACATGAGTGGAGGTGGATGGTACTAAGGGGTCCAGCAAAGCACTGTTGATTGGAGAGGAATGCTTAGCCTTACCCTTTTTGGTCTTGGGCAAGGTTGGGGCTGACTTCTTTTTCTTGTCTGCCGCTAGCGGCGGACGAAGCCGTACCTCAGGCAGAAGCCTGTTCTCAAGTCCGTCAAGCCTAGCATTGAGCATAGTGCCCACCTCAGTCATCACTCTATGCATGAACTTGTCAAGCATAGAGGGCGACGCAGGATATTGAGTGGCGGGCTCAGTAGTATTGCCTGCTGAAACACGAACCATAGAAGATTCCATTTCTACTTCTGGAACCTCGACCGTGTTATCTCTACGTGAATTGTCCGAAAGCATTTTTCGAAGCTCCAACATTTCGGATTTCAGCTTCTCAAGCTCTTCCGCTTGAGCTTCTATCTGCCGCTGTTGGTGGTCTATAGTCGCCTCCAATCTCTCCGTCTCTTCAGTGACGGAGCGACTTATAGCCACCGATACAATTTCTTTAAGGGAAGAGGCCGCCTGCTTTAGTACCTTTTGGTAAGTCCCTTTAAGGTTAGAGGACTTGCAAGCGACCTCTATAATAAGGTCAGCTTCCTTTTCAGCCATTTTTAGGAGTTTAGCTGCCGGTAGCTCCTCTTCACTGGTCTTGCCAGTAGCCTTGAGGGCATGAAGTGTAGTCCAAGTATCCCGGGACTTTGCAGCCTTAGCCACAATTTCTTCTTCCAGTTGCAGTTGCAACTCTATGCGTTTTGCTTCAGCAAGCTGCTTTTTAGCGGCTGCCAAACCGACATACTCTCCAGTAGTTGGGGGGCGCCCACGGCCTCTCTTCGCAGTTGTTGCCTTTCTGACCGGCCTCCCTTCTGTCTGGGAGCCTGAGTCTCCAGACTCTTGCCGACGGGAACGTTTCCCCAGCGAGGCCTTCATAAAGAAAGACCTTGAATCGGAGAGTGCTACGTCACTTCCAGATGACTCAGATATTGCCTCATCGGAAAAGTCCTTCGAGGACCAGATTATGCGGTCCTTTTCAGACATTAAAACTCCATCCATCTCGGACCTATTCTCAACTCCGTCCTTCTTGGACCTACTCTCAACTCCGTCCTTCTCGGACCTAACGACATCTCCGCCCTTCTCGGGCACTACGTCTTTTTGGGATTTGTTAGAATTCTGCATATTGATCCCACGAGTATGGGGTAATTAAATAGTCCACAAGCACGGCAGGGACCCCACTGCCGCGGTAACCCTATTACACCAGGAGGTCGGGCGGTATCCTGGGTCGGTCGCTTGCGGGCAGACTTAACCTAGTCTGCCACCTCAAGAGGCGACCGTCGCCACGTATCCCAACGACGGTCCTTTGAGAGATTTTTGAAGAGGTTGTCTCCTCGCGGTCCAGGCGGTTAAGCCCAGACCCCCGTTCCGTCAGAGCCGCGAGACATGATCCACGACACTCCAACGGACTACGGTTTTGGTGACGGTGGCAATTGAATGCCAGCGCGGTGGCAGTGTAAGTGCACGCCGCGCCCGCCACCCTTGACCCGGACAAAAGCCCCGACAGTCAACACCTCCATGGTCCGGACAAAAGCCCACGCCGACCAAAATCTCTGAAGCCCGCAGAACAAAGATTTGCACTGCGATCCGACAAGCCCAGAACCGTCAGGTCCAGGTATTGACGAAGCGCAACTGCCGCCCCATTGGGGACAGACGCAGTGCGCCCCAACCAACAAAGGGTGCCCTGCCGCCCACTATGGGTCAGACGCAGGGCACCGACGAAGCAGACTGCCGCCTGATACGGGACAGACGCAGCCCGCCCCAACCACCAAAGGGCGCCCTGCCGCCCACTATGGGTCAGACACAGGGCACCGACGAGGCAGGACTGCCGCCCGATACGGGACAGACGCAGCCCACCCCAACCATTCCCCCCCTCCCCAGTGTTTGGTCCGCGGGGGCCCTTTCAAATAGAAAAAGCCCCTACCACTCTGGACCACTCTTCATAAAGAAGAGTGAGAAGAGTGGCCTCCTATCCGCCACCCGGAGACGCGCCGCGTAGGGGTATCACCTCCCCTCCCACTTGGACAACCAAGCAGGTCCGCGGAACCTAACCTTTTTTTTTTTTTTTTTTTTTTTTTTTTTTTTATTTTTTTTTTTTTTTTTTAAAGGGGGGAAAATGCATTACGCATACCACCCGGGCGCAGGGGGCACCCGAGTGGTTATGTGGGACTCCCGTATAGGCTAATGAGACCCACGGTATACCCACTAAAAACCCCCCCATCTTCCTCCTCGCCGCCTTGTGACGGGGCCACGGGAACGCTCTCGCACACATCCGCGACCCCGCCGGCGGCAGCCGCCCACATGCGGCTCCATCAAACAGCCCGAAGGCCCTCCACGATGGGCGCACCAGATGGTAAGGTGCGCCTCCCTCCTCGGCCTCCACCAGTACTGTAGCAGACTCCCCCCAAGTCTGCTACTAGGAGGCCATGATACCAGATAACTGGTACCCGGTGGCAGATCGGGTCTGTGGTTCTGCCACCGACCACACCTCGGCCGCAGAGGATAGGGCAAGTGGCGCACCGCAATACCGACATGCCTCTTCCTCTGCGGCCCCACCAGTGCCGTTTCCACGGAACGGCCCCGCCGGCTCGCAGGGGGTAGGGAGAGTGGCGCACCGTAATACCAACACGCCTCTCCCCCTGCGATCCCTCCACGGCCGCAGAAGATAGGGAGAACGGCGCACCGTAATACCGGCACTCCTCTTCTTCTGCGGTCCCATCTCCTAGCGCGTCCACAGCGGACTTCTTCAGCCCGCTGGGAGCGCCCTCCTCGGGCCAGCCGGCGGCCCCAACAGGCCGGCCCTGGTTGCCTCTTAGTTCACCGTGGGTGACCAGTCCACGGTTACTAAGCCCCCCCGCCACGACAAGGCGGGCAACCATCGGGGGGGCGCGGAACCTAACCTTTTTTTTTTTTTTTTTTTTTACGAGGGGAAATCCTTCATGGATACCCAGGCACGCGGGGACGTGGCGGGGTTATGCCAGACTCCTACTGGCTAAAACCCCTCGATGTCCCGACCTTGCCCGTGATGCGGCACATGGGTACGCTTTTGCATTCTTCCACGTGCCGCGGGCGTTCTCCGCGCAATGCAGAGCCTCCAAGAGAAAAAGGGTGTACCTGCGCTCCTTGGTTCACGTGGTCTTCCGGAACATTTGGAAGACCACGTTCCTACGTGACATCGAGTGACGGAAGAGTCCCCGCTTCCGCCACCCGAGGTTTGTCGTCGCCAGGGTTACGACATTTGGGCGTAGGCCCTCCGTCGGCGCCCAGGCCGTCTACGGCGGATCGGAGCCGAGAGGGGATCATCCTCGCGAGTCCTTTCCGCGGTCTCCTTTTGGAGCATTACTGCTTCGCAAAAGGAGACCATCGCCTCCCATGACCTCTCGTCACCGACCATGGCCTTGACCACGGCCGGCAAGGAGAGGTCTCCTCCAACAACGGCGACCAGAGCCGCCCGCTCCTGCGCCCACGCCGGACATGCCCCGAGCGTGTGTTCGGCAGTGTCATCTCTGTCACCACAGTGATGACACATCGCCAGGGGCTCCCTACCAACTATGTGGCACAAATATCGGCCGAAGCTGCCGTGCCCCGACAGAATCTGCACCAGCCGGTATGTGAGCGAGCCGTGACGTCTGTTCACCCACTGCTTTAGCACCGGGCGAACAGCACTCACAGTCCAGGCACCCGCGGACGGCTCTGCAAGCCGTTCCTCCCAGACACGCAGCCGCCTTTCTTGGGCCCGCCGCATCCATCTCGACCTGCCCTCAGTCTCCCGCTCCCTCCGTTGGAAGTACGCCTCCGCTAGGATCTCTGCATCGAGATCCCAGGGGGGCGTTCCTGCAAGTACGCATGCCGCCTCATGGGAGACTGTGCGGTAGCCTCGTATGGCCCTGATGGCCATGACCCGCTGCGCTGAAAACAGCTTGGCCTTATTCGGGCGAGTCAGGGCCCCGAACCACACAGGTGCCCCATACATCGCCATGGACCTCACTATGCCGGCGTACAGTCGCCGGCAGGTCCTACTTGGACCACCCACATTCGGGAGAAGCCTACCCAGGGCCGAAGCGGCCCCGTTAAGCTTAGGAGCCAGCCTGGTAAAATGCTCCCGGAAGTTCCACCGTGGATCGAGGTGAAGTCCAAGATACTTCATCTGGGACTTCACTCCGATCCGCATTCCTCCTATCGTAACGTTGGCACCTTCAGGAGGCCCCCGCCGAGGCCCGTGGAAGTACAGAGCCTCGGTTTTTGCGAGGGCCACCTTCAGGCCCAACGCTTCGATCCGCCCGACGATCATTTGCGTGCCATCTGCTGCAAGCCTGGACGCCTCCTCGTATTCCCTCCCCCGGGCCGTGACCAGCGTGTCGTCCGCATAACACACGACGTTCACTCCCGGAGGTAGCTCTCCTCTAAGGGCCCAATCGAATCCTATGTTCCACAAGAGTGGCCCTAAGACCGACCCCTGCGGAACCCCACACTGGACCGATCGGCGATCGACGCTGCCATTTCTCCCTACATACATCACCACTCTGTCCCGGAGATAGTCAGTGACTAGCCTCCGCAGGTAGAGTGGCACGCGGTGGTACTTAAGTGCCTCCTCGATGCAGGCAAAGGGCAGCGAATTGAAAGCGTTGGAGATATCCAACGAGACTGCCATCAAACCGTTGCCCTTGGCCACCGCCTCATCCGACAAACCTTTCACGCACAGTATAGCGTCGATCGTCGATCGCCTCTCCCTAAATCCATACTGGCAGTCCGCCAGATTTGGACCCAGCGCGGAACCTAACCTAACCTTTTTTTTTTTTTTTTTTTTGACCAGGGGAAATCCTCATGGATACCAGGCCGTCCGGGGAAGCGACCAGGTTATGCCGGACTCTTACCAGCTAAAACCCCTGGGTTTTCCTCCAAGCACCAAATTGGCGGAACACGGGTTTCCTCTCGGAACCGTCCGCGAACACGCCGATGCCGCCGCAAGCGCAGCTCCTCCATCATCTGCGGCATGCCAGGAAAACGTGGCACGCCGCAGCATCGTCCAGCGAAGCCCCTTGGCAGAAGACGACGGAAAGCTCCCCGTTTCCGCCGCCTAGGGGTTCACTCAGGCCAGGTCGGCGAACGCCCTCCTTCTCCGACCGGCCCTCCTCCTCCGGATAGGATCCGAGAGAGGATCATCCTCTCTTGTCCTTTCCGAGGCCTCTTTCTGGGACATCACTTCCTCACAGAAAGAGACCACGGCCTCCCACGACCTCTCATTACCAACCATGGCCCTTGCCACGGCTGGCAAGGAGAGGTCACTCCCTACAACCGCCACGAGCGTCGCCCGTTCGCGGGCCCACGCCTGGCACTCCTCCAAAGTGTGCTGGGCTGTGTCTTCGCAGCCGCTAGAGCAGCGAAGACACACCGCCACCGGCTCCCTCTGGGCTATGTGGCACAAGTACCTGCCGAAACTGCCATGTCCCGACAGTACCTGCACCAGCCTGAAGGTAAGCGCCCCGTGCCGTCTGTTGACCCACTCCTTTAGGACTGGGCGAACAGCCTCAATTGTGCGCAGGCCCGCGCCGGGCTCCTCGAGCCTCTCCCTCCACCTTCGCAGCAAGGTCCGTTGGGCGGCCCTCCTCCAACGCTCGACCAGTTCGGAGCTTGGCTCACCTCCATGTGCGCGCGCCTCAGCGCGCCGCTCGTACACCTCCGCCAGAACCTCGGCATCGAGGTCCCAGGGTGGCATACCCGCGAGCACGCAAGCAGCTCCATGGGACACCGTACGGTATCCTCGGATTGCTCTGACCGCGAGAACGCGCTGCGTTGACTGCAGCAGCGCTCTATTATGGCGAGTCAGAGCGCCGACCCATATAGGTGCCCCATAGAGCGCCATCGATCTGACCACGCCGGCATAGAGCCGACGACAGGCAAGATCGGGTCCACCGACATTCGGCAAGAGCCTTCCAAGAGCAGATGCGGTCCCGATCAGCCTTGGTGCCAATCGCCGAAAGTGCTCCCGGAAGTCCCATCTGCCGTCGAGTAAAAGTCCCAGATATTTTATCTGGGGCTTCAACTCGATCCTCACTCCATTGATGGAGATGTTGGCACCTGCAGGAGGCCCCCGCCGAGGACCGTGAAAACACAGAACCTCGGTTTTGTCGAGGGCAACCCTAAGGCCCAACATCTCAATGCGTCCAACGACCTGCCGCACACCCTCTTCAGCGAGGGACGCCGCCTTCGCCAAATTCCGCCCTCGAGCCGTGACCAGAGTGTCGTCCGCATAGCAGACGACACCGAGGCCAGGGCGAAGGTCACCCCGCAGAGCCCAGTCGTATCCGATGTTCCACAGAAGAGGACCCAAAACGGATCCCTGTGGAACACCGCAACGAATGCCGCGGCGATGGACTCTGCCGTCCTGTCCCTTGTACAGAACTACCCTGTTTCGCAGGTAGTCCGCGACCGTCCTCTGTAGGTAAAGAGGCACGCGGTGATACCGCAGTGCCTCCTCAATACAGCAGAAGGGCAGCGTGTTGAAGGCGTTGGCGATATCTAGCGACACCGCCAGCAACACGCCGCCCGACGCCACCGTCTCGTCCGAGAGACCCCTCAGACGAGCAACCGCGTCGATCGTCGAGCGGCCAATTCGGAAGCCGAACTGGCTGTCCGACAGGTCGGGGCCTACGCTGCGCAAGTGCTGGATGATGCGTGCTGCAACGAGGTTCTCGTAGAACTTTCCCGAATCATCCAGCAACACGATGGGTCGAAAGGAGGATGGAGAATCCCCCAGACGCCCCTCCTTCTTCATGAGAACCAATTTCCCCTCCTTCCAACAGGTCGGGAATCGACCCGACGCTAGGCATCTGTCGAGGAGCCCGGTGAAGTGGGCCCCCAACTCGCCCAGCGCCACTGCCAAGACCCGACCCGGAACACCGTCTGGTCCCGGCGCGGTGCGTTTAGCTTTCAGCTTGCGCAGAGCCAAACGCAGCTCTGCCAACTCCAGAGGAGGTGGAGGAGGAGCCTCAACCTCCGGTGCAGCCTCATCCCTCGAGGAAGGGTCCGCCATTGTCGGAGGTGCGATATCAGGCGCGTCCGGAAACAACGCCGTCACCACACCCTCCAACAGCTGAGGCTGCATGGTCTCCGTGAGCGGGGCCGTTCGCTGGCGAAGTTTGTTGCGCACCGCGCGATACGGACGGCCCCACGGATCCCGATTGAGCTCGTCCAACATCTCCTGCCGAGCGCTGGTCTTTGCCTGCGCAATCGCAAGCTGCAGGCTCTTCCTGGCCTCCTTGTACAGGTCGTGCAGAAGCTGCCCCGTTTCCTCACTCTGGAACCGCCGCCTCCGGTATCTGGTGTAGCGACGCCTCGTTGCGCAACACTCGTCGCGCAACTCGGCGATCCGTTGCGACCACCAGTATACCGCCCGCCTTGGAGGTGCGCGCTTAGCCCGGGGCATGGCCGCGTCGCAGATTTGCGTCATGACCCCCCGGAGCCTAAGCGCCTCCTCGTCAACCTCCGCTGGCTCTGCCGACTGCAGGTTCCAGGACCAGACGACGGAGGCCTCCCTCAGCACGTCCTCGTCGAGCCGCGTCAGGGACCAGCGAGGGAAGATTAGTTCCCCAGCTCCCTCTCTCCGAAACGGCGTCTCGGTTGTGGACGAGGTGGAGAGGTCGAATCGGATGTACCGATGGTTAGACAAGTTCTCCACCTCGGCCAGAACACGCCACCCTTGCACCCGCCGGGCTACAGCTGGGCTGGCGAACGACAGGTCTATTATCGACCCGATCGTCGCCCCGCCCCGCTGCACCTCAAAAGTGTTGGTGCTTCCTCTGTTCAGCAGCACCAGGCCACACGTGGAAGCCCAGTCCTCCACAGCCAAACCCCGATCATCGGTCGCGGGGGACCCCCACGACACGCTCTTGGCGTTAAAATCCCCGAGCACGATGACGCGCCCGGAGGACGCCCGCCGAACAGCCGCACCTACCCTATCGAGGAACGACTCGAATTCCGCGAGGGGCCTGTTTGGTGAGAAATAAATTCCCACCAAGGTCAGGTCCCTCCAAGACGCCGAGACGAGACCCTCCTCCCTCACCTGTACTGAGAGAGACGAGTGAGGAGAGTCTGCCGCCACTGCGATCGCCACTGTGCCCTGTGAGTCGCCGGCCCAGCACTGCGATGTTGGGACAAAGTAGGGCTCTGCGACGATCGCAACGTCTATGGACCACTGCAGCATGGATTGCACGAAGAGATCCTGTGCCCCGCTGCAGTGGTTCAAATTCCCTTGTAGGAAGCGATGAGAGGTAGCCATTGCTAACCGGTCGTCATCGCTTCCTGTGGCGGCGCCGAGGGAGTGGGGCGCTTACCTCGCTTGGGTCTCGAGCATTTCCTTCCCCCCATAGAGTGTCCGGAGGGCTTGCCGCTCTCCAAACAGACAGGGCAGGAAGGATTTGCTGCGCAGTTGGCCGCCTTGTGGCCTGGCAGTCCGCACCGGAAGCAGAGCTGGCTGCGATTGACGGCCGACTTGCATTGGGCCCCTGTGTGACCGATTTCGCAGCATCGGTAACACTTCAGGGGCCGCGCCTCCAGAGATCGAACCCGAGCAGAGCTCCAGCCGACTAGAACTCTGCCCAGGTCGACTACGACCTTTGCGGCTGCGACTGGCACCTGCACCAACACACGGCCGCTGCCGTACGGGCCGGAGCGGATCTCTCCAGCCTTGATCTGCTCAGCGGGGCAGCCACCCGCCTTGGCCAATGCCTCGACCACATCACGGGGCGATACGGAGTCGTCCAAGTCGGCGACCAGGATGTCGACCCGCTTCACCGGCCTCGCCACGCGTACACAAGGGGGGAGGGCCCGTCGGAGCTCCTCAGCCAGGCGGTCGGCCTTCTCTCCACTGTCCCTCCCGGGGACCTCCAACATTCGGGCACCAGTCATCGTTAGCCTAAAGGCCAACCCGCTGATGCCCAAATCTCCCAACTTGACGGCCTGCCGGGCCTGCGTCAGTACCTTCTCGAAGGTTAGACCATGCTCGGCCGCCTCAGGCTCAAGCGTCAGGACGACTGCTGACGACGTGGGCTGCCGCACCGCGGTCGCCTTGGCTGCGCTCGTGCTCGCAGACCCCTTCCTCTTCGGTACCGACGCCGGAGCGGATCGTGGACCTTGGGCGTTGGTCGCCTTCTTCCTGAGGCCCTTGCGCACCACCTCAACCCAGTTATTTGGCTGGGCCGCAGGGGCGCTTAGGCGTGAGTCAGGGACAGGATCCAGCCCCTGAGTGGGCGCCTTCGCCTTCTTTCCCCTCGCCCTCTTCTTCTTCGTCGCCGACGGTGCGGAGGGCGCCGAAGAAGCTGTCTCCATCCGAGCTGGAGCATCCGCCTTTAGAGGCGGGCGCAGTCTCTGCTCCGGGAGGAGCCGGCCGCCGATGCTCTCCAACATGGAGCGCATCATGGCGCTACACTCCCGGATGATTCCGGCTCTTAAATCCTCCTCCGGAGTCTTTCGCCGTGGTTCGGTGCTTGTCGGCCGGGGCATAGTCCTAGTCGGCACCACCAGTGACGAGGCGCGAGCCTCCTCCATTTGGGCGCGCCAGGTCGCCATTTCAGTGTGGAGGGTTTCCACTTCCGCGCTGAGGCGAGCGTTATTCGCCCTCAAGGCCTCCATCTGCACGGCGTGCTCCGCCGTGAGGCGAGCGTTCTCAGCTCTCAGAGCTGCCACCTCCTCAGACTGGCTCCTGTCGTACATGGAGGCCATTTCCTCCCCAATTACTGCCGTCGCCTTCTTCAGGGCACTCACGCAGGTGCCTTTGAGGTTTTTCGACTTTGCCACCACCTCGAGGATGATGTCCAGATTGGACTGGACACGTCCCTTAACTGTGTCCGCAGAAGCCCCACTCCCCAGCCTCCTGACGGACTCCGTCAACTCGATGTCGGTCACCAGTTCCAACTCCGCCCTGCGAGCATCAACCAGTGATTGCTTGGCTCTGGCGAGCCCGACATATTCGCCAGTGGTAGCTGGCCTACCACGGCCCCTCTTCTCCGCCGGTTTGCCGGAAGTTTCCGCGGCACCTCCTCCCTTTGCGACCTTCCCGCTACTGGAGCTGGTCGTCCTGTAGCGGCGGAGGCGCTTTTTCCCCTTCGCCAGTATTCGGCGGGTCACACTCCCCTCCGAGCTCTCCTCCGACAGATCCGCGGACATTGCTGCCGCCTCACTGCCACTATCCGTTCGCATGCAATCGGAGTCCTTCTTCGATAATGCCAGGTCGTTTGTGTCCGTCTCAGACACCTCCTCCTCATCAACTCCGCCCTTCGCAGGCCTAACGTCAGTGGTTTTGGTTTTTTTTTCCATATTGTTCCCACGAGTATGGGGTAAGTAAGTTTCCACGGCGGCAGGGACCCCTGTGCCTAAAACCGTGACCGCAATTACGCCAGGGGGGCGGGAAAACCCCTGGGTTGGCGCTTGCAGGTAGCTGTGCCTCAGCTACCACCCCGGAGGGCGGCCGTTACCACGT
The DNA here is from genome assembly GCA_923062675.1 of Marasmarcha lunaedactyla. NCBI lineage: Eukaryota > Metazoa > Arthropoda > Insecta > Lepidoptera > Pterophoridae > Marasmarcha > Marasmarcha lunaedactyla. Next base: position 89,814 of record OV281344.1, read on the forward strand.
CTCCCAATAACGGCCCTTTAGGGATTTTTTAGAGAGGTTAACTCCTCGCGGTCCAGGCGATTAAGCCAAAACCCCCGTTCCGTTGAAGCCGCGAGACATGATCCACGACACTCCAACGGACTACGGTTTTGGTGATGGTGGCAATTGAATGCCAGCGCGGTGGCAGTGTGAGTGCACGCCGCGCCCACCACCCTTGACCCGGACAAAAGCCCCGGCGGTCAACACCTCCATGGTCCGGACAAAAGCCCACGCCGACCAAAACTCCTAAAATCAACGCAGAACAAACAAATGCCCCACGTTCCGCCGATGAATTGACGAAGCAGACTGCCGCCCTCCGGCGTCCCGTGCGACGGCGACGAAGCGGAAGGGAGGATGCATCATCTTCCCTAGCCCTCTCCGCCGCCTCCTTCGCGAGCATTACGGCCTCGCAGAAGGATCGCACCGCCTGCCACGATCTCTCACTCTCGACCATAGCGCGAACCACGGTCGGGAGCGAGATGTCGGCACCCAATACAGAGCCGAGCGCGCTGCGCTCCGCATCCCACGCCGGGCATACCTCCAGCGTGTGCTGGGCCGTCTCGTCGAGGCAATCGTCGCAGTGGTGGCACCTGGCATTCGGTTCCCGACCGATCCGAAACAGGTAACTCCCGAAACAACCATGTCCCGAGAGCACCTGAGTCAGACGGTAGGTCAGGAAACCGTGTCGCCTACCCAACCACTGCTGGAAGACCGGACGAATTGCCTCGATAGTCCAGAGTCCGGCGCTCGAAAGCGCCAGCCTGGACTCCCACGCTTCGGTAGCCCGTTGGCGCAGCTCAGCTCTGTGCCCCTCCTGTTCCTGCAGTGCAGGCGGGTGACCCCTGGCCCGGAGCGCCTCCACGCGCCACTCGTAGAGCGACGCGAGGGCTCTCGCTTCCAGGTCCCAGGGAATAGTACCCGCCAGCACGCAAGATGCCTCACCCGAGATCGTGCGATAACCCCGTACCACCCTGATCGCCATCACCCGCTGGACTCGCGTCAAGCGGGCGATATTGCTGCGACTCAGGGCGCTGCCGGCCCACACAGGGGCACCATACAGGGCCATCGATCTCACGATTCCCGCGTAGAGACGCCGACACGACGTCTCAGGTCCGCCGAGATTCGGCAGCAGCCTTCCCAGGGCCGCAGCCGCCCTCAGCAGCCGAGGCTCAAGGCACTCGAAGTGGGGTCCGAAGTTCCACCGGCTATCCAGGACGAGTCCCAGATAGCGCATCGACGGCCTCACGTCGATGCGGACTCCGGATACGACGATATGGGCACCCCGGGGCGGCGCGTTCCGCGGGCCATGGAAAACCACGGCCTCGGACTTTTCGAGCGCCACCCGCAAACCCAATCGCCGTATGCGGCCCACCACGAATGCCGCGCCGGCGGTGGCGCGCAAGGAAGCATCCCTGTGGCTTTTGCCTCGGGCAGTGACCAAGGTGTCGTCCGCGTAACAGACTACGCCGACACCCGGCACTGTGGCTCCTCGCAGCACCCAGTCGTAGCCGATGTTCCAGAGGAGTGGGCCTAGTACCGACCCCTGAGGAACGCCGCACGACATCTCCCGCCGACACCACCGGTCTCGACCGGGGTATTCCACCGCACGCCCAGACAGGTAGTCCCCGACGACCCGGCGCAGGTACGGAGGAACTCCGTGGAATCGGAGCCCCTCCCTGATGCAGCTCCAGGGGAGGGAGTTAAATGCGTTGGCGATGTCCAGAGACACCGCCAACACGACCTCACCCCGGGCGATCGCGTCCTGCGCCAAGGACTTAACCCGCTGAATCGCGTCTACGGCGGACCTACCCCTGCGGAATCCAAACTGGCAGTCTGCCAGATCCGGTCCGACATCCTCTAGGTGCTCGACGATCCGGGCGGCCACAACTCTCTCAAAGAGTTTGGCGTCCTCGTCGAGCATCACTATCGGGCGGTACGCAGATGGGGATTCCGCCGGACGCCCTTCCTTTCTGAGGAGAACGAGACGGCCTGTCTTCCACCGCTGTGGAACCTGGCCTAGGGCCAGACAGGCGTCGAAGAGTCTCCTCAGACGAGGCTCGAGGGCATCCATGGCCAAGACCAACACCCGGCCGGGTACGCCGTCAGGACCGGGGGCGGTGTTTTTGGCTCGCAGCCGCAACACCGCAGCTCCCAGCTCTCCCGGGGTCACTGACGGCGCCACATCCGGGCCGGGCTCCGCGGCAACCGAAGGCATCATGGGGGGACTGGGATGGTCCCCCGTCCGCGGAAACAGGGCCGCAACGACTCTGTCGAGGATTTGCGGCTGGAGACTTCGCGTGAGTGGGGGTGCCCAGGGGCGAAGTTTGCACATCGCCAACCTGTACGGCCTCCCCCACGGGTCGCGGTTCAACGTCCCCAGCAACTCCTCCCTCGCAAGAGCCTTAGCCCTGCCGATCGCTGCCTTCAGCTGCCGCCGGGACTCCTTGAAGGAAGCATGCAGGAGTGCAATCACATCCTCCTCCCGCATCCGCCGCCGCCTGTAATTGGTGTACTGGCGTCGTGCGACCACACAAGCTGCACGCAGTTGCGTGAGCTCGGCGGACCACCAGTACACCTGGGGCTTCGGGGGACGACGCCTGGCTCGGGGCATTGACGCGTCGCAAACCTGCGACAACGCGCCCCGCAACCATTCCGCCTCGTCCTCCACCACCACGGGGCCCACAGGCGCGGGCACCCACGATTGCACAATTGCAGCTTCCTTCGCGAGGTCCCTGTCGAGGTGCCTCAACTGCCACCTCGGGCCGTCGTCAACCGGGGGCCGGGAGGGACCGGCTGGATCTGACGGGGATACGGCTGCGAGATCGAACCGAATGTATCGGTGATCACACAACACCGCCGTATCCACCACTCCCCAGTCCCGAACACGGCGCGCCAGGGCGGGACTCGCGAACGTGATGTCCACGATCGACTCGCCCTGGGGTCGCACGCACGTGCTCATCGATCCCCGGTTGAGAAGGGCCAACCCTTGTCCGAGGGCAAACTCCTCCAGTGCCTCGCCAAATACGTCCGTTCTGACGGAACCCCAAGCCGTATTCCAGGCATTGAAGTCGCCAGCGAGGAGCACTTGGCGAGGGTGGCATTGGCCGATTAAGGCGCCCACCCGTCCGAGATAAATCTCGAACTCGGCGAGTGTGCGGTTCGGGGAAAAGTAGCCACCGACGACTACAAAATCCTCAAACCACACAGCGACGTATCCCGGACCCTTCGCTACCTTTTCGAAGGGTGGGGAGTTCGCCGCGCCCCATCGGACGATCGCGACGGAGCCGTCATTGTCCCGCACCCAGTTCTCACCTGGGGGGACGAAGTACGGCTCGCAGATCACTGCCACGTCTATCGACCACTCCGCGAAGCTCTGGAACAGGAGGTCCTGAGCTCGGGCGGAGTGCTCGATATTCGCCTGGAGGAATCGGAGCTTGTGGTCCATGACTAGGATTCCATGGCCACAAGTCCGTCCCCGGACACTCCAGCTGAGCTGCCGCTGGCCGACTGCGTTGAGGATGCAGGCGGTGGTGGTAGCCGCCTTTTAGGCCGAGGGGCATGGCACGATTTGCCCCCCAGCCTGTGATCGGCCGGCTTCTTGGCTGCCGCGCACACAGTGCAGTGTGCAGCGGCGGCGCTGCAATCGCGGGCGACGTGGCCCGGTTTTCCGCAGCGGTAGCAATTACTGCTGCGGTCAACCGGACTGCTGCACTGCTCCCGGACGTGCCCGAGTTGAAGGCACCGGAAGCAGCGCAGAGGTCTCGCTTCGAGGAGCGAGACCTTCGCCGACACCCAACCGACTAGCAGTCGCCTGCCATCAGCCACCTTGTTGGCGGCAGCCACCGGGCAGCTCAACCAGAGCGTGCCCAGGCCCGAATTGTCTCGACGGATTTCACCAGTCTTGACGGATGCAATTGTGCATCCGCCGATCCTGGCTACGACCGCCGCGACATCTGCAGCGGAGACTGCATCGTCCAAACCGGACACTCGCAGCTCCGCGCATTTGGTGGGCCTGGACACCACCACGTCCTCCCCAAGGGCGGCACGCAGCTTGTCCGCCAACGCGTCCGCCTTGTCGGTGCTAGTAGCACCGGGCACCTCCAGGACCCTAGCCCCGGTGGCGGACACCCTAAATTTGACGGACTCTATTCCGAGGCTTTGAAGATCGACCTTCTTCTTGGCCTCGGACAGAGCTGCGGCGTAGGTGATGCCCTTCTTCACTGCCTCTGGCTGCAGTTTCAGGACAACAGCCAGAGTTCGGGGAGCACGTGGTTTGCGCGCCCGCCTCCGTCCCTTCTTCTGCGGAGCCTGCTGGGAGTCAGGCACCGCAGATCGTCCCCTCCGTGGTTGCGGCGGCAGGGCGGCACTATTTGGTGCCGCCTTTGTACGCCGTCTCGCCACCACGTTCCACCCCTCGTCCATAGACGCAGGAGCCGGCGGCAGAGGCCGTGGCTCCTTTTGGGGAGGGGAGGGGGCAGGCTGTTTGCCTTTGGCCTTTCCCTTCTTCCCTTTTTTGGGATTTGGGGTGGGGCCAGGGGCAGGTTTAGCCTGGGACGCCAGCACCGATGGTGCCACGGGCTGCTGGGCTGCCTTGGCCTTATCGGCCGCCAGCGGTGGGCGGAGGCGCGGCTCTGGTGGCAGCCTCTGCTTAAGGCCCTCCAGCTTAGCATCCATCATCTTACCAACAGTAAGAATGATGGACCGCTCAAGGCTTTGCATCACGTCCGAAGGTGGGGATGCCATTGGGCACGAGCCCCCGACACTGACAGGAGGCACCTCCTCCGCTACCTTGTCTTGACCTCGCCGCATTTCGGCACGCACTTCGGCCAATTCGCGGCGGAGCTCCGCCAACTCCTCTCGCAGCTGGTCATTGTCCGCCCTGAAGCGGGCATTGGCCAGCCGCAGACGGGTCACCTCCTCTGACGCGGTGCGTTTCTGGAGCTCCCCAAGCACCTCAGAAATGGAAGAGGCAGCATCTCGCAGAGCCTTGACGTAGGTACCTTTAAGATTTTTAGAGGTACCTGCCACCTGCGAGATTACCGCCACCGAACTACGGACCCGCTGCTCGAGTTCCGCAGCTGGGACCTCCTCCGCTGCAGCACCAAGGTCCACCGGCGAGCTAGGCTTAGCTCGAGCCGCGCGAACCTTTCGAGCTGCCTCCTCCAACTCTTGCTCAGCGCGCAGCTCCATTTCTGCGCGCTGAGCCGCCACCAACTCTGCCTTAGCCTTGGCGAGGCCGACGTACTGCCCGGTAGTGGGCGGGCGACCTCTGCCACGGCGGGCGGTGGATACCTTCGGAGCCTTCACGGGCTCCGACGCTGAGCCACTGTCCTCATCGGACGTGGTCCCTCTCGCGGAACGGCTGCGCTTGCGCCGCCAGAACCGCCCGGCCCTGTCGGACCCCTCCTGCAAGCTCATCACCGAGCCGGAGCTGTGCTCCTCGGTGAGAGAACCTCCGCCCGTCACAGGCCTTTCGTCTTCTCCGCCCGTCTCAGGCACTACGTCTGGGTTTGGGATTTGTGCTTTTTCCATACTGTTCCCACGAGTATGGGGGAAGTATTCGGTCCACCAAGGGAGTGCCCCCTGTCCCCTGGTAACTCTAATACTGTGCGGGGTCGAGTGGTCCCGCACAGGTGGCCGCTCGCGGGCAGACTTATCCCAGCCTGCCACCTCAACGAGGCAGCCGAACGCCGTCGCAAGGCCCATAAAGGGCGCCCCAACGTTCGGCTTTTGGGGATTTTTTATAGAGGTTTACTCCTCGCGGACCGGGCGGTTAAGCCAAGTCCACCGTTCCGTCAAAGCCGCGAGACATGATCCACGACACTTTGACGGTTTACGGGCTCGGTGACGGTGACAATCAAATGTCTACGTGACGGCAGGGTAAGTGCACGCCACGCCCGTCACCCTTGACCCGGGCAAATACCCCGACAGTCAACCCCTCCCTGGCCCGAGCAAATACTCCGACAGCCAGAACAACAGAGTACAACTGCCGCCCGATACGGAACAGACGCAGTGTACTGACGAGGTGCCACTGCCGCCCAATATGGGACAGACGCAAGGCACCTCAACCACCAGAGAGCACCCTGCCGCCCACTATGGGTCAGACACAGGGCACCGACGAAGCACGACTGCTATCCCATTGGGGACAGACACGTCGTGCCCCAACCACCGACGGATACCCTGCCGCCCACTATGGGTCAGACACAGGGCATCGACGAAGCAGACTGCCGCCCGATACGGGACAGACGCAGCCCGCCCCAACCACCAAAGGGCACCCTGCCGCCCACTATGGGTCAGACACAGGGCACCGACGAAGCACGACTGCCGCCCGATACGGGACAGACGCAGCGCACCCCAACCAGAGGAATGTTTTGGCTTCGCCCGTTGCTGGATTGCAACGGGTTACTGAGCCCCCCCGCCACGACAAGGCACATTCCAATTCGGGGGGGAACCTAACCTAACCTTTTTTTTTTTTTTTTTTTTTTTTTTTTTTTTTTTTTTCGGGGGGGAAAATGCATTACGCATACCACCCGGGCGCAGGGGGCACCCGAGTGGTTATGTGGGACTCCCGTATAGGCTAATGAGACCCACGGTATACCCACTAAAAACCCCCCCATCTTCCTCCTCGCCGCCTTGTGACGAGGCCACGGGAACGCTCTCGCACACATCCGCGACCCCGCCGGCGGCAGCCGGCCACAAGCGGCTCCAACGCGACAGCCCGAAGGCCCTCCACGATGGGCGCACCAGATGGTAAGGTGCGCCTCCCCCCTCGGCCTACACCAGTACTGTAGCAGACTCCCCCTAAGTCTGCTACTAGGAGGCCATGGGTACCAGATAACTGGTACCCGGTGGCAGATTGGGTCTGTGGTTCTGCCACCGACCACACCTCGGCCGCAGAGGATAGGGCAAGCGGCGCACCGCAATACCGACATGCCTCTTCCTCTGCGGCCCCACCAGTGCCGCTTCCACGGAACGGCCCCGTCGGCTCGCAGGGGGTAGGGAGAGTGGCGCACCGTTATACCAACACGCCTCTCCCCCTGCGATCCCTCCACGGCCGCAGAAGATAGGGAGAACGGCGCACCGTGATACCGGCACTCCTCTTCTTCTGCGGTCCCACCTCCAAGCGCGTCCTCAGCGGGCTTCCTCAGCCCACTGGGAGCGCCCTCCTCGGGCCAGCCGGCGGCCCCAACAGGCCGGCCCTGGTTGCCTCTTAGTTCACCGTGGGTGACCAGTCCACGGTTACTAAGCCCCCCCGCCACGACAAGGCGGGCAACCATCGGGGGGGAACCTAACCTAACCTAACCTAACCTAACCTAACCTAACCTAACCTAACCTAACCTAACCTAACCTTTTTTTTTTTTTTTTTTTTTTTTTTTTTTTTTTTTTTTTTTTTTTTTTTTTTACGAGGGGAAATCCTTCATGGATACCCAGGCACGCGGGGACGTGGCGGGGTTATGCCAGACTCCTACTGGCTAAAAGCCCTCGATGTCCCGACCTTGCCCGTGATGCGGCACATGGGTACGCTTTTGCATTCTTCCACGTGCCGCGGGCGTTCTCCGCGCAGTGCAGAGCCTCCGAGAAAACAGGGTGAAAGCTTTAAACACCCTGCGCTCCTTGGTTTGCGTGGTCTTCCGGAACATTTGGAAGACCACGTTCCTTCGTGACATCGAGTGACGGAAAAGTCCCCGCTTCCGCCACCCGAGGTTTGTCGTCGCCAGGATTACGACATTAGGGCGTAAGCCCTCCGTCGGCGCCCAGGCCGTCTACGGCGGATCGGAGCCGAGAGGGGATCATCCTCGCGAGTCCTTTCCGCGGCCTCCTTTTGGAGCATTACTGCTTCACAAAAGGAGACCATCGCCTCCCATGACCTCTCGTCACCGACCATGGCCTTGACCACGGCCGGCAAGGAAAGGTCTCCTCCAACAACGGCGACCAGAGCCGCCCGCTCCTGCACCCACGCCGGACATGCCCCGAGCGTGTGTTCGGCAGTGTCATCTCTGTCACCACAGTGATGACACATCGCCAGGGGCTCCCTACCAACTATGTGGCACAAATATCGGCCGAAGCTGCCGTGCCCCGACAGAATCTGCACCAGCCGGTATGTGAGCGAGCCGTGACGTCTGTTCACCCACTGCTTTAGCACCGGGCGAACAGCACTCACAGTCCAGACACCCGCGGACGGCTCTGCAAGCCGTTCCTCCCACACACGCAGCCGCCTTTCTTGGGTCCGCCGCATCCATCTCGACCTGCCCTCGGTCTCCCGCTCCCTCCGTTGGAAGTACGCCTCCGCTAGGATCTCTGCGTCGAGATCCCAGGGGGGCGTTCCTGCAAGTGCGCACGCCGCCTCATGTGATACTGTGCGGTAGCCACGTATGGCCCTGATGGCCATGACCCGCTGCGCTGCAAACAGCTTGGCCTTATTCGGGCGAGTCAGAGCCCCGAACCACACAGGTGCCCCATACATCGCCATGGACCTCACTATGCCAGCGTACAAACGCCGACAGGTCCTACTTGGTCCACCCACATTCGGGAGAAGCCTGCCCAGGGCCGAAGCGGCCCCGTGGAGCTTCGGAGCCAGTCGGTTAAAATGCTCCCGGAAGCTCCACCGTGGATCGAGGTGAAGTCCAAGATACTTCATCTGGGACTTCACTCCGATCCGCATTCCTCCTATCGTAACGTTGGCACCTTCAGGAGGCCCCCGCCGAGGCCCGTGGAAATACAGAGCCTCGGTTTTTGCGAAGGCCACCTTTAGGCCCAACGCTTCGATCCGTCCGACGATCATTTGCGTGCCAACAGCTGCAAGCCTGGACGCCTCCTCGTATTCCCTTCCCCGGGCCGTGACCAGCGTGTCGTCTGCATAACACACGACGTTCACTCCCGGGGGTAGCTCTCCTCTAAGAGCCCAGTCAAATCCTATGTTCCACAAGAGTGGCCCTAAGACCGACCCCTGCGGAACCCCACACTGGACCGATCGGCGATCGACGCTGCCATTTCTCCCTACATACATCACCACTCTGCCCCGGAGATAGTCGGAGACTAGCCTCCGCAGGCAGAGCGGTACGCGATGGTACTTTAATGCCTCCTCGATGCAGGCAAAGGGCAGCGAATTGAAAGCGTTGGAGATATCCAACGAGACTGCCATCAAACCGCTGCCCCTGGCCACCGCCTCATCCGACAAACCTTTCAAGCACAGTATAGCGTCGATCGTCGATCGCCTCTCCCTAAATCCATATTGGCAGTCCGCCAGATTCGGACCCACCTCTCGGAGATGCTCGACGACACGGGAGGCGATGACGCGCTCGAAGAGCTTTCCCGTGTCGTCCAGCAGCACAATCGGGCGGAAGGCAGAAGGAGACTCTGACGGACGCCCTTCCTTCCTGAGGAGCACGAGCCTGCCCTCTTTCCAGCAAGCCGGAAACCGACATGACGCAAGGCATGCGTCGAAAAGCCCGGTAATGTGGGCCCTCAACTCACCCAACGCCCTTGTCAACACCCGGCCCGGAACTCCATCCGGCCCGGGAGCGGTGTTCTTTGCCCGGAGCCTTCTCACAGCAATTACAAGCTCAGGCTGCGTGATGGGGGGAACTTCACCAACCTGGTCGGTTTCCTCGACGGGTTCCTCCGTCATCGTCGGTGGGACGAGAGCCGGCCCGTCCGGGAAGAGGGCCGACATCACTTCCCCCATCAGTTGGGGATGCATGGTCTCCGTGACTGGAGGGGCCTGAGTGCGCAGTTTATTTCGCGCCGCTCGGTACGGGCGACCCCATGGGTCTCGATCAAGCCCCTCCAGCATCTCCCTCCGTTTGGATTCTTTGGACCTGCTTATGGCCAGTTGAAGATCTTTTTTGGCCTCAATATGTGCTTGATGAAGCAGGTCCTCGAACTCCTCGTTCCGGTTAGGCCTCCTTCGGTATCTGGTGAACTGACGACGAGCCGCGTTGCTGCGGGTCCGGAGAGCTGCTATTTCGTCAGTCCACCAGTATACTTGCCTCCTCGGAGCAAAACTCTTGGATCGGGGCATGGACGCGTCGCATATATGCGTTAGCGCCCCCCGAAATTTAAGTGCCCCCTCGTCCACCTCATCTAGCCCAAACGGCCGCATGGCCCAGGACTGGACGATTGCCGCCTCAGCCAACAGCTCATCGTTAAGGCGGGATAGAGCCCACCTTGGAAAGGCCGTATTCCGACCCTCCGCCCTTCGTCGAGTGAAGTCGATACTGGACAAGGAGGAGACCGCAAACCCTATGTATTGGTGGTCTGATAAGGTCTCCTCTAAAGAGGGTCCTAAGAAATGAAAGCGGACTGTATCAGGAAAGCTGGATTTAATTACGTCCTTTGTAACAATGAACTTAGCCCGACAATAATTAACGTGCGATCGCGACCGTGGACTCTGAGGTGTGTGTGTCGCGGCGGCGCGGGCGCCGCCGGCTGCGGGGTGGAAGGCACGGGCGGAGGTAGCGGGTAGCGGGCGCGGGCGGCAGGGTGCAGCCCGAGCGCGCCGTTATGTACTCCACTATACTCCCCGCCTTGAAGAACGATCTTCAACAGTTGCTGGCAGCGGGCAGATGGTGTTATAGGCACGACGCACGATGCCTCTCCTGGTCTGAATGTCGGCGACCCTGGCTATCCCGTCTCTGCCAGGATGTAGCTGGAGAATGCGACCAAGTGGCCACATGAGTGGAGGTGATGTTTTATCCATCACCAGTACGAGCGAGCCCTCCTTTAGCTCCCCCTGTGAATCGAGCCATTTTGTGCGTTTCTGCAGAAGCAAAACATATTCATGTTCAAAGCGTGACCAAAAATGTTGCTTCAGCGCTTCGATACGTTGAAATCGCTGCAGTGAAGTGATTTGTCTATCTTGGAGTGGCTGACAAGGCAATGAGCCGATTGATCGTCCAATAAGGAAGTGGGCAGGAGTCAGACAAGTGAGGTCGGTGGGATCATTAGACAAAGGAGTGAGAGGACGGGAATTTAAGATAGCTTCTATCTGTATCAGTAGAGTAGCCATTTCCTCGAAATCTAAATGTGTTAAGCCTAGCACACGACGAAGATGGTGTTTAACAGATTTAACTGCGGACTCCCACAGTCCACCGAAGTGAGGAGCGTAGGCAGGAATAAAATAAAAGTTAATACCTTGGTCAACGAGACTTGATGACAACGAAGGTTCCTTGAGAAGTTTTGATAACTCGTTAAAGGTTCCTACGAATGTGGTTCCGTTGTCTGAAAACACGTTCTGCGGCTTCCCCCGGCGTGCTATAAATCTATTTAGAGCAGCAATAAAAGCTTCCTTCGTCAAGTCCGAAACCAGCTCCAGGTGAAGCGCTCTAGTGGCTAAACAAACAAAGACACAAATGTAACATTTTATTAATTTACAGCCTCTGCCTTTACGATCTGCTATTAGCACTGGCCCAGCGTAATCGACGCCAGTTTCAAGAAAGGGATATTCTAAATGAAGCCTTTCTTTCGGTAAGTTTCCCATGATAGGTTGCACTGTTTTGCCTTTAAAGCGACAGCACTTGACACACGAGCGTACTGTCCGCTTCGCCAACCTAGTTCCCCCTAGCGGCCAATAATTATGCCGTGCCGTGGCTAATAATAGTTGAGGACCTGAGTGTAAGTATTGTTTATGTAATGTGTTGAAGATTAGTTGACACAAGCGATGCTTACCACACAGAAGTATAGGGTGCCTAACATTGAAGTCGTAGTGAGAATCGCTAAGCCTGCCACCTACTCTAATAAGATTGTCAGAGTCTAAAAATGGAGACAATGGTAAAAGCCTATTTTTAATAGGTATTTTTTCTTTATTGATGAGCAATTGACGCTCTACAGGAAATGATTCCTGTTGTGAAATTAGTAAGAGCTTAGTTGTTGCAGCATTTAGTTCGGAAAAAGACAAATGACCGTTTAATTTTATATGATTTTTTTGACAATTATTAATAAATCTTAAAATGAATGCTAATGTCCGTTTTAATTTAGTAAAATTAGATGAATTTTCAATAAGAGTAGATAAAAAGTTAGGTTTTTGTGGTTGATTATTTACTATATGCAAATTATTTATTGTTTCTGGCAAAGTTTTATTAAGTTCATTATTTTGATTGGGTTTCTCAGGCCATTTACAGGGATCAAGTTTTAAAAAGGTAGGGCCAGACCACCACAGAGCACAGTATTGTATAGAGTCTGCGCTTAAACCACGCGAAACCAAATCTGCGGGGTTTTGTTTTGATGGTACATAGCGCCATTCAAAAGAGTTATCCTGTACCTCTATAACTCGATGACGAACAAAAGACTGCAATTGATTAGGAGAAGAAGAAAGCCAGCCTAAAACAATCATTGAGTCAGTCCAACAAGTACATGAACTATATTCGAAGGCAACAGACGAAACAATCTTGGCGCAAAGTCTTGCTCCCATAAGTGCACCACATAGTTCCAACCGAGGCATAGTAGCCGTTTTGATTGGGGCTACCTTGCTTTTAGATGCTAACAGTTGGACATTGACTGCACCGTTTTTATCTACACTACGTATGTATACACAGGCACCGTATGCCTTCTCCGACGCATCCGTAAACACATGTATTTGTGTATCTATTGATGGATGTATTTTGACGCATCGGGGTATTTTTAAGTTATTTAAATGTAGTAATGAATTTGAAAATTGCAAAAAAATATTTTTAATTTCTAATGGCACAACCTCATCCCACGAGCATTTTAATATCCATAATTGTTGAATTAATATTTTAGCTTCAACTATGCAAGGAGATATAAGCCCCAATGGGTCGTAAATTTGTGAAATTGTGGATAAAATATGACGTTTAGTAATTATGTTGGTTGAATCAATATTTATTGAAAATGTTAGTGTGTCGGATGAGCATATCCAATGAAGACCTAGTGTTTTTGCTGTCTCTTTAGCACTAAGATTAACCTTATCTGACATATCATTAATGTCGCAGACCGCATTAAGTATATCTTTATTGTTCGAGTGCCATTTTCTCAAACGAAACTTGGCTGATTCTAAAGTACTAGATACACCTTGACATAACTGAATAGTTTCATTAATGGAATTGCTACCTGAAAGATAATCGTCAATGTAATAATCGTGACAAATGGCTCTTTGTATGTCTGCGTCAGACGTTTCATACCCTAACTGACTTAAACATCTCGTAGCCAAATATGGCGCTGACGCAGTACCATATGTCAATGTATTAAGAGTATAAGTTTTCAGAGGATGGGAAGGATCGAACCTCCACAGTATGCATTGAAGTGAACGTTGTCGTTCATCAATGTTTACCTGCCTATACATCTTTTCGATGTCCGCTGAAACGGCAAACTGATGTCCACGAAATCGTATTAAGATGGCGAAGATGTCATCTTGGATTGTAGGTCCAACACGTTGGATGTCATTAAGTGACTTACCTGACGACGTGTTGGCCGATGCATCAAACACCACGCGCAATTTAGTGGTAGAACTACTTTCTTTGTAAACTCCATGATGTGGGAGATAACAATACCTAATACTTGGATCAGGTAAAATTTCAGTCATGTGACCTAGTTCTATGTATTCCTTGATGAATTGTTTATAAAGTTGTTTCATATGAAGGTCCCTTTCTAAACGGCGCTCAAGAGCAAGGAATCTTCGCTTAGCAATTAAAAGGGAGTCGCCTAACACATCAGGTGATTCTTTTAAAGGCATTGATACTATGAAACGACCTGTTTCGTCCCGCCTAGTATTTTCTAAAAAAGATTTTTCGCATGCACGCTCGTCTGGGGTAAATTTATGTTTGGTTGGAATCGTACCCAAATCCCAGAATCGTGTTAAATCGGATTGATTTTGTAAATTATTAGTGAACATACACATATTATGCTTTGGACCCGGTTGGCATATGGCGCCTGAAACTAACCATCCGAATTTGGTTTCGTATAAGACCGGCTTATGTTTTCCTAACTGGATGCGATTTGTACCAATCACTCTCCAAAAGACGTCCGCACCTAGTAAGAGGTTGATGGTCGACGGTACGTTGAATGTTGGATCGGCTAAGCAAATCCCAGATGGAATACCTAGTTCGTGTATATCTATGTAAGTAGTAGGTAATGATGAAGTAATTTGCGGTAAAACGAAGCAGTCAATGTCCGTTCTGTAATTACCATTGTAAGACTCTAATGTAAGAGAGCAAGATTGGCAACTGTTGGACGTTTGATTGTTTATGCCTGTTACCTTTGAATTTGCTATATGAGTAGCAAGATGAAGCTTGTCACACAGCTGCTGTGTGACAAAGTTGCCGGTACTGCCATTGTCTAGCAGTATTCTTGCTGGATGTGGCTTCCCGTGCTGGTCAATCACTTTAACCAGAGCTGTGGATAGTAATATATTGTATGCATTAGATATTGTTTGTGAATGTTCAGCTGAAAGTACGACACTATTGTGTGAAGTAGACTCCTGTGGTGGTTCTACATGTAAAAGAGTATTATGTTTGATGTTGCAATACTTGCAATGGCTCAGCTTGCATCGCGACTCATTGTGACCTGTGCGGAGACAATTTTGACATACCTTATATTCTTTGGCCTTCTGAATGCGTATATTAGTTGGTAGTTTTCGAAATGAGTCACATGAATATAAATGGTGGTCCTTATTGCATAATGGACATGTAGTATGAGGTTTAGGCTTGTTTGAAACTATAAAGCTTTTTTGTTTGTGAACGGGTAATGTACTACTAGTATCAAGTTTATTTTTGTTACCTTTAGCCTCCTCTAAAGTCTCCAGCAGGTCGGCCCTATTTGTTAAAAAAGTTAAAAAAGTATTTAAATTTGGTGGATCACTAAGATTATTGCGATGCTGTTCCCATTCCCTATTTGTAGTGCAATCTAATTTAGTAGCCATCATATAAATTATAAGAGTATCCCAATACTCTGTGGGTTGATCTAGGGTTGCCAAAGCACGTAAGTTTTTATTTGTAATGTCAACTATGTACCGTAAAGCTTTGCTTGATTCTTTTTTAATGTTATTTACGCTAAAAAGTGCCTGTACATGATTGTTTACAAGCAAGCGCTTGTTATCGTATCTTCGACACAGCAATTCCCAAGCAGCGGCATAATTATCAGCTTTAAAATCTAAGCTTTTAATTACTAAAGCGGCACTGCCCTGTAAGCAAGCGCGTAAATAATGATATTTATTTATATCGTCCATGCTATTATTAGAATGAATTATTGATATAAAAGTATCTCGAAACTCAAGCCAGTGCTGATAGCAGCCGCTAAAGGAAGGTAATTCTATTTTAGGAAGTCTTACAAAATTACTGTGTCTTTGTATACCATCAAGAGAGCTTACCCTAGTGCTGTTTGACTCGTTGGAAGAAACCGCAGAAGGTGCATCGTTCAGCGCCTTCGCGATGCCAATAGCAGCGTAGTATTGGTTCTCGAACGCTTCCCGCTCCTGGTACCTCGTTTCAGGATCGTCGGCCAACTCCTCAATCTCACCTCAAGTAGACTCCTGTGGTGGTTCTACATGTAAAAGAGTATTATGTTTGATGTTGCAATACTTGCAATGGCTCAGCTTGCATCGCGACTCATTGTGACCTGTGCGGAGACAATTTTGACATACCTTATATTCTTTGGCCTTCTGAATGCGTATATTAGTTGGTAGTTTTCGAAATGAGTCACATGAATATAAATGGTGGTCCTTATTGCATAATGGACATGTAGTATGAGGTTTAGGCTTGTTTGAAACTATAAAGCTTTTTTGTTTGTGAACGGGTAATGTACTACTAGTATCAAGTTTATTTTTGTTACCTTTAGCCTCCTCTAAAGTCTCCAGCAGGTCGGCCCTATTTGTTAAAAAAGTTAAAAAAGTATTTAAATTTGGTGGATCACTAAGATTATTGCGATGCTGTTCCCATTCCCTATTTGTAGTGCAATCTAATTTAGTAGCCATCATATAAATTATAAGAGTATCCCAATACTCTGTGGGTTGATCTAGGGTTGCCAAAGCACGTAAGTTTTTATTTGTAATGTCAACTATGTACCGTAAAGCTTTGCTTGATTCTTTTTTAATGTTATTTACGCTAAAAAGTGCCTGTACATGATTGTTTACAAGCAAGCGCTTGTTATCGTATCTTCGACACAGCAATTCCCAAGCAGCGGCATAATTATCAGCTTTAAAATCTAAGCTTTTAATTACTAAAGCGGCACTGCCCTGTAAGCAAGCGCGTAAATAATGATATTTATTTATATCGTCCATGCTATTATTAGAATGAATTATTGATATAAAAGTATCTCGAAACTCAAGCCAGTGCTGATAGCAGCCGCTAAAGGAAGGTAATTCTATTTTAGGAAGTCTTACAAAATTACTGTGTCTTTGTATACCATCAAGAGAGCTTACCCTAGTGCTGTTTGACTCGTTGGAAGAAACCGCAGAAGGTGCATCGTTCAGCGCCTTCGCGATGCCAATAGCAGCGTAGTATTGGTTCTCGAACGCTTCCCGCTCCTGGTACCTCGTTTCAGGATCGTCGGCCAACTCCTCAATCTCACCCTGAAGCGCATCAAAATCCGAATATAAAGCATCAATTCGTTCAAGACGGGCGTTGAGTTCATTTATGACTGCGGGAGTAATAATTTCAGCCTTTTCTTTTAAAGTATTGATGTAATTAGAAAAGCCAGTAAGTTTTCCTTTAAGTGTGCCTCGTTTTTTTACTAGAAGTGAAAGTTTAGCTTCGGCCATTATGAACTATTATTAATATAAGTTTGAAATAAAAATTCAAGGCTTGAAAAAAAAGTGATTATTTAAAGTTAGGTAGGTAGGTATTTATAAAACTGCTTTAATTATTAACGGAAAGTTACTAGAAAAGTAAAGGCAAATTACTAAATAGTAAAAGAGTAGGAGTAGTAGATTAAGTCAATACCTGTAACTATAATGCAAGAATAAAATCGAAAAATTCAAATTTAAATAAACCCTATGATTGTAGCAAAAAGAACAGAACTTTACCTCAAACGAAATAGTACTAAATAAAGGCTCAGTTAAATTATTAAAATAGCTTGAAAACTAAATATGAAAACCTATTGTTCTATAATAAGTATAAAAGTTACAACTTTGGTAATTTTCCGTTGCGCTGCAGTCTCGACGTCGTAGGTAGTATGTATACACGAAATTTCAGGTAGTACGGACGAACTAAAAAATAAAAACCGTTTAAAAATTTCAAATAAAATATGTTCTTTGTTAATGGTTACTAATTGTACGTGATTGCAAAGCACTACAACTATTTGTGAATTTAATAATGATATCAATCAACCTTATTTGTCTAAAGTAGGTAGTATTTAAATGCAATGAATTCAAACTATTTTTTATACGATAATTATTTGTTTTAACTGCTATGCAAAGCCAGGCACATTTATGAGCTAATGATAATGAAATTATGATATATGAAATGTTTAATTAACTACGTACGATTATTTTTATGACAATGAAATGAATGAAATGATGATTTTGCTACCACTGATACCAATTAATAAGCTATGATGAAATAATGCTGATATAATGAGATGGAATGGGTATGAAGATGAAAATGAAATGATGGGATGAAAGAAAGAAATTGGAACAATCTCACGGTTTCGATGCTATGACGCAGTCTTCTTTCTTCTTATTTATGTTGCAGACACTTCACTCAGCCGCACTATTAATTTGTTTTTGGTCGGAAGACTAAATTCTTGATTGTGATCGAAGGCGTAGACTCGTAGACACGTAGACTATTAGCGGTCCAAAGTTCAGTAACAGCTGTTTGAAGTCCCGTTATCTCGGCTGCCTTGCGATGCGATTCTTCGCACGACGTAATTTGTTAAGAGGCGAGTAAAGGACCATAAAGAGGGTCCTAAGAAATGAAAGCGGACTGTATCAGGAAAGCTGGATTTAATTACGTCCTTTGTAACAATGAACTTAGCCCGACAATAATTAACGTGCGATCGCGACCGTGGACTCTGAGGTGTGTGTGTCGCGGCGGCGCGGGCGCCGCCGGCTGCGGGGTGGAAGGCACGGGCGGAGGTAGCGGGTAGCGGGCGCGGGCGGCAGGGTGCAGCCCGAGCGCGCCGTTATGTACTCCACTACCTCATTATCCAGGACCCGCCAGTTCAGCACGCGCGTAGCGAGAACGGGGTTAGCAAACGTTAAGTCTACTATTGACCCTCCCCGTCGTCGCACGCACGTGTTGACAGAGCCTTGATTTACCAGCACAAGGCCGCACGCTGACGCCCACACGTCTACCGCCTCTCCGCGATCGTCGGTCTCCGGGGACCCCCAACTCGTGCTGTGGGCGTTGAAGTCACCGAGAACAATTACTGGCATAGGTGCAGCTCGTCTCACCACCGCCCCTACCCGGTCGAGGAACAACTCGTACTCGACGAGTGGTCTGTTCGGGGAAAAATAGACCCCGACGACCAGGAAGTCACTCCACACAGCTGCCACTATGCCAGGCTCTCGCTCCCTGATGGAGACGGGCAAGGAGTCCGGGCCGGAGGCGGCAATTATCACCACGGAGCCATCCGTGGCCCCTATCCAGTTTGGCTGGGAGGAGACGTAGTATGGCTCCGATATTACCGCCACGTCAATCGACCACTGTAGCACGGATTGCAGGAACAGGTCCTGCGAACCGGCACAGTGGTTTAGATTTGCCTGGAGGAAGCGATGCTGGCACGCCATTAATGACCGGTCAACATCGCCTCCGTAGGCGGCTCCCTGGACTGTAGAGGGACGGCTGGGGTCATTCTAGGCCACCCTCTACCCTTCTTAGGGCGTGCGCATTTGCGACCCCCTGGCGTGTGATTCGCCGTCCTCCCTGCTGCCTTGCACATCGGGCAGTTCAGCTCGTTGCTGCATTCAGCCACCCTGTGGCCTGCTTCACCACATCGGAAGCAGTTCTGGCTGCGGTCCACCTTAGACTGGCATTGGACCCCCGTATGGCCAATCTCGAAGCACTTGAAGCACTTCATGGGCCTCGGGTCCAGTGTTCGCACCCGCGCAGCACTCCACCCGACAAGAAGGCGCCCTTTAGCGGCAATTACTTTGGCCGCTTCGATCGGGCACTGGATGACGGCACTGCCAGCGCCGAACATTCCAGACCGGATCGGCCCAACTCTGACCTGGTCGACTGGGCATTTCCCATCCCGGGATATGGCAGCTGCCAGGTCCACGCCAGACACCGAGTCGTCCAGCCCGGAAACGCAAAGATCGATGCATTTCACGGGCCGGGTGATCCGGACAGTCTCCGGGAGGATCTCCCTTAGCTTGATAGCCAGGGAGTCCGCCTTGCTGCCGCTTTCCTTGCCGGGGATCTCCAGAACCCGAGCCCCCGTAGCGGCCGAACGGATGTGGAGTCCGTCGTCGATCTGCAGGGAGGTCAGATCGATGCCTCCCCTTGCCTCCCTGAGGACCCTCTCATAAGTGAGGCCCGTCTCAGCAGCCTCGGGCAACAGGGTGATTACTACCGCTGCTGTCCTCGGCCTTGCGTTGCCCCTAGCTGGCTTTCTCCTCGCATTTTGCTTCGGGGCCGGCGCCGGAGTGGCGCGTGGTCCCGGGGCATTCGCACAAGGCCGCACGCTGACGCCCACACGTCTACCGCCTCTCCGCGATCGTCGGTCTCCGGGGACCCCCAACTCGTGCTGTGGGCGTTGAAGTCACCGAGAACAATTACTGGCATAGGTGCAGCTCGTCTCACCACCGCCCCTACCCGGTCGAGGAACAACTCGTACTCGACGAGTGGTCTGTTCGGGGAAAAATAGACCCCGACGACCAGGAAGTCACTCCACACAGCTGCCACTATGCCAGGCTCTCGCTCCCTGATGGAGACGGGCAAGGAGTCCGGGCCGGAGGCGGCAATTATCACCACGGAGCCATCCGTGGCCCCTATCCAGTTTGGCTGGGAGGAGACGTAGTATGGCTCCGATATTACCGCCACGTCAATCGACCACTGTAGCACGGATTGCAGGAACAGGTCCTGCGAACCGGCACAGTGGTTTAGATTTGCCTGGAGGAAGCGATGCTGGCACGCCATTAATGACCGGTCAACATCGCCTCCGTAGGCGGCTCCCTGGACTGTAGAGGGACGGCTGGGGTCATTCTAGGCCACCCTCTACCCTTCTTAGGGCGTGCGCATTTGCGACCCCCTGGCGTGTGATTCGCCGTCCTCCCTGCTGCCTTGCACATCGGGCAGTTCAGCTCGTTGCTGCATTCAGCCACCCTGTGGCCTGCTTCACCACATCGGAAGCAGTTCTGGCTGCGGTCCACCTTAGACTGGCATTGGACCCCCGTATGGCCAATCTCGAAGCACTTGAAGCACTTCATGGGCCTCGGGTCCAGTGTTCGCACCCGCGCAGCACTCCACCCGACAAGAAGGCGCCCTTTAGCGGCAATTACTTTGGCCGCTTCGATCGGGCACTGGATGACGGCACTGCCAGCGCCGAACATTCCAGACCGGATCGGCCCAACTCTGACCTGGTCGACTGGGCATTTCCCATCCCGGGATATGGCAGCTGCCAGGTCCACGCCAGACACCGAGTCGTCCAGCCCGGAAACGCAAAGATCGATGCATTTCACGGGCCGGGTGATCCGGACAGTCTCCGGGAGGATCTCCCTTAGCTTGATAGCCAGGGAGTCCGCCTTGCTGCCGCTTTCCTTGCCGGGGATCTCCAGAACCCGAGCCCCCGTAGCGGCCGAACGGATGTGGAGTCCGTCGTCGATCTGCAGGGAGGTCAGATCGATGCCTCCCCTTGCCTCCCTGAGGACCCTCTCATAAGTGAGGCCCGTCTCAGCAGCCTCGGGCAACAGGGTGATTACTACCGCTGCTGTCCTCGGCCTTGCGTTGCCCCTAGCTGGCTTTCTCCTCGCATTTTGCTTCGGGGCCGGCGCCGGAGTGGCGCGTGGTCCCGGGGCATTCGCACAAGGCCGCACGCTGACGCCCACACGTCTACCGCCTCTCCGCGATCGTCGGTCTCCGGGGACCCCCAACTCGTGCTGTGGGCGTTGAAGTCACCGAGAACAATTACTGGCATAGGTGCAGCTCGTCTCACCACCGCCCCTACCCGGTCGAGGAACAACTCGTACTCGACGAGTGGTCTGTTCGGGGAAAAATAGACCCCGACGACCAGGAAGTCACTCCACACAGCTGCCACTATGCCAGGCTCTCGCTCCCTGATGGAGACGGGCAAGGAGTCCGGGCCGGAGGCGGCAATTATCACCACGGAGCCATCCGTGGCCCCTATCCAGTTTGGCTGGGAGGAGACGTAGTATGGCTCCGATATTACCGCCACGTCAATCGACCACTGTAGCACGGATTGCAGGAACAGGTCCTGCGAACCGGCACAGTGGTTTAGATTTGCCTGGAGGAAGCGATGCTGGCACGCCATTAATGACCGGTCAACATCGCCTCCGTAGGCGGCTCCCTGGACTGTAGAGGGACGGCTGGGGTCATTCTAGGCCACCCTCTACCCTTCTTAGGGCGTGCGCATTTGCGACCCCCTGGCGTGTGATTCGCCGTCCTCCCTGCTGCCTTGCACATCGGGCAGTTCAGCTCGTTGCTGCATTCAGCCACCCTGTGGCCTGCTTCACCACATCGGAAGCAGTTCTGGCTGCGGTCCACCTTAGACTGGCATTGGACCCCCGTATGGCCAATCTCGAAGCACTTGAAGCACTTCATGGGCCTCGGGTCCAGTGTTCGCACCCGCGCAGCACTCCACCCGACAAGAAGGCGCCCTTTAGCGGCAATTACTTTGGCCGCTTCGATCGGGCACTGGATGACGGCACTGCCAGCGCCGAACATTCCAGACCGGATCGGCCCAACTCTGACCTGGTCGACTGGGCATTTCCCATCCCGGGATATGGCAGCTGCCAGGTCCACGCCAGACACCGAGTCGTCCAGCCCGGAAACGCAAAGATCGATGCATTTCACGGGCCGGGTGATCCGGACAGTCTCCGGGAGGATCTCCCTTAGCTTGATAGCCAGGGAGTCCGCCTTGCTGCCGCTTTCCTTGCCGGGGATCTCCAGAACCCGAGCCCCCGTAGCGGCCGAACGGATGTGGAGTCCGTCGTCGATCTGCAGGGAGGTCAGATCGATGCCTCCCCTTGCCTCCCTGAGGACCCTCTCATAAGTGAGGCCCGTCTCAGCAGCCTCGGGCAACAGGGTGATTACTACCGCTGCTGTCCTCGGCCTTGCGTTGCCCCTAGCTGGCTTTCTCCTCGCATTTTGCTTCGGGGCCGGCGCCGGAGTGGCGCGTGGTCCCGGGGCATTCGCCGTATTTTTCTTCTTGCCCTTGCGCACCACCGTGGTCCAGCTATCAGGTTGGGCCGTGGAGGTGCTCGGGCGTGACACCGGTTCGGGATCCGGTAACCGGGTAGGTGCCTTCCCCCTTTTTTGGCTCTTCGGCGCCGACTGTGCAGGGGGCACCGAAGAAATCGACTCCGTCCGAGCATCCGCCTTTAGAGGCGGCCGCAGCCTTTTTTCCGGGAGGAGCCGGCCACTGATGCTCTCCAGCATGGACCGCATCATTGCGCCACACTCCCGGACGATACCTGCCCTGAGCTCCTCTTCAGGTGAAACATTTCTCGTAGGTCGAGTTTGGCTCGCCGGCCGAGGCACCACGAGCGCCGAGGCGCGGGCCGTCTCCATCTCCAAGCGCCATGTCGCCATTTCAGCGCTGAGGTCTTTGACCTGCGCGCTGAGGCGAGCATTCTCCTCCCTCAAGGCCTCCATACGCGCTGCGTGTTCCACAGTGAGGCGGGCGTTTTCAGCGCGGAGAGCTGCCACCTCTTCAGACTGATTCCTCTCGTAGATGGAGGCCATTTCTTCCCGGATCTGCGCCGTGGCCCTTTTAAGGGCATTTACAAAGGTGCCCTTTAGGTTTCCGGACTTAGCCGCCACCTCCAGAATTAAGTCCAGACTCGCTTGGACTCGACCCTTTACTGTGTCCGCCGACGCACCCAGCGTCTTGATGGACTCTGCGATCGCCAAGTTGGTCGCCAACTCGAGCTCCTTTCTTTGGGCCTCAATTAGGGTCCGTTTGGCCTGAGCAAGACCAACATACTCTCCAGTGGTAGGAGGCCTACCACGTCCCCTTTTGCCCGCCGGCTTGCCACTTGTTTCAGCAACTGCTCCTCCAACCGCGTCTTTGCCGCTGCTAGAACTATTCGTTCTAGCTTGGCGCAGACGTTTCTTGCCCACCGCTAAAATTTGGCGGGTCACACTCCCCTCAGTGTCGGACGAGTTGGTGGACATCTCCTCCACCTCGCTTCCACTTCTCACTTCACCAAATCGCGTGCAATCGTTATCCGATTTCCTCGCCGTTTCGTTTACAGTTTCAGAGGACACCGATGCCCTCGAAACTGCCCTTGCTACTCCGGAGCTACTGCTCCCGGACCGACTCCTCGTAGCCGAATCCCCCCTCCGCACTTCCTTCCTCTGCCTAAGGGCACGGAAGCCACCTTCATCATTTACTCCACCCTTCGCGGGCCTAACGTCTGTGGTTTTGGATTTTGTTTTTTTTCCCATATTTTTCCCACGAGTACCGTGTTTTTGATGTTC
Source organism: Marasmarcha lunaedactyla (assembly GCA_923062675.1). NCBI lineage: Eukaryota > Metazoa > Arthropoda > Insecta > Lepidoptera > Pterophoridae > Marasmarcha > Marasmarcha lunaedactyla. Next base: position 113,381 of record OV281344.1, read on the forward strand.
ACAAACATGGCAGTGACACGAATGCCAAGGTGAATCCTATTTACACCTGGGGGGCGGAAGGTACCCAGGGTTGGCGCTTGCAGGTAGCTGTGCCTCAGCTACCACCCCAGAGGGCGGCCGTTACCACGTCTCCCAATAACGGCCCTTTAGGGATTTTTTAGAGAGGTTTACTCCTCGCGGTCCAGGCGGTTAAGCCAAGACCCTCGTTCCGTCAAAGCCGCGAGACATGATCCACGACACTTTGACGGTTTACGGTTTTGGTGATGGTGGCAATTGAATGCCAGCGCGGTGGCAGTGTAAGTGCACGCCGTGCCCACCACCCTTGACCCGGACAAAAGCCCCGGCGGTCAACACCTCCATGGTCCGGACAAAAGCCCACGCCGACCAAAACTCCCAAAATCAACGCAGAGACAACAAATGCCCCACGTTCCGCCATAGAATTGACGAAGCAGACTGCCGCCCGATACGGGACAGACAAAGCCCACCCCAACCACCAAAGGGTGCCCTGCCGCCCACTATGGGTCAGACGCAGGATACCGAAGAAGCAGACTGCCGCCCGATACGGGACAGACGCAGCCCGCCCCAACCACCAAAGGGTGCCCTGCCGCCCACTATGGGTCAGACACAGGGCACCGACGAGGCACGACTGCCGCCCGATACGGGACAGACGCAGCCCGCCCCAACCTTTCCCCCCTCCCCAGTGTTTGGTCCGCGGGGGCCCTTTCTAATAGAAAAAGCCCCTACCACTCTGGACCACTCTTCATGAAGAAGAGTGAGAAGAGTGGCCTCCTATCCGCCACCCGGAGACGCGCCGCGTAGGGGTATCACCTCCCCTCCCACTTGGACAACCAAGCAGGTCCGCGGAACCTAACCTAACCTAACCTTTTTTTTTTTTAACGCAGGAAAATCCTCATGGATACCCTACCCCAGCGGGGGCCGAGGTCGGGTTATGCCGGACTCTTACCGACTAAAAACCTGCGGCTTCCGTCTGGACGCACGGAGTCGGGTCACGAGGAGCTTGCGCATTCGTTCGCGGCCCGACAGCGTTGGCCGGCGCTCTGTGCAGCGCCGGCGACGTCCCGAGAGGGAGGGGTCCCTCTCTAGTCGTCCCTCATGAGATGGTGCGCAGGAAGCGCACGCGCCATCTCGAGCCCTGGACCGGAAGCGGATTCCCCCGAACCCGCCACCGAAGGCTCATGGGACTGCGGGAGAGGGAGGCTTTCGGCAACGAAAGCCGCCCTCCGGCGTCCCGTGCGACGGCGACGAAGCGGAAGGGAGGATGCATCATCTTCCCTAGCCCTCTCCGCCGCCTCCTTCGCGAGCATTACGGCCTCGCAGAAGGATCGCACCGCCTGCCACGATCTCTCACTCTCGACCATAGCGCGAACCACGGTCGGGAGCGAGATGTCGGCACCCAATACAGAGCCGAGCGCGCTGCGCTCCGCATCCCACGCCGCGCATACCTCCAGCGTGTGCTGGGCCGTCTCGTCGAGGCAATCGTCGCAGTGGTGGCACCTGGCAGTCGGTTCCCGACCGATCCGAAACAGGTAACTCCCGAAACAACCATGTCCCGAGAGCACCTGCGTCAGACGGTAGGTCAGGAAACCGTGTCGCCTACCAAACCACTGCTGGAAGACCGGACGAATTGCCTCGATAGTCCAGAGTCCGGCGCTCGAAAGCGCCAGCCTGGACTCCCACGCTTCGGTAGCCCGTTGGCGCAGCTCAGCTCTGTGCCCCTCCTGTTCCTGCAGTGCAGGCGGGTGACCCCTGGCCCGGAGCGCCTCCACGCGCCACTCGTAGAGCGACGCGAGGGCTCTCGCTTCCAGGTCCCAGGGAATAGTACCCGCCAGCACGCAAGATGCCTCACCCGAGATCGTGCGATAACCCCGTACCACCCTGATCGCCATCACCCGCTGGACTCGCGTCAAGCGGGCGATATTGCTGCGAGTCAGGGCGCTGCCGGCCCACACAGGGGCACCATACAGGGCCATCGATCTCACGATTCCCGCGTAGAGACGCCGACACGACGTCTCAGGTCCGCCGAGATTCGGCAGCAGCCTTCCCAGGGCCGCAGCCGCCCTCAGCAGCCGAGGCTCAAGGCACTCGAAGTGGGGGCCGAAGTTCCACCGGCTATCCAGGACGAGTCCCAGATAGCGCATCGACGGCCTCACGTCGATGCGGACTCCGGATACGACGATGTGGGCACCCCGGGGCGGCGCGTTCCGCGGGCCATGGAAAACCACGGCCTCGGACTTTTCGAGCGCCACCCGCAAACCCAATCGCCGTATGCGGCCCACTACGAATGCCGCGCCGGCGGTGGCGCGCAAGGAAGCATCCCTGTGGCTTTTGCCTCGGGCAGTGACCAAGGTGTCGTCCGCGTAACAGACTACGCCGACACCCGGCACTGTGGCTCCTCGCAGCACCCAGTCGTAGCCGATATTCCAGAGGAGTGGGCCTAGTACCGACCCCTGAGGAACGCCGCACGACATCTCCCGCCGACACCACCGGTCTCGACCGGGGTATTCCACCGCACGCCCAGACAGGTAGTCCCCGACGACCCGGCGCAGGTACGGAGGAACTCCGTGGAATCGGAGCCCCTCCCTGATGCAGCTCCAGGGGAGGGAGTTAAATGCGTTGGCGATGTCCAGAGACACCGCCAACACGACCTCACCCCGGGCGATCGCGTCCTGCGCCAAGGACTTAACCCGCTGAATCGCGTCTACGGCGGACCTACCCCTGCGGAATCCAAACTGGCAGTCTGCCAGATCCGGTCCGACATCCTCTAGGTGCTCGACGATCCGGGCGGCAACAACTCTCTCAAAGAGTTTGGCGTCCTCGTCGAGCATCACTATCGGGCGGTACGCAGATGGGGATTCCGCCGGACGCCCTTCCTTTCTGAGGAGAACGAGACGACCTGTCTTCCACCGCTGTGGAACCTGGCCTAGGGCCAGACAGGCGTCGAAGAGTCTCCTCAGACGAGGCTCGAGGGCCTCCATGGCCAAGACCAACACCCGGCCGGGTACGCCGTCAGGACCGGGGGCGGTGTTTTTGGCTCGCAGCCGCAACACCGCAGCTCCCAGCTCTCCCGGGGTCACTGACGGCGCCACATCCGGGCCGGGCTCCGCGGCAACCGAAGGCATCATGGGGGGACTGGGATGGTCCCCCGTCCGCGGAAACAGGGCCGCAACGACTCTGTCCAGGATTTGCGGCTGGAGACTTCGCGTGAGTGGGGGTGCCCAGGGGCGAAGTTTGCACATCGCCAACCTGTACGGCCTCCCCCACGGGTCGCGGTTCAACGTCCCCAGCAACTCCTCCCTCGCAAGAGCCTTAGCCCTGCCGATCGCTGCCTTCAGCTGCCGCCGGGACTCCTTGAAGGAAGCATGCAGGAGTGCAATCACATTCTCCTCCCGCATCCGCCGCCGCCTGTAATTGGTGTACTGGCGTCGTGCGACCACACAAGCTGCACGCAAATTCGTGAGCTCGGCGGACCACCAGTACACCTGGGGCTTCGGGGGACGACGCCTGGCTCGGGGCATTGACGCGTCGCAAACCTGCGACAACGCGCCCCGCAACCATTCCGCCTCGTCCTCCACCACCACGGGGCCCACAGGCGCGGACACCCACGATTGCACAATTGCAGCTTCCTTCGCGAGGTCCCTGTCGAGGTGCCTCAACTGCCACCTCGGGCCGTCGTCAACCGGGGGCCGGAAGGGACCGGCTGGATCTGACGGGGATACGGCTGCGAGATCGAACCGAATGTATCGGTGATCACACAACACCGCCGTATCCACCACTCCCCAGTCCCGACACCACCACGTCCTCCCCAAGGGCGGCACGCAGCTTGTCCGCCAACGCATCCGCCTTGTCGGTGCTAGTAGCACCGGGCACCTCCAGGACCCTAGCCCCGGTGGCGGACACCCTAAACTTGACGGACTCTATTCCGAGGCTTTGAAGATCGACCTTCTTCTTGGCCTCGGACAGAGCTGCGGCGTAGGTGACGCCCTTCTTCAACGCCTCTGGCTGCAGTTTGAGAACCACAGCCAGAGACCGGGGAGCACGTGGTTTACGCGCCCGCCTCCGTCCCTTCTTCTGCGGAGCCTGCTGGGAGTCAGGTACCGCAGATTGGCCCCTCCGTGGTTGCGGCGGCAGGGCAGCACTATTTGGTGCCGCCTTTGTACGCCGTCTCGCCACCACATTCCACCCCTCGTCCAAGGACGCAGGAGCCGGCGGCAGTGGCCGGGGCTCCCGTTGGAGCGGGGCTGGGGCTGGTTGTTTGGCTTTGGCCTTTCCCTTCTTTCCCTTTTGCGACTTCGGGGATGGGCCGGCGCCAGACCTGCCCTGGGACGTCGGGACCGCTGGTGCCACAGGCTTAGGCTGGGAGGCAGCCTTTGCCTTATCTGCAGCCAGCGGCGGACGGAGGCGGGGTTCAGGCGGCAGCCTCTGCTGCAGGGCCTCGAACCGCGCGTTGACCATCTTGCCCACACTGAGCATGATGGTCCGCTCCAGCGCCTGTACCACATCGGAGGACGGGGTCGTTGTTGGGCACGACCCCCCGACATTGACAGGTGGCAGCTCCTCTGCCACCCTGTCTGGAGCTCGCCGCATGTCGGCCCGCAATGCGGCCAACTCGCGGCGAAGGTCCTCCAACTCCGTCCGCAGCTGGTCATTGTCCGCCCTAAAGCGGTCATTGGCCAGCCGAAGACGGGTCATCTCCTCCGAAGCAGTACGCTTGTGGAGTTCACCCACTGCCTCCTGTATGGAAGAGGCGGCCTCCCGAAGAGCCTTAACAAACGTGCCCTTCAGGTTCTTTGAGCTGCTGGCCACCTGAGTAATAACCCCCACAGAGCTACGGACCCGCTCCTCGAGTTCCGTAGCAGAGACCTCCTCAGGTGTAGCAGCGGATACAGCCGGCGAGCTTGGCTTGGCTCGTATCGTGCGAACCTTACGTGCCGCCTCTTCCACCTCTTGCTCGGCGCGGAGTTCTAATTCCGCGCGCTGAGCTGCCACAAGCTCCGCTTTAGCTTTGGCGAGGCCGACATACTGCCCGGTAGTGGGCGGTCGACCTCTGCCGCGGCGGGCGGTAGACACCTTCGGAGCCTTAGCAGGCTCCGACGCGGAACCACTGTCCTCATCGGAAGTGGTCCCCCTCGCAGAACGGCTGCGCTTGCGCCGCCAGAAACGCCCGGCCCTTTCGGACCCCTCGTCCAAGCTCATCACCGAGCCGGAGCTTAGCTCCTCGGTGAGAGTTTCGCCGCCCGTCTCGGGCCTTTCGTCTTCTCCGCCCAATACAGAGCCAAGCGCGCTGCGCTCCGCATCCCACGCCGGGCATACCTCCAGCGTGTGCTGGGCCGTCTCGTCGAGGCAATCGTCGCAGTGGTGGCACCTGGCAGTCGGTTCCCGACCGATCCGAAACAGGTAACTCCCGAAACAACCATGTCCCGAGAGCACCTGAGTCAGACGGTAGGTCAGGAAACCGTGTCGCCTACCCAACCACTGCTGGAAGACCGGACGAATTGCCTCGATAGTCCAGAGTCCGGCGCTCGAAAGCGCCAGCCTGGACTCCCACGCTTCGGTAGCCCGTTGGCGCAGCTCAGCTCTGTGCCCCTCCTGTTCCTGCAGTGCAGGCGGGTGACCCCTGGCCCGGAGCGCCTCCACGCGCCACTCGTAGAGCGACGCGAGGGCTCTCGCTTCCAGGTCCCAGGGAATAGTACCCGCCAGCACGCAAGATGCCTCACCCGAGATCGTGCGATAACCCCGTACCACCCTGATCGCCATCACCCGCTGGACTCGCGTCAAGCGGGCGACATTGCTGCGAGTCAGGGCGCTGCCGGCCCACACAGGGGCACCATACAGGGCCATGGACCTCACGATTCCCGCGTAGAGACGCCGACACGACGTCTCAGGTCCGCCGAGATTCGGCAGCAGCCTTCCCAGGGCCGCAGCCGCCCTCAGCAGCCGAGGCTCAAGGCACTCGAAGTGGGGGCCGAAGTTCCACCGGCTATCCAGGACGAGTCCCAGATAGCGCATCGACGGCCTCACGTCGATGCGGACTCCGGATACGACGATATGGGCACCCCGGGGCGGCGCGTTCCGCGGGCCATGGAAAACCACGGCCTCGGACTTTTCGAGCGCCACCCGCAAACCCAATCGCCGTATGCGGCCCACCACGAATGCCGCGCCGGCGGTGGCGCGCAAGGAAGCATCCCTGTGGCTTTTGCCTCGGGCAGTGACCAAGGTGTCGTCCGCGTAACAGACTACGCCGACACCCGGCACTGTGGCTCCTCGCAGCACCCAGTCGTAGCCGATGTTCCAGAGGAGTGGGCCTAGTACCGACCCCTGAGGAACGCCGCACGACATCTCCCGCCGACACCACCGGTCTCGACCGGGGTATTCCACCGCACGCCCAGACAGGTAGTCCCCGACGACCCGGCGCAGGTACGGAGGAACTCCGTGGAATCGGAGCCCCTCCCTGATGCAGCTCCAGGGGAGGGAGTTAAATGCGTTGGCGATGTCCAGAGACACCGCCAACACGACCTCACCCCGGGCGATCGCGTCCTGCGCCAAGGACTTAACCCGCTGAATCGCGTCTACGGCGGACCTACCCCTGCGGAATCCAAACTGGCAGTCTGCCAGATCCGGTCCGACATCCTCTAGGTGCTCGACGATCCGGGCGGCCACAACTCTCTCAAAGAGTTTGGCGTCCTCGTCGAGCATCACTATCGGGCGGTACGCAGATGGGGATTCCGCCGGACGCCCTTCCTTTCTGAGGAGAACGAGACGACCTGTCTTCCACCGCTGTGGAACCTGGCCTAGGGCCAGACAGGCGTCGAGATTCTCCTCAGACGAGGCTCGAGGGCATCCATGGCCAAGACCAACACCCGGCCGGGTACGCCGTCAGGACCGGGGGCGGTGTTTTTGGCTCGCAGCCGCAACACCGCAGCTCCCAGCTCTCCCGGGGTCAGTGACGGCGCCACATCCGGGCCGGGCTCCGCGGCAACCGAAGGCATCATGGGGGGACTGGGATGGTCCCCCGTCCGCGGAAACAGGGCCGCAACGACTCCGTCCAGGATTTGCGGCTGGAGACTTCGCGTGAGTGGGGGCGCCCAGGGGCGAAGTTTGCACATCGCCAACCTGTACGGCCTCCCCCACGGGTCGCGGTTCAACGTCCCCAGCAACTCCTCCCTCGCAAGAGCCTTAGCCCTGCCGATCGCTGCCTTCAGCTGCCGCCGGGACTCCTTGAAGGAAGCATGCAGGAGTGCAATCACATCCTCCTCCCGCATCCGCCGCCGCCTGTAATTGGTGTACTGGCGTCGTGCGACCACACAAGCTGCACGCAAATTCGTGAGCTCGGCGGACCACCAGTACACCTGGGGCTTCGGAGGACGACGCCTGGCTCGGGGCATTGACGCGTCGCAAACCTGCGACAACGCGCCCCGCAGCCATTCCGCCTCGTCCTCCACCACCACGGGGCCCACAGGCGCGGACACCCACGATTGCACAATTGCAGCTTCCTTCGCGAGGTCCCTGTCGAGGTGCCTCAACTGCCACCTCGGGCCGTCGTCAACCGGGGGCCGGAAGGGACCGGCTGGATCTGACGGGGATGCGGCTGCGAGATCGAACCGAATGTATCGGTGATCACACAACACCGCCGTATCCACCACTCCCCAGTCCCGAACACGGCGCGCCAGGGCGGGACTCGCGAACGTGATGTCCACGATCGACTCGCCCTGGGGTCGCACGCACGTGCTCATCGATCCCCGGTTGAGAAGGGCCAACCCTTGTCCGAGGGCAAACTCCTCCAGTGCCTCGCCAAATACGTCCGTTCTGACGGAACCCCAAGCCATATTCCAGGCATTGAAGTCGCCAGCGAGGAGCACTTGGCGAGGGTGGCATTGCCCGATTAAGGCGCCCACCCGTCCGAGATAAATCTCGAACTCGGCGAGTGTGCGGTTCGGGGAAAAGTAGCCACCGACGACTACAAAATCCTCAAACCACACAGCGACGTATCCCGGACCCTTCGCTACCTTTTCGAAGGGTGGGGAGTTCGCCGTGCCCCATCGGACGATCGCAACGGAGCCGTCATTGTCCCGAACCCAGTTCTCACCAGAGGGGACGAAGTACGGCTCGCAGATCACTGCCACGTCTATCGACCACTCCGCGAAGCTCTGGAACAGGAGATCCTGAGCTCGGGCGGAGTGTTCGATATTCGCCTGGAGGAATCGGAGCTTGTGGTCCATTACTAGGATTCCATGGCCACAAGTCCGTCCCCGGACACTCCAGCTGAGCTGCCGCTGGCCGACTGCGTTGAGGATGCAGTCGGTGGTGGTAGCCGCCTTTTAGGCCGAGGGGCATGGCACGATTTGCCCCCCAGCCTGTGATCGGCCGGCTTCTTGGCTGCCGCGCACACAGTGCAGTGTGCAGCGGCGGCGCTGCAATCGCGGGCGACGTGGCCCGGTTTCCCGCAGCGGTAGCAATTACTGCTGCGGTCAACCGGACTGCTGCACTGCTCCCGGACGTGTTCGAGTTGAAGGCACCGGAAGCAGCGCAGAGGTCTCGCTTCGAGGAGCGAGACCTTCGCCGACACCCAACCGACTAGCAGTCGCCTGCCATCAGCCACCTTGTTGGCGGCAGCCACCGGGCAGCTCAGCCAGAGCGTGCCCAGACCCGAATTGTCTCGACGGATTTCACCAGTCACAGGATGCACAATTGCATCCGCCAATCCTGGCTACGACCGCCGCGACATCTGCAGCGGAGACTGCATCGTCCAGACCGGACACTCGCAGCTCCGTGCATTTGATGGGCCTGGACACCACCACGTCCTCCCCAAGGGCGGCACGCAGCTTGTCCGCGAGTGCGTCCGCCTTATCAGTGCTGGTTGAACCAGGCACCTCCAGGACCCTGGCCCCGGTGGCGGACACACTGAACTTCACGGTCGACTAACACCTTAGCAGCAGCAACTGGCACCTGCACCAATATACGGCCGCTGCCGTACGGACCAGGGCGGATCTCTCCGGCCTTGATCTGCACAGCGGGGCAGCCCCCAGCCTTGGCCAATGCCTCGGCCACATCCCGGGGCGATACGGAGTCGTCCAGGTCGGCGACCAGGACGTCGACCCGCTTCACCGGCCTCGCCACGCGTACACAAGTGGGGAGGGCCCGTCGGAGCTCCTCGGCCAGGCAGTCGGCCTTCTCTCCACTGTCCCTCCCAGGGACCTCCAACATTCGAGCACCAGTCATCGTTAGCCTAAAGGCCAACCCGCTGATGCCCAAATCTCCCAACTTGATGGCCTGCCGGGCCTGCGTCAGTACCTTTTCGAAGGTTAGACCATGCTCGGCCGCCTCAGGCTCAAGCGTCAGGACGACTGCTGACGACGTGGGCTGCCGCACCGCGGTCGCCTTGGCTGCGCTCGTGCTCGCAGACACCTTCCTCTTCGGTACCGACGCCGGAGCAGATCGTGGACCTTGGGCGTTGGTCGCCTTCTTCCTGAGGCCCTTGCGCACTACCTCAACCCAGTTATTTGGCTGGGCCCCAGGGGCGCTTGGGCGCGAGTCAGGGACAGGGTCCAGCCCCTGAGTGGGCGCCTTCGCCTTCTTTCCCCTTGCCCTCTTCTTCTTCGTCGCCGACGGTGCAGAGGGCGCCGAAGAAGCTGTCTCCATCCGAGCTGGAGCATCCGCCTTTAGAGGCGGGCGCAGTCTCTGCTCCGGCAGGAACCGGCTGCCGATGCTCTCCAACATGGAGCGCATCATGGCGCCGCACTCCCGAATTATACTGGACCTCAAATCCTCCTCAGGCGGCGCAGTTGTCTTTCGCCGTTGAGGTGGTCCGCGCTCGGCGTCCGCCTTAGATGGCGGGAGTGGTACGGTGCTTGTCGGCTGAGTCGTAGGCACTTCCAGAGCCGAGGTACGAGCCTCTACTATTCGGGCGCGCCAGGTCGCCATTTCAGTTCGAAGGGCATCTACCTCCGCGCTGAGGCGAGCATTATTTGCCCTCATGGCCTCTATTGTTGCTGCGTGCTCCGCCGTGAGGCGAACGTTCTCAGCTCGAAGAGCTGCCACCTCCTCGGACTGGCTCCTGTCGTATATGGAGGCCATCTCCTCCCCAATCACTGCCGTCGCTTTCTTAAGGGCGCTCACGCAAGTGCCCTTTGTTGAATTAGTATCAAAATAATCCATTTAAAATACTAGTAGCGCCATCTATGTCTTGTTATGCATACCTACCTGGCTGTCATATAAAAATAAATTTAGTCTTGACAAAACCACTAAGCGTGTTTCATTAGGTTCTGGGCCCAGTCCCGTTTTTCCTAATTATAAAGTGTTTTATCGGTCGGAAGTAATAATGTCGACGTCGGGGTTTTTAGTAAATGTGCCAAAACTCAAAGGACGCGAAAACTATGACGATTGGGCGTTCGCAACGAGCAATTTTTTATTACTCGAGGGAATTGACATTGAAAATGTGCCGGCGACTATTAGTGAAACTGAGAAGCAGAAAGCCAAAGCTAAACTCATAATGACTATTGACTGTTCGTTATATGTGCATATCAAGAGTGAGACTACAGTGAGCGGTGTATGGAACAAATTGAAACAATTATTTGATGACACGGGCTATCAACGAAAAATAAGTTTGCTTCGAACATTGATTTCAATACGTCTCGATAATTGTGAATCCATGACATCTTATGTATCTCAAATGGTCGAAACAGCACAAAAATTAAAGGGGACAGGTTTTGAAATCACAGATGAGTGGATCGGGTCATTACTTTTGGCTGGACTTCCAGATAAGTATTCACCGATGATAATGGCGATAGAACATTCCGGAATCGCCATTAGCGCTGACGTCATAAAAACAAAGTTACTTGATATGTGTTTGGAGGTTGGCACTACTGGAACGGACTCTGCATATTGGGCAAAACAACAGCCCAAACAGATGTCAACGTCAAATGACGTGTCAATCGGAAGGAAACAAATCAAGTGTTATCATTGCAAGAAAATCGGTCATTACAAAAATCAGTGTCCTAAATTAAAAGCAAATAAACAAGTAAATGCTTTTAGTGCGGCGTTTTTCAACGGTTGTTATAGCACAGACGACTGGTACGTCGATTCAGGCGCAAGTGCACACATGACATCAAACAAAAATTGTTTACTCCGAATCCGACCAGTGCACGGAAACAAAGAAATCATAGTGGCAAATCAAACGACGGTGCCTGTAGTTAGTGTTGGTGAAACACAGATAACGACATGCGTCAACAGTTTTCAGTATGAAGTAATTGTGAAAAATGTTTTGTACATACCTAAACTCACGACAAACCTATTGTCTGTAAGCCAACTCATAGCTAATGGCAATAGAGTAGTGTTCAAAAAGGATGTCTGTTGGATATATAACCAAGTGAATGAGGTTATTGGTATAGCAAATTTAATAAATGGTGTGTACAAGCTAAACACAAGAAAATTCGAGAATTCGTTGGTAGCGATGTCAACATGGCATAAAAGGTTAGGACATATAAATAGTAAGTCCTTACAGAAAATGAAAGAAGGTGCTGTGGTAGGAGTTTCTTTTGACAAGAAAGCTGACATACAGATACAGAATTGTGAAGTGTGCTGTGAAGGAAAACAGACACGTTTGCCTTTCCCATCAGCTAACCATAGAAGTGAAAAACTACTGGATGTAGTACACTCAGATTTATGCGGGCCGATGGAGACTAAGTCAATTGGTCAGGCAAAGTATTTTCTTCTGTTTGTTGATGATGCCAGCAGAATGACATTTGTCTACTTCTTGAAGGAAAAGAGCCAAGTGTTTCAGCATTTCAAAGAATTTCGAGGGTTAGTTGAGAATCAAACAGGAAACAAGATAAAAATATTGAGAACTGACAATGGAGGTGAATTCTGCCGTCCTACCGTAAAAGGCCGCTACGTGCAAAATCATATTTAAGAGAAAAATGGCAAAAACCCGCCAATCTTGTTTTCTAGAGTTGTATGTAAGATAGCTCACATCTGTTGATTTTGTTCAATAGGAAATGGATTGTAGCATTTACTAGTATACACATTTGATTAAAAATATTTAGTAATGCATAAAAAATAAGTCGATTGTATGTTTACCTTAGTAAACATTTAAGTATTTTTTGAAAATACAACACTATAAGACCGCTAAACATATCTTAGCCGCCGTTTAGCTTTTGATTTATTTAGCGATTGTATGACTGGCCTAATTAAATTGTTAATCATAAGTTTGAAGGCGGCAAAGTGAGTAAACTACCTTGTAGTGTAGTATTGTCTCAATACATTAGTTATCAATAAAAAATTATACAACGGTTATGAAAATTAGTTGCCTTTTAGTCTAGTATCAAGCGTTTTTCTTTTGTTAAATAACAAAAAAACTTAGCTATAAAACAGTTAAACACACAAAAGTATCATAAAACTGCCTTTAAGTTTAGGAATCCTCATTATCAGTGTAATGATTTGCGATCAGTTTTCGTAGTAAAACAACAATTATTTGGGTTTTATTGATGAAATAATACTTCAATCTTAGTTAAAAATCGTAACAGAAGTTCAGGCGATAAGTTTTTGATAATAAATGTCGATTATAGAAATATTTATAGGTACAGTAAACAGCACGTAAAGCGTTACACCATAAAATAAAATAAAACAACTTTCTATTAAATAACAATTTTAGTTACCGTATATTAAACTGAAAATTATATAAATCAACAAAATCAAGTACGTTTAAAGACACATTTTTTTAACGTTTTTAAAAAAGTTTCACATACGTAGGTAGAAAAAAATAACACAAGTCTATTATTTTATTATTAAAATTCTCATTTTACTAAAACTAAGACGGCATTTCTCATAGAATATTACCTTATTAATAATTGCCACTTATCTAAATAATCGTATCAAAAATAATAATTTCAAACTGAGATCAATTATTACAATATAAATTAGCTTAAATTTTAATCAGTCTCATCGTTTACTTTTATTGGAATATTTTCCCAAAACCATAGTTTATGGGGGGGCATAAGCTTGCTTAGTTTGTTCAAAATATTCGACTTTCTTGCGTCTGTTATGCCCCTAGGAATAGTTTTTGCGGAAGTTATTGAAACTGATCCATTTTTTGGTTTCAGATATGTGTCTTTAATGAAACACAATTCAACGTGTTCTGCATCAAAATTTGTTTTGTAGAATAGGTTGTTGCTCCCGCGCTTAAAAACAACCTGGACAATGTCTCGCATATAAGCCCGAGGTGTAGACGTTTGAATTCTACGGCTCGATGTGAAATCACTAATGTTAAGGAAATCGTGAATTTTCATTTCTTTCACTGTGACTTTTCCTGAGTTAGCAACAGACACAGCATCTACGAAGTCTTTAAAATCATACAATTTTCCTTTTTTCTTCATCGATAACTCTACTTGGTGATGAAAACTGTCACATGACATGAAAGTGTGTCCTTTTTCAAAATAATTGAGGGTAATTTGTTCAGTTCCAGTTTCATCAGAGTTTATAAAATGTATTAAAAATAAATACAAGAGCCAATTCTTGTTCTGGGAGGAACAATTATCAAGCCACAAATCAATTAGTTTCAAATCATTGTATTGTACTAAGAAGGCTTTAAAAGCGCTTATGATTTCTTCTTGTTTACGTCCAGCTATGGCTTCATGCCACAAAACAGCAAACGGCTTTTTGTCATTGCTCGAAGTGGAGAAGTATGGTGTTGTTGGTGCACCAAGTGGAGCAAAAGTTTGGTTATAAACCACTAATCGAGGGCAGAATATCACTTCCTTGAACATTTCTAGCCGCGGTAACATAATCACCTTTTCTAAATCAGTGCTAAAATAAATGTGGTCACTATCCATTTTTTTTTTATGTTTTCTATACAGTTCTCTAGCTTTTGTTGACCGATTTTTGTGGTTGTTATAATCTTGGCATGTTTCGCAATCAATAGGTGCATTATCTGCGTTGTGACCATGCGTTTCACAGCAGTGAATTTTAAAGGCTTCACAAGTTTCACATTCTTCATTTCCCAAACGGGTAAAAGATATATTTAAAAATTTTGTTTGTTTTCTGTAAAGTTCATATGAAATATTTATATCTGGGTGTTTTATCAAAAAGTCGTCATACATAAATTTTATTGTTATATCGCTAGGCAAATATCTCTTGTTTGGGGCATGTTCTCTTCGATAATGCGATATTGTCGGATTAAATAACTCAATGTGCTCATTTATGACATTTTTATCAAAAGGCAAGATCTTTATGTGTTTCCCTCTCATGTCATCGTGAATTTCTTCATTCAAAGCAGTGTACAATACTTTATCATTATTACGTTTATAACCAAGTGTGGTAAAAAAAAATATTTTACATACTCTGATTTTTTTATTTTCTGATGTAGTAAAGTAAAAGAATCTTCTTGGGTGTCTCTTTGGTTCAGCAGTGATCTTACGTTTAGGCAAACCAATATTTGTATTTAGCTTAATAAACACACGGCGCTCTCTCCAAGTCATATTCCAGTAGCTGTCGTTAATAGTCTTTCGTTCTTCTTCGTTGACAAACTCTTTACATTTTTGCCTACATCTGTCACCACAACCCTCTTTAACTTGAAACTTTTCTTTATATCTGTTTTGTTTCGCTTGTGTTCTATCTTTTAAGCTGATGTCATATGATTTTCTTTTTTTTTTTGCCAGACTTTGTATATAACTGCATATTAATAACCGACTGTTCTTCCCCACATTCGATCCCTCCTCCTATTTCATCCTCATTCCGTACCTCTTCGTCTTCTACTTCCACCTCTATGTCGAAGTCACGTTCTAGTTCTCCTCCTGTTTCATCCTTACTTCTTACCTCTCTGTCTTCCATGTCCACCTCTTTGTCAAATTCTCTTCTCCTGTCCACTTCTTCTAAAATTATGTGCGTTTTTTCTGTTTCCATATTTATTTGTTTGTGTTCTTCTTGATAACTGAAAGAGTTTGATGGTTGATTATCTTCTTTTAGAGTTTCATTTAATTCTTCAATTACTATTAAAATAGTCACTAATTCTTCTGAGCCATTACTCTCATACTCATTATTCATTGCTTTAAGACACAATGATTTAAGGGACTCTACTGCATTACATTCAACTTCTGCGACTATGACTGACTCAGCCATATATGTTGTATTTTTAGTTTTTTCTACTGTCTCTTCTGATGTACTTTTTTCCAATAAACATCTTTTCATTAGTTTAAATTTAGTTTTTGTTATATCTTTTCCGGTAAAACCATTATTAAAGGATTTATTTTCACCTTCTTCCGAGTCTGAAGTATTCACGTATGCAGGTACGTAATCCTTGTCTTTTACAGAGTCGTCAGAGTCGAAATCTTGTTCACTTTCTTCAGCGCTGTCTTCTTGAACTTCGACTATGGACAGAGGCATGTTTTCATAACATAACAAGTCTTTTTGTTTTGAATTTTGTTCTGATGATTTCATATCCACAGTTGGCTGTTCTGTCTCGTCTAATAATAATTTATAATCCATTGTAACCACATTTATTGAATCCAAAGAACTTGTTTCAAACTCGTTAAAATCTTTAAAAATGGGTGTCGTCATTGAATACGGTTTTGTCCAAATAGAATTGTTGTAATCACCAGGGGCAGATTTTACTGACCTTGATTTATATGGTGAGAACGATTTTTGTAAAAATTGTATTTTTTTTAAATTCATTCTTTTTTTATTGGATATCAGCTTTTCTCGTGTATTGTCGTTTTCTGGCGATAATGATTGTTTCGGATGGCACAATTTTACCAACTTCTTCCCTCGGTACATACTAGACATTTTTGTATCTGCAAACAAAAAGCAGGCAATAACTATAAAAAAATAATTGACCAGTGACATCCCAATTAAATCCCAAAGCTTATTTCAGTTCATAAATTATTAATATTTCAATTAAATATCTATTACCTACACACATATCTTTTTCTTTCCTAAGTAAAACGAAATGTTTAAGTCTATATAAAAAAATTGTGTTATTTGATTTCAAACTAAAACTGTTAACTTTGGTACTTAAACAATATAAAAATATTACGCAGTTCATAATTATTAGCTAGTATTTCTTCCTAAAGAAATATTTTTACGCAAGAAACAAAAACACAGGGTACATTTCATAAAGTCAGACTAAATAACATAATATTTACCTTTCCGATCACTTTTCGCGCGAAAATTTGTCGCCGCAGCGAACGCGCGTTCTTTCTTCTGCGACGTCGGGATGCACACTAAATTTTTCTCCGATCCCGATGCTCCCGATCGATTTCTCGATCGGTGGTTAAATGACGGCCTTATTGCCTAGCATGGTGAGTTAACTGCTTCTCGCCTTGTTAAATACTAAAAAATTCAAAACTGTAACGCCGTCATGGCTCTTTAGCTTCTCTTTAGTTTTGTAAATTATCATGTTTATTATATTTACGCACCACACAATATAGCCGTTAAACGTACTTAACGTCAATAAAGTATATGAAAATAAACTAGCCGCCTTATGGCTAAGGCTTTAACTAAAGAGTATATTAATTTTACTTCAGTATAAAGCCGCTAAAATCACATAGCCCCTGATTAGCTTAGTGTAAGTATTTTGCGGTTTTGTAGTTAGGTGTTAAAAATAAAAATTCTATCGCAATTACACACTAATAATGCGATTAAAGGAGTTTAACGCTTCTACAATCTAGCATTACGAAAAAGTGGCTTTTTAGTGTAGATTATCGTTAAAAATATTGTATTTAACGGCTAATTTGCTAAACGTATCTCAGAAACGAGTTGAGATAAAAAAATAGTTCTTAGAATGGTAGATGCGGAATTTTGCGACGGTTTTTACAAGCTAGGTAGTCCAAAAATGGCAAAATGTCATTTTGCCGCCTTTTTTGGTAGGACGGCAGAATTTTGTTCACATGAGATGGAGAGTTACTTAAAACAAGTTGGTATTGTCCATCAGAAGACCAATCCTCACACTCCAGAGCAGAATGGGCTCTCAGAGAGGTTCAACAGATCTGTAGTTGAACGGGCAAGATGTTTATTGTTTGAAGCGGATCTCGACAAAAGTTTTTGGGCAGAAGCAGTTCATACTGCAGTATACTTAAAGAATAGAACACCAGCCGCCAATTTAGGCATGATGACACCATTTGAGAGGTGGACGGGTGAGAAACCAGACCTTAGCCATGTTAGAATTTTTGGCAGTAAGGTAATGGTGCATGTTCCCAAAATACAAAGACAAAAATGGGATAAGAAGGCTGACAAATTGATTTTGGTTGGGTATCCAGATAATGTAAAAGGATACAGATTGTATAATCCAAAAACTAGAAAAATTACTATGAGCAGAGATGTCATTATTATGGAGAAAACGGAGTCAGATATTGCTCAGATAATAGTAAATAATTGTGAAGAGACATCAGAAAAAGATGAAAACATAAAAGATAATGAAAGTTTACCTAAAAATTCAGCTTCAGATCCAAAAGATTCAACATACAAATATGAGTCATCAATTTCCAATGATGATTCTTATCAATCTATGAGTGAAGACGGGTCTATAATAGAGAATGATGTTCAGATGGAGCTGGATACTAAGCGCAGGAGAAAGCCAGTTGATAAGTATGGTATGACCAATATCTGTATTCTGGACCACCTGGAATCATGTGATGAAGAACTCAGTTATGAAGATGCAATGAATGGACCAGATAAGAAACAGTGGAGACAGGCGATGAAAGATGAACTGAAGGCTTTCGACGACAATCAAGCATGGACATTTGTAGACAGGAAAGAAGCTGATAGAGTGGTGCAGTGCAGGTGGGTCTTCAAGAAAAAGTATGAAAGTGATAATAGTGTGCGTTATAGGGCAAGATTGGTTGCAAAAGGTTTCACCCAAAAACAAGGTATTGACTACACTGAAACATACTCACCAGTGCTTCGTTACTCAACATTAAGACTTTTATTTGCTTTAAGTGTCAAACTTAACTTTGAAATTACTCACTTAGATGTAACCACAGCATTCCTAAATGGTTACTTACATGAAAATGTGTATATGCAAGTGCCACCTAATTTGGACTGTAAAGAAAATTGTGTTCTCAAATTAAATCGTGCAATTTATGGTTTAAAACAATCAGCCAGAGCTTGGAATGAGAGAGTAAATGATTGTTTAGTAAAATTACATTTTGTTAAGTCAAAGCTAGAACCATGTCTATATATAAAAAAAATTAATAAGGAGCAGATCATAATAGCAGTTTTTGTAGATGATTTTTTCATTTTTTTCAAACAGTTGTAATATGGTTAAGGAGTTAAAAACCAATCTAATGGCAAAATTTAAGATTAAGGATTTGGGGCAATTAAAACAATGTTTGGGTATGAGGGTAAAAATTTATGAGAATGGCTGTATATCCTTAGATCAAGAAAAGTTTGTAGATCATATTTTAAGTAAATTTAATATGACAAACTGCAGTGTTGTTGATACTCCCATTGAAAGTAATTTAAAACTAGATAAAGGTGTAGAAGTTTGTCAAAAATACCCATATCAGCGACTAATAGGTAGCTTGATGTACTTGAGTGTTTTAACTCGCCCAGATATTGCTTATAGTGTAAGTTATTTGAGCCAATTTAATAATTGTTATTCCCATACTCATTGGAAGCATGCAAAACGCATCTTAAGATATTTATGTAAAACTAAATCATATGGACTAATGTTTAGCAAAGATAATTGTAAATTGGAAGGTTTTGTTGATGCAGATTGGGCCTCAAACACCCTAGATAGGAAATCCTATACAGGTTTCTACTTTAAACTCTCAGGAACTGTTATTTCATACGAATGTAAAAAACAATGCACTATAGCTTTGTCAAGTACTGAGGCTGAGTATATGGCGATAGCAGAAGCTTGCAAAGAGGCTATTTATTTAAAAAACTTGTATTGTGAAATTGTAGGCAGTTGTGATGATGTAATCATATTGTATAATGATAACCAAGGTGCTCAGAGGTTATCAGAAAACCCATTATTTCATAAAAGAACCAAGCACATAGATGTGCGCCATCATTTTGTTAGAGAAGCTGTAGCTAACAATCTTATTAAGATAGTTTACCTGCCAACATCTGAAATGCCAGCAGACATTCTGACCAAAGGATTAAGTAGTGTAAAACATAATTATTTTGTAAAAAGGTTAGGTATTCAAAGCATTGTTTAATAAATATCAAAGCAGTAAGAAACATGTACCAAAGTTTAGATTATTTTGATAAGTGGAGATGTTGAATTAGTATCAAAATAATCCATTTAAAATACTAGTAGCGCCATCTATGTCTTGTTATGCATACCTACCTGGCTGTCATATAAAAATAAATTTAGTCTTGACAAAACCACTAAGCGTGTTTCATTACCCTTAAGGTTCTTTGATTTGGCCACCACTTCCAGTATGACGTCCAGACTGGCCTGGACCCGTCCCTTGACTGTGTCCGCGGAAGCCCCACTCCCCAGCCTCCTGACGGACTCCGTCAGCTCCATGTCGGTTGCCAATTCCAGTTCCGCCCTCCGAGCTTCAACCAGCGATTGCTTGGCCTTGGCGAGCCCGACATATTCGCCAGTGGTAGCTGGTCTACCACGGCCCCTCTTTTCCGCCGGTTTGCCGGAACTTTTCGCGGCACCTCCTCCCTTAGCAACCTTCTCGCTACTAGAGCTGGTCGTCCTGTTGCGGCGGAGGCGTTTTTTACCTTTCGCCACTATTCGACGGGTCACGCTCTCCCCCGAGCTCTCCTCTGACAGATCTGCGGACATTGCTGCCGCCTCACTGCCACTATCCGTTCGCGTGCATTCAGAATCCTTGTTGGATACAGCCAAGTCATGTGTGTCCGTCTCGGACACCTCCTCCTCGTCAACTCCGCCCTTCGCGGGCCTAACGTCGGTGGTTTTTTGTTTATTTTCCATTTTGTTCCCACGAGTATGGGGTACCTAAATTTCCACGGCGGCAGGGACCCCTGTGCCTAAAACCGTGACCACAAATACGCCAGGGGGGCGGGAAAACCCCTGGGTTGGCGCTTGCAGGTAGCTGTGCCTCAGCTACCACCCCGGAGGGCGGCCGTTACCACGTCTCCCAATAACGGCCCTTTAGGGATTTTTTAGAGAGGTTAACTCCTCGCGGTCCAGGCGATTAAGCCAAGACCCCCGTTCCGTTGAAGCCGCGAGACATGATCCACGACACTCCAACGGACTACGGTTTTGGTGATGGTGGCAATTGAATGCCAGCGCGGTGGCAGTGTGAGTGCACGCCGCGCCCACCACCCTTGACCCGGACAAAAGCCCCGGCGGTCAACACCTCCATGGTCCGGACAAAAGCCCACGCCGACCAAAACTCCCAAAATCAACGCAGAACCAACAAATGCCCCGCGTTCCGCCGATGAATTGACGAAGCAGACTGCCGCCCGATACGGGACAGACGCAGCCCGCCCCAACCACCAAAGGGTGCCCTGCCGCCCACTATGGGTCAGACGCAGGGTACCGACGAAGCAGACTGCCGCCCGATACGGGACAGACGCAGCCCACCCCAACCACCAAAGTATCCCGGGACTTTGCAGCCTTAGCCACAATTTCTTACCTCAGTAACCCGTTGCTGGATTGCAACGGGGTACTGAGCCCCCCCGCCACGACAAGGCACATTCCAATTCGGGGGGGAACCTAACCTAACCTAACCTAACCTAACCTAACCTTTTTTTTTTTTTTTTTTTTTTTCTGGGACTCAGATCTTTCTACTACCCACTAAAACCAACGGTATTCCTCTTAGTCACTTTCAAAACCGCCACCATCCCAGGTCCAGTCAGGGTCGTCTAAGTCAGACAACGGTGACTGAGTAATGTGGGAGGGTTCGCTTTGTGACGGGGTTGCGGGAAGCCTTAAAGATACGACCGCGACCTCGTCAGTGACTGCCCGCCTTAGCAAGCCCGGCTGTGCGCCCCTGGTGTTCGATGGAGCATTAACAGGAATGCAGCGGAGTGCGGGGACATTCCCGTCCGTCTGCAATGGAGGCGTGTGCAATGCGAGTGGAGGAGACCCATTTCCTAGCACCCGCGTGCCACCACTTGGGGGATGGAGTCGGTCTTGCAACCTCTTCCTCCGGCCCCTGCGACGTCGGCGAAGCGTTACAGCAGAAGAACTTTCTTCTCGCTCTCGTTCCGCCACCTCTTTGCATAACATGACGTCCTGCGCAAAAGAGGCTACTGCTTTCCAAGCTGTCTCGCTGCCTACCATGGCCTCAACCACTTTAGGCAACGAGAGGTCTACACCGATAACTGTGCTGAGAGTGCGGCGCTGCTCCTCCCAAGCACTGCACTCTTTGAGAGTGTGCTCTGCCGTGTCATCTGCTGCACCGCAATCATGGCACATTGACGTTTCTTCCCTTCCGATCCGGTGCAGATAATGGCCGAAACAGCCATGTCCAGTAAGGATTTGCACCAGACGGAAGGTGAGGAAACCGTGTCGTCTTCTAAGCCACTCATCAAAGATAGGGGCCAGGGCTTCTAGAGTTCGTCTTCCTGAAGCGGAAGAGAACAGCTCAAGCTTCCAGAGGCGCAACAACTCAGTTTCTGCCTCTCGTCTGACTGTGCTTATTTCTTCAGGGGCAGGATTGTCCCCGTGGGCGCGCTGCTCTGCCTTCCAATGATACACTGCAGCTAAGACCTCCGCCTCCAGATTCCAGGGCGGGGTTCTTGCGAGTGCGCATGCCACTGAGCGAGCCACGGTGCCGTAGCAACGAGCCACTCTCTGAGCAATAGCCCGTTGTGGTCTCTGCAGGTGGACGATGTTAGTCCTGTTGAGGCAATTAGCCCAAATCGGAGCACCATACAGTGCCATGCTTTTTATGATGCCTGCATATAATCGTCGACATAGGGCACTGGGTCCACCGAGGTTTGGTAGCAACCAGCTTAAAGAGTCTGCCGCGCGAAGAAGTCTTGGTGCTAGCTGTTTAAGATGTTCACCAAAACTCAACCGACTGTCTAGTGTGAGGCCAAGGTATTTCATCTCCGTTTTCACTTCAACTCTGATACCGTTGACCGTCACGTGCGCGTCTGTTGGTGTGCGCTTTCTTGGACCGTGGAATGCAATAGCCACGGTTTTGTCAAGTGCCAACTTTAGTCCGAGTTGCGTTATACGGTCCGCAATAAGTTTACCACCAACGCAGGCAAGCTGGGCTGCCTCCCGATATGTCTTCCCTCGGGCTGTAAGCAAAGTGTCATCTGCATAGCAGGTGACGTTCATCCCGGGGAGAAGAGCCCCGCGCAAAACCCAATCGAACCCGATGTTCCACAGGAGAGGACCTAGGACCGACCCCTGCGGAACACCAGACTCCACCCTGTGAGAGCGAAGGCTCCCGTCACGGCCAACATAGAGGACCTCGCGATTCTCTAAGTAATCAGTCAGAAGACGCTGGAGGTACTGGGGCACTCTATGATATCGAAGTGCCTCCAGTATAGTTGCGTGTGGAATGGTGTTGAAGGCATTGGCTATATCAAAAGATACAGCCAACACCCATTCTGACCTGCCAATTGCTTCCTCGACGATGGTCCTCAGTCTCGATAGCGCGTCTATTGTTGACCGACCCGCCCTGAAACCGAACTGGAATTCGGAAAGATCCGGTCCAGCCGAGGACAAGTGATCAACAATGCGCTCTGCCACAACGCGCTCAAACGTCTTGGCGTCTTCACCCAAGAGAATTATCGGGCGGTATGCACTCGGAGAGTCTGCGGGACGTCCTTCTTTTCTCAGCAAACAAAGCTAACCATCCTTCCAGATTTTCGGGAACTTTCCGGCTGTAAAACACGCGTCGAAGAGTTCCCGAATTCGAGAACCGAGCTGTACCACCGCGATACCCAGGACACGCGCAGGGATCCCATCAGGTCCGGGAGCAGTCCTCTTTAGACGCAGACATTGAAAGGCCGCATTCATTTCGCCTTCGGTGACTGGCGGAATTGGGGTCTGATCCGTGTTGACCACTGAGTGGCAAGACATGTTTGATGGGGTGAACTCTAATCTGCCTGGAAACAGGTTACGAACTATCCTATCCAGCAGATTAGGTTCCAATGTTGAGGTCAATGGGGGACCAATCGAACGCAGTTTATTGCGTGCGGCTCTATACGGTCTACCCCAGGGGTCGTCATCGAGTTTTTGCAGCATTTCTGCTCGACAACGGTCTTTGGCACTACTAATAGCTGCCTGAAGGGATCGCTTGGCCTGCTGGTAAGCCTCGTAAAGACGATCCTCAGCAGCAAGGTCACGGCGACGACGTCTTCGACTCCTCGCAAATACTCTCCGGGCAGATATACATGCTGTACGGAGATCTGCAATTTCCTGCGTCCACCAATATACGGTCTTCCGTTTTGGTGGTGCGCGAGCACGCGGCATAGATGCATCGCAAATCTCCGTAAAGGAGTCACGCAAACGCACCGCAGAGGTATCGATGTCGTGGCCAGTGGCAAGGACTGAGAACCATTCTTGAACAATGGCTGCCTCAGTTGCCATGTCCTTGTCCAGGCGAGTGAGTGCCCAGCGAGGGAAGTGAGATCCAGGTGTTCTTGACCTCTGAGAACCTTGGGCATCTACCTCGAATCTTATGAACCGATGGTCCGACAGACTTTCCGTTTGAGTGATGACGTGCCACCCTTTGATATGCGTTGCGAGAGCAGGGGAAGCGAACGTAAGGTCCACTATCGACCCTCCCTGCCGTCGAATGCATGTATGGACTGTTCCCCTGTTAAGAAGAGACAGTCCGCTAGCAGCCGCCCATGACTCCACTGCTCTGCCTTTGTTGTCAGTTGTTGGGTTTCCCCACATGGTAGACTTGGCGTTGAAGTCACCGAGCACCAAGATGTTATTGGGCTGTTGACGTGACACCACATCCAGCAGAAGTGCGAGGAAATTTTCAAACTCTGCCAGCGGACGGGTAGATGAGAAGTATATCCCAACAATGACGAATCCCTCCCATGCAGCCACTACGTAGCCTGGGCCCTTCTCTTTAAGGCAAAGAGGTGGGGAGTCCGCGTATGACTGAGAGACAATGGCCACGAGGCCGTCACGATCTCCCAGCCAGTTTGGCCTGTCATGGACCATGAGCGGCTCAGAGGCGACGCCAATGTCAATGGACCATTCTGCCATGACCTGAACAAACAGGTCTTGGGACCTAGCACAGTGGTTCAGATGGGCCTGAAGCACACGCGCGTTTTTGTTGATGCTGAGAGCCATTAATCAGACATTTCAGCATCAACTGTCGCACTTGTGTGTGCGGTAGGCGCAACAGGTGGGGTCGGCACCTGGGCTCTGCCTTTTTTGGGTGGGGGATTACAATGTCTCCCACCCATTACGTGTCCAGCCGGTTTTTTAGCCTCTGTGCACACTGCACATTTAGGCGTTGCTTTGCAGCTCGTAGAGTTGTGCCCCTCACATCCACAGCGGAAGCACAAATGCTCCCTGATAACAGAGGACGGGCAACTTGGACGCATATGTCCGGTTCCAAGGCACTTAAAACAGCGCATTGGTCGGGCCTCTAACATCTGGATTTGGGCCGAGCTCCAACCTATGAGGAGACGACCACCCTGTATCACAGCCTTGGCAGCTGTGACTGGACACTTAATCAGGCACGATCCAGCACCTCCAGGGCCAGGACGAATGTTCCCGACCTTGATTGTGTCCTCCGAACATCCACCCTTAGTTGCCAAGGTCCTCGTCAGTTCCAACTTGGTGATGGAGTCATCCAAGCCAGAAATCTTGAGCTCGGCAGTCTTAACGGGCCTAGCGATAGTCGCAACATCTGAAATGGCCTCTCTTAACTTCGTTGCGAAAAGATCGGCCTTTTCATTGTTCTGAGGACCAGGAATCTCAAACATCCTGGCTCCCGTAGCAGTCTGCCGACATTTGATGGCGGTTTTTTTTTTTTTTTTTTTTTTTTCTTGTACCTCCGCCGGTAATGGCGCAGACTGTATTCATCAAAATGGTTTGAGAACAGCAGTTTATTACGAGGCTGATTTATTGATATTTTTATTTTTATTTCTTTATTAGGGTCCAAGGACAACAATGCTGCGTTTTTATTATGTACATAACAGTGCTTCTTATAAGTAACATTTTTATACAAACTTTCTTATATACTATTTCTTACATTATGTTATCTTCTTACATTATTACATTTTTATCTATACTTACTTATGGTTCTACATGGTTATTACAATTATTTGCTTATATTTAACATGTGTTATATACCATAGTACTTAGATTTATGTTATAAAACTTATATTTATGTTATTTACTATTATATTTTATGTTGTACCAAATATTATCATAATATTTTGTCAACATAACTTGCTTAGTCTTTATTACGTTCTATTACTACCTTTACAATGTATTTACAGAAATCCAAGAATTCATTTCTTTTCTTACTGGTTATAGAAGACGCGTTTTCAATTGTAATATCCATGCCTATTTTTTGTTGGACGTCATATCGGAACTTTTCGGATATTGGGCAGTCAAACAACACGTGGGGGACAGTTTCGGCTCTACCAGGTTCACAAGGACAGGAGGGGTCTTCTTTGCGTTTGAATCTAGTCAAATACTCCGAAAACCCTCCGTGACCTGTCAGTATTTGGGTTAATAAACTGGACGTTTTTATTTTTCCTACAATTCTATACGCCGCCACGGCATCAGGAAAAAATATTTTTGTGGTTCCTGCTGTGGTGTCAGTTTTGTATCTGTTGTTCCATTCATCAAGCGAGCGCATACGGATCGCTCGCTTGATGAATGAAACTGGGCACTTATCATAGTCCGGCTGTTTTTTCGATCCTAGGGCAGCTTCTTTGGCCAAACAGTCTGCGCGCTCGTTGCCAGCTAGACCTACGTGTGCTTTGATCCAGAACAAATCTAATGATTTGTTCTGTCTGGATAAAGCTAATATATCTTTCCTCGTGTTTGTAGCGAGCGGGTGCATATTTTGCAGGCCAGTGATACTTTCGAGAGCTGCCCTAGAATCGCTGTATATGGCGAAGGTGGTTTCCTTCCTTTTTGTAATTTCTGAGCAAGCCCTAGATATCGCCAGGAGTTCCGCCTGGTATACTGTGCAGAAAGATGGGAGACTAAGTTTGACGGCCCTGATTTCGGACTCCCCCTTCCAAAAGGAAAGAGAAGCCCCAACCCTGCCGCCAATCTTGCTCCCATCTGTAAATACGCGGATATCAAAGCAACTATTGGCGTCTAATTGATCTTGATCTTCCAAAGTGCGGAACTCCAAGCGTGTGTGTTCAGACGGGTGTGGTGTATCTATGTAATATGTCCTTTGTTCAATTTCCCTGTCCGCTAGCTCCGGCTGTGGTTCGCCTCTCTTAGCTTCGTAAAGGGAGGCGGTCTCCCTAACTCGTAAGTCGAGAGGCAATATCCCTGTTAATATTAGGGCGGAGTTTAGGGAGACTGTGTGATAAGACTTGCAGATTTTTTGCAAGAATCCCCGTTGAATTGAATTTAATTTTTTCCTGACACAAAGTTTGCTCGCAGCGGGAGCCCAGACACTGGCGGCGTATAGAATAATAGGCTCAATTGTAGCATTATATATAATCCTAATTACTTCGGGGTGCAATCCCCAGCTTGCTCTGGCCGCTCTAGTTAGCTGCTTATATGCCGCAACCGCTTTCTTGCACTGGCCTCCGACGTGAGAGTTAAATGTTAGCTTGTTGTCAATTGTAACTCCAAGTAGTTTGATTTCGGTGCTCAGAGCTATATTTATCCCTCCCATGCTGAGGCGCGGGGTGTCGTACTTCAGCTTTCGAGTGATGATCATGGCGCTGGTTTTGTGAGGTGCAAACTTAAGTTTATTAACTACACCCCACGCCCGAACATGTTCGAGAACCGCATTAGCTCTAAGCTCCATGTCCAAAGCAGTCTCACCGTCGAAGACCAGAACCACGTCATCTGCAAACGCTTGTATATATTCGCCTTTATCTGTGACTTGCTTAAGCAGGGGATCCAGCAACAAGTTCCACAGGGTTGGACCCCCGATGGATCCTTGAACGCATCCTTTATTTGTCATTTTGGTATGTTCCTCACCTGCATATCTCACCCTAACTTTTCTTTGGCTGAGATAGCTGTCGATGACCTTCCTAAGATTCTAAGGGCACTTTTCCTCAGCCAGACGGACTCTGATCATCGGCCACCACGCGCTATCGAAGGCGCCCTCTATGTCCAGTGATACCAAAGAAACTATTCTTTTTTGTTTTAGCTTGGATGTTATATGCTTCATTAGGACATAGAGGGCGTCCTCGGTGCTCCTCTGGGGCATGAATCCGTACTGGCGAGTACTAGTCCTTGGTACTAGATGATATTTAAGTCTGGTCATCAACAGCTTCTCGTATGTTTTGCCTAATATAGAGAGAAGGCCAATGGGTCTGTAGGCTTTGGGTGTTCTGTAATTATCCTTCCCAGGTTTCCGAAGTACTACGACTGTAGCCTCCTTCCATACTGCCGGGAAGTAGTGTAGCGCTAAACATTTGTTAATCAGGGCCAAGAACAAGCAATGGTCGCTGTTGATTGCGTGTTGACATATGTCCGCTGTCAATCCGTCCGAACCTGGTGCTTTCTTAGGATTTAATGATGAAACTACTGAGTTCAGTTCTACCATCGTAAATGGGGGGTCAACGCTATCTCCCTCTCTATTTGTTTTATTGATGTGGTCCGCCATTTCTCTGATATTACGATGCCCAGTGTCATCTGCCATCCGGTCATCTGCAGGGTAAAAGGTCTCAGCCAACAGCTTAACCGATTCTGCAGGGTCAAGAGATTTTCCATTTTGTTCCAACGGAAGGTCCTCTTCCCGTTTTCTGGTCCTACCAATCACCCTGTAAATGCCATCCCAGACACTTTCCCCATCTTGTTTCTCGCAGAACTCTTTCCAGCTTTTTACTTGGGCGTTTTTAGCTTCCCCTTCATACTCTTCTTTCTTTTGCAGGTACTCCTCGACTACCCTCGACCGACGGGGCGGTGCAGCGCGTTTGATCCTGTTTTTCCAGGTTACGACTTCTTTCTTCAGTTTTTCGAGCTTTTCGGACCACCATGGTAAGGTAAGTTTTTTGTTGTTTCTTTTGTGTGGTATTGTGTGTGTACATGCTTTTGCTATTATTTTAGTGTATAGTGTTACTGCTTGTTCTAATTCTGTGGTATTTTCTATATGTTCTATTGTGTGTAAGGTAAGTGAGTGTTCGCCTTTTAATTGGTTAAATTTCTTATGAAATTCATGCCAATTGGCTTTCTTTGTGTTAAAAATTCTTGTAGTGTTTGTGATTGTGTTACTTTTAGATTTTTGTAAGCAGATTGTGAAACTTATACCATTATGGTCTGCGCTCGTCAGACTTTCATCCACCTGCCAGTCATGAACCCGGTCCAGCAAGTTAGTCGAACAGGCCGTTATATCGACTTTGCTGCAATATCGCTTACCGCCCCTAATCGTGTCGAAGGTAGGTTTGTTCCCTGTATTAAGAATTTGGAGCTCCGATTCGTCGAGAAAACCCAACAGTTGATCACCTCTAGAATCGTTTTTTGACTCTCCCCACCATACGCTTTTCGCATTTCCATCGCCACCCATAATCAACCAGTCAGCTCCCATCACCTGTCTGATCTTCTTTAAATGGTCCAGGTAGGGGTCAATGGGCTGGTCCGGTTCAAAATAGAAAGATACGAACGCAATCTTCCATGCCACAGTTTGTGCGCCAATCACAACGATGTTATGTGTCGACAGTTGCGGGTATTGTATGACATTTATGTTAGGGTCAAAAACGGCAATGGCTGATTTGACCGTGCCTTCGTCTGTGGCCTGGAAGATGCGTACACCCTGGTAGCCTCTTAACCTACCGATGCCACCTACATAAGGTTCCTGAAGTAGTGCCAGACACGCTCCCCTCTTTACCGCTTCAAGTAAGATTTCTTGTGTTGCAAGTTGCTTCCTCTGCAGGTTGGCTTGCAACACTCTGTATCGTCGTTGTACATCGAAGGCGCCCTTAGCAGTATGCCACAGTTGCCCTGGCCAGAGAGTCCCACCTCTTTCGTACCGGGCATACCTGGCTGAAGGCATTGTGATCATTCTGATCATATTTGGCTATCGTGCAGTTCCTACATGAGGGGGGAATCTTCGTAAGCCATTCTTGGCATTGATCTCTTAGGTGCGGGCCTCCACAGTGGCTGCATAAGTCAGCTGCTTCTTTACAGAAGCGCTTCCCATGCCCATAGCCTAAACACCTCGTACACTGTACTAAGGGTGACTGGTCCTCTACTCGTATACGCTGAAGATCGATGTGTAACGTTCCCGATTCAGTCACCCTTTTCCAGATAGTTGGAGAAGCACACAGTACAATGTGGCAAGTAAGGGGGTTTCTCGCTCTTTTTCTATATTTGACTTCCATTCGGTTTTCTTTTGGATCAATGTCTCTGAAGGTGTTCTGGTTCTGGTTTCTGATAGCTTTAAGTACGTCTGCATCATTATGTATTTGAAGTACATCCTTTAGGACCAGGAGCGGGTCCTTATTCTGCACCTCCTCGCAGACTAGTTGCTTATCAGAACCTTCCAGTCATTCTTTTATCTTGCTCCTATCTTCCTTTGTCCTACAGCTCATAACAATCTTTCTGTCTTTTGCTTTGCGTACTTTTTCAACCTTGACCCAACCCTCCTTGGCATCTATGGCTTCTCTAACTTTGTTTAGTACTTGTTCGCCGCTTTCTGTGTCATCTCTAGACGCAATTACTATGGAGTGTAGAGCTGTTCTTGTGACTGGTTGTGAGTTCCGTTGGGTTGCAGTCACACTCGCATAGGTCGTCTGGGGCGCATTATTCAGATATTCGTGGTGTCTCTCTATTGTTTCTCTAAGCTCCTCCATTTTGGTTTGGTTTTGAAGCATTTGATGGCGGTTATGCCAAGTTGGCTCGTGTCGACTGTCCTACGAGCACGTTCTAGTACCGTGCAGTAGGTTTCACCTTTTGCAGCTGCCTCAGGGGTGATAGTGATGACCACTGCAGCTGCTTTTGGGGCCACCAATTTCGGCTTTCGAGCCGTCTTTTGAGCCGCCTTTGGTTTGGTTGCATGCGCCGCAGGCTGCTTGGTCTTTGCCTTCGGGGCAGAATCTTGGGCTTTCACCTCTTCTCGTTTCCTGCCTTTCTTGACGACCGTGGACCAGCCTTCGTTGGCCAGGGTAGTCGTCGGAAGCATGAGATCCTCCTCTGTTACATGTGTGGAGGTGGATGGTACTGAGGGGTCCAGCAAAGCACTGTTGATTGGAGAGGAATGCTTAGCCTTACCCTTTTTGGTCTTGGGCAAAGTTGGGGCTGACTTCTTTTTCTTGTCTGCCGCTAACGGCGGACGAAGCCGTACCTCAGGCAGAAGCCTGTTCTCAAGTCCGTCAAGCCTAGCATTGAGCATAGTGCCCACCTCAGTCATCACTCTATGCATGAACTTGTCAAGAATAGAGGGCGACGCAGGATATTGAGTGGCGGGCTCAGTAGTATTGCCTGCTGAAACACGAACCATAGAAGATTCCATTTCTACTTCTGGAACCTCGACCGTGTTATCTCTACGTGAATTGTCCGAAAGCATTTTTCGAAGCTCCAACATTTCGGATTTCAGCTTCTCAAGCTCTTCCGCTTGAGCTTCTATCTGCCGCTGTTGGTGGTCTATAGTCGCCTCCAATCTCTCCGTCTCTTCAGTGACGGAGCGACTTATAGCCACCGATACAATTTCTTTAAGGGAAGAGGCCGCCTGCTTTAGTACCTTTTGGTAAGTCCCTTTAAGGTTAGAGGACTTGCAAGCGACCTCTATAATAAGGTCAGCTTCCTTTTCAGCCATTTTTAGGAGTTTAGCTGCCGGTAGCTCCTCTTCACTGGTCTTGCCAGTAGCCTTGAGGGCATGAAGTGTAGTCCGAGTATCCCGGGACTTTGCAGCCTTAGCCACAATTTCTTCTTCCAGTTGCAGCTGCAACTCTATGCGTTTTGCTTCAGCAAGCTGCTTTTTAGCGGCTGCCAAACCGACATACTCTCCAGTAGTTGGGGGGCGCCCACGGCCTCTCTTCGCAGTTGTTGCCTTTCTGACCGGCCTCCCTTCTGTCTGGGAGCCTGAGTCTCCAGAATCTTGCCGACGGGAACGTTTCCCCAGCGAGGCCTTCATAAAGAAAGACCTTGAATCGGAGAGTGCTACGTCACTGCCAGATGACTCAGATATTGCCTCATCGGAAAAGTCCTTCGAGGACCAGATTATGCGGTCCTTTTCAGACATTAAAACTCCATCCATCTCGGACCTATTCTCAACTCCGTCCTTCTTGGACCTACTCTCAACTCCGTCCTTCTCGGACCTAACGACATCTCCGCCCTTCTCGGGCACTACGTCTTTTTGGGATTTGTTAGAATTCTGCATATTGATCCCACGAGTATGGGGTAATTAAATAGTCCACAAGCACGGCAGGGACCCCACTGCCGCGGTAACCCTATTACACCAGGAGGTCGGGCGGTATCCTGGGTCGGTCACTTGCGGGCAGACTTAACCTAGTCTGCCACCTCAAGAGGCGACCGTCGCCACGTATCCCAACGACGGTCCTTTGAGAGATTTTTGAAGAGGTTGTCTCCTCGCGGTCCAGGCGGTTAAGCCAAGACCCCCGTTCCGTCGAAGCCGCGAGACATGATCCACGACACTCCAACGGACTACGGTTTTGGTGATGGTGGCAATTGAATGCCAGCGCGGTGGCAGTGTAAGTGCACGCCGCGCCCGCCACCCTTGACCCGGACAAAAGCCCCGACAGTCAACACCTCCATGGTCCGGACAAAAGCCCACGCCGACCAAAACGCCCAAAGTCAACGCAGAACAAACAAATGCCCCGCGTTCCGCCGATGAATTGACGAAGCAGACTGCCGCCCGATACGGGACAGACGCAGCCCGCCCCAACCACCAAAGGGTGCCCTGCCGCCCACTATGGGTCAGACGCAGGGTACCGACGAAGCAGACTGCCGCCCGATACGGGACAGACGCAGCCCGCCCCAACCACCAAAGGGCGCCCTGCCGCCCACTATGGGTCAGACACAGGGCACCGACGAGGCAGGACTGCCGCCCGATACGGGACAGACGCAGCCCGCCCCAACCATTCCGCCCCTCCCCAGTGTTTGGTCTGCGGGGGCCCTTTCAAATTGAAAAAGCCCCTACCACTCTGGACCACTCTTCATATAGAAGAGTGAGAAGAGTGGCCTCCTATCCGCCACCCGGAGACGCGCCGCGTAGGGGTATCACCTCCCCTCCCACTTGGACAACCAAGCAGGTCCGGGTCCGCGGAACCTAACCTAACCTAACCTTTTTTTTTTTTTTTTTTTTTAAAGGGGGGAAAATGCATTACGCATACCACCCGGGCGCAGGGGGCACCCGAGTGGTTATGTGGGACTCCCGTATAGGCTAATGAGACCCACGGTATACCCACTAAAAACCCCCCCATCTTCCTCCTCGCCGCCTTGTGACGGGGCCACGGGAACGCTCTCGCACACATCCGCGACCCCGCCGGCGGCAGCCGCCCACATGCGGCTCCATCAAACAGCCCGAAGGCCCTCCACGATGGGCGCACCAGATGGTAAGGTGCGCCTCCCTCCTCGGCCTCCACCAGTACTGTAGCAGACTCCCCCCAAGTCTGCTACTAGGAGGCCATGATACCAGATAACTGGTACCCGGTGGCAGATCGGGTCTGTGGTTCTGCCACCGACCACACCTCGGCCGCAGAGGATAGGGCAAGTGGCGCACCGCAATACCGACATGCCTCTTCCTCTGCGGCCCCACCAGTGCCGTTTCCACGGAACGGCCCCGCCGGCTCGCAGGGGGTAGGGAGAGTGGCGCACCGTAATACCAACACGCCTCTCCCCCTGCGATCCCTCCACGGCCGCAGAAGATAGGGAGAACGGCGCACCGTAATACCGGCACTCCTCTTCTTCTGCGGTCCCATCTCCTAGCGCGTCCACAGCGGACTTCTTCAGCCCGCTGGGAGCGCCCTCCTCGGGCCAGCCGGCGGCCCCAACAGGCCGGCCCTGGTTGCCTCTTAGTTCACCGTGGGTGACCAGTCCACGGTTACTAAGCCCCCCCGCCACGACAAGGCGGGCAACCATCGGGGGGGAACCTAACCTAACCTAACCATCATACAAATACATATATTTCATTGAGTTTTTGCTGGTCGATTTTTGAGTTTTTTACATAAAAATTTTTGTTTTATTGACGTCGACCTGTTTATAAGGTTCCGGTGAAATTTTCATCTTGGAAACTCGAGAAAATCCCGGAAAACTCGATTTTTACTAATATTTTCGTAGACAAAGAACCGTTCTGACCGGTTCGAATTGGTTTTAATTGATCGTTTTTAGTTTTTAGGTTTTTGTTGATCCGAGAAGGTTAAATAACACCTTTCGGTACATCGTTGTTGACGGAAAACTCAATTTTTCATTGGTTTTTCATTTAAAATAGTTGATTTTTGGTAGTTTTTTATTTTCAAAATTTTATAAAACACTCTGTATTGCAAATCTTATTTAAATCTTTTATACCATCATCTGCGCCGTGTTCCTCCGCGTCTTTTAAGGCATAAAAGAGCCCTCCAGAGGAAAACGGTGTTGGAAAAATCCGCAATACTTAGTGTAAATCCGGCAAATTTTGGTTAAAATTAGTGTTTTTCTTTAATATTTTCAAAATTTTTCATTGAACCCCCCCATTTTTTAGTTTCAATAGTTTGCTTTCGACCGTCCGCATCGATTGAGACATCAACCGTCCCGATCGGACGACAAAAACTTTGAAAAATAGCTCGCCCCCACACCACCCATTTTCCCGGAGCTTAGGGAGAGAGGATTTATTTCCAAAAGTGTATGTGCGCTTTTATGTACTACTAGCGACATCTAGTAGTAAAGTTTTTGAAAATTTTTTAAGTTGGGCTTTTTATTTTAAACTGTGATATTGACCTTTGTGATATAGTTTTTAAGTTAGTTTTAATTAAGTTACCTTGTGTTGTGACGTTTTTAATATTGACTGGGGACCTTTACACCCCATAAATTACACTTAAGTAACAAAACCTGACAATTTCTAAAACTGTGATACGAATCACTCTAAAGACTATTAATAACTGTGATATAGACGGAAGAATATTAGCACCGTCAGTCAAATAATTTAAAATATTGTGTCGTTATCATAATTAAAAATTTAAGTGTAAGGCTGTCATCTATATATAATAATCATTGTTTTAAATAAAACATTTTCTTGTAAATAATTATTTTTGGACTGGGACCTTTACATCCCAAAAATTTTAGTCACTGTAATCTGACGCGTACAAAGGTGTTAATAATATTATATAGACCCTATTTTTAAAAATATAGTTACATAAGTGTAAAATTTTATTTACAATTTTAATCATAAATATTTAACAAAAAAATTCATATACAATTTTATACAGTTTGACGAATTCCTCCGATGGCACTCTACAGAACTCCAACCAAGACAATCAATGGTGTCTTGGACTCGCAAAAATCGCCTCTCAAGACGATAACTATCAATAAAGTCCGACGCAGCATAGGAGAATGGGAAGCCGTTGGAGTAGATCCGATCTCCCATTCACCGAAATCGACACGATCCGTACAGGCTGGGTCTGAAACAAAAACGAAATATAAAGATAGGACTAGTGAAGCGAGAGCATGCCTCAGCAGGGCCAAAAAACATCTTGGAAACTCACGAAACCTTAAGAGCGAAATAAAGAATGCGGTTGTTGAGGCATGCGATCGACTTTACCAAATAATAAAAGAATTGGAGTTAGAAATAAAAGAAACGGGGGTAGAAGGGTTGGAACGGACACAAGATCAGAAAGGAACAGAAACAGAAATTGAAAATAACAAAGTGTCAAATGATGAATTAATGGCCCAATTGAAAATGACTTCGGAGCACATTAAACAAAATAACACACATATGCAGGAACTGAAGAATGCACTAGAAAGTCAGAAAGAGGTCCGGCCCGAGAACCTTCCAACCAGCTACGCGGGGGCAGTGTCGTACCGGCCGAAAGTTGAGACTTTCGAAAGGACGACACTGCACTCCGTAGTGATCACCTCAGAAAACACAGCAGATACGGGCGAGTATGTACTGAGCAAGGTGAGGGAGACCATGGACGCCAAAGAGGGCTGGATTAAGGTCGAAAGGGTCCGGAAAGCCCGGGACCAGAAAATTATTATGAGCTGCAGGACGGAGGAGGAGCGTAGAAAAGTAAAAGACAGGATCGAGAGTAGCGGAAAAAATCTGAAGTGTGAAGAAGTGAAGAACAAAGATCCCCTCCTGCAGCTCAAAGGCGTACTCGGAGTATTGACGGACGAGGAGATACTCGCAGCCATGCGAAATCAAAACAAGTGCATGTTTGAGGGTTTCGGAAAACATGAGGATAGAATAGAAATTAAATTCAGAAGGAAGGCCAGGAACCCTCAAACATGCAATGTTATCGCAAGTGTGTCTCCAGAACTGTGGAAGAGGGCAGTCGAAAAGGGAACTATGCACATAGACCTACAACGGATCAGGGTTGAGGATCAATCTCCCCTGATCCAATGTACCCGCTGCCTTGGTTATGGACACAGTAAGCGTTTGTGTGGGGGAGGGCCGGATCTGTGCAGTCACTGTGGCGGGCCACACGTAAGGGCGGAATGCGCAGAACGGCTGGCAGGTACGGCCCCCTCCTGCAAAAACTGCGCTATTGCAAAAATGCCACAGACAGACCACAATGCTTTCAGCCAGACATGCCCGGTTCGTCAGCGGTGGGACACTCTGGCTCGGTCTGCTGTGGCATACTGCTAAAGATGCAATGGGCAAGGGATCTAAGCATAGTGGAAATAACATACGCCTTGGAAGTCACTGCAGGAACAAGAGTAGAGTGATAAACAACATTGCAAGTAAGGTTGGGAAAGGGGCTGGCTGCTTGGTCGGCGCCTCCCAATCTTTAACGATGAGAGAAACCGTCACCAGAGCAGTCAGTCAAGTTCCCAAAGACAAAAGCAGTATGGAAAACTCGAAAGAGATTGTTAAAAAACCAGGTCCCCTCCCAAATAAAATGACGTCTAAAATCGGAATGCCGCTCTCAAAACGTGATAGCTATAAACTGTGCAACAAGAATATAAAGATGTTGAGTGAATATTTTGAAAAATATTTATGAAAACATAATAGAAAAGTGGTAACAAGAAGGTAATAAAAAAGGATACGTATCAGGATAGTGCAAGAAAACAGCTACGAAATGAATGAACATTATGAGAGAAGAAAAAGGAAGTAGAGTTAAGAATAAAATGGAAAGTGCATAAAGAAGTAAATAAAAACTGGCAAGGAAAATAAACATAAAAGTAAAATTCTGCAAACATTTATCATAATAGTGAAGTAAACAATAACAAAAATAGGAATATAGCAGTTAGAATCCAACCCGCAATATATAATATAATTAGCAATCATCTACAACGTAATTAAAGTATAAGAATACAAAACAGCTAAAAAAAAAAAAAAACCTAACCTAACCTAACCTAACCTAACCTCCAGCCTTGATCTGCTCAGCGGGGCAGCCACCCGCCTTGGCCAATGCCTCGACCACATCACGGGGCGATACGGAGTCGTCCAGGTCGGCGACCAGGACGTCGACCCGCTTCACCGGCCTCGCCACGCGTACACAAGGGGGGAGGGCCCGTCGGAGCTCCTCAGCCAGGCGGTCGGCCTTCTCTCCACTGTCCCTCCCGGGGACCTCCAACATTCGGGCACCAGTCATCGTTAGCCTAAAGGCCAACCCACTGATGCCCAAATCTCCCAACTTGACGGCCTGCCGGGCCTGCGTCAGTACCTTCTCGAAGGTTAGACCATGCTCGGCCGCCTCAGGCTCAAGCGTCAGAACGACTGCTGACGACGCGGCCTGCTGCACCGCGGTCGCCTTGGCTGCGCTCGTGCTCGCAGACACCTTCCTCTTCGGTACCGACGCCGGAGCGGATCGTGGACCTTGGGCGTTGGTCGCCTTCTTCCTGAGGCCCTTGCGCACCACCTCAACCCAGTTATTTGGCTGGGCCGCAGGGGCGCTTGGGCGTGAGTCAGGGACAGGATCCAGCCCCTGAGTGGGCGCCTTCGCCTTCTTTCCCCTCGCCCTCTTTTTCTTCGTCGCCGACGGTGCGGAGGGCGCCGAAGAAGCTGTCTCCATCCGAGCTGGAGCATCCGCCTTTAGAGGCGGGCGCAGTCTCTGCTCCGGGAGGAGCCGGCCGCCGATGCTCTCCAACATGGAGCGCATCATGGCGCTACACTCCCGGATGATTCCGGCTCTTAAATCCTCCTCCGGAGTCTTGCGCCGTAGTTCGGTGCTTGTCGGCCGGGGCATAGTCCTCGTCGGCACCACCAGTGACGAGGCGCGAGCCTCCTCCATTTGGGCGCGCCAGGTCGCCATTTCCGTGCGGAGGGTTTCCACTTCCGCGCTGAGGCGAGCGTTATTCGCCCTCAAGGCCTCCATCTGCACGGCGTGCTCCGCCGTGAGGCGGGCGTTCTCAGCTCTCAGAGCTGCCACCTCCTCGGACTGGCTCCTGTCGTACATGGAGGCCATTTCCTCCCCAATTACTGCCGTCGCCTTCTTCAGGGCACTCACGCAGGTGCCTTTGAGGTTTTTCGACTTTGCCACCACCTCAAGGATGAGGTCCAGACTGGACTGGACCCGCTCCTTGACCGTGTCAGCAGAAACCCCACTCCCCAGCTTCCTGACGGAATCAGTCAGCTCCATATCGGTCGCCAATTCCAGCTCCGCCCTCCGAGCTTCAACAAGCGCTTGCTTGGCCTTGGCGAGCCCGACATATTCGCCAGTGGTAGCTGGCCTACCACGGCCCCTCTTTTCCGAGAGCAGTCCCCTTGGCTGCGCTCGTGCTCGCAGACCCCTTCTTCTTCGGTACCGACGCCGGAGCAGGGCGTGGCCCTGGGGCGTTGGTGGCCTTCTTCTTAAGGCCCTTGCGCACCACCTCAACCCACTCATTTGGCTGAGCCGCGGGGGCGCTTGGGCGCGAGTCAGGGACAGGTTCCAGTACCCGAGTGGGCGCCTTCGCCTTCTTTCCCCTCGCCCTCTTCTTCTTCGTCGCCGACGGTGCAGATGGCGCCGAAGAAAGTGTCTCCATCCGAGCTGGAGCATCCGCCTTTAGAGGCGGGCGCAGTCTCTGCTCCGGGAGGAGCCGGCCGCCGATGCTCTCCAACATGGAGCGCATCATGGCGCTACACTCCCGGATGATTCCGGCCCTTAAATCCTCCTCGGGAGTCTTTCGCCGTGGTTCGGTGCTTGTCGGCCGGGGCATAGGCCCCGTCGGCACCACCAGTGATGAGGCGCGAGCCTCCTCCATTTGGGCGCGCCAGGTCGCCATTTCAGTTCGGAGGATTTCTACCTCCGCGCTAAGGCGAGCGTTATTTGCCCTCAAAGCCTCCAATTGCGCCGCGTGCTCAGCCGTGAGGCGAGCGTTCTCGGCTCGAAGAACTGCCACTTCCTCGGACTGGCTCCTGTCGTATATGGACGCCATTTCCTCTCCGATTACCGTCGTGGCTTTCTTAAGGGCACTCACGCAAGTGCCCTTTAGATTCTTGGACTTGGCCACCACCTCCAGTATGATGTTCAGACTAGACTGGACCCGTTCCTTCACTGTGTCCGCAGAAGCTCCACTCGCCAGCCTCCTGACGGACTCCGTCAGCTCAATGTCATTAGCCAATTCTAGCTCCGCCCTCCGAGCTTCAACAAGCGATTGCTTGGCCTTGGCGAGCCCGACATATTCGCCAGTGGTAGCTGGTCTACCACGGCCCCTCTTCTCCACCGGTTTGCCGGATCTAACCGCGGCACTTCCTCCCTTTGCAACCTTCCCGCTACTGGAGCTGGTCGTCCTGTTGCGGCGAAGACGTTTTTTACCCTTTGCCAGTATTTGGCGGGTCACGCTCTCCTCCGAGCTCTCCTCCGATAGATCCGCAGACATTGCTGCCGCGTCACTGCCACTGTCAATTCCTTCTAGTGTGTCCGTCCCAGACACCTCCTCTTCGTCAAGTCCGCCCTTCGCGGGCCTAACGTCGGTGGTTTTTTTGGTTTTTTTTTCCATATTGTTCCCACGAGTATGGGGTACCTAAGTTTCCACGGCGGCAGGGACCCCTGTGCCTAAAACCGTGACCGCAAATACGCCAGGGGGGCGGGAAAACCCCTGGGTTGGCGCTTGCAGGTAGCTGTGCCTCAGCTACCACCCCGGAGGGCGGCCGTTACCACGTCTCCCAATAACGGCCCTTTAGGGATTTTTAGAGAGGTTTACTCCTCGCGGTCCAGGCAGTTAAGCCAAGACCCCCGTTCCGTAAAAGCCGCGAGACATGATCCACGACACTTTGACGGTTTACGGTTTGGTGATGGTGGCAATTGAATGCCAGCGCGGTGGCAGTGTAAGTGCACGCCGCGCCCACCACCCTTGACCCGGACAAAAGCCCCGGCAGTCAACACCTCCATGGTCCGGACAAAAGCCCACGCCGACCAAAACGTTCCGCCGTAGTTTTGACGAAGCAGACTGCCGCCCGATACGGGACAGACGCAGCCCGCCCCAACCACCAAAGGGTACCTTGCCGCCCACTATGGGTCAGACGCAGGGTACCGACGAAGCAGACTGCCGCCCGATACGGGACAGACGCAGCCCGCCCCAACCACCAAAGGGTACCTTGCCGCCCACTATGGGTCAGACGCAGGGTACCGACGAAGCAGACTGCCGCCCGATACGGGACAGACGCAGCCCGCCCCAACCACCAAAGGGTGCCCTGCCGCCCACTATGGGTCAGACACAGGGCACCGACGAGGCAGGACTGCCGCCCGATACGGGACAGACGCAGCCCGCCCCAACCATTCCCCCCTCCCCAGTGTTTGGTCCGCGGGGGCCCTTTCAAATAGAAAAAGCCCCTACCACTCTGGACCACTCTTCATAAAGAAGAGTGAGAAGAGTGGCCTCCTATCCGCCACCCGGAGACGCGCCGCGTAGGGGTATCACCTCCCCTCCCACTTGGACAACCAAGCAGGTCCGCGGAACCTAACCTAACCTAACCTAACCTAACCTTTTTTTTTTTTTTTTTTTTTTTTTTTTTTTTTTTTTTTTTTTGGTTTCGCGGGGAAAAGGTGCATCACCTACCTGACACCCAAGGGGGAGTGCCAGGTTATGTGGGACTCTTACCCACTAAAAACCACCGCGGTATACCTCTGCCGCCTTTGCTGAGGCTCACGGTATCGCCATTGGCATTACCCGCGAGCCCCGGCGACTACACCCGGCCGCAGGAGCCCAGCTCCTCAATCAGGGGATGGTCCGGTATACGGGACCATCCCCCCAGCCACCGCCATCGTAGTCGCAGCAGGTCCCCTCACCTGCTGCGATTGGCTATCAAGAGGAAGAAGGCGGGCGTACCTCCTTCTCCCTCCCCCCCTCCGCCTGCGACGGAGCGGCGCTGTCGAGGCATCATCCTCCCTACGCCGCTCCGCCACCTCCTTCTGCGACACCACCTCCTCGCAGAAGGAGACCATGGCCGCCCAGGCCTCTCTGCTTCCCAGCATGGCTTTTGCCACGCTGGGAAGCGAGAGGTCCCTCCCGACGACAGAGGTCAATTCGTGCCGCTGACGACTCCACGCCGGGCACTCCTCCAATGTGTGCTCCGCTGTGTCGTCAGCCGCCCCGCAATGGTGACACTCCGTCGTCACCTCCCTCTGGGCAACCCTGTGCAGGTAGTGACCGAAGCAACCATGTCCGGTCAAAACCTGCACCAGGCGGAAGGAGAGAGTCCCTCTACTCCGCTGCACCCACGCCCTTAGGACCGGACGAATCGCCTCAATCGTCCGGACCCCGTAGGTTGGTGCGGCCAGGGACTCCTCCCACTCCCGCAGGAGTACCCTCTCGGCACTCCTACGCACGCTTGCCACCTCCTCGGAACAGGGGCGCGTGCCCACCGCCCTCCTCTCCGCTCGGTACCGATAAACGGCACCGAGCACTACCGCATCGAGCTCCCACGGGGGGGTTCCTGCTAGGAGGCAGGCGGCCCCGTGGGAGATCGAGCGATACCCTCGGGATGCCCTCACCGCCAGGGTCCGCTGCGCCCTTCGCAGCTGGACTTGATTCTGGCGCGTGAGGGCATCCTCCCAGACAGGCGCTCCATATAGGGCCATGCTCCTTAATATGCCGAGGTATAACCTCCGACATGAGGAGCCTGGACCACCCACATTGGGCAACAGTCGCCCCAGCGCGACCGCTGCCTTTACGAGCCTTTCAGCCAGCAGCTTGAAGTGCTGGCCGAACGCCCAGCGCCCGTCAAGGATGAGACCCAGATATCTCATTTGCCTCTTGAGAGGTATCTGGGTGTCATCCACCCTTAGGGTCGCGCCTGGAGGTGGACCCTGCCGAGGCCCGTGGAACAATAGAGCCTCGGTCTTCTCCAGCGCGACCCTAAGCCCCAACTCCCTTATGCGGCCCACAACCAGGGCCGCACCCTCCTCCGCCCGAGTCGCTGACTCGGCGAACGTCCTCCCCTGGGCCACTATCAGGGTGTCATCAGCGTAGCAAAATACGCTGACGTGGGGTGGCAGAACACCCCGTAACACCCTATCGTAACCCAAGTTCCACAAGAGTGGTCCGAGTACCGACCCTTGCGGAACCCCACACCTCATCGTTCGCCGAGTCAACGACCCCCTCCCGTCGACGTAGACGACGTCTCTGTCCCGCAGGTAGTCCTCCAACAGCCGCCGCAGGTACAGAGGCACTCCGTGGTACCGGAGCGCCTCCAGGATTGCCCCGAACGGCAGGCTGTTGAAGGCATTGGCGATGTCCAATGACACCGCCAAAGACCTCTCCCCCCTCGCGGACGCCGCCGCGGTGAGGGACTTAAGGGCAGAGACGGCGTCTATTGTCGACCGCCCCCTTCGAAACCCGAACTGGGCCTCGGACAGGTCGGGCCCTACCTCCTCGAGATGCCGGACTAGTCGGGATGCCAGAATGAATTCCAGCATCTTTCCGACTTCGTCCAGCAGTACCAAGGGCCGGAAAGCCGACGGATTGTCAGGCGTCCGACCCTCCTTCTCGAGGAGGCAGAGCCTCCCGTCCTTCCACAGCTTCGGGAACTGTCCGGTTCTCAGCGAGAGATCGAACAGCTCCCGAAGCGGGCCTCCGAGGGATTCCATGGCAATCCCAAGGAGGTGTCCAGGTACTCCGTCCGGTCCAGGGGCCGTCTTCTTCCTCCTCAAGCGGGAAATGGCACCCTCCATCTCAGCCCCCGTGATTGGGGGGGTCTCGATCTCCCACACTACTCCCACTGGGGGAGGGAGGGCGTGGTCCGAGCTGTCAGGGAACAGCTCGTCCACGACCACCTCCAGGAACTCTGGTTGGAGGGTCTCAGTGAGGGGACGTCCTGCGGCACGGAGTTTGTTCCGAGCCGCCTTGTACGGACGACCCCATGGGTCCCTTTCGAGACCTTCCAGCAGTTCCTGTCGGGCCCGCTCCTTGGCGATGCAGATGGCTGCTTGCAATGCCTTTTTGGTAGCTTTGCAAGCCGCCATCAGCCTTGCCTCCTCCGCCGCATCGCGGTGGCGCCGCCGGCGGAAGTGGTTACACTCCCGCCAGGCACGGCCGTGCACGTCCCGGAGATCCGCAATCTCCTGGGACCACCAGTACACGGCCTTGCGACCACGGTAGGCCCTCGATCGAGGCATAGAGGCGTCGCACATCACCGTTAGGGCGGCGCGGAAGCGACCAGCTCCTTCATCCACCGTGGCCGGTGCATTTGGCGGCACACAGCACGCTTGGACGATTGCCGCCTCACATGCGATTTCGCGATTGAGGCGGCCCGTCGACCAGCGCGGGAAGGCAGGAGCATGCCGTGGAGGCTCGGCTGGAGGCTGGAGCTTTGTGACCTCGAACCGGATGTATCGGTGGTCCGATAGGGTCACTTCATGCTCCAGCACTCGCCATTCTCGCAACCTGCTCGCAATCGAGGGGGAGGTGAACGTTATGTCCACCAGGGACTCCCCCTGCGATCGCACACAGGTTGGCACTGTCCCTCTGTTTATGAGGGATAGCCCTGCTTCAACGGCCCACTCCTCCAGGGCCACGCCGAACGCATCGGTGAGGGTGTCACCCCACACCCGCGACCTCGAGTTAAGGTCGCCCATCAGGATAACGGGGTCGGGCGCCATGCGCCCAACCACCGCTAGGAGAGAATCCAGAAACGGTTCATATTCCGCAAGCGGCCTATTCGGGGAGAAGTATACACCAATAATAGTGTACTCCCCCCACCTGGCCGCCACGAACCCTGGACCCCTCTCCCTGACACTTAGGGTGTTACACCCCCCCGATCGAACGACAATGGCCACGTCGCCATTAGCGGACCCAGCCCATTGCGGTCGCGGAGCCACGGAGTACGGCTCAGCTGCGACCGCTACCTCTATTTCCCACTGCGCCATGGCCTGGAGGAACAGATCCTGAGCTCCAGCGCAGTGGTTGAGGTTCCCTTGGAGGAAGTTGAATGTCCCAGGCATTATTCGATCATATCAACTTCCTCCATTGCCGAGCGGCGCGATACGATGGGTGCGGCCCTTGTCCCTGGGGCCGCTCTCGTCTTGGTGGGAGGAGGGTTGCAGTTTCTGCCCCCCATCACGTGGCTTGATGGCCGCCCAGCATCAGCACACACTGCACAGTGGGCATTGGCACTGCACGTGGAGGACTTGTGTCCAGGCATACTGCACCTGAAACACAGGTCCCCACGTTCCGCTTGTGAAGGGCACATCTGGCGCGTGTGCCCCAAACCCATGCACTTGAAGCAGCGCATGGGGCGCACCTCCAAAGCCGTCACTTGCGCTGAGCTCCATCCCACAAGCAACCGACCAGCCTCTATGAGCTTTTTGGCCACTGCCACGGGACAGCGAACAAATACGAGTCCCGAGCCTTGCGCGGATGGACGCAAGGCACCTGGCTTCACCTGGCTGGTACTGCAACCTCCCTTCGCCGCGATAGCCGCCACGACCTCTTCGACATTCACGGAATCGTCAAGACCAGAGATGCGAAGGTCTGCTTGTTTTTCGGGCCGATCTACCCGAGCCACCT
The DNA here is from genome assembly GCA_923062675.1 of Marasmarcha lunaedactyla. Lineage (NCBI taxonomy): Eukaryota > Metazoa > Arthropoda > Insecta > Lepidoptera > Pterophoridae > Marasmarcha > Marasmarcha lunaedactyla. The sequence goes on from OV281344.1 coordinate 157,479, forward strand.
CCGCCAAAGCAACCCTCAACTTAGCAGCCAGTTGGTCGGCCTTGTCCCCACTTTGCGACCCCGGTAGTTCGAGCATGCGAGCCCCGGTCGCAGTTTGACGGATCTTGATCTGACTGATGCCCATCTCAGCCAGATCAATGCCCTGTCGTGCTTTTGTCAGGGCCATCTTGTAATCCACCCCCTTGCTGATAGCCTCAGGCTGCAAAGTAATAACTACAGCCGAGGATCGTGGGGGGGTGAGTTTAACGGCTGGTTTGAGTGACTTTGCAGCAGAGGATTTTGCTGGCAAAGTTGTTTTGGCCAACGAAGATGTTGGGGCCTTAGAATGGGCCACAACCTGAGCCACCATAGGGGCTGCTGGGGAGGAAGATTTTTTACCCTTCCCCTTCCCCTTTCGGACCACTGTGGCCCAAGTTCCCGCACTGGTTGCAGTGGGTGCCGGCGGAGTTGCCACCGTCTGACTGGATGAGCTGGATCCATGTTTATCATGCGCCAGAGGTGGGCGCAAGATCTTCGGTGGGAGAAGACGGTCCTGGATGCCAGAGAGTTTGGCATCCACCATCGTTCCCACGGCACTTAAAATACCGGCTCTCAATTCCTCCATCAAGCTCGTCTTTAGCTCTTCCACCAGATTGGTGGGTGCAGGTTCTGCGTTTTTATGAGGGCTCTTCCGCTCAGAATAATCCCGACGCAGCGCAGAGACCTCGGTTTTGAGGTCCTCCAGGTGTCTCTTGAGACGGACATTCTCCTTGCGGAGCCTCCTTGTTTCCTCGGCCTCGGTTCTTCGGGACAAGCTCTCGATGATCTCGTGGAGATCTTTCGCGCATGTCTTGAACTCTCTCACGTAGCCACCCTTCAAATGGTTTGAAGTAGTGGCCAGCGAGAGAATTCTAGCAACGCGCTGACCCGCCCTATCACGAATCTCCTCAACTCCGAGATCATCGACATCGATGAGTAAATCCTCAATTACAGGAGGAGGGGAGGCCTCCTTTCGAAAGGAACGGCTACTGAGCTGCCGCTCTAACGCCTCCTGAGTTTCCTTCTGCTTGGCGGCCTTTTTCGCTTTCGGCGAGTTCACCAAGACCGGAGATCCAGCTTTTTTAGACTTTGAGGGGGGCGCCATTACCAACCCCGTTCCACCCCTGTCAGTTTCCGTTTCGGATCCTGAATCCTCTGTCGCGGAAAAGGTCAGAAAGGACCGTTTCCGACTCCACTGAGCAGCGGCCTCAGAGCCACTGCTTTCCACCTCTTCCGAAAGTTTAGTTGGGCCCATCATATTGGTGGGACACCAGTAAAGTAAATGAAAGTTACTACAAACCTACAAAATAAAACAAATTTAGAACTAAAATTCAACCCAAAGCCTATGAAACAAAACAAAACAAAAACAAACAGAAAAAGACCAAAAATACTCCCTTGAGGAACCCCGAAAATCTAAAAGTACCCCAAGGAAGCAAATTTACGTGGAAACGTAAAGGGGCTCTAAAAAGGGCCTCTGAGAAAACCTATACGTACCAAGAAAAGGAAAACCTCAACAAAGCACAAAAAACAAAATCCGAGTCAAAAAGCAAACAAAGTCCAGTATACAAAAGCGAAAGTCGTCGGTGAGCAACAGTGTCAGAAGTCCCTCACGAAGCGAAAATCTAGACGACGAAAACAGTAGATCATCTGCCGGCCACCCACTGCGTTACCGTGAGTGTAGCCGTTGCCCAGAGCGCGCCACGTGGAGGCTATCTACCCAGCGCTCCAACCTAACCTAACCTAACCTAACCTAACCTAACCTAACCTTTTTTTTTTTTTTTTACGAGGGGAAATCCTTCATGGATACCCAGGCACGCGGGGACGTGGCGGGGTTATGCCAGACTCCTACTGGCTAAAACCCCTCGATGTCCCGACCTTGCCCGTGATGCGGCACATGGGTACGCTTTTGCATTCTTCCACGTGCCGCGGGCGTTCTCCGCGCAAAGCAGAGCCTCCGAATGAAACAGGGTGTAAGATGTGAACCTGCACTTCTTGGTTCACGTGGTCTTCCGGAACATTTGGAAGACCACGTTCCTACGTGACATCGAGTGACGGAAAATTCCCCGCTTCCGCCACCCGAGGTTTGTCGTTGCCAAGGTTACGACATTTGGGCGTAAGCCCTCCGTCGGCGCCCAGGCCGTCTACGGCGGATCGGAGCCGAGAGGGGATCATCCTCGCGAGTCCTTTCCGCGGCCTCCTTTTGAAGCATTACTGCTTCGCAAAAGGAGACCATTGCCTCCCATGACCTCTCGTCACCGACCATGGCCGGCAAGGAGAGGTCTCCTCCAACAACAGCGACCAGAGCCGCCCGCTCCTGCGCCCACGCCGGACATGCCCCGAGCGTGTGTTCGGCAGTGTCATCTCTGTCACCACAGTGATGACACATCGCCAGGGGCTCCCTACCAACTATGTGGCACAAATATCGGCCGAAGCTGCCGTGCCCCGACAGAATCTGCACCAGCCGGTATGTGAGCGAGCCGTGACGCCTGTTCACCCACTGCTTTAGCACCGGGCGAACAGCACTCACAGTCCAGACACCCGCGGACGGCTCTGCAAGCCGTTCCTCCCAAACACGCAGCCACCTTTCTTGGGCCCGCCGCATCCATCTCGACCTGCCCTCGGTCTCCCGCTCCCTCCGTTGGAAGAACGCCTCCGCTAGGATCTCAGCGTCGAGATCCCAAGGGGGCGTTCCTGCGAGTGCGCACGCCGCCTCATGGGAGACTGTGCGGTAGCCTCGTATGGCCCTGATAGCCATGACCCGCTGCGCTGCAAACAGCTTGGCCTTATTCGGGCGACTCAGGGCCCCGAACCACACAGGTGCCCCATACATTGCAATGGACCTCACTATGCCAGCGTATAGCCGCCGGCAGGTCCTACTTGGACCACCCACGTTTGGGAGAAGCCTGCCCAGGGCCGAAGCGGCCCCGTTAAGCTTTGGAGCCAGCCGGGTAAAATGCTCCCGGAAGTTCCACCGTGGATCGAGGTGAAGTCCAAGATACTTCATCTGGGACTTCAGTCCGATCCGCATTCCTCCTATCGAAACGTTGGCATCTTCAGGAGGCCCCCGCCGTGGCCCGTGGAAATACAGAGCCTCGGTTTTAGTGAAGGCCACCCTTAGGCCCAACGCTTCGATCCGCCCAACAATCATTTGACTGCCAGCAGCTGCGAGCCTGGACGCCTCCTCGTAATCCCTCCCCCGGGCCGTGACCAGCGTGTCGTCCGCATAACACACGACGTTCACTCCCGGGGGTAGCTCTCCCCTAAGGGCCCAGTCGAATCCTATGTTCCACAAGAGTGGCCCTAGGACCGACCCCTGCGGAACCCCACACTGGACCGATCGGCGATCGACGCTGCCATCCCTCCCTACATACATCACCACTCTGTCCCGGAGATAGTCAGTGACTACCCTCCGCAGGTAGAGTGGCACGCGGTGGTACTTAAGTGCCTCCTCTATACAGGCAAAGGGCAGCGAATTGAAGGCGTTGGAGATATCCAGTGAAATCGCCATCAAGCCGCCGCCCTTGGCCACCGCCTCATCCGAGAGATCTTTGACACACAGTACAGCGTCAATCGTCGATCGCCCCTCCCTAAATCCATACTGGCAGCCCGCCAGATCCGGACCCACCTCTCGCAGATGCTTGACGACACGGCAGGCGATGACGCGCTCGAAGAGCTTTCCCGTGTCGTCCAGCAGCACGATTGGGCGGAAGGCAGAAGGAGACTCTGCCGGACGCCCGTCCTTCTTGAGGAGCACGAGCCTGCCCTCTTTCTAGCAAGCCGGAAACCGACATGACGCGAGACATACGTCGAAGAGCCCGGTAATGTGGGCCCTCAACTCGCTCAACGCCCTTGCCAACACCCGGCCTGGAACTCCATCCGGCCCGGGAGCGGTGTTCTTCGCCCGGAGCCTTCTCACTGCTATTTCCATCTCGGACTGCTCGATGGGTGGAACCTCCTCAACCTGTTCAATTTCCTCGACAGGTTCCTCCGTCATCGTCGGTGGGACGAGAGCCGGCCTGTTCGGGAACAGGGCTGCCATTACTTCCCCCGTCAGTTGGGGATGCATGGTCTCCGTGACTGGAGGGGCCTGAGTGCGCAGTTTATTTCGCGCCACTCGGTACGGGCGACCCCATGGGTCACGATCAAGCCCCTCTAGCATCTCCCTCCGCTTGGATTCTTTGGACCTGCTTATGGCCAGTTGGAGATCTTTTTTGGCCTCAAGATGTGCTTGATGGAGCAGGTCCTCGAACTCCTCGTTCCGGTTAGGCCGCCTTCGGTATCTGGTGAACTGACGACGAGCCGCGTTACTGCGGGTCCGAAGAGCCGCTATTTCGTCAGTCCACCAGTACACTTGCCTCCTCGGAGCAAAACTCTTGGTTCGGGGCATGGACGCGTCGCATATATGCGTTAGCGCCCCCCGAAATTTAAGTGCCCCCTCATCCACCTCATCTGGCCCTAACGGCCGCATGGCCCAGGACTGGACAATTGCCGCCTCAGCTAACAGCTCATCGTCAAGGCGGGATAGAGCCCACCTCGGGAAGGCCGCATTCCGACCCTCCGCCCTTCGTCGCATGAAGTCGATACTGGACAAGGAGGAGACCGCAAACCCTATGTATTGGTGGTCTGATAAGGTCTCCTCATTATCCAGGAACCGCCAGTTCAGCACGCGCGTAGCGAGAACGGGGCTAGCAAACGTTAAGTCTACTATTGACCCTCCCCGTCGTCGCACGCACGTGTTGACAGTGCCTTGGTTCAGCAGCACAAGGCCGCACGCTGACGCCCACACGTCTACCGCCTCTCCGCGATCGTCGGTCTCCGGGGAACTCCAACTCGTGCTGTGGGCGTTGAAGTCACCGAGAACAATTACCGGCATAGGTGCCGCTCGTCTCACCACCGCCCCTACCCGGTCGAGGAATAACTCGTACTCGACGAGTGGTCTGTTAGGGGAAAAATAGACCCCGACGACCAGGAAGTCACTCCACACAGCTGCCACTATGCCAGGCTCTCGCTCACTGATGGAGAGGGGCAAGGAGTCCGGGCCGGAGGCGGCAATAATCACCACGGAGCCATCCGTGGCCCCTATCCAGTTTGGCTGGGAGGAGACGAAGTATGGCTCCGATATTACCGCCACATCAATCGACCACTGTAGCACGGATTGCAGGAACAGGTCCTGCGAACCGGCACAGTGGTTTAGATTTGCCTGGAGGAAGCGATGTTGGCACGCCATTAATGACCGGTCAACATCGCCTCCGTAGGCGGCTCCCTGGACTGTAGAGGGACGGCTGGGGTCATTCTAGGCCATCCTCTACCCTTCTTAGGGCGTGCGCATTTGCGACCCCCTGGCGTGTGATTCGCCGGCCTCCCTGCTGCCTTGAACATCGGGCAGTTCAGCTCGTTGCTGCATTCAGCCACCCTGTGGCCTGCTTCACCACATCGGAAGCAGTTCTGGCTGCGGTCCACCTTAGACTGGCATTGGACCCCCGTATGGCCAATCTCGAAGCACTTGAAGCACTTCATGGGCCGGGGGTCCAGTGTTCGCACCCGCGCAGCACTCCACCCGACAAGAAGGCGCCCTTTAGCGGCAATTGCTTTGGCCGCTTCGATCGGGCACTGGATCACGGCACTGCCAGCGCCGAACATTCCAGACCGGATCGGCCCAACTCTGACCTGGTCGACTGGGCATTTCCCATCCCGGGATATGGCAGCTGCCAGGTCCACGCCAGACACCGAGTCGTCCAGCCCGGAAACGCAAAGATCGATGCATTTCACGGGCCGGGTGATCCGGACAGTCTCCGGGAGGATCTCCCTTAGCTTGATAGCCAGGGAGTCCGCCTTGCTGCCGCTTTCCTTGCCGGGGATCTCCAGAACCCGAGCCCCCGTAGCGGCCGAACGGATGTGGAGTCCGTCGTCGATCTGCAGGGAGGTCAGATCGATGCCTCCCCTGGCCTCCTTGAGGACCCTCTCGTAAGTCAGGCCCGTCTCAGTAGCCTCAGGCAACAGGGTGATTACCACCGCTGCTGTCCTCGGCCTTGCACTGCCCCTAGCTGGCCTTCTCCTCGCCTTTTTCTTCGGGGACCTCGCCGGAGCGGCGCGTGGTTCCGGGGCATTCGCCGTCTTTTTCCTCTTGCCTTTGCGCACCACCGTGGTCCAACTATCAGGTTGGACCAAGGAGGTGCTCGGGCGTGACTCCGGTTCGGGATCTGGTACCCGGGTAGGTGCCTTACCCCTTTTCTGGCACTTCGGCGCCGACTGTGCAGGGGACACCGAAGAAATCGTCTCCGTCCTAGCATCTGCCTTCAGAGGTGGGCGCAGCCTTTTTTCCGGGAGGAGCCGGCCACTGATGCTCTCCAGCATGGAGCGCATCATTGCGCCACACTCCCGGACGATACCTGCCCTGAGCTCCTCTTCAGGTAGAGCAGTTCTCGCAGGCCGAGTTTCCTCCCTGGCCTGGCACGCCGGCCGAGGCGCTACCAGGGCTGAGGTGCGTGCCGTCTCCATCTCCAAGCGCCATGTCACCATTTCAGCGCGGAGGGTTTCGACCTGCGCGCTGAGGCGAACGTTCTCTTCCCTCACGGCCTCCATACGCTCTGCATGTTCTGCAGTGAGGCGGGTGTTTTCAGCCCGGAGAGCTGCCACCTCTTCGGACTGAGTCCTCTCGTAAATGGAGGCCATTTCTTCCCGGATCTGCGCCGTGGCCCTCTTAAGAGCATTAACACAAGTGCCCTTAAGGTTCCCGGACTTAGCCGCCACCTCCAGAATCAAGTCCAGGCTCGCTTGGACTCGACCCTTCACTGTGCCCGCCGACGCACCCAGCGTCTTGGTGGACTCTGCGATTGCCAAGTTTGTCGCCAACTCGAGCTCCTCTCTTTGGGCCTTCATTAAGTTCAGTTTGGCCTGTGCGAGACCAACATACTCTCCCGTGGTAGGAGGCCTACCACGTCCCTTCTTGCCCGCTGGCTTGCCACTAGTTTTGGCAGCTCCTCCTCCAACCGCGTCTTTGCCGCTGCTAGAACTATTTGTCCTGGCTTGGCGCAGACGTTTCTTGCCCACCGCCAAAATTTGGCGGGACACACTCTCCTCAGTGTCGGACGAGTTGGTAGACATCTCTTCCACCTCACTACCGCTCCTCGCTTCACCAAATCGCGTGCAATCGTGATCCGATTTCCTAGCCGTTTCGTTCACAGTTTCAGAGAGCACCGATGCCCTCGAAACTGTCCTTGCTCCTCCGGAGCTACTACTCCCAGACCGACTCCTCAAAGCCGAATCCTCTCTTCGCACTTCCTTCCTCTGCCTAAGGGCACGGAAGCCACCTTCATCTTTAACTCCGCCCTTCGCGGGCCTAACGTCAGTGGTTTTTTTGTTCTTCTTCATATTATTCCCACGAGTATGGGGTACCTAAATTTCCACGGCGGCAGGGACCCCTGTGCCTAAAACCGTGACCACAAATACGCAAGGGGGGCGGGAAAACCCCTGGGTTGGCGCTTGCAGGTAGCTGTGCCTCAGCTACCACCCCGGAGGGCGGCCGTTACCACGTCTCCCAATAACGGCCCTTTAGGGATTTTTTAGAGAGGTTTACTCCTCGCGGTCCAGGCGGTTAAGCCAAGACCCCCGTTCCGTCGAAGCCGCGAGACATGATCCACGACACTCCAACGGACTACGGTTTCGGTGATGGTGGCAATTGAATGCCAGCGCGGTGGCAGTGTGAGTGCACGCCACGCCCACCACCCTTGACCCGGACAAAAGCCCCGGCAGTCAACACCTCCATGGTCCGGACAAAAGCCCACGCCGACCAAAACTCCCAAAATCAACGCAGAACAAACAAATGCCCCGCGTTCCGCCGATGAATTGACGAAGCAGACTGCCGCCCGATACGGTACAGGCGCAGCCCGCCCCAACCACCAAAGGGTGCCCTGCCGCCCACTATGGGTCAGACGCAGGGTACCGACGAAGCAGACTGCCGCCCGATACGGGACAGACGCAGCCCGCCCCAACCACCAAAGGGCGCCCTGCCGCCCACTATGGGTCAGACACAGGGCACCGACGAGGCAGGACTGCCGCCCGATACGAGACAGACGCAGCCCACCCCAACCTTTCCCCCCTCCCCAGTGTTTGGTCCGCGGGGGCCCTTTCAAATAGAAAAAGCCCCTACCACTCTGGACCACTCTTCATAAAGAAGAGTGAGAAGAGTGGCCTCCTATCCGCCACCCGGAGACGCGCCGCGTAGGGGTATCACCTCCCCTCCCACTTGGACAACCAAGCAGGTCCGCGGAACCTAACCTAACCTAACCTAACCTAACCTAACCTAACCTAACCTAACCTAACCTAACCTAACCTAACCTTTTTTTTTTTTTTATCGCAGGAAAATCCTCATGGATACCCTACCCCAGCGGGGGCCGAGGTCGGGTTATGCCGGACTCTTACCGACTAAAAACCTGCGGCTTCCGTCTGGACGCACGGAGTCGGGTCACAAGGAGCTTGCGCATTCGTTCGCGGCCCGACAGCGTTGGCCGGCGCTCTGTGCAGCGCCGGCGACGTCCCGAGAGGGAGGGGTCCCTCTCTAGTCGTCCCTCATGAGATGGTGCGCAGGAAGCGCACGCGCCATCTCGAGCCCTGGACCGGAGGCGGATTCCCCCGAACCCGCCAACGAAGGCTCATGGGACTGCGGGAGAGGGAGGCTTTCGGCAACGAAAGCCGCCCTCCGGCGTCCCGTGCGACGGCGACGAAGCGGAAGGGAGGATGCATCATCTTCCCTCGCCCTCTCCGCCGCCTCCTTCGCGAGCATTACGGCCTCGCAGAAGGATCGCACCGCCTGCCACGATCTCTCACTCTCGACCATAGCGCGAACCACGGTCGGGAGCGAGATGTCGGCACCCAATACAGAGCCGAGCGCGCTGCGCTCCGCATCCCACGCCGGGCATACCTCCAGCGTGTGCTGGGCCGTCTCGTCGAGGCAATCGTCGCAGTGGTGGCACCTGGCAGTCGGTTCCCGACCGATCCGAAACAGGTAACTCCCGAAACAACCATGTCCCGAGAGCACCTGCGTCAGACGGTAGGTCAGGAAACCGTGTCGCCTACCCAACCACTGCTGGAAGACCGGACGAATTGCCTCGATAGTCCAGAGTCCGGCGCTCGAAAGCGCCAGCCTGGACTCCCACGCTTCGGTATTCCGTTGGCGCAGCTCAGCTCTGTGCCCCTCCTGTTCCTGCAGTGCAGGCGGGTGACCCCTGGCCCGGAGCGCCTCCACGCGCCACTCGTAGAGCGACGCGAGGGCTCTCGCTTCCAGGTCCCAGGGAATAGTACCCGCCAGCACGCAAGATGCCTCACCTGAGATCGTGCGATAACCCCGTACCACCCTGATCGCCATCACCCGCTGGACTCCCGTCAAGCGGGCGATATTGCTGCGACTCAGGGCGCTGCCGGCCCACACAGGGGCACCATACAGGGCCATCGATCTCACGATTCCCGCGTAGAGACGCCGACACGACGTCTCAGGTCCGCCGAGATTCGGCAGCAGCCTTCCCAGGGCCGCAGCCGCCCTCAGCAGCCGAGGCTCAAGGCACTCGAAGTGGGGGCCGAAGTTCCACCGGCTATCCAGGACGAGTCCCAGATAGCGCATCGACGGCCTCACGTCGATGCGGACTCCGGATACGACGATGTGGGCACCCCGGGGCGGCGCGTTCCGCGGGCCATGGAAAACCACGGCCTCGGACTTTTCGAGCGCCACCCGCAAACCCAATCGCCGTATGCGGCCCACCACGAATGCCGCGCCGGCGGTGTTGCGCAAGGAAGCATCCCTATGGCTTTTGCCTCCTCCTTTGACTGTGGCTCCTCGCAGCACCCATTCGTAGCCGATGTTCCAGAGGAGTGGGCCTAGTACCGACCCCTGAGGAACACCGCACGACATCTCCCGCCGACACCACCGGTCTCGACCGGGGTATTCCACCGCACGCCCAGACAGGTAGTCCCCGACGACCCGGCGCAGGTACGGAGGAACTCCGTGGAATCGGAGCCCCTCCCTGATGCAGCTCCAGGGGAGGGAGTTAAATGCGTTGGCGATGTCCAGAGACACCGCCAACACGACCTCACCCCGGGCGATCGCGTCCTGCGCCAAGGACTTAACCCGCTGAATCGCGTCTACGGCAGACCTACCCCTGCGGAATCCAAACTGGCTGTCTGCCAGATCCGGTCCGACATCCTCTAGGTGCTCGACGATCCGGGCGGCCACAACTCTCTCAAAGAGTTTGGCGTCCTCGTCGAGCATCACTATCGGGCGGTACGCAGATGGGGATTCCGCCGGACGCCCTTCCTTTCTGAGGAGAACGAGACGGCCTGTCTTCCACCGCTGTGGAACCTGGCCTAGGGCCAGACAGGCGTCGAAGAGTCTCCTCAGGCGAGGCTCGAGGGCATCCATGGCCAAGACCAACACCCGGCTGGGTACGCCGTCAGGACCGGGGGCGGTGTTTTTGGCTCGCAGCCGCAACACCGCAGCTCCCAGCTCTCCCGGCGTCACTGATGGCGCCACATCCGGGCCGGGCTCCGCGGCAACCGAAGGCATCATGGGGGGACTGGGATGGTCCCCCGTCCGCGGAAACAGGGCCGCAACGACTCTGTCCAGGATTTGCGGCTGGAGACTTCGCGTGAGTGGGGGTGCCCAGGAGCGAAGTTTGCACATCGCCAACCTGTACGGCCTCCCCCACGGGTCGCGGTTCAACGTCCCCAGCAACTCCTCCCTCGCAAGAGCCTTAGCCCTGCTGATCGCTGCCTTCAGCTGCCGCCGACCACACAAGCTGCATGCAAATTCGTGAGCTCGGCGGACCACCAGTACACCTGGGGCTTCGGGGGACGACGCCTGGCTCGGGGCATTGACGCGTCGCAAACCTGCGACAACGCGCCCCGCAACCATTCCGCCTCGTCCTCCACCACCACGGGGCCCACAGGCGCGGTCACCCACGATTGCACAGTTGCAGCTTCCTTCGCGAGGTCCCTGTCGAGGTGCCTCAACTGCCACCTCGGGCCGTCGTCAACCGGGGGCCGGAAGGGACCGGCTGGATCTGACGGGGATACGGCTGCGAGGTCGAACCGAATGTATCGGTGATCACCCAACACCGCCGTATCCACCACTCCCCAGTCCCGAACTCGGCGCGCCAGGGCGGGACTCGCGAACGTGATGTCCACGATCGACTCGCCCTGGGGTCGCACGCACGTGCTCATCGATCCCCGGTTGAGAAGGGCCAACCCTTGTCCGAGGGCAAACTCCTCCAGTGCCTCGCCAAATACGTCCGTTCTGACGGAACCCCAAGCCGTATTCCAGGCATTGAAGTCGCCAGCGAGGAGCACTTGGCGAGGGTGGTATTGGCCGATTAAGGCGCCCACCCGTCCGAGATAAATCTCGAACTCGGCGAGTGTGCGGTTCGGGGAAAAGTAGCCACCAACGACTACAAAATCCTCAAACCACACAGCGACGTATCCCGGACCCTTCGCTACCTTTTCGAAGGGTGGGGAGTTCGCCGCGCCCCATCGGACGATCGCGACGGAGCCGTCATTGTTCCGAACCCAGTTCGCACCGGGGGGGACATAGTACGGCTCGCAGATCACGGCCACGTCTATCGACCACTCCGCGAAGCTCTGGAACAGGAGGTCCTGAGCTCTGGCGGAGTGTTCGATATTCGCCTGGAGGAATCGGAGCTTGTGGCGGAGAGATGGGATTTTGGCCCAAACCGAGCCAAGAGTAGACGTGTTGGAGCGTCGATCTTCACCCACTTTTACCTCTGCAATTTTGCATTCTCCCACTTGTGCAATAGCGGTGGCAACTTCCAGCGCCGTTACTGACTCGTCCAAGTCCATAATTCGTATATCCCTGTTTTGACGGGACGGGATACAGAGACCCCCAGCTCTGTCAGAGCCCCCTGCATAGCATTTGCCAGAGCATCCGCTTTAGTTGCTCCATCCTCTCCGTCCACTTTGCTGCGGCCCTGGGAAGGCTGCTGCCGAATCTCGGCGGACCTGAGACGTCGTGTCGGCGTCTCTACGCGGGAATCGTGAGATCGATGGCCCTGTATGGTGCCCCTGTGTGGGCCGGCAGCGCCCTGACTCGCAGCAATATCGCCCGCTTGACGCGAGTCCAGCGGCACATGCCCCATACAACGCCGCGGACTCCTTTACGCGGAGGTCGAGAGGAAGGATCCCCGTCAGGATCAGCACTGAATTAGTCGAGACAGTGTGGTAGGCCCTGCAAAGTTTTAGCAGAAAATTACGTTGTACTGAATTAAGTTGGGTCCTTACGCAACTTTTGTCTACTGACGGTGCCCATACACTGGTGGCATACAACAGGATCGGCTCTATAGTCGCCGTATATATGACCCTGATGACTTTTGGGTATAATCCCCAGGTGACTCTTGCTGCCCTGGTAAGCTGCTTATAGACAGCAATGACTTTTTTGCATTGGTTCTTGACGTGTGCATTGAAATTGAGTTTATGGTCAACGGTAACTCCTAGCAGTTTTATTTCATTCACCTTTCCAATGCTGATCCCACCCATGCTCAGTCGCGGTGTGTCGTATTTAAGTTTTCTCGTAATTAGCATCGCGTAAGTGTTGTTAGGTGCGAACTTCAACTTATTTGCGACACTTCACGAAATCACGTGCGCGAGAGCAGCATTGGCCTTCGTCTCGATTGCCCTAGCTGTGCACCCGTCAAAAACCAATACAATATCGTCAGCGAATGCTTGGACATAAACATCTTTATCCTCACCTACCAATCCCTGTACACATCCCTTGCCTGTACGCCTACTTACTTCCTGTCCTGCGTATCGTACCCTTACACTTCTATCGCGGAGATAGCTGTCGATAACCCCTCTCAAGTTCCACGGGCACTTTTCTTCTGCCAACCGTATGCGGATCTGTCAATCTCTGATCTGATGATGATTTTGATCTGATCAAAGGCGCCCTCTATATCTAGCGATACCATAGATATTTGTCTTTTTTGGTTAAGCTTGGTTTTGATGTGATTTACTAGGGTATAAAGGGCGTCCTCGGTGCTCCGTTGGGGCATGAAACCGTATTGGCGTTCGTTAATTTTTGGCGGTTAGGTTAGGTTGGATTTTTTTTTCTGTTACCTCCGGCATGACCGCAGTCTATGTTATTCTTGTCCTTTCATACCAGTTCTCGCAATTATTCCTCTCGTACTTTCATTCATCATACTATTCTTTCTGACATTCTTTTCAAATAATTTATGTTCCAATTGTTTAAGTAAAAATCATCGACTTTCCACATGTAATTCTAATAGTAGTTGTCACAAGTGTCATAGTAAACATCACACTATGTTACATTTTGAAATTAATAATATCGCAACCACTGCGAGTTGGCTCCATGATAATAATAGTTCGTCGCTCGCTGTAACCGTACAGCCGCCGCCACCGCCCGCGCTCGAACCGCGCGCTGCGCGCCCTCGTACCGCTCGCGCCACTGCCGCCGCCGTTGTCGTCGATGCGCCCGCGCCTACCCGCACCTCAGCGTCAACCGACGCACACACTTCGGTTTCGTCTTTAACCCCGCCCGCGCCATCGCGTACCGAAGATGTAACCCTTTGTTCGTTGTCAGATAGTAAATCTGTTTCGCATGTTCCTAGTACGGTATTACTGGCTACTGCGCGAGTAATATTTTTTGCTATTAGACAGTGCATCACAAAGTAATTTTATTACCCGTGAGTGTTGTTATCGTTTACATCTCAACACTCAAGGACCTGCCTGTACTGTTGTGAAAGGAATAGGAGGGTCAAGCAAAACTATTCAGGGTTCAGTAGGTTTACAGTTTTTCTCGCGTTTTAATCGTAAAATTAGTTTCAACATGGAGTCCTTGGTCGTAGACAAGGTCACAGAAAGTTTACCTACTATATCAGTCGATACATCAGCACTAATTTATTTTGATAATTTACCTTTAGCCGACGATACCTACGCCGTTCCCGGTAGTATTGATATGTTGATCGGTGCTTCGATCTTTCCGCACCTCCTACTACCTCACAGGGTTCAAGGTCCCCCTATAGAAATTTCACATTGCGCTTTAGAAACAGTGCTAGGTTATGTTATCGTTGGTTCCGCACCCGCTAACTTCGTTAACTTTTCGACCGTTTCTTGCTGTTGCGCGTCAGAACCATTAGAACAAATTATTCATAAGTTTTGGGATTTAAAGGGAGTTAGCGTACCTGCATCTTCTATTTTTAGTCTAGATGACAAGGAATGCGAAGATATTTTCTCACAAACAACCACTCGTGATAAAGAGGTCGTTACACAGTTGCGCTTCCTTTCAAGGGTGATATTCACTCCCTCGGAGACTCGCGTAGAAGTGCTGATAGGCGCTTTTTTGTCTCGAACGCAAGATGCAGTTTTCACCTAATCTTAAAAAGCACTATGATGAAGTGGTTAATGAATATTTGGATAAAGGCTTCATATCGGTTGCGCCAGCAGAAACAGATGATTCCAGAGACCTACCTTATTACATTATCCTTCACCACGGAGTTATTAGTGAGGATAAAATTACTTCGAAATTACGTGTCGTACTCGACGGCAGTTGTAAAACAAGTACGTCTGTGTCTATTAATGACATTCTTTACAATGGTCAAAACCTTCAGAGTAATTTGTATAATATATTTATTAACTTTCGTTTATTTCGTTTCGTGCTCTCGGCTGACATAAGCCAGATATTTTTGTGTATCGGTGTCCGCGAATCCGATCGCCGATACCAAACGCATCTTATATCTTTTTTTGCCTGAAGATCCTTTACAGATCTATCAGTTCAACCGTTTTTGTTTTGGATTGAAGTCAAGACCGTTTCATGCATTGCGTATTATAAAACAGTTCGCGCCTGACAAAGGTGTGCGCTTTCCTAAAGCAAAGAACATCGTAGAGACTGGCTTATTTATGGATGATGTGGCTTATAGCGTAGATAACGAAGACGAGGCCATCGAGACCGCGTCCCAGTTAATATCTCTCATGAAAGCTGGCCAATTCGATCTAGTAAAATGGACAAGCAACTCGCAAACTGTTTTAAACTCAATTCCTTCTTCACATCGTCTCTCGTCACTCAAACAGTTTGATGCAAATGATCTGAACAAAATACTCGGTTTGCGTTGGTCACCTGCAACTGATTTATTTAGTTTTAAAATTAATACGCCATCCGAAAAATGTACTAAACGCACTATATTATCTTGCGTAGCAAGACTATGGGATATTCTTGGTTTTGTCGCACCTGTAGTTTTTTACGCCAAGATTCTCACAAAGGAACTGTGGCTTTGTGATAGTGACTGGGATGATACACCCCCTGATAATATTGATAATCTATGGTGTCGTTTTAGAGAAGAATTGCCTACACTTGAGCAATTGAAAATTCCGAGTCATGTAGGAATCACCAAAAATTCCGTAGTCAATTTAATCGGTTTCGCTGATGCGAGTGAAAGGGCCTACGGGGCTGTTGTTTATTTCCATGTTCAAAATGGCAGTGACATTTCTGTCAATCTCATAAGTGCTAAATCTAAAGCAGCACCCCGTAAGGTAGTGTCTCTCGCTCGGCTCGAATTGTGAGCAGCTCTTTATCTTTCAAAGCTGATCAATACAGTTAAAGAAGCTTGTAATAATCGCCATTCCATAGACAATATTTTTGCATTTTTGGATTCTACAGTGACACTCTGTTGGATCAAATCTTCACCCTATCGATGGGGAACTTTCGTGGCTAACAGGGTGGCGAAAATACAATCTTTGTGTCCGCCGCATAACTTTTATCACATTGCAGGTTCCATTAACCCCGCTGATTGTTTATCACGTGGCCTCATACCGGCTTAGATTATAGATCATCCGTTTTGGTTTGATGGACCTCCTTGGGCCAAATTAGAGCCGTGTGAAAGGCCTATTATTTCATTTGATTCGTGTATTGTCTCTGAACTGCCAGAACAGAAAAAACATACTCTGCTTGTATCCAAGCCAAGAGAAGAATCCTTTATTATGACTTTAGCTAGGCGTATCTCTTCTTGGTCAAGGCTTTTACGCTGCGTCGTTTATGTATGTCGCTTTATGAAGACGTTTCCTCAACGTGACTTCATAACCGCAGCTGATTTAGATCACGCCGAACACTTAGTACTTCGTGAATTACAAATCACTCATTTTCAACAGGAAATCGCAAATTTAGAAGCTGACATATCTTGTTCACGTCTTTTTCAATGCCTCAAACCGTTCTTGAGCGATGGTTTGATTAGGGTTGGTGGTCGTTTGCGCCAATCTGATTTAAACTTCGGTCAGAAACATCCTATTGTTCTACCAAAAAGGGATCACGTTTTAGATCTTTTAGTGGATAATCATCACAAAGTTAACTGTCATGCAGGCCCAGACTTGTTAATGTCTGTCTTACGCCAAAATTATTGGATACTGTCCGCACGTAGTGTTATTCGTAGAAGGGTACATAGGTGTCTCCCTTGCTTTCGTCTTAAATCTAAGCCAACTTTCCCGGAAATGGCTGAACACATAACTTGTCGTGTCGTTCAATCAGTTAAACCTTTTGTTCACACCGGTACAGACTACGCTGGGCCACTCAAGGTCACTATAACTCATGGACGTGGCATTCGCGCCACTAAGGCTTACGTCTGCTTGTTTGTTTGTATGTCGACTCGCGCCGTTCATATAGAATTAGCTGGAGACTTGAGTACTACTTGTTTCATGGCAGCCTTCAAACGTTTTTGTCTCGCCGCGGACCAGTCAGTCACATGTATTCGGATAATGGCACCATTACGTTGGCGCCAAACGCACACTCTCGGGACTTATTCTTTTTTAATTTCAAAACATTTTAATTCAGAATTCGGACAAATGTTATCGCTAAATCGTATTAATTGGTCCCTAAACACTCCTGCAGCGAGTCACTTTGGTGGAAATTGGGAAACCAATGTAAAGAGTTTCAAGACGCATTTATACCGTGTCATTGGCGACCAAATCCTAACATTCGAAGAGTTAAGTACCGTTCTCGCTCAAATCGAAGCGGTTATGAACACTCGCCCTTTATGTCGCATACTATCCAGTGATCTGTCGGAACAATAAGCTCTGACTTCCGCGCACTTCCTTAAATTAACACCTTTAAATTATTTACCCGCGAAGGATATTTCGGAGACCAAGGTTCATTTACTTACGCGGCATGAATTACTGGATAAACCTGTCCAGTCATTCTGGAAGTGATGGAGAACAGAATATCTGCATACGTTGCAGTCTCGAGAAAAGCGGAACACGTCAGTCAATCCAATTACAGTCGGCTGTCGTGATTCTCTCGACCGAAAACGCTCCTCCGCTTCACTGGCTTTTAGGGGTTGTTGAGGAGGTTTTGTTTATTTTTTTATTTTGTTTAAACCAGCACTTTTGTTTATTCTTTTTTTTAATTGTGAATTTCCATAATATTAGCTTCATGCGTAGAAGTCTCCAAAAAATTGTTGATCTATAAAGCTTGATTTGACTTGATCAGTTTGTTTTAGCTCCTGTCATTTTTTATTACGATACATAGGACTTA
Source organism: Marasmarcha lunaedactyla (assembly GCA_923062675.1). Taxonomy (NCBI): domain Eukaryota; kingdom Metazoa; phylum Arthropoda; class Insecta; order Lepidoptera; family Pterophoridae; genus Marasmarcha; species Marasmarcha lunaedactyla. Next base: position 175,030 of record OV281344.1, read on the forward strand.
TTGTAACCAAGCACAATTATTTGATTTTGTAATATAAGTAGATTTTAGTTATAGGAAAATATAGTCACTTCAAAATGTAAGGACTCATTTGTATGAAAGAATATTTTTTTTATATTTATTATATCTTTATTATTAGGAAAACGATTTATTACTCACTGGAGTCCTTCTATGGCTGTATAGCTTTTGCCTTAGCCGGCGAGTTAAAGATAAAAAACTTTCGATGGATTGCGCTTACGACGACTTATTGTTGTGAATTTTGGCGAGGTTGATTAAGTTAAAGATATTGATGGATATTTACGTGTCATTATTATCATGGTCGGTTAGTGATAGTAGTAATTACCTATGTAAATGTAGGTAATTTGAAATTATAACCTCAAAATTAGCACTTAATGAAAATGCAATTATTATTGTTCCTAGACATACTACACAATATATATATTTTTTAAATGGATCCGGATTTTATAGTTTTAGATATTTTTGACTTCTAAACGCTCCACTTTCCACTTTAACTCCAACTAAAACCATGTTTGCCGATCTGCCAATGTCCTTTGAATTTGGAACTTAACTGTTCAACCCAAACCTGCCTCTTTATTTAAAGAAAGATTCACCTTTCGGCATCAACACCATAAACTTAATTTGCGATTGGCCAGCATCTTTCTGCTGGCAACTTCAAGTCATATCTCTCATTTTTATGACTTTGTGTGAGAAACATATAGTTTAAATTTGAAATTCTTGAATTGATACAACAATACAATAATAAAAGTTGTAAAAACGGTAAAAGCAAACTCGTATCGGATCAAGAGCTGCTAGGGTGAGGCAACGCAAGGATCTCTTGTGTGTGGGAACACCCAAAAATTCCGAATATGGATAATCCGATTTATACAATTCCGAATTTCACAATCCCTGAGAGACTAAATTCCGATTATTCAAAAACACTATTCTTATTTTATCGAAATTAATAAATACGAATTTTTAATTTTCCGACTTTTATTAGTACGAAGAATTAGAAACCCGTTGTGTTACTAGTCCGAAACACGGTATTCCGAATTTTAATTTTTCGAAAATTCAATGCTGACATTCAGATTTTGTATCTATAACGGGTATATATTAAACATTATAATCTAAATCTCCTGTGACACAAATTAAAATTAATGAGGCACATTTTGAAATTATACAAATTAGTATATAATGTATATAGTATAAAATGCAAAAAGGGATTTGCATTTCATTACATAACCTAGATACTCAAGCAATAACTCGGCACAAAAAACTAAATAAACTTTCTCATTTCCAGCTGACTACTTGAATGCTCGAACATATAAATTGATGTGCTCATGCAACTGCATAGCACATTAAGGCGTTTGTTATTGCAACTAATATTATTCGGAATTTTGATATTCGTGATTCGTATTTATGATATTGCGGATTATTAATAATTCGGATTTTTTATGGTTTGGTATTTTAAAATTTGGCATATTGATTTTCGTAATTATAACCGTTCGGAATTTTAAAGTTTCGCAGAAAAAAATTAGGAATTATGAAGCGCGTAATTTTTGTTATCGGAATTTTGATCCATTCGGTGTTATAAAATTCGGAATTTTAAATTCGTGATTATGACTATCGGAATTAAGTTTTTCGTTTTTATGTAGTGTACCCCTTGTGTGTATATAAAATAAAACCTCAAAAATATAAACAATCGATTTAATCGTCTCTATCAAAAGAAAATTCGTCTCTTGAGTTGCAGGGTTCCACCATAAAACTATTATTTACAATGTGATAGGATGAAGGGGCCAGTATTCGAGTTGGTTCAGCGTGGCGGTGGCGGGCGTGGCTTGGCAGCGGCGTACGCAATCTCCGACAGGCGCACGTCGATGGGCGCGCGCTCGTCATACAGCGTGGGTGCCTGCAGGATGATGCCGGCCGATCCCACCACCACGGCCAGTGTGAAAATCCATAGAAAAAGCCGGTCCAGCACCATCGCCACGTACTTCCAGTCCTCCTTCACCTGTAACATGAGTCCAACATTAGTACAGTGTAAATTAGTGGACCTTCTTCTAAACCGATAATTGTGGTGATCTTGATATTAAATATTTAAGAAAACGCTTTTAATTTAGCGCTTAGGTTTGAATAAAAAAGTACATAGTATCTTCTCACATCAGTTCAAAAAAAACGATATCAAATCCGAGAGTATCGATCTTATAATTTGAAGATTATAGATTAGACCCATCCGCGAGAATCATGTCAAAATAATTTGTTACTCAAACGTAAGCTGATAGACATTGGGAAGTATGCAATATTTATCAGTTTTTGTTCTTAAATATCTAGAAATGAAAAAGAAACAGCAAAGAAATGAATTCGCATGGTACCCGGGTGGAGTCCTCCTCCTTGCGCGTCTGATCGGCGATGTAGTTGATGCCATCGATGGCCTTGTGCAGCTCGGGGCAGCGCTGCCAGCGGTGCAGCGCCTCACACAGCGGAAGTGGTTCCGCGCGCCACGCAGCCAAGCGCGGAGGCCGGTAGTGTGGGCGCCGCATTACCAGCAGCCGTGGCAGCACGTGGATGAACACGCGCCGCACCCACGGTGGCATCGTATGGGTCTGCGGCGAGCGGAAGTGCACGTTCAGCACCACCACCGTCACACAGATGCTGCAGCGTACGACAAGGTATTTTAAATTATGTCAGTTTAAGGGATTCATTTCCACGACACATGTACAAGAAAATAAATAAATATTTTATTGGTAATTTTTTTCCACTTAATGTTTAAGCATGAGTTGTTCTCTTTGCAAAATTTCATGTAATCAGTGTTTAATGTATGGGATACTCAGAAAGATTTAAGAGAAAAAAAACTGTTTTATGTAATATTTTTTTATCTTTTCAAAAAACTATCTACTGTCTATAAAAAGTTTTATGCGTCTCAACCAATTTTCAAAGCACATTTTCCAGTCTGCAACAGTTTATTCCTCAACATCTTATCGAACGCAGTGAGCGTATCTTCTGGCGATGAAAATGGTCGTTTCACCTTCACAGGCGTTGATTTGTTTTGTAATGGCCATACCATTGACAGCTGCTTTGTTTCTGGATCATATTTATTAATCTAAAATTTTTCATCTGTATCCTAAACACGGCAGGAAGAACAAATTTTGAATGTTTATTTGCGAATTCTCCTTACGCAAAAGTGGTGGAATATCATGTCATATCATTTAAACTTCATGATATTCTACACATTATTCTAATAACATTGATAGAACCAAAAGCTTGTTAACATGCCACCAGTCATGTAACCAGTATATTATTTTAACACAGTGCTAAGGCACAAAATGCTGATTTTTCATTTTACATAAAAAATATTGCTGTCAAATTTTGTTTATAAGTCATTCAAATTCAAATATTTGTTTCTCAACATTAACAATTAGTTGTTCTTCATGGTCTGTTATGTCTACATGAAATTATTTTTTTTCTGCATCTGTTAGCTCGGCAAGTCTTCCTCCCCAACTATCAGGAGGAGTTCAGGAGTTCAGGAGGTTAACGCGAGGTCCAGCCATCAAATTCAAATTCAAATATTTATTTCTGAACATTGTCAATTACTTATCTTATTGACGTCAAATAAAACATCACTTTACCACCAGTTCGGAAAAACCTTCGTGAAGAAGAACTGCTAGAAACTTCACGTTTATATATTATTTTTCAAAATAAATTTGCAATATTATTCTTAGTAGTCTATACAAAATTATTCTTATCTGCATCTGTCAGCTCGGCAAGTCTTCCTCCCCCCATGTAGGTATCCAAACGACGAACACCCGCAAAAGGCACAAGTTAACGTGGGCTCCAGCCATCGCCCTCCTCATCCATATTAGAGGGAAGTGAGCGCCCCGTCGGCCCACGCTACCATAAGAAGACGAACTTTAGTGACAATGGCGCTAGGATATTAATCGGGACGAAAAACTTAACGAACTAACAGACACATTACACTTGAGTTGTTACAAATACTAGTAATATCCTGTTAATGGGGGATTATACACAAGGGCTTTTATCATCCAAATAATCGGATAGTTTCCTCGTCACCGCCCTCCTCAACCATATTAGAGCGGTGTGAGTGACCTGTACTCTAGTAAGAAAACGTACTTTAGAGACGCAAAAGACATTAATTGGGATGAAGAACTCAACGAACAAATAGAAACATTATTAAACAAATAATAATAGAAGCCTGTATATGAGGGCATTATTGCCAAGGGCTTTTATCAATTGTTATCGTCCAAATAATCGGATAGTTTTTAATTAATTTTAGCATAAAACTTGTGGTTTATAGTTCTTTAAATTTGTCAGTAGGGTCTCCTCAGAAACCTTATTATAATAGTGTATATATAGTGACCCAACTCATAGTGACCAATGAGTTAGTGACTTGATGAAGCCTACTTATACGAGCCAATTTATCATTGCACTCTTTCACCGCGTTTCACCTAAGTGAGCAATATTATAATTGTATAATTCTCCGTTGTGCAAAAGCATTTAAAAGTGCCTCTATATACCTCACACTTTATAAAGCTCTCGTTCGTCCTTGCCTTGAGTACGCCTCTACCATCTGGAATCCTCACTATGAAGTGTACAATAAAAAAATGGAAATGATCAAAAAAAATTTGTGAGGGCTATGCACTATCGTCTGACGAAACAAAGACTATCCTATGTTACACTACTAAGTAGATATAAACTTTTGTCACTCAAGAAGAGAAGAACAGCGGCTGATGCGTTCATACTTTTTATAATTCTTAAAGATGAAGTAAACGGCCCTGTTTACTTTGTTACAGTTGTTAGATCAAGTCTATTTAAATGTCCCAAAGCGCAAAACGCGGCGTAACCCCTTATTTTATTCAGACGTGCATAACTCTAACCAAAGTCACTGCGCCCCCTTATTCCGTGTTTGCTCTACATTCAATAAGAGGCTTAGTTCTGTAGATTTATTTAACTCAACTTTGCAGAGATTTAAAAGTGAAATCTTCGACATGCTGTCTGGTTTGTCTGATAACAGTTTTTAAGTTTGGGTTAAAAAAAAAATAAAAAATTCTGATTAATTATTGAAAAGGAATATTCCTTTTTCCTATAATAACGGTATTGTACAATCAAAATATAACTGCATTCGTAAATTGTGATTCATGTTCCACCTATACTTTCTTTTGCTTTTTTTGTATAATCAGTTTTGTGTTTGGCTGTAGCGAAGCTGTAATTGTGAGATCAAAAGTAAATTTTTTTTTCCATTACTTTTTTTTGATCCTTCGAGCCGGATGCTATAAAAAAGAAGTTTAATATTAAATAGTATTAAAGTTCTTTCCAAATTATTTTCATTTTTAAAATTTTGTTAAAATCTACGGGATTTTAGTCATGAAAGTCATGTGATCTCTCGATTGACGGTGCTGGTTAGTTTCTTGTTTTACGTAAAAAAACAATTTCACATTGAAAAGCGATAATTAATATTTTCATATTTTAGTGCGTTTTAAATTGACCATTAAATTATTTAAAAAAAAACTAGTTTATTGCCAAAAAATAAGCACACATTATATAATTATAGGTACAAGTAATTGTTACCAAACTGAAAATATGTATGAATATATCTTAACAATAAAAAAAAATTTAAAAAAAAACATAAAACTAACTTATTTAAATGGGATATACTTATTACAATTTATTTATAGGTATATAAAGAGTATATAAAGAGACAGAGAGAGAACAAGTTATTTTATGGCAAATGGCCACAAGCTCAGCATGTGTCTTTAGATAGACCTACACTGTAATATAAGTCGTATCTAGATGACGCTGGTTTTCAGCAAGTTACTTTATTACCAAAATAAAAAATAACATTCATAAAGACAATAAGTGCAAATCATAATAAGTAAATTATGACTTACTTTGATACATCACTAGATACGAGGTTATTTGAGTAAATTTAGTTTTAAATTTTGTCCAGATAATACAAAAGAATGTCATGAATCAAATGAAAACTTTACACAAACAAATAAATCGGCACCTACAGAGTACAGATATTTCAGTTAGCCCATGCATTTTTAAATTGTTTAGCTAATACAGCAATTACATAATTGTTAATTACATAATTAACAATTATGTAATTGCAATGAGTCTGGTTGTGATGCGTGTTTTACGTCTGGATTTGTAACTTAACTCTGGTATTGGTTAAGTAAATATTTTGCAATACCGGTTTGACGAATAGTAAGGGTATTATGCGAAAATTTTTATATTGAGTTGTTATGAGTATGAGTTGCTATGTTATGAATCTTTGCATATAATACTTGATTAAACGTATGATGATGAATCCTATCAAACATAAAGGACCTAACTTGTTAATAAATTGAATTTTATTAAATGGATTATGTACCAATACCTTGAGTTTTATTACAGGATATTGTGTGCCAATATATTAAACTTGACTAAATGTCTAAAAAATTTGCTAATATGATGAACTTCACAAAAAAAAAACAAATAAACTTCCTTTAGGATTTTCTTTTGTTTACGGTTTTCTACGATTTTATGCCGATATGTGAAATGGTGATATGATAAGATTTGAAGCTTATATAGTTCATTTGACGTCAATAAGAACCAGTAATTCAATGTTGAGAAATAAATATTAGAATTTGAACTACAAACACAATAGATCTTGGACGGGATGAGTCATAATTGCTCCGAGTTATGCAAGTATTGAATACCCTACTAACGTAACTCAAAGCTTGGCTAATAGTGTAGCCTTCTCGCATTAGATTGTGTAGTCAGATCTACCCGAAGATTTTTTTTCTCTTAGAGGTGCTTTTCACAAAGAAGTCCTAATCTGATATTTTTTACGGTAACGCCTCTTTTCAAGAATCATCTCTATTATCTGCTTTCGTAGATGTTCTGCTCGTTCTCGTAAGGCATGCTCGGGTGTAGTACTCCACACAGCAACTTGAACAAGTATTGTGGAGTACGGGAAGGCATCATCAATTTATTCCGCGGTTTTAAAAGGGATGTGCAGGGTGATGTTTTATTTATTTAAGATTTACCAATAGAAGTTCACCATAAAACAGTTTAAATCTTAAGTCTAAAATTGTTGTAAGATTGACACTTAAAACTATAAAAGTTTTATTTGAACATATACAAAAATTATACTTGACCAATATTGGCAACATAATCATGTAGAGCTCTTTTATATCTAGACAAGGGTACAGTAAATGTAAATCAATTTTTGTAGCTTTATACATATTATTATATTCGCAGCATATTCTAGACAAGGTGCAGTAAAAGTAAATGTTAGTTCTGAAAGTTTTAGTTGCTAAAGGACGAACGTTTGCGTCCTAGCATTGGAATTTATTTGAGATAATAATTGCGGGCAATCGATTTGATTCATTAAGATCTTAAAGAGAACAATTTGGTCCATAATCCAGCGCCTTTCAGATAGTTCAATATATTTAAAGTAAGCTAGTCTTGATTTGTAAAAGTTTAATATTATTATTTTTTCATTTTTTTTATTAATAATTAGCAGGCGTTTGTCTTCCATCTCACCTGATGAAAAGTGACGATGAAGACGAGGATCATACACGCCTGTCCAAGAAGTACCTATTCACTCTACACTTGAAAGCTCCAGGGTTATATTTGTCTGGAAAATAGACGCAGGCAATCGTTCCACTCTTTGGCAACACGAACCAAAAATGAGCTATCGAACCGTTTAGTTCGACTCTTTGGCACGCTAACCACAAACGGGTGAAACTTCTGTCTGCGTCTGGTTGATCGGTGGAGAAAGGGGGAAGGTTCGATCAGCTGAAAAAGAGCATTCGCACACTCTCCAAAGTGCAATCCGTAAAAAACCGATAGACTAGCAACTTTTCGACGATGCTCGAGACTTTGCAGTCTCGAAAAAGTAAGTTTGTCGTCACTTATGAGTCTACGGGCCCTTCGGTCGACAGAATCCAACGCTTCAAGATGGTACTTAGCGGAAAAGATGACTGCAGTACTCCGTACAGGATCGAACCTGGGCTGTGTACAGGTTGAGCGACTGTTCGGAGTTGAAGTACCGCCGGAACTTTGCGATGACTCCCAATTTTTTGAAGAACGAATACAAAAACATAAAACCGTTTTTGAATTTTCTCTTATCTATATACGTCGCATTTATAGTAAGGGAGTAATTTATAGTAATCAGGTGTATACACACCTGATTGATGAACTTTTAAAAAGAATATTAGAAAGAAAAATGTGTATATTTCTATATTTATTTTATTTTATTATTTGATTTGTTTGGAAATAAAACAGAACAGTACATTTTAATATACAAAAATATTCACTAAATAATACATAATAAATTAACTTGTCTTTACGACCTTTCCAGTTTGTCAGACATACACAACTATGTGATTTGGACTTACTTTTTAAATATAAAATTCAATCCAAATAATACTACAGTTATGAATGATGTTGACAGGGAAAGCATAGTATGCAGAAGAATAAGTAAGCACATAGTGTTTAAAACACGTAACGTTTAATAATAATATTTTGTCGATATTGACTATAAACATTCGTAGCATAAATTCTAACTTTGACTACTTTCTAGCGTTTCTAGCAACATTCTGTAAACTTGTGGATTTTTAGTACTTACTGAGTGTTGGACCAACGAGCACTTCGCACCACCAAGAATTAACAACTATAATTTGTTCAGATCGAATATTTCCTTGAACCAAAATGATGGAGTAGTGGTGTACGTTCGTGAGGTGATCGAGGCGACGTCCTATGAACCGGAATGTGAGGATGGAAATTGCATCGTAGTTAATCTGCAGGATGACGTGAGTATTATATGCACTTACCTTGCTTCAAAAATCCGTTAAGATACATTAATTCCCTAGGCAAAATATTAGATTCCTGTAATGATAGGAAGACTTTAATTTTGACAGGTGATATTAATTTGGATATTATGCCTGATGTTCTAAGTCCTAACTCATCGACATACTTAAATTTAACGGCTAGTTATGGTATAAGGCAAGGTGTTAGCCGTCCCACCAGACAAAAAACTTGTCTGGACCATTTCATGGTTAAAACCATTTTCAAAGTTCAAACTTTTGTGTTTGATGAATTGACAGATCACTCACCTATTTTACTTTACAAAGATCGTGCCTCTGTTTCCAAACCTAAAGTTTATATAAATAAAGTTACCGTGGATATTGATGGAATGATTTATACTCAACAACAAATATGGACCGGCTGCAATAATATTAACCTCCAAAATTGGTAGCATCATTTATGCACATTCCGCTATTAAAAAATTGCCAAATGAAACCAACCTTTAAAGCCCTTGTGGCGTCCCCAGACGTGACCTACAGAGATGAGTTTATCTGTTCATACGTGATAAAAGTAAGATCATGAGATAATTCAATATTTCTGTATTTCACACGTTTATATCTATAATATAAGCTCATTATTTTAACAAATAAATTGTCACTCAACATGTAGTCGTATCTTAATTTACAAGCATTTTTCCGATCACAATAGCCCTAGATAACTATCGGAGTAATAAAAGCTATTCGAGAACGTGATCTTTTACATAAAAAATCCAACAACTATCCTCTTAATATAGTATTTAAAAATAATTATTTATTATATAAAACATATTGAACAAGATTATCAAATCATAAAAAAAGAATTACTATGCTGAGAAACTTAATAAAAACAAAGGGAAAATAAAACAAACTTGGAACACAATTAAGGAAATATGCAATTTGAACAAATGTAAAATATTGTCTTCAGAATTGATAAATCATCCCACAAGGACTGTCTCAGAATCCCTTGACAAAGAATGAGTTTTTTACTTCTATCGGATCAAATCTTGCAAAAAAACTCTTAAAAAGCTCAATATCAATAAAGCTACCCTAGCTAAAAAAGCTAAAACTACGAACCTCCCAGTGAATTCCATGGCTCTGTATCTGACCGACCCTTTGGAGGTTCTTAGTACAATTAGTAGCCTTAAGACCCATAGCGCTCCTGGTATAGACAAAATAACATGGTCTATTTTAAAAACATGTCGTTTTTACCTTGCATAACCAATATGCTACTTAGCTAACCTAAGCTTTGAACACGGAATATTTCCTAAAATATTCAAAAGCGCAATTGTTTGTCCCGTTCACAAATCTTACGATAAGAATCTTCCAACAAATTATAGACCAATATCTTTCTTAAGCATTTTATCTAAAGTAGTCGAAAAGCTTATGAATAAAAGGTTGGTGAAATATTTGGAAAATAATAAAATTCTAGATGAGAACCAATATGGCTTTCGGGTTAACCGCTCCACCGAAGATGCAGTGTTGCAACTGACGTCTAAGATAATCGCACACCTGGACGGAAACCACAAATGTGTCGCAGTGTTCCTGGATCTACAAAAAGCGTTTGATACAGTTTCTATCCCAATCTTACTTACTCGTTTAGAGAACATTGGAATAAGGGGAAACGCACTTTTGTGGTTCCAGGATTACCTGACTGATAGAAAACAATGCTAAAAAATTGATGATCAGTTTAGTAGCTTCAGTTTGGGAATGTATGGGGTGCTGGGGCACACTTGGCCTCACATTGTTTTTAATATACAGGGTGTCCCATAAGTTGTACGACAAACGGAAATGAAAGAAAGATTGAGGCGTGCCCTACCAGATAAAAAAAATACCGTAGTAAAGTGTCAGCGTTTTCGAGATATTCCCGACTTTTGATTTTTTGCCGCTTTGGTCAAAGTCCAAATCGTAAGGCAAATCCGACTCCAAGTTCCCAAGCAAAAAACATAGTACAAAAACAAAAAGCGATAGTACAGAAACAAAACAAGAGAGCGACGACGTGTGCCCTGAGAGCGTTAAGGATCGTACTGCCTAGTACTGGCTAGCAGAAGGACGGGCAGGAAAAAGTGACAGAGACTGACGCATACTTTAGCTATCGTAAGAGCGAGATAACAAACAGGATAGACAAGCACAATAGCAACGGCTCTGGATATGAAATAGTCCTAACGTTCAAGAACCGGTATCGGTATCATAATAAAGGTCAGAACAGGTAGTACCGTAGTAGTCCTCTCGTACTCATTGTGTTTGTCGTTATTAGTATAATACAAAATTAAGCGCATGTTAATTTCATGTCATTTATCAATTTATGGTGGCCAGGGATCGGTAAAAATGTGTAATTTAAATTTAAATTTGCAAGTCGGATTTAATATGAATCAGCCCCTTCGGCACAAAACTGGCAATTACTTTTTTTCTAGAATAACATGGCCAGTATTATACATTTCTGAAATCTTTATTAAATACGCAATTTTTTTGTTAAATGTGCAGTGACAGTCCAGTACATTTTTTTTTCACCACTGAATGCCAAAGCTGAGGTAAATAATTTTTGTAGAAAAAAATAATGGGAATTATACGTTTTTTCTCAATGATACCTAATGATATTTAACAAATTGATATTTGCATATGGTAAATCTACTCTTTTAAAATATTTACAAAAAAATATACAAAAGTATCTGCTTGTTTGTACACAAACAACAAAAAAACTCACCAAAAATGGCATTTTTCGAAAAAAATCAAAAGTCGGCAATATCTCGAAAGCGGTGACACTTTTAAAAAGATAATTTTTTTTATCTGGTTGGGCACGCCTCAACCTTTCTTTCATTTCAGTTTGTCGTACAAGTTATGGGACAACCTGTATTTGAACGAATTATGTAAATACCAAATTGAAGGTGCTGAGATACAAATGTTTGCTGACGACACAGTTATACTTTTCCATAGCAACACCTGGGAAAGTTTACAAAAATTAACTGAAAAGGGCATGTCCTCTGTGACTGCATGGCTTAAAGACAGCTTATTATCACTCAACACCAAAAAAACAACATTTCTCTGCTTTAGCAAAACAAAGGCATCATCGCCAAATGGCGTTTGTCTACGTATGCATTCCTATCTCTGCAACCGGTCCTATAATGCTCGCACAACAAACATCAGATGTCAAATTCCTAGGTATCATCATAGATGACAAACTAAAATGGAAAAAGCACCTATCAACAGTTAGCAATAGATTGAGAAAGTTTATCTATATATTTAAAAACCTACGAATTATATCATACTTTGCACTTTTGTTACAAACATACAAAGCATTGGCAGAATGTATTATCACCTACTGCATTTGTTCATGGGGATAAGCAGCTAAAACATACATGGTTGAATTAGAGAAAGCGCAACGCTGTGTGCTTAAGGTTCTCCTTAACTTACCATTTAGACATCCCAAACATCTGGTTTATGACAAAGCTAATGTTCTCTCGGTGAGAAAGTTATTTATCTACCAATGCATCCGTAAATACCACAAAAATGCAATACCCTTTGCACAAAACTCAGGTAAAAGAATAAATAAATGTGCAGTTTCCAGAGTTCATAGTAAAATTGCCCAACAACACTATAGTAATGTAGCACCTAGATTATACAACAAACTTAACACTACGTATAAAACTAGAAACTTAACAAATTTTGAAATTAAGCATACAATTAAACTTTGGTTAAAGGACCTAAAATATGAAGATACAGAACACCTGTTGCTAATTCTGAAATGAAAACATCCAACATCCAATGTTTTTACAATACAAACATTAGAAACACACACGCACATTACACACATACACACTATACATACGCCACACATATATATTCTTTTTATATTATTTATATTCTTTTTACAAATACACACGCATTCTTACACACAAGTGCGAATATTGTTGAATCATATTTAATTGTAAAATAATGTATTAGTGATAAGGTAACAAGTTTCTCTTGTTTTGTGAAGTAACTGAATGTCGACAAACAGCTTACGCTAGTTCAGCAGTCAGGGCTTGTACTTTCACTGTATTATTTTTTTGTTGCAATATAAATAAATAGAAAAATTAATAAAAAAAAGATAATCCAGCAAGCGTCCTCCAATAATTGATATTTTCAGTCAATTTAGAATACAAAATGCAAGTAAATTATTTAGTGTAATGATTTGGATTTTATTATAAATTGAATTTCAACTAATAAAAAGAGATAACATCGTTAAAGTATATATTAATAAGCAGGGGCCTAAATGAGACCCTTGTGGGAAACCTGATAGAACTAGATGCAATGACTAACAAAACCGTTTCACCGTTACACCACTACTGCAATCTCTGAGTATTCCAGCGAACGGAAGAGTTAGCCGTGTATAGCGATATTATACAGTTTTTGTGATTGTATTTTGCGAGAAACTTTGTCAAAGGCGTTTCAACAATCTTTAAACACAAAATGTTATTGATATCCTCCTTTCTGTTCAGATATATTTGCGGAGAACTTACCTGAAGGTATCGAGAATCATAGTGAATAGCACGAACTTGCCGAGCAGCGGCACCACGAGCGACGTCGGTGGGATGATCTCTGCTAGCAGCAGGAAGAATACCGTCAGCGATAGCAGGATCGAGATCGACAGCGATACCTGCCAAAAAAATCAAAAACGAGGTGCAAGAAACGCTCAGTTCTATTCAAATTAATAGGCTCTGTGTTGAATTTCCTTTTTGTGTCTATTATTTTGAAGCTAAATGACTTTTCCTGTTCTAATTAATTTGTTTTTCCAAAATCTTTTTGTTTCTATTCGTAGTTTAGTTCATAAAGCGATACGATTATAAAAGGTTCTGTAATCAATTTATATGCAAGTACAATGTCTAAATAACCTATCTGCAGATGTATTCTGAACGCTAGGATGTATCTTCTCTTTTTCCTGTGCACAAAATAGTGTTTAAAGACACACGCTGTGCTTAATTTGTAGCCTTAAAGTTTATTTCACGGCTACATCCATCGGCGCTTCAGGCTAGTACTCCATTCGTACTTCTAATTAAATAGTCTTGCACGGTCTATTCCATATGCGTACAACCTTGGACTATTCTTGGCATAGCCCTACTTCCAGTTCGCAGGACCAATACGTAGTGACTGGGTCTTCGCTTTGGTCCAGAGTGAAGCAGTCTACGTACTACTTAGCGCGATACTAATTTATTTATTTATTTTTATTCCAAAAATATTATTAAGTGCTTTTTTCAAACGTGAATACTAATTTAGTTAATCAAGCTTACGTGTTGTGGAAACGACTTTATCTTGTACGACGCTAGTAAGTCTAACTTAAGCAAATGATAGTGTATGGTAGTACACGTTTCAGAAGTTTCGTGATAATTGGTTTATTATCTCTTCATTAAGTACAAATAACGAGTGACATGGTGGAGCTAACCTTCTCTCCGGAATCGGAGGGCAAGTAGAAAACGAGCACGGTGAGGAAGGAGATGCCCATGCAAGGTATGATGAGGTTGACGGTGTAGAATAGCGTCTTACGGCGCATCGTGATGTTGAACGTGATATCCAAGTACGGCTCGTCACAGCACGTGTAGAACTTCTCGTTCCTATGAATAAAACAATTAATTACATAAATTACGAATCAAGGATAATATATACTTATATACTCGTATATAGACCTGACTATATATTAATATAATATATATATATAAATAAATACGTGACTATAATGAATCTATAAATCTTGTTGTATCCCATAACTTTATGTGACGATTTATGAAATTTTTATACCTGAGTATAAATGATATATATAAACACAAAACCATGTCGATAAAATTGCACCAAACTTTGAGTAAAAATTTTAAATTTAATACTAATTTATTTACTGGATAAAATTTTTCGTAAAAGTTTGTTGCTGTACTTCAAGGAAAACTGACAATGCGTTTTAATATGTATGTTTCAATGGAGAATGAAGTTAAGAATATTTAGTGATTTCAAATTTGATCAAACCAGAAAATGAGTAAAGAGTAGAAATAGACCTGACGGCGGGCACTTCGAGGATGTCCCACTCGACGGAGGTGTAGAACTCGGAGAGGTCGACACCGAGCTCGACCACGTTGGTACCGCGCACCTCGTCGATGTGCCGCAGGTCTACCTGCAAGCAAGCACAACCCTTTTGTTTTACACCCTGATAAACGGTAATAATAAAAATCAAAAGGTAAAGCAGAACTTTATTCATTTTAAGCAGAAAATTTAATATATTTTCAAATTAAATAATACTAGTTTAGGCTTACAGGCAATGTCAGCACACAAACCTGAAACCCATCGTAAGTCCAAGAACCGAACTTCATGACGCAGGTCTGCTGGTCGAAGGGGAAGTATTCGACGTCAATCTCGCAGGAGGACTTGTAGATAGCGGGCGGGCGCCACTCCACGCGCCCCGTGTAGTTCAGCGTCGCTTTCGTCGCCAGCGTCACCTCGAAGTTGCCGTCCGCGCTGAAGACATACACTGTTTTAGGACTTGGCTTCAAATATTTCTTGGGTGACATATGGGGTTACTAGCAAGTTTAATACGTGATTCTTGTCAATTATCATTTCCTTCATCAATTATTGTACAATGTAAGTTTGATCGAAAAAGCCAATAATATTACCAATATTAAAAAAAATAAACAAACTGACCTTAAATTACTCATGTAATACTATAGGAATAACATTATAATAATTAAATGTATTTTATTTAACTTTTCTTTTTATAAAGATGAATAAAAATGTTTTCGTTTTTGAAGAACAAATATATACTTGAAAGTGCGAGGTTACGAATAGAGCAGCTGAGTTGATTGAAAGCTGAATTGTAATTTATTAGAACAATATAAACCTGTGCTACGTAATCGGAATGTATGTAATCAATACAACATGTCAATCCCGTACACGGAATATTATTTTTTTTTTTAAAGAAATATATGAATCAGAGGTAAGCGAGTTTTGTAATCGTTCTTTGTGTCTTAGATGGCAGCGCGTAAGATTTAATAATTTTGATGTAAAATTATGAATCACAGGTTTTGAGGCTCATTTGTTGACGGCTAGTATAGCCAAGACGTTTACTCCAGGCCGGGTCACTACATAGAAAGGGTATTGAAGCAAAGCTATGCATACTCCACTTACGTGCAGCGACTCAGTTTACAAAGTGGACTAAAAGTGTGTTTTGTTTAAATGACACAAAAATTACATGAAATATATTTTTTGTTGAAAGCCTATTTTATAAGCTTTAAGTCAACATCTTTATGATTTCAATATGTTTAGACCATTTTAAAATATTGTGGCATAAACGTAAGGACCGTTTATACTTATGTTATGGTAATAACCTACTTGTTACTAGGGCGAAGTGTTAAGTCTGATAAAACCTATTTTGGAGTTTCTTTATCGCAAATAGCATAAAACCTATTTTCATTTCAATTAATCAGTTCACAATTTTTTCAAGGACTAATTTTACATTTTCAGCCAGAACCACCGATAATTTTTTTTGACACTTACGATAGAAAAGCATTTAAAAGAATTTTCGCAAAGACGTATACAAGTCAATTTTATGTGTTGATTAAACTTAATTTTGCACAACAAATCTATTACGGAAACGAAATAAAGACTTGATAAATGTAATGAGGGACTCTGCTCCGTCAATTTAAACAATTGAAATGTGCTTTACTGGTTTCGGTGCGGTCAAAAAGCACCAATGATGTTGACCGTCCAAGGCGCCCAGTTGAGGCACTACTCCACAGATGATAAATATCTTACACCAACATTTAGATCCAGTTAGAACGGCCGAGTGGCATAGTGATAAGTAGTCCTGCCTCATACGCTGGAGGTCCCAGGTTCAAGTCCTGGTTGGGATATTAATTTGTGTGATGATTACAGATGTTTGTTCTCGGGTATAGTCGTTTATATTTATATATTTGTGATTATTCTGGGTTCTCCTCAGTTCACTGCATCGTTATCTATAACACAAGCTCTGCTTACTTTGAAGTTATACAGTTGGTGTGTTTGTGATTTATTATTATATTATAAATATACAAATTATATTATAATAATAAATCCCAAGAAAACCACACCAACTTTAATTTTATTATAGATACGAAGAAGCTCTCCGCGCAGTAGCGTTGCGTTTTTTGACTGTTGATCAAAAACGCAGAAGCTCGACCACTTCGGAGGCTGGTTAGGCTTTATTTGAAAGGGATGAAACTGAATTTTTGCATCATTTTATAACAGTAGATGAACATGGATCCACCACCATACACCTAAAACTCAGCGAAATTCGAAACGGTGGATCGCTTTGGGGGAACCAAAGTATGCCAAAAAAAGGTTTATGGGCTAATAAAGTGATGATTGCAGTTTTTCACGACACATGGCGAATACTATGCAAATTTATTTAGCACAATCGCATCTGAAAATCGTCTGCATTTAGATAAGAAAAAAATTCTTCTTGCACCAAGAAAACGTATTCGCAATAATTGCCAAGGCTAAATTCCATGGGTTGCGCTACATCACAAAAAAATACCTTTTTATGCCATATACTCTGCTCTTGTATTTTCGTAGGATCACGCTTGGACTTGTACAGTAGTACGTACTTGTTGTAGAGCACGATGTCAGGGCGCCAGATGTGATCGGAGGGCACGTGCAGCATCTCAACGCCGCCATACTCGCTCGGCTCCCAAGACAGCTTGTAGTCGTACCAGCTCTGCAAAAAACACCAAAATGGTTTTGTTTCACAACACAGCGTTACTTCGTATTTATTTAGATCTAGAAGTTTCGCGTGGGTTTATCCACGTGCTTCCGGGTCACGTAGGAATTTTCTTAATAAAATGTAAGTTCTGGATAGTGATATTTTCAAAGAATATTGACATCGGTTCCAAGTTTATCGACTAAAAGGTTTTATGAATTGATGAAATAACTGTTTGATAACATGTGTGATAAAATGTGTTAATTTGTAGGTTTTGTCGTACTGGCAACTTTGATCTGTTTGGTCCTCTTTGGTGAAGAATTCAAATTTCAAATTTATACAACTATTTACGCACGCATTTGTGTTTCGAAAACCGTAATTCATTTGTTTTTTCCTGTTTTGGTTTATCTTTGCGTCGCTTAGTTAACAAAATTGGAAACTTGAAATATCGCGTTATTTACGAGTATGAAATCCACCGTGGCACCAATGCTACAGAAATGGCTCTAAGTATTAATGTTGTGTATTGCGGTGGTGTCGCAAAATAAAACACAGTCCGTTTTTGGTTCCAACGTTTTCGTTCTGGTAATTCTGATCTGCAGAACAAGCCCCATGGACGGCCGGTGACCAAAGTTAATAAAGAAGAATTGAAGGCTATTGTGGAAGCGGATCCATCGCAAACCATATCCAAGTTAGCTGTAGGCTGCGGTGTTAGTGACAAAAGTGTTTTAATCCACTTGAAGCAAATTGGGAAGGTGAAAAAGCTTGAGAAGTATCTCAAGAACTGAGTGCAGCAAACCGGCAAACGCGCGTCTACTACTGCGTTTCATTATTCAACCGGCACAATAATGAAAGCATTTAAAATCGAATTATTACCTGTGATGAAAAGTGGATCCTGCATGACAATCGAAAACGCTCATCGCAATGGTTGAACCCTGACGCACCAGCCAAATCCTGCTCCAAGCGAAAATTGACTCAAACAAATTTACTTGTGAGCGTTTGGTGGACTAGTGCCGGTGTCATTCACTACAGTTTTCTCAAATCTGGCCAGACAATAACGGCAGATGTCTGTTATGTCTATTGTCAGTAACTGCAAACCGTGATGGAAACGCTAGCTGCTAAACAACCGAGGCTGGTCAATCGCTCTAGGCAACTGATGCTTCAGGACAACGCTAGAGCACACAATGCACAACAGACGGCTTCCAAATTAGAGGATCTTCAATTGGAATGTCTAAGACATCCACCGTACTCCCCGGACCTTGCTCCAACAGATTACCACTTTTTTCGAAATTTGCATAACTTCTTGCAAGGGAAAATATTCAACTCCGATGGGGCAGTCCAAAACGCCTTCAAAGATTTTATTGATTCCCGTCCGAATGGTTTTTCTAGTAAAGGGATAAATGAACTACCTATGATATGACAAAAGTGCACAGATAGCAATGGTCTATACTTTGATTAAATAAATATGTTATTATTTTTTAAATTGACTGTTCCTCCCGTACAAAACGCCAATTTGCACGAAGATTAATATAATACAATTTTTATTACAGGTTAGACTTAGTGATATTATAAATGTGAACGTTTATATTTTTATCGATATACCCACATGTGGCATATTATTACTGAAAATGGATAGTTTCATACGATCGAATAGTTGTGGATCGAATATATCTGTAACTTGTTATGGTGATGAAGATACGAGTGTTAACGAGGTCTTTGGTGAGCTGCAAGCTCCAGAAATAATGGAGTTAAGTGACAATTTAAGATTTTCTGAGAAAAGACCACGACTGGATAGTGACGGAAGCAAAGAAAAAGATCAGGAAGTTAAGAAGCTTCTCAAAGCGAACAGAAGGGTCTGATAATAATTTAGATAATGACTCTCCTATCTCTGAAACTTATGACCTCTAGACCTCTAAAGAAATGTTACCCAAACAATTCGGAATGGCAAAACTTTTAAAATCTGTTGAAGTTAGTTATATTTTAAGCATTAAATACAAGAGTGACGAGATATTAAAAATGACGCCGAAAAATTATTAAACTCTAAAAAATTTGTGAAATTAGACTACAAGTGTCATGAAACAAACCAAGTAAACCTTTCTAAACATGTCGACTTGGAAGTAGACGAGAATGAAAGGAATGAGTTTGAGAGCATGTATGAAATTATCTCAATTAAAAGATTACAGATATTAAGAAAAGAGAGAAAATGGATCGATAGTGAACTTGTACGATTGGGTTTCAAAGGGTCTTCCTTACCCCCGTCTATAATTGGATACGGATATGTAGGTTTAAGGTAGAACCATACACTTTTCCAGTGACTCGATGTTCGGGTTGTTGGAGATTCGGCCATACTAGAAAATTCTGCCCAACTAAGAAAATTAAATGCCCAAAGTGTGGCTATAATCGTGATAACTGCGTTGCTCAACAACTTATATGTGTGAATTGCAAGGGACCTCATATGGCTTTAGATAAAAAAATGCCCTCATTGATTAGGGAAAAAAATATAAGAGATATTATGAGTTAAAACAACTGCACATACAAAAATGCTCTAAAAATATACTATCAGCATGAAACAAAACAAAATCACAATAAAAGATCGTATTCAGGTAGAATGGTGATGGCAGCGACTTTGGCAGCTGCAAAAAAAAGCAAAATTATAAAAAAGCACTGCTCTCAAATAAAGCTGTCGAAGAAAGTAAAGTCATCGCATACTCTGATGAATCTAGTGAAAATGAAGACAGCACAACCATTCACAAAAGTCCTATTCTAAAAGCGTAGAAGAACTTGAATATAAAACCCTGGGGCCATAGAAAATGGTAAAGAACATTTGGCAAACCCACATACACTGTCAGTACCGCTTTTATTTTCACAGAGCATTCACGTATCTCAAAATGAATATGTGGGTTTAACTGTTTGAATGATGGATAATCCAAATGCAATCATAAGATTTATATAGAAGGTGGGAATAAAAAGTCGAAATTATAATCTAACCTTAAAACACGTGACAAAGACGTGAAAACGTTGTTTACTTACTAGGACGAATACGGTTAGAGGGTTAATACGTTCATAGGACGATCAAAAGCTATTGAAATTAAGAAACACCCTGATTTCAATCGTGAAGATGGCTGGAAGCTTTCTTCAACTTGGGATCTCATACCTATAAACATAACATCCAACATCTACCAAGCTGCAAAACTCAAAACACTGTCAGCTCATTCTGTGTTGATCTTGAACTGTACGCTCGTAGATTCAGAAATAGGTGGAGATGATTGATAGCTTTAACATCTGTCAAATAGAGGACTCAGTCTCTCGTGACCACGGTGCCTTAAAAGACACCGAAACGTCGAGATAAAATGTAAAATATAACTAAACGCGGTAAAATCACAGAGTCCTATCTCAAGTAATAATTAAGTACTAACTAACTAATTAAGGAACATACTCAATTAGAGTCTTGTCTCACTTGTTGTTCCTCAATCCTGCGAAGCGAATATTCAACTCAATGCTAATAACAAATAGCAAGGAAAAAACTCAAAGGCCACACTTTGTTTTATTCAATAGAAAACACTACGCAGCAGTTAAGTAACCGCTTATTGTACATACAACAGCGAACCGTGACAAGACAATTGACATAAGGGCTCATTGAAATAGCGGCTCAATGTTTTTGAAGTTTGACAGATTGACAGGATATAACTTTTCTAGATGTCGATGAAAAATTAAATGGCGTTGTTACGGGAATAATTGGATTTTATTATATTTCTAAGTATCCCCAACAACTATTTCGATATTTGAGCTTGGTAAATACGTGTCTAATATGGACCTATAAACTAAATATAGCCTGGTGTTGATATGATTACAATTTATAAATATTACAGGGTACCCAGTCTGCCATTGTCTTGTCGAAATAAACAGATGGAATAAAACAATGTTGTCAATACAAACCAATATGTTCGAATTAAAGAGACTGGAAACAAAGGAATGTGGGAGATGATTCGAGAAATTAAAAATTTTATCTTATCTGACAGAACACTTCAAGAAAAAATCAGTATGGGAGTTCAAATCATATTAGAAGAAATCAAAATTATATTTTATGTTTAATTCATGAAGGAGACCGAACAACTATATTATTTTCTCTCTTTAAAAATGGATAATAACAAAACAAAATTAAGAATAAACATCCTACAATGAAATGTTCAGAGTATCCGAAGATAGCAGGGTTTGAATCATTATTGAATAGAGAAAGCATTCATGTCGCAATGCTGAGTGAAACGTTGTTAAATATAGACAGTGACTTAAATATAAGTGGATATAAAGTGTATAGAAATGACAAAAGTGATTCTTATGGTGGTGTAGCAAAACTTTGTCATAGATCTGTAAGAACGTTCGTATCTCCAATCGCAGTTAGTAACCCAGGTATAGAAATAGTTCATGTTAAAATTCTTGATTGTAAACTTAAAACATTTTCTCGATTTACTGCACATCTAATGTTAACTCTTTACAATCTGAGTTGGATGATATTTTTGGCGCATTTCTTGAGAGATCGGTTGTTGCTGGTGATTTCAACGGTCACCACACTAACTGGTCTTGTAAGACAGCTACTAGGGGTACTCAACTTTTTGACAGTTCTATTGACAATGGCTTCTTTTCACTTAACGATGGTAGACCCACTAGAATAAGGCTGGTGAATACTAGCTTACAGGAAACTTCTCCAGACATATCTCTCTGTTCCACTGATGTTGCTATGAATATTAACTGGGATGTGACTAATGAGATCTTGGGAAGTGAACACTTAGTTATCAGAATGAGTTTAATATATAAATCACCTGTTAATTTATTTTTTAAAAGAAAATTAAAGAAGCTAACTGGGCAGCGTATAGAGATTGCTTTAACATGTCACTTTCTGGTGTGGATATGCAAGATGTACACATGTACTTCTGGAAATCATAAATGAAACTGCAAATAAAACTACACTCTAAACTAAAATCTGTACTTATCCCACAAGTAAATTCACACCAAAGATATATCAAAAGCAGCGACGCTTAGCTCTAAAATGTTTTAGAAAGAATCCCACACCTGATAATTTAAGTAACTTAAATAAATGTATATCTGAAGCGCAAAGATTAATCAGACCAGCTAAATCAACAAGCTGGAAAAGTTTCTGTAGTTCCATAGATAAATCGACGTCAATATCAGATCTTTGGAGGAAAATGAGATGGATGAGAAGCTTTACACAAGCTAGAACATATTCCAGTGAACAAAATAAAAAAGAATTATTGATATCACTATTGCCCACGTTTGTTAATCCTTTACCTCCAACGTTTGTTTCAGTAAATACCATATTAGAACAAATTTTACGCGACAAGAATTAGGAATCAGTTTGAAGCCTAAAGATACAACACCAGGGTTAGATCAAATTTCCTACTCAATGATCTTTAATCTTCCGGGAAAAGGAAAAACCATGTTGCTTAATATATAAAATAAAATTTTAGGAAAGTGCCCGATCCGTGGAGAGATATTAAAAATACTTCCGATTCCAAAAAATATGAGTAGTAACAACTTGCCTTTTAAATTGAGGCCTATTGCCATGATAACTTGATCGTGTAAAACCTTTCACCTCAGGCTTACCAAACGTATTGAATGGTTTGTGGAACATAATAAATATTATCTCTGAACACCACTAGGTTTAGAAGACGACATTCTTGCTTGGATGCTTTGGCTTGACTGATAACTAATATACAGCTAGGTTTTGTTAATAATTCGCCAACATTGGCTTGCTTGGATGTTTTGGCTTGACTGATAACTAATATACAGCTAGGTTTTGTTAATAATTCGCCAACATTGGCTTGTTTCCTGGATATTGATAGTGCTTACAATCATGTTAGAACAGACATTAAACCAATTAAATGTGGGAGCAAAGCTCTACACATATCTCTGGGAGTTTCTTAGAGAAAGACACCTGCACATTAAAAGCGATGAACACAAAGACGTAACTTACTCTAGCTGGACAAGTCAAGAAATTCCTCAAGGGGATCCCATTGTTTAAATATATAATTTATTATTGTTTGATAGAGTCACAATAGGGGTGTGCCGTGGTATTGAAGAAATATTTATTGAACAATATGCTGATGATTTCGTAATTTATTCAAATATGAGACGACTACAGGACAGCACATGTTTAATGCAACGTTCATTAGATACCTTTGTTCTAATTTTACAGGATTTGGGATTAGAACTATCAGCACCAAAATCTAAATTATGTATTTTTAGTAGAGGACACAGATAATTAACGGTCAAAATACAGGTGAATGGAGTGCCATTTATAGTATCAAGAGCAGTGGCTCTTGATACTATATATTCCTTTAAATATTTAGGAATGTGGCTAGATTGGTCATTGCGATGGGGTTAACATATAAATGAAGTTTCTAAAAAAGGCCCAAAGGTTATAGCATTACTGAGTCTACTAGGCACAGGTCCAGGTTGGGGGGTACACCCATTTCATCTTCGTAGATAATATATATATCTATATATATATATATCACTTATAAGGAGCAGACCGGACATGGCTGTTTGTTTTACGATGGTGCTGCCATATGTCTCAAATCAAAGTTGGATAAATTACAGAATCGGTCGTTAAGAGTCATCGGTGGTGTACGAAGTACATTAATACATGTTAATTATATTTCGTATTATAGGTATTAGCTGTATGTGTGCGTAATGCACATTTTGTAATATTTGCTCGAACTGCGATACAAGCAGTTTACCTAATAATTATAAATCAATAAAAGTAGTGTGCAAACAGCATTCGTGGAGTTTGGTTATTTCGTCACCTAACTCTACCCTTTTATTGTACGAGTACAAACGGTACCGAACATCTTGGTCCTTCGAGGAAAACCAGTGATAACAGTCACAATCGTGCATACAGCACAACTTTGTTTCAAAATTTTAGACATTACACGTGACAAGCAGTCACATTTTAGCGACTAGTGACTTGGTGTTCAGTGAAAGTAGTTACCTACGTGGACATTAATAGTTCGTTAGCCCTCGGACTGGATCTTTTGCACTGTGAGCTACAATAGCTTTAGTGTAGTACTCCAAAGCACGCAATCAGCAGACAACTGAGACCCCGTCGTAAGCCGCCAACCCGAGCCTTCAAGTAAGATCTTTCCATTTTATGTCTACTACCATGGATACGTTACTTCAACGACAAGCGGAAATCCTTGATGCTCTTAAACAATTTGAGCGTAATCTTAAGAAAGTTTCTAGCGGCCGTAAAACACGTTAGTATTTGGAGTCCAGACTCGAGAGTATCGACAAGCTTTGGGCGGAGTTTAATACCAACAATAACAAATTAGAGGCATTTAGGGATGAGTCTCCTTATTTCGCTGAGGATCAATATGACCGAGCGAAAGATTACTACAACAGAGTCCACTATTTAATAGCAGCCTATCCGCCAGTTACACCAGTGGACGTCACACCAGGCTTAAGTAACCAGGGCACCACACAGGAACAGGTCACGACAGGCATGCTGACTCCAGGCGCCCCCAGCGCGTCGCCGCTCACGCCACCCCGAGCGCCTGCCACGCCGCAGCCTGCTCCCGCACCAGCGCCACACACAGAGCCTGTAGAACTACTGTCGCTACAACAAACTAATTTTAGAGCTCTATCGAGACAAATAAAAGGTATGGATTTAGATACTATGATAGACAAGTGGGAACTGGAAGATGAACTCCGCAATTTACAATCACGTTGGGATAGCATTGATATATTGCATCTCAAAATCGATAATATATGTCAGGGTTCTTCAACTTACAATATGATGGTGAATTTACGTACTATGAAACTATTATTAAGAATATGAAAAGGTCCATAAATCAGAAATTGTCATCCAATTCTCATCTTCAACAATCAACCCCTAAAATCGAAATCCCAGTTTTTACAGGAAATTATATTCAGTGGCCTACTTTCTTTGATTTGTTTAATGAAACTATTCATAATAATAATTGTTTAACAAAGTGCCAAAAAATGCAACACCTAAAGGGGAGGTTGAAAGGGGAAGCGGAGAGGCTAATACAGCATCTTAACATCTCCGCGGAAAACTATGACACCGCGTGGGAGCTGTTAACCCGTAGATATAATAACACCCAATTGCTTTTCACTAAAAACATAGAGACATTTTTGAATCAACCCAGTATTCAAAAGCTAACAGCTTATGAAATAAAACGTCTCTATGACACTAGTATGGAGTGCCTGCACGCTAAACAAAATTTAGGGGTCAACACCTCTACGTGGGATCCAATATTAGTTCATTTAATTTCTAAAAAACTGGATGCTATATCTTATAACGATTATAAGGAGGCCCGTAAATCACCACGTGACTTGCCATCCCTAAATGAGCTTATGAGCTTCCTAGAAGGCAAGTTTACGGCCCTTGAAGAGATAAGCAAAAAAGATTTATCTTCAGTTTATAAATCTAGTTCGAATACAACGAATACCTATAAGTTGAATAATTATAACCAATTCCGTTCATCGAACCGAAACGGAAAATTCCAAACCAATGCAACACGTGTTTGGAATTGTCCTTTATGTAAGCAAAAACATATTCTATTTAAATGTAATAAATTTGCAAAGCTAGAACCGGACGCGAGGTTAAAAACAATAAAGAAATTAGGTATTTGCACTAATTGTCTATTTAATCACGACGTCAATGCATGCTATTAAACAAAACTTTGCAAAATTTGTCAGGGTAAGCATAATTCAATTTTGCACGATTCATTTGCATTAGAATTACCCCCCTCGTCTCTGACCCCTGCCGCTAGCGCCCAGGCGCATGGGTCCACTTGTGCGCCCGCGCCGCCTGCGGTTTCTACTCCGGCTGTTGATAACAACATGAAGCGGAGCCCTGTGACGTCACAGTCGACCCACCAGTGGCCAAATTCGCCTAAAAAACAACATAACGTTAACTACGTTACTAATGAAGACGAGGAGATTCTCCTTACCACTTTATTAGTAAAAGTAAAGGCGGCAGACGGCTTATACATTACACTGAGGGCCTTACTCGATCAGGGGTCGCAAGTTTCGCTTATCTCGGAAAATGCTGCACAAGGGCTTGATTTACCGAGATCTCGTTACCATGCCTCCATTTCCGGTATAGGTTACGGAGCAAAACAAAGTAAAGGCGTAGTAAATCTCTCTTGTCAATCTATATACGAGGATTACGTTTTTGAAACGCAAGCATTAGTCATAAACCACGTTATAAATGATTAACCTAACATCTCCTTCGTCAAACAGACTTGAGAGCATCTACAGCATATTCAGCTGGCAGATCCGGATTACAATCTCTCGAAGCCCATAGATTTATTATTAGATGCTAGTGTTTATTCTGATATTTTAATGAGCGGCCTAATTAAGGGCACCCAGCAAAGCGCCCATCGCCCAACAAACCAGGCTGGGTTGGATGATGTCAGGAAACGTAAGAACCTTTAGTTGAGGTGTTGTTATTAATAATTTATCTGAAATTTCAAATTACTGGGAACTTGAGGAAGTAAACGAATCTGCCCCGGATATGAAGGAAAATGATATTTTTTGCGAGCAACTTTATCAAAATACTACTAAGCGTTTAGAGTGCGGTAGGTACGAAGTTGCGCTTCCCATGAAGCCAAGTTTTGAAAATATTCTAGGTGTTTCAAAAAACAAGGCCGTTGCTCAATTCATAACTTTGGACAAGAAATTAGCAAAAAACGAGCAACTTTCTCAAAGTTATAAACAATTTATGAATGAGTATTTATGTCTCGGTCACATGAAACCTGTTGATAACAGTCGAGAGGTAGTATCGTGTTACCTTCCCCATCACGGAGTTATTAAGTATGAGTCAACTACAACAAAGTTGAGGACGGTCTTCAATGCGTCATCAAAAACATCATCAGGTAAAAGCCTGAATGATTTGATGGAGCGGGGGCCTAATTTGCAAAAGGATCTGCATAGCCTTATTTTAACTTGGCGTCAGCATAAATTTGTAATTACTGCTGACATCGAAAAAATTTTTCGGCAGGTCTTTGTAAATGAGGCAGGGCAGCATCAACAGCGTATTGTATGGAGGGAAGCCTGTGGACTCCCGTTGTCAGAGTATCAACTGACTACTGTCACATACGGCACTAAGGCTGCCCCATACCTCGCTATGCGTACCCTTAGACAACTCGCGGATGACGAAGCACACAGATTCCCATTAGCCGCTGCCGCCTTGAAGAACTCCTTTTACATGGACGATCTTTTAGAGGGATGCAGCACTCTTGAACAGGCTAAGGAACTTCAGCAACAGCTGATACAGTTACTAAAGGGGGCCGGCATGAAAATACGTAAATGGTGTAGTAACGACCCTGCACTTATACAAAATTTGCCATCGGACTACATAGACTCCTCTTTAGATTTCAGGTGCGCAGAGTCTAGAAAAACGCTGGGCTTACGATGGAATCCAAAATCAGATACGTTTTCCTTTAAAAGTATTATTAACAACTCTAAGATGAAATGAATCTTACAAAACGTGAATTGCTGTCAAACATTTCAAAGGTGTTTGACCCCGTGGGTTGGCTCGCTCCGCTGACTGTCAGGGCTAAACTTTTATTTCAAAAAACCTGGTCAGAAGACTGTTTGTCCTGGGATCAACAATTGCCTCCTCATTTAGTACAGGAGTGGTTACAGCTAAAACAAGATCTCCAGAACATTGAAATGTTTGAAATACCAAGGTATTTTGGGGACAGTACCTCATTAAACGTATACGCATTCTGTGATAGCTCAGAAAAGGCATACGCATGTGCCATTTTCGTAAGCACTAAAAATGCTAAGGGTGAATGCACCACGGTATTACTCACCGCAAAAACAAACTTGGCACCAATAAAAAATAAACTGACGCTACCGAAACTCGAACTTTGTAGTGCGTTATTATTATCACGCCTTATGAGTAAGGTTAAGGCGGCACTACCAACTAAAATAGATAAAATATACGCTTTTACAGATAGTATGATTGTTCTTGGCTGGATCCACGGAGATCAAAACAGGTGGAAGCAATTCGTGGCCACCAGGGTCAAGAAAATAACTGACGTCATAGCACCCTCATGTTGGCATCATGTTGAATCAAAACAAAATTCAGCAGATTGTGCAACGAGAGGGATGACCGCTGTACAGTTAAAAGAGCATTCCTTGTGGTGGGAGGGCCCAGAATGGCTTCGTGAATACTATACAAAAAACGTACAAAGCGAATGCTATCCTCCCCCTGAAATTGAAGTTAAAGGCAATCTCTCGGACTTCAGTGTGAACATAGCCTTATGCAATAATAATTCTTTAATATTACAATTAATAAATAATTGTAGTTCGGTGAGACGCGCGGCCGTTAAACTCGCCTGGCTATCACGTTACATAGCATGGTTGCGTAATAAACAAAAGTGCACTGCGACTTAACTACCTAACTCCCTCAGAAATGCAAATTTGCTATAATATCATTATAAAATCTGTGCAAATGTGCGAATTTGAGGAGGATTATCAACGTTTAATTTATAACAAAAACGTTAGACAAAATAGTATATTAGCTAGTCTTGTCCTTATATCGACAAAAAGGATGGGCTTATGCGAGTTCAGGGAAGGCTCAGTAATTCACTTTTAAGCTCGACGGCGAAGCATCCTATTATACTTCCTAGCCACAGTCGACTAACAGATCTAATAATCTCTGAAGCTCATACATTGACGCTTCACGGCGGTCCTCGCCTCACTCTTTCATTTATCAGAGATAAATATTGGATCATTAGTGGGCTGCGCACGGTTAAAAGGGAGTTGCGGAAATGCGTTAAATGCAGACGTTTTAGTGAACAGAAGTCACAACAGTTCATGGCTGATCTTCCGCAACCCACGGTTACCCCGTCTCGTCCGTTTACCCACACCGGTGTGGACTTTACGGGACATTTCGACCTAAAAATAAACAAAGGTCGCGGTGTTAAAACCTCAAAGGGTTACGTAGCAGTTTTCGTCTGCCTAGCTACCAAGGCTGTTCACCTAGAGCTGGTTTCTGATATAAGTACTCCTGGGTTCTTAGCTGCATTTAAAAGGTTCTGTGCTCGACGTGGACACCCGCGTCGAGTTTACAGCGACAACGGAACCAATTTTGTAGGTGCTAACAGGCTGCTCAAAAAAGAATACGAGCAGATCATAAAAACTATAGATAAGAACTTCTTTCATGATATAAATACGTATAACGTTGAGTGGATATTCAACGCACCAGGGAATCCAGAAGCCGGTGGTTTGTGGGAAGGAGCTGTTAAGCGTATGAAATTCCATCTCAAAAGGGTAGTTGGTGAGCAAAAACTCACCTACGAGGAATTCATCACGGTCCTCCATCAGGTGGAAGCCTGCCTTAACTCCCGCCCACTGGTTGGATTAACAGAAAACCCAGAGGATGAATGTCTGACCCCTGGCCATTTTCTAGTGGGAGGACCTTTACTCTCTCGACCACAGACAGACCCTGACTTTAATATTAATTTGAACATCCGATGGAAGATGATCCAATCCATGAACAAACAGTTCTGGAGAAGGTGGTCTGCCGAGTACTTACAGGAGTTGCAATCTCGCTCAAAATGGCGGAAATCAACAAAAAATCTAGAAGTAGATGATATAGTTATTATCAAGGACGAAAACCTGCCTCCCGGTAAATGGGCTCTGGGAAGGATTATGGAGACGCATCCCGGCAAAGACGGCCGAGTTCGGGTTGTATCAGTCAAAACAAAAAATAATATTATAAAAAGACCAATAATTAAACTCGTCCCTCTACCGGTGAAACAGGAAACTAACGCAGTGACGTCATCTACTGACGCCCCAACCAAAGCTTGTGACGTCACCGCCGCGTCTCAACCGACACAAACCAGAGTGCGCAAAGCCTCTCGAAATCGTCTTTGTAATTTTATAGTAACATTACTTATGCTATTTCTTTTTACAATACCTTCAATACAGGGTTTTACAATATTTCTTATTTTAATAAAAATGAAAGCGTTTTCTTTCATAAAATAAAGGATATGAGTCTCATTCGCGACGAATGGAAATTAGTCGTATTTTATAATATGTCTACATAAAGGTTAGGTTTACAAAGTATAAACAAATACGTTAGTCATTTAGGTAAAAATACTCGCGAACTAGAGTTATCACCTCAATACAAAGGTATCCAATTTCAACTTGAACATGAGTTATCAGAATTAAATCACTATAACAATATTCTTATGAGTCACAATAAAAATCGTAGGCAAAAAAGGGGTTTGATAAACGGAGTTGGTTACTTAGCTAACAGCTTATTTGGTGGTTCTTAAAACAGTACGAAAAAGACGTAGAAAAAATAAACATGAATGAAAATCACTTGCGAATCTTGCTTAAAAACCAAACTAGTGTTATAGAGTCGGAATATAATATTTTACGCAAGAATGAGGATATAATGAACAAACAGTTTGGTGTTATACAAGATCATATTAGAAATATGTCACTATCATTAAATCGTGCTCAGTTACAAAATAGAGATGAATTGTATATTTTATCCTCTTTGTTATCTGCTCAAATAGTAATATCTAATATTAAGACTATACAACAAAATTTGATTAACACTGTAACCGATATTTGGCAAGGTCACCTAGACCCACACATCTTGTCTCCTAAGCAGTTGGAAGAACATATCAATATGATATCAGCTCACATTCCTAGCGATTTGGCTTTGCCTGTAGATACGAGCGATATCCTAACTTTTTATAAATTACTAAAAATTAAAGCTAAGGTAGGGACTAGATTTTTAATTATAGAAATAAGAATACCATTAGTTAGAAAAGAACAATATGAGGTTGATTATGTATGCAGTTTACCCATAAATAATTATGTAATGGAAACCCTGACTCCATATCTCGCGTTTAATTTGCACAAAGATTTACTCCTCTTATTGACAGAGAAACAGATAGAATCCTGCATCCATATATCTTCAGAAAAAATATTATGTTCTCATGACAAACAAATCTACAATGTTAAAATAACACCACATATATGCGACATACGTATTAGTAATAAAACAATATGCAATATGAAACAATCATGGTGTGCGGAGCGATGGATCAAATTGCGGGATACTGAGAATAGGTGGCTATTTTCTTGCTGGGACAAATGCTCGATACGTTTGTTTTGTTTTGATAGCATACAGCTGATCACCTTGACCGGCAATGGACTAATTGACATAGCTCAAGGTTGTGTGATAAAGGGAGAATCCTTTTCACTTTACGGACACAAAAACTTTTTTAGTCAGATAGCGGTTGGAAATGAGTTACAAGTATCAGTCGATCCTAGTACATCGATTTTAAATGATATTGTGAACTCAACCTTACCGGAATCTTTCATCTCAGAGAACCATGAAGACACGTGGCGTGATATACAGAGACGCATCGAGGACATAGAGTCGCAATCTGACAGCCCTCTGAGCGTGCATGACATCCACCAGTATTCGGTGTTGTATAGCATAATGGCGATCCTGTGTCTGTTGGCTTGTTCATACGTCGTAATGCGTTGGCGCAAGGTCAGGCGCGGGTGGCATATCGCAGCGGTGGCAGCAGCCACTCCGGCGGTGTTCCAGGCGGGTGCAGCCCCCCACGCACAGCATGTGGAGATGCCCCATATCGCCCCACGGTCTGTGCGACTCGACATTCCATCCGTGAGTGATGGAAATCAAAACCGGACAGGACCAATTTAATATAAATAGTATAAGATTTTGCATATTATTTTACTACTTAAACGTTTTTAATCATTTTATGCCATCATGGCAATACATTATATTGTTACATAATTTTTCCTCATTCTATTCGTTTTGTAGTGGGCAGGATGTACGAAGTACATTAATACATGTTAATTATATTTCGTATTATAGGTATTAGCTCAATTCGCGTGCGGTACGTTACACCGAGCGCACGTATCATAGTTAGTGGTATATTAATTCTCCGTTTGAGTTTTTCTATATACCCTCATTTGTAATATGTTTCAAAATGAGTGAAAATAGTGAGTTTAATAAAATACATAATGTGTGTGAAAAGGACTTAGAAGAGAATGCGATACGTGAAGAAGAAGTGGAATTAGATTTGGATAATACATCCTGCGAGTTGCAAATACCTATGCGACGTGCTGAGAAAAGAATAATAAGCAGTGAAGAAGAAGATCTAAGTAAGGAAGGTGCAGAAGAAAATTTTATAACTGTTCAAAAAAGAAAACCTAAGAGATTACTTCGTAGCTCCTCTTATACCGGAAATAACGGTAAGCATATTGATCCCGAAGACGTTTGGGAAGTATGTGTTACCTCCCAAACTATACTACCTAAGCCTATTTGGATGGCAAAACTTTTAAGATCTTTACAAATTGAAAACATTAAAAGAATCAAATATCAAAACCCATATAAGGCTCTAATTTTGTTTGAATCGAGAGAAGATGCTAATCAAATTCTAGAGTGTGAGAAGTTAAAGGAATCTGGATACAGGTGTCAATTAACAAACGAAGTAAACTTATCATATGGTGTAGTAAGTCAAGTTGAACAAGACATTGAAATAGAAGAACTGCAAAAAATCTTTAGTTGTATGGATAAAACAAATATTTTATCAGTGAAAAGGCTTAAAAAACTGTGTACTTCTGGAATATGGGAAGATAGTGAGACGGTTCGTATATGTTTTCAGTCTCCCACTTTACCTCCATATGTTTATGCATATGGTTGCAGGTTTAAAGTGGAACCATATACCTTCCCCGTGACCCAGTGTTCGGGGTGTTGGAGGTTTGGACATACTCTACGTACATGCCCATTAAAAAAGAAGCTTTGCCCTAAATGTGGCCAAGGTCACGAAAATTGTGACACTTTAACTTTTAAATGCATGAATTGCAAAGGCAACCACATGTCACTTGATAAAAAGTGTCCAACATTTTTGAAAGAGAAAGAAGTACGAATAATAATGAGCAAGGAGAATTGTGCCTATAGAAAAGCACTTAAACTGTACTCAGAAAACAGAAATTACAGGGTGATCTTTCTGCAAGAGGGAGAAAATGTCATACAGGGTGAATCGTCGAGAGTAACCGAAAGTATGTCTTATCGTGACATAGCAGCACTCAAAAAAGACGACAAAGCTAAGGTAAATAAGAATACACCAGCTTCGCAAATTA
Organism: Marasmarcha lunaedactyla; assembly: GCA_923062675.1. Lineage (NCBI taxonomy): Eukaryota > Metazoa > Arthropoda > Insecta > Lepidoptera > Pterophoridae > Marasmarcha > Marasmarcha lunaedactyla. Next base: position 208,750 of record OV281344.1, read on the forward strand.
CGTACCCGCAAACAAAACCCAAAATTATTAAGAAAAAAATAAGACCTGACGTAGCCATAAATGATTTTCTAGAAAGTGATGTGAATATAATGAACTATGAAGAAGAAGGTAACAACCAAGAAAATTGTAAAAAGAGAGAAAACAATTTTTCAATCAAGAGATTCTTACGGAAAGCTCAAGAGGTCCTGTTGTCAGATTATTCTTTTGAAGAGAAAGTTAAGTGTTGTGTGCAATTTTTAATAGGAGAGTGTACTACTTTTTTCGCAAATTTTTTTAAGGATGGTGAGCTAGTTAAAAGTATCTTAAAACTATTTATTAATGGCTTATTTACATACTAATTTTATCGTTAACTTTACTCAATGGAATGCACAAATCTTAAAACCAAAAAAAATATTGTTAGAGACGTTGATGTTAAAAGAGAAAATCCACGTTGCAATAATTAGCGAAACCTGGCTAGGACAAGATACTAATATTTATTTTAATAGCTATAATATTTATAGATTTGATCGATCTGACTCCTATGGTGGCGTTGCAATTATAGTGCATAAATCAATTCCATCACATATTTATCCGTGTCATGTAAATAATAGAGGAATAGAAATTTTATGTATTAAATTTTTAATTGTATAAATTTGGAATTCATAGTTTCGATATATTGTGCGTCTACTGTTAACACATCGCAAGCAGATTGGGACGGCATATTTTCGCAGTTTTCTAAAAAGTCTCTACTGGCTGGAGACTTTAACGCGCATCGCTCCGTTTGGTCTTACAAAAATGATATTAGAGGTTATCAACTCGCCGATAGTGCATTAGAAAATGGATTTTCGTGTCTTAATAATGGTTCTTCAACAAGGATAAAATTAGTAAATGGCAGGCTGCAAGAATCTTCCCCTGATATCACTTTTGTATCAATGGACATTGCTCTAAATTTTAAATGGACAACTTTAAATGAAAACTTGGGCAGTGACCACGTAGTTATAAAATTTTCCTTTTCCTATTATGATTCTATAAAACTTACAACAAAACGTAATTATAAGAAAGCTGATTGGATAGCATATACAGATAGTTTAAAAACGTATAACTCAAATTATTATGAAAGCAACTTACCATTAAAAATACAGGATATTTATGATTCATTCGAAAAAGCTTTGAATGATGCAGCTGATAAGCATATTCCTAAGATCAAAACATGTACTAATCCGCAACAAAAATTTACACCTAAACCTTATTGGCAACCTCATCTTTCTCGACTCATAGCTGAAAGACGTCTCAAATTGAAACAGCTCAGACGTAATCCAACTCCTCAAAATTTAAAAGAATATGAAGATAAATTAGCTGAATGTAAATTAGAAATAGGTCGTGCAAAATTAAATAGTTGGCAAACCTTTTGTAAAAATATTGATAGCAACGCTACTGCGTCAGATTTGTGGCGAAAAATGAGTTGGATTAAAGGTCGCAAATATCAAAAAAGAACTGTACCTATTGATAGGAAAAAAGAGCTTATTTGTAACTTAGCCCCTGATTATACTATGCCTTCTATTCCAACCGTAAAATCAACCAATCCTATTCTAGAAGATAAGTTTACAATGAAAGAACTACTAAGTTGCCTAAAAAAAAAAGATACTGCTCCGGGGGTGGACGGCATTACATATTCTATGATTTTCCACCTACCCTTATGTGTTAAACAGCATTTGCTTAATATTTATAATCTAATATTTAAATACTCAACAATACCAAAACAATGGCGTATTATAGAAGTGATTCCTATACCTAAACCTGGTTCTTCACAATCTGATATTAAATTAAGACCCATATCACTTATATCATGTATTTGCAAAATCTTTCATTCAATGTTGACCAAGAGATTGGAGTGGTATGTCGAAAAAGAAGCCTTCCTATCACCAAGTACTACAGGATTTAGGAGAAGTCATTCTTGCATAGATTCTTTAGTACAGCTAGTGTCATACATACAAACTGGATTTTCCGAAAATATGCCTACTCTTGCTTGTTTTCTCGATGTAGAAAATGCCTACAATGATGTGTTAATAGAAGAAGTTATAATTACTCTTGATGAATTAGCTGTTGGATCTCAAATATGTAAATATTTATGGGCATTTTTATCTAACAGAATACTTAAAATTAGGGATGAGCTCTCAGGTGGATATTTGAGTAGATGCACTGGTAGAGGATTGTCACAAGGGGACCCGTTGTCACCATTGCTTTTTAATTTAGTAATACTCAAAATTTTTAAGCATATCCATAATGTAGAAATTGAACAATATGCAGATGACTTAGTATTTTATTTTAAATCAAAAAAATTATCTCAAAGCATAGAAAATATACAGAGTTCATTAAATTTACTACTTGAAATATTAAGAAAATTAGGTTTAGAAATTTCAGGCAACAAAACAAAATTATGTCTTTTTTCCAGAGCGCACAGATTACCGGAAAATAAATATATATATAAATGGCCGAGCTTTAGAATTAGTGGAATGTCATAAATATCTAGGGTTATGGCTTGACAGAAAATTACTTTTTAGCAAACACATTAACGAATTAGCTGAAAAAACTTTTAAACACCTTTATGTGCTTAAAATGCTTGTAGGAACCTCATGGGGAGTGCATCCTAGCCATCTTAGAAAACTATATATATCATTAGTGAGAAGCAGGATTGACTATGGGTGCATTCTTTATGACAGTAGCGCAAAATCTCATCTTGAAAAAATTGACAAAATTCAGAACCAAGCCCTACGCATTATTGGCAGCTTTATTAAATCTACACCCATTCATGTAATGGAAAGCGAATTATGCGTCCCTCCTCTCCATTTAAGAAGGCAATATCTTGCTGCTAAATATGTCCTTAAGTGCTCGTCCTTATCTAGCAATTTAACAAACCGTTCCTTGGATCAATTGCAGCTTAGTATATCTAAAAACTATTGGCGTAAGAAAAAAAAACCCCTTATTTGTTCTGTTTATGAAAATACCAAACTTTTAAAAATGCACTCATCGTCAAAATTGCCAATGTTTCAATTAAATACGTGGGTTTCACATATTGATACCTTAAATATAATAGAAATTAATTTAGATAGTGTCAGGGGAGCAAAAAAAACATTTGATCCCAACATACTTAATAAAGACGTTATTTATGAATTAGGACAAAAATACAAAGACTGGCATACGATTTTCACAGATGCCTCGAAAATTGATAACTGCCTAGGTGCAGCATACTTAGATAATAACAATAAGGTTAGCTATTGTTATAAAATCACTACTGATGTATGGATCATATCTGCGGAACTCTTTGCTATTTCAGAAGCCATATCATATGCTTTGACCGTAGGCCACCATAAAGTAGTTATATTCACAGATTGTAAAAGCGCTCTTCAACATATCATTCACTGTTCGGGTGGTGTTAGAGGTATTCCACTGGCCTATTCTGTGTTACATAAAATAAATCAACTACCTAGTGAGCTGGCACTGAAATTGCAATGGGTTCCATCTCATGTCGGACTTATTGGTAATGAGGAGGCTGATAGATTAGCTAAGTATGCATCTAAGGACGGAAATGAAGTGAACGTTTTACTAAATTTTTCAGAACTTTTACCAAAATTTAAAAGAAAGTGCTATGACGACTGGAAGGCACATTTTGATGAAAAATCAAAGGACAAAGGGATTTGGTACAAAATTATACAAAATGAGCCTCCTCATCTACCATGGTTCGATAAAAGTAAAATAAATAGGAACTTATTAAAAATAGCTTTTCGACTTCGTTCCGGACACATTCCTTTAAACAAGTTTGGCTATCTGATGAAGAAGTTACCTTCACCTAATTGTGAAGTATGCCAGAAGATAGAAGACGCATACCATATTTTGATGGAGTGTGTTAGGAACAAGGTCGAAAGACAATGTCTTTTTTTTAATTTATTAAGATGTAATCCCTTCTTGTTAGGATGTATCCAAAGTTTAATTTCTGAACCTTGCACTAAAAATTCTAAGTTAATTTATATATTTGTATACATTAGTTTAAAAAAATAAGTACCTACTAATTTTAATATTTAATATGTTAATCTCATAGTTGTGATGTACTATTATTAAGCTCCGATGGGACTGACATGGTCACAACTGTAGTGACCCAAAGTCCCAATAAAAAAAAAAAAAAAAGAAAGAGAAAAAAAAAAAAAAGGTATTAGCTGTATGTGTGCGTAATGCACATTTTGTAATATTTGCTCGAACTGCGATACAAGCAGTTTACCTAATAATTATAAATCAATAAAAGTAGTGTGCAAACAGCATTCGTGGAGTTTGGTTATTTCGTCACCTAACTCTACCCTTTTATTGTACGTGTACAAACGGTACCGAACAGGTGGCTTTATAAAGACAACTCCAATCCATGTCATGGAAGGCGGGCTGTGTTTCCCATTGGGTTTCAGAAGGCAATATCTTGCATATAAGTTCTGCTTAAAATGTGGTTCATGGTCCGGCGGCATTACATCGCAGACTCTATTAATATTAGGCTCAACACAAAGGAATTACTGGAGAAACAAAAAGAAACCTATGATATGCACCTCACTTGATGAAACTAAGAAAGAGTGATTATCTGCCTCAAACTCATTATATATGTTCACTCTGGATACATTGGGTTTCTAATATTGACACCAAAAGCACTATCAGGATTGATTTAAATAGTATACCTAACTCAAAAACATCGTACGAGTTAAAAAGTTTGAGATGTAGTGTGGTTCAAGAACTACAATGTAAATATAATGGGTGGTATAAACTGTACACTGATGGTTCCAAAACATCCAATGGACTAGGAGCAGCCTTTTATGATCCCAATAATAATACATTTGGAATGTTTAAGATCGATGGAGAAGTTTCTATTATGTCAATGGAACTCATTGCATTGTCAGAGGCTCTATCCTACTGTGTAAGCGTAGGGACCCAAAAATAGTTGTATTTACCGATAGCAAAAGTGATTTACAACACTTGTCGCGATGTACATTGGGCACAGTTGAAAACAAAAAGAAAACAAAAAATAATAATAATAACGATGAATAGTAAAAATGATAATGTAACAATGAATAATTCACCAATAAACCTTAAAAATATGAATTAATTGAAGTGAAAATACAAAAGCATATTAAATTTTAATGATTTTTGAACAAAAGATAGTGTTTGATGAATCGTTAAATATGAACAATAAAACAATAAATATTAATTACCATATTCCCTTTACAAGTTCTTTTGATCACGCATAAATTCCCGACCCCGTTAAAATTTTGGGATGAAAGGATATCGAAGTATCCATATGACAAAAATAATTCAAATCAGTTTAGCTGTGGTTGTGTGTGGTTGAGTAACAAGTATCCAAACACATAAACATACATTCACATTTATAATATTAGATACCATAAACATTTTTTTGGGAAAACGACGGTAGTAACGACTTAATCTGTGTTTGTTCTTTTTATATATAACCTGCAATTATTTGAGCATTAATTTCGTCACTACCTCGGTAAAACCCCGTGCGGACTGGAGGATTACATAAAACACCAGTTATACGAGTAAAACATTCTGAACAACACAATATTTAAGACGGTAGTAATGTTTTTGAGTTTCTCTGGTGAAGGTCTCGCTAGGACGCTGCTACATCCTTATTGTTCTGTATGTGTGCTCCAGATAGAGGGACATAGCCAGTTAAATAACAGGAACATAGATCATTCCAACGGAACTTTTCCGTCTGTAACGCATCGTTTCTCAACATTTAAATATCTTCTACTAATGATGTGTTCGCGCTGGGTTAATACACTCTTACTATAGGGAGGTCAGGGGCGCATTTGTCGGCTATGAAAAAAAAATATAATGAAAAAGCCACTTACTTGTTCTACCCATAAGTTTGTTGTCATAATTTGATTTTTCAGATTCTGAAACAATTTTCAACCACTTTAATAACATGAACGTAGCCTTGTCCGCAGTCGTATTAGGGCATTAGGTGCTAAGCGCGCCTTCCGCCGTGTGATGGGAATAAAGCTCTTTTTACATAATGCATTGCTTTTCAAAATTACCATGGTCAAACCTTTATTCTTTTGTGAAATACACCTTTTCAAAGTTGTTTGAACATTTACATATTTTTATATAGTTGACGCCTTAAAGGTAGAGTTAAATAAAATTGTATTAATCCGTATATCTATTAATATACAAATTTATATGAATACAATGATTTATTTTGACGGAAACAAAATATATATTGCAATCAGTTATGTATTAATTGTTTCGTGAATATGTGGCAGGAGGTCGGTGAGTGAGTGCGCGCGTCACTTACGACATCGATGAGCTGCGACAGCTTGAGCTTGATGCGCACGGTGAGCGCGTCACTGACGTTGAGCACGGGCCGCACCAACTTGTTGTAGTTGCTGAGCAGGTCATCGTAGAGGCGGCGCGCGTCGGGGCTGGCGGCGGCGCGCGGCTGCAGCGCCAGCAGCACGAGCGCCGCCAGCAGCGCCCGCGCCGCGCCGGCCGCGCGCGCATCGCCCAGCGCGCCCCCGCCCGCGCTGCCCACCTCTCTGTCGCAGCGCGAAGTTTTCACTCTGAAACCACAATATATTTATAACTACCCATTCGGATTCGAAATGCTCTATTCAACATGGGTTCGGTCGGGCTAGGAAGCACTGGTCAATGGACCTTTACAAAATGTACATGAGCCGAGCACGTCAAGCTGCTCCTACTTGCAATGATAATGAGCTAGAGCTTTGATAAACTGCCCTAAAGGGTTTTATGTTTGTAACGAACTGTTCCCTGTCTGATTGTCAGCTTAACTATGCCACGATCTAGTATATTAATGATCATTATTATTATAGCTTCACGTATATCCATTTTAATATAGGTTAAGTTTATCTCCATTTATTAAAACATAATCTTGAAGTACAGACTATATTTTTTAACTTTTGTATGTTTTAATTGTTATTTTGTCTTCATTTCACTTCGTTCCGTTTTCTATTAAATAACTATGTATAAAAGAGTGACATTGACCACACGTCGCACAGCTGCTCTGATTGACAGGTAACAGGTGAGAGGTGAACTGACGAGCAAACAACACGTCCGAGCTGTTAACAGTCTTGTTGTTTTCTTTTAATTATAATTAATAATAATTAAGTCAATTGCTTTAATGATTTAGATATATATTACTAATTTTATAATTTTGCACGCTGAGTAATGAGCAGTATATGATGGAACTAATCTATATTTAAGAATTAACTGTACCATATATTGGATATATTGGCAAATAAAGATTTTAACTAATCTTATCTTGTACTAACAATTACAAAATGTTTTTAATTGTTTAATTTTTTTACGTTTAAAATATTTTTTTTTTGTTTAATGTAATTTTAATTTTATTTGCAATTTATTTTTATGAAATATTTTATATTACAGTACATTTTCCAGAAATACTGATAAACAACAACATTGTAAATATCAATACATTTTCATGGTTAAGGGTTCAAACACTACGAAAAGAATTATTTAATTATATTATTTGGCGGATACAATTGAGCGAAGTATGTATACACATCGGACAAGGTTATCGTTTGGAACTTTCTGTGTGCTTTCAGGGTAGCTGACAATTTGGTCGGCTACTGCCGATCTTACCTCAGATTAGGAATCTGGGTCGTTCTAAATGATGTCCAAGGGTCCGTGACGGTACTATTATTATTAAATGTCTTCACCAATGATGCTGCAAGTGTGATCAAACCTTCAGCGTTTCAGTTTCAAAGGTCTTAAGAATTACCAACCATTTAAGATTATTTTGAATTAATAAGTAGCCTGAGCAAGCATCAGAGATCTTGGTGTTTCGATTGATAAATTTATAACAGTTTTCTGACCACATCGATAAAATTGTTAGTTGAGTGAATAAATGAACCACTTTATTACTCAATCGTAGTTATATTTATATTAATTAAATTTTTTAGGATATCGAACAGCTCAATTAACAATAAACACATACAACACATGATTAGTGTACCCAGGCTTGTCAATATACCACAACATGAACAGCGTAAGAGTCGTAAGCTACGCTAAAGCGCGTCAGCCGCAGGACTGTGAGGTCTACAGGTGCAGGCGTGTGCGCCATATACATGTAGATAAATAATGTCTATGCGAGTGTCAGGATTTAATGAGAAAATAGTCTGGTGTATGTGTAGGTATACGGTCGGTATATGTGGGTTACAGATTTTTAAATAATCAACACTGAATGGAACGAGTATAACTATGTGAAATGAAATGAAATGAAATGAAATGAAATGAAATATTTATTTCTCAACATTGACAATTACTTGTTCTTATTGGCGTCAAATAAAACATGATTCTACCACCAGTTCGAAAAAACCTTCGTGAAGAAGAACTGTCAAGAAACTTCACGGGTATATTTTTTTAATTTTCAAAATAAATTTACAGAGTCTCTTTATGTCTATACAAAATTATTCTTTTCTGCATCTGTTAGCTCGGCAAGTCTCCCTCCCACCAAGTATCCAAACGACGAACACCCTCAAACGGCACCCGTTCACGAGTTAACGCGGGATCCAGCCATCACCCTCCTCAACCATATTAGAGGGAAGTGAGCGACCCGTCACCCGACGCTACCATAAGAAGACGTACTTTAGCGACAATGACGCTTTAGATATTCATCGGGACGAAGAACTCATCGAACATACAGACACATTACACATGCTTTGTTACAAATACTAGTACAATCCTGTTAATGAGGGGATTATACCTATGGGCTTTTATCATCCAAATAATCGGATAGTTTATAATATTATGCTCTAGCACACAACTTCTCCTGTATAGTTTATTTGAATTTGTCAATAGGAAGACCTTGGAACCTTATTATAAAAGCGTATACATTGACCCATGAATGAGTTAGTGACTTTATGAAGCCTACTATTTTGAGCTGCCAGCATATTTCTTCCTCTTGTGTTAACATTGTGCAGATCTTTTTTTCTTTTGAACAAGGTTATGTTCTTTTTTACATACAATAAATTTTCTAAAATATATTGTGAATGGAAGGTAAGAATATTTATTTCCTTAAATTTACTTCTAAGTGACACCCTTGGACCGAGCTGATAGATTGCGCGAACAGCCCTTTTCTGCAGAACAAATATAGTATCGATGTCGGCAGCACTCCCCTACAACAGAATACCATATGTCATGAGGCTGTGGAAGTAACCAAAATAGACTAATCGAGCAGTTGTTTCATTTGAAATTTGTCTCATTTTTTTTAACAGCATATTCGGCAGAGCCAAGCCTTTTCGCTAAACCATCAACATGCGGTCCGCACTGGAGTTTGGCGTCTAAGGTTATGCCCAGAAATACAGTTGAGTTTACAGGAGTCAGTTCCTGGCTCTTAACTACAATGTTTGTGTTTACCTGTTTGACATTTGGCAATGTAAACTTAACACATTTCGTTTTTTTTTCATTGAGGAGGAAATTATTAGCTGAGAACCACTGCTCTGTGTTGGAGATGCATTTGTTTACTGCTCGATAGTCAATTTCTTGTTTTTTGATTTTGAATAAGAAGGAAGTATCGGCAGCAAACAATATGACCTCGCATTGATTCTTAACGACCCATGGCCGATATATACTAAAAAAAGGAAAGGACCAAGAACTGAGCCCTGGAGCACACCCATTGTCACTGCCGACCCTGATGATTTTTCTCCATTTATTGCAATGTTCTGTTTTCTATTAATAAAATATGATTTAATCAAGGCAAGTGCTTGGTTTTTTATGCCGTAATGGTGCAGTTTCATGAGTAGAGTAGCATGATCCACACAGTCGAACGCCTTGGACAAGTCACAAAAGAAACGAATAGCATCACACGTCTCCTCCCAGGCGCTGATTACGTGTTTTATGAGCTCAACACCGGCATCGGTTGTTGAGCGACCCCGCGTGAAACCAAATTGCTTAAAATTCATTAAACTATTACCGTAAAAATGAAAAAGTAATTGATTTAAAATTAATTTTTCAAAAGTCTTACTGAGCGTTGGAAGTATTGATATAGGTCTAAAATTATTAGGGTCAGACATACTACCTGCTTTGAATATTGGAATGACCTTACTCAATTTCATTAAATCAGGAAAAACACCATTATCAACACAGTCATTAAAAATACTGGCTAAGTACGGCTAAGTACCGTCAATGACAGATTCAATAATTTTAACAGAAATCCCATCTAAATCGGCAGTATTTTTTACTTTAATGCTGTTAAATGCATTTAAAACTTGTGAAACAGTAACATGTTTAAAAATAAAATCAATATCGCATGAATTTACATTTTCCGTTAGCAGTGACTGCGCAAGAGAGGAACATGAATTAATACTCGAAGTAATTGACACAGGGATGGCAGTAAAAAAATTTTCAAATGCTTCAGCAACTTCTTTGTCAGTTGACAACACTTTATCATTAATTTTTAAATTATATTTGGTGTGCGGTTCTTTTCTTTCCCAGTTTCCTGATTAATTATATTCCATGCAGTTTTTGAAATGTTAGTACTATATTTAATTTTATTATTAATGTAATTAGATTTAGCTACACTGCATACTCGTTTAAATAATTTTGAATACTTTTTAACATATTTATAAAATGTCTTATTATGATTATAAGTTCTTTCACTGTACAATTCATATAATCTATTTCTACTTCTGCAAATTCCCACTGTTGCCCAGTCACTAAACCTAAATAAATTATTATTTTTACATATTTTCTTTTTTTTTTAAACAGAGTCATATTCATTTCTAATTATATTATGAAAAGAGTTATTTATATTATTGAGTTATAAGATCTCCACAGTAATCTAATTTAAATGTTTTTTCAAATACATTTTTCCTGAATGTTTCAAGCCTTCTCTCATTCATGGGTATATAGTGTACTTACTTTGGTCGTGTAGATACGGATGTAAATAAATAATTCCAGTATGGGGAAACACAATTATAGTTTATTTCACTAAACACAGGTACAGTTATGACACGAACAAGATACACTAAACAATTAGAAGGAGCAAGAGTAGGCACACAGATAATAATAGTTCACAGGAAGGAATATAAGCGAACGAACATAAAAGCTAGTAGGTATTTGCGTCAGCGGGCGACACGAGCTTCGCGTGCAAATACTCGGGACTGACTGCTCTTGCCTGTTGGCCGGTCGGACCGGTTCGATAGGCAGCGGCGTCGCGCGCGCAGCAGGCCTGCGCGGGCACAGTACCATACGTTTTATTACGTAACTCGCTGGAAAGGAATGTTTCTTGTATGTGCGTTTCCATAGCACAAAACGATAAAGTATACTAGATATTAGATATTAAATATACGTATAATATTTTAGTTTACTTGTGAATTGTTCAGTGTGTTTATTAAGTGATTTCTTTAGTAAGTATAAATATAATAAATAGGTAAATATATAATGTATTGTGTATACATGGAAATAGATAATAAATAATAATATTAAATTATACATTTTAGTAAATACTTAGATGTCTGGACCTATATAGTAAATTACAAATATAAACTTTAATATATTATATAAATAGGGAATAGGCTACATCACTCCCCCCCAGAGGCCGTCACTACGGACGATAATAATCCGGGAATCTTACTCTCCGGCCTGCACGCGTTCTCCTATCATTATCCTGGGCTGGAACTTTTTGCCCCCTGGGAGCAGGAAGAGGCAGGGAACTTGGGTAGGGAGAGGAACTGGGAGTGGACGTAGGTGTGGACATGGGATTTGGGTCGGACAGTATGTAGGCTGGTTTGAGACGGTCTATCGATACTGTAACGGTTTTCCCTTTTACGCTTAGTTTAAAAGTCTTGTTTCCGCGTTCTATGACTTTGTATGGTCCGGTATAAGGCGGTTGAAGTGAACCACGAGAGGAATCGTCTCTCAGTAGGACATGGCTCGATGAAGCGAGTTCTTTATATATAAAGATTTTGTCCTTATTATGCCGGGCAGCAGGCGCAGGTTGTAATTTATTAATGAACTGATGTAGGCGAGTTGTAAAATCGGAGATATCCGTAGATAGCGGATCAGAAGTTTGAAAGAATTCACCTGGTAGGCGAAGTGGCTCGCCATACACCAGCTCTGCAGAAGAGGATTGAAGATCTTCCTTAAATGCGCTTCGTATGCCTAAAAGGACTAAGGGCAATGTGTTCACCCAATTGGAGTCCGCGTGGCACATTATAGCCGCTTTTAGTTGGCGGTGGAAACGTTCTACTAAACCGTTACAGGCTGGGTGATACGCGGTCGTTCGACGATGTTTGAATCCTATCACTTTTCCAAGGTATTGGAAAAGTGCCGATTCAAACTGTCGACCGCGATCGGTGACAATATCCGTTGGACATCCATATCTGGATATCCAGGATATCAATGCCTTACCAACTGTTTCGGCAGTTATGTCCACCATGGGTGTAACTTCCGGCCAACGAGTAAAACGATCCACCGCCGTAAAACAATAGCGAAAGCCTTGCGAAATGGGCAAGGGGCCTACAATGTCCACGTGTATAAACATAAAGCGAGCGCGAGGAAGACCGAAGGTGCCCAAGGGTGTAGACACATGGCGGTTAACCTTGGCGCGTTGGCATGCGAGGCAGTGGCGGGTCCATTCCCGACAGTCTCTGCGCATTCTAGGCCAGACAAAACGTTCAGCAACTAGCTTGGCTGTAGCGTTAGCGCCTGGGTGGCTGAGGCTATGCAGACTGTCAAATATTTGTCTGCGCATGGGCTTAGGGACAAAGGGCCTAGGTGTAGGGGTGCTGGTATCACAATATAATTGTGTAAGGGAGTCGTGGATGCTCATTTTTTCAAGGCGGAGTGAGGTTTCACCCGCCAAAAATGAAGTCAGCTCCGGATCAGCTGCTTGTGATGCAGCTAGCGTTGTTAAGTCGACCGGCATCTGCAGCTCATCGACACGTGACAGGGGATCAGCGACCACGTTGTCTTTCCCTGATATATGTCTAATGTCGGTCGTGAACTGCGAGATGTAGTCGAGGTGTCGGAACTGTCGTGGTGAACAGTTGGCTTTCTTTTCACTGAAAGCAAAACTTAGTGGCTTGTGATCCGTAAATACAATGAAATGTCTGGCCTCAAGCAGGTGACGGAAATATTTGATACTCTCATAGATGGCTAAAAGTTCGCGATCGTACGGAGAGTACTTTTGTTGGGAGGGGCTCAGCTTTCGCGAAAAGAAAGCCAAAGGTTCCCAGTCATTGTTAGTAAGCTGCTGCAATACTGCACCCACTGCCAGGTCGGACGCATCTGTTACCAGAGCAAGTTCAGCCCGGCAATCTGGGTGTGCGAGTAGTGCAGCGTTAGCGAGGCTTTCCTTACACTCGTTGAAGGCTGTAAGGGCGTCACCAGAAATGTCAACTGGATGAGATGCCTTCACGCTACCAGTAAGTAAAGCATTTAGAGGTGCTTGTATGGTAGCTGAACGAGGAAGGAACCTACGGTAAAAGTTGATCATTCCCAAGAATCGCCTAAGTTGCCGGACTGTCTTAGGCACAGGGAACTCTTGAATGGCCTGTACCTTTGATTCTAAAGGTTTGGTGCCAGAAGCGGAGATTTTATAGCCCAGAAACGTAACTTCTGATGCTCCAAAGACGCACTTAGAGGTGTTGAGGAGGACGCCATAGTCTTGCATGCGCTGGAAGAGCTGCTTGAGATGTACCTCATGTTCTGCTTCATCTTTTGAGAATACCAAATAGTCATCTAAAAAACAGTAAGTAAAATCAAGACCTCTCGTCATCTCATCAACAAATCTTTGGAATGTTTGACCGGCGTTCCTTAAGCCAAACGTCATGAACGGAAATTCATACAGACCAAAGGGAGTCGTAATGGCTGTCTTTGGGATATCTTCCTCGAAAACTGGGACCTGGTTGTACGCTTTCATGAGATCGATCGTAGAGAAGACTGTACATCCTGAAATAGAATGGGCAAAATCGTGGATGTGCCTAATAGGATAACGATCTGGGATAGTCCGCGAATTAAGCATCCGGTAGTCACCGCAAGGCCTCCAGCCGTTATCCTTCTTAGGTGCAAGGTGTAGCGGAGAAGCCCACGGACTGTCAGACGGACGCGCTGTGCCGTTGCTAAGCATAAGCTGAAATTCCTGCTTAGCGATTTTAAGCTTGTCAGGTGCCAACCTGCGGGGAGTACATGAAACTGGAGGTCCAGGTGTGGTTCTGATGTAATGTACTGTGTTGTGCTTTGGAAACACCGGTGTGCCTGAAGGGCGCGTGAGCTCAGGAAACTGGTCGAGAATACGATGGTAGCGCGTGTCACCTGCTGAAATCTTAACAGAAGAAACATTTGAATTAGCAATACAAGCGTCAGTAGCTAAAGTAGTTGTATTGTCTATAAGGCGTTGATTGCGGCAATCTACAATAAGGTTAAAGTGACTAAGGAAATCAACGCCTATTATAGGCTTTGTGACATTAGCAACAATGAAGCGCCAAGGGAAGTTTCTGCGTAAGCCTAAATTTAAATTTAAGTGCACAAAACCAAATGTCTCTATTGTCGTTCCGTTTGCTGCTGTTAGGTCGAAGTTTGTCTTCTCTCGACGTTCCCGAAGCGCAGCACGAGGGTAGACGCAAAGGTCACTGCCAGTATCCACTAGAAACTGGCACTTCAAGTTGCGGTCGGTAACGAAGAGGCGACTTGCGGCATGCGGGCAGTTGTTTGTCGCCATTACAGACTGCCGGCGGCGTTTTCCGGCTGCTTGAAGTCGCAGGGCTTCAGACACCTGCGAGCTCTTACTCCATACTTATAGTGGTAAAAGCATATTGGGTGCCTCCGATAGCTGGAATTGGAACGGCTCCTCTGTCGCGATGTTGATCGTCGGCGTTGATGTGGCCTGGAACGCTCAGTAGAGTAGCAGGCGCCACGGGTGTGCTCCTCCAGCTTAATGGTCAGGTGCTGCACCATCCTCTTCAGCTCCGCGATTTCATCAGACTGCTGCATCGTATGTCCCCTGGTAGATGATGCCGTTGCCACGTTGTACGGCGCCGACGTCAGCTCCTGGATGCGATCAGCCAGGTCAGCTAGCTGCTCCAGAGAGTGTGTGGGTTGGGATGCCAGCACAGTCTGTATATTATGTGGAAGCCGGTTGCTCCAAATTGTACGCAGGAATTCATCTGGTACCGAAGGTCCAGCGAGATCTTGGAGATGCCGTAAAAATTGAGATGGCTTCCGGTCGCCGAGCTCTTCGTGGGTCAATAACTGTTTGACCTTCTTTTCATGAGAAGCTGACAGTCGCTTTATTAATTCCGTCTTTATTTTTTCGAAGCGGTTGTTAGCTGGCGGATTAATTATAACGTCTTTAACGGCTTTTGCGTACTGCATGTCGAGGTTATTTGTGACATGATTAAATTTAATCCCGTCGTCGGTAATGTTATTGGCACTGAACTGACCTTCTAACATGGCAAACCACAGCTCTGGGTCTTCCGGCGAGAATGGAGGTATTTTCATCATTCATATATCATCGCTGCATTCGCGGTCAGTGGAAACGCGCACTCGACGCGCTTGCCTTACGGTGACGTTCGTTTCATTCCGTGATCTTTCTGTTTTTGCTGATTCACTGCTATCACTCATTTTGTGTTCTGATGGGTCACCACTATAGTGTACTTACTTTGGTCGTGTAGATACGGATGTAAATAAATAATTCCAGTATGGGGAAACACAATTATAGTTTATTTCACTAAACACAGGTACAGTTATGACACGAACAAGATACACTAAACAATTAGAAGGAGCAAGAGTAGGCACACAGATAATAATAGTTCACAGGAAGGAATATAAGCGAACGAACATAAAAGCTAGTAGGTATTTGCGTCAGCGGGCGACACGAGCTTCGCGTGCAAATACTCGGGACTGACTGCTCTTGCCTGTTGGCCGGTCGGACCGGTTCGATAGGCAGCGGCGTCGCGCGCGCAGCAGGCCTGCGCGGGCACAGTACCATACGTTTTATTACGTAACTCGCTGGAAAGGAATGTTTCTTGTATGTGCGTTTCCATAGCACAAAACGATAAAGTATACTAGATATTAGATATTAAATATACGTATAATATTTTAGTTTACTTGTGAATTGTTCAGTGTGTTTATTAAGTGATTTCTTTAGTAAGTATAAATATAATAAATAGGTAAATATATAATGTATTGTGTATACATGGAAATAGATAATAAATAATAATATTAAATTATACATTTTAGTAAATACTTAGATGTCTGGACCTATATAGTAAATTACAAATATAAACTTTAATATATTATATAAATAGGGAATAGGCTACAGGTATAAAGGTAATTTCTCTTTTTAGAGTTCTTTTTTAGCCCAATATCAAAAGTGACCAAGTGATAAATCAATATTAAAATCGCCACAAATAATTATTTCTTTGTTTTTGTTATTTACTCAATGTAATACCTCATCCATAGTGCTCTCAAATACTTCAAACGGCGAGGAGGGGGGTCTATATACACTTATTATAACAATAATCCCTCAATACAGGCTATTTCAACTGATCGCTCAACAGACAGACTTACAATATCAGTGCGTTCTTTAATGTTAGGTTAGGTTAGGTCTTATGAGTGATGATCAGTGAGCCGCCGCAAGTTGTCTGTTGAATGAACTAGCAATTACAAGATTCTTATATGAAGACATAATTTGACACTGTCTGAGCCAGTGTTCTGTGATACATATTACATGAACATTTTCACAGTTTATGAATAGTTCAATCTGTAATTCCTTACCATCAATGCCCTACATATTTTGATGGACTATGTACATAAAATTATTTTTTACATTTTTATTGCTTAAATTACTAGTTAGAATACTGGTGCTAGATGTATTATCTGTTGTCACTAACTTATGTTTAACGTATTCCTAATACTATGTTTTGGAATATTACATTCCAATGGGTCAAAAGTATAAAGTGACTGCTCAATAGAAGCAGCGGTTGTAGTCAACGAATTGACTGTTATGTATAAAATATATGATAGCGACTATGCTATCTGTCGTAGGTCATAATTGTACAAATTGTACCTATCGTTGGTCATATAAGGCTTATTAATAAATTTATTTAAATCAATAAACTGAAACTTTTCGCTATGACGACATGTCATATTTTGTACATCTATATTTAGTCGATGCTTCATATTATTTTCTGACGGGTTCTGGGTAAATGGAAATGCAAACAAAATAATTTTACTAATATTCTGCTTGCAATTCAATCTAGTAAAACATGCTGTCATTTATTTCCTACTTAGTTGCTTACTTACTATTACTAATATAATCAATATTGTATTAGGGTTAAATGTATGGGATGTAATTTTATCAACTATGTCATAATAATAGGTCTTTACCTATGAAACTGCCGTTTTGCCGTACTGGCCATTTCAAATGAAAATATTTTTTTTTTTACTGATAATTCTAATTTCAAATTAATTTTATTTGACAAACATGGAATTCTTTTTCTAAAATCGTCATTTGTTTATTAGTTAGTGTTTTGTTTTCAACGCATTCGAATATTTTTCGTCATCATGGATAAGTTAAAAATTCGAGTAATTATGGAGTATGAGTACCGTCGTGGCAGCAAAGCGGCACAAGCGGCACGCAACATCAACGACGTTTACGGAGCGAACACTACAAACGAACGCACCACCCGTTATTGGTTTACCCGCTTCCGTTCTGGAAATTTTGACCTGAAAAATGAACCCCGTGGTCGTCCGAAAACTTTGGTCGACAATGACGAATTAAAGGCAATTGTGGAAGCTGATGAAACTCAATCCACGGCTGAATTAGCAGCAGCTTTCGACGTTAGCATCAAAACAATATTGGTCCATTTGCGTCAAATTGGCAAGGTAAAAATGCTTGACAAATGGGTACCCCACGAACTCAATGACCGCCAGCGCGAAGTACGCGTGGAGACGTGCCTTGCACTGCTCAGCAGGCATACAAATGAAAGAATTCTGAACCGCATTGCTACTTGTGACGACAAATGGATCCTGTTTGACAATCGTAAGCGCTCAGCAAGTTGGTTGGACCCTGGCTCAGCACCCAAACAATGCCCTAAACGAAAACTTACCCCTAGAAAAGTGATCGTCACTGTTTGGTAGTCTAACGCGGGTGTAATTCATCACAGCTTCTTGCCAAACGGGACAAGCATTACTGCAGATGTGTACTGTGAAGAACTGAACACAATGATGGAGAAGCTCGCACGTCTCCAACTAGCTTTGGTCAATCGTTCGGCTCCACTGCTCCTGCACGACAACGCGCGACCTCATACTGCACAGCAGACGGTCTCCAAGCTACAAGAGTTGGGGTTGGAAGTTCTCCGTCATCCGCCGTACTCACCAGACCTTGCGCCTACAGACTTCCAATTTTTCCAGAATTTGGATAACTTCTTGGCGGGAAAAAAATTCAATACCCGAGAGGCAGTACAAAATGCCTTTGAAGAATTTGTTGCCTCCCGTCCAGCTGATTTCTTCAAGAAAGGCATCAATAAGCTACCAATGCGCTGGCAAAGATGCATTGATTGCATGGGTGATTATTTTGATTAACAGAAATAAAAAATATATTAAAAAAATTACGGTTCATTTATTTCGTGAAAAACGGCAATTTCATAGGTAAAGACCTAATATGAAGCACCGGGGTAACAATAATTAGTTATTGGCCCCCCAACACACCGAGTAAGTTGCAATCCCATGTTCTTACCAAGGATATGTATAAAAACATATCGGTCACTTTTTTATATGGTAACAGTTTTTTGTAGGAAGCAATTATATACATTGGTTTTATTCAAGACAAGACATTTAGACAAGATTTTGCTAATTCGTAAAAGTCGTTTATGAAAAGATCGATATCTAAATCGATAGCTTTAAACAGTTTTTATGTATTTCGAGCTCTAGAAAATAACTAGCTTTGATTGTAGTGAGTTTTACTGCGCGGGATGTATAATAATTTATTTTATGATTGTCGTGGATGGTTTGGTAGGGTTATACTATATCATGAATTAAATTGGAGCAATATAATTTGAAATCCTCTGTGTCCTCCATGAAAAACGTATCCAGTAGGTTTTTTGTGTTTTCTAGACTCACACGACCAAAATCTTTACAAGATACTTAATACGATTTATATTAATTATTCGTTTTATAGTTGAGATGTTTAACAAAAAGTTAACAAAAATGCGGTTAATGTAGATGGCGCTTGCAAGCTCCCAGAGACTCCTTACGTACGCGTAGAAAACCATTTTTGACACCTCTTTGAAGGGCTTGCAGTAACCTGAAGTATTAATTCTTTGATCTTTGTCATTTTGTGTCTGTTTACGGGCACAGATCCCGGAAACGGCCGAACTGATGTAAATGCAGTGTTCACTGCTGTATGATTACATGAGTAGATAAACAGAACAGAACAGAACAGCTTCATACAACCGAACGAATCGGTTGCGCTACCACAAGCACGCGGGGCATGTGTGCGTGACCACTGGTGGCTTGTCACGTACGCGGCGAGACTTGTCAAAAGTCATTCTCAAAAGGCACAGGCAGTTGACAATCTCAGGGTCATTGCGACGCACGTTGTTTGTTTAGTTAGTTGCAAGTATGATTATTTTAATCTAAAAACGTTGTATTTTTTATTGATAATGGTTGTTTATTGTACTGTGTGTATGAATAATTCTAGAAAAAATAAAATTGAATTGCTCGACCCAAAGTTTCGCGAATATTTCGATCTTGAAATAAATATTGTCTATATTGGTAATTAAATACTTAAGAGTATTCAAAATTGTAAATTTGATATGTCATGTGAGTGTTTCCCGTTAGATTACTTGAAAAAACTATATGATAAATTCAGAATTTACCACACTATCAAAAGAAACAATAAATTACTGAATACAAAAATTATAAAAGAAAATTATTAGAGTTAGTAATTTGTAAAGTATTCTATCATACTGAATAATGAAACTATTTAACAAATATTTTGTTTAATTTGTCTGAACCTATTGTGACAACCCTACCAAAATAAGTAACAATATTTCACGTTCTTAAGAAGCTGTGTCTCTGTTCCGTTTATCTACTCATGTGGTATGATGGTGAATTCGGGGCGATGATAGCTAGTGCAGCTGAGCTGTTCCGCCATCTACGTGAATTCCTAATACCCGGTAGGTTTAAGCCGGAAAAAGTGTTGCATTTCTGTATAAGGTCACCCGCCACTCGCCCTTCTCGCCTCTGACATGAAGCCTTTGTTTGAGGGTGTTCGTCGTTTGGATACTTGGGGGGAGGGAGACTTGCCGAGCTAACAGATGCAGAAAAGAATAATTTTGTATAGACATAAAGAGACTCTGTAAATTTATTTTGAAAAAAAAATATACCCGTGAAGTTTCTTGCCAGTTCTTCTTCACGAAGGCTTTTTTCGAACTGGTGGTAGAATCATGTTTTATTTGACGTCAATAAGAACAAGTAATTGTCAATGTTGAGAAATAAATATTTGAATTTGAATTTGTATCTTTTTGCTCAAAGGTCAACATTTTTTTTTTGTTTATACTTTTCCAAAATTTTTAAAAGTTTACTCATTATTCATGATCTGTAAATAAGTCTCCAGTTTTATTAAAATAAAGCTAACAAACCTTACCTTATTATGCAAAAGCAAATGCCTTTATGTTTTATTCGTTTACATATATAAATTACCAAAGCACTAAAAACTACTCATGACTGGCGTGGACGGTTTCGCCACACAAAGACACTAAAACCAATACAAAGGGTAAAGCTTGAATATACTACATTCATACATAAAATATTAGGTGACCCTACAGAGTGGGTTGACGTCCAGTTATGAAGCTCGTGAAGGGTCTTCGTTCATGTGGAGAGCTCACAGCTCACCAGCCCGCAAACACGTGACTGGAGAGGGCGCTCGAGGACGTCGTCTGTGTGCTGAGTTCAATAATACATTTATGTGTATGTTGCAAAGCTTTCAAAATCACACTAAGAACATATTTAACGGCAAATTTGATATCTTTAAGAAGAAAATCGCTTTGGACTTTGGTCGAATTTTGAGCCTTTGTAGTAACCAGATTTTCTTTAAAAGTGAATTTACATAGTAAATTTAGTATTGTAAAATGTTTTAATAATATTTTTCTGTGATAATTATTTTACCACAAACGAAACACATTTCACTATAATCCACTACTAACCTATACACATGCATTTCAGCCATTCACAACGCTTGTAGTTATCCAGGAGGCTTGGGAATGGAATTCCGTGGTGCATTTAGTATTGAATTTAGTTTTTTTCGTAATTTCCGTGGCGCTTCAACAACTGCTTAAAGCCTAAAATAATTATTTTTTTTATATTTGAGTATTTTTCTAACTTCTGAAGCTAGTAATTGTACAATGACTATTATTGTAGTGTTACTGATATAAAAACGTAATAAGCTCAATCATATTGAAAGTCTTGCATTGAATTCAAGAAAGTAATGATTGATGAGCAGGCCCCGGGGGCGGGCGGCCGTGACGGAAGTGCGGTGTCACGGTGCGGAAGGAATACCCTCATTGCTTGATTCAACCTCGAGCTGTATCTCTTATATTGTGGGTGGATTCGACGCTGAAATAAAGCCACCGGGAAATGCTTAGTAATCAAAATCATTGGAAGCTGTCGAAAGAAAATCTCTTTTATTTGCTTGTATTGCTTTGATGAAACTTTTGTGTACTACAAAAGCGTAATCTAGTATTGTTGCTATGCGTACTGGCAATATTTTTCCTTTCTCCTTAAGAAATAAATTCCTACTGCATACGAGCGCTCGACCCGCCTGACGACGAGAGGCTCGCGTCCGTGGACAACGTGAGTCAAAGGTGTTTTATTATTATTATCAGTTATTGTAATTATTATATCGAGTTAAGACGCGTCGCCGACGCACGCTTCAGTTGAACATAAAAACGCGGAAATTATTTGTACTTAGGATGATTGATTATATTAAGACTGAACGCGCTATATACTTTTGAAACACTTTTAGTATAGTAAAGTAACGAATTAAGAATTATTTTTATTTCACAGTTTAGAAATTGGTTTAAGTAAGAACTGTCAAAAGTCCCTCAGCCAAGTAATAGTCTTGGTACTTTGGTGAAGAAATCACAAACTTGTCTTTGTTGTTGTTGTACGTTTTTTTTTTCAACATTGACAATTACTTGTTCTTATGACGTCAAATAAAACATGACTCTACCACCAGTTCGGAAAAACCTTCGTGAAGAAGCACTGGCGTGAAAATTCACATACATCAACAACTTCGCTACATCAGGTACTCATGTATTCCAGCTCAAAGTAATATCTTGTCTAAGTAGTTTCTTAGCAACGTAAATTGCTTATTTATACGAATGGTGTAGGCACCAGAATTACTTCCAACTAGGTCCTAGTTTAGTTTAGTTCTATGGGGTTTCAATAAACATGTTTTTGGCATACGTAAAATAAATTACAAACAAAAAATACAACTGTTTTGGTCGGACAATAATTGATAAGTCATATTAAAAAAAAGAAGAATTTATAATTCAAAATATTTTTATTTACTTTACTTTAATTGTTTGCCAAACGCCAATAACAGATAACTACAAGTATTTCATTGGTGGTTGTGCTAACACTTAATGAATGTTACTTTGGCCTTTAAAAAGTAGCATAGATAGAGCAAGATGGAAACACTCCGGACACTCTTTTACAAGTACCAAAGAAGGTAAAAACATAAGATAACTGATCGTGTAGGCTGAGTAATTCATGGCGCAACCAAGCTGTGTACACAGTATTCTCTATGTTTACACAATATCAATCACTAAATACCTTGCGAAGCCGCGGGTACAAGCTAGTAAAGTAACAGTTGGAACGTCTGAGAGACGGGTTCAAGAGGCCGTTAAGTGTACCAGTGGGTTCGTTACTTGTTTCCTCATTATTATATTTTTCTATAGATGGTATGTATATCTACATAATTATAATACAGCGTTCTTGGTCCGAAGGCTGCCAACTTCCCGATGCACGGAAAATGTTTTGTCTATGACTAGACAAGATGGTAATCGACACATTCTGAAATTAGCGATTTGCATGATTGTTCAGGCGTTAGAGGCTACGTCATCCACAATTAACGTAGCTTATATTTTGTATATAATACGAGTGTGAGGAACTTGCAGAGCTGACGAAAGAGAAATCGTGGCCAAAAGAAATTATAAGTATAATGAAAATAGATGCCAAATATGTAATGAATTCCCAAGCGCTCAGCTCGAGCGCCCCTGGCAGTGTTGCTTGTTCTGCGTTTGTTTCAACGTACTTTTACATTTCTTATTTCTACGTTTACACACGCAACGAAAAAAGAAGAACTTTTTTCGTTGCGTGACTTTTTAACCATTACCGATCATACAATTTTTGTCATTCCCTAATTGTAAATAAGATTTCCAGTACATGAAGTGGCTGTATGCTGCAATTGACCGAGAACGACGTGAGAAGCTCGGAAGTCTCCCCTCAGTACATCAGAACAATGTTTCCATTGAGTCTTGAATGAAAAATATACTGGCAACACAGTATCTACTTACTTATTATAAAATTTGGGGATCCACACACATGATTTCAATTTTGTCACCGTATTTCAGGTTGAGGAAACGTTCGTGGTCATAAGTTTAGGCTGTAATCGAATTCACTGAGTTTTTATCGTGTAAGAGCACGTGAGGGCCCGGGAGCAGGCGGCGGAGCGCGGGGCGTCGGCTGTGGCGGCGGCGCGTCACGTGCGGGACAGCGGGCGCATGGCGGCGACACGTGCGGGCGGCAGGCGGCGGCTGCGGACTGCCGCGGTCGGCCCGCACCCCGTCGGCTGCGCCCCGTCCCCTCCACCCGCGCCATCGACGCGCCCCCTGCAGTCGGCGCGCTGCTGCCACCGCCGCTGCCACCGCTACTAAGATTGACTTCATTCGCAGTCCTGCTGGACTCGTAAGCACCCAACAAAGTAATAATGCGCTACCGAATAATACAATCCATGGGTGCCAATGCTACTTACCTGCAAGAGGGTGTCCTGCTCGCTGAAAAGTACAAATTAAGCTATTTTATTACATTGGAAGTCTTTTTGTCTAAATTTAATCAAAGTCCAAAAGGATTTTATCTGTTCAATGTTAACTTTTAAAAATGAGACCTATGTTCCGAATTGTACCACTGTACACATACTTTGTCGTTTTGGCTTTGAAAGTTTCCTAGTCGAATAATTCTTATACTTTTTATAATTAATTTGATATACTTCAAAAGCGTTTCATATCGTTTTAAAATCAATTGAAACAAATTGAAAAATCAACTAGACCTGTAAACTCGTGAAACAGGTGTTTATATACTCATTATTTAATATATGACTAAAAACGTCCACGAAGTTAGTGTATTAAGAGGTTTGCACTGAAATTCAGCGCAGAACTTTCAGCTATACCAGGCCACTCAGAAAGTTTTGCGAAAAAAAGCTTTTATGTTAGCTACGCAAACGATTTGAAAAATCGATTATTTAATAATATATTGGTCCAAATGTAAGTTTCCCTCCAAATTTTGTTTAAGGTAAAAAAACTATTAAGTGTCGTGCTGAAAAAATTTTGGTCGTCAGTTTTTACTCTTTAGTATCAATTCACAGTAGTACACTACCAAATGCTTGCCAGAAGTTTTAGCTGCTGCGGGAAACAAGCAACCGAACACGGGACTCCGAGGCCTCTTGCTCCACCACTACAACGCGCCCATGCACGCTGCTTTTAAGATGAGGTACTTCCTAAACACTACTCCGGTAAACTTTTGGATAATCTGCCTTTGATTTGGGACTGAGTGACTTCTTTTTTTGTTCCCTAAAATTAAAAACCAGCTCAAGAGGATACAGTTTTCAGCGCCAGAAGATGCGTTCACTGCGTTCTTGAGGGCCTTTGAGAATGTACCTGTTTTTCAACTCTCTCGTCTCACGGACTGGAAAATGTGCTTTGAAAATTGGTTCAGACGCTTGAAAATTTGTGTAGACGCTAGTGGAGAGCTCTTTGAAAATATGTAACAAAAAAAATATAATCTACAGAAAATATTTTTTTCTACAAACTTTCTGAGTGTCCCGTATGCTTAGTGCAAACCCATTCGGCGCAAATAATTCTATGACATTTACAAAACGTAGCTATAAACTAGCGCAGCCGTGACCGCCGCCGCCGCCGCTAGTGCGTCACTTCTGTCGAGGAGTTTATGCCATTTACTTGATGGCGAGAGCTGCGTAGCCTGCCTGCGGCGACGTACCTGAGAATTTATTTATGCCTCGTCATGTAGAGTCAGCTAAAGTTTTATTTTTTTTGTGAAATTACTTTTCTTATTGGTTCTGAAATATTTTATAAATTAGAGATTAACCAAAACTGCACAACAGGCTGATGCCGATGGGACAGATACGTTTAAAATACCCATTATATTTTCAGTCATATCTGATAACATCTGAAAATAACTGCGAGCAGCCAATATTATCTCTATGAACGCATCATCACTAACAGCCTGCCCTGGAGTCGCGGCGGCATCATTAGCCCCACTGGGCACATGCAGCGATGCCATGTACCTGCAACATTGTACATATATACTTAATTTTTTAATTTGCTTATGTAATATTTTTAATTTAGGGGATAATTTTCTATCAGAGTAATAAAAGGTGTTGTTTGCTGCATCGACGAACAGCGAGTGAGCGCGCGAGCACCTGGTGGTGGGCGGCATCCGCGCCCACGGACATCGTTAGTCGTGGGTGTTTTATTTATTAATAGTGACGAGCCACTGCCAAGAAACACGACCACATTACGTGGTTTGTATGGCGGTCATCATAGGAAGTGCTGGAGCGCCGCTCTAGACGAGATCTTCACGAAGAAACCCCATTACAACATAACAAAATGAACGTATACACATTTGGGTGGTCGAACATCGTTATCGGCTTAGTGAAACATGCTTTCTACAGAATAAAGGTTAGTTATCCATTCGTGGGACATTCTCAGGACCACCATGTTTACAATCTATTTTAGAAGGTGTATTATTAACTAATAATTTAACACTTTATAAATGTTAAAGAAACTTTTATAATTTTTGATTCCTTCATTTTACGGCTGAATGATGAATGATGATGAGTGAGGTAGATTGTGGAGTTTAACGAGAGTGAGCGAGACAGACAGTGGCTGTATTAAGAAAATTCGTTATTATTTTTTATGATGATTAAATACCCATAAGGGTTTTAAACAAAAAAAGCATTTTTAGAAATGAAATAGAATTTCTAAAGGAAATGGAATGGATCTAGGAGGAGAAGACATTACTAACGACGACACAGTCCGGTCGTTATGGCTAAGCCAACTCCCGAATACCATAACAACCATCCTTACAGCTTCAGAAAACGCAACACTAAAATAATGTGTTTATATACTCTAATAAACGTGTAACCTACAATAACATTTAATCATAATCTTACTTTCAAATTTCAAATTGTTAATGAAGAATTGAAGGATATTGTGGCACCAGATCCATCGCAAGCCACGTCTGAGTTAGCTGTAGGCTGCAGTGTTAGTGACAAAACTGTTTTAATCCACTTGAAGCAAATTGGGAAGGTGAAATAGCTTGAGAGGTGGGAACCTTATGAATTGAGTGCAGACAACCGACAAACACGCGTCGACTGCTGCGGTACATTACTCAACCATGTGAAAGATAATGAAAGGATCTTAAATCGAATCTGTGAAAAAAAAATGGGTAAAAAATGTGATAAAAATATGGGCCCTGTACGACAATCGGCAACTCTCATCTCAATGGTTGAACCCTGGCGAACCAGCAAAATCCTGCCTCAAGCGAAAATTTGACTCAAAAAAAGTTACTTATGAGCGTTTGGTGGACTAGTGCCTGTGTTTTTCACTACAGTTTTTTTTAATCTGGCCAGACAATTATGGCAGATGTCTATTATCGGCAACAGCAAAACATGATGGAAAAGCTAGCTGCTAAACAACTGAGGCTGGTCAATCCCTCTAGGCCACTGCTGCTTCAGAACAACGCTAGACCACACACTGCACAACAGACGGCTATAAAATTAAAGGAGCTTCAATTGGAATGTCTTAGACATTCACCGTACTCCCCGGACCTTGCTCCAACAAATTACCATTTTTTTGAAATTTGGATAACTTCTTACAAGGCAAAAATTCAACTCCGATGGAGCAGTACAAAGCGCCTTCAAAGATTTTATTGATTCCCGTCCGAACGGTTTTTTTAGTAAAGGAATCAATGAACTAACTTTGAGATGGCAAAAATGCATATATAGCAACGGTACATACTTAGATTAAATAAATATATAATATTAAAAAAAAAATGACTTTATGTTCCTTGCTTACAAAACACCAATTTCATATGTAATGACTCATATGTACAAAGTATTCATGATTATAAAATAATTTTTCTTTATCGCCTTGACACTAGTAAGACATAATTTTTTTAAGGTTAATTTCATATTTTTCAGATAAATTGTTACTCAACATTGCCCAGCGTTTTAAACTATTACTAAAAAAAGTATATATTTATTTTTCTAAATTATAGAAAAAGGTCGACTTCAAGGACATGTTTCGCAGCATCGCTTAAAATTAAATTAATGTGTGTGCAGCACAATGAACATAATCTGCATTCGTGGCATGCTCTTTTATAAGGGCTTGTAATTCTTCATACACACCCGACAAAACATTTCCTCCGTCGTAACACTGTCCTCTACGTTTAGACAAACCAATTCCACATTCACAACTCAATGATATTTCAAATTTCAGTTTTAAGTCCTTCTGTAACTTAATCGGATACTGCTATAAACCCAAAACCCCTTCATGTAACACAATAGTACTAACGTGATGGCAGAGATTTTATAAGAACATTTTACTTTTTGTGAGACATCCCACAGGTATATTCAAGCGGCACGTGATGCAGCTAAGTGGAGGCATAACGGCTGGCGGCCGGCGTTCGCTGCTGCATATACTCCTTTCTCTCCTTAAAATGATAACTCTCAGTGAACGTAGGTGGATTATGGATGTTTGATTCCTAATTTTTATTTGAAATTATCAATTTCAATATAAAAATCCCCCAGCTATTACAAACGATTTTTTTAAAACGATGTTCTCCACTAGTATCCGAGATATTCTATCTTATTATACTCTCTAAAAGTACGAGTAATTAAGGATTCACATTTATATCGAATAGTAAAAATAAAAAATTTCTTTCAGACTCAGAACGAGGATATTGAAATGTTTCATGATAAATGTTATACCTTCAAAAGAAAGTTGAGTGGAATCACTGGCCCAGCAGTCCATTAGGGACCTTTTTTTTCTTATCTTCACACTATAAAATGTTTTATAGTGTGAAGGAATATCTAAACGACAAAACTAAAATTTTAATATTACATTTAATCACTAATTTAACTACATATCATTTACCCTGTTTTAATTTATTGTTATTTTTTTAATAACAATTTGACATTTACTATTTTATTTGAATGTTGATATATGATGTCATTTTAATTTTATAGACAATTTTTTATTATGTGACATGTGTTTTAATTGAATAGCTTTATTGTATCATTTTTATACTTGTAAATATTTTGGATCTCTTAACTTAATAATTTTAATTATTGAAATTATGTAAATTTGCACGCTGACATTGTAGCAGTATATGTACGGACACTAATATTAAAAATTAAGACCTATTGTAACGCTTATACTAGCAAATAAAGAATTTATTATTATTATTATTACGCCGCGGATAGAAGCCGTCGAGTATGTACTCGACGATTCGATGGACTTGCTGAGGGCCGGAGTGCTTATTAGCCGGGATATTCAGAAGTTTACCCGTCTTGGGAATGCCTATGACTGTCTTGTCTTTCCAAGCTTTTGGAAAGTAGCTAAGGTCAAAACAGGCATTGAAAATAATAGCTAACAAGGTAAGCATCTGTTGAGGCAGGTGCTTAAGTGCGTGGTTGGAAATTCCATCCACATCGGGAGCTCTTTGGAATTTTGACTTCTAATGAGAAGCGAGATTTCATCATTAGAGAATGTGGCGGGGTTGGCGGTGACGGGGAGAGAGTCCCCGCGGAAGACTTCGTCCTCCACCGCCTAGATGTGGGAGGGATCCGTTGCGGGAGGGAGGGTTGCGTGCTGGGCGAGCATAGTGATGCAATGCTGTCAGCGAAGCATTCGACTTTCTCTTCGACTTCGAAGGCAGTAGTGCCATCGGGACGAGTGAGAAGAGGAGTCTTGGGTTGTAAGGGGGAGTCGCCTACCATTAAAAAATGTCAAATGCCAACCTTGCCTGCCCGTGGTGCACCCTGCCGGACAGCGGACGAGGCTCTGGCGACCGATGAATGGCGGGATAACCATTTTGCAGGTAGGTTTCGACCGCGGCTTGCAACCACCCTCTAGACAAAGCCATGCCGCCAAGTGACCTAGTCATGTTCCGGCATGTCTTGAGTAGCCATTGGAGGAGAAATGGTCCGAGTAATTGCGCAACGTATGTGAGCCATTTGAACTCGAAGGGTCATGATGCGCCGGGTGGCCCATTCTGGAGGGCAGCGGGATCCAAATAAACGGTGCACCGCTGGCCGACCGCAGGTTGTAGGGGGCCCAACTAGCGTTCTAGACATTCGTGAAAGGCTGCCCCACCGCCTGTGTAAAATCCAGGGATTGATCCATCGTGCCGGTTGGCGACCGGATGGAGAGGGCCCGATGGCGATCCCCAGGGGGTTTGGGCGTCCCCGTGGTCTCCATATGAGTCCCCTACCAGTGGGTTTGACCACTCGAGTTGCTTGGTTCCAAACGATGTGCTTCGCTCAACTTCTATTCCTCTCCCCTATTCACCTTACCAACAACGTAATGGAAAAGTCAAAAAAGAAAAATAAGTGCCGACAGCGAATGCACTCCCTCTCCCTAAAAGTACACTTCTCTAACATCTGAGGAGTACACTCAAATCCGACCGAAAATAGACATCCGACCACTGTCTGGTGAAATCTGTGTCGCAAAACTCGCCAACCGATACCAGCCCAAAAGGCAATAGGCGAGTATGGCGGTTCAAGTCAGCAGATTGGAGATCCTTGGCGGCAAGCTTGCTTTACTTCTGATGATCCATCATGTTATGGAACGTGTCTTGAACCATCGTCTCCTGACGTACCTAGAGACCAATTAGCTCCTCAGTGAGAACCAATATGGTTCCCGCGGAGGACAATCAACAGGAGACCTTCTAGTGTACGTCACGCATCTATGGAGCATGGCCTTGGAAAGGCACGGAGAGGCAATAGCCGTATCCTTAGATATCTCCAAGATCTTTGACCGGGTATGGCACGAAGCTTTCTTGAGCAAGGTTCCTGCGTATGGCATACCATCTGGACTCTGCGACTGGATTTTTGATTTCCTGAGGGAACGGTCAATTCGAAATGTCGTCGATGGATTCTCATCGGACCTAATGGCGATCAACGCAAGCGTACCTCACGAATCTGTTCTCTCTGCAACATTATTCCTGCTGCACATTAATGACCTTCTTTTATCGGAAGACATTATTGGTTACGCCGATGACAGCACTGTTGTTGAGAGATATGTGTCCAAAGCGCGAGCGAGTCCAAGCCAAATCCAATTTCAGAGAGAGTCGATGATCGAACGGGTTGATTTGACATTATGTAGGGTTTCCGATTGGGGTAAAGCCAACCTTGTCAAGTTCAACCCTTCCAAAACCCAAGCGTGTCTCTTCTCCGGTAAAAAGAGCACATTCAACTTGACGCCCACTTTCCAAGGTGTATCAAGGGCTTCTAGGCATGACTATCACGTCGAAACTTAATTTCGGTCACCAGATTGAAACCATGGCACAGTCAGCTTCCAAAAAATTGGGAGTCATCGCAAAGTTCCGGCTGTATTTCAACTCAGATTGTTCAACCTGTACACAGCCCAGGTTCGATCCTGTATGGAGTCCTGCAGCCATCTTTGGCATGATTCCGCTAAGTACCATCTTGAAGCTTTGGACTCTGTCGACCGAAGGGCTCGTAGACTCATCAGTGACGACAAACTTACTTTTTCGAGACTGCAAAGTCTTGAACATCGTCGAAAATTTGCTAGTCTATCGGTTTTTTACAGATTGTACTTTAGAGAGTGGGCGAATACTCTTTTTCAGCTGATCGAACCTTCCCCCTTACTCCAGCGGTCAACCAGACGCAAACAAAAGTTTCACCCGTTTGTGGTTAGCGTGCCGAAGAGCCGAACTAAACGGTTCGATAGCTCATTTTTGTTTCGTGTTGCCAAAGAGTGGAACGATTTTCCTGGTCTGTTTTTCTAGAAAAATATAACCCTGGAACTTTCGAGTGTAGAGTGAATAGGTACCTCTTGGACGGGCGTGTATGATCCTCGTCTTCATCGTCACTTTCCATCAGGTGATAAACGCCGGCTAATCATTTATAAAAAAAAAATAAAAATTAGGAACGTGAGAGGCGGTGTCTACGCGTAAGGCTTGGGCCATACTAAAATACGCTTGGTGGGACGGGGAGATATTCTCCATGAGATCGTTCATCTGAGCGTCTCGGAGTTCTGCGAGGCGAGACCTAACTTAACGTTGTAGCTGACTCGCAGCTAATCTATAGGCGAGCGCGGGATACAGCTTGGCTCTCCGGACAGTCACATTCTTAGCTTTAATAAGATTGCTAACAGCTAAGGGAGGCGTGGGTTTGCCTTGCTTAGCAACCTTTTCGTTAACACTGATGGCTGAGTTGATAGCATCAGTGAGGGAATTGACTAATGAATCTATTTTATCCGGGCTATCTAATTGATCGGGCGAGATCGCAAGCAGAGAGTTTGGGGCATATAAGGCTCAAACTAACGTATTTTTAAAGCCTTTCCAGTTGGTAAAGGTCTTAGGAAGGGTGACGTTATCGTAAGGTGGTCCTAGCACGAGGTAGACGGGGCGGTGATAAGAGACTAGGTCATCGAGCGGTTCGATAGACCTGAGATCAAGGTTGATATGCTTTACTATTGCAAAATCGAGGATGTCGGGAGAATGGTTCGGGTTGTCGGCATAGTGAGTGGGAGTGACGGGAGAGATGACGTGTAAGTCGAGTTGCTGAGTGATGTTCAGGAGTGCGATACCGCTGTTGTTGGTCGATAGGCATGTCCAGTCAGTATGTTTGGAGTTAAAATCTCCGAACATAATGACTGAATGGCCGAGGGCGAAAATGGCCTCAAAATCGGTGTGGTTTGGTCTGGTGCCACTAGGTATGTAGATTGAGGCTATGATGATGATACACACAGTGACTTCCATGTTGAGGAGAGGTGGGTTAGGGAGAGGAGAGCAATGGAAACCTCTTTTGTAGTAAATAGCAGTGCCACCGAAACCGTCGGAGTTGGGCCTATCGTTGCGAGTAAACGCGTACTTAGGAATAGCGTATCCCCTGGAGCGGTTTGGAGTAAGCCATGTCTCCTGGAGAAGGAATAAGTCAGGTTCTTTGTTCTGAAGGAACAGTTTAATCTCGGGAAGGTTGGTGTTAAGGCTACGAGCGTTAAAAGATACTAGGGATAAGCCCTTGGGTTTAATACGACTGGACGCGGGATTCGCGGATCTAGACATTATAATTGACTTATTTACGATTTTATAGAAAAAAAAAAATAAAAAATAAAAAAAAATTTTTTACAACGTACTTAGGAGCGAGTGATGCTCGGCTAACGCGAATAAACGCTCTTGAGGAGAGCGGGCGGCTCGTAGTTTGCGTGCGAGTACGGAGATTTCCCTAATGTTGCCGTTTTGAATAATGTCGAACACGGTCTTCATGTCCTCAGCCAACGATGACTGAGGTGAAGACGACGGAGCGGGACGCGGGTCTACGGGAGCTGGGATAGGGCGGGAAGGTGAAGCGGCCGGACGCTGTCTCCAGGAGACAGCCGAAGTCGGCATCGGTTGCTCGGGCTTTGCTTTCAGGGGAACCCGATTGTGCAGCGGCGGGAAGTTAGCGGGAGTGAGCAGCGTTGCCGGTTTAGTCGCGGCCTTCTTTACGGAGGAGCGTAGAGCACGCGGACAACCCCTGTAGTTAACTGTGTTGCTGGACTGGCCGCAAAGCACACTCAGCACGCAACGCACAGTGCACTCCTTCGTTATATGAGGATCCAGGTACTTAACGCACCTGGGGGGAGCTGAGCAATTTGCCGCTGCGTGGCCGTAAAGCTGGCAATGGTGGCATTGCCCAGGGTGACCGCGTCGGTTAGGATGCTCGACGGAGATATTCGAGAGTTCGCAGATTGTGCGAGCCTCTCTGTTAAATAATACTAGTTAGTAAGTTACAGTCTCAATATTTATCTTTATGAATGTCAATACTCTGTGTATGTTTTTTACCTCAGTTATCACTTGCGGTGTCAACTTAGTATTACTCCTCTTTGCAAGGCGGTGTTGAGGAAGCTGGTTGTAATGTAATGTGTCTTAAATAAACTAATAAAAGTGCGAAGATGTTTTATTGAAGGAAGAGGTCCGTGGATCCAAACCATGCTCTGCTACCAGCTCAATTAATAATAGCACGCTTCCACTGCGCCAAACGAATATTGTGAGCAAAAATGTTTAACGAAGAAAAGAAACTAGCGTGCGTGCGTCAAAATGGCTGCCGGTGAAAAACATCAAATTAAACAATTTAATGGTGAGAATTTCAACATGTGGCTATATAGAATAAAGACAATTCTGAATGAACAAGAATGTGAGGATGCAATTTTATTGCCAGACTTCAGTCAAAACAAAGATAATAGAAAATTAGAAGCACGTGCCAAAAGTGTTATTGTGGCGTCAGTAGCCGATACCCATATTGAGTATATACGAGAGGCAAAGACCGCATTTTGTATAATCAAAAGCTTAGAAAATAATTTTATGGAAAAGAATACACGAAGTCGCATATATTTACGAAGAACACTTCGTAACATAAAATATGATGAATATGGAAAGTTGCAGTGTCATCTCACAGCCATGGAAGAGATATTCACCCAATTAAAGAACGCTGGCACAAGCCTTACTGAAGAGGAAAAAGTCATACTGTTATCAATGCAAATCATATGAAGTTGTAATAACCACATTAGAAGTGATACCTGATTTGAAACTAAGCTTTGTAAAGGAGAGGTTGTTAGGGGAAGAAGAGAAAAGAAAGAGCGGACAAAATAATGTAGAAGAACATAATGTAGCAGCATTTAATGTTTCAAGTGTGGTCGTGCAGGTCATAAACAGTTCCAGTGTAGGAGTGGGCAAGGTAACTACAATCGAAGAGGAGGTGTGAGCAGCAGCCACCAAATCAGAGGAAGTTTTCAACAACACCATGGGAATCAACCAGGAAGAGGAATGCAAGGTCAAGGAAGAGGAATTCGAGGCCAAGGAAAAGGAATATATGGAAGAGGAAGAGGAATGCGCCGTCAAGAAAGAGGACAGTTTGAACAGGGAAAATCATTTGCGGTAAATTCGAATGAAGAAAACAGTGGTAATGATTTTATTTGTAGTAAAGCTAATAATTATGTCCCTAAAACTTCAAATTGGTATATAGATTCAGGATGTTCAGATCACTTAACAAATGACAAAGATTTATTTAATCATGGATTTACATTTCTTAAAAAACCAAAAATTATTTGTGCAGCTAAAAATGGTGTTACTTTGACAGCAACAAAAATAGGCAATATAAAAACACAAACTGTTGTAAATGGTAACATTAACTATCACACTGTTAAAAATGTTTATTATGTTCCGGACTGAATGAAAAATCTTATTTCAGTTTCTAAATTAGAGAGTGCAGGTTATACTGTAATATTTTCAAATGGTTGTGTCAAAATTTATAATACAAAAAAAAATTCTTATCATTTTAGGTTATCTAGAAGGTTCATTATTCAGGGTAGAAATGGAATTGTGTCGATCTCATTGCAATTATTCAAGCAAACAAAATGATAAACAAATTGAACTTTGGCATAAACGTTTTGCACATTTTTCTTTGAGTACTAAAGTAGAGAATGTTTTATGTGAAGAATGTATGCTGGATAGAATGACGATGTTGCCCTTTAATAATACTGGAAAGAGAGCTACAAGACCTCTTTAGCTCGTACACAGTGATGTTTGTGGTCCATTAACACCTGAAACTTGGGATGGTTACAAATACTATGTGACCTTTATAGATGACTTTTCTCACTTTGTTATGGTGTATTTGATTAAACATAAATCTGATGTTTTTGATAAATTTAAACAATACTTTTTTACAAAACATTTAAATTCCAATCTACTTAAATTAAGGATAGATAATGGTAAAGAATACATGTCTAAAGATTTTAAGGATTTTTGCTGTAAAAGTGGAATAACTATTCAAACCACAGTACCCTACAATCCTGAAATGAATGGAGTTGCTGAACGAATGAACCGGACGTTGACTGACAGAGCTAAAACTGTCCTAATTGACTCCAAATTAGATAAAAAGCTTTGGGGAGAAGCAATACTTTATTCAGCTTACGTAACAAATAGATACAGTTTCAAGAGAAGTGACTCCTGCTGAGTTATGGTATGGTGTAAAGCCCAATTTAACATGAGAGTATTTGGCAGTATCGCATTTAATCATGTACCAAAAGAAACCAGAAAGAAATTAGACCCGAAAGGAGAAAAGATGTACGTGGTGGCTATAGTCTAAGTGGCTATAAACTGTGGGATACAAATAAAGAGAAAGTAATAATAGCACGAAATATTATTTTTGATGAAAGAGTAAGAATGGAACATGTTGTGGAAATACCTTTGTTTGAGGAGAATAGAAGAGATGAAATAAATGATACTGAAGCAGAAAATATAATAGAAGAGAAAATAGATACTTATAGCGGAGAAAATAATATGAAGGAAAATACAAAATAAATCAGAATTCAGGAAGAGTGAAAAGTAATACAACAGTGCCTAAGTGGCAAAAGGATTATGTAGTATCTCACACATATGAAGAGATAAATAATAGAGAGGATAGAAACCTATGGAAAAAGGCAGTAAAAGAAGAAATAAATGTATTAGAAGAAAGTGGTACTTGGAAAAAGGTTGTAGAAGAAGAAAACATGAAATTATTGGATACTAAATGGGTGTTTACTAGAAAAGTTGTAGGAAGGAAGGAAATGTGTAAAGCTCGACTTGTTATACTTACTGTACCTGAGCCTTGCGAACGATCGTCGGATACAGACGTAAGTAAGCTCAACCCTGTTGTTGCTGCTTCCCACCGAAGTGATGAAACTAAATCGAGGTTTGCACGAAAGTGCGAGACGGACTATGTTACGGCCGGTTGAAACCGGCCGCAGCGTAAGTCACAAAGAGGCTTATCTTAAGTCGTCGGGGAAGAAGCGAGATATTGATTAGATCTCAGCGTTTGAGTATTGCTACGAGTTGTCGTCATGAGAAAACAATCGTGACTCAGCAGCTGGTGCCTCGCAGATCGGGTCTGTGGCGAGTGATCCTGTATATGATAGCAAATAGACTAGATAGCATGTATGTAAAGAATTCCTGTGCCATTCCGGGGGGAGGGAAGCAGGAATGGCTTCTTTAATTTGTTTTACATCGAAAAAAAATTAACAACATAGTTTATAAGCACTAATGTACTTACAACATGAGTCTTTGGTACTTTAAATAAATAAATCATTCATTCATGCATTCATTAACAAAAACAAATTAACAAATTACGTAAGCTTATTATAATAATAATAAAATGTATTCAGCAAAAAGTTTAAATTACATGAATCGTGGCCGGAGTCACCTTTTAAGCCAAGAAGACCCGTTCCAGGAGTCTCCGCTCGTCCGTTACATTGCTTAACTCATTAACTAACATTTAAAATATATATATATATATAGTAATGATTTTAAAACTATATACCAATCTTGAATTTTTGTGTAACTTACACAGTACTAAAGTGAGTGTATGATTAATTTTTTTATTTGTTTACAAACATAATATTTAAACCTAACACACATAAATAATAATAATAATAACAACTTAATTCCAAATTAAAACAGTATACAGAGAACAGAAGATGAAATACAGATTATGTATAACAACGGGGAAACCGCAGAAGTAGTTTTTAAAATAGTGACGTCAGCCTTGCTGAAAATCAAAAACTTCAAAATAACACCATTTGTTAGAATTATTGAAAAACACGTAACTTATTTTCACGGGTGTCTTCTCCGATCCGTAGCTCCAGGTCAACGCTCGATTTTGAACATGATAAACACAGTGCTGTTCCGGAAGTTATTCTTGTCAAAACTTAACATAACATTCAAAAACATATTATTATAAAAGTAAACGTAACAATTAATTACTAAATGAAATTGATTAACCCAATCACTTATTACTTATATTACATAACATCAACAATAGTCTTAGCTTTTATGAAAAAAGGGGAATAAGCTTACTTCAACAGGAAGTCTCTTGATACATACTACTATGTCACTTCATAGTCTTTATATTTAAACTAATTAATTAAAGCCTTAATTAAATCATAACAAAATTCTTGAAACGTAATAGTTGTTCTCTAATATAATTTAAATCATAGTTTTCTTTACAATTATTATAAACATAAAAATAAAAGGTTAGTTGTACTAAACACACTACATACGTAATTAACTTTGAGTATTGAAAAATATTATTAACTTAACAATATAACTCGAAATTTGGTTATTGAACAATGTTGATACGATTTAAATTATCATAAAATTAATTACATTCGAGCTTCGTTCTCGATATTAGTATATAACACATGTAGTTTCACATACAGGCTCGCCATTTCGCACTTTGTTCCAGAGACCATATTTAAAAGTAAAAACTTAAAATTACCTAGTTTCTATACTGGCAACCCCATTGTTCTACCACTAACCGTCATTTCACGTTATAGTGCTTCGCTGTTTCGCACGTTATTATGATTTAAATTTAATTTTATTACTCAGTGTGCTAACGTTTTAAAAATTAAAATTAGTTTTTAAATATTTCCTTAGATAGTTTCCGTAGATAGTAAAATTAAAATTCATAGTAAATTGGGTGGTTAAGTTTAAAAATGCCAAGAAAAAAAGTGATTACAACTATTTAGAGGAGATGAAGAAGCTAAAAATTTAAATAAATTGAAGACGGAAAGATAGCAGCCATAGCAGCTCATCATCAAAAGATGACAAGCCTCCGCCTCGCGACCCAAACGTAAAATTGTTGTTGCACTACCTACCTTGTGCTTAGATGTGATTGAAAACTCGGATTGCCCTCAGGGGGTACTCCAATTTCATACTCAAATACAAGCCACTCGGATCTACTATCAGGGTTTTTCCAGGGCTATGTATAATATTAATAAGTTTTACAATTAAACAATGGGTTTGCGTGTTTCTCATACTGGAGTCTCACTACCCACAAAAACAAAAATATAACAGTACAGGCTATTCGGATCTACCTCAGGGGTTTATCCACAGCCTTATATACTATTTATTAAATGGTTGAAGTAGACACGTTAAACTTATTTCATTAACGAAATTTATTAATTTCGTTTGCAAAGAGCGGCCCACTTGATACCGATGAGATAAAAGTTATCTCAGAGAGTGCGTATAATGCTGCTGTTTCGGGAGGTTATTACTGGAACTCCGAACACGAAGTTACGGTTCCGGCCGTGGGTAAAAAACCTGCCAC
This sequence comes from Marasmarcha lunaedactyla, assembly GCA_923062675.1. Taxonomy (NCBI): domain Eukaryota; kingdom Metazoa; phylum Arthropoda; class Insecta; order Lepidoptera; family Pterophoridae; genus Marasmarcha; species Marasmarcha lunaedactyla. Next base: position 247,436 of record OV281344.1, read on the forward strand.
CTCCGAACAATTCGGTCGAAAAGTTGGCGTCCCTATCAAATATAACTAAGCAACCAGTTTCCTTAAATAGTGAACTATTAATTGCAATGAACCAGCCCAGGAACTAGATCCTGAATTGTTAGAAATTTTAGGTCAGGACCCTACCATCTGAAAAGAGTACGGGAAGAGTATCCAGAAGGATTTGGCTATTAGGTTATGCCACATAGTGACAACGGGTATTTCGAAAGAAACCCGTAAAGATCTCTAAGAGAAATACTTGGTGCCAGAAAATTGCAAAACAAATTAAAACACCCATTGTCAACCCTCAGCTTTGTATCGCATTATAAGATGGACAAGCTAAACGCGGTAAAGCTATCGAAAATAAAGATATGCTTAGCTCAAGCGCATTGTCTTCCTTAAATTAAGCTATTACTTTAATGCTTGTTCAATTCAAACAAATCCCAAATGTTTGAAAATATTAATGAACACTGCACGTATTTTAGCAGATATACAACATTACGACTCGGTAAGCCAACGGTCGTTTACTCTGTTTTCCTTGAAGAAAAATCTCAAAGACCACTTGAGAAGTCACAAATTGATGAAACGCTTTTCGGTAATAATTTGCCTGAAACCTTAAAATCAGCCGCCGGCGGAGCCCAGCAACTACAGGACATCATCACGTCAGCAGCCGCCACCCCACCGACGCTAGACGAGGTAAGGCCCGCAGGCCGACTTACCTACTTTTTTAACCAAGGTGTATTTTAACTAACAATCCAATCATTCTGTCTTGGATTTAAGGTTATGAAATTAAATTTTCAAATCTAGTTCAACAAACAAGTTTACCTATTAAAACAAAGTATTCTTTCACAGAATTTCAAGCTTATAAACAATCTATAGAAAACTTATTGTCTATTGGGGCTATTTCTCCATGTAAACCCTGCTAAGGCCAATACATTTCAAATATATTTTTAATACCTAAACCGAATGTAAACACGCTATATATTAAATTTAAAATGGCTAAACAAGTGCACTTCAATCTTGAAGATTTAAGAACGGCAATTAAACTTGTTTCAAAAAATTGCTTTATGTGTAAAATTGGGCTCAAAGACGCATTTTTTTAGTAAATATACATAAAAATTGAAAAAAAAAAAGTTTCTACGCTTTACAATTGATGGCCAACTTTAGGAGTATAATTTTTACCATTCGGGTTGAACACGGCGCCATACGTTTTATAAAAATTTCTAAACTAGTAGCAAAACTATTAAGGACAATAGGTTATTTATCAACTTTTTTTTTAGATGACCTTTATCTCGTAAGGAATACGTATCATAATTGCTTGCAAAACTTAAACGATACCAACCAGTCGTTTATTAAAATGTTTAGGTTTTATCATAACTACTGATAAGAGTGTTTTCACACCTACCCACGCTTGTAAATTCTTCAGATTTATTATAGATTCAAGTAACTTGAAATTCGGACTACCCGACGAGAAAAAGGAAAAGATAAAAAAATAAATACTAAAGTTTCGTAAATTAAAACGTCGTAAAATAAGGGAGTCCACTTATTTAGTAGGACTACTTATATTTTCTTGCCAAGCTATAGAATATGGATGGCTTTACACTAAAAAGCTTGAAAGACGTAAGTTTTTAAATTTACAGTATAATAACGGCTATGATAAATTTATGACAATACCGGAGACTTTATATTCTATTTTTGGTTGGTGGTTAAAAGCGTTAAATCACTCTATATGTAAAATAAAGAGCGATAATTATGTATAAGAAATATACACAGATGCCTCAACTACGGGCTGGGGGGGCAGCGCGCGGGAACAATACGGCCGGTGGTCCTTGGAGTAAACAATACAGTTTAATGCATATTAACTATTTGGAAATTTTGGCAGCCTTTTTAAGGCTCAATTTTTTTGCGAAAGATATTAGGAATTGTCAAATATTGTTACGAGTTAACAATACCACTGCAATATCTTACTTAAATAGGATGGGTGGCGTACAATTTCCCCATATAAATTAAGTAACGACAGACTTATGGCAGTAGTTCGAGTCACGTAATTTAATAATGGTAAATGCTAGTTGTATAAGTTCATCTGAAAATTTCGTATAAAATATAGCCGATGCCGAATCCAGAAAATCTCATGCATATGTAGAATTGGAGATATCTAAAGTTTGTAGATTTGGTAAACCAAAAATTGAATTATTTGCAAATAGAATTAACTATAAATGTGATTTATATATTTCTTGGCATAAAGATCCAGATGCCTATACAGTCAATGTCTTAACAATAAGTTGGCAATTTTTTTTACGCATTTCCACCTGTATGTATTGTTTTAAGAATGTTACGTAAGAACGTCGTTCCTCAGTGGCCTACTCAACAATGCAATGGTATACTCTTTTCAGACGCTTACTTGTTGCTTTGCAAAACCATTAGTTTTTCAACAATCAAATAACTTAATTATTTCTCATTGTAGCAATCGTCGGGTGCATCAATATATTTAACTGGTTGCCGGGATGCTACCCGGGCGTCATTACTCCAAAAAGGAATCGCTTTGTCAACAGTACTCGTCCCAATAATGTTACCTTCACTTTCTGATAACACAACAAAGCAGTAGTCATGTATGAAAAAATGATATTTATTCTGCAATCGAAATAAAATAAATCCTGACAGTGCTGAACTACCTGATGTTCTAGATAGACATTCTTACTGAGATGTTCAACAAAGGTGCTAGGTATGGTACATTGAACAGTTGCCGATCCGCCCTCTCGTTACTGTAACATTGTAGTATGTAAAACGAAAGTTTAAATCATAGATCTTTTAAGAGTATATTTAGACTTCAACCAACCGATACAAATCAAGTATTAGGTTATTTATCAAAATAGTATCCTAATGAAAATCCTAATCTAGAGCAAATAAGTAAAAAATTAATCTCCTTATTAGCGCTTATTACAGCACATGCTGAATGCAAACTGTGTCAACAATAAAAATAAATAACATTTGTAATTCTGACTCAGGATATCTTATAAAAATTTCAGATTTATTAAAACGTCTCAGGTCGGTTCGATGCAACCAATCCTTTCCCTACCTTCTTTTATGCAAAAGCCTGAAATATGTCCCGTGAGGACACTTGCAGCAATTGCGTCAAAATCACTCGTATTTGTTTATTGCTTTAAGAAAATCCCATAAAAAGGTAACTTCACAGAACTGAAGTAGGCGGGTCACAGTGGTTTTACACAGTAGTGGTATTGACACCACTGTGTTAAGTGTTCACACTAGGCACGCATCTACTTCTAAGTTCTCCATGTCAGGGGTGAGTTTGGGTATAATTAGAAACACAGCAGGCTGGAGGGAAAACTCCACAATGTTTGCTAAATTTTATAATGTTATTAAAAATTGTGATGCCACAGAATTTGCCAAAAAGTTATTACATAATGCAACATAATGGCTTAACTTAATTATACGCAAAAATTTTTAATAATGTTATTTACAAATCGTCTTTGATTCTATTACTCAATCAATATAAATTCTTAAGTGTAGAAATTATCATTGTATTAATACTTTGATACATTAATTATTAACATTTTTTTTGTGAAAAAATACAATACTTCAATATAATTTTTGATCAATCAATGATTTAAATTTTTTTAACTTTTCTTTCTTCTCTTTTTCCGCTTAATAACATTTCACGACACTATAATCTCTCAACATCTACATGTGTTATATACTAATATCGAGAACGAAGCTCGAATGTAATTGATGATTAAACGAACTTACCTGTTAGTGAAGTTCAATCACAATTACTTGAAGAGCTTCGTTCGAAGATATTAGCTTCCCTCCCGCCCGTTGGCCCTAGTCGTGAAATATCAGCTTAGTAATACCTACTCGTAACTAAATGACGGTTAGTGGTAGAACAATGGGGTTGCCAGTATAGAAACTAGGTAATCCTCCAAAAATTTAAGTTTTTAACTTTTAAATATGGTCTCTGGAACAAAGTGCGAAATGGCGAGCCTGTATGTAAAACTACATGTGTTATATACTAATATCTTAATAAATAAATCTTAATAGCAAAGTGATCGAGTACGTTTTCGCGCCGATATGTATCATAATAACATACAATTATTGATAATTAAATTAATCACATCAAGTAAGGACTGATTAGTAGAACAAAAAAAATAATAATATTTAAGAATAACACGTGTGAACGTTAATTAATACCTATTTTTAGGCGAACAAACACTATGACAAACATAATGACAAATCCGAGACAGTTAAGTAACCGTGACGTTTCGTTGACGTTAGCAACGCACTCGTCATACGTATCCCCGATGCATAAAATATCGTCTAAATTATAGACTGATTTATAGATTTTATTTCTTAGAAAAGCTAGGACTTCCCTCATAATTTTAGTAAACACGCGTGGAGCGACTGATAAAGCGAACGGCATTCCGTTGAATTGAATTGATAGAATCTTTTTTCTAGAACCGTAAGGTCCAAATTTGAATCTTAGATATTTACGGTCAATATTTCTTATAGGTACAAAAAAATGCAACCTTGAGATCTATTGTTGCTAGGAATCCATTACATGATATTAAATTGCAGGCCGTTCGATAATCTTCCATTTTGAAATGGTCAGTCTGTTTAAAGGGTTAAGTCCATTTTAGGCCGCCAGTAAGCTTTTTGTTTCAGCACTTAATGGACGAATGGAATGCACGATAATTTGTACCATTTATATAAAAGATTATTAAAAAAGTATCAGAGCTAAAATATTTCCCAATCAAATTATCTCAATTAATAAGAAACTAAACGTGAGGAGTCTCTATACAATAGCTGCGCAACGTCGGGGTTACCGATTCAATGCAAAATAAGTTTTGCTGGTGGATTATTTTAAAGATAAAGGCATAAACCTTTTCATAAAAGTAAAATAAACATATAAGGTATATATTTAAAACTAAATAATAATAAAAAAAACATATTACAAACTTAATTATGATAATTGTATAATCTTGCAAAGCATTATTTCGAATGAAACTATAAATTTTTGTGAGTTTTGTTTTCTTTTAGTTCGGGATCCCCATCATCAAACTGCAAAATCCAAATACGTCAATCAAATAAGCACTCTGTTATTTTGCAACATGTGGATGGGTCGAGAGATAACATGGCTCAGTAGCGTCAGTTACTCGCATTTTGAGACCTCCTCGACTAGTCGCGGGTACAGACATCTTCCTTTAAAAGCCTTTACGTTAGTCTAATGTATAAATGTGTTTTCTTTCTATAATTACAAATTACGATTTTGGACATATGACTCTGTGTTGTACGTAAGATTTCCTTTGACTTCATTATTTAATTAAACTACCAAAACAAAAAAGTTAGTTCAATAACCTTTTTAATATGGTTCATGACTATATAGTCAATCTATTAAAAATAATCACGACGGTATTATATGCCGAAACATCAAAAATCAAATCAAATCAAATCAAAAATCGCCGACGGCTCAAACACTATGAAATTTATTTAACTGTTTTAAGTCTAAAATGAAGCGTTTGCCACCATTCGATTTATGTGTCATTGGATTTTTTGGGTTTGACACTCTGATATGGCCTCGAGTTTAATTAATTTTTGGGTAGCAATTACTATTTCATTGTTTTCAACGGGTGAAAAAATATTGGTAGGTATATTAGTTTGGGTAACTGACATTTTAAATGGTAGAGGAAAGCTGTTCTTAATCCAATCTAACACTACCTCGTTTTTAGTTATTTTTAAACAACAGTTATAAAAATAAGTAAGGCTACCCGCGTGAAGGCGTACCTTAGCTAGTGATGGGACGCTGGCGCTTGGGCACAAGGCTTGTCCTGCAGCCCCGCACGTAGTGGCCTCTTGCCAGGCGTCAAATCAGGGCGACGGGTTCCGCTCGCTGGCGCATATGTCTGGCTGAAGCCTCCCCAACCCCCTCTGTTCGCCGGGTACCGAGGAGCCGCTGACCTGAGTTTCCCTGCTGGGAAGTAGACGTAGAAGTAGGTTTGAGGAACTGTCGTCCTTTGAGGTTTAAAGGGCTTCTTTATTTGAAGCCCCTGTTTGTCGATGGCTTTGGCAGTTTTGATTTCTTCTGACATTATCGATCCAAATAAGGTTTCATTACATTCACCGTCAGTGTAGTAAGGAGATATCTAGACTCGGTGTAACAAGTTTAATGCGATTCTGTGTAGACGCGTAGTGCGAATTACAGAGTAGTCGACATCCGTTGTTTAGGGTGTTTTATAGCGCCGGTCTTATCGTGGATTTAAAGGAGCATATCAATGCCTCTATTTATGGCTCTGATGCCGCAACCAAGCTGCCGCTGATAAGCCGTGAGCATTTTGTCTCGGTTTCGGACAATATCTGGAACAGTGGCAGAAATTTCTGCGTTTAGTTGTCCGGGATCTAAAAAGGGATCAGTCGACAACGGTTCTTCTGGACTAGGAAGTGGTTCCGATCCCAATTCGGGAATGACGTCGGAAACACCAGCTTCCTTTTCCGGAAGCTGAACCTCTGGAGCGACAACTCTTTCGCTTGTCATGCCCCCGGTATGACTTTCGCTACCTAAAGTAACGTTTTAGGTTAGCGACGGTAGCTGAAAAATATTTTTTATCGAAAACTCAATCGAGTATTTCGATTTTAGGAGATAATCTAATTAGAACGAACGTTTTTATTGCTTAAGTCATCGTTGAAGACTCGCAGTCAAGGCCGATGCTTTTTAGCAATTAGTCCTGAAAACGTCAGCGTTATTGACTCGCAGTCAATTCCAAAGCGTATCAAAACTACAACAACTAATGTATATACGTACATTAAATGAAACATTAAATGGCCAAACGGTGCATTTAAATGCTCTTCTTCTTCTTCTGATAAAGATTCGAGCTTGGGCACTTCTTTTCGGCATTACGTAACGATATTTTAAGTATACTTAAACGATTGAACTATCAATTGTGATTGTTTTTATTGATTAGCTGATTAGTTTAGTTTTTAAAAATCGTTTAAAGTCTTTTAAAAATGTGCGCAGCTACCTAAGAAATGGAGCAACTACCTGGTAAATATCATATCGAATAATGAAGTGACGAAACATAATAGAAGACATTGACAGTTACCCTTTTTTAGATTTTACAAACACGGGATGTAGGTCTTGTCTGCAGAAAGTGTATGTTCGAAGATGAACATGTTTGCCTATGCTCTTTGGAAACCAGTTCAACTCAAAGCCTATTAGTAGCAATTAAAAAGGCCTGCATCCTATTAGTAGCAATTAAAAAGGCCTGCATAATATGGCCCCAAATAAAGTTGTCAAGTTGTATTTAAAAATATTTAAATTGTTGATATATCAATAGCATTGATAGGCTGATGAATGTCGAAGAGTTATTCCAAGAATGAGACGAGTCGAGACTTGGATGTTAAGTCTTATGTCACCCGTGCTGCCCTTCTGCAAGCCTTTGTCTAAGTGCATCAAATTAATTGTTTATACATTCTTGAAACGAGTGTTTCTATAATAATGCAGCCAAAATTATACTTTTAGGCCTTATCTTGATTTGGAAAGAAAAAGTAAAGATTTTTAGAATAAGGGCACAGAAAAAAAACACAAAATGTTTTTAAATATTTAGTAACATGAAGGTAAAATAGTTTTAATACCTCTAACTTTCTTTTGAAAGTTTCTATTCAAATAAAGGGTTTTAGGAGTAGTTATCTTAAATACGTTGTTACATTATTGATTTTCGGATCTTTAACATGTTTTCTTTAAAAATTATTAAACGCTATAATTCTTTGAGAGTCATTCTGTCAAACTGCTAATAAAAACAAAATATTTGAATCTGCCTCTGAGGGAATTTCTCGTCGCTCGCATCGCTGAATGCCGCTGAGATGCCAAGAACGCTACCGGATCAAGCTATTGTGATGTTTGAAGTCTCTCAATGGTTCGCCGCAACAACAGGCTACGTCGAACCTGTAGGCGGCCCGTGGCACTCGAGTGCACATTGTTTCTGTGTGTGTTGTTCATGTGGCCTGCACAGTTTTTATTTTAGATGTGGTTGTAAAAAATATATTGCCTGAAAGTGTCTATGATATTTATTAGCCCTTAGAAGGACGGTTAATAGCTTAGAGTAACAATGGACTGTAGAATTAAAAGGTTTAATACTGTATTACAATGTGATCGGTAGCTTATATAAGTGACCGCAGTCTCAAGCGCGGAATTTCACTACATAATGTATTCATGACTGTAAAGACAAAATGATGATAAAATAAAACTTATTTAATAACTGTATATCAACTGATACCTTCTTGAAGTCATATTGACGGCAGCATGCCCTATAACTTAAATCGACCTGCATTCGCGGCATGTACATAATAACTTGGAAGTTATGCAAGAAGTTAAACAGCTGCAGCTATCTCCAATTTTGCTATGCCCGTTGTATTTATATTAACATTGTGACAGCAATTAATAATTCATAATTAATTACATGTTATTGTATCCATCTAGTGAGGTTTTTGCTCCACCCACAAAAACTAACTTAACTGCTTCTTTGTCAAAGTTAAAAACCACTCAAAAACCCTTCCTCTCAAAAATAAATTGTGGAGCTCTCGACAAAGTCGACAAACTCCCGCAGCCAAGCAGCGGCAGGTTCGGAACTGTGTTAATTACTGGCGGCGCAGTGCCACTCGTCCCGCCGGCGTCGCCTACGCCACCTACACTGACTCTACAGTCTTTATGCATTAAACTTGTAAAGAAGTACTCAAAGAGTTGGATTCACAGATAATGCGCAATACGTATAGTATGTTTTGGTTAGACAAAACCAGCTCATTATTTTGTTGTGCAACTTTGGTGGAAGGGCGTAATGCAACTAATAAGTAATAATAATAATAATAATAATAATAACAAAATGGTTTATTCGGCGCAAATTAAGAAATTGACAAAACAATATGCAAAATCACGAAACAACAAAAAATAAATAAGTGACACTCCTTCGTAAATCTGCGGCTTATAGCATTCACGAGAATGAAAGCTTCTACTCCAAAGCTCTCTTTGTTGTCTCATATGACCTTTCAGAATAAAAATAAAGTGTCCTACTTAATACACTTGCTGGCAATATCTAGTTCGGTAGAAATCAATATCTATATTTATTCCGCGTGAGAGAATGTCACCGTTTTTTTCACATCCATTTCACTAACATTGTCTTTTATTAAAACATTAAAATTTCACGTTAGGTATGTATGATGGAGCAAGCATCGGTATTCGGTGAGAGAACAAACATCTGTTTGTTGCCGCAACCTCTGGTACATTTCAAACCTCACTGGTGATTCGTACTTACATAGATGTAGTCCTTAGATTACCGCACAATTTTCTTATAGAATAATTCAATAATAATATAGAATAATTCATATGACTGTATTTGCTGATGACAGTACTGTATTATTTAATTACAACCCTTTTGACAATTATGAAAATGACATTAATACTACACTTTTATCTTTAACTGGCTGACATTCAATAATTTAATATTGAATCTAACTAAAACAAATTTTATAAATTTTAGACTAAGAAATGACAATGCCTTAAAATTAAATTTTTGGGTTTGGCATAGGATAACAAATTGACATGGAAAGCTGATATTTACCAATTAATTGTAAAACTCAACATATTTTCATATGCACGCTCCAAGTTGCAAGATGTTGCAAATATTAACACACTTTTAACAGAGTATCATAGATACGTTGCATCAATATTAAGATACGGTATAATGTTCTAGGGCATGAGAGAGCGTTTTTAAAGCCCAAAAGCGGTGTGTTCGGTCTATGTTTGGCTTAAAGCAGGATGACTTCTGTAAGCCGTATTTTAAAAAGTACACAATTTTGACAATACCTTCAATTTATTTAAGCGAAATTGCTAATTTTGTTAGTTTTTTTTTTTTTTTTGCTGCCGAGGCACCCTCACGGGAGGGAGGTGGAAGATGCGTCATGCATACCCGCCCGCAGGTAAATTCCTCTGCGGGGGGGTTATGTGGGACTCACCAGAATGGCACCTACCCACTAAAAACCACCTGTTGGCTGTGGTAAGCGTATACCTTTAGCCTTCATCGGAAGCGACACCCGTCGGGAAGTTGGGCGCGCTGGCGGAGACCCGCTAGCGGGTCTTCCGCCTGTAGTGAAAGTTGCACTGAAGGTGCTCAAAGGAACATGAGTTGGTGGCCGTTCTGGGCAGCCTCCGGTGAAGCCGGGGCTGGGCAGAGGTCGGCCGAAGCATGATTTAGGGATCAATTCATTTAAATGAACCTACAATGAATTGAGAAGGGAACTATGCTCCGCCAGAGCTAGCAAACGCTCTGTCGGAGTACGTGAAGCCCTAAGTTTACGGGCTAAGACTGCGATTTCACTAACATCGACATTTTTTATAGCGTCGCAGACGATACGCATATCGTCTGCTACGGAGGATTGAGGAGTGGGTTTGTATGGGCGAGGAGCCGGGATGGGATTCGATGCGGGACGCTGCCTCCAGTTTTCTGGAGCAGGCTTGGGCTGAGTAGGCTTTGCAGCCGGAGGAACCCGGCTACGCAGCGGCGGAAAGTTTTCTTGAGAAAGGCGCGGGGCCTGTTTGGGAGCCGCCCTTTTGAAATTGGAGCGCATACAACGGGGTGCACGAGGGCAGCCCCTGTAGTTTGCGGTGTGGCCGGACTGGCCACAAAGCACGCAATCGGGAGGAGAGGGAGTTTCAGGAGTGCGAATGCACTCCTTAGTGAAGTGCGGGACCAGGCACTTGACGCACCTGGGCGGTGCGCGGCAGTTGGCTGCCGCGTGCCCGTACAACTGGCACCGATGGCACTGGCCGGGATGACCGCGGCGATGAGGCGCCTCGATTGAGATCCCAGAGAGGCCGCAAATAGAGCTAACCCCTTTCAGGATCTCTCTGGACTTGGGGACGTTGGCGAGAATCACCAAAGCGAGAGGGTGTTGCCTCCCGTACTTGCTGTGCATTTTATGCACCGCGAGTGCCGGGAAGCCTTGGGACTGCAGATCCTCCAGGATGGCCTCGTTCGATAATTCGAACGGGATTCCCCTGAGTACCGCTCTGATCTTACGCTCTTCTGACAGAGCATAAGTGTGATAAGCATATTGCTTATCGGTGAGGAGCTTTGTTAAAGCTCGAAAGTCGTCTATCGACGAGACTAAGATTTTAATAGATTCACCCGAGTTGGCTGCTCGGATGTAATGGATTTTGTGCTCATTGCACAATGTCGAGACCTCGGTCCATTTACCCTTTTCCCGAAGGAAAACGGGTGGTGGGACCTTGGCCTTGACAGAAGTCGGGGCCGGAGCGGGTGTTGAAGACACCGGGGCAGCTGGCGTTGAAGACGCCGCAGGGGGTGTAGGGACGGGCGCCGAGGGCGCCGGGTCTTGTTTCGAGCGCTTCTTAGAGCGCTTCTTAACAAGGGTGAAAGAGGGAGGCTCATCAGGGCCAGTTGGGGTGGCATCCGAGGATGACTCAGTCGCGGGTGCGCGCTTGCGGCGCGGAGGGGCGTTTTCTTCGCACTCCATGTCACTGGAGGAAGGGGACGCGGGAGGGCCTAAGACCTGAGGGGTCTGGGGGACTGGGGTGGCCTGAGGGGCCATTGTGGACATTATCGTCATGAAATGAGGGATGAGAGAATCTAGGAAACGGAACTTATCAGCATTTATATGTATGCCTTCAGCACCGATACTATCAGCTAACTTCTTCCTAATCTCATCATAGCTTAGGGAAGCCATTGCGGAGGGGTTGGGGAGGGACAATATATGAACCTAACAACGATGACTAACTTCCTAAAACCACCCTACACGCAGTAGGGTGGTTGAGAACGACGCGGATAACTTACTCGAACACGGCACTTGAAGTCCTGGAACAACGAATTCCCGTCGACGAAGCTCACGTTCCACGAAGTACGGTTAACAAGCCACTATTCGCCGTGAAAACGGCGTTAGAAACTTATTAGAAGTACGGTTAACGAGCCACTGTCCGCCGTGAAAACGGCGTTAGAAACTTAATACGGTAAACAACTAAATTTGGGTGCTCAATTAGCGCGGGGGCTTAAAGAGCGGGAAGGCGTCTGCGATCGACGTGCGCTCGAGAACGCACGCAGACCGAGACTGAATTTTGTTAGGAAAAACTCCCACTACTTAGAGGCAAACCCAATAGGTAGCCGTCGTGAGGGCACTCTGAAGGTTACTCACACGCGTAAAACTACTACAAAGAGTTAGCATCAACAGCATGGCGCCAAAGGTTTACAATAAAATTCCAAAGTCCATAAGATCAATAAAATGAAAACTTATTTAAATCCGCATTGAATGGTTTCCTTGCAGAAAAGGCATAATATTATAATTTAAATGATTTTTTTTCAAGACATGACATGTAAATAATGGTGGTATTGTTTTATTTTTAAATAACATGTTATTTATTTTATTTATTGACATGTAATGTAAATTATTTAATTATTGCTCTATTTTTGTTATATTTTTTAAATCTGAAAACCAAATAATTTATTCCTTATTTGTTTTTGTCTTGATATGAGCAGTAATAATATGTAATTGTATAAAATTTAGATATAATTTCAAATTCATAATTTCATATCTTACTTCGGCAAATCATAGCTGCACTCATTATTAAATTGTCTACCATCTTTGTATTAACCAACCAATTAACAAGTTGGATGGCGCGAATCTCAGCAATAAGTATTTGGCGTTTTGAAGAGTGTGCGAGTGCTTCATTTGAACTCAGTGAATCCTCGCCATTTGCATCGATCGCAGGTAGAGATTTCACCGAGAGGCACAGATATTCATGATTAATTAACCTTAAAGTCGAACCAAACAATATTAAAACTCTATTCTGAGCTAGTTAAAAAGATACACAATTAACTATGTTTTAAGTAGGTTTCTATTTTTAATGAATAATTTTATTTAACTTTTTAGTGACAAGGAAAGTACAGATTATTGAATAAGAGATTGATAAATTTCAGATTGTACGTGTCAAAACAAATTTAAACTTTTTAAACTTCACTATTATAAACAAGTTTGTATCTAATAAGACAAACCAAATGAGCCCAAACAAAATGTAATAAATAAATAATTTATTTTTAACATATCTTTCTCTTAGCTTCATCGTGACATCCTTATTAGCAAATGTTATCTGTAGGCTTCGTCCAAATAATTCACACCCGCAATAGATCAAAATAATTGTCAGTAGTTTATATAAACGCGTTGTTTGACATTGAGTAGTAGCTTAGTCTGTACCCAGGTCCAGTCGTGGACATCGGTGACAATACTTATGCATCTGTCTTGTTTTGTATGGTCACAAATATTACAAAATGTGAATAAGTATGCTTTATCTTTGTAATTTTAAAGATTTTCATAGTATGTGTCCGATATCCAACGAATTGAAATCCTTCTTTTTTTGATGTGGCTAAATGTGACTGTGGCTTGCCAGTGTACGAATCGCCAAGACCAAAGACTGAAACATTTCTCAGGAATTTTCTGTTAGCTCCGTCAGTCTAGGATAGTTTGACGTTTAGGGGTTCCGTTTTATGAGTCTAGGCCCAGTCCAGGATATTGTAATGGTGACGCGCTACGCAGGCGACCAATCACAACTCGTGATCTACATCGCAATATCAACTTTATTTAAGCAAGTAAAGTTGATATTAAAGTAATCTATAACTTTCCGACAACGATTGTCAGGCCGTGGGCTGCAGCCTGCTCACCCTTTTCCATTGGTGGGAACACGTGGTTAAGTTCCCTAAAATACCTTTGGCCATAGGTACTTACCTTCCTCGTTTAGCGTTGTCACACGTTGAAGAAAATATAAATTACAAAGCACGTTCTATTTGATCTTGAGCAGTCCATGGTATAACTCTGAAGTAAAAATAAGACCAACCTTAAAGAGAACTGAGCCCAACACATTTTTATTTTTGGATTTACTTACTTAATACTGTACCCATCGGTGTGCCATAGCCGTAGTTAGATTAACACCTGTTTATAATAAACAAAATCAAAATTGAACCTTAAGTTGAACCACGTCGTATTTTTGTAGGTTTGGAGGTTAGACGAGAACCAGGTCTGATCTTCAAAATCTGCATTCTTCTTGCTCATTTCGGCTTAGGTTCGCCTTATTTTTGCTTAAACTTTCGAACCAATGCAAGGACTAAGTGTAAAGCTTAGACATAAAAATGTAATATATCAAGGTGAAGTTTGAGCATAATATTTAATAAGTTCAATAAGTTCGCAGTCAGCTGGAATGACTGCTGAACCGAAGTGAATGTTGCCGTAACCCGATACCGATAGGCTTTGAATGAAAGGCGTAAGGGTGTAAGGCGTTTTATAATGGTTTTTTATGAGTATGTATGATGTAAGTTCATCGTTTGGATACTTGAGGGGAGGGACACTTGCCGAGCCAACAGATGCAGAAAAGAATAACTTAGTATATACATAAAGAGACTCTGTAAATTGATTTTGAAAAAAAATATACCCGTGAAGTTCTTCTTCACGAAGGTTTTTTCGAACTGGTGGTAGAGTCATTGGCTTTTCGCAAGCGTAATCCTCATCTCAAACTAAAATAAACCACATTGAGTATATCCTAAAAAATATTTATAAAACATCTTGATTGTAAAAAATAATATAAGTCAATCAAAATGATGTAAGGCTTGCGGTCCAGTCAACCAAGAAGAAAGAAGAAACTAACTAGATTTTCTGTTCATGCGTGACTAAGTGAATACCAATTTTCGTACCACGATATCTACGTGAATTAAAAAACACATTATTCAACATTCCAACCAGTAATCATTAAAAACATTAATTGTCCCCAAATTAATTATTATAAATTGTTTTTGGATATCAATTTGTTTATTATCGAAAATTTTTCATAAATATGAATAAAACCTATACTATTTAAAATATTATAATAAAAAATATCATATAATATCATAATAAAAGGAACTATCGAAGCGTTTGGTTCAACTTCTTGGGATATCTACCATGAAGGGATGGAAGGTTTGTCTGCGTCTAGTAGTCCGATGCAAGAAGGGTGTGGGCTCAACCTGATCAAAAAGAGCATTCGCACACTCTCCAAAATGTAATCTGTAGAAGACTGCTAAACTGGCAACTTTCCAACCATGGTCGAGGCTTTGCAGTTTTTTGGTGGTGAGGTCAAAGTTGTTAATAATTTTTCGGGCTCTTCGGTCAACTGCGTCCATCGCTTCTAGTTGGTACTTTGCAGAACCATCCCAAAGGTGGCTACAGTACTCCACACAAGATCGAACTTGAGCTGTATACAAATTAAGTAGCTGTTCAGGGCTGAAGTACCGTTGGACCTTCGAGATGATTCCCAAATTCTTTGAAGCTGTTTGAGCCATGGACAGAATTTGTTGCCCGAAGTTTAGTTGGGACAATATAGTTACGCCCAGAAGCCCTAGGTGGTCGGTTAAGGGTACAGAAACATTTTGGAAAGTGGGCGTTAGGTCGAAATCGCTCTTTTTCGCGGAGAATAAACACGCCTGTGTTTTTGACGGGTAAAATTTGACCAAGTTAGACTCGCCCCAATCGGACACTTTCTTTAAGGCCAAATCCACCCGCTCAATCATGGACTCTCTCAAAGCCCGGATTTCTTGAGGATTCGCTCGCGCATTGGACATGTATCTCTCTACAACGGTGCTGTCATCAGCGTAACCAATGATGCCTGGGGTTAGCAGGTCGTTAATGTGCAGCAATAATAACGTTGCAGAGAGAACAGATCACTGAGGTACCCCGGCATTAATTGCCATTGGGTCAGAAGAGCAGCCGTCTAAGACTACTCGAATTGACCGTTCCCTCAGAAAATCAGATATCCAGTCGCAGAGCCCTTTAGGTATTCCGTATGCTGGAAGCTTACTCAAGAGCCCATCATGCCAGACCCTATCAAAAACCTTGGAAATGTCTAAGGATACAGCTATAGCTTCATCCTGACCTTTCAAGGCTTCGCTCCATAAGTGAGTGGCATACACAAAAAGATCTCCAGTCGAGCGTCCACTGCGAAAACCAAATTGGTTATCACTAAGGAGCTCGTTGTACTCAAGGTATGCCAGGAGACGATTGTTCCATACATGCTCCATGACTTTGCAAAGTATGGAGGTGATTGCAATAGGTCGATAGTTGATGGGATCTGCACGGCTTCCCCTCTTTGGTACAGGTTGCACGTTAGCCAGCTTCCAGGATTTAGAGACATTTTCAGATTTCAAAGAGAGTCGATACAGGCGCGTTAGTATGAGAGACATTTCGGCTGCGCAGTGTTTTAACACAACTGCAGGTATGCCATCGGGGCCGCTGGCCTTGTTCACGTCTAAATTCTGCAAGCAATTTAGTACCTCCTTTTGGCGAATATGAACGGTACCCATTTTGGGTCCTTGACTATTTAGACGTGAACAGTCTGCAAAAGGATTAGCAAAGAGGTCCGATTTCTCTTTTGCAGTGCGGGCCAGTGAACCGTCAGGCTTCCTCAGAGGTGGCAGCGGTGGACGACAGAAGTTCGACTCAACCGACTTGGCCAAAGACCAGAAAGCTTCCTGAAGGATATGACGCTATCTTGTCTCCGATGTGGCCAATGTGGTCAAAGCGAGCTTTTCTGATCACCTTTTTGCAAGACTTGGCGGCAGCATTGTATTTTTTCTTCAGTTCATGCAAATCCACGGCTTTGCTTCTGCGAGCGTCAGCCCAGGCTTTGTACGCTTCTTGCTTAAGCTTTTCAGGTGTGAGGCAAGCAGCATTAAACCATGGGCGACCTTTGGTTTCAAGGGAAAGGTTAGGCAGGATAGGATAGGCAGCGTAAGGGATGAAATACTCCATTGCTTGGCTTATCACACTTGATACAGCATCAGCGCAGCACGACAGATCGGTTGATATAAAACAAGTCTGCCGTCAAGGATAAGATGCGAAAACGTGCCGCATCTCATCCCAATCTGCTGACTTGTATCACCATACTCGCCTAGCGCCTTTGGGGCTGGTGTCAGGCAGCGAGTACTGCGACACAGATTTCACCACGCAGTGGTCGGACGTCCCTAAAGGTACAGTTACGGACACCGTGCACCTGTCAGGATCAGTTGTCAGCAGAAGGTCTAAGCAATATGCAGTGTGGCCGGCAAGGTCGGGGATACGCGTGGGCTCGTGCACAAGCTGTGAGAGGCCTTGAGTCACGGAAAACTTAAAAGCCTCTCTTGCAGCGTGGTCAGTGTCCTGATACGGGTATAGCCATTGACCGTGATGAGCGTTAAAATCCCCCAGGAACACCAACTGCCCTGAGGGAAAACGTTGCCGAACCTTTTCTGCTGCATCGCTGAGATACTTCATGAGCCTCGATGTCTCCCACTATGTGACCGGTATATACTGGCGTAGACCAATTGGTCAAGGCGGGTATCAATGTGAACCCACATAACGGAAAAGTCCAGATCTTCCAAGTAACGGAAACGCTGACAACAGATCTCGTCACTGGTATACATGCACACCCCGGCGTTCAGGCGGAAATTGGACTCCAGGATGTACCCTGGGTAACAAAGGTATGCCGATTCTGACGGATTACAGATCTGCGTCTCCGTTAAGAAGAGTAGGTGAGGCCTCTCTGTCTCGCGATGGTGGTGGACATCGTTGATACTTGAGTGCATTCCTCTGATGTTGCAGAAATGCACTTTAAGAGAGAGGAAGTGCAACCGCTGTAGAACCTTACTCTTCTTGTGACTTTTCATATTAGTTGTGTAAGTGAATAGGGAGGAGGACAGAAATTTTGTGAAGCGCTGCAAATGGAACCAAGCAGCTCTCAATAAACAGCGCACTGATGGGGAACTGGGTTGGAGACTGCAAGGACGCCCGAACCCCCCTGGGGATTGTCATCGGGTCCTCTCTAACCAGTCGCCAGCTGGCACGATGAAGCCTCCCGGGATTTTTCGCGAGGTGGCGGGGCAGCCTTTCGCATGTGGCTAGCCCCCTACTTGGGCCCCCTACTACCTACGGTTGGCCAGCGGTGCACCGTTTCTTCGGGTCCCGCTACCCTCCTAAACCAGTTACCCGGCGAGTTAATAAATTACGAGCTGAAGACAGTTCTCTGATGCAGCACGATTACTCAGACCTACCCTCCTCGATGGCTACTCTAAACATCATGCCGGAACGCGACCATGTCACTTGGCGGCATAGCTTTGTTTAGTGGGTGTTGAAAAGCCACGGCCAAAGCCTACCACCAGAAGATATTGCTCGTTTAGCATCACCCAGGGACCACGTACTAGGCATCGAGGGCTAAACCTTGCGGACGCGAGTATTTCCAATCCCCAGTTTTGTCCATGCTTAAGGTTAGTAAGTTCAATCTAAACCAATCATTTATCATTCTCAAACCCAGCACAGAAGCTTTTGCGGACATCCTGAGTGTTTGGAATAGAACGCATCCATAGGTTTTATCTAGGTTTTTTATAAATTGAAGACGAAAATGTTAGGAAATGTTTAGATAGTTCTGTTAGGAACTGAGGTTGTTTCGCCACGTGGTAGGACGCATTTTTATTATTTCATACAGTTTTAACTATCCATAGCGCCCGCGCTAGTTTAAGTGTTTTAAACGCGAGTTATAGTTGCGCTTATACGAAGTTGACAGACGTTTGTGTTTTGAAATGTGTGTGTAAGACGCTTATGGAAGCTAGGTGTCCCGTGGAACATATTTTCTAATCCCTTAATAACAACCCATTGTAGTTACAATAGTAAGATTTTGTTTCTAAGATTGAATACCTACGTGAAATACAAGGTCAGTACTAATTATTGGTTAATTCGTTATAAGGAGTGAGTGATCATTATCAACTTGGTGGGTTTGTACCGCGGTTTACCGATTGCCGACTTGTACGATACACCAAGTCTCTACGTTAGACATCAACATTTGTAAATTTTTGAAATAGCTCATTTATGTAAATCAAAAAGACTTGGGCTAACAACGCTGCCTTGTGGGACGCCGAAAGTGACATCAGCGTCAAAACTAACGTAGCTATCGTTCTTGACACGTGTTTTTTGTTAATCATGGAATTCTTTAAAAATTTCCAATGTGATTCCGCGTGCTATACGTAGATTACACGTGGTAATACTTTCAAGCTTGTTTACAAAAGAGGAGTCACAGACTGTGTCACATGCTTTTGAGAAATTCATAAAAGCCCCTAAGCATTTTCGCCGATCTTCAATACGATTAACAACGTATCCAGTTAAACTTATTTTTGCATAGATGTGTCGTAAAGATTATAAATTTTGTATATGCAATAATAAATAAAATAAATAAATTTTGTATTTGGATCAGAGTAGCAGCAGACAGGAAGCAGTGGAAAGAGTTGGAGGAGGCCTTTGCCGTAAGGCATATCGAAATAAGAGATACGATTTAAAGTATAAGATTTAAGGTAAAAGTGTAGTAAAAAAAAAAAAAAAATGCAAGTGTAAAATATAAGTTTTTTTTCTGTCAAAAATTTTGTAAATTGAATATTTCGAAAATAAAAGGCTATATTATTATTATTATTATATGCAATAAAGAATAATTGTTTAAAAAATTTACAAAAAAAATTTATAATCCTATAAATTTTATGAAAAACGCAACATAAAGGTCTAAAAGTAATTTGTTACTACGCAGTTTATTGAAATCAACTTCATTTTCAATACGTACTTGAGACATGCCGGCTTTTTCTCGGAGATATACATATGTTACCAGAGGTCATCCAGCAGTAGCTGTCATCATATTCCAAATTTTATTGTTAGATAGATAGATAGATAGATAAAAGGATTTATTCACCAAGCTTATTACATATTTCACATGATATAACAAAACACAACACAAATAACACAAGAAAATAAGAAAAAGTAGTAATAATAAAAAGTTCTTATTTTTACTTAATTGGATTGATGTAGGGGACAATTACTACACATACAAGAAGGAAAAAAACACAAAAAAATAAAAAAACAAAGAAAATATGTTTACAAGAAGCATTATAATAAGCAGTAAGGGCTTGGTGAAAGGGCACTGACTCAGCACAAATGCTGCACACGGTGCAACGCTGATCTTCCGTCAACACCCAGAAGTCACGTGACGCGCAGCATAAACAAGCTGCGACGCTAACTCTGCATGCGTGTGTTACGTGATGGGAATAATCAGATGTTTAGTAGGGTATAATATAATATTTAGGAAGATTATGAAGATCGGTATAGTAAGTAATAATAAATTGGAATAAATGAAAGTGTTTAAAGGTATTAATAGAATACGTATGTATAGCATAAAAAATAAATAAATAGGTGTATAGAAGTAAACAAAACCCCTTGTAGATCAAAGGTTATATAGATATTATAGGATGTATTAAGATCTTTTGTCACAAGTGTTAGATCAGAGAAGACTTTTGTTTAAGTAGTAAGAATGTGCGATAAGAAGATTTAAAAGTATGTTTGATGGAATTATTTCTAATGGGCGGTGGAATGTTGTTCCAACACTTAGTGGCATTGTATGAGAAGCTGCCTCGGAAAGCTACAGTTTTGTGAACTGGGACGAGAAGAGGATTGGTGCAGGGTCGACTGTTGTAATTTCTTTTAAGATTTTTGCGCCAGTGTAATTTGTAATACAGATATGCGGGTTTCCTGGTATGTATGACGTCAAAAAGGAGCGTTGCAAGATAAACATCTTGTCTTAGATTCATTTTTAGTAAGTCGCATTTGTTAATATACGGTGTAACATGTGACCGAGGAGGGATGTTTAGACAGAACCTAGCACATGCATTTTGTACTCTTTGTAATAATTTTTTGTTTTTATCATAAAGTCTGGGACCAAATACAATGATGCCATAATTTAATTTGGATAGTACCAAAGAGTCGCAGAGCATGATTCGAAGTTTCAGGCTTAGAAGTTAGGTAAAATAGGAGTTGACTTTTAATTGATAAATACCCGGATATATTCAGTGGCTTGCCGGGACCTTACATAGACCCATGCGTAGTAATTAATTTATTCTTATAAACTAATTGTCTTGTCCTTGTAAGTAAAACGGCGTGACTGAGTTACTGCCTTATAAAGATACCTTTCTTCACACTGCTCACAAACTTGACCACAATAGGTGAAGCCGTTTAGAGATTACCCTTATGTTCTCTTAATTTATTATTTTGTCTCAAAAGTTCTTTAAATGTTGAATCTAAGGTAGCTAGGTTTGGGTCTTGTTTTGCAACTGAACTTTGATTTCGATCAGACAAAACCAGTCTCCCAACTTGTTCATTTTTAGACCACGCCTTCTAGAAAAATTACGTCAAAAAATAATTTAAAAAAATTCATGAATTAACGGAAGCGTAGTCAGTCTCAATATTAATATTCCATAAAACAGAAAAAGGCAGAAATTTGCATCGCTAGTTTCTATCTGTAAACATAGGCTGCTCGAGCAGCGGTGCCGTTCGAACCCCAATATACTTGTTCAGTGCTCAAACAATTAAATAAATATAAAACTAATACTAGATAAATTTTTTCGACAGACCAGGCTGTATGGCGTTGTTCTTTGCCTTTCTTACACGATAAACTTAGAAAAACTGGACACAATAAAGCGTCGTTATTATCTTATTGTCTAATAATAATAAGACAATAAGACTAATTTCTTATTATTGTCATTGAAGGCTTGAATAATAAAGACTCCGCCACATTGGAGCTCCCAGTGAGCTGCCAATAAACCATAAACCCCATTCTGCTATTTATATTGTTCCCGCCGTGGACGCAAAATAACCTAGCGATTGTTTTCCTATGTCTCCATTTTACTAGCCAATGTAAACCTTAGTACGTCACAATAAGTCTCATTTAAGCATTACGAAGACGTTTATAATAAAAGTAAGTAATTTTGTAGCCGCTATGATGTTTCCTGCTCAAATTTCCCTTTCCGATCAGAATGTAGTCTAGGCCGTAGGACTGACTACGGTTTGCAGCACTGAAGTACGGCGTAGCGAAGCGTAAGTTCGTACACTCGTAGCAGCGTAATCGTAGTCTTGAGCAACTACGCGCCTTTAGTCTCTACAATACGCTCATTAGTGGCAGAGATCTCACGCCCACTTGTAAAGTCCGCAGATTGCCTTATTCACAGAAAGCTGAAGCCGCTAATCTGTGCTATTGTTTTCGAGAACAATGTCAAAAATTACCTACGATGAGTTCTTGCTTCAGATCAGTCACTACGTGCTTACAGTTAAAAAACATTCGTGGTGAAACTAGCATAAAGCTGTGATCGCTTATTTGAAACTTCATTATAAAGTTATCAAAGCTTAAGTTTGGTTGTAAATACATTGAATTTTACAGACCTGTGTTACAATTAACTTCAGAGGTAGTTAAAATGTCATTCCATCAATTTGAGAGAGAGAGTAATATATGTACATTATTTTTATAAGTCGAAGTTAGCTAACTCCGACCTTTAGTATTAATTCAGTTCTGTCAATAAGGGTGAAAAATACAATAAATTCGTTTTATTTTATGTGTCCAAATATAATGTTCCAGTAATTATCGTTCCCTTAAACTCCGAAATACTGAGACCAAATCAGACACTTCGCAACTACTAGCAAATCAATCTTCGTTTCGCAAGAGAACCTCTGTTCGACGCAACTCGCGGAATGTTTTAATGTTTTCAGCATCTTGAGCCGGTAACTACATTACTGTTACTGCAGCCCCTACCCGTGTTAATGAATGGGAGTCGTTAGTTTGGCCGAGTGTCGGCCGAGTGGCGTAGTGGGTAGTCCTATTTCACACGCCGGACCTCGCAGGTTCGAGTCCTGGTCGGAGCATTCATTTGTATGATGGACACAACTGTTTGTTCTCGGGTTGTGGTTGTTTATATTTATAAATGGATGTTTGTTCTGGGTTCCTCATCAGTTCGCTGTATGATCATCCAAAAAACAAGCTCTGCTCACTTTGGGGCTAAACAACGTTGATAAAAGCGAGAGGCATTAAATGAAACCACATATTTTGTGTATTATTCTGTGTGTATCAGGCTATACAACAAAAATCAGATCAATGTAAGCAATAGTTTAGTCACAGGAATGTTTTTTAGTTTTTTCTTAGTTTCATTTAAACACTCTGTATCTTTCCGATCACCTAATCGTAAGTTTGTACTATAGGCATACATAGTTATCTAAGGGTCACCGCGAAGCGACTAAATTCACGCGAGCGATGCGACGTTGCCGCTTTGTATCGTAAGTTTGCAATACAAAGAAGAAAGTACACTATTTTAAATCTTTCCTTAAAAGAAAATACAAGCTGTAACGACCACCCCTCTCTCTCAACACCATGTAATAGAATATAAGGGAATATCATAAATATAAACTTTAAATAAATACCTACATAAATATAATATAAAACCTAGCATATAAGTGTCAAACTTTATTCTAATACTTTTTATCCAAAATATATATAAAACCTTCAGCTAATAGAAGAGCAATTATAATTGGCACGAGATAAAACATTATCAATAAAAATACAATATTTATTTGGCGTGATCGTCTAAGGTTGGGTAGGACTCTACGTTGTGTTGTATAGTAACCAATTTTTTTTCCGAGGTATGTGACAAAGATAAGAAACAAAGAATGTACCTAAGAATGAAAGTAAATTTTTGTAATAATAATAAAATTGTTGCTATTGTAATAAAAATATATTATAAATGTAATATAATAAGTACATATTATAATATAATATATAATAAAAGATATATAAGGTAATAAAGGACTGTTGAAATAGGTTTGATGAATTAAAATGTATTGGGAATTTATAAAAAATGGGGTGTGAGTAGGGCCCCTATCCTCGCCCTATTCATATAAGAGACGTTCATTTTTTGATTTCTCTCTCCAGGATTCACCAATCCAACACCCGAGTGTTAGTAATGTATAATAATATTTTGTAAGAAGATAGATTTATAAGATTTAGTAGAGGATGGAATATGGTGAGATTGTGAGAATAAATAAAGCTAACAATAAATTCCACAATCTTGAACAAAGTTATCTCACAAGATCCAAATCTTGCAGATACTTTAATTTAAACTGAGTAGTGTGATCTCCAAGTTGGATCATTTTCCACAGATTTCACTAATTACACAGAAGTGTAATTTTAATATCCATTTCATGGTAATTGTTATTTATTCAGAGAAGAATTCCAAATCCAATCTCCCTCTGAGTCTGGTGAGCCGGAACTCGTCCTTGTCACATCAACAGATAGTCAGAACAATGAGAATGAAACTAGAAACTCTAACGACTGTTTAGTGTTATATTCGTTAATAATTCATGAAATAAATATATAAATGAAGAAAAGCAATAAATATATTTATAATTCATTCCATGACATTTGTTAATTATTCAGCCAAGAAGTTCCAGGACCAACTTTCTCACTGAGGCTGATGCACCGGAGGGTCATCCTGTCGTAACACCAGAAGCTCAGATCATTGAAATTGATAACAAGAGACTTCAACCACTAGTTGGTCTTATGCCAGATAACAAGTCACAAAATGAACATAAATAAAGGAAGGAAATAAGAATTTTTAATATTTGTCAATTATTCAGCCAAGAATTTGCAAATCCAATCTCCCTCTGAGTCTGGTGAGCCGGAACTCATCCTTGTCGCATCAACAGATAGTCAGATCAATGAAAATTGTTACAAGAAATTTCATGACTGCGTGGTTGTGAGCCAATTGACATAAAGATAAAGAAAGGAAATAAAGAGATAGATGTTCTAAAGTATCACCTTTGCAAACTTCACCAAGTTGGAGATTATCACACTCAGTATACAAATGTCTATGTTAAATAAATTTTTTTGACTCATTCAAATAACCCTTTCGAATATCTCACCATTGCAATGCATGAATACATTATATTTAGGTAACTATAAAACACGCCACAATGGCAGCATTTTAGTATGTATGTATTGTGTTCTGTGTGTGTCAACAATTACTTTTAATTCAAATAAAATCAAATATAAAATGAAAGTATATTTATATATAAATATACAGGGTGTTTGGTGCAGGGTTAGCCAAACCCTATGGGTGTGTAGGTGGTACTAATTGTAAAATACAAATTGAAGTAAAAGACCCTAACTGTTATAATTTTTTTTTCAATGATTTTTTTTGTATTTTTTTAAGTTTTTCCGAAATCTTACCTTTCCAACCGTACAACTTTTTTTGGAACATGTTTTTAATACAATTTTTTATGTAAATTTGGTCTCAGATGTACCCTTCGTCTGTCAAAGACGTTATTGGTTCAAAATAACGAGCAAAAAAAATTTTACAGGCCCTAAAGTTAAAAAAATAAAAAACATTAGTTAAAAAAGGCAACTTTATATCTTTTTAAAAAAAAACCATTAACGATATAAGAGTTCAAGTACTTGTAAAAAAATTTCTAGTCATCCCTCTTTACATCGGTATACTACATGAAGCAAAAAAATGTATGAATTTGTCAAAAATACAACTTTAAGGGAAAACGGAGTAAAAACACAAAAGTAAATGTTTACATTTTTATTCTTTAAAACTACAGATTTTGTTCAAATACCCCTCCCCTACTTCTAATACACGCTCGATATTTTCGCCGAATTTCAACAGTAGTAGTACGGAGCGTCATCTCGACTTTCATTTTTGCAAATGCTGCGTCAATTCTTTCAATTAATTGTTGTTTTGTTTGTATTTCAACTTCATATACAAGCTCATTTGCACGTCCCCATATACAGTAGTCAAGAGGGGTTAAATCTGGGGATCGTGGAGGCCATGAGATGGGGCCAAGTCGTCCAATCCACGCATTGGGGAACGAGTTATCTAGGAACTCTCGAACTGTTAGCCGATAGTGTGCCGGACAACCATCATTTTGAAATACTATCGGTCGATCTTTTCGATATATCGGCACATTGCTCATCAGTTCAGGGAGATCATTTTCTAAAAATTCTAAATAATTGTCCCCGTCAAGACTGTCTGGTAAGTAGTGAGGTCCAATCAGATGTTTGCCAATTAAACCTGCCCAGACATTGACAGAAAATCGTGTATGATGCGATGCCTGCCTTGTAACACGGGGATTTTGTCCTTTTTTTGCCCAGTGGTGTAAATTGTGTTGATTGAAAATCCCTTCACGTGTGAATTTCGACTCATCCGTCCATATAATGCTTTTTAAAAAGTTTCCGTCCTCTATGTCCGTATTAAGTATAAAACGACAGAATTGCATTCGTCGCGCGTTATCACCTTGCACTAAACCTAAAACAAGAAAGAAAAAACCGTTAAAAAAATCTTAACGATTATGTAACAGTGCAGTTTCGACTGTAATGAGGCACCCATGAGATAAAACAAAAAAATACAAGTGCAATACCAATAATCTTTCTAACTAAGTTTATCAGTTTATCAATTCCAGTCCAAGGATACTCCACCTTGAGCCACAGACTCGCTTGAGTGTGTAAATTCACATCAGACGATGACGGTCGACAATGGTCAAATGCCTGACTGTCAACCATTAAAAAAAATTATTCACCTCAAACGTCTTGTCTAATTAAACTAAAACAAAGATAAGCTACATTAAATTAGGCACTTCAAAGTAATTTACCTTGCACCGGAGTGTAGTGGAAAGGATGCCTTCCATCTGCATTGACGACAGACCTTACTTTCCATATGGAAACACCCAGATCTCTGGCGACTTTTCGAGTACTGGTAGTGGGGTCATCATTGAACGCTTGGAGTATGGCTTCGTCTATAGCAACTGGATGCTGTGTTGCGCTGACTCGTGGTTCTCGAAAGGTTAAGTTTCCTGTTTCACGAAGTCGTCGAAATGTACTTGAAAAAGTGTTATGATGTGGTACACGTCTGTTGGGATGCAACTCTCTGTACAGTCTTTGAGCTGCGCGTGTATTGCCATCGCATCGACCATACGCATAAATAATATCAGCGTATTCTTCATTGGAGAATTCCGCCATTTTGTGACAAAAACAACGATAACAAAAACTTAACAACAAACAGCAAAACAACAAAACGTAACTAATAACAAAAATATTAACGAAAGCTAAGATACGTCTCACAGTAATCATAGTCAAACCACGACTAAAGACAAACATCTAAACATACTGTAGCTTAAAGCGATTCCACTTCTCAGGTAAGGATTGAAGGTCTGGTATTCGATGATAGAAAGAGATAGAAATATGCAACACAATGAACATAGCGAAACAAAAGCTTTTTACCTGCTGTTGACATGTATGCCTCGCACTAATTACAATAACTATTGAATTGCTGTTTTCTTGCAATGCAGTGTTTACTAGTTTAACGTTTCTACGAATATTCCTATTAAATAATTAACTAATTTGGAGGTAAATTATTCTAAATTATTTGTTATTTGAACGAAATTTGTAAAGTAATAAATTAAAAATGTAAACATTTACTTTTGTGTTTTTACTCCGTTTTCCCTTAAAGTTGTATTTTTGACAAATTCATACATTTTTTTGCTTCATGTAGTATACCGATGTAAAGAAGGATGACTAAAGAATTTTTTACAAGTACTTGAACTCCTCGATCGTTAATGGTTTTTTTTTTAAAAGATATAAAATTGACTTTTGTAACGAATGTTTTTTATTTTTTTAACTGTAACAGCCTGTAAAAAAATTTTTGCTCGTTATTTTGAACAAATAACGTCTTTGACAGACGAAGGGTACATCTGAGACCAAATTTACATAAAAAATTGTATTAAAAACATGTTCCAAAAAAATATGTACGGTTGGAAAGGTAATCTTCGGAAAAACTTAAAAAAATACAAAAAAAAATCATTGAAAAAAAATTATAACAGTTAGGGTCTTTTACTTCAATTTGTATTTTACAATTAGTACCACCTACACACCCATAGGGTTTGGCTAACCCTGCACCAAACACCCTGTATAAAGAATAAAATACACAAAATATTAATAAATAAATCAAGACCTAGGTTAAAAAATGTAATATAAAACTATTTCCCTATTAAATTACCCTACAGCATTAAACAAAATAAACGCTCACCTCAAAAGAATTCACCACCAAACAAAATCATGTAATCTTAAAAAACTCGTAAATTAACCTTTTATCTATGAACTGGCAGAACTTTCCTAAAACTTAAATTCCCGATTAATATTCAATAATAAAAAAAAGACTCACCTAAAGACAGGACCCACCTTCAGAAACAATACTGTATTCTCATTGACCAATTGAAAAATTAAAACTTTAACTATGTATGGACTGGCAGACCTTTGGGGATCCTTTCCCTTCCTGACAATTCTCAAACAATTGAATGCACCCGA
Organism: Marasmarcha lunaedactyla; assembly: GCA_923062675.1. Classification (NCBI taxonomy): domain Eukaryota; kingdom Metazoa; phylum Arthropoda; class Insecta; order Lepidoptera; family Pterophoridae; genus Marasmarcha; species Marasmarcha lunaedactyla. The sequence continues at coordinate 275,706 of OV281344.1, forward strand.
AACCGAAGCTGGGAATCTAATCCCCGTTTCTGCGGCCTCCTGCCTTATTTATACCCAACCGGGAGCATTTTTTTCTTCACCGTGAACCCCACACAACACCCTGGCAACTATCTACCCTCTTACTCGCATTCAATTTCAAGTGATATTTTGAGGCAAAGTACAACAAATTGTTATAAAGGAATGTACCTTTGAGTTATAATCAATGTGTAGATGCGAAAGCATTCCCCAATTATTTTTCTTAAAAATAATTATGTCACCAATAAGACCGTACTTACCAATGGAAGAGAAACTCTAAAATAACAAAGTTGGCATCCCAGTGGCTATACCTAACCTAACCTTTAGTTATACTTATTAGATGTATTTATGTTAATTAGTAGGTATGTAGATTCTGAGAAGTATACACAGTATTACAGTATTTTCTAGTGATGCTGTAGCGCCTCGTAATCAAGAGACACTGGACTGTTTGATTAGTAAACATCCACCTTCGACGGCAAAATTTGATCCTTTGGATCTTACTTCCACGGAAGAGGATTCCTTACAAGCGTCTGCTGTAGATGTCCTCGGGGCTGTTAGTTCTTTTAAATGTGGCTCAGCTGGAGGCCTCGACGGTCTTACGCCCCAGCACTTTAAAGATCTTCTTTCTAGTGCTAATGGTGATACCGGTCAAAAACTTTTACAAGAATTAACAGCTCTAATAAATCTTCTCATTTCAGGAAAAGTCCTCAATAAAATAAGGCCAATATTGTACGGGGCCCACCTGATTGCCCTTAAGAAAAAAGATGGTGGAATCAGGCCAATTGCAGTTGGAAGTACTTTGCGCCGCCTTGCCGCTAAAGTCACTTGTCGATTTGCCTATGGTGACTTGGCGAGGTATTTTCAACCCAAACAATTAGGTTTTGGAACCAGAGGTGGCTGTGAAGCGGCCGTACATTCTTTGAGGACTTTTCTCGATTGTCAAGGAGGTGAGGTTGTTTTGAAGGTGGATGTTAAAAACGCTTTTAATTCTTTACAGCGAGGAACTCTGTTGACAGAAGTAAGAAAGCACTTGCCCAAAGCATTTAATTTCCTTCATCAATGTTATGACGAGCCATCTCTTCTGGTGTACGGAGACCATCACATATCATCAGAGGTGGGCTGTCAACAAGGTGACCCGTTAGGCCCTGCTATTTTTAGTTTAGGTATTCATCCTATTATTGAACAACTAAATTCGAAATTTAACGTTTGGTATCTTGACGACGGAACCTTAGGGGGAGATTCAAGTGTCGTTCTCGATGACCTGAAGCTTTTGATTGATAAGTTCGCCAAAATTGGCCTCACATTAAACTTTGGTAAATGTGAGCTATTTATTACCGACTTTTTGTAAGAATAAAGAAAGCATTATTCAAGCCTTTCAATCAATTGCCCCCGGCATCACTGTAATAGAGAAATCTTCCCTTCGGCTCCTAGGTTCACCAATTTTCGATGAATCCTTTCATAACTTTATAATTGACAAAATTTCAAAATTTTCAGAAAGTTATTCCCGGCTTTCACAAATTAATACACATATGGCCTTTTACATTTTACGTCATTGCTTATTCGTGCCAAAATTAATTTATTATCTTCGCTGCTCACAATTTTGGAAACACCCAAATTTACTTTCGGTTCTCGATGAAAAAATGAAATCAACTCTTTCGAATATTCTGAACATAAATTTTGATAATAATTCCTGGGATCAAGCCAGTTTACCAGTGCGCTTCGGTGGTTTAGGAACTCGAAAAATTTCTTCTCTAGCTTTGCCAGCCTTTTTATCTTCGATTTACGGTAATAAAGATATTATCAATAACATTCTTTCCTCTTCTTTTACGGGCGAGATTTCTCATCTTTCGGATGCCGAAATGCACTGGAATATCGTATCAAACAGTTCAGCAGTTCCACAAGATCCCGCATCACAGCGTCAGTGGGACGACGTGCTTTGTATTTTAGAGCGGAACAAACAATTAAATACGCCTAATTTAACAGAGCGCGCTCGTCTGCTAGCGGTGGGTTCGTGGGAGTCAGGGCTATGGTTGCAGGCGCTTCCGTCATCTAACTTGGGAACCCTTTTTGACAACCATAGCTTTAGGCTTGCCTGTAGTTTACGCTTAGGGATAAAATTATGTGCTCGACACCGCTGCCGCTGTGGCGTGTTGGTCGATGAGCTCGGTCGCCATGGCCTTTCATGTTCTCGCAGCGGTGGCAGAATATCTCGCCATGCCAGTTTAAATGACATCATCCATCGGGCTCTTGTAACCTTGCTACCTCTTGATTGTTGCGTGATGATGGCAAGCGACCTGACGGTATGACTCTGGTCCCGTGGAGGATGGGTAGGCCGCTGGTGTGGGATGCAACCTGCGTAGACACTCTCGCGGCTTCCCATCTTTCCACAACTAGTATACAATCTGGTTCTGCTGCTAATAACGCTGAAAGCCTTAAACGTAGAAAATATAAGAATTTGGGTAGCGGGTATATTTTTGAGGCTTTTGGCGTTGAAACCATGGGGTCCTGGGGACAAGGTGCTCATCGTCTTTTTTCGGACCTAGCGAGGCGATTGGTGAGTGAAACTCGTGACCCGAAGGCTGGCACCTACCTCGCACAACGAATTTCTATAGCGATCCAGCGTGGTAATTCAGCCAGCCTTTTGGCTACGTTGCCCTCAATGCATTCAATTTTAGATTTAGTGTTTTATTTGTAGTATAATTTTAACCTAAACCGTAATATAATTCTAAATTAATAAGTACCCAATTTTATTCTAAGTAATATAAGTGAATTTATTTGAACATCCTTTTATATGCCCTTTTAATCAATGAATTGTAGGTATTCAGATCACAAATAATTTTAAACTTCCTTTTCGTTATCTAATCTTTACCTCATTTATACATCTACAATTATGTCTATATTACACAGATACGTAGTATGCCAATAGATATTTTTATCATAAATTTATTAATATTTTTATTATAAAATTCATATTTTTGAATCCTAATAGTAGGTATACTGAGGTTATATATTCTTAATCTTATATTATAACTTGGTTATAATTCTATATACAAGGTTTGAGTTGGTTCCGTCACAAGGTTATCTCACACTAATGTAATAAGCGTAACAGAAATAGAAATAGATCAGTATGTTGCTATTGCGCAGGCGGCGGCTCGGCTAATTACGTCAAGGGCACAATTTTTACTTTTTTGTTTAGTGCGAAGACGCATTGCATCCGGGGTGCACGTTGCGCAGTTCAGCACAGATTATTGTCGCTCACGCGTCCCATTTACTAATGTTAAGTTTTTATTGTGATAGGGCACGGAATTTATTTAATGTTAGTTTTAATTTTGTGACAGGACACGTAACTGAGTATTTTAGGTTTAGTTTTGTGAGTAGTTTTTAATTATGTTGTAAGTACGTAATACACGGCGTCAGAATACACTGACATGATTTTAATCTACGGGGAATCCCACGAAAACGCAGCTCTAGCTCTGCGATCTTACCGAGAAAGGTATGGAGACAGCCGCACGTGCCCTAGGAACGCTCGCACCATAGTATTGGCAGTGCAACGGGCACAGGAAAACAAACCATTAGTAGCGCATCAGGAGGGAGTCCCACCGCAACAGATACCCACTGCGCGCGAGCAACAGATTCTTGACTATTTTGACCGCAACCCCACATCGAGTCTGCATAGAGTCGCACGCCGTTTAGAGTTTGCCATGGGCCGACAAGAGCACAATTTACACGCAATGGCATATGGAACCGACAAAATCTCAGATACTGGAGTATTGAAATTCCACGCATGATTTGGGAGTCGGAGCATCAGTACCACTTCTCTGTATACACAGGGACCAAATTATTGGCCCTGTTTTTGTTGACGGCAACCTTAACGCGGCAAATTTTTTGGAGATATTATCCGGTCCCGTTGCTGATTATACCGAAGACTTTAAAAATGCCAAAACTTTAAAAATATTATATTGCAGTTATGTCCGCAGTCACCTGAAATATGCGTCCGCTGTGTGGATTCCAACTTATAATATATATATCGATCGAATTGAAAAGATTCAAAAACGTTTCATGAGACTTCTGCAATTCAAAACTAATATTTATGACGACAACTACTTGACTCGCTGTAAAAGGCATCACATCTTACCTCTCAACATTCGTAGAGATATCACCGACTTATCACGACTGCTTAAAATATTAAATAGTGAACTGGACTGTACTGAGCTTTTGAGAAAAATAGGCATATGTACTCATACGAAAGCATATAGACATCCGACACTTCTACACGTACCACTCGTTAACAGTAGTTACAGACAGCATTCGTTTATACTGCGAGCTTGCAGCTTGTATAATCGACTCAATCGCGAACAAGATATAGACATTTTCAATGCTGGTGTTCCTAGTGTGCGAGCGACAATTACAAGATCGTTTTTTCTTAAATCTGTCTAGCTGCTAAAATTTTTTTTTTTCATAAATATTAATGTCTAGCAATCGTTATGTATTCTTACATCTCAATTCAAGTATTTATAAGTGAAAACTTGTGAAATGCCTTAAATATTTATATGATTACCTTTATCTGTATTAGCTGTAAGTTTTCCGTTGAGAATTAAAAAAGAACTACCCTTAGCCAATCCAATTCACCAATCACCAATTGGACGGAGCTTCTCCACATTCAGTGAGGTCCTCCAGAGAGCGACTCACCGAAATGTTTGGACAGCAGTGGATTGGTCGATTTGGGCCAGTACGATGGCCACCACGGTCCCCGGATCTCACTCCAATGGACTTTTTTATCTGGGGGTTTGTGAAAGGTGAAGTGTACGCGACAGACGTAAATACCGTAGAGGAACTCAAGAACCGGATTATTTTAGGGTTTAATAAATTAAAAAGTTTAACAACATCCAGTGACCTTATTGCACGATTAAATAACAATATTGTACGTCGTTATAATTTGTGTACTATTGCAAACGGCGGACATTTCGAACAATTGACGATTTAATGTGTAAGTGTTACAGTGAATTATTATTGTTTATTATGTTAATTCCTTCCAACGTTACCTACACCACATGTTTACATTATCATCCACATCAAACCCGGGCGCTCCACTGTGTAGGTGTGTGAGCCGGTGAGCCCGCCGCTGCAAGCGCTATGTGATTCAAATGCGACGTTGCCAATTTGTTACGCATGTGGCGGCAGGTCAGTCAAGAAAGGATGTTTACATTTTAACTTAATGATTAAGCTATTTAAGTTCTTTGAAAAAAGTTTTTTCGTTACTTCTCGTAAACTTTTTTTTAATAGTTTCGGATTAACAGTAGGCACTTATAGTACGTGTGGTTTTATGGAATGCCTCTCGCTTTTATCACATATCACATTTATACACATCTAAACAATATATACGCAAATCATAATTTGCGGCTTGTAGTTTCTTAAAACTAAATCTTCCAAAATCTGTAAAAAATAATGGCTTTAATAAGAAATTTCTTTTATATTGCAATTACTTATTCTCATCCAATGTTGACTTGAGCGGCGGTCGAACGCGCAACGACCAAGTTCAAACCCGCGAGATGACAAAACATTATGATTTTTTTAAAACAGTCCTATTTAAGTCATCACTTCAGTAGTTCTGCAAATATTCAGATTTAGTTACTTCCAAATCGGAAGAATTTGATATAATTGATAAAATTAGGCGTTTATTTGCGGAAACTTCCGTGACGGTTGTTTGTGCAATAATTTTAAGCTATTACTATGGCATCGCAAACCCATCCCACTAATACTGAATGCAGTGTTGTTTGCAGCAAACTCTAAACACACAACGCTTTTACCTTCAACACGTGTTTCACCCCGGCCAGGGGCATAATACGGCACAACGACCAACATAACAAGTGATTTCATAACAATCGGAAGAATTTGTTTAACCTCGTATGTTTATTACATGTAAACAAAATCCAGAGGTTACCTGTTTCTTTTAATGCATGCTTATATAACTTCCCCTCAATGTGCCGTGTAGTGGCACACACTACTGCTAAATATACATTTATTTTCACAATTCCTAAACGATATTGTCTACATAGTTAAATAACGTGTGTCAGCTCGTACCTATTAAAAGAATTTTTACGATAAAAATATAATTTATTATTTTTATTTATCTTTTTTGTCTGAGAAATATTAATACGAATAAAAAAGAAATCCATAGAATAATTGAATAAAACGATACTAAATATTTTCGAATACGTAAATGCCCGATCATGTGATAAGCGAATGTTCGCCGTTCGTGGTTCAAAACCAAGTCTGTCCTGCGCTAGGTGAATGATGTCTTACTGATCCAAACTGAAGGTCCATATATAGTCGTTGGGCATGTTAAACAAAGGTTATCTTGCAAATAATTTATGAATTGAATGGGGTCTTTATTTAAACCGTTGGGGGTTCCCTCGGAGTTGCCTTTGTTCCTTCAATGTACCTGGTTGTTTCTTCCCTTTCACCGGAACACAACCACGTCCAGTAATTAATTATGGCTGTTAAAACAGGACGGACTTTAGTACCGTCGTAAAATAAATTATGCTGCTTCTTTAACGCACAAAATTGCTTTTTCACATAAAGAATTGACCTTGATATTGAAAGCAGTACAATATCACAATCACCTTGGAAAGCCGCATTGCAAATGCGGACTTTTTGGGGTTTAAGTTTAGACATTGAACATTCGTATATTAAAAATTTATAAAAAAAAGTTAATTAAAATGGTACATTGTATATGTTCAAAAGTGATACAGTTTAAAAACTCACGCTAGATGTCGTAACTTTTCGACTTTGTGTAGAAAAATCTCAGGCTCTGTCATTACAAATAAAAAAAACCCTATTAATCAAAGCAGTGAGAACGGAACGTTTATTTCTTCTCATTTAACCTTATCTCATATAAAATAACGAAAATCGTTTGTCTTTATCATCATAATGGCAATATGTAAAATTACAATAATCGTTAAAATTCACCAGTACATTTAGCAGCCATCGGGATCAAAACCGGAAATTTAGGTCCAAAAGCCAGTGATTTAACCATTGTAGCTGCACTCTTACGATCACACCACTGACGCCAATGTATCGGAATTCGAATACGGGATATGGCTCTACAACGTCTTTAACGTGACAAATTATCAATACATAAAAACTAAAAATGTAGTCGATTGCTTGCAACTCAGTGAAATAATAATTACAGCCTTGATTATTGACAATCCTTGGATAAACATTCGTTTCTTAAAAACGGCTCCACATTAAGATGTTACTCTCGTCATCTGTCCAATAGATCCAAGGAAAAATATGTGAAGGTAACGAAAATATTCAATATACCTTCTCGTGTCGCATAAAAAAAGTAGGTTAAGCATGACGTTTTGTTTTGTTACAATTTGTTTTATTAATTTGAATTAGTTTTAAGTTGGTTGTATATGTTTTTTGTTTTTGTAGTTTTTAAGTTGACATAATGGCTATCTAATACTATATGGTCTATACTAATTCATGATTTTACAAGATGCTTTAACAAATTTACACCAAAACTACGCGTTTTCCAATATTATTATAGTACAAGATGTCCCCCGCGGCTCCGCTCGCGTATTCTTTGAGGAGCATACATTTTCTGGTTAAAAGATAACTTAGGTAGTAAATCTTAAAAATTGTGTGTATATATTTTTTTCCAATTGATGAAGAGTAATTATTATTATTACTATATTATTCACATTTTCCTTTATTTAGTTACTTCCTAAACTTATTACAATCCAAATATCTTTCCAATAGCTTTCCTGACTGAACTAAATTAGATATTAAACAAGTTAAATTAGTTTTTTTATTGAAGCAAATATTTTTACGCATAGATGTGCTTTTGACAAAATGAAAGTAACTTCTACAAAAAAATCGCAAATAAGCAATTGGAAATCAAAACAAAGTAAGATAGAAATTAAGTTCACTACTGAAAACAAACTAATCACAGACCAAGGTTCTATTGAAAGCAATAAAAAAAGCTAAATGTAAACTCAGTAATTTGACCGACTGTTGAAAGAATAAAGCAAAACGAAGCTGTGCGAGAATAAAGAAAATCTACGAAAGTGCGCAGTCAGCCAGCTACTTATTTATTATTTCAATATTTCAAATATTTTTGTTATAGTTTTGTAAAATTAATGTCACAAAAACAAAACATCGATGTAAAAAAACAATAATTTAATCTAATATAGAACTTACTTACCTATACATGACGCTTCGAACGAAGATATAAAAGTTGACATAATCAAGAAGAGTATACTTGATTCTTAAAAAAAAGTAAACTAATGAACATGAACGAACGCACATGTGTACATTTCGCAAATACCGTAAGAAAAAAAAGCGAACTCAATATAATACATCCTGGAGTCCAATTTCCGCCCGAACGCATGCATGGGGTGTGCATGTATGCCAGTGATGAGATCTGTTGTCTGCGTCTCCGTTACTTGGAAGATCTGGACTTTTCCGTCACGTGGTGAACCCATTGATACCGGCCTTGACCAATTGGTCTATGCCAGTATATACCGGTCACATAGCGGAGATCGGGAGAGAACGTGGCACATGGAGTATGTCAGCGATGCAGCAGATAAGGTTCGGCAACGTTTTCCATCAGCACATTTGGTTTCCTTTGAAAAACATATACCCGTGAAGTTGCTTGCCAGTTCTTCTTCACGAAGATTTTTTCGAACTGGTGGTAGAATCATGTTTTATTTGACATCAATAAGAACATGTAATTGTCAATGTTGAGAAATAAATATTTCATTTCAATTCAATGGCTATATCCGTATCAGGACACTGACCACGTTTTTTTTTTTTTTTGGTTCCCCTCCAAGGGAAGGGCAAGACGATATAAAAAATGCTCTGACGCATACACCGCGCGCGCGATCGGAGTTATGTGGGACTCGTCCCGGCGCCTACCAGAACCATACCCACTAAAAAACCCCCTGTCGGCTCGTGCATTTTTGCCACTCAGCCTTCATCTGAGCGACGGCCAATTGGAGAAAGAGGCCGCGCTAGCGGGGCCCTTAAGGGGTCACCCGCTGGGATTTATATAGCACTGAAGGTGCTCAAAAAGAAAAGTAAATAATTAAAAACATTAAACATTTAAAAATAAAATTGCATTAATTCGGATTTACGTTAGAATTAGAATTTACGTTAGAATTAGAATTTGCTGCCTGAAGGGCCTCGAGATCTAAAGTTTACTGCGTGGGTTCGCCAGTGTGCGCGTTTCTCGGTCTAGCGACTTTGAATTTCGAATCTAACACAGGAGCAGTATATGAGACTGAATTGAGACTGTATTGTTCGAGACAAGATGATTGGGATGGGATTCGGCGCGTTTGAAGAACGATTCTGAGAGTGTTTTGAGGTGCTGTTGCACTGTAGGTAGTTCAAGATCTCTGTGCAGGTCCGCGTTGCGCACATACCACGGTGCGTTTGTGGCCCTGCGGCAGAAGAGATTTTGAACTACCCTGCAGTTTATACAGGACGGAGGGTTTGGCGTGGGCAAAGACTGGCGAAGCATATGACATGACGGGTCTAACGCAGACCTTATAAAGCGTACGTTTATTTCTAAAAGACATTTTACTTTTTCTTCCTATCATACTATATAGGCGGCTTAAGTAAAAACGCGCGAGTTTCGTTACTTTATCGACGTGTGGCTTGAAAGAAAGCGTCTGATCTAAGGTGACGCCTAAATATTAAATACTGCGCTTCCAGGGGATGGGAATACCTAACATTCGAATATGGGGATGGTTGTAGCAATTACGGCGTATGTGGTCGAATTGAATAGCAGAACTCTTTTCTGGGTTGACATTGATACGCCATTTTTGAAACCAAACACCGAGGGCGTTTACGGCCTTTTAGAGTCTGATGATGTTATACGGGATCGCTTGACCTTTAGTGTAAAGGGCGGTATCGTCTGCAAAGAGGGCCGCCTTTCGGCGGGATGGGGATGTCGTTAGTGTACACAGTGTACAGCAGAGGGGCGAGGACTGAGCCTTGCGGGACTCCAGCCTTTATGGGACGAGGCGCGGAGAGCGTGCCTTCGTGTTTGAATCGAAACGTACGGTCTTTAAGAAACGACGTGATAATCTGACTAGACGAACCGGTAAGCCTATTTTATAGAGTTTAAAAACGAGACCGCTGTGCCAGACTTTGTCGAAAGCCTTGGCTACGTCAAAGAGAACCGCGATTGTTTTTTTACGACGCGGATAGAATCCTTCGAGTATGTACTCGACGATTCGATGGACTTGCTGAGGGCAGGAGTGCTTAGCGCGAAAGGCGAAATGGTGGGGAATAATGAGAGGGTCGCCATCCGTTGGAAACAGATGGTTTCGCATTCAAGAGAGTATGACTCTTTCGAGGAGTTTAGACATTGCCTTGAGGAGGCTGATGGGTCTGTGATTAGCCGGGACATTCAGAGGTTTACCCGGCTTGGGAATGTCTATGACTGTCGCTTCTTTCCAGGCTTTTGGAAAGAAGCTATGGTCGAAGCAGGCATTGAAGATGATAGCTAACAAGGTAAGCACCTGCTGGGGCAGGTGCTTAAGTGCGTGGTTGGAAATTCCATCCGCACCCGGAGCCTTTTTGGACTTTTGACTACTACTGAGAAGCAAGATTTCATCATTAGAGACTGTGACGGCGTCGTCGGTGATGGGGAGAGATTCTCTGCGGAGAACTTCGTCCTCCACCGCCTGGATGTGGGAGGGATCCGTGGGTTGCGTGCTGGGCGAACATTGTGCCGCTATGCTGTCGGCGAAGCATTCGGCTTTCTCTTCGACTTCGAAGGCAATAGTGCCGTCGGGACGAGTGAGAGGAGGAACGTGAGAGGCGGTGTCTACGCGTAAGGCTCTGGTCATTCGATAATACGCTTTGTGGGACGGGGAGATATTCTCCAAGAGATCGTTAAACTGAGCGTCACGGGCAAGACCTAACTTTACGTTGAAGCTGATTCGCAGCTGTTCTGTATGCGGGCGTGGGATATTTCTTGGGATATTGCTAACGGCTAAGGGAAGCGCGGGTTTACCTTGCTTAGCAATAATTACGTTGTCGCTGATGGCTGAGTTTATAGCATCAGTGAGAGTGTTGACTAATGAATCTATTTTAACCGGGCTATCTAATTGATCGGGCGAAATCGCGAGTGGAGAATTAGGGGCCTCTAAGGCTGAAACTAACGTATTTTTAAAGCCTTTCCAGTTGGTAAAGGTCTTAAAGATGTGACGTTATTGTTAGGCGCACCTAGCACGAGGGAGACGGGGCGATGGTTGGAGCCTAGGTCATCGAGCGCTTCGATGGACCTGAGATCAAGATTGATTCGCTTGATAATTGCAAAGTCAATAAATTTGGTCTGGAGCCACATGGTTTGTAGACTGAAGCTATGATGATGGTCGGATGACCAGTCATAGCCAATCTACACACAGTGGCTTCCATAGTGAGGAGAGGAGGGGTAGGGAGAGGACAGCAATGGAAGCCTCTTTTGTAATATATAGCGGTGCCGCCGAAACCGTCAGAGTTGGGCCTATCGTTGCGAGTAAACGCGTACTTAGGAATAGCGTATCCCCTGGAGTGGTTTGGAGAAAGCCATGTCTCTTGGAGAAGGAATAAGTCAGGTTCTTTGTTCTGAAGGAACAGTTTAATCTCAGGAAGGTTGGTGCTAAGGCTACGAGCGTTAAAAGATACTAGGGATAAGCCCTTGGGTTTAATACGACCGGACGCGGGATTTGCGGGTCTAGACATTATAGTTTACTTATTTACGAATTTATACAAAAATAAAAAATAAAATTTATAATGAACTTAGAAGCGAGTGATGCTCGGTTAACGCAAATAAACGCTCTTGAGGAGAGCGGGCGGCTCGCAGTTTGCGTGCGAGTACGGAAATTTCGTTAATATCGACGTTTTGAATGACGTCGAACACGGTCTTCATGTCCTTAGCCAATGACGACTGAGGTGAAGATGACGGAGCAGGACGCAGCCCTACGGAAGCTACGGGAGCTGGGATGGGTCGGGAAGGTGCAGGCGGAACGGCCGGACAGAGACAGAGCCTGAGTAGGCGTCGGCTGAACGGGCTTTGCTTCCGGGGGACCCCAGTTGTGCAGCGGCGGGAAGTTAGCGGGAGTGAGCGGCGGCGCCGGTTTAGGCGCGGCCCTCTTGGTGGTGGAGCGTGGAGCGCGCGGGCATCCCCTGTAGTTAGCTGTATGGCCGGACTGGCCGCAAAGCACACAGGCAGGGGGGGAAGTGGATTCGGGAACCCTAGCGGCTAACCTCCCTACCAGCGGTAGGGGGGCTGGGGAGAATTACTTAAAACTAACCGTAGTACGCCGAAAGCCGCTACCTAGAAACCTAAAAAAGGGTACGGAGGTAAAAAGTTGACCACGTTAGGGTCAACCTTTACCGACAGAAAGGACAAATACACACGAAAACACACAGATATGGTAAAAATAAATATGAAAATAGAAGAAAAATAAATAAAATAGAGAAGAGAAATAAAATAAAAATAAAAGGACTGGTTCAGTACAAATTCGTTGTCACCGCTACCTAGAAACCTAAAAAGGGTACGCAGGTTAAGAGTTGACCGCGATAGGGTCAACCTTTACCGACAGAAAGGACAAATACACACGAAAACACAGAGATATGATAAAATAAATATGAAAATAGGAGAAAATAAATAAAATAGAGAAGAGAAATAAAATAAAAATAAAAGGACTGGTTCAGTACAAATTCGTTGTCACCGTTAAGTATCCTTTGTACTGAGACCAGACTACTTACGCTGGGCACAACAATGCACTCAGCACAAGCACAACACAACTTAGCACAGCACTTTGAAGACTAAGGGGCTTAGTCACAAAGAAAAATCACAGTTCTATAGCACTCAGAGGGAGTAGAAAAACCTTGAAAACCGTAGCACGGAACCAACACGCTAAACTGTGACGTCAGTAGACTGAGTGCCACAGAATATCGGTAAGGACCGATCAACGGAGAACAGGGTCTTGCACGTCCGTACCGGGTGGCGATCGGAGCGAGTATGAACTGACCACGCTGAAAGAGAGGCTTTTAACACCACAGTGCACGCGCGTTCTACCATGGTAGAGCACCCTTATATTTTTTCATTCCTTAATTGTTGGGTGTTACCCCTGCGCCCCTAGATAAGCCTCAAAAACAATATAACGCAACGGGTCAGTGCTAGGCTAAGTGACTGCTTGGGCGCACCATTGCACAATTTCCCGCCAAAATCGACATTCTACCATAGTAGTACATGCGAGCATCGGTGTAACAAAAGTGAATTAAGGTAAGCAATAATGTAATCGCTATTCTTTTTATTCTTCTCAGTACGATTTTGAAATTTATAAAATTTTTACTTAGAAATGAGTAATTTTATTTTACAATTCTCGGGAAACTTACAGCTATTTTTAGACATTGTATTAAGATGATAGCGAAATATGAAGGCCATTTACAGAGTTTCCACTTATAGGTTTTAAGTTTAAACTAAAATTAAGTCGCATTTGACAAGCTTAGATAAATACACGCATAAAAATTACAATATTTGTTGAAAAGTTGTGTGCAACACCTTTACAATTTAGTGAGATACAAAATAACATAGACCAACAAAAAGAAAATTGGAATATACTGATTAATATAACACAATGCTAAACTGTTCTCTTAAGAATCAAAGAAACCTTTAGCCATGGCTGCCCTGACGCCTGAAATGGTGCTGCAGAAAAAATCAAAGTTGTTTATCCGATTATCTATCTCGTTCACCAGCCTTGGTGCTCTGATCATGAAGGAGTTCTGTCTGTAATTGGTATTTGCGGTAGGAACGTGTAGTATGCTTGGATAACGGTAGGACTTAGTGTGTGCACAAATACCAATCCCAGCCAGAAGCTCCGGGACATCTAGTTTATTATTCGCAGTCTTCATGAGATTTGTAATATCGCTAATCTGCCTTCGCCTGCTCAGTGGTAATATATGATGTCGTATACAGCGTGAAATATAATCATGGTCATAAGATCTAGATTTGTATTGTAGAAATCTTAAAAAACGCTTTTGGATGCGCTCTATGCGGTCTATGTAAACATTGTAGAGTGGGTTCCATACTGATGAAGCGTATTCGAGGTGACTTCGGACAAATGCACAATACAGAATTTTTAGAGTTTTGATATTACAGAAGTCTGCGGATAAGCGTAAAATAAAGCCTAGAGCTTTAGATGCCTTGCCAACGATTCTACTAATATGCTCATCAAAAAGAAATTTTGAGTCGAAAGTAACTCCTAAATCAGTCATACTATTGACTCTCTGTAATATGGCAGTGTTTATTGTATAGTCATATTTGAAGGGCGATGGTTTTCTTGAGAAAGAGCAAACAAAACATTTGGCTGTATTAAGTTCCAGTTTGTTTATAACGCAGTAGTTGTAAAAATTATTTAGATCTGATTGAAGGTTATAGCAGTCATACAAATTGTTAATCGGATAAAAAATCTTCACATCGTCTGCATACAATAAAATCTTTGATTTCGAGATACAAGATATAATGTCATTTATAAATATTGTAAACAACAAGGGTCCGAGCAATGATCCCTGGGGGATACCCGAAGGGACTACCTTGGCTTGAGAGCTGAAGCCATTCAGGACAACTATTTGGCTTCTGTTGTCAATGTGTGAGGTGAACCATCGGTATAGGTTTCCTTTAATGCTGATATCTTTCACCTTGCGAAGAAGGATAGTGTGGTCAATGCGGTCAAAACATTTTTTGTAGTCAGTATAAATTACGTCAACTTGCGATCTATTTGACATGTTATTAGTTATGAATTCACCACAAAGTAGGAGATTCGACTCAGTAGACCTGCCTTTCAAAAACCCATGTTGTTGTACAATAAAACTGGATTGCAAGGCATTGTAAGTTTGATTAATTACAATTTTTTCTAATAGTTTTGAGAAAATACATAATTTAGAAATGGGACGATAGTTTGTCACGTCATTTTTTTTTGCCTTTTTTGTGTACTGGCGTTGTGAAAGCAGTTTTCCACATTAAAGGTACTTGTCCAAATTCTAATGAGAGTTTGTATAGGGTTCAGTTAGACTTTTAGCGCAGTTAATAATAAATAAAGGAGGAATGCGATCCGGGCCGGCCGATTTTGTCATGTCTACGGATTTCAGTAATTCATAAACTTCCGATTTGATTATTTCAATGTTATTAATGTCAGATACAATGTTAGTAGGGGATTGAGAGTTAGTGTTATTATCAGGTGAGGACGGAGCTTGGAAAGTAGAGTAAAAATAGTTACTAAACATCTCACACATTGTAGCACCTGAATCCGAGCTCACATTTCCGTACTTCATTACAGCTGGAATGGAGTTACAGCACTTCTTACTTTTTACATAACTCCAGAACGCTCTAGGATTGACTGTTATATTTTTTTCAATACTCTTAATGTAATTTTTGTACATTTCAGCTTCTTTGCTCGATTGCGCAATATTGAGAAACTGTGGTAAACCGACATATTTTTGTATTTGAGAAATCTTTTGTGGTATTTACTTTTTTCTTTTAACATTTTAATTAATGGAGTTTTATACCACAGTGGATACGTACGATTTGAACTCACAGTTTTGGTTGGTACGTATTTATTAATTAATTTGTATATAATGTCATAGAAAAAATTTAAAGATTTTTCTAAAGTGTTCGTTTCATTAATAATGTCAGTCCAGATAACGTCGTCCAATTTCTCCTCGATACTATTGTAGTTGGCTTGTTTAAATAAGTATACTGTGCTACGGTGTACAGCGAGCTCTTGATGCTCTACAAACTCGGCATAGAAGCTCAACGCTTTGTGGTGCGGGTCTATAGGTACAAGCGGGCACGGACATTCCATGATAGACACGTCGTCATTACAGAAAACTAAATCTAGTACGCGGTTGTTACTTTTTTTTATAACATTATATTGGTTAAGGTTACAAATGTTCAAATTATCAAAAAATATAGTTTGCGTACTGCCTATTATATTGGTAGGTATATAATTGGTCGAATCTGATGTAGCCCAGTCTAAGTTTGGCATATTAAAGTCACCGATAACAATATCCTTATCAGACGGTGCCCCAAGTACTGTGTTTGTAAGTGAGTTTGAGAAGTTTAGAGTTTGCTCGTTTTGTGTTAATCCGTGTTGCTCTTTACACAAGTACACGATACAAATATCCATACAATATGAGATGCGCTTCTTGTGAAGTTTTAGCGTAACCCATAGGTCTTCAGCGGATGAGCACCAATCCATACGCGCTGTCGCTGCGAGCTCTCGACGCACCGCTACGAGTATGCCCCCACCCAGAGATTGCCCGGTCTTATTGAAGTCCCTGTCGCGCCTGAACACTGTATAGCGGTCATCGAAAAGTTCAGAGTTTCCAATGCTTTCCACTAACCATGTTTCCGTTAGGCAAATAATATCATATGAGCTCAACATTATGTTTCTAAGAAATTCATTGGCTTTAGTCCGAAGTCCCCGTACGTTCTGATAGTAAATATTAAGCATTGCGTAAGATTTTATAGATAAAGTGTAGAATCATTTTAATTAGAATAGTAAAACAAAAAGAACCCTCATAAAATAAAATTATCCGATCACACTTCACACTGTAAGAATATTCAGATATAAATATAGATTGTATTACATAAAAACCAATATATAATTTTTTTCCCAATACCATTTTAATTGTGTATAAATATACAATAGCACAAATTATTGCATAAAAATTTAAATTTTGTATGGTTTGAGTATATACATAAATATCAAATCTTATTATAGCTACGTTACCAAACAAGCAATAACTTGTGCAAATAAAAAATGTTTGTAACAGCGCACGGTTACGCGCATAATAGACGTTTCGGGAGCAATGAACGAGAAACAAAAGACATGGCGGTTCCAGCGAGTAAGCGAGAAGCAGCTCAGCGGCGAGCGTAGACAAAAGCGAAAGAGATAGATACAGAAAATAATATTCATAATTAAACAAAGAAACGGAATACGCACCAGATATTGTCAAAGCGTCGTAGCAGCCAGGATTATATTGCAAATATTTTGGTACACTGAAAATTTTGCGAAGATCTTGTTCCGTTCTTATTGTTTGTATAGGTGATGTTGCATTTTTTCGAATTAGGATTTTGCATTGTTTCACCCATACCTATGAAAAACCCTTTTCAGTAGCTAACTTTTTCGTTTTATTTAGAAGTAGTTTGTTTTCCATGGTCAGATGATCATTCACGTATATCTTCGAATCTCCCTTCAGGCCGATGTCAGTGGGGCGTAAATTCTTCCTTATTCGAGCAGCTGCTACAAAGTTTCCTTTCACGTACCTATTATTGAACGCTACAATAATTGACTTCACATCCTTGTCGCCGCGCATAGGGACTCTTGCAATGTAATTGATTTGCTCCTTAGGTACTTCATATTTTATTATAGAGCCGATCTTATCAATAATTGTAAATAAGTTTTCATTATTTGCGCAAGGAACTCCTTTTAATTCTACGTTATTAAGGCGAGATTTTTGTTCACCTTCATTAATCGTTGTTTCTATCTTCTCTATTTTCTGTTGTAGTAGTAAAGTATTACTTTGAAGTTGCTCAAATCTTTTTAACTTTTCTTCCATACATGATACCCTTTCATTAAAAGACTGTATAGAGGCGTGCGCAAAATCGATAGACTGTTTTAATTCTACCAAGTCATCCTTGACGATTTTTATATCATCTCGAAGGGACGGTAATATTGACATTTAGAGGGAGAGTCTACGTAATTCGTGCATGATGCTTTCCATATCCACGGGTTTTGGGCTACTTGCTGGACTTGCAGAACGATTTCTCTTACAAACTGCACATCTCCAGGTTGTTTTTCTGTCACCAAGCTTGCGATATCCAACCTCGGTTATTCCACTGCACGCAAAGTAATATATAATTAATAGCTTGTCTTGTTTTGAATATAATTCATTTCAATTTCAGTTTCACCGATCTCTTTTGAAAAATGGAGCCTCGTATGGATGGCCGGATATTGTGCTGGTTAGAGGAAGAGACAAATGACGACGAACTTATCCAGAGTAACTCGGATGACGGAGAAGTTCCTGACCCTGTACTCTCATTGAACCGTACAAGTCAAAATGTTTACGAGTCCAAGAATGGAACATTATGGAGTAAAGAATGTCCACGAGGAAATGTTTTGAAAAAGATCGCAATCGCAAAATATTAGGTTTCGATCTCCTGGTCCGAAATTATTCAAATACAGCGGGTACAAATGTTTAGATCATCTATCAACTAAGTAAAGGCCAAAAAACTGTAGTACGACGAAACTTCCTACTTGACTTGTCATTTGAACTGGCAAAACCCCTCATGATGCGACGTTTGGCACTTGACTATCTTCCTCGGAAATTTAAAAATAAAATGAAAAAGCCTTTTGAGTGTGTCTGATGAGTTATCTTATGATCACTCAAACAAGAGAGTAAGAGTTTTCAAATGTTTTATGTGCTCTCGAGCCCGAAATCGCTCCACAAAAAATTGGTGTAAACGATGTGCCAGGTGGATATGCCCTGATCACCGAGCAGTGTTATGCCTTAAATGTGAGGAAGAAGATAATTAGAAGCCAGAATATTATTATTTTATGATTTTATCGAAGTTGATCTCAATCTGTCCAAAAAGTTGATTATTTCATAAGAGTTTCTTATAATATTTCTAATTTGTAAAGTAACTGTTAATTTTGTTAAACTTTCTACGAATTAGATTTCATAATTAAAATAAAACATATCTAAATTTGTTTTTATTTTTATAAACCATAGTTATATCCAAAATCATAATTACTTTTTCTACTATGGTAGAGCATGCGAGCAATTTTGTAATAAAATAGGGCGCGTGTACAGTAGTGTTAAGTTTTCCGTGACTCAAGGCCTCTCACAGCTTGTGCACGCGCATCCCCGACGTTGCTGGCCACACTGCATATTGCTTAGACCTTCTGCTAACATCTGATCCTGACAGGTGTCCGTAATTGCACCTTTAGGGACATCCGGCTACTGTTTGGAGAAATCTGTGTCGCAGTACTCGCCGCCTGACACCCGCCCAAAAGGCGCTAGGTGAGTATGGCGATACAAGTCAGCAAATTGGGATGAGATGTGGCATTTTTTCGCGTCTTATCCTTGGCGGCAGATTTGTTTTACATCGTGCTGTGCTGATGCTCTATCAAGTGTGATGGGCCAAGCAATGGAGTATTTCATCCCTTACACTGACCTATTCTTAAAACCAAAGGTCGCCCATGGTGTAATGCTGCTTGCCTTACGCCTGAAAAGCTTAAGCAAGAAGCGTA
The DNA here is from genome assembly GCA_923062675.1 of Marasmarcha lunaedactyla. Lineage (NCBI taxonomy): Eukaryota > Metazoa > Arthropoda > Insecta > Lepidoptera > Pterophoridae > Marasmarcha > Marasmarcha lunaedactyla. The sequence continues at coordinate 295,040 of OV281344.1, forward strand.
CAAAGCCTGGGCTGACGCTCGCAGAAGCAAAGCCGTGGACTCGCATGAACTGAAGAAAAGATACAATGCTGCCGCCAAGTCTTGCAAAAAGGTGATCAGGAAAGCTCGCTTTGACCACCTTGGCCACATCGAAGACAAGATAGTGTAATATCCCTCAGGAAGCAAAGCTTTCTGGTCTCTGGCCAAGTCGGTTGAGTCGAACTTCTGTCGCCCATCGCTGCCACCTCTGAGGAAGCCTGACGGTTCACTGGCCCACACCGCAAAAGAGAAAGCAGACCTTTTTGCTTATCTTTTTGGAGATTGTTCACGTCTAAATAGTCAAGATAAATTCCCACCCCAGTTACTTCAGTTCGGACTCAAAATGGGTCGCTCATATTTGCCAAAAGGAGGTTCTTAAATGATTGCAGAATTTAGACGTGAATAAGGCCAGCGGCCCCGATGGCATACCTGCATTTGTGTCAAAACATTGCGCAGCCGAGTTGTCTCCTATTCTAACGCACCTATATCGACTCTCTCTGAAATCCGGAAAGGTCCCCAATCCTGGAATCTGGCAAACGTGCAACCGGTTCCAAAGCAGGAAAGCCGTGCAAATCCTATCAACTACTGACCAATTGCAATCACCTACACACTTTGCAAAGTTACGGAGCTTGTATCGAACAATCCTCTCCTGACATACCTTGAATCAAACGAGCTCCTTAGTGATTACCAATATGGTTTTCGAAGTGGACGCTCGACTGGAGCAATCTTCTTGTGTATGCCACTCACTTATGGAGTGCAGCCTTGGAAGGTCACGGTGAAGCAATAGCTGTATCCCTTAGACATTTCCAAGGCTTTTGATAGGATCTGGCATGATGGTCTTTTGAGTAAGCTTCCAGCATAAGGAATACCTAATGGACTGTGCGACTGGATATCTGATTTTCTGAGGGAACGGTCAATTTGAGTAGTCTTAGACGGCTGCTCTTCTGACCTAATGGCAATTAATGCCGAAGTTGTTCAGGGATCTGTTCTCTCTGCAATGTTATTCTTGCTGCACATTAATGACCTGCTAACTGCCTGATTTGACTTCCTGATTTGGCTTCAAAGAAAGTGTCCGATTGGGGCGAGTCCAATTTGGTCAAATTTAACCCGTCAAAACACAGGTGGGTTTATTCTTCACCAAAAAGAGCACTTTCTTCCTAACGCCCACTTTCCAAAATGTTTCTGTACCCTTAACCGACCACCCAAGGCTTCTGGGCCTAACTGTATCATCCCAACTAAACTTCAGGCATCAAATTGTATCCATGGCTCAAAATGTTTCAAAGAAGTTGGGAATCATCTCGAAGGTCCGACGGTACTTCAGCCCTGAACAGCTACTTAATTTGTACACAGCTCAAGTTCGATCTTGTATGGAGTACTGTAGCCACCTTTGGGATGGTTCTGCAAAGTACCAACTAGAAGCGATGGACGCAGTCGACCGAAGAGCCCAAAAAATTATAAACAACTTTGACCTCACCACCAAAAAACTGCAAAGCCTCGACCATCATCGGACAGTTGCCAGTTTAGCAGTCTTCAACAGATTAAATTTTGGAGAGTGTGCGAATGCTCTTTTTGATCAGACCCAAACCCTTCTTACATCGGACTACTAGACGCAGACAGGCCTTCCATCCCTTTATAGTAGACATCCCAAGAAGTCGAACCAAAAGCTTCGATAGTTCCTTTTTGGTGCGGGTCGCCAAGGTGTGGAATGAACTGCCTGCGTCTGTTTTTCCAGAAAACTATATTCCTAGTTCTTGTAAGCGTCGAGTGAATAGGTATAGCGTGGATAGACGTGTAACGTCTTCGTCACATTTTTCAATAAAAAAAAATATGCAACATAAAATGAAATCGAGAAACCATTATCAACAAACAACTGAACCTTGTGCTACAACTTGTGTTATGGATGACTCTCTCCCGCAGTAACGCCTTGAACGGGTGCCGTTTGAGGGTGTTCGTCGTTTGCATAGTTGGCAGGAGGAGACTAGCCGGGCTAACAGATGGAGATAAGAATAATTTTGTATAGACATAAACAGATTGGAAATTTCTTTGGAAAAAATTATACCCATAAAGTTTTTTGCCAGTTTTTCTTCACGAAAGTTTTTCCGAACTGGTGGTAAAGTCTTGGAGTCTTGCTTTTTTTAACATCAATAAGAATAAGTAATAAATATTTGAATTTGAATTTGACCATACAGCGAACTAGGGGAGCCCAGAATTAATATATAATTATATTTATTTATAATATATATAACATCCATCCATGACTCGAAAACAAACATCTGTATTCACCATACAAGCGAATGCCCCGACCGGACTCGAACCTGAGCCCTCCAGCGTATGAGGCAGTGCTCACTAACCTAACCTACCCTAAAACAGGGCCAAAAGTGACTAAATGAGCTTAATCTCTTACCGCATTGCGCTAGTATTTGTGATACAGAGGCTATTAGGACGTGCGCTAAGAAAGTATTTGCCAAATTACACCTCTAAACGGATCTAACAGTGTTGAATCTTACACTCACACAAGGAGTAATTTCTAGGAACGAGATTATAAGACGGTATTTCAGTGGTATCAGATTAGAGATTAGATCTTTTGCTTTATATGAGCACGTGACCCAGCTCATGGAAAAAAACCCACATCTGCACACCATGAGTTGTAGGTATTTTATTTATCATTATTTAATGTGATTGTTGTATAGACTAATGTTGCTTTGCCGACCGCAAGTTTCAGGTGGCCTGTTTTAGTTCCAGTACACTGGGTGTTCCACCCCTTACGTTATTACTATGGCAGTCAAAATAGAAAGGACTGTACGGAAGGACCAAAGGACGAAAGGACCACCCTAGACGAGATCTTACCATAGGAAACTCTCAAACATAAGTTGCACCTTACACTGCGCGGTTCCACGACAGCCCGCAGCTACCAAAAAATCCCGCAGTACCGCTCATTTCATACCAGCCCCGCAGTGAAATCATCAAAACATCCCTGACGCGCACAACCTCGGGACACACTAATGTGTTCAAATGAAAAATAACTCGGACCCAAATGTGGCCACTAAACCTTTTGCGCAGTGAATGCGGTGCACATTATTTTTAAATTACATGACAATAGTAGTTCAGATGTAATTGCTCCATTCAAAATGCGATTATTCACGTTAATTTGTTGTTGTTAAGTTTCTATAGACAGATCCTTGTAGAAATTAATTCCAAAAACTACATCTTTGCCCTTCGCAGGCGGTCGAAAAAGGGGGTAATGTCATAATGAGCAGCCATTATAAAGTACTTGTTATTAATTTCCCCGAGAGCGGCCTTCCCCGCACATACTACAGATCTTGATAAAGCAATCAAATTTTGAAACTTCAGAAACATAATGCCGCGATCTGGCTCGCTGCTTGGCTCACTTGTATTTCTATTGCGCGGTGCGGTACCTCGCCGGCGCACCCTCGGCAGGTAATACGAGAGGCGAGGCGGCGGCTGTCGTTATCGCGGAGATATGAATAAAAATCGTACTCATTATTCTCTACATTGCTTCCTGCAGCTGGGTTGTGATATATTATCATGCATTTTGAAGAAAATGGAAAATTATTTTGAACAAGTTTTCCCCGCGACTCTATGATGTAATTTTATTTATTTATGCAGTACGTTGTTTACGTGTATGGGAATGTATTTAAATAAACGCCGGCCTCACTAACTATGTACTTTAAAAGGTCTTTAAATATAAATTTTCCGTTCTTCGCAGCCAGTCTTCAACGGATCTGTTCTAGCAACATGCTCGAGGCGCAGATAACGGAAATTGATCGAAATACGACGGTTTTTTATGTTCCTGCTACCAGGGAGCCACAGGACAGCGGCATATCCTAAACGCATAGAGCCTTATTTCTATAAATACCTTTATGCCATAAATGGAGTTCTGGAGAGCGGTGAAGCGAATGTGCTCAAAGTTATGTACTTATGTTCTTAACTAATTAGTAAACTATTAAATATGAGAACAATAAAAAATGTTTGGCTAAAGATTACTTAATATTTTTTTATTCTTTTTATTTCATTTCAAATTTACAGATCTGACAGCCTGTTTGGTTTGGAGGTAAGTACCCTTGCCTTCCATGCCAGAGGTCCTGGGTTCGAATCCTGGTAGGTGCAGATATTTTATGATATTTGCTTTATAGTCATGGATGTGTATGTATGTTTATTTAAGTTTATTTCTAATATTTATATATTGAAAAAATATCTGTGTGTGTTTATATATTTCTTAAGTTTATTTATCCGTTATCTAGTATCCATAACACAAGTTCTTAATGATACTTTTGATACGTTCTTAATTTGGGCTAGATAATGTGGTGTGATTGTGAGAAATATTATTATTATAGATATCATTATTTTCTTTTTATGAAATGGTTATTAAAGAATCGTGCTAAACAATTTTGAAATAATATTTTATGTCGACTTGTCCACTTCCATTGCAACAGGCGAAAGTGATAAATGCCTTATTGTGTCGGCGTCCGCCGGTGCCATTGGTTGACACGAAGAAGGGGCAATAAATGGAGGGTCCCAAATGTCGGTGAGGCGAATTTTATGAAAAATAAAATAAATGAACGAGGTCGTCGGACAAATTTGAAAATGTTCGATTTAATAAAGAATTCACGTTTAATTTGTGTTTAACGAACCTAATTGAACTAAGCTGCCATGACCACGAGTTGAGTGCAGGTGGGGTGCGTTGCTAAGTGCGGAGTGGGGGGGTGACTGCTGACAAACTCTGTTGATTCCGTCCGTGAGCGGCCGGTGACAACCCAACTTCGACGTCCGCAACGAAATTGGGTTTGCATTCTTTCATTTGCGGCCCACGGCCGATTTGTCACCGGAGGCCGCGGCCAGCAAACAGATAGCAAACTAAGATAATATAACTAAGTAAGCCTGAATAGGGATCGGATAAAAGTAAGTTAGCCACTAAAGTTGGCACAATGGCGCGGGGAGGGCGGTGAGATTAAAAGAAGGCGGAAATTGTATCTGGTAGCGAATTAGTTTCGAGATAGGTAGGTTACTTTGTTGTGCGGCGTTTCCTGTATGGAGGTACACAAACGGCCTGGTACATGGCAAAGCTAACTCGAAAATCTCGCGGCAGTTCGTGGCAGCCGCTTCAGTAAATGCTTTTTCTAGTGAATAATGCATGAATGTGTCATTTCCAGAGATGTTTTAAATTACAGGCGTAGCATGTAGGATTATTTACATAAATTTTTACTTTATAAAGCTGTCACAAATGAATATGCAAAAATAGTAGCCAGTTAATAATATTAATAAATACTACACGTAGAAGGTCTCGTCATATGTGGTAGAAATGTAAATACCTATACGTAGGACTCTCAGATTGTTTTGAGAAATAAAAATTGCATATATTACTATTACTTGCAACTAATTTGGTTTTGTGTTTGTCAAATTAGAAACTATGCTTTAATTTAAATTTCTTATATTAAATACCTTTTCATTGTAATTTTCTCCGTGCCAATAGGTTTCAGTTTTTGTACCAAACGCATTTAAATAATCCGGATTATTTAAGGCATTTATTTTGCTTTCCACTACTTTCTACTCACTTTCGACACATTCCAATAATTTCATTAAAATGATTCTGAGAAAACATGAAAGCTTTTTGGGAGATACAAAGCAAATAATTTACCTGCATTAATGCATTGTGCCTACCGTTGTCACCGCGCGGAACTCAGCCAGCACAGTGCTTACTTTAATTGAATTGCAGCAGAATTACATTTTTGCTGAATCTAACCGCCTCAGTTGTGGCGGCCGCGGCGCAGAGTTCCATTTGTTTGACGCTCCAGTGAGCTTCCTCTCATAACAGGCTATTACAGAAGTATAACAATAACGTGGAGCGTCGGCAGTATTTCTGTCGATGCCGGTGCTAAACGCACATTAACTATGAGGATTTTTAACGGAGTCGTTGTTGGTGAAGCATGAAACCGCCCAATGTTTACGTTTAAGACATATTGCTCGAGACATAAAAGCTGTTTTTGAATGAGCGCAATTACGCAAGCAATTACCCAGGAGCTCGACCTGTGATAAGGGAATTAGTTGGGAGCTTATTACTAAATGATAGACTCAATTCCTTAAGTTACCATTATTATACTCGAAAAATAATTTGTTTTTCAAAAACTACATATCCGATACTCAAAAGAAATATACAGAACTGGTGGTAGAGTCATGTTTTATTTGACATAAATAAGAACAAGTAACTGTCAATGTTGAAAAATAAATAATTGAATTTGAATTATTTGTAGTTTATCAAAAACAAAATATTTATATCAAAATTATTATTCACAAAATCCAGGCAACGTATAGAATACCTAAAGCGTTCAGGTAATGAATGTTATATTCTTTATTATTATGCGTTATCTAAGTGTCGTATACAATACCCAATGCGCACCCGCCATAGTGTGTAAAACGAGGGCGAACGAGGGGAAGACGTACGAGCAGGTAATAAACTCCATAAATTCTGTGCTTTTTATGCGTTACATTTTGATTGCCATCGATTACCAAATTTAAAAGCATAACTAAATAACCTAACTAAATAAATAAATAAATAGAAAAAATAAAATTTCATAATTTGAATGTTAAAACTTCAGCAATCACTTTTTGGTTTAAAATGCATTGCATAGGTTCTATTTTAAGTAATGAAATGATGTGCATTATTCATCCAGACTTGGCTTAACCGTCCCAGGCTAGGGCAATATTACGTATCACGTGCATGTTGTTGTGATTTTTATAAAGTTTTGGTAAAGTACCTTGTTCTAAGGGTTTATTTAAAGTATGACATTAATTAACAAATAAGAATGATTTAATTTACAAATTAATTTAATCCAAAAAAAAATTAAGGACAATGTAACAAGCAAACTCTCAGGTAAATATGAGTGTGTTATTTGTATTGTGTGTGTGTGAGTGTTGTATGCATACTTTGTAAAGTTCCTAATAATTTAGTTTTACATTCTGTATAATTTAGTTTGTATATTTCCAGTACTTTATCAATCTATTATATACGTGTTAACATATGAAAGAGAATTGATGTTATATGACTGCCGTATTTGTCGTAGAGAATTTATAGAACTTCTTCTTGTGGACGGTGTTGCACGATAAAGGGATTATTTCTATATTCTAGACAAATGCGTGAAACATACAGTTTCCTCACAGTCACTAGCCGGCATTCTTCATAAAGGATATCTGTCGGTAATCTTCTATTTTTTAAAACCATAATATTAAGAATGAACGTTTGCACCCTAACTATTTTCATAAATTTGGTATTTGAAATAGGATTTGATTAAAGCTAAGATCAAAGACTGATTTAAATCGTTTACAAATAAATCAAACAGGAAGTATGACGTAGACCGAGGAGAAAGCACCTTAGAGCTCTATCTTAACGCTAACAGTTTTATACGGTTGTCGGTCTGAAAATTCCAAGTTATTTGTAAATACAGATTAAAACATAGAACCGCTGAACCGATTTTGCTGCGATCACTGATTAGGTTTGATTTTAAGCTTTTTAAAGAAAGTATTTCAAAATACGTTAGAGTTGAAACGTATTTCAAAACGTACCTAGTTGGAAAATCTAATATACAGTGTTAATAAATAACCAGTCCCTTGAGGTAATGACGGGCGTCTTTCGCTGCGAGAGTAATGTCTATTTACAACGTGGTGAATAATGATGACGCTTTGTATGCCTTATCTAATACAAATCCAACTTTACTTTTGTACGATGTAATGCACTAAATAAGATTTTGGTTTGTGTAATGTGGACTTAATTCATTCAGTTCGATAATGAAGATCGTGAGAAACTACAAATATGCTGCAAACCCACTTGTTGGATTGGTAAAATCTCAAATATTTCATAGCTAGGTTGTTAGTGCAGGTGACACATTCAGGTTAACCTGGTGCTTTCTTGCCGGCTAAAACACTTACTCAAACTGAACGAATCAGGTACTCGAGGTTGAAGAGCCGCAGCGCCTTATTCAATGGCTGGCGGATTTACAGACACGGTTTTTTTTTTTTTTTTTTTTTGTTCCCCTCCGCGGGAAGGGCAGGAGGATAAAAATGCCCTGACGCATACTCTGGCGCGATTCCAAAGTTATGTGGGACTCGTCCCGACGCCTACCAGGACCATACCCACTAAAAACCCCCTGTCGGCTCGTGCATTTTTGCCACTCAGCCTTCATCGGAGCGACGGCCAATTGGAGAAAGAGGCCGCGCTAGCGGGGCCCAGAAGGGGTCACCCGCTGGGATTACATAGCACTGAAGGTGCTCAAAAATTAAAAGTAAAATAAAAACATTAAAAATGAAAAATAAATAATGAAAACATTAAAAATTGAAAAATTAAATATCCATTAATTCGGATTTACGTTAGAATTAGAATTTACGTTAGAATTAGAATTTGCGGCCAGAAGGGCCTCGAGATCGCGTGACAGTCTGGTGGATGAGTACGTTTGCGCATTTCTAGGCCTAGCGACTTTGAACTTCGAGTCTAACACAGGAGCAGCATATGAGACAGAATCACGAACTAGAGGATTGGGATGGGTTTCGGAGCGTTTGAAGAACGCTTCAGAGAGTGTTTTGAGATATTGTTGTACTGTAGGCAGTTCAAGATCTCTATGCAAGTCCGCGTTACGCACGTACCACGGTGCGCCTGTGGCCCGGCGGCAAAAGAGGTTTTGAACTACCTGCAGTTTGTGCAGGAGGGAGGGTTTGGCGTGGGCAAAGATTGGCGAGGCATACGTCATGACGGGTCTAACGCAGACCTTGTAAAGTGTACGTTTGTTTCTGAAGGACATTTTACTTTTTCTACCTAACATGCTATTTAGGCGGACTAAATAGTGACGAGCGAGTTTCGAAACTCTTTCAACGTGTGGCTTGAAAGAAAGCGTCGGATCTAATGTGACGCCTAAGTATTTAGTACTGCGCTTCCAGGGGATGGGAATGCCTAACATTCGAACGTGGGGATCGCCATCGGGACGACGGCGTTTGTGGTCGAAGCGCATCGCAGAACTCTTTTCAGGGTTCACATCGATGCGCCATTCTTGAAACCATGCACCAAGGGCGTTTACGGCCTTTTGGAGTCTGGTTACAAGGCGCCGAACACCGTGGCCTTTGGTATAGAGTGCGGTGTCGTCAGCGAAGAGGGCGAGTTCGACGCCTTTCGGCGGGATGGGAATGTCGTTGGTGTACACGGTGTACAGCAGAGGGGCGAGGACTGAGCCTTGAGGGACTCCAGCCTTTATGGGACGAGGTGCAGAAAGCGTGCCTTCGTGTTTAAATCGAAACGTACGGTCTTTGAGAAACGACGCTATTAACCTGACTAGGCGATCCGGTAAGCCTATCTTGTAGAGTTTATAAACGAGACCGCTGTGCCAGACTTTATCGAAAGCCTTGGCTACGTCAAAGAAAACCGCGACTGTTTTATAACGACGCGGATAGAACCCGTCAAGTATATACTCGACGATTCGGTGGACTTGCTGAGGGCAGGAGTGTTTAGCGCGAAAGCCGAACTGATGGGGAATAATGAGAGGATCGCCATCCGTTGGAAACAGATGGTTCCGCATTCGAGAGAGTATGACTCTCTCGAGAAGTTTAGACATTGCCTTGAGGAGGCTGATGGGTCTGTGATTAGCCGGGACGTTCAGAGGTTTGCCCGGCTTGGGAATGCCTATGACTGTCGCTTCTTTCCAAGCTTTTGGAAAGTAGCTATGGTCGAAGCAGGCATTGAAAATGATAGCTAACAAGGTAAGCATCTGTTGAGGTAGGTGCTTAAGTGCGTGGTTGGAAATTCCATCCGCACCCGGAGCCTTTTTGGACTTTTGATTTCTAATGAGAAGCAAGATTTCGTCATTAGAGACTGTGACAGGGTCGGCGGTGATGGGGAGAGAGTCTCTGCGAAGGACTTCGTCCTCCACCGCCTGGATGTGCGAGGGATCAGCAGGTTGCGTGCTGGGCGAGCATTGTGCGGCAATGCTGTCGGCGAAGCATTCGGCTTTCTCTTCGACTTCGAAGGCAGTAGTGCCATCGGGACGAGTGAGAGGAGGAACGTGAGAGACGGTGTCTACGCGTAAGGCTCGGGCCATGCTATAGTACGCTTGGTGGGACGGAGAGATATTCGCCATGAGATCGTTCATCTGAGCGTCTCGGAGTTCCGCGAGGCAAGACTTAACTTTACGTTGAAGCTGATTCGCAGCTGTTCTATAGGCGGGCGTGGGATATTTCTTGGCTCTCCGGAGAGCCGCGTTTTTAGCTTTAATAAGATTGCTAACGGCTAAGGGAAGCGTGGGTTTGCCGTGCTTAGCAACCTTTTCGTTGTCACTGATGGCTGAGTTGATAGCATCAGTGAGAGAATTTACTTATAAATCGATTTTATCCGGGCTATCTAATTGTTCGGGAGAGATCGCGAGTGGAGAGTTCGGAGCCTCTAAGGCTGAAACTAACGTATTTTTAAAACCTTTCCAATTGGTAAAGGTCTTAGGAGATGAGACGTTATCGTTCGGCGGTCCTAGCACGAGGGAAACGGGGCGATGGTCAGAGCCTAGGTCATCGAGCGGTTCGATAGACCTTAGGTCAAGATTGATACGCTTGATAATTGCAAAGTCGAGGATGTCAGGAGAGTAGGACGGGTTGTTGGGATAGTGAGTGGGAGTGACGGGGGATATGACATCTAGGTCAAGGGAGTTAGTGATGTCGAGGAGAGCGATACCGCTGGTGTTAGTCGATAGGCACGTCCAGTCAGTATGTTTGGAGTTAAAGTCTCCGAACATAATGACTGAATGGCCGAGGGCGAGAATGGCCTCAAAGTCGCTGCGGATTGGTCTGGTACCACTAGGTATGTAGATTGAAGCTATGATGATGGTCGGATGACCATAGCCAATCTACACACAGTGGCTTCCATGTTGAGGAGAGGAGGGGTAGGGAGAGGACAGCAGTGGAAGCCTCCTTTGTAATATATAGCGGTGCCGCCGAAACCGTCAGAGTTGGGCCTATCGTTACGAATAAACGCGTACTTAGGTATAGCGAATCCCCTGGAGCGGTTTGGAGTAAGCCATGTCTCCTGGAGAAGGAATAAGTCAGGTTCTTTGTTCTGAAGGAACAGTTTAATCTCGGGAAGGTTGGTATTAAGGCTACGAGCGTTAAAAGATACTAGGGATAAGCCCTTGGGTTTAATACGACTGGACGCGGGATTCGCGGGTCTAGACATTATAATTTATTATTTACGAATTTATAAATTTTAAAAGAATTTACAACGAACTTAGGAGCGAGTGATGCTCGGCTAAAGCAAATAAACGCTCTTGAGGAGAGCGGGCGGCTCGCAGTTTGCGTGCGAGCACGGAAATTTCGTTAATATCGACGTTTTGAATAACGTCGAATACGGTCTTCATGTCCTCAGCCAACGACGACTGAGGTGCGGAAGACGGAGAAGGACGCGACCCTACGGGAGCTACGGGAGCTGGGATAGGTCGGGAAGGTGCAGGCGGAACGGCCGGACGCTGCCTCCAAGACAGAGCCGGAGTAGGTGTCGGCTGAACGGGCTTTGCTTCCGGGGGACCCCGGTTGCGCAGCGGCGGGAAGTTGGCAGGAGTGAGCGGCGGCGCCGGTTTAGGCGCGACCCTCTTGGTGGTGGAGCGCGGAGCGCGCGGGCAACCCCTGTAGTTATCTGTGTGGCCGGACTGGCCGCACAGCACACAGGCAGGGGGGGAAGTGGATTCGGGAGTGCGAGTGCACTCCTTAGTGAAGTGAGGATCCAGGCACTTTACGCACCTGGGGGGAGCTGAACAGTTAGCCGCTGCGTGGCCATAGAGCTGGCAGCGGTGGCACTGCCCAGGGTGACCACGGGGGTTGGGACGCTCGACGGAGATATTTGAGAGTCCGCAAATTGTGCGAGCCTCTCTAAAGATCTCCCTCGAGTTAGGAGTATTCGACAGGATTACCAACGCTAAGGGAAAACGCCTACCGCGGTTGGAGTGCATCTTGTGCACTGCTGTGACCGGGAAACCCTGAGACTTAAGGTCATCGAGGATGTCTTCGTTGCTGAGTTCGAACGGGACGCCCCGTAGTACTGCGCGGATCTTACGCTCCTCCGGGAGGGCGTAGGTGTGATACGCGATTTGGTTTAATCCGAGTAACCTGGTAAACGAGCGGAAGTCGTCGACGGTCGCTATTTGAATCTTGATTGTATCGCCAGCGTTGGCGGCTTTTAAATAATTAATTTTGTGCACTTTGCACAAGTTTGAAACCGCGGTCCAGCGCGCTTTTTCACGCAGGAAGACGGGCGGAGGGAGCTGAGGCTTCGGCGGGACGGGAGCGCAGCGCGTCGCTGGCTTCGATGTGACCGACGGAGACGCGGTTACTACGAGCGATTTTAACGGCGCGGGGGCTGGTGTTGAAGACACCGGGGAGGGCTCGGGTATTGAAGATACCGAAGCTTTCTTAGAGCGCTTCTTGGAGCGCTTGGCGACGAGTTGAAACGCGGGCTCAGGAGAGCCGGTTAAGGTGACGGCATCTGACAACGTATCAGACGCGGGTTCGGAGTCGCTCCCGGGAGCGGTACGCTTACGACGCGACGCGTGAGAGGATGCGACCGATTCGCAGTCCATCTCGGACGAGGCGGGAGACGCGGGAGAGCTTAAGACCTGAGGGGTCTCGACGTTGGAGGCCTGAGGGGCCGGAGTTGAGGCCTGAGGGGCCGAGATTGAGGCCTGAGGGGCCGGGGACGCGATAGATGCCTGTAAGGCCTGCGTTATTACATCATCTGATAAGTTGGCGCCGGACGCAACGAGCGCCTGGGCGAACGACCTAAGAACGCTTACAAGGTCCATTGGAGGGCTTAAATATGTAATATGTAAATATATAATGTATGCCTAGGTCCCCTAGCAAACCTAGCACCTAATTAAATAACAAATACCTAGAGTTCCTAAATAAAAACCTAGCAACCCTAGCGGCAAACCTCCCTACCAGCGGTAGGGGGGCTGGGGAGAATAACTTAAAACTAACCGTAGTACGCCGAAGGCCGCTACCTAGAAACCTAAAAAAGGGTACGCAGGTAAAGAGTTGACCGCGTTAGGGTCAACCTTTACCGACAGAAATGACAAATACACACGAAAACACACAAATATGATAGAAATAAATATGAAAATAGGAGAAAATAAATAAAATAGAGAAGAGAAATAAATAAAAATAAAAAGGACTGGTTCAGTACAAATTCGTTGTCACCGTTAAGTATCCTTTGCACTGAAACCAGACTACTTACGCCGGGCACAACACTGCACTCAGCACAAGCACAACACAACTTAGCACAGCACTTTGAAGACTAAGAGGCTTAGTCGCAAAGAAAAATCGCACTTCGAAAGCACTCAGACGGAGTAGAAAGACTTAGGAAACCGTAGCACGGAGCCAACACGCTAGACTGTGACGTCAGTAAACTGAGCGCCGCGGAATGGCGGGAAGGGACCGATCAACGGAGAGCTGGGTCTTGCACGTCCGCACCGCGTGGCGATCGGAGCGAGAATGTGTACAGACACGGGAAGTTGTAGTCGACTTTATGGTAAAGACTACAAACGCACACAACCTTATTGTGTTATTCATTTTCAATTAATGAAATTAATTAAATATTTTTAGTCCTTCACAAGAACCGAGAACGAATACTGCGAATACTGAATGATACTACAAAAGCGTCCGAATGATAACTATTGCGACTTCCAGTTACAAATAGTTTTCTATAGTTTAAATTGAAGGTCTGATACTGTGAAGTTAATGCTTTTTACATTTAATTTCGTGAATGCGAATTATCGCATAATCAAACTTCCAGCTTACGCTAGTAATGGCTTATCAAGCCTTGTCCTATCACGTGAGTCTAGAGACTCACACGCGTAGAAATATATTTACTCATGGGTGCCGCTCAAAAAAATTTAGCTTAATGCCTTTTTATTTAACTTGACATCAGTTAGCTATTTCATCAAAATGATATTCAAAAGAAAGGACAATGCTTGAATTCTTTTTAAAAAATTTTGACCCAACCTTACACAGCACATCGTCTGTATGGTATGATGTGACGACGACGTAACTTAACGTAAAGGAGTATGACCTTCCTCCTAAAGTTCGTGGTAGAACAGTGAATCATGAAATTCATGCAGAAAGTATACAGCTCTCTACCAAGTTGTTGAACGTGGGCTCATCCCGGTGGCGGAGTTTCCTACTGAAGCAGCTTCACGTGAGATTTACCGCACAATTTATTGTGTGCCTCTATAGCGCGTGAATTATGTAACTTCAAATAAAGGAACATTTACTCAAATATTTTTGTCTTCTTTGGAAATGTTGTATAGGTTAACTTCGAAAGAGATTATTCATTTAACCTTTTGCACCTGTGTTTGTGTATTGTACGTAGTTTTAAAGCAGCCAATATTTCATATAAATAAATAGACTAACAAGTTCACGTCTAAATGCAGAGCCCTAGTTTTGTTTGTTTCCTAGAAAAGCTAGAACTCCGAGTGAGAATCAATGAAAATCAAATACCTAGTTCGATAAACGATTGTATGGCGTCTATGACTCCACAGGATTTCAAATAGTCGCTTTAACCTTATTAAGTATTATAATTTTAATTCGTCAATATTTAGTACCACTTCAGCTAAATTAAACACAGATTTAAATTTTCCTCAGATACACCAAGTTACTGAAAAGCTTTTGAAGCTTTTTACTTAATCCAAGGAACATCACTGACAAATCTTAATCCAAGGAACATCACTGACAAATATTGATCCAAGGAACATCACTGACAAATATTGATCCAAGGAACATCACTGACAAATATTGATCCAAGGAACATCACTGACAAATATTGATCCAAGGAACATCACTGACAAATATTGATCCAAGGAACATCACTGACAAATTTTGATCCAAGGAACATCACCGACAAATATTGATCCAAGGAACATCACTGACAAATCTTAATCCAAGGAACATCACTGACAAATATTGATCCAAGGAACATCACTGACAAATCTTAATCCAAGGAACATCACTGACAAATATTGATCCAAGGAACATCACTGACAAATCTTAATCCAAGGAACATCACTGACAAATATTGATCCAAGGAACATCACTGACAAATCTTAAAAAAAGTTATAAAAACTTTATAATAGATTACAAACACCTTTGAATCTGTTCAATGCCATTTATCGCCCTATTCCAACCGCATTCAATATCGTCTACAACCGAAGCATAAAATCTAAAGAGCCGCCATTACGACGAACTCGTGAGGTGTTCACGAGAATGTGCTCCCATTGTACTTCGCTATCGTCGATATTTGATCGCTCAACGTGCATTCGCCGGTGCTGGAGGCAATATTAAATATACTTCATGTATTTGTATATTTTATTGTATTTTCTTGTATAGGAAAGCAAGCTGCCACAATTCAATGTGATATATTTGCGAGAAGTTTGGTGGGGGTGTATGTAGCTAAAACAAGCTCTCACAGATTATACTAAGTGAAGAAAAATTAATCATATTGATATAGGAATTTACATATCTCTAAAAAGAACCCGCAAACTATTAATGAACTATTATAGAATAATCTTCGAAGAGTTGTACAGGACAGCCCTGCAGTTATGATGCTTACAACGAGGGTGAAGCAACATCTCTTACGTTTAAACAAGTAAAACACATTAGTCCATGTTCAACCCCCACAATCTCTACCCTCGGCCACGTTCAACCCCTAAACGTTGTTTTCGTTCAACCCCCAGGGGTAGAACGTGGATGTCAATACATTGGTAATTTTTTCGTTGTCCATATTCAACCCCAACAGGTTAGGTATCTAATAATGAAATAAAAGTATAAGTGAAAACAGAAGAGTTTTTATTTTTTTATCCATTAATATTAGAGGAACATAAAGTAATTTTTTTTAAATATAAGGCGCTTTGGACTGCCCCATCGGAGTTGATTTTTTTTCCTTGCAAGAAGTTATCCAAATTTCGAAAGAAATGGTAATCTGTTAGAACACGGTCCGGGGAGTACGGTCTGTAGTGCAGGGTGTGGTCTAGCGTCCTGAAACAGCAAAGGCCTAGAGCGATTGACCAGCCTCGGTTGTTTAGCACCTAGCTTTTTCATCATGGTTTGCAGTTGCTAACAACAGACATCTGCCGGAATCGTCTGGCCAGATTTAAGAAAGCTGTAGTGAACGACACCGGCGCTAGTCCACCAAATGCTCGCAAGTAACTTTTTTTGAGTCAATTTTCGCTTGGGGCAGGGTTTGGCTGGCTTGCCAGGGTTCAACGATTGCGAAGAGCGGATCCACTTTTCATCACAGGTACTGATTCGATTTAAAATCCTTTCATTATTGTGCCGGTTGAGTAATGTAACGCAGCAGTCGACGTGCGTTTGTCAGTTTGCTACACTCAATTCATGAGGTACCCACCTCTCAAGCTTTTTCTCCTTCCCAATTTGGTTCAAGTGGATTAAAACAGTTTTGTCACTGACACTACAGCCTACAGCTAACTCGGACGTGGTTTGCGTTGGATCCGCTTCCACAATAGCCTTCAATTCTTTATTATTAACTTTGGTCTCCAGCTGATATTTTAAAGCTATTCAAAAGACTCGGTAAATGACGATAAAGGCAATTTACTTGACAAGCGAGAAAAGTTTAAAAAATAAATGGACACAGCTCCTCCAGACATACATCTACCCTTATTTCACCATTTGTAAAACGATTTACAATGTCATTTATCCGCTTGTCATTTTCAATTTGTTCTGTTTTTCTTTTATTACATTTTTTACTTTTAAATTTTTGATAAATAGAATCATCCTCTAAAGTTTTTAAAAATTGAACCAGATTAGAGGATTTACCTAACGTCCTATTTAACATAGCGTGCCAACCTTCTAACTTGTTTGTTGTGCGGTGCCTTTCAGCATAACAGCTCCATTTATCTTTCATTAGGTTGTTCTCGAACCATTGTTTTACGAAATAATCATTAAATTTAGTTACAGATTCATTAGTAGGACTATCCTCCATAATATACAGATATCCGTCGCTTACAGCTTCCGGGGGTAGATGAGCCAATACTGTCAAAAAAGCTACATGTTTACGTGTAATCTTGTTTTTGCTCAGATTAAGTTGTTCTGTTTTCTTCCATATTGCTCTATTGAAATGATAAAAGCAGCCTTTTATTGATGCTTCAGGAAATTTCAGTTCTAATGTTGCCATAACAGCGGCTTCAAAATCAACTGTGAATTTTGTTGGATTCCATTTCGGAATAATTTTTTTTATTAAGGTAAAAAGAAAATTATATGTACTTTGTTTTTTGTTTGTTAACAAAGCGTATAACACCGGCATTACTTTCGTTTCTGTTTCAGAACTTCCTACACCAGCGTGTAACGTGTAAAGTTGCAAAAATGGACGATGTTTTAAATGTCCCATCACCGAAAAAGTTTTCTGCTTATTATTTCCCTCATCGTATCAGATGCGAAAGCTATTATTTTGTTCTTCTTATATATATAGTCAAAGAAGACAAACTTTTCAAAGATGGCGGGTACTTCTACATTAGTCGCTCTATAATACCTCGTTTTTTTAACACCTACCGCCTTATTCCTCTTATTATATAGTTCAGACTTCACATTTTTATACGACGGAAATTCTTTTATAATAGCATCACTCGCGTCTTTTAAAGAAATCACAGGTTCACGATATACGGATGGGATAGTCTTCTTGAAATCTTCGCTAACTTTTGTTTTGCAAATCGAAATAACTTTTCTAACTTCATTTTTCGCAATACTTTCTTGGCATTTATGCATTCTTGAATTGACGATTTTATTTTCTGTTGCCATGATGGTAGTAGTTCCATGACATTTAGGCCAAAAAACACAACGCCAGTACGAAGAACCATTCTTATATTCTTTTTTTCTGGTAATATTGATGATGGCCTTCTAAGAATAATACCCGTCCTCCACGCTTTGAAGTCACAAAGTCAAAATGAAATAGACCAGTACTCGTAGACGGAATATCAGTCATTATGATAAGAAATAACAAATAGCAACTGTGAATAAAGTAATACACTTGACAACAACCCATAGAACAATATTACTCTAACTGAGAAGAAAGCCAACTTCAAACAAATCAATCGTACATCCTTCAGCTACTCAACTAGCGCTACCTAGAGTCTACCCAGGCATACTCGCAGGCCGGGAACTTACAAATGACCAGGACTTTTCTTCAAGACCGCTTAAGGACGGTTTTAGATGGTAGGAAGGACATAGCAGCTTTAAAATATAATGATTGGAAATTTAGAAAACTTATATTAGACAGGTTTACTTTACATACCTACTCGAATTATAAACTAAAAAAGAAGGAAATAAAATACATCTTAAAATTTTACAATTGTACTTGGTGCATTTTTAAATCAAGTTATTTTCACTTTCTAATATAATTTTATGAGCTAGAACTCTACTCGATGCAGTATTGCTTACTACTTTTACTTAATGCAAAGTAATAGTGAAAATATAGTACAAATAGATGGTAGACCGACGTAAAAATTCAGGATAGCAGAAATAAACTGAGGGTAGATAAGAAAAAAAAACTTTTGTGTTTTATTGTCCATTGAGGGTTGAACGTGGATTTAAACATACGTAAAAAAAAGTCCATATTCAACCGATAGGGGGTAGAACGTGGACAACGTTTAGGAGTTGAACGTGGCCGGGGGTAGAGATTCAGGGGTTGAACATGGACTAAACCTTCTCCACTTTGTCGTGTACGTTGTATATGTTTTGTGTATGGACATACATATTTGCTGACGACATGACCATTACAATTAGATTTAAGGGTCAAATTGACGCTGAAAAAGAAACAAATAAAAGTTTAAGTAACGTAATAGAATGGTTAGAAATAAATGATTTGTTAATTAGTATTGAAAAAACTAAAATAATCCAATTTCAGACAAATAACTCGAGAATCCATAAAATTTACTTTAAATATTATTACATTAAATTAGATATAGCTGACTCTACTAAATTCCTTGGCGTCACCTTAGACAAACACTTTAACTGGAAATGCCATGGCGATAAAATAAGTTGAAAAATTGATATATTTTTTTACGTGATCAAAGAAATGGTCAAATTAATTTCATTGCATAATGTCGTAATGCCAAAATAATCAAAATTGCATATGGTGGTTATGACGTATCGTCGATTATCAGGTACCGACTTATTTTGTGGGGTAATTCAGTCGAGGCTGATAAAGCATTTATCGTACAAAAAAAATTCATAAGAGTCATCTGCAGTGAACACTTCTTAGACAGTTGTAAGCCCCTTTTT
This sequence comes from Marasmarcha lunaedactyla, assembly GCA_923062675.1. Classification (NCBI taxonomy): domain Eukaryota; kingdom Metazoa; phylum Arthropoda; class Insecta; order Lepidoptera; family Pterophoridae; genus Marasmarcha; species Marasmarcha lunaedactyla. Next base: position 314,375 of record OV281344.1, read on the forward strand.
GAAAAACTAAAAATTTTACCACTCCCGTTACTGTATATTTTTGAAATCGTCTGTTTCGTACAGCAAAATAGCCATTTGTTTAAGAGTTAAGGTGAAGTGATCGAAAGGCCCCCGCCGAGACAAGAAAAAATTATATATTCCTCACTAATAACTATATGTACATTGCATATATAATAAGCTGCCATTAATGCTTAGGGAATAAAAATAGGGAATTTAAATCAGCATTATTCGATTTATATTGATTATAACATTATATTATTAACATTTCATTAGTTGGACATATTGTAATTTTAATTGGACATTGAATCTCGCGCGACTCTGGCATTCCTTTAAAAATTAATAACTATTATAATTTTTAAATATTGTGAAATTGCTCTATTAGTTTTAATAGATTTTAATGCTTTTTTGTTGTATAAATTATGACATAAATTTTGCATGCTCACATCAGCAGTATGTGAACGGACATTTGTTTTTATTTATATTCCATCAATAGATTGTCTTGTATAAACTTGCAAATAAAGAATTATTATTATAATTATATGTTTGTAAATTAAATAACATACTACATACATATATACATACATACTTGGAAATTAACATGACATCTCAGAACCCTCAAGGTGAAATAACAAAAGTGAAGTGTATTATAATACTGAAAATGTTTGTAATATAATTGTAATCTTCACGATTAACTGCAATAATTAATAGAAAAGAATAGTTGAGCCTTAACAGTATAATGTCATTGAAATGAGTAATAAGAGCAACCATTATTTAATGCTATTTTTTAGTTAAATATTTGTTTAAATAATATACACCTTTTACCATTCTTACAGCAATAAACTGATTTGATTTGATTGTATTTATAACACTTTCAACTCAACACTCAACTCGAAATTCCTTAACGCGGGTTGACACATTCCGTGTTAATTTCTGTGTTAATCCTAAACGCTACGCTTGCAGATTGGGAAAAACGATGGAGATGATTGAATGCTATCAACACTGTCAAGACGCCTGTCACCTCGGTCACTCGCGACCACGGTGTCTGTGAAGATACCGTAACGTTCTGTTAAAATGTTAAAATATACTTAAATGCGATAACATTACTCGTCTTAATTATTCAAAAGTCGATTAGTTTGCTTTTAGTTTGTAAACAATTTGTTTTCGTTTATATTTTGATGAAAATCACAATACATTGAACACTTTTTGCGTTTACTTATCTAATTTATAAACATGTAACTAATTCAAGCTCAAAACAAAAACTGACCGACAAAAGGCTCAGGTAGCGTGTTATATAAACAGTGCTATTTGAAACTACCACTTCACTACAAATTTTTTAAATACATCTATAATGATGGTGGTTTATTAAATGCGACTAAACTTTTGGCCATTTTGAACAAATCGAACAAATACGGTTTTTTTAAACCGACATATAATACAAAAATGGTTTTACTGTTTTCTACACAACGAAAAACAATAGTTTCAATTGATAAAATAGACTTACTCTTGCGGTGGCATGTGGCATTTTTATTAGTCTTATTTGAAATAGTTCTATAAATCAATGAAAGGAGAGTCTAAAAATTATACGGTTTTAGTAGAAAAACGTTTAAAAATCAAGATCAAAATGTCATATTTAACACATTTTCGCATTTGGGTATGGTCGTTTTTTGCATAACTATGGTCATTTGTGGCCTGCCCGACTTGAGCAACAGCTAGTTTTAAAATCTTTTGTCAAAATTTCCCTCTCTAATGTAGTTAAAGTTGGAAATTACAAAATTACTTTATTGGTGCGCTTCCTTTAAAAGAGAAACCTGTGTTTTGGATGTCACCATTATACGCTTAGTTGGTTTAGCTGTGATTTGATATTTTCCACTCAAGGAGTTGTTGTGTCACAAGCCTGCAATCAGGCGTCAAGTATTTCAGACTCATTTACGTTTATTTTGGCACTCCTTAGCAGTTATACCTTCAAATAATAGCACAAACGTAATAGTAGCAATTTTATATTAATAATTGTACATATTGTGAGACATCCCACAGGTGAGATCCAAGCGGCACGTGACGCAGTTGAGCGGAGGCATGCCGGCTGGCAGTCGGCGCTCGTTGTTCCAATACTCACAAGTAGAATTGGCATTCGTCATGCAATCATATCGCATACAATACTGATGCTTAAGTTGTTGCGCATAGAGTCCCATCTCCAAAAACGCCACTCTCACCTCGTTCGGGCGATTCACTTGATGGGTCCGTTATCGTGAGATACGCAGGAACTCACTCACGACAACATACGTGCCGTAACCTCGTTACAGAAATTTAGTTAAAGTCGTGTTTCTTTTGCAAATAAAGGAGCTTTGGGTAAATGTCACATATAGCAGTCAATTACCTAAGTAACTAGAATTTGAAGTAAAAGAAAATAATAGCAATTTTATTATTTTCAATAAGTTTTGTTAAAGTTTATTTACAGTATCAGTGGTTTATTTCAGATTGGACGAGGCGCCTGGCGGTGGGGGCGAAATGCTTCGAACACCTTCGCCGCCTCCGTGAGCCACTCGCGTGATGCAATGTTTGTAACGTCAATTTCAACCTATAACATCATTAATTATGCATACCTTATCAATATGATGAAAAAACAAGAGTTACCATAACATCCCCTAAATCTACGTATTACTCACCTGAATATTTTCCAGTAACACAAACCTAAATAAGACTATTATATAAATGCCCAACCAGGGAAGTTTATAGATATTCAATCTCAATATCGTAATTCCGATATCAATATCGGAATTGCACATTTTTCTTATGAAGTAAACGTATTGCCTTAAAACTGCAAATTTTTATGTATTGTAAAAAGGTTCGAACGAGACTTAAATAAAAATCGGTTGATTTAATAAAAACGATTAATATTATACTCAATAGTTTTATTGTGTATTAGTTGTTATATCACAGATTGTTTATTAATATTACTACTTCACCTAGCCAGGTAACCTAACAACATCAATTAAACGTTAAAGAGACAGCTGACTTCATCGGCATCAACTGAACAAACTGCGCTCAACAAAACACTCGACTAAAAAGGCCTCGAACTTATTTGAGATAATTTGACTATGGACGAAACCTGGGTGCACCATAAAACACCAAAGATATAAATGGATTTAAACGATGGAAAAGATGGCCTCTCCAATACTGAAAAAAGTTAAAGTAATTTCGTGGCTGTAAACCGATGGCATCAGTTTCTGGGCCGCGATGGTGTGACTTATTTATTTAAGCTTCTTTCGTATTTTTATTTTCCATGTGAGTTTAATGCTGTACTGCGTTATTTGCTAGAAAAATGCTCAAACAACGTTTTGATTCATCAGTAAAATGTACGAGTTCACAACCGACGTTAGTGTATCAGTGTGTATATGGAAGGATATCCATCAATGTGGATTGTGGATTCGATCTGTTACCACATGTCTCGTATTGTCCTGATCTAGCTTCAACTTATTTTCTAAGCTCAATAAGCACTGAGGAGGTGAAAGGCTTTCTAGAATTGAGGAAGGTTCCTAGCGACGGATATTATCGGTATAAAATCCGATAGAACTAGAAATCGAACTTTAGGGTTGATACGTTGAAACGTAAATATTTTACAAATTAATTATATCTTTTACTTTTCTTGGTTAGGCTCCGATTGTACAATCAGAGACAACAATTAGAAACAATAGTTATATGAAACAAAGCCTAGGTATATTAATAATTGAACCACACGTTTGTTTTTCTCAGAAACAATAAAGCGTAAAGCTGTTCCGTGGTAGTGGAGTTTCTTTTGTTAATATTTATCTGCGGCGGTGCTGCGGTGTGTTCCGGGGTAGTGGAGTTTCTTTTGTTAAGATTTATCTGCGGCGGTGCTGCGGTGTGTTCCGGGGTAGTGGAGTTTCTTTTGTTAATATTTATCTGCGGCGGTGCTGCGGTGTGTTCCGTGGTAGTGGAGTTTCTTTTGTTAAGATTTATCTGCGGCGGTGCTGCGGTGTGTTCCGGGGTAGTGGAGTTTCTTTTGTTAATATTTATCTGCGGCGGTGCTGCGGTGTGTTCCGTGGTAGTGGAGTTTCTTTTGTTAATATTTATCTGCGGCGGTGCTGCGGTGTGTTCCGGGGTAGTGGAGTTTCTTTTGTTAATATTTATCTGCGGCGGTGCTGCGGTGTGTTCCGGGGTAGTGGAGTTTCTTTTGTTAAGATTTATCTGCGGCGGTGCCGCGGTGTGTTCCGGGGTAGTGGAGTTTCTTTTGTTAAGATTTATCTGCGGCGGTGCTGCGGTGTGTTCCGTGGTAGTGGAGTTTCTTTTGTTAAGATTTATCTGCGGTGGTGCTGCGGTCTGTTCTATTTGGACCGCCATCTTAGTAACGGTAACGTGCTTGCGTTCCAGTAACAGTGGAGAAACAGGCAGTGTACAATGGCTGTTCTACCCAACTTCTTATTGTGTTGATCTGGTGTGATTGACAATATAGATTTTGCAGGCTCGAAGGTGCGTTGGCATCAAAAATTCGGTGATGCCATGCTGCACTAAAAGCTATAATGAATGTATTTAATCTATAACTATCAATAACACGTGGCTCACTTTAATCTTTACGCGATTTGAAAACTCGAATATAAGATTTGCCGGATTGCGATATAACGATATCGGTTTACACTTTATCGGATATCGCTTTCCGAGATTCCAACATTCACGCCCTAACAACAACGTTATAAAACAACTTTTATGTTACAAAGGTTCATGTAACTTCGTAAGTACTGTTGACTTATCGGTCGACATTGCACGATATCTCGCAGCGCCACCTGGCGGCTGCCATCCGTCGATTAGGCAGTGGCAGTTTATGGCCCACATTAAGCTTCTCGCGTCATTTCGATAGTCACAGTAAAGTTACAGTGTGGGGGAACCGACTCTACTCGTAACAAAAATGTATGAATTTCCATTACAATTTTCATTGAACATGTATTTTAAATATATTGAAGCTGTTTATAATAATCTAATACGTAATCAACTGAGGGTAGATCACTGCCGTGCTAAACAAATACGCTCATGTGCAAATTTGCATTAAAAATAGAAGAACGTCAAATCTTTTAACCGAAGCTATCTTAATCTGCAGTTTAGTGTTTAAATCGGGTGTGTGAATATTTTCAACCTTCGAGCTGTGCTATTTCTCTGCAAATTATCGTAAGTCTCATTGTGATACTATCAACGTACCCTACTACTATTTACCTGCAAGTTCGTGCGAGAAGATACAAGTGATCGCTTATTTTGTCGCATGACGTCACAAACGTGTAGCGTAGTGGAAGTGCAGCAACTTATCAATTGAGAGACCGAAGTTCAAATCCGTAATTGACTTTTAATGCTTTTGTTCTTTTGCTTTTTATGTTTTGTTGTAGTTTTGGTTTTGGCGCGATTTTATTTTTCTTATCTTTGAATTGTTTTAATAGGTATAAAACTTGCAATCATATTTACTTTTTTTTTTTTTTTTTTACATAATATGTGGATAAATAAATGAAAAATATATATGTTTTTACTGTACTTTGAAGAATTGGTGAATTGTAACTCTAGTTGGGGTAAAGGGGCAATAAAAAGAATTGCATTTTAGATAAATTTAATATATTCCAAATTTAAGTGTATTTTTTGGATTAGAAATATTGTACTTTTGCTTAGTTATTGTTATTGGTATTGTTATTGTCTTTTTTATTGTCAGCTATATCTTTTCTTTTTAATCAAATATATTTTTTAAGTTTGTTACTTTCTAATTGATTCGTATTTTTTTTTTCTCATACTTTATTATTCATACTTTGTTACTAATTTACTCGTATAGATAACGTCACTTGCGCGCCAAAACTATTAAATACTATCAATATGTTCAAATGTAAACGTTGTGAAGTAGAATTTATAGACGGGGCTCAGTGTTCTGCTTGTGAGGGACGGTTCGACTTCCCGTGCTCTGGCATTACAGAAACAGGATACAGAAAATTGGGGGACAGGAGAAATAACTGGAAGTGCCCAATGTGTAAAAGTGGTGGTAGCACCAGTCCGCTCAACGTCCCAAAAAAAAGTAGTTCGGCCAAATCACCCACGCTGGCTGATATGGAGAGCATTGCCATGGACTTGAAGCTTTTATCTGGTCAAATATCTGCACTGCCAAGTTTAGTAGCGAGCGTTAAAGCTATCCAAGCAGACATAGCTGGTCTCAAGGTCATACAAGCTGATATTGCTGAATTGAAACTCATGAAATCTGACGTGTCAGATATGAAAACCTCCTTGGAGTTCATGCACCATTCTGTGGAGACGTTAACGGACCGGATCTCCAATGTTGATCAACAAGTTCAAGATTTACTAAAGACTAAGGATGAAGTACAAATTCTACAACGGCGTTTTACACAAATAGAAGGCGTTATGCGTGAGTACGAGCAGAGATCTCGATTAAATAATATTGAGATCAAAGGGGTGCCTGAGTCGCAGTCAGAAAACCTTTTTGAGATTATGGGTAAAATTGGAAAACATATTAGTTGCCCTATTCCTAAAGAAAATATCAACTATATTGCGAGAATACCTATGCGTAATGACAAACATCAGAAGACAATTATAGTTTCAATACAAAACCGATATTTAAAGGAGGATTTTGTGGCCGCAGCGAAGAAATGTCCATGTTTTCCAAAAGATATTGGCCTGCGAGGTGACAGCAGAGTCTATATAAATGACCATTTAACGTTGGATAGCAAAACACTACTAAACAAAGCTAAAGCTACTGCTAAGGAACGGGGGTTTGCCTATGTTTGGGTAAAGGGCTGCAAAATTTTTGCACGAAAAAGCCCTACAGCTCATGTAATACATATAAAATCAGAACAAGATCTAAAGAAACTAACTTAGTACAACTTTTACTATTCAAAATACAGATTTGTTGTGTACACCCCTTTAGTTTGAGAAATGCTTACTTGCTTGCTGCCTTTGAACTTTTCGCATTTAACTGCAACTTACATGTTATTTACACATATTTATACTATGCCTGCCTACTATATACCGATTATATTATGCTTCGCCTCGCTCCATCACCCGCTTCCCGCTTTTATCTATTAGGTACATCTTATATCGTACACATCACATCTATGTGTTTATCATTTGTCAACGCTTATTATGGTTGTCGTGCTGAGTTCTCTTATTCGGTACCTTCTCTTAACCGTTGCACGGTATATTTTATATGTATTTTTATTATTATGGGATTTTTTTTTTTTTAAATTATTATTATTATTTCTTCTTTATTGTCTCCGTAATCAAAAATGATTAAAATTTACTATCAAAACGTCCGTGGTTTGCGTACCAAAACCACGCTTTTGTATGGTAATATTTGTATGAATACCTACGATATTGTTTGCTTAACGGAAACTTGGTTAATTGAGGGTGTTAAAGACAGTGAGTTGTTCGACGACCGATATATCGTTTGGAGGAGGGACCGGGACTATAAAAATACTAAACAAACGCTAGGAGGTGGAGTGATTATAGCTGTTCGCCGCGAACTCACGGCCGAGCCTCGCAGGGACTGGTGCTCAAATGCCGAGGATTTGTGGGTATCGCTGACACTCCAATGCCGGAAACCCAGAGTTACGTACAAGCTGCATCTTTGTATTGTGTATATTTGTAATCAGAACACAGGCAATTCTCTTACGCAACAGTTGTCAAATTTCTCAAAACAACTTTCAGATATTGTCTTGGCTTATCCTAAAGACAAATTTATCATACTCGGGGACTTTAATATGCCCAACTTAATCTGGACAGTTACAGATGATGGTAGCAACTGTTGTATAGCCGAAAATGTACAGGGTTCTGCACAATATGAATTTTTTGACAATTTCCATTTAAGTAATTTATCTCAATATAATTATATTAAAAACCAAAATAACAGAATTTTGGACTTAATTTTTTCTAACAGTCCTATATCGTCGATTCGCTGCCAAGATCCGTTAGTTTTAGAAGATGCGCATCATCCAGCCCTATGTATACTCGCTGACTTTGTTCAGCTTCACACCCTTAGTAACATGCCGTATACCAAGTATTTATACCATTCTGGAGACTATCAGTCCATTAATGATCGGATAGGCGCTGTAAATTGGCAACATAAACTGTTAAACTGTCCACTTGATCAAGCAGTTGCCTACTTTTACGATGTCCTATGTGATCTTCGACAAACCTATGTACCTAGTAAAATCATGAGTAATACACAGAAATATCCAGCATGGTATAAAAAACCCCTCATCAAACTCTTAAAGGAGAAATCTAAACACCATTCCAAATATAAAACCTACGGTAACCAGTCAGACCTTCAATCATTTATTTTGCTACGGGATCGTGCTAAAATATTGGAAAAGGAGATGTTTGATGAATATATTAAAAATATAGAGATAAATATTTCTAAAAACCCTAAAGCTTTTTGGTCTTACGTGAAAACTAAAAATCAGAATAATGCGTACCCTGCTGTGATGCATTTCGGGCAGCAATCGTCGGACAGTGGACAGGTCATTTGTAACATGTTCAGCGAATATTTTCACTCGACGTATTTAGGTAACAATCACAATGATGATCCCGTCGAAAATATAGAAGATAGTGTATCGATAGGTGACATAGGGGACATTGAGGTGGATGCGCTTGAGGTCTACAAACTACTTGAATCACTAGACTTAAATAAGTCAGCTGGGCCCGATAACATTCCAGCTCTTTTTATCGTTAGATGTGCTAGTAGTGTAATGGTCCCAATAACAATTTTATTTAAACGATCGTTATCTGAAGGCGTTGTTCCTACAGTATGGAAAACAGCATTCATCACTCCAATCCACAAGAGTGGACCAAAATATAGAGTTGAGAATTATAGAGCTATCTCAAAATTGTGTTTGTTTGGTAAAGTCTTGGAAAGAATAGTATATAAACAACTTCACTCGTCACTAAAACAAACATTTAACGAACAGCAACACGGTTTTCTTAAGGGAAGGTCCACAACATCTAACCTTATCTTATGTAGTGACTATTTGTCAGAGCACATGTCAAAATCCGCACAGGTCGATACTATTTACACTGACTACACCAAGTGCTTTGACAAAATAGATCACTTACTACTCCTCCGTAAAATTCGATCGGTTGGTATTAGAGGCAATCTATACAGATGGTTTACATCATACGTTCAAAATAGAACGCAAATTGTTGCACTTTACGGCTATTCTTCTGCAGCATTGTTACTTCCATCTGGTGTCCCACAAGGGTCTTTGTTAGGGCCTCTTCTATTTAACATATTTGTAAATGACATACCATCATGCTTTCATTTTTCTAAAATATTTTTATATGCAGATGATATGAAAATTTTATGTCCAGTTAAATCTGTCGCTGACGCAAATCGTCTCCAAGATGATTTATGTAGATTTGAGAGTTACTGTAATACTAACAAATTGGATCTGAATGTATCCAAATGCTTCATTTGTTCATACACTCGTAAAAATGATCCTTTACAATACACATACACGCTCAAAAATCAAATTATTACCAGAGTTACCACTATACGAGATTTAGGAGTAACTTTTGATAGCAAATTACTTTTTGATGATCATGTTAACAATATAATAAACAAAGCTTCTAAAGCGCTAGGTTTCATTTTGCGTTTGTCTAATAACTTCAACTCAATTAAAACGGTAAAGATATTATATTGCGCGTTTGTGCGCAGTCACTTGGAGTACGCTTCACAAATATGGAACCCGTTGTATAATGTTTATATTAAGCGGATCGAACAAATTCAAAAACGGTTTTTAAGGTATCTCCAATTTAGAGTTAAATCTTATGTACCTAACTATAATAGGCGTTGCCAAAAGTTTCACATACTACCTTTACAGGAGAGAAGGCGTATAGCAGACCTCGCTTTTTTGCTTAATATAGCTAACGGCTCGGTTGATTGCCCTGAGTTATTAGAACGTGTATATTTATATGTTCCTGGCACATCTCTGAGAAATCCAAATATCCTCCACGTACCTTTTGCTTCGACAAATTACAGGCAAAATTGTTACTTATTAAGAGCAAGCAGGTGTTTCAATAAACTGTGCAGAAGTCATGATATAGATCTTTATAACACTTCTGTTGGGCAGCTTAAGCGGTTATTTACTAATCGCTTCTTTATGTAAAAACCTTATGAAAAAATTATATGTATGTGGTAGTGTTATTTTTTTTTTTTTGTCTATTTGTATTTGTTTTAATGTACATTATATTGGCTAATCTTCTACATTTTGTATGCAATAGGTAATGTGATCACCTTTGTTTTGATTTTTACTATTTACTTGTCTGTGGAAATTTGTAATTGGCCCTCTGTATCTATCTTTCTGTAAAAAAAAAAAAAAAAAAAAAAAAGAAATAGTAGCTGTAAATTTCCCCAATATTGTTAAATAAATAAATAAATAAATATTTGGTACGTAAACACTGTTGAAGGATTTGTTCGTAGCATTGGATTATGGACTCAATAAACTGTGACTAGATCTAATTGAAAATAAGTCGCTGTCCAGACACATCTTCTGGTCATAGTTATTTAAAATCAAAAGACAAGAAACTGACTATCGAGCTGTAAATGAATGTATCTCTAATGCAGAGAAGTGGTTCTCAGCAAAAAATTCGCTCCACAAAACTAGATATGTAAAGTTTATTTTGCCAAATGTCAATTAGATGAATACAAACATTGTATTTATCTTACTATCATTACACGAGCCAGGAACTGACTCCTGTAAACTGAACTGTATTTCTGGGCATAATCTTAAATGCCAAACTCCAGCGGGGACAACATATTGATGGGTTACCGAAAAGGCTTGGCAGGCTGCCGCATATACTGTTAAAAATGAGACAAATTTCAAATGAAACAACTGCTCGATTAGTGTATTTCGGTTACTTTCATAGCCTCATGACATAATAGCATATTCTGTTGTAGGGGAGTGCTGTCGACATCGATACTTTATTTATTCTGCAGAAAATGGCTATTTGCACAACTTATCAGCTCAGGCCAAGGCTTTCGTTTAGAAATACATTTAGGAAATAAATAATCTTACTTCTCATTAGCAATATAATATATTTCAAAACATTATATTTTGTAAAAAGAATATAACCTTGTTCAAAAGTAAAAGGGATCTGCACAATGTTAACACAAGACGAAGAAATAAGCTGGCAGCTCATAAAAGTAGGCTTCATAAAGTCACTAACTCATTCATGGGTCAATGTATACGCTTTTATAATAAGGTTACTGAGGAAATCCAAGGTCTTCCTATTGTGTGCTAAAGCTTATTCTAAACTATCCGGTTATGTAGGCGATAAAAGCCTTTGCGTATTATCTCATTAACAGGGATTTAATAGTATTTTTAATAGTATTTGTAATAAAAAATGTGTAATGTGTCTGTTTGTTCGTTGAGTTCTTCGTCCCGATGAATGTCTAAAGCGTAATTGTCACTAAATTACATCTTTTTATGGTTGCCTTCGGGTGACGGGTCGCTTCCCTCTAATATGGTTGGAGGGGGATGGCTAGATCCCGCGTTAACTTGTGAACGGGTGCCATTTGAGGATGTTCATCGTTTGGATACCTGGGGGAGAGACACAGACCCGATCTGCGTCCGGACCCGTTCGGACGTGTTGAACGTCGCTCCCGGCTGCCGAGTCACGATTGTTGTCTCACGACTTCTCTCGTAGCAATACTCAAACGCCACTCTCAGATCCGTTCTGCGTCCAGCCCCGCTCGGACGTGTTCGCGGTCGCACCAGCTGTTGAGTCACGATTGTCGTCTCACGACCACAAGATTGAGACTGAGAACCACTGAGATTCGTACAAATCTCGCTTCGTCCTACTTAGGACTTACGTTGCGGCCGGTTTCGATCGGCTGCAACTAAGTCGGTCTCGCAGCAACAACAGCGCTGAGCTTACTACGGTCGATTAAATTCGATAGTAGTTCGCAAGGCTCGGGCTGTTTTTCTGGCTACGTATTTGACGCTGGGCGCTTGTTACGTTAGTAAGAGACTCGCTCTGCGGCCGGCTTCGGCCGGTCGTAACGTAGTCAATACCGCACTTCTGTGAAACCCAACCTCGTCAGGTCTACGGCCGGTTTTTGTTGTCAATTTATTGGCAACACACTCCGTAGTAGACTGGCTTTTGATCAGGTGGATACTTAACGGTGACAACTAAGCCTGGTAGCGTTGCCCCGGTGCGCTTCAAAGGCCCTTCAGGCTAAGGAGAAACGGGCTGACACGATCCCATTGCACTTGGGCCTTTCCCAGGGTGACGGTACAGTGCTGTCCGAATTAGGGGCACCACTTCGCGTCGTCCCCAGCCTCCCTACCGCGGGTAGGGAGGTTTAGGTGCTAGGTTTGTTAGGGAACCTAGGAATATATTATTTTTTTATATATTATATATTGTAGTACCAAGCCCTCCAATGGACCAGCAAAGCTTGGTAAACTTTGCTCCAGGCGCTCGTTGCATCTGGCGCCAACATATCAGATGACGTACTAACGCAGGCCTTACAGGCAACTATCGCGTCCCCGGCCCCTCAGGCCTCAACCCCAGCCCCTCAGGCCTCCAACGTCCAGACCCCTCAGGTCTACAGCTCTCCCGCGACTACCGCAAACGTACCGCTCCCGGGAGCGACTCCGAGCCCGTGTCTGATGCGTCGTCAGATGCCGTCACCTTAGCCGGCTCTCCTGAGCCCGCGTTTCAGCTAGTTGCCAAACGCTCCAAGAAGCGCTCGAAGAAAGCCTCGGTATCCTCAATACCCGAGCCCTCCCCAGTTTCTTCAACACCCGCCTCCGCGCCATTGAAATCGCCCGAAGTAACCGCGTTTCCGTTGGTCCCATCGAAACCAGCGACACGCTGCACTCCCGTCCCACCGAAGCCTCAGCTCCCTCCACCAGTCTTTCTTCGCGAAAAAGCGCGATGGACCGCGGTATCTTATCTTTGCAAAGAGCAAAAAGTCAACTAGTCAAAGCAACCAACGCAGGCGATTCAGTTAAAATCCAGGTCGCGACCATCGATCACGAGGCAGCGTCAGGCCGTTCCACCTGCACCTTCCCGTCCTATCCCAGCTCCCGTAGCTCCCGTAGGCATGCGTCCCGCTCCGTCATCTTCACCTCAGTCGTCGTTGGCTGAGGACATGAAGACCGTATTCGACGTCATTCAAAACGTCGACATTAAGGTAATTTCCGTTCTCGCACGCAAACTGCGAGCCGCACGCACTCCTCAAGAGCATTTATTTGCGTTAGCCGAGCATCACTCGCTAAGCTCGTTATAAATTTTATTTTTTTGTATAAATTCGTAAATAAGCATATATAATATTTAGACCCGCATATCCCGCATCCGGTCGTATAAAACCTAAGGGCTTATTCCTAGTATCTTTGAACGTTCGTAGCTTTAGCACCAACCTTCCTGAGCTCAAACTGTTCCTTCAGAACAAAGAGCCAGACTTATTGATTCTCCAGGAGACATGGTTTACTCCAAACCGCTCCAGGGGATTCGCTATCGCCCAAGTACGCGTTTACTCGCAACGATAGGCCCAACTCCGACGGTTTCGGTGGCACCGCAATATATTACAAAAGAGACTTCCATTGCTGTCCTCTCCCTACCCCTCCTCTCCTCAACATGGAAGCCACTGTGAGTAGATTGGCTATGACTGGTCATCCCACCTTCATCATAGCTTTATTCTCAATACCTAGTGGCTCCAGACCAACCCGCAGCGACTTTGAGGCCATTCTCGCCCACGGCCATTCAGTTATTATGTTCGGAGACTTTAACTCCAAACATACTGACTGGACGTGCATATCGACCAACACCAGTGGTATCGCTCTCCTGACATCCTCGACTTTGCAATTGTCAAGCGAATCAATCTCGATCTCAGGTCTGTCGAACCGCTCGATGACCTAGGCTCTGACCACCGCCCCGTCTCCTTCGTGCTAGGTGTGCCTAACGATAACGTCACATCTCCTAAGACCTGTACCAACTGGAAAGGCTTTAAATATACGTTAGTTTCAGCCTTAGAGGCCCCGAACTCTCCGTTCGCGATTTCGCCCAACCAATTAGATAGCCCGGCTATCAACTCAGCCATCAGCGATAACGAAAAGGTTACTAAGCAAGGCAAACCCTTCCGCTTCCCCTAGCCGTTAGCAATCTCATTAAAGCTAAGAACGCGGCCCTCCGGAGAGCCAAGAAATATCTCACGCCCGCATATAGAACAGCTGCGAATCAGCTTCAACTCAAAGTTAGGTCTTGCCTCGCGGAACTCGAGACGCTCAGTTTCACGATCTCATGGAGAATATCTCCCCGTCCCACAAAGCGTATTATCGAATGGCCCGAGCCTTACGCGTAGACACCGCCTCTCACGTTCCTTCTCTCACTCGTCCCGATGGCACTACTGCCTTCGAAGTCGAAGAGAAAGCCGAATGCTTCGCCGACAGCGTTGCTTCACAATGCTCGCCCAGCACGCAACCTGCGAATCCCTCTCACATCAAAGCGGTGAAGGACGAAGTTCCCGTTAAAGTCTATAACGATGAAATCTTGCTTCTCATTAGAAATCAAAAATCCAAAAAGACTCCGCGTGCGGATGGGATTTTCAATAACGCTCTTAAGCACCTGCCTCAGCAGGTGCTTACTTTGTTAACTATCATCTTCAACGCCTGCTTTGACCATAGCTACTTTCCAAAAGCTTGGAAAGAAGCGATTGTCATAGGTATTCCCAAGCCGGGTAAACCTCTGAATATCCCGGCTAATCACAGACTCATCAGCCTACTCAAGGCCATGTCAAAACTTCTCGAAAGAGTCATACTCTCTCGAATGCGGAACCATCTGTTTCCAACGGATGGAGATTCTCTCATTATTACCCACCAATTCGGCTTTTGCGCTAAGCACTCCTGCCCTCAGAAAGTCCATCGAATCGTCGAGTACAAACTCGAAAGATTCTATCCGCGTCGTAATAAAACAGTCGCGGTTTTCTTTGACGTAGCCAAGGCTTTCGATAAAGTCTGGCACAGCGTTTTCGTTTATAAACTCTACAAAATAGGCTTACTGGATCGCCTAGTCAGATTAATCGCGTCGTTTCTCAAAGACAGTACGTTTCGATTTAAACATGAAGGCACGCTCTCCGCGCCTCGTCCCATAAAGGCAAGGCTCAGTCCTCGCCCCTCTGCTGTACACCGTGTACACTAACGACATCCCCATCCCACCGAAAGGCGTTGAACTCGCCCTCTTTGCACACGACACCGCCCTTTACACTAAAGGTCACGCGGTCCCGTATAACATCACCAGACTCCAAAAGGCCGTAAACGCCCTCGGTGTTTGGTTTCAAAATGGCGTATCGATGTCAACCCAGAAAAAAGTTCTGCTATTCAATTCGACCACAAACTCCGTAATCTGGAATATTCCCATCCCCTGGAAGCGCAGTATTAAATATTTATGCGTCACCTTAGATCAGACGCTTTCTTTTAAGCCACACGTCGATAGAGTAACGAAACTCGCACGTTTTTACTTAAGCCGCCTATATAGTATGATAGGAAGAAAAAGTAAAATGTCTTTCAGAAATAAACGTACGCTTTATAAGGTCTGCGTTAGACCCGTCATGTCATATGCCTCGCCAGTCTTTGCCCACCCCAAACCCTCCGTCCTGTATAAACTGCAGGTAGTTCAAATTCTCTTCTGCCGCAGGGCCACAAACGCACCTTGGTACGTGCGTAACGTGGACCTGCACAGAGATCTTGAACTACCTACAGTGCAACAGCACCTCAAAACACTCTCAGAATCGTTCTTCAAATGCGCCGAATCCCATCCCAATCTTCTTGTTCGAGATTCAGTCTCATATACTGCTCCTGTCTTAGATTCGAAATTCAAAGTTGCTAGACCAAGAAACGCGCACACTGGCGAACCCACGCAATTAACTTTAGATCTCGAAGCCTTTCAGGCCGCAAATACTAATTCTAACGTAAATCCGAATTAATGCAATTTTATTTTTTATTTTAATGTTTTTAATTAGTTACTTTTCATTTTGAGCACCTTCAGTGCTATGTATTCACCTTTAGTGCTTTGAGCACCTTCAGTGCTATGTAAATCCCAGCGGGTGACCCCTTCTGGGCCCCGCTAGTGCGGCTTCTTTCTCCAATTGGCCGTCGCTCAGATGAAGGCTGAGTGGCAAAAATGCACGAGCCGACAGGGGGTTTTTTAGTGGGTAGAGGTTGTGGTAGGCGTCGGGACGAGTCCCACGTAACTCTGGATCGCGCGCGCCAGAGTATGCGTCAGAGCATTTTTTATCCTCCTGCCCTTCCCGTGGAGGGGAACAAAAAAAATGGGGGAGAGAGACTTGCCGAGCTAACTGATGCAGAAAAGAATAAATTTTGTATAGAAATAAAGAGGAATTGTGAATTTATTATAAAAAATAATACCTGTGAAATTTCTGGCCAGTTCTTCTTCACAACGGTTTTTTACAACTAGTGGTAGAATCATGATTCATTTGACGTCAGTAAAAACAAGTAATTGTCAATGTTGAGAAATAAAAATTTGAATTTGAATTTTAAATCCTTCCCCTTATAGTTAATAAGCTACAATAAGCTGCTGCTACTTGAAGATATTTTTTAACTCATTATGAACTCTAGTATCCACAGTTGGGATATGAGAGCACCCGACTCCGATAAGGCGGACACCTGCACAGCGCGGGGCGGTGACCACCACATGAGTAGATATCCATACAGAGACCCAGCTTCATACAACTGTGCGGAATCATCACACTAGTACAAACATGCAAGGCGCGCCTGTCAGTGGAGTAGAGAGTAGAAGTTCTCAAATCAATAAATGGCCAGTTGCCAAAAAATCATCTTCCAAGTTGTCAGTTAGTGCGTAAAGCGGCCTTGAATTCAGGCGTGCCTCTATCTGTGTCAAAAAAGTAAAAAAATTGAACTGTTAAATTTTGATCACCTATTATTTGTCGTAAATGATGTTTGCTTGCTCTTGACGTGAGACGCACTAAAATGCCATTCTACACCCCTGTCATGCACTTCATCACATTGTTGCGTAAGCGTTCTAGAAGCTCCTACAAAGTTCACACCGCTGCCGCTGTTATTCTTCAACTGTCATATAATCACACGTATAGTTTCAATGAAATGAAATGTACAACGCAGGACCCGCACGCCGAGCGTCCAACTACATTATGTATGTAATTATTCTGATAAGCGTGCGTGCGTAACCTTAGCCATGTGAACCTTTTTGTTATTTTTTAATTCGATAGTAGGTATGTCATCAATTTCTTCAGTCATGAAAGTCCTTCCGACCAGAGTAAACAGGAGGAGAGTTGAATAGGTGGCATGCCTCTGGTGACGCAGTTCTCTGCATTATCAGTTAAGTGATCTGTTATTAGTTTTACTCATTTTGCAACAAACCTTAACATCTTAAGATGACATCGTTGATCCACTCTAATACAATGATCGAGTCGGTACACGAATAAATTTGAACCTTGCCATATAAATAATCCATATTTTACTACAATTAGTAAAAATATAATTTATTGTCACGAACTCCCAACTAAAATGCAGTAAAATCAAAGCTAGCCGCATTTTAGTTGTGAATACTTAACATTCCTTAATCATTATAAACTGACTAAAATGCAGTAAAATGCAGCATTACTGCACATTTGTTCGGATAACGTAGTGGCACACATATGGTTAAGCCCAGTAATGTTTTTATACACTGCGTTTTAATTGGGATCAAGTTTGACAAATTATAAGAATTAGAATAATATTTATTTCTGGAAAACTGACATCCAGGAATACACAATAAGAACTTACAAATTTATTACTACGATAAACTACATAAATATCAATTATAATAGGTGTCTAAAAATTTACAATAGATACTATAATTCTGATAAGTCATATTATCGGTTTATCATGTTCTAGGGTAACAATAACTAGGCAAATACCTAAACTAAGTAATTATGAATTACCTGTTTTTTAGGTACAAATTATTAAATTAAGCACAATATGCTAAATAAATATTAATTCTAAATCTAGTAAGTACATTAACAATTAAATGTGCAAAGTAAATATTACATAAAATGTGTTTCATAATTCTCGTCACATTATAAACATTAGAAAATAATAATAATACTAATACGACACGAAAACATAAAATAAAAATACAACAAAAAATTAATTAACATTTTGGAGACATTAATTATCTTATTTTAATACTATTAATAACTTCTCTGTATCATCGTAGGACATACTCAAATTATAGTAGGTCAAACCTACTTAAACGCATTCCAAGCGTTGATACTGCATTTTAGTCGGTTTCGAATAGATAAATCTTTATTCGTAAATCTCATATCAAAGACATAGGCTAGCTTTACTGCAAAAACTTTTCCTAAAGGCGTTGATGGTGAAAGGAAACAAAACAAACGTACTAGGGCCACTTGTTCCACCAAGTAGATTGATCTTCTGGATAAAACTTTTCTGTTCGTTGTACACCACAAGGATAGAAGAATCTTCTTTTGATATTAATGAATAATGAATACATAAAACACATTTTAACCGGATTCTACTCGCGTGTATTTTAAATTTATTGTTAAGTTATTTGTTTTCTCAAAATATTATTCTCAAAATGGTTGATTGTGAAGTTTCTTGCCAGTTCTTCTTCGCAGGAGCCTTTCCGAACTGAGTTCATTTCAAATATCGACAGTCACTACATCGACGATCGCTGTATCGAAAACGTTCCATCGACGGATTAATGTATCGACAGTAACCCAAATCGATATTACGCTGCAATGACAATATACCTTATCGATAATACGCTGCATCGAATACCCGACCCGAGCCATAATAAAAAAAAAAATACGGGGTTTTTAAAATTTTTAAATCACAATTTTAAAGTTGGGTTAGATTAATGTTAGGCTGCATTGCGAGCCAAGCGAGCCAAGCGAGCGAAGCGAACGTGGTGCGTGAGCACCCGGCGAAGCGCCATAATCAAAATTGAAAGATAATTCAAAATTTTATAGCAAAAACATCATGTAACAACATATTTTTACTGGTTAAGATAGTATCGTTCAGACGCTCGTAAGTTGTCGCTGAGCATCATCATCATCATCATCAGCCCATATTCGTCCACTGCTGGACATAGGCCTCCCCAATTTCACGCCATCGAGGTCTATCCTCGGCTACTCGCATCCAGCTCCTGCCAGCCATCCCGCGCAAATCATCACTCCACCGTGTCTGAGGACGTCCTACACTACGTTTGCCGAGACGCGGTCTCCACTCAAGAACTCGTTTACCCCAACGGTTATCGGTTCTTCGGCTAATATGGCCAGCCCACTGCCACTTCAGTTTGCTAATCCGCTGCGCTATGTCGATGACCCTGGTTCTCTGCCGGATCACTTCATTTCTGATTTTGTCCCGCAGAGAAACACCGAGCATAGCTCTTTCCATAGCACGCTGAGCGACCTTCAGCTTGTGGACCAGCCGTGCCGTTAGTGTCCAAGTTTCGGCTCCGTATGTCATGACGGGTAAGACGCACTGATTGAAGACTTTCATCTTTAGGCACTGTGGAATCGTGGATGTGAAGACTTGACGTAGTTTCCCAAACGCTGCCCAACCTAGCTGAATTCTTCTATTCACCTCGTTCTCAAAGTTGTTTCTACCTAACTGCAATGTCTGCCCGAGGTAAACATATTTTTGAACAACTTCGAGAACGGCTCCGTGCACTGCAATCGGTTCCGGTAGTACATGTTCGTTGAACATGACCTTGGTTTTATCCAAGTTCATCCGTAGTATGAGCGTACCATCTATATGGTGTACTGTCGATACATTAACCCGTTGATGGAATGTTTTCGAGACAGCGACCGTTGATGTATCGACTCTCGATATTATGAACATATACGTTCAAAAAAGTTTTTGAAGGTACATTTTAAATGTATTCTTAATGTAATTGTCAATCATGTAGTTTTGTTACTAGCAATACATAATGTACCTCAGTTGCTTGAGACCACGGCACCTGCAGAGCTGCCGAAACTTCGGGTCGATTTAAATTTAAAATATACGCGAGTAGAATCCGCTTAAAATGAGCTTTATTTAATAGTATAGATCGCGAAAACTGAAGACATTGATGAATAATGTTGAATTTTTAATGATATATTTTTTTACCATGAGTCTGTGTTTGTTCTGCTTATGTTGAAAGGATTTGCCAAATTTATTATAGAAAATAATGTGCATCACAGTTAATTAAAGACTGATTGTTAAGTACAACAAAAGAACTAAATATTTTTTTCTGTTTTGTTTTGATAATTGTATAAAGGTAGGTTTAATTAGATTGTACTTCAATTATAGTAGCATACACCATGTGACCAAAAAATTATTTTAAACAGCAAAAACAGCCTTATAAATATGAAATTGTAAGTACAATTTTTACAATGATACATAAATGTTGGTACTGGCTGTGTATTAACTTTTGATACATATATTGTTATTATTTTAAACCTAGTAAAAAGTAAGAATACTAAGAGGCTTCAAAACCTAAACTCAACCAATGTAATTTTTATGCGTGTTAAACTGTTAAAAATAACAAATTACTTCTAGAAAATAATTAGGAAAAAAAAAAAAGAATTACCAAAGTGTGGGATGCTTTGTGTGCGATTTAGTTTTACTGTAATGTTGATCTCAAGATTATTTCTACCTTTCAATAATACACACCTACAATACATTTACATATATACAATACATACACAATACTTTTATTATTAAACATTTAATATCTTTATGTTATTAACTATTATAAAAAAACTGACACAAATTTGTTAGATAAGAAGATGTTTTTTTTTTTTTTGATATGTGAATTTTACTTTAATGAGTTGAAATATTGTGATTGATTATGCAAAAATAAACGTTTTATAAAATATTAACTAGCTATTTTTCATACTGCACTAGTAAAACTGTTGTATATTGATACTAAAATGTTAGTTTGCAACCCTCGCCCTAGACTACAGGATGATTTATAAGGAATAAAGCATACGAGATGGCTTCGTGCTAATGATCACGTTACTCAGTGTTTTATTTAATATTGCTTTGTGCTTTAAAATAACATTATAACTACACAATAAAGTATAATACAAAACGAACACTTTTTTCCTATAAAACCAAATAACATGCAGTATTTTTTCACCTTACTGCATGTTACGAGTTGTTTGGTTCCTTGACAAAACGACTAACCCAAACGTAGTAATAGGACTTTTTACTGCATGGTCCCAGTTGTTTGGTTCCTTGACAAAACGACTAATCCAAACGTAGTAATAGGACTTTTTACTGCATGGTACGAGTTGTTTGGTTCCTTGACAAAACGAATAATCCAAACGTAGTAATAGGACTTTTTACTGCATGTTACGAGTTGTTTGGTTTATGGTAGGTATACTTACTTATATAGCGTACTTCACTACCATACGACATAAATTATCTCCCTTGAGATAATATTTTAAGATAGGCACGGAAAAGTAGGCGGGCAAGAAATGAATGATTTTATTTACGTTGCAATATAAACTAATTTATTCGAATTAAGTTAAATGCACTTTTTACCAAATAGAACTCGAGTAAGCAAAAGTAAGCGAAAGAATATAAAATAAGAGTATTAGCGCGCGCGCAGCTACAAGGCGAAAAGGAATGTGAGTGTGGCCGGCAAACGGCGGGCGGCGGAAGCTTCGAGTCGAACATTCTAGTCAAACATAAACTGGTCTTGTGTAGTGGTGCAACTGAGTAGCATAAGAGAAGCGATTTAAAGCAAAATGTAGGGTTGTGGTCTATGTGCGAGTAAGAGCGGTCTATGTTTGACTCGTGAAGAATGATGTTGGTACGCCACAGGTGCCTTGAAAAAACGACTAACCCAAACGTAGTAATAGGACTTTTTACTGCATGGTCCCAGTTGTTTAGTTCCTTGACAAAACGACTAACGCAAATGTAGTAATAGGACTTTTTACTGCATGGTACGAGTTGTTTGGTTCCTTGACAAAACGACTAATACAAACGTAGTAATAGGACTTTTTACTGCATGGTCCCAGTTGTTTGGTTCCTTGACAAAACGACTAACCCAAACGTAGTAATAGGACTTTTTACTGCATGGTCCCAGTTGTTTGGTTCCTTAACAAAATGACTAATCCGAACGTAGTAATAGGACTTTTTACTGCATTTTACTCAGTTTAACATGTTTTTTTTTTTATAAAAAAGGCGGTGCTGTAATTGGCGCCAAAAATTATAAATGACCATAATAAAATAATTTAATATGATTTTTTTTATTGTTAAGACGTGTGAACTTACGCCTTTCAACCTTTCTGCATTAATTTTTTTTTGTTTATGCATCTGTTTAATTTTTATTTCACATCCTTAAATTTTTAATGCCGTTTCCCTCGCAATCATTTCACATTCACTTCACAATCGTTCTAGCAAGACGATCAAAGCAAAACAAGAAATTAAAAAAAATTGTAATACCCATCAGCCCGTCAGCCCAAAGGACATAGAATTAGCACCCAAAGCCGCGAGCAGGAAGGGAATCTAAAACCGTCCACGTTATGGCAGGCCTCGTTGGCTGCGAGCTCGTAAACTACGCGTTACTCCAAATTCAGATTGAGAGTGAATACGTAATTTTGTCTGCTCTAGTGAAAATATTCACAAACGTAATAAATAACAGTGATTAACTAACATCACATCTAATAAAAACATTACGGAAAAATAGTGAAATAAGTTGAAACAATAACTATTAAAAATTGTCAACATAACCTATAAATCTCATACACAGACTACAAAGTGCTGCGTTCCAGTTAAATTATTCAATCACAGTGCTGCCAAGGAAAAATAAAAACTTTTTCTACCATAAACCTTTTGATAGAAACTTTTTCTACCAGAATTTACTGCTGCACCGGACACTGTGATTTTTAATCTTTAAAAAGCGATATCGAATCATGAATAAGTGTGGAGCCTGTCAGGGCACTGGTGCTTTGAAGGAAGTGCTGCGCTGCATACAATGTAAAGCTTCCTATCATTACAAATGCTTAAATATGACAGCTGATCAATACAAGAAAAACATTAATATGCTTGGCACATCCTGGATCTGTCCTTTGTGTACTAACACCACACGCCGCAAGGGAAATAATTGTAATACACCTGTTCGAAAGCAGATTGAAGATAATTACCTGGACACATCGAACATGTCCTGCGATGATACGTTCAGTGATTCAGTAGAGCTTGGTAAGCTCCAAAATAACGCAGATAAGAATAAATCGTCACCTTCAGATTTAAGCACTGGATCTAGTACTATCACATTGGATCAATTTTCTAAGCTTTTAGACTCTAAATTGGATGAAAAATTTCAAAACTTGAGGCTTTCTATAACAGATGACATAAAAAAAGAATTGAATGTCCAAATTGAAACATTAAAGTCGGATTTTACTGCAACTACGGATTTTCTAGCACAGCAACAAATTGATATTAATAAGGATGTCCAAAAAATTTATGGAAAAATTAACTCGCTTGAAGCACAAAACAATGAGCTCCAGTCGGAGGTAGCACTCCTTAAGCAAAACATGAGAGTGCTTGACAAATCCTCGAGGAGCTGTAATCTGGAAATCCAACTAATACCTGAAAAAAAATCCGAAAATCTTCTTACTATATTGAAGAAACTTTGTGACTTAGAATATGGCCGTATTTATGTGCGCAAAAATGACGAAAGCTCAGCAATATTGATTAAACACAAGAATGATCTAACAAAATTATCATCGAAAGTATAATTCTGTACGCTTTTTATTTATAATATATCTTTTTGTTATTATAAGCATACATTTGGATCATTATACAGTATTAAATCATGTTACTTTTCTATCAAAACATCAATAGAGCTAGAAGTAAAACACATTCCTTATATAAATATTTTCCAAATGAAAACTATGACGTTATTTGCTTAACATAGACTAATTTTAATGATTCTGTATTCGATGAAGAACTGTTTGACAATCGCTATCATGTCTTTCGAAGGGACCGTGAAACCGCATCTTTGGAAAAATATGATAAACGGAATCTTCTAATTATAAACATTTAAAGCAAAACTCTATTCAACGTCGAAACTTTTACAAATGTCAGTTTGACTTGGCCTAACAACGACTTCAATCAGTTGACTGGGTTGATCTCTACTCCGATCCTGACATACATTCAGCTCTTACAAATTTCTATGATACCGTTAATGTAATTATAAACGAATGTACCCCATTGGTAAAAAATAAAAGTAATACTTATCCTAGGTGGTTCAGCCCAGCATTAATTAGATGCTTAAAAAAAATACCACGCTCTTTACAAAATTGTGAAAGTGCATATATTACTTCGATCGAAGGGGCATTGACAATTGGGCAGGGACACAAAAGCACTCTGGTCATACATTCCCAACAGGAAACAAAACCAGTCTGGTATAACTGAGTCTGTGACATTTGGTGATGAAGTAGCTAAGGGTGGAAGGGTATTTGTCAGTTATTCTCAACATATTTCGGATCCGTCTACGAAGATAATGACAACAGCTCATGCAATCAAAGTTCAAGTTCTCAGGTTCACAGCAATGTGCTTTCTAAAATAGTTCTCACTGAAAAATAAATCAAAGCGAAACTAAGAGCAATTGATCCGAACAAGGGACCTGGACCTGATTGTATTCCAGCAAAATTCTTGAAAGAGTGCGCCTATCAACTAGCTTTACCTCTGTGCCTTATGTTTAATAGATCTCTAGAACTAGGTGTATTCCCCAATCACTGGAAAATTGCTCATATTGTTCCTATTTTCAAATCAGGTGATCCGAGACACTGTGAAAAATTTAGACCCATTAGCGTTCTCTCTGCTGTTGCTAAATTATTCGAGTCAATTGTATATGATCATCTGTTTTTTTTTACCTGTCATACCTGGCAGACGAGCAACATGGTTTTTTGAAGAAAAGATCAACTGTAACAAATTTACTCAATTTCAAAACATATTTGTGCAATGCAATTGATTATAGGGGTCAGGTAGACGCAGTCTATACAGATTTTCAGAAAGCGTTCTACAAGGTCAACCATTCATTGTTAATCAATAAACTTGCATGGATTTTCTATTGAATAAGTAGATTTTCAAGACTTTGCCACTTGGGCTATTATTTCAAAAACATGGCTGAGCTTGGACACCATCCTTGGTATAGCACAATCAATACTAGCAGAATCAACGTCTAACGCTGCACAAATGTTATACGATATGGTGGCGAGTGCTCATCAGATAGATAATTAAGTAGTTTCTTTTTTTTTTTTCAATGAGTTTACTCAACTGTGTCATACAATAGGGCTGACATGTTAAGTACAAAAGCCCTTCCAAAATAAAGAATAAAAAAAAAATAAACTTGCAACATTCGGTATTCATGGTAACTTGCTAATTTGGCTACAATCATATCTTGAGAAAAGAAATCAGTTAGTTACAGTAAAAGGTTATGTTTCAGACCCAATTATAATAAAATCTGGTGTTCCGCAAGTTTCCCATCTCGGTCCGTTACTGTTCATTGCTATTATAAATGATCTCGTTGCATCAATTACGTCACATTGCTTACTGTATGCGGACGATCTCAAAATTTTAAGGAAGATTAACTCAGTCAGGGATGCGCATATTTTACAGAATGACCTAAATGACCTCCCCAAATGGTTAGAACGAAACCGTATGTTTCTCAATGTCAAAAAGTGTTTCACAATTACATCCACCCTAAAAAAACACAAAATGATCACTGACTATACTATAGAAAATCACAAACTTGAACGTACAATAAGTATCAGGGACCTTGGTATTGTTTTTGACGAGAAGCATAACCATTTAAGTTTCCATAACCATTTCGACGTGATAATTGCAAAATCTAACAAAATGCTAGGATTCATAGTGAGACAGACCAAGCAATTCAAGAACCATAAATGCCTAATAATTATATTTAATAGCCTAGTAAGAAGTGTTCTTGAATATGGCTCGATAATTTGGAACCCTCTTTATACCATACACGCAAAGCGATTGGAACAGATTCAGTCTAAATTTACACGAATGTTGAAGTATCGATATGGTAATGGTAGAGAACGTCTGTCGTATGAACAGAGGCTCAAACTCTTTAATCTCATGTCTCTCAGAACTCGACGAACTTTACTGGATCTTATTCAACTCCATAAAATAGTGCATTCACACGTGAACAGTCCCAATCTATTGCAGTCTATAAACTTCAACATGAAACTTACCCACGTAGACCAAAAACCTTCTCCTTGTCGTTATATTGCAACAATATCTCATATAACCAGCCTCCAGCCAGGTTTTGTCGCCTCTATGAAGAGTGCGGTGGTCGATGCTCTTATCTCGATATATTTAATCCGTAACCTCTCCGTTTTCGCTCTCTGCTTGTCTGTATCCTCAGGGACACTACCTAATAATATTTTTTATGAAAGTCTAATAAGATATTTCCAAACTGTATGTAAACTATAGATTAACCAAAATTTTACGTTAAGCATTGTTTCTTTTATATTTAGCTTCAATCAATACTAACCTATCATATACTTTAATTAACTTTATATGGCTGAAGTTGTCATGTAAACACTTTTAGGATAGCAATTTGGATCTGCATGAGATCTGCAAGATTACAAAATCTTGACTGTCTGGTATATAATTGATTGTTATCTGTTGTGTTTTCCAAATAAATAAATAAAATAATCGTGATTTTGCTGTTGCTGCACTTTTGTGTCTGGTGGGCAGTGCTGGTGTTGTCAAAATTATGTCTATCAAGAAGAAGTTATTCATTATGAATAGAAACAGGTTTACTTTATCATCATTCTCCAGCTCGTAAAATAACACGCCTTCGCACCACCGGCTGTAAGGGTAAACGTACTAGCAGGACTCAAGATAAGATTAGAAATGAAGACGGATATCTGGGCTGGCGCTGCGGGAGCGGCGCGGCAACGGCGCGCGCCGGATATTACCCGGCGATATCTGCCGCCGCCGACAACGTCTTACCGATAACTCACTCACGGAACCAATATTCAATTTAAGTCGATCCTTACATTTTACTTGTGATAAAATAAAACAGTATTTCTATGTTATTTTATTGTTCATGAAAGCAACTGTATTTTATTAAATTGTATAATTATTTATAATTTTATATATTTAAAATTCTCTCAATGGATATGATCTTCCATCGTACCTGATGGTAAGTGCCGATGTGGACGAAGACGTCACTCTTGAGGTAAAAATTTACTCTCTTTGAAAAGATCCGGGCCATAATTTGTTTGAAGGAAAAGATTTGGGTAATCAGTTTAACGGCTTCGAAACCCAAACCAAAAATAGAATCAAACACTCCAAGTT
Organism: Marasmarcha lunaedactyla; assembly: GCA_923062675.1. Taxonomy (NCBI): domain Eukaryota; kingdom Metazoa; phylum Arthropoda; class Insecta; order Lepidoptera; family Pterophoridae; genus Marasmarcha; species Marasmarcha lunaedactyla. Next base: position 341,758 of record OV281344.1, read on the forward strand.
GCAATAGCTGAAGGCCTTTATCTCAATGCACTCGGCAGTATACTTACTAAGCAGACATCCAAAGCCGTCCTGTGGCTCAACAAAAAGTTAAGATCACACGGTACTTAAAAAATTCATAAATATACACTGTTTCGTGTGCATAGAGTAGAGTTCTCAGACGGGTGAATGAATAATGTTATGTCGGACTTAGGTGAAATTATGGAGTCTGTACTACTTTACTCGTTGGCGGTAAAGTAGTACTGAGAGCTTTTTTCAGTATATAAAACATACTCCTGGAGTACTCCTCACGTACGTCTGTCGTTGGACATAGCTTAAGAATGATGCAGCGTTCATTATAAATTACGCGGCCACAAGGCACCTCTCTACCCCGTTCCCCGCGCCTCACCGCCCATCGCCACTTGTACGTCAAAGTTACAGATCTAATTTGTCAAAGCTCAATTTTTCGCAAATTCAAACTCAATCAAAAGCAGATTTACGTTTAATCGAGTTGCATGAACTTTAATATCTATTTTTTGGCTAATTAGCGGGGAGGCAGATTACAACATTGATAATTTGATCAAAACTTTGAGTCACTGCTCTATGACCATGGTTTCACTCTTTTATAACTTTAGAAAGTGATATCTTAGACAATGTCCGGTTCTGCTGAATAATGAATATATTGAAGGGGTCATACTGTTTGCTCCTTGATTTATTAATATTGCATTTAATCATATACAATTTACTTCTTTTATTGAAACAAAACGTTTTCATTCTTTAACACAAAAATATTTCAAAATTTTACGATAACCTGTACACATTTCAATGTCCTTCGCAATATACAAATTTCTGCTGCGACGGTCGCAGTGAAACCTACTCAATTAAAAGGAAAAAGGGTCTTCTTTAAAATAACGTTGAATATTATTCAACCCTGATTGAAACAGTTATGTCAGTACCGTTTGCAATAACCTTTTAAATTGGATACTGATCTAAGCTCTGCACTTTGGTACAAAACTACTAGAATAATCATGAAGTATAAAAATGGAGTAATATAAAAAGGAAATCGTTTTGATATTAATATCCTTTGGAGCCTTTCTTATAAATGATAGCCTTTCTTATACATTAAAGAACTCCTTCAACAACGGGCATCTCGTACATGCGGCGCTTCAATTTTCAAATAATTAGATCTTCGGGAACTTTATGACAGTCCTGATAGTTTCCGCCGCGTAACGCTGCAGTGAGCTCTTACAAAACTTTCCTTGCCAAAAGATGTCATTATGGAGAAATTTCAATTCAAATTAGGCTATCTATAATTAAACGATATTCTCTTACTATCTTACTCGTAAAAACACGTGTAAATTTTACTGTACGTGCTACGTACTGCACATGATTCACTTCATATTAATTCAATAAACCTAGGTCAGTTCGTTAATGGCACGTATTTAGCCATTGACTTATTTTAACAGTTTTAATTAATTTTAATATATCGTACTATCAGATTTTGTCATTTTCACTATGAACGTTTCCGGTTTGCGATTCCAATAAAATGATAAATATAGGAATACCTATAGGTGTACATATCGTTACAGGAATATTGGCGTTCCACAAGGTAGCGTACTAGGTCCTCTTCTTTTTATTTTATATATAAATGACATACCAAACTATATAACACATGAATGTATATTATTTGCTGATGACACTTCTTTATTAATTAACGTCTCTGACCCAAGTAAACTTAAAGATGAAATCAATACTAGATTGACAAAAAAGTCTTTTAGACTGGCTTGAATTAAATAATTTGAAAATAAATATTTCTAAAACTAAATTAATTTAAAACAGTTAATATGAAATGTCCGGAAATAAACCTTAACTATAATGATGAACCAATTAAAAATGTAAACTCAACAACATATCTAGGGTTAAAAATTGATAAATCGATAATGATTGATAAATTGATAATGATTGGAAAGCACATGTGACAATTTTACGATCGAAGCTAGAGAAATATGTATATTTGCTCAGACGAATACAGGCTGTAAGTGGACTACAAACAGCACTTTTAGCATATCATGGATTTGTTTCATCCATTTTGAGATATGCAATAATTCTGTGGGGGAACTCTGTTAAGAGTATCATTGTTTTAAGAGCTAAAAAAATTGTATACGGTCATTAGACAGTGCTGGATAAAAAGACACATGGAAACCTTTATTTTGAAAACTCAAAATTTTACCGGCTCCATGCATTTACATTTTTGAGCTATGCATCTTGGTCCGAAAACACGCAAGTTTTTTCAAAACGAACGAAAACATGATTCAGGGCACTGATAGACATAAAGTTTATGTACCCACACAAAAAATGGGACTATTTTCAAAAAATTTTTCTGCATGGCAATTTGTATTTATAATAAATTGCCAAATATTTTAAAAGAAATGCCCATTAGGAAATTTAAGAACGAATTGTTACATTTTATTATATAAAATTTTAATAGTGTGAATGAATTTTTAAATTGACTTATATAACGAAAACCCTTCGTTTTGAATTGAATCAAATATAGCAATCATTATTAAATGGAATTTGTTTTTATGCTATGAATGAATGTAGTAATTTAGTTTTGATTTGGAATTATATTTAATTTTATAAATATATAATAATAACGGTGTAGCAGCCGCACCAAGCCGAAATAGGAGTGGCTTCCTGCTACAGCTGGGTAGACCTGAGAGGTCTCGACAAACGATAGAACGATGGGTTCTTACTAGCATCAACCAACAGTGAACATATTAACATGCGTTACGTACCTCGGACTGCTACTGCCACTGCCAGCTGCGATGACTCTCCACGTCGTTAAAGTTCGGTCCGTAGTGTAGTTACAGGTTCCTTTGCAGCACACGTGCCGAATAGGGTTTCGATAGTTGCCGTATCGACCGAATGTATAGATCGCGTGTGCCCTTGTTGACGGTTAGATTCTCAACGCACATCCGGTAGCTTCAAAGTGTTTTTAAACAATACGTCACGCATGACAGCCGTAATTACAGCTGCAATCTGCCACCGTGATTGATGCCAGGACGAGAGATTGATGAGAAATTAAAACATATGATTGATCATTTACGGTAACGAAACATACCGCCCACCAAAATACGAATGGTATTTTCCGGTTAAAGTTAATTGCTTAAAGAAATACGAATAAAGTTTTAATTAAGTTAAAACTTACGACCCTGAGACTAACCTATGTAATACTAAGACTAAAATTAAAGGTTCAGAAGATGTGTTAAGCTATGCCTCTATAGGTAAAGGACATAATTTAACCAATGGTCTTTGAATGACCTGATTTTTAGCTGTTTTAACAACAGCAATGCGAGCCACTCCATCTGCACCAGGATGCAATGATATAACTCGACCTACTGTCCAGTGCAATGGAGTCCGATTATCGTCTCGAATTATCACCATCGAACCTACAGGCAACGGTTTAGAATCTTTCGTCCATTTGGCGCGTTGAGTTAATGAATTCAAATATTCACGTTTCCATCTGGACCAAAAATGTTGCTGAAACGATTGTAACATCTGCCACCGATGAAGCCGAGAAATGTTAGCCTTAGCTAGATCCTCATCTGCGACAGAAGCTAAGGGCTCGAGGGTAAGAAAATGCCCTGGTGTCAAAGCCGAGAAATCGTTGGGATCAGAACTAACCGGGCACAAAGGTCGCGAATTTAGTATGGCCTCGATTTGAACAAAAAGAGTTGTTAGTTATTCAAACGTCAAAACTTGATCACCAACAACACGATACAAATGAGATTTAGCCGCCTTTATTTGAATCTCCCAAACGCCTCCAAAGTGAGGAGCTGACGGTGGGTTAAATTTAAATTCGATCCGTTCGGAACGAGTCGCTTGTTGCATAAAAGCCGATAATTGATTACTAGCTCCTACGAAATTTGTTCCGCAATCTGCATGAATAACACTGCAACGTCTGCGGCGTGCCACGAAGCGTCGTAGTGCAGCGATGAAGGCTTCGGTTGAAAGTGAAGAGATTACCTCAAGGTGAACTGCCTTGGTCGCAAGACAGACAAAAAGGCATAAATAAGCCTTGTCCATCTTAGCACCGCGATGTGAATCTAGCTTAATGCGAAAAGGGCCACCAAAGTCTACTCCTACAATCGAAAAGGGCTTGACTTCATTGATGCGATAGGAAGGAAGATCACTCATAAACGGCTGTAAAGGCTTTGGGTTTAAACTAAAGCATTGAAGACATTTAGATAGACGACACCTAATAATACGTTTAGCGGATATAATCCAGAATTGTTGGAGTAACAAATAATGAGTTGTATTAATGCCTGGATGACAATAGCTACGATGAATGTTGTCTATGATCAGGAATGTGAGTGGATGTTCAGCCGGTAAGAGAGCAGGATGCTTGTGTTCATATCCTAATCCTGATCGTGAGATTCTGCCGCCCACCCTGATCACTCCCTGATCATCGATAAAAGGATTTAGTTTACGAAAAGGTTTAGATAATGATTGTTTTGATTTTAACTTCAATGATTCCTCTAAAAAGATTCACTTTGTACAAATTTGAAGTAACGCTTGATGACGTTCGACATTATTTAGAAATGGACTGCGATTGGCCTCAGCTGGATTCTGGGAGTTATTGATAAAACGACGAATGTATGTGACAATATTAATGATTTTTGAAAGAGACGAATGACGATTGAGCAAATTACTAAATATAGTGTCTTGGTTTTCATTAATTGGCGTAGAGACTAGCGCAGTCGATTTACGTTTTTCTGAATCAATGATCACTTCTTCCGCGTCAGTTAGTATGCCTACAAACGAAGGCCATGATTCTCGACATTGCGACAACCAACAAGGTCCCGCCCACCATGGAGAATTATTGGCAATAATAATAATAATAATAATAATAATAATAATAATAATAATAAATCCCCAGACAAACACACCAACTGTATGGCCCCAAAGTAAGCAGAGCTTGTGTTATGGATGACCATACAGCGAACTAGGGGGGAACCCAGAATAAACATACATATATAAATACAAACAACCATGACCCGAGAACAAACATCTGTGTTCATCACACAAATGAATGCCCCGGCCAGGACTCGAACCTGGGACCTTCGGCGTATGAGGCAGGGCTACTTACCACTACACCACTCGGTCGTCCTGGCAATCTCATCAGGAAACTGTCCGCGAGAACATATGTCTGCTGGATTATCACCCGAACACACATGATGCCAACATTCAACAGGAGTAAGACTTTGGACATGGCTTACACGATTCGCGACGAACGTGGAACACCGCGATGAATGGGAGCGAAGCCACGACAGAACGATGGTAGAATCTGACCACAGGTAAACTGATTCGATTGGAATACGAGAAAGATAAGTGTTGCGAACGAATTTATAGAGGTCTGCAAGAAGAACAGCTGCACATAGTTCTAGGCGAGGCAGTGTTTTACGCTTCAATGGCACAACTCGTGCTTTGGAACAGACTTAAAACACTTGAATGTTTCCGACTGCATCAGTTACGCGTAAATAAATTACTGCACCATACGCGATCTCGGAACTATCGCAAAAGTTGATATGATTTAGCATTTGCACAAGTAAGAGTGCGAAGAATTCGGATATGTTGCAATTGAGATAACTGATTCCTATATTTGTTCCACACACTGATGACTTCGCTAGAAGGTGTCTCATCCCAACCAACACCGAGAATCCAAAGTTTTTGAATTAAGCATTTCGCTTGAATTGTGATTGGAGTTACGAACCCTAACAGCCAGTTCAGAAGAATCAAGTGAAACAGAACCCTTGAGACGGAATACCCGATAGCAGCTGTGGATGATTACTGACCCATTTGCGAAGTTTAAAGTGTCCTAAGCTGAATAATGTGATAAGTTCTGATTGAGCCTTTTGAGCTTCATCCAACGAATTACATCCGCTCACGGCATCGTCGACGTACAGATCAGACATGATGATCCTACTAGCGATAGGGTGGTCGCGTCCCTCATCCGCGGCAAGTTGTCGCAAGGTGCGACAAGCAAGAAACGGAGAGGAAGCTACGCCGTAAGTGACCGTATTCAAGCGATACTCTTGGAGAGGCTCAGATGGATACACCCTCCAAAGAATACGCTGATACTCACGATGAGGCTTATCGATCAGGACCTGTCGATACATCTGACGAACATCTGCCATGAATATGATGGAATGTTCTCGAAAGCGCAGCAGGATACTGAAAATGTTGGTTTGTAACTTAGGGCCAATGAGCTGCGAATTATTCAAGGAACAAGAATGATAATCCTTGGCAGAGGCGTCGAAGACCACGCGAAGACGAGTGGTAGTTGAGTCCGGTCGGAGAACACAATGATGAGGTATATAGTATTTGCCTTTTCCTATGTCATCAATCGAAACTAATGACATGTGACCTGATGCGATATAGTCTTGCATGAACTCCGTGTACTGACTGTGTAGTTCTGGGTCACGTGTCAGTCGTCGTTCGATAGCATGGAATCGCCGTAATGCCACATCACGAGAACCCTCGAATATAGGCTCTGAATCGTCTTTGAAAGGTAAGGATACCACGTATCTACCTGATGAGTCACGATAATGTTGAGTTACGAATTTATTTTCGCACGAAGACTCATCCGGAGTGAGTGAAGATGCCTGCGGTATGGAATCGAGTTCCCAAAAATGTTGAACCAATGAATTTAATGAATTATCAGATGTAAACAAGGCATTAGAAGCTAGCCGAGTTTTACCTAGCAATAGCCAACCAAAGACTGAATTTAATGCGGTAGGTTGTTGGACACTTCCTTTGATGTGTTGGCTAAGTAATGAGTCAGCAAAAACATCAGCTGCGAGTAAAATATCTATCGGGCCAGGAATATCAAATCTTGGGTCTGCTAATGGTAGTGACTTGATGTGTGACCAACCAGATGTGTTCAGTTTGGCTATTGGTTGATCACCGCATATTTTTGTGAGGACGTGTAAATGTAAATTAACAGCCACACGATTATTTGTATCGATGCTACACGTGACGTCACCGATAATGGACGCATTTACCTCACCTAGTCCACTAACGCACGCAGCAGTCTTAGTAAAACTCAAGTTTAATTGATTGATAGCGTTTTCGGTTATGAAATTACTTTGACTGCCGGTATCGAACAAGGCGCGGAAAGATTGCATGTTTCCGGACGCGTCCTTAACTTGCACGATAGCAGTAGCGAGCAGCACGGTGGTGTGCGCTGGCGAGTGCGACACCAACGACGACGCGGGAGTCGTATCTTGCTTCTCACGGTGAAGCAGACTGTGGTGCTTGCGTTTGCATATGCGACATGATAATACAGACTTGCAATTGTTTAGTTGATGAGAAGGCTTAAAACAATTGTAGCACCAGTTTTTCTCAGTTACTATTTTTAAACGTTCTGTTATATACATACAATGTTCTTAGAAAAGCTGATGAAATGTAAAGTCAGCATTCTGCTGACTTAGGCTAGTCTAAACATCCTCCTCAACCTAATGTATTTTAAAATAACAAAAGTTAGTTCAGCTCGGGATTCCATTCATGTAACATCGTTTTAATTCATTATTTTATTTTATTTTATTTCTAATTCTATATTGTGAAAGTGTACCTAGTTCCTTTCAGTTAATAAAAATAATCTTTTTTTAAAAAGTGTTTTACCAAACCCCGTCTAACATTTGGTGGCAGCGTAAAGGGGATCAGTTAAGATCTCGGGTACCTATCCTGAAATCAGTGCAAGTGAATGTGTCGAAAGTGTTACAAATTGTGTATAATTATCCAAGAATCCCAGTTGATACTCCGGTTGTAAGCATCAATCACCCAACCGTAATCCAGGTAGTGAGTTTGCGCTGTCTGTGCAGACTCCCTCCAGCATCCAGCCCATTGGTCCACTGTACCGTAAGCGGTACCAGGCAACAGCGCTTTCTGCGTGTCCCACGGGAATCCTGGCTATCCAGTACCGATCAATTGAAGGCATATATCCTACATCTAATTCTACTGTTCAAATGTATCCTGTTATCCTGTAAGTCAAGATTTATCCTATTATTCTATTCGAAAGACTATTTCTACAATTTATTCAAGAAACTATTTTTCTATCGTCTAACATTTAGTGGAACCGTTCTAAGGTTCAAATCTATAAATAGAATCCATCAGTGAAGTTACAAAGTGTTCCTTTATTTCGATAAGCTACAATCAACAACGGCTATTGTTCAACGCCGGAAGCTAATCACTAATTTCGTAGAATCGAAATAATTCCTAGCTATAAGTTTGCGTCGTGACTTTTATTTTACATTTTTATTTTTTACATTGTATATTGTTGTGTTGTGTTCCTTTACAGATTTTATTTCTTAACATTATTTTATCCAGATTTATTTGATATATTGACTTTTTAATTCTTTTGTTGCGCTTATACAAAAACTAATCCTTACAATTATATTTACATACAAACCTAACTTCAAATCTTATTAATTCTAATCGTCTTAAATAATCATATCCACAATGTCGACTAAAGAAGCAAAAGAAATAGATTTAAACATTTTAATTAAATTCATTAACAAATTCGACGGCAACAGAGAAAAATTAAATGCATACATAAATAATTGCCGTAATGCCATTAATCTTGCTAGTATTCAACAACAAGACATCCTTTTAAAGTACATAATTAGTCAACTCGAAGGTCGTGCCGAAAGTGCATGTTCCATAAAAGAGTTTGAAACGTGGTTCCAATTAGAAGAATTCTTAAAAGCACAGTTTGGAGATAAGAAACATTACGCCGCATTATTATCCGATCTTCAAGACTGTAGACAATCAAACAGTGAAACGGTAAACCAATTTTCCTTACGTATAGAGTCATGTTTATCCAAATTGCTAACCGAAATTAATATATCTATTCCGACTAAGAAAAAGGCCGAATTAGCAGGTCGAGTCGCTGCTATGCAGGACCTAGCCTTACATACTTTCGTGATAGGTTTAAATCCAAAACTCTCGACTGTTGTCCGGTGTCGTGATCCAGAAACCCTTAATGATGCAATTAATTTCGCGGTATCAGAAGAAAAAATTTTACAAGCTACTCTTAGGCGTACACCGTCTTAATTTAATAGTACCAATACGAATTCCATACATCAGCGTGCACCTCCGCGTCAATTCCAATTCCATAAAAGTTTCCAGCAACAAAGTTCTAATTTTAATAGACCTCAAAACCAGGCAGTACCTCATTCTTCTCCTAATTTCCCTTTGTTCTGTAGGTATTGCAAGAGTCCAGGTCATACTATTAATAACTGCTCAAAAAGAGAATTTAATAACAAACGGTATGGCGTACCACAATTTCAACAACGCCAACCTTCTAATAATCCTAATAATCGCCAATGGCCAAATAAGCCTATTAATGCAGTTAATTTTTTAGAATCCGATATTCCTAATGAATCCGAATCTGAATATTTAAACGAACAAGCCGACCCGTCCAGTGCCGTGCGGGAAACATAATCGGTAAAGTCGGTACAACCAAAGTCCATTTTCCTATTTCTAATTCAAATCCTAGCGTTATCAAATCAAATTCTAATCCTATTTCTAACATAAGTTACACTTCTAAATCCAGTCAACCTATGCGACAGGGTAACCAGCCCCAAAATGAAAGGTTGCATATTTCTAAATCCAGTCAATCTACGCGACAGGGTAACCAGCCCCAAAATGAAAGATTGCATATTAATTCCAAATCCAGTCAACCTACGCGACAGGGTAACCAGCCCCAAAATGAAAGGTTGCATATTTCTAAATCCAGTCAATCTATGCGACAGGGTAACCAGCCCCAAAATGAAAGATTGCATATTAATTCTAAATCCAGTAAACCTATGCTTCAGGGTAACCAGCCCCAAAATGACAGGTTGAATAAATTTAAATCCAGTCAATCCATGCGACAGGGTAACCAGCCCCAAAATGAAGGATTGCATATCTTGAAATCCGATCAATCTATGCAGCAGGGTAACCAGCCCCAAAACGAAAGATTGACTCCTATTTCTAATAATTCCAATTCCAAAGATGAAATACAAAAAACCTATAATATAACGACTAATCCATCAAAAAACTTCTTACCTTTTATTGAAGTACATACCTCGTTGTCTTCCAAAGCAATTAGTCTCCTTGTTGATAGTGGAGCATCAATTAGTTTAATAAAAGAAAAATCCTTAATGAATTTATCCAATATTTCAAAAGAGATAGTCTCTTTCAGTGGTTTAGGCAATTCAAATCACCCTATGCATTCATTAGGTTGTATTACTGTTGAATTTAATTCTTTAAAACATAAATTCCATGTAGTTCCTGATTTAGACTTTCCTTATGATGGTATTTTAGGCAACGATTTCCTTTCGAATTTTAATTGTAAAATTGATTACCACAAAAATTTCCTCATTATAAACAATCTTAAACTTAATTTAAAATTCAATGATCCAGTTTACACAATTCCTCCTCGTACAGAAACCATCATCGAATGTTCCGTTTCTAATCCAGAAGTCCAAGAAGGACTTATCCTTGACCAGAATCCTATCGATTCACTTTTAATAGCAAACTGTGTTGTAAAAGTAAAATCTAATTCTAGAATAAATATTTCTGTCGTAAACATTTCCGAATCCCAATTATGTGTAAACTCAAATTTAAAACTTAATATTTTACCTTTAGGAAAAAATCATGAACATACTATATTGTATACTACATCATTAAATAATACTGAATTAAATGCTATAAACAGGACTGAAGAAGTCCTTAAACTTTTAAGAGTCTCACATCTAAATAATGAAGAAACAAATGCTTTATCTGAACTCTGTGCTACTTATTCCGATATTTTTCATTTGCCAACTGACAAATTAAGTTTTACTGACATACTTCAACATGAAATTACTACAACTTCTTCTATTCCTATAACTACAAAGTCTTATAGATTTCCTGACGTGCATAAATCAGAAGTACAAACCCAAATAAATAAAATGCTTGATGAAGGTATCATAAAACCTTCTATATCTCCTTGGTCATCCCCAATATGGGTTGTACCAAAGAAACTCGATTCTTCCGGTCAGCGCAAATGGCGAGTAGTAATCGACTACCGAAAGCTCAATGATATAACCATAGGAGACTCTTACCCAATTCCAAATATTTCAGAGATACTAGATCAACTTGGAAAGAGTAAATATTTTACAACACTAGACTTGGCGTCTGGCTTTCATCAGATTAAAATGTCGCCGCAGGATGCACCAAAAACCGCATTTTCAGTACCGCAAGGACACTTTGAATTTACTCGCATGCCCTTCGGACTCAAAAACGCTCCTGCTACTTTCCAAAGAGTTATGAATTCTGCTCTTACTGGCCTCCAAGGCGTCCAGTGCTTTGTCTATCTTGATGACATCGTTATTTATTCTTTTGACCTCGAAAAACACATTAAAAACCTATCCAATGTCTTTGACAGACTTCGAACTTTTAACTTGAAACTTCAACCTGACAAGTGTGAGTTCCTCCGTAAGGAAGTGTCATATCTTGGTCATATTATTACAGATCAAGGTGTCAAACCAAATCCTGACAAGATTAAAGCCGTTCAACAATTTCCTATTCCTAAAAATCCAAAAGATATTAAATCCTTCCTTGGCTTAGTGTCCTATTACCGAAGATTCATCCCTGACTTTTCAAAGACTTCGAAACCACTTACTAACCTTCTTAAAAAAGATATTCCTTTTGTCTGGCAACACCAGCAACAGCTTGCTTTCGAAAACCTAAAAAATTCTCTTACCACTGCTCCTGTATTAGCCTATCCAGACTTTTCCAAACCTTTTCTCCTTACCTGTGATGCATCCAATTTTGCAATTTCTGCCATTCTTTCCCAAGGCCCTATTAATAATGATCGTCCAATCGCATATGCATCGCGTACATTAAATAAGGCAGAATCTAACTACAGTGTAACTGAAAAAGAATGCCTCGCTATTATCTTTGGAACTAAAGTATTCAGACCTTACCTCTATGGTCGCCGCTTCAAAATCATAACAGACCACAGACCTTTAAAATGGCTATTCAATTGTAAAGAGCCTGGCTCCAAACTTGTTAGATGGAGACTAAAATTAGAAGAGTTTGACTATGAAGTTGAATATAAAAAAGGCAAGGTTAACAGTAACGCCGATTCCTTATCCCGATATCCTGTTAATCCAATTATAGAGAATAACCCAGATCCTCAACCTTCAACTTCCACTCACAATCCAAACTTAGGAAAAGAATCCGAAATCCCTTTAGATCTCTTTGAAGATCTTACCGAACTTGGCGCTCTAGATTTAAGCCCTCAACAAAATGTTGACTTCTATCCCTTAGGTTCTCCACCTGAACCAGAACCTTTTCAACAAACAATTAATCCAATAACTGATGAGATCTCTCCTTATCCCTCTGACTCTAGCAATACAAATATAACCAACCGAAATGTCGACTATTCAAACTTTTTAAAATCTTTCAACGACAAAAACAAAACTTTTACTACACAAATTATAGAACATAACGAGACATTACTTAAGAGCCCATCTAAAACCATTCTTATCCCTGTATCCATTGACTTCGACGACTCTAATCCTTATATTGAAGATATACTAGCCACTTCAGAAGATAGAAACAGCATAATTGACGGTGAACGTATCCTTCACCACTTTAAGAAAATCATTATCAAAGATAAAACTTACTATATCCTTTTTACTAAAGTCTATTATTTTGATAACTGTACTTATCCAGATTTATTCAAAACCATAAAATCTGCTCGAGATGACATTTTCCTCAACGGTAACATAAATGAAATCAGTATCTCAGATTTTAAAAACCAATTTGAACAACATTCTTTTACTAAAATATATGGCATGCTAATGTACCTTTTTGATAACTCAAATATTGTTGTTAACATTTATCACAATAGTATAATTTATCCCGTTCCTACCGAAATAGCCAAAATACTTAGAGAAAATCATGATATACCAATTGCTGGTCATTTAGGCTCTAATAGAATGACTAACAGAATTAAAGAAAGGTATTACTGGAAAAATATGCGCTCAGACATAGATGACTATATAAAAAATTGTAAATTGTGCCAAACAAATAAAGCTTTGAGAATGTCCAATAAATCTCCAATGCAAATCACTACTACTTCCAGTCGCCCTTTTGAGAGAATCAGTTTAGACATAGTTGGTCCTTTACCTGAAGCAGGACTTCAGAAATTAAAATTCATACTCACCCTTCAAGACGATCTAACTAAATTTTCAATTGCGTATCCCATTTCGAATGCTACTGCTGAAGAGTCTTGTGAGTGTTTAGTTCACTTCATTTCTCTATTTGGAATTCCGAAGTCTATACTTACAGACCAAGGAACCAATTTCACTGCCGAATTATTCAAAATGACTTGCCAATTTCTGAAAATAAAACAAATATGGTCCTCACCTTATCACCCCCAAACTCAAGGAGCCTTAGAGAGAAGTCATTCCACTCTCAAAGAATATCTAAAGTCTTACGTAAATGAGAACCAAACAAACTGGCATAAATTTGTTTATACCGCTATGCTTACCTATAACTCTTCTATACATACTACAACTAAATTTACGCCATACGAACTCATATTCGGCCATAAACCGTATATTCCTGATTCAATCTTCGATTTACGATCCGATATCACCTATCCAGATTATATAAAAATGCTGCAACATCGTCTGAAATTATCTCAACAAAAGGCATTAGAAAATATAAATATTTCAAAAGAAAAATCAAAAACGTATTATGATAGACATTCCCGTGTAGTTAAATATAAAGTAGGCGAATACGTTTATTTAAAAAATCATCTTAGACTTCGTAAAGCTCTTTCTCCAATCTGGAAGGGTCCTTACAAAATTGTGAAAATCCACGGCAACAATACGTTGTCTCTTTTAATTAACCGCCGTCATGTTAAACATCATTATGATCAAATAAAACCGGCATATGACGTCAATGAATGAATTATCTGCACTTATATAATTTTAAGATTTTATACTTTTACTTTTATTTACCTTTTTGCTTTGATATTATTTTTTCCTTTTACACATTTAAAAACCATATAGTTATTTTAAATCGTTATTGCAGAATGATCGTGGCGTATAGCGTCCTAGCTACTGCTTATGACACCCAATACATCAGTTACATCACCAGAAGCCCTGGCATGCTTTTTGATCCTGTCGGCACGGTCAAAGTTGTCAATGATATATTTCATGTAGTTATTCCTTTAGATATAACTCCTTTTAAACACCATGTTGATGATATCCAAAACATTTTTAACTCAATAAGAATGCAATGTCGAGATAGTGAAGATATAGACTACACCCTTTGTCAAAATATGTTGCAACCCTTAGAATCACTACATAACGATATCTCCCATGATTATAAGTCGATTTCTCACATCATTTCCGATAGTCCCAACAAGAGGTCCGCATGGTTTTCTGGTATCGGTACTATATTCAAACATATATTTGGTACATTGGATGAAGATGATGCACTAAATTATAGTAACGCAATTCAGGTTTTATATAACAATGACAAAACCCTAGCCGAATCAATTAAAAAGAATATTATTATTTCCCAAACTGCAATTTATAATTTGAACGACTCATTATTTGAAATTAACTTAAACCAAGCAAAACTTAATAATGTAATAGATGAAATATCCGGTAACCTGAGAAACATGACAAAAATTATTGAAACCGACAGTTTCAAAATCAAGCTTAACTACGTCATAAATGTATTGCAGTCACATCTTCTGACTCTTTCTTTCAAAACAGAAGATATTCTAAATTCAATACTTTTTGCAAAAACCAATATTTTACACCCTTCAATTTTATCCCCTAAACAACTGTATTATGATATTGTTAATAATTTTAAGTCGATCCCAAAATTTAGGGACTTTCCTATTAATTTAGAATTAAGTAACATACATATTTTAATGAATATGTCTAATCTAGTATGTTATTATTTAGATGATAAGTTAATATTTGTTGTTAAAATACCCCTTGTGGATGCCCAGAGCTATGACTTATATAACACTGTACCTTTACCTACTCCTCATAAATCTAATGATCCAAATTCATATGTAATGATTGAACCTTTTGAACAATACCTACTTCTTAATAGAGACAAGACATCCTATAGTTATCTAAAAGATTTAAGCTACTGTAAAACCATTTTATCGAATATTTACCTTTGCGAAATTTCTGATATGTATAATATTCCCAGTAACCCGGCTTGTGAAATAGATATAATTACCAAAGCCCTTACAGATATACCAACCACATGTAAGCATAAATTTATATATGGAGAGATAAATGTATGGCATAAATTAAACAATAATAAACTCATATTTGTTCAGTCGCATCAATCTAAACTCTCAATTGAATGTAATAATAGTATTGTATCCGAAACCATTATATCCGGTACAGGTGTATTAAGTGTCCCTGATAATTGTATAGCATATTTTAAAAATTTTAAATTTATTTCAAAAACGAATCCCAAATTAAATGTTCCAATTTTAATGTCCGATTTTAACATTGTCAATGATAGCTGCTGTAATTTAAATAATTTTAATAAACTTCAATATAAAGTTCCTAACTTGAAGATTAACAATGTAAACTTAAATCAACTTAAATATTTTAAAGCTAAGACAGATGACATTTTGAATAATGTAAATGTAATAGATCCACAAACATATTTGTATCATCCTAGCTTCCCCATTATTTCTTTAATTTCTTTAATTTCTATTATAAGCCTGACAATTGTATTGATATATTTTAAATATTGTAAACTAAATAAAAATGTAAAATCTGATAATGATTTAGAACAAATTGAGCTATCGGACAATCAACCTAAAATAAGAACAAATTAAATTGTATCTTGTAATTACAAAACTTACCTTTAAAGGGTAAGTTTCCTTTCAAACGGGGGGCTGTTATATACATACAATGTTCTTAGAAAAGCTGATGAAATGTAAAGTCAGCATTCTGCTGACTTAGGCTAGTCTAAACATCCTCCTCAACCTAATGTATTTTAAAATAACAAAAGTTAGTTCAGCTCGGGATTCCATTCATGTAACATCGTTTTAATTCATTATTTTATTTTATTTTATTTCTAATTCTATATTGTGAAAGTGTACCTAGTTCCTTTCAGTTAATAAAAATAATCTTTTTTTAAAAAGTGTTTTACCAAACCCCGTCTAACAGTTCGTCTATAGGTTTATTAAGAAATTCCGAACATAATGTAATAGAATGAGCATTATTACAAAATGAGCACTTGAGGATTTTAGCACCGTGAAGGTTATCCGTTGCTGCGACCAGAGTGTGTGTGACGTCATTACGTTTGTATTGTTTTGACGGCGCGGGAGTTAACTTTAGTGGACATTTGCTGGCTTTATTAATTTCCAAAAAATGCGAATCACGTATGAAAGCCTCGCATTTAGATATATCTAGTAGGTATATCGATATTTGAATATTTCTCCTCAAAACTACGACGCAAATCGGTATCCAATTTCGATAAAATATGGTAAACCAAAACGTAATCCCATTTGTCAATTGGTAAATTAACTGTTTTTAAAATACAAAGATTTTCATCTATCGAATCTATATATTTACGAAACGCATTGGGGTCATTACACTTAATGTTAACATTTAGAATATCCCTCCAACACGTAAAAGCAAGATCGCGTTTATTGTGATAGCGCGCAGCGAGCGCCTGATACGCATTTCGGTAATGTTCGTGCGCCAGCGGGAACGGCTTCACCACGGCGAGCGCGTCTCCGCTCAGCGACGATGTTAAGTAATGAAACTTCTCAGTTTCCGAAAGAGATGTAGAATTATGTATTAATGCGTTAAAAGTATCGAAATATTCAGGCCATTGTTTGATATTACCGGAAAAACTTGGAAGAACAATTTTAGGTAACCTAATATTAGATGAAGAACAATTATTTTGCAAATGCGTCGTTACTTCGCACTTACTCAGCTGTCTGTGAATTGTTAACACCTTAAAGTACATTTCATCGAACTGCTCCTGCAAATTGTTTTCATCCTCGTCAGAGTCCGTCGCAGCATCTAAAATGCTATAATTAGCATGTTCGAAATTCGATGCAATGTTTTTTAATTCCGAGTGATATGAGAAAATTAGGTCACGTTGAGATTGATCGCTTGAAGCTTGAATACCTATCTCCAAAGCCTTAGCCAACCGCTTAAAAGGAATAGTTCGCTTCCTACGAAATGACGCTAAGTCCTGTTTAGGACATTCTACCGATTTAGATTTAGTCTTTATAACACTTTGTCTACGTGAAGGTTTGCCTAAAAGAGACATTGTAATAATTCGGGAAGAAAATTAATAAAATACTTAAATCAATTAAGAAAGTAGCAAACAAAAATAAAACTTTTCTAACAATATGTGAATATCTACAACGAGTTGTATTTCTTTCACCCGTAGATACCAAAAGAATAACTCTTGGATTGACTCGAACTGTGCAGGACTGTACATGTATAGGAATAAACGCGCGTTTCGCTTAAACTAGCAACCGTTGTAGATCGGTTCATGCAGTATTCAACCCGCGATGCGTTATAGATTGAACACCTTACGTATAAATGCTGTACTACTGCGTGTTGTAAAGTGTACGCAGTATAAGATCTACAACATTTGTGAATTCTAATTTGTACGCGTAACGCTACAAACTAGTGCGTGAATGATTGTTGTATACCGAACAAATCAACAAAATCTAACCGATTTGAGTTTGACCGTTGTTGGGATCGTGAAATGCGAGTCAATGTAGAACTACCCTAAAATAATTTAAGAAAATTAATACGGCATATTCCTACAGTTTCAAACTCAGGTTATTATAAAAATATGTATTAGATTTGTATGTTTGTGAATAAGAACGACTTTTGAATGAATTTGGAATTGGTGTTGAATAGTTGACGATGATGAGATATATTAACGTAAGCCGAATAAAGTAAATTAGACACCGATGAATAGAAAATGTTTGCCTAATTTGAGTTCTACGATAATTAGTAGAATATCTATTCCCGAATACAGTTGCCTATAGTTTCGATGGCAACAAACAGACACGGAAATTATAATGCATGTAGCAATCTAGCAGAGATGAATATAACCTAGAATCGATAATAAGATAAATAGAATTTCTACTCTATAAATTACGAAAATACCAGAAAATACCACACGCACTTGACCTTAACTAGGTGGAGGTCCCGGGTTTCAGCACCTTAAAGATGTAGCAGCCGCACCAAGCCGAAATAGGAGTGGCTTCCTGCTACAGCTGGGTAGACCTGAGAGGTCTCGACAAACGATAGAACGATGGGTTCTTACTAGCATCAACCAACAGTGAACATATTAACATGCGTTACGTACCTCGGACTGCTACTGCCACTGCCAGCTGCGATGAC
This sequence comes from Marasmarcha lunaedactyla, assembly GCA_923062675.1. Lineage (NCBI taxonomy): Eukaryota > Metazoa > Arthropoda > Insecta > Lepidoptera > Pterophoridae > Marasmarcha > Marasmarcha lunaedactyla. The sequence continues at coordinate 360,204 of OV281344.1, forward strand.
TCTCCACGTCGTTAAAGTTCGGTCCGTAGTGTAGTTACAGGTTCCTTTGCAGCACACGTGCCGAATAGGGTTTCGATAGTTGCCGTATCGACCGAATGTATAGATCGCGTGTGCCCTTGTTGACGGTTAGATTCTCAACGCACATCCGGTAGCTTCCAAGTGTTTTTAAACAATACGTCACGCATGACAGCCGTAATGACAGCTGCGATCTGTCACCGTGATTGATGCCAGGACGAGAGATTGATGAGAAATTAAAACATATGATTGATCATTTACGGTAACGAAACAAACGGTTTCAGGATTCTGTTGGGGCTGCCTCGTTACTGTAGCGCGAAATGTTTGCAGCTGCGCAAGTAGATAGTTTTCATGCAATAATACGCAAGAAGGCAGCATCGATAACGACGCGGGTGCGGGCAGCACCTACGAACTTCTGGAAACGTTCAAGGACCGGTTTGACTCAGAAATATTTAAGCAATGGGTTAGTAGGCACAGTGCGTGCTGGTCGAGTGCTAAATGATAATTTTTTAAATTAGACATCAATTTTTTTAAATTTGGATATCAATTATTTTAAATTCGTATATGCTTGAATTGTTATGACAGGAATTGTATATTCCTAACATAGTTTTTAAAAATATTTGGTTACACAGTGCTGGATTCATAAATGGCTGTCGGTTTCAAATATTTTATATTTATATTAACATTACTAAGAGCTGTGGATTTTGTGATGAGAAATAAATAAAATAAAAAAATTATTTGAAAAAATATATTTGAATGTTTTTGTTGTATTTGTCTTCGTTCAAAATATAATAAATATATAATATATACAATCGATATCATTACTTATTTAGTCACTTATTATATCAAATTAAAACTGTCATTGAGAAAATTAAGAAATGGAAAAAGTATAGTTGATATTGTTATGTGTGGAAGCACAAAACATTGAATTTTAGTAACATACGAGCTTATATGGGATTTTATATTGACCTTACAAATTTGTGTCAATTGATCAATCGAGTTACCTACATATCTCCTGAGTTAACTGTGTTCTATTTTGTATATTTATCCGGCTCGAAGGACCAAATGTCACGGCGTACATCGATGACTGCTGGTTTGATGACTTTAGGGCGTATACTTTTAACATAATCCAAAATAGTTTATAAGCTGTCAATGCGACGACGTTCCATTCTGCGACAGTTACCTTAACCTATCGATACTCATTATGACTGCGCTTTTCTGTTCTGTATAGAAGGGATCGTTCATTGAATTCTATCAACCGCAAGAAGGAAGGGGGAGAAGTCCTTATTGCAATTTCGAATAGGTTTAAATCAAAACAAATTTATGATTATGAGAGTGATTGCGAGGACATATACATTAAGTTTAGGTTATCCACAATTAAAAAATCTATGCATATCTTTTTATGTGCCGTGTTCCTGCCTTCCCCTCTTAGACCGGAAAATTTGGAGATTTTTTATTAATAAAGCTAATAGGGTTTTAGAAATCGAAAATGAAGTTTTGTTTCTGGGTGATTTCAATCTAACCAATATAGAATGGATAAGCGATGGTTCCTCAATTCAAACACCTAATAAGACTTCATGTAACCTTGATAGACTATTTTGCGATTTTCTTGCGGTCAACGCCTTAAAACAACTAAATTACATAACCAACGTAAACAACAGAATTCTGGATCTTCTTTTAGTTAATTTACCGTATGATATCACGGTTAAACCAGCTTCTTATATTATTTCAAAAATAGATTCCCACCATCCACCTTTTCAATTCGAAATAAACTTAAATTCATATATGAAATCTCTCAAGCACAAAACACTTGCGAAACCAAACTACTTTAAAGCGGATTATGCCATCATTGCAAAGGAAATAAATAAAGTTAATTGGCATGATACTCTACATTCACTTTCTGTTGATGAAATGCTTTCTAGATTTTATAATTTCATCGATAATTTAATCAAGGCTCACATTCCTTACATAAAACAGAAAAATAATAATTATCCTGCCTGGTACTCTAACACATTAATAAAAAGGTTAAAAGAGAAATATAAATTACGAATTAGAGTTAAAAAATATTAAAATCCGATGGATGAAATTCAATATCAAATTGTAAAAAAACGCTGTGAAATTTTGATTCAATCTTGTTATAAATACTACATTGAATTCATAGAGTTTAAAATTAAACAAAATCCCAAAATGTTCTGGAATTATATTAAAATGAAGAGAGGTGGCACTAGTCGTTATCCAGCTGAAATGTCTAATGGAAGTGATTCCTCAGAAAATAGTGACACTATAACTAACTTCTTTGCATCGCACTTTGCTTCTGCATATGTATCTTTACCTCATCCAAACAGACCCGTCCAAAAATATATTTATTGCAAGAGTAACAACAATTTACATACAGTTTATGTCACTCAAGAACAAATTAAAACTGCTATTAAAAAAATTATACTTATCGAAGGGTGCGGGTCCAGATGGTTTACCTCCTGTATTTTTAACGAAACTCGCGCTTGAGCTTTCGGTTCCATTACACATTATTTTTAATAGATCATTACAGGACGGCATATTTCCTACAGCTTGGAAAGAAACAGGGATAGTACCGGTCTTTAAAGATGGTGACCAATCTATCGTTGTTAATTATAGACCCATAGCAATTTTGTCAGTATTAGCCAAGGTGTTTGAATCATTCGTGTGTAAAGAACTTTCCTCACACTTATCTCATCTTATAGATACCAAGAAACATGGAATTATGAAGCACAAGTCCACAGCAACTAATCTCGTTGAGTATACCGAGGAATTGATCGAGGCTGTTGACTCTAAGGCACAGATGGACTCAGTATATACAGACTTCAGTATGGCATTCGACACGGTCAATCATGGAATATTATTGCAGAAATTAGAAACATATGGCGTGTCTAATCCCTTACTGAGTTGGTTTGAGTCATATCTTCAAAAAAGGAAACTTAGGGTGGTAGTCAATGGGTCAGTTTCGGAGCCATACACTGCTTTCACAGGAGTTCCACAAGGATCGTACTTAGGACCTTACCTATTTTACGTGTTTATAAACGACATATCTAAATGTTTCATGAATTCTAATTTTTACCTATTTGCTGACGACTTAAAAGCTTGTAAAACTATTAAAACTTTGAACGATTCCCGTCTATTACAGAATGATCTTGATGCTCTTACTAAACGGTGCATTAAAAATGGTATGGCACTAAACGTAAAAAAATGTAAACATGTCAAATTCACAGGAAAAAGAAAAGTATTTCCTACCTCCTACGCTCTCAATGGTATTAAACTCGAAGAAGTCACATGTGTCCGAGATCTTGGAATTCTTTTCGACAGTGAACTGAAATTTTCTAGACACATTGATAATGTAGTTCTCAAGGCTTCTAAATTACTAGGGTTTGTAATAAGAGAGGCAAAAAAATTTAAACTCCCTTCAACTAAAATAATTATGTACAACTCTTTAGTGAGAAGCCAATTGAAATATTGTAGTGTTGTATGGTCCCCACATTACAAAGTGCATATAGCTAGAATTGAGCGCCTACAAAAAATAATGTTGTGGCATTTAACTTACAGCCAAGGACTGCTTAAAAAACTCAAAACTTACCAACAACGATTGCTATATTTTAAGATGGCCACATTAGAGAAGCGTAGAAATTATTTAGACCTAATATTCCTCAAAAAGTTATGTGCTGGTGTACTGAATTGCCCTAATTTGTTATCTCGAGTTAGGTTTCACATACCGAACAGAATTCCACGATCTAATCATAAAAGAATGTTTTCCTTGCCAGTCTGTTATACAAATTTAAGAAAATTTAGCTCATTATCCCGTATGTACAAACTGTATGAGTCTTATGCCTACGCTAACTTGGATCTGTTTTCCTGTAGTAATTTTAAAAAGATAGTTTTTGAAAATAATTGAAAATTGCAACAAAATCAAAAATGTATTGTTAAATTTAAACTTTTAATAAAAAGTAACGCAAAGTTGTTTACCAAATTAAAAATAAAACAAAAATAGTGCATGTCGTGGTTTCCTGTACTTGGCAAGACACTTAGATTCTAAGTACGTTGTTATCATAATATAAGCATTTATTAGTGTACTTGTTGTTAGAAATCCTATTAAATAAATAAATTAATAAAAAATTTACAACAAACACTTTAAATCAAATCTTAGCAGTTATCACAAAAAAAAATAAAACTATCGCGCGTCAATCTAATCGCCCGCTGTTGTTGTATAAGCCGAGCGGCTACCTGCACTAGGGGCTTTACCAGGCTTTTATCACTGTATGTGTTATATTTTTTTATGTAATCTATGGCCATTGTTGCCTTTTTCCTTATTAGATACTTAGGTCTTCGACCATTGTAAAAAAACGTGGCGTGTGATCGAATACTAATGTAGCCAAATATTAAAAAAAATTGATATGTTTTAGTTGTAGTGTTTTTATTGAACTTGGCAGATGAGTTGGTTTTGTTTTAAGAGCTTTTATATAAATCAACGCTCTCCCGAATCAATAAACTGCAACACGCACACGTATCCGTTACATGCACACATCTGCAGTGCTGTACAGTCGCTGGCCATCAATTAACGCGTCCGCAATGGTTTTGATACTTTTTCAAATATGTTTGACTTATTTTGCGTTATTATATTTTACTTTTGAATTATAGAAATATAAATTTATGTTATTTACTACTTGAGTTATAGGTTATATATTAAGGTTTATATATTTCGATTTTAGCTCATATAGTTTACACTTTATATTAATTAAACGTCTGAACTTTTAAGTACCCAGTAAACAAGTAATCATCATCAGCTCATTGTCCGCCCGCTGCAGGGTAAAAGCCTCCTCCCAGAGGGACTATATTGCATTATATTAAGAAGGCGTCTGTACCTCCTCCGGATTGGCGAATGTCTTTTTGAACTTTGGGTTCCGGTTTACCGGTCAGTGCAGGTTTTTATACGCTTACATTTGTCAAAAATAAAAAATCATTAGTGCGAGGCTGGGTTTGTTCGAACAAACGACCCTAGGATTAAAAGGCCAGCCACTGCGCCACCATAGCTCTGAATCATCATCATCATCAACCCACTGCAGGGTGCGAGCCTTCTCGCGGCTCTGAATAATATGTGTTATGAATGAATGAATAAATAATAATAAAGTAACGTGCTTTTTGCTTCTCTAGCCTTCGTGATATTATTCTTTTGGCCACCGATTCGATATTTTCTTTTTAAATTATATTGCTTTCTACCTTTATTACCCATTTTAAAAGTTGGTGGTAACTATACTAGTTCCATTTCTTTATTTTCTCGATGACAGCTCCTGTAAAAACTTGTGCGAGCGTTTTCTTTACATTATGTATGCATTTTTTTATAAAAATATGACGTTTACACACGTAGAAGCAAAATACCAGAGTCGGAGAAACTGATAGGGATGGATCTATATCGATAAACGTAACACGATAACAGACCCGATATTTTTTTACAAAATGTAAGAAACTAAACTACTGCCGGATACTTTTGTACAAATTTATTAACTAATATTATATTTCATTACAAGATGTTACACGTATTAATTCTTGATTGAAAATGCCAACTTCTTTAAAAGTTTCGAAGCTGTTGTAAAATAAGTAGGTATAGGTAGGTACTCGACAATGAAACGAAATAATTATAACGACAGGTAATCTTTATTAAATATAGGTAGACCAAAAGAAATGATTCCAGACCGTAATAAATAAAGCATGAATGAATGACTGAAACGTTGATACGTACTGCGATGTCAACAAGAACGACTTATTTTTTTTAAACTTTTATCCAGTGCTTCATATGATTTAAAATTAACAACATAATTCTAGTTTTTATTTATTAGAGCAATCTTGTAATATACTTTATCTGGGCATTTCTGGGGCACAGATGGGCATTGACGTTTATTATACGTTCCTGTACTTGTATATTATCGAATGCCACATAAATTTCCTAATCCAACGCTGTAATGTTTTGGGTTCTTCTCACAATTTTTTTCCAGATTTCGGCAGGTACTTCCGCACATGCATTTTTTAATAAATCTAACATCTTGTTTGCGGTAAAAGGGGGATGGGTGTTTGAACCATCCTTCGCAAATCTCCGCGTTCATTTCTTCGTGGTAGTCCACTGTTTTGTTGGGTTTAAAAGCCAGTAAAGCATCTGACGCGAATTTTTCGTAGACCCTGCATGGCATATGATAAGGCGTTTACCTTTTCCCATTGGCACTGAACTAGTAAAAGCGGCGGTGTCGTCAGTCCAGTTCTTATATACTGTGTGGTTTGCATTTAACCAAGTCTCGTCAGTGAAAATAACATTTGACCAATCTGATATCTTTTTGGCTTCGCTCAAAAATTCGCAGCGAGCCATAGCAACGTCGTGACGCTCCATAAATATTTAACGTTTGTCCGATTTTTTATAAGAAAATCCAATTTCTTTCAAAACTAAGCTTAATGACTATTTTTGGCTATGGAACAAACCACATTCACGTAAAGAAACAACAAGTTTTTTTAGTGTTGGAATTTCTTTGCGCGAGTAATAGTCATATATATGACGGCAAATAGCATCAGCGTTGAGGTTGTCAACCGACGTCACACGACGTGGTTGGCGTTTTTTCTTCGGCCTATGAAGCTTATTTTCCTGCATGCCGCTTGTACCGTAAGCTTCGGTAGTAATTTTTGAAACAGTAGGTCCACTAATTCCTAATGCGGCCGCAACACGCTCTCGCACTTGCGACAGTGGTAATAGCGGGCCACCATTTTAATACTCTGCTTCACAGTAATTACGAACCTTGATCACCAGTTCTTTCGCCTGCCTTTTCAGAACAGATCATTTCGGCATTTTGATATTTGACAGCTGGGCAGCAATCAACACGGAGGAACACAAAATACACAACGTAACGTATGGATAATGTGAAAAAACTCAGCGCACAGAAATGTAGTGACTAGCACAACCGTCTTATTGCGAGTGACAGATTAAAATAAACACAAAATAGCAGTGGGCCATTGAGAGTTCCCACCTTGAAAAAATATATTTGAATGTTTTTGTTGTATTTGTCTATGTTTAAAATATAATAAATATATGCGATCGATATCGTAACTTATTTGGTCACAACACTACATTATATCAAATTAGAACTGTCATCGAGAAAATAAAGAAATGGAAATAGTATACACTCCTGTTTAAAATAAAATGTTGGTCTTGGTATAACTATATCTTTTTATTTTATATGTAACTGTAATTTTATACATCTTATTCCGATGATAAAGCAAGTCAGAATGTCTTGATTTTTTTATTTCTTTTATGTGAAACATATATTCAAATATATTTTCTTCCTCATTAATATCGACATCTTTACTTAAACATCGTAGCATTCTGACGTGCTTCCTAAGGTTTAGCCGTGATGGTACCCAAAAACAAAGATTTTTAGATTTGTCTATTAGTAAAATAGTACTTGGAAAAATGCAGTACTTCAATATTAATTTTATTATTTATAATAAATATAAATATTTATACCAAAAGTATCAAAATTGATGGCAAGCGTGCGAAACTGCGACAAACTAGACTGAAACCCAATTCTTTCACGCTTTGATTTTTATGTTTTAGACTTAAAAAAAATAATATTTTGTATTATTCTCTATAGACTCTTTTAACGACAAAACAGAGACCATACTTAGCAAGTTATTATTTTTCTGTTTGTATCAACGGCAAAGTACGCATGTTTCATCGGATAACAAGAAAAGGCGCATGAACGATGAATTCCTGCAAAAAAACTATCGATATATAACTAAGAAATGAAAATTATCTCAATACATGTTTTAGACAGTAAAATTTCGAATAATTTGAACTCTCATTTCGATGCATATGTGTAATATTTTGATCGGAAACGAATACTGAAAACTTCTAAAATTAGACGATTTTGTATAAACGCTCTTAAGTGGTAAATTTCTTTAAAGTTTAAGGTCGAATTTTAATCTCAAGGTTTTGACTTTTTTTGCTTATTTCAAAATTGATAAGTTTAAAAATACCTGAAATAATTATTATATCACATTTTACAAATTACAGGTGTTTTTATAATAATTAACGATTGTTTATGTTCTCAAATACTTGCAGGACAAGAAATAACAAATTTTTCAAATTATTCAGGTAGGATTCTCTGACGCAGCAATCTGATGCGACGCTACGCCAAATTAAGGCATATATGCACTGTGAGCTGCGCGAAGCCGGGCCGGGTCGCTAGTTCCTTACGTACGTGCGGCATTCTGGGGTTTAGTTATCCGGCCCACCACAAGTAGTGGTTTCGAAATAAAAAGATGGGAATGATCTTCACATACGATTTATTGATTCTTTCTTAGTTGCCGCCTCACATCAAGATACGCAGATAGAAATAGATAGCGTACACTGGCCTGACGGTACGGTCCTTCTTTGGTTGCTTGTGTTTCTCCAATCGGCAATTATTGATTCTTGTGGTAAGAACTGAGATCCCGGGTTAGGTACTAGTCCGCAGGTTTCCTTGGGTAGTAATAATCCCCGTCAGTTTCAGGTGTAATAGTAAATCCTAAACTGCCAAAGAGAAAAAGCGTCAGAGGCAACTTTAGTAAAATGACCATTACGGCGGCGTGGAAGAGAAAAAAGCTTAACGCTAGTACTATCCCTTTTTCAATGTTAAAAACGACATTAGAAACACCTTACACGTAAAACATTTAATAAGAACAAATTAGAACTCACCCCAGCGGGATTAACTTCAGAATCAAGGTTAATTATATGCTCTTAAATGCGTCTGAATTACGCAGCGGCCCAGTTTTTTTTTTTCCCCTCCACTGGCAGGGAAGGAGGATAAAAGTGCTCTGACGCATACACTGGCGCGCGCGATCCAGGTTATGTGGGGCTCGTTCTGAGGCCTACCAGAACCAATACCCACTAAAAAACCCCCTGTCGGCTTGTGCAATTTTTTGCCACACAGCCTTCATCTGAGCGACGGCCAATTGGAGAAAGAGGCCGCGCTAGCCGGGCCCAGAAGGGGTCACCCGCTGGGATTTACATAGCACTGAAGGTGCTCAAAGCACTGAAGGTGAATACATAGCACTGAAGGTGCACAAAATGAAAAGTAAATAATTAAAAAATTTGAAATTTAAAAATAAAATTGAATTAATTCGGATTTACGTTAGAATTAGGATTAACGTTAGAATTAGAATTTACGTTAGAATTATAATTTGCGGCCAGAAGGGCTTCGAGATCGGCTGACAGTCTGGTGGAAGAGTACATACGCTTGCGCATTCCTAGGCCTAGCGACTTTGAACTTCGAACCTAAGACAGGAGTAGTATATGAGACTCAATCACGAACTAGAGGATTGAGATGGGTTTCGGAGCATTTGAAGAACGCTTCAGAGAGGGTTTTGAGGTGTTGTTGTACTGTAGGCAGTTCAAGATCTCTGTGCAAGTCCGCGTTACGCACGTACCACGGCGCGTTTGTGGCCATACGGCAAAAGAGATTTTGAACTACCTGCAGTTTGTGCAGGAGGGAGAGTTTGGCGTGGGCAAAGATTGGCGAGGCATATGTCATGACGAGTCTAACGCAGACCTTGTAAAGTGTACGTTTGTTTCTGATAGACATTTTACTTTTTCTGCCTAACATGCTATTTAGGCGGCCTAAGTAGTGACGGGCGAGTTTTGAAACTCTTTCGACGTGTGGCTTGAAAGAAAGCGACGGATCTAACGTGACGCCTAAGTATTTAGTACTGCGCTTCTAGGGGATGGGAATGCCTAACATTTGAACATGGGGATTGCCAGCGGGACGAAGGCGTTTGTGGTCGAAGCGCATCGCAGAACTCTTTTCAGGGTTCACATCGATGCGCCATTATTGAAACCACCTTTTGGAGTCTGGTTATACAGTGCGGAACACTGTGGCCTTTGGTACAGAGTGCGGTGTTGTCGGTAAAGAGGGCGAGTTCGACGCCTATCGGCGGGATGGGAATGTCGTTGGTGTACACGGTGTACAACAGAGGGGCGAGGACTGAGCCTTTAGGGACTCCAGCCTTTATGGGACGAGGCGCGGAAAGCGTGCCTTCATGTTTATATCGAAATCGACGCGATTAACCTGATTAGGCGATCCGGTAACCCTAATTTGTAGAGTTTATAAATGAGACCGCTGTGCCAGACTTTATCGAAAGCCTTGGCTACGTCAAAGAAAACCGCGACTGTTTTATAACGACGCGGATAGAAACCGTCAAGTATGTACTCGACGATTCGATGGACTTGCTGAGGGCAGGAGTGTTTAGCGCGAAAGCCGAATTGGTGGGGAATAGTGAGAGGATCTCCATCCGTTGGAAACAGATGGTTCCGCATTCGAGCGAGTATGATTCTCTCGAGAAGTTTAGACATGGTCTTGAGGAGGCTGATGGGTCTGTGATTAGCCGGAATATTCAGAGGTTTACCCGGCTTGGGAATGCCTATGACTGTCGTTTCTTTCCAAGCTTTTGAAAAGTAGCTATGGTCGAAGCAGGCATTGAAAATGATAGCTAACAAGGTATACACCTGTTGAGGCAGGTGCTTAAGTGCGTGATTGGAAATTCCATCCGCACCCGGAGCCTTTTTGGACTTTTGATTTCTAATGAGAAGCAAGATTTCGTCATTAGAGACTGTGACGGGGTCGGCGGTGATGGGGAGAGAGTCTCTGCGAAGGATTTCGTCCTCCACCGCCTGGATGTGTGAGAGATCAGCAGGTTGCGTGCTGGGCGAGCATTGTGTGGCAATGCTGTTAGTGAAGCATTCGGCTTTCTCTTCGACTTCGAAGGCAGTAGTGCCATCGGGACGTGTGAGAGGAAGAACGTGAGAGGCGGTGTCTACGCGTAAGGCTCGGGCCATACTATAGTAAGCTTGGTGGGACGGAGAGATATTCGCCGCGAGATCATTCTTCTGAGCCTCCCGGAGTTCTGCGAGGCAAGACCTAACTTTACGTTGTAGCTGATTCGCAGCTAATCTATAGGCGGGCGTGGGACATTTCTTGGCTCTCCGGAGAGCCACGTTCTTGGCTTTAATAAGATTGCTAACGGCTAAAGGAAGCGTGGGTTTACCTTGCTTAGCAACCTTTTCGTTGTCACTGATGGCTGAGTTGATAGCATCAGTGAGAGAATTGACTAATGAGTCTATTTTATCCGGACTATCTATTTGATCCGGCGAGATCGTGAGCGTAGAGTTCGGGGCCTTCTAAGGCTGCATCTAACGTATTTTTAAAGCCTTTCCAATTGCTAAAGGTCTTAGGAGAGGTGACGTTATCGTTAGGCGTTCCTAGCACGAGGGAGACGGGGCGGTGGTCAGAACCTAGGTCATCGAGCGGTTCGATAGACCTGAGGTCGAGGTTGATTCGCTTGATAATTGCAAAATCAAGGATGTCAGGAGAGTGGTTTGGGTTGTCAAGATAGTGAGTGGGAGTGATGGGAGAGATGACATCTAGTCAGTTTGTGATGTCGAGGAGAGCGATACCGCTGGCGTTGATTGATAGGCACGTCCAGTCAGTATGTTTGGAGTTAAAGTCTCCGAACATAATGACTGAATGGCCGAGGGCGAGAATGGCCTCAAAGTCGCTGCGGATTGGTCTGGTGCCACTAGGTATGTAGATTGAAGCTATGATGATGGTCAGATGACCAGTCATAGCCAATCTATACACAGTGGCTTCTATGTTGAGGAGAGGAGGGGTAGAGAGAGGACAGCAATGGAATCCTCTTTTGTAATAAACAGCAGTGCTGCCGAAACCGTCGGAGTTGAGCCTGTCGTTACGAATAAACGAATCCCCTGGAGCGGTTTGAAGTTAGCCACGTCTCTTGAAGAAGCAATAAGTCTGGCTCATTGTTCTGAAGGAACAGTTTTAACTCAGGAAGGTTAGTATTAAGGCTACGAACGTTAAAGGAAACTAGGGATAGGCCCTTGGGTTTGATACGACAGGACGCGGGATTTGCGGGTCAAGACATTATTATTATTTTTTAAGTTTATACGAAAAATGGAATTTATAAAGAGCTTAGTAGCGAATGATGCTCGGCCAACGCAAAAAGACGCTCTTGAGGAGAGCGGGCTGCTCGCAGTTTGCGTGCGAGTACGGAGATTTCCTTAATGTCGACGTATTGAATGACGTCGAACATGGTCTTCATGTCCTCAGCCAACGACGACTGAGGTGAAGACGACGGAGCGGGACGTGGGCCTACGGGAGCTACGGGAGCTGGGATAGGACGGGAAGGTGCAAGTGGAGTGCCCAGACGCTGCCTCCAGGGCAGAGTCGGAGTAGGTGTCAGCTGCACGGGCTTTGTTTCCGGAGGACCCCGGTTGCGTTGGGGCGGGAAGTTGGCAGGAGTGAGCGGCGGCGCCGGTTAAGGCGCGGTCCTCTTAGTGGAGGAGCGCGGAGCCCCTGTAGTGTGCTGTGTGGCCGGACTGGCCACACAGCACACATGCAGGGGGGGAAGTGGATTCGGGAGTGCGAGTGCACTCCTTTGTTATATGTGGGTTTAGGCACTTGACGCACCTGGGGGGAGCTGAGCAGCTAGCCGCTGCGTGGCCATAGAGCTGGCAGCAGTGGCATTACCCAGGGTGACCACGTGGATTGGGACGCTCGACGGAGATGTTCAAAAGTCCGCAGATTGTGCGAGCCTCTCTGAAGATCTCCCTCGAGTTGGAAGTATTAGTTAGGATTACTAGAGCGATTAGGAAACGCCTACTGCAGTTGGAGTGCATCTTGTGCACTGCTTCAGCCGGGAAACCCTGGGACTTAAGGTCCTCGAGGATTTCTTCATTCGCGAGCTCGAACGGGACGCCCCGTAATACTGCGCGGATCTTTCGCTCCTCCGGGAAGGCGTAGGTGTGGTACTCGATCTACCTAACTGCAAGCAGCCTAGTGAACACGCGGAAGTTGTCGATAGTCACGACTTGGATTTTAATAGTATCGCCTGCGTTATTCGCCATGAGATAATTGATTTTGTGCTCTTTGCAAAAGTTAGAAACCGCAGTCCAGCGTGCTTTTTCGCGGAAGAAGACGGGCGGGGGAAGCTGTGGCTTAACCGGGACGGGAGCGCAGCGCAACGCTGGCTTCGACAGGACCGACGGAGACGCGGTCACTTCGAGCGACATAAGCGGCGCGGGGGCGGGTGTTGAAGACACCTGGGTGGGCTCAGGTGTTGAACACCGAGGTTTTCTTTGAGCGATTTTTAGAGCGTTTGGCAACGCATCAGACGCAATCAGACGCAGATTCCGAGTCGCTGGCACGACGTTTGAGACGATGAGACCAACGCGCAGTCCATATCGGATGGAACGGGAGACGCGGGAGGGCTATAGACCTGAGGGGTCTGGACGATAGTGGCCTGAGGGGCCGGGGACGCATTAATTGCTAATAAGGCCTGCGTGAAGACCTCGTCTGGAATGGGGATGCCTGCGCGAACGCTTTCGTGAAGTTAATAATGTTTTGCGAATCCGTTAGGGAGGGAATTATAGGGAATTATTAAATATATAAGTATATTAAAAAAAAATGCCTAGAGTTCCCTAAAATAAACCTAGCGAACCCTAGCGGCTAACCTCCCTACCACCGGTAGGGGGGCTGGGGAGAATAACTTAAATCTAACCGTAGTACGCCGAAGGCCGCTACCTAGAAACCTAAAAAAGGGTACGCAGGTAAAGAGTTGACCGCGCTAAGGTCAACCTTTACCGACAGAAAGGACAAATACACACGAAAACACACAGATATGATAAAAATAAATATGAAAATGGGAGAAAAATATATACAATAGAGAAGAGAAATAAAATAAAAATAAAAGGACTGGTTCAGTACAAATTCGTCACCGTTAAGTATCCTTTGTACTGAAACCAGACTACTTACGCTGGGCACAACACTGCACTCAGCACAAGTACAACACAACTTAGCACAGCACTTTGAAGACTTAGTCACAAAGAAAAATCACACTTCGATAGCACTCAGAGGGAGTAGAAAAACCTTGAAAACCGTAGCACTGAACCAACACGCTAAACTGTGACGTCAGTAGACTGAGCACCACGGAATATCGGGAAGGGACCGTTCAACGGAGAACGGGGTCTTGCACGTCCGTACCGGGCGGCGATCGGAGCGAGAATGACTGACAAAAGGCTCCGGTAGCGTGTTATAAAAACAGTGCTATTTGAAACTACCACCCTGTGAGAATTATAGCTTACTAACTAATTGGTAATGAGTGGGTGAAACGTTGTGGTATGAACATTAGTTGATACAACTGCACACTCGATTCGTGCTTCACTACAAATTTTTTTAAATACATCTAGAATTCAATTCAATTCAATTTATTTATTTCAACAAAACTTACAAAACATTTGTATGATTACTTACACTAAACATAACTGTGAACTTATAAATCTAGATTATTCATTCTTACAAAAGCAAATTAGGCATTTAATTTATTAGCAATAAACAAAAAAAGAAAAAAAAATTACAATATGTGAGGGTAAAAATTAATGTAATCATACAGTTTAGAGACTCATACCTTCCGCGCTAGTTAAAAACTGTGCGACTAAACTTTTGGCCATGACCACGGAATATCGGAAAGGGATCGATCAACGGAGAACGGGGTCTTGCACGTCCGTAGCGGGTGGCGATCGGAGCGAGAATCACGAGCGGCCCAGTCTGTTAGGCTGCTGAAATAGAAATGGCCGTCGTGTCGCGAATAGCACGGCGATGCTCGGCAGCTGAACCAATCATTCCATTGTCTTATTAGGAATGCGCGCGTGCAATATAAGATTTATTTTCAACTAGCGTACTTGACGGTTCTTATTATTTAGTTGTTTGTAAATAGTTTTAATTATCTATTTGTTTATTTTATTATTAGTTTAGTTTGTAAGTTTAAATGATTAATAAGGTATCTGTGTGGATAGTTTTAGCACTTGTTAATTTTTAGTTTGTAAATTTATTTTATTAGGTCTTTACCTATGAAATTGCCGTTTTGCACGAAATAAATGAAGCGTAATTTTTTATATATTTTTTATTTCTATTAATCAAAATAATCACCCATGCAATCAATGCATCTTTGCCAACGCATTGGTAGCTTATTGATGCCTTTCTTGAAGAAATCAGCTGGACGGGAGGCAACTAATTCTTCAAAGGCATTTTGTACTGCCTCTTGGGTATTGAATTTTTTTCCCGCCAAGAAGTTATCCAAATTCTGGAAAAAGTAGAAGTCTGTAGGCGCAAGGTCTGGTGAGTACGGCGGATGACGGAGAACTTCCAACCCCAACTCTTGTAGCTTGGAGACCGTCTGCTGTGCAGTATGAGGTCGCGCGTTGTCGTGCAGGAGCAGTGGAACCGAACGATTGACCAAAGCTAGTTGGAGACGTGCGAGCTTCTCCATCATTGTGTTCAGTTCTTCACAGTACACATCTGCAGTAATGCTTGTCCCGTTTGGCAAGAAGCTGTGATGAATTACACCCGCGTTAGACCACCAAACAGTGACCATCACTTTTCTAGGGGTAAGTTTTCGTTTAGGGCATTGTTTGGGTGCTGAACCAGGGTCCAACCAACTTGCTGAGCGCTTACGATTGTCAAACAGGATCCATTTCTCGTCACAAGTAACAATGCGGTTTAGAATTCCTTCATTTGTATGCCTGCTGAGCAGTGCAAGGCACGTCTCCACGCGTACTTCGCGCTGGCGGTCATTGAGTTCGTGGGGTACCCATTTGTCAAGCTTTTTTACCTTGCCAATTTGACGCAAATGGACCAATATTGTTTTGATGCTAACGTCGAAAGCTGCTGCTAATTCAGCCGTGGATTGAGTTTCATCAGCTTCCACAATTGCCTTTAATTCGTCATTGTCGACCAAAGTTTTCGGACGACCACGGGGTTCATTTTTCAGGTCAAAATTTCCAGAACGGAAGCGGGTAAACCAATAACGGGTGGTGCGTTCGTTTGTAGTGTTCGCTCCGTAAACGTCGTTGATGTTGCGTGCCGCTTGTGCCGCTTTGCTGCCACGACGGTACTCATACTCCATAATTACTCGAATTTTTAACTTATCCATGATGACGAAAAATGTTCGAATGCGTTGAAAACAAAACACTAACTATTAAACAAATGACGATTTTAGAAAAAGAATTCCATGTTTGTCAAATAAAATTAATTTGAAATTAGAATTATCAGTCAAAAAAAAAATATTTTCATTTGAAATGGCCAGTACGGCAAAACGGCAGTTTCATAGGTAAAGACCTATTATTAATCTAATTTTTTTATTAATTAAATTTTTAGGTTCATGTAGGCACAATGCTACAAAGGCATTTGATAAGGTATAAAAGCAATATATTTTAGATATAGCATTTATTTTACTGGTTTTTCGTTAATAACCCTGCTGTTTTATTACTGTTTTATTGCCACTCTGAATAAATAATAAAGTTATGAATTAGTCTCATAATTAAGTTTCACTTGGGACGCAGATGTGGGTAAAAATGGAGGACATTAACAAATCGCCTAATGGAAACTGTTATTTTAAAGTAAGTGAGGCGGAGGGCGGACGCAGCTGCGCGGCGCTCCCGAGGCGGTCGGTGTGCGCTCAGTGATAAGTGGGTGGCGAAGCGTCCACAGCAGCACCTTATTATATCAAGTAGTGACATATTTGTCGTGCAAAAATACCATATCGAGTGGTGTGCAAAAATACCTTAATCGGTGTGTACATGCACTCTGTCAATCCCTGATAGTATACTGCATTACGTGCTGGGGCAGTGTAGTCAAGTCGCATTTGATTCAAGCAGAAAGAGCACAAAGAACAGTCCTAAAGGTAATGCTCAAGAAAGCTTATACAAGGAAGCTGGCGTACTAACCGTACGGCACTTGTTTATCCTTAGGACTGCTCTTAAGACTCACAGGTCATTATTGTCTTCAGCTGACTATCAACTGATTGCTAGCCGCCGGACCTGTAGAATTAATCAGCCAGCAGTGATTACCAGTTTTGCGCAGCGTTTTGGTGATTTTATTAATGCCTATATTTACAGTAAAGTAATCTAAAATTGTGGTTTAAAAAATAAGAAATTATTAGAAGCTAAATTCATTATACAAACATGGCTGCATACACTAACCTGCGATATTACGGAAGATCTTTTAGACATCTTAAAATAATAATAATAAACAATAATAAAAAGTATGAAATAGATTTAGTATTGAAATTGTAAATATACATTTTTGTAGTGTACTTTTATTGTAAAAAGGGTAGGTTAAATACCGGAAATGGTTTCTTAGACACAGGCTATGGCCAAGTGAAGCAACCACTAGATACTTAAGTATTTTTTGTGAACGATGTTTCTGGCAAAATAAACATTTTTTCATTTTTTCATTTTTCATTTATCACAAGAAAGCTTTCGCTTGCCAGAATATTTTGTACCACTTAAAATGAGCTAACCTTCAAGTGCCTAACAACAACTTTTTAATCATTTAATTTTTTTCTACGTAGACCACTGTTGATAATTTTTAAATGAAAAAAGAACTTGTGAATCTCAATCTTTTGGAAGAATGACCCCAATTTCAATATAATCATTCAATATATATTTCAAATAAATTTTCATATCAACAAAAAATAACCTAGAAAACACAATGCTACCCATCAGCGACAATATAAACTACTGTACGGGCTAGAGCGTCCCATTGACCTCTAACTAATGGACAGGCCCTAAGTACGAAAAAAACGTGCATACCTAAACTTGAAATGTAACATAAAATGGCGTCCATTTTTAGTGTTGCACAGAGAGTATCGAATCTACTATCGATATTTTAAAACTAAATATAGAACTTGCAATATAATATACGTAAATAAGATAATCATAGTTTATGGTTTATTTACTTTCATTATAATTCTTTTAATATAAAAAATAAAGAACTATACAGTTTATTTTCTTATTCCTGATATAGTCCCGTCAAATTAGCCAGAAAAATAGCGGTCAGTTTGCATTAATTCCTAACATGCTGAATTTTGGTACAGACCTGGGGTACACTATTATAAATAAAACACCGAAAGATCCCATGTTTGCTTATAAAGTTATTCAAGGTCAAGCATCAAAGTTTTCGGTTCAATCAATTTAAGTCTGGCTTGTCTTCAATAATTACGATTCATAAACAGACAAAACAACTACCAATAATATACTAATATTCAATAACAAATTTAACAATTCTAAGCAAGCTTAATTCCTTCTTTCTTCACGCCTTTTTGATTCAAAAATACTCGCCCAACGGCAAGCAAAGCAAATACCGTTTCGATATGATTTACTGCGTAAGCCCCTGTTATCATTTACATCGAAAGTATGAAAAATAAAAGCATATTAATAATGATCATCGATATCTGGTTAAATAATCAAAGCTCCGGAACATCACTTTTGACAGCTTTTTTTGACAGTAATGTAACAATAAATGGCGATTTGTGGCACGCTAGCCACCTGCTATGACGTCACTACATGATTGATATTTTAGTGACAACATTCAAAAATAGTACTATCTCTTTCTTTTATTAGCATTTTTGTATAAGTAAAGGGAGACAACCAAGTTCTTCCTCTTCTTCCTCGTCGATATACATAACTACTTATTTATATAGGACATTACGGCTACTCCATGTATTTATCACCTCGCTGGAGCGTCCCGTAGGTACTGTCAATAACTGTCAGGAGGTAATGAAAAGGGGGCGTGTGATCGTAACGGCGTTTATTGTCAGACTGATCGTGCTAAACTAACTTAACAAGTTATTAAAACTGCTGATTGTGTCAAAATTACATCTATGCATGTGTACGTAGTAAGATGTATGAGAGTAGCTCATACAGCTACTTTTACTTAGAGGTTTAAGTAATCTTAAGGTAAGGCCAACAATAAGTATCACAAACCACAACATTCGGCCATCCAACCACGCGCGGCTACCGACACACAAAGCCTGTAAATTAACAGATCTTTTTTAAACACTCACAGAACCAGTTCGGAACCTCGAACAAACTTACGAAGCTGTTGATTTCTCAACATATTTTTGGACAACATTGAGTGATTTTGTGCGTATAAAAAAACATATTATCTATACCAGATTTAAAAAAAAAACTTTGTAAGCAATGAAACGTTAATGAACCTTTGGCATTTTAGTGATGTTACCCGTAGTAATTATTGAATTATTAAATCTAATCGCTTTGGCAAAAGGATTATCAACACCAACAAATAAAATAAAATAAATTTTTTTTTCAAAAATACAACTTCTTCTTGTTAATCAGTCTTCTTTATATTTTTAAAATAGTAGAATCAGACTAAACAAAAATAATCTAAATGTTATGTTTTCTCTCCAGATTACACAATCAAATCAAAAAACATATTAAATTACTTTTTAGTTTTTAAATTATTTTAGAGTTACTCAGTTTTAATATAACTCAGAATTTTTACATAATTAGTACAACATTCCTCCAAAGAATCAGGGCAAAGACGATTTTTGCAAATCTTATACCTACCTCGTATCCTTGCGCTTTTTCATTTTGCTGCACAGAAAGCAATTAAGGTATTTAATGTTCCTCTTTGAATTTTCTGTAGTCGGAATATCTTCAGGCCAGTTGACCATTGTAAACTCTCTTTGTTGGCTGTTGCCTTGGCCCTGGCCTTTCGATTGTAGCACTATCATTTGTGCGTCTACTGAAATAAATACTTCCTATTCTGATAACATCTCTGCCCTTTACGTAAAAATCGACTTTAGTCAACTACATAATTAGCTTATCACGATAGCTCTAAAAGTTTGCCCCTCTAGGTAGTTTGCAATCAGGCAATAAAGCTGACCCCCCCTGTGAATAAGGGGTGTGTGTACGCGCTATAGATATGGGTTTGCCATCATAAACCCGATTTAAAGTTGCCAAATAAAAAAAAAATATATATATAAGAAATTAATATAAATTTACTTTGATAAAAGTAAACGAATTTAATTTAAAAAAGGTTATTTTTTTCTCCCGAATTGAACTTATTGTACCAAAAAACGACGCATTCTAGTGGTATTTAATTCACGGAACTATAGCAGAACGATTTTTGCTCAAAACTCACATAATATAAGATTTAGTAACAACCACACTATTTTTACAATGGCAAAAAGTCTTTGAAAACTATTAGCAGACACTGTGCCGGACGATAAGTATTATAGAGAAACTTTCATTATTACATAAACATATTTATCTGAGTGATTTAGTCTTATCGGATCTTGTTGTATCGATACATCAAAATGTCGATACGAATCGGGAATCGATTCCTGTCATTCATTAATTGTCATACAATGTCGATGGGTATCCCTAATGTTTGCATTAGAAAAAAAAAGAAACAACCTCAAATTTTTTATCTAATTGTATTTTTTAAGTTTTGCAAGTTTTAGCTCCAAGTACTACTTAAATGTTTAATAAAAGGGCGGCAGTGTTTTCCGAGTTACTGGTGTGCAATTTTAGTATCTTGGAAGTGAGATTCTTGATGAAATAGACAAATTTATAACCGGCAATGGTCTGTTTATGAAGTTTTTTTTTAATTTGCATTCTTTATTTATAATTTGCATTCTTTATAATTGACATCTAAGTCAAAAATAAGTTTATATACGAAATACATCTTTTAGTTTGGGTCGCTAGATATATCTTTTTATATTGAATGTTTCTATAACGTAACAACACAAATTAAATTGCATATATGGGTAGGTAATGACTACAAAAATAAAAACATTAAATCCAAAGTCTAATAGTTGAAGTACTGTACACGTGTTGTGTTTTATTTCATTTCAACCAAAGGAACATATGTATAGGTGCCCGTTTACTTTATTAGTTTACTTAGCTGTTACGACTCTCTTCATTTTGTGATCCGCAACACTACTCAAATATTTTTCGCGATTAATAATTTAACTTTTTTTTAATGAGTAACTTATTTTGTCTTCGTAGCTTCAAGATCAACAAAACATTTTATAATAAAATATAAATTGCTCACTAAGAACCAAAATGTACTAAACATTTACGATATTAATGACAGGTGTACTTTTTATTTCAAATAAAAAATTTAAATTATTCGTTTTATAATTACTGTTAACTGCAATTAACGGCATTAAAAGAATGCATTTACTTAAGAAAACGATCCAAAAATTTAAAAACTTTCAAACATTGCATTTCTGAATCGTAAATCACACAAAGGGCAAATAGGAAATCAGAGTTATTATGTGCTGCAGGTATATTTGATAAGAATCAAACATTTTCAATATTAGTTTTAAACATAAGCAATTTGCAAATTGCTTATTAATAATTATATTTCTTCCCAAATTTACATTGACAACAAATGAGCCAACACGACCATGCAGTGGCAGTTTTTGTATAATGGCTAAATATATATATATATATACCTATATAAAAAAATATTCTAGTTTGTTGCTTTTTCAAATACTTGCAAAATAGAAAATAAAACACGTGAATATGCTACGTTTAAAACTTATCTGCATGCTTGATGCGACAATATGATGCGGCACTACGGCAGAAATAAGATAAACTTTGTATACACACTTTGCTACTAGTGCGAAGCCAGGCTTGATTACAATGAGAAATATTTAAACTTATTATTAAACAAATTATCTGTAACTGGTACAGCAAGAGGTGCTATGAAAGTATTGAAAGAAAAGTAAAATATAGTTTAAAAATACCTAAGGATCTTAGGAACCACAAGAACGTAATTTTTGATTAAGGATAAATAAGTCGACAATTTTCTGAACGGAACTAATAACAGGAGTGTTTCGAAACGTTAACAAAATCACTCTACTTAGCAGCACAACTTGCTGCATCAAAACCACCTATTCATGTACGCCCTCGTAAGAACTCCTCGTACCCCTCGCAGAACCTTGCATTTTTAATATCTCTTGCTTGTTCTGCATGAATACAAAATATGGCTTCAAAAAAATTCTAAAATAAAACAATGTACAAAAACAATATAGCTATTGATTTGAAATCGCATCGTAAAACCTTGATATGATTTAATTAGACATATTTCCTTTTTTTGTATGAACGAATTAATTAACTATTCTGATTCTCATATCACATTTTATTGATTGGTTTTGAAGCTTGCCTTGGAGTATGAATCTCTTGAAATCTTTAACTCACACTTTCTAACTCAATAATTAGAAAACTCAAATGATTATTTGAGCGTACATAACCCAAAACAAACATAACCAGTCATCACATCACACAAAACCCAACATCGAATTTATTCAATAGTTGGGCACTCATGTCTCACGTTCAAAAGTTATTGTATTTGCAATATGAAAACTATGATACTTCATATTTTTACAATTACACTATAAAAAAAAATTAAAGATCCCCAGACAAACATACCAATGTATGGTCTCAATGTAAGCGGCATTCGGCCGTTTTTAATTATTATGTAACGATCTAATTTAAATATTTTTCATAATCGGAACAAAATTTTGAAATTAAGTCAACTCCAATATCGTCGAATCGAACGCTGTATCTAACTATAGTCATAATTTACTTTATGTTTGATCTGTTGTGTTGTGATCTGTGATTATGTATATGATTTTTGTAATTTTTTAATGAAGTGACTCATAAATACCTTTAATGATTAATTTTAAAATTCAAACTTGCAAGTAAATTATTAAACGCGCAAAATTAATAATTCCTTTGTTGCACAAAATATGGTACATGAGATATAAATTTTTAAGTGGAGCTCATATTTATATTTATGTTGACTAAAACATAATGAACATAGAAGTTTGTCAATGTGAAAATGGTTTTCATAAAATATCAAACAAACCGGAACCCTCGATCACATCACTTTCACTAATAAAATCCCGTAGAATTGAACAAAATTTTAATAATGAGCCTCAAATTTAATCTGTTGGAAAGAAGTTTATTACCGATAATTGCCATGAATGCAAAGATTTGCATTATTTGATGTTGTAAAGTTGCTGATGACAAATACTTTAAGAAATTAATTACAGGAAGTAGGTATCTGCTCCGACGGCCGCAGGTGGGGTAAAGGGCCCATTGTTATGATGAATAGCCATTCCTGACGAGCCGCCTTTCTTGCAGAAACTACAGATCTTTCTTTTTATAGGTCAAATTTTAGACAGAAATGCCGAAATCTAGAGTTGCATTTCGATTGCGTGGTGACTCACGACGCGGGCCATACCACGCCGTCACACACTACACACGAGGTGGCTGTCACGCGCTTACGACGCTTCGCGACGTTATCACGGAGATATGAATAAAAAATCGTCCTCATTTTTCCCTACACGGTTCTCGCATCACAATTACAATAAAAATAGCGGACTTTTGTCAATTTATTTCACTTTATTTATTTTATTCAGATTGGTAAAGTTACAGATATCAGATTAAAAACAATTTTAGGTAACTTACATATTATAACATTACAAATCTGACATCCTATTACAACTATACGCAGCTTAAAAGAGAAACTTTGCGTGTCAGGTTGTTATTGGTTAACTACAAACAATAATCAAAGATTACAGATTACATAAAAAATATTAAGAGTTACAAAAGATTGTTTTCTTTTTTAAGATTCATAGTTAACCTTACATAATATTACAAACAGTACAGTTCCGTAACACTATAGTTCCGACAGCTCATTGAAAAGTTTGTTCTTAAATGAAAAATAATTATTAATTAATATATCAATATCGTCACTTTTTAAGTTATTCTAAAGTCGGCACATTCGATGTAAGGGGTTATTTTCAGAAACATTGTTATTTGAGAGAGGAATATGGAATAACTGCGGATGACGCACAGACCGAGTTCGAACCTTGAACAGTATTTGTTCAAGTAATTTACCTTCATCACCGCCGTCACCATGTGTGATTTTATAAAGAGTACAAAGATCCGAGTTTTTCCATCTTATAGCTAAAAATGCTAAACTAAAGTGATTTAGCCTATCTTCGTAAGTAGAGATTGTCTTTCGAAGTCCTAACCATGCACACAAACTACGTAAGAAACGACGTTGTACAGACTGTATGTGACCTATGTGAACTTAATAAGTGGGTGCCCAAACATTGCAACAATATTCCAGTAGACTTCTTACGAGAGAGCAGTGCCATAGTATCCATGATGAGGGCCGCCGAGATAGCTTAGCGACGCGAAATATTAATGAGAGCATTTTCTGTGCTTAACTACATATATGATCGTAATGAGATCTAAAAGATAAAGCCTAATCATACATAACACCTAGGTCTCACACTATATTGACGCGCTCTAGAGCTTGTCCTTTTATTTGGTATTTGTATGTTATTTTATTTTTATTTTTACAGAATGTAATTACTTCGCATTTTTTGATGTTAAGAGCCATGCAATTATCCATTGGTCTATTTTGTCAAGATCTTTTTATATGACAATAAATTTTTATGTAATCGGCATATGCTAAATATGCTGAACATGGACTACCATGCTCTGTAGTAGGTCATTTATAAAAATTAAAAAGAGTAATGGACCGGGATTAGAGCCTTGAGGAATTCCGAAGTGGCTAGAATCAAAACCATGTAGAGCCACTATCTGAGTGCGAGTGTCCAAGTAAGATTTTGTGTACCGAGGGAAATCTCCATGAAATGAAATGAAATATTTATTACTCAACATTTATTTCTCAACATTGACAATTACTTGTTCTTATTGATGTCAAATAAAACATGACTCTACCGCCAGTTCCAAAAAACTTTCGTGAAGAAGAACTGACAAGAAACTTAACGGGTATATTTTTTTCAAAATAAATTTACAGAGTTTCTTTATGTCTATACAAAGATATTCTTATCTGCATCCGTTAGCTCGACAAGTCTACCTCCCCCAAGTATCCAAACGACGAACACCCTCAAACGGTACCCGTTCACGAGTTAACGCGGGATCCAGCCATCGCCCTCCTCAATATATGCTTCCATGTATACCCAGATCATAACCTTTTATTAATACTCGTAATATTTGGTGACAGACGCGATCAAAAGCCTTCAGAAAATCCGTGTATACATATAAAGTCAATTTGATATTTTTTATTAAACACTCTACAAAGAAAAATAGTGTATTCTAGGAGGTTAGTATTAGGTCTTTACATATGAAATTGTCGTTTTGTCGTACTGGCCAATTTGATCTGTATTATCTCCTTTTTGGTTAAGAATTTCAATTTTAAATGTATACAGCTATTTACTCACGCCTTTGTGTTTTGAAAACCGTAATTCATTAGACTTTTTTAGGTTTTTTCTTTGAGTCACTTAGTTTACAAAATGGAAAACTTGAAATATCGCGTTATTTACGAGTACGAGTTCCACCGTGGCACCAGTGCTGCAGAAAGGGCTCCAAGTAATAATACTGTGTATGGCGGCGGTGTCGCAAAATAAAACAACGTTTTGTTCTGGAAATCTCGACCTGCAGAGCAAGTCCCGTGGATGGCCGAAGCCAAAGTTGATAATGAAGAATTGAAGGCTATTGTGGAAGCGGATCCGTTGCACACCACGTTCGAGTTACCTGTAGGCTGCGGTGTTAATAAAAAAACTGTTTTAATCCACTTGAAGCAAATTGGAAAGTTGAAAAAGCTTAAGAGGTGGGTATCTCATGAATTGAGTGCAGCAAACCGACAAACGCGCATTGACTGCTGCGTTGCATTACTCAACCGGCAAAATAATCAAAGGACTTTTAAATCGAATCATTAACTGCGATGAAAAGTGGATCCTGTACGACAATCGGAAACGGTCATCGCAATCGTTGAAGCGCAAGTGAAAATTGACTCAAAAAAAAGTTACTTGTGACCGTTTGGTGGACTAGCGCCAGTGTCCTTCACTACGGCTTTCTTAAATCTGGTCAGAAAATTACAGCTGATGTCTATTATCAGCAACTGCAAACCATGATGGAAAAGCTAGCTGCTAAACAACCGAGGCTGGCCAATCGCTCCAGGCCACTGCAACAACGTTAGACCACACACTGCACAACAGACAGCTACTGAATGAAATGAGCTTCAATTCGAATGTCTAAGACACCCACCGTACTCCTCGGACCTTGCTCCAACAGATTACCATTTTTTTTTAAATTTGGACAACTTCTTATAAGGAAAAAAATTCAACTCTTATAGGGCAGTCCAAAGCGCCTTCAAAGATTTTATTATTTATTCCCGTCCGAATGGTTTTTTTTTAGTAAAGGGATCAATGAACTTCCTATGAGATGGCAAAAGTGGCAAATATAATAAATATATTATAGTTAAAAAAAATTACTTAACAAAACGCTAATTTCATATTTAATGACCTAATATTAATAATTACCTAATATAATAATAATAATAATAATAAATTCTTTATTAGCTGGTATATGGTATTACAAATAGGTCTTAAATTAAGTTTAAAGTCCAGACATATACTGCTGTCGATTCAGCGTGCCAATATACATGTATGTCAAAATAGTTTATTACGCTAAGTCCGGGCTTACAATTTAAATTATATTGAATTTATATAAATGTCAAAACATAATTATAAATGTCCAAAAATAAATTGCATTAAAAAAGTAAATACAGAAAAAAGGAAACGGAAGACGTCATTTCATATTTTGTATTGTTATAATAAATGTCAGGATAAAAAATTTGAAGTAGGAAAAATTTATATTAAATATCATTACAATTAAGTGCAAATAGTTGGAAAGTAATTTATGTCATAAATCTTTATCGGTATACAGGTAATTCGCTAATTTGTACGGGTAATTTATTATACACTCTTATTGGCACACAATATACATTGTTGCTGTAAAGTGCCAGCTTCTGATGCGGAATATACAGTCTATCTTTGGTTCTTCGTTTGGCACGTCGTCCAGTCACCGCACTATTACTTTCAAACAAATGTTTGTTCTTTAACGAAACAACAGATACCATAAATATAGAGTGAATATAATATAGAGATGGAAGTGGTAAAATTTTAAATTTTTTGAACAGTGGTCGGCAGCTATCCAAAAAGTATGCTCTGCAAATGGCACGTACACATTTTTTTTAAGCATAAATACTTGTCGGCTTCAACAGAGTTTCTCCATAAAATCAGTCCGTACCTAATGATTGAGGACACATAGCTATGATACGCAAGTTTTGCTGCTTCAACTGAAACTGTCTGGGCGATACGTTTTAATGCATATATAAAACTATCAATTCTTTGGCAAATGTTATTAACGTGGTCTTTCCAGTTACAATTTTTGTCTACAATGAAGCCGAGAAATTTTGAAGAATCAACAATGTCTAAAGGAATTGCTTTAATTTTTATGTCAATTTGGCGAATTTTTGAATTGTATGTCTGAAATTGGACTATTTTAGTTCTGTCAATATTTATTAATAATCGATTTATGTCCAACCAATGGTATTTAAAGCTTTAAAGCTTTATTTGTTTCTATTTCAGCGTCTGTATCTTTGTCATACTTAATTGTTATAAGTTTGTCGTCTGCAAATATAATACATTCATGGTTAATGTAGTTAGGGAGGTCATTAATATACACCAAGAATAATAAAGGTGCAAGTATGTTACCCTGCGGTACACCACGTGTGTTAAGAAAATATGGAGACTGAAAATGTTGTATTGTGTTTCTTGTTATACGAGTTATTTCGACACACTGGGTTCTGTTGCTTTTAGCTTTTGCCATTCTAAAGCTTTTCCCCTTATACCATAGTATTGCAATTTTTTAAAGACAATGTCACGTGAATTGCGTTCAAAGGTTTTTGACATATCTAGCAATATTGAGGCGGGATATATTCCACAATTTAAGGATGCTGTTACATTTTTTATAAAAGTGTAGCATGCTAAAGTCGTAGAGCTATGTGTTCTGAAGCCATATTGTTTTGAGCTTAATACATTTTGTTGTGTAAAGAAAAATATTTTTTTATAGACAGCTCTTTCAAATGTTTTTGAAAGAACTACATAGTATGAATGTAACTGGTCGGAAGTTATTCATTTTATCTAATTGTCCCTTTTTGTGCAATGGTTTCACAAAATATTTTTTCAACCGATCTGGAAAAACACCTTCTGACAGAGACAAATTTATTATGTAAGTTAAGGGTCGTACTATTTGTTTGGCACTGGCCTTTAGAATTTGGGTCGAAATGAAATCATACCCAGTAGCTGTCTATTTTTTAATGTCATGAGTATTTTAAACACATCATTTTTCGTTACCGGATTCATAAATATTGTATTGCTACACCCTTTTATTTTTATGTCATGGTCATTAAACGTCAGTTTAGAATTATTATGTTTTGGGGTTTCTATAAAATGTTTGTTAAATCTCTTACATATGTCCGTAGGATCTGAGTATATTTGATTATTAGATTAAATTTGGTCTACAGGTTTGGAAAATTCATTATTATTTGCAGTATTTTTTATTAATGTCCAACTTGCTTTGCACATATTCTTTGCGTTAGCCAAATACCTTAAGCTGTCGGATTTTTGTGCAACAGTAAAGCATTTATGTAATATTTTTCTGTAAGATTTATATTTCTTTTTATTGTTCAGTTTATTATCTTCTTATTATAAGGTACAACTGTCGTTTAACAATGCAGGATTTTTTCAAACCTTTAGAAATAAACTTATAAACGACATATCTAAATGTTTCATGAATTCTAATTTTTACCTATTTGCTGACGACTTAAAAGCTTGTAAAACTATTAAAACTTTGAACGATTCCCGTCTATTACAAAATGATCTTGATGCTCTTACTAAATGGTGCATTAAAAATGATATGGCACTAAACGTAAAAAAATGTAAACATGTCAAATTCACAAGAAAAAGAAAGGTATTTCCTACCTCCTACGCTCTCAATGGTATTAAACTCGAAGAAGTCACATGTGTCCGAGATCTTGGAATTCTTTTCGACAGTGACCTGAAATTTTCTAGACACATTGATAATGTAGTTCTCAAGGCTTCTAAATTACTAGGGTTTGTAATAAGAGAGGCAAAAAAATTTAAACTCCCTTCAACTAAAATAATTATGTACAACTCTTTAGTGAGAAGCCAATTGGAATATTGTAGTGTTGTATGGTCCCCACATTACAAAGTGCATATAGCTAGAATTGAGCGCCTACAAAAAAGAATGTTGTGGCATTTAACTTACAGCCAAGGACTGCTAAAAATACTCAAAACTTACCAACAACGATTGCTATATTTTAAGATGGCCACATTAGAGAAGCGTAGAAATTATTTAGACCTAATATTCCTCAAAAAGTTATGTGCTGGTGTACTGAATTGCCCAAATTTGTTATCTCGAGTTAGGTTTCACATACCGAACAGAATTCCACGATCTAATCATAAAAGAATGTTTTCCTTGCCAGTCTGTCATACAAATTTAAGAAAATTCAGCTCATTATCCCGTATGTACAAACTGTATGAGTCTTATGCCGAAGCTAACTTGGATCTGTTTTCCTGTAGTAATTTGAAAAAGATAGTTTTTGAAAATAATTGAAAATTGCAACAAAAACAAAAATGTATTGTTAAATTTTAACTTTTAATAAAAAGTAACGCAAAGTTGTTTACCAAATTAAAAATAAAACAAAAATAGTGCATGTCGTGGTTTCCTGTAATTGGCAAGACACTTAGATTCTAAGTATGTTGTTATCATAATATAAGCATTTATTAGTGTACTTGTTGTTGGAAATCCTATTAAATAAATAAATAAATAAATAAAAAAATTTATTATCGGAAAGCATAAATTATAAAATAGAGTTAAGTAATCGTGAAATGTATTGAACGCTTTCTCTGTATTATTTTTAGTGTACACTTCATTGTATGATAATACCGACATACATTCTACAAATTTATCTATATTTTCATGACTGAAGTCTCTTCCGTGAACAAAATAAAAATGTTGTTTCCTATCTAGCTTTTGAATACAATTCATTATAAATGTAGCTGTTTGAGCTGTCTCGTGGTCAGAAAGACGCAATAGATGAGTGTCACTTCTTAGGCCGTTCAAGTTACTAAGTATTAAATCTAAACATGCGCTTTTTCTTGTGGGGTTTAATATAGGAATTTAAATTGTTATGTGTAAGTAAACCGAAAAGTTTTTTTGAGGTTTAACTATTTTTAGCACATCTATATTCAAATCCTCAGTAAGAAAAATACTTTTGTTGCCTCTTTTTGTTAGATATTGCAACGACGTTTCCAACTCACAGAAAATAATTCTAAATCTGAGGAAGGAGTCCTGTAATGCAAATAACGTATTTTAAAATCTATCAACTCGACTGCACGATACTCGAAATAAAAAAGACTAGGTTTCTGATTAATAATTTTTTAAAATGCAGGACCCATCTCTTCTTTGGTAAGTTCGTGATAAATATGAGGCCAATCAATAATTTTGTAAGTAAATATTAAGCTCTGATCTACTTTTCACGAACGTTTCTGTAAAACGTAATATGTCGATACAGCCTATATCTTGTTTGAGAGTTGTAAGGGATGTCTCTATTAAATCTCGTTTATTTAGGATTCCTGCAATATTCTGATGAAACATTGTACTTTTTTTATGAACTTGCTCGAAAAAACTTAACTGAAAATTTTTGTTTTCACCACTTCCAACATCAATATCCTTATGATTATAACAAGTAACTAAGTTCACAGTAGCAGTAACGGGACGAAGTCGTTAGTAAGGCGTTGGTAAGGCGTTAGAAACTGGTTTTTGTAATTAACGAAGGCAATTTCTGTGTTTAATTTATAACACAGATAATTTGATTTTAAGTAAAAATAATTATTTAAATTGACATTTGAACAGTTTTAAAATTCACAGTTACTATAATTTTTTATAATTAATTACATAATGTGATTGTTAAGTAAATTTAAATTTAAAAATTGATTGTGTTTCACATACAAAAC
This sequence comes from Marasmarcha lunaedactyla, assembly GCA_923062675.1. Taxonomy (NCBI): domain Eukaryota; kingdom Metazoa; phylum Arthropoda; class Insecta; order Lepidoptera; family Pterophoridae; genus Marasmarcha; species Marasmarcha lunaedactyla. The sequence goes on from OV281344.1 coordinate 391,074, forward strand.
AAACACTCTACAACCACTTTTCAATAAAAAAAGAGCATTGCAAAGTTCAGACAATAAAAAGAATGGATTTTTATCATTAGCACCGATGGATAAAATAACAATATCATTAATTGTAGTTTTTGAGATTTCAATACAACTAGTGAGAACACGGTCACTTGTTGCGTTTGGTTTCACCATATATGTGATATTGTATTGATTGCTCCATCTGTTTGACCGTAGCTATTAACATAGTCGGAACTACATTTTTGCGATTTTCGTTTTATTACATCTAAGGTCTTAAAATATCCATATCTACTACCTTGCAAAGTTTCAAATTTCAAAATAAGCGCTATCATAGTTTTTCTAGATTAACAAAGACGGATTTTTTAAATACGTCCAATTAATTATGTAGGTAGGTATGTTACTACGTTGTTCACGGGGTGAGGGATGGGCACACGCGCTCGCGCATCGCATGCATCTACCATTTCGATCAATTTTAACGGGGCGTCCACACGCGCGAGTTTCATATTTTTATTTCAAAGTTTTACGTTAATATTGCAGTGTTAAGTATAAACAACAATGTATCGATCTAATCGTATGTTAGACTTAGTACAACGTTATTTCCCAGCTCAAAATATTCTCGCTGAATCAGAAATTAATGCTAGTAATTTTTCGATTCGTTCCAACCAAAATAAGATAAACAAGTAAAATTTTACTTTTCAGCTTATTTTTACTTATAAACTATAATAGAAAAGTTAATTTATTGTAGTCTTATATAGAAATACATTAAAAAATGCTTCGGGAATGGTAAATTCAGAATCAAACGGATAAGATTGTAGTATGTGTCAGATCCTACATTGTTAACTGATTATTATTTTATTGTTTGTGTCGGATGTACCACATTCTACATTATTATGCGCTTAAAGTTCCTTCATTTTTATCGGATATGGTACTTCCGACTTTGTCACTCGTTTCTTTCTTACACATTTTTATTGGATATGGTACTACTGACATTGTTAAACGTTCTTATTTTGAAAGCATTTGTCAGTTGTGGTAATATAAACTTTTTTCATTGTAAATGATTAAATTTTGATGTTGTATGTGTTAGTTCTTTTTTATTTGAAAAAAATGGTACAATCTAGGACGGTTATGGCATAAACTACAATGTTAAAGGAAGTTTGGCTTATTTTTTCTTGTCTCATGTGACATTTTTAATAATAGATACTATGTTTTCTATGTTAACTGTTGCTTTTACCTCACCAATCGGGTCTACTGAGTCCACATAACGACGGTCATACATTTTCACGCAACCCTGGACCGACTTATTACCGACTCTGAGGTACGGAAATCTTTCAATTGCCGACTTTCTGACTTCAAGCTATTTCCAGAATTTCGTAACAGAAAAACCCAACATGAGTTTTACTGGCAAGGCGCGTGAATCAAACCCGAGACCAGTCAATCAGGTGGTACAAGCTATACCACTAGACCAACAAGGCAGTTTTTAAACACACACTACAAACGATGGTTTAATTACAGCATTTTATTTCTAATCTTAATTGTATCTTTCATTCTTGGAAAAGAATCCCAACTCTCCGGAGGTTTTGATGAGGATCTTATACAATTGGCAAATTTATTTCTGGGTTAAAAGACTAAAAGGCTCGGTTAAAAGGCACGGCACTGGGATTTTGTAACTGCACTTTCTTCCAGGCAATGAGAAGCCATAAATCTATTTGGGTTTCAGATGAGTGGTATTGCTTGGCTCGGTGGGCTAAGATTGAAAATGATCTGTACATAGTAAAGGAGTTTTTTAATTTCAAAGAATTACTGGCTAGTTGTTTAAAAAGGTCGTTTGTACAACAGTAATGGAGGTGAAAAAGAGTGCTGAACAAATACGATCGTGTAGAATATAAATACGATTTAGTTAAGGTTCATGTACTATAATTGTTGTTAGAGCTGGTAGTCGAAATCAGCATCGTTTGAATAACGAATTTGAACTGAAGAGGGCTTATAATGGATCTTTGCCTAGCAAAGACAAATACAAAGATTTGACGGACTTACGTAAAACTGCGATCATACCTGCCCGTTACCATGATTTTTATTTTAACTTATCTTTTACTGCTTCTGCTAATTTGGTTGACCAAGAATATATCGGAGTTTAAAGAATATTGGCGAATCCTTAATTAAGTAAACAGTGAGCGTTTAGAAAAGTAACTAGTACTTTTGTTTATTCTGTTTTTTATGTGAAATTCCATAATATTAGCTTCATGTGTAGAAGTCTCCAAAAAATTAGTTGATTTATAAAGCTTGATTTGACTTGATCAGTTTGTTTTAGCTCCTGTCATTTTTTATTACGACACATCGGATTGATTGTGACCAAGCACAAGTATTTGTTTTTGTAATATAGATTTTAAATATAGGAAATTATAGCCACTTCAGAATGTAAGGACTCATTTTTATGAAAGAATATTTTTTTTTATATTCCTCATAGTGAAAATGGTTTATTACTCACTGGAGTCCTTATCCTTGGCTGTATAGCTTTTACCTTAGCCGGCGAGTTTGAGATAAAAAACATAACTTGAAAGCGAAACTGTTTCGTTAATTTTGACTTGTCTCTTGTGTGTGTGTGAGTGTCTTGGTTTTGTTCTGAGATTTTGCGATTCTTTTAGTTATTTAATATAACGTGACTTTATAAGCCTCTGTGCCTACGGATTCCGATAGATTGCGCTAAAGACGACTTATTGCTGTGATTTTAGGACTAGATGATTAAGTTAAAGATGTTGATGAACTACGTGTCATTATCATGGGCGGTTGGTGATAGTAGTAATTACCTATGTAAATGTAGGTAATTTGAAATCATAACCTCAAAATCAGTACTTAATGAAAATTCAATTATTATTGTTCCTAGACATACTCCATAGTATATATATTTTTAAAATGGATCCAGATTTTATGTCCTATAGTTTTAGATATTTTTGACTTCTAAACGCTCCACGTTAACTCCAACTAAAACCATGTATGGCGATCTGCCAATGTCCTTTGCTTTCGTAATATTTTCCATATTATCTAAACTTTTTACTTATTATAATTGGGTTTTTGCCAAAATTTGCAGGTATGGATAATAGAAAAATCTATTTTTATCAATACTTATGTAATGTAAACTACAATGTAATTTTAATTGTAATGATATTCACGAAAAATATTTGATTCATTTTAGAATTAGTCAATAACTGTTTTAATCTTTGTAGCTGTTACGTTTATATTATTATGATAATAGTAAATTTAATAGTTAAATTTGATGCAGTGATTTCAGCAGTTTATGTTCAGAATATAATAATTTAAATTCATGTGATTTTAAATTTAATATGCAAACCTTAAAGAATTTATTCCGATATTTTTATTTTTATTTATTTCCAAACTATTTCATTAATGAAACTAAGGCTGTTTTTTTTACAACTCATGGTGAAGTAGGAGAAGTAGATAGTGTTGAATAACCCACATCCGACATAATATTCCCACACAATAGCTAGCTAAATTAAGAGTAACATTGTAAATTGTAGGATGTGCCACTTTCAACTTTTATAGTACGCAAAATATTGTAGGATCTGACACGTTTTCTGACACAAATTTGCTAGTATCTAATTCGGTTAATAGCGTAACATCTGCTTTTTCTCGCATTTCCTATTATTTTTTTAGTTTTTTACATCATGACCTCTAGAAACGTTCAAAACTATAGTGCCACGCAAAATTTGGTTTCAATATATGCCGATTTGTCAATTTTGTGCAAGTTCAAAACTTTATGAGGCCGTACTGAATAGTAACGTTTTTGTAGTTCCGACTTTAAATGCTACGGTCGTATCTCTGCTTTTAATAAGTTTACACGACAGTCCTCTACACTGCTGATCACCAACAATAAAAATTTGAGACTTGCCGAGCTCTATGTTTTTCTCCTTTTGAGTTTCATTTACAGAGACCGCGGCCATAGGTAGTGCACGAGGCGGTGGCGGTTGCGTAGTTTGCTGCCTTACTTGTGATCGTTTGCGTGGTGTAGAGGTGGAGGTATGCCGCGGTGTCTGATGGTAGAGTTAAGATAACCCAGGGGTGTCCTAGGACTTCTGATGTGACTATTTGTTAAGCGCCTCTTCAAGGCAGTTTTACCTAAGTATTTAGTGTCCCCGTGAATCTGATTTAACTTTAGGGGTTGGTTAAGCTTCGTCAGAATTTCGATTTTTATTTCTTGCTTTGTAAAATTTTTTTAATATTTTCATTTTCAATATTTAGATTTTCAATTTCCAGGTCGGCAATTTCTAACTTTTTTCTTAATTAGGTGAGTGACCGGAGACGAAACCATGTTGTTTTGGGGAAATTATTCGCTCAGGGTGATCATACAGATGAGTATAGACAAAACCCTCAAATATTTTAGCGAACCAGCTTAACATACAAATTGGACGTTAGTTCCTGATGTTGTCTTTATTACCCTCTTTATGGATAGGTGTTATTTTAAAATTTTTCAAACTGGAAAGCGATGAAAATGGAAATCGATTTCAGCGATGGAAATAACTTTTCATTGTGACAGCCTCGATGGGAGTTTACGATGAAAAATGATATGCATCTATACTGGATATTACTTGCAGGTGAACAAGGTTTTCTTTAAATAAACGCTTAATTCACTTACTTCACAGTTTCAAAGGTCTATAAATATGAATTTTCCGTTCTTTGAAGAGCAAATCGACGGCGGGTCGCGCGGTGCTCCACCTCCACACAATTAAGTTAACGGCCGTATTTTCGTGCTAGCGCGTTATATCGTCACTTTTGTTTTTGACGCAAAAATTTGCAATTAAGATATTATTTATGTTAAATATTCAGAATTGAAAAATAGCTTTCATTTAAACTGTCGAAATGAATGTGGCTAGTTAACTGACAGCCATACGATGCTTGAAACTCTCGGCCGCCCACGAGCGTGTGTGCGGCGTGCGTACCTTTGTGGTCACCGGAAGGTTAGCGCTCGCACTTGTTAAAGGCAAAAAGATTTGAAAAAGCTTTAATAATGCGTTTTTATGTTCGTTGTCAATTGATTCGACTTCCTTGCAAGCACAGAAATCCTTTTAAATTGGGTAATTAATTTTGTTTTGAGCGTGTTCGTGTTCGTTAGTTTAGTACTTAGTTATGTAGTAACAAGATGTTGCCCACGACTTTGCTCGCGCATGCCTGGTTTTAGGATTTTCTGATTGCAAGATTACCTACGAAGAATATCTTGGGAATTATTAACAACAATATTACTAACAGTAACAGTTAGAAATACAATAACATTTTTTGACTAAACTCGATAAGAAATTAGACAAATTAAATAAGATTTGTTATTGTCGAGAAAATTTGTTGTTAATTTACAGGACATTATAAGACACAGGTTGGGCTAAAATTATTCCTCCGCCGTTCATGTTTAGCCTTAGGACTAATTGAAGGTCATAACAATTCCAGATTTAGCAGTTGTAGCCTCTTAAATTAAAATAACAAATTATTTGGAATAATCGGGATTATTTCGAATACAAATAATACGTATTTCTCGAATAAAAAAAATATATTTATTTCAGTTAAGGAAACAAAAAACAAATTTTTAATGAAAATGAATACAAACTTATAACAAACCAAACCTAAAATGAAAACCAAAAAATTTCTAAATGAAAATTTACTGACTTATCTTATTTTTCATAATCTACGAAACTAAAACAATAGTACCCAAAAATATAAATAAACGAATCATACTTAAAACTTGAACCGAAACTTCACAGTGAGAGTGCAGATGTATAGGTTGAAAAATACAAAAATCACGTCATAATCTTTTGTAGTAAACTAACGAACACAAACTGGAAATATTAAAGAAACAATCGAAATGACAATACGTTCAAATATCAAAAAAAATACTAAATTCTTTTACCCCAAGCAAAATACCAAAGTACAAAGTACTGTTAGAAATTAAGGAATAAAACTACAGGAAAATCAATACCAAAAAGCAAAGCTAACGAATGTAAGTCAGATTTGTAAAATACTCGTTTTTACTAAATTTCTTACCTAATTGTAGCTCGGATGATGAACAGAACGAACAAAAGAACAGCTTGACTTAGCGAATCGATCATTGGATAATGATAACGGAACAATGAACCATTAAAATAATATAAAAGAAGTGAAACAAAAATACAAAACCAAAGTAAATCTTCATTCGCTGCCATACAGGTTTTTGAACAACAGTTAAATGCGTGATGAATCATTAAGCAAGCATATTACAGGAATCATTCAAATCCTTTCAGCCGTTTCTGCGTGATCGATATCCTACCATACAAACTTTCACATTTATAATATTAATAGATCAGTGGCGTCAACAGCATATATCTGGGAACTATTACCGAGAGTACACATCTGAGGATCCATGTGAATGTAATTAGAAATTTACTAGCCAACACTTGTCATGTTGCCGAAATCCTTAATAGATCCTACAAACTACAATTATCTTTCTGCCAACGGAACACAAGATTTTATAAATAGGAATAAAAATAATTTTGTTTTAAATGTGTATGTGGTGTCATTATCTGGTATTTTTTTATCTTATTAAACTATTCTTGATCTCTAAAATAAAAGTCGCCTTCATCGTCACTTTCCATCAGGTGAGATAGAAGACAAACTTCTAATCCTTTTTCATAAAAAAAGTCAAAAGGCGTCAAAAAAGAGACCAAACAAATCAGAGTTTGACACCGCTAATCAGGGCTGTGTGGCGAGTGCATTACTACAACCCAGAAAACAATCCACGAAAATACGTTTTGTTATAAACGAAGACCACTCAATTCTAAGGGGTTGTTGCTAAGTGAGATGAGATAAAATTAACTTAAAATTGTCATCAACATGAAAAAACAATATACAATCGGGAGGCGAACACAACCAAACGCTGCTTTAAAACTCTTGTGGAGGTGATTCTCGCGACCAATAAGTATCTATGATGTAGGAATCTTGCCGAAACATGGTTGATGATGGTTCTAAGTGCGTTTACCTGCATGTTCGTGATCCCACAAATACAGTTACTGCACAACTTTGCTGTTTCTTGCGTAAACAGATTGAGGTTACCTACTTTTACATAGTTTATAAGCTTTTTGTTACACTAAGTTGTGTTTCTTTGTAGAATTTCCACTAAAGAATGAATAGACGGCCAGTGTTCTGCTGATCTGTTAGTAACATTCTCGCAGCGTAGATAACGGTAAATGGTCAAAATACGAGGTTTTCATATTCATCCCCTCGCGAGGCCGCAGCACAGCGGCATGTGTGTCACGTCGCCCTCCCACCACGCACGCCGCCTCACCCTCCGGCACGCACCGGCGGAGGTTCACTATCCAATAGTTTCTGATTGTTCGCACGCCTGTGGTACACTACATTATAACCGGCAGCGAGGGAAACTGTATATATTATCTATTGGAAAGTAGCCGTGGAAAAGTAGCCGGGGGAAAATAGCTCTCGGCCATCCTATAAAGAAAGAAAACCAGATAACTAATAAAGCGCGCATTTACGCAGTAGGTATATGTTATTTGTTAGAAAGATATACAACTAGCCGTGTTATTTTGTGCCTAAATAATCTATGTTGATTGTTCTTTTTATCAAAAGAATATAATGAAGTTTTAATCGGGCAATCAAAGTTGTTATTCAAAAATGTAACAACAAACATTAAGGCTCCAAGCAAAGTGAAATATTCCCACTCGAGAAGGCCGGTCCTCGTGATGATGATGCAAGTAGCTGTCTGCCAAATTACCAGCCCGCCTAAACCCGCATTTACTTCTTTAAGACTTTCCGGTTATTGCCAGTTTAAATTTCATAAAGGCCCCAGCTATTAATACCTTGAGTATTTGCAATTCAGTTTAGTATCTTCAGGCGCATTTATGTAATTTATATGTGAGGCGCGGGCTATAAGCTATGAGCTTCAAATTTATCGCGAGCCGCTATCTTTTTAATCCGAAATGGATTTCGATCGTCGCTCGGAATACGGAACGAGGCGCTGGCGAGCGATAGCGGCGTATCGCGGGCGGAGCGCGGGCTGTGTCTATACCGTGCGGGTTTGCGGCGAATGTACCACGTCGTCCGGGAAATGTGCCGCGGCCCGATAACAACTATCTACAAAATGTAGAGTTTCTTAACTTTCAGGTTTATTTATATTTCGCTATCACGTGTACGCGTGAAATTAAGCGTGTTTTTATTTTTACCTAATGATACTACTTAGTCGACTGTTGCTATTCATAAATACATTAGTATTTTTTTTCGACAACCTTTGCTCTTTATGCTTAGCCTGTCCCGAACGCAAGCACTTGGTGCCGCAATCAAAGTGCTCTCCTTATTTCACAGAAAATAAACTGACTAATTGAAGCGGTCGCCAAGACCACGTGCCTGTATATTTGACCGACGGGAGCGGTCACAGTGTTTTATAAAACATGCAAAAATAAACATTGTCTAAGGTATCAAGATAAATGAAGCTAACGGAGCCGCGGAGAATTTTAGAGTAGCTAGAGCGCGGGCGTGGGGGGGGAGGATACTTCGCAACTTGTAATTGAATGCAGAAGTCGCCGCCGACCGCGCCGATGTTCTGATTAGATTCAGAACACTATGCTCTTGTTTTGTTTCCGACCGAGCAATGGGTATGCATCTGATCGCGATTTTCAATGTTGCTTTTTTTGTTAATATTTTGGAGGTGGTGACGCAATAAAACCAGAAACCTTTTAAATTCACTCAGTCTATTATTTTCAAACACTTAAACGTAGTTACATAAGTCAGTATAATAAGTCCTTATCTTATGTAATACAAGTTGACCTAGCGAGGCGGTGTTGCGCAGACGACTGACTGCCTAGAACACGCGGCAGTCCAGTCTGGGGTTTTGCTGACTTTGCTAACAATGTATAGCCGCTACATCACACCCCTTCTTTTTTTAAAAAAAATTTTATAAACTATCTTTACCAAAAAAAATTTATACAATTCAACAAACAAACATCCTGTATCTCGTAAGTGCTATTGCATTTTAATTATACCTTGGAGAGAACAAAAACAAACAAAAATTTTTACCAGTTTTAAAAAAATGATTCCATAATATTACCTTACACTAAACTTATTACAGAAGTGTACCAGATGACGTTGATTCGACATGATTGCTGAATCTGTGTTTACATTACGGGTTACTAGGTCTGATATCGCATTCTAAAGCTCAATGCTCTTTGTTTCTTACAATCTATTTATAGAACAAAATATGTTAAGGCGATGCTTCGTAACAAAATATGTTAAGGCGATGTTTCATACACAATGTACCTGTAATTGAATTATTTTACAAAAATTTGAAATAAGAAATTAGCAACAATAATTATTTATAAGTTGTTTGAAATGGGTACAAAATTAATTACACGTAATTTAAAAAGATCACTTATACAACAAAAAAATAACATTTTGCGGATACCTATTTTTCAAGGGCCGACTTGATGTAGGTACTTGACCTAATAATAATCATTAAAATATTAAGGGTATATTGCCCGAGAGGCCGGTCTGCAATATAAAAAAACGTCCCTTAGGACTCACCTTGCCTCCTCTCGCGACAATAGCCAAAAAAAAAAACTCCCTCATCGGCCGACCTGTATCGGCTTATACCGTGCCGCTTGCGTCACTAGCTGCTTTCCACATGGCTCTTACTCTGTTATCCATCCAGCTTCGAGTGTTTTTACGACATTTTTGAATGCAATAGTACACGAAAATTAATACCATCATTATGAATACTGCAAATACAATTGCTCCGAAAAGCTTAACGTGCGTTATTATTTCATTAGTACTGGCGTTATTTGCACCATTTTGTGCTATGATTATTTCTTGTTCTTTACTATACGATTTACCCATTTTTGGATTGAACAAAATGTTATATACGAGTTACTACGTTAAATTCTTTTGCAATTAGAATAATGTATGATTAATAACTATGTGAACTCATCTATTTTAGTTCATCCAACATCAGCAAATCGCACCGGCTGCTTAACTGCGCGGCCACTGCGCGTGGTTAAAGGTTTAGGCGGTAGCGATTTTTGCACCTGTGGAACATCATTAAAAAATTTTTTACTATTTGAGAACATAGAATTTCTATTTCCATCATTGGGATCTGCTTCATATAAGCAGTAAGCGGGTTTCACTCTATCTATGGAAACGGTTGTTCGACGGCCCCCTATTTCAATGGTCATACTCTTTGGTGATCTATTTATCACAAGATACGGTCCACTATAACTAGGCATCAATGGCCTTTGCACTAAATCATTTCGTACGAAAACATGACTACATGATTTTAAATCTTTATGAACGAAAATTGTACCAGAATCGCTATTTTCTCGTGTCTGGGGCCGGAGACTTTGTATAATATTGCGTAATTTACCTACGTATTTTTCTTGCGACGTTTCTGCGTTCGCGCAATCGACATAAAAATCGCCAGGCAAGCGTAACGTGTGCCCTAATACCATTTCAGCTGCGCTGACGCCGCTGTCGCTACGACATGCTGCACGTAGCCCCAGCATGACCGTTGGCAGTTCATCAACCCATGACCCATTTTTATTCTGTAATAAACGTGCTTTCAAAGCGACCTTCAGAGAACGATGTAATCTTTCTACCTTGCCGTTACTTTGGGGATGGTATGCTGTGGTTCGGAATTTATTAATGCCTAATACTTTCATAAGTTTATTAAATAATTCACTTTCAAATTGCCTCCCCTGATCGCTAGTTAACCTACTTGGGCATCCAAAACGGCAAATCCAGTTTTCATATATTATTTTAGCGACGGTCTCGGCTGTTATATCGCTGACCGGAACGGCTTCCGGCCAGTTTGTAAATCTATCTATCATCGTAACTAAGTACCTATGCCCTTCCTGCGTGGTCGGCAGGGGGCCCACGATGTCTACGTGTAAGTGCTCGAACCGTTCTGCTAGTGTAAAAGTACCTAATTTAGAATGTGTGTGCCTATGCGTTTTTACCTTTTGACATTGTATGCACGCTCGGGCCCATACACTGATATCTTTATTCATACCCGGCCAGTAATATTTATTCGTAATCATTTTACGCGTTGTTCTAATTCCGGGATGGTTATTACTATGTACGACATTGAAAGCCACATTTCTGAACTGCTGAGGCAGGTAGGGTCTCACACGGTTCTCTGAAGTTTCGCAATAGATCGCACTATTACACAGTGGTGATTGTAGTTTTTTAAGCACTATATTACCTTGAGATTCCGTCAGCATTTCTGCAAGCTTATCGTCTGTTTCCTGTGCCCGGGCGACTTCGTCGAAATCTAAAACGGTCGGACAAACAATGGTCTCTATAACTCGGGACAATGCGTCAGCAACTGCATTTTCGTTACCTTTGACGTATTGTATATCGCTCGTAAATTCGCTTATATACAATAGTTGTCGTGCTCGCCTGGGCGTCTCTTTATTATCTGAACCTATTTTAGAAAAAACGTGTGTTAATGGCTTATGATCCGTCATTATGGTGAGCTGCCGGCCTTCTACCATGCTGCGAAAATGTACTATGGCCAAGTATACTGCCAATAGCTCTCTGTCGTACGTGCTATATTTCTTTTGCGCCTCCGACAATCTTTTGGAAAAATACCCCAGCGGCTTCCAGACTCCTTTAACCTTATGTTGGAGGACTGCGCCGACGCACGAGTTTGACGCGTCACACATTAAATACAGCGCACCTTCGTCTCCCGGATGTGACAAGGTCACCGCGTTTTCTAAAGCTAACTTACATTGCTCGAAGGCGGCTATCGACTTATCCGTCCATTTAATCTTTGATTTATCCTTCTTTTTGGCGCCATGCAGGAAGTTGTTCAAGTCGGCCTGATGATCTGCCGCACGCTCTAAGTGATTCCTGTAAAAGTTAACCATACCTAAAAAACGGCGGAGCTGCTCGATTGTTTCAGGTCTGGGGAATTCTTTGATAGCTTCCACCTTGCTCTTCATGGGTTTGACACCTTCCGCGCTCACTTCGTAACCTAAAAACTCTATATTATACTTACCGAGACTACACTTCGCCAGATTAATGGTTATGCCGAACTCTTGAAACCTGGCAAAGACCTGTTTAAGGTGCTCTCTATGTACGTCATGATTCGTACTAGCTACGATGACGTCATCAATGTAGGAAAATAAATTAGAGCTCTCACGCACTTTGTTATTTGTACTCTTACCCTCATCCCCAAGGGTGCAGGTTTCGATTCCCTGCAGCACGCTATTATTCATGAATCTCTGGAACGTTTGGGCCGCATTCCGCAAGCCGAATGTCATTCTTGGAAATTCGAAAAGACCAAACGGCGTTATAATGGCGGTTTTCTCTACGTCTTCCGGTGCAATGCTAATATTATGGAACGCTCTGTTAATATCTAACCGGGAAAAAACACACTTACCTGCCAATCCATATGTGAAGTCCTGAATTCTCGGAATCGGGTAGCGGTCTGGCTTCGTGATCGCGTTGAGTGCACGATAGTCTCCGCAAGGCCTGATCTGGCCGTCCTTCTTTGGTACTACATGCAACGGGCTTGCCCATGGACTCTTTGATGGCCTGCAAATACCTAATTCTTGCATTAACCTAAACTCGTCCCTAGCGATTTTATATCTTTGCGGCGGTAATGGTCTTACTTTAGCAAAAACCGGGGGGCCAGTAGTCTCTATATAATGTACGATACCGTGTTTACTGGGCTCCTTAAAAGAAATTGGTTTCGTTATTTCTGAGTATTGTTCTAGAAGCTCGCGATATGGGTTGTCATTTTGAATACTCGTTATCGCGGGCTCGTTATACAAAACTAATATACCTTGCGTATCTAATTTAGTGCGGCCGTCCAACAACCGTCTATTGTATAAATCAACTACTAATTCGTGTGCCTTTAAAAAGTCTGCCCCAATTATGGGTTGTTTTACGTCAGCTATAATAAAATTCCATCTAAAACTACGGCGTAAACCAAGATTAATTTCTAACGATATTACACCATAAGTTTTTATTTCCGTATTGTTCGCAGCATACAGTTTATACGGGCATTCGCTTGCCTTTCTTTTGTCCGGCACTTTATTCACTGGAATCACTGACACGTTAGCCCCGGTATCGACCAGGTACACTAAGCCGGTTTTCTGTTCTCGGACGCATAAGCGGTGATTGCCCGCAGCACAGTCGCTCACCGTCGCTGACTGTACTGCAACTAGATTTTCCGAATCCAACCGCGCTGACTGTCCATTCACCCAGCCACAAGGTTGCTCGCATTGCGTTGCCTTTTCTCTGAACTGGAAATGATGACGACACAGCCACGCTCGGTTCCCTGATTCCCGATGTCGTGACGCTGTCCTGCTCCTGGGTCGCGATCGGATCTCTTCTATCTCTCCGCGGAGTTCCTTTAACTCTAGAGACATGTTGCGCAGGTATATGATCATTTCCGACTCCATGTCGGTAGCTGCAGGCGCGACGCTTTAATATTCACTTTTTATTTATTAATAAACAATATGCACTCTCGCTAGGTTCGCGCGTCACCGTGAGTCGTCTTCTTGATCACGTCGGGGTCACCAATTTGGAGGTGGTGACGCAATAAAACCAGAAACCTTTTAAATTCACTCAGTCTATTATTTTCAAACACTTAAACGTAGTTACATAAGTCAGTATAATAAGTCCTTATCTTATGTAATACAAGTTGACCTAGCGAGGCGGTGTTGCGCAGACGACTGACTGCCTAGAACACGCGGCAGTCCAGTCTGGGGTTTTGCTGACTTTGCTAACAATGTATAGCCGCTACAATATTATCTAACTTAGCCTTTGTATTGTAGCCTTTTATACCTTTGATATCTTATCAGTGCATTGGATATGATGACGAGGTATCGCAGAAACTAATTGTGACTGTGATTGGTTCGCAGCTAATGTGTGACATGTGTCCAAAAAACCGTGGTTTTTTGAAGCGAATTAGTGATTGAAGAGCAAATGTATGACGCGGGCGACGCACTCCAAGCGGACATCGTTAACTGGAGCCAGTCAAATTATTTACCGCTAAATGAGTCAAAGTATAAAGTAATGACTTTCCCACGCAAACGAAAGTTACTAAATTTTTCTTATAAATTACTAAACGCTATTTTAGATAGAGTGCACGAAACACGTGACTTAAGCGTAACTCCGGACACACATCTTGACTTTCACAGACAAATAATAATAATTTGCAGGGCAGCTAACAAACTTCTAGATTTTGTTCTGAGGACTGCTTCTCAATTCGACAAATTTAATGTAGTCATAGTATTATACATATAATACCTACGTCCACAGTGAGCTAGAATATGCAGCTTTAGTCTGAGATCCTAATGAAGACAAATATCTGTCTCTGTTGCAACTCTAGTCGTGTTCTGAGGACTGCTTCTCAATCCGACAAATTCAATGTAGTCATAGTATTATACATATAATACCTACGTCCACAGTGAGCTAGAATATGCAGCTTTAGTCTGAGATCCTAATGAAGACAAATATCTGTCTCTGTCGCAACTCTCGTCGTGTTCTGAGGACTGCTTCTCAATTCGACAAATTCAATGTAGTCATAGTATTATACATATAATACCTACGTCCACAGTGAGCTAGAATATGCAGCTTTAGTCTGAGATCCTAATGAAGACAAATATCTGTCTCTGTCGCAACTCTAGTCGTGTTCTGAGGACTGCTTCTCAATTCGACAAATTCAATGTAGTCATAGTATTATACATATAATACCTACGTCCACAGTGAGCTAGAATATGCAGCTTTAGTCTGAGATCCTAATGAAGACAAATATCTGTCTCTGTCGCAACTCTCGTCGTGTTCTGAGGACTGCTTCTCAATTCAACAAATTTAATGTAGTCATAGTATTATACATATAATACCTACGTCCGCAGTGAGCTAGAATATGGAGCTTTAGTCTGAGATCCTAATGAAGACAAATATCGTTTCTTAATGGAAAGCGTGCCGCGAAAATTTGCTGGTTGGCTTTAAAAGCGCAAGTATGGATACTACCCCTACCTATACCCATCCATTTTTGTGAGTGGTATGGTGGATTTGGATACCCTTCCGCTTAGACGGCTGATGTATGTTGTTGTGCAACCCTTCATGATGTATGTTGTTGTGCAAACTTACAACCCTTCAATTATGGAGCATGTCGACATAATGTGTCTGGATGGCTTGACAGCGCCGCGCCGCCGCACGCACCTGCTGCGCCGCCGTATTACGCATACGCATTACGCGGCTAACGCGCCTACCAACCGCGGCTTGCGACAAATCGATGACGTAATGGCTCAGAACCATGATATTGACTTATTTGCAGATACTTCTGGACATATTTTAAGTCGCCTATTTTATGATTAGAACTTACTTAAGTAGCAATACCATTTTCTTTTATATTTCGACGGTATTGTATACTTATGTAGAAGCTGTGGCTATTAAACTGAAATTTCCTTTTGAATTCACAATATGCAATGTTTATTTTCCAAACAGTATACCATTTAACGAAAATGAATTTAATGATTTAGTAAACCAACTTCCAAAATCTCATATAATATTAGGTGATTTTAATGGCCATCATATCTATTGGGGCTCTGAAAAATGTGACAATAGGGGGAAAATTATAGCAAAGTGGATTAATGATCATGAAAACACACTTTTATTAAATAACGGCCAACCGACTCACTTCAGTAGTAGTACAGGACGCACTAGTTGCATTGATCTTACCTTGGCTTCACAAAATATTGCATCGTATTTTGATTGGAACGCCTTGGAAGACCTGTATGATAGCGATCACTTTCCAATTTTAATTAGTAGCCATGAACAAAAGCTGTCCATAAATTATTAAGGTTCCTCAAAAATGGAAATTTCATAAAGCTGATTGGTTAATGTTCCAAAATGAAATTGAAAGTAATATTAATAATCTAAAATCAATAAATACTTGTAATAATAGTAACGTCAATGATAGTACAAAAATTCAATGACTTAATTAAAGTAGCCGCAAATAAATCCATTCCTAAAACAACAGGCATCTTAAGAAAAGATCATTTACCTTGGTGGAATGACGAATGTAAAATAGCACATCTAGAATCAAAAAAAGCTTATAAACTTTATAGAAAATATGCAATAAATGACCCGGGATCAAAATATAAAGTAGAATATAAAAAAAAAGATCATTTTGTAGAAGAATTTTTAAGGAAAGCAAAAATAAGTATTGGCATCAGTGGGTTTCCTCAATTAATACAAATACCCTTCTAGTAGATGTTTGGAAAAAAGTTACTAAACTAAATAATTCCCACGTAGGTTTCAATACTGTAATACTTAAGATAATATTCCCATTATAATGATAAAAAATCTTCCTTCTTCTGCTTTACAATATTTCCTTGATCTGTATAACTTCATTTGGCAAGAACATGTATTTCCAGATGGTTGGAGAGAGGCTCTTGTAATACCAATTCTAAAACCAGACAAAGTGCCAAACTTGGCTTCGAGCTATAGACCTATATCTTTAACCTGTAACTTATGCAAATTGTTAGAAAAAATTGTGAGTAAAGGAATTAGATGGTATTTAGAAGTAAATAATTTATCTTTCACCACACCAATATGGTTTTAGACAGTTTCGTTCTACCATGGACCACTTAATAAATATTGAAAATGAAATACTAAATGCATTTGCAAATGGTCAATACTTGGTAGCTGTAGCCTTAGATATCGAGAAGGCACATGAAATGGTATGGAAACATAGGGTTCTCAAACTGTTACAAGATTTTAATATAATGGGGAATGCATTTTCATTTATTGAAAACTTTCTTTCTAATAGATCAGTAAGGGTCAGAATCAATAATACGTTGTCAGATTTGATTTCAGTTGAAAATGGGTTACCACAAGGATCTATACTGAGTGTTATTCTTTTTTTGGTGGCAATAAATGATGTTTTGTTATATATAGATAAACCAGTAAAAGGATTTTTGTTTGCGGATGATTTAACAATTACTTGCAGTGGTAGGACTCTAAAACCTACATTAACACTTATTCAAAACACTCTTGATAAGCTACAAAATTGGTCGAAAATGTCTGGATTTAGGTTCTCCAAAAGTAAATCTGAGTATAATATATTTACAAATAAAAAGAAAAAGATAATGCATAAACAACTAACATTAAATGAACATAGTATTAAAAAAGTTAATAACATTAGATTGCTAGGAATGATATTTGACTCTAAAATGAGTTGGGTAGCACATATTAATAAATTAAAAGCAGACTGTATCAGAAGATTAAATGTAGTTAAAGTATTATATTCATTAACTTGGGGAGCTGACCAAAACTGTTTGATGGCCACCTATTGCGCTCTCATAAGACATAAACTTGATTATGGCTCAATAATATATGATTCTGCTAAACCAAGGACCTTGCGTTCCTTAAAAAGCGTCCAAAATACTGCCCTGAGATTATGCATTGGTGCTTTTAAGACTAGCCCTTCCTTAAGTATTTTAGCAGAATCTGGAGACCTCCCACTTGGTTACAGAAGGAAACAACTTGTACTTACATATACTGTAAATATTTTATCACAACCTTCTAATCCAATCTATAAATATTACAAAATCGGCAACTAATATTGAATACCAACTTAAACCACATTTACCACAACCCTTTCGTAAAAGATCAGAAAAATATTTAAATGAATTAAATCTTACTTTTCCACCACTTGTTACAAAGAAACTAGCATCATATGGTCCATGGGAACATTATGAATTTCCTATCAATTTAGATTTGGCCAAATATTCAAGAGATAAAACATCTAAAGTCATATATCAAAGCTTATTTAATGAAATTAATAACAAATTTGAAAATTGTAAACGATTATTTACTGATGGGTCTGTATCAAATGGAAGATCAGGTTGTGCTGTTGTATTTGATACTAACATATATCGTTACAGACTTTTTTATTTTCAAACAATTTTTAGTTGTGAAGCTGTAGCTTTATATAAAACATTTGAAATTATATCCAACGAACCTAACCATCACAAGTATTTAATATATTCAGACTCAAAATCTTGCTTATTGGCGTTACAAAATTTTGAAAATAAAGATCCACTTATTATTGATATTACAGAATTGATAGTGACCTTAATAAAGAATAATTATACGTTTGAATTAATATGGATCCCCAGCCATCAAGGAATTACTGGTAACGAAAAAGTAGATAGTGGGGCTAAAAAGGCTTTAATATCAAACCAAATTGATAACAACATCAACACAGATTTGGAAGATTTAAAAAAGTATATAAAGTTTAAAGTTAAATCCCTTTGGGATACTGATTGGAAAGCAAACAACACCAGTAAATTGCATAGTATCAGAAGTTTAATTTTCGATAAACCTCTTACTGCTTTTAATTCGAGACGGGACCAAGTAGTGATCTCCAGGCTACGAATTGGTCACACAAACATGACCCATATACATTTAATTACAAAAAGCAATATTCAAAAATGCAAATGTGGTTTTGATCTTAGTGTTTGCCAGAAGAATGCCAGAAGTATAATAATGAAAAAAGTCAGTGTTGCTTAACAACCAACCTAAGTGATTGTTTAAATCAAAATAACTATATTATAAAATAGTATAAACTAGTCTAAACACTTATTTGTTATATAGAAATTGTATATTATGTATTGTGGTCGCTAATGACCTTAGCTGTTAAAAAGCGACCTTAAATAAATAAAAAATAAAAAAAAATATTTTTGACATTTTTTCATTGTTTTATTTTATATATTTATATATTTTTTTTCGATTGTAATATAATTGTATCTTTTGAACATGATTAACTTAATTCAACTGTTTATGCTTATGTTTTCGTTTATATTATTGTTGTACTATTTTTAATATATTATGTTCATGGTCACGTTTTGGATTTAGTCTGTAAGTTGACATTGAATTGTTTTGATAAATATATAAAACATTGCGCGATTTTTGCTATACTTACGTTATAAATATACTGACACAAAATAAATAAAAATAAACAAATAAAATACCCAGACAAACACACCAGCTGCCCGGCCAACAGTGAGCAAGACTTTTGGTTTGGATGACCATACAGTGAACCGGGGAATCCCGGAGCAATAATAATAACAATAATACATTCTTTATTTGCAAGTATAAGTGTTTTAACAGATGTTTACAATCATTTTTCGTTCGTTCATATACTGCTGGATTTTATCGTGCAAAATGTCGTTAAAAAACTAATTACTAATTAGATTACATTTATGAGTCCATAAACAAAGTAATAATTATTTACAAATCAATCAACCCAGAAACATAAAAATAAGTCTAATAAATTACTTAAGAAGAAAAAATATTGATAATTTTGATGTCAAAAAAAACTTTAAAAAAACCGTAAACATACATATATAAATATATTTAATGATAGTAGAGCTTCTTTTGTTAATATCTCTTCTGGGCGGTACTTACTGCAGTCCTTCCTATTTGGACCGCTATAGTAATACATGTTCACGTGGTGCTGTTCCGGTCGAAGGAACGGCACAGTCGCTGGTGTAACTGGAACAAAGACAATTTCAACTCAGGCAACTCATATATTAACTTATATAATTTAAGTTTGATAATGTCTGTGAGCACTTGCTATCGGGTCAAGTTCTTGCCCAAGGTCAAGGTCTTGTTTGCCGGCTGTAAATATCTCTATAATTCTTATATAAAAGGAATACATGCATACATATCTAATCCAAATACGATTTAAGAGCCACTCGAGGCGGGTATCGGCGTCACTAGTGGTAATTCTATAAGTAGAAGCCTGAAATAAGGCGGGAATGCGGCGCGGCCGATGGCGGGATGAAGGCTTTAATTACGCCGCCCTAGCTCAGAACTAGAAGGGAAAACTCCTTGATTACAAATATAGGTATGTTCTAAATAGCTTACATAGAAGATGGGTGTTCAATATTATAAAATAATACTCGATTAGTTGGACTACACTGTTTTTTTTATTTATTTATTTTAGAAACAAACTGTTGTACAAATTTTTTTGACAATTCATAACTTAACTTTAAAAGAAAACCCTATAGTTTCCTTATGTTTACATAATAAACTAGATTTGCACTACACGGTACTCCAAAAAAGAAGCAATATTCAATATAAAATTGAAATAGTATGTATATAAAGAGATAGAGAATATAAAAAAGACATAAATAGATTATAACATAAAATTAACAAATTAAGAAAAAATCTATTTGAAATTTTTTTTTAGTTTGACAATTTGTCTAAGAATATATCTGTGTCAAGTAATTTTTCGTTATCAATTAAAAGTATACAAGCTCGCTTAATAATTCGCATTATAAAGTGTTCTACCACGCGGTATATAAATCAAATGTTTAGTCCGACATTGACGCTCACGCAGTGAAGGGACATCGACATAGTTACTTACTATTGTGTATAATACACGGAGGACGGAATCAACACAATCACGGCGGCATTCTAATGACTGAAACTTGTGACGATTCAGTGGTTCGCTGCAGTCAACGTAATTGTAACCAGTTCTGAAATTCAAAGATTTTACAAATCTTCGTCTTATTCTTTCTAAGCGGTCAATATGACATTTAAAATAAGGGTTCCATACCGCACACGCAAACTCAGTTCTTACAAAGCTGTGGTAAAATATTTTGTAAGTGAGGGGGTTCTTAAATGGTTTATCTATCCTTAAAATTAGTCCTAATTGCTGGTATGGTTTAGATATAATGTTTTGCCCTTTTTATTAGGTTAAGGCAAAGAATATTTCATATTATATCATTTAATAATAATAATAATACGTTTATTTACACACACATGGAACAGAAAACAACAAAAATTACAATATATGACTTAGAACTAGCAAAATAGTGTGAGCAAAAAGGCCCTGGCTCAGTTTAATGTGTGCTGAAGCAAGTCCAGTCACACGCTGTTTATTCTGCCAAGACCCGTAGGAGAATAGACACACTTCGCGTGCAAATACATGCTTATACGGAAAAAATAAAAATAAATAATAAAATAACTACAAATTCACACAAATAGAAAATAACAAAAGGGTATACCACACATATAATAAAAAATAGCAATATAATCAAACACATTTGACGCTAGCAAACCCTTAAACAATTCTGTTGTTGATTGCAGTTCAGATACCATGCCACCTTACCACAGGTGCTTACGAAATTTGTTGGGACAGTAAAAAGGATTTGAATTTATTTTTAAAATTGAACAATGTGCTGGCTGCGCGTACTGGTGGGGGATATTATTCCATTATTTAGTGGCATGGTACCGGAAACTTCAGCGAAATGCTACAGTTTTGTGTTGCGGTATCAGCAATTCAGTCAC
Source organism: Marasmarcha lunaedactyla (assembly GCA_923062675.1). Classification (NCBI taxonomy): domain Eukaryota; kingdom Metazoa; phylum Arthropoda; class Insecta; order Lepidoptera; family Pterophoridae; genus Marasmarcha; species Marasmarcha lunaedactyla. Next base: position 412,434 of record OV281344.1, read on the forward strand.
ACATGTCCTAACATCATAAAGTCTATTGAAAGACCTCCAGGCCAGTTTGCTGTATAGATAAATTGGCATCTTAAACTTTATTACGCCAAAAAGCATAGAAGCACATAGTAAGCGTTGCCTATTCTTCATGTTTAACAGCTTTCCCCTGTTTAAGTAAGGTGTTACGTGCGTGCGAGGAGGGATGTCAAAGCAGAAACGTGCACACGCATTCTGGACTCTTTGTATAAGGTTATGTGTTCTCCCCAAAATACATGGACCGTAGACGTTAATGCCGTAGTTTAATTTAGAGAGTTTGAGAGTATCACACAACCTTATTCTCAAACTCATTGAAATATAGCACCGTACTCTGTAAAGAAGTTTCAATTTATAAAAACACGCACACAGTACCGTCGCTACATGATCTTCAAAGCTTAATGCACTGTCCAAAATAATCCCAAGGTTTCGCGCCTACTCTACTCTGTCGATATCGACTCCCATTAAATGTATTTTATGCGTGATATAATATTGATCAAATATTGATGCTAGATGCTTAGGGCCAAAAACTATAAATTTAGTTTTATCTGGATTAAGGACCAAACAGTTTTCAGCTGACCAAACTGAAACTTGATCCAAGTCGCGGTTTATAAGATTAATGGCACTGGGAATTTCATGTGGTTTGGCAGAGATGTATATCTGCATATCATCCGCATACACGTGAAATTTGCTATATTTAATGACATTTGGGAGGTCTGCAGTGTAAATAATGAAGAGAAGTGGACCTAAAATAGAGCCCTGAGGAACATCTCTTGAGACCATACTAGTTTTAGAAAACACTTTTTCACCGTCCTTAGTATCTATAGCCACTCTCTGAGATCTCCCCGTAAGGTAACTCGCAAACCAAGCAACGACACTGTTATCGAAACCATGATATGTTAATTTTGAGAGCAATAGTGGAATATTGATGCAGTCAAAGGCCCTCGAGTAGTCAAACAGAGTTAAGATGGTGATTTCTCCATTATCTCTAGATGCAATGATATTATCAACAACATCAAGGAGAGCAGTTATTGTGTTGTGACCTTTCCTAAACCCTGACTGTAACTCTGGAAAGATACTTCTTTTTTCACAATATTTAGTAACTTTATTGTAAATAACTCTTTCGAGAACTATTGACAAAAAACTCAAAATACAGATTGGCAGAATGTCTTTGAAGTCATTTGGATTAGATATTTTTGGGATAGGCTTTACTATTGCAGTTTTCCATAGTGTTGGAAATCGACATGTGGTAATAGATTTATTGATTATAGTTGTTATTAACTCAAGACAGTGAGGTAACATAAGTATTATCATGTCAAAGGTCAGATTATCTATACCTTCAACGTATGTACTAAAACCTGTGATTATTTTACCCACTGTCAATGAAGACACAGTGTTTAATTTGGATGTATTTTTATGTACGGCCTGAGATGTATACTTTTGGAGAGTAGAAACACAAACAGAATTCCTGCCGGGGAGGTCCAAAAAATGAGCATTAATAACGTCAGGATCATATAAATGACAAGGGAGTAAATTATCTTTAGGATCTTTAATGACGTTATCTTTTAGGTTTTTCCAGAGTAGTTAAGGTGATTTAAATTACAATTAATTTTTCCATCAAAGTAGGCTCGTTTTTCTGCTCGCATATTGACGTTCACTAAACTTTTTAGTTGTTTATACTCTTTCTTCAAGGAGTCATTTGGGGTTTTGCGGTACCTCTTATAGGCTTCATCTCTTAACTTCATAATAAAGCGAAGATTCGGAGTGAGCCATGGTGATTTACGATCTTTTATGTGACATTTTTTTATAGGGGCGTGTTTATCAAAAAGTTGGATAATCACTTTATTAAACTCAGTTATCATCTGGTCTACTAACTTTAGATGTACTATTTCATCAAGGTCAATTGAATGAAGATCGCTATTGAAATGTCCAAGGTCAATGTGTTTTAGCGGCCTGTATGTTATAATTTTCTTTAAAGGCTTATGTCTTTTTATTTTAAGATGTACAGTAAATAAGGCATGTCTTCCCAGGTCCAGAACATGATGTATGTAAACTTTAATGACTATGGCATTCGTACAGATCAGGTCAATGGCAGTCATATGCGAGGTAAAATGTGAAGGGTCAGTTACATAATTTTGAAGATTGAAGCTTGTCAAAAATTGCTGTAGATGTGAATCTTTGAAGCAGTTTGAGCCATGGAAACAATTTGTTTCCCGAAGTTTAGTTTGGACGATATAGTTAGACCCTGAAGCTCTAGGTGGTCGGTTAAGGGCTCAGAAACATTTTGGAAAGTGGGCGTTAAGAAGAAATTGCTGTTTTTGGTGGAGAATAAACCCGCCTGTGTTTTGACGGGTTAAATTTGACCAAATTGGACTCGCCCCAATCGGACACTTTCTTTGAAGCCAAATCTACTCGCTCAATCACGGACTCTCTCAGAGCCCTGATTTCTTGAGGACTCGCTCGCGCATTGGACATGTATCTCTCTACAGCGGTGCTGTCATCAGCGTGACCAATAATGCCTGGGGTTAGCAGGTCATTAATGTGCAGCAAGAATAACGTTGCAGAGAGAACAGATCCCTAAAGAACTTCGGCATTAATTGCCATTAGGTCAGAAGAGCAGCCGTCTAAGACTACTCGAATTGACCGGTCCCTCAGAAAATCAGATATCCAGTCGCACAGTCCATTAGGTATTCCTTATGCTGGAAGCTTACTCAAGAGACCAACATGCCAGACCCTATCAAAAGCCTTGGAAATGTCTAAGGATACAGCTATTGCTTTACCGTGACCTTCCAAGGCTTCGCTCCATAAGTGAGTGACATACACAAGAAGATCTCCAGTCGAGCGTCCACTTCGAAAACCATATAGGAAATCATTAAGGAGCTCGTTTGATTCAAGGTATGTCAGGAGAGGATTGTTCGATACAAGCTCCGTAACTTTGCAAAGTATGGAGGTGATTGCAATATGTCGGTAGTTGAAAGGATTCGCACGGCTTTCCTTCTTTGGAACTGGTTGCACGTTAGCCAGCTTCCAGGATTTGGGGACCTTTCCGGATTTCAGGGAGAGTCGATACAGGCGCGTTAGAATGGGAGACAACTCGGCTGCGCAAACGGGGCTGCTGGCCTTATTCACGTCTAAATTCTGCAAGCATTTAAGAACCTCCTTTTGGCAAAAATGAGCGACCCATGGGTCCGAACTGAGGTAATAATTATTTATTTATTTATTTTTATTTCTCAACATTGACAATTACTTGTTCTTATTGACGTCAAATAAAACATGAGTCTACCAACAGTTCGAAAAAACCTTCGTGAAGAAGAACTGGCAAGAAACTTCACGGGTGTATTTTTTTCAAAATAAATTTACAGAGTCTCTTTATGTCTAGTATCCAAACGATGAACACCCTCAAACGGCACCCATTCACGAGTTAACGCGGGATCCAGCCATCGCCCTCCTCAACCATATTAGTAATTAGTAATTCCTTAGCATCAATGCCCTGCATATTTTGATGGACTATGTTAATAAAATTATTTTTTACATTTCTATTGCTTAAATTACTAGTTAGAATACTGGTGCTAGATGTATTATCTGTTGTCACTAACTTATGTTTAAATTATTCCTAATACTATGTTTTGGAATATTACATTCCAATGGGTCAAAAGTATAAAGTGACTGCTCAATAGAAGCAGCGGCTGTAGTCAACGAATTGACTGTTATGTATAAAATATATGATAGCGAGTATGCTATCTGTCGTAGGTCATAATTGTACAAATTGTACCTATCATTGGTCATATAAGGCTTATTAATAAGTTTATTTAAATCAATAAACTGAAACTTTTCGCTATGACGACATGTCATATTTTGTACATCTATATTTAGTCGATGCTTCATATTATTTTCTGACGGGGTAACTGGGGTGGGAATTTATCTTGACTATTTAGACGTGAACAATCTGCAAAAAGATAAGCAAAAAGGTTTGCTTTCTCTTTTATGGTGTGGGCCAGTGAACCGTCAGGCTACCTCAGAGGTGGCAGCGATGAGCGACAGGAGTTCGACTCAACCGACTTGGCCAAAGACCAGAAAGCTTTGCTTCCTGAGGGATATAACACTATCTTGTCTTCGATGTGGCCAAGGTGGTCAAAGCGAGCTTTCTTGATCACCTTTTTGCAAGACTTGACGGCAGCATTGTATCTTTTCTTCAGTTCATGCGAGTCCACGGCTTTGCTTCTGCGAACGTCAGCCCAGGCTTTGTACGCTTCTTGTTTAAGCTTTTCAGCTGTGAGGCAAGCAGCATTAAACCAAGGGATAGGTCAGTGTAATGGATGGAATATTCCATTGCTTGGCCTATCACACTTGAAATAGCATCAGCGCAGCACGATGGATCGGTTAATGTAAAACAAGTCTACCGCCAAGGACAAGACGCGAAAAAATGCCGCATCTCATTCCAATCTGCTGACTTGTATCACCATACTTGCCTAGCGCCTTTTGGGCTGGTGTCAGGCGGCGAGTACTGCGACACAGATTTCACCACGCAGTGGTCGGATGTCCCTAAAGGTGCAGTTACGGACACCGAGCACCTGTCAGGATCAGTTGTCAGCAGAAGGTCTAAGCAATATGCAGTGTGGCCGGCAATGTCGGGGATGCACGTGGGCTCGTGCACAAGCTGTGAGAGGCCTTGAGTCACGGAAAACTTAAAAGCCTTTCTTCCAGTGTGGTCAGTGTCCTGATACGGGTATAGCTATTGCCCGTGATAAGCGTTAAAATCTCCCTGGAACACCAACTGCGCTGAGGGAAAACGTTGCCGAACCTTACCTGCTGCATCGCTGAGAAACAATGACGCTCCATGAGCCTCATTGTTTCCCGATCTCCGCCATGTGACTACTGGCGTAGACCAATTGGTCAAGGCCGGTATCAATGTGAACACACATGACGGAAAAGTCCAGATCTTCCAAGTAATGGAGACGCTGACAACATATCTCGTCACTGGCATACATGCACACCCCGGCGTTTGGGCGGAAATTGGACTCCAGGATGTACCCTGGGTAACAAAGGTATGCCGAGTCTGACGGATTACAAATCTGCGTCTCCGTTAGAAAGAGTAGGTGAGGCCTCTCTGTCTCAAGACTATCTTCTATAGAGCCGATAATATTTCGTGAACATTCAATATAAACAAAAAAAGAAATGGTTTTTCACAGAAATCTAAATCTTAATGTATACCTTTTTACTATAGCTTCATGGTGTCTGCTGTTCCTAGTGCACCTTAAATGGGGCATCAACCAAAATATACAGTTTTGATGTAAAAAATGTAAAATATCCAAAGAACAATGCCCATGTTTCATATATGAAATAACCTGTCAGCCTGTTTTTTATTGATCTAATGTATAAATATAAAACGATACAGAAAAAATTGTGTTTTATTCCTAAACTTAAGGTAACAACTTAATGCAATTTAGCAATTCAGAAAAAAAGTTACATTGAAAAATATAATTCGAGGTTATATGTCAAAGCTCAATCAATTTTCATAGCACATTTTGACAATTTTTAACTTGGAAAAACGAAAGTGCTGCTTGTTTCAGGATTTTGGTTTCAGATTCTCACGGATATCTTATTTTTTTTTTATTATGTTTAAGTTCATGTATGAAAACTCATATTTGGTTAAAATGTAGACAAACCTTCTATCGCTGTGATGAAAAGGCATGAAAGATGTCGATTTCAAATGAGTTCATTGATCTTTAGTAAGCCTCGGCATTGTAATGTAGATAGTGAAACACCTGTTCATTTTATCCATGTATATAGATTTTTTACACAGATAAGTAGGTATATGTGGATTTTTAAAATAAAAGTCCTTGGACAACATGGCCCCAAAGTAAGCAAAGGCTTGAGTTATGGGTTACCATGTAGCGAACTACGAGGACCCTAGAATATTCATACAAAACCGATAACAAGGTGATGACGAACTGTGTTACAAGTACCTACTAACACATATGTTACTGTTGAGTTATAAGTTTAAGAACGAAGTTTCATAGACAATAGAATTAGTTATCTTGCTTATCTTTGATTGAGTCTGTAGTTTATGTCTAACCTAAAAGTTTTTTAATCTCTCTGTTGTAATGGCTGCACTGACGCAACATTAAACTATCAACTGAAGATACAGTTTTTCATTAATAATACCACCAAGCTAGACCATCCACACAGGAAGAATCAAAGGTTATGGGCCCAGCACCCAGTACCAAAAACTAGGATGGAAAATACAATTACCGCATCCGCGGGTCTGATACTGGAAGGTTCCTCAAATTGGAACTTGTGGAGATTCCAGGTACGAGTTATATTAAATAGCTTGGGTTTGTGGGGTATCGTGGATAGTTCGATTAAAAAACCTACGGAAGAGGGTGAAGACCTTATGAAGTGGGTGCAGAAAGATGCTAAAGCACAAAGTGTGATTGTTGCGAGGTTATCCGAGCGCGTGCTTCGCCTTATAACAACGTGCAACTTGGCTGCCGAAATATGGAGCAAATTGGAGAGCGTATATGAGCTAAAATCTTCGTGTAGCCTACACTACGTACAACAAAAGTTTTTTGCCTATGTTTACGAAGGTCAAGGCATCAGTGAGCACATTTCAACTCTCCAAGATCTTGCAAATAAACTGGCCGATATGGGGCATCGAGTAGATGATTCGACATTGATGACAAAAATATTGATGACCCTACCAGAAGAATACAAACATTTTAGAAGTGCATGGGACTCTGTAGAAGATAGTAAATTAAATATTAACAATTTGACTGCAAGGTTATTGATGGAAGAAGAGCGAATAAAAGGGTCTGATTATGAAACCACCACTTCAGCATTAGCTGCCAAAACAGGAAAGAAAATAGTAAAGTGCAACTACTGTGGAAAATTGGGACATCGGGAAGAAAAATGTTACAGCAAGAGAAACAGTGAAGTAAATAAGAATAGAAATAGTTATGCAAACAATAAAAGTGGTCAACAGAACAATCGCCAAAAAGTGTGCTATTATTGCAAAAAAAAGTGGACATTTTATTCGTGACTGTCGGTTTAAAATAAATAAAGAACATCTTCAAGGTAATGCTTTTCTAGTGAGTGCTATGTATGGTCAAGAAGAAAACAATCAATGGTACATGGACAGTGGCGCTTCGGAACACATGTGCAAGAACAATGAACATTTTTCAGTGTATAGTAAACTTAAAGAACCCCGTAAAATTGTGGTTGGAGATGGTTCTATCATAACTGCAATAGGCATCGGGCAAGTACAGTTAGAGGCATACAATGGTTTAAAATGGATTAAAACCACATTGTTTAATGTGCTTCATGTGCCAACTATTAAGGTAAATTTATTCTCAGTGGCAAGTGCCTTGGATCACAACTACTTGCTCATGTCGTTGAATAATAAGTGTCAGTTATTGAATGAAGATGGTTCAGTAGCTGCCATTGCTCAAAGGAAAGGAAAGTTGTTTGTCATGGATTTCAGATCAACAAAAACTGAATCAAGTGCATATACTGGAAGAATAAAATCAAAACCACTAGACTGGCATGTAAAACTAGCACATCAAAATTTTGATTATGTCAAGAAAACATTAAAGAAAAACAATATTGAGTATGAAGATAGTAATGAGATGTGTATAAGTTGCATAAAGGGAAAGCAGCACAGAGAACCTTTTGGAAGAAGCATGACTCAAACAGAAACATGCGGTGAAATAATTCATGCAGACTTGTGTGGTCCAATGGAAGAGAGATCCCTAGGAGGAGCTAGATATTATTTATTATTAAAAGATGATTATTCCCATTACCGAACAGTGTATTTTCTAAAAGAAAAGAATGAGGTATGTGGTAAAATAAAACATTTCATAACTTTTGCAAAGAAGGAAACTGGTGAAGACATTAAGACTGTAAGGACAGATAAAGGAACAGAGTTTTTGAAGTTAAAAGATTTTCTGGAAAAGGTGGGAATAAGACATGAAACAAGCATTAGTTATACACCAGAACAGAATGGTAAAATTGAGAGAGAGATGCGTACTATTACTGAGGCAGCTCGCACAATGCTACAGGCTAAGTCCCTGCCTAAATATTTTTGGGCTGAGGCTGTGAACACTGCAGTATATACCATCAATTGTACTGGCACAAGTTCTGTTCCTGGATCGACACCTTATGAGCTATGGTTCAAGAAAGAGTTTGACATCTCCACTCTAAAAGAATTTGGATCTGAAATTTATGTGCATGTGCCTAAACAAATCAGAAAGAAATGGGATCCAAAAGGAGAACCTGGTTTATTTATGGGATATGGAGATACAACAAAAGGATATAGAGTATATTTAACTAGGAAGAAAATAGTTGATATTAAAAGAGATGTAATATTTACTGGAAATGACAATGTAGAAGAAAAAGAGCAACAAGAAAGAAGTAAGACTATTGTAGCGGAAAGAAAACACCATGGAAAAGTAAAAGTGAAATCATCACAGTGTCTGAAGGAGACAGAATTTACAAAAAATGAAAATTCTTTTCAAGATGAAGAGAGACAAAATAAACCTTATCCCACAGATAATGAAAGAAGTGAAAATATTATAGACCAGCAGCAGGGTGATGAAATGTCTACTTCATCAGATACAATTGAAAAGTGTACTTCAGCAGATACAAAAGAACAGGAAATGATTGATGATGCAGAAAATAGTTCAGAAGAAAATATTGAGAATAGAAGAGAAACAAACAAGAGACTAATAAAACCACCTAATTGGATGAAAGACTATGAGTTTAACTTTATGACAACTGATCCAACTACATTCACGGAAGCTATGGAGAGCACAGAAGCTGATCAATGGACAGAAGCGGTTCAAAGCGAACTACAAGGACTGAAAGAGAATAATACCTGGACGAAGACTACATTACCTCCTGGTAAGAAAGCTATTAGTAGTAAATTTGTTTTTAAGAAGAAAATAGATGAGTTGGGCAATGTAAAATTTAAATGTAGATTAGTAGCTAGAGGATTCGAACAAGAAATTGATTATAATTTGAATGAACTTTATGCTCCAGTTGCTAGACTGCCTACTCTTAGATGTTTCATAGCAGTAGCAACAAAACTAAATTTATTTTTGTACCAAATGGATGTCTGTAGTGCATTTTTAAATGGTGAGATTAAAGAAGAAGTTTATATGCGAATGCCTAAAGATTTTTGTATTAATGATGATCGAAATACTGTGTACAGACTAAACAAATCCATCTATGGTCTTAAACAGTCGCCTAAAAATTGGAATCACAAATTTAATAGTATAATGAAAAGAGAGGGATTTGTTCAGTCTTCAAATGATTTTTGCTTGTATTCAAAGTGTAACAAGGACAGCAAATTGTACTTACTGTTATATGTCGATGATATTTTGGTATTTGGAACAAATGAGCAAGATATTAAGAGTATTAAAGATGTTCTATCAAGCAATTTTAAAATGAATGACATGGGTCTTGTTTCTGAGTATTTAGGTATAAGTATTAAGCAAAATTTGAAAGAAGGAAACACTGTAATAAATCAAACTGCTTACCTAAAAAATGTCTTACAAAAATTTGATATGAGTAATTGTAAACCGGCTAGTACGCCGCTTGATGTAAATTTTAATTTTGAACTTTTAAAGCTAGATAAATCAGAAAGTCAAGAAATTGAAACTAAGTGTAGAAAACTGATTGGTAATTTAATGTATGCAGTTTTAGGATCAAGACCTGATCTATGTGCAAGTGTGTCTTTATTAAGTCGATATCAACACTGTGCTAGTACTCTATTATATAAAATGTTACAACAAGTATTGCGATATGTTAAAGCAACAGTTGATTTGTCTTTAGTTTTCAGAAGAGATATTGCAACAGAACACTTAGAGGGTTTTGTTGATGCAGACTGGGGAGGGGACCTAATAGATAGAAAGTCTACAACAGGCTATTGTTTTAAAATTTTTGGATGTCCAGTTCTGTGGGGTTCTAAAAAACAGCAAACCGTTGCAATATCATCATGTGAGTCGGAATATTTAGCTATGAGTATGGCAATAACTGAATTGTGTTGGTTAAGAAAATTATTATTAGATTTTCAGTTAAACATAAAATTAGAAAGTTGTAGCTTGTATGAAGATAATCAGTCAGCCATACAAGTAGCTATGTATCCTGAAAATAGTAGAAGATTAAAACACCTTAGTATAAGACATCACTTTATTAAAGAAAAAATTGAAGAAGGTATAGTTAACTTAAAGTATATATGTAGTGGTGAACAGCTGGCTGATCTTTTTACAAAACCATTGGGAAAACAGCTGTTTACAAAATTTAGAGATAGGTTACTTTCAGAACCTAATTAATTTTTCAGTTGTTTTAGTTAAGTGTTGTGCATAAACTTAATAATGATTTTTATAAAATCAATACTTGGTTATAAGATTGTAAACCTAATCCTATTGGGGAGGGGTGTTGAGTTATAAGTTTAAGAACGAAGTTTCATAGACAATAGAATTAGTTATCTTGCTTATCTTTGATTGAGTCTGTAGTTTATGTCTAACCTAAAAGTTTTTTAATCTCTCTGTTGTAATGGCTGCACTGACGCAACATTAAACTATCAACTGAAGATACAGTTTTTCATTAATAATACCACCAAGCTAGACCATCCACACAGGAAGAATCACAGTTACAGTTAATACACAGCATACGTTGCGCCATCTATAGTCTTTTAGATGTAGCCGACATTTAACGAACAGGAACACACTACGTAAATCCAATAGTTCAGCAAAATCCGAGACCCGTGTAAAACTAGCGCAAGTTATCGTTGAAGCAGAAGCCAGAAACGTTAACCGGGACAAATACCAAGGTGATCAAAAGTTAGAAAAATCCAGAGTAGTATCGCACAGTACACAATAACGCAAAAACAAACGAAAGAATGCAAACGTTTAATTCAAATCTAAACTGACGATGTAATTTTTGACATTGTCAATATGACAGTTAAGTTAAGCTGTATTGTATATTTAAGAAAAATAATTGATTATTTCATTTTGATGTACATTAATTTAAATAAATTAACAAATAGAATGTCAATTGAATTTAAAAAGTTATTTATTTTTATTACTTTATAAGCAAATTTGAAATATTGTAAAGTTCGAGCTTTATTTGGAACGAAACGTGTCATAGACCATATATATACTGGGCGCGTTCGTGGCAAACCAAATGTCAATAAATGACTATAAAAAGAAAACCCAATACATTTTGTGGATTGTAGTTTTTGACTTGAATTAGGTTTTATGGTCCAGCTAAAAATTAGTAATTTTTCGTACTATATTACTTATCTATACATAAAACGAGTTGTCGAAATGTTGACAGGTCAGAAATGGTCTTTCATCTTTTCAAAATAAATATAAATAGCAAGGGATTATACTTACAAAATAACATACCATTTTAATTTGACAAAATAATACATTTAAGTTATTACTAACCTTTTCCTGGAACTCATAATCGTCAACATTATCCTTTTTCTACTAATAATAAAAAATAATTCAGGTGCGCGTTTCAAACTTCGATGAGCAATAAGTCATTTAATTAACACTAATAAGAGCAAACAAACTAATTAGAGCAATAACGTTAATTAGATATTTAAAATATATCTATTTAACGTTAGTTTTAATCGATTACCTGATAGTATTCAAATAGAGGGTACTTGGAGAAAAAAGTAACTGCACCTTAAACGGGGCGTAGGGTTGATATGGGTTAAGATGGCGGTGGACATCGTTGATATTTGAGTGCATTCCTCTGATATTGCAGAAGTGCAACCGCTGTAGAACCTTACGCTTCTTGTGACTTTTCATATTAGTTGTGTGAGTGAATAGGGAGGTGGACAGAAGTTGAGTGAAGCGCTGCAAATGGAACCAAGCAGCTCGCAATAAACAACGCACCGATGGGGAACTGGCTTGGAGACTGCGGGGACGCCCGAACCCCCCCCCCCCCCCTCGTAGATTGTCATCGCGTCCTCTCTAACCAGTCGCTAGCTGGCACGATGAAGGCTCCTTTTTTTTTCGCGAGGTGGCGGGGCAGCCTTTCGCATGTGGCTAGCACACTACTTGGGCTCCCCTACTACCTGCGGTTGGCCAGCGGTGCACCGTTTTACGGATCCCGTTACCCTCCAAAACCGAGCGGCGACCGGCGAGCCAATAAATTACGAGCTGAATACAGTTCTCTATAGCAGCACGATTACTACCCTCCTCTATGGCTACACTAAACATCATGCCGGAACTCGACCATGTCACTTGGCGGCATGGCTTTGTTGAGTGGGTGGTGACAAGCCACGGCCGAAGCCAACCACCAGAAGATACTGCTCGTTAGCCCCACCCGGGGACCACGTACAAGGCGTCGAGGGCTAAACCTTGGGGACGCGAGCAGTTCCAGTTCTCAGCTGTATACATAATTGCCTGTTTCATGTTGACAAAAGAGTACCAATAGCTGTGTATCTGTCGGCTTTCGTTCTACCTAAAATACATTTTAAAAGTCGAATTTAAGGCGTATTTACGGTGTCTCGATGAAGATAAAGCCAAAAAGACTTTCAAAACGTGCACAAATTTTTACCTTTGATAAAAACAAATATTTTGAATTTGAATTGTAGGACATTTAAGGGAAGTACTCTCGTATTGCATTGAAATATTTGTTTTTCTATAAAATATAAGTGAGCCAAGCTACCACTTTTAAACATGCTAAAGTCTTTGCTAGAACCCCGGCTTATCGTGGCAGCCGCTTCAGCAGTCGTACAGACATTGCGAACTTACACACATCAAACTAAAGTTATCTCAACTAATATTATCTTGTGCCAGTGGTTGACAGTCCGGGTACTAACTGTATTTAATCTGCTATTCATTTGAAGAATAGTTCTCGTTTTAAATAGTAAGTTTATCAGTCTATCAAATCATTGAACACCTTTTAATTTTGTACTTTTAAGCCAGAGTGATACGAAAAGGCTCCCTTTATTTAAATTACATTTGTAACTAGTTTGTTTATACTTGACCCGTTTCTTGGCAAAAATTCAATTCTGAAAATGTTTTTGCTCGACACTTCACCCTCTCGATTCTGGTTCTCGCCCCTAGAGCCAGTTTCATTCAATCAACAATTGATTAATACTATCAATTCTTGTTTTATTTAAACATATGTATTTAAAGTATTTAAATCTTTAATACTTAAATTTATGCTGGCATAATCCTTACTGTACAGAATCACAAGTGAGAATTGACATATTATACAAATTATTTTCCATTTATGAAAAGCCGATTACGGCAAAGTCTATACCGGCGCGGCGACGTTTGATCACGAGAACTTCTGTGTTCCTTCCACTCCTCAATTCACGTGAATAACACAATGCTATTTCTGTAACAACTGAGAGACGGCGCTCCAATATAGCTGGAAGCACTTAGCGCAACAGAGACGGCATCTACAACCTTCTCGCTCACAACCGCTTTATGCAATGGAATGTTATGAGTCGAGATGAGCTGCGCCAGTAGGTATGCTGCCCTTTAGACTTTTTTTATGAAACATTTGAAATAGTTTAATTGCCTGTAGATGCAGCGAGCGAACGGCGCGCGATGAGGTGGCAGGAACAACGTGGCCACTCACTACCCCCACCGCTTGAGCTTCATTGCATTTGTTTCAACATGATGGACGTCATGTCAGATTGCGAGTTATGTAGACCTATGCAGCGAGCGAGCGGCGCGCGATGATGTGGCAGGAACAACGTGGCCACTCACTACCCCCACCGCTTGAGCTTCATTGCATTTGTTTCAACATGAAGGACGTCATGACAGATTGCAAGTTATGTAGACCTATGCAGTGAGCGAGCGGCGCGCGATGAGGTGGCAGGAACAACGTGGGCACTCACTACCCCCGCCGCTTGAGCTTCATTGCATTTGTTTCAACATGAAGGACGTCATGACAGATTGCGAGTTATGTAGACCTATGCAGTGAGCGAGCGGCGCGCGATGAGGTGGCAGGAACAACGTGGCCACTCACTACCCCCACCGCTTGAGCTTCATTACATTTGTTTCAACATGAAGGACGTCATGACAGATTGCGAGTCATGTTGACCTTAGCAGCGAGCGAGCGGCGCGCGATGAGGTGGCAGGAACAACGTGGCCACTGACTACTCCCACCGCTTGAGCTTCATTGCATTTGTTTCAACATGAAGGAAGTCATGACAGATTGTGAGTTATGTAGACCTATGCAGCGAGCGAGCGGCGCGTGATGAGTTGGCAGGTTTACTCATTACCCCCACCGCTTCAGCTTTATGTGAGCCGAGTGTTCACTTACTCGCACTGTTAACTCAGCAAACATGGCGTGGCGTGCCAAGCTTTAAACATTCCAGTGTACAGCTGATTAGCGCGGGACATATGTTTCAAATGATTTTATGCAAAATTGAATAAGAGCGCATGATAGTTTAGGTGAAAGGTTATTGCATGGTTGAACAAGCGATGCTCTTGATGCTTGTGAGGACAATCAATCGCTCCTTGTTTTAATACCTAAGCCGTACCCTCATTACCCTCAGGTGGTTCGTTTAAAAATGCATTGAGAAAATTCGAATCTTTAACTAATTAACTTATATAATATATAATATTTAGTATAATATTTTTTTTAAAGAGAAAGAAAATTTTAGATACTTTGTAGATCATGCGAGTAATTCCCCACAGGAAGTCAAAAATAAAATAAAATCTTATAGATATTACTTTTAGTTCAGTAGATTGCCAAGAATGAATAATAGATTCGTTGCCTCGGGTGAAGTTGCGTCATTAAACTATTTAGCACTATAATAAAGTGCACATCTCATAACTACATACCACAATACTAATAATTATAATAATAATAATAATAATCTCTATTTACTTTCACAATTTATTCATGTACTAGTGAAGACCGGTGCCTGAGATTTGCCGAAGCATGTGTTTCAGGATCACCAGTGCCCCAGTTTTACTTCCCGTATGCTATAAAATAACGGATCACATAGGAAAATAATGGTTTACAAAGTTTAAAAAGAGTAAAAAAAAGAGAAAAAAATATGTGTAACTACAACTATAGACATTTCAAGGTTATATAATATAGATTATATAATATAATATATAGGGAATATTACATCTAAACATCAGCTATGTATGTGTTAAAGAGAGTGGGAGTGGGATTGCGTATACGGGTGCGTGAGTGTGTGTGTGTGTGTATGTGTGCGAGAGAGTATCTGTGTGTATGTATATGTGTGGTGAGTCTGTGTGAGACTGAGTGGTACAATTAGTGTAATGGTTTTAGTAGGGATTCGGTGTCGGAGTACGACTTTTCTTTAAGCCATGTAACAACTTTATTTTTGCAGTTAAATGTATTTAGTGGGTAAATATTTATATATTTATTTATTTGGTGGTATGGTCCAAGAAAGTAGAAAAATCTTTGGCTAAAAGAGGTTTTCGGAAAGGTGTAGGTTAGGAGATAACTAGGTGATTTCTTTTAGATTGAGTCTCAAAACAGAAGGGTGTAATTTTATGCTGGAGGAGTATAGTTTGTAAAATAAACAATTGACGAACAGTTAGAACATCGCAAAGCTGGTATAACAGTGACGTAGAGTAATAGAAAGGTTTCTTTGTTGCTACTTTAAGCACTGCTCTCTGTGCTCTTTCTAATTTAAGCAGATTTGTCTTAGCCGCACCTGCCCAAACGATTATACCGTACATAAGAACTGACTGGCACAGAGCCAAATAAACCAATTTAAGCACATGTGGTTCAGCCACATCTCTTAAATTTTAAAAAATATATATAAGTTTTCTCAGTTTGTTAGTGATGTATTGAATGTGGTTTGTAAATCGTAGGTTTTCATCAAGTTGGATAAGTATTTCATTACTTTCGTTTTCAGAACTTTAGGACAGGAGCAATTAGGTACATTTTTATCGTGAGGGTTTGTATATCAGGGAATTGAATGCTATCATCGGGAATGTTTCGGATTGAAATGGACATGTATTTTGTTTTGTCGACGTTAAGGGTTAAGCGGTTAGTTGAGAGCCAGTTAGTGACTATGTCAAGTTCATACTGCGCGGCGGTAAAGACTTCAGACCAGGTATTAGCTGAGTAGACATGTGCAGCAGTACAGTCCAGGTACACATCGGCAAAGGGATTATTTGCTTGAGGTAATATGTCTATGTTTATATCGCCGACAAGGGCAATAGTTTTAAATGATTTTAATTGTAATAATAGGGTATTTAATGAATAAATAAAATTATCTGCATTTCGGAATTCCCAAGGCCTATAAATCGCTATAATAACGGTATGTGTACTAACCTTTATAAGTAGGCAGCTAGCATCATTTATTTGCGGCTCCTCTATTTTTATTTCTGTGCTATTATTGTTAACAAAAACCACAACTCCGTCATTCTGGTTGTGAAAGTTTGTTGAACAGTAATGGGTGTACCCTTGGATCGTATTTATAAAAGGGTTACATGACAACCAGCATTCAGTGAATATTATAATGTCAAATTCTACTTTTAAGCACTCCAATAAAGTAAGAAATGACGAGATATTTGCACCAATACTACGGATGTTCTGTGTAATTATTTTTTAAGATTCAAAATGTGAGCATCGCTGAATTTCTGTAAAACAGTTTTCAGGATCAATTTTCTTACATTCAGATACAGAAAATTCGCCAATTTTATTAATTAAGTCGTTATTATTAGCCATTTCTATAGAGAGTAAGCTTGGGCGTATAACGTATTGGAACATTACTTAACATAGTTAACAATAAGGTTAACATAATGCTAGCTAATGTATGCCTAACGTTAATGAGCAAAGTTATAAAATCAAAGATTGTCATTACAAGAGTTACGTAATAATTGATCGTACAAGCAGATTGCAAATGGTTTTCAAAACGTGTCCAGGAATGATGATCCTTATGCTTATGAGATAAAATAGTTATTAGCGCGTAGGTTTTAGAGAATTTCTGTTGTTTTGTTATTGAGTGTAGTATTGAATATGGGTGAATGAATGTGCTATGATATTTATGTTTATGTTTAAAGCTGTAATTAATGATATTTGTGTTTAAAAGTGTATAAAGAAGCTGTACAATGTGTGTTGCAATAAGTATGTGCTTGCAATTTTTGTTATTAAACTGTTGTGGGTGATATGTTTAGATATAATTAGCAAGGTTATTAGTAATAAAACATTATTTAAAAAGAATAGTATGAATGCAATACCTAGTCACTTATTATTTTTCAATTTTTCTACTTGTTTTTCGTCACACAATGTAATAATTTTGCCTCTGTCGTTTTTACGGAGAAGGATCCTTCCGCTTGCAGTCCAGCAGTATTTCACAACTCCAGTCTTCTGTAGATCACGTCCCGGAAAATACAACCTTCGGGCTTGTTGGGTCAGGTATTCCGTAACGTAGACTGGCTGTGACAAGTTGTTGATTCCAATGGTAGTAGAATTAAGTTTATGAGCATTATTTCTTACATTGTAATCTTTCACTGCTCGTAAAAATTTAATTTTTGTAGGTGCAGTATTCAAGGTCACGAGCACGGGCCCTGCTCCTTTTTTTGCCAGCAGACGGCGGGCGTCATGTACATCAGTGACGGCTAAGTCAGCTGAAACAAGTTCGCAATCGAATACACGATTTTTCGAAGGTCTTCCTGCGGGTTCACGGGAATATTACGTATTTCCAGGAGGTTTAGGCAGGATTGACGTTGTATATTTTCTATGGCTGTTTCGAGCTGAAAAATTCGTTGATCTTGTTCGGCTGTTTTTTTGTTTAAGGCCATTACTTGGTAATTAGTGTCCTCGTATTGACTGTGGAGCCACTCTAAGGATTTTTCAATTTCTTTATTATTCTTTTGTTTGTTAGTTATACTGGCCGACATATTACTTAGAGACAATTGTACAGCAGTCAGTTTCTGGTTCCGTGTTCCATTGTGTTATGAGTTGGAGGAATTCGTTTTTAAAAGATTGAAATTTCGCATCTAAGTCTATGTTACATTCGCACGTGAATTTACGTTTCTGCGAACGTTGTGTAACATTCTTTTGGTCTTTGTCTTCACTTACTGTTGATAAGGATGGGTCAGAGCTTTTTTTTTTTTTTTTTTTTGCTGCCGAGGCACCCTCACGGGAGGGAGGTGGAAGATGCGTCATGCATACCCGCCCGCAGGTAAATTCCTCTGCGGGGGGGTTATGTGGGACTCACCAGAATGGCACCTACCCACTAAAAACCACCTGTTGGCTGTGGTAAGCGTATACCTTTAGCCTTCATCGGAAGCGACACCCGTCGGGAAGTTGGGCGCGCTGGCGGAGACCCGCTAGCGGGTCTTCCGCCTGTAGTGAAAGTTGCACTGAAGGTGCTCAAAGGGACATGAGTTGGTGGCCGTTCTGGGCAGCCTCCGGTGAAGCCGGGGCTGGGCAGAGGTCGGCCGAAGCATGATTTAGGGATCAATTCATTTAAATGAACCTACAATGAATTGAGAAGGGAACTATGCTCCGCCAGAGCTAGCAAACGCTCTGTCGGAGTACGTGAAGCCCTAAGTTTACGGGCTAAGACTGCGATTTCACTAACATCGACATTTTTTGTAGCGTCGCAGACGATACGCATATCGTCTGCTACGGAGGATTGAGGAGTGGGTTTGTATGGGCGAGGAGCCGGGATGGGATTCGATGCGGGACGCTGCCTCCAGTTTTCTGGAGCAGGCTTGGGCTGAGTAGGCTTTGCAGCCGGAGGAACCCGGCTACGCAGCGGCGGAAAGTTTTCTTGAGAAAGGCGCGGGGCCTGTTTGGGAGCCGCCCTTTTGAAATTGGAGCGCATACAACGGGGTGCACGAGGGCAGCCCCTGTAGTTTGCGGTGTGGCCGGACTGGCCACAAAGCACGCAATCGGGAGGAGAGGGAGTTTCAGGAGTGCGATTGCACTCCTTAGTGAAGTGCGGGACCAGGCACTTGACGCACCTGGGCGGTGCGCGGCAGTTGGCTGCCGCGTGCCCGTACAACTGGCACCGATGGCACTGGCCGGGATGACCGCGGCGATGAGGCGCCTCGATTGAGATCCCAGAGAGGCCGCAAATAGAGCTAACCCCTTTCAGGATCTCTCTGGACTTGGGGACGTTGGCGAGAATCACCAAAGCGAGAGGGTGTTGCCTCCCGTACTTGCTGTGCATTTTATGCACCGCGAGTGCCGGGAAGCCTTGGGACTGCAGATCCTCCAGGATGGCCTCGTTCGATAATTCGAACGGGATTCCCCTGAGTACCGCTCTGATCTTACGCTCTTCTGACAGAGCATAAGTGTGATAAGCATATTGCTTATCGGTGAGGAGCTTTGTTAAAGCTCGAAAGTCGTCTATCGACGAGACTAAGATTTTAATAGATTCACCCGAGTTGGCTGCTCGGATGTAATGGATTTTGTGCTCATTGCACAATGTCGAGACCTCGGTCCATTTACCCTTTTCCCGAAGGAAAACGGGTGGTGGGACCTTGGCCTTGACAGAAGTTGGGGCCGGAGCGGGTGTTGAAGACACCGGGGCAGCTGGCGTTGAAGACGCCGCAGGAAGTATAGGGACGGGCGTCGAGGGCGCCGGGTCTTGTTTTGAACGCTTCTTAGAGCGCTTCTTAACAAGCGTAAAAGAGGGAGACTCAGGGCCAGTTGGGGTGGCGTCCGAGGATGACTCGGTCGCGGGTGCGCGTTTGCGTCGCGGAGGGGCGTCTACTTCGCACTCCATGTCACTGGAGGAAGGGGACGCGGGAGGGCCTAAGACCTGAGGGGTCTGGGGAACTGGGGTGGCCTGAGGGGCCATTGTGGACATTATCGTCATGAAATGAGGGATGAGAGAATCTAGGAAACGGAACTTATCAGCATTTATATGTATGCCTTCAGCACCGATACTATCAGCTAACTTCTTCCTAATCTCAACAGAGCTTAGGGAAGCCATTGCGGAGGGGTTGGGGAGGGACAATATATGAACCTAACAACGATGACTAACTCCCTAAAACCACCCTACACGCAGTAGGGCGGTTGAGAACGACGCGGATAACTTACTCGAACACAGCACTTGAAGTCCTGGAACAACGAAACCCCGTCGACGAAGCTCACGTTCCACGAAGTACGGTTAACAAGCCACTATACGCCGTGAAAACGGCGTTAGAAACTTAGAAGTACGGTTAACGAGCCACTGTCCGCCGTGAAAACGGCGTTAGAAACTTAGTACGGTAAACAAATATGAAATTTGGGTGCTCAATTAGCGCGGGGGCTAAAAGAGCGGGAAGGCGTCTGCGATCGACGTGCGCTCGAGAACGCACGCAGACCGAGACTGGGGTCAGAGCTGTGATGTGGTGGAGTTTTATACATTTTGGTATTCTTGCGTAGGCCAATTTGTTCCGACGGCAGAAGTGGCGGTTTCCGTAAGTAAAGTGGCTAACTCACGATGAGTGAGTGAGAAGCTGGTCGGTGATTGGTGACGCCTACCAAAGGTAAACTCCAGCGCAGGTGGGCGTTGATACTTTAGACGAATAAGTGCTTAGCAGGAAACACACCTCAGTCTCGGTCTGCGTGCGTTCTCGAGCGCACGTCGATCGCAGACGCCTTCCCGCTCTTTTAGCCCCCGCGCTAATTGAGCACCCAAATTTCATTGGTTGTTGTCGTAATATATAATTTCATAGTTGTTTACCGTATTAAGTTTCTAACGCCGTTTTCACGGCGGACAGTGGCTCGTTAACCGTACTTCTAATAAGTTTCTAACGCCGTTTTCACGGCGATCAGTGGCTTGTTAACCGTACTTCGTGGAACGTGAGCTTCGTCGACGGGAATTCGTTGTTCCAGGACTTCAAGTGCCGTGTTCGAGTAAGTTATCCGCGTCGTTCTCAACCGCCCTACTGCGTGTAGGGTGGTTTTAGGAAGTTAGTCATCGTTGTTAGGTTCATATATTGTCCCTCCCCAACCCCTCCGCAATGGCTTCCCTAAGCTTTGACGAGTTTAGGAAGAAGTTAATTGAAAGTACTGAAGGCATGTCTTTAAATGCTGATAAGTACCGTTTTTTAGATACCCTTATCCCTAATCTCATGACATTAATGTCCACAATGGCCCCTCAGGCCACCCCAGTTCCCCAGACCCCTCAGGTCTTAGGCCCTCCCGCGTCCCCTTCCTCCAGTGACATGGAGTGCGAAGTAGACGCCCCACCGCGCCGCAAGCGCGCACCCGCGACCGAGTCATCCTCGGACGCCACCCCAACTGGCCCTGAGTCTCCCTCTTTTATGCTTGTTAAGAAGCGCTCTAAGAAGCGTTCGAAACAAGACCCTGCGCCCTCGACGCCCGTCCCTACACCCCCTGCGGCGTCTTCAACGCCAGCTGCCCCGTTGTCTTCAACACCCGCTCCGGCCCCAACTTCTGTCAAGGCCAAGGTCCCACCACCCGTTTTCCTTCGGCTGCAAAGCCCACACAGTCTAGGCCTGCCCCAGAAAACTGGAGGCAGCGCCCCGCATCGAATCCCATCCCAGCTCCTCGCCCATACAAACCCACTCCTCAATCCTCCGTAGCAGACGATATGCGTATCGTCTGCGACGCTATAAAAAATGTCGATGTTAGTGAAATCGCAGTCTTAGCCCGTAAACTTAGGGCTTCACGTACTCCGACAGAGCGTTTGCTAGCTCTGGCGGAGCATAGTTCCCTTCTCAATTCATTGTAGGTTCATTTAAATGAATTGATCCCTAAATCATGCTTCGGCCGACCTCTGCCCAGCCCCGGCTTCACCGGAGGCTGCCCAGAACGGCCACCAACTCATGTCCCTTTGAGCACCTTCAGTGCAACTTTCACTACAGGCGGAAGACCCGCTAGCGGGTCTCTGCCAGCGCGCCCAACTTCCCGACGGGTGTCGCTTCCGATGAAGGCTAACGGTAATAACTACAGCCAACAGGTGGTTTTTAGTGGGTAGGTGCCATTCTGGTGAGTCCCACATAACCCCCCCGCAGAGGAATTTACCTGCGGGCGGGTATGCATGACGCATCGTCCACCTCCCTCCCGCGAGGGTGCCTCGGCAGCAAAAAAAAAAAAATTGCAGGAAAAGAGAAACACTGAATATTCCGATGACATAGTTAGTAGTCCTTTTCGCACTTTATTCACAAATTTTGCTCGTTCACTGTAATTCTTAATAGTCCGAATTTAGAGTTGAGATTACAAACTGATTTATTCAAATAATATAAAAAGTTGCACAGAGAGCTTGTTGGACACGTCTAAACTGTTAGACATCCGGGGGGGGGGGGAATTAAACATTATTATAGCATCAAAACAAAAGATATACACTAAGTATACAGAATCTAAATAAACAATAAATGTACAAGAAAAGGTAGGCTGAAGGTACTTTGAGGTAATTTCTATCAGGCAATCAAATATTATTGAAAAAACATGCGACACAGTTTACTTGTGTAAACTCGGGGCATTATATTAATTTCAAGAGTTAAGAAAGAAATAAAGAATTCCAAGAAATAAAAAAAATCTTTGCAAAAAGTATAAACACAGGAAACACATTAAACATTATTAGTAGAAAGTAATACAGCATACTATAAATAACTTACTAGTTATTTTATATTATGTATAGTGTTTTTTTGTGACAAAACATTTTATTTTTGTACCTTCATATCTAAATCCATACATCAAAATCCATGTAACAACATTACAGCTATTTTATAACTGAATGTGAATGTAAACACGATACCTACTGGTACCAAAACGTACGTTTTTACAACTTGTGTCTGTCTGCATGTCTGTCTGTCTGTCTGTATGCAGCCAACTTTGATGAAAATTTCTCTGGCAGATTGCTTATTTTATAAGAATTATAATAATAATACACTTTATTGCCAAACCAGTTACAAAATTAAAATACACTTAGATTAAAACTACAAAAAAAAGAGAATGACAACTAATAAAGTGATCTCTTCCAGGCAACCCTGAAATTAATGATTTATAAATGAACTATAACTACTGTTGGGCAGTACATTTCAGCAAGATATATTGAAGTAACATAGTAAACAAATACATACATACATACATAAATACTCGTACCATCATTAAACTTTTGTAACAAATATTCTTAAAATATACCAATACATATCACAGAGAAAGAAAGTAATTCTTTACATTTGTTTTAAATGCCTGAAGTGGTTTACCGAATGTAAAGAGGGAGTGAATTCCATAGAGAAGTAGCTTTCACCTAGGAGTAGCCAGCAAAAAGTCTAGACTAGCTGATCGCAAGATACGTTCATGGTGTTGATGCAAAACTAAATCGTTCTTTTAAATAGTGGGGCAGGGTAGGGTTGAACAGTATTCAGTAAAACAAATTAAGTACATGAGCATTTCTTCGAAATCGAATTGGGAGCCACTTGAGCTTTGTGCGAAATTCAGAAATATGATCATATTTAAGCAAGCCAAAAATGAATCTTATGCAAATATTTTGGAGGCGCTCAAGCTTGTTTATATGCTCTTCCGTGAGATCGAGATAGTTAAAGAGTCTATTAGAATACCTAAGTTTTCAATGACAGAACTATATTATGGAATATGTAATCCATTAAATCTAATAAGTCTTACGTTACGATGATCAATATTAGAGAGAAATTTAGTACTTTTTTTTCGAACTGGTGGTAGAATCATGTTTTATTTGACGTCAATAAGAACAAGTAATTGTCAATATTGAGAAATAAATATTTGAATTTGAATTTGAATTACCCACGTGAATTACCTGCGTTTTATTGGGTTTACTCAAATATGGACGACATATCCTAATTGATAGCACCAGCAGCCAATAATGTCATGGAAACCAGCTTGCGTGTATATTTGTAAATCATCAGCAAAAATGGTGGCGAGAAGAAGAAAGAGAGTGAGTTATGCTGTTAATGAAGACGGAAAATAATATAGGAGAAAGCACACCGCCTTGTCGCACGCCGGCCGCAGTATTGCACCATGTAGACACGTTGTCCTCTACACAAACACGGTATGCAGATAACTGCGAAACCAATCGCTGGAAGAAGTAACATTGGTTTTTTTTTATAACAGCATAGTATTTCTATTCAATCCGTCGCAGTTGAGTGGTAGCTGTTAATAAATGCTAAGTAAAAAGATACATATTTTAACATTGTACAATTTATGATATGAGTTTTTATCATTTGCATCTACACCTGATTTTCTCGCTGTCTTCTTGATTTATCGATCGTTCGAGTTTAACATGTATGAGAATGTCGCATGTGGCTTCAGCATATCAAATATCGATGTTTTCTTTATAAGTATAGTTTTATAGTCAATCCGCGAATAGTTCCGACGCCAAAATAAAATAATTAAAATATTTTTACATTTTTAAGGTTGTTTGTAATTTTTTTGTGTTAATAAAGTTTTAAATCTTATTTATTTGTATGTCATTATAAAAAAACTACTGAGAAGAACAGACACTTTCTAACGAGACGAAAGTCACGGCGGTGACCTGGCCGGGTGCACAGTGACAATTCATCTGCGATTTTAAAAGGAAATTGAGAAGCAGGCGGCGGCTGAATAATTTATGCGCTCTGCTGGTGGCGTCGGGGTGCTCATGTGGAGTAATTTGTTCGGCAGCAGCGTGGCACCGACGCGTAGCGCCCATGACGTGGCAGCTTCCATGATTGCTCTCCAAGAAGTTTGTAATAGGCACTTGTCGTGCCGGCACGTCTCGAAGCCATACTGCAACTTTCCGAGCCTACTGTGTTTGTATAAATTATTAAGAACTGCGACGGGAAAACAAGAAACACTTATTTTTATTTTCTGACTAGATTGCTACTCTAATATTTAGCGATGCGGTAGTTCGGGGAGCGGCATACAAAACTGGGTTTCCGTGTTCTGGAGTAATTCATCATCTCGGGACGTTAATTGCAGAATTGCGACTGTCGCCGCGGGTAGTGCGCTGGACGCAGGGTTCTGGTTATTGCTGCAAGTTAACACGACAGTGAATGAGTAATAAAGCTTAAATAACGAAGATATTACAGGCTATGTTTGCTTTTAAAGCAACTTCACAAAAAACGCGTGAAGTAGTAGTACTTTACCTGTATTTCTAGTGTGCTGTGCTTTCGGTCACAGCACTCCTCGTCAAAGTTCTTTGGTCAACTTAAGCATAGCGATAAATTTTTTTAACTTCCTAGAACGCTGGGGTTAATTGTAGTTTACAAAACATTAAGTAAGGGAATCACACGACCTGAAGAACCTAACGAGATACAAGTTATTCAAGTTGATAAAAACAGTCGCTATGTGATAAATCAAAAAATATAAAGCAAAATTTCTTTCGTGTAGTAATAATATTGCGTAGACTAGCAGTTATTGTTATATTTACAGCTCGCCTTATCAGATATGTCTATGTGCGTGACGTGAGGCCATCAGAGTACCAACAATGGGGGTTGGAGGGAGGGGCGGAGCTCTGCAATAGAAATTACCACAATTAGGTATGTTTAACCTAGAAATAATATTAAATTAAAAATTATACGCTACATACTTTCCTGGCACTTTGTATTAAATACTCGTACCATCATTTTCACCTTATAACGTAATAACGTTAATTTTTTAATTATATTTATATATATGTATTTCTTAATAAAATTAACTCTTTAATAATTAC
This sequence comes from Marasmarcha lunaedactyla, assembly GCA_923062675.1. Classification (NCBI taxonomy): domain Eukaryota; kingdom Metazoa; phylum Arthropoda; class Insecta; order Lepidoptera; family Pterophoridae; genus Marasmarcha; species Marasmarcha lunaedactyla. The sequence continues at coordinate 438,052 of OV281344.1, forward strand.
GCAATAACATTTTTACTAATAAGACAAACAACACAAATAATTAGTAGGCAGCATATACCAAACCTAAAATTGTGTTTAAACATATGACCTATTTTCTTCTGCATGCATAAAAAGTTTGTTAAACTCCGACTTCAAAACGAAGATGCCCTTGGGCGGCTTCGGCGTGAGAGTTAAGAATCTGCTTTTTAATAACATAAGTCATTTGATACCTAGGCCGTTTAGGAGTTGGGTAAATTATTATATTATAGCGCATTAAAAAAATCTCAGTGATTTTTACTGTAATTTAGCTGAGAAAACCGCATGTGTAGAATTTTAAATGCTGATCGGCGTCCTTGGCAATGAATGGGTTAAAATAAACAAATTAATTTGATGCACTATTAACATACGACATTGAGGGAATCAAAATCAAAAAGTCAAGTGTTCCTTAGAGTACATACCTTGAACTGGTATGTAGTGGAAAGGATGCCTTCCATCGTGCCGGAGAACTGACCACAATTTACATACGCCCAGGCCAAGGGCTGCAGCAACCTGTCTCACACTTTTCATAGGGTCCGCTTCAAACTCGGCAAGGATTTGCTCGTCAATGTTTACATTGCCTTGTCTAATGTTGACTCTCGGCTCTTGAAAACGTAGGTTCCCGGTTTCGCGTAAACGTCGATAAGTATTTGTAAACGTTTGGTGACTAGGGAGACGTCGGTTGGCATAACGCTCTCGATAAACTCTACGAGCTTCACGCGCGTTGGAGTTAGCGCTCCCATATGACGCAAGAGAGAGAAAAAAATCTACCTGCTTTGTGTCACCATCCCAGTAATAAGCCATTTCCTTTTTTTACCTTTGCATTGATAAATTTCGCAAAACATTTAACGTTCCACATAAGTAGATTTTCGTTGAAATGTTCCGCCTTGGTAGAAAACATCGAATAACTTTTCTTTCAAAAAAGTTATCTAAACAAACTACATATCCGTAGAAAGCTCACAACTTAGAGTTGATTTTATGAAATCAGAAGTCATCCATCTCTCTTATATATTTTTTTAAATGCAACCCAAACTGAGCTTCGAGATTTATTTTAACTCTTTTTTTATATTTGAGGGTTCATAACTTTATTTCTAGCAATGTGCAATGTGCAACTTTTAATTTTAAAAGGACCTACATATCACTCAAATTGTATGAAGAAAAAAGAGATCTGGCCTTGAAAAAAAAATTTTGACGGGTTTAAAAAGTACAAAAGCGAAACAATTCAGAAAAAAGGAAAAAAATTAATTAAAAAAAATATTAAAAAAAAAAGCTTGAGTCCTAGGCAAAATCTTTTGGGCTAGTTAGTTAACAGATCACCCCACCTACCCCCATATTTGTATATTCAACGTTGTCCCGAACACCCTGTATAATGCTGTACCTAAGGAAATTTAATCGTTGACTCAAATTAAATTTAAAAAATCATTTAGCAAATGGTTAAGTGAAATATGTTTTTATTCGATAAATTTATATTTTGACAAGGTATTTATTTAATTGTAATAATTTCATAATTTTAATATAAATAGTAAAATATATTGGTGGTGGGGTGTAAATTAATAATAACATTATAGTTCAAAAAGCAATGTTAATAGGTTAACCTTATTATCATACCTATTGCATGCTGTACAGCATAGTATGTGGAACTATATTTCTGTGTAACATCCTTTTTATACCGTACTATGAAGCAAATAGTTTGAGTTTGAGTTTGAAAAGAGTGTGTGTGAATGAAAAACATTTTAGCTAAGTAAACTGGATTCACATAAAATCGGATTACATCAAGTTTTTTATATTTTACTCTTATTTTTTTTTTACCATTTTGGAATTCTGATTAAAGGTATTTATGGCACTTGCCAAGGCACTCTAGTACATTTTTTTCAGGAGGTTCTGTCAAAGTCGAGCTATTTTGAATATGTAGAATCGGCAAAAAGTGTTATTTCCAAAAAATATTGAGGGCAATTTTGTTATTTCTCTTATTGTGATTACAGATAAGTATGTTTTTATGGTTATGGTGACACGTTTTAAATGGGCAAAAATAACAAAGATGAACCACAATAACCAAAAAGTAGTTAAAAAATTGACAAATTCTGCTTATATGATAACCGTTAATGACCATAATTTCTAAAAAATATGGGTTGGATTTTTTTTCTGATTTTTTTGATGATGTTTACCATCTATCCTATCGTCCCGTTTTGGCTTTACGTTGAATTTTGGGACACCCTGTATATCTCCGTTCGATATAGAATACAAAGTAATAAGTATGTAATTTAACTAGCAGCTTCAACAAGCAAACAACCACATTTTTGTTGTATAAATATTATAAATCTACTAATAACATTAATCACACATAAAATAAAACGTATGATCAAAGCCTAATAATTAGGAAAACGTTTGATACGGCAATCGGTTTGAAAGGGACATAGCGAGCTAATGTGAGCCTATCTCGGGAGACCATTTTTAAGTTAACATTTGTTTTATTTTAAATTGAATCTATGGTTTGACATAATATTTGGAGTGATCTCTGAGGATCTCTCCGGTAGTACAGTTAGCAGCTTATCAAACTACCACAAAATATCATCTTAAAAGATTTTAAATCTAAAGTTCTAAGACCGAAGACTTCAAAATTAATTGAGGAAATTCGACATTTTGTGGTAGTCTCATGAGCTGTTAATCGTACATATTAGTTTCATGCATAGCATCACTAATAAGTTTCATTTCATTCGTACAGGCCATGGAGTTAATAAATACTACTGGAAGGTCCACTTCTACTCGGTATACGATTCTCTCTAATGCTAGCTAACATTCCTGGAAAATATCGAAAAGTCAAACAATATGAATAGAATAGGCCGTATGCCAAGCGGTATGAAGCTTTTTATGTTTTGCATTAAATATAAACATTTGTTTCAACATTTGATAATATAAGTTTTCGCATAATTTTACTTTTATTGCAAACAAGACAATAAGTCAGTTAATAAAACAATGTTTTTATTAAATAAATACTAAATACTTAACAAATTATATAGAGCGTCGATGACGCAGTGGTAAAAGTGCTGGCTTCTTGATCTTAAGGTCCCGAGTTCGACCCCGTGACTGCCAAATGTACCGGCTGATCTTCCAGAAAAGGAAAAGATCATGAGGAAACTCACACACCCCAGAATTATTTCGTAGGTTTGTGTAAAATCTGCTAATCCACAATAGAGAAGCGTGGTGGACAATAAATTGCCTGAAACCAGCCCCATAATCGGGTGAAAGCGCTGAGGCTAAAATCCCTGCAGTGGGATTATCAAGGCTATCGTTGTGGTGAGGAAATTAAGTACTATTATTTGATTTAAAAACAGAATTTTATAATAAAGTAGAAAAATAAATAAAAACCTTGTGGAATTTTTGGTACAGCGTGGCATAAGTCTTATTATCTTTAATCCTTTCAGTGCAATAGACGATATATCTTGTCCATCTGAGGGTCCTTTCTCATACTGTTGTTGAGATAACTCGTCGAACCAAAACTACTGTTGTGTACTGCGGAGAGAAAAATGAAACTACTCCCTCATACGGGGCTAGTACAACGAGTTCCGAGGCTTTGTGGAATGCCAGTAATAATATTTCATTTTTGATGATGAAGCGTACTTATATTATAATATCGATCGAACTTAACTTACCAAGTTCGTTTGATCCTCTATTATAGATGATTAAACGAACTTCCAAGTGAAGTTCTATCGCTATTATATGAGTTGCTTTATTCGAAGATAGTATATAATTAAACAGGTAGTCCTTTTAAGGTACTAGGTAACTTCGCACAGTTTTAGAGTATGTCATTTGACTTATTCAAAAAACTTCCGTCTGTTTATTTGATCCAGCCCGGTTCCGGCAAGTCTTTATTTTTTAGAGATCAAAACAAAACTTTTGTATGAGTTTATGAGCCGGAGAAGAAAGCCGAAGAAACGGCTTAGTAATTCTAGATAATTGATATGGTATTCTTTTTCACTATGTTCCCAAGAACCATAAAATTTATTGTTTTGGAATGCTGCGCCCCAGCCTGTTCTGAGTGCATTTGTAAATTCTGTAATCGTTCAAGTATTTAATAGCTCTTCAGTTATGTCCAAGTAATAGACATCTGCGTATTCGATTATTGGTTGTATGAGTGTTTGAGCAAGAGCGATCCTGGTCTGGAAGGGCAGAAAACTCCGAAGACTTTTTAATTGATGGATGGAATAGTGCACTTTCCTACTAATTTCGCTGACGTTAGCATTCCACGTAAGATAAGAACCGATAATTACTCCTAGGCTTTTGACAGTGTCAGAGAAATTAATAGGATCACCGTCCAGGACGACAGAGGGTAAATTGGCAAAATCGATGCAACTGCGCATATGCCGACTACCAATTATGATAGCTTGAGACTTGCTAGGATTCACACATGAACCAAATGATTTAGCCCAATCACTTATACGACTGAGGTCCTCATTGACTGCAACACTAGCAGATGCTGAATCTTCAAGTGTGAAATGTCGATTTGCCTGCAAGTCATCAGCGTAAAGGTGAAAATTACAAGAAAGGACTGTAGAAACGGAGTCAATAACACCAAGATTACATGTGTTTTTTTCGACAAAGCGAACTAGTTTATAGATACTCGCGATCACTTATGTAAAAACATAAAATGTCTTACCCCATCGGAAGAAATAACGAGTCGCTTTCATTTATTCTTTAATTTTTGTTCAAATTTTTGAACTTTCAGTACACTTTTAATACAACTTTTACAGCATGTTTAACATTAAACTGCTAAGTTGCTCGTTGGTATAAGAAGTGTGCGTGTTACCACGTGCAAATCATTCTCGCTCCGATCGCCGCCCAGTGCGGACGTGCAAGACCCCCGTTCTCCGTTGTTTGGTCCCTTCCCGATACTCCGTGGCGCTCAGTCTACTGACGTCACGGTTTAGCGTGTTGGTTCCGTGCTACGGTTTTCAAGGTTCTTTCTACTCCCTCTGAGTGCTATCGAAGTGCGTATTTTTCTTTGCGACTAAGCCCCTTAGTCTTCAAAGTGCTGTGCTAAGTTGTGTTGTGCTTGTGCTGAGTGCAGTGTTGTGCCCAGCGTAAGTAGTCTGGTTTCAGTGCAAAGGATACTTAACGGTGACAACGAATTTGTACTGAACCAGTCCTTTTTATTTTTATTTATTTCTCTTCTCTATTTTATTTATTTTTCTCCTATTTTCATATTTATTTTATCATATTTGTGTGTTTTCGTGTGTATTTGTCCTTTCTGTCGGTAAAGGTTGACCCTAACGCGGTCAACTCTTTACCTGCGTACCCTTTTTTAGGCTTCTAGGTAGCGGCCTTCGGCGTACTACGGTTAGTTTTAAGTTATTCTCCCCAGCCCCCCTACCGCTGGTAGGGAGGTTTGCCGCTAGGATTTTGCTAGGTTTTTAGGATCTAGGCATCTTTTATTATACTTATATTTTTACATATTATTGTCCCAACCCCTTCCCAAATGGATAAGCAAATCGTCATTAACATTGCGAAGGCGTTCGCCCAAGCACTCGCCGCGTCGGGTGTTTCAATTTCTGACGACATATTTACGCAAGCTGTACTAGCGCTTAACGCGTCCCCGGCCCCTCAGGCCCCAACCCCAGCCCCTCAGGCCTCCAACATCCAGACCCCTCAGGTCTATAGCTCTCCCGCGTCTCCCGTTCCATCCGATATGGACTGCGCGTCAGTCTCATCCTCGCGCTCATCTCGTAGGAAGCGTACCGCTCCCGGGAGCGATTCAGACTCCGCCGCGTCCGTAGCTTCGTCGGTCGCCGCCACCCTAACCGGCTCTCCAGAGCCCGAGTTCCAATTAGTTGCCAAACGCTCTAAGAAGCGTTCGAAAAAGGCCGCGGTGTCTTCAACACCCGAGCCAACCCCGGTGTCTTCTACACCCGCCCCCGCGCCGCTCATGTCACTCGAAGTGACCGCGATTCCGTCGGTCACATCGAAGCCAGCGACGCGCTGCGCTCCCGTCCCGCCGAAGCCTCAGCTCCCTCCGCCCGTCTTCCTGCGTGAAAAAGCGCGCTGGACCGCGGTTTCAAACTTGTGCAAAGTGCACAAAATTAATTACTTAAAAGCCGCCAACGCTGGCGATACAATCAAGATTCAAATAGCGACCGTCGACGACTTCCGCGCGTTTACCAGGTTACTCGGATTAAACCAAATCGCGTATCACACCTACGCCCTCCCGGAGGAGCGTTAGATCCGCGCAGTACTACGGGGCGTCCCGTTCGAACTCAGCAACGAAGATATTCTCGAGGACCTTAAGTCCCAGGGTTTCCCGGTCACAGCAGTGCACAAGATGCACTCCAACCGCGGTAGGCGTTTTCCCTTAGCTTTGGTAATCCTGTCGAATACTCCCAACTCGAGGGAGATCTTTAGGGAGGCTCGCACAATTTGCGGACTCTCAAATATCTCCGTCGAGCGTCCCAACCCCCGTGGTCACCCTGGGCAGTGCCACCGCTGCCAGCTATATGGCCACGCAGCGGCTAACTGCTCAGCTCCCCCCAGGTGCGTTAAGTGCCTGGATCCACACTTCACAAAGGAGTGCACTCGCACTCCTGAATCCACTTCCCCCCCTGCCTGTGTGCTGTGCGGCCAGTCCGGCCACACAGCTAACTACAGGGGTTGCCCGCGCGCTCCGCGCTCCACCACCAAGAGGGTCGCGCCTAAACCGGCGCCGCCGCTCACTCCTGCCAACTTCCCGCCGCTGCGCAACCGGGGTCCCCCGGAAGCAAAGCCCGTTCAGCCGACAAAGCCCGTTCAGCCGACACCTACTCCGGCTCTGTCTTGGAGACAGCGTCCGGCCGTCACGCCTGCACCTTCCCGACCCATCCCAGCTCCCGTAGCTCCCGTAGGGCCGTGTCCTTCTCCGTCATCCGCACCTCAGTCGTCGTTGGCTGAGGACATGAAGACCGTATTCGACGTTATTCAAAACGTCGATATTAACGAAATTTCCGTGCTCGCACGCAAACTGCGAGCCGCCCGCTCTCCTCAAGAGCGTTTATTTGCTTTAGCCGAGCATCACTCGCTCCTAAGTTCGTTGTAAATTCTTTTATAATTTATAAATTCGTAAATAATAAATTATAATGTCTAGACCCGCGAATCCCGCGTCCAGTCGTATTAAACCCAAGGGCTTATCCCTAGTATCTTTTAACGCTCGTAGCCTTAACACCAACCTTCCCGAAATCAAACTGTTCCTTCAGAACAAAGAACCTGACTTATTCCTTCTCCAGGAGACATGGCTTACTCCAAACCGCTCCAGGGGATTCGCTATACCTAAGTACGCGTTTATTCGTAACGATAGGCCCAACTCCGACGGTTTCGGCGGCACCGCTATATATTACAAAAGAGGCTTCCACTGCTGTCCTCTCCCTACTCCTCCTCTCCTCAACATGGAAGCCACTGTGTGTAGATTGGCTATGACTGGTCATCCGACCATCATCATAGCTTCAATCTACATACCTAGTGGTACCAGACCAATCCGCAGCGACTTTGAGGCCATTCTCGCCCTCGGCCATTCAGTCATTATGTTCGGAGACTTTAACTCCAAACATACTGACTGGACGTGCCTATCGACTAACACCAGCGGTATCGCTCTCCTCGACATCAATAACTCCCTTGACCTAGACGTCATATCCCCCATCACTCCCACTCACTATCCCAACAACCCGTCCTACTCTCCTGACATCCTCGACTTTGCAATTATCAAGCGAATCAATCTTGATCTAAGGTCTATCGAACCGCTCGATGACCTAGGCTCCGACCATCGCCCCGTTTCCCTCGTGCTAGGACTGCCGAACGATAACGCCTCATCTCCTAAGACCTTTACCAACTGGAAAGGTTTTAAAAATACGTTAGTTTCAGCCTTGGAGGCTCCGAACTCTCCACTCGCGATCTCTCCCGAACAATTAGATAGCCCGGATAAAATCGATTCATTAGTAAATTCTCTCACTGATGCTATCAACTCAGCCATCAGTGACAACGAAAAGGTTGCTAAGCAAGGCAAACCCACGCTTCCCTTAGCCGTTAGCAATCTTATTAAAGCTAAAAACGCGGCTCTCCGGAGAGCCAAGAAATATCCCACGCCCGCCTATAGAACAGCTGCGAATCAGCTTCAACGTAAAGTTAGGTCTTGCCTCGCGGAACTCCGAGACGCTCAGATGAACGATCTCATGGCGAATATCTCTCCGTCCCACCAAGCGTACTATAGCATGGCCCGAGCCTTACGCGTAGACACCGTCTCTCACGTTCCTCCTCTCACTCGTCCCGATGGCACTACTGCCTTCGAAGTCGAAGAGAAAGCCGAATGCTTCGCCGACAGCATTGCCGCACAATGCTCGCCCAGCACGCAACCCGCGAATCCCTCACACATCCAGGCGGTGGAGGACGAAGTCCTTCGCAGAGACTCTCTCCCCATCACCGCCGACCCTGTCACAGTCTCTAATGACGAAATCTTGCTTCTCATTAGAAATCAAAAGTCCAAAAAGGCTCCGGGTGCGGATGGAATTCCCAACCACGCACTTTAGCACCTACCTCAACAGATGCTTACCTTGTTAGCTATCATTTTCAATGCCTGCTTCGACCATAGCTACTTTCCAAAAGCTTGGAAAGAAGCGACAGTCATAGGCATTCCCAAGCCGGGCAAACCTCTGAACGTCCCGGCTAATCACAGACCCATCAGCCTCCTCAAGGCAATGTCTAAACTTCTCGAGAGAGTCATACTCTCTCGAATGCGGAACCATCTGTTTCCAACGGATGGCGATCCTCTCATTATTCCCCATCAGTTCGGCTTTCGCGCTAAACACTCCTGCCCTCAGCAAGTCCACCGAATCGTCGAGTATATACTTGACGGTTTCTATCCGCGTCGTTATAAAACAGTCGCGGTTTTCTTTGAAGTAGCCAAGGCTTTCGATAAAGTCTGGCACAGCGGTCTCGTTTATAAACTCTACAAGATAGGCTTACCGGATCGCCTAGTCAGGTTAATAGCGTCGTTTCTCAAAGACCGTACGTTTCGATTTACACACGAAGGCACGCTTTCTGTGCCTCGTCCCATAAAGGCTGGAGTCCCTCAAGGCTCAGTCCTCGCCCCTCTGCTGTACACCGTGTACACCAACGACATTCCCATCCCGCCGAAAGGCGTCGAACTCGCCCTCTTCGCTGACGACACCGCACTCTATACCAAAGGCCACGGTGTTCGGCGCCTTGTAACCAGACTCCAAAGGGCCGTAAACGCCCTTGGTGCATGGTTTCAAGAATGGCGCATCGATGTGAACCCTGAAAAGAGTTCTGCGATGCGCTTCGACCACAAACGCCGTCGTCCCGATGGCGATCCCCACGTTCGAATGTTAGGCATTCCCATCCCCTGGAAGCGCAGTACTAAATACTTAGGCGTCACATTAGATCCGACGCTTTCTTTCAAGCCACACGTCGAAAGAGTTTCGAAACTCGCTCGTCACTATTTAGTCCGCCTAAATAGCATGTTAGGTAGAAAAAGTAAAATGTCCTTCAGAAACAAACGTACACTTTACAAGGTCTGCGTTAGACCCGTCATGACGTATGCCTCGCCAATCTTTGCCCACGCCAAACCCTCCCTCCTGTACAAACTGCAGGTAGTTCAAAACCTCTTTTGCCGCCGGGCCACAGGCGCACCGTGGTACGTGCGTAACGCGGACTTGCATAGAGATCTTGAACTGCCTACAGTACAACAATATCTCAAAACACTCTCTGAAGCGTTCTTCAAACGCTCCGAAACCCATCCCAATCCTCTAGTTCGTGATTCTGTCTCATATACTACTCCTGTGTTAGACTCGAAGTTCAAAGTCGCTAGGCCTAGAAATGCGCAAACGTACTCATCCACCAGACTGTCACGCGATCTCGAGGCCCTTCTGGCCGCAAATTCTAATTCTAACGTAAATTCTAATCCTAACGTAAATCCTAATTCTAACGTAAATGCGAGTTAATTCAATTTTATTTTGCAATTTTTTAATTTTTGTTTTAATTTTTGATTTCATTTTGAGCACCTTCAGTGCTACGTATTCACCTTCAGTGCTTTGAGCACCTTCAGTGCTATGTAATCCCAGCGGGTGACCCCTTCTGGGCCCCGCTAGCGCGGCCTCTTTCTCCAATTGGCCGTCGCTCCGATGATGGCTGAGTGGCAAAAATGCACGAGCCGACAGGGGGGTTTTTAGTGGGTATGGTCCTGGTAGGCGTCGGGACGAGTCCCACATAACTTTGGAATCGCGCCAGAGTATGCGTCAGGGCATTTTTATCCTCCTGCCCTTCCCGCGGAGGGGAACAAAAAAAAAAAAAAAAAACACGCGCAAAAAAAGAATGAAGACTTGCCGGGACCGGGGTGGATCAAGTAGCACCAAATGTTTCTATGTTTCCGATGAAATCGGTTCAGCCGTTTTGAACTTTATCCAATACAAAGAGACAGACAGACAGACAAAATTTCTTAAAATGACGTTTATATCAGTATTATATTTATATAAAACTGATATAAAGTTGTAAATGTGTGTTTCCACATGTGGCTACAATATGGACTTGACAGATTGTCTATGACGTCCGTAACATTCGAGAGCAAGATATGTTGTTCGGAAAATATGTTGTTCGTAAAATATTTTTTTCCTTCACGCACACCGATGATGCTCATTGCAGTAGGAATAAGCGTACTCTTCTTAAAATGCAACCGCATAAAACTGACTTTTTCTCTTATTCCTTCACCATGCACGCAGTTAGGTTGTGGAAAGTGTAGTATATTGTGCGGTACAATTGTAAATGTATATGAGGGTATTTGTGAAATAAAAACAGTGTTTAACCAACTAACGTGTGTTTCACTACATGGTGACAGCGGTGCTTCAATTTTATATTGATTGCATGAAATTACGGTTAATTGTGTGTAGTATAGCGATTAGACTACATTGTGTTAAGATAATTAATACGTAATCATGGAACACGCGCGTCCTCCAGCGGAATTATCACTCGAAGGCGGCCCGGCTATGAGGTCGGAGTCGTGGCGAAAATGGCGGAAGCTGTTCGATGTGTTTTTAAAGGCGTCTGGAGTGAGCAAGGAGGCTAAAGAAGTGCAAGCCAGCTTGTTGGTTAACCTCATAGGACCGGCGGGGTACGAAGTTTATACCACTTTCACGTTCGAAAGAGGTGAAAGTGAGGATGACATCGAATGTATACTAAAGAAATTCGAAGACCATTTTAGTACTAAGCCAAATATTACTGTGCGACGTTTCAAGTTTTTTACACGAAATCAAGATGAACGTGAGACTATCGACGAGTATGTTACTGCATTGCGAATGTTAAGTCAACCTTGTGAGTTCGGTGAACTACATGAAAGTTTAATTCGTGATAAAATCGTTTGTGGAATTGTCAACAATACGATAAGAGACCGTTTACTACGGACAGATGAATTGACACTGTCGAAAGCCATACAAATTTGTCAAGCGGCGGAGATGTCAAAAGAGGAAGCTCTTTGCATTGATGGCGGTGCAGAAGAGAGACAAGTGAATGCTGTGTCGGTACGAGGCGGGCTCCGTGGCAACGCGCGCACATGGAGACAGCAGCGCGCGGGTCGCGGCGGCCGCGGCGCTTGCGCCAGCGCGGGAGTTTCGGGCGGCGCGTGCGGCCGCTGCGGCGGGGCGCGCTGTGTTGGCGGTGATCGGTGCCCGGCTCGTAATGCCTTGTGTTTCGTTTGTGATAGAAAAGGTCATTTTTCTCGAGTATGTGAACGCAGAAAAGTGATGTGCAAAGTGTTTAATTTAAGTACAGATTCGATAAAGAGTGACGACGCCGATATGTTTTATGTAAACACTATAACCGAGGACAAGAAACTGAGTAAGTCGAAGACCGAGTGGCTTGAAACTGTTTCATGTAATGGTAAACAGTTAGTGATTAAAATAGATACAGGTTCTATGATAAATGTTATTTCAAAAAATGATTTTTTAAAATTAGGATTGCCTATTGAAAGACTTAAATCTTATACAAAACGAGTCCATTCGTTCACGGGAGATAGGTTGCCTATTATAAGTACATATAACTTGACTATTGTTTTTAATAATAAAACATACGTTTTACCGTTTGTTGTTACGCAGTTAAAATGTCAAAACGTATTAGGATTGCAAGGATGTACTACAATGGAATTAATAAATTACATACATATGATAAATATTGATAAATATTCTAGTTTATTTGAAGGTTTAGGAAAGGTACCAGGAAAATATAATATTAAAATTGATAAAAATGTACAACCTGTTATGAGTCCTACAAGAAAAATACCGTAAGGGCTTAAAGATAAATTATTATCGGAGTTGAAAAGAATGGAGGGACTCGGTGTTGTAAGAAAAGTAACACGTCCGACTGACTGGGTAAATGCAATAGTTCTAGTAGCTAAAAAAGATGGTAGTATTCGTGTTTGTTTGGACCCTAGACCCCTTAACCGAGCCGTGCGACGAGCGCAGTTTCCGTTGCCGACGGTAACGGAGCTAGCCGTGAAGCTGCGCCACGCTAGCGTGTTCAGCGTTCTGGACGCGCGCTGCGGGTTCTGGATGGTGGAACTTGATGAGGCCAGCGCCGACTTGTGAACCTTTAGTACTCCGTTTGGCAGGTATCAGTTCTTACGCTTACCTTATGGAATAAGTTGCGCACCTGAAGTTTTCCATGGGAAACTTAGGCAGCATTTGGAGGATCTAGAAGGTGTAGAGTCGTTTGCAGACGATGTAATTGTGTGGGGACGCTCTAGAGAAGAGCACGATAAAAGATTAGAGTTGCTACTTCAACGAGCTCAAACAATAGGCATTAAGTTTAATCGAGATAAATGTACATTCGGGGTGACAGAAATAACTTACTTAGGTCATAAATTTGATGTAAGTGGAATGAGAGCTGATGATCGCAAAGTTAAGGCTATACTAGACATGCCCCATCCTACTGACAGGAAGTCGCTAGAAAGGTTTCTGGGCATGGTAAATTATTTGTCGAAATTTATTCAAAATTGCTCGGAGTGTGTAAATATACTGAGGTGTTTGTTAAAAAAAGATGCAGAGTGGCTATGGGAAGTACATCATTCTGAAGCAATTGAGAAGTTAAAATGTAAAGTTGCGAGTGCGCCTGTGTTAGCGTTGTACTCGACGGAGGCGCCGGTCGTGCTGTCTGTGGACGCCAGCGGTGTCGCGCTAGGCGCCGTGCTGCTGCAGCACGAGCGCCCGGTCGAGTTTGCGTCGCTCACCCTCACAGACACGCAAACTAGGTATGCTCAGATTGAGAAAGAGATGCTAGCGATTGTGTTTGCTGTAGAGCGATTTAGACAATACATATATGGCAGGACCGACGTCATTGTTCATAGTGACCATAAGCCTCTGGAAGCTCTTTTTAATAAACCATTAGTCGCGGTGCCGGCTCGATTGCAGCGAATGATGATGAGAGTGCAAGGATTCGATATTAAAGTTAAGTATGTGCCGGGCAAATACATGTATATTGCGGATACATTGTCACGGGCTCCCTTAAAAGAATCGATGAATGAGATAGTGTCAGAAGAAGTCGATGTGCAGACTTGTTTTATGTTAGAAAATGTGCGATTTAGTGAGTTAAAACGTGAAGCGATTAAAAAAGAAACGAAGTATGACAGTGACTGTAAACGATTAGTGCAATATATAAAGAATGGTTGGCCAAAAAATAGGCGTGATATAAGTGAAAAAGTCAACGTGTTTTGGCCTTATCGTGAACAACTTCAATTCATAGATGGGATGATTTTTAAAGGAGACTGTGTTTTTATTCCGAGGGGCTTACGAGAAGAAATGTTAAAGCGAGTACACGAGGGCCACTTGGGCATCGAGAGCTGTAAGCGGCGAGCGCGTGAGGTGATGTTCTGGCCCGGCATGAGCGAGGACGTGGAGAGCGCGGTGCGCGGCTGCGCGGCCTGCGCTGCGCACGCGCCGCGCTCGCGCCGCCAGCCGCTGCTGCAGCACGAGGTGCCCTGTCTGCCGTGGCACAAGCTGGCTTCTGACATATTTGAATATAGAAAAAAACGATATATAATCCTAGTATATTATTTTTCAAACTATGTCGAAGTCGGAGAGTTGACTGGTATCGGTAGCAAGCAGGTCATAAATTTTATGAAATCACAATTTGCCCGGCACGGGATACCAGCCGAGTTAGTAACCGACAACGGCCCAGCTTATAGTTCAATGGAGTTTAAAAAGTTCATGCGTGATTGGGAAATTAATCATGTTACGTCATCACCGCACTATCCACAATCAAATGGTAAAAGTGAAAGGACGGTGCAGACAATAAAAAATCTTTTAAAAAAATGTATGGATTCGGGTCAGGACTTTAATTTAAGCTTGCTTAATTTTAGATCTACTCCGCGAAATGGCTTAGATTCTCCGGCACAAATGCTCATGGGTAGACGATTGAAAACGAAATTGCCGATTACTACAAAATTATTGAACGAACCGGTCGACAATAATAGTAACTATAGGGCTCTAATAGCTGAACGACGTTGCGTTAAAGAACAATATGATAGGTCCGCGCGGCAACTACCACGCGTATCAATAGGTGATAAGGTTACATTAAACGACAACGGTCACAGAAAACTTGTCACAGTTACAGAGCGCGCGCCAGAACCGCGGTCTTTTGTAGTAGAGGATGAACGTGGGGTGAAGTTTCGTCGCACGCGTGGCCATCTCGTGCTGCGAACGAAATCTAATGTGCGCATCGTGGAGCAAACGTCAGTACCACTCCGTCACTCGTCAGAAATGCATTTTGAGTTCCCTTTATCAGTAGTATCAGGCGCGGCGGTGGCAGTTCGACGCCGGCGTAAAAAAGTAATAGATGCCGGAGGAAGTGATTGTTTACAAAAGACCGCTACACAGTCGAGTGAAGTAATTGGTGGAACGAGTTTGTTGTATCCTAGTTTAGAAAGCTCTCCTAACTCTGTTATAAGTGAATCTGCGCCATCACAGTCCCCTTCACCACCACAGGTTCCTATAGTAAGGTCTAAGGAAAGAACTGCACGAATGCTGACAAATTTAATTTTCGGTTCATCTAATAAAGACTAAAAATATACCTACCTATACTATACTATGTACATACCTATAAAGGTGTGAATTTATAGCTAAATACTTGTATCAAAAAATGTTGACTGTTTTGTTAATATAAAATATATATATGTAAGTACTTTAAAATAAAAATTCACATAGATAGATGTGAAGAATTTATATATACCTTTTTTGATGGATTCTTTCGTTGTTTTTGTTCATTTTGTTTTATAAGGGAAAAGATGTAGTATATTGTGCGGTACAATTGTAAATGTATATGAGGGTATTTGTGAAATAAAAACAGTGTTTAACCAACTAACGTGTGTTTCACTACAGAAAGCACTCCCTTGCATAATCCGTAAATCGAAAACGTTATTCTTATTTAAAACGCGAGTAAGAGAGCATTACGTTTCTCGAGTCTATTAGCTTGCGTTCTTGTTTTTGTAACCCCGTAGTATTATTATTATCTTATTTTAAATTCTTTGAATAATTTGCAAAAGTAAAGTATACTGTGTATGTATTACTTTGCATATATTTATATACCATGGATATTCTATTTCTACGTAGATAAGTAGTTCATATTTATATTTAATACAATATGTAAGTATATTAGCATTTGCTTATAGTATTTATGTTATGTATAACAATATATACATATATATATTGGAGAGTGTGTGTATATATATATATATATATATATATATATATATATATATATACGCTCTCCAGTCTCAGGACTCTCTCTCTCTGTTGGAAGAGATTTCTTTTTGAAATAAACAGTACCTTTGTACATTATTTGGTAACTACTTTTTATACTGTAATTAAAACCTTTGTGTACGAATGATTCAGTAAATAAATAAGTAACATTAATAAATAAATAATGTTTAATAATAATTATGTAAAATAATGTACATACATTATCGTTGTTTCTCATTTCTGGTAAAGCCTATAAGTTTCGTATGCCTGTTCTCTCGTTATCTAAATGGGTGGTCGATATTAACTATTCAAAAGCGCTAATTCTAAGTTATTGGAAAAACATATTTCCGACATAATTTAGTAATAAGTACGCTTGTTTCGGAAGGGGCAAACGTAAAAGTTATATAAGCGTTCACAGCCGACCCAAAGTTGGTGGCTGGCGGCGCTCGGTGACAGGTGACAGTTGCACCCCGACTCGGCACCCTGCAGTCCAGCGAGGTGATAAATACATGAGGTAGTCGTAATGTCCTATACAAATAAGTAATTATGTATATCGAATCAAAGAGGAAGAACTTGGTTGTCTCCCTCTACTTATACAAAAATGCAAATAAAAGAAAGAGATATTACTAGTTTTGAATGTTGACACTAAAATATCAATCGTGTAGTGACGTCATAGCAGGTGGCTAGGGTGCCACAAATCGCCATTTATTGTTACATTTCTGTCAAAACATGCTGTCCATAGTGATGTTCTTCGGAACATCACTATGGACAGGCTTTGATTATTTAACCAGATATCGATGATCATTTTTAATATGTTTTTAGTTTTCATACTTTCGATACAAATGATAACAGGTGCTTACGCGGTAAATCATATCGAAACGGTATTTGCTTTGCTTGCCGTTGTGCGTGTATTTTTGAAACAAAAAGGCGTGAAGAAGAGGGAACTAAGTTTGCTTAGAATTGTTAATTTGGTTATTGAATAGGCAGGTAGTTGTTTTGTCTATTTATGAATCGTAATCATATAAGACAAGCCAGACTTTAATTAATTGAACTGAAAACTTTGATGCTTGACCTTGAATGACTTTTTAAGCAAACATGGGATCTTTCGGTGTTTTATTTATAATAGTGTACCCCAGGTCTGTACCAAAATTCAGCATGTTGGGAATTAATGCAAAATGACCACTATTTTTCTGGCTAATTTGACGGGACTATATCAGGAATAAGAAAAAAACTGTATAGGTCTTTACTTTTTATATTAAGAGAATTATAATGAAAGTAAATAAACCATAAACTATGATTATTTCATTTACGTGAATCTCTTACAAAAGTTCATTTAATTTCAATATCACATTTCAAGTTCAATATTTAGTTCTAAAATATCGATAGTAGATTCGATACTCGTTGTGTAACCCTAAAAATGGACGCCATTTTATGTTATTTTTCAAGTTTAGGTATGCACGTTTTTTTTCGTACTTGGGGTTTGTCCAGTGGTTAAGGTCAATGCCGCAGTCGCCCTGTAATGTTGCCATGTTAAGATGGTTGTCTCTCACACACCTGACAGCCTCTAGAAGTGTGATTGACTCTCCAGTAAAGACAGAAGATTGAGGGGGAAATGTATATGAGAGAAGAACTGAGTATTTTGGGATCCAAATGACAAATGACCCAACACACCCCACACTGGAGAGCTTTGAGGCATCTGTGTAGATCTGAGTCCAATCCACCATCTTTCTTCCACAATGCTTATAAAGGTGGTATTGGCTTGTGGGTCATGTTTGGTAAACCCCAAAATCAGGGACTTTATTAGGAGTAAATATAAGTGATTCATAAGGGAAGGTATAAACAAAGTTATGTTCACAGTGGAATATGGGGGTAGGTGAAATGTCCAGATTGTAGTGGCTTTGTATAAGGCAAGGGGACGTTTTGTTATCCTAGTAGCTAGAGATGGGGATGGAGGACTTAAGAGAAGAAAGTTTAAGGTGTATTGGATGGGAAGAGAAGTCAAGGGTTCTTGCCAAGAACTTGTCTGACAGGAATTGTCTTCTGAGTTGGAGAGGAGGTTCACAGCACTCAACTTGCAGTGTTTTGATTGGTGATAATTGAATTGCACCCAAAATGATCCGCAGACATTGGCTTTTGATTTTGTGAATGGTTAGTAAACCTGATTTGTTACATGGCTCAAGTAGGAATGATCCGTAGTCAATTACTCTCTTAATCAAGGCGTTAATAAAGAAGTTTTTGGGTGCTTGGATGCGACCCCCACTACACACCCGAGATTACTCGTATCACTTTATGCACAGTCCACATCTTTTGGCCAGATAGCTAAGGTGACCAATGCCTGAAAGTTTGCTTTCAAACACCAACCCAAGAAATTTCACTTTCCTTGCTTAGGGGATAGGTTTTCCTGAGAAAGAAATGGAGATTGGCGGGCAGGTTCTCTTCCTCGTGAATACTATGGCTCTACATTTAAGAGTAGCAAGAGCAAGGCCATGTGAATGTAGCCAGTCGCCAAGGTAAGTAAGGGCATTGTTAATAATAGGGACTGCATCTTTGATCACACCAACCGTAAGGTTTATGGCAATGTCGTCCGCATATTGAAGGATGTTGCAGAAGTAATTGACAGACTTATCCAAATCCGAGGTGTAAATGTTATATAATAGAGGGCTTAAGACTGAGACCAGAGGGAGCCCCTGCCAAACAGATCGGAAGAATGATCAGCTTGTTCATGTCGGATTTGGATAGATCTGCAGACAAGAAAGTTGTATATGAAATATGTCAGTCTCGCCCGAACATTCAGCTGTTGCATTTTCTGCCTGAGTGTTGGGAGTTGGACATTATCGTATGCTGCGGAGACGTCCAAGGACACCCCCACCACCACCGATTCATTGCAAGTCAGAGCTAGCCTTAGATCAGCGACGAAGATGCTCAGGCTATCGATGGTGATCATGCCTTTACGAAAACCAAATTGGGATGGGCTTAAAAGGCCACGGTTCTCAACAAACCACTCCAGGTGGTTTTTGATCAGATTTTAAGTAGTTTTTAGAATAGTACACGACATGGCGACTGGACAGTAAGAATTACTGACTGAGGGATTCTTGCCATTCTTCAGGATAGGGACTACCAGGTAGAGTTTCCAAGAATCTGGAATAATGCCAGTTAGGAAACTCATATTGATGGCCTTGGAAGGGAGAAAAGGGGAGCGATTTTATCAAAAAAGGGGTCTAACCACACAGAAGGGTTATAAGAATTAGGTGTGAGGCTAGGGTTGAAGGAACCACAGAATCTTTTAAGTGACCTCCAGACTACAGAAGGGGGTGTGTAAGGAGCTGAACTTTCACAGACCTGTTGCCTGTTTTTTTCTTTTTAAACATTCTACGGGCTTTAGCTGAAACTTGTTTGAAGTTTAAGAAGTTCTGGAGAGTCATTGAGGCACGATGACTAGCTTCAGCAGTCTTTCTTTGTCGAATCATATCTGAGCATTCTGAATCCTATGTCTGACCTATGTTTGACATCGGGTTTTTTCTTTGGTGTGTGAATGTCAGCGGCAGTGTGTATACATGACAGCAAATCATTATAGCATTCAAGCACATTCTCAGGATTGGGTGATGGAATCGATGAGCACAAGGTGTTGGTAGCTTCAGTATAATTGGCCCAATCTCCTTTTTCAGTTTCATACATCAAGAGTGGTAGGCGTTTTTTGGATATTGATGAAGAAGTTGGGATTGATAAAATTACGGGGAAGTGGTCACTACCATGGAGGGAATTAGCTAAAGACCAGGAAATGGAAGCAGCCAAGGAAGGAGAGCAAAATGAGACATCCACGGCACTCGGTCTTGGATGAGGTCCTGTAATGCGTGTTGGGCGGCCGTCATTGAGGACACACAGGTTGTGATTATCAATAACATCCGCAAACTTCCGGCCGGATGCATCATCTGGTTGCGGGCACTTGCTGCCCCACAAGTGGTAATGGCAATAAATTCCCCAAGAATAACTATTGGGACTTCTAGGTTAGCTAAGAGGGAATGGAATTCATCTAGTAAGGGTATAGTAAGAACAGATATGTTAACAGAAATAAGAATAAAGTTAAGTATTTTGATGGGAACAATATTTATTTCAAAGAGTGTTGTGGAAATATAATAATAGAGTAGGGGAGTGAACGTTTCACAAGAATGGCTACACCTCCATGACCATCCCGCCTATCATCCCTGAGACAGACATACCCAGTCAACCGATAATGGCTACCAGGGATTAACCATGTCTCTGAGATGGCAAAAGCTAAAGGGTCATGTTGGCGAGCCAAATGTAAAAGTTCATGGGTCTTAGGACGTAAACTCCTGCTGTTCCATTGGAGCAGCTTGGCCATGGTCAAGGATAAGGCTAGCTAGAGGAGTCAGTTTACTTGCAACGTTGTTCTGTAAGGGTATGTCACTAAATTTCTGGAGTATGTTAAGAAGTAGGGATATAATTAAATCTAAGATATTATCATCATTGTTTGACATAATATGTCAAACTGTACATATGTGTACATTGTGTTCTACATTGGGCATCCCTGTCATAGCCAGGGGAGAGGGGAGCCCTAAACTTGGGTTGAGAAAAATACTGCTTTTTTGTAGGTTTGCTTGGGGACAATTATTGGGGAAGAATTAGGTCTACATAACTGGCAATCTGTCATGACGTCCTCCATGTTGAAACAAACGCAATGAAGCTCAAGCGGCGGGGATGGTGAGTGGCCACGTTGTTCCTGCCTCCTCATCGCGCGCCGCTCGCTCGCTGCTAAGGTCTACATGACTCGCAATCTGTCGTGACGTCCTGAAACATGTGAAACAGATGCAATTAATAAAATTTTGTTCTATTCTAAAGTTGATGGGAATGGATGCCTCTTGCCTTCAGTTGGATCGTATGCTTGTTTGCCAGCTATAACGTAGTTTTCAAAAGGGAACAAATCGCACTACAAAGAAAATCAAAGTGATTGAAACTTTTGATCACAGTTTTAGAAGATACCAACCGTTCTGCCCCCTAGACCCCACAACGCTGTCGTTATCATCGGACACGTCCCACAGTTAGCGCTTAAGTGTCCGCAGATGTCGATAGAGTCACCTAGCGGGCGGTGATCAGCGTTTTAATTAACGTTCTATGGACATCGATAACGTCTGGCGCGGCGCGACTTCAGCTGATGAATGTAACGAACTAGTCACTCTGCCACTCTACCAGTTTGTTGCAAACGATCACTCTTTTACGTGACTTCTTTAAAAGTATTCTAGTGGACGAACAATGATCTATGTGCAAGACGTTGAAAATACAGATTAGATAATAAATATACGAAAGTGACATCGTGTCCATGTTCAATTCAATTAAGTTTTGTAAGACATAAGAAACTGCTATTGTTACTTTCTGACGAACTATTTCTGCCAATGTTACAAGTTGGAAAAGGCACGACTTGTAAACGTAGACATAATAGAAAATAAACACAAATTCGAAATTCAAATTCAAGTTTGGGAGACTAGCGAAATCTTTATTAATTATGATTATTTTAATCATTTATCACAGGCCTGTTTGACTTAACTGACACGCAACACTATGCAGTGGCACGTCGCGGCGACCCGCCAGCCTCGCTTGTTGTTGCGAGTCATGTGCGAGAGTCCTCCGCCGCACACGTGCTCCATTACCATAAATAACTACTCAATATCCAACGTGCACTGCGCCATGTTTATCACTCAAACGCAGAAAGTGTAATGTAGCATGTCATAAGCAATTTGTGAGCACCAATATGGTATTTATGTTTATAAATATAGAAAGCAGTTTATGCTGATGAATATTTTTTTATTATTATTTTTTTATTTTTCACAAAATATCAATTACAAAAATCAGAGTTTGGAGTCTTCTTTTAAGCATGCAATGCCTGTGCCAGAAGAAAATAATAATTTTTTGTGTCAGAAAAAAAATGTGAGTGAACGTGTGTGTGTGTGTGTGTGTGTGTGTGTGTGTGTGTGCGTGTGTTTGTGTGCGTTTGTTTGAAATAGAGAAACAGTGCGTGCTTTTATATATTTTTCATTGTAGTCTTAGCAATAGATTTTCAGTCTCCTCATAATTTAAGGACTTCAACAAATTACTAACAGTTTGCAGTCGTGGATATTCTTGTTATAAATATAATTAATTCTACTTTTTATCTTTGTTTTTCTTCTTTTTGTCTCAATACGGCAATCATACGGCAGAAATTTGTGTTTTTTAATTATGATCTGTAGAGCATAGAGTGCAGGCTGTTTTCGACAGACTTTCTGTAGGGTATTTTTGTTTTTAAAGTGCATGAACTATATTGCTGCTGCGCTCGTTGCACTTCAATAAACCTCAATTTTGCTGCTCCACACCGTACAGTTATACAGTATATCAATATCGACTGCACCAAAGCAACATTAATTTCAATTAAGAGATTCTATCCATGGTTTTTCCTCGAGGTTATGCCACTCGGTACAATGTACCGCAGCGTACCAAAGAGCCATATAAGCTTCCTAATTCTGCTGGCAAGTAACATGACAGATTATATGGGCTATAACATAATTATAAATATTTAAAAATATTTAATTTTTGATGCTCTATTTTAAGTAGGACAGTTAGAGTCAGTGGTAGAATTATTGTTGCAGCTGTGGATTTTTATTTGAAAATTTTCATGTGGCTGGGTTCTACTGCTAATACTGAAGCAAAATTTGAAGTATTTAGGGTAAGATAGTTATATTGAAGCCAATTTGCTACCCTCGTCATGCCCATCTCTACACGAGATGTGACTGCCCGCCACGAGGGACCTGCGAATACAATTTCTGTGTCATCAGCGCACTAAAAAATGTTGGTGTGTTGTATTTGCAAGTGGCATAGGTCGTTGACGTAGATTAGGAATAATGTGGGGCCTAACATATATATAATAGGAGCAGATACAGGTAAATGGGTATAAAATCAGAAATGTTAGCTTCACCGTACTGCACATCTCGTTATAGATAACTTGAACAAAAAACATAGACGCATAAAAAGAAAAATGTGCCAAAAAGTCACTGAAAAAACAGAATCTGATTCTCTCAGGGGACAAGATAACAAAAATTACTTGAACAATGACCCGCTACGTGCTTCTTCGAATTAAACTCCGTAGAACTGTTCGGCTCAGCTGACGACGGTGCCGCGAGGCTGTCTGAAAACGCAATAGCAATGTAGATGATTACGTCTGCCTAGCTGTGTGTAGATACGACTCCCAGTGCCTTATGTTTTTGGCAAAAGGTATAAGTATTGTTTCAAGAGACTACTCGTACTGTCTCGAATGTTTTCGATGTTCCGAGTTACTTTTTATTTTTCTTTTGTATAACTAAATATACATATTTTATCTTTATTTCATATGGATAACTACAAAAATCATTTGACATTTCTTAAACTAATGAGTTAGTCTTCCTAATCTAAGTAAATACAATATTTCCCTTTCAATGTCATGAAATGAAATGAAATGAAATATTTATTTCTTAACATTGACAATTACTTGTTCTTATTGATGTCAAATAAAACAAGACTCTACCATCAGTTCTAAAAAACCTTCTTGAAGAAGAACTGGCAAGAAAATAAATTTACAGAGTCTCTTTATGCAATGTCTCCCTCCCCCCAAGTATCCAAACGACGAACACCCTCAAACGGCACTCGTGAGATTTGACCATCAACGAATTTAAATAACGAATGACATGTGAGACGATGGAGCGTACTATATTTCTTATTACGTACATTAGCATGCCGACTATATTTCCCCCACGCAACCCCCCCCCCCCCCTTCGGCCAAGTTCACGAGACACCCAGCGGCTGCCAAGTGGCAAACGTGCACATCAGTTAATATCGTTCCGCCTGAATACGTCGCAGGACTGCTTTACAAAATTACATATTCTCTCTGTACATATTTTTGCTTATTTAAATGGTCCTACAATTCTGTACACGGTAAATGATCAAGGTTTAATGTTTCAATGGGAAAGCTATAAATTATGGAATATATTCCATATATTTTTGGTGGCATTTATAATTGCAAGTGTTAACTTTTTTCATGGTTCAGAGACATAGATTGTGCCGGGTGCCGAAGTAACCGGGTAAATGGAGGAATTTCTTCATGTTTCAAAAGTCTCATTAAAGCAGCCAGTGAAATTTACTAATGATATTCACAAGTTCCCACTCAATAGAGATTTCACGCATATTTTAGTTGAGCGGTCAGATATTGCAAATGGTGACAAAGATTGAGCTACGTTACTACGACCACAAGCCGGTGTGCTGCGGGGCGCGGCGTGGTGAGTGAAGTTGGAAGGAGGGCGCTGCATACTGTATTAATTCCCGTTAACAAGCGGCCAGTGACACGACGCACGGATTGTGTTGTATCCTTTTTTGCGGCCCTTGGTCGGTAGCGACTGGCGTTAATGCAACGAAGTATTTTACGAAATCGGAAGGAGTCGGTCAGTGTCCGGCGGCGAGTTAGTTGCGAGATGATTAGGTTACTTTGTTCCGTAAGTTCGACGACGTCTGCTGTATGGCTGTACACTCATGACATGTGAACTGTGGCCATTAAGACTACCTGGTTGCACTTGGTTCCGGTAGCACTGTTCACACCCGGTTATGAACTCACCAGTAGAATTGAATCCGAAAGATAATACTGGGTCCTGCCGTTCTTAGAAGAACTTCAACAATAGCTTTCTTGATCCGATTCCAACGACGTTCCGAGCCCTGAGCAAGTGTCCCCATCAAAATGTTCTTATAAAGTTTTGAATTTTTTTCACTTTGATGGCGAAATCCATAATCCAATGTCTGGTTAACCAAGTGGTAGGTTTCTTTAATAATAAAAAAATATACATAAATTAAAATTATCAAAGATGCCGTCAAAAAGATCAAACCCGTCTTGTTAGAGACATGTTTGTTTACTGTGGACGACCTAAAATAATATTTTTTTGCCTTAAGGAAAAAATATTCTAAGTTTTATTGTTATATTACACTTCGCAATTTTAAAAGATTTAGTTAAATTTATATTTTGTGTATGGAAATTAAATTGTTACTAAATAAATAAACATGAATTAATCTGAACAGCGGTATTCAGACAACACTACCAGGCTCTAAGATACTTCACACAGAAGCATAATATTACACAATGTTTAAAGAGAGTTTTCGCGCAAAATCATAGATGGAGGTCCCGCGAACTTTCTCAGTGGTATAGTGTATGTTACTCCATTACAAATTATATATATGTAATGGTACAATCATTCCACAAATCCCGACTAGTTATGTTCTGCAGTATCAACAGCATAAAACTTGTAATTAAAACATAATATTGATGTTATTTAAATAGCTATCGTGATTGTGTTTGAATTTACAATGGTTCTAACAGACAATACGAAATAAGTAACAAAAAGCAGTGATTTCCAAAAGAATTTTGATAATGTTTAAACAAATCAAACAAATCAAAGCCCCAGCAAACAAAATAATATTCAGAACATTATCCAGCAAGTATTATATTTCCTTTGTTTGTTAACGCTATTAGTCTTCTATTAGATTCTATTGTATTCCGCCGACGGTTCCACTCCGCACAGAACCGGCTACCGGGACATTATCAGCGTCAATGCACAAAGCGCCGTGTCTGCGGGGTGGTATATTTGTCCCGGTAGAGACTGGAAGCGTCCGGACACTTTCGGTATGCGTCTGTAGAAACGGTTTCGGAACTAAGGTAAGAAATACCTAATTTACCCTAACAAGGGGGAAATATTTACTAAATTGTTCACAATGGTCACGGTATTTCCCGTTGAGGATGGCCAATCCTCAATATGGATTCAATCTAGCTACTTACTTTTGTGGTTATTCTTGCAGCATTAGTGAGTAATAGTAGGTAATCCACCAAGGGGATAAACAGTGCCTTCTGTCACGGGCGGCGTATAGAAACCTAAGCGAACTGAAGGATTCAAAGATTACCTCACGAGCGAAGCGAGGTGTCAAATATGAATTAGTAACTAAGACCGAGCGAGCAAATAGAGCTTGCCCAAAACGAAGACACGTGTGTCCCGAGGAGTATACACTACTTTCCACATCCACTGAGATTATTAAAACCCGTAATTATTTACCCGCATTAACAATTAAATGCACCATACTTGGCTTCTGCATTCTAGATAAATATTGGAAAACTCACAAATAGTTTTGCCGCCTTTATTATTTTTTTGAAGACTAAAGGTATTTACAAATTCTTTAACATTTTAGGTAGAATATTATTGTTAACAATGCACGTAGTATCCCATAGTATATTAGAGTTTGCAGGGTTTAAATCTGAACTCACAACAAGGATCTTCAAATTGCGCCATTTTATTGATTAGGTTAGAATATAACCCAGACAGAAGAGCCACACAGCCTTGTTTATCTTTTTATAAAATGGCTCAAGTATTGGATTTCAAATTAAGAACATATGTTTATTGGGTCACTTGTAGTTATGATATTATTTTTATCTTTTAAAATATATGAATTTTTAGTTGACTGTCCAAATTCGAATCTGTTTTAACCCGGAGGTTAATAATGAAATTCAGTTCAATACTATGCACCGGTTTTGCCTGAAGGTCATAACGCCTCATTTTAAACGGAGTTTGCATCCATCTTTTCGAGAAGAGACGATCGTTTTCTCTATAAGCGGGAGCAAAGTAAATCTCTTCCTTAACATAAAGAGAGCAATAATAAGTTTACATATTGGAAAACTATTACTATAATTTTATCGCAACCGAAGAGATCCATCTAAATTTTATTAACCTAGGTTCATGGCACCATAGGCCATGGTGCGCGTGTTTCTTTTGCTTTGTTTTAAAATTAAAATATGTTACCATTGAAAAAATTAGGAGTTCAGATGAGTTCCTTACTGCGTTCAGGATTTAAATAGCGCCCTCACCTTAAAATAATATTTTTGCTCCCTTACCATACAATCTACTGTTGCATAACATATATACTTAGACTTCGTAGGGCACGATGCATATGGTGCGAAAAAGAGATACATCGATCAAAGCTTAATAAACCCAAGATAAACGAGAACAAATCTTATGGTTACATATATCCATTTCCATTTTCTCATAATAATTTTTATCTTTTAGTCCCACGTCGCACAACGACAAACCCGGCGCGGCACGGCGCTGACCCCGGCGCGGCAAGTTAGTGATAGTGAGGAAGAACAGCTTAAAGATAAAGTTTCATTTATAGAGTTGATAAATAGAGTTAAAAATGTCCTGTTTCTTAAAAACGTATGTTTTAAATCTAAAATTTTTAGTATCATCAAATTAGTTGTGGAATGGTTAGTTATCTATGCTGTGGGTTTAATTTCAGATTGGTCTCTTATTAAAATGTTATTAAATTATATTTCCAATGGCTTCTCCTAAACTAATTAAGTTAAACATTATACAATGGAATGCCCAAAGTATATTGCCTAAATTGAAATCTTTCGAGGAATTGTTGCGTATTGAAAAAGTTCACATCGCCTTAATTTGAAAAATTTCAATATCGGTTTGGTAAACAGTATATTATCATCCCCTATTTCGAAGGAGGCCAAATTGTTATATAATGTAGTGAAAATATGTTTAGATAATAGGTAATATTATATTATTAATTTTATTGATGTGGATTTAGAGAGTCACGATGAGGGTGGCTTTTGTAAAACCCTCTATAAATAAATATTGATTAAAAAAAAAAAAGTGTTTTACTTTTGAAGACATATTCAATACTATAATAAAACATCGAGCGCTCCTCGCTTTGTTAAACTGCTTACTAGCCTGTGTGTGTGTGCGGGCGTGTGATGTGATCAATCACTTGTCATTGGCGGGATTTATGAGCGGATACAAATAGGCTGCGAGCATGCCGCCCGCCGTGTCCCGCCCCAGGTTACTAGAATGTTATGTGCACAAGTATACCGCTATTCGATCAGAAAATTTATATAATTTCAAAGGTTTTGGAATCTTTGTGAACAGTCATATGATTGCAAAGCACAACATAACATGGCAACGCACCATAGCAGAATACACATAAATAAGATTTCGCAATAGTTCTAAAACAATACTTAGTGTTTTTATAAAAACCCATAAATAGGAAATACGCAAGATAAAACAAAAAGATCGTCAATTTAAAACAGAAATATTACTAATGTAAGTAATATCAATTCATTTTGCTGTGTTTGGATCATGTCGAGAAACACGCAAACGGACTACTGCGCTGATTGGTATTGGTGACGGCTGTTTCTGTTTATTTTGCCGAGTCTATTTAGTTTTATTGTGGAAGTGGGTGGCGCAGTAGTGAAGGCGCTGGCTCTTTGTTAAGAAAATATTTCCAAGATATGTGTTAAGTCTGCGAAGCCGCGGTAAGTCACCGTGATGGACTGCAAATGTCTGCCGCCACCTCGCGGTTGGGTGAAGCTGGCCCCTGCCGTCGCCGAGCTTATTGATGAGTTGTGTGCGAAGGAATGGGTAAAGTGAGAGATTTTTGTTATCTTCACTATGTAAACAGATTGTGATAAATTGATAGAATATATTATCACAGAGTTTAAAAAACACAATTATTCAAAATCAGAATGAACAATGAAATACACAAATACTTGTGCTTGTAAGATTTAAAGCTAAAGGGTCTCTCTAAGGATTTGACATTGACAAAATGGCTGATGAAACTTAAATTAAATTTTTTTTTGATAAGAATGATCCTAACGTTGTATTGAGTATTATTTTGAAGAAAACACCTTTGAGTATGCATTGAAAACTTTCCCAGCTTATCATTAACGTGTAATAGAGAATCAATGTACCAACCTAATTTAAAGAAAAAGGATACAATGGATGCAGCGTGTTCTATCCCCTGACCCTGTACGTTGTCGAACTTGTTATTTGTCTCAAATTGCGATTGAATTTCAAATGTATTAATTATTGGGTTTAGTAAGTTTAAATAAAAACATAAGTAATTTTTATAAATTATCAAGTCTGAAAAGGTGCCATAAAATATTCTGAATCGACCTAACATCGGTTACTTAAAAGACCATGTTTAATGAGGAAACTGATCTAAGACTGTGCAGTATATTTATAATATTGCTTTTAATAATTGTTCTTTTTTCACATTGAATAAAAACACAATCGTGTTCTTTCAGTTTTACTTTAACTTTGCGTTCAACATAGATTCAAATAATAACTCACATTAAAGAAAAATATTTTGGTGTTACCTGTTTTTTTTTTCGAAACGTACAGTTTATTTATGGCCCTATGGGCCTTTTAAATTTCACTGGACTTACAAGGTGTTACCTGTTCAACTAAAACGTCGCTGGCTTTTTTCTAGTGTACTAGGTAAGGTTTTAGAATGATAGCGAAGTATTAGTGTGCGTGCTGTGTTTTTTGCAAGATTTCACTATATTTGCAATAACACGCGCTTTCCAACAGGAGGAATGCAATTTCAAGAACCTTAGCAAACTTATCCGATTCCAACCAGTGACATGAACCTTTCCAACTTTGTAGCTTTAGTTTACTTACTATCCGTAAGTATTCAGATGCAGTTAGGTTAGGTTAGGTTATTATATATAGGATAGGTTATAAACTGAATTACTGCGATGTGGGCACCGGTAGACTGGGTAAAACACAAAGGTTGTCGCAACGAGTTCAAGCGTTTGAGTGACTTCAGCGTTGCTACGACGCTACACGACTAGAGTGTTACTACGACGCTACGTAACTTGAGCGTTGCTAAGACGCTAAGTGACTTGAGCGTTGCTACAGCTTCGAACAGTTTAACATTAAGACGTTTTATTCAAAACTTATTATTTAAACGTAAACTTATTTATTTGGAATGAAACATAAATAAAAATAAAATGGCTTGTGTACGGGCTGCATGACGCTGGGAACAACATTCAACTCTATGTATAAACAAGTGTAAGTTTCACAAGTTCTCCGAGCTTCAAAAGCGCGCGCCGCATCCTCGCACAAAGGAACATTCTCGCTCCGATCGCCACCCGGTGCGGACGTGCAAGACCCAGTTCTCCATTGATCGGTCCCTTCCCGATATTCCGTGGCGCTCAGTCTACTGACGTCACGGTTTAGCGTGTTGGTTCCGTGCTACGGTTTTCAAGGTTTTTCTACTCCCTCTGAGTGCTATCGAAGTGCGATTTTTCTTTGCGATTAAGCCCCTTAGTCTTCAAAGTGCTGCGCTAAGTTGTGTTGTGCTTGTGCTGAGTGCAGTGTTGTGCCCAGCGTAAGTAGTCTGGTTTCAGTACAAAGGATACTTAACGGTGACAACGAATTTGTACTGAACCAGTCCTTTTATTTTTATTTGATTTCTCAATTTTATTTATTTTTTCTTTTCTCCTACTTTCATATTTATTTTTATCATATCTGTGTGTTTCGTGTGTATTTGTCCTTTCTGTCGGTAAAGGTTGACCCTAACGCGGTCAACTCTTTACCTGCGTACCCTTTTTTTTAGGTTTCTAGGTAGCGGCCTTCGGCGTACTACGGTTAGTTTTAAGTTATTCTCCCCAGCCCCCCTACCACTGGTAGGGAGGTTTGCCGCTAGGGTTCGCTAGGTTTTTATTTAGAAATTCTAGGCAATTGTTATATAAATAGTTGCTAGGTTTACTAGGGAACCTAGGCATACATTATATATTTATATATTACATATTGTAATTCCAAGCCCTTCAATGGACCTTGTAAACATTCTTAGGTTGTTCGTCCAGGCGCTCGTTGCGTCCGGCGCCAACTTATCAGATGACGTAATAACGCAGGCCTTACAGGCATCTATCGCGTCCCCGGCCCCTCAGGCCTCAACCCCGGCCCCTCAGGCCTCAACCTCGGCCCCTCAGGCCTCCAACGTCCAGACCCCTCAGGTCTACAGCTCTTCCTCGTCTCCCGCCTCGTCCGAGATGGACTGCGAATCGGTCGCATCCTCTCACGCGTCGCGTCGCAAGCGTTACGCTCCCGGGAGCGACTCCGAACCCGCGTCTGATACGTCGTCAGATGCCGTCACCTTAACCGGCTCTCCTGAGCCCGCGTTTCAACTTGTCGCCAAGCGCTCCAAGAAGCGCTCGAAGAAAGCTTTGGTATCATCATTACCCGAGCCCTCCCCGGTGTCTTCAACACCAGCACCCGTGCCGTTAAAATCGCTCGAAGTAACCGCGTCTCCGTCGGTCCCATCGAAGCCAGCGACGCGCTGCGCTCCCGTCCCGCCGAAACCTCAGCTCCGTCTTCCCGCGTGAAAAAGCGCGCTGGACCGTGGTTTCTAACTTGTGCAAAGAGCACAAAATTAATTACTTAAAAGCCGCCAACGCTGGCGAATCAATCAAAATTCAGGTCGCGACCATCGACGACTTCCGGTCTTTCACTAGGCTTCTGTCGATCAATCAAATCGCGTATCACACCTACGCCCTCCCGGAGGAGCGTAAGATCCGCGCAGTACTACGGGGCGTCCCGTTTGAACTCAGTAATGAAGACATTCTGGAGGACCTTAAGTCTCAGGGCTTCCCGGCTGAAGCAGTGCACAAGATGCACTCCAACCGCTGTAGGCGTTTTCCCTTAGCTTTAGTAATCCTGTCAAAAACTCCCAACTCGAAGGAGATTTTCAGAGAGGCTCGCACAATTTGCGGACTCTCGAACATCTCCGTCGAGCGTCCCAACCCCCGCGGTCACCCTGGGCAGTGCCACCGCTGCCAGCTCTATGGCCACGCAGCAGCTAACTGCTCAGCTCCCCCCAGGTGCGTAAAGTGCCTGGATCCTCACATCACTAAGGAGTGCACTCGCACTCCCGAAACCGCTTCCCCCCCTGCCTGTGTGCTGTGCGGCCAGTCCGGCCATACAGCTAACTACAGGGGTTGCCCGCGCGCTCCGCGCTCCACCGCTAAGAGGGCTGCGCCTAAACCGGCGCCGCCGCTCACTCCCGCTCACTTCCCGCCGCTGCGCCCCCGGTAGCAAAGCCCGTTCAGCCGACGCCTACTCAGGCTCTGTCTTGGAGGCAGCGTCCGGCCGTTCCGCCTGCACCTTCCCGACCCATCCCAGCTCCCGTAGCTTCCGTAGGGCCGCGTCCTGCTGAGGACATGAAGACCGTGTTCGACGTTATTCAAAACGTTGATATTAACGAAATTTCCGTGCTCGCACGCAAACTGCGAGCCGCCGGCTCTCCTCAAGAGCGTTTATTTGCGTTAGCCGAGCATCACTCGCTTCTAAGTTTGTTATGAATTTTTTTTATTTTTGTATAAAATCGTAAATAAGTGAATTATAATGTCTAGACCCGCGAATCCCGCGTCCAGGCGTATTAAACCCAAGGGCTTATCCCTAGTATCTTTTAACGCTCGTAGCCTTAACACCAACCTTCCCGAGCTCAAACTGTTCCTTCAGAACAACGACCCAGATCTTTTACTTCTCCAGGAGACATGGCTCACTCCTAATTGCTCCAGGGGATTCGCTATTCCTAAATACGCGTTTACACGTAATGATAGGCCTAAATGCGACGGTTTCGGCGGCACTGCTATATACTACAAAAGAGGATTCCATTGCTGTCCTCTCCCTACCCCTCCTCTCCTCAACATGGAAGCCACTGTATGTGGATTGGCTATGACTGGTCATCCGACCATCATCATAGCTTCAGTCTACATACCTTGTGGCACCAAACCTATCCGCAGCGACTTTGAGGCCATTCTTGCCCTCGGCCATTCAGTCATTATGTTCGGAGACTTTAACTCCAAACATACTGACTGGACGTGCCTATCGACCAACACCAGCGGTATCGCTCTCCTCGACATCACTAACTCCCTTGACTTAGACGTCATATCCCCCATCATATTCCCCATATTCCCCACATATAGATGGCGCTGTGCCGTATGTTGCATCGAATCCGAGATTATATATTTTTAATTTTTTCTATTCTTGACAGTTAATTACTAAAATGTGTTTTAAATATACTTTACTATTTGACCCATGACTGTAAATGTGCGCAAAACAATCAGTGGTGATTAATTTAATACTAAAAACAATTAAATTAGTGCTGTGATATAATAACTCCAAATATTTACATAAAAATAGATAACATCAGTATTAAACAAGTGCAAGTGACAACAATTGACATACACGGTGCAAATAACTATGATTTTCGTGCATTAAACCATGCTTTAAGTGTTAAATACGCGTATTTGTGTTGAAAAATAACCGTTTCAAAAAGAACAAAGGAAATACGACTGACTGGTTTGCCTTCAATTTTATCAGAACGCCATCTACTGAAAACAATATGTAACTTTATTAGCGTGCTATCTAGCAAGAACAGTATAAACGAACACGAAATAATCGTTACGACTTAGATACATCCTATTGTGGTTTCAAGTTAATATTAGAGAGGGCACTGTTTTACATATCGTACTGAAATAGTAATCTCTTTTAAAGTAATTGGTTTGCAAAATGGAAAACATAACAACAAGACCAAAACAAAATAAAAAAATATATTTAGATACGTCAAACTCAGATAGCTCAGATATAAGTCTGTCTGATGAGAAGCAATCATCGTACAATTCTCTTCCAGATGTAGGTAATCAAAGTTTGCCTTTAAATGCCAGCCTGGACATTTCATTCATCGATCAGATGAAGCAAAAAATTGAGGACCTAACAAATAGACTGCAAATTGCTGACACATAAATAGAAAGATTAAATATCTTGAATAATAATTTAAACAGAGATATTAAAAAAAAAGATAAAAAAATTGCTTTACTGATAAAAATTAACCAGCCCTCATACATAAAATCTAATAAAATACTGAATGAAAGCAATTCCTTGTCTTCATCTCGACTACAGCGACAAATTACTCATAGAAATATAAATACACCGAGAACTCCCGTCATTGGACTTGGATCAGTTCTAAAATATCGCTTAAAAACATCAGCTTCATCTACGCCAAGGAAGCCCGCGAAACGCAGACAAGCTGCCCTGCCTACCGATACTACTGATAGGGTAAAACTTAGTTGCTCAACATCAGGTATGGCTTCAATTTTATTAGAAAAGGAAAACAGAAGCGAGGCGCCGTCTAGAATAGTGATACTAGGCGATGAACAATGTAAAAGTCTTGCAATAAAACTAGTTAGAAGCAGAGAAAATAAATGGAATGACCAATATGACGTTACATCATTTGTTAAGCCTCAAGCTACAAGCAGACAAGTCCTCAGCAGTTGTATGGACATCTCTAAGACACTTACCAATAAGGATATAGTGGTACTTGCTGTTGGTGCGAATGATAAAAACCCTTATATTATGCTTTCGGAATTATGTAATGCATTATTTATGTTGAAATCATGCTACAAAGTATTTGTTATAAAGGTGAAATATAATATGCATTTAAATATCGAATTATTAAATAGAAATATGTACTTACTAGCTAAAAACTATAAAAATTGTGAATTTCTTAACTTATTTCAAAATGAATTTAATCATCATTATGTGCCAAGGTCTGTTTCATGGGTAAATTATTTATGTTTTAAATTGAATATCGAGATCAATTACCTTAAGTACAAAAACACATTTTTATCTCCTTATTCCATTACCCGAGCCAACAAAACTGTACCTAATGGCTGCCTTATCAAAGCAGTAAATGATAGAATGGGTGACGAAAGTGATTTTTAAAAACACAGTAGTTAAAAACACTAAGGAACAGTTTTTTCGAATGTAAGATGACATTACTTCACCAAAATATAGCTGGCGTTCTTAATAAGCGTGACCTTATCGAAGCTTCAATTGTAAACCTAAGCCATGAAATAGGCTCAATAGATATTATATGCCTTACCGAAACATTTATGAAATTTGGGTCTGAATCTAATTTACATTTTGACAATTATAAATTAGCCACATTTTATTCAAGGCCACATGAACGAAGGGGTGGGTCATGTATCTTGTTAAGAAATGACCTACAATATTCATCTGAAAAATTTCAAAAACCAGCAATATATTGTTTTAAAATCTGTGCTCTTGAGATAATTAAATTAAATTTGTATGTTATATGCATTTACAAAACACCTAATTCTTGCATAAATACATTTTTTAAAGAACTGCAAAGCTTACTTGATAAACTACAAAGAAAAAGTAACAAGCGAGTATTAATTTGTGGAGATTTTAATATAGATACTCTAAAAAATTATAAAAATTCAAAACAATTGCATAGTTTATTAGCTAATTTCAACTTGACTTCACATATTAAAAAACCGACTCGAAAAAATTCTTGCTTTGACCTAATTGTTACTAATAAATTCAATATTACAAATAAAAATGATAACTTCGAAACTCCTGAAAATTTTTATTTTACGTACAAAAGGGATCTTTGTCAGGAAAATATCAATAAATTTGTTGAATGCATGTCAGCCCTATCTTTTAGTGATGTGATACTTGAGAAAAATACCCAAATGGCATTCAATTTGTTTCATGACTATCTAGTCTTATTTTACAACCTATGTTTTCCAATAATTAAAATCAAAATAGTAAATAATAATAGAGGTAAAATGTTTATGACAAAGGGCTTAAAAAGGTCCTGTATCGTTAAGCGTCAGTTATATTTAAAGTATCGCTTAAATAAAGACAGTAAAAAAAGAAACAAAAGAGTTTATACTACCTATAGTAAGATATTAAAAAATTGCTTTGAAACCGTTAGAAAAACGTCAAACACCAAATATCTTGCTAACTCAAAAAATGTCTGTAAAGCTAGTTGGAACTTGATCAAGAAAACTGCAGTGGGGAAGTCCGCTTCGAGTTTCATTCAAAAAATTAAAATAAATGGTCAAAAATATTACGGTCCTAGTGAAATCTGTACAGTATTTAATGATCATTATATTACCACAACGCAGCCTGATAATTCCAAACTCACTCCAAAACCTTATAAGTTAATAAGTAATTTAAATTCTATTTTTATGACACCAGTTACTGTACATGACATTATGAATCATATAAAAAAATTAAAAAATACCAGTTCAACCGGCTATGACTCTATAAGTACTCTAATAGTTAAATTAAGTGCACCATTCATTACAGTTCCATTGACGCATATAATTAATTTGTCCCTTTCAGAAGGCGTTTTTCCAAATAACTTAAAAAAATCAATTGTCAAACCTCTGTTTAAAAAAGGTAACCGATCTGACGTAAACAACTACAGACCAATAACAAAGATATGCGTTTTATCAAAGCTATTTGAAAAAGTGGTAAATGATAAATTGTACAACTTTTTGACAAAACAAAATTTATTAAAGATGGAACAGTTTGGATTCATGAAAAATAGCTCAACAACATTGGCTTGCTACACTTTAGTTAAAAATGTTACAGAATCTTTAAATAGAGGTGTATATCCAGTATCCATATTTTTAGACATGTCTAAAGCATTTGACCGTGTTTCACACGACATACTACTTGAAAAGTTACAGTGCTATGGTATTCGGGGCAAAGCTCTTGACTGGGTAGAAAGCTACTTATCAAATAGGCAACAATGTGTTGAAATAGCTCGCATGACAAATAATACCTTACAATTCTACCAATCTCAATACAGCTACAATGGAAGAGGAGTTTCTCAGGGTAGTGTATTAGGCCCATTGTTATTTTTAATCTACATTAATGACCTCCCAAACTCAACTAATCATGACTGTACATTGTTTGCTGATGATACGACAATCACAATAAAATGTAAAAATAATTATGACGCTGAAAAAGAAACAAATATAGTTTTGAGTAGAGTAGTCAATTGGTTAGACATGAATAATTTACAAATTAATCTATCAAAAACAAAAATAATACAATTCAAAACATATAACTGTAAAATATCAGATCTTCAAATTGAGTATGACAAAAATAAGTTACATTTAGTTGACTCAACGAAATTTCTTGGTATAACAATCGACAAACATTGCAACTGGAAAGCTCATATAAACATCTTATGTTCAAAAATTGATAGGTTTATTTATGTTCTTAAACGGATAACTCTCACAATATCAACTGAGGCAGCTACACTGGCTTACCATTGATATGTCTCTTCAAATATTCGATATGGGCTTGTTTTATGGGGTAACTCAGTAGAAGCTGACAGAGTATTTAAAATCCAGAAAAAATGTCTACGCTGTATTTGCAAAGCACATTACTAAGATAGTTCTAGGCCTCTATTTAAGAAATTGAAAATATTACCACTTCCTTCACTATACATTTTTGAAATTTGCTGCTTTGTAAAGAGACACATGCATCTTTTTAAGAATGAAGACGATGTAATGGGAATTTCTAAACGTTCTAGATACAAGAAAAAACTTTATGTGCCTGCTCAAAAACTCAAAATATATAGCACCAATTTACATTGCATGGCGTTAGGATTTTCAATTAACTACCAGTTGAGTACAAAAACTTGCCAGAAAGAATTTAGTACAGTTTTGTTTAATCTTTTAATTGACAAATTATATTACAATATACATGACTTTATGACCGAAAATAAATTTTGATACCTACCTACAAACCTGTACTTAAGTGACATTGGCATTGTATACCTTTTAATTATTTTATATGTATGTTTGCTCTAACAAAGTACTGTGTAATTACTTAAACTATGTATTTAGATTTATTATTGTTGCTGTGAAAACTATTTGCACGCTGTTCTCAGCAGTATATGTACCGGCACAACTTATAATTCAACATCTATTTTGACGCATGTACAAAGCAAATAAATGAATGAATTTTGCAAATAAATTAATTTTGAATCACTCCCACTCACTATCCCAACAACCCGACCTACTCTCCTGACATCCTCGACTTTGCAATTATCAAGCGAATCAATCTTGATCTAAGGTCTATCGAACCGCTCGATGACCTAGGCTCCGACCATCGTTCCGTCTCCCTCGTGCTAGGTACCCTAACGTTAACGTCTTATCTCCTAAGACCTTTACCAACTGGAAAGGCTTTAAAAATACGTTAGTTTCAGCCTTAGAGGCCCCGAACTCTCCGCTCGCGATTTCGCCCGACCAATTAGATAGCCCGGATAAAATAGATACATTAGTCAACTCTCTAACTGATGCTATTAACTCAGCCATCAGCGACAACGAAAAGGTTGCTAAGCAAAGCAAACCCGCGCTTCCCCTAGCCGTTGGCAATCTCATTAAAGCCAAGAACGCGGCTCTCCGGAGAGCCAAGAAATATCCCACGCCAGCATACAGAACAGCTGCGAATCAGCTTCTTTTTTTTTTTCATTTATTGAGGTCAACAGTATCACAATAAAGGTTACAATATTATAGTACAAACATTTATATATAATCGTGACACCAGTACCGTTAACCACGGATTGAATAAACAAAATTAATTTAGTATCGGTACAAGTAGGAAGAGAGCACTACATATTCATTACATTTTCAAGTTACTGAGTATGTGTATTTATGGAGACAAATAAATATATATATATATATATATATATATATATATATATATATAGTCTGTCTGTTTGTTTGTATCGATATTTTCAAAAAGATTAGTCAAATAGATAAAAAGATTTGTAACTGTTGACCGCTTTTGGACAAATCCGTGTTGTTTTTGGATAATTATATTATATATATATTTGGATAATAGATAATTGGATATATAAAGTTATATACTAGCCTTTCGAAAAGCTTCGACAGAGCAGGTAAAACAGTAATTGGCCTAAAGTTGGTAACATCTTTCTTTGAGCCTCCTTTATGAACTGGGACTATTCTTGCAGACTTCCAAATAATCGGGCAGAAGCCATCATTCAGCTTCAACGTAAAGTTAGGTCTCGCCTCGCGGAACTCCGTGACACTCAGTTTAACGATCTCATGGAGAATATCTCTCCGTCCCACCAAGCGTATTATCGAATGGCCCGAGTCTTACGCGTAGACACCGCCTCTCACGTTCCTCCTCTCACTCGTCCCGATGGCACTACTGCCTTCGAAGTCGAAGAGAAAGCCGAATGCTTCGCTGACAGCATTGCCGCACAGTGCTCGCCCAGCACGCAACCTGCTGATCCCTCACACATCCAGGCGGTGGAGGACGAAGTCCTCCGCAGAGACTCTCTCCCCATCACCGCCGACCCTGTCACAGTCTCTAATGACGAAATCTTGCTTCTCATTAGAAATCAAAAGTCCAAAAAGGCTCCGGGTGCGGATGGAATTTCCAACCACGCACTTGAGCACCTACCTCAACAGATGCTTACCTTGTTAACTATCATTTTCAATGCCTGCTTCGACCATAGCTACTTCCCAAAAGCCTGGAAAGAAGCGACAGTCATAGGCATTCCCAAGCCGGGCAAACCTCTGAACGTCCCGGCTAATCACAGACCCATCAGTCTCCTCAAGGCAATGTCTAATTTTCTCGAGAGAGTCATACTATCTCGAATGCGGAACCATCTGTTTCCAACGGATGGCGATCCTCTCATCATTCCCCATCAGTTCGGCTTTTGCGCTAAACACTCCTGCCCTCAGCAAGTCCATCGAATCGTTGAGTATATACTTGACGGTTTCTATCCGTGTCGTTAAAAAACAGTCGCGGTTTTCTTTGACGTAGCCAAGGCTTTCGATAAAGTCTGGCACAGCGGTCTCGTTTATAAACTCTACAAGATAGGCTTACCGGATCGCCTAGTCAGGTTAATAGCGTCGTTTCTCAAAGACCGTACGTTTCGATTTACACACGAAGGCACGCTTTCTGTGCCTCGTCCCATAAAGGCTGGAGTCCCTCAAGGCTCAGTCCTCGCCCCTCTGCTGTACACCGTGTACACCAACGACATTCCCATCCCGCCGAAAGGCGTCGAACTCGCCCTCTTTGCCGCGACACCGCACTCTATACCAAAGGCCACAGTGTTCCGCACCTTGTAACCAGACTCCAAAAGGCCGTAAACGCCCTTGGTGTATGGTTTCA
Organism: Marasmarcha lunaedactyla; assembly: GCA_923062675.1. Classification (NCBI taxonomy): domain Eukaryota; kingdom Metazoa; phylum Arthropoda; class Insecta; order Lepidoptera; family Pterophoridae; genus Marasmarcha; species Marasmarcha lunaedactyla. The sequence continues at coordinate 477,692 of OV281344.1, forward strand.
AAAATGGCGCATCGATGTGAACCCTGAAAAGAGTTCAGCGATGCGCTTCGACCACAAACGCCGTCGTCCCGCTGGCGATCCCCACGTTTGAATGTTAGGCATTCCCATCCCCTGGAAGCGCAGTACTAAATACTTAGGCGTCACATTAGATCCGACGCTTTCTTTCAAGCCACACGTCGAAAGAGTTTCGAAACTCGCTCGTCACTACTTAGGCCGCCTAAATATCATGTTAGGTAGAAAAAGTAAAATGTCTTTCAGAAACAAACGTACACTTTACAAGTTCTGCGTTAGACCCGTCATGACATATGCCTCGCCAATCTTTGCCCACGCCAAACCCTCCCTCTTGCATAAACTGCAGGTAGTTCAAAACCTCTTTTGCCGCAGGGCCACAAACGCACCGTAGTACGTGCGTAACGTGGACTTGCATAGAGATCTTGAACTGCCTACAGTACAACAACACCTCAAAACACTCTCTGAAGCGTTCTTCAAACGCTCCGAAACCCATCCCAATCCTCTAGTTCGTGATTCAGTCTCATATACTACTCCTGTCTTAGATTTGAAGTTCAAAGTCGCTAGGCCTAGGAATGCGCAAGCGTTCTCTTCCACCAGACTGTCCGCCGATCTCGAGGCCCTTCTGGCCGCAAATTCTAATTCTAACGTAAATTCTAATTCTAACGTAAATCCTAATTCTAACGTAAATGCGAATTAATTCAATTTTATTTTGCAATTTTTAATTTTTTTTTTATTATTTGATGATTTTGAGCACCTTCAGTGCTATGTATTCACCTTCAGTGCTATGTAATCCCAGCGGGTGACCCCTTCTGGGCCCCGCTAGCGCGGCCTCTTTCTCCAATTGCCCGTCGCTCAGATGAAGGCTGAGTGGAAAAAATGCACGAGCCGACAGGGGTTTTAAGTGGGTATGGTTCTGGTAGGCGTCGGGACGAGTCCCACATAACTCTGGAATCGCGCCAGAGTATGCGTCAGGGCATTTTTATCCTCCTGCCCTTCCCGCGGAGGGATACAAAAAAAAAATAACTCGCACAAACAGACGGACAACTCCGCGCGGATTCTAAATGGATTGTATTTTGTATTTCTTTATGTTCCAAAGTAATTGTTTGCAATTTAATAGCAGCGCTTACAAGTTTAAGGTGGTTTCAATTTTGTTTGCTCGGTACAAGTTCAGTAAATTGGTTTTACTTTTGTTTAAGAATTTCTTATTTCTTTTTAAATATTGTTATATCTTTAAACAAAGTAGATGCGACAAAGAAGTCTTTGTATACTAAACTACTAGTATTACAGTATTTTATAATTTTTTTCTAGAACAAAACATATTATGTTTGGTTGCTTCGAACATCCTCCCGAGAACAAACCGAATAAAGCTGTGCTAGGAATGAATACCAAAAACATAGGATTAAAATATAATTAAATAAACACATATAAATAAAAAATTTGATTTGTAATGGGATGATCTATAATCTTTTATCAATTTATTTTAAAAACAAACACTTATTATTATGCTTAAATCAATGTAACATAAAGTTAATAAAGTTTTACCGTACATCGCTTAGAAACGGACATCGCCGGTAATTAATTGATCTTTTAAGAAACATACATAACATCTTTAGCTAACAATTTAATAATTTTTGAAAAACAAAAACACTGGTTTTGTGAAGCTGTGATCGATTTTGTGTATATTTGCGTGTGTGCGTGGATCAATCTTGTTTTTTGACTAGAGTATAAAGGGTGTTGAGTACGCTTGTAGAATTGTTACGCTTTAATTTTTATTTTTTAGTTTATTTATTTATTTATTGTTAGTTTGTTTTATTACGTGTGATATAAATGTTTTCATACTGATGAATGTGTATTAATAAATATAGAACTTTGTAATTTTATGTTTTCCAAAACTGTATTTTTAATTTATTTTTAATATTTTTAGGTATTAAACTAATTTTCAATTTTTTGGGTTAATTATAAATGAAATAGGGAATTGTATACCGTAGAGTGTTTTTACCATAAATATTGTAAAATTTTGGTATTGCTAATTTGTTGTTGTTGATACTGCGAGTTAGCCCGTCTTTATTATAAGGTATTCGTATATTTTTATTAAAATAATATTTAATGAGTAAAGTGTATTCGATTTTATCATGAATGGGTAGAACAATGCAGTATTAAAACCACCTGCTGTAGTCATTCTTGAACTTGAATCTTTTTTAGTATTCTAAGTTGTAGTTCATAGATCATATACAGATGGGTCTCAATCCATGTACGATTATAGATTCTCTTTACAGGATCTTATATTTCAATAGACTACTGACACATACAATTTGGCAATCATTGCTTTTAACGTGTCACGTTTTTGTTATGTTGTTATGGTAATATGATGGATCCCTCCGATGTGCCCTCACTTACTGGAATTTTATCACTTAAAGCGTTTTTAACTTTGACACAGATTGCACGATCGTTCATTATATTTGATAAATGATAGTTGTAATAAGGAACGGTATCGGATTAGCCTACAACAAGAAGATTGAGCTTTTTATTCTAATGTTACTAAACGAAGGAATTTTATAACAGAGGTACAAAAACAATGTTAATAAATGTAAGTGGGCAACACAATGACTAAACTTGCTGCTAAGGTAGGGGCGTAGATTTTTAATTTTTTTTTAGAAACCCCAAGCAGTAATTTGGTAAGTTCAGAAAGGCTGCCTTCTTCACCTTGCCCGTGTCTGACAACACCACATTAACGATGTGAGACAGCGAGAAGACTGGAGTATGTTTTAGTATAATATTAATTGTTACTAACAAGGTCTTTACTCCCCGCGCAAAATAACTAGCTTACCTGCTCTTTTTTCCAAACTCAATAAAATTTACCTACATCCTTACCTTTTAAAACAAATTGAGGTGCTCTCGACAAAGTCAAAATACTTTCGCAGCCAAGTGGGGAGTGGTTCAAAACTGTGTTAATTGCTGGCGCATGGCGCGGCTCACGCTCGAGCCGCCAGCGTCGTACGCCGCACTCGCAGTCTCGACTAATCGATTACAGTTTTTATTCACTAACTTAGCTAAGAAGCCTATGTAGCCTAGGCAAGATCTCTGTAGTAAAAAAACATGCAAAATACCAACTTGGTCCAGCAGTCCATCATATAAAAGATAAAAATTTTTTTACCGAAACGTTTCTTGAACCTACATTTGTACTTGAATTCAAAGTTCTCCACTCCAGTTGATCTGCCCAGTGCGCAGTGTAGCCAGGTGATCTACTGACAAACGTTTGACAAATAGGTTAATTGCTGTCAGTCAGTATATTATCGATGAAAAATAGTCCTAATTATAACTATAAGTATATATATCAGTACGCAGCTCAGCTTATTATTATATATTTGTGTACTAAGTTACATAAGTTTGTTTTGTGAATTTAAAACATTTTGAAACTTCATACTTTTACCTTTTTCATGTGGGAAATAAATAACTTTGGAATGCTTTGCCTTATCCACGCAAATTCAAGTTCATAAGAAAATCTGTAAAAGAGTAGCAGAGCTGTTCTGTGCTAGTCAATAATTATGTAAGCTGTATGTCCGTGTGTTGGTGCGGCAATCTATCATATGTTCCATTCATTAGAACTAAAGCCATGTTTAGCGCCGGTTCATTACTTAAGAGTACATCTTAAAAAGTAGCAAAAAAATTTGTAACTTACACTTTTAGGAATGTCGAAACCGTTTAGAATGATAACCTAAGTTTCAATTATTTATGGACCTCATTAAAGATTGAATGCTGTAATCTGACGACGGCGACCAGCAATCCGCGTAATGTATAGCGATTAGTCCGCAGTGAGCGCACGCGCTGACAAATTAGTTCATCGAACTTAGCTGAAATTGAGTATGTGTTAGTAGTAGATTCTTCTGTTAGGTTTGGGATGGTTCAAGGTATTATCCAAATTGATGTCTATAATTTTTCTAACTTTTAGATTCCGAAGCTCCTGGTGTCTAAACAATATTTATTCAAATATTGAGTGTTTTGAGAATCAGTGGAATTTGAGATATTAGAATTATAATCTGTTTATTAACTTATTTTCAATTACTTAAGATAAAAAGCAATCTTCAAACCAAATCAATTCATTTGTTTTTAATTGTGATATATACCTGTTCGTTCAAATATTTGAAGAACGGATGTACGACGGAGTAGCGTAGTGGTCAGTAGCCCTGCCTCATACGCCGGAGGTCCTAGGTTCTAGTCCTGGCCGGGAGATTCATTTTTGTGGTGAACACAGATGTTTGTTCTAGGGTCGAGTTTGTTGATATTTATTTATGTACATTTATTTTGGGTTCTCCCCCAGTTCGCTGTATGGTCATCCATACCACAAGCTCTGCTTACTTTGGGGCCAAACAGTTGGTGTGTTTATCTGGGGATTTATTTATTTATTTATACAACAAACAGGGCGATAATGCGACCATGCACGTAGTGCTCGGCCGCTGCGGTGTTCACTGTGACTCAATTAAACGACATTCTCACTTTGATTCTCACTTGTTTCAGACTATCACGGATATTGAATCTTTTATTTAAAAAATTTTAACGTGATTCTTCACAATACTCCGATTTTGGAAATAATGGTTGATTAATTGCTTTAATTTTTAATTAGACGCTCGGAATAGAGAGATGCCTAGTTACAAATTTAGTTTTATTTTCCTTCTTTTGTTTGTTAATATTTTAATAACTTAAATTATTTTTTACTTACCTATGGTCAAAGATATTTACAAGATATTTATACAAAGATATTTAGGTGACACTTACATTTTATTCTGAGTCTCATTAAAACTAATAAGTAAAGTTATAAATAGATCATTTGATGCATAAAACACTTTATAATTATTTGTGCATCCAATTTAATTCTTATTCTCAAAATAAGACTTAGTGTTCTCCCCGATGCTGTGCTTGGGCAGACTAATTCCAAGTCATGTGGTAGTTTATTAAATAAAACAATAGCACGCAACATCAATGTCTTAGCCCTCTATCTGGTTTGGACACGAGGGATATCCAGTATTGAACGCTGTCTCAAACGTAGGGCGCTGGTCCTTAAATTGATTGTAGACAAAAGGAGCTCCGTACTTTCTTATGTACTTCACCCTGAGCAATTTTCATCAAATAACAGATGGCACTGTTATTCCTCCAAATTTCAAGTGGCATAAAGTGATACTCTCTGCATCTGTGATGGAAGTCACGCAAATGTTGCCTAGTTTTAGATCCAGATACCCGAGGAACCTACCCTGGATGCGCTCCATGTGACAAATGTAAGTAGGTATTCAGATTTCCAGATTTGTGAAGCGTATTCAGGGGACTGCTAACGTAACGGCAACTTTTGAACAGCATTTTGAAACTTTGTGTCGGGAACATTTTCGTGCGATGATGTTTTACGACTTCAAGTCCAATTGAAATGAAATGAAATGAAATGAAATGAAATATTTATTTCTCAACATTGACAATTACTTGTTCTTATTGACGTCAAATAAAACATGATTCTACCACCAGTTCAAAAAAAACCTTCGTGAAGAAGAACTGGCAAGAAACTTCACGGGTATATTTTTTTTCAAAATAAATTTACAGAGTCTCTTTATGTCTATACAAAATTATTCTTTTCTGCATCTGTTAGCTCGGCAAGTCTCCCTCCCCCCAAGTATCCAAACGACGAACACCCTCAAACGGCACCCGTTCACGAGTTAACGCGGGATCCAGCCATCGCCCTCCTCAACCATATTAGAGGGAAGTGAACGACCCGTCACCCGACGCTACCATAAGAAGACGTACTTTAGTGACAATGACGCTTTAGATATTCATCGGGACGAAGAACTCATCGCACATACAGACACATTACACATGCTTTGTTACAAATACTAGTACAATCCTGTTAATGAGGGGATTATACCCAAGGGCTTTTATCATCCAAATAATCGGATAGTTTATAATATGCTCTAGCACACAACTTCTCCTTTATAGTTTCTTTGAATTTGTCAGTAGGAAGACCTTGGATATCCTCAGGAACCTTATTATAAAAGCGTATACATTGACCCGTGAATGAGTTAGTGACTTTATGAAGCCTGCTATTATGAGCTGCCAGCATATTTCTTCCTCTTGTGTTAACATTGTGCAGATCTTTTTTTCTTTTGAACAAGGTTATGTTCTTTTTAACATACACTAAATTTTCTAAAATATATTGTGAATGGAAGGTAAGAATATTTATTTCCTTAAATTTACTTCTAAGTGACACCCTTGGACCCAGCTGATAGATTGCGCGAACAGCCCTTTTCTGCAGAATAAATATAGCATCGATGTCGGCAGCACTCCCCCACAGCAGAATACCATATGTCATGAGGCTGTGGAAGTAACCAAAATAGACTAATCGAGCAGTTGTTTCATTTGAAATTTGTCTAATTTTTTTAACAGCATATGCGGCAGAGCCAAGCCTTTTCGCTAAACCATCAACATGCGGTCCCCACTGCAGTTTGGCGTCTAAGGTTATGCCCAGAAATACAGTTGAGTTTACAGGAGTCAGTTCCTGGCTCTTAACTACAATGTTTGTGTTTACCTGTTTGACATTTGGCAATGTAAATTTAACACATTTCGTTTTTTTTTCATTGAGGAGCAAATTATTAGCTGAGAACCACTGCTCTGTGTTGGAGATGCATTTGTTCACCGCTCGATAGTCAATTTCTTGTCTTTTGATTTTAAACAAGAAGGAAGTATCGTCAGCAAACAATATGACCTCGCATTGATTCTTAACTACCGATGGCAGATCATTAATATAAACTAAAAATAGGAAAGGACCAAGAACTGAGCCCTGGGGCACACCCATTGTCACTGCCGATCCTGATGATTTTTCTCCATTTATTGCAACTTTCTGTTTTCTATTAGAAATATATGATTTAATCAAGGCAAGCGCTCGGTTTTTAATGCCGTAATGGTGCAGTTTCATGAGTAGAGTAGTATGATCCACACAGTCGAACGCCTTGGACAAGTCACAAAAGACACCAATAGCATCACACGACTCCTCCCAGGCGCTGAATACGTGTTTTATGAGCTCAACACCGGCATCGGTTGTTGAGCGACCCCGCGTGAAACCAAACTGCTTAAAATTCATTAAACTATTACCGTAAAAATGAGAAAGTAATTGATTTAAAATTAATTTTTCAAAAATCTTACTGAGCGTTGGTAGTATAGATATAGGTCTAAAATTATTAGGGTCAGACATACTACCTGCTTTGAATATTGGAATGACCTTACTCAATTTCATTAAATCAGGAAAAACACCATTATCAACACAGTCATTAAATATACTGGCTAAGTACGGGGCTATACCATCAATGACAGATTCAATAATTTTAACAGAAATCCCATCTAAATCGGCAGTATTTTTTACTTTAATGCTTTTAAATGCATTTAAAACTTGTGGAACAGTAACATGTTTAAAAATAAAATCAATATTGCATGAATTTACATTTTCCGTTAGCAGTGACTGTGCAAGAGTGGAACATGAATTAATACTCGAAGTAGTCGACACAGGGATGGCAGTAAAAAAATTTTCAAGTGCTTCAGCAACTTCTTTATCAGTTGACAACACTTTATCATTAATTTTTAAATTATATTTGGTGTGTGGTTCTTTTGCTTTCCCAGTTTCCTGATTAATTATATTCCATGCAGTTTTTGAAATGTTAGTACTATATTTAATTTTATTATTAATGTAATTAGATTTAGCTACACTGCAAACTCGTTTAAATAATTTTGAATACTTTTTAACATATTCATAAAATGTCTTATTATGATTATAAGTTCTTTCACTGTACAATTCATATAATCTATTTCTACTTCTGCATATTCCCACTGTTGCCCAGTCACTAAACCTAAATAAATTATTATTTATACATATTTTCTTTTTTTTTAAAACAGAGTCATATTCATTTCTAATTATATTATGAATAGAGTTATATTGAGTAATAGGATCTGCACAGTAATCTAATTTAAATGTTTTTTCAAATACATTTTTCCTAAATGTTTCAAGCCGTCTCTCATTCAAGGGTATAAAGGTAATTTCTCTTTTTAAAGTCTTTTTTAGCCCAATATCAAAAGTGGCCACCTGCCCACTATGATCTGATTGTAGTTTATTAATTACTGACTTTGTACATGGCATTAAATTTGTAAAAATGTTATCAAGACATGTGGCTGAGGTCGCTGTGATTCGCGTAGGCTCTAAGAAGAGATTTTTTAGGTTGTAACAATTAAAAAGATTCAAGAATCGTTTACTTAGTGATGTCTCTACTAATAAATCAATATTAAAATCGCCACAAATAATTATTTTTTTGTTTTTGTTATTTACTCTATGTAATACCTCATCCATAGTGCTCTCAAATACTTCAAATGGTGAGGATGGGGGTCTGTATACACTTATTATAACAGAATATTATAACAAATTTGAAGCCTGATGAACCGTTTAATCGACTTCAATTAGATTTTATGAACAATGCGCCTTCTAAAGCAACCTTGCACCGCTGGTATAACGCGTTTAAGTGCGGTTGCTTAGAATTGAAGGATGAAGTAGTTTTCTTTTGACTGCTGTTATGGAAGAAAACGAGCTACAAGAAAAATGTTTTATTGATAAATGCAAAGCAGCTTCTTCCCGCCGTGTTTACGATATCATAACAAAGTGCCAGCCAACAATGAGGCTGTTTCAAAACGAACCAATGTCTACGAAATTGAAACGATCAAGAAGCGCTGAAAAATGTTGATTGCCGGTTTTTCTCCTTAATGGGATTTTAAGTATCAATTCTCTTAAGAAACCAAAGGAGCATTAATTTTAATTCAAATATTAATTTCTCAACATTGACAAATACTTGTTCTTATTGACGTCAAATAAAACATGATTCTAATGCAGAGTGGTACACTACCAAATGCTTGTGAGAAGTTTTTGCTGCTGCGCTCAGCAAGTGACAAAAAAGGGGACTACGAGGCTTTTTGCCACACGACGCGCCAGCGCACATCGAGATCTTGACGCGGGACTTCCTAAACGCCACACCGGTAAAAGTTTTGGGTCATCCGCTTTACAGCTATGCTTTGTCAGCGTGTAACTTCTTCTAGTTCCCTAAAATTAAAAACCAGCTCAAGAGGATACACTTTTTATAGCCAGAAGATGCACTTGAGAAGCCCGTTGAGGAAGGAACTGTTGCAGACTGGACAATGTGCTTGGAAACCAGTTTTCCAAGTGAGAGTTCATTGAAAAGATGTAATAAAAAAAAATGACCTATAGAACATTTTATTTTTATATTAAAACTTTCTGAGTCTCCCGCGTATGGTGACTTAACACGGTATTCACCCTGTTTAAGGTTCACTCCTACGCGAGTGAATCACACCGCGGCAGTACAGGTATTACTTTAAGCAATGTGTAATGTTGTCTTAACTTTATTATACGAACATTATAATTCTCAATAATGCAAGTTGCCTACGTCCTTTTACCATAGTCGTTTTTATAATTAGGTGATGCCTATACTGGCTTGTATGAAATCTACGTAATTAAGTCTTTTTTTAATAAATTCGTATGCTTTATACATATTTTGAATCCAACTATTAATTTTCACATACTGATATTATATTAGCCTTCAAAATTATAAACTATTGCATTTCAATGGAACACAAAGATATTATAAAACAATAGATGGCATATAAGTAATATATAAATTTAACTTAGAATTTAATAATATATATGCCCCAGTCATAAAATAATCTGTAACAATACAATATGCATCAATTATTTCTATTGATTGTGACGAGACGTGAGGACGCAGTGCTCTCGGCCCCGTTAATTGTAATTTACGAAACATTCCCACGTAATAGTTTCGTATCCGAAACGATAAACAAAGTTGCAACTTGTCACAACTTAGACTGTGCCCAGACGACTTGGAGAGTTTATTACAACTCCCAACTTCAGATCTCGACTACTCGCAGCATTTAGTTTACAAGACGCTCCATATCTTTAAATTTATTATTTACAGAAAATATAGTCGATCCTACTCTATTTCTACAATGATACAATAAAAGACGCAAGCTCGCGTCGCTAGTTTATATCTATTTAAACATAGATTGCTCGAGTGGCGGAGTGGCGCCGTTTATTTTCTATTTCAGTTCTCAGCTGAACTAGAATCCTATATGATCGTAACGTCGCTTGCGTTTAGCGCGCTTGATACAAATGCAGAGTGACGCCGCCTCTGGCAGCCCGGTGGGGTGCGGCGTGCGGCGCACCTAGCGTCGCGTGTTGTACCGCGGCCGGCGGCGCGCGTCCACTCACTAATGCGACCTTTTCGTAAAACAATCTTAACAAGCTTTCGTAATAATTACTAAACGTCTCAGCACATTTGACTCACAAAGATACAGCTTCAGTAAATTAAAACTTCTAAGGATTTTATCGAAGTCAAAAGTTCATACATCAAAAAATTGGGTTAGACATTGAGCGAGAACGAGGAGTATTAGCGGCCAGATGTAACATGCTGGCACACAGAAATTATGAAGAGAATAATATGGTAATTCATCAATAAAATGCGCCCTATGATGCAAAAGCCTATGTATTAAAGAATCAGTTTGCAAAAAATGTGTGCCGCCGGGTGCGTGAAGCAATAATATGTGTGGTGCTAAAATTATGTTGGGTTGTTTAGTTTATGTGTTGTAAATACAGGGTGTATCAAGACCGCTTCCACTAACTTTTGGGTATGATTATACTGCATATTGTCATTACAAAAAAGTACTTTTTCCAAAAATTAATTCAATTTTTTTAGGTTTACATATGTTAGAACAAACGGATTAGCAGCAAATTTTAATTAAATACACAGTTTTTTTACAAAAAAAACCCGCAGTGTATTATTAAACGTATTTACAATCATTACGGTTGCGGTTGCTAAGCAACGCAAGCCCGCGCAAATGCTCTGGTGCTCGCTTGTTGCTACGTGCGCTCAGCTGACTCGATCTCCCTTCCCTATCTCCCATGGTCAAAACCTTAGTAGGTAGGTAGGTAAGTGCCCACCTAGAAATCTTTGTCAAAGCACTTCATCTCCCTACCTAATACGTACATACAACTTTATTAGTTTATAAGAACACCTACAACCGGACGATTTTTACGATTACGTAGCAGTTTAATGACAAAACATTTACCTACTACTCAATTAATTATTACTCATTGATCTGTTATCAATCAGCTGATTAAAATAAATAACGGCGAAAATAATTCCTGCAAATCACCTTTACGTGGGTATTACATTTTACGTACCTAATAATTAGCTTTCCGAATCACTGTCTAACAGAGTTGGATTCGAAGTAAGACTTCTTTTTTTAGTAAAATAACTGTAATAATACTTGTAAAACATTAACCTCATTACGAAATTCCGTAGTCGGACTAACTTTATAGTCTACAAATCTCTCCGTTAAGAAGATTCAAATTACACCTCGTTTGTCACAATCAATCGAACTATTTGGTCTAACAAGAACAATAAATACCTCCCTTTCTTAATTCTTAATAGAAATAATCGGAAAAAAAGTGTGTAAGTTCATCAAAAATTAAAAAAAATATCATTTAATAGTAATTTTAAATCTTTACATTTAGTTGGGTTTAAAATTAACTTATAAGCAAAACATGTAAGCTGAAATTGTGTCATAAACAATAAAATGACACACTTATTACACAGTTAATGCCTATCAAAAAAATAAGCTCAAGCCTTTTAAAAATAATTCCGCTCCATCGCAAAATACACTCACTAACCTGACTAAATCCTTCTCATTCTACGAGGTGTGGTTCGACCTGCGCACCTTCCAGTTCGATGCAGAGTTCGGCTCGTCTTTTCGTCTCCTGGTGAAGTCGAGGCAAAAGGGTAGGATCTTCTAAACTGCTCGTAACTTATCAAAAACATCATTTAGTCTTGTTATCATTTCTGCAGCACTATCGCACTGTCGATCGAACACCCTTTCTTTTACGTAACCCCACAGAAAAAAGTCTAGTGGGTTCAAATCAGGCGACCGAGGTGGCCAAGCGCGGGGTCCCAGTGTTCCGATCCATTGGCTTTCAAATATTTCGGAGAGCCGTTGGCAAACGGATCGAAACACGTGTGGAGGTGCGCCTTCATGCTGGAACATGCCTGTGTCATTAAATATTCAATATTATTGAGTTACTACGCATTCAATTTTTACCTATTCAATGATTTATTATTAGATGCAGCGCTACAAAAACTTTAAGTTGTCTAGTCAAACGACTTAAACATGCAGCGCTTCGATCTGAAACTGCAAACGAAGTTACTAGACGTCTACTTATAGAAAAAAGTGAGACATCACCTAGGTATGAACGGCACACTAGTATAAACTAATAAAGGTAAATGCAAGAGAATGTCCCTGTGTTAAGGTTCATCTGCTGTCTTTTAAACAAAACTGTTTACTGAGAGTAGAGTTTCTTATGTTAAGATCTCGTCTGGGACGGTAGAACTATCAGAAAGACAATATCAACGCATCATTAATCGATAATCAGTAACATCCACGATTAAATGTGCCATACCATCTTAGCCTTACCAACAGATAGATCGTTTGCAGTTTCATCCGTGGTCGCCGAGCGATCGCCCGGTGCAGGGCCGCAGTGGGGTTATCGAAAATTTAGCTTGCGGAGCGATGGGTGTTGAATGAACGAACTAGTTAATTCGACGGTCGACGAGCAGTAAACGAACCAACGGTTCATCGCCTGCAAATGAACTAGTTGAATCCGTAGACGGCTAAACTAAAAAGTCCACAGCGTTCTTATCGACTGGCAATGCAACGACAACACCTCAACGTAGTTGGTTAACTAGTTAAAATTCGTTGAAATAAATCCGTCGACGCCGCAAACAAATTTAGGCAGCAATTCAAGGTACATAGAGTTGATTTTTGTAAGAGTTGAGTGACAATCGACTAGTTCAACGGTGGACGGGATATAGTTCATGTTTGTGTTCATTTACTTACATTTCTTGCTTTTGAATTTCGATAATTAGTAATTAGTGTATGTTTGAGTAACGACTTGCGTGCGTAATTTATAATATTAAAGTGTTGTTTAAAGAATAGATAATTGACTTTTCATTTTATTAAGTAATAGATTTAGTAGTTTGAAATTGATAAGAAGCTTTTTTAAGAGAAAAATAACTTTTCATTACTATTCAGTCAGTCCTAAACCTGGAAAAGTATGAAGGGAAGTTCGATTTGATCATAAATAAACTACTCTTCACATGTAAAAGCTAAAAAATATCATGTAATGTTAATTTATATAGGAATTTAAAATAAATATGTATGTACACAAGATTTATTGTTAAACTTATAAAATATAAAATACAAATATTCTATTAATAAATACTTGTTTATTAAACTACTCAGGACGAAGTCTGTTGTCGCCTGATACGTACTGATAGTCACTTGCAATGAAATATCAAATGATTCTGTAAATAGCGCCATACGTTTTTTTACGTGTTATTTTGACTAAATTTAAATAAATTGTAAATCTAATACAACTAACGCCATCTCTGTATCTTAAAAAAAACTATTTTTCAAATCACAAAGTTTTGTTAGACATGGTTAGTCTATAGTTATTTACTAGTCTCTGCTAGTACTTAGTTCAATGTTCAATATTCACACATAGTACCTAACAGTGAGGCCACGGGTGGGAGCGTATTTTACAGCTTTTAATCTTACGGAGCTTAATACTTATTTCTTTATTTATTTATTTTTTTATTTATTATTAAGGTACACACACAGGTATCAATCATGAAAGTTACAAAAATGTATTAGTATTAAAATATAGGTTTCAGCCAGATTGGTACCCAGCAATCGTGTATACACAGCATTACATACATTAAGTGAGTAAACATAAGCAGTTGCCAAAAAGTAAATTATTCCAAATCAATTTAAACCATTAAGTACATAATTGATAGTTCTTAACATTAACAACAACAAAAAATATAAATATAACTATACATGATTTTATAAACAATTGAAATTTATCTACAGACGCAATAGGCTCAATCGAGGATACGTTTAATTTGATTCCTGAAAGTTGCGTAGCGACCACAAAAAACATCCAACTCCCTCGCGGTCACCACCAGGTCGTTGTATAACCTGCACATTCTTACTATTGGGTTAAAAAAGGAAGTGTTATTTTTATAAGTTAGTAATGCGAAGACTTTGTGTTTACTGATACGCAACAATAATCTAGTGCTGAAGTTAAGTCGTGAAAGAAGTTTAGGTGAGTCAAGCTTCGAGTGAATCAGCTTGTGTAAATGCAACAGATCCTGGTGCTGGCGACGAGTTTTCAGGGATGTGACTTTAAAATGTCGCAGTCTTTCACAATAAGAAGGTAACTTGCGGGCCAGACCGCACCTGTAGCAAAGTATCTTGAGGCACTTTTTTTGTACACGTTCTAAATGAGAAGAATGTGCTTCATAATATGGGGACCAGATGACGGACGCGTATTCGACGACGTTCCGCACCAATGTGTAATAGAGGTACAGGAAGCTAGTGTGGTGACTAAAATGCTTGGTTGTTCTTGATATGAAACCAAGAGTTTGGAAAGCCTTAGATACGATGTTATTATAATGTTCCTTGAAAGTTAATCCCTCATCAAACAAAACACCCAGATCTCGAATAACAGTTACGCGAGTGAGGGGCTGGTTTTGTAGCTGATATTTAAAGGTGATCTTTTGCTTATTTTTTGTAAAAGATATAACCTGACATTTATTTATGGATAAGCTCATGTTGTTATCGGCGCACCAATTATTTATGCAGTCCAGATCACGTTGCAGAGAGTGACAGTCTGCAGCACTTTTTACAATTGAGAAGATCTTCAAATCATCTGCATACAAAAGACAAGGGCAAGAGAGGGATGTTGCCAGATCGTTTATAAAGATGAGGAAAAGTAAGGGCCCTAAATGCGATCCCTGTGGTACACCCGATGACACATTTACAGGCGCAGATATGTAGCCCTTTACTGCAACCATTTGACTACTCCGTTCTAAGTAAGATTCGACCCACCTGAGCATATTGCCATGAAAGCCGAATTGGGTACATAGCTTATGACATAATAGCTGATGATTTACCTTGTCAAAGGCTTTTTGGAAGTCAGTGTATAAAGAATCCACTTGGCTTCTAGTCGCAAAAGCTCTGCACAGGTAGTCTTTATACTCGAGAAGATTTGTTATTGTAGACTTATTTTCGACGAAACCGTGTTGAAAAGTTGATAAACCCGGTTTTATATGGTGATAAATAAGATCATATACAACACTCTCAAAAGTCTTTGCTAAGCTAGATAAGATGCTTATTGGTCTATAATTCTTGCAATCTGATTTGTCCCCTGATTTATAGATCGGTACAATATATGCAGACTTCCACTCTGAAGGAAAAACTCCCAACTTCAAGGACATGTTGAAAATAAATAGCAATGGACCGCTGAGTTCTTTTGCACACTCCTTCAAAAATCTGGGAGGTATTCCATCAGGACCGGCACTTTTATTAGGATCCAAGTTTTTCAGTTTTAAGAGTATAGAGTCTTTTGTAAGTGTCAAATGTGATAGACTGTCATGAACAACGGGTTCAAAGTTAGAGGTATGGTGTGAGGTGTTAGAGTTGCTACTGTCAAATACTGTACTGAAAAACCTGGAAAATAACTCACAAATATCCTGACCTGTGGTTGCTGAACTAGTATCAACGTACATCGTACTGGGTATACAACAGCTTTTTCTAGTGGAGTTAACAAATCGCCAGAAGGACTTTAAATCACCTTTCAAGGCTTCCTCCACAGAAGAAATATAAGCTTTATAACAAGAGTGAATTAATCGTTTACATAAAGTTCTCAGATAAGCAAAATTATCGTAATCTCTTGGATTCTTATATTTTTTAAATTTAGCATGTGCCTTATTCTTCATAATTAAATTACGTTTTAATTCTGGTGTGAACCAACTCGGATAATTATTTTCTTTTTTAGTTTGTATTGGAGTGTACTTTTTTATTAATTCATTGAGAATGGCATAAAATTTAGATACAGCCAAGTCTACGTTATTTATAGGTAACGTGGAGGACCAATCAATTTTCTTAAGTTCCTCTCTAATGTGTAGGTAGTCGCATTTATTAAAATTGAATTTAACGATCTCCTTGGCTTTAATAGTACCACGTGATATAGGAAGAGCAATGTTTATGGAAAGTGGTGGATGGTGGTCGTCCTGACGTGTCAGTGGATCAGCTCCTGTAACCGTTACAATCTCAGCACTACACAAGACAAGATCCAATATGCGTTTGTTTTTATTAACAATATTATTAAATTGAAATAAGTTGTTCATCCCCGCCATTTCCAATAGTAAAGTGGATTTTTGATCCAAAGCCACCTCCGGTGATAAATAGGAGTGCGATGATGTCACTTGCCATGAGATGCTCGGTGTATTAAAGTCACCTATTATTATATTTATAGAATCAGCATGAGCCATTGTTAAAACCCTGTGACAATTATCGTAGAACTCAATTAAGCTATTTTTCGGTATGTCAGGAGGTAGGTAAACAACACATAAATTCAACCTCTTATTTGAGCCATCATTTAACATAATGGTAATCCACATATCCTCGATTGGACTATCCCAGTGCACCTGACGAATTACATTAAATTGCTTTTTTATCGCTAGTAGAACGCCACCCCCTTCCCCCTTATTTATACAAGTTGTTTCCCTATCTCTACGAAACGTATTATATCGACTATCAACTAACTCATTGTTAAAAATACTACTATCTAAGTTAGTCTCCGTAATACATATTATATCGAAGTTACTATTTAGAATATTCAGAAAAAAATCGGCTGTTTTAGTACGTATTCTATTAACATTTTGATAAAACAGTAACATATATTATTAAGTGAAGCTTCGAAACAGCTTTTCCACAAAAGTAAAAAAGGACACAAAGAGAAAATCATCAATATTTCACCAATTTTTCCAAACAACTACTGTCCTTTATAATAATAGCCGACGATGACTCATCGCGCCGCACGTAGACGCGGCCATACTTAACCCACACGTACCTATAGTTGCGTTCTTTGGCCAGTCTCCGCGCCGCGCCGTGCAGCGCCTTGCACTCTGGCGCGAGGTGCTCGCAGAGGTACAGCGCGTGCTTGTCTCCGCCGATGCCGAGGTTTGCGGTGTTCAACGGTTCCGCTTTGTTACCCTTGTTGTGTCGTTTGTAGGCAGATAACACAACATCACGCATACGCTCCGACGACAAAGTAACAAGAATATTTCGGGGTCGCTTTGACTGGGGGTCGAGCTTAGCGACGCGGCGCACAGCATGTATATCACACTCCCTGATAGGTGCTCCGATGGTCTCACAGAGTTTTAATAGAACTTGCATAAGATTTTCATGTGGTTTCTCGGGTACTAAATGTATTTCAAAGTTGTGACTGCGAGATAATTTCTCAAGCGGTATCAATTTATTTTTTAATATGTTCATTTCATTTTGCATCTGCGTGTTTATTGCTTCATAGGTATCTATTTTTGTATTAATATTATTGATCTTAAAATTGATATCTTTTTGTTCTGACGCAAGAAAGTCAGTAGTTTCGGTAAAATCAATTTTTAAAGTATTTATTGCCGAAGTTATTTCTTTTTTTATCATTTGGTTTATGTCTGCCATAATAGATAATTTAAAAGAATCGAGTTTGCAATCTAAAAGCTGACCGAATTGTTCGTATGTGATGGAGCCAGTAGCGAGAGACAGTTGGCCGGCGGCGCTGTCACCCGAGCCGCGCGCGGCCGGCGCAGACGGGGCGCCCGCCTCCACTTCCGAGCAGTCGAGCCGCAGTTCATCACGCGACTTATCCAAAACAGCAAACTGATTACGCACTGGCGTGCTATCGTTTCTCCGGCGAGTTACATTGTTACAAGAACTACACTTCCAAGACCGTTTTATTTCACTTAAATGCTGCATATAGTAATCAGATGTCATATTAAGGCATGCGTAGTGATATGTTCCTTTACATGCTACGCAGCGGATTGCTTCTTTTGATGTTATGATGTTATTGCAGCCTAAACAATTCATCTTTAATTTCAATCAGGTCGGCCTCACCAATATCCTCAAACAAATATATCTCTAAACACGCAGTAACAAGGGCAATTATCGCTTGACGTCTCGGCTAAGGGCCGGGGTAAATGACCGCACACGGACGGCTAGCGCTCAAGTTTGTCGTAGCGTATTTTGCACAATATTAACACTTTCATACAATTTCTTTGCACTGTTATTATTCACACACTATGCAGTATTTACAAAAGCAGATGACGACACCGTGAGAAAAATACTTTGAACTTTATTTTGATACACAGTTAATACATGAATTATTGTTTAAATTATGTTTTTGGATTAAAACGTACGGGGCTTAGCAGAAACGATGTTTACTCGAGCGCGGTGGTTCGCCTATTTACATACTTTGTACATACATACTATGTAGACTATTGTAGACTAGGTAGGTACTGTAAGTTTTATCTTATTTAAGTATTTAGGGTGTTTTTATTAAAGGAATCTACTGTAAGTTACTAGGTATTATGTTACTAAGCAAGATAATCTTCGTTAATGACCGCGAGGTTTTGTCATTGGAACTTGGTGGGTTGATGATCTTTAGGTTCAAACTATTTTTTCACAAGAAAGAGGAATCAAACTTTGTTATTGCAAGAATTCGGTGATTGAGTCACTGATTAACACGTTCATTGCCATAGAATAGAACAAAGATCATTTTCTACCAAAAGGGGCCTTGATAATATTTTTTCTGGATACTGCTTGGGGCCGATTTTTTTTTGTGCTTTTTATTTATAATCGTCAAATATTGCAATAATTTTATGTTTAGTGAATATTTTTGCCAGTTTTCCGATCTTTTTAGCGATTTTTCAGCAATCACGGCACCGTGTGCTGCGGCCACTTCTATACAAATCGAGCAATATGGCCGCAACACACGGTGCCGTGATTCTTGAAAAATATGTGAAATGTCCACATTATCATTTATTTTTATAAAATTAAAGATTTGATACAACTCACAGGAGATTCCGTAGTAAAATAAAACCAGTTTTTAAGGTGAATTGGTTTAATTTCAATAAAAAAGGCTAAATTTTATGAAAACTTAAGAACATGAACATTAAATAAGAAAATCAGGACAAGAAATATGCATTATGATGCTGAAAAAACAATCATCACACAATACAATAAGCACGATTACAGCGTGGCACTCGTAGGCTGGTGCTGTACGTTTTTAATTAGACTTGCAGGCTTTACGCTATTTTCTTTTGGTTTTTTTTCTTCTCTTTCTAATTTTCTTTTCACGTTTTCGCCCTTTTGTATTTGTGATCTTCGTGAGACAATGGCTACTAGCAGAAACTGAAGTAGCTGAAGAGGCTATCGGTGGAAATAATTGCTCAATTACTCACTGTATTTATCTGTGCCGATATGCAAAAGTAAACCCAAAAATACTTTGAATTCAGCCATAGTTAGATCTTTCCAGTAACCAATCCACGCTTTTCCTGCCAAGCTTTACTTCAAATGTGCCGCATATTTAATTGTTTCGTCAATAATTTTCTTACAACAATTTTCTTCAAAAAATAACATAAATGCATTAAATGGTGTATTCGGGCTGGAATAAGCAACTCCGCTTGTCTAGGAATGTCTGGGATGGAACTGCTGTCGGTAGTTCAGTTGTCATTAGTGGATCCAGATGATGACGGTAGGTTACTATCATCTTCAAAATCAACCATGTCCATTGAATTCTGAATAATGCGTTGCATATGACGTGACAGCTGGCCTAATGTCTCATCTGTTCTATATGTACTTTCACTATCGGAAATATATTCTACGTCGTCATCAGGCGAAAAAAATCCCAGGTCTGAACAATTGATTAGATCATCCAACTCATCTGAATCAAGACGTCGACGTTTTTGGACACTTCTATTACTCATATTTAACGCAAATTGCTGTAAAATTAATTAAAATAGCACTAGAACACTGCTTCATACCAGTTTCTTGTTGAGTATTTTTTTACAAACTTTGTGAGGGTATATCAAAAAATCCACAAGTTTTTTCCCGAAAAACCTAACGACTGTTCAAAAGGGCAACGTTAAAATATAAGCAATATTGAAAAGGCCGACTTCAAAAAATGTTTTAAAGTCATAGGGATTAGAAAAACGGTACCGTGTATGCGGCCACTTTTGTAAGACAACCAATACACGGTACAGTATGTTTAGCCACTACTGCAAGATAACCAACACACGGTATCGTGTGGATGGTAATCAAGGTGTTAAAATCAGTGACTCGATGATTTGCAGGAATTATTTTTGTACCGTTATTTATTTCGATCAGCTGCTGTTTATTTATTTTGTTCAGTAACAATTAAATGAGTTGGCACGAGGCAGGTAAATGATTTTTATTAAACTATTAAGTAACAAATACTTATCTTCAGGTTGCTCGTTTTCTTAGAAGCGATCAAAGTTGTTTTAGGTTGGACAAATAAGTGCTTTCACAGATTTCGAGGTACCCCTGCTTGGGTGGGAAGATAAGTACCAAAACAACCTAAAAGAATTATTTCGAAACATAGGTAGGTATATACGTAGGCAGCTAATTTAGGGACGCTGGCTTGTTTCGTCATTTATTGGTCAATGCAGTGCAATAGGTAGGTACGCAGGTTTATCATGAAGTGAGTATAACTAATAGTATAATTTGCTTTGCCTAAAGTAAGAAAAGTTCACTAAAGAAGGTTTAGCCTAGGCTTACGAATGAAATTTTTTGATCAAACGAATTTATCGAACTAATGATTGACAGGAATAATTTTCAGCCATTATTTATTCACATCCTACTTCAATCAACTGCTTTTAATAGTACTTGCTTATTTCATCGCCATCGTACCTAAACAAATTCATGAAAAATTTCTATTACATAACATAAGAAGTCATTCGAACATAGGAAACTACTACATAAAGTTCGCTTATGGTATTCATGCGATGCGCGATGGGCACGCTGCGATTCAGCTGAGCGCGAGTAGCCATAGCCACAAGCGAGGTCTGGTGCACTCGCCCCGCGTCGTGTCGCCTAGCAACGTAGCCGCGCGACCAGCCAGATTTTTGGAAAATGTCAAAATTTTTTCCGTTAAAAATAAATAAAAAGTACTTTTTCGTAATGAGGATAAGCAGTATAATCATACCCCAAAGTTAATGAAAGTGGTCCTGATACACCCTGTATAGTAACATGATTTGTGCTAATGATGTGTTTAATGTTTCGCAGAATATTTTAAAATGATAAATAAGGCAATTTGATGAAATTTCAGGCGTGTTACTGGCGTGCCGCGTGATATCTTGAGATATTTTGGATAAGGATAAACCTAACTTTTAATAGAATATGCAGATTGTGTAATTCTACTGATTCTTCAATCAAATAAAAAAACATTTATCACTAGGTCAGTAATAACATTCAGGAAAACTTATGATGCTCATGCAATTAAAACTGTTGAAGAAACCTTCAAAGACGTTAACTGAAACATCAACATCCCAACACTCCGGTACGCAAGGAGCTGCCAATAAAACTTGTTCCCGCCAACGACTCCCCGCGCTCCACTCCACAATACCCTGCTGATTGCCTTCCTATGCCTCAACTTTACTTGCCAATATAAACCTTATTGCGTCATGACAAAAGTCATTCAGGCATTAACGGAGCCGATGATAATAGGAGTATACGCGCAATAATGTTTTCTGCTCGATCGGGCAACCATTTAGCTTGTTCCTTTTCCGAATTGGATTGTAGGGCACTGACTACGGCCCGGAGGGTGCGACTACGGCGTAGTGTAAACGTATACTTGTGTAAGCGTCAACCGCTCAAGCTGCCGGCGTTCTTCAATGCCCCCATTGGCAGCGCGTGAGAGATGTCACGTGCGCCGGTGAAGTCCGCAGATTGGCTCATTCGCACGAGGCTGAAGCCGCTAAACTGTGCTATTGTTCATTGAGAACAATACCAGCAATTACCCGCGATGAGTTCTTGTTTCAGACAAACCGCGAAGTTCTGTGAGACGTGCTTACCATTAGGGAATACTCACTGGTCTAAAACACGTATTTGAGAGAAATTTGAATGGTGTTAATAAAATATTCAGTACTGTATACAAATTGCCAAGTTTAACTCGCCCAGAACAATATCAAATTTATTATTCTGAAAAATTCGGCTATAAATCTTAAGAAATAAATGGATATTTGCTTCACTGTAAGTTGTAAGGAAAACGATTGTTTTATTTTTCTGGCTTATAAGAAAACGGCATCGTCTAACGGCAGCATCATATGATTAGTTTTTTTAGATACGATCGATATGGTTGACTCTTTTCCAACTTTTAACATTTTCCCTCCTTTGAATTTGGTATTTAAACATTGTTTTCTTTTAAAACTGTTTCCACAAAATATAAAATGAGGAACGGGTGACTGTCTCAGAAGAAGGGGACCTGGGCTGAGAGCCCCACAACTAGCGGTAGTACAGTTCTCATGTTAAGATCTCATCTGTCATCAATATTCCCTACTTTTACCGCAATAGTAACAATAGGTGTTGAGGCTGCAATAATTATAATTTATTTGATAAATATGTTAACTTCTTCCTTTGAATATATTCATGTTCATATATAGAATACATAGAATGAACACCTGTATCAAATCTTTCACAGATTTGTACTCTTGACAGGTTCATTATTATAACTTTTATGAAATCAAGTAAATCAACTGTTTTAATTTATGTTCATTATCAATTTGATCAATTAATAACATCTACGACTAAGGACGCGGCCCTCTCGCCGGCTACGAGGAGATTTTTTTTTTATTTTGAATTAAAACATTGTCTCTGCATGAAAATCCTACCAATAACATTTTCTTTTATCCCCGTTTTTTTTTTTGCTGCCGAGGCTCCCTCGCGGGACGGAGGTGGAAGATGCGTCATGCATACCGCCCGCAGGAAAATACCGTCCTCTGCGGGGGGTTATGTGGGACTCACCAGAATGGCACCTACCCACTTAAAACCACCTGTTGGCTGTAGTAAAATTTTACCTTTAGCCTTCATCGGAAGCGACACCCGTCGAGAAGTTGGGCGCGCTGGCGGAGGCCTTCCGCCTGGAGTGAAAGTTGCACTGAAGGTGCTCAAAGGGATATGAGTTGGTGGCCGTTCTGGGCAGCCTCCGGTGAAGGCGAAGCTTGGAAGCCGAAGGTCGGCCGAAGCTTGACTTAGGGATCAATTCATTTAAATGAACCTATAATGAATTGAGAAGGGAGCTATGCTCCGCCAGAGCGAGCAGTCGCTCTGTCGGAGAACGTGAAGCCCTAAGTTTACGGGCTAAGACTGCGATTTCACTAACATCGATATTTTTCATAGCGTCGCAGACGACACGCATATCGTCTGCTACGGAGGATTGAGGAGTGGGTTTGTATGGGCGAGGAGCCGGGATGGGATTCGATGCGGGGCGCTGCCTCCAGTTTTCTGGAGCTGCTTTGGCTGAGCAGGCTTTGCAGCCGGAGGAACCTGGCTACGCAGCGGCGAAAAGTTTTCCTGAGAAAGGGGCGGGGCCTGTTTGGGTGTCGCCCTCTTGGAATTAGAACGCATACAACGGGGTGCACGAGGGCAGCCCCTGTAATTTGCGGTGTGGCCGGACTAGCCACAAAGCACGCAATCGGGAGGAGAGGGAGTTTCAGGAGTGCGGTTGCACTCCTTAGTGAAGTGAGGGACCAGGCACTTGACGCACCTGGGCGGTGCGCGGCAGTTGGCCGCCGCGTGCCCGTACAACTGGCACCGATGGCACTGGCCGGGATGACCGCGGCGATGAGGCGCCTCGATCGAGATCCCAGAGAGGCCGCATATAGTGCTAACCCCTTTCAGGATCTCCCTGGACTTGGGGACGTTGGCGAGAACCACCAAAGCGAGATGGTGACGCCTCCCGTACTTGCTGTGCATTTTATGCACCGCGAGTGCCGGGAAGCCTTGGGACTGCAGATCCTCCAGAATAGCCTCGTTCGATAATTCGAACGGGACTCCCCTGAGTACCGCTCTGATCTTACGCTCGTCTGACAGAGCATAAGTATGATAAGCATATTGCTTATCGGTGAGGAGCTTTGTTAAAGCACGAAAGTCGTCTATCGACGAGACTATGATTTTAATAGATTCATCTGAGTTGGCCGCTCGGATGTAATGGATCTTGTGCTCATTGCACAATGTCGAAACCTCAGTCCATTTACCTTTTTCCCGAAGGAAAACGGGTGGTGGGACCTTGGCCTTGACAGAAGTTGGGGCCGGAGCGGGTGTTGAAGACACCGGGGCAGCTGGCGTTGAAGACGCCGCAGGGGGTGTAAGGACGGGCGTCGAGGGCGCCGGGGCTTGTTTCGAGCGCTTCTTAGAGCGCTTCTTAACAAGCGTAAAAGAGGGAGACTCAAGGCCAGTTGGGGTGGCGTCCGAGGACGACTCGGTCGCGGATGCGCACTTGCGGTGCGGAGGGGTCAGCTTATTCAGAACCTCCTCGGGGCTTAGGGAAGCCAATGCGGAGGGGTAGGGGAGGGACAACAATATATAAATATATATACTATGAACGTTTCAACGATGACTAACTTCCTAAAACCACCCTACACGCAGTAGGGCGGTTGGGAACGACGCGGATATCTAACTCGAACACGAAGACTCGAGGCACCTGGAACGACGAATCTCCGTCGACGAAGCTCACGTTCCACGAAGTACGGTTAACAACCCACTATCCGCCGTGAAAACGGCGTTAGAAACTTATTACGGTAACAACCAGTGAAATTTGGGTGCTTGATTAGCGCGGGGGCTAATGGAGCGGGAGGCGTCTGCGATCGACGTGCGCTCGAGAACGCACGCTAACCGAGACTGTCGTATGGCGTATCCCCGAATAATGAAATAACTAATTTACAGCTTTAACTCCCCCCTTTTTTCGTTTGCGTTTCCGTGACAGTACACCGAGCGAGCTGTTGTTCGGAGTGCAATGTTTTAAAAGCTTGTAACTCTCACAGTTTTTAGCATCTTCGATCTGTAATTAACTAACAGTAAGTAGATCAGTGGTGTCCCCTACTCACCCTCCGCGCCCCCTTCCAAGTAGATACGGGATAGGCCTTTTTGTTCATTGTACCGTCACTGATGAGGAAGAGCTGCTGGCACTTTCTGACTGCTCACTGTTTCAATTTACATCTCTACGCTGAAAAACAATTAAATCCCCAGACCTTTTCATACACAAATACATACTTTTCATATAAAAATATAAAAATTATCTTCATATACAAAGTAACAATGACTTGTTACTCGCGTTGCGCACAAAGGTAGGTGGCGATAATTGTAGCGGCGTCGTACTTGTCACCGAGCATCACTATGACAGGCTCCAGGCGTTCTGACACTCACAGTGCGTGACACTGCGCCAGGCACAGCACTGCCTGAGTTTTCGTACACGAATGTCAGGTCCCTCTGTATGTGTCGAAGCGGCCCGGACACTACTGTTACACAACACATTGAGTGAACGTGAACTGTACTGCAGTATATGCCTTGATACATGCACTTAATAGGTTTACGTTAAAGTTAAAACTTCGATGTATCAGAGATGGAATTGTTTTGTAATAGTCGAATTATTCGAATATTTAATTACTATGTTTTTATCATGGTTCATATTGTTCATTTTTAATATTTCTTTAGATTAATTTTTAATTAATTTTGGTATCTTCAAACTTTCCACTACCAGGTTTGCTGGAAGAAATGTCTTTGGTAACAAGCAGTGCCTTTGTATGTCCCTTTATGCTTTGTTTATACCGTTGGTGTTTTTGTATGTGTAAGTACATAAACAATCAAATAAATCAAATGTGTCTGTACCTGGAAAAATAACATTTGAAGTAGCTACGCAATATCTATAGTATTAACCGATTATTCTGCCTAAATTGACTATGCTACATATGCTACATCACCATTTTCGTAATAACGCTTAATTTGAACCAAATATGGATTTGATAAAAAATGCGTCAGTAGTGTCAGAAAGCTAGTATGTACACCGACAATACTCGCTCTATTATTCAATACCCGTCGTACTTTGGGCGTTGTAAATGGAAACAAGAAATTAATTCAAGGAATTTTATTGAAATTGATAAAGTAATACATTTGGGATAATTTTTGATATATTTACGTAAAGTTGAATGGACTACTAGATGATGTCTGAAACGGAATATGTACGGTCAGAATCTAAACAGGTTGCTGTATTCGAATGAACGGGACGCTGAATCCTCCATGCCCCTAACCATTCATTTTCATCAAAATCGTGGTCCAGAGATAATTGTTTTACAAGAAATGCCATGATTCGCGCTGTTGAGTTACTATAGAAAGATTAAGAAATCAATTTCAAAAAGTAGCCCTTCGTCCTGCCTCTCTTGAGTCCGCGAATGCTCCATTGTACGGCACTTCTCATTAATTTCCTCGCAAGCCACTTTCGCGCGGATACTACATTGGATTGGGTGGTGACTCGCGACGCGGGTAGTATCTCACCGTCGCCGCACGATAAAACCCGGCGAAGGCATAAATCGTCCTCCATCTTCCCTGTGTCGCTTCCCACAGCTTAACTACGATATATAGTCGCCAAATTTTCACAGATTTAAAATTTTTTAGAACAACATGCGGCTCTCCTCCTCCATACAATTGTACGAGTAACAAAGTGGTTGCTGAGTATGTTTACAGGTAATTCAAGCTATTCTTATTTGTTTATTACGTGACTTTGAAATATGGAGCAACTATGGAAGTCCGATTGTTCTTTTTCTATCAATCAAAAATGTATACTTCAGAATAAGCTGTGTTATATTCTCTTTAGTACAGATGCGTCTGTATTTTATACTAAAAAGTGTAAGTGACATGTATAAAATAGGAGCAGATAGACAAAGCAAAAACTTGCAAAAAGCGCAGTCTGCATGCGTTTTGTCGGAAATTCATTTTATATACTGAAAAAAAAAATACTGTTTCGGCTAAATTTAATATGCCCTACACGTGGTGTGGTATATTACAGGGTGACTTTTTTTAACGTTTCGAAAACATGCGGCAACTGACCCGAATGTAGAGTATGAAGAGACGGTAATTTTTTTAGTTTTCACTTCGTGGTTTCTGTGGGAAAGTCGCTCAGAGCCGTGGATGAGCCCATGTGCCCTTTTCCTGAACGGTAAAAAAAGTCTGATATTAATACTCCTCAGAGACTTCCGATTAAATTGGTAGATCTTTTCGTCATACATAGTTACACTCTTTGATTTCTTTTGTAGTAAGCGATAGAACAAACGACACTAACTATTGGGAGCCCCACCGATGGCGTGTCGCAAAATTGTAATTGGTTTCAGCAAGAGTTGATATGTTACCAGCAATCTGGTTATAACCCGCTATTCTTTACAATACCTCGAGAATACACAGATTATCTAAAACGTGCAAGTAATGTATGAAATATTGTTTCTTTATACTTTACCTAGGTAAGGTACCTATACAATAGTGAATGCGCAGCCGGCAATTTTTGTCAAAGATGAGTGCGGAGAGGGTGCATGCAGGCAATACTTGAGAAATTCCGTACTTTTTATGTCTTATATTTTGATTTAATTGACAAGTTTAAAGTCTTTTTTTATCATTGTAATATAATGGTTGACTTGAAGGCCTGTTTGGTGTGGAGGTATAAAAGTATACCATGAGGCCGCTTGCCATCGTGATGCAATAGTACCAAAGGTTCAGTACCAAAAGAGATTTTGAGGTGACAAACGTCCGGCGCATGATGTTGTTCAAACTAATTTTAAGTAATAATTTATTGATTGACAATTTACAGATTATCTACAGGAAATCAAAAATGAAAGGAAAACATTTTAAATTTCACTAAAGTTATTAGTAAGTTATTATTGACTAATGAAAGATTTTACTTTTCGATTTCATCCGAAGTAGTGGGTCGACTATGGTGAAAAGAAAAATAGCTTTGCTAGACAAGATCTCAAAAAATATCTATGTTCGTACTCAAAAAGAAGCTTGCTAGCAACTACAAGACTAGGCTATTATTACAAGTACATTTCTTTTAGTAATTCTGATTTTGTATCTGAGTATCACGTCGCGCCAAGCCCTTATCGCTCCACCGTTCGCACCCCGCGGCTCTCCGGCGTAGATTCATATTGTGAAGTAGTTTCTGATGGTTCACAGGGCCGTGGTGCGCAACCACCTTATATTTGTCACAGGAAAAGTATTTTTTTTTTCTTTTGCTGCCGAGGCACCCTCGCGGGAGGGAGGTGGAAGATGCGTCATGCATACCGCCCGCAGGTAAATTCTTCTGCGGGGGGTGATGTGGGACTCACCAGAATGGCACCTACCCACTAAAAACCACCTGTTGGCTGTAGTTATTACCGTTAGCCTTCATCGGAAGCGACACCCGTCGGGAAGTTGGGCGCGCTGGCGGAGACCCGCTAGCGGGTCTTCCGCCTGTAGTGAAAGTTGCACAGAAGGTGCTCAAAGGGACATGAGTTGGTGGCCGTTCTGGGCAGCCTCCGGTGAAGCCGGGGCTGGGCAGAGGTCGGCCGAAGCATGATTTAGGGATCAATTCATTTAAATGAACCTATAATGAATTGAGAAGGGAACTATGCTCCGCCAGAGCTAGTAAATGCTCTGTCGGAGTACGTGAAGCCCTAAGTTTACGGGCTAAGACTGCGATTTCACTAACATCGATATTTTTCATAGCGTCGCAGACGATACGCTTATCGTCTGCTACGGAGGATTGAGGAGTGGGTTTGAATGGGCGAGGAGCCGGGATGGGATTCGATGCGGGGCGCTGCCTCCAGTTTTCTGGGGCAGGCCTAGACTGTGTAGGCTTTGCAGCCGGAGGAACCCGGCTACGCAGCGGCGGAAAGTTTTCTTGAGAAAGGCGCAGGGCCTGTTTGGGTGCCGCCCTTTTGAAATTGGAGCGCATACAACGGGGTGCACGAGGGCAGCCCCTGTAATTTGCGGTGTGTCCGGACTGGCCACAAAGCACGCAATCGGGAGGAGAGGGAGTTTCAGGAGTGCGATTGCACTCCTTAGTGAAGTGCGGGACCAGGCACTTGACGCACCTGGGCGGCGCGCGGCAGTTGGCCGCCGCGTGCCCGTACAACTGGCACCGATGGCACTGGCCGGGATGACCGCGGCGATGAGGCGCCTCGATCGAGATCCCAGAGAGGCCGCATATAGTGCTAACCCCTTTGAGGATCTCCCTGGACTTGGGGACGTTGGCGAGAACCACCAAAGCGAGAGGGTGTTGCCTCCCGTACTTGCTGTGCATTTTATGCACCGCGAGTGCCGGGAAGCCTTGGGACTACAGATCCTCCAGGATAGCCTCGTTCGATAATTCGAACGGGACTCCCCTGAGTACCGCTCTGATCTTAAGCTCTTCTGACAGAGCATAAGTATGATAAGCATATTGCTTATCGGTGAGGAGCTTTGTTAAAGCACGGAAGTCGTCTATCGACGAGACTAAGATTTTAATAGATTCACCCGAGTTGGCCGCTCGGGTGTAATGAATCTTGTGCTCATTGCACAGTGTCGAGACCTCAGTCCATTTACCCTTTTCCCGAAGGAAAACGGGTGGTGGGACCTTGGCCTTGACAGAAGTTGGGGCCGGAGCGGGTGTTGAAGACACCGGGGCAGCTGGCGTTGAAGACGCCGCAGGGGGTGTGGGGACGGGCGTTGAGGGCGCCGGGTCTTGTTTCGAACGCTTCTTAGAGCGCTTCTTAACAAGCGTAAAAGAGGGAGACTCAGGGCCAGTTGGGGTGGCGTCCGAGGATGACTCGGTCGCGGGTGCGCGCTTGCGGCGCGGAGGGGCGTCTACTTCGCACTCCATGTCACTGGAGGAAGGGGACGCGGGAGGGCCTAAGACCTGAGGGGTCTGGGGAACTAGGGTGGCCTGAGGGGCCATTGTGGACATTAACGTCATGAGATGAGGGATAAGGGAATCTAAGAAACGGTACTTATCAGCATTTATAGACATGCCTTCAGTACTTTCAAGTAACTTCTTCCTAAACTCGTCAAAGCTTAGGGAAGCTATTGCGGAGGGGTTGGGGAGGGACAATATATAAATATATATACTATGAACCTATCAACGATGACTAACTTCCTAAAACCACCCTACACACAGTAGGGATAACTTAATATATAACGATAACGACGCGGATAACTTACTCGAACACGGAACTTGAAGTCCTGGAACGACGAAACCCCGTCGACGAAGCTCACGTTCCACGATGTACGGTTAAATCCCACTTTCCGCCGTGAAAACGGCGTTAGAAACTTATTAGAAGTACGGTTAACGAGCCACTGTCCGCCGTGAAAACGGCGTTAGAAACTTAATACGGTATACAACTATGAAATTATATATTACGACAACAACCAGTGAAATTTGGGTGCTCAATTAGCGCGGGGGCTAATAGAGCGGGAAGGCGTCTGCGATCGACGTGCGCTCGAGAACGCACGCAGACCGAGACTGAGGAGAAGTATGATTATGGGTAATATAAATAAATAAATCCCCACCACAAACACACCATCTCTACAGCCATAAAGTGAGCAGAGCTTGTGTTATGGATGAACATACAGCGAACTGGAATAAACATACATATATAAATGTCAACAATGTTTTTTTTTCGCTTACAAAAGAGATACTAGTGGCTCTGCTACTAGACATGAGCAAAGCGTTTGATTTTGCGTCACATAGCATTTTACTAGAAAAACTAGAAAAATGTGGCATCAGAGGCAAAGCAAAAGAATGGATCCAAAGCTACCTTGAAAATCGAACCCAATGTGTTGAATTGGGTTCAGGTAATATATCATATCAATATATCAGGTAAATAAAGAAATACACTGTGTTCATCATATCTAAAAATCAAATATGGAGTACCCCAGCGGAGCATTTTAGGTCCACTATTATTTTTAGTTTACATTAATGAATTACCGAGTATTGTTAAAAAACAAAAAACAAGAATTTTTGCAGATGATGCTGTGGCGTCCGGCCTCTTTATGTCGCCGCCGCCGATAATGGCAACTTAAAACCAATGTAAGATTCGAATTTGAATTAAACAAATACCACATTACATGTAATTTTTGAGATTAAATTACCACACATTACCTTGACATTAAAAGAAAACAATGTCAGTCGTTTTACGGAACGTTTCCGTGTTCGGTCGATTTGCTTATACAGTTATAAAATAAATAACAAATCAATAATAAAAGTGACGAAAAAACGCACACATACGATGGAGGCGCCGGGTACCCGAAGAAAATACGAAGGGAAATACCACCGGTCAAACGGCTATAAAAGTAAAAAGGAGCTGTGACAATATAATTAAAGTACCTACAAACAAGAGGAAACAAAACTCTGACGAGCTTCAAAAACTAAGGACAAAAATGGAGCAAATAACGTTTGACGGAATACAAGGTGACGTAAATGAGTTTCTTCAAATTATGAAATTATGTCCAGTATGCAAAACTGGGATGATAAAGCCAAAAAAAAACGTGGGGGCTTATTTGTCAGGCCCGGCATTTTATTTCTATAAAAAGAGAGTGTGAAAGGTAAAACACATGACAAATTCAAGGCGAAATTATTAGAAGAATTTCCGCCCACAACTAATTATTTGGTAGCTTTCTTCGCCCGCAAACAACTACCAAAGGAAGATCCGATCGAGTTCTTTTATGAATTAGATGAAGTTGCCTTTACAAGATTACACTTGTAATAAAATCCAAAAATAAACCTGAATTTCCAAATGAAATTAATAGTCCCTGACTGATATATTGACATATTTAAATTATTTTAATATCAAAATTAATATTATTAAAACCAGCATTATCCAATTCATGACATATAATTCTTACAATGACCCAACTGACATACATTTTGACAACAATAAAATAAACAATGTTGACGCGGCGGTATTCTTAGGTATTACCATAGATAAACATCTAAACTAAAAAGCACATATTGACAGCTTATGTAAAAAGTTAGACCGATTCATAACGCCCTAAGGAGAGTAAAAGATATAGCAGGACAAAAATCACGGATACGTAGCATCTATCTTGCTTTACGGAATTATATTGTGGATAGGATATTGTGGTAAGGATACACAAAAACATGCGTTAGGGCAATAGCAAGTGCGGGATATATATTATAGTTGCAGACCGATTTTTAGAAGCTTGAAAATTCTACCATTGCCTCGCTTATATGTGCTTATTTGTAAAAAAGCCTCCAAACTTGTTCCCAAAAGATCATGATATTATTTCAGGTTATGGAAGACATGCAGAAAAAGCTTTATACACCTGCACAAAGGTTCTGCATTTTTCAAAAACATATTATTTGTATGGAAGTTAAAATTTCCAATAAACTTTTTCTGAATGTAAAAACCTTACCCATGAATGGTTTTAAAAAAGACTTTCTGACATTCTCATAAGCAAGTTGTATTATACTACAAATGAGTATGTTAATGACAAATCTATTGAGACCGTTTCATTATTGTTATTATTGCTATTGAAATTCTATATTTTCTTTCATGACTTTATTTAATATTTATTGTAAAAATGTAAACCCTGCGCGCGGCGGGGTATGCGTAAGAGCATTTTTAGATCCTCCTGCCCTCCCCATGGAGGGGTACAAAAAAAGTGAATTTAGTATTGAAGGATTTACAAGGCCACTATGCCTAAGTTCATAGTTCCTTATTTAGTCGATTTATTTGGTAATTCCTCTCAGTTTGTGCAATAACGCTTCCTTTAGCCGTTAGCAATCTTATCAAAGCTAAGAACGCAGCTCTCCAGAGAGCCAAGCTCTATCCTACGCCCGCCTATAGATTAGCTGCGAATCAGCTTCAACGTAAAGTTACGTCTTGCCTCGCGGATCTTGGAGACGCTCAGATGAACGATACCATGGAAAATATCTCCCCGTCCCACCAAGCGTATTATAGAATGGCCCGAACCTTACGCGTACACGCCGCCTCTCACGTTCTCCTCTCACTTGTCCCGACGGCACTACTGCCTTCAAAAACGTAGAGAAAGCCCAATGCTTCGCAGACAGCATTGCTTCACAATGCTTGCCTAGCACTCAACCGGCGAAACCCTGCCACATCCAGGCGGTGGACGAAGTCCTCCACCTGGAATCTCTCCCCATTACCACCGACCCTGTCACAGTGTCTAATGACGAAATCTTTCTTCTCATTAGAAATCAAAAGTCCAAAAGGCTCCGGGTGCGGATTGAATTTCCAACCATGTACTTAAGCATCTGCTGCAGCAGGTGCTTACCTTGTTAGCTATTATCTTCAATGCCTGCTTCGACCATAGCTACTTTCCAAAAGCCTGGAAAGAAGCGACAGTCATAGGCATTCCCAAGCCGGGTAAACCTCTGAATGTCCCGGCTAATCACAGACCCATCAGCCTCCTCAAGGCAATGTCTAAACTTCTCGAGAGAGTCATACTCTCTCGAATGCGGAACCATCTGTTTCCAACGGATGGCGACCCTCTCATTATTCCCCACCAGTTCGGCTTTCGCGCTAAGCACTCCTGCCCTCAGTAAGTCCATCGAATCGTCGAGTACATACTCGAAAGATTCTCTCAGCGTCGTAAAAAAAACAATCGCGGTTCTCTTTGACGTAGCCAAGGCTTTCTTTGCCGACGACACCGCCCTACTAAAGGCCACTGTGTCCCACACCTCATCACCAGACTCCAAAAGGCCATTAATGCCCTCGGTGTTTGGTTTCAAAAATGGCGTATCGATGTGAATCCAGACATGAGTTCTACGATTCGGTTCAACCCGACGATCCCCACGTTCGAATGCTAGGTATTCCCATCCCCTGGAAACGCAGCACCAAATACTTAGGCGTCACCTTTGACCACACGCTTTCTTTCAGTCCGCACGTCAATAGAATAACGAAACTCGCCCGTCTGCACTTAGGCTGCCTAAATAGTATGTTAGGTAGATTTAGTAAAATGTCATTTAGAAACAAACGTACGCTCTTTAAGACCTGTGTTAGACCCGTCATGACTTATGCCTCGCCAATCTTTGCCCACGCCAAACCCCTCCTGCACAAACTGCAGGTGGTTCAAAATCTCTTCTGCCGCAGGGCTACAAACGCACCCTGGTACGTGTGTAACGCGGACCTGCACAGAGATCTTAAACTACCTACGGTGCAACAGCACCTCAAAACACTCTCGGAAGCGTTCTTCAAGCGCTCCGAAACCAACCCCAATCCTCTAGTTTGAGATTCAGTCTCGTATACTACCCCTGTCTTTGATTCGAAGTTCAAAGTCGCTAGGTCTAGAATGCGCAAGCGTACGAAGCGACCCAGCTGTCAAACGATCTCGAAGCTCTTCTGGCTGCAAATTCTAATTATAATTTCAATTCAAATTTTTAATTTTAACTTAATTTCTCTTTGCAATTTTGAGCACCTTCAGTGCTATGAATTTACCTGCAGTGCTTCGAGCACCTTCAGTGCTTCGAGTGCACTTGGTTCAGCAATCAACTTCCAAACTTACAAACTTCCTTGTTTTGTAGAATAAATCTAAATATAGGTCTAGATTTCCAAGACTTTCTGCTAGTCTAAGGTATGCGATAATGGGGACGAACGGAAACGCGGGGTAGGTAATTTATGAACTGCTGGAGCGTGGTGCTCGGGAAGGGTAAGATATTTAGAAGTTTGTTATTGAATGCAGAATTTGTCACCCAACTTTAATTTCTTTTTTTTGTTGACCAGCTAAGCATAAACACGATACAAATCACATGAAGTTCATGATTTTCAAATTCATGAACAAAATGGTGATGAGGTGTGGGACACAGTGGCCTTTGGTGTAAAGGGCGTTGTCGTCGGCAAAGAGGGCGAGCTCGACGCCTTTCGGTGGGATGGGAATGTCGTTAGTGTACACGGTGTACAACAGAGGGGCGAGGACTGAGCCTTGAGGGACTCCAGCCGTTATGGGACGAGGCGCGGAAAGCGTGTCTTCATATTCTTAAACGAAACGTACGATCTTTGAGATACGACGCGATTATCAAATTCAGGAATTTTCAAATTCAGCTAAACTGAGTTGTCGTAGGTATGTCGTAGGTATTTTCCTTTGGCGACTACAAAAATTTGTTTTCTTATTTTTGTCTGTTTTAATTTATTTAGCATATAACACTGCATGTATTTTCCCTTATAGATTTAATCAATGCCATAGATTAAATCTATAAGGGAAAATTCGTGCAATGTTATATGCTAAATAGTTTAAAAACTGTAGGTGTTATTTTATTTAGTTTTAGTTCTTTTAAGTAGGAATAGGAATAAGTAGGAATAGTAAAATATTTCAAAAGATTGTATCATATTCTGTCCATAATAATAAATTGTTAAAACATCACGTCATCCATTTCCTGCCCTCCAGTCCGTTATTCTTGAGCTAAGTTCGATTATTGTCAGGTGAAGTCCAGATCCAATCTCCGGATCCAAAATGCGGATTCTCCTACAGCTGGCAAAGGTCAGGTAGATTTCTCAAATGAAGCAAACTTTCCGCGCGCCAGCCGGCACACTATCCCGGCGCGGCAATTAAATTTAACTAGTAGTAAAATGGTACTTCTTAGAATTACACGGCTCTCAATATTATATTCAATAATCTTATGGGATTGAATACGTCCGAACATTCATGTCTCGCTCAGTCGGATGTTAAATTATTTTAATGGAGAAGGGAGGTGTCGACTGGAAAAATCAGGAATGAAATAGGTTGGGCATGTAAATAGTGAATCGCTTCACGGAAGTGGGTTTCGTAACAAAAGTCGCATCGATGGCAATTTAGTTGTGTAGGTAGCTTGTAGGGGCGGGGTAGACGGTAAATTATGTGTCAACTCAAGGGTACGTAAGCACGGGGGTGCGGAGGGTGGCCGTGACCCGCCACAGCTCCATGGGGCTACATCCCGCACTGGACCCTACACCCTGACCATGAGCTCTTTTCTTTGCAACTGTATGCAGTTCCTTGATATTTTATTTTCAATGTGACTTTACATCGGCTACTTTACCATGAATTCCATTCCTACAAAATAAAATAAATCAAATATAAAATATAGATACCAATGCACGTGAAAGGTCTGAGAACATTGGCTATAAACCATAGATTAGGTACAAACTAAGAATGTGTTCACTATAATAATAAAAATCAATGTGTATAAGTAAATTTTATCTTTCAGCATCAAAAGTAAATGAAATTGTAACTATGGGTAGGGACTTGTATCTGAGTTACAGGCTCAGCCTAGTCTAGATACAAGTGGCACTTAGAATAAATATTGTAAGATCTTTATGCATGTGTTTATTACTTAGTTGTTAAGATTTTACTACGGGTGTAATTCACAAACGTAGTACAAGTAATTAATTATTTAAAGAATGTCTTCTTTCCTTTCAAAACTTTAATCCAATAATAAAATTCTCCCCCCCCCCCCTACTAAGTAGATGGGGCAAATAAACGTTTATTCTTTTTTATATCTAATAAAAGCAGGTTTTTTTGTAAAATATTATCTTCTAATATCAAAAAATAGTAATGAACAAGAAAACACATTTGTAAATTGTTTATTAGACCTTCCCAGCGAATATCACGTTTAATATGAGTTATTTTTCAAATATATTAATTTTAAAAGTATAACTTGAGACTTGTTTTCAGAGGATCATCTTGAAAAAAGTGAGTTAATCTTTTCTCTCAGTTATTATTTTACATGTAGTAGGTACTTTTGAATGCTGCGTACTTTTGAAACCCGCACAGCGCGTGTCTCCGGTGTAACCCGCACAGCGCGTGTCTCCAGTGTACGCTTTAGACATTAATCGGGATGAAGAACTCAACGAACAAATTTTTAAATATATTTTGGGAATGAAAAGTAAGAATATTTATTTCCCAAAACTTATTTCTAAGTGATACGTTTGACTTGAGCTGATAGATTGCGCAAATGGCCCTTTTCTGTAGAATAAATATAGAACTCCTCCACCACAGAAAGCCATAATGTCATGAGGCTATGAGAGTAACTGAAACACACTAATCGAGCAGTTGTTTTATTTGAAATTTGGCGCATTTTCTTTACTACATACTATCATACTACTTAAAGCTTTGGCTGGATGTCCTGTTTCGCACTTTTTCTTATGTTTTTACTGAGAAAAATACCTCACCAGATCTGTCAGAAAATTGAGAGAAAAACGTTTTAATGTATGGGACGCTGGTGAGTTATAATTATTTTGAAATTTCTATCACTGAAAAGTAAAAATATATTTTTTCTGAATTTATATTTTCCTCTCCATTTTTTTGACTAGCATTTTAAAACCTCAATGTCATAGAAAAATGAATCGTTATCGGGTATATTTTCGTGCAATGATTTTTTACGACTTCAAGTCCAACTTAAAGCCTGGTGAATCGTTTAATCGACTTCAATTAGCATTTATGAAC
Organism: Marasmarcha lunaedactyla; assembly: GCA_923062675.1. Taxonomy (NCBI): domain Eukaryota; kingdom Metazoa; phylum Arthropoda; class Insecta; order Lepidoptera; family Pterophoridae; genus Marasmarcha; species Marasmarcha lunaedactyla. The sequence goes on from OV281344.1 coordinate 515,174, forward strand.
AAAACGCCTCCTAAAGCAACTGCGTACCGCTGGTAAAACTAGTTTAAATGCGGTCGTTTATATTGGAAGAATAAAGAAAGAAGTGGTCGTCGTTTGACTGATTTTACATAAGGAAACTTGCCATAAGTGAAAAATTTCCTGCAAAAAACCAGTGAATCGCTTACAAGAAGATTCAGCACAATCTGCAGATTGGATCCGGAAGTGTTCATGATTGGTACTCCACAACCTCAACGATTCTCAGAAGCAGGAGTGTGTGGAATGGTGCCATAATAGACCGTCTTCTCGCCGTGTTTACGATATCATAACAGTTCGTTTGAAACGTTTAAATTTTACTGACTTATAATAATAATAAAAACCACTATTTGCTGACTTTTTCTAAAATAAAAGTTACCTATGTTAAAAAATTAGCAATCTGCCAGTTAAACTTCCATTAAATTCGGTCCAGCCGTTTCAAAGTTGACTGCATACAGGCAGACAGACAGACATGCAGACAGACACAAGTTGTAAAAACGTACGTTTTGTTACCAGTAAGTATAATTACCACTAATAGCTGTAATGTTGATTGATACAAGAAACAGAAACTATTATTTAATTGATTTGTATAGATGTATACAAATATATTATGAAATAAAATATGAGGTACATAAAAATATATATATTGTCACAAAAACACTGTGTATAGGTATAGATATGTTCAACGTATTCTATCCACTTAACGCTGAACATCCATCAGAAATGCGCGAAGAAAATAAACCCATTGTGCATTTGCCTCATAAAGGTGCCAGTAAATGACCGCCTTAAGCCAGTGACTATATTTCCCTGGCTAAAAAAACATAAGATTTATTGTTTTAAGCAAATTTTACCATCCGCCCTTGTGACACAAAGTCTTACACAGAAAGCATAAATAATTTACATTTAAATTAATGTGGAGGCGTCCCGTAGCGAGGAGCGTCGGCAGGGGCGGACGGAGCGTGTATTTCTAGCGAATTCATATTTTATGAATTTTTCGAGAATCAGACGTATGACATACGGCCGTGTCACCTGTACATTGCTTTTTTTTAATTCAATATAATTAGTTAAATTTTACAATTTACGAAACCGAACCTCAAAAACCTCGCAGGATTTATCCGGGCATCGGCGAGTTGCTATTTGTATATTGATATACGTTATTTTCTAATAAAATAAAGTTTATGCTTAGAATTATGTATGGAGCCATTTCTTTGGGTATATTACAGTATTATATATGATTTATTTATATGTAATCGATGCGTCTGAAACTGTATTTCAAGTTTTTAAAGTTGTTTGATTGTTGTAATATTACTTATCCAAGAATAATTATATTTTTATCGCGAAATCCACGCGGGATGAAGAGTTAAGCTGAGATGAAGAGTAAAGAGCAAGTAAAACCGCGAGGAGCTCTCTAGTACATTGTTTGAAACCATTTCATTAATAAATTAATTATTGAAAGCAATCATTGTGACTTAACTTTATCAAAAGTTTAATCCTTTTAATTTAAGCTTCTCTGAAGAAAGATAAGTTCTCAGATTGCAGTGAAATATTTGTTTATCTTCAAAATTTTAGCAGGCTTAGCAGCCTCTCCAATAAAGCCTAAATCTTTGACAGAACTTCGGGTTATCGCGGCTTAAAGCCATTTCTGCGTGACTTCTCAGACTTCGCGAACTTATTTAGATTCAAACGAAGTAGTTAGACACCTTGACAAAGTTATCTGAACCGTTATAGACCTGTGCCGCCGGCTGCCACCCACAGTCAAACCGCGTTATAGACCTGTGCCGACGGCTGCCACCCACAGTCAAACCGCATTTGATCTGCTGTTATCTTTTTAATAGTTTTGTCTTATAAGTTTTTAAATGTAAATAATGTATTTTTGATACGCATGAAAAGAATATGTTCGCAGCGGTTCACTTATTATTGTCTGTTGTAAAATACCGTCCGGTGTATTTGTTGTGTCTGTAACAAAAGTGTGGAGCTTAGTCACCTCCTTTTTATTTGAACTACATAGGTAGGTAATTGATTTATTTTTGTTCCTTTATAATAATAACTATTTACAATAATACTACGAAAGCGTAAATTTGTTTTCAAATTGATATAAAGCAAAAGATTTTATACCTTTTATTTCAATTACATAGGCATATTACCGTAATGTAGCTACATAACTAGAGAGAGACGACATCCGGTCGAAGCCAAACGGGCATGCACTGTGTAGTAGGTATTTATTGTGATCGCATCGTTGCCTTGCCGAGACGGGTTGCTCAATGCAATGTCTGATAATTACGTCATCAGGGTATATCCAGGACAATTTTTAAATAAGTCTGTTTTTTAATAGAAATTAATAAATATAATATAAATAAATATAAATATTTCTAACTAACACACCACATTATCTAGCCCAAATTAAGTATCATGTCGGCGCATCTATGTAGCGGATCGAGCGCCATGCCAGTGACGTAGTAAACTGGTTTCATTGCCGCAGCCCCGGTCGCTCGCATCCAACACTCGGCTCTTCCGCGCTTGAGACTGCGGTCACTTATAGATTCACAAGCTACATTGTAATACAGCATTAAACCTTTTATTCTACAGTCCATTGTTTCTTTGAGCCATTAACAATCCTCTTAAGGCCTAATCAATCATTATGAACTTTTTTTATGGATACTAGACAACGGATAAATAAACTTCAGAAATACATAAATACACGTAGATATTTTTTTAAATTATTATTATAAATAAACTGAAATAAACATTTATACTCATCCATGACTAGAAAGCAAATATGATAAAATATCTGCCCCAACCAGGATTCGAACCCGGGGCCTCTGGCATGGAAGGCTACTTACCTCCATACCAAACAGGCAGGCCGTCAGAAGATCTCTAAAACCGTTTAATCCTCTTTCCACCGATTAGTAGACCTAAATTATTTGAAGTGAAAGAGTCGTTCTAATGAATAAAGTTATAGGCAACTGGTAGGTTAAACATTTTAAGGATTTAAGTTATTCGAATGTAATTGAAAGTAGGTTTAGATTTATTTTAAGTATATTTTATTTAAATACATAAATTCGGAGTGACTGCATACTCAGTGTTCGAATTATGATCTTCATTTACATTCTCATGCGTTAACTAAGATTAGTTCGGAAAAGACGCAAAAGAAATTCAGTATCCAGTCATCAATTCAGTCTTTAATTTTTTAAATATAATATATTATTATATTACTGTTTCATTATTATTGTCTTTATCTTTTCTTGGTTATCAGTTATAAGTATACAGCTATAAAAAATAAAATTTACCACTCCTTTGACCACGGATGTTGTAATGGGGAATTTTATGGCTTGTGTTTAAACGCTCACCAAAAATGTATCTAATTACCTACCAATAAAATTCAAAACGCTTACCAAAACGAATAAATGGCCACCAAATTGTGTTTCCTGAAATATTATAAAATATATCAATTCTTTTTTTGTATAAATAAAATATATCAATTCATTTAAAGTCGTAAAAATATATGAACACCTTAAAATATAATGTCTGACCAAATGTTAAACATTGTCACTCAATAGATGTTACCAACATTTTACATCACGAGTTTTAATTTTGTAATTTTTCTGGGCTAAAAAACTAACGTTTGATTGAACCTAACCTAACGACTCCGCTACTGAACTTCCAATTACGAAATCGCGATGTATGTAAGTTCAAAAGTATAGAAGTACGATGTACATTAGTTCGAAAGTTCACGATATTAATATTTTTGTGTCATTTGCTTACATTAGTATGTTGATATCACACGAGAGAATACTTAACATATCGTTAACATATAAAATAAATAGCAAAGGATTAATTTGCGACACTTGTAGGTTAGTTAAAGATATTGTTTTAATAGCAGAGCGATAACACCAAGCTTGACATATTTTTTTTACATAGGACTTAACCCAGTGGAATAGATCACCGCGTATACCAAGGCAACAAAGCTTAATTAAAAGCATATTATAAAAATTTTATCAACCGCTTTGGTGAAATCGGTATACACTTTTCATCCACTTGAACCATGTCATACATTGCATACGGCAATTTTTTAAAGCCAAAGAGGTTTTATTATAAAAAAATGTAAACAGTTTTACTGAGATATCAAAGCTAAATATGCAAATGACAATTACAAATACATTCTCTCCGAGCGTCCACGCCGCCGCTCTCGCAGTGAGCACTCGAATCTCCACGGAGCACTTTATTGTCCTCCTAAGCATCGAGGATATCACTTTTTTAACCATGCAACAACTTAAAGTTTCTACAATAACCTTTCTGGTGAGTTCACAGTACACAATAATAAAATAAATATATTAAAATGTTTGGGGTGTTTGTACAGCATAATTTGTAGTCTATGTTAAAAAACAAAGAAACTATAAAGATTAATTCCATAGTATGTTGTTCCAGCATTTGGTCGCCGAGTACCTAAAACTGCCACGGAATGCCGTCGTGCGATGCCAAGGCATGTTAAGGGGTTGGCTCATTGCTCTACAGCCACGGGATTTAGCGCGCCACTCCAGTTTTTGAAGCAGGTATTTCGGGCAACCTTTTTTTGTGATGCCAAACAACAAATTGGCTAGGTGGAGTTCTCGACGCAGCGCCATCTTCAACATACCTTCGGCGTTGATATATGGGGTGACATGAGTGCGGGGAGGGATCTTAAAACAAAACCGTGCACACGCATTCTGCACCCGCTGTACAATGCGATCCGTACGCGCAAGCAACCTCGGTCCGTAAACCAAGCTGCCGTAAGACATTCTGGAGAGAATAAGCGCATCGCACAATTGAATACGCAAATCTACGCTCAGAAAGTCACGTATACGATACAAAATGCTAAGCTTGTAGAAGCACATCTTAATTGCATTCATCACGTGACTCTCAAAGCGCAGTTGCTCATCAATTTTCACCCCCAGATTACGAGCTTCTGTCACCCTAGCTACTCATTCACCCATAACAAACACGTTGGGATCATGAGCAGATATAGCGAGGTGCGGCCCTCTTAGTGGAGGAGCGCGGAGCGCTCGGGCAATCCCTGTAGTTTGCTGTGTGGCCGGACTTGCCGCACAGCACACATGCAGGGGGGGAAGGGGAGTCAGGAGTGCGAGTGCACTCCTTCGTAATGTGGAGATCCGGGCACTTAACGCACCTGGGGGGAGCTGAGCAGTTAGCTGCTGCGTGGCCGTAGAGCTGGTTGCGGTGGCACTGCCCAGGGTGACCGCGGGGATTGGGACACTCGACGGAGATGTTCGAGAGTCCGCAGATAGTGCGAGCCTCTCTGAAAATCTGCCTCAAGTTGGGAGTGTTGGTAAGGATAACTAAAGCGAGTGGAAAACGCCTACCGCGGTTGGAGTGCATCTTGTGCACTGCTTCAGCCGGGAAACCCTGGGACTTAAGGTCCTCGAGGATTTCGTCGTTATCGAGCTCAAATACTGCGCGGATCTTACGCTCCTCTGGGAGGGCGTAAGTATGGTACGATATTTGTTTAACCGAGAGTAAGCGAGTAAACACGCGGAAGTCGTCGATAGTCGCGACCTGAATTTTGATTGTATCGCCTGCGTTGGCGGCTTTAAGATAATTGATTTTGTGCTCTTTGCACAAGTTAGAAACCGCGGTCGCTGGCTTCGACGGAGACGCGGTCACTTCGAGTGACATAAGCGGCGCGGGGACAGGTGCTGAAGGCACCGGGGATTTTCTTTGAGCGCTTCTTGGAGCGTTTAGAGACCAATGTGAATGGGGCTCAGGAGAGCCGGTTAAAGTAGCGGCGCCCGACGACGGTTCGGACGCGGAATCGGAATCGGAGTCGCTCCCGGGAGCGGTACGCTTACGCCGCGACGCGCGAGATGACGTGTTCGACGCGCAGTCCATATCGGATGGAACGGGAGACGCGGCAGAGCTGGTAAAGACCTGAGGGGTCTGGGAGTTGGTGGCTTGTCAGATCGAAATCTCGTCAGAGATTGAGACGCCCGACGCGGCGAGCGCCTGGGTGAGCGCTTTCGCGAAGTTAATTACGCTTTGCGAATCCATCGGAGGGGTTGGTATGAATACTAAGGAATGTATATTTAAGTATATAAAAGATGCCTAGAGTTCCCTAAAATAAACCTAGCGAACCCTAGCGGCTAACCTCTTTACCAGCGGTAGGGGGGCTGGGGAAAATAACTTAAACTAACCGTGGTACGCCGATGGCCGCTTCCTAAAAACCTAAAAAAAAGGGTACGCAGGTACAGAGTTGACCGCGTTAGGGTCAACCTTTACCACAAAAAGGACAAATGCACGCAAAAACACACACATACGATAAAAATAAATATGAAAATAGAAGAAAAATTAATAAAATAGAAGAAAAGAAATAAAATAAAAATAAAAGGACTGGATCAGTACAAATTCATTGTCACCGTTAAGTATCCTTTGTACTGAAACCAGACTACTTACGCTGGGCACAACACTGCACTCAGCAAAAGCACAACACAACTCAGCACAGCACTTTGAAGACTAAGGAGCTTAGTCACAAAGAAAAATCACTACGATAGCGTTCGGAGGGAGTAGTAAAACCCAGAAAAACCGTATCACGGAACCAACTACTGTACTGTGACGTCAGTGAACTGAGCGCTGCGGAATATCGGGAACGGACTGATCAATCGGAGTGGTCTTGGAACGTCCGTAACGGGCGGCGATCGGAGCGAGAATCTAACATTATTTAGGAGCTTAGATGGAGAAATGCGACGTTGCCACGTAGTGGGTTGTTTGCCTAAACGCATCGCTAGGCGGTGGGGATGGAGTTGCGAGCGCGGGTATTCCCCTGAGCGGGGCGCGTGCAGGGTTCTGCCGTCCTACCGTAAAAGGCCGCAAATTCATATTTTTGAGAAAAATTACAAAAACGCGCCAAAGTTGTTTTCTAGAGTTGTATGTAAGATAAAGTTATAATCAGTTAGTTACTTCTGTTTTGTAAAGGGAATAATAATCTGTTAATAAATAAGTTGAAAGAGAAAATGATTCGAGATTATGTTTATAATGTTTAGCTTTAATCACTTAAGACATAGTGTTTTTAAAATTATCATAAGGGTACTTAAAAGCGTTCTTATTAAAAATTATTAAGTTTAGTTAGAGATAAAATAAATAAAGAAGTAGACAGTAAAATCTTATATATTGTTTTTACGTGCTACGCCTAGACTGGGCGAGTCGAATGGCTCCTGTTAAAATTAATAAATTCAATCATAAAAAGAAAAAATAAACATTTATTATAATAGGTAGTCCATTCCTTAAAATAATTGTTAATTGTTAATAAAAATAAAAATAAACTTTAATAATATTTTTCTTATTTTTTTATTTAATAACGCAAACATACTCTTATTTTAAAGCATTAAATTTAAATAAAACAATTATTATAGTTCATCCTTTTCTTAGGTACGGAATTGTAAATAAGTATTGAATACCGACAATTGCACCGTTTGCACTATTTATGACTTTTGTTTTTTGCCAACTGGGAAGTTATGTTTCGTCACTCGTCAGTCGTCAGTTCACCGCTAGACTTCCAGGCCACTGCGCATATGTTTATTGCAGAGATTTTGATACTCGCGCTCGCGCATTGAGCAGTAATTATTGTAAGCTGTGGTTATTAGGTAGTTTAATTTATTCAGTATTTATGTTTTATGGTGAAATTGACATTACTTGACTTTTGTGTGTGTGTGTGTTTGTGTGTGTTTGTAACAAAATACCGCAGACATGTTTTAATGTATGGCGAATGTCGCCAGAATGCAGTGTTAACTTTACGTACGTATCAGGAGAGATTTGATGCAACTCACACCTGCCCTAAAATATAGGATAGTGCGCCACGATTGGGTTTATTTTCGGTTCAGTTAAATTGTGACGAAATAAAAAAGTGTTACCGCACTTTTTATTTCGTAAAAATGAACAGTAAGTGATTTTTTTTTTCATTACGTCGCAAACCGTAATATAGCACTCAGAGAAGGCGGCGCCGTGCTGCCTAATCGCGCCATTCGTTGTCGTGTACGTTGTCTAAACAGAGTGTTATACTCTTACTGCATTTATTTTAAAATTTATTTTGTTTCAAAATGACAATTATTAAATTTGCGGTTTTTCGTTTAATATTTGATTGTGTTATACTTCTGTGGACTATTAACTTGTTGTTTCATTTATTGCCCATCTGTGGTATCCAAACTTTATAGATCTAACACGTCTTCACACTATCACCTCTACAAAAGAAAACTCGATTTTGCCAAAATAGGATGGGAACCAAATGTGGTCGCATTATGATTTTGCTGCTATAAATATACAAATACAATTGACTGAATAATATTGAATGGACTAGCTGCAGAGCAATGTGAAGCGCATCTTCCTATACATGAAAAATATTACTCAAGTAAGTAAGTTCAGCAGCTCCATAGCACCATAAGTTGGTATCCACGGTTGGCGGCTCCTTCCAAGATTTAGTGTACAGGATATCTGTTGTTTCAGGAGACTCGGTAGTGCGCGGAGCTAACAACGATAAGTCGCTCGACGGCGCGGTGACGGCGGCGTAGCTGCGGCGTGGGGACGGCGGCTGGCAGGCGTCCAGCGCCGCAGGCATCGGCCTGGCTGCGAACACAACACAACCTATCGTGATAAAAGATAAACGGTTGTTGCAAGATCAATGTAAAGCTGTACGTATTATAAAGTCTTTCCAAGCAGAAACATTTCACCTTGTTTAGGTTTATATAGAGACTTCTGATTTTAATCATATTTTTTCTATATTTTCCATCACTTTTTATTGCTATTAGCGCCGTGTTGTTTCCAGCCCGAGTAAACAGAATTGTAATCAAGGTGCATGTTCGGAGATCTTTTTGCGGCTTGCGAACGACGAACCTTAAAGGACTGACAAGCAGCCGGAAAACAATGTATACGTGGCGACGCGCGTCATGTCGCATTCAGAGGTCGAGCGAGGGAAAATGTCTAGCCAAAATGGCTGGTTGAATCCTGGTACAGTGTTTTAAAAAGATCCTTGGTTTCTTTGACATCAATCCGGTTTCAACTTGTAATTTATGAATATTTTTCTATTAATAAGTTAATTTTTGAAATTATAATACAAATATAAGTCAGGATGTTATCTAGGGACACCAGAAAATAAGTGCTGAAAACATTTTAGTAGTAAACCTAAAAAAATTTAAAAAACCTACGTTATTGAAAACTATATTAATTTAGCCTGATGTTACCCTTAGACAAAATATTGAGTGTTGGCGTTGGTACAATTGTATGTACTACTGCAAAGTGGGTACTGCGGCACTTTAAAAAAGAAACAAATTAGGACGTGTTATTGAGTAGGAATTCGAACCCGGTCGAAAGTTCTTTCCCATTCACACGAGTTTAAAACAAAAGTTTCATATTGCAGTTCGCTAATTAGGATAATGACAAGTAAGCTGTTTTGTTCTGTTTTTGTTAAGGGAGACTTTACATAATAAGAATCCCCCGATAATAATTAACCTGGGAACTCGGGCGTATGAAGCGGGGCTACTATCCGCTATGCTACTCGGCCGTCTTCATGACGAATTCTACTATTTTATGACCTGTTTTTGGTATATAGTTTAATTTCATCGTAATGATGTCGTATATACGATGATTAAGGAGCAGGGTCACAGTATGTGTATGAGCTTCTCTCATACATCTTAGTACGCACTATATGCAATTTTGTCACAATCAGCAGTTTTAATAACTTGTTATGTTTAGTTAGGTTTAGCACAGCCAGTCTGACAAGAAAAACCATTACGATCACTCGCCCCCTTTTCATTACCTCTTGACAGTCAATGACAGTACCTACGGGACGCTCTAGCCCGTACAGTATGGTGGCCGTTTGTTATAACTATTTTGTGAGGGCCTTTCCACACTGAAGATAAGGCTTTGTTTTGCTTATGATGGCAAAAAAGGAATACGAAGTCTGCTAAGCTATATGTTACAGGTTAAGTGCGCCTATCATTAGGTTGTTTAGTGCGCTGTTTTAAGCTATCAATATTTTCTTTCGCCTTTTTCCGACTATAATACAAACGATTAAATCGGTAATGTAATCGGTGTCTGTTTGACTTTTTAAAGTATCAATGCTATTTGGTACATACGGTTTGAATCCGAATCGAAACTCAAAAGGCGAGTAAGTGATTGCAGAATGGATGTTAGTACGCGAGCATAGCAATATGAATAATTCTCACGTTTGTTGCACTTATACGTAAATACAGTCTTCAGGACTGCTGACAATAGTGAAAGTATTAGGTCATTACATATGAAATTGGCGTTTTTAAGGGAGGAACATAAAGTCAGTTTAAAAAATATATAATATATTTATTTAATCAAAGTATGTACCATTGCTATCTATGCACTTATGCCATTTTATAGGTAGTTCATTGAACCTTTTACTAAAAAAAACTAATCGGACGGGAATCAATAAATTCTTTGAAGGCGCTTTGGACTGCCCCGTTGGAGTTGAATTTTTCCCTTGCAAGTAGTTATCAAAATTTCAAAAAAAAATGGTAATCTGTTCGAGCAAGGTCCGGGGAGTACGGTGGATGAGACATTCCAATTGAAGCTCTTCTAATTTGGTAGCCGTGTGTTGTGCAGTGCGTGGTCTAGCGTTGTCCTGAAGTAGCAGTGGCCTAAAGATGGATTGACCAGCCTCGGTTTTTTAGCAGCTAGCCTTTTCATCATGTTGCTGACAGTAGACATCTGCCGTAATCGTCTGGTCAGATTTAAGAAAGCTGTAGTGAACGACACCGGCACTAGTCCATCAAACGCTCACAAGTAACTTTTTTAAAGTCAATTTTCGCTTGGGGCAGGATATGGCTGGTTCGCCAGGGTTCAACCATTGCGATGAGCATTTCCAATTGTCTTACAGGATCCACTTTTCATGACAGGTAATGATTCGATTAAAAAGACTGTGACGGGGTCTTCGGTGATGGGGAGAGATTCTCTGCGGAGAACTTCGTCCTCCACTGCCTGGATGTGGAAGGGATCCGCGGGTTGCGTGCTGGGCGAACATTGTGCCGCTATGCTGTCGGCGAAGCATTCGGCTTTCTCTTCTACTTCGAAGGCAGTAGTGCCATCGGGACGAGTGAGAGGAGGAACGTGAGAGGCGGTGTCTACGCGTAAGGCTCGGGCCATTCGATAATACGCTTGGTGGGACGGAGAGATATTCTCCATGAGATCGTTAAACTGAGTGTCACAGAGTTCCGCGAGGCGAGACCTAACTTTACGTTGAAGCTTAATGATGGCTTCTGCCCGATTATTTGGAAGTCTGCAAGAATAGTCCCAGTTTATAAAGGAGGCTCAAAGAAAGATGTTACCAACTTAAGGCCAATTTCTGTTTTACCTGCTCTGTCGAAGCTTTTCGAAAGGCTAGTATATAACTTTATATATCCAATTATCTATAAAACAATTATTCAAAAACAACACGGATTTGTCCAAAAGCGGTCAACATTATTCAATCCGTGGTTAACAGTACTTGTGTCACGATTATATATAAATGTTTGTACTATAATATTGTAACCTTTATTGTGATACTGTTGACCTCAATAAATTAAAAAAAAAAAGAAGCTGATTCGCAGCTGTTCTGTATGCTGGTGTGGGATATTTCTTGGCTCTCCGGAGAGCCGCGTTCTTGGCTTTAATGAGATTGCTAACGGCTAGGGGAAGCGCGGGTTTGCTTTGCTTAGCAACCTTTTCGTTGTCGCTGATGGCTGAGTTAATAGCATCAGTTAGAGAGTTGACTAATGTATCTATTTTATCCGGGCTATCTAATTGGTCGGGCGAAATCGCGAGCGGAGAGTTCGGGGCCTCTAAGGCTGAAACTAACGTATTTTTAAAGCCTTTCCAGTTGGTAAAGGTCTTAGGAGATAAGACGTTAACGTCGGGGTACCTAGCACGAGGGAGACGGAACGATGGTCGGAGCCTAGGTCATCGAGCGGTTCGATAGACCTTAGATCAAGATTGATTCGCTTGATAATTGCAAAGTCGAGGATGTCCGGAGAGTAGGTCGGGTTGTTGGGATAGTGAGTGGGAGTGATGGGGGATATGACGTTTAAGTCAAGGGAGTTAGTGATGTCGAGGAGAGCGATACCGCTGGTGTTGGTCGATAGGCACGTCCAGTCAGTATGTTTGGAGTTAAAGTCTCCGAACATAATGACTGAATGGCCGAGGGCGAGAATGGCCTCAAAGTCGCTGCGGATCGGTATGGAGCCACATGGTATGTAGACTGAAGTTATGATGATGGTCGGATGATCAGTCATAGCCAATGTACACACAGTGGCTTCCATGTTGAGGAGATGAGGGGTAGGGAGAGGACAGCAATGGAAGCCTCTTTTGTAATATATAGCGGTGCCGCCGAAACCGTCGGAGTTGGGCCTATCGTTGCGAGTAAATGCGTACTTAGGAATAGCGTATACCCTGGAGCCGTTTCGAGTAAGCCATGTCTCCTGGAGAAGCAATAAGTCAGGTTCTTTATTCTGAAGGAACAGTTTGAGCTCAGGAAGGTTGGTTCTAAGGCTACGAGCGTTAAAAGATACTAGGGATAAGCCCTTTGGTTTAATACGACCGGACGCGGGATTTGCGGGTCTAGACATTATGAATTACTTATTTACGAATTTATACAAAAATAAAATTTATTACGAACTTAGAAGCGTATGATGCTCGGCTAACGCAAATAAACGCTCTTGAGGAGAGCGGGCGGCTCGCAGTTTGCGTGCGAGTACGGAAATTTCGTTAATGTCCACGTTTTGAATGACGTCGAACACGGTCTTCATGTCCTCAGCCAATGACGACTGAGGTGAAGATGACGGAGCAGGACGCGGCTCTACGGAAGCTACGGGAGCTGGGATAGGTCGGGAAGGTGCAGGCGGAACGGCCGGACGCTGCCTCCAAGACAGAGCCGGAGTAGGCGTCGGCTGAACGGGCTTTGCTTCCGGGGGACCCCGGTTGCGCAGCGGCGGGAAGTTAGCGGGAGTGAGCGGCGGCACCGGTTAAGGCTCGACCCTCTTGGCGGTGAAGCGCGGAGCGCGCGGGCAACCCCTGTAGTTAGCTGTGTGGTCGGACTGACCGCAGAGCACACAGGCAGGGAGGGAAGTGGATTCGGGAGTGCTAGTGCAATCGTTATGTGGGGATACAGGCACTTAACGCACCTGGGGGGAGCTGAGCAGTTAGCCGCTGCGTGGCTGTAGAACTGGCAGCGGTGGAACTGTCCAGGGTGACCGCGGGGGTTGGGACGCTTGACGGAGATATTCGAGAGTCCGCAAATCGTGCGAGCCTCTCTGAAGATCTCCTTCGAGCTGGGAGTATTGGACAGGATAACTAGAGCTAAAGGAAAACGCCTACCGCGGTTGGAGTGCAACTTGTGCACTGCTTCGGCCGGGAAACCCTGGGACTTAAGGTCCTCGAGGATTTCTTCGTTCGCGAGCTCGAACGGGACGCCCCGTAGTACTGCGCGGATCTTACACTCCTCCGGGAGGGCGTAGGTATGATATGCGATTTGTTTTAGTGAAAGTAACCTAGTAAACGCGCAAAAGTCGTCGATGGTCGCGACCTGGATTTTAATTGAATCGCCTGCGTTGGTTGCTTTGAGATAGTTGATTTTTTGCTCTTTGCAAAGATTAGATACTACGGTCCATCGCGCTTTTTTGCCTAGAAAGACGGGCGGAGGGAGCTGAGGCTTCGGTGGGACGGAAGCGCAGCGCGTCGCTGACTTCAATGGGACCGACGGAGACGCGGTTACTTCGAGCGATTTTAATGGCACGGGGGCTGGTGTTGAAGACACCGGGGAGGGCTCGGGTATCGGCATCTGACGACGTATCAGACGCGGGTTTGGAGTCGCTCCCGGGTGGGTCGCTTGCGACGCGACGCGTGAGAGGATGCGACCGATTCGCAGTCCATCTCGGACGAGGCGGGAGACGCGGGAGAGCTGTAGACCTGAGGGGTCTGGACGTTGGAGTATAGATTTTTTAAATTTATTAATAGTAACATGTAAACCAGATTTTCTAAAGCGTCTACGTGATAAGCGACCAAAGCACACGCACACAGGCTCCGCACGTTTGTAGTGAAGTAGCGATGCTGCAAGATTGTATGGAACTCTGTGGGGTTATGTACTTATGTGGCCGAACTTACCAATTTTACCTCAAGCTATGACGTACAAGGTAGCACGATCTAACACTACAACGTATACATTGCTGCTTTATAACGTTCGAGCGAAGTTCGAGCCCTGACATCCCTGGTATGCAATAGCTACATCAGTGACCATATCACTGCATACAGTGTACTGTCGCGTCATCCTGCCGCACATTCCTCCGCCGGCGCGCTGTGCAGGATGAGGAATTTCCGAAATTGACGTCGTCGACTTTGTCTTGTTATAAAAGCTGGAAGTTCCTCTGTGTATGTCCCATCACAGGTAAATACGATCCCAGGTTATACAATTTGGATCATGGTGACTTTGGCAGATACTAGTTAACAAAGGTGTCTAGCAAAAATTGCAGATAAGTTTTGTTACATTATAAAGCTCAGTTTAAAAAAATATTATTTGGAATAATATTAAAAATCTTAGTACGATTCCAACTTCTGTCAGACACAGTTAAACTGCGATAAGCTGTAATTATACTTACGTTGTAGTATTAAAACTGAATTTTATAAATTTTACTCGGACATTTATCAGAAAATGTGTCTTCAGTTGTCAGACAGTTTCACTATCCAAACCTTACAATTGGGGATCGTATTTACTTGTATTTGGGACATACACGTAGAAATTTTCAGCTTTTGTAACATGACAAAGGTATGATCCTCGGGAGCTCTTGGGCTATATCTGTTGAGGCTCAAGTGACCAGCCCCTTTAGAAGCTGCTTTTATAGATTAGGAGTATTTTATAAAATAAAAAGGTATCTGTCAGAAAAAGTACGAATTATTCTATGCGAATCATTGATTTTGTTTAAGTTTAACTACGAAGATTTAGTTATTGGACCACGTCTACTGTATACAACGAAAATAAATATACAGTTTCTCCAAAACGCGTGCTATCGCTTTTGTTCTGACGTACCTCTTCGTTGTCATGTATGGCCGTACATAAATAACGCGTCCATGCTTAAAATTGAGTCTCCCCAAAGACTTTATCTAGCAGTCCTTATGTTCGACTTCGTTACATTAAAACAAGCAGAATATTAATATACTAAATTAAAATTTCCCGCTTAAAGGTATGGGCCAGGAGTTTCAAAGACTCTGCAGGTGGCCTTAACAGTACACGCTCACAGAACAGCAGCAGCCTTTGCAGGATGCTTCAGACAGCAATCAAGCAAGTGCTGGACGCTATACCGCCTCCTATTAGAAATGACAAGACAAAAGATTCGCTTAAAAATAAATTTAAGGAGGTTTTGATTATACAGCAGGGAATAGGCTAATGCACACAATAGCTTGACGGTGAAGCTTTCGACTATGTCAAACATTTGGGTATGTAATAGTACACGTTAACTTTGACTTAGATTTTTATTTATATGATGTAATCTTGTAAGTGGTGTCATTTTCGATCTTGTTTCTTTGCAATATATAATGCAATGTATAATTGTTTTGTTCATTATTCAATTTAAAGAATCAAATAATCTCTTGTCACGGCACGATAACGGTCACCATTGACAGTTACGTTCTGGCTACCGCTACCGCCGCAATACTTTGTTCACCACGTGCTGGATGTGGTCTATTTGGTCGTTTATTATCTAATAATGTAAAATGACTTTCAAACTTTTCGATCGTATAGCGAATCGTGCATTCAGTAGGCCGATTATGTGGACCATAAGTTTCTGTAAGGGCACGAAAAACTTTCCTCGCAGAACGCTGATTTGCTTAATACAGCTGAATAATTTGTAGACGCTGCGCAGGACTAAGTCTTTCCAGGAAGAAATGTCAAACTATACAGAACAAAAATAACATAAAATGTCATCACGGCTCACGCTTTATCTGTCAAAAAATCCATATACAAAAAGGTACCTCTAAATGAATCACTCGTTATTTGTATTATTGCGTTTATCAAGTATATTTTAAAATCATTATCAAGTCAAGACTAATCACTTGTTATATTACGACGTGTACTGTTGCACGTACTTTTGCGCCATTCCTCCTGGGGGAACTGAAAACCAGTGGTTTACAAATAGTTGAGTTCATTCCAGGCCCTCAATAAGCTTTTGATTTCAGTACTTTGCGCAAAAAATGACTATACCTTAATTTTTATAACATTTTATAATAATTATTAAAATGAATGTCAGAACCAAATTATGTATATAAATATTTAAAAGACATAAAATCAAATCGAGGAATACGTAACTGCGTGCATATTTACCGATACAGACAATGTTCTCGAACCATAGGTTAAACATTATGCAAAAAGAAATACTTGAGGTAATCTTTATGATTTAAAATAGATGACATAGATATTCAGTTGACTAAATTACTTTAAAAAATGTCGAAATCATAACATATTAAATAATATCACTGTACACTTTGACAGCGTCGGGATGCACTCGCGAGAGTAATTAAACACGGTTTTGGACCTTTGGGTATTTATTATACGAACACGTACTTATTTAGCACAATACAACTTGGAAAACATAGGAAATTAAAGAACAACGTGGAAAAGCAGAGAGCGCGCGGCGTGGCTTTCATCCGTGATAGTCGAGAAGCAACTGCCGCGCTTGCGAACCCCTAACAGTAACGGCGCGTGCGCACACCCCCGCGCTCTCCGCTACCCCACGTACCCGTGCGTCGCCTACACACCCCACCCCAGTGCTGGACTACCAGCACTCATCTTCCAACAGCACTGGGGCGACGCGTGCCACCGAGCGCTTGAGAATATTGCCGGACTTAAGTTTTACATCAACCATTCTAATGCGTCCATCTTTCCCTGGATAAACCGAGTGAACCACGCCTCTAGGCCAAATATTTCTGGGGGAATTTGGGTCAACAATTAAAACTAATTTACCAACACGTAGGGGCGTCGTCTCCTTATTCCACTTCTGCCTCGGCAGTAAAGTAGGTAGGACTTCTCTTACCCACCGTCGCCAAAATAGGTCCGCGAGCCTCTGGGAGATCCGCCATTGCTTGCGCATGAACAACTCCGACCCATCGAAGACACCTAAAGTTGGAAGGTTAGAAGAAGTGCCGAGAAGAAAATGGTTAGGCGTTAGTGACTCTGAGCAGCCCGGTTCTACCGACACGTGAGTTAGCGGTCGGCTGTTGACCATGCACTCAACCTCCGCCAACAGTGTACATAGAACCTCGTCTCGTGGGGCTACCTCTTTAAGGGTGACTTTAAGGGCAACTTTGACACTGCGTATTAGCCGCTCCCAGTGTGGGCTCGCTGGTGGTATAAAATTCCAGGCGGTGCCGTAACTCAAAACTTCTGCTTTCAAGAGATCCTCGTTCAGCTCTTGAACGGATCTCTTGAGCTCGACATCCGCACCTCGGAGGTTGGTACCGTTATCCGAGTACAAGTGTTTGGGCCAGCCACGTCGTGAAGCAAAGCGTCGCAAAGCCATAATTAAAGAACACGACGTTAGTGTATTTACGACCTCAACGTGAATAGCCCTTACAGTTAGGCACGTAAACAGAACACCGTACCGTTTTTCCCTACGCCTGCCGACAGTTACCTCCATAGGGCCGAAAAGATCAACGCCGCAAAATGTGAAAGGTCGTTGACCATGAGCGACGCGAGCTTTAGGTAAATCACCCATCCTCGGCACCACAGGTAACGCCTTCCTGATTCTACAAAACATGCACTTTGACACGACGTTTTTTATTGTAGGACGTAGTCGAATAATCCAGAATTTTTGCTTAAGTTCATTTACCACCGTTTCCTGACAAGCATGAAAATATTTTTTATGATAGTACATGACAATTAATTTAGCCAAGTGGTGACCCCCGTCCAGTATTATAGGATTTTTCATTTGAATTGAAACTCCATCAGCGACGTCGGCGCGGCCACCAACCCTAAGGATTCCATGCTCGTCAAGACGCGGCGACAAGGCAAGTAGCTTACTCTTCCGGTCAACACATTTATTACTGCTTATTAAAGCTAATTCTAAAACAAAAGATTGCTCTTGCGCCTTCCGTATCAACATCCGTTCCGCTTGAGCTAATACGTCAAGGTCACTTATATCGGTGAGTTTTTTACATTTATTTATAAATTTTAATACATAAAATGTCGCTTTCAGCAAACGCAACCAATTCGAAAACCGAAGTACGTCGGGTACAGGTAAGTCGACGCAGTTAACCTGAATATTTGCAACTATTTCTAACTTAATGTTATCTGTTTCATGCGGCCGCGTATTCGCAGGCCATGAACTTTCATCGTCCCGAAGAAAGGCAGGGCCATTAAGCCACTCATTCTGTATCACAGAACAGTCATCGCATTCCCTTGTACCTAAATCCGCGATGTTTATTTTGGTAGGTATGTATCGCCACTGCGACGCACGTGATAACTCATCTATTTCACCTAATCGGTGAGCAACGAATACTTTGTAGTTGCGAGCGTCATTTCGTATCCAATGTAAAACAGTAGTGGAGTCGCACCAAAAATACCTATTCTGCACAGTTAACCGGTGTTCTTTGCATACTGTATCCGCTAATCTCGCAGCTAGAAGGGCCGCCTGAAGTTCCAACCTAGGCACAGAAACAAGCTTAACAGGGGCAACCCTACACCTAGCCGCGACAAATGCCACTTGTACCCCTGTGCCACTGTACCAACGCCAATACGCTACGGCGCACATAGCCTTAGTAGATGCGTCGCAAAAAACGTGCAACTGTAGGTGTCTATAACTACTTGCTTCAATGCTTAATTGTTTGCAATCGGGCGCAGAATGCAACTGGGTCAAGGTCGCGCGCGCGGTCGTTGACTCCGTCGCCGCCGGCGCAATGGCTGACGGCGCGGCCACCCGTTCACTTCCCGACGCGCGCTCTGTTCCGTCGGCGCACCGCGCTGTGATATTATCACTTGTATTGTAATATCGGGGCAAACTAATAACACTTATATCGCGTAATTGACCAATCCAAACACACCATTTCTTATACACTTCATCGCTCAAATAATCATCCCACTTTATGTTCGACTTCCACGTTTCACGTAATATAAGTTTACCGTATAAAGTAAACGGCGTTAGAAACCCGTATACATCAAATATGGACATTACAACGCGCAACACTTCACGCTTAGTTGGCCGCTGTGAACCGTCGATTATATGTGTAGGTATGCTTCTAAAAGATAAATCGAATCTTAACTTATCGCTATTTGGTTCCCATAATAAACCAAGTGTTTTTTCACTGGCGCTTTCTTGTTGAAACTTAAACCTTACAGCTGCTGTACCGAGGGACTCTTTTGGTATGCTATCCACTACCGGTTTACTGTTAGTGTTCCAGTTGCAAATATAAAACCCACCCTGGCCGTGTATGTACGTTATTTGTTTAACTAAGTTAATTGCAATTTCAGTATTAGGCAAACTGTCAATATAATCATCCATATAATGTTGTTTCGTGATAGCCTCAACAGCTGACGGCATGGATGATTGAAACAAATATGCGTTTTTATTCTTAACGTATTGCGCTATGAATGGCGAACAGTTAGCGCCAAAAATCAAAGACGTCATAGCATATGTTTTTACATCATCGTTAGGGTCATATCGCCATAAAAACCTAAGCGCGTCTTGATCTTGCGACCTGATTTTTATGCGCAAAAACATGTCTTTAATATCGCCTGTCACGGCAATGGGGTTTTCACGGAATCGCAACATAATTCCAAAAAGAGACATGAGTAGGTCAGGACCTTTTAATAAACAATCGTTTAGTGAAATTCCATTACATTTTGCCGCCGCGTCAAAAACTAATCGTAACCTTTTTTTATTTAAGTTATCGACCCCAAAGTGCGGCAAATACCACGTTTTAGGTGAAATACTTTCTTTAAGTATTTCTTTAGCGAAGTCATTTTCAAACAAATGATTTATTCTATCTGTGTACCTTAAAGTATAACCGGTATCAGCCTTCATTTTCTTCTCAACATTATGTAATCTATACAATGCTTGTGGGCGCGAGTCGGGCATCGAACCCTGTTCATTTTTCCAGGGCAGGCCAACACACCATCGCCCATTATCAAAAACTGCCGTCTGTTCCACCTGCGCTACAGCACGCACATCCTCCGCGTTCTGTCGCGGCTTGCCAGTCACCCCCATGGACTCAATATTAAAAAAACTACTTACCTCCTGATGAAGCTCTTGCAGCGCGAGGTGTTCATCGCCGCCTGCTGAGAGGAGGAGGGTGGAGTAAGGAGCGCCCGCACCAGGTGTCCAGTGGGCCACGCGCCCATGTAAAGACCATCCCAAGGGCGTGAGAGTAGCGCATGGTTCATTCGGTTTCCCAACGACAACATTTAAAGGAATTAGCAAGTGATTATTATCCTGACCGATCAACATTTCTGGTTTACATTTTTCATTTGCAAAATATTGTTTTAAATTAATTAAATGTGTATATAAGTTACAATCAACAACTGATAAATCTTGGGAAGGCAAGTCAAGCTGATCGACACTCCTAGCGCTTATATTAAACAAATCATTACTCATACCTGATAAAGATAGTTTAACCGTCTGTGATTTACAAACAACATCATTGTTATTCCAAGGCCCACTAATACGCAGGGTCTCACTCTTGCCGACCAGGCCCGCCCTCGCCGCTAAACTTGAGCTTATCAATGAGACAGTTGAGCCATCGTCGAGGAGCGCTGTTGTATTTATTTTACCAAGCGGACCGTTAATAATGACAGGGACTACTTTTAACAAAACTTTAAAATTACTTACGTTAATGTGAGTTACCGTTTCCGACTGTGTTAAACCTCGCGACGACGACGGCTCAGCCAACCTTTGCTCGTTACTGTTGCCAATCTCTTCTTGACTGTTATTATTTGGTTTCGTTGTTTCATAGTGTAGGAGGCGATGATGGGCCTGGTTGCAATTCCTCTCGTCACATATAGGTGCGGTACAAATATTACGGTCGTGCCGCGTAATTAAACATTTAAAACATAGACCGTGCCGCTTAACATACGCCCATCTATCCTTACGGAGAGACCTTTTAAACCTTTTACAATTAGGTAACGAGTGCACCGACACTCGACAATACCTACACAATGTGTTATCACTGCGCGCACTTTGCACTAACGCGAATTCCGATTTCGGTTGCACTTGGCGATCACTTTGCCTAAAATACCTATCGGGCCGAGTGTTCACACAGTTTACGTTAGACACTGATATCTTCAAAGCCTCCTCGTTCAGGAATGAAGACAGCTTAACCAATCTCGGTTGTTTATAACTGCTTTTTGCATAACAGTAATCGGACCATTTAGAAATAAGCACCGTCGGTAATTTTGCCATTATGTTCCTTGTTAGGTTATTGTCATGCAGGTATTCGTCACGCCCAAGGGCGCTAACAGCTGCGATAAAGTTTTTTATTTTGATTGAGAATACCACGATGTTTTTATGGTAATCTTGTGGTAGCGGGTGCAGTCTTGTAAGCTCCCACTCTATACGGGATAAGATAACGTCCGGATTTCCAAACTGCAACTCCAGCGTGGACATCACCTCCTCAGCTGTCGTGCACGTAACCAGCAGCGCTGCTACGGCTTCTTTAGCGGCCCCACGTAGGCATCTCCTTAGCCGCCAAAGATTCTCTGTGGTGCTGAATTTACATAAGTCAGTTGACTCCTCATAGGCCTGCTTAAACTGCAGCCATTCCATGGGATCTCCAGAAAACCAGGGTAACTCCTTTGGTGTGCTCAGGCGACTTAGCAGCTTCGTGTTCGTTCCGGTGACGGCCGTTGAAGTGGCTAGGTCCTGTAGTGCAGTGGCAAGCTGTTGAACAACGTCCTCGGTGCTGCGGGTGACACGGTTAGCGGCCACCGGCGGCGGGCACGGGAAACTCGTTTCATGACCATTGTCGTGCGTTTCGTGTGCACGTAATTCAAGCTGACTGCGATCTATCCATTCGCCCACTTTAGTCATAGAACACTTTGAACTTTGAGAGCGTGAACTGTATTCAATTTGTGCTAAGTCCACGGCTAAGCGCTTATCAATAAGCTCCTTTTCTATACGCGCTTTTTCCTCAGCAGCTTCTAATTGTAATTGTAACCTTTGTGCCCGCAAAGATGAAGACGATGACTTTTGCGAGGTAGTTTTTTTTGTAGACCCACTCTTTTTCATAAGTGGCGGGGCCTCATCTGTCTTAATTTCTTTTATATTACTTGGGCCGGCAATTTCCTCATTTTCTTGTGCTTTTCGCGATGTACTGCGGGTGTGCACCATCTTGCTGGCTGGTGTATGGAACATTGACGTATTAAAAGATCCGCTCGAAGACCACTTTTGTACACTTTGACAGCGTCGGGATGCACTCGCGAGAGTAATTAAACACGGTTTTGGACCTTTGGGTATTTATTATACGAACACGTACTTATTTAGCACAATACAACTTGGAAAACATAGGAAATTAAAGAACAACGTGGAAAAGCAGAGAGCGCGCGGCGTGGCTTTCATCCGTGATAGTCGAGAAGCAACTGCCGCGCTTGCGAACCCCTAACAGTAACGGCGCGTGCGCACACCCCCGCGCTCTCCGCTACCCCACGTACCCGTGCGTCGCCTACAATCACTAAAAATATATTTATGTCAGCTTTATACTCAAATATTTTATTTTTGTGCTTTTTATTTGCTTGGGTTTATGTGCGAAATTATTTTCTTTGATCGGCAACCCTCAATAAAAAAACACATTCGCTCTGTTTTTGAGCAACAAGGGAATGCAGCCTGCTTACTAATGAGATAGCAAACTAACACAATAAATAATGAAATAGTAGTTAATTGTTTATTTATCCTATTTTTCCCTATTAAATGAAGTAACAAATATTATTACATTAAAGAATTTGTTTCTGGTGCCATAAAATGAAGTTTACTCTAATGATGACTATTTTAATACTAAAAAATAAAAATAAACTAATAAGTATTTAGCTCAAGTGATTGTAAAATATGGTATTAACCTTATTGATTATTATAGTAAAAATAATTATAACTGTATATTTTACTGAAACATAAGTGGCCGACGACACGAACATTTTGAACTCAACTCTTTGTGAAGTTGTGTTCACTGAGTTATCGCCTTTTCGCATCCTCTTCTTACTGTTACTCTAATTTCTCTTTATTTATTTTCATATTTTAAGAAGTACTTTATTCTTTCAATGTTATAGGTACTACTCATATTTGTTTAATTTTAATTTATTTGAGTTGTATAACGAAGTCTAATGTTTTGAGTGTGTTTCGTTTTTATTTGTGATTTATTAATTTGTACATTTTGCAATTATTCCTTCAACATCCCAAAAAAACGAAAGCCGTAACCTTGCCCACCAAACTTGATACTTTGAACTTCCTCGGTGTCAGCGAGGAAGTATGAGCTCGTTTCCAAATCACCGATGGTCATTTCGTGGATTCAGCTCTCGTCCATGTTAATGACACGTGATAAAAAAATCCTGTGCTACTTGTAAATTTTCTAGATTCATCAGATATATCAATTTTTCATGAAATTCCTTTGCAATGATTTTGCAGATATTACCATATGGAATACCCGTGAGCGTAGCCTACACGCTTTTTTTTTTTAACTCTTTTATTCAATACTTATTGTACATATAATTCTTATTTCTACACACCTTAAACCTATAAGGTTTATATAAGTGCGAATTAGTCGCATTATATTACATATTACATTACATCAAATACATGTATCACATTGTGTTACATAATATATTTTGAGCATGTGTTTACATAATATAATTACATATAATAATTTTGCATGTAGTTCATCCGGGATCGTATTTAATATATTGGGAAGCATGTATTTCCACGTCCGTTTACCATATTCGTTATTATACTTAGGTAGAACATATTTAGGTGTAAAATTTAGTTTACGTAGGTTGTTAGGTCTAAATTTCTTGTTAAGTCTATGAATGTTGTGATACTCATCAAGTATAAAATTCATATTTAATTTATTAAAAACCGATAAAGCTTTACAATACCTGAATAAGCCACTTTCGTCTCCTTTAAACTTTTCCCTCACGTGTTTTGGTACAATAGTTTTTAATAAATTGATTTATAATTTATATATAAGGTTTAGAATAGTTTTGTGGGTGCGACCATAACTAGACAAACCGTAACTTATTATAGATTCACCCAATGACAGATACAATATTTTGAGTATATTATATGGTATTTTAAATTTTAGAATCGAAAATTTGGCACGTAGCGCTCTTAGTTTACTACATACATATTCAATATGACTTTTACAATTAAAATGTTTGTCAATTGTAAGACCTAAGTATGTGTGTTGGTCTACTACTTCCAGATGTTGTCAGATGCAGGTGGTACGCCGTACGTGCATACATTGGTGGTTGTGTGCAATGACTACTGGATCCGAAGGGAACTTAATGTATGGTGATCTTATATGCATGAGTTTTGTTTTGCTTGCATTGATGAATAATCCCATGTCATGTGCCCATTTACACATTGTATCAAGATTACGTTGCATTGTGATATGAGCCTCATAGATGTTCCTGTCATGTGAAATAAGGCATGTGTCATCGGCAAATTGGTACACTGAGACCTCTGCGAATAAATTGCACATGTCATTCACATAGGCCAGGTATTCTATAGGAGCTAGTACTGATCCTTGAGCCGTACCCTGCTTGGTGGTAATAGGGTCGCTATAGCAATCATTTACTTTAACCATTGTTTTCCTGGACTTATGAAAGTTGCGGAACCAATCTAGTGTAGGGCCTTGTATACCAAGTCCCTCCAGTTTAGAGAATAATGTATTATAATTTAAAACGTCAAACGCTTTACTGAAGTCAATGAAGACAACCAGCACCTGTTTTCTATTATCCAGGTGGTGGTTGACCTCATCAACGAACCGACACAAGAGTTGAGTTGTACTTCGCCCCCTTTGAAATCCGTACTGATTCTAGTGTATTAAATTATGTTTTGTTAGGAAGTGTATTACCTCATTACCCAGGTATCTTTCAATAATTTTATCAGTACTACATAAAATAGTTATAGGCCTTTAGTTATTTATATCTTTAAAACAACCTTTTTTATGTATCGGTCTGATTATACCTATTTTAAGTTGGTTCGGGTAAAGTGACGTGGATATACATGCATTTACTAAGTGTGTAATAACTGGTGTGATCTGTTCACTTATACATAATAAATATTTGGCACGTATATTATCAACACCAGGGCCTTTTCTTTTATTCATACGTTTTATAATATTGTATATAACATCATTTGTTGCCTTTTTAAGTCTCATTGATATTGTTGTACGATTATTGTACGTATTGCCTAATAACTTAATGTTGCAATTAGTATTAATATTTTTAACATTTTCTTCAAAACCATATGCGAAATTATTACACACTGTTTTTATGTCACCCCTAAAATACTTGCTTATTATTTCATCCACGGATTTACTAATTTTGCCACATAAATTACTTATTATATATTAATGTTCACTCTTCGAATTGCCATGTCCGACTTTTTCCACGTTACCTTCAGCGACGGACGTGGACGGGCGTCCTTTGCGATATTCATTTTCAGTGAATGTTTTGCAAAGAGTAAACTGTAGAATAAGGATAAGCAGCGTACCCTAACGTTTCCACCAAGTAGCTGGTAGAAATATTTACAAACAGATGTACTTGATGACAGTTCTAATTTTGTTTTTCAATTTGATTGTATCTCTTCGACGGTTCGTTGTGGAGCGCGCGAGGCGCGGGAATCCTGCCACTTAACAAATATTTCAGTAGTATTTTTTGTATTTCGGATCAACTGTAGTAAAGCCGACTGCCGTAACGGTGAAGGAGAACACCGTGACTTAACTCACACACCTAAACAATTATTTCGAAGGTATGTGTAAAGTATGCCAACCAAGTGTGTTTACTTCTAGAATAAATTCGTAAACATTCGAAGTAAACACACAAGCAATAAATTCTAGAAGTAAACACACTTTCCATGTTCCCCGTGCTAAGAGAAACTATGCTGCTAACACATTTACACACAGAGCATGTAACAGTCATAATCAGAAATGTCACTGCAGTGACATGTTTGTAACATAAATCGTTATAAAAAGCAATTCAAATTGTTATATGTATAATGTAATTTTTAGATTAAGCTTTGCTAAATTCATTAAGATAATATCGTCGACCCTGTAATATATAATTTTTAATGTTTTGTTTTTCGTACATTCAATTTATGTATTAACTAACTGTGGAAACTTAAATGATTCGTGAATTTAATTTTATTACCATGCCCAACTGTGCTAATATATTTTATGTTTCCCAAATAATAAATAAGACCCGCGTTACCATATAAATCCAAGCTACAATTGGCTGGTCGTTCCACGATTCAGTATGGAATGTAAACTTTCCGCTGGCTCAGGAGATCAGAAAGTTCGAGGAACAAATTGCGCGATGAGTCGCTCGCCGACGAGCGCCGCAGGTACCGCCCGCACCGATCCTTTCACATGACAAACGCTTATTGGAGGATAAGGCAACAGCTTAGCTTGTACAACAAATAATGTCTCCAAAATATAATAATCTAATATAATTTAAGTTGACCGCATCCTATTTTATTAGTCACTAGCTTTTGCCCTCGGCTTCGCTCGCGTATTACATGGGAAGTGATAAATTTGGTTTTCTTAAAGTACGTAATAATGTTCAAGAAGTACATATATTTTACCACCAAAAAAAGAAAATAAATATTGTTCGATCTTTCTGAATAGAGGGTTGTTCATATCTTCCACAAACTATATAACGAGCCGCGCCGCTCGTCAGTGAGTTAGTCAGTATCTCAGTAAGACAGTAACTCAGTGGCGGTCAAGTCGCGGCGGACAGTACTAAGTTCGAATACCAGTCTGTTTTATTTTACCATCAAGCGCGCGTGCAGAAACTGTGGAAATTAACTATATTTTAATTTATGTTTGTGTTCTACTGAAGTGCAGTGCCGTCTTAATTTCATGTCCACAAACAGACATAATTAACTGGCGTTTAAGCAGTATTCAAGGTGAGTGGTTGATTTTGTTGTACCCAATTGTAGGGAAGGTCAACTACCTCTTCATCTCAGCACTTCACACACAACACATTTCTAAAACATACAGTCCACTAATTATCAAAACTTCAGCGGCCATAAATAAGGTGTGCAAACCGCACATATATCAACATTACAGTAATAATAAATGAATCCCCGGGCAAACACACCAACTGCATGGCCCCAAAGTAAGCAAAGCTTGTGCCATAGATGACCATACAGCGAACTTCGGGGGATGATGGGGGATAGATTTAAAAATTTGGACAACCATGACCCGAGAACAAACATCTGTGATCATCACACAAACGAATGCCCCGACCAGGACTCTAATCTGGGTTTGTAGTGTTTCAAGCATTAACCATTTACCAATTTTCTCGATAACTGCATAAAATGTCTTTTTCACTAATGTAACTACTAAAAGTAAGACAAGAAAGCAGTCCTCAAGATAACTCAAAATAGTAATTTTCAAATATTTCATTTTAAGAAAAATGTATTTAGGTACTGTACTAAACATACTTTTATTTAAGTATTTCTTTATTTGGTTCATATTTCAGAAATTAATTGTTCTAATGAATCAAAAACTTGGTTGTTTATTTGAATTTCAAAGATTATATTATATAGTACCGAAATTCAATCAAACTAACTAAAAAAAAATGTGGAAGTAATAGCAGTATGTCTGTTTATTTATTTCATTGACCGGCTGAACTAGGAACCCACACCCTTCCGAGGGATGAGCAAACGATAAACCTAGTTACAAAATAAAAAATAACTATTAATTTGAGAATCTTTTGAAACTTCTAAAAGTCAAAATACTCGCGAAACTGCGAAAGATTTTAAGTAAATTTTCTGGTACCTAAAATCTTATTGCCTAAACAACGTAAATCTAGCGTTCATCCATATCACTAATTTGTGCAAAATTATCAAATTTACCTAGTGTTAAAAAAGTATGAAGCAAGTTTGTATGAAAAACTATTGTATTTATTTAGTAGTTATGCGCTACTAATTACATGAAATCATCACAGTTTGCATCCTAAGGCAACCTAACACCAATAAATTTCTTTGCCTTGTTATGATGAAAATGGTTTTTTCTTATTTGTCACTTTTTATTAGACATATTAAAAAACACTTTATTTAAAAACCAGTACTAAATGGTTAGTTCTCCGCGAGTGCTTATAAACGTAATTATAGTCTTATTTATAAATGACATTAATTCATGTACATAAAAGAAAACAGAACTCGTTAGTCAAAACGAAAAGTTGCAAAAATGTATGCAACATTCAAACCATTCAAAACCCGCGACCTTCTTGAGATTTACCGAACGCTTTTTCAATAACGATTTCATTGAATTCGAATAAGATAATTCATGACAAACTTTACCTTATGCAAAACTTTGAACCACAGTCTTATCCTCTCGTTCCGTAAGTGGAAGCGTTCTCGATTATGTAAGATTTATATAAATATATACAATTTGAAACCCTTTTTGTCACTTTAGATGTAGAATTTTGGTCTGGTCTTTTCAAAGTATTAGTATAAAAAAATAATTCGGAAAACCTGACACTGAACTGAATTATTACTATTATCTTTTTTTTAGATTTTCTTTCTGTATTGTTACAAGAATAACCCTTCTATAAATACAGTTAAAATTACTGCCTCAAATAAATAAAACGTTAGATTATTTCCCAACACTTAATTCAAAACTTACTGGGACATAATTTGAGGTTGAAATGTATTTTACTACTTTTTGACCTACCTACTTGTTGACGAATATATTGTTGACTATGTCACAATTTTTAATGTAAAAACTAATGTTAAAATATGACGGTTTTTTTTTTTTTTTTTTTTGCTGCCGAGGCACCCTCGCGGGAGGGAGGTGGAAGATGCGTCATGCATACCCGCCCGCAGGTAAATTCCTCTGCGGGGGGGTTATGTGGGACTCACCAGAATGGCACCTACCCACTAAAAACCACCTGTTGGCTGTAGTTATTACCGTTAGCCTTCATCGGAAGCGACACCCGTCGGGAAGTTGGGCGCGCTGGCAGAGACCCGCTAGCGGGTCTTCCGCCTGTAGTGAAAGTTGCACTGAAGGTGCTCAAAGGGACATGAGTTGGTGGCCGTTCTGGGCAGCCTCCGGTGAAGCCGGGGCTGGGCAGAGGTCGGCCGAAGCATGATTTAGGGATCAATTCATTTAAATGAACCTACAATGAATTGAGAAGGGAACTATGCTCCGCCAGAGCTAGCAAACGCTCTGTCGGAGTACGTGAAGCCCTAAGTTTACGGGCTAAGACTGCGATTTCACTAACATCGACATTTTTTATAGTGTCGCAGACGATACGCATATCGTCTGCTACGGAGGATTGAGGAGTGGGTTTGAATGGGCGAGGAGCCGGGATGGGATTCGATGCGGGGCGCTGCCTCCAGTTTTCTGGGGCAGGCCTAGACTGTGTAGGCTTTGTAGCCGGAGGAACCCGGCTACGCAGCGGCGGAAAGTTTTCTTGAGAAAGGCGCGGGGCCTGTTTGGGTGCCGACCTCTTGGGATTGGAACGCATACAACGGGGTGCACGAGGGCAGCCCCTGTAATTTGCGGTGTGGCCGGACTGGCCACAAAGCACGCAATCGGGAGGAGAGGGAGTTTCAGGAGTGCGATTGCACTCCTTAGTGAGATGAGGGACCAGGCACTTGACGCACCTGGGCGGTGCGTGGCAGTTAGCCGTCGCGTGCCCGTCCAACTGGCACCGATGGCACTGGCCGGGATGACCGCGGCGATGAGGCGCCTCGATCGAGATCCCAGAGAGGCCGCAAATAGAGCTTACCCCTTTCAGGATCTCTCTGGACTTGGGGACGTTGGCGAGAATCACCAAAGCGAGTGGGTGTTGCCTCCCGTACTTGCTGTGCATTTTATGCACCGCGAGTGCCGGGAAGCCTTGGGACTGCAGATCCTCAAGGATAGCCTCGTTCGATAATTCGAACGGGACTCCCCTGAGTACCGCTCGAATCTTACGCTCTTCTGACAGAGCATAAGTGTGATAAGCATATTGCTTATCGGTGAGGAGCTTTGTTAAAGCACGAAAGTCGTCTATCGACGACACTAAGATTTTAATAGATTCACCCGAGTTGGCCGCTCGGGTGTAATGAATCTTGTGCTCATTGCACAATGTCGAAACCTCAGTCCATTTACCCTTTTCCCGAAGGAAAACGGGTGGTGGGACCTTGGCCTTGACAGAAGTTGGGGCCAGAGCGGGTGTTGAAGACACCGGGGCAGCTGGCGTTGAAGACGCCGGGGCAGCTGGCGTTGAAGACGCCGCAGGGGGTGTAGGGACGGGCGTGGAGGGCGCCGGGTCTTGTTTCGAGCGCTTCTTAGAGCGCTTCTTAACAAGGGTGAAAGAGGGAGGCTCAGGGCCAGTTGGGGTGGCGTCCGAGGAAGACTCAGTCGTGGGTGCGCGCTTGCGGCGCAGAGGGGCGTCTACTTCGCACTCCATGTCACTGGAGGAAGGGGACGCGGGAGGGCCTAAGACCTGAGGGGTCTGGGGAACTGGAGTGGCCTGAGGGGCCATTGTGGACATTATCGTCATGAAATGAGGGATGAGAGAATCTAAGAAACGGTACTTATCAGCATTTATATACATGCCTTCAGCACCGGTACTATCAAGTAACTTCTTCCTAATCTCATCAGAGCTTAGGGAAGCCATTGCGGAGGGGTTGGGGAGGGACAATATATCTTCTCTATTTTATTTATTTTTCTCCTATTTTCATATTTATTTTTATCATATCTGTGTGTTCTTCGTGTGTATTTGTCCTTTCTGTCGGTAAAGGTTGACCCTAACGCGGTCAACTCTTTACCTGCTTACCCTTTTTTTTAGGTTTCTAGGTAGCGGCCTTCGGCGTACTACGGTTAGTTTTAAGTTATTCTCCCCAGCCCCCCTACCGCTGGTAGGGAGGTTTGCCGCTAGGGTTCGCTAGGTTTTTATTTAGGAATCCTAGGCATTTGTTATATATTATAGGCATACATTATATATTTATATATTACATATTGTAATTCCAAGTCCTCCAATGGACCTTGTTAATATTCTTAAGTCGTTCGCCCAGGCGCTCGCTGCGTCCGGCGTAAGCATACCCGCTGACGCACTAACGCAGGCCTTACAGGCATCTATTGCGTCCCCGGCCCCTCAGGCCTCAACCCCGGCCCCTCAGGCCTCTAATGTCCAGACTCCTCAGGTGTATAGCTCTCCCGCGTCTCCCGTTCCATCCGATATGGACTGCGCGTCAGTCTCATCCTCGCGCTCATCTCGCAGGAAGCGTACCGCTCCCGGGAGCGATTCAGACTCCGCCGCGTCCGAAGCTTCGTCGGTCGCCGCCACCCTAACCGGTTCTCCTGAGCCCGCGTTCCAGTTAGTTGCCAAACGCTCTAAGAAGCGTTCGAAAAAAGCCGCGGTGTCTTCAACACCCGAGCCAACCCCGGTGTCTTCAACACCAGCCCCCGCGCCGTTAAAATCGCTCGAAGTAACCGCGTCTCCGTCGGTCCCAACGAAGCCAGCGACGCGCTGCGCTCCCGTCCCGCCGAAACCTCAGCTCCCTCCGCCCGTCTTCCTGCGTGAAAAAACGCGCTGGACCGCGGTTTCTAACTTGTGCAAAGAGCACAAAATTAATTACTTAAAAGCCGCCAACGCTGGCGATACAATCAAAATTCAAGTAGCGACCGTCGACGACTTCCGCGCGTTTACCAGGTTGCTCTCGTTAAATCAAATCGCGTATCACACCTACGCCCTCCCGAAGGAGCGTAAGATCCGCGCAGTAATACGGGGCGTCCCGTTCGAGCTCGCGAATGAAGAAATCCTCGAGGACCTTAAGTCCCAGGGTTTCCCGGCCGAAGCAGTGCACAAGATGCACTCTAACCGCGGTAGGCGCTTTCCGTTAGCTTTAGTTATCTTGTCGAATACTCCCAACTCGAGGGAGATCTTTAGAGAGGCTCGCACAATTTGCGGACTCTCAAATATCTCTGTTGAGCGTCCCAACCCCCGCGGCCAACCTGGGCAGTGCCACCGCTGCCAGCTCTACGGCCACGCAGCGGCTAACTGCTCAGCTCCCCCCAGGTGCGTTAAGTGCCTGGATCCACATTTTACGAAGGAGTGCACTCGCACTCCCGAATCCACTTCCCCCCCTGCCTGTGTGCTGTGCGGCCAGTCCGGTCACACAGCTAACTACAGGGATTGCCCGCGCGCTCCGCGCTCCACCGCCAAGAGGTTCGCGCCTAAACCGGCGCCGCCGCTCACTCCCGCTAACTTCCCGCCGCTGCGCAACCGGGGTCCCCCGGAAGCAAAGCCCGTTCAGCCGACGCCTACTCAGGCTCTGTCTTGGAGGCAGCGTCCGGCCGTTCCGCCTGCACCTTCCCGACCCATCCCAGCTCCCGTAGCTTCCGTAGAGCCGCGTCCTTCTCCGTCATCCGCACCTCAGTCGTCGTTGGCTGAGGACATGAAGACCGTGTTCGACGTTATTCAAAACGTCGATATTAACGAAATTTCCGTGCTCGCACGCAAACTGCGAGCCGCCCGCTCTCCTCAAGAGCGTTTATTTGCTTTAGCCGAGCATCACTCGCTCCTAAGTTCGTTGTAAATTCTTTTATATTTGTATAAATTCGTAAATAATAAATTATAATGTCTAGACCCGCGAATCCCGCGTCCAGTCGTATTAAACCCAAGGGCTTATCCCTAGTATCTTTTAACGCTCGTAGCCTTAACACCAACCTTCCCGAAATTAAACTGTTCCTTCAGAACAAAGAACCTGACTTATTCCTTCTCCAGGAGACATGGCTTACTCCAAACCGCTCCAGGGGATTCGCTATACCTAAGTACGCGTTTATTCGTAACGATAGGCCCAACTCCGACGGTTTCGGCGGCACCGCTATATATTACAAAAGAGGCTTCCACTGCTGTCCTCTCCCTACCCCTCCTCTCTTCAACATGGAAGCCACTGTGTGTAGATTGGCTACTACTGGTCACCCGACCATCATCATAGCTTCAATCTACATACCTAGTGGTACCAGACCAATCCGCAGCGACTTTGAGGCCATTCTCGCCCTCGGCCATTCAGTCATTATGTTCGGAGACTTTAACTCCAAACATACTGACTGGACGTGCCTATCGACTAACACCAGCGGTATCGCTCTCCTCGACATCACTAACTCCCTTGACCTAGACGTCATATCCCCCATCACTCCCACTCACTATCCCAACAACCCGTCCTACTCTCCTGACATCCTCGACTTTGCAATTATCAAGCGAATCAATCTTGATCTAAGGTCTATCGAACCGCTCGATGACCTAGGCTCCGACCATCGCCCCGTTTCCCTCGTGCTAGGACCGCCGAACGATAACGTCTCATCTCCTAAGACCTTTACCAACTGGAAAGGTTTTAAAAATACGTTAGTTTCAGCCTTAGAGGCTCCGAACTCTCCTCTCGCGATCTCTCCCGAACAATTAGATAGCCCGGATAAAATCGATTCATTAGTAAATTCTCTCACTGATGCTATCAACTCAGCCATCAGTGACAACGAAAAGGTTGCTAAGCAAGGCAAACCCACGCTTCCCTTAGCCGTTAGCAATCTTATTAAAGCTAAGAACGCGGCTCTCCGGAGAGCCAAGAAATATCCCACGCCCGCCTATAGAACAGCTGCGAATCAGCTTCAACGTAAAGTTAGGTCTTGCCTCGCGGAACTCCGAGACGCTCAGATGAACGATCTCATGGCGAATATCTCTCCGTCCCACCAAGCGTACTATAGCATGGCCCGAGCCTTACGCGTAGACACCGTCTCTCAAGTTCCTCCTCTCACTCGTCCCGATGGCACTACTGCCTTCGAAGTCGAAGAGAAAGCCGAATGCTTCGCCGACAGCATTGCCGCACAATGCTCGCCCAGCACGCAACCTGCTTATCCCTCACACATCCAGGCGGTGGAGGACGAAGTCCTTCGCAGAGACTCTCTCCCCATCATCGCCGACCCTGTCACAGTCTCTAATGACGAAATCTTGCTTCTCATTAGAAATCAAAAGTCCAAAAAGGCTCCGGGTGCGGATGGAATTTCCAACCACGCACTTAAGCACCTACCTCAATAGATGCTTACCTTGTTAGCTATCATTTTCAATGCCTGTTTCGACCATAGCTACTTTCCAAAAGCTTGGAAAGAAGCGACAGTCATAGGCATTCCCAAGCCGGGCAAACCTCTGAACGTCCCGGCTAATCACAGACCCATCAGCCTCCTCAAGGCAATGTCTAAACTTCTCGAGAGAGTCATACTCTCTCGAATGCGGAACCATCTGTTTCCAACGGATGGCGATCCTCTCATTATTCCCCATCAGTTCGGCTTTCGCGCTAGACACTCCTGCCCTCAGCAAGTCCACCGAATCGTCGAGTATATACTTGACGGTTTCTATCCGCGTCGTTATAAAACAGTCGCGGTTTTCTTTGACGTAGCCAAGGCTTTCGATAAAGTCTGGCACAGCGGTCTCGTTTATAATTTCTACAAGATAGGCTTACCGGATCGCCTAGTCAGGTTAATAGCGTCGTTTCTCAAACACCGTACATTTCGATTTAAACACGAAGGCACGCTTTCTGCGCCTCGTCCCTTAAAGGCTGGAGTCCCTCAAGGCTCAGTCCTCGCCCCTCTGCTGTACACCGTGTACACCAACGACATTCCCATGCCGCCGAAAGGCGTCGAACTCGCCCTCTTTGCTGACGACACCGCACTCTATACCAAAGGTCACAGTGTTCGGCACCTTGTAACCAGATTCCAAAAGGCCGTAAATGCCCTTGGTGTATGGTTTCAAAAATGGCGCATCGATGTGAACCCTGAAAAGAGTTCTGCGATGCGCTTCGACCACAAACGCCGTCGTCCCGATGGCTATCCCCACGTCCGAATGTTAGGCATTCCCATCCCCTGGAAGCGCAGTACTAAATACTTAGGCGTCACATTAGATCCGACGCTTTCTTTCAAGCCACACGTCGAAAGAGTTTCGAAACTCGCTCGTCACTATTTAGGCCGCCTAAATAGCATGTTAGGTAGAAAAAGTAAAATGTCCTTCAGAAACAAACGTACACTTTACAAGGTCTGCGTTAGAACCGTCATGACGTATGCCTCGCCAATCTTTGCCCACGCCAAACCCTCCCTCCTGCACAAACTGCAGGTAGTTCAAAACCTCTTTTGCAGCCGGGCCACAAACGAACCTTGGTACGTGCGTAACGCGGACTTGCATAGAGATATTGAACTGCCTACAGTACAACAACATCTCAAAACACTCTCTGAAGCTTTTTCAAACGCTCCGAAACCCATCCCAATCCTCTAGTTCGTGATTCAGTCTCATATACTACTCCTGTGTTAGACTCGAAGTTCAAAGTCGCTAGGCCTAGGAATGCGCAAGCGTACTCATCCACCAGACTGTCAGCCGATCTCGCCGCAATCTGGCCGCAAATTCTAATTCTAACGTAAATTCTAATTCTAACGTAAATCCTAATTCTAACGTAAATGCGAATTAATTCAATTTTATTTTGCAATTTTTTAATTTTTGTTTTAATTATTGATTTTCATTTTGAGCACCTTCAGTGCTATGTATTCACCTTCAGTGCTTTGAGCACCTTCAGTGCTATGCAATCCCAGCGGGTGACCCCTTCTGGGCCCCGCTAGCGCGGCCTCTTTCTCCAATTGGCCGTCGCTCAGATGAAGGCTGAGTGGCAAAAATGCACGAGCCGACAGGGGGTTTTTAGTGGGTATGGTCCTGGTAGGCGTCGGGACGAGTCCCACATAACTTTGGAATCGCGCCAGAGTATGCGTCAAGGCATTTTTATCCTCCTGCCCTTCCCGCGGAGGGGAACAAAAAAAAAAAAAACTCCTTAGCGCACAGTCTCGGTTTGCGTGCGTTCTCGAGCGCACGTCGATCGCAGACGCCTCCCGCTCCATTAGCCCCCGCGCTAATCGAGCACCCAAATTTCACTGGTTGTAATCGTAAATAAGTAATTTCACAGTTGTTACCGTATTAAGTTTCTAACGCCGTTTTCACGGCGAATAGTGGGTTGTTAACCGTACTTCGTGGAACGTGAGCTTCGTCGACGGGGATTCGTCGTTCCAGGTGCCTCGAGTCTTCGTGTTCGAGTAAGTTATCCGCGTCGTCCTCAACCCCCCTACTGCGTGTAGGGAGGTTTTAGGAAATAAGTCATCGTTGACAGGTTCATAGTATATATATTTATATATTGTTGTCCGTCCCCAACCCCTCCGCAATGGCTACCCTAAGCTTTGACGAAATTAGGAATAAGTTACTTGAAAGTACCGAAGGCATGTCTATAAATGCTGACAAGTATCGTTTCATGGATTCTCTTATCCCGCATATCATGGCGTTAATTCCCTTAATGGCCCCTCAGGCCACCGCAGTTCCCCAGACCCCTCTGGTCTTAGGCTCTCCAGCGTCCCCTTCCTCCAGTGACATGGAGTGCGAAGTAGACGCCCCTCCGCGTTGCAAGCGCGCACCCGCGACCGAGTCATCCTCGGACGCCACCCCAACTGGCCCTGAGTCTCCCTCTTTTACGCTTGTTAAGAAGCACTCTAAGAAGCGCTCGAAACAAGACCCGGCGCCCTCAACGCCCGTCCCTACACCCCCTGCGGCGTCTTCAACGCCAGCTGCCCCGGTGTCTTCAACACCCGCTCCGGCCCCAACTTCTGTCAAGGCCAAGGTCCCACCACCCGTTTTCCTTCGGGAAAAGGGTAAATGGACTGAGGTTTCGACATTGTGCAATGAGCACAAGATCCATTACACCCGAGCGGCCAACTCGGAGTAAAGGGAGTTAGTGATGTTGAGGAGAGCGATACCACTGGTGTTAGTCGATAGGCACGTCCAGTCAGTATGTTTGGAGTTAAAGTCTCCGAACATAATGACTGAATGGCCGAGGGCGAGAATGGCCTCAAAGTCGCTGCGGATTGGTCTGGTACCACTAGGTATGTAGATTGAAGCTATGATGATGGTCGGGTGACCAGTAGTAGCCAATCTACACACAGTGGCTTCCATGTTGAAGAGAGGAGGGGTAGGGAGAGGACAGCAGTGGAAGCCTCTTTTGTAATATATAGCGGTGCCGCCGAAACCGTCGGAGTTGGGCCTATCGTTACGAATAAACGCGTACTTAGGTATAGTGAATCCCCTGGAGCGGTTTGGAGTAAGCCATGTCTCCTGGAGAAGGAATAAGTCAGGTTCTTTGTTCTGAAGGAACAGTTTAATTTCGGGAAGGTTGGTGTTAAGGCTACGAGCGTTAAAAGATACTAGGGATAAGCCCTTGGGTTTAATACGACTGGACGCGGGATTCGCGGGTCTAGACATTATAATTTATTATTTACGAATTTATACAAATATAAAAGAATTTACAACGAACTTAGGAGCGAGTGATGCTCGGCTAAAGCAAATAAACGCTCTTGAGGAGAGCGGGCGGCTCGCAGTTTGCGTGCGAGCACGGAAATTTCGTTAATATCGACGTTTTGAATAACGTCGAACACGGTCTTCATGTCCTCAGCCAACGACGACTGAGGTGCGGATGACGGAGAAGGACGCGGCCCTACGGAAGCTACGGGAGCTGGGATGGGTCGGGAAGGTGCAGGCGGAACGGCCGGACGCTGCCTCCAAGACAGAGCCTGAGTAGGCGTCGGCTGAACGGGCTTTGCTTCCGGGGGACCCCGGTTGCGCAGCGGCGGGAAGTTAGCGGGAGTGAGCGGCGGCGCCGGTTTAGGCGCGAACCTCTTGGCGGTGGAGCGCGGAGCGCGCGGGCAATCCCTGTAGTTAGCTGTGTGACCGGACTGGCCGCACAGCACACAGGCAGGGGGGGAAGTGGATTCGGGAGTGCGAGTGCACTCCTTCGTAAAATGTGGATCCAGGCACTTAACGCACCTGGGGGGAGCTGAGCAGTTAGCCGCTGCGTGGCCGTAGAGCTGGCAGCGGTGGCACTGCCCAGGTTGGCCGCGGGGGTTGGGACGCTCAACAGAGATATTTGAGAGTCCGCAAATTGTGCGAGCCTCTCTAAAGATCTCCCTCGAGTTGGGAGTATTCGACAAGATAACTAAAGCTAACGGAAAGCGCCTACCGCGGTTAGAGTGCATCTTGTGCACTGCTTCGGCCGGGAAACCCTGGGACTTAAGGTCCTCGAGGATTTCTTCATTCGCGAGCTCGAACGGGACGCCCCGTATTACTGCGCGGATCTTACGCTCCTTCGGGAGGGCGTAGGTGTGATACGCGATTTGATTTAACGAGAGCAACCTGGTAAACGCGCGGAAGTCGTCGACGGTCGCTACTTGAATTTTGATTGTATCGCCAGCGTTGGCGGCTTTTAAGTAATTAATTTTGTGCTCTTTGCACAAGTTAGAAACCGCGGTCCAGCGCGTTTTTTCACGCAGGAAGACGGGCGGAGGGAGCTGAGGTTTCGGCGGGACGGGAGCGCAGCGCGTCGCTGGCTTCGTTGGGACCGACGGAGACGCGGTTACTTCGAGCGATTTTAACGGCGCGGGGGCTGGTGTTGAAGACACCGGGGTTGGCTCGGGTGTTGAAGACACCGCGGCTTTTTTCGAACGCTTCTTAGAGCGTTTGGCAACTAACTGGAACGCGGGCTCAGGAGAACCGGTTAGGGTGGCGGCGACCGACGAAGCTTCGGACGCGGCGGAGTCTGAATCGCTCCCGGGAGCGGTACGCTTCCTGCGAGATGAGCGCGAGGATGAGACCGACGCGCAGTCCATATCGGATGGAACGGGAGACGCGGGAGAGCTATACACCTGAGGAGTCTGGACATTAGAGGCCTGAGGGGCCGGGGTTGAGGCCTGAGGGGCCGGGGACGCAATAGATGCCTGTAAGGCCTGCGTTAGTGCGTCAGCGGGTATGCTTACGCCGGACGCAGCGAGCGCCTGGGCGAACGACTTAAGAATATTAACAAGGTCCATTGGAGGACTTGGAATTACAATATGTAATATATAAATATATAATGTATGCCTATAATATATAACAAATGCCTAGGATTCCTAAATAAAAACCTAGCGAACCCTAGCGGCAAACCTCCCTACCAGCGGTAGGGGGGCTGGGGAGAATAACTTAAAACTAACCGTAGTACGCCGAAGGCCGCTACCTAGAAACCTAAAAAAAAGGGTAAGCAGGTAAAGAGTTGACCGCGTTAGGGTCAACCTTTACCGACAGAAAGGACAAATACACACGAAGAACACACAGATATGATAAAAATAAATATGAAAATAGGAGAAAAATAAATAAAATAGAGAAGATATATTGTCCCTCCCCAACCCCTCCGCAATGGCTTCCCTAAGCTCTGATGAGATTAGGAAGAAGTTACTTGATAGTACCGGTGCTGAAGGCATGTATATAAATGCTGACAAGTACCGTTTCTTAGATTCTCTCATCCCTCATTTCATGACGATAATGTCCACAATGGCCCCTCAGGCCACTCCAGTTCCCCAGACCCCTCAGGTCTTAGGCCCTGCCGCGTCCCCTTCCTCCAGTGACATGGAGTGCGAAGTAGACGCCCCTCTGCGCCGCAAGCGCGCACCCACGACTGAGTCTTCCTCGGACGCCACCCCAACTGGCCCTGAGCCTCCCTCTTTCACCCTTGTTAAGAAGCGCTCTAAGAAGCGCTCGAAACAAGACCCGGCGCCCTCCACGCCCTTCCCTACACCCCCTGCGGCGTCTTCAACGCCAGCTGCCCCGGCGTCTTCAACGCCAGCTGCCCCGGTGTCTTCAACACCCGCTCTGGCCCCAACTTCTGTCAAGGCCAAGGTCCCACCACCCGTTTTCCTTCGGGAAAAAGGGTAAATGGACTGCGGTTTCGACATTGTGCAATGAGCACAAGATTCATTACACCCGAGCGGCCAACTCGGGTGAATCTATTAAAATCTTAGTTTCGTCGATAGACGACTTTCGTGCTTTAACAAAGCTCCTCACCGATAAGCAATATGCTTATCACACTTATGCTCTGTCAGAAGAGCGTAAGATTCGAGCGGTACTCAGGGGAGTCCCGTTCGAATTATCGAACGAGGCTATCCTTGAGGATCTGCAGTCCCAAGGCTTCCCGGCACTCGCGGTGCATAAAATGCACAGCAAGTACGGGAGGCAACACCCACTCGCTTTGGTGATTCTCGCCAACGTCCCCAAGTCCAGAGAGATCCTGAAAGGGGTAAGCTCTATTTGCGGCCTCTCTGGGATCTCGATCGAGGCGCCTCATCGCCGCGGTCATCCCGGCCAGTGCCATCGGTGCCAGTTGGACGGGCACGCGACGGCTAACTGCCACGCACCGCCCAGGTGCGTCAAGTGCCTGGTCCCGCACTTCACTAAGGAATGCAATCGCACTCCTGAAACTCCCTCTCCTCCCGATTGCGTGCTTTGTGGCCAGTCCGGCCACACCGCAAACTACAGGGGCTGCCCTCGTGCACCCCGTTGTATGCGTTCCAATCCCAAGAGGTCGGCACCCAAACAGGCCCCGCGCCTTTCTCAAGAAAACTTTCCGCCGCTGCGTAGCCGGGTTCCTCCGGCTGCAAAGCCTACACAGTCTAGGCCTGCCCCAGAAAACTGGAGGCAGCGCCCCGCATCGAATCCCATCCCGGCTCCTCGCCCATACAAACCCACTCCTCAATCCTCCGTAGCAGACGATATGCGTATCGTCTGCGACGCTATAAAAAATGTCGATGTTAGTGAAATCGCAGTCTTAGCCCGTAAACTTAGGGCTTCACGTACTCCGACAGAGAGTTTGCTAGCTCTGGCGGAGCATAGTTCCCTTCTCAATTCATTGTAGGTTCATTTAAATGAATTGATCCCTAAATCATGCTTCGGCCGACCTCTGCCCAGCCCCGGCTTCACCGGAGGCTGCCCAGAACGGCAATCAACTCATGTCCCTTTGAGCACCTTCAGTGCAACTTTCACTACAGGCGGAAGACCCGCTAACGGGTCTCCGCCAGCGCGACCAACTTCCCGACGGGTGTCGCTTCCGATGAAGGCTAACGGTATTAACTACAGCCAACAGGTGGTTTTTAGTGGGTAGGTGCCATTCTGGTGAGTCCCACATAACCCCCCGCAGAGGACTTTACCTGCGGGCGGTATGCATGACGCATCTTCCACCTCCCTCATGCGAGGGTGCCTCGGCAGCAAAAAAAAAAAAACTCATTAGCGACCGATCGTCTGCTTGGAAGAATCATTATATTTTTCCGCCGTGATAACACTTCAGTGCTATGCGTATTTGAAGACATTACAAATTGGCTCTTCTTTTTCAAACTAATAATTAAAGAGAGATCCTACAGCTTGGTTTTTCTTTAGGCTTCAACATTCCTTTTCATTAGGTATCAATAAAATAAGCACTTGTATTTATGTATTTGTGGTAGACTTCAATCGACACATTTCTCATATAACTCTGATGGCTTTAAAATGCTTGCCAACGCTTTTAAGATTTTGAAAGTGACAGCACTTTCAAATCTTCTAATCGTTTTTAAAGGATAGTATCTGAACGTTGGCAAGTTATTAATAAAGTCTGTGAGTGAATTTGAATAAATAAACAGACTCATCATTTAGTTCAAACTGCAGCATCTAGTAAAATAAATAAAATAGACCAAACATGGGTTTTGTTTGTGGCTTAAACTTCACTCTTTGATAAATATAAACATTTCCATGAACACGTCGGAAGCGCATCGCCACCAGCGCTAATTAACATGAACTTTTCCTGTCGCACTCCGGATACGCTGTGGGTGCTATCAACTGTAAATGAGTTTGTACAATTTGATTCAGCAAATAACGTAGAATTCATTTATTTATATTTATACGGCGGATCGTCAGCACAAAAGACATTTTAATTACGAACGGTAGTGTCTTAAGTACATTTATTAAGGCCCTCTTATACTCACGCAGTAAATGTTCATTAATTACCAGTTTTATTTTGATGATAAAAATAACAGTACGTTCATTGAGGGGAGAAAAAATCACCAACGAAAGATCGCACACAAGTTTGTGATACATAGTGCTTTTTACTATCCCTTCGAGGAAAATAAAATTGCGATGAAATTCATATTGAAATTATTATTACTAAAACTCAATGTAATAATTTTGCCTGGATTTCTCATCAAAAGGTTTTGTATAACTGCTCAGGCAGATTCTTTTTATTTAGGCGGCGTCAATCAGTCTTTACTCTTGCCACTAGATATTTCGATTCCCAAGTTGAAAAAAAACCGTCACAAAGATTCAAACACAAAGAATAGGACATTTGCGCGTATCTACTCGATTTTCCCTTGTTTTTGATTTTACTTAAAACCTAATTATAAAACTTAATTTACCGAAGAAGCACAGGAAACAATGCTTACAATGTGATTTTTCTGATTTCGTGTACTCTCAAATTTTTTTTTACTTTTGGCATCCGCCTGTGTTATTTCTAAAATATAAAAAAAACAGTAGGGTAGAAATGGATTTCTATATATTTTTTGTTCCCGCTAAAGCAACACAAAAATTGATTTTCATACAATGTTCACAGTTTAAATTCTTCCTTGTTAAAAAAAAGAACCAGTTCACTTTCCGATTGGGTGTAGAATAAAGAACTGCTGAAACGGGGGTTAAATGTAAAAAATTTATTAAACGCGATAAAATCCCATTACGAAGTTTCTTTTTAATATTCGTGAACCATAAAAAAATTATCATCTTGATTTTATAAGGTAGTTTAAGGAATCTCACTTCTTGAGGTCGAATCACCGAGTGAACCAAGATCTAAGGCCTAATAAAAAAATATGTAGAAAACGAACTATCGACTGCTACCTCAAATTCAAATTCAAATTCAAATATTTATTTCTCAACATTGAAAATTACTTGTTCTTATTGACGTCAAATAAAACATGATTCTACCACCAGTTCGAAAAAAAACCTTCGTGAAGAAGAACTGGCAAGAAACTTCACGGGTATATTTTTCAAAATAAATTTACAGAGTCTCTTTATGTCTATACAAAATTATTCTTTTCTGCATCTGTTAGCTCGGCAAGTCTCCCTCCTCCCAAGTATCCAAACGACGAACACCCTCAAACGGCACCCGTTCACGAGTTAACGCGAGTTAACCTGGATATCAATCCCATTTTCGTAAGGGCGTAGCACGATAGCTTTGCTGTAAGATGAAACTATTGTTCCTCTTACGAGACAAGATGCTATAAGTGGGACCACTTTAAAGCTTGTGCCACTTTTGTTGTTCAAACTCACTCTCTATGGTTTAGATATAAAATGTGTTGAATTGTTAATTAAAGTCAATATAGAAAATGCTTATGAACAGATGGCAAGCAAACAATGGCTTTTACTATGCCTGCACATCGTAGTGTACACCAAGGCTCCGTATCGGGATCATTACTATTTGATAATTTAAAATGCTGGCCTCGTGAACGAAACCAGACATTGTAAATACCATTCTTACGCTGATGTCCAAGTATACAGGGTGACTGGTAATTCGATACATTCCTTTTGGACAGTTAAAATTGATCTTATTTACGATATTTTTTGGCGTGTAAGTCTTGGCTGAATTTCATCGTTTCCGTTTCTCCTCGTGAGATGTCTCCTTATCACCGTTCAACGCTCCGGTCTCCAAAGTCATGATGCAAGTAACAAGTAGCACAATAGCAACGGTTTCCCACCTCTCAATGCATGGACTCGGGCAATCGGCAACAATGGAAACACCTTGGAACAAAGTATCGTTGGCCGATATTTGTCTCCATTCTATAGCTATCACGGTCACACTCCAGTTCCAGAGTGTTTGACACTGCTTCTTTGGTGCTGTCTTACGATACTGTAATTTTGTTTAACACTCTATATAAATAACTATTTTAATTAATTATACTGTATGAAATTAATTTATTTTATTCGATTCTTTATTGTTGCTTCCGACATGTTTATGAAATATATCACATACGAATTAATGGGTAGTTTTATGTTAATAATGTTCGGTGATTGACCGAACACCTTAACTTGCAGTAGGTATTCATGGTGTGACGTAGCGTTGACATACTTTACTGCTTTATTAAATTATTATAAATAATTTTCAG
Source organism: Marasmarcha lunaedactyla (assembly GCA_923062675.1). Taxonomy (NCBI): domain Eukaryota; kingdom Metazoa; phylum Arthropoda; class Insecta; order Lepidoptera; family Pterophoridae; genus Marasmarcha; species Marasmarcha lunaedactyla. The sequence goes on from OV281344.1 coordinate 559,403, forward strand.
TGTACACTAAACTAGCGTAGCACCCGGGTGCATTCATAACATTAAACATTATTTAACGTACACGACAAATAAGGTATGCTTAATACTAAAATACAAAATACAGAGGCTACCCAAAATAAAAAGTATTTCGGTACAAAAATTTTGTTGTTACAACTTCTGGCACGAAATTTTTTTTTTTTCTAAAATGAAATTTTCCTGCCTGACGAATCCGTAATTTTAGAGTTAGATATGTACTTAGAAAAGGCAAGATATTTCGACACTTAATTAATTTCTCTTAAGAAACATGTTATGTTCCTACTATAAATGATTTAAGTTCGTAAAATATTTTTCTTTGTACATTTGTAAATACCATCCTAAATAATACCATCCTAAATTGATTATATTTATGCGTGTGAATACATGAGAATACATGTACAAATTATGTTATTCGAAAGCCTTTACTAGTTATCAAAGGAAATACAAAAATGCAAAGTTTTTACGAACAAAATGAATGGTATAATATGTGCGTATTATGTAAAAAAATTTAAGTTGTTTTAATTACTAGTTAATACGTTCTTCGTCTATATGAATGAAATAAAACCCACTCAATTAGTTGAGAATACAAAAAAGTAATAAAAGCATTTGCAGCCATCGCGTAAGACTTCTCTGGACAATTTTTTCTAGTATCTAGCTTTGTATCTTAAAATTAAACATTTTGTGAATATTTAAGAAAGCCGATTTTATGTTTATTTTAATTTTAGTTACAAAATGAACAGTGGTGTGAAATCCATGCAAACTATTTTCAATTTATTTTCTCCGTACATTATACATCCTTATATCGTTCGAACTTTTTATTGATTGTTTTTATCATATCAGCCTAGTTGAAGGCCTTTCGACGATCGATAAGTATTCAAACCACCGCAGATCCTGAATGAAATAGATTTGAACTCCGTTCAATTCTAGGCTTATATAGATCCGTAAACGACTGTTTCTACTCGCTACACTGGAGGCCTCACGATTCGGCAAGCAGGCGAGGAATGTGTGGCAAGGTAACGTGAGAGCCCTGCCCCCGTACACACTGTTTGTAGATATGCGGCCACCGTACTAGCTTATAGCTTGCTATTACTGTCCTATGTCAGTTAGGCCTTCAACTAGACTTGAAAGCTATAGAGCTGCAATGTGTACGTCGCAGTATTAGATTCAGTGCGCTGGAGCTGATTGGCTCGACGGAGGCTCGGTTGCTATTACTTTCTTATGTCAGTTAGGCCTTCAACTAGACTTGAAAGCTATAGAGCTGCAATGTGTACGTCGCAGTATTAGATTCAGTGCGCTGGAGCTGGCTGGCTCGACGGAGGCTCGGTTGCTATTGCTTTCTTATGTCAGTTAGGCCTTCAACTAGATTTGAAAGCTATAGAGCTGCAATGTGTACGTTGCAGTATTAGATTCAGTACGCTGGAGCTGCCTGGCTCGACGGAGGCTCGGTTGCTATTGCTTTCTTATGTCAGTTAGGCCTTCAACTAGACTTGAAAGCTATAGAGCTGCAATGTGTACGTCGCAGTATTAGATTCAGTACGCTGGAGCTGGCTGGCTCGACGGAGGCTCGGTTGCTATTGCTTTCTTATGTCAGTTAGGCCTTCAACTAGACTTGAAAGCTATAGAGCTGCAATGTGTACGTCGCAGTATTAGATTCAGTATGCTGGAGCTGGCTGGCTCGACGGAGGCTCGGTTGCTATTGCTTTCTTATGTCAGTTAGGCCTTCAACTAGACTTGAAAGCTATAGAGCTGCAATGTGTACGTTGCAGTATTAGATTCAGTACGCTGGAGCTGCCTGGCTCGACGGAGGCTCGGTTGCTATTGCTTTCTTATGTCAGTTAGGCCTTCAACTAGACTTGAAAGCTATAGAGCTGCAATGTGTACGTCGCAGTATTAGATTCAGTACGCTGGAGCTGGCTGGCTCGACGGAGGCTCGGTTGCTATTGCTTTCTTATGTCAGTTAGGCCTTCAACTAGACTTGAAAGCTATAGAGCTGCAATGTGTACGTCGCAGTATTAGATTCAGTACGCTGGAGCTGGCTGGCTCGACGGAGGCTCGGTTGCTATTGCTTTCTTATGTCAGTTAGGCCTTCAACTAGACTTGAAAGCTATAGAGCTGCAATGTGTACGTCGCAGTATTAGATTCAGTACGCTGGAGCTGGCTGGCTCGACGGAGGCTCGGTTGCTATTGCTTTCTTATGTCAGTTAGGCCTTCAACTAGACTTGAAAGCTATAGAGCTGCAATGTGTACGTCGCAGTATTAGATTCAGTACGCTGGAGCTGGCTGGCTCGACGGAGGCTCGGTTGCTATTGCTTTCTTATGTCAGTTAGGCCTTCAACTAGACTTGAAAGCTATAGAGCTGCAATGTGTACGTCGCGGTATTAGATTCAGTACGCTGGAGCTGGCTGGCTCGACGGAGGCTCGGTTGCTATTGCTTTCTTATGTCAGTTAGGCCTTCAACTAGACTTGAAAGCTATAGAGCTGCAATGTGTACGTTGCAGTATTAGATTCAGTACGCTGGAGCTGCCTGGCTCGACGGAGGCTTGGTTGGCATGCGGCTCTCAACGCAGCAAGTAACACTTGCCGGCACTGAACATGTCATCACTTTCTAACCGAAATGTTTAAGTGAATTCATATTACTCATCCCTTTGCTTTTTTAAAATACAATACAACACAAACTAAATTATAAATATTTTATGGTTCAATAATAAAAAAAAATAAAAAAAATAGAATACATCATTAATTTATTTTAAGTTATACAATAGCATTCTCACATGACAGAGACATGACAGTGTCGGACCAGTCGGTGATGACGGGAGATCGCTGGCTGCTCGTTTATTTGTTGCTGGTATTCAGTATAAGTATAGTATTCAGGTATAAGTTTCATACTACAAACTTGTGTGTGTGTTATATACAGAAGTAAACTCAAACTCAAATACTTGATTGCTTCCATAACTGACAGGTTGTATCATAATATTCAGATATAATTAAATTTGGAATATTCAGTAACGGACCTAGTGCAGGCACTGTATGCAAGACAGGAATTATGTTAATTATATTTAATTATGTTTTAAAATCATAATTCTTTTGTACAATTGTTTTACTTATATAGTACATTCAAGTCTTAAAGAAATATTTAAATTATAAACAATACTTGAATTTACTACAACTGATTTTACCCAGAATTTTCTTTCACTTTTCATTTTATTTGAAGCTTTTGCAAACGCTCGCTTTAATTTCCCCGTTCGTACCCCGCGATGCTGGCATCAAACTCAGATTTGTCGGAGTGATGGATGACCCACCAACACAAAGCACAATTCTTTATTATTTTAATATCAAAACTTCTGTCGAGGAAATGTTTTGTTTCACGCCTGACAAACACATTGTCAGTGACACAGCAAAAGACTATGATTACATTTTGTTCAGAAAAAGACTCAGAAGGTCACAAAAAAAGCAAGCCTATACAACTTGGCACATTATAAACGAGCGAACAAAAAAACGAAAAATTTGCCATAGAAACAATTTAGGACTAGAAATAAACAATAAAATAATTTCAGAACCAAAATAAGTAGCAAACGGCTTCAATGACTTTTTCGCATCTATTGGTGAAAACAGCCAGTGTCACCAATCCCATAAACCACCTACTGTTCACTAATAAACCAATCGTTTGAACAAGGAACTTTTCCAGATTTATTGAAACATGCAATAGTAACCTGTACATAAGAAAAACTCAAAAACAAATCCTAACAATTTCCGACCAATAGCAATGTTACCAACATCATCGAAATTTTTTGAACAAGCTATGTGTAACCGCGTTTATAACTTTTTAGAAAAATTTAGAGCTTTCGACACCCGGCAATATGAATTCCGTAAAAAGAGATCAACAATTCTAGCAGTTTATACATTTATTCAAGAAACAATAGACATAATATAAGATAAGAAATATGCTGTGGGAATACTCTTAGATATGACAAAAGCTTATGATAGAATCCAACATCCTATCTTACTAAATAAATTATATAAAATGGGCATTCGGGGTTTAGCGCACGATTGGTTTGTTTCTTACTTAAAAAATAGAGTTCAGTTCGTAGAAATAGACATAAAAATGAAAAAAATTAAAGTAAAAAAGTTAGATCGAAAGCAAGAAAAGTAAACTCCTCTATACTCCAAGGCAGTGTGCTCGGATGTCTGTTAGTCTTGGTGTACACAAACGACCTGCCTAAAGTTATAAAAGAACACTGCGTTTTGTTTGCTGACGACGTTTCCATGCTCTTCTCAACAATAAGAAATACAAGTCTTAATATAAAACTAACAAAAATTTTTGATAAAACTACGAACTGGTTAAAAGAACATAATTTAGAGATTAACTATAACAAAACTAAATCAATAACTTTTCACCCACACCAGCAAATCTCTTTAGATATAGATTTTACATATAATTATAATAAAATTGATGTCACAAAATTGTTTAATCTGCTCGGTATTAACGGTATTAACATAGATACACATATAAATTGGAAATGTCACATACAAAAACTACGAACTAAACTCAATTCTTCTTCATACGCCCTCCGTGAAGTGAAAAAGGCCTCAAATCCGCAGACCGCCCTTATAACATATTATGCCTATGCCTACGCTTGGTTAAACTATGATGTTATGCTTTGGGGGAACAGCACAGAGGCACCGGCACTCTTCATAGTTCAAAAAAAACTGATGCGTGTTTTAGTTAACCTAGACCAAACTAATCGTTGTAGACCACATTTCCGTCAACATAAAATGAGAAATACACAGAACCTGGACCCGCCTGGCAGCTTCGCGCGGTAGCGGATGGATACACAGAACCTGGACCCGCCTGGCAGCTTCGCGCGGTAGCGGAAACAACTACAATCACTTTTATTGGATACACAGAACCCGGACCCGCCTGGCAGCTTCGCGCGGTCGCGGACACAACTACAATCACTTTTATTGGATACACAGAACCCGGACCCGCCTGGCAGCTTCGCGCGGTAGCGGATGGATACACAGAACCTGGACCCGCCTGGCAGCTTCGCGCGGTAGCGGAAACAACTACAATCACTTTTATTGGATACACAGAACCCGGACCCGCCTGGCAGCTTCGCGCGGTAGCGGATGGATACACAGAACCTGGACCCGCCTGGCAGCTTCGCGCGGTAGCGGAAACAACTACAATCACTTTTTCTGGATACACAGAACCCGGACCCGCCTGGCAGCTTCGCGCGGTCGTGGATGGATACACAGAACCTGGACCCGCCTGGCAGCTTCGCGCGGTAGCGGATGGATACACAGAACCTGGACCCGCCTGGCAGCTTCGCGCGGTAGCGGAAACAACTACAATCACTTTTATTGGATACACAGAACCCGGACCCGCCTGGCAGCTTCGCGCGGTAGCGGACACAACTACGATCACTTTTATTGGGTAGCCATCGATATTTTTTATTGCAATTCATTTTCTTTGTATACATCTAAATTTGTTTTCTTGAGTTGCTTAATTTGGCATTGATATTCTTAATTTAATGTTATTTAGTATACAGGGTATCCCAAAATTCAACAACAAGCTGAAAAGGGACGATAGGGTAGATAGTTACCATCATCAGAAAAAAACTCATCCCATTTTCTTAAAAAGTTATGGGCATTTAACAAAAAAAGCAGAATTTCTCCATTTTTTAACCATTTTTTGGCTATTGTGGTTAATTTTGTTAATTGTAATCCATTTAAACCATAAAAAGCATATCTTTAATCACAATAATATAACACAATTGCCCCAAATTTTCTTAAAAATAACACTTTTTGCCGAACTGTAAATTCAACATTTTCAAAATAAATAGACTTTGACAGAGCCTCCGAAAAAAAGATTTACTTGGCAAGTGCCATAAGAAGTTGGGGCCTTTAATCAGAATTCCAAAATGGTACAACACTTGGTGGGATGTTGTGGGGTGGCAAGTTATCCGATTTTATGCAAATCCAGTTTACTTAGCTAAAATGTTTTTGATTCGCACAAACTCTTTGGTAGTCCTTAATTTTAAACCAAATGATGAAGGATAATGAGAGAGATGGATTGTGGAGTTTGGCAAGAGTGAGCAAGACAGATAGCAACGCTTTATTTGACGTCAATAAGAACAAGAAATGTTGAGAAATAAATTTTTCATTTCATTTCATTTCACTTTTATCAAATTTAACAAGAGTAAGTAAAATTGATTAAATAACTAAAAATCCTGACCTAGACCTAGCTCATGGGATGGATTTTTTCCTGATTTTTCTTTTGAAGGGCATACATTTGTGTGATGAACACAGATGTTTGTTCTCGGGTCATGGTTGTTTTTTTTTTTTTTTTTTTTAAATATTTCTAACAATCACACCACATTATCTAGCCCAAATTAAGTATCATTAAAGAACTTGTGTTATGGATACTAGATAACGGACAAATAAACTTAAGAAATATATAAACACACGTAAATATTTTTTTTTTATATATAAATATTAGAAATAAACTTAAATAAACGTAAATACACATCCATGACTAGAAAGCAAATATATCTGCCCCTACCAGGATTCGAACCCGGGACCTCTGGCATGGAAGACAAGGCTACTTACCAACATACCAAACAGGCCGTCAAAGGCCAAAAGGCCGTTTTTATTCATACATGTATGTTTATTCTGTGTTCTCCCCCAGTTCGCTGTATGGTCACCCATAACACAAGCTCTGCTTACTTTGGGGTCATACAGTTGGTGTGTTTGTCTGGAGATTTATTATTATTTATTTATCTATCCTATCGTCCCATTTTGACTTGACGTTGAATTTTGGGACACCCTGTATAAAAGTATTAGTTTTTATTTTTTTGTCTAATTCATTAATTTTTAACTACTTTTATTGCTGTGTCTACAGTTTTATAATATTTGGAGATCTTATCTACTGTTTCTCCAGGTAGTGGCTGAAGATCAGCGTTTTCCTATAAGGGCATACCCCAGATGATGAATACATGTATATCATACAGATAATGTTTTTGATATTCCGTACATTAGTTGTTTATGGTAATTGCGTGAATTTGTGGTACCAGTAACATTGTTTATCTATCTACCTATCATTGGACTGAATTTGATACCGTTGTGCGAAACAAACGATGTAGGTCTCACATATCATGTCGTCGCAATGGCTGTACAAGTTTAGTCGGAAATACGAGTCGGTGCTACAATGCGGAGGTAAACAGTTTATATATAATATTGTAACATGATAGCAAGAACAAAGACGCCGGAGCATCCTCAATACCGCGAAGTCCTATCTTTTACTACCTTATTGTCTCCCCTAAATTTAATATTTGTTAGTAGAGTGTCTTGTTATAATCCTATATGTGACGTTACTCTAGTCTTTCCAATTGAAACTGTCATAGTTAAAGAAAACAAAACGAATGCTAGATGAAGCTTTGTATACTAGCAATAATTTTATTAAACAGTAAACGATAATGTTCATCGACCACCTCTTAACATCGCTACTCGGTCTATCGTGTGGGCAACGTGCCGGTTTTTTCCCTCTATTACAGAAAAATTGCAACTACTGCGGCCAAGCCACGGCCGCCGCGCCGCCGCCGTGCCGCCGCCGTGCCGCGCCGCCCGCGCTGCTCATCGATGTAACAAAGCGACAGGTCTTTCTTATGGTCGCTGCACGATGAAAAGTCGACAGTCTCGGTCTGCGTGCGTTCTCGAGCGCACGTCGATCGCAGACAACTTCCCGCTCCCTTAGCCCCCGCGCTAATTGAGCACCCAAATTTCACTGGTTGTTGCCGTAATAAATAATTTCATAGTTGCATACCGTAATAAGTTTCTAACGCCGTTTTCACGGCGGAAAGTGGGTTTTAACCGTACATCTAATAAGTTTCTTACGCCGTTTTCACGGCGACTAGTGGGTTGTTAACCGTACTTCGTGGAACGTGAGCTTCGTCGACGGGAATTCATCGTTCCAGGTGCCTCGAGTCTTCGTGTTCGAGTAAGTTATCCGCGTCGTCCTAAACCGCCCTACTGCGTGTAGGGCGGTTTTAGGAAGTTAGTCATCGTTGATAGGTTCATAGTATATATATTTATATATTGTTGTCCCTCCCCAACCCCTCCACAATGGCTTCCCTAAGCTCTGATGAGATTAGGAAGAAGATACTTGAAATTACCTGTGCTGAAGGCATGTCTATAAATGCTGATAAGTACCGTTTCCTAGATTCTCTTATCCCTCATTTCATGGCGTTAATTCCCTCAATGGCCCTTCAGGCCCAGACCCCTCTGGTCTTAGGCCCTCCCGCGTCCCCTTCCTCCAGTGACATGGAGTGCGAAGTAGACGCCCCTCCGCGCCGCAAGCGCGCACCCGCGACCGAGTCATCCTCGGACGCCACCCCAACTGGCCCTGAGTCTCCCTCATTTACGCTTGTTAAAAAACGCTCTAAGAAGCGCTCGAAACAAGCCCCGGCGCCCTCGACGCCCATCCCCCCCCTGCGGCGTCTTTAACGCCAGCTGCCCTGGTGCCTTCAGCACCCGCTCCGGCCCCAACTTCTGTCAAGGCCAAGGTCCCACCACCCGTGTTCCTTCGGGAAAAGGATAAATGATCCGAGGTCTCGACTTTGTGCAAAGAGCACAAAATCCTTTACACCCGAGCGACCAACTCGGGTGTATCTATTAAAATCACTGTCTCGTCGATAGACGATTTCCGAGATTTGACTAAGCTCCTCACCGATAAGCAATATGCTTATCACACTTATGCTCTGTCAGAAGAGCGTAAGATCAGAGCGGTACTCAGGGGAGTCCCATTCGAATTATCGAACGAGGCTATCCTGGAGGATCTGCAGTCCCAAGGCTTCCCGGCACTCGCGGTGCATAAAATGCACAGCAAGTACGGGAGACGTCACCCTCTCGCTTTGGTGGTTCTCGCCAACGTCCCCAAGTCCAGGGAGATCCTGAAAGGGGTTAGCACTATATGCGGCCTCTCTGGGATCTCGATCGAGGCGCCTCATCGCCGCGGTCATCCCGGCCAGTGCCATCGGTGCCAGTTGTACGGGCACGCGGCGGCCAACTGCCGCGCACCGCCCAGGTGCGTCAAGTGCCTGGTCCCTCACTTCACTAAGGAGTGCAATCGCACTCCTGAAACTCCCTCTCCTCCCGATTGCGTGCTTTGTGGCCAGTCCGGCCACACCGCAAATTACAGGGGCTGCCCTCGTGCACCCCGTTGTATGCGTTCCAATTCCAAGAGGGCGGCACCCAAACAGGCCCCGCCCCTTTCTCAGGAAAACTTTCCGCCGCTGCGTAGTCGGGTTCCTCCGGCTGCAAAGCCTACACAGTCCAGGCCTGCTCCAGAAAACTGGAGGCTGCGCCCTGCATCGAATCCCATCCCGGTTCCTCGCCCATACAAACCCACTCCTCAATCCTCCGTAGCAGACGATATGCGTATCGTCTGCGACGCTATGAAAATTATCGATGTTAGTGAAATCGCATTCTTAGCCCGTAAACTTAGGGCTTCACGTACTCCGACAGAGCGTTTGCTAGCTCTGGCGGAGCATAGTTCCCTTCTCAATTCATTATATGTTCATTTAAATGAATTGATCCCTAAATCATGCTTCGGCCGAACTCTGCCCAGCCCCGGCTTCACCGGAGGCTGCCCAGAACGGCCACCAACTCATGTCCCTTTGAGCACCTTCAGTGCAACTTTCACTACAGGCGGAAGACCCGCTAGCGGGTCTCTGCCAGCGCGCCCAACTTCCCGACGGGTGTCGCTTCCGATGAAGGCTAACGGTAATAACTACAGCCAACAGGTGGTTTTTAGTGGGGACTTTACCTGCGGGCGGTATGCATGACGCATCTTCCACCTCCCTCCCGCGAGGGTGCCTCGGCAGCAAAAAAAAAAAACGATGAAAAGTCAACAATCTTCATTTTGAACATGAATATATTTCTTTAGTATTAATACGGGATTTATTGTTAGTTAAACTTATGAGAATTATACAAATATGGGAAAAGTGGCACGAAAGACCCCGTTTACTAAACGGAGCAAAAAAACATTCTTTTAATAAAAAAAATAATGATGTTTTCTTCTTCAATTATTATTTATTTACTAAAGTGGGTCATTTTAAACGAAAACCCTTAAACGCTATGGAAACATCAACATAATTGATTTTTTACTTTTTCTTTTTTGGCATTTTAGTATTGAAAGAGCTACTAAAAGTTATGAAAGAGCCAGTCTGTATTATAAAGTGTAATTGTGAAAGTTATGCAAAATAATATATATCTAGGCCATATCTGAAGCAAGTCATTTAATAATATATGAAAAAAATGCATATTTACTATGGTTTTAATTTATTTACAAAATAAATATTCAGGGTTTTGAAAAAGCCGGTTATGAAAGAGCCAGCTCTTTTAAATCTCATTCGTCCGGCTCTTTCACTACTTATTCTTTAAAAAAATATAACCCTTACAATAACAACAAATATCAAAACTTTTGCGGCTCACTTTTTACGCAACTGCAAGGCCAAATATATGCACAAACTCCATCTACAATCCATTTACCTACACTTATTTTCAATAAAATACCAAAAAACAAGTTAACTGAAGCAAAATACTTACTTTTTAGTACCAAAAACTTTGACTCGATGCGCCGGCGTCCGTAGGTTTCGGCGGACTGTCAAATGTTTGTGGATTACGGGGAATTACTAATGCTCACTTAAAAATAAAATTACCAACCAAATCCGTTTATAAATTACCAAAATAATGTAAGTGGCTGTTTCAAAACCTGGCTCCTTCATTCCACTTCTCCCTACTACATGTACCGTACAACAGAACGTGTTCGAGTAACTCGCGACGCATGCGAGTCCAACTATAAACCGCTGTCAGCAATGAGCGGCGATTGCCTATCGTACCCGAGCGATTTTGTGACCGTGTGATTATTTGGTCTTGGCACTGGTCAGACACTACCTGTGTGATTTAGTGGAAGCGCTACACAGATTAGTCTAAATAAGAACCCGTGCACTTGATTAAATCTTGCACGAATTTAATGAAATGCAAATATTAGTTATATTTTAGCTCTCTATTTACTTGTGCTCTTTGTTTTTAGCAAAAGATTCTTTAACATTGCATTTCGAGCCAGCCACCGAGCCCACGATCCACCTGGTGACGAGGAGTCGGGGAGCCCACGGACACCATTAGTGATCATTATGTCGGTGGAATAGGAAGAACTGTATTTATTAATAGAAACTCTACTTCCATGAAATCGAAGTATATAGTAGAGCAGTGAATCATAAAGTTCATGCAGGATTAATGCAGCAAGCAATGAGCGGTTTATCCAGGCGGCAAAGCTTTTTTACTGCAACAATATTATGATTCTTACCATATTATATTAAAAATAATTGTATTTCCCATTTTATTCTTGTTTGAGATAGCTGAGCTCTGAAGAGAGCGTTCGTTTAATATGTACACAATCCTTTCAACGCTGTGTTTGTATGTTGTACGCTGATATCTGGACAAACAAACTGGACACGCGATATTTAGCTGCTCTATGGTATTTTTGTGTATAATAATAACCAAGAGTTTCTGTAATGAATTTTACTTTTATATTTTATCTATTTTATGAGAGAAACTTGAGCACAGTATATGACGAAGTAGATAGTGTTAGTTTGCCAGAACTGCACTTGGCGGAGCAGCTTGACAAACAAAAGACGATATCATGTCTACTGCAGTACACCTACAGCGCGTTTGGGCGACGCCTGTATATACTTTAGCAGCTAGAAGTGTTAGTAATACAACAAGTTAATTAGCCACATACTTGTATGTTCGTCCGGAATCGTTGACAGATAGATTACAGAATAGCTAGTTCCATTCATTTGGGCGCGCGGCCAAATCTTTATATCGGTTGTTACATCGGTTCTTGGCCGTATGGATATTTTAGTTATTTTCGTAACGACGTTATTTTTTAAACTCTGTATATCAGATTATGTTTGAGATTATGTATAAAATCTAATAAAAATATTAATAAAAAATGTGAGAAAACATATTTTTTCTAAATATTACAGAACAATATATTTAAATCATGTGTGATTATTGTAAGTAGACAACAAAATGTCTTAACATTACAACAAGTTGCATAATAAAATACACATCCATGAATATGTCATATATTAAGTTGTCACTATACCAATATTTTTGAAACATCAGGTACGATAACCACGTCACTTTATCAGAATAAAAAATTGCTCTACTTATCACCATTTTGGAAAAACCCAATTCGAGGGAAGTGAGCCACCCGTCTCCCGACGCTACCGCACGAAGGCGTGCTTTAGTGACAATGACATTCATCTTCAATCAATCAATCAAATTCATCACTTTAGACATTCATCGGGACGAAGAACTTAACTGAAAACAGACACTTAAATAGGTTTTTATATTTGTTATTCAGGAAAAAAAACAGAAACAGCCTGAGGAGAACCCAGTCCCACGCCCGTTGGTCTTACAAATAATCATTGATTTAATAATCAGCTTTTTGGCATAAAGTTTCTTTGAACTGTTTACAGAATTATATTATAACAACTTATTGACATTCCGATAAATGATTTGCTGATTTTAGCTAGCCTCAATTTTGGAAATGCTAACTTAATGTCCTTCCTAGTCCTTACAAAGTAATAATTATCGTGGTTTTCTATCTAAGTTTTTGATTAAGAAAAAAAATATTATATTTTATTAATTTTCATAAATATATTGGGATGAAATGAAATGAAATATTTATTTCTCAACATTGACAATTATTACTTGTTCTTATTGACGTCAAATAAAACATGATTCTACCACCAGTTCGAAAAAACCTTCGTGAAGAAGAACTGGCAAGAAACTTCACGGGTATATTTTTCAAAATAAATTTACAGAGTCTCTTTATGTCTATACAAAATTATTCTTTTCTGCATCTGTTAGCTCGGCAAGTCTCCCTCCTCCCAAGTATCCAAACGACGAACACCCTCAAACGGCACCCGTTCACGAGTTAACGCGGGATCCAGCCATCGCCCTCCTCAACCATATTAGAGGGAAGTGAGCGACCCGTCAACCGACGCTACCATAAGAAGACGTACTTTAGTGACAATGACGCTTTAGATATTCATCGGGACGAAGAACTCATCGAACATACAGACACATTACACATGCTTTGTTACAAATACTAGTACAATCCTGTTAATGAGGGGATTATACCCAAGGGCTTTTATCATCCAAATAATCGGATAGTTTATAATATGCTCTAGCACACAACTTCTCCTTTATAGTTTCTTTGAATTTGTCAATAGGGAGACCTTGGATATTCTCAGGAACCTTATTATAGAAGCGTATACATTGACCCATGAATGAGTTGGTGACTTTATGAAGCCTACTATTATGAGCTGCCAGCATATTTCTTCCTCTTGTGTTAACATTGTGCAGATCTTTTTTTCTTTTGAGCAAGGTTATGTTCTTTTTAACATACATTAAATTTTCTAAAATATATTGTGAATGGAAGGTAAGAATATTTATTTCCTTAAATTTACTTCTAAGTGACACCCTTGGACCGAGCTGACAGATTGCGCGAACAGCCCTTTTCTGCAGAATAAATATAGTATCGATGTCGGCAGCACTCCCCCACAACAGAATACCATATGTCATGAGGCTGTGGAAGTAACCAAAATAGACTAATCGAGCAGTTGTTTCATTTGAAATTTGTCTAATTTTTTTAACAGCATATGCGGCAGAGCCAAGCCTTTTCGCTAAACCATCAACATGCGGTCCCCACTGGAGTTTGGCGTCTAAGGTTATGCCAAGAAATACAGTTGAGTTTACAGGAGTCAGTTCCTGGCTCTTAACTACAATGTTTGTGTTTACCTGTTTGACATTTGGCAATGTAAATTTAACACATTTCGTTTTTTTTTCATTGAGAAGCAAAGATTAACACAAGTCTGCACTAAACTTTGACTTGATACTTAAGTCTTTACGATGTACTTAGCAACGAGAATTACGTTGCACTAAACTTAAATCAATGCCTAAATGCTTAAGACATTCCTAACTTTAGGACGCCGATCTCCCATGTCATAGCATTAAGCAAGAACTTAAGCAAATTATACGAATACTTAGAAACTATATACTAAGTATGTTTAACTATAGAATACTTAAACATACTTAGAAACATTTTACGATCATTATATCTATTGATATTTTTCCAAGGAGTCACCTTTTAGAAAAAAACATGAAACATCATATTTCCAACCCGAAAAATCCTTTCTCCTTCAGTGTTCGTTGGTATATTGAAGAAACCTGAGCTGCACAAGTTCCCGCAAGACTATATACTATTCTCATTAGTTTTCGAACGACCCAAAATTGTATGTTGTAAATTTCATTAATTTGTATTTTTTAGTTTTAAATTGTAATTTTTTATTTTATTTATTTATTACTACACACAACGGAATACAACTGTAATAAAATTTATAAAGACAAAACCTTAAACATACTTAAGTCTAGGATGCATTCCACAAGAATGTGTACATAAAAAAACCAAGTAACACTGATATAGACAAAATCATATACTAATTTGAAAAGTCTTAATTATAATTTTGACCATACACGACATGCTTACAAAATAAAATAAAATAAAAAAAATATGGTAAAATAAACGTAAAATTCCAATTAATCAAGGCCATATTATTCTGATAAATGATATTTTTAATAGTCCTAACAAACAGAACTTGTTTCGGTAATAGAATGTCAAATGCCGGGTTATTCTTGGCGATTTTGTTGCACAGACGAGCCATCCCCACCAAGGGATTGTAAAAGGAGGTAGTGTTTTTAAATACTTGCAAAGCAAAAAGTGCTGTTTGATTGGATCTACGAGCACTATAACGAATGTTAAAGTTTATTTGCGAAAGTAAATTAGGTACGTCTAATAAGGAGTGAACTATTTTATAAAAACAGAGGAGATCAAAATATTGTCTACGTGCTTCCAGCTTCTGTACGTTAAATTTAATCAAACGAGCATCATAGTTGGGCGTGCTGCACCCCGAGTGTTGACGATAACATAAGATCGTTAGGCACTTTCTCTGAACTCTCTCTATATTTTCAATGCGAACGTTGTAGTGCGGACACCATATTGGACTACCGTATTCCAACACACTTCTTACGAGTGTATTAAACAAGTAAAGAAAAGAACGAGTGAATTTGAAGTCTTTGGTGGATCTAAAAATAAACCCAAGCAGTTGATTTGCTTTCAACACTATGTGCTGATTATGTTGCCGAAACGTTAGTTTACTGTCAAAAATAATACCAAGATCCTTAGCGACGTCAGACCTCTTGAGGACCTGGTCATCAATGGTGTAGTCATTAATAACTCCATGACGCTTGTTGGTGAACGATATCACGAAACACTTGTCAATATTTAGGTGCATCAAATTATGTCTGCACCAAGATGAAACAGCATTTAAATCTTTTTGTAGAAGACTGCAGTCATCATGGCAATTTATTGATTTAAAATTTTTTAAGTCGTCCGCGTACAAGAGACATTCGTTCAATGATTTAAGATTGACATAAATAACCTCGCATTATGCACTATAACTAGCAGCTGCATTATGTATTGATATAATAAAATATATCTATTAAAAAAAAATAATATTTACATTTTGTTTGAACTTTTGATTGAAGGGATATTCAGTTAACCTTCCTGTACCCGCGTCAAATTTTGTAACACCTATACCCGCGCACGGACTTACAGACCGAAAATTCAAGACACAATTTCATAGTTTTTTTTTTTCAAGAACACCTATAGTAATGTTATTGTATGTATAATTAAAATAGGGGATATCATAAATGAAAAAACCAGAGCATAAAAAAATATATGTTTTTTTGAATAACTAACAGTCTTTGAATACACTCTTTCAAGCCTCTGAAATGTAGGAACTATTTCATACGTGCTACAAAAATGTTAACAAAAATATTTTTTTTCTACTAACAAACAAAAATATACTGTCAAATCTTATAGACTATTAGTTAGCAAACAATAAAGTGATATATAATCTTGGTCACAAGTCTCACTAAAACAAGCAGAGCATACCATAATAGCATGTTCCATACAAAAGTAAATTTTGCATTTAGCGCAGATGTACCGCGTCTTACGGTTCTTTTTCGATGGGCAGTATGCACAACGCCCAATTATTGGCAGCTGTTACTGAGGATTCTGGACCATCTAATAAACATATTTCAGAAGACTTAGCTTTATCGGTCTTGGCAAAGATAAATTGACAGCTCGTCTTCTTAAAATTCTCCACCTCGCTGTCGTTTTGATCTTCATAGTCAGAATCCGAAATATTGTCATCCAACAACAAACTTATTTGATGATCATACATCTTGTCGTAAACTAAGAACTAAAAATAATAAAATATAATAAAATTATGCTAATTAAAACAATATGATATCAAAATCAATAAAACAGAAATTATTACTGACACAAAAAGCACCACGGACCAATTGGCGCCGTATACAATCGCGGCAACAAATCATGCAGCTAACAATAAGAGCAAACCCCTAGCATGCGACTTATTCTGAATCAAATTATCTGAACAGGTTCAGGCATCCTCACTGAACAAATCAGTCGTTTTGTTATCATATCAAAACGGTAGCGAGAAGGTGCGAAATTATTGTATTATTGTCAGTATTACATATCTACATTAGCAAGGCTTCGAATTAGAAGTTGCTTAAAATTGACTTCTGTTAATAAAGACAAGTATTTTTAATCTTTTCCTGTATCTTCCAACAACCTTGTATCTGGGTATAATAATCGGCATTGCCACTACCTGCGCCGCTGGACGCCAGCCAGCTGCTGTCCCCGCGTCGCCGCCGCGCCGTCGATCGACTTATCGCGTATTTTGTGCCACGAGCTAGGAAATATCCTGAACAGCAGAAAGACTTTTCATTAAATCTTTGTACGAACCACGCTGTGGAAACCAATTTACTTGATTCTGAGATAATATATGGAACTAGAGAACTGACTATTAGTAATGTAGAATTGAATTAATTATCATTGTTTGATGTAGGTGAGTGACTTTTCATATTTAAAAAATTATATAGTCTTGATTTGCGTTTTTAAATAAAAATATATCACCAAATGATTTAATAGCTGTGTATTTTGCTAGTCAAAGGTAGTAGGCTAGTACATGTAGCTTCGCCCGCGTGCCGCAGCACCGCCCAATTCAATCTGTTCACAACCCACTTCAGTCATTGAAGCAATTCTGTTTGGATAACTGGTAGCGATAAAATAAAAAGCGACAGTTTCACATTTCGTTCGCTCCGTATGTTGGCGACACCAGGATTTTTTGTATTGCTTATTTTAAGGAATACAAAAAATATGTGTCTCGCGTACTTTCCAAGTTTTCGTTCACAGGAGCCTCGACTGACAAACTGCAGTAGCAAACAACTGTTACTGATATTTCTTACATTTATAAAACTGTCGTATATTTTACCTACTCGTTTATTTGTGTATATCGTCTTCGGAAGCCTGGTAGCAATATTTTTATGAAGGTTGGACTTGGATCTGTGGTCTGTCACATTTAGGATTGACACATTAATATATTATGACCTACAAACACCCCTGTATTTGTCGTTACGAACATGAGAGTGCATTATTTTTGTCATGTCCAAGAATGGATATCATTTGATTTATTTGCAAATAAGTAAATCATAACAAGGAACAAAGGCCTATCCTTGTTATGATTTACTTACGGTTGTTCCCGTAACATCGAGGTTGAAGACAGTCTTCACATGGTCAGTTACAGATTGAGATGAGAATCGTCAAATGTTAAACTTTATTCGTTTAGTAATTTTTTAGTAATTTTAAAGTTTTAGAGTAGATCACAGGTACTGTGACAGTTGACTCTCCCCCGTACAGTGGCCTCTGACGTATAATATGGAGTGTAGAACATCTCCATCACTCATCGCCAGTGCTTCCTGTCCCTGCACGCTGATATCGACTCTCTACTTTAGAGCATTTATAGTTATATGCACTTATAAATGGGTCGTGTTCCTCAGAGAGTAAATAAATTTTTTTCGTATCGGTAATTTGTGCATAAAGTTGTGTCATTTTTGCTCTTCATATAGTCTTTTCTACAAACTTGGGCGTCCGAGATACCTTCTTGACAAATTGGAATGGCGGGCCAAGAACAGAGGGTGCCGTGTATTAAGTCGATCATTAAATATGCCCTTGCATCGTACATCTGCCTTTCGTGGAAGCTTTAGGTACTCGGCCACTAAATGTTGGAAAATTAAATCCCCTCCCCCCTTTGAAAAGTAGGAACTATCCTTTAAAACTAAACTTAAAAAACTTGAACATCAAACACTGGGGTGCGCGATGTTCCATCATACCAGTGACGGGCATCAGGTCGGCGCAGGGTTATTTATTTATTTATACATATATTAGTTAGATTAAAGTAATATTATTTCATTTAATATCTGTATTAACTGTTTATAAATAAACAAGTAAAAAACACAATAGACCAAGACATACGGTACTGAATCAATGCTTTTACTCAGACAGATGTATTTACCAATGGGCACGTTAATCTAAATCCTAAGAAAGAGCAAACTCTCAAACAGATCATTTTTTTTTTGAAATGCACAGTTTACTTATTACCCTACGGGCCTTTTACATTTCACCGGACTTTGTGGTTTAGCGCTGAAGGCGCTTAACCGGAACATAAACTACTCCTACACACGATACGCCTAAGGGCACCCGACAGAGCTAACTCAAATTCAAATCAAAATATTTATTTACACGGGTATATTATTTTGAAATATATTTACAGTGTCTCTTTATGTCTATACAAAATTATTCTTATCTGCATATATTAGCTCGGCAAGTCTCCCTCCCCCAAATATCCAAACGACGAACATCCGCAAACGTCACCCGCTCACGAGTTAAGAGTTAACGCCAAATCCAGCCATCGCCCTCCTCAACCATATCAGAGCAGCCTTAGGATTTCGTATATTGAAAATAAAACTGAACTAACACTGACAACAGTCTCGGTCTGCGTGCGTTCTCGAGCGAACGTCGATCGCAGACGCCTTCCCGCTCCCTTAGCCCCCGCGCTATCCGAGCACCCAAATTTCACTGGTTGTTGCCGTAATAAATAATTTCATAGCTGTATACCGTAATAAGTTTCTAACGTGGAAAGTGGGTTTTAACCGTACATCTAATAAGTTTCTAACGCCGTTTTCACGGCGGACAGTGGGTTTGTTAACCTTACTTCGTGGAACGTGAGCTTCGTCGACGGGAATTCGTCGTTCCAGGTGCCTCGAGTCTTCGTGTTCGAGTAAGTTATCCGCGTCGTCCTCAACCGCCCTACTGCGTGTAGGGCGGTTTTAGGAAGTTAGTCATCGTTGATAGGTTCATAGTATATATATTTATATATTGTTGTCCCTCCCCAACCCCTCCGCAATGGCTTCCCTAAGCTTTAACGAGTTTAGGAAAAAGTTACTTGAAAGTACTGAAGGCATGTCTATAAATGCTGATAAGTACCGTTTCTAAGATTCTCTTATCCCTCATCTCATGACGTTAATATCCACAATGGCCCCTCGGGCCACCCCAGTTCCCCAAACCCCTCAGGTCTTAGGCCCTTCTGCGTCCCCTTCCTCCAGTGACATGGAGTGCGAAGTAGACACTCCTCCGCGACGCAAGCGCGCACCCGCGACCGAGTCATCCTCGGACGCCACCCCAACTGGCCCTGAGCCTCCCTCTTTCACCCTTGTTAAGAAGCGCTCTAAGAAGCCCCGGCGCCCTCGACTACACCCCCTGCGGCGTCTTCAACGCCAGCTGCCCCGGTGTCTTCAACACCCGCTCCGGCCCCAACTTCTGTCAAGGCCGAGGTCCCACCACCCGTTTTCCTTCAGGAAAAGGGTAAATGGACTGAGGTCTCGACATTGTGCAATGAGCACAAGATCCATTACACCCGAGCGGCCAACTCGGGTGAATCTATTGAAATCTTAGTCTCGTCGATAGACGACTTTCGTGCTTTAACAAAGCTCCTCACCGATAAGCAATATGCTTATCACACTTATGCTCTGTCAGAAGAGCGTAAGATCAGAGCGGTACTCAGGGGAGTCCCGTTCGAATTATCGAACGAGGCTATCCTGGAGGATCTGCAGTCCCAAGGCTTCCCGGCACTCGCGGTGCATAAAATGCACAGCAAGTATGGGAGGCAACACCCTCTCGCTTTGGTGGTTCTCGCCAACGTCCCCAAGTCCAGGGAGATTCTCAAAGGGGTTAGCACTATATGCGGCCTCTCTGGGATCCCGATCGAGGCGCCTCATCACCGTGGTCATCCCGGCCAGTGCCATCGGTGCCAGTTGTACGGGCACGCGGCGGCCAACTGCCGCGCACCGCCCAGGTGCGTCAAGTGCCTGGTCCCTCACTTCACTAAGGAGTGCAATCGCACTCCTGAAACTCCCTCTCCTCCCGATTGCGTGCTTTGTGGCCAGTCCGGCCACACCGCAAATTACAGGGGCTGCCCTCGTGCACCCCGTTGTATGCACTCCAATTTCAAGAGGGCGGCACCCAAACAGGCCCCGCGCCTTTCTCAAGAAAACTTTCCGCCGCTGCGTAGCCGGGTTCCTCCGGCTGCAAAGCCTACACAGTCTAGGCCTGCCCCAGAAAACTGGAGGCAGCGCCCCGCATCGAATCCCATCCCGGCTCCTCGCCCATACAAACCCACTCCTCAATCCTCCGTAGCAGACGATATGCGTATCGATATTGGAAATGGCAAATAGTTGGTAGTCGCAGGAATTGCTCAGTGTCACCTGTCAATTAACTTTTATCCTATTTATTTATCCGTCAAAAAAACTGGCTTTAACATGTAAGGCAAGAATCTGTCAGACCTTTGAGCTTGCTAACTATTATCTGGTGATGCGATGGCCTTCCGTCCAACCAAACCCAGGGGAAGTTACACAATCCACGTTTCTGGTACATGAACATAACATCAAAAATCAAAGATTCAAAATACATTTTATGCTTAAAATTTTCCCGAAAATCTTGTGGTTGGTTGTAACGACACTTCTAACGAGTTTGGCAACTGCAACTTAATTGAATACACTAATTCCAATGGTGAATTTCTTGTTATTTATGTTGTCGTAAAATTGTAAAAATCGTAATTTTTTCTGAAAGTTATATAACAAATGCCCTCCGCCACGCCAGTTGTCTACTTAAACGCAGTAAACGCAGAAACTTCTATCGAATGTAGTGACTCAAGATGAAGGTTTACAAGTATAAAACATTATTTGTCTGGTGTGAATTGGTTGAAACATAATGATTGTTGTTAAAGATATTTAAAAAAAATTGGTTTAGATTCATTTAGTAAACTTTCATGGAAAACGCTGCATAACGCTTTTATAAGAAAATATTGTTTTTTTTTAATAGAATCGCTCTCACCGTCGTTACATGAAATATATTTACAAAAATACTCGCACGATCAGTATGTATCAGCTATAATAATCATTTACTGATTCAAATACAACTGCCTACCCTACGCCTACCCTACGCCTACCCTGTAACTGACTACCTACGTTACAGTTTCTTAGAAACTAATGCGATATCGGGGCTGACGCAGGTGTTCCCACGGGACACCGCGCACACTCACAGAGATCTTACATTTGTTTAGTGAATTAACAAAACAATCTACACCCCTGACGAAGCTTGTTTGTGAAATACGCGCAATGTAGGCTATGGTTTTCGCATACTCTGAGCATCTCGAGATGTTCAAAGTATTATTGCATGTTGAAAATACCAACTGTTTTTCGATTTATCAAAGTTCTTCATGGTTAATCTACTCCACCCGAGCTCGAATGTTCGATTTTTGATCAGTTACAACCCACTGATATAATCATAATGATGTCTAAATCGAGGTGATTTAAGATGGAACCTAATTTAATTTAACATTTTTGTTTGAAGATATGTAAATATTCTTCCAGCTCTTGTTTTCAAAAGAACAAATTTGGGTTACAGATATTGAATTAAAAGTAATAACATAAACGTTATTTGTTTTTCACAAAGCTTCGCATGGTTACTGCTGGGTGATGAAAGGACAAAAATATTCTGACCTTAATTGTTTGATGTTACAGCACTACGTCAATCAAATTCAACCACACCATGAATTCATAAATAATTAACAAGACAAAAATAAAACAAGACACCACAAAAGTTTATATTAAATGCAAACAGTTCTTTCGTTTAATTTGGGAAACTGTCGTTGGTCTGTTTATTTGATTTTTATATGTAGTTTCTTTAAAAGGTTCATATTTCAGTATGTAAAGTAATTTGACGTATTTATTTTTTAGGTATTTTGGAAAAATAATTTAGATATTCCTGATTTCTGAGCAGTATATAATTTGAAATACATTTTTAAATACACGGAGTAGATATCTTTTTAAAATCGCATTGCAAAGTTTGTTATACTACCAAGAATGAACAACTCTACAATTCTGTCTAGATTCTTGATAACTCATATTTATTGAAAACATTGGCATGACCATAGATACAATATACAGTATAGGTACGTCAGCCATCTTTGTTTTGTTGGACCGCAAAAGTCAGGTTGTGTGTTTCGTTTGTTTTTTATTTCAGTGACACGTGGCAGTTCACACATGATGCTTGTCCTACCTTTTAAGTATAAAATCACTTACCAAAATTCCGACTAATGGGTTCCTCCAGTATATATATTGCATTGCGAGCACTAAGAATCGAAAAAATATTTCATTTAACTGCGAAGGGCAACGTTTAATATAATTTTACTATAATGAGACAATCTGTTTAGTCTACTTTGGCATAGCATTGCATCTGTTATACTTGATATTACGAGTATACTCGTAGATTACCTAGGGATTTCATATGTTCTACACTATCGCATTAGTCATTACTGATAGATGTAAGTTTGATTAATAAATACATTTTAAAAAATAAAAAATTTCGAGAAAGTGCATTCGAATCATAGAACTCAAAGATCATATTCCGCGGTTTGCTCGTTGGATTAAAAAAAAAAAAGTAATAAAGAAAACAATTTTATGAACTTTAGTATCAAAAATAAAAGCGAAATAAACTATGATATATTTATAAATTTGATGGCATTTACATTTTTTAATAAGCGATCCAACGTGGCTTCTGTCTTCCTTTTGGCTCATTTGCCCTCCAGTCAAAGTGGTCATGGCGTTGTATTCCATTTTTATTTTTCCTTGGTTTTTTTGCTTATGTAATTGTAATTTGTAAATATTGTTGTTAATATTTTAAAGTATATTTAATATTTGGTTTTATAATCTGCTTCAATGGTGTGTAAAGTTTAATAAGGCTATTAAATTATACGTATAATTTTATATTTATCTGTTTGTTGAAGAAACTTCTCAATTATTAAACGTCAAAATCATAATGCTTATCAAGTAGAATAAAGAAGCCACTTTTAATTGTCAATATTTTCCCAACATACACAATTACTTTCGTTTTAACGATATTTAAAAATATATTTATGAAAATAATCATATACTTTTTCATTATTATTGTTGTACGTTATTTTACTGATAACATAATTTCCAAGTCTCCTCTTGATCCTAATTTTTAGATGTCGAATACAATTTGACAAATATTTGAAAGCTAAGAAGGTGACTTCTCTATGTATTATAGAAAGTGATGACCGCGCTCGACCTCATCTGTTTTGAATATGAGTTTAATTCTTGATCCCCAGCGTGCGGGGTTTATTGTAGCCTGAAACTTTTAAACAAAACATATACTGATGCGCGAACTAGCCGCAGGTCCAATGTGTGGAGAAATTTTTAAAGCGTTCACGTTTAATTACTAATTGGCAACACCCACACACACACAAATGGTGATTTACAGGGGATCGAAACTTGAACCACTGCCGGCGATGCGCGGGGACTAGCCGCAGGTCCAATGTGTGGAGTAATTTTTAAAGCGTTCACGTTTAATTACTCATTGGCAACACCCACACACACACACACACATGGTGATTTATAAAATATTGAATAAGACTGTTAACAATATTAGCTTTACGGTTTAGGATACTGTCTAAAAATATTATACTTCAGGGAATTTACCTCCGGAACTCGGCTTGACATTCTCCGTACTCTGTATGTTCAGCAAACCAAAAACATTCTTTCAAGAGAGAATACAGGTACAGCGCTGCAGTTCTGAAGGATGAGCTTTTAAAAAATACCAATGCCGTCAGCACTTCTTTTAGAAATTCAAAAAGTAGCAGTGCGTTGCCTCATCCGTCGCATGAACATAACTGTTTTGTTATCGAGCCACAACATGTCTCATGGGTTTATGTTAGTTTACAATGAGTTGGCTATTTATATCGTATGGCCATGCAGTAAAGTCTAGAGTAACTAGCTATGAAGTAAAGAAAGTAAATAGCACTTTGCGATGTTGCATGCCGCGGGGGTTCCCCGGCGGAGAAGTTCCCTGGCGCAGGAGCTTCAAGTGGACGCTCAAAGTGTTATCAATGCCTAGTAACTGTACCATATAGTATATAACTATACAAGCTCAATGACATGATCTTTAACAGATTAAATTGGTCCCCATTGAAAATGTACTATGTTTAATCTTATATAAAATCTTACCATGCAGAGTTCGAATATTGAAGGTCTGGATAATCAAATCGACATGTTATATTACGTTTCTCACTTCAATCGTTTCGAGCGGCTGATATTTTCTGCTTGTGTATTATTTTATATTTTATTCATCAGACGAATATGTCTGCTTCTACCTGTACTAGACGACAGCCACAGGTCGCGTCGCCGTGACGCTGCTTACGCAACGTAGCTTGGAAGCGAACCAAGACTGTGAGTACCGACAGTCCAAAACTTGCAGAAAAACTTTCGTGTGCCGATAAGAATCAATTGAATTTATACCTGGACTTACTCGACTTTTACTTATTAAGTTTGCGTTATGTGCAGCTTACGTCGAGATGCGCGGGACGAGCGACCAGCGACTTCAGGGACAAAGCGCAGTGGCAGGGGGGGGAGCGGCGGCGGACTGGCGCAGGCTGTTCGTGTTTGCAGCTTTCATTCGTTAATTTTATTAAATAGCCGCATTCAATACACCTCAATACTTTTCAAAACTAATTTCTATGCACATCGTCTTTGTGTAAGCTGATGTGCATAGAAACTCAAATGAGTTATGTGTTCTCGTTAGATGGTTGTTGCTATGTGAGAATTTCCATTGAGAACTGTCAAGTCCGCCTTCCCTCGTGCAGGTCACGTCAAACACATGTATAGTTTACAAACAGTACACACGCCGCAAAGTTAACTTCCGTTTACGAACTGGGAACCAGGAGACCGGCTCACGCGCGCAGCGGGAACAGACGATCGCACGACTCAGCTGAGGCTTTTGGCGCTGATTTGCAGTTGCAGTGTGTACCTATATCACCTAGATATGTATCAATATAATGTACTAATTATTAACGATCGTTGCGTATACAACACGCTTCCTTTCATTATAGGAAAGCTAAGCCCCCAAACGACCATCATTGCACATTTAATAAATTAAAGCAATATAAATACTTCAAATACACATCCGATACCTATGAGTAAATAAAAAATACATGGGGTAGTTATCATATGTATCATTAATTTATTATGATCTCATCATCATCATAATAAATCTCTAATAACATATTATATTTTCATAGGGTTATTTCATAGGTACTAGTTTCATGGAGAGTTTCAGAAACGCCACTTACACAAGTTTTAGTTTGTCTGTTGAAGCACAAGCATTCAACAATACGCTCATCACCACTCAGCGAACTATCAAGTGGACCTGACGCCGCCGCCCTCCACTCCACTGTACACTCCAGATAATTAATAGTGTTTCTTTGCTAATAGAGTTTGATCAATTGATCATAAGTTTAAATAGTCGACCACTTATTTACGCTATGACTTCTTATTTGAATAAGTGTTTACAATTATTCTTACTTAACCCTACGGTCGGCACCGCATCATTAATCGATAATCAATCAATACCAATATGTTGTCATGGCTGCGGAGATACCTACCTACTGTAGCTCCACCGATATTCTCTTGTTTTTTATTTCTTTTCATTTTTGTGTTGTGTAATTTTGTATTTTTCTTGTTCCGTGGCAATGAAATAAATGTCCTTCTATCTTTCTTTCTCTCTAATTATTCAATAACATCTACGACTAATGATGGTCTGTAAAAATTTTAATTTAAAATCATAGTGCAGTGAATTTGGGTCTTAGGCTTTGAACTGTATATTAATGCGGTGTTAACGCAACTTCGGCTGTCAGCCATAGGCTAGTTTTAAATAAAGTTATCACTGAGATGGATTTATAAAATCATAATTGTTTAAAAAGTTCCTTTGGAAGTTATACCATAAAACATAACTTTTTATTGGTCGAATCAATCATCGAAACCTTTCGTCGAAATCCGCACAAACCGCTGATGTACTGGTGAAGCTCTGTGCACTCAACGCCTGCCTCGGAAAGTTCGAGCAACTCGTGCCCACGCGCTGGAAGCTATATTGGCAGCCAGATTCGCTGAGAGGCGGCCCCTCAGGCCTCAACCCCGGCCCCTCAGGCCTCAACCCCGGCCCCTCAGGCCTCCAACGTCGAGACCCCTCAGTTCTTAAGCTCTCCCGCGTCTCCCGCCTCGTCCGAGATGGACTGCGAATCGGTCGCATCCTCTCACGCGTCGCGTCGAAAGCGTACCGCTCCCGGGAGCGACTCCGAACCCGCGTCTGACACGTCATCAGATGCCGTCACCTTAACCGGCTCTCCTGAGCCCGCGTTTCAACTCGTCGCCAAGCGCTCCAAGAAGCGCTCTAAGAAAGCTTCGGTATCTTCAATACCCGAGCCCTCCCCGGTGTCTTCAACACCAGCCCCCGCGCCGTTAAAATCGCTCGTAGTAACCGCGTCTCCGTCGGTCACATCGAAGCCAGCGACGCGCTGCGCTCCCGTCCCGCCGAAGCCTCAGCTCCCTCCGCCCGTATTCCTGCGTGAAAAAGCGCGCTGGACCGCGGTTTCCAACTTGTGCAAAGTGCACAAAATTAATTACTTGAAAGCCGCCAACGCTGGCGATACAATCAAAATCCAATTAGCGACAGGTTACTCGGATTAAACCAAATCGCGTATCACACCTACGCCCTCCCGGAGGAGCGTAAGATCCGCGCAGTATTACGGGGCGTCCCGTTCGAACTCAGCAACGAAGACATTCTCGATGACCTTAAGTCTCAGGGTTTCCCGGTCACAGCAGTGCACAAGATGCACTCCAACCGCGGTAGGCGTTTTCCGTTATCGCTAGTAATCCTGTCCAATACCCCCGACTCGAAGGAGATTTTCAAAGAGGCTCGCACAATCTGCGGACTCTCGAACATCTCCGTCGAGCGTCCCAACCCCCGTGGTCACCCTGGGCAGTGCCACCGCTGCCAGCTATATGGCCACGCAGCGGCTAACTGTTCAGCTCCCCCCAGGTGCGTAAAGTGCCTGGATCCTCACTTCACCAAGGAGTGCACTCGCACTCCCGAATCCACTTCCCCCCCTGCCTGTGTGCTGTGCGGCCAGTCCGGCCACACAGCTAACTACAGGGGTTGCCCGCGCGCTCCGCGCTCCACCACCAAGAGGGTCGCGCCTAAACCGGCGCCGCCACTCACTCCTGCCAACTTCCCGCCGCTGCGCAACCGGGGTCCCCCGGAAGCAAAGCCCGTTCAGCCGACGCCTACTCCGGCTCTGTCTTGGAGGCAGCGTCCGGCCGTCCCGCCTGCACCTTCCCGACCCATCCCAGCTCCCGTAGCTCCCGTAGGTCCGCGTCCCGCGTTGTCATCTTCCCCTCAGTCGTCGTTGGCTGAGGACATGAAGACCGTGTACGACGTCATCCAAAACGCCGACATTAACGAAATCTCCGTACTCGCACGCAAACTGCGAGCCGCCCGCTCTCCTCAAGAGCGGTTATTCGCGTTAGCAGAGCATCACTCGCTCCTAAGTTCGTTGTAAATTTTTTTTATTTTTGTAAATTTTAAATAAATAAATTTTAATGTCTAGACCCGCGAATCTCGCGTCCAGTCGTATTAAACCTAAGGGCTTATCCCTAGTATCTTTTAACGCTCGTAGCCTTAGCTCTAACCTTCCCGAGATTAAACTGTTCCTTCAGAACAACGACCCAGATCTTTTTCTTCTCCAGGAGACATGGCTCACTCCTAATCGCTCCAGGGGATTCGCGATTCCTAAATACGCGTTTACACGTAACGATAGGCCTAACTGCGACGGTTTCGGCGGCACTGCTATCTACTACAAAAGAGGATTCTATTGCTGTCCTCTCCCTACCCCTCCTCTCCTTAACATGGAAGCCACCGTGTGTAGATTGGCTATGACTGGTCATCCGACCATCATCATAGCCTCAGTCTACATACCTTGTGGCACCAAACCTATCCGCAGCGACTTTGAGATCATTCTCGCCCTCGGCCGTTCAGTCATTATGTTCGGAGACTTTAACTCCAAACATACTGACTGGACGTGCCTATCAACCAACCAAAGCGGTATAGCTCTCCTCGACATCACCAACTTACTCGACTTAGACGTCGTCTCCCCTATCACTCCCACTCACTATCCCGACAACCCGAACCACTCTCCTGACATCCTCGACTTTGCAATCGTCAAGCATATCAACCTCGACCTCAGGTCTATCGAACCGCTCGATGACCTAGGTTCTGACCACCGCCCCGTTTCCCTCGTGCTAGGACCGCCTCACGTTAACGTCACTTCTCCTAAGACCTTTACCGACTGGAAAGGTTTTAAAAATACGATAGTTTCTGCCTTAGAGGCCCCAAACTCTCCGCTCGCGATCTCGCCCGATCAATTAGATAGCCCGGATAAAATAGACTCGTTAGTAAATTCTCTCACTGATGCTATCAACTCAGCCATCAGTGTAAACGAAAAGGTTGCTAAGAAAGGCAAACCCACGCTTCCCTTAGCCATTAGCAATCTTATTAAAGCTAAGAACGCGGCTCTCCGGAGAGCCAAGAAATATCCCACGCCCGCCTATAGAACAGCTGCGAACCAGCTACAACGCAAAGTTAGATCTCGCCTCGCGGAACTCCGAGACGCCCAGATGAACGATCTCATGGCGAATATCTCCCCGTCCCACCAAGCGTATTATCGAATGGCCCGAGCCTTACGCGTAGACGCCGCCTCTCACGTCCCTCCTCTCACTCGTCCCGATGGCTCTATCGCCTTCGAAGACGAAGAGAAAGCCGAATGCTTCGCTGACAGCGTTGCGTCTCAATGCTCGCCCAGCACGCAACCCGCGAATCCCAATCACATCAAAGCGGTGGAGGCCGAAATCCTCCGTAGAAACTCTCTCTCCATCACCGACGACCCCGTCACAGTCTCTAATGATGAAATCTCGCTTCACATCAAAAGTCAAAAGTCCAGAAAGGCTCCGGGTGCGAATGGTATTTCCAACCACGCACTTAAGCACCTGCCTCAACAGGTGCTTACCTTGTTAGCTATCATTTTCAATGCCTGCTTCGACCTTAGCTACTTTCCAAAAGCTTGGAAAGAAGCGACAGTCATAGGCATACCCAAGCCGGGTAAACCTCTTAATGTCCCGGCTAATCACAGACCCATCAGCCTCCTCAAGGCAATGTCTAAACTTCTCGAGAGAGTCATACTCTCTCGAATGCGGAACCATCTGTTTCCAACGGACGGCGATCCTCTCATAATTCCCCACCAGTTCGGCTTTCGCGCTAAGCACTCCTGCCCTCAGCAAGTCCATCGAATCGTCGAGTACATACTCGACGGCTTCTATCCGAAACGTAAGAAAACGATCGCAGTTTTCTTTGACGTAGCCAAGGCTTTCGACAAAGTCTGGCACAGCGGTCTCGTTTATAAACTCTATAAAATAGGCTTACCGGCTCGCCTAGTTAGGATAATCGCGTCGTTTCTCAAAGACCGCACGTTTCGTTTCAAACATGAAGGCACGCTCTCCGCGCCTCGTCCCATAAAGGCTGGAGTCCCTCAAGGCTCAGTCCTCGCCCCTCTTTTGTATACCGTATACACTAACGACATTCCCATCCCACCTAAAGTCGTCGAACTCGCTCTCTTTGCCGACGACACTGCCCTTTACACCAAAGGCCGCAGAGCCTCGGGTCTCGTCACCAGACTTCAAAAGGCTATTAACACCCTCGGTGCTTGGTTCAAAAAATGGCGTATCGATGTGAACCCAGAGAAGAGCTCTGCGGTTTA
The DNA here is from genome assembly GCA_923062675.1 of Marasmarcha lunaedactyla. Lineage (NCBI taxonomy): Eukaryota > Metazoa > Arthropoda > Insecta > Lepidoptera > Pterophoridae > Marasmarcha > Marasmarcha lunaedactyla. The sequence continues at coordinate 589,696 of OV281344.1, forward strand.
CTTTGACTACAGACGCAGTCGTATCCCCGACAATCTCCAATTGAGAATGCAAGGCACTCCCATCCCCTGGAAGCGCAGTACCAAATATTTAGGCGTCATATTAGACCAGACGCTTTCATTCAATCCTCACGTCGATAGAGTAACGAAACTCGCACGTTTTTACCTAGGCCGGCTTTACAGTATGTTAGGTAGAAAAAGTAAAATGTCCTTCAGAAACAAACGTACGCTTTATAAGGTCTGCGTTAGACCAGTCATGTCATATGCTTCGCCAGTCTTTGCTCACGCCAAACCCTCCGTCCTGCACAAACTGCAGGTAGTTCAAAACCTCTTCTGCCGCAGGGCCACAAACGCACCTTGGTACGTGCGCAACGCGGACCTGCACAGAGATCTTGAACTGCCTACAGTACAACAGTATCTAAAAACACTCTCAGAATCGTTCTTCAAACGCGCCGAATCCCATCCCAATCCTCTTGTTCGAAAATCAGTCTCATATACTGCTCCTGTCCTAGATTCGGCATACAAAATCGCTAGACCGAGAAACGTGCACACAAGCGAACGTTCGAAGATAACCGTAGATCTCGAGGCCCTTCAGGCCGCAAATTCTAATTCTAACGTAAATCCGAATTAATGCAAATTTAATTTTCAATTTTTAATGTTTTCATTACTTACTTTTCATTTTTAATATTTTTATTTTTATTTTACTTTTAATTTTTGAGCACCTTCAGTGCTATGTAAATCCCAGCGGGTGACCCCTTAAGGGCCCCGCTAGCGCGGCCTCTTTCTCCAATTGGCCGTCGCTCCGATGAAGGCTGAGTGGCAAAAATGCACGAGCCGACAGGGGGTTTTTAGTGGGTATGGTTCTGGTAGGCGTCGGGACGAGTCCCACATAACTTTGGAATCGCGCCAGAGTATGCGTCAGAGCATTTTTATCCTCCTGCCCTTCCCGCGGAGGGGAACAAAAAAAAAAAAAAAAAAAAACGCTGAGAGGATGCAAATATTTGTCAAACTTAACTTTACTTTTACTTTTACGCAGTTGGTTTTTGAAGGTTAATACACTATTTGTGAAATTCAACAGTCCAATAACCGGTTTAATGGCCATCATTGAATAAGCCATGGAATTGTCGTTTTTAACGAGCAACGAAACTACAGTAACACAGAAACAGTATATTATTTTCTTTAACAGCTGAGAACTTTTTCATAGTAAGGGTCATCATGGCAGCTGCGCCCCAATGTTTTTTCTTTAGGTGCTTACATCAAATAGTATACAACAATCGAAGGACAAGTTTGAAATCTAGAGAAATACATTCTGAAGAAATACAATATTTATGGCCTTACACGCTTTTTAAATTTTAGCGGATTTCACCTTTGTGGCCTAATGGTGAGGGTGCTTAGACGCAACTTAAACTACTTCTACATACGATACGCCTCTATATCAATTCATTAATAACTTACACAAATTTCAGATGTTTATGATGTACTCTTCGTGGCTTAGTTTTGTAAATAGTTCGTACAATTCCTGTGCTACGATCTTATCAGGGCGCCAATATTATCATACTCTGCTTTTACTGTCATTTACTTAGTCGACATGATTTCTTTAATGGCCTCATGGTGTGGGTACCCACCACACAAACGCGGAGTTCTGAGTTCAATCTTGGTAAAGATAATTATTGTTTCTCAACCAGTATATGCACGATAATCCTGGGATTGACTCATTCGAAGACACTTTTTCATCTTCTAAAAACATTATGCAGAACAATGTTTTTAGAAGATGAAAAAGTGTCTTCGAAGTATTTAAGTAAGTATTTAACCTGCGTTGTTTACGATCCTAGTTACGAAGATATTTCAAAGTGCTAGTTATCTTAATGCAAAGATCCACTTATTTGTTTCATGATGGACAAGCAGGCAAATTTTATATATAAATACAGAACATGTATCGGACTTTGAGGTTGTAATCCACCTAAAACTTAAGATGATGCCGATGAAAAATCAAGTAGATTTTCATGTTCAATATCTGATCGACCTCTTTCTCTATTCCCTGTATAGTGCTTTTCATTTCAGACCTATTATCCATATAATAATATACAACACTACATAACAGAAGCGCTCACGGCCGCGCGGATGTACTTGAGCGCTTCGTGGTTTGACTGGCACGTTGAGCCGTCGGTCCCGGGCTTGTCGGTAGGTTCACAGCCATGCAGCCACGGCGGAGGCCTGTGGGGGTTCGAGAGGTGGCATGCTCCACTCTGACACTAGTGGTGGCCACGCCCTCGTACTATAAGTAGTCATCTATAGCAAGTCAATCTTCAGTTACATATGAATTCATACGAAAATTTAAAAAAAATCTCCAGACAGACACACCAAATGCATGGCCCCAAATTAAGCAAATTAAGCTTTATAGCGAACTGGAGGCGATCCAAGAATAAACATACAGGTACAGTTTCTTTTGTTGAGATTTCTTTTGGGGCAGTACTACGATCCTTACAATGCTCTTCCGGCTAAAGGGAAGGAAGAACCAGCTCAATTACAGAGACAAAGACAACTCACAGGGCGCTCGCTCTCCGGCTCAGACACAATTAAAGAAGTAACTTTTTTGTTTCTTTTGCACTTTTTACTCCACATACTGTCAATATGGGCTGGAAAGAATGGTTCCTCTAGAATGTTGTGTCATTGCGATTCATTTCATACGATTGGTAATGCGTCGCACCCTATTAACGATATGTACATAAAGCGAGTTGCTCGCTCGTTTGCCGACTATGTAAAGGGTTAAAAAAATACAAGTATCGATTCGCCTGCCAGTGGATGCCGTCGATTGTGTCTTGCGTGCTTTTGAGTCTTCCCTTTTACTTAAAGGGACATACATGTTTCATTTATATACGAGATAAGCGAATGTCCTTTTTAAATGTGGAATCGTGATGAGCATCAAGACGTAACATACTTTGTACTTTCTTTTACTGCGATTAATTCGTCAATAGAGTTCGTCTTATGATTACATTGCAATGAATAGATGTGATGCAACAGGCGACGTAACCGCGTCATTCCCAGGCTCAGTTCTACCGCCAGTCACTCGTATGGCATGTCGTTTATGTTATTACGAGGACACGCTGCACGCGTCAGTTCCCAGTCCCCACTAACGGAGGGATGGTGTCCAATAATGAATTACTAGCGTTCAGTAGGTTCATGGTGCTCGCGTCGTTAAGGCATGCATATAAAAAAAGTTGTTTATGAATTAATACTTATGAGTCTATTAAAATATACAGCGGCAAATCCTGAAAAGTAAGCGCGGAACTAAAATATGATTTTTAAATTAAGCAACAGCGTGTGGGATCTTTTGTGTCACATATCAATTTATTTAGAAATACAAACGGTAAAAGTATGGATTTGAAGATACGCCATATTATTATGTAACTGAGTATTGTATCCGGTTGTATCATTAAGGCAAACAATGAATAAAAAATGTAAAGTTTTATGCGTCGGGGCACACCGCTAAATAAAATATTAACCACTTAGTGCTATCCTTCCCTTTTTGACAGAAAGTAGGTAACAGCTTTTCCATCTTTACTGAGCAAGCGTTACAATTTTTAGAGCACAGCAATTGCGTAGACTCTTACTTCAAACGTAGTGTATATCCGGCCAATCAATTCCTTTGACAGACCTATCCATTCCACCTTCAATTGTTCCAGAATTAGTGTTATGAAAAATGGGCCTGCGACCTTGCCTCGCCAGCCTGCTTATGTGCAATCGATGGGCGTAAAAGATCTCTGCTTGAGTTAGATAGTCCTTAAGCTTTTCTTTTCATTCGTCGCCACAATGCCAGCTTGCCATATTGGTAAACGACTCCTTCTTTGGTTTAAGCTTCAATCAAATCTTATCAAATAGGCATTTCCAATAAGCAACAGTTAATGTGTGTACACAATCGTGTTTGTTTCACTAACAGTGGCTCACGTCAACATGAAGGAGCATCGACCCCGCCGCGCGCCGCCTCTCTCCGCCGCCTGCGCCCACTCCCGCAACGCGCGCCATCGCTACGCAAGTAATGTCATGTGCGGTGATTCCAATGAATTACACAATTACCGATTCATTTAACTAATTTGATTACAATCAAGGATAATTTTATATATCAATCAATATATATACAACAAATATGTTCAAATCAATTGAATAAGCCAGTTTGGAAACTTGAAGACTGTTGACGCTGACCCCTTACATGTGAAATCGTTAATACTAAAGAGGATAGAAATATAAGGCAGTGTACAGTTACTACACAACTCCTGAACGTTACGTTAATAAAAGTAATAAACTAAAGAGCCCCATCTATCATTTAGTAAGAAGCTTGTAACAGAATCAAACCCAAGTGTATTTGCCGCCGGCATTACAGGTCGAGTTTCCGAGTAATTGCTCGCGTGGATGTGCTTACTCAAAAACAGCTCCTATTTTTCAAGATATACGTTTTATAAACGAACACCGCGTGGTCTCATGCTTCCCCGACGACGGCTCAGCGAGTTTTTTTTTTTTGGTTCCCCTCCACGGGAAGGGCAGGAGGACATAAAAAATGCTCTGACGCATACTCCGCGCGCGCGATCGGAGTTATGTGGGACTCGTCCCGACGCCTACCAGAACCATTCCCACTAAAAAACCCCCTGTCGGCTCGTGCATTTTTGCCACTCAGCCTTCATCTGAGCGACGGCCAATCGGAGAAAGAGGCCGCGCTAGCGGGGCCCTTAAGGGGTCACCCGCTGTGATTTACATAGCACTGAAGGTGCTCAAAAAGAAAAGTAAAAAGATTAAAATTTAAAATTGACAAATAAAATAGCATTAATTCGGATTTACGTTAGAATTGGAATTTACGTTAGAATTAGGATTTGCGGCCCGAAGGGCCTCGAGAGCTAAAGTTAACTGCGTAGGTTCGCCCGTGTGCGCGTTTCTCGGCCTAGCGACTTTGAATTTCGAATCTAGCACAGGAGCAGTATATGAGACTGAATCTCGAACAAGATGATTGGGAAGGGATTCGGCGCGTTTGAAGAACGATTCTGAGAGTGTTTTGAGGTGCTGTTGCACTGAAGGTAGTTCAAGATCTCTGTGCAGGTCCGCGTTGCGCACATACCAAGGTGCGTCTTTGGCCCTGCGGCAGAAGAGATTTTGAACCACCTGCAGCTTATACAGGACGGAGGGATTGGCGTGGGCAAAGACTGGCGAAGCATATGACATGACGGGTCTAACGCAGACCTTATAAAGCGTACGTTTATTTCTAAAAGACATTTTACTTTTTCTACCTATCATACTATTTAAGCGGCTTAAGTAGAAACGCGCGAGTTTCGTTACTCTATCGACGTGTGGCTTGAAAGAAAGCGTCTGATCTAAGGTGACGCCTAAGTATTTGATACTGCGCTTCCAGGGGATGGGAATACCTAACATTCGAATGTGGGGATCGTTGCGGCGATTACGACGTTTGTGGTCGAATAGAACGGCAGAACTCTTTTCTGGGTTGACATCGATATGCCATTTTTGAAACCAAACACCGAGGGCGTTTACGGCCTTTAGGAGTCTGGTGATGTTATACGGGATCCTTTGACCTTTAGTGTAAAGGGCGGTATCGTCTGCAAAGAGGGCGAGTTCGACGCCTTTCGGCGGGATGGGCATGTCATTAGTGTACACGGTGTACAGCAGAGGGGCGAGGACTGAGCCTTGCGGGACTCCAGCCTTTATGGGACGAGGCGTGGAGAGCGTGCCTTCATGTTTGAATCGAAACGTACGGTCTTTAAGAAACGACGCAAATAATCTGACTAGGCGAACCGGTAAGCCTATTTTATAGAGTTTAAAAACGAGACCGCTGTGCCAGACTTTGTCGAATGCCTTGGCTACGTCAAAGAGAACCGCGATTGATTTCTTACGATGCGGATAGAATCCTTCGAGAATGTACTCGACGATTCGATGGACTTGCTGAGGGCAGGAGTGCTTAGCGCGAAAGCCGAACTGGTGGGGAATAATGAGAGGGTCGCCATCCGTTGGAAACAGATGGTTCCGCATTCGAGAGAGTATGACTCTTTCGAGAAGTTTAGACATTGCCTTGAGGAGGCTGATGGGTCTGTGATTAGCCGGGATGTTCAGAGGTTTACCAAGCTTGGGAATGCCTATGACTGTCGCTTCTTACCAAGCTTTTGGAAAGTAGCTAAGGTCGAAGCAGGCATTGAAAATGATAGCTAACAAGGTAAGCACCTGTTGAGGCAGGTGCTTAAGTGCGTGGTTGGAAATACTATCCGCACCCGGAGCCTTTTTGGACTTTTGCTTTCTAATGAGAAGCAAGATTTCATCATTAGAGACTGTGACGGGGTCGTCGGTGATGGGGAGAGATTCTCTGCGGAGAACTTCGTCCTCCACCGCCTGGATGTGGGAGGGATCCGCGGGTTGCGTGCTGGGCGAAAATTGTGCCGCTATGCTGTCGGCGAAGCATTTGGCTTTCTCTTTGACTTCGAAGGCAATGGTGCCGTCGGGACGAGTGAGAGGAGGAACGTGAGAGGCGGTGTCTACGCGTAAAGCTCGGGCCATTCGATAATACGCTTGGTGGGACGGGGAGATATTCTCCATGAGATCGTTAAACTGAGTGTCACGGAGTTCCGCGAGGCGAGACCTAACTTTTCGTTGAAGCTGATTCATAGCTGTTCTATATGCGGGCGTGGGATATTTCTTGGCTCTCCGGAGAGCCGCGTTCTTAGCTTTAATGAGATTGCTAACGGCTAAGGGAAGCGCGGGTTTGCCTTGCTTAGCAATGATTACGTTGTCGCTGATGGCTGAGTTGATAGCATCAGTGAGAGTATCGACTACTGAATCTATTTTAATCGGGCTGTCTTATTGGTCGGGCGAAATCGCGAGCGGAGAGTTCGGTGCCTCTAAAGCTGAAACTAACGTATTTTTAAAGCCTTTCCAGTTGGTAAAGGTCTTAGGAGATGTGACGTTATCGTTAGGCGCGCCTAGCACGAGGGAGACGGGGCGATGGTCGGAGCCTAGGTCATCGAGCGGTTCGATGGACCTGAGATCAAGATTGATTCGCTTGATAATTGCAAAGTCGAGGATGTCAGGAGAATAGGTCGGGTTGTTGGGATAGTGAGTGGGAGTGATGGGGGATATGACGTCTAAGTCAAGGGAGTTAGTGATGTCGAGGAGAGCGATACCGCTGGTGTTGGTCGATAGGCACGTCCAGTCAGTATGTTTGGAGTTAAAGTCTCTGAACATAATGACTGAATGGCCGAGGGCAAGAATGCGGATTGGTCTGGTACCACTAGGTATGTAGATTGAAGCTATGATGATGGTCGGATGACCAGTCATAGCCAATCTACACACAGTGGCCTCCATGTTGAGGAGAGGAGGGGTAGGGAGAGGACAGCAATGGAAGCCTCTTTTGTAATATATAGCGGTGCCGCCGTATCCCTCGGAGTTGGGCCTGTCGTTGCGAGTAAACGCGTACTTAGGAATAGCGTATCCCCTGGAGCGGTTTGGAGTAAGCCATGTCTCCTGGAGAAGGAATAAGTCAGGTTCTTTGTTCTGAAGGAACAGTTTAATCTCGGGAAGGTTGGTGCTAAGGCTACGAGCGTTAAAAGATACTAGGGATAAGCCCTTGGGTTTAATACGTGGACGCGGGATTCGCGGGATTCGCGGGACATTATAATTTATTATTTACGAATTTATACAAAAGTAAAAGAATTTACAACGAACTTAGGAGCGAGTGATGCTCGGCTAACGCGAATAAACGCTCTTGAGGAGAGCGGGCGGCTCGCAGTTTGCGTGCGAGTACGTAAATTTCGTTAATGTCGACGTTTTGGATGACGTCGAACACGGTCTTCATGTCCTCAGCCAACGACGACTGAGGTGAAGATGACAAAGTGGGACGTGGCCCTACGGAAGCTACGGGAGCTGGGGTGGGTCGGGAAGGTGCAGGCGGGACGGCCGGACGCTGCCTCCAAGACAGAGCCTGAGTAGGCGTCGGCTGAACGGGCTTTGCTTCCGGGGGACCCCGGTTGCGCAGCGGCGGGAAGTTTGCGGGAGTGAGCGGCGGCGCCGGTTTAGGCGCGACCCTCTTGACGGTGGAGCGCGGAGCGCGCGGGCAACCCCTGTAGTTAGCTGTGTGGTCGGACTGACCGCACAGCACACAGGCAGGGGGGGAAGTGGTTTCGGGAGTGCGAGTGCACTCCTTTGTGATACGTGGATCCAGGCACTTAACGCACCTGGGGGGAGCTGAGCAGTTAGCCGCTGCGTGGCCATATAGCTGGCAGCGGTGGCACTGCCCAGGATGACCGCGGGGGTTGGGACGCTCGACGGAGATGTTCGAGAGTCCGCAGATTGTGCGAGCCTCTCTGAAAATCTCCTTCGAGTTGGGAGTATTTGACAGGATTACTAATGCTAAAGGAAAACGCCTACCGCGGTTGGAGTGCATCTTGTGCACTGCTGTGACCGGGAAACCCTGAGACTTAAGGTCCTCGAGAATGTCTTCGTTACTGAGTTCGAACGGGACGCCCCGTAGTACTGCGCGGATCTTACGCTCCTCCGGGAGGGCGTAGGTGTGATACGCGATTTGATTTAACGAGAGTAACCTGGTAAACGCGCGGAAGTCGTCGACGGTCGCTCCTTGAATTTTGGTTGTATCGCCAGCGTTGGCGGCTTTTAAGTAATTAATTTTGTGCTCTTTGCACAAGTTAGAAACCGCGGTCCAGCGCGCTTTTTCACGCAGGAATACGGGCGGAGGGAGCTGATGCTTCGGCGGGACGGGAGCGCAGCGCGTCGCTGGCTTCGATGTGACCGACGGAGACGCGGTTACTACGAGCGATTTTAACGGTGCGGGGGCTGGTGTTGAAGACACCGGGGAGGGCTCGGGTATTGAAGATACCGAAGCTTTCTTAGAGCGCTTCTTGGAGCGCTTGGCGATAAGTTGAAACGCGGGCTAAGGAGAGCCGGTTAAGGTTACGGCATCTGACGAAGTATCAGACGCGGGTTCGGAGTCGCTCCCGGGAGCGGTACGCTTACGACGCGACGCGTGAGAGGATGCGACCGATTCGCAGTCCATCTCGGACGAGGCAAGAGACGCGGGAGAGCTGTGGACCTGAGGGGTCTGAACGTTGGTGGCCTGAGGGGCCGGTTTTGAGGCCTGAGGGGCCGGGGTTGAGGCCTGAGGGGCCGGGGACGCGATTGATGCCTGCAAGGCTTGCGTTATGATGTCTTTCGGGATGTAGACGCCTACCGCAGCAAGCGCCTGGGTGAACGCGTTAATAACGCTTAGCGGATCCATTAGGGAGGGTTGGGACAATAATATTAATAAATATAAGTATAATAATAGATCCTAGTTCCTAAAAACCTAGCAAAATCCTAGCGGCTAACCTCCCTACCAGTGGTAGGGGGGCTGGGGAGGAAAACTTAAAACTAACAGTAGTACGCCGAAGGCCGCTACCTAGAAACCTAAAAAAGGGTACGCAGGTAAAGAGTTGACCGCGTTAGGGTCAACCTTTACCGACAAAAAGGACAAATACACACGACAACACACAGATATGATAAAAATAAATATGAAAAATAGAAGAAAAATACATAAAATAGAGAAGAGAAATAAAATAAAAATAAAAGGACTGGTTCAGTACAAATTCGTTGTCACCGTTAAGTATCCTTTGCACTGAAACTAGACTACTTACGCTGGGCACAACACTGCACTCAGCACAAGCACAACACAACTTAGCACAGCACTTTGAAGACTAAGGGGCTTAGTCGCAAAGAAAAATCGCACTTCGATAGCACTCAGAGGAAGTAGGAAAACCTTGAAAACCGTAGCACGGAACCAACACGCTAAACTGTGACGTCAGTAGACTGAGCGCCACGGAATATCGGGAAGGGACCAAACAACAGAGAACGGGGTCTTGCACGTCCGCACTGGGCGGCGATCGGAGCGAGAATGCTCAGCGAGAGCTCCGCGTAGTTTATGTGCGCCTAGCATCGGCATCGACAGTAATACTCCCGACGCCTCATTTCTATAAAAGCCCGTTGTGAGAGGATGCTCACCGGAACGTCAAACAAATGGAACTCTGCGCCGCGGCCGCCACAACTGAGGCGGTTAGTTTCAACAAAAATGTAATTCTTCTGCAATTCAATTAACAGTTAACGAACGGTGCTGAGTGCCGCGCGGTGACTATAATGGATAGAACGCATAGCAAATTATTAAATTTTTTACTACCCTACAATAAGCTTGCATCGTTTCTCACAACACATTTTTACAATATTTTGTGTAACATTATTGCATCGCATTAACTTGTATATAAATACTTATACAAAGAAGGATCGATATACGTATCAAATAATTGTTAGGATAGAAATAAAGATTATAAAAACAATATTTTCTACGTAGAAAAAATACCTAACCTCAAAACTAGCACAGCAACGTTCGGGAATCTCCAGTTATTCTTCGATAAACAAAATTAAAGAAAATAAGATATGTCATTATAGGTAACCTCTTCGAGAAGGCTTTTTCTTATTCATTTTGTTTTTGTGAAGCTTTCAATAATGTAAATCTCTTATACGAATATTATCGATGTAAGATGTTTCATTGTTAGAAAATTGTTACGCGAAAACGACAGCAGGCCGCTACACAAAGTATAACCTCAAATGTAGTCGTCGAGATAACAGAGATTGGTTATTCGCGACCGCCTTGAGAATCCCACTGGAGGGGTATCGCTCTCATCCAGTTGTCAACCGCTCATTAGGTCACGCACCCACTTCTTACCGTGATTGCGAAACAGATTCTATATATCGGCTTCCTGGCTTCTATCTATCGACCGAGAGTCGAGATCATAAACAAATATACATTATTTTTATAATATCCCAAGTAACACACCAGCTGTAAGGTCCTAAAGAAAGCAGAGCTTATGTTATGGATTATACAGTAAACTAGAATAGCCATACAAATGCGACCAGTGTATAATCATAGCCGCTGGAGGTTGTACGTTCAGTTTACAATTTGTTTACAATTCCTTTTAATTTACCAATTTTCTTTCGCTTTTTAATTTATGACGGTTAAAGTGAAAATGTATGTTAGTAATCCTATATGTCGAGCCAACTATGAAAACCATCACTGGAAATATTACGTTCATGCATTATTCGTGACAAAAGGCATTAAGTGTAGCATGTGCCGCGCACTGCCCCGCGGCGCCAAGTGAGGGCGGCCAGCGGGCTCGTGGCGGGGCGTTTGTGTGCTTCTTACAGCAGACGTCGCCGAACGCGCACAGTGTAGTAACCCAATTATCTAAAAATTAATTCACCGCTGGACTACATGTTTCTTTTCTTCCAATCCCGGCGCACTTCACGTGCCATTATGCAAGCTTTTGTGGCTAACCTACTTTCGTCCGAACCTTTTTTGCATTCTTCTATATAGAAGAATGCAAATCCATTTCTGTTGCGGACATCATCCGGGTCGTTGTGCCACCGGCCGCTCGCGAACGGGAAATAATAGAGTTTGCAGCGGTCTCCCCCGCCCCGCGCCCCGCTCGTTCTCGGCCCGCCGCCCTGCCTTAGTAGCGTGAAGTTTGAAATATCTGTCGGGTAATTGGACAATGTAAATCTCGTCCGGTGACCTCATTTTATTTTTCATCAAGCACGCTGGCCGGCGAGTCTGCATGGGTATTGTGATAATTTGAAACATGTGGGATTGCTCCGATATTGCCTCCGTGGTGACCTGTGTGCGGCACTCAGCCAGTTATCACAGTGTAAAAAAAAAGTGGACACATCTAATGTTTTTAAAACTGACCCTTTCCTTTAAATAATAAAATGTATTTCTCACCCTAAATCAAAAGAGCAAGGAGTGGTCCCTAGCCGAACATGCTTTTTTCTACAAAATTTCGTTGCATTCAATAATGTAGGTACACCTTACTTAACTAAGAATTAATTAAAGGAATATTTGTCATGTATACACACTATTCTAGCACCACTTAACTCACACAATGAGCAAATATATGTTCAGTAGAATGTGTAACGTTGTAAGACAGCCCTGCGACATGTTCAGTGGTATTGTTGTGAGTGACGCGCACGCTTGTCGGTGCCGGGTGTCGCGGCTGTCTACACGTAACATCTGTTTTTTTACTTAGAAAACAACAACATACAACATAAACCACCAAATGTGATAATTAGTACTTAAAAAAATACATTTTATTATTACATAAATCTACATTACACTTTGTGACATACGGTACATCTGCTGTTGCGTATTTAAAGTACGCGTGATATTAATTTTTATAAATGGCAAGGCACCCAACCGTTTCCGGATCCCATCCCCCTCCCCTCCCTAGTAATAGTTTTTGACACTTCTCATTTTGCAACAACAAAATAATAGGTCTTTACCTATGAAACTGCCGTTTTGCCGTACTGGCCATTTCAAATGAAAATATTTTTTTTTTTGACTGATAATTCTAATTTCAAATTAATTTTATTTGACAAACATGAAATTCTTTTTCTAAAATCGTCATTTGTTTAATAGTTAGTGTTTTGTTTTCAACGCATTCGAACATTTTTCGTCATCATGGATAAGTTAAAAATTCGAGTAATTATGGAGTATGAGTACCGTCGTGGCAGCAAAGCGGCACAAGCGGCACGCAACATCAACGACGTTTACGGAGCGAACACTACAAACGAACGCACCACCCGTTATTGGTTTACCCGCTTCCGTTCTGGAAATTTTGACCTGAAAAATTAACCCCGTGGTCATCCGAAAACTTTGGTCGACAATGACGAATTAAAGGCAATTGTGGAAGCTGATGAAACTCAATCCACGGCTGAATTAGCAGCAGCTTTCGACGTTAGCATCAAAACAATATTGGTCCATTTGCGTCAAATTGGCAAGGTAAAAAAGCTTGACAAATGGGTACCCCACGAACTCAACAGCCGCCAGCGCGAAGTACGCGTGGAGACGTGCCTTGCACTGCTCAGCAGGCATACAAATGAAGGAATTCTGAACCGTATTGTTACTTGTGACGAGAAATGGATCCTGTTTGACAATCGTAAGCGCTCAGCAAGTTGGTTGGACCCTGGTTCAGCACCCAAACAATGCCCTAAACGAAAACTTACCCCTAGAAAAGTGATGGTCACTGTTTGGTGGTCTAACGCGGGTGTAATTCATCACAGCTTCTTGCCAAACGGGACAAGCATTACTGCAGATGTGTACTATGAAGAACTGAACACAATGATGGAGAAACTCGCACGTCTCCAACCAGCTTTGGTCAATCGTTCGGCTCCACTGCTCCTGCATGACAACGCGCGACCTCATACTGCACAGCAGACGGTCTCCAAGCTACAAGAGTTGGGGTTGGAAGTTCTCCGTCATCCGCCGTACTCACCAGACCTTGCGCCTAGAGACTTCTACTTTTTCCAGATTTTGGATAACTTCTCGGCGGGAAAAAAATTCAATACCCGAGAGGCAGTACAAAATGCCTTTGAAGAATTTGTTGCCTCCCGTCCAGCTGATTTCTTCAAGAAAGGCATCAATAAGCTACCAATGCGTTGGCAAAGATGCATTGATTGCATGGGTGATTATTTAGATTAATAGAAATAAAAAATATATAAGAAAATTACGCTTCATTTATTTCGTGAAAAACGGCAATTTCATAGGTAAAGACCTCCATTATGTTATGTCAAAAGGTTAGCATATTACATCATTCAATCCAAAAGTTAGATTTTAATATTACATCAAACCTAGAAAAGTTCAAATTACGTTGTTCCGATCTTGATTCAATCAAAGTAAATATAGATGATATTTATGTTACGTTGTCACAGTCACTAGAGCAAGATGAATTACAAGATCATAAAGTTAGGTATTTGCAATTTGAAGAACAATATTTCGATACTAAACTAAAGTTACAGACTTTAATATATATTTGTGAAAAGGGTGAGGTTAGTTTGCCAAGCATGCCGGCGGAATGTAATGTAAAATTACCCAGTATAAGTTTGCCTAGTTTTAGCGGTAATTATTGCGATTTTCCCAATTTTATAATTATTTTTGATAGCTTGGTTCATCACAATCAGTCATTAGGTTCCGTTCAGAAAAAGCACTACTTACTAAGTTGTCTTTCGAACGAATCATTAAATCTAGTAAAACATTTGTCCAACACTCCCGACAGTTATGAAGTGGCCCGGAGTATTCTTATAGATAGGTACGACGACAAGCGCATGATTGCCGACTCGCATCTAAGTACAATGTTGTCATTACCTACCGTGTCCGCTAAGAACACGAATCAGCTGAAAAACTTTGTTAATATCTTGCAAGAGAATACTAGAGAATAGGGGCTTGACTAGTTTAGGCTTCCCAGTTAAAGAATGGTCTCTCTTGTTGTTACATATATTTACGCGACGGCTAGATAATGGTTACGGTCTAGATTCGAACTAACCTACCAACACCTCCACATACCTACTTTTGATAATTTACTTACATTTTTAGATACTCATTGTAAGACATTGGAAACCACAGGTCTATGTGAATCTATTAGTGGTAAACAAAGCAATGTTTCCCCTACTTCCAATCTTAATAAGGTGTCGCATACGTCCAGTGTACATCAGCAAAGTTGTTACGACTCTCAAGCATTCTCGCTCCGATCGCCACCCGGTGCGGACGTGCAAGACCCAGTTCTCCGTTGACCGGTCCCTTCCCGATATTCCGTGGCGCTCAGTCGACTGACGTCACGGTCTAGCGTGTTGGTTCCGTGCTACGGTTTTCAAGGTTTTTCTACTCCCTCTGAGTGCTATCGAAGTGCGATTTTTCTTTGCGACTAAGCCCCTTAGTCTTCAAAGTGCTGTGCTAAGTTGTGTTGTGCTTGTGCTGAGTGCAGTGTTGTGCCCAGCGTAAGTAGTCTGGTTTCAGTACAAAGGATACTTAACGGTGACAACGAATTTGTACTGAACCAGTCCTTTTATTTTTATTTTATTCCTCTATTTTATTTATTTTTCTTTTCTCCTACTTTCATATTTATTTTATCATATCTGTGTGTTTTCGTGTGTATTTGTCCTTTCGGTCGGTAAAGGTTACCTAACCTAACGCGGTCAACTCTTTACCTGCGTAACCTTTTTTTAGGTTTCTAGGTAGCGGCCTTCGGCGTACTACGGTTAGTTTTAGTAATTCTCCCCAGCCCCCCTACCGCTGGTAGGGAGGTTAGCCGCTAGGGTTCGCTAGGTTTTTATTTAGGAACTCTAGGCATTTGTTATATAAATAGGTGCTAGGTTTGCTAGGGAACCTAGGCATACATTATATATTTATATTTTATATATCCAAGCCCTCCAATGGACCAAAGCGTCGTAAACATCCTTAGGTCGTTCGCCCAGACACTCGCTGCGTCCGGCATCCCCATCCCAGATGACGTACTAACGCATGCCTTACAGTCAACTATCGCGTCCCTGGCCCCTCAGGCCTCAACTCCAGCCCCTCAGGCCTCTAACGTCCAGACCCCTCAGGTCTATAGCTCTCCCTCGTCTCCCGCCTCGTCCGAGATGGACTGCGAATCGGTCGCATCCTCTCACGCGTCGCGTCGTAAGCGTACCGCTCCCGGGAGCGACTCCGAACCCGCGTCTGATACGTCGTCAGATGCCGTCACCTTAACCGGCTCTCCCGAGCCCGCGTTTCAACTTGTCGCCAAGCGCTCCAAGAAGCGCTCGAAGAAAGCTTCGGTATCATCAATACCCGAGCCCGACCCGGTGTCTTCAACACCAGCCCCCGCGCCATTAAAATCGCTCGAAGTAACCGCGTCTCCATCGAAGCCAGTGACGCGCTGCGCTCCCGTCCCGCCGAAGCCTCAGCTCCCTCCGCCCGTCTTTCTCCGCGAAAAAGCGCGATGGACCGTAGTATCAAATCTTTGCAAAGAGCAAAAAATTAACTATCTTAACGCAACCAACGCAGGCGATTCAATTAAAATCCAGGTCGCGACCGTCGACGACTTTCGCGCGTTCACCAGGTTACTCTCGTTAAAACAAATCGCATATCATACCTACGCCCTCCCGGAGGAGCATAAGATCCGCGCAGTACTACGGGGCGTCCCGTTCGAGCTCGCGAACGAAGGAATCCTCGAGGACCTCAAGTCCCAGGGTTTCCCGGCCGAAGCAGTGCACAAGATGCACTCTAACCGCGGTAGGCGTTTTCCATTAGCTCTTTTAATCCTGTCTAAAACTCCCAACTCGAAGGAGATCTTTAGAGAGGCTCGCACAATTTGCGGACTCTCAAATATCTCCGTCGAGCGTCCCAACCCCCGCGGTCACCCTGGGCAGTGCCACAGCTGCCAGCTCTATGGCCACGCAGCGGCTAACTGCTCAGCTCCCCCCAGGTTCGTTAAGTGCCTGGATCCACACATAACGAAGGAGTGCACTCGCACTCCCGAATCCACTTCCCCCCCTGCCTGTGTGCTGTGCGGCCAGTCCGGTCACACAGCTAACTACAGGGATTGCCCGCGCGCTCCGCGCTCCACCGCCAAGAGGGTCGCGCCTAAACCGGCGCCGCCGCTCACTCCCGCTAACTTCCCGCCGCTGCGCAACCGGGGTCCCCCGGAAGCAAAGCCCGTTCAGCCGACGCCTACTCCGGCTCTGTCTTGGAGGCAGCGTCCGGCTGTCCCGCCTGCACCTTCCCGACCCATCCCAGCTCCGTAGTAGCTTCCGTAGGGCCGCGTCCTGCTTTGTCATCTTCACCTCAGTCGTCGTTGGCTGAGGACATGAAGACCGTGTTCGACTTATTCAAAACGTCGATATTAACGAAATTTCCGTACTCGCACGCAAACTGCGAGCCACCCGCTCTCCTCAAGAGCGTTTATTTGCGTTAGCCGAACATCACTCGCTTCTAAGTTCGTTATAAATTTAATTTTTTTGTATAAATTCGTAAATTAAGCAATATAATGTAATAGACCCGCAAATCCCGCGTCCGATCGTATCAAACCCAAGGGCTTATCCCTTGTTTCTTTTAACGTTCGTAGCCTTAATACTAACCTTCCTGAGCTCAAACTGTTCATTCAGAACAACAAGCCAGACTTATTGCTTCTTCAAGAGACGTGGCTAACTCCAAACCGCTCCAGGGGATTCGCTATACCTAAGTACGCGTTTATTCGTAACGACAGGCCCAACTCCAACGGTTTCGGCGGCACTGCTATTTATTACAAAAGAGGATTCCATTGCTGCCCTCTCCCTACCCCTCCTCTCCTCAACATGGAAGCCACTGTGTGTAGATTGGCTATGACTGGCCATCCGACCATCATCATAGCTTCAGTCTACATACCTAGTGGTACCAGACCAATCCGCAGCGACTTTGAGGCCATTCTCGCCCTCGGCCATTCAGTCATTATGTTCGGAGACTTTTACTCCAAACATACTGACTGGACGTGTCTATCTACCAACACCAGCGGTATCACTCTCCTTAATATCACTAACTCACTCGACTTAGACGTCATCTATCCCATCACTCCCAGTCACTATCCCGACAACCCAAACCACTCTCCTGATATCCTCGATTTTGCAATAGTCAAGCGAATCAACCTCGACCTCAAGTCTATCGAACCTCTCGATGACCTAAATTCTGACCACCGCCCCGTCTCCCTCATGCTAGGACCGCCTTACGATAACGTTACCTCTCCTAAGACCTTTACTAACTGGAAAGGCTTTAAAAATACGTGAGTTTCAGCCTTAGAGGCCCCGAACTCTCCACTCGCGATCTCTCCCAGACAATTAGATAGCCCGGATAAAATTGATTCATTTGTAAATTCTCTCACTGATGCTATCAACTCAGCCATCAGTGACAACGAGAAGGTTGCTAAGCAAGGCAAACCCACGCTTCCCTTAGCCGTTAGCAATCTTATTAAAGCTAAGAACGCGGCTCTCCGGAGAGCCAAGAAATATCCCACGCCCGCCTATATAACAGCTGCGAATCAGCTTCAACGTAAAGTTAGGTCTTGCCTCGCGGAACTCCGAGACGCTCAGATGAACGACCTCATGGCGAATATCTCTCCGTCCCACCAAGCGTACTATAGCATGGCCCGAGCCTTACGCGTAGACACCGCCTCTCACGTTCCTCCTCTCACTCGTCCCGATGGCACTACTGCCTTTGAAGTCGAAGAGAAAGCCGAATGCTTCGCTGACAGCATTGCCGCACAATGCTCGCCCAGCACGCAACCTGCTTATCCCTCACACATCCAGGCAGTGGAGGACGAAGTCCTTCGCAGAGACTCTCTCCCCATCACCGCTGACCCTGTCACAGTCTCTAATGACGAAATCTTGCTTCTCATTAGAAATCAAAAGTCCAAAAAGGCTCCGGGTGCGGATGGAATTTCCAACCACGCACTTAAGCACCTACCTCAACAGATGCTTACCTTGTTAGCTATCATTTTCAATGCCTGCTTCGACCATAGCTACTTTCCAAAAGCTTGGAAAGAAGCGACAGTCATAGGCATTCCCAAGCCGGGCAAACCTCTGAACGTCCCGGCTAATCACAGACCCATCAGCCTCCTCAAGGCAATGTCTAAACTTCTCGAGAGAGTCATACTCTCTCGAATGCGGAACCATCTGTTTCCAACGGATGGCGATCCTCTCATTATTCCCCATCAGTTCGGCTTTCGCGCTAAACACTCCTGCCCTCAGCAAGTCCATCGAATCGTCGAGTATATACTTGACGGTTTTTATCCGCGTCGTTATAAAACAGTCGCGGTTTTGCTTGACGTAGCCAAGGCTTTCGATAAAGTCTTGCACAGCGGTCTCGTTTATAAACTCTACAAGATAGGCTTACCGGATCACCTAGTCAGGTTAATAGCGTCGTTTCTCAAAGACCGTACGTTTCGATTTAAACACGAAGGCACGCTTTCTGCGCTTCGTCCCATAAAGGCTGGAGTCCCTCAAGGCTCAGTCCTCGCCCCTCTGCTGTACACCGTGTACACCAACGACATTCCCATCCCACCGAAAGGCGTCGAACTCGCCCTCTTTGCCGACGACACCGCACTCTATACCAAAGGCCAAAGTGTTCCGGTCCTTGTAACCAGACTCCAAAAGGCCGTAAACGCCCTTGGTGTATGGTTTCAAAAATGGCGCATCGATGTGAACCCTGAAAAGAGTTCTGCGATGCGCTTCGACCACAAACGCCGTCGTTCCGCTGGCGATCCCCACATTCGAATGTTAGGCATTCCCATCCCCTGGAAGCGCAGTACTAAATACTTAGGCGTCACATTAGATCCGACGCTTTCTTTCAAGCCACACGTCGAAAGAGTTTCGAAACTCGCTCGTCACTACTTAGGCCGCCTAAATAGCATGTTAGGTAGAAAAAGTAAAATGTCTTTCAGAAACAAACGTGTAGGAGTGTTGATAAGTTTTAGTAGGTATAAGCTCTTACGGTTAAAAAACGAAAATCCAGTCACTTTATAACTATGTATTTAATCCACTGTTTCACAAGTGTTAACGTAAGTACACTACTTATAACTAACAAACAACAATCCAAATCGTTAAGCAAATCAGTCCGTAATAAAGCGAAAGCAAAGGGCAGATATGAGCGTATGAAAATAAACAAAGGAATGCGCACAGCGATCGAGCGAGCGTTCCGCGTCAAGATTAGTTTCTGACTGGCGAGCGGATATAGAATGCGCTCGCGCCTGTTGCCGACGGCCGCCAGCGGAGCCCGAGCCTAAGTCTTGTTATGTAACTGAACTGAGGTATGTTTCCATTGACGCGGTACGATGTATGTTCTGTTAGTTATTAATGTGATAGATTATACTTACTTAATATGAATATTGTATTTATAAAATTGAATAATACTAGTAAATATAACTTAGATGTACTTATAATTAAATAATGTAAATATATATATATATTACTTTATAAGGTTTATGTATTGAATGTAAGTAAATATGTATTGTATACTTGTAACGTATTTTATTTTACAATTTTTGGAAATCTAACAGCTAGATGATTCAATAAATAAACAAATGATTATAAGAAAGCCAATTAGAAGATTTCACTTATAACAATAATATGGTAGTTAGACAAGAACACACACTAAATACAAAGACTATAACCAAACATAAAAGAGAACAACAAAAAAAAAACAAATATTTACCGACTATTAACTCATTTTACATATGTATAAGCCGATCGCATGTACTGAGATAATATAGGTTGGTGAGAATATAAGGAAAAATAAAAATAAATTCATTCAATTGCATCGGAGAAAAATTCTCTTGCCAGAGTCGCCTTAATGCTCTGGACGCCGGCATGAAAGGCATCAAAGTGAGGATGAGTTCGACATGTTATGTTTACCTGCTCACACGCCCTCGCTATGAAAGAATGTGAAGAAGAAAGCTATGTAAGTATTTATGTATAATGTGAGTATATAATATTGTATATATCTTACTGTGGGAGTATCGCCCACATGGCTCCCCCCAAAGACCGTCACTACGGGCGATAGTAATCAGGAAAATGAACTCTGCGGCCGTGGCGGGTTTGTTTTAAATCGCCTGGGTTAACCTGCGGTTCTGGGACGGAATCAGGGATTTTGGATGGTGAGGGAACTACAATAGGTGCAGGAGAGGAGGTTGGGGTAAGGTTGGCTAGTAGGTAGGCCGGTTTGAGGCGGTCTACGGAAACTGTCGACTTTTTACCTTTGACCATGATTTTGAAAAACTTGTCAGATTTGTCAAGTACTTCATAAGGACCTGTATATGGAGGTTGTAAAGCGCCTCGTACAGTGTCTTCTCGTAAAAATACGTGGCTTGACTGCATTAAATCTTTGTAAATAAAGATCTTGTTTTTGTTATGGCGAGAAGCGGGTGCAGGTTGTAGCTAATTACATATACCTACAGTACGAGGATTGCCGATACGCAATCCCTTTGGGAGCGTAGGATATTCACGGGATTTTTTCGCAAATTTGGAGAATCTAACTTCGAGATCCAGACCGCGAGGAACCCGGGAGGTTATCAAGCCCCGCTGCTGAATATCCGAACTCTACGGACCTGCAACAATCCAGGAGGAGAATCTGACAATCGATTCACGAAGATTAACCGGCTATGCAGTTTATGTAAGTGCACTTGACTTTTTCTCGTGTTGCTTCCTTTTATCCTAAGTAATTCCTTTTTATTATTTCAAAATTTATCACCCTAGAGCCTCTAGGTTAAGGCCGTCTGAATTACGACAGGCCCGCCAGCAATCATTAGATAGTAATAGAGACTTAAGTTGAGATTTTAATTTTAATTTAGATCAATCGTTTAATTTAGAAATGTCGCACGATCCAGATACGATCTTGAAGGCCCTCCGCCTTGTGCCCGACTTTGACGGGAACCCTAATATTTTAACTCGTTTTATAAGAATTTGTGATCAACTTGCAGCTCAATATTTAAGTTCTGTCCCTGGGAACGAATTATCTAACTTATTTCTTTTAAATGGCATACTTAATAAAATTACTGGAAGCGCCGCTTGTACTATAAATTCTAATGGAATACCTGAAAGTTGGTTAGGCATTCGAACTGCCTTAATTAATAATTTTTCGGATCAGCGTGACGAAACCGCTTTATACAATGACTTATCTATAGCGACTCAAGGTCAAAAAACGCCCCAGGAATTTTATGACCTTTGCCAAAGTTTATTTAGCACTATTATGACATATGTGACCTTACATGAAACCATACCTACAACCGTTGAAGCCAAGCGAGACTTATATAGAAAGGTAACGATGCAAGCGTACGTCCGTGGGTTAAATAAACCCCTAGGGTCCCGCATACGTTGCATGCGCCCTGAGAGTATTGAGAAAGCTTTAGAGTACGTACAGGAAGAGTTGAATATTATGTATATGCAGCATCGTAATGAGCCCCCTAAAATACAACAAACCCCTAAGATACCGTACTCATCGCCAATGCCTTGCTTTATGCCAATGCCCAGCCCGCGTTTTCACGTACCGCAGCCACCGGTACCTAATTGGCCCGTTCCCGTAGGACAGCGCCCGATGAGGCCGCCACCGCAACCTTTTAAATTTGCTGAACCCGGTCAACGAATGCCGACTAACACACAGCGTATGTTTGCCGCGCCGCCGCCGAATTATAACCCCCGTAGTAACGTTTTTCGATTACCACCCCGTAATAGTTCTTTCCAACATAATCAACCCCCGCAACCTATGAGTGGTGTGCAGCGATTCACTCCAAGAGTGTTACCTCACTCAAAAATGTTAACCGGGCATGACTGGAATAAATCCGGTAACCCGCCGCCTAGTAATTATTTTAAAAGCCGTGAAATGAATTTTAATAATTGTATGACTTACGATGACTCATATTATAACTATTATCCGGAACCTGAACACTATGACTATACCGACTACTCTGACTATACTTGTGACTATGACACTAACTATGACATAAATTATAATAACCTGCCTTCCGAATTGCCGGATGAAACCGAGCCACAAGCAGAGCCGAGCTGTTCACAGCAGGATTTTCAGAAATCTATGAAGTTACAAAAACCAAAATAGAACTGAATCTCCAAACACAACGACAACTGCCATATATTAAGATCGCGGATCCACCTTTAAAATTATTAATAGATACCGGAGCCAATCAATCTTTCATTAGTCCTGAAGCCATAGAAAATTATTTTAATCATTTTCCTCTAAATTTTGATCCGTTTGAAGTTACTAATATACATGCGACCAGTAGAAATGATTATTTTATCACTTTACCATCTTTTTCAGAATTTAAAGATAATGATTTCATGAAATTATTTGTATACCGTTTTCATGACTATTTTGACGGATTGATAGGGTTAGATTTGTTGAGAAAATGGGAAGCGCGTATCGATTTAAGAGAAAGTAAATTAATAACCCGTTTTGCTACGAACCCGATCCTCATGTACAACTCTCGTAACGTAAACCTTTACGAAGACATAATTCCAGCGGGAACATCTAAAGTAATCCGGATCCCAGTTGACTCCAGTGACGGTGATGTTCTTGTCCGGGAACAAATACTTTGCAACTGTATTGTACACGATTGCATTACGACGGTTGTTAATAATCGTGGTTATTTAGAAGTAGAAAATCCAAGTCCTAATGACGTAATCTTTTCTCTTGATAGGCCCGCGCAAGCAGAACTCTTTAATACTGACTTCACTTGCACTCAACAGATTAAGACTCGTTCAAAGGAAGTTATTTCGCGGTTACGTACAAGTCATTTAAACGATGAAGAAAAGGCTAACCTTACAACTCTGTGCTCTCGTTATTCTGATATATTTTATATAGAAGGGGAACCGCTTACCTTCACCAACAAAGTGAAGCATAGAATACGCACAATTGACGAGATTCCGGTACATACTAAGAGCTATAGGTACCCATTCATTCATAGACAGGAAGTTAGGGACCAAATTCACAAAATGTTAGAACAAGGTATTATACGACCTTCAGAGTCTGCTTGGAGCTCCCCCATCTGGGTAGTTCCTAAGAAACTGGACGCCTCTGGCAAACAAAAGTGGCGCCTGGTTGTTGACTTCCGTAAAGTGAATGACAAGACTTTAGATGACAAGTACCCTATCCCTAACATCACTGACGTCCTTGACAAGTTAGGGAAGAGCCAATACTTTACCACACTTGACTTGGCAAGTGGATTCTATCAAGTCGAAATGGACCCGCAGGATATCGCAAAAACCGCCTTCAATGTCGAACATGGACACTTCGAATTTCTTCGAATGCCCATGGGACTTAAGAATTCTCCTTCCACGTTTCAACGTGTGATGGATAATGTCCTCAGGGGACTCCAAAATGAGATTTGCCTGGTCTATTTGGACGATATAATCGTCTTTAGCACCTCCCTGCAAGAACACATGGTCAACCTTGAAAAGGTTTTCCAAAGACTAAGAGAGTCCAACTTTAAAATTCAGATGGATAAGTCTGAATTCTTAAAGCTTGAGACGGCTTACCTTGGTCATGTTATTAGTAGAGACGGTGTCAAGCCAAATCCTGATAAAATTTCTGCTATTACAAAATATCCTATTCCTAAAACCCCAAAAGAAATTAAACAATTTTTAGGCCTTCTCGGTTATTACCGAAAATTCATCCCAGACTTTGCCCGTATAACTAAGCCCCTTACTCAGTGTCTTAAAAAAGGACGAAAAATAACGCTTGACCCTGACTATACAAACAGCTTCGAAAAATGTAAAAATTTACTTACTAATGACCCTATCTTACAATACCCAGATTTTAGCAAAGAATTTAATCTAACAACTGACGCTTCAAATGTAGCTATAGGTGCTGTTCTCTCTCAAGGTCCAATAGGATCAGATAAACCAATCTGTTACGCGTCTAGAACGCTTAACGAAAGTGAAATTAATTACAGCACAATCGAGAAGGAGCTTCTTGCTATAGTCTGGGCGACAAAATATTTTAGACCTTACCTTTTCGGACGTAAATTCAAAATTTTGACTGATCACAAACCATTGCAGTGGATGATGAATTTGAAAGAACCAAATTCTCGTCTTACACGATGGCGACTCAGACTCAGTGAATATGACTTTGCGGTTATTTACAAGAAAGGAAAGTCCAACACTAATGCTGACGCTTTATCTCGTGTTGAAATTCACACTGGTGACGTTTTATCCTTGATTAACGAAATTGACGAACTCAACTCAATACTAGGTAACCCATCTGACTCAATCGTTGCTAAAGCTAACTCTACAACGGAAACTGTACATACCAGCCACGAGAATCCTATTTTAGAGATTGTCATAACTGACGAGCCTATCAACAAATTTCACCGACAATTACATCTGACCCTAGTTAATGACGTAAAGAAAAAGACGACTGTGACTAAACCATTCGACACTCACACACGCATTAGTATTCAGCTCTCAGAAACGAATCTAGAATCAGACCTCATAAACGCAGTAAAAGAATACGTCAACCCGAAGGTTAAAACAGCTATTTTAATTAACCCTCCATTAGCCATGTACACAATCATTCCAATATTACAAGACAAGTTTAAAAGCTCATCTATGAATCTCGTAATGACTAAACGCGAACTAGAAAATGTCAAAGACTATCTTAGGCAACAAGAAATAATCCGCCATTATCATGATGGTAAAACTAACCACCGCGGGATTAACGAATGCTATCTTAGCTTGTCTAACAAATACTATTGGCCAAAAATGAAGGACCAAATTACTAAATTTATAAACGAATGTACCATCTGCGGACAGGCTAAGTACGATAGGAACCCCGTTAGACCTCAGTTTAACGTAGTGCCCCCAGCGAATAAACCCTTCGAAATAGTACATATGGATTTATTTATTGTACAGAGTGAGAAATATGTAACTTTCATCGACGTTTTCACTAAATACGGTCAAGCTTACCACCTTAGCGACGGAACAGCTATTAGTATCTTGCAAGCTCTATTGCAATACTGTACCCATCATGGAGTTCCAACCACTATAATCACTGATAATGGTACGGAATTCACAAACCAGCTGTTCATGGAATTCACTCGTCTTCACAAAGTAAATCACCATAGAATTTTAGCTCATGCACCTAATGACAATGGAAATATCGAAAGGTTTCATTCGACACTACTCGAGCACCTCAGAATTTTAAAACTTCAGCACAAAGATGAACCTATTGTTAACCTCATGCCTTATGCCATCATTGCTTACAATAGTACGATTCATAGTTTCACGAGATGCAGACCATTTGACATACTGACAGGACATTTCGACCCCCGAGACATTCTTGACATTGACATAACTCAACAACTACTACAGCAATATGTACAAAACCATAGGGAACAAATGAAAAAAGTTTATGAGATAATTAACGATACCTCTCTTACTAACCGTGCTGCCTTAATTGAAAATCGAAATAAAACTCGCGAACCGGAAATAGAGTATGCACTCCAACAGCAAGTCTTTATAAAAAACCCCTTGGCGAGCCGTCAAAAGACAGCACCCCGTTACACACAGGATACTGTTTTAGCCGACCTTCCGATCCATATTTACACTTCAAAGAAACGTGGCCCAGTAGCAAAATCCAGGTTAAAACGCGTACCTAAAGCTGTAAATTTGTTACAGAATCCCGCTTGTAGTAACTCTCCAAATGGCACGATCCCAGGAGATAAAACTTGACAACCTAGATGACGGACCAGGACTTCTACCATACAAACTTGGCATCATGAGACTAATTACTCACCACCATACCTTCCTACAGTATGTAAAACTTGACGACATTGAGGACAATGTACAACTGCTACGAAGCGAATTACTTAGCTATGAAAGCCGTTTGACTAACGACACTTACTTACTGTACGAAGTACAAATTAATTACTTGACTCATAAAATTAACAAAGTCTTAAGTCAGTTAAAATCCTTGGCGCCTGACCGCGTTAAAAGAGGTCTCATTAACGGACTAGGTTCTATAGTAAAAAGTATAAGTGGAAACCTATACCACGCTGATGCTGTAAAATATAATGAAGCTATCCAAAACTTAGAAAATAACCAAGGCAAACTAGTTTCTGAATTCAATGATCACATAACTATGAATAAAGCTTGGATGTCCAAACATAGCGACGTTTTAAGCCAAATTTTAGAAAATCAGAGTAAAATTAACTCCACCATAGAACTTATTTTAAACAGCGATGCTTACCGAGAAAATAGTCTTATTAAATATGCCAAATTTGCTCAACTCTTAGAAGTCATTAGTGAAAATGTAGATGATTTAATGTTAGAATTACTTCAAATAGAAAATAGTTTAGCTTTTATCCATGCAACCACAGCGCATCATTCTATGATAGCTGTTAGTATTTTAGAATTAATGATTAATAAGATTAAAGTTATTTATGGTAGCGAACACATTTTAAATCTAGAGTTAAGAAAATATTATGACGTAATTAAACCAGGATATTATTATACTAAAAATCAAATAGTTTTCGTTTTCCAGTTTCCAATAGTTTCTAAGGATAGTTACGATTTATATAAACTTTCAGTTGTACCTAATAAGCATGCACAGGCTCTAGTTCCACCCCTTCCCTTCCTAGCAACAAACGAGAAGTCATTCGTGTACATAGAGACAGAATGCCCGAGACATAATAGCCAGTACCTTTGTGAGAAAGGAATAACTCATCAAATTCACACTAAAGCAGATTGCATTCAGGAGCTAATCACCAATCAAGCCCTGCAGGAATCCTGCCAATTCACAAAAATCACCCTGGCGAGAGAAGCTATGGAGAAACTTGATGACCAGCACTACATACTCTCCTTCCCTGAAGATACAAAAGTACAACTCATCTGCGATCGTAAGGACTACACTTCACTCCACGGCAGCTACCTTGCAACAATACCCCTTGGTTGCCGCCTCAAATCCGAAGAACTCACAATCGTCAACGATAATGATGAAATCAAAGGTCAACCTCTCAAACTTATAAAAATACCATATGACGCCGAGAAATTCAACAAACTCGTGCCAGCCACTCACCTTCACCTAAACTCACCTGATCTCCAAAGTCTACACAGCATCCAAGACAAGATTATGAAACAGACGCCCTTTGAGATGGAAAATGATGAATCCCTATATCATACCACAGTACCGTTCTACACTATCCTATCAAGTGCAGGCGTACTTGTTATCATCATGTTGATTCGACGACAATTGCTGAAACGAAACTCAATTAAAGAAGAAAAGAAGCAGCCACACACCGTCACCCTCCAGGACCAGGATGCTGGAAACGTTCCGGCAACATTTTCACTGAACGTGCTAAAATAGTCGCCGTTCTGGGGATGGAGGAATTACATATACCTACAGTACGAGGATTGCCGATACGCACTTATGAACTCCCGATGCATTTGGCGTAAACAGGAAATGCAGACACAGCGTGACGTCAATTAGAAGTTTTAGCAAACAAGTTATTAATGTAATTTCGCATTCTATAATCAAACTTCGATTAGGATCATTCATTGTAATTTATATTAAGTTTTGATGTAATTCTTTTATCTTTTAAAAATTAAAGTAATTTAATCAAGTTTCGGTTTTTTTCCGATCCTCCGGTTGTCGCAAACGTAATTAGCTTCTCTGTGAACATGCGTAGACGAATCGAGAACTCTGATATGTCACTACTGCCAATTGACCCAGAAGTGATAAAAAATTCTCCTGGCGAGCGCAGAGGTTCACCGTAAACCAACTCTGCAGAGGAGGCTTTCAAGTCCTCTTTAAATGAGCTTCTGATGCCCAAGATTACGAGGGGTAAAGTTTCTACCCAACTGCTGTCCACGTGGCACATTATGGCCGCCTTCAATTGTCTGTGGAATCGCTCCACTCAGCCATTGCACTGTGGATGATACGCGGTAGTTTTGCGATGATGAAATCCAACCATTTTTCCAAGAAATTGAAAAAGCGTGGATTCGAACTGACACCCGCGATCAGTGACAATATCAGCTGGACATCCAAACCTGGATATCCATGATAACAGTGCCTTACCCACAGATTCTGCGGTCATGTCGACCATGGGCGTTACTTCGGGCCATCGAGTGAAACGATCCACGATGGTTAGGCAGTAACGAAAACCTTGTGAAGGGGGGAGAGGGCCAACAATGTCCACGTGGATAAAGGCAAACCTTGCGCGAGGCAAATTGAACGTGCCCAAAGGCGAGGACTCGTGGCGAGTCACTTTAGCGCGCTGACAAGCTACACATTTACGAGCCCAATCTCGGCAGTCTTTGCGCATGCCAGGCCAGACGAATCGCTCCGCAACAAGCTTCGTAGTCGCGTTAGCGCCTGGATGGCTTAAACAATGAAGACTGTCGAAGATCTGTTTGCGGTACGGTTTGGTAACAAACGGTCTGGGAGTGGCGGTGCTCGTATCGCAATATAACTCTGTATTGGAGTTGGGGACCATCAACTTTTGTAGACGTAGTGCGGATTCACCACTTAAAAGTTGTGTCAGTTCGTCATCCGTAGCTTGAGATGATGCAAGCTGTTCAAGGTCCAAAGGTCTCTGCAATTCTTCAACTTGGGACAAAGTATCAGCGACAACGTTATCTTTGCCTGCAATGTGTCTGATGTCGGTTGTGAATTGAGAGATGTAGTCTAGATGACGAAACTGACGAGGCGAACAGTTGGCTTTCCGGTTGTGAAACGCGAAACTGATCGGTTTGTGGTCCGTATACACAGTAAAGTGTCTTGCTTCGAGCATGTGTCGAAAGTGCTTAATACTTTCATAAATGGCCAGCAATTCGCGATCGTAAGGAGAATACTTTTGCTGAGATGGGCTCAACTTACGAGAGAAGAAAGCGAGGGGCTGCCATGTATCTAGGTGTAACTGCTGCAGTACGGCTCCCATTGCGAAGTCGGACGCATCTGTTACTAGCGAAAGTTTGGCTTCGCAGTCAGGGTGTGCTAATAATGCTGCATTTGAGAGGCTTTCCTTGCACTGTTCGAAAGCTGCCAAAGTGTCACCAGAAATATCTACTGGGTGTGATGCTTTTATTGATCCAGTAAGAAGAGCATTTAGGGAAGCTTGATGTTTAGCAGCATTTGGTAAAAATCGCTGATAAAAATTCAGCATTCCAAGGAAACGCCTGAGCTGCTTGGCAGTTTTTGGGGCTGGGAAGTCCTTGATGGCTTTGACTTTAGATTCGAGAGGTTTACTACCAGTTGCTGAAATACGATAACCAAGAAAATCGACCTCACTTGCGCCGAAAACAGATTTTCCAGTGTTGATGAGGATGCCGTTTTCCTTCATCCGGGAGAATAACTGGTGAAGGTGCACCTCGTGCTCTTCCTCCGTTTTAGAGAACACCAAAAAATCGTCTAAATAACAGTAGCAGAAGTCGAGGCCCCTGGTCATTTCATCCACGAACCTCTGGAATGTTTGACCAGCATTTCTTAGACCAAATGTCATCATGGGGAATTCAAACAAACCTAGTGGGGTGGTAATTGCTGTTTTCTGTATATCCTTCTCATAAACAGGAATTTGGTGGTACGCTTTCACCAAATCAACAGTCGAAAATACTCTGCAACCTGCAATGCTGTGGCCGAAGTCCTGGATGTGTTTGATTGGATAACGGTCAGGAATGGTTCGTGCGTTCAGTAATCTGTAGTCGCCGCATGGTCTCCACCCGTTGTCTTTTTTTGGGACTAGATGCAACGGCGAAGCCCAAGGGCTTTTGGAGGGACGGGCGATACCAGCACTCAGCATCAGATCAAATTCCTGCCTAGCAAATTTTAATTTGTCAGGTGCGAGTCTTCGAGGGGTCCAATAAATAGGAGGACCTGGTGTAGTGTGAATGTAATGTACTGTTGTGTGTTTGGGAGTGTGTATCGTACCTGAAGGTTTCGTGATCTCCGGGAAGCTGTTCAAAATGTTATGGTACCTAAAGTCGCCAGTCAGAACCTTTACAGAATAAACATTATTAGCATTCGCAATTGAAGCGCTGGTGCAAAGTGAATTCATGTTATCTATTAGGCGCTGATGGCGACAATCTACAATCAAATTATAATGAATAAGGAAATCAACACCTATAATTGCTTTGGTCACATTAGCTACTGTGAAGCGCCAAGGAAAATTGCGTCTTAAACCTAGGTTAACATTAAGATTGACATA
The DNA here is from genome assembly GCA_923062675.1 of Marasmarcha lunaedactyla. Taxonomy (NCBI): domain Eukaryota; kingdom Metazoa; phylum Arthropoda; class Insecta; order Lepidoptera; family Pterophoridae; genus Marasmarcha; species Marasmarcha lunaedactyla. Next base: position 620,265 of record OV281344.1, read on the forward strand.
ACCGAAGGTATCAATAGCTGTGCCGTTGGCGGCACAAAGTTGGTAGTCTGTCTTTGGTCGGTGCTCATGAAGCGCTGAACGAGGAAACAAACACAAATCACTGCCAGTGTCCACTAAAAAAGTTGTCCTTGAACTGCGGTCCGTGATAAAGAGGCGACCAGCGGGGGCGGGGCAATCGTCAGCCTCCATTAGCGACTGCCCGTGCAGTTTCCCGCCTTCTGGTAGTCGCAGGGCTTCAAACAATATCTGGCCTTATCTCCAAACCTGCTGTGGTACCGGAAAATCGGGTACTTCCGGTAGCTCGAGTTTGAACGAGATCCAGATCGTGAAGGTGAACGACTCGAATATCTGGAACGACGATTTGCCCAGTGGGGCTTATGAGACTGCTGGTCTAATTTCATTTCCAGGCGTTCAACCATCTTGCGTAAGGCGGCAATCTCGTCCTGCATGCTGTTCCCTGGTTCACTCCTGGAGCTCGAGGCAGGGCTCGACGTAGCAGCTACGTGGAACGACGTGGGCGATGTTACCTCCTGCACTCGGTCAGCTAAATCGGCTAATTGCTCCAGAGATAGATTAGGTTGTGAAGCCAGGACGGTTTGGTGGTTCTGCGGTAGTCTGCTGCTCCAGATACTTTTGATAAAATCATCAGGGCTTGACGGTCCAGCAAGGTCTTTCATATGCCGAAGGAACTGTGAAGGTTTTCGGTCTCCCAGCTCTTCATGTGTCAGCAGCTGTTTCACTTTCCTCTCATGTGACGCGGAGAGACGACGGATAAGCTCGGTCTTGATTTTTTTATATTTTTTATTCGCTGGAGGATTCACAATTAAATCCTTAACGGCCTTGGCATGAGTCATATCCAGGTTTATTATAACCTGGTTGAATTTTGCCTGATCGTCAGTGATGCCATAGTTGAAAAATTGGCCCTTTAAAAGGGCAAACCAAATCTCAGGGTCTTCCGAGGAAAAAGGTTGGACTTTGAAAGAAATTTTTCTATCATCCAATTTCTGTTCAGTGGAAACGCGCATTTTCGGAGTACAACGGCGAGTTACGTGGCTAGTTGCCGTGCGCGTGGAATCGTCACTCTCGCTCATGGTGTCTTTGTGTTCTTTCGGGGTCACCAGTGTAGGAGTGTTGATAAGTTTTAGTAGGTATAGGCACTTACGGTTAAAAAACGAAAATCCAGTCACTTTATAACTATGTATTTAATCCACTGTTTCACAAGTGTTAACGTAAGTACACTACTTATAACTAACAAACAACAATCCAAATCGTTAAGCAAATCAGTCCGTAATAAAGCGAAAGCAAAGGGCAGATATGAGCGTATGAAAATAAACAAAGGAATGCGCACAGCGATCGAGCGAGCGTTCCGCGTCAAGATTAGTTTCTGACTGGCGAGCGGATATAGAATGCGCTCGCGCCTGTTGCGGACGGCCGCCAGCGGAGCCCGAGCCTAAGTCTTGTTATGTAACTGAACTGAGGTATGTTTCCATTGACGCGGTACGATGTATGTTCTGTTAGTTATTAATGTGATAGATTATACTTACTTAATATGAATATTGTATTTATAAAATTGAATAATACTAGTAAATATAACTTAGATGTATAATTAAATAATGTAAATATATATATATATATATATATATATATATATATATATAACTTAATAAGGTTTATGTATTGAATGTAAGTAAATATGTAATGTATACTTGTAACGTATGTAAGTATTTATGTATAATGTGAGTATATAATATTGAATATATCTTACTGTGGGAGTATCGCCCACAAACGTACACTTTACAAGGTCTGCGTTAGACCCGTCATGACATATGCCTCGCCAATATTTGCCTACGCCAAACCCTCCCTCCTGCACAAACTGCAGGTAGTTCAAAACCTCTTTTGCCGCAGGGCCACAAACGCACCGTGGTACGTGCGTAACGCGGACTTGCATAGAGATCTTGAACTGCCTACAGTACAACAACACCTCAAAACACTCTCTGAAGCATTCTTCAAACGCTCCGAAACCCAACCCAATCCTCTAGTTCGTGATTCAGTCTCATATACTACTCCTGTCTTAGATTCGAAGTTCAAAGTCGCTAGGCCTAGGAATGCGCAAGCGTACTCTTCCACCAGACTGTCAGCCGATCTCGAAGCCCTTCTGGCCGCAAATTCTAATTCTAACGTAAATTCTAATTCTAACGTAAATCCTAATTCTAACGTAAATGCGAATTAATTCAATTTTATTTTGCAATTTTTAATTTTTTTTTTAATTATTTGATTTTCATTTTGAGCACCTTCAGTGCTATGTATTCACCTTCAGTGCTTTGAGCACCTTCAGTGCTATGTAATCCCAGCGGGTGACCCCTTCTGGGCCCCGCTAGCGCGGCCTCTTTCTCCAATTGGCCGTCGCTCAGATGAAGGCTGAGTGGCAAAAATGCACGAGCCGACAGGGGGTTTTTAGTGGGTATGGTTCTGGTAGGCGTCGGGACGAGTCCCACATAACTCTGGAATCGCGCCAGAGTATGCGTCAGGGCATTTTTATCCTCCTGCCCTTCCCGCGGAGGGGAACAAAAAAAAACTCGGCAAGTCTCATCCCCCCAAGTATCCAAACGACGAACACCTCAAACGGCAACCGTTCACAAGTTACGCGGGATCCTTCGTAACTATCAAGACGCCTGTCATCTGATTCACTCGTAGCCACCCGATCTGCGTCCGGACCCGTTCGGACGTGTTGAAGGTCGCTCCCGACTGCTGAGTCACGATTGATGTCTCACGACTTCTGAAAAGCGTTTTTACTACATTTAAAACAAATACGGACTTACACAGACTTACTTTCACGTGGAGTGATTCTTCCATTGTTCTTTGTTGGCTTCGCACTGAACCACACTTACTGAAGGTTTTTGAGTCTCATCGAGTTAGTGAAATTCAATCAATAATTCCTCCAGACTCTTGGAGATACGTACCCACAACCTTGAACCCAGCTGATCCTGCGTTGCGAGGTATCACACCCCAAGAACTAGTGCATCATAAATTGTGATGGTGTCCTTCTTGGTTGCTCGGTGATGACAAAACTTGGCCAGTTGAACAACTTTCTTCAGACTCACTTCCTGGATTAAAATCAGTTAAGAGACTTGCAGCAACTGTCACTACTAATATTGAGTATAGTGAAGAAATAGTACACAAATTTAGTTCCCTGACTAAACTGGTTCGTACAACTGCTTGGTGTTTACGGTTTGCCTTTAATTGTAAAAATAAAATGTCTAGGAAGATAGGTTCTTTGTGCAGCGATGAATTGAGAAATGGTTTGCTAAAGTTAGTTAAGATTGTCCAACTTTAAGCCTTTTTTAAAAGATGAAAAATATTGCAGTACAGGCTTAAGACGACTTCATCCTTTTATTGATGAATTGTGCCGTTTGCCGGGTGCCGTTTGAGGATATTCGTCGTTTGGATACTTGGGGGGATGACTTGCCGAGCTAACAGATGCAGAAAAGAATAATTTTGTATAGACATAAAGAGACTCTGTAAATTTACTTTGAAAAAAATATACCCGTGAAGTTTCTTGCCAGTTATTCTTCACGAAGGTTTTTTCGAACTGGTGGTAGAATCATGTTTTATTTGACGTCAATAAGAACAAGTAATTGTCAATGTTGAGAAATAAATATTTCATTTCATTTCTTTTCAATTGGAAATGCTTAGGGTGGGAGGTAGATTAGTTAACTCAGCTTAACCTTATACAGCTAAACATCCTTTGGTACTACCGCACTCACACCACCTAACATACCTTATCGTTGACTATTACCATTTAAAATACTTACATGTAGGTCCTACTTTACTTATGTCTTTTCTTAGGGAGAATTATTGGATATTGTCAGCACGGCAAGTAATTAGGTTTCGTATTTTTAAATGTTTTAGATTAAAGTGGAAACGTTCATGGGGAATTTACTTGCTAGTCGCGTTAATGAATAATTTCGTCCATTTTTGTCAACTGCTATTGATTTTACGGGTCATTTTAACCTAAAAAGTAGTGTGCTTCGGAATGCTAAAATAGTCAAGTCCTACTTATGCGTTTTCGTATGTTTTGCAACCAAGGCGGTCCATTTAGAATTAATTAGTGACCTGACCGCTGAAGCTTTTCTTGCAGCGCTTAAGCGCTTTGTAGCGCGTCGAGGTTTACCTAAAGAAATAACAACTGATCCCGGAACAAACTTCAAGGGAGCTTATAGAATTTTGAAACAATTTGCTAATAGCATAATTAGAGACCCTAATCTTAATTCCTTTTTGTCAGACGATTTCATCACTTGCAGGTTTTCTCCCCCACTTAGTCCTCATTTTAATGGTTTTGTAGAAGCAGCGGTTAAGTCGAGTAAAGGTCACTTTAAGAGAGTTATAGGTGATCGTAGTATGACATTTGAAGAATTAGTTACCATATTTTCACAAGTTGAAGCCATACTTAATTCTAGGCCTTTGTACCCCATGTCAAATGATCCGAATGACTTGTCAGTCTTGACTCCAGGCCATTTCATAATCGGTGCTCCTCTTGTATCAGTACCAGAGACACCTGGCGACTACAGTTTGGCTCCTTTGTCGCGTTGGCATTTACTTAAGTCAATGGTTGTGGATATATGGAAGAAATGGAGTCAGGAGTACCTTCATACTCTGCAGCAGAGGGTTAAATGGAATAAAGGGATTTGTGACATTAATATAAATGACTTAGTTCTTATCAAGGAGTATAATGTACCCCCTCTCCAGTGGAGTATCGGTCGAGTGACTAGCGTTTTTCCCGGACGAGACTCAGTGACTAGGGTAGTAGAGGTTCGAACTGCTAGAGGCATATTTATTAGGCCTTTATCAAAACTGTGCCCTCTACCAATAAATAATACCCAGTAAAATACCAAGATTTGATAAAATTTATGTTTTAGTTTAGGTTTTTTTTTGTTCACATTTATCAGTATAAGAAGTTTATGTTGTTAGTTTTAAGATACAGTCCACATTTATGGTTGTTTATTGGAGGTACTCATGTTTGCATGTACCTACTCATTTATCGAAGAACATTATCACTTATGTATATTCCTTTGTTTTATTTCCTTGGTTGATCTGAGATACCAATAACTGCTCGATTTTAGTGAAAAGGGGTAGCCCCCTTTTGGGGCGGGGTATGTTGCGTATTTAAAATAGCGTGATATTAATTTTTATAAATGGCAAGGCACGCAACCGTTATCGGATCCCATCCCCCTCCCCTCCCTAGTAATAGTTTTTGACACTTCTCGTTTGCAACAACAAAATATGTCTGGGAACGGCCGTTCAGTAATAACTTTCGTGCAGTTATCTAAAAGTGTAAACTGTGACAATGAATAACTAATGTACCTTCATTCATACTCTGGTAAGTGCTGTAGCCATTACACTCAACATCTGCATTTGAGTGATAAACATGGCGCAGTGGACGTTGGATATTGAGTAGTTATTTATGGTAATGGAGCACGAGTGCGGCGGAGGACTCTCGCACACGACTTGCAACAACAAGCGAGGCTCTCGGGGCGCCGCGGCGTGCAGCTGCGTAGTGATGTGCGTCAATCGATGGCCGTCTGCTAGTTGTGCCCTGTTGTTGCAAACTCGGGCCTGTGATATTAGTAATAAACAAAACATTTCTTAATTTTCTCACGTTTCCCACACGACACTTGTATTTTATGAACTCCTTTTTTATACACAACGAGCTGTAGCTAATTCCTATCTGTAGATAGGAATTAGTTTCGATTGTCATCTAGTACGAATAGCGTGATAAGATATAAAAATCTTAATATAATAACTTAAATTCCCTTAAAAAATTAACATATTATGTTTTACAATGTTCGATATTCTTGATAAAAGCTGTGATCGTATATTTCCAGCAAACTGGTCCAGAGCAGAGCGAGCACTTCATTACATTCACTATCTGAAGTCGCGCCGCGCCAGACGTTATCGATGTGCATGAAACCTTGATTAAACCGCCGATCGCTTCCTTCCCGACGATTCTATCGATATCTGCGGAAACTTCGGACCCAACCGCGGGGCGTGTCGGGCGAGGTTGTTGCATCTGTTGGGGAACCAGAACTGTTCGTATCTTTTTAATTACAAAAGTTTGAATCAATGAAATCTTTATTTGAGTGTAACATTTTGCAGTACCATTGTCAATTTAATTATTACAATTTTTGCAATGCCAATTTAATTAGACGACTTCATTGGACCCTACTCTACACACACAATGAGATGGACGGCATACAAGTAATGTAGATATTTCAAAACGTGGTGCGAGCGGGCAGCGGGCGGTAAGCTACGTGAACAAATCGGCCACTCTTTAGCCGAAGCGGCTGACGAAGTTTACTCACCCGCACTGTTAACTCGACAAACATGGCGTGGTAAGCCGAGCGCCTCCATGACAAGGTTTACACTTTAAACACTACAGCTTGTAAGCGCGGGACGTGTGTTCTACATAGAACCAGCCTGCATAATAATTCGGATAACAGGTTCTTGCATGATTGAAGGAGGACCATCGAGTGCTCCGACGAGAGTCCTCGCAGCGAGAGCGGCGTCGTGGCGGTATGCTTATCACGTCACTTGCGAGAGCAAACATGCAATAATAATATATGCAAGACTTCAATACAACTGTACAATGTATCAAATGTGTATGCAACTTTAGGTGATACTACTTTTTTACCTTTATCGATGATTGCACGTAAACCGCGTGATAATTATCGTTTGCTGTTTGATTTTCTTCGGTGGGATATCCGGGTCACCAACGCCTCGTCTACGACGCTCGCCTGCTGCGGGTCAGCACAACTACTGATAAGTGCTGATTACATCTTACAGCTGATTGGTCTGGTTATTTTATAAACTACGCTTCTTGTTATATGAAATAATTAGATTTTCTGTTAATGTCAACCAAACTGTGTTTATTTGAGATTTATTATTAATTTCAAGAGAAACTCTCGCAAACGTACTTTGCAAAACTTATTACATAAGTAGATGGTTTCAGGGAAACAATAGAATGAAATGCCGCTGCCAGCGTCTAACGACGCGGTTCCTGTACTTCGCGGAGCCACTCCGCTGACGTAACTGCAACTAGCAACTTGTCCTCTCTATTCATATTCACAATTCACTAAAAAAGCTATTCACAAATAGGACACGGAACATTTTCCAGAAAATGAAAGATAACATTTTTATCTAATTTAAGGCCTAATGGACTACGTGACAATTAGGGGCCGTCAAAAGAGAATTTAAGTATCATAATGTGTAATGAGACGGAAGCCGTGGCAACGACCAATTATCTGTCAATTTAAAAGGAAATCGTGAAGCAGGCGACGGCTGAATAATTCATGCGCTCTGCTAGTGGCGGCGGTCGGCCGATGTGTGGAGATAATGGCGTCATTTGTTCGGCAGCGGCGTGGCATCGACGCGTGGCGCCCATGACGTGCTAGCTTCGCATGATGTATGGAGCTAATGGCTGCCGAAGAAACAGGTAATCAGCCCGCGCGACTGCGGCGGCCGTCTCAGTACCGCACGGTAACTCTGCGACTTAGTATAAATGAATAGGAATCGCGACGGAATAACATGGAACACGAATAACTATTTTCTCAGTAAAGTGCTACAATAATATTTAGCGATGCTGTTGGTTGGGGCGCGGAATACAAAATGGGTTTTCCGTGTTCTGGAGTAATTGATCATCCCGTGACGTTAGTTACAAAGTTGCGACTGTCGCCGCGAAGAGTGGGGGGCTGGGCCCACGACTGTGGTCATAACTGTTAAGGGTTAGGCCCTGTGAATGAGAAGCTGAATAACAAAAATTAAATAAAGTTTATGATAATATACATACATACATGCTATGTGTATTTTACGATTATTGGATAAAGTAGCTGTTAATGTTTTTTGATGTGTCCGTCACAAGACTCCACCCCAACTCTTGTTCCTAGGTTCAGGTTTATTTGTTTATTAAATCACTTACATAATAGAAAACATTTTACGGGAATTAAATTTGGAACACAATAAGAAGAAGTAATACATGTACTTAAAATAAAATAAAACAGACTTCAATATTTAAGTTTCTTGTGAGTAAAATGGTCCTAGCTCAGCATTATGTTGAAAGCGAGCATTCGCGAACATGTCCTAGCAACACGCTGCTATTCTGCCAGAACCAATACGGTAGTAGTTCCACTTCGCAACAATATTTAATAATATTTTTTAAAAGTACGCTACAATAATTCTATCTTAATAATCTCTATTAATAGTTTCATTTTTCATTTTACATAACTAAACATATCTTTTATAGATGCAAGATAGGACAAATGAAACAATAGGCTTCAAGATAAACTGTTAAGAAACAAAAGGCAAACAAAACAATTATGCAGCAAAACAAACATGTGTCATGAGAAACGCCTTAAGCTTTTTTTTTAAAAAACGTGTACATTTTTGGTTCTACGAGAGGCGGAGGCACATAATTCCAACACCTGGATGTATGATACCTAAAGATACCCCGAAAAGCAGCAGTTCTGTTCCGGGGTATTAGTAATTCTTTTAGACACGATCTAATGCCATAACGAACGTTTTTATGTTCAAAACATTTCCCTCATTAAGGTACGGCGAGACATGAATTCGCGGAGGAATATCGAAACAAAACCGTACACATGCATTCTGGATTCTTTGTATCAAACCCTGGGTTCTCTCCAGAGCACAAGGGCCATATACGGTTGTAGGAGCAAGGCGCTGGTTAGAAAAATTGAAAACTCGCACACTACATAAAAGGTTATTTTATTTAGCAACGTGCACACCACGTACATAAATAACTGTTTGTTTGCACTCGCACACCTTTCTTATTACTAAGTACATTGAACTTAATTATGTTGTAAGAACAATCACTTTTAAATGCACATAAGTAATAAATTGATAATATTTAATATTTGTGGCTATAGCCCACACGCGCTGCAATCAGCGATACATTTTACATACAGCGTAGCATCACAACAGATCTGCCAACATTATAGAAATCTAACAATATTGCCACATGACAAAACTTTATGTTACGTTCAGGACTTAACAACGGTTATTACATAATTTAACTTTGACCTTAAACCTCCTTTTCGATTTTTTTCCATTCCAAGTATCGAATCCTGAGGAACACCGCGATGAACTGGCATAGCGAAGAACTGGATGGAACTGGAATAGTTTGAGAAACTATTTTCCCACCATCAAAAGTATCTACTTCAACTTTTTACGATCGACCCGTCATAGAACTATCAAACCAAGTTTACGTTTTACTGTCGAAACCGTAGTAGGACAACTCGAGGGCAAGAGTGACGTTAAAACAATAAAATGCCCTGGAATAATCAAGTAGAACTAGGACTGTGATCTCACCTTTATCTTGAGAAAATATCACGTTGTCAGCAACATCCAGTACCTTGCCGCAACCTGACTGGAATTTAGGCACTAAACGATGTTGTTCAAAGTACTTGACCATTTGGTTATAGAACATTTCGTTGTAGTCAAATTGTTGAACGACGCCACAGAGTTTTCTTTTTATTTGTTCATTATAAAAAAAAGAAATACGTTTACATTTACAATGCTGCAAATACCACACAAGATTTATACGCAACACAGGTCATCACTCGTCAGATTGACGCGATACACAGGTACATAAAGTCAGACTTAAACATAAACAATGTTTTTTTTAATTATTAAATATGTATACTAAACATAACATGGCAGCTTAACGTGCACGGCATCCGTCGCGAAGAATTTTTTAAGTACTTGCTTATAGCTTCTTGTGTTTGACTTAATTTCGTCTTGTAAGTGTGAAGGCAATCTATTTATAATATTAGGTAACATGTATTCCCACGTCCTTGTGCCGTGCATATTGTTATGCCTAGGCAATACGTATTTACTAAGATATGACAGGGTCCGTAGTCCTGTGGGTCTCTGGCGTATTTTGAGTTTGTTTGTATTATTGTGCTCTTGACAAAGCACAGCGACGCTCATTTTCTGGAAACAATCTGCAACGTTACAATATTGAAATTAATTTGTATTGGTATCTGACAGTGCTTCAGAAAACGTGTTGCACTGTGGCCTGTAAGCAGTACCCACATCTGTTCACCTTCACTCTGATCCAATGTGTGGACAGTTTCGAAATAACAAAAGGAGGAAATAATAAAATACAGGGCAAACGGAATCTATAAAAACAAACCAAACTTGATCACTCACTTTTAATATGATTGTATATTAGTTATATATATTATAGCTAGTTGACTACGAAAATCCCTCAACTCATCTTTAGTTTCGAATAAAGCCCACAGACTCAGTAGGTTTAATTCAGGCAGTAACGCAGCTACATCAATGTTATCTGTAAGCAGGGATGTTGCGGGAGTGCTGGGGACCAGTCTCGGTCTGCGTGCGTTCTCGAGCGCACGTCGATCGCAGACACCTTCCCGCTCCATTAGCCCCCGAGCTAATTGAGCACCCAAATTTCACTGGTTGTTGTCGTAATAAATAATTTCATAGTTGTATACCGTAATAAGTTTCTAACGCCGTTTTCACGTCGTATAGTGGGTTGTTAACCGTACTTCTAATAAGTTTCTAACGCCGTTTTCATGGCGACTAGTGGGTTGTTAACCGTACTTCGTGGAACGCGAGCTTCGTCGACGGGAATTCGTCGTTCCAGGTGCCTCGAGTCTTCGTGATCGAGTAAGTTATCCGCGTCGTCCTCAACCGCCCTACTGCGTGTAGGGTGGTTTTAGGAAGTTAGTCATCGTTGATAGGTTTTCCTTCGGGAAAAGGGTAAATGGACTGAGGTTTTGACATTGTGCAATGAGCACAAGATCCATTACACCCGAGTGGCCAACTCGGGTGAATCTATTAAAATCTTAGTCTCGTCGATAGACGACTTTCGTGCTTTAACAAAGCTCCTCACCGATAAGCAATATGCTTATCATACTTATGCTCTGTCAGAAGAGCGTAAGATCAGAGCGGTACTCAGGGGAGTCCCGTTCGAATTATCGAACGAGGCTATCCTTGAGGATCTGCAGTCCCAAGGCTTCCCGGCACTAGCGGTGCATAAAATGCACAGCAAGTACGGAAGGCAACACCCTCTCGCGTTGGTGGTTCTCGCCAACGTCCCCAAGTCCAGGGAGATCCTGAAAGGGGTTAGCACTATTTGCGGCCTCTCTGGGATCTCAATCGAGGCGCCTCATCGCCGCGGTCATCCCAGCCAGTGCCATCGCTGCCAGTTGTACGGGCACGCGGCGGCCAACTACCGCGCACCGCCCAGGTGCGTCAAGTGCCTGGTCCCTCACTTCCTCACTGAAACTCCCTCTCCTCCCGATTGCGTGCTTTGTGGCCAGTCCTGCCACACCGCAAATTACAGGGGCTGCCCTCGTGCACCCCGTTGCATGCGTTCCAATTCCAAGAGGTCGGCACCCAAACAGGCCCCACCCCTTTCTCAGGAAAACTTTCTGCCGCTGCGTAGCCAGGTTCCTCCGGCTGCAAAGCCTGCTCAGCCAAAGCATGCTCCAGAAAACTAGAGGCAGCGCCCCGCATCGAATCCCATCCCAGCTCCTCGCCCATACAAACCCACTCCTCAATCCTCCGTAGCAGATGATATGCGTATCGTCTGCGACGCTATGAAAAATATCGATGTTAGTGAAATCGCAGTCTTAGCCCGTAAACTTAGGGCTTCACGTTCTCCGACAGAGCGACTGTTCGCTCTGGCGGCTTCAACGGAGGCTGCCCAGAACGGCCACCAACCTTTCCAGTCCCTTTGAGCACCTTCAGTGCAACTTTCACTACAGGCGGAAGACCCGCTAGCGGGTCTCCGCCAGCGCGCCCAACTTCCCGACGGGTGTCGCTTCCGATGAAGGCTAACGGTAAAATTTACTACAGCCAACAGGTGGTTTTTAGTGGGTAGGTGCCATTCTGGTTAGTCCTACATAACCCCCCGCAGAGGACTTTACCTGCGGGCGGTACGCATGACGCATCTTCCACATCCCACCCGCGAGGGTGCCTCGGCAGCAAAAAAAAAAAAAAGGGAGCGCTGGGCGGTTCAGGAACCATCACATCGGTTCTACCTTTGACCAGCGTTTCCGAGTTGTTGCCTTGGTATCTTTGCTTGACATAGTGGACATAAACATTATTTTGGGTCACCAGATGCCGCTACAATGATAACACAACTTTTGTGGTAAATATTGTGGCATTTATGACAACCAGCGACACTTGTGGACCTTGATCTTTTCACAGCCACCACATTTAGTTGAAGGCGCCAGAACTGTATCTTCTTGTCTCTATCAAAGATGATCAAAATGTTAAAACTTTAAAACAATTATTTCGAGATTGTCAGCCGCCGGATCGAACCACGGTTTGAATATCGATAGCCTGCGCTTGACACGTCAATACCAGTACGAGTCCTGTCGTCCTGACGACTTGATAGGAGAATCAAACCATAGTATTGTACTTGATTTATAGCACAAAGCACATTTTTTTTTGACTTAAAGAACTTTATTTTTTACTGCGAGCATATATTTTAAGAGAATATAAACTTAAACTTAAAATAATATAAAACACAATTTAGAGAGGTAATCTTAATTTATAAGCAATAAAAAAATAAACTTAGGATTTTTTAAATCAAATTTAAAAGAGGGTAGTCACATTTTTAAACTTATCTATACATATAAAACTTAAATATGTATCGTATATTTTAGTTGTACAAAATAAATACTATATACAATTGTACTTATAAAAGGCGAACTGATTGTATCACCATTATAATAGTAATATCAATATAATAGCATTGCATGTGAAAGCAAAGTGTACTAAACCGTACACCTGGATAAAACCAAATAGCCTAGGTATTTTCGCCAATAATTCAAATTTCGCACGCACTAGCCGCTTAGTGGCGCCTACCGATCAGAACTATTGGTAAACAAACACTTGTCGCTGCAGGCTCGGGCAATTTTGAATGCCTAGATCCTCCCATACATACGGCAAATATTTATTTTTGAGGTTATCATCTGCGAGCCACGTACCATTTCAGTCATTTCTTTCAAAACAGTGCTTTATTCTTTCGTATTGATGATGCTGATTGATAGCACCGATGTCATCAATAAATATTTGCCGCATATAGCTACTCAGACATTTAAAATTGTTTTAGACAAGCTGTGAATGTTTGTAATTCGCTCATAAGGAATTATATGGTCTACATACTTAGTTATCTAAGCCTTTCGCATAATAATGGAATAAAATAATACACAGTTACGTAAAACGACAATACGTTTACTGATTCTTAGTGGGAGCTTGTATACATGTCATGGTTGTGCATTACAGACCAGTCGTCAGGAAGAGGACGCTTCTGAATCCAAACCGTGAGACAGAGAAGTACCACTTCAACTATAACACAGTCAAACTATCCGAACGTTCTACCTCGGCTACCTTTAAAAATAAAAGTGGCCAGCTTCACCGGAATTGAGTAGGATAATTGTCGTAGATTCGAACAGTTTCAGGATCAAATCAAAAAACAAGGAAAGGTTAAAAATAAAATGTCAAGGAACTGTATATGGTTGCATAAACAGAAAAGGAGCTCATAGCCAGTGCAAGCTGCAGTCCCATGGCGCCGCGCTGTGCAATCAAGGCCGCATTCCCGCGCCCCACTCCGTGCAACCTTGACACACATCATGCCCCTACCCAGCTCCATGCAACCTTGACACACATCAACGACGTTTGTTGGCTGACTGGATTTAACGTCAAACAAAATACTAAGTAATGTGTTAACTAGCCTCACAAGTCACGAGCTTTACTCGGTGTAGGTAATGCTTTAGTTGGATGAAGATTTACACATCATCTGATCTGATAATAAGAGCCTAAACTAGTCGAGTACTGTTTAAATATCAAAATTAAACACCCGCCTTCTATTGAAGCTATTTAGAACATACCTTTATTTGAATGCAAGCAGTTTTCCCTTTTAGTTCTGAGCTAGGGCGGCGTAATGAAAGCCTTCACTCCGCCCTCGGCCGCGCCGCATTCCCGCCTTATTGCAGGCTTCTACTTATAGAATCACAACTATTCAGGCCGATACCCCCCTCTGGTGGCTTTTAAAACGTATTTGGATCAAATATGTTTGCTGGCTAGAGTAGTCGAAATCAAATTATAGCTAATGCTTATTTTGTTATAGCAAGCACCTAAAAGAAATGAAGAAAATCCGCAACGGATATAAAAAGTAGATAAGTCTGACATAAAAATATGTCTATCAATGTGATAGTGCAACTTCTACACTGTTAAATGTTCCAGAATATTGTTCTAGGTATTTTCCTACAGTGTACGATGAATAGTTTCCTTAAACGGAGGTTGATCTTTATAATGTCCGCCCGCGGGTTAAGCGCAGCTATGCGGCAACAATCACAATTTGTTTCTGCAATTTTTTGCCGCCGAGCCCCTTGTAGCTGACAGTACAAAAATGAGTTAGATAAAAATAAGGAAACAAATATCGGTAGTTACCTCACAGATTGTTATTTTCCTAGGTGAAATACTCATGACATACCTGGTCGAATTAAGGAAAACTTCAAATTTAAAGTCACGAATAAACGCATACCATTGCTTGGTCGGGAACAAAACAAGAGAGTAGTATTCTGAAAGTAATCAGAACATCCGCGCGATCAGCAGCGACTTCTGCATTCAATTACAAGTTGCGAAGTATCCTCCCCCACCCCCGCGCCCCGCGTCCCGCCCCCAGCTTCTGGTAAATTTCGCCGCGGATCCGTTAGTTCCATTTATCTTGCTACTTTAGACAATGTTAAATTTTTGCATGTTTTATAAAACGCCACAAGCGCCCCGCTGCTGGTCAAATATGCAGGCGCAGGGTCTCGGCGCCCGCTTCAATTAGCTTTTTCTGTGAAACAAGGAGATTAATTTGATTGCTGCAAGAAGTGCAGTGGAATCCATTGCAATAGTCGTCGAAAAAATGTAGTATTGCGTGTATTCATAACAGCGATGGATTTCTTGAAATATTTCAGTATACATTTTACTGCACACATGCAGGATATATAAAAAAATTCAAACTTATTAGCTAAACTTATTTATTTACTTTCCAATAATAAAATAAATAAACGATGTGGAATTTCGTAACGTCGTCTGGAACGAAAGTACTATAAATAAAGTTTACTCTAGGGAAATATTGCTATTTTTTATAGCAAAACTACATTGAGGTAGCACGTAGTGAAAATACGCTTGCCACTCCCGGGATAAGCCACTCCACTCATATCTCTGTAACAAATTTCAAAAATTAAATGATCGAATATTAAAAACCAAGAAAATTATTTTAACTGAAGGAATAAACTTATCAATATATATAAATAAATAATAATAAGTTAAGACGTAAGGTTTTTACAGGATCTCTTTCTCTTTCTGATAAATCCAATATAAGTACGCGCCATTAGCTGTTTTATGATTGCTTGCTTCATGCCGTAGTCAAGTCTTTTTCCTTCCCGGTTTACTATAGCACCTTTGTAACATACTTCTGTTTCAGTTACACATGGCATGTGAATAATTGGAAACTACTACAAATTATTAACCTCCGCCAGTGCGTGCCGGAGGGCGGGGGACTGTGGCGGTGAGCGCGGGGTGGGTCGGAGGCATCGGGGTTGATACGCTGCCTCACAGGCGATTGAACAACCTGCGCCGCGAGAACAGATCAGCCGAAGACCGGATGTACGTTCATTAGTGCACATTTTGTAAGGCAACCCAAAATACAGTTATCATTGTTACAACCACTTATCTCTTATGTTCCCGTACTTTCTAATGGTGACAAAGAATAAACAAAATAATAAGTCTATTTTGTTTATTCTCTGTCAACAATGATTCGTTGTAGAACTAGTGATGTGTGTGTGACGGACGCATCGGAACGTGTACAGCTCCAAAACAAAGTGTGTTCTATAGACCATGATGTTGACGATGGCGATGATGCTGAACCTGGAACCCGTAGGTATTACAAACTAAACGTAAACAGAAGGAAACAAAAAAGTAAATTTTGTGCTAAATTTACATTACATTTTAATTGATATAATTCTGCGCCAGTTCAATCTGTTCACACAAGGAGTGTTCGCCAGCTGTGTGCAGTAAATGAATGTGGGGAAGCTACTAGACGCAGCTCAAACCGACTCTTGCGTCGAGAACATTCCTATATTTCATTCATTTTATGTTTTGCTTTCTATTTTCTTGAATTTAGGTTACCTGGGAGAAATCGCTGTTAGTGATAAGGTCGCCCATGTCGTTAAATATTTTTGTTATCTTTATTTTGGCTTCATTTGTAGTATTTTGTGGGTCTTTTTTAACGAAAAATTGTGTATTGTATTATATTGTACATCAGAGGTACGGGTTGCGAGAACGACCTCTATGGGTGTTTAAAACTACGATTTCGTTTTGACGCCTACTAGTTTTATATTTTCATGTTGTTACAGTTCAGGCAAACTTTGATTCACCCCTTGTCGCAACCACTTGCGTCATCGTAGTTTACGAATCGTATTTTCATCTTTTACTTTACGATATTGTGAAGTTCCCGTCGGTGACGGTGGCGGGCGGCGCCGCGGTTGTTGCCAGATGATAGACGCAGTGGTTTGGCGACGGTCCAGCGCCGGCAGCGGCACGGCACGCCGCCGGCGTGGCTCACACGAGGTATTGCCGCTTTGTTCTATCGCTTACTACAAAAACTCATTATTTTAGTCAAGTTTTATGATATGTACGTATATATCCGAGATAAATGTACGTTGGTAGGATGCAGTTCCTACCAATCGATTCTGAAGAATTATTTTATCGGGAACAAAATATACCAGATAATAATACCTTCTGGATTTAGAATAAAATAAGAGCCTACCTCAATGTAAAAAAAACCTGAATTCTAGCAGCAGAAAAAGAATTTAATTCCCTTAAATAAATTCAGCAGAAAAATCAGAATCAACTGATCCTGCTGTAATTGCGTAGAGGCGGAGAGTCGCGGGCGACCGGGCATTAATTTGATTTGCAAAGAACGGAAAATTCATATTTAAAGACCTTTGAAACTCTCAAATAAGTGAGACTGTTTATTTTTAAACAATCACGTTCACAACGTAATGCATAAATGCATAAAATTAGACATCGCATAATGCCTTAGACGCAGTGGCGGGGAAAAGTTATTCAGATAAAGTTCCCGTTCTCTGAAAAATGTGCGAAAATGTATTGTAATTCAGCTGCGGGAAACGACGCCAGGAATGAATGAGGACGATTTTTTATTCATATCTCTGCGATAACGTCGCGAGCAGCGCGCGACAGCCGGCTCGTGTGCCGGGTCTTATCACCTGCGCCAGGCGTGCGTCGGCGGCTCGGTAATGCCTCACGACGCAGTCGGAATACAAGCCAGCCCAGCAGTAAGCCAGATTGCGGCGTGTTCTTTCTGAAGTTTCAACCTTTGATTACGTTATAAAGATCTGTAGTATCTGCGAGAAAGGCGGCTCGCGGGGAAATTAATGACAAGCGCCGTACAATGGCTATTCATCATGACAAAGCGCCCTTTGTCCCTCTTGCGACCGCCGGCGACGACGCGGAGCTACTTCTTAGAATCAATTTCTTCAAGTATCAGTCTACGGTAACATAAAAACATCAAATCAAGGCGAATCATTTCGTGCAAAAAAGTTACCTCTCTATAATAATTGTCACTTAATTTAAACTTAATGTAAACCTATTCGGTGGCGCGGAAGATTAGCGGCCATGTTCGAGTCCAAGTTCTTTTTAATTTGAATACGTTAACACGTCCCAGTGGCGCGGCGGGACACGTCCGGTGTTTGTTCATTGCGTCGTGGGGTAGTTGTGAAATATGCAGGAAAGCCGCGCGTTGGAAAGCGCCACATATATAAATTCTGACCGTACACTTTAGATGTCATGGAGTAGTCCAACGGTCCAACATAAATACTAGACTTAGTATTCGTATGTATTTAAAATTTGACAATAGAAATGAAATGTCTTGGATCAGTTACTTATTTTTACCTATTTTTTTATAAAATAAGTGATAGCAGAAGTTCTTTGCTGAGACCTCGTCTGCGACTGCAACAAGTGGCAACGCATAATAAATCGAGATAATTAACATAATCGCCATTTATAAATAAAACACCTAAGACTATTTACGGGTGCGGATGCCACTCACCACCGCCACTCACCGCCAGGTGGATCGAGCTCAGATCAGCATGACAGACCCTGCTGAGTTCTCTCTCGAACTCTCTCTCGTAGCTCGACTGCTGCCGAGCATCTGCCGTCAAAGATTCAGGTTCAAAGTTTCAACTTGGCTTTATGCAAAAATCAAAATCAATTCATTGCAGAAATATGGCAACGTTTGGTGGTCTACATAATTTTCGAGCACATGTTTTACTGTACTACAGCATACAATATTGTCCTAAAGTATCTAAAATTCCTCTACTGTTGATTATTGTATACTGACAACTAATATTTTATTATTTACAATTATAATCACAAGAATCTCATTCCTTATTGGAGAGAACAATTATTTAATACTTAATATTATTTTTCATGTCAAATTTGCTATTAAGGTTTGCAGGTTGTCCACGAATCAACATCAGCTATTGCTCGAATACATTGCTTTTGAGATATGAAGGCTATATTTATTTTAACCGAGTTCCCCCAAAGCAGAATACCATACCTTAGGATTGAAGCAAAATAGCCATGATACGCTTTGAGTGCCGTTTCTTTATTTGTGGTTTTATCTAATTTGCATGAGACTAAGGTGCATCTGTTTATTTTAGAACAAACATTTTCTACATGCAAGTTCCACGTACAGTGTAGGTCAAAAAGTATACCTAAGAAAGAATCAGTGTATTAACAGTGTAATACTATAATTGTTTCATATCTCATTATAAGTGAAATTGTAAATTCTTATGAGAGTAAAGTTCTTCAAACCTAAGAAAGAATCTGTTTCTTGTATTGTTTGGTCATTATATTTTATGTCAAGTTTCTGTTTTTTGCTCCTCTGTTTAAAAATTTTATATACTTAGTTGTAGTCATATTAATAGTCAAATTATTACAGTTAAGCCAATTGATTATTTTAAAAATGTTGTTATTGATAATGTCATTAAAGTTTTTGTTTCAGTTGTCTGGAACGTAAATTAATCAAGTCATATTCTGTTTTAGTCTTTGAAGTCCTTAAACTGCTCAGAATCATTTGTAAGTAAAGGATAAGTGAGAGCAAATGTATTACAAGCGAACTCATTATTTTTTATTATTGAGAAATAATGTAGGTCTTTAAATAAAACACTTTTTACCGGATATTATCGCGTATATTTTAGTTAATTTTAAAATTATTTCGACGTTTCGGCATCTTTGCAGTTGCCGTGGTCACGATAGACTAAGGTGTTGTTCATCTATTGCCAGTAATAAAAACTACATGATTGTCAATACATATTAACGCCATCTGTTTCTCAGTCTTCTCGCATAACGTCCCGGATTGACACAAAAGGCACTGACTGTGTCCTGAGTTTGCAGTCTAACAGTTTGCTGGTTTTTCATTTTGATGTTTTTAAGTATTGGATCCCATGTTGATGAAAGTTTCCAACCATCTTCTCTATTGAAATTTGGATGTTTTTTAATTTCAATAGTTTCTCTGATCATCCTAGGTATAAAATGTTTCTCTTTTGCTAGGATCTTCACGGTATCAAATCTTAAATAATGGTTGGGCTTGTCTATGGAATGTTCACAAACTGCAGATTTTGAGGTTCGTTTATTTTTAACATCAGAGATGTGTTCTTTAATGCGAGTTGACACATTTCGTTTGGTTTGACCGATATAAGAGAGCCCGCAGTCACAGTCGATTTTATAAACGCCTGGATCTTGAAAAGGGATGCTTGATTTTATTGGACGAAGATGCTGGCTAATCTTTGAGTGCGGCTTGTAGATAGTTTTGATTGAAGCTCGCCGAAGAATGCCTCCTATCTTGTCAGTAACACCCTTTATATAAGGCAGGAATGCTGGTCTTCGTTCAACTGTGAGTGGCTTTACGCGGTTTCTGCGACGGCGACGCGGTGTTTTTAAATCGTTATCCCGCAGCACTTTAACCAGGTGGTTGAGTTCCTCATTAATGTGTTGGGGATCGCAGATTCCATGTGCTCTCTGAAACAAAGAGTTGCCTACGGCAGATAATTGGCTCGGGTGGTGATGGGATTTCCCATTTAGATATCGGTCAGTGTGGGTGGGTTTCCTATAAACAGTATGGCTAAGTGTACCATCAGGATTTCTTTGTATTAAGACATCTAAGAAAGCTAATTTGTTCTCCTGCTCCAATTCCATAGTGAATTTAATTTTAGAATTAAGGGAATTGAGGTGGTTTAGGAATGCAGTCACTTCATGCTTAGGTAATATAGTGTAGGTGTCGTCAACGTACCTCTTGTATATCTTCGGCACAACAGGTGCCATTCGGAGCGCTTGCTCCTCGAAGTTCTCCATGTAAATGTCAGCTACAACAGGTGACACCGGAGACCCCATGGCAACACCATCAATTTGAATGTAGTAATTGTTATTCCACATGAAGTAGCCAGATGTTAAACATAGCTCTAATAGTTCTGCATATTCCTCAGGCAAGTTTGACTCACTTAGCTTCCTTTTTACTATATCAATGCAGTCTCTAACAGGTAGTGAGGTGAATAGAGACGACACATCAAAGCTAACCATAGTTTCATTGTTAGTCAACTTGAGATTTTTAAGGTCACTAACAAAATGGTAAGAATCCTTTACATATGCACTTGTCTTTCCTCGCAGTTGTGAGAGCACAATTGCTAAGTGCTGGGCCAGCTTGTAAGTTGGTGTGTCTAGCTGGCTCACAATAGGTCTCAAAGGTACTTTAGCTTTGTGTATTTTTGGTAACCCATACAATTTTGGTGGTTTTGCACTTGCTGGTGTTAACTTTTTCACATCTAAATGTAACAAATCTTTGTGTTTTTGTATTAAAGTGGATGTTTTCTTCATAATCCTGTTGGTGGGGTCGTAATTCACCATTTTGTATGTGTTTTCATCCGCTAACAACTCCAAGATTTTTTCGTTATATTCAGATGTATCCATCACTACGGTAGCATTTCCTTTATCTGCACGGAGAACTGTTAACTCGTCATTATTGCGTAAGGTCTTCAATGCAAGGCGTTCTTCTCTGGAAAGATTCGATTTCGGTAGACTATTGCGTCTTAATACGCCGGAGATATCTTGCCGTATACTTTCAGAATCTTCCTTTGAAAGTTTGTTTGTGAAAAGACAGTCTTCTACGCGACAGATTATGTCTTCTACCGGTATTCTAGACGGAGTTGGTGCAAAATTTAAGCCCTTCGATAAAACTTTTATAACATTTGTTTCCAATGTTTGTTTTGACACATTGACAACTATACGTTCAAGCGAAAAAGTTGATTGATTCTCTGTGGTTGAGCTGATTGAAGGCTGAAAGGGTTCATGAGTCATCCTTTTGTTATTGAGTTTTTGAAATTTGCTAATTTGTTTATTTTTATAGATGTTGTAGACATAGTACGCCCTTTTATTCGTAAAATCTTCAACTTTCGCGAAATCCGAATGGGACAGAGTCAATGCAAGATCGTTTTTTGAATTTTGAATAATTTCGTCTGTTCGAAATATGTCATACCGATGTTGTTGTATTAACTTGATCAGTAGTTTTTTGCTTGCTTGGTGAAGAATTTCGGCACTCCCCCGGATGTCTTTCTTCGGAGATATTCTCACACATACCGGGAGAAGGTTGTTATCCCGACATCTTTTGAGAAAGTTTAACGATGTCAGCAGCCGTGATTTCTTTTTCTTCATGCACTCAAGCGATCGTATTTTGTTTGTTTAACTATCTACAAGCCGCACTCAAAGATTAGCCAGCATCTTCGTCCAATAAAATCAAGCATCCCTTTACAAGATCCAGGCGTTTATAAAATCGACTGTGACTGCGGGCTCTCTTATATCGGTCAAACCAAACGAAATGTGTCAACTCGCATTAAAGAACACATCTCTGATGTTAAAAATAAACGAACCTCAAAATCTGCAGTTTGTGAACATTCCATAGACAAGCCCAACCATTATTTAAGATTTGATACCGTGAAGATCCTAGCAAAAGAGAAACATTTTATACCTAGGATGATCAGAGAAACTATTGAAATTAAAAAACATCCAAATTTCAATAGAGAAGATGGTTGGAAACTTTCATCAACATGGGATCCAATACTTAAAAACATCAAAATGAAAAACCAGCAAACTGTTAGACTGCAAACTCAGGACACAGTCAGTGCCTTTTGTGTCAATCCGGGACGTTATGCGAGAAGACTGAGAAACAGATGGCGTTAATATGTATTGACAATCATGTAGTTTTTATTACTGGCAATAGATGAACAACACCTTAGTCTATCGTGACCACGGCAACTGCAAAGATGCCGAAACGTCGAAATAATTTTAAAATTAACTAAAATATACGCGATAATATCCGGTAAAAAGTGTTTTATTTAAAGTATGTATCGTGAAAACTTAAGAAAAGATTTAATAATGTAGGTCTCTTACATATAAATTATTATGAACATAAGAAATAAGAAAGAAATAAACATAAGAAATTACGTACAAAAATAAATCAGCATTTTATGTAATACTTTTTAATTACGATGACTTCCAGACTTCCAGACTTCCAGACTTCCAGACTTACATTCGGTTTCGAGACTTGGGTTTTGTTTACAAGCTGGATGTGAACAACATAGGGCTTTATTAATTTGTTACCCAAATTATTGTTTTACAGATTAATGTTAAAAATTGAAGCAGCGACGAGTTAGATAGCGTCAGCAGCTCTCCCCCCAGTGACCAGAGTGGTCTACCCCACGTCTCCTCGTCACCGCGCCTCAGTAATTGAGTTACCGGCTGAAGACGTTAAGAAACATTGAGGGTTGAAAGCTTTTAAAACATTAAGTGAATTGCTTTGGATAGCGGCTCTCTTTCTGAACGGAGATTGAATTTAACATCAAGTGGAAGGGGAGACATCTAGTGGTTAATACCGTTTAATCCATTTTCCCGTGTCACAAGGAAATGGCAATAAGAGTTTTATTAAATATTTAGTCAAATGTTTTTTAAATTTAATAAATGTATATTGTCTTTGTAAGATTTTATTTTAAAACTTTAAATTTTCAGGTAAACGGGCGTTTGTGTGTTTATATTACACTTACCACAAGTCAACGTGAGCAGCTCGCTGCGGCGCGAGGAGCCCATCCTTGTGTATCCGTGACACATCTACGTGTAGTAGTTTCTTATGTTAAGGTCTCCTCTTGGGCGGTATAATAATCACATTCCAGTAATCATACAAAATACTTACCGTAAGACGTTGCAAATGCCAAGGCAATGCCGCATACAGAGCATTTATTTCTTAAGATTTACAATGCACTTTGTCGGACCAATAAATAATACAATGTGTTGAGCAAGTGAAGCTCTGCTGTTTACAATCCATTAATATGTCCTTCAGATAGAACCCCACAACTAAGTGAGCGTAGTTATAGCCTCCCTCCGCCAGTGACACTCTTCCCTAACTGGAAGCACGTTGTACAAAACTCCGTGATTTGTCTGTAACAAGAACTCATCGTGGGAGACTGACATCCTCTCGTCTGTGAGCTGATCGGCTCCCGGGATGAGAAGGAAACCCATACCGGAAACCGGCAGGTAACAAGAGCGCAGCGTAGTACATCTGTGTTGTTACGTAGCTGATAAGCTCAAGTTGTTTTAAATATGGAGGTAAGTCCCTAGTACCAACAATGAACTAAAAAAGTGGTGGCTGATTTATAAAATAACAAATTGAAGTATTGTTGTATTGTTACATTAATTCATGAAAATAGGATGCTTTCGGAACACCCTGGTAGATGTCATATTTTTGAAGCAGTTAAATACTTTTGTAGAAGAATTTGGCAATAAAAATATAGTAATCTTCAAGTATTTAAATCAGAAATATAGAAACTTAATATAAAAATCGAGTAAGAAAACAATCTTGTTCCAAAAACCGTGCGTCTATGGCGATACCGGAAGCCAGTTACACAGATAAAGGAAAATTGCGGAAATGACAGTCCACTGTTCCCAATAAAAAATAGCACAGTTTAGCGGCTTCATCCCTGTGTTAATGAGGCAATCTGCGGACTTCGCTGGTGCACGCGACGTCTCTCACGCGCTGCTAATGAGTGCATTGGGGAGACCAAAACTTGAGCGACTACGCAGCTACGAAAGTACGAGCTTATACTACGCCGTTGTTCGGTTGTTCGGGTTATAAATCAATCGCTTCATAGACTTCAATTCCAATTGGAAAGCGAAATCTAAAGGGTGCCCGATCGAGCAGGGAACATCATCACAAATATATACCTACCACGATCATGATGCTGCGTCCACGCTTGAATCAACGTTATTACGATGTTATAAGGTTTATATTAACTAGTAAAGTGGAGACGTAGGAAGGCAATCGCAGGTTATTGTACCTGGACGGCTCTGTTCTAGCACACCCTTCCAGCAATATTATACAATACAACGATGGCTTTGCTTTGTCCTATAAATACTAAGCCAAGTCAATGCGTTTATTTCTAAGCAAATCAAGAAAGGTAATCCACGTGTCGCGCGTGTTGTTGCGATGCGCCGCGATCTCCTCACTAAACTTCACTTGGCGCCGTAATCCGTATACTCTTTGCTTTGGTAGTTTGACTGCACCAAAGTCTCAGATAGTGTGGAGCTCAGGAAGTATCAACAAACAACGACAAGCACAGCAATTGAGAGGCTTTTGGCCCTGATACCATGGGATCAAGGTGCTCGCAGACTCCTCAGTGAAATTTTTAAACGATTGATGCGTGAAACTCGCGACTCTATGGCTGGAACTTACTCGAATATTTATTTCTCAACACTGACATCACTTGTTCTTGTTGAACTATAAAGCATGACTCGTTGACATGACAGTTCTGTGCCTTCTATGCTCCAGTCGGTGCGCAGTAATCTAAGCGTTTTATTTTATCTTTTCTTTCCTTGTTTTTCTTTTTCCTGCTGTTGTTTTTGTAATTAAATAATTAGGTTTTTAAAATTAAAATACATAATTTTAAAAGAAGAAAGAGTTTATAACCTTTTTTACCTGTAAGTTGCTGGAGATTAAAAAAAAAAGCTCCATATGTTCTGAAACAAAATTTTTTACATCTGTTTTATTCTAAACCAAGATAAAGCCTAAAAATATTAAAGAGTGCCTTATACGTACTTATTAACTAATTATAATTAAAGTAAAAATCTATGATTTTGTGTCCGAAAACATAATATAATTGCTGAATGTCGCCTTTTACTTCAGGATGTTGGTAAATAATACGTGTACTGATTCTGCGTTAGAATGTCGTCAAAATGCGCTTCCAGCGGCGGCTGCACTGCCGTGGTGTGGCGCTTGGTACATGAAAAGGTACATCAAAAACCTATTTAGACTAAACCTTACCATATGCGTATGTTAAAATTTCAGTACAACGAATGTTTTTTGGACATTTTTGAGTAATAATTTGTTAGACAATAAAAATAATTTTACATAAAGAATGCTTATCACAAGCAGTACCTAACGCATGCGTAAGTGTTCCTGAGGACCACTTACGCATGCGTTAGAGGACCTGAGGACTCGATTTCTAGGGACAAAATCTTATTGCATTACACCCACACTGTCGTAATGGAATTCGTCCCCCCACACCCGACCCTCCCCCGCGGCCTGACAAGCCGATTGACGATTGACTCCGAAGAGGACACCTGACAGTTACCGAACTAATAATTAATGATGACTCGATTTTTTTTTTAGTTCTTGAAAACAATGTTTGAATTTTATTAATACTTTTATTATACTAATACTTGAAATCGGCAGACATAGTTGTTGTGTAGTAACAGCAACTGATTGCCACAACGATGACTCACATATGTCCAATGTATATGAGTGTGACTCTTGGACAGACGTGCAACATTCCGGCGCCATCACCGCTACCCATCAGAACGATTGCTTTGTGTATTTATATTCTTTCATTACGCTCTCAGCTGGGGTGGTACTACAGGCATTTTTATGTTGACATGGTTTTACTTCGGTTAAAGGGAACAAACAGAAAATAAAATTATGGTTTTTACTGTAACGGTAAAGTCAATATTTTTAAAGCTTATATAAATCTAAATCAAACTTAAACAGTTTACGTGCTCAAAAGAGTTATTTGAAGCTCGAACAGTCTCTGACACTTTTCGGTTTAACAGCTTCGGAAGTAAACATCAAAATACAATTAAGTTCGTACTGCTAGATTAGACTCGACGCGAGCCTAAACGCAATAAGCGATGAGCCGGCGCAGCGGGCACCGGCGCGAGCTCGCTGAACACCAACACCCAGCGGACCGAGACGAGCGCCCAACTCTCACGATGAAACAACTTCAAAGGAACTGTGAGTAAACAAAACTAATAATAACACAATTTCTGAGTAAGTAATTTCGCCCTCTGTGAGTCAAACAGACCATATTGCGCGAGTGACGGCGGCATGTGGCGCCAACCGCGCGCTCGCGGCCTGTATATTAATTATTCACTTCGTTGTCTGAACATCTACAAATAGACTAACTAATACTTGTTACAGAACAATAAACACAGTTTTTCAGAGAGAAAGGGTATTTTTTCTTCGGTATTAAGTTTCTTTGTACATTTCTTTTGACGTTTAATTTATTGTACGAAAATAAAACAAATCGCAGTAAATTTTCAGCAAGGAGCTTCGCTTGCTCGGGGTATGATGGAAACGCAAAAGTTGACCTGAAGAAACGCTTAAACAATAGTAAGTGGCACTTTCATAAATGCTCGAGACTTTATAAGGCCAGGTTATAAATTTAAATAGATTTTACAAACTCGAAGGAGGTTTTACTAATTGATTCACGTGAATTCAGTCGTTCAACATTCTATCACAACGTCGTTAAATGGATTAATTTAAATTGAGATTTGTCCATATTGAAGACATATTTTGGCACCACGCGGTGAGGACTTGCAGGACTAATCAATTTCTCGAAAGTCTTATTAATTGAAAAAACCAACATGGGATGTGCGAGACACCGAGTGTTGCATGAATCTATTTCGTAAGTTCTACTGCATGCATGGCTACTCCACCTTTGCATCGATCCGATCTGCTACGAGCGTATGTCTGATCAATCAATCAAAGTCAATCAATCAATAATTGCCAAGCAGAAATATGGTAACATTTGGTGGTCTACATAATTTTTGAGCACATGTTTCACTGTATTACAACCTACAACTATCTAAAATTACTCTACAGTTGATTATTCTATATTTGATACTAATATATTACTATTTATAATTATAATCACAAGATACTCATTCCTTATTCGGGAGCACAATTAATTAATACTTAATATTATTTTTCATGTCAAATTTACTATTAAAAAAATATTTTATATCAATAATACATTGTTCAATTAGCCATCGGCGTAGAATATATCGATACCTTGCGATTCAAAGGGCGTAACCACCAAAACACAACTTTTCAGTAGAGCCAAAAACCTAAAATTAAAATTTTGTATTTGTCATAACTTTGTTGTTATTGAACTTATAAATATGATTGTCACACTAAAAGCCTTTGATTTTTGTTGTGTACTTTATTCAAAAATCATATTTTAAGAAATATTAATAGTTCAAAAGTTAGCTGGTGAATACGCCTCACAAAATCAAACATATATGTCTTTTACGCCCCATAAAAAGACCACTGCGTTAGTAGCGTGGGGCGTTATCACCGATTTTAGGAATTAAAATTTCAGTTTTTACCTCCTGTTTTATTATTTTTTTTAAATTTTGTTTTAAATTACAGTGCATAAATCTTTTTTAAGTAGAATAGTTCAGTTAAGCAAATGTTAGTCCATCAAAAGCTTGTATTTAAAACAATATCAATTACACATAAAGATGTGAGATCAATGAGATGATTTTTATTTTTAGATTTTTGCAGTGAAAATTGTAAATACTTTAAACTAAATCTGATTCTGGGATTCAAGAGTTAGGAAGTGACATAAAAAGTAACCCTATTCGTATTTAACTTGAACTGCCTACCTGAAAGGGATGGGAAGCGTGATGTTTAACTGAAGATAAAAGAGTAGGAGGCTAAAGCTTTTTCTAGTCCTAAAAAAAGTAATAAATAAAAAAGAAATTATTTAAAAAAAATTACTTATCGTATTATATTTGTAAATATTTAAAAACTGGCCAAATCGAATATCGTAACGTATCTGATATAATTATAGAATTCTATGATGAAAGATAGAGCAGAGAACAAAAATGATGATTCTTTTTTTTAAGTTTTAAGTTTCATCATTTGTGTTCACTTCTTCATCTTCTTCATCGGTTTCAGCTAAAATATCTGGAACATTTGCCGCAGAAGGAAGGTTACGATATCCGTTTTGGTAAGTTTTTGGTATAATGGTGTCACAAAGCCGAATAAGATCTTTATACTTCGCTGCACTTATAGGTAATCTGGCTATGTATAAAGGTTGCAACCTGAAATTAGCCTGATGATCTTTATCTGCGTCATTCTTTGAACTTTGATAACGTGTGTTTTTGTTCCTTTCTTCTTCTTCTTTCCCTCTCCCTTTCCCTTTTCCTTTCGATTTCTTTGGCTGCTCCTGAAAGAATTTGATATTGATCTCTTCTTTTTCGAGCTGACTCAAAATATGACGCCCATTGTGAAGGGCTCCACACAATTAATCTCTTCACCTCTCTTTCAATTACTGCGTGAACGGAATCTACCGGATGTAGGTATGCCCGGGAAGTAAAAAAATTATTTGGACGGTTTCTAAATTTAAAGAAACAGTCAAAAAATAATGCAATGTCACCAATACGGTCTTTGACCACCACATGAATCGCAGTAAAGTATTTAGTTCTTGATGGCTCTGCTATCTATATTTTGTAAATACTTCAATAAACAGGTAGCAATTTCAATGCTGCCGCGGTTTCCTTCACTTTCTCCCCAAGTATTACAAAAAACTTCTTGAGTAGTGCTCTCATACAGGGTAAAATTATACACTGAGTATTTCCTGGAGTAAATCTATTCTTAAATTTTCGCGATGCATACTTTAAATAAAACACTTTTTACCGGATATTATCGCGTATATTTTAGTTAATTTTAAAATTATTTCGACGTTTCGGCATCTTTGCAGTTGCCGTGGTCACGATAGACTAAGGTGTTGTTCATCTATTGCCAGTAATAAAAACTACATGATTGTCAATACATATTAACGCCATCTGTTTCTCAGTCTTCTCGCATAACGTCCCGGATTGACACAAAAGGCACTGACTGTGTCCTGAGTTTGCAGTCTAACAGTTTGCTGGTTTTTCATTTTGATGTTTTTAAGTATTGGATCCCATGTTGATGAAAGTTTCCAACCATCTTCTCTATTGAAATTTGGATGTTTTTTAATTTCAATAGTTTCTCTGACCATCCTAGGTATAAAATGTTTCTCTTTTGCTAGGATCTTCACGGTATCAAATCTTAAATAATGGTTGGGCTTGTCTATGGAATGTTCACAAACTGCAGATTTTGAGGTTCGTTTATTTTTAACATCAGAGATGTGTTCTTTAATGCGAGTTGACACATTTCGTTTGGTTTGACCGATACAAGAGAGCCCGCAGTCACAGTCGATTTTATAAACGCCTGGATCTTGTAAAGGGATGCTTGATTTTATTGGACGAAGATGCTGGCTTATCTTTGAGTGCGGCTTGTAGATAGTTTTGATTGAAGCTCGCCGAAGAATGCCTCCTATCTTGTCAGTAACACCCTTTATATAAGGCAGGAATGCTGGTCTTCGTTCAACTGTGAGTGGCTTTACGCGGTTTCTGCGACGGCGACACGGTGTTTTTAAATCGTTATCCCGCAGCACTTTAACCAGGTGGTTGAGTTCCTCATTAATGTGTTGGGGATCGCAGATTCCATGTGCTCTCTGAAACAAAGAGTTGCCTACGGCAGATAATTGGCTCGGGTGGTGGTGGGATTTCCCATTTAGATATCGGTCAGTGTGGGTGGGTTTCCTATAAACAGTATGGCTAAGTGTACCATCAGGATTTCTTTGTATTAAGACATCTAAGAAAGCTAATTTGTTCTCCTGCTCCAATTCCATAGTGAATTTAATTTTAGAATTAAGGGAATTGAGGTGGTTTAGGAATGCAGTCACTTCATGCTTAGGTAATAAAGTGTAGGTGTCGTCAACGTACCTCTTGTATATCTTCGGCACAACAGGTGCCATTCGGAGCGCTTGCTCCTCGAAGTTCTCCATGTAAATGTCAGCTACAACAGGTGACACCGGAGACCCCATGGCAACACCATCAATTTGAATGTAGTAATTGTTATTCCACATGACGTAGCCAGATGTTAAACATAGCTCTAATAGTTCTGCATATTCCTCGGGCAAGTTTGACTCACTTAGCTTCCTTTTTACTATATCAATGCAGTCTCTAACAGGTAGTGAGGTGAATAGAGACGACACATCAAAGCTAACCATAGTTTCATTGTTAGTTAACTTGAGATTTTTAAGGTCACTAACAAAATGGTAAGAATCCTTTACATATGCACTTGTCTTTCCTCGCAGTTGTGAGAGCACAATTGCTAAGTGCTGGGCCAGCTTGTAAGTTGGTGTGTCTAGCTGGCTCACAATAGGTCTCAAAGGTACTTTAGCTTTGTGTATTTTTGGTAACCCATACAATTTTGGTGGTTTTGCACTTGCTGGTGTTAACTTTTTCACATCTAAATGTAACAAATCTTTGTATTTTTGTATTAAAGTGGATGTTTTCTTCATAATCCTGTTGGTGGGGTCGTGATTCACCATTTTGTATGTGTTTTCATCCGCTAACAACTCCAAGATTTTTTCGTTATATTCAGATGTATCCATCACTACGGTAGCATTTCCTTTATCTGCACGGAGAACTGTTAACTCGTCATTATTGCGTAAGGTCTTCAATGCAAGGCGTTCTTCTCTGGAAAGATTCGATTTCGGTAGATTCTGAAAGTATACGGCTAGATATCTCCGGCGTATTAAGACGCAATAGTCTGTATTTGCGATATATATCCGAAACATTTTTGAACTCTTGAGGCAAATACATTTTGTTGCCCCTTTTTCGACTGTAGTGTGACGGCATTACAGGTAGTTTTTGTGTATATGTATGAACGTAGTTTTTTGTCTCCTCTGAATATTTTTTGGGACATTCGATTTTCTCATGTCTTCTTTAGCCATGTTATTGACAGCATTATCCATTGTATACCGTAAAGTTTTTGGAGATATATCTAATGTTGAAACTGTTAATGTTAATGTTTAAAACGAATTGTCCGTCACTGAGTCGCCGCCGCGGGCGCTTTCTTGTGCCTGTATAAACTTGTTTACGAGGGTCGCGCGGCGGGCGTAACCCCCGCTACCCACACCACTTTACCGCTACCCATTCAGTTTCACGCTAAACGGTAGATGCAGGATTACTTTAATTGCTCGTATAATCTTATCTCACTGAAAAATTCAAAAGAATTATGGGTGTAACTCCAATTTTGTATATACTGAACTTATTAAATCAAATTGATTGGGGCGTAAGAGTCAAATTAATTTGAAAACATTGAAAAACCATGGGCGTAACCGCCAATATTAACATACTATTTTATAAAATTTGGGGCGTATATTTTTAGTTAGTTTAACGTTCATAATGTATTTAAGTCATGTGCATTATACGCACTAATATTTTATATGAGAGTGTCGTTTACATCCAACGCTTTGATGAAGTCTAATTTTGATTGGATTTACGTCCAAAAACACAAAAAAAACTGCATTATTAGCCTTGGATTTTGCGGTCGTATTCACCATTAATTTTAGAATTTGAGAATTTTAAATACACAGTTCGATAGCTAAGAAAAAACTGAATATGATGGCATTTAAAAGTCATTTTCGCTAAAATGGTGGTTACGCCCTTTGAGCCGCAAAGTATCGATATTTAACTTTATTTAGTGGCAAGGTTTTTATGTTTTCAGGAAATTTATTAAAAACCTTTCTACACATAACGAGGCAATTCCTGCTACATATTTCGGTTTTATCATTCGGAAGACATAATTTATTTGGAAATCTAGTTGGTGTGAATATTCCTATCCACACTGCGGGGTAGTGGACTGTATTTAATAGATAGCTGGTAAATCTTAATTCATTCCCTAATTGAAAAACACTCTCGGCACAACTAAGCACTGACCTCATATGCTCTTCTTGCGGCGAATCCAGGCAGAGGGTCCCTTCATTCGATCACCAGCACTGACACCTCACAAGATCTTTTATTCACGATTGTTCCGGGTTATTTCTTTGTAACTAATTATATTTTAGTGGAGCGGCCGGCGCGCGCGCGGTAAGGGATGCGAAGCAATTATAAATGTACACTAGGCGGCGCTGATGCTCGTGACAATGACATTTGTCACAAGCGCGGTAAGTTCATGCTGGTCGGTTTGTAGGTACCAATCCACCATCATTCAACCAGCAAGGAAACAAAATGTGGTTCAGCGTGCCCAGTAGTGCGATGAGAGTGTAATCAAATTACGAATTAAAAGTGATGCAAAACATTAAGAAACGGCCAAACCATATGCCCCCGGCCTTGAAAGATCCTCTTTCAAAATTAGCGCGGAAATTAAAAGAAAACCATATTGGTGTAAATGCGGGTCATTGAACCATATTGCAGTGCGTAAAAATATTCGAATCAAACAATGCGTAACCAAATAACACAAGTTAAAGCGAACGGTTGAGTTTAAATTGACGGGGTTCAACTAATTGCTATGCGGTAATATGAAATAAAATACTATATTGTAACGTAAAGAAATGCGGTTCGTCATAATGCAATATACCCTAAACTGTATATATAAATGCGAGGATATGTGATATTACGTAAATATATTGCGTATATATAAATACCTTACAAGATATGCGATTAATATACAAAAAAAATGCGTAATACATATAGATTATTATAAAATATTAAATTATATTAAAATGCGTTTTACTATTGCGTAGGAAGCGGACACAGTTTAACAACTGGGCGTTGATAGGTACCATACTTGGTCCTGACCTCTGCAATGCGGATAATTCCATCCTTGCCTCGTATGACTTTGGCAATAATACCCAGAGGCCAAGTTAGTGGTGCTGCATTGTCCTGCATAACAACAACGACCATTCCTTCCACGATGGGAAGACATGGCGTGTTCCACTTCTGCCTAGCTTGTAATGTATGAAGATACTCCGAATGCCATCTTTTCCAGAACGATTGTACAAATTTGTCTAAAAGTTCATACCGTTTAAGTAAGTGCGTTGAAGTTGTCTCGACTGGAAAAGCGGGGAGGATCTTCAGCGGTGCGGTATGCAGGAAGTGAGCAGGGGTAAGGGCCTCAGGTTCCGAGGGATCGGAACTGAGGACAGTAAATGGACGAGAATTGAGCAGAGATTCTACTTGCACGAGTACTGGCGAAAGCGCTGCGAAGGTGAAAATTTGTGTTACGGTTGAATCCGAAATTGTGAATATAAAATCAATGCGATAGCGAGCGGAATATGTGTTAAGAACTATTTTGACGAGTTTGGACTGGAGAAGCGCTGCGTACACCTCCAGTCGTGCGAGAGAAATTACCTTAATAGGTGCGAATTTAGATTTAGCGGTCACTAAGGTGACCGTGCGTGAACTTGGAGTGGAGACACGGAAGTACACCACTACACCATACGCCTTTTCACTGGCATCTGCAAATCCAACTATGACTGCCGAGCATTGGTAAACGACACCAATGTGGCGCGAAATTCTCAAATGAGACAATAGTGGTAATTCGACGATACATTTATCCCATAATTTAGTAATGTGCGGTGGTAAAATAAATAATTCTTCGATTAAAAGTTTAGCGAATAAAACAACAGGTGCTACAAGTCCCAACACATCGTACAAACGAGCGACAGAAGATAACATGTTCCTTTTAAAACAAGGGCGATTGTCAGTATTGACAAAGAAAACGAAAGCGTCTTCAGAAGGAAGCCATCGAAGTCCCAAAATTCTTATAGTGTCACATTTGTACAAATCAACACTCTGCGTGAATCGGAGAGCCTCAGGAATATGCTCCAGAACTTCCGAGGAATTTCTGGACCACCTGCCAAGATGAAAGCCCCCGGCCTTGAACAGCTTTATCAATTGACGGGCGACCGCGCGTAGTGCAAGAAACGGTGAAGATTTTAAAACAAAAATAACGCGATCACGTTGATATGTTTGTATTGGGTCGTTGCAGTCAAATCTATATATAATGCGTTGAAAAGGACAATCCTGTTCGCGGGTTTCAATTTGCAGATACATTTGTTGAATATCTCCACAAATAGCGATTTTAAATAAGCGTAAATTCAATAAAATGTCGAAAATGTCCTTCTGCAGATTAGGGCCACAATGTAAAATGTCATTTAGTGAAGTTCCGTTATCGGACTTAACACTAGCGTCAAGCAAAGATCGAACTTTCGTAGCGACCTTGTCCTCTCGTAAAACAGGATGTTGCGGTATGTAATGAGCGAAATTATGGGAGTCATCTATCACAAGCGTTAAATATGATTTGTCAGGGTAATCTTTTATGACATCATCATATAGCGTTTTGAGAAGCGGTTGCGTTGCAAAACGACATTTTAGGTACAGAAACCGGCGTCGTGCGATATCAAACGTATCCCCGAAACAGCTCGGATCACGTTGAAAAGGAAGTGCGACTTTATACCTCCCGAATGCGTCTCTAGTCGTAGTTGCGGCGTAAAAGTCCTCACAATACTTGTCATCAATACTAATTGGCGGTTTCGCATCAACCTCTTCTATTTCCCAGAACTTGTGAACTAAAGATTCCACCTCACAAGTAGCGATGGAACAGAACGAAAATGACGAATGCGGTGGCGAAACAGAAGTAGGTGCGTCACCGAGGACGACATAACCTAAGACGGTTTCTAAAGCGGTTGGATATCCAGGCTTGTTTACGAGTTTGCCAGGTAGAAGAAGTTGCGCAAAGAGGTTGACACCCAGCAGAATGTCAACATCTCCGGGTGTGTTCCATAGATCGTCAGCGAGCGGAATATGGCCAAAGGCTGCAAGAGAAGATCGATCGACTGGACACACGGGCAGTTGTCCGGTAATTTGATTGAGCACCAAAGCGTCAATAGCGAATGAAGCAAGAGAGTTGAACTTCGACCTGAGGGATAACTGGACTGAACCTCGAACTACCTGTGCGGTACCTCCTATACCTTGTACAGTGACAGAAGGCGCATTGCGATTAGGACGTAAGCCTAATTTTCTACAGCATTTCGCAGTAACGTAATGTTTTTGCGAACCTGGATCTAATAAACAGCGAATTATATGTTCACGGCCATCATGAGCAACGGCGTAAACTTGAACAGTGGCTAAGACCTCAGTTTTAGCGAGCGAAAGATGAGAAGACGTTGACGACAATGTGCACAAAGCGACTTCGTCCGATTGCGGTTGATGTTGTGAGGATTGCGGTTTATCCGCGGGAGGATTTGAGCGAACGCGGTTATAAGCGGTATGGTCCTGAGAAGGAACCGAATGGTGCGGTTGCGCATCTCCAAAGTGCAGCAAGGTATGATGTCTAGCATTACACTTGCGGCAAGAAGAAGCAGATTTACAAGTACCAACTGAATGGTGCGGACTCAAACAATTGTTACATAATTTGTTGAGTTTTGCGAATTTATATCGATCATGCGGTGCAAGTTGACGAAATTGCTGACAACTATAAATATGATGCGGTTCGCCGTGGCAGCATAAGCATTTGCCACGGGGCGGTTGCGTAGAAACAAAAGCAGAATGCGTACGAGCGGAAGCAGGCGGTGAGGAGCGCGCGCCGGGGTTGCCAACACCACCGCCGCCGCGTGTTGTAGCCGTGCGCTGCAGGATCTTCACCTGCTCGTTCACAAACGTAACGAAGCTATCGTAAGATGGCATTGCGTCTTTCGATCCCCGAAGTGAGGACTCATAAGCCCTAGCGGTTTCTGTGTCTAATAATTTTAATCCCATATAAACGAACAAAAAGTCCAGTAGGTCATCGACCTTTAGTTGTTTGAGCGCGGAGATCAACGTGGTATATTTATCTATAAATTTTTCCAAGTTAATAGCGGACGAACTAATCAACGGTTTTAATGAAAATAATGAATTTAGGTAAGAAGTAGCCAAGACGCGGTTGTCCTGGTACTTGTCTATCAAAGCGTTCCAAATAATTTGGTAATTGTCCGCGGAGGGAATAAGACCGGCACAAATATTTGAAGCCTTCCCAGTGAGATGACTAACTAAGTAATGAATGCGTTCCGAGTCCGATAAACTGTTGTTGTCATGGATGACGCGCTTAAATGTTTCATGAAAATATGGAAAGTTCTGAATTTCACCGTCGAACACGGGAAGCGTAATCCGCGGGATTTTCACTAAGTTCGGAACGGATTGATTACTGTCGGAATGAAGCAGAGCGGAAGCAGAAGCGGGAGTGCACGCTGCGGCACTCTTTCGATCTACGCGTTCAAGCGTCGACTTAATGAAATAAAACATTTCATCAAACGTAGTGAGCGATTGGTAGTTAACTTCGTAAGACGAATCCTGTTCTAAGCGATACAAGTTAAGTTGATCAACTATCTGTATGTATTCACTTCTAAGTTGATCTATCAAGCGAGCTTGAGCGACAAATGTACTGCGTGACTTTTCACTGCGTAAATCCGAAATAAGATCGAATGTGCGTTGTAAAGAATTAAAGTATTGAGCGCGCTTAGCCTCATACAATTTAATTTTGTTCGATATTTCTGCCATCTTAACGATAAGTATTTTTTAGAAATAAAATATAAATTAAAAGTTCAAAATAAAGTAGACAATGTTTTATTAACAGTAAATGCAATAAAATATAATGTAAAACACATTGAAGTAAACAGTACTGACTATACAACCGTGCGTTTAAAGTTACGTTAAATCAAAACACAAAAATTGTGCATAAGTAAAAGTGCATAAACTAAATTAAATGCGTAAATCCGCGAGTAAAACCGTGAGCGAGTAGCAAGCGAGCGACGGAATATTGTATAGTCAGTAAGAGATTTATTCAAAACAAAAATACCTAAACAGGTGCGTTACGAAATTTATTAAAGAAACAAATAAATTCGAAAATCAAACAAGCGAAACCGTGAGCGAATATAGTATAAAGCGAACGAGCAAAGGAGTGTACCTACAACGCGAGGCCAAACACAAAAAAATACCTAAAAAGGTGCGTTATAAAGTTTATAAAATAAACAAACAAATTTGTAAATCAGCGGGCGAAACCGTGAGCGAATATTGTATAGCGAGTATATAGCGAACGAGCACAAGAATGTACCTACAACGCGAAATTGGGTACAAGAAATACCTAAATAGGTGCGTTATAAAGTTTATAAAACAAACAAACAAATTAGTAAATCAGCGGGCGAAACCGTGAGCGTATATTGTATTAGCTAGTATATAGCGAGCGATGGAATGTTCCTACAGTGCGAGGTTTAGAACAAAAAGAATTACATAAATAGGTGCGTAGCGATATATAACTAAATAATAGTATTTAGTGCGGATAATAAAATATAAAAACTGTGGTCCACTCCATAAACGAACATATATATATTTTTATATAAAAAATATGTAATATAACCTATTAAAACAAGAAATTCCCAGTAAATATATAACTTGGATTAAATGTAGTATTAATACGAAGTTTATATATGTATTAAAATAGTAGAATGTATGTATTAAGGTTCGGCGGGTCAGCGCTGTGCGTTAAGAATTAATATTTTATTGTAAGATTTCGAATCACCGTCACTTGTACGGGGCGTTGTTCACTTAGGAACAAAATCGAATAAAACAATATAAATGCGATATATTTCTATGAAATATGAATAGATTAAGCGTTACTGAGTAATAATAAAGCAGCAGTTTTATGTATTGTAATGAAATAACTATATTTTAAAAGATTTCATTTACGTTGCGTGAATACGATTGAAGCAATAAACACTTTTATAGTCTAAGCAATAAGGTTCAATGTCCCATGCGCGAAATTGTAATGAATTATATTTTAATAGTCGAAGAGACTGAAAAGATTTAAATATCCAGGGTCGTAAGGACCAAAAATTATGGTGT
The DNA here is from genome assembly GCA_923062675.1 of Marasmarcha lunaedactyla. Classification (NCBI taxonomy): domain Eukaryota; kingdom Metazoa; phylum Arthropoda; class Insecta; order Lepidoptera; family Pterophoridae; genus Marasmarcha; species Marasmarcha lunaedactyla. Next base: position 658,467 of record OV281344.1, read on the forward strand.
GAATATTCCTATCCACACTGCGGGGTAGTGGACTGTATTTAATAGATAGCTGGTAAATCTTAATTCATTCCCTAATTGAAAAACACTCTCGGCACAACTAAGCACTGACCTCATATGCTCTTCTTGCGGCGAATCCAGGCAGAGGGTCCCTTCATTCGATCACCAGCACTGACACCTCACAAGATCTTTTATTCACGATTGTTCCGGGTTATTTCTTTGTAACTAATTATATTTTAGTGGAGCGGCCGGCGCGCGCGCGGTAAGGGATGCGAAGCAATTATAAATGTACACTAGGCGGCGCTGATGCTCGTGACAATGACATTTGTCACAAGCGCGGTAAGTTCATGCTGGTCGGTTTGTAGGTACCAATCCACCATCATTCAACCAGCAAGGAAACAAAATGTGGTTCAGCGTGCCCAGTAGTGCGATGAGAGTGTAATCAAATTACGAATTAAAAGTGATGCAAAACATTAAGAAACGGCCAAACCACTAGTATTAAAATACAAGATCTCTTTTTTTTAACAAAACATTCAGGATGCAATTTAACAAACAACGCTGTTTCATAAATATACACGCTTGAAATGGTTAGAAGTTTCATATTACTTATTTGACCTATTTAATTTCTGGGTGAATAATAGTAATGAAATTTTGCCATTAATTTTGCACTACACTAGTGCACAGCCTAGAGTTACGTTTTGTAAACATATTTATCAAGATTGTAGTCGTTACGGCGTAGGCCTTGTAAAGCATCGTCCGCGTAGTTCGCCTTGTGCTCAGTAACATCGTGCTAATATTTATCAAGATTGTAGTCGTTACGGCATAGGCCTTGTAAAGCATCGTCCGCGTAGTTCGCCTTGTGCTCAGTAACATCGTGCTAATATTTATCAAGATTGTAGTCGTTACGGCATAGGCCTTGTAAAGCATCGTCCGCGTAGTTCGCCTTGTGCTCAGTAACATCGTGCTAATATTTATCAAGATTGTAGTCGTTACGGCATAGGCCTTGTAAAGCATCGTCCGCGTAGTTCGCCTTGTGCTCAGTAACATCGTGCTAATATTTATCAAGATTGTAGTCGTTACGGCATAGGCCTTGTAAAGCATCGTCCGCGTAGTTCGCCTTGTGCTCAGTAACATCGTGCTAATATTTATCAAGATTGTAGTCGTTACGGCATAGGCCTTGTAAAGCATCGTCCGCGTAGTTCGCCTTGTGCTCAGTAACATCGTGCTAATATTTATCAAGATTGTAGTCGTTACGGCATAGGCCTTGTAAAGCATCGTCCGCGTAGTTCGCCTTGTGCTCAGTAACATCGTGCTAATATTTATCAAGATTGTAGTCGTTACGGCATAGGCCTTGTAAAGCATCGTCCGCGTAGTTCGCCTTGTGCTCAGTAACATCGTGCTAATATTTACTTGTACGATGGCTCTGATCGCTTAATCGGAGCTTACTTAAAAGCATTCTGTAACCAATGATACCAGATATAAGATGGTTTGCAAAATCTGGTTAAAATAATGGTAAAGAATAATGGAGAAACTAAACGTGGAGCTACAGAGAATACAGAGAGCGCGTGCTATCTGTATCGAATTTAAAAGGTTCTTGCAAAAAGACTATAAGGACATAACCGTTTCAATCAGTATTGAATAATGTTCTATGTTATTTTAAAGCAGATCGTTTTTCCATTTAATCAAGTAGGTTTCATTGCGACGACTGGTGACGGCTGTTGACTGTTTCATGATTCTTACATCTATTGAAGCTAGTAGTTACAGGTACTAACGAGTATTACTGAGCACTACCTTGCTGAGGACTGAGAAGTAAAAATAGCGTCTTGCACAGCTTGCACCGGTCACATTTTAGATACGACATTTTCAATAATATCTATTACGAAGGCAAATTAAAAGAAAAACAGATTTTCAAACAACAGTTACAACAACAAAAACAGTTTAAATAATTTTAATTAATTATCAAACTTAGTTTCATTCGCGTAGCAAAATGAAATTGGCGTCTTTGATTCAATACTGCAATAAGAAACCAAGTGTGACCCTCAAAATACATTTACTTATAATTCCACTAGATTTAGATTTAAATTAAATTAAATTGAAACCTAAATAAGTATTGAACTTCTTGCTTTGCTATATAAAGCTTATGATTCCAAACTAATTTTAATTATCGCAATAGTAATTAGTTAATAAAGTATCGAATTTTATTGCTTTTATGGTTTACTATTTTGGCATATACACTTGCATATAAAATATTTTTTGAAGAACTATTTAAGAGAAACTATTTAAGAGTTTTTGCAGCGCACGACAAAGTAGCTCGCGGATGGCAGACTTGGCACTTATCTTTATGTTTAGCCAATTTGCACAATATCTTAAAAAACTATAGCCGAGCTACTAGCAGAAATTGTAGCTTTTTAATTAATTTTTAAACCAGTTAAGTACTTTTTATCTCTATCCATTATAAACAAACATACAAACAATCAAAACTTTCCTCTTCGTTGTATAAGTATAGAAGTAAACCGCAACATACTCTAAGATATCGCTGCCGAAAGTCATAAATTAGTTAAACCATTGCCAACGTAAAGTGACGAAGTTTTCATCAAATTATAAATGTTTGTGCACCGCGGGATTCGCGGGCGAGCAGCGGCGCGACGCCCGAGGCCGCAGAGCGTGGCAGGTGCCTGGCTCTTTGTTTTAAAAAACATGCCCTGTCGGTATAACCTCGGAACACCTCTAAGCCAACGTCATGTTGTACCAGATCAGTGATGTGGAAAATGTATGTCCACACAACGTTGTTCCTACCGAGGTGTTGAAGAAAACTGTTTACACTTTAAAATCAAGATGGTGGCTGACACAACGTTCGAATTTGGTCGCGATTTTGAATTTACACTGTTAGTGACTCCCTAAATGTTGGTGAAATAAAATGTTGACCTACATCTATTCCGAGGTCAAATTCTAACCTGACAGGACTGAAATTTCAATATTATAATAGAGCTATGATTCTAAGCATATTCTATCATGGCAACATCTGCCTCCCCGCTTATTAACAGAAAAATGGATTTAAAAGTTCATGCAACTCGATTAAACGTAAATCTGCTTTTGATTGAGTTTTAATTTGTGGAAAATGGTGCTTTAACAAATCAGATCTGTAACTTTGACGTAGGAGCGGCGGCGGGCGGCGGAGAGCGGTGGCGGGTGGCGGGTGGCGGCGGGGAGGGGAAAGCTCGAACTCGCAACCACGACATCCGAACTCTTCCTTGTTCTTCTCTTCCCGAACCTGTAATGGATACTGTGTTATTCTTAAATTATGGTAAATTTTAATCGAAGTTTAACCAGCGTGGTGTCAGATATTAGAATAAAACTTTTTTCATATAAACTCTATAACATTTTAAATTTTTTCAAAAGACAAGACTTTTAAATTGAAATTGACAAAGAAGTCAATACTTGAGTTTCTATTATTTTTAGTTTTTACGTATTTTTCTATTTCAAATTTAAATTGAACTCTTTATTGCGTTCCACAATGGTAAATTCAGGTGACAAAATTTTATAGAAGGTACATACATCATGGACCCTGTTGATCACAAAAATTTGGAAGGGTATAGAGAAGTTTATTTCAATAATTTAATAATAAATTAATATGTTTATATTGTATGTTATGTAGTATGTTATTATCTGAGAAACGATATTAAACCTGATTTGTGAGTTTCGAAAATATAAATTATTGTATCAATTTATTTTATGGTTAATTTTGTTTTTTCTTCTATTAGTTTAATTTTTCTATAAGTAATTGTTTAATAAACTGCCTATAATCTGTAGTATTTCTCAGAAAATCGGTTTCCAATTAATCTACATATCGTCCAATCTTATTTTTTTCTTCTTGCTTATCTAAATAAATATAACCCAGGAGCTTTGAAGTGTAAAGAGGTAAGGTGCCTCTTGAACCGGTGCGAACACTCTCCGCCAGGCGAGCCAAGAGCGACGTGATGGGGGGGGGCGCTGTCTTCTTGCTTATCCAAATAAATATAACCCAGGAGCTTTGAAGTGTAAAGAGGTAAGGTGCCTCTTGAACCGGTGCGAACACTCTCCGCCGGGTGAGCCAAGAGCGACGCGACGGGGGGGGGGGGGGAACGCTGTCTTCTTGCTTATCCAAATAAATATAACCCAGGAGCTTTGAAGTGTAAAGAGGTAAGGTGCTTCTTGAACCGGTGCGAACACTCTCCGCCGGGTGAGCCAAGAGCGACGTGATGGGGGGGGGCGCTGTCTTCTTGCTTATCCAAATAAATATAACCCAGGAGCTTTGAAGTGTAAAGAGGTAAGGTGCCTCTTGAACCGGTGCGAACACTCTCCGCCAGGCGAGCCAAGAGCGCCTCGACGGGGGGGGGGGCGCTGTCTTCTTGCTTATCCAAATAAATATAACCCAGGAGCTTTGAAGTGTAAAGAGGTAAGGTGCCTCTTGGACCGGTGCGAACACTCTCCGCCGGGCGAGTAAATATAACCCAGGAGCTTTGAAGTGTAAAGAGGTAAGGTGCTTATGCGAGCCAAGAGCGCCGCGACGACGGGCGCTGTCTTCTTGCTTATCCAAATAAATATAACCCAGGAGCTTTGAAGTGTAAAGAGGTAAGGTGCCTCTTGAACCGGTGCGAACACTCTCCGCCGGGCGAGCCAAGAGCGCCGCGACGGGGGGGCACTGTCTTCTTGCTTATCCAAATAAATATAACCCAGGAGCTTTGAAGTGTAAAGAGGTAAGGAGCCTCTTGAACCGGTGCGAACACTCTCCGCCGGGTGCGCCGCAACGGGGGGGGCGCTGTCTTCTTGCTTATCCAAATAAATATAACCCAGGAGCTTTGAAGTGTAAAGAGGTAAGGTGCCTCTTGAACCGGTGCGAACACTCTCCGCCGGGCGAGCCAAGAGCGACGTGATGGGGGGGGGGGGCGCTGTCTTCTTGCTTATCCAAATAAATATAACCCAGGAGCTTTGAAGTGTAAAGAGGTAAGGTGCCTCTTGGACCGGTGCGAACACTCTCCGCCGGGCGAGCCAAGAGCGCCGCGACGGGGGGGGGGGCGCTGTCTTCTTGCTTATCCAAAATAAATATAACCCAGGAGCTTTGAAGTGTAAAGAGGTAAGGTGCTTATTGAACCGGTGCGAACACTCTCCGCCGGGTGAGCCAAGAGCGACGTGATGGGGGGGGGGCGCTGTCTTCTTGCTTATCCAAATAAATATAACCCAGGAGCTTTGAAGTGTAAAGAGGTAAGGTGCCTCTTGAACCGGTGCGAACACTCTCCGCCGGGCGAGCCAAGAGCGCCGCGACGACGGGGGCGCTGTCTTCTTGCTTATCCAAATAAATATAACCCAGGAGCTTTGAAGTGTAAAGAGGTAAGGTGCCTCTTGAACCGGTGCGAACACTCTCCGCCGGGCGAGCCAAGAGCGCCGCGACGGGGGGGCACTGTCTTCTTGCTTATCCAAATAAATATAACCCAGGAGCTTTGAAGTGTAAAGAGGTAAGGAGCCTCTTGAACCGGTGCGAACACTCTCCGCCGGGTGCGCCGCAACGGGGGGGGCGCTGTCTTCTTGCTTATCCAAATAAATATAACCCAGGAGCTTTGAAGTGTAAAGAGGTAAGGTGCCTCTTGAACCGGTGCGAACGCTCTCCGCCGGGTGAGCCAAGAGCGACGTGATGGGGGGGGGGCGCTGTCTTCTTGCTTATCCAAATAAATATAACCCAGGAGCTTTGAAGTGTAAAGAGGTAAGGTGCCTCTTGAACCGGTGCGAACACTCTCCGCCGGGTGAGCCAAGAGCGACGTGATGGGGGGGGGGCGCTGTCTTCTTGCTTATCCAAATAAATATAACCCAGGAGCTTTGAAGTGTAAAGAGGTAAGGTGCCTCTTGAACCGGTGCGAACACTCTCCGCCGGGCGAGCCAAGAGCGCCGCGACGACGGGGGCGCTGTCTTCTTGCTTATCCAAATAAATATAACCCTGGAGCTTTGAAGTGTAAAGAGGTAAGGTGCCTCTTGAACCGGTGCGAACACTCTCCGCCGGGCGAGCCAAGAGCGCCGCGACGGGGGGGCACTGTCTTCTTGCTTATCCAAATAAATATAACCCAGGAGCTTTGAAGTGTAAAGAGGTAAGGAGCCTCTTGAACCGGTGCGAACACTCTCCGCCCGGTGCGCCGCAACGGGGGGGGCGCTGTCTTCTTGCTTATCCAAATAAATATAACCCAGGAGCTTTGAAGTGTAAAGAGGTAAGGTGCCTCTTGAACCGGTGCGAACACTCTCCGCCGGGCGAGCCAAGAGCGCCGCGACGACGGGGGCGCTGTCTTCTTGCTTATCCAAATAAATATAACCCAGGAGCTTTGAAGTGTAAAGAGGTAAGGTGCCTCTTGAACCGGTGCGAACACTCTCCGCCGGGCGAGCCAAGAGCGCCGCGACGGGGGGGCACTGTCTTCTTGCTTATCCAAATAAATATAACCCAGGAGCTTTGAAGTGTAAAGAGGTAAGGAGCCTCTTGAACTGGTGCGAACACTCTCCGCCGGGTGCGCCGCAACGGGGGGGGCGCTGTCTTCTTGCTTATCCAAATAAATATAACCCAGGAGCTTTGAAGTGTAAAGAGGTAAGGTGCCTCTTGAACCGGTGCGAACGCTCTCCGCCGGGTGAGCCAAGAGCGACGTGATGGGGGGGGGGGGGCGCTCTCTTCTTGCTTATCCAAATAAATATAACCCAGGAGCTTTGAAGTGTAAAGAGGTAAGGTGCCTCTTGAACCGGTGCGAACACTCTCCGCCGGGCGAGCCAAGAGCGCCTCGACGGGGGGGGGGGGGGGGCGCTGTCTTCTTGCTTATCCAAATAAATATAACCCAGGAGCTTTGAAGTGTAAAGAGGTAAGGTGCCTCTTGGACCGGTGCGAATACTCTCCGCCGGGCGAGCCAAGAGCGCCGCGAGGGGGGGGGGGCGCTGTCTTCTTGCTTATCCAAAATAAATATAACCCAGGAGCTTTGAAGTGTAAAGAGGTAAGGTGCTTATTGAACCGGTGCGAACACTCTCCGCCGGGTAAGCCAAGAGCGACGTGATGGGGGGGGGGGGCGCTGTCTTCTTGCTTATCCAAATAAATATAACCCAGGAGCTTTGAAGTGTAAAGAGGTAAGGTGCCTCTTGAACCGGTGCGAACGCTCTCCGCCGGGTGAGCCAAGAGCGCCGCGACGGGGGGGGGAGCTCCTCAGCAATAGCAACTTCAACATCATACTGCTGGTTTGTGTTCGCGCTGCCAACGCTGTGAAAACGGACCGAAACTTTTGTTATAAAGTAAATATTTTTCCAGAAATATCATAAGAAGAGTCAATAGGTACATTAAGCGAGACGTCTTCGTTTCCGTCAGCACTGTACATTAGTGGGATAAAGGACTGTATCAAGAGATATAATTGTACAATAGATAATTTTGCCTTACTATTACAAAAAGAAAATAAAACGAGTAAGTAAGTAAGTTCAGACCGAACGATTTATATTGAATATTAGTTCCGTGAGCGAGTTATCAGTAAGACGTCAGCGGCGACGGCGTATGGCGGGGCAATATCCGGCCCGCGCCGTCTCCGCGCCGGCAACCATATCCGCATTTATTGCTAATCTTATCGGCAGTCATTATACGTTCACCCTGACACTCCGTATACCTCTATAGAGGCGGTGGTAAACAAGTGAGACACTGTTGTGCGAGCTGCAGGAAGCTGATAAAGTAAACCTTCTTTAAGCAATACTGGTTTACAGGGTTTTAAATACAATTTCATTTTGTTAAGAAAATATTGAATACAGAAAACTTAGTATATCATTGATATTTTTGAATGTTAGTAACGAACGTATTGTTAATAATATTCTTTATTGAAAATGATAATCCTTTTGTCATAAAATATATACTTAAAGAAGATCCTTTAAGTATGTTTTCCATTACAAAAAAGTAAATTTCAAAAATCAAACTTTATTTCATATATCATTTGTTTCATTCACTCTAGCTCGTGTACAACTCCAACCTTTTTTTTTTAAGACAAACACACCAACTGTATGACCCCAAAGTAAGCAGGACTTGTGTTATGGATGACCATACAGTGAACTGGGGGGGAACCCAGATTAAACATACATATATACAACATGAGCCGAGAACAAACATCTGCGTTCATCACACAAATGTATGCCCCGGCCAGGACTCGAACCTGGGACCTTCGGCGTACGAGGCAAGGCTAGTTACCACTACACCACTCGGTCGTCGAATAACTTACAAGTATAATGAGAAAATTAGTTTATATTACTGTTGGTTACGGGCAGCACAATGCTCCGTGTGTGCACGAGTTTCATAAGATAGAATCAAAATAGTATGATTGTTTATAGTGTTGCTAAGTGGGTACTACGACGTAGTCACTCGTAGACCTGCTCTGCGTAGCCTTGCTCGTGCGACATATTGTCACGAAAGCTGCAAACTATCTGCCGTGTCTATGGAGTTGACGGGCTGTCAAATTAAAGCAGCGACGTGGTAATTAGTTGTCACTGTCAATGTCGCCGAGCAGTGCCGCGGGAACAGAACGCCGGCGACAGTTCATCTCAGTTCATGCTGATTGACATTATGATAAATCTCGGCGATTTGGAAACTATAAGCGAATCATATTTGATGTTTGACATTTGTGTGCGAAAGTCTAACGACCGCACTCAGGCACGTCTAATGGTTAATGGAAACACTTTAACACTTTTGAGCTGTAGAACCAGTTTCAAAATAGCTTAGGCTGTCGATGTACCTCCGGCACTCATCGAGCCAGACGCTGTAGACCGGTTTTGGAATCTGTTATGACTACTATTCTATAGTATGTCATTTATTTTATATATGATGATGATGATGAAGTATTCAGCCTTAAAGATCAGCCGACATAATTAAAGTTGGATTTCTAAGACGTGATTAAACGGGTACTTTAGCTTATGGGTCACAGAAAGCAGCGCCAATAATAATTGTTGTAGACTACTTGACTGCGGTTACTTAAATAATTATGTAGCAATGTAGTTAGTTGGCGATGACAGTTTGCGTTTACAGGTCCGCCTCAGACTGTCGTCGTGAGCTTCCTATGTGTACCAGTCTCCAAGATCATGGTGGCGCTTGCAACGGTGCGGAAATTTGAAACTCGATAAAATAAAAATCGTGGTAAGAATTCCGTGGATTCTTAAAATAATAGAGCCAATGTCGTCACCACATGAAGAGCCACCAGTACACATTCATTAAAATCTGTATAATTTGTAGTCAAATGGTCTGATCATACGCGCATTATTTTTAAAATTTCAGGTTCTAATGTTTTTTATTTATTTACAATTTACATTTATTTTAATTATATATAAAACTTTAATCGTACTAAGCCATTTGTGTAAAGTGAACATTTCTAATAAACTTACGATATCCACAGCCGGCAAGCGAGAACGCGCCCCACCGATGGCGAGTGGCGTCCGCGCCCATGGACACATGTTGTGATCATCTCGACTAATGCCGCGATGTCAGCCGCAGGCTTCGCTGCTGCAGTAATTCATTGGCTGCTCCCTCCCTCGGACTGGAAGCCGACCACGAACACGTGATCATGCGGCGGGCCAAATAGAAAGTACTCTAGTGCCGCCCCAGACGAGATCTCAGCAAAGATACTGTATTACTTTTGTGATCATGCGGCGGGCCAAATAGAAAGTACTGCAGTGCCGCCCCAGACGAGATCTCAGCAAAGAGACTGTATTACTTTCGTGATCATGCGGCGGGCCAAATAGAAAGTACTGCAGTGTCGCCCCAGACGAGATCTCAGCAAAGATACTGTATTACTTTCGTGATCATGCGGCGGGCCAAATAGAAAGTACTGCAGTGCCGCCCCAGACGAGATCTCAGCAAAGAGACTGTATTACTTTTGTGATCATGCGGCGGGCCAAATAGAAAGTACTGCAGTGCCGCCCCAGACGAGATCTCAGCAAAGAGACTGTATTACTTTTGTGATCATGCGGCGGGCCAAATAGAAAGTACTGCAGTGGCGCCCCAGACGAGATCTCAGCAAAGATACTGTATTACTTTTGTGATCATGCGGCGGGCCAAATAGAAAGTACTGCAGTGCCGCCCCAGACGAGATCTCAGCAAAGAGACTGTATTACTTTTGTGATCATGCGGCGGGCCAAATAGAAAGTACTGCAGTGGCGCCCCAGACGAGATCTCAGCAAAGATACTGTATTACTTTTGTGATCATGCGGCGGGCCAAATAGAAAGTACTGCAGTGCCGCCCCAGACGAGATCTCAGCAAAGATACTGTATTACTTTCGTGATCATGCGGCGGGCCAAATAGAAAGTACTGCAGTGCCGCCCCAGACGAGATCTCAGCAAAGATACTGTATTACTTTTGTGATCATGCGGCGGGCCAAATAGAAAGTACTGCAGTGCCGCCCCAGACGAGATCTCAGCAAAGATACTGTATTACTTTCGTGATCATGCGGCGGGCCAAATAGAAAGTACTGCAGTGCCGCCCCAGACGAGATCTCAGCAAAGATACTGTATTACTTTCGTGATCATGCGGCGGGCCAAATAGAAAGTACTGCAGTGGCGCCCCAGACGAGATCTCAGCAAAGATACTGTATTACTTTCGTGATCATGCGGCGGGCCAAATAGAAAGTACTGCAGTGCCGCCCCAGACGAGATCTCAGCAAAGATACTGTATTACTTTCGTGATCATGCGGCGGGCCAAATAGAAAGTACTGCAGTGCCGCCCCAGACGAGATCTCAGCAAAGATACTGTATTACTTTCGTGATCATGCGGCGGGCCAAATAGAAAGTACTGCAGTGGCGCCCCAGACGAGATCTCAGCAAAGATACTGTATTACTTTTGTGATCATGCGGCGGGCCAAATAGAAAGTACTGCAGTGCCGCCCCAGACGAGATCTCAGCAAAGATACTGTATTACTTTCGTGATCATGCGGCGGGCCAAATAGAAAGTACTGCAGTGCCGCCCCAGACGAGATCTCAGCAAAGAGACTGTATTACTTTTGTGATCATGCGGCGGGCCAAATAGAAAGTACTGCAGTGCCGCCCCAGACGAGATCTCAGCAAAGATACTGTATTACTTTTGTGATCATGCGGCGGGCCAAATAGAAAGTACTGCAGTGCCGCCCCAGACGAGATCTCAGCAAAGAGACTGTATTACTTTTGTGATCATGCGGCGGGCCAAATAGAAAGTACTGCAGTGCCGCCCCAGACGAGATCTCAGCAAAGAGACTGTATTACTTTTGTGATCATGCGGCGGGCCAAATAGAAAGTACTGCAGTGCCGCCCCAGACGAGATCTCAGCAAAGAGACTGTATTACTTTTGTGATCATGCGGCGGGCCAAATAGAAAGTACTGCAGTGCCGCCCCAGACGAGATCTCAGCAAAGAGACTGTATTACTTTTGTGATCATGCGGCGGGCCAAATAGAAAGTACTGCAGTGCCGCCCCAGACGAGATCTCAGCAAAGATACTGTATTACTTTCGTGATCATGCGGCGGGCCAAATAGAAAGTACTGCAGTGCCGCCCCAGACGAGATCTCAGCAAAGATACTGTATTACTTTCGTGATCATGCGGCGGGCCAAATAGAAAGTACTGCAGTGCCGCCCCAGACGAGATCTCAGCAAAGATACTGTATTACTTTCGTGATCATGCGGCGGGCCAAATAGAAAGTACTGCAGTGCCGCCCCAGACGAGATCTCAGCAAAGATACTGTATTACTTTCGTGATCATGCGGCGGGCCAAATAGAAAGTACTGCAGTGCCGCCCCAGACGAGATCTCAGCAAAGATACTGTATTACTTTCGTGATCATGCGGCGGGCCAAATAGAAAGTACTGCAGTGGCGCCCCAGACGAGATCTCAGCAAAGATACTGTATTACTTTCGTGATCATGCGGCGGGCCAAATAGAAAGTACTGCAGTGCCGCCCCAGACGAGATCTCAGCAAAGATACTGTATTACTTTCGTGATCATGCGGCGGGCCAAATAGAAAGTACTGCAGTGCCGCCCCAGACGAGATCTCAGCAAAGATACTGTATTACTTTCGTGATCATGCGGCGGGCCAAATAGAAAGTACTGCAGTGGCGCCCCAGACGAGATCTCAGCAAAGATACTGTATTACTTTTGTGATCATGCGGCGGGCCAAATAGAAAGTACTGCAGTGCCGCCCCAGACGAGATCTCAGCAAAGATACTGTATTACTTTCGTGATCATGCGGCGGGCCAAATAGAAAGTACTGCAGTGCCGCCCCAGACGAGATCTCAGCAAAGAGACTGTATTACTTTTGTGATCATGCGGCGGGCCAAATAGAAAGTACTGCAGTGCCGCCCCAGACGAGATCTCAGCAAAGATACTGTATTACTTTTGTGATCATGCGGCGGGCCAAATAGAAAGTACTGCAGTGCCGCCCCAGACGAGATCTCAGCAAAGAGACTGTATTACTTTTGTGATCATGCGGCGGGCCAAATAGAAAGTACTGCAGTGCCGCCCCAGACGAGATCTCAGCAAAGAGACTGTATTACTTTTGTGATCATGCGGCGGGCCAAATAGAAAGTACTGCAGTGCCGCCCCAGACGAGATCTCAGCAAAGAGACTGTATTACTTTTGTGATCATGCGGCGGGCCAAATAGAAAGTACTGCAGTGCCGCCCCAGACGAGATCTCAGCAAAGAGACTGTATTACTTTTGTGATCATGCGGCGGGCCAAATAGAAAGTACTGCAGTGCCGCCCCAGACGAGATCTCAGCAAATAGACTGTATTACTTTTGCAAGCTTGCAGCTGTCAAGTAGAAGTCATTCAATAGAGTTTGATTAAAGGATCTGTTTAATGAGCTTCAATTCAAAAAACTATTTTCCAGCCAAATTAAACCTCCATAATAATAGAGGGCATCAAGCGGGTTCATTCTCCACCGCGCGGATCGGTGTACTTCTTACTGAACCTCCTCCAGCCCTCATCGCCATATCCTGAATTTGGTCGAGTAGTATTAATTCAAAGAAAATGTAAATATTTGCTACATTTGCCACTTTATTTACGTATTTGTTTCAATTTATCGATTTGTTTCAATAAACCCCGACATATTGTATTTACATTTGTATTTTTAATAGTTTTTCCTGAACAGTGACTTTAACCCGACTTATTTTTACGTTCAAAAAAAAAGAACAATATACGTTAAACGTAAAAAATCCATTAAATATCATGAAAAAATAAACATTATTCAAAATCCAAGTAAGATATTTATCGAAAGAGCAGACAAGTTCAGTTTTCATTATTATCTGTACAATGACTGTGACAGAGCACCGCGCTGCAGCAGTGCGCTCTCCAGTGTACGAGAGCCCGCCTGTCGGAGTCGGGTCACTGAAATGCCAACTGTGGGGCTTGCAGTACAACATTAGTTACAACATGAGTCTTTAAGTACAGCTAACCCGTGACGCAAGCTGAGGATATAACCGGACGATGTGGCTGGCTCAGCGGCACAGCGCATTGACTCTACGAAGCCTCCGTTTACTGTTAAATTAAATAAATAGAAGATGAAGTTTTGGGGACTAAATCTATTTTAGTTATTTGTAAGTACAATTGCTAAAATCCAGGCTCTAATCCGATCCTAACCTAAAATCCAGGCTCTCCGATTAAATCATTCATAAGTAATTACGTACAAATATAGATTATTATAAATAGGTTCAATATCTTTTAAAAACCTGTCAAATGTTACTTGTAATGCAAACTCATATATTTTCATTACAAGTAAAGTCGTCCTCTTTCACACAGTAAGTGACTGTCGGAGTGACGCGAGACGCTCTTTACAGCCCATAAAGTGTGACTCCCGCGCGTCGTAAACCTGATCGCCGGATAGCAGCCGCCAGGTGGCGCTGCGAGATACGCTGCACTGCCATGTCGCGCGATAAGGACTTACGAGGTAAGCATGTACCTCTGTCACATAAATGTTGTTTTATGATGTCGGTGTATCCCGACGAGAGCGCTGTTTGCACTGAATTTATAAGGCTTATTTCAGTTGGTGTTATTGGAAAATATTTAGAAGAGTTACAAGTAGAGCTAATGAGCTTTTATGGTATACCTCGTTATTTATTGTATAACATATACATAATAACGAATATAAAAATACCACTCTTTCCGTTGAAGATATTAATAGTGGATTCGTTGTCATTTTTTTTTTTTGCTGCCGAAGCACCCTCTCGGGAGGGAGGTGGAAGATTTGTCATGAATACCACCGCAGCCGTCTGCGGGGTGATGTGGGACTCACCAGAGTAGCACCTACCCACTAAAAACCACCTTTACTGGCTGTGGCATGGGAATGCTAAGCAGCCTTCATCGGAGCGACACCCGGGTTGGGAGGTGGGTGCGCAAGCACGGACCGGCTAGAGGGTCACCCGCTGAGAATACTTAATCACTTAAGGTGCAAATGACATTTGGGATGATGGTTATCGGGCCTGGGCAGCCTTAAGCTGGTCCAGTTTCGCCGAGAGCTGATCGGGAGGGTCCGAGAGTGCATATCTCGGTCTACGGACTTTGTACCTCGACGGCATGGATGGAGTAGTGTAATTTACTGTCTCGCGAATTAATGGGTTAGGGTGCTCTTCGGATCGCTTGAAGAAAGCGGTGGAGAGGGTCCTAAGGTATTGTTGTATAGTAGGTAAATCAGGATCTCTGTGCAGGTCTGCGTTTCGCACGTACCACAGAGCATCCGTGGCCCTGCGGCAGAAGAGATTCTGGACTACCTGTAGATTATACAGAGCGGAGGGATTGGCATGTGCTAAGATTGGGGCGGCGTATGTCATGACTGGCTGCACGCAAACCTTAAAAAGCGTTCGCTTGTTCCTAAGGGACATTTTACTGTGCCGTCCTAACATACTGTTAAGTCGGCCCATGTACAGACGGGCGAGTTTGGTAACTCGGAGTATGTGAGGTCGGAATGAAAGCGTACGATCGAGCGTTACGCCTAGGTACTTGGTGGTACGTGCCCACGGGGTGGGCGTACCTAGCATACGGATAAGGGGGTAGCAGGTAAGACGGCGTTTGCGATCGAAGTGAATCGCAGAGCTTTTCTCTGGATTCACATCGATACGCCATTTTTTAAACCAAGCTCCTAGGTCGTTAACGGCATTTTGGAGTTTGTCGGTGAGTGTTTCGATTTTAAGACCCCTGACGTACAGGGCAGTATCGTCTGCAAATAGGGAGAGTTAAATTTAAAATTTAAAGGTATTTATACCTTTTGCCGGAATAGGTATATCATTGGTGTAGGTTGTGTATAATAGAGGGGCGAGTACCGAGCCCTGAGGGACCCCCGCCCGAAGGGGGCGGGGGGTGGAGAGAGTACCTTCGTGTTTGAAACGAAAGGTGCGATCTTTTAGATAGGAGCCGACTAGTTTGACTAGTCGGTCGGGTAAGCCTGTATTGTACAGCTTGTAAATTAGGCCCGAGTGCCAGACTTTATCGAAAGCCTTGGCTACATCAAAGAACACTGCGACTGTTCTGAGTCCCTTGGGGTAGAAACCGGCGAGTATGTACTCGACTATTCGGTGAACTTGTTGAGGGCATGAGTGCTTGGCACGAAACCCGAATAGATGGGGAATAATGAGGGGGTCACCGTCCGCTGGGAACAGGTGGTCCTTCATTCGAGCGAGTATGACTCTCTCGAGAACTTTGGCCATTGCCTTGAGTAGGCTGATGGGTCTGTGATTAGCCGGGTTATTCAAAGGTTTACCCGGCTTGGGAATGCCTATGACTATAGCTTCTTTTCAAGCTATTGGAAAGTAGCTTAGGTCGAAGCAAGCATTGAAGATAATCGCAAGTAATGTAAGCACCTGCCGAGGCAGCTGCTAAGTGCATGGTTGGAAATTCCATTTGCACCCGGGGCCTTCTTGGATTTCTGTCTCCTAATGATGAATAGGATCTCATCGTTAGATACTGTGATGGGGTCAGCGGTGACTGGACGGGAGTCTTTACGAAGGATTTCGTCTTCCACCTTCTGGACGTGTGTAGGGTCTGTGGGTTGGGTACTCGGGGAGCATTGTGAGGCGATGCTGTCTGCGAAGCATTCTGCTTTTTCATCGTCCTCGAAGGCGATAGTGCCATCGGAACGAGACAACGGAGGGGTGAAAGTGTGGGCGTCTAGTCAGAGGGCTTTCGCCATCCTGTAGTACGCCGTGTGGGACGGAGAGATATTATTCATAAGATCGTCTCTTTGAGCGTCTCTGTATTCCGCGAGGGTGGATCTGACTTTACGTTGTAGCTGGTTTGCGGCTGTCCTATGATCGGGAGTGGGGTAACGCCTAGCTCTGCGGAGAGCGGCGTTTTTAGCTTTGATTAGGTTGCTAATGTCCAAGGGAAGCTTGGGCTTGCCATGCTTAGCAACCTTTGCATTCTCACTAATAGCCGAGTTGATGGCGGTAGTGAGCGAATCGACTATCTAGTCAATTTTATCCGTGCTATCGAGATAGTCGAATGAAATCGCGAGTTTTTCGGAAATCGGAAGTCTGGGGCTTCCAAGGCCGAAGATAGGGTTTGTTTGAATCCTTCCCAGTTGGTATAGGTTTTCTATGCAGGAGGGTCGTTTTGTGGTCCTAGTATTAGGGACACCGGGTGGTCGGAACCTAAGTCGTCTAGCGACTGTATGTTCTTAAGGTCGAGATTGATACCCTTGACGATGGCAAAGTCAAGGCTATTAGGGGAATGAAGCGGGCTTACAGGTAATGTGTCGGTGTGACCGGGGAGATGACGTCGAGTTCGAGTGACTTCGTGATGTCTAGTAATTTAACACCATTGGTGTTGGTCGACAAGCACGTCCAGTCAGTATGTTTGCAATTAAAATCGCCGAACATAATGACGGAATGCCCTAGTTTGAGTAAGGCCTCGAAGTCACTACGAAGGGGCTGTGAACCACTAGGTATATAGACTGAGGCCAAGACTATGGTCCTGTGACCTGTCATAGCCAGCCTACATACTGTGGCCTCCATGTCGGTGAGTGGAGGCGAACAGTGAATACTCCTCTTGTAGTATATGGCAGTGCCGCCTCGTTGGACCGATGCGGGCCTGTCATCACGCACAAGGGAGTATTTAGGAATGGTGAGACCCCTGGTGTGCTGGGGTTTTAAAAATGTCTCTTGGACAAGGATTAGCTCGGGCTGTATGTTCTTGATGAACAGTTTGAGCTCCGGAAGTTGGTTGGTTAGACCTCGGGTGTTAAATGAGATTAGGGATAAACCTTAAATAAAACACTTTAAATAAAACACTTTTTAAGAAAATATTTAAGAAAATATATAGGGATAAACCCCTGGGTTTTGTGCGACCAGTCGTGGCGCTAAGTGGAGAATTCATTATAAGATTATTTATAATGTTTTTAAAAGAGATTTGTGACATATCTACGCCCTGCATAGTGTCGAATATCAACTGAAGGTCCTCAGCCATTGAATGCTGAGGAGAATACTGGGGACCTGCTTGTGGAGCAGGGCGGGTGGGTGCAGCCGGGCGTTGCCTCCAGGCGAGCACTGGAGTGGGCGTGGGCTGAGCGGGCTTTGCTACCGGGGAATCCCTGTTGCGCAGCGTCGGGAAATTTATGTTTGTAAGGGGCGGGGCCTGTTTGGGTGCCGCCGTCCTTGCAACATGTCATACGGTGCGGGTGCGCGGGGGCAGCCCCTGTAGTTTGCGGTGTGGCCGGACTGGCCACACAGCACGCATGCTGGTGGAGAGGTCCACTCGGGAGTGCGGTTACACTCTTTCGTAACATGCGGCTCCAGGCACTTAACGCACCTGGGGCTCGCGGTATAGTTTTTCGCTACCCATAAAGTTGGTATCTATGGCACTGACCTGGGTGGCCGCGGCGATGCGGCATCTCGACCGAGATGCCTGAGAGGACGCAGATAGTGCGGGCCTCTCTGAAGAATTTGCGAGATTTGGGAGAGTTGGTCAGAATGACCAATGCTAGGGGGAATCTACGGCCGTTTCTGCTGTGCATCTTATGCACAGCCACGGCGGGAAAGCCCTGGGACTGAATGTCCTCTAGGATAACGTCGTTGGGGATCTCATCTGGGACTCCCCTGAGTACTGCCTTTACCCTACGCTCTTCGGCGAGGGCGTAGGTGTGAAAGGCCAGACACCTTGTGGATAGAAGACGCGTTAGTACGCGGAAGTCCTCAATTGTCGGGACTGATATTTTTACGGCCTAGGACATGTTGAGTGCCGTGGTGTAGTTTATTTTGTTCTCAGCGCATAGGCTGGAGACCTGGGGCCATTTGGCCTTATCCCGTAGGAAGATGGGGGCAGGGGTCGTCGCCTTCGCAAGGACCGGTGTGCAGCGCGAGGCTGGCTTGTTGGTGGCGGCGGCTTGGCCGGTGGGGATCGTCACGTTTAGCGACATGAGGGAGGGTACTGGCGACTGGGTCACCGGTACGGTGTCGGCGACACCGGGGCCTTCTTAGACCGCTTAGAGCGGCGCTCTATCAGCGTAAAGCTGGCGTCGGAGGGCTATTGGGAGCCGGTGAGTGATTCCACTTGGGAAGTGGAATTGGCACTGCTGCTCGAGGCAGTGCGCATCGGTCTACGGGAGACGAATGAGGCCGAGGATGTGGTTACCGTCGAGACGGCGTCCGTAGATTCGACCTCCATTGAGGAGGCCGAGGAGGCGGGGGCGCTGTGAAGCAGCGGGGCCTGAGGGGCCGGTTGAGGTGCCTGAGGGGCGGGAAGGGCTATAGCTGAGCCTATAATGTCGGCAAAGTTTGAGGGGGTCCGAAACCCTTGTGAAGCAAGAGCCTCGATGAATGCCTGAAGGGCATCTGCAAATGAGATGGCCAAAATGGCGGGCGTTCTACGAGAACAGGCAACAATTATATTAATATAATAAATATATAATATTATGAGCGACCTAACAGTCATCCCTATCTAAGCCTCCCTACCGGCGGTAGGGGGGACCGGGACGGCCGCAGCGGTGCCTCTAATTCGGACAGCGCTGGTTCCGTCACCCTGGGTAAGGCCCAGTGCACTGGGATCGGGACTTCCGGTTTGTTGTTTGCCTGAAGGGCAAAACTCTGCGCACCGGGGCAACGCCGACTGGTTTCGTTGGCACCGTTACGCGTATCCACCAGTCCTCGGAGTTTTGATCACGGCGAACTTACTGCATGAAGAAACTTAAGAAACTTTTTGTGAAATTTAGGAAGTACGGCACGAGAACCCGAGTCGTAAAAACGACCCGTGAAATTTGGGGCGCTCAACTAGTGCGGGGACTAGAGAGCGGAAAAGGCGTCTACGATTGACGTGCGAAAGAATCCGCACGCAAACCGAGACTGTCCTATTCGTTGTCAAAAGGGTTAGGTTTAACCTAGCGAGAGCCTCGAGGAGGCGGCGAGAGGAAGGCGAGTGCGCCAGGCACAATTCGTCTCAGGAAATAATCTTCCTAAGATATATGCAAACCACGGCTACCTTACTGATAATTACTAATCCAAACGTGCTACGACAATAAAGTAGTTATTACTTTCTTTTTACTCCAAAATGCACTTCTAAGAAATTTGAGTGCGGTGTAAGGTGCTGATTTTACTGATCATTATGAGCTGAATAAACGTATTCATGATACTTTATTATATTCATAATGGTATTAATAGATCGTCCACGTCAAATTACACGTAGATGTCTCACGTAGACTATTTTTGTAGGTAGTTCAAGTGTTGGGGCACATTGCCGACGCCCCGTGATTGACTACTATAGCACGTGGACGGGGTGTGCCTCACGTGACGGCGTTATCTGGCCGAATGAGGAGAACGTGGGGATCAAGCGAGTTTTTAATTAAGGATTTGAAGAACTTGAATTGATGATGCCCGTTTAGGGTTGTACTTTAAGTTTCTCTGTAGCATTTTTTTATGCGAAGAAAGCCTGAGTATTTTTGACTTTTCTGAAATATATTATATTTTGATACTTATTTTTGCATAAAATAAAATGGCCAGCCGACCTATCACGTGTGGCTCGGCGGCCAGCTGACACACGGCCTGCCGACCCACATACATCCGCAACGTGATCTGTTGAGCAGACTTTTTATTTTAGGGAACCAAAAGAAGTCACGCAGTAAGGCTGTATCTTATCGAAGTCCCGAGTCTTGATTGCGCAGTGCGCGAGCGCGTTGTCATGATGTAGCAAAATAACTGATAAATCCAAGATTGATCACCTGCTACAATATCATAAACGTTATCATAAAAGTTTTGATCCGCGGTATAATCGTAATCCGGTAAAACAGTATCAGTGGTTTTGTTTGATTATTTTGAGAAACTGGTCTAACAACAAGTAAAACTATTTAATAATTAGTTTATTTAATAAGTAACCAGCATAAATAATTGTTTCCGTGGTATGAAATACACAACAGAACACTTTTTTGATTTTTTATGAAGCCAAACAAGTTACTTTGTATGGGAGCACTAAATTTAATAACATTTGAACTTTATTATAAAATTTAAAATTCTTAGATATTTATCTCACGGAATTAAATTATTTACAGTATTAAGTATGGTTTAGGGTTCTCTTAATGTTCAAAATTTACATGGATACTTGGGCGTAAATCTTTAGAAGCCGAACTTTGTATAGACATAAAGAGACTCTGTACATTTATTTTGAAAAAAATATACCCGTAAGGTTTCTTGCCAGTTCTTCTTCACGCAGGTTTTTTTCGAACTGGTGGTAGAGTCATGTTTTATTTGACATCAATAAGAACATGTCAATAATTGTCAATGTTGAGAAATAAATATTTTATTTCATTTCATTTCATTTCAAACATTTCATTTCATTTCACGTACATCCGATTAAAATGAGCAAGGTGATTTTATGTAAAAATCAACTTTGAATCACGTCTCCGTTTGTGTAAACCTGTTGACATCATATTTTTAAACGTTATCTTATCATATACTTCAATATAGGCCCGCCGCGCTCGCTCCGCGCCGCGAATCCTTTCGCGCTCGTTACTTATTCCATGTAAATAGACTCGTACCTGAGACCCCAGGCTGTTGGCGGCGGGAGGTATTGCAATATGAGGCTGTCAGTGAAGCGCGAGATTACTTTGTTATCATATATTTGTCAGGCGTTCGCCTTTTCTTTAAAGGTAAGTACCGATGAAAACGAAGCGGTATACGTCCGTCCAGTAGGCACCTCTTCTCTTCACTATTAATTAGTTAACAAAGACGCCAAACTTAACCGTTTTGGAAAAAAAAAATTTAATGTGACAAAAATTTAAGTTTCATATTTTTTTGCATTTCCTAGACCTTAAACAAATTTTAGTTTCATTAATTGAATCAATTTATAAAGGTTTAAGTCCATTTTAGGCCGTCAGAAAGCTTTTTGTTTCGGCACTTAATGGACGAATGGAATGCACGATAATTTGTATCATTTATGTAAATGATTATTGAAAAAAGTATCAGAACTAAAATATTTCCCAATAAAATGATCTCAATTAATAAGAAACTAAATGTGAGGAGTCTCCATGCAATAGCTGCGCAACGTTTGGGTTAATGATTCAATGCAAAAGAAGTTTTGATGGTGGATTATTTTAAAGATAAAGGCACAAAGCTTTCCATAAACAATAAAGTAAACATATAAAGTATAAATTTAAAACTAAATAAATAATATCAAAAACATATTTACAAACAAACTTAATTATGTTAATTGTATAATCTTGGAAAGCATTTTTCGATTGCAACTATAACTTTTTGTGAGTTTTGTTTTCTTTTAGTTCGGGATCCCTATCACCAAACTTCAAAATTCAAATACGTCAATCAAATATTCGCTCTGTTATTTTGCAACAAGTGGATGTGCTCTTTCGGTTTTCCTTTTTTTTGACTTTTTTCTGCCCATGTTATTTCCTTTTTGATTTTCCTTTATATTAGAACGTATTTTATCATAAAATAAACTAAATTATCCAAAAAAACTCTCCTGTGTTAGAAAATAAGAACTCAAGCTAAAAACAAGCTTCATAAGTGCGGAGGTTGCCGACATCACCAAGAATGTCTTGGTATATATCTTGATCGTACACTTAAACATGTTTGCGACTATTTAAGGTGCACGGAGCTAGAATAATTAGCCAAGAAGGTGTCTAAACGCGACAGACACTCGCTTCGGGTCGAGAGATAATGTGGCTCAGTAGCGTCAGTTTCACGCATTTTGAGACCTCTTCCTTTAAAAGCTTTTAGGTTAGTCTCATGAATAAGTGTGTTTTCTTTCTATAATCTAGTTGATTTTGGACATGTGACTTGTGTTGTACGTAAGATTTCCTTTGACTTCGTTATTTAATTAAACTAATAAAAACAAAAAAAGTGAGTTCAATAATCTTTTAAATATGGTTCATGACTATATAGTTTATACCTATTAAAAATAATCATGACAGTATTCTATACCGAAACATCATCGGCCGATGGCTCAAACACTATGGACTTAAGCCTTTATTTGCAAATATTTAAACCCAAACATTTAGATACTCTTTTATAAAACGCCTGTGGATACGAGTATTTCTTAATCACAGAATGTATGTCACGCAGAAAATTTGTAACACAGAAAAGCGCTGGCAACCGTTTGGAAACTCTCAGGATTTTATTGCTCAAATAATATGTGGCATAACCTCAGAATATGTCGATTGAAGAATACGTAAATAGAAATACATTTTGTTTAGTTGATATAACGCAGAGACATCGACAAAACAAGAATAATTAGAGTATATAACAAAAAACAACTCAAAAGGATCTTTCTTTACATAGTAATTTGGCAAAGTTAAGCGAGTTTTTAATGGCACAAAATATAAATATAACTTAAGCGTTATCAAGATGAAAAATACAAGAATAATTCTAAGAGGCTTGATGATAGCCAGGAGCCGTTCCACAAAAACTGTTATATGAAATATACTTCAAAAAAATACAATTATATATCAGTTCCTTTTACTTGCCTCTTTTTTCCCTTGACAATTTTGATAAATAAAAACAATGATTTGTGACCTGTTTCCATCGGTTCTCGGTGCGATGACTAGTAGTAGTAGTAAACGAACTGGAAAGAACCTCGCATTGTTGTTTTTATTCTAGACTATAATATTGATTAATTTTGTGTTCTTTCAAAGTTAACTGAAATTTGAGTAGTATTTTAGGATAAGTGTATTTTGTGACAATTTTTATCTATAGTTACTTGGTTTTGATAACAATTTAATTTACTCGTAGTCTTTACTAGGTAATAAACCCAAACAACAATCTTTTTGTTATAGTAGTACTAAGTTTAGTGACCATATTGTGTGAGTTACTAAGATCACTTTAGTTGGATCAATAGATTAAAAAAAAATTATAACATGACTGACGATAACGTAATCATTAGAAAAAAGAGATCGGATTCACTGCACAAAGTTACAGACAATCCAACATTATTTAAAACTACAACAATGAGCTTGCCCGATACATCTTTTAACGAAAGTACTACTATTGGCGAATTGCAAGAAAATAACGCGAAAATTACAATGGAACTAAATATTGCTATCCAAGAAATAGAGAACTTAAACATTGAAAATAAACGCCTTCAAGTTGAGTTAGAAAAGTGTTGCAAGGTTATAGAAATGTATAAAAAATAGCAATCTCGAAAGATTTTAACAAAGTGAAAGGTAGTTATAACCTATCAAATAAATGCTTGACACCTCAACTAAAAAGGAAGAAAAATCGTGCTAGAACTGTAAGTTTCTCTACACCCAATAGCCCCAATCCTACACGGGCCAAAAGCGGCCCAGTAATTATTAGTGCAGACAGTGAAACTGAAATTAAAGACACTTCAGAAAACATTCCTGGAGTTACAGAAGAGAAACCAAATGTATCTCAAAAGAAAAAGTCGGTAGAAGCTAAAGAAAAACAGCCAACAAAAATCAAGCGAGTAGTTATAGTAGCAGATCAACCAGGCAGGCACATGCAGCCAATACTCCAAAACCTCCTAGGCTCCAAATATTCGGTATCTGGTTTCTGGAAACCAGGGGCCCCCACGAAAAATTTAATAGATACAGAAAAAGATACAATCCAAAAACTGTCTGAAAATGACTATGTAATTATGTTAGGAGGTGCAAATGATGTGAATCCATTTGAATTTTAGCTAAGACTAAACATTTGGCTCGATTCTATTAATAACACAAACATTTTGATACCAGAAATACCTTATTATAGAACTCTTAGTGAAAAAAGACTCAACCATGAACTTAAGTTTATTTGTGAAAAGTACAAAAATGAAACATTTGTTGATATGTGTTTTTATGAACAAAGGCCGAACAAAAGAAACTTTCCACTTTACATGTGTAGGACATTGTTAAAAGATATTCTTCATAATGAATATAAAAGAAATTACAAAAACTTTATACGCCCACTTAATATTCCTCCAAAAATCTTACCAAGTGATAAAGGCACACAAACAGACCTTAAACGTATAGAATCTAGTGAAGTTGACGCAGACTTAGCACAGACTCACAATAATAATGTTCGTGGGGCTAACTTAAATCATTATTTTCGTCATTAAAAGTATTTATATCTTACATCAAAATATAAACGGTTTACTAGAAAAGTCAGACCTCTTAACAGTTTCCCTACGCCTATTAGAAAACGAAAATAGCACGGTCGATATTATTTGTTTAACAGAACATTATATGGTAAAATCAGATGTAAGTCTGTTAAAAATATCCAACTTTACCTTAGCCTCTGACTGTTCTAGAAGCAATAGACACGGCGGATCATGTATCCTAATAAGAAATGCCATTAAGTATAGGAGATGAAATGAAATAGAAGAACTTAGTGTTACCAATATTCTTGAAGGTTCTGCTGTTGCGCTTACTACCCATAAGGTTATAATAATTTGTCTATATAGAGCTCCAAATGCAAAACGTGAAACATAAGGTATCTTTTTCAAAAAGGTGAATGATATTTTAAGCAGTTTTTGTCATAAAAAAAGGAAAATCGTGCTTTGTGGTGATTTCAACATAAACATTTTAGTAAACAATAAACAAAGTAATAAATTCTAACAATGACAAAATATTTTTAACTTGAAATTAGCTTTAAGAGAACCAACCAGATTAGGCAGTAGCACATGTCTGGACAATTTTGTTCACAACGTCCGCGGATGTCAGAGTAGGGTATTGGAGCTGGCTCTATCGGATCACACAGCACAACTTCTGAATTGTCCGGTAAAGGAAACTATTAATGTACCATTTTGGTTCAAATTAAAACATGACTTTAATAAGGACAACATTAGGAATTTTAATGAATACATAAAATATATAAAATTTACTGTTGTTTATTACAGTGAAAATCCTAATGAAGCATTTAATAATTTTTATGACATTTTTAAGCTTTTTTACGACCTAGCTTTTCCATTGGACTAAATGACCAAAATGGATTTCTAAGGGTATCATAATATGTACGAAATATAAAATATCTTTGCTTTGAGAATACAGAAAAAACCCAAGCAGCAAGAATAAAACAAAGTTTAAAATGTACGCACAACGATTAAAAAATATAATAAAACTGACACAAAAGGCTTGAAATAATTATTTTATAAAAACATCAAACAATAAAATGAAAGCAACGTGGAAATTAATAAACGAATGTAAGAGCAACCAGCCACGAAAATATATCAATCAATTAGTAAGTAATGACATAAAATTGATAGATCTCTTAGACATCGCAAATCAGTTTAGTTATTTTTACATAGAACAAGTACAAAATGATGGTATTAATAATTCTTCTAGTGTAATCAATTTGAATCATCCAAATTCAATATTTATAGGACCTACGAGTTCTAACGAAATTATAAGCATCATCAAATGTCTAAAAAATTCAATTAGCACAGGATATGACGGTATAGCCACAAAAATTATTAAGGACGTTGCAATTTATATAGAACCAGTATTGAGTTATATAATTAACCTATGCATCGAATATGGTTGTTATCCGAAAAACTCAAGACTACAATCATAAACCCCATATTCAAAAAATTAGACAATGAATGCATCTCATCATATAGACCTGTGGCAATGGTATCAGTATTCTCAAAAATATTTGAAATGGTAATCTAAAAAGACCTTTTTAATTTTTTTGAGAAGCAAAACCTACTAGCTGAAGAACAAGTTGGGTTTAGAAAAACTAAGTCATTAATTTGGCGTTGTACAGATTTCTTAAAAAGGTTATTATCATGTTTGATAATAAAACACCCGAATGTGCATTATTTATGGATCTGACAAAGGCTTTTGATTGTGTAGATCATAAAACATTAATCAATAAACTTTACGCTTACGGAGTTCGGGGCGTGACGTTAAGGCTCATGAAATCATATCTTAAGAATAGAATACAAGCTACCCAAATAACCAAAATGTGCACATAGTCCCTCACAGAAACGGACTTTTTCTCCAAATACAGAGAAGTCAAGCACGGCATTCCTCAAGGTAGTATTTTAGGGCCGTAATTATTTCTTATTATATAAATGATTTCCCCAGTATAACTACACATTCCATGGTATTATTTGCAGATGACAGTACATTAATTTGCTATAATAAGGACATAAATATACTCAAAAATGACATCCAAAATACATTGACTTCAGTAATGAACTGGCTAATGACAAATAATCTAAATATTAATTTGAGTAAAACCCATATCATTTCATTCATATCATTTCATATTTCACAAATAGACATAATAACTCAACATCATTTAATATTGACTTTTGCGGACAAGAAATAAAAGATATTAAATATTAAAAAAAATTGACTCTAATCTAAAATGGAAGGAGCATATAGAGAGTGCGTGCAGCAGAATAAATACATTTTCATTCGCACTACGTAAGTTGTCGAAAGTAGTCAGCGTGACGTCCGTACTATCAGCACATTATGCATACGTCGAATCGGTGCTGCGATATGGAATAATATTTTGGGGGTATTCGACAGATAAAGGAAAAATCTTTAAAGCCCAAAAGCGTTGTATTCGTGCTATATATAACCTTAAAAGTATAGAATCCTGTAAACCCTACTTCAAAACGTTAAGAATTCTGACTTTCCCATGCCTTTATATACTTGAAACAGCCCTATTTGTAAAAAACAATCTCAACTTGTTTGAAAAAACAAATAGTAGAAGACACAAGGATACTATTTGTGCTCCAACTCGGAGTACCGCATTGTTTGCTAAAAGTTTCTTCGGGATGGCCCCAAATATATATAATAAATTACCAAAATCCATTACAGAAATTAATAATTATAATAACTTTAAAAGTAGACTGAAATAAGTTAAAAAATAAGTTAAAATGAATCTTTGTAAAATGACATCCTTCTAGACATACTAACAATGACTGTGTGTTCGAGCTACTAACGCATCAAACAGAAATAACGGGTTCACCGGCAGCCCCCGCCGAGCAAGCGAAACCGGTCGCCGCGCCGAGTCAGTCGGGCAACGAAGGTGCGACATAATACCGCGCCGCTGCGTGGACGTGTGCGCATAAATAACCATCGATTCAATACATCAAGTTGTAACCTTTTTCTCGTAATAAATTCCTTTAAAGGTGATAATAAGATTACAGTCCACTCATTTCAAAGAACCCCATCATTTTTTACATGGTCCTTTTACCGAGGACTTTGGACCCGAGGAGAACAAAGGAATTTTTTCGAAGATAAAGACTAGTAAACAGCTGTTTCCCGGCCCGATTCCTGTTAGAAGATTCTTTGGCGTGCATCAAGGAGGCGTCTACGAAGACAATAGTGTTTTGACTTCGCGTCTACGGGACGACAAAGAACAACTACGTGTCAATCTACGTACTACGTTACGATCAAAAAACTACGTTATACGCAACAATCTCACAAATTGAAGAAAATATTTGTTTGCACAGTACAAGTAAGACCGTTCCAATTCCTTTTTTCATATTCATTTACAAAAATAATTCCATTTTTCATATCCATTGTTCATTAATTGCCGTTAAAAATTGATAGTTTCATGTAGTATTTACTATAACTTCATTCGCAAATCATACTTTCAACGCTCATCATAACATACAACATTAAATCATAAATTTACCTAGTTTCATTAAGATTTTGCTTGATCCATTACACTTATTATAATTTTAACTTTTTTTTTAACTACCCATACCACCAATCAGTTTGCGCCTGCAATAAAAAAATAGCAAATATTATTTCTATGAGTTTGCTTACTTGATTTTTTTTCATTTTGTATACGTTTAACTGTGGTTAAAGTTTACGCATTTTTTTTCCTTTTTCATTATGTTGGGTGATTTGAAAATTAAAAATCCTTCATAAATTTGATATCATAATTTATATCAAAATTTATATTGCTGTGCTTTTGAAACTTTCTTTAACTTGTAAATATTTTCTTCATTCAAAATGGCTGAATATAAAAATTTGATTAAAAAGCGTGCATCCATAAAGGCTAAGCTTACTCAATTTGCTTCCTACTTGAATTTTTCAAAATCCTGTGAAAAGTTAAGCGATTTGCAACTTACTGAGATAGAGTATCGATTAAGTACATTCGAAAGTTTATACGAAAAATATGACGCGTTGCAGAATGAGCTGGAGTCGATAGCTGATGATCCCGACGAGCAATATTCGGAACGGGAAGAGTTTGAGAAGCTGTATTACGGCTTAGTAGCATCTGCCCGGCAGCTCACAAGCAACGCGCGCAAGTTGTTGGCGCGAGCAGAAGACAATGAGTCCCAGGTGGGTTCTTGTACTCACACACATGTTCACAATTCTATACGTTTGCCAAAAATAGATTTACCAAAATTTTCCGGTAGCTATCATAATTGGTTGGAATTTAGGGATACTTTCTTATCTATAATTCACAACAATCAAAGTATAGACAACATTAATAAACTGCACTATTTACGTGCATCATTAAAAGGTAGCGCTTTATTAGTTATTGACAACTTAGATTTTAAGTCGGATAATTATGATTCGGCATGGAAGTTGCTTTGCGAACGTTTCGACAATAAAAGGTTACTTGTGAACAACCACGTCCAAGCCCTTTTCATAATAGAGCCTTTACAAAAGGAATCTAGTCGTGGAATACGCCATATCATTGACGTGACTAATAAAAATTTAAGAGCTCTTTCAACTTTAGATCAACCCGTGCAATATTGGGATACGCTCATCATATATATGATGTCTACCAAATTAGATACTATTACAAACCGAGAGTGGGAGCAGCATAGGAACAACCTTTTACAACCACCGAATTTAACAATATTTACAAATTTTCTATCAAATAGAGCGGATTTACTCGAGACCCTCGAAGAGTCAAAGGTCAAAGGTAAGAAAGATATGATCAACTTTTCTAATCCTAAATCTAAAACTTTCATTACTGAAGTATTATCTCAAAGTTCTAGCCCTCAATGTCCTTTGTGTCACGGTCCTCATTTTCTATATTCTTGTAAGGAATTTAAAGAACTTGCTATCCATTCACGCATAACTAAAGCAAATCAACTGAAAGTTTGTAATAATTGCCTTCGACCAGGCCATGTTTCATCTAAGTGTAAATTTAGTCACTGTAAATATTGCAAGCATAAGCACAATACTTTACTGCATGTAGATAAGGAACCTGAAAGTCTTTCTACCCCTAATGTTGCGTTCACTATCAATCAGTCTATTAAATCTCGTGTTGTTTTACTTTCCACAGCTCTCGTGAATGTCGTAGATGGTAGAGGCAAGCTCCGTCAAGCTAGAGTTTTGCTAGACAACGGGAGTACTGCAAACTTTATCTCTCAAGACTTTTCACGTAAGCTCGCTTTGAATCTAACTAATATTCAATCAAAAGTAGCCGGTCTAAACAATCAGTCTAGTACTATTTCAAAATCGTGTTCTATAACTCTACGGTCATTGAATGTTAATTACGAATTTAACATTGACTGTTTCGTTTTACCAAAAATAACTTCGTCTATACCGAACATGCTTATTGATGTAAGCGAATTATCTTTACCTGATGGCATTCGTCTAGCCGACCCGTCGTTTAACTTCCCGTCGTCCATCGACATCCTTGTTGGCGCGGAAATGTTTTGGGAAATTTTAGGCGCGAATCGCTTAAAACTAGGTAAGAATAAACCTACTCTATTTGAATCCAAACTAGGTTGGATTATATCAGGTGCCTTTGAGCAAACGCAAAAAATGTCGTCCACCTGTACTGGTTTGTTTGCGTATGATTCGAATAATCCAACCATAGATCTTACGAAGTTTTGGCAGTTAGACTCAGTTCCTTCTAAACATAAGTTTACTGCTGAAGAAAGAGCGTGTGAACAATTGTTCAAACAAACTACACATCGCACTTCTGAAGGTCGTTTTACGGTACGTATTCCGTTAAAAGACGACCCCAGTACTCTAGGTGACTCATACAAAAGAGCCAAACAACGTTTCCTTTCACTAGAATCACGACTGGCAAAAAATCCAAATTTAAAGAAAATGTACGTTGATTTTATGGACGAATATATTGAACTAGGGCACATGTCAGTAAATGAGCACCCATCAACATATTCTGGCCCAACGTACTTTCTTCCTCATCATGGGGTTCTCAAAGAATCGAGCACGTCTACTAAACTCCGAGTGGTCTTTGATGCTTCGGCAATCACCACTTCAGGAAAATCCTTCAACGAAATACAAATGGTAGGCCCTACTCTACAAGACGATTTATTATCTATATTAATACGTTTTCGTCAACACAAAATAGTTGTAGCAGCCGATATCGAGAAAATGTATCGGCAAACTTTAGTTGATGAGAAACAACGCCCTCTTCAACAAATATTGTGGAGAAAACAGTCTAACGAGCCATTGAAATCGTACATATTGAACACTGTAACGTACGGAACAGCTTCTGCGCCATTTTTAGCTACAAGATGTCTAATACAATTAGGTAACGAATGTGCTGACCCACGTTTGCAGTTTACGATAAGTCGAGACTTTTATGTGGATGACTATCTTTCAGGTGGCTCTTCAGTTTCTGAAGTACTCTTCCAGCGCCAGGAAGTCATTTCAGTTTTCCAATCCGCTAAATATAAGTTACGCAAGTGGCAATCCAACTCTATAGAACTAATAGAAGCTCTATGCGGCTCTACCAACGCTAGCGATCGCGTAAATCTAAGCGAAAATGAACTGTCTAAGACTCTTGGTCTAAACTGGAATTGTGCTCATGATACATTTTCATTTACAATAAATATTTCTGTTAATACTACCATAACAAAAAGGAAAATATTGTCGATCATTGCGCAAATTTTTGACCCTCTTGGTCTAGTTACTCCAAGTATAGTAGAAGCCAAGTTAGTAATGCAACAACTTTGGTCGTCTAAATGTTCATGGGACGATCCGGTTCCAGACAACATTCAAGATGCTTGGTTGACATTTCAAAACACTCTGCCTTCTTTAAATAATATCGAAATACCCCGATGGGTAACGTGTGACTCACCATTAACACTACAATTGCATATATTTACAGATGCGTCGGAAAGAGCATACGGAGCATGCGTTTATATCCGAAGCTCGATGTCAAATGGCTCGTACGTCACTCACTTAGTAACTTCCAAGAGTAGAGTCTCGCCAATTAAATCCACGACTATACCCAGGCTGGAGCTTTGCGCAGCTCTATTAGGAGCTCGCTTATTTCAGAAGGTCACTCAATCACTCACACTAACCTTTAGTGATTGTATATTCTGGAGTGACTCTACCATTGTCCTTGGTTGGTTGGCATCTTCGACGATGCAATTGAAAACTTTTGTTCGTCATCGTGTGAGTGAAATCCAAGAGACTGTAGGTGAATATAAGTGGAGGTATGTACCTTCACTTGAAAACCCCGCAGACCTCGCTTCACGTGGACTAGCAGCAGACAAGTTATGCGAGTCTAAGTTATGGTGGTCAGGACCAGATTTTTTACAAAAGGACGATTCTTATTGGCCTAAGTTTCCCAAAGCATCATCTATTTCAAATAAGTTACCGGAAATGGTGAAATCATTTCATGTCGATGAGCAGTTATATTCAACTCAAAACTCAATCATGAATAGTATTTTAAAATGTTCAAGTTTCCAAAAGCTACAGCGTATTATATGCTACATTTTGCGTTTTGTAAATATTTGTAAAGGTATGAAACGGCAAGGTTCACTTACTCCTGAAGAACTCACGAGTGCGTCTTGCACGTTAATGAAAATTTCTCAACAAGATTCCTTTCCAGAGGAATGTAAGTTACTAAAATTAGGTAAACCGTTACCGCCCAAAAATAAATATCTGTCCCTTTCACCTTTTTTAGACGAGCATGGAGTTATTCGAGTTGGCGGTAGACTGAATAATTCGTTCTATGATTATGACATTAAACATCCTATTTTGATATCTAGTTCTCATCACATTACAATAATTTTATTCAGAATGTTTCATACTAAATTATTTCATGCGGGGCCACAACTTCTGCTAGCTACAATCCGTCAACAATACTGGCCCATCGGTGGTAGGAATTTAGCGAAAAAAATTTCACTACAATGTGTAAAATGCTGTAGAGTCAAGGCTAATACGATCCAACCAATTATGGGAAACCTTCCGGAGCAACGCGTCCAGCTCGAGTTTCCCTTCCTAAATTCAGGCGTGGACTACGCCGGACCAATTATGATAGCAGATCGGAAAGGTAGAGGCTGTAAATTAGTTAAGTCTTTTATTTGCGTCTTTGTGTGTTTGGCTACAAGAGCAGTCCATCTGGAACTCGTGTCTGACATGACGAAAGAGGCTTTCCTTGCAGCTTTCAACCGATTTATTGCTCGTCGTGGAAAACCACGAAATTTGTTTTCTGACAATGGCACTACTTTCGTTGGCGCATTTAATGAATTGGCACGATTACTTTCACATGATCTTGAACTTCAAAGTATTGATCCAGCCATAAACTTTTCTTTTATCCCTGCTTACACACCACATTTTGGTGGGCTTTGGGAATCGGCAGTCAAGTCAGTAAAGTATCACCTAAGGCGTACTCTAGGTTTGACACATTTGACATTTGAAGAAATGATAACTTGCTTAAGTCAAATAGAGGCAATTTTGAACTCCCGTCCATTGGTACCCATTTCCAGTGACCCTAACGACCTTGCACCCTTAACTCCAGCCCATTTCCTTATTGGACGTTCTTTAGTCACGCTGCCAAGTGAACAATTAGCTGATGTCATCAACGTGAATAGTCTCCAGCGTTTTCGTCGAATTGACTTTCTAAAGCAGCACTTCTGGCAACGGTTCTCGAAAGAATATGTTATGTGGCTGCAGGAGAAGACAAGATGGCGTCATTCTACGGGTACGCTCGTCAAAGGAACTCTCGTGCTTATAAAGGAGAATAATACTCCTCCATTACTATGGCCTCTTGGTCGTATTCAGCGAGTGATTGCAGGTAGAGATGGCGTCGGGCGTATCGCAGATGTCTTCACACGCAAGGGAGTGGTACGGAGAGCCTTCAACACTATTGTGCCGCTACCTATTACTATTGAAGACCAAGTCTCTTCAACGGGAGGAGTATGTTCGAGCTACTAACGCATCAAACAGAAATAACGGGTTCACCGGCAGCCCCCGCCGAGCAAGCGAAACCGGTCGCCGCGCCGAGTCAGTCGGGCAACGAAGGTGCGACATAATACCGCGCCGCTGCGTGGACGTGTGCGCATAAATAACCATCGATTCAATACATCAAGTTGTAACCTTTTTCTCGTAATAAATTCCTTTAAAGGTGATAATAAGATTACAGTCCACTCATTTCAAAGAACCCCATCATTTTTTACACTGTGTAATACTACTTATGTACATACCACAATGGTAGAATATGGCACGAGCTCAATTTATGTTAACATTATAAAATATCTTATGTATTTCCCTATATTCCTACAAACAAATAAATAATTTGATTTGATGATTTGAATTGATGAAATGTTAGTGGCTAGTTGAAACAATGCTTTACTGTCGTATTAAAAAATACATTCACTGTAATAAACGTCAGAGTTACCTCGCAAACTGTAAATCAAAGGTCACTTAGATTTAACGAACACGGGTGTGTTTTGGTACATCTAGTTTAAGCTTAAAAGGTAAATATTAATGAATGCAATCTCGTAACACCTAACATAAGAACACTCATACAACCAACTTATTTAGTCTAGAAAACAAAAAGTAAGAAAACCAATTCCAAGGAATACGTAATGTTCTGTTTATTCCGGTCAAAGGGCATAGAAACAAAATTATATACTTATATACGCTTAAATATATTTGAAACATTAGGACTGGTAATTAACTGTGAGCCAAGGACTCGTATCTTCCACGGCTGGTATGCTGAGGTTGCAGGCAGCACGGCGCTAGTAGAAGGCAAAAAATAAAAGATGATTTGAATCAGACAGACCCTGCATATCGCTGAACAAGATAAAATGTTACTGTGTGAAAAGATTTTATAATACGTTCAGCTACCTTGATCTTGCGATAACCGTTTATCTTTTATCACGATAGGTTGTGTTGTGTTCGCAGCGAGGCCGCTGCCTGCGGCGCTGGACACCTGCCAGCCGCCAACCCCACGCCGCAGCTACGCCGTCGCCGTGCCGTCGATCGACTTATCGCTGTTAGTTCCGCGTGCTACCGAATCTCCTGAAACAGCAGATATACTTTACACTAAATCTTGAAAGGTGTCGCCAACCGTGAAAGCCAACTTACGGTGCTATGGAGCTGCTGAACTGGTTACTAGCGATAGTCTGAAGACCTGTAAAAATAGCGTGGTCAAGTCAAGTTGGGGCCAGCAATGTGTGGTTAAGACGCTCTCATCTCGATCTAAAGGCGTTGGGTTCAATCTTCAGTAAAATTGAATTGAAATATGAATATTCTTATTCAAAAACGTATTTGACACTGTTGGATACCAGGGGCTTATAACTTATATAAAGTAAATAAAATCTTGAAAGATAACATCATAACAAACTAGTTACCACGTTATGTTTGAAACGAATATCGACAAAGAGCTCAGTTTTGTAATAATAATATTTGTTTCCAAATAAAAAGTACATTGTATACACTACAAAATTTTCTATGATCATCGCACAAGGCATAGCCTGGATCGCGAGGATCATACTAACACAGTAAAGAGGCAAATAATTGAAAAATTACAAGACAAATTTTAATTTGAATTTTAAAAAGATAGTGGATATAAACATTAATAATTAAAAAAGAAAACAATTCCACGAAGATAAAGTGGGCAAAATGATGTGGTGTGTGTGTGTGTGTGTGTCTGCGTGCGTATGTATGCAGGTATGTGCAACCCATTATAGTTTTGAGGCAGCAGTATATTATAAAGAAATTCTTGACTTCACCGACAGTTGCATATAGAAGAAAAGGGCATTGCTTCAGTATAATATTATTAATAAGGAGTCCCAAATTTTTTTAATTCGGAGTGCAAATGACGTCTTCACCGTGTGCTTTGAAATGATAGGTCTTCGTTCTTTAATGATTTCGTTATATGTAGGTAGTTCAAAACATCTCTTTACATGGAAATCACTAGGCGCGAGAAAAGGCCTACGGACACTTAGTACCGGAGCTACTTTGTACAGAGAGGTGGTGGAATAGCGACTTAGCCGTTTTAAAGAGACCTCGAGGACGGCTCTTTGTTAACAAAGTGGAAGTAGGAGCCCCACCCCTAGCTAGATGCAATAATAAATAATTCACTGGAAAAGTGCAAATTAAACAGATTTAAGAATTTCCCGTCAGTAACCTCTCGCAGTAATTTCAAGGTGGATTTTAATTTTCTATTTCGAGCTGTGGTGATTGTAATATGTTCTCGGAAATTTGATTTGTCGTCTATTGTGACGACAACACTGGACCATATAACAAAGTAATATTGTCCAGTATTTAGTAATGCTAAATGTTTTTTTAAACCTTCAGTAAAACTTCTTTAGTTTTTATATGACACATCATATATAATTACGTATTAAAACCACATCAACGTAAATAAATAACTTCCTTACTATTAGTTTCTTTACTTTTTTATAATCAACCATCATTACAGCTGTCAGTGGTAGTCGTTGGTTATTTACTAATGCATGTAAGTGTGTGTACAAAGTAACACAAATAATTAATATTGCGTGTAAAACATACTACAGGGTCGGTTCTCAAATGAAAAGTTTAAGTAAATGTTTGTAATTACTATATCGTTAACCGAAATCAAAAGCAACTTTTTATGACGTCAAACTCGGGTTTGTCGGAGTGATGAATAACTCAACCTAGAAAAGATTTAACTCAACCAGTATTAAACACAATTTTATTCGAGATAATCGTTGGCGCATGCGCGCTTCGTAGTACTTTGCATATAGATGTTGAAGGTCTAGCATACCTAGGATATCACAGTTACCTAAACCTAGAAAACTCAAGCAAAGACAAACGGTAATAGCTCGAAACTAACTAAACTCATTGCGTAGAATTCCCTGTACTTTGGTTTACTGTGTATGTTGTAACAGCATTCGCAGTGTAGTGCATGCAGCCAGAAGTGTATCCAGCAAGGTGTAAGTGAGGATGTCACGCATACAGTTGTCGGGTGTTTTTAAAGTAACCATTATACATAAATAAATATTTTTTGAAATAAACATTCACATATTACGCGAGACACTTGTTTGATTTAAAATATTAAAATATTCTATAAGTAAAACAAATTTATTTTGATTTAATTTACATTTAGTTGCGTATCGAAAAATTTAAAATTTAAATTAAATAAATAATTATACGTTAAAATTATACTACAAATAAAAAACTAAATCTAAACTTGAATGCATTGAGGCCAACATAGCCAAAAGGCTGGCTGAATTACCAGCGTCAAGTTTCAAACAAAGTTTCATGCGTCTGAACCAATTTTCAAAGCACAAAGCACACAATAGTTTCATAATGCTAATAAAATATTTTGAGCGAAATTTGAATTTGGAACAAATAAATTTTTACTTTCAAAAAACCGAATTTTCAAATAAATTATAACTCGCCAGCGTTCCATATATAAACACTTTTTATCGCAAAACTTTCTAAGTGGCCTGGTACATCCCAACTCACTTTTTCTAATAAAATGAGAAAAATAAATTCCCAAGACAACCGCCCGTTCTCAGATGCTGACTTTTTTCTATAAAATATTTGGACTGGAACAAACACAAAAACTTTTATTTTACGGAAAAACTAAAACATTTTCCGATATGGAAAGTATAGTCATATGTTTGATCGATAAAACACGTCGTAACAAAAGTGTAGATACCTCGCCATCAGTCACACATACAATAGTTAAAGGTCATTGGAACAGTGCAAACATTGAATAGTCCAATTCATCTTATTTTTCATGATCATTTATTGTTGAGTCATTGTCAATAATGTTGCCACATCTGTAATTGAAAAGTCAAGTTTACAATAAACACAATCTGTTGCCTGTGAAGAACGAACAAAAACATAAGTTTAAACTAAGGGAAGCCCAACGCGGCGGGAACGCATTAATTACCATGATTATTAGATAATCCGGCATTTTTTTTTTTTGGTTCCCCTCCACGGGAAGGGCAGGAGGACATAAAAAATGCTCTGACGCATACTCCGCGCGCGCGATCGGAGTTATGTGGGACTCGTCCCGACGCCTACCAGAACCATACCCACTAAAAAACCCCCTGTCGGCTCGTGCATTTTTGCCACTCAGCCTTCATCTGAGCGACGGCCAATTGGAGTTAGAGGCCGCGCCAGCGGGGCCCTTAAGGGGTCACCCGCTGAGATTCACATAGCACTGAAGGTGCTCAAAAATGAAAAGTAAAAATAAAAACATTAAAAATGAAAAAAAAAAAATTGCATTAATTCGGATTTACGTTAGAATTAGAATTTACGTTAGAATTAGGATTTGCGGCCTGAAGGGCCTCGAGAGCTAAAGTTAACTGCATAGGTTCGCCCGTGTGCGCGTTTCTCGGCCTAGCGACTTTGAATTTCGAATCTAACACAGGAGCAGTATATGAGACTGAATCTCGAACAAGATGATTGGGATGGGATTCGGCGCGTTTGAAGAACGATTCTAAGAGTGTTTTGAGGTGTTGTTGCACTGTAGGTAGTTCAAGATCTCTGTGCAGGTCCGCGTTGCGCACATACCAAGGTGCGTCTGTGGCCCTGCGGCAGAAGAGATTTTGAACCACCTGCAGCTTATACAGGACGGAGGGATTGGCGTGGGCAAAGACTGGCGAAGCATATGACATGACGGGTCTAACGCAGACCTTATAAAGCGTACGTTTATTTCTAAAAGACATTTTACTTTTTCTACCTATCATACTATTTAAGCGGCTTAAGTAGAAACGCGCGAGTTTCGTTACTCTATCGACGTGTGGCTTGAAAGAAAGCGTCTGATCTAAGGTGACGCCTAAGTATTTGATACTGCGCTTCCAGGGGATGGGAATACCTAACATTCGAATGTGGGGATCGTTGCGGCGATTACGACGTTTGTGGTCGAATAGAATGGCAGAACTCTTTTCTGGGTTGACATCGATACGCCATTTTTGAAACCAAACACCGAGGGCGTTTACGGCCTTTTGGAGTCTGGTGATGTTATACGGGATCCTTTTACCTTTAGTGTAAAGGGCGGTATCGTCTGCAAAGAGGGCGAGTTCGACGCCTTTCGGCGGGATGGGCATGTCATTAGTGTACACGGTGTACAGCAGAGGGGCGAGGACTGAGCCTTGCGGGACTCCAGCCTTTATGGGACGAGGCGCGGAGAGCGTGCCTTCATGTTTGAATCGAAACGTACGGTCTTTAAGAAACGACGCGATTAATCTGACTAGGCGAACCGGTAAGCCTATTTTATAGAGTTTAAAAACGAGACCGCTGTGCCAGACTTTGTCGAATGCCTTGGCTACGTCAAAGAGAACCGCGATTGATTTTTTACGATGCGGATAGAATCCTTCGAGAATGTACTCGACGATTCGATGGACTTGCTGAGGGCAGGAGTGCTTAGCGCGAAAGCCGAACTGGTGAGGAATAATGAGAGGGTCGCCATCCGTTGGAAACAGATGGTTCCGCATTCGAGAGAGTATGACTCTTTCGAGAAGTTTAGACATTGCCTTGAGGAGGCTGATGGGTCTGTGATTAGCCGGGATGTTCAGAGGTTTACCCGGCTTGGGAATGCCTATGACTGTCGCTTCTTTCCAGGCTTTTGGAAAGTAGCTATGGTCGAAGCAGGCATTGAAGATGATAGCTAACAAGGTAAGCACCTGCTGTGGCAGGTGCTTAAGTGCGTGGTTGGAAATTCCATCCGCACCCGGAGCCTTTTTGGACTTTTGCTTTCTAATGAGAAGCAAGATTTCATCATTAGAGACTGTGACGGGGTCGTCGGTGATAGGGAGAGATTCTCTGCGGAGAACTTCGTCCTCCACCGCCTGGATGTGGGAGGGATCCGCGGGTTGCGTGCTGGGCGAACATTGTGCCGCTATGCTGTCGGCGAAGCATTCGGCTTTCTCTTCGACTTCGAAGGCAATGGTGCCGTCGGGACGAGTGAGAGGAGGAACGTGAGAGGCGGTGTCTACGCGTAAAGCTCGGGCCATTCGATAATACGCTTGGTGGGACGGGGAGATATTCTCCATGAGATCGTTAAACTGAGTGTCACGGAGTTCCGCGAGGCAAGACCTAACTTTACGTTGAAGCTGATTCGCAGCTGTTCTATATGCGGGCGTGGGATATTTCTTGGCTCTCCGGAGAGCCGCGTTCTTAGCTTTAATGAGATTGCTAACGGCTAAGGGAAGCGCGGGTTTGCCTTGCTTAGCAATGATTACGTTGTCGCTGATGGCTGAGTTGATAGCATCAGTGAGATTATCGACTATCGAATCTATTTTAATCGGGCTGTCTAATTGGTCGGGCGAAATCGCGAGCGGAGAGTTCGGTGCCTCTAAGGCTGAAACTAACGTATTTTTAAAGCCTTTCCAGTTGGTAAAGGTCTTAGGAGATGTGACGTTGTCGTTAGGCGCGCCTAGCACGAGGGAGACGGGGCGATGGTCGGAGCCTAGGTCATCGAGCGGTTCGATGGACCTGAGATCAAAATTGATTCGCTTGATAATTGCAAAGTCGAGGATGTCAGGAGAATAGGTCGGGTTGTTGGGATAGTGATTGAGAGTGATGGGGGATATGACGTCTAAGTCAAGGGAGTTAGTGATGTCGAGGAGAGCGATACCGCTGGTGTTGGTCGATTTTATACGAAAATAAAAAACAATAAAATAAATTTACAACGAACTTAGGAGCGAGTGATGCTCGGCTAACGCAAATAAACGCTCTTGAGGAGAGCGGGCGGCTCGCAGTTTGCGTGCGAGTACGGAAATTTCGTTAATATCCTAGCTCCGCTCCTAGCTCCGCTTCTAGCTCCGCTCCTAGCTCCGCTCCTAGCTCCGCTCCTAGCTGCGCTCCTAGCTCCGCTCCTAGCTCCGCTCCTAGCTCCGCTCCTAGCTCCGCTCCTAGCTGCGCTCCTAGCTCCGCTCCTAGCTCCGCTCCTAGCTGCGCTCCTAGCTCCGCTCCTAGCTCCGCTCCTAGCTCCGCTCCTAGCTCCGCTCCTAGCTCCGCTCCTAGCTGCGCTCCTAGCTCCGCTCCTAGCTCCGCTCCTAGCCGCGCTTTAGTAGCTCCATTACCGAACCATTCTCGTGTGACCTTTTTTCTCCAACCATTTGTCTCCTTAAATATACAACGTAGTTTGAAATTTCCTAGCCAGATACACACCGCTCCATAACATCACTCGCCACGTCAGAGTTTTCTTGTTTATAAATGCAGTAAGAAGATGCCGGATTCCACATTCTCGCTCCGATCGCCACGCGGTGCGGACGTGCAAGCCCCGTTCTCCGTTGATCGGTCCTTTCCCGCTATTCCGTGGCGCTCAGTCTACTGACGTCACAGTCTAGCGTGTTGGTTCCGTGCTACGGTTTTCAAGGTTTTCTACTCCGTCTGAGTGCTATCGAAGTGCGTATTTTTCTTTGTGACTAAGCCCCTTAGTCTTCAAAGTGCTGTGCTAAGTTGTGTTGTGCTTGTGCTGAGTGCAGTGTTGTGCCCAGCGTAAGTAGTCTGGTTTCAGTGCAAAGGATACTTAACGGTGACAACGAATTTGTACTGAACCAGTCCTTTTATTTTTATTTTATTCCTCTATTTTATTTATTTTTCTTTTCTCCTACTTTCATATTTATTTTATCATATCTGTGTGTTTTCGTGTGTATTTGTCCTTTCTGTCGGTAAAGGTTGACCCTAACGTGGTTAACTCTTTACCTGCGTACCCTTTTTTAGGTTTCTAGGCAGCGGCCTTCGGCGTACTACTGTTAATTTTAAGTTTTCCTCCCCAGCCCCCCTACCGCTGGTAGGGAGGTTAGCCGCTAGGATTTTGCTAGGTTTTAGGAACTAGGCATCTTTTATTATGTTTATATTTATTAATATTACTGTCCCAACTCTCCCTTATGGATCCGCTAAGCGTTATTAACGCGTTCACCCAGGCACTTGCTGCGGTAGGCATCTACATCCCGAATGACATCATAACGCAGGCCTTACAGGCATCAATCGCGTCCCCGGCCCCTCAGGCCTCAACCCCGGCCCCTCAGGCCTCAAACCCGGCCCCTCAGGCCTCAACCCTGGCCCCTCAGGCATCAAACCCGGCCCCTCAGGCCTCCAACGTCGAGACCCCTCAGGTCTACAGCTCTTCCTCGTCTCCCGCCTCGTCCGAGATGGACTGCGAATCGGTCGCATCCTCTCACGCGTCGCGTCGCAAGCGTACCGCTCCCGGGAGCGACTCCGAACCCGCGTCTGATACATCATCAGATGCCGTCACCTTAACCGGCTCTCCTGAGCCCCCGTTTCAACTTGTCGCCAAGCGCTCCAAGAAGCGCTCGAAGAAAGCTTCGGTATCATCAATACCCGAGCCCTCCCCGGTGTCTTCAACACCAGCCCCCGCGCCGTTAAAATCACTCGAAGTTACCGCGCCTCCGTCGGTCCCATCGAAGCCAGCGACGCGCTGCGCTCCCGTCCCGCCGAAACCTCAGCTCCCTCCGCCCGTCTTCCTGCGTGAAAAAGAGCTAGGAGCGGCTAAAACGGCTTTATTCTTGTATTCATGAAAACCAAATATGAAGAAGTCCATCTTACTTACATGTGTTTACAAAACAAGTGTAAATTATTATCGAGAATAACAAAATTCTGTAATTGTAACGGGCTGTATAAAAATAAAATCGCACCTGGAAACAGAAAAGAATACAAATATACCTAATTACTTCATTAAAGGAACATTATGTAATCAGATTAACGTGTGCTGTCAAAGTTGGCCAATGTAACCCCTCTCGACATAAAGGGAGCGTTTTATGAGTTTAAGTCTACCTTCCACATCTTCTATAGTTAGTTTATTATCTTTGGTCATGGAAACAGAACAACTATTAAGTTCACTACTTACACCTTTGCTAAATTATTGCAATCAGCACTTTAAAACAGACTACACAAATTCAAATTCAAATTCAAATATTTATTTCTCAATATTGACAATTACTTGTTCTTATTGACGTCAAATAAAACATGATTCTACCACCAGTTCGAAAAAAAACCTTCGTGAAGAAGAACTGGCAAGAAACTTCACGGGTATATTTTTTTTTTTCAAAATAAATTTACAGTCTCTTTATGTCTATACAAAATTATTCTTTTCTGCATCTGTTAGCTCGGCAAGTCTCCCTCCCCCCAAGTATCCAAACGACGAACACCCTCAAACGGCACCCGTTCACGAGTTAACGCGGGATCCAGCCATCGCCCTCCTCAACCATATTAGAGGGAAGTGAACGACCCGTCACCCGACGCTACCATAAGAAGACGTACTTTAGTGACAATGACGCTTTAGATATTCATCGGGACGAAGAACTCATCGCACAAACAGACACATTACACATGCTTTGTTACAAATACTAGTACAATCCTGTTAATGAGGGGATTATACCCAAGGGCTTTTATCATCCAAATAATCGGATAGTTTATAATATGCTCTAGCACACAACTTTTCCTTTATAGTTTCTTTGAATTTGTCAGTAGGAAGACCTTGGATATCCTCAGGAACCTTATTATAAAAGCGTATACATTGACCCATGAATGAGTTAGTGACTTTATGAAGCCTGCTATTATGAGCTGCCAGCATATTTCTTCCTCTTGTGTTAACATTGTGCAGA
Source organism: Marasmarcha lunaedactyla (assembly GCA_923062675.1). Lineage (NCBI taxonomy): Eukaryota > Metazoa > Arthropoda > Insecta > Lepidoptera > Pterophoridae > Marasmarcha > Marasmarcha lunaedactyla. The sequence goes on from OV281344.1 coordinate 701,632, forward strand.
TCTTTTTTTCTTTTGAACAAGGTTATGTTCTTTTTAACATACATTAAATTTTCTAAAATATATTGTGAATGAAAGGTAAGAATATTTATTTCCTTAAATTTACTTCTAAGTGACACCCTTGGACCGAGCTGATAGATAGCGAGAACAGCCCTTTTCTGCAGAATAAATATAGCATCGATGTCGGCAGCACTCCCCCACAGCAGAATACCATATGTCATGAGGCTGTGGAAGTAACCAAAATAGACTAATCGAGCAGTTGTTTCATTTGAAATTTGTCTAATTTTTTTAACAGCATATGCGGCAGAGCCAAGCCTTTTCGCTAAACCATCAACATGCAGTCCCCACTGCAGTTTGGCGTCTAAGGTTATGCCCAGAAATACAGTTGAGTTTACAGGAGTCAGTTCCTGGCTCTTAACTACAATGTTTCTGTTTACCTGTTTGACATTTGGCAATGTAAATTTAACACATTTCGTTTTTTTTTCATTGAGGAGCAAATTATTAGCTGAGAACCACTGCTCTGTGTTAGAGATGCATTTGTTCACCGCTCGATAGTCAATTTCTTGTCTTTTGATTTTAAACAAGAAGGAAGTATCGTCAGCAAACAATATGACCTCGCATTTATTCTTAAGGAACCATGGCAGATCATTAATATAAACTAAAAATAGGAAAGGACCAAGAACTGAGCCCTGGGGCACACCCATTGTCACTGCCGATCCTGATGATTTTTCTCCATTTATTGCAACTTTCTGTTTTCTATTAGAAATATATGATTTAATCAAGGCAAGCGCTCGGTTTTTAATGCCGTAATGGTGCAGTTTCATGAGTAGAGTAGTATGATCCACACAGTCGAACGCCTTGGACAAGTCACAAAAGACACCAATAGCATCACACGACTCCTCCCAGGCGCTGAATACGTGTTTTATGAGCTCAACACCGGCATCGGTTGTTGAGCGACCCCGCGTGAAACCAAACTGCTTAAAATTCATTAGACTATTACCGTAAAAATGAGAAAGTAATTGATTTAAAATTAATTTTTCAAAAATCTTACTGAGCGTTGGTAGTATAGATATAGGTCTAAAATTATTAGGGTCAGACATACTACCTGCTTTGAATATTGGAATGACCTTACTCAATTTCATTAAATCAGGAAAAACACCATTATCAACACAGTCATTAAATATACTGGCTAAGTACGGGGCTATACCATCAATGACAGATTCAATAATTTTAACAGAAATCCCATCTAAATCGGCAGTATTTTTTACTTTAATGCTTTTAAATGCATTAAAAACTTGTGGAACAGTAACATGTTTAAAAATAAAATCAATATTGCATGAATTTACATTTTCCGTGAGCAGTGACTGTGCAAGAGTGGAACATGAATTAATACTCGAAGTAGTTGACACAGGGATGGCAGTAAAAAAATTTTCAAATGCTTCAGCAACTTCTTTGTCAGTGGACAACACTTTATCATTAATTTTTAAATTATATTTGGTGTGTGGTTCTTTTGCTTTCCCAGTTTCCTGATTAATTATATTCCATGCAGTTTTTGAAATGTTAGTACTATATTTAATTTTATTATTAATGTAATTAGGTTTAGCTACACTGCATACTCGTTTAAATAATTTTGAATACTTTTTAACATATTCATAAAATGTCTTATTATGATTATAAGTTCTTTCACTGTACAATTCATATAATCTATTTCTACTTCAGCATATTCCCACTGTTGCCCAGTCACTAAACCTAAATAAATTATTATTTATACATATTTTCTTTTTTTTAAAAACAGAGTCATATTCATTTCTAATTATATTATGAATAGAGTTATATTGAGTAATAGGATCTGCACAGTAATCTAATTTAAATGTTTTTTCAAATACATTTTTCCTAAATGTTTCAAGCCGTCTCTCATTCATGGGTATAAAGGTAATTTCTCTTTTTAAAGTCTTTTTTAGCCCAATATCAAAAGTGGCCAACTGCCCACTATGATCTGATTGTAGTTTATTAATTACTGACTTTGTACATGGCATTAAATTTGTAAAAATGTTATCAAGACATGTGGCTGAGGTCGCTGTGATTCGCGTAGGCTCTAAGAAGAGATTTTTTAGGTTGTAACAATTAAAAAGATTTAAGAATCGTTTACTTAGTGATGTCTCTACTAATAAATCAATATTAAAATCGCCACAAATAATTATTTCTTTGTTTTTGTTATTTACTCTATGTAATACCTCATCCATAGTGCTCTCAAATACTTCAAATGGTGAGGATGGGGGTCTGTATACACTTATTATAACAATATTCCCTATCTCAATACAGGCTATTTCAACTGATCGCTCAACAGACAGACTTACAATATCAGTGCGTTCTTTAAATGTTAGGCTCTTATGAGTGATGATCATTGAGCCGCCGCAAGTTGTTTGTTCTCTGTTGAATGAACTAGCAATTACATGATTCTTATAAGAAGACATAATTTGACACTGTGTGAGCCAGTGCTCTGTGATACATAGTATATGAATATTTTCACAGTTTATGAATAGTTCGATCTGTAATTCCTTACCATCAATGCCCTGCATATTTTGATGGACTATGTTCAGAAAATTATTTTTTACATTTTTATTGCTTAAATTACTACTTAGAATACTGGTGCTAGATGTATTATCTATTGTCACTAACTTATGTTTAAATTATTTCTAATACTATGTTTTGGAATATTACATTCCAACGGGTCAAAAGTATAAAGTGACTGCTCAATAGAAGCAGCGGTTGTAGTCAACGAATTGACGGTTATGAATAAAATATATGATAGCGAGTATGCTATATAACAAGAAAGTACATAGAATTAGGAAAATTCATCTCATGTAAATTACGTAAAGCACTGCGAGAGGCGCTGCCGGACCGTCGCGACACGCCGCTTCTGCGCCGGCTAGCACGTGGAGTCACATCCAACTTAGTACAACTTGAACAAACCTACTTAGCGAGTTGGTTTGTATTCATGTGTATCGTACTCTGTGCGCTCAATTGTAAACAGCAGGTCCTTTACCCGTTCCTATATTTAAAAATAGATGCAGTGGTTCTTAAGTGTTTCTTATCAGTTTTACTCAGTACTGTTATCTTTTTGTGGTCTGATAATTGTTGAGAAGTAATTATACAGTGCAAAAACAGTGAAAAATTTGAAACAAATCTTTGGTATTTAACTATACACAGAGTGTACATTGTTGCTAATCCTACTTGAGATTAAACACGAACTAAATAAATCGAGCCAGTCAAATTAACGCCATCTGTGGTTTGGAACTTGAACCAAAGCAGCTGAGTGCATATCAAGCATAATCAAGATTAACTGTTGCTGTCATATCTTACAAGGTTTTTGCTGGATTTGATTGTCACCTACATTATTGAAAAATAATAATAATAAAAATGTTCAGGTGCAAAAGCTGTGAAAGTGAGTTTATTGATGGCGTACAGTGCTCGGTGTGCCAGGAGCGCTTTGACTTTCCCTGTTCGGGCATTACCGAGGTGGGCTATAGAAAACTGGGCGATAGGAAAAGCACATGGAAATGCATCTCCTGTAAAAATACGGCCAGCCCAATGATACTTGGCACCAAAACTCAAGGACCAAAATCCCCCACACCAGCTAACTTTGACACTGTGGTTTTGGAACTCAAACGACTATCAACCCAGATGTCGGTTCTGCCTAATTTAGTTGAAAGTATAAAAACCTTTCAGGCGGATCTGGCGGAATTGAAGCTCATTAAGGCTGACATGTCAGACCTCAAAGGCTCTATTGAGTTTGTTCACAGCACTGTTGTGTGGTGATCTATCAGAAAAAATAACAAAAATGGACAAAGAAATACAGTCTCTTCTAGACACAAAAGAGGAAGTTGCTAGCTTGCAACATCGAGTACAAAAGCTCGAACTCCATATTCAAGAAAATGATCAAAAAACACGTCTGAACAACATTGAAATAAAAGGTGTTGTAGTTAGTGAGTCAGAAAATTTGTTCAATATCCTCGCAAAGATAGGAGATCATATTAAATATCCAATACCTAAAGATCAGATAAATTATGTAGCTCGAGTGCCAATGAGAAACGACAAGTCAAACAAATCTATTATCGCTTGTATCCATAGTAGATATGTAAAGGATAACTTTATTGCCGCTGCCAAGAAGTGCCGCATCACTCCATCAGACATTGGACTACGCGGAGACGGTAAAATATTTATAAACGATCATCTTACCGTCAACAATAAAATATTGTTAAATAAAACTAAAGTCTCTGCCAAAAATCAAGGCTACGAATACATATGGGTGAAAGGATGTAAAATATTTGCTAGGAAAAACTCTTCATCTCCTGTAGTGCTGGTAAAATTCAGAGTCAGATTTAAAAAAGTTATAATTCACAGGCTGTGTTACTTGAATTTTATTATTTCTGTTTTTGCTTGTTACTTTACTTATCAACCTTGTGTTTGTTTAGTCAGCAATATTCGTGTCACCACTAATGTTGTTAAAATCATCTGTCGCTACTTACATAATTTCATCACTACTTACCATTCATCTAAAGTTTATTCGCTTGCTGTAGCACCGAGCAACGGACCATTCAGTAAGTCTCGCTTTATCATGCCTATCTGTAAAAGCAATGTCACTGTGTGCGTCACATTTGTATACTCTAATCTGTCAGATGGAGATTCATACAAGCTTATAAACTACTCTGCTGTCAATTTTATATTTAACTTCTGCTTTACTTCATTTTGTTCACCACAGGACATAATTCACAGCTCGGATATAACTAATTTAGACCTTAATGGCAGTTTTTTGGCTAAACAGTGTTCGATTGATTATCCAACCAAAGATGATTCCGCTTAGTATCTATTACCAAAATGTACGTGGATTAAGGACTAAAACGACGACATTTTATAGGAATATCTGCACGAGCTCATATGACGTCATATGTATAACGGAGACATGGTTAATCGACAGCATATGTGACAGTGAACTTTTTAATGACCAGTACATCGTCTGGAGAAAAGACAGAGACTATCATGCGACTCGACAGTCAATGGGAGGTGGAGTCTTGGTTGCGGTCCGCAGGAGTATTATATCAGAAAGTCACACTGAATGGTCTTCCACCGCAGAGGATCTTTGGGTGACATTAAAAATTAAAAATCGCAGCCGTAATTCTTATTACAAAATACATCTTTGTTTAGTTTATATTTGTAATCAAAATTTAGGCAATCATATTGCAACCCAACTACTTAACTTCTCTAATAATTGTTCTCTAATAATATCAAATAATCCATTAGATAAAATAATCATACTCGGTGACTTCAACTTACCAAATATTTCATGGTCGGTAAATGATGATGGCATATCCCAAGACCCGGGCAACATTACAGGTACACACCAAGTCCAGTTTTTTGATGACATTAACACTTGCAATCTTATGCAATACCATAATGTCTTAAACACAAACAACCGAATGCTTGATTTAATTTTTTCAAACCATGAAGTAAAAGTGTCCTGCTGTAATACTCCTTTACTCCCTGAAGACCCTCATCACAGGGCTCTCGTTGTCGCAGCAAATTTTGTGCAATTACATACCATTACACCATTGTCCTACACAAAATTCCTTTATCGTAATGGTGACTATGATGCTATTAACTCAAAATTAAATAAAATCAAGTGGCAGGAGGAACTTTGCAACAAGCCTCTTGAAGACGCAGTTGCGTTTTTGTATCAAACACTGTATAACTTGCGTGAATTACATATACCATCAAAACTTATCTGCCCTAATCATAAATACCCATTATGGTATAAAAAACCACTAATAAAAGTTTTAAAGGAGAAGTACAAGTGTCACAAAAAGTACAAACTTTATGGCAATAAGCACGATCACGAATCTTTTCTTATATTAAGAAATAGAGCTAAATCTATGGAACAAGATATGTACGATAGCTATATAAAAACAATTGAAACTTCTATACAAAAAAATCCACGCGCATTCTGGTCATATGTTAAAACCAAACAATCGAGCAATTCCTATCCTTCAGTGCTTTATTTTGGCTCTCGTACGTCCGAGGACGGCGAAGAAATCTGCAATATGTTTGCAGATTACTTTGACTCTATGTTTTCAGCTCCTCCTCTTATCCCCCAAGATCGTTTAAATGATCTGGACGACATAGTATCGACCTCTGATATTTCCACCATTAATATCACGCGAGCTGAGGTAGTAAAACTACTTAAAACAATGGACCTAAATAAGTCAGCTGGCCCAGATGGTATACCGGCTATATTTGTTTACAACTGTGCTAACAGTCTAACTAATCCCATCACCATACTGTTTCAACGATCAGTATCCGAAGGTATTGTTCCTCGCATATGGAAATCCGCCTACATAACCCCTATACACAAAAAAGGTCTCAAAAATGATATCAAAAATTACAGACCAATTTCTAAATTATGCTTATTTGCCAAGCTACTAGAAAAAATCATTTACGCACAGGTGTACTCTACCCTCAAAAACACCTTTAGTGAATGTCAGCATGGCTTTTTAAAAGGAAGATCCACTACCTCGAACCTGTTAATCTGTACTGACTTTATTTTGCATCATATGTCAAAACAATCACAGGTAGATATAATGTACACAGATTTCAGTAAATGTTTCGACCGTATTGACCATGACATCTTACTGAACAAACTCAAAGCCATCGGAATACGAGGAGACTTATACCGCTGGCTCTCATCGTATGTCCGGAACAGATGCCAGACTGTGGTTTTGAATGGTTATTCATCTAATACACGTTACATACCTTCTGGAGTTCCCCAAGGCTCATTATTGGGTCCGCTATTATTTATATGTTTTGTCAACGATATCTCTTCATGTTTTCTCACTTCCAAAATACTACTTTATGCGGATGATATGAAGATTCTCTGTCCAATCAAAAATCACAACGATGCAATGCTGTTACAAGAAGATCTTAACAGATTTCAGGCATACTGTTCTCGTAATAAATTAGATCTCAATGTATCGAAATGCTTTATCTGTTCATACACACGCAAAAAAGTTGTGGTTACCTTTGACTACCATCTGATAAATGGCCCCATTTCTAGAGTGAACTCAGTCAATGATTTGGGAGTAGTATTCGACAGCAAACTCCTGTTTGATGCTCAAATTGACGCAGTTGTTAAAAGAGCGTCCAAGGCGTTAGGGTTTGTATTTCGAATGTCGTCCGAGTTCCATAGCTTGAGAACAATAAAAATCCTATTTAATACTTATGTTCGTAGTCACTTGGAATACTCCACTCAGGTGTGGAATCCCCAATATAATGTTTACACTTCAAGGCTTGAGCGTATTCAAAAGAAGTTTATGCGGTACCTACAATTTCGCGCCAAAGTATTTTTGCCGGACTATGAGGCAAGATGCCGTAAATTCCACTACCTCCCCCTGAGTGACAGAAGGAGAGTAGCGGACGTCACATTCCTCCTTCGTATCGCTAATGGTTCGGTTGACTGTCCGGAGCTACTCAGTGAACTAGGATTACGTACCAACTCTAGATCCTTTAGAAAGCCCGCCTTACTACACGTACCATTCAGCAGGACGAGGTATAAACAAAACTCGTATATTATTAGAGCAAGCAGATGCTTTAATGACATTAGTGGTGATGACAACGATATTGACTTGTTTAACACATCGATAGCGACAATTAGAAATAAATTAAGTTGTAAGTTCTTCGTTACAAACTAATTAATTTAATCTTACCGATGTAATGTCACACTTTATTTCATTTACTTGATTCATGTATGTAATGTACTCTGTTTTTATTTTTTAGTTTTATTATATCAGTTGTATTTACTGTAGATACTGCTGTCAATCAATTGTACCTACTGTATACCGGTGGAAGCTTTTAAATGGCCATCAGTTTCAATTGCCTTTATACTTTAGTGTTTTTTTCAGCTGTAAGCTTCCCTAATAATAAAATAAATAAATAAATGTAACAACGAATCTTGTATTTCGCAATAACTTAAGAGTGCGTGGCTTCTAAGTAGATAATATTTAATCAAAAAAATAATTTATAATTAACCGACATGGGTCAAGTTGAGTTTTATCAAGTGTTCAAATAACATCAGTAATACGCAGTGAGCCTGACATCCGTCTCGGCCATGCACTGCTGTACCTACGCAGTATATAAGTAATATGGTATCAAGCAAGATATCCGACAATATTATCTTTTGTGGGAATACCGAGTTACTTGGATCACGGTCTATATAAAGGTTCACTCACCCATAACTTCGGCATCGTCATCTCACAATACATAGTTTGTTTTGGAAAAGTTAGCAAAATAAGGATACAATTACGTTAACAGTATTCATTTCTTAAAAAATATTTATTTTTTATATTTAGTATTTACAACGGGACCGGGGACGATGAAGTACTACGCTAGTAATTTACTTTATCAGAATTCCATATAACAAACACACAGCTATTATACAGGTTTTGATAAGAGCGCTGTGTCGGTGTCGGGTGGCTAGGTAGGAACTTTGATTTTTCTTTTAACACCGAGTTTGTCCTTCAAATCATATCAACGGCTATGTAAAATTTCATGCACAAGTTCTTGGGAGAGGTTACTGCGCTAGTCGCTAGAGGTTCTTCAAATTGGAATAAAAAAATTTATGACATTTGTTCAATAAAGCCTGTCCAGAATCCAAGATATATACTGGTGAGAGACAAAGCTAGTTCTGCTCTCCGGCCACCAACGTGGCGGCCGCTCCAACTCAGTCTACCACATTCTACTTGCATCTTCTATTAGTACATGTTACGATGGGGTCTGCTCAGTAGTTTGGGTATTCCTGAGTTGTCTCCTTCACCCTCAATAAAGGATATATTTTATTTATCTAATATAAATGTGTGTGGTTTGTAAATGTGCAAACGGTGCATCAAAATTCAAAAACATATTTTCGACCACGAAGCATTTCGAGAATAATTACTAATATTATAAAGGTGAAAGTTTGTATGTTCGGATGTATCTCTCATTAAAGGCTACACGGTTTCAAATGCTTTTTGGCATACGGATAGAGTATAACGTGGAATAACGTGTAGGCTTATGTTTATCTCGAAATCGAAACAGCATCGGGAATATATAAGTTACATGCTCAAAGGAAGTTACAAAGAACATAGCCCTTAATTATTCATATTTTTATTTGTTTATTATAACATTTTTCAGTGCACATTGTTCATGAGTGTACATACAGAGATCCAGCTTCATACAACCGTGTGCAAGCATGCGAGGAATGTGTGCGTTTCCTGAAGCCGCTTGTCGCATACGTGACAAAAACCGGTTCACACGGGCTCAGCTACTGGACAATGTAAGGGCTTACGCACGCCGGTAGTATGTGTTTCAGCTCCACTTTTTTGTAGTTGAAATGTTTGAATATACAAACTGTAAATGTGGTTTATTGCTGTACTGTGCGTAAACAATAATAGAAAAAATTAAAACATAATCGTATTTTAGCTATTCGAAGTTTAGATATAAAATTTTTAAGTGTCAATACCCATCTGAGTGAATGGATATGTCTTGTAATTTTTTTATGGATTTGTATGACTGAACACAAGAACTACCCACGACTTGCATTTAGTCGACGTAAAAACTGCTAATGTCCTATGTACCTACACTCCGCGAAGCAAGTATTTGCTGGAAATAGAAAATACTAGCTTGAATGTACACATTCAGTTTACAGCTAAAACATTCTATAATAATATACGAAGCCATTGTTGCGCTAGATTCGCGCACAATCTAAAAAATATTTTGACACTAAAACATAATTATTCTTTATACTAATCAAATTGCCTAATCTTTCACGGATAAAGCTTTTAAATATTTATTCGGAATAGTATGTTTAGTATATAAAATTATACTCACTGGCTGCTACGGGAAATAACAAATGCTCTTTACTCTATCAACTTCCCTTTATCGTTAAAAAGTAAGCCGGGTCCTTTCGTCTCCCAGCAAGCGGCACATTTGTTATGGCAGCGGGTCTTCTTGTCTCCCAGCAAGCAGCACATTTGTTATGGCAGCGGGTCCTCTTGTCTCCCAGCAAGCAGCACATTTGTTATGGCAGCGGGTCCTCTCGTCTCCCAGCACGGGGTACATTGTTATGGCACTGGCTTCCTCTTTTTTCCCAGCAAGCGGCACATTGTTATGGCACTGGCTTCCTCTTTTTTCCCAGCAAGGGGCACATTGTTACGGCACTGGCTTCCTCTTTTTTCCCAGCAAGCGGCACATTGTTACGGCACTGGCTTCCTCTTTTTTCCCAGCAAGCGGCACATTGTTACGGCACTGGCTTCCTCTTTTTTCCCAGCAAGCGGCACATTGTTACGGCACTGGCTTCCTCTTTTTTCCCAGCAAGCGGCACATTGTTACGGCACTGGCTTCCTCTTTTTTCCCAGCAAGCGGCACATTGTTACGGCACTGGCTTCCTCTTTTATCCCAGCAAGCGGCACATTGTTACGGCACTCGGTTCCTCTTTTTTCCCAGCAAGCGGAACATTGTTACGGCACTGGCTTCCTCTTTTTTCCCAGCAAGCGTCACATTTGTTATGGCAGCGGGTCCTCTCGTCTCCCAGCAAGGGGTACATTGTTATGGCACTGGCTTCCTCTTTTTTCCCAGCAAGCGGCACATTGTTACGGCACTGGCTTCCTCTTTTTTCCCAGCAAGCGGCACATTGTTACGGCACTGGCTTCCTCTTTTTTCCCAGCAAGCGGCACATTGTTACGGCACTGGCTTCCTCTTTTTTCCCAGCAAGCGTCACATTTGTTATGGCAGCGGGTCCTCTCGTCTCCCAGCAAGGGGTACATTGTTATGGCACTGGCTTCCTCTTTTTTCCCAGCAAGCGGCACATTGTTACGGCACTGGGTTGCTCTTTTCTCCCAGCAAGCGGCACATTGTTATGGCAGCGGGTCCTCTCGTCTCCCAGCAAGCGGCACATTGTTACGGCACTGGCTTCCTCTTTTTTCCCAGCAAGCGGCACATTGTTACGGCACTGGGTTGCTCTTTTCTCCCAGCAAGCGTCACATTTGTTATGGCAGCGGGTCCTCTCGTCTCCCAGCAAGGGGTACATTGTTATGGCACTGGCTTCCTCTTTTTTCCCAGCAAGCGGCACATTGTTACGGCACTGGGTTGCTCTTTTCTCCCAGCAAGCGTCATATTTGTTATGGCAGCGGGTCCTCTTGTCTCCCAGCAAGGGGTACATTGTTACGGCACTGGCTTCCTCTTTTTTCCCAGCAAGCGTCACATTTGTTATGGCAGCGGGTCCTCTCGTCTCCCAGCAAGCGGCACATTGTTACGGCACTGGCTTCCTCTTTTTTCCCAGCAAGCGGCACATTGTTACGGCACTGGCTTCCTCTTTTTTCCCAGCAAGCGTCACATTTGTTATGGCAGCGGGTCCTCTCGTCTCCCAGCAAGGGGTACATTGTTATGGCACTGGCTTCCTCTTTTTTCCCAGCAAGCGGCACATTGTTACGGCACTGGCTTCCTCTTTTTTCCCAGCAAGCGGCACATTGTTACGGCACTGGCTTCCTCTTTTTTCCCAGCAAGCGGCACATTGTTACGGCACTGGCTTCCTCTTTTTTCCCAGCAAGCGGCACATTGTTACGGCACTGGCTTCCTCTTTTTTCCCAGCAAGCGGCACATTGTTACGGCACTGGCTTCCTCTTTTTTCCCAGCAAGCGGCACATTGTTACGGCACTGGCTTCCTCTTTTTTCCCAGCAAGCGGCACATTGTTACGGCACTGGCTTCCTCTTTTTTCCCAGCAAGCGGCACATTGTTACGGCACTGGCTTCCTCTTTTTTCCCAGCAAGCGGCACATTGTTACGGCACTGGCTTCCTCTTTTTTCCCAGCAAGCGGCACATTGTTACGGCACTGGCTTCCTCTTTTTTCCCAGCAAGCGGCACATTGTTACGGCACTGGCTTCCTCTTTTTTCCCAGCAAGCGTCACATTTGTTATGGCAGCGGGTCCTCTCGTCTCCCAGCACGGGGTACATTGTTATGGCACTGGCTTCCTCTTTTTTCCCAGCAAGCGGCACATTGTTACGGCACTGGCTTCCTCTTTTTTCCCAGCAAGCGGCACATTGTTACGGCACTGGCTTCCTCTTTTTTCCCAGCAAGCGGCACATTGTTACGGCACTGGCTTCCTCTTTTTTCCCAGCAAGCGTCACATTTGTTATGGCAGCGGGTCCTCTCGTCTCCCAGCAAGGGGTACATTGTTATGGCACTGGCTTCCTCTTTTTTCCCAGCAAGCGGCACATTGTTACGGCACTGGCTTCCTCTTTTTTCCCAGCAAGCGGCACATTGTTACGGCACTGGCTTCCTCTTTTTTCCCAGCAAGCGGCACATTGTTACGGCACTGGCTTCCTCTTTTTTCCCAGCAAGCGTCACATTTGTTATGGCAGCGGGTCCTCTCGTCTCCCAGCAAGGGGTACATTGTTATGGCACTGGCTTCCTCTTTTTTCCCAGCAAGCGGCACATTGTTACGGCACTGGGTTGCTCTTTTCTCCCAGCAAGCGGCACATTGTTATGGCAGCGGGTCCTCTCGTCTCCCAGCAAGCGGCACATTGTTACGGCACTGGCTTCCTCTTTTTTCCCAGCAAGCGTCACATTTGTTATGGCAGCGGGTCCTCTCGTCTCCCAGCAAGGGGTACATTGTTATGGCACTGGCTTCCTCTTTTTTCCCAGCAAGCGGCACATTGTTACGGCACTGGGTTGCTCTTTTCTCCCAGCAAGCGGCACATTGTTATGGCAGCGGGTCCTCTCGTCTCCCAGCAAGCGGCACATTGTTACGGCACTGGCTTCCTCTTTTTTCCCAGCAAGCGGCACATTGTTACGGCACTGGGTTGCTCTTTTCTCCCAGCAAGCGTCACATTTGTTATGGCAGCGGGTCCTCTCGTCTCCCAGCAAGGGGTACATTGTTATGGCACTGGCTTCCTCTTTTTTCCCAGCAAGCGGCACATTGTTACGGCACTGGGTTGCTCTTTTCTCCCAGCAAGCGTCATATTTGTTATGGCAGCGGGTCCTCTTGTCTCCCAGCAAGGGGTACATTGTTACGGCACTGGCTTCCTCTTTTTTCCCAGCAAGCGTCACATTTGTTATGGCAGCGGGTCCTCTCGTCTCCCAGCAAGCGGCACATTGTTACGGCACTGGCTTCCTCTTTTTTCCCAGCAAGCGGCACATTGTTACGGCACTGGCTTCCTCTTTTTTTCCCAGCAAGCGTCACATTTGTTATGGCAGCGGGTCCTCTCGTCTCCCAGCAAGGGGTACATTGTTATGGCACTGGCTTCCTCTTTTTTCCCAGCAAGCGGCACATTGTTACGGCACTGGCTTCCTCTTTTTTCCCAGCAAGCGGCACATTGTTACGGCACTGGGTTGCTCTTTTCTCCCAGCAAGCGTCACATTTGTTATGGCAGCGGGTCCTCTCGTCTCCCAGCAAGGGGTACATTGTTATGGCACTGGCTTCCTCTTTTTTCCCAGCAAGCGGCACATTGTTACGGCACTGGGTTGCTCTTTTCTCCCAGCAAGCGTCATATTTGTTATGGCAGCGGGTCCTCTTGTCTCCCAGCAAGGGGTACATTGTTATGGCACTGGCTTCCTCTTTTTTCCCAGCAAGCGGCACATTGTTACGGCACTGGGTTGCTCTTTTCTCCCAGCAAGCGTCATATTTGTTATGGCAGTGGAGTCCTCTTATCTCCTAGCGAGCAGCATATTTGTTATTGCAGCGGGGTCCTCTTGTCTCCCAGCAAGCGGTACATTTGTTACAGCACTAGCTTCCTCTTGTCTCATTTCTCTTCGTTATTTTAAGTTGATGATATATTATTAAACCATAAAAATGTGCACACACCACTAAAACTAAACTTGTCATTGGTTCATTATCTCTGTAAGATTAAAAACAATTTACCGTTTTAGGCTTTTTATAAAAAAAAATTCTGTGACCTGAAAGTTCATATGATGACCAAGAAGTTGTAACTGATATATGTTACTGATTGTGAGATATGTTTACTGCATCTTAAATGCTTATACTGCACAATACTTTAATAATACGTAGCGTGACGACTTAGCTTTACAAGCGAATCGGGATGTGAATCAGATGTTCTCATAAAAAGGTTTGCTTGGTTTCAAAAGAAATAATTAAAGAAATTCAAAATATAGAATAAGTCAGTAAAACTAATTTGTGCTACGGCTGAGTTCCGTGCTCGGGGCAACGTGGTATTCGTTTATATTCAGGAAATACAAAAAACTAAAAGGAACCAAATTCTTTTATTCCCCCACCGACGACATCACTGTGCATTAAAAAGCTAAAACATAATTTATTTAAAATAAATACTTTCCTTGATATATTTGGAAGTCGGATGCCAGGTGCGCGCGGCTAATCCGGTCGTCGCCCAGGTGCCTGTAATCTATCGCCGCGTTTTTTACATGTACCTTCCCAAGCCCGACGTCAGATTACAACGACGGCGGCCGCGGCTTATCCCGACGTGGCGGCTTAGACAGGTATTTGTAAAACGCGTCGCTCGCATACTTTTCTGAGAGAGTAGCTTCTGCAGATGTACGACGCTCGGTTCAAATTAGCATAAAACTAGTATTAGCTCAAGGCTTGGCACGCAACCACCGTGCCGCCAGCGGGCGCGGACGATTGCTTCTGACATATATTCTCCACACATTAGGTGAACTGCCACGCATGAAGTTGAAGAATTGCACATCACGGTAACCGCTAATTATTATGTATATTTCGATAATTTTATTTAATGACAACTTTCCTTTTTGGGAATGACAAGTATAATATTTGTGTTTAAAGAAGAATTCAATACTTGGAAGTGTACATGGCATTTATGGATGGAAACGAATGTTGAACTTTTTCAAATAGAGTGTGTAAGCATGAGCTGTAGTGCTACTATAAAATGAACTAATAACTTTATTTATTGGTTAAATTTGAAAATCACTTTCATTATACTGAGTAGAAATAAAAAAATAGAATCTCCTGTAATAGATAATAGATGTGGTTGAAGTTATTAAATATAAATGAAATATTCACCATGGAGTTGATTCTTGTGTTATTTATTATTAATTTATTCAATGTTTCGAAAAAACAAAAATAAAATTTAGCCGAGGCAAAGATTTCATTTATACATTGCATTCGTAATCTATATTTTGTTAACGTTATGTTAAGCATTATAAGTGTGTTTTAATCGTGTTCATTTTTGTTAGTATGGTATGCTATGGTATTGTTCCTTTTTTCACATTTGGGTTGCGCCTGTGCTTGAGGTATCTCTTACGCATTTGTAGAATATACTACTTGTTAAGTAAGTTTTCAATTTGTTGGTGCCATACAACCATGAATAAATAATACTCCTCGCAATAAGACACCAATTTTTTTCTGTTCTACGACCCTCCTCTCTGACCACCCTGTATAGCTTACCAGTAGCACGGACTATGGTATTATTTAAAACGTAGTGTATACTCCCTACGTCTGTCTGTCAGCACCTCAGTCATCAATCTATGAACATGAAGGCTTCAGAGATAATTTGACACTTTCTGAACACCCTCATCTAACCCTCATATCGTCGATCGATAAATAACTGTCAGATGTAGGTAATGAAACGGCACTCTAGGTGTCCAAAGTCACAGTCGATTCGAGTGCACTTATTTCATTTAAACCCATGAATTTTGCCAGTTTGTTTGTCTTGTGACTCCATTTATGTATCTCATTTTGACTTCTATAATTTTGTTTAACACGGGAATATAAACAAATTATAACTAGGTGCCATGGGAAAGCAAAAATTCAAATCAAATAGATGCTTGGCATTCAAGAAACCTGTTGATAGGATACACATTGGTGCTACTGAAGCTTACCTCTTATCTCTTAACATATTTTAGCCCTATCGTTTGTGAAGTGACACCGGGGTCATAAGTGGGGTGCCACTGGCGATACGGATTCATTGCCAATTGTCGCCCGTTCCATATTGAGCTCTGTGTTCAATGGACGCCGGGTAAAGCAGTGCATCTTTCATATCACGCCGTTTATCGTCACAGAAAACAATCAGCCAGCTCATGTAAACGAATACAAATGTTTTTTTTTATCTTGTACAAGCTCGTTATTATATTATTCGTTCCAGAACATGCTTTTTTGTGCAAAGACAGTGAGGCCCGCGTCAGTCATGGCTCTCCAGTCTGACTTGTAGGCACTCGACGCAGTAGTCGGTCGTACAACGCGCCTGGACGTCTTTGATGAGACTTTAGTTAAGAATGTAAAAAGTAATTTAGTAGGATACGCATTGTACGTCGTACCTTAGCAGCATGTGACTGCATCGCCTTTATTATTTTCATTTCATTCCCTTTACCTATCGACTAGACCTTAGCCAACTTAAAATAAAAAGGAGTTATTGTTTATGCAACACTGAACTTGAAGTAATACATTGTGATATGGAAACAATTGAATAACTAATTATTAATAAACACAATCACAAATCTTAAAAATAAAGTCAAAACTTTTAGAATCAAGACTAATTGTGCTTTGATATAAAAAGTTTGTTTTGTGATATCTTTGTGACGTGCATACAAATGGACGTCAGTCGTCAAAAACTTTGCCAAAAGGCTCCTTGAAATATTCCTGCTATAGCTGTAGTGCATGTTTGTACTTATCGTTATGTAATTCTCTAAACGTTTCGCAACAAAGCCCTAATGAGAGGCAAGCAATGTTGACAGTTCATGTTCATGACAGCATATAGTAATGTTGCTCATGTTCCAAGTTTTGTGAAAGACTAACCAGCATGGTAACTACACTCGTTGTTACTGTACTTCGAGACGACTGAGACACCGCGTGGCCAGAAGATTAAGATACGAGCTGTTATGACTCACGAGCTTATAAAACTGTAATAGATCTCGTAGTGCTAAATAGACAGCGATAAAGCTCCTCTCCACAGCCAACTCCAAGCTGTCGGGTCGTCATATTTATACACGATTCAAATACCCCTTCGACCTAAACTTCAATCAAATCTCATTAAATAGGCGCTTTCGAAACCAGTATTTAGTAACTGGCGTGGATAACACTACCTCCACTTAAAAATAGGAATATAACTAAAATGTATATTACGCTAATTGTTTATATTATGTTTTCCTGAAACAAAAATAATTATGAATATAAATTTTAATAGTTGTTATAAAATGAGTTCTATGAACCTTGTTCTATGAACGTAAGCCTAAATAAAGAACACCATAAATCGCTGCAAATAATCACCAGTTTATGGACACAATCGTGTATGTTTCGCTAAATGTAATAGAACGTACGCAAGCCTCAACTATTCATGAACGCGAAGGAAGGCACCACGCGTCGCTTCGCCCCGCGCGCCCTGCGCGCCCCGTGCTCCGGGCGCCGCCGTCTCTTCACAAGTAATGTTCTTTGCGGTCCATCAAGGAATTATACAGTTCGCGGCGCGCGTGGAGTTGCCGACCGGATGATTTGTGTAACCAATTTAATTCCGATGAAGGTAAATATTTATGTGTTGAAATTTCCAATTAATTCAATGAGCGAGTAAGGAAACCTGAATGTTGCTGAGGGCTGTCGACTCTGTCCCATTTTAAAATCGATAAAATGTGTTATTCCCCTAAATGTCAAACTGAGTATGCTGCGAGTTAACATTTAGTGTTAATTTTCTACTTTACTTCTATGCAGTGCTTCCTGGGGAAATGTCCATTTCTGTTGTATTTTCGATCGTTCATTGTAAGCAAAATAGCTCCAAATATTGGACAGAGAAACGTTTTGATATTTTACAAATAAATTGCAAAAATTCATAGTTTATTCAATTTCGATTGAATATTGTGATTAATGTTACAGCATTTTGCTTAGTTTCATTTGATTTATCTTAGTTTTTTGTTACATACTAGTTGCTTTTTTTAGATCGTCACTATATGTGGAGGTTTGTTATTAGCCTTAAGCGATTAAATTGTTAGTTAATTATGTGTAAACGGCTGTAAATTCCCCAAATAGAAGTAAATAAATACATTATAATATACAGGGTGATTCATTAATATGGGTCAAAATGTGAAAGTCCGAAACTATATGAGGTTCTTAGGAACCATATCAGCCATTTTAGATCGTTACCACTCAGGAAACGAACCTGCTGTTCCGTTACGTGTTCGTCGTATGGATACTTGGGGAAGGAAGACTTGCCGAGCTAACCGATGCAGAAAAAATTATTTTTTATAGACATAAAGAGACATTTAGTGTTATTGTACATTTGTTTTAAAAAAGATTATTCCCGTGAAGGTTCTTACCAGTTCTTCCTCACGAAGGTTTTTCCGAACTGGTGGTAGAGTCATGCTTTATTTGACGTCAATAAGAACAAGTAATTGTCAATGTTGAGAAATAAATATTTGAAGTTGAATTTGACCAGACACAGACCCTGAAGTTTGTAACAGCAAAATTTTTTTTTTTAAGAAAACTTGAGACACACGAAGAAACACAAAATAGAACCCGGCGGCGTTTTCCATCTGTTTGTTCGTTTGCTCCATCAAATGCACGAGGAGTGGCGCTCACTTGTGTTCGAATAACATAAACTGGTGTATATTTAGAGTCGAACAGCTGTTCCAAAGCTGCAGAATGCTGGTCGTCTGCTGAATGATGAATGACTTTTCTACGCCGTAGCAACTCTCAAGTCACGTAGCGTCGTAGCAACGCTAGTAGCATCGTACAAACTCTAAAATAGAATTCGTTATGAAAAAGTAAACAAAGGTAAGTGAATATCGAAGTGATTCTCAATAGGTATTTTCCTAATATTATTTAATTCCTAATATTATAGTTCCCTGGAACACCGCCAACTTATATTTTAAAGCAATAAAAATATTTACTTTACAGAAGATTCATGTATGATTACAATTAAAAAAAAATTGATTTCTAGCGACCCGCATGCTTTTTCATTGTTCGGCCTTCAGCCATGATGACCACTCTTTATTTAATACAAGAATTATTTTCAAATCACATATATGTATAAAATACAAATAACCCTGGATGGGACACGGCGGGCGGCATGTTCACAGCCGTCGCTCGTATCCGCTCGTAAATCCCGCCAACGACAAGTGATTGATCACGTCACTCGTACACACACACACGCATGTGTGTAATATAACATGGAGCCGTGTAGGTCGCCAGGCGGAGAGCCTTGTAACACAACGTGATAAAGCGAAGGGCGCTGGATGTTGCTCTGTGGTATGGAATATCTGCACCGCGCGAGTAGATCACGAATTAGCTCTCAATGTATCTACTAGTCTTGCCTCAGTTACTAATATTGAAAGTTATATTAACTGAAAAATCAAACTATTTTTATTATTAATTTATTTACATGAAAATTACAAAGGGGTTGGAATATTTTTGTACGAAACTTGACAACATCCCGATCGTCTCTGGTTTCCTTTTCAAAATTGTTTTTAATTATTTAATATGTTAAAATTTCAAAAACTTAAAGAAAATAAAATTTATTATGTAATTCAGAATTTTTTTGTCACTGTTTGTCTTTAACCGCTTATAAAGAACCCTATCGAAAAGACGCCCCACTAGGACGCGGTTTTGGTGCGTACCGAGACAGCTGCCCCACCCTGCGCCACGTAGTGCGACTCGCAGCATAACAAACACAATTGTAAACAATAAGAAAACCTCCTTTCTCAATAATCATGCATTCTCGCTCCGATCGCCACGAGGTGCGGACGTGCAAGACCCAGTTCTCCGTTGGTCGGTTCCCTCCCGATATTCCGTGGCGCTCAGTCTACTGACGTCACAGTATAGCGTGTTGGTTCCGTGCTACGGTTTTCAAGGTTTTTCTACTCCGTCTGAGTGCTTTCGAAGTGCGATTTTTCTTTGCGACTAAGCCCCTTAGTCTTCAAAGTGCTGTGCTAAGTAGTGTTGTGCTTGTGCTGAGTGCAGTGTTGTGCCCAGCGTAAGTAGTCTGGTTTCAGTGCAAAGGATACTTAACGGTGACAACGAATTTGTACTGAACCAGTCCTTTTTATTTTTATTTATTTCTCTTCTCTATTTTATTTATTTTTCTCCTATTTTCATATTTATTTCTATCATATCTGTGTGTTTTCGTGTGTATTTGTCCTTTCTGTCGGTAAAGGTTGACCCTAACGCGGTCAACTCTTTACCTGCGCACCCTTTTTAGGTTTCTAGGTAGTAGCCTTCCGCATACTACGGTTAGTTTTAAGTTATTCTCCCCAGCCCCCCTACCGCGGGTAGGGAGGTTTAGGTGCTAGGTTTGCTAGGGAACCTAGGCATTTTTATATATTTATATATTATATATCGTAGGACCAAGCCCTCCAATGGACCTTGTCAACGTACTTAGGTCGTTCGCCCAGGTACTCGCCGCGTCTGGCTACAGCATACCCGATGACATACTAACGCAGGCCTTACAGGCATCTATCGCGTCCCCGGCCCCTCAGGCCTCAACCCCGGCCCCTCAGGCCTCAACCCCGGCCCCTCAGGCCTCAACCCCGGCCCCTCAGGCCTCCAACGTCCAGACGTCCAACGCCCTCCCGGAGGAACGTAAGATCCGCGCAGTACTACGGGGCGTCCCGTTCGAACTCAGCAACGAAGACATTCTCGAGGACCTTAAGTCTCAGGGTTTCCCGGTCACAGCAGTGCACAAGATGCACTCCAACCGCGGTAGGCGTTTTCCCTTAGCTTTAGTAATCCTATCAAATACTCCCAACTCGAAGGAGATTTTCAAAGAGGCTCGCACAATCTGCGGACTCTCGAACAACTCCGTCGAGCGTCCCAACCCCCGCGGTCACCCTGGGCAGTGCCACCGCTGCCAGCTATATGGCCACGCAGCGGCTAACTGTTCAGCTCCCCCCAGGTGCGTAAAGTGCCTGGATCCCCACTTCACTAAGGAGTGCACTCGCACTCCCGAATCCACTTCCCCCCCTGCCTGTGTGCTGTGCGGCCAGTCCGGCCACACAGCTAACTACAGGGGTTGCCCGCGCGCTCCGCGCTCCACCGTCAAGAGGGTCGCGCCTAAACCGGCGCCGCCACTCACTCCCTCTAACTTCCCGCCGCTGCGCAACCGGGGTCCCCCGGAAGCAAAGCCCGTTCAACCGACGCCTACTCCGGCTCTGTCTTGGAGGCAGCGTCCGGCAGTCCCGCCTGCACCTTCCCGACCCATCCCAGCTCCCGTAGCTTCCGTAGGGCCGCGTCCCGCTCCGTCTTCTGCACCTCAGTCGTCGTTGGCTGAGGACATGAAGACCGTATTTGATGTCATCCAAAACGTAGACATTAATGAAATTTCCATACTCGCACGCAAACTGCGAGCCGCCCGCTCTCCTCAAGAGCGTTTATTTGCGTTAGCCGAGCATCACTCGCTCTTAAGTTCATTATAAATTTTTATTTCTGCATAAATTCGTAAAAAAGTAAATTATAATGTCTAGACCCGCGAATCCCGCGTCCTGTCGTATCAAACCCAAGGGCTTATCCCTAATATCCTTTAACGTTCGTAGCCTAAGCAACAACCTTCCCGAGCTCAAACTGTTCCTTCAGAACAACGACCCAGACCTTTTACTTCTCCAGGAGACATGGCTCACTCCTAATCGCACCAGGGGATTCGCTATTCCTAAATACGCGTTTACACGTAACGATAGGCCTAACTGCGACGGTTTCGGCGGCACTGCTATCTACTACAAAAGAGGATTCCATTGCTGTCCTCTCCCTACCCCTCCTCTCCTCAACATGGAAGCCACCGTATGTAGATTGGCTATGACTGGTCATCCGACCATCATCATAGCTTCAGTCTACATACCCTCTGGCACCAAACCTATCCGCAGCGACTTTGAGACCATTCTCGCCCTCGGCCGATCAGTCATTATGTTCGGAGACTTTAACTCCAAACATACTGACTGGACGTGCCTATCAACCAACCAAAGCGGTATAGCTCTCCTCGACATCACCAACTTACTCGACCTAGACGTCGTCTCCCCTATCACTCCCACTCACTATCCCGACAACCCAAACCACTCTCCCGACATCCTCGACTTTGCAATCGTCAAACATATCAACCTCGACCTCAGGTCTATCGAACCGCTCGATGACCTAGGTTCTGACCACCGCCCCGTCTCCCTCGTGCTAGGACCGCCTAACGTTAACGTCACTCCTCCTAAGACCTTTACCGACTGGAAAGGTTTTAAAAATACGATAGTTTCTGCCTTAGTGGCCCCAAACTCTCCGCTCGCGATCTCGCCCGAGCAATTAGATAGCCCGGATAAAATAGATTCGTTAGTAAATTCTCTCACTGATGCTATCAACTCAGCCATCAGTGTAAACGAAAAGGTTGCTAAGAAAGGCAAACCCACGCTTCCCTTAGCCATTAGCAATCTTATTAAAGCTAAGAACGCGGCTCTCCGGAGAGCCAAGAAATATCCCACGCCCGCCTGTAGAACAGCTGCGAATCAGCTACAACGCAAAGTTAGATCCCGCCTCGCGGAACTCCGAGACGCCCAGATTAACGATCTCATGGCGAATATCTCCCCGTCCCACCAAGCGTATTATCGAATGGCCCGAGCCTTACGCGTAGACGCCGCCACTCACGTCCCTCCTCTCACTCGTCCCGATGGCTCTATCGCCTTCGAAGACGAAGAGAAAGCCGAATGCTTCGCTGACAGCGTTGCGTCTCAATGCTCGCCCAGCACGCAACCCGCCAATCCCAATCACATCAAAGCGGTGGAGGCCGAAGTTCTCCGTAGAAACTCTCTCCCCATCACTGCCGACCCTGTCACAGTCTCTAATGATGAAATCTCGCTTCTCATCAAAAGTCAAAAGTCCAGAAAGGCTCCGGGTGCGGATGGTATATCCAACCACGCACTTAAGCACCTGCCTCAACAGGTGCTTACCTTGTTAGCTATCATTTTCGATGCCTGCTTCGACCTTAGCTACTTTCCAAAAGCTTGGAAAGAAGCGACAGTCATAGGCATACCCAAGCCGGGTAAACCTCTTAATGTCCCGGCTAATCACAGACCCATCAGCCTCCTCAAGGCAATGTCTAAACTTCTCGAGAGAGTTATACTCTCTCGAATGCGGAACCATCTGTTTCCAACGGACGGCGATCCTCTCATAATTCCCCACCAGTTCGGCTTTCGCGCTAAGCACTCCTGCCCTCAGCAAGTCCATCGAATCGTCGAGTACATACTCGACGGCTTCTATCCGAAACGAAAGAAAACGATCGCAGTTTTCTTTGACGTAGCCAAGGCTTTCGACAAAGTCTGGCACAGCGGTCTCGTTTATAAACTCTATAAAATAGGCTTACCGGCTCGCCTAGTTAGGATAATCGCGTCGTTTCTCAAAGACCGCACGTTTCGTTTCAAACATGAAGGCACGCTCTCCGCGCCTCGTCCCATAAAGGCTGGAGTCCCTCAAGGCTCAGTCCTCGCCCCTCTTTTGTATACCGTATACACTAACGACATTCCCATTCCAGCTAAAGTCGTCGAACTCGCTCTCTTTGCCGACGACACTGCCCTTTACACCAAAGGCCGCAGAGCCTCGGGTCTCGTCACCAGACTTCAAAAGGCTATTAACACCCTCGGTGCTTGGTTTAAAAAATGGCGTATCGATGTGAACCCAGAGAAGAGCTCTGCGGTTTACTTCGACTACAGACGCAGTCGTATCCCCGACAATCTCCAATTGAGAATGCAAGGCACTCCCATCCCCTGGAAGCGCAGTACCAAATATTTAAGCGTCATATTAGACCAGACGCTTTCATTCAATCCTCACGTCGATAGAGTAACGAAACTCGCACGTTTTTACCTAGGCCGGCTTTACAGTATGTTAGGTAGAAAAAGTAAAATGTCCTTCAGAAACAAACGTACGCTTTATAAGGTCTGCGTTAGACCAGTCATGTCATAAGCTTCGCCAGTCTTTGCTCACGCCAAACCCTCCGTCCTGCACAAACTGCAGGTAGTTCAAAACCTCTTCTGCCCCACAAACGCACCTTGGTACGTGCGCAACGCGGACCTGCACAGAGATCTTGAACTGCCTACAGTACAACAGTATCTAAAAACACTCTCAGAATCGTTCTTCAAACGCGCCGAATCCCATCCCAATCCTCTTGTTCGAAAATCAGTCTCATATACTGCTCCTGTCCTAGATTCGGCATACAAAATCGCTAGACCGAGAAACGCGCACACAAGCGAACGTTCGAAGATAACCGTAGATCTCGAGGCCCTTCAGGCCGCAAATTCTAATTCTAACGTAAATTCTAATTCTAACGTAAATCCGAATTAATGCAAATTTAATTTTCAATTTTTAATGTTTTCATTATTTACTTTTCATTTTTAATGTTTTTATTTTTTATTTTACTTTTAATTTTTGAGCACCTTCAGTGCTATGTAAATCCCAGCGGGTGACCCCTTAAGGGCCCCGCTGGCGCGGCCTCTTTCTCCAATTGGCCGTCGCTCAGATGAAGGCTGAGTGGCAAAAATGCACGAGCCGACAGGGGGTTTTTAGTGGGTATGGTTCTGGTAGGCGTCGGGACGAGTCCCACATAACTTTGGAATCGCGCCAGAGTATGCGTCAGAGCATTTTTATCCTCCTGCCCTTCCCGCGGAGGGGAACAAAAAAAAAAAAAAAAAAAAAAACAATAATCATGTGAATATGATGATTGATTCGTTTGATTTGTAAACACAGTCTCGAGTAACTTTCTCAAATTCTTACAAGGAAGTAGTACCTCGAGAATATTACTCACTAAGCTTACAATTTTATAAATATGACTTAGCGGATGATCAAGCTCTTCAAACACTGAGACACGCTGACAATGCCAGTTGATGATTTAGTGAGAAGTATTCAAAGTTCGGAACACACTGTTGTTGTGCGCAAGAAGATAGAGTGCTGACGTAAATTGTCTGTGAAAATTGCGAAAGTTCCGCGGCAATAATCTTGCTCTACAAAATTCACATCAACATCGATATTTATTCTAATTTAAACTTATATAAATATTAAAAGTTCTTACAGTTTCAATACATTATTGCGTTCATCAAACGAAACCAACCCGGAACGTGACAATACCTTCAAGAAAAATGGGTCCGTTAGAATGTTTCGCATATTCGTTTCTTTTTGTTGATTATTTTATTTTGCATTTACAACAACTTTTAAATTTTTTTTTTTTTTGGTTCCCCTCCACGGGAAGGGCAGGAGGACATAAAAAATGCTCTGACGCATACTCCGCGCGCGCGATCGGAGTTATGTGGGACTCGTCCCGACGCCTACCAGAACCATACCCACTAAAAAAACCCCTGTCGGCTCGTGCATTTTTGCCACTCAGCCTTCATCTGAGCGACGGCCAATCGGAGAAAGAGGCTGCGCCAGCGGGGCCCTTAAGGGGTTACCCGCTGGGATTTACATAGCACTGAAAGTGCTCAAAAATTAAAAGTAAATAAAAACATTAAAAATGAAAAGTAAATAAAAACATTAAAAATGAAAAGTAAAATTGCATTAATTCGGATTTACGTTAGAATTAGAATTTACGTTAGAATTAGGATTTGCGGCCTAAAGGGCCTCGAGAGCTAAAGTTAACTGCGTAGGTTCGCCCGTGTGCGCGTTTCTCGGCCTAGCGACTTTGAATTTCGAATCTAACACAGGAGCAGTATATGAGACTGAATCTCGAACAAGATCATTGGGATGGGATTCGGCGCGTTTGAAGAACGATTCTGAGAGTGTTTTGAGGTGCTGTTGCACTGTAGGTAGTTCAAGATCTCTGTGCAGGTCCGCGTTGCGCACATACCAAGGTGCGTCTGTGGCCCTGCGGCAGAAGAGATTTTGAACCACCTGCAGCTTATACAGGACGGAGGGATTGGCGTGGGCAAAGACTGGCGAAGCATATGACATGACGGGTCTAACGCAGACCTTATAAAGCGTACGTTTATTTCTAAAAGACATTTTACTTTTTCTACCTATCATACTATCTAAGTAGAAACGCGCGAGTTTCGTTACTCTATCGACGTGTGGCTTGAAAGAAAGCGTCTGATCTAAGGTGACGCCTAAGTATTTGATACTGCGCTTCCAGGGGATGGGAATACCTAACATTCGAATGTGGGGATCGTTGTGGCGATTACGACGTTTGTGGTCGAATAGAATGGCAGAACTCTTTTCTGGGTTGACATCGATACGCCATTTTTGAAACCAAACACCGAGGGCGTTTACGGCCTTTTGGAGTCTGGTGATGTAATACGAGATCCTTTGACCTTTAGTGTAAAGGGCGGTATCGTCTGCAAAGAGGGCGAGTTCGACGCCTTTCGGTGGGATGGGCATGTCATTAGTGTACACGGTGTACAGCAGAGGGGCGAGGACTGAGCCTTGCGGGACTCCAGCCTTAATGGGACGAGGCACGGAGAGCGTGCCTTCATGTTTGAATCGAAACGTGCGGTCTTTAAGAAACGACGCGATTAATCTGACTAGGCGAACCGGTAAGCCTATTTTATAGAGTTTAAAAACGAGACCGCTGTGCCAGACTTTGTCGAATGCCTTGGCTACGTCAAAGAGAACCGGGATTGATTTTTTACGATGCGGATAGAATCCTTCGAGAATGTACTCGACGATTCAATGGACTTGCTGAGGGCAGGAGTGCTTAGCGCGAAAGCCGAACTGGTGGGGAATAATGAGAGGGTCGCCATCCGTTGGAAACAGATGGTTCCGCATTCGAGAGAGTATGACTCTTTCGAGAAGTTTAGACATTTCCTTGAGGAAGCTGATGGGTCTGTGATTAGCCGGGATGTTCAGAGGTTTACCCGGCTTGGGCTTGCCTATGACTGTCGCTTCTTTCCAGGCTTTTGGAAAGTAGCTATGGTCGAAGCAGGCATTGAAGATGATAGCTAACAAGGTAAGCACCTGCTGTGGCAGGTGCTTAAGTGCGTGGTTGGAAATTCCATCCGCACCCGGAGCCTTTTTGGACTTTTGCTTTCTAATGAGAAGCAAGATTTCATCATTAGAGACTGTGACGGGGTCGTCGGTGATAGGGAGAGATCCTCTGCAGGGAACTTCGTCCTCCACCGCCTGGATGTGGGAGGGATCCGCTGTCGCTGCGGATTGGTCTGGTACCACTAGGTATGTAGATTGAAGCTATGATGATGGTCGGATGACCAGTCATAGCCAATCTACACACAGTGGCCTCCATGTTGAGGAGAGGAGGGGCAGGGAGAGGACAGCAATGGAAGCCTCTTTTGTAATATATAGCGGTGCCGCCGTAACCGTCGGAGTTGGGCCTATCGTTGCGAGTAAACGCGTACTTAGGAATAGCGTATCCCCTTGAGCGGTTTGGAGTAAGCCATGTCTCCTGGAGAAGGAATAAGTCAGGTTCTTTGTTCTGAAGGAACAGTTTAATCTCGGGAAGGTTAGTGCTAAGGCTACGAGCGTTAAAAGATACTAGGGATAAGCCCTTAGGTTTAATACGACTGGACGCGGGATTCGCAGGTCTAGACATTAAAATTTATTTATTTACGAATTTATACAAAAATAAAAGAACTTACAACGAACTTAGGAGCGAGTGATGCTCGGCTAACGCGAATAAACGCTCTTGAGGAGAGCGGGCGGCTCGCAGTTTGCGTGCGAGTACGGAAATTTCGTTAATGTCGACGTTTTGGATGACGTCGAACACGGTCTTCATGTCCTCAGCCAACGACGACTGAGGTGAAGATGACAACGCGGGACGCGGCCCTACGGAAGCTACGGGAGCTGGGATGGGTCGGGAAGGTGCAGGCGGGACGGCCGGACGCTGCCTCCAAGACAGAGCCTGAGTAGGCGTCGGCTGAACGGGCTTTGCTTCCGGGGGACCCCGGTTGCGCAGCGACGGGAAGTTAGCGGGAGTGAGCGGCGGCGCCGGTTTATGCGCGACCCTCTTGACGGTGGAGCGTGGAGCGCGCGGGCAAACCCTGTAGTTAGCTGTGTGGCCGGACTGGCCGCACAGCACACAGGCAAGGGGGGAAGTGGATTCAGGAGTGCGAGTGCACTCCTTTGTTATATGTGGATCCAGGCACTTAACGCACCTGGGGGGAGCTGAGCAGTTAGCCGCTGCGTGGCCATAGAGCTGGCAGCGGTGGCACTGCCCAGGATGACCGCGGGGGTTGGGACGCTCGACGGAGATGTTCGAGAGTCCGCAGATTGTGCAAGCCTCTCTGAAAATCTCCTTCGAGTTGGGAGTATTTGATAGGATTACTAAAGCTAAAGGAAAACGCCTACTGCGGTTGGAGTGCATCTTGTGCACTGCTACGGCCGGGAAACCCTGAGATTTAAGGTCCTCGAGAATGTCTTCGTTACTGAGTTCGAACGGGACGCCCCGTAGTACTGCGCGGATCTTACGCTCCTCCGGGAGGGCGTAGGTGTGATACGCGATTTGATTGATCGACAGAAGCCTAGTGAAAGACCGGAAGTCGTCGACGGTCGCTACTTGAATTTTGATTGTATCGCCAGCGTTGGCGGCTTTTAAGTAATTAATTTCGTGCTCTTTGCACAAGTTAGAAACCGCGGTCCAGCGCGCTTTTTCACGCAGGAAGACGGGCGGAGGGAGCTGAGGCTTCGGCGGAACGGGAGCGCAGCGCGTTGCTGGCTTCGATGGGACCGACGGAGACGCGGTCACTTCGAGCGATTTTAACGGCGCGGGGGCTGGTGTTGAAGACACCGGGGAGGGCTCGGTATTGATGATACCGAAGCTTTCTTCGAGGGCTTCTTGGAGCGCTTGGCGACAAGTTGAAACGCGGACTCAGGAGAGCCGGTTAAGGTGACGGCATCTGATGACGTATCCAACGCGGGTTCAGAGTCGCTCCCGGGAGCGGTACGCTTGCGACGCGACGCGTGAGAGGATGCGACCGATTCGCATTCCATCTCGGACGAGGCGGGAGACGAGGAAGAGCTGTAGACCTGAGGGGTCTCGACGTTGGAGGCCTGAGGGGCCGGGGCTGAGGCCTGAGGGGCCGGGGTTGAGGCCTGAGGGGCCGGGGACGCGATAGAAGCCTGCAAGGCCTGCGTTATTACGTCATCTGATAAGTTGGCGCCGGACGCAACGAGCGCCTGGGCGAACGACCGTGTATTGCTTACAAGGTCCATTGGAGGGCTCGGAATTACAATATGTTATATATAAATAAATAAAAATGCCTAGGTTCCCTAGCAAACTTAGTACCTAAACCTCCCTACCCGCGGTAGTGGGGCTGGGGAGAATAACTTAGAACTAACCGTAGTATGCCGAAGGCCGCTACCTAGAAACCTAAAAAAGGGTGCGCAGGTAAAGAGTTGACCGCGTTAGGGTCAACCTTTACCGACAGAAAGGACAAATACACACGAAAACACACTGATATGATAAAAATAAATATGAAAATTGGAGAGAATAAATAAAATGTATAAGAGAAACAAAATAAAAATAAAAGGACTGGTTCAGTACAAATTCGTAGTCACCGCTACCTAGAAACCTAAAAAAAGGGTACGCAGGTAAAGACGTGACCGCGTTAGGGTCAACCTTTACCGACGGAAAGGACAAATACACACGAAAACACACAGATATGATAAAAATAAATATGAAAATAGGAGAAAAATAAATAAAATAGAGAAGAGAAATAAAATAAAAATAAAAAGGACTGGTTCAGTACAAATTCGTTGTCACCGTTAAGTATCCTTTGCACTGAAACCAGACTACTTACGCTGGGCACAACACTGCACTCAGCACAAGCACAACACAACTTAGCACAGCACTTTAAGACTAAGGGGCTTAGTCGCAAAGAAAAATCGCACTTCGATAGCACTCAGAGGGAGTAGAAAGAACCTTGAAAACCGTAGCACGGAACCAACACGCTAAACTGTGACGTCAGTAGACTGAGCGCCACGGAATATCGGGAAGGGACCAAACAACGGAGAACGGGGTCTTGCACGTCCGCACTGGGCGGCGATCGGAGCGAGAATGTTTTTAAATTAAATATTTGTCAGTAATGTAACACGTCAAACCGACTATGTAATATATATGTGGTAATTTATTCATGCATTAATGGCGAAAAAGCTTTCAGTGGATCGTGTAACTCAAACGGCAGCGCGTGTGTCAAGTAAGTTTTGAAATTATTGTAGTTAATCTGAACCCTTTCCAAGCTCACTTTGTAACAAAATCGAAAATCGCAGTCTGGTCGCCGGTAGCCGACCGCGGGCCGCAAATAAAAGAATTCAAATCGATTTCCGCCGCGGACATCGAATCATCCGAGCCGCCGTGTCACCGGCCGCCGGGGGCTAATGGAGTTTGCAGCTAGTCCCCCGCCCGCCGCACCCCGCCTGCACCCACTCGGCCCGTGGCGTGGTGGTGAGGCTCAATTACTGCCATCAATCGCTATTTGTTTCCTGACCAGAAACAAAAATGCAAACACCCGACGGGTTTTCCCGCGGATTACGAGACATGAAGAATATTTCCGTTTATCCCTCCGTCACTTCTTTGTCTGATGTTCACACAGTGACAAACTTGTGACATTGGCTTTATGTTGCAATATGAGTGGAGAAGTTCACAAGAAATATTTTCGAAATAGGCACAGTACTTTTGATTTAATCAAAAGAAAAAGGGAATATTTAGTATTCCTAAGCTAAACATAGCCAATAATGTACACTTCACTCAACTAATCCCTGAGGTCTCTACTAAACTCTGGAATCATTTAAATGAGGCAAAATATGCATAGAGAGAATGTGTCATTTTGTACAATAGCCGTCATAACACGAAGTGACGCGCACGTGAGCCGGTCGCCGGGTGTCGCGGCTGTACAATATTGCTGGATGTCTGTCGTGTCGCGAGCTTTTATTAATAATGGTAAGCTTCGTCGTGTGACATGATATTCAATGTTTTGATACGTTGATGACGGCCAGATGATCAAATATAAGGTGGTCTGGTTAACCATATGGGAATAAGAAAAAGTTTTCTGTTGTTATTTTTGTAGAAAAATGTGGCATCATACACCAACAATATTCATGCTTGTATTCTTATGAAACGTTTACGTGAAGTATTTTTAGTCCTTAAAAAAAGGAGCCATGTATTTACAAATAGGGTAGTAATTGTAATTGTCAACATTTATATACACTCACCGGCACGGAAACTTGCCGGTGAGTGTATATACTCATACATTTTGCTAGGCTTTGCTGGGTATATTTTTTTTTTCAAAATAAATTTACAGAGTCTCTTTATGTCTATACAAAATTATTTTTTTTTTTGCATCTGTTAGCTCGGCAAGTCTCCCTCCCCCCAAGTATCCAAACGACGAACACCCTCAAACGCTAATTTTAACGTATTTTGGATCGTTTCAAAATATTAAACATTAAGCGTGGTAAAAATTATTATTATGACGTGATTAAAGAGAGATTTTATGATTTTCTACACTTAAAGTCCTTATTATAAAGTTTTTTTCTTTAACAACACATAACTCAGGAATCTACGTTATAATGTCGCACTGGTAAAGATTTCACGAATTGTTATTGTTTCACCTTTTTTTACGTTTTGATAACGTGCACAGCCTCCTCTCGCTCTGATGACCGCCATGGCACGGTCTCCCAAGCGTCTATCGCAGCATTGCGGAGCTCGGTAAGGGTTTGTGGTTGGTTAGGACTGGACTTAATTTTCCTTTTCAGCGTGTCCCAGATGTGTTCTATTGGATTTAAGTCGGGGCTGCGAGCTGGCCATCGCAATCTTTGAATGCCCAAGGTATCAAAATACTCCTCAACACATCTGGTGACGTGGGGCCGTGCATTGTCATGCATTAATAAAAAATCCTCGGACCCTACAAACCCAGAATAGGGGACAACATGATTCTGGAGGATATCTTCGATGTAGCGATCTGCGTTTAGCCTGTTTTCAATGATCACCAACTCTGTACGTGCTTCCAAACTTATACTTGCCCATACTATTATTGAGCCACCACGAAAACTAACAGTTTGAATAGCGGTAATGGGCAAATGCCGTTCCCCTCGCCTTCTCCACACTCTGTCACGCCCATCTGGACCTCGTAAGGCTATGCGGCTCTCATCTGTGAAGAGTACCTTTGCCCACTGCTCGTGTGTCCAGCTGACATGGTCTCGAGCGAATTGAAGTCGAGCTACTCGATGCTGTCTGAGGAGTTCTGGTCCCGTGCTGGTCTGCAAGCTTTTAAATTTGCTTCCATCATACGTCTCCTAATTGTTCTCTCGCTCACATTTACACCACGCGCCATTTGGAGACGCTGACGTACCTCAACAGCGGTCCGATGACGGTTCCTGAATATCTCCAAACGGATAAAGTGGTCATCCCGTTCTGTAGTGCATCGTCGATCTCCACTGCCTGGTCTCCTCGAGTAGCTCTCCGTTACCCGGTATCGTTTCAAAGTATACTGCATATAAAAACGCGGTACATTAAGCACAACAGCCACCTCACGTTGGGTTAACCCCGGCCCGATAAGAACTACTGCTTGTGCAACTTGCTCTGGTATTAATTAATGGCATTTTTAATTGTTAAAAATCACGTTGAACGTCTAGTCAAAACCACGGATCTTCAAAAACTGATAATTCGACAGCTTAAATATTGAAAAAAATAAAAACCAAAAATTTCCTGTAAGTCGGTCAAGTGACACTTTTTGACTAAATTCAAAAAAAAGGGTACAAATCACACTTAAAACATAATGAATTGCTCTTTTTAACTAAGAGTTATAATTATTAACCTACCCTCATAAATAAATTTTGTAAAAAACACTGAGAATCGTTGTAATTGCGATGTGAGAGCTTGGCCAAGATTCCGTGCCGCTGAGTGTATACATGAAATTATGGAAAAACTAATTATTTATACTACGCTTTCAAACAGCATCCTTCGAGTGTCCAGATAAAGCTGCACAAGTCCACAAGTCATATCGTTCAAGTTACAGGACGGTGCGGTGAAGCTAAACTACTTAAAAAGCTAGTAATCAGTAAATATCATGTATTATTGTTTTGTTTTTCAACCTAGACCGCTAAATGTGGCGCTCACATATTGCTCTTATTACATGCAACATTATACATTCTGCGTTTGCATTATAGGTATGGCGCAGTGGACGTTGGATATTAAGTAGTTATTTATGGTAATGGGAGCACTTTGCAAGATTTGAATTTTTTTTAAAATAGATTGTCCTTCGTTTTTTAATTTTTAAATGACGGCCATGGATTTTTCGCATACTGGCATTGTAGCAGCGCAAAAGCCCCTGTTCTATTCTACAAGATACTTTAACAATCTAAAAGATAAAGAAGGTAAATAAATAAAAGACCAGTATATTTAGGAAATTTTTTTATTTCTTAACTTTGTTTTATATTTTTATATAGGAGGCATTTTCTAGACGTGTGAATTCAGTTTCTCATTCACTACACAGCACTAATTGTACGTTGCAGAGCGTCATTAAAGCAAATTACAGTATTAGGAAATTGAGAGGATATGCTACGGAAATTGATCAACGCAAACTCTTCACTCGTCAAACATTAAAACCGTAGTGGCAGATCGAGTTATCCGTGTTGTCATTCACATTGAACTGCCATATGACAATTGTACGCCCGAAAAGTAGCAACGGAGCTGTCATTATCAAAAGTATAGACCATAGACATAATTCCTAGTTTTTTTTGTATGACGAGTACCTGCTATGGACCGCCACGACATTCAGCTGCATAGCGATGTCCGTCAATTGATGGCCGTCTGCTTGTGGTGCCGTGTTGTTCCAAACTCGGCCCATTAAGATTTAGATTTTAGTAATCAATAATTTAAATAAAAAATTCTTAAAGAAAAAACAATAAATAGCATTTATTTTCCATTGTGACGTATTGTAACAGTGGGATAATTTAGTTATAAAAATCTTTATTTATTCATATTATCCATTCCTTTTCAGATAAATGTACTCGTTAGTTATCAGTCATTATGTATATTGTGTTAGATACTCAGGGCTTCTATTTGGCCTACTATTATAAACTCGTGTCTTTTCCCAGTATTAAACATTTGCAGAAATACTTCGTCACAAAGTAAAGATAGCTAATTGGATAGAATTGACGACTCAAGACGTTGGTGTATGAATCCAAAATTCGGTACACAAAATAACTAATCAAATCTTTTGTTCAATGACATCTATTAATACACCATACATCTTTTATTCACAAAAATATTTTTAAGTAAGTCGCATTTAATAAAAGCAATGATCATAAATTTACAACAAACTGGTCCAGAAAATGTATCGCCGAAGCGGTGGAGTAGAGCATTACATTCATCAGCTGAAGTCGCGCCGCCGCGCCAGTCGTTATCGATGTCTATAGAACGTTAATTAATCCGCCGATCACTTCCTGCCAGGCGACTTTATCGACATCTGCGGACACTTCGGACCAGCTGTGGGACGTGTCACATGAGGTAGGTGCATCGGTTGATGCTTGATGACATTTGAATATACTACGAAAGTTTGGAACAATGACAAAAGCTATTTTATTTGAGAATTGCTGCATTCATTTCTTAGTATGGTGCCTTAACAACTTAAACACACATCTTTGACGCTTTCCTTCATATGTAGCAAGAAGGATGGCACGATAAGTGGTTAGTTACATCGGAGAGTGTAGCGAGCGGGGTGGCCCGGGTGATAAGGCGCGGCGACAAGGCGGCCACCGCGTCGCTGCAGCCGCTCGACGAAATGCACTAACTTCCGCTGTTAACTTAGCAAACATGGCGTGTGTGGCGCGCCTATATGTATAACAAGGTTTAAACTTTAAACACTCCAATGTAATGCTAGTTAGCGCAGAACTTGTATTCTACACAGAACCGGCGCGCATAATTGTTTGGATAAGAGGTTATTGCATGACTGAACAAGCGGCGTCCTCGATGCTAATGAGGACCCTTGATGGTCCGCGGAGAGTGGTCGCTGTGAGAGCTGCGGCGGCGGCGTGGGGATGGTGTGGCGATGGCGGCGTGGATTTGATGTTGGTGGTTTTGAACCCTTTAAAAGAAATTAGATTTTTCAACGTACATTTTTAAATGTTTGTGTCAGTTAACCAGAACGATATCCCTCGGCTTTTAAGTGGCATCTTATTCTTAGGCGTTGACAAAGAATGTAATTATTATAATTCAGAAAAAATAAATCAAGAATAAGGTACAACCTGTCGGTAGGGGAGGGCGCGCCTCGCCTCCTCAAAAAAAAATACTTGGTAACGGAGAACCCTTCCCGCAGATGCCTGGTGTGAATACCAGATTAGGTGCCTCAGTACACATTTCCGAAAGTAATTAAACTCGAAATGTTTTTCAATAATCTGCTAGATTTCTAACTGGAGCGAAACTGCTTACGTCACAGACTCAGTGAGAAGGTTCAAAATCAGTTTCAACGCATCAGCGTCGATGTGACTTGCGACAATACTCGAGGTTTGCTGGCCAGTGCTGATTCAATCCGAGAGCAGATTTGTCTGGTAGCTTTTAAAACTAGGCTCCTTGTTATATTTCATTATTTTATTTGCTATTTATGTTGAAAAAACTATACGTAAATTGTGTTAAATTGAGAAAAACTATTAACTTTTAGAGAAACTCTCGCAAAGGTACTTAGCAAACCTTACTGCATACATGATTTCAGCCAGAGCCACCGCCGTCTTGCGACCCCGTCACACCGCGGTTCGTGCACTTGGTGCGAACACACCGCTTTGACGCGACCGCAACGAGCTAGTTTTAGAAGCGCTTTCTATTCATACTTACATAGAATTTAGTATAAAAGGTATTCCAATAAGAAAAAGAAAAATTTCTCGAAAAAATGGCTTGTTAAAGCTTAAATCTTCTCTAATTTGGGGCTTTATGGACTACGTGATAATTAAGGGCCGTAGACGACAATCAAAGTGTCATAATGTTTAATAAGATGAAAGCCACGGCGGCGACCAATTATTAGTCAATTTAAAAGGAAATCGTGAAGCAGGCGGCTGCTGAATAATTCATGCACTCTGCTGGTGGCGGCGGTCGGCCGATGTGTGGAGATAATGGCGTCATTTGTTCGGCAGCGGCAGCGGCGTTGTTCGTTCGACGCGTGGCGCCCATGACGTGGCAGCTTCGCATGATGTATGGAGCTAATGGCTGCCGAAGAAACATGTAATCAGCCCACGCAACTCCGGCGGCCATCTCGGTACCGCACGGTGACTCTGCGACTTAGTATAAATGAATAGGAATCGCGACGGAATAACATGGAACACGAATAATTATTTTCTCAGTAAAGTGCTACACTAATATTTAGCGAAACGGTCGGTCGGCGGAGTACAAAATGAGTTTTCCGTGTTCCGGAGATCATCCCGTGACGTTAGTTATAAAGTTGTGACTGTCACCGCGGGGAGTGGGGAGCTGGCCCACGACTGTGGTCAAAACTGTTAAGTTAATGCCCTGTGAATTAGAAGCTGAATAATTAAGCATAAAAAAGCATAAAAAATGCTCTACATCAACTGCTCTGTGTATTTTGAAACCAAATTTTACGATAAGTTATTTATTAATGTAGATTTAGTAGATGTGCATCAATTTTACTTCTGGTGTTACTTTTATTCTTACGTCACAAAACTCCGGCGCACTACTTTTTGCCAACTCATACAAAAATATATTAAAATCCTGAATGTATACAATACAAAATAAGAATTTTATTATTTCATGAATCAGTCGTAGAAATAACTACAGTAGTATCTGAAATCAT
This sequence comes from Marasmarcha lunaedactyla, assembly GCA_923062675.1. Lineage (NCBI taxonomy): Eukaryota > Metazoa > Arthropoda > Insecta > Lepidoptera > Pterophoridae > Marasmarcha > Marasmarcha lunaedactyla. The sequence goes on from OV281344.1 coordinate 738,321, forward strand.
TGTTACATGTATCTATAGAATGACCATTTGCTGATAAATTATTTTCATTTTATTTGAAATACTCAAAATTTTCCCTCGATCTCAAATTTATAAGATAATTTTTATTAGTTCAAAAAGTTCTATTTAGAAATGATATTTTCTTAGTTCTGAAATATCGACCTACTGGATGCTGCCCTCTGCAGTACCTCTTCTTCAAGTGTATCGCGGGAGAAAAGAGACGCAGCTTTCTCCTGAGCAGCAGTAACTATATTGAACATACTATACCACGGGCGACCTACGCCTTGATGCCACAAACTCACAGCGACATTACTTGAATATACAGCATACCTATATTACAAACATGTTGAATAAAAGAAAGGAACTGACACTTATACAAATGACCTTTGTATAGTATGTGTCTTAATAATATTCTACCGGAATGTCGACTAGAGCACTCCGGTATAAATTAGACAACAATACAGGTGCGTCGAAGAGTGCATGCAGCTAGCGAGAAGGTTTCCCTCGCCCGGAGTGCGCCGGCGGGATCGGAACAACGCTTTTGTCCAGCATGGCACAGATACTCTACAGGTATTAAAATCAAACAAAATATGAGTCTCATCTATTCGCCAATCTACTATTATGGCGGTAAACTACGACAGTTTGATAATAAAACTATTCAATTTCAATTCAATTTCATCAGAACTATAAAAAAAGTCATGGTAATATATATAGTCATATATATATATCTGTCGAACTTGTTTTTTTATTTGTAGCATTATTTTATTTTATAATTGTTAATATAAGTAAAATTTTGAATTTCTGAATAAAAATATTCTAAAATAAAATATAGATAAGTACAGAAATAAACACTTAAACACTTAGAATCATGAAAAATTACTAAAATACAAATTAAAATCACATTCATGAAGCCATTCATGAATGTAAGAATGTATTTGATACAAGATAAGTTATACGAGTTAATAAATTCACTCAATATTTACCAAGAAAGATGGAGCAAAATGTGTTCGATGTGTCGTACCTAATAATACTGCCAAGATTGAGTTTACACAAGTGCTTGTTATAGTTAGAGCTCACCTCATCAGATATTCATTACAGAATCAGTAATTCGACGTGTATGTACCTACCTATATGTATATTTGTATGCAATGTTTGCACAGTTCGGTGTGCGTGATGTGAGGCCATCAGAATACCAAAAATGGGCCCCCATTGCAGGAAGGGACGGAAGTTTATAATATAAATTATTACTATTGAATATGTTTAACCAAGGACAAAAATTATATCAAAAATGCAGGCGCTTTTTATTAATTCACAAAAGTTTGCTTAAAATATATTATATGCATAGTCATCGTTGAAAGTCCTAGAATACAAATGTCACTTAGCAACTTACATGTGTAAGCGACTCAACAAGTTGCTGTCGCTTGGCACCCGCGATGTTCGAGCAGCCGAGTTACTGCTGGAGCTTGTTCGTTCCTGATGTCTATGGGCGGAGCTCGTCTCCACTCATTACAGTCCATTGCCCAAAGCGGTTGTGAGCGAGATGGCTGTAGCTGCCGTCTCCGTTGCTCTAAGTGCTCCCAGCTATATTGGTGCGACGTCTTTCACATGTCTTTGCCTTTTGTAGAAATTACAATATGTGTCGTTCGACTAATGTAAGGAATGGCAATTGTAGAAAGTTCTCGTTCTGCAACGTCGCCGCAAAGTATATTCAGGTTGGTATTCATTAATGACTCATTGCTGAAAACGATTATGCAGCCATTTATATTCCTTAACACAAATTAAAAAAAAATTGTGTTGTATTTTTATTTCTTACATAGTTAAAAAATTTATAAGAATCGATAGCGTTAAGTAATTAGCCATCAAATATAACTGGCTGTACAGCCAGCCGGCGAGAGCTAGACCCGAGGGACGAGCAAAAACTTGTACAGGATTATTGCCAGGAACTTGACCAGGCGTCTGTAACTCACAGATATAAATGGATGTTTAGATAATAAAATAAATGAGTCTTTTTGAAACATATTCTTGTATGGCAAAATATAGTAAACTAATAGACTGAGAAACTTACTTTATAGAACTACATTCAAAAGATAACAGATCAAATGCGGTTTGACTGTGGGTGGCAGCCGGCGGCACAGGTCTATAACGGTGCAGATAACTTTGTCAAAGTGTCTAACTACTGCAGTTTGAATCTGTGTAAGCTCGTGAAATCTGAGAAGTTGCGCAGAAATGGCTCGAAGCCAAAATAACCCGAAATGATTAAATAATTGAACATTATTATTAGTCAGTAAAAGCCTTACAATAAACGATGCCACTCCAACCTCACCATGAGCACAGCAACGCCTCACTGCGGGGACCCAGGGGTATGCCACCTCTTTTTGAGCTTGACCTATTTCGCACTTTCTTGTCGTTTTTGACAATTTTTTCATCACCAGTGATCATTCTTGTTTTAGTAAAGTTTCGCGAAAGATTACACAGTTCATTAGTATGTTGCTGTGAGCTCACCCAAACATTATTTTTTGTGCAACCAGACTTTTCCAAACGCCTTTTTTGTACAGCTAGACTTTTTAAAATATGTTAAAACGGATTTGTGGTAAATTTGCAATTCTTCAGATATATTTTAACTACTTATAAGACAATGTTGGTTCCTTGTTACAAAACTGGCGCCAACGTACAAAAATTCGCAAAGGGGCTACCAGGGTGAGCTGCTTCCTTGACATCAGGGTTTCCGCATGCAAAAAGCTTTAACTAACTTTGTGCTTTTCTCACTGACTCTGCATTATGTCTGTAAACGCCACAAATGTTATTCGCGGCTTGAGTCGCATGTTTAACTTTAAAAAATAAATAAAATTTAGAATAAATCGTATAATACCCAACCAAAAAATACGAAATTACTTTTCCCCGAGCACACAAAAACCTTTTATCAATAAAGGCATACCTTCATACATAGTTCTAAACGACAAACAGTGTGAGAGGGTCGTATGTTATACGTGTAATTCTCGGCAAATTCATAAAATATGAAGTCGCTAGAAATACCCGCTCCGAGATCACTGCCGACGCTCCTCGCTACGGGACGCCTCCACATAAATTGCTCGGTGGATAATTGAATGAGCATTGCGACAAAACGTCTACATAACTGGAACATATTAATAGTCAAATCCTATTTTTTTTACCTATAGAAATAAAACTACTGGCTTAACTTTTTTTTCCGCACATCTGTTTCATTGTCGGATATTTTTGCGACAAAATACTTTATTTCCTGGGCTACTACTCCTACTAACGCGGGCTATTTCCTGATGTGTATCCGCTGCTACCTGAATGTGCCGATGTTTGTTATCTGATTGGACAAGGCTCTTAAAAGCTCTAGTTATGTGCTGTATGGTTTCAGGCGCACAGCGTCGGCGCAGGTCTGTCGGATAGTCTAGGTCTTTGGTGATGTGTTTTGGTAGTTCTGCGTGGCATAAGACTCCAACCAGCTTCCTTGCGCAGTAGAGTTCCATGCGTTCCATGCGTGATTTGGGGTGATGTTTCCGGTACTTGGTCAAAGAGGTGCTGATAAACCATTATATCGACGCAAATCGGTTTGTGACCAATTGATGATCCCGAAGAATTAAATTAAAATAGGTATTGCGTAGATATTATAATATTTCTATTTTGAAATCCATTTCGGGTTCTTTTAAATAAGGGCTTTCTCCAAGTAAACATAATTATTAGCCTAATGAAATTTAACACTTTATAATTATAATTATAGCTTTTAGTATCTTCATGTATATGTTTGAGGAAGATTTAAAATGTCAAGGCAACGGTAAATATATTTTGAAACATCACCTGTAGTTAACAGAACAATTGTGACGAGACTTTACCCAGGTTCCATGTTCTTTGAACTTCATCCTTAAGTTCTGTATATTTATTGATTTTTTCATTGATAGATTTTAATATATTGTGAGTGTTGGGAATAGTTGCATCTATTAAGTAGGTTATGTTGTTTATTTTCTCTTGTAATACTATAACAGGTCTATTAAAATTAATTGTTTTGTGAGTAAAAATTACACGATCGAAATATAGTTTATGTGATATATTCTCCAGCACTGAGCTTGGTTTGTAATCATAATAATGTGAAACCTTCGTGAAATTTCTTGCCAGTTCTTCTTCACGAAGGTTTTTTTTCGAACTGGTGGTAGAATCATGTTTTATTTGACGTCAATAAGAACAAGTAATTGTCAATGTTGAGAAATAAATATTTGAATTTGAATTTGAATTTGAATTTGAATTTGAATTTGAAAATGTCTGATGGATAATGGATGAAGATGTATAATGAGTGCAACGCACCAGTAATGTGCTGTATAGTTTCTGAAGCTATGTTACATTTCCTGCATTGGTCGTTGGTAATTTGGATGAAGATGGATAATGAGTGCAACGCGCCAGTAATGTGCTGTATAGTTTCTGAAGCTATGTTACATTTCCTGCATTGGTCGTTGGTAATTTGGATGAAGATGGATAATGTGTGCAACGCGCCAGTAATGTGCTGTATAGTTTCTGAAGCTATGTTACATTTCCTGCATTGGTCGTTGGTAATTTGGATGAAGATGTATAATGAGTGCAACGCTACAGTAATGTGCTGTATAGTTTCTGAAGCTATGTTACATTTTCTGCATTGGTCGTTGGTAATTTGGATGAAGATGGATAATGTGTGCAACGCGCCAGTAAGGTGCTGTATAGTTTCTGAAGCTATGTTACATTTCTTGCATTGGTCGTTGGTAATTTGGATGAAGACGGATAATGTGTGCAACGCGCCAGTAATGTGCTGTATAGTTTCTGAAGCTATGTTACATTTCCTGCATTGGTCGTTGGTAATTTGGATGAAGATGTATAATGAGTGCAACGCGCCAGTAATGTGCTGTATAGTTTCTGAAGCTATGTTACATTTTCTGCATTGGTCGTTGGTAATTTGGATGAAGATGGATAATGTGTGCAATGCACCAGTAATGTGCTGTATAGTTTCTGAAGCTATGTTACATTTCCTGCATTGGTCGTTGGTAATTTGGATGAACATGTATAATGTGTGCAACGTGCCAGTAATGTGCTGTATAGTTTCTGAAGCAATGTTACATTTCCTGCATTGGTCGTTGGTAATTTGGATGAAGATGGATAATGTGTGCAACGCGCCAGTAATGTGCTGTATAGTTTCTGAAGCTATGTTACATTTCCTGCATTGGTCGTTGGTAATTTGGATGAAGATGTATAATGAGTGCAATGCGTTAGTAATGTGCTGTATAGTTTCTGAAACTATGTTACATTTCCTGCATTGGTCATTGGTAATTTGGATGAAGATGGATAATGAGTGCAACGCGCCAGTAATGTGTTGTATAGTTTCTGAAGCAATGTTACATTTCCTGCATTGGTCGTTGGTAATTTGGATGAAGATGGATAATGAGTGCAATGCGCCAGTAATGTGCTGTATAGTTTCTGAAGCTATGTTACATTTCCTGCATTGGTCGTTGGTAATTTGGATGAACATGTATAATGTGTGCAACGCGCCAGTAATGTGCTGTATAGTTTCTGAAGCAATGTTACATTTCCTGCATTGGTCGTTGGTAATTTGGATGAAGATGGATAATGAGTGCAACGCGCCAGTAATGTGCTGTATAGTTTCTGAAGCTATGTTACATTTCCTGCATTGGTCGTTGGTAATTTGGATGAAGATGGATAATGTGTGCAACGCGCCAGTAATGTGCTGTATAGTTTCTGAAGCTATGTTACATTTCCTGCATTGGTCGTTGGTAATTTGGATGAACATGTATAATGTGTGCAACGCGCCAGTAATGTGCTGTATAGTTTCTGAAGCAATGTTACATTTCCTGCATTGGTCGTTGGTAATTTGGATGAAGATGGATAATGTGTGCAACGCGCCAGTAATGTGCTGTATAGTTTCTGAAGCTATGTTACATTTCCTGCATTGGTCGTTGGTAATATTATAAACTCTTGGATAACAGAACACAGCTTGGAAATAAACTTAGAAAAAACGAAATTAATATCATTTTATCCATACCAACGAAAACCACTTAATATAAACATTAAATTTAATAATAGAAACATCGAACTCGTTACCAAATTTACATTACTCGGCATAGACATAGATTCAAATTTAAATTGGAAAATACACGTTAGTAAAATCAGACGCAAAATCTCAAGTTTCACATATGCCCTTCGAGAAATAAAAAAATCTACTGACCTTGAAACAGCTGTCTCTATGTACTACGCATATGCTTACTCATGGTTTAGCTACGGTATTTTGTTGTGGGGAAACAGCACTGATTTTAATACATTATTTCTATCTCAAAAAAAACTAATTAGAATTATAGTAAACGCTAAAAATAGACAAACCTGCAAACCGTATTTTCAAAGCTTAAAAATATTAACTCTACCATGTATATATATATTGGAAATAAGCAAGTATGTCCGTTTATACCCAGAACTCTACGAAGGAAGAGAAGACATCCAATCAAAATACACATTAAGACACAAAAATAAAATACAACTGCCATACTCAAAACTAGAGTTGCACTCGGCCAGTCCCCTAGCAATGTCAGCAAGAATATACAATAAAATACCGAAACACATACAAAAAATAACTAACACTAAACAATTTTTAGAGACATTGAAAAAACTTTTAATAACTAAATGTTACTACACTGTAAAAGAGTACCTAAATGATAAACTTCTGAATTAGTCTGAAATCACATCTTATACATCCTTTTATAAATCGTTAATTTAAATTATGTCTTGTCATGTTTATTCCTCCTCTCTCCCGAATTGCAGCGCCTCACAAGGCCCTTATTTGTCATCTCATTAATTTGTTTGTACCAAATTATGTAAATGATGTAAGGAAGCAATAAAGTATTGAGTATTGAGTAATTTGGATGAAGATGGATAATGAGTGCAACGCGCCAATAATGTGCTGTATAGTTTCTGAAGCAATGTTACATTTCCTGCATTGGTCGTTGGTAATTTGGATGAAGATGGATAATGAGTGCAATGTGCCAGTAATGTGCTGTATAGTTTCTGAAGCTATGTTACATTTCCTGCATTGGTCGTTGGTAATTTGGATGAACATGTATAATGTGTGCAACGCGCCAGTAATGTGCTGTATAGTTTCTGAAGCAATGTTACATTTCCTGCATTGGTCGTTGGTAATTTGGATGAAGATGGATAATGAGTGCAACGCGCCAGTAATGTGCTGTATAGTTTCTGAAGCTATGTTACATTTCCTGCATTGGTCGTTGGTAATTTGGATGAAGATGGATAATGTGTGCAACGCGCCAGTAATGTGCTGTATAGTTTCTGAAGCTATGTTACATTTCCTGCATTGGTCGTTGGTAATTTGGATGAAGATGGATAATGAGTGCAACGTGCCAGTAATGTGCTGTATAGTTTCTGAAGCTATGTTACATTTCCTGCATTGGTCAGCTAGCTTACCTATTACTATGGCTCGTTTTTGATCTGCAACTACCTGTTCAGAAATGCTTGTGTCGGGGTTTTTTAAAATGAACTGTTCACGCATTAGTTCCTGTAAGTGGCCATATCAGGGACTACAAAAACATACCGACTGGGATGACGTGCGCGAGGCTGTGTGCGGCGATCGTGCTGCTGAGACACGCGGCTGAGTTGCAGCGGCCGTTGTTGTTATCGGTTATCAAAAGTACTACATGGAAAATAAAACAGAACCGAGAGAAACCATTGATGCATTTCTGTCAAGACTGCCCTTTGAAATTAAATCTGTGACTAAAATACTTATTTAATTAAAAAAAGAAAACATCTCGAATTTCGTCCTATCCGTTCACTGAGAAGGTTTAATAATTTTTTATGCACGTTTTTTTTTCCAAATACTTTTATAAGATATGAACTTACTTTTATTCGATATTAAACAACGTTTATTTGCTCCACTTGTGGGGGCAGGACGGTCCACCAAAAGTTTTATAAAATTCTCAACTACAATCAACGATCAGGAGTCTCGCTTGTGAGAAAGTAAAGTACCTTTTATAACTTGGCGTAGAAGCCGCCTCAATCTCGATCTGAAATTGCACTTTATAGATGTTAGTGGATTTTATTTACAGAAAACTCTGTTTGTTAACTAAACGAATGTGATTAAATAAATATATATATAATATAATATATAATATAAATAATATCTCCACTGTAAAATTTTATTTTATTTTCTTTTCGATGTCTGAATTTGAATACAAATTTTTAGATTTAAGTCCAATTTTAATTCAGCATGAAAGATTTACGGTGACAATTAAATACAAAAAAAATGTAAACAGATGCATTAAAAGAAAAGGGACTCATGGTCAGGGTGTCGGGACTAGCGCGGGATGCAGCCCTATGGCGCTAGGGCCACCCCCGCAGCCTTGACACACATCGTAACGGGTTGACACCCCCGCCACTCCCCCTAAGCAACGAAATCACCGCCGATGCGACTTTTGTTACAAACCCGCTCCCGGGAAGCGATGCCTTATTTACCTGAGCTTTCTAGCGGCTCCTCTGCGCTTCATCAATTTAACATCCGACCGAGCGATTTTCGACGGACCTACCCCGAATGAATAGACGTGATATTGATGGCCGAGTAATTCTGTTACTAGTAGGCAGCACCAATAGGCGCGCCGGGACACTGGCTCTACGCACCGGCTGTAGAGAGGTTTGCTTTACTTGTGGAAACTACCCAACATCTGTCAGCTGTCAGATAATCCGGTCATTCTTGACTTGAAAGAACAATTCAGTAAGTACAAATAAAACACTTATTAGATAACAAGCGTAATTAAATGCCATGCGATGATTAATCTTTTTTCTGGACGATTTATTGCTTCTTTCTTTTGCTTATTTATTTCAATATTTTTCAAGTTATTTAAACAAAAGAGTGGTGAGGCGTTTTCTTCGCCTGCTTTTTTTCCATCTCGGTCTCCCTGTACGCGTACCTTCAGTTTGACGAGGAAGATGATGATCGAGGTGAAGAAAAACAAGACTTACATGAAGTGTGTTTTTTTACTTAAAATGAGATAAAATATATTACATTTTGGATCTTTTAATCCGTGTTATCTAATGACAACATAAATTGTAATAATAATTAAATTTAAATTAAATTTGTAAAGAAATTATATTTAATGTATATATCACTACGGTACTTGTTTGCAAGCCTGACGTCACTGACTGGCAGGAGAATAATTTCCCCGAACAGTAGCGGACGTTTTTATTGTACCAAATATATAATGAAAAAAAGGATAAAACTAAACGTATATTGTTTCACTAACAAAATTACATAAAGTTAGTGAAAAACCTGACCCCTGTTAAAGCTACTAAGCAAATATTTTTGAATCCATGTATTTTTTCCTTCTAGTTCTGAGCTCTGAGGCAGCGTAATTAAAGCCTTCACTCCGCCCTCGGCCATGCCGCATTCCCACCTTTTTTTTTTTTTATTTTTGGTTCCCCTCCACGGGAAGGGCAGGAGGACATAAAAAATGCTCTGACGCATACTCCGCGCGCGCGATCGGAGTTATGTGGGACTCGTCCCGACGCCTACCAGAACCATACCCACTAAAAAAACCCCTGTCGGCTCGTGCATTTTTGCCACTCAGCCTTCATCTGAGCGACGGCCAATTGGAGAAAGAGGCCGCGCCAGCGGGGCCCTTAAGGGGTCACCCACTGAGATTCACATAGCACTGAAGGTGCTCAAAAATGAAAAGTAAAAATAAAAACATTAAAAATGAAAAAAAAATAAATAAATAAAAATTGCATTAATTCGGATTTACGTTAGAATTAGAATTTACGTTAGAATTAGGATTTGCGGCCTGAAGGGCCTCGAGAGCTAAAGTTAACTGCATAGGTTCGCCCGTGTGCGCGTTTCTCGGCCTAGCGACTTTGAATTTCGAATCTGACACAGGAGCAGTATATGAGACTGAATCTCGAACAAGATGATTGGGATGGGATTCGGTGCGTTTGAAGAACGATTCTGAGAGTGTTTTGAGGTGCTGTTGCACTGTAGGTAGTTCAAGATCTCTGTGCAGGTCCGCGTTGCGCACATACCAAGGTGCGTCTGTGGCCCTGCGGCAGAAGAGATTTTGAACCACCTGCAGCTTATACAGGACGGAGGGATTGGCGTGGGCAAAGACTGGCGAAGCATATGACATGACGGGTCTAACGCAGACCTTATAAAGCGTACGTTTATTTCTAAAAGACATTTTACTTTTTCTACCTATCATACTATTTAAGCGGCTTAAGTAGAAACGCGCGAGTTTCGTTGCTCTATCGACGTGTGGCTTAAAAGAAAGCGTCTGATCTAAGGTGACGCCTAAGTATTTGATACTGCGCTTCCAGGGGATGGGAATACCTAACATTCGAATGTGGGGATCGTTGCGGCGATTACGACGTTTGTGGTCGAAAAGAATGGCAGAACTCTTTTCTGGGTTGACATCGATACGCCATTTTTGAAACCAAACACCGAGGGCGTTTACGGCCTTTTGGAGTCTGGTGATGTAATACGAGATCCTTTGACCTTTAGTGTAAAGGGCGGTATCGTCTGCAAAGAGGGCGAGTTCGACGCCTTTCGGGCATGTCATTAGTGTACACGGCGTACAGCAGAGGGGCGAGGACTGAGCCTTGCGGGACTCCAGCCTTTATGGGACGAGGCGCGGAGAGCGTGCCTTCATGTTTGAATCGAAACGTACGGTCTTTAAGAAACGACGCGATTAATCTGACTAGGCGAACCGGTAAGCCTATTTTATAGAGTTTAAAAACGAGACCGCTGTGCCAGACTTTGTCGAATGCCTTGGCTACGTCAAAGAGAACCGCGATTGATTTCTTACGATGCGGATAGAATCCTTCGAGAATGTACTCGACGATTCGATGGACTTGCTGAGGGCAGGAGTGCTTAGCGCGAAAGCCGAACTGGTGGGGAATAATGAGAGGGTCGCCATCCGTTGGAAACAGATGGTTCCGCATTCGAGAGAGTATGACTCTTTCGAGAAGTTTAGACATTGCCTTGAGGAGGCTGATGGGTCTGTGATTAGCCGGGATGTTCAGAGGTTTACCCGGCTTGGGAATGCCTATGACTGTCGCTTCTTTCCAGGCTTTTGGAAAGTAGCTATGGTCGAAGCAGGCATTGAGGATGATAGCTAACAAGGTAAGCACCTGCTGTGGCAGGTGCTTAAGTGCGTGGTTGGAAATTCCATCCGCACCAGGAGCCTTTTTGGACTTTTGCTTTCTAATGAGAAGCAAGATTTCATCATTAGAGACTGTGACGGGGTCGTCGGTGATAGGGAGAGATTCTCTGCGGAGAACTTCGTCCTCCACCGCCTGGATGTGGGAGGGATCCGCGGGTTGCGTGCTGGGCGAACATTGTGCCGCTATGCTGTCGGCGAAGCATTCGGCTTTCTCTTCGACTTCGAAGGCAATGGTGCCGTCGGGACGAGTAAGAGGAGGAACGTGAGAGGCGGTGTCTACGCGTAAAGCTCGGGCCATTCGATAATACGCTTGGTGGGACGGGGAGATATTCTCCATGAGATCGTTAAACTGAGTGTCACGGAGTTCCGCGAGGTGAGACCTAACTTTACGTTGAAGCTGATTCGCAGCTGTTCTATATGCGGGCGTGGGATATTTCTTGGCTCTCCGGAGAGCCGCGTTCTTAGCTTTAATGAGATTGCTAACGGCTAAGGGAAGCGCGGGTTTGTCTTGCTTAGCAATGATTACGTTGTCGCTGATGGCTGAGTTGATAGCATCAGTGAGATTATCGACTATCGAATCTATTTTAATCGGGCTGTCTAATTGGTCGGGCGAAATCGCGAGCGGAGAGTTCGGTGCCTCTAAGGCTGAAACTAACGTATTTTTAAAGCCTTTCCAGTTGGTAAAGGTCTTAGGAGATGTGACGTTGTCGTTGGCGCGCCTAGCACGAGGGAGACGGGGCAATGGTCGGAGCCTAGGTCATCGAGCGGTTCGATGGACCTGAGATCAAGATTGATTCGCTTGATAATTGCAAAGTCGAGGATGTCAGGAGAATAGGTCGGGTTGTTGGGATAGTGAGTGGGAGTGATGGGGGATATGACGTCTAAGTCAAGGGAGTTAGTGATGTCGAGGAGAGCGATACCGTTGGTGTTGGTCGATAGGCACGTCCAGTCAGTATGTTTGGAGTTAAAGTCTCCGAACATAATGACTGAATGGCCGAGGGCGAGAATGGCCTCAAAGTCGCTGCGGATTGGTCTGGTACCACTAGGTATGTAGATTGAAGCTATGATGATGGTCGGATGACCAGTCATAGCCAATCTACAACCAGTGGCCTCCATGTTGAGGAGAGGAGGGGTAGGGAGAGGACAGCAATGGAAGCCTCTTTTGTAATATATAGCGGTGCCGCCGTAACCGTCGGAGTTGGGCCTATCGTTGCGAGTAAACGCGTACTTAGGAAAAGCGTATCCCCTGGAGCGGTTTGGAGTAAGCCATGTCTCCTGGAGAAGGAATAAGTCAGGTTCTTTGTTCTGAAGGAACAGTTTAATCTCGGGAAGGTTAGTGCTAAGGCTACGAGCGTTAAATGATACTAGGGATAAGCCCTTGGGTTTAATACGACTGGACGCGGGATTCGCGGGTCTAGACATTATAATTTACTTATTTACAATTTTATACGAAAATAAAAAAAATAAACAAAATTTACAACGAACTTAGGAGCGAGTGATGCTCGGCTAACGCGAATAAACGCTCTTGAGGAGAGCGGGCTGCTCGCAGTTTGCGTGCGAGTACGGAAATTTCGTTAATATCGACGTTTTGAATAACGTCGAACACGGTCTTCATATCCTCAGCCAACGACGACTGAGGTACGGATAACGGAGCGGGACGCGGCCCTACGGAAGCTACGGGAGCTGGGATGGGTCGGGAAGGTGCAGGCGGAACGGCCGGACGCTGCCTCCAAGACAGAGCCTGAGTAGGCGTCGGCTGAAGGGGCTTTGCTTCTGGGGGACCCCGGTTGCGCAGCGGCGGGAAGTTAGCGGAGGTGAGCGGTGGCGCCGGTTTAGGCGCGACCCTCTTGACGGTGGAGCGCGGAGCGCGCGGGCAACCCCTGTAGTTTGCTGTGTGGCCGGACTGGCCGCACAGCACACAGGCAGGGGGGGAAGTGGATTCAGGAGTGCGAGTGCACTCCTTTGTTATGTGTGGATCCAGGCACTTAACGCACCTGGGGGGAGCTGAGCAGTTAGCCGCTGCGTGGCCATAGAGCTGGCAGCGGTGGCACTGCCCAGGATGACCGCGGGGGTTGGGACGCTCGACGGAGATGTTCGAGAGTCCGCAGATTGTGCGAGCATTCCCACCTTATTGCAGGCTTCTACTTATAGAATCGCCACTGCGCCGTTACCCGCGCACTATAGTATCGTGCGCCGCTGGCTCACTTGGTCAGAAACAACCCAAGCCGCCCGCGCTCCGACGCCGCCACTCGCCGTCACTTCGTTTCGTATTCTGACGACGATCGAAATCCATTTCGAATTAATAGATAGTGGCTCGCGATAAATTTGGGGCACATCCCTTTTAAAGCACATCATTTATTGCCCGTGCCGGGTCACATACAAATAGATACTTATGTCTGGAGTATTAATAGCTGGGGCCTTTATGAAAATTAAACTGGCAATATTTAGGAAAGTCTTAAAGAAGATAAATGCGGGTTTAAGCGGGCCGTCACTTTGGTAGCCAGCGGCTTGGGTGACGTCATCATCACGAGGGCCATTCAACAAAAATATTTTTGTTTATGTTTCTTTTTTGGCTTCAGTGACAATACTTACAGCTACCATAACTTGATAGTTTAATACAACTAGTTCGAGGAACCCATTAATGTAAATATTAATGATTAACAATTTGATTGCCCACTTCAGGTTCGAGTTATATTAGCATTAAATTGATCTGATAGTAAAATCAAACAGGTAAATAGTGTAATTGTCTTATGTTTGTTTCTATCCTGTACTGGTCAAACTAAATTAAATCTTTAAACAAAATAATGCTGTGGGGTTTTTTCATGTAGGTGCCTTTTTTTCTTTCGCTCTACCACAATGCCTTTTCTACGACTATAACCTGTGACAGTTGTAATGTAATGCGTTTGCGAACCACAGGCATGTGAACGATCATGAACTACTACAAGATGAGAACCTCCGTGTGTGTGGGTGTGTGAGGGCCCAGGGGGTGAGGCGTGGGGCGCGGGGGGCAGGGGTGACTTGACACACATGCCGCCGTCCTGCGGCCTCGCGATGGGATGAATATGGAACCCGCGTACTTCGATCACACCGATATCGGCGTCGCGAGAATTTTACTTACAGACCAGCCTAAACTGGCTGTTATTCATTCTTTAGTGGAAACTCTGTAAGGAAAAAATGGTCTCCACCTCTAGTATCACCGTTTCACTCGCTTCACTAAAGATAAAAAGTTTTAGTTTCAGAGATGTTCGGATACATATCATATATTTTTATGCATACAAACAAATCCTTCCTCAGTACAACAATCCCTTGTAAACTACTGACGTGTGCTGCTGACGACAGTAATGTTGATGATGAACCTGGGGCCCGCAAGTGTTACAAATTAAACGTAAACAAAAACATACAATAATATATAAAAAAATATGCATATCTTTTAAAACTTTTAAAACAATTTCAGTAAAATTCCTTGATTCGATTTCAAGAGTCCGTTATCTAAATCAAAATCTGTTATTTCATCGCGCCGCCACCTAGCGTTCACCGGTAGGTATTTACACTTATTTTCCAGTTACAGAGACAGAAACCTGTGGAGACCTCAATCCCACGCCCTTTTGTCATCCGAATAATCTTTGATTTTGTGATAAGCTTTTTGACATCAAGTTTCCTTTATAGTTTTTTGGTGGGACAATGATGGGTATTGAGTAATCGAACAAGTATTGACCGTCTACCCATTAGTTAGTAATTCACTAAGCTCTACTCTACCTCAACCTACTTACTACTTACTCACTACTAAGGACCCGCAAGGCTGTACGAACACGCGACAAGACGCAATTAAACCAACCCTTGTGTCGACAACATTCCCACAATGAAGGATACTGGTTGCGAGAACTAATTTTAAAAATATCGCTTCGTGGTGATTGCCTCTCAGTTTTTAATTGCACACTTACATCTCAATACTTATAGTTAATTACAAATCTTGTTTTTTTTTACTTCAGGTTATTGTAAAGTTCCAGTCGGTGACGGCAGCGGGTGGCGCCGCGGTTGTTGCCAGATGATAGACGCAGCAGTTTGGCGACGGTCCAGCGCCGGCAGCGGCACGGCCCGCCGCTAGCGTGGCTCACTCTAGTAATTACCGCTTTGTCCTGTTGGATGTATACAATTATGGTTATAGATATTGTAAATTCCCGTGGACCTCCCCGAAGTTATAGAGAAAAGTTATTCTGAAATAATTTTCCGTTCTCTGAAATTTGCGGACAATATATTTTAGTTTTAGCCGTGGGAAGCAATGTAGGGAAGATTGATTTTTTATTCATATCTCCGAAATAATGGCGCGAGAAGCGTGCGACAGCCGCCTGGTGTGCCGGGTCTCACCACCTGCCAAGGGCGCTGCGGCGAGGTACCGTCCGTATTTTTTTTCTACAACTGGCCCTTTGATTACGTTATAAAGATCTGTAGTATCTGCGACAAAGGTGGCTCGCGAGGAAATTAATGACAAGCGCCGTACAATGGCTATTCATCATGACAAAGCGCCATTTGTCTTTCTTGCGACCGCCGGTGACGGCGAGGAGCTACTTTTTGGAATTGATTTTTTTTGGAATTGAATTTTTCGAGTATTTCTCTATGGTAATTCAACAGCATCTGATCAACGAAAATCTTATCATTTCTTGTGAAACTATTATCCCTCGACTACAATTGTCACGTAATGTTAAACTTGATGTGAACTTATTCAGTGACGTGGAAGATTTAGTGGCCATTAACGCGTCCCGCCTGGCGACGGCGCGCCTCCGAATAACTGTTTGACTCTGTAGGAATTGTGAATAAAAGAAATGCTAGTATTCAGAGACCACGCGGAAGCCCAGTTGATAATGGACTGATTTAAAAATCTAACTGGATTTTTTTGTTTGAAGGCTAAATAAATCGAGATTGTAATAATCTACGTTTGATGGGAATCGCTTCCGCCGTTCAAAAGCTATGTTTGCTTTTTCCCGTCAATGGAAGGTTTGTAATTTATCTTAACAAATTACTTGACTCGCGTTTACTGATCACCAAACACCTCCAGTCAAATATAAGGTTAAAAGAAAAATTATTACGAACAAGGAAAATAATCAACAATACATAAACCACATTTTTATCCAACTGAGAACTTTGAGCTTTAATTTTGAAGCAAATAATTACAAATTAATCGTTATCAATGAAACATTACCAGGAGGTATAAACCACTACTGAAATAGTCATTTCTAATCTTCCAACACACAATACCAAAATTGTGTCTCTTAATATAAATACTTAGATACAATATAAGGTAGTACCGAGGTATCATAAGTTCGATATTTTCACCCAACGCGATTAATATATGAATATTTTCACGCGACGCTTCGAAAGAAGTGCCACTACTATGGTAAGTACGTACTATGATATCAAGGCTTTGTACACGCAGTAAACTATCTACTATTTCACTCATAAGGACAAAATTTTGAAAAACGTCGTGTTATGTGTTTACTCATTTTATTCACGTCCCTAAAATACGTTGTATTGCTTTTGATTTAAAAGTAAAAAAAAATAATTACTATTTTCATCTCAAATTTCACCACTTTGAGGGCGGAATTTATAAATCACTGAAATCTGTATCATTATGTTTGATAAAGTATCCGAAACACAAGTTTTCATACGTTCAAAAATAACAATACGGCCATACGCATTTGCAACCGCCATTTCACCCTCTCAAAGCATGATTTCCGGGATGAAAACTAAGTTTTGTCCTTTGCGGGATCTCAAACCAAGTCCATACCAATTTCATCCAAATCGGTTCAGCGGTTAGAGCGTGCAAAGTTACCAGACAGAGCTACTTTGGCATTTATGATATTAGTATGGATTTAACATATATTTTATTTTTATTAAGATTTTCAGTAGAACGGGCATGCGTGTCTATATTCATGCATATGTATTGATCGATTGAATACATATACCGCAAGACGACGCGACCAGCTCACTGCGCACATGGAACCCGTCCTCGCATGTTTACTGCTTGATAAGTTAAGTTCATCATAAATAAGAAAATCATTTCATAATACTTTATCATACAGATGCCGAATACGATACCGTTCTGAAGATTTACAACGGACAGAGTGAGAAATAGGCCAAATGTTCTGAGCAAGTAAAGCTCTGCTATTTGCAATCAATTATTATTAACTTTATTCAGATCCCTACAAACACGCGATCGTAGCTCTAGCCTCGCTCCTCCCTTGAGTATTGATTGTCTGTCAGCACGTCGCACAACACTCTCGATTGTCAGAAACAAGAACTCCTCGCGGATAATTGATATGGTTCTGTCATAGCACAGTTGAGCGGCTTCAGCCTTTTATTTATTTATTTTTTGGTTCCCTTTCAAGGGGAGGGCAGGAGGATCTAAAAAATTCTCTTACGCAAACCGATATGTGGGACTCGCTCCAAGCCTACCAGAGCCACTACCCACTAAAAACCCTCTGAATGACACTGGCAATCTTTTACCTCACAGCCTTCATCTGAAGCGACGACCTATTGGAGAAAAATCTTGTTCTAAAATATTTTTTTATGTTTTTTGTTATTTTTTGATCGAAATGGTTAAGAATTTTTAATCTGTACAATACAGCTGTGCCTTGTATGTTAATTTATTTAAAAAAATGAAAAATCCGTAATTGGCAATAAGTTAAGTTTTTATAAGATTAATATTATACCAATGTATAAATTTTTTTATTTAAATTGAGTGCTGTGGATTTTTGTAACTAAATAAAATAAAAATAAAAAAGGCCGAGCAAGCCTGAAGGGGTCACCCGCTGGGAGTTACATAGCACTGAAGGTGCATTCATAGCACTGAAGGTGCATTCATAGCACTGAAGGTGCATACATAGCACTGAAGGTGCATACATAGCACTGAAGGTGCATTCATAGCACTGAAGGTGCATTCATAGCACTGAAGGTGAATACATAGCACTGAAGGTGCATTCATAGCACTGAAGGTGCATTCATAGCACTGAAGGTGCATTCATAGCACTGAAGGTGCATTCATAGCACTGAAGGTGCATTCATAGCACTGAAGGTGCATTCATAGCACTGAAGGTGCATTCATAGCACTGAAGGTGCATACATAGCACTGAAGGTGCATTCATAGCACTGAAGGTGCATTCATAGCACTGAAGGTGCATTCATAGCACTGAAGGTGAATACATAGCACTGAAGGTGCATTCATAGCACTGAAGGTGCATACATAGCACTGAAGGTGAATACATAGCACTGAAGGTGCATTCATAGCACTGAAGGTGCATTAAAATTGGAATAGAATTAGAAGTTGCGGCCTGAAGGGCTTCGAGATCGTATGACAGCTGGGTGGCTACGTACACTTGCGCATTCCTAGACCTAGTGTTTTTGAACTTCGAATCAAGGACAGGGGTGGTATACGAGACTGTTTCTTGAACTAAAGGATTGGTGTGGGTTTCGGAGCGTTTGAAACATGCTTCCTAGAGTGTTTTAAGGTGTATTCGGGAATAGCAAATCCCCTGGAGAGGTTTGGAGTGAGCCACGTATCTTGGAGAAGTAGTAAGTCTGGCTCGCTTTCTGAAGGAACAGTTTGAGCTCAGGAAGGTTGATACTAAGGCTACGAGCGTTAAATAAAACTAGGGATAAGCCCTTGGGTTTGATACGACCGGATGCGGTATTTAAAGGTCTAATCATTGTATTAACTATTCAAAGAATTTAAACTATTTATAAAAATTTACAATTAACTAAGAAGCTGCTCGGCTAACGCTAATAGACGCTCTTGCGGAGAGCGAGAGGCTTGCAGTTTGCGTGCGAGTACGGCGATTTCCCTAATGTCGACGATTTGAATGACGTCGAACACAGTCTTCATGTCCTCAGCCAACGACGACTGAGGTGAAAACGGGAGCTACGGGAGCTGGGATAGGACGGGTAGGTGCAGCGGCCGGACGCTGGCTCCAGGTGTTAGCTGAAGCTGTTAGAAGTTAGCGGGAGTGAGTGGCGGCGCCGGTTTAGGCGCGGCTCTTTTGACGGAGGAGCGAGGAGCACTAGGACAATCTCTGTAGTTGCTGTGTGGCCAGACTGGCCGCACAATACACAAGCAGGGGGATCGGGATCGGGAATCGGGAGTGCGAGTGCACTCCTTCATGCACTGAACGCACCTGGGTGGAGCTGAGCAGTTAGCCGCTGCGTGGCCGTAAAGCTGGCATTGCCCAGGATGGCCTCGACGGTGAGGAGCCTTGATGTAGATATTCTAGAGGCCGCAGATTGTGCGAGCCTCTCTGAATATCTTCTTCGATTGGGAGAATTGGATAGGATGACGAGGGCGAGAAGAAAACGTCTGCCGTGGTTTGAGTGTATTTTATGACTTAAGGTCCTCAATGATTTCGTCGTTCGTGAGCTCGAACGGGACGCCCCGTAACACGGCGCGGATCTTACGCTCCTCCGGGAGGGCGTAAGTGTGGTACGCGATTTGCCTACCTGTCAAAAGCCTGGTGAACGCGCGGAAGTCATCGATGGTCGCGACCTGAGTTTTAATAGTTTCGCCTGCGATAGGCGCCTTGACGTAGTGAATTGTGTGCTGTTTGCACAGATTATTAATATACAGATAGATAGATTGTATATTAATAATCCGGTCCATTGCGCTTTTTTGCGGAGGAAGACGGGAGGAGGGAGCTGAGGCTTAGCCGGGATGGGAGCGCAGTGCGTTGCTGGCTTTGACGGAGCTGACGTAGATGCGGTCACTATTAACGCACGGGGGCGGGTGTTGAAGACTTCGGGGAGGGTTCGGGTGTTGAGCGAGCGTTTAGAGACTAAAGTGAGTGGGGGCTCAGGAGAGTTGTTTAAGGTAGCGGTGCCCGACGACCGTTTGGACGTGGAATCGGTGTCGCTCCCGGGAGCGGTACGCTTATGCCGCGACGGGTGAGAGGACCTGTCCAATACACAGTCCATCTCGGATGGAACGGGGAACGCGGGGGAGCTATAGACCAGAGGGTTCAGGGCGTTGGAGGCCTGAGAGCTGGGGTTTTGGCCTGAGGGGCCGGGAACGCGATCGTTGATTTTAAGGCCTGCGTTAGGACCTCATTGGGGATAGGGACACCGAGGGTGCTGACGAGTGCCTCGGCGAGCGACCTAGCAAGGTTTACGAAGCTTTGCTGGTCCATTGGAGGGCTTGGGACTAATATATGTAATATATAAATACATAATAATGCCTAGGTTCCAAACCTCCCTACCCACGGCTGGGGACGACGTGAAGTGGTGCCCCTAATACGGACAAGCACTGTACCGTCACCCTGGAAAAGGCCCAAGTGCAATGGGAGCGGGTCAGCCGGTTTTCTTCAAGACCTGAGGGGCCTTGAAAGCGCACCGGGTCAACGCTAGGTCTCAACTCAAACGTAAGGTATCCACCTACTTAACGCGGAGGTCTAGTACGGAGTGTGTTGCCAAAATAAATTGACAACAAAAACCGCGCTAGCCCGGACGGCTTCGCAACGTGTACCAGTCGCAAACTTTGTTCGAAGATCGCCGAAGATCGAAGCACGAAGAAGCCGTTTTCACGGCGAGCCGCCGGCGTCCCTATGAAATACGTCTACGAGTGTACGATTACATTAAGTTATAACTCGGAGCTCCTGGCCGTGGTCATTCGCTTTGTAGACTACAAATCAAATTCGAAAGAGAAAATCTAAATGATTTTCCGATCGAACAGGAAACATTATCACGTTTACTATACTACTAGTTGTTATCCTACTTGTTTTATCATCCCTGAATAAAACCTCATTGCTACATAATAAGATTTATATTGGCAGGTAACGTGGAGACATAAAAAGGCAAGCAGCAGGTTATTGTGCGCAGAGCGTCGACGGCGGGAACAATACATAAACTCATGGGCGCTCCGACATATTGCCATGTTGATGTATTAGTGAACTCATATCCTTGTAAGTTTCTTTGCAAGTTAAAGTATACAGGGTGCCATATTAAGTATTGTTTCTCCTGAAACAGGGTGAAAGAGTTGTTAAAAGTGAACAACTTTTTTCGGCGAACATACATAGGTTGGATTCGAGAAAAAGAAAGATTTTTTGTCACTTTTCACTTGTGGCACGAAAACTAAAACCTTTTATGAAAAAACTTGGAAAATGATAATTTGTTCTGTAAAATCCCGTCATGCTGCGAAGCTAGCGTGGCTGCTAAGCGGCTGATGTGACGAGCACAGCGGAGCGCGTGTCGTTTGCTCGTGTTTTTTATTTTGATTCTTGTATATCCGTTTTGACGCCATGTTTGTCCAGTGTAAGCAACTTTTCACCGGTTTTAGGCTGGTTCTTAGTTTGGCATTATAAAAAAAAGAGAACAATAAAAATTAAAGCTACAAATTTAAAAACAAAACACGAGCGACATTTGCCATACGGGAAGCTTCGAATTATCAGATACATTAAAATAAAATATGGGCTTATCCTTAACCAAATATCCTGCGTGTTCACGCGGTACTGGTTGGCGCCTCGCCTGAAACTTTAAATTATGATTATTTGTTTAGCAAAAAATAACCTTAAAATTAATCTGAACCAAACTAAGATCGTAGATTTCAGAGACAGACGTAAAAATTTGACTTCATGCGATATTATTTATAATGGACATCAAATAAATTAAGTAAACTCTTCAAAATGTTTAGGTTTAAAGATTGACTCCAACCTTCACTGGAAAGAACGTATATACGAGAAACTTGTAGTAGAATTAATAAATTTGCCTACGCTTTATACGCATGTAAGCAAACATAGTGACCGTAGACAGCAGAATTACCGGCTTACCACGCATACTTCGAATCAATAGTCATACTTCTGTTTTTCCAGAAAACTATAGTCCTAGTTCTTTCAAGCGACGAGTGAATAGGTATCTCGTGGATAGACGTATAACAACTTCGTCTTCATCATCACTTTCCATCAGGTGAGATAGAAGACAAAAGTCTAATCCTTTGTCAATAAAAAAAAAATTCTACGGTTTGCTATCATATTCATTGACCTCTAATTGTTTTATTATTCTGTATTTATCACCTCGCTGATCATATTCTGGGGAAACTCCATAGACAAGAGAAACATTTTTAAAGCACAGAAGCGTTGCAACAGGTGTATCTGCCATCTACAAAACAGAATTCAGAAAGTGTTTACACGTTCGTGTAAACCCATTTTTAAAAGTTAAGAATTCTGAATTTTCCTAGTCTCAATATTTTTGAAACAGCTTTGTTTGTTAAAAATAACATTAATATGTTGGCAGGTTTAAAAAGCCAAAGGCTGAAAGGCAAAATTCGATCTCAGCCACGCAAAACTGTTTTATATTCCGAGAGTTTCTTCGGTATGGCTCCCAAAATTTATAATACATAGCCAAATTATATTAAAAATATTAATAGTATAAAATAAATTAAATTAAAGAAATTTTTTAATAGGTAAGTGTTATTATACTGCACAAAATTATCTTGTTGACAAATAACAAAATATGTATAATTAAATGATATAACTTAATTAAAATGTGTAATGGAAAATGCTGGTTATATATATTTAATATTTCATTTGAGTTGTGCACAACTAAAAGGTTAAATATGGATTGAACTTTAATCTTATCTGTTATACCCACCATCTGTACTTGCCCTTACTTGTACAAATAAAATGATTTCATAATTAATAATAGCAACTGCATTGTAACATGACTGTAACTTAGTCTTGTTACAATGCTGAGATTTACTTACTGACTTACTGAGATTAGTTTATTTAGGTATTTAGTTGGATTTATTTGATTTTAGGATAAAAACACGTATATACATCGTATTCCAATATTCCCAACAAGTAAAGTAAATGATAGAATACAAAAAGAAGAACTGAAATTATCCAACATAATTTCAGCAGCACCCAAGTATAACATACAGCCTGCGGGTGTGAAGTGACCCGGGGCACACGTCACTCCCGCAGGCTAAGCCGCCCTCTGTTGCGCGGGACAACGTAACTAGTTGCTTTGGTACATCGGCTTCTGCGGGAGCTGTTTTATTGATGATTTACCATATTGTACGTATGCATCGCTCCATGCGAGATACCCGCGGGACGATGCGCGAAACCCCCCCCCCCCCCCCCCACTGAACACATTAGAGACGCCGCCGTCTCGACACGAAATCCATTTTAAATAAAGCTGTCTGCAGACAGTTTTATTGCTTCAATGAAACTGTCGAACCAGACTTCTTATATTACCTTTCGACTTCGATAAAATAACCTTTCTTTAGATATCTTGAGAAGTTTTATTTTACTGAAGCTGAACCTTTGTGAGACAGATGTACTGAACCTTTCAATAATGTGTCGGTGAGAGCAGAGAACTGAAATAGAAAGAAAACGGCGACGCTCGGCCGCTCGAGCGATCGATGTTCACAGATCAACCAGCTAAGAGAGGTAGTGTCTTTTTCTGCTTCGTGACAGAAAGAAATAGAATTTTACAAAGATTTCTTCATTTCATAAATTTTCAAAAAAATATTTTTCAAACAAAATGCTTCGAGTTTTTAAATTGATAAAGTTGAGAATTCGGATAATCTCTCCGTGTCGCTGGTCACGACTTGACGAGTTGTGGCTTTGTTTTTCGCGTCGGCAACAATAATATTTCATGGTTACTGAGAGCACAGCCTGCTTGCGTTTCGTTACAATCAATGTAGATAAACTAAGACAGGTATCAAGCAAAATGGTCCTTACAGTAGGAGAAAGCAAGTAGGTTTTTTTTTCTTTTACCTCCGGCATGGGGGCCGCAGACTTTGTTTTTATCTGTTTTCTCTCATTGCAGAATTCTCTCTTTCATACTTTTCATTATTTCATTCCTTATTCCGTTCTTACTTTCCTCTTTCACTCTGTTACACATTTTTTTATTTACAATTTACTAATTGTTGCAGGTTACTAGAAGACAACGAAGCAAACACATTTGGGTTCATTTTGTTGCAGCAAGATTCCCTTTAAATAAAACACTTTTTACCGGATATTATCGCGTATATTTTAGTTAATTTTAAAATTATTTCGACGTTTCGGCATCTTTGCAGTTGCCGTGGTCACGATAGTCTATCGTGACTCAAATATCCGGTAAAAAGTGTTTTATTTAAAGTATGTATCGTGAAAACTTAAGAAAAGATTCCCTTGTTTACAACATTAAAAAATAATTCTATATTCAAAATTTATAGTTCCTTTCTTATGACTTTTAAAATCAAATCAAACGAAATCAAATGAATTTATTTGCGAAAAAAATGTGTACAAATAATTCTTAATTAAAATTGACAGTTCTACATTTTTTACTATTAAACAGCGTGCAAATATTTATAAGAAGTTAATTACAAATTGATTTACTATCTAAAAACCTATTAAATAATATCAAAATAGTATTTACAAATATTAATATTTAAATGTTATAAAAATATTACAGAACATTATGATTCCTAAACTTTTACATATGGATTCATTTAATTACAATTCAGTGCCTTAAAAATATTCATCAATTGTGTAGTAACATTTTTGTATCAATAACTCATATATTTTTCGTTTATAGTCATTAAAATTTAAGTTTTTATAATTATAGATATCGATAGCCATACAATAAACATTTCTACTAAATAATGGTAATTTTCTAGGCGGAATTTCTTTAATTTTTTACTCAAAATATATTTATTTCTAGTGCTTAATCATTATTTACTAAATCATGACAGTACCTTGTTCCTTAAAATATTCCTTATGTGTTTTTACAAACAATAACATTATTTCGAATATGTACAAACTCGGCAATGTGAGTAACTTTGAAACAGCAAAAGAGGCCTGCACAGATCTCTGAAATCTGCTCTACAAAGTGCTCTAACACATTTTTTCTGACACAAAAATACTTTCTGGATGTCTACAGAATATCCCCATAAAATTAAACCATAGCGTGAGATAGATGAAACATAACCATGATAGCTAACTATGCTGCTTGTTGACTTACAGTTCTTGATATGACTTACAGTTGACGAAAACAAAACTATTTAGTTTTTTACATAAATTACCTATATGTGATTTCCAGTCACAATACTTATCTAGAGTTATTCCTAAAAACTTGGTACTATCTACCTGCTCTATTTCCGTGCCTCGAGATGTTAACCGAATTACATCAGCTTTACTTCTGTATGTCTAGTATTGCATAAAATTTGTTTTATTCATATTAATGACTAAATTATTTTGATTCAAATAATTAGTAATAGAGGTGAGTGCTTTATTAGATTCATGTTCCAGAGATTTCGTATTTTTCGCTGTTATATTTATTGTTATGTCGTCAGCGAAAAGTACACATTTCTTAGATGCTGTACGTAAATATACTAATTATATTTGGTCAACAAATACATTCCTCTATTTATTTTCCAACTTAAACTCAACTATACTTTCCTTATTACAATTAAATTTCAAGAGCAAATTTTTACTTTTAATTTTCCAAAATTTTGCAAGAAGCCTACTTCTGTTCAACTTCACTTTAGCAGCCATAGTTTAAGTCATCGAGATTTATTCCCCAAAAGTTACGTGATTTTTTTATGAAAAATAAACTACTAAATTTATTTTTCCGCATTAGTGCAACTTAATCTCAGTATCTGAACTATGAGGCAATAAAACTCCTTCCTACAAGTCCAATGCTGGGCCCAAAGCCAGCCCCGGGGGACCATCTTCGTCCACCAAAAAATACAAGAAACTGACTATCGAGCAGTAAACCAATGCATCTCCAACACAGAGAAGTGGTTCTCAGCTAATAATTTGATCCTCTATGAAAAAAAAACTAAATGTGTTGAGTTTACATTGCCAAATGTCAAACAGGTAAACACAAACATTATAGTTAAGGGCCAGGAACTGACTCCTGTAAACTCAACTGTATTTCTGGGCATAAACCTAGACGCCAAACTCCAGTGGGGACCGCATGTTGATGGTATAGCGAAAAGGCTTGGCTCTGCCGCATATGCTGTTAAAAAAATGAGACAAATTTCAAACGTAACAACTGCTCGTTTAGTCTATTTCGGTTATTTCCACAGCCTCATGACATATGGCATTCTGTTGCGGGGGAGCGCTGCCGACATCGATACTATATATGTTCTGCAGGAAAGGGCTGTTCGCGCAATCTATCAGCTCGGTCCAAGGGTGTCACTTAGAAGTAAATTTAAGGAAATAAATATTCTTACTTTCCATTCACAATATATTTTAGAAAATTTTATGTACGTAAAAAAGAACATAACCTTGTTTAAAAGAAAAAAAGATCTGCACAATGTTAACACAAGAGGAAAAAATATGCTGGCAGGTCATAATAGAAGGCTTCATAAATCACTAACTCATTCATGGGTCAATGTATATGCTTTAATAAGAAGGTTCCTGAGGATAACCATGGTCTTCCTATTGACAAATTCAAAGAAAGTATAAAGCAGAAGTTGTGTGCTAAAGCATATTATAAACTATCCGATTATTTGGATGATAAAAGCCCATGGGTACAATTCACTCATTAACAGGATTTTACTAGTATTTGTAACAAAACATATGTAATGTGTCTGTTTGTTCGTTGAGTTCTTCGTCCCGATGAATATCTAAAGCGTTATTGTCACTAAAGTACGTTTTTTTATGGTAGCGTTGCGTGACGGGCCGCTCACTTCCCTCTAATATGGTTGAGGAGGGCGAGGGCTGGATCCCGCGTCAACTCGTGAATGGGTGCCGTTTGAGGGTGTTCGTCTTTGGATACTTGGGGGGAGGGAGACTTGCCGAGCTAACGGATGCAGATAAGAATAACTTTTTATAGACATAGAACATTTTAGAGACTCTGTAAATTTTCTTTTGAAAAAAATATACCCGTGAAGTTTTTTGCCAGTTTTTCATCACGCCGGTTTTTCCGAACTGGTGGTAGAGTCATGTTTTATTTGACATCAATAAGAACAAGTAATTGTCAATGTTGGGAAATAAATATTTCATTTCATTTCATTACTACTCGGTTTGAAATTTCGGAGTCCAAAAGAAATGTTGGGGGCAATATGCAAAGCTTTTAAGACCAAAGAGACCTTAACAGTACGCTATTGATGCCCTAGCCAGTGCGTCCCATCGCTTGCGCACCGGGCATATCTGACTAAAGGCATTGTGGTCGCTTTGTTCACTCTTAGCTTTCGTATAATAATAAATCCCCAGACCAACACACCAACTGTTCGTATAATTCCTTAATTCCAGCAGGAGGGAGCGATGCCCGCCCGCCTTTCCGCGCATTCTGCTCTCAGGTGGGGGCCTCCACAATGGCTGCATAGGTCAGCCTCCCCCGTGCAAAAACGCTTTCCGTGCCCGAAAGCGAAACATCTGGTGCACTGTATGAGAGGCGTCTGGTCCTCGACCCTGATCCGTTGCAGGTCTATATGTAGAACCCCAGACTCAGACGCCCTTCTCCAGATGGTCAGAGAAACTATTAAGATGACGTGCTAAGTGAGTGATTCTTGGCCCTTCTTCTAAATTTAATATGCGCTCGTCTTTTGGCGCAAGGCCAGAGAAGATGTCCTTGTTCTGATTCTTGATCGCTTTTAATATGTCTTCATCAGAGTGGATAAGGAGGATTTCTTTCAGGATTATCATCGGGTCATTATTTTCTACATCCTCGCAGAGTAGGCGTTAATCTGCAGCTTCGATTCATTCCCTGACTTTTTCCTCTCTTCCACTGTTCGATAACTAATAATAATCTTCCTATCTTTCGCTTTCCGTACCTTCTCCACTCTGAAACAGCCTTCTTTAGCTTCTCGTCTATGGACGTCACAACCACGGAGTGAAGCGCTCCCCTCTCTTGAACAATTTTCGTCGTTTCTTGTAATTGAGACCTTAAATCCTGGGTTGTGTCTTCTAGAGCAGTGCTTTTCTCGTTCTCTCCCTGCTTACTTTCCAGCTCTTTGATGATTTGGTATAGTCGCTCGACTGCCTCAGTAATTCTTACTTTAATTTCAGTTTTAATGTTGCGTGAAATGCTCAAGTTTTTAGTAACCTTACTGAGGCAGGCTCTGGCTTTGTCCAACCTGTCTTTATATGCAGTTCTTTCCAGCGTTGTCCTGGTCAAGATGGGGGAGGTATTTATGGGATCCGCTCCAACTGCCTCCCATTCGCCGATACTTCTCCTTACCTTAGACGTGAGCGTAACCGTCTTCGGCGGAGATTGATTGTCGCCATCCCTGCAAGTCTGCTTGGTCGGCGTACGATATAGCGACATGCTTGTAAGAGTAGGAGGTAGTCGTCAATTAAAATAAAATGAAAGTTTGTAAAAGTTGTAAATACCAAAAATATTATTAATTTAAAAATATAAAATAAAAATTTATAATTCGAATACACACCCTCCACGTCAATTAGTTGTATATCTAATAATACTAACCTAGTTAAAAATATTACATTTAATTTCAATTAAAACAGTCCAGTCAGAAAAACAAAAATATCACAGTATAATAAAACAAGAGCAATTTACAAAAAATAGATGGCGCTACTAATCGAATAAATCGCGCTTTGTATTTACGTTTCAATATTCCCTAACCTAGAATGACTAGCACCCACCTCCCTACCACGTGTCGCTCCGATGAAGGCTGACAGCATTCCTATGCTACAGCCGGCAAGGTGGGTTTCCACCTCCCTCCCGAGAAGGTGTTGCTTAGGCGGCATAAAAAAATAAAAAAAGGTGGTGAACTACAATTTTTTACCGTCCGATTTCAGCCGGGGAAGCCGGGGTGACCGATGCGCTTAAACACCGGGTGTCTACAAAATTTTGAAATTTCAGTTAAAAAACTGAAATTGTTGTTATGAAGTCGAAGAATTTAAGTGACAATTGCAAAAATCTCAACGGTTTACCAATCGATTCGCGTGCAAAAGGTGTCAATCGACGCGTCTAGTGGTCAGAAAGGTAAAACAGTCGAGATACACTACCAAATTAGTATACAATTTGAAATAAAAATTAAAAACAAAAATTTAACTATTTTTATGGGTTTTCAGGTGCTGGTTTCAGTAGGCTCAAGATTTTAGATGCTATTGATAGCTTTTTATAAGCGCACCAATAGGACGAGCAAAAAGAAATTCGAACGTCTGCAATATTAAGGAAAACAAAAATTTGTAAAGTTTTGTTGTATAACGCAAGTAGTTCATAATTTATTAAAAGTATGATTTATTTTACGATGAGCTCCTAAGTCTGTAAATAATGACAATTGTGTAGTGACGTTGTTAACTAACTACCTGGCAACCCCAACCTTCATCACCAGAGTGCTACGTTGAATATTTACCAATATTTTAGGTTATTTGTGAAGGACAGTTTCCAATGACGGCCTGTTTGGTGTGGAGGTAAGTAGCCTTGCCTTACATGCAACTATATTATTATATATGCTTCTCGATCATGGATGTTTATGTATGTTTATTTAAGTTTATTTCTAATACATATCTAAAAAAAATATATATATATATCTATATATATATATATATATATATATATATATATATATATATCTATGTGTGTTTATATATTTCTTGCGGACTGTGCTTCGGGGGGCAAAGTTAGCAAACCTTCGTTAAGGCGAGCATGTTCTGGTAGAGGTCAATACAAAACGACAGCGTTCGCTGAAAGTGGTTTCGGTTGTTTTCAACTAGTTTGCGAAGTAAATAAAACATTATTGAATTTGCCCATAACTCTAGTGTTTAATTGAATCGCCCTCAAATCGAGTCAGTTACTGTATTTTGATATTAGATATAAAGATTAATATTATATAAAAGTGTAACGAAGGGATTCTGTTGTCTGGTTGCTGTATCGAGTTATATTATTAAGGAATTAAGAAAATAAAACATATTAAGGAAACAATGGAATTGTTTAATAATACTTTTATTTAGTAGTTTTGGTTGTGACGGGCTTTAATTGAAACTGTATTATTTGATGCGCTGCGGAACTTCAGTTCGGCTTGTTGTAAACCTATTGTACATTTTTATTTTTATTTTCATACGAAGATAAGGCCCGAATATCAGATAGTTCCGGAGGATGTGTTTCTTCACTATTGTAGTTGTTAACACTATAATTTTGGACACGTAAGGTCAGATAACTTTATTTTACTGCCTCCACCACCACAATTCACCTTCACTGCGGTGACGTCACTGTCTCACGCTTTATCAGATGTACGATAGAAGTGAGCAGCACTACTCACCTTCACTGCGGTGACGTCACTGTCTCACGCTTTATCAAATGTACGATAGAAGTGAGCAGCACTACTCACCTTCACTGCGGTGACGTCACTGTCTCATGCTTTATCAGATGTACGATAGAAGTGAGCAGCACTACTCACCTTCACTGCGGTGACGTCACTGTCTCACGCTTTATCAGATGTACGATAGAAGTGAGCAGCACTACTCACCTTCACTGCGGTGACGTCACTGTCTCACGCTTTATCAAATGTACGATAGAAGTGAGCAGCACTACTCACCTTCACTGCGGTGACGTCACTGTCTCACGCTTTATCAAATGTACGATAGAAGTGAGCAGCACTACTCACCTTCACTGCGGTGACGTCACTGTCTCACGCTTTATCAAATGTACGATAGAAGTGAGCAGCACTACTCACCTTCACTGCGGTGACGTCACTGTCTCACGCTTTATCAAATGTACGATAGAAGTGAGCAGCACTACTCATCTTCACTGCGGTGACGTCACTGTCTCACGCTTTATCAAATGTACGATAGAAGTGAGCAGCACTACTCATCTTCACTGCGGTGACGTCACTGTCTCACGCTTTATCAAATGTACGATAGAAGTGAGCAGCACTACTCACCTTCACTGCGGTGACGTCACTGTCTCACGCTTTATCAAATGTACGATAGAAGTGAGCAGCACTACTCACCTTCACTGCGGTGACGTCACTGTCTCACGCTTTATCAAATGTACGATAGAAGTGAGCAGCACTACTCACCTTCACTGCAGTGACGTCACTGTCTCACGCTTTATCAAATGTACGATAGAAGTGAGCAGCACTACTCACCTTCACTGCGGTGACGTCACTGTCTCACGCTTTATCAAATGTACGATAGAAGTGAGCAGCACTACTCACCTTCACTGCGGTGACGTCACTGTCTCACGCTTTATCAAATGTACGATAGAAGTGAGCAGCACTACTCACCTTCACTGCGGTGACGTCACTGTCTCACGCTTTATCAAATGTACGATAGAAGTGAGCAGCACTACTCACCTTCACTGCGGTGACGTCACTGTCTCACGCTTTATCAAATGTACGATAGAAGTGAGCAGCACTACTCACCTTCACTGCGGTGACGTCACTGTCTCACGCTTTATCAAATGTACGATAGAAGTGAGCAGCACTACTCACCTTCACTGCGGTGACGTCACTGTCTCACGCTTTATCAAATGTACGATAGAAGTGAGCAGCACTACTCACCTTCACTGCGGTGACGTCACTGTCTCACGCTTTATCAGATGTACGATAGAAGTGAGCAGCACTACTCACCTTCACTGCGGTGACGTCACTGTCTCACGCTTTATCAAATGTACGATAGAAGTGAGCAGCACTACTCACCTTCACTGCGGTGACGTCACTGTCTCACGCTTTATCAAATGTACGATAGAAGTGAGCAGCACTACTCACCTTCACTGCGGTGACGTCACTGTCTCACGCTTTATCAAATGTACGATAGAAGTGAGCAGCACTACTCACCTTCACTGCGGTGACGTCACTGTCTCACGCTTTATCAAATGTACGATAGAAGTGAGCAGCACTACTCACCTTCACTGCAGTGACGTCACTGTCTCACGCTTTATCAAATGTACGATAGAAGTGAGCAGCACTACTCACCTTCACTGCGGTGACGTCACTGTCTCACGCTTTATCAAATGTACGATAGAAGTGAGCAGCACTACTCACCACACAAGAACAACATCTCTCAAATAAAAATACTCTCAAATTGTATAAACAACGCTACTGGACATATACTAGACACCTTACTTTAAAAGCATCGGTAGCGCATTGGGGAAGGCGCTGGCTTCTAGATGCTGAAGTCGCGGGTTCGACCCCGTCGAAAACATCGTGAATTTCCCCACAAAGCTGAGTAGCTATTTCGCAGGCATGTGTCCCATGCTCCCACTGCCTGTGGACCCGCAGCGCGCCGCCGCCCGGAGCCCTCCACTTGCTACTGCTCCGTCCCTGCTGTCGAGGTACAAAGTCCGTCAACCGAGAAATGCTCCCTCGGATCCTCTTCGAAGGCTGCTTAGCATTGCTATGCCACAACCAGCAAGGTGGTTTTTAGTGGTTAGTTGCCAGTCTGGTGAGTGCCACGTCACCCTGCAGAAGACAGTGCCTGCGGAGGTGTGCATGACGCTTCTTCCACCTCCCTCCCCGCGGAGGGTGCTGCTTAAGCTACTAAAAAAAATTGCTACGCAATGACAGATTCCATTCTGCGGTTTGCTGGTATTTGCTGTGCTCCATGGTAGCGTCCACACCTGTATCCCTCTTACAACCACGTTACTTACAACCACGTTACTTACAACCACGTTACTTACAACCACGGTACGGGAACTTTACAATTGACTAAACCCACAGTGCAAAGAACGTAGCTAAAATAAATAAAAACAAGGATCTTCAAAACGATATTTATATTTCATCGAGTTAAAAACCGTCTTATGTTAGTAATGAACGAAAGTTAGATATGAGTTAGTAAGAAGTTCTATGATTGTAAAATAAATAAAATAAAATAAAACAAAAAATAAAAAATATTTATATAAAGAATGCGAGATACACAAAAGGTAACCTAATCGGGCACGTGAGTGATTCACCGGAGGACCCGTACTTGTAATATTAGATTTTGTCGTTATCGAGTCCCTCGTCCCGCAGCCTGACAGTTGCATTGATGATTGACTCCAAAGACGTAGCAACCTGACATGTTACCAAACTCATACACGACACTTGTTTAATGTAATTTGTTTGAATACATCTGTCAGGCGTGCAGCAGCCGTGTTGTACGATGAATGGCAAACGCAAAGTCAATTCAACATTAAAATTATATATTTTAGTTATTTGAGTGATAATAGATATTATTATGTTAAGGAATGGTCTACTTATTATTTTGTGTTCAAACAAGTTAACTATGTATGAAAAAAATTAAAAAACATGGTTTCTACTCGGACGCTAAAGCTAATAATTTCAAGCGCGTAAAATCCATTTTCTAGCGTCGTCAAAGGTTCTTTGAAGCTCAGGCAGCCTTTGACACTTGCACGTTAAAGAGCTTCGGAAGTAAACATCTAAATACAGTTAAGTTCGTACTGCTAGATTAGACTCGACGCGAGCCTAAACGCAATAAGCGATGAGCCGGCGCAGCGGGCACCGGCGCGAGCTCGCCGAACACCAACACCCAGCGGAACGAGACGAGCGCCCAAGTCTCACGATGAAACAACTTCAAAGGAACTGTGAGTAAACAAAACTAATAACACAATTTCTGAGTAAGTAATTTCGCCCTCTGTGAGTCAAACAGACCATATTGCGCGAGTGGCGGCGGCATGTGGCGCCAACCTCGCGCTCGCGGCCTGTATATTAATTATTCACTTCATTGTTAAAACAGATCAACAAAGAGACTAACTAACAACAGAACAACAGATAAATAAAACTCTTCAAATATTAAAGATAGTTAATAAGACTCTACGTGGAATTTTCTATGCACCTTGACTCTTTGGTAGCATTATTTAGATATTATACAGAGAACATATTTTATGAAAGAAACAAATCACAGTAAATGTCCATCGAGGAGCTTTGCTTTTCTCGGGAAGCCATTTAAAATTCATAGAAGCGGAACTCGAGCTAAAAGAATCGCTAAAACAACAGACGGCGCGGCACTTTTGGAAACTAATGAAAATGGGAGAATGAGTAGGCGCGGGCGGCGCGGGGGCGCGGGCGGAGCGGGGGTGCGGGTGGCACGGCGGCCACGGGCTGGGTTGCTTGTCTGTTCAATGGCTGCCCAGGTATTTGTGATAATAAAGAGTGAAACAGAGAATGTTGTGTTAATCGCATTCGTCTGTCTTTTTCAATATACTTCAATTATGTTACATAAACCATAGTAAATAAATCCAAAAATATCTAAAGGATCAACCTGTCATTGGAATCTGAACTTCTAGCTTGCAATGTAAAGGCTTTTTTTGTGTTTGTGTTCGGGAGCACGTAACTGGTTAAGTTTTAGCGTTGTACAACAAATTGATGCAACACTCTATCACAACGTCAATTAATTATGAAATGAGAGACACCAAACAGTGCAGGAATCTCTTTTATAAGTACTACTCTATGTAAAATCGATCGGCTGTACTTCTTATCGTTATGTTAGTGTGACTGTAATTAGTTCGTCTTTTTTTCTACTTGGCAATAAAATTGGTACATTTTAATGTAATGTTGCTAGTTTTCCATTACTTTTGTGACGGATTAGTGCAGAACTTAGGCTAAGGTTTTCTGATAATTTTATCATATTTTAGTATTTTTTCCAAACTTGCAGCGCTCGGGTTGAACAATATTCAATTGGGATCACTTTAGGAACGAGAAAAAAGTTACTATGCTTTAAAGTGTGACATATCAGAGTTCTTAGCAAAAAAGATTGCCACAGAAAACATTTATACAAGACTAAAAATTTGTTTGAAGATTTCCTCAATGCTTTTATGAACCAACACTTAAGCTCCGACATTTAACTATTAAATAACCAGTTGACCTTATCCGACATTTAACTATTAGATAACCAGTTGACCTTATCCAACATTTAACTATTAAATAACCAGTTGACCTTATCCGACATTTAACTATTGAATAACCAGTTGACCTTATCCAACATTTAACTATTGAATAACCAGTTGACCTTATCCGACATTTAACTATTGAATAACCAGTTGACCTTATCCGACATTTAACTATTGAATAACCAGTTGACCTTATCCGACATTTAACTATTGAATAACCAGTTGACCTTATCCGACATTTAACTATTGAATAACCAGTTGACCTTATCCGACATTTAACTATTAAATAACCAGTTGACCTTATCCGACATTTAACTATTAAATAACCAGTTGACCTTATCCGACATTTAACTATTAAATAACCAGTTGACCTTATCCAACATTTAACTATTAAATAACCAGTTGACCTTATCCGACATTTAACTATTGAATAACCAGTTGACCTTATCCAACATTTAACTATTAAATAACCAGTTGACCTTATCCGACATTTAACTATTGAATAACCAGTTGACCTTATCCAACATTTAACTATTAAATAACCAGTTGACCTTATCCAACATTTAACTATTGAATAACCAGTTGACCTTATCCAACATTTAACTATTGAATAACCAGTTGACCTTATCCAACTTTTTACTATTAAATAAGTATACTTTAACTTAGAAAGGCACCATAGCAGTTATAAAATGCAGGATATACGTTTTGTAAGATGATCAAGAATCAAAACCGTGGCGCACAATAAATCCTGTTTACATCGACAAGAGACACGGTAATGGACA
Organism: Marasmarcha lunaedactyla; assembly: GCA_923062675.1. Lineage (NCBI taxonomy): Eukaryota > Metazoa > Arthropoda > Insecta > Lepidoptera > Pterophoridae > Marasmarcha > Marasmarcha lunaedactyla. Next base: position 774,070 of record OV281344.1, read on the forward strand.
CAAATGTATGAGCTAAACTGTCGTGTTTTAGAGTGATGTGCAGAAAAAGATCGACCAGAAGAATTTATATGACCCTACGTAAACGCCCTGAACTCCCGCTTGGCACTGTAATACGGTTAAATAACTTTAGTTACTAACAGTGCAGAGATTACAGCAAATCAAAAGAAAATAAAATTAATTACAAAATATAGAAAATTACAAAAATATACAAATCAAACATTAAATTAATTGGTACATTTCAAACATATATATTTACAAACTTGTACAACTAGGATAAATTTATGATGATAAATTCTTCTGCAAGTATGTTACCAATTGTATTTAAAAATATAAAAATATATTTTACCTTTTTGTAAAAACAACAAATGAGCTTTGATTAATTATTTAGAACAAGATTAGAGTTATTCAACATAAATATTATAAGTGGAACAAGACACGATTCGGTTTTCAAACATAACGTAATACGTAGAAAAATTCCACTGGCTATTTATGAGGTGTCTTACGCTATTATTATGAAGATAAACATAAAGACAAAGAAGACAATCACCAAATCTAATTTTTCATACTAATAGCGTATTTTATTTAAAGTGTTTTTAAATATTATAAAAGTTTGAAATAATTCGATAGTTAAATGTCTGAACAAGCCAAGAATTGTAATTTGATACTACTACAGTGCATAGAAAGGCTTTCAAGGTTTTTTTATTGGGCTATATGGGTTTTCTTATTGCAATCTCTTTCGGCACATAACTCTGGAATGTAACACTTAAGAGCATAGTCGATTATATTTTTCGGTCCTATTAGACTTTAAAAATAATCACAGGACGATCCAAGATGCTGCTAAGCTCCATACGACAATCTTCAAACCCCTTTAGCATCAATAGGGCGATAACCAAAGTATTCTACAATCAATGACACCAGATAATAGAAGGTTTTTAGATCACGTTGAAATATCGCTAAAGAATTGTCTACAACCAACGCGTGTGACTGAAAGCTGCAGATAAATGCGCTCCTTAGTATCCGATTTAAAGGGTTCTAGCAAAGGGACGATAATGACATAATCGTTTCAATCAGGGTTGAATAATAATCAACTGCCGAGTAATGTAGTGGTTAGTAGCCCTGACTCGTAGGCCCAGGTTCGAGTCCTGGCCGAGTCATTGTTTGTGTGACGGACGCAGATATTTGTTCTCAGGTCATGGTTATTGATATTTATGTTTGTATGTTTATTCTGAGTTCCCTCAGTTCACTGGCCATGCAGTTGGTGTGTTTGCCTGGGGACTATTATAACGTTATTTCAGAGAAGATCTGTTTCTATTTAACCAAGATGATTTCTCTGGATCGTCGCTGCGCTGTTGTGGCTAGTCGCTGAGGCGGCACGCGTCGGTTGAGGCTTGCACTGCGTGTAACATAAACATTTTCAATTAAAAGATATACCAAATTAAAGTTTGAATTCATTAAATGCTTAGCATAAACTTAGAATCACTCATATTGTATAACAAACTGGACATATTGTCTTTGATTCAGTACCTAAATAATAAACCAAGGACAAGAAGCATTTCTTCTTCCTAAATATGCGTATTTATAATGCCGTAACACCAAAAACTTCCTAAAGTTTATTTTTTTAATCTCTTTCGAAAGATATGAATCAGTGAAAGCATTGTCACAGTAAAGCAGATCAAAGTTTTCATCAAATTTTGAATTTGTGGGAAAAGGAGTTTTAACAAATTTGTAACTTTGATGTAGGAGTGAGGGTGGGGGTGAGGCTCGGTGAACGGGGCGGAAGGGTGCCTTGTGGACTGATGCCGCTCGCAAATTTTTCCTTTCAGACTAGAATTTTTTTTTAAATAGTAGATTGGCACGTCTTTGTCATTCACCTCACCTGGTGGAAAGTAGTTACAAAGCCTATGCTGCATCCTTCCTAAATTATGTTCAACATTTGATGTACTTATGTTTAGAACCTGTAAAATACTACCAGTACTAATTTACTGCCAACATGGCCCGGTCTCCTCATAGTTTATAATGTTCTGGAAGGTGCATAGAACTTGTGTTGTTTTCTGGCTGCAGAAAAATTATTATTTAGATGTCTCACTAAAAGCTTTCCCAAAAAAATGTGTCACGCAAGGACGAGTTAAAATATAAGTAACTAGCGGCCCGTCCCGGCTTCACACGGGACGACATTATTTTTTTTATAATTTAACATTTCCTTCATCAATGTTATGACGAGCCATCTCTTCTGGTGTACGGAGACCATCACATATCATCAGAGGTGGGCTGTCAACAAGGTGACCCGTTAGGCCCTGCTATTTTTAGTTTAGGTATTCATCCTATTATTGAATAACTAAATTCGAAATTTAACGTTTGGTATCTTGACGACGGAACCTTAGGGGGAGATTCAAGTGTCGTTCTCGATGACCTGAAGCTTTTGATTGATAAGTTCACCAAAATTGGCCTCACATTAAACTTTGGTAAATGTGAGCTATTTATTACCGACTTTTGTAAGAATAAAGAAAGCATTATTCAAGCCTTTCAATCAATTGCCCCCGGCATCACTGTAATAGAGAAATCTTCCCTTCGGCTCCTAGGTTCACCAATTTTCGATGACTCCTTTCATAACTTTATAATTGACAAAATTTCAAAATTTTCAGAAAGTTATTCCCGGCTTTCACAAATTAATACACATATGGCCTTTAACATTTTTCGTCATTGCTTATTCGTGCCAAAATTAATTTATTATCTTCGCTGCTCACAATTTTGGAAACACCCAAATTTACTTTCGGTTCTCGATGAAAAAATGAAATCAACTCTTTCGAATATTCTGAACATAAATTTTGATAATAATTCCTGGGATCAAGCCAGTTTACCAGTGCGCTTCGGTGGTTTAGGAACTCGAAAAATTTCTTCTCTAGCTTTGCCAGCCTTTTTATCTTCGATTTACGGTAATAAAGGTATTATCAATAACATTCTTTCCTCTTCTTTTACGGGCGAGATTTCTCATCTTTCGGATGCCGAAATGCACTGGAATATCGTATCAAACAGTTCAGCAGTTCCACAAGATCCCGCATCACAGCGTCAGTGGGACGACGTGCTTTGTATTTTAGAGCGGAACAAACAATTAAATACGCCTAATTTAACAGAGCGCGCTCGTCTGCTAGCGGTGGGTTCGTGGGAGTCAGGGCTATGGTTGCAGGCGCTTCCGTCATCTAACTTGGGAACCCTTTTTGACAACCATAGCTTTAGGCTTGCCTGTAGTTTACGTTTAGGGATAAAATTATGTGCTCGACACCGCTGCCGCTGTGGCGTGTTGGTCGATGAGCTCGGTCGCCATGGCCTTTCATGTTCTCGCAGCGGTGGCAGAATATCTCGCCATGCCAGTTTAAATGACATCATCCATCGGGCTCTTGTTACCTCCAACACTCCCTCGGTTCTTGAACCGTCAGGATTGTTGCGTGATGATGGCAAGCGACCTGATGGTATGACTCTGGTCCCGTGGAGGATGGGTAGGCCGCTGGTGTGGGATGCAACCTGCGTAGACACTCTCGCGGCTTCCCATCTTTCCACAACTAGTATACAATCTGGTTCTGCTGCTAATAACGCTGAAAGCCTTAAATGTAGAAAATATAAGAATTTGGGTAGCGGGTATATTTTTGAGGCTTTTGGCGTTGAAACCATGGGGTCCTGGGGACAAGGTGCTCATCGTCTTTTTTCGGACCTAGCGAGGCGATTGGTGAGTGAAACTCGTGACCCGAAGGCTGGCACCTACCTCGCACAACGAATTTCTATAGCGATCCAGCGTGGTAATTCAGCCAGCCTTTTGGCTACGTTGCCCTCAATGCATTCAAGTTTAGATTTAGTGTTTTATTTGTAGTATAATTTTAACGTATAATTATTTATTTAATTTAAATTTTAAATTTGACCAAAAATATGTATTAACTAGCAAGGAATGTAAATTGTATTATGACATTTATTTACATTTTTTTGTTGTTTTATTTCTATATTTTTTAAAAGCACTTCTCTGTGTAGGTATATTTTGTGTTTACTTACAATCTGAATTTGTTCATCGTTTTTTATTTACATTTTTCAATATTTTACATTAGTATCTGATCTTACCTAATTAAATTTGTTATTTATATTTTTTTGTTGTTTTCTTTAAATTTTTACTTTTTTTGTTGTTTTAGGTGTGTATTTATTACGAAGACTTTTTCTAAGTCATTGTAATTTTTACATTTCTGTATTTATATTTTTATTTTAAAGATTTATTTAATTCTATTGATTCTTATGATACACTATGTTGGCCGTGGTATTTGTAGGTGATAACAAAATATATTGATTTTCAGGAGATCCTACTCGAGAAAGGGCAACATATTTTCTTAGGTCGATGCCAACAATCGAAAAAGTTTGTCCCTGTGATTTATTTATCGTAAGGGCAAACGATATCTTCAAAGGAAGTGTAACCTTTTAAGGGATATAGGCAAATCCGTCGGAATCATCGGGAATCGCGGAATGTGAGCGAACTGTCCGGCCGCGGGCCCAGTGATGATTGTTGCTACAATCACATTGTCTCATAATTTCTTTATTAAGTCTTGTGCCATTACATATACTTGGAGGGCTTAAATTTCTCAATAGCATAATGGAAGTACCTCCTTTTAATTTTAGTTCGTGGGGTGGCAAGCGGCAGAATTGAGGGAATTTAAAAATTCTTGTGGGCAGTGCACTATATCTTCAAAGTGCACACGGTGTTAATTGATTTGTAAAATTTAAAATCACCAGGTACTTTTTCCATAATCATTCTATTTATCTCATTTACTAAGTCGTTTCTCGGTGGCACTATCGCCCTCGAACAGAGCCAATTGATATTTATTTCTGTGAGATTTTTGATGTCGGGATAGATTGTGTCTATTAGAATTTCTAGACTGTTACCAGTTTGAGCTAATTCATTGTCCAACAATACTTGGGGGCTATTTGCAACTGTCGATGATAATTTTCCATCTTCAAGTTGAAGTATTTTTTTTGAGAAATTTCCATTGTGGTTATTACTTAAATGTGCTCTCATATTTGTGAGCAAATTGAGAGCTTCAATTGGTTGCCATAAAAAAATTTAAAAATTCAAAAAGTAATACCGGTATTGATACAATTTTGAAGACAAAATAGTTTATTTGAATAAGGATTAATATAAAAGGTATGAATAACATGCACGACGCGACAGCTTTTATTTTTCTATTGCTATTACTTATTATATTCGTCATATCTATTTAATGGAATAACCGATTTGAACAATTCAAAAAGTAATCTACATGCATTTTTTAATAAATCTAACATCTTGTTTGCCGTAAGAGGGTGAGGGGTATTGTTTCGAGCTGCGTGTCCTTTGATTTGTGCCCATATTAGTTCTATAGCATTGTACTGGCAATGATACGGCGGAAGTCGAAGAACCCAATGACCGCATTCGGCAGCTATTTCGTCGATAACATATGTTTTAGGAAGGCTTTTTTTAGATTTTAAAATATTCACTAATTGTACTTTTAATAAAGTACTATCCACATTTTTGCCATGACGTTGGAGCTTGAAAACAATGTGATTTATTTGGGTAAGGATATAAACAGAAGTATGAATAACATGGTCTAATTTTGGTCGGTATATCTATCAACTTTTAAATTGTAAAAAGTTGTTATTGTGACGTAACAATAATAGTTAGACATGTAGTTAGTATCACGAAGCTTTTTGTAGTTATTGATATGCTCTTTAATATTGTAGAACAGGCTTTTGTTCTATCATCAATAGTTTCCGCAGCGCATGCGACGAAAGATGTTTTATGGCATTTTTTTACACCTTGGGTTACGTTACCAAAGTTTTAGTAACGTAGACTATTACGTAGATTACGTAGTTTTATTAGTGTAGATTAGTGTAGATATATAAATAATATGAAGTATAAGAGAGTAAGTAACAAAAACCTAGAGAATCGTCCAGACAACCTCTTATCCACTAATGGTACTCGTAACTGGGTCTAAGCAACTTGAACATGCGGTGGGCCGAGCGGTTCATACGTAGTAAGGTAAAAGTGTATTTATGTTCATATCGAAAGTTGATTTCACTGAAGACACTCAGTGAAGTAAAGACTCTCACAGCGTCCCGCCCGCCCGGTTTTCCAACAGGAACACTGTTTTAAAGCTGAAGTAAGATAATTGCATGAGCAGATTGCAAGCCGTTTAAATAATGGCGTGGACAGAAGCATATAATAATTAACAAAGGCACAGAAACTGCACCACCTTTTTTTGACAGCAAATATTCGATAAGCAGTGCTACATACCAATCAAAATGTGTCATGTCATTGTGCTGCTACGCGCCTACTATGACGCAGCATTGCTCATGCAACATACAGTGGCACCAAGTTTTCTATTCAGTAGATAAAATCGGGATTAAAAAATGACTGCGGCAGCAATGTTGTTATGAATAATGCAGTTGACTGCACACATAGCTTGGTCACACCGTAATGTAATGTTACCGACCGTGATTGGGAACAGCAATACACCTACGCACTAATCAGTGTTGTACTTGCCAATAGTTCTTATATAATATCTGATTCCTTACTATTCGATTTATTCGCTATTTAATTGATTTATATCCTGATTTATTTATGTCATCAGTAAACCATAGACAAGATAGAGTGAACATAATTTTTGTTGTTGCTTCTATTCGCCCGTGAAGGCAGGCACATACAACATAGACAATGTTAGTCATTGGTACTGTCATTTGTAGAATTAGTAATTGTATATTAATAGTACTTTAATTGACTTCCTTTTGAAACTGTATAAATACCTCAACCTCACTGATTTTCATCTCTTACTCTGTTCCAATTTGTGAGTACTACGTATTTCGATACCAAATCGGTTTAAATAAAGGATAAAACTACAACTGCGAGTCGTTTAATTCCATTACTGTAACAATTCAGAAGTGGGATACGAAGAAAAAATGTCGGGACCCTACGCTGCCGGATACCGAATAAAACGCCGAATAAATGTTTCTTCGCCGGCCTCAAGTGGAAGCGAAAATGATGATTTTTTTTCTTCAACCTCATGCGAAGAACCACCCAGAAAATTGCGTAGAATCACACATTTCGAAGCTGAAGTAATTCCAAAGTTTCGACCGGAAGATAATGAAAATAATGTTGCTTCGTGGTTACACAAGACTGACCAATTGGGTGACGTTTACGGCTGGGACAATACGTAGAAACAATTTGTGATGCAGCTGCATCTACGAGGCTCTGCAAGGCGTTGGTATGATGACCTAGAAAACTATGACTTATCTTGGGAAGAATAGAAAAAAGCTTTGAAGGCCGCTTTTCTGCGATCAACAGACTTCGTTGATCGTGAAAAAATGCTTCTCAGAACCAAAAGGGATCCTGAATTTATGAATGTATTTCCACGATAAGTTGTCACTTCTGAAAAAAATGTCGCATTCAGGGGCAAGACGCGATATCTTGCATGCCGTGGCTTGCCTGTAGAATTACAGGCCAATGCAAAGGCCTACCGCTGTGAAGAGCCTGAAGACCTTCATCATGGTTATTTGTCTTCGCTGGAGAATTTCAAAAAAGTTGAAGCTACCACAATGATAAGAAGACACTTGGAGAAGGGGCACAAGTATTCGAAATTTAACGGCAACAGCAATGGAGTCGTCTGGAGTCAGATACTGCTTTACCTGCCGAAAACCGGGACATGAAGCACGAAACTGCACGATGGTACGGCGATGTGAGACCTGTCAACGCAAGGGTCATACTACAGCATCCTGTTGGTATGCAGGATCAGGAAACCACAAGTAAGAAATATTTTTTATACACTAAGTGAAAGTTCGAGCATCTACAAACGACCGTTTTACATTAACAATATTAAATTGATTGCATATATTGACATGGGAAGTAAAATTAACATGATTACTTTATTAATCATGTTTCTCAACTTAAAAATAGTTTCTTCTTCCACAAAAATGAAAGGGTTTGGCGGTGCTCTAAGGATGGCACTCGGTAAAGTTTTCCTCAATGTGCAAATTGATAATTTATGTCTAAGAGAATATGTTGAAATCGTGGAGTGTATTAGTGATGGAATAGATTTAATCATCGGACAAACTATGATAAACCAACAAGGTATAACCCTAATTACTACTTCGAACTCTGCTAAATTTGTAAAAACAGGTGATTTATTTACTTCCGATATTAGTAAAGTTATGTTAATGATTTTAGTATTCAGAATAAATATAACGTTTATTTAAAATGTGAAACCATTATCCCTAAGCAATTGTCCCTAACTTGCTATGTGAACATGTTTATAGATATAAATAATAATGGTCATGATTTGGTATTTCTGACAAAATCGGTTTATGTACAGGTAGGGATTATATTTTACGCGATTCCTGGGGGCGTTGTCAGTGTTGACGATCGTTAAAAGGTTATAAACATGAGCGATCAAGAATTATGTTGGCCAGCACATAAATTACTTGCTAGAGCGGAATGTTCACGAAATTCGTCAATTTATCGGACTCACATCTTATTTTAGAAAATTCATTCGTGGTTTCGCGGAAATAGCTTAGACAAAATTAACAGAAAAGGACGTTGTTTGGGAGTGAGAAATGAACAAGAAAACGCGTTAACTTTAAAAAAAAATTAACAGATAGACCCGTTCTAGGAGTTTATGATAGTAAAGCTCCCACAGGATTGCACACCGACGCAAGCAAATTAGGATGAGGCAGAATTCTAAAGCAAAAACAGTCCGATAGCTTTTTAAAACAAATGGCGTATTTTATTAGATTAACTTCCAAAGAAGAAAAGTTTTATCACAGTTATGAACTAGAAACTTTGACTGTAGTAGAATCCCTAAAGCGGTTTCGCGTTTAGTTAATAGGAATTCCTGTCAAAATAATTACCGATTGCGCAGCACTACGTACAACCCGAAGTAAAAAGGATCTTATTCCTCCAATAACTCGCTGGTGACTTACTATACAAGATTTTGATTTAGAGACATAATATCGCCCTGGGGAAAGAATGAAGCATGTAGACGCTCTTAGCAGAAACCCGGTTGAAATACCGATTTTAATGATAGGAGAATCCGATTGGTTAGTTACTCTCCAATTACAGGACGATAACATACAAAATATTATAATACAATTACAAGTTCAAACAAACAATCGCGATATTGTAAATAATTATAATTTAACAAAGGATAATGTATTGTTTAGGAGAACAATACATGGTGAACGTTTTGTCATACCAAAATTAGCAAAATATGGCTTAATGTAAAAGTAACATGACCATATAGGACATCCGGGTTTTGAAAGATGTGAAGCTGTCATAAAGGCTCAATTTTGGTTTCCTAAAATGACTAGTTTTATTAGAAAATATATAAATTCATGTATATCGTGTTCATACGGCAAAGGAAACTATGGCAAAATACAGGGTGAATTACACCCTATTGAAAAAATCCCTTACCCATGCATACCATTCATGCCGACTATTTAGACCCTTTTGTTAAAACGCGTAAAGGAATAAAGGAATTCTTGTGGTTATTGATTCGTTAACAAATTTGTTTTTGCTAGAGCTGTCAAAAATTGTAGTTCTATAGAAACTATTCGGCATATAAAGGAAATAATACTTCAATTCGGCAATCCAGCTCGGGTAATCACAGATAGAGGTAAAGCTTTCACAAGTCAATATTTTAGGCAGTTCGCGGAAGAGTGTCAGTTTAAGCACATCTTAAATGCGATAGCCAGCCCTAGATCAAATGGTCAAGTTAAACGTGTGAATCGATCTATTATAGACGGGCTTAACACTTCGGTAGAAAACGAAAACTTATGGGATGAAAAACTTGCTGACGTGGTGTGGGGAACAAATAATACACCTAATTCTACTACTGCTTTCCCCCCCCCCCCTTCAAACTAATGTTTAGTCACGATAACACCAAATTTCCGAATTTATCTGTAATTACCGAAACGGGAGACCATTCTTCACAAATAAATGCATTAAATGATAGACGTAATATAGCGAAATTGCATATAGATAAAAATATGACTGTAATGAAAGGACGATTCGATCGCACGCATAAAAAATGTATAAAGTATTCTGTTGGAGATCTCGTTCTATGGAAAGGTGGCTGTACTAAGGACGCAAAAGTAAAAGTCGCACAAAAATTGAAAAGCCCTTATACAGGTCCGTATAAAGTTTGCAAGGCAGAAACCGATTTAGATAGATACACCATATGCACAGTCAAGGGTATGAAAGGTTACTTACAAGAAATTTCGTTTGTAGTTCGCGGTGAGGTTTTAAGACCGTATTACTCAGTTACCCCAAACACAAACAGCTCCTCCAGTGACGAAGAAGTAAATCGGGATGACCTTATCGATTTATTCGAAAGCATAAATAAGTGCCTACCAATTTGTATATTTACCTATCCATTTAATTACTACTTGTTGTACTACTCCATCGCTTATTTCTACCCAACTGTTTGAGTTAGAAATAAAATAACCAAAAATTGTAAAGTTAATTTCGAATACTACATTGTGTACACTAAATAAAACTAAAATATGATGACTGTAGAATAAAGCTTTTCACTTTCAAATATCAACTCTATTGTTTTCCATTGCCTTCAGTTAGATGCCCTGTAGTAGAAAAACAAACTATAAAAATTAGTTCATTTTAGAAGGTCTCGTTTTTATTTACGTGGTACTAAAATCAAGTTTAATTACAATAATAAAATCGTACTAAGAATCAGTGTGAGTTTGTGTATATAAATATGTCTCGGTTTACACTATAGTGTTGTTTGCCGTATAACGGCGACTTTTAACTTTCGGCAATTTATTACATAATTATTTAATTGTGCAAACGTATTACGTATTGTTCAAAACCCGTAGCTGGAAAACTTCCATTGAATAGTGAATTACAGCAATATTTTATTCATCATGTAACAAAATAGGAACACATTGAAACTTAGACGACAATAAAAAAAACACGAGTATAATAGCATACAGAGTATTAACTTGGCCTATGGTATTACAAAATGTTGTTCTGACGTTAAGAATTCGTCAACTTTATTCAATCAATCATTTATAGTCTGTGTGGCAATAGCTGTTAACTACTAAGCCGGTGTGATAATTGTCTGTGTGACCATAGTCTGTGTGGCTATCTGGTTGAAAGAGATATAAACATTAAAAATAGTTGTGTGATGATAAATGGCATTTAACTTGAAGTGTGATGTTAAATGGCATTTAAATTGAAAAGATTTTCATCAGTCTGTGTGACATTAAACAGTTACCTAAATTCAACGATTTTATCTATGGTACTGAGCGTTTCTATAACATAGCAATGTTGTATAGCCATATTTAATGTTTCACCGGAATCCGTAATGGCTATCCATGATATAATTTAGAAAAAAATAATAATATGCCAACTCTACAAATACACTTAGAAATTTTCCGCCACTACTGAAATTGATGTCTTCTACTTATGTTGTAACACATCAAAACTTTTATAGTACGTACACATACTGTTCCGTATTCTTTTCTTTCTCTTACAGATAACCAACAACGAGCGTAACTATGAGCCGGAACGCCGTGGGACACGGCATGCGCAGGATGGCCGAGTGTTACCGACCGTGATTGGGAACAGCAATACACCTACGCACTAATCAGTGTTGTACTTGCCAATAGTTCTTATATAATATCTGATTCCTTACTATTCGATTTATTCGCTATTTAATTGATTTATATCCTGATTTATTTATGTCATCAGTAAACCATAGACAAGATAGAGTGAACATAATTTTTGTTGTTGCTTCTATTCGCCCGTGAAGGCAGGCACATACAACATAGACAATGTTAGTCATTGGTACTGTCATTTGTAGAATTAGTAATTGTATATTAATAGTACTTTAATTGACTTCCTTTTGAAACTGTATAAATACCTCAACCTCACTGATTTTCATCTCTTACTCTGTTCCAATTTGTGAGTACTACGTATTTCGATACCAAATCGGTTTAAATAAAGGATAAAACTACAACTGCGAGTCGTTTAATTCCATTACTGTAACAGTAATCTACAAACTGCGCGCTGCTGCGGCGTGGCTCTGACAGAACATTGCCTGGAAGTGATAATATGACGAGAGCTCCTGTTGTAGATCGAGGCGTTTAACGCCATCATTAGAAATCTACAAACTGCGCGATCACAAAACTTTCTTCGAACTCAGACAGAACAGGTTCGGTTATCGTTAGTTTTTGTAAAGTGACGTCTACATCGTAGCGGGAGCTTCGCAGTGAATCGGTCTTGTTGCTATTTCAAAAAAAAAGTACAAAAGTTTTGATTATCCAAGCTACAGTGTAAGTGTACTGTGCGGGACAATATTTATTTTACGCCATTTGTACGTCTTATCTGAAGTTAATATCGCAGGATATTGTATATTTCAACGTATCAAAATAACATCGAAGTCTTTTTAACAATTTTGGCAAGAGGGTTGTTTGCAAAACAACTCTCAAAGTGTGCGATCTGAAGTAAAGTTAGTGAAGTCCATCTGACACAACCAGTGACACAACTGACTTTGACGTCTCTTTGACTTTGACGTCTGTTTGATCTGTCAATCACTCGGTGCGTTCCGTTCGTTGCGTTCCCTTGCACCGAATTCGACATTCTGCTTCAGAACTAATTACTAAGTTAATACGTTATAATGAAATGCTTTGCTTGCGGAGTCGCTTTTAATGATGGAGTTCAGTGTGGAGCATGCAAGAAACACCTCGACTTTAGTTGTGCTCAGATAACTGAGACCGGATGGAAAAAACTGGGAAGTGAGCGAAGAGCGGCCTGGAATTGCTCAACCTGCAGATCCTCCTCTCCTGCCCCTGTTTTAAATAGTGCTACTGAACCAGCCTATCTAGAAGCCGTGCTCAAGGAGCTCCGGGATATGAAGCGCCAGCTAGTGGGTATGCCGACATTGATTGCAGATGTCAAATCTATCAAGGACGAAATAAGAGATAACTTTACGGCTAAAGTAAATGATATGGAGACTAGAATCACCAACGTCGAGATGCTTCAAGAAACTGTTTCCCTGTTAGAAAATGACATTACCGCCCTTAAATCGCAACACTCCGCAAATGAACAAAGGTCTCAACTAAACAATGTTGAGGTCAAAGGCATACCTATTAAAAAAGAAGAAAATTTATTTACTATCGTCGAAGCAATCGGAAAAACCATTAACTACAGTTTTCCACGGACACAACTTAATTACCTGCACAGAGTGCCGCTTCACGGCTCCAAGGAAAAAGCTATTGTTGTGAGCTTCATAAATCGCTACATTAAGGAAGAATTTGTGGCGTCAGCGCGAGCTTGCAAGGCCCTAAGAGCGGCCGAAGTAGGGTTCCCAGGAATGAGTCACCGTATCTTCGTAAACGATCACCTTAACGCGACATCGAAGAATCTTCTCAACAAGGTGAAAACTCTGGCCTCCGAAAGAAAGTTTAGTTAGGTCTGGGTAAAATATGGCAAAATTCATGTTCGGAAGAATGACACTTCCCCGGCCTTCATCATCAGCAAAGAGGAAGATTTAAACAAAATTGCTTAACCTACCTTTATCACGTTATAACATCTCCTCTAAACCTAATGATAATATGTATCTTGCTAAATCCTTGGATGCATCAAAACTGTATTTATCTATTTTCTATCATTTCTGAAATATCTGCTTTTTCGTTCGCTAAGTTAGATCGCTATTGTTTCATCTTAACCTTGCTTCTCACTATGTTATGTCACTTGCTACCTTTATCACTATAGTCTATCCGGTCCAGTTTACAATAATTCTTGCACTGTTAATCAATATTTTGTTGATTATGATTTTTTTGTCAATATAATTTTTAATTTGAGTCTGAGTCTGCTTCATAATTACTTAATTATTAAGATACTATTTATTTCCTTTAAAAGATCTTACTCTTAACACAGGGTTGAAGATATACTATCAGAATGTTCGTGGGCTGCGTACCAAGACAAGTACTTTTTACCGTAATCTGTGCCTTAGCTCATATCACGTGATAGTTTTGACTGAAACTTGGCTTATGGATGGTGTTAGTAGTTCTGAACTTTTTGACAATCGATACATTGTTTATCGTCGAGATCGAAATTATCACTGTACTAAGCAAACAAGAGGAGGGGGAGTGCTGATGCCGTACATAGGGATATTCATGCGTCACCACAGACAAACTACAACTCCACAGCAGAGGATTTATGGATTACTATCGCAATTAAAACTAAAGGTGCACCACCCGTTAACATCCACGTATGTACTATTTATCTTTGTGCGCAAAACCAGGGACTCCCTTTTTCAGTGCAATTGCAAAACTTTCTTGCTAAACTTAACGGGTTTACCCTGGTGCATCCATTAGACAAATTTGTTATATTGGGTTTTAGCGGGATTGAATGGTGAACCATTTTAAAGCCATCAAAAATGGCCAGTTCTGATGAATATCTATTTATTGACGAATTACATACAAACGATCTTCGACCATACAACGGAGTCAAAAATGTCTCTAATAAAATCCTTGACCTTGCCCTGGACAATGACGAAATTTCAGTCTCGGAATGCGAAACCCCTTTAGTAACCATTGACCCCTATCACAAAGCCCTCGTTATTGATGTGAATTTCATTGTTCTTGGTAAATTGAAACCACAACCATACCTTAGGTACTTTTACAGCAAAGATAATTACGATGCAATTAAGTGTAAATTGTTAGATGTTGACTGGGAATCGGAAATTAAATCTAGGTCACTTGAGGATGCTGTTGAGTTCTTCTATAAAGTTATAAATAAATTGAGAGATGAATAAACTTTTAAAACTTATGAATAATGAGTCATATCGTACTTGGTACTCACCTACTTGGTACAAAAAAATTATAAAGGAAAAATACAAATTTAGTTCAAAATTTAAAACTTACGGTAATAAAGCTGATCTCGATTCCTTTAAGATGCTACGTGATAGAGCAAAATCTGTCGAAAATGAATGTTACCGGAGATATTTGGCTTCTATCGTAAAATCTATTGAGAAAAGTCCTAAACAGTTCTGGTCATTTGTCAAATCGCGAAAAAAACTTGCAGCATCTGGTGAGTCAATTTGTGAAATATTTTCAAAATACTTTCATTCTACCTTTCTGTCTCCCGATAGCAACCCTGCTATAAATTTAAGTTATACAGCTATTCCGTCACAAGCCAGTAATATTAATTCAATTCACATAGACGTGAACAGCATAGCTGTAGTCTAATAGAACCATATTAAAAAACTTGACACATCCATATCAGCAGGTCCAGACCACGTGAGTGCAGTATTGCTCATAAACTGTGCTGAGAGTATAGCTTTACCAATTAGCCTTCTCTTTAGAAAATCACTAGCAACGTGCGTTGTTCCTAAAATCTGGAAATCGGCCTTTGTCACACCAGTACATAAAAAAGGATCGAAAACTGAAGTTAGAAATTATCGGCAATCTCTAACCTATGCATCATCGCAAAGGTCTTTGAAAGAGAGGTCTATAATCAGTTGTACTCTGCACTGCGTTCCCATTTTAACTTA
This sequence comes from Marasmarcha lunaedactyla, assembly GCA_923062675.1. NCBI lineage: Eukaryota > Metazoa > Arthropoda > Insecta > Lepidoptera > Pterophoridae > Marasmarcha > Marasmarcha lunaedactyla. The sequence continues at coordinate 789,642 of OV281344.1, forward strand.
GACCAGCACGGTCTTTTAAAGGGCCGCTCAACCGTAACAAACTTAATACTATTTAATGAATACCTTACTGACAGTATGAGTTCAGGACATCAAGTTGACGTTAATTACACAGATAATAGCAGGTGCTTTGATAGGATTGATCACAGACTCTTACTACATAAGTTAGAACTGATCGGTATCCGAGGCGATCTCCTTAGATGGCTTGCATCCTATATTAATAATAGAACTCAGGCGTTCGTTGTTTACAACTATATCTCTGGATGGGTACGTATACCTAGTGGGATTCCGCAAGGCTCCTTGTTGGGCCCACTGCTTTTCTTGATTTTCGTTAATGACGTGCCTCAATGTTTTCATACTAGCAAACTGCTATGCTTTGCAGATGACATGAAAATATTAAGTATTATCAGATCTCATATGGATATGTTGAGCCTTCAAGCTGACTTGTTGCGACTTGACTTATACTGTACAGAAAACAAATTGGATCTGAATCCTTCCAAGTGTTTAGTAGTAACGTTTACTCGCAATAAACTACCAATTCAGACATCTTACACTCTAAGGGGCCACTTTCTCCACAAAAGCAATGTTGTCAAAGATCTAGGGATTATCCATGATTCTAAAATAATTTTTGACGAACACATTCATCGTTGCTAAATCATCTAAAGCTCTTGGTTTTATTTTGCGAATGTCAGGAGATTTCAAGCGTGCGAAAACGTTTAAAATACTATTCTGTGCATATGTCAGAAGCAACCTTGAGTATGCGTCCCAAATTTGGAATTCCCTTTACCATAAGTACATCTCAAGAATTGAACGAATCCAGTCCATTTATTAAAATAATTTATTAAATACTTGTGCTTTCGGCTACGAATCCCATACTCAGCTGATAACTATTTAAATGTATGCAAGAAATTTCATCTTCTACCACTTTCCAAAAGACGCGAAATAGCAGACCTCACATGTCTTCTGCAAATAATGTCAGGCCATGTCGATTGTCCAAACCTTCTTTCCGAAATAAAACTTAACGTCCCACAAAAAAGCACTCGATCATACTCACTTATAAACGTTCCCATAGTAACAACTAATTATAGGCAGAACTCATACTTATGGCAAGTAAGCAACAATTTCAATAAACTGTGCAAGCGCACAGATCTTGACCTCTTTTGCACCAGCGTTCCTGTGGCAAGGCGGCGGATAAGCAGATTATTTTTCGATACAGATAATTAGAACCAAACTATGTTAATTTCTATAATGATTTTATTTATTTTTTTCTTTCAATTGTGTAATTACCTATTTCTTTAAGATGAATTGTAAACTTGTCTAGCTTTTTTGTATACGCTACCTAGTTTTTCTAAGATTTTATAAACGTGAGAACCTGTAATTGGCTCTCCATGGTTAATCAATTGTACATTCCTGTGTAACAAAGCTGTTGGTTTTCCAAATAATAAATAAATAAATAAATGTTCAAATGGACCAGTTAGTTAGTTACACAGTGAAACTGGAATTTATAACAATTCTCGCTTATACATGCTTTATTAGCTAGCTAGCTAAGGGTTACCGAGACTTGTGTAGTTGCGAGGTAAGTGACTGAGGGCGCGCTGCACAATGCCCCGCGCTCCGGACGTGCGCTCCGGTAATGTCAAGTCTGTAGTGTACAAGGGCGCGCTGCACAATGCCCCGCGCTCCGGACGTGCGCTCCGGTAATGTCAAGTCTGTAGTGTACAAGGGCGCGCTGCACAATGCCCCGCGCTCCGGACGTGCGCTCCGGTAATGTCAAGTCTGTAGTGTACAAGGGCGCGCCTAAACGGAGTTGGAGGCACTGATATGCCAACTGTGAAGCGATATCGAAACAAAGATAAAGTTTTTAAATAAATGTATTCAAGTAGCAGCAGTATAATGCTAAGCCGTGCAGGCGAACACTGCGGCCAGATGTGTCCGGAGAGCGACTTGCTCGCTACTACAGTAAATATTCCATTTAACGGCCGACTAGCGCAGTGTTTGTTCTCGGGTCATGGTTGTTCATATTTATATATGTATGTTTATTCTGGGTTTCCCTCCAGTTCGCTGTATCCTCCATAACACAAGCTCTGCTTAACCTGGGGCCATACAGTTGGTGTGTTTACCTGGGGATTTATTATTATTATTTATTGGAGTAAATAGAAAAATATGTTTTGGGCACTAAATCTAGTACTTACCTAATATATAATCATTCTTTTTTGACAAATAGGTACAATATCTTTTGAAAACAAGGTAAATGGATATTACATGTTCGACTTAACTTGTTTATTTTCATCACAATGTCACCATCTCCCCCACACATTAAGTGACTGTCGGAGTGACGCGAGACGCTCTTTACAGCCCATAAAGTGTGACTCCCGCGCGTCGTAAACCTGATCGCCGGATAGCAGCCGCCAGGTGGCGCTGCGAGATACGCCGCACTGCCATGTCGCGCGATAAGGACACGATCCTTACGAGGTAAGCATTGTACCTCTGTCACATAAATGTTGTTTTATGATGTCGGTGTATCCCGACGAGAGCGCTGTTTGCACTGAATTTATAAGGCTTATTTCAGTTGGTGTTATTGGAAAATATTTAGATGAGTATCAATGTTAGGCTTAATCTTATTTTTATATAATTTAAGATACGCATAATAACTGATACTAAAATATAAGGACTCCTCATTATAGGTTGGATTAAGTTATAATTAATCGATTCGTTGTCAAAAGGGTAGAGTTTCAAGTAGCGGATCGTAGCGCCTAGCGAGTGGCTCACAGAGGCGGAGAGGAAGCCGCAAGAGTGCTCGAGACACAATGCCGCCATTGTCCGACGTCCGCCGCCCGCCGCGACCGCCTCTTCCAATCTTAAAACAAACCACCGATCCCCTACCGTTAATTATTTATCCAGATCGGCAAAAAAATATGGATTGCTTTCCTTTTACGTGTTTCAAAGTGTGTTTACTCGGGTAATCGACTGCCATGTGACAATTACCAAAACGATTCCTTTTTTGCAAAAAAAAACCGTTTATCTTAGTTTTTGTTACGGCACGTATGTTGTCGTGAGAGCGTGAGTGCGTGATAACGTGCCCATTACGTGAATTACATCAGCGAGGCGGTGGCGTCGTATTAGCCGATGGCAACTCTATGATCAACAACTTAAGACTCAGTATTGTTTGAGCTTCGTTTGCATGATATTTGCCAATGGGAGTTGCGAGTAGCGGCGAGCGCCGCCCGCCATGCCTCCGCTCAACTCCAACGGGGCGCTTGGACCTCAACTGCGGGATGTCTCACAATATATACATTTTTTGTTATAAAATTGTTACCTTTACGTACACGTTACAGGAAGTTTATGTCTGCTATACTTAACATTATATTGCTAGCTGAATTAAGTTATTGAAGGATGCTGCGCTAAGTTCACGTGCAAATTTTTGTACCAATTAAGTATAGGGTTGCCTGGAAGAGATTACTCTTTTAGTGATAAGGCCGCCCAAACTGTCATTCTCTCTTTTTATAGTTTTAATCTAAGTGTATTTTAATTTTGTAACTGGTTTGGCAATAAAGTGTATTATTATCTACACTTCAACACTAATATTATAAAGAGGAAAGATTTGTATTTTTTTGTGTATGTTTGTAATGAATAAACTCAAAAACTACTGAGCCGATTTTGAAAATTCTTTCACCATTAGTAAGCTACATTCACCTGAGTAGCACAGGCTATATTCATTGCTAGAAAAGATTAGGGATCCTTACTAAAACTTTAGTAACGTAACCCAAGGTGTAAAAAAATGCCATAAAACATCTTTCGTCGCATGCGCTGCGGAAACTATTGATGATAGAACAAAAGCCTGTTCTACAATATTAAAGAGCATATCTATAACTACAAAAAGCTTCGTGATACTAACTACATGTCTAACTATTATTGTTATGTCACAATAACCACTTTTTACAATTTAAAAGTTGATAGAAATACCGACCAAAATTAGACCACGTTATTCATACTTCTGTTGAAATCCTTATCCAAATAAATCATATTTTTTTCAAGACTGTTTCAATTCATGTAGATTACTTTTTAATTGTTCAAATCGGTAACTCCATTCAATATATATTACGAATGTATTCAATATATATAAGAAAAAAAAATGAAAGCTGTCGCGTTGTGCATGTTATTCATACCTTTTTATGAATCCTTATCCAAATAAATTATTTTGTATTCAAAATTGTTTCAAGGCCCAACAACATGGTCAAAGTTTTGTTGTTTATAATGAAGGCTTTATAAAGATCGAAAATAAACTTTTAGAATTGAACCACAAAATTTAAGAGACTTTGGTTTACTTTCTCCGAATCGCTCACTACAAAATGTAGTTAATGCCATACCGAGCTTTACATACGATGTTAAGTTAACGAGTTATCAGTATTTGTCAACTAGAATGTACCCAAGTTGGTGGCAGATTAAAAAATAGCGTTTGAAGCTATAATTAATAGTGTGGAAAATAACAAGGGTGGCCTATTTTTTTGGACGCGCCTGGCGAAAGACGTAAAATAAACAAAAATACGACAATCTGGAAGAAAAGCACTGGCAGTTGCGTCTTCCGGAATTGCTGCAACTCTATTAAATGGTGGGAAAACTGCTCACTCAACCTTCAAATTACCGTTGGCTGAGTCTTTATAACAACAATCTGTATGCTCAATCTGCAAAACTGGGGAAACTCTTACAGGACACGTCACTGATTATTTGGAATGAGTCCACCATGAGCCATAGAGCTCATGTAAAAGCTGTGGACCGCACATTAAAAGACATCAGAAACCTGTTTCTGATGTCTTTTAATTTGATGGGGGGCGTAACCTTTGTGTTGGCTGGAGACTTTCGCCAAACACTACCGGCTATAACAAAAGGAACACGTGCCGACGTTATTAAAGCGTGCCACAAATCCTTACCTTTATGGCAATCAATGGAAACTCTTAATTTGCGCACAAATATGAGAGCACATTTAAGTAATAACCACAATGGAAATTTCTCAAAAAAAATACTTCAACTTGGAGATGGAAAATTACCATCGACAGTTGCAAATAGCCCCCAAGTATTGTTGGACAATGAATTAGCTCAAACTGTTAACAGTCTAGAAATTCTAATAGACACAATTTATCCCGACATGAAAAATCTCACAGAAATAAATATCAATTGGCTCTGTTCGAGGGCGATAGTGCCACCGAGAAATGACTTAGTAAATGAGATAAATAGAATGATTATGGAAAAAGTACCTGGTGATTTAAATTTTACAAATCAATTAACACCGTGTGCACTTTGAAGATACAGTGCACTGCCCACAAGAATTTTTAAATTCCCTCAAGGGACAAACTTTTTCGATTGTTGGCATCGACCTAAGAAAATATGTTGCCCTTTCTCGAGTAGGATCTCCTGAAAATCAATATATTTTGTTATCACCTACAAATACCACTGCCAACATAGTGTACAGTGAAGCTTTCAGGAAAATGTTTTGTAAAATAAAAGTAAGAACCAATAGAATTAAATAAATCTTTAAAATAGAAATTTAAACACAGAAATGTAAAAAGTGAGTAATCGTGCTGCATCAGAGAACTGTCTTCAGCTCCTAATTTATTGACTCGCCGGGTAACTGGTTTTGGAGGGTAGCGGGATTCGAACAAACGGTGCACCGCTGGCCGACCGAAGGTAGTAGGGGGCCAAAGTAGTGTGCTAGCCACATGCGAAAGGCTGCCCCGCCACCTCGCGAAAAATCCCGGGAGGCTTCATCGTGCCAGCTGGCGACTGGTTAGAGAGGACCCGATGACAATCCCCGGGGGGGTTCGGGCGTCCCCGCAGTCTCCAAGCCAGTTCCCCATCGGTGCGTTGTTTATTGCGATCTGCTTGGTTCCATTTGCAGCGCTTCACTCAACTTCTGTCCTCCTCCCTATTCACTCACACAACTAATATGAAAAGTCACAAGAAGAGTAAGGTTCTACAGCGGTTGCACTTCCTCTCTCTTAAAGTGCACTTTTGCAACTTCAGAGGAATACATTCAAATATCAACAATGTCCACCACCATCTTGAGACAGAGAGCCTCTTACTCTTCTTAACGGAGACGCAGATCTGTAATCCGTCAGACTTGGCATACAATTGTTACCCAGGGTACATCCTGGAGTGCAATTTCCGCCCGAACGCCGGGGTGTGCATGTATGCCAGTGACGAGATCTGTTGTCAGCGTCTCCGTTACTTGGAAGATCTGGACTTTTCCGTTGTGTGGGTCCCTTGACCAATTGGTCAACGCCAGTATATACCGTTCACATAGCGCAGATCGGGTGACAACGAGGCTCATGGAGTATCTCAGCGATGCAGCAGATAAGGTTTTGCAACGTTTTCCCTCAGCGCAGTTGGTGTTCCTGGGGAATTTCAACGCTCATCACGGGCAATGGCTATACCGTATCAGGACACTGACTACGCTGGAAGAGAGGCTTTTAAGTTTTCCGTGACTCAAGGCCTCTCACAGCTTGTGCACGAGCCCACGCGCATCCCCGACCTTGTCGGCCACACTGCATATTGCTTAGACCTTCTGCTGACAACTAATCCTGACATTTAGGGACATCCGACCAATGCGTGGTGAAATCTGTGTCGCAGTACTCACCGCCTGACACCAGCCCAAAAGGCGCTAGGCGAGTATGGCGATACAAGTCAGCAGATTGGGATGAGATGCGGCACTTTTTCGCATCTTATCCTTGACGGCAGACTTGTTTTACATCAACCGATCCATCGTGCTGCGCTGATGCTGTATCAAGTGTGATAAGCCAAGCAATGGAGTATTTCATCCCTTACGCTATATCCCTATCCTATCCTGCCCAACCTATCCCTTGAAACCAAAGGTCGCCCATGGATTAATGCTGCTTGCCTCACAGCAGAAAAGCTTAAGCAAGAAGTGTACAAAGCCTGGGCTGACGCTCGCAGAAGCAAAGCCGTGGATTCGCATGAACTGAAGAAAAAATATAATGCTGCCGCCAAGTCTTGCAAAAAGGTGATCAGAAAAGCTCGCTTTGACCACATTGGCCACATCGGAAACAAGATAGCGTCATATCCTTCAGGAAGCAAAGCTTTCTGGTCTTTGGCCAATTCGGTTGAGTCGAACTTCTGTCGCCCATCGCTGCCATCTCTGAGGAAGCCTACGGTTCACTGTCCCACACTGCAAAAGAGAAAGCAGACCTTTTTGCTAATAGTTTTGCAGATTATTCACGTCTAAATAGTCAAGGTAAAGTCCCTCCCCAGTTACCTCAGTTCGGACCCAAAATGCGTACAGTTCATATTCGCCAAAAGGAGGTTCTTAAATGCTTGCAGAATTAAGACGTGAACAAGGCCAGCGGCCCCGATGGCATACCTGCAGTTGTGTTAAAACACTGCGCAGCCGAGTTGTCTCCCATACTAACGCGCCTGTATCGACTCTCTTTGGAATCTGGAAAGGTCCCTAAATCCTGGAAGCTGGCTAACGTGCAACCAGTACCAAAGAAGGGAAGCCGTGCAGATCCCATCAACTATCGGCCTATTGCAATCACCTCCATACTTTGCAAAGTCATGGAGCGTGTATTGAACAATCGTCTCCTGACATACCTTGAGTCCAACGAGCTCCTTAGTGATAACCAATATGGTTTTCGCAGTGAACGCTCGACTGGAGATCATCTTGTATATGCCACTCACTTATGGAGCGAAGCCTGGGAAGGTCACGGTGAAGCTATAGCTGTATCCTTAGACATTTCCAAGGCTTTTGATAGGTGTTGGCATGATGGTCTTTTAAGTAAGCTTCCAGCATACGGAATACCTAAAGGGCTCTGCGACTAGATATCTGATATTCTGAGGAAACGGTCAATTCGAGTAGTCTTAGACGGCTGCTCTTCTGACCTATTGGCAATTAATGCCAATACCGGGGTACTAGGGATCTGTTCTCTCTGCAACGTTATTCTTGCTGTACATTAATGACCTGCTAACCCCAGGCATTATTGGTTACGCTGATGACAGCACCGTTGTAGAGAGATACATGTACAATGCGCGAGCGAGTCCTTAAGAAATCCGGGCTTTGAGAGAGTCCATGATTAAGCGGGTGGTATTGGCCTTAATGAAAGTGTCCGATTGGGGCGAGTCCAACTTGGTCAAATTTAACCCGTCGAAAACACAGGCGTGTTTATTCTCCGCGAAAAAGAGCAGTTTCGACCTAACGCCCACTTTCCAAAATGTTTCTATACCCTTAACCGACCACCTAGGGCTTCTGGGCGTAACTATATCGTCCCAACTAAACTTCGGGCAACAAATTGTGTCCATGGCTCAAACAGCTTCAAAGAAGTTGGGAATCATCTCGAACTTCAGCCCTGAACAGCTACTTAATTGGTATACAGCTCAAGTTCGATCTTGTATGGAGTACTGTAGCCACCTTTGGGATGGTTCTGCAAAGTACCGACTAGAAGCGATGGACGCAGTTGATTGAAGAGCCCGAAAAATTATTAACAACTTTGACCTCACCACCAAAAAACTGCAAAGCCTCGACCATCGTCGGAAAGTGCCAGTTTAGCAGTCTTCTACAGATTACATTTTGGAGAGTGCGCGAATGCTCTTTTTGATCAGGTTGAACCCACACCCTTCTTGCATCGGACTACTAGACGCAGACAGACCTTCCATCCCTTCATGGTAGATATCCCAAGAAGTCGAACTAAACTCTTCGATAGTTCCTTTTTGGTGCGGGTCGCCAAGGTGTGGAATGAACTGCCTGCGTCTGTTTTTCCAGAAAACTATAGTCCTAGTTCTTTCAAGCGTCGAGTGAATAGGTATCTCGTGGATATACGTGTAACACTATCATCTTCATCGTCACTTTCCATCAGGTGAGATAGAAGATAAACGTCTAATACCTTTTCAATAAAAAAAAATTAAAAAAAAGTCTTCGATATAAATACACACACCTAAAACAACAAAAAAATTTAAAATTTAAAGAAAACAAGAAAAAAATATGAATAGAAAGTTTTATTAGGTAAGATCAGATACTTATGTAAAATATTGAAAAATGTAAATAAAAAAACGATGAACAAATTCGGATTTTATGTATACACAAAATATACACAGATAATGTGATACTGCGTTTAAAAAAATATAGAAAAGAAACAACAAAAAAATATAAATAAAAGTTAAATTATTAAAAAAATCATGTCCTCCCGTGCGAAGCCGAGCTTTTTTTTTGAACCCCTCCACGGAGAGGTCAGGAGCATAAAAAATGCTCTGACGCGTACTCCGCGCGCGCGATCGGAGTTATGTGGGACTCGCTCCGAGCCTACCAGAGCCCTACCCACTAAAAAAACCCCCTGAATGACTCGTGCAATTTTTTGCCACACAGCCTTCATCTGAGCTACGAACAATTGGAGAAAGAGGCCGCGCTAGCGGGTCCCAGAAGGGGTCACCCGCTGGGATTACATAGTACTGAAGGTGCTCAAAGCACTGAAGGTGAATACACAGCACTGAAGGTGCTCAAAATAAAAATTAAAATTAAATTAATTCGAATTTACATTAAAAATAGAAGTTGCGGCCTGAAGGGCTTCGAGATCTAGTGTTAAAGGCGTGGGTCGCCAGTGTGCGCGTTTCTCGGTCTAGCGACTTTAAACTTCGAATCTAAGACAGGAGTAGTATATGAGACTGAATCTCGAACTAGAGGATTGGGGGGTTTCGGAGCGTTTGAAGAACGATTTTGAGAGTGTTTTGAGGTGCCGTTGCACTGTAGGTAGTTCAAGATCTCTGTGCAGGTCCATCTTACGTTGCGCACGTACCAAGGTGCATTTGTGGCCCTGCGGCAGAAGAGATTTGAACTACCTGCAGTTTGTGCAGCACGGAGGGTTTGGCGTGGGCAAAGATTGGCGAGGCATATGTCATGACGGGTCTAACGCAGACCTTGTAAAGTGTACGTTTATTTCTGAAAGACATTTTACTTTATCTACCTAACATGCTAACATTTAGGCGGCCTAAGTAGTGACGGGTGAGTTTCGAAACTCTTTCGACGTGAGGTTTGAAAGAAAGCATCTGGTCTAAGGTGACGCCTAAATATTTGGTAGTGCGCTTCCAGGGGATGGGAATGCCTAGCATTCTAACGTGGAGACAGTCGGCGATGCGACGGCGTTTGCAGTCCAAGTAAACCGCAGAGCTCTTCTGCGGGTTCACATCGATACGCCATTTTTGAAATAATGCACCGAGGGCATTTACAGCCTTTTGGATTCTGGTGGTGAGACCCGGGACACTGAGGCCTTTGTTGTAAAGGGCAAAGAGGGCGAGTTGGATACTTGGGGGGAGGGAGACTTGCCGAGCTAACAGATGCAGAAAAGAATAATTTTGTATAGACATAAAGAGACTCTGTAAATTTATTTTGAAAAAAAAAAATATACCCGTGAAGTTTCTTGTCAGTTCTTCTTCACGAAGGTTTTTTTTTCGAACTGGTGGTAGAATCATGTTTTATTTGACGTCAATAAGAACAAGTAATTGTCAATGTTGAGAAATAAATATTTGTATTTGAATTTGAATTTGAATTTGAGTTCAACGCCTTTCGGCGGGACGGGGATATCGTTAGTGTACACGGTGTACAATAGAGGGGCGAGGACTGAGCCCTTGAGGGACTCCAGCCTTTAAGAGATGGGTCGCGGAAAGCGTGCCTTCGTGTTTAAATCGAAACGTACGGTCTTTGACAAACGACGCGATTATTCTAACTAGGCGATCCGGTAAGCCTATTTTGTAGAGTTTATAGACAAGACCGCTGTGCCAGACTTTATCGAAAGCCTTGGCTACGTCAAAGGAAGCTGTGACCGTTTTGAAACGCCGATTCGATGGACTTGCTGAGGGCAGGAGTGCTTAGCGCGAAAGCCGAACTGATGGGGAATAATGAGAGGATCGCCATCTGTTGGAAACAGATGGTTCCGCATTTCCGAGAGAAATTTAGACATTGCCTTGAGGAGGCTGATGGGTCTGTGATTAGCCGGGACAATCAGAGGTTTACCCGGCTTGGGAATGCCTACGACTGTCGCTTCGTTCCAAGCTTTTGGAAAGTAGCTAAGATCGAAGCAGGCATTGAATATAATAGCTGACAAGGTAAGCACCTGTTGAGGCAGGTGTTTAAGTGCGTGGTTGTAAATACCATCCGCACCCGGTGCCATTTTGGACTTTTGACCTCTAATGAGAAGCGAGATTTAATCATTAGAGACTGTGACGGGGTTGGCGGTGATGGGGAGAGAGTCTCTGCGGAGGACTTCGTCCTCCAACGCCTGGATGTGAGAGGGATTCGCGGGTTGCGTGCTGGGCGAGCATTGTGCGGCAATGCTGTCAGCGAAGCATTCCGCTTTCTCTTCGACTTCGAAGGCGATAGAGCCATCGGGACGAGTGAGAGGAGGGACATGAGAGGCGGCGTCTACGCGTAAGGTTCGGGCCATACGCTTGGTGGGACGAGGAGATATTCGCCATGAGATCGTTCATCTGAGCGTTTCGGAGTTCTGCGAAGCAAGACTTTACGTTGTAGCTGACTCGCAGCTAATCTATAAGCTAGCGCGGGATAGAGCTTGGCTCTCCGGAGAGTCACGTTCTTAGCTTTAATAAGATTGCTAACGGCTAATGGAAGCGTGGGTTTGCCTTGCTTAGCAACCTTTTCGTTGTCACTGATTGCTGAGTTGATAGCATCAGTGAGAGAATTTACTAATGAATCTATTTTATCCGGGCTATTTAATTGATCGGGTGAGATCGCGAGCGGAGATTCCGGGGCTTGAAACTAACGTATTTTTAAAGCCTTTCCAGTTGGTAAAGGTCTTAAGAGAGGTGACGTTATCGTTAGACGGTCCTAGCACGAGGGAGACGGGGCGGTGGTCAGAGCCTAGGTCATCGAGTGGTTCGATAGACCTGAGATCGAGGTTGATTCACTTGACAATTGCAAAATCGAGGATGTGAGGAGCCACTCTCACTTCGGGTTGTCGAAATAGTGACTGGGAGTGATGGGATAGATGACGTCTAAGTCGAGTGAGTTAGTGATATTAAGGAGAGTGATACCGCTGGTGTTGGTCGATAGGCACGACCAGTCAGTATGTTTGGAGTTAAAGTCTCCGAACATAATGACTGAATGGCCGAGGGCGAGAATGGCCTCAAAGTCGCTACGGATTGGTCTAGTGCCACTAGGTATGTCGACTGAAGCTATGATGATGGTCGGATGACCAGTCATAGCCAATCTACACACATTGAGGAGAGGAGGGGTAGGGAGAGGACAGCAATGGAATCCTCTTTTGTAATAAATAGCAGTGCCGCCGAAACCGTCGGAGTTGGGCTTATCGTTACGGGTGAACGCGTACTTGGGAATAGCGAATCCCCTGGTACGGTTCGGAGTAAGCCATGTCTCTTGGAGAAGCAATAAGTCTGGCTCGTTGTTCTGAAGGAATTAGAATTAGAACTAAGGCTACAAGCGTTGAACGAAACTAGGGATAAACCCTTGGGTTTAATACGACTGGACGCGAGATTAGCAGGTCTAGACACTATGTTTTTATTTAAAGAATTGATACTAAATAAATAATTTACAACGAAATGAGTAGCGAGTGATGCTCGGCTAACGCGAAGAGACGCTCTTGAGGAGAGCGGGCGGCTCACAGTTTACGTGCGAGTACGGAGATTTCCCTAATGTCGACGTTCTGAATAACGTCGAACACGGTCTTCGTGTCCTCAGCCAACGAAGACTGAGGCTGAGACGATGGAGTGGGACGCGGGCCTACGGGAGCTAGGATAGGACGGGAAGGTGGAGCTGGAGCGGCCAGACGCTATCTCCAGGAGAGAGCTGGAGTCGGCGTCGGCTGTGCGGGCTTTCCTTCGGGGGGTGCCTGGTTGCGCAGCGGCGGGAAGTTAGTGGGAGTGAGTGGCGGAGCCGGTTTAGGCGCAGCCCTCTTAGCTGGGGGAAGTGGATTCGGGAGTGCGAGTGCACTCCTTTGTTAGCAGGCACTTAACGCACCTGGGGGGAGCTCAGCAGTTAGCCGCTTCGTTGCCATAGAGCTGGCAACGGTGGCACTGCCCAGGGTGACCGTGGGGGTTGGGACGCTCGACGGAGATATTCGAAAGTCCGCAGATTGTGCGAGCCTCTCTTAAGATCTCCCTCGAGTTGGGAGTGTTGGAAAGGATAACTAAAGCGAGTGGGAAACATCGTGGGAGTGCATCTTGTGCACTGCTTTGACGCCCTTGGGAAGCCCCGGAATACTGCGCGGATCTTATGCTCCTCCGGGAGGGCGTAGGTGTGGTACGCGATTTATTTTATTGAAAGTAACCTAGTGAACGCACGGAAGTCGTCGATGGTCGCGACCTGGATTTTAATTGAATCGCCTGCGTTGATTGCTTTGACATAATTAATCTTTTGCTCTTTGCAAAGATTAGATACCGCGGTCCATCGCGCTTTTTCGCGGAGGAAGACGGACGGAGGGAGCTGAGGCTTACGTGGGATTGGAGCGCAGCGCGTTGCTGGCTTGGACGGAGCCGACGTAGTCGCGGTCACTTGTAGTGACATTAACGGCGCGGGGGGGGGGGGGGGGGTTTAAGACACCGGGGTGGGCTCGGGTGTTGAAGACACCAAGGCTTTCTTTGAGCGCTTCTTAGAGCGTTTGGCGACTAACTGAAACGCGGGCTCAGGAGAGCCAGTTAAGGTGACGGCATCTGATGAAGCATCGGACGCGGGTTCGGAGTCGCTCCCGGGAGCGGCTTGCGACGCGACGTGCGAGAGGATGTGACCGATTCACAGTCCATCTCGGACGGGTCGGGAGACGCGGGAGAGCTGTAGATCTGAAGGGTCTGGACGTTGGAGGCCTGAGGGGCCGGGGTTGTGGCCTGAGGGGCCGGGGACGCGTTAGTTGCCTGTAAGGCCTGCGTTAGGACATCCTCGGATATGTTGGGGCCGGACGCAACGAGTGCCTGGGCGGACGACCTAGCAAAGTTTACCAAGCTTTGCTGGTCCATTGGAGGGCTTGGGACTACAATATATAAAATATAATAATGCCTAGGTTCCCTAACAAACCTAATTCGGACAGCACTGTACCGTCACCCTGGGAAAGGCCCAAGTGCAATGGTATCGGTTCAGCCGGTTTTTTCTTAGCCCGAAGGGCCTTGGAAGCGCACCGGGGCAACGCTATCAGGCTTAGTTGTCACCGTTAAGTATCCACCTGATCAAACGCGAGTCTACTACGGAGTGTGTTGTCAATAAATTGACAACAAAGACCGGTCGTAGACCTGACGAGGTTGGGTTGCACTGAAAGTGCGGTATTGACTAGGTTACGACCGGCCGCAGAACGGATCTGGGAGTGGCGTTTGAGTATTGATACGAAGGAAGTCGTGAGACAATAATTGTGACTCGGCAGCCGGGAGCGACCGTCAACACGTCCGGACGCAGATCGGGTCTGGTGCGAAGCCGGGACGGGCCGCTACTTATAAATAAATATGATTTTACTCGAATATTGTAAATTTTGCTACTTATTTGTGCATAAAATTTAATAATTATGCAATATTTCATACTCTACATACCTTCCTAACTCTATAAAAGCAAGGATTCAATAAATTTCCTTGCGTTATACTAGGTATTGGGCACGCTTGTCTCATCACATGGTTTTAAATAGAGACTATTCACAAAAGCATTAAATGTTAGCATGAATAACAACCAATCATACTTCTAAATGAAAGTTTAATAAATCGTAAACATTCTGCACATCGGAACAAAGCGGTGAACAGGAGCCGCATTTAAACAGTTTTTTAAAGGAGTGTTTCCGGCATCGTTTAAGTGGCTTTGGCCGCGCTCGGAGCGCTCCCGACTCGCTAACCCTTCCAAACCAGCGTTAGATTCAATGTACCACGTCCTAAGCCGAGGTCCGCACCCCTCGGGCGCCCTTTGGCGATTTGTATTCAGGAGTTGTTTAAGTTCCGGCTAAGCACCCCAGGGCTAAGGTTCAATGTCCGGTGAAATTTAAAAGTTCAACAGGGCCATAAAAACAATTTTTTTCGAAAAAAGAAGAAAA
Source organism: Marasmarcha lunaedactyla (assembly GCA_923062675.1). NCBI lineage: Eukaryota > Metazoa > Arthropoda > Insecta > Lepidoptera > Pterophoridae > Marasmarcha > Marasmarcha lunaedactyla. The sequence goes on from OV281344.1 coordinate 804,668, forward strand.
TAACCCAACTCGTTGTCGAGCGACTCGTGGTGGTGACACGTCATACTGCTATTTGCTGTAGTATAATGCACTCGCCCACAGACACACATGCACAGGGTGGAATTTTGCGATGCCGTCTGGAGGGACCGTCCTCTAAATACTGGCGATATAAAGTTTTCCTCTTAAGAAACTTTTCAAAATAAGAAAAACTGTGCTCAAAGATATAATTCAAATTCAAATTCAAAATTTCTTTATTAAGTAAAAGCATTTAACATTGTTGCAGAACGCCCCTGTTAAGTACACTGACCTGTATTAGGGGCGAACTCTCTTCCTTTTGGTTAATTGTTACAATTTACCTTAAATAAAGTACATTACATAAACACACGTGAGATCTTAAAACTAAAGAGATACATTTTTAAAAGTTTTCCGAAATGTACGGTATTTCACAATTCATTAAAAACAACAACAAAAAAAAACAGCAAGAATAGCCAAAAATAGCAAACTATAGAACTACTTTATTTTTTTCGCACAATGTAGGTAGTTGACAATCTGTAGCATAACTGGCCAAAGAATGATTAATTATACAAATTATAATTCTATTACCTTAAAAGCGCTTCTTACTTAAATATTAAAAAAAATTATTATTTCAAAGATTTATTGAAGTGATTATATCTATAATCATTTGTTTAGTTCATTATTAAAATAAGTAATACAAATCACCCTTGAGTAAAGGTGTTTTATCTTGTTCTTGTTATCGAATGCATAAGTTAAGTGTTTATAGTTTTTTTGTTCATTTAAATAATCGTGTTTGTAACAGAGATTTGACCTTCATGATTGACTTTCTTGGTACATACCAAAAATATTCCGGGTGTTATTGTCTCCCGGGCGTTATTGATACATATGTTTCAATGCAGCTTTGTTCGCTTTCAAAATAAAGGAATTTTTGCACACTCATTATTTTAAATTCACATGAACACCGTGGAACGATTCCTCAAAACACACGAAGTACTTGCGTTCTGTTTAGTGCAATCCTTTGTGGGTCTCATTAATTTTGTATGAGTTCATTAATTGGGTTTACATATATTAAGTTAACGATTTAAATCAAACAATGAAGGTCAGAGCGAGCGGGTGTGAGAGGGGGAGGGGGAGGGGGACGAGAAGGTGGTGAAAAGATGAAAAATAATTTTATTGAAACGGTATCCATGCAGAGTGCGGAGACTTAAGTTTTGTGTGAACGGGGGAGGCTATTAATGGTTTCCATTTTACCTTATTTAGTTTATACAAAATCTTGTATAAACTGAAAACGTCCATTACTAGGAGGCAAACATGGAAAGAAATCTTGTGGCACATCAGTTTTATACAAGCGGTTAGATTTGTAATCTAATCATCACAGGACGTGAACAGCGTATACAATAAACAAAACAAATAAAATAATATTTAAGTTGCTAATGAATGATTTAAAATGTTTGAATTGGGCATGATGCGCCAAGCTACGTTCAACAATTGTTAACCTTGTTGAGCTCATTTTGTAAATCACTAAACAAATGTAAACGTCTCACGAGGGGCCACACCCTGTCCTTTGGGAACACTGACCGGGTTGCGATGCCGGCGTTCATTGTTACGTGTGTTTACTTCTGTGGTATACTCACAATATACCACAGTTTAATTTTATGGGGAAATTCTGTAGACATACAGAAAGTATTTTTGTGTCAGAAGATATGTGTTAGAGCACTTTGTAGAGCAGATTTCAGAGATACGTGAAGGCCTCTTTTTGCTGTTTCAAAGTTACTCACTTTGCCGAGTTTGTACATATTCGAAATAATATTGTTTGTAAAAAAACATAGAAATAAAGATATTTTAAGTAAAAAACTGTATGTGCCGCCTAGCAAAATAACATTATTTAGGAGAAATGTTTATTTTATGGCTATCGATATAGATAATAAGCTGCCCTTTAATTATAAAAACTCAAATTTTAATGACTATAAACGAAAAATATATGACTTATTGATACAATAATGTTACTACACAATTGATGAATATTTTAAAAACACTGAATTGTAATTAAATGCATCTATATATATAAGTTTAAGAAGCATAATGTTTTGTAATATTTTTATAACATTTAAATATTAATATTTGTAAATACTATTTTGATATTATTTAATAGGTTTTTAGATAGTAAATCATTTTGTAATTAAGTTCTTATAAATATTTGCACGCTGTTTAACAGTAAAAAATGTAGAACTGTAAATTTTGTAAACTGTAGAAACTTGGACGCTGAAAATGATTCTGTAAGTGATACCTAGTCCTGTATTGAAAACATTTTGGTAGAAACTTAATTCATATGTTGGCTTTACTTTTATGAGAATTTTTGAACTGTATTGTTTCATCAATAAGGTTTAGTATTTATAACACCGGGTGCTCTTATAATTTACTTAATTTGTAGAAAGCTGTATTGACGTGTTATATCTGGGATTATTTTAAGTCGAACGTAATAGTTCTTAATAAAATGGAAGATTGAATAGTGAAACGAACGTTTGAACCTCAGCGCGCGGTTGCGAGCGGCTCGAACTTGGCGAGGCAAGGTATTGGGTGACTGCGCTGAGCTATCCCGGTCCTTATCTTACAGATTAGTGACAGTTTCAGTTATAGTTTATTTCTACGAAGTTAAATCTTGTAGTATTCACTCAAAAACTCGATTTCTTACAATAATTTGATTGCCAAATAATTAACCCAATGAAAAAGAGCGCCGAACGTCATATAGTTAAGTTGTTAAGTAGCGCAGGTAACATATTATTGGTGCCTGACTACGTCAGCACATAGACGCTAATTCTTAGTACTCCTTGCCAAACATTATCTCGTGTGGGCAGAGCTCACGAGAAACTCGAGTTTTCCTATAGATAGCCACAAGGCGGCTCCGTCCAGAACACGATGACAAGACGTGGTTAGGGCCCGCGGTCTGCTGGTACTGCTTGTCTCGGCCGACGTGTGCGAGACAACACAAAGGGGGAAGACCTAGAACTGAACTTACCGACCACAACACAGTTTAATGTCAAGACAACTGGAATGCTTTGTCATGCGAACCCTTTACTATGAATTATTTAAAAGCCCCTGTTCGACACAATACAAGTTGAATATAATGTACCCGAGAATATTGAATATTTTGAATAATTCATCAAACTACAAATCCAGATCTGATTTGAACATGGACGTTTGTAGTAAAATTGGCCGATTTCATAATTATTTTATTACATATTACATAAGAAAGCTGACAGCTACAATTCATTACAATGTATTAAATGTATAGTAGGTGTATATAGCTAATAATTAAACATTACATTTATCACTAACCGATCGCTCATCCGGGAATTACTAACACCTTAATGAAGCAACATTTAATAATCCCAAAAAAATCCATTAATACGCATTTCATTTTGATACGGGTCACATTGCACCGCGCTTGTTTAACAGTCGGTTCTGAAATCTCACTCAGATTTAGCGGAGTAGCGAATGAGCCTGCCGCGAACATGGGTTGAGACGCATGAAACTTTGTATAGACGCTGGTGGTCTTTGAAAAGATGTAATAAAAATTATACAACCTATAAAACATTTCTTATTGGTTTTCTAGGATAATTCTTAAGCAGCACTCTTTGTTAAAATATTCCCCATATATGGTATGATGTGTGTGATCGTAGTTTTGCTGCGAAAACGACTGCTGTCCAGAGATTCTTTCCCTTTTTGGGCCCGATTATCTACAATAAGACGAGTAAACTATTAAGTGGGTATTCGATGCATAAATCCACAGTCAAATAAGTCGTAACAACCTTTCTGCTGACAATGTCTTATGATGAAACTGAAAAAAAAAAAAATATATATATATATATATATATATATATATGTATATGTTCATAAATAATAATAACAATCCATTGGAATGTAAATAACTTCTTAAACTACACTTTTACTCACCCTCTACCATACACTCACTCATGCACATCACACACACTCACACATACACTTCACACACACCGAGAGGACGGATATATTAGGTATAAGTTATAATTGTTTATATAAATTATTAGTTATAGTTTTTAAGTTATAATTTGGCAAACATTGTACTTTGTGACCTATAATGTATCCAACTTGGTCTGAGGATAGAGGCGCTGTATGCTGAAGTACGGGCTATTACCCAGTGCGGCAACAAATAATTGTACATAGGTTAAGTATAGGCCTATGTAAATCTTTTTTGGAAAATAAATTATATTATTATTATTATTATTTCTCCAAAACTTTTGGAGTGTCCCACGCTTTGCTCGAGTAAATAATAATAGTCAATCATTGGTGTTTCTTTACTATGTTTTAAATCTTTTTATTAATAGGGATGTTATAAGATGCGATTGAGCTTATTATAAAGATAAAATGCAAATTGAATGGACTCCCATTCAGGTTGTTCATTCCAGATAGTATAATAAACTTTATAAATAAACTGCACAGAAATCAGAAATATTCAAATTGTTTCTCAAAATAGTTTCTTTCCGAAAAAAATATTTAAAAAATACTTTTCAAATTACTTTACATACCGAACTGTGCTATCGTTAATTCCATTTGAAACGTTAAACCTATTTGTTGGTTCTGCCAGCTGCGCCGCTATCACTACTACAATATTTCTATTAAAAGCAAGACAAACAAAAGTATCGGACATCCATCTTCTTAAAATATAAATTTGTCACCTTCCAGCGCATACCCATGGAACGTAAGAACATATATACAAGCGACAAAACCCACGCAGTCTGCTTGAACGTAAAATATACAGCTGTCGTTTAAAGCAAAATATGCCCGCGTAACATCACTCCACCGATTCTACCAAACGCTGTGGAAGAGAAGCCGAGCGCTGCTGTTGGCTACTGAGATGTAGAAGCTTTTTTAATCATACTTTTTTTGGTGGATACTTGGTTTCCCTACAACCTTACATTTCCCCCTCTCATACATGGAATTGCAGAAACGCCTGTTTATAAATTTTAATAACATATGTGTACGACACTAAGTTGAATCGCTCTTCCATCCCTTATAAATAGAATCAAAAACATCCCCCATTTCACATTTTTAAAATCAAATTTCAAAAAGTTATAAAGTTTTATTATTTATGTTTGATGAAATCCCAAAATATAAGTTTCATGCATATAGCTTCAAAAATAATAAAACTCCCATACACATTTTCAACCCCCTTTCACCCTCCTAGAGGATAGTTTTCAGCATAAAACAACTCTCCGATGTCTGGGGTCTCTAACTAACAAAATTTTCATGGCACTTGCTTTAAAAGTAAAAAAATCCTATTACTATTTGCATCCCTTATTTGACTTCTTTAAAGATGAAATTTCTAAGCCTACAAATTTTCATTATTGATGTTTTCTAAAGAACCAAAAATATTGGTTTTTCTATAATCCTTAAATCTGGAATAGAGATAGAGAGTATCACATAATTACAGAACCGCCTCTAGTACTGGTCACCGAAAGCAGGCGATGCACGTTGAGCGATCAAATATCGACGATAGCGAAGTACAATGGGATCACATTCTCGTGAACACCTCACGAGTTCGTCGTAATGGCGGCTCTTTAGATTTTATGCTTCGGTTGTAGAATATTGAATGCGGTTAGAATAGGGCGATACATTAAAAACAGATTGCAGACTCCTTGGAGGACAGCGATGTGTTTGTGGAATAGTCTATTATAAAGTTTTAATTTGATATCTTAAAAACACCCAGTCATTGTCAAAAACAGTGAAATCAAATCAATGTCTGTAGTTCTATATCCAGTTTAAATCTGTACCTCCATTTGTTGAAATGTGCAATTATGTCACTAATAATAACAAATAATAATAATACAATACTCGCAGTCGCAAGCCTCGGCCTTGCTTTAAGCTGTTTGGGTACTGACTCGAACCTGGGACCTCCAGCCTATGAGGCAGGGCCACTAACCACTACTAGTGACACTCGGCCTTTAGTAACAACATCGGACCAACTACTCGCAGTCGCATGTCTCGGCCTTGCTTTAAGCTGTTTGGGTACTGACTCGAACCTGGGACCTCCAGCCTATGAGGCAGGGCCACTAACCACTACTAGTGACACTCGGCCGTTAGTAACAACATCGGACCAACTACTCGCAGTCGCATGCCTCGGCCTAGCTTTAAGCTGTTTGGGTACTGACTCGAACCTGGGACCTCCAGCCTATGAGGCAGGACCACTAACCACTGCTAGTGACACTCGGCCGTTAGTAACAACAGCGGACCAACTACTCGCAGTCGCATGCCTCGGCCTAGCTTTAAGCTGTTTGGGTACTGACTCGAACCTGGGACCTCCAGCCTATGAGGCAGGGCCACTAACCACTACTAGTGACACTCGGCCGTTAGTAACAACAGCGGACCAACTACTCGCAGTCGCATGCCTCGGCCTTCCTTTAAGCTGTTTGGGTACTGACTCGAACCTGGGACCTCCAGCCTATGAGGCAGGGCCACTAACCACTACTAGTGACACTCGGCCGTTAGTAACAACATCGGACCAACTACTCGCAGTCGCATGCCTCGGCCTTGCTTTAAGCTGTTTGGGTACTGACTCGAACCTGGGACCTCCAGCCTATGAGGCAGGGCCACTAACCACTACTAGTGACACTCGGCCGTTAGTAACAACAGCGGACCAACTACTCGCAGTCGCATGCCTCGGCCTTGCTTTAAGCTGTTTGGGTACTGACTCGAACCTGGGACCTCCAGCCTATGAGGCAGGGCCACTAACCACTGCTAGTGACACTCGGCCGTTAGTAACAACAGCGGACCAACTACTCGCAGTCGCATGCCTCGGCCGTGCTTTAAGCTGTTTGGGTACTGACTCGAACCTGGGACCTCCAGCCTATGAGGCAGGGCCACTAACCACTGCTAGTGACACTCGGCCGTTAGTAACAACAGCGGACCAACTACTCGCAGTCGCATGCCTCGGCCTTGCTTTAAGCTGTTTGGGTACTGACTCGAACCTGGGACATCCAGCCTATGAGGCAGGGCCATTAACCACTACTAGTGACACTCGGCCGTTAGTAACAACAGCGGACCAACTACTCGCAGTCGCATGCCTCGGCCTTGCTTTAAGCTGTTTGGGTACTGACTCGAACCTGGGACCTCCAGCCTATGAGGCAGGGCCACTTACCACTGCTAGTGACACTCGGCCGTTAGTAACAACAGCGGACCAACTACTCGCAGTCGCATGCCTCGGCCTTGCTTTAAGCTGTTTGGGTACTGACTCGAACCTGGGACCTCCAGCCTATGAGGCAGGGCCACTAACCACTGCTAGTGACACTCGGCCGTTAGTAACAACAGCGGACCAACTACTCGCAGTCGCATGCCTCGGCCTTGCTTTAAGCTGTTTGGGTACTGACTCAAACCTGGGACCTCCAGCCTATGAGGCAGGGCCACTAACCACTGCTAGTGACACTCGGCCGTTAGTAACAACAGCGGACCAACTACTCGCAGTCGCATGCCTCGGCCTTGCTTTAAGCTGTTTGGGTACTGACTCGAACATTCAAATTTTCTTTTTCTTCTTATTATTTAAAAAACTTTTTAAATTTCAGCCATAGGGGAAATAAAGTCAAGTTGGGCTCAGCAATTTGTATTGGCCTGCGATCGAGACGTTTAGTTGAGCAATTCCTGAATAGTGAACCAAAACTGCAGATCGATCACAGATATACTGTTTTTGAGTGAAATAGCAGGACTACGTCACTCGATTTCCTTGTGCGCGCCAACTCAAATTCAAATTCCGATATTTATATCTCAACATTGACAATTTTTTTTGACGTCAAATAAAGCATGACTCTACCCCCAGTTCGAAAAACCTTCGCGACGAAGAACTGGCAAGAAAACTTCACGAGTATAATAAAAATTTATTTACAATCTCTCTTTATTTCTATACAAAATTATTCTTATCTGCATCTGGTAGCTCGGCAAGTCTCCTCAATTATCCATACATAGAACACTCTCAAACTGCACCCACTTATGAGTTAACGCGGGATCCAGCCATTGCCCTCCTCAACAATATTTGTCCTTAGCTGTGCTTGTTCCTCAATAATTTGGTGTCCTTCGATTTAGTGAGATCTGGCTGTGAAAATGTTTTCGAATCTTTTTGAGGTGAACGCAACTTACTCATTGTTTTCTCTATACTGAGGCTTGGTGAAAAATAAGTTTCACAAGCTTCACTGACATATTTTGTTACTGTTTATGTGTGGTTCACTGACTTAACATTGATAACTTTTCGATTTTGGATCAGGACACTGTGATACATCGCACAGTATCACAAACGTTTACACAGCTCAATTTATGTTTTAAAAGCTATTACTAATTAAAAATCGATCAGTCTTCCACTTTTACTATTTGTAGAGATTATTTAGGAGATTTTTATTATAAAGAGAGTTGTGTAGATAAGCGAGTAGCGCCATCTATGACAAATTCTTGGCACCTAATAACTTGTATCTTAATGGAAACAGGTTGAACCTAGTAGACTAAACAATAATTCTGTTTTTTTGGCATCACCATAGATTCAAAACTTCAATGGGGGTCCCCCATTTCACAACTGGCGAGTAGACTAATGTGCATACAGCCAGGATGGTATATTTTAGTTATTTTCAGAGTTTAATGTCTTATGGTATCCTAGTGTGGGAAATGCCGTAGAATCGAAATGATCTTCACTCTGCAAAAAAGGGCTTCGTGGAATATACTAAGTAGAAAATAGAGAATCTCTAATAGTAAAGTTTAAAGAAATTGGATCATTAAATCTTGCATCACAATATATTAATGAAAATATTATATATATTCTCACGAATACCAATAAATTTGAAACTAAGAAATATAACCATGACAATGGTTACTTTGTCAGAAGTAGGAACGACCGTAAACAGAACGAGGTTTTCCAAAATTTAGGCTGGCTAAATGCAACATACCATTTATTGGAATGTCAATACGTTGTTACATTTAAATACCTAAATCAGTTCAAAGATTATTTGGATTACAAAATGGCGAGGAATTGAAGTCCATATGGGCTATTTCGTTTCTGCTAGTGATAATAAAATAAACATACAATGTAAACAGCTTCGCTGCGGCATTTTATTAGCACGCATAATTGGCTGCCATGTGTGTGATTCTATCATGTCGTCGTCAAATTGTATACCTTCTACGACAAGGATTTCATAAAAGATTGTTTTTTTAAAAGAATGCCGAGAGGCATAATCAAGGCATAATCAGCAGCATAATCAAGGCAATAGCAGACAGGTGGGACAGCCCGATGCTGGTGCGCTGGCAGCGCGAACACTGCAATACGGCCTCCTCGCGCTGATCTCCCATGCGTGTATTTGTTTGTATTTTTAATGTTTTATTTTAATTTTATTCCATTTTATTTTACGTGTCACTAAGATAGATATTAAGGATTGTATGTTTTACTAAACACATATGGATTTTTTTATTATATAATATTATTTTATATTATTTTTCCCGCCGGCTTTGTTTCCTCACTCTACCCGTCACACCTCTTAGAAGCCGAAGTAAAATTGTATTTACGCAATCTCGACGAAGGTGAAGAACGAGTACACATTCGTTAAGTGTAAAATATTTACCTACGAAGAAATAAAATATCTTGAATTTTTGAAACGTTTTTTCTAACCCACTGAAACACCACCTGTATGGCTCTGGCAGTCTTTGCCTCTCAACCTCACAGCTCATAGTTATGGAAGACACTGCGCAAGCAGGGATCCGCTAACGGGTATTTACACCTAGTTTAAATACGTCACAAATGGCTTATTATGGATGAGTATTTAAAATTAAATTGGCCACGTCAATTGAAACCTACGTACGTATGGTTCGGGTTATGGATGGTGTCCATTACATGATTTCAATTGTTTTTTTTATGTAAAATGTTATAAAAAATCATGTTTGAATATAAATTTGTAATGGGGTACGATGGGCCGAGAGGCATGTACAAAAGACTTTTTACCGGATATTATCGCGTATATTTTGGTCTGCTGTGGCCGTTGATCGTGACCACGGCAACTGCAAAGATGCCGAAACGTCGAAATAATTTTAAAATTAACTAAAATATACGCGATAATATCCGGTAAAAAGTGTTTTATTTAAAGTATGTATCGTGAAAACTTAAGAAAAGATTCATGTACAAAAGTTTCAAAAAATAAATAAAAAGAGAAAAACACAATTGTATGTTGTTAATTTTGGTACCTAGTTATTCAGCGGCTACCGGGATGCTTGATTACTGTTTCGCGTGAAAATGCTAACGTAACGTCTGCGGTCCAGACGCTGACGTCCGGTACGTCGCGAGTTTAGAGATAAGCATTAGTTAGCTACTGTAAGATCTAGCTTTAAGATTCATTCATGTTAGTTGTACAACTCTGACTACATGTCTCATTAAAGTAATTTTTGATATTAAATTTAGTTTTTAAAAACATCTTTCCCGCTCCCGAGATCTTGACTACCTACTCTTGAAAAAAGTTTTGTTTTAATAACAAACACATGTCAAGTAAAAAATAAATATTAATCTTGTTTTTTGGGGGCAGAACTCGGCTCAGCGTAAGGAGACAGGGCGTAATAAGTCACTGGCGTGAGCTCGCGTCGTCTCACTGACGTAATGTTTATCTTGCGTGCGCCATTATATGTCACAGTTTCAAAACTCCAGGAGACAATGTGAAAAGCTTTTGTAAATCTAAGCCGCTTATAAGGGCGTATTTAGACGTATGCTGTCAATCAATTTACGAATTACATGATTTTCTTTAAACATATTGCTGTGAAAGAGAATTTTACTTCTCGTTGAGCTCTCCCCTTTTCTAAACGAAGCAACTAGTAGCTGGCAAATGTTTCATCCTAAAATGTGAACATTATTGGTCTGAAAAATAGTTCTTCTAAAAAGGTATGTTTTGAGTTGGAAATGATATCATAAAAAAAGATTTCAATTTAAGTACATTATTTACTACGCAGCTGCCGTCTTAAAATTATATCAAAAGTACAATTTATAAAGCACAAAGAAATTTGTAACATCTCGTTGATTATTTATCCTATTCATAACTGTACCTCCAGTTGGCTTCAGGCGAGCCAACCGCTGGAGATACCCGAGCGAGGCGCGAGGCGCGAGGCGCGAGGCGCGAGGCTTGAGGCGCGAGGCGCGAGGCGCGAGGCTCGAGGCGCTCGGCGAGTTGCTTGGATTATGGTTCTTACGTTATTTGAAGGCCCGCAAGTAAATAAAACCCTCAAGTCACATTCAAGCGCTACAGCTTTCTGTTTCTGCGAAGTGTTCCCGCGCCCGAGACCCGGATGTGCTCGTTCGTACAAACAGCTGGTGCTTTGATGTCGGTTATGAATATGTAACCGTGATACATCGGTCCTCTGAGGGCTGTACTGTTCTGTATGAATTCATAGTAACGAAGCACGTAGAGTGTGGGAGGAGTGAAGTTTAAATGTACTCTACAAAGCACGCAGCTGTTGTAATGTACAATTCCAACAATACTACTTAGTTTTTTTGATTCGGTATCAATATTTTAAAAAGTCCTTATTCGTTTAGTGCTCACTGTTAGTACTCTATCTCGCAAGTAATTTTCCAAACAGAAGAAGGTGGTTCCAGAGTGATGCACAATCGACAAACTTGTCAGCAAGCATTCGAAAAGGTACGCATAATATGCTAGAATCAAGGGTTTCCTACTAAAATTTGCAAACCTCATGCATATCCTAACCATCTATTTTAAAAGTCGGTCAAATTACCGGCATTTATTTGAGACCGACGTTAATTACCAGCATTACCGGTGCTGGCCAATGCTGCGGGCCTATGAAGACATATTATTACGTACATAGCAGGCACGTGGCGATGCCGGCCGCGATGACGTGAAGTAAGTCTCTGCCTCTGGTTTAATTTAAAGATCAATGTAAACGTCATGGTAGATTTAAATTACCTCTAGATTTATTCATTCATGTAGCTATTGGCGCAGTTTTAAAAACAAATAAAACCACTATTATACCTAGATATTACATTTTGCATTGAGATAGGTTGAGCGTGCAAGAGCGTACAAAATTGTCCTCTTCGTCATGGTAGTATAAGTGATTTAAAACCAGACACAGTTTCAAAGCCACGAAACAGACGAAGCTACTGGACACAAACCAGCTCAGCTATATTTGGTTGGTCGCCGCGGCCGGCCATCAACTAAGTAATTATCGCGGTCGCCGTCAACTTCTAAAGCTAGTTAATATGAAGCATTATTTCAGGCTTTATTAATGTCTGGCTGTGGAAGACTAGTTTTTGTTTATTCGTTCATTTCTGTTAATTTATATGTCAGTATCTTAAAAATTAACTCGTTAGAATCTATTGCATCATACTTAATAATGTTCTCGTTTCATTCTCTATGAAAAATTAAAAATATCAAATAATTAATCACTCTACCAAAATGTTATTTGTAAACTCGGAGTTTTACTTTGCGACTTCGACAGCTCAAGTTAGTCTGGTAATGTAATGTTCCTACGTTGGAGTTATTGATTAAATATCAATTGAAGAATCTTTAGAACCAAGTGGTATTTATGTTATATCTGCCAGCAAACGTCACAACATTTCGGGAGCTATAACTGTGAATACACACGTACAGTAGTGCAGGCGGCGGTATAGCCCTAGTGGGCGCGGGTCACTGGCCCCATATTTAATTAAGTGTGTCAGTGATGTAGTAAAATAATAGTAAAGCAGTCCAGTGCAGGAGATCATAAACATGCTTACGTCGTATGAACCTCGAGCTGGACACTGTCCTAGCTAGTCAAATAACAGTTGCGTGCAATTCTGGCTCGCCGTCCGCTCAGAAAAATGAAACACTTTTCAGGCAGGTTTACTTTGAAACTTTTCTAGCAGTTTTGTTTTTATGACTTTCCTTTGTGTCAAATAATGAATAGTACCAATCACAATTGTTATTATTGATTACAGTTCACAGCTATAGGCCGCGTCATTTCGTAACTCTCGATTTTGTGGGGATTTCCGGACAAAATATGTTATGTTTATTGCTCTCGTATATTGTAGCTTTCTAATGTAGCTTTCACTTTAGTAACAAACAGCCTTATCCTGACAAATTGACAAAATGGGGATATAAAATGAATGGGGGGTACATTACATTTTTGCAGTTATTTAAAATTTGTACACACTTGTGAATGTAAATGGCCGTTCTCATAAACAAAAAAGAAAAATACAAAAAAACTCAATAGGTGTTTATACAAACTTAAGTATAAAGGCACTTTTTTAAGTTCGCTCTGCGAAAATTTGGAATGAGCTGCCTTTGTCTATTTGTCTGAAAGCGTATAGTTCTGGAATCTTCAAGTATAGAGTACCTACACCGGCACCTCTTAGTTAGGCGTGTAACATCGTCGTCTTTATCATCACTTCCCATCAGGTAACATTTTACCTGAAGGGAAAACAAACGGAAGTCCAATTCGCAGACATAGCTGAGTTTACGTGGTCGTATTTTGTTCGAATGTAGGAAACAGCTGATGAAATACTAGAAACAAAAGCCATATCTAAGGAATTTGTAGTTACATCTAAATAGTATTATAATAATTATATACTAACAAATTTAACACTTACGATTAATTCTATTAATGGGCGTGTTAGGGCAGCTTCCTTCGTTCGTTTGCCGACTATGAAAGTAGTAAAAATAAAACGAAGTACGAGTACTCGTCTCCCGCTGGCCGCGACACGCTTGTAGCTGTACCAGCACATTACAACTACACTCCTGTCCCTTGTTTAACATTATTTATGTTCCTTTTGAAGATATACGCTAGTAAATACGGCTCATTACTATTTGGTTTCCATGAAAACAAAAATCATGGTTTCTCTCTTTATGAATGACCTTAGTACCCCTTCAGTTTACTTCGAGACCGAAACGTCCCGGCGAGGCGAACAGAGCTGTACCGCCTCTTCGACGTCGGAATCTTCGTATTCTTCATTGAGACAAGACAACCTGGCTTTATCTGGTAATAAGTTTGCTGTTCTTGGTATCCTACTTATATTAATAATCTTGACGTCACTTTACATTTTGACTTTTAATTATTTAACAGATTGTGTATAGTACAGATGTCGTCAATCAAATGAAGATAATTAAATAACATTTTGAATAATATGATGTAAGATATAAAAATATAAATTGTTTTAGGATATAGTAATTATTTAAAGTATTATTTATGGAATTAACGGGTATTTTACCATGATTAAGATTTTTATTTTCGATAGAGTTTTGTACTTAATAAATTGTACTTAATAAACGCCACTCATACGGCAGGAAGCGAGCAGCGATCAAGACACTCCCGAAACTAACATTGAAACACAGACACTGAAACTTAGAATGTGCGGTACATGCAGAGCAAACAATTTGGGTTTTTGCTTACTTGAGTCACTCTGTAGCTGCAGCAAGCCTAGACAAACTTATGTCACGGATTATATCACTATCTTGGCGATATACCTTTCATACACACTCTATACGATACACTATCTATACGATTCTTATATTAAGAGGACTGAGGATAACATTAAACAAAATCCTAAAGCCTTTTGGTCTTATATTAAAACTAAAAGATCAAGTAACACCTTTCCATCGACTGTGACTTGGGGCGACCAATGTGCGAGTTCAGGTGATGAGATTTATAATCTTTTTGCTGAATTTTTTCACTCCATGTTTCAGTCCAATATCACTGTCGCTAGCGCTTCCTGCCCTTCCTTTATGTCCGAGCAGTGCATAGATCTGGCGGATATACACATTGACGAAAATACGACTCTTAAAGTACTGCAAACGCTTGATTTAAAACTGCAGGACCTGATAAAAAATTTTATTACTAAACTTGCAAGTAGCCTCGTCGTCCCACTGACCTACTTATTTCGGTGGTCTTTATTGTCAGGTCAGGTTCCTAAAATATGGAAATCAGCATTTGTCTGTCCATATACAAAAAGGGGTCGAAACAGCAAGTAGTGAACTAAGGCCTATATCCAAACTCTGTATCTTCGCCAAGGTGTTTGAAAGGCTGATCTATGCACAGGTTTACTCCGCTCTAAAACATCGACTTAGCACATCACAGCATGGATTTTTGCGTGGCAGATCTACCACAACAAATCTCTTGCTGTGTGAGAAATTTATATCTGAACGCATTTTATCTCATACCCAGGTGGATGTCGTATATACCGATTACAGCAAATGTTTTGACAAAATTAATCATGCAGTACTATCAAGCAAAATACAATTCATCGGTATACACGGCAATCTATATCGCTGGTTTAGTTTGTACGTCGATAATCGCTGCCAAACAGTGGTTTTGAATGGATACACTCCGTCAACACTCTTCATTCCTTCAGGTGTGCCCCAGGGCTTACTTCTCGGTCCCTTATTATTTATAATTTTTATAAACGACCTTTCGTCACATTTCTTACACAGTACTATTCTGCTCTTCGCGGACAATATGAAAATACTCTGTCCAGTTCAAACACAATCGGACTGCATTAAACTTCAAGATGATATCAACCTTTTTCAATTATATTGCACTAAAAATAAACTTTTTGTTAAACTTTCAAAATGCTATATCTGCTCATTTTCCAGAAAATCTAACGTAATAAATTATAACTACACTATGTACAATGATTCATTATCTAGAGTTACAGCTATACGTGATCTTGGAGTAAGCTTTGACTCTAAACTTATATTTGATAACCCATATAGATACAATAGTTGCTAAAGCTACCGAAGCTCTTGGGTTGGTCCTGCGCATGTCTTCGGAATACAGCAATATAAAACCTTAAAAATACTATAGGTACTGCGCTTTTGTGCGCAGCCACCTGGAATATGCGTCACAAGTGTGGAATCCTCAATATGATACCTATGTCACAAAGATTGAAGGTTTCCAAAAAAAGTTCCTTCGTTACCTGCAATATAAATGCCAGAGGTTCTGCCAGGGTTATGAAGCAAAGTGTAAGGCATTTCACTTCTTACCCTTTCAGAAACGTAGGGAGATGGCAGATATTGTATTGCTAATGAAACTCTTCCAATGCAGCATTGATTGCCCTGATTTGTTAGGTATGCTCAGCTTGAACACGCTTAAGAAAACAATACGTCATAAAAATCTATTACATGTACCTTTAGTCAAAAGTAAGTACCGGAAAAATTCCTTCGCAATTAGAGCTTCCCGTTCATTTAATCTATTCAATACGCGTTTCCATAATATTGATCTCTGTTGCACTAGCATAAAATCTTTAAAAAAAGTTCATAACAATATTTTCTTCAACGGATGAAGACGTAACATAGCTTGTATCTTTCAAACGAAATATGCCTATACACGGAAACCTGTCATTGGCCTTTTTTGATTTCATTTTTTCTTGACGTCTTTGTAAATATAAATAGCTGTAAGTTTCCCAAAAATGTAAAATAAAATTAAAATAAAATAAAATATGAGCTTTGTTCTGATCCATAACACGTGCGCCCTGCGCACGAAAGCACAGTATAGTATTTTTAAGATTTTTATTTTACTGAATTCTGAGGACATACGAAGGACAAACCCAAGAGCTTTGGTAGCTTTATTAACTACTGAATCTGCATGGCTATCAAATATTAATTTGCTATCAAAGGTAACTCCAAGATCCCGGATAGTCGCGACCCTAACTGGCTTATCGGTAGGATGGCTTGAAATAGACTCAAGATGTTACCGGTAGGATGGCTTGAAATAGACTGCCGTTCTAAGGCCAGCAATCGGCTTATATGGCCGGGCTCGCATTCCTTTGGAACCGCAATTTGAAATTTTGAATTTAATCTTATTAGCCAGGAATCAAGTAAATTTTCTTAGTTTTGTAAGAAACCGTGCTTGGCAGCCTCCATTGCAGTCATAAAAAATCGAGTTGACAAGATTTGTCAATAAAGTAAACAATTTTTAGAAAAATTTAATAAAAATTATAAAACAAGCAAGGAGAATATAAAAACGTAATTCAAATACTTTATAAATATTTGAATTTGAATTTAAACGTGCTTCTGTCGTGGAATCATGGACTCATTTGAACTTAGCTATTAAGAGGAAAGGTTTGTGTTATTTTGTTTTAATATAATTGACAATTAAGTGAACTGATTTTAAAAATTCTTTCACTGAACCTAGAAAGGTGCATTATCCCAAAGTATCCCAGGCTATATTTATCTCAAAATTACCGCTGGTCTGAGCATCGCGGGCAAAACAACGGGCCGATAATAAACTATAGAACACTCAAAGAAACAACCTAAAATACTACAAAATATATTTAGGACATATAAGTTACCGACGACCGAGTGGTGTAGTGGTAAGTAGCCTTGCCTCATACGCCGAAGGTCCCAGGTTCGAGTCCTGGTCGGGGCATTCATTTGTGTGATGAACACAGATGTTTGTTCTCGGGTCATGGTTGTTTGTTTTTGTATATGTATGTTTATTCTGGGTTCCCCCCCAGTTCGCTGTATGGTCATCATAACACAAGCTCTGCTTACTTTGGGGCCACACAGTTGGTGTGTTTGTCTGGGGATTTATTTATTTATTTTATTATTTATTTGATTTTCTTCGTACATAAAACCCAATTTTGCCAACAAGGGATTACAGCGAAACGATAGTTTCCATTTTACCGCTCCCAGGTGACACACAAAATAGTTTCAATAACTGGAGTAGATTGAATAAAATACGTGGAACCTAACCTAAGGTCAAACTACCTTTATACAAAGATGGTATTTTTTCGTTTTCCTTGGCACTATGCGTATAAAAGACCTGGAGCCTTATTATTTTTTTAAATTTGAACCAACACTCAAGAAAAGATTTTCGATAGTGAGTACAACTAGACCTTCTGTCCAAGATTTCGTGTCAAAAATGTTGTTAAAAGAGGTGCGTACGGGAGGCATCCAGCGCCGCATCAGTAATTACTACTGACTACATACTATAGACGCATATCCGAATGTACGAAGTACAATAATACATGTTAATTTAATTTAGTATTATATAGCTGTATGTGTGAGTAATGCACATTTTGTGATAGTTGCTCGAACTGCGATACAAGCAGTTTTACCTAATAATTATTATTCAATAAACATAGTATGCAAACGAACAATCGAGTTAGGTTATTTCGTCACCTAACTCTTCCCTTTTACTGTACGTATACAAACGGTACCGTACACCGAAGACATTGTTGGGCTAGTATACCTATAGGAATTTCTAAGAGTAACTTCATTTTATCGGGTCGTACTCTTTCTTGATATGTGCTTTTTGAACGTATAGGCAGGCCCCAGGCACAGCCGCTGCGTGCGCGGCGCGGGGGGCCTGCCTATACGTGCGCGGCGCGGGGAGCCTGCGCGGAGCACACAGAGTCATAGTGGGTAACTAGTTGACTTCGATAAACACTAACTGATTGCACGTGAGATAATGAGTGTTCAGGCTCACTCGCCCTTGAGCATCGTGAATATGGTAATTATGCATTGTATTTAATTATAATTGTAGTTATCTTTGTTTTTTTTTATTGAAGAAGGATTAGACGTTTGTCTTCTATCTCACCTGATGGAAAGTGACGATGAAGACGAAGGTGTTACACGTCTATCCACGACATACCTATTCACTCGACGCTTGAAAGAACTAGGACTATAGTTTTCTGGAAAAACAGACGCAGGCAGTTCATTCCACACCTTGGCGACCCGCACCAAAAAGGAACTATCGAAGCGTTTGGTTCGACTTCTTGGGATATCTACCATGAAGGGATGGAAGGTCTGTCTGCGTCTAGTATTCCGATGCAAGAAGGGTGTGGGATAAACCTGATCAAAAAGAGCATTCGCGCACTCTCCAAAGTGTAATCTGTAGAAGACTGCAAAACTGGCAACTTTCCGACGATGGTCGAGGCTTTGCAGTTTTTTGGTGGTGAGGTCAAAGTTATAATTTTTTAATAATTTTGTTAATAATTTTTCGGGCTCTTCGGTCAACTGCGTCCATCGCTTCTAGCTGGTACTTTGCAGAACCATCCGAGAGGTGGCTACAGTACTCCATACAAGATTGAAATTGAGCTGTATACAAATTAAGTAGCTGTTCAGGGCTGAAGTACCGTCGGACCTTCGAGATGATTCCCAACTTCTTTGAAGCTTCTTTGAACAGAAACATTTTGGAAAGTGGGCGTTAGGTTGAAATTGCTCTTTTTCGCGGAGAATAAACATGCCTGTGTTTTCGATGGGTTAAATTTGACCAAGTTGGACTGGCCCCAATCGGACACTTTCTTTAAGGCCACATCCACCCGCTTAATCATGGACTCTCTCAATGCCCGGATTTCTTGAGGACTCGCTCGCGCATTGGACATGTATCTCTCAACAACGGTGCTGTCATCAGCGCAACTAATAATGCCTGGGGTTAGCAGGTCGTTAATGTGCGGCAAGAATAACGTTGCAGAGAGAACAGATCCCTGAGGTCCCCGGCATTAATTGTTAAATTTAGGCACCAAAAATCGAAGGAAACTAGGTAAAGTCAAGTAACAATTCATCAATTTTAGATATCTTCGCAGTTGAATTTAAAACTAAGGAAGGAAAGTAATCCTCGATCAATTTGTACAAGGAGCTCGCTCCCAGCCACGCGCCACAGCATGCCCGCCCACCGACAGCCTGGGGGCTCACGTCTGGCCGACGTACTCGCGCGCCTCGCTAGCCCACGCGCCGCAGCGTGCCCGCCTACCGACAGCCTGGGGGCTCACGTCTGGCCGACGTACTCGCGCGCCTCGCTAGCCCACGCGCCGCAGCGTGCCCGCCTACCGGCAGCCTGGGGGCTCACGTCTGGCCGACGTTCTCGCGCGCCTCGCTAGCAGCCACGCGCCGCAGCATGCCCGCCCACCGACAGCCTGGGGGCTCAGGTCTGGCCGGCTTACTCGCGCGCCTCGCTAGCCCACGAGCCGCAGCATGCCCGCCTACCGACAGCCTGGGGGCTCACGTCTGGCCGACGTACTCGCGCGCCTCGCTAGCCCACGCGCCGCAGCGTGCCCGCCTACCGACAGCCTGGGGGCTCAGGTCTGGCCGGCTTACTCGCGCGCCTCGCTAGCCCACGCGCCGCAGCATGCCCGCCTACCGACAGCCTGGGGGCTCACGTCTGGCCAACGTACTCGCGCGCCTCGCTAGCCCACGCGCCGCAGCGTGCCCGCCTACCGACAGCCTGGGGTGTCAGCTTCAAGTCTATTTGCGTGGAGCAAATTATGGTGGTAGAACTCGCGTTATGTCACTTTTTTTTCACAATGTTTCCAGTTTAAAGAATATTATAACATAGCGTTTAGAAAGGATCGAAGCCAATCATGGTGACCTGGCACCACTAATAGCCAACTTTTGTTCTGAAATTTTATCACGGTCGGGTTATTATGAAAACGATATCTTGTGGTAAAGCTTCGATCAAGACGTCCATAGACATATAAAAAAAGAGATTGAAAATAAGGACTAAACGTAAAGATAAATTTGTAAGAATAAATAACTACAATCTTCTTTAGTATCTTATTGAACCAAGTTTGTTTTGTCACGTAATAAAAGTTTTTATTCAAAAAAACTGTCACGGACATGAATTAGTCGGAGGGGTCGCCGCGAAGGCTTCCACGGTGAAGGCGCTTAGGCGCATGCAGGGCAGTGGCAGACGGTCAGGCGCCGACTGGCGCTCTGGCGCGTGCAGGATCAGTGAGTGCAGGAACAGGAGGTGCAGATTGGATCAGCAGGCAGGAGGAGGTGGTGGGCAGGATCATCAGGGTCAGCAGCAGGAGCAGGATCAGGCGTCAATGTCGGGGTTTTCAACATAAGGCAGCTTCAGGTAGCTTCTGCATGAGGCAGTTTCAGAGTCGGTAGCTTCAGCATGAGCATGAGTTCGAGGACTTGCAGTAGACTGGAGATGTAATCGGTAGGATGGCTCGAAATAGACTGGATGTTATCGGTAGGATGGCTTGAAATAGACTGACGTTCTAAGGCCTACAATCGGCTTATATGGCCAGGCTCGCATTCCTCTGGAACCGCAATTTGAAATTTAATTTAATCCTATTAGCCAGGAATCAAATATATTTTCTTACAAGTTTTGTAAGAATCCATGTGTAACAGGCTTTTTGCAGGCAGTTTGCTTGGCAGCCTCCATTGCTGTCATAAAAAAATTTTGTTGACATGTTTTGTCAAATAGTAAACAACTAAAATAAAAATGAAGAAGAATAATTAATAAGAAAATGAAAGGAATATTTAGCAAAGAAATTGAAGAATAGTAGGTGCAAAATAAAGGATAATATTATGCAAAACGTAAGTATCGACAGTATCAAAAGTAACAGTTTCAGACAGTACCCAATCAGCGCTCGTCTGAGAAACACGCATCAATCCACGTCGCGTCCGTGTTTGTTACGATACCTGTGTTGTTAACTATAAGTAGTTACATACTTATTCTTATCAAAGACCCTTGTTTGTTTTATTTTCTATAATGAATTGTGGATTGTGTGGAGACAAATTTAACGACGGGGTACAGTGCAGTACCGGTAAAAAGCAATATGATTTCGGATGTGCAAATATTAGGTCTTTACTTATGAAATTGCCGTTTTTCACGAATAAATGAAGCGTAATTTTTTTATATATTTTTTATTTCTATTAATCAAAATAATCACCAATGCAATCAATGCATCTTTGCCAACGCATTGGTAGCTTATTGATGCCTTTCTTGAAGAAATTTGCTGGACGGGAGGCAACAAATTCTTCAAAGGCATTTTGTACTGCCTCTCGGGTATTGAAATTTTTTCCCGCCAAGAAGTTATCCAAATTCTGGAAAAAGTAGAAGTCTGTAGGCGCAAGGTCTGGTGAGTACGGCGAATGACGGAGAACTTCCAACCCCAACTCTTGTAGCTTGGAGACCGTCTGCTGTGCAGTATGAGGTCGCGCGTTGTCGTGCAGGAGCAGTGGAGCCGAACGATTGACCAAAGCTGGTTGGAGACGTGCGAGCTTCTCCATCATTGTGTTCAGTTCTTCACAGTACACATCTGCAGTAATGCTTGTCCCGTTTGGCAAGAAGCTGTGATGAATTACACCCGCGTTAGACCACCAAACAGTGACCATCACTTTTCTAGGGGTATGTTTTCGTTTAGGGCATTGTTTGGGTGCTGAACCAGGGTCCAACCAACTTGCTGAGCGCTTACGATTGTCAAACAGGATCCATTTCTCGTCACAAGTAACAATGCGGTTCAGAATTCCTTCATTTGTATGCCTGCTGAGCAGTGCAAGGCACGTCTCCACGCGTACTTCGCGCTGGCGGTCATTGAGTTCGTGGCGTACCCATTTGTCAAGCTTTTTACCTTGCCAATTTGACGCACATGGACCAATATTGTTTTGATGCTAACGTCGAAAGCTGCTGCTAATTCAGCCGTGGATTGAGTTTCATCAGCTTCCACAATTGCCTTTAATTCGTCATTGTCGACCAAAGTTTTCGAACGACCACGGGGTTCATTTTTCAGGTCAAAATTTCCAGAACGGAAGCGGGTAAACCAATAACGGGTGGTGCGTTCGTTTGTAGTGTTCGCTCCGTAAACGTCGTTGATGTTGCGTGCCGCTTGTGCCGCTTTGCTGCCACGACGGTACTCATACTCCATAATTACTCGAATTTTTAACTTATCCATGATGACGAAAAATGTTCGAATGCGTTGAAAACAAAACACTAACTATTAAACAAATGACGATTTTAGAAAAAGAATTCCATGTTTGTCAAATAAAATTAATTTGAAATTAGAATTATCAGTAAAAAAAAAATATTTTCATTTGAAATGGCCAGTACGGCAAAACGGCAGTTTCATAGGTAAAGACCTATTATATCTGAATCCGGCTACCGGCGGCTCGGGGCCGAGCGCCGCGCCAGCTGGAAATGTTCGACGTGTCGCCTGCACTCGCCGTCACCGTCACCTGTAGTCACCGTCACTCCAGCTCACAGCCCAGATGTATCCCTGGAATCTATCATGGCTAAGCTGAACGCCATGGCCCTTAACTTGGAATGCCTGCCAGCCTTGATCGATGATGTCAAGACCATAAAAGCCGACTTTTCAAAGTTGCAAGACGCTACCAAAGGAACAACCAAACGGCTACAGGATTGCGAAAACAAAGTAAAAAAACTGGATTCTCGAATTACAGCCATCGAGACGTCGTCCTGCGAAGTGTTA
Organism: Marasmarcha lunaedactyla; assembly: GCA_923062675.1. Classification (NCBI taxonomy): domain Eukaryota; kingdom Metazoa; phylum Arthropoda; class Insecta; order Lepidoptera; family Pterophoridae; genus Marasmarcha; species Marasmarcha lunaedactyla. Next base: position 827,853 of record OV281344.1, read on the forward strand.
GAATTGAAGTCTCAGATTTCTAGCCTCCAGCGTAGTGAAGTACTTCGTGATCAGTGGTCAAGGCTTAATAATGTCGAGATAAAAGGAGTACCGATCAAAAAGGCTGAAAATCTGTATAGCGTTGTTGAGAAAATTGGTCACTTTATAAACTACAAAATCACAAAAAGCCATATTAATTACATTAGCAGAATACCGTCATATTCGAGCAATAAAGACAAACCAATTGTTATCAGTTTCCTTAATAGATACGTGAAGGAAGACTTTATTGCATCTGCACGTTTAGTGAAGTCATTTACGCCAGCCGACATAGGATTTACTGAAGGAAGTACTCATAAAATATTTGTGAATGACCATTTAACACCAGAACACAAAAGACTACTAACGAAAACAAAACAAATCGCAAAAGAAAAAGATATTCAGTATGTGTGGGTGATGTTTTCTAAAATTCATACTCGTAAGAATGACACATCACATGTTACTATTATAAACTCAGAAATGATTTAAACAAGTTATCGTAATCAGTTTCCTATTCTGTCTCTTGTCTATGTATACCTCAGTCAAACCTACATCTCGTATTTATCATGATGATTTGACTAACACATGTTTAAAAATACTATGTGCTCTCTTATTTCTCCTGTCCCATAATTATACTATGCTGTTTACATCTAAATATCATCATTACATTGCTCAAAGTCACAAGTTTTACTTAAATAAATTAATCAGCTGTCGTTTTGTTGTTCTCTGTTGTCTGCTGCGCTCGGGCAGATTAGGCGACAATATTGCACCTGTCCCGCTTGCTCACAGCTTTCTGCGAATACCGGTGTCTCTTTTATTTACAAGCCTCGATGTGTGCTACGTCATAAAGCTGTTGAGTTTATTTTGTTATTATATATTTTATCATGTTCTTTTTTTGCGCAACTACATCTTTTCACACTTTCTATGTTTAGTACTTAGTAATACTAAAAGGATTAGTGAGGTTTTTACAGTCTGTTTAACTATAAATAGTAATAACACTTTTATAATTATCTGTAGAAATAATGTATTTAACCTGTTTATGAACACTGTGAGCCCGCTTATTTACATTAGTTATAGGAATCTTTTGAAATGGCTACCAACTTAACGTTTTATTACCAAAACGTTCGTGGTTTACGAACTAAAACATCGCTTTTCCTTCGTAATTTAAACTTAGAAAATTATGACTTAGTTGCGTTAACGGAGACGTGGCTTAATAATACTATAGCGGATTCTGAGGTGTTTGACAATAGGTACTTTATATGGCGGCGCGACCGGAACTATGACGTCACCGGCCAGACCAAGGGCGGTGGTGTGTTGCTGGCTGTTCGGAAAGAACTTAAAACACATGCTCGGCCGGAATGGAGCTCGTCGGCGGAGGACTTATGGGTATCGGTACAATTAGGTAATACAAGGTTGCATCTCGGCGTTATTTATTTGTGTAATGAAAATATGGGTCTCAGTTTTTCTGAACGATTATCAAGTTTTTTAATAAAACTACAAAACAATATTACATCAAACCCTAATGATAAATTTCTAATACTTGGAGACTTCAATATGAGTTCAATTACCTGGTGCCCCGTTCTAAATGCAACTTATTTAGAACCAAGTAACTATGCAACATTATGCAATAATGGAACATTTTTAATCGATGAATTGAACTTTGCTAACTTGAACCAATATAATCATGTACTAAATCATTACGGGAGGATTCTGGACTTAGTGCTTTGCAACATTACAGTTACCGTAGATAACATTTCTAGCCCTTTGGTACCGTTAGACCCGCACCACAACGCACTTCTCATATCATTTCATAATTCTTGGACTAAAGAACGCTTAAAACCAGCACCGCGACTAAAGTATTGCTTCCATCGTGGAAATTATAATATGTTTAATTTCGAACTAGCAAAAATTAACTGGCATAATGAGCTTTTCCACTTAACACTAGAGGAGTCGGTTAGTTACTTTTATAACACATTGTATAAGCTACGTGATGATTGTATCCCAAAAAAGTACATACCTAAGAAAAGGTTTCCTGCTTGGTATTCTTCAACACTAATAAAGGTACTTAAGGAAAAGTATAGGTTCTTTTGCAAGTTTAAAAAATATGGTATGTTGTGTGATAAACAACCTATCGAAGTATTGCGAAATCGAGCTGCTCTTCTTGAGAACCAGTGTTACGAATCTTACATAAATAATGTTGAGAATTCAATCCATTCCGATCCTAGACATTTCTGGAGCTTTTTTAAATCAGACAGCAATACCATTCCTAACAATATGACATACGAAAACCGTGATTCTAGTTCCGGTACGGAAATTTGTAATTTTTTCGCTGATTTCTTTTATTCCCTTTTTCTATCTCCAGATTCTTCACCTTCTTTGGTTGATAATTGTAACCAGTACAAAACATCAATTGATTGTGATATTTCAACATTTTCAATAAGCAGATCCTCAATTAAGTCTAAGCTACTTAAATTAGATAAATTAAAATCTGCTGGTCCCGATTCTATACCACCGATCCTATTAATCGAATGCGCCAATCAATTGTCAATACCCCTAGAAATAATTTTTAATCGCTCCATCAGCGAAGGTGTTGTACCCTCATTATGGAAAAAGCTTTCATCTCACCCATCTTCAAAAAGGGGAACAAAAATGACATTATTAATTACCGCCCTATCTCCAAGTTGTGTGTTGTAGCAAAAGTACTAGAAAAAATCGTGTACGAGCATCTGTACCCCTCACTAAATAACTCTCTGCCAGCATCTCAACATGGGTTTGTTAAGGGAAGGTCAACCGTAAGTAACCTAATACTTCTTAACGAATTTGCCTCTGATTCAATGGATAACGGTGCTCAGGCGGATGTAATTTATACAGATTATGCCAAATGTTTTGACAGAATAGATCACTGCATCCTTCTTGAAAAATTACAGAACGCTGGCATCAGAGGGGATCTGTTGCGATGGTTTTCCTCATATATCTATAATCGCTCACAGGCTGTAGTGTTAGAAAACTACTCCTCGAAATGGATGACGATCCCCAGCGGTGTTCCTCAAGGCTCATTGCTGGGACCCTTGCTCTTTTTAATATTTGTATTTGACATCAACTCTTGTTTTAAAAATTCAACCTTAATTAGTTTTGCTGATGACATGAAAATACTTAAATCAATTAAAAGTGCCGAAGATTGCAATTTATTACAACAGGATCTAGACAGACTTAACATTTATTGTTCCAAATTTAAATTAGATCTTAATGTAGATAAATGTGCCGTAATAACGTTTAGTAGAAAGAGCAGTGGTTTAATTTTATATGATTATAAATTAAGAGATCAGATACTTCAAAGGGTCTTTGAGGTGAGAGATGTAGGTGTTCTACACGATTCTAAACTCACTTTCCGTAACCATATATCAACAGCCGTAAGAAAAGCTCATAAGTCACTAGGTTTCGTTTTAAGGTCATCGAAAAATTTCAAGAACGTTAAAACTGTTAAGGTACTTTATAGCTCTTATGTTCGCCCTCATCTTGAATATGCCTGCCAGATATGGAACCCTAGATACACAACATTTATTGACAGGATCGAGCAAGTACAACGTAAATTTCTCCGCTTCGTTAACTACCATTGCAAATCTAATGAAAAAGATTATGTCAAACAATGCGGTAAATACCACTTTTTACCCCTGGAGCTCAGACGCAATTTTGCCGACATAATTTTTCTTCAAAAAATTGTCAACTCGCTCGTAGACTGTCCCAGTCTTAAAGATAAAATAAATTTCTATGCTCCTACTAGAACCTTCCGCCAGAGTCCCCTGTTCTATCTCCCAACGGCCAGTACCAATTATCGTCAGAACGCTCACCTGCACCGTGCGTTGCAGACTTATAACAGCATGAGCAAGCGGACCGATGTTGATATTGACATTTTTGCCTTCAGTATCCCATTAATGAAGCAAAATCTCAGCAAAACCTTCTTTAATAAGTAAGGCATGTGAGCAGCGGTTTATTGTGCGACTGTTTTTTTAAGTAACTGGGGTGTGTGTGCGTATATGTTTGTAAATTCATGTAATTTGATGATTGATGAGCGCATATAGTGCTTTCATTAAGCACTTCCAAATGAGTACGATATTGACAGGTTATTTGAATTGTAATATAATATTTTGATTTAATAGACACTTTTATCTAGTGGATAAGATTGTTTTACATTGTATAGCTTGATTTTATTTGTGGAGACTTGTAAATGATTATAACAACGCTATTGCATTTATATTATTGTATATAAGCCAATCGATAGTCATCCTCAATATGTAAAAATAAAAATAAAATAAAATATAAAGGATAAAGGATAAAACATCCTCAACGAAAAACTTTTGTTATAAAACTTTGTATGACTTACGGAAAGTCGCGTGTCAAATGGGTAGCTCCCTCCCTCCCTCTCCCTACCCACCGCACCCCCTTATTTCCGACCTTCTTTGTTTAATGTAAAAAAAAACGTTAACTAAATATAAATAAAACCAATTCGTGGTCTCAAACGTAGTCCATGAGATCCCGTAGAATAGAAGAACGAGTGTATCGTGTAATGTGGGCAACTGCCATGCGTGTGAATTTAAATTTGGAGTCTGTTAAAAGATTAACAATTTAGAAGAAAAGCAGGTCCAGTATGTGTGTGTGGTTCAGCGAAGTAGATTCGCCGGTGAACCGTGAGCGTTCCGTGCTCAGCCTTTTTGATTGCTAATAAAACAATTCCTGGGACATTGTTTGGAATAAAACTGTTTAGATGCGGTTTCCCTGGCGCTAGAGGCAAGCAGCGCAGCTCTGGATTGGCGCTTTCTTTCGATGGCACTGAAATCTCGCCGCGTTTAATGTCTTTCAAGCTTGTATTTATAGTTACGCAGATTTTAAAACATTTGGAAAATTTTGATTGCTGTTTTGAATATTCATGTTTTATGGCTAATTATGTTTTATGGAAAATGATTTCCATTTATTAAACTGCTAAAAACTGTATAAAAACATAAAATACGCCTAAAGTTTTAAGTTCTAGACAACTAGTCAACTACGATTGTCTACTGCCGTCTACACATGTCTTTAGAATAAATTCTGCAGTTTCGTGCGAAATGTTTTCCTTTATGCCAGAGTGGTCGGTTTGTCCTATACAAATAGTGAACTTGAACTTTGGTCGCAAAATTCAGCTTCATTGCACACTAAGATCATATGATAAATAAGACTGCTGAAGTGCTTGATTTCGTTGAACGCGCAACCTAGGATTTCAGACACCCTCAAATTCAAAATTCAAATTCAAATTCAAATATTTATTTCTCAACATTGACAATTACTTGTTCTTATTGACGTCAAATAAAACATGATTCTACCACCAGTTCGAAAAAAAACCTTCGTGAAGAAGAACTGGCAAGAAACTTCACGGGTATATTTTTTTTTTTTCAAAATAAATTTACAGAGTCTCTTTATGTCTATACAAAATTATTCTTTTCTGCATCTGTTAGCTCGGCAAGTCTCCCTCCCCCCAAGTATCCAAACGACGAACACCCTCAAACGGCACCCGTTCACGAGTTAACGCGGGATCCAGCCATCGCCCTCGTCCAAGATGCTGCTGTTTGACAAACTAGTACGAAGCATTCCAGAGCATGGTAGCGTCACTTGGAACCCGTGTTATTCAAGACGTCGTGCCTTCGCCACTCCTCATACAAGGCACTGATGCTCTTACTCAGACACGCTTTCTTTGTTCAATATCATAACTCTGCATGTCACGATGTTTTGAATAGTACTTCGTCTAGCGTTCCTTATCTAAAACAAATACTATAATTCAAATAATTATTTAAAGTCACTACAATAGTTGGCATAAATTTCTGAACCTAGAGGACGTCAATCTTTCACGACCTTCATTCAAAAAGAAAATCTTACTCCCAGCAATGCCTCTAACCTATAAATTAAATTGAATTAATATTTTTTTTATTGCTAATTGATCAATATTCTTTTTCACAAGTTAAAAGGGTTGTTATTGAGCAATTGTAGCATAAACGTTTTTAAAAATGTTTTACTTTTTTTCATGGTGAGATATTTACTGCTTTGCTTTTGTTATTGACCTGTAATGGTTTATTTTTATTACTGTACATTAAATATTGTCAGTGTATGAAATGTAAATTTTATTAATTTAAGTTAATTACTATTAATTTTTAAACTTAAAAGATAAAATTGTCCTGACTGTTATTATAAGACATGCATCCTAAAATAATGTGCGTATCCTATATTAATGTTAGAACTAGATATCGTCCCTTTTGTTTCTAAATGAAATTTTTGTATTAACTTTGTTGATGTGCAAAATAAATTAATAAATAAAAACCGTCCCGATCTAAAATAATAATGTGTTTATCCAAATTACGTGGATTCCTAATGCCATGGAATGTTCGGTCTTTGAAAGACAATAATTTAATAAAACCTACTGTTACTGCTTTTTTTTTTTGCTGCCGAAGCACCCTCGCGGGAGGGAGGTGGAAGATGAGTTCTGCTATTTTCCAAGTAGCACGCCTTTCATGAAAAAACTAAATTTTCTAAGATTCGGTTCCAAAAAATTTGGCTATTGTGATGCTATTTTGAAAAGGCCATTAAACAAGCAAATTTTTAAGATGATGTGCAGTATCATCGCCATACATTTTTTTTTTCACAGTAATTAGTTAAACTTTGTTCAGGTTTTTCGCAATGAAATAAAATACAACAATTCAACTCTTTTTCTTAGCATAGTGTGCTAGTTTCCGTCAAAATTATTACTGAGTTGTCTCAAATAACTAATAACGATAGTCTTGGTAAGAAAAAACCGTGAGTTAAAAGGTATTTATTGCAGCTGTAGTCAAAAAAGGACCAAAAAGTGGAAATTTCATAAAAAATCACAAAAGTGGCTTTATCTCGAAAACCAGAAAACTTTTACTAAAGGCATGTTGGTGTTATCTGATAGGCCTAAAGTCCATCTACCTCCAGTGTCACCCTTACGTGTCATTTCTGGGACACCCTGTATATTATATTATTATTATGACAAGATAACTTCGTACATCAAAAAATCATACGTTCCCTGCTGCCAGTACTCCGCGATGATGACGTCACACTCAGGTTTGTCGGAGGGATGAATGAGCCACGAAGAACAGTTCTTCTTCATTGAAATATAAACATATCTAGAGCAAATGCTTGATTCGTTTGCTTCATGCCTGACACGCGCGCTGTCAGGGAAGGATACAGAAAAGAACATTGAGCTACTCTGATCCAGAAAAAAGTCCCATAATAACGTGATCAATTGAAGCTCCTCAGATTTGACACGACGCCGACATACTCTGTAAACTGAAATTCTTTAATTTATAAATATTTTGTTGACAGATTCGTACCTTCGTTGCATCGTTTGTATATAAGATTTGATTACCCGATTTTTAAGACCCGGCCCGGCTTCGCAAGGGTAACAGTTTTTTTTCTGTAGTGTCGCATCAGATTGCTGCGTCAGCATGAAGTTAGATTTAAATTTAACTACTCGAAACATTTTTAAATTAAATAAAACTCTTTTAACCGGATTTTTCGCGTTTAGTAACTGAGAGAAGAACTTTGAGGGTGTTCGTCGTTTAGATACTTGGGGGAGGGAGACTTGCCGAAGTAATCGATGCAGAGAGGATTAATTTTGTACAGACATAAAGAGACGTTGTATATTTGTTTTGAAAAAATGATACCCTTGAAGTTTATTGTCAGTTCTTCTTCACGAAGGTTTTTTGGAACTGGTGGTAGTCATGCTTTATCCGACATCAATAAGAACAAGGTCATTGTCAATGTTGAGAAATAAATATTTGAATTTGAATTTATTTATAGTTTAACATATGTTTTATTTAATATAAATGTAAAATAATAAATATAAATAATTAAGGAAATAGTATATTATCAGGTATCATTAAAAAAATACAGTAAATAAGGTCTGGTAAAGGCCTTACGGTAGACCTATTAGGTATTAGTAGGATATTTCATTTCATAGTTTTATTTTTGCAAAAGCTCCTCAGATATGATATTGTATAAGTGTATGTTGTAAAGGGCAAGTATAACGAGTATGAAATGCTTAATGTATCTAACGTATTTGATTGGACAAGGATTGATATCGTATCAGTCTAGATAGCTCTCTAACTACCACATTGTATGTGACCACTGGTTTAAACACTAATATGAGTATATAAGCTACTCGTAAAATATAGACATACGCCACTGTAAACTTTTCTGTGCTTTAAAAGAGAAAATTCCATCATACATCAATTTGCTATATTTCAAAAGGATGCGACAGCATTTTCTATGAAAGCTCTCAATCGGCTTGATTTCTTTCCAACATACCGAACACTTATCGTCACATTTCAACAAATTAACTGCAAACAATATTAGAAAACAAACAAGCGACGGCCTTGTTTGTTGTTCTATCTTAATACAGGCGATACGCACACTTTTACACTTAACTACACTAACCGACGAAAACAAACTTGTTCTACAGAGGAGCGCCACGCCCCCCGTGCGGAATCCCATGAATGCAAATATTAACCTATACCTACAAACCTTTATCTTGTATGACTCTATCTATTGATGAAACCAGCATTCAATTCCGTTACGTAATTTAAAATTTTAAGCCTTCGGAGTTTCACACGGCGGGAAGTGACTTTGTTTATTACTACGTATGTAAAGAAAGACTAAAAGTTCTATTAATATCTGACATCTGCATTCAGATCGGTTAAAACCGGGTTGGAATCAGCAACGTGAATGATTTCCCAGCCACATCAAAGAAACCACGAATCTGTTCCAAAACCCACGAGACCCTGATAATCCCACTGCAGGGATGCTAGACCTTCCTCTGCCTTGAGCGGGGGTTCGAAGCTATTCACAGCCACGCCGCCTACCCTTAGGTTGGTAGATTTTACACTTACTATGGATAAATTGCCTTTCTCCTTTAAGATACCTTACAAACTCAATCAGAACTAGGCTTGCAGTCAGCTACAGATTGCACTCGAGAATAAATTACTGTGACAATTACCTGAGCGAAGGCGAAAACTCCACTCATGTAATTCAACCACGTGTAAAATAGTGCTTCAGTAAAAACGACGATTTTCAATATCTCATTTGAATGAATACTTCAAGCAATATATTGAAGCAATTTATCGAATGCTGCCTGACTACGAATGAACACGTAGCGACGGACAGGACTGGCCTGCCCCGGTCGGTCGCCACACGCCCCGCTGCCTTCGCCTGACATAGCTCCCTCGACGCTCCTGGGCTATAATAATAGTTCCTTGTTAAATCTTTATTTATTTCCACCTGGAATACCGATGAAATATTATATGGTGTTTATATACAGTACATTTCTACGGTGTTTGTGTGTCCGTTAATACACTTTCGGACATATGTAATGAGTATAAATATCGAGTTTCTTACTGTACATGCATCCTCAATATATACATCCAATACATCCGCAAAATGTTTTCGCTATTTTCTGTACACCGCTCGCCCCTCGCCCGCCGCACTTTGCCCGTCGCGGCTGGGCGGGGCGCGGCGCGCGGGGATTCCTACAGTTTAACCGATTGAGTCGAACACAAATTGTAACATCGAAGTAAGTCGTCGTACAAATATATTTTCTTGATCAGATTAACTTAATTGAATTTTCGGTAAACCCATTTCGAATCGCTGGCGCATTACATAATTTGATTTCACAGCTCCATTAACAGTTCAAGTGGGTAATATATATTAATATGATTGTGCATACAGTTTAATAACAATTCGTATTCTTCAATTTGCTGTGTTAATTATCTGTTTGTAATTGAATCTTTCCATTGCAAGTCACGTTCACTAGAGAGCTTGTAAAACTAACTGGAAGCGGTGGCGCCCGCACCCCATGTCAGCCGCTACACAGCTCAGTCGTGGTTTGGAAAACATTAACTGCAGAAGTACACTTTTTGTAAGTCTCTATTTTACTCGTACTTTTTGCCAAATGACCTTTTATTGTTATCCATATACATTACATAAAATTTCATAAAAATTTATTTATTTTATTTGATGATACTTTGTTTATATTCGAATAAATTTGCTGGATTGTGAATTAATATATGAATATTGTTGTATTTCAAGTGTATTCTAGTAAAGAAATCAAAGAAACAAACACAAATAAAGAAAAATAAAAAGTGAAATATGGAGCGGATGGTGCGCGCGTGCCGCTGTGACCGTAGTTAACGAAGGGCTGGGGATGTCTTCCAGAATCCCGGAGCGATGTATATGAGAGCTTTTACCTTTATTTTCCAAGGAGTATTGTAAGCTATGTCAATAAAATAATATGATTTCAAATAACAGGCCCCAAACAGTATGTAATATAAAATAAACAAAAGATTGTCGATGTTAGAAGCGCGCCGAGGATAAGGAACTAATTACCATAATCATAGAAGCCCAAGATTTTCTTGCTTCGATAAATAAGACACTATGAGTTGGACAACGAGAACATTTTGATCAACATGTAAGAAAAAGGCTGGCCGGAAAGAAGGACTCACGGCGGGACTTTGTCGTTTTTATAAAAACCAAATATGAATATTTCCTGCTGACAACTGAATTGAGTTGTAACACAACACCTGCGCATGACCCTGTTTAAAATCAACGTATAATTAAAAAATAAAAACAACGTAAAAAACCTTTAACCACAACCTAGATAAAGTCTTCTTATGCATATACATGAAGCGCATAAAATGTAGTCAAATATACACTATATACATATATTGCTTACAATGAACTACATAACAACAATACTCAAAAATGCCACTGATTGCAGAGTCCACCGGAGTAGTTTAAACTCCAGAGCAGCCGCGCGTCGTTTGATTACCAGAAATGTTTAATTTTAAACATAAAGCTCTCTGCAACCAAACTTAATTCAGTCTGAAAATAATGCTCACATTAATTAGCTTCAGCTGGCGACCGGAATAATCAATAAATAAATTATTATCAAATGGCCGGTCGCGCTGTCTCGACCAAATATAGCTGAGCTGGTATGTGTCAAGTAGTTTCAACTATTTAGCGGCTTCGAAACTGTGTCTGGTTTTTAAAACTAGTATCATAGATAGAACATTTTTTTTCGCATTTGTTATCTACATATAAGCCCTTTTATACTCATCTATAAAAGTATTGCTTTCATATTCAACTAATCTGTATAAAAAATATATTTTCTGTAAAAAGTAACACAGGTTCTAGTTCGTCAAAGTCGAGATCACACGGTTGCTTGATACATTTAGATGTTACTCGAAACTTAAATGACATTTAGATATGTTTTGACAGCCATTCAGAAGCAGATACTTTGTGCGCGTCGCCGCGCATCAGAGTGTAGACTGTACTGTATCCTGTATCCTTTACGTCGGTCTCTAACACACGCCAACGCCGTAACGCTTTTCAAGTTTAACCTACTTTTTAAACTAGATCCATTCTGCCACAGGCAATGAGTTCTGGGCAATTATAATACGACATGCTTACCGATAACTTCGTTCATCATGGACTTCTTTGGAACAACCCTTTTTTGTATGCAAGGTTGTAACACACACGTTTTACGTATGATATTTCCTTTTTAATTGTATTTATAATTTGTTAAATATTTCTTCATTTAGCTAAATATTTATATTTTATTGTTTACCTTCGTTGACAATCATGTCAACCCATTTTAAGTGACAGTCGTAGAAGCTGCCTAACTGACTAAACCTGCTACACACGATTCTCTTACTTACTGTCTGAAGATTCCTGGCTGACAAGACGAATTCTGAAATTTCAAATTGCAGTGCGAATAGAATGCGAGCCCGGCTATATAAGCTGAGGGCTGGCCTTAGAACGCCAGTCTACTACAGGAGTCGAGTAACAACACCAGTCTACTGCAAACGAGTCTACTGTCTACTGCGAACAAGTCTACTGCAAGTCTGATGCTGCCTTCTACTGGTGCTGCCTTCTACTGATGCTGCCTGATACTAAACTGCCTGCTACTGAAGCTGCCTGCTACTGATCCAGCCTGCGCCTGAGTGCCAGCCGGCGCCTGAGCGTCCTCGGCGTCGAAGCCTTCGCGAAGACTTATTAAAGTCCGCGTAAACACTATTACATGACAAGATTACTTTTGAATGCACAAAGTACAAAGTCGGCATAACAGCACAGAGCTCCTTGTAAAAACAATTGGCATAAAATTAAAAGCGGCTCAATTAAATATACAGGGTATTTTTTTTACTGTTCGGAAAATGAGCGCATGGGGTCACACCACAGTTTTGAGCAACTTTTCCAAAGAAACCAAACAGTGAAAATGAAAAAAATGTCTTCGTTCTTTTCACCCTTGGGGGTTGGCCTTTGTCCCGCAGTGGACTTCCTTCCGCTGAACGAACGAATTTTTATTTGCGACTAAGCCCCTTAGTCTTTAAAGTGCTGTGCTAAGTTGTGTTGTGCTTGTGCTGAGTGCAGTGTTGTGCCCAGCGTAAGTAGTCTGGTCTCAGTACATAGGATACTTAACGGTGACAACGAATTTGTACTGAACCAGTCCTTTTATTTTTATTTTATTTCTCTTCTCTATTTTATATATTTTTCTCCTATTTTCATATTTATTTTTATCATTTCTGTGTGTTTTCGTGTGTATTTGTCCTTTCTGTCGGTAAAGGTTGACCCTAACGCGGTCAACTCTTTACCTGCGTACCCTTTTTTAGGTTTCTAGGTAGCGGCCTTCAGCGTACTACGGTTATTTCTAAGTTATTCTCCCCAGCCCCCCTACCGCTGGTAGAGGTTAGCCGCTAGGGTTTTGCTAGGTTTTTAGGAACTAGGCATCTTTTAATATACTTATTTATACATATTATTGTCCCAACCCTCCCTAATGGATTCGCTAAGCGTTATTAACTTCGCGACCGCGTTCACCCAGGGGCTTGCTGCGGCAGGCGTCTCCATCCCGAAAGACATCCTAACGCAGGCCTTGCAGGCATCAATCGCGTCCCCGGCCTCTCAGGCCCCAACCCGAGCCCCTCAGGCCTCCAACGTCCAGACCCCTCAGGTCTATAGCTCTCCCACGTCTCCAGTTCCATCCGATATGGACTGCGCGTCGGTCTCATCCTCGCGCTCATCTCGTAGGAAGCGTACCGCTCCCGGGAGCGATTCAGACTCCGCCGCGTCCAAAGCTTCGTCGGTCGCCGCCACCTTAACCGGCTCTCCTGAGCCCGCGTTCCAGTTAGTTGCCAAACGCTCTAAGAAGCGTTCGAAAAAAGCCGCGGTGTCTTCAACACCCGAGCCAACCCCGGTGTCTTCTACACCCGCTCCCGCGCCACTCATGTCACTCGAAGTGACCGCGTCTCCGTCAGTCCCTTCGAAGCCAGCGTCGCGCTGCGCTCCCGTCCCACCGAAGCCTCAGCTCCCTCCGCCCGTCTTCCTCCGTGAAAACGCGCGCTGGACCGCGGTTTTAAACTTGTGCAAAGAGCACAAAATTAATTACTTAAAAGCCGCCAACGCTGACGAATCAATTAAAATTCAAGTCGCGACCATCGATGACTTCCGGTCTTTTACTAGGCTTCTGTCGATCAAACAAATCGCATATCACACCTACGCCCTCCCGGAGGAGCGTAAGATCCGCGCAGTACTACGGGGCGTCCCGTTTGAACTCAGTAATGACGACATTCTCGAAGACCTTAAGTCTCAGGGCTTCCCGGCTGAAGCAGTGCACAAGGTGCACTCAAACCGTGGTAGGCGTTTTCCGTTAGCTTTAGTTATCTTGTCTAATACTCCCAACTCGAGGGAGATCTTCAGAGAGGCTCGCACAATCTGCGGACTCTCGAATATCTCCGTCGAGCGTCCCAACCCCCGTGGTCACCCTGGGCAGTGCCACCGCTGCCAGCTCTACGGCCACGCAGCGGCTAACTGCTCAGCTCCTCCCAGGTGCGTTAAGTGCCTGGACCCTCACATAACAAAGGAGTGCACTCGCACTCCCGAATCCACTTCCCCTCCTGCCTGTATGCTATGCGGCCAGTCTGGCCACACAGCTAACGACAGGGGTTGCCCGCGCGCTCCGCGCTCCTCAGCCAAGAGGGCCGCGCCTACACCGGCGCCGTCGCTCACTCCCTCTAACTTCCCACCGCTGCGCAACCGGGGTCCCCCGGAAGCAAATCCCGTTCAGCCGACGCCTACTTCGGCTCTGTCTTGGAGGCAGCGTCCGGCCGTTCCACCTGCACCTTCCCGTCCTATCCCAGCTCCCATAGCTCCCGTAGGGCCGCGTCCTGTTCCGTCAACTTCACCTCAGTTATCGTTGGCTGAGGACATGAAGACCGTGTTCGACGTCATTCAAAACGTCAACATTACGGAAATTTCCGTTCTCGCACGCAAACTGCGAGCCGCCCGCTCTCCTCAAGAGCGTTTATTTGCGTTAGCCGAGCATCACTCGCTTCTAAGTTCTTTATAAATTTTATTTTTATTTTTGTATAAATTCGTAAATAAGCAAATATAATGTCTAGACCCGCAAATCCCGCGTCCGGTCGTATCAAACCCAAGGGCTTATCCCTAGTTCTTTAAACGCTCGTAGTCTCAGCACTAAACTTCCTGAGCTCAAACTGTTCCTTCAGAACAACGAGCCAGACTTATTGCTTCTTCAAGAGACGTGGCTCACTCTAAACCGCACCAGGGGATTCGCTGTTCCCAATTACGTGTTCATTCGTAACGATAGGCCCGGCGGTTACGGCGGCACAGCTATTTATCACAAAAGAGGTTTCCATTGCTGTCCTCTCCCTACCCCTCCTCTCCTCAACATGGAGGCCACTGTGTGTAGATTGGCTATAGTCATCCGACCGTCATCATAGCTTCAGTCTACATACCTAGTGACATCCATCGTACCAGACCTATCCTTAGCGACTTCGAGGCCATTCTCGCCCTCGGCCATTCAGTCATTATGTTTGGAGATTTTAACTCCAAACATACTGACTGGAAGTGCCTATTGACCAACCAAAGCGGTAGAGAACTCCTTAAAATCACTCAGCAACTCGACTTAGACGTCATCTCTCCCGTCACTCCCACTCACTATCCCGGCAACCCTAACTACTCTCCTGACATCCTCGATTTTGCGATCGTCAAACAAATCAACCTCGATCTCAGATCTATCGAACCGCTCGATGACCTTGGCTCTGATCACCGCCCCGTCTCCCTCGTGCTAGGACTGCCTAATAATCACGTCACTCCTCCTAAGACCTTTACCAACTGGAAAGGTTTTAAAAATACTTTACCTTCAGCCTTAGAGGCCCCACACTCTCCGCTCGCGATCTCGCCCGACCAATTAGACAGCCCGGACAAAATAGATTCATTAGTCGACTCCCTCACTGATGCTATCAACTCAGCCATCAGTGTAAACGGAAAGGTTGCTAAGGGAAATATACCCTGTACACTTTGACAGCGTCGGGATGCACTCGTGAGAGTAATTAAACACGGTTTTGGACCTTTGGGTATTTACTATACGAACACGTACTTATTTAGAACAATACAACTTGGAAAACATAGGATATTAAAGAACAACAAAAGCAGAGAGCGCGCGGCGTGGCTTTCATCCGTGATAGTCGAGAAGCAACTGCCGCGCTTGCGAACCCCTAACAGTAACGGCGCGTGAGCACACCCCCGCGCTCTCCGCTATCCCACGTATCCGTGCGTCGCCTACACACCCCACCCCAGTGCTGGACTACCAGCACTCATCTTCCAACAGCACTGGGGCGACGCGTGTCACCGAGCGCTTGAGAATATTGCCGGACTTAAGTTTTACATCAACCATTCTAATGCGTCCATCTTTCCCTGGATAAACCGAGTGAACCACGCCTCTAGGCCAAATATTTACGTTATTTGTTTAACTAAGTTAATTGCAATTTCAGTATTAGGCAAACTGTCAATATAGTCATCCATATAATGTTGTTTCGTGATAGCCTCAACAGCTGACGGCATGGATGATTGAAACAAATATGCGTTTTTATTCTTAACATATTGCGCTATGAATGGCGAACAGTAAGCGCCAAAAATCAAAGACGTCATAGCATATGTTTTTACGTCATCGTTAGGGTCATATCGCCATAAAAACCTAAGCGCGTCTTGATCTTGCGACCTGATTTTTATGCGCAAAAACATGTCTTTAATATCGCCTGTCACGGCAATGGGATTTTCACAGAATTGCAACATAATTCCAAAAAGAGACACGTGTAGGTCGGGACCTTTTAATAAACAATCGTTTAGTGAAATTCCATTACATTTTGCCGCCGCGTCAAAAACTAATCGTAACTTTTTTTTATTTAAGTTATCGATCCCAAAGTGCGGCAAATACCACGTTTTAGGTGAAATCGTTTCTTTAAGTATTTCTTTAACTATAACCGGTATCAGCCTTCATTTTCTTCTCAACATTAAGTAATCTATACAAAGCTTGTGGGCGCGAGTCGGGCATCGAACCCTGTTCATTTTTCCAGGGCAGGCCAACACACCATCGCCCATTATCAAAAACTGCCGTCTGTTCCACCTGCGCTACAGCACGCACATCCTCCGCGTTCTGTCGCGGCTTGCCAGTCACCCCCATGGACTCAATATTAAAAAAACTACTTACCTCCTGATGAAGCTCTTGCAGCGCGAGGTGTTCATCGCCGCCTGCTGAGAGGAGGAGGGTGGAGTAAGGAGCGCTCGCACCAGGTGTCCAGTGGGCCACGCGCCCATGTAAAGACCATCCCAAGGGCGTGAGAGTAGCGCATGGTTCATTCGGTTTCCCAACGACAACATTTAAAGGAATTAGCAAGTGATTATTATCCTGACCGATCAACATTTCTGGTTTACATTTTTCATTTGCAAAATATTGTTTTAAATTAATTAAATGTGTATATAAGTTACAATCAACAACTGATAAATCTTGGGAAGGCAAGTCAAGCTGTTCGACACTCCTAGCGCTTATATTAAACAAATGGTTACTCATACCTGATAAAGATAGTTTAACCATCTGTGATTTACAAACAACATCATTGTTATTCCAAGGCCCACTAATACGCAGGGTCTCACTCTTGCCGACCAGGCCCGCCCTCGCCGCTAAACTTGAGCTTATCAATGAGACAGTTGAGCCATCGTCGAGGAGCGCGGTTGTATTTATTTTACCAAGCGGACCGTTAATAATGACAGGGACTACTTTTAATAAAACTTTAAAATTACTTACGTTAATGTGAGTTACCGTTTCCGACTGTGTTAACCCTCGCGACGACGACGGCTCAGCCAACCTTTGCTCATTTCTGTTGCTAATCTTTTCTTGACTGTTATTATTTGTTTTCGTTATTTCATAGTGTAGGAGGCGATGATGGGCCTGGTTGCAATTCCTCTCGTCACATATAGGCGCGGTACAAATATTACGGTCGTGCCGCGTAATTAAACACTTAAAACATAGACCGTGCCGCACGACACATACGTCCATCTATCCTTACGGAGGGACCTTTTAAACCTTTTACAATTAGGTAACGAGTGCACCGACACTCGACAATACCTACACAATGTGTTATCACTGCGCGCACTTTGCACTAACGCGAATTCCGATTTCGGTTGCACTTGGCGATCACTTTGCCTAAAATACCTATCGGGCCGAGTGTTCACACAGTTTACGTTAGACATTGATATCTTCAAAGCCTCCTCGTTCAGGAATGAAGACAGCTTAACCAATCTCGGTCGTTTATAACTGCTTTTTGCATAACAGTAATCGGACCATTTAGAAATAAGCACCGTCGGTAATTTTGCCATTATGTTCCTTGTTAGATTATTGTCATGCAGGTATTCGTCACGCCCAAGGGCGCTAACAGCTGCGATAAAGTTTTTTATTTTGATTGAGAATACCACGAAGTTTTTATGGTAATCTTGTGGTAGCGGGTGCAGTCTTGTAAGCTCCCACTCTATACGGGATAAGATAACGTCCGGGTTTCCAAACTGCAACTCCAGCGTGGACATCACCTCCTCAGCTGTCGTGCACGTAACCAGCAGCGCTGCTACGGCTTCTTTAGCGGCCCCACGTAGGCATCTCCTTAGCCGCCAAAGATTCTCTGTGGTGCTGAATTTACATAAGTCAGTTGACTCCTCATAGGCCTGCTTAAACTGCAGCCATTCCATGGGATCTCCAGAAAACCAGGGTAACTCCTTTGGTGTGCTCAGGCGACTTAGCAGCTTCGTGTTCGTTCCGTTGACGGCCGTTGAAGTGGCTAGGTCCTGTAGTGCAGTGGCAAGCTGTTGAACAACGTCCTCGGTGCCGCGGGTGACACGGTTAGCGACCACCGGCGGCGGGCACGGGAAACTCGTTTCATGACCATTGTCGTGCGCTTCCTGTGCACGTAATTCAAACAGACTGCGATCTATCCATTTGCCCACTTTAGTCATAGAACACTTTGAACTTTGAGAGCGTGAACTGTATTCAATTTGTGCTAAGTCCATGGCTAAGCGCTTATCAATAAGCTCCTTTTCTATACGCGCTTTTTCCTCAGCAGCTTCTAATTGTAATTGTAACCTTTGTGCCCGCAAAGATGAAGACGATGACTTTTGCGAGGTAGTTTTTTTTGTAGACCCACTCTTTTTCATAAGTGGCGGGGCCTCATCTGTCTTAATTTCTTTTATATTACTTGGGCCGGCAATTTCCTCATTTTCTTGTGCTTTTCGCGATGTACTGCGGGTGTGCACCATCTTGCTGGCTGGTGTATGGAAGATCCGCTCGAAGACCACTTGGTACACTTTGACAGCGTCGGGATGCACTCGCGAGAGTAATTAAACACGGTTTTGGACCTTTGGGTATTTATTATACGAACACGTACTTATTTAGCACAATACAACTTGGAAAACATAGGATATTAAAGAACAACGTGGAAAAGCAGAGAGCGCGCGGCGTGGCTTTCATCCGTGATAGCCGAGAAGCAACTGCCACGCTTGCGAACCCCTAACAGTAACGGCGCGTGAGCACACCCCCGCGCTCTCCGCTACCCCACGTACCCGTGCGTCGCCTACATACCCAATCTACCATTAGCCGTTAGCAATCTCATTAAAGCTAAGAACGCGGCACTCCGGAGAGCCAAGAAATATCCCACGCCCGCCTATAGATCAGCTGCGAACAAACTACAACGTAAAGTTAGGTCTCGCCTCGCGGAACTCCGAGACGCTCAGTTTAACGATCTCATGGAGAATATCTCCCCGTCCCACCAAGCGTACTATAGTATGGCCCAAGCCTTACGCGTAGATGCCGCCTCTCACATTCCTCCTCTCACTCGTCCCGACGGCACTATTGCCTTTGAAGCCGAAGAGAAAGCCGAATGCTTCGCCGTCAGCATAGCGGCACAATGTTCGCCCAGCACGCAACCCGCGGATCCCTCCCACATCCAGGCGGTGGAGGACGAAGTTCTCCGCAGAGAATCTCTCCCCATCACCGACGACCCCGTCACAGTCTCTAATGATGAAATCTTGCTTCCCATTAGAAGTCAAAAGTCCAAAAAGGCTCCGGGTGCGGATGGTTCTTACCTTGTTAGCCATCATCTTCAATGCCTGCTTCGACCACAGCTTTTTTCCAAAAGCCTGGAAAGAAGCGACAGTCATAGGCATTCCCAAGCCGGGTAAACCTCTGAATATCCCGGCTAATCACAGACCCATCAGCCTCCTCAAGGCCATGTCTAAACTTCTCGAAAGAATCATACTCTCTCGAATGCGGAACCATCTGTTTCCAACGGATGGCGATCCCCTCATCATTCCCCACCAGTTCGGCTTCCGCGCTAAGCACTCCTGCCCTCAGCAAGTCCATCGAATCGTCGAGTACATACTCGACGGCTTCTATCCGAAACGAAAGAAAACGATCGCAGTTTTCTTTGACGTTGCCAAGGCTTTTGACAAAGTCTGGCACAGCGGTCTCGTTTATAAACTCTACAAAATAGGCTTACCGGCTCGCTTAGTTAGGATAATCGCGTCGTTTCTCAAAGACCGCACGTTTCGTTTCAAACATGAAGGCACGCTTTCCGCGCCTCGTCCCATAAAGGCTGGAGTCCCTCAAGGCTCAGTCCTCGCCCCTCTGTTGTATACCGTGTATACTAACGACATACCCACTCGGCCGAAAGACGTCGAACTCGCCCTCTTTGCTGACGACACAGCCCTTTACACCAAAGGCCAAAGTGTCCCGGGTCAGACTCAGACTGTCAGACTCCAAAAGGCTGTAGACGCCCTCGGTGCATGGTTTCAAAAACGGCGTATGCAAACAACGTCATGTCGCTGACAATCTGCACGTTCGAATGTTAGGTACTCCCATCCCCTGGAAGTGCACTACCAAATACTTAGGCGTCACCTTAGACCAGACGCTTTCTTTCAAGCCACACGTCGATAGAGAAACGAAACTCACCCGTTTTTACTTAGGCCGCTTATATAGTATGTTAGGTAGAAAAAGTAAAATATTCAGAAACAAACGTACGCTTTATAAGGTTTGCGTTAGACCAGTCATGACATATGCCTCGCCAGTCCCTCCGTCCTGCAAAAGTGCAGGTAGTTCAAAATCTCTTCTGCCGCAGGGCCACAGACGCACCGTCTGCGTAACGCGGACCTGCACAGAGATCTTGAACTACCTTCAGTGCAACAGCACCTCAAAACGCTCTCAGAATCGTTCTTCAAACGCGCCGAATCCCATCCCAATCCTCTAGTTCGAGATTCAGTCTCATATACTGCTCCTGTCTTAGATTCGACATTCAAAGTCGCTAGACCGAGAAACGTGCACACGAACGTAGCGACGCAGCTGACGCTAGATCTCTTAGCCCTTCAGGCCGCAAATTCTAATTCTAACGTAAATTTTAATTCTAACGTAAATCCGAATTAATGCAATTTTATTTTTCAATTTTTAATGTTTTTAATTATTTACTTTTCATTTTGAGCACCTTCAGTGCTATGTATTCACCTTCAGTGCTATGTAAATCCCAGCGGGTGACCCGTTGTGAGCCCCGCTAGCGCGGCCTGTTTCTCCAATTGGCCGTCGCTCAGATGAAGGCTGAGTAGCAAAAAATTGTACGAGCCGACAGGGGGTTTTTTAGTGGGTATGGTTCTGGTAGGCGTCGGGACGAGTCCCACATAACACCGATCGCGCGCGCGGATTATGCGTCAGAGCATTTTTTATCCTCCTGCCCTTCCCGTGGAGGGGAACAAAAAAAAACCTACTTCCTACATGAACAGCGCAACCTACTTCCTACAGGAACAGCGCAAAATATTGGGTTTATTTTCTGTACCAAGCTTAGAGCCGGAGAGTGACAGGCGCGCGTTACACGCGGATATTAAATTCAATAAAGTCGCAGTTGACATATGTCTTGACAATATTAGATTCTTATATATTTATATATATGTTTCTTAATTTTTTTAATATTAAGCATTTACAAAGTGTGATTTAAACGAAAGATTCACAAACGTATGTAGTATCTATCTATAACCTTATTGTAGCAGTTTACCAGCTGGAGTCCGGGGCTTCGCTTGCTTATCACTCTGGTAAAAGTCCTGGATGACACTCACTGTACCTGAGTAACTTGCACCCCACTACTTTGTTTTCCTGTAAGCGCACCCCCCATTTAAGGATCGAAAAATGTGGGGCTTGACTTTGTGTATGGCACTCACCATATCCATTGTCCTTTTCTATACCTACCCCTGACAATGTGTTCGTAAAATCGTATTATTATCGTCACACACAAAGTTTTAATCGTCTACAACGACTTATTTATTCATTTTACGTACAATATTGTTTCTTGAGGTATAAAAACGTAATAATAATAATAATACTTCATTTCAAAATATCAACGCTGATAGCCGAAAATTGGGATATTTTTACAAAAAACACTTAAAATAAAGCATAATATTAAAAAGGGGCTTTCATTCGCTTTCTACATAAATACGACAGAAACTAAATATTAGTATACCTGCTAGCAGGCATTAGTTCTTTAGCCTCGCAGTGGAAATCAGAGAGTAAGGAATCCTAGTGCCATCTTCCATGCTTTCACCATGGTTTAATGTAACGGGTTGGCCGTAGCAAGGACGTGACAACGACTCTATGCTGTGTCACGTTAAACCGTTCACCGTTGACGTTCAAACCCAGCGACTCGAAACTCAGCTGTGCGTGTAATTAACTTATGCTAGTGCGTCCAGGATCATAATGCAGGTAAATTCGACCATAATTTAAAACCGAACCTCGGGCGCAGGTTACTGGACTGTTCAGCGACTGGCTCAGCGAGGGCGACGCCTGCTTCCGCCGCTGCATCTCCAATTCTCCAAAACACAAAAAAAATTCTTATTGAAATGCTCGTAAACTTTAAACATCCTACTAAAGCAGAAATATTTTATTTAATTCCGAACTGGTATTTGTTTTAAATAAGTTAGTATTGGGACTATTTTAAAAAAATGTTTCCTGCATGGCAATTTGTATTTATAATAAATTGCCAAATATTTTAAAAGCGATGCCCATTAGGATATTTAAGAACGAATCGTTCAATTGTTTATTAGATAACAGCTTTTAAAGTGTGAATGAATTTTTAAACTGACATCTTATATAATTAAAATCCTTCGTTTTGAATTGAATCAAATATGACTTTTGATAATTTTGATAATATGAAAATTGTTATTTATTTATTTATTTATTTAGATTCTCCAACAAGGGCTTACATTAATACTTGCTTTACAATATTTAGCATAATATGTTAGTTAAATGCGCCCTCAATTATAGGCGAATACAGCATGCCTTAACTTTAACAAAAATACACTTTATTACAAAAATAAGAACGTAAAGATCAGAAATTTATACGAAAATACAGAAAAAAAGATTATCGGTACTAAATGGTTACAGTGGTCAAATGTTTTTTTAATTTAATTTTAAACGTACTGATTTTATCGGACACAATGCAAAGTTCACCCGCGTTATGTATCCTGTTAAACGCAGTGCACATCCTTCTAATTGGCGAATAATATCCTAAATTTGTCTTGGCAACTTTTACGTAAAAGAGTTTTCGGTTTTGTGTTCTGCGTAGTTTATGTGGTACATTTAATGAAACCTTGTTCAAGAGATCGTTACTATCAATAGCGCCAGTCAGAAGTTTGTGAAGGAAAATTAGGTCTATGGACTGTCTGCGATCTGAAAGTGACTGCATCCCATAATGTTTGAGTCTGTCAGTATAGTGTGGAATCTGTTTAGCCAATTTATATTTATAAGTCAGATGCCATAAAAATCGTCTTTGAATACTTTCCATACGACTTGTGTAGACAGCATAGTGAGGATTCCATACGGGACCGCAATATTCAAGGGTACTACGTACTAATGCGTTATAAAGTAGCAAGATGGTATGCGGATTTTTGAAGTTTTTGGAGTTACGCATAATAAATCCTAGCATCCTGAAACTCTTCGATACAATGTGTTCAATATGATGGTTGAACTGAAGTTTGTTGTCAAAGACCACTCCAAGATCCTTAATTTTCGAAACCTTGGATAAAGTCTTGCCATCAACACTGAATCTTATGTCATGGTATGGGTCATTACGGTTTCGTGAAAAGTGCATGTGGAAGCATTTATCGGTATTCAAGTACATTCCGTTAATAGTACACCACTCAACAAGTCTATCCAAGTCTTCTTGGAGCCTGATATGATCTTCAATGGATCTAATGATTTTAACGATTTTTAGATCATCGGCAAAAAGATAAAAGTCAGAGTTTTTGAAACATACGCCCACATCATTGATAAACACGTTGAATAGTAGCGGTCCTAGTCTAGATCCTTGTGGGACACCAGAAGAAGCGGTAAAAGCGTCAGAATTATAGCCCCCTACAACTACAACTGATGATCTATTATTTAAGTATGATTCGAACCACGACATCAAGGTGCCTGCTACACCTAACATACTCAGTTTATCTAGGAGGATCCTGTGCGGTACTTGGTCGAATGCCTTGCTGAAGTCTGTGTATATAACATCAACTGGAATCCGATTATCTATATTCTCTATGAGAGACTCGACAAAAGCTACCAAATTAGTTGTGGTTGATCTCAGTCGCATAAATCCGTGTTGATAAACACTGATAATGGATTTCATATGCCAGGCAACCGCAGAATGAACCAGTTGTTCAAAAACCATACCTAGTACCGGCAATATGGAAATGGGTCTATAATTTTTTATATTTCTTTTTTCGCCGGTTTTATGTATGGGGACAACTCGAGCACGCTTCCAAACTGTAGGAAAGACTCCAGTACCTATAGAAAAGTTATAAATTTGGAACAAAGGTTCAGATAAGACTTTGGCACATGTTTTAAAAAATATAGTAGGAATACCGTCATCACCAGCACCTTTCTTTGGATCAAGTCTTTTTAAAACATTATAGATTTTGCTTCGAGTAATTGATATTGAAGTCAAGACACTAGAATTAACCGAGCTCGAGTTGCTGGTAGGAGTAGGTGAATCAGTAATGGAGGATGTGTTATAAGCTTGCGAAAAGTTTTTAGCAAACAAATTGCATATGCTTTCCCCTGTTGAAGCTGTATGTTCACTAAGAATCATACATGAAGGATAACCGATATCTGATTTTTTTTTACCTTTTATATAGTTCCAAAAGACTTTAGGATGTGAGTGAATAGAGTTTTCGATCCTATTTATGTATTGCTGATATTGATCTATTTGTAATTTTCCACATCTATCTCTCAACAATTCGAACGACAAGCGGTCCAAA
Source organism: Marasmarcha lunaedactyla (assembly GCA_923062675.1). Classification (NCBI taxonomy): domain Eukaryota; kingdom Metazoa; phylum Arthropoda; class Insecta; order Lepidoptera; family Pterophoridae; genus Marasmarcha; species Marasmarcha lunaedactyla. The sequence continues at coordinate 852,585 of OV281344.1, forward strand.
GGATTTTTATATTTTTTTAAACGGGATCGGTATTTATTTTTTTCTTTGAGTAACCTGATTAGATCTTGACCAAACCAAGAAGGATATCCTACCTTATTCTGTTTTATACGATGCTTAGGAACATGTTCATTGATTAATTTTCGTAGTTCAGCATAAAATACATCAGTCATGGTTCACATTTTGACAGTTTTCAAACATCGACTTCCAATTAATTTTATCAAGTTTCCCGATGATTGATTCATAGTCAGCCCGAAAGAAGTTATGCTTTAGTATATCATTAGGCTTCAATGAAGTGTTCATCTGAATATCGATATCAAACTCCAAAGCTGGGTGAGCGATATCCATTTTAACCAACGCATGAATACTTTGATGAAAATTCACTACAGGAATGCTACTCAATACAAGATCCAGTGTGTTACTTTTATTATTAGGAATGCCGTTATATTGTTTTAAATTATTTAAATTAGCGAAGTCTATCAGATCTCTTACGAACAAACTGGTCGTCGAGTCGACAGTCAAGTAGTTTGTTTCTTTTACATATGACCAAGGAACCCTTGATAAATTAAAATCACCCACAACCAAAGCGTAACTTACATCTGCCAAGGTCCTATTTGCATTGTTTATAAAATGTGTGGTGGCAGATACACCGAGCATAGTAGCATTCGTGACTTTGAAGTTCTATCCAACTCTATCCATACCCACAAATCCTCACAGTCACTTTCAAATCTCAGTGTTCCTTTCTGAATTTATCTCACTTTTTACTGCTACAACAACACCACCACCGGATTTATTTGAATGAAACCCAGATGTACCGGTTTGTACAGATAATATTAATGAATTACACTAATTGGATATTTATTATGAATGAATGTAGTAATTTAAGTAGTTATTATTTAGAATTATATTTAATTTTATTAATTGACATTTATATTGACATCGTAAAATTGTAATTTAAGATGATTTTTTGACATTGAATTTATTGATTGCAGACAAATTTTAATTATGTATTTCACTTAATTTGGAACTATAGCAATGAAAAAAATTTTTTGATATTTATATACCTAATGACGTCTTAAGGATTGTCGTCAATTATCTCTGATTTACGATTACTGATTTATTTATATGAAAATAAATTTCTTTTTTAAATAAATTTATATGTCTATTCAGACAATGAAAATAAATTTCTAGTCCCTTGAGGCAACGATATGGCTCTTACGGAATACGCTGTCTCCCCCGTCACCGGCAAGCGTTTTGTGTAGTGGTTCATTATGTAAGCCTATGGCAAATTAAATACAATATATGTGCATAAAGCGCAGTGTGTTGAAGCTCAGTATGACAATCCTAGTTAAGCAGCAGAGGTTTCAAGTCTTCAAGTTCAACAACTGTGCCTAGAACAATTCCATTCAACAAAGTATATGCTGCTGGCGGCCGGTGCTCGTTGATAGCTCCTGAAAGCAAGTAATTAAAAATAAAGTTATTCTGGGGACAGGCTGTTACTCAGGCGTTAAATTGGTAATAACTCATTAATTTCATAATATTCCACATTGCTACTTCTTTGGCGACTAAAAAAATCTAAAAACCACTTACTCCAACTGTTTCGCCGCGACCTTGAACCGCTGCCAGCGAGGTCCGCAACTAGCCCCGGCCACATTGTGCGAAATGTGACTTTGAGTGCAGTCACTGCTAACATAGTTTATCCATCAAAAAGCACACAAAATCAATTAAATAGTTTCGTTATGTACATCAAATAAATGCAGCAATGAAATAATCTTTATGAATATGAAAAGTTCTATATCTTATTTACTCTGTCTAAAGAAAACTTTCCTTCCAGTAATTTTAAAACATTGTTGGTTCAAAGACTCTTTGCTCGCTTTTCCGTTTTTTGGTAAGTTATAGGAAGGTGTATTAGTCGAAACTACTATACGCCCTGTGTACGAGCCAATGTGTCATTGCACTCGTTCACCGCGTTTACCTAAGTAAGCAATATTAGATGTATATAAATTCGACATTATTACAATAAAAACAGTGATCATTACGCACTCAACGGGTTTCATTTGACATCCCTATCATCATCGCCTATCAGTAACAGCATCATAGGAATCTATCACCATATATCAGAAGCATCTATCAGCATCAGCAGCAGCAGCAGCAACAGCTATCATCTATGTGGGTAGTTAGCCGTGAACAGTATTAGCTCCGTAAATATATTAAAATTAAACTATATTATGAGCAATATTCAATATTATCTCTGGTGAAAATCGAGTAATAGTGTGTGCTACGTATGTGACATTGTGGGCAACGATAATAAAACAATACTAACAGTATTATTGTTAATCTCAACTGACAAGAAGAACGAGTACCTACTTAAAACATCTATTACGCATATAAAAACCGGAATATTGAGAAATTTTATAAACCAGTTAATAAGTGAGCTATTTTTAGTGAAGTGAAATAATATCTTATAAATAGTTAAAACTAAAATTCATAATATTACCGTAAATAAGATTTGTTAGTGCTGCCATCTATACACTCCAGCAAGAACTTTCTAATAACATTCATTATGAACAAATGTAATGCGTGTGGTAAATTCCTTCCATCAACGGGTGGCGCTACGTGCCCTAAGTGCAAAGGTAAATACCACAAGGCTTGTATAAACATAAGCCCGAATGCCAACATTAATAAAGACTGGCTATGTCCTTGCTGCTTGGTGAAGTTGCCACGACGCGATAATGCAGATACCCCAGTGAGAGGCGCGCCATCGGATTCCCATTTAACACTCGATCATTTGGTGGAATCTATCTACCCTATACCAGACACCAGAGATCATACAATTAGTGAGAAAATAACGGAACTTATTAGAGAAATTCGCTTATTTAGGGAAGAGATGAAAAACATCCGTAGCGATATGTTGATATTTCATCAAGAAGTGGCTGAAATGAAAACTACAATTTTATCATATAGAGAAAAAACTGATAATATACTGCAAGAAAATATAAAACTGTCAAGAACGTGTGAAATGCAAAGTAATAAAATAAGTGTTCTTGAAAATAGTATTCAAAACATTAAACAAGTACTCAACGACAGTAATCAGGCAAGTCTAAATAACGACATCGAAATCGTGGGGTTGCCAGAAACTCACAACGAAAAATGTATGCACCTTTTAGGTTTAGTTGCCAGCAAACTAGGTATTGCAGTTCAGGACGCGGAAATAGCGGAGACATACCGTGTTGGCCCCCGGCACCTAGCGGCTACACAGGCCAGTGGCGCGCGCGTGCGCCCGCGCCCTCTGGTGGTGCGCCTGGTGCACCGCGCCGCGCGGGACCGCATCCTGCAGGCCGCGCGGATGCGCCGCAACCTCACCACAGCGGATATGGCCCTGTGTCCTGCTGCCTCTAACTCCAACTTTTATATAAACGAGCGACTAACCAAAGAGAATCGTAGTATTTTCAAACAAGCTAAAGAACAGGCAAAAAAGTCAAATTGGAGGTATATATGGATAAAAAATGGAAAGATATTCGGACGAGAGGCAGATGGAAAACCAGTACAGTGTTTTCGTAATGAAGAAGACCTTAAAAAAATTAATTAGTATCTTCACCTTATTTATCTTTAAAAAATACTCAATTAACAACATTCTGTGTACATTCATTAATGTATACTCACATTCTGTAGTAAGTTACAATTATATTTTATGTAAAAATCTCTTCTATATAATCAATTTATGTAAAGTATTACTAAGGATAAAATATATATTTTATTGTATTTATATAATAATAAGTTTTTATTTATGTCCCAAATATGAAAATGTTATAATCAAATATTATTTTTATTTTTATTCTTATTTCAACTATAAGTTTGTAAATTTAAGTATAATATTAGTTTTCTTTCATTTCAATACCAGCATAATATTAAAAATGAAATATATATCTTGTGTAAATTGTATAGTTCTACAACTACTTCTTAGATACGTAGGCTTTATTTTTAAAATTGAATTATTAACAAATAGCATGAAAGTATACTCATTGCATTTTAACAATAACATAACCTTAAAATTAAAGTATTTATTTAGTCTAAACTACAAAATTCTCAGGGTATATTATTCCAAAATTTTACCATTTAAAATTAATTTATTAAATATAAGCACAGAAACAATTCAATTTATTCTTGTTGCATACATACATTCTTATATAGGCATATCATTGAATTTAAATTTATTACATTTGACAGGTGCAATACTGCTACTATTTTCATTTAGTTTAAATGGGTTCGACTAAAAAAAAACATTTAACGTTAGGACTTTTAAATGTTAGATCACTTTTTACTGGTACAGATGAACTCTTAAATACTATTAATGTCCACAAGCCCGATGTTTTAGCTTTAAATGAAACATGGTTAAAACAAGGACAAGACAAATTTGCACCAAGAGTTCCTGGTTATATTTTGAAACATAAACCTAGATCAAAAATAGGAGGTGGGGTGGGTTTCTTTTTCCGTCAGGAACTACGGGTTAAAACTCGCTCTTGCCCGCCATCAAAGCTGGAACAAATGTGGCTGGAACTTTTACTGCCGCATCAAATTAAAATTGCAATCTGTACAGCTTATAGACCTGAATCGGTTACGGTGAATGAGGCAATAGAGGCATTAAGTGAATCAATCAGTTCATTAGGTAAGTTTAACCATTATTTTATTTTATCCGATTTTAATGTAGATATTCTATACAAAAATAATTACCATATGACAGACATTACAAACTTCCTAAATCAACACAGTCTCACTCAACTAACCAATGAACCAACTCGAATAACTGATAGCACAGCAACTGCTTTAGATTTAATTATAACAGACTCACCGCAAATATGTAAAGACTTATCAATACACCATAACCGGGCCTTAAGTGACCACGCCCTTGTGCTTTTACACGTTCATCTCATAAAACCAAAGATACCCGAAAAGTTTATAACTAACCGCGTCCTAGCAAATATAGACACAGATTCTTTTTTGTATGATCTGCACTCATGGCCTTGGCATCAAGTTACTGCATCTAAAGATGTGGAAACGATGGTGACTACATTAGATATACTACTTGTGGGCCTATTCGATAAGCGTGCACCTGAAAAACGACGTAAAATAAAAATAAAACCCACACCATGGCTAACTGATAATATAAAACACATGATTGCTATTCGTGATAAAGCCTTGATAAAAGCACAAAAAACTAAACAAGAGAACCATAAGAACTTTTACAAAATTATGCGAAATTATGTTACTGGTGCTATTAAAAGAGAAAAGGCGGCTTTCTATGACTTTTACGTTAATAACAACATTAAAAAACCAGTTAAAATGTGGCGTTATCTTAAAAGTTGTTCGGCTCTATCTGAAACTGCAAAACTTAATTCTTCTCAATTTTCAGATCCAAACGAAATAAACAAGGCTTTTTTAAATATTCCAGGCAATGGCGAACTTAACAAATTAAACTTTAACTTTTTCCAAAATAATTTATTTTCTCAGAGTCATTTTAATTTCAAACCCTGTACAGAAACCGAAATTCTTAAAATAATTGAAACGATTAATACTTACGCAACTGGACATGACAAAATTACCATTGACATGATAAAACTTAGTTTAGATATTACACTCCCAATAATAACTCATATTATAAACGAATCTTTGCGAACTGGTGTTTTCCCTAATACATGGAAAGTGGCTAAAGTCATACATTTACCAAAAAAATCAAATGTAGAATGTTATTCTGATTTAAGACCTATCAGCATTTTACCTGTTATGTCAAAATTTGTTGAGAGAGCCGTATCACTGCAGTTAACTAGTTATTTACAAAATCAAAAAATAGTTCCCGATATACAGTCTGGGTTTCGTAGGGGTTACAGTACGGCAACAGCACTGGCCCATGTTACTGATGATTTAATTGCAGCATCTGATGTTGGAATGGGAAGCATCCTAGTGTTGCTTGATTTTTCACGCGCTTTCGACTGTGTAAACATAAAACTCCTGTTGGCAAAAATGCGTTATTACGGGTTCTCTGATACAGTTCTGAAATGGTTCAATTCATATCTGAGTCATAGGAGTCAATATGTGGCTATAGAAAATGAAGATGGCGTGGAAGTGCAATCGGATATACTCGAAATAAGTAGAGGAACGCCACAAGGGTCCATTCTTAGTCCGCTTTTGTTCATCATGTTTACAGCGGACCTCACCAATCAGGTAGCAAACTGTAGGTTACATCTTTACGCTGATGATGCACAGGTCTACTATTCTTTCTTGCCACAAAACACTACTATTGCAGAGAAAATCATCAATGATGATTTGCAAAACATATATAGATGGGCGGAAGTAAATAATCTTGTTTTAAACCCCCATAAATCTCAATATATGGTAGTAGGTACGAAACAACAATCGGAGACTATAATTTCATTTAGACCCAATATTCGCATCAATGATAAATATATAGAGCGAGTTAGTAGCGCGAAAAACTTAGGCTTAGTAATGGACCCAGAACTGAGGTATACTGAACATGTCAATTTGAAAGTTAGAAACGCTTTCTATCGCCTCAAAATTTTATATGGGATTAGGGAATATCTTTCAGAACAGGTGAGATGTTTGCTCGTTGATTCCCTCGTGCTGTCACAGTTTAATTATTGTGATACAGTTTATGGGCCACGTTTGTATCATAAAACTTCAAAATACATTCAAAGAGTACAAAATGCCTGCATGCGATTCTGCTTTAACATCCCAAAGTACTCTCACATCTCACCTTATATCACTCAGTATAAGTTACTTAATATGGAATCCCGTAGAAAAACTCACTTGGCCACTCTGGTACACAAAATTGTTTACGAACAGAAACCAGCGTACTTATCTTCCAAACTGACATGGACAAAAGACCAACATAATTTCAATACTCGCAGTAAGGAAATAAGAAAGATGACTTTACCAGTGCATAGATCCGCAGGTTTTAAAGGTTGCTTCAAATTTGCGGCTTCTAAAATATGGAATGATTTGCCACCACCATTGCGGCAAAACATGTCGCAATTTACTTTAAAAAAAAAACTTAAGATTTTATACTTAGATAAACAAAAACAAAAGGTATAAGTAGACAATATGCATTGTAAGAATAAAAAAGTGAAATATGTGATAAAAAATACAATAATTACATAATGATGTATCTTTGTCTTTTTTTTTTAATATGGATATTATTTATATATGGATAAGTATTTATTTTTTAAATTAAATATATAATTAAATGTATACTGGGTTATATGAGTTGTTGAGAATGTTTGTTTATAATTTTCAAACCTTGTAATAAAATGTATATTAAATATTAATAAATATGGCTATTTTATAAATGAAATTAGCGTCTAACTACCAAGATAAAATATGCTTTCTTTATGTTTAATTAGTAGGGGCATACTGAAAACCAGCGCAGTCAAAATAATATTGTTATGACTGCATACGCTGAGTATGTACCTTTTGTCAAAAATAATATTTACCTAGAATTTAATTAGTTTTAAGACTTTTGTAACTTTCTCTGTGTGTATTTTTTTTTTTTTTGGCAATAAATATTTCTTTCTTTCTTTCTTTCTTTCTTTCTATATCAGCTATCAGTCTTAAAGTGTAGTTTTAACTACATTTTTTTTTTTGGTCCTTCGAGGATTATTTTTGATTTGGACCTTCGTCGAAGGAAAACAGCCACCATAAGAGCCACCAGCAGAGCGACCATGACATCGGACTCCGAGCGGCCTTCAACTCCCAAACTCTCCCAACCAACAACATCGAAAACAAACTTTCACATCCCAAGCATTCATTTGGAAAAATCCGACACGCGCCAAGGGCTGCAAGATCTTTTAGTACAACAATACGCTAATTTCCGGGCATTGGAGCGACAGATAAATCGCATCAATATCGAGAAACTCGAAGAAAAATGGGAGATTGAAGACGAACTGCGTAACCTACAACAGCGCTGGCGAAACATCGATGATCTACATCTGCGCATCGATATCTTATCAACAGTATCAGACAATAAATATGAAAGAAAATTCGCTGACATCGAGGGCCAGTACCTTACCTCAAAGCGGACCCTGAATCAAAAACTAGGGTCAAGCGCACACTTACAAAATTCTCTACCTCAGATTGATATTCCCATACTTACGGGAAAGTACACACAGTGGCCTACATTTTGCGATTTATACACCGAAGCGATACATAACAATAAGTATCTAACAAACGCGCAGAAAATGCAATATTTAAAATGTAAGATCAAAGGAGAAGCAGAGCGCATTATTCAACACCTTCATATATCAGCCGAGAACTACGGCACTGCCTGGGAAATATTAGATCATCGCTACAATAACCCGCAGCTCCTATTCACCAAGCAAGTCGAAATCCTTCTCAATCAGCCCAATATTCACAAACAAACCTCATATGAATTGAAGAAGCTCTACGAGACTACAACTGAATGCATCCACGCCGTACATAACCTGGGGGTGGACACCAACAGCTGGGATCCTTTAATAGTACACATTTTATCGAAAAAGCTAGACATTGATACCTACAGCGACTACAAGGAGTCCCGCAAGGCGCCGCGCTCACTACCTACACTTGAAGAATTTATGACGTTTATTGACAGTAAATTTACGGTGCTTGAACCTATACAATGTAGAGAAAAGGATAATCATTGTACCAAAAAATGTGTCTATCAAGCACAGAATGTTCCATATTATAACATGACCGGCCCGCCGCCACCGCCGCCGCAATATCAGAACAAGCGCAGAGGATTTTATCAAGCCGCACCAACATACACACGCAAGTCCTGCGTTGTGTGCAATGCATTCCATGACCTATTTATGTGTCAAACTTTCCTCAATCTTCCTGCCAAGGAGCAAATAGAAACGATATCAAAACATAACATCTGTCCTAATTGTCTCTACACGCATTACGATAAACCATGCACTTCAATTCGACGTTGTAAGGAGTGCAATGAACCACATAACACCAAAATTCATGACTCAATAATGCAATCAAAATCAAAGTCCATGTACAGTAAACTGCAAGCAACGCAAAACGTGCAGGCGCCACCACCCACTCCGAGTACATCGCACTCAGCAGTAAGCGCTCCAGTTTCGAATAAGCAACCTAAGCAACATTATGCTAACTATGTCGCATCGGATGACGAAGAGATACTTCTTACGACAATATCTATTAAAATACAGTCGGCGGATGGTACCTACATAGCTCTAAGGGCGCTCCTAGACCAAGGGTCTCAAGTAACTCTTATATCAGAGAATGCAGCTCAACTTCTAGGACTAAAGCGCCAACGCTATCACGCATCTGTGGCTGGCATTGGTCCCAGTTCAAAGCAAAGTAAAAGCATGGTTACACTACTCTGCGAATCATTATACGGTGACTATCAATTTAGTACCCAAGCACTCGTAATATCACGCATCATCAATAACCTGCCTAATTTATCATTTAAGAATGATGAATTTAAGAAGAATGAATGATTTATCATTTAAGAATGGCCTCATATTCAACACCTCAACCTCGCTGATCCAGAATATAATATTTCAAAACCAGTTGATATATTGTTGGATGCCAGTATATATTCAGACATTATCATGGATGGTCTAATAAGGGGCCCCCCACGAGCCCCTATCGCTCAACATACTAAACTGGGATGGATCCTATCAGGGAATGTGAAGACATTCCAATGCAATGTTATCGTACATCAATTAGAAAATTTATCAAAATAAGTCGCTATACTTTGACAAGATCGCCGAAATGCAAACCATCAAAGATCAATGGACTCTTGTGGCCTACTATAATCTGACCTCATACTGGCAAAATATAGAAAATCATATAAATAATTTACATGACTTATGTATTGAAGCAAGATTGGACATATGCTCTCCGACATTATCACATTTTGAAAATGAACTTCAAGAAATCCGTCACTATAGCGACCTGCTTCTGAGCACGGAGCACTATCATCGATCAAAAAGAGGCCTTATAAACGCAATCGGCAACATCGCCAACTCTCTCTTCGGAGTACTCGATGATAAGTTCGCCGAGCAGTACAAAAGTGACATAGAAAAAGTGCAGAAAAACGAATATCATCTATTACAATTAATGAAAAACCAGACCTCCATATTCGAAACCGAAAGTAACATTATTCATCGCAATGAAAAACACATGAACAAACAATTTGAAATTATAAACAATCAACTACAAAGTCTTTCAAGAGAATCAAACGTCCTTAAAGTATCAGCTTACATCATGATGAATACCATAAACACCGATAACTTGATATCAAAAATAAAAACAATGCAGTGCGCGGATATGTGGCTTAAATTACATTCTAACGCAGCGTGGCTATACATGTGCTGTGGGCAGTGCCATGTGCGCATCATGTGTCCGGAAAGTGTGACGTCACACACACTCGAAGGGAGCGGCGTCATTGCGCTAGGTCAGGACTGTAACGTGAAAGGAGACACCTTTACCTTGTTCGGTCATCATGACTATCGCAGCAAAATAAATATCAACAATGCATATATAGAAACAATGCCGACCGTATCAGCACTCAATAACTTCATAAACACGTCAGTCTCTGTATCTGGAATAAAAGCAGACTCGGAAATTTACGAGACAGTCAAAAAACAGATCCATACTCTTAAGGAAGCGAGTATAAATAATGTCTCGGTTCACCATCAACATCACTACGTCATGATATACATCTTAGCCTCAACTATAATTGCCCTAACAGTTTCGATGTGTTGTTTTATTTTCAGACGAAGGCAGCGTCCTGAGTGCCCAAGTTCACCGCAGTCCGAGGAGAAGAACATCAGACGGCGTCGACCTGCCCTGTGTACGCGATACCCGCGCAGCGCGCCCGCAGCGAGGACCCCGCCCATTCACCCACTGGCGCCAGGACCTATGACCAGCCCGGGCGATCCGTCACCTTCAATCGGCCAACGTCATCGATTTCTTTTCAAAAAATCCCACGAATAGACTGATTTTAATTATATTATATTAAGATATAGATTTTATACATTTTTACAAGTTAATTTAATTTAATTTTGTTTTGTATTCTTTTTGAGACTCGCAAGATGTACGAGCCAATGTGTCATTGCACTGGTTCACCGCGTTTACCTGAGTAAGCAATATTAGATGTATATAAATTCGACATTATTACAATAAAAACAGTGATCATTACGCACTCAACGGGTTTCATTTGACATCCCTATCATCATCGCCTATCAGTAACAGCATCAAGGGAATCTATCACCATACATAAGAAGCATCTATCAGCATCAGCAGCAGCAGCAGCAACAGCTATCATCTATATCAGCTATCAGTCTTAAAGTGTTAACTTTTTAACGTTACTTTTTTAACAATACTTTTATTTGAACCTAATGAAAATAAAAAAACTCGTCATAACCGGCTTTCACTTTCCTCAAAAGTTCGCGGTCCCGCAGTGAGTCAGGCAACTCAAGCAGAAAGTGCCACGTCGTTGCGCGCGGGCTTATCCCCACTTCGACTAGTTTTCTATTGTAGCGGCTTCACGTGAGGTTTATTGCACAATATATTATATATATATATATATATATATATATATATATATATATATATATAGGTTTTGCAATAAGCTTAGATCTGTGCTGGCAAAACTAGCCTTCCCATAGGCATTCCCATCCCTTGGAAGCGCAGAGCTAAATATTTAGGCGTCACGTTAGATCCGACGCTTTCTTTCAAGCCACATGTCGAAAGAGTTTCGAAACTCGCTGGTCACTACCTAGGCCGCCTAAATAGCATGTTAGGTATAAAAAGTAAAATGTCTTTCAGAAACTGAGAACTGCCTACAGTACAACAACACCTCAAAACACTCTCTGAAGCGTTCTTCAAACGCTCCGAAACCCATCCCAATCCTCTAGTTCGTGATTCAGTCTCATATACTACTCCTGTCTTAGATTCGAAGTTCAAAGTCGCTAGGCCTAGGAATGCGCAAGCGTACTCTTCCACCAGACTGTCAGCCGATCTCGAAGCCGTTCTGGCCGCAAATACTAATTCTAACGTAAATTCAAATTCTAACTTAAATCATAATTCTAACGTAAATCCGAATTAATTCAAAAAAAATACAAGCTACCATATAAAACATTACGGATGCTATACATGTCACTGGCAGATTCTATAATTAATTACGGTATAAGTAGCTACGGCCGAACATACAATACATATATGGAGAAAGTATATAAACTTCAATTATCCATTTTGAAAACGATAGTTTCTAAAAATATAAAAATTTAATTCAAAAATGATTATAAAAATTAATTTCAATATTGTAACGTTGCAGATTATTTCCAGAAAATGAGCGTCGCTGTGCTTTGTGAAGAGCACAATAATAATATAAACAAACTCAAAATACGCCAGAGACCCACAGGATTACGGACCCTGTCATATCTTAGTAAATGCGTATTGCCTAGGTATAACAATATGCACGGCACAAGGACGTGGGAATACATGTTACCTAATATTATAAATACATTGCCTTCACACATACAAGACGAAATATTTAACCCTTAAATGCATACTGTATCGATATCGATACATCACATTCTAATCGTTTTTTATCAGTTTTTGTTTTAAATACTACTGGCTGAATGCATAAAACATTTCTATTCTATTCTATTCTTGTAATATATGGCAATCAGCCGTCGTTACGACTCGACAGACTATTACTGCCAGTGTCAGGTATTGGAAAAGCCACGGTTATTGAATGACGATGGATTCCTCAGAGCAGGCCACAACAGACTCACTAAAACAAAAACCGAAAATTGTTAGTTCACTTAAAAACTATTAATACAAAGGACTTATGGTTAGTGGAAACTACAACATGTACTAATTTATTGTGTTTACAAGTATATTTTATACTTGAGGATATAATTAGTAAGGGATTTCAAAATTTGGGGGTTGAGAGTAGATACTAATGTTTTAACATTAGTGGGCCTGGGAATATGTGGTGGAAGGATATCATATAATAAGGTGGGATGGAGGGGACAGTTGAAAAAGATGTGATCTATTGTACCAATTTCTAGACCACAGTCACAGAGTGGGGAGTTTCGGACACCTATCCTGTACAGAAATTCAGGGCTACAGCAATGACCCAGTCTGAGCCTACAAATTGTTGATGTGGATCTTTTGTCTAGTTTTTTATATTTGGAGAACCAAGGTTTGTTGGTAACCGCAGGTTGGACATCCCCATAGTGTTTACCTACCAGTTTCCTGGTCCGGTTCCAATCAGAATTCCATGTCACATTCAGACGTTCTTTAGCCAGAGTACCAAGGTCTTGGGTATAACACGTATATTGGTCTAATGATCCGATTTGAATGGAATCTTTGGCAAAGTTGTCAACCACGCAGTTTCCTGTAATGCCTACATGGCCAGGTATCCAAGCTATTGCAACATTTATATTGTGGGTGTAACATTGGTAGAGTAGATACCTGATCTGTAGAATGATCGGCAGTTTCGAGCCAGTTTTAAAAGGATTGGAGTTTAGGGCAAGCACACTGCTAAGGCAATCCGAGAGTATTAGTGAGTCATTAAGTTGGTTTTCACTCACATATCTGACAGCCTCCAAAAGTGCGATTGACTCCCCAGTGAAGACAGAAGATTGAGGAGGGCATTTATATGAGAGAAGAACTGAGTATTTTGGAATCCACACAGCTGACCCAACACACCCTACACTGGAGAGCTTTGAGGCATCTGTGTAGATCAGAGTCCAATCCATCCATTTTTCTTCCACAATGCTTATAAAGGTGGTATTGGCTTGTGGGTCATTTTTGGTCACCCCAAAATCAGGGACTATATTAGGAGTAAATATAAGTGACTCATAAGGGAAGGTATAAATAAAATTATGTTCACAGTGAAATGTGGTGGTAGGTGAAATGTCCGGATTGTAGTGGCTTTGTATAAGGCAAGGGGGCGTTTTGTTAGCCCAGTAGCTAGAGTTGGGGATGGAGGACTTAAGAGAAGAGAGTTTATAGTGTATTGGATGGGAAGAGAATTGAAGGGTTCTTGCCAAGAACCTGTCTGACAGGAATTGTCTTCTGAGTTTGAGAGGAGGTTCACAGCACTCGACTTGCATCGCTTTGATTGGTGATGATTTCATTGCACCCAAGATGATCCGCAGACATTGGCTTTGGATTTTGTGAATGGTTAGTAAACTTGATTTGTTACATGGCTCAAGTAGGAATGAGCCGAGTCAATTACGCTCCTAATCAAGGCGTTATAAAGGAGTTTTTGGGTGCTTGGGTGCGACCCCCACCAAACACCCGAGATTGCTCGGATCACGTTTATGCAAAGTCCACATCTTTTGGCCAGATAGCTAAGGTGACCAGTGCCTGATAGTTTACTATCAAACACCACCCCAAGAAATTTCACTTCACTTGCTGAGGGGATAGGTTCGCCTGAGAAAGAAATGGAGATTGGGGGACAGATTCTCTTCCTCGTGAATACTATGGCTTTACATTTAGGAGTAGCAAGAGCAAGGCCATGTGATTGTAGCCAGTTGCCAAGGTAAGAAAGGGCATTGTTAAGAATAGGGACTGTATCTTTGATCACACCAACCCTAAGGTATAAGGCAATGTCGTCCGCATACTGAAGGATGTTGCAGAAACAATTGAACAAAATTTCAGAAGCACTTACATATATCCAAACGATAGCAGTCAACAAAGTTGTGATCTGTACAGACAGTAAAAGCGCTTTACATCATATGGCTCGATGCGCCTCTGGCCGCAGAGGTACACCGATAGCATATGATGTATTACTTAAACTGCTATCTTATAAAAGTAGAGGAATGGAGCTGGTATTGCAATGGGTTCCATCACATGTTGGCTTAAAAGGTAATGAGGAGGCGGACCGCTTAGCAAAGTTAGGAATGGTCCAGGGACAAGAATTAAATTATAAAACATATTTTATGGAATTATTGCCAAAATATAAGAATATGTGTCTCGATTTATGGAAACACCATTTTAAAGAAAAATGTATAAATAAAGGAATTTGGTATAGGTCCATAGTGTCGGAGCCTCCTCGTACACCGTGGTTTGGTGTAACTAAATTAAATAGAAAATTTGTAATTTTAGCTCACAGACTGAGATCTGGACACGTGCCGCTTAACAGTTTCGGATATCTTATGAGAAAAAATAATTCACCCAATTGTGAGGTATGCGGAACACCAGAAGATGTCCTACACTTGTTGGCGGAGTGTGTCCGTTTTCAGACTGCTAGAGAATCTTTGTTTGTAGAATTGTCATTGAATAGATATAATATAGGCATGTTTCACCAGCTATTATCCTCTCCGAATTCGGATGAAGCCTTTAGTTTGTTTAAGTTTTCATTGTTACGTTTTACATAATCATGTACAGTAAATTAAATATAAATTTGTAATAAGGTACGATGGGACTGGCATGTACTATTGTATAAAAGTCCCTAAAAAAAATAAAGAGAAAAAAAAAGAAAAAAAAAACAATTGACAGACTTATCCAAATCCGAAGTGTAAATATTATATAATAGAGGGCTTAAGACTGAGCCCTGAGGGAGCTCCTGCCAAATAGATCGGGTAGAATGATCGGCGTGTTCATGTCGGATTTGGATAGATCTGCATACAAGAAGGTTGTATATGAAATATGTCAGTCTCGCCGGAACATTCAGCTGTTGCATTTTCTGCCTGAGTATTGGGAGTTGAACATTATCGTACGCTGCTGAGACGTCCAAGAACACCCCCACCACCGATTCATTGCTAGTCAAAGCTAGCCTTAAATCAGCGACGAAGATGCTTAGGCTATCCATAGTGCTCATGCCTTTCCGAAAACCAAATTGGGAGTGGCTTAAAAGGCCACGGTTCTCAACAAACCATTCCAGGCGGTTTTTAATTAGGTGTTCAGTAATTTTTAGGATAGTACAAGACATAGCGACTGGTCTGTAGGAATTACTATCTGAGGGATTCTTGCCATACTTCAGGATAGGGATTACCAGGTAGAGTTTCCAAGAATCTGGAATAATGCCAGTTAGGAAACTCATATTGATGGTGTTTAGAAACACCTCCTTAAAATGAGAGCCAGACTTGACCAGAAAGGAGTAGGGTATACCATCTGGACCCGGGGCAGTATCTTGTAGATTGCTGAGTACTAAGTCTAATTCTTGGATATTGAAAGGAGCATCAAGAGAGTTGGTTGATGTGAGAATGGGGTATGGAGTTGAAATTAAGTCCTTGAAAGGGACAAAGGGGGGAGCGATTTTATCAAAAAAGGAGTCTAGCCACACAGAAGGGTTATAAGTATTAGGTGTGAGGTTAGGGTTTAAGGAACCGCGGAATCTTTTAAGTGACCTCCAGACTACAGAAGGGGGTGTGCGAGGAGCTAAACTTTCACAGAACTTTTGCCATGACACTCTTTTTTTCTTTTTAAACATTCTGCGGGCTTTAGCCGAAACTTGTTTGAAGTTTAAGAAGTTCTGGAGAGTCATTGAGGCACAATAAGTAGCTTCAGCAGTCTTTCTTTGTCGAATTATATCTGAGCACTCTGAATCCCACCATGGAGGGGAGGACCGATGTTTGACATCGGGTTTTTTCTTTGGAATGTGCATGTCAGCGGCAGTTTGTATACATGACAGCAAGTCATTATAGCATTCAAGCACATTATCAGGGTTGGGTGATGGAATTGATGAGCACAGGGTGTTGGTAGCTTCAGCATAGTTGGCCCAATCTCCTTTGTCAGTTTTATACATCAAGAGTGGTGGGCGATTTTTGGGTATTGATGAAGAAGTTGGGATTGATAAAATTATTGGGAAGTGGTCACTACCATGGAGGGAATCAGCTAAGGACCAGGAAATGGAAGCAGCCAAGTAAGGAGAGCAAAATGAAACATCCACGGCACTTGGTCTTTGATGAGGTCCTGTAATGCGTGTTGGACGGCCGTCATTGAGGACATACAGGTTGTGATCATCAATAACATCCGCCAACTTCCGGCCAGATGTATCATCAAGTTGCGAGCACTTACTGCCCCACAAGTGGTGATGGCAATTAAAATCCCCAAGAATAACTATTGGGTCTTGTAGGTTAGCTAAGAGGGAATGGAATTCATCCAGTAAGGGTATAGTAGGATCAGATATGTAAACAGAAATAAGAATAAAGTTTAGTATTTTGATGGCAGTAATATTAATTTCAAAGGAGTGTTGTGGAAATTGAATAATGGAGTAGGGGAGTGAACGTTTCACAAGAATGGCTACACCTCCATGACCATCCTGCCTATCATCCCTGAGACAGGCATACCCAGGCAACCTATAATGGCTACCAGGGATTAACCATGTCTCAGAGATGGGAAAAGCTAAAGGGTCATGTTGGCGAGCCAAATGTGAAAGTTCATGGGTCTTAGGACGTAAATTCCTGCTGTTCCATTGGAGCAGCTTGGCCATGGTCAAGGATAAGGCTAGCTAGAGGGGTCAGTTTACTTGCAACGTTGTTCGGTAAGGGTATGTCACTAAATTTCTTGAGAATATTAAGAAGTAGGGATATAATTAAATCTAAGAAATTATCGTCATTGTTTGGTGCATGTGGGTCGCCCAGGGCACAACCAGGTTTAGGAGAAGGAGGTTCATATTGGCTAATTAGGGCTCTATGGGCATCCCTGTCATAGCCAGGGGGAGAGGGGAGCTCTAGACTTGGGTTGGGAAAAAACTGTTTTTTTGTAGGTTTGGTTGGGGACAATTAATGGGGAAGTATTTGAATCTTTAGCAAAGGAATGGGTTTTCAATGCGTCAGCATAAGACAACCTTACAGCCGGATACTGAGCTGATGCTTCCTTGAATGATAAGTTATCTTGTGACATTGATATTTTGATTGCCTTCTGACGTGAAAACTCTGGGCAGTTTTTGTCTGTTGCCAGATGGGGCCCTGAACATTGTAGACATGAGATTTTCTCCATAGGGACTAGGCAGGAATCTCCTGCGTGGGGTTGAGAACAGCGGAAGCATCTGGGTTTAGAGCGACACTTAGTTTTGGTATGTCCAAATCTGCAGCAGTTCAAGCATTGAATAGTTGGTAATATATATATTTCAACAGGAACGGATGTATTAAAAATGAAAACTTTTTTGGGAAGGGTTTGACCTGAGAATGTCAGTCAAGACTACAGAACCGGTTGGGACCCATGTTGGACCCGAGGGGCTCATAGTCTTACGGTTCAACCTTCTGGCCTTAATGATTTGTCCACACCTTTCAGTGGGTGCAATAGCTTGGACTACCTCCTCCATATGCCATGTAGTAGGGATTCCCCTAATGAGGCCCATGCGAGTTACATTATATGTTGGGATGTTTGCTATATATTTATGGGAAAGCAAATAGGGATTTGTAATAAAGTCATTAGCTGCTTCAGCTGTGTCAAATTCCACGGATATCCTATTTCTTCCTATGCTTTTTACACCATCTTTTTTAACACTTTTAACATTAGCTGTAAATAAGAGCCGACCAAAATTAAGAGGGTTAAGAGATGTGCCAGCAGAAGGACTCAGCCCTAGATATATGTACTATAAATGGACCCATATCTAAATTGGAGTATACTTTGTTTTCAAGAAGGGTTGGGTGGGTGTAAATAGTTTGAATAGAGGGGCTGGAAGTAGAGGGTTCTATTATTGTCTTCTTTGGGCATGGCAGATTATAGTCTGGGTCATTAGGACGTTTCCTACTTGTGGTCGAAGTCGTCTGAGTGTACAGCTCATGGGACTCATCCATAACCTCAGCTCCGACCATTTCCTCGCAGTTGGGAGGGGGATCTGGAGGTTTGGGCGGGATAGATTCCCTATCCATTGTTGCAGAACATACAAACTACAAAAGAAGGTTAGTATCAAAACTTACCAGCACCAGGAAACAAAAGACGCACACGGTTAGTATAACAACACAACAAACTGAGGAAAAACTGTAAAATTGCTAATAAACAGTCAAAACACGTGTCTAATCCGCAAACGCTAACTTGACAGTTCCTATAAAACATTTCTCATTGCCTCGCTGCCTCGCTGCCTTCAATAAAAAATATCAATGACAAGTGTCAATGTCCTTTCTGTACGTTATTTCATCATCTGTGCTGAGAACGTCAATGAAGTACGCGTTATTTCAAAATAAGGTTCTTCATTTCACTGTGAAAAAGAAAATAATTGGAATTGTTCCAAATAAAAATCAAAAAATGAATGGTTATTCTTTCATTTACTTCAAAATATTTGAAAATTTACGATTTTTATATGTTTACTTCAGTAAATATTACATTTTATGTTTGTATCGAAAACGATACAATATGCGTTTGATTCCTAAAAACTGCCATTCAAATTGTTTGTTCAAAACGGTTTTGGTTTTGATTCTACTTGCTTTTGGGTATGGCTGAACGCATTTTTTTTTTTGCTTTTCACCGCAGCAAATAGACGATATGTTGATGAGGTTGGAGAATGGAGATATTTCGAAAGATGATTTTAAGTCAGATGGGGATGACATTCCTTATTACCCATCTCGAGAAGTCTTAGAAGATGAATTAGAAGAGGGTGAAGTAGTTCCAACAGGGCAGGTCAATTTCGAAGAATTTCCAGACTCTCCATTGTTTCAGGATGAACAGCCGGTGCTAGAGATACAGTCAATGGAGGTACAGCCAACGGGATCTCTTAAAAAATTTAGGAATTTATTATGGAGAAAGCAGTCTTTTGCATTTGCTGAAACTTATATCAAATTTAGTGGGTCTGAAGAGTTTCCTTCAACTATAATGGAACTGCAAAGTCCTTACCAGTTTTTTGTCGTAAATAAACACATTTTTCTGCGCTCACATTGCAAACGCTGGCTGAACCATACTAGATAGATCAAAATAATATGCTACAGTATTGTACACCTTAAAAAGGTCTACAAAAAAGTCCCGGTGGTAAATGTCTATCTCTTCGGGGTAACTCATAATAACAATTTTTTATCCTTTACTTTTTACGCGAAATAATGGCTTATTTACGAATCGATTTTAAGCAATACAGCATTAATTCTTATCCAATTAAGTACCTTAAATACATTGTGCATGTAATATAGATAAATATGGCCCGTTACAGCGTGTAATTTAAATGAATATTTTCGAAGATATTAAAGATTTAAAATGCAATGACATAGACCCGTGCGAAGCCGGTACGGGCGGGTCGCTAGTAATATTATATTTGCTTCGTTACTCTTCTCATCGCCAGTTCACTGCGCACAAGAAGAACCACTTCATCTCGTAACTACCACAAGCTCTGGTTGAACTCCATTACTGTTCCAATAAACATTATTACTTAGTCGCAAAAACCACTGCAATGAATCTATTAAGACTTGTTTTATTCAAACGGAACCAATCGCATTGTTCGTGTGTTAGACTACTAAACAACCGTTCGAACTATATTACTTATGGTTTGTAGTATATTAATCGAGAAAATAGTTTTAATAATTCAGACTCGTGATAACTTGGATCAGCCGGTCACTTCAACTAAGCAGTATTCGACTGAAGTGGTTCCCCGACAGCTTGGAGTAGCAGCCCGACAGCCGACAGGAAGGGACTCTCTAGTACTCTCTAAGTTTAAGAGACAACCGCTCGACAAACCCACTTAGCCATTGAAAACTGTAACCCACCGACATGTCTAAGGCTTTTCCTATTTCAGGAAAGTATTGAATCGTTTAAGGTGAATAATCTTATTAATGAGACAAATTTAAATAAATGTATTTGGATTAACTGTCGGCTACGATATATAGCACACGTAATTGCTATGATCGGTGCAGGTATGTTTCACAAACATTAGTATGTAGGTAGTACGCTAGTATGAAGGATCTATCTCAGCAATTGGGTAGAGAGAGCTTAAATGTATTAGAGATATTCCAACGCTCACGTACCTTACTACGAGGGATGATAATGGCTGATAGATCTCATTTATAAACTATATTACAGTAAATGTGTGAGCTTCATTGTGCTACGGGTGGTATTCGTAGACCCGAAGTACAGTGGTGATTTGCGTAGCAGGCATCTGCTGATTTCTTGTTTTAATATTGTTGTTACCTCACTAAGTAAAATTATTGAATAATTAGAAGCTTTACTGTGTCTACGTTGTTTAAGTATGAATTTCCAAAGACTTCCCAAGGTTACTGGGAACTGGTGAATTGTCCTTAGGGACCTTTGTTTGCAAGACGGTAATGTTAATTTAACTTATATTACTGGAGTAGAGTTGGAGTAGAAAGGCACACCACATTGCTTGCACACATTTAGAGAGTCTTAAGCCCTAGGATGTCACAACATTTTGGCTCGAAAGGAAATTTTGAAACTCGCGAAAAAAACTAACAAAAATATAAAACAGGCAGACTGGAAACTAATCTGTGGATCGCGCGAACAAGAACCCGGACACCAACCGCTGTTGATATTTAAAACTTACAATAAAATAGATAAACATAACCTAACTATGACAGACTTTATTAAACATTAATGTGCGTTGGTACAAAGCACCCTTACTTAATGATCTGGACCTCTCAAGTCTACTTTCTACTTAAGTTTGTCGCTTTTAAACGATAACTGTCCTCCGGGAACGAATGTTGTGGTTATATCCCAGCCTCTTAAAGAAAGGATTGGCGAAAAGGCCTGTGACCTTTGCATAATTAATTGTAAGTTTCATGTTACATGTGACCACGCATTACCTGTGTAGACAGATCTCCTAAAAACGAATAAGCTTTATCATTTTAACGAAATACACCCATTATAAGGCTAAAACCTTAGATTAACCTTTGAATTAATTAAATATTTGGTTGTTCCTGACCTTACAGTCCCAGAAAATACTAAGTGTGAGAAAAAAATAGAGAGGCTTCCCCCCAAATCCCTTTCTTTGATTGATACAGTCATTTATGTTAACTTATTGTAACCAGAACATTCTAAAATAAGTTTAAGAAAGTTTCTTACAAAAAAATACATTTATCACTCAAAAGGAAACACATACAACCTACATTGAACCTTGTTGCGAGCGTACCCTGTTTGCACCCTTCACCGGGTTCATGTAGCGGGTAGTTGCAGTGCATCGGCACAGCCGCGTGTGGTCGGCCAGACGCGGGACTCGGGAACGAGGCTTTCTAATCGCAGGTCCTCGCAGAAGGCAGGCTCGCAGGTATAGCACTCTTTAGCGCCGACCTTGAAATAAATAGTTTTCGTACCTACATATGACCTACGTAGATAAGTGTGCTTGAAAAGTTATGCTGATTACATAGGTCAGTATAATTTGTAACTTGCCTAATTTTATGATTTTAAAGTCCATTTAATAATGAAATTAATAATTTAATAACAATAATTGAAATTGTTGCACAGCCGGCAAACAAACCGCACCCCCCTCCTCATGGTGAGTGGCATCCGCGCCCACGGAGAGCATTAGTCGTAGATGGTTCGCACCGGTCTTTGCCTCTGCATTTTAATCTCCAATATTTACGAAAATATTCATTTAAATTACACGGTGTAAATGGCCATATTCGTCTATATTACATGCACTGTGTATTTAAAGTACTTAATTGGATAAGGATTAACGCTGTATTGCTTAAAATCGCTTCGTAAATAAGCCATTATTTCTCGTAAAACGTAAAGGATAAAAAATTGTTGTTGTGGGTTATCCCACATCCGCATCCACATCCACATCAAAAAACCGCATCAAAATCCTTTGCGTAGTTTTAAAGATCTAAGCATACACAGGGACAGACAGACAGCGGGTAGCGACTTTGTTTTGTACTTTGTAGTGATATGGAACGTGGTTATGATACCGACGAAGGACGCGCCGCCGAGCGCAGGCGTCGGGTAGAACTGCCTTTGTTTCAGTTATCGCCCCGACTGTTCCCTCCCTCGGCCGTAAACGTGATCGTCCCGGTGGTCAGAACAAGAACGACTATAGCGCTGCCCCAGACGAGTTACAGACGACGCTACGAAGAACCTTTACTACATCCTGGGGATAGAATTAATGAGACAGTTTAATATTACAAACAGCCTGTGTTGCTTCCAGCCAGTCCTGCGTCATAAAGGTGTCAGTGAGTTCGCGGACGAGCGGTCGGTCAGTGATGAGCTACAAACAACGCAGTCGACCTGGAGTACGGCAGCCTTCATTACAGGATTCCGTGACGTGGTCGAGTTACGTTTGTACTGGATTATTTGTTGTGATTAACGCATATACAATTTATTTGTTGGTATAGTAGATAGACAGTTTTTACGTGCATTGTTTTAACAAGTAGACTGTTCGGACTGTTGCCGAACTCTATTGACTGCTAGAAATAAAACGATAAAAACCGCTTTAAACGAGTGTATTCCCCGAATGCTACTTTAACACTGAATTAATATTAAAAGTTATATGCTAATTATCGATAAGTTAGGTACTAAAGTTAAATGCTGATTCGGTAGTGTTTGGTTGCAAACCGAATATACTCCCGGCCCCGAGAAAAGATAACAACATATGAAAGCATTGTATAAAATCTGTGTTATATAATGGTAAAACATAAAATATCATACAATGAAAAATATAAAGCAAAATAAAAACTAAAGGCGAATAAAACTATAGATTTTTTTTGTAATAGACAAGTACTAGAGTCCTCTAAATGAAACGTTATACAGATTCCTCCACGATGCTGAATATTTTACGTTTTGTGTTACCCGCAGCGACGTTTCGCGCACTATCACTGCTTGTGTTTTGAACTACACTACTAAAGTCAGTCATTTTCTGATCTCCGGGGACACGACGAGGCCGCGATGGCGGCGGCGGCGGCGGCAACGCAGATACGTCAGCACCGCGCTGCCCGCCGCCAGGCACGCTACTAGCACATAGCTGACCGTATACTGGTGTATGTCATGCTCCGACAACCCCTGCTCCTCTGTGTCTGCTACTTTCATCTCTCTGATTTCGTTTGCTAAGCTAATGATGGAGTTATTTAGTGACGGACTAAGCTCGATATCGCCCTGGTGTAAGGGTAATGTTACGTTAATGATGTGGTTCAGTTCAGAGAGAGTTGGTATATATAACTTAGTTTCCATATTTATTTTATGGAATTTGTGGTCGTGCGAGTATAATGTGACATCAGAACCCTTTATTTCACAGTCGGGTCCTACGTGAATGATGCCAACTCCACTTATCATATGTGTGTTAACTTCATGGTCACAAAGTATTCGGAGTGGGTATTCTTTACAGTAACTGGGCAAAGCTAAATCTTTAGATAAATGACTCATGATATTAGTTAATTCTAGAGATAGTTGTTTCGGTGTGAACAAGTGCACGTTAAACTGTCCGTGATAAATGTCAGTCAGGGTGTCTAACAGAGCATCCTGTATTTGTTTCAAAGACTTTAATAAATTAGAGGCCATAAACGACGACATAAGGAAATCTGTAGCGTCTGACACCGATTGTATATTTTTGCTGACATCATTCGTTGCTCTTTCCAAAGAGTTTAATCTATTATTGATTATTTTATGCTGCTTTTCAAATATTTGCTCTGTGCGTTTTACTAGATTAAACTCGGATTCGACGACGTTAGTTTGGTTGCGCCATAAACTTGCTAGGTGATGCTGATTATTACGAATGAGTTCAATGTCATGAGTATATTTTTCAGCGAATCGCTCATCCAGTACACTGAACAGGCTGTTTGCAATGTAACCCACGCCGTTGATAAGTCCGCGTCTGAGGAGCCGGGGTTCCGCAGTGAACTGCTGAGTTAGTAAAAGTTGGTTGTAATATAGAAGTTCCTGGTACTCGTGCTTCAGTTGTAGTAAGATCATATCGCAGCCATTGTTGTTGATATCACATGTTTTTTCTGGATGTTTAAATATTTTGTTGTATGCTGCGTCTCCTTGCCAATATGGTGACATGTCATGGTACACTACCAGGGTCCATTTATCTCTTACCAACTTCATCTTTGATAATGGGTCGAAATAAAGGGACTGATTTCTATTTATTGATGTAATATTATAAAGGGCTCGGCAAGGCGTAAGTGTGCAAAGTAAGGTTAACAACGTAAATATAATAGATAAGACTGAAGAGTTGCTTTTTACTTCTGTTTGTTTTGCTGATTGCTGTTTTTGTTTGTCAAAGCCAGGTGGTAATGGTTGTTGCTTGCTGCTGCTTGTTGATGAGGCACTAGGTGAATTCTGGGGGTTCATTGCAATAGGCAAAACGGATATTTTCGTAATAGGCCGCTTGATGATGCCGATTTTGGTTTTAAGGCTCACGACGCGAACCAAGCCGTCGCTGCCGGGATGTACTTCTAAAATTCTTCCCATAGGCCACTTCCCTGATATGCTGACGTCATGAATAACAGCAACGTCACCGATTTTTATGTTATTTTCTGCTTTCATCCATTTATTTCTTGTTGTTAATTGTGTTAAATATTCTAATTTCCATCTTTTCCATAAATCTTCATTTAATTTTCTTATAATTTCCCATCTTGTTCTGGCGTCTTCTTCGGTGGCTATGACAGTTAATCCTGCGCGTCCAGTTAGGAAGTGAGCGGGAGTTAGCACGTCCAAGTCCTCGATGTCATCTGTTAACGCACATAAAGGTCTTGAGTTTAAACACGCTTCGATATGATTTAGAAGCGTGGAGAACTCTTCGAATGTTAGTTTTTGCGATCCAAGAACTCTTTTAAGATGATGTTTCATGCTGCGAACGGCTCTCTCCCACAGCCCGCCCGCACTGGCCCAGGTTGGCGCATTAACATGCCACTGGATGTTCATTTCAGCTATTTCTGTCATTAAAAAGCTATCCTTAAAGATTTCATTCAATTGTTGCACTTCCTCCTGTATTATTCTATTTGCTTTTATAAAATTAGTGCCATTATTACTATATAAATTGGCGGGCGCCCCACGCCATGCTGACATTCTTCTTAGTGCTGCTAGAAATGCCAAACTGCTTAGGTCGGAGGCAAGCTCGAGATGTACGGCTTTAGTTACCATACAAATGAAAACAACTACGTATCCTCATGTCGTCCTTATTTCTCTCCCCGTGCTAGATTTTACTTCCACGAAGCCGGTGTAATCCACCCCTGTGTGGTAGAAGGGAGGGGCTTCCAGTATTCTATATTCAGGTAGGTCACCCATTAATAGCTTATGCTTAAGTGGTTCGTGCCTTCTGCATATAACACACATTTTTATTTGCTTTTTGGTAGCACTAATACCTTTTATAACCCAATATTTTTTTCTTAAATATGAAAGTGTAAGCGTAGCTCCGCCATGCATGCTTTGTAAATGTGCTTCCTGTATTAAAAGGTAAGTAAGTCGTCCTTCGTGGGGGATGATAGCCGGGTGCTTCATGTTAGGGTGTAAGTTTGCTTTTCTTAATCTACCACCCACGCGAAGGATTCCTGATTTATCAATAAAAGGGTTCAAATTCAAAATTTTACTCTTGTTATGAAAATGATTATGTTTTTTATAATATGCAACGTCTTCATTAAACACGTGCCTTTGTTCAATCATAATAATTAAGTTATTTGCGGTATTTAATTCCTGAAGTGTCAAGTAACCGGGTCGTTGATTCATGCTATGCGCAGTAAACAATATATTTGTTGCTCGTAGTGTCCATGCTAAGATTCGTATTGCTTTTGTAATAGAGTTGCTTTTTGTTAAAATGTTTGTTATGATGTTTTCTTGGCTATTAACAGATTGAACAAAGTTTATATTTACGTTACGTAACTCTTCGCAAGTTGTAAATGGTTTTGGTTTTTGGGGTGATACTTTATGCTCAGCCAGCCGAGCGGGCCCTTTCCACCACAAGGGTAATTGCAGGAGTTGTGATGCATACAAGCCTCTGCTAGCACAGCTGCTGGATTTTCTGAAGTGTTTACGTACTGCCAACAATCTGCAGGCATAATTTCAATTATTTTCTTAACACGGTTAGACACGTACGTTCTCCATTTTCCTGGATCTCCTTGTAGCCAGCTAAGTACAACCATTGAGTCATTCCAGCCAAAAATGCTCACATCTATGTCTTCCAGGTTTGTCATGATTTTTTTTTACAAGTTGTGACAATAATTCTGCCGCGCTCAGCTCTAATCGAGGTAGTGATATTTTATTCGTTTTTGCTAACGGTACCAGCCTTGTTTTTGCGGCTATGAGAACGATTTTGTGATTAGATGTGTTTCGGGCATAAACTACGCAGGCAATTGCTTTGGTTGACGCGTCGCAGTACCCGTGAAGTTCAATGGTGTCGGTTTTTGTACTTCCAATCCACCTAGGTACCTCGAAATTGCTAATTTGCTTAAGGTCTTCTATTATTTTGCTCCATTCTGTAATAAATGTTTCTGGTACTTCATCATCCCATGCCATATTTTCTTGCGTCCAAACTCGCTGGAACAGAAGTTTAAGTTTGACGACCACCGGCGCTAGCCAGCCAAGTGGATCAAATATCTTTGATATCTCAGATAGTAAAATGCGTTTTGTTAGCTTATTTGTAGGTGCTGTTGTTTCATATCGAAATTTAAATGTATCTTCGGTTGGGTTCCATCCGATCCCTAATGTTTTTGTAATAAAATCCGACTTGAAGTTAAATAATTCTGGTGTTTGCTTGTAATCTAAGTTTTTAAGTTTTGTTTTGCTGTTTGATGACCATTTTCGTAACATAAAACCTCCTAATTTTAATAATTCGCACAGCTCATCAACCAGCACTATACCTTCCTGCTCTGAAAAACATCCACCGCATAAATCGTCCATATAGAATTGATTCTCTAGTATGCCAGATGCTCTTGGGAACCGGTGACGTTCATCTAGTGCTAATTTCTTTAACGTCATCATTGCAAGGAATGGTGCTGCTTTGGTGCCGTATGTCACTGTGGTTAGCTGGTAAGTTTGTAGACTTTTTCTTGGCGTATCTCTCCAAATGATGTTTTCAAATTTGTGATCTTCATCCGCAAGCATCTAAACATTTTTTCTATATCTGCTGTGAATGCGAATAGATATTTTCGCCAGTTTATTATTAATGCTTGGAGGTCTTTTTGGAGGTTCGGCCCTTTGCACATCAAATCGTTTAAGGAATAGCCTGTTGTAGTTTTGGCCGACGCGTTGAAAACTACCCTTAACTTTGTTGTTTTTGCTGATTTACGTTCAATGCCGTGATGAGGGAGGAAATAATTTTGTTGCGAGTTAAATTGCTGACAAAGTTTCATGTGTCCTAAGTCTTCATAATCTTTCATGAAAGAAACATATTGTTGGGCTAGTTGATTCTGAGTATTAAGTCTTTTTTCAAGGCTTCTAAATTGTGCTAATGCTTTGTGCTGCGATTGTCCTAATTTCTCTTCGAAATTGGAAATCATTGGCATTCTAACTTCGTAGCTGCCATCCTTGCGGCGTTTGGTAGTATTGTTATAAAAATCAATACAATGAATATCATCAGCCGACATATCTGAGCTTTCTGTTATGCTTTTGATTTCCCAAAATGATTTTAAATCATCTAGATTGCTGATGACTACGTTACATTGGAAAGATTTTAAATTGGTCCACACAGAATCCAACCTACATGAGTTTGCTGTGCTATTGGCTGCGACTGCTCTTGGCCTCCTATGATGCCACTTAACATAATGCTGGCGTATACATCTGCGTCTAACAGTAGGTCAATAGGTCTGCTTATATAAAACTTAGGATCTGCTAGCTGCAGACCTTCTAAGTAATCCCAGGTAGGTTTGCTTAGGGATTGATTAGGTAGTTGCTTGACTAAACTATTCATAATAAGAGCGTCTGTTTGGAAGTTAAAATTATTATATATAGATTGCCCTATTATTGTTATAAGACCCTTGCAATTATTTTGCTACGACTCCGAAAAGAGAGCCTTTGCACCTACGCCGCTTCAATTTTAGCAATTGTGCAGCTTGTTCTGTAGTTAATGAAATCTCAGAACCCTGATCTATTAGCGCACGCATGACATGTTGAGAACCGTCGGCCGCAGTAACTTTGATATTCGCTGTTGCTAATAAGATTTCCGAAGCTTCATCAATCGACACGTGACTTGTACCTATCACGTTGTCTTGGCTGTTTGAGGTCGCTGTGGAAGTGCTAGGTACAATAGAACTATGCTGAGCATATGCATCGTGCAATAAACTATTGTGATATTCCAAACAGCTACGACAACGTTTTAGTGAAAAACACTTTTACTAAAACGTTTGCTTTTTTGCTTAAACAAACAGTTTTTGCATAATTTCAATTTCGAAATTGTCTGCAATTTCATTTCCGGTGTCATTTGTAAAAACATGTCGCAATGACATATTCGGTGTTCTTTGAAACAAAGTGGACATTTGATATTAGTTGAAATATGCATTGATTTTGGTTTGAAATTATTGGAATTGAAATTAGGTTGTTTGCTATAATTATGCTTTCTTGCTTGAATATTATGTTGACCTGAATTAATTACATTGGCTTTAGGTATATTGGTTTCCTGTTTCCGGCGAGACGACTCTAGGTTGGTGAATTTTTGTTCTAGAAAACTCATGAATTCTCACAGTACAGGTAGATCCTTAGGATTGCTGACGGACTCTACGTAATCTGATAATGATTCAGAATCTAATTTTTGCTGCAAAATATGAACTATGATGGGGTCCCAAGTACTAATGTCAATGTCCAGGTTCCTCATTCCATTGAGCGCTTCAGTTACAGTGTCGTGCATTTTCTTAATAGAATGATACGCTTGTTGTTGCATAACAGGCAAATTCATTATCAAATTCATGTAGGTAGAAAATATTGCTGTTTTATTATTATACCTATTGTTCAAAATGTCCCAACATATGCTATAATGATCTGTGCTAATAGGTAGATGGCGAATCAGAGTTTCTGGTTCTCCTTTGACTTTGCTCTTAAGATATTGCATCTTTTGGGCTCCTGAGAGCGATGGATTCGTATGAATAGTCTCGACGAATAGATCTTTAAAGAATACCCATTGCTGATAACTACCCGTGAATATAGGAATATCCATTTGCGGCGTAGTTTGCTGTCTATGCGCTGCTGACCATAGCTTGCTGTTGAGGGACTTGATAAGGGTGTTAAATGTGCTCTAATGCTTTGAAAAAAGTTCTTGATAAACTTCATCTTGCTCTTCCATAGTACCCTCTATTTCCCAATGAAGTGCATCGATTGTTGACCACCGAGAATGGAGAGTTTTTAAGGAATTCCCACTTCTCAGAGATGATATCCATTTCAATGTTGTTGACTGTTCTTGAAAATGCTTTAATGCTTTAATAAATTAATGGTTTGCATTTTGAGAAGTTCTATAAGGTTGATCTTTACAGTTACTGACTTTCCTTTGTTCAAATATGGTTGATTGCTAGGGTCTTTATGCTGATTCTCCTGCATTGGTGTTAACAAAGTTGGTTCAACACTCTTGCTTTTTTCAACAGCTGGACTTTGAAGTTGTGATGAAGACTTTCGATATTATCGGCACATGTAGGTTGCTGGCCCCTGCTTCCGGAATTTGTTGTTCTAAATACCTTTTACTTTCTTTTATGTATGATTTCGTCGACTCATATAAACGGTTAGCTAATTCGTATTCCGAGTTAATTATATATGATTGTTCTTTTATTTCGTCATACTGGCACAGTTGGATAATTCACGAGCGTAGATAACCTCTTTTTAAAGTAATCCGGAGATGACTTCCTCTCAAAACTATCCTTTTTTAAATTAATGAAAAGACGATTAATCGCGTAAAATGCTGATTCGGTAGTGTTTGGTTGCAAACCGAACATAGACTTTAAACATTTCATGGTCACGGGACAAAAATTTCCAGTGGTTTTGACATAATTTTTTTATTATAGTAGGCAATTTCAATTTTGAATCTTTCTCACCATTGGTTTCCACGCGCACACAAACTTAGATAAACTTTACAAGCAGACAGTGAACACGCCGCAAAGGCAACTTATCGTGTTGTCTCCGTGACCCAACAACTTACGGAGACAACACAACTTAGGGAACACATGTCTCTTGTCAGTTGAGTTCACACGCAATCGACGCTGCGGCGGCTCTCTAGAGAGCATGGTAAAGTTTTGGAAGGGTATTGTGTATCGGCCTCTATGCTACCGGTTATATGTTATCTACACTTTGAACAGTGCTCACGCCACCATGTTATCGACCAAACTAGATTTTTAAATGGATAACCACAAAAGAGGATTAAGTTTCTTAAATAAACAATCACCCCGCACCCCGCACCCCGCACACATCTATTACATAAGGACTGGGCAGAGCGAGCGTTGCGCTCGAACCTCTTGATCCAGACGTCTATTGGACTTTTCGTTTCTTAGTTACTATTTTGTTTGACTATAAATAATCCAGATATGGGGCGTGCATATGGCTGTGTCTCTTCGAATTATTTGGAAGCCCTGGTACCATAAATTAATTCTGTTACACTCGATATACATTTTTCCACTCTGCCGACATAAAATAGCACAATATTTGAATAATGCTGAAGAGTACAGCATTCTAGGTTCAATTTCACTGAGAGCAAAAAAGCTATGAGGATTTATTATTATAAAAAAAGTTTGTTTGTTTATTTAGTCGATTAAACACTCTGAATATAATGAATCTATTTTCAAAGTCCTTCTCCGATAGAAACATTACACAGAAGTGACATAGGCTATATTTAGTGCCGAGTACCTCCGCGATGAGTCCAGCAGACGACGCCGGGCAGGGTCTATGCGGTGTAAATTAGTTTCTCTAGGAATGAAGCGCAGACAAAATGACTGTGTTTGTTATTTAGTTCTTTTGATATGGGTGACATAATCTTTATAGGATATATCATGACAATAAAGAAAACAATGAATGTATCAATTTGAACCAACCATTTTAAAATCGGGACTCGCCCAGGTACGCTCACAGGCTCCCCTGGAAGCCTCCTGCATTTGTTAACTGAGTTGCGGAACTGAACTGCAAGCTTAGTGTTTACAGATTTCTGAACAATTTTAGCTTGTTCTTTACTCGTATATATGTCTATAGAAATATAAATAATTAAATATATAAATAAATAATCTATAATGTCTATAGAAAGGTTTCCGACTGGCTCTATACATTGTTTCGGAAAGAAGATATGGGTAAAACCCTCTCCCACCTAAAACTTTTGACACCAAACTCTGCATGGTTACTGTTTCAATTAAACCCGTTATCACAGGAATACCTATCCACTTACTCCTGCCTCCCGCCTCCCGCAACCCGCAACCCGCGCCCGTTCGCTCTGACCTTCGTTATTTGATCTAAAACGTTACCTTAATCTAAATAAACCATTTAAGAACTCATACATAATTCATGAGACCCCACAAAGGATTGTACTAAATAAGAAACGAGTATTTCATGTGGTTCGGGAAACTGTCATGCGGGGTTTTATCTGAATTTTAAATTCTGATTGTGAGTCGATGAAAAGCTGCATAGTTAGATGCAAATATCTGATATGTGTTTTTGGTGCGTATAGTGGTGTGAGGCGTGGGTGTGTGTGTAGGTCAGCGAAGGAGGGTCGCCGGTAAGCGGTCCGCGCGCGCGTAGAAGCCTTTGTGATTTTGTGATCGCTAATAAAACAGTCCTTGGAACATTATTTGAAATAAAACTGTTTGAGGGTGATTTTCCCTCGGCTAAACGCGGTGCGGGCGCTTTGTTCCGACGAGGCGGAAATCTCACCGCATTTCTCGGAATATTTAATGTTTCTTCAAGCTTTTATTTAGAGTTGCAAAGACTTAGTCGGTTATTGTTTATGCTAACATAAAATGCCTTTGTGGAGTCTCTACTTTAAACTGCGTAATAAGCCAAGCATGCAAAGTAATATAGGTACTCTAAGATTGACTTCCTTGAAAATTTAAGTATGAGATACCTATTTATAGAGTAAATTAAAATTAAAATCAATTTCGGAATGCCCGACATTGATCCCGATGTTTCTTCATACTACGGAAGGGATAGTTCGACGTAGGAAATGAAATGAAATATTTATTTATTTCTCAACATTGACAATTACTTGTTCTTATTGACTTCAAATAAAACATGATTCTACCACCAGTTCTAAAAAACCTTCGTGAAGAAGAACTGGCAAGAAACTGCAAGGGTATATTTTTTTCAAAATAAATTTACAGAGTCTCTTTATGTCTATACAAAATTATTCTTTTCTGCATCTGTTAGCTCGGCAGGTCTCCCTCCCCCCAAGTATCCAAACGACGAACACCCTCAAACAGCACCCGTTCACGAGTTAACGCGGGATCCAGCCATCGCCCTCCTCAACCATACTAGAGGGAAGTGAGCGACCCGTCATCCGACGCTACCATAAGAAAGACGTACTTTAGTGACAATGACGCTTTAGATATTCATCGAAACGAAGAACTCATCGAACATACAGACACATTACACATGTTTTGTTACAAATACTAGTACAATCCTGTTTATGAGGGGATTATACCCAAGGGCTTTTATCATCCAAATAATCGGATAGTTTATAATAATAGTTCTTTACCTATGAAACGGCCGTTTTGCAGTACTGGCCATTTCAAATGAAAATATTTTTTTTTTGACTGATAATTCTAATTTCAAATTAATTTTATTTGACAAACATGGAATTCTTTTTCTAAAATCGTCATTTGTTTAATAGTTAGTGTTTTGTTTTCAACGCATTCGAACATTTTTCATCATCATGGATTAGTTAAAAATTCGAGTAATTATGGAGTATGAGTACCGTCGTGGCAGCAAAGCGGCACGCAACATCAACGACGTTTACGGAGCGAACACTACAAACTAACGCACCACCCGTTATTGGTTTACCCGCTTCCGTTCTGGAAATTTTGACCTGAAAAATGAACCCCGTGGTCGTCCGAAAACTTTGGTCGACAATGACGAATTAAAGGCAATTGTGGAAGCTGATGAAACTCAATCCACGGCTGAATTAGCAGCAGCTTTCGACGTTAGCATCAAAACAATATTGGTCCATTTGCGTCAAATTGGCAAGGTAAAAAAGCTTGACAAATGGGTACCCCACGAACTCAATGACCGCCAGCGCGAAGTACGCGTGGAGACGTGCCTTGCACTGCTCAGCAGGCATACAAATGAAGGAATTCTGAACCGCATTGTTACTTGTGACGAGAAATGGATCCTGTTTGACAATCGTAAGCGCTCAGCAAGTTGGTTGGACCCTGGTTCAGCACCCAAACAATGCCCTAAACGAAAACTTACCCCTAGAAAAGTGATGGTCACTGTTTGGTGGTCTAACGCGGGTGTAATTCATCACAGCTTCTTGCCAAACGGGACAAGCATTACTGCAGATGTGTACTGTGAAGAACTAAACACAATGATGGAGAAGCTCGCACGACTCCAACCAGCTTTGGTCAATCGTTCGGCTCCACTGCTCCTGCACGACAACGTGCGACCTCATACTGCACAGCAGACGGTCTCCAAGCTACAAGAGTTGGGGTTGGAAGTTCTCTTGCGCCTACAGACTTCTACTTTTTCCAGAATTTGGATAACTTCTTGGCGGGAAAAAAATTCAATACCCGAGAGGCAGTACAAAATGCCTTTGAAGAATTTGTTGCCTCCCGTCCAGCTGATTTCTTCAAGAAAGGCATCAATAAGCTACCAATGCGTTGGCAAAGATACATTGATTGCATGGGTGATTATTTTGATTAATAGAAATAAAAAATATATAAAAAAATTACGCTTCATTTATTTCGTGAAAAACGGCAATTTCATAGGTAAAGACCTAATATGCTTTTGCACGCAACTTCTGCTTTATAGTTTCTTTGAATTTATCAATAAGAATACCTTGGCTATCCTCAGGAACCTTATTATAAAAGCGTATACATTGACCCATGAATGAGTTAGTGACTTTATGAAGCCTACTATTATGAGCTGCCAGCATATTTCTTCCTCTTGTGTTAACATTGTGCAGATCATTTTTTCTTTTGAACAAGGTTATGTTCTTTTTTACATACATTAAGTTTTCTAAAATATATTGTGAATTGAAGGTAAGAATATTTATTTCCTTAAATTTACTTCTAAGTGACACCCTTGGACCGAGCTGACAGATTGCGCGAACAGCCCTTTTCTGCAGAATAAATATAGTATTGATGTCGGCAGCACTCCCCCACAACAGAATACCATATGTCATGAGGCTGTGGAAGTAACCAAAATAGATTAATCGAGCAGTTGTTTCATTTGAAATTTGTCTCATTTTTTTAACAGCATATGCGGCAGAGCCAAGCCTTTTCGCTAAATCATCATCAACATGCGGTCCCCACTGGAGTTTGGCGTCTAAGGTTATGCCCAGAAATACAGTTGAGTTTACAGGAGTCAGTTCCTGGCTCTTAACTACAATCACGGGCGTAGCCAGGGGGGGGTTTTGGGGGTTCAAACCCCCCCCGAAAAGTTCAGATATTAACATTCATAGAATTAAAATAAGAACAGGCGTGCGGCATATCTCATTGATTACTAACTATTACCTACATTAAAATATACGGTGGTTTGGATTCCTGCGCCACCGTCGGTTCGCATTCGGTAATCTTCGTATATATTCGTTCACTTTCCCACACCAAGTGCGCGTCGCACTTGTCGCGTTCACTTAATTACCGAGCGCGGGAAAACGAAGTTATTTTGATATTTTTATGATTTGACCTACGTTGATTTAGAATTTTCACTACATACATTAAAAAGATTTGACTTGAAGATAACACAGGAGTAAACACTTGTCGTGTAAATACAAGGGTAAGTAAAAAGTAATAAGATTTAAATTACTAATTCTAAATGTGCAGTGTAGAGGAATAATTTGACGTATTTTTTTAACTAAATTTTCATCTTTTCAGATATATTTAACGAGTTTTATAGCAATTTTGCAGCAAGGTTATATCCCTGATTAAACGAAATGATTTAAAAGGATTAAAATTACTACTAATATTGGAAATAATAACTTTGAATTTGGATTTTATCCTGGAGACTTATTTGATGAATCAATAAACTAAAGCCATCCACGCCTCTAAGTAATTTTAGTTAAATATCGTAATACGTTGTCCTGATTACCTACTTAGCATAATCTATATCTACTAATATTATAAAGTGGAAAGCTTCGTATTTGTTTATGTTCTTAACAAATACACTCGACTGATTTTAAAAATTCTTCCATCATTATTATTTATTATTAATAATTAGCAGGCGTTTGTCTTCCATCTCAATGAATGAATTATTATTATCATTAGAATGCTACATTATTCCTGAGGGAAAATACCTTTTCATATGGGAAAATTAATTTATCGCAGGCGAAGCTGCGGAACGAAGGCTAGTCAGCCTATTATGTGTAAATTATATTACCTCTTAGTATAGTATTTTTTTTATTATTTTAGGTTAAGAACGAGAAAATGGAGAAAAACAAAAGAAAAGGCGATAAGCTTAAAGGTATGGAGTATTGGAAAAAGTGGTGTGGTCAAGCGGCTACCCGTAAAGAAGAGTATTTGGGACCAATAACTAGTTCGCATGCCGACACTACAGTTGTTATGACAACCGAGCCTTTGACTTCGTTTGCAGTATCCACTGTCGAGACCGAGTCGGTGATGCCCCCGGCGGCGCCCTGTTTCATGACTACCACTACCGAGCCTACATTTATCCTGGAACCAACCAGCAGCAGTGCCAAGTCACCTGTTACGTCATCTTTTCAGTCTGCTAAATTGGATGTTGGTTGTTATGCGAATCAAGACAAAATCGAGGATGAATATCTAAAGGCTCAAATTTTAAAAGAGCCTTGGACTCCATCTAAAGATTATAAGTTTCCCATTTATACAAAACGAAATCTGCGCTTTCAGATGAAATGGATGGAAAGATTCCCCTGGTTGTCATATTCTGAATATAAAAGTGGAGCATATTGTAGAATTTGCGTCGTAATGAGACGTTCGCTTGATGAAGGTAAAGGGGGCCATCAGCGGGTCGGCCAGCTTGTAACCGATCCTTTTTGCAAGTGGAAAAATGCGCTAGAAATATTTGAAGCTCATGCAAAATCAGGATATCACAAACGGAATTCGGAACTCGCAGATAATTTCCTAAAAATAATGTGTTCTCGGGCTTCTTCAGTCGATGATCAGTTGTCTTCTGAAAGAAAGAGACAGCAACAGGAAAACCGAAAGAAACTCATCCCTATCGTAAAAGGAGTAATTTTTTGCGGCAAACAAGGTATACCTTTAAGAGGTAAAACTGATTCGGGACGGATCCACATTTCACCGGAGTTTGAACAACCACTTCAAAATGATGGTAATTTTCGCGCACTGTTGCGGTACGCAGCCGAATCTGGGGATAAAGATCTTTCTGAGCATTTGTTCACTTCTCAGAAGAATGCCCTTTACACGAGCCCTCAAATCCAAAATGAAATTATTGACATTTGTGCTGAAATTATTCAACATAAGATCATCGGTGAAGTAACGGAAGCCAAATTTTTTACAATTGTTGCTGACGAGACGACTGACATTGGACGTATTGAGCAAGTCTCGCTGTGTTTGCGATATGTTGATTCAAAAGATGTTACACAACATAAAGTTAAGGAGATGTTCTTAGAATATATTCCAACAATTGACGTGACAGGATCCGGTCTTGCAAATCTTATAATTACAGCTCTGAAAAAGCATGGACTTGAATGTTCTCATGTGGTTGGTCAAGGTTACGATGGGGCTGCAGCAATGAGTGGGCATTTGCGCGGTGCCCAAGCGTATATTCGTCAAGAATGCCCTCTTGCTCTTTATGTACATTGTAGTGCACACTCTCTCAACCTTGCTATTGCTGACTCATGTTTACAAGTAGATGTGCGAAATTGCGTTGGGATCGTGCAGTCTGTTGGTTAGACATTCGGCTCAATGCACTGCTGTTCTGAAAGAAAAAATTCGGGATCTGTTACCGGCTGATCACCAAAAAAGCCTGCTTGCGATGTGCGAAACACGGTGGGTTCACAAGCATGAAGCCGTTATAAGATTCAGGGAAATTTATTCAGCGATTGTGCATGCTGTCGAAGAACTTCAATCTATCCACAATAAAGAAACATCGCAACAAGCCGTCCAATTGCTTAACACACTTCGATCTTCGAATTTTGTTATGTGCCTAGTGATACTTCAAAAAGTCATGAGCTACACATTGTCACTGTCAAAACAACTGCAGGCAATTAACACAGACCTCATAACAGCATTCAGTCACGTGGATGATGTTATTAATGCTTTGCAACTTTTGAGAGATAAAGTTGACGAAGAGTACCTCCGTCTCTATGAAGAAGCAAAGGTGTTGCTCGAAGAAAATGGTGGTATACTGCTTATGCCACGTAGCGTCGGAAGGCAGTTGAATCGCCCTAACATTCCTGCGTCGGATATATCCACGTATTACAAACGAAATTTATTCATCCCATTTCTCGACCATACAATTCAACAATTGATCGAGAGGTTTACAAAACACCGTAAAGTAGTATCGGCACTATCCGGTGTGTTACCGTCAAATTTTGCGGCCGGTTGTGAAATCGAAGAGGCATTGTGTATGTACTCGGCAGTGCTGCCCGAAAAATGTACATCTGTCGTCAAAGCAGAACTTGAAGTGTGGAAAGCAGCTATGACTCTCACCTCCCCTACTCCAAAATCAGCTTTGGAATGCTTAGATAAGTGTGACCAAAAACTATATCCAAATATTTATACATTCTTGCAAATATTGGCTACCATACCTGTCTCCACTGCTACCCCAGAAAGGACCTTTTCAAGCCTAAGAAGACTTAAAAACTACTTGCGGAACACAACGAGAGAAAACAGACTGAACGGCTTGGCCCTCATGAACATTCACTATGAGATAGAAATTGATGCGAGTGAAGTAGTGGATATATTTAAAAAGAAAAACAGAAGATTAATTTTGTAATACTCTTTGTTTCTGTGATATATAAGGGAACGTTATTTTTTTTATTTAGCTTATAGTTTATACTGTCCCACTGCTCGAAAAAGGACTCTCCCAATTCCTTTAATTTTTTCTGTGTGTTTACCTGTTTGACATTTGGCAATGTAAACTTAACACATTTCGTTTTTTTTTGGGAAGACGGGAAACGGAGGAAGGCGACGCGACGCCCTGACACACTCAGGTGCTGTTTTCCATCAGTTCACGATAGTGTTGCAAGAAACCCGAGTCTTGGAGTCTTATTTAATCAAACTTGAAGAGCAACTGACTAAACTTGAGTGGCTTCAAAACCTCTGTATAAGGTTCATATTTGGATTTCGTAGATATGACCGTGTATCCGAATTCCGTACTAAGCTCAAGTGGCTCCCCGTTCGCTTTCGCCGGAGTATTCATGTTCTCTGTTTGCTATATCGATTGCTATTCAATCCTTACGTTCCTGACTAATTACAACATCATTTAGCTTTAAACATACCCAACACGAACGTAATCTGAGGTCCACATATAATCTGATGCTCACAACACCATTGCATTCCACAGATGTTCTAAATAAATTATTTCTAGTCTGTGCTGTGAGTCTTTCAAATGCAAAATCTCCACTCGTTGTAAAATCTGCGAAGTCTGTCGTCATTTTAGAGAACCATTAAAAAAACATCACCTGGCATCTAAATAAAACGATATCTAGCGTATGTATGTATGTATGTATTCATAGTTATATATGTGTATGTGTGTACTTATGTAAAAAGTTCCAATATATTTACTTATTAATATATTTATATACTTATCATGTACTATGTATATATCATGTGAATAAATATTTATGTTTTATTTGTAGTGTTTCACTCACATAAAATTACTTAAAATGTCTTTGTTTTGTTTTAAAATTTTGTTTAGCCATATTCCCTTGTCCAAACATTTAATAAGCTTAAAAACCTTGTTGTCTGGAAGAAATCGCTTCCCAGCGATAAGACCGCCTATTGTTTTAAACATTATACTTATGTGTCGCTAAATGTATTATGGTTAACAATAAAGAGTAAAGACAAGAAACTTGAGCTATTTTTGAAAACTCGCGTCCTTCAACATTTGGAGTCTTTCGTAAAAAAGAGTTGAGTCCTGGCAAAAAGAACTCAAAGACGGAGTCTTATTAAAAGAGCTCGTGACTTAGTCCTCTAAACCCATAGCTGTAGTTTGAAGTAAATAAAAAAGTAATGGACAAATTATTGACTTATTAGGTACTGTCAGAAAAGTTCCTGGTCGGCCACCCTTAAGGCTAGAATCGCTCGCGTTTAATTTCACGCGTCAAATCACCGCCCACTTATACTTTTGAATACGCCACCGCTTTCAAACAAGATTGTTGAATGTCCGATAATGTTGTATTGGTTTTGGCTAATGCGTAGTTAAACTTTTTAACTGCGCGATTGGATGAGCGATTCAGATATTGATCTAGACGTTTCTCATCAATAACCACTAACCTAATTGTTGCTTGTGTTGTGTTTGCAGGTTTAAATAATTTAATCTATAGAAAGCTACATAATCAGCAGCGAGTAACATAAACTACCTTGTTACCTTTGTCTATAATGTCTTTGTCGACAATAGACGTCCTCGCATGTGCAGTCGTAGGAAACAGCTAGTTAATTCACTAATTATATTATTAGAAAGAAACTCTATCTGGCTGAACCAACAAAGGCAACACTTCACTGATTTAAGTAGACGTAGGTAATTTGATAAGAAGATAGTTTCAGATATCATATTAATAAAACCTTTACATAAAGTCTAGTTAGATAGTTCGAAAGGATACTCAAAAACTTCGTGACGTTATGTCAATACGTTGATCGGGTTAAACATTGTATAAAAGTCAGTTATTGTTTTTCTTCATTACCTAAACCATTTCTTAAGTTCAATGAAATTTCCTATGCACTTATAATTTAATTAAATTGTTTTACAAGTTATAGGTAAGTTTTAAAAACATTATTATCTAGTTTTGAGTCTTGTCTTGTGATTAGTTAAATAAATCAAAGAAGTTGCCGATACGAAAAAGAACTGAGCTTATTTGCATGTTATCCGAATATCTATTGTGCTTTCTAATATTTTTGGTCATAAATACACTTATTGGCTTGGTTCAAACGTAAACAAAAATATTTAGTTTTAAAAGCAATAAAAGGATCATATAACCTTTTTGTTTCCCTAATTGAAAAAAGTTGAGAAAAGTAAAGGTAGAGAGAGAGACAAAAGACTTATTTATGGGTGGAACGCTCTGTTTCGTGAAATGTTCAAGTAAAATTTGTTGTTTATTATTTCTTCCGAGCTCAAAACAGTAATATTACGATAAGTCGTAAATCAACAAACGGCCTGTTTGGTGTGGAGGTAAGTAGCCTTGCCTTCCATGCCAGAAGTCCCGGGTTCGAATCCTGATAGGGGCAGGTATTTTATTATATTTGCTTTGTAGTCATGGATGTGTATGTATGTTTATTTAAGTTTATTTCTAATATTTATATATGAAAAAAAAATATCTATGTGTGCTTATATATTTCTTAAGTTTATTTATCCGTTATCTAGTATCCATAACACAAGTTCTTAATGATACTTAATTTGGGCTAGATAAAGTGGTGTGATTGTTAGAAATATTTATTTATTATTATTATTGATATTTTATAGAGTTGCCCCGCTATTTTTTCATTGGCGCCTTCCCCCTCGAATCGCAGGTGCACACTTGTTTCCTGCCTAGGAGCAGGATATACAACTTTCGCTACAGGTTTACAAGTTTTCCTTTTTATATTGGTAGATACGTGAACTTTTCGCGACGTATAAGTTCTTATCCCTTTTACAAACGTTAAACATTGAATAAGATAATATCAACACACAAAACATCTATACTTATAGAATATTAACGCAGATTTTTGTCAGAATGTACTTTGAATTAATAATTTGTAAGTTAGGTAAACGTCCTACAACAACGTAAAACCATTTCCAAAAGGTAAAATAATAAAAACGACAGGCGCGTGGTTCCGCGGCGCGCCATCTTCGAAGTATACGTTTTGATGTAGTGTATGCTATATGTGTATGGGATTACAGCAATTTAAATTATGAAGATAAACTACTTCACCTAAGGAACTATGGCAAAACTCAAACTAAACATTTTTAACCGTGTTTTATCGCGTTTACAATGCGTACAACCACTAAATATAGGGAAATTATAAGTCAAGCCACTCATTTCTTCATTGGCCACGTGATCAAACTTCTAATTTTATAACTAAGCCACGGGAAAATGAGATAGCCTCTAATTAACGAATTCGTCTTTTATGCAGCGCCTACTAAATATTCTACAGAAAGCGGAGTAGTTAAATTTGGGTTAGGTTAATGTTAGGCTGCAGTTATCGCATGCGCGAGCCGAGCGGGCGAAGCGAGCGTGGAGCGGGACCACCCGGCGAGGCGCCATAATCGAAATTGGATGATAATTAAAATTTCATCATGCAAAAACATCATGTAACGACATATTTTTAGTGACTAAGACAGTATCGTTCAGACGCTCGTAAATTGTGGCTGACTTAGTAATTTAGAACGCAATGTAGATTTTTAGAAGCGAATAATGCTATTAAAAAGAAGTCTACTTAATTAGCACCCCTAAATAGGATATATACATATATACATTTGACCTCGACGTTTTGGTATGTTTGCAGACACTTCATAAACTTTTTAAAGTGATTCACCACGTACAACAAAACTACGCAACTGTAACCATCCATACCAACAGTAAAGATAAAACTTATCACATATCAAAATGAGTTTTTTTCTTATTTTCATGGTTACTTCAGAATTCGTTCTTATTCAATGTTAATCTAATTAAGTATCTAATTAGGCACCAATTGCCATAGGTAACATTAAAACATATACCAAATACAATAAAATAAAAAATATCTAAAGCACCTACAGTAGGCAGCCGCTCGGCAACGCTCGGCAACGCTCGGCTTGTACAACAGTGCGCGAGTTAGGTAGTGTTTACGCGCGATAGTTTTATTGTTTTTAGTGATAACTCCTAGGATGTGATTTAAAGTGTTTGTTGTAGAGGGAAATTACAGTGAGTATGGAATGCTTAATGCGTTAGTTACACCTGTTTGACTGGATAAGGATTAGTATCGTAGCCGTCTAGATAGCTCTCTAATCACTACATTGTATGTGACCACAGCTTCCTACGTATAAACCTTCGTCTCTAATCATTCTTTCAATAGTTCTAGTCTAGATTAGTCAAATAGAATTTAAAACATTTATCGTTTCAATTATAAAATATTGTTGACAACAAATTATGCATAACACCTGACACTAAGCAAAGGCAAACCTTCAGGGAAGGGCGACGTGTTCAGCGTTTGAAGTAAAGCAGCTGAGATCGCTACTTGGCGTCATTTTGTAACACTTTATTACGTGAGTCAAAGAAACGAATTCAACTTAACAATAATATTTCTAAATGGATAAGAAGTTAATATGCCAACAAAATTAACATTATATTAATTTTGGTGTTATAATCCATTCGTTAGTAGGTAAACACCCCCCGCCCCCTCATGGCGGGAGTCCCTCAGGGCTCAGTACTCGCCCCTCTATTATACAACACCTACCCCAATGACATACCTATCCAATCAAAAGGTGTCCAACTCTCCCTCTTTCCCGGTTATTCCGCCCTGTACGTCAAGGGCGTGTACGTCGATACCCTCATCAACAAACTCCAGAAGGCTGACAACGACCTCGGAGCCTGGTTTAAAAAATGGTCTATTGATGTGAATCCAGAGAAAAGCTTTGCGATACGCTTCGATCACAAATGCCGTCGCCCCTGCGACCACCATATCCGAAGGCTAGGTACGCCCATCACGTGGACATGAACAACCAAGTACCTAGGCGTAACGCTCGATCGCACGCTTTCATTCCGAACTCACATACTCAAACTTACCAAACTCGCCCGTCTATACATGGCCCGCCTAAACAGTATGTTAGGCAGGCACAGCAAAATGTGTCTTAGGAACAAGAGTACGCTTTTTAAGGTTTGCGTCAGACCAGTCATGACATATGCCTCCCTCACCTTTGCCCATGCCAAACCATCCGATTTGTATAATCTGCAGGTAGTCCAGAATCTTTTCTGCCACAGGGCCCCGGATGCACCGTGGTACGTGATCCGCAGACCTGCATAGGGATCTCGACTTACTTACAGTACAACAACACCTAAGGACGCTCTCGACCGCCTTCTTCAAGCGATCCGAAGAGCATCCAAACCCCCTCATTCGCGAGACAGTAACTTACACTGCTCCGTCCATGCCGTCGAGGTACAAAGTCCGTAGACCGAGAAATGCACTCTCGGAACCCCCATTAAACCCTCAGCGAATCTGGACCAGCTTAAAGCTGCCCAGGCCGTATAATCACCATCCAACCTGTCATTAGCACCTTAAGTGATAATTGATCTCAGCAGATGACTGCAAGCGCACCCTCTTCCCTAATCAGGTGTCGCTCCGATGAAGGCTGCTTAGCATTCCCATGCCACAGCCAGCAAGTTAGTTTTTAGTGGGTAGGTGCCACGTTGGTGAGTCCCACATCACCCCGCAGAAGTCGGTGCCTGCGGAGGTATGCATGACGCATCTTCCACCTCCCTCCTCGCGGAGGGTGCTGCTTAGTGCTTAAAAAATATATAGTGGGTAGGAACCGTATAGAGAAGTAAGTACGTCATCAATCTAGCCCGCCGCGGGCCTTGAACGGGTCGTGAAAGCATTACAGCTGGCTGACACTTCTGTACCCCATACAAGTCGGTTCTGTTAACCTCTACCGTCCATATATTGAGGTAAGAACCATATTATGACAGGCAACTATAATTATTTGAATTTTCTCTGGTGGCTTTTACAGAGTGATAAAAGCAAAAAATATCAAACCAATATAAGCGCCATGGCTGACTAGGACAAAATATTTTCTGAATAACAGTTAGTAATGGCATATAGTTTAGAAATTCTTATATTATTTTAG
The DNA here is from genome assembly GCA_923062675.1 of Marasmarcha lunaedactyla. NCBI lineage: Eukaryota > Metazoa > Arthropoda > Insecta > Lepidoptera > Pterophoridae > Marasmarcha > Marasmarcha lunaedactyla. Next base: position 897,501 of record OV281344.1, read on the forward strand.
AATTATTTAAAAAGCGCGTTAAGCACTGGTTTAGTAGGAGTCTTCTCGTTTTCTGGTATGATACTATTCTACTTGCTTGTTACAATATAGGTAGTACTTTAGTAAATGTCTTTTCAATATGATGTGGTTCAAGAATACAAATACCTTATTTTCTGCTTAAGCAAGTGGCTATGACACACAACAATTAACACACAAAATTATGTATTATTTTAAAATGAAACTCCAAATACTACTCCAATAATACTTATATTTTAATCAAGATCACTTTAGCTACGCTTTTAGGCATTTAATCTTATTTTGTGCTCAATTATGTTCTCACAGTATGTTAATATGATATAACTAGTAAGTTATCCATTTGCCTTCGCGATTCGAATGCCGACAGAAATATCAATTCAATTTCAAAAATTACCGCGCTAGATTTTAAAACCGCCAAACGATATCCCTCCCTTTTTACCTTTTCTTTCCGGTCAAATCATTACTGATCAACGGACGTTAAATAACGGAAATTATGACAATTTAGTTAGGGCAAATGGTCTGGAAACTAGAAGCGAAAAACAAAAGATTTAAATTTTTTTGAAACTGAGAAATTTAGCGCTATCGGACTATCTAAATCCTATCTATAATATAGATAAATTCGTAGCCTTAACAGAAAATTAGACTATCTCTCTGTCTAACTAAATTATACCAGAATATATAGAAAAAGATAAACGTATATTTGATGCGCATGGCAACAGCTTCGAGTGACGCAAGATGTACTTTTTAAACGTGACGTGATGGCCCTGTAACTGTACTCTGTAAGCTGTAAGCTGTAACGAATTTTGTGGCTTGGAAATATGAAATATGATTAGGAAAATGGTGTTCATCAAGCGGTTGTTTTGTTTAATAATTTTGATTTTACTGCGAAAATGATCGCCAATTTTGGCAATTATATTTTTAGTTTGTTAATTTTGTCATTATGGCCGGTCCAGGGTATTATATCATGATTCTATATTCCATTTCACACACACTCTACATATATATTACTCTACAAATAATCTTAAACGATAAACAATATTAATTTCTGAATTTCTAATTTTATTCCGACCTTGTATACAGCGTCATCTATATTTTACTTTCTAAACTATCTTTTGTCGGCGTCTTCGTAGTCACCATAGATTGTACAGACAGAGCAATAATGGTGCGGACCTTGCTCTTACTATCTACTCGTACATTTACGAAGAGTAGAATCTAGTGAATCTGGTTATTATAGTCACATCAAAAACTAACAGTTAATAAAGACTGAGTACTAAAGAGGGTTCAATATAATTTTACCTACCTCTTTTATTGTCGTTTTTGGCTTGTCGAGACCTAGGCAGAGGTTTCATGGTTAATTTTGTGCATAAGTATTTACTATAGAAGCAAGAGTGTTAAACATATTTTTTCATCTAAAATGTCTTCATAGGCATTAGCAGGAACAAAATAGAAAATTTTTCTAAAGTCTTTGAAAATCTTTTTGGTGTCAATTCGACGGAGCAAGTTGTGCTTTGTACACAGGCTGTTCATTGATTTTTCTTTTTTGTGTACATAAATTAGTGTTAAGTGTATACTTAATGGTGATAGTGTATTGTGCAGTAAATACTCATAGACATGTGCGTTAAGTAGAAAACACAATGATAAGTGTAGACAATGTTTTACGTGTTGCTCCAAGAAGTCCGCGCGTTGATAGTAAAGTCACACTTTCACTTTAACCTTATTGACTTAAACCTTCATCAACTCAAATAAATGAATTATTATTATTATCATCAAACATAATATTCATTTATTCAATAATCATTTAATTATATTTACGACAGACAAGGTTGTATGGCTAAAGTCCTTACCTATCTTATAAGATAAAGGTAAACGAAAAAAAGTCTATGAAAATATTGTATTACCACTGAAAAAAATTAATTAAAAAATTATCAAATAAAAAAAGTATGATTTAATAATAAGCTTTTACAAAACTTATTTCTCTCGGTTCTCCTGAGACTCGTTTCTTTATTAATCTTGTTATCACACTTCTTTTTTTCATAAAACTTGGCATAATTCACGTACATGACACCAGTTTAATTTGATGGAATTTTGGCGCCACACAAATGTCATTAGAGGTTCACGGAGCCGAAATATTAGTAACTCGTGTTATGCAAATCATTTTAACGAATAAATACAAGATTTTACATTTTGCTTCATAACCGAAGGTATCTTCATCAGTTTTTTCGAACAAGCAACGTTATTTTTTCAAGTGTTTTTACAATTTTCGTTGTACTTCCGTTGAATTTGTTTTGACAGGAAAAGGAAATGTCTGATGTAGTAGCATGGCAAAATTACATGGTTTGTCTATTTTAGAACATCCTCATCCTGTTCGTCTGCGCGCTAAAGCGCGAAAGTATCTAAAAATGTAAATATCAATCTTTCAAAGTTAGACAACTATTAAAAAAGTGTAACAATGGCGTTTTTAATTATACACCTTTGTAAAAACAACCAAAAACAAGTTTCATGCAGCAAGTTCATTGAGCAACGTTGAAAGTAAGGTACAAAAGTGAACTGATTTAAAATGGTATAACCAATTTTTGGAAATAAGTTGAAGTGTTACAACTTTACTTTCAGAACTAACCAGCAATGTCAACCGACAATTGTCCTGACGATGTAATCGTACAAATAGGATCCCCCACCGCAGGAATTGTGGTGAGTATGCTAAGGAACAGAAAACACATTGAATCCTAAAATGATTGTCATCTAAAGCAAAGATAAATCAACTTGAACATGGAATTAACTTTATATAGTTTATTTTTTATACATTTGTTTACAATGTATAATGCCTTGCATATTTTCACATTACTTACTTACTTTTACATTAAACCTTTTGTACCTCTTCAATGTAACAAATAACATATTCATAATAATATTTTTACATGTATGTTGCTAAAGGTGTACACTTTTTTATTTTCTCTTTTCCATTGAAAATATGTTGTATATGTTGTAAATTTTGTTAGTGATGCCATTAAATACTAAATAGATAAAATTAATCTATGAAGAAACAAATCTATCTATTTCCTACTAAACATTTGAATTACCTTTTGTAACATAATAAATGTCTATTCCTAAAGTTTTGTTACTTGATGTATCTAATACTTAGAAGAAATATTCACTAGATGAGTTAAGCCAGTTATTTTATATTTTACTCTGTTTTATAATCATCCTTTTATAATTTAGTTTTACTTTAAACTTCTAGAGGATTGTAGCAAACTCCTTTTGTAATGTAAGAATAATTTGGAAGGCTTAATTTATTTGAATTTCACCCACATAACTTGTGATATAGTTCCTAGATATAATATAACTTGTTTTATGTGAAAAGAAAGGAATTATTTTATTCATTAAACCTTTAAAATGTAAATTTGCACCACCACAGGTGGTTACATTTTGTATGTTTAAATATAAAAATATTGGAGTTGGTGATGTGCTGTTATGATGTACTGCATTAACAGATCGAGAACTCGCACAATCTCAAGTGTAGTACATTTATGAAATTTTACCCTAATATTGAGACAGAGTTAAGCAATGATGTTGCATGTGAGCAAGGCTGATTTCATGTCATTTTTCACTTAGTGGAATTGTGACTATGTTAGATCAGACAAGGGACAAGAAGTCAGGAAGTCGATGAATTCAGGAGCTAGTGTGATATTACTTAAATTACAGCATTTTGTGTGATGTTTTCTGACAAATATGTTTAACTATAAAAATAGTTCATTAGTTTCAGAGTTCGTCAATTACAAAAACATAAAGAAATATTTTCTCTGGGCTATATTTGTAATTTATGAAATGAATACTAAGCAATATATGTTGCAGACAGAGGGCGGACGCGGCGGCGGGTCGGCGGAGCTAGGTCGGCGGCTGCTGCTGGCGGCGCGGGCGGGCAACTCACGCGTGGTGCTGGCGCTGATGGCGCACGGTGCCCCCTTCGCTTCGGACTGGGTGAGTGCGAGTTTGCCTGCTCTCAGAGAACATTATTATTAGTAAGGAATTTTGCCAAGTCCTTTGTTTGAACAATTTGTGGGGATGGAGTCTTACCAAGCTTGCAGATGCAGATACAAATCATTATGAATAGATATAATATATGTTCTATAAAAAATGGTCTCGTGTAAAGCTTGGCCAGTTGTTTTGCTACACGTATGTTTCTGACGGTTCCAGTTGGGCACGTCGGCGCTGCACCTGGCGGCGGCGGAGGGCCACGCACACACGTGCGGCGTGCTGCTGCGGGCCGGCGTGTCGCGAGACGCGCGCACTAAGGTACCGCCGTGCTGCTGGGCTTTGTTACAAGCTAAGTTGTCTTGATGTGATCATCGAAGCAGCGAGTATTTACATGAGTGTGTGTCGCAGGTGGACCGCACGCCCCTGCACCTGGCGGCGGCGGCCGGCCACGCGGACGTGGTGGTGCTGCTCATCCAGCACGGCGCCAACATACACTGTCGGTACGTTGCATTGAACTGTTTAGCATTCTCAACAATAGCAACTCGAGCCTACGCATGTGGGCTTGAGTGAAATGTATCGGACGGCAGTACGTTTTGAAGGCTGCTCGTTAATATTTTGAAAATGGCAATCCAACTTCTAATTTTAAATTTGATTGCGCCGTAGAAAGTACTGAACGATCTCAGTGTGATATTCGATTTAAAAAAGTACGAGAAAACCGTTGTCCACCCAGATGAACGCAGTGCGGTGTGCTATTGGGTGTGGACGCTGCGCTACCCAACTACTCCCTCCGTTTACAGGTTTTTTCCCACCCAATGAAAAATTACGATCTGTCCAAGAGTAGAGTATAGTGTTAGAGTATTTTAAAATGTAATGCATTTCTGATTGTAATGCAAACATATTTTATACAAACTAATAATCAATAAAATTGACTGCCTGGAACTCTTTGGAAAAAAATGTAGGTAAAACAAGCCAAGCCTCCTAGCCGTTTTAAACCTTTTCCCAGAGCATTTTTATGTAGGTGTATATCTTCTTTACAATTTCATAAGAGGTGTTCAATCAAACAATGATATTAAATTCTACTTGACGTTTTTACATTCTACTTCTACAATCTAAAACCTGAGATTTGTTCTAACAATATAACAAAATGGGCTTTGTACTGCACACTTTTTTCTCGGTGTATGCAGTGGTCTGAGCGCGCTGGTCACATGACCTCTTCAAGGCGAGTACCTTCATTCATCCAAGAAGAGGAAGAGTCCATCTCTTCGGTCATCGTAAATGTGTATAATACATACAACACCTGATGTACTGATGACTAAGTTACATAGTGCAGTTTACGCCGTCGAACGCTTGCCGTGTGATATTGTTGTGTGTCAATGTGTGGGATGAATGGCATAATGGGCAGGCATTTTCAACAGTTGTTTGCTAGGCTCTTTTGTTATTGGTTGGCGATTAGACAGAACACTTAGATGACGGCCCCCACCATGGCCGGTTTGCTCCCCAGGCCCCACTACTCCGTGAGATGAAGGGGCTGGTGTGCGGACAATACTACTGGAGGGAAGAGTTGAGCATGAGGGTCACCGCGGCATGTAATAGTGTTCGCAGCGCTCCGGTCTGCTGTAGATCTGTGTGCGTTCTGCCAAGCCGAGACATCCTTCAGCGGAGTCAGCAAATAGTCTCGACCCTTCCAGTCACTCTCCCTACATTCAGTCGCGGTCGTTGCCATGTCTCTTTCCAAATCCATTATTTTATTTTTTAAACCCTTTTGACTGGAGGTTCATAATAGGTCGTAATAAACCGCGTTAAAGGGTGTAGATGCGAACACGGGCGGAGCCGTGCGGTGCGTGAAGACGCTCGTTGTGTACGTCAACAACTAGTGAGGGAAATATCCAATCAGGTAATCGTTGTAAATAAGTGTTTCCTTTTTCTTTAATTCGCCAGCAATACTAAAACCATACCGCCCTTGCACACTTATACATGATCTAGAAAGATCAAGTAGGCAGCTAAGGCAGTAGCAGGGCGCTTCGGTGAGCACAGGTCGTGAAGTAATATGGAGTGATGAGTCTAAATTTGAGGTGACTTGCTCCTTGCATAATGATTTTTTTTACTTAAAATATTAAGCCTCTAATGAATAAAAACTAATTGCAGGGACATGCTCGGCATGACGGCGCTGCACTGGGCGTGCGGGCGCGGGCGCGCGGCGGCGGCGCGGGCGCTGCTGGCGGCGGGCGCGGATCCGCGCGCGCGTGACAAGTTCCGCCACACGCCGGCCGCGCTGGCCGCGCGCCACCAGCACCTCGCGCTCGTGCAGCTCGGTGAGCCCCCCCTCCGCCGTCCCACTTTTAATGCGTCTTTTCAGTATAAAAGCTGAATTCATAGAAAATGTTCTCGCTCGTATCTGATGAAAACCCGCTGAACAGTTTAAAAGTTACCCGCCGGTCACCCGGGAGTTGTTGATTTGGTTTTTTCAAAAGACCCGTTATAACAGTTTCTTGGCGTGGAAATATGGAACCTGTTCTCAATTGATTTTGTCAAAACATGACTAAAGTTACTTAGCATTTGTAATTATTTATGAAATGCATGTTAGCTAAACTCGTATACTAATGAACTGTACTCTTCGTTACAAACTACTGCAGACAGCACAAATGACATTTAATACGAGTTATAAATGTTAACTATTTTTGAAATGAAATGACTTACTATTTTTATACATAGATGGCAGCTCTGTATACTCAGCACGGCAACTGGGGAGCATATAAGTGCAGAGAGACGGAAGTGGCGACACGTGTAATTGTTTAAACAGAGGCTGTCAGCTATGTCGCAAACCTTTGTTGCAGATGGATCTGATACATTTTTATTTTGAATTTGAAATGCCTTATCAGCTGCAGTTGAAATTATGTTATATATGATAAAACGTAACCACGGAAGGCTAGCTTTGCCTGGATGTACATGATGTTTCCGGTTACTGTGTTGCTCTACAATCATTCCTAGGAAGCTTGTTGAATCAGATATTGCTGGTTTAGTGTTGTCATATTCAACGTCAAGTTTAGGTATAATATATCTACGATATTATTATTTTGATTTGATTGATATGATTGTGTCGTCAGCAAACAAAGTACATGTATGGTCAGCATCATGTGGGAGGTCCCGTGCGCTACCCTGCGGAACTCCGCGGTGATTGGGTGAATAAGATTATTGAAAGCGCTTTAAGTATTTACCATCTCAGCGAGTAGCTTCAGCGCATTGAACTCTATCACATCGGTAACTTTTACCAATTCTAAAGCTATGCCTCTTGTGCCATAATACATAAAGTTGTTTTTTAAGTATCAAAATACAGTTGAAGCGAAATTATATGTTTTTGTCAATATAAGAACTGACGCATAAATATTTCCTGATTGCAGTGCAGGAGTACGAGACCGCGGAGGAGCCGGAGGCGCTGGAGGCCAAGCCAGGTACGTGCGAGTCCCTAGAGACAGGCTGGTCCGCTGTGAGGGATCTCCGGCGCCCAGTGGCAATAGATACATGTATTCATTTGAAAGTATTGATTTGTAATTGCTTGCTCGAGACTCAGTGTCAGCATCACGGATCGCGTGTGTCCGACCAGCGTCCCCCGAACTACAGCACTCTTCTGTGACGTGCACTAGAAGTAAGGAGGGATATTCCTTGCGAACACTTTTATTAAGTTCATTGAATTTACCTAAATTTTGCATGATATTATTATCTCTTAAAGACTTTAAACAATGTGCAGTTGTAATCGTCTTCTTAAAAAGTTTTTGACCAAAAAAAGAAACAGAATTTGTGAGGGTGTTAAACCTTCGTCTTCCACAAGCAAGTAATGAGTCGATATTGACGAGCCCCTCGCACGCCCGCAGACGAGCCGCCGCCGCCGCCGCCGCCGCCGCCGCCGCGCGCCGCGCCGCCCGGGGACGAGGTATATCATGTATTTTTCATTTTTGAATTGCCATCGAGCTAGCGATCCATTAGTTTGCAGTGAACTGAAGAGCTTATTGCTCGAACAGACAGTTGCTTGCGCTCGGCGATGTCCGCATTACTCGCGCGGACGTCGCTGGCTAGTTTACAGGGCGGGAGACTTGCCGAGCTGAAGTATTTTGTACAGACATACGTGGGCCTTTGTATCTTTTATTCTGCAAAAATGACACGCTCGAAGTTTTCCGCTAGTCCTTTTTTTCGAAGGTCTTTCCGTAGTAGTTTTATTTTAGACGTGCTTTTTCTGAGAAAATATGCTTTTTTCCTAAACAACTACAAATAAATAAATGTGAGTGGTGGAACTTGTGGTGAAGTTAATAAAGTAATCCGGATATAATATAACACACGTATATTTAAGAAACTAATACTTTTATGATTAGCGTCGCACAGTAACGTCGTGAGGCAGCCATGACAGACACGGAAAGAACATATAGTAGAATTACAATACATGGCGCTCTGTATCAATCTAGCTTATAATATTTACCACAGATCACAACACACCTCCTTGAATTTATAACCCTGATATTTTACATAGATACACAACACTCCTGTAGTAACAGACCTTAAGACTGAGATAAGACCATGTCGGCCCTGTGCGGGCCTGTTTCTCAGCAAATAACTTTTGTCTAATTTTATTTACCATGTCTGCTAAGTTAAATTTTGAATCAATTTTTACAATATCTATTATACTCTTTTCATAGTTTTCATTTGTACAATGATACTGCACTTCAATGTGCTTTGAATTTTTGGTAAAATTGCCATACTTAGCAATCGAAACTGCACCTGAATTATCTTCATACAATTTTTTGGTTTATCAAACTTTACACTGAAATAACTAACAAGTTTCTAGTAGACACAGCGGTACACTCTGCGAACGTTGAACACTTATACTATTTCCATTTCTTTATTTTCTCGATGACAGCTGCTGTGTAACCTTATGCGAGCGTTTTTTTTACATTATGTATGCATTATTTTATAAAAATATCACGTTTACACACGTATAGAGTATACCATATTTTAAAAAATAGTTTGTAAACAAACCATTGCCGGATATAAATTCGTCAATTTCATCAAGAATCCCACTTCCAAGACACTAAAATTGTACACCAGTAACTCGGAAAACACTGCCGCCCTTTATCAAACAACTTTTAAGTAGTACTTGGAGCTAAGATCCGATAAGACTAAATCGGTCAGATAAATATGTTCATGTAATAATGAATGTTTTTACTGTCAGTGTAATTTAGTAACATTATGACTTTACAAAGACTTTTTGCCGTTTATTGCCGGAACAATATTGTGGTTGTTACTGATTCTTTGATTAGGTGAGTTTTGAGCATAATTCGTTCTGCTTATAGTTCCGTGAATTAATGTACCACTAGAATGTGTCGTTTTCTGGTATAATAAGTCCTATTCGGGAGAAAAATTATTCTTTTTTAAATTAAATATGTTCACTTTTATTTTTTTATTCTAATTCATAAAACTACATTGTACATTAATATTAATTACAAATGTAATTTTTTTATGTGGCAACTTTAAACTGGGTTTACGATGGCAAACCCATATCTGTAGCGCGTACGCATAACCCTCATTCACAGGGGAGGTCAGCTTTATTGCCTGATCGCAAACTACCTAGAAGGGCAAACTTTTAGAGCTATCGGGATAAGCTAATTATGCAGATGACTAAAGTCGATTGTAACTTAAAGGGCAAAGATGTTATCAGAATAGGAAGTATTTATTCCAGTAGACGCACAAATGATAGAGCTACAATCGAAAGGCCAGGGCCAAGGCAACAGCCAGCAAAGAGAGTTTACAATGGTCACTGGCCTGAAGACGTGCCGACTACAGAAAATTCAAAGAGGAACATTAAATACCTTAATTGCCTTCTGTGCAGCAAAAAGAAAAAGCGCAAGGAAACGAGGTTTAGGTATAAGATTTGCAAAAATCGTCTTTGCCCTGCTTGTTTTGAGGAATGTCATACTAATTATGTAGTAAATGTGACTGATTCTGAGTAAAACAAAGACTGATTAAAGAGTAACTCTTGTATAATATGAATAAAAAATATAAATTGATTTTAGAAGTGCATTTAATTTGTTTTTTTGTTTTGATTGTGTAATCTGGAAAGAAAATATAACAGTTAATTTATTTTTGTTTAGTCTAATTCTATTACATTAATAAAAAGAAATTATATTTTTCATAAAAAAATAATTTTGTTGATTTGTTGATGTCGATTATCGCTTTGCCAAAGCGATTAGATTTAATAATTCAATAATCAGTATGGGTAACATCACTAAAATGCCAAAGGGTCATCGACTTTTCATTGTTTACAAAGTTTTTTTCTGAATCTGGTAAAGATAATACAAGGTTATATAATACCAGAGTAGGAGAAACTGAAAGGGATGGAGCTATTGGATGGAGCTAGAGAGCATTATATCAAATTAGAACTGTCATCGAGAAAACAAAGAAATGGAAATAGTATAGTAACTGTATTTTGCACATGTGTTTACCAAAAAATTTAGTTATCAAATAATCTAATCACATAACCTGTTGTAGATTTTCTGTCTACATTATCTCCTGCATAATCAGAGTCTACCTTACAATCTAATATTTCAGTGTTTTGCAGTGTGTACCTACATCACCTAGATATGTATCAATATAATGTATGTAACAGTGAGTCAATAAACGATCGTTGCGCATAAAACGCGCTTCCTTTTATTATAAGTTAAGCCCCCCGTAGACCGTCATTGCAGTTTACACTATCACCATAAGTTAACTTTGAACCCGTGGTCTAATATAAATATGTTCATATTCTCCTGGCATACTTGTAATGTGTTCTGTCATAAGAATTTTGGTATCGACTTAAGTAGTTTACACTGAATGCTGTATATATATGCTCGTGCAACTAATCTGGCTCTGTAAGTATTATTGCTTTTCTTTTAAACCCGCTTGACATCAATAACCTTTTTTATCTTTTGGCCAATTTTGTCAACAATTTGTCAAGTGTTATTTCGCCATTGTTTACAATTGTGAGAACTCATTGCCTCCTTGAAGGTATTTGGTACATTTACATTTGGACTCATCTTTCTTTTTAACTTGCCTTCTACAACCAGCGTTGTCCCTGTTGTTACTTGAGTCATCATCTCTCATCAGGCACCTGCTTATGTCCATAGCAGACCTATTGTACCTTTCCGCTGCTCCATTTAATTCATGGACATAGGCTGGTCATGGTAATCACACTATTACACTTTGTCTAATGAAATTATAAATACAAGTTATTGGCACATCTTGCTGAACGAAGCAACATTAATATAATTCATCATGGTGGCTACCATTTTGAATGGTTGTAAAACGAATGAGGCAAGCAAAATCTTTGAAATAAAATGTATTGCAACATTGAGAGGCTTAAAACATAAATACCGGCAGCCAAAATACGTAATGTAAACATTTTCATCGTTATTCCTCACATCCAATGCAACGCCGGCCACTGCCCGCAGTTCGCCTCGTCCGCACTGAGCAGCGCCCGCCTCGGCGCGCCGTCGCCGCCGCCGCCCACCGTGCTGGCCGCCGTGCGCAGCGGGCGCAGTCTGGTGCTGTCCGGTGAGTCGGTGCCGCGCCGCACAGCCATGACCCGAGAACAAACATCTATGTTCGTCTCTCGGTCAGCGGTATATGTGCAGCGTGTCGGGTCAGCTCATTTCAAAATAAGTTCACGTTTAATTGTGTTATTGTGTACAACTGTCGACAGCGACAGGTAGTGCGGCTGTTCTAATTCATATACAGGGTGTCCAGAAGGTCAACGTCCAAATGGCAGGGGTTCACGCGCCATGGTCTAAATAGTAATAAAAAATATGTTAAAAAAATTCTATAGTTATTAGTTTAGTAGATATAGGATGATTTCTAAAATAAGTGAAAAATCACTCCTAGTAGCAGTAATTCGTATGCTGAATCTGTAAAATTTGACCGATTTTTTTTACGGTTTTTAATTGGTTACGAAATGTTCTTATGAAACAGACCTTAGATACAAGCACATCTATTTTTTATACCTAATTTTCTGTGCTCTACCGTGTAAAAAGCATCTACGGAATGAAGCTGGCATTTACTCTCAAAAGTTGGCGCATCTAATGCAGTTTCTAAAAAGGTATAATACTTGGCACTTAAATAGATCTGATTTTGATTGATCTCCCTTTTCTCATCACCCGTTTTTATCATCATCATCAAGGCTGATATGGTGATGCTGATAAAGATAAGAAGCTCAGTCGGTAAAGTTGTTTTCGCTTCTTTTTATCCTCTACCAATTCCTACCTACCTACTTACTATTTCTACAAGGCTGACTTGCTGCGCATGTTATGTTAAACTCATTTATTTAGCTATTAATAATATTTAAGTTATATTATTAATTATGCCTGTCCACATGTTCACCTTACATCGGTATTGGCTCTTCTCTTCTCGGATTACAGGAGGATTGATTAAAGTCCAATATGAAGATTTAATTTAATTTTTATTTAATAATTTAAGTGAAGAATTAAATATTGTGAAGATTTAAGAATCCGTCTTTCACTTCACACTTCCGGAATTACACTTTCACAATACATGCGATGAACGTTCACAAATACTTGATGATCTGGATAACGATCTTCGTTTGGGTATCGTTCACGGTAGCCCGCTGCCACGCTGCCGCCCTGGCATTGCCTTGACATTCACCGTAGATAAAATGCATGTTTGCATATTGCAATGGTGTGTAAGATACTGGCATTGGTTAAAAGTATCACTAATCACAAGCACAATAGAATGCTCAGAGAGCGATCCAAGTCCAACCCACCTAATCGTGGGGATATCTTAAGTCCAAGTTAAAGCCAAGTCGTTACTTCCAAGGATACACTAAACCAAATCACAAAGGTAATCAAATTCCAAGTTCTAGCCGAGTCGGTAGTATTTATCAAAATGTATGCGCAAGAGAGACGTGACGTAAGGTACTTTTCGGTACCTGGCACGGGGATGGGTGGTAAGAGCGGGAAGCGACTCCCTGGATCGTCAACCTGAGCAAGTGTCTCTTCCGTGTAATCTTAGTAGTATTTTACATCTCTTTACTCATTTTTAAAAATTTAAAAAATAGGTGCTTCCTCAATTTAAAGATCATAAATAAAATCAGATCTATTTAAGTGCCAAGTATACCTTATACCTTTTTAGAAACTGCATTAGATGCGCCAACTTTTGAGAGTAAATGCCAGCCTCGTTTCATACATGTTTTTTACACGGTGAGATATAAAAAATTGCGACAAATTAGTTTTTTCTTTATTGCTTTTTTCTATCGTACCATAACAGATGTGCTTGTATCAAAGGTTTGTTACATACGAATATTTAGTAACCAATGAATACCCAAAAAAAAATCAAAATCGGTCAACATTTACAGATTCAGCATACGAATTGCCGCTACTAGGAGTGATTTTTCACTTATTTTAGAAATCATCCTATATCTACTAAACTAATCCACATAGAATTTTTTAAATATTTTTTTTACTATTTGGATCATGGTGCGTGAACCCATTTTATTTGGATGTTGACCTTCTGGACACCCTGTATATGTAGTAAGTCACTTTGCCCTATCTTAGTTAATTAACATTCAATTTAATGATATTTGGCATTATACTTTACTGGACTATCGTTTACGGTGGCTAGCTGAATTGCATTTAGTCACTTTCCTGACCCTTCAAAATTACAAGTTTGTAACCTCCTTGTGCCGACAGACGCGGGCAAGATAATGCTGAAGGAGAGCCGCTCGGCGAGCGAGCTGGCGGCGGCGTCGCCCGGCGTGACGTCACCCGGCGTGCGGCTCGTGCCGTTCGCGCACCGGCTGTACGGCGTGTGTGACGTCAGTGGCGCGGGGGACTCGCAGGTATACGGTACAACTAACACGACGAGATGAACAGCGGAAAGAACTGCCAACATTCGTACCCACAACTGCGACCGCTTATGTTTTGCTTTTTGTGAAAAGATTTCATTTTTCTTTTATAATATAGTCTAAAATCATAACTTTAAGTGGCAACTAATACAAGGATTAATCATGAATTAAATATTTCAAAGCAAATATGGGCTTGAATGGCCAGAGAAGTCATACATACTAAATACCGGTAGGTGTACATGACCCTGCACCGGCATCACCCACTACGACGGGCGTCGAATGGCGGAGTGAAACAACCCACCTTGCTGTTGTGAAAATGTCCGCCCGACTACACGTCTATACTGACATATTGCTTGGGGAAATTCGTTCGCTCGAAGTAGTCGAATAATTCGAATTCACAATTGTGTACATGTGTGGGTCAACTCCGGACCCTTCTCGTGTGTCAATCTTGCATTAGACCTACCGTCCATTTCTTGTACGCCAATGATTGAAATAGTGCACGCCACTTCATAAGTCCGTAGCAATTACCACGACAGAGTGCCACTACCTACATATAGTGCCCGATGTCGAAGTATCAGTGTCTAATATTAAAAATTGTATAGTAAAAAACATAACCTCTGTATCGTAAAGTAATTTACTTCAATCTTCTAGTCGTTCTAGTGTACAGCTAACATAGTTCCCATCACTAAACGGCAGGTGAAGTACCTGCAGATCCCCGCAGACAAGCTGTCTCCGCTGAAGGCGCGGCCGCGCGTGGCCCGCGCCGCCGCCGCCAAGCCCACCGTGAAGATTATTGTCAATAAGGCTAACTTCAACAAGCTGCTGGCGCAGAACAACAACTCGGTGAGACTCTCTTCAATAACTCTTCATTTCTTTCATATTGTCTATTTACTTATTGGACTATTAGTTCGATCATTGTATCTTACTTTAGACAAAAGTTAGACACAACTATATTACAACTTGAATGCGATTATGTTGAAGGTAGCCGCAGGGTAGTTATTGAATATTTTGATATAATATTGTGATCTCCACGAGAGGTCTTGCATAGCTCCTGATGCCGTGGCAACACGTCATAAAGTGCGGTGAGCGTTACTCCTGGATGACGTAGTTGGTGAAATTATTTTTAAATTGGACCGTTAGTTTAGTGATTGTCTTCAACGTATCAACGAACACACGACCGAGTTTGTCCCCTTCGTAGCAGTAGTATAGACTTGTATGAATTTGATCTGGCTTGTGTACTAAATTAATGAAACGGAAAACTTTTGTGAGCCAAATAGTTTTAACCGCTTCATGCTTACTTGACACCTAGAACCGTCAAAGGCGAATGTAACAACCAGTCAGTGACGTGGAGCAGCAGTCTAGTCCCCCCACTATAGTCATTCTTGTGTTTTAATTGGAGTGGTCGCCCGAGACACGGAAATCCTTTTCCATCACTTTTTTCCAAAAAAATTCCAAAGTCTTGCAACTAATTAAATATTTTATACCACCAGGTACCAATCCAAGTGACGCCCATCAAGACTGAGACGCCCAACATGCTCACCGTCACCAGCATCGCCAACATCGACAGCCTGCCCAGCCTGTCACAAGTGACGAGTCTGGCCAGTCTGTCCCAGGAGGGCGTGGCCGGTGACGACGACCCCGTGCGGCTGAAGAGTGAGCTGGCGGCCGCGCGCGCCACCATCGCCGCGCTCACCGACCAGCTGAGGGAGCAGCAGCGGCTGTTGCGAGGACAGCAGCAGACTCAGTGAATACTGCGATGGAGTGAACAAGTGTGTGGCAGTGCGCATAGACAACCCGCTGTGACGGCAACTAGCGCAGCAGTGTTGGAATATACTTTGTGAAAGAATGGAAGTGCTGGTAGTAATCCTCGTTACATGCCGGAGACGGCAGATATCGTGGGATCAATACAGATATGCTTTGTTTTTTAATGTACAGGATGTATATGTCAGTGTAATATTGTCAACGTCTAGAGAACCAGAGCAACTTCTTTGAGTGAGGAACATGCTTGCATAGTTATACTACGGAGATGTCCAAGTATTGTATTACAGGCATAGTTATGTAATTGTACCATAAGTATTATAAGACTATTACTCCAACTAACAAGAATAGTCTGTTACGTTGCTTCGAAAGCTGATTGCCATTTAAGAAATTACTAGCTAATTATGAAAAACATGTTATAGAAACGTTAAAATCTATAATATAAAAGTGGAAAAAAATTAAATCTATTTTTAGGAATCGGAAGTGGATTTTTAAAAATAAAACAAAGGAAAACAACAAAATTCCAACCTATAAATACCTTTTAATCAAAAATAAATACTTATAACATGAAACACTAGTTGTCACACAAATGTTGAATGGTACACAACGCAGATAATACACTGAACACTATTAAATAATAAAGTAAGAAAATGGAACAAGCTCACCAAACAGGGACGAACCTCTCGGTTCTCAGCCTAGCAGGCTACAAGGCCGGGGCGCACAATTAACCGGTCTTTATACCTTTACAGAGGTTCACTAAGTCTTTTTTTTTTAAATAACGTCTTGTTCTCTTAAACTATAATATATTAAAACTGTATTAATTAAAATTCTAATTCGTAATTAGTGTAGCCGAACTATCGATAATGTGAATGTCGATAGTTGACCTCGGAAGTCATCTATAATATCGATAGACCTATTCACAATACCGATAATATCGATAGCTCAGTTTAGTACAATAGTATCAGTATATTGCAAATCGATAGTATTGAAGCTCAATATCGAAATTACTATCGATAGTATCGGCTATTAATATTCTAACAATTGATACTGTCGATATGTTTGCGCTATCGATAGTAGGCTGTGATTCAATAGTGTTGTTAATGAATATTGGTTGATGTAACTAGTAAATAATCTGAGACTATAGTCTTGAAATAAGTATTTGATGTGACCTGAACGGTACAACGATACTAGCGTTATCGTTAAGGATAGTAGTGATTGTTATTGCAATATTCAGTAGCAATAGTATCGATACTATCGATAGTGCACTCGGTATTAAGCTTCGATGCTATCGATAGTGCACTCGGTATTAAGCTTCGATACTATCGATAGTGCACTCGGTATTAACTATTAGCTCCGCTCGGTGTCCGACCATACATCAGTGCGTCAGTTGAGGAGTTTTTACTTGGACAAATACTATGTCAGTGCATTAGGGACGAGCCGGTCGGCACCAGCGTGGCACACGCGGCGATAATGCCGTGTGACTAGAGTCTGGAACCTTGTTAGTGTGTGCGAGTCGAGCCAATGTGATCGCCACGTGGACAATGCGCTTTGTTGAGTTTATTTCCCCTAAGCATCGTTTGATGAATAACTATCGCTGGGAACGTTTGTAATCCTTCTACGTTTGTCTCAGTATCTCTGAGCATCTAGCATTGTGTCCAGAAGTAGAGAGGGTGTCCTGTCCAAACCGTCAAAACCATTGTTTTCAATTGTAAAACCGGTATTTTGAAATTCTTACCGCATCTCTTTTTCATTGCCACAATGATGCAAGGTCTGCCGTTGATGAATATCAAGAATTCTTCTAATTCGTCTTTAAACCATATTTGATAAATGTTCTACTCCTTTTTGTTTTTTGTTCTTGAACCCAATCAATTGTCTTCGACTAATGATTAGAAATAAGTTTTAATTTGTGTTATTAAGTAATAAAGATACTATTATATTGTTGCGGCAGTGAATTTTATCAAAGATCATTGTTATTAGTTATTTAATTTTATAACATAGTGTAGTGATTCTTTATGTTTTCGGATACTTGGAGGATAACAAACAAACAACATTAAAAAATCTCCAACTAGGACAAACAGGACAGATCCAATGAACACCCTGCTGCCCGCGCCGAGCGGCGCCGGCTCGCTAGTTGTCAGACAATGTATGCGGACGTACAAGACTCATTAGCTCTCTACGGGTTCTACCATAGATCGACGTCGATCGATTGTTGTTGTAACACCCTATAATGTATTCCGGTACCTACACGAAAACATTCTCTTGTATTAGAAAAATGTTGACACTATTTATTATGTTTCAGTCTGGTGCTAACATGCCCGGTCACTTGTTTTTTTGTGAATTAAGAACGGACTGTCGACCAATCGCGGCTGTTTAATGACTTTCTATGTGCCAATGTCGCAAACAAACAGACTCGACTGTGAGTCCCCGCGCTCGCTCGGAACTACTAGCGGGGGAGATGCTGAGTTGTGATTGATTACCTGTAGAGCTTTTACTTTTAAAATATATGCAACTTGTAGTTTAAGATAGAACTGTGATGATAAAGTTTTACATTTCTTATTGTTCTCTATTGATATTGTATCTAGAGGTTACAATATTGTCTATTTTGATATTGATAGGATTCGTAGGTGGAAGCGAGCGGCACAATTGTCTAATCTAAGCGAATGTCTAAATGTGTAGGTATATAAACCCTACGTCATTGTAATTTCAGTGAAGTTACAATTATTTTTGTACGATAAAGTTCATTAAAATGAGTGATTTCGTTATAAAAGATCTTATATAATTCATTTTAATATGGATGCCGCATTGGCTGTACAGTTGGATTATGTAGGTATGTTATGGATACTAAATATAATTGTTGATTTGATAAAAATTGTGTTTCATTTGCGACCTAAACCAAAACACATGCAACAATCTTAACAACCCCGCTACTGGAATATCAGCCCCGTCCAAATAAGGGGTCTGATGCAGTTTATATGCCGCCACGCGTGTGCATTGCCCCAGCTGGAAAGTTGCTTCTAGAGTGTTGTGAATGAGACGCACAATTAGACCGTTATCTGCTGTAAATGTAGACCAAATAAAAAATTTGTGCGTCTATTGTCGTTTTGAAAAAAAAAATTTAAAGTACGATTCTTGCTGCTCCAGCAGGACAATTCTAACGCAGGATCGTAGTGAGAAATATTGTGCACGTGCAGAGAGCTTATATTTGTAATTTGTGGGTCTTCATCCATTGTTTATGGCTATTGATTTTTCTGGATATCTAAATACTGACGAAACATTTCAAGCTGATATTGTTAGTATATATTATTTGATAAAGCGCTCTAATATTTGGTTCACATCTAATTCCGACACAAATCAAGAGCTACTTGTGCCGCTTGTTCCCAACGAGTCACACTGTAACCTGTAACACTGTGACTCGTTGGGAGAACTTTGTAAAATAATTCCCAACTAGTCACACTGTAACACGTTGGGATATCTTTCTTAAATCATTCCCAACCAGTCACACTGTGAATCGTTAGGCCAACCTACTCTTGGGTATATTTTTTGTATGATCTGGGGGTATACTGATTACTGTTACGTCGTAGCCCTAATTTCACTAAATAATCAGCTACACTCTACTTAAGTAATGCTTTAATAACAGGAAGGCAACATTTTTTCCTATTATTACTTACTATCAGCGCTTACTATCATAGTTGAGAGCAATAAAACACCTGTTCTTTTTAACAAAACAATATGATGTATGACAGCGGCAAGTCAATAATAGTTAGTGCGTTTGTCGGTTTTATCATATTATTATCATAATGGGTTGTTGGTTCATTTTGGATCGTTCTATACCAAATGCCCTTATCTCTAGATCTAGACGCGAAATGTTCTTTCCATCGCTTTTGATTGAAAACCTTATAATGCGGGAGTGCCTCCATGAAGTTTGGTGTAATATTTAATGGTATACCATCTGATATGGCCGCCCTAGCCAAAACATCAACTTCCTCGTTTTCTGTCCCTTCATGATATAAATTAAGAAAAATATGATATTAAACGCATTACAAACTAATGTCACCGACACAGCCCCGCGGCCTATGTGAACGTCTGCGTCTGGCGCACGCGACCTGTCACCCGGCACGGGGCTGCTAGTTATCTATTTTATTTAAAAGTCCACTCGGTCCCGTATACGTTGTTTACGCTGGAGATTTCGAGCACCGTGATTGGTTAGTTCACGCTTCGCTTTAGTTGAAACGCACTAAACTGCCAAAGAAAGACCTACCTAACTCATGCTGGCCCATCTTTCAAAATGATTAGAATTAAGTAGAGTTTTACTCCATTAGATTTGACAGCTAATGGCCGTTGTTTCAGTTTTTGTGACATAAACACTGCTGAGAACATGAATCGGACCCGCGAGCTAGCTTGAAACGCCGCTTTTCCGCTTCTCAATCTCCTCAACAGAAGTGTTCTTTATGTCGTCTTGTATGTTCCACGTAGTCACAATGATTACGACGGACATCATACACGAATTTTTGCGATACTGATAGCTTTATTCTTATTTTAGCATAAAGATAAAAATACAGGGACAAGCCAACTTGAACTTAGTACAACATTTTCTGACTGACCTCTCTCAATCGCCTTTATAGAAATCTTTTTTGATAAACAACACATATCAAAGTTTAGTGACGGAAATAACAGTCACAAAGTTTTGTTTATGACGGTCTAATTAAATAAAGAAAAGTAGTCTTAAAAAAGACTTGTCATCTTCTCATCGTGTGTATTCGACACACTGCGTGCGACGGTTTTGATTCCAAGGTTCCGGGTCAATTTAATTGTTAGGGATGCACCAAACCAAAAGGTGTCCTACAATTCTTGGGTGTGTCCAATTTCAGAATTTGCTCGGGAATCTTTGTTTCTAGAATTGTTAATTAAAAGGTATAACTAAGGCATGTATCATCAATTTTTATCTCGCCGAATTCAGATGAAGCCTTTTGTTTGTTTAAGTTTTAATTGTTAGGTTTTACATGTATCTATTGTAGATAGAACTCTAAAAATAAATAAAGATTTAAAAACTTTTTATTAAAGAGCACCAAAAATAATTATTCGTAGCCAATAATGGCAAATCTGCTTACCAAATAGCCAAGGACTTATCCCTACCAAGATCGACAGTGCAGACCATCGAACATCACAGGAAAAATGGCACGGTTGAATGTTTGAAGAAACCTGGTCGGCCGCGAATCACATACAAGCGACGCTGATAATCGAGTTTTAGGAAAATCATTAAAAAGAATCACCGTGCCCGCGCAGTAGAGCCTACCTCGAAGCGGACAGAGATGATTCGCAAAGATGTATCTGTCGATACCTGCAAGAGGGTCGTAAAACGATTGAGCTATGGATTTTATACTGCTAAAGAGAAACCTTTACTCACGCCTCTCCAAAAAAGGCTGAAATTAGCAAAATATCATAGAAATTGGACTGCAGACCAGTGGCACAATCGAACTACATACAGTCAGCCATCGAAGGCGTTTAGGTGCTGTCCGGCAGGGTTGACGCATATCAAATTATTTTCTTCTCTGCCTATAAAAATTCAGCTTCACAAATGTTGCAATCCTAGAAGCTCTTTTTGCTCATGCCCTGAAATTGACAGAGTAGCTTACACTAAATATCTTGGGATCATTATGGATCAACGTTTATCATGGAATATACACATGGAATTGATAATGACCAGGGTACGAAAGCTCACATGGTTCTTTAGGGCTTTGCGTCAATGTTGCGTCTCAGAATCTTGTTGGTCAAATATATGTGAGCTTAGTCCAGTCTGTATTAACATACTGCATCTGTATATGGGGGGTGCAATCAAGTCAAAATTTATAGATTTGGAGAGATCACAAAGGTCATTATTGAAAACTATGCTTTTTAAACCCTACAGATATCCAACCAGTCAACTCTATTCAGAAAGCGGTATTCTATCGGTTCGTAAATTGTACGTTTTAAATATTGTTCTCAGGGTACATAAGAAACTTCCATATGATCCTAAAATTTTAAAAAAGAGGAGGAAATATGAAGTTGCTCCGAGAGTGGCTGTAAAATCAGTTTTTGCTAGAAGACAACTTGCAAAACAGTCATCGCATATTTACATTATTAACAAGCAAATTAATATTTACCCTAAAACACTTAAAGAGAGCAAAAAAATCTTAATTGAATGGCTGAAGATGAAGTCCTATGATGATATAGAAAATATTTTTAAATATTGTTCTTAGTCCAAACCAACACACACACATATACTCCCACAAACACACACACATACACTCCCACACACCCACACATACACTAAGCGCGATTCTTTTTGAATTGTTAGTCTTTAAAATTTGTATCTTTGAATTTATGTTTGTATCTTGTTTATTCTGTAATAGCTATACTATAAAATAAGGAAGAGCGGTGTCTCTAGGCACAAGTATTACCCATACTTAAACGGAGACTCCGAGCACTAGCTAAGGCTTTTATGTATACAGTTACTGAATAAATGATTTGATTTGATTTGAAAAATAAGGAGCTGAGGTTTCATCAGTTTCCACGTTAGCAGGATAGGGGAGATTTGAAACATAATTATAAGACGTTATTTATTTCAATTTCTATTTACATGAACAAAATGGCGCACATCATTAGAAAATGTTTGTTTAAGAGAATTTTTTATTTGCTTTGTATGAACTTGATATTATTTTTGATTATCCAAGATGGCAGCAGTTAAAAATGCTAACATGGATGGCGTTTTTAAGTATTTTTGGATTACTTAGTGCAAATTATCCAGCAAGGTCTAAAAGCAATCTAAAGCAAAAAATGTAATCTGTCTGGGCCTCAGTCACTACACAACAGTGTGAAGAGTTGGTAGCTACGATGCCACGGAGAATAGAGGCCGCGATCGATGCTAAAAGTGATGCCACTGTAGACACTGTAGACGAACTATTTTGCGCCGTTGAATGCGATGGACGAAGTTTATTACGTGGGTGGTTCCCCAATAATGGATTATATTTTATTTAAATAGGGAAATATCTTCCCTCTAATATGGTTGAGGAGGGCGATGGCTGGATCCCGCGTCAACTCGTGAACGGGTGCCGTCTGAGGGTGTTCGTCGTTTGAATACTTGGGGGGAGGGAGACTTGCCGAGCTAACGATGCAGATAAGAATAATTTTGTATAGACATAAAGAGACTGTAATTTATTTTGAAAAAAATACACCCGTGAAGTTTCTCGCCAGTTCTTCTTCACGAAGGTTATTTCGAACTGGTGGTAGAGTCATGTTTTATTGGACCTCAATAAGAACAAGTAATTTTCAATGTTGAGAAATAAATATTTCAATATTTCATTTCATTTCATTTCACCTACTTAAACGAAAAATAGAACGAATCCTAATCTACTTAATCACTTGCGTACTAAATTTTAAGTTACCACTTGTGACTTAATTGACTGTTTACACGCAACTTTTAACTTAAAATTTAGCTACCAACTTAACCATAAGAGCGCGTACACGCCGAGCGAACGGATGCTGCAGCGTCGGGCGCCGCGGTTGGTTTGGCAAAAATTTAGCTGCGGTGCTTGTTCTAGTACGCTAGAACATATTAGTTCAATGTGTCTAGCCTGCTTCTTAGAGCCTACGCGAATCACAGCGACCTCAGCCACATGTCTTGATAACATTTTTACAAATTTAATGCCATGTACAGTCAGTAATTAATAAACTACAATCAGATCATAGTGGGCAGTTGGCCACTTTTGATATTGGACTAAAAAAGACTCTAAAAAGAGAAATTACCTTTAAACCCATGAATGAGAGACGGCTTGAAACATTTAGGAAAAATGTATTTGAAAAAACATTTAAATTAGATTACTGTGGAGATCCTATTACTCAATATAACTCTATTCATAATATAATTAGAAATGAATATGACTCTGTTTTAAAAAAAAAAAGAAAATATGTATAAATAGTAATTTATTTAGGTTTAGTGACTGGGCAACAGTGGGAATATGCAGAAGTAGAAATAGATTATATGAATTGTACAGTGAAAGAACTTATAATCATAATAAGACATTTTATGAATATGTTAAAAAGTATTCAAAATTATTTAAACGAGTTTGCAGTGTAGCTAAATCTAATTACATTAATAATAAAATTAAATATAGTACTAACATTTCAAAAACTGCTTTATTTATTTATTTATTGTAAATAAAGTGTTGTCAACTGACAAAGAAGTTGCTGAAGCATTTGAAAATTTTTTTACTGCCATCCCTGTGTCAACTACTTCGAGTATTAATTCATGTTCCACTCTTGCACAGTCACTGCTAACGGAAAATGTAAATTCATGCGATATTGATTTTATTTTTAAAAATGTTACTGTTCTACAAGTTTTAAGTGCATTTAAAAGCATTAAAGTAAAAAATACTGCCGATATAGATGGGATTTCTGTTAAAATTATTGAATCTGTCATTGATGGTATAGCCCCGTACTTAGCCAGTATATTTAATGACTGTGTTGATAATGGTGTTTTTCCTGATTAAATGAAATTGAGTAAGGTATTCCAATATTCAAAGCAGGTAGTATGTCTGACCCTAATAATTTTGCCAAATGTCAAACAGGTAAACACAAACATTGTAGTTAAGAGCCAGGAACTGACTCCTGTAAATTCAACTGTATTTCTGGGCATAACCTTAGACGCCAAACTCCAGTGGGGACCGCATGTTGATGGTTTAGCGAAAAGGCTTGGCTCTGCCGCATATGCTGTTAAAAAAATTAGACAAATTTCAAATGAAACAACTGCTCGATTAGTCTATTTTGGTTACTTCCACAGCCTCATGACATATGGTATTCTGTTGTGGGGGAGTGCTGCCGACATCGATGCTATATTTATTCTGCAGAAAAGGGCTGTTCGCGCAATCTATCAGCTCGGTCCAAGGGTGTCACTTAGAAGTAAATTTAAGGAAATAAATATTCTTACCTTCCATTCACAATATATTTTAGAAAATTTAATGTATGTTAAAAAGAACATAACCTTGTTCAAAAGAAAAAAAGATCTGCACAATGTTAACACAAGAGGAAGAAATATGCTGGCAGCTCATAATAGTTGGCTTCATAAAGTCACTAACTCATTCATGGGTCAATGTATACGCTTTTATAATAAGGTTCCTGAGGATATCCAAGGTCTTCCTATTGACAAATTCAAAGAAACTATAAAGGAGAAGTTGTGTGCTAGAGCATATTATAAACTATCCGATTATTTGGATGATAAAAGCCCTTGGGTATAATCCCCTCATTAACAGGATTGTACTAGTATTTGTAACAAAGCATGTGTAATGTGTCTGTATGTGCGATGAGTTCTTCGTCCCGATGAATATCTAAAGCGTCATTGTCACTAAAGTACGTCTTCTTATGGTAGCGTCGGGTGACGGATCGCTCACTTCCCTCTAATATGGTTGAGGAGGGCGATGGCTGGATCCCGCGTTAACTCGTGAACGGGTGCCGTTTGAGGGTGTTCGTCGTTTGGATATTTGGGGGGAGGGAGACTTGCCGAGCTAACAGATGCAGAAAAGAATAATTTTGTATAGACATAAAGAGACTCTGTAAATTTATTTTGAAAAAAAAATATACCCGTGAAGTTTCTTGCCAGTTCTTCTTCACGAAGGTTTTTTTCGAACTGGTGGTAGAATCATGTTTTATTTGACGTCAATAAGAACAAGTAATTGTCAATGTTGAGAAAAATAAATATTTCATATTATATTGCTTTGTCAGCCCGCGACTGACGTCGGCGCATGCTTGACCATCTCTCAGTTTCACATTGGAGGAGAATTAGCGAGTCGACTGTTTGATTACTTGTTAAGGAATAATGCTCTCTCAAATATTATTTTGGAAATTAAGGAATCCTACTTTGCAGGAATGAAAGCTTTGTAGTCTTTTTGAAATAACTGAATTTTAATATAGCTTCTCTATCTGGACTACAAAATTTGGTTAACTTGTTAAAACTTGGCAAAAGCTCGTTTCTTAAATCAAAATATACTTAAGGGCTTCTTATCCTCATGCAGTAGGTATTAGTGCATCCCCGCGCCTAACAAGAAAGTAAACTCGCATGATACGTTTGGCGAGCCGCAGTATAACATTTTTTGCAGTAGGACCACTGCAGTGCACTACTAAGTAGGGGAGTTTTTTTTTTATGAAGTGCAATATCGTATTATTTTTATTTTGTATTGCCCTTAGAACAGAATATTACATAATCTAGTTGAGCATTTTGTCATACCACTTACTTCCAAGTTGCCTTAATCATAAGGACAAAGCTATTGTTATTTCTCTTTAATAAATTAGGGCGTGAATAAAGAAATATTTATTTTTTATAAGTTTTTGAAGGTGTACATGTATGTTTAGGTGAAATTATTTGTAATAACGGAGTACGGCAGATGTGCAGAGATGGTAAATGTTACTCAAAATAAAAGTGCTATCGAAGAAGAGCGTTGATTCGACTTGTTACCCGACTTCAAAACAGGAAGGCGCGGTGCGTTCCATTGCCTTATGTTTACTCATTTATTATTTGCTTTGTGGCGGTCTCGTGTAATTTGAAAATGAACCGATTTCAAGCAGGCAATGCTGAATAGCTGCAGCAACATGGTCGAGGACGTCGACGACAACGTAATGACGGGAACCACACGTTATTCGGCGATCCGCGATCCGTTGATGTCACGCGCACCCGAGGGCGTCGTCGTAGGCGTTTCACTCATCAATATTGAATGTGGCCATTATATCGACTAGTGTTGCCGACCGCGGCCTTCAGTTGCCGTGCACGGGCTGCTCGTCCCTCTCGCCGCAACACAACCACGTCACGTCGACGCGATCAATATGGCGGACTGTAGTACCGCTCCAGAAGATATCTTACCATCAGAAACTACAATAAACTGTAGAGCGTGTGTAGCATATAAGATAAAAATATGTCTATTTTCGCCCATTTCCATATAAATACTAAACGGAGACTCACACTGGCGAGTCAGCTCCAAATGTTTTTATTAGGTCTTTACCTATGAAATTGCCGTTTTTCACGAAATAAATGAAGCGTAATTTTTTTATATATTTTTTATTTCTATTAATCAAAATAATCACCCATGCAATCAATGCATCTTTGCCAACGCATTGGTAGCTTATGCTTGATGCCTTTCTTGAAGAACTCAGCTGGACGGGAGGCAACAAATTCTTCAAAGGCATTTTGTACTGCCTCTCGGGTATTGAATTTTTTTCCCGCCAAGAAGTTATCCAAATTCTGGAAAAAGTAGAAGTCTGTAGGCGCAAGGTCTGGTGAGTACGGCGGATGACGGAGAACTTCCAACCCCAACTCTTGTAGCTTGGAGACCGTCTGCTGTGCAGTATGAGGTCGCGCGTTGTCGTGCAGGAGCAGTGGAGCCGACCGATTGACCAAAGCTGGTTGGAGACGTGCGAGCTTCTCCATCATTGTGTTCAGTTCTTCACAGTACACATCTGCAGTAATGCTTGTCCCGTTTGGCAAGAAGCTGTGATGAATTACACCCGCGTTAGACCACCAAACAGTGACCATCACTTTTCTAGGGGTAAGTTTTCATTTAGGGCATTGTTTTGGTGCTGAACCAGGGTCCAACCAACTTGCTGAGCGCTTACGATTGTCAAACAGGATCCATTTCTCGTCACAAGTAACAATGCGGTTCAGAATTCCTTCATTTGTATGCCTGCTGAGCAGTGCAAGGCACGTCTCCACGCGTACTTCGCGCTGGCGGTCATTGAGTTCGTGGGGTACCCATTTGTCAAGCTTTTTTACCTTGCCAATTTGACGCAAATGGACCAATATTGTTTTGATGCTAACGTCGAAAGCTGCTGCTAATTCACCCGTGGATTGAGTTTCATCAGCTTCCACAATTGCCTTTAATTCGTCATTGTCGACCAAAGTTTTCGGACGACCACGAAGTTCATTTTTCAGGTCAAAATTTCCAGAACGGAAGCGGGTAAACCAATAACGGGTGGTGCGTTCGTTTGTAGTGTTCGCTCCGTAAACGTCGTTGATGTTGCGTGCCGCTTGTGCCGCTTTGCTGCCACGACGGTACTCATACTCCATAATTACTTGAATTTTTAACTTATCCATGATGACGAAAAATGTTCGAATGCGTTGAAAACAAAACACTAACTATTAAACAAATGACGATTTTAGAAAAAGAATTCCATGTTTGTCAAATAAATGATATCTAAATGCCGTCTAAGTTGGGTTGACATTTTATGAACTATTAAGAACCAAATCGTAAATAGTTTTTCAGTAGTTCTCGAGGTTAATCGTTTCATGAAATGTGTCACGATATGACCAACCGTCGATAACCAACGGTTTATTACAACGCCGTTGACATCCTGCGACTTGCGCGAGCAGAGCGAACAAAGTGAGCGTGACGCAGAAGCACCCGGCGACTCGCCACAAAACCAAGTTAGTACATGATCAAATGAACTGGGCCATTTCATGAAGGAGCCAGGCGTCAGTTGGTCACATCGACAAACGACTTCTACCATTGATCAGGCCGAGCCCCATCATGATGCGGCCAAACTACATCGATGACATCATTCCAGAATGACCTGCAAACTTTTTCTTTTCATTTGTCATTTTGACAACAATTCTAAATTTAAATCTAGACGAAGTTTTTTGTGACAGTTATGTGGCCGAGCAATTAATATTTCATAGAATGGAAGTTGTAAGTTATCATTCAAACATGCTATAAGTCCCATTGCCGGCCGCCGAACGAAATCAGTTATATTCACTTTGTGAGAAGCAAATGACACAACATTCTACAATTTCATATTTATATTTCATTCTTAACTGATAGTTGCATACATTGTAGAAATGATACAATTTATTACAGATGAAAAACTTATTTACATGAGGTAATTAATTTACAATCTTGTCAAATATCTTACAAGTTAACGTTTTTAATTTAACAATAAACTAGTACCCACTTAACTAAAATTTACAGAAAACTAACCTAACTAGTACATCTAAAGCTATAGTACCTCGACACAGCTAATATGTACACAGTTGACTCGCACGCGGGGCTCCGCCGGGCGCGCCGCCGGGCTCAGGCGTCCGGCCGGAGGTCGCGGCTGGCCAGCAGCTTGCGGAACTGCGACAGGATGGCGTTCTCGCGCTTGGAGCGCTCCTCCTTGCTGAAGGCGGCCAGCGCGCGCTTCTCGTCCGCCGAGTAGATCTGGTTCTCTTTGCGGATACGGACGGCCTCCATGCGACGATGTCTACCGAGGAACAAAAACAAGCAAATTAAATATGTTTTGTAGAAGCTCAAAAACTCAACGTTACGACTTTTTGTTAGAGTGGGAAGGTACGATTGCGCGTTAGTGCGTTCTACTTCAGATCGCGTCTGGCGCAAGGCGTGCTCGTGGCCCGCACGCAGGGACAGAGGCAGTCGAGCTCAATCCTACATTCGACAAAGCTTATTTAACGGAAGCCACTTGCTACCAGGTGGTGCTCGTGTGGCGAGTATGGGTTGGTCGTTCAACCGTACACGTGCTTATTTGTGCAAACATTTTTCTCCATTCTTGCGAGGTGTAGTGTGGCAGAGCTCCAGCTCGCTACCCACTCGGTTGGTACGAAACCTCCCTCCACTACACTACGCACCGGGAGCCGGACATGACGTAGCCCACGGCCTCGTACGAGGCGATTTGCTGGCACGTGAGGCCGATCTCGCCGCGGCGCGGGATGCGGCGCCCGTCCGCCACGTAGGCCGCCATGGCCGCGCCCTCGCCCGGCAGCAGAGCTGAACCAAAGTCCTGGAACAATAACACAATGAGCATACAATAGCAATAGTGGAAAACATCATCTTGTAGTTTAATGAACCGCGTCCGCACTCACAGACGACTCACGGTTACTTGACACGCTGCTTCATTAAGAAGACAATACTGAATGAAGCGATGCTGTGTCCAAGTCTAGATTCGCTGAGCAACTTGTACAACAAGAAGCACCTCACGCGCCATGGAGCGCGCACGCGAGCGCAGTCGGCGCAGCGCCGCGTCGCACGAAGCGCTTCTTCCAACATAGCACTTGGTTCGTGCGGCCGTGTGCCCCGACAGGATAACAACGTCCTGCGCGCGTCAGCCCTTCCACACCAACTGGACCCTAGGACTTGTAACAGTGAAGGGAATACGTGGACAGAGGTTCACTCGTCTTCATCACAACCTCACAATAGACCGTGACGCACGCCATGATGCGGAATTTAAATAAAATAGATTTGTACATCACCTGAATTTCAATTTGAATATGTATTAGGTATATAAGTGGTATTAAAACCTCGAATTTAGTTTGTATAGACCAAGCGGACTAAGTGCACTTAAAAGTAGAGTCACAGAAAACCTCGGTGAAATTTGGAAAATCAAATAAAGGTAAATCAATGAAAAATCAGTGAATTTCATTTTTATTGCTATAAGATATTATAAAGTACAAAAAGCCATCGTACCTCATCGTGTAACGACATATGTCATAAACACGCAATCATTTTTAATTTTTAATTACTATCCGACCTAATGATAACTTTTTATGGTTTCACCTGGTGAACAAAACTTAATCGTTCAACTACTCATGGTATACCCCTTCGTTGTGGCCGTATCAGTAATGTCGCAAGTGGATGACATGACATAGATAACTTCAACCAGAACAAGTTCCATGATGAAGGAAGACGTGGACAACACACACACGCACCTTGTGTCCAAGCTGCGGGCCGGCGCGCGGGACGGGCCCCACGATGTCGCTCGCCAACTCCTCCGTGTTCGCCGTACACTTGTCGGCGACTGCTGTCAGCGCCTCTTGCTCCTCTGCAATTGAGAGACTTCATGGTTAGTGTATGAGGTTTAGGTTGATAGTTTATGAGCCTGAGGTGTAAGAGTTAGTCTTACAAATAAAAAGTGCCAAAGTATTATGTGGTTTGCCCGTGGAAAAAATACAAAGAAGAGATGTCCTGAGCCGATGTAGCAACCTTTCTCAATGTAGGCTAACATTAACGACAGCTAACATTCTGCAGTTCCAGTGTCTCCCCGCTGGGGGCGCTGGCGTCGGTGCCGCTTGTGATTTGGTGGCGTGCGCTCGAAACTTGATTGTTGAATTCAAGTATTCATTTGTTTCGCAGTACATAAAAGGCTATGCATTATATCATGTCAAAGTAACGTGGACTATCTAAATTAAATTTAAATAAGAGAATGTGTGTTTTCTCGCGTAAGAATTTAGAAAGCCCTCTCTATAAATAAGAAAAATAATCGGTGCTAAGTACTACTACTACGCGACGCCATCTAGTAAATTATCCCAGAACATGTTAAATGACTCATCAGGTTTCTAATGTAGGCGGCTGCCGAGTGGCGCTGGCGTCGCGCGCGCTCTCCCGCTACCCGCTCGTCGGCCTCACTTACTTCCAGAGCTAGAGAATATAGCACATACGCCACCTCCTTTATTATTTGCTCCATATTTTGCCACGGTCCACTAAAGCGATTTTAAGCTTTCAGACTGCGATCAAACATGGAGCAATGTTGCACCAGGTGTCCTCGTACAATGGTTAGATATGATAATTTCATGAAATCAAGCACTTGAGATATGTTAACCTACCATTGATACTGAGACTAGATCTGGTTTGTCAATGAGTCTAAAAATTGAACGTTCCTCGCCTGAGCCTGGGCCCGCGCCGGCTTCACCATCTGTGCCTGCGCTGTAGCGCGTGGAACAAAGATATCGTTTTATTTAAGTATGTCCTGTATATTTAATTTGCACTTTGTCTGGGTTCTCCCTAACCAAGCTAAGTAGGCGAACATAACACATAAATCAAGTACTACGGATGACCGTGCTTAAGCCAGGCAATAATATGCCATGCAGTTGTTGTTTTCTGGGATATTTTATATATAACAATAAATGTCAACATACTTCCTTTCTCCACCCAGACTTCCTCTTCACTGCTGGAATCACTGGAGCTGGAACTCGCTGCTTTCTTCTTCTTGGCCTTTCTTCGTGCCTTCTTGGCCTTCTTCAACTTTTTCTTAAGTTTCTTCAGCTTCTGCTTGGTGTCCTCCTTGTCTTTGGATTTCTTCTTCTTTTTGTCTTTGCTTTTCTTCTCAGTCTTACTAGGCTGTGTTTCATCATCTTCAGAGGAACTGTGATTTTAAGAAATATATAAATTATTATAACAATATTGATCACACTTTATACACATGTAATAACATAAGATTTTGTTTGTCAATATTTGAATTATTTTAATTCAGTTCATAGAGTTTAAATTCTTTAAATTAGTGTGAGATATTACATTTTTAATTTATGTATGGAAAAGTCATGATCAGACATTAGTCACTTTTAAAGAAATCCTCCATAGGACCCCCACCACTCTGTCTGTAGTAAATAGTTGACACAAATTTCAAATTCACAGTTTTGAACGGAAACTCAGCTGCGGGCAACACACTGCATGTTGTGCTACAATCAGTATTAGCATCATTCATATTATTTTAGTTTAAGCTATCAGATGCAGATAAAAATAATTTTGTAAAGACATAAAGAGACATTGTTTGTCAATACCCGTGAAGTTTCTTGCCAGTTCTTCTTCACAAAGGTTTTTCCGAACTGGTGGTAGAGTCATGCTTTATTTGACATCAATAAGTCAAGAACTTACTATTCATTTTAATCATCATAAATCAGTTTATATTAATATATTATTATTATTAAAATTTTGTTTTACCAGACATTGTTTTCATTTCTCCTCTGCTTTGTAACACCTTTACTAAATCATACAACTATACAGAAGCTACATACTCAGGCCTTAGTGGCGACTTGCCCCAGGCGGCTGCGACGGCGGACTCGCCGATGCGCTCGCGAGCCGCACGCCGCGCCTCCAGGAACTCCTCTTCCTGCGGCTTGAAGCGGCCCCCGCCCCCGCCCCCGCCGCCACCTGTTGATATAAAAGTTCATTACTAGGCAAGCAGTGGAAGCCACTAGTTTATGTCTGCAAAAATCCTAATCAAATTGTTTAGGTACATATGATTTTATTATGATACAAGAAGACTTTTTTTTCACTTGGTTACCTATAATACAATAACAAAGTAGGATATTATATATTTTTTTAAATCTTTGTTCTTTACATTTTTAGGTTTTACTCATTAAGTGTGTAAAGAACAGACATGAGAAAAAAGCTTTAAGCAAACATAACTCATATATATCTCCTGTTATCATAGTTATTAAGATGCCTGTCACAAGGTTAAATTAACCGAATGGCAGTTTAGCTGAATAGCTAAACTGCTATTTGATTCAATATTATATGATTTTTATGTTCATACATTTTCATAACAATGCTCACTTTGCTCACTGGGCTTGTGGAAGTCACGGGACATCAGCAAGTTAAGTTAAGTAAGAAAATAACTAACAAATTACACATTCCTAGCTTTATAATGCAATGTTCTACATTACTGCTAGTCGGTTGGTGAACACATCCATTCAACCAAAAGGCTGTTAAGAACAATGCTCACTTTGCTCACTGGGCTTATGGAAGTCACGGGACATCAGCAAGTTAAGTTAAGTAAGAAAATAACTAACAAATTACACATTCCTAGCTTTATAATGCAATGTTCTACATTACTGCTAGTCGGTTGGTGAACACATCCATTCAACCAAAAGGCTGTTAAGAACAATGCTCACTTTGCTCACTGGGCTTATGGAAGTCACGGGACATCGACAAGTTTGTAAGAAAATAACTAACAGATTACACATTCCTAGCTTTATAATGCAATTTCCTACATTACTGCTAGTTGGTTGGTGAACACATCCATTCAACCAAAAGGCTGTTAAGAACAATGCTCACTTTGCTCACTGGGCTTATGGAAGTCATGGGACATCGACAAGTTTGTAAGAAAATAACTAACAGATTACACATTCCTAGCTTTATAATGCAATGTTCTACATTACTGCTAGTCGGTTGGTGAACACATCCATTCAACCAAAAGGCTGTTAAGAACAATGCTCACTTTGCTCACTGGGCTTATGGAAGTCACGGGACATCGACAAGTTTGTAAGAAAATAACTAACAGATTACACATTCCTAGCTTTATAATGCAATTTCCTACATTACTGCTAGTTGGTTGGTGAACACATCCATTCAACCAAAAGGCTGTTAAGAACAATGCTCACTTTGCTCACTGGGCTTATGGAAGTCATGGGACATCGACAAGTTTGTAAGAAAATAACTAACAGATTACACATTCCTAGCTTTATAATGCAATGTTCTACATTACTGCTAGTCGGTTGGTGAACACATCCATTCAACCAAAAGGCTGTTAAGAACAATGCTCACTTTGCTCACTGGGCTTATGGAAGTCACGGGACATCGACAAGTTTGTAAGAAAATAACTAACAGATTACACATTCCTAGCTTTATAATGCAATTTCCTACATTACTGCTAGTTGGTTGGTGAACACATCCATTCGACCAAAAGGCTGTTTAGTTAAATGGCTAATTTAAATCCAGATGAAACTAACATGTTAATTTAACATTCTTACTTACATTCATACTTGGGCTGAATGAATTGTGTTTTAATTCTTGAAAATATGTGAGAAAGTAAGTACAAGGGTTTATTCCTCAAAAAACACTGGTTATATTATGTATTGTATTAATAATGTATCACTAATAATGTAATTACTTTAAGGCTAATCACCCTTGTGTGCTTGAGGATAAATTTTTGCAGAGAATTTCATCCCAGTTAGTTACAATGATCCAGTTGTTTGTTTGTATTTGATTGTAAAACATTAGTAAGCCACAAAATCATACAAGTAACTCAGAACATACAAGAAAATGCTCCTGTTTAAAATTTCATACAAAAATTTAATAATATTTATTTCATACTTTTATTATCACCACCAAATCCCACTCATACTATGTTATTCTATAGAGATGTAGATATCTTAAAATAATATTGCTAAGATCTATAAAATCCTAACAAGATATTAACCTTTTGTACGCATACGCTTGAACCAAAGTTACAACTTCCGTGCTGTGATCAAGCAATATGACGTGCCCGCTACTCACGCAATGTTAAATGTCTTAGAAATGTAATATTTCTTATAGAACTTATAAAACAGATAAGTGGTGTCACAAGCTAAATAAAAAACCTATTAAAGAAATATATTTTATGCTGTAATATACTCATGATTTGTTATTCACATGCTCTCAAAGTAAACATAAATAGAATTCATGTTAATTTCAACAAATTCATTAATTTTTTTTATGTTTTTTATATAATTGACTTCAAATAAAAGAATTCAATAACTGACAAGGACTGAAATTTTAAAACAAAATATGATCATCAAAAGTAAACATTTTCTACTACAACTATTTTCGTATTTGCACGCAACAACCTCCAACTTTGAAACATTTGAAATACTGGTTTTTACACTTCACTCAAAGAATGAAACTTGTTTATGATATTTTCATTCAATTTCATTGAATTTAAACACACTTTATGCTTTAGGAGAGGACAGAGGGACAGAATCTGTTGGCGCGGATCGGATTGAGACGTAAAGTATTGCGTGGATCCGCACTTAAGCATACAAGAGGTTAAAGATCTAGTAAAAAATGTCTAAGAAGCAGATTTACTAGTTGAAGTTCATTAAGGTGAATTCAGAACTTTGAATCATCCATCCAATATCAACTGAATAAGATTTAAAATGATTGTCACTTACCACCACTTCCAAGTCCACCACCAGCTGTGATATTAAAATGAGAGCGGTCAGTTTGCCCCAGTCCGCTGTGTCGTCGGTCTACTGTGGGTCCACGTCGATCGCGGCTGCGTGGTTTGTCTACACTACGGCTGCAGCTGCGTCGCCTGTCCCTGCTGCGGCTACGTCGCTTGTCTCCACTGTGGCTGCGTCGCCTGTCTCCACTGTGGCTGCGTCGTCTACCTCCACTGCGGCTGCGTCGTCTGTCACCACTGGGGCTACGACTTTTACGGCGCTCTTGACTGCGAGCACGGCGTTTATCAAGGCCTGTGCTATTTCGGCGTTTAGGACTTCGGCTGTGTTTCCGGGCTTTACTGAGACGATCCCGACTCTTACGATGATCTCGGCTATGGCTTTTGCTACGATCCTTGTCTCGACTATTGCTTCGACTCCGCTTTTCGCGATTTCGATGGCGACTACTGTCTTCGTGTCCTGCCATGATTTTCTTGGTTGATTTTTCAGATAGAACAAACTTCGATATAGCACTGTTCACATTAGAAACATATTGCATTATTTATCTCTCACTGTAGATTTCATCAATTACAATACAGAATCGTTCTTAAATTCTTAATTCTGTAAATAACATTCCTCTTTATGTCATTTCATGTCACTCAATCAATCAATTCATTAGTTGTCAATCTTACTTCGCATTTAGAATTTAGAACGCTATGGAGAGAATATTATTTGACTACGAAAAATATTTTTGGTTCTTGAAAGCAATGTTTTAAATTTATTAATACTTTTATTATACTAATACTAGAAATTGGCAAAAATAGTTATTGTGTAATAACAGAAACTGATTGCCATAACACAACACATAGGGCGCTCCGATTGAAAAATCTAAAATATCATTTTAAGCGCGCAAACCTATTTATTGGAACGGTTTTGTTTGAGCAGTTTTAGCGCTGATAGCGGTGTGACCAGCACATCCGGCAATTGGAAAGCACATTTATCTAGCCGGTTAAAGATTTTAGAAGCTCGCTTATTATTTTTCTAATGTAATAATAATTTAAAAATGGCTCCCCTTACGATATAGGTCGCAGATCTCAATGAAAATATAATTTTAAGTTTAATTTTAAGTTCTGATTGAAATAGCACAAATAAAAATTTTATTTCTATCTCTTTCCTCGTTTATTTTAAACTTTTTCAAATACAAATCGTTTGAAGTTTCTACGGCATCCGGCTATATTTGTGATATTTGTAATCATAGTATATAATGAATTGAAAGACTGCGGAGGAATGCGGTCCGGTCACATCGGACGCAGCCCGCAACCTATGTGTAAGTCATTTTATTTATGTATAAATAATTATATTTTGTGTAATTATGATCCGACCGTTCGATCACAAGTAAAAAACGTAGGAAATGGTTAGGTAACCTCC
The DNA here is from genome assembly GCA_923062675.1 of Marasmarcha lunaedactyla. Classification (NCBI taxonomy): domain Eukaryota; kingdom Metazoa; phylum Arthropoda; class Insecta; order Lepidoptera; family Pterophoridae; genus Marasmarcha; species Marasmarcha lunaedactyla. Next base: position 934,256 of record OV281344.1, read on the forward strand.
TCCAGTCGGGGAGGGAAGGACGTGGATGGGCTGCCCGGCAGCGGGCAAGCAGGTAGCCTGTGGTAGTACAACGCGCGTTTCGCACAATATGTTCCTCTTTCTCGGTAATGGTTCTCCAATCGGAATCAGATCACTGACCTGTTGCTTCACTCGGACCGTTGACTGGTTGTCCTGGCCGTCAAATAATGTGCACATTGTGATACGCCGTATAAGATCCTATTCGCATAAAAAAATGATTGCCCATCAGGAAATTAAAATATTTTTTAAAGGTTTCTTCAATTTAAATATTTTTAAAATACTTACATACTAGGCTCAGGATAAGGAATCAAGGAACAATGAATCAAGTTAGGTAAATGTTTTTTGTCATTTACACACTATCAGCTTATACGTGTTATTTATTGATCTAATTCACTGCTTATGCACTTTTATATACTACGTGTGTATGTATGTATGTATGTATTTATTTGCACGCACTATTTTACTATGTTAACTGCCGTTGATTTAACTCTTTGGCATACATATCTAACCTTGCTGTTGCTAGAAATCCACAATGGTCTTTGGTTTGTTGTCAGATGTTCCAATCTACCTTAGCAATCCAAAGGCCATCTCAGGACCTTGAGAAGCTGGGACATTTGGAGCTGTGACATAACTCTAACCGTTATAGTTTCTTTTAATTGCACTCTTTTGTAATCATGAAAGTTTAAGTACCCTGTTTATGCTACAAGGGTAGATATGATTCGCAACGCAACTGCTGCAGCACAGGCTTCAAAATACCAAAAAGATTCTCCAAACTTTACTATGGTAGCCGTGGGATTGAAAACAATATCGGCTCCATTTAGCGCAAACATTACTCAGTACAAAGGAGACGTCCACAACAAATATTTATCGCAATATTTCCATACCGAGTTTTAAACACCGCATGACCTAAATTGCCGGCGGCGTAGTATCCCGTTTCTGAAGCTTTCCACGCTAGGAAAATGATTTTGATGATTAGGAAATGAATGATGGCTGCTGTATTCCACCATAGATCTGTGATAAGAGTGCATGTGCGTTGTATGTAATTGACAATAAATGACAACTAATAAGATGGGATTTTTTGGCGGCAATTTGATGGAGCAATCTGTGCTCTTCATTGATTTTGCCTTTTTGTGTACGTCGTCGCGTACGTAAGTACGTGTACGTAAGTGTATTATTGAGATAATGTATTGTGCAGTTAAATGCTCATAGACATGTGCATTAAATAGAAAACCCAATTAGGTGTGTAGACAGTGTTTTTCGTTTTGCTCCATGAAGTCCACTCATTGATAGTAAACTCACCCTCTAATTTGCAAGAAGAGTAAAATGTCACTTAGGAATAAGCCTACACTTTACAAAACTTTCATCCACCCCATCATGACATAATTATGCCAGTTTGGCTTTTGCTCACGCCAGCAAGTCGAACCTCAAACTCTTGCAGGTCATTCAAAATATGAAGGTTCTTACGGAAATGCGTCGATGCCCCGCCCAATGTCCGCAACTTAGATCTGGATCTGCCCGAGCTGCCCACCGTAGCCGCATTCATGAAGTTGACGTTTAGCTAGATGCCACTTCGACAAGGCTCCCCACCATCCCAACCAACTGGTCAATAAGTCAACTGACTTCACTGCCAACCCAGACGTAACGTCTTAACAGGGCAACACGGCATTCGAATAGCCTAACCCACCAGTGGCTCCTAAGCCGAGGTCTGTACCCTCTCGGATGCCCTTAGGGGTTTCGTATGTAGGAATAGTTTAAGTTCCGGCTAAGCGCCGTCAGCGCTAAGCTACAAAATTTGGTAAAAATAATACCCATAGGGCCATAAATAAATAGTCCATTCTGAAAAAAAAAAGATAGTAGTCACGGTACTTTTACTTTCATCATCTTCATTATCAAATATATAATATCATTATCATCATAATAAAATAAGAAGTTATAAATTGTCTTAGATAAACAAATTATATTTACGACAGACAGGTTTTTTAATTTCTAAATTCTGTTTTATATTTTTATATGCTTTGTTTGTTTTTACGGGACGCAAATTTTTATTTTCTAGAAGCGAGACATCAGTACCTTTTATTCACATTCTTTTAATTATGTTACACCAATTAAACACCGTTATTCATATTGAGTAACCCAGAAAACATTTCTTGTGTGGCTCACAAACAGTATACAAAGGTTTACCACACTTAAACCTTGTGAGCACTATTAGCACAAAGACACGGTAACCATTGTTAAGTCCTATCTCAGTTCTTGGATAGTGATGGAAAATAACGTCCTTTCTCATTCACTTCACAGCACTTGTTGTACATTGTGAAGCACCGAATAAACGCATATTAATTACTTTATTTGGTAAATGAGAGGTTATGTTTCGGAAATTGATCAATGCAAACTCTTCACTCGTCAAACATTGAAAATGGCAATCAGCTGTAGTTACTACAAAATAACTATTTCTGCCAATTTCAAGTATTAATATAATAAAAGTAGTTTTAACATAATAAAAACACTAAAACATAACCTAAAACCGTACATGATTGATTGAACATAGTGTTATCATTCATCATTTACATTGAAGTGACGTATGACAATTGTTCGCTCGAAAAGTAGCAAGAGATGTCAGCATCAAAAAGTTCTAACCATAGACATAATTCCTAGTTTTTTTTGTATGAAGACTACCTGCTATGCTTGGACTTATCGTCAGTGTTGCCAGATCGGGGGGGTTTTTCGACCGAGTTAGGGGAAAAATAGGGGAAAATATATTTGGGGGAGTTTTTAGTTAAAAAACACGTCAATTATAGTTTTTTGCCCTATGTCACGCTTTTGACTTTTGTTATTAATGTTTTTTTTACGATCTTAAAATTACTTGAGCGCCACAACTAGTCTAGATCGAGATTCGAGATGTTGAAGATCCATAAGTAAAAAAATGCAGCAAAGTTTAATATACAACGTGTAAATGAATTAACCCAAGACCAGGAAGTAGTTTGCTCAGAATCGTATTGCGAATCGATCGCACCATGTTTTAATATAGGTTATATTTTTCTATATTTATTGGCCCATGTCTAAACTATTTATACTACAATAATTCTTTTTTTTTATTGATTTGATTGATTATGATGAAGTAAACCGTATTATACTCTCATTAAAAAATACTTCATCTGTTGGATAGGACAACATACCTACTTCTGTTATAAAAACTTGCAGACTGAAATAAGTTCCTGTTCTCACTCATGTTTTTAATCTTTTCCTCTCAAATGGCGTATTTCCCTCGCTCTCTAAAAGAGCGCCTTCGACACTGTCTCTGTTCCATTGTTACTTAATAAACTTGAGCGAATTGGTATTAGAGGTGTTGTACTCAAAATATTCAAGAGATATCTTAATGGACGCTCCCAACGCACTAAAATAGGTGACTACTTAAGCCATGACGCTCAACTGTCCCATGGCGTCCCACAGGGCAGTGTCCTAGGACCCACGTTGTTCCACGTTTATATTAACGAACTCTGCAAGTTATCGTTAACAAATTGTAAACCCATAACTTACGCTGATGACACTGTATTAGTTATCCAGGGTAATACTTGGCTGGAAACTAAGAGACACGCGGAAAATGCATTAATTTCCATAATGTCATGGCTAGCTTCTAATCAACTCGCCAGAAACCTTGACAAAACTATGTTTGTTCCTTTTTCTGCCACTTTGCCTAAAAAAACCTTTTCATTGTATGCTCATGACTGCCAACAGAAAATAATAGGTTGCGATTGTTTAAAAATCACACGTGGTAACAAAGTTAAGTATTTGGGCGTTATAATAAATAGTACATTGAATTGGCAAGAGCACGTCTATACTTTGGTGACTAGGGCAAGGAAGCTTATTTATTGGTTCAAAAGACTAAGGAGCTCTGCGAATACACATACTGAAACAGATATATTTCACACTGGGACAGTCGGTTTTGAGCTATTGCATCACTGCCTGGGGAGGGGCAGCTAAAACCATCCTACTACCATTAGAGAGAACTCAAAGAGCAATACTGAAAGTAATGACGTTAAATAAAAGACGATTTCCCACCCAAGAATTATTCTCGAGCTGTAAAGTGCTAACTGTCCGAAAAATGTTTATTCTGAAAATCGTCCTACGCAAACATACAGAACTTTGCCACAGCCCAGGTCTAAATCATTATACACGAAGAACCTACAACGTTTGTGCTATCCATTTCTCAAGACTTGTTATCACTAGCCGGCACTACTACTTTTGCAGACCGGTAATATACAATAATGTAAATAAACTATTCAACATCTATCCCCTTGACCTTTGGAGGTGCAAAATTAAAATATATGCTTGGCTTCTGGATCTTTCATACGAAGAAACCGAAAATATTTGTTAATATGTTAAATTGTACTAATATTTTTAGTACAATGTAAAAATATCCATCACTAATTTTATAATATGAAAATTAATCGTATACAATTTTGTACGATCTGTCTCATGCACACCCCATACATGATACACACACACACACCTACATTCACATTTACCGACACTACACATCCATTCACACCGATGACTACTCATCTCTCACTTTTGATAAAATTAAAATTAATAATGTTTATACTTGTTCTTGAATAAATAGTTAACTTATATAAATAACTTGTATTCCAGTGTTCAAACTTAGTAAAAAAGATGTATATAGTTTTAAGGAACTCTGACACCGCTGGGTTAGAAGGTGACACAGTTTAAACTAATGCTGCTATTATCGATTACAAAGATTGTGTACAATGTTTTATGGTTCCAAAAAAACGTATACTATTATTATTATTTCGTGCGAGCGCCTGGCCGCCGCTCATAACTAGTTAGCATCGAAGGAACAACACCGACCGACAAAACAATCCGGCACGCACCGAGTGATTACCGACCGCCATGCTAAAAATAAACCTTATTATTATAAAGTTAAAGAACAAGCCGCCAGCGTCCGCGCAGCCCACGCCGATCGCCTGTGTTCGCACCTCCGAAAGCGAGGCGCCGCCGGCACCGGTCAGTCTCCGTGCCAAGGAACTTCGTCTTGGAAGGTTTTCGGTTCCGATCGACGCGCGGCTGCAGCATTGTGAAAGCATTGCCACTTTCACAATGCCTTTTCGGTACACAAGTGTGCAATACACTGAAATGGTTCCTACCAACTAAAATTCCTACCAACATAGGTTTTCTCTAAATCTATGGGTAGGTGCTCTGGGACCATATATAGTCGGCCCCGTATTCTTACAACGTTTGAATGGAGAAACGTACTTAAGTTTCCTCAGAGACACATTGAGTCAGTTACTCGACGACGTGCCTCTGTATCTGTTACGAGACCTGATGTTTCAGTACGACGGAGCTCCAGCGCACTTCCAGTGGACTGTTCGTAGGTACCTCGACGCGGAATACGGGGAAAACTGGATCGGACGTAGTGGACCTGTGACGTGGCCTGCCAGGTCACCGGATTTAACTTTACTAGACTATTATGTGTGGGGTAGAGTCAAAACAATTGTTTATGACAGTGGACATAGTGCCAGAAACGTAAGTGAATTACGCGAGGTCATTGTGAATGCTTGTGAAATAGTGAAAACACACATTTCAGTGCTAAACAAACTAAAAAGACACCAAAGAAAGCGTGCGAGACTGTGCATGCAGCGAAGTGGTGGACATTTTGAACAACTTTTACCTAGCCGCCAAAATTGGACTTCTAATAATTAATTTTGTAAGTAAGTAGTTAGTACATAACAATCAGTGATGCTAATTCTGTCCGAAAACCGATTAAACTAAACTATAACTAAAACTTTTCCAATTTAGTTTAATTTGGTCAAATTGCTATTCTGTTTTTGACTTCGAACTAAATTTAGTTTATGAAATGGCAGGACTAAATTGATTTTAACGTTTCTAAATTATAATCAACAAAAATCACGTATAGAAGTGTGTTCATTAGACAAAAATGAACGAAAAATCACTAAAGTCCATAAATGTTGCCAATTTTAAAAATAAAATTACGGTTGACGTTGGAAAAAAGCGCGGGAACCTCGAAAGAGAGAGGCGGCAATTTAAATTTTATTATTCAAATTATTATATTTTTACTACTTTTTTGTGTTTTAATAACTGTACATAATGGGAGTACGAAAAAAGAAGAAGTTGAAAGATGAGGAGTGCGAAGCTAGTACCGAGGAAAAGACCAGCACGGAAGAAGACCCTGACAATTTCAGGAAGTACAAACCCTACTTACTGTGTATCTGATTATAGCAGAAGATATCCTGAGGATTCTCCTCTTAAATATTTTGTAGTAATTATAGAATCAGGCGATGAAAAGATACCAATAGGCACGCTAGATTTAATTTCCATGTCTACAGTTTTAAAGAGATTTAATAAAGTGATTAAATTCTGACAATCTATAAATAAATATAAAATAGTGGTTCATTTTGAAAAGCTAACTAGCTAATGCTTTTTTTAATAATACAACATTTTTAAGTGAATATCTGATGAAAACAACAATACCAGCAACAGGAACAGAAGTAACTGGCGTCATTAATAATGTTGATACGAAATTTTTCAATTCCAAAATCTTTGATCAGAAAATGCAGTATGTGTCCACTGCAAAGGAAACCATATAAGTATTTCTGGACAATGCCCTGTTAAAAAGTAAAAAATAAAAGAAAACCTAATTAAGTATCAAAACAGTTCGTTTGCTAAAATACTTGACAAAGAATCTTTTCCTGAATAAAAAAAAGGTATCCAACAGAGACATTAAAAACTTTATTAAACAGTGAAGATATTTTAAATATAATTTTAAATTCTATTACAAAATTAATAACCCTAAATAAATCTAAAGAAAAAAATTATATCTTCCAAATTAATAAAAGATGTTCTCATAGAAAATATAAGAGTTTAAAAAATAAAAGTCAATTCATACATTGTATCTGTGAGAATGATATACACATTGCTCTTATCTGTTGAAGCTAATAAATGCCGAAACTATAAACTCAAACTTTACAACAAATTACACGTTCGTCGCGACACTTTTTTACATAGTTTAGTTTATTCCACACCTCTCGACATGTAGATTAAAATTGGTCTGACAATTCTAATTTTAGTCAGAATTTGACATAAAATAGGCGCAACAGAATACCAAATGTGCAGCCTGAACTAAATTGAGTAACTAAAATAATTATAGTACTGTCAAACTAAATTTTGGTCTAGTCCTTCGTTTTCTGAATAGCAAACAAGAATAAACTTAATTAAGTCCAAGTTTAGTCTAGTTAAGTTTATTTCGTGGAAACAGAATCGGCACCAGTGTAAATAATTTGATTCAAAACTTTTAAATACGCCAACTTGTTTGTACCTGTCATATTTTTTTTTATTACAAGTTAAACATTGTTTCTTTACAATCGTACTACTTGGTCAAATTAACATGACACTGCGTAGTAGCGATAGCGTGTCTGCGATTTAAAACTTTCGGGTTAAGGTGTTTTGATACAATGCCGCGGCCGATGCATAAGGCTCCCCTGGATTTGTAAGCGGCGGCTGCGGCGGCGGTGAGTCTCTGCAACACGGCATCGCATCGGGTGGTAACACCTTTCTCTTGTTGTTATTGTTACATTTAGAGGTTTTCTTAAAACTATTGGATTTTCATTAACAAAATGGTTTGAAAAATGAGAATTTTAAAGCTTGATATGTAAAAAAATACCTAGCAGTTACGAGGTATTTAATAACTACCAATTATGTAACCGATTTAATAATATCACTTTAAACAGTAAAAAGTATAATTTTCGTAATTAAAATAAATTAGGTACTGAAAACTTTTTAGCAAATTCAAATTCAAATTCAAATTCAAAGCACACTCAACAAGCGTCATTAGAACCAGGTGTCATGTTTAATATGACCGAGTATGCAGTACCTAATCATTTAAATTGATATTATGTGACATACCATTACAAATAGGTTGCCAGTCCAAAGCCTGGGAAAGTTTGATGGAAAGTTTTGAAATTGCTTTTGAAGTTTTTTTTTGGGCCATAGGTAGGCCAAGGTTAAGTTCTTACAGTTCACTCAAAATAACTTGGCCAGTGTAAAGTGAACGTCTGTTAAACTGCTGAAAAGTAGTCAGCTGTACGGGCGCTGCGATGTGCGACTCCAAGGCCGCGTATGACGAGACGCGGAGTACCTACGCCGTAGAGCTCGAAACTTCATAGAAAGATCACCTCCGATCTAATGTTGAATAACTTTTAAAATATAATTTTTTTCGGCGCAATTTGTATTTTAATCATATTATTACTTATTTTTTTAAATGGGGTGTATCAGGTTTTGGGTTAATTCATTTACACGTTGTATAATATATTTTTGTTGAATATTAAAAGAAAAATTTATTGCCGCGTCCGAATCAGTAAAACTTAATCGATATATCAAGCCCCTCTAATGAGCACGTACCGCAGTTCGTATGTTGAAGCTTTTTAATTTAGTGAATATTTATAATTATATCAACAACAGCAACATCAAAACCCTCGATATTTTTCCTGATAATTATAGCTGAACTTTACGAGCTGTGAGCCTGTGACGTAGAATTGATGTCGAAACTAATCTACATCCAAAGTCTTCTGTAACCAAAAACGGAATTAAACTTACACCTGTCAATCAACTGTCTATTTCTATTGTCTATTCTATTCTAATTAAATGCTGCGTTCCGTTTGCCGATTACAGCGCTCACAGCGCTAAAAGTGCTCAAAACCGTTCCGATTCGTTTGAGCGCGCTAAAACTGATATTAGTGCTATTGCAATCTGAACGGTAAATATCGCGCTAACATTCTGATTGTTCGTTGTTTAAGTCTAAAGTTACATTTTCATTAAGATCTTTGATTCTAAATGAAGCAGGAGCCATTTTTTTTATATTATTTCAAAATAAAATGAATAAGCAAGCTTTTAAAATCTTTAATCGACTAATAAAAACATTAACAAGTAACGTCATGTGTCAGTTTTGACAGACCGCTCACAGTGACCATGCTCCGTAGCAGAAATAGCCCGCCACACTAATCGCGGCTGATTGCCATTCTTCAATTAACTAACTAACTAACTCCGTAGCTTTGGCACTGTGAGCGGGAAGATGGCGGCGTTTATGACGTCATCGATGACGTATCGATATCGCTGCGAATGCGCTCACGGGCAATCGGAACGGGATATTATGAGCGCTGTAATCGGTAAACGGAACGCAGCAATACTTTTTGTAATATGCCAAGCATTTCTCAACATGACCGCCTCTTTAAAAATCGCGGCGTGCCACCACTTGGTGAGGGTATTCTAGGGGATTTATAAAGAGAAATTAAATTAGTCTAGGGGTACGTCGCCGAGACCATCTGGCAACACACTGCGTATCGTGTATTAGAAAAATATCTATGCTGCGTTCCGTTTGCCGATTACAGCGCTCACAGCGCTCATATACCTGTTCCGTTTGCCCGTGAGCGCGCTCACAGCGATATCGATACGTCATCAATGACGTCATAAACGCCGCCATCTTCCCGCTCACAGGGCCAACGCTACGGAGCATGGTCGCTGTGAACGGTCCGTCAAAACTGACACATGACGTTACTTTGTTGATGTTTTTATTAGTCAATTAAAGATTTTAAAAGCTTGCTTATTAATTTTCTTTTGTAATAATATAAAAAAATGGCTCCTGCTTCATTTAGGGTCAAATATCTTAATGAAATTGTAACTTTAGAATTAAGCGACGAACAATCAGAATGTTAGCGCGATATTTACCGTTCCGATTGCAATAGCACTAATAACACTTTTAGCGCGCTCAAACGAATCGGAACGGTTTTGAGCACTTTTAGCGCTGTGAGCGCTGTAATCGGCAAACGGAACGCAGCACGACTCTCGATCGATCGATAGCTCCAGAGATTTAGGTTAAGTTAAGGCTAGTATGGAAATCTATATAGAACTTATGATCTAAATGGTGTAAGCTTTGTATTGTACTAAAAACATTATAATTTCATTTCAGAGCTTATTAAGGGGACATGTTTTTATTTCAGTTAAGCTATAATGAAGCTTTCAACGCAAAGATATACGTTTTGTTTATTTTTACAATGCCTGTTTATCTTAAGTGACTTGACATTTAACTGCGTAAGCCTATTCCCTAGAAGTCGAGACAGTCTTCTTGTTATTTTCATGTGAGTATAGTATTACTATTTTCGTCTTTGCTACTTTTACTGATTTTTTATATGTAATTACACTTTATCAATGAAGTCTATTTACAAAAAGTATTATAGTAAACAAAGCTTTTAAATAGCTTATTCTGGCAGTGTATTTATTGCCTATTATTTTTTCTGCTCCAAACAAGTCTCCTATTTGCAAAATCTCTATATCGACGATGAAGTACCTACCAATACCTAATTTTTTGTTGATTTTTTTTAATAAACAAAAAATGAGATAGGAGGTATTGATAAATACCTAACTTAGCTCAATTTGGGTTTGTGTTCTCTAAACAGTACCACCATACCCCTGTTATGAATATTAGTAATAATTTATTCATAATTTCTGTAACATAAATGAGTGTTTTTTTTGTCTCTTGTAAAATTGCATTTATTTAGATAGAAGGTTCACCGTCAATATGCTCCTGGTCAATATGCAGTAAATAGAAATCTACTGGGCTAATTGATGTTAGAGTAATGCAAAAGTATTGATTAAAATGTCATGCTTCAGACATTTTATAAAGTCAAAAAAGGCTTTCATAGCCACAAAATAATGGTCCATGTAAATTGTCTATGGTGTCTAATCCTGCAATTTCATTACTGTTCTTCCACCTACATAACTTTTTTAAGAAGCTGGATACAAAGCCAAGTCCATTCAACACTCGTTACCTTAATATCCCTCTTTACCTAGATCGTTTTGTGTTTGATTGTTTGATTTTTCTGTGCAAGGTTAGATTTGCACATGACTCATTTGGTTCAAAATTAGTAGCTAATAAAAAATGTTAATAATTCTGAAGAAATATGCCTCATCAAACTCTACAGTGGCTCATTATCTGGAAATCTAATCACTATTTGGTACCTGCAAACTTGGTTGACCATCAATATTGTCTGTATCGTGATTTGGTCTGTCATCTTATTAATGTCAGAGTTCTTCTCTTCTAAATCAGAGATATTGAAGCTGTATAGTTTTAATTAATAGTTTTAATTAATTATTAATGTATAGTGAATTGCCTTGTGGGTCATAAATGAAAATAGTTGTAGATAGTTAGTATTATTTTCTATAGTAACCAAAGTATCATATTAGATAATATGCTCTATTTATCATATATGATATTCATGTTAAGATAAAACTGTACATCAAGGAAATACAAAGAAGAGAACATAACATGCACAAAACAATAGTTAACTATTTTCAAATCCATAATTTAAAGTTACTTACCCTTATGTGAAGATTTTACCTTTATTTGAAAAGATTTATGATAACATAACATGATGCTGCCACAAAGTTATTTCTGCAAGTATCAAATATGATACCCGAGATCCCCGGAGGATTAACTGTGATAGTTCCTAATTTTATAAATAAAAAAGTATTTACCCTCTGGACAAATTGCACTTTGGCTTCGTTTGAGACCCATGTGCCTTACTGTGTTAATAGTGCTAAGAAAAATTTAGTTCTAAACTGTGTTGTGAGAAATAATAATTACATTTTATATTTGTTTTCAGTTTCCAAGATCTGTTTCTGGTGTTTTCCATAACAACATTGCTAATGATGTTTTTCTCAACATACCTGTTTCAAGTGAGAGATTTTGCTTTTTCATATTTTATACAGGGTGGAGTTTTGTAATGCCACCTGGAAGGAAAGTACCATTTGTACTGGAGTTAGCAAGTTTTACTCAAAGGAAATATTCCTTTATTTTTAAAAATAAGCAAAACTGGATTCTGGCTTTACAAAATTACACTCTGTATATAATTTACTTTATATGTGCTATTAGGGGGAACGATTTATTTGTTTGTTCATTTGAAACTTGGTGAATTCTGTTTCTTCTGAAACAAAACGAGAAGTCAAATATTCTATCATAGTTATATTTTATCAAAGCCTAATAAATCTAGACCTTTGGGAGTGAAACCATTTAAAATTGTAAGTGTAACATGGTCTAAATTGTTTGATTCTTAGGGTTTTAAATCTCTAGGCTTTGCCTCTCACAAGGATACATGTGTTTCATAATAACCTTTGATAACCCTGGCCCTAATAAATATGTAGCTGGGTTATCCAACCCTATCCTTCATAAACTCTTTAGTTATTCAAGTTTCAGAAAAAGTTTAACATATCTAACTAGGTATATCTTAACCAGGCTACCAGGTATTTAAAAGTAATGTGAGTTAATTAACAGTTCCCATTGAACAACATTGAACACAGTTACTTTTCATAAATAAAAAGTCAATGTGAAAGCATACAACTAGCTTTTACAAGCACAGAAAGTTATCCTATGAGTTGTATTTTATGCCATCCACATCCACCCACAGAGACATTTTATTTTTATAATAGTACTAGGATAGCAATATTTTAAACATTTGAAAATGTGCCTAACTGCCTGGAGTAAACGTCATACTTTACTTCATTGACTAGCCACGACAGAAAAACCTATAACTTCTTGGTCATACTGTGCGTTTCATCAGGCGGGCCTGGTGGAGTTGCTGTGGCGTAGGTTCGCGTGGAGCGGCGCGGCGTGTGCGGCGTACTGCGGCGCCAGCGTGGCGCTGCACGCGGCGTGGCTTGCGCGGGACGGCGCGCCGCACGCGTCCTCTCCGCTCGTGTTGTTCTTGTTCACGGTTCAGCGCTGTTGTGAGTATATTATCTTGTAGTCAGCGCCATTCACGAAGGCGCGCCTTGTAACTGTATGGTCGAGGTGTACATTTCGCGAGTTAGACAACAAAAGAAGTGGGTGCGTCGGATGGACGGACGACTTGTCGTAAGCATCGTTTTTTTTAAAGTTTGACACGATAAATGAGCAGGCAATAAACATTATTAATCCTATGTGTTGTAGATTAATTAATTATAATGTTATTGATTCATTTATCTAATAAAGATACGCATCTTTAGGCCGACTGTAGACTTTAGGTCGATTTGCCTTTGGTCCTGTAATTTTGCTATATGTTCCCTTCCTTCAACCAGAGCACAACCTGACTTACGGCGGTCAAAATAAAAAGGATTAGTACCGTCCCGGACCAGAAATATCTACCGTACGGATGGAACAGTGCGTTTCTCTGGATGAAATGTACTCTATATCCTTTAAGCGTAAGAAATAAACCCACTTCCACAATAATACTTTGTAACTATTGCTCAGGCATTTTTCTTCTATGTAATCAGAGGGAAGTGTAGAAGACATTGTTTGTTGAAGTACCTACACACTGTATTGCACATAAATTCCTGGCCCTTTAAAATTTTAGAACAAAAATTTGGCATCCAAATCCGTTCAGCCGTTTCGGTGGTAAATACACATTGTATATTAGTAGGATTACTTGCTACACGTCAGAGCTTTTTTGAGTTTTGATCCCAGCAAATTGTAAATCTAGGCACTAAAGTAGGAAGATACTCTGTTTTTGTATAGTAAAACTATACTTTTAGACATTAAACGAAACAAAATATTTTTTTTGTAAGTACAACTTCTCTGAAAAATTGCTCGCTAGCTTACCCTGCAGTTCCAATCATAGCAGCACAGCCCCCACTTGCAACACTAACATGTATAATTTGTAACTTGGTTGACAGTATCTCCATGGTACTACTTCTCGTACAAGCTGGCCGCGCTGCGCGTGTCGGACCCGCGTCTCTACGACGACGTGGGCTGGCTGGACGAGCGCGCTCCGCCCTAGACCACACGTCAAAGCGCGGATTGATTATGAGACTTGATGGAATTTATTTATTATTGTTAAAAGACACAAAGATCCTCCATACATATACTCGTAGACCCGAGGTCCGACGACCGCAGGTTAAGAAACAAACACCATAGTTGTATGTAGCGTTAGTTGCATCGAGACCTACCTTAAATACAGCTTTTGAGTAAACATTTTATAAGTTTATTTCTGCAAGTTTCCAGATTTGCTATAAATGTGGAAAATATGAAAATTGCTTTAACGCCATGAACAAACTTATAAACTGTTAATCCTATCTCAATAAAAAGTATCATTGTTTTAAGTGAGTTATATACGAAGTGGTTCGTGATGTTCTAGTCGTATCAAACTTAAGTATTGTACACACTTTCTCGAAATCGCACGATCTATAACATCGCATACCTATATGTATTTGAAATCTATTAAAAATATAGAAAATATAGGAGGATCACAGATAGGAACGTGGAAATACTTTAACTTAATGTAAGATAACAATGTTAACAAAAGATATAATCCGAGTAATTAAATGCGGTTTTGCTAGTTTACTGTATACCAATGCTTTTCACATTGATCTCGTGAGAATTAGTCATAAGTAAGTGAAACAATTTTTAAATTGCAAACTATTTCCGTATTTATAAGTCATTGTTGTTAAAGTTCTAGTCATTATAATCAGTGATTGTTCTGAAAGAACCAATTAAGAATATAAACCTACTATGTATTATATGCAATTTTATTTCACTATTTTAGAAAAGAGAATGGCGTTGCACTTCTTGCAGCGCTCTATTGTAGCTATAGCGTTCCCTCGCCAAGAGATTTTCAAGCAGCAGTGACGCTTGAAAAAAGTCTCCTTATTTGACTGATTTTGCTCACCACTAGTATAAAAGGATATAACTGAAGGTTAAATACTTCAAGGGATCTTTGTACCTACATACTAAACTAAATGACGCTAGTGAGAGGTCGGGTAAGTAGCACAATGAGTTACCGCAAATAGTACCTATTTCGCAAGAATACCTATAATGGCCTGCGCAGACGACGGGCTTTTCTCCGCGGCGGAAAAAAAGTACGCTCCGCGAATAAAAAGACCGCCGCGAATTTACCGCGAACTCGACGCACACGGCGTGCGATCATTTTTTGCCCGGAAATGTAGAAATAAACGCGGACTGAAGTCCGCCATGTGCGTTGCTTCGCCTAGTCGCACGAGTTCTATTTTTTTCGGGGACTCACCAGTTCTTTTGTCCGGTCCGCTCTCTGCATGTTCTCGGTTTTTCGGGGGACTTTTTGTACGCGGTACTTTTAATCCCTCGTTTGCGTTACTCGATACAGTTGTAAGCGATCTATTTTAGCGACAAAAAAGTCCGTCGTCTGCGCAGGTTATAAGAGTTCCCTAAGCATTCTCGCATCGATCGCAACTTGCAATCTCACATCTCTTGTGGACAGAATCACGTCATCTTCTGTTAGAGACGCCACCCGAGGCGTGCCTAGTTTAGCTACTTACATCCGATGTCTTAGGTTTAGAACTCTCTCGTGATAGTAGTTAGAAGAGTTGTTATATCACTAGGCCTGGAAGTAGAGGAAAAGATATCATTTAATGAGGAGGGATGATATGGTATGGAAAAAGATATGGTTTATTTTACCAACTTCTAAGCCACAGTCACAAAGTGGGGAGTTCCGGACATGTATCCTATTCAAAAACTCAGGACTACAGCAATGACCCAATCTGAGCCTACTTTTTATAATTAGAGAGCCTACCAGTTTCCTGGGCCGATTCCAATCCGAATTATGATAGTTAATTTAGTCTCATTCAGGCGTTCTCGAGCCAGAGTACCCAGATCTTAGGCAAAACACTTGTTGTGGTCTAATTAACCGATGTGAATGGAATTTTGGCGAAGTTGTCAACAAAACAGTTTCCTGTAATGCCTACATGGCAACATTTATATTTTTGATGTTACAATGTCTGATCTGGAAAATTACGGGCCACTTCCAGCCAACTTTAAAAGGATTGGAGTTTAGGACAAGTGCACAACTAAGGCAGTCCGAAAGTATAAAGCGTTATTAAGTTGGTTGTCATTTACATAACTGACAGCCTCCAGAAGGGCGATGGACTCTCCAGTAAAGACAGAAGACTGAGGGGGACTTTTTGGTATCTTTGAGAGCTTTGAGGCATCTGTTCAGAACTGAGTCCAGTCCGCCCATCTTTATTCCACAATGCTCAATGGTCATTTTTGGTCATCCCAAAATCGGGGACTATATTAGGAGCAAATGTAAGTGACTCATAATGGAAGGTTATGGGGGTAGGTGAAATTTATTGTTTTGTTCTCCAAGTAGCTAGAGTTGGGCACGGAGAAGAGTTCGGAAAACCATAAACATTTTCTAAAATATAATGAGTTACCCATGCATCTTTATTTTACAGCCGCACATTCAATGGTTTCTGAGATACACGATTCTGCAAAACGATACCGCAGCAGGAAATGGAATATCTCGAAAACCTGAAGACCTACAAATTATTTTTTCAGCGCAGAAATATAAGCTCTCTGCGCGTGCAGAACATTTCTCACTACGATTATTTATTTAGAATTTTCCTACTTGAACAGCATTACCCTAGCAGGAATATTTTTTTCCATATTTTTCCAAAACGACAATACACTCACAAATTTTGAATTTAGTCCAAATATACAGCAGATAACGATCTATTTGTGCGTCCCACTCATAACATTCTAAACGCAACTTTCCAGCTGGGGTAACGTACACGTCTGAAAGGAAATTACCACCGGAGTAAGAGAGAAGGTTCAGAGCACCCAACTTGCATTGCATTGATTTGTGAGGTTTTCATTGCTCCTAAAATGATCCGCAGACTTTGGGTTCGAATTTTATGTAAAGTTAGTACCTAAACCTGATTTGCTACATGGCTCAAGTAGGTTTGAACTGTAGTCAATTACACCCCTGATCAAAGCATCATAAAGGAGTTTTTGGGTGCTTGGATGAGAGCTCCACCACACACCCGGTATTGCTCGGATCACATATATGCAAAGTCCGCATCTTTTGGCCAGATAGCTACGGGGACCAATACCTAATAATTTGCTATCAAACAACACCCCAAAAAAATTCACTGCCCTTGTTGAGGAGATAGGTTCTCTTTAGAAAGAAATAGAGTCTTCCCAGTAAAGACTATAGTTTTACATTTAGGAGTAGCCAGGGAAAGGTCAGTGATTGTAGCTAGTTACCAAGGTAAAAAGGGCTTTGTTAGGAATAGAAACTGCATCTTTGATCACCCCATAAGATATAAGGCAATGTCGTCCGCATATTGAAAGATGTTGCAGAAGGCAGTGACAGACATATCCAAATCCGAGGAGTAAATATTATATAAAAGAGTCCCATATTATTTCAGAATACAGATCAATCTTCTCTCCTTAATGAAGTAAGTGTTTTTAGAGTTATCAATGCAACATGACAGTATTTCCTGCTAGGTCACATTGATTTACCTGAGTGATATGCTTGATATTGTTACAGGGAAGAAATAGACAACACTTTGAGGCTCACAATCATTGGTGCGTTCCGATTGCCGCTCACAGCGCTAAAACTGCTCACAAACGTTCCGAATCGTTTGAGCGCGCTAAAAGTGATATTTGTGCTACTACAATCGGAACGGTAAATATCGCGATAATAGTCTGATTGTACATCGCTTAAATCTAAAGTTAAAATTTCATTAAGGTCTTTGACCCTGATTGGAACAGGAGCCATTTTTTAACATTATTACAAAATAAAATTAATAAGTAAGCTTCTACTTTATAGGTGTATGGCGGCGTTTATGACGTCATTGATGACGTATCGATACCGCTGTGAGCGCGCTCACAGGCATTCGGAACGGGTATATGAGCGCAGTGAGTGATATAATCGGCAATCGGAATGCACCATGTTTCAACCCAAAATCATTTCAATCATATGGCAAACTTTGACAGTGACATTGACAACATTAGTGTAATTCTACGTGAAGCCAGGTCAAAAATCTATGATTTACAATAATTTCCAAAGATAAAACATTTAAATCTTTAGATTTACATTGTGTAACTATATGAGGACTATATAGTGCAGGTGCACGGTGCACTAAGATTTGTATTTGCATGAAAAGAAATTTGTTCATTAAATTGCACCTCTACTTTGTTAAAAGACATATTCTCGGTATGTTTTGATTGTTAAAATAATAAGATTCCTTTCTAAAAAAACATTAATTATGGGTGGAAAACAAAAGCAAAGCCAAAGAACTAAGAATAATGCCAAGGTACGGATTGTTATTTATTTTTCACATAATATATTCTTTTACATGTGCTAATTTAGAATTTTAATGTTATGTTGTCGTATTCTACAGCCTGCGAGCAGTGGTCGAAGTGGGGAGCTATTAACTAATGCCTTCAGAACGGAGACTCTAGCCGGATCTGCAACTGCTAGTAAATTGGTACCGAATATCTTTCCAACACAAGTAGCGGTGGGTCTTGATCATGGCTTAAATCCAGAAATCAATGTGTGCATCAAAAAACTAAATAAAAAAGATCCAATCACTAAAGTTAAGGTATATATGAAAACCATTTTGAGCATACTAAGCAATTGTAAATTTGGAATTGTGTACTTAACTTTTATTTTGATTCCTAGGCTTTGCAAGAGTTAACAGATCTGGTAAAAAAGGTATTGCAGTCGGAAGTGGTGGCAATGTTGCCTGCCTGGACACATTATTACAAAATATTGTCTGTAGATGTTGACAGGAAAGTCAGAGAAGGGACACAGGTAATAAGATAACCATTTTACAGCACCTATCTCTAATTATGAAGGTGTCTTTTCCTTTTTACAAGCCACATTTTTTACCATGACATTTGAACACAAAATATTTTAATGAGTTTGTGCTGTAGCTGTGTTATAAAGCAGTATTATGAGCTTAACAATTAACACTTATACAAGTTTATATACATACAGGGTGTCCAGAAGGTCAAAGTCCAAATGGAAGGGGTTCACGCACCATGATCCAAATAGATAAAAAAAATATTAAAAAAAAATCTATGTGGATTAGTTTACAAACACACGACACAAACATAGTCTTTCTTATAGTTTATAACACTTCACATTACAACAAATTATCTGTATTTATCATCTATTAGTCACTATATTTTTATCAACACTCAAATTCACCAAATTATTCATAATTTCGTTGTTCATTACTCTTAAACTAAATATAAATAACAAACTTGTGATTCATAACTTCACTTTTTTCTATTTTCTATGTATAGTTTTATCAATCATTGATCTCGGTGTCGTATTCCAGAGTTCTTCATTCGTGTTTGAGGCGCTTGATGGATTGTTGTACATGGTTCATTGTTTTATTCATCCACCCTGACATCTAATTTACAACTTACTTACCAAAACGTTTCGAACTAAAACCCACGAATTTTATAATAACACTTGTTTGTGACTCGGATATTATTCTTTGTACCGAAACATGGCTTCACGACGGCATTCTAGATGCCGAAATAAGTAGTGACAGATATGCTGTTTTTCGTCGGGACCGCGGTGGCGGTGGTGAAGCGCTTGGTGGTGGAGTAGTGATACTGAGCGCGGCGCGGCTCGGCGCGTGCGCACGCGCACGACCCGAGTGGCAGCGCGACGATCTTAAATGCATCTGGGTGACTGTACCAAGGCAGGCGCTCGCAGCCGCCGCGCCACCGCCCCCGGCTCCTCTACCCCTCGCCCCCGGCCTCCTCTACCCCTTGCCCGGCCCACCATGACATACACATCGGTGTTGTTTATCTTCCACCTGACAGGCATATTCCATGTTGATTGCGCACTTTACTTGATATATTAACAATTATTTCAGATGCTAACAAAAACGATAAAATTATTCTGACCGGTGATTTTAATCTGCCTTGCATTCAATGGTCCTCTGGGTACCATGTGCTCTTAAAAAAGGGTTTAGTAGAAATACAAAATAGTGCCTCAGAGTTAATCAATTGTGCTTCGTATGCTGTGTTTAATCAATTTAACACCATAGTAAATTCACACCAAAATACATTAGATTTAATGTTCGCTAACTTTTCACTTGGGGTACAGAGATCATTTGAAGCATTAGTGAAAGAGGACATTTTTCACCCTACCATTAAATTAGATGCCATAGATATTCACATAGCACCTCTGAAATCCATACCTCGAATTAAAATTCTATTTCATAAAGCTAACTATGTTGAAATTAACAATTACTTTAAAAAAGTTCCTTGGAAGGAATTGTTGCTCACATGTACTATTGACGAGGCTGTGAATTATTTTTATATCAAACTAAATATAGCTATACATAAGTATGTTCCACGTTTAACTATATTAAATAATCACATTTATCCAGTTTGGTACAGTCAAGAATTAATTAAGTTAATTAAAGAAAAAGCCCGAGCACACTCAAACTGGAAAAAATATAATAATGAGCAGGAGTATCATTCATTTTCTTATTTACGTGCCCAGGTAAAAAAATTACAAAGGGCTTGTTATTCCTCATTCATTGAGTTCTCTCAAGAAAGTATAAAATCAAACCCTAAATTAGTTCGGTCATTAGTTAAATCTAAAAGAAAAAATGTCACTGAGTACCCCAATTATATGTTTTATGAAAATAAATCTGTTTCTAACCACGTAGACATCTGTTGGGCATTTAACAACTTCTTTGAAAAAATTTTTAGTAAACCTCTTGCTTCAAATTGTATGAGTATAATAGAATCAGAGAGCGTGATTAGCACCGATACGCTTAGTACTCTGGGGGTACGGGACCCTAGATGGACCTAATCTAACCTAGGGAGGTCTTCCTAATCAACAAAGGAAAAACACTTATAACTTGAAATTACTTTTATTTAAGATGAATCTATTTTATAATAAAATATAATGATAATTATTAGACTATTTTGGGGACGAAGCCCGTAATAGAATTCCGTAAAGGAATCCCGTCAAGGGATACCATGGAACAATCATCCATATTCTATATATTTTACATTTCACAAATAAAATAAAATAATGACAGACTTATAAGTTGCCAGTCATAAATGTCGGCAAGTTTGTTTGTGCAATAACCTCTTTTATTAAATACGGCACAAGCAAACGTTGCAGTACTATTCAAATAGATTTAAATTTTATATTGAAATTACTTAAAATCACAAACCCAAACAAAGGCGCTGGTAGTGATAAATCCCTCCCATCTTTTACATCAAATCTGCTGAATCCCTCGCTGTACCAATTACATTTTTGTTTAATCGATGTTTTCGTGAAGGATATGTTCCTAAAATCTGGAAAACAGCACACATTTTCCCTGTACATAAAAAAGGCACAAAATCTGCTATTGAGAATTATCGCCCTATTTCGAAATTGAAGATCATTAGTAAATTTATGGAAATAATAGTTCATGAACTACTCTACTACCACTCGTTCATACATCGTTATATTCCTATGAGTCAACACGGGTTTATAAAAGGCCGTTCCACGAACACAAATCTTTCAGTGTTTACTAATGACGTACTGCTCAATATGGATAGTGGTTCACAGGTTGGTGTGATCTACACAGACTTTGAAAAAGCTTTCGATCGTGTGGATCACATCATCTTGCTCCGTAAACTGCAGGAGCTAGGCGTCTGTGGAAATTTATTGCGCTGGACTGAGTCCTATCTTCGGAATCGTAGCCAAGCCGTTGTGGTGGGTGGACACTGTTCCGATTATATAGATGTGCCTTCAGGCGTGCCACAAGGCTCTATTCTCTCTCCGCTTCTCTACGCAGTCTAACTATATGATATTGCCTCATGTTTTAAATTTGCTAAATTTTTAATGTATGCAGATGATACCAAAATCTACCATGAAATAAAGACGCCTTATGACTGCGAAAACCTTCAACAAGACCTAGATCGCTTGACTCAATATTACAGGGACAATAAAATTGATATTGACATAAACAAATGCATGTGTATAACATTAACAAGAAAAAAAAATCCTATTAATTTCAACTATAATTTTACTAAAACTATAATTAAAAAAGTTCAGCAAGTTAGAGATTTAGGAGTAATTTTAGATGACAAACTCTCCTTCAATGACCACATAACTCATATTGTGAATAGAGCATACATAAATCTAGGGTTCATAATACGCGTAAGTAAACCTGACCCTGATGTACTTAAAATATTATTTTTTGCCTTTGTTAGAAGTGTACTTGAATATTGCAGTAATATCTGGAATCCTCACTACTTAATTTATGTTCAAAGTATTGAAAAAATTCAATCTAAGTTTGTGAAACATATGAGTTATCGTTGCCAACACAAGTACTCAGATTATAAAGAATCTTCTCGCTTTCATAAAATTTTATCTCTTCAACAAAGGCGAACTTTACTTGATGTGACATTCCTACACAGTGTTACCCACGACCACGTTGATTGCTTAGAACTCGTGGAACAGTTCCTTCAGCTCCGTACTCCTCCACATCGGACAAGACAAACATCTATTTTTGATTTCCCTCATGCCCGTACGCATATGCAGAACTCCGTAATTTATCGAACGCTAAAAACATATAAAAATATGTCAAAATCAATCGACTTGTTCAATGGTTCCAAACAAAAGTTCAAAAAGCAAATCATTGAGTATCTAACTGCGACTTGAGAATGGAAATTGTGGAAATATATGGATTACTGTTACAATTTGCATACATAGACACACACACACACACCTCACAGACACAGACACTACACACCCACACCCATCATATTATATATACCTAAATATTTAATCTTTCAATATATACACTTTAACTAATTTAACAATTTTTTTAACTCATTAATTGCTCTCTATGTGGATATTTAAATATAATGTAAATCCGTTATTGGATGTAGGATTTAATTTGAAAGCCTCACTATTCGTATATAAATTAAGATCTGTAAATTTTGTGAATGTTAAATAAATAAATAAATGATTTCTAAAATAAGTGAAATATCACTCCTTACAGCAGTAATTTGTATGCTGAATCTGTAAATGTTGACAGATTTAGATTTTTTTCCCGGTATTAATTGGTTACTAAATGTTCTTATGGAATAAACCTTTGATAAAAGCAAATCTATTATGGTACAATAGAAAAAAAGCAATAAGAAAAAACAAATTTGTCGCAATTTTATATACCAAATTTTCTCTGCTCCGCCGTGTAAAAAACATGTACGAAATGAGGTTGGCATTTACTCTCAAAAGTTGGCGCATCTAATGCTGTTTCTAAAAAGGTATAAGGTATACTTGGCACTTAAATTGATCTGATTTTATTTATGTTCTTTAAATTGAGGAAGCACCTATTTTTGAAATTATTAAAAATGAGTAAAGAGGTGTAAAATACTACTAAAAGATTACATGGAAGAGACACGTGCTCAGGTAGACAATCCAGGGAGTCGCTTCCCTCTCTTATCACCCATCCCCGTGCCAGGTACCGAACATCAGTCAGCCAGTACGTCAACTTGTTTTGTTCGTATCTTACGTCACGTCTCTCTTGCGCATACATTTTGATAAATACTTACGACTCTGTTAGAACTTGGAATATGATTACCTTGAAAAACACGATTTCAAAGCTTATATGTAGAATCCAGCTTTTCCTCCAGGTCTCTTGCCAATATCACTATCTTTAATGAGATTCTTAGAAAATTAAACTTGATCCAAATAAAAGCGCAGGCCCTGATGAAATCCCGCCGAAGTTCTTGAAGGAATGTGCCTCGGAATTGAGTCTCGCTCTCCTTTTAATTTTTAGTAGGTCACTCGTAGCGGTATGTTCTCCTCGATTTGTAAAGAGGCCCATGTCATTTCTATTTTCAAGTCAGGCAACTCAACTTTGTGTGAAAATTATAGACCAATTAAGAAACTTTCCGCTATGGCCAAGCTTTTCTTATCTGTTGTTGTAGAGCATCTAAACTACCATTTCAAGTCTCTCATATCCCCGAACGAACACGGATTCGTCAAAGGTAAATCCACTATGTCTAACCTGCTGGAGTATAAAATGTATTTATGTGAAGCAATTGAGCAGGGAAACCAATTAGATACTACACCAACCTTCGTAAAGCATTTGACAAAGTGGATCACTATATTCTCGGGTATAAATTAGAGGCACATGGCATCCATGGTAGTTTGCTTCGGTGGCTTAAGTTGTATCTTGAGAATAGAAGTCAGCTAGTCTCGGTTATGGGTTACTTCTCAAATCCAGTCAAAATTACGTCTGGCGTTCCGCAGGGCGCTTGGTCCCTTATTATTCTTGGTGTTTATCAATGACCTTGTAAAACTTTTGAAATGCCACTGTTTTCTTTATGCAGATGACCTTAAAATGCACAACCTGATGGACTCCGAAGCTAGTTTCAATGCCCTCCAAAACGACCTAGCAAAATGACCTAGCGAAATAGAAAAATGCTTTGTCATCTCGTTCTCCCTGAGATAAAGGCGGGTGCTCCAAGATTACACCATCAAAAATGAGATTCTAGACCGTACAAGGGCTTGGGAGTGTACTTTGACTATCAACTTAGTTTTCGCCATCATTATGACACTATGATACGACGAGCAAATAAGCTGCTGGGTTCCGTGTTGAGAAAAACTAAAAGATTCCGGAGTATCAGTAGTCATACAATACTATTCAACAGTATGGTTAGATCAGTACTAGAATACGGGGCAGTAATATGAGCTCCTGTTTATAATACTCACTCGGATCGTATTGAATCACTACAATCTAAATTTTTACGCGTATTAACCTACCGTTGTAACAAATTCAATAACAGGACATCATACCACCATAGGTTAAAGACTCTCAATTATCTATCTACTAAATTGCCCTACACGAATTAATCCAAGGTAATATTGAAAGTCCTACACTAATGAACTTAGTGAATTTAAATATCAGTTGTAATCCTCGCTGACCTAAACCCATTTTTGCTATTCCCCTAAATAAAAAGAATATACAACCAACCCATTCAAATTCAAATTCAAATTCAAATTCAAATATTTATTTCTCAACATTGACAATTACTTGTTCTTATTGACGTCAAATAAAACATGATTCTACCACCAGTTCGAAAAAAACCTTCGTGAAGAAGAACTGGCAAGAAACTTCACGGGTATATATTTTTTTCAAAATAAATTTACAGAGTCTCTTTATGTCTATACAAAATTATTCTTTTCTGCATCTGTTAGCTCGGCAAGTCTTCCCTCCCTCCAAGTATCCAAACGACGAACACCCTCAAACGGCACCCGTTCACGAGTTAACGCGGGATCCAGCCATCCATTGCCAGAATGTGCCGTTTATAATAGGTCTTTACCTATGAAACTGCCGTTTTGCCGTACTGGCCATTTCAAATGAAAATATTTTTTTTTTGATTGATAATTCTAATTTCAAATTAATTTTATTTGACAAACATGGAATTCTTTTTCTGAAATCGTCATTTGTTTAATAGTTAGTGTTTTGTTTTCAACGCATTCGAACATTTTTCGTCATCATGGATAAGTTAAAAATTCGAGTAATTATGGAGTATGAGTACCGTCGTGGCAGCAAAGCGGCACAAGCGGCACGCAACATCAAGACGTTTACGGAGCGAACACTACAAACTAACGCACCACCCGTTATTGGTTTACCCGCTTCCGTTCTGGAAATTTTGACCTGAAAAATGAACCCCGTGGTCGTCCGAAAACTTTGGTCGACAATGACGAATTAAAGGCAATTGTGGAAGCTGATGAAACTCAATCCACGGCTGAATTAGCAGCAGCTTTCGACGTTAGCATCAAAACAATATTGGTCCATTTGCGTCAAATTGGCAAGGTAAAAAAGCTTGACAAATGGGTACCCCACGAACTCAATGACCGCCAGCGCGAAGTACGCGTGGAGACGTGCCTTGCACTGCTTAGCAGGCATACAAATGAAGGAATTCTGAACCGCATTGTTACTTGTGACGAGAAATGGATCCTGTTTGACAATCGTAAGCGCTCAGCAAGTTGGTTGGACCCTGGTTCAGCACCCAAAGAATGCCCTAAACGAAAACTTACCCCTAGAAAAGTGATGGTCACTGTTTGGTGGTCTAACGCGGGTGTAATTCATCACAGCTTCTTGCCAAACGGGACAAGCATTACTGCAGATGTGTACTGTGAAGAACTAAACACAATGATGGAGAAGCTCGCACGACTCCAACCAGCTTTGGTCAATCTTTCAGCTCCACTGCTCCTGCACGACAACGCGCGACCTCATACTGCACAGCAGACGGTCTCCAAGCTACAAGAGTTGGGGTTGGAAGTTCTCTTGCGCCTACAGACTTCTACTTTTTCCAGAATTTGGATAACTTCTTGGCGGGAAAAAAATTCAATACCCGAGAGGCAGTACAAAATGCCTTTGAAGAATTTGTTGCCTCCCGTCCAGCTGATTTCTTCAAAAATCGTTGGCAAAGATGCATTGATTGCATGGGTGATTATTTTGATTAATAGAAATAAAAAATATATAAAAAAATTACGCTTCATTTATTTCGTGAAAAACGGCAATTTCATAGGTAAAGACCTCATAACGAACTCACTCTCACTCATTCTGACATTGATATTTTTATTAATAATACCCACAGGTTTAAAAATAAATTAAAGTGTGTTTTCCAGACATCGTCGTGCCCATGTCAGGCTCGATAATTTATTAAATTAGTGGATTTGTGTACATATTGTTGAATAATTTTTTGATTATCAAAATCGGTGCTGGAAATGATCTTCTACTATTAATCCAGTATTTTCATGCGCCCACATGTGTCTAGTACCTACGTTGATTGAATAGAATAGTCTTGTGAATGTCCACAGACTGTTTCTGTTCGGGTCTTCGAGATACCATTCACAAAAATTTACACGAGGCTGGTAATGTAACGGATTTAACTCGTGGCATCGTCTGTAATGGTAGGGGTGTTGACCGTCGCCCTTTAAAACCTTCCAGACAATAAAGTGGCTGCAACGAAAGCGTCGAGCTGCCTGTCTTGCAGTTGGATTTTCTAGAAAGTAATTCAAAATATCCATCTCTAGAGTGGGGTTGTTACAAGCGCTGTCGAGGGGCTGAATCTGCCATAATCCCGTAATCTTTGGGTAGCCGCCGACATTGTGGTGTTCGACACGTAAACCCCAAATTCTTCCCGGAAACGTCGCACAGCTAGGCTCACGTTGTCGGTACATCTTGCTAACATCCTCACCATCGCACAATATTGCACGTTAGTGTAACGAAAAGCCGCAACGCAACGTATGAGCGTATTTTCAGCAAAATTTACAAGTACTTTTATTTTGTAAAGTGACATTCTATAGCTTGTTTTGTTACCCACCATTGAGCGTTATTGTGGACTTGTTGCTGATTTACCGCCGGCGCTGATATCCAGACTACCTGGCGCCTGCGTCGGCTGTCACCCCTCTTTACCCCGCACCCCCGAGCGTCTCATTGAATATTTGAATAGACACGTGTACGTTTGAGTTATGTAGTACTTTGTTTATGAATGAATTGTTAAATAAACGAAAATGAATGACGCCTAGCGTATAATCTTTTAGACACGGCATGACAAAAAATGTTTTTTCGAAAATAATTAACCTATGAAATAAAGTGTAATCGATTCTACTCTCGATTCTGAACAAACTACTTTCAGGTTTTCAGTGTACTCAATTACACCTTGTATATAAATAAATAAATAATAAATAAATAAATCTCCAGACAAACACACCAACTGTATGACCCCAAAGTAAGCAGAGCTTGTGTTATGGATGACCATACAGCGAACTTGGGGGGGGACCCAGAATAAACATACATATATAAATACAAACAACCATGACCCGAGAACCGAAATATCTGTGTTCATCACACAATTGAATGCCCCGGCCAGGACTCGAACCTGGGACCTGCGGCGTATGAGGCAAGACTACTTACCACTACACCACTCGGTCGTCATGATAATATAGATTTATATGCCAGCTTTATGCAACTACCAATACACTGAAATTCAGATCATTTGATTTGGCTAGAAATGTCTCTATACAGATTAAATGACTACATTGAACTATGCCTGCAATGCTTTCAGGTGTGTCACGGTGCTATAGTGTTGGTTTGTGGTCGTGAGATCGCTCCCTGGCTGAGAGCCATCATGCCTGTGTGGATACAAGCTCGCTCTGATGAGGACTCCAACACACAAAGGGCAGCTCTGGCAGCTGTGAGTATTTCTATAGACAGTATGAAAAATTAAAATAGTGTTTAAAAAATTACTACTTGTGCCATGAAATATTTCTGAAATGATTTTCAAGGCTGTATTTATGTACGAAGCGATGTAAAAAAAAATTGATTTGACTGTAAAGTTTGGTCTTTGTAATCTCTTTCAGACTAGCGGATAAGAGTAAATCCATAACAGTCCTTAATTTGTTCTATTACAGAGTCCTTTTCCTGATCACAAACTGCCGGAAGTTATATCATTCTGTAAAGCTGAGATAATTGCACAACTACTCGAAAACATAATTGGAAACATAGATAGTAAGATTAGTAAAAAGTAAGTTAGCAATAATAATAATGAAATTGTTGATTTTGGCAACTTGACCCAATTGCACATTACCTACAAGCTTACAGCGTACTGTCATAATCGTTATATTTAATGTCAGTATGATAATAATATTTAAAAAATAACATATTTTATAATAAGCTTTTTAAATATTAAATACAAAACTTTATGTATTTATCGAAGTATTTTTTTTGGATCAAAATAACTTATACATTCTAAATAAAAGATAGAAACGTGCTTTTAAATTGTTGTCAAATACCCAATTGTTCACACAATGCTAAACGTAGAGGGAGTATTAAATAGAGAAGACATAAAAATGACAGCTTGAGCGAAAAAGAGACGCGTTTATATCAAAGAAAACAAGAGTGAGCGAGAAGATGATTCTATCTTTTGTCCTTATTTGCGTATACGTTTTTTTTGTTTGCCAATCGTGCACGATTGGCAAACAAAGCTCAAGCTGTCTTGTGCGCTCCGGTAAATTTTGAATTTTTGTGTAAATAGTGAACTGTGCGAATTAAAACATTTGTTAGTAGTGTGGTGGATACTTCACAGAATTAGCCAAAATGGTGAGCTGCTGTGTTTTAGGGTGTAAAAATAGAAGCGAGCACAAAAATGAAAACATAACTTTTCACAGGTAAGTGGTCTAATTATCACTGAATCGTTCACGTTTTTGTTTTCCTATGAATAGAGAAAGTAGTTTTAGCATGATTTTAACGTAAACTATCAATAAATTCATTGAATGCATTGTATTTCTTCGAAAATATTAATCGGCTTTTTTGCTTCCAAAATAATATAATGCGTCAAAATAGTAAACATTTTCAAACGTCAAGTGAGTGAGATGTGTGTATACAAGTCGCGTGTGAGAGAAAGAGATATCGAATAAACGATGCGCTTCTGCATTTAGTAGGTTAACTTACTAGTTAGGGTTGCTAGATTATTAAAAAAAAAATCCCCGATATTAAATAAAAAATGTTGAATGAATACCTACATAATTTTAATTAGTTAGTCGTTATGGAGTTTGTGAACGTGATTAGACTATTACACTAATAAAATAAAGGCTAAAGTTTGTATGTATGTTCGTTATTCTTTCACGTTAAAGCGGTTGAACTGATTTTGATAAAAGTTGCCATGAACATAATTTACACACTAGATAACCATGCGCTACTTTTTGTACTGGGAATGTAGGAATGTATATATAGCTTAAGTTAAAAATCTTTTAAATTATCGAGTAACACTGTGGGGCACTGCTAGTATAAAATTAAAGCTAACTTGTTTCACATTTCTGGTTTAAGCTTCCCTAAAGATCCTATTATGAGAAGTATATGGATTAATGTTACTGGTCGTCAAAATTGGACCGCTACGAAGTACACTAAGATGTGCTGTATACATTTCGATGCTAATTGTTTCCGAAGAACTAGAAAATTTAAAATTATTCAACCTGGTTCAACTCCAAAATATTTTGTTCATGTGAGTGTTTCGATATTTTATACCTACTCAGTGTAATTTCGAAAAGTGTAACAACCAATGCCTTTTTTAAATTACCCACATGTAAAATGAAAGTTATAATATTAAGTAGCATTTCAGTAAACAGGAACTTATTATATTATTGCAGGAACCATCGATTGACTTGGGAAGAACTAGCAATATTGGCACATCTAATAACATTTCCCGACGAGAAGACATTTTAATGGTAAAAATCATTTTAATTATAATTTTAATTATTGTGTTAAAATATTATTTAAGTAAAAAGTATTTTAAATGTTTTATTGTTACAGGAATCCATAAATAATAATAGAGAAACTAATATACCATGTAACATTTCCCAAGCGGAAGTAAATACTATTAAGGTAAAATTCTGATCATTCTTTATTTTGATTCTAGGGTTTTAACTATAAGTGCAAACTTGAATGGTTATTATAATTTCAGGAGACATTAAATGACATGGAGGAAGCAAGCACCTCAAGTAGAATCCTAAAATCGCAAGTTGTTTTTGAGGTAAATGCTTGTTATTTCTAATATTTAGGTATAATCACATGAAAAGGGGTTTTTAAAAAAATAACTACAAGTTGTTAATAGAGCTAAATGGCTCTTAAGAGTTCATATTGTGATTTAGACAGCATTTTTTTAAAGTTTTTACATCTTGGTTATATTCTTATTTTTAGATTATCAAATCATTTACGCGTGAGTATACATATGTATATCTGAATATATCGGTTTTCTTTGCAGTCTCCCAGAAAAAGGAAGCTCGCATTACAACTGCGTCAAAAATCCACACTTGCCGAAAAAAGAAAAAAGCAGATCGCTACGCTTAGATCGAGGAATTGGCGGCTTGCTAAGAAAAATGTTGAACTTTCACACGTTTTAGAAGTACTTAAGTCCAAATCTCTTATAAATCAAGAAAATGCAGATGCTTTGACGTCAATAGATCCTATGAAAAAAGATTTATTCAAACGTATAGTTGGAGCTTCTTCGGAAAAAAAATATTCACCAGAATTGCGTAAATTTGCACTGACGTTACATTTTATTAGTCCTCGTGCTTATAATTTTGTACGTAAAAGTTTTGATACCTGTTTACCTCACCCAAGCAGTTTAACTCGCTGGTACCAAAGTGTTAATGGTGAGCCAGGTTTTACTAAGGAATCACTTGAAGCCATTAAAATGCTTTCGAAAAATTCTGAAAAACCACTTATAGGTGCATTATGTTTTGACGAAATGGCTATTCGGAAATGCGTTGAATTTGATAGGAGTAATTATGTGGGATTTGTTAATTGCGGCAATGACCTTGATAACGCCGAACAAGCAATAGCAAAGGAGGCGTTAGTGTTTATGCTCACTTGCGTAAACGGATCATGGAAAATTCCAATAGGCTATTTCTTAATTGATGGGATCACGGCTGATCAAAAAGCCACATTAGTAAAGCAGGCCCTAGAATTAATTGAGACCTCTGGTGTGAGAGTTATCTCATTGACATTTGATGGATGTCCTGCAAATTTCTCCATGTGTAAGCTGTTAGGGTGTTCATTCGAAATAGAGCATTTTAAAACTACATTTATATACAATAATCATCAAATAGCTGTTTTCCCTGATCCATCACATATGCTCAAATTAATTAGAAACACATTAGGTGAAAAACTAAACCTAAGAGACCACGATAACAATATTATATCTTGGACTTTCATACAAAAATTAATAGAGCTGCAGGAGTTGGAAGGGTTTCATTTAGGTAATCGTGCAAGAAAAGCTCATTTATATTTTAAAAAACAAATAATGAAGGTGAAGCTTGCAGCACAAACATTCAGCACATCGGTAGCAGATGCAATCGAACACTGCAATCAGAATCTTGATTTACAAGATTTTAAACAATCTCAAGCTACGGTAAAATTCATTCGCCTAATTAATGATTTATTTGATATTATGAACTCCAAAAACTTGAATTCATACGGTTATAAACAGCCTCTTTCAAAAAATAATTTTGAGAATCATCAAATATTTCTAGAAGGTATTTTCAAATATATAAAATCTTTAAAAATTGAAAATATTCCTATCATAAATTCCAAAAGGAAGACAGGATTTTTAGGTTTCATGATATGCATCAAAAGTTTAATACATTTGTACAATGAAAATATTAAAAATAATGAACATATGAACTTCTTATGTTCATACAAATTGAGCCAAGACCACATCGAATACTTTTTTAGCTCGATAAGGGCTAAAGGTGGATTTAATAATAATCCTTCAGCGAGACAGTTTAAATCCGCTTATAAAAGATTGATTGTTCATGGTGAACTTAAACACCTTACCTCAGGGAACACAGTTCCACTCACAGATATTAATATACTTACATACACAAAGCCAGAAATATCTATAAACAATTCGTTAGATCGAAATAGGTTGATCAACAATAAAGAACCTGTTGAACATAGATCCGTGGTCATCGACAATGACCACGATTATTTATCCGACCCCTGTAGACTCACCGAGTTTAGTAAAAGTGTGATAACATATATAGCTGGTTTCGTGTGCAGAGGGGTGAAAAATGAAATCATATGCCCACATTGTGTATCTGTCTTGTGTCGTGATCGTTTTGAAAGTCTACAGTTAAAGAAAGATAGAGGCGGTCTATTATATCCATCAGCAGACATAATTAAACTTTGTGAACTTGCTGAAAAAGTTTTTAGAAGAAATAACATTTTCAATGAAAAATATCCACTGCATCGCCTTTTAGACCAATGTCTGAAGGAATGCATAAATATAAAATTATTTTCTCAAATATCAGCTCATTTTTATGAACAAGGTTTTATAGACAATCATTATAGTTTGCTCATAAAATCTGTTTGTAATAAATATCTCAAAACCAGAATTCATTATACGACCAAAAATATGATTGATCAAAAAGAAAAGGTTCGAAATATGTACACTAAATTGATACTTTTTAAAGGACAATAAATATTGATTAACCCAGTAATTTGGTTTGGAATATTTCTATTCTAATGAATCTCGACCTCCGCTGAGTCGCGTTGGAATAGATCTATTCAAGGTAGTAACCGACTCAAAAATATGGTTACAACTGTTTTGTGTCTCTATGAATGAATTCGTTGCCTGTGATTGATAGAAATTGTATAAATTGTCTGTATGTTGGTACCATTCAATCAAAGTTTCACTTGCGTAGTTTGTAAGTTCGCGCACGTGACGTCATAATAGTTGTATTTTTTTGGATTTTAGGCATAAATAAGGCCCGTTTTCTACGATGTTTCTTTCAAATCTATTTCTATTTATTATCCATCTGTTTTTACTGATAATAATAACATTTTCAGGTATTTTTTTACGTGTTTCATTTACTTTGTACGTGGCGGACATGTTATAACTGATATAAATCTTGGTCTCATGAAATTTGAACAATTTTGTTATTTTCGCATATTTTATGTCATAAAACAATGTAAAACAATGTTACAATAAATATTTACAACCATTTTCTATGTTTTTAATTTAAAATAAACTAATAGAAGCCAAAAATATGGTTACAAAATTCAGACTTGGAAAACTCTGAAAAACTTGGAAAGTCCGTCCAGTTTATTTCGTGATTACTTGGAAACTGTATGGGCTGTAAAAAATAAAACAAATGAATTATAAAAACCATTAATAGAGACATATTTTTACTTATGTTTGTAGAAATAAGTCAACTTTTCATAATTTATATACATTTTAATAAAAACAAGAGAGTTTTTTGCGTGCTGTGATTTTAAGTGAGTTTTTTTTGTAATAAATGTATAAGGCAAACAACTACAAATAATAATAATAGATACCTAATATATGCAATAACATCCTCACAAAATTTCATCAAATTTCACAAAGGTTTACAAAAAAAGTAATGCGAAAGTATTTTACAAAATTGCAAATTTTCGCGAATTTTCCGCCAAGTTAAAGGTAGGTTAGAAGTTACGTCAGCGCTGGACCCAGAAGGAGGACTATCTATGTTCTTTCATTTAATAAAATTAAGTATAGGTATGTAAAATAAAAATCATCTCATCATCGTAGGTCTGTAAAAGGAAGCCAAAAAAGTACCAAAATTTGGGAAATTATGCACAAGATGGTAACCCTGGAATTTTACGTACTTTATATCTGTCTCCTTTTAGTATACGGGAACAGGTTGTCTATTCTATTCTCTGTCTACGATGCTAAATAATTTAACTAAATAAATTTACTTGATGTGTAGTATTGTATTCTTGTACAACAGCTGCAATATAATACAAGCATACATATATGCAAATTCCTGCAACACACTCTGTCATTACACTGTGTACCTTTCCTCTTCCAGGATCGAAGACCCAGAAGAACGTCAGCAGCACCTGCACCGGCTGACCACATCTGCCCTGCAAGGTCTGCAGTACCTGTGCTCGCAGCTCCCCGGTGACCAGGCCGCATGGCTCTGGGGACACCTAGAGCAGTTGTTGAATTCCACGCCGTTCTGGAAACTTGCCAATCATAGTAATCTGCAAGTGAGGTGAGTTAGTGCTGTAGGCTTGAAGATTAGTTGTTTGAAGGCGGGAGGTATAAATATAAGTCTGTTCTTTAGTTATAAGACATCAGGTATCTCGTGGATAGACGTGTAACACCTTCGTCTTCATCGTCACTTTCCATCAGGTGACATACAAGACAAACGTCTAATCCTTTTTCAATAAAAAAAAAGCTGTTAACGAAATAATTATTCAGTTTTGAACTTTGAGAAGTACTTATTTGAGATCCTAAATAACATTATGTATTGAATTGTTCAAATAAATTAAACTCACTGAGAATTATATTTATGTAGCTCGTTTATTTACTTATGCCTATAGTGACTGCATTGTTTTTTGTTATTGCAGCGATTTATTCACATAATTAGAAATATTTGTTTGAAATATGGATTTGGTTTTAGTACGTAGTTAACTTACCTCTTAGACCCGAGGGCTCCGGAGAACCTGAGAATAGAAATACTTTTTTTTTTATGGATGTAGCTTTTTTAACGCCATAGATATCTTTGTACTGGCAGGTGTACTGTGCAAGCAATGCCTCGTTCAGGGCCACATGTACAATTACTATTTATATTATTGTAACATTTAACTGTAAGAAGCCTTTTCGGCCTCCCATCATCATATAGATTATTATATATTTTAACGGATGTCGTTCTGAAGTACCTTGTGAGTACACTTATGAATAATATTTCAGTTGCATAATTTGCCGAGACGCTCGCAGTGAACTATGTACAGCATGAAGGTGTAATACTGCAACAAAACTGTCACACCTAGAGTACGTGACGTAATCGTGTTGCTTCTCTCAGACGCAGTTGGTACACGTGCATGTCCGGCATCGTCGCGGCGGTGGGCGGGCAGGCGGCGGCGGCGGGGGGCGCGCGGCTGCTGAGGGCGCTGCTGGGGCAGGGCGGCGGCGCCGCGGCCGCGGAGCAGTGGAGCTGCTTGCTGGCTTTCATTACCAGTGTGCCGGTACGTGCTGATGGATTTGTTATTATGCAACATACTGAGAATATAGCTTTGACAAGAAAATGTTAATTGTCAACATTTGATTGTATTTATTACGCGTTCTCAACTGATAAAAATAATTTTGTTTTTTAAACAACAAAGTAACAAGAAAAGAACATTATTAGAGTCGATAGGAGCGAGTTCCGCCAAATTTAATCACTACTTGGTATTAGACGAAGGTTCCCGCCGCGTCGTCTGTCTGAACCCGATAAGCTCAAGAACTACCGAGCGGAGTTCCCCACGGTTTTACGATTGGAAGGTGATTCAAGAGGAAGGTCCATGCGTACAATTTTTGTTTTGTGTAAAATGGCCGAAATATTTATAATGATGCTTTTTAATAATGTCGGAAAAAATCTAGCCATCTGGGAGTTTATCGAAAGCTCTGCCTAACCCTTTTGAAATATAATAAAGCAATGAACGATGGAATTGTTCCTCTATTGTAGGTTTACCCAAAAGTTCGCGATGGCATACGTCTATCTTATAAGTGTAGCTTAATACACCCATTTTATGTTTTATAAAAAATAACACTTTAATTGTGGGAATCTGAATACTTTTTAGACGGATACGGATTCCTTAGCAAATTAAATACATTTGTTAGCACTCTCTGCACAATATAATTGCCCTTTAGACCCGACAATTTTAATTAATAATCAAGGAGTTAAAATTAAAACTATCGTGCGACGAAATAAATTCAAATGTTGTCACACCTGAACAGAAAAAGCAGTAAGATCTCTTCTCCCCATGGGAAGCCGCGGCGGGGCGCTAGTCAAATAAGAAATCTGAAGAATGAAACCTAATGGAATGATTAGTTTACTATCTATACTTTGATGTTGTTTCCCTAACAAGCTGTCCAGTCTCCTGCATTACGTATTATTGACCCACACTGCGTGCTGACATTGTTCGACTAAGTGGCGAGATAAATACCTCCGTACCTGTTTAATATTGCGACTAAGCTCGGCGACTGTCTGTTATTTCTTCCGCCACTTTAATTAATACCCCAACAAAAATATATGAATACCATAATGTTTGATGAACTTTGCTGTTGGCAGTTCTGAGTGCCGGTTTGGGACTTAAATGTTCTGTCAACCTTCTAAGCGCCGCACAGGGCCTAAGGGTCTAAGCGGGCCATATTCCTCCCGTGAGGTTATATTGAATTTTATTTTGGGTTAAAATATTTCATTTTATAATAAACAAATCAAAAACTTATCATATTTTTTCCAAGCTTTTTCTTGTCCGCAAAATTGTTTGTTTTTTGAATAAACGTGGTAATATTCGTTAAGCTTCAATAGGTGACTCTTTTTTATGTAACCTTTCCTGCTTGAATTAGCGATATTTCAGGTAATTTTGGTCGCGAACAAAAATGTCTCAAATCTCAGCTAAAAGGCAGCTCGCGTGTGAACCGAGCTCGACGCGTACTTGGCAATGAATCAAACAAGCCTGATTCAATAGATTTTTTGAAAAAATAATTTCAAACTCGAAATGCCGATCACGCTCATGTCGATCAAACTGTATATAGTTATTGATAAGTAACGTATTGTGTACGGAGCAATGATCGCACATGCAACACCTACATCATATAACCTACATTTTGTACACCAATATTGTCAATATAACAGAATTAAATCAGTGACTAAACAGCACTCTTTGGGTTCGGTTATTTTATATTACCATATAATTACCTACCGTGGCCAACATTTAAAACTGTTAGAATACACTACATATTGTATAATATTATTCTCAGGATTGGCAGAAATATTTGGAAAAGAAAGAATTGCTCACCAAACGTATCTTAGACATCCTGGAAAACGGTAAGCTGTACTTTTACGTTGCAAAATTGTGTTTGACTTCTACGGCCGACGATCGAGTCGCCTAGTGGTAAGTAGCCTTGCCTCATACGCCGGAGGTCCCAGGTTCGTGGCCGGTTCCTGGCCGGGGCATTCATTTGTGTGATGAACACTGATGTTTGTTCTCGGGTCATGGTTGTTTATATTTATATAATATGTTTATTTTGGGTTCCTTCCCAGTTCGCTGTATGGTCATCCATAACACAAGCTCTGCTTACTTTGGGCCCATACAGTTGGTGTGTTTGTCTGGGGATTTATTTATTAATAACGGAATAGTCTGACGCAGATCTTGTGAATCTTTGCTTTACAATACTCGATCGGAACGCCATAAGGAACCACCTTTAACTGCCCACTTGAGTCACACACGATACGGCTGACATGCACCATACTAACAAAGCGTATGTCCAGGCGGGTGGGGCGCGGCGCGGAGCCTGCTGAGCCTGCTGCTGCCGCTGCTGGCCAGCTTGCCCGACGACATCTTGACGCAGGACTTCTACGCAGCTTTCTTCAATGCTGCTTTGAACGGGTGAGACGCTGTCTTTAAACTTTGTGTATTGTTCTAGTTCAGTATGTATATGTAGCGTCCTTGTTTGACTCTGCACACTTTATTACTTGATAAGGTGATTACTTGATAAATAAATGAAATTAAACCCGAATTAAATTACTTAAATAAACGGATTTATTGATCTCTTGATTGATCAATGAGGATGATATTGATGATGAGTGTGAGCACGCGCGACCGCCTTGATAAGTCTTAACGCACTGAAATTTAGTTTAAATTAATAAACTGCGTGTTGCATAATGCTGATGCATAGCCTACTTAAAATGTTCGATTTGCATCGTACAGTATACTTTATCTAAATAAAACATTAGCGTACATTTCCTGTAACATGTACATACTTACTTATTTGGTGCCTAAGTTATATTAAATTATAATACTTGTGTCTGTTATATCAAAAACGTTTTGCACTTTTTGTCTTTATTCTTTCTTCTTAATGCTGACAACCTTAAAATGTATAGGTAAATCAATTAGTACTATAGATGATTGTATAAAAGAGAATAGCAGACTGGGTACCCTGTAATATTTATAAATTGTAATCATATCAAAACCGGGCTATATTTAGTTTATAGATCAATATTAGACACGTATTTACCAAGATCAAATATTAAGATATCTCTTGGGGATACTTAGAAATATAATAAAATCCAATTATTGCCGTAGCAACGCCACGGTTCGCTGTTGTATGTACAATGTTGCAGCTTGGTAGATGTTGGATTTTATGTTTTTAAGTATGAGATCCCATATTGAGCAAAGCTTCCAGTCATTTCCACGATTGAAATTAGGGTGGTTTTTAATTTCAATAGCTTCGTCTGACCATCCTATGAACGTATTATCCTCTAACCGTATTCGTCCTATTAAGTAAACAACGTTTTCACGTCTTTGTCACGTGTTTTTTGAGGCTAGATTATAATTTCGACATTTTATTCCCAACTTCTATATAAATCTTATGATTGCATTTCGATTATCCATTATTCAAACAGTCAAACCTACATACTCTATTAGAGATACGTGAATGTTCTGCGGAAATAAAAGCGGCACTGACAATGTATGTGACTTTGCCAAATGTTCTTTGCAGCAAGACCTAGGTCGCTTTTTACTTACTGTACAGCTAACAAGCTGCAATTAAGTTGGCCAAATGTAAATCAATAACATTTACAAAAAACAATATAATTGATTACTCGTACTCTCGGTTTAAAGAATCTTTGTTTAAATACTCTCGCAATAATTATCAGCTCTAATCATGGGTACCTTAGCCATGATTAAAGCTCGGAGTACTTATGGACTCCAGATTACACTTTGATAGTCGTGTAGATGTTATACAGGGAAAAGCATTTCAAATGTATGGGTTTGTCATGAGAACGGGAAATCAATTTAAGCGATCTGAGACCCTTATTTATCTATTTAAGACTTTGATAAGAAGTCAACTAGAATATGGTTCAGTTATATGGAATCCTTTTTACGCTAAATATATTGACAGTCTTGGATCTGTGCAAAGAAAGTCCCTCCGTACTGTCCGTTGTAGATATTTTCGCACTAAATTATGCTAAGAACCAGCATTAAAAAAGCTTTCACTAATTTCCTTAAAGTATAGAAGAACGATACAAGATCAACTTCATTTGTACAATATTTGCCATAATCAATTTGACTGTACTTCTGTAACAAAGATAGTACACTACTGAACACCAAGTTAACCGCAGCGCATTCGGGACACCTACCAACACCCAATATTTATGCCAAAGTTTAGCCGCACCAACGTGGGGGAATGCGGCCCCATTTACAGAATAATGAAAAATCACAACGCAATGTTTTGTAAAATTGACATATTTCATCTTAAAAAACTACAGTATAAGAAACGTATAACCATTATTTTGTCAACTATGTAACGATGTCCACAGATTACAAAAGAAAATCATAATAAGTTCCAAAAGCGCTCGCGCGTCCTGGCTCGCGAGCATCGCGGAGTGCGTGCGCTACGTGTCGACGCGCCACGACGGCGCGGGCGGCGGCGCGGTGTGCGCCAGCGCCGCGCAGCGCCACTGGTGCAGCGTCGTGCTGAGCGCCGACACCGACAACACCTCGAGCAGCGGGCTCATCACTCAGTCCGCCGCCGCCATGTCCGCGCTCGTCCAGTTCTGGCTGCGGCAGAACTACGACGCGCTCGTCAGAAGCTTCTGGCAGAACATCGCCAGCACGGCGCTCGCTCAACTTGACGCTGCGGCCCCCGGAGACTTGGCTCAAGTCGTCGAAAGACAGGTGCTGTTTTTAAGAACGTTGAAAACTTCAACTTTACCGAAGCCTGAAAAAATGTCGGTCCGATTTGCTGATGAAAACCCCCAGTCGGAGCAGTCCTCGCCGGTTCACGTCGTCTTAGACCCGGCGATCGCGCAACGATACGACCACGATTTGTTAGAATCGATCGCCCAAGTCGGGGCTGGACAGATTCGCAAAGCGACGGCGTCTCAGATGTCGTGTATCCTGGGGCCAGTCCACGAGGTGCTGCAATATTTCGACTCGCCGCGTCTCTTGATGTCTCTGGCGCGTCGTTTGGAGAGTAACTCCTTGCTCGAACTGTACACCAACGTGCTGAGCAGCTGCTTGAGCGCCGACGCCATGCGCTGCCGGCCGGCGGCGGACTTGGTGTTCGACGTCGCTAAGCACATGACAGAAGCGGAACGAACGCAGATGTTTGCCTCCTTCAAAGCGGTAAGTTTCTTCAATTTCATCTATTTAGTAATAATTAAGAATCAACTCATTCTATTCAAGTATTCACAAAGTTTGTTTGGTGTTATTGCTTTAGTGACATACGTAAAAAATATACATTTAAACAAACCGAAACTAAAAGTTATTACAAATCTATATCAACATAATTTTTGCTTAACACCTGACGATGAT
The DNA here is from genome assembly GCA_923062675.1 of Marasmarcha lunaedactyla. NCBI lineage: Eukaryota > Metazoa > Arthropoda > Insecta > Lepidoptera > Pterophoridae > Marasmarcha > Marasmarcha lunaedactyla. The sequence continues at coordinate 974,990 of OV281344.1, forward strand.
GAATTGATGGACTCCAAGTTAATGTATGAGATAAGAATATTACAAGGGGTTGTCTCGAACAGATCGAACAGCTACTTACATTATACAAGTTAGTGTTCAATATCTAAAATGTCTTTTTTAATTTTCAGTTCCCTCCATCCGTGCTCGAATGGTGCATATCGCTGTCCCTTTCTCCACCTCACAACACCAGCGATGCGGGAAAGAGATGGCTGCGTGGTACTTTAGTGGCAGACACTCTAGTGTTGTTGACCTACAGAGCGATAGAGATGAAGGACGACAGAGCGAGACAGATGCTGGTCGAAAGCTTGTCCAAGGAGACGGATGATGGTGGGTTTTACTGAATTTGGTTTTCAAGTTTTTGTATTATCTGATTTTATAGTTTATTTCGAACATGTTTCTCCATTATGTCCATGAATTAGTATATAGATTTTATACTTGACTTATGTAGTAATAAGGGTGATACAATACTTTCCCAGTAGGCTCTTTATGATTACGAAGCAATCATAAAAGCAAAGTGGCATTCCACGGCTTAGAGCATTAACAGTCTGTATACAATTGCAATGTATACCTAGTTGTAATAAAATGATAAATATATAAGAGTTAAGATGTCAATCAACATATTTTATTATTTCATACAATACATAGGGCTGTAGGAACTTAATTACAAACAAATGGTTTACAAGCATCTAACTAGGTTATGGTGGTGGCTTCGTTCACTCAACTGTCGGAACGGGCGTAACAAACGAATACATTAAAAACAAACATACCCACTTCAAATTTACAATATTGATTTAGAGGTCATATAGAGGATATTTCATTTTCTACGGCAGGTTTCGCAATAACTGGCGCTTGCTTGGCATCGATCACGTCTCTGGTGTCGCAGGCCCTGACGTCACCGACTTCGCTGCAGTCGAGCGCCACGTTGACAGCTGACATCCTGTGTGTCCGGAATGACATCGACTTGTTAATACCGCTGTGTCGACTGGTGACTGACCAGAAGGTATGGCTCATTTACATTCCTGCATGGAATCACGAGTTTTCATAAACGGTTACAAGTATGTCTATCTATACTGTTATCAGAACGAGCATTTGTTTGTTGCCATTCCCGTTTACATGTAATCGATTAGCAATAAGTAGATAAAACTTCAAAGTTAATTTTTAAAATTTTATAGCTATTAGAATGCTACAGATGTATAGATTTGTGTAATAATTCTCCAAAAGTAAGCTGCATTTTATTATAACAACCCGCTGAAGTCAAGAGTAAAGCAGGGACTCAGTTTATTTCATTGTTGACGTGTGCCCGTCAATGGTACTTCTCCTTCCCACAGTTGTCATCGGAGCTGCCCGAGGACCTCGTGGAGAAGTGCGTCGCGGCGTGCCGGCGCGCCGTGGCCGCCCGCCGGCACGCCGCCGGCGCCATGGCGGACAGCCTGGTGCCGCATCTCTTGCAACAGCTGCTGAGCTCGTAAGTGTATCGTAAATGCGAGGATTCGCCTTGAAACACTAACTATGTGACCGCTAAGCGAGTATAAAACACGCGTACTGCTTTGAGGCACGACGCGACGATTGTTATTATGTTGGTAGACACGTAGGTAGAGCGAGAGAGCCTGGCGGTGTGCGAGCAATATATTGACCAATGACATGCCTTCATTTATTTTTTGGATTTCTAATTGGATAATAGAGTGTTCCTATCGATGCAAATTTCCTTAACACACTGCCAAGCCGCCTCGCCCAGCTCAAGAGTATATTTTTAAACGTTACTTTTGAGTTATATACCGGAAGTTCTAGGTTTAAACCGTGGTGAATCCGAACCCACAGACTTACTTTCGGTGTGTCCTCTTCCAGTTCCTCCTCTATATAAGTTTTGTTTACGTTTCGTCAAAACGTGTGGAGGATTGACATAAGAAAAGACGGTTATTAGTTACATTTAAAAAAGCATATACATATTGTATATTGCCCTTTTATTGCGTTTCCAGATCGGAAGAACTAGACTTTGAAAAAGTCCACCGACTGTCGTCCTTCTGCTCGGACATCCTGCCGCTCGCGGGCGCCGCCAGCCCGGCGGCGACACAAGAGGTCGTTACTTTCTCCAAAGCGATCCTTCAGTTCCCGACACACGATGACTTGCCGCTGGAGTTCTACGCCTTGAGACAAGACTGCATATCGTTCAAGTTGAGTTGTCCCTTCGAGGACGAGAATGACATCATTAAAAAGATCGTCGAAGAATCTTCAACTCAAGAAATCACCGAGTTAACGAAAAGCAAGTTTATCGCGCATGCGTACAGAGCTCTGTTTCGAGCGATGTACTTGAACACGATCTTGACCCAACCAGAAGATAGCGCCGAGGGAAACGTCGAAACGGAAGATGGAGAAGGAGAACACACCGAGCCCGTCGAGGAAGACAACGGAAGTGTTCACAGCCTGTGTAACGTGCTGTTGCAAGAGAGTTTTATAAAAGAACAGTTTGCCGATTTGTTACACGAATATGAAATCATGTGTTCTTTGTACGATGGTTATGTCTTTGTAAGTATATTGTTAACTATTGTAAATAGTTTCGATTAAAAATGTATCTAATCTTGGATTTATTACAGTGGTCCAGCTACGACATCGTGCAAGAAACGAAACGTAGCATGGAGAACTGTGTGGATTCTATCATCAAGGCTATGTCAAAAGAAAATCGAACATCTATTCTTGAGTATTTAACCGAGAAGGCTGTATCGGTGGGATACTGTTGGTCCTACGCCAGGAAGACTTTCGAGGACAAAATAATGGTAGACTTGCCAGACGTCGTGAGGCCGGACAAAGAACTGGACTTGACTAAATTGTCTGAAGTAATTACCGGCAGCGGGTACTTCCATAGCTTACAGGTGAGTTGCTGTGGAGCCGATTTATTTAATTGATACAGGTGAAAGCAAGACTACTTACCGATGTGTGTGTATATCGAAACCAAGTGTAAATCATTTTCACGTGACATTATAATATGTTGATGACATCTCAATAGAAAGTCCAAACGCCAAAAAAAATTCAAATTGTGATGACATTATAAATTCTACCATCATGACATTATTGATTAGACTGACTAAAAAATGTTAAAATATAAATAAAACTCATTACATTCAATTTTTTAACAGAGGTGCAGAAAAACTGATCTTACCTTCATATTGATAAAATATGCTAAAGGTTTGCTTACGCTCAGTACAAACTTGGCAAAACAACGAACTTCAGCGCTTGCACAACTTGTAAACCTCTCTTTAGATCATGAAGGGAGCTCTCATTACCGCGGTTACATATATGAAACTATAAAAGTATTTTTGTAAAAGAAAATAAGAATTATACAAAACAAAAGAATTGCTGTGGATTCAATACGAGGTTTGCTGATCAATTATGTTACCAGGTGTAATGACATAATATGTCATAGAAATTGTTATGCAGTGTCGGTTAGGCCATACAATGATCTACCAAATTAAAAATAAAATTACGCAACTGGCTGATTGGTGAATGTTTTATAATAATAGGTCTTTACCTATGAAACTGCCGTTTTGCCGTACTGGCCATTTCAAATGAAAATATTTTTTTTTTGACAGATAATTCTAATTTCAAATTAATTTTATTTGACAAACATGGAATTCTTTTTCTAAAATCGTCATTTGTTTAATAGTTAGTGTTTTGTTTTCAACGCATTCGAACATTTTTCGTCATCATGGATAAGTTAAAAATTCGAGTAATTATGGAGTATGAGTACCGTCGTGGCAGCAAAGCGGCACGCAACATCAACGACGTTTACGGAGCGAACACTACAAACGAACGCACCACCCGTTATTGGTTTACCCGCTTCCGTTCTGGAAATTTTGACCTGAAAAATGAACCCCGTGGTCGTCCGAAAACTTTGGTCGACAATGACGAATTAAAGGCAATTGTGGAAGCTGATGAAACTCAATCCACGGCTGAATTAGTAGCAGCTTTCGACGTTAGCATCAAAACAATATTGGTCCATTTGCGTCAAACTGGCAAGGTAAAAAAACTTGACAAATGGGTACCCCATGAACTCAATGACCGCCAGCGCGAAGTACGCGTGGAGACGTGCCTTGCACTGCTCAGCAGGCATACAAATGAAGGAATTCTGAACCGCATTGTTACTTGGGACGAGAAATGGATCCTGTTTGACAATCGTAAGCGCTCAGCAAGTTGGTTGGACCCTGGTTCAGCACCCACACAATGCCCTAAACGAAAACTTACCCCTACAAAAGTGATGGTCACTGTTTGGTGGTCTAACGCGGGTGTAATTCATCACAGCTTCTTGCCAAACGGGACAAGCATTACTGCAGATGTGTACTGTGAAGAACTGAACACAATGATGGAGAAGCTCGCACGTCTCCAACCAGCTTTGGTCAATCGTTCGGCTCCACTGCTCCTGCACGACAACGCGCGACCTCATACTGCACAGCAGACAGTCTCCAAGCTACAAGAGTTGGGGTTGGAAGTTCTCCGTCATCCGCCGTACTCACCAGACCTTGCGCCTACAGACTTCTACTTTTTCCAGAATTGGATAACTTCTTGGCGGGAAAAAAATTCAATACCCGAGAGGCAGTACAAAATGCCTTTGAAGAATTTGTTGCTTCCCGTCCAGCTGATTTCTTCAAGAAAGGCATCAATAAGCTACCAATGCGTTGGCAAAGATGCATTGATTGCATGGGTGGTTATTTTGATTAATAGAAATAAAAAATATATAAAAAATTACGCTTCATTTATTTCGTGAAAAACGGCAATTTCATAGGTAAAGACCTAATATTAAGGAGTATTTTGACAAAAAAAAACTAAATGACATTTGACAATTGATGCGACTTGATTGTAACTGGAAAATGACATTTGTTCTACTCAATAATATAATCGCATGTAAATAAATAACTAGTTTGCAAGCTGTTAAACAGTGCTGTGTATGAAACTAATAATAATTATAAAACGTAATGTACCATACTTTGCCGCAATAATATAAGTAGAATTTGAATAATTTGCTATGTAAATGTAAAGCTTAGGCCAACTTGCGTTCACCGCTTGCTGAGTGTGCTTCTGTCAGCTTGTTGTGCTTTCATTGCCAGTTCCGTCGCATGTGAGCGGAGAGCACTGCAGTGGACAGACATTACAACCGTAGTACAGTCAAAGTAAAACTTCTAGATGAATAATCCACAGATGTGTTGCTTCGAGCAGACTTTACACTGAACAAAATTTTGATTTCTAGATTTGTCAATAAAAAATTGTATGATGTAGGCAGGTCCCGTCAGTTGCTAATCTCTGCTCATTATAACCAGCTCCTTAGATTATCTAGTTTACATTGTTACGTTTTGTGTAACTATGATTATAAGAATAAATATATAATTTTAATGGAATATGGTGGGACTGGCATGCCTTAATGTATAAAAATTTCTATAAAATGTACTTCGATCGACAGGCCGACACGGGCACGGACGAAGACGCGATGTTAACCTGCCACTATCAAGTGATGCTGCGCAGTTTGTTCGCCGCGTTCTGCGACGACCGCGCCGTCATGAGCGAGCAGCTGGTGGCCGACGCTGTCCGGTGCTGCCGCTCCGACGACATCGAAGTGGTCAGCAACCTGTACTACAGGCACAACGACACCATGCTGTACGGCAGGTCCGTAGCTGATGGTTGAGTCGGCTTGACGGCAGGGCTAAGTATAGTTCAAGGAAAATCTATTACTGTTCCTAATGATACATATTAATTCTCTGCGTCTCGGCACTGATCATTTGTAGATAAGGTATAAAATGAGGATTCTCCATGGAGTAGCATAAAATTCCCATTCCGCAAACCAGTTTCTCACAAGTTCGGCAACGCCTAAAGTCCAACACTAACGATATGAGTTGATAAAACGTTTTCTCACTGCAAACACGTTTAACATCAAAACAAATGAGAAACATTTTTTCGTGTCTACATTATAATCTTAGATTAACACTATTTTTATCTTTCCAGAGACATATCCAACGCTTCGTGGCGACAAATTAACTATGTAACGAGCGTCTGTCGTACTTTATCTCAACTCGTGCGCATGCATACGTACAGCCCTCCCTCCCCCATGCCCTCCCCCGCTAGATCCTTGTCCACGCCTTCTACTCCCCAAAGGTCTACTCCCCTCTCAGTCCCAATCCCTGAGCCGCAAGAAAGCCCAAAGAAGGTACGACCCGACTACGTGGACGCGTCCGGGGCGTGGCACCCGGCGCACCACTGGGACTTCATGGCGATCACGCTGTGTTCGCTGCTGGAGTCCGTCAACAAGAGTAAACATCATTTGGGGACTACTAAGGTTAGCATATTTTGTATTTAGAAAGCAATGATTACGAGGCTTTGTGTTTATTTTTGGATAAACATTTTGTTATGTACTACTGAGGGGTAGACTGACTGATTTTGCCGTTATATAAAGAAACTTCATATCACGATGGTCTAGTTAGATCGTGTGCGATTAGGTTCAAGCTTTTTAAAATGTGTTATGATTTACATTATACTTATCGTGGTTGTAAAACTAAACACTAAAGCTTTTAATACGTAAATAAGCGGAACACAGATGACAGTACGATACACACGGACCTCCTGAATCTCCCCGTCGCGCGTCGCCTGAGGCTATCTGACCGAGGCGATACGGCTCGACACGGGTACGATTTCCAAAGGTTTATTGCTGATGTAACGACAAATACATACTGACGTATTCACCCCTTTACGCCCAGCCCGAATCTGGAACTAGCTGAAATTATGTGGTAATAAGAATAGAGGCATAAGTTCACAATTTTTGTATAAAAATCTCAGGTATAGCTACGGCGGGACGGGGCTTTCTAGGACAAGGCATTAATTTGTGCAGAAGCACGCTATAAATTAATTCACGTATTGTAGAATCAGTATGTTGCATTGTTAATCAATTTGAAATGGGACACACCTACCTACACCTGTAAATTACAATGCCAAGAAATTATAATTATCAGGTGTCTAATTTATCCGTTTTGGTTAGAATACTCTTCAAACGAAATATTTTCTTACACAATTTGCTAAAAAGGATTCCTCATTCTGAAATATGAGTGAATTACAAAATTAATGTGTGGTGAATGTCCACCAGGTGTCTCTCCTGAGCCACGCCGTGCTGGAGCTGTACACGGCCATGAGCCGGCACGCGGCGGGCGCGGCGGGCGCGCGGCGCGCCGAGTGGGCCGACGTGTTCCTGCCCGACCTCAACAAGCAGTACCTGGAGCTGGTGCTGTTCGCTATCGGTGCGTGTGCTGTATTCGTAACAAATAAAATCAAGGTCATTTAACGCGACCCAACTGCAATGCTCATCCATTAATAATAAAGTTCGTTTGCCGACCAAACGCAGTCCGCGTGCCATCGGACTCATGTAACTTGGACAGAGGTCGAGCTGCATTTGTTATTGCGTTGTATTTGTTTCAACTTGAACGCCGCACTTCATCGTAGCTATTTTTGCAAGGTTCGGCAAAGAGTACAAACCTTGATTTAAAAAGTTCCATACACTCAGTTTGATACAATCACTGCTCGAGGCGCTTCTTTGCCTTTTGTGCGAAATCGGTTTAACAAAACTCCGAGAATATCACACAGTACAATTAACCAGAAATCTAAGCAATAGTTTAAAATATCGGAGAAAACTACATTTCCTTTCAATGAAATGCCTTATCCGCCATATTTACATCTAAGTGTTAGTGAACTGTTTGAAGTAACAAGAGCTACGACGATAACAAACCCCTGTGTAGTTGAGTGGCAGTCAGTTCGTACCCACAGAGAGCAACAGCCTGCCGCCCACGTCGTCGGTGTGGCACGTGCAGCGCGCGCTGCTGGCGAGCGCGCCGCACGCGTCGCTGCCGGCCGACGCCGCGCACGTGCGCCGCGTGCTCGGCAGCTGCGGCCTGGCGCTGTCCAGCGAGGCTGCGCCCCGGGGCATGGGCACCATGCTGCTGGCGCACGAGCTGCTGCGGTCGGCCGCCCCGGCGCTGGCCGTATTTGACGGTGCGTTTCGGTGTTTAGTTTATTTTGTAACTTCTATTTTATTTGTTGCCGTACTAGGCGCGTGACTTCGTATTAACTCTGAATAGTAAGTGACCCTTGTTCCCATAGACATCGCATGTCGCGGATGTTATTGAAGAATTTTTTTTATTGAAGTGGATTGTCGATGTGGTGTGTTGTTAAGCAAAGGCCTTTGTCCCTGAAATTTAACTAGCTGTTTTAATTTTCTTTCAACCAGGGCCCTTTACACGCGAGGACCGTCATACCAAACCAAGCCTTAACACCAGCGTCTTACGCATCACTAGAAAATCCCTAGATCTAGATTTCGCAGGAGTCTGCAATGTAATCGTATTTTACGAAACGTCAAAAGTTTTTAAAACAGGTCAAACGAAGTTAGCGAATTATTGTCGCCCTCATTACTATTTAAATAATAAGTATTGATTTCTTTTTTCATTTGATTCACTAAATGTTATTTGTCGTCAGTTGTTCTATACATAAATGGGAACTTCAGAAATTTAGAAATATTTGAAGGTTACTTAAGGCACTCTTTAGTGTAGATTTAGGTAGCGAATTAACATAATAAATATCTATCTCTAACCATTAAACATATCTGACTGTGGCATTAGTCTTCGCAATAAATATGATATTTACACGCTTAAAAAATGGTTTATACTAACAAACAAACATTTGAAATTAAAATGATATTATATACTCATTCTTTATGAGTAATAATGAAATGTTCCACAGACGCGAACTTAGCCGCTTGGGGCGCCGAGAGTTCGCCGGGCGAGCTGGTGCTGAGCGTGAACCTGCTGCTGCCGCACCTCACGCGCGCCATGGACGCCGTCGATGTCATACTGCGAGATGTCACGTCAGTATATCGATGTATACCTAGCTCCTAGTTCATAAATGTTTGCTACAGGGGCCAGCCGTGAAACCTCCAGTTGTTTATAAAGAATATATCAGAGACTACCCACAGGTACACCATACATATGCAAGTGTGTTTGCTGGACCGCCCTCGCGTCACGTGATTGTGCGGGGACTGTTGGGGCGCTGGGGGAACATCCGCAGTTCTAACGGGATCTAGAGAAACCGTGCAGGGCTTATAGTATAATTATATTTGTTTTGCTGACTTGAAGCTTTAAATTAAAGCTCGCTTGGATATTTTATTGTTAATTTTGTCAAAGCTTGGGACTTCAATATCACGCTTCTACAACACACAGCTGTTACGGAATTGTTCGCGAGTGCATCGCGCTGCTTTTATGATTGTTACCTCGCGGTCGATGGCGCGGCGCCGACGTACTGATGCAGTGTGGTTGTGAGTCCTTCCTTCTTGTTGAAACTCGGCAACGAATTGACGCCATTGTGTGTTTGAAGGTGACTGGGGGGCTGGAGCCTGCTCTAGGCTACACTTACCGCGGGAGATATTTTTTTGGACGACAAGTTGTCAGTCTTCTTTAACCTAGCCTAGAACTCAAATTTGAACCTCCGAACCAACATGTACGTTGCAGCGTGGGCGTGCCGTGCGAGCTGCCCGCGGACTACGACACGTTCGGCGTCACGGTGGGCGCGGCGCTGCTGGCGCACAGAATGCTGGCGCTGAGCGCGGCGGCGCGCGCGCAGAGGGCGCACCATCTGCTGCTGGAGCTCAAGTGAGTTTGTATTTACATATAATGGTTTTATTTATATATGTTTATAGCTCCCTAACGAAAATATTTACCTATCTTTTGATGACGGGGACCATTCATGGATATCATTAATGTTATGGCGTTACTTCAGAATTATTTTGTAACTGTTTTTTTTGTGAGTTGATGAATATTAGGATATAGCTTTTGTAGCTGTAGCAGCTATTAAAATAAACTGCTGAAAAATGTATGTTGCAGTTCACAGTTACAGTACAAGTATAGATTTGAATTATATTTTTTCTTTTTTTATTTATTTTTAAGATTTTCAACATACGAGGCAATAATTCAAACAATTCATATTGCTTTATGTAGAATATGTTCCCCTGTAAGTGTCTTTTAAGGGGCCATATTAAATCAAGTAGCGTCGCGGCGTCACCTGGATGATCCATTGTGCTACATTTGGACAAGTAATGAAGGTATCCATGTCGCGTGCAGAGAGAGCGGCGAGGCGATCCGCGTGCTGAACAACAGCTTCCGGCTGCTGCCGGCGGGCGTGTGGGAGCACGAGGCCAAGGAGCTGATGCCGCCGCCCTACCTCGCCATGTTCACGGCCGAGCCCTGCTTCGATATCACCGGTGAGACGGTTTCATAATCTTGTATTGAAAGTCACGCGCATATCCAAAGACTTTTCAACTGGTTTATTTTCATGGATTTTTAAAAAAACTATTGTACAGGATCACATATATTCTTGTCTTATTTGGATCATGTTTGATGAACACACTCTTAATTATTTACCTATTAATGTTTTACTGTGACTATTTTGTCAAAGTTAAGAAAACGACTCAACAATTCTGTGTAACCTCTCTATTACGCTAAGTGGTAATTTTTCTATTAGATGCTGTCTGAATTTAGAAAGTTTAACATACGTCCGGGCCGGCCCGGCACTGGGACGCAGGGCGGCATGCATGTCCAATCTACTATAAAAAAACTAAGTCACAACACAGCGGACCTAACAAGTTTGTTTAAGACAAATGTTTATATACACACAGTCTGCGTGTCATTCGCATCACAAGTGTAGGTACCTTACTGTTTTATATTATTATATACGTAATAAGCCCGATTGTAATGGTGTCCCGCAGAGTTGTGGACCGTGGCGGCGCACCTGTCCTGCAGGAGCGTGCTGCTGATCAGCGCGTGCCTGGGCGGCGTGCTGTGCGCCTACCACGCCACCACGCCGCTGCACAAGGTGAGAGCGAAGAATTTTGCTTGTTTTACTCCATTCACTCGCATTCGTTTGTTTGCAGTGGATGAACTTTGGACTTCGTAACTGACTTTAATAATTCTATATAATATTATATTATTTCCAAAAAATAACCGCTTGAAACGTTCATGCAGAAAATAAATAACGCGCTATCACGCTTTATCCAAGGAATAGTTTTTAAGTGAATGCAAAATAGTTCAGATATCCTCCACTAGTGGAATATGCTTGCGGTGGTAACAAGTCAACATTTACATTGACAGTATAAAGTACATATACATTATTTAAATTTAAAACTGTGATAATAAAAGTGCACTGAGCCACGCGACCCGTCGAGGGTTGGTTGCGCCGCGCCGCCGCAGAAACACTGTAACTTCAAATTTTTTTATTTTGCAAAAAATCTTTAAGCCGTTTCTGGCAACCGTTCTGTATGGCAAGTGGCGCCGTCCTGTTGGAACCACATGTTTGAAAGATCCATACCATTTATAGGCCACAAAAAATTGTAATCATCGTCCGCCGCCATTGACAGTGAGCGCGGCTCCTCGCGCATCTTCGAAGATACAGGAGCCGATAATGCCGCCGACCAAATCCACAGCAAACAGTGAGTTTTCCGGAGTGTAGAGGCACCTGATGAATCTCCCGTGGATTTTCGTCGCAATTTTGTTTGTTAACAAAGCCGCTTGAAGATGATTTTTTTCCAAAAGCAGGATCAGCCGACGAGTGCTCTAACGCCCCATCAGCGAACACAAGGCGCTGCCTGCGGTCGGTGGGTTTAAGCGCTCGAGTTAATTGAACTTTATATGGATTAAAACCCAAGTCTTAAAACAAAATACGCCATGTTGACGTCACAGTTGTTGCACACGACGCGGAATGGACTGTCTGGGGTTTTCAACAACATTCGGCAACAATATTCTCCAACGATCTTGCGTTTCTTTGACGTTCAGGAACGCAATCATTGATCACCGACCCGGTCGTCTCAAATTTTTTTTAATTAAACGACGGATTGTGGATTTTGCAGGACGGCTATGGACGCCATAAAATGGAAGCAACGCACTGAACGTTGGGCGAATATAGCACTGATTTAGATAATCAATTTTCACAATTTCTACGCGTTGTTAGTGTAGAGTTCCATGGTGAAATGTCACGACTAAACATGCCAAATTTGCCAGCTATCGCTTTACCAAGATGGCCGCTACGCGCTGTCAGAGTTGGAGCGTCCTATGTGGTGGTACTGATTGTGTTGTATTGACTTTGACTTTTTATTGTTATTGTTATTGACGTTGCTTTTTTAGTTTAATCATCGATTAATTTTATAAAAATACGTTAGGTTATCACTCAGACTAGCGCCGAGAACTGAAACAATCCTTTACAAAACAACATAGCGTCCCGGATTCAATGAAATTTTGTTTCGCGGCAATAACATTTATATAAATATATATATTTTTAAAGTAATTATAATACCGGACCACTTTTTTATTGTTCGAAAAATTAGCACATGGGCTTAAATCTAAGCAACTTTCTCAAAGAATCCACATAACGAAAATGAAAAAACCCTATTCGACTCTTCGTACTAAATTGCCCCGTTTTTCCGACCGGCCAGGAAGTCACCCGTGTACACCCGGCCGTATTGATTCTTTCAGCAAAACTAACTAAATTATGATTTGGGATTAAATATTTAGTTTGAAATTCTTCCTAAGAATTACCTTATGACTTTTTTGTGAGTTATCGCTGTTTACGGCTGGGAGTTGGCACCTCAGCAAACCTCCACTCGCAGGGGTCTTTGTAAGAATTTTTTAGTACTTTGCTACACCGCGAATAAATAAAATACATTTTAAAATATTATAAGGAATGAAGAAGAGGTCAAAAAAAAGTAATGCTGTTTAGTTAATAAATAGATATTCACCGTTGTCAACTCTAGTCAAATTAATATTATCGTCCTGGTGTACGGTGAGCGGTTTTTACAAAAATTCGTGTCTTGGAAAGGGTAATCTAAAGCACAACGTAATTAATACCAACTGAATAACCTGGTGTATAATGTGCACAGGTGTACCGCATCATCACGAACTCAGTGAGCAAGGAGCTGGTGACGCGGCAGCTCAAGTCCGCCGCCAAAGTCGACATCGAAGACGGATCGGTGAGTTACTACTATGCTATTGTCGCAAAACTGATTGTCAAACTCAATGTGGGATTTTTACCTGCTCATACTCAGTAGTATGCATGAAAGATTGACTCATGAGTAACCTTTTCCCCCATAAACTTCCCTAATTTTAAATCTAAAAATCTTGTAAAAAAATAACAAATATTTTATGAAAAATCAATCACAAGTTACCATTTTGTTTGCTTTTGAATGTACCAATGTCAAAAAAAGTAACAAAACTATATAAAAGTTATACTTAATTAAGTCGAAAAATTAAAAAGTGTTAATTGCCTTGACTGTATTATTTTATATTACTATTATTTGGAGAATTGTAAAGAATTCGTATTTTATGAAAATATTTAGCTTGTTTTGTTTACATGTTGGTTTTTGTGCCAGTCCAATGTAATGATATAGAAACCATTGTCGATAAATATTGGACATGGAGGAAGGCAGTGCAGGAGCGATCGCTGTGGAAATCTGACGTCTCCGGGCTGAGATAGATGGAAATATTGAACATTATAAAAATAGACATCTTAGATTAAGTTCCTTCTCGACAATTGAATAGACACAACTTAAAATACTTTGCTTAATATATATATAGGATAATTAAATAGGTATCTCTAGGACGGGTGTGTACGAGGGTGGATTGAAAAGTTCGCGGCCTAAATAAGAAAACACGGGAATAATGCAATTTTTTATATTTATGTTTCTACACACTCTCCTCCTAGGTCACAGCCCTTAGTCCAGCGGTCCTCCAAAGCCTTGACCCCATTTAAATAGAAGGTCTTCAAAAAAGGCATCTACGGCCACTTTAACCTCCTCATTGGTAGAAAATTTCATTCCACCTAAGTGTATTTTTTAGTTTCGGAATTAGGTGGACGTCAGAAGGTGCCAAATCAGGTGAATAAGGGGGATGAGGAAGCAATTCGAAACCCACAATTCACTATTTGAGCCATCGATTCTGCAGATGTGTGAACACGAGCATTGTCCTGATGAAACAAAAGTTTCTTGGTCTTGATCCTGGTCTTTAAGACTTTATTTCTTCGCGTAAACGACGTAATAGTGTGTGTATGTACGTGCGTACATTGCACAATTTATAGTTTGATCTCTTTCTAAGTAACCATTACCTTGTTTACTGAAAAACACACCTTGGCTTTCTTGGGGGTCGGAGATCCGTGTCTCATCCATTGTTTGGATTGTTGTTTGGATTCAGGAGTATAGTGATGAACCCATGTTTCGTCCATAGTAACAAACCTTGCCAAAAATTCGTTTGGATCAGCTTGAAAAAGCTCTAAACAGTCTCTAGAAATCGTGAACCGAGTTCGTTTCTGTTCAACTGAAAGGAGCCGCGGAACACATCTTGCAGACACCTTGTGGAACCCTAATTCGTTAACGATCATGTTCACATGAAATCCCTAGAGCTTCAGCTATCTCAGATACCTTCAATCTTCTGTCTCCCATGATGAGATCACATATTTTTTCGATGTTTTCCGATGTAGCTGTAGAAGGCCGTCCAGAGCGGGGGTCATATTTGATGCTCTCTCGTCCACGTTTAAATTCAGCTGTCCACTTTTTTATCATTGTATACGACGGAGCAGATGTTCCTAAAGAACCCACTATATCTTCATGAATCTGCTTTGGAGTTAAGTGTGCTCGGTGCTTAATGTTCAATAAAATAAATAATTACGCATGTATCTCAGAGAAATATTGCACAGAGACTGACAAAGAGTTTAGGTTTCATATGAGGGTAGTTTTATAATAATATGACAACGCTATCATTGTTAGGCCGCGAACTTTTCAATCCACCCTCGTAACATCTTAGTTTTCAGCGTCACTTCCCATCAGGTGAATTTGAAGACTAATGGAATATAAAAATGCTATACAACAGCTATTCAGCCATACTAATAATAATACATAATATGAATTTTATGTTAATTAAAACATTAACTGCTGAAATATAAAATTAAATGAAACACACATTTTTTAAAATGGTTTATTAATCATCGTCCACAATCAAAATGTCATCTAAAATGAGGCCGGAGGTTCAATATTAGTCTGGTATCGAGCCCAGCCCAAATACCACACAATCGTCATCACATGAGAGCAACACCTGCTGTTCTCTTCCCACAAACACAGCTACAATAATATGCAGGTATTGCTTGCTCCCAATTCTGTTGACTACTATTTATTATTAAATATGTGTAGTATACTTTGGAGCTTTGGCGCCTTGATTTATACGACCCCTCAACAGTAGCCCCTCATGTGGTGATGATTGTCTTTGTACATTCATTATTTTAAATTGGTTGGACACTTCTACCTCCAATGAACCATTCCGCCTTACATGTTCTCAGTAATAGGATCTTGCCTGTTTCATTTGATAGGTCCCCAATGAGAATAAAACAAGATCGGACATGGTCATTTGTGGAAAAATTTCCAACTCAGGGTGATGCCATCTATCCTGACAAACTGGGCTCTGTGACGATTAATATTATTTTGTACTACGTAGTCAGATTATTTGGCACATTCAACCTTAATTGAGCTCTTTCTAAAATAGCTTGAGCGTCCGGTCTATTATTTAGAGTAGGATGGAAATCATTGATATAATCTGCACATATCTTAAAATCATCGGAAAGATGTCTACCTGCCAAATTAAAAAAAATCTTGACGAAACAATTTATACTCTCTTTTACATCGTGTATTTATGAAGGCTATATGCATTTTTCTGAAATAAATAATTCGCTGATTTTTGTACATATATGTAACTTCTATCACAAATAACAATAGGTGCTCTCTGATTCTCTTCGCCAAACAGTCCTTGGGGAATCAACAAGTTTCTCCTCACTAAGTCATCTCTGTTCAAATGATTGAATCAATCATTGAAATATTGTGCTTCTCTTGATTTTTTTAACATATTAATAAATGTCCCTTTACTTATTAGGAACAGAGATGCAATCCTTTCATGGGAGTCACCGGTTCTAGCCTAGCAACTAAAAGCAACCCTAAGGCAGTTTAGGACGTTTAGTCATTTCATTCAAACTTGGAATTTCATGAAGAATAAAAAAAGAATTTAGATTTAGTAACACTCGTCCAATATTTCACAACATTATCTTGATAATTATTTATATTTTCAAAATCAATTGGCACTTTATTTCAATGCTCTTGTGTATTTAATTCAAGCATTTGCTCAATTTCAGGCTGGCTAAAGACATCGCTGAACTCAAATTGGTCCAAAATGCCCCAGTCATACAGAGTTCTGTGTTCTTCACAAACCCTACACAGTTCAATGACTAAAATCTTATTTGTAGAAAAAATATATTTCCGTAAAAATTCGGGAACAGTGTGGATCCCCGAATTGACACATTCGGGTACAAAACAATGAGCTGCAGTGTTAACAGTTTTTCTGTAAATGTAGAACTACATAGTTGTTGTAGGTTGTATGATTTCAGCTTGATCATTTTCTTGCAGCTGTGTATTATTTAAAATATTCCTCCAGCAGTTGAGGCACACTTTTGGTGTTGTTGGTATCTAAAAAACACATATTTGTTTATATACCTACTACCTACTAATATATTTTACAATTATATTTTGTTAAACAGAAAATGAAATGAAGTACCTGTCTAGGAGATATTCTTGCTAATAGCTCTTCCCGCTCAACATCATTACTGTCTTCGGGTTAGGGATTGTAAACACCGGGCACATTCATTATTGTTTTGTACTACGCTTCTACTACGTCGTAGTGCTATACGCCAACAATTCCAGCAAACCCGTCCACCGCTAGGGATCTGTATAAGATAAAACAATGAACTTAGACAGAGGAAAAAATTGTTATTAAAACTGAGATAAATGTTCGTGAAAAGAATACCTGTGAATGCTAAAATACAGGTTAAAATACTCTCTGGTCCATCAGGTAATGCATAGGATCGCCTTGTGGACGGAGATAATTTGCAAAGTTCACAAATATTCATGTTAATACTCGGTCTTGCCTCATTTTCTATGTTTTGTGATTGTGCAATATTTCCAGCACGGAACCAACATGCAAAGCAAACCTTCATTAATCTGCAATAAAGATAAATTGATAAGAATATTTTATCCATTCAATAACAATAATATTTTACCTCCATTCCTTAATTCTCACCATCCGTGGTGCAATTTGATTTGCAATAATGTCTTTTGTGGACCTTCCGAAATAGAATGTGATCTCCTTGAAAATAGTGAAGATAAATTCATATTCAAATTCAAATTCATACATTTATTGAACATATTACACTACAACACGAAATAAATACAAAATAGATGTACACCAAACGCAGACATGATCGTCAAATATTGGCGCTACACTCTCACTGCTGGTGTCGGTTTTTTCCAGAACATTGGCAAAACAACTTTCACATAATTCTCCAGCAATGTCTACCTATAAATAATAAAATTGAGATAGAATATGATATGTCCTTATTAAGTTCTTAATTACAGTTATTGGATTCTACTTACTTCATGGCCAATCTGCAACTGTCTCGCAAGGAAAAATAAAAATAATTAATAAAAATCAGCCAAAATCAACGGTTCCAAATCGTCAATGTCTCGGTTTCCAGCGAAAATGCCAAGTCAAAAATCACAAGCGGAGTCACTATGTCCAAAAAACAAGTCAGGTTGAAAAAAAAACAGAAATTCACAATAAGCACGCACAAACCAACCGAAAACATTCACGTCGTAACACGGAATGAATGAACCCACAAGTAATTGACGTTATTGTTATTGGCGGATTAGTTTTGACAGTCAATCAACCATCTTTCTGTTCTTTTTTTCCACATCAATTACCTAGAGTGAATCATACAAAAATCGGGGAAAAGATATATATATATTTTAAAAAAATATCTTACAATGGTAGAAAGGACTATACAGGGTGACTTGTAATTCGACGTATTCCTCTTGGGATGTGATAATACAACAAATTTCCAACAAAATTAACTATAATGTCCCTAATAGCAAGGATCGAGATATTCAATATTTTTGGTTTTGTTAAAAAAAATCCCGAATTAACTAGAAAAAATTTAATAAATAAAAAACTAGTGTTTTGAATAAAGTTGTTTAAATTTTTATCAGTTACCAATACATCAACAAACATTTAATGTATGAAAACTGAATGTATGATAATCCATATTTATACTGTTAGTAGGTCACCTTTTGTACTACCTGCTTTATTAATTTAGATCTTTTTTTCCATTTGGAATGTTTCGATATACTCTGAATATAACGAAACAAAAAGTTGTTTCATAAGCTTATAGCCTGATTTTTACAAGATTCCAATCTGCTAGTCGGTCAATAATGCTAATAAAGCTAATACTGTCAATTTTCCTTCGTACTTGACAGCTAGCAGATCATATGTGACATTTTAATTGTGGTTTTCTTTGCATTTAATATACACAATTTTATCATATTTTGATTCTATATAAACCGCCGTAGCAACAAGGCTTGCACCATTAGACCGGCGCAAGAGGAGTCGGAGGCCGTTTCATTATGACTAAGTATTAATCTTATACCAAAGTGTGTAACTTCAACATTTTTATTGTTGTATATTTTTCTTGTTTACAAACAGCTTGTTACAACAAACCGAACTATCATTCCTTGCAGGTTGAGATCCACTGGTCCACGTTGGAAGCGGTGCTGTCGCTGGAAGTGGAGGACACGATCCTGCAGCTGTCGGTGCGGCTGTCTCGCTCGCACCCGCTGCACCTGCCCACCGTGCACTGCACGTCCACCGCCGCCGCCTCGCCGCGCTGGTTGCCCGCTATGATCGCCCATCAAGTCAGTTTCCCAATCTTATAGTTGCCAAAATTTAAGAATATTAAAGAAGTAGTCCAGTTTGTTTGGCGATTTTCAACCATAACTTTTATAAAGTTGTTGTTCAGCAAATCTAAAAAAGTAAATTGTAGTTTTAAATGTTTATATATACATATATGGATTAGTGCTATATAAAAATCTAAGTCGTAACTGACATTAAATTCCTTATCTGCTAACCTAACATAAGCCTAGAAAGCTGACATGTTGCTTCACTGGTTGATAGACGAGATGAATTTTGTAATATCCTTCTGATAAGGTTCAGCATCAACGACGCCGTTGATGGTCGTCGCCCACTTTGGTCAGATGGGGTTTTGCAGGTTTCTTGGAATACTCTGATTCGGTATTCCGGCTCTGGTCACTATGTGTTTGTAAGGGTATCCCGGACCTCCCGGATACTTCATTCATCAGCTTTCCACTAAGTTAATCGTTCGCATAATGGCGTGTTTGGCTGACCCTGTCTCCCCAATATCACAGTCGTTCCTTGAAAATATGTCCGAAAATGTTCAGAATGTAAGAGATTCTTTGCCTTCCTAAATTCGCTGTCTGTAAGTATATTGAACCGAATTTTCATTGTACCGACAGTACAAGTATCTGTGGCTCTACATCTGAAGCAT
This sequence comes from Marasmarcha lunaedactyla, assembly GCA_923062675.1. Lineage (NCBI taxonomy): Eukaryota > Metazoa > Arthropoda > Insecta > Lepidoptera > Pterophoridae > Marasmarcha > Marasmarcha lunaedactyla. The sequence goes on from OV281344.1 coordinate 994,475, forward strand.
GACTGGTGATTTCTGAAGAGGTCGAGCTGGACGATGCAGTCGCCCGCGAGGTCGGCGCGGCGCGCGCCCGCGTGCTGAAGTTTAGTGGTAGTGGCGGTAACTTCGGTCTCGTCTAGGCCGGTACTCAGCCCCTCCTATTTAGACCGACATTATAATCACGTTTTCGTACAGGCCGACCTAAAAATCTTGAAAAGAATGTTTGAGGAACTAAAATAAATCTGATTATGGCAACTATCAATTGACATATCATTGACGTCACTGTTATGATATCTTTGATTGAATGAATTGAGCATGAATCTTCGGTTTTCGTTTGTTTTTCTAATTTTTTTTGAGTAATAGTCGTTGATTGTCATCACTATCATCATGAATAAGAAGAAATCGAATAAACCGATACGCAGTGAAGCTAGGGAAGTGATTTATAACGCTTTCCAACGGTGTTTTGCGGAATACCAAGCTGGACGCTTATTATCAGATGAGGATGGTTATGCCCGTACAGCATTAATGACAGGTATGTAACAGGGATATGGTGAATATTTAAATTTAATGAAAAGGTTTCTAATAACATGGTACGGTTACTGTTATTTCAATTTCTTGATTACTGTTTACATTGCTCTATTTAGAGGTTATATAAGAATTGACAAGGAGTTATTTGTAGATCGGTCGACACAATTTGATACTTTTCCATTTCATATCAATTTACTTGAGAAGTTATTTTTGTTCTAATGTATTGTTTGTTAGTTTAGATATCTATTGTTTATTAATAAAGGTACATTATTACTCAAAATATTAATGTTATTTTCAGAAAAATCAGAGAGTACCGTCAGACGAAATGTAGGTGAAGGCTTTCAAAACAATAGAGTATTTAAAAGTCCTAGTAAACATAGAAGTGGATGTCTGAAAAAGGAAAGTGATGATTTTACTATAATTTATGCACTGCAGCAAAAAATTCAATTTTTTTATACTGTTCGAAAATAAATTCCTACACTGAAAAAAGCTCTGACTGGAGCTAAGACAGAGCTAGAATAAAACTTTGACCAAGAACACTTAAGAAAAATCCTCAATTGGATTTTTCTACAAAAAATGTCAGTCTAACCTAGTCTTTATTTCTGCGAAAACAGAGGAATACCTGATATTATTATGAAAAACAGAGATTTGCCTGAAGAGTTAGATTATAATATGTTCATGACTCATAAAGGGTAAAAAATTTTGGTAGGCTGTTGACATTTCAGGAGTACAAGCCATTGTTTCGAAGGGCAAAAGATACATTATTGTACATGCTGGAACCTTAAAAGGTTTTGTCCCAAATGGTATGCTGGTATTTAGTGGGAACAAAAAAGTGAATGATTATTATTCAGAAATGAATGCTCATAATTTTACCAAGTGGATAACAGAAAAACTGATACCAAATATCCACGAAAATTCAATTATTGTTTTTGATAATGCTTGTATCATTCGATAACAACATTCAAAGCGCCAAACTCGAGTTCTCGCATTGCGGAAATAAAACTCTGACTATTAGATAATAATATTCCGTATGATCCCTCACTGAGACAACCAAGTCTTCTGAAATTAGTTTACAATAATAAAACAGATCCAATATATGTAATTGATGAGCTTCTTGGAGAACATGGACATATCGTAGCCAGGCTTCCACCTTATCACTGCGATCTGAATCCTATTGAGCTCTTTTGGGCTCTCGCCAAAAAAAAGTTCTCTGCACACAATGTGGGATCTCACGATGTTAAAAGTTTGACAGTAGAATCTTTAAACAGTATCACAGCTGAGAATTGGAAGAATTGCTGTGAACATGTCATTAAAATAGAAAAAGAATATTTTGAGAGAGGAAGAACATTATATAATGGTATTGATGATTTAGTTATTCGAGTGGAAAGTGATAGTAGCAGCAATAGCGACTGGGTGTTGAATATCTAGATGTATGTGATTAATAAATATGTAAAAAAAATACTTTAGTTGTTTTATTTAAAATTATTTAACTGCACTCTGGCTGAATTAAAATGGTCTTTGCATGAGTGTTATATGTACGATGATCCAGTAGTAGAGTCTTAAGTTTTTTCAGCTCATAATTGTTAATGGAGACTTGTTTTATATAGTAGTTATATACAATTTTTTTTATGAATTTAGCTTTTTAAATAATTATGTGGGGCATACTAAACGGTGTTACCATATGCCCTACAGGTATTTGAAGTAGCGCCCTCAATTTTTGTCAAGACTGGCCTGCCAGCACTGTAGTGGCGTTCCGGGTCTGCAACGGATTATTAGTCAGTTTTATTATTACAGTCAATATTGTGTTCATTGCAACTTATTATGTCCATGGGCGCGGATGCCAGGCGGTGGGCCGCCTGCTCGTTCGTCGGCCATGACAGTAGTAAAAGAAAACAAAATCATAAATGTTGATCGAACCTCGAGCTTCGCGGCCAAGGCGACTGCGCGTACCGCTGTAACACGGAGACTTGACGGGCCGCTGCATCTTTGGTTCTTGTTACTCCCCGTACGTAGTAACGCCTCAGTTTGTTGTCAACTTACAAGGCTCCCTGCCCACAGAACGGGTCGCTGGCTCGCGCGCTGCGGCTGTGGGCGGACGGCACGCGCGCGCGCGTCTCTGCGGCGCCGGCGTGCTACATCTGCTACAGCCGGCTGGCGGGCGGCGCGCTGCCCTCCGCGCGCTGCCGCCACTGCCGCAACAAGTACCACGCCGCCTGCCTCGTGAGTATCCCCGCACGCGCCGCTCTGAAGCTCTTGATTGTGGCCGACAACTTGACGCGGTCTATACGAATTTTAACAAAGGCTTCGAGATGGTCGACCACGAAATTCTAGTAACAAACATTCGAATTATCCAGACCTATATAAAATGCTTTCAATGTCACCTGCGCGTACGCCAGCTTGCAGTTTGTATTGGTGGATACAAGTGTCCAACGTCAATTGAAGGTATTCCTAACGCGTCTCAATCAAACGCCGAATCTTTGGCTTTATGAATCAAAACTCAAAGCAATTAATAAATTATCTCAGGTTCGGATTTATTATTATTATTATTTATTTTTCTCTTATTAGTTATATAAGTATATGAAGATTAATTATTATTATATTTTGAAGAACTAAATAATTTATATAAAACTGTACTTATCTACATCTTTAGACAGTTGAGTATGCATGTAATTAATGTCCATAATGAAATCTTCTTTGTGCTATATGCCTACGATCCTTGTAGGATTACCTTAAAAAAATTGCTAAGAGACCGTAATATTAACCATCTTGAGTTCATCATCACTTAATTTACGAAACGAACTGAGATGCAATATGTGGTCGCTTGATTGATCAACACGTTGTAATTATTCCGCAGCGCAAGTGGTTCGCCACCAGCCAGAAGTCCAACTGCCCGCTCTGCCGATCCAACTTCTAGCGTTTAGTTGTTCGCTACTACAAAGCGACGCATCATTCGTAGTGCAACCTACACGGACATTCATTTTCATATTAAATTATTAAATAACAATTATTAATAGCAATAGTGATTTTAATCGGTAACATCCCATAAGAAACCATAGTGTAATTTGCTTGGATACAGATGTTTTGAATATAATTGATTGACTCAAATATTGTTTGTAAATAAATATAATTGTTTTGTTACATTGTGTTCTTTTATTGTTGTCGTGCTTCGAACCCCGCGTTGCGTTGTATAGAGCAACAATTCCGAGTTTGAATAGACAATATAAAGAACAAACACAAAAACTGCGAAAACTCCAACGTTATCATTTATAACATTGCCAGTGCCTGCGACCGAGCCGGTGGCCCGCGCCGCGCTGGCAAGTAGCCGCCGCGCCCTGGTGCGTCGTGAGTCGGAGGAGTTATCATTTATAACATTGCCAGTGCCTGCGATCGAGCCGGTCGCCCGCGCCGCGCTGGCAAGTAGCCGCCGCGCCCTGGTGCGTCGTGAGTCGGAGGAGTTATCATTTATAACATTGCCAGTGCCTGCGATCGAGCCGGTCGCCCGCGCCGCGCTGGCAAGTAGCCGCCGCGCCCTGGTGCGTCGTGAGTCGGAGGAGTTATCATTTATAACATTGCCAGTGCCTGCGATCGAGCCGGTCGCCCGCGCCGCGCTGGCAAGTAGCCGCCGCGCCCTGGTGCGTCGTGAGTCGGAGGAGTTATCATTTATAACATTGCCAGTGCCTGCGATCGAGCCGGTCGCCCGCGCCGCGCTGGCAAGTAGCCGCCGCGCCCTGGTGCGTCGTGAGTCGGAGGAGTTATCATTTATAACATTGCCAGTGCCTGCGATCGAGCCGGTCGCCCGCGCCGCGCTGGCAAGTAGCCGCCGCGCCCTGGTGCGTCGTGAGTCGTAGGAGTTATGTTGTTGAATGTAATGTGATGATTACCGACGCGATGCCAAACAGAGGCTCTGGAAGAGTTCCAGGGTACGATGCACATCAGACATTTTAAGTAGGTTAAGCATCAGCAGTATGCGACTCGCCGGAAATAAACTTAAGCTCACGGCGCCATTGGTCCTGTGAACTTGATAGTGTTCTGCATGTCCTTGAGATGTAGTTGGCTGTCATCGCGGAGAGAACAAAACCGTTATTTTCTAAGTTTTCAAATCTTACGACATTTACTTCCTTCTCTAATTGACGCGTGCGTTGGTTGATGCGCTCGAGCTGCCTCGGGATGACATTCCGCGCGACTCAATAAATTAAACTCTGCTTATTAATGAGGTCTGGTTCTTCCAGAGTGCAGCGATTTGTCATTATGAAAATCCCTACGTAAATGAACAGTGCCATCAACTTATCCTAGGTTGCCGTAGGTGTCACCGCCTTTCATTCCGGGGCCGCTGGCGTCTGGCGTAGTTCATTGTATTTCGGAAATGTTTCAAAAACGCATGCGTATTTTCTGCTCAAAATTGCAGTGGAGACTAAATAATAAGCGCTAATTTAAAAGTGGCCCGTATGTAAATACTTTTTTCAATAAAAAAAAAATGTTATTCTTAAATGCCAATCTCGCTAGGCGAGTTCATTGACGCAGGTCCTCAATCTTTACGATAGACAACAAGACGGCAACACGTAGCATAGACTAGTGAAGTAACGAATATCAATGTTTAAGCATTCGTGCATACGAACGTACAGCTCGGCCGCCGACATTCCAGCTTAACTTTGTCTGAAATATGCGAATACTCGCGAATGCGAATATACTGAACTCCTTAATGGAATTAATATGACCAAAATATGTGTAAATGAATTACTAATACCACGGCACAGAACTGCTGCTTTTCGGGGTAGCTTCAGGTATGATGCAACCAGGTGTTGGAGCAATGTCCACCTCCACCTCTACAGTCCACCTCTATGTAAAACCAATAATGTACACGTTTAAAAAAAAATTTAAGGTGTTTCTGATGTCCCCACAAGAAATAGGCATCAACTGGTTGTTTACTGCCTGAAACAAATGTATTATTTTTATTTTTTTGTTTGCTCTCTGTTTGTTTTGCTGTATAATTGTTTTGTTTGCCTTTTGTTCCTTAGATATAGTTTATCTTGAAGTCTGTTGTTTCATTTGTACTGTAATGTAATCTTTAGATAGACGCATTGGGAACAGCAGGATTGCTGCATTAAAAACGATAAAAAATAAGAACGAACCTAATTTCAATGTTACATGTGTAAAGTAACTGTTTAGTTATGTAAAATTAAATTGTTATTATAAGTTAAATATTAAAATATTATTAAGGGAGAATTATTTTAACGTACATTAAAGTATTATTAAATATAGTTGCGAAGTGGACCTATCTACCGTGTTGGTTCCGGCAGAATAGCAGCGTGTTGCTAGGACATGTTCGCGAATGCTCGCGTCCAACATGATGCTGAGCTAGGACCATTTTACTCACAAGAAACTTAAATATTGAAGTCTGTTTTATTTTATTTTAAGTCTTTTATAACTTTATTTTGTTCCTAATTTCATGCATGTTAAATTATTTACTCACATAACATGACAATGTGTTCTATTATGTTATGTGAGTAAATAATTATATAAAAGGGATCAAACATAAATTCCGGTTTCACCAACAGACGAAGTAGTGAGAGTCGCAATCTATTGATTCTGGATTTATTGCGACTCTTGCAACTCACTACTTACGACTCTCAACAGTAACCTTAACTACAGAAGATTTAGAATCTTTGCATAAATAACGAAACGAACCTGCCTCTTATTTTATTTGGTAAGATTGCCATGTTCCTAAGTTTAACGAGGAATCAACACGTCCAATACCACTATGATTTCCATGGTTTCTGCAGGGATACATTTTACTGTGAACTCACCAGGTGAGTCGTCGGCACTACAATATGAATGAACTGGAATCGCCGAGCGCTCGCTGGCGTGCAGCTCGCGAGGACAAGCTCTACTAGGAGGGTTCTTCATTTGTTTGTCTTTTTTTGGGAAAATGTAATAAGCCTATTGGTGGCCCAATATACCCGATAGTAATAATGTAAATGATCAATAGTAAGTTTAACCTTAAGTACTTTTATAAACGAACAACATAAAAAGGTAGTCTCTCCAAAAAGATCTCTTGAAACTGTTACTTCAAAGTCTTAGTGATTATGTATAAATTAAGATTTGTGAATTTTAAATAAATAAATAAACCCTTGTAAACCATTCAATGGTTGGGCTCACGATATTTTGTCATAAGAAATCATCAAAAGCGTTGGGTTTTGCAATTATGTTCAAAATTACTCTAAAATTTAAAAAAAACTGCGCTTCGGCTAAGTCTTTACATTCTCATCATCGTCATCTCAGTAAACAAAACTACCGATTCGTTCTGTCCCTGCCCCCCCCCCCCCTCTACAAGTTCAAGAAAACCATTAAGGAAATGCTACGCCGAAAAGCTTACTACAAGATCAGAGATATTTGGATAACAAAAGGCCGTGGGATTTAAATCCCACAGGCTATTTCTGTTTCTGTTTGTGAAAAATAATACAATGTAAACAGCTTGGCTGCGGCATTTGATTAGCACGCACAATTAGATGTCATGTGTGTTTCTTTCATGTCGGCGTCAAATTTTGTACCTTCTACCCCAAGTATTTTATGAAAGATTGTTTTTTTAAAAGAGTGTCGAGAGTTTTTTTTACTCCCAGTCTCTCGAACTCCCCTCCTCCCGAACAAACCATAGAATTCAAAGTCACCGACGTAGCCTGGAACATTGCGTCTCTGAAATAGCCGTTGCTGTGGTAAATTTCTGGAGCAGCGACCACGGCCTGGGACACGTAGCTCCTTAAGGTGGACCGTTCTGGTGTTAGTTGCCGGAAGGCACTGGATGCGGGCCGTACAAGACCGAGTGGCATGGAGATCCTTGGGAGAGGCCTTTGTACTGCAGTGGGCGACTTTCGCCTGAAGGAAGGAGGACCGCTAAGTCTCCTTCCTTAGTCACAGTTTGGGTGAATACAGTTTTATGATAAAAAAGTTATGTCAATTAGCACACTGCAGGAGCATCAGCCTCGCCCACATCCCAAATAAAAAACGTATCCTATCTTGCAGTGCCTACCGGGACAATGGTTCGTAACTACCCAAAAAACACAGCAAAATTGACTAAGGCTAATGCTGCTTTGCAAGTAGGTAGTCCTTAAATGGGCACATGAAACTTTCGGAAGCTGCTAGCACCTGTAAATACTTACGTTTACATAATAAAACGGCACAATGAGAACATAAAGTTCAAAAATGATGACTATATTGAACATGCACCAATCTTTTTTATTTTATTTCATAAAAATGAAGAAACAATGCTTTCTGATTATTACAAACCTACAACTTATTGCAGCACCTGCTGGCAGTGTAGGATATGCGAATAGTCCGACCAGCGGTTGGATGACGGGAAAATTGTTATTGAAAGTTTTAGAACATACACAGAGACAAACAAGGTGTACAAAAGATGATCTTATGTTGATACTTATGGACAACCATGAAAGCCACCGCACACCAGACGCATTAAATTACTCCCGCAAAAATGGAATCATTACTCGTTAAATTTTCGCCTCATTGTACTTTGATGCAAGCATTGGATATTGCAGTAAATGTAGGTACTCTTTGAGCAAAACTGGTTGTGTCACAAAACGAGTGGTTACTCGCCCACCCTGGAAAAACATTCACAACTCACGATTTGGCCAGCATAGCATAACACCTGCTTATAATACTACGTTAGTTTCTAGTTACATTTTGTCTGGTTTTTCGGAACCTATGTCCCTTTTCACGGAATGTATTTTGTGATGATGACTTTGAATATGCTGAAGTCACCAATCGTCCTTGTCTTGAAACTTGCCCCAGCAAAACGACTGCCATTTGTCTTAACCATCTTTACTACAAAACAGTGACGTCGTACCACTGACTGAATCATCGACCCACTGCTCTGTAGTCCTATGCCTGTCCGTACTTCTCTGGACCCTCTGCCTACACTTTCAAATAATGATCTTCCTGTGCCTTCTGTTCCTCAGTGTCGAGCAAATCTCCTAAAAGTCAGATAACACCCACAAGTGCCAAATTTACCAACTATCCTATGGTATCACTGTCTACGCATGACAGTACTGCACTTGAGCCTGGGTTTGCATGTGATGACAATTACGTCATTTTGCAATCAGGATGTCAATCATGAGTACTATCTCGCCTACCACATCTCACATGCCATGCAACGCACACCACGCCACCGTGCCTTCTCTCTTTCTACCAAAACAAGTTTTTATATTTTGGCAAAATAACTTATTTTATTTAAATATTTATTATGATTATTTGATTAGGCCATTATTGACTTAGTGGTGAATTTTTGATCTCAGATAAGATTAATATTTATGTTATGTTTAGTTTAATGATGTTGATTATTAATATTGACTTTTGATTGTTTTTTAAAACTTAACTGAGAAGACAGAACTACCGCCCACGTCACGTAGGTAATTAAGATAATGAAATTTTAATTTTTTGAGATTTTAATGACCTTAAGTTTTAGTTTCTAGTTTTTGTTTTGACGATGAGAATTCACACCACATTAAAGAGTCAAAAACAATATCAATAAACATTCGCCTGCTAATAAGCTCAGTCTCGATAAGAACTTTCTTTTGTTAATTATAAATAGAATCTTGAAATATAAAATAAAAACAACTTGCTTATTTTTGAATATTCACGCTCTCATCGGAACTTGTATCAAATAAACATTCATTCAATGTAATCTTTAGATAGACTCATTGGGAACAGCAGGATTGCTGCATTAAAAACGGTTAAAAATAAGAACGAACCTAATTTCAATTTATCAAAATCGAATTTAAAAGCAAACATCGACTGGGTACGGGAAGTTCCTGGAGCAGCATCAGGTTGGGGCAGCTTGGCGAATACGTCAACCAACATAACAAAAGATTTATCTTCCTTTTATATTTAGATAGTAACATTTTTGAGATAAACCCTTCCTTTTTAAGAAATTAACAACGAAACCACTACCTTGAAGCTCCCTTGAAGCACTTTTACCAACGAAAGCCAATATCACTTTTTTCTTTTCAGTGGGAAATTGTGTCAACACAAAATCTGCAACCTTTAGTGATAGAGGACCACGTCTTTTGTCAACGTCTTCACACGTTGTCACAATCATTGAGATACTCATAATAAATGTCGACGTATTTGGAAACTTCTTCTCCCCACTCAGTCTCATGTTTTTTTATTAATAATTAGCAGGCGTTTGTCTTCCATCTCACCTGATGGAAAGTGACGATGAAGACGAGGATCATACACGCCTGTCCAAGAGGTACCTATTCACTCTACACTTTAAAGCTCCAGGGTTATATTTGTCTGCAAAACAGACGCAGGCAAATCGTTCCACTCTTTGGCAACACGAACCAAAAATGAGCTATCGAACCGTTTAGTTCGGCTTTTCGGCACGCTAACCACAAACGGGTGAAACTTCTGTCTGCGTCTGGTTGATCCGTGGAGAAAGGGGGAAGGTTCGATCAGCTGAAAAAGAGCTTTTGCACACAATCCAAAGTGCAATCTGTAAAAAAACTAATAAACTAGCAACTTTTCGACGATGTTCGAGACTTTGCAGTCTCGAAGAAGTAAGTTTGTCGTCACTTATGAGTCTACGGCCCTTCGGTTGACAGAATCCAACGCTTCAAGATGGTACTGCAACGTTTGCTTGTGCCGTATTTAATAAAAGAGGTTATTGCACAAACAAACTTGCCGACATTTATGACTGGCAACTTATAAGTCTGTCATTATTTGATTTTATTAAAAAAAATGTAAAATATATGTAATATGGAAGATTGTTCCATGGCATTCCTGTATGGGATTCCTTTAGGGAATTCCTTTACGGAATTCTATTGCGGGCTTCGTCCCCAAAATAGTCTAAGAATTATTCCTTTATGTTATTATAAATAGATTCATCATAAATAAAAGTAATTTAAAGTTATATGTGTTTTCCTTGTTGATTAGGATGACCTCCCTAGGTTAGATTAGGTCCATCTAGGGTCCCGGACCGCCAGATGGTGGAGGCGCCGCGTAGTGTTTTACTATTTTTCAGATTATTTCAGCTATATACGCTACTGAGTATGGCGGAAAGAAAATTTTAGAAGGCAAGAGCCATCTGAATACCAAGAGTAAAGGAAAGACTCTAGAAGGTGATTCATCCAACGGGCGAGGAAGGAATTTCCAAAACTTCAACCGGCGTCAGTAAGACAGCTTGGGACATTATTGATGCCGATTAATCAAGACAATATTATATAAAGCTGAATAAGAAGGTAATTACAGATTTGTATCCTTTACCTATCATCGAAGATATGATAACACAGCTGAATGGGGCAAAATTCTACGCTGATTTAGATTTAAACTGTGCCTATTGGTAATTATCGATAGCGGAGTAAGATAAACACGAAACAGCATTCATCACACCGTCTGGATTATACGAGTTTAACGTATTACCATTTGGATTTAAATCGTGTAGGTCAATTAGTTTTGTTACATTGTCCAGAAAGAATATCAGGTGGAAGTCGAAAACTTAGTAGACCATATAAAGGTTTATTTCGAGTATTACAATATATAGGATGTGACAATTATCTTGTAAAAAAAATACAAAATAACCAAGAACTAATTGTACATGTGAATAGATTAAAACCATATAATATTCGATAAAATAAAATTAATGATAAAATTATGTCTATATTTATGTCTACATATAAAATAAAGTTTTTGTAAATACATTTATTTCTTGAAATATTATAATATTATTATAATTTCTTTATTCTTAGAATTAATAGAGTAAAAGTACACATTTAGGTGTATAAGTATGTATATCGTTCATTTGTAGATATGCAACGGTTAGAATTTCGTTGGGGTTTTAGAATAATATAAGAAACTAAAATTTTTTTTCTTAAATTCTATGTACACTTCGCAACGCAATGTTCCGAGATGACATATCCTGCAAAGCCAATCCAAACAGCATCACCAAAAAGGAGATGCAATGGATGGACGATGCAGATAAAATAAAATCAATAAGGAAAAGGTTTTTTTATATTGAGATAAGAGGGTCTATATATATATATTATCTAATGATTTAATCAATTAATTTTAGATACCCGAAGAGAAACCTCTAAGGGGCGGCAGGTACACGCGGCACGTATTTACCACGTTACATTTTATTTACGAATCATAGATATACGTGTGGTGCCAATGCTCTAAAGAAGTCAATTTTCAAAGACTAAAATAACACTATAGATAATGTGCACGTTTAATTTGAGCCACGTCTAATAATCTCCATAAGAGAGAAGGTGATAGCCGATTTAGCTATGCGGCCAAAGTTTACGAGTATATATAATATTGTGATATTGATGTCTGTGGGTCAACACGCGGATGTAGAATAGGATCCTCAGTGGGGTTAAATAGTAAAAGGGTTGTGATGGAATAGGTAATGTATTTTAAACGTTATTGGTATAGAATTTTGTCAGGTGTATTTCGGTGCATTGTGAAAAAGTTCTCTGCATCGCGTTGTGAAATATAAATTCGTTAATTTATAGGTATCATTCTGGGTTAAATAACATGCTTTGGATCCAATTTTATGATCTATTCATAGGAAGGTTTGTCCGGTAATAGTAAGGCAGGTAAAATCTTAAGATTTAGGTAGGTAATGTTTAAACTTTCGAAAGTTACAAACTTTCAAATAAACTTTTAATCATTCAGAAAAGTTTAAAGTTAATATGACAGTTCATGTCAAACGTGTTTATTTTACCAACTGAATGATAATGTATGATAATATAACTTGATTAATTTAGTATTAATTTTAATATAAGTAGGATTAACTAAATTTACTTTTATTGGGATATTAATGTATTTATTACTTATCAATTAATTATAATTATACTTTGATTGTATTCAATGGGTTATTTTAACAATTGTTGATTAATTTAATAATAAATATTGGTTTTTTGAGTTTGCGTATGATTGTGTAACGTAAATGATTGATATGGGGTTGTTGATTATTCGTGAATTGTATGAGAAATTATAATAATTTACACTGTTTTATTTAGATATTAATTAACCAGCCGGGATCTTGGCTGATTTTTATCAGGTTTTGTGGCTAAGGCTCTATTGATGGAGAATAAATACAATAAGATCATTTTTGGTGTAATAAGATGTTGTCATTTAAACATGATCAAGTATATATATTCCTATCGGTAGGGGGCTCATCTGAGAGTAATCCCGATTAATTTATATGGTCCTGATTTAAGTAGGGTCGTTATTTAAGAATGAAATGTATATAGGAATATATTTAATCAGCTTCACTGATAAAATAAATTAAACAAGAGAGCCGATTGCAACGTTTGCTTGTGCCGTATTTAATAAAAGAGGTTATTGCACAAACAAACTTGTCGACATTTATGACTGGCAACTTATAAGTCTGTCATTATTTGATTTTATTTAAAAAAATGTAAAATAGATAGAATATGGAAGATTGTTCCATGGCATTCCTGTATGGGATTCCTTTAGGGAATTCCTTTACGGAATTCTATTGCGGGCTTCGTCCCCAAAATAGTCTAAGAATTATTCCTTTATGTTATTATAAATAGATTCATCATAAATAAAAGTAATTTAAAGTTATATGTGTTTTCCTTGTTGATTAGGATGACCTCCCTAGGTTAGATTAGGTCCATCTAGGGTCCCGGACCGCAAGATTACTTAGCGGAATCATGCCAAATTTGGCTGCAGTACTCCATATCGAACCTGGGCTGTGTACAGGTTGAGCAACTGTTCGGAATTGAAGTACCGCCGCACCTTTGCGATGACTCCCAATTTTTTGGAAGCTGGCTGTGCCATGGTTTCAATCTGTTGACCGAAATTAAGTTTCGACGTGATGGTCATGCCTATAAGCCCTAGATGGTTTGTGATCGGTACAGATACACCTTGGAAAGTGGGCGTCAAGTTGAATGTGCTCTTTTTACCGGAGAAGAGACACGCCTGGGTTTTGGGAGGGTTGAACTTGACAAGATTGGCTTCACCCCAATCGGAAACCCTACATAGTGTCAAATCAACCCGTTCGATCATCGACTCTCTCTGAAATTGGATCTGATTTGGACTCGCTCGCGCATTGGACACATATCTCTCTACAACAGTGCTGTCATCAGCGTAACCAATAATGCCTTCCGATAAAAGAAGGTCATTAATGTGCAGCAGGAATAATGTTGCAGAGAGAACAGATCCCTGAGGTACGCCACCGTTGATCGCCATTAGGTCCGATGAGAAGCCATCGACGACAACTCGAATTGACCGTTCCCTCAGGAAATCAGAAATCCAGTCGCAGAGTCCAGATGGTATGCCTGTGACGGTTGTCTATTTCGACCTCTTTTTGTCAGTAAATTTTATTTTTTTGTCGTTTCCGACGTAATTTTAAACTAGGAATTACGTAGTGTCGGAGAACGGCAATGTTTTGATTTGACAAGTCAGTCACGAAAAATTATTCATCAAAGCAACTTGAATCTATTTATTTATTATTTTTTCCGAGTTTATCATTCAAAATTATATAGTTAAGATATTTTATTATCGATAATCAAAGTTCTTTTTAAGAAACCTATTTTTTACGTTCACGAGTGTGCGTAGCCAAAATTGTTGGTAAGGATTCTCACTCATTAAAATTTATTTTATTGTTATTTTTTCTTTTCAGATCAAATTTAATTGTATTAATATTTCTGTTCTATTTTGTGTGACTATTTTTTTATTTCAATTTTGTTTATATTTTTCTGTTTGTATTTACAGGCATCTTTGTATATTTTAAATTTTACCGAAAAAATAAACACAGGAGAGAATTTTGTGTTTTATTGAAACTACGCTACATACTGGCGCCCGAATATTCAAACGTAGCTTATTGAGATGAGAGGAGAAATTGCAACAGAAGGAACAGAAGGAACAAAAGGAACAGAAGAATTGCAACATTAAAAATAATTTTTTTATAATTATTATTGAGGTCAGGCATAAAACTTTATTTGTTACCATTTTCAATCATTAACATTCACTATAATATATTTATATATGTATCTACTATAATATATCTACTATAATATATCAAAATACTGCTAAATTATTCAGACATTTAAGTTTCTTTAGTTTCTTTCGTTATAATATCCTTGAAGAAATTTTCTGAAGACACAACATTCTATAACCCAGTAATTTCACTATTTAAATAACATTTTCTATTCATTTCCATCACTTGAAAATACGTATATTTTTAAGGCTCTATTCTGCATAACGACTATTAACAAATTTGTTTCACTTTAACATTTTTTTTTGATTTTGCAATGAATTTTTCACAATTAAATAAACCTGAAATAATTTATGAATTAAAAATCAGAAATATAAATTTTTCTTCGACGCAATCTGTAGACGAACTACGATCATTATTATTAAATATTAATGTAGATTCTGAAACAGAAATTTTACAAAATAGCCCTGAAGAATTTTCAGAGAGAGAGAGAATTTTCACGGCGAGCATAAGCCGATTCTTTTTGTCTTATTTTTTTTTCTATGCACCTCATTATCGTTTGGCTATACCATTAACATTGACGTTGGTCAAAACTTATAATTAATTATCATCATCGTAGTATTAGGTTAACTTATTGTGTAATTTATTTAATATTTGCAATTCTAGGAGTGTAAACTCTTATTTTCAATATCTGTATTATACTTTATAGTATAATTTGTTAAATGTTATCAATTTTTTTTTCTCAATTTTTTTTCAAGCGGTTTGCAACTTGTAAAATTAAGCCTTCTGCACGAGCGTTTATTAAGGTAACTCGTTAAACTAAACCATACCTATGTGTATTATTTATACACTTGAATCACTTTCCTGTGAGAATTATTTTCATATGTTTATTACATAAATATTTTAATTACTTCACAAAAGACCCTTGGATTTTATTTAAAAGTCAATGTTTCACGACTGGCTATGATTTTCTTTTCTTTCCGGCATATTTATTTCAGTCTTTAACTGAAATTTGTTTATAGTAATCACCGTGCGGGACTTAGCGACACGTTAAAGAAGCCATAAGCTATTAATATTTTCAGCGGATGGCAACTATTAAAGCCTTTTGCCGTTGCGTTCAACTCTATTGAGTTGACTTATTTAGGATACGATTCCTCATAAGCAACTCTAACTGCATGATGTTTTATTTCCAGTAGTTGGAATAAGACTAGTATGAAAGAGAATGTATGTTGTAATTATAATGTATGTTGATGGAGTTGAACGATGTATATTAACATTGTATATTCCAGGAACATGTTTAAAATTTTATCATTCATGAACCATGTAATTTAAGATAATTATTTAGGATTTTTTTTTTCTCTCTCTCGTCTGTTTTGTTTTCTTTTTCTATTAAATAACTTGTTGATATGCAATATATCAGTATTATTTTTTTTTTTTCATATATACAGGATGTTTTTTCAGAAAAATTCTTATATAGGATGTTAATATTAATTTTCATTTTGCTTTTAATTATTTTTTTTTTTGATTGTTCTTTCATTTAGCAGATTAAATATTAAAATTCGATATGTATATGCGGTTTATTTTGATTTGGTTTGAATTTGAAATTTTACTAAAAAAAATCTTTCAGATTTTTTTTTTCCCGGCCCCCGGGGTATTGTGACGGTTGTCTATTTCGACCTCTTTTTGTCAGTAAATTTTATTTTTTTGTCGTTTCCGACGTAATTTTAAACTAGGAATTACGTAGTGTCGGAGAACGGCAATGTTTTGATTTGACAAGTCAGTCACGAAAAATTATTCATCAAAGCAACTTGAATCTATTTATTTATTATTTTTTCCGAGTTTATCATTCAAAATTATATAGTTAAGATATTTTATTATCGATAATCAAAGTTCTTTTTAAGAAACCTATTTTTTACGTTCACGAGTGTGCGTAGCCAAAATTGTTGGTAAGGATTCTCACTCATTAAAATTTATTTTATTGTTATTTTTTCTTTTCAGATCAAATTTAATTGTATTAATATTTCTGTTCTATTTTGTGTGACTATTTTTTTATTTCAATTTTGTTTATATTTTTCTGTTTGTATTTACAGGCATCTTTGTATATTTTAAATTTTACCGAAAAAATAAACACAGGAGAGAATTTTGTGTTTTATTGAAACTACGCTACATGCCATACGCAGGAAGCTTTTCTCAAGAAGGCTTCGTGCCATACCCGGTCAAAGGCCTTGGAGATATCTAAGGATACGGCTATTGCCTCTCCGTGCCCGTTGAGCGTCCTCCGCGGAAACCATATTGGTTGTCACTGAGGAGCTCATTGGTCTCTAGGTGCGTCAGAAGACGATGGTTCAATACACGTTCCATAATTTTGCAAATTATGGAAGTGATTGCAATAGGTCTATAGTTGACCGGGTCGGCTCGACTGGCCTTTTTTGGTACGGGCTGTACGTGTGCAAACTTCCATGATTATGGAACTTTTCGAGTTCTTAGAGAGAGTCGATTGTCAAAACAGGAGACAACTCGGCTGCACAGTGCTTTAGAACCACTGCGGGAATGCCATCCGGACCACAGGCTTTGTTCACGTCTAGATTTAGTAATCATTTGAGTACCTCTTTCTGGTGAATTTGGACGGCCTCCATCTTGGGGCCGAATGGGGGTAACGTGGGTGGGCTTTTACCTTTGGAATCTAGACGTGAACATTCCGCGAAGAGATTTGCGAACAAGTCTGCCTTCTCTTTTGCGCTGTGGGCCAAAGACCCGTCAGGCCTTTGCAGTGGTGGCAGTGATGGGCGACATAAGTTCATCTTAACCGACTTGGCAAGGGACCAGAAAGCTTTACTCCCCGTGGGATAGGATGCTAAATTGTCCCCAATACGGCCAATGTGGTCGAAACGAGCGCTTCTGATCACCTTTTTGCAGGACTTGGCAGCAGCATTGTACGCCTGCTTCTTAGCTGGGAGATCCATAGCTTTGCTTCTGCGAGCGCTAGCCCAGGCTTGGTATGCTGCATGCTTACGCTTTTCACCTAGGAGGCAATCAGCATTAAACCATGGGCGGGCTTTGGACTCCAAGGATACAGGAGAACGGTATAAAGTACTCCATACCTTGACATATCACGCTGGAGACAGCATCAGACGGATCATCGGAAGAAAAGCAAGCTTGCCGCCAAGGATAAGAGGTGAAAAAGTGACGCATCTCATCCCAATCTGCTGACTTGAACCGCAATACTCGCCTATTGCCTTTTGGGCTGGTATCGGTTGGCGAGTATTGCGACACAGATTTCACCAGAGAGTGGTCGGATGTCCCTAATGGCGGAGATACGGACACCGAGTATCTGTCTGGATCGGTTGTCAGCAGAAGGTCCAAGCAATACGCAATATGGTCAACAATGTCAGGAATGCGCGTAGGTTCGTGGACGAGCTGGGAGAGACCATGAGTTACTGCGAACCGATAGGTTTCTCTGCCAGCGTGGTCGGTGTCCATGAACGGGTACAGCCACTCTCCATTGTGGGCATTAAAGTCCCCAAGGAACACCAACTGCGCAGAGGGATAGCGCCATTGGACCTTATCTGCAGTATCACTAAGATATTCAATAAGTCGAGTTGTCTCCTGAGCTCCCGTGTGTGATCGGTAAATACTGGCGTATACAATTCGGTCCAGGCCAGTATTTACATAGACCCATAAAACAGAAAAATCCGGAACTTCCAAGTATCGGAGACGCCGACAACAGATCTCGTCTCTGATATACACGCACACGCCCGCATTGGGGTGAAATTTGGTCTCCAGGATATAGCCTGGGTAATGTAGGTATGCCAGATCCGAACGATCACAGATCTGCGTCTCTGTCACAAAGAATAAGTGCGGCTTCTCTGTCTCAAGGTGGTGGTGGACATCGTGGAGATTTGAGTGCACTCCTCGGATGTTAGAGAAGTGTACTTTTAGGGAGAGGGAGTGCATCCGCTGTCGGCACTTATTTTTCTTTTTGGACTTTTCCATTATGTTGTTGGTAGGGTGAATAGGGGAGAGGAATAGAAGTTGAGTGAAGCGCAACGTTTGGAACCAAGCAACTCAAGTGGTCAGATCCACTGGTGGGTGACTCACATGGAGACGCCGGGGACGCCCAAAACCACCCGGGGATCGCCATCGGGCCCTCTCCATCCGGTCGCCAACCGGCACGATTGAGCAATCCCGGGATTTTACACAGGCGGCGGGGCAGCCTTTCACGAATGGCTAGAACGCTAGTTGGGCCCCCTACAACCTGCGGTCGGCCAGCGGCGCAACGTTTCTTTGGATCCCGCTGCCCTCCAGAATGAGCCACCCGGTGCATCATAACCCTTCGAGTTCAAACGGCTCTCATACGTTGCGCAATTACTCGGACCTATTCTCCTCCAATGGCTATTCAAGACATCATGCCGGAACGTGACTAGGTCACTTAGCGGCATGGCTTTGTCTAGAGGGTGGTTGCAAGCCGCGGTCGAAACCTACCACCTGCAAAATGCTTATCCCGCCATTCATCGGTCGCCAGAGCCTCGTCCGCTGTCCGGCAGGGTGCACCACGGGCAGGTGAGGTTGGCATTTGGAGAGTCTTGATAGTAGGCGATTCCCCCTTACACCCCCTCAGAAACCGTTGTTGGTTTTTTTCGCTTCGAACTGTTTTTACGCATTTATTGTTAATACCTACTTAAGATTTAAGGAGCAGAGCGGGTAGAAATCCAGCACGTATCTATTTCTGAAGAAATAGGTATCATTGTCGTATAGAGGTGCTATTTCACAAAGTACCTACGTTTTCAAGTTAGCTACCCACTACGATGTTGCTGCGTCATATTATGAAACTATACCCAGTCAAACTTTCTTTTGTGAAAATAATACCTCATATAAAGGAAATAGGTCGCACGAAATCAAACAAATAGGTTGGCATTGAAATGTCAATATATATATTTTTAATATTCATAAATTCAATATACATTATAATATCAAGTAAAATGAATTACTATAATTTATATAGGCAATATTTTAACACATGTTAATCTATATGTAATGTAACAAGAAAGTACACCAGCCGGCGCGTCTCGCCGACGACTTACAACAATATTATTATGGCAATAGGAATTCACATGGCGTAGTTTACCTCTATAACTATAGTAAATATTATCAATATACTTACAAAAAGGAAGAAATACTTTCTCGCAATCTAAACATTGCACAACTAAATATTATGCCATTCGTGTATAAAATAAACTTTTAATGTACATATAAAATGATAGAAATCTTACGTAGCTATGTTGGCACGCGAACTAGAACTAAGGGGGAGGCGACAGACGGTATGGTACAGGGGGGTCTGCGCTCGCAGTTACTAATCTTTGGTTTATCTAGCCCACCGCTTCAACTAAACATAAGTATAAATAAAGCATTATTTCGTAACAATTCACGTATCTAACGTTATATACCTAACTCTATATAATTTCAAGAAAATGACAAAAGTGATGCGCAAATTCAATGACAAATGATAAAATACTGTAAATGAAACTAGCCCTAATATATGAAGCAAAATACTGTTCAACTAACTGTGACTACATGAATACATTGCTGCGTTTGATGCGAAAGTTAATGTAATTCGTTGCTTAAGAAACCTTTAAAATAATGTTATCTACTTACAATGTATAGATTAGAAATAATCGTTAGGTACTTCTTAAAGTATATTTTCCATAGGAACTTTTGTTCTAACATACTGCATGAGAAAATGAAGTGATGGAGTTAAAGACGGCCCGAGCGAGCCGCGTTAAGTACCTCTGTAGTTTACATAAAATAACTTTACAATTAGTATCAAAAATATTTTGCGTGACTTAAAAAGTGCTCAATTGCAACAATAACATAACAAGTACGATTACCAACCGTATTACAAATCTAAAAGGTTCAATATAAGTCGATTTCACTGAACGATTAAATACAAACAACATTTGCTAGGCGTGGCGCGTTCGATCGGATCTGCACTTATTGTCTCACGTTCGCCGTGCAATGGCGTTGGCCGCCTCGACCACGGAACCAAGCCACGTTATGTACAGTAATAACCCTTACAACTATTTACAATAATTTTATTTACAGCTTAGCTTATCTTTGGACTAAGAGAAAGTTTTTTAAACACAGCAGAGATCCCATCAGCGCGGTATGGAATGCTTGTTTCTATAGTTAGATTGCATCTATCTAAAACTTAATATATAGTAAAACACGTTAAGCTTATAGTTTAGAATAAATCGCAATACGATAGAGTATTTTTATTTTAATTCAAACTGTATTTTCGTAGAGTAAATATTTTATTTATTATCGAATTTCCCAAATTATTTAAATATACAATTTTCGTGATGACTGAGAATTTAATTTATGTTATTTTAAAGTTTACATTTTTGTTTTTGTAACAATAGCTTGAGAATTAAAACGATTACAGAAATTTAGGTACAGTATCATCTAGTGTATTGTCATCACAATGGACCAGCCGGTCTAAGCCTTACCACCTACCTACGCATTGCATTAACTGTTGCTATGCAGCTCACTCCGCGCATCTTCTGAGCACACCTACACAGCGCGTGACGAGGTCGGCACTGAACTTACTTCTACAGGCATTATAACATAAAACTTGACGAGTATTAATTACAGGTACTGGCCTTATAGCTTTGGCACATACATTCATTACTTAAACTAACTTTGGCGTCACCAAGTGCACACGTTGCTTTGGTTTATATCCTTTGGCACTAAAGTAAAATATCCTAGTACGGTTATAAAAGGTAGTGAAGTTAAGTGCTACCGTATAAAAATATGGGTTTGAGCAAAATGGCCGACTCGGACCGGAGCGAACAGAATACCGGGCGTTGAATACTTTAGCATTACGAGTATTATTATGCACGTCGTTAATAACACTTTCTGAGGTATGACTTGCTTCGCGGGGGTCCACAAGCTAGGCGACTCCGGCTGCAGCTACAGGCTGTCTAGTCCCTGTAGGGCTTGCAGATGGCAAAGCGGTGGTTCATATGCTGGCTGTAGGAGCCCGAGTGCGAGAACTTCTTGAGGCACTTGCAGCACTGGAAGGGCTTCTCGCCGGTGTGCAGCCGCTTGTGTTCCGTCAGGTGGTGCTTGTGTTTGAATGCCTTGGGGCACTCCACGCACTTGTAGGGGCGCTGGCCTGCGAATGAGGAGATTTAGTTTAGTTTAAAGATACCCAAGTAGCTAAAAAAAGAGATAATGTTTTGATATCGTTGTAAAAACCAACCTGAGTGTTCATATTTATGCCTGGCGAGGGAGCTCTGCTTGACGAAGGTCTTGTCGCACTGATCACACACGAACTGGCCTTCGCCCTCCTTAAACTCGGTCTTCATCTTTTTCTTGAGCGCGGTTGCGTCGTCGTCGCAGTCGGCGGCGTCGTCGGGCCATATGGGCGGCGACCCTCGGGGCGGCGAGCGCGCGAGGTCGTTATACTGCAGCAGCTTGTCGAGCGGTAGCAGTGGGTTGAGCGGTGGGCGCGGCAGCAGGCGCGGCGAAGGTGACAGCCGGAAGTCTGTCAGTGATGACGACGAGCAATTGGAATGCGGGTAGGCGGGGGGCCGCTGTGGGGTCGTGCTGCGCGACGACTTCTGGCTGAGGTTGACGGGGTCGTCGCTGGCGGGCGAGGCGGCGCGCGGTGATGCGGTGGGTGACGGGGACGCGCGCTTCGTGGACAGATCAAGCGGCTGGTCCGCTGCCACCAGCGACTGCGTGAGACGTCGCTCGCGCGCACGGTTGTTCTGGAACCACACCTGCACCACGCGGTTGTCGAGCCCTATTTGCTGCGCTATTCTCTTGAACTCTTCCCGGTTCGGCCGCGGGTTGTAAGCGTAGTGGTCTCTCAACACCGCTTGTTGTTCTTCGCTAAGAGCGGTCCGCACTCTGATCTTGCGGTCGTTGTCGTGTATCGAGTTCTTGTCGTCGCGGTCCTCTCGGTAGTCCTCGTCCTCACTGGCGCTGACGCCACTGTGGACGGAGACTCTCATCTCGGCCTCTAATCTGTTCAACGCCATAGTCTCCGCGACTTGCGCGGCCAAACCCTCATGTTTTCTAAAAATGTTGCCGCATAATACTTTTTCGTGTTCGAGTAAATCGTTCTTGTTATTAAACGATACGTTACATTTGAGACATCTATGATATTCTTCTTTTACGGCAACGGGTGGGGTCTGCGGGGAGTGTCTGCCGGGGTAGGCCTGGCCAGGGAGTGGGGACAGTTTCTCATTACAGCGCATGTGTTTGGTCACAGACGCACTCACTGATTCAAGAATAGTGTTAAAGTTCATTCGATGGGTTTCACTTGGACCGTTGTTGTTGTGTGAGATAGACTCGAATGCCTGGGGAGGCGATCTCAAGGCGTTTTTAAAGTCTTCTTGCTCCTTCTTGACCGTGACTTCATCGTCCTCGATGTCCATGACGAGCTCGGCCTCGGTTGCCTCCGACCTCTTGTCCTCTTCGTCGTTTACCTCCTCTATCATTGTTTCCGGGTCTAGATGGGGCGAGGACGACGGTCTCGGACTAGTAGGAGACATCATTTTTCTTTGTTGGTACTGAGCCAACTCAAACAGTTGGGAGAGGGAAGCCGGGAAGCTGTAGGGTGTGATGCCACTGGCTGGACTCATCGGCATTCCGGAATGCATATAGAACGGGTTGAGGGCGGCCTGTCCCAGTGGCGGCCGGTGAAAGTTCTCCTGCGACATTGAGGCAAAGAACGCGGCGGCGTCGCTGTACTTCGGCAGAATGGGCAAGAAGGAGTTGCCCCCGGGCGCGAGGTTGTTGTTGAGCTGCGCGGCGGATGCGGCCCCCGCACGCTTGCGCGATGGACTGCGCTCGGGGTGCAGCGCGGGGTTGTTGGGCTTGATGCGGCCCATCTTGAGGTTCATGACGAGGCACTTCTTGGATGTCATATGGCTGGAGTAAGAGCCAGAGTGCGAGAACTTCTTCCCGCAGTTGGCGCACTCGAAGGGCTTCTCGCCGCTGTGGATGCGGAGGTGCTCCTTCAGGTGGTGCTTGAACTTGAACGCTTTGTCGCAGTCGTTGCACTTGAACTTGCGAAGCAACGCGCTCTCGTCGTGGCTGATCATGTGGCGCTGCAGGCGGTACACGTTCGCGAAACTCTTGTGGCAGATCTTGCAGGACTGTGGACAAAAGAAAACCCTCCTCATTTGTCTGATTGGGAAACCTGAAATAACGGACTAGAAAGGCGAGGTAAAATAAAGAACTGAAAGAATTACGCCCGATTGAAAGAAAGGGGAAAGGGTGAGTGTAGGTAGGAGAAGGGCACTGACATATCGCTGGGTATGGACCTGTGAGCTGGGCGCGTGCAGCGTCTCGTGGCGCTCGAGCTGCTCGCGCGAGGGGTAGGCACCGCGGCACTGCGAGCAGGCAAAGGGGCCGCCGGGGCCGAGCGGTGACCCACCGCGCTCCTCCTCCTCCGCACAGCTCTTCACCTCTGCCGCAGTCGCGCCCAGGGGACCCACTGCAACAAACAGAAGACACTTCTTGTAGCTCATGTTAATAAGCTTTCCGGGTTACTTTATTATTATTACTAGGTACTAAGTTTATTTCCGATAACATTTGTCAATGTATTTATAAATTAAGTTTATCACGCATGTAACTTTTTAAATCAAAAAGTACAAAGAAATATTGTGATTGCAATAATTATCTATTGATCGTGTACAGGTGTTTCTAAAGAAATTATTCGTTACAATTACAGGTTTCAAATCGTATAATTTGATAAATTGTTGAGTTTTAATCCGTTTTGTCCCGTATTCCGAACCACTACCTAGGTGCTATCACCCCCGTGCGACCCGAAGCAGCGACGTCAGTAACGATAACTCTTAGATACCTAAGTATATATGTAATTGTTAGGCACATTAATGTTTGATGATTCCGACAAACTTTTAACGGTGTACTTAAATGATAAATACTAAATAATTACATAAATTAAACTACTATACAAATATATCTAAATTAGTAACTCAATATCCGCCTAGCTAGAAACATCGACGAGTCAGCAGCTGCACAATACAGCGTACCTCGGTGGCACGTTTACCATTCAGGACAGATAGACCGTGTTCATCAAGGTAGATGACCTTCTGCATCAACATACGCGTGTCTCCACACAGGACTGAGGTCGACATCTTACAAGTACCGCGATAAATTACGAAACCAGACATTAAAATACAATGAAAGCGCGATAATTAGTACAATAAACCGCGGTCCAACATCCGCAGTAAAATATCAATCGACTAATGAAACAGTAATTGCGCGCACGATGTCGCCTGGCACAGTTATTATTATTACCTTAACGAGCTTTTTAAAAACATCCCCGATCCAATTGTCCGGCGGTAATGTCGTTTTCGAGGGTGTAAATCATGTGTAATAAAGAGGGAAACAAACAAGGGACATATTAATTAGCGATGCTGTTCGGTGTAATCCCGTAACGGTATTGAATTTTAGAAAATACGACCCCGTAAAGCGCGATAGTCGGCGGCGCTCGCATTATTTACGCGACTGTGGTCGGCGCTGCCGCTGCCCGTACGCCGCGCAGATGGTTACCTTCGATACAGCGGCAGCTATCGTTCGATTACGATCGGTACAACAGACATGCAACAGCTAACGGAGTCTATGAGCTGGAAGCGTGTTCAGATAGCGACCTGTGAGTGTTCCGCGTAAACGTAAGCGTAAAATATGTTGAAATGCTTGGCAGAAATCGAGAGCAAATGATTTATGGCGGGAACAGTACTGTGTTATAGACTCCGGTCGTAAATACACAACTGTGAACATTGTGCTTAACTGAAACATTTTGTAACGGATAGTAAGACCAAACATTTTGCTCATACCATGCATACATAATAAGTAAATCAAAATCAATATAAATTGTGGATCGCTTGGACTAAATATTTAAAAAGTAATTATCAACTAATAAATTAATATTAAAATATTAAATGAAAGTTTTGCCTCTTGTCGAGAGATGGCGCTTGTTGTATATGGTTGCGGGAAGGGTGGGAATTCATCGTCGATTTAAAGTGTGAAGAATTTAACAGTTTATAAGTATTACTTGTGTAATATATTCAAATTGTGCGAGAAAGCGCAATTTCTCAAAGGAGTTATCTCAGTCGAACTAACATACAGTAGCTGAAATTTTATTTATTTTTATTATTTATAGAAATTTTGCTATAGGGCATAACGCAGTATATATGCTTAAATTATATAATGTAGCTAATTAAAGTAAAACGGCGTTTAATTTTACCCACGGTAGACAACATACAAAAATAATGTTACAAAGTGAGTTTCGATTTCAGACTTCAAAAATGGAGAAAATTAGACTTTCTATTCGACGCTATACCTATATACATACCTAAATTACAATTTGAGATTAAGTTGTGAAACTGAAATTGCAGTCATACGATAAGAATGAGAATCTGACTGCATCACGACATTTTGGTCGGAGGTAATTGAAGTAAATAAGTGTGCCGTGTGCAGGCGGCAAGTGTTCCCTGAACCTAAGTAGATCTTCCTGATGAACACAAGTAACTACTCAAAACGAAAAAAAATCGAATTAAATAAATTTTAAGCAATCATATTTATACTGGAGTAGTTACTGTAAATCCATAAAATATTTATTTTTCTGGTAACTTTTTAATAACACATTCGAAATACTTGGCATAGTTATTAAATTATGTTTAGCAAATTCTATCTTTCATATTAACCGCCGTACCTCATAACTTACTATTTCAATTTTAATAATCTTATCGTAACTCAGTTGCTCCGAGATACTTACCGACCATGTTGTTGTGCCAATGTTGAATTGGATAACTAGTCACCGAAAATCACTTGTTCACTTTTATTTAATAAACAATTGAATGGGTTTTCAAATTATTAAAAAAAAAATTACCACGACAAAATAGTACCGCCACTCTACAATAGATGGCGCTACTAGTGTTCCGATACGTACAAATGTAGAGTTTGTTGTTCACCAATAATTACACATCGCGCAATAAATCAAAAACACTTCTAATTGGACAAGAACATTTAATCAATAATTCCAAATGGTGTGCAAGTGTCTTTGTTCATTACAATGGGAATGCGCGTTCACATTATCTGCACCTATGAGTAACGCGAGGTGGAGCGGAAACTCCTACGCCGAACGTCCGGCGATAGCGGCGCGGGCGCGAGTGGCGCTTCCTACGGCGTGCTGTTATCTTTATACCGAGAAACAAATGAACGCCGGCTCGCCCGCTCGCCGCTGATTGGTCGCACCTGCGCGGAGGTGGGGGGACTGGGAGACTCCATTTTTGTTACTGAAGTACTAGGCCAGTACATCATACTGCGATCTATTGTTTACTGTTGTAGTAATCTTGAGGATTATTATGAAAACTAAGCCGCGTACGTTTTGCTTTCGATGTTACTACAATCCGTTTATTAATATTCTTGTTTTGACTACACTCGAAAGTTACGGCGTAATGAAGCAAATGTCAGACCACGATTTGCCAGAAATTGTTGCACTTAGCAATCGCCGTCAGTTAGGTTCCTTATCTTAAGTAAGAACTTAACGCATAAAAGTTTTGAATTGTTTAAATGCCTGTGGCTCAATTGTAACGTATTACACACATTTTTGTGCACCTGTTTTAATGGTCAACGAATTGATGAAGATGCCGCGGTGATCGAGCGTATGAGTGCGTCTTCCCTAGTGGATCCCCGCAAATAGACTCTTATTAATTAACTCATTGACGAAACACCATCAAAGCAAGGCCAAGCGTATCACTGTTCTTATTTTATTTTATATTTCTAAAGAGTTATTCGACACGCCGAAATCTTTCAGTAATACGAAACGAAGAAGCTGTATTACCTAGGGGAAATCAGCACTGACATTAATGATAACCGCCACAGGAAAATATACAATTGACCACAAGAATATTTATTTATAAATGTCCTCTACAAAACCAAGATTACCTTAATGCGTGATATTTAAATAATTATAGGTATAAATAGGGTAATAAAATAATGTAGAGTTTATATATATATATATATATATATATATGTTATAACTGTATGAAAAAACGTAGAGTCAACTTCAGTTTTATTACGTCTCAATTTCATTCGTATCTCGTTGGTTTAGGCACAAACTAAGGAACGTACGAATAACCTACTTTACTTTAGGTGACTATTACACAAAAGACCTGCGCGTCAGTTTTACATACATTTTGATTGTGATTAGTTTGATACATTCATCCAAACTTTAATAAGTTAAGATCTTAGTTGAGGTGAAATTCTCGTATAAAATATAAAAAAATCCCTACTCATCCTCTTGTAAATATACTTTGACGCTGTCACGTCGAACTCTGATAACCATTTCAGATGAACCGACTATTTCTTTATTCACACGCGTCAAAAGTCAACTATAAAAAATACTGATTCACAGTTACGTTTGAGAGCTGCTCATTAGTCACCTAAACTTTTGGGTTCAACGTTAGGTATAAATCTGCAAGCCACGTCACAACTAAGGTGAAATACCTTCAGTACGACCGGCTGGGACCTGTGACTCAGCATTCACTCACGGGTCTATAGGTATAGGCGGTCAGATGGAAAAGTAGACAAGCGCACAGATATAATTCCAGTTACCTATCTATTCAATACCTACTAATGCCGGTAATGCAAACAAATCATTACCGACGAGATAAATGCTTATTGATTCCGGGAGCAGTGTTGAGGGGGGGGCCCGTCTAGTACGTTGACAAACACGAGTGCTCCTTCTGGATAAATATTAATTAACGGTGATTAGGAAATAGGTGGCTTTCATCGAAATTTCACGAAACTTGATCTGTGACGGCGGGCCGTCGGTAAAGCTGTAAGTGCGTTGTAACATATTCTAGACAAATTAGATTCATTTGATTCTGATCCTTTTCCAATCTTAATCTTTTGATATACTTGTAATTGATAACAGTTTATTTACACCTCATACACACTTGGTAATTAAAATTCTTTAGTCAGTCTTAGTAAATGAACGTCTTCTCACAATTAGATCTTAAAGTAGGTACGATTTTGTAACAATCAAATACAGTTGTATTAATTATATCGCGTAAAGCCATAAACTTACTGATATAATCTAATAAAACATCATAAATGTAAACAAAATAACACGACTTAATCATAATTCAGGAAAGAGTATCAATCATGGACTCTACGTTAAGTAGCAGAGTAATGTATTCATGCTGGAAGTTTGCAACGTCAGACCCCACGCCAGGCGGACCTCGAGTAAGAACCAAACAAAAATGAGGAAGAAACAAGCAAATGAATTAAAATAAGGGAATCATCGATGACAGAGGCGCAGGGCTCGCTCCCCTCGTGGCTCCAGTCCGCGGGATCCCGCTCGAGCACTGCATTTTTAATGCCGCCTTAAGGTGTCACATTTTCACCTGTTATGAACTTTGATTTAAAGAACGCAAACTTTTGGTGATTTTATTTTTTGGTTACACTTTTAAGCGCAATTTATTTATCAACAAATTCAAATTTATTTTTTTAGTGCTCACAATAGTTACAGTTTACATAATTAAATTGAAATTAATCAATGCGAACTTTCTTAAGCGGAGATGGTATTTTTAATTCTCGGACGTTTATAATTCGTAAACACTTTGCAAGTATTTGAATTTATTTATAATTTGAGGCCGTGCACATTTGATGAGAACTTCACAATTTTAATTCGCTTTTTATGAACAAAAATAATTTAACTTCAGCTATTTGTCTTTTTAAGCGACTTAGCATTTTTCGTGCTGCGTTGGTTTAAGATTTCCAAAGTGTATATTATACGTTATAAAAATGATCTTTTGTCGCATGGTGCACCGGTTAATTGTCTGATTGTACTTGTGTACACGTAACTGATACAACTTCATCCGGCGCACTTCTTTCAGTTTCAACTCCGAACTTTAATTTACACTGCGGGTAAGTTCCATTTATACCAATGAAATCGCAATATTTACTAGACTAATTTAAAACTTTATAATTTATAACTAGCACTTTTGTATATTTGTATGTAATAAATCACAAATTTTGCACTTTTAAACTGAAACTTTGAAGTATCACCAACTTTGAAAAAAGTGACACGTCCTAACGAACTCTACCAAAGACGTATCGACATTTGAAAGGGAAACCGAAAAAGGTAAGGTAAAGGTAAGAAGCAAAAAAAAACCAAAAGAAGAGGAGTCTTACTGAAGGTCGCGAGCCGCCTGGCGTCGGCGGTGGACGTGGGGAGCTGCTTGCTCCGCATGGCGCTCAGCGCGGCGGCGAGGCTGCTGGGCCAGGTGGCGGTAGGCACTTTCATGAGTCACTCACATCGGCAGCCCCAGGCGCTGGCCAGGCTCCACAGGCGGTACGAGTAGCTGTCAGCATAGCCGGGGAACATGCTCCGGGGACGCGCGACCATGGCGCGCGGGCGGGCGGCGGCGCGGCGCGGCGCGGACTGACTGACGGCCGGCAGAGCCGCGCGCCGCGCCCCTGCCCCGCTACTTGTTTATTTACAAGCGTTCGCCACACCTTCCCCTGATAACTATTTCTTTTTAGCATTTCTAAGTTTGTCATGTACTATGTGGCGAGAGTCAGAAGGGACTTGTGCACAGTTCGCGTGTTTACAATTAAGTTTCATGAGGTGTCTCTTGCAGGCATTGCAGGGTTAAAGTTGACGGACTTCTACGCTAACTGAAGTAAAACTAGTTGTAACTCAGGTATACACTAATATGATATTGGACTTTTTATTTTTTTATGATATTTATATTTTATTTATTCCAAATTTAATGTTTCTTTGATATTTTTTAATTATTAGATACATAAGCTACATATTAGATCAAGTATTTATTATTATTAATACAAAATTATACACTGTTATACTTTATTTATACTATACAAAGTGTGTGTACGGTACTAATACGGTTCTATATAAATGACTTCGCAAAGCTGCCTCGGTGTTGAGAACTTACAAAAACGTTGATAGAGCATTGTATATAACTTTAGTTCTGCTTTCGAACAACAGATGGCGTTAGCGGTCGTACCGCTCTGTTCAATCTGAAGCGACATAGTCATGCTGCCGTGCTCCACCGACTAGTGACTATGACTTACTCTGCTGTATATATTCGATCGAAATGACGATAAGGTTACTAATGAAGCGTAGAAGATGTTATTTAACAAGTTTAATGACGTGTTTGCTTTTGATTGTAACGCGTACGCGGGGAGTATGTAACTCAACAACAATCCTTGCTTTTATAAGGTAGATTGAATGGTTGGTTCAGTAACGTAGTTTTAAGTCACAAGATCTCTTCAATTTCGAGAGTCATAAATCTTCTTAATTGTGTAGGCAGTAAGTGTAAGGCTACAAAACCACTATATTGTATGGGTTGTCCGCTGCCGACCGTACCTCACGAGAGGCGGTGCGGTGTGTACATATACAGCCTGTGCTGCTGTCGGTACAGCACGTGTGGCGCACGTGTGCTGCCATCCCGTGCTGCTGTCCACGGTACGCCGTGTGGTCAGTTCCTGCTAGCGTTGTGTGAGGGCGCGGAGGTGGCCGTCGGCTGGTGTGGCGGCTGTTGCGGCGACTGGTGTGGCGACTGGTGTGGCGGCTGGTGTGGCGGCTGGTGTGGCGGCTGGTGGGGCGGCTGGTGTGGCTTTGTATTAGTTGGTGGGAGCAATATTTCACTGTTTAAGTAGGTAAGTCGTATTCACTTAAAAATGAAATATTTGTGACCCGTAGAAATAAAAGACTTATCTGCAATATGATTGCTTCACGGTACTATATTTTGTTGTCAGATATAAAATAAATATTCTTTTAATGTTGTAAATATATATGAATATGACTAAGATAATCGCAGTCGTACAGTTGACGCTATGTTACAGAGTATCAGATAAACCTCAACGTAACGGCAATTTAAAATTTAGTTTGTAGCATGTTTTGGCAATTGTAAAACTAACTTATACATGCTTCGGTACGCGCTAGCATGATGTATACCCGACATTAAACAAAAGCTAGTCACTCACAGAACAAACGCACCTCACGAGAGGTTCCGCCTGATATTTTCCTGTTACCTTCAGTTTCAATAATTGTATAAATAGTACGTATTATCTGCTACGCACGCCTTCCCCGCCCCGCGCCCCCGCCCCGCACCCCGCGCTCGTTGTTTTAAAGGTTAATAGGAGGCAGATAAGCTTCTCTCTAAAATGTGTCACTTTATGATTTCACGATAGTTCACGTCGATGTATTATGGTATCTTTTGTTCGACTAGCTATTGAATATATTGTAGTTTTCTTGAATATTCTGAAAGTTTAGGAGCCTAAGTTACGATGCGAAGAATTTCAAAAGTAACTAGAGGAAAGAAAGTGTAATTTAGATTTAGGCCGTAGGCAGCAGGTGCCTTACGCACTGGGGTATAGAAAAGCGGTAATTAAAAGATATTAAAGCAAAGTAACCCCTCTTGACCATAAACAAGTAACAAATTCAATTAACAGGTATTGCAATTTGATTAATAAATACCTTATAAAATAAAATTCCATTCTTTCTATAGAACGACTAGTACTATTTGGACGTAATTTGAGAATAGAAATCGACTAGGTATAAATTAGAAAATTCGAAATGTTTTAATTCATTATCGGTAAAAATAGTTTACACTTAATGAATGCCGTCTCTTACTTCATCATCATCTTCCTCTTCATCATCACAGCGTGAACACACCTGCACTGCGGCTGTAACAGGGACTGCAGGTAGACCGACAGGACCAACAGCCGCGGCGCTGGTGGTCCACACAGAAGCTGATTCCGAGTTTCAATCTCTGTTTTAGCGTTATTAAGATACATTTTATGTTTGGATCAACAGGCGTCACCTACACTTTAGCACAGTCGCTTGCAATGCAATCGTCGTCGGTCCACTGCCTAGTGCGCCGCGTGAATTCCGGAGACAGGTTTTAATTATACTGGTTTTAATTATATTGCTGGGGGCAGCAGTTTGTGTGACGAACACTTCGTAACATTTATATGTGTAGGTATTTATTAATTTGATATGGTGAATCTGACGTTTGCCGCGACGTGTCGTCGATCGTAGAGGATGTAACGGCTTCGTGGTCCGGCGATGCCACCGTGTAGCTCCGCCAATAACAACCTAGACTTCGATAAAGCATCGTACGCTTTTGTAGTGTGATTTAAAACAATAAGGCCGATTTAATTTTTCTAGCCGCCTGATCAGCACCCTCACGGGAGGGAGGTGGTAGATGCGTCATGGGTACTTCAGACGGCAACCGACCTCGGCGGGGTGATGCGGGACTCACCAGAGTGGCACCTTCCCACTAAAAACCACCTTGCCGGCTGTAGCATGGGAATGCAGTCAGCCTTCATCGGAACGACACCCGGGTAAGGAGGTGGGTGCCCAATCTTTCTACCCGGGTGTCGCTCCGATAACCGGAAATTAACAATTTTAAATAGGAGCTAGCCGGTTGGTCAGATCACATGTCCCTCCGTCTCTGTCAACTTCTATTGGAGTGACAGTGACGTAAAGTTTACCCTGAGATATTTCTATTTCATTCATAATTAAAGCAAAGGATTAGAACATTTGTATTACATCAAGAATATTTGCGTTTTATGTTAAAAAGTGTAATTTAAACAAGAGCCGACGAGCTTGCACCTTGTTTTTCCGAGCTGTCTTCCGCGCCAAGACGGTCTCAGGTCAGTTACTGCTACAGGTAACACAGACAAAAAGAAAAAAGCCAAACAAACAGTTCCGGTTTCCCACGAGCCCGCTCGGCGCAGTACACAATGGCGACGCCGCATCTGGCAAGGTACGGCGCAGCTCACCGGTAACACAGGTAACCTGCGTGTACAGAGGCTGTGGACGGTCATTGCGGATATTGTTCACTGAATGATGCTATAAAACCTTTGAAACAAAAGTTTGACAGTTTTATATTTTGGTTGAGGTTTGAGCAATTTTGATTTAGGAGGTAGCGTCGATATATTTTTTTAACTTGGGCTACAAAATTGGTATATTGGTATATTAATTACAAAAAAGGTTTCATAGCTAAAAGTTATAAACTACAATAATAAAGTAATTTTGGAATAGAAGTTCTAAGCAGAGAGCTACACTTCGAGATTTAATAGCTGCCCTCACGTTTAAGTAGCTCGTTGTGTAAACTTACAACCCGGCACGAGCAACGAGCGGTAGCGCGGTGGCGTCGCGGCGTGGGGTATTTAGTTCCCATCGATTGCCCATTGATATACTTTCCGTTATTGATCAATCATAGATCGGTATCACAGACCGGGCGCCCGCGGCGCGGCCCGCATCTATGCTTACAGTTTGGGTCCTACCTTTACACACAATACCTTTTAGACACAACGTACTTCCACACAATGCTGAGTTATTCAACATGGTGGTAATTAAAGATACTTCCCACAAACAAGCGATATTTTTACGCCTAATCAGCTCCAGTGACAGCACGTCGGTTGCAGTCGGATTGTTATTTCTACCAAAAAGGCGTTATCAGCAGAGGAAATTGTTATCCTTGCTGTCGTTTCGTTTATCTGCAGCGACAGCGCGGACCACTGCGAGCCCTTAGGTTATCGCGGCTGCCACCTTTGACTATGTATATTTATCACTGCGATAACTAACTCAATACTATTTGGTTTACTGTTATCTCTCCCTTGAATAATGTTCGTTCGGTTTTTGTACGTTAATAAATATTACATGTCTACCTTTTTTATAGATGGTACGATGTGTCTTGCATGTACAGTTTGATACATTATGTTATACTTGTTACGGTTTGAGAGAAAAGTGATACAGTTTGAAAAATAAATGTTTCTGTAACATTAATACAAACTCTACTTACTGAACAGCTGTACAACGCTATTTGTAAGTTCGTTTGTCGAGTCGGAGAATCTCCTATTAGCTTTATATATTTACTGTGTAGATAAGTAGGTTTAAATCCATAACTCAGCAACTAACAAGGAATGTTACAACTTTTACATCACTTGTTGTCATTTATACGGAATATTCTTATAATCATACATTTTATACATCCCATCACATGATGATGTAGGTATTGATATGATTATATAGTACACGAGTATTACAGAACTACGAAGTTACGCTTTGTTTCCTTTCTTCTGAAGTTAAGATTTAAAATATTTAAATTTCATCATAGGTACCTATAAGACTTTTCCACCTGACGATAGTCATCTTTCACTTCATCTTCATCATTGTAGCGTAACCCATCGCTCCCTTCAGATTTTAAAAGGTATTATAAGTAGTGTGGAAAAAGAGATCTTCAATATTATAAGCACAGATACATTCCAGACACCCGACTGCATGCAATCGCCTAGTAGATGTCCTCACCACTGCGGAAGATATAACTTAAAGTTTAATCAAACAGAACAAATCTACTTCGCCTGGACCAGCGAAAATTTCTCAAACCCGCGCCAGATGTGAAGTACGAGCAGGCGTTATGTCACGCGAGATTTATGTCTCAATTCCACCTTTATGCGACGTTTCTCAAAAGTATTGTGTCTCGTCGCGCGGCGGACATGTGGCCGCCAGCCGACGCGCCGCGCCCTGCCGACCTGCCCATTGTTCTTTAACATTACTTCTTTGTCCTAAGTAATCAACCGTTGCAATTACCGACAATTTGACACTTATGGTCTAGTAAATAAAGTTTGGAATACCAGTTTGTGGGTGACTCTGGATGTAATTGTCTGAGGAAACTGTGGTGCCAGATGGTCTGCAATGCAGGATGTATCATTGTCATGTTGGAACTGCCGAAATTATTAAAAGCTGGGTAAAACTGTTTGTACAGATTTCGAAAACTTCTAATCTTGTTTTTTTTGACAATGGACTTATGACAGCGCCACTCGAATGTTTGATAAACTTACTGTAGAATAAATCAAGGGATTATTTTATTTTTTCTCGAGCACGTGTTTTGTTGATGAGATACATTTTTTACTTAACTCAGATAACATCATGCGCTGTCATGTTTGCATCGCGATACATTGTTTTCTGATTTTGAAAATAACATGTTTTTATGTTTAAATATACACGTTTATTACAAGCTTTTGTATTTGTCCTGACTCACGCAACTTCCGCAAGCTGTAAGATCAACTTGATGTATGGTTATTATTAAATAAATGAAAAAGACATTCCTTCATTTATTGCTTCTAAAGAGCCCTAACCAAAGAGGGGCCCAGACTTTAACTACTGTTTACAATAAGAGTTTCAAGTCACATGGCGTGAGCCGTCCCAGCACACCGCCGCGCGTTAATGTTGTAATCAGCGGTTGTAATTAATGAGTTGGACGCCATTACAGTTATTGTTCTCTACCATTTTTCCCGCCTCGCTTCCACGTCACGTCATCCACTTCGGAGTTATTCTATTGTTTTCGGTTTAGCAAAAACCGAAGCTCCGTGGTGCGAATGAATTAATTATGAACATTTACAAGTTTATATATATTTACGCGCGGTGACACAGCGAAGGGGCTGGTAGGTAGCTTTGAAAGTGGACGCCCTGTTAAGTTGAAGTTAAAAGTCGTAACATGACTAAGGCTTTATGGTTGATCGTAAGTAATAGACAAGTCGATGAAATGTTTGTTTCTCAACGCTGACCACTACAACCCCACTACTACCCTTTGTATATTGTGAACATGTTTGTCACGTTTTCTTTATCGACTGCTTAACAGATTTACATATAATTTTGATAGTATATAAGACGACTTAACACGATCCAGCTGCGGACAAAACTTCATGAGTGATGCTGGAGCAACCGACTGAATAAATGGCTGAGCCTCAGTCGGGGCACTCGACACGCGACGGTGGCTCAAGCTAAAGCGAGAATCGCGCGTAATTCGGTCTTTTGTAGGCGCCCGCATACAAAGAAGCGAAAACTCTGCACGGGATTCGAATGCGAACCTCAGCCTGCACCAATTTCCCTGAGTACCTACTAGACGGTTGTCGGAGTTTGTTGGTGCAGCGGCCATTACTTTGTACTTTTATCTGTTGTTATGAAGATTGTGTTCAAAATTAAAACTGAATTAGAATTTGTTGGAACGATTTTAAAATTAACTCAAAACAATTAATATTATAAGGCATTTATTCAAACACACTGACTTACACAACTCGTCGGCGCAGTTAATTTAATTGCCACTTTATGCAAAGCAACCATATTTACTCCCTCCCGCTGACGGAGTGGACAATAAAGTGTAATTTAAAGCCGCTGGGCTGGAGATGCCGCTTCTTGCCCGCTAGATGGCGTTGGTTGGCACGACAACCTTTACCCGGTTTAATGGCGCACGCCTCCGCGGCGGCGACACCTCATTAACAGCCTCGACACATTATGAATTTTCATATTTTTTAACGGAGCTCGACGAGTTGGCAGCGCGCGTGTAATGGCTTCCGAGCGCTGTTAGCCGACGACTCGATGTACTTCGCTAATTTTATTGCGACTGTTTGCTAGCCCGCTCCCGGTGGGGCTGCGGCGGGTGCCAAGGCTGTCGCGGAGATATTGCTTTGTTTACAGCCTAAGCCTTTACACTTAAGCTAAAGTCATATAGTATACTAAGCTGGAGAAGGATACCGGGTATGTACAGAAACAACGCAACAGTCTCTAGAATAAAGACCATTTACATATGTGATCTTATCTTACCAAGTGGAAAGTAAAGTAACTGTAAATATGAGGTTGCTACATGTTGGTGCGTCTCAAACGGAATATATTCTACCTATTCATTCTCGACGAGAACATTAATAAGCTGACTTCAAACGCTTTCAGTATTCCGCCCGCAAAGCAACTGTGGTGAGGTTCGATTACTTTGTTCAAAAAAAGGAATCGCGTGATAATTCATTCTGTAAGAGACCGTTATTAGCCGTGTCTGAGATCTTGAGAACGAGTTTCAACTCTGAACTTACTGCGAACCACCTACGTAACTCAAACGGAGCCCGCGCGATAAATCCGACGCATGTATCTAATTAGTAACTTACTGACGTCAATGCGCTATAAAAGCACCTTATCAAACCCTAGAGAGGAAAACAACAAAACAGACAAACAGTCACAGTGACTAGCGCCCGCGCACGAGATCATGTCACTGATAGAACTAGAGCAGAGGACCAGGCGCACCTTGGAGCGACTTATCGCCGCATTGACGTGCGTGCGGGCACCGCCGCCTGAGAGTTCACGCCGATTGCAAACTGAGGGAATTATCTAAGTAGATATGTAAGTACAGGACCATTCAAAGTAGCTACTAAAATGGTTTTTGAGATGTTTATTGCGCGGAATAAGAGTTTGCAGTACGAATACTTTACATTATCGGGCGGTAAAATTTTCCTTGTCTTGTTCTATTTTAAAGGTTTGTAGAAAAAATCTATTCATAATCTCTCGAGATGAGAAAGGAACTGTAGAAATAAACATCATTAAAATATATTGCAGCACTGCACACATCTTATTTTTACTTTACTTTTTAAAAACAACAGATTGCAGACATGAGGATTTAAAAATTGCAATGTTCGTCTTTGTTGCATACGTTGACAGATGTTTATCTGAATGTTCAAGAGTTCACGTCCCTACAACTAGTTTCTTCGGACTAGTTTAAATGTCAGCCATCTTTTTGCGTATGGCGACATATTGCTATTTAATCTATGGATAAGGTTCGGCGATTATTTAATGGCATTTGAACAAAGTGTTCGGAGAAGGTTTAGGTTCCCCTGGTCGCTGTGTTACCGGACCGTGACATAGACCTGCGTCGGCTGGCGCATTGCCAACTCAGTCAGTGGGGGACGCGAGTAGTATATAATAAATAAATAATGAAATTCACATTGGAAACAAATTGTGACCTCAAAATTAGTAGGTACATAGCGAACTAGGATGACGCCAGATAAAATAAAGAAATGGACAATAGAAGAACTCGTAAAAAAACTTTTGTATTAATCTTGCAAATCTCTGTTCCTTACCAAAATTCGTACTTGGTACCGCTGGAGACCGCTGTGACGCCTGCCCCTTCTAATGTTACACTGGACGCAGCGATCGTGCTCCACCTCATCTGCTGGAAACTAACAACCAGAACGAAGTTCTTACATACGCATTCAAGAGATTCTTCACACTTCCTTAACGGGATCCGGGTTTAGCGGGTTTTGGCATTAATATCTTTAGAGGCAATGTGACTTCGCGTCACCTAACCATCGAGTTTGCACTATATGTTGCTAAAGAAATATGAATTGTGGTGAAGTGGTTAGTAGGCCTGCCTCAGAGGTACCAGGTTCGAGCCTGGTCGGGGCATTCATTTGTGTAATTGATACAGACGTTTGTTCTCGGGTCATGGTTGTTTGTTATGTATGTCCCCCCTAGTTCATTGTATGGTCAAACAATGGCCAATAACTCCAGCTCTGCTTACTTTGGGGCTATACAGTTAGTGTGTTTGTCTGGGACTTATTATTATTATATGAACTTTCCTTAACTTCCAGCTCTCCAGGTCGCGAAACCCTGGCTGAAGGCAGTCCACAGTGCGGTTGTCGTGACGTCAATGCCTCGTGCGATATTTGATAGTAAACATGTTTGCCCCTGGCACGATAACAGTGCGCTGATTACTGCGCAGTTACCGCGCAGGTGGAGGGGACCTCGGATGAAATATGCGTTCAAATGTCCACCCGAAATATGATGAAAAAGTAGTTCGTGAAGTGGAACAGTATGAGTTGCATTCGGGTAGATCTTGTACCTATGAGTTATGTGAGTGATAATTGAGGATGAACAAGAGCGTAGGTGGTGCAGAGGTGAAGGCGCTGGCTTAAGCCTCTGATGGTGAAAGAATGCATCGTGAGGAAACCCACATACCCCAGCCCACAGTAGGCAAGTACCACCCCTTGGTTAAGTGAGGCTGCTGTCCCCGCAGTGGGGCTGTCGGGGACAGTGGGGATACAGACAAGGAGGTGGCACTCACACAGCTCTATCCAGTTAACTTTCCATATTCTGGAATTTAGTATGTATGTATTATGTGCGTGGAAATACAAAGATGGAAAACGACTGACTACAAAACTGTTGGAAAACGTGTTGTGAAGTTTGAAGAGTTGTTGAGCAGCATGAGCCTGTTGGCTTTGGAATTTCAACAGATGCAAGAACCAATCTATGTTATGAATATAAACAAATTTGATAAAATTTGCCGAAAGGATCTGTATATTATGTAAATTCTGTGTAATTCTTTGCTAGCTCATGTTTGGTTTACCTTATCATCCGTCTATTTATCCGGAACAATATAACCCTGAGACTCTCAAACGTGGAGTTAATAAGTTTCTCTTGGACGCGCGTTGCGTTCCAGCAGGTAAGGTGGCGGGGGGGGGGGGGGGGAAATGCCCGCCAATTGTAAAAACAAAAAGTCTTAGTGTTTTTCCATAACAATTTCATTGTGATATGTTTCCTTATTTTAGACTCCGATGCAAATAATTACTTACTTTAAATAATAACTTAAATGTAATACGCGATTTAAACACTTATTTCATAGCTTGGACAGGAAATCATATTTAAAAATAAATGTTTTATTCCAACTAGTAACAAGGCTGCGATAACCTTTAGATGCGTACTTTCAAACCTGTTATCTCTGCTGTTCGAATACCTAACTAGATTACTACTGAGAGCAATTCTGTGTAAAACCAACCGGCCGCTCATTAGTTAAATCTCCAACCTGACCGTTACACGATAAATGGCTGACGAATTTAAACATTGATAAGTAATAATAATAATAATAATAATAATAATAATAATAATAATAATAATAATAATAATAAGCGATAGTAACAACAACATTGGCGGGTTTTTGTTTTCTAGAAGGTTGTTGGCTCTGCGGCGCATTTGTGTGCGAACCTTGAAGAAATCCAGGCCGAGGCTGCTCGGGGTAGGTGTCGCTATCGAATGTGACCTTTATTACGTTGTAATAAAGTCTACAAGTTGCGTCGGAGGCGGTGGGAGCGCTGACGTCAATCGGTAGCCTATTTGCGCTATCTCCGCGATACGGAGGTGAAGGATCGACTCACGCGCAGCTTCTAGGAACCGTGATGATTGATGGCTCTTTGTTCCACGAGGTGGCTGACAAGGTGCTGTGTTATGTAAAGTGGGGTAGTTATAAACGTTTGTAACATATAGATACGGTCCAGGTTCGGAGTGATGCCCAATACGACACCGACCCGACACCGCCTTGGCGTGGCAGTAGTGGGAGGTACGTGGCAAACGGTTAGTTTGTGTGTCGACACTCGGCTCTCCGCAGTTTTGTTGTAGCCAGTCTGTTTGATTATCTGGAGATCTCAATATTTGTGCAAATCACAGGAATATGTTTATAATCTTCTGTTTTAGTAGTAAAATGTATTTACCCTATTTACAGTCGTTAGTTATGCACCAAGGCACCGGGCCTATTTTAAGGAGGTTATCCTCAAGTTGTGGCTTCTGACTGAAATATTCAAACTGGGCTTTTGTTTCGCAGGTCACATGGTCGCGTGACAGGAAATAACTTGATGTATTCAGTACCTGTGGTTTACTTGGACAGCAATATTCCGAGAATTGTTATTGCAGTGTGCTGCTATTTATACTTGGTCTTGTGACATTTGTTATCAGAACACAACGGACAGATTAAATAAATTACGGAGTTGGCAATTAAGTGCTAAGACATAACGCGTCAACATCGGGAACGCCTGGAATGAGCAACGTTTGTGTGAAGAGAAACCCACCCGAAACAACACACAGGCTAGTTTTATTACGAAGTTCTATTGATAACACTAGTGTGCTAGCTTGTGTTGAACAAATGAACTTACAAAGTATAGTTCGATGTTGGTCAGGTACGCCAACAGCTTCATTCAGCTTCATAAACTTCCTGCCCGCAACCTGGCACCTGAGACTCACTGGTAGTTAGAGAAACCAAAACCTGGATTGACAATTCGAACTGTCGCTCCAATCTCTCAATGCACTGGCTCACGAGTTGTGTCAACATAGCGTGTTATTTATTCACCTGTGCTGTGACGGCAACGTTCAGTAGGGAACCAACACGTTACGAGTGCAGAAGGCATGTTGCACCATTTCCCACTGACCTACGAGCCTACCTTGGCCACCGTTGAAACATAGGATAAAGTTACTTAAAAGAATGTAACCTATAGGTACATGTGCAAGTGTCATAAGGTCACTCGGCGCGAGTTCGACGCTACGTTGATGCTGTTTACAGGGCAACTCACTGTAGTCACACTAGCACATGTTCATTCATGGGCAACGTGGATGTGAACGTCTCCCTGGCACTGACTGCAGGAGCCAGGGACGCCCTCTTGGTTCCCAATGCATTCTGCAGCAAGGTTCTCCTCCCAGCTCTGTAGTCTCTCATGGTGCTCACGTCCCTGTTCATTCAGCCTCAACCTCGGAGGTGTCTTCAGACATATAGACATATATAGATGAACATCAGTACAAGACGCAATTATATTGATCTTATGATTTCAACAGAGCGAGACTTAGAAAATTACAGATTTACAGTAAGAGGATACTTTATCTTATTATATTATTCAATAAAACACTTTTGAACCCGCATTTCATCGCGCTTACATTTTACCTGGGCGTTTCGGTACCTCCGCAGACCCTGCGGTCACGAGGGACTCATTCAATATGTGAAAATATAATTAAACGCAATAAAGTGCAATTAAATAGTGGTTTATCTAATATTCTTAAAAACTAAAAATAATTCGTG
Organism: Marasmarcha lunaedactyla; assembly: GCA_923062675.1. Lineage (NCBI taxonomy): Eukaryota > Metazoa > Arthropoda > Insecta > Lepidoptera > Pterophoridae > Marasmarcha > Marasmarcha lunaedactyla. Next base: position 1,036,691 of record OV281344.1, read on the forward strand.
AAACTTAAGTAAAATTATTACATTATTTAGCTCCGTCTGTACAAATTCCAATATGGAAGTCATTTCGAATGCTTATTAGATATGTACCTACGTATTTAAAAAGCTTTTGATAAATAATTTATATTTTTAGCACAAATAAAGTAATTTTAACATTTTAACATTGAACATTTTAATTTTAGATTTAACATCAAACAAATTTGTGTAGCTAGCAAGGAATATTCCTATAAGTATTGTTTGAAAATTCTCTACTCTTATTGTGTCTACAGTAGTCTCCATGACGACCGCGTGGTGTCGTGGTAAGTAGCCTTGCCTCAAACGCGGAAGGTCCCAGGTTCGAGTCCTGGCCGGGGCATTCATTTGTGTGATGAACATAAACATTAGTTCTTGGGACATGGTTGTTGATTTTTATATATGTATGTTTATTCTGGGTTCCCCCCCAGTTCGCTGTACGGTCATCCATAACACAAGCTCTGCTTACTTTGGAGCCATACAGTTGGTGTGATTGTCTGGGGATTTATTATTATATTACTATACTACATATTATAAACTATCCGATTATTTGGATGATAAAAGCCCGTGGGTATAATCCCCTCATTAACAGGATTGTACTAGTATTTGTAACAAAACATGTGTAATGTGTCTGTATGTTCGATGAGTTCTTCGTCCCGATGAATATCTAAAGCGTCATTGTCACTAAAGTACGTCTTCTTATGCGAGTGTCGGGTGACGGGTCGCTCACTTCCCTCTAATATGGTTGAGGAGGGCGATGGCTGGATCCCGCGTTAACTCGTGAACGGGTGCCGTTTGACGGTGTTCGTCGTTTGGATACTTGGGGGGAGGGAGACTTGCCGAGCTAACAGATGCAGAAAAGAATAATTTTGTATAGACATAAAGAGACTCTGTAAATTTATTTTGAAAAAAAAATATACCCGTGAAGTTTCTTGCCAGTTCTTCTTCACGAAGGTTTTTTTCGAACTGGTGGTAGAATCATGTTTTATTTGACGTCAATAAGAACAAGTAATTGTCAATGTTTAGAAATAAATAAATATTTCATAAATAAATATTATTTATTAAATTGTAGTGGAACATAAAAAAATAAATAGAAATAGAAAAATTGTTATAATATAATAAATATTTGTATACGTTTTACCATGTGATACCAACTGAATTCCATCAAACCTGAAATGGTGTCTAATCATAAATAATTAGTCGAGGTATCCTAGCCGTGTGAGTGTGTGTGTGGTTGGAACTTATCTCCCAGCCGCGTGAGTGTGTGTGTGGTTGGAACTTGTCTCCCAGCCGCGTGAGTGTGTGTGTGGTTGGAACTTGTCTCCCAGCCACGTGAGTGTGTGTGTGGTTGGAACTTATCTCCCAGCCGCGTGAGTGTGTGTGTGGTTGGAACTTGTCTCCCAGCCGCGTGAGTGTGTGTGTGGTTGGAACTTGTCTCCCAGCCGCGTGAGTGTGTGAGTGGTTGGAACTTATCTCCCAGCCGCGTGAGTGTGTGTGTGGTTGGAACTTGTCTCCCAGCCGCGTGAGTGTGTGTGTGGTTGGAACTTGTCTCCCAGCCGCGTGAGTGTGTGTGTGGTTGGAACTTGTCTCCCAGCCGCGTGAGAGTGTGTGTGGTTGGAACTTATCTCCCAGCCGCGTGAGTGTGTGTGTGGTTGGAACTTGTCGCCCAGCCGCGTGAGTGTGTGTGTGGTTGGAACTTGTCTCCCAGCCGCGTGAGAGTGTGTGTGGTTGGAACTTGTCTCCCAGCCGCGTGAGTGTGTGTGTGGTTGGAACTTGTCTCCCAGCCGCGTGAGAGTGTGTGTGGTTGGAACTTGTCTCCCAGCCGCGTGAGTGTGTGTGTGGTTGGAACTCAAGCCCTCGTTACACCAAACCACTCACAGGATTTCCTTGTTACGTAGTGTAGTACACTCTTGATCAGGTCACTTGGAACAATCACACCAGGCAGACACACGGATGCTGCCTCTTTTTCTGCTTCAGAGGTGAAAAAATATTTTGAGGTTGTCTCACGGCCGCGTCACAGAACTTGAGGCCGCACGCCTGTCTGTACGTTGACTGTACGGGCACCGCGCAGCTCGGAGCACATCTGACGCAGGATTGTGTGCCGGAGTGAGTGGCTGGAGTCGATGGCATCGCACTCACTAACTAACTACAACTGAACTACCTGGCGTGAGAGACAATACTGAGTGCGAGTGACCATATTTAAAAAATGATATGTGAGTCTCCTCTCCCTACTCTCTTTTCGCGTGGGATCATAATTTCTATCTAAGGCATCGTGATTTCTTCGAAAATTGTGTTTCCAAGCAATAAACCAAACACTAGCAAACATTGTACTATAGAATTTATTTGTAGTTGTGGAACCGAAAATTTCACAAACACACTTTTTAAAGTTGGATATAATGCTAGCCAGTTTATAAATTTACTTCTAATTGTTGACTTAAAAAGCCCTAAAGTGAGTAGAAAAAAACACCTAAAATATTAGGAACTATTTAATGTCAACTGTTATTACTTCATTGCCATGTTCATCCTAGTCAGCATCACAGCACTTGCGTCATCTGATAGGACTCCCACTAGCTGTCTGCGACGACAGAGCACATATTTATAGTACTTTGGAACTATTGGATTCCGGGGTTTTCATTCATTAACCTTTTCATTTCAAATCAAAACACATATCCGAAGTCAGGAAAACGCAGTTTGCTAACAACGTTACTTATTATTCAACAATACTTTTAAACAAATGCATTAATAAAAAAAAATTACAACTCTAGAATGAACATATACATTTAACGTCCATACAAAATAATTTGAATAATGTTTTCCTCAATCATCCATCGTATTTCTTTATGTTATCCTTCTTAAATATTGATGTAGGTACCTAACATAATATAGAAAAGTTCTAAGCACCCATGTTACGGCAGCCTGCCTACAGCTTATAACCACGTTTACATTTTAAGCCAAAGTAGAAATCTTTCATCACTTCTAAACACAAAAAATAAAATATCAAACTGCTATCCTAAGTGGCTTATCACGAGGAGGTCCAGCCGCCTACGCATGTAGTCACACGCACACAGCAACCCGCACCGCACACACGTGTACATCCGTGTTATCAGCAGTCATTCAAGTCGCCGGTTATCGCTCGCACCTCGCCGCCATTCATCCCTCGATACCGCTCTCTCATTGTGTTCAAATGATTTTAATTGGATATTGCGATAGACTAGTCTTCCATTGCCGCTTTGCCCGCGGATCTTTATCTACTGTGATAACCTAAAACACGTTAACAGTAAGAATATGTAGTTAAGGACAATTCCTTTCTTATGAGAAATATCGAATGCACTTCGTACCATCTACTGGCTGTTGGACAGGCATAGTTTTAGTAGTACTAGGTAGTCATAGGACTTTAAATATTAAAGTTAATATTTGAAGGTTTTGTTAATATTCGTGTTAGACTTTAGTTACGAATACACCAAGTGAAGAATAAGAACTGAATAAGAAAGCAATGGATGACTTCGTGATCTAACTGAGCATCGTTTCGTTGCGAAGCAGGTTAAGGACAGGGGAGTTACTCGCTTGTCACGATCGGGGCGGTGTTACAATGTTTCTTATTTCAACCGTCACAGAAGACTCGTCTACTTGCTTCTATATTTGCAGTTAGAATATTTCTGTTACTTATACAAAGCTTGTTAGAATAAACGGATAATTATTTCTATTCCTATAAGTATTTTGGAAAGCCGCAGCAAGGATTGTCGCGTAATTCTTTGAAAAGTTTAAACCTCAGAGAGTAAAACCTCTCTTGGTTTACTATTTGAACTTCAACCAAAAGCAGCACAGTGCCGATCCTTTGCGTGTTACAATAAAACTAATTAGTTAATAAGTACCTAAGTAAAATGTAATGTTAAATTATACAAAAAGTATAATTTAATACTTTTATATTGAATACTATATCTAATAAATACTCTAATACTTTTATAGTGAATCCGAGTTCCGGAACGACTCACTTGACGCTAGAACGCGCGACACAGGCCGCCGTGCGGCGCCGCGCCGCGTCGCACGCAGCGCGCTGGTTATAGCAATAAATTACTGATTATGTGCTGTTTGTTGGTTAGCTAATAAAACAACAGTCGGTGCGGAATCCTAATGAGAGATCTCCAGCTATCTCTGCAGCACCTCGTTCCGTTCGCGGAGTCCGTTTTTTCCTTATTTTGTAGATATCGTTTTTGCTTTCAGGATTGATGTAAGTAGGCTAAGATAATTCAAGGTCAAAGTAATATAGTAAGATATAAAAATCTATTAATCCTGGAGTCAGCTTCGAACCTTCACTGTGTTCCAACTTTGACAGGAAAGGGAAATTCCGGTTATTTCGAACTCCGTAGCAATATTCACGTAGGACGGGAGATACTTACTTTAATTACTAAGCAAGCGCAGTACGTTTGCTGTAAAGGAGTTAAGAGTCATGTGTGGTATCGACAAAACAGTTGGTTTTTGCTCAAATTCTACGTGACTGTCAAAAAATCATATTAATATTCTCAGTAACTTAATATCTTGATATTGATAAAGACCAAAATAACAGAACTTGGAAACATTCGTGTTCGCAAACCATTAATACTTCTTAAAAACAACAGAATCGACCTAAATAAACTCGTTCCCAGCAACTAAATATAGAAATCCACTGAACTCCATCACAACTAGAGAACTGACCGTTTAAATCAACTTATTGAAATTAACCTTAAATAAACCTTTGGAGAATTTTCCCACGATTAAAATTCCAAAATTGGGAAAAGCGGAAGTGGCTCGCAGCGGCCGGGTGGGGGAAGGGGCTGGATCGCAGGCGACGGTTAATTCAATCGTGATAACTGCGGAGCGCACAAATACATTGACCAACGACCGCTGTAGCCAGCGCGGGCCGCAGGGCTGCCTGTCGTCTCGAGGAGTTTGTTGCGATGTGAGTGCACGGTTTAAGACGATATTTAAAGTTCTTCTCAATAATTGTCCAAAGGACAATTTTTTCTGAGTTTCAGGAGTATTCATCCGTGACGGGATGGCGATAATTGTGCCTACTTTATAAGAATACATCTCTGAGATTTAAGTGTATTTTTGTAATATACAACTGGCGCTCGTTGTTTTATACGTTAAATACAAGAAGAAAGAGAAGATAAAACTTTTGTGTTGATTTGAATACAATACTCAATGCATACCTAAGTATTTAGGAAGAAATAAAAAAAGTAAATGCCAAAAGGAAGACTTTTAGAAATTCGCAATCGTTGCCAGCCCTAGGCCAAAGAAAGGGATGTAGAACCTGTCGTGTAGCGGCGACCTTGCAGCGACAGATAACAATTGAAAGCCGCAAATTCAATATTCCGAGGTGTCTCTCCCGCCCCGCGCCCAGCTCCCCGCCGCCTCACCCCGCGGGTGGCACCACTTAGCACGGCTCCACTGCAATTGAATTTCCAAACTCTCCGCCGTGATCGCCATTAAACGTACCTATAGTTTTGTCCACCTTTGTCCTGCCGAGTTAGATTTAGTTTGAACGCTCCCATTTTGCATGACAATGCCTGAATTCAAATCGAATAGAGCTGACCCTCGTCGGGCGCCATTTACAAAGACCTCTCTTAACGAGTGTATGAACACTGTTCGAGGAAAAATAACATTCTTTTGCTTGTTAGGATTGTTTGATTCTCAGGAAATGAGGTAAACCTTGAAACCAGCCGACCGAACGTGGGGCGAAGATACGTGCATCTTTACGTAACAATAGAAAATTGAAGAAATCTGAGAGAAATGCGCAGCTTCCGAATCACGTCTCACGCTTTATCTGCGTAGCGATGTATGGGGCGGCCGCCGGTCGCGATAGGCCGCATTAAACGCCGATTATCCTACCGGCCCGCGCCGCTCTGATTTATGCGAACTATTAAAATCTCCGAAGGCACAAAATTAATTGCACTACTTCAGTGTTAGCCGCTTTATTAATTGGGTCCGAGTCGCCTGTTGTTTATCGGCCTTCCCTTTCGTGACCCCAAGAACCCAATTTGTCCACTCACGTTTTACGTTTTCGATTGCTATTAGGGTCCCTCTACCTTCAGCGCAGGGCACGTAGGGATCTTCGTGCGTTCCATTGTTTCTTTGAATTGAACGACCCTCATCGCGGGCAGATTGAAATTCAAATGGTCTCCTGTGCCACGTCAAAGCGAACGCGAGTGCGGAGATGCGTGGAGGTACTTCTGAAGCGGCACTCGAGTGCGGTGACTTTCTAACTTTTTAAAATCGAATTAGCATTAACTTTTAATCACGTCGCCGCAATTTGCCCTCTTTGACGCGAGGTGAGTGAGGGAGGGAACACGCCGGTCAACGACGACTAACTTTCTGATTCTCAATGAGTATGGTTTGGAATAAGCTTTTTTGCAAATATTTTTATAATCATATTTTTTCTCATTCGTTTCAACAGCGGAGTTCGATTTTGATTTTATAAGTATTTGCACTTTATCTATTAAGCATGATCGGATTTCACGTAGCACGCTGGATTTATAAATGGGAATATGTTACAATAGCCAAGGATCTTGCATTATCAATTAATGCAAATATGTGAAAGAGACATAAAAAACCGTTTACTCAGTAATTACAAAACCTCTTCAATTTAAAACGATTCTGTATCGTCATATATCTGCGGTCCACGCGCGGCAACACCTGCGACTTTCTGCGACTACCCACATTCGTCTTCTTAATGTTGCGGCGGTTCAAATACGAACTGTCAAAATGTGTTGTTAATTGCACATGGACAAGTTTTCGGTCACGGGGAGGCGGGAGGATGGCGTTTTAAATTATGAGATACAATTAGAATGTACATTAGGGTATGCGAGGTGAGTGTGAGTTTAATGACGAGTTTAAAATGGGTATCGTCAAATAACTCGGAGAACCTTCGTTGGAAAGAGTAGAGTAACGGTAAGACAAAGAACAGCACAATCGGGATCTAGACTCACCGCCGGCTAGTGGAGGCATGATTGTCCCAAGCTCTAAACACGATGGTTTACGAGGGCGCGTGACCGCAGCGACGTTTGGGCGCGAAGAAAACTCCGCAGCGCGCCGCCCGCCATAAAACCGATCCGCCTATTTAGATCATCTCTGTCATTTGAAAGAGGTTGCCAACCTTTACTTCGGCACACCCGAAACTGTACTTTAAACTCTGAGACATACGAATCAAAGCGGCGATAGATGATTTGTAACCGGCCAGTATGAAAAAGGTAAAAGAAAGGAGGCGATAAGTTTTATTTTTTCAGGTTTAGTGTGACTCGGGGGACGGTTGTCAATCCGGAGAATGGCTCCGTACCTTGCAGGGATTCCTAGCTAATAACGATTCTGTGATAGCTGCCGGCCGTCACTGCTGATAGATAGTTGTGAGGTTTTACGATTGTGGCTTCGGGCGATGGTTCAAACTATTTCTGGTCCTATAATTCAAGTGTCGTTTATCTTTTTTATTACAAGTTGTTTAGGTGTTTGTATTCTTTCTGGTTCACCTGATGAAAATGAATTATAGAATGAGGACTGAGTATGTGTTTAGGAAGAATTTAGTAAATTGTGCTCCTTAGGGTACTAAAAACCTTTATTTTTAATTTTATAACAATAATGAATAGTGCCAATGGAGTATTATTTTAATTCTACATTCTGGTTATTTCACCACGCCTGTCTGTGCGGTTCACTCGTAGATAGAGGGACACCGAATCACCAGGCCTGTCACCTGAACACTTGATCAGCCTGTGCGCGAGGTGGAGCGGGGGGCGGGGTGTCGACTGACAAGTACCCAAGTGCCTTGAAGAAATCCTGAACCCTGAGACGCATCTTTTCGCAGGTATGTTAATAAATATTAAATTACTATATTATAAAGGTAGATATAAGCTACTGGGTTAACCGTTGGTTCTGTCGTAATACAACTACAAATATATTCTTACAGACCATAGCCTTACAGTACCTGCCAATCATAAATTTAATATTATTTATTTCTAATATTCATAAGTTCATTCAGTTGTAAATGAGGCAACAACAAAAAATTCTCAGATCACACTTGTAAGAAACCATTTTTCCAGCTGATTAAGAAAGTGTCTGTTGGATAGCGAGCAGCGCGGCGTGGAGCCGCCGCGACGCCGCGCGTCTGCCGCCTGCAGTGATTTGTTCCTCGCGTGATGTGTACGCGATGTTATTATGGCGGAGGCGCCTTTCAGATGCTCTCGTAAAAATCTAGCACCGATACATGCAGATTAGCCGGCTTATCTGGCAGCTCACATTCTAGGGTACGACGAAGGAGATTTGTAAGTCAGAAATAGATATTTCATTAATAAGAATATTTAAACTCGTCATAATATTGTCAAGGGTGCAGTAAAGTACCTTAAATATGCTTTTGACAAAAGCTTTTTTGAGATTTATTTAAGAGTATCTTCGTTACACTAAAGCTATGAGCTAAGGTCATTCAATTCTTAATAACCTATCGTTTATAAAACATATTTGACGATCGCTAGAATATAACCCGGTGACGAGTGGCGCATCGCTCGCGGCGCGGGCGGGCTATCTCGGGAATCGCTCCCGAGGTGACACCGCCGCCAGATAGAACTCGCATCACCCAGAATAGCCCCTTTATCTCACGAGGTACTGCTGACTCGAGCGTTCCCAAGATAAGATGGCCGCTGCGATGATTTCATATCTGGAATAGTGAGAGCTTTAAAAGTAAAAGGTTTTTCTTTTTGAACCAGCTGTGTAAGGTCTTTTCGATTGTCGGGATGTGTTGTTTTTTCGTGTCAAAATCAGTGCCAAATTACTATTCAGAATAATTTGTATCTTTAATCTTAATATTTCTCTAAAAGTCGCTGATATAAATGAATGTATTTAAGACATTAATTATTGCGTAATACTTGACATCAATCTCTTACAACCATTAGTGAAAACACTCTTACTAATAACGTTCTTAAACTTTCACGTTAATATTTAATTCTTAGGTTAAACTCCGCGGGCAGGGAGAACCTGATCTGTACAGCTAGCCATTTGTGTATGGGCTCATATGTACATTAACAGTTCTTCAAATCTTTATGTTTATCTGTATATCTTTATGCATTTGTTTTTTTAAACGAAAAGACAAAGTTTTATCTTTGCCGAGAGACAAATGATAATGACATCACACGAGCCAATGTAAACGTAAAATACTGCAATCATTTTATTGTCCACAACTTTTTGAATCCACGTGCCACCTGCATCCAGACGTGCGGCACTGGGGCGCAGCTAGCCGGGCGCCAGCGCAGCTCCAGCGCTCCGATGACGAGCCGGTTCAATAGCCACTCGCTAATCTCATCAAGTTACTGGAGATGCGGAGTTCCATCCTTGTGTCAGCGGATCTAAATATTAATTAGTAGCCGGGATAAAGGCAGGTAATGCGAAGTTCAGGTGGGCTTGCGCAATCTCGATGAACATGGAGAGAAAGTTTTTTTTAACTCTGACGAAATAAAGCTTTTTTAAATTAAAATTTAGTATTTGAATTTGTGTTTTTGAATAATGTTGTAGAAAATGGAACATCTTTGTCCTGCTTCTGGAGATCTGGGAATCGTTATCAGGGAAGTTGCTTAAGTTGATTGAACAGAGTTGGATATGGATTTTTTTGCTATAAGCTCCTTTTTTCTAAAGACAGAGAACGTATAGGGGCGTGACATCGTGAATGGACCTGATTGTATGTATGGTTGAGTGCATCAGCACATTCGAATTCAAAGAAAGCTTTTATTTATTTACTTTTAGCACATTTCTCTACAGCTTACCGCTCCTCGGACTTCCACGGGCCTTTGTACCGCTTGTTTACTGCACAAACCAGCTTTTTTTTATATCTTTTTATAAGCGGAATTCGCTCAAAGGCGGAGCGAGTTATGAAATAGTTCGAGCGTTAATTGTAGACGTCCGCTGCGGAATATTAAAGCGCTTCTTGCGCGACCGGCCGCCCTGCACGTACTGATCCGCAACATTTCGGGAAAATATTTAATTTGCCAAGTTTAAAATATACGCAATTAATACGGCTTGTTGGCCGTCGGTGTGGATGTAAAGTTGCTGTCCGTGGCTTCACAAGAAACTTTGGGAAAAAGATAGCTTTGGAAAAAAACGCTTTGGCTCTCTTGCAGCTCTGGAAATGAAGTACGAAGGTGTTTGTATTCTAGTTCTGAACAGCTCTGTTAGATTTCATGATAGTTTAAAAGACAGATACAAGTTTAGTTCAAAGTTTTAACTTTAAATTGCTTATGCGTCTTTTTATGTTAGCACGATTAAATCTGAATAGATCATATTCAGGTTGCAATATTTGGTCAGAAGGACTAATACAAATCTAAGTCGTTTAGTGCACAGCGATGGACCAGCACAGAATTTAAAAAAAAACGGCTTCTTTTGGTGCCAGAAGTCTATACGTAATTTACAGTCATTAGTCTTATTTCCAAAGCTAAAAAGCCATCTTCGTTCAAAAAGAGAGAAACAATGAAATGTTTTTTTGCCATCCTTCACCACATTGCCAATAAAATGGTGCGAGTATTTGTTCCGTGGAGGCTCAGCCGTGTATAGTCCGCCAGCCTGGGCGCGCGTCCACGGCGCGAGGTCCGCTAACGACGGTTTCCACACCATTACTCTCCAATAAAAAAGTCGCGTCTTTAATGACTCCGCCGATTACCCATCGAGGAAAAAACACGCGACACCCAGGGCGCGCCCGACCGCGCCGGCGGCTCCAGCTGCGTTACGATAGTGATGGTTTCACTAATGGTTAAAACCTTCTTTCATTTAAGACGATCACAATTGCGAAGAAACTACTTAACTGAACTATAGGACAATTACTTAAATAGGTAATAACCATGATTTCTTAACGATCACCCGGAACTGGTGCGTCAGGCGTGGCACTACTCACTGCTGCAACTCACTTCACACCTAGGTGTTAGTTACATAAACGCCATTGATTATACATTTCACTGGTACTCTTCATCACGTCTCGGTTGAATTATTAGGTAAGTTAGGTATACAAAATTCAAAATAAAATAAGAATGCTAGTTGGTAAGTGAGTAACATTCAAGCGATATAATCCCCTGCCAATTGTACGGCAGTAACAGTTACAACGGTGTAAGTGATGTGTTTCCAAACTTACAGCGACCGCTCGAGTTTAAACTGTCTTCGTTGATATTATTCAGTAGCGTAACCACTCTGTTATGGATAGGCGTTTTATTGCTTAAGTCTAATATTACTTTGTTGAGGTACTTATTGAAACGACATCAAAGTTTTGAATTGGCCTGTTTACCAATGTGGGACTCGCGACGCTGGTTGCCATTGGCCTGTGCTCCAGATGTACCGCATGGTATGTGTAAGGCCGGGGTGCTGCAGTTGACGGTAGCGGCGCCGCGGGATAGTTCGGCTTTTGGCTACGATAGTTTACCCTTACATTTTACATTACAATATAAATACTAAGCGACGCTTTCTTTTATGGTATAAAGTGTTGTCATTATAAATAAACCGTCAATAATGTATGTGATTTGGTTCTAGCTACTTACATGGTTGCAAAAATTTTTCAAAATATAACCATTTTTTATGTATAATATTTTAAATTAAAATTAACTGCAGCTACATTCTTTAAGAGAGATCATATTCACGATAGAGCAGCGATGTATAACAGGTACAGCAGGTTAAATAATCAAGGAAGATAACAATTGATGGATACGTAATAACGAGCAGCCTCCACGAGGCTCCTCAGGCGGACCCGGGGCTGTGGCAAAGTTGGCGTCCGTTCATTCCATCATGGCGGCCAATAAAAGTAATTAAACCATAATTAGACGATTTTTGGACATTAAGGAGTCAAATTAATTAGTCTCAGTAACTGCGGGGGTGAATGCGGGGTGGAGGCGGGGTGGAGGCACGGGTTCAAGCGGGTAGCTTTGTTGTTGGCTAGTTACTCAAATAATAAACTAATAAGTTGAGTATTAAAAACCTAAACAGAATCGGCTGGACGGATTTGGTTGCACTTTTGTATCTAGCTCATTATATTATATCGTGTAATCACGTATCAGACCATATTGTGCTCAGTAAAAAGGCTGAGTTATAGCCTTATACAAAATCTTATTGTTGAAATTTTGAACTGAAATTTTGATTTTCCGGAAAACATAAAGTTAGTAGGGAAACCCAGAAGTACTGTAGATTCTTAATAGAGCTATTATGAGTTCTGCAAAATAAATTTAAAAATAAGGTAAGATAAGTTTTTAGATTTTTTCGCTCCTCGCCCACGTTTTGCACCGCGCCAGAAAACCAAGAAAAATCGTCTGCACATCTTTCCGCGAAGGGTGAAGCGTCTCCGTCCAGACGCTCCTCGGATGAATTATTCCGTTTGTCCGCGCACCTCACTGTTGGTATAGCTTCTTTAATTAGCTGCAGATGCCCCGCTCCCGAGCTTTTATCGAACATCAGCTTTGAACTGTGTTTGCTGAGGTGAAACAAGATTAGGCTCGAGGAGAGCCGGAGGTAACAAGGTAAAGAAACGAAGGAGGTAAATACTTGAAGGTAAACATCAATTGAGGTTTGTGTTTTTAGGAGATTAGCGATCTGAAGTAGGTTGGTTGCGTTAAATAATTGAACATTAATTTAAACTGTTTTTCTTCATTTCAGACGATGATTTTCCTTTCAAATTATAATGGCCCATTTGAGCAATAAAATTGAAAGTAGTTGGAAAGTAGGCCTGCGTCTTAAAATTAAAGCGACGATAAATTGAAACTAAAAGTGATCGGAGCGCGGGCGGCGTCGGCCATTACTGCAATACCCGGCGACTTGGCCTTCATTAATTTCAGAAATTAAATCAACTTGTATTATCGGCGCCCTTCTATAAACACCTTAATTCCCATTAAAGGCCGGTCATTTGGAGGAAAACAAATTAACTCGAGTCGGAGACTTCCGGCCGCCATTTGGTTAATGGCGGCTTTTCCGGGAGTTTGACAGGTCGGATGAAATGTCGCGCGATTTTTAGTAATTAAAGGAGGCGACGGGAGTAACCCTTCCGTGACGTCACGAGGTGGAAAATGCCCCTAATGATCGGAGTCGGTTATTGCGGCAATTTTTCGTCATTACTTCGTTATTGCTTTGGAATTACCTTGCGAAGGCAATTCATTTTTAGTAGAATTTAAATTTTATTTTCAGCGAAGTTTTGCGACTACTCTGACTTCATGTATTTTACTAATAATCAGTTTTGATTTTTGTTTAAAGTTTCGATTTATTGAGTGAATTATGGTTAAACTATTTATATTTTCATAACACAGGAACAACATTTTTGTCGGACCAGTGCAGTGGCGTAGTGTAGTAGTCCTGTCTCATATGCTGGAGGTCCCAGTTTCGAGTCCTGGTTGGGGCATTTATAATAATAATAATGATAATACACTTTATTGCCAAACCAGTTACTAAATTAAAATACACTTAAATTAAAAGTACAAAAAAAAGTGAATGACAGTGTGGGCGGCCTTATCACTAAAAGAGTGATCTCTTTCAGGCAACCCTGAAGACTTCCATTTATATGTATGATGAGCACATAGGTATATGACATAGGCCCCTCAGGTTTTTTTTTTGCCGCCGAAGCAACACCCTCACGGGAGGTGGAAGATGCGTCATGCATACCGCCGCAGGAAAATACCGACTTCTGCGGGGGTGATGTCGGACTCACCAGAATGGCACCTACCCACTCAAAACCACCTTGCTGGCTGTGGCAATATTTTACCGTTAGCCTTCATCGGAAGCGACACCCGTAACCGCTCAGGTCATGGTTGTTTATATTTATATATGCATACTTATCCTGGGTCCCCCCCCAGCTCGCTGTATGTTTGTCCGTAACACAGGCTCTGCGCACCTCGGGGCCACACAGTTGGTGCGTTTGTCTGGGGATTTACTTATTTATTTATTTATGATGAATATTAATTAATATTATTCTTGGAAATGTTGTAATATACGAAACAACGAAACCCACGCATTTGCTGAGATAGCTTTCTAAACCTGTAGCGCCGTGGAAACGTGAACCATAAACCAAAATTCCCAAACTTGGAATGCAATCAAGAGATCAGTTGTAATGAGCTGAAGGGTTCACCAGGTGCCGGCACGGCCCGCGCGCGAGGCAGCCGCCGCGAGTCTCACAAATTACTTGTGATATTTAAATTACCCTTCGCGGCGCTGCGTTCACGAGCGGGACTTTTACTGCACACGATCTGACTGCTAGCGTAGACATCGCACTGTCCGTGTGTACACTGCGAGCCTATCTAGAGACTCCCTCAAGTTATTAAGAAAGATGGCTGTGGAATATTGTAGTAAGTTATGAATCAGGTTGTACGGCGTGGCTGCGCCTGAACAAGCATTCGTCGGCTGACGTCAGTCTGGTTGCTTTATTTATTAAAGATATATCTTTTGACGACCGAGTAGCATAGTGGTTGGTAGCCCTGCCTCATACGCTGGAGGTTGGTGTGTTTGGAGATTTATTTATTTATATAGATACCTACTGCAAACTTCATGTTTAAAATAAGTATCTAACCTTCTCTACATCTCTCCGTGATCTTGAATAAATCAAATTCTCTCTTGGTTTCTTTTTAGTATTTCAGAATTTTAGGTAAATCATACTATATTACGAATCGTAAGTTCGTAAAATAAATCTCTTGATGGAATTGTAATCAGTAAAGCTTGTCGACATTTACGTGTTTTTTTCTACGATGATAATATTATATCGTAATCGAATCGTCAGCTATAAAGCATGCAGAGTCCGGCAGGTCGCTTCAAAGATTGATTTCTTCCTTAACTCGAACTAACTACAAGATGCCTCCCCCCGCGCTGCACCCCGCGCTCCTCACCCCCGCAGTCGCCAGATCAGTCCACTAATTGCCGTACAGGTTGCTCATTCCATTATTGATCTTACACAAAAGTTCTTGTATGACTTCAGAACATTTTGTTTCGTGAAGCGAACTCCGCGACTTGGCACAAAGGTCGATCCGTCTTTTAAGATCCGCCATTGTTGTTAATTAATGAGATATTATCATCCAAGTTTCATTTGTGGTCTTTGTGCTTTTTCATAACGCAGCGAATATTTGCGTAACTGTATTCGCAACGAGACGGCGTGCAGTTCGAGACAAAGCCTCTTTGTGCGGAGATGCTTTAGTACCTATTGTAGGTGCCAAGGAAGGCGCGAAGAAAAAACCGCCCGAGTTGAAACAATAGCGCTGCCGAGACAATGTTCTGTATTTGCATACTTTTAATTTTAGTCGGTTTGATTAGCATCTTGGTTGCGGCTTCTTCCCGGAATTGATAGGGTGCATTCAGCGACGCCGTCCTGGAGGTGAATTAATGGAGACACACTGTCGAGCGGCTTAGACAGATAGCCTCAAGACCGTGTATTTGTGTAGTTTACTATCCAAAGAAATACAATATTGTTTAATTGTGGTTACAATTCTCTTTGCCACCATTGGGAACCCTTTCGAGTGTCTGGTGCGCATCAAACCGCCAGTAATTCGCCGCCACGAATGCAAATGCCCAAAAACCGGCTTAAGCCTGTTATTGTTTGAGATTTTATTGAATTTACAATCGGAATTATCTCCCCGCGATTTCTTCCGCCACTTGTGTCATTCTTTTTAATCAATCCCAACCCTTCCGCAGTCCGCGCCTCAATCGAACTCATTTGAATATCAAACATCTTGATGAACATCCTCCGGCCGCCATTTTGTGACGTTCGTAAATTTCAAACATTATTTAATTAAACGAACTAATCCGCGACCCGGTTTCTAAACTGAAATCCTTGTATTGAGTGAAAATTGAAAAAGTTTTCTCGTTTACGACTGATTATATCGAGCAGCGGAAATCTTTTGCTAATATTTATCGAGCGTGGCCGGAAGCCTCTTGTGTCGGAGTTGCACGGGGGCGCGAGCCATGCGCCACCTTCCGAGCGGCGCGGTGATGCCGTCCGTTGTTTTTAATTAATTAATTTTATTATTTTTCAGGCCGCCGTCTTGGCTTTATTGGCAGAATTTCTCGAGTAATTAGTCTTTTATTATTATATAATTTTTGGCGGGAAGGGTTGAGGTGATCGCCAGATGGTGGAGCGCTATTAAACCGGCGTTCCAGCGAGGTGGCTGAGGTAATTGCCGCAAGGCGGAGAAACGGGGAAAAAATAACTTTTAAAACCGATTTAGCAATAAAACTGTTTGAATAATTAGCTTGGATTTATCTCCGCGCTGCCTGTCTCCGTGTGTCGCGCAGGACCGCTGCCGCATTAAGGTGATTACACTCAATTAGCTATAACTAAGTGTTGTTTACGAGTCCGTTTGTTTAGCTCATTAGCTAAGTGCCCACCTAAGTAGGTGGCTAACTTTCTTTGTACTGCTCTTGGATGATGAAATTGATTTTTTGAGTTAATTAGTAATGATGAAATTAGACTAACGTTTATAATATAGATATAATAATATAATATAGATATAATAACAAATAATATGAATGAGCAAAACACTATGCGAGTTCTGATATCTACTTACTGCTTTCTGTGGACGCAGATGCAGTTGACGTCGCGGGGGGCGCGTGTTGTCCCCAGACAAACACAACAACTGCATGGCCACAAAGTATATCGGAGCTCGTGTTATGGACGACCATACAGCGAACTGGGGGGAGACAGAATAAACATACATATACAAATACAAACAACCATGACCCGAGTACAAACATCTGTGTTCATCACACGAATGAATGCCCCGGCCGGGACTCGAACCTGGGAGCTCCGGCGTATGAGGCAGGCCTACTTACCACTACACCACTCGGTCGTCGTGTTGTCAGCTATCCAAATAGAAAAAAAAGTGAGTATGAGATCCAGAGAAGAGATTGCAGGTGATATGTTGCCCGTTTGTGAGTGGCTCCGGGTTGGCATCTGGGGTCTCCCTTCTTCAACACATTCATTAACGATATCCAGAAGTGTTTCGAAAATTAAAAATTGTATATGTTTGCAGAAGATTTGAAGCTTTTGCTGCGGTAATTAACCAGTGATAACTTGTTGCTGCGGGGATTTGAACCGCTGGTATCATGGCGTTGATCTAACGACATGAGTTTGTATATTGAAAAAATCTATGTTATTCAGTTCTCTAGGAAGAAAACATGGGTCCCGAGATCGTATTATATATGATCTCAACCAATGACTGCAGTCGATCGTATACGGGACCTTGGAGTTATTCCTGACAGCAAGTTGCGTCTCAACCTGCATATTGATAAAAGGTATGTTAAAAAATGCTTCAACACTTTGGGGTTTGTAGAGGAAACCGCGACAAAAACAAAACTTCGCAATGCGCTTGTACGCAGCACCCTGCAACATTGTAGGGCTGTTCGGAACCTGCGTTATGACTTGTTCAAAAGAGTCTCGAAGGTGTTCAAAATCGCTTTTTATGGCACCTATAGGCTTCAATATAGCCAAAAAATAGCACATGACGCGGACCGCCGTCCCACTTCAGCTTGCATTCGCTCGACGACAGATCGCAGCAGCAGCAGCCGGGTAGCGTGTTTCTATTGGAGCTGACGAATGGTTTCACAGACACTCTGCATTGCTTTCCCCCATCCTATTGCGCGTTCCGGGAAGTCTACCTAGACGTGACTGGTGCACGCCATTGTCAACAAAGTGGGCTCGCGCGACTTAGGACAGATCGCAGCAGCAGCAGCCGGGTAGCGTGTTTCTATTGGAGCTGACGAATGGTTTCACAGACACTCTGCATTGCTTTCCCCCATCCTATTGCGCGTTCCGGGAAGTCTACCTAGACGTGACTGGTGCACGCCATTGTCAACAAAGTGGGCTCGCGCGACTTAGGACAGATCGCAGCAGCAGCAGCCGGGTAGCGTGTTTCTATTGGAGCTGACGAATGGTTTCACAGACACTCTGCATTGCTTTCCCCCATCCTATTGCGCGTTCCGGGAAGTCTACCTAGACGTGACTGGTGCACGCCATTGTCAACAAAGTGGGCTCGCGCGACTTAGGACAGATCGCAGCAGCAGCAGCCGGGTAGCGTGTTTCTATTGGAGCTGACGAATGGTTTCACAGACACTCTGCATTGCTTTCCCCCATCCTATTGCGCGTTCCGGGAAGTCTACCTAGACGTGACTGGTGCACTCCATTGTCAACAAAGTGGGCTCGCGCGACTTAGGACGAGCTCCCCCTTAGATAGGCTAGTCTGTTGTTACAATAAATCTCAGCATAATAGGTATTAAAAATCCTGGAATAGACATAGACATGTTCTTAAATAACATTCGCAGATCCAAGGTCGGTATCCGGCAGCGCAGTTCAGCCTGACTTTCAGTATTTTGTCTTTTTTTCTTCTTTGCCTATATTGTTTTAAATATTAATTTGTTTCGACAATCTTAATATATACATATATTGTTAGTAGGTACGTTTCTTATTGTTGTGTAAATTGAATTATTTTGATTTAATTTATTACAATGTTCATTACCAAAATTTGATTACGAAACAAAGTGTTTGTTGAATTGTAGATATAATTCTGATTTATGTATTTAGCACCAATCGCATTTGGTTTAACTTGTTCAAATTATTTCTAGCGCGTAATCACTAATCATAAATCTCTCTTTTTTCTTCATAGTCGTCACTTCTCATACAGATTATTGAATGTCAGTGTCTCGCAGTTTCCACCTGTAACTGAGGTTTCATTTATACTGATCTTACGCATCAATAATCGATTATCAATCAATAACAATACAATGAAACGACACCAGCGCGGCCGCCACTCACGCGCGCATGCACCGAGCGCTGCTCCGCCGGCCACGGACACCAACAAACAACCGCCAGTGGCTGAGGAAGTGCCACTTCACAGACGTCACGGCATTTTCATCAATTTGCTGTTTTACTAGGTACATCTTGAATGGTCTTGTATTAAATTACTGGTCTCAAATACTCAACTCAAACGCCCACTTAACGTGGTCGCAAGAAGCACGAGTTGCTCGAACTCTCGGACGTCACGGGAACCCGCAGCCTACAGATTGATGACGTCATTCATTTCAGTCGAGGTCAAACTCCAGTCCGTCAAAGTTGGCGGCTGCTTCTGGCGGGAACGTAGGCGGTGGCAGCATTACGGATTCAGAGGCGGTCGCGGGTTCCAGGGGGGTGGAGTGGGAGAACGCGTGCATAGGAATAGGATGGGATGGATTGGATGTCTGTGTGTTGAACAGGAAGTGCTAAAGTATGTCTAAGTGATAAACAATTAACCAAAATAAGTTGAATACGGTTAAAGCGCGCGAATCCGCAGAGCGAATAAACAGCTAGGTATTAGTTCAATATTTTACATAGGTAAGTAGAGTTAGTACCTATTCGAGTAGAGGGAGATAGACATATCGTGTTTAGTTTTTGCAACAGAATAAGTTGCGCACTTGTCTCAAGGCAGTAATTAAAATGAATACCAGTACCTACAGACAGCTTCACGTGAAGCGCTCGTTCACAGCTGCATTAGTGTAATGTACCGACCCACCGCCGCGCCGAGCCGCGTGGCTGGCGCGTAGCGAATCAATCAATGGTTGAATGTGGATGGGCCAAGTTCGCTGGGCTGCGAAGTGGGCCGCGATGCCGAGATAGCGCGGGGTCGAACCCGGGACTGAATATCAACTATTTAGCGTGTGTGAGCTTCGGGCATGTCAGCTCTAGAGGTTGTGCTGACTTGTAAAGGTCTAATGATCTGTAACTATGGAGTCACATTGACCTTTTCCTTTAATGATGGCCATATTTTCACATTTTAGGTGGAAGTAGTTTCACATAGTAGGTAAGAAAGTTTAGTTTTATTAAAATTTTTGTATTAGTAGAATTTATTAAATTGTCAATCCTTTTATTTTGGCCGTACGCACCTAAAGCCCCACCATGTTCAGCTGACTACTGCGGAATCGCCAGGCCCGCGCCTGCGACACCACTTACAATACCAAACGTTCCACAAGGCCGGTGATCACGTGAAGCAAGTGGTTAGCGGCGCGAGGTTCCTCCCATTGCCGCGCGTCAGCCCACCTGCGCGCTACCTGTGAGGTGGGTGGGCGTGGCCAGGTAGCCCCGCCTACAGGTAGCGCCGCCCACTCGAGCACCTCACGAATCAGGTAAAACGTGTTTCTTTGATGGTTTTTATGTAGGTACCTAGAACATTCTCAGTTCAGATTTTTTGAAAACTTGTGTTGGTAAAATGAAGGAGAATAACGCGAAGGAGGCTAATCAAAATCAAAAACGTTTTTTTAATCGTATGCTATCATTAAGTGACTTCAAATTTATTTTCATGTTCTTCTATT
Source organism: Marasmarcha lunaedactyla (assembly GCA_923062675.1). Taxonomy (NCBI): domain Eukaryota; kingdom Metazoa; phylum Arthropoda; class Insecta; order Lepidoptera; family Pterophoridae; genus Marasmarcha; species Marasmarcha lunaedactyla. The sequence continues at coordinate 1,056,989 of OV281344.1, forward strand.
TGATTTCTAAGATAAGTTATTGTTGTTGTTGAAATGTGAATTGTTTTTGTAAAGCCCACTCTAGACATAAATCACATTGCAAAATCAACTAATTTTCATTTGAACATTTCAATTTGTACCTAAATATGAGGGTTGTTCTGTGGCACAGTTCATAACAGTGAGTAGGTAGGTACTGCGTGCCGTGGTCTGAGGGTTGCGCGTTTAGCGACATTCATGAGTGAACTAGATGAGACCACGCCTCGGTATTATTACTCCTAGGAAGTTAAAAAAAATTGGTAGAGTTAAAATGAATTTTCCGTTCAACATTTTCTAACTTTAGTGTAAATTAAAATCGTCACAGCTGTTTACAAGAGAGGTAACATTAGAACACAAGGCAAAGCTACAATTTCAAAACGCAAACCCTAGCTTTGACCTCAGCATTACCGGACCGCCCCTCGCCCCGCAGGCCGCGCAGCCTCGCCCGAGGTCCCACGCCAGCCCCGCGGCCGCCGCGGTCGTCGCCGACCCCACTTCGCGACACATAAATTTTTTTCTGCACTTAACCCTTGAGCTACACGGAAAAGGAGGTGTCGTCTTGAAGGGCCGTGCGGTCCGGATGACCCCGGGTACAGATATATTATTATTTTCTTACTTTTTCAGCGTTATGGTAAATAGATGTTGTGAGTTTTTGTTTAGATATTTTTTAGTTTAGGGTTGGGTAGTTACGTTCCTTGCTTCGTGGCAAATGGCGTCGTCTCGTGTAGCTGCACCCGAAGTTTATACTTTTTTATAGATTCATTATTTTAAGAGCATAACCTTTGTTATTTAACGATATATGAAGAAATGTTTGTTATTACATTATTCTTTATCTTGTTTGACATAATTAAGATGACAATACTTTTAAAAAATTTCTGGACAAATATCACCCTATAGGTCAGTCATGTAGGTACTACCCTCATCTCCGTCATCACTTCCCCACGTGGAATGGAACACGGAGACCTGCCAATTATAAGGAAATAATAAATTTGATATTTTATTAAAGTAAAAACGAATATTTATTTAAATTCAATAATGAATAAATTGAATTATTGAACCCAGACGAAAAAGGGATATGTGTTTCGTTAGGGTTATATTGCATAGTAGGTATTTATTTACAATTCTGAATTCATAACTTGATATCTCGCCGGAGACTTGTAATAAATGTCACAAGGTTTGGTGCCAGGAGCACACGCGTATGGTCACGTGTGCTTGAACAAATACTAAAGCAGCTGCGTTCGTATTACTTCAATAATCAGAATGTGACGTCACATTAACTAGTACGTCTTATGTCAACAATGTTGCAACGGTCAGACGCGATGTTGTTGTAGGGATGGCATACCCGTCATAAGATGTGCACACAGTGTCGCCATTTTGTTTAATCAAAGCAAGGCTTTCTAGATTTAATTATAAACTGAACCACACATTCGTCGGTGGAACAGCAAACAAACCTCTCGCGAGACTCTCAAGTCGGCAGTTCCCGACTAGGGATTGCAATCCGGCGTCATTTTCATCCGGTCGGATCCGGACCGGATTGATATACCCAGGATAACTTGCTTTTATTCCAACGTGGACCGTTAATGAGCTGTAAAATAATCTGTTAAATTCTCATCGTCAAAACAAAACTATAAACTAAAACTTAAGCTAATAAAAATCTCAAAAAATAAAATTGTCATTATCTTAATTACCTACGTAACGTACGCTAGTTCTGACGTCTTAATTAAGTTTAAAAGATTAATCAATAATCATATTAATAATCAACATCATTAAACTAAATATAACATAGGTAAATATTAATCTTAATTGAGATTCAAAAATTCACCACTAGGTATGTCATTAATGGCCTAATCAAAGAATAAAAAATCATCCCCAGTTTCAAACAGAACGTGAAGAAGTAGCTGGTAAATACGTCCTTAGAACCTCCCCCCCCCCCCGGAACAATATCCTAATACAACCCACGTCCCACCTAAAGATTCACTCATCTGGTCTCTGGCTATGACAATCAAATTATATAATCACCGGAATATATCAAACATGAAAAAAATTACAAAATATTCACGCTCTTGCTAAAACAACTCCTATTAAAATATGTTATTACACGGCTTGCGAATACTCAATTGATAACTTTTAATGAATAAGTAATAAATAGGTATAACGAATATTATCCAAATAATTTATTTAATGTACAATGAGCACAAAGTGTCCTCTCCAGCATTGCCATACCTAAACTAGGTGCATTGAAAGCATAAGTTATTTTGCCAAAATATAAAAACACCGGATCCTGGTGTACTGGTGCCGGATCCGGTGGACGTATATTGATACCGGATCCGCCGGATTACCGGATCCGGTTTTCCGGATTACAATCCATATTCCCGACTCACACCTGTTTCCATTAAAGCTGTAATTTGGGCGCGTCCTGCGGGACCCCACGCGAGCAAACATTGCAGGAGTGCAGTGCGGCCGGGAGGGTTCATCCCAGAAGGCAGGGAGTATCAATAATACGTTATTTAGTTAATAGATCTCAGTGAACGAAACTGTTGAGTTGTCGTCTTTGCAGAGGACAAGTACAAGAGTGAAGTGTGATTTCTATGAGTAGGTCATTTATAAAGTTCCACCGTTGCTATTTGTTAGCAACATCTCTTATTTAAGCTCGAACAAACAACATTTACTTGACCGTATCAGAAATACCTACATCGTTTCTTTAGAAACGAACTTGACTAAAATTTCAATGAACTTGTGTAGCCAAAACCATGCCAAGTAAAAAGATGACAACCACAACAAAAACATCTTGGTCTTCGCGCCGAGTCCGAAGTTCCAATGAAGCCCGCGAGCCTGGCGGTCCGTCCGAGGCCGTTTTATTTTGGCACCTACCCACTAAAAACCACCTCGATGGCTGTAGCAAGATTTCACCGATAGCCTTCATCGGAAGCGACGCCCGATTAGGGAACTAGCGGGGACTCGCTAACGGGTCGACCGCCGGATGCGAAAGTTGCACTGAAGGTGCTCAAACCAATATGGGGCAGGGCCGGTCTGGGCAGCCCGCAGGAGTGGCTGTAGACGGAGTGCGGCTGCGTCACATCGCCGAGCGCACGGTCGCCGCCACCCCCACCACTCCCATCGGCACGGCTATCTTCACTCTCCAAACAGCACCTAGTCATAGATAGGGTTTTAAGGATTTGATGTGTAATGGATTAATGGCCATCTTCTTCTAATAAATACTTACAAAGATAGACTTAATAATAAAGACTTATTTCAGAGAAAGCGTTTTATAATTCCGAAAAATGTAAGAAACATTTGCATTGATTAGTTACATATTTATGCAAAAAGATCCGTATTGTTTTGTTTTAATCCGTATTGTTTGCATTTACTGCAGTTTCCTCGTTATATATTAGTTGCAAGTATATTGAAATTGGAAAAATACAATTAAATTGAAATATACAATTGAATTGAAAATATGTGTAAAGTACCTACTGTATGGTACCTAATCATAGATAGAATTTTAACATTAGGTAGTAACTTTTATAAAGAACAGCACATAAAATATGAAGAATAATCCACGTAAAACAGAGTTTCGCAGCCTCCCAGCCATAACCATATCAAGGCAGAGTACAATTAGCCTGAGGCGTACGTCAGTAACAGTGGCGCGGTGGCGCCGCCGCCGGCGAGACGCGCCACCACGCGGAGCCGGGCCCCGCACGGCCGGCGACGCAGCTCACGGGTTAACGTGAAATGAGACCTTGTTATTACCGAAGTACTGCTTCGTCGATGTGATTATGGAACTTTAATTAATTTGCTAATGAAATTATTTTCAGTTCTTTTCTCTTTAGATATCAAAAGCCATAGGTAAAGTTTTCAGCTGTTGATCAAGTTTGATCACAAGTTAAGATCTTTAGATATTTTTGGTTCCTAACCTGGAAGAGATCGATATATAGAGTGTTATCATTGATGTTTTTATATATTTATTTATTATATTTGTATATTTATTTATCTTGGGAGTATGTACGAGCACATCAAACACGTTTGACTAGCTTCTCGTGGGAGTATTATTTTGAAAAGATGTTGTTATCTTAACCTAAGATAAGCTAGTTATCAATATGCAACTTTACCAAATAAAGACGCACTTTGTAATAAGCCCCTTGTCATCAAATATTCGAATGAGTAATTTCCCGCGGACAATGGGGTTTCCAATCAGCGACGTTGCCGGCGCGAGGGTACCTACCGTCTCCGGACTTCTACCCCGCAGGCGACGCTATGCGACACCACGCGACGTCACCTTGAGAGACTTGCCGAGCTAACAGATGCAGATAAGAATAATTTTGTATAGACAAAAAGAGACACTGTAAATTTATTTTGAAAAAATTATACCCGTGAAGTTTCTTGCCAGTTCTTCTTCACGAAGGTTTTTTCCGAACTGGTGGTAGAGTCATGTTTTCAAAACGGATTTCTATAGTATTGCGGTAATATTAAGCTAAATAATGTAGTTTTAAGACAGAGTTAATAAAATAAATTAGGTATTACTCGAACTTTGGCATATGAATTGAAAATCATTATCATGAATAAAACACCACATTATGTAATTGCTGCCAACAGAGAGCACCTGGCGACTTGTGGTTGGTGGCCTGCGCTCGGTGCTCACGTCAACAGACAACTTCGTGCCGTCTAAATATCTGTGGTGTCGCCATCTCCCAGAGGGGACCGTCACGGCCAGGCCTCACGAGCGCAGGCGGAATACCGCGATACTTTAGTCAAAAGGTCGATATAAATGTAGAGGAAAACAATTCAAATCTGAATATGTTTATACACTCAATACGATAATAAATATGTCGAATGACTTGCCCCATCGTCGAAGTAAGGTTTATTTTATCTATTTATTTGGGAAACATACAATATTTTAATACAGTTATATGTATAAATTAATATCAATAATATAACACATCAATAAAGTTTCCACTATTAACTGACTCAATTAAGGTAGTTACAGCAATACAAATTTTAAAAGTTAAATCATTATTAATAAATAAACATAAACATTACATTATTACAATTTAATCAAAATAGACAAAAAGATAGAAGATAGGGATTATTGGATAATGAACTCCTCCCTAATTTTCCTTTTATAAACAATCACGCTGGATTAAAACATATCTACAGAATTAAATTTCTTGTTATAATCATTACAAGCTCTGTTTAAAAACATATTCGCAGTACAGTTGGTTTTAGCAGGAGGAACACAGAACAAATTCTTACATCTAGAACTTATCCGGGGACACCTAAAGAAAATGTTACTCATAAGAAACGGGGAATCTATGATGTTGTGAATAATTTTAAAGTTGTAATCTAGTGAATTAAAACAAAATGAATAGGTACGTTATTAAAATAAATATTTCTAATAACTAACTCCCCTGCCGACGCGGAACTTTAGTGAACTAAATAAAAAATGAGTTCGTTTCGTTTTTGCCACCCATGTAACTATGTCTGCCACTACAAATATTTGTAGTAAATTAAGAAGCTGTATGTTAATTATGGCGCTACTATAGGCTTTAAGTTACCTTCCTCTCGTGCGAACAATGATATGAAGCAAATATCAATGAGTTATTATTATATAACGTTCATTATCTGCCAGCTATCGAGTACCTACTGCACTGGTGACAATCTCGTTGCGCGTGAGTGGCCAAGCGACTGGCGGAGCTCCGCAAGCGTGTTGTGTGTCGATCGTGGCCGAGGCTTCAGTGGGTCAGAGTGTAAACCGGTATATGTTATCCCGCTTAAATGGATTTCAATGCTTTGTCGACAACCGGGAGGTCAATGGGCTTTTATCTAAATCAAAAATATTAATAAAACTGTAAGTAACGCAGGTATTATAATCCTTTTCTTACTTAATGGGCAAAAATATAGTAATGGGCAAAAATAGGTACTAGCTAAACAAGCTACCTACGGCTTTAAATAGAAGAAAAAAATTAAGTCCTATAGGTAGGTAAGCACTGTTATATAGATTAAAAAAAAATAATTTTATTTTATATTGACACAGAAAATACAGAATAATTCATAAAATTTTATTGTGTAACAAATATATTCAAAGCAAAAAGGGAGCCCGCGGTGAGTTCACATCTCATTTTCCCGAAAAATACAAATCCCAGCGACCTCCCGTCCAAACGAGCTCCGATTCCCGCGTCGCCTCGTGAGGAACACGGGGTTCTGTGTTTTAATAACGATATTATCTTTCATCAGTTCGGCAAATATCCCGGCGTATATTTAAAGATTGTATCAATCGATAGGTGAGCAATCCCCGTCTTAAAAGCATCAAAGGTGGGCTGTGGGTGCGGTGCGGAGCGGAGCGGTTTAGCTAACTGCGATATTCAGTGAAGATGATAAAAGGACTCACGTCGTATTATACTAGTCACTTCAGATTTTGATTTTTAGTTTTTTTTATCAATATCTTCCACTTCTAAGGTTCCCGGCAACTTTGCCCAAGCGTGGAGCTTGAACGAAAATCATCCTGGTTAAGGAACATCCGAGAATGGACCCCGGTATCTAGCGCCTTAGAACGTGTCCACGTCGCCTTCTAAAGAGAGGGATATAAGAAGCTGGTAGCCATCCGTCACTAGCTGGAGAGGTACCCACAAAAGAAGACACAATATCTCATTATTCCATAGATTGTTTTTGTAGAATAAAGTAAAGTATTACCTACTAAAATTCAATTTGAATAACAGGCATTTATAACTACCGTAGGGCTTTTTTTTAATGAAAAGCTTGGCATAGGCGAAACAGAATTTGGGAGGTTTTTGATAATGTACACTAAAGATATACGTTACACTATAGAAGGTATAATTTATCCGAACGAACACGGCACAGGACCCGCTCCGCCGAGCGCCATGCTCTCGCCGCGTACTAATAAAGCGCTGTACGGGGCCAGGTATCGGATATGATTTTATTACGGTTCGTCAAATATTTGCTCCCCCGCCCCACCCCGCCGCCGCGCCTCACCCCCGCTGATCAATCTGCAGCGATGCTCCATTGTTCGATACGTCAGATGTAGCGGAATTACCCGGGGAGTGTTTTACTAATAATTTTACAATTTGAATAATATTCCAGAATGGATGTGCCTACCTACCTGCTCTTGTATGAGTAAAGCGGACTCAACGTCATAAATTCAAATTCAAATATTTATTTCTCAATATTGTTCTCTTTGAAGTCAAATAAATCATGACTCTACCACCAGTTCGGAGTACCCATACGCATAGGGTGTTGGATAAAATAACTTAAATTCGTTACTTTTCTTAAGCGTTTTTACGGTTTCTACCTAAAAGGGTAAGTGATACAATAAAAAGTCATTATGGTGATGACAAACTAAACCATGATACTTCTTTGCACTATTTCACATATTCCAATAGCCTCGATATTGGCTCAAGAAAAGTATTTTAAGATGCAATGAACAGTTTCGTTCTGACCGCTCAACGAAACTCATCCGAACCACTTCATGAATTACAAAATCTAATCAAACATCAAAAGATCTATTCAACAGCCCCAGACTTGATAAACGAGCGATGAATAGCAACACGAAAGCTAATAAATAAAGTCTATAATAAAATTTATTGGCGAGATCTTTGCAAACGTGAGTTCGAACCGAAACAGCTTGTCAAACCCATCAGCCTTTATTAACCTGCCGTGTTGCCAAATTTAATTTATTACGTAAGCCCCTACGTACGATCAACAACTTTAAAACACATCTTTGAATTCCAAATCTTTGCAAAACTCAGATTTACTCGTGTTGCAAACTGTATTACATCGTAGAACAGTCTGCAACGGTTTCATTCGTCTGTCCACGAAGAGTTCGCTTCAAGGTGGTTTGGCAAATTGTTGTAGAGTATACATAAGGCTATGTTCACATAAATCGCGCGATGAAGCATAGTCGTGAGGTTGTACGGAGTGTGTAGAGTGATTGAATTAAGTGCGAAGGTAGGATCAAACAATGGCGCGATTGATGAATAATTGCCGCGACTCGAGTGCTGCGTTCCGTTTGCCGATTACAGCGCTCACAGCGCTCATATACCTGTTCCGTTTGCCCGTGAGCGCGCTCACAGCGATATCGATACGTCATCAATGACGTCATAAACGCCGCCATCTTACCGCTCACAGTGCCAACGCTACGGAGCATGGTCGCTGTGAACGGCCTGTCAAAACTGACACATGACGTTACTTTGTTGATGTTTTTATTAGTCGATTAAAGATTTTAAAAGCTTGCTTATTAATTTTCTTTCGTAATAATGTAAAAAAATGGCTCCTGCTTCATTCAGGGTCAAAGATCTTAATGAAATTATAACTTTAGACTTAATCGATGAACAATCAGAATGTTAGCGCGCTATTTACCGTTCCGATTGCAATATCACTAATAACACTTTTAGCGCGCTCAAACGAATCGGAACGGTTTTGAGCACTTTTAGCGCTGTGAGCGCTGTAATCGGCAAACGGAACGCAGCAGAGATTTCAGCCTTGCCGGGAGTTGTGTAATCTACGCCGAGGGCTTGATGAGTTTGAACATCGAATGTTATGATCGAGGCTTTTGTGTGCTGATTTTGGTAGTATAAGAGGAAACGTTAAACTGGAAAGAATATTGAGTTCCTTTTTTCGAAATATAATACTGTGAGAAGCGAAATACATTACCTACTTATTCAAAAGCAAAAGGATATTTTTTGTGGGAGCCATACGCCGTATTTTAGGATGGACTTTCAGCAGCTGCGGTGGTGGAACTTTTATGATTAAATGTAACAATCATGTAGGTAAATGTTATATTCGGTCCTCAAATCTATTTTAAGTGTTTGTTTAAAGCATGAAGACAATAAAAATAAACAAAAGGCAATAAAACGCAATGATTTACCTCCGTCAATCAAAAGTTGAGAGTGTTTTCCTCAACAACTTGCCACTTCGCCCTCCGCCCTCCGCCCTTACCCTCTGTCGTAAAAATATGAAACTCTACAGTACAGGGAGGTTAATGTGTTTACGATTGTTGTGCGAAGATCTCTGTGTTGAAATACTTGTCAACTCGAGGGTAGGCAGAAAAATACTTAGTGGTTTAAGCTGACGTTGCAACAAATATTTTTTTTTTACTGTAGCTACGCTGAAATTTTAAAACATTTGTAATGGTATTCTAAAATCCTCAGTGAAAAATATCACTTTATGGCTCAAATGACGATGATCTTGTGTTTTGGATAAATATAAAACAGTGGGAATAAAATAGGTTCCTACTTGCAGCGGTCGTTGCTACGCACAGTTCTTGAATACACCACTCACTACTTTTATCTCAACAGTAACTATCTTTGTCTATCTATAATCTACTCAAGTACCTACTGCTTCTAAAATAAATCCAACTTCTTAGCGTGGCCGCACTGGCCTGCACAGCTCCTGGTTCGGTTCCCGCCCGGTCCCGGCAGTTGACAAACTTACACAGTCACACACGACTTTAGGAAGTTGCGTCAAGAGTCGTGTCCTCAACTAATGACGCAGTATTAGCATCCAGTGACCGCGCCGCCGGCCCGCTTCGGTCCCGCCTGTCCCCACTCGAGGGCAAACTTACTGCGACCAGGCCTGCAAGCTTGTGTGGGCGGAACACGGAAATAAAAATAGTGAGCTTTATGGTACAGTCGTCCGCATAAGTCGCTTAACAGAATCAAAAGAACAAAACAACTGAACACCCAACAAACTATAAGTCTTTGTCGTGACAAGGGCGCAAAATAAACTTAACTTACAAACGTTCATAATAAGCATAACACAACTGATTCTTAAGTTGTTAAAAGCTTTCATCCAAAAGTCGAACTTTTTGATTCTGTTAAGCGACTTATGCGGCCGACTGTACGTTGTCGAATTAATGATTTTATAAATGTACATATGTTTTTACAAAATTTAACGCTCCCTACCTACATGTTTAGGTATTTACTATGATTTCTAATAATACTTCTTCTTCTGGATGAAAAATACATAAAAGTCAAATTATTAAAACAATACATAAATGGTACGGATGACTTGCACCACCACGCGTCCACGTACTGCTGAGAAACATACCTCCAGCCCGCGACGCAAAACGAGGCATGTTGCAAGGTAAACGCAACTACCCGCGTGTCGGTGGCGCCGTAGCTTCCAAGCGGACCAACCTGTTTTTGTGCGGCTCTCCGTCTGAAAGCTGAATATACCAAGGAGTTTCATCTTCGTCTAAAGAATATCAGTTTAGCGGTTTAAACATATGCAAATTTTTCTTCGGAGTCTAGGGTTTCAATTTGTTTACAAACAAGTTGTACAAGCACGTCGGAGTAGGACGAAGTGGGTCCGCGACCGATGAAGTAGGCATCCAGCGGTATCGCCCGGAGTACTTCTGAATGAGTAAGCACCACGTGAATACGATGTCGCGGCGTGACCTTTCCGGTTCACGAACTAGCGCTACTATCGAAGGATGAGGTTGTGATATCTATCATTGCGCTACTATCGAAGGATGAGGTTGTGATATCTATCATTAAAATGAGATTTTATGAGACTATTCGATATTGACCGGTGTTTTGAATAAATGCGTTGGTATATTTGGGTTTTCCCACAATTTATCCCTAATTAGTTATGTGTCTTAGAAAATAATTAATAGTTGTTTATTCTCTATTTCACGAAAAAGAATACTACCTTATTGAGGTACGTCTCTGCGCATGGTTATACCAACAGTTAGTACTTAGGTACTATCGGGGATGTTGGCGTCGGCTCAGATTCGCATTCGCATCCCCTGTAGCCCAACAGCCCCGAACAACACCCCCGGCAAGCGACTGTTGCCCTTAGTCTGGGGCTCGCCGAGTTCCGCAAGTGAAGGAACTGCTATGTACCAGGGTTGTTAATTACAAGAATCTCTAGTTCGGTTGGTAGTCAGTCTGTTCTGAACTCCTCATGGGCGCGGTTGTCGAAAGGTCCCTATTTTTGTGATAAAGTTCCTACATTGTATTAAACTTTTACAGTAAAAATAAATTCCTTTTTTAAACGGTCTAAGTTATGGGTGACTTGAATTTGCTCTCAAATGTTATTAACATCTTTCAATTTGTTATTTGTAGCTGTTGGTTTGTGCGGCTTAGCCTTTCTAGCCAATCGGAATTTGGTTTTGCTTGAATTTAAGAGAATTAAAAAAAGAATAAGTTACTAAGAACTGTGCTATGTTTGATACATTCCAATGAGCTCCGCGCTCGGTACAACGTGACATTCGGTTGATTCAAGAAATACAAAAACTAAAGGAAACAAATTCTTTTATTCCTCCACCGACGACTCAGACGTGGTGAAGGACTGCCACTTCCTGCACCTGTATCTGTATGTACATAGGTATATATCACAGGCTGGTAGTTGACTAAGCCATAAAGGCTAAGCTGTAAATGAGACTCGGGCATTCTATTGGACACCTAAGTTGATCGTTGAAAGAACTTTAAATGTAACTTAATGAGTTATTTATTGTACTAAACATAAAGATTCAATTATAGTTATAAATAATAACATGAAAACCTACTCTGGTTACCTTGTTATCGTGGTATTCGGTGCGGTTCCACCGCGCCGCCGCCCGCTCGTGCGAGGCTGCGGGTGCACGTGTTGCGAGGTATCGGCGCGCCGCCGTGCGGATGACGACACCATCCAAGGTGTCGATATGTTACAGATAGCCAAGTGCGCACGCAAACTGCGCGCTGTCCGCTCATCTAAAGACCGACTTTTGGTACTCGTCGAGTACGAATCTTTAATCAACTCATTATAAATCAAACAATAATGAGTTCTCCACCCAACGCCCTGACTGGTCACTCCGAACCCAGGGGCTTCTCCTTGATCTCGTTTAACACCCGAGGTCTAATCAACAGCCTTACAGAGCTCTAACTGTTCATCAAGAACATCGAGCCGGAGATAATCCTTGCCCAGGAGACATTTTTAACAGCCCATCACACCAGGGGTCTTTCTATCATTAAATACTATCTTGTGCGTGATGACACGTCCATACTCCTTCAAGGAGGTGGCACTGCCCTATACTACAAGAGAGGCATTCACTGTTCAACGAACCCCACGCCTCCACGGAGGACCACAACATGGAGGCCACGGTGTGTCTATAGTCTCGGTCTACATAACTAGCAAAACACCGCCCCTTCGTAGTGACTACGAGGCCTTACTCGAACTTGGGCAATCCATCATTATGTGCGGCGATTTCACTTGGAAACATACTGACTTGAAGTGCTTGTTGACCAACACCAGCGGTGTTAAGCTACTAGACATCACGAAGTCAATCGATCTTGACGTAATTTCTCCCGTCACACCCACTCATTACCCGGATGACCCGCACCATTCCCCTGATATCCTTGACTTTGCAATAGTCAAAGGAATCAATCTCGATCTAAGGACCATACAGCCTCTAGGCGACTTAGGCTCAGGACCACCGCCCGGTGTCCCTATTACTAGGACCCCAAAACGACCCCCCTGCTCCAAAAACCTATACCAATTGAGAAGGTTTCAAGCACACCCAGTCTTCGGCCTTGGAAGCCCCAGACTGCCCCCTTGCGATTTAATCCGACTATCTCGATAGCACGGATAAAATCGACTCGATAGTCGATTCGCTCACTGTTGCCATTAAATCGGCCATCAGTGAGAATGAAAAGGTTGCTAAGCATGGCAAGCCCAAGCTTCCCTTGGACATAAGCAACCATGTAGCGGTGACGCGCTACTCAACCGACCAATCACAACTCGTGTACTACATCGCAATATCAACTTTATTTAAGCGATTAGAACATATTTGACTTTCCGACAAATATTATCGTGCCGTTGGCCGCGGTCTGCTCACCCTTTCCTATCGGTGGGAACGTGTGGTAAAGTTCCCTAAAACCTAATAAAATCTCAAACGCAGCGATCCGCACAGCCAGGCGTTACCCCACCCCCGCCTACAGGCTAGCCGCAAATTGGCTACAACGTAAGGTCAGATTCACCCTCGCAGAATTCAGATACGTTCTAAGGGACGATCTCAGGATAAATATCTCTCCGTCCCACGTGGCATACATCCTATAGGGTGGCGAAAGCCCTCCGACTAGACGTCCGAACCTACATCCCTCTGTTGTCTCGTCCTGATGGCACTATCGCCTTTGAGGACGACGAGAAAGCTGAATGTTTCGTGGACAGCATTGCTTCACAATGCTCCGAGTATCCAACCCACAGACCCTTCGCACAGCGAGGCGGTGGAACACGAAGTCCTCCTCAAGGACTTCCGTCAAGTCACCGCCGACCCCATTGCAGTGTCTAACGATGAGATTCTTTTCCTCATCAGAAGACAGAAATCCAAGAAGGCCCCGGGTGCGCATGGAGCTCCAACCATGTACTTAAGCAGCTGCCTCCGGGTAAACCTTTGAATATCCCGGCAGACCCATCAGCCTCCTCAAGGCAATGTTGCAAACTTCTCGAAAGAGTCATCAGTCAAGGACCAGCTGTTCCCAACGGACGGTGAACCCCTCATCATCCCGCATCAATTCGGGTTTCGTGCCAAGCCCTCTTGCCCTCAGCAAGTCCACCGAATCGTCGAGTACACACTCGACGGCTTCTACCCCAGACGGCTTAAACAGTCACTTACACTGCTCCGTCCATGCTGTCGAGGTACAAAGTCCGTAGATAGAGAAATGCACTCTCGTATCCCCCCGATCAGCTCTTGGTGAATCTGGACCAGCATAAGGCTGCCCAGGCCGAATAAACATCATCCAACCTGTCACTTCCACTTTATGTGATTATTGTTCTCAGCGGATAACCCGCTAGCGGGTCCCCACTTGCGCACCACCTTCCCTAACCGGGTGTCGCTCCGATGAAGGCTGCTTAGCATCCCCATACCACAGCAAGGTGGTTTTTAGTGAGTAGGTGCCACTTTGGTGAGTCCTACATCACCCTGCAGAAGACGCTTGCCTGCATGACGCATTTTCCACCCCCGCATTTCCCGTGAAGGAGCTGCTTGCGCCGCTAAAAAAAAAACTTACAGCAAACGAATTCACTACTTGTTTTTACTCAGTAAGTACCTCAGGGAGTACCTCAAGGGTCAATTCTGGGACCCCGTTTATATGTAGCTTACTTATATGATGTCGGTAAGTGCTTCGGTTTTGCAAAATATTCAATGTATGCTGACGATACAAAAATTTATACTCACATAAAATCTATCGAAGACACTGCGAAACTCCAAGCTGATCTCGATAATCTTTGTCAGTATCACAAGGATAATGGTATCAGTGTAAATGTTGCAAAAGCCTACAAATATATTTCCCGCGCAGGAAAGCAAAGATTGTACGTCAGTATGTTCTGGAGGGCAAAGGAATAATTGCTACAGACATTGCGAGGGATCTTGGGGTGCTCCTTGATTCAAAAATGACAATGTCAGAACACATATTAACCACAGTCTCAAAGGCCTACAAAGGTCTTGGATTTGTTCTTCGCGTAAGTAAGCCGTTCTCTGACCCCGAGTGCATGAAGATGTTGTACAGCGCCTATGTTCGTAGCGTGCTCGAATATTGTTGCGTTGTTTGGAATCCACACGATGTGACCTATATCGATAGCTTAGAAAGAATTCTAGCAAAATTCTTCAAAGCCTTGAATTATCGTATGCAAGCGCAAAGTTCAAGTAACTATAATACGTTATGTTGCTCTTATAATTTGCTTCCATTAAAAGAAAGACGATCCATGCTGCAGATGTTGATTTTACATGATGTTTGCAGCAATAGTAAAAATAGCCCTGAGTTGATTTCCTTGTGCATTGGTCTGAGAACACCTACTAGACGCACTAGGCATTGTTCCCTGTTCCACGTCCCATGTAGTCGCTCGAATTATGGAAAAAATTCAGTAATCAGCCGAATACTTACTTGTTATAATAATTAATTCCGATCCATGGATATTTTTCATACAACAAAACAATCTGTTCAAAATCTGATTACAAGTAATATAAAGTTGCAACTGAGCAGTAAAAATTAGGTTTATATTTACTTATCGGTGTAATACTTAAATACCACACACTATTACATAATTGTTTACATATTATATAATTTTCTAGTCACATTCACTCAACAGACACACACACACACACACACACACACACACACACACAAACACACACACACACACACACACACAAGCACGCTGCCTCCGTGGTCGTGTACCGCACCGCGCGTATTGTTATTATACTATTTCCATTTCTTTATTTTCTCGATGACAGCTCCTGTGTAACCTTGTGCGAGCGTTTTTTTTAAATTATGTATGCATTAATTTATAAAAATATGACGTTTACACACGTACAAGGTTATATAATACCGGAGTCGGAGAAACTGATAGGGATGGAGCTATTGTATGGAGCTAGAGAGCATTATATCAAATTAGAACTGTCATCGAGAAAATAAAGAAATGGAAATAGTATAGTAATTTTGAGCTTATAAATAATTAATCATTCTTATTAGTTTAAGTTATTGTACGTGTGTTTTAGTGTTTTATTTTGTTTTAGCCTATAATATATCCCAATGCAAAACGGAATTTATTTTTTGGCAATTTTCATTTTATTTTTTGTACTGTGTTCCACCAATACGCGACACTGGCAGAAATCGCCCGCCACACCAATCGCGGCTGATTGCCATTTCTCAATTATCTGACTAGTATAGTAATAATTTTTTATTGGTTGTATTTTGTATTAAGTACATTCTAAAATTATTTTTGTAATTTTTCGTTCTTATTTTTTATGTGTTTGTTCTGATTTGTGTTTAATTCTTAAATTAACTTGTAATTCTTTTATTTTATTTCTTTTGTGAAACTTTGTTTGTTTAATTACATCTACTCTCAAAAGTTTAGTCTTAAAATTGTGAACCTGTTATTGGCAATATTTAAACAACATAAGTAATTATTTCCATTGCATTATTTATAAGTGCTGTCGGTTCTGTGAAAATTAAATTTAAAAAAATATATAAAAATAAATAGTCGTAGGTAAAACGTGAACGCAGGTCTGAACCGTGTGTTTCCCCGTCTCGTGGGAGTACCTAGTTATATGTATATCTGTACCTACTTGATATGTCCAGGAAAACCACATTTATGTAGATATTGGCTTCAAGGAAAAGTATTTTAAATAATGTTTATCAATACCTCAGTGTGTGTTGTGCTCGAGTATTTTGTCAAGATCCATTCAAAATGATGTTCACTTTTAACCTTCTGTGGCAGATGTCTCCGCAATATTACTAATACTTCCAAAAAAGTTTGTTTTTGATATAAAGAGTAGACAATTCCGTAATCAACTCCGTAAAACAGCATAAACTTGCATTTATATCAAATGATTTCTTATTTTAGAACGGCCAAAAATCCCGGATAATACATTACTTATTCGCCTTTCACTTCATAATTTTCAGAGAAAACCTTATCGTTTGCCACTAATCAACTTATCGACAAATAAATCTTTCTAATCGGATTGGTGGTATTCTATTACTGCAAAGTTACTGCGGTTCCTACTGCACGCCGCGCCACGCCACGCCACGCCGCTTCTCTTCGAATTAGGTGCGTCGAGGCTGCGGCGGGTGCCTTTGCCAATGCCCTCATTAATATTAAGATCTTTTTAGTGTGGCTTCTGGGGAAGAAATCCGAAAATGAGTTTAGTAGTCGGTATGACGTTGTATTGCTTGTAACATAAATGCAAAGGATTGAGAGAAATCTTCATTAACGCTTGTGCAAAGTCGCTTCGAGCGCAGAAGGGCTCAAAATAATGAAAATGTTGACATTTCTAGCTATGGCTAAAGTGTCGAGTTGAAATTCTCTATTAGGGGAAAAAGCTTGTGAAATCGTTATTTATTCGCGTTCTGATTACTCGAAATTACATTTTACATTACATTACTCGAAAAAAAGGCAGCTGAAGCCCAAATAAAGCAACACTGCTAATTCACCAATTCTTTTCGAAATTTGAATAAAAATTTTCCTTACAGCGTTCTAATTTCAAACGCAGTAGGTTCAGTCCGCGGGGCGGACAGTCCAGCGCTGGCTGCCGCTGAAGCCTGGATTTATAGCCAGCGGTAATTCACAGCGATTAATGGAAACTCGAATGTTATCCCGTTACGTTGGACGCACTTTGTTAAAGCGCTTGTTTCGCTTAAAACCTATTATTTGGTTAGCCATCTTTCTTTGTGAAGTCTTTGTTCGTTGCAGTTGGCTTTACGGAAGATATTTTATGGGTTTAGAGTACTTTACACGAAATTATATTAAACATTACTAAAAGTAAGAAGTTAATTGAGTAAGTGGGTGTCCAGTGTTACTTTATTTTATCTCATAAAGTAGCGCAGATCATATTCTCAAGTATAATAATACCCGACAGAACTTGCCTATGTGCATGCCTGCTGTATCAAATAACTCATTTTCCATAAAGAGGGCGCCTACCTAATAACACAGACCGGACATTATCAACCATCTAGAATGGGCAAAACAAGTTAAATCGCCATCGTAAAGGAGCAGCGCGCCATGTAGTGGGGACTGTCGCAGGTACTCCTTTGTTTGTTTTACATAAATCAGAAGGAACAAAGAGGTCGAGAGGCTCGAGAGGCTCGAGCCAAGAAAAAACTGTAGCGCTGAGTGGCCAATTTAATACTTGTTGGATGAACTAATTTACATTCATGCTATAATTCTGAATGATGTTTATAACTGCCCCTGACATATGTCACCATATGGTATAATGTTTTGTTTTAAATATCACATAACTATATTTCACATGTTAAGGTGATGTTAATACATAAACATTATAAAATAATAAATATACCCATGGATTATTTTATAAATTATCATTTGGATTTGAAAAGACGAAACTAACATCACCGTTTATGCATTTATACCACAGCCGTATTCATAGACGGCAAAGGGTCACTGAAGGCGCTCTTAATTATAGGTTTTGTTTAGCAAAACTAAATTTGTTCTATATTACTATCTCCAGAAACAGGTCTGCTAGTAGAAATTTTTCATCAGAAATAAGCGGTACCTTTGTACCAGTGGCCGCTTCATCGCGCGCCATCTCGCGGACAAATACAGCCATAAATATGAAATACAGTTTATCCAGTGATCTGTATGTAGATGAGGCCGCCATTGCGGAGGACTACCTCCCGGAGGCTCGGATATAAAACAGAGCAGTTTGTCGGGCATTCGGTTGGTTTTGTATTTATTAGAGTAACTATTGTGGTTCATGAATATATTGTATGGGTATTTTATAAGATAATTTTTTTATTGGTTGACTCAGAACTCACGGCGCGGTTTTCACCTACTCCCGCTGCGGATTTTTATAACGTGAAAAAGACAACAATGTTGGGGTGTAATCCAACATATATAAATGTAAAGCAAAATAAAGTTGTCAATGTAAGGGTGATTTCAAGTAAGTAATAATGTGAAGAAAGGCGAGTGCACGGTTGTATCTAAGTAGTAAGATGTAATGCAAATTAGATCGTATTCTACCTATACTTAAGGTAAACTACTTAAGGCAGGCTACTTAAGGCAAATTAAGGCAACTAGGAAATTGAAACTTAACAAAATGCATATGACCTACGAATCTACATCTGCTTGCTATAAATGCGAGTTAATCGATGACAAGTAAATGTACTTTATACAATAAGTGTTTAAAGAACTTTTACCGTTTCACGACGCGCGTTATGTACCTACGTGACCGGCGTTACAGCGAAGAACCGTGTAAATGCGATTATCTCCAGCCAACGACTTGCTTAAAAATTGGCGGTTTCATGTGTTATGATAAAACAAATCACTCGCCTTCAGCTGGAACGGGCGTGGGTAAATTCATTATTGTTATCTACGACAGATATACCTACAAATACCATGACAAAATTGACAGGTTATTCATATCAATCAATATTTCCATAAATTTCATACAGAACGCACATATTCAATCGCGCATGTCGCGACGTTCGCATATAGCTCCGTACGTTTGAATGCAAATCAATGGAGGTAATGCCCGCCTCGCAGCCGGTTGATCAGTCTCAATCGCATGCAATCAGGTGCTCATTCTCAGCGTCTCGGAGCTAATCAGCGAGACATGTGCTTTCTACGTACCCGCTAGCTACGTACCTATATTATTAAATAATTTGAAGAATAATCATTTGATTTCTTTGCTTTTCTGTGTTTATTTTGTAGTGTTAGAGTTGTATATTTTATTTTGAAACTAGAGATTCTAAGTAGACTTCCTCTCTTGTGACTTGAGTTTTGCTTACAGCCATCCAGAACACTTGTTACTTTGTTGTTGGAACTTATTATTATTATTATTATATTTAGGTGAGGTGAGGTTACTATCTTGTTCAACTAGGCCCGCAGTTGAGACCCCTTTTTACTGTAGAAGGCAGATGCATTTGGAAGGCAGCTTTGGAAGATGGCCTCACGTCAGCGCTAACTTTGTTAATGTGATTTTGTATGTGACGTGATCATTTTATACATCTGGAGAGAAAAAGGATTTAAACCTTTTGATAAGTCGTTTTTAATGATATTTTCCAAGGCTTATCTACATTACGGGTGCTCGCGCATGTTCTCGCCCGCGAATATTCCCAGTTACATAAAACAGGTCATGTGCTCTTAGAATCATTTATTACTAATACTTATTTTTATTATTACTTATTTTACTAGCTCATATAGTTGTATTGAACAGTTGTTACGCTGGTAGATAACCCTGCAGCTCCGCACCGAGCTGTCACGCTGACGTGTGTCAATGTAACTATTTATAGTTGAGAAGATGTCATTACAGAAGGTAACAATTTATACTCGAAGTTATCTGTGCAAGGCGTGTCAAGTAAGCTGGCGCAATGTGAGGTTTAGGGTTTCGTTAAGTTAAGGGTTTTTTCTGCTTGTTTGATAATGACCATACTGTCTATTTGGTTTTACTTATTATGTGTTATCGTTGTGGAGTAGGTCTGACGTCGATTTACTTAGATTCACTTCGCGTGGGTAACTGGGCCAGGAAGACAGCATAGAAACTGGCCTGAGTAGGAAGTTATTTTATATTAGCTTTGGATAATGGCGACAAGTGCGCGGACGCAGTGATGAAAGCGCCATCTTCCTAATCTGAGCACTGCGCTTGTAGGTGAAGGAAGAAAAGTTCACCGTGACTACTCACATTCCGAATTTGACGGATTTAATTTATAATTTAATAATTTTAGTTTGAATTTGAAGATTTGTACGAAGTAATTAGTCCGGAAGCGTCCTTTAGCTGGGCGAGGTTGAGGTTCCTGTAATGGCAAAGACGATAGTTTATACATCTTTACAGTTAAAATCGCATTTATTCCAATTTTAAACGGTTCTTGGTTTTTAATAAAACACTAGTTCATGTGTGTAAGCCGCGCCCCCGCCCCGCGCCGCCGCGCCCCGCTCACTCTCCGAGCACGTCGCGGTACCCTCCTCGGCAGTATTGTCTAAAGCAATTTGTATGTAAATCAATTGTTGTTAATACTATTTATGTCCACGGTTATTGACTAACACTACTCATTTTACTTTTCTGCGGCACACACACGATACTATACTTCAATCCCTACGTCTTAGAGATGGTTTTTAAAGTCTTTAGCATTACTTACTTAAGACAGCTTTAGAAAAACGCGTAAAGGGCTCGTAACAAGAATCGTTGTATTTAAGGTTCCCTGCTATCTGTGACGAGTGGCTGTAAATTTTATGATATTAGATATAAAAAGCGATTTATGCAGCGAAGTAAGTCTGTCTTACGAACGGGTAATGGCTGCGAGGAATTCAATACGAGAGAACACGAGAACTACGCTTGTATTGGAGCGGCGCGTTACTACATCAAACATCCTCCCATGTAGTTTGTGCCGGTTGAAACCATCGTTCATTCTAGACGAATCAAAACGCTTCTTTGTTATGTAAAAAAAGAACATTATTTTTAAGTAATAGTAACTACAATGAATAAACAAAATGAATCGCTACACCGCCTGGACTTAGCAAATTGTCGCAACGAATGCATTTGCGGAAGTAGATATTGTGTCGCGTTTGGTTCTCTAACCAGGAATTATAAATTAAGTTCATCGTGTTCTGGGCAGATATTTATAATTTCTGCATATGCCGTCACGGTGCAGCTAGTGGTAGGACGGTGCGCAGGTGACTGGTTAGGCACGTCACTGTGTTGATTAAAATGCCCAATGTTGATTCTACTATGCGTTTTAAATGAGAATAGGAACGTCAATGACCTCTATCTGTCAAATTTCACTTGAAAATTATGGTCTGCAAAGAAAAGGTTTTTGCATAAAAATAGTGATTTATTTTACTTTATTCATTAAAGTATTATATCAACAAGAAATATTTAAAAATAAAACTGTACTCAAAAAAGAACTGTTATGAGTTAATAAAAGTGAGAAAGCCAAATTGAGAGTTTGACGCTAAAAGCAATTGCTTGCTTAAATGAATTCTATTTTAAAAAATTCTTTTTTTGCCCACGCTACCTAATAGGTTCCAATTGACAGCTATGACGTCACAATATGGCGCTAAGTCGGTCCTATTCTTATTCGCGTAGTTAAACGCATAGTACAATAATTTATTTCCAGGCACGTAAATATCTGCCTAAAATCCATATTCAACGCAAAAATTTCTGTTCCCGCCAAGCTGAGGACCAAAACCTTCGTCGGAGTACGGTCCTTGGATTCTTATATATAAAAAAGATAGCTTAGATATCCGAATCCACTCACGTTATTTCAAATGGGCCTTTTTAAATATACAACACGGCTCAGCTCCTGTTTGTCTCAATTTAAAAGAACGTTTTACTTTCCGGCGTACTTTGCTGGTAACTCGTAGTCATAGACAGCTTTCATTTGGTCGGAACACTCATCACCTTATTGAACTCTTTACTCGCTGCTTTTCATACTGGAAAATTATATATCTCATTAAACAAGTTCAAAATCTTCACTCCCCCCTCTAAGCCACACCACAACCACTTGGTTCAGAATCACATCGCCCCTACGAGTGCCTGAGCTCGTCCTGTGATGCCATCGGCAGTAAACTGGCAGGAGGACGAAGCAGAGCCTGTTTCAATAAGAGCTAGTGGTTCGCGCAATAACCCGCGGACGTGCCGGCGCTGCCAAGCGAGCAGCGAGCAGCCACTCAGTAACCAAATAAGACAACAAATCACGGCGTATCGGATTAGCTCTATATGTTATTTATCTGCTGACTTGGCGATGGCAGTGAAGCTAGAATCCGCGGATGTGGCATGTGTGCCATATACTTTAAATATAAATAGGATAACATTTTTTGAGTGAAAACAACTGATTGACTATCTTTCTTCTTTCTGTTAAGAATATAAAGAAGCAACATTTTTCATTCGAGAAATAATCAAACATCCGTACTAGCAAAATTTGCCCAAGTATTAAAGTGTTGGGTTTGATTTAGCTTCACGGCCGCGTGGCGTAGTGGTAGCCCCGGGCTGTACGACGGAGGTCCCAGGTTCGAGTCCTGGTTGGGGAATTCATTTGTGTGATGAACACAGATGTTGGTTCTCGGGTCATGGTTTATATTTATTATGGTTGTGTTGGTTGGTTGGTTGTTGATGGTTTATGTTTATATTTAGTATGTTTATTCTGGGTTCATGTGAATAAATATAATTAATGAAAGCTGTATTAATTTATAAAATCAATGAAAGACCGGATTTGAGGTTAATTGAAATCTTCTATTTAAGAAAGAAAAGAAGTAAGTAAAAATATTGATCTACTCACAAAACATACACAAGTGCAAACAGAGACAAATAACAATGAGTTGTATACATGGAAACTTTAATAACTATTGCAGTGAGTAAATAGGCTATTTGGCTCAGCTTAATGATGTTGCACGGATGTCCAACAACGCTGATGATTCTGCCAACGCCTGTGGTTACTTGAGGGCGTACACGCTCCGCTGCCGTTTAAACTCATTTCACAATACGCAAAGACTTTACTTTTTTAAAAGTTAAAAATAAAATATAAACAACAACATTCCAGAAAAGAGTCCTACTGTAAATATAAAATCCTCACAAATTCACAATCATCGAAATGGTATGATTATGTCATCGGTCGGTTGTACATGGTTAGAATTTCAATCAATTTAAAATGAAATTACGTTAATAATAAATCAATAAAAAATAATCCAGTCTAATTTAATTCTAATTTAATTTAATCTAAAATAAAGAGGGTGATGCTTCACAATTTAGCTTTTGATCTAATATGCGCTTCGCTTTTAAAGTTTTTTTAAACTGTGTGATGGTATGAATATCTCTCAGTGGGGGAGGTATGATGTTTGGCGCGGTACCTGAAACCGCCGCGGAATGCCGTTCTAAATTTTGGCATTAGTAGCTTCTTAGCACATGTCCGGACGTTTCTTCCATCATCACCTTGCCATTCAAGTTTATCATACAAATAACCGGGGACTTTTGATTTAACAATGCCGAAAAGCAGTGTTGCAAAAAGTAGTTTCTGTCGTCCCTTCATATCAAGCATGCAGTGGCTATTGTGAAATGGGGTAATGCGGGTGCGTGGTGGTATTTTAAAACAAAAGCAAATTTTGTACGCCTTGTATTAAACGTTGGGTTCTTTCCAGGAGACAAGGGCCGTATACAGTAAGACAAAAGGCTAGTTTTGGAAGCACTAGAGTGTCACATAGATTGATTCTCAAGTCCACTGCTAAAAAATCGCGAATCCTATATAGGACTTTTAGTCTGTAGAAGCATGCACGCACCGATCTCAACACGTGGTCCTCAAATCGCAAGGCGTAGTCCATGGTTAGGCCTAAATTACGAACACTTTCAACTTTTTCCAAATCCGTACCCAAGAGTGAAACTTTGCAACTTGAAGAAATTCTCAGAAACATTTCTCTTCTTCAACCCAAAAATGATAAATTGCAAACCATGCAGCGACCTGTTGCAAATCAGAGTTGAGCCGCGCAATTGCCTGAGGAATATCTCCTGGTTTTGCCGTGATATATAATTGTAGATCATCCGCGTAGAGGTGAAACCTACAAAACTGTATTACACTAGGCAGGTCTGCAGTGTATATTATAAAGTATATTATACTGTGTATATTATATATTATAATTTACTTCTACAATTAAACATTCATTAGTATCTTTCACGTTCTAAAGTTGCGAAGAGAAGCAAAGTTATTTATGCGATTGACATTCAAATGATTTAATCCTTGACACGACTAAAACCATCACATATCACAGCAAGTTCCAGGAAACTTTGTTTTTCTAGAAAACTTGGATTTTGATAAACCCATCGTGTCCTCTCCTTTCTTACCTCCAGGTCCCCACGCGGTATCGCGGCCGCCTCGATACAGCCTTAATTACTACACACAAGCGAGTGCTACGCAGAGCTACGACACACAGACCTTCTACGTCGTAGCCGAGGAAGAGGACACTAGATGTGCACGCGGTGGTGGTGGAACTTGGAAGTGGTTGGAACAGTTTGTATAGGTTACGTACTTTTCAGAAGTCAATATTTATGAAAAAGAAGAAATTTTACTTATAAGTGCACATTTTTTAAACGCACTTATCATAACAAGGACTATCATGTTTATTTGATGATGTATATCAACGAAGTGCCTACTTGATAGTTAAAAAATCGAAATAGTTTCTAAGACAAGTCCACACAATGTTACTAATTATATAAAACATAATTTCTTAAGAACCTTGGGCTATAAAACTACACAAGCAGGAAAAAAAAACGTTTGAATCTTTGCTTATTCTCTTTTCAGTGATACTGAAAACTACACTCTTAAAGACACCGTACAGTGACCGAGCTCTGCACCCCCACAACCCACGGTCCGTGCTTATATTGCTCATCTATCCGCAGCAATAAATCGCTCCGCGCGGATATCCGCCGACAGCCCTCAGCGCCATGTCCTATTACAATTAACTCACTAAATAAATCACTATGGCACAAACAGCGTTTTACCGCCTATTTAACATACATTTTTTCTCGTAAATCCTAAGAAAATAATAGAAATTCGACGTCCAATTATAATGCGGTCTAGACAAGAATTAGTCGGCGGCTTCTTTACGGGCGTATTATGCTGCGAATATCCAACCCATTTGTGTGGACAGATAGTGACTGCCATCCACTGAAGCCCACTCTTTTTTTTCTTCTATGATCGCACACAACCATGTGCAGTTTAGAAAAGAGCGGGGCGCACCCTCGTGGATGGCACAAACTATAACCCGCCTTCCGCAGATTACATTAGCGGACAAAAAACGTAATGTATTCACAGAGAGGCTCGGTTTAATGAAACGAGCGGATGAAGGCCGCGAATCAAGACGAGAGCAAACGTCGCCGACTTGATGTCGTAAATTCTTCGTTCCTACATTTACTGCCAATTTTGAGGAACGACATAAATAAATAAACATTGCTTTGTTTGTTTTAAATCTCTGATTTCGGACTTTTCGTTCGTTGGATTTAGGTTTTATTCAAATAATTTATTGCGAAAGTGTCTATTGTGTTTCCGTGCATTATTTTATAAAAGTTACATATTTGCTCAGTAGGAGAGCTTGAAGCCTTATAATTTAGCAAAATTATTTTATTATTACTATAAAACATATTAAATTTGGTTCTTTTTGAACCAAAGTTCATAATGTCCATCTTATATTTATAATTATTAAATATGTAATTTCTTTGCGGTCAACAGTTAATATTATCATTAGATACACATCTTCTATTTTAGGCGATGTGTTTTCCAAATACATTCCGAAGTACATAATTAAAGTTTATATGCTTTAGTACAGAAAAGCCTCAGTTCCCAAAATGAAAATCTTATCCAAACCATGCAAAGTACGTAGCAAAGCCTAAATTTACTGGACAGAATCTACCAAAATCGGGTTTAAATTGGCGCATGTATCCCCCACCACACCACGACGATAAACAAAGCCAGCACCTCCGCCGCCCGAGATTCTACCACTGGCAACATTGAAAATAAAATTAGCTGTAAAAAAGAGTTATTCCAGCAACGGGCTGGACCCAGTTAGCAGTAAACTCGAAGCTGTTTATAGCACTGGCAAGATTTCGGCGATCGTTTTTTAGGAGTTTAAAGGGATTCGAATTGATATTGGTTTTGTTTTATTTCAGGTCAACAGTTTAAGTCAGGATTTTTAAACTTGTTGGATTGCTAACAAAAAGACAATATTTTGCTATAAAAAGAAACAAATTTCATGAAAGGAGACTGTTCGTTTTTGGTTAAGTTTATTCTTGTTCAACCGCGGCTTTGTGTGAAAATATAAAAATAGTGTCGATGAAGATTATTTCGATGTTTGTTTTAAATATCCTACTGGTAAAAACTGTTTCTTTGTTTGGTCATTTCATTTCAACATGTTAAATTTCTGAAACAAAAAGTTCATTTATCATCGTCCGTCGATCTTTTCACTCAATAAAAATTAATGTAAACTCAAGACCATTAAAAAATCGCCCTGACGTCTGTACAAACTGAATGTGTTTTTGGCGGGAAAATGCGACCGTATGGGTGACTATAATCACTGTACTTGAAGCACAAACAAGCGCTTCATGTATTTTATACTTCGCTTCATAAAACTTCTGCCATGTTTCGGTCCTTGTTACGGCAATTCAGCGGTTTGCAGTTATCCAATGTTTGTAGTTAAAATGATGTTCTTTCCAAGTTGAATTTTTTTTTCCGTATGATTTTTACCACGTTAATGTAAAGAAGTGACTAAAAATCTATGATTTGTGTCATAATTGTAACGATATGCATGTAGGTACGATGATCAATATTGAACTTTTGCATGACTAAACAGTAACAATTTGTATTAATGTATGTAGGTACCATGAGTTATTTAGCAGAAAGGATCGTAGCCCTTAATCACAAATACCTTGAACACAATAGAATGTAATACAATTATCGGTGATCAAATGCCCCCAGTCGCAACTCGCTAGATCCTCATATTGCTGTCAAAGGCAAACACATTTGCATTTTATTCGCCTCGTGGCTTCGGGCGCTTTCATACTCCTTCAGGTAATAACCTCTTTTGACGGACCGTCGCCAGCCAGTCACTTAATACAACCAAAAAGTTACAAAACGAACTCTATTCGTATCAAATTAGGGTTGTTTTGTTAAGTTTTTATAAGATTGTAAGACGGGCAAGGGGTTCCAAGATAAAAGTAAATGGATTATTTGGACGTATCGTGGGCGATCTGAGTTCAAAATGGCGGGTGACCGGTGGATGACAGTTCTTGACGCTCGGTTATTGAACGAGATAAGCCAGCGCCGAGGTCATACCTTAGCTGCTTGCAAGTTTTGGAGCTGACTTTAGAGTACCTAATACGTTGATGTGTTGGTCTCATTAATAATATAATACATAACCAACACAAGTTTAGTAAAAACATATAAACATTTACATATAAATTTTAGTTCATTGCATCCAATAAGAAAGTTTTAATTATATCAGTTATTGTCATTTCCAGGAATGATTAAATTGCTTTAAAATAATTAAAAAATATTAACAATCTAACTAGATAGTTATCCAATTGCCCCGTGTTACCTCCAATGGAAAGTAGTAAAATGAGTTTTAAAACGCTTTAGTTAGTAAGTTTGTTCGTTGTGATGTAGATTGAAATCTACTGGTTTATGCTTAAATTACATGTTTTAGAAATATACTTTTTCTTTGTTATGCACTAGTTTAGAGTTCTGTTGACTTACATATATAAACTGTTCATTTGAAAATGAAATGGCTGATTTCCATATTAATCCACAGTTATCAAAACCTCTTAAATATTGGATACTACCTTTACTTCTAGCCAAAATACAATGTGTAATTACTGAGTCGGTAACATTTCGTTCTCACAAGTGCCGATGATTTATAAAAAATAAGCTCTTTGTGTTCATATCTCAAATCCCAAGTTTCGAGGCTAGCTCACGACAGCCGTGAACGTGCTCGCTCACACGTCGCCCCTCACTCGCGGCTTCACTCGATTGCCTCCGCGCAATTCCGCGAACTGCATGACAAGCGCCCTCGATAATTGGCCTCGCGTCGCCTCGCCTCGTACCTCGTCAACGTTTCAAACGAATGTGTGTCGCCGCTTTATTCCGACTTGTTTGATTGTTGTGTTCAAGTATTTTGCCGTGTTGGGAAAATGTGATAAGTACCTGGAAGCGTACCTCTTGTTGTTGGTAGGGATTGTGTTCCATAATTTTTTATGGAAGATTTGTTGGCGAAAACGTCTTCCGTTTTTTCAAGTAGGTATACCTGTTCGTTTACCAGAATTTAGGTCCTTACATATGAAATTCATTTTCCAATTTCAAATTTATACAGCTATTTACTCACGCATTTGTGTTTCGAAAACCGTAATTCATTTGTTTTTTCCTCTTTTGGCTTTTTCTTTGCGTCACTTAGTTCACAAAATGGAAAACTTGAAATATCGCGTTATTTACGAGTATGAGTACCACTGTGGCACCAGTGCTGCAGAAACTGCTCGAAGTATTAATGCTGTGAATGGTGGCGGTGTAGCAAAAGAAACAATGCGGTTTTGGTTCCAACGTTTTCGTTCTGAAAATTTCGACCTGCAAAACAAGCCTGTGGACGGCCGGAGACCAAAGACGACAATAAAGAATTGAAGGCTATTTTGGAAGCGGATCCATCGCAAACCACGTCCGAGTTAGCTGTAAGCTGCGGTGTTAGTGACAAAACTGTTTTAATCCACTTGAAGCAAATTGGGAAGGTGAAAAAGCTTGAGATGTGGGTATCTCATTAATTGAGTGCAGCAAACCGACAACCGCGCGTCGACTGCTGCGTTACATTACTCAACCGGCAAAATAATGAAATGATTTTAAATCGAATCATTACCTGTGATGAAAAGTGGATCCTGTACGACAATCGGAAACGCTCATCGCAATGGTTGAACCCTGGCGCACCAGCCAAATCCTGCCCCAAGCGAAAATTGACTCAAAAAAAGTTACTTGTGAGCGTTTGGTGGAATAGTGCCGGTGTCGTTCACTACAGCTTTCTTAAATCTGGCCAGACGATTACGGCAGATGTCTATTGTCAGCAACCGCAAATCATGATGGAAAAGCTAGCTGCTAAACAAGCGAGGCTCAATCGCTCTAGGCCACTGCTGCTTCAGAACAACGCTAGACCACACACTGCACAACAGACGGCTACTAAATTAGAGGAGCTTCAATTGGAATGTCTAAGACATCCACCGTACTCCCCGGACCTTGCTCCAACAGATTATAGTTTTTTTAGAAATTTGGATAACTTCTTGCAAGGGAAAAAATTCAACTCCGATGGGGCAGTCCGAAGCGCCTTCAAAGATTTTATCGCTTGCCGTCCAAATGGTATTTTTTAGTAAAGAGATCAACGAACTACCTATGAGATGGTAAAAGTGCATAGATAGCAATGGTACATTATTTGATTAAATAAATATATGATATTAAAAAAAATTGACTTTATGTTCCTCCCTTACAAAACGCCAATTTCATATGTAATGACCTAATAAATATAATGTGTACTCGAACGATTATTTTCCTGAAGATATAATAGAAATAGTAGATAATATTTGAGATGATAAACTGTATGCATTGAAAACGAATCAGGGCTTAAGGTTGGTAACACTTTATGGTGGGTTGAAGTTCTAATCAAGTAGGTACTAAAACAAATATTGAACAATAATAATGTAACATCAACAATTTCAAACACAATATCAGGGACTTACCTATGTGACTACAAACAAGTGAACAATATTTAATCAATCGACCACGTCAGCACAGATCATTACGGGCGGGCTCTCACACCGCCGACGCCAAAAGTCAAAACACGGCGCCTAAACGCGCGCGGCGACAATGATCCTTAGAGCCGGCCGGCGCACGGCCCTCCACGTCACGGTAGACAGCCGGTTGCCGGGAGCAGGCGTGCATTCGATTAATCAAATAATTGAGGCTAGAACGAGTGCCACGTTGCCGCGTTGCCGGCATTAGGCATTAGGCCGACCGCCGACAACACATGCGATCGGCGGCATGTGCACTGTAAACTGTGTGGATGCTTAGTTACTGGAAGCGGTTTTGGAATTAAATTTATTTTGTTTACGCTAATGACGTCTATTCCTATAGACTTCGAAAGTAGATTTATGAACATTGCAGTGCCTAACTGATTAAGGAAACTAATACATAGTTATAGGCTTTACGGGCAGTGCTTGGAAAAAACAACTTGGTCGGGCCATTACGACATTGAATCAGTAACCCAGGTTTCTATGTCCAAGACACCCCGAGATTTTCAAAGTTAGAGGTATCTCTTGATTTCTTATTAGATAAAATTATTTGTGATAAAAACGCTTGTGTGAAATTGATTACATAACTTTAACTTACTTAAAGGTTACATTTGTAAAATAGAGCTAAATAGCGAGTGAATTTTATTGATGCATATGTGTGCGTTTCGTCAGTTCCAGTGGCGACATGTAGAGCGTGGTGGCGGGCGTGCGGGACAAAGATCACCGAAACAATTCCCGTCAATTCGCCGCTGACTAGGCTCGCTCGCTGCTGTCGGATATCAATTTTAGGAAAGGATTTCAATATTTTATTTTATTTTTATATTTACTTACATAGAAAACAAACAGATTTTGAATAAGACTGCCACCAAATGATTATAATACTATTAGTCATAATTAGTTTTTATTGGTAGCAGTTTCATACTAATGTTAACATTCAAATGCCAGAATACAAAAATAAAATAATTATTATTATTTAAATAAACAATTAATTATTTATATTTAATAAATTGCTGAAAATATTTTAGAAAACTAATTTACATAGTAATATTTGAATTCCTTAACCTACTTTTACATTCTGATTTGGTTTCATTCACCTTCACATTTGGCTGAATGAATTTGTTCAGCAAATCGGCTACAGTCGCGTTGAATAGTTAATTCTTATGTGCTTTTTAATTATTTTCTTACAGACTTATTAATCTCTTGCGAGCGTGGCGCGGCAGCAACCGCCGAAACGCCATAATGAAAATTGCATACTTTAAATAAAGCATAAAACGTTCAACCAACCTTCTGAGTGTTTAGTTGACAGTCTCACATGTTCGATATCAACTAAGATTCGCGAAATGGCGACTTGCTCTGACCTTCACGTATACTATTTTTCTTTGTAAAATTTGAATTAGTAGCAGCCACTCTACGACGCTCTGTCCGCGAACAAACAGCCAGGTCCAGCAGTTTCGAGCCGCTCCATCGCCGCGGTGACTTACTGCGACACACACACACACGCGCACACATCGCATGCCGTTTAGAATTATTGTGCGTAGTTACACGACATGCCTTACAGAGTGGACGGGTGTAGACGCGGCGCAATCAGCCAGTTTTAGTATGTTGTTGTTACCTGAAAGAGAAAGTTTGGTGTCTTGTGACCTGCTGTCTGCTTGTGACCTGCTGTCTGCTTGTGACCTGCTGACGTCGTGTATGATCCGAGAGATCGGAAATGCATCAGCAATACTGACCAATTGCTGACAGCAAATCTACAGCTTGATTTATAAGATAATCGTCCTGTGTATTTTACTTTAATTCTTGTTTATAATTTGATAAGGTATTTTTGTGTTTAGTGTATTGCAAGCTTGATGCTCATGCATATAACAGATTATTGAGGGTTCGAACTTGCCAATTATCAAATCACCTAACTAGCTTTTCCAAACTATAATATTGTATTATGTATAAATAGTTTATGTGTAGTTTACGAACTGGCAAAGTTAACTAAACGGTACGTTTAAACGTAACAAATAGATAAATCCTCAAAATAAGATAAATGTAGTTAAAAGCTACGAAGTTCCACGCCGCCGGTACGTTTCCGACACAGAACTAAAACGTACCTTTACCTCAACAGTATGCAAGCGAAACCTGCGACTACCCGTCGGACAAACAGAACCCCTGCGAACGTCCCAGCAGCTCATCAGGCGGCGTACACACCAGCAATTGCGGCGTAAGCAAACAGCCGGTGCTCGGGAGTGGGCAGTGACGTCAAGGGATCCTCGTCGGGAGGTTAATCTCAAAGAAGGAACGATGGGCACGTTCTTATGTGTGCGGGGAAATTAGTCGGGGCAATTATTGCTTGTAAATAGTAGTGAGTGTGGAAAAATTAAATAAGGTGCAAAGATAATTGTCATTGCTAAGTAAAATAGCTAAGGAATCGTTTTTTACACAAAATATTGTTTGTTTTATGTCCTTGCGTAAGTTTTTATATACGTATAAAAGTATAGCCATTTTTATTTAAAAAAAAAAGGGTTGGGGCGTCTGGGGTTTGTAAAGGGCTCGATAGATCAGCGTAGCATTCAAATTTAGTATGATTTCTATACTCAGAAATGACATACATACATTAATGACTTACACTACTACAGTCAATTGTTCACCGCGGTGGTGCTCTACTCCAGGCCGGGCTTCGTTACATTCTTGGTACACACATCCGTTAATTACTTATTTTAAGGTTTTTGTTACAAAACTATATTGTCGCACACATCTTGGAATTACGCTAGCGCGGACATGATGATCTGGTCAGTTCAGGGTTGTATTTGCCGAGCACCAATATAAACTCTTAAATAACTAAATAAAAATCTTAAATAACCATTTCTGATATCGTGCCTACCGTTACCTCAACTAAAGCAAAAGAAACTATATTTATCTGCGAATCTCTTACAGCACTAGAACTTCAGGATACTATCAAATATACCACTCGGTGTAAGAACTGGTTTCGCTTGCCGCCAGCCAGGACTAACGTCGGTCTCCGTGCACCGCAAGGTAGAATGTGTGATCTATGTAACAAAAGGTTAAAGAACAAGACATTTTCTCGTGCTCCCTATCCACCTATAAATTTTATGTAAGAAATGCTTTATAATTATTAATTTGTAAAACCATCACTACTTACATATTTACATGTAACTTAACTTATTATTGTAATTATTTTTCCAATTTCATTTTGTCATGTAATCTCACAAAAATGTACGTAACTCGATCTTCTAGCCCAATATAAAATCGTGACATATTCTCAGTGAGACCGTCCAAGGGAACAATTACAATATAATTGTAAAACTGTGTATCTGTCAAATTCTTACTTGTGTCTTTTGTTTCTGTTGTGTTTCCTTTGTTATGAATAAATAAATATATCTGGATAAATAAGGAGTGCTTCGTATTCGAAAACAAGGTGGAAATCTAAAACGCATTCCTAAGGCAAACCTAACACGTAACCTAGACACGTAACGTAGGTAGAACATTAAAATAACTACAAGTACTCCTAATTCGAACCAAACACTTCGATAGTTCCTTGTTGGTGCGGGTCGCCGAGGTGTGGAATGAACTGCCTGCGCCTGTTTGTCCAGAAAACTATAGCCCCGGTTCTTTCAAGCGTCGAGTGAATAGGTATCTCGTGGATAGCCATGTAAAACCTTCGTCTACATCGTCACTTTCCATCAGGTGAGATAGAAGACAAACGTCTAATCCTTTTTCAATAAAAAAATTTTTTTCAATGAAAAAACGGTTACCACATTTGATGATATAACAACAATTAACGTTGGTGTGGACTTGAGAATTTCGCCTTTAGAAAACTTCTAACACAATCTCATTATTATGTATAAATATGAACATTGAATTAAAAACAAAAAAAAAACATACAACGAACTGACTCTTTGTCGCGTCCAATTCATGATACAATGTTGTCAGAACTCAATATCCAGGACTCGCTTGTTACCTTGTATATACGTACGTGGAAGGAAACAATATGTATACATAACTAAAAGGAATAAAAAGGCTTGGTTATTTCCATAAATAAAAAAAACTCCACATAACACACAATTTGTTGCGTTTTATAAACGCAACAAATTGAACTCTCAGAGGTAGGTATAGTGCCCTGCAATAATGCCTCGGCTCTGCGTTGCATCCACCGGCAACCTAAATCAAGTAGATGTACACCTACGCGTTAAGGAACTTGACAAATTATTACGGAATATAGACACCCAAGTCTATCTGTGTATTCTGGGACACATAATCCTAAAGGAGGAACCAAGTCGTGGGCTTGGCGGTTAACAAAACGAAATGTATGTTAAAAAATGCAGAAAATTATTCTGTTTGCATAAAAAAAGCTACAAAAATATTAGATCTGTGAAACAAAATAAATTGAAATGAATGTACCATGATTACGGCGTCTTCATATTTTTAAGATTATTGTTTTGGAAATATCAAGAATTCATAAAAAAAATAATCCTCAATACTTTTTTGATTATTTCACACGAATATTGAAACATTTTTACACATTTTATGAAGTTATCAATAAAAATACATTTGAAATATATGTTGGATTTTTCATTTTTATTTTGGCATCACAGCAGTATTTCATATAGCATCTGTCAAATCTCCAACGGTTATTCGTTTAGTTTCTTTTCGTGCGTCACGAGTGCTCTCAGTGTGTTTTTCTGCGTTTTTGTGATTTTTACTAACTTGGCTTTCACATACGGACTTTTGATTACCTGCTACATCTGATACTTTTGCTTTCATTCCGGACACCGATTAAAACGATGGATCATCGTTGTGTGAACTGTGGTATTGCTACTGGTCGCAGTAATACCTTACGTAGCGTTGTCTTGGAAGATGAAGCTACACTGTCAATATTTCGTGCATGGGTTACATCTTTCCCTGTAAGTATTGCTGCATCATCCTATTTAACCTAATATATCATTAGTTTTGTTAGAGTAATTAACTTAATATCATATTGTTTTGATCAGGTCAGCAATGAGGACTTTGTGTGTCAAGCTTGTTGGAACCTGTCGCAACAAGCTTTATCTGGACATATTCCTCCTGACGTAAGACGCGTTGGTCACTCCAGGGTTTGTCTCCGTTGCGGACGGAGGTCAAAGAGTAACTCATCACCTGCGTACAGACACACTCCGTTGTTTGATGAGACAATATTTTCATGAAGGCGATGCTTTTATTCTGGATAGGGGCTTCAGAGATGCCCTTCCTATTTTAAATAGATGTGGTTACAGAACGTGTGTGCCTGCGTCATTGGAGGAGGGTGAAACACAATTATCGACAGTAGAAGCGAATAGATCACGAGCTGTCACCATATGTCGTTGGGTTGTAGAAGTTGTTAATGGTAGATTTAAGAGAGACTTTAAAATATTCCGAGAACACTATTTTAATAAAGCATCTAAAAGTTTAATGCGAGATTTTGAGGTGGCAGCAGCACTTTTAAATAGATTTCACCCTCCTATTGTTGATCGAGTTGATGCTGGGGAAATAATCAATCAAATTAATTTTAACATGAATAAAGAAAATGATCTAATTAATTTTGTAATTATTAATAATTATAATAGACATAGGGCTGATTTTGAAGTGATTAATGTAGAAAATGAAGATTTAAATGAATTTCCCCAGCTTACATACGATGAGTATTGCCTGCGTCTGTTTTTCCAGACAAATATAACCCTGGAGCTTTCAAGTGTAGAGTGAATAGGTACCTCTTAGACAGGCGTGTACGATCCTCGTCTTCATCGTCACTTTCCATCAGGTGAGATGGAAGACAAACGCCTGCTAATTATTAATAAAAAAAAAAAAAAAAAAAAAAAAAAAAAAAATTTCTCTTGGTACCTATCAAATTAAACAGGCACGTTCATATTTTGGAGAACATACAAGAGGAAACGATGGTTATGTAATAGAAGTGTGCAGGGACGTAAGCAGCAGTCTACAGCGAGACCTGTCAACTTCAAATACTGCATGGCTTTTAAGAGGACGTATCCATTCAAGACATATAAGCCGAAAAACTTATTTGACATATATTTTAGTCGGAAGATGTCAGTGATCTGGTACCTCAGCTGGGCTAGGTACCAGGATAATATTAATCCACCTGCACAGTTCTTGGATGATGTATTGATTATTATTGAAGATGAATATTGAAATTTTAAATTATTATTTAAAAAAATTATGAATATTTAAAGGAAAAACGTGTTTCAATTGGGTCTCCCACTATACAATATTAATCAACAGGATGTTTTCCAAGCTTATATTTACTTGAGAATTATTTCTTTTCCTTATTTAAAATATATGTTAATGAACTGTGTGAATTAGATATAATTCTCAAAAAAAAACATGTAGCCATACAACCTCTACTGTTAATTTTTCTTACCATATTTCAAGTATTTATAACTTTGTTTTCAGATTGCAAAATGTTCTGAAACTTTCGTTATTATGTTGTTGATATTATATCTGTCTGTAGCTTTAAATTTCATAATGTTAACTCAACAAAAGCCCTGGGCCCAGGCATGTATGGGATAGTGGGTTCCTCCTTTACGACTCAGGCCTCCTGTACAACATTTTTATATCAGCACTATGTATAAACACGGATTAGCTTGCGGGATCACTGAATACAAAACAATTTAGAAAAAAATTGCCGAAGAAAATCTCGCATAGATAATATTTACGCTCGATCCCACAAGCTAACCCCGCACACGACGGCGGGGCGGCGGCGGCGCTAGGAACCACGCTGGCCGGGTTCACGTCATCGCGCGCGGCCGGTCCGTCGCAGGCGCGAACTTTTTAAATACATTCGTAGGCTGGATTGGTAACCAATGAAGTACATTATATGTCCTTATAAAATATATGAAATGATTGTAGTAACATAAAAATCTAATCGAATAAAAAATAATTACACAAAAACAATAATAAAGACTAAACGAAATTAATATGCCTCGGACGCAAACTATCTTGTCAATTCCAACCGACAATCCTAAAAAAATGAAATCGTTGGCGTATCACAAAGCGCCAGGCGGCCAAAGGCCAAAAGGACTAGTCACTCAAAATATTATTAAACGTAGGTAACTTAAAAAATATTTTTGATCTTCCATTTAAATAAAATAACTACAAAACAAATAAAACTGTACTGTTCATAGAACTACAATGGCAGTTTAATATAATATATACTTTATCATAACTTAAACCGTTAAAGGTTATAATTTAACAGTTTTTACTTCTTTAAAAAAAATACTTCGACACAAACAAGCTTATCTTAAAAATCGGGCCGTGTGCCGACACAACTCGCCTCGCTTCTCAGAACTACACGAACCTGTCCGCACGAGTCGCCGCGCGGCAGAGCTGAGGTAGCAGTGCAACAGAATTATACAAACCCTAAACAAATCAACATCAACGGAGGAGATAAATAACATACATAAGGTAAATAATGAATAATTATATGTTAATTAAAACTCAAATCTTATCAAACTCAATCTATATTTGTTTTGTAAGCGTTTTCTATTAATTAGGTGTAAACGACGTATAAATCTAAACAGGTTTTTGTCACACCAACCACGTCATAGAAACCTGTCTCGATTTAAATATTACAAAAGAAGCCATTT
Source organism: Marasmarcha lunaedactyla (assembly GCA_923062675.1). NCBI lineage: Eukaryota > Metazoa > Arthropoda > Insecta > Lepidoptera > Pterophoridae > Marasmarcha > Marasmarcha lunaedactyla. Next base: position 1,094,360 of record OV281344.1, read on the forward strand.
TCAAAACAACAATAATAATTCAATGCAGCAAACACGACACCGCTAGTAAAAAAATATATACGTACCTGGTTTTACAATACTCAATTCAATAGTCGTCTTCTGACGTAGCAGCCCTACATCGCGCGATCATCTTTTTTAATTCCACTGAGTATATATACAAAAATCTTGTAGGTACATTCGGGGAGTCCGTTTCTACACAGGAAAGTAGTGGAAGTGGTGACAGTTTGAGCTATTCTAATTCTATCCTGTTATCAAGCCCGATAGACTCAGGAGATGGACAAACCGGGGCACGTCCTTGAACCTAGAGTCAATCCCAATCCGTTCCGATGAAAGTCGCGACACGCCCGACCTCCCATGGTCAAGTCCGATTCCCTCTTCAGGGTCTCACTCTCGAGGTTGCATACTTCAACCCCACTGTGTAGAACCTTCGACTCCCTTTTGCTAAAAAATAATAATGTTTTGTAACTCAAACAAATTGAACAAAGTTGATAGTAAAATTAGATTTTATTGTCTATTAGCTTTTGCCCGCGGCTTCGCTCCCGTGAAATAAAAGTTGTGGTCAATTCATTTTGTTGCATATAATTGATTGTCAGAGAGCGTCAAATACAATTAAAATGAAAAGAAGTAAATGAAGCTTGTACCACATTCATACTTCAACCCCACTGTGTAGAACCTTCGACTCCCTTTTGCTAAAAAATAATAATGTTTTGTAACTCAAACAAATTGAACAAAGTTGATAGTAAAATTAGATTTTATTGTCTATTAGCTTTTGCCCGCGGCTTCGCTCCCGTGAAATAAAAGTTGTGGTCAATTCGTTTTGTTGCATATAATTGATTGTCAGAGAGCGTCAAATACAATTAAAATGAAAAGAAGTAAATGAAGCTTGTACCACATTTAAATTTGAAATTAAACCAAGTTTCTGAAGATTAATTAAAAAAAGAAAATTAATTTAAATAATTCGTTAACACGACAACCAAAAGTTTGACTGTATTTACTTTGAATAAACCTACTTCCAATAAAAATACTTACTATTAAAAAATCTAAAAGTGTACCTACTTACCTACTTTAAGTAACATTCGAATAATTTAATCCTGAAAAATGTTTATCATACCTACAGTAAACAATGCGATTACAACAAAAACGAACTTGTTATATGTGGCTACCAACCAAACAAAAACATTATTACGAAATATTTGCAGGTAAATATTTATTGCTTTAAATATAAATCTAGTGTATAAACTGTTAGTATATCTTGAAAATTCGAATAACGGACATAACCGTCAAGACTTTTCCCCCCACATCGGCCGCGATGCGCCCGCCGCGCCACTCGGCAACGCGCACTCCCTTGCCGCGGGAGGCACGGCGTTTGGATGATAATAATATATTTTGTTGGTTAGACCTGGGATCGAATCCTGGATGAAATTTATTTTTACTTTTTCTTTTTAACTAAATCTAAATATATAATTTTTTGGAAGGATATTTCTAATTGCAGTGTTTTGTTTCTTATTGTATTTTTTGGGATCTTGGAATCAGCTTTTGCTACACGATAAAATAGCATAGCCAATCTGTAGTGTGTAGTTGAATTGTTCCTCCCGCATGAATTAAACAAAATCAACATCTTTAATGAGATGGTTAAAGCATTTTTTATTTTGAAATACCTTTGTAAAGTACCTACTAAAAGCTTTTGGCTTTTTTTTACCGAAAAACACATCTTAGCGGCGATACGACGAACTGACGATATCTTTATTTCTGGTAGTTATAAAGTCTAAAATCGTTGAAAGTAGCCTGTACAAGTATGTGTAGAACATGTTTTTGAAAACATGTTTTTTTTGGCAAATTCACCAAAGTAGGCAGATCCAGTGTTACGGGGATCTTACAGCAACCGGGGGGGGGACCCAGAATATACTAACATATATAAATATGAACGACCATGAGCCGAGGACAAGCTGCAGTGTCTGCAGCAGGGCTGGCACCCTCGTGTGCGCCACGCGGCCGCCAAATCCGCTTCAACAAAGTGATTAAAATGATTTCTCGGCGATTCTGTTTTCTTCACTTCTGTTTGATCTGATTTGAACAGATACAGCTTAAGTAGGTATACTTCACTTTCAAGGTCTAAGTTTTGTAGAGACACCGCCATGATTTCCTCCTGTTAATATAGTAATGGTAGCTATTTACGGGTTCGCTTGATTATCACAATTTTACAACAAAATTAAAGTACTCGAAAACAACAACAAGAATTACAAAATTATGAAATATAAGAGGTTTATGTGACTACATTGGAGCTATAGCGAGTTAAATAAGATCACAGATAATATACATATATAGTATACAGTTTGACTAGGCCCGCCGCCGCGTCACACGCGTATCCCTCAGGAACTGTGCTTTTTTATGGATGAAAGATACCATATGTCCTTTTCCTCCTTATAACATAATGATTCCAGGAGGACCACACGGCGGAGATGGCTAAGAGAAAAAGCAGACAAAACCACTTTCAGTTTAGTAGCCCTTCGCTGCGTTCGGAGCCAGAGACAAGTGTCCGTGGATTGTTTGTACAAAGAGAATGTGAGCAATTTGCCTTTGCTTTAAAAAAAAAAGGTTTGATATAAGTAAACGCTGCTCACAAAATGGTTTTGAAAGTTTTCTCTTTTCTCGTACTTTCATTGTGAAGTTCTACCGCGTCCTTGTACTGAGTTCGCAGCCAGGTGTGAACTGCACAGGATCTCGAGGACAAAGGGAACAATTATCTAAAGGCCATCTTCCCCCAACCGCTGTGACTGTGTCTTGCGGCAACTGCGGGGAAGGAGGCCAACACAATTTTTTTTAAAACTTAATTTTCCCTTTTTTTTTAAAGTGATTTATCTTTAATGTTTGAGAAAAGTTATAATTTAGTTTAGATTTCGATATAATCCAGTGTTGTATTCATCATTATTTCTTTATAATAGATAAAGCTCTATTAAGAATTATTAAGGAAGAATCTCTTTGGGAATTTATATATGCAAAATCTTAAAATGCTGATCTACCAATATAAATAAATTACTGGAAGTGTGTGTAAGTGGCATCCGGGCGCTGAATAAGTAGCATTTTGACAATCTGCAAACAAAGGCATCCGTATGCTTTGATTCAGCTGTCCACCTTTTACACAAAACATACATGCGATAGATATAAATACTATAGACAAAACACAATCCCTCTAATATTTGCAAGGAACGTGATAACACCCGTGTTCAAATATATTTGCAATGGAAATAGATTGTATCGAGTCCCTGCAGTTATTGCTTGTCCTCTTCATGTGAACAGAACTCACATTATTACAGAAGGTACCTACTGCAGCAAAATATAAACGAGTAATCTAATAAAATTATGACCACCTATTTAATTCAAAAAATTTTTTTTTTTATTCGAATTAATTTGTTGCTCAATGTATGGTAAAAAAAGTTGTTTACAAAAAGTTTTGTTCCACATACAAAACTATTATGCAGCATGCAATTTCACAATAGTGTGTTACTTAAACAAATGTCAAATCAATGTCATTCAGTTACAATTGGGTGCATGACACCATATGAAAATGCAAGTTTTTATCATTTATTTTTAAAAATATTAGTTATTTTGACAGGTCCAATGTTTTTAAAACTATAGTTTTGAATTTAATATCGAAATTATGTAGATTTGAAAACTTAAAAAAAGAAGCAAAAACTTATTATAATATATGTTAAATTTTTAAGTATCATTAGCTTACTGACATTAAATATAACAATTTTTACTATGACAGTATGCATATAAACGCATTATTTACGTAGCTATTATATATTTTATCCAAACCTCCATACAATTTTTGTATGATCTACACGTTGTGACGTCACAACTCGGTACCGTTTTGTATGGAGCGTTTTGCGGCGACTCGCAGCAGCTCCTCAAACACATCGCTGTATCTAGAAAACTATTGATTGTAAACAAACTGTTACTGTTGACAAACCATTTCAATATGAAATAAAATTTATTTTTATCATATACCCAAATTTGGGTACATTCTTTAAGATTGAAATAGTTTGCAATACATTTATCATAATTTAGGATTTGCATTTAAAATATTCATTTAGTGTATAATTTTTTTTTTCAGTTAACCAATGTGAGAATTCGCTTTTTAATTTGTTTGCTGGCAATAACTTAAAGCGGTTTGGTAGCGAATTAAAAATGTGTCTGATTGCTTGAGATATAGTTGCAGGCGGGGTACTCTCGTTGCGTCACGTAATGCTTAGGGTCTTTGCGTTGATTGTTTCTCTATGTTCCTAGTACCTACAAGAAGGGAAAGCAAGTCTTCTCTCAAGAAAAATAGCCTACGCCGACTAGGAGCAGACACCATGAGATTCTGGATATCCTATAAGCAAAGACCATTTGTTACAGATTCGCATTCAAATCAGAAGAAACATTTACAGACTGTCTGTACATTGACAGACTGTGCCTTAAACCACGCCGCGCCACGCCACGCCGCGCCACGCCACGCCGCGCCACGCCACGCCGCGCCACGCTACGCCGCGCCACGCCACGCCACGCCACGCCGCGCCACGCCACGCCGCCTTGGCACCAGCAATGATGGTTCTTATTTGTTATACTGATGCAACTTACACAACTAGATACAATTAATTTATAAAGCTAATAGTAGCAGCATAAAATTAAATAAATATAAATAAATAAATATATCCCCAGAAAAACCCACCAACTGTATGAACCCAAAGTGAGCAGAGCTCGTGAACTGGGGGATCCCAAAATAAACATACATGTATAAATACAAACAACCATGACCCGCGAACAAACACACAAGTAAATGCCCCGACCAGGACTGGAACCTGTGACCTGCGGCGTACGAGGCAGAGCAACTAACCACTCGGTCGCCATTGAGCTTGGAAGTAACTGCATCCACTCAAGTACATCCTACAATCTTACCAGTTGAACAGCGCCGTTTACCTCATTTCCGTGCAACACTACATTAATACGTATCGGTCATTAAGTTCTGCTTCAATTAATATACATACAAGAATAATCTAAATCGATTGCCGCGTTTGGATTTACAGGATATTCAGACCAACTTAAAACAAAATTGCACAGAACATGCTGTAAGAAATGAAGAACGACATATAAAATAAACCTGTCGTTTATTTAATATGTCGGTTGTGCATTATTGCATTATGATGAATTATTATGTGGTATAAATTAAAATACAGTCGTATACGTACTACTTACTATACAAAAATTTATTACAAAAATAATACATTGCTTTCATTATTATAAAGCCTCACAGTTAGCTAACATTTAAAAAAACCGAGTAAACAAAAATTACTCTTTACTGTCGTATACTTGATTGAGCGTGATTTGATCAATGGTCTTAGATTTCTATAAAACATTAAATACCCCACGCCCATAACGCCATGTGCTGCAATAAAGAACGCTACAACTGGAGCCCGTAGCGAGCAGCCATGGAACCTTGGAGTTTCCTCAATGGCCGTGTTAATGCGTGTTGTGGGACAAATTAAATTATGTTTAAAACAAACCTCGGTGTAAAACAATAGTAATAAAAACGCAGATCGTAAAATTAGTGCGGAGTCCCCCCCCGCAAGCAATCATACTCCGTGATTTGTACAATCGTGATGATCATAACCACGGTGTAATCCCGGCTTAAGTATCATTAAGTGCGATGTAAACGCTCCCTTAGGTCGCAATGTATTAACCAGTTTTTTGTGCTCCACAGTCAAATGACGAAAGTTTAATTTGAAATGTGATCCCTGTCGACGAGAAGAAATTATTAAAGTTGTCTATTTTCTAAACTGACAGATCTTCATTATTGAAGCTGTTTGTCTATTCATTATTTAACGAGATTCCAATAATCTAACGAGGCCTAAATGGAACCTATTGTCACGGTGGATGGAACCAACCTGACTGTTTACAAAGCAAATGAATTCTCGTCATTACGCGTCTCCATTAATGTTGTTTGTGTAAGTAACCGTCGCCGCGCCATTACGGCATTCAAAGGTAGCTTTAATTCTAAGATAATATGCTTAAATACATATTAATGTGTCTGCGCGTGCAGCCATTAGGTGGCTGTTGCCGGCGATAGGGCCCCACTCCGGCCTTATCTAAATAGCGAGTCGTTCACGATACCTTAGCTCATCAAAGGTACAAACTATGTTTGTGTTTAATCAAGATAACACAATCGATATACAATTAGAATCAAACTACAATTTGCTTTGGGACTTATAACACGCGCAGTGAAAGGTAATCCGGCATAAACCGAATGGGCGACGTAATCCTGCAAACACGATAACGCACGAGCGATTCAAAATGGCCGACAAGGGAGACTCGTGCGCACAATCGCACAGATGGCGCTAAAGCACCGCATTAACATAATTGAATATTCTATTGTACGTGTGTAATGCAGTTACCTGAATAGCTAAAGCGCGGTGTTGAGTTACCTGCATGGTCGCGAGGGTCGTGCGTGGCGCCATCTGTCGCGCGACACCCAGATTTATTGTAGCAAACGCGCTCGCGCGGTTTTGCGGGGATTCCGCTTTTTGTCGGCTATCAAGTTTCCATTAGCTAATTTAGTATCGATTCTCCGACAGCGAAAGTTCCGCCGCCGCCGCCGCCCGGGCAGTTCCAAATTGATGGATTGTTTTTATTCATTTTCAACTGTAAACGACTGCTTGAAGTTTGGAATTCGATTTTTATGAACGATTCCAAATACCGTTCCGATAATTACGTTTTGAATATCTTGAAAACGATAAAAAGATTTTGATTCTTCTTAGCGGTGCATTATCATATTTGCATTATTATTGTTGTGTCTTTAATGTCCTTAATTGAATTAAATGTAACAATGGCGACTTACATTAACAAAAGTGAGCTGTTAAATTGATCGAGCACGGTTGGATTACATTTATATTAATTGAAAAGGTTCGGCGATAGACCCCGCGCGGAGTGATCGCGAGGGCCTCGGCTGCCATTACCTCGCCGGCATCTGCATTATCTTACCTCGCCCCTCGTCACTGGCGGCCCTCACAAAGTGCATTTGCCATCTCAGCCATCAACTCGCCAAATTGCTACTCAACCCGCCCTACAGAACCTAAACAAAAACTACTCCTATCGACGTACCTCTACAGTCGAACTCAAGAAATGCTCATGAGTCGTTTTGGAGCTGAACGTCTCTAAACGATGATAACTTACAGTTTGATATATCGTCCAGAAATAAAGCTGTATCAGTGAGCAATACGTATGAAATTTGAATGCGGGTGTGCTCGTCACGGAGGAGTGCGCGCCGTTTACGCTGAGAGGGTAGTTCACATGTCGGCGATGCGATTTATCAAATTTTATATCGTCGATGGGGTCGACATGTGCGCGGACAATCGCAGGTGGGGGGGGGGGTTGCATTAACTACAGAAGGTGGTTAATGGATTAGCGCAGATGAGACGCGCGTCACCTTCTGCCGACACACATGTGCCTGCTGATTGGATGCCGGGAATGTAGGTAATCGGTTTAGCATTCGAACGAGGGATTGTTGAGTATTTTTTAGACTGTGAAATGTTGAAAAGACGAGGGGCTTTTGTTTGGGAAACTTGTAGGAAGTAGGGAACATTGTAGGTATTTCAAGAATGACTTCTCTGCGCAAAGTTGAAAACCGGGCTCGGCTTGGTTTATAAATACTTAAAATGGAAATAAAAAACAAGGAGTTGTTATTAATATTATTTATTATATAGTGACTTTGAGCCAGCACAGTTCTGACAATGGCACTCCCATCGAATTTGCATCTAAATTATTCTAAACACAGCTTAGGTACAAATTCCACTTCGCTGACGACCGAGTGGTGTTGTGGTAAGTAGCCCTGCCTTATACGGCGAAGGTCCCAGGTTCGCCCTGACCGGGGGATTCATTTGTGTGATGAACACAGATGTTTGTTCTCGGGTCATGGTTGTTTATATTTATATATGTATGTTTATTCTGGGTCGCCCCCAGTTCGCTGTATGGTCATCCATGACACAAGCTCTGCTTACTTTGTGGCCCATACAGTTGGTGTGTTTGCCTGGAGATTTATTATTTATTATTATTATAAAAAACAAACATGTACGTAAGTAAATGAAGCACTAGGTACTACCAGCTACCCGGTGCGCACGCGACGCTTCGAGCTAACCTAGCAGACCTGGATTCAGTTCTGAGACGTTCAAAAGTCATCTTGTTTCGACTTCGTTCCTAGTCAAACCCTTCGAAATGTGGGATTTGTCTTCAACCATACATTGTGGCATTCTTCATAATTTGAATTTGAATAAATTCTAATCTATTTAAGGGAACATGTCCAGAACGAAGTCGATACGGAATAAGGTATCAGTGTGTATCTATCTACCTATTTATTACAAACGTTCTAATTAGATAGTTACTCTGTCGTTGACTGTTTGTAGCCTCTTTTTGGACAGTAGGTGGGGTTTCTTGGCGGTTTGGATACTTGTAACCTTAGACTTTTGCAAGCCAAATCATTATTTTTCTCTTGCTCTGTCGGTTTGGATTATTTTGGATATTATGAAGTTGCTTAATTGCCTTTTCTGTGTTTATTCTAATAAAATATATTTATGAAGAAACGCTGATTTGTTTACATTATTACTATAGTTATAAATTAATTCGTACAACCGGTATATGGCAAGATATTCAAACTTATAACATGACCTCCTGAAAATGAGAATAGGTACGCCAAGGATAACATAAACAGTATGAAAACCAATTATACGACGAAGCTGAGCCGGTGCGCGGTGCTGCAGGAATGATAGCATTCGCTAGTAATAAAACAAACAACTATATGACGAATCCTCTCTGCGATAGTATATAATGTAAAACCAATAATTATTTATTTATTTGTGTTTATTATTTATTATATTAAATCAAGTTAAACTTATCCACGTAACTAACACACACACTCACCATGCAAGTACCAGGTGCGCATAAACACGAGCAGTTAGTGCCCTGATCAGCGATCATCAGCGGTGCTGGGATCGCGCCATGATGGATGGCTGCGGCGACGTATGCTCGTCGATAGTACTGATAGCTAAATTAGACTTTACTTTTTGTACTAAATGTTTGTTCAGCGTGCCGTCTCGGTTATTGCAGGTTTAGCATTCATAGGCACATAGTGTATTTGTATTTTATAATTTATAAATTATTTTATAATTTAATTTATAAAGTATTTTATAATTATTTTATAAATTATAATTTATGTTTAATTAATGTACATATTAATTACTACATAAATAAACGACACGCATATATTTACTTCATTGGTAACTTACAAAAAATATTGGGAGTCAAATGAAATCGACTACTAATGAATGCACAGATTTTCATTTTGTAACTGGCAGTACGGATGGCGACTCAATATACCTATTGTTACCTTCGAGCTGATGTGATGCCGGAACCAGTTAATGGATAGTGGATTTCTGGATTGGCTACCTGTAACCGCCTTACTTTTAGCTTGTTGTTGTTTAAATTATATTTGTCAGATATTAGTCTTCTTACACGCTTCGTGAATAGTAAACTCTTATAAATACGAGAGCTAAAAAGCTATTGTTGTCTAATCTTCGGCTATAAATATTGAATGTTTTGGAGCTACAACCAAAATAGAAGTAATTATTGCAAATAAATTAAAATTGGGATAACAGTAATCAGTGTCCATTTAATTGCAAACCCCACCTCTTGTCCACGCAACCATCGCACCGCTGGCGTCGCGCGGAGCAGGCTGTCTAGCTGACCGCACGGCTCACCTATTCACGTGGGTGATTGATGCGGCGGGCGATTAGGGCAGCGGACCTGTTCTTTCATATCGCTCTAATGGCAGCGCCGCAGCCGCCGGCCCGGGCGAACACAGATGTGGCAACATGGAAGCACCCATCCAGAGGGTCGAAGGGAGCAGCGCAGGATTTTGTTTTTACATTTATTCGTTTACGAGTTAATTTATAGAATAGGTGAGAGAATATCTAAGTACAGCTCAGTCAGCGTTTGTAGTAATGTCAAACTGGTAACAATGTCTCAAAACTGTGTTAAAGCATTGCCTTCACGGAAATAACCTAATCAATTCGTCGGCACTTGTCTTTCTAGAAGCCTGAAATTCGTGATTTAATTGTGTCAAATTCGAATCCAGTTTTGTTTACTAATAAATAATGATACGCACAACTGCTTTTCAATTGCGAAGCAGTTAGAGTATGTACCGTACAAAGGCACGTTTTGAAAATAATCCACAGTGAGTTGCAAAATCGCACGGTTACTACGTTTACACCTTTTCATCCTGAAACAAAAATGTATCAGTTGGCCACCAGCCCGTTCCAGCAGCCCGACGTCGCCGCGCACCAGGCTGTTTACATTACGTTTTTGTCTAACATTATTGGTCGGTTCCCTTAACCCTTCCGCACCTGTCGGCCGCCGTCACGTGTACACGGCCATTACTCAGCGGCTGTCACTCACAAATTCATTTTGCCGAACGTCGGCCATTTTTGCTGAAAACCGGTTTTTGCAAGCACTTGCGGTTAGCGGTGGACTGTAATTAAGGGTTGAGGTGGGTTCGACGGTGGACGAGCAATTATTGCATGCTTTCTTTTTTAGATGAATGTGTCGGTTTTTAGATGTTGATTTTGAATCGCATGTACTTATTGGAGTTCCGGGTAAGAAACGAAAAGATTATAACAGTTTTGTGTCTGTGTTCTCAGCTGGCTGTGGCGTACAAAGTCGTGACTACACACATTTACGATTGTCATTTTTTAAATTGAAGGTATGCAGTATAGAGCTCGCAATGCAAATAGGTACATTCCTGATTTACTTACTTATTGCATACCGTTTTTTATACGCTATTAAGAACTATTGTCCGTTTTATGCTCTTAGTTGCAAACGGACTTCCATAATATGTTCCAAAGTTTTCACGATTCATTATATGAAATAGAACACGTTTTACCCCGGGTCCCTCGTGACCTCGGTGTCTACAAAGGGACCAAAACGTCAAAATAAAATGTAAAATAAATGACACGCGATTAAATTCATAAAAACGTGTTTTATTTAACGAATATGTTACTTGTTACTGTGATGTTTTTCGATGTACTTAGTCCTCGTAAGTACCTGCCTGACAGCGAGCCAGCAGCGGTCAAACAGAACCCGACACCCGCCGGCATCACCTCTACACAGCACCAGGCTGGCGGCGGTCACTCGGGCCTGACGGGCGTGACGTCAGCGCTCCCTGGCCCTGCTGGCTAAGAGAGTGGACTTCTGCGTTTGTGAAGGTGGGAATATGGCGATTACGGGATTGTGCGCTTTAATATTTTGAAATGATATTAAAGCCCACAATAATCATTAGAACATTAAATATTTGGTTTAGTTTATAAAAGTCGGGATGTCTACTAACAGGTAGTCCTTCTTATATTACCTTTCATAACGATAAGAATGTGGTGGGCCTGTTAAAATAAACCTATAAATCTATCCTATACATAAATCGTTACTCAACAATTGTTTCTATAAATACTTGAACTGAGCCTTCACCACGAATAAAGTACTCATCAAGGGTATTGTTACTTTAAATTTAAATTACTGTAATAATAATAACGTGTGCAACCTGGCCTTTAGCGGCTGCCTGCGACTTCTTGTAACTTGCTATATGCAGCAGTTCAGGGATGAACAAAATGCCCACAAAAGAATTAAAATTAAGCCACCAAAACGAGATTATAATTTGTTTTACATAGGTAGCCAGCAGGTACACAAGGAACGGAAGCGCTGACGTCCCCCCCTGCCACCCGCCCCGCGCGGCTCGCTGCGCCGGCGCAGGTGACCGCTCACGGACAGGTAGACATCCCCTGCTGTCATTAGCGTGATTTTTTAAGGTTGGTTCTGTAAGGAGGCGTGGTCAAAGGAGGTGGGACTTTGATGATGCCGTTTTGGTTTAGATATACTTATATTATGTAACTTGTATTGGAGGTGCAGGTGTATAAAGAATTGTTTTCCTGAATTATAAGTTATTTGACATGGTTGACAATTATTCAAAGTATATTACGGCAGCTTAAGGAACGAAGCAAGTTCTGTTTCATTTGATTGAGTAGTTTTCAGGTAGATAGCTCTTTTTTCCACATTATCAAAATACTTGTTTCCTATTACTATCGAAAATTATTATTCTATCCTACAATGTATGATATAGTAGTGAAAGCGCGGAGTCTCCTGTCACAGGCGTCCCTGTTTTACAGGCGTCTGTGTCACAGGCGTCTGTGTCACAGGCGTCCCTGTGTCACAGTGACGCCTGTGACCAGGGCGACTGTGTTAAAGGTGTCTCTGTGTCGCAAGCGTCACTATATCACAGGCGTCCCCGTGTTAAAGGCGTCCCTGTGTCGCAGGCGTCACAGTGACACAGGCGTCACTGTGTTAAAGGCTTCATTATCTTAAAGGCATCCCTGTGTCGCAGGCGTCACTGTGACACAGGCGGTACTGTGTTAAGGGCGTCCCTGTGTCGTAGGCGTCACTGTGACACAGGTGTCACTGTGACACAGGCGTCACTGTGTTAAAGGCGTCATCGTACACACACCAAAACGTCTACTAGTTTTGTGTTAGATAATAGAATAAAAAATTAAATAAAGATCATATTATTATTATTCTCCATTAACCTTCGTAACAACTTCAATTGCTACGTTCTTTCAAGTACATAATGTAACGAACATAAGTATATAAAATATATATGTATTAACAAAGGCGTTTGCAAAGGTGACGTCACACTAGCCTAGAGTAGGTAAATGATCGTGACCGTCGATGTACTAACCGCCAAAATACCTATGAACGTGTGTATAGAGTATTATTCCATTTGTAATTAGCAAAGAGCTGCAGGCTCGATCTGACCGAGACAGAAGTTAGTGTGGATTGCAACAATTCAAAATTATTAATTTGGCGGGGTAATCTAGTCTACTCTTTGAGAGAAAACCAAACGAGAGTTCGCAAATTTCCTATAAATATGCTATATATTAGAAGATCCTATAAGTAACTTTTTTACATAATTTCGGTTCCTGTAGTTGTTTTCGACTCTTTATTACCTTCCGTATTGCTCAAACGGTAAGAATGTAGAATAAAGCCTCGCTTCAGAATTCCCTCGCAGCCCACGTCTGCTCATGAGTTCGTCGTAAATAAGGCCGGCGTCGCACGGGCGGCAGACGCGGGCTAAGGGCGCGCCCACACGTCGCGGCCATCAACCGCCTGCGAGTATTAGACCATTTGCATACAGAACCGTCAGGTTATTGCCGAGAAATATTTTTATTGTTATACCTACAGGGCTCCTGGATTGTTTCATTGCTTCTCGTTTCGGTGGTTTGAAGTGTTGGCAGTTGTACGTGTTATTGTAGCCGTTATTGGTGCTTGCTGAAATGGTTCCACATGGGATGTTGTTGACGTGCCAACTTGAGAACGATTGAAGTATTTGAATACCAGTTTAGGTCAAGGACGTAGTCGTGTCAAATGTAGCAGTGATTACAAGGATACCTAACCTATGATAATAAAGTTATACCTTGTAGTTAGTCCTGGCGTTGACTTGTGAGATGAACATATATTAGTTGTTCTCGGGTCATGGTTGTTTATATTCACATATGTATGTTTATATTGGGTTCCGCCGTTTGTTGTGTGGTCATCCATGACACATGCCCTGCTTACTTTGGGGCTATACAGTTGGTGTGTTAGTTTGGCGATTATTATTAATATTAATATTATTTTATTTTCCTATACATATTGGACTCCAACGGTGCATCAAAGGTTCTTTGGGAGCGCTACTTGTTTTCTCACAAACGCATACATAACGCTCTCAATTAAATAGTAATATTGAACCGTATTTGTTCAGCCGGTAGGTATCCACTAATGGATGGATTACCAACAATAATGAAGTAGGTCACCATAATGTATCCATATGTAAAACTAAATACAAATAAATCAGCTATTACCGTATAGAATGCATCTAGCGCACTCTAATTGAAAGCCAGTCTATTTACGCCTCAGCAGCACCAATGACAACCAACTAAGTAGGTATTTATCCCTGTTGTAACAAATGGCCGACGCGGCGTACAGCGGGCTGCTAGCGGGGCCGCGGCCGACGCTGCGTCGTGGAGGAGATAATTATCAAGCGGCCGGTTCCTGCGGCCGTACATCACCGGCCCTGACTGATAACCGTCCTTCCGAGGGTCGCAGGCGCAAGGCGCAGGTGAGCGCGGGTTCGCTAGCTGTAATATCAGCCCACTTTGGATAGTCTGCTTTGGTGGAATAGACTTTTAAGCAGTAGCCAAATGATCAATTTGAAGTTTATTTTGAAGAGTTTGTGATTTTTAGGTCTCGTCCGGAGCGGTACTACACTACTGGTAATGCACCAATTAGTCTATGGGTCCGCTTGCGTGCCTGTTTGCTGGCAAGAAAAAGAATGAAAAAGAATTAAAATTCATAAACGATAGAGTAGGTGACTGCCACTCACAAGATTATAATTTAAATTAAGAATAGTCTAGCTAAAGAGCTTGCTTAAGAAATTGAAACTATACTCTCTAGTAAACTACTTTATTGTACTAAAACTTCTTTTGTATCAAATATTAAATATGTTTTTTTTATTTATTTAAATAATGAACTCCAGAAAACGATATAAAATCGCCCTGTCTCTCAAATTAACTCCCCAACTTATAGGCCTTAGGGTGTCCAGAAAAAGGCCCTCCTTACCTCTGGTAAAACTAGTAAATAGTGGGATTAACTGGCGGGATAAATCACGGACCTGCTCCTCCTGACTGATAACCATCGCCGCTTGTTGACTCGCAGATTACGGCAACTTCGCGAATCTATCATAGGGCCAGCGAGGTCAAATGCCGTAGAGTGGCAATACGAGAATATGGGAGTATGTCGTTGCTTGGATTTAAATATTACGCAGAGCAATGCGCACCTACATATGTTACTAATGATCAAAGCAACTTCATAGAAAACTAGGTATTAGTAGGTTTGCCCAGATGCATTGGATTTAAAATGCTGGCCGAGTTTTGATATACGATGAACGTACGCCATGAGACCGGCCACCATTGTTACCCTACATAGTTTCTCGATCATTGAAAGGTCCAAGTTCTATGACTGTTATGAACAAGTTTCCTAAATCAAGAAGATACTTGATGCTTATTTATTGCTGCGATAGATAACTAGTGGGATATAACTATGGAGCCTTCACTGATCATTATTTTAGTCTTACTAGTCAATAGTAATACTTACACATAAAAACTTTTAAATATATAACATGTGTGAGTTTATATACACGTAAGTCATAGGTATAATTATCATCATCAACGTGAATGTTAACAAGGCATAGTAAAATTAGTCGAATAACTCGATAGGTGTCGCGAAAAAACGCAATCTTATCAAAACATAAACATTTTAATGGTTTTAAAAACCTTAATTTCCACCGGAAAACTCAAACAATCTTAACGTCTTCCTTCCAACCAAAAATTAAATCACGCAGCCAATTAAAAAGGTATTTAAAAACCCCTGTAATGCTGCTCCTGGGCGGCGGCGTGGGTCGCGGGCTCCCCAGCGTCGCAATTACTGCGGATCACTTTCCATCCCAGAGGTGATTCTTATTATTTTTCCGAAGGAATCTTCCCGAACATTCGAGAACGCTCCTTAATTAGACAGAGTATTTTATTAAGGCCAATTTGTTGTGAAATACCTGCTAGATTCGCGCGCTTCAGATCACGTCACAGGCCATTTGTTTTCTTTTTCTTTTTTTTTGCAAAGAGGGGAGGCAGTGGATTTATTGCGAGAAGAGCGTCGCTTTGTTACCTGCCTTGATTGCTCAATTTGACAGCGATGATACGACCCGGCACGGCAAAGGTTGTTGATTGCCGTTTTCAATTGGAAAAAATGTGTGAGTTTTTTCCGTCGGTGAATGTATTGTCTCATTTTGTACGTGTTTTTGAATGTTTCTAAAGATGGGCCGTTTGTTATTTGCTGTTGATTTGTTGGAGTTTGTAATTTAGATGGATTGGCGTGGGTGCTCGAATTGATGAATTGTTTTGTGTTTACATCATAAATTAAAATTGTTCCATTATATAATTTCTTTAAAAAAAAATTATTATTGATTGGTAAAGTGCCTGAAAGGAACTTGAGGAGAGAGAACTACACTATCAACTGGCTCTCTTTAAACCTTCTTCAAGCGTCTCCGCCGAGCGGAAAAACGGTTTCAACACTAATTTGAAACCCCATATTCTTCGGTCATCAGCATCAATCATGTAACGTACAATAAACGTGGCGAGGCAATTCTGCCAGTTAAAGGACTGCACCTAAGTAGGTGAGTCAACGTCGTTCCCACGTCGGCAATTGCTCGAATTGACCGGTATGCGTGAGTGTTGACCCGCCTTAACTGTTAATTGTGACAACACGGGACTAAAAGAGACGTGGAGCCGCATATGTGTAGGAATATTTACTAACGTTGTAACGTGTAAGGTAAAATATATTTCTTTAAAGGGCAAATGAATCCCAGAATACATTACTTATGTTTTCAACGGGACACTTTGGACAAGCAATAATTATGAATAGAGGGAATTTTAAGTATGCTTATCGTAGGAGATTATTTTGGATTTCCACTATAATAATTGCGTGTGTTTAGAAAAAAGTCTTGAAATTCGATAGGATTACCAAGTTTATATGACTGCAGGATCGCGTAGAGTAAATATAGAAGAAGTAATAATACTAAAGTTTTATTATTTGTCTACCTGGTTACGTTACAACTAAGTTGTGTTACGATTTTTTTACTATTTTCGTTGCCGGCCAATAAGTTCACAACCCCCTGATGGCACACACACATCTGCACTCACATATATTGTTCCAGTAATTGCACTGTTTGTACCTCCCTTTCATTGTGGGAAAGAGGAGTATTTCGAAATCATCATACTTACAAAGATTTACGCCAGATATTCTATATAGAATAGATTTACATACAATTGTACCACGGTCAAATGTAATAAATAAGTAAATCAAAATTTATGAAAAGCAATAAATTCAATTTGGATTTTCAGTTAGAGAAAATAGATTATCCATGCCTGCCTTGTTCTCACTGACGATACTGCGTGCGTACTGCTCGCTACATCGCACAACGCGTTTAGGATTGCTCTAGAAATTTACTCTTAATGGAGTTGATACATTTTACACCGTCTCGGTTTATTACGATTCATAATTTTACGATGAGAAGGCTTTTGTCGGAATTATGTCTAGCGTGGTACCATAATACTTTCCGCGTTGATTTCGCACACGCAATAAAGTATTCAAGTACTTACCTAGTTACCTTCCAGGTGCCTGCACAGCAGCCACGAATGACAAGCAGGATCCGTTACTTACATAAATAATTAATTAGAAAAAAAACGAAAAACTTTGAGTCCAGATTTATTTTCTTTCCAAACGGGAAGATAGCTCTTTCATATGTACTGTGTATTATAAACATTACGTGGGCACTCAGAAAGCTGTGAGAAAAAAATTAACGTGTTCTATGGTGTATATTTTTTTAATGAAATCTTCCATAAGAACTCTTTACTATGCAAAGATTCAGGCGATTGAACCAATTTTCAAAGGACTTATCCAGTTTGCAACAGGATCTTCTTCAACGGTCTTCTCGAACGCAGTGAGCGCATCTTCTGGCGATGAAAACTGTATCCCCTCGAGATGGTTATTGATTTTAGGAAACAATAAAAAGTCACACGGTGCCAAATCAGGGCTGTAAGGTGTGGTGTTTAGGAAGTCCCTCGTCTTGATTGCGTGGTGCGCGGGCGCGTAGTCGTGATGAAGCAAAAGGCCTCGGAGTCCCGTATTCGGTCGCTTGTCGCTCGCAGCTGCAAAAAATTTTGGCAAGCATTTGGTACTGCATTGAAGCTACTTTGATAGCAAGGGAATTGATACTAAATACTGTGTTAAGGAAAAAAAGTCTTTGAATTTATTAAAATCATGTCATAATATCATGGCACCATCGGTGAGGTTGTGGAGTGAGTGCGAAACAATCCTCCTTACGCAAAGGTGGTTGTGTAGAATATCAATAGAACACTTCCTGATTCATCTGCAGATTGTATTGGAACTCCTCATATGTGATTTGCCGGATTTGTTGAACCAATTTTTTCACTTGTTGTTCACTTATTCTTCCGTAACAGCAGCCTAAGGACGACCACTTCTTTCTTCATCTTTCAAATTTAAGCAACCACACTTAAACTCCTTACAGCAGCAGTACACAGTTGCTTCAGAAGGCGCCTTGTTTATAAAAGCTAATTGAAGTCGATTAAACGAGTCATCAAGTTTCTAGTAGGATTTGAAGTTGTAAAAAATCTTATACTCTAAATACGTTTTTCTTTCACACAATAGTTTTAGTTAATACTGGAAAAAAATTTAATTCGGAAACAAATATATATTTTTTAAATAATCGAATATTCAAAATAAATTATAAGTCGCGTACCATACATAAAAACTTTTTTTCGCAAAACTTTCTGAGTGGCCAGGTATTAAATAAAAAGGATATTTTTTTTTACAATCGTTCATGGTTCATTTTGTACCTACCTGAGTTTCATAAAGCCATTTTATTTGTAAAAATAGAAAATGTATATAAAATAAAACTACGTTTAAACGCAATAAATTCCGCTTAAAGAGTGTTTTATTTGGAATAATGTAAAGCGAAAACTTAAAGAAAACACAGTTACATAAATAATTCAGTGAGGTGTAGGTCGCAGAGCGGTCCAAGTGTTGTAATCGCGAGGTGCCGTATGATTGAGACGTCGACTCGTTGACATTGCGAGACATTGAGAACAGCGCCAGACGCAGACAGCACGAAGCACTCAGACCTCATCGTTTGTACACTGCTCAGATAGTTATTATCTAGAAAATAACTTTTGCAATTGACTAGACTTTCCATACACATTAAGTCAGACTCACAAAATGTTTCTACTGATAAGTTACCTGAGCATTGAACAACTTAGAGTAACTCTATATTTGGAGTCTTCTGATCTTTAGGCTTTAGGTTGCAATAAGCTTGATAGATTATATGCTAGTTTGTTTCAGTACAAGCTGCATGATCTTTCAAATTAGGGCAGGTGGTCAAAGAGTTTCATTTATTCGTTACACAACATTTGATTATATTTATTACATAATATTGAACCACTGGTCCCGAAGATTGAAAGTTCATGAAGAAAACTGACCTTAATTAAACAAAAAAAAAATCATAAATTGTTTAATTTAAAAAAATAAAAGATTTTTCAGTCATTGATATTAAAGTACCCGCACTTTGCCGTAATGAATAAGAGTGTGTATAGGTGTCGACACTTCAGTAACACGCACATGGACACCGATCAGTGCGATGTGATTCACGGACCACATGCGGCCTCGATGCCGCCGCGCCCGTCGCGGCCACAGATAGCGTGTTATGCAGACGGGACTAACTACATTTTCGGGACTATTTCTAAGAATACTGGTCAAAACTTCTTCATTTCATTTTATTGAACCCAATGTTTAGTCTAAATTTCTTGAAAAGGTAGAATTCCTTTCATGAAGATATTCAATTCATGTTCAACATGTGTTATGGACTATTGGTTTAATTCTGGACTCTTAACTTGACACACTACTTACATTCAAGAACATATGTGTATTTATAATTATCTATAATATACCTTCTTTTTTTCTCATCTGTCCACTCACAAGCCAATAGTTGTGGATAATGTAAATAACAAAGCCCCGACCGACCTATCTACGACACCCCTACTCTCTGGCGTCCAGGCCGTGAGAACGATGCGCGCGCGCATCCCGCTGGATTGGCGCAGGGCGGTTTAATTGCCTCGCGCAGATGCCGCTCTCTCTCGCACCGTGAGAGCGTTGCTCAACAAGCTGACCTTTTTATTAATTTGCCAGACAAATAAACGACGGTAAGCTCATGCATTTGATGAACTCGCCAGCAGCAGCTTTGTCCTGACATGGGTAGGAGTCGTAGGTCGTTCAGTTAGGCATCATTTAAAAAAAGAAATGTAATCTCAATTTGAAAAAAATGTATATAGGATTCCATATCTCAAATAAACAAGAGTTCAGACGTAAAATTAATATTTGTTATAAAAGTTTCAATACTTGAGATTTTGATCGGGTTAAAGAAACACAAATAATATGTTTTAATGCATTAAAAAGTAATATAAATTTTTACTTTTTTAAGATGACCCAGTCTTTGTTTAGGTTCTTCCTATTCATACACGAGTTGAGATAGGGACAGAAAGTAAGTAAAGTTGAGCAAGCTTCAAAGACGCCTACAAGTAAAACGTGGCGTTATATTGACAGTCACATTTGTTCAGGTCCCAACCTCAATAAATAGGAGCATGAGGTCCCTCGCCGCCACAGCTAGCAACAGGATTACGCACTCGGCGAGTGTCCCGCTCCGACCTCAGCCCCGTCGCTGCTTGGGCGCACTCGGCGAGTGTCCCGCTCCGACCTCAGCCCCGTCGCTGCTCGGGTGCACTCGGCGAGTGTCCCGCTCCGACCTCAGCCCCGTCGCTGCTCGGGCGCACTCGGCGAGTGTCCCGCTCCGACCTCAGCCCCGTCGCTGCTCGGGCGCACTCGGCGAGTGTCCCGCTCCGACCTCAGCCCCGTCGCTGCTCGGGCGCACTCGGCGAGTGTCCCGCTCCGACCTCAGCCCCGTCGCTGCTCGGGCTGTAGCTGTTGTACATGTACTTCAATTATATTTATGTGAGTCTGTGGCGACGGCGGCGCCAGCGACGGCGAGACGTGCGCCCGTGACACACCTTTGTGGCTCGGTTCTATTTTTATTTCATAAAATATAACTATAATTAAAGCAAATTACAGGAAAATATTTGCAAGAATATAATGCTTTAATGAGGTAATGAGGTTAGATAGTATTGTTTGTTTCAAAAGCATGCTTTGGTGAAGTAACGGTTATGGAATCTTCCTGTTTGATTTTGGTTTGGCTGGGAAGTAATACAATTTTATAGTAGGTACTGATTTATTTATTTGCTCATTCTATAGCCAATTTATAATTTGCAAATGCACATTTTTGCAAACTGTAAGATGACACTAATCAATACTTAGATTCCAGGTATCAAAGTCACCATCCGTCCACTGCATCGTTAGAATGACTTGGTAGTTCTAGAATACTCCTAGTCAACGAACTGCGCAGGTGAAGAGATCAATGGAGTATTGTTCTAGCAAATACAGCAACGCCATCGTACTCATTCTATTAAAACTATTCCTACATCAAAAACTGCACCGTGTGCACTTAAACTTTATAAACCACTTCAATGACGACCGAGACGGCGTAGTGGTTAGTAGCCTTGCCTCATACGCCTGAAGTCCCAGGTTCGAATTCTGGTAGGGGTATTCATTTGTGGGATGAACACAGATGTTTATTCTCGGGTCATGGTTGTTTAAATTTATATATGTATGTTTATTCTGTCTCCCCCTAGTTCGCTGTATAGTCATCCATAATATAAGCTCTGCTTACTTTGCAGCCATACAGTTGGTGTGTTTGTGAAGGAATTTCTTATTATTATTGATATAAACATAAGTTAACCATCACAGTTTCATTGAATCCCACGTTCCGTTCAAGCGGCTAATCATATTAAAGTTACCTTAAACCAATAAGTCGGCGCAGAGCGGAGACGGTCGAGCTCTGGCGAGCGAAGTTTTAGATCTTTCAGCGTCGGTCCGAAGTAATCAATTGCGAAGTTTCGCCAAACAAGCGAAATGTAGGGCGAGCTGCCCAGTTGTAGTCCACTACAAGTTGGGCTTTACAATTTGAATATTGGGGACATGATTTAAAAACCAGCGCTGATTGCCTTCAGTTGTATAACAGACTAACTATAAACAGATTTTTAAATATGAACCAGGTTACGTGGTTTTAAAGTTAACTACTTAGTTTATTTAAAAATAGACAGATTGTTTACAGCATATTTACAATTTACATCTTTCAAATCAAATCAATTTATTTGCAAAATATGGTCGATACAGTAGGTGTTATAATTATTTAAGTACATCATATTTAACCGTGTCAAACGCTGTGCAAATCTTTGCGACTTGATATAACCAGACCTCAATCAAACTATCAAATTATAAATTTAAAATGTCAACATCAACAACGAAAACTTGTAACAATAATTATTAAAGCTAAGGATTTTAATTTATAATAAATATTCATTTAATGAGTAGTAACTCTTATCTAATAAATAATTAAATAAATTTATTTTAAATTGTCTAAATGTCAAGTTCTTAATATACGCACAGCCATACAATAAAACTTTTTTTGAAAATAAATTAAGTCGTTGAGCAGGTTCATATAGTTTGTTAATGTCTTCCTCTGCCATTAAACATTTCATGATTTCTTTTAAAACAACCGCAACCCTAGTTTTGCAATGCAACATCAGTCCATTATTATAAATATCGTACAAAATCATTAAATTGTCAAGTCTAATATTACAAAATTGAAAAACTACTTAACATCATCTAATATTAGAAGAATCTGAATCGATTTCAAAATTGCTTGAAAAGCATTTTCTCAACGTCATTTGTAACACAATTACATTTAATTTTTGTTTAAAACGCCCTTAAACTGATATTCCCCGGTGGCCAGCACTGGCCGCGGCGCCCTGCAGGTGAGCCCCTGTGCCCAGCGAGCCGTGGCTAACCTCACCACTCGCCGGATTAATTAAATTCTGCACAAACGAGCATCCCCCACCTGCCGAGCGCCGACTGCTGGCCGTTGAGGTGGCCTTGCAAAGTCCGCGTCTTCCGTTGCTAAGTTATAGTAATCTTATCTTGGTATATGATGAGGCAAAGGTCTTTAGATTTTACAAGATAATTGAAAAATATCAGGTGTATTAATAGGTAAACTGATTTCAATTAATTGGAAAAGAAGAAGGAAAGCTAATTTGTCTAGACTTATACGATGAACTATGCAAATGAACTGGTGCTGTCAGTAGCAGGTAACGGGAAGCCACATTTATTTAGTTTTGTAACTACTTTGTCAATATAAAAATTTACTCCAAAAAGTTTATCGATTAAACACCAGCTCTATGAAACCTCAAGCAAAAAGTCCAGCTTAAAGCCAACGTCCCCATGTTAAGAGAATGCAAACTCACACATTCTCAACAAGGAGTCGAGTCGTCAACTGCGGCAACACAAACACAGGCGTTTGTTTAAGGATTTGTTGATTAGTGCCGAGAGGGCGCAGAGGGGCCGGGAGGGGGGAGGGCCCGGCTGACCCCGGCGTCTTAAGATCTTGAAATACCGCGCCTCAAACACCTCGTATTTGCTACCACTTGCCCTTAGTTGGACCTCGATTTTAAATCTCATATCAAGTACAGGGTGCACTGAAAACCCAAGTTGCTTATTTGTTTTGGCTGAAATGTTAACAACAATGTACCTACCGCGTATTAGGTTTAGTAACTAACTTATGTTGTTAATAACAGATTCGAAGTACCAGAAGTAATCAAACATTTGTACTACCGAGAAACCATTAAAGCTATAATATATCTCTCAGCATAATTTACTAAAAGAAATTCTGAAATTACTTCAGAATTCATAAATTTCATATAGATTTCATAAATTTTTATTCAATCAATAAAAAAATTTATAGTCTGTTTTCCACCATTTACCTGAATAAACAAAATCGCAGCGACTTGGCATGCTAAATATCAGTTTATCAAAATCACTTTGAGGAATGGCCGCCCACGTGCTTTCTAATAAATCAAAAAGTTGTTGTGGGGTTTGCACGCCATCCATACTCGACAGGGCTTTTCTTTGAATTTTCATTTCCCACGCGTGCTCAACTTGGTTGAGGCATCATCCCGAAAAGCACACACAACGCCAGTCTTCTTCCTCCCACTCTCTGTGTGCACGCGCCCCTTGTAAACGGGCCCTACGATTGCAGAGTGTTATATAGTGCTATATACTCTCAGCAGCCTTCGGGAACGCAGACCCACTTCACGTAAATGTTTTCGGATGGTTTGATCGCTTATTAACAAGCCTGAAGAGCTGTGAAGATTCGTAAACAGCATCATCGCGGTCATGGTGCTGGTCCTATTTGAGAGTGGAAGTGCGAGTGGAAGTCGTCCTCCATGTCGTCTAGGTTTAAATGACGTCGTCGCTTCATTTCAATGTATTTTTTTTTGCAGTTCCGATGCAGAAATTGTAATGATTTTGTTAAAAGTAATTACACAGTTTTATAGAAATGTTAGTTGAGAGTTGATTTACTTTATATAATCCAAATTTAAACAAAATTATTGTTTCAGTATTGAAATTAACTAAATAGAATAGCGATCCAAACAAGTCAGTAAAATGAACGTCGTTTGCAGAAATACACTAAAACCTGCTTGATCCCGAGACACTCTTGATGTGGGCATGCGATCTAAGTTTAGATTACTTATCTACACTTAACGTTACGATCTACACCAGATAAAGAAGCTATTATTAAGCTTGTGTCAGAAATAATAACATTTTATTGTATCAAAATGCAGTTACAGTTTTAATTAAAATTAAATAAAAGCACAACACCCTGTACCCTGAAGTCCAAAGAGGAGGGCGGTCTAAACACACACGTTGCTCGAAACTTTACGCAAATAGCGCCCCCATCTTGACCCTACCTCCCCATGAAGAGAGAACAATTTCTTAATAGTCCATAACTTGAGCTGGCCGCTTACGTGCTCGCATTACTGTCAACTCAACAGTTTGTGCCCTGCCAATTTGGGACCTGTGCATGTGTAATTGCTTGGAGAATTAAATGCTGAAGCGTTTTACATGATGTTCTCATGTAATTCAGAGTAATGTAGTAAGATTGACAAAGCTTTCGTCAATTTATTGCAAAATATTTAAAAAATTCCTTTTTTAAATAATATCACGTGTTTTATATAAATGTATCGTTATTGAACTGTGTATATATTTTAGTAAAGTATATATTTTTTTTGTTTTGTTGGATGTCTATGTTATATATTTTAATATTATTATTTAGTATGGTTTTTACATCATTTTCAAAACTATTGTTCCTTTGTGCTGGTTTCTGAAATAAATAATTGTTCTATCTTTTTTTTTAATAAATCCAATATTACAAAATATAAAGACCGTGCAAAATATGACAAAAGTGTAACGAAAGGTGACTCGTGTGGAGAAATACAAACAACAAATATTTTCAGAGGTACTTTTCACAAAAGCTGCTTTGTGCTCGTAACCCTCCGGTGCCGACCTTGAGGGCTGTTTGTCAAAGTGTCGGAAGTGGTCCGCAAGACCCGCTGACGTCACTTCCGGTCAGCCTCACTGGGACAACACGCATTGTCCTCGTCCTTATACCTTGGGAAATTAAAAATATTACAGATATATATGGTCGTGATAACCGTATCAAATAAATGAAGTTCGCAACTCTTAATGCAAACAATCTCATTATAAGTTGACAGTTTAAGAGTTGACAGATTTACTATGAAAATAATCCTTTCATGACCTACTAAAATAGCTCTGTTTATTTATTTGAACCTGTTAATTACTAGACAGTTTCGGGAATGTTTAAATTTACCTCTGTAATGATAAGCCTCATCATACCCGAACTGGTGACTATTTAGTATGGCCGTCTTACGCGATTTCCGCCTTCCATGAAATGCCTAAGGCCAGATTTCTAAAAAAGACCTCAAACCAAATTAGGTCTTAATCATCGGTGTTAAAGTCTAAAATATCAGCAGCGAAAGGTTGTAATTAGTGGGTAAGGCACAGGTCAAAGTGGCGGAAGCTGACCGGGGGCGGACTTCCGCGCGTGTTGCGAGGTCTTTCTTGGGCCTGACAGACCGGTCGGCGTTTGTTGGGTTAACTTCCTTTGCATGCTCCATAGTTTATATGTGACAAGAGCAGATACGTAATTTGCTAAGCAGTCAAAGCGGTAAGTAGTTCAACTGTACACAACGATCGGTCCCGAGTGCTCATATCTCTGATGATGATTTTGAACGAAATTGTGTCATGCTGGATGTTAAGTACAATCGCTAAACTGCGAGACACTGTACAGTCTTATAGCATCTATAGTTGTTCAATAAGATAGACTAAAACATAGCGAGATCAAACAACAAACTGAATTGATCTAATCATAAATATTATATTCATAAAAAAATGAATCAACCGAAGTACTTTAACCAACCGCAGTAATTGTATCTCAAAGCCTCCGGAGTGCCATCCACCGGCACTCGAACCCGGAGACTTGGAGCTAATCCAGACAAGTACTGCCACTAAACTGCGAGAGATTCCGCGTGATGGGGCAGAGCTAACAGACATCAAAGGTGCTGTTGTAATTAGATTGACCAAATTATATTGCAGCTGTAGAACCTTGCTTTTATCCTACATCGTATATTTTAGGAGTAAATATTCTATTACGCTTTGACTGATATTCTCTGTACTTAATGAAATTTCTTTTAAGATCTTCTCACATATTAATTGAACTTTGAATTATTTGCATTTTAAACTGTAGGAATTTAACACTTAATTAACCTACGCCTGGTTTTCAGTTTCAATTTGTGCCCTAGACATTACTTCAACATTTTTCGTTTTATCTTAATGAATTTTTGAACAATTTTTATTCTTAATATGTGTTTAGACTCAAGGAAAACAGTAAAAAAGATCTTGTTTTCTCGGAAAAGTGACAAAATGATGTCGTTTTAAAACAGGGCTAGTACATCTACTACCGACAGGGACTAAACAACATATGGTTTTAAAATTACAGCAGATATAAGTAGGTCAATATGACGTGGTCTTATCCAAGGTTGGACTGTACTGATTGACCTTGTGAATCAGTAGTTTTACAATGGCTCAACTACAAAACAAAGGGGCATCGAAACAAATATGAAAATTACTACGAAAATCATTGAGCTACAAGACTCCTCATATTTTTAAAATTAAAATGAGTCCCAGGCCGAACCCCAGCGAAGCAGCCGCGTGGCCGCCCAGCCGGCAGCGAGTGCACTCGACTGAGCTCGACGCGGCGCGACGCGACTCGATACAATAACTCGAACTGAACTCGAGTCGTGCGTGAACGGGCGCTACTCGGAACAAAACTTTACTTTGCTATTCTTTTTGTCAACTTCTTCGGGAACTTCCGGTTGAGGATGTACTTAATTAAGATCGAGTTTGTGGTTTTGATCGAATTTTAATTCTGTTTTTGTAGCGTTCTTTCTACGTTCGCTTTTTCTGATTTGTGTTTTATATTTGCGGAAACCGAGGGTATGGTTTTAACTGTGTTTTTTATGTTGGTTTGTTTCTTTATGAAAGATTTTTATGAATTTTTTTTGTTTCTATTAGGGTATGATTATTTCTGATATTATTTCCGAGAAAATTTGATCCTGCTACAGCGTCTTTGACAATTTAAAGATCCTCTTTGAGTTATAATTTTTTGTAAAGTTAACCTTGATCTTCAAAATCCTTCATCATCATAACATGTCACTTTCAAACAGCGTTTAGCATAAGTTACGTGCTACACACCAGTCACACAAACAAACAGACAGACAAGGGCGCCGGCGCGCGGGACGGCCGCAGCAGCCAACAACTCTCTCGTGTTTACATTATCATAATTATTATGTTACTTTACCGAGGTATTTTTTCGCTAACAGATGTTTTGTTCAAGTCGAAAAACCTACACCAAAATCTCAACTCTGAGGCTAGTACTTGTACGGTTCATTTTCAACTACCCGAGATTGGTCTTCAGTGTTGACTAAAATGTACGGGGTTTTTCAGAAGGGACTACAAATAAACAACGCCAGGTGACGGCGGGAGGATTTGTAAATTAATTTTGTTGATTTTGAATTTTTAAGTCTATTGTTTTTTCGAGGACGTTTCAATTGTATTTTTTAGTTAAATCCTTTGTGAAATTCCAAATGGTGATAGATTTAGGAAATAAGTATTTATTTGGAGTATTTTATTGGATTAACTCTTCCTAGAGAACCCGTGGCAGATGTCAATGCAAGTGGCGAGTATGTAACTGATATAACTACTTGATTGTCATTTCTTAGTATCGTTGTAAGCAATTGGCTCATGCAAATCTAACCAATGGCAGTATTTGTTTTATCAACATCACTTTTGTGTTACGAGACCACGAAGTGATCGCGTTCGGCTGTTTCTAGAGGCCCTATCTATGTTAAATAAACATGGCCTTGACTTTGTTAGTAGTCAAAATATACTATCAGTTGCTAAAGTAGATCCTTTAAAATCTCGCCAGCTGGCTATTTAAGGTACTTCTTTGATGAAGTGAACCCTAACAAAGGCCATGCTTAGCGCCCGCTTCGCGCCAGGTGGCTGCAGCGGGCGGAACCGAGTGTTTACTCTAGTTTATTGCGTCCGCAGGCCGAGGACATGGCAGCCCGGAAGAGCGGGGTTTGGAAGATTTAGGTAGGTTTGACTTTGATTACGGCTCTTGCCATATGTATAAACTATAAAATGTTTGCAATACTGTCCACGTAGCTTTTAGGTTGTTTCAGGTATCATATTAGGTCTTTACCTATGAAATTGCCGTTTTTCACGAAATAAATGAAGCGTAATTTTTTTATATATTTTTTATTTCTATTAATCAAAATAATCACCCATGCAATCAATGCATCTTTGCCAACGCATTGGTAGCTTATTGACGCCTTTCTTGAAGAAACCAGCTGGACGGGAGGCAACAAATTCTTCAAAGGCATTTTGTACTGCCTCTCGGGTATTTATTTATTTGAAAAAGACATGCCAACAACATATATACAAAAAAATCATAATAACATTTAAGAAAACTTATTTCTAGTATATAATGTCAATTATAGGCACATACAGCGTTCCTAAGTCATACGCTCATACTACAAAAATGGACTTAAATAATAAAATGAAAATTACAATTAAATTTTTACAAATAATGAAATTAAAAATTAGTAAAATTAGTAAAATGTCAAGAATCATAACACAAATTTGGTAATCATAAAAAAAACATAAAAGGTTTGGGAAAAGTGTCTAGGTGCAAATAGAAGAGATTTCCATTATTAAAAACATATATAAAGAAATTAAAAAATAAAACATATGAAAAGTCAAAAAATTAAAATAGAACATTAAACATTAAACCATGTCATGATAATTATTCTGTAACAGTTTAATATAATGTCATGGCACAATATGATACTTATGGAAAAAAAAAACAACGCAATTAATCAATTCCATAAAATAAAATTAAAAAATTTGGAAAATAAAAACATAATTACTTACTAAAAAAAACAGAGATGAACCAACGATTAATTTGCTTTCATTTTAATTAGAAAATTAAACGCAAGGCATGAGGTACATTTTAATTTTCCTTTGGTATTGTAGAGGTGAATCATTAAAAATGTCAAGGTCAGGAATCTTTGAGTTCAGCATATTGTAGAGAGAACACATTCTAGGTAGAGGGGAATGCACTCCTACATTTGTTCTGCAAGCAGGTACATAAAATATTTTATTTGCACGTTGCCTAGGAATACGACGAGGTACAGCAATGATAATTTTTTTTGTGAGACTGTCAACTAAATGATTCATTATCTTATAAATAAATTTGGCATCAAAGACCTGCCTTCGGCTATGCAGTGAGTTCATACTAAAATGGAATTACCTGGCTTCGTATGGTGCTCTGTGCGAGATACCAGCGGAATAAAAGGCTAAGGATCTTGTAAAAGAGCGCTGAATTGATTCCATACGTTGCGAGTGCACAGAATACTGAGGATTCCATACAACGGAAGCGAACTCTAAATGGCTTCTTACTAAAGCATTGTACAACACTATTTTAGTGCCATGGTGTTTAAACTCCCTTGTATTTCGCCTGATAAAGCCAAGCATGCGTGCCGACCTCAAAATAACCGAGTCGTAATGTGCCTTAAACGTGAGTTTGCCATCCAACAGCACACCCAGATCTCGAATCACCTGTACTTCCTCTATTAACTCTCCCTGTATTTTATAAGAAATTTGCAACGGTTTTTTTCTTCTTGTGTATTTTATGTGTTTACATTTTTTAGAATTAAGTGACATGCCATTACGGATACACCAATTTGAGATTCTGCCAAGATCGTCTTGTAAGTCCGCAAGGTCAAAGGGCTCATTTACGACCTTAAAAATTTTGAGGTCATCAGCGAACAAACTATAATCGCTGTGAAGTATACAATTAGTAATGTCATTGATAAATACACAGAAGAGAATGGGGCCCAAATGTGACCCTTGGGGAACACCAGAAGTTGAGACATACGTGAACGACTCATAACCATGCAAAACAACAGTGTTTGGTCTTTTCGTCAGGTAGGTCTGGAACCAGGATAACAAAGAACCAGTGACACCGAATGACTCTAATTTCTTTATGAGCAAAGAGTGGCTTACTTTGTCGAATGCACTTGAGAAATCCGTGTATACGGCATCAACCTGAGAACCCCCGTCAACCCATGCCATCACCTCATTAACAAAATGCACCAAATTGGTTTCTACAGACCTTTTACTTTGAAAACCGTGCTGATGGTCAGAGATTGATGAACTAAGGTGGCAAGTGACAGTGGAACATAACAAGTATTCAAAGAGCTTCGCCGGACAACTCAATATGGAAACAGGGCGATAATTATTTACATCAGTGGGATCTCCCTTTTTAAAAATCGGCACAACCCAGGCCTTTTTCCATTCTCTTGGAAAGATGCCCTCTTTTAGGGACTGATTATATATGAGACAAAGGGGCGTTGACAAGACATCCGCACACTGTCTCCAGAAGAACGGTGGGATGCCATCTGGCCCTGCTCCCTTATATATATCAATTTTTTTCAGTTTTTCCAAGACAGAAGTGTTACTGAGTTTTATTTGACCAATACAATCATTCTTGATAGATGTGGAGTAACTATAATCATAGTTAGCGGTTGAAAAAACGGATGAGAAGTTATTAGCAAAAAGATTTGCTTTATCACAATCATCATTTACCACATCTTTTCCCAGATGCATGGTTGCCGGTATAGGAGCATTAGTACCGCGTTTTTCCTTGATGTAACGCCAGAAAGATTTAGGGTTAGTTTTTATGTTGTCTTCTAACCTTTGTTTATACATGGTATAGCACTCTGAAGAAAGTTTATGACATCTACTTCTCAACAAATCATATTCACATTTATCACGAGGGTTTTTGTACCTTTTAAACTTGAGACGTAATTTCTCTTTTTCCGACAACAGTTTGATAAGAGATTTACTGAACCACTCTGGGTATTTACCACTTTTGGGTTTGTGTTTAGGGACATATATCTCAATAACGGAGTAAAGCTCATTATAAAGGGTTTTAAGATTTTCATCAACAGTCGAACTATAATGCATTTTAGTAAGCCAGTCAATATTGCTCAGATCTCTGATTATGTTTTCATAGTCGGCTCTAAAAAAACAGAAACGCTCCCTACTAGATGAATGACACAGCATGGGAATAAAATCATTTATTGTTATCAAAAGACATGGGTGTTTGGGATCTAATTTCGAGATAGGACACGTGGGGCCTGAGACTTCAATACTTGCGACAGTTGTAAGTATTAGGTCCAAAATTTTACCATCCTCGTTGGTAATGTAGTTTATTTGTTGTAGGTTATTGCTAGATATAAAATCAATTAGGGAGTTACCAAGAGGACAGTTAAAGCCTGAAGGTTCAGTACCTATCCCATCCATTGTTTTTTCCCATTTGATAAAATTTAAATTAAAGTCGCCAATAATTATGACTTCATCAGTGAGGTGGAAAACATTATCTAAATACTCAGTCCAATCTTTAATATGGGGTAGTTTAACAGGAGGTGGGAAATAAACTCCACATAAGGAAACATTTCTACTTTTGGCACCTGATCCTACCTCTATATTGACCCAAATGTCCTCTCTATCCGTTTCCCACTGCGAAATTCTCCTCGACTTAAACTTTCTAGAAACAGCGATCATAACACCACCGCCGCATTTTTTTGAGTTTGCAGAGCTATGTCGGTCTCTTCTATAAACTATGTACCTTGAGTCTATGAATTCATTATTAATGATATCAATATTAAGCCATGTCTCAGTAAATACTATTACATCATATGAAAAAGTCAAAATAGTATGAAATATTTCGTTAGTTTTAGTTCTCATACCTCTTACATTTTGATAATATATTTGCATAGCCATCAGATCAATAAAAATAAATTAAATAAATTTACGAGTTTTGTACAATATAAATAATCATAATACTAAAGTGTTACTTATTTTATCTTACTCAAACTGTCGACATCTCGGATATAAAGGGCCTGCGATGCTTCATCCTTACGCGCATATATCCTTCCGTCACGAATCCAGGTATCGAATTTTCCGGGTATTGAATTTTTTTCCCGCCAAGAAGTTATCCAAATTCTGGAAAAAGTAGAAGTCTGTAGGCGCAAGGTCTGGTGAGTACGGCGGATGACGGAGAACTTCCAACCCCAACTCTTGTAGCTTGGAGACCGTCTGCTGTGCAGTATGAGGTCGCGCGTTGTCGTGCAGGAGCAGTGGAGCCGAACGATTGACCAAAGCTGATTGTAGACGTGCGAGCTTCTCCATCATTGTGTTCAGTTCTTCACAGTACACATCTGCAGTAATGCTTGTACCGTTTGGCAAGAAGCTGTGATGAATTACACCCGCGTTAGACCACCAAACAGTGACCATCACTTTTCTAGGGGTAAGTTTTCGTTTAGGGCATTGTTTGGGTGCTGAACCAGGGTCCAACCAACTTGCTGAGCGCTTACGATTGTCAAACAGGATCCATTTCTCGTCACAAGTAACAATGTGGTTCAGAATTCCTTCATTTGTATGCCTGCTGAGCAGTGCAAGGCACGTCTCCACGCGTACTTCGCGCTGGCGGTCATTGAGTTCGTGGGGTACCCATTTGTCAAGCTTTTTTACCTTGCCAATTTGACGCAAATGGACCAATATTGTTTTGATGCTAACGTCGAAAGCTGCTGCTAATTCAGCCGTGGATTGAGTTTCATCAGCTTCCACAATTGCCTTTAATTCGTCATTGTCGACCAAAGTTTTCGGACGACCACGGGGTTCATTTTTCAGGTCAAAATTTCCAGAACGGAAGCGGGTAAACCAATAACGGGTGGTGCGTTCGTTTGTAGTGTTCGCTCCGTAAACGTCGTTGATGTTGCGTGCCGCTTGTGCCGCTTTGCTGCCACGACGGTACTCATACTCCATAATTACTCGAATTTTTAACTTATCCATGATGACGAAAAATGTTCGAATGCGTTGAAAACAAAACACTAACTATTAAACAAATGACGATTTTAGAAAAAGAATTCCATGTTTGTCAAATAAAATTAATTTGAAATTAGAATTATCAGTCAAAAAAAAATATATTTTCATTTGAAATGGCCAGTACGGCAAAACGGCAGTTTCATAGGTAAAGACCTATTATTTTTATTAAAAAGCGACAGACTTACGCAAACAAATTAATTACATTCAAGAACAGAATTCCACCAGAAATGTGCGAAGAAGCTGAGCTTGCGAGTAACATGTGATAACGTGTATGGTGTCTGCCGCTTGTTTGAACTTATATTTTATTTACTATTGTAACACTGTTTGTTATCCAAGGAAAAAAAAAATACCTTGGGGACTATTCTGGCTGCTACGCTGGCCAAGTTCTGACTCGCTCCACGGGCTCGCACGCTCCTCTTGTCCGAGTCCTTAGCCCGCATGCTACATCCCCACCAAAGTCATTGTTTATGTAATAAACCTTGTTCCGCTAAGCTCATGAAGGTATCCTATTGGGTGATTTTTCTTAACACGCCGTCCAATTCCTGGCCGAAGTAATGACACCTAGTAAATCTAAAAAAGGTTACATAAAGGTATCTTAGAAATATTTAATCATACATCAACACTATATGTTTCTATGATTTACATTTGTCCGTCAGCTTAATGTTCCAGGAACGACTTGTACAATTACAAAACATGACCAGAGAAACCTTTAAGGATTATCTAACAACCGACAACAACATCTAAATCTCAATAATATATTCAAAAAACTCCCTTCGACATAATTCCCGATTCGTCCCGTGTCCCGCGTGCGGGATATTGCGGGATCTCGGAAAATTGATATTTATTACGGAAACGCACCTTTGCCTCCTTTGATTTATCGGTTATATTGTTGAGATACAATTTTTAGGCTTTTCAAGAGCGATCGTAACTGCTGCTCTTATACTGTCGTGATATATTGTGAGTTTACAATATTTTAACATAACTGATAATAAATGTAAAATATAAACATAATTGGTTAGACTCTCAACGCAACGTCGCTATAAACCCAATTTTCTATTGAAGTTTAAATGTTTTTCCTGGATTATTTTATTAGAGTTCAAATGTCTTACCTTTCCTACAGCCTCTCTGCGGCTGCTCCAGCCACCGCCATCATTACCAGCGAAGCGATACGTGCTCAGCGCCGGCGGCGTCGCGCCCACTTAGCGCCGCCATAAATCTCGTGCCGTGGAGACGCATTGAGAGGCGAAGCCGTGGATCGGGTGCTAAACGGTCGGCGAAGCTTTTAAAACTCATGATAGAACAGGTTTGAGGGTTTATCGAGAAAAGTGATTTGAAATATGCTGTAAGGCAGGCACTACATTAATATTTTGTTTTAAAAGATTCATATTTCTGAAATTATGTAGCTTGGACGTTACCAATGAGAATACATCAAGCGATGCATAGAAATCGATAAATAATTTAAGCACCTTTTACCACCTTATTATAAATGAAGAATATCATGTTTTTTATTAAATTTATTAGAGCCTATTCTTCAAAAAAAAGGGTTGAATTTACACCAACACCATAGCTTTTATTGCCACCTATTCGAAAGTCATATTGCAGATTTTTAACCTCCCAACCGTGGTAGGTATCCGTGAATTACCCCTAAGAATCCTTAGCATTAACCAAGTCGTCACTGAGTATACATCGACGACGTCTGAGCCCCGACCTGCCGCGTGTGTCGCCCATCAACAGCAGTTCACGACTCATTAGCGCGCGTGAAAAATGCCCGCGCTACTAAAATAGACATTATGCTAAGTGCCACAATTACAGCGGTGACGCGAAAAAGCGCGCTTTTTGCGAACCCCCACTTTCGCTAGCAAGTAGGGTTGACTGCTGAAAGGTTAACTTGTTGGTTTGATGGGTTTATGGAACAGACTGAGTTTATAAGTGTTTTGATTTCTTAAATCGTAAAGAAAGAAGCTGTGAAACACAGTGAAGTTTTGCTAAGACATTGAAATATTTTTGTTAGGTTTAAAAGTTGATACTTAAAGATTAATTTCACTGTTTTTTTTCCAAATTACTTTAAAAAGACATAAACTACATCATTAAATAACATGAATAACAGCATTTTTATCATAAATTATTGCATGTGTTCTTCGATTACTTTTAAAACCCCAAATAATATCTATCAACCCTGTCATCTTCAGGGGTGAACCAAAAAAGGTGCCAGCAACACGTAAGACGTCATTTAGCAGCGAATTAACATAAATAACAACGTCATTTCCCTCCGCCGAGCCCGATATTACGTCATTTGCCGCGCCCTCCGCCGCTACAACACTTTGCTGCAAATAAAAAGCGTGCATTATAAATCCTCCGCGGCTGTTTGGCAGGAGGTGAAGCACCCGCATTTACATCACAATACTTAGTATTTTCAACTTTTCGGTTTTAATTTCAGCTACAAATAATCTTAATAGCTGTATAGAAAGTTACGTCTCGATTTGCATACCAGTGGCGGCGCGGGTGTTCATAAAAAACGCAATAACCTGCAAGGGACCGCTGTTCAGGGTTTTATCGCTTTTCACGTCGGAGCACGAATTGGCAATAACTATTATAACTTGTGCTGGAAGTTTTTTCTATTCCTTTATTATGCTATTACCTTTGCATGCTAGCTTTTTAATAATTAATTTCGGTAACCTTGAAATTTACTTTAGTTATTGAGACTTTTTCGAGATCAAACTTTTCAAGTATAAACAAAGATTTATGTAAGTAGGGAGATACCTATTTAGTTCACGTTCTACAGGCTGTCCGTAGAGCGGTTATCTGCGTGCGGTCGGAGGCTGCGTCTCGTGTTCGCGTAAAGTGGATTTGCGAGATCCCGCGGGTTTGTCACCTAATGACTTCGAAGCTCTGGACATAAATCATGCAGTTTTGTGGCTGAAGTACCCGCAGGTCGGTGGCGCGAGTAACAGCCGTATCTGCTTCGTTTATTCGTTAACTTGAACTGAACATTACATGTTTTAAAACAGATCTACATTTAGTATATTTAAATATGAAAAAGGTGACTCTTGTGCTTTTGCGCAATGTGTTTGTTATGTCACATTATTCAAGACTTAAAAGTTTTTATAGATTCTTATAAATTATTTCAATATTATTATTTTATGGTATAGATTATCAAAATAAAAAAATAAAATAAAATGTTATCATTTTGGTGCAATCTTCTGCACATGAAACAGAACCTTCAACTGCAGGTACTACGCTAAAAAACGACATATTAGGCTCTTGATGAAAAACCTTTTCAAAATCGCTATCGCTTTCATTTTGGACTACACGTTTTCACCCGCGGTTATCGTTGTAAATCAAATCACGTTGCTTCTTATAAACATATTTCGTGTGTCTTCTTTTTTAAATTTACTCGTTTTATAACGTGAATTTTTACGATATTTCATACAGTATTAACATTTATCGGAGTATACAAATTGTTGTTTCTTAGATCCATGTATCAAGATATTCTTGGTTTATGATGCCAGCTCGGCGATTTACAGTAAAATGTAACTAGGTATTTTTATATATAAACGAGTGATGAGATTTTGTAGTTAATTTTTTTCGCCAACTAGGCATATGGCAAGGTTTCTCACTCACTCTCACTCCTCATCAACTCGTATAGATACTATCAGGCAGGTATTTTTTTCTAGTATTCCATTTTTTTTCTAGTATTTTTGCTTTTGTCTTACACTTCAGCTGATGAAGATGGGGCGTTAGAGGCCAGTACTTTTTAAATTTCGAGGAATATTTGTATGGAAAAACAGACCTTGGCAACTTTTAACATATCTTTGAAACTTTGCTGATCGCGGATGGCTTAGAAGGTCAATTATTATAAGCTCAAACAATAAAAATAAATACACATACATTTCACTAATCCAGTGTAGATAAGTGAGCATATCTTAAACGCAGTAAATTTTTACTAGAATACATTTTATACAGTCACATACTGGTTTAAAACAAGAACAAAAACTTAATACTTGAAACGAAAGTCGCAATAAGCAAAACATCTGCAGCACATCTACAATCAACATAATTGTTTGACCGCCCCCTCGGGTCCGACAGACCCAAGACTTGGCGACAGGTTAAGAAGCCCCCCCACTACGCCGGTCCACTGTGCTCGAGTTATTCGCCTTAATTATGCAATGGACGGGTTAACACGTGGCATCGCGGGGCCGGCCTGCACTGGAATGCTTTGGGAAGTCAGAAAGTCGAATTGGAAGGTACTAAGTCCGGTACATTGTGATTCAATCGTTTTTATTTGTTAATTAAAGAATATTGTTATAAATGACCCAAAGTATGTTATTAGAAAAAGTCTATGTAATCTGTCCATTAAATGCACTGCTAACAATAGTGTATTTTAGTACTCTGGTAGTAAAAACGGTTTTCCTTAAATATAACATTCAATGAAACAAACATAAAGAATATTCTAATTTTATAGGAGATTTAATTACATTTAAAATAAGAACTAAAAAAGGCAGGGTACTATACCCCACAACTTTCCTAAATCAACCTAAACTTAATACTTTAAACATGAATTCTCACCAGCTTAGACCCTCAGTGAAAACAAACGCAACAACAACACAAGACGTGAAGTTACAACTTTTGGTCCTTCGAGCCGGATCTTGGATTAATTTAACATTAGGTAAAACTATTCGAAGGGTCCTGTCCATTGTGGACCCTCGCCGGCTGCTTGACCCTGCGGTCTTAGGAATCCTAATTAAAATTACAACATGTAAATTGTCCAAAACGTCTTAGCCAACTTTGCCTGATGTTTGTTTAAAAACTGTGGCGACCATTTGGTAAGGGTCTGGGCAAGTAACTGCTATTTATAGAATTTAAAGTTTGCAAGTTTTTGTTTTATGAAATACGGTTGTCTTTCTAATTAAACGTAAATTTTAGTATTGTTCATTATAAGTGTCGTTATCGCGTGCCCCTTACTGTTCATAGAAGACACCAAGAAAAAAATATATCTTGGTAATTGAATTTTTAAAAAGCTTAAAAACGTTTTCTCTATAATACCGCTGTTATATATCCTTAAAATCAATGTTTAAAAATACCACAACAGTCAACCATCGCCAACAAAATCTGCAGTCTCATAATTAGCACACTTCAGCAAGTGGAGACCAGCGG
The DNA here is from genome assembly GCA_923062675.1 of Marasmarcha lunaedactyla. NCBI lineage: Eukaryota > Metazoa > Arthropoda > Insecta > Lepidoptera > Pterophoridae > Marasmarcha > Marasmarcha lunaedactyla. Next base: position 1,132,790 of record OV281344.1, read on the forward strand.
AGCTGTCACGAACAGTCCCCAATGTTTACCTACAGCGGCGTGGTGCGGCGGCCAACTTGTGCTAAGACGGAGACTCGGCCCACTGTGCAGCGGTCAGGACGACTGGCAGGCACGTTTGTAAGTTTGTAGTAGCTGTGGTTTCAAAGTGTTTATATTACAGTGATAAGGGTTTAAAATTAACCTTAATAATTATTTTAGTATGGACTTAGATATATCTTCCAGATAAATAGGATATACACGAAGCAGGTAATTGGTCTATTTATATATGCTATTTGAAAAAAGCTACTACTCCATAGGAGTTTTTAATAGTTAAATAATTATTGCATATTCCGTCAGGTTATTTTAAATGTGACATTTTTTAAAACTATTTCATTGGTTTTTTTTTAAATATTCGATTATAAACTAAAATTGCACTTCGTGAACTCAAGGCCAACATATGAAAATTGTAATACGAACCAGTTTCGCCCTATTTACGGATGACTCCAACATCACATAAGCAATGGATGTGTCCTGTCCTGCGATAAATAATTTACAGGCCGCATTAGTTATTCCGTATACACAGGCCCTAAACTAACCTCAGTACATAATCTTCCAAATCTAATAATTTCCGCTCACTTGGCCCAGGGTTGCCATATTTGTCTTGCTCTAAAATCCGGCCTAAGATTAATTTTGAGTGTTGCCAAGCGTGACCCCCGGTGGTGGTCAGCGTTGTCAAAGGGCCGCTTGTGCCGCCTTGTGTAACGCTAGTTAAACTATTAAAAGTAGTTAAAGACGGTTTCGGATACAGCCTGGGACATGCATGTGTGAACAAAGCGGATAATTGATAAGGTGTAGAAGGTTTTACTAACTGTTAATTGAATTGCTTGGGTTTTCAGTCAAAAGCTTTGCGTTAGTGCTTTCAAATGACTATTTACTAAGTAAGTTACTTATTAGAATCTTTGATACCCTGGTGTTTATAAAAGATACAAAATTATTCAGGTACTTAAATACAAAAAAAGTTTACCTAGTTTATAAAACAACTCGTCTCTCACTATTTGTTTCTCCGTCTATAAAAATTGTTATTATGCTAATATTAAATTTCAGTAAAAGAAATCCAACTTTTCACGTCCAACATCAACTGAAAACTAAAGTTGAGCTCACAAATCACGCTTCAAGCACAGTGTTCACTGGGAACTTGCGTCGTAAAGCTTCTCGCTCGGCCCACTGTGCACTCACTTAGCATAAGTAGTGAGTTACCTGGACAACTAGTGACAACTGTCGTAACATAAATAATAATTGTGCGCGCCAACAAACAAACTGTTTACTACGGGGTGCGCGTTCCCATTGCCGTACGGGGAAATCTTCCGCATTAAGACTTCAAGTCTTGATTTAGTTGTTCATTTTAAGCTATAGCTAGAAATATTAGTTTATATTACTAAGTTGTAAATTAAATTTCTTATTTATTTCTCAAGTTATACGTTAATAAGGAGCAAAAAATTATATTCAATGGTTACTTGTTTATGTGCTTACTAGAAAGTATGGTTTTTGTTTTCATGTTTATTTCTTTACATCTTCTAAGAAACAGCCCCACTTCAGCTTTCTTTTTCTTTAGTTTTTAAGAAACTAGACAAAAATGTTTGCCCAATTTAAAAAAAAAGTGCTTACGTATAACTTTGACCGATAGAAGCATTGTACCACGCACAAGTCAAAGCTACCCCGATACACGTGAATCCGTGTTTCCTTGGAAACGCACCCGCCACCAGAATAATAAAAGCAATGCCGCGGTGGTGTTGTTTATCGCGCCATAACTTCGCCGCCTAATGCCGCCGCTATAATGGAACAACTACAAAAATCTACTTCGCTAGTTAGCGCTCCTCCCACGGACTCGCTTGTTGACAGTTCTAAGATGGGGAAGTTTCTAATAATGGGTGTGAAGAGGTTTGAAGTGTAGCAAGAGGTTTGGTAATTATTTCGTAAAGTAAATGTACTTATATTTGGTTACAGTATTTCACATGTTTTAACTTGAGATGTGTTTGAACTTACATATAATGGTAAGTAACTATTGAAAGAAAAGTTATGTTTTAGTTATCATATTAATTATTCGTAATAAATTCACTCAACTTTATAGCTTCTTATACAAACATCATGTACTAGTCTATCACCTTCGTACTAAAATACTTTATCCCAAAAATAGATTATTACATTTTCAAACAAAACAACATCTCACAGCCCAACATTATTTTCGCATAAAGCAATAATCGACAAAGAATCCCAAAGCTATTCTCAGCACATAATCCTGAGACAAATCTCTCGCAATAACCAACCTCCCTACGTTAGAATATTATCGGAAACTCCCAATCAAAACATTCTTTTGCTAAAACAAGACGGAATCAAGGTAATAAACATGTTATTGAGATAATCTAAGCGTGCGCCGGCCGGCGTTCCAGCGCGCTACGAACTGCCAAGAATTTAGAATATTTTTAATCAATACAAATTAGGTTGTCGAGTAGTAGCCGCGGGCCGCCGACTCCGCTGTTGGCGGGCGGACTACTTGCACGTAGGATAGTAGGCGCTTAGATTTTTCAGTTTGCAAAATTGGACACAAATAGTAGGTATACCACGAGAGTCCATTACTAGGAAGAAGCATTTTAGTTCCACCACAGTAGTTAACTTTGTTCAAATTGATTGATTTGTTCTCTGAGAAAAAAAAATGAAAGCATTTTTGTTTGAAACTAATAAATAGAAAACAATTTTACGAAAATTTATATTTTTCGACAAACAATCGCATTTTGTAAATTTAATTTTATTATAATTCAATCGGTATCAATCAGTAAGTACTCTGGGCCAGGAGGTAATCAGCACTCTTCGGAGGGTGGTTGTTTGCCGTTGGTCTGTCACTCGAAGAAGCCCTTACGTATTGCTACACTAACTTAACTAACTGTCACTTAGTTCAAGTAATATCCCGTGATGATCATAACTTGTTTCGGACTATGAAATATATTGTAATATACCATAAACATTTCACTGTATAACCCTACAGTATCTCGTATACTAAGGCTGTATTCCTCAGTTATAAGGAGGAAAGTTTGTTTGTTTGTTTATATATTTATGTTATCTATAACGATAACTTTTGAAAGTACTTTATACCTACTACGATAACTTTTTAGATTCTTTTAGAGTAAGTCATTTGTATACTGAAGTAACATACATAGGCTTCATTTATGCAGACTTCAACGGTAACAAATAATTTCGTAAAACTGTTTACTGCTTCTCTAAGTCAAGTATACTCGTAAAGCTAGACTCACACACTACTTACCTAAAAGTTAAGTAGCTAACCCCAGCTCTGCGGCACACAGCTGCCAGTAAATGGCGAAGCTGTGTAGTGTGACCGCCGCGCCGCCGCGCCGCCGCCGCCGCCGCCGCCGCCGCCGCACCTAACTTCAATTTCTTTATAAATGTTGAAGTTTCTGTCATTTACCACACAATTGGCTAGGAGTTGCTTCAAAATGATACGTTTTGACATCAACTTCGAATAATCTGATTGTGTCCAACGCTCTTTTATTTACAACACAGTATAAAAAGGTTTTCCTAAAGTTTCGCATGTGGCTTGTGATATTAGTTCTTAAATGAGAATTGAAAGGAAAACTGAAGACTGTATCTATAAATAGCGGGTCTAATTGAATTAACCTCCAATCCATTTGCACATTTGGACAGGACACAACTTCGTGTAGATCTAATTCCAATCAGAAGATGGCGGCCGTGCCGAAGGGGGTTGCGGTCACAGGTACGGAGATGGACTCCAACTGTTATAAAAAGTCTAAATTATGTATGCATTCAAGGTAACAATGCAATATTATACCATAGTTTCTATACAGATTTTTTAAGATGGCTTTTATTGATAATTTCGTCAAAATTAGTGATTAAAATGCGGAATTTTTCTATGGCTCCGTACGCAATTTACTATCGATGCTTATTTGGTGACATTTATCTACTTACCTTACGGTTCTGTAGTCGTTATCTTACGACACAGTTTTCATTTCATTGATATACTAATGTGTAATCAAACTCATTGGTTGATTTCGACATTGGGACCCAAGTGTTTAGTTCGGAACGAACCAATTCACAGGATGAATCTTGTTGCAATGGAGAGCTAATTAATATACAAAAGCTAGTATGTAATAATCATGTTCACTGAAACATTCATATAATATAGAAACTCATTTAACAACGTTTTTTTTTAAATTTTATGTTGCATTTATTTTCAGTATCCATTAATTAAATAATTAACTATCCAAGCCGATTCCATAGCATACAACCACTGCATTTCTCCCATCGCTCCGGGCAGAAGTGGACTCTCAAACTGTCCTTTGAGACATTTCCATGCCACAGCCTACACACGTCGCCGGCCCGCGCCTCGGCCCGCCGCGATCCACTGGTCACTTCTTCAGCAACTATTCTACACTGCGTCATTACTTAAAGTGCTCCTTTAAATAATTCTCTGGATGCTTGTTAGACTGAGTTTATTAGAGACGTCTTTATGTAGAGTTTCCTGTCTAAGTGAGATGTTAAGTTCAGTTTGAGTTAAGGACAGAGCGGTGTCACCCCGGGGCTAGGAAACTTATAGAGCGATAGATTTCGGGAATGGAGGACACGATTTTTAACTTACTTTAACTTACTTTACTTTTCTTTACATGCGAGTGTGCGATTTTGAATGTTGCGGAGCTAACTTTTTTGGGAAATATTTTAGTGGCTCGGAACTTCAAATTATTCGATGTGGTAGTTTTGTATGGTTTTAGCGACCCAAACTTCTAAAAAAAAGGTAAGCAAAGATGCCCTTAATTTCAGATTACTTGATATTTTATTAATGCGAAAAAACTATAATGTAATCATGGATTTTTTATTTATACTTATCATTGAACTATTTGTTGGTTTCCGTTCGAGCCACTCAGCTACTGAAGTACGTCTAATTTACATAACATCGTGCATAAAATGTCTCAAATAAAGAATAGAAAAACAAGGAAAAATAATATTTGATTTCGGCTTCAGCTTGTATTCACCCTTGCGTTTGTTCTACACAACTACACCCGCAATAAGTGCATGGTTAAAACAAAACCGTTCCAACATCTTTGCGCCGAACTCATTGCCCGAACAATCCCGTTGCAGTAAAATAACGCGTTAGCACTAATGATGGCTGAGCTCCGCGGTGATCAAAACCAAGCGGGGAGGGTACGGAAACAGGGGGGGGAGGGCATCCTGAAGAAACTTGTACAGTTCCACTAAGTTATCTTTGCTGATGGCAAAAATATAAACTATACTATTGTATGGTATTTACATTTAGAATGTCGTTTACACATGTCACGCAGCGCCACTTTTGACTGCGAAGATAAGTTGGTCGCGCTGTAACTTGTGTACCACTTGCTCAGTTCCGAGAAAGTTGGGATTCGGCAGGAAACCTTTCTTCCGAAAGACGAAGGTACGTGGGCATGGGGGTGCGTAGCAACGCGGCGTTATGTAGGTAGCGCATAGTTTCGTGACATTAAAAGTTTATCGGGTCTTATTGTGGGTCCTGCGTTGACAGATGGCAGTGGCTCGAGGTGGCCATGCATTCCTTCTCAGTCGTAAGTCAGTCGTAGCAGTGATATAAGTTGTTTATTTGATGCTTAGGCTGTTATATTGCTGTTGCAGGCGCACACACGCCATATCCGAGTTATGTAAGCTGGTTTAATACACACAAAATGAACGTTTCAAAAATGTGGGGCAATATCTAAGAATTTGTTTAAGGTGGAGGTAAGTAGCCTTGCCTTCCATGCCAGAAGTCCCGGGTTCGAATCCTGGTAGGGGCAGATGTATTTATTATATTTGCTTTCTAGTCATGGATGTGTATGTACGTTTATTTAAGTTTATTTCTAATATTAATATATTAAATAAAAATAATATCTATGTGTGTTTATATATTTCTTAAGTTTCATTTATCCGTTATCTAGTATCCATAACTCAAGTTCTGAATGATACTTAATTTAGGCTAGATAATGTGGCGTGATTGTTAGAAATATTTATTTATTTTTATAACTGATATATGTATAACTGAAAGAGCCCTAAGCGCAGAAAGTTACCGTTATAAATGGCCTGTAAACAGCTAGGCGTTTGATTGACCGAAGTACTCGTGTGCTGTATGTATAGTCTTCAATATTCATATTGGTACTTCGCCGGTTGCCACGCTCACTTCACCACGCTCGGGTGGCGCAAATCGCATGATATCAATAAGCTTGTAAGAAAATTATTAAAAAATCATATATTATAACTATTCACATGGCGGTTAGCCGGGTAGATGATCAACTCGATCCATCCAGACGAGTACCTATTTAGTTGAATATCCAAAACCACTAAACCACCTGCGACATACCCATTAGCTTATTTAGAATATAATAGAAATGCATAGAATATCGGTTTTTTTTGCAATTAGACACACAACAAATCACATTATAGAATATGATACAGAAAAAAAAACAACAAAATTGAGTAAAATTAAAGGAAAAATAGAGCATTTTTGTTACGCGACCACAGAACAAACAAGTGAGTGCGCAGTTCAGTTGTCAGTGTGTGCCATGTTGGCTCAGTGGTGATGTTCGCTCCGTGGAGCAAATCACTGGTTTTCAGCTGTTACCTTAAGGATACGCGACGAGTGCAATATAGCTTTGGGTGTTATATAAGATATGATCTAGGGAAAATATAGTTATGAAGAAAATAAAAACAAAAATGATGTGGCCGGGTGCATGAAATGAAATTGATTTAAAATAATTAATTTAAGATGATTACACAAAAATAATCCACATAATACTATAAATACACATATATAAAAATATAAAAAAAAGCACTTGAGAGCCAAAAGCAACAGAAGGCGGCGTTAGCAGATACAGAATTGATTAAATAAATTAATAGTTAAATTGATAATCTTGATACTTTGCTCTTTTTACACACTCTCCAGTCTCAGGTCTGCTGGAAGAGATTTCTATTAGAAATAACCTGTACCTTTGTAAAATATCTATAAGTTTTATTATGAAATTTAAATTGTAGTTACATAAACGGTAAAATAAATAAATAAAGTAAATACTTAGAAGTTATGAAAATACTGTTTACGATAGAAGTTTCTGCTAGTTATTTCATGTAATACTTTAGACTGAGAGGTTGCCTCTTTTAGTGGAAAAGAAAGATCGATACAAATATTTGTACTATCTCTCAACTGCGCGAACTGTTTAGTACCTCATTACTTTCTTGAGATATTAATATCGAAATGCACACAATACACCTAAATAACTTGTAAACTTGGATACCTGCATAAATATCACTTACTAGTTCCTCACATAGTTGAGTAGGCAAGTTAACCCATTACTGCCGGGGGCCAACTTAGACAATAACTTGAGGAGTTGGGCCCGCGGGACCCGAGAGGTGAGGGCGTGGTGTTGTGCTGCGATAGTCCCTTCCTGTCGATGATTTCAATATTTAGATTTGTCAAAAAAAGAGGAGATTGAATTAACTCTAGGAGCCTTTGTAAAACAGAAATAAATTTGAGCTGTCATTTCTTGGTTTCTTCTTTAAATGAACCTTCAAATTATTGTCATAAGCACGAATAAGGAAAGGTCAGTCGACACTAAACCACCACCTGCCCAGTTATACCAGAGGTCTCCCTCATCACGCTCAAGTGCTCGTGGTGAACTTGCAGATAGGCTGGTCCAACATCCAAGATTGGGATCAATATAATTTGCTGTATATAGAAGAAAAGCTGTATATTTTATTTATTTCATTTATTTTGTAATAACACAGTCCACAGCTCTTAGATAAAATGTTAATGTTTTATTTGACACTGACAACCATTAAGAGCTAAAAATTCCGTGATGGTTCTTGCCTGCTTAAAAACTTTCTCATTTACTTATTTAATGAATATCATAATATTTGCAAGTATTAATGATAGATATGATTAGAGATTCATCGCAACGCTCGGTCAAATTTTAGTACATTGTTCCGTGTGTGTTAATCATTTAAATACAGCATGAAAGCAATTTACTTCAACGTTGTAAGCTTTTGTGGCACAACATCAATCCAGTTATCTATCGAATAGGCAAATTTTCATCGACATGTTCGTTAATCGAGCTCGCTCAGCACTAACCAGGTCACGTGTAAACAACGCGCTCCATGGCTTGTTACGAATTGAATTGAATATCTTGTCGAAGGTACGAAGTAATGGAGCTATCCTACAACGAAGGGTGTTTAGTTAAATTCTTAGTTCAAATAGAAATAGATACCTTTAAACTTCATAGATAGATCAGTAGGTACATAATAAACACAAACTAAGAACCTCTAGAGTGACGGGACAGATCATGGATATCTTGCCTTGAGCGATGTCTTTAAACATTCACAGAAAATTCAGCCTTTAAAAAAATCTCGTCAATATCGGTCTATTTATATGGGAGATACAATGGCACAAACAAGCAGATACTCCCAGTGAACTTTTTTTTTGCGTTGGGTGTTAAAAACGTTATATTACACAAAAATAACCAAAGCTAATTTGACAGTGGGTTCGATCCTGGGCACAGACACTGGAGACCAAAACAAACAAGCGTATTGATACCTCGTGTAGGTAAAGAACTAATAATGGCTTCAACATGAAACATAATAAACATAAAATCTGTTCAAGTCTTACTTCAATGTTCCGATACAAAATAACGACGATATTCCAAGGGCAAAAAAACTTAGATAAACATAGCTTAGAGTTGTAGTCATCAATTAAACGCTCGCCTTACAATATCTGATCCGGCGCCCGGACTCAACCCCACTCTCCTTTGTTTATTCCTTATTTCCCTCCATCCTTGCCACAAGGAGGTGTTCAGACATTTTTCAACGGACGATATCAAACACAATGGCAGTTATATCTTCGAAGAATGAAGGAACAAGCAATTAGGATCACTTTGTTTGTCGCCGCGACAATTTTTCACGATTAATCCACCGATTGTTTAACAAGTTTGAGGCGAGATGACAGCCCGCCATTTTGTTCGCCGTGATGGTTACAGGAAAAGTTTTTTATATTTTTCAAGGCAACAATGACTCGTTTATTTGTTTTTAAGCCGCGAGACGAAGAAACTCGTTGATCGCGAGTTTTATTAATGTTAGAAAAATATAAATGACAAATCGAGACTTTAATCTTTTTGTGAAAGGGGCGAGGGCGTCTATTTTTGGAAGAAGCTGTATTATAAGTGTCTATAAAAGAAGAGAAAGTCATATAAAAGCTTTAGAGGCACAGTACAACATATATACATTATTAAATACTCAAGATTCATGAAGCATAAATCTTGTTAAGTTATACTTTTTTCTATCTAAAAACATGCCTGAAATTGGGACTATAATTCCATATTTCGTTTTATACGTAACGGTTTAAATTTTGTGTATTTGTACATTCATAAATTATATAATTTATATAAAATATAAGAAATGTCAAAAACTCTATAAAAAAAGTTTTAATTTTATTCATAAAACTGAAAGTGTTCGCACTGAAGTGAATTTATATCCAACTTATTTGTCGTTGATATTTCAATTCACTACGCTTTAGCCAAGTTCTTTACACATCCTATAAAAATGAAACCAGTATTGCAGTTGTTTATTAAACAAAATAGCCGTATAAAGCATTTTAACGTCTAAAAACTGCATAGAAATAGCCTCATTGTAGTCTGTCTGCTGAATTGTTGTTTTGCATTTACTAGGTGTTCTGCTTAGCTGCTTCCAATATATCTACATGGTGACGTGTGTGTTGCTACTTTGTATAGAGATATCATATAATTAAAAAGATTTAATATTGTGTTTAATTGGAAAACAAAATATTACCTGGTTGCATAGTTTGTATTCTTAAGTCGTTTAAATTTATATTTACCTATTTTGAGCTGGAGTCAATTTAAATGTCAAACTTTGAACTACCTGTATAACTAGCGCAACTTAAAAAGGTTTATGGAACCTCGAAACCTCGAAACATTCATTACATACATAATATACGAACGAATATAATATAACGAAATAACCTTTTAAAAATCCACGCTTCATCCAGCAATTCCGATAACATCAAAAATATACTGCAAATAAAACCACTTATAAAACTATTATTCCCGATTAACCCTTTTACAACCCGTGTGGGACCGAACGTACCCCAAGACGTCCCGCTATCCCGGGTTCGGCCCGGCCCGCGGCAGGTAACATGCAATTGAATCTAATATCCAAGTATTTCACGTTTGAGACGCTAGATAGAAATTTTATTTGCTGAATAAGCGCGGGAGTTTGCGGTTTATTTGCTTTGAAATCTGAATAAAGTTGCAATTGAGTTGTATTCGATGGTAAAAAGATTGGATATGGGATATTCAGATAAAACGTGTGAATGGTAAATGTTTGATTTACAAATGCTAATCCTCGATAAACTCTAATTACTTAATATAAGGTCTTGTGTGATAAGAATAATTTAATGAGGAAAAAGGTAATTAAAGAGGTCATTATAATGCACGTTGATTTCATGAACCTAAATTGTATAACACGTAGATAATTTTATTGGTCCCTAATATTTAAAATAAATTTGACTCAATGAGTACTAAAATGACTTACATTTATCAAAAAATCATCCACCTCGACGACGAAATTAGATTGCTGTATCTTAGCCGAATGCAGTGCTCAGATTATCCACGAAGCGTATGAAAGTAAGTTATTATAATGAATCCAGGAATATACATGGCTAAGCAGCGCGAGACGTGATATTTTCTAAATGTTATTGGAGAAATCCAAATTAGGATTACTTGAAGACAACTCAGTAACAGAAATAAAATGTCTGTCTGACTCAGAATGTGTGAATACCTTTGCAGTATGTTTCACTAAGACACAGCCGTCTCCTGCAGAAATAAAAAAGTGTGAAATACCTAATTCTATTATATAAAGGTAGTTTGCTGGTGTTAGAACAAAAGCTTAATGATTGGTAAGTTTAATTTTGCATGTGTTCCTGAAAGATAACTAACTGAACAAGAACAAACTTGAAACGTAATGTAGTTGTGTAAGTATTGTCGAATCCTTTTGATTTATAATCATCATGGCCTAAATAAAGTTATTAGATAATAAGCTAATCAAAAACCATGGGATCCCATTTTGCGAAGAAATTAACTACCATTATAATTTGTATAACATCAAGCAATTTATGAATATAAACTATACCAAAAATGCCTAGCCAACAAGTTAACCCTCCGGTGCGCGCGCGTCGCGACTCTGCACAATAAATCCGTCGTACTACACGCCATAACTTTCACACACGACGCAAAACTGAAAATATCAAATGGGAAATGTAAATTTAACTACCTAATATGAGTTTAAGCCGCACGGAACTGCGTTTAAAGCTGTGTTTATTTGAATTGTTTTTATGCGAGCGTCGCGAGAGAGGATAAAAACGTCTCTCGTGGAAAAGTAGCTAGTTATGAGTTACTGAGAGGAGGCATGCAGGCTAGCCCTAGTGTGCTGGGAACAGAAATGTGCCTACTTTCAAAATGATAAGCAATGTTTCTAATTTCACCTCTATCAACTCGGATTTTAAATAATGCATGTAACCACTGTTAAAATAAGTTTGTAAATAATACAATTGAATAATTTAGGCAAAACCGATTATTGTTATATACCAGATGTTACTGATCGAAAATTCCTCTTATATTCAACCAAACATTTTTCTAATTATAATTTGATAACTTGAAACATTGTATAAATACATAAATTAGGTATGTTACATAACAAAATTAAGAAGTTCGTAAAAAGTTAACATAGTAGGAAAAAATATTGTTTGCAAATAATTTTGATACTTTGTAAAAACAAGATGTCTCCAGTATTGTGTTGTCAATGTAAGTAAGTCTTATCTTGTTTAACACGTTTGAACAGTTTGTAATACCATATGTACAATAACATCGCTTAACTTTCACCTACAGGAGTGACTTTCATTTATTTTTATTACTGTTTAACTATGTGAGCATGACCTTTAATGGTAATGTTAACTTCACGTAAACATATGTATTATATTTATTTAAGACGTAGCTGAACATCGCATCTACACCGACTACTCTATTTGAAGAAACTGTAGGTACGGTTGCATCGGAGGCCGTTTGTTTGATATAATGTACGTCGCAGCCGTTATTGCCCCAACCTACTTATTTATAATTGTTACTACAACATCCAACACAACCTGGACCAAAATCTTAACCCGTCTTAGCACAACTAGAGGTCAAGCTAAGCTGGCGGGTCGATAGCTTTCAACTGAAGCCAGTTAGGTCGGTACGGGCAATTTAGCTTTCTTTCATAGTGGCAGTAAGTGCGACCTTTATTGCGTTTAAAATGTATTGTGGGATGACTCGCTGGAGCTGGACTTGAGAGGCAAATTGAGTTTTTATGTCGCACGAATTACCTTCGTGTGTTTGCAATTTTGTGTCTTAATGAGGTCTGTCTTTGTACAACTTCGTTTTTAATTCTTGAATTCGGTTCCCATGTTTGTATAAAAATTTTGTTTGTGCAGCAAATAAATATAATATGCATTTGAAGTTTTTGACTTAACTTTATCTAACTTACGTAACCGAACAGTCACGCTATCTTTACGAGTGGTTACCATCGTAAAAATAGAACCATTTTTTGTAAATATTTCCAAGGTTTCATTCAAAATTACAAATCAAAAATCAATAGTTTTGTTGAGTTTTCTTCTTTATCTTTATAATACTTTTAATTGAATTCAGTGGTTGTTTGAATTTTTGAATTTGACAAAAAAAACAGTCAGTTGAATGCTTAGTTGCAATCGGGCAGTGCAACATCGAACCTAATGTGAAACACAACACCTACCTACTAGTATTTTGACTTGTGCATGGCATATTTTTCATTTCTGCATGTGTCAAGCAATGTAATTCACAGCACCGATTGTGAGACAACGTAAAATCTAACGGCTTTTGTTTATTTTCAGAAGTTGCCTGAGCTAGCACGCTGCAGCGAGCCAGCGGGACGCGGCGCAGTGAGTGTCGCGCCCCGCTGGGCCTCCAACAACTTACATTACAGGAAAATGCCCTATATATAATGAAAATAAAATATATTTAATGTTTTTCCTTAAATTATTTATGTCAGCAAGTTCCGGCTGCTAAGAAACAGCTTTTAGATAATATTTTGTGATACTAAAAGATTTTTATTATCTCAATTGTTAATTGGCTCACTCATTTTATTTAAGTAATTGTTCCATTGTTACGTAGCTGTTTGTCTTTCAAATGTTTTATAAATAAACTTTTGAAAATAATATATATTCTAGGAAACAAAATGTATTTTTAAAATTTTGACATACGCAGCAAACAAGCAAGTGATCCATTATTATAAATACAGTAGTATGTTTTGGTAATAGTAGTCTTTACATTTCCTAATATAAATATGTAAAAATCCTTGTTCAGACATGTCAGTGTAAATCATTGGACCAATAAATAATTGTTTATAAGTTAGACACCACATTGTTCCTAACTCATACATAATATTTACATTTTCAAAGAAAACTTGTATCTTTTTAGAACAAAGTCATAGCCAATCAGAATAACTTTGCAACGAGCTCGCTGGGAACGACCTCCCACTCCCAGCCGCATCTCGGGACGTCTCCTGGAAAACCGATTAATTTTATTGCCTCTGCTAATTCTATCAAAGTCTCCGGCGCTTTAATAGCGCACAACAAAATAAGGTCCTTAAAAACTAATGTGCAGCCTTAATTCTGCCGCAAATACCTCCTTGCGACTTCCATCGTAACCTGCTCCGAGGCATCTTCCTTACAAAATTATACTTTAAAAGAAATTTAGCCTTAAGGCAAAATGAATAAGGTTTCGAATTGAATAAAGAAGGAACGGGACTTAATACGTTTGCCTCCTAAATCTCAGATTAAAAAGTTGGAGTTGGTCTTGCGATGTCATTGTGAGTGGAAAATGAGTTAAATAAGGCAATACATTTTAATTAGGACTAAGGGAGTTCCCTTTATTCGTCTCGTGATAAGTCGCCGTTCGTCTATTAATTGAATTTCATGTTTAATTAAGTCTTGAGGCGGTCCTGGTAATCTGGTGATCTGCGCGCTCGGGAGCACGGTCGCCGCGGTTCGTTATCTCGAGCTTTGCTCTTATCAAGTTTAAAATACTTTTTGTGTTATCGGTAATTTTTGGTTTTTGTCAAAATGTATAAGGATTATTAATATATTCATGACATGGTTTTTTAAGAAACACATGTACTCAATTATTAGAATACTTAATTAAAAATGAATAACACAAAAAAAGTTTAAACCAGCAAAGATAAATCCATAATTTGTACTCAGGCTATCATGGGCACTGATCTAAGAGGAACTAGAATTTTAATGAAATATCAAAATGGAAGGTTTGTTTGATATTTTCTATAAAGTAAAGCATATTTTTCTTAACCCTAGGTGAATTTATAAACCCTCCATCCACTTCTTTCTGATTTCCCCATTGTTTACAAAAGAATCTCTAAACGCCAAGTGGAATAAAATAAGCATGGTTAAATTTAGTGAGTTAATTAAGTTTCTGGCTGAAGAGGCAGGCGGCGCGCGCGCGGTTGTCTTAAAAGATTAAAAACTTCGGGATTCAGTGAGTGCGCGATGCACGGGCAGCCAGGGGTTAAGTCGACGTTTGTTGAATTCGTTGCAGCGGTATGAGTTGAAGAAAGGAAGGAAGTTGTCTATTGAAGAGCGGTGAGTGCGATTTAAACGATGATGCCTTACTCACGGTACTTAGTGATATGGAACTTAGAAGCCGATTGAGTGTCTCAAAACCCGTTGCAGCAATCGTCTTTGTCAGGTCTACGGCAGAGCAGGTTGAGCGTTTTTAATCGCCAGTACAGGTTTCTCTTAGACATTGCAACAAGTACTTATCAGCTGCAATATACGTAAAGGCCTAAAAATTTTACCGAGCGAAGGCTGAAGTAAAGTAACGTGTCACTTACGTTTCTTTCTAGTAATTAACAATATTAAACTTGTCTTAAGTTCAACCACGTTTAGGCATGCGGTAGATCGTCCTTACATTTTTTGCGGCCATCAACTCTCTTGTAAGCTGTACTGTATCATTTTACGATCGTATCGCGGAGGAAGCAGTTAAAAATACAGTAAAAATTTAATTTCTTTGGATGTAAATCTCGAGCCAATCCGCGGGCTATTACTTGTCAAACGGGAAAAGAACCAGCCGTGTTGATGATATGTCAACAGTAATTAAAATAGTGCACTAAATTCAAGCTAGGGGTTCCGTATAAAAAATACGTAATTTTTCTGTAATGAAATAATTTAATTATGTACTAAGTTGAAAGTTTATATTTTGCGATCTAACTAGTCCAAATTCACATGGCAAGTATATAATATAAAATTAAATATTAATATCAGACCAATACTTTTGCGCTAAGAAAACAAAACATTTTATTGTTCGGTTCTTTCGATATTATCAAAAAAAGATTCTTTATTCATTTGTAAAGTACAGTAATACCGATGTGCCTTGGGGTGATGTACCACAATACCTTGAGACAGAGGTTCTCACCGACCAATCAACGATCCCTAAAACGTATAAATTGTGTCTACATAATAGTTTGAACAAGTTTGACCTGATTAACTGCACATATGCCCGTGTTTACTTTCAACATGTGACAGCTTTCCTTCACTCTTGCGCATGGGCCCTACTACTTCAGAATAAGACTGCTTTTTGTAGTCATTTCTGTTTGAAAGAGAGCATTTATGGAGCAATTAAAGACAAATCCATTAGGAGCCGATGAGTTACAAGGAGGTTGCACAAAGCACGCTGGGCAGCCGGCGGATTGGCTAAGTAATGTTTAGATTTGACGGATTCAAAGAGAGTGTGATTGACTTGTGATGAAGAATTGAAGATTAATCATTTGTTGATATTAGAAAGTTGTGAGAAATCGTGTTACACGTGACAGTGAGTGGCTATGAAATAGAATATGTTCGAAAGTTTGACTCAATTGTAAAAGCTTCTGAATTTATGAAATAAATCAAACTTCTGTGGCGAGATTTTCTGAGAACCAGTCAGTGCTCTTTGCGTAACAATTAGGTACGTCAAGCAAATAAATATTTCGTTTATATTGTTAATTTATTTAAGATTCTGCAACAAGCAGTAATTGTATATTATGTTCTATTCTCACGAGGGAAAGGAAATACAATGTTCTTTTTTTAAAATCCATTATTAATTAACCCAACTAAGCCCGTGCATTATGTTTACTCTAAGTAACGATTATAATTTGTGTTGTCAATATTACTAAGTAAGATCGATGACAAGATTTAAAAAATTTACTTTTAAAAGAAATCCTCCATTACCTACCCATTTAAGATTAAAATAGAATGACGTAGTAAATACTATCAATACCACCAAAAATTTATGAACTTGCTGGCGAAGTATAAATGTATTTGCATAATAAAAGATATTTACCATTCCAGGCATTTTTTATGCCTAGGATAATCTAGACTGCGATTGCTCTTATACAAACAATACCAACAAAAACAGTTGCCACATCAATTAAACTTATCTTCAAATTACTTGACAACAATAATGTCCATTTGAACCCAAACATCACAGATGGCCCGGTCAGTCTGACCCACCCGATCTAAACTGCGTATTAAACCTAAATCACTGGCACATAGTAGAGTGACCAAGAAAGTGGACTCGAGGGATGCCCGCGGCGAGGGTGACCACATTTTATCAGTAACTTGATCCGATAGCCGGGGGTGGGGGTACGTGGTTGAAAATGACGTCTTAAAATGGATGTTCCGGTCTGGGACGTTGTGAAGTGATGTTGAGTTGTCTAATGAATCTTACTGTTGAAAGAAGTGTATTAGATTCCACATATTTTCTAAATAGTTCTTTTATTCATTTACAATAAACAGGATTGTGCGGTAGCATAACTTATTCGTATCAACAACATAATAATACAGTTAATACCACAGTACCTAAAGATACTTAATAATATTTGATACCAAAATAATATCGCGATAATTGTAATATGATTTGTTTATTGTTTTTATTGACTTATTATATCTTTACAAATTTTACTATCACTAGTTTTATAACTACCATTGTTACTAACCCTCTACCTGTGGTTGTTGACCGAAATAAATGAATTATTATCATGTTTTTATAGTAAATATCGATGAAACTTATTAGTTGCCAAAAGTTTAATTTAATATTACTTAGACAAAAAGCCCAATTCCAGAGCCAGCATGTAAGCAAAGCAGCGTGAATATACCTACATCCCCATCAGAAACATTCCTTTATCAGCAACAATATACCATAAATCTGCATTTATCGTCATATGTCTGTAATTAGTGGCCACCGTTAAGTTGTACTGTAGTAGGTCCGCTATCTGCCGCGACGACCACCCGCCTCGCTGTGATTTATCACTTTCGGATCAGTTTGCTTGCGATATTATTGCGTAATTGGGACATTTATATGTAAAATACGGTTATATAAACTAATGATGTTTACGTTTCAATTCTTGTGTGTTTATTGGTATCAAGGGTGTAGTTGATTCGCTTTTATAGTTGATGGTCTATTTGCTTCGGTGCAACGTACAGTTCATCTCATTAGTCATTTTTAAAATAGCAAGTTAAAAAATATAACTCTTAGTTTAATAAAGTTGATATAACCGATCCCATTTTATGTTTGTTTATATGGTAATTTGTTACAAATTTCTAGTCTTTTGTCCCATAAATTTGCCCTAACCTATGTCTGCATCAAATTCCCTAGTCAGCGGCAACTTCGCCCGTTAACAGGTGATCAGCCTTCATTAGTCGCATCGTCCCTCACGACACATAACGCGACAATTAGTCTTTACGGCCCACACGTGGCATCCCAGGGGTTAAGGCTCAGCTGAAGTAAACTGTTAGTAGTTGATTAAGTGCCTTCATAGTCATTCACCTGTTGACCTTATTTTAATTTAAAATTACATAAATTAAGAATATGTTATGATCACCGCTTCGCATATATTTTCAATTTATTATTACTATACTTAAATAACAATAAGTATAATTAAATAGAATTCGTGAGACATTTCTGACAGTCGTAAAGGTATCAAATTATGTCTATTGATAACATTTATTACCCTCGATTGCTTGATAAATTCAATCGTCCATCTATTTATTTGCGTAACCTTGATACGCTTTAGAAACCGGTCTTATTGCTTTGCTTTACTAAAATGCACTTTAAGACTAATTGTCATAATGCTTATTATCTTTTGGCATGAATTAAAAAGACTTTTACCTCTCGATACGAGTAATCAAGTGCTATAAATAAGTTTATGTGTAGATATTTGTATTGTAATTTCGCCGAAGCTATCGTGGTTTCCGTGGTGTAGCGGTTATCACATCTGCCTAACACGCAGAAGGTCCCCGGTTCGATCCCGGGCGGAAACATATTTTTATAATGTATTAATATTAAAATGTTATTCCTTTCCGTTTAGTACATTTCAAAGTGCTATTTCAATCGTGTGTGAATTTTTTCTATCGGTGTAATTTATACTCAATTGCTCTTTTGCTCTTAAACTTTTGTCTTTCTATGTACCTTTTGAAATTACTGCGCCTAAACTTTAAATACAAATTAGTGAGAACCCCTAACATTATTTTGTAATTTTAATAAGGGCATTTATGTATTGACGATCGAGAAAGTACTTACCAGAATCAATGACATCTGGCTATGAAATATATTTTCAATAAGGATTCTTATTGATTTGCAGTGTGCATTTTCATTTACAAATTGCGCCAAGCATTTAGGGGTACCCCAGTGTAGGAACACTGAGTGCGTCAGATAGTGTAGGATTCTAAGATTAAAGCGAACGACACTGCCCAAATCTTCTCCCAATTCAGAACGTTTCATTTATTAAGGCCGCAATGAAACATGCGGACGTCAAAAATTTTTCATCTGTATGATGAAGGCGCCGGGTATAAGTTTTACAAGTTCGTTAAAAGGTAAAAGTAATATAGGTTGAACATTAAAAACCTTCCATGCGCAATTTAATATACTGGTAGCGCCATCTAATGCGTAACTTTGTCAATGTGAATAGTAATAAACACTTTTCTCGGGCTTACATTGATTGTACATGACAAAAAATTAGTTGTTTAGATCAATCAGTAAAGATTAGTTTTCGATTGGCGGAGCTAGCAGTTACCTCGCGCTTTGCTTTGCAAAAATTGCAAAGGTAAGCAAAAATAGACCTTATTATTTTGAAATGTGCGTACAACTTTCAATCATTAGTGGTTTACCCAAGCAGCAACTTCTTTGCCGATGATGCAGGATGGCTTGAAAGTATATGATTCTAAATTTACCTTTCAGTTCTTATTATTTCTTACAATTATTGGGTAGCTAATACAAAAATTTAATGATTTTAATAATGTTGTTTAATGATCTACAATTAATTTTACCTAGACCAACACAATGATATTACGAACAGTAAATTATAACACATCTAACTGTTAAACCCAAAACTTCCATCTTCTGGTCCATAGTTGGAGTAAAACTTGCGGCCGCGGTAACTGAGGGTAGTCAGAAATTCAGGTGGCGACGTATTTCACGAGTTTAGTTGTCGAGGTGCGCGGGCCGACCGCAGTGCAGGGGGTAAGCGACGAGCGAGCGGTGGGTGATACTATATACTTTTAACAAAGAGAAAGTATTTTTATATTATTCGAAAATAAAAGCATGAGAGTGTGAATGAGATGATATGACCTGGGTTAAATAATAAACTTCTAATTACATCGACTGTGTTGCCACAAAGTAAGGTAGAGCTTCTCCATGGTCTTACAGAATGCTGGGGGGCAGCCAAAACCAATGTATCAACAAATCAGTGGGCCGTTCATTACAGTAATGTCATCCCCTACCACGATCTAACCCCGACGGGGCTGCTACCGCCGATACCATGAGAATGGCATACAACATATCGTTAGTGAGAGAAAGCTTCCTTATCATGAGAAAGCTAGTTATTTGTTTTATTTTATTATATTTTTAAGCCTGAACTATGGTCGCGATCTAACTGAATATTTTCACACGTTGTTAGTGAACAACAAACAGACGATGGATAACTATCATTAAAAACAAAACAGAATGTTCCAGAGGAGTACGTGAGCGAAGCCGCGGACAATATTTAGTTTGAAACATTATATTATTTCTCTCTATACAATTACCGTGTTTGCCTCTGCCTCTGCAACGCTCCCTTCCAACCCTTGCGCCCCCCCTGGCCTAGAGAACAGCGCATTCATTGCGGAGCGACGTGTCATAGGTAATTGAGTTAACGTCGCAGAACTCTCCGTCTAGTTGTATAGTCTGTGGTCGCTCCGCTGGATTTATGGCGGGAATCCGCCTTCAAACTGGTCACAAATAACTTTGAAGTTACATTTATATTCGTGTTAATGTATTGTGGCGCGTGGCAAGATTTATTACTCGTACTTTTGTTATAGATAAGATGTTGATAAGTTATAAATATAATGTTAATGTTGTTATAATATAGTGTTGAAAAATGTTCTTAAATCTATATCTTTTGTAAATAAACTAAAACTATGAAACTGATTTTCAAAATTATTCCACCTTAAAAAAAGACGCACCTTACCGCACTAGGACCAATAGATAAACATGTTACGATATTTATAATCAACCATGCAGATTTAGACTGCAGAACGTGAAAAATACGTATTTATATAGCACTTAACCTATACTTACTTTAAGTACATTTCTTTTACATATAAAACAAAATCCAACAAGGCATTTCCTCGGAATCAAATCAAGTTCGTACTACAAATACCTTGGACCAACATAAAAACACCAAAACAAGTTATTTTTCTAAAAAACAATATCAATCTGCAGCCCCCCGTGCCGCCCGCGCCGCCGCCACGTCCCACGTATCAATACAGCTTAGCGTGCGTTGGTTTGTTGGTCGGACGGCTCCTCACGCGCCGGCCCGCAGGCGGCGGATACAGCACGAGCTCCGACTCGTGGTTCTGTATTACACTTCACAACTTTAAAAAATAACTCGTACTGGAATAATATTTAAAAAATGACGTGATTAGTCCTACGCTTATATTTAACTGAAACTAAAAACGCGTATGAAAAGTAGCTATATTGTGTCTCTGTTGCGCAACTTTACCTTTTTCGAATACTCCCTACTGGATATTACAGCGGAAATTATATAGGAAGTTTTGTGACCCGTACATGGCCACGCACACTGACTTCCAAGCTAAACCCTATTTATTGCCAAAGTTATAAGTGAGAGAGCCAAGCCAGGTGCGCGTCGTGTTATTCCAGCATTACGGACTTATTCCAAATCACAATGTACCGTAACAATTGAATTACTGCCAGACCGCGGATCCCAAAAAAGGTTGAAACGTGCTTCGGCATACAGACGCTGCTTCATACCGCGTCGCGTCGTGTTGGCCACCTACACCTCATCATCTAATGGAATATTGTATACCTTCTAAATAATGTGGACGCCCATGTAAATATTATGAATTTTGATGAGCAACGATGGACGTGGCAGTTTATCAGTATCAAGTAAGACCCTAAATGATAATGTGGATATGTGACTTTAACCAAGTTTAAGTGGAGTAGGTTTGATGGACAGGATCTACATATCACAAACATTACTAATAATGACAAATGACAAAAATATTATTGGGTATTCAAAACTGGTGTCGACCAAGGACCCAGATACCTACTGCTAGCAACAAGTCGATTGACTCAATCTCTGAACTGATCTCTGAATTTGAATTACAATTAGATTAATTAACCCGCTACTGCATGAATTACGATAAATTGAATAAAAACATATTTGATCAAAGGATAAGCAATACATCAGAAATTATATTTAAAAACAAAGCTAATGGGACCTCAAAAATAAATTGACAGATAAATAAATTGCGCAAAATAAACGAAAACCCGTCTCCCGACGCTTCCGTAAAAAGACGTAGGTACATAAGTAAAATCCTGCTTCTGCGTCAACCTGTTCTTTAAAATTTTGACGTACGCATTACGCGAAAATGAGAAAAAATATTGAATCTGACGAACCGATCATTCATGAGAATATCTACTAAATTTTTGGTGTTTAAATTATGAATAAATTATACCTTAAAGGGAACTCTAACCAAAGATATTTAACAAGACATCTGCAATCTGCCGCTGCACTCAAGCCACGGTGTTTTGAATAGCTCACAACTCATTACATGCAACGTCTTTGTCCAGGAAGCGTCTGCAGACATCCACGTGCCTTGAGACCTAACACACACGTACACATCTCACAATATTCAACCCTAAACCATTAAGCTAAAGTTCATTTCAGAATGTTAATCACACAAAGACGTTAAATACCTAATGAGCAAGCTTTAAAGCTCCTCACACCAAAAAGGTCTTAACTTCACACCTTGCATTTAACAATGCAATTTCGTTTCAGTCTATAAGATCTAGAATTCCTCGCAGTTGCAACTAGATTGTGCATACATTGCAGGTCGGAATATGCAGGATAGCACAAGCGTAATTAGTCATTAGTGACAGTGTAGCAAGCAGGATGGGCGGCGATTGATCAATCGTGTGGCTGATCGTGATTGGTTGATTCTTGCCACTACAGATAATCAACCGTCGATTTGTGGAGTAATTTGCAATTGATTTGGGTTCCGAGTGTTACAAATGTGCTCTTGAGCTGTGTGGAATTGCTATGCATCTTGGCTGCAAGGGCACTTCGTCCTGGTCTAGGCGAATGGACATTTGTCGTCTTAGGTGGAAAATTAGCCAAATTAATAGCCTTTTCTTAATGGAATAAAAATAAAGATAAACTGAAATCTGTTGTAAAATTTAGAACATGCTTGGATACTAGGTAAGAGTACAACTGACTTTTGTAATTTCTCCAAAATTTGTTACCTGATGAATTTTTATATTTACTTCCTAATATTTTGCCACATAGTACCTAATGTCACGAAAGTATACCAAATCAAGTACAACAAACACTTGCCTATTGTTTAAGACGGCAACATTAACTTCGCCTATTGCCATATACTGCAATTAACAAGTAACGCCATAAAGCCGACGAAGACCCTCCATCACCTCAAGTACCGACAACCTGAGCGATGACCACTGCGTCAACAGACGTGTAGCAAAAATCTCTCCCCTTGTCGTCTAAGGTAGAAGAGGGGTACAAATGTAGTCGAGAAAACTCTGTAGTTGTTGTTTTGGGCGTTTAGATCTGATTCGATGTGATGCTCGGGTACTTCATAATTTTAAGAATAGGTTGCAGGATATTCACTTATTGAATGATAAATATGTACCTATATTGAGTACCTACGCCGAGTGGCGTAATAGGTTCGTAATTGGCTCGGCCTCATACGCTGGACCCCAAATTATAGCCGGGAAATCATTTGTGTGATGAACACAGATGTCTGTTCTTAGGTCATGATTGTTTGTATATATGTAAGTTTATTCTGGAAACCCCCTCCCCCATTCGTTAGCTGTGCGCGCTATAACACACGTTCTAATTACTTTAAAAAATTAAGAAAACAACGTAAAATCCTTACCTTTTTTTATAATAATAATAACTCTAAGAAAAGCAAACTAATTTTGTGGCCCCAAAGTAAGCAGAGCTTGTGTTATGGATGACTATACAGCTAACTGTAATATCACCATTAAATGATAATTAGTCCTATGCGTAGCCTAATAATATACATTATTAACATGAATTCCTATCAATAAGTTTTCTCAAATTATCTGATAGCACCTCCTCGCCACACCCCGAACCAGATCTCACATAAAGCCACAAAACAAATAAAATCTACAATTCGCCCACATCTTGTTAGGGCGCGACCACCACGGCCGCCGCGGCCACATCTCACTCAACTGTAAAAAAGTTACAGTCGATCATAATGCCGCCATTATCGTAATGAATAATGTGTCCGACGTCAACTCGGACATCCTTGCCATCACAAATAATTGAATATTAAGTCGAATTATTGCCAGTAAAAGCGAGGGGCTTGCTTGAGTGTTCGACGCGGTGATCAGCTAATTGTAATCAAATCTTAATGATCTTGAGGTTATTCTCATCATAATTTCCTATTTTCATTAACTTTTTATATACTTAATGACTATGGATCGGGCTGACATTATGTTTACATAATGAATGAACACTCTTCGTGTGCACATTACTTAAACAAATATTGAAGACTGAGAGTGGAATTTACTTCTTGTCACACCTCAAATAGATGTATCATAGTATATTTTTATATTGCAACAGAAATATATCCTCACATTTTAGCGATCAGAGCTGTCACCTAATCCCTGCCAAGCAAGATACTCCTATTGCGCTATTTCGATTTATCGACGAAAATATTGCCCACTTTACGCCCCACTAAATATACCATCACATCAATTTTATACCATGACACTTTCACGTTTAGGGCTACATTTTGCTTTTAGTTAAATTAAAACTAAATTACTTTTCACAAAAAAAAACCCTAACTTTTTCATAAATACGTGCAGCATGTTTATGACGCGACAGTAACAACACTAAAGATGTCGTCAGAATGTAGTGTTTCCGCTAGAAGGTAAAATCAAGGAATACTTGCAATCAAATTTCAACATCAGTAACATGAAAGTATGCAATTCAGGAAGACATGTACAATAATAATTGTCAATAAACTCACAGGTTCTCGCTCGAGGCGTAGAATTATCTATCGTAAATATCGCTTTTTGCGATTTATTCGAGAGTGTGAACGCAACTTTAGATATTATAAATTCATTTTATGGATATTTTCATTTTATTTCGAAACGTGATAGCTTTGTAGGTTTGTTTGCATTCAATCGTGGGGTTCCTACCTATTTTAGAGGCATCAAACAGCACATATCCTATTTTAAGGATTTTTAGCAATAATCTTCTATTAAGATTTGGTGGAATTAATTAGTACAGCACGCGATCGCTACTAGGGCTTACAAACGAATAAAATATCAACAAATCAACACTACTCAAAATCGTTTACATTTTCAAATAAAATACAGACACGCAACGCTTATTTACTATTTCCTACTCGCCACGCGGCAATCCCATCCCGCGGTGTGGCGGTATTAAGGAGCGTAACGGTCGCATCTCTGCATAATCCGCGACTCCATTTACGCTCATCCACCTTAAGGACCGCCATAAAAACATCATTTGGAATAAACTTTATACAGCTCGCGACAAATAGATTGGTACCTTTCAATTTGTTTGGAGAGCGTTACTTTGTGGGCGTTTCAGAGTAGTTTTTTGCATCATGTTTTGTATTTGTATATTTTGGTTCTATTATATCTAAAATATCTTCTATTATCTTTGGAAATTCAGTCTAGGTTTCTTTGGATCGTTGGGTGGTTACTTACAATAACTTATAGATTTTTTTTCATGTTTGATTTCCAGCTATTGTTTGTTTTTATTTTATTTTATTTTATTTTAAACTTCATGTTTGTTAGGATCACAAAGATAGCCTCACCGTATTATTTGTGTCCAGTCTTGCTGATTGTTTAAGTTAATGTTTAAATAATATCTTAGGATTAGTAAAACAATACAAATAAGCGGCACACGAGTACACTGTGACCAAATTTTCAGTCACCTCGACTTCTTCCATTTATTACAAATGTAATTGTTTTTGACAAAATATTCGTCAATGGACTGCGGCTCTCCCCCGAAACTTCGGTATCATGAATCAAATCGCAGAAACGCAATCTCGGCTACCTCGCGAGGGAGGGATAGATTTGTTAAATGTATCGACACAAGTAGCTCCCGGTGTATTAAAACTCAGATGTTATTGGACGAAAATGTTGTGGAGACGTTTTAATATTTACTAAATATTAATACAAAAGTCCTCAGGTGAACATACCACGTTCTCTTTTGTTTGAGTTCGGTTAATTAGGGACAACTTTACCATTAGCATAATTTGAAGTTCTCTAATCGAACAAAGATTTGTAAGAATCGAGATATTTACTTAAAAAGTTACGAGATATTTACTTGCGGACTTATGGAACACAGAACTTGTAAACGTCAGTCAAATATGTGTGAAAACTCAAATTGTGGAAACCTCTGTCCAAGCATTCCTATACGCTAAAAACTTCAGTGTGGAATATTTAATGTTGCCAGCATTAGTCACGTAGAGAGAATATTTATAAGTAAGCTACAGATAACCAAATAGAGGTTATGTTTAGTAGTTACAGATGGGACAATACAGTGAAGAAAAATCGAATCAGTTTAAAACCACGGGTCCTTATATATAATCAACAGTTTTGTTTCGTAACAGAGTCTCCATGCCGCTGTCCCGTCCTCGCAGGGCTCCGCGCGGTAATTCGCAGTTTGTATTCATACACTCGCCGCGACATCGCCGCCTCAACGCAACTCTACTTTATTGCATGCCTTTTACTTTATGAAAATCTTGCTGATCTGATGCTGCCCTCGGAGGTTCGGGATCATTCTGGAAAAACGACATTTTGTGTCGACTTGGGTTTCTAAGATGTTCACAAATGGTATTGGGTTTAAAGTTTTATTCGGATTTTGGTCATTTTGCTAACAACGTCGCGATTTTTCTAAATGGTGTGGCTAAGGACATCAATAATCTAAGATTAAATCGATTTCATTGCGAATTTCATAACGAAATAGCAGCGCGGATGATTACTGAAATGCTTCTGTTTTGGACATTTTACTGGCTTTTCCAATTTATAGTAGCAGCAATTAGGATTTTCTTTTTTCATTATATACAAACTTACCTGGAGGTCTTTGAAAAGTCCAATTACTACGGTTGAATTTTTAAGGTTAACTCAAGTTTAAGCAACTGTATTTAAATTGTTACAAACATTTAAAAAGTACGCTGATCACTAAAATTGATAAATATTTAATTATAAAGTAAATAAGCAAAAGAATGGTATTGTTTTGCGAATTAGTTTTCTCAATATTCAATGCAATATTATAGATGTTCATAATCAAAATATGCGAATCCTTCCTTCAATCACGTAAGCAAATAAAATTTCCATATTGTAGGAAGATGGCAATAGGTACAAGCCCTGAAGACAATATCGCGTTGACATAAATTCCATATATTTACATAAATAATAAAAAAACTTCATCCAAGGGTCAGTGCCTCCCCCTCCCCCTCCCCCCTATTAACTTATGAAAATAAGCTACAGTAATACGTTGTTTATCTTACGTATTGCCGAGCTAGGGAATCTGTGATGTACCTACGTAAGAATTGCCCAGTGATTGCCAAAGTTGTACACCGTGTGATCTCTATTAGGCATGCGTCGAATTATATCCGCATTTTGAGGAAACCACTTAAATACGTGTTTTTGAAAATACTAAATCAGTTATATGAAGTCCTGAATTTTACTGAGTCTTAACGTCTTTATAAATTTTACTTTCATTAAAAAAGGTTTGAGAACCTCCAGCCTATGCTGACCAAACGCACGTTGTTTTGACAGAGGCCCACGTTGGGCGCCAACCCGCTGACCGACGCCTAATGGATGTTGTCAATATAAATATCAAGAACATCGCAGAAATATATTCAGGCCTGAATGTCCATCTACCGTTGTGTGGAGATGCGAGCATTCAAATGATGTGACGCGTGAGAGGGCAGCGGAGAAAGGGCGCCAAGATTTGCTTATCTAAATATGAGTGTGTACACGGTGGCTCGTTGAGCAAATATTTAGGGTATACGATAGACTTTTTTCAGATAATTTTAGTTGATGTTTATAGAAGGTCTGAAAAGATTTGAAACTTTTTGTCCGCAAAAACTTTTCAAATTATTTAAGTTCCCAAATTAATTATCCCATTTAAAATGTTATGTAATGCATAGCATCTTTTGTAATAAGTAATATTAAAGATACCTTATCTTTTATTTAAAGTCTTTACAGTATCAAAATCTGGTTAACCTATGAAAAATAATTTATACCCAAAAAACCATACACCCCTCGAAAGCTGCAAATAAACATAACATTCAAAAGAAACACTCAAAAATATCAGACAAAAGCCCGTGAAATCTCGACCCACCTCATAAAACACGTGAAACAATATCTTCAACGCACCATGATCATACATTTTTACCTTCTTCATACCTTGTCACCCTTAAGTTAAGCAACATAAAGACCAAAATCGCTTTTCTCATGTACAAGGTAATTGTGACTAACAATCGGCTTTTCCTGGCTCATAAAAGTATATTGTGCGTTGGTAAGACGCTGACTGTTTGCCGCGATTTGCATACAGATGCCTGGAGGAGATCGCGAGCGACTTCGCTGCGACAATAACGGAAATTAACCCTTCATGTTATTCACAGGTGGGGCCTTGATAGTTTTGTTTACAAGGTTAGGAAGAGGCTTGGAGTCGCGATGTTTTCGAAAGGATAAGTGAAAGAAAGTTGGATAGAAAGAGACAAGACTATTTTTAAAACTTATGATAAAAACTCACTTTGAAGATCCAGTCGTTGTTTTAATTCTAAATATAAAATGAAGAAAGAAACCTCTTTTAGTATTACGTAATAAAGTTTGAACTCAATTGGGATTAATTCCTAACGTCATCAAGGTATATACAAAAAAAAAAGACTTATTGTAGTCAAATATTTCTAGGGAAATCTTAAAAGCCACTTGAAAACATAAGCTTCATTAAAACAATTTATAAACTACAATAAATACTGCTACAACAACAAAGGCTCGTCTAATAAACTACAAACTTCGAAATCACAAAACAGGCAAAAGATCTAATAGCCATTATTTCAGAATCTCCAACAAACGCTCAAAGAAAATTTTTAATCAAGAGTTCCCCAAGGAATTCATTGCAGCTTCTTTACAGCGAAGAACACTCCAAGTAATCGGGTCATATGCTTACACCCCGAGGGGAGTCGGGTGAAAAACTAGTAAAGCGGGATTCCGAAGATATTCATTAGGGCTTATCTAGAGGAATGAGCGGAGTGGATGAGCCGAGGTGCTGAGGTGGATTTTACGGGAACACTTTTTTTGGATTTCAATTTCAATTAACTTTGTTTTACAACGGCTTGAGTGATTGTTTCGGCTTTTATTTGAGGTAATTTGTTTGAAACAAAGTATGTTTTCTTTGAAATAGATGAATAAATGTATCCCTTTTATATGTAGATATGCTTCAAATAATCAGGCCTCTGCAATACGCAATACCTGTACCGAGAGAGACTAAAAATTTACAAAGTTTTAGGCAACATTAAACTATATTGGTGTAGTGGTAAGTAGCTTTGCCTCATACGCCGAAGGTCCCAGGTTCGAGTCCTGGCCGGGGCATTCATTTGTGTGATGAACATAAATGTTTGTTCTCGGGTCATGGTTGTTTGTATTTATATATGTATGTTTATTCTGGGTCCCCCCAGTTCGCTGTATGGTCATCCATAACACAAGCTCTGCTTACTTTGGGGCCATACAGTTGGTGTGTTTGTCAGGGGATTTAAAAAAAAAAAAATTAATGATCTTAAAATGATAACCTCAAAACGTGAATGTGCATAAATTCTACGAATTGTTCAGAAATCGAAACATTTTTATTGAAATTGTTGAAAATAAAGGTTCGAAGTTAGACGAGATTAGTGGAATGGAATAAGTATACAAACGTTTAGATATCTTCATTTACTAAATATTCATAATAAGAACTCACAGATATACTTAAATAAACTATGTAAAGCTTGAAACATTAGTATGGGGATGATATTTTTTTATTTTCATATTCTAAGTCATAGCCAATCGCAGACCTTGATAAAAGTTAAAAAGCGAGGCTGTAAGCGGCGCACGTCCCATCCCAGCAGTGGGACGCGGCCTAATCCGTTCTAGTACCCATAAATATTCGTAAACTCGACAATCGGCATGCTAATACACTCCGAGCTGGGCCTCGCCAGCGCCAGTATGTCACTCACTCCATACACAGCAGCGAATGCTAATGAAA
This sequence comes from Marasmarcha lunaedactyla, assembly GCA_923062675.1. NCBI lineage: Eukaryota > Metazoa > Arthropoda > Insecta > Lepidoptera > Pterophoridae > Marasmarcha > Marasmarcha lunaedactyla. Next base: position 1,162,757 of record OV281344.1, read on the forward strand.
TGTTATCAACAAATTGCTTGGAAACTTGCTGATGAATAAATATTTGGGGTATGCTTTTTATTTTGGTGATATGTGACTTTTGACTTAAGCGAGGTGTAGTAAGTAAGTAAGTAAGTGAGTGCACGTTTACCGCGGTCTACCTAACGGCCAGATCATGAAGTGCGTCACCGGTCACACGAACCACCCGGCAGATAGATGACCACTTAGACACCGCCCTCTCAACCCGCAGCGCCGCGAACAAGGCTTCACCAAGTTTAACCTTTTACTTTTCTTATTGCACGTAGAGTCTCCTGACCTATCTATCAACGACTTTTTATATTCTCATCCTGAAAGACAACTCTTCTACAGTCCTAATTTATTTACGTATACACCAAGCAAATCAAGGACTATTGCCTCTCATTAGCACAGCCGCTGTGGATGTGCAATAAATGAATGTCCATTGACTCCCATCTCCCATGTCTCCCGTACGACTCATGCACTTCAGTTCCACCTAGACACACGCGTGCAGGGGACACGCGCCGCACCGCACCGGTCCAAGCACCGAGTTAGTGTTAAGAATGGTCAGAAACAGCACAAACTGAATATCAAAGATTTTTGTATGTGTAATCGAAACTATGAGGGGTTACCGAATAGGTACAGTCTTATAGAAAGCGAATCGATGAATTTTCAGATGAGTATAAATATTAATCAGTTGATGTTTTGAATGAATAGAGTTTTAATAATATTTTTTTATGATTGACATCGAAACAAGGATGGATATCAATTTACAACTTTATTCTTTCCCTGGAAGCTCCGGACATGAAAAATATTTTAATTGAAAATTCTTTTTCTGGAATTATAATTATTAGGTACCCTTTCTGTAATTTCCTACGTCTACATGTGATTAGTTGCAGCCTCCGTGATCACCGGCGTGTGAAGATCTGCCAGTCGCCGGCCGGCCTCTCGCAACGGTCCACCGGCAGCCGTCACCGGCCCGCCGGCGACCGGGCGGCCACCCCGGCTGCTGCGGGTGATGTGTGCATTTTGTACGATTTGATTTGTTACTTCGTTAATTAAAGAACATTAAACAAGGATAGCTGTCAGATTAAAAACATGGATGCAAAAATTCGCTTTCAGGTATTTTTGTATTAACCGTCAGGTATTCAGCTTGTAAGTGTTTTAAATAAAATAAATGTAACTTTACAGATATCTTACTGTTACATTTGACCAGAGGGAGATGACATGAAACTTATAATGAGTGAGTTATTTTTAAAACAAGCTTCATAACTATACCGCGTTAACTTTTTTAAAACTTTAAACAGACATTTTATAGCTTTTTGCATATATAGAACTTTGACTTCGGTTCCTCACTTTGTTAACAAAGCTCAAGTTTAGACCAAAATAAAATAAGCACTAACCACGCTTCCCGTGTCATAATCATTTCATCTGAAACCCCTGCGATGACGTCAGTGACTCCTGTCATTGTTGTCAGCATGACGCGACGGAGTCATTGGCGCGAAAACTAAACGTCATTGTCAAAGTGACGTCCGACATTAACCTAACCCGCACCCTAATTTCAGTGGGGCAGATATTGATGCGAGAATTGTTTAGATATTTCTTATTTAGTAGGTAAGTACCTACGTAATGACAAAAAATTATTGATAGCAGAAAAGCGAGATTCAGCCGACGACCCACCGTGTCCATGGACATAACTAATCGTTTGAGGAATTTACGTGATTCTTACCGCGATTGGCGATTTTTATTTCGCGCATCCTATATTTCGATGCTGTTGCAAGCATCGAAATATAATCGCGGACTGCAACAGCGGCGAATTATCGGACGCGTGAAATTAAAATCGAAAATCGTAGTAAGAATCCCGTAAATTCATTAAATTATAGTGAAAATAACCGCGATAGTGTCAACCAGTTATAGTTAATCGCGTTCAGTTGTTTCTGTTGATTGATTAGATTATAAGATTAAATTTATAGATTAAATAATACGAGTTTAGTGATGATGCATTGGCTATAGGCCTCAGTTTGAATTGCTACTGTTCCTGGTTCTTGCTTCCCTTTAACCCAAAAACAACCCCGTTGACATGATCTGATGGTGGATAAAGTAGGAAGGGCTATAGTACCGCCGCAGCCCAGATCTGAACAAAACATATTTTACTGCCACGAGAATGTATTGGATATTAAACGGCGTGTTTTTTAAAGTATTTATTCACTGAAATAAACAGCAAGAACTTACATTAAAAAAAATCAAAAAACAAACCAATACCAAGAAACCTTAACCTACTAAGAACTAAAATTTATATCGCAACCGGGAGCCAAACTCGTGACCTCCAGCAAGAGCCATCTCGCTCTGCAGGCTACCGGAAGGAAACGCACATAAGTCACAGAGTACACACGTCACTTCCGCAGGAAGTAGCTGTGACACGTGACTTTGACAATTAGGCTTGAAGGGGAGAAGTGATCAATTGAATGTTGTGTAGGTGATTAGTTATTTTGAATCTAGGGAATTATGTTACGTTCCTAGGTAATTAAGATCTTTTGAGATCTTTTGAAAAAGTTTGAGGTAAAAAGTCCAAGTGCCAAGTACCGCAGCAAAAAATGTTTCAGTTTCGACGCCATTTTTACTATTTATTTTGGATTTTCGGATATTTTAATGTAACCGTGCATACTCCTAAGCATTTTAAGAAAATGGGGACAAATCTAGCTTAGCTTTTGTCAAATACATGTACATAAGCTGTTATTTTTTATGTTGAAAGTTCTTATTATAGGCAAAAGATGGCGCTGTAAATCTGCTTACATATTTTTGTCATGCACTCTGAACGCTTGTTAATCTGTGGAGATTGGAAACAAATACATATAAATTAAAAAAATCCTGTACAATTGTGCCATAGTATTATTTTGTATAAATTAAAGTGTAAAGGCTGAGTAAATCTAAGTACTCTTGTGTTGCTATGTAATTTTGGTACTCATTGTTATTCCTATTAGGTGCCATTTTATAAAAAAAGGCTTGACTATCGTAATAAAAGTTACATAATCAAATACAGTGATATTGTTCGTTAAAACAAATTGATTAAAGTTTCTAATTATCATAGGTCATAAGGTCATGATTCTTAGTTTTTATTTCTTGAAGCTGTACCTATCGCTTTTGTCATTTTACGGTAATTAGATCGTACTATACATTTTATTTATTCTGCTAAAAGTTCGGTTTCTAGATTACAGTAAGATTACCGACACTTCGTTGTGTTTATTAGGAATATATTAAAGTTCTAACTAATATTGTAAACAAAAAAAATGTTTAATAGGTAATTTAAACCAGTAGAATGAAAATTATTAACCAACTGATCATCATGAAGTTTTGCATATGGAGGCAAAGAAGTGTTAATGACATTTGTTTTATCAACAAACGAGTTCTTCTCTGGATCACATCGACCAGCTCGACCGATGCCGCTAACCATCCTTATTAAATTGGTTCCATGAACTCACCAATGCACCAAGTTACCACCTGATAAATACATCTTTGAATGTTTCCGTGGCGTAACCTAAACCATAGACAATTTAAGCTCTTACACACACAGCCATGTAGTGACGTATCCTTTCCGAGCGAGAGTGAGTGAAAGTGCAAGTCACGCGGCGACGAAGCCGTCCCTCGGCTGGCGGGAGTCGCAGCGCTACCTACTCACTGCTGGTACTTGAGGTTTTCAGGTTTTCTATAGACGTTTTGAAAAGGTTTTCCATTTAGTCTGGCATGGTAGCTTAAGTGATTTAAGCTCATTTGAGTAAAATGATCTTATCAGGTGGAGGTACGTAGATTGCTCACAAATTTTCCTTTCCAAATGATATAATTCTCATGCAAAAATTTCACAGTGAAAGTCAATCTTTTCCGTGCTATTTTCTTTATTGCTAACATTTGCTTACATGTTTAGTACCTGAAGGGCCAGATGGCTTAAATAATTGCTAAACAGCCACTCAATCTTTACCTACTGCTTAAGTGTAATTAAATCGCCTAATCAGAAACTCTGAACTGCGCACAAAACAATGCCGGCACCTTGGCACCTCGCCGTGGCTTGAGGGGGGAGGGTAATTAATGACTGCTGAGGTAGGAGGGTAGCAGCTACCTCACAATGACTTGAAACTGAGCTGTCACTGTCACTGAGAGCGACGTGATGGCGACGGTTTTTGTGTACCTATGGATGTTGTTTCGACACGTGGGAGGCAGACTTTGTGTTCGAAATTTTGTTCTAATGGTGAAAGAAATCTTTATTTGAAAGTAAAGATTAATGAAATAATAATAACGTTATAATAATTAATTATATGCAATAATGATGTTTATGGCAAACTTACCTTACAACTAGTTACATCCAAGCTTTAACTTAAATTAATAATGTATTGTATTGTTGATAAGTAAGCTTTCAAATCACATTCTTTTTTCGACGAAATTGATAACAAACTGAGGAGACCGATAGAATGTACTCTAATAAATCATACTTTTAAATGAACGAGTAAATAGCCAAACTACAATTTCAATAAGGCCATTAAACCAAGTCGTACATCACTTCAGCGACGGTACAAACCTCGCCATCATACGCAAACAATTTCACCTGGAACAGGCACGATTTGCGCCGGGCAAGCCAGGAAACCCTTCCCAAACACATGCGGATTTTACACGGCTTTACACCTCCAAACGTTGATATACAACTCAATTTCAATCTTAAACCGCAGGCTATATGGTTCAAATTGAAAAGATAATTGGATAAATATTAAATACTGGCCAAACGAGATGATCACGCTTAACTGTTTTGTAAATGGAACATTATTTATATTGTCACCTGAAAGTGTAGTTCAATGGAAATTCAACTCTGCTGATAATATTTTACAGTTAGAATTTTCTCGCAGGTGCATTCGACTCTTTCAAAATCGAATTTTAATCGTAATGAAAACAGCTTAAGGATTAATTTTGAGTGTAGTAACACAGAGCATATAGGATTTTCGCAGGTGCAACAGCGTGGAAGGCCCGACAAGCGGCGATCTCCACAATATGGCGGACTATCCGTTTCCGGTTGCGATTAATGGTTGACGTGTGCACTTGGTTATTTGTGGCGGCGATAAGCTCTCTGTTACTTTGATAAGTGCCTTTGTTTGTGAGTTTAATTCAATGTTTCGGTATTTGTGTTTTATGTTGTTTCAATTTTTTGCCCTACATATTTAAGGCGTATATTTAACTCAGTCCTAAATGATACAAAAAGAAAGAAGAATAGAGTCTCTCAAATAACTAAGTAGTTGGGTTTCCCTGATATTTAACCGCTCCTGGGTTCCGTACCTGAATTGAACAATTAACCAGAAAATACTACAGAGAGTTGAGTAAAGAACTATTTAAACCACACGCTAAGTTGACGATTCTAAGCGCACTATTTCTCCACCGGTCAACCAGGCGCAGACGGTAGTTCTATCCGTCAATGTTGGATGTACCAAAAAGCCGAACGAAGTGTTTTGTCAGGTCATTTTTTGTTCATGTTGCCAAAGTATGGGATGATCTGCCTGCGTCTGTTTATCCAGAAAAATACAACCCGGGACTGTCAAACGTAGAGCGAATAGCCTCCTGTTGGACAGGCCAGCCTCATCTTCACTGTTCATCTGGTGAGACGGGAAGACAAAACGTCAATAAATAAAAATCAGATTACATAAAAAAAATTTCGTTTAGTTACAAAAAGGTTTTATTCCCAAAATGAAATAATTATTGAACAAGGTGTATTCATTTATGGCAGTGGTTCTGTTAATATTCATTATAGATCCCCATATGGTCATAATTCCCGATACTTATAAGCATTTAGGGTCATCCTGGGGCCATCTCAGTGTTGTCATATCTATTTATTAAAATAATTTATCTTTTACGATGATAATTCATTATCGCAGCATGGTGAGTCCTCTGTCTTCATGAAAAAGCCTCGTCTCGTCTGGTGCTCAATGAAATAATTGCAGGTTTGTGCACAGCCGTCGGCCGCCTGCGCCGCGCGCGTGACGTCACCGCGCGCGTGACGTCACCGCGCGCGTGACGTCACGGCGGCGAGGAATGCAATTAAACACATTTTCCCGACAATTAAGTTGTTTGAGAAAGCAACACGGGTGTTGTTATGTGCAATTGTCAGGCTCGATTAACATCGTACGTCTTTTTGCTGAATCTTTGGTTTTAACAGAGTAAATTCAGTTATATGTACCTACGTATTTACTTACTGGTCTGGGTGTATTTTACTGGTCTCCTAATGTAACTGCGAATAGTTGAAGCTTGCATTTTGACGTTTCCATCAAAACCCTCTTCTACTTAAACCAGACAAAATGTTTCTAAGGATTTGTGACCCAAAAATTTTTATGACGCCTACATTTATGAAGTGGTGTTAAGAAGGGCTTTGGAGAACACCCTAAAACTACATCGATACAGTCAGGTACTATAGCAATATACAACAGATTATAATTAAATAAACAAATAGTGTGTAAAGCAGTGATAGAGCCACGCGGGCGCGGCGCGGGATGTGAACTCGTCAGTGCATCCCCGCGGGCCGCGATCGCGTGAACTTGGTCCGCAAACTTCCGGCGTATGTTACAGCTCTGTGCACCTTCGGTCGCTAACTGACGGCTCCGCCGGGACGGCGAGATGTGCCATGTTCGCCAACGGCTCAGGTATTGAGTGCAATAGGGCTGGCGTTCACCCGTCGTGGTTTGTTTTGACTTTTGTACAATTGGCGCCTCGGTTTATTACAAAAGTTACAATTTTATCAAACTCTACACACTATTGTTGTTGTCGTTTTTTTGTAGAAAAAAATAGCTATAGAACAGTACAGCCACAGAACTTGTACATCTAATTAGTTGCTTCTTGAATAAATAATGTTTAAAGACATCAGACTAGTGCCTAGCCCAGCCGTGTGCTCCACCATGATAATGTTCCCTTTGCTAGCCTAGTATGGTGGTCGTTATAACGCTTTTTAATTTAAACAGGCTCCATTTGTTAGTTGTTATCTTGTATTTTCATGGTTTGTTTAATTTCAATACAAGCAATTCACTGAACATAAATCTATTCTAATAACATTTATATTTCCCGTCATATTTACGCCGTCTTTTCCCAAGACAGCACAATTTACCCCCAAAACTAACACGGCAGATAGAATCGAATCAACCATCCCTCAACCCTATCTTCGCCAATTAGTTTTCATAAGATACCGCAGGCAGCGGAATCTATTGTCAAATGATTTTTCCCATCAACTTTGATGTAGAGCTAATTGTGCTGCATTGGAGGGTTAAACCCCATAAGATGTCTGTTTTCAGTTGACGTGGAAATGGTTATGATATATTTTTATCTGTAGTGTATAACATCAAGTTGTAGAAAAAAATACCGAAATACTAGATTTTTGGGTAGTTATATAATTTGCTTAAATTAGATGAAACCTAGCTCGTAGAAGAAATAAAATGTATTAATAAAATGAAAAAAGTTTTTTTTTAATGAAATATTCAATAGGAATGTGCACTATAATTGTTTTATGAAATAATTCAGAATTAATTATTACAGAATGTGTAGCTGAGTTGATTGTATCATAAATTTCTCACTTTGGTTGACACCACAGGTCTTCCGACCTACAGGCGGTTCGGTAGCCGACCCTTTTATGTTTCTTAGGGAATTTCTCATGAGGACGACATCTGAACCAGTGGTGATACCACTTGAACATAATACTTTCTTAGACGAGGAACGCTTTTAGGGCTTGTCAGTAAAAAATTAAATGAATTGGTTTTAGGACATTTGCATGAACAATTGCATCAATTGCTAAATCCCCTGTATTTGTATAACTTGCTTACATATAAAACCTACCCCCACACAGCTACACAAAGATACACACAACTTGTAAATATGGTTATTACATCGTATTCTCCTCTCAGGAATATCAGTTCCCCAAATTATTCATATGATAGGCAGGAACAGCGAACAAAACATATTGACGCGGAGGAACATACAGCTCGCTTCCCGCACGTAGGTAAATGATCGCCGTATCGGCTACATTAGCATTTTAAGTGTGCGAGGGCCATATTAGTATAATGTGATGTGCAGTTGTTCAATCTGCTGAGGCCCAGAGCTGCGCGCGAGAGCTGTTTGGAATGATGTTTCGGTTTTTGTATTTATGAATCGGGATCTTGTTTGCTTGACAAGAGTACTAGTATGTGTAAAAGACACAAATCACGAGCCCACAAAATTATATCGATTTTTGAACAAGAGTTATGATTAATAACTGCAAGTGTTATGTATAGTGTTGCTAGAATTTTTGACATTAGTTACAATATAAAATTGAATTTTAAGTAATATATTGGAACGTGTGTTTGTCCTATTTGACACGGTGCAATGCGTCAGAATTAGAAGAAATATATATAATAAGAGTGAATATATTACTCATTCATTCAAGATGTACCTACCTATTCACTTTACTGTTAGTATATCCGGGTTTCGTTTAAATAAAGGTGTAGGATTTAGTTGTTAATTTAAATATTTAAAGATAGATAAATAGGTTTATTCCTTAAAATACTTCAGGTATATAATGTCGATGAATAAGCTGCATAATAAGCGGCACTTCATTGTGTATATACTAGTTAATAAATCGATAATTCCGACCGCCGCGGTACCTAAAGTGCTGATGCTTGCAAATGCATAATGTTCGTGGACCGACTAAAACGCTTGTTATAACTAAACATAGTTTCCGAAATTAAATTTATATTTTCTCACGAAATTACTCCCCTATAAGAGTCTACTAGACCTATATGAAGTAAAAATCTAATAAATAGATCAGAAAGTCATCATTTCGAAAGTTGTTTGGTTATTAGTTCCACCTGCGGGTAGACAAATATTGTGTGAGATCAAACAATGAGATGGAAACTACGCTACGAGGAGGTACCGACTCCACTTGAAATGAGGTAAACAATGCATGTAACCTTCGTACGCTAAATACGACTATATTAACAAGCGGCAGAATTCAGTTTACATTAGATACTGAAGCTTCTAATTTAAGATGTGAAGCTACTAAACATGCTATTTTTTTAATGGTTACGAAAGAGTTTCATGAGTACTAACAATAAATAAATAAATCCCCAGACAAACACACCAACTGTATGGCCCCAAAGTAAGCAGAGCTTGTGTTATGCATGACCATACAGCGAACTGGGGGGAAAACCAGAACAAACATACATATATAAATATCAACAACCATGACCCGAGAACAAACATTTATGTTCATCACACACTGAATGCCCCAGCCAGGACTCGAACCTGGGACCTCCGGCGTATGAGGCAGGTCTTCTAACCACTCCGCTACTCGGCCGTCCTACTAACAATATCTAATATCTTGTCTTAATAATGCCGTTGGAGCTACATCAGCCCGACCCAGCTGATGGCTGGTGTTAGGAAATATACAGGCCATGAAGTCTGCATCCCACGGATGGCAGACATAGCTGCTGAATAATATCTCAGGTATTTCGTTTCCTTACCATGTCTTCCTTCACCGTACCTACTTTTGTTGTTTAAAACTCATGGGTAGATTTTGCAGCCACCAAAATCGAACTCGGGACCTCAATACCGAGAAGCCATCTCCTTAACTACTGCGCCACCGACGCTGGCTGTTTATTTGACTGAGACAGACTTCGGCGTATATTAATTATGCTTAACGTAATCTCTTGATATATTTCTTACTTTTAATCGGAGCCTAAAATAAATAAACAAATTTCTCCCAGTGGAGCTAAAAACCAATCCAACCAATATACTCTATTTGTGAACCACAAATCCCGGCGATAGGTAATACGAATATTAATTAACAAGATATTACTGCTACCCAGATACCCGCCATCGTGCGCCTCCGCAAACAGTTCAACCCGCCATTACCTTGGATCGTTCAAACACGGTTCATTGTTAGAGGAAACTTATTAAAACATCTAGCTTCGACATGTAGGTAATTACTTAGGCCTAACCCTTGCAATGTTTGCGGGGGTCTGCTAGACCAACGATTAATAATTTTAACCCGTGTTTGAGTTGAGCAGTTTACGGAGGTAAATGGAAGCGGGTCATCGACTCCTGTTTGTGTGCAGATTAACGATCAACTACATTTTATCTTTTGTGAATGTTAGTGTAGTTAACGAGGATATATTACAATATTTCCACATGGTATTAAAATAACTCTCACGAATGATAGAATTTAAAAAATAGCTTGAAACATGTTTTATTTTTTCAACAAATTGCAATTACTTTACAACTTCATATAAATAAAGTAATATATAATAAATAGAAATCACCAAAAACAAACTGCTATTAAATCAGCACTCGAGTGTTTAGTGACGACGGTTAAAACTGAATTAAAAGCAATTTCACCTCAAATCGGGGTCATTGTTAGCACAGTATACGATTTCCATTGACTCAGCCTTTTATCTGTGCCCCTATATTTTTACAAGCGCTCTTTCACCTTTGCGCGTGGGGTTCGGGAGACCACACCGGCGGCCCAGCGGTTAGACACCTGGTTGGCAAGGAGGGTAGGTTCAATAGAGGGTGTAGGGTTACTGGCTTGCTGCTACAAACTCTGGATGTATTGTCATTGGATAAGCTGGTTTGACGTAGATTAAGATTCGAAGTTTGTTAAAGTTTGTACTTAGATGGAGGTATGCGACAGGTTTATTTATTTGGAAATAACGTTAAAGATATGAGATATTCGAATCGTTGCATTTGTAGAAAACTAATTTGCTCAATGGTAAGATTGGACGCTCCTAAATACGCCCCTCATCTATTTTATCTGAAACAAAAATCCATTATTGTTTTGGCATTAAAACAAAAATTTATTACGGATTTACCTAAAACTAATACCGTTTTTATCTTATACCTCAATACTAGTAGATGACCCTTCCGAACCAGAGGTAGCTTCAATATACGACGTCCTAAGCCGAGGTCCGTGCCCTCTCGGGTGCCCTTAGGCGTATCGTATGTAGGAGTACTTTAAGTTTCGACTAAGCGCCCTCAGCGCTAGGCCACAAAGTCCGGTGAAATTTAAAAGGCTAGTAGAGCCATAAATAAACTGTCCATCTCTAAAAAAACCTTTTAACTAACTCTTGGACCCCAAACAAAAGTGTCTTTTAGAGCAGAGCCCACCTAATTGCCACCTTCGATTGTTTCATCTCGATGCATTGTACTGACAGGCATGCGTCTCTCAGGAAGCCCGCATTTGTCGCCAACGCCAATTGACTCCAATCAACCGCCGGCACACGAAACATTAAATGTATTATTATAATTAACACGCAATTTTGTATTATGAATGTTACTGATATGTGCAGCAGATGGTAGATTTGGAGCTGAAGTATGTAGTGGCATTAAATAAATATATGGTAATGAATAAATAAAACAACTACTTAATAAATTAAAAAAATAAGTATTTACAAATTTAAGTTATTAGCTAATACTTCGCCTATAGCGTCTTGCTCATGGAAAACTTCTAAGAAACCTGTTTATTAAAGATGTTTTTTTTATATCGAGTACACCACCATCTTTAGCGCTAAAATTTAACCACAAAGAGACGAAGCGTAACTCTCTAACTCCGCTACTTACCTACCATCATACATACTAGCGGTCTCTGCGAATGCAACCACCATACAACGCCACTAAAGTGATTTTATAAAACCCTTTGTCCGGTGAAACTTAAACCGCCGGTTAAAAGTGAGAAGGTAACCCGTATGCGCTATAGCAGCGACGGCACCGAGATGTGCCCGCATGCGACACGTTACACCGCATCCCCGTCAGAACTAACTTCACAAAAGGGTAGCTAATTGTTGCTCACAAGTAGTTTAAATGTGTGTACATTTTTAATGGTTCCTAAGTAAAGTATTGAGAGAGTTGAAATGGCGTTTATGTTTGAGGTTTTTAAGCATACGTAGATAATTATTGATAGAATCAGGCACTCCTTACCTACTAAATGTTTATTAAACGGAAAGAAAAAAAATACTTTATTAGGTGAATTCATATTTTGAACCGTAGTATTCTAATCTAACCGCTTCATGATCACTGTGAGTTTAACGGAACCTTGTCATATTAACTTCAGCACTGAAACTGTTTAACAATAGTTAAAAGTTCTTTATACCACACTGCGATGACATGTACATTGCATTTCAATGAAAATTTCTACTACTTATTTATAACTTAGAGATTTATTATTATTTATTTCTAACATGTGTATATACAAAGAGAGTATGCACAAAAATGTATATGAGAAATAAGGAAATTTTAAAATTGGCAACATTTTAATGTTTTTGAGCTACAGAATAAAAAATACCATTTCTTTAGTTTTTTCATATTTTTTCTACTCATCGTTTCGGAGAACAAGAATACAAAGGGCGAATGGTGTAATGCCGTCATAGTTACGGTTGAATGAGCTATTTAATTGCCTTGAGTATTTAAGGCATAAAAAAATAAGATCCTAGGTACATATGTCAGTTGTCATATTATTTCAAAACTTAGCCTCTCTTTATGTGAATGCGTTGCGTTCGTACCGTTCTTGTAAAAACGTAACGACTTCGGTTTTAAAAGAGCACTTAGCAAAGCTTTATTAGCTTTCACAAGTGAGTGACAGGCATGTTACATGCAAGAATTTTTTTTAAAACAAGCATAAATTATACCTCCGATTTCTGCCGAATGAATGACGACACATGGCGCTTACGCCTTTTTTGAATAAGATGATTTTTCAAAGTTAAAATTTTGAATGAAAATGCAAATATTTTGAAGGAATAAAAAATATGGTTGTCCTATTTTTACTTATACTTTAAAATAAAGCAGTAATACAGGCATGTTAAAAATGTACAATGTTGTCAATTGTAAAAAAAAATTTTAGTAATTTGTTCTGCTCAGAATATTGTTGGCAGAGTTGCCTCGTTGTAAGGCTAAGCTAATGCTTTGCGCGAGGCAACTGCCAGCCCTAGGTCGCCGGAGACCTGGAGTAATCTAGAAGAAAGCTGTCTAATGATTTTGTTTGTATCAGATGACCACGGATTGCCTATTATGTTTGCCTATTTGTGGCACTTTTTTTCCTGAGCCGACTGTGCAGCAGCGCCGGCCCTAACGCTTAAAGCTTGCGTGCAGAAGCGAGTCTGTCCGCACAGGTTAAGTCCCGATCGAGAGATGGCCTCAAGCACCATCTTGGAGCATTGCTCCGTTCGGATTTTTACCATCATTCTTTTTCAATCCAATAGAGTCCAATATTAATAGAACCGAAGAAAAGGCTCTTCGGATCAAGTCATTCAAGGAGTTGTTGCGGGAGATATCGATAGGCAAAATAGGTAATTAGTGATCATCCCAACTATATACATATCTCTATCAATGTGTTTTTCTACATTTTTATACATTGCTGCTTACTTGAAAAAGGTTTTAAATTCACAAACATTACATTTTTCTCAATAATATAAAATATCCATCAATCATTATTTCAATTATTAAACAATTCCACCATGAGCTACCATTACTACCAATTCCCTCACTCGCCAATAGACGCTATCAGCTTAATTGAAGTGCCGCAGTTCCACCAGGTGCCGTGAGTCAGCCGGTCGGCGTCGTGTGCGCAGGATACCGTGGAGTCGCTGTTATTACTCAATACATTCATTGTGCCCAGGAGGTACTGGAGGGGGACGTGGTTATTCTCAACAGTGGATTGACTGAGATGGAGTGTGAGAGTGAGTTTAGCGTACCTGAAGCTAGCTGAGCTAATAAAGCTCATTTTATTTATATGAGAATATACAATCCAATAAGGTTGTCGTGTATCTAGCTCGATAAATAGCCTGCACTACACTGGATTTTGTTATTGCCTTGAAAATTTTTTATTTTCGTTTAATGCTCTTGCGAAATCAGTCACATGGATGCGGTGAGATGTAAATTAATGAGGAATCATAAAACAACAGTGAGTTAATAATCAAATTAATTATTTACAAGATATATAATATTTTATTCTTAGATTATTCTCTTGTATTCAGTAGTTATTTTGAAAAAGATAAACTAATAGATAGGGACACGAGAAGCAATAACTATTGTACGAGTTACTTTATAAAAATAAAGCCTGTGAGGCGGCTTGATCGACTGAGACTAGAGGTCGCCACTGCCTCACACTGTTTGCGTAAAAATACAGAAATTGAAGGTCTTTTCACACATCAAATATTGAGATATTTATACCACTTCACTCAGCATGTTCAAAAAATAATTCGCTGGCATATGCACTGTCTCTGGTAAAAATTAAACAAGCAGAAAATTCAATTCAAAAATTATAAATCATTTTTGAAGGTAGTTTCTTTCTAACTCTGTGCACTTCATCCAGCGTTTCTCTGGCTCTTTGATCCCTCCCGTAAAATACAACGGAGGCGTCTCTACACACGCCTTGTTCCAGCGACCCACATTCCGTCAATTGAGCACATCGAGGTGTCACAGGTACGGCAGGAGCACGTCGTCCGTCTTCATCACAACCATTGTAACAATTGACTGAATTACTTCTTAATTGTTGTTATTTCTCCCGTGAATTGTGTGTTGATGCGTACCTGAACTGGAGTGAACCGGTTAGGAATTGTATTTTTTCTACTATTTGACTTTGGTTAGCATTGGAACGACTACGTAGGTATTAAATGTAATGTAAGAGTTCCTGTGATTGTAAACATATATCCCTATCGATGGAGTTATGTCGTACAGCAAGAGATTTTTATTCCAGTAAAATCATAAATTATAATTTGTAGGTAAATCGATATAATTATAGTGAGATAAAAGTTAGTTTAATACATCAGCTAAAATTTGTATCACAAAACAATCAATTTTTTTTTGGATTTTAATTTTTTTTGTCTTTATTTATTTAAAAGGTATAGTTTACAAATGGATATGTCGACCCCATCGTATATATAACTAAACAGAGAAGAATTAGAAATAAAAGACACAGCAAAGAAAGAAAAAATAATATATAGGGAACTAAGTATATCCAAATTGAGAAAGCATTATCACTGCAGAACCAACTGGCTAAGCTTCTTTGCTAATTCTGACACTGGTTCTGGAAGGATTGTGCGAATCAGACCTACGTACATCACGTTTAAATTGTATTCTGCAAATTGGATATTCATAAAAGGCAAACCTATCATGCTAGAATGTTCGAGAATGGATCGACACCACGTCAGCACGTCAGCACGTCAGCACGTCAGCACGTCCGAGGCGCCAGCAAAGTTTAGGTTCCATTATCATAAAACAGATAATATTATGCAAGATCACATTCAAGATCACATTTAAAATTTAAACACTCTTGGACCGTATATCACAATGCCAGAAACCAAACAAGAGGTATTGTATGAATGGTATAAAACTGACCCCGTGGTTGGGTCTTTTTGTCCCAAGGTATTCGGGGTTTGGGGGACCTTTTTGTCCATCTTAATTGCCACCAAGGTAATTTTAATAGTCCAAATTAATAACATCCTTCCTGGGCATGCGGGCCGATCCTGATAAGAGAATGGCCCTTTTGTTCTTTAATTGTACCGTAAGTTCACGGGGTGGTTTAAAATGCTTTACTGTTTTTAATTTAAAAGTTAATTTAATTCAGTGTCGATTTGTTAGTAGACAACATTAGATTTTGCTATGTAGTTCAAAATATTTCATATAAATCTGCAATGCCTAAAATTGAGACTTTTTTAATTAGAGAATTAATATACCTACATAAGTCTATAAAAAATTAAGTTATGAGATAATCTCTTAATTAATTCGTACATTTAGTACATTCCTTTTATCAACCAATAAAGGGTTTAAATTAAATACAAATACAGCGAATCCTCTCAAAGCAACGAAACTGTCTACAATTGGCTTTCAAAATCTTTTCTAACAATCGATCATCAATCAAAACACTGTTCACGTCATATTGAAAATTAACGGTAAAAATCCTTGTCACTTAGTTGGCAATATTCGCGAGATTATCGCTGGGGTGACCACGCGTCTCACGGGGGACAATGCACGTGTGAGCCGCGCGCGGGGCGGGGGCAGGGTAATGCAATATTTGTTCGGGGACACACGGGAGACACGCGGCCGGTGCTATTGTGCACCTCTGCACGGTGGTGCTCAAACTGTGGCGCTGAGGTTAGGATGCTGCAGTTGATACAATTTAAATTATGACTGTTTAAATTTTACTGTTTAAATTTAGGAGAGGTTAAAAGAGAAACAGTTCAATGTTATGTTCTTTGAATATATAGACCAAGACCTAGAGGCCCAAGGTCAAGACCTAGACCAACCCTAGCAAGAAATATTTGATACATGATCGAAACCGGGACTTTTACAAACTATTTTTCATATATTCTGTTGCATCTTTTATACATCCTATAAAATTCTTTTGACGCTTTTAAGGTCTATTATATCATAAAGGTTCAATTGATAGTTCTAAAAGTCTATTCGTTGGATCAAACAGGGCGTTGTGGTCAAAACACTATGAACGAATCAAAGCATACGATGCATAAGAAGAAACAAATAATTAAATTTTTTTAACCTTTAATAAACTTTATAAGAATTATTATTCAAATTTGAACCAGTTTTACATATTTGTTATTTTAACAAAGTGCTAAACCGTTATTTAATGAAATTTTAAAATAAAAATCTCAATTTGTTTGGTTTTATATTTTATGTTCAAATAATACCCACCCATCCGTAAGCATTAATTTCTCTTCACTTTGAGAAGCATCATCTTTTTACTAATCCCAATGCATGGGGTGCAACGATAAAAAGATAATGCGGGCCAAAGTCGCGTGCGCATCAAAAAAACTAGCTTTAATGACGTACCTATGCAGGATTTATCGCGCCTGCGCCATGCGGCAGAAATAACAAATGAGCTTAATTATAATACCTTGGTAAGGGGTGAGAGTAAGGGAGCGGTGTGACAAAATAAACATCGCTGCAGGAGGCATTGACGTGTTTTTATTGACGTTTCGTGCTGAGCAGTCAATGTCCTGAGAGTAATGACGCCTGAGAAAATGGGCATGTTCTTTGAATGCTCATAAAGCTTGTGAAAATGAGGCTGGGAATGCGATTGGACGAAAACAGCAATTTTAAGTGTATTTTTAGTATTCTCCTTCATGTCACTTAGTGTGCAAGCTTACCAACGACTAATAATAAGGCAACTCTATCTTAAGTGATGATAGAAGTATGCGAATGCAAAATATTAAGTTTTTATGAATTTATACAAAAAAAATATTTTATAATCAAGAGTATTTAAAAAAGAAATTAAAACAATAACACCACGAAAACATAATTCAAAAGTGCAACTTATAACATCAACATGTGTGTAAGCAATAATTACGAAGCGTATATTTTTGAAACAACACGCTTTTCACAGTAGCACCCCTGACGCCACGGATTTCATAACCGTAACCGGTCGGCATTGTTCGCGCGTGTTATAAATCACACATACGTGTCGCGCGGACTAAAAATCATTGAGAGAGTAATTTATTGTAGGTGAGGGGGAAGCGGTGCGGGGGAGGCCGTGCAAGGTGAGGGCGAGTTTTTGTGAACTATTGTGTAACGGTCGCAGTCCGCAGTGAATCGCTCCATTGTAGTCACCCTACGCGATAGAAGCGTCACTGCGCCGCGCGCGCCGCTCATTTGCTATTTATAATATTTGTGCGTGTGACTTTTTGGGATTGGGATGTGATTTTTGTTTAGCGCGAAAAGCCTTACTGCTGATGCCATCTACATCTTTAGTCTTGGTATTATTAGAAGAGCCTAGTTTATTTTTTTTGGTTAACATTATAATGCAGACTTTGCGATGAGAGTATGATGACCTTTTAAATATTTTTATATATTATATATCCATGCTACGTACAAATTTTATGATAAAAGTTTAAGCATTAAGTCAAAAGTAGCATCAAAAGTAATGGTCCCATAGTACTGTAAGTAGAAAAGATTCAGGAATTCATTGCTTCCCCATGTATGAACCAAAGGGAAATTATGGGTTTCTTTCCTAAGTTGTTTATTTTTACTGAGTAAAGAAGAACAAAACGAACACTACGTAATACCAAGCTGCATTTGCTTCGAGGCGTTTGCTAACTTTACTTTCAATAACGTTGATCCGACTACCAACTCCACCACAATCAGACTCTTCAAACGGCACCAGAGTGAAAAGTCCCGCGCCGTGATCACTTTCAATTTGATTGTCCTGTATTTTTTCCTCCATTCTGCTCCGGCAGGTTAGGGCGACAATCTAATAAAGTGTCCGAAGCCCCGCTGGGAACGTCCGATTATGTCCTCGAAATCTTGTTACCCTGCACTGATTAATAGTATGGTTATCCTGCGACGTAGCGCCGGTCGCCAGTCGCCGGCCGCCACACTCTGGGTAAAATTGAAAACGTAATGAAATTACATTGTCATTTATCTTTTATGAACACTTCTTGGGAACGGCGTTGCTTTTTATTTAAATTGCTTTAGGTGGAGCACGATCTGCGTATAAAGCAGATGTCATTTAGATTAAGGTTTGATGTTACATGATTACGGTAAACTAGTATCAATAAATAAATACACACTCATTAACTATGATCTGAAAGCGAAAGGTAAGCTTGTGTTCTGGTTACTTTATAGCCAACGGATAAACCGGATCTAAGCTAAAAAATTAGAAGACTTAAAATAAATAGGAAATTTCCGCGATGAAATATTAAATACACCACGTAATACACAATATCGTTATACACTACGATTCTATTCCGGGGGCTTTTGTTTAAGAGGCACCCTGCCTACCACCTCTTTACTTAATAATCGCGTTGCTTGAATGTGAATACAGCCACCGTTCCTATATCCTCTTGTCGCAGATCACTGAAGTCTTTTGGCAAAGATTAGCTGCTTCTGAAGCAATGCCATAATTCAAGATAATTTTTAAAAAAAGAGACAAAAATAAGCAGAATGATTTAGTTCTTGAACCTTAAATGATACAAGTAGCAAAACTTTGGTACCTACTGTAAATACTGCTTAAAATAACAAAAATGTATTACTTAAGTAAATTTCTTTGTATTCAGAAGACAATGTTTTTGGAGAAGTCACCAAAATTGACTTTCTTATTTATCTCCATCGAAAACCATTTACCGATGTAACAAAGCAATGAAGAATCAATAAGAGTCTTATTTACGACCTTAAAGACGATTTCACATATAAAGTTACGTGAAATAACACGTGAAACTTCTGCAACAGATAAAAGACAATCTTAAAGCAAGACTGATAAAGTTGAATATCCTTCAGTGTTTTGAGTCTTAGGTGATTTTATTAGAATCGCCGAGGCAGTTTTTACGAGTCGCCGACATAGTAAATACATACAAATTGTGAGTCGCGACTGTCAAATTATACAAAACGTTCCATTACCTCTCCCCTGACAAGCGACATTTGAATAACATAGATGGATGGCTGCTGCACCGCGGCGCATTAACCCGGGTTAGCTGAACATGTTGGAGCGTATTGTGCTTTGCGCATCATAATTACCTTAAGAAGATTTTTTTCAAATTGTTATCAAAATAAAAACAGTGTACAAGAGAGTTTATTCCACTAACATTAAAAACCTCTGTGAGTGTTTTGATCACAAAAATTAATGGTGCATTTTTTAACCATGATAATACTTATTGTTTTAAAACCGTTTTGTAAGTTTAGTTTGGAAAGTAGAGTACAGAGACTTGCCTAAATAGATTATCTTCTATCGATATAGCTTATAGAGATAGCATAAAGGTTTTGTATCAAGAGTCTGAAGCACTTCCTACATTAATTTCTGAAGTTATCGTTTCGCTCTATTAAGCCAACTAACTGCTAGTCAGTCGTTAGAAGTCCGCTGGTTGGAAACGTCATTTAAAACAGCAACTATGACAATTGCCAATGACAATTGACAATTGACAATATCTTCAATCAAGACAACACTTCAGCGATGCAACTGATGTTAAATGTATTTAATTTATCTTTCAAGTCCACGTGACGTCATTGAGCAGTAGGGGTGGCCGAGTTGTCGGCTGCAGATTCACCTCAGTTAGCATAAAACAACGATTTGTCACAACCCTAACTCTGGCGTCCCTAGCAGGTAGTCGCTGCGTCGGTTTGGCATTATAGTTTATATTAAATCACGAAACGTTATAAAATTGTGGAGGAATCGCCAGCTGTAGTGGATGATAAGCCAACACCAAACTTCCAAAAGTAACATTGCCTGTGCAATAATGTCCACTATTTTATGAGGATTCACCAAGGTTTTAAGACTAACTTTTAAGGCTACAAAATAAATATTATTCTCTTTAGAGCTTGGTTCGATATTATATTTGGCAATGTACATTACAAATATTTTTTGATAAATAATTTTGCACGTAACGTGATGTAATATATGTATGTAGTTATTAATGAATAAATATAAGCGTTCAATTAACCAATGGGTACTTCACGATCCATAATCAAAATAAACACTTCATAAAGCAACCTTTAAGAGAGAGTCCCATTTAATTCGAAATTTATAGTCACCATCAATTCATTTACACGTTCGTACGCCTACCACGACAATTCTCTTCGATTAAGAATACATTGCTGACCAACTAGGACGGAATAACCAATTTATTCAACACTGCTAGCAATGTAAATCAAAATAGGTTTCGCCGAAATTATCGGAATGATGTTTTCTGACTATTCCGTATTAGAAACCCCCTTACACAGGCGGCCCCATAAAGTTATACGTAACGTTTATACTTCATAAAGTTTATATGCAGTTTTATTTCATCAATAAACTTCGATTTGACTATTTTGTCTGCTGCACCTACGGCAGGGGACATGAGTGTCACTTTACTATGTTATAAATAAAATTATGCTTTACGCATCCTAAAGAGGGTCACACAATCGGCCTGTTCAAAGAAAGTAGTTTTTGCTCCTGTTAAGTTATTTAATTAAATACCATATCTGTTTATAAATGTATGGTTTTCCTGTACTTACCTAAATACTTATGAGAGATCAGCAACATCATTTTATAATTTACAATTTACAAAGAGAAACATCAAATATCGAATAATTTTCGATGGAAGTTAATTTATTAAATAATTTTAGAGATTTTAATTTTGGAAGTACTTATAAAGCTAGTAATGATATGAATATGTATTTCGAAAATGCTCAACAAGTTTTTTCTGTCGATACAAAGCAAAAACTAATATTTTAACACCTTTCATACTATGCCGAATGCTTTAAGGTTTCACATACATTTCAACTTGAAAAACACTGTCATTTTTATAAAATCAGGATTTATAGAGTCGTCCATCGCGCAGCCTCTCGTGGCGGCCATGACACCTTAAATCATTTCGCACCATAAACCCTGTTATATTCATGATTTTTTATAGTGCGGGCAACACCACCGCTACTTGTAAACTGTCACAGTTAAGTATCTCCCTCAGATTTAGTGTATGAGGTAAAATATTATATATACCTATGTATGCAAGTAACTTGCTTAGGTAGACTGTTGTTACTTGACTAAAACAATTATTTTACTTTGGAAATTATTTTCTTCAGTTTTAAGTTAGTTTTGTATTCAATATCACTCGTTTGAAATATTGGTTAAATCCATGACGGGATTTGGTTAACTTTTACGAGGATCTGGGTCTGTATTATTCTGGATAACCTGACATAAGTAATTATTTCCTTTATTTATTTGAAATAAAATCAATATTTACTGTAAATATTTCAAAAGATGAACCTCAAAACTATCGTACGATTTCTTCAAGTTATAATTGTACTTTAAAATCACTTAAAGTACCTACTAAACCCGACAGATCAACATAACAAAATATCACACACAGCGTTCACAAAAACACCATGTGCAATGGTAGGTCTGAAGACACAGTAACCCCCTCGCAGCCGCCGGTCTCCCGATGCCCTCAGTTCAGAAATTAATGATTTCCAAGGCATGGATCTGTCTTCTCGATTCGAAACACTCTTGTTTATGTTAATTTAATATTTGGTGTTATGACGAGGGGTGCCCACCCTTGGCCCACCCTCGGCTCGAGAGGAAGGTAAATAATTGAATGTAGGATGTATAGAGATAGGTGAATTAATTATAATCACCTGATTCAACAATGTCGTTCTTCCGACTTCAGATCAATATAAATATAAGAAGATACGTATCAACCAGAGCTGTTACTGAAATACAAAAAATACTGCGAACTGTATTTCAATTTGGGCGACCATCACACGGCCCCTCATCACGTTCCTTCACCGTTTGTATGGATATCTTGCGGTGTACAAATTACTACCTAGGCATTTATGCGTGAGTCCATTATATGCCGTCCCCATGCTGCGCCATGAAGTTCCTTGCAGTGCCATCGTCGCCCTGGATGTACAGCATCATCGTTAAGGTTTTGCCAGCAATTGCTAGATGTCTGGCAACAGCATCCATGCAATTCCAGACTTCGGAAAAACTTCAGACTTAGTCACAAATCCATTCACTAAGCACCAGATCCAAATAATTGTATGATGCAACCACCAGTGTATGGATTTTAATTATCTTAGAATAAATAAATGAATATTCAAACACAGTCTCAGCACCAACTTCAATACTCATCGCCGCGGAACATAAAATTAACAATATTAGCATTGATTTTATTGTTACATTCACATTGAAACCAGATCAGATCTCCCCAAACCTGTATCTCATTCATTCGCCATTCATTCCAAATCACAATCTGCACTGTCAATCGCGCTACCTCACTCTCTACACTGTAGGGGAGCTCAAAAGGTGCACTTCTGCCATATATGTGCGCACGCGTCATATTTTAGATCTATTGTCAAAATGCATCGAATGCTAACCACAATCAGTCTAAAATAACTGTTATGTTGTACGAAACAGAAGTCAATTTTGAATGTTAATGATAGAAAAATCATAGTGTAACGGTTAAATATTATTATTACTAGATTTATCGCGTGGAAAATTGTAGTTATTGTGTTCCTGTGACAGCGATATTTCATGTCCGTAGTATATTTTTATTATGGTAATTATGAATGTAGGTGCTCGTTAGTACAGGGGTGGACGGCGGGGCGGTTTAGACCATTGTGCGAATATTTTGTTAGACATGTTCTCATCAGGATATTGTAAGATTAAGGTAACTATGTAAATATATATTTTTAGGATTCGTGCAATAATTTCGAATTTTGAACATTGGTAATCACCTGCTGAAATAATTATTAATATTAGAGCAAACATTGAATGTGAAAACAAATTTTTCAACATAATTTAATAACCTCGTGACTGGATTACATTAAAACATACTCGGTACACATACCAAGCGTCGCTTGCTCCGGTGTATCTTGCTCTAGAAACTCATTACATTTTTACAAAATATCACTATGTGAACATTCTCACATAGATCACTTTAAATCTAAATCAGTAGTATCAGTAATCTAAAGTATCTAAATATATTTTGAAATTGAATCTATTTAGGTTCCAAATATTTTTTTATTTTTGATTTGCAGTTATTATAAGCGCAACAAATCTTTGACCATATTTGCTCTTTGAAAAGCACAAAACAAGGTTCGTACACAGAATTTGAATAGTACAAACTAGCTATCAAAATATGATAAAACAAGAAATAAAACCCCTATCTACTGTCAACTAATGAGAAA
The DNA here is from genome assembly GCA_923062675.1 of Marasmarcha lunaedactyla. Classification (NCBI taxonomy): domain Eukaryota; kingdom Metazoa; phylum Arthropoda; class Insecta; order Lepidoptera; family Pterophoridae; genus Marasmarcha; species Marasmarcha lunaedactyla. Next base: position 1,186,400 of record OV281344.1, read on the forward strand.
CTTTTGGCCCCTGTCAGCTCTGGTTGACTCCACTTGTAACTATGAGCTCGACAGGATAAATTATAAAAGAAATTAAAATCGTGTTCAAAGTATTTATTGCTCTTATATTAAAGTAAAAAGAAAAAGAAATCTAGCTATCCAACCTGCATGAATAGCATAGCGTATGAATGAAACTATGGCCAAAGATATTTGCCTTTAATAGTTTTTAATATAAAAATTTTAGCACTCCTCCAGCTTCCTATACCTACTAACTTGCGCTCTTCTAGTTAGTGTAAAAATAGTAACTCTCCTGAGCAACTTACTATTAATAAAGAGTACTGTGAAAAACTATTATCACAATAAGATAAGAACAAGCGTTCGGGAAGTGACGGTTTGCCCTCATTACTTTTTTGAAATGTGCCAAGACCCTCCCTGTCCCGGTCTCATACATCTTAAATCATTGCTTCACCTTTGGTTATTTTCCTACAGTATGGAAATTGCACAAGTTGGTGTAACTTATAAAAATGGGCCTAAGATTTCAATAAAAAACTATAGGCCTATTTCCAAAATGAACGTTTTGAGTAAGGTGAGTGAAAAAAGTGTGTACGACCGTAGCTACCCGACAGTAAGACAGTTTATTCCCAGTCAACAACACGGCTTCATGAAGGGGCGCTCTACTCAAACCAATTGAGCCATCTGTACCCACGCTGACCTCAGACGGATGGAAGGCAGCTGGAGCATGATGTGATCTACACGGACTTCTAAAAAGCTTTAGAGGTTGTGTATCCTGTAATTTTGCTTAACAAGCTCCAAGGAGTTGGTGTATCAGGTAATTTATACTGACTTTATATAAGTTTGGCTATTTTTTCAGTTATCGTATCAGTATAAATGTGAGTAATTAATCACATTTAATTTATTTTGGTTTAATTCAATATTGCAAACACACACATACACATATTCACACACACGCACTCATTACACTTACTTTCCTAACGTTGAGAATTGCTGTGACTTTTCCTGTCATTTCTTGCATTTTACTTGATTTATATCAATTTGTAATAATTAACCATTCGTTTGACATTATATAAAAATACTACTATTTAACCTACCTTTTTGAATCAAAAACCTGTTTTTATGTTTTATGTGTTTACTTAGTTGAAAAATAGTAATAATTTGACGAAATAAAATAAAAAAAATTTTTCTTGACACCAATGTTTGAAAATTTAACCTATTATTGATTATTGTTCGTGACACTGTATTATGATTCTAATATTTAAATTGTAATTTTGGGTTAAAAATATTTAAAATATTATTTGAACTCAGACCTTTGCATGCATTTGATATTTTCTTTTTACTATTTAGTTTTCGTTCTATTTGATGATATAAAGTAATTCAAAATGTTCAGAACAGTGTTTCCTAATAATAAAACATAATGTAAACCCATAAATGGCTATATACTTTGTTACTGTTGAACTTGTCATAAATAAATACAGTAAATAAAACACTCTTACCTATTTACCGAGACTGGTAAGTGGTGTACAAAACCTAATTTTTAGTATGATTTAATATCCCTTACATTAAAATTAAGAACCTTTTAAATAAAACCAACATTTCCATAAATACTCCCCGCATTACGATAAGCCACGTGAGATCCAGGCCGCCAAAGTAAAACCGTGTATAATCACAATTACACAGATGTACAGTGAGGCAGCTAGCTGCGCTGCGGTGCCCCGCTAGCTTCAGTCCCCGCTAGCTCCTCTTGCTATCGTAGGGGTACTCGAGCTGTTGGAATAATAATTTTTAATTGATTTTCTCAATCGTTTCCCACCGGTGTCATCGTTTTACGTTTGTATTGTTGGAACCACTTATTCGGTTGGAAATTAAACAGGAATTAAGTTAATGAGTAGGTATAGGAGATAGCATTTTTAAATCAAAATAAAAAATTTCCGCTATATCAGTGGAAACAGTAACAAGAAGGCCCATTTAATTGGTTTTCTCGAGACTATCCAGATGGCCTGAGTCCATCGTGCTTCGTCCGTGGGCCACGTGTGGACGGATCCCTCTGCTGATACGCGAGACGAGAGATCCCGCGCTCTGATAAGATATTGACGATCGAGCAGTGGTGCATTCCGAGTGATTCGATAGTGAGTGGAAGATAATATAAACTTTGACATTTCGTAAAACTATTATACTATAAACTAGGTACGGTTTTCCTTGAAACGTTGTTGAAAAATATCGTAGTTGTGATAAATTTAGGAGTAGGAATCGAAAATAGAAATCAAATTGAAAAGAAACCTCGGTACATATTAGAGCTGAGCATTTTTGGCACCAATGTGTATTTACATAAAATGAATATCAAAAATATTGGAAGAAGCTTTTGTATCGATTGCAATATGAATATTGTAGTAACTGCAGTACCTTAAGATATTTTTTTTACAAATATAATGTTATTCCCTGATCATTCCATATAAATCTCCAACACCTTATACCCATATCGAAAGTACTTAAAATAAGCCCCCCACCGAGAGGTGACAGTTTGTCCATGACAGCTGGGGAACTGTCTCCGTGATTGGAATCCAATCGCGTGAGTCGGAGGTGATCAGCTGATCGGCTGCAGATGTCAGCGTTGTGATGAGGAAGTACAGCCACGGACTTCTCAGTTATGTTGTGGTGTGCTTTGGTTTACTTTGAACTCCAGTAAACAATAATGTAAAAACTTTATAAAACTGCCTACTTATCAAAAAAATTTAGTGAAACTTTAACAATATTCGTATAACGGATTATCTTATACTCAATTCTTTTAATGAAAATTTTCTTTTCTCCTTAGGGAGAGTAATATTGGTTCAAAGGCTTCACAGTATATCTTAGAGCTATGTCCAGCATGTCTACAACTGAGCTAGATACTTACATAGGTCTCGTAATATGTATGTTCAATGATGATGACTCGGACCCAAACAAATAAATAAAAATAAAATATCTACAGGCACATTACTTGCAAATCAATGATTCAAAACGAACTATAATTAAAACACAGCGTTATGACAAGATAACAGATTTGCACACACAGGGGGATTAAGAGCCCTCTCTGGTGTAGAGGGTTCTACGACGGGAGAAGCAATTTTTAAAAAAAATCTGAGCCACTTAGAGAACAAAGCGGCTTAATTGCTCGGTTCTCACGGGCACTCACGCGGAACGAGCGGGGGGGCAAGCGGCGGTGCTCGCGACGGTGACGTCTCGTGCGAGCGCACGCGCCTTCTGAGGCCGTCGCGTGCGCAGACCGAGCGGTGTGCGGCGTGGACGCTAATGAGTCGTGTATTGTTTGTGGTTTGGAGAGATTAATGTTTGTTTTGTTTAAATAGTTATATGTCTACGTAAACTGTTTGATATGCGTAACGATTGTCAATTGTGAACGCGACATATAGTAATATGTGTATTGCTTTATTTACATTGTTCTCCTTTCCGCGAAAGCCGTTAAAGTGAAAGACTGTTATAAAGCATCATAATTTAAATCGTAATTTATTAATACAAATTAAAAACTTCTACAAGTCCAATTTACAACCAGAAATTTGTCACTAGTGTCAACACAAACCTCGGCAACAGTGGAAACATCAACAGCCCCGCGAATAAATGCGCACTGAATGACACAAAAATCGGTAACGATTCAACGAGTGCTTTTCAATAGCTGTGTTTACAAACCGCGGGCTCGGCTGGCGGTGGTCGCCGGGACCGGTACCCGGCATCCGGCGGCCGGGCCGGCTGGTGGTCGCCGGGCGCCCGGCACCGGCCTACTACAGGACCGCTTACCTTACTTTTTTATTTGTTACTCGCTGATTTATGGATGTTTTGAATTTGTTCGAACCTAGGCCCGGCCCGGGCGCCAAAAGCTGGCGACACTTCCAGGAAATCAAGCTTTTTGTTAGTTTTTCAGTTGTCCAGCGCGGACAGGATGTAAAGGGAAAACTTGCCGGTTTCGGATAGTGTGGAATAAAGCTTTTGATGTTTGAATAATGTGTCTATTTGCTGTTTTTATTGAGTGGTCACTAGGTTACTATATAAATAAAATAAAAATATTTTAAAACAAGAATTTTAACACATAAAAAGTGGGAAACAAAATAACAAGAAAAAAAATTAAAGATAGAATAATTTTTAATAATTACTATGTACATATACTAAGTTGGATCGCTAAAGATAAAAGTTCCGCAAAATAAGTTCTAACTTTAGTGTCTCGAGTTTACTAACCAACCGTTACGAAGTGCGGGCTACGTCATGTGACATAGGGGAAAAGAAGGTACATACAATCCAGGCGGTATATTCTCTATTTATTCACAATGTCTCAACGACAGGTTTGTAAAAATCGCTAAAGTAATCGACACGGCAGTCCGCACGACAGCCAAGCGGCAGAACAAAAATGTTTCAATCTAGTAATTTTAACTGGAATGTACCTATATGTATGCGTTCCATGTATGCCAATCTTTCAAAACTAGCATTAATTTTCATTTTATTGACTCAAAAATATAAAAGCTATCAAATTTAAAAATTGGTGCAGATAAGAATAATTTTGTATAGACATAAAGAGACTCTGTAAATTTATTTTGAAAAAAATACACCCGTGAAGTTTCTTGCCAGTTCTTCTTCACGAAGGTTTTTTCGAACTGGTGGTAGAGTCATGCTTTATTTGAAGTCAAAAAGAACAAGTAATTGTCATTGTTGAGAAACACATATTTCATATCATTTCAAATATCGAACAGATCTACCAAAAATATTTCAAGCAGTTAAAGCATAGCCTCGACGGCTGTTGCTCACTCGTTCACTCGACTGCTCAGCACAACATGGACAATATACAAAGTTCAATTTACCCAAAAAAAAGGTAGACTCCCGCTCATTCCCGCAATCTCTACAAATACAAAAGCACTTGAACAACGAATGCAATTTACATTCCTACGTTAAATTGATACCTTTTCGGAATAAGCTCCTCAATAGGCGAAGTACTAAATCCTTTAAAAAATACAACAAAATTTCATTAAAGCAGCGAACAATGAGACGGGCTCCAGCGCCACCTTGCGGATTACGGCGTCTTACCGCATCGTGCCGCGTCTCGCTGCTTCGCTCAAAAGAATAATATGTCTCTATAAGAATCCCGCGGCTTTCTACGCTTTACTTCTTACACATTTTTCAGTAAAATGTGTAAGGTACTTTAGTTTTCTTACTTTAAAAGCAGATGAATTCCAATTCTAACTTAATGGGACAACGTGCAATTTGGAACGAAAGGTCGAAGCGTAGAAAAGATTGCATTGTCTTCAAGCGTAAATCACGTTGAAATAAGACAGTGTTATATCAACAATGTGTTTTGACTTTTATTCTTCTAGAAATAAAGCTTAGATTTAGTTTCTTAGTGTTTGAGTTTAAGTTCCTTTTGTATAAAATGCAACGTCTCACGTGGTAAAAGGTCAGTCTCTCACAAACGAATTAAATTCATAAGATGAAGAAATTTTCCTTGAATGAACAAAAAGCAGATTATATTGTCTTAGGAGGAGAAACCGGGCTCTATATTAAGTGGACATTAAACGAAATTGGTTATTCAATTCTCGGAAATATTGTAGAAATTTCAGTGGACAATCGCTTGAATCGCAGCATAAAATATGAATTTCTTCTTTAAAAAATTGAAAAGTATTCCGTATATTTTTGATAGATATTGGTATGAGTAAATTAAATTCAAGTTTTGTATTAAAGCGTTAATATAGTTACTATAGGTTATTAAATTGAGGTAGATTTCTGTGGGTTTCCGTTATTTTTACTTTTATGTTTCTAATTTAGATACCAACATTTGATGACCGTGTAGCGTAGCAGTAAGTAGCCCTGTCTCACACGCCGGAGGTCCCAGGTTCGAGTCCTGGCCGGGGAATTCATTTGTGTGATGTTTCTTTTCGGGTCATGGTTGTTGATATTTATACTTATATATAATAATAATAATATTATATACCTAATAATATATTATTATTCTGGGTTCTCTCCCAGTTAGCTACATGGACACCCATAACACAAGCTTTGCTTACTTTGGGGCCATACATTTGGTGTATGCGACTGAGAAAATGTCCTACTCGGTGTATTTTAGACACGCACATACGCAAGCAAGACCCCCGCCCTTCAGGACACAGGATAACAAGAAGTCAGTGCGCTCGGCGGGATAAAGCGCGCGGTTTACTCCGCCACCTTGCCCTGTACACATTATCTTTCATTTGCTCAATTGTTTATCGCTGGACCTTTCTTATTAATTTTGTCCCTTTCCCTCCTGTCCAAATAGATCGCTCTGTCTTTGTCTTGAAGGTGGAATTGTTTTAGGGATCTGCTGGATAAAGTAGTTTTTCGTTTGCGTTGTAAGTAATTTATATACGAATAAGTTTGGAAGAAATAGATATTGGTTTTGTCGAAAATGTTTAAATCATTATAATACCTAAAGATATACTTATGTCGATTTCAACATAAAAAGAGTGCAGATGAAGGCTGAATCTACAAAAAACTCTCATAAAAACTCTCACAAATAAGAAATATTTTTCTAATCATTTGCGTCATCTGAATTATGTATCAATCACTCATGGTAGACTCTGATTATGTTGTATGTAAAACTGTTTCCACCTACAGAACCCCCCCCCCCCCGCCCAACTCCACAGCACACCGTGTAATAATGATGATAGGTCCACATCAGCAAATTGAAGGTGGCAGCGACATACGAAGCCACTTAGACGGCGGCCAGCGGCGCTCCGTCATTTGTCACGGCTGCTGCTCCAAGGTGTGGCAGATACTAAGTGGCAGAGGTGAGGGACATGTGTTGGCACTTTCACTTTTAGTTTAAATCTATTTATTTTTTTGGGAAAGTTTATTTTTAGATACGTTGGAGATCCGTATGGCTCCTGAGGATTTGGATTGTAAAAGCGACGCGTAAAAGTCGTATGGTAAAGATTGCGCGTTCAGCATTCTTGTTAGATTGCTGAGATTGTCGAGAGTTGTTTGAGTCAGGTTGAAGCCGCGTTGGTTTGAAGACTCGATATGATGATGATCGTAGAGGTGAGTTTAATTGAATAAGTAGAACTACGCTATCTAGATCCGAAAAATATACGTTTGTGTGCGAACCGTGTGGGAGCTAAAAACGTACCATTTCGTCCATACCAGGGTTTCTTAAACTGGGGTACGCGAACCTCTCGGGGTTCGGGGGGGTTCTTAAGGTTAAAACTACTCGTAAAATCGACTTGATAAGCGCAAAGAAACTAGCCCACCCATCACATTATCTCAAAAACCTATTAATTTTTGGTAATGTATTTGTTACCTTTTATTGAAATAAAAAACTATATTTTCTTGAACAGCCAAGTTTGTTATTATACGAGTACTTAGGGATAAAGTTTAGGGGTTCGCTGTCATATTCAAACTTTAACAAGGGTACGTGGAGCCATACGTTTGGCTCTGGTTCTATACTATATTAGTAGACGACCGAGTAGCGTACAGGTTAGTAGCCCAGCTTCATACGCCGAAGACCCCAGGTTCTGTGATGGACACAGATGTTTGTTCTCAGGTCATGGTTGTAGATATTTATATTTGTATGTTTATTCTGGGTCCCCCCCCCCCAGTTCGTTGTATGGTCATCCATAACACAAGCTCTGCTTACTTTGAGGCCATACAGTTGGTGTGCTCGTCTGGGAATTACTATTATATCCGCCAAACAATTTTAACATTAAATATTATCTATTCGTTAGTCACTTAGAACAGTTATTATAAATAGGTTTTATAAAGTTTATTGATTATATAAATGGTGACGTTTTCTAATTAAAAAGCCAAATTCAGAATTCAATAGATAGGTAGGTATTTCGCAAAATCGAATTCCACAATTAATAGCATCCTTTTTGAAACTTTCTCTCAATTGTTCAAAAGATGAAAGCATACACTTAGAAGTGGGTGGCAAGCAATCCCGCCAGCGCAGCGCCACATGCGCCGCTCGTTTGTACCCGCCAGGTCGGCCGTCCGTCCCCGGCCGTACCCGGCCGTACCCGGTCCATTGCGCAGCATCGTCGATGAGATGACTATTTGTTTATTCCTTCTCTCTAATAGTGCGTGGCGATTTACGTACTGGTATACAAAAATATGAGACTATACAGGATGCTGGGCAATATTGTTCGAACGAGGTTTGAGGTATTAACTCTGTTGTGATACAAATACTGTATCGCTTTAATTAGATTCACCAGGTAACTGAATGTTTGAATCTTCCCTAAAATTATTAAATTGGATTAAATATTACGAAAAATATTATTTTAAATAATTATGGTAATATTATATTAATTTTCACCTACATGAACATAAAGTCGCAACACATATTATACCTTTATTCTTAATTGCCTGAGCACATCAGATACAACCTACAGCCACCATCTTTAAAACCATAAAAAACGCAAATGAATTACTAAATGTAAGCAGTATTAGGTCCCGGCAGCGCGCACCCTGTGCCGCGCTCGCGCATCATTACCTTCCTATAGGTTTTCAATATTCCTTGAATGTGAATGAGGTTTTATGACTCGTGATTTTTTGTTAAGCAAAGTTATACTACTGTCCGACCAATTCGTCTGTTCCGCAACGGACGGCTCTCTCGATCAAGTTTGACAGCCATTCACGTGGCAATTACTTTAGTTCCAGGGTTTGCTACTGAAGACATAAGCTGGTGGCAGCGTACTGTTTATTTCTCGGGTTTATTGTAGAGTCTGTGGCGCGGAGGTGATTCCAGCCAGTCAGCGGATGTGGAGCCGAGGTGATGGGTAATGAGCCGACGGCGTCATTAGTTATTCGTCATTTGATGCTGGATTTTTTTATTATCAGTAGAAGAGGGGGAGTGTAATGATGGGTTTGTTTGTGAATTTCATTGAGTTCTGTAAAGATGTTTTCCTTGAAGTAAATTATACTCATAGCTGTGGTATGTATACTGGCCAAATAACTGTGCTACGTATAAATTAATTATGTCACTCAGATAGTTTTGCCAAAAAAAAGCTTTTATGTATGGAACGCTGGCGAGTTGAAATTTATTTTGTAAAAATTCGATAATTTGAAAGTAAAAATATATTTGTTATAAATATAATTTTTTTTACCAGCATTATGAAACTATTTTGTGTCATAGAAAAAATAATGCTTTGGGAAATTTACGTGCAATGATTTTTACGAGTTCAAGTCCAACTTGAAACTGATGAATCGTTTAATCGACTTTAATTAGCATTTATGTACAAGGCGCCTTCCAAAGCAACTGTGTACCGCTGGTGTAACTTAATATTAATTTAAAGGATGAAGAAAGGAGTGGACGTCCTATGATTGCCGTTAGAGAATAAAACGTACTGCAAGTGAAAAATTTGATTCAACAAAACCGGCGAATCACATACGAGGAGATGCAGCGCAAGCTGCAGATTGGATCGGGAAGTGTTATCATGATATTCTACATAACCAATTTTGCGTAAGGAGCATTGTTTCGCGCTGGGTACCCTACAACCTCACCGGTGCGCGCGTGGAATGGTGCCATGACATGATTGATAAATGCAGGTTCTTCCCGCCGTGTTTACGATATCGTAACAGATGAAGAATATTGCATTTATCAATATTATCCAGAAACAAAGCACCAGTCAACAGTATAGCTATTGAAAAACGAACCAACGCCTACGAAAGTGGCACAATCGAGAAATTTTTAGTGTTAAAGTTACATAAAAATATAACCTAATAGATCATTTTTATTCGGTTTTCTCAAAACATTCGGAGTGTCCCACGTATAAGAGTGGGAATTGCACAAGGGCATTTATATTTCGGCACAACATCTGAAAAGTTTTCCAACGTTAGAGATTGTTAGAGAATGGTAAGAAAAGTAAATGAGTAACGGAACCTAACGAGTGCTATAAGCTAAGTCCCACGTTAAATATCCGTCAGTTTACGAAGTGAGTCATGTACAAAACTAGATCATTTGATGATATTTCATCTAATTCTTCAGTCACATTCCGTACAATCTAGTCAAACTATTCAAAATGTAGGATATGAAGACAATTGATTATTTTTCTATACCATTTCTTTTTGAGCACACTACACCATAATTATTGTCGAAGCTATTCTTACTGATGTTCTCACAGACGGACCATACAAACATTCGCAGCTTCCCATTCGCGACCACTGAGCTGGGACGTGCATCAAATCGCGGCGTCGGTCGCGTGCTCACCTCCTGCGCGACTGTCACTACGTCGGCGCGACTAATTGCAACTTTACCGCCACGTGGCGTCCCGTGTGCGGCCGGCCTCACTGACAGCAATGCCTATTGCTACGCCCTGTATATGACACACGAATGCAAACGAATTTTAATCTTATACTGAAAGTTATGAGGTTTGTTTTGTAATGTAGGTAGTGTAGAATTATGTCATTATTGTGCGAATTAGAAAACTGCAACTGTAACAAATGAACGTGAGTTTCTGCGCAGGGGCACGATCGAATGATTTTGAATTAAATGCTGTTTCGTTTTGGAATGAGATTAAAGTGAAGATTAAAAATTATTGTTGGTGCTTACAATAGCGCTATCGTTGGAAATGAACAGCGTTATTAGAAAGTAAGGAGGGTTGGGGAAACCGGTGTTTAAACTAAGGAAATTCATTTATTTCTACGGAGCATAGCGTAGCAGCATGACATGGCTACGAACTTAAACAAGGACAGGGCCGTCCAAAACCTTAAAAAAACTTGTATATTTTTAATAAAGTACGGATAGATTTGTATGAAACCGCTGATGTCATGTCCACTTCTGCTAATTGTGCACATGTTAGTTCTACTGTTACATTCGAATACCTTGCTTCATTATTTAGACTGAAGTCTGACTAGGCAAACAATTTGAGTTCAACGTCGCCTCAGTGCTTTCCACTCTGAACTAGTAATTTGCAATAGTGTTCTTTACAACGAGATTTAGTAACAAAATTATTTATAAATTAATGTTTTAAAGCTGATTTTTAACCGACTGTCAGAAGCAGGGTGATATTTTTCGAGTATGATGTATGTATGTATATATATCTTGCACACGCGCTACTGCCCAAACCGTTCGACGGATTTCAACCCATGAGATTCGTCGGACTTGTAGGAGTGACATAAGGAATATTATTTTCCGTAATTAGAACAGGAATTGCGCGGGAAAATTAATTCAGCCGTCGGTTTCTTTAATTGGTCAAAATCTGCAATGTGTGTATTTAAAGTTCGCTCGTTTGTGGCGTGCGACTTGATAACAATTGGAAAAGAATACTCCATACATTGTACTAAAGTTTATTCCGTAAGAGTGTCACGAGTGAGAAATCAATAGTTTATCGAAAATGTACATTAAATTCAGGCTATAAGGTTAAAAACATGTGAGTTTTATTATGTTAATTTGAAATACGCCTTAACTTTATGTGTAATCATTACGATTATCTTTTATACAAAGATTTATCTGCCCTGCTATATTACATATCTGAAAAGGCCCTCAATAAAGCTACCCCTTTTCAATTAAGTAAGTCTCGCTACACGCGCTATAATCCCACAAGCAAATAGAGTTTTGCATAACTCCTATTAATTCCTCAATAAAGGAAGATTCGCAAATGTTTACCTGTCCATAAATATGTCAGGGCACGTCGACCAGACCAATATCCATTAAAAAAACACAAATTCCCATCATATTCTATCTAACGTTCCATATAATAAAAAACTCTACAAAACAGAACTTTGAACCTTAGCATTTAGCAAATAGAGTTGACTTTTTCATCAAACAGATCATACATTCAAGCATCACAAGCTACCTGCAAAACTAAACTCTAATCCATAAGCAGCAAAGACCAAACCACCTTGCAGTGAAAAGACAGAATGGACACATATTAAAAGTGCCTACCAACAAAATGAACTGCGGAAGATGTATGAGCGAGCGGATTAAAAATATTTGTACGCACCATTATGCAACGTGTAATGAAAGACCCTAACGTAGGTCTTTATTAACACTGGGCCTTCATTAATGGAGTCCGGCTTCAATACTCCTTTGACCGATCTGACGGAGGTCGGCCGACATTCGTGGCTTCATCAAAAGATTTGCGTAATTTTAATGTGAGTAACTTTTTGTTCGGCGCGGGGTGGTTATTAAGTTGCTTGCTAATCTGAGGGATTATCTTTGAACAGAGGTGGCTCATTGTGCTTAAACGGACGTGAGCATGTTTTGTGTTAGGTGATGCCGACTATTTGCTGAGGTTTTCACATGTTTTCATTAAAATAGCTTAATTGACACGATATGAACAAAATATATAGAATATATTAGGTAGTAGAGTTTCATTATTTAGATCTCGTCTGGGTACTACAGTAATTCCCATTTTGACCCAATAATAATCAAGTTGACGTGGCTGTGTTCCGGTCAAAGGGAAGAATCAGCCAGGTCAATCACTGGAACAAGGCAGTTCCAACTGAAGCCGGCGGTCGACAACGCGACATTGGTCGATATAATAATCTCAATTATTATCAATACATAAAACGCCCATGATTAATAATTTCCATGCGTGTGGATGGCACATCCTATCTGAGCTCGTTTGGAGGCAACGATAAAGTTATTTTTCTATAGAAAATGATATATATAATATACAGGTGGAATACGTAATATAAATATATATTCTTGAAAATCAAATCTTCAATGATTGTATTTTAGTTTCACCTGCTCGAGGTGTGGGAGGAATCTGCTACTTATATTTCCTGCAAATTGAAACTGAAAAAAAGCGAAACCCACACACAATAGAATCCCTTTATATTAACTATCATTCTGTAGGTGGTTATTGAAAATAATCGAAAATAAATTTATAATATAACTGACGCTGGATATCCTCCAAAAAGTAATAAGATATTTTAAATAAGATTTACAAATGCAGATAGTTTCTGTTTATTTTCAAAACTGTAGATGTTATTTAAAAAAACACATTATTACAAACATGGGAACTAAAAACTCATTCCCTTTCATACGTGGTTCAGTAAACTACACACGAAATTCAAAAACTCACGCCCAGACTAAAAGCTCTCCTTTTCATCTTCTGCGTATTCGAAGCAGCTAATTAGCCATCACATTGTACAGCTGAATTTTTGCTCATTCATAAAGAACGTACAGCGGGCTCCGAGCAGCGCAGAGCGTTCTGGCTGAGTGACGGACAAGAAGTATAACCTACGTCGAGGCCCAATGGTAGGATACCTTGCATTCTCAAAGAAATGTAGTGAAGATCGGAACTAAGGTGTTCCGATAATAGACGCTCCTCAGCATTCAATGATTTCTGACATTTTGATTACTATACTTCAATCTATCCCAGAATAATCCTTCGGTTATCTAAAACTACATTTCGAATATGAACATTATTTTTGCAGTCGTCGGGCTGGTGTTGAGGTTTTTAGAAAATTTTATTATTAACCATCTAGGTCAGGTAAACGCAATTTTATCACAAAAAATTATCAAAACAGGTAAATAGCAGGTTGAACACTCTCTACCTGAAACGAGCTCGTCGTCGGAAGCAAAGCGCGGGCGTTCATTATTGCGGCCTAATGAGCAGTCGGTGGCGCGCCGGATATTACGATCAGACGCTTTGCTCAAATTATTTGATGTTTAAGATAGGTGATCTGGTAAACAATATGTCCTATTTGATAGCTATCCTTACAAAATTAACAAGTGATTTGTAAGTTAAAGTTAAAAAGAATAATAACATAGTTTTAAAGGCTGAACAGCTTTTCTTCAATCATAGTTAAGAACCCACGTGATTCTTTCATTAATGGGAGAAACCATAGACAGACTTCTAACTTCACTGCTCTTTTTACGTCTGAGGTAAGAATGTTCTCGAATATTATTTGCGGTAAACTGTAAACTAACTCTAAACTAACATCTTACTTAAATAATGTCACTTGCTTGATTCCAAAAATTTCGTAGTGATCGTGCTTTGCCTTCGATAACATTGATAAAATATTTAAAAAAATTTAAGTCTAATTTCATTTTCTCTCGTTATAACAGCACCTATTAATGAAATCTACAGACTTTATGAGCTATGAGGCTAGTGGTTGTCTCATCTAAAAGAATTTCTTTCATCCAATTTACGTCACCTTCAATAATTCCACAGCGGAAATTGCAATTTCCCAACGTTATGCCAGAAATTGAAAAAATAATATTTTCGAAAACCCGCGTCCATTCAATGAACGTGGCGCTAGACATTTGACATACATTCCAGGTCCTCTGACACCTACCTACCACATGCGACACGAAACATCACTTACCTTCCATTATTTAAAACGTCGTATTATAATCGAATATTAGTTTACGAAGCATCAAAGCACAGGATACTCGTATTTTATATTTCAAGCGACATTTACGATTTGACGTCGACTAGGCATACAATCGTCCACGTTCTGGATTTATTTAATCTTTGACGTAATTTTGCAACACGCGATCGTGGACTTAAGTACTTTGATGTAAAACTTAAAGTCGTTTGATTAGTTTTATTTTATTGTTCCCATTAATTTGTGTCCTGTATGAGTTCCAGTGGCGTACAGCGGAGAGGCGGAAACAGCTGATGGTTCGAGTCTCGTATAAAATCTTTGACCGTTAACCTTGTGACCGAAATATTTGTTATTTAGTTTGGATTTAGAACACTTTATTTTTATTAATGTTGATGTTGATGTTCGCGCGGCGGAGAGACGGTTACTTTTAGGATGTAATTCATCATGGCGGTAGTTCATAAATCTTGTTGCTTCTTTTTAATAATATTTCGGAGATGGATACACCAACTATTTATTTTGTCATGAAAGTATTTCAGCGTAATGTGTACAACGTTTCAATAAATTGTTATTGAATTTTAAATTTTTAGGGTTGATCCAAAACTTTCATTTGTGTAAGTGTTCATTAGATTAAAAAATAATTACTTTTTATTTTTAATAAACCTAGATCCATTCTAAATAGTACACGACCTCTAATCTCGCCGAAGAGCAGTCATGGACCATGAAGTGTAGGTAAGTTAATTACTTTCTTATTAAACCACAATTTTTACTACTTTATATAATTCATACCAAAACAATAATAAAGGCATCACGGCAGTTGTATTAAAAACCGAAAAAATCACCAAAAATCTTACCCCAAAAGCTATGAACTTTATATCATCATTTGCAGATATCAAAAAAACATCGATGCATCCCGACGTCCGGGCGCGCGGCCCCGGCATGTCGGCCGAGTGAAGGTAGTCGCAAAAACCCGCAGGGCTACCTTCGCTTTATTACGTTTTGAGATCCAATATGGCGGCGCGTCCAATAACTGGACGCGAGATAGCTCGTGGACGGACTAGGGAAATTGGCAAATATTTTGTATATATTTTTTGGTTTTATTTGGTAGGTATTTGAGGAATTTGTATATATTACAAAATAGTTATAAAAATATCTAAAAAAAGGTTTTGCTGTAGTGTAGGCTGATTTAATAGATCTAAGGCGAAGGGAATAAGAGAGCTCGTTTTGATGGATAGCGATTGTCGATAATGGGTAGTATTTTGACATAAATTATCTAAGTACCTACTTCATTCACTTCGAAAACAAACGAGTTCAAATGAGTCTATAAGTACCATACGTATAGGGTTTAACTTAGCTTGCAGTCTTTTGTACACATTTGTCAGTTTTGTTAAGCGTGCAGCAGTACGCACGCCCAGTAAGAGATTGATTCAATTATTTATTTTTAATATGTTTTAAAACGGCACTCTTTATTGGAATGTGAAAACAAATAAACAAGCCAGGAATTATGCAGTGTGAGGATCCATCCTTAAACACCCTTCATTTACAGATCTCTCCCTTTCCTTGGCGCCTGCCTTTATAGGTAATAGAATTAATACAATTATTAGAATTTACGCATACAATCATTTCGAGGCAAAGAAACGCTCGACTCAGTGGCTAAGCGCCCTGTCACATGATGAAACGGAACATCTATTAATCGTTACTTCCTATACCTACAGTTATGTAATGTACTAAATTGTATTTTAAGTAGTATGGATACTTATTCAAATTAAGACTCACTTAACCCAATAAGATATAAAATGCGTGTATATATAATGTAAACATGATTTTAGATCTTAATAACTACCCACAAACCTTCTCACACACACACTCGCAGTTTTATTTTACACACAGAGAGGACACAACACATACATTGTATTATGTATATAGTTGTACATTTTTCCCCTTTTTATTATTATATTTTTTATTTTTATTTTATTTATTATATTTCAAACATAATTTTATTTATAATTTTATTTATAATTATATGTAAATCGTTGATTCCGGTGGTAGGAGGCGCTGTCTGATGGAATACCGGCCACAAGCTTAGATCAGCAGCAGATGCTAATTTACAAGCACGTATATTTAAACAGAACTTTTGTAATAGAAGTGTGCAAAACCATGTTTTATGGATAAATAAATACTTACATTCTTATTATTATATTTAAAAAAAATATGCTAATGGCATTCTAAACTATTTATAAAATCATTAAAATAATGTCTGTTCTTGTTTATTCCCGCTGAAGTGTATGATGGGCGATCACGAAATTTTAATGTGATTGAATCTTGTAAGTACTCTCTCTCACACCCCTACGTTCAATGTGCCGTTCGTACAGCGTTTTTGCGCAGCGCCTGCTGGAGGCAGAGCTCGTCCAGCTGTATAATGCCGCGATGATCGAGCTGTAGTCTACAGATGTAACTACCTACTAATGACCCTGGCGGAGGGCAGCGGGTCGGGGCGCGGTGTGAGCGGGGGTACAATGCAGGGTAAAGTTTAGATATTATATTAGGTGAGTTTTTCGAGGATTCTGAATAAGGTGATCTTGGCATTTCGCATATGTGTAAAACAGAGAGCCTCGGTATGAAAATCAATGAAGTTCTTAACATAAACAGTGATAAGCTTCATACACGATATTTGCCTTGAAAATAAAGAAACGATCGATAACTGACGCTCAGAACGTTAACCGAACAATTGTACCCCCTAAGAACCCACACGTGGTGCATAATAAAAATTACCCTTGGATAAACTCGGAACATCCTGCTCTTCACATTAATTTTGTATCAGGTAGGTATGACTAAAATTAAACCCCTTCACTATCTTTGCCATATTTGAGAAAACAGAGGCGTTTCTATGAAGATTATAATTGTTAAACCGCTCTCAATAAGAACGAACTCTGTTAAAGACATCCTCAGCAATAATACAAGCAGCGGCCCTGTAATGGCTGCACCAGTTTTTGCGCTGCCCTCTTGAAATAATTATATTTTGATTGTTGTCGTTTAGTTGGGTGGAGGATTCCTGCTTAAGAAATATGCGGTGGATAATTATGTCATTTGTCAAGACATTCTTGTATGTTTAGTAGATTGGAGAGAAGAGAATTAGAGTGGAGCCCACTCAGTGGAATGTTTCATTAGATATTTGATGAAAAAACTGACAGCTCGTTTAATAAGTTATTTGCTTGCTGTTACATTTTGTAACCTTTATTCTATGAACATTCTAAAGACAAGTTTCTGTGGAACATTTCAATATAACTCAGTTGGTACTATTAATTTCAATAACACGGATATTTTAATGGGTAAAAATGCTGCAAAGCATTATTAAGGCCCTGTAATAATAAGAAATTCTAATCAAACTTTCTTAACACCATTCAAAGTTATCAAGTGACCACAAAGCATGTTACCTCCCCCCGCAGTATAATACTCTACAAACCGCCATAAAAGTCAACGTTTAAAATTTTTCCCTCGCTATATTTACATTAATCCCACACATTTATAAACCCTATACTGAAGGACGCAAAGTCGAAGTTTGTCTAGTACTTTTATGGGTCAGTCCATCCAGGGTAAACATTTTAGCTGTTCAAACAGCTGGTGGAAGGTGACCCGTAAACAAGCCGAGTGTTGGACAAACTGACACGCGGGTCACGGGCCGCGCCTGCACTTCAGCGTCGAGGGTTCACTTGGAAAACTATTACAGGTTGTTTGTAGTTGGCGTCGGGGAGTTATCTAGAAACTGCTTTGCACGAAGGTCACATAATGAAGATAAAAGTTGAGTAGACTCTATCGTAAACTGTTCATCTCCAACTGAAAATGGGGTTTACTTGTTTAACTTACAGCTAAAAATCTTTTCATTCATGGACTTGAATGCCCTCTGATTTACCAAGCAGTTGAAGGTTGAAGCAATAAAGGTTGTGTGTGTTGCATTTTCTATGCAAACGCCGCCGTCGCCATGTTCTTACGCTTTATTTCCATCATATGACCGTAATGAGCAATACTGATTCTGCCGCGCAAATCATAAACGCAGTAAGTGCATTTTTTTAAAAACTGACTTATATAAATATTTGGCATCCCCGCGATGAGATCTTACGGAATCAAAGACCCGTTTTTCACTATTGTGATTAGAAAGTAGAAAAACAAAATCCATTTTAAGCCATAAACGCAGCAAGTATATAATGTTAAATTAGCGTTTCCTTGAAATATATGCAGTACCGAGGTAAACTTACTGCAAACAAATTAAAAAATATTGTTGTTTACTTTTTCAAATCCCTTGACATGAGCGCGTAGGTGCAACGCGTACCTATCAATGCTACGCAGTATTACTTTCCTGTACAACTAACGCGCGCTTCGCATAAACGCAGTCGGAGCACTAGCGGCTATATAAAGTGTGATTTATCTGTGGCTATGATGTATGGAATTTTTTGTCAAACCCACCCTGACATCAAAATATCCAGTGAAAGCTATCGAAAGGTGTTGAACATGATTTGAATATTCCTTTCAGTAACTTAGGGCACGAAGAGTGCGAAGAATGTGCATGTTTCAAGCAACATGATAAGGATCACATCCAAAGCTACAGAATCCACAAGTTCAAATAATATATTAGCAGTAGGAAAAAATACCAAAGATGACACAATTTATTATTCTGTTGACCTCGAAAAGGTAATTATGTTGCCAAGAACAGAACAATACAAATCGGCAATACATTGCCTCCGTATAATTGCATATAATGAAACATTTGTTCCTTTAGGTACTACTTCGGGTACAAATTTGCCAAATGCAATCATTTGGACTGATACTGTTTCAGGTCGCAACCAAGAAGATTTAATTTCAACATTTAGGGCATTCTCCTTGCACAAACGGGATACGAAACATTTTATCTTATGGATGGACAATTGTTCGTCACAAAATAAGAATTGGGCTTTGTACTCCTTCCTCGTTGTTATTATTAATAGTGATTTGATTCCCGAAAGCTATATGTTTTAAATATCTCGAGCCTGGACATATTTACATGTCTGCCGATTCATTCCATCACCAGGTGGAACTGTCTTTGCAGCGCAAAGGTCAGGTGTATGATTTTGATGACTTCGTCCACGCAGTGCAGCAATGCAGTTAAAAAAATAACATTGTTAAGGTAATGAAACCAGATTTTTTTGATTACACAGACTTGTCTTCACCAACGCGGCTTCGGAAAAGAGAACTTCGACGCTATTTAAAAGATATAATGTCTGTTAAAGTGCAAAGAGGCAACTTCGATTTGAAGTTTACAACGGGACATGAAGATCAAATTGAGAAAAGTTTAGATTTTTTGCAAGCGAAAATTGTTAAATCATGCGAAGACTTCTCCCCGCGGAGTATCTGAAACAAAAAAGATTCTATAATTGAAAAATTGCTGCCTTTAATGCCAATAAATTATGAATAGGTAATAATTGTAAGATTTCACTTTGTTTTCTTTTTTCAATTTGATCTATAGTGGTGAGGCTGTTATTCTATATAAAAAAAAATTCTATTTGATAAATAAATATACCTAATATAATAATTACCAGGTGGTGTCATTACTGTAACAAAGCCAGCATATAAGTAGAGAAACTAACAAAAATTAAAGATATGACATTAGAAGAACTTCGTGTTTTAGGCTTTGATAGTCAATATTTAAGCAGGTACTGCTATCATACTAAGTGATTGAAATAACATAATTAGGGCTTTGTCCAATGATGAACGCAGCATAGTCTCATACTGCATGATTAAAATAATGGTTCGATGGGATCGCTACGCATGAGCGCAGTAACTAACAGAAGTTACTGCGCTCATGCGTTGTTTGTCCCGTTATAAAGGATACGCGATGCTAGGTATAAATAAATTTTTGAATATTTTGTCATTTAAAATAGCGAAAACTGGAAATTTAACAGTGAATTTGGAATCTAGGCAATTTGTTCTAAAGAAAAAGTGTATTCAAAGACTCTTATTTACCTTGTAGAACGCTCGGCGTCAAGAAATACAATAAAAATTTCAAACGCGTTTTACTCAAACCTAGAAAAATGCACTTACTGCGTTTATGATTTGCGCGGCAGAATTGATAATCGGATTTTTTTTTTTCAACAAACACCTAACCTTCAGTTATTTTCCCAATTTTTGCGCAGAGCAATAGAAACACAGTACGGTACCTACGTGAGGTGACTGTGGATTACCTCATCTACTCACTAAACCGCAGTTCATATAATTATTTTGTTTTTGATTTGATATAATAAAAATACCTAAAAAGCACAACTTCATATCCCTACAAAGCTCATTAACTTAATTTGGTTACTTCTTTTCCTAAATAGTGTCCTTTCGAAGAAACTTGTTATTAAACAGATGCCTATAAAAAATACATCTGTTTGCCTCATCATCAACATGATTTATCGTGTAAATTGCCTCTCCCCACATTCCCTCCACCGTCCTCCTGGACTCTGCCGGCGCAGCACAGGGCTGTAGTTACCAAGCTGTAGCGTCCAGGTTGACAACCCTGCGACGTCGCGCTGCGCTGCGGCCGACGCCTCGTAACTCCACGTAACTTCCTGCCAATTGAATATCTCCGTTGATGCAAGTTTTTGTGATTTTCAATTGATGGTAGTTGATGGTGGGTGATTTTGTGATGGGGTGTTTAAATGTGAGTTTGTAAGTTACTGTGTCGAAAACGGAAACTAAAAAGGGTAACTGCAGGTTATAAATACAGTATGTAGTACGAAGAATCACAATTACACGAGTTTTTCTATACCTATATATAAATAAATGACCAACAGATATTTCACTTAAGTATGTTGTATGAAGGAACAAATCTTACTTCTGTAATCTTTCTTAGAATTGAAAAAAGCCCAAGTTTTTGATATACTTCAAAGTTTTTGTTACTTAGATTTTTTGTGTGATACAAATAAATCATCCGTTTCTACGAATGACGCGTCCATATCCCGATGTCGAGTTATTTCCAGGATAGGTGCTGAGCTTCTTGTTGATGACAATTCATTACAAAATTGGTTTATAAAGCTTATCATGCAAACTATATATCTACACTGAGCGGTTGTTAAATTATTTTGGATCAATTTTTGTGTAAAAGAGTAGCTAACAAATAAATGTTTGTATTTATAAACCCCTATACGCAGACTAATGCATTTATTATGAGTGACATAAGTTCTCTTTTTGCACTTCTAATCAGATATCATTTTATTTATTTAATTTGTGTATTGGCAATAAAGAGGTGAAAAACATTTCATCGATCATGTGCAGGGTAACATACAACACTCAGATTGAAATAGTGTATAATTTCACTATGAAATGAAACGAATGAAATGAAATAAATTTATTTGCGTGGAAGTCGGTACCTACCGATTGTACCTACATTAAAGGTCGTTAAATAAATTTAATTTCCGAACATGTATCAAGATGATATTATTTTATACTATTCAATTTTTACAATACCTAAATATTCAATAACGTCATGGCAGAAAATATAGATTTTTTTTTTCGAAATGGACAGTTTATTTATGGCACTCCCTACCTACTAGCCTTGTAAACTGCACCGGACTGTGCGGCCTGGCGCTGAGGGCGCTTAGCCGGAACTTAAACTACAGAAGACGTAGGAAAAATAATAATAACAAAGCGGTCTCAATAGGTTTGTCATTCAGGTAGTCATGACTAAGTCAAATAGTCTTTTTTAAATACATTCACGGGTAAATTTTTACATTTACCTACAGGAAGTTTAATGAAATTTTTTTCTGCCATACCAACAATATTTTTTAGAAAAATACAGAGCCTTTGTGCAGATGTTTTAAGTTTTTCTGCATGTCTTCCATAACCAGAAATCATATCGCGATTTTTCGGGAACTAGTTTGTAAGAACTACATAATTCTCAGGAATCCTTAAATATGAATCGTTCAATGTTGCGTCATGACAATAACTACAGCACGCTGCGCCCGTTGCTGTAGAAGGCTATACACCGGCATATATTGAAGGTACCTATACTAGTTCGTAGCTTCAAGTAAACCTCATTTTATTACTCGCTCCCTCCCCTCCCCCCGGCCTGCACCTCCCACCTCAGCAGCCTTATTTTATAAAGGAAGTGTACCCACGTAACACTCATAGCTTGGAAATTTAGTGGCGCTAAAGTTATCTAGGTATTTAGTTAGTTGCTTAAGCAATGTTCGTGGCGGATGTGCCTGTGTGGCTCGAACCAAAATGAAAAAATAAAATTCCTGGGCAAACAGGTCTCCTGAATAATTGGAGACTCAGGTCGTTGTTGGAAAACTCCTGGTCCGTGGAGGTCCAGTAGGAGCCCAGTTACAGTCCAGTTGTAAACAGAGACACGGTACCAGAACTAATTGGAAATTTAAAGATAATTGCTTACTTAACTATATTTAAAAAGGCAATACGATCAACTTCACTGTTCTATGACGACATTGTCCTGCATTGATTTGTAACGAAAGTACAGAAGCGGAGCTTTGGACAAGATTGTTAGGAGACAAATTGCTTCAAAGTAATGCTTATGTATTCGTTTTATTATTAATAGATACCATTTAATAAAATATATAACAATGGCACAGTAAACTCAACCTTGTTTTATAATGACCAACCCGGGGGTGGTGCCCCCCCGCGGGTGTAATGAGGGGTGCCTAGGTAGTGCTAGTGCTACAGTAACTAGCCGGCGTACCTCGGGACCCGTGTAATTAGATTTTTAATAGGAGCGTTCGTTCCTACGTATAGAGTTCCCGGAGGTTACATTAGTAGAACATCAGTCTTGGTGTATGTAGCCTTTTGCTCCTGAATGGGTTTTGATTCATAATTTATTTAATGATCGTTTACCGAATATGAAAAGTATGATTTCCAAGAAGGTTTTATTAGTGGGTCTTGAAAAAGACTCGGGTCGCGCGAAACCGTGTTACTCCGTTAGAATTCGATGCCTTAGTATGTTATTACTGGATATGAGTACAATACCTACCTATATGTTTGAGTCGTTGCGACAGATTAAATTGGAATTTTGTTGTCTGTCTGTTAGAGTCAAATATGACAATAAAATTTGGTTTAATCATGAAATAATCTTTATAATATCGACGGCCCCGTAAAATAACAAATAAACTGCATTTCCCTAAACAGCATTAAAATTAAACTATCCGTGGAAGGCAAGGTTGGCGCGCAGCCAGCCGGCGCTGACCTTCAGGGCCGCGGCGCGCCCACCTACGACCTAAATTTAGAACACCTCAAGAAAACATCAATCGCACCCACACATGCGCACAATTTTTTCCACGACACCTCACTAATCACACCGAGATCACGTGACCACTTCGCCACACAGCAGCACACGCACTAACCGAAGGCTTAGGTGCAAATGGCACCTGTTGCCAGGTGCTTACCTGCTCTTACCTTCGGCAACCAATCAGCGCGCAGCTCACCTGCGCAGCTCGATAAAACGGGGCGTGGTTTCTGCGGAGGCGGTGGGAATTTCACCTGAATTTTACCTGGACAGGTAATACAGGTTGGTGGTTGGCTGGCGGTCTTCCAATGGGGATCGCGGCGCACCTGTCACCTGAGTGGCCAGGTGTGCGCAGGTGGCATTGGCGGGAAGTAGGTCAGCCATGTACCTAGGTCTATGTGCGACGGGTGCGGGCGACGCGACGCGCGGGGGGGGGGTTCTTGTAAGTGTATGTGCGGATTCTATGTTGGTATTTACAACGTAACGTGTTTTAATGGAAACGAGATAAAAATGAGGTTGAAGTACAATGGATCGGGTTTCAGTTACGAACGTACCGACAATATTGTTCCTCTACCTTAATTGTAGTGTTTTATCTAAATTTATTACCAGTTCATAATTTAGTGCACCCACGTACCTATAACCAGATTAGTTTGAGGCTATAACTAATTGTAGCGACGCAGTTAGATGGCACACACCTATCTACCTATTGATAGGTACATTCCGAAACTAAAACAATATTATAACCCTGTTTGAATCACATAATTATGAAAACTGCTATACTATAAAAGTAATCAAACAAACACAAGCGTAAATATAGAAATATCTCTACTTCAACAAACAATGACAACTAGGCAAAGTAACTACACCTTTCCACAGCCCCCTCCCCCCTCCCAGGTCCCTCGAAGACAGTGACGTGGAGCGCCCCCTAAAAAAATGGCGGCCCGTCCGGCCAGAGTTTAAAATAAGCTTATGTACCTATGTATATTGATTGGAGGCTCCTTGCACGCGCCGCGTCGCTGGCGATTCAAGATGGCTGCTTGCTCTGCGGCGGTGGCCTGTGAAGCACCTCAAGAAATTACTCGGTACAAAAAACTAAATTAACTTTCTCATTTCCAGCTGACTGCTTGAATGCTCGAACGTATAAATTGATGTCCTCATGCAGTTTTACAAGGCGTTTGTAATTGCAACTACCTAATATTATTCGGAATTTTGATATTCGGGATTTGTATTTATGATGTTGCGGATTATTAATAATTAGGATTTTTTATGGTTCGGGCTCGGGTTGAGTGGCGTCCCGGCGGGGGTCGGGTCCTTTAGCAGACCGCTCAGGAGAGACCAGGACAGATTAGTTTATCTAATTGTTCATTTGTATCTAATCAATAACAAAAATTATTATTACCTAGTGAGCTACAGAATGGAGAAGTGGGTAATAGGTGTTAGGTACCATATAGAATTCGAAACGACATGGTACCTCTAACTAGGCTGAGCGTCTACTAAGTTAGGTACCTATGGCTGGTTTACACGCGTTAATTGGTTAAGTTGGTAACTACATTGTAAGTTAAAAATTACGTGTTAAATTTGTTGAAGAATATTTAAAATAGGAATGCTAGTGCAATAAACAAGGTAAAAAATGTAGAAAAAAACATATCTAGTCTTTTAGAGGTTTTAATTTCAGAAAGAAATTCTTATCTGAATTTGTCCAAAGCCTCGTTTACCACATATCTAAGTACAGAATTGACGAATTCCCTGACACTCATCACTGCTCATCTTCATTGAATTTATGAACTTAACTACTTAATCCGTTTGGACACACAAGTGACATGTAGGACATACCTACCTGACACAACATTTAATTGCCAACTTAACTAGGTACTCAATACGTGTAAACCGCGCATAAGAGTCATTAAGTATATCCAGCCTAATGAAAATGAAGGTATCAAAGTCGTGTTGTTAGTAGGTAGGTATCTATATACCTACTAATTGTTAGCGCTAGGGAAAATATCTTGTTTAACTTACCGCCATCTATCGGAGCACGTTCAAACTATTCCAACTTAACCAGTTTGTCTGTGCCATGACGACTATATCTAATATATAAAAAAACAGTTTTTTTTCCCAACCCGGGTGTCGCTCAAATCAAGGCTGCACAGCATTCCCATGCTACAGCCGGCAAGGTTGTTTTTAGTGGGTATGTGCCACTCTGGTGAACCCCACAGCACACCGCAGAGCCGGTATGCCTGCGGCGGTATGCATGACGCATCTTCCACCCCCCTCCAATGAGTATGTTGCTTCGGCGGCGAAAAAAAACTTCTATTCAATCTTTCATCACCATACGTAAACGCCCCCCCTTTGTGAAATTTGATAATAAACGGAAGCAAAACGAAACCTGCTTTTTTATTAAGAAAAACGAAGCCCTGCAAGTAGACGACACACGAACGAGAAATCAACAGAAAGTAAGAAGGGGTAAACTACTAGAGTGCAGATTTAGGAAAAAAATGCTCTCGATAGTGGGGGAAAGTTTCTTTTGTTAAGATCTGTCCCGGGGCGGTACCTACTACAGTCCTTGTTCTGACCGCCGTAACAATCAGGTGTACCAACAGCCCGTGCAATCACCGGAAGAAGGGCAACGCATCATTTGTCGGTAGAGCAGTAAACCGCAAGATGACCATCGCTCGCCCGCTGGCTGCGTGAAACAAACAATAAGATAGTCGAGAATCAAAGGTTAGAACCTGTCAATTGTCTATACTTAGTAATGTAGACGACTGCGTGGTGTACCTACTGGTAAGTAGCTAGCCCTGCCTCATACGCCGAAGGTCCCAGGTTCGAGTCCTGGCCGGGGCATTCATTTGTGTGATGAACAGAAATGTTTGTTCTCGGGTCATGGTTGTTTGTATTTATATATGTATGTTTATTCTGGGTCCCCCCCAGTTCGCTGTATGGTCATCCATGACACAAGCTCTGCTTACT
This sequence comes from Marasmarcha lunaedactyla, assembly GCA_923062675.1. Lineage (NCBI taxonomy): Eukaryota > Metazoa > Arthropoda > Insecta > Lepidoptera > Pterophoridae > Marasmarcha > Marasmarcha lunaedactyla. The sequence continues at coordinate 1,212,885 of OV281344.1, forward strand.
TTGGGGCCATACAGTTGGTGTGTTTGTTTAAAAAAAATGATGAGAATAATAATTATACCTGTAGACAACGCATTGATCACTTTTATTATTTTGGGATTTATTATTATTATTAATGTTACTTGGATACTATACAGGTAGGGATACATAGTTAGCCCAAGGTGAATGGTTGTATTTTAGACTTCATTTGGCATCATATCTTTTAGTTACTGTGAATCATACTCGCAGCTGTGAAGGTTGCCAGCCAAGGTCTTTAGTTTGAAGACGGTTTCGCAGATATCTGTTGAGGTAATCAACGACTTGGTCATAAGTAGAAGGTAGGTATACCCCAACGTGTGGTCAATTAATACACAAGAAAGAAAATAAATCTAAACAAGAACCACCCAGTTATTTTTGTCAAATCCGTCTTAGAGGTACCAGGAGTATACTTGTCTGGACAAATATAGCCAGGGAGCTTATCTCTTCCACCTCTCCCGGCATCACCACAGCTGCATTCGCAACGACACAGGAATGCAACAACAAACACGCCAACTTGCGTCAAGTCGGAACTCTCAAACTTATAACGAAGCTCCCCACCCCGTCCCCAGCGCCGAGCGGCGGGTGGGGAGGACTCATTTGTGTGCAATATCATTTAAGGTTTTTAATAATGTCGTCCTTGCTCTTTGTTCTGAGAAAGGAGTTGTTTGAAACGAGGTTTCGTTAGTTACACGTTCAGTTGGCTTACATCTGATTTGAGCATTTGTTTTCAAATTAATATTTGATATGTTGTCATTTATCGGAGAATGTATGTTATTATACTCCAACCTGCTGCTTAAGTTGAAGCAGTTATTAGTTTGCAAACATTCAACAGACTTTTATTCGATTACCTGCCTATGCGTTGCCTAGTAACCATCATTCAACAATTTTTTCTTAGATACCAGTTGAACGTATTTATCTCATATTAAATTTCATTCTATTTTTCATAAACGAGTCGGTAAAATTCGAACACAATCTACCCAAAAAGGGTACGGTTTATTAGCTGTACCGAATGTTCTTAGAACCACACCACATCCCCAGCTCCGACTCCGCCGTCTGGAATTATCTTAAGCTTAGCACTCAAGCACGAGGTAGGTGCTAAGCCTTACTTAGTTATGCAAATGCGGCCGCGTCGGCGGCGGCTGGAGGCGCGGAGCTGGGCGGGCTGGCGGCGGCGGCGGCGGGGCGGGTGCACGCGGACTGCCGTGGAACCACCTTTGTTGCATGCAGTACATCCTTTTTTAGAGGACTTGGTTAGAGGCCCTATGTTAGGAAAAAGTTACTCATTGCATGGAGTAACTATATGGAGAAATATAGATGAAAATTTCATAATTCCCAAATGCAAACTTACCCTAACAATAAAAAATGTTCATAACACGAACAAAGATCTGCAAATCGATATATTTAAACGTAGAACTTACACATGGTTGGTTCAAACGAGTTTCTACTCAATAAAGGAGTACTTTGAATACAAAAATAATTTAAAGTATACCTACATAACTTAATTGAATTCACCAAGCATAATAAACCCTTGACGTACTTAATACTTACTGACACTTGGAAAACTAGCTATGCTATAATGACATGACCTCACTTACGTCTTATGTAGTTAATAATGTTGTTAAATATGTATATTTAGTTAAACCCCTACGACATATCGCTATAATGTAATTTGAATTGAATAATAAATATAATAAAACTAAACAAATCGTAATTATGAATGTAATGTAAATGTGAAACTAGCAGTAAGTAAAAATTGTCCTAATTCGAACGCCTGGATGGCAGGTTTTCTACCTACTCTATTTTAATGTTTAAACCTTATAAATCTTATCAAATAAATATTCCATTTCATTTCATTTCATGAAGGCACGTGCGACTGGCAAGAATCCGAGCAACTAACTATCAACAACTTTCTAGACACGTAGGTACAACTAACTATTTATGATATTATCGCATCACCTTGTTTAAATATTGTTTAAAAAAATTGCCCCGCATTATATTTTAAATAAAATAATAAATCATCCGAAGCCTATCCCGTCGCAACCTCTAAATATCCCACTAGGTATCCACAACCTCCAGCGAGCTCGCACCAGGCGCGTGAATTCATTTCAACTTTCCCTAAAAAACCGCACCTTTTTTAACCTAACCAGCTGAATATGAAACGGCGAAGTTGCCCAACACTCGCTCTATAGGGAATTGTTTTAGATTTTTTCTGGATTCCACCGACCGAGGTAACTTCTGTGAGGATTGTTTCCGGATTTCGGAAAATGGAAAGTTGGCACAGTTGAGAGTGGACTCGGGTGAGTTAGGTAAGAGGATCGGGGATTGTTTCAATTTTGTAGTGACTTCTAAGTGAGCGAAAGGAGTAAAAAGATAATAATGAATTGCTATGCGTTTTTACGCGCAACGAGCAGGCCCGCGTCCCGCCATTCGCGCGGCCTGCGGGAGCGTTTATTATTATTATTATTTTGTGTTTTATGGCAATCAGCTCTTGATACTACACAAAAACTATTTCTGCCATTTCAAGTAGAAGTATAATAAAAGAACTTATAAAATTTAATACTAGAATATAATATTAAAACGTAAAACGAAAAATAGTAAAACCAAGAATATTGATCTGGGGTGACCCGCGAGCGTTTTCGCTGATGTTTATTATAAGACTCCCAGTCAGTGCTCGGCTCTGCGGTATAACAGGATGTTACGAATCTTCTCCAATTATGCATTTTAATTGCTAAGTTTCTGAAAAGAGAATTAGTTAATAAGCCAGAGATGAAAAATATATTTTTCGCTAATTTGACTTTAGGAAAATACTGTTCATTTAACCATCTCTTTTCCTGTTTCAGGAGTAACAGAACTTACACCCTGTATAATCAGATGTACACCCTGTATAATCTGATTGAAATTTAACTAAATATAACTATTACCAATCATATTTGAATTGTGAATGATTTAGAATATCTTTACAATGCATTCTTATTATTTTATTGTTAGGTTCTTTTTTATAAATTGTTCACAACCCTTGACACAAGCTCTGCTTACTTTGGGGCCATACAGTTGGTGTGTTGGTCTGGGGATTTATTATTTTTACTATCATCACGTCCTTTTTATTTTCTTATTATGCCTGGACTCGTCATCTTCAGTAAAACTGGAAACCTATAAATAAGACTTTCACATTTCGCTCTTAAATTTCGCAACAAACTGCGAACAAATTCGCAGCATATTTAGCATTTTAATTGGTTCACATATCGTCTGGTCGTGAGCTATGTCTAATTTTCCGGTTTTGCCCGCGAAGATTGCGCGGCGCCTGTGGGACTTCGCGGGGTAGGGGCTGGATGTATGTACTTTATTATCGCGTGATGTACACATACCTTTTGTGGTTAAGTAAGAGAGCATTTGGACGCGTGGTTTGGAAGGTAGATTGTCGACCACGTGAGCCGGTGGAATGTGACGTTGAAGAAGAGAATTAAACATCAATTTAGTAGTATTTTTATTGTAAGATCAAATACAATACTTGACATTTTTTCAGTTAAGATCAAAGTTTGATTATGCAGCCGAGGCTTAAGAAAATAAATAAAACGCACTTATTTCTCCTTCATCTAATCACCGCTCGTTGTCACCATAACAGCCTCTGTAACTACAAAGTATTCATTTATCCATACGAGGCGGGAGGTGAGCTGGATCCAACAAATCTCTTTGCAACTAGAAGTCATAAATGTCCTGGCGAAGTTTTCCAATCTCCGTGGACCGCCAGCGCTCGCGCCCCAGCCCGTACGAGCCAGTTGCTCCACGTGACAACTCCTTTTACAGATAACTTTTACGAGAATGACAGGAGTTACAGCCGCTGTCATATCTGATTTACCGGATTTGTACTCAGAGTCAGTCTATATATATGTTACATATATATATATATATATATATATATATATATATATATATATATATATATATATATATATATATATATATATATATATATATATATATATATGTTTTAGACTGCTTTATGGTCACGCTCAAAGCAAGTTTTGCTATCTGGTCCCAAGGGTTGCTGCTTTTCACTCCTGCTATCGGATTTAAATCAACGTACAGAATCCAACATTTTATGGAGTGACAAAAGTCATCTTGACTTGCTGCAGACGCCGACTAGACTGTCGCCAGTATTATTTCTAACTGTTTTATTGATGTTCGCAATCTTAGAGCGATAGAAAATAAAACGGATTCCGACAATGTGTGGGGAAATAAAAAGGTGTTGAGAGCCGAACTTCGCCTTCCGAAGTTGTGTTTGCACTGAGACGCTGCAGACTTAATGTATCTTTAAGTGCTGTCTGTTATAATGTTAGTATGTAATGTTGTATGAGAAATAACTCACCCCAAACGGGGTAAGTACCAATAATCATTTTGATGTTTTGTGAGAAAACACTGCTACAGTTGAATTGCCTTTTAAATATACATCAAGTCAACCAAGAGGCGGACCACACTGGGCAACGCATTCGCAACGAGCATAGTCGCAGGCAACCCACCTTCTCCAAGTTACCTCCCAAAGATACACTCGTATAAAGAATCCTTCAGCGATAATAAACAAAAAACAGTCTAGAAATAAGCCAGGTCCCCGATGGGACACGGCGTCCTCGACCACATGTGCGCGCAAAAAACGTGTCTTAATGAAACGAGGTGCCGCGGGGGTCCGAGGAGTAGGGATGCGCCGCCGGGGACACATATCGAGGTAGTTTTGACGTTAATTTTGCTTTGTTAATACGATTGTGATTCACTACATTTATTCTAAATATCTATGTGACGAACTCTAGCAGCAACTTATAATAAAAGAAAAATCATGGCCAAGGTAGGGATGGTTCAAACAGATTGCGCGTATATGTGCATCTGTTGAATCGAAAAATGTGTCTTCAAATTTATTATTTACGGATGGATTTCCAAAACTGGTGACACAGTATTTCAGACTATGCAGCATAGTTAAATAATAAAATTGAATTCTATGAGTAAAGCCAACAACTGGCGATGTCTTGAACAAAGTTCAGCTAACTAGGTTTTTGGAAATATTAGACAACTTATACTGTCATCGTTTTATCAAGATAATATATTAAGCAACTGTATTGTCTTTAATACTAACAGGGATAGCTGAAAAATTATAATATATAATGCATTTTATCGGCGCAATCCGCGTGTACGAGAGAGAGACACGTGTAGCGCGCGGTATCGCTGGCCTTGTTTGTGCAGCGAACTGTTTATCGATGTCATTATTGTGTTTGTATATTGTTACGTCAAATATTTGATTGACGGTAATGCGTAGGTATGGAGATAGTGTTGGGATGATTGGTTCTAATACAATAGTCAAACGATGAGTACAACTTAAAAATATTTTGATATTTTTCAAATTTATTTAGAATCGTTAGGTCTTAATGTCATGACAGAAATAAATATGTATGAAATTGGTAAATGCGTCTAGCAATCGACTACCAATAAAACTGTCGGATTTTTGTAATTAATTGTTGTCCTAAAATATAAGTCATTCATACGATTAATTTAAATTAAATGTGAATTAATACAATTAAGTTAGATTCTTATAAGAATAGGAGAACACTTTTAAACTGTGATAACAAAAACATCCTAAGTATTGAAATATACTTGAAATAAGTAAGTCATAAGTCGTTAGTTTTTAGCAACTATAATTTTGCCTCATTTATTACGAATATACTTACTATCGATAGTAAGTTATCGACAGAGACACATCCCTCGCTGAGGACGGGTTTAATTACACGCGCAGCGCGGCGACAGGTCGGCGAGTGACGTCACAGTGCGCCATCTCTTTCTAACGGTGGCTTACTTGTGTACTTATCAATGTGTGTGTTTAATAGTGGGTGCTATGTTCTAAGTGGGCTTTGATAGGTAAGCATGGGTAGGTTGCAGTGTACATATCAGAAGGAATAATAAATTACCTTGCAATATTCGCGGTCGTTGCCTTTTTTAATAAATGTTGTGAAGAGATCGCAACTGAACAATCTTATAACACAACTTATTACCAGATGTTTAAAAAAAAATTAAAGTAATTCAAACGCTTTGGCTCGCATTATTTAATAAAGTAAATGGCTTGTTTATTTGTATAGTAGTAGTAGTGTAACCTTGCATTTGATGCGTTTTTATGTTTAATACAATAAAAACAAGGTGAATAATTATTGAAAAGAAAGACTATCGAATGTACGTTCAATTTTACCGTTCGTCCGTAGATTGCTGGATATGTGTCGATTCATACAAGCAAATCTAACGAACGTCCATCATACCTGTTCTGTTGAAAAATTCATTTTCTCCTCCATTGCACACAGCTCTACTGAAGAGTAGGTACTTTATTACTTTAAGAACAAGTAATTGTCAATGTTGAGAAATAAATATTTGAATTTGAATTTGAATTTTATTATCAAAAGTGCGTATTTCCATACAATGTCAACAAAGTACCACCGCTGGTACAATTAAATACTACTTCATGTTCTCTAAGTGCTGTCTCGGTCGAAGAAACCAATCAAATACTTTGTAGGGATTCTCTTCTGTGGAACAAAGGTGGCAGAGTCAGTCCAATTTATTAACTGGCTGGTTAAGTGCGTCTTGGCGACGGAAAATGGGTTTTTTATTAAATGAAATTCCCGTTTAGTCATCAGTTCAATGGGCCAGTTTCTTATGTTAAGATCTCGCCTGTTTCGGTTCTACAGTCCTTTCTACCTACAAATAACAATATAAGTCATCAATAACATATACGATGAATGACATCTGTAGGCACGGATGCCTGTTATCATCAGATGCATCGAGGGCTAGTTTACCGGTTATGACAAAGTAAAAGAGCGACTATTAATAAACTTTGTGAGACACAGGCAGAACCGAGGGCAGGTAATTAATGTTTTCTATCCACCTACCTCCGCCAGCTTCACATACTGTCCTAAGTAGTAGCTTTTGTGTTTGAGATTTCAGTGCAAGGTGAGCACACACTAGCCAGGTGACAGGCATCAGGCGCCAGGTAGTCAGCTGTTGGAGCCACACGGGTAGACGGTGATGGCGGGTACACCCACGACGGTGGTGTTTGCAAATGTTTTTATATGGATATATTTCTGAAGTTACACTATCTTGGTCGATGATATAATAGCTGTATTCAATTCAATGTAGAACTGTTTTGTTACAAACGTATCAGATCATGGGTTATGTGTAACTATGATACTTCAGTAAACCTAGAGTAAACAAGCCAGGCTGCCAACTTTATAAATAAAAGCCACTGGAACTCGTAGAAGCTTATATATTTAAAAAAGTAAAATAGGAAGCCTGTTAAGACCAAGACACTATTATAATTGTGTTTCACATAAAACAATAAAAATACAACATGATATTGGAAATGTAGGTATTATGGCAACGTATATTTATAATTTAAACTTCCCGAAAAACGTCTCTAAAATTTATATTCCAAGTAATATAATGCTAATCTTGCATCAACTCTAACTATAGTATATTTATAGAAAATATAATTTATTGATATATAAAAACAAAAATTAGCTTTAAATACAACTGGCACAGGTAACAAAATGAATCTTCGTTCCAAAAGTCCAAGTTAAAAAAAAATATAAACCGCCTGCAAAGAGTATTGTGAAAAAAGTTTTGACTGGCAAAAGATTGGTGTCGATGCAGAGCGCTGCAAACAATGTTTCCTTGACTGGTGCTCTGCTTAATCTGGAGTAGAGGTACTCAAAGTAACGTGGCCATTTTCTCGGTTCGAATAGAAACAAGTTTCGTGACGGTCAAGGCAAACTTTAAACAAAAGTTGAATCAAAATTTCAAACAAACATAGTTAAATCTAACCTAAATCCCTGAACCCCATTTCTAGAATACCAGCTTCAGATCTTCGCAACCCAGTTCAATTTACCGAAATCCTCGCCAGCACGAATCTAGGTCACCAGAGCTGGGTCTAGGAACTCGGGTCACACAGGTCAACCTGATCTTTCACTTCCTTTCACTGCGCCGGTGGGGCGCTGTGGTCGAATTTTAGTACTAGATAAGGTTATATTAATTATTAAATAATATCTTTCGTAAAATAAGAAGATCATGTTTTAATGACTAACAATACCACAATAGCGTTAAACCCCTTTATGATCAGTTGAGTATGTCGAGGCTCGAACACGGAGCTCCGATGCAGGCGGCGCGACACCAATACCAAGAGGTGGTATAATTGAAAAGTTAGTATTAAAGAGTGATTCAAATTATATTAAAATTGTACTGAATAAAAAAATATATTGGTGTATTAGGAATCACAAGAAATTTTTTATTTCCTATTTAAACTCAGACACAGTTTTGTAACTTCAAAGACCAAATCCATTTTCATGATCGCATTTGTCATAATACCTCCCAGAACTTACGAAGTATCTATCTATCTAGTTTTTTCTCACTTATTCACAGGCTCCAAGGGTTATATCGGTATAAGATAATAGTTAACTAAACAACTAACTCTGTTTTAGGCGCTTTCAATAAGTATATCATCACCGCCTTGATAAACCCATATTATCTTTGACTCCCACAACCATTTCAAATCGGCCATCTTAAAATCTTCACAGAAATTTACCTTTGCCTGCCACAAAAAAACAAAAATGTTCCAAATTCAAACTCGTAAACTTGCCGCCATTATTTTGACAGTAACCTCATACCTTTAACACGCCGACCATATGTTTTGTCCGCCTACACCTTCGCAGGTAACAAACTGATATTATTCCGAAACATCCCTTACAACACTCAAGTAAGGTATATTTTTGTATGATAAAGAAGGATAACAAATAACAAGCGAGTAACGAAAAAATATATAAAAAGCGTTCTTTGTGCGGGCATGTGTGTGTTTCTGGGAACCTGTAGATAATTAGTGATGTATGTAGGTAGGCCGGCCATAATGCCGGTTCTCGGAAACGTATATTGATTAGGATAACCGACTTTGTTGAGAATGATGTCATTTTTTGAAACAGTTTTTGGTAATCAGGAGTTTGCTTGTATAATTATAGGTTTGCGTCTTGATATATTTTGGGTTGGTAGGTTTTAGGTTCCTTTTAGGCTCATTTAAAATGATCCTGAAGTACCTATTGAAAGCAAAAGTTATTTTGTCTTTACGATCCTACTTTTAGTAAGATAGACGTTTAAAAATTTAATGAAAAAAATTTATGAACTACTGACTTATAAGTAAAAACTTTTTTTGATATAAACATGCACACATAAATATCTATATCCTAATATTTTATTGATTTTAGTAAAATATCTCATTTAATTTTTACTTCAAGTTGAACATACAAGTAAGTCAGCAGAAATAGTAATTCAGGACAATGGTTCACATCCACACATCTGTCTCATCATCGCAGGACGGAACCTGTGCGCACTTCCATAAAGACATAAATTAAAAAAGTGAATCTATGTACTTACTTACTCACAATTTAGGTACAATTTCTAATTTGTATAGGTAATCAGAATGACTTACAATAACTACCACTAGGTGGTACTTTAAAAATATAATAAGAAATGTAGCCCTGTATTTATAGATTTAAACGAATATAATGTGAAACTTCCCGAACAAACACCACTTAGCCGATTCACATATTTTCCTCATTGTGGGAACGGCTAGCGCCATCTGTTGTCGAATAGAAACACTGACACACGCTACACTGCGATTTTGCTACAAACAAAACACATGCGCGTACCTTACAATATTGAGATAAACAGTTAATTTATTGAGCAGGTTCTATTATTTTATATAAAGTTTATGATATTTGAAAACAAATTATTGAAGAAAGTAAAATTTGAAGTATTGAGTGTAATGTGTTTGGTGGACCATACGGGTAGTTTAAACTCAAATGAATATTTTCTCCTACTCCTATTTAAGACACCAAATGATTGGGATTCTTTTACAATGTTGTCATTGCATAGAGCACGCTTTACACTCGATGGTAGGCGACATCCGTGTCCATAGACATCATTTAACGTAAGGTAGTTGTAGGTAATTTGCTAAACAAAACAGTAAAAACATATTTTTATTGTGCATAAATCTATAAATCTATGTGCGTAGGTTTACGCAACCTAAACTTTTTTACTGCCAAAATTAAGCTGTACTTCTAGAAATACATCAAACGCCTTTTCAAAACCTCTTGAAGACACGTATCTTCTTGATTTCATAGTATTTATATACCCTGTAATAGTCAGCAAACGAGCACGCTATTCACCTTGTAGACATCCCTATGGACAGCATTATTCAAAGTGTCTAATCGATTTAAATTGTGTGTTCGAACCCAATTAGATATCTTACAATTTTAAATTTAAAAAAGCACGTCATTTTGGTACATCGAACATGCATCAATTATGCTATCATCAAGCACCAGTTGAACAAAGCGAGTGGCGCCACCTAGTTTTGTAGGTAGGTCGGAGCTCGGACTCTGTAGGTACGTAGGGGTACATGCTGTATCGGCAAGCGTGAACAAATGGTTTTACTTTATTTTATACATATTAGAGAGAGAGATGTTAGGTTAGAGAAGATGGTGGTTAAAAATAGCACTAAGTTATGATAAAAGAATATTCTTTTACTTAAAAGATCATTCCACGCAGAAGCATTTCCTGTGTAGAGTCGTGTAAAATGAGTCATAAATAATACGTTACCCATTAGGTATGTGAAAGTAATAAGAAACGCTATGTTAAATTGCCAAAAGATATTTACCTTAATTGATATCTGATAATTAAAAATTCAAATTAAAGTAAATAAAAAGAGATAAATATTGTATTGTGGGTAGATTATACTTATGGTCATTATATTTGGATTTTGACATTACTATTATGCAACGTCTATGACATTAACGTTCTTTCTACGGCGTGGGGATGCAGGGATGATGTACATATATACGTTTAAACTAATGTTTGTTAATTCTCCTTCATAAATTCAGTTAGAAAATGTTGATGATAGCAATCAGTTTTTGATTACGGAAATTAGTGAATCGCTTTTGATAATTCTTTTTTAACTATTACACATACACTTACTTTGTTTCAACATTCGCTTCATACAACGTCCTTATAGGTGTCAGTCCAAGAACCTACCTACACGAGTCCACCCAGTGCGTAACTCGAGCTGCGTCGGATGCCAGCATCCGCTGCGCGCGCGCACCCGGACGCAACCATGAAAGAGCCTTTATTGAAAATACACTTTTTTTATTTGAAGCACGACATGTCAGATGTTGGGGCAATTTGTGCACAGGGTTAATGTACGTTTTCGGAAGTACTTAATTAATTAGCTTCAAACTTGTTTTGATTTTATTTCCATTTTAACGTGGCCTTTATTGACAGGAATGTTAACAGTAGATACTTACAATAGTTGCTTTTACATATTTCATATGGTTTATGGGTTTAAAAACGATTTTCACATTTTTGGATGCTCTTTATATCCAGGCAATCTCCTAATGTTGAGAAAATTTTGGATATTAAATGTAATATGAACTTACATTACCTAATTGGTACCAGAAAGAGCGGTGCTTTCTAAAAGCTCGCAAGAAGCGTGGGGTAAAAAGAGCTACATATTTTTTCGAAGACACTGGCCCATAAATACATCAAGTGCGTAACGCAAATATTTTTTTATTTATTCGCGCGCCATCAGATAATAAACTATAATAATAATTTCCCGCCTGATTTATTCAGAGTACATTTTTTCACACTGTTCTCAAGCAATATCTTAAGTATAGGAGATAAATATCTGAGCTAATAAACGCGAGGGGGTAATTTGTCATCTCGTGTGAAATAGTAGGCAAAGCCGCGGGCAAACTTATTTATATGGGTGAAATATGGCGCATCGTATGCTGGAGCTATTTACCCAGGAATATATTACTGAGATTTTTATTTATTTATTCCGGGTCTGTTATTGGTTTGTTTCTTTTAGCATCGAACTGCACTTAATCTTACAATATTCATAAAAGTCAGTTAAAGTTAATCCAAATGACCTATGCTCTAAACCAATTACAAATGAATACGTCACATGGGATGTAGGTAGGTAGAGTCAGCCGAAACTGTGCTTTACCACCTACGAGCGAAGTTGCACGTCAAAAACCAAGGTTGATTTCCCGCGTAATCCTATTCTGACAGATACTGACGCAACCTTACAGCTGTTTTGGTCACACACTAAGTTATGTCAAAAGTGGCGGACCGCTTTCCTGGACAACTGTATTAATAACACTTTTTATTTTAATAAACACTGTGTATTTTAGAACATATATATTTCCTATGGCCTTACAGATTTATCGTATACTTTTCAAGAAAATTTATCGTAGTTTTCCAGCACTTCATCATCCCCGATCATCTTTGATCATCGACTATCATCAACGAGCAGGGGATCATGTATATACATTAGGAGATAACAAGGCATCGTTCACACTGGAAAAATAATCTAGATGTAATCTACTTTGTGCTGTTGAAAGGTTCCCTTTGTAAATGTTGATCCTGCTTTGCACCTATTATGCAACATTGCGTAGGTACTGTAATATTTAATATACTAGCATTTACAATTTAAAAGTACTACTGATATGTTCTCTTTAAATTTATATTCAAGCCACTCTCTGTTTTACGAATCAAATTCAATTATCTAACAGACTTGACATGACAATAAATATTTTAAAAAGAAATTCGTATTGGCGATATATCTTAATTAAAAATTTATTGCTCGTTATAAAAGGCGTGATCACGATAAATCTAGTGAATACCGGTTCGTACCGGAATATCGTATAAATGACAGAGCGCGGTGGAAGACATCTCGGCGTTGACGGGTAAATGCGTTTTGTTGACGGACGGTGTGAACCGGCCGTGTGTGTTGGTGGAGACTGAGGTGCGTTAGAGACTTGTTAAGATGTATTTGCTTCGTGTTAAACAAAAACTAATTTGATTGGCGTAAACTTTGTGAACAACCAAATCCAAAACCGAAAATTTCTGTAAACTTTTGATGATTTATTATATTGATACATTGATAGAGTTACACTCAATATTTTCTTAAGTTTTCACGATTGAATTAATTTTCATTATTCTATATTTAACTGGATTACTTTTGAACCGGATTTAGATAAAATTTCGGATTTCGTTGTAAAAGCATTTCGGTTATTGAATTATAGAGTTACACTATCCAAACATAACATGCATTTATAAGGATGCACGTGGGAGTAGGGCAACAGACAATCAGACTTGCCAGGCTTTGTAAAAATTACCAAATCTTTCAAGACCGGGAAAAAAATTATAAAATGTTCTATCGTAACTGAGTCTACTTTCATCTAAACCACTTAAAGCAATAAGTTTGATCGACGCATGATATTTTTTATAATTCCTAATGTAAACGTAGACTGCTAGCAACTAGCAGGTCACTTGGCTCGCTTCCAGCCGACCAATGAAGCCAGATTCTGTAATAATCGGTGAGATAACTATCGATTAAGGTTAAGTGGCGCGTGTGTCATCCGAGATTTGAGTGATTTCGAGCATTTTTTGTTACAGATTCGGATTTTTCTTTGAGAGAATTTTGTTTATATCTAGCTGTAGATTATGCCACAGATACCATCCCATATATTGCCGAGGCGAGGAGTTAATAACACGAACGTTACGTTTTATTGAGTTAAATATAATCAAAACTATTCACCGAAAATATGAAAACATTTTGCTTTCTGGGATTTGAGATATAAACTAATTAGTAACTATACTGTGATCCAGGGTCAAGATGCACCATCGGGAATCCAGTAAACAACCTAAACTCGTCGTGTGAGGAAGGTTTTCTGGGTCCGGTAGGCAAGCATACAACTCACGGGTTAAGTTAAAAATACTCAAATGTAAGTAACAAAACCAAACAAACGAGTGAACGATTGTGTGAGTCAGTCAGTCAGTCAGCTCATCCGTTCTCCGCTCAGAGTGAGTGAATCCGTACTGCCAGCTGGGATAAGTTGATTCCGGCTAAATATATAGAACAATGAAAATCACTTATTACTGTCGTTCATTTATCGATTAGGTATATATTCCATGCAACATGTTCGATTATTTTATGATACAATAATTGACATCAATAATCGACAACAGTGAGTTGACGTATCTTGCATTTCCTTTTCGTCTAGAATCTAGATTGTTGTTGGTTTTTCTATTTGAATGACCTATTTTTGACACTCATAACATTTTAACCTTTTGGCTTGCCATTACTCAGACTCCTTTCATAATTTTTTACTGAATAAAATAGTACGTATTATTATACGTACTATTTTATTCAGTAAGATTATTATCAATACGATTATCTAAAAAGCTTTGATAATACAGTCCTTATTGATACTCGTCGCATCCAAAATTGTTCCCACATTAGAATAATTATTTTCAGAATTGTGGTACGACTCTTATATTTATTTGTCACATTGTAAAGCTTCAAGGTGAGCATTTACTGTTTTAATGCTCTCAAAATAATAACTTCCAGTTATTGCCTTAACATCAACAGAATAATTAAATTTAAACTATCCATTAAAACGAGGCGTGGGCCTGTGAAGCTGGCACAAGTGTCTCAGGGAGTCTATTGCATATCTCCATCTGGTTGCGTCCCCCATCCACCTGGAGCCAACTCTCTTACAAACATCTAGCTATGTACCCGCCCACGGTTCGTTCACTCACTACACAACGAGAAATACGGAGAGTTTTCTGAATTAATATGAGGCTAACTGCCATCCGGGCTCTTTATATTGATTTTTATAATTATTTCTGTGTGCAGTGCGTTCAACATCATGCGGGTAGTAAGAAGCTTCTGTATCTACAGATACTGCTTATTTAGTAGTGGCTAATTAAACCAACGAAGCTCGGCCAGTAGCTACATGTTGAAAGGAACCAAGCCACGCACGGAGTCAGTCCATTCTACGCTCAAAAGCTCTTGAATCCAAGTGATCCATATAAAGGGTCTTCAAACAAGGAACCTGGCTCTTCACTCAACCAATAATCGAATTGTCATAACTAGAAATGTTCCGTTCCGTTTAGATAAATCCGCGCTGCGCATACGCCGACGCTCAAAAGATTTATCCCGCGTTTTAAGAACATTATTTAAAATTATGAGTTATTTATTAATGGATTAGAATGAAGAATCCTCGTGAAGCTGAAATTCATGGATATGCACGTTTCATGTCGTTGTAATTCAATTTAATTATTAGTGGATATTTAATTTTATACTGCGGTTGAAATGTTTTAAAACTTGTATAAATCATGGGTTTACCTTTCCTTTAAAAATTAAAATGTTGCAGTCTAATTTTGCAAAGGTTATGTATTCTGAATTGGATTATATTATAAATAAAAAGATAATATGTATGGTAATAAAGTTTCTTTACATTTAATGTAAATATAATATATATAATATAATGTCAATCAGTTACTGTCAGTGTCTGTTGGCCTGACAGTGACGTAACGTGGAGCAATATTTTAACCCGAGTAACTAAATGTATATATCAGGTTCGTGAAAATCGGTCCTAAAAGTTCTAGAAACTTCCACGCTATAAAGTGTACCCCAATGTTTAGTTTCAGCTTACATTTCATCTGGTGTCAAGTGACGACGAAGGCGAGTACGGTACACGCCTGGCCAAGAAGTACCTGGTTCCTCTTCCATTGTATTTACGCCCACTCTTTGTAGACACGAACCAAAAGCGAGCTTTTAAGCTAACGAGTTATATAATAAGGTGCAACCTCTTCATGCAATAACTTCAAAATTGACTTCGAGAAAAAGAACATGTACCTACTACGTTTACTTCAAAATTATAAAAGATAAATCAATATGACAGATGCAAATAAAAATAATTTTGTATCGACATAAAGAGACATTGTAAATAGATTGAAAAAATATTATACCCGTAAGTTTCTTGCCAGTTCTTCTTCACGAAGGTTTTTCCGAACTGGTGGTAGAGTCATGCTTTATTTGACGTCAATAAGAACAAGTAATTGTCAATGTTGAGAAATAAATATTTGAATTTTAATATTAGGTCTTTACCTATGAAATTGCCGTTTTTCACGAAATAAATGAAGCGTAATTTTTTATATATTTTTTATTTCTATTAATCAAAATAATCACCCATGCAATCAATGCATCTTTGCCAACGCATTGGTAGCTTATTGATGCCTTTCTTGAAGAAATCAGCTGGACGGGAGGCAACAAATTCTTCAAAGGCATTTTGTACTGCCTCTCCGGTATTGAATTTTTTCCCCGCCAAGAAGTTATCCAAATTCTGGAAAAAGTAGAAGTCTGTAGACGCAAGGTCTGGTGAGTACGGCGGATGACGGAGAACTTCCCACCCCAACTCTTGTAGCTTGGAGACCGTCTGCTGTGCAGTATGAGGTCGCGCGTTGTCGTGCAGGAGCAGTGGAGCCGAACGATTGACCAAAGCTGGTTGGAGACGTGCGAGCTTCTCCATCATTGTGTTCAGTTCTTCACAGTACACATCTGCAGTAATGCTTGTCCCGTTTGGCAAGAAGCTGTGATGAATTACACCCGCGTTAGACCAACAAACGGTGACCATCACTTTTCTAGGGGTAAGTTTTCGTTTAGGGCATTGTTTGGGTGCTGAACCAGGGTCCAACCAACTTGCTGAGCGCTTACGATTGTCAAACAGGATCCATTTCTCGTCACAAGTAACAATGCGGTTCAGAATTCCTTCATTTGTGTGCCTGCTGAGCAGTGCAAGGCACGTCTCCACGCGTACTTCGCGCTGGCGGTCATTGAGTTCGTGGGGTACCCATTTGTTAAGCTTTTTTACCTTGCCAATTTGACGCAAATGGACCAATATTGTTTTGATGCTAACGTCGAAAGCTGCTGCTAATTCAGCCGTGGATTGAGTTTCATCAGCTTCCACAATTGCCTTTAATTCGTCATTGTCGACCAAAGTTTTCGGACGACCACGGGGTTCATTTTTCAGGTCAAAATTTCCAGAACGGAAGCGGGTAAACCAATAACGGGTGGTGCGTTCGTTTGTAGTGTTCGCTCCGTAAACGTCGTTGATGTTGCGTGCCGCTTGTGCCGCTTTGCTGCCACGACGGTACTCATACTTCATAATTACTCGAATTTTTAACTTATCCATGATGACGAAAAATGTTCGAATGCGTTGAAAACAAAACACTAACTATTAAACAAATGACGATTTTAGAAAAAGAATTCCATGTTTGTCAAAAAAAATTAATTTGAAATTAGAATTATCAGTCAAAAAAAAAATATTTTCATTTGAAATGGCCAGTACTGCAAAACGGCAGTTTCATAGGTAAAGACCTATTGTAATGAAAACGAAACCAATGATTCATTCAGAGACGTCTGTAATATTTTCAAATGACACAAGCAGCGACACTAAAACAACTTTAAAATCGCCACCGATCAGTACGTGGGACAATAAATCAACTGCTGTGTCGCTTCCGATGACGTGCTGCTAATGAGTAGTCCAGGGCGGCGGCTGAGCAAACAACCAGGATCGGACGCAGTGCTGACGGGCTGATCGCGAGTGCAGGTGCTCGCTGAATGAAGACGCTGTCTAACGAGCTTCGAATTGAATTAGCGATCAGGGATGTGTATGTCATCAGTTTGAAAGGTGTTCGAATTTTATTATCTTCATAATGACTGGAAGATTAATAATCCATTTTGTTGATATTACTTTTAAATGTCTGAAAATGTAATAGAGGCAATTGGAAGACCTGTGGCCGCTCTGTGCCTCGCCTCGGTTGGTGCTTGTTACTGCTAAACACTCATAATATATAGGATCTTATAACATAAGGTTTCAGACCGTACCGTGATCTTTATTTGATAGATTCGAAAATATAAATTATTCTATGTACCGTATATGAATGATTCTATTTGCGACGTTTTAACTGTAATCAATTTAAAAAAATAAATAAATCTATTATTATTATAACCGGGCACCACGTCTTATTTCACAAAAAGATTGAAGGCAAACATTTTAAACCCCTTACATACAAGCAGTACCTATCATTTTAGGATTATTAGGATATTAGGATTTTAGGATATTATTTTAGGTGATTTTTATTAACGAGTTTCCCATATTTTTGCAAATACCGTTGTAAGCGCCACCGTTGCAAGTTTCCGCGAGCATGACTCTTGTAAAGACTTTGTTGAGGGATGGTGAAGAATATGATGATTTTCGAAACGTTCGTTCGCCTTGGTATATAACATTGCTAGTTGCTGAGTCCCAAAACTAAGATTTGTTATTAATACGTATATAACAATTAACACAATCTCTAAAAGCAACATTTATCTGGTACCTATACTTGTTTTGCCAAATGAAATATTTCTCCTCGAATTACTACGCCCCATATTAAAAATCACATTTGGTTATTCTAAGAAACGAAATAAATATGTTTTCGAGCGCCGGCGCAGGTGGTTTTAACATTCAAACAATAAACGTGTCCACGGAGGACTTATGTTAATTTTACACATTAAATACCAACATGTTTCTCATTTCATTAAAAAATCGAGCCGAAATAACACTTATAGGCATGTAAATAAGGACCGTTATATAAAGCTGCGACGCATTCCTGAAAGGGTAAACGCCACGTGTGTACCGTATGCAAAATTGAAATAAAAAGTAATGTTTTAGGGATCCTGCCATGACTAGAATAAATTCATTACTAACAAAGGTGTATCAAAACACTTAAGATATATAGGAACTGAAATGAACTAATAAATCTATATACAGTAAGAAATGAAAAGTTTTGCGAACGAGTGGTTGTGGTTATTGTCTAATTTGGGCTATATCTCAGCCAACATAAAGCCTCTAGAAAGAAATATTTATAAGCGCCATAACTTCAATCACATTGTTATTAAGTTTGCCTTTTTGCGTTCATTATAAACATACAAATTTGAAATATATCATTTAACTACGAAATCATTCATTCCTCAAAAATTCCTGCTGCGGAACCACCACAAAATTCATCATAGTCTGGTCTCACATTCTGGTTATTAAAAAAGATCTCTACTCGGCGTAAGGTGAACGTACTACGTTGGAGTGAGCCATCCACTCAACAAGGATTTCACTGCTCACTGTCTAACGCCGCGCCAGTTTTATCACGACTGGAGATTCATTCAAGAATAGTGACGAGGAATTGCTGAAGTCGAAAATCGTTCTAGCGATGATTAGGGATTACAATTTGGCTTTCACTGCTGCCTCATTTATTTATAATTTTTTTTTATTTATGTATGGCCATCTCCTCCCTTCTCCATACACAACGGGTAGGTACGGCATTTAACTGGAAACTAATATTTGTTTTCGAGTTAACATGTTTGTGTTCGAGTTTTGGATGTTTTCTATTTATATATTCTTACTTTAGTATTTTCCTAGGTGACGGTATGGTCAATCTTAGCACAAGATTTGAATACTTTGTGACTATATAAATTAAACATAACTCAAATTGTATAACAAATTTTTCGAAGCACAAATTTAAAAAACTCCGACTGACGGAAAAAATCTCACACATCTTTTGAATGGCTAAACTGATTTTTTTCAAACATGGATGAGAGCACACGATTTATTCAAATTGTAAATAAAAAAAACTTTATCAAAAACCGTTTTGGAGCTATTGTGCTACAAACAGACTCGTCACACCTGTAACACCCTTCTCTTTACGTCGGGGATTCAAAAAATAATTCTGAATGTAAGAAACACGTGGAAATTTTCATACGACCTGAAAATATATTTTTGTACAGATTGCGAACCATTTCTCTCACGTTATCTTCTAATTAAAGGTAAACCCACCCGAATACGGGCTCATAAATAAATTAAATTAACCTTGACACTGCCTTATACAGATGCTTTAAATATCAGGCGATGTTTCAACACGCTACTTACATTAGCTACGTACGTAATATTTCTTACACAGTGGGAGACAAACTGGGTTGAGATGATTTTGAATCTTACTATCCAAGCTGGAGGACTGACTTTCCTTTGTGTTTGTAGTTAAGTGGTTTTCTCATACGAAGACGAGGTGTTTTTTTGTAATGTTTAATGGAATGATACCGTCCTGACAGACGTGTGAACAGCGAGGTACCACTTTCACAGGACACTGTCGAGCTGCATTTAGCCAACGCAACGGTTAGCTGGGAATAGATCTCGAGATCGTTCGTAGGGGGCGGTGTTCGATACCATTGATACTTTTTATTTTGCTGTTATGTAAGAGGTTGTGATTAACTTTTTTTGAATAGTGGGTTAATGTTTATTAATGTATACCAGACAACAACCGATATATAAGTAGATCATTTCAACAACTTTTCTGCTAGATGAATTGAATTAGAAAATTTGTTTGAAATTTGGAATCTGGCGTAGTCTCTTGTTTTCGCAGAAGAATCATTTTAGAGAATATAACCTATAGTGTTTAGTATCTGTATTTAAATTAGATTTTCCCTCGGCTCTTTCTGAATTGAATGTGATGTATTTGTTATGTATATTCCTGTACCAACCAACGTTTACACGACTTCGCGATGGTAGTTACAAAGTTTAGGCATTAAGGTGTAACGAACTAATCTTTACAGTCGCGTACAAATCAAAAGTACGTGTCAGAAAGATAAAATTCTAAATTAAACCTTTACCATTCCAACAAAACATATTCCTTATTATTTCAGTCCTTTTGTCCACACTTTCATATCGTCCCTAACAATAACATTCCCAAAGAAAATTGAAGTGTACCTTTTAAAATACAAAAAAATCTCATCAAAGCATGTTTACGGCCGGACAGCCGAACCACGTGGCGTCTTATTAAAGAAAGGTGCCTCTTAGGATTAGGGTCGTAAAACTGGACCCCGGTGGATGAAATGCCCTCATATTGCGTCATATCCTACGGGATCATATAGGTTTTAGATGCTTTAGCTGTCAATCTTGTGCGTTCTAGGTTATTGAGATGGCGAAGTGACAGTTTACGAGAAGTGTTTGAAAAAGAGTGGGGATTGAAGCGCTTTCACTCGTAGTCGCTTTATGTGTGGTCATTGGTGTGGGTTTGAAACTGCAACCACTAATAATTGTATTAGCACGTTAGAGTTTTTTCAATAAGTTTTACATTCGATACCTACCTGCATCTGTTACAAATATACTACATTATTTGTGTTTTTGCTCATGTTAATAAGCATCATCTTTTGGGCACTGCAAAATCCAATGATACAAAAGTTTTAATGGTTTTGCACTTGCGCAGAAGTTTCTATAAAGTATCATATCGAATTCATATATCTGTCAAACGTTTCGTTCTGCAACAATAGTTGGTGCAAAAACAAATACACGACGGGTCTAATAAAATTTTAACCATGTGTCAGTGCAGACTATATTATTATTAAAACAGTTTTTCATTTCATTCTACTATTATAAACTAGCAGGCGCACACTAAAATGTCTCTTGCGCAGTTTTAGATTCATACCTTTTTGAGCATTCATACCCGTTTCACACAGTTCAAGCGCGGATGTTTAGTTCGCTTCTTTACACGCCAACGGCAACAACGAACTCATTCAGTAAACATTTGACACATGTCAACGGTAATCCAGTGGCGCAGCCATCTTGAGGCCACGAGGTCGATCGAGGTAATTGACAACATTACTTGTAACAGTGAAGTAAAACATCGTTCTGAGAAGTTGTTTTGACTTAACATACAAGTATGGTGGATTGCAACATTTTGTAAACCAGGGTGGTTGTTTAGTTCAAACTGAGGTCCCTGCATTGCGATTTTTAGGTCTGTCGTAAGCAAAAAAAACACTAACAAAACATTCATCAAGCTCTTTTTGTTTCTTTTCACCACGATTTCTAAGTCTTTCTTTCCATTCTCAGCAATTCGTAGACAGAAAAGCATAATAAACAAATTAAAGAAAAAGTATATTTCGATATATTCAAGTCAACCCTTCCGATGGCGTCTATAAAGTTGGGTAAACTGCGATGTTTTTTTAACCGGTCTAAGGGTGGTATAATAAATGCGGCCGGGTCGGTGAGGCAGCATATGATATATATAAAGTTTGAGCACCGGTCACTGTGTCCACCTACGGGTAGTGCCGGGTTTACACGCCGCAGTTTTTTTATCATTTTTGTTCAAATTTTTTATACCTCTAAGAATACTTTAGTTGAATCATTATGCTCAGTGAGATTTTTGAAAAATTAATTTTAAATCAATTACTCTCTCATTTTTATGGTAATAGTTTAATGAATTTTAACCAATTTGGTTTCACGCGGGCTCGCTCAACAACCGATGCCGGTGTTGAGCTCATAAAACACGTATTCAGCGCCTGGGAGGAGTCGTGTGATGCTATTGGTGTCTCTTGTGACTTGTCCAAGGCGTTCGACTGTGTGGATCATACTACTCTACTCATGAAACTGCACCATAACGGCATAAAAAACCGAGCGCTTGCCTTGAATAAATTTTATATTACTATAGAAAACAGAAAGTTGCAATAAAAGGAGAAAAATCATCAGGATCGGGAGTGACAATGGGTGTGCCCCAGGGCTCAGTTCTTGGTCCTTTCGTATTTTTAGTATATATAAATGATCTGCCATCGGTCATTAAGAATCAATGGGAGGTCATATTGTTTGCTGACGATACTTCCTTCTTATTTAAAATCAAAAGACAAGAAACTGACTATCGAGCAGTAAACCAATGCATCTCCACACAGAGAAGTGGTTCTCAGCTAATAATTTGATCCTCAATATAAAAAAAAACTAAATGTGTTAAGTTTACATTGCCAAATGTCAAACAGGTAAACACAAACATTATAGTTAAGGGCCAGGAACTGACTCTTGTAAACTCAGCTGTATTTCTGGGTATAACCTTAGACGCCAAACTCCGCATGTTGATAGTTTAGCGAAAAGGCTTGGCTCTGCCGCATATGCTGTTAAAAAAAAAATGAGACAAATTTCAAATGAAACAACTGCTCGTTTAGTCTATTTCGCTTACTTCCACAGCCTCATGACCTATGGCATTCTGTTGCGGGGGAGGGCTGCCGACATCGATACTATATTTGTTCTGCAGAAAAGGGCTGTTCGCGCAATCTATCAGCTCGGTCCAAGGGTGTCACTTAGAAGTAAATTTAAGGAAATAAATATATTACTTTCCATTCACAATATATTTTAGAAAATTTAATGTATGTAAAAAAGAACATAATAACCTTGTTCAAAAGAAAAAAAGATCTGCACAATGTTAACACAAGAGGAAATATGCTGGCAGCTCATAATAGTAGGCTTCATAAAGTCACTAACTTATTCATGGGTCAATGTATACGCTTTTATAATAAGGTTCCTGAGGATATCCAAGGTCTTCCTATTGACAAATTCAAAGAAACTATAAAGGAGAAGTTGTGTGCTAAAGCATATTATAAACTATCCGATTATTTGGATGATAAAAGCCCTTGGGTATAATCCCCTCAATAACAGGATTTTCCTAGTATTTGTAACAAAACACGTGTAATGTGTCGGTTTGCTCGTTGAGGTCTTCGTTCCGATAAATATCTAAAGCGTCATTGTCACTAAAGTACGTCTTCTTAAGGTAGCGTCGGGTGACGGGTCGCTCATTTCTCTCTAATATGGTTGAGGAGGGCGATGGCTGGATCCCGCGTTAACTCGTGAACGGGTGCCGTTTGAGGGTGTTCGTCGTTTGGACACTTGGGGGGAGGGAGACTTGCCGAGCTAACGGATGCAGATAAGAATAACTGTGTATAGACATAAAGAGACTGTAAATTTATTTTGAAAAAAAAATATACCCGTTAAGTTTCTTTTCTTTTTTCGAACTGGTGGTAGACTCATGCTTTATTTGACATCAATAAGAACAAGTAATTGTCAATGTTGAGAAATAAATATTTCATTTCATTTCAGAGAACTTTATTCATTTATGAATTTATCAATGAGTATTTCAGCCATTTTATTCTAGTGAGTGTCAAAACATGGTGTAAACTGAATAACTTTGTCCAAGGAACATACGTCAAGTTAGCGAATTTTTTTCCACACTCATCTCTGGCTTATTAAGAGTCCAAAACTGAACAACTTTTCTTAAAAATCACAGCATTTAAAATGCCTCACAGCGTAAAAATATGGTAGCAGAAAGTAAACCCCAACGAAATCACGAGTCCAAAACGCATTGAGGGTTAAAAAAAGAAAGAGCCACTTGGCACTCTTTTGTCAAAATTGTACCATACATGAATACCTACTTAATCAGGATCTTATATATATAGCTTTGAGCAACTCTTTCTCCTGTATCTGGCTTAACCATACTTTTGTTACACCCTGTATGTGAAACATCGTTAATTATCATGATAGTGTTGGAGTTTTAGTTTAAATAAATAAAAACAGCCCCATTAATGACCGAAGGAAATATACAAAGACAGTATTGTATTTGTCATCAATGTCAAAATCATCTACAAAATCAAAGATGTATCTGTTCCGTGTAAACCACCACATCCACCAATACTGCATCAACGCTACACCGTCCGCGGTCACTCGTGTTTGTATGAAAAATATTCCAATACAGCCCGCCCCCCGCACCGGCGCTACCCTCCCCCGCACAGCGATGTATCCTCCGGCCAAGTTATCTGTGCAGTCAAGGGCGACGCTCCCTGCTATGTTTACATTTATTTTCACATAAGAATCTTGAGTTCCAATTTTGTTCACTGAAAAGATAAGTCGGTGGCACTGTAAAGGTGATTGTAACAAGATGGCGTGTCGCGAGATTGCCTTTTGAAATAGTTCTCTGTATGTAAAAGGTTTGCTTTTATTTGACTATCTTTCTTATATTGTCTACAGATTTCGAGAACATTTTTATAATCTGTCTTTGTTTTGCATATATAAGCTTTCTGTTCTGTTTTAAATGTGGTTTTATTGAAATAAGAAATTGTATCTTTGATTCCATAATTTTATTTAAATTGCAGATGTACCTACTAGTTGATTAAATCTGACAAATCGTAAAGATAACGAGGTATGAGTTTTTCACTTTGATGCAGCGGCGATCTCAAGCTGAACCCCTTCACTCTCAACAGCATCTACAACTTAGCTATGAAACTATTCAGGTTTATATCCCTTAATACGCCGCGAGATTTATGCTGAAAAATCTTCACATAAAAAAAAATGAAAAGCGAATCAACCTCGAACACAAGCAATGGGCATAACCTTTGAAATATGATAATGATCTCGTGGGCACCGGACCGTGGCCCTGCCTCGGGGGAGGCCGGGCCACGCGCCACCGTGTCTTAATTTCCGGTCACATCGCAGATCTAAGATTATGCTCATTTTTATCCTGCCTGTAGAGGAAGGTGTTTGGGGCTTTGGGGATAAGACGTTGAAGTGTGAATGCTGTTTTTATATTTTATTGGATTTCGGAGAAGAAAACGTATTGGTTTTTCTTTGTTTTAGTTTTATTTGAAACATTTCATGCAAAAAAGTGCATGATCATTGTGAATTGCCGTGCTTGCTAGCTGCACGCTGCAGTGACAGCTGTGTACGTTTACTGGTACTCGAACCAAATTGATATCTGTTGAAAGCGACGATATAATGGGAAAAAAATTACGCTATTTGAGCTATAGAAAATAAGTACCTCACAAGTAATTCACATAACGTTACCTGCTTAGCACTATCCATAAGCTTTGCTTTTTCTTTCAATTCGATTTTAAGACAGTAACAAAATTTGATTCACAGTACGCACCAAACTATAGCTTAAGTACCGTATTTATTATATTATAACTATTCTAAACAATAGTAGTTTTATTATTATATATATTAAATAGATTTTATTCCACCTTATAAAACCTATACACAATTTTAGTTCTCATTGACATTATCATCGAGTACCTCCCACTTCAATAAAGTGGTCACTCGCGGTCACAAAACACAATAGTCTGTTGTGCACATTTCCATCAATATTAATAAATAAAAAAGTAAGTTTGCCTGTTATGACGACGTTTCCTTTTCATCGCGGTCTCCCCTTCTTGTGTTTACGTCGTCCACGTAAAAAGTTGTCTGTAAATATCAGTTGTTATGAAAGACTCTACAGTTGTGTAGGATTGTATGTGAATCATTTGATATTCTTATCTATTTTGAGATTTGTGCAGTAGATATTTTTTAAGAAACGTCTTAATGGGCTTGTGATATATTTATCCAACTTTGAATGATGAGTATATTTCCTTGCCTGATGTTATTCTTGATGAGAAATTAAATTGATGAGGACCAATTAATGGCCGGTAATAGCAGTATGAGAGATGAAAAGCTCCTACTCACGGACCTCATAGATCTCGTCCCCGTACCTGATTCGAATAAGTCTCACTTAAACTTTACTCCATCCTGCTCGCACGTCTCATTGCTTCCTTCTGTTCTTTCTCAGTTTCATAACTGTTAAGTATCGAAATTGTAGTATATTAAGTTTGTGCGAGTATTCATTGCCAAAGAATGGAATTTTAGAAAGTCACAAGTCTTAATTGACTTATTGTTTTAATATTTAAACCCATTTCATTCACGATTATGTTATCATAAATATATTATACCCATAAATAATAGAGGTGGCAGACGCCTGGTATGCTACCACAGACATAAGCAGGTAGAGGTGGCAGGCGTCTGGTATGCTACCACCGACATAAGCAGGTAGAGATGGCAGGCGTCTGGTATGCTACCACAGACATAAGCAGGTAGAGGTGGCAGGCGTCTGGTATGCTACCACAGACATAAGCAGGTAGAGATGGCAGGCGTCTGGTATGCTACCACAGACATAAGCAGGTAGAGATGGCAGGCGTCTGGTATGCTACCACAGACATAAGCAGGTAGAGGTGGCAGGCGTCTGGTATGCTACCACAGACATAAGCAGGTAGAGGTGGCAGGCGTCTGGTACGCTACCACAGACATAAGCAGGTAGAGGTGGCAGGCGTCTGGTATGGGGTCCATATTGGGATGCATAAATTTAATTGCCATATTATAAGGCTGCATAACGTTTTTTGGCATACAGCTTGTTTCGCATAACGTTCATACAGAATAAATCATAAAGCATACTTTATTTCCCCATAACTTCATATATAATTATAATATATTAGCATAAAATGTTTGTGCATAAATGGTTTTAAAATAACGATTACTAATCATATCATTTATTGGCATCTCACACTATGGCATAAAGTTTACAAGTTATACATAAAGAATACCATAATTTGACAAAAATAAAGGGACTATGAAATTAATAACCTGTAATAATTTTAATTATTTTAATAACAATAATAATTATTGTTTTATATTGTGATTAAAGTTAGATAATTATTTAAAATTGTGTGTCATATCATTTCTTCATTAGTTTCAAGCATGAATGTAAGCAGGCAAGCATGCATGTAAACAAGCAAGCAGGCATGCATGCAAGCAAAACAGCATGCATCCATGCAAGTATTTCTGGGTACTGATAGACATGTGACGTCTCCGGCACTACGGGATGTGCAGTCCCTTTGCCCCTACGTAACAAAGCGCAGGCACTAGTGCTCGCCTTCGCAGCTTTAGCTTGCTGGACCAGCCTCAGCCGCTACGGCTCACACGGTGTCTACGCTTCGTTACAGCGTTCGGGGGCTGCCCTCCCTCCGCGCCTCCGGGTTTATAAAAACACTCTAGGGTGGGACAGAAAGGTATCGCGTTGTTTCGGGGTTGGCCAATTTGGTTCTGTATTATTGTGTTATATAGTTTGATAATAGTGAGACGATTATTTACAATTCATCATCATCTTGTCTTAAACAATCTTGGTCAAATATAATTTTTTATTTTTCACGTGCAAGTCGCTTACTTACAAGAGTCAACATAAAGTAGGTAAATATGATCTGTACTTGATAAATTAGGCACCAAAAGTTTTTTTATATTATTACTATACATTTATGACTGTAGAGGTTATGGATACTTCCATTATGCATTTTGTATTTTATGATAATTTGTCTTTCGACGTATAACAGTTAAAATTAGAGTAGTGAAAGTGAAACTTATGGCAATGAAACCATTCTGCGTGCATAATATTCTGCTTATCTCAATTTATGCGAAAAAACTTTATGCTGAAAGTGTTATGCCAAACTACATTATAAAAAAAATTATGAGACCCAAAGGTCTCCCTCTGGTATGCTACCACACACATAAGCAGGTACAGTTATGAAAATTCAATTCAAAATTGCTTGCAAAAAGACTCGGATACCCCAAAAACTAAATAACAAAAAAAGTCCTTAATCACAGTATCACGTTACAACTAGCGTTTAATAACCCGTCATAACATCAACTAATCAGTTACTTTCATCCTTAAAACCAATACAAAAATCGCCCTTATTACTGTAGCATAAAATTGTAAATGACGACAGAAAAGATCGTTCCAATTGCTAGGCAGGACGGCGGCCGGACACTGGTGTGCTGTAACAATAAAAGGTGGTAGACCTGTTCCTTGATTGGTACTGTGGTGTTCGGAAGCGGAATTCTTAACGGATTTTAAATGGTTTATGAAATTAATGTTTCTCTAATACACTTGCATTCACATTTATTGTCAACGTTTAGAGTTTTAGCGACAAGAATATTGTTACTCATAAAGTACAATATTATTATAGAATATTCTATTGCATGTATACAAAGTTAGATGACATACCTAATGTAGACATCTTACAAAATTGATCTCATTTTTGTAGAAGTACAATACACACCATATCATATAAAGATCGGTTTGTTATCAATGAAACCACATATGTATTTCAATAAATCAACTTCGTAACAATGCTTCATTTTAAGTACAAGCACACAGTCCTTGTCTGGTGTTCCTGATCACAAGGACTACTTCTCTAAATCTGTATCTATCAATACCAAAATCTCCTTTAAATAAAACCTTACTTTTTTCTACATAAACCGGCCACACACTCACCTATCTGCACCTTAACAGAAAGTACCGCTAGAGTCATCGGCCGCGGATGTGGCCAATTGAGGCCGCAATGAAGGTGCATTTACCTCCGCCCCGCCTTGAACTTCGACGCTCAGCCGATCCTAGTTCAATGGACTGATTGTGTTACTTTACTCTGTAGTGTACGATAAGCTTCAAAACTCATTTTTCTGGATTTCATTTAAATGCTTCTTTGTACGTATTTGCTACAATTTCACGGCGATGGTTGAATTAATTGGCTTAAAATTTCCACGTCCGTGTATAGTCATTCAGGCGTTGTGTTCTAGCTTTAATTATTTTTCTTTGTTTGTTTTTCTTTTTCCTATTGTTATCTGTACAGATTGTGTAAAATAAAACAAGTTGTTGATTAATAAATAGGTTATCATCATGAATGTACCCCGGCGTGACATTGATCGTTAGTCCCCGGTGCGAAAACGTATACTTGTAAAAAAATGAATTGTCCCCTGATTTTAGAAATTTGTATGGTAGCTTAGATTTAGAACACGGGTTGCCTTTTTATTTAATAAGATGGGTTTGATGTTCCTTGTTAAGAACCTTAATGAAGAATTACCTTTTACCCACTTGATGTATATCGTATGTAGTTGGTCTCTTTGAGGCGGTATGGTAATTCCCACGAATTTTTCTTTTCTTGTGGTATTTGAAAATACCCGAATTAATAAATACATTTTCATGGTCATGTTCTTTATAATAAAATTTTAAATCTTTCTCTTTCTCCAATGATTGGATAATCGACAGTTATGTACCGACTAAATATTCCACTTCACTCTTATTTTGATGAAAACAATTACACATACTTTAAAACCAAGTCTCGAGAATCCCACAGCACCCTCCTTGGTACCAATTAGCGTCCTGATGGCATCCATTAGTCGGGCTGCGCGCACGTCGTGGCAATTGCGCCAATCAGCTTCAATTCACGTCCCCCCCGCGCCGCGCTGCACCGCGCTTTCTCTTTTCACCGGTACTGGTGACGAGAGAAGTGTTAGTTGTTGAAGTATATTTATTTCAGTGGAACATAAATATGTAATTTTACAATAAACCTGATTAATATCTTACTAATAAGGTAAATTATATAAAAGTAAATGAGCCGTGCAGCCGGTAGTGGGACGCTAAACAAGAAGAGTTCTAGTGGCTGTGTTCGCCGCAGCAATTAACATTTATCAATTATTGATAAAATTTCAATCAATAGTATAGAAAGGGTAATATTGAAAGATAATGTTAAACACAATCCCATATGAAGTCTCCAAATTTATTTGAAAAATAAAACGCGTTGACTCTCATCGCTTACATATCTTACTACTTCGATGGATCTATTGACAGATTTCACAAATGTCAAACATAAAAATATAACATTGTAATTTCGTTCATTAGTTGTGGCGTATACACGCACTATTTATTTCACCGGACTTTGTAGCCTAGCGCTGACGGCGCTTAGTCGAAACTTAAACTACTCCTACATACGATACGCCTAAGGGCACCCGACAGGGCACGGACCGCGGCTTCGGACGTCGTATATTGAAACTACCACTGGTTCGGAAGGGTCATCTACTGTCAAAGAACCAGCAAGAAAGTCATTAGGGATGCGTACGCCGCGTTAGCCTGGCCCACCGGTGGGTTAGGCGATTCGAGAACCGTGTTGCCCTATTTCTAACTGGGACATCGGCGTTCCTTGTTGTAATGGGATCGTCGGGATCTGTTAAGACGTTACGCGGACGCCTATAAGTATACACGCACTATGATAGGGTATTACAGTGCGTTTACACGCCACAGTTCGTTAGCGATAGTTTCTGATTTTAGAACACAATATGGAGCATATTATTATCTATATTATCGTAAGCCTTATAAGGATACGTATTAAGAATCGTATCTATCTAAAGACCTTACAATTTTCTCAAAACTCATAGAAATACTGAACAGCAAGTACAACTGATTTGTTAATTGTGGTATTTGATAGATTTTATGTAAGACACCGAGACTATAGACACTGCGTGATGAAATACAGGTTTTACCCAAAACCTAGATCAGCAGATACATCGGTAAATTGTAATAGTTAGTTAAAGAATAAAAATTGTAACTAAGTAAATGTAACATGTAATACTTTATTTGGTACTAGAAATTATTATTATTATTACTGAACAGCAAATCTGGGAAAAAAAACACGCAACTATAAATCAGAACATTAATGTTCATAACGCACGTGTGTGATCGGTAAAAATTATCTATGTTACCAAAACAAACATGGCCGCCGATGAGCCGTGTTTGTTTTCACTTGTCGAATTATTTTAGCAATATCGTTTACCTTCACATATTAATGGGATGCCTTTTAAAACTGTTCAGAAGTAAAGTGTTCTGTATAAAAAATAATTATTCACTGATATAATTAATACAAATTAAAATCATTGGAAGATAAAGAGCATTGATATAAAGAAAGGAAAAAGCTCATAAAATCTTATTTAAAGCCATAAAGTTTTCTTTTAGATCCGCAATCCTAATTTTTTCTATAAGATCAAAGGGATAAAAGTTAAATTATTTAACAGTAAAAGCAATAAATTTGAAAATATTGTTACCTAATCACCAAATATTGTGTTCAAAGTAAATGAAAAATCTCCAGGGATCTCTAATGTGAAACGGAACACCTTGCCATAAATCTCACAAATATCCGTGAAATGATAATATTTGCGTACACGTACATTAGTAACACGAAATATTTATACATTGACAGACAAAACTAATAAATTCTATAATTTTCATGAAATATTGCCATGGCGTTAATATGTATTAAAAAGATTTAAAACAAATAATTGGAGCAACTGATCAGTACTCTCAAAAATGGGGTTTTTGTATTATCATGTGCAGATTTCACATCAAAATAAACTACAAGCCTTCAATTCTCTCTGTATTTCAAAGTATTCATAAATTAAAAAGCTCTATAAATGTAACTACCCCTTCCACTATCAATCAAAAATCACTCAACAACTATCATCATAACGTGATCAACAAACATTGAAAGCACCAAACACAGTCACTATCTACCGCAACAATGAAGCAATGAGAACAGTAGGTAGCTATCTAACAGATACAAAGCCGGCTTTTCCCAGATCTCGCAATATGAAATCTGTATTGTGCTTCGGAGGTACGTTTCGTTCACTCATTCATTCGCACCTAACACCTTTCAGTTGGGCTGGCCGTCTGAATGTCAAAGAGTATATACTGCAGAAGGGATTTATTTAGTGTTTTAAAGATAATCGCGATTTTTTCGCGTTACAAAATCAATAAACCAAATCAAAAACGATTTGGAAACACAATTATAGCATGCATTCAATGAATTGAAATGAATTAAATAAATACTTTTAGACAAATTTGTCACGTTAAATTGACGTAAACCCTTATTTTAATATCAAGGATTTACTTTCGAACTGATCGGATGCCGCAAATTTAATATAGGTACATCACAATAAATATAAGTCAAAACTATTAGCTCTAAGAAATAATGGTTAATAGTACTCAGAATAAAGCTGATTTAACATAAGGATTAGTAGTAAGTTTTTCTGAATTATACATATTATATGTCATGGCCATATGATGAATTGGCCATACCATGAAATTGATTGTCCATTGACCACATCGTGATTTGGATTGGCCTGATCAATGATAAGATATCCTTTTTCGATATGGCCTATCACTTCATGAAATAGCCAAGTTTAATTGATCATATGGATGGTTCCTTTAACTACCGATAGAGGCGCTGGAAACGCTTTGTTTATGTCGCACGTTGTTGGTATAATTAGTTGATTTATCAATCAACATGTCGTTTTCCTAAACCATTTTTGCCTGTGTTGTACTCTTTATTGGATTCATTAACGTAATGACGCCTCAGTGAGTGCTGCTGCACCGCGCGCATTTCGTTCGCTCGGATTGCTCAAGCAGCAGGAGATCACCAAGGTTATATGAAAAAATTTCACGATATGGCCAATCTTTGATGACCAAATCATGAATCGTTTGTAATTCAACGACTGGGCCACAAAATGAAACGCAACCATTCGCTGTATATACTCGTATACATTATAATAATAATATAATCAAATAACTTAAGAACATTAAGCTTGTCTTTTGTCAGAGAAAGAAACTGAATCGATACTCCTTATTTTGTACTTGTAAATCTTTAGCTTCATTAAATCAAAATTCCATCTCATCTAGTCGAGCATGATTTATAAACGCTACAAAAGAATTATGTGCCACCGATGTGATAATTCAGCGAGGCTTGGAATTATTAGTTTCCTAATTTATTACCGCGGTGTGGCGATGAGTGGTCTATGATATCTGGCTACCTCTTATTTTGTATGATTTAACGTGGCTTTAAAATAGATAAGCGTCTTATTATTGCTACGTGGGGGGGGGGGACAATATACCTAAGTAATGTAATGTTTTTATTTATTAGAGCTTCAGACTTATTGAGTTTGTAGGATCAAGCGGTGATATGTACTTTGCTGATTCTGTAAATTCAAGTTGGTTTATTATATGTATATAGATAAACTATATATTATTTCGGGAACTATCGGGATTCTTACCTCGACTTATATATTTCGGCAGCGTCGCAAGCACCATGATCACGGTTAATTGTGGTAAGAATCGCGTTAATTTCTTAAATAAATGTTTAAACCAAATATTGTCCATTATCGAAAGATATTCATAATCATGTCAAACCGTTTCCTTACAAAAATAATTTTCTTTTAATCTAGTTTAACATTATATACATGTGGTTTTGTTACTCAGGTTCCTCTAAACAATTACAAAAAATACTTCTATCTCATATCTCTTGATGTTTTAAAGCAAATATTCTTCAGACTTTCGAACTGGAATCAACCGAGCGATTGAAACCTGTATTTTATATCGTAAATAAATAAATAGGACAAGACATATCTTTAAACAAATGACATAGATTTAATGTTTTTCAATTGCCCCTGCCTTAATCCAAAAAATTATATTTAATTCTTAGACATTATTCCAACATTCGCACCTGCCAACTATTCTATGCCGGGGCACCTCGCTACAAACACTCGAGTTGTTTCGACCGTAGGCTCGCATTGTCCCCGCCCCCCCCCCCTTCACCCCGGCCTATTGTTGCTCCGACAGCCACCACCACTGTTATTGTGTAGCAGGTTCAGCTAAATGTCTAATATTTGATTTGAGGGTACTTCGGGATTTATTGTGATAGGTGGAATTAAGGTGTTATCATATTAATTTTGAACGGCTTTCATTAGATGGGTTTAAAATTAATGATTCCTTGTAAGTTCCTCGACCCTTTATTAATCTCATAAAAGAGCAGTCAAAGTTGGTAACGCCATTAAATTTAACCTTAAATGTGAAGTCAGCCACATTGCAACGTGCGCAGTGACCAGGTGCTCTGGAAACTAAATAAAACACAATGCATTTTTCGAGTGGCGATGACGGACAAAACATAGAAGTGTTCCAATTTGACTGTAATCGTTAATGGTCCAGCTGATAACTGTCTTTGATTTATCCAAAATAACATCAGAATGATTAAACATAATGAATGCTAGCAGTGCCGTGTTATCTTTACTCATTGAACACTTCACACTAAATTTTGTCGATCCTATTGAAACTGCAGAAATAAGCCTTACATCTCCAATTGGGTAAATACACGATACTGACTTGAATAAACTAATTAGCATAGTTACAGAGACGATCCACGTAACCGGTGCGTTTAGTTCAAAAGTACTGACTGTTAATGTCAAACTTGACCTCATAATAAAAGAAAGGCGAAAATAAACATGTATTCCTTTGATCTACACCTTAACATCGTTTCTTCATTTCGTCCATAGAGTTTCCGTTTAGTTTCTGACGTTTATGATAACTATAAATTAGATGCCACTTGTCTCTCCGACTGCAAGCTCAAAGCACAACAGCTTGGAATGGAGATTAAAGGCTCTGTGTGGAGATATTCGAGCACTGACGGACAGGTGTGCTTGTTGTACAATGCAGAGATTTAGTATCCGTGCGGAATCAAGTTTATTGTAGAAACTGTATACTCGAACGGGAATCTATTTGTATTCATTTATATTCCATTATCTATGTAGATTGTTAAGATTTTGTAAATAGAATAAATGCTATCAATTCAGAAACAAAAACAGTCAAATTTCAGATTAATCATCATGTGTATTCCACGTGATATTTAATGATAGTTGAATAAGAAATAATGTGGCTGAACTAGTTTCAAAGCGTAACCCTTTATACATAGTTTTATCTTAATGTCTATTAACATCATTGGCTCGGCTGCGGTAATCCCGTCGCATGCCACCCTAGGCACACACGCTTACAAATTACAATGTAAAACTTAATAAAACGTCCAGAAATACGCACAAACACAGTTGGACTACTTCATCAGAAGTAACTGTCAAACGTTTAACTCCCAGGCGGATTTATAGCCGGCTTCAATTAACCTGCCCCGAGAGAAGTTGACCACTAGTGCGGCGCTATTTCTGACGAGTGTCCCGCCGCGCCGCGCCGCGCCGTTACATTGTCCAATATTGTAAATGTGTATAGTTCTGCGACGAAACGCCATGGCTGCGTTGAAAGCGGCTACAACGTGGACCCGCTTACTCAAAAAGCGCAAAATAACCAGCTATCAGAATCGTTCCCTTTTTGCAGAAGAACTGCTACGCCTGTGGCAGTCAGTTACAATAACGCAAGTATTAAGTACGCAAACATTGCTCTGAAATGCTGTCTTCCATACTCCTTAGTTTAATACTTACTTTAAAAGACTTGAAGTAACCTATTCAACAAATATAATTCGGTTATTAATGTATTTTTCCAACTAATCCTTTGAATAGAATCCTTACCCTTTGCGTATCAGACAAGTAAGCGGCAGAAGTTCTAGTTAGTAAGTCAAGTAACATAGCAGTCAAGACGACCGAGTGGTGTAGTGGTAAGTGGCCCTGCCTCATACGCCGAAAGTCCCAGGTTCGAGTCCTGGCCGGGGCATTCATTTGTGTGATGAACACAGATGTTTGTTCTCGGGGCATGGTTGTTTATATTTATATATGTATGTTTATTCTGGGTTATGTCATCCATAACACGAGCTCTTTGGGGTCATACAGTTGGTGTGTTTGTCTGGGGATTTCTGAAAAGTCGCAGTAAACGTTTGTACCCTTCTTTTTGGTTCTTATCTGAGTTTTCAATCAGCTTAGGTTTGCGTGGAAAAATATAACCACAGGATTTCCTAACTAAAATGTTTTAAAACTAAAACTTAAATTATTCAGGAATATCATTATAATGTACGTTAATAGTGGGATACATTAATTACCTAATGTTTAAAGCATTTAAGTCCACAACAGACAGCAAACTCATGTTTGGATCCATCCAAAATGTTGTAGCATTGAACAACTAGTGAGTTGGTATGGCAGCAGGTATTAGGTAGTGTCGCTTCAATGGACCAGTCATATCCTTAAATCTTAATATTAAAAAAATAAATAAATCCTTGTCTTCCTTATTATGATCATTATGATCTACCGACATTATTGCGGTAGATCTAAGTATCTACCGCAATAATGTCGGGCATAAACTAAATTGCCTATTGAATACCAACAACGCTCACTGTTTTTTCCAGTCATACATGCACGATACGTGTCATTCGATAATATTTGTTGTGGTATAATAAGGGTTTGTTACTTATTAAAATAAATAAAGGATTTACAGAAAATCAAAGTGCATAGATATTCAATGA
This sequence comes from Marasmarcha lunaedactyla, assembly GCA_923062675.1. NCBI lineage: Eukaryota > Metazoa > Arthropoda > Insecta > Lepidoptera > Pterophoridae > Marasmarcha > Marasmarcha lunaedactyla. The sequence goes on from OV281344.1 coordinate 1,249,561, forward strand.
ATCAGTGCCCAGAAACCGCCAAATAACCCAATCACTCAACTCGAGCGCAACTTTCATGTATATCCCAGATTACGCAAGGCGAACGCGCTAAGAGCGCATCTGTTAATGAAGCACCATTTCATAGAATCGTTTATTAACCTTATAGTTTCAAGATGTATTTCTATATTTACCTTTCGCATGTCCGATGGGACGGACGTCAATCCGAAATGACAAATATGAGTGTTCCACGTAGCTCGGTATAAATAGCGCGGAGTTTGATCAAGGTGTGGCGGGGAGGCGAGCTCTGCCCGTTCGTAATTAACACACAGGTTGACAGGTGACAAATTAGTGTGGGTGGAGTTGGCCAATGTTGGACGAATGTTGGTCGTATGTTACTCCTGTAGAATAGAAACTATTTGTAAGGAGTGTTATTCTGAATGTTTTTGCATAATTGATCGGCTATCTATGGGCAGTCTATATTCGGTTTCACTAACTGTGAACCTTAAATGATCATTAAGCAGTTAAGATACTTCTGCCTGGACTTAAGATTAACTTCTTATAAACTCTCGAGGCTTCCTATAGACCGTGGTACAAAATTTTTCACATTTGGTACTAATTTTACAAAGTTTCGTGTACAATTTACCTAGAAGTCAAATAAAACTTTTCCACCCACAATTGTGTCGCGCTAAAATCTTAGTAAACAGACACGGTTGGCCAAACATTGGTGGACATTGGTTCTGATAGTTTGATTCATGTAGTCTGCAACGCCTCTTGGCGACAATTTTAACCTCGAATGCGTTCATCCGTTGCGGTGAGTTACTGCAGGAAACTTGCGCGTGATCAGATGTCCGATAGCTAAGATGCTGTTGGGTTGCGGCAATGCTACGCATATTGCGGATATTGGCTTTGTTAGAGGTGGGCGAGAAGGATTGGTTTTGATATTTGAAACTGAGGTAGTTTTATTTTGTGTCAAAGATTCACAAGTTCATACTCAACTATGTTAATTGTATCAATTGCACTAAAATTAAGATAATTGAGACTTATTTGTATAATTAAGACATATAGTAAAACTGAAATCGTAGAGATCCCAGGATTCAAAGATGCAGCTTCAGTCACAACAATTCACTGTGATTAAACATTACGTGTTCCTGAACCATGCCGAACTCCGGATTCCGGCGCATGCTCTATTAATTTTAAGGTCGTCCTTTGATAGACACTCACCGTGACAGTCTCACAATAAAACCAGATGTCATAATACTATCTTCTTTGATCTCCACATACATAGCGATCCACCAAATTTATCTAAAAACGACGATCTTACTGTCTTTGACTTAGAGCTCGAATTCAGGGATCGTTTAGTAGCAATCCCAACGTAAACAAGGTAGAGTAGTATAATATTTAATGACTACTTTAAATTATGATTTATGTTGTTTTAGGAATCCTTAGGGTTTATTTATATAACATAATGTTTATTGATCGAAATTTCTAAATCAACGCTCACGCTAAAATCTTTGAAGTTATCCGAGCACCCTGTATTAGGTTCATCCCTTAATGAAGATGACAACAAAATGTTGTTATTAGATAACGATCACCTTGGATTCCGGAAACGAACAAACTAAATAGCTATATCTTCGTTGATTTCACAGAAGTTGTCTCTTCAACGGGACTCGAAGCCGAGCACTGTGAACTAAAGGCTGAGCTGCTTTTGTGCTTCGGTATGCGCCTCTGATACCTTGACTTGCGGCTTCGCTTACGTTTTCCAAGAGTATTCAATTCATTTTCTTTGACAAGGAGTAGATAATTTTTTGCAATTGCTTTAAAGTTTACACGTATTTTTGTAATCTGCATTTTGAAGCAAACTTAGTATGCCTCGTTGCAGTCGCACCGTTATCCATTATACCTACATTTATCATATCTTACGAGTTCAAAATTAAATGCGAAATTACAGTTGCGGAAGTCAATGACCCTTCACGTTAAAAGCTTCAAGCGGAAATAGTTCGACACTAGCTTTTCATACATCGATATTTAATCCTCAAACGCCTGACGCGGCTCCGCAAGAAACCCCTCTTTCACAAGACGGATTACGGAAGCCCCCCTGATGGTGCGTCTAGTTTATAGACCGCACGTGCCCGATGGCCCAGGTTCGCTTCCCGACTCGTAACTCCCGGTCAAACTGCCAATTTGCCTACAGCGGATTTGTGTCCTAGTTTTTAATAGCAGATTAGTTTGATCTTCGGCTGGGAAAAAGATTTTGTGTTTAATTTACGAGCAGGGGATCTGTGGTAATGATATTGTTGCAACGTGGGCACCCAGAGCTACGATTCTTTAAGGGAACGATACCATAGATAAGGTTTAGTGATAATAAAAAAAAATGTAAATAAGGATAACTCACTCATAACTGTGAATTGTAGTGATACATAGATATATAATGTCTTGTTCTTCAGTTATACTATGAGAATATCCATGTTAACATTGCGTTAACGCTTAAGTAAAGAAAAATCGAATAAATTAGAGGAATGTAGGCACTTCTATCTGAAGTACCTTATTCACTATTATAGTATTAGTAATAAAATGAATAACCTGGATTAATAAGGTCCATTCATAGGCACGGACCCATGTTCCTGTAGATCGTTCTCGGGAGGTGATTCAAGGTTTGTTTCATCATTCAAACAGTGCGACAGTTTTTATAGGACGAATAAGTATAAATAAATTTAATAAAAAGTGACTACACCTTATATAAAATTCAAATTTATGGCGTAAAAGAATTGAATACAATCATTATTAATCACAACAAACCGACATAGCTTTGATATTTAATATCGCACGTGAATTTGCGATCTTGCGAAAAAAATATTAGAACACTTGCATTGAAAAAGTCTCCTTGACTTGAAACGAAAAGAGTTTATTTTTCAGTTGTGACAGTACAGTGTCAAATAAAGTTGTGGAATCTATTTGTCATAGAGCAAACAGTAATTTTTAACCGACAGAGCTGAAATGGAGTGTGAGGAATTATAACATGGTTGGCCTTGTCACGTTTCTAACGGCAGGTGATTTAGATGCAGGATAAATAAATTATAAGTTGAAGGTCAATATGTTTTTGTAAGATTTATAGATTTTTTAACGATTTTTAAAATATTTAACGTTGGATATATTTTTTATATTTCAATGCTAAGGAATCAGTAATTAATGATAGTTTATTTATCGTAACTTAGTTGACATCGTTTAAAATCAGCCATAATAACAAGAATGTAAAATCAAATTGCAATCAAGATAATTATGTATAATTATGTAAGTATCGATTCAAGTATACATTCTTATTTTCTGCACAATAATATCAATTTATAAATCAATGGAGTATTAAAAATGACGTAGGTAAACAAAACCCTGTCCAGTAAAGTTGCGCGTCACGTCGCCGCCATTTTGTCAACTCCTGATTATTTGAGAGCAATGTCACAATATCAAATGTTTACGGCGACGAGTGACACAATGATTCTGGGTAAACAGCCATGCGATTTTGTTTTTGCTCTTTATTTGGACGGTTAAATATACTTCGTATCATTAAGTTGGTATTCAGTTCTTATTTTTTTGATTAGTGACTATTTAAACAATTGTTCACGGCGAAAAATCTGTTATATAATTAGTTCCTATGGAATATAAGTCATTATTTATTTATTTATACATTTGGCTCCTTTCTACGCGAGGTTTATTACCTAAGCTTAACTATGGAGTCACGTGAACCAAATACTTTGTCAAAATCAGCACTTAACTTTACCGAAATAAACAAAAATTCTGAAACGCGTCGTCGCAACGCAACGCAACGCTGCAAGGAACTCTGCGTTGAAGTAGGTACTTTGTCGCTTATTTCGAGAAAGTGCAGTTTAGTTCTAAGATATTACCTGGGGTGTCGTATTTTCATTATTTAAGACGAAGCGCTCACCTCATTCAAAATTATTATTGTGTGCGATGACACCTGATGACGTCAAAACTGACACATTGCCAAAAATGACACGCCGTTATGCTTGAGCGTGTTACAACTGTGTCGTTCGGAATAAATTGTCTTTAATGGAGATATTCACCTTGAAATTATTGTGTTTTACGTTTTCCAAAAGTAGAGAGTAAGAGAGTTTTTAACTGCTTATTATCTCAAGTTTAGTCTCAAGAATCAATCTTAACATCTCGCCGCGTTGCTAATATCTGTCTTAAAGGCATCTTTTTCTTCTGTTATAAGTATGCTTGGTCTTCTGAAGCAACTTATTCTAACCTCGTTTGTTAATTTTAACAGCTCTTAAATATATTTTGTTTCATTAGTATCTACTAAACAAGACATCTCGAACAGTCCAACTACAACACCACGGCAGAATTCAAGAATGTCTTGTTGGTAAAACAATGTAAATTTTTTTTTATAAAAACTCATAAAAGTCGTATAAATTACGGGCCAATTAATTCAACGCAGGAGGTGCCGCACCTCGTCGCAGACGAATGTTTTCTACATTAAATAATTACTAAAATAACTTCGTACTAAGTAATAGTCTCAAAGCAGATGTTTGCAGTTCTGTCGCTAAAATTAATTCCTAGATACGTACCTGGTCGATAAAGCCAAGTGGTCTTGAACCAGCACATGTTGTTTACTCGCTACACATATTTTAGGCTGACTTCACACGTGCTAGCAAATATTAAGTGAACCAACTACAACCCGTCTTCTTTAAAATAAACAAAATTCTCACCGAACTTAACTAATCCATTTCGAAACCATCCCTCACCGCAGCCCTCTACGGCATTTTCACGAATAATTTATATGCAAACTCGATACTTTTCTTCTCAAATAGGTAAATAAAAACTCAATCTTTTTACCATTAACCGTACAGACGTATTGTACCGCGGGAAGAGACGCCGGGGTAACTTATACCCCACTCGGGGAACGGATTGACAACAATTTGTCTGGTATCGTGTTGGCAGGGAGATGGAGATTTTTATTTAGCTACAAAATTTTCATTATTTGAAGATTGGAGGCCTTTGCAGTGGGATGTGTAACGTGGAATCAACCTGAGCATTTGAATTTTGAACAATATTGCTGTTATAATTTTCAGTTTAATTTTCTTCTTTAATCAATTTACTCGTATCGCTATGGATTTAAATTCAATTTATCACTTCGCCAATTAATGTACAAAACCCCCTAACCTAATTAAACCTAATAATCTACGTACCAGGACACTACAATTTATGAAGAGATCGCCCCAGCGGTATCACTAGCGGCTATTTCTTGTACTTCTGCGAACTCCCAATAAACCACCACTTCAAAGAGGAAGACGCTGCACTCCAACTTTTGATAGCAAAGCGATATTTCACTTGGGAGGCTAATACCTCTGTTGAAATATGGTCGCCTAGTGTATTAGATTTACGTGTATTTAACACCTTACAGATTTATTACAAAGTCTTGTCGTAAGATGTCGCTGGAGGTATGTACAAATGCTTTTCACGGAAGAAACCAAACTTAAAATAATGTACGATCTGCAGTTCCTTACTATAATTAAAGTGAAGGTGTATTTGTTTATTTATTCATTTGTTTTAACGGTTTAACGCTTCAGCTAGTCAAGCGATCGTCGTGAAACTTTGGACACACGTTACTAGGGGTACAGAAAATGTCATATTCCATGTTTGATCCGGGACTGTGAGAATACCTTCTTCTCAATACATTAAAAAGTATGAAAGCTATTTAATGTTATAGAGATAGACGGTACTCACAGTCTGTAAAGGTTTCGAATGATAAAGCTCAAACGATATCAAAAACGAGAAATTGACAAAATCAATTTTATGGTTTCAAATAGGTTCAATAATAAGTATATAAGTTCAGATTATAATAAAGCTGATGTATCTGAGAAACTTACATTCACAAGTTCTAATCAAAACAAGGTTCTTAATTTGACAGATGCTTAACGCAATAATTTATAACACAATCTCTCATAACTCTCTATAACTCATCTTCATCAATTCTCTAATAACTGTAAAACACATTAATAACAATCTTTTATAATTAATAACCAACAGGTGTATCTTCTTGATCAAAAATCCAATTACAATTTTAAATGTTATTCATACGGTTTCCAAACTTTATCACGTATCTATAAAATTATGTCAATTTATCTTCCCCGGCCCCTCCTTTTTATAATAATTTTAATCTTTCTCACGAATAATTGTCGTATTCGAACCATCCGGCTTAATTTTATTACATTTTATGTTTTTAAAATCGACCTAAATGATGATATTTTTGTAGATTCTTTCGTTTAGTGAATTATGGCGTGGGAGATGGGTTTTCATGTATTGTTTTTTTCATTTTCACTATTATTTTTGTGATTAAGTATTATTTATTAGTAATTTTCATTTAGAACATTTCAAACATGTAGTAATATAGCTTCTATTTATATTTGATAGAAACAACAGATTATTATATGTGTGTTATATATTGCAAAACATTAGATAACTGATATTTTTACGACTTTTTTGTATGGTTTGTTATAGGGTTTGTTAATTGACGTAATGTCTCACAATGTTTCGACAATAACATAACACAAAATCGGAAGGACTCATTCACAAAAAAAGAAATTAAAAAAAAACATGTTCAAAAACAGTACGACACCAAAGGCACCAACGAAATTTACCTATTCTCAAGAATACTTGCCTAAACTCGAGCCATCCATCCTGATTGGTTGGTAAGAAACCCGACACCTGTTTTACCTGAGCAACTCACCAATCACAGCGCTTCTCACCTGGGATATCGACTACAAGCGGGTGGAAGGAGTAACTTAGCTACAGGTACAGTTGGGTAACAGGTACATAGCTACTTAGAAGGAAAAGACGTTTTTCTGAGGTAAATGGAGTCTTATGTGTGGTGAATAAGAGTTATTAGCAGTTAGAGATGTGAAAATTACTGTTTGCTTGATTTTGCTTTATGTAGTATCTAGTGAGGTATTCCTATATGGTTTAGACAAATTATATATCATGTGTCTCCCTCTAGAATAAACTTACCTGCATGTTGGGAACGTCCAGGACCCATGTGTTTAGTACCCACACAAATGCGTGCGTATTATTATAAATGTTTGGAATCTCCAATATATGAAAAAGGGCTGCTAACACTGACCTTATATTTGGATAACCAGATAAATTTGTAGATCGCTGTCAGTACTTTTCTTCTAAAACGTGAAAGATTTTCATGCTAAAATTAAAGTTGTAATATATAAATAAGTTTATGACACTTAAAACAAAAATACGTAACTTTTTTACGAATGTGACATTAAATAGCTACCAGAACAAACATGGACCACTCTTTCTAAGAGAGAGCAAGGTGACATGATAGTTAAAACTCATTAGTTGTCATTACACGGCACGTTAGCTTTGCAAAGCGGATATCCTGCGGATAACTAGTGGAGATGAGCCGTGCTCACCTGCTGGCGACTGGACAACACTAATTACTGCGCCACTAGGGAGAAGACCAGTCGATGGTATTTTTCGATGTTTCATATTACAGATGAACGCTTCTTTTGTGTACTGTTTCAAATTTCAAAATCGTTTGTTTAGTTGATGTCGATTGAGTTTTGGATGTAGGTCCCGGATTTGATCAAGTGGGTGCCCATCATTTTAATGAAACTTTTGAGGTTTGTAACTTTAAAGAGGTGGGCAACGAAAAACTGCTGCAGGTATCTAACTGAAAATGTATAACTTTCTTACCTATCTGTACCGACTTTTAGGTAGAATATTAATAATAGGTTAATAATAATAATAATCCCCAGTAAAACACACCAACTGGATGGCCCTAATGTAAGCAAAGCTTGTGTCATGGACGATCATACGGCGAACTGGAGGGGAATCCAGAATATACATACATATATAAATACAAACAACCATGACCTGAAAACAAACATCTGTGTTCATCACACAAATGAATGCCCCGGCCAGAACTCAAACTGCGGAATTAAAATAGCTTGTGTGCGCCCGATAATCGTGTATTCCGAATACATTCGCAGATTAAAAGTAACATTAAGTAGCTAGTCATGGTTCATATAAAATTTATTTGATGGCCATTTTTAGACTATTATGCCTGCTCGCTACAACCCCCCACTCCCATATATACGTCTACTTCTTTGTACTGTTGTAATTAATTTTATTATAAAATATGTAAATTTTTACTTACCTATCTAACTAACGACAACATTAAAACATTAATGTGGCCTTAATGTGAATAACTACGAGCAACATACCAATTCTACTGCAACATTCCATATCACAAACCTTCGACCAAACATCAGGTCTATATACGTAATCAAAGACCTCAGCAAGACTGAGGGCACCACAGACAACACGTTGTAGAAATACATTCTTACGGCGAGTAATCGCTCGGCTTACACAGGAACATTTGTCGCGTGATAATTTTAATTTTGCGATAACTCTGAAGGTACAATTTAAAATTGTATGGTGTACAGGGCAATTAGGTATGATGAGCATGAAATATTTAAGGTAGCTAAGGTAGCTTTGATAAGGATAGCAATCCGTCTAAATAGCTTTCCAATTACCACACAAATGATTTTTTTTAAACATTAAAATGGGTGTAGTAAGCTAGACATACGCTATTACGGACTTTTCTGTACACCTGTAAAACAGAAACATTTCCACCATACATTGTTTTCTTATATCTCGGAGGGATAAGACAGCTTTTTCGTTGAAAGCGCCCAGTTGTCTTTAATTTTTTCGATATATTTAACAATCATCATCAAATTTAGCCAATTTACACGAAATGTTCAAAATGTATACGTATAAACCTTCCTCTTCAATATAATATCGGTGAAAACCATATGCAATAATCGTTCGCTGGTTTTTGAGATTATCGCGTTCCGGAAGCCAGACAGACGCTTCCGGAGGACTTTTTTTACTGATTAACAATTAAACTATAATTATCGCTTATAACTGATATTCGTTTGCAACGAGATTGTCTTAAAGAACGTGGATATCATAAGTGACAGTACCAGTTAATGGCTTTAATAAAAAAAAAACCAATCCAAATAATTAAAATCACACATCGACAAACAATACCCACATCACTACAGCCAATCTGGCGCCAACTCACACATAGTTTGAAAACCCACCGCACATTCAACCACACGATTTTCAACTCTATCTACTAACAATACGATTCAAAGAAAATGCACAACAAGGTTTGTGAAGTAAACTGTCAGTTGACCATCAGCGACAAGCCGTGAATTTTAGCACATGCTCGCGGCGGGTTGAAACTTGGCACCAAGTGACAGGAAAAACTAGATGAAAATCAGGTGTGATGCCGCTGTGTGGCTGGTTTACTGACGTACCCGTTTAAAATTATTTTAGTGTAAGTTATGTTTTGGACGGAGAAGCACCTATTCCTTAACTCTTAAAGTTCTAGTTAAATTAAGTCAGTTTAAATACAACTAAGGATACAGTGTCTTTGCTCTACAACAAAGTAACGAAGAAACATTTGTTGCGCTTTACTAAGCGATTTACTATGATACTTCATAGGTACAATAGTGGAAGCTAAGTATGTACCCGGTAAAAGATATTCCTTCGATGTTTATATTCTTTTTCATATATTGACACAATTTAGGTTTTGGACTGGCTTTAAGTCCAAACCGTTGGTTAGATGGACAGTGGATAACAAGTTGGTAACATTGAATATACAAACAAAATTTTTAAAATGAAATTAAAAGAAATTTGCAGTTATAACATTAGAAACTAAAATTATGCATATTGAACGTTATATCGTCAAGTAAACTAGATTTATTTTTCTATTTCTAAAATCCAACGGCTAATCCTTATTTTTAATTGAACCATTATTTGACATCCGCTCACAACAACATTCTCTATTGTAACGACGTAATACTTTCAGCTTTTACTTTATACTATTACAAGTAGCAGATATTCATTTCTATAACATTATAAATATTTTAAAACAAATGTTTGATGAACGTTAATGTCACATTTACAACATAAATACACCAGTTCGATTCTCAATAACACACAAAACTCAGAAAACTTTCAAAGATCACTTTTTTTAAATCTTCGAACAGATTTCACCGGCGCAAGATCTGAAATATTTGAGGACATTACTTTAAATATGTTTAGATCTGTTTGAAAATTTACAGAAGTAATTTCGTCATATTTTTCTTAATGGACACATGACAAATTGTTATTTTGGCGAAATTAATGCTAACGTCTGACGTTGGAAAGAATATAGTTTTAATATCATCGTATTCAATATCGTTAAGATTTAAATGTAAAATGTTCCTTATATTTCAATAAACTGTCCAGGTTCCTCGCGTTATTGAAACTGCACCATTTAACTGACTAACTCTGAATTCGACAGGTATTCCCAGAGATGAGCCCGGTTCAGAAACGCTTTAGAAATTCTCATTGTTATTTTTTGTGACGTTGATATAACCTCGTCGGTATTTACCTGTGACTTATTAAATAACTCTATATAAACATTTCACTATTGTCCAAGACAATATAAATACAGGTTAAATGATGAGGTGTACCTAAATACTTATTAGCTGGACCAGTCTGCCACATTTTTACTCCTCGTTTTAAACGCCATTCTGTCGATTTAAGGTTGTTAATTAACGTTCACTCAAATTGTCACTCATAATAATAATAATAAATAATAAGTCCCCAGACAAACACACCAACTGTATGGCCCCAAAGTAAGCAGAGCTTGTGTTATGGATGACCATACAGCGAACTGGGGAGAACCCAGAATAAACATTTGTAAATATAAACAATCATGACCCTAGAACAAACATCTGTGCACATCAAACAAATTAATTCCACGGCCAGGATTCGAACCTGGGACCTCTGGTGAGTGGGGCGGGGTTACTAACCACTACGCCACAAGCCGTCAAATTCTCATCATTACATTGTTTGTGATGATTCATCAGTACCCATCACCTGGCTTACACGGTGTACGAGTCGCATTATCTTCCACTATTTATGTAACCGAAAGAAAACATCTGTGATAGCATTTATTTATAAGAATAATTTTGTATAGACATAAAGAGACTCTATAAATTTATTTTGAAAAAATATACCCGTGAAGTTTCTTGCCAGTTCTTCTTCACGAAGGTTTTTACGAACTGGTGGTAGAATCATGTTTTATTTGACGTCAATAAGAACAAGTAATTGTCAATGTTGAGAAATAAATATTTCATTTCATTTCATTTCATTTGATACACCGAAATGAAGGTGAAGCGTTCGCATGTCGTGAAACGCAATAGTCCCTCTTGATCGGTCTCACATTGCCATTTGATACAAATTGGCTCCCATATCGGAATTATCATACCCACGGGGCGTCGTGTCAGGTTTTAAGACGGGATTTTTGATAAAACACCTGCAATACGTAGTCGGTAACACGTTTCATTAAAAACTATTTATAGCAGCGGTTTGCATCAAATGCGTGCTAGCCGAGTGTAAAACTAACGCCATAGATTATATCAATTCAACTGCCTTTATCTTTTAAAAAGGTATCAATCAAATCAATCAAAAATCGAAAAATACTTGAAGTAGTTGTAATTGTTTTTGAATAGACAGAAATAGATCAAGCAGGTATTGGATTCAACTTTCAATGTATAATTGAAAAAAAGGAATATATCATTTCATTATTTTCTGGATTCCATTTTGGACCGCGTATGGTTTGAATTTTCCTACTATTTTTATACGTTATTTTAGGCACCCAAGAAGTCACTGCAATGAAAATGGTCTGCAGACGAAAATGTACTTAAACTTATCGATAAATACATATAGTTATACCTAAATAAATTGCGTGGCACCGCTATTATAAACAAGCTGTATGGGCAAATTAATTATGAATATCACACCAGTGCATCTAAACAGCCATTTATTGAACCTGGCAGTAATACCATCTCCGCCCCACCCCCCTCTACTCGTAAACTGTGGCGTCCGCAGCGCACAGTTGGTACCTATGGCGTGGTACTCGCTGCGGTAATTTGCGATAGGTAGGTACACATATCAATTGTGAAATTACTTTTAGTAGCAAGAAGGTAAAGAGTTAATTATCGGTTAATATTAAACTAATGTTAAAGCAAGCAAACTAGAGAACTAAAGAAAGTGTCTAATACTTGAGTTGGAAAAACCATTGGCGTTTCAGGTAAGAAAAAATTAAAGTATAGCAAAAGTTCTAGAAGCTCCTTCGTTGTGCTTTCTCTAAATACAAGTAATCCAACATTTTCGAAGCTTCAAATCAACGGCAAAAGATTTTTGTTACAATATTCAAACAGATACACCCTATATGTATTTCAAAGTCAAATTGGTATTTTAAACATCAGCATTGCATTTTTCTCAGTGAGGAAACGAGCCAACAGCTCAGGGCTCCATAGTAATAAAATCACTCAACCGCTGCAGATACATAGTAATACTTAAAATAACAATCGCAATTGGAGCAAACGGGCTAGACGAAACACCTAGCGGCTCATTAGCGGGATAACACATTGTCTTGGCGCGACGCACAAAAATGCTTCAAGTAATTTACTGTCATTACAATGAATTAAAAAAAAAGAAATTCTACTGAAGAAGAAAGGAGGAAATAGGTGTGCAGAAACAATGGCGTCTAGAACATGGCGCGCGCCATAATCTGTCATGGCGGCTGACAGCTGTCAGGTAGCTGTCAAGTGCGGCGCGCGGCGACACCTCGCGGCCGCCCGCCGCGTTCACCTGAGGAAATGTAAAATTAAAAATTTTCGCCCCATTGTTATTTCAAAGCCAGATTGTTTTTCATTCAGAGTTACGTTTTGATACGAATGCTTGTTCTGTTTTTGATTTTAAAAGATTTTATGTTTAAAGTCATTCATTTTGGATTCCGAAATTATACGGGTAAAGTGATTTGGTTATTTGTTTACTAAGAATGTAACCATTAAGAGCTTTAAGGTAACTCAAACAAATAAATCTTCTCCACTTATACGCAGCTATTAAAAATGTTGCCAAATGCGAAAAAAAACCTTTTAAAACAAGCATCTTTAAAACATCCAAACACATTTGCCACTTCGCGCACCTAGAGTCGTCATAACAATTTATCTAATTTACATTCACGATTTACCATTACGTTTTACGAAATGAACTGTAAACACCTTTAGCGCGGCGTGCCAACTATTTTCTGGCAACATTTTGGGTTTTTTTAATCTACATTTGAAATATATTTCACAGGTAATCTGTCGAGTGGGCAACACAAGGGGACAACAGCTGTTTTAACTATTTACTACAGGGATATTTATTTGGTTTTATTTTTAATTTATGGGGACGGTCGGTATGCCATTAGTGTAGGCAGTTGGAGGTGGAGTTATGATGATGCGCATGTAATTGTTGGAATGACCGCGTTGAATCTCTTCGCAATTAGATTTTTAATGACATAGTTCTAATTAAAATTTTGAGTTTGAGTTTTTAACATTGTCGAAAGAATGCTGCTGAGCACATAATAATCAGGCGTTTTACTCTTCTGGTAACATTAAAATATTTATATATATCTATTAAGATACGAATTAAGACACTGTTTTAGTAATATCTACAAATCCAAATGAGGGAGGCTGCTCCAGTGCTTTTGTACTTTATTTAGATGATCGGTAACGTCTAATAGAGATTTACATGTTAAGTGGTAAAGCCATTAAGTACTGAAAATTTAATAACACATTGCTAAGTCGTTAGAACTCATCAGAATTTGATGATATTTTAATTCCACTAAATCACCCGAAAACCTAGTAAACAAACACGTCCAAGCCATGATCTCTTATCCAAAATAATCACCAAGATATCTGTGAAATGTGAATACCGGAAATTGGGTGAGAGAGGCCCATTCCTGCACCGGAAGTGGACGCCCAGGGGCTGCGTATTTCCGGTCCGGCAAGCTCTCACCTAAGTGTGATTATCTCGATCGGTGTTATGCCTCGAGGTCACGACACCACAGTAGGCAATGAGAGAGATGACGCCTTGACACGGAGCTCCCGACGAGGGGTTAAGTAGGGTTAGTACATTTCTGGTTGTGGGAAACACTGACGGGCGATTTAAATTAGTTTCTTATATTTTTCTTTTCATATAAACGGCTGGGCTTTTGGCCTCTATCTAACCAGGACTTGGACAGATATAAGTATGAAAAGGCTTGAGCGTCTATTACAGGTGATTTGAACCATTTATATTTGTCGCAATATTCACGAATGAAAAACGCTAAAAGTCAAAAGTGATAAATACAAGTATTACTTGATATAAAAAAGCTGAGGATTTTGATTTGAAAAAGTAACAAACGATTAAGAACGTAAAACGTTAATTGGCAGGACTTTATTATTACAAAGGCAAAAGTCTAATGAATTGTGACTATATTCTGTATGACTAACGTCATCGCAGATCTTTCTACGACTAATTAACGGCCGGACATCAACGAAATCCTCTACAGCTAAAATCTATGTAGTTTTGCAAACATCACTAATTTATTCACATGATTCAAGTTAGGACGAATCATCATTCCCAGTTGTACATTTGGTGGATTTCGATCAGGACAGTTAGTCAGATAAAGTTTTTGCAAAGGCACCTTTAAATTCTGAAAATAGGTACTTCATATAAACAAACGCATAGAATAAACTTCTAAATCTATCACAACACGGCGTGACCTGGGTGGGCCGATCATAACCTATTTATTACCGGTGAAACTACCAATATTTCAGACAAATGACTTTTGATAACACCTCCGAAACTCAATCTAATCTCTATTCACACGTTCGTAAGGTTGAAAATGTAATTAATTTTATGACATTAAACTGTTTAGAATTTGTATGCAAAACCCTGTGTCTATCAGGAACTGGGGTATGATTATAAAACAATTTATGATTGGCTGTGTGTATGTGGTGGTAATTTGTGTACGTTACGGGATATTCTCATTGTTACGGCTGTAATTAATGCTGTATTTAGCTGATTGTTTACTTAGAAGGTACGTGTTTAGATCTACAAGTATTTTTATAGGTGAAAAAATGTTTAATTTTATCTCTACATCTCTGGTTCAAGAGAAAGGGTAATAATAATAATAACTGAAGAGCTGTGTTATGGATGACCATATAGCAAAATGGTGGTGGGACACAAAATAAAATACTTACATATATAAATATAAACAACCATGACCCGAGAATAAACATCTATGTTGTCATCACAAAAATAAATGCTTCGACTAGAACTCAAACCGGCAGATGAGACCTATTTTCTTTTTTTTTTTGACCCAGGAAATTCCATATGAATACCCGACCCAGCGGGGGCCGCGGTCGAGTGATGCCGTACTCCTACCGGCTGAAAACCAGCGGCTTCCAGCTGGACGCACGAAGTTGGGTCACGAAAAGCTTGCGCATTCCGTTCGCGGCCCGACTGCGTTAGCCGGCGACGTCCCAAAAGGGAAGAATCCCTCCCTAGTCGTCCCTCATGAGATGGTGAATCCTGTACGACGGTGACGAAACGAAAGGGAGGATGCTGCATCTTCCCTCGCCCTCTCCGCTGCCCCTTTGCAAGCATTACGGTATCCTATAATTTGAATTTGAATTTGCGCTCCACATTCGATGCGGGGCATAGCTCCAGCGTGTGCTGGGCCATCTCGTCGAGGCAATTGTCAAAGTGGTGGCACCCGGCACTCGGTTGCTACCGATCCGAAACAGGTAACTTCCGTGAGAGCACCTGAGTCAGGAAACTGAATGGCCTGCCCAACCACTGCTACTCCACCAGCGTCCACAGGCGTCAAAAAGTCTCCTCAGGTGAGGCTCGAGGGCACCCATGGTCAAGACCAACACCCCGCCGGTAATGCTGCCAGCTCTCCCGGGGTCACTGACGGCACTACATCTGGGCCAGGGTCCATGGGAACCGAAGGCATCATGGGGGGCTTAAGAGTCGAGGCACGTACATCGCCAACCTGGACGCCTACGGGTCGCGGTTCAACGTCCCCAGCAACTCCTCCCTTGCAAGAGCCTTAGCCCTGCCGATAGCGGCCTTCAGCTGCCGCCGGGACTCCTTGAAGGAAGCATGCATGAGCGCAACCACATTCTCCCCCCTTACCCGCTGCCGCCTGTAATTGGTGTACTGCACGCAGTTCCGAGAGCTCGGCGGACCACCAGTACACCTGGGGCTTCGGGGGACGATGCCTGGTGGATGCGTCGCTGACTTGCGACAAGGCGCCCCGTAACCATTCCGCCTCGTACTCCGTGGTGGTCCACGGTGGATGTGACCACTGACGCAGCTCGACCGTCGAATGGGGTTTAAAACATTACTTAAAGTATAGATTATAATTGTTTACCAGCCAATTCATGTATATCCCATCTTTAGTATTATTATGTCCACTTTTCACAGGAAAATCCATACAAATAGGAATATTGAATAATCTGGCAGGGCAAACTTGTTCTTGATGATAATTGGTCACTTCCTTCATTAAAAGTATTATCATTAAAATTAAGAAATGGGCAAGAATGTTGGTAAATAAACTCGTGTAAATATATATATGTCATTTTTTGGTGAAAATAATCGCTAAGAATATTCCATATTGTAAGCTTCTAATGGTAAAAGAAACATTAAAATTGGTCCAATCTTTTTGGAGCTTACCAAATATAATTTAATAAACCAATATTTATTCTTTTTTGTATTATTATCTGAATTGTTTCTGATAATTAAAGTGATTTTCGAAATATCTCCTGAAACTATAAAAGCAGGTGTAAACGAGACGCGCGCAGGAGCAGCCGCGGACGATGTCGTTGTATGTAGGTAAGTGAAGCATCGACTCGGCCGGTTACCGGTCGCGTATTTTTAGAGGTGATTAGAGATCAACGTTCTAGATGAAACTTTTCTTGCGATGTGTCAGATTAAAGGTTATTTTTATTTCGTGGTTTTCGGACTGATGAAAAATTATGTTTTAACAATTGTCTAAACGAAAGAAATGAGTTCTTTCACACAACCAATGTAGAAAAGGAAAGTTATTAATAAAATCTACTACATTTTATGTGTTTTAAAAATTACATTATGCTTTTTTTGTACCATGTCTACATTGTAGGTGGGCAGAGTAATTATAAATAATCTTTTGTCAAGAAATGAATAGTAAATCTTTAGGTAAGCCTACTTATTTTAGTTTTATACATTAGTTTTGCTATAGATTCTACATTTATAATGCAGTTCCTTGCTTTTATGAATAATCTTCACATTTTTATTGATATATCGATTAAGATCCAATTACTTACAAAGCATCTTCACAAGTTTTCTGTCACATCTACGGCTTACTCTATGGCGCGTCCAACGATCGACATTACGACCGGAAGTGTTACATTTCAAAGGGGCATTCTTGTTACCTGTACACTAAAAATACCGCTGTTCCAACCGGATAGCCCGCGGGATGTGATTAGACGCGCCCTGCTCGTTACTCTTTGATCTACGGCTGAGGTACGCCTAAACCTAAGGATTTTTAGGTTAGTACGTTTCGCGGAATATATCTGCGCAAGAGCATACCGGTTGAAAGTCTGTGTTGAGGTAAGTGCTGTAGGGAGAACTTCATGGGAGTTTTGTGACTCTAAAGGCGAGAATTGTCTCAAAAGTAGGTCTTGGTAGGTGTTTTGGTACGCTAAGCTTTTGTAAAGTTATTGTAATTTTATGTTCAACATAAAAAAACCCAAAATAATATCAAGCCGTAAATAATCATAAAGATTTCTATTCATCTCACGAAGATGTCTTATTACATCGGAAAAAAAATTGTAAATTTCCGTTTACGAGAATTGCTTTACACGTAATTTTTTTATTAGATTTAGCTAGCATATTTATTTGTAGTTTCATCTTAAATATAAAATTTATAAATAAATCAAAATGTGAAAAATTGTGAGCCTGTTATTGGCGGTCTGTTTAAGCAATTAAATACAAACAAGTGTAAATTAGACCTAAGTGCTGTTGTGCAATAAATAAAAATAAAAAAAATATAAAAAAATAAAATAAAATTTATTGCATCATATTATTATTAAAAACACGTCTTCTTCATCTCCATCATGATTGCGTAAATATATCTTAACTTTGACTTTTAAAAGGTACTGTAGGTAACCCGAGAGGAAAAAAGATAGCGGAAAGAAAACCCTCTCAACACTCTAATGTCAACATTGTAAAATACATGAAATAGGTTTAATATTGCAAAAAATTCATTATTATTATTATCGATACAAACAAGCATTCAACTAGAATATAATGTTGGTACTCGGTTACACGACTCAAGACATGAAATGCCAAACGTTAAGACATGAATGTTCATAGCGTTTGAATAGTCAAGTATTGCATGTTTAACGATCGAAGCTATCATCCACCGCCGTGCCGGTAGCTATTAATCTTCAAATCAGGCACACGTTTCTCAGAACGGCCACTCTCAATGTTACTGAAATCGTTGTGTTTTGTTTTAAGCAACTGATGTCAAATACAGCTCCTATCAGCGAGACCATTCACGAACACGTTATAATTAGAGATTTCACAGTAACGTACGATGTTCATGGTTTCACAGCCGTCAATATGCGCGCGGTCGTCGTGCGAAAACTTATACTAATGTATTGTAATTTGAAATTCGGAGAAACATACGGTGTGTTTATCTCCGCTTTGCATCTTGGTTGCGTTCATTTTAAATTATTACTTATTATCGAAAGATAAAGAATGAAAAGAGGAAGACGAGAAAATAGCAATTTCAATATGGTTTTTTGTTTATAATGTCGTTTAGGAAAGAGCGCTTTGAGCACCGCAAGCTAGTTTTTAAGTATATTGTCTTGAAATGACTGCAATAATTATACTTAAGATTTTATTTGTGGACATTTTTTAATTTGGGAATCGCATTTCGTCTTCCATCTCACGAAGCTATGATGAATTTGAGGAAGGTAAACGGCTAACCAACAGGTGCCTTTCCACTTTTCTTTGCAAGTTTTAAATATTCCAGGACAATGAGATTTCTAAAAATGGACGCCAGCAGGTCACTTGTGATATTGGTTTGGTTACTTATACTGACATATTTTTGTAAAAAGCCCACTTTAATAAAACGATTTCTGGACACCAGATCGAGTGAAAATCTTGTTGTTACATGTTTTATACACTTTACTGGCATATGTATGGCATCCCATTATATTTTCTAAAATCCATGACACCTCTTTTAGTTATCATCACATATTCAACATATAAAAATAAATTAAGAAAACACACTTGCCAAATAATCATAAACTAATTTGTCACTCAAATCAGATTGGACGGCCTGTGCTTCGCGGGCGCCTGGTCTATATTTAGGGTTTACGACCCTGAATCTTACCTTAGACGACAAAGACTTGTCCCCAACTGGAAGAAGTCAGAAATAATCGTGACTCACTCACACATGCCTCCCATACCTGCGCCAGACAAAGCACAAAGAATACGGATTTGTGTGAATCAGACCTGTCATTGGAAACCGTAAAGCTCTGTAGATTTTGTTAGTAATGATGTCTGGTGTGTTTGTTCACGAGCTCGCTTGCGATAAAATGGCCAAAATGACAGCCTAAATACAAAACCTTTTTTCTGAGGCGTAACAGAACTATTTCACGTAGATTATAATAGCTAAGCAAATGATATTACGGCCGAGTAATTGATCCCGCGTCAGCCTGAATCCCACTGCAAGAACATCATCCCCGACCTTCTAAGGGGGTGGTTTTAGGCAATCTGTTTTAGGCAACTACTATAACCTCCTACCCCGGTTTGACAAACCTTTGAAATAACTTCTAAGGCATGAGGGCTTTCTTGCAATGTTTTCGTTCACCGAAAGAGCAGCTGGCTTTATGAACTTATCAGTGTGCAGTCTCCGGAATCAAACCTGGGACCATGAGAATGAGGAAGCCCGAACCAGAGTCACTGCGCCGCCGACGCTCACGCCAAGAAGTTGATTAAATAAAATCAATGTACTTATATGCATCATTTAAATGTTACATCAGAGAACTTACTCTACTACCGAGACTTTTGCTGCGAGGTCTTAACCTCCTGTAGGTATCTTTACAACGATGAAACCTTCGATGCCCACACTTATAGATCCCTGGTCACTGTCAGGTCAAAACCAGGTTGAAACATTTTCTTTGAGGAAAACGCGCGGCAAGAAAAGTGTTTCAGTAGTAATAAGAATTGGAGTTATAGCTAATCGATTCCATATGCGTTATAAAGTCTTTTTATTATGATGAAATGAAATGAAATGAAATATGAAATGAAATGAAATATTTATTTTTTCTCAACATTGACAATTACTTGTTCTTATTGACGTCAAATAAAACATGATTCTACCACCAGTTCGGAAAAACCTTCGTGAAGAAGAACTAGCAAGAAACTTCACGGGTATATTTTTTTCAAAATAAATTTACAGAGTCTCTTTATGTCTATACAAAATTATTGTTATCTGCATTTGTTAGCTCGGCAAGTCTCCCTCCCCCAAGTATCCAAACGACAAACACCTTCAAACGGCACCCGTTCACGAGTTAACGCGGGATCCAGCCATCGCCCACCTCAACCATATCAGAAGGAAGTGAGCGACCCGTCGCCCGACGCTACCTTAAGAAGACGCACTTTAGTGACAATGAAGCTTTAGATATTTATCGGAATGAAGAACTCAACGAACATACAGACACATTACACAAGTGTTGTTACAAATACTAGTCCAATCCTGTTAATGAGGGGATTATACCCAAGGGCTTTTATCATCCAAATAATCGGATAGTTTATAATATGCTCTAGCACACAACTTCTCCTTTATAGTTTCTTTGAATTTGTCAATAGGAAGACCTTGGATATCCTCAGGAACCTTATTATAAAAGCGTATACATTGACCCATGAATGCGTTGGTGACTTTATGAAGCCTACTATTATGAGCTGCCAGCATATTTCTTCCTCTTGTGTTAACATTGTGCAGATCCTTTTTTCTTTTGAACAAGGTTATGTTCTTTTGTACATACATTAAATTTTCTAAAAAATATTGTGAATGGAAAGTAAGAATATTTATTTCCTTAAATTTACATCTAAGTGACACCCTTGGGCCGAGCTGATAGATTGCGCGAACAGCCCTTTTCTGCAGAATAAATATAGTATCGATGTCGGCAGCACTCCCCCACAACAGAATACCATATGTCATGAGGCTGTGGAAGTAACCAAAATGAATTCTGACAAGCTGTGAATCCCTTTGGTTGAAACCTTAGTTGAATTAATCTCTCGGCCGAGTAGCGTAGTGGCCAGTAGGGGAACACCCAAAATTTCCGACTTTGAATATTCCGATTTTTTAAATTCCGAATTTCACAATCCCGAAGAGTCTTAATTCCGACTATTCCAAAACACGATTCTTATTTTACCGAAATTCATACATACGAAATATTAATTTTCCGACTGTCATTAGTACGAAGAATTAAAAACCCGCTAAACTAGTCGAACTAAACTAGTCCGAATTTTAATTTTCCGAAATTTCAATGATAACATTCAGATTTTGTATCTAAAAGGAGACAATCTAATGACAAAAAAATTACAATCTAAATCTCCTGTGACACAAATTAAAATTAATAAGGCACATTTTGAAATTATGCAAATTAGGCGCCACGACGAGCGAAGCGAGGAGGAGCAGTTAGTCGCGAGCCGAGCGAGCGCAGCGAGCGCGCCGCGGCAACGGCCGGCGAAGCGCCAAAAAGGGATTTGCATTTCAGTACATAACCTATATACTCAAGAAATTACTCGGTACAAAAAACTAAATAAACTTTCTCATTTCCAGCTAACTACTTGAATGCTCGAACGTATAAATTCATGTGCTCATGCAGTTTTACAAGGCGTTTGTTATTGCAACTAATATTATTCGGAATTTTGATATTCGGGATTCGTATTTATGATATTGCGAATTATTAATAATTCGGATTTTTATGGTTCGGTATTGTCAAATTCGGCATATTGATTTTCGTAATTATAAAGGTTCGGAATTTTGAAGTTTCGAAGAAGAAAAATTCGGAATTATGAAACACGGAATTTCTTTTTTCGGAATTATGAACCATTCGATGTTATAAAATTCGGAATTTTTAAATTCGTGATTATGACTTTCGGAATTAAGTTTTTCGTATTTATGTAGTGTACCCGGTCAGTAGCCCTGCCTCATAGGCCGGAGGTCCCAGGTTGATATTCTGGTCAGGGCATTAATGTGTGTGCTGAACACATAGGTTTGTTTGTTCTCAAATAATTTATAATAATTTATAATAATTTATAATAAGTACATATAACACATTCATATCAAAAATTAGTTCCATTCTAGTAAATACTAGACGGGATAATCACACTTAATAGAAGGAATCCGGAAATATAAATCAAAAGTACATTTGTTTCGTCTGAATAATATTGCGCTGGGAATAAAACATCGCCCGCTATATTGAAGTAAGTACCTGAATACCTTAAGCCGGTAAATATTTATAAGTAATTTATTTACCTACACGTATTACAACAATGTTTATATTCAGAATACTAATCACCTAGCTAAAAGTACCACCGAATGCATGGCTTGTGCATGTTTAACGCGATGCCAACAAAGATGCATCCAAATCCTGTATGACAACGTGTTATTTAGTCCCTTCCGCCACAACCACTAATAACTGCTTCCGTGAAACCACGCCATCGGTTGATGGCCTACAATGTTGCCATTGCGTCAATAGACACATACCAACGACCTACATTTATATATTATATCGTTAAAGCTTATTAGTAAATTTATAACTGCTGTTAAAGTGAGACTTTTATTGTTCAACTATTAGAAATTCACTTTAAATATATGCAAGTATGTGTGTCAAGTAAAAATATAATTATTGTAACAATTCCTTACGACTGAATAAATGAAAATTTTACGCAGCCGGCACTCGGAACAGGCTTATTGTCTCTGACTGGCTGGAGCCCTCACCTCGCCCGTACCGTCAGCCGTACCGTACCGGAAGCAACCCTTTCGTATCGCTTCTTTGTATGTGTGCGATTCGTATAAACTTTGGAAGTTAACATTATACTTCGTCAATTTTTCCGTCTGCCTTCGAAACAAACTGTTGTCATACAAGTGTTCCAGCCAGATTCCTAAACCCAGGGGCTTCGATGCATCTCAACCTTAGTGATGTCAAGTTACAATGTGCCTCCTTTCAAATAAATAAATAAATATAAATAAATACCGCAGACAATCACGCCGCCTGGATGGCCCCAAAGTAAGCAGAGCTTGTGTTATGGATGACATACAGCGAACCTGGGGGATGGCACCCAGAATAAACATACATATATAAATACAAACAACCATCTGTGTTCATCACACAAATGAATGCCCCAGCCCGGCTCGAACCTGGGACCTTCGGCGTATGAGGCAGGGCTACTTACCACTACACCACTTGGTCGTCAAGTTGCACCAGTATAACGCCGTTCTTGAATCAATCAGCGTATCGCTATAGCCTGTATCGTCTTAGGCCTTTTTGTGAAAGTATGCCAGTTACTTAGTTTTCGATTGGCTGGCATCGAATCTCTAGCAGCGTCTTTCTCAGATCGTCTGTCCATCGTTCTACAATGGCTCATTCGCTAAGACATTAATCATTTTGATATTAAAAGTTAGCCTCAATTTACGGAGAGTAAATTTTAATTTAACCTAAGCCTTAGATTCGTAGCCCATCAAGTTCATGTCATTTTACTTTTCGCATTGTATTACACATTTTAAAACTACTAAGAGGAAAATATTTAATTAATGCACTACTTTTTTTGTGTTCTTTTTTTTGCAAAATCACCAATCATGGTTTGTCATAAAAGTAGCCCGGTGCAATTTCTGCTCATGTAATTAACAAACTGTGGCACTATTCTTATGATTTATCCAAGAAAAGTACCTACCTTAGTATCGACACTTACTTAACAGCGTTGACTAAAGAATTTAATTGCTCTTTAAAACCTGTGGTTCATTTGTTGCTTCCCCGAACGATCCTAATGCTACTACATCTGTTACTTCTTGTTAATATTTGAGAACCCATCTTATTATATCAAAAACGCAGAAAAGATTATTTTTTAAGTCAAATCTGATTTCTATTCAAGTAAACACCGTGACTTCAAAATCGACACCGAAGTTTACTCTAGATCGAATACGCTTCCAAAGTAAATAAAAGTCCGACTCACAAATTTCCATTTCTATACAAGAAAATGGGTAAATAATTGAAAATTAATAAACATAGGTATCCGCAGTGCTCGCAATAAGCGAAGGAAACGGGGCATGGAGTATTTTCAATAAAACCTGTGACGGAATGCGGCGGGTGAACAGCCGTGAATAGGGGTTGCGAAAAATTACTAGATTATTGTGTTACACTCGTATCAACGTAAAAATAGCAACAGTTTTATTATATGCTACAGAAAGTTTGATTTCCATGTTTTTATTCTAATTGCATATTATAGATAGTAAGTAGATCCAGTATCGAAACCAAAATGCCAAAGACATTATTTCCATACTTATAAATTGTCAACTGTATAAATTACACTTTGTTAATGTAATTGTTAAAACTATAGATTTAATCGCTTTTTTAATAAACATTCAAAAAGAGTTAATATAATAAGATATTATTTTGCAACACTATGGGCACGTAATAATTATAAATGATGCAGTATTTTGTATAGCAAGTCATTTCCCAAAACGCCCGGTTCACAATATTGACAGCAGCGGAAATAAAGACAGTCTGTTGTTAGCATTATTAAAATATTCCAACCGGGATATCGGTACTGAGTCGCTTTTTAAATTAGCTACGTACCGGGATGTTCCGCAGATAGGGTAAAGACGTACGCACGTACCAGGGGAATACTTGGTTTTCGTGAAGGTTACTTCGAAAAATTACAAAGTTTTTTTATAGTAATTTGATCAGAAATACAGTTTTGTATAATTTATAACTATAATAATTTGTTTTTATGAAATAGAAGACATGATGAAGAGTGGGTTATGGTATAGTGGGGATGGTCAGGCAGATCCTTTCTTTGGCAGAATAACATAACGATGAATTAGTTGTTGTGATGGAAAACGCGCTAATAAAAATCAAAATGATGTTAAAAACAAAAGAGATGCTATTTAGGGATAGATATCTTGTTTGTGCAGGACATGTATACATGCCAAATACTATACACACATATACTCCATCTCTCGGATTTAGAGCCAGCATAAGTTTAAATCTAAATAGCTAACTGTTACGGCATCTATAAAGAATTCATTTACCTCGCAATGAAATCTTAACCCACCTTTCGATGAGACAAGTGAAATCTGTCGCGCGGTACGACGGTAAGGTTATTACCGGGGTCTTTCAATTAGGTTCAGTTTACGTTAACTAGGCGCTTAACTGCCGCTGCAATCTACCTGCGAGTTATACGACGCTGCTGCTGCGACGTTTTATGTGGATGAGGGTGACCACGAACTATATTATTCATTATTCTAATAATCCAAAAATAGTTATAAGAAAAGAATGTGCGCTCACTCGGCGCACGCGGTGGAAGTTCAGGGTATGGCGAAAATCGCTTGCGCGTTGTTCGGTTGTTTGCAGGCTAGGGGATCCTAGTTTGAATGTTAGCCTGCACGAGCGCACCTGATGGTCCCTATAATTACGTTCATATTGTTCTAACTTATGTTACAACTACATATTTACAACATAAAGTAATTGGTTTACTATTCGGATTGCAAATATAACGATGATTCCGATTCGTGAATAAAAACGGGTCATGGCTCGAAGGACGTTTACAAGCGAAACAGTTCTTAAACACATAGCTGTACACAAATCTGATTGCTAGGCAGTTTTATAAAATTAAACACTTGCAATCGTATCCAAAAAGATATTTCATATAATTTTGCCTTTAGTAATTGAAATCTAGCAGCAGATCCGAGTTTCAAAATAAAAGTTATCTTCAATTGATGCTGATCCTACAACCTGCCGCGGTCTCTGGCCTCGGGCCAAGTCCGGCTATTTGCTTATAATTTGGAATCAATATGCCGGCACACGTGCGTTCTCCGACGACGCACTAATATTGCCATTATTGAATGTGTAATGTTAACAATATTCTACACCAAACAGCGGTAAATCCTGAACGTTAACCAGCTTTGACAGATTCACGAAGTGAGTCGACTTCTGCCGTCAACTCTTACTTTTTAAGATAACCTTGGTGTTTTTAATTTTTGCAAGTATTATTGGTGTTTTGAAGTAAACCTGGTAACGGACAAATAATTATGTTGATACTAGATTTATGTATAATAATAAATCCCCAGCCACGCACACCAACTGCCTGGCCCCGAATTTTATTTATTTATTAAGTTTTCAGGGAAACATACATATCTATGGACTAATACAGAACACATTATTGCTAATACAGTTAACAAATAAGTTTCTACGGGTAAGTACAATTTATCATATGGATGACCATATAACGAATTGGGGAACCCAGAATATAACAGACATCTAAGTTCATAACACAAATGAATACCCAGCCAGACTTGAAACTGGGACTTCCAGCGTATGACACAGGGTCACTGCCCTGCTTTTTATGCCATTTTTTATTCAAATGCAGCATCACCTATATTTGAGTTACCACTGTACTGAGGTACGTAGGCATCCATGAGGAAATTAGATGAAGCAATGACGTTTAGGAATCCGTTAATTAACAAAACCTAGCTTGTCACCTCACATGTTTGAGCTCTTCTCCAAAGGCGCTAGCCGCACGGTGCTACCGAGTCACCTGGCCTATTTCCATCAGGGTCCCGAGTTCTATTCCCGGCGACACCTGCGCGTGCGCCGCCGAACCAGACGATTAACAGCTTTCTTTTTAACGGAGATTAATGTTCGACGGTGTTTTGTTTAGTTTTTATTTTGATACGAATTGCTCGGAGAGTTTAGCGGGTCCGGCGGAGTAGACTGAAATTGTATTCTGAGAGAATATATGTCAGTTTCCTACTACATTTACACGTGGAGTTCGGATTGTCGCGCGTGCCACGCTTTGTACATAAGATTTTAGCTTTTTTTTAAATGCTTTAGTTAAACTATTCGCTGTAAAAATAACAATGTATACATGTATCTGAATGATTTATATGAGTTTATGCTAATTGATATATACAATGTTTATTCCATATTTAGTATATTTATAGGTACACGCACACTAAATTTGTTCGACACAACTTTCTCCACTAATAAGTCTGCTGGCCGAAATTTCTATAAGAAATTAGCTGTACTTTTGTACATTATTAGATAATAAGTAAATTTTATTGTTGTAATTTCTTGTGCGTACATAAATTATTACATAAATAAATAAAATAAAAAATAAATCCCCAGGCAAACACACCCTGCCAGAGTGAACAGAGCTCGTGTTATGATGACCAATCAACTTTTGAACTGGGGAAGGGGAAAATCCTGGTTAAACGTACATATAAAAATATAAACAACCATGAACTCAGAACAAACATCTGTGTTTTATTTTATTTATTTATGTTTGGAAAACTTACAGCTAGCAAAATAATATAAATACAAGAATTAGGAATTTAATTTAATTTATTTATTTTCAATTTTAAAATTTAAAACAAGAAACACAAGAAATTAAAAAAAACACTGAACATTCATTAAAAAAAAAATAATTTAAAAAAAGGATAAAACAAAAACACTTCGCACATTTATAAGAAAGAAAGAAATTAATAACATCTATATAGGAAAATAAGAAATACTGAGATCGTTATCAAGTTTTTGTACAATGTATTTCTAAAGTATTTGCTTGCAATCTAATTATTTAACGATAAAAATAGAAATCCTTTGAAAGTGCCGCTCTAACACTCGAGACACTACTGCAATATGACTTAAGACATCCACATCGCTCATCGACTCGACCGTCTTGTTAACAAATTTACAGGATCTTATCAAAAATGAATTCTGTCTATAGTTGGTACATGCGGGGTCGATATTTAATAATTTTGGGTTTCGCAGTAGCTTAGTATGTCCACAGAAACCAACCATAGCCAAGAGTTCGGGAACATCTATGTGATTATTTAGTATTTTTATAATGTTACAATGTGTTCATAACACCAATGAACGCCCCGGCCAGGACTAGAAACCTGGGACCTCCGGCGTATGAGGCCGGGCTACCACCGACTCTACTCGGCCGTCAAATAATAACTTATGGTTCAAAGTCCAACCCGTCACGGCCAAGAGCTCCTTCCGAAGCTCCTTCAATTCAGTCAGCCAGTCGACGGAGTTTTCAATACTATTATTATAGAGAGAGACGTTCTGTTTGTTTGTGAAGTAATAACTTTGAATCTACGGGACTGAATTCCTTCACCATTAGATAGGTAAATGGCCCGTCTTCATCTTTGACGATGCTCAGAACGAAGAGAAGGAAGACTTTCGTCAAGTATAACTTATTTTACCTACCATGAAATAAACATCGATAAATTTGAATTTGTGCAAGGACCTCTTAGGCATCAATAAATTCACATTTAAATTTTTAACAAAGACCCATGCTACGAAACATGAAAGATAATCTACGACATTTGCGAAACAACAAATAAAAAAACGATAAAGCTTGAATTAACCAACAACGCGACGCGACCGTCTCAACAGATTTAACATTAATAATAAAATTCAGTAATCTCCGCAGCGCGATCAACACACGTTCAGTTTGCGAAAGGATTAATACTGCCCACATTTTATTATGGTCTAGGTGAACCTGGGCCCTACCCCGAAACTTAAGTATATATCGCTCAAAAATGTGGAATCTTCTCAACTAGAACATAAGCTGATGAGTGGGCTATAGTTTAGCAAATCCCCAGTATCCAATACTGGTATGAACTGACCTGTTTGGGATAGCTCGACGAACCCTCTATATTTTTAGAAAAAATGATACTTGCACACGTCCTATTTCGGAGTCGATAGAGAATCGAACCATTGTTCACTCTAAATTTCCAAGACTTGTTGTTCGAGATAGGACTCCTGCGCGTTCCACGACCACGACGGCGTCCTCTACTATGTAGGTGCGAGTTGATCACTTGCCAGAAGATTAACTAGGAGCTTATTAGATGTTTTCTTTAGAAACTCTGTTGGTAAATATGTATAAAACCTTAGTTCTTTTGCAATAAACATTTATTTGCGGCAATTATCAACGCATGTGTCACGGTCTAAGTATTCTTCACAAATATAATATCTGTGTAACGGCGTTCAAAATATTCTTTTAGCGGAAGGCATAATAAAATAACATATCATATCAATGAACTAAATTAAACAATACAAAACCTTATTCAGAGTTTGTAAACCCTTCAAATTAGATCAAAAACACGTCAACGCAGAAATCCTACCTTAAAATGTAATAAATCTTATAATAATTTAGAAACTCAAAAATAACTACGCAAATATTGTGTAAATCTAGATTTAAGTAGATAACAAGGCGGTGAAATACCAACCACAAATCACTTTTTAGTGGATGGATTTAAAAGATATGTGAAGGAGCGATCAACTTTTTGTAATGTTCTTGTAATGTACGATAAAATATAATATCTTGTATTACTTTTGGCAGACCAGCAAAGTAGGTTGAGGTGTTATTATAATGTTGTAGGAGTTTCTTTATTTGAGGAAAATTATGAATCTATAGTGAAATATCACATCTCTTTAGTACTAAGCTTTCTCACTGATTTGCAAAAGTATTAATTATAAATTATGTTTGCGTGATACCTTGTTTGGTCTAGACATCTTATGGTTATTTTCATGGCCAACACATGTAATTCTTTACTCAGTAACTAAAAGAAGAAAGATCTAGGTGAAAATTGAATGTAGAAACACAATTATTTTCTTTCGAGGTCGGCTGTCATTTAAATAAATGTTTTGGGCCACCTTAGGAATATATTTTCACAATTCACTATTCTATTATAAAGCAATCTAAAATAAAGCCATTTCTCTATAATAAGAAATCCGCTTTTGAGATCAAATCCCTTGTCAGTTGAAGAGGACATCTGAACTAGTGTCTGTGTGTCTGGCTGTGTGTCTGTGTGTGTGTGTCTGTCTGCCCGCCTGTCTCGTAGATATATCTGTTAGCAGGTATGTCACCTTTCAGTTTGTAGTTGTTAAATGTATCTCTTATATTATTAGGGATAAAGTTGACACGTACGTTAATACTATTCCTTTGCTTTGGTTTTTAAACCTGCTTTTGTCACGCTTAATTAAAATCCGATTAAAAAGTGTTTTGGAATGTTTGGAATGTTTGAAATACACATAATGTACCGTGAAAATCAACGAAACTTAAACTTAAAAATAAACAAATTAAACATTGATTGTCATCGCCCACGAGCCCCTGATTCTAAAAGTAAATATAGAGATGAGATCTCATATATAAATAAAGGTATCTTAACCAATTATCATAAACTAATTTTGAATTCAAACTGTCGTGGAACGGTTCGCGTTTTAGTGTTGTTGCTGGATTATCGTAAAAATATCAGGTAAATTGGAAATTAGGGTAGAAATTAACCGTTAGCTCTCGAAAATACCGATAGCATTTTGGTTTTATTCTTTGTTAAATCTTTTCAGCTTGTTGTTCATTATTTTTATTTATTTATTTATGATAATAATGAAGTTGTACTCAGAGACCGGCTGTATATTTGATTCGTCCGCTACATTTGAAGAGGTGCTAATTGTCTCCATGCATCAGTTCTTGTGGAACCAGTTCCTATTTGTGAATATCCTGTTACAAGTCATCCTATGGAGATACAAGTTACACTAGATATGTAAAGAAAGAGAGGCTGTTTTTAGTTTTTCACATTATTACTAACGTAAAGAAAATGGTTATGTTCCAACAAGGAAAAGATTCCGCCATAGTGCAATTGAAATAGAAATGTACATCTTATTTTTGATTAAAATTCAGGCCTATCAGTAACTCACTGACTAGCTTTTTCACATCAGAACATGCGCTCAACCAAATTATTATTTATGTATCGATATAACGAAGCATCCCTATGGAATTCTGGTAAAATAAGCTGCTCCTGCCATTGTGCCGCGGCAGGAGTCAGGTACGCCGCATAAATCCAAGCCGCGCGACGGTTACCCACATTCCAAATCTAAATTTATCACTAACACGATGTGTTCTAAATTTAAAATTTAAAAAATGAAGGTGCGTTGTTAATGGTCAATATGGAATACGTTCAAGTGAGTTTGAAACTCTTTGTTTGGTTTATAATTAGCTGCTGTTATTAGAAACGTTGAATTTATGAGTGTTGTCCGGCGGAGCACTAGGTGGTTCTTGTATTGATTCATTTGTAGAGTAGTATTTTTGCCATAATAAGTACACTAACATTTATTCAAATTATTTGAATAAACAAAAACTTAATTTTTCAGAGTTTTTTTCTGCAAATGTGACTAAAAAAATCGTAGGAATCGTAAAAATCTTGTGTTGCCAACGAGAAGTATCACAAACCATGGCATTCGGCCATCCGACAACGTGCGGCTCCCGAGGGACAGATCCTGTAAGTTAACCCATATATGTTCTTTAAACCCTCACGGAACCTTAAACATGTGTCGTGATAAATAAACATACATTTAAATTCTTTATAATTGACACCTAAGGCGATAGTTAGATTACATATGAGTTAAATACATCTACACACAGAATACACAGAATTACATAAATAAGAGCCCACACAAGGTGTATTCAAAGACACTTTATGTGATTAATAAAACGTAGAACACACGCGTCCAGGTGTCGCTCCGATGGTTTAATGCCTCCTT
Source organism: Marasmarcha lunaedactyla (assembly GCA_923062675.1). Classification (NCBI taxonomy): domain Eukaryota; kingdom Metazoa; phylum Arthropoda; class Insecta; order Lepidoptera; family Pterophoridae; genus Marasmarcha; species Marasmarcha lunaedactyla. The sequence continues at coordinate 1,281,339 of OV281344.1, forward strand.
TACAGCTGTAGGCTGTAAAACTGTTGTAAACTTCGCCTGGAGTATTAACAGCCATTCAGTTGATTGTTCTCGACTGGTGGGAGGTTATTAGCGTGTAAATTGGAAGGTAGGTCCCGTTACTGCCATTGCTAGGGTGTCTCGCTTATTTGTACCGCGACCGCTCGCTGTCTAAGAGATTTTTATGCATTTGGAAAAGTAGACGCATGTTATTTTCCACGCCTTTGTAAGCTAAATAAGTAAATAGTATATTCTTTGGTATTATATCAACAGTAGCCATATCCTGTTTGCGGTTATTTAAAATGCAATTCGTTTTGTGATTCTGAGATGCTACACACAAACGTGTCTAAGTTTCGATATTTTCTAGTTTACTTTTACTTTTTAAATGACATTGTATTCCTCATTGGTATAAACAAATTTTTCCATGGTACTACCTAAAACATAACAGTATAGTAGGATTTTAGACATCATCAAAATTGTTTCATCAGTTGAGAAAAAAGTACCCGAGACGAAATGTTTAAAGGTAAGATATGATTTTCAACATGAAATAATTTCTCAGCATTGTATCAAAAATGCAAGCTATAATTATAGCTAATGTTCAGCGATGGCACCTTGCCGAAGGAATGTTTACGGGCGCATTGTGTGTGACACCCGAACCGGCGGAAGCTGCGCGCGCGCGCGAAAGTAAATAAAAACTGTAATCAAACGACCGGCGAATATACATTTTTTTGACAGGTGGGTATTTTTGAAGCAAGTTTTAGATGATTCGTTCATCTTTTGACCTGATTTCTATGTTAGTTTTAATTTGAAGACGTAAGCTTTTAGTTGTACAGCCATTGGAAATCCGAAGTCCAGAAAATAGTTACATTGGAAATTTTACATATTTTGTTAATATCAGGGATTGTAAGTCGTATCTTAGTACAAGTTCTTCAAATCGTTCAAGTGGCTGTAAATATGAAGGTAAAACACCAACAACCAAAAACGAACATACTTTAGCTAATACTCTATCAGTCAAATTGTTTAATAAATTTCTCACTTTCCCTACATTTAACATAACTCACATCCACAATGAGCGCTCCGCCTGACTCCTGGATACAAACATTGGGACGAGGTGACTAAATCCTCACCTATTTCCAGATGAAACCAATGCCTGAGAGATTACTGAAGTTTGTTTGCATACTTTTTTGAAATATTATTTAATGACGACTAGATGGACTTATGTCTTTTTGTTACTTAGGTTTGTACACTGTGCTAAAATATTTGGTATAATTTATAAAATTCACGACGGATGTTTGTTGGAATGTACGTTGAAGTATCTAAATTATTAATTATTAGTAGGTATAGTTACTAAAGTTATGGAACATACATTAGTTACTATCACAGTGACCGTTAAAACTATAAAACGTTTAAAACATAAATTTTGACAATTTATTTAAAACTAACTCAAATGTAAGGTTTGTTGATGTGTAGAATTGAGCTTATTATATTATTTTGGGTTCACGTAAATATAAAGTTTAAGGCTGGCACCACGCTGATCAACACAATTAAATAAGCGCACATCAGAGAGAAGTACAGTTAATAGAAAAGAAAACAAAGTCCGCGTACGCGCAGCCGCGATAGATTGCCGTTTAAGTGTTTTATTTCTGTTCTCGACGAAGCTGTTGAGTCTACGTCGGCCGGCGCCGCGGTTGAAAAGGTGCGGAAATCTGAGTTACCCACTTTTACCATGGAGCCTATAGATTGAAAACTTACTCTTTGATGCTATGTTATATTTAACTCATAAAATATTTTCTTTGTTATGTTTGTTTTTAAAAAAATAAATTGTTGATTATTCGACGATTATGATGCCGTGGTGATGGGTAACGCGTTTCAATTATACACTTACTAGCTTATTGTTTTACAGTGTGTTGCAGCATTTCAAACTTCTACACGGTGATATTAGTAAATATGATTTTTGTAAAAGCCAATAGCCGGTTACTGGAATGTTGGTTATCTAATTAATAGAACCTGGTTAAGAAGTCTTTTAATTAATAAAATAAATTGTGACCACTTAAGATTTGTTTTAGTGCGTAGAGTCTCGTGAGTTCGCGATAACTCGTCATTATGGCCGTCGGAAACGTATTTTCGTGTAATTAATCAATATTGTTATCAATTACATATGTCATATATTGGGTATAAGTATTGTACGTTGTGCATTGTATTTCTCTTTTAAACTAAATGTTGTAGATTAAAGAAACAAACTTTCACAGTTCTCTGACATCTATATGTAACAAAACAAATGAACCATTAAGTCTACGAATCAAAGGTAAAATATGTGCAGTAAAAGTCGTCACAGACTAAATAATAATAACTGCACTATAAACTATCAAAGAGTTGTAACTGCGTTTTACGATCAAGGTGTGAGTGACAGCGCAACACTACGACCCGCTTCATTGCGATTTTATACTTTTCTTCAATCTACTAGTCTTCAGAAAATGTTTACATAGAGTTATTTTCGATTTGTTCTTAAATAAATCGGTTTTTTACTCATTGTGGCTTTTCAGGTCAGTAAAGCTTTTATAATACCATGTCTTATGGCTTTTACTACATTGTACGTTAATCATATTTTGTAAATTTGATTTAAAAAATTCTACCGCATTCAAGTTATAGATAGAACGAATTGCCAAAATAAATAAAAAATCTTCGCCCACTTGCTCTCAGTCCGAATTTCGAATCCGAATTGCGTCAAGCCCGCATCTGCTCTTATTAGGTCTGAAAGCCATCTTTTTGCGTTACCTGTAGCCATGAGAAGCTTTCCTATACCTAATTATTCCAACTATATAAACTTTATTTTCCAATGCCAGCAGCACACGTTTAGTTCTTTTTTGACTAACTGACTAGATTTGAATGTCATCACAGTATTACAGTCTAGTAAAAAACAAAACAACTGGTGCTGTGTTATTTTCTAGACGACATAAATAGTTATATATCATCGTGGTTAAATGATTTTGCTAGTTTTTTCCCTTTATCTTATAACATAAATCTTTCATGCGATAGTCAAAAATATAAAGTATTGTATGTATAAACATGTCCGCGGTAAAGTAGGTGACATGGTACTAAGCGTCGTCTGTAATTACAGAAATATTTTCGAAAATATTTACGACGTGAAGTTAACCTCAAAATGTCACTTTGTGCGGATAGAGATATTTTTATGTTGACAAAATTGTTAACGGGTGAATAATTTTGATCACAATTAATATTCAGTGAAATTATCTTACGGAAAATACTGAATAATATTTGACTCACTATAAGTTTTTCCTTATTATTAATAGTAAATTTAAAAGATTTTTTTTTCTAAAAATATATTTCCTAACTTTGTATTCCCCAAAAGGTTTTAAAATACTTTCATAAACAAATACCTACTTAGGAAATTGAATCATGCATGCAAAAGAACGTCACAAACCACGAGCTCGGGACAAACCTTACTGGCCGTTAATAAAATAACCAAAGAGGGCAGAAAGCCAAAACTTATCCATTTTACGACGTCACCGCCCCCTGTGGGTAGAAATATGAAACCTATCAAATCTGAGAATTCACGCACGTTTTATAAAATGACCTAGTGTGTTTATGCACCACCGCATACGTTACTTGCCCATACATTCCGGATTTTTGTTTAAAAGCCCCCTAAAGCCATATTTCTGGTCGCCCCGCTCATTCGTTTGCTAGGAATTTTATTGTTACAGTTTTTGGGCTTAGAAATTCATTTTATTTGGGATGTGTAGATTCTAGATTAAAAATCTTAGATTCTTTATTGTGGAGGATATTTTATCAATTTGATCGTTTCTGTCAAGAACTTTATGCATTCTTTCCATGACATATACAAACTGGATATTATTTAACAAGAACTTTGTACAGATAGGCAAATTATATATATTTGTTTAAGGCATGTATATAATTATTTTTAAATTGCATATTTTTATACGTAGATAACCGTTTTTTCTTTTACGTATTACTAATAAGAGTCTGATGAACCTCCCAATCCTTTATTAGCATAATCCCATGTGTAAAATATTCAAAAATTTACAAAAATAATGTCGTTTATCTATGATTCACACTAGGATGCGTACTATACATTTTTTATTCTACACTTACATTTAGTTAAAAATTTTTTATTTCGGTCAGGTAACCTCTGATTGGTGGACCGATCACTCGAATTGGCATGAAATACAGATGCTCAGATGTGATCTTAATATGTTTTCATTTTGTAAATAAACAAAAACTTATTACAACTCTTCACTATAACCCTGGAAAAAGTAGCATGGATAAGTGATGATAACAATCAAAGTATTTATGAATATTTAAATGACTAAAACTTTTGTTGAATCTCTTGGAAACCTCACCGATTTTTGGGGGTCCAAAGTACACACAGGTAACCACAGAAAGTATAGACAAAAAATACCAGACCCTTGATAAAGTGATCGAATTAAGTAACTATAATATTATTTACTATTGCAGTTAAATTCGAAAATTTCTATGAAGAAGCCTCACATCACATCACATGTCATCGCATTGGGCCACTTAGGATTTTAATATGATTGGATTCTTAACGAATATAATAATCAGTCATTTACCAAACAAAATCAATCACATAATCACATAATGGATTTTTAATACACAAACGCACTCATTGTTCTTGCACAAAAGGTCTGCAGTCAGAGCGGTCATTAGTTCCCGCGGTGACCGCTGGCGGCCCTCGCCAGTAGATGGCAGCACCGCAGGAGGTACCCCGCAGGTGGACGCTTTAAAGTGCTGTATGTAAGTTGATCTGTGTATTGTTAGAAAACTCATTCTATTATTTAAATGTTTTAATTGGCTGAAAGATGTATTGTGTAAACCGCAAGATTGTTCTATTGTTGGCTTTTTATTTGCCTAAAGTTTATTTAGATATTAATGAATGAATAGTTTAATGTGGATATTCAACACAATTGCCTTGCTTTTGGCACGCCTTTGTTTTTAATACATTTGTGTCTACTTTAATACAAAATGTCTTTAAATTAGTTCTTTATAAAACATTTAATGTTCTGGGTGGCGATTTATTTTTTTGAGGACTGAAGAGAATCCAGTGCAATTGTTAATAAATTGAAGCAATAATTCCATGTTCAACTTGTGGTGGCGTCATAGAGAAGACACTCTGATTCAGGAAGCTGTAATACCGTCAACTACTTCATGGGCCTGGCAAAAGTATCCTCGTCGTCTTCATCACCTTCCACCAGGTGGGCAGGAAGACAAACGCCTGACAGTTATAGAAAGGAGAGGAACGTAAAGCTTTTCTTTCTCTTTCATCACCTTTGTTCAATTATTTCTATATTAAAAATACTGTAATAAACATGTGGACGGCACTTGCCGCAAGGTTCGGTTGCTTGGATATTAATTCATTTGTGATATCATGACGTACGGCTGACATGGGTGAAGTAGTTCCTACGTACAATGTAATACATATTCAATTACCAAACTGTACTGAGAGTTATATCTTGTTGAAAAGCTGTATTCCATTTTAAATCGCGAACAAAATCGAATTGTTTATAACTTTCAAAACTTTTCTCAAGAAAGCACGCGCGCTCAAGCTAATATAATACTTTGCACAATGACCCACTAGATATATAGGCATTTAACTTAAAATCCTTGCTCATGTCGGCTTTGGTTCGAAATTAAAGTAATTTGTTAAGATTACCGCAGAACCTCGCGTTTTCGTAGTCTTCATTAAAACGGATTAGAGTCGTCGCATTTTGTTCACTTTCTGCTCGCTTTGTTCACTTCCACCGCCAGCTCCTCGATTTATGGCGTCTCACGAAGTGCAAGGTCTGTGGGCGAAGGATTAACGTACAAGTGGAAACCAATTCTATTGGAAAGATGAAAATATTATATTTATTTAGAAAATTATTTAACAAAACAAAACAATATTTATTACGCTGAACGTATATTCAAAAAAAAAATACTACTATTTTTGAAATGCGATTATTTCGTAGATTCAAATAAAAAATTCTACAAACCTACTTACTTAATTAATAACTAAATTATCAAGTCCGCAACAAAAAACCAACGAAGCATTAGCCGCGCAATTATATGACCCAACCAGGGTTCGAACTTACATATCTCTGGTACGAAGCAAGAAAACCACTTGCGCCAAGAGTCACTCAACTTTTGCCTTGTTAATGTTTCGTGAGCTTATCTGGAGGTATATTAAACTTCTACGCAACGAAATAAGAGCTAGATAAAGAGCTTAACTAGGAACGTGGTATTATTTGTGTGACTTGCTGAACTGTTAGCAAGATTCATGACTTAGAGTACGTCTTAATGTTTATTGCCAACAACCAAGTTACATCCTGATACAACATCCACTCTCCTCTGAAATCCTGCATCGTTAACCTCCATACAAATGAGTGGCGTCCTCCTCTCTTTAACATCAGAACATACAGATAAATTCTTTACGACTTTTTGATAAAATCAAAGATCAAATAATTTGGTATCCATAACTGTCTGCGTAGAGTTCCAACTTTATGAAATTATAAATAAGTTTCACTTTAGAGTTTCACAAAAAGCTTTTAGCAGAACTACCGGTGGTCGCCATATTTTATTTTTCACCTTGACAGCTCTCCTCGTTCATATATAGATGAGTTGCCATAAATCGTTATGACAGCTAAATGACTCCCAGGTGATGCCGATGCGAATTCCATTAGTTTTTTTTCAGGCTGAAATTTTTCGCAACTCAAATGATAATTTTATGTGGCGTGAGTTCGATTTTATTTTAAATTTAATCATATTCAATAGGAATTGGTTTATAGTCGGCTAATGGATATCCAGTATAGGTCCAATAGCTATGGTCTCGTATAATTGTTAATGCCACGGTTAATTAGATTACAAAGATACAATTATAAAGACAATATGGTAAGGCGTGAATAGCATCATCATTAAAAATGTCATAATTTAAATTGATATCTCTACTCTAACTAAAGCTTAATGAAACCACAGAAGCTTTCTATACCACACTGCGTCGTTTTAAGTATCAATAAACCTTAATTCTGCAAACCTTTGACTTCACATCATTATAAATCTCCAAGCCACACTTAAATCTATTTTATTCTTTCCACCGGTTTCCGTACATTTCCCTAAAATCCGGTTAATCTGCTGAAATGTCAAAGAACAGGTGTTCCGAACTGACGCGTAGTATTAATAGGCATTTTATATTTTGAATTTAACGACACGTCTAAATACGTCGGATACAAATTAGGTGTGTCTCGATAAAAGAACGCACAGAGCTGGTCGACGTGGATTTATGCGGGACGGGCTAGGTCCGATGTTTTTAAATTATTTCAAAGATGTGTTCACGAGATGATTCTTTTAACATAAGCTACGGATTTTACCTGGTTGACAATTGTTATATTTAAACAATATTTTGAACCGGTGCTCATGTTCACCGCAGCACGAGTAACAAATGGATGCTGCAGTGTCCGTGGAGTGTCTTCGTTGAGGTCTCGCCTGGGGTGGTGCTGTGACCTTCCTGTTTTATGTGTTCCCGTTAAACCAAGGAACAGCCAGAGCAATTCATGGAACAAAAGCAATGTATCTGAAGCCAGCGGTACATTTGTAGACGATGCGTTGCCGTTGAAAGCACGATCACTGTTAATAAATATAACCTACGAGTGGCGATGTCCCTGGGCGTGGATGGCACTCACCACCAGGTGGATCGCTGCTCTTTTGCCGGCTGTCAATGAAGTAAGAAGAATCTCAGCTACACGTCCTGTCCAAAAATCCTTTTAAGATTATTAAGTTACACAAATAGTAATGTAGTTTTCTAGCGAACTGGGGCGGAACTCGGAATAAACATACATATATGTACAAACATAAATAATACACATACAAACAACCATGACCCGAGAACAAACATGTGTTCTCGGTTCTCGAACCTGGGACCTTCGGCGTATGAGGCAGGGCTACTTACCAGTACACCACTCGGTCGTCAGTTGGTTTTTGTTACTTTGATTTCAAAACAATCCAAATCAAATCTGGAGCAACGAAGACCCATTCTACGTTGTAAATACGTATACTGACGGCCTGTTGGTGTAGAGGTAAGTACCCTTGCCTTCCATACCAGAGGTCCCGGGTTCGAATACTGTTGGAGGTAGATATTTTATTATATTTGCTTTCTAGTCATGGATGTGTATGTATGTTTATTTAAATTATTTCAAATATTTATCTTTGAAAAAAAAATCTACTTGTGCTTATATATTTCTTAAGTTTATTTATCCGTTATCTAGTATCCATAACTCAAGTTCTTAATGATACTTAATTTGGGCTAAATAATGTGGTGTGATTGTTAGAAATATTTATTTACTTATTATTTATTTATATTAAAGTGTGCAGCCGTTAGTCTTCAATCAAACAGTTGCAGACGAGTCTCGTTCCTCCAAAATGGACCTGTTATACGATTTACTACATGCATAATAAACCCTTAAGTTCTACACTTCAAATTTTATACAACTAAGGTTTATTAATCTGAAAAATATTTCTATAAATGCTGTACAAATCTGCTGCAAAGTTTCGTAGTAATAAATCAGTTCGAGTGCCTTCCCTAATAGACATATTAATCATCATCAGCGGTGTAAAGGTGTCGCAGCGAGTAATTACCGACCGAATTCGTTTAATTAGACATTAGTAAGTCATTCATCATATCTATTGGCTAATGAGGCCGTCTTATTAATAGGTATACCTAATGTTACCTTCAGCCATTTATTTATTAATTTTATAATTTGAATACACAAATATATTATAAAGACAATAAAAATTGGTAAACAAAGTACAAAGTGTAGTTTATTTCTAAAATAAACTATTTCTCAAATCATCTGAGAATGAATGAAAAAAGCTGTGCCTTCCATCAGGGAGATGGAAGACGAACGCCTGCTAATTATTAACAAAAAAAATATATAATTTTATCAATATATATTGATATATACGTAAAATACATATTATAATTATATACATGGTGCTAAATAATATACATAAATTTGTATATGAATCACGTAATTTTTGGGAATAACTTTGATATTATTTATGATACTTCATTTCTATTAGGATACGCGTGATATCTAATGATAAGTAAACACACTTTTGTTTTGTATAATAAATAGTCAATGCAACTTCAGAAAGAGATGGCAATACCAAATTAAGCCTATCGCCATAAAATTTGTTCCAAAAAAGTGTTCAACTTTAAGAAAGTGTAATTCGCATTAAGTACCTACGTAAACTTCGAGGGACTGTTTTGTTTTAGCTGAAACTCATAACTTATACACTTGAATAGTACATGAATTCGAATACCACATTGCATTCGTACGTGAAATACTAGTCTACTGTTTTATAACATAATAGCAGAAGCTGAGAAAAGCAGTAATCAATAATATATTTAGTTAAGCTAACCGTAGTATTGAGTGCCATAGACACTAGCGCCGCAGCGGCGAGTAGCGGAACTAATTCTAAGGTGATACGCTCGGCGACTATAAAAATTAATTAATTTGAAAACAAAGTAAAGATATTGTTTATTATTGTCAATTTTAATTTTATAACGAGTGTCATTGTTGAGGATATACAATACATACACTTGCACTACGTTGCCTATGAATAGTGTTAAGTATTTATTTCGCGTAGATAAATCTAGAGTGACAGAAACGTAAATATGTAAATATAACTATACTTAAATATCGTTGTCATTTTATGCTTCACGGAAATGGTAGATACAGACGCATCCATCGTCTAAAATACAAGCTATATACAGCGATTTTAACCATGTATTTATCCAATGACTTATTAAAATCTATAGCGAACACAAAATAAAACAGTCAAATAAACCATCCCCACATAAAAAAAAGAAAAATTATCATATCAATTCACCTTTATTACTTTCGGAATCCCCTAAACAAATACAAATTAAATATAAACGCAGATGACCGTTTCGCCCGCAGCGCTGTTAAATAAAAAAGCATATTTGCTGAGCTCCTCGGTACTTCGTACACGTCAAAGGTGGATTCCAAATTAAAGTTTGGAACAATAGTTGTACCCTTTGGGCACCCTTTAGCAAGACCTAGGTAATAATATAAGGGTGCTCAAGTGCAGGGGTGCTTTTATAATCATACGGGGATGCTGAGTGTCGATTTATGTGACTATGCGGAATCGATTAGACAGTAGTTCGATGATGTTTGGAGTTTTTTGATTCATTTTTTGAATGTATTGTAGTGCCTAAATCTAGAACATCGTCGGGAAAATATAATCACACGTTCGTTAAATTACAATCTTACCAAATTTTATATAGTAATACTGTGATATTACGGTTTTGACAATAAAACGGCGAAATATTCATGCGTTTATTCTAAGAGTTGTTATTTCTTAAATTCTATAGAGTTCCAGGACAAGTAAAACCTAAGTTATTTTGTTATCAAAAATGTATCTTTTTATATGCGGATCTCTGATAGATACTATAGATTCTTTGAATCACAGATATATTTCATCATACCCATACACATACGAATTAAAATCATCTTTAGGTGATCAAACTAAATGCCAAATTCCCTTAAACTCAAATCGTCCCATAAAACATATTGTTATTTATTATACTTATTATTATATTTAGAGAACTATAAGTTGTCCTTTAAATTTTTTTTATTGATATTCCACATGCAGCAAGGACACTCACTTGTGCATTGCATTATGGTCTATTTTATTGAACTGTTCAGAACTGCAATCAAAATGAGCTCATTTAAATCGAAATCACCGCAGCCAACGACATCCACCACAAATATAAAAGAATGCGTATTCAATTCGCCCCCCACCCCCAACCCCTTACCTCCGATTGCGAAATTCCAAATAAGGGTGCATTTCACCTCGAGTGAAACTTAATTTAGCTGCAACTGGACATGTGCGGGGTGATTATTCACCCCCTCGCGGCATTAGCAAATATTTGACACCCTCGGGGGTGAGTCTTACGTTTTAGTTTATACTTTTTAAGCTCACCTTTATGTGCTTTTTGATTTTTGCTTAAATATAATAATAAATATATAATATATATATATAAATATAAATAATTTGTTTGAAGTTTGAAGTTAATTGAATATTGAAGCGGTAGAGTTTTATTTAAAGTACGCATATTCACAAAAGGGATAAAGAAGATTATTTTATGGCTCGTTTTTGGCGCGAATCACCAAGAACTGCCTGTGCTGAAAAAGGGCTTGCGTCTGTTTTCTAGATATATAAAACCCAAGGTTTTCCAAGGTTCCAAGGAATAGGTACTTCGTGGACTGGCGTGTACTAAGCTCGTCTCCATTACAACCTTCTACCTGGTGAGGTGGAAGACAGGCGCCTGCCAAATATAAAAAGGACACAGATCTGTAATTTTTATAATGTCCAATAAAATATATCGTATTTCAAATAGAGGCTGATGTTCACACACTATGTGCACGTTCCGTACCGCTTCAGATGAACATCCCATGGTTATATAATGGGCATTGATTTCAAACAAGTAATGTGTGATCTTGAGCTTCGGACAGCCATGATATGTCTGTGAATCAATTCCTGGAATAGTGACTAGTTGTTTCTTATTAACAAAACAATAAAATGAATTGATCTTTACCAACCCCACCGGTGTGTTGGCAAGTGCTCCACCGTAATCCGATGATACCTGGGCCCAATCCTCACGCACGTTTGCGCTAACGCTCAGTTTCGGAGGGGCGAGCTGCAGCTCGTTGAAGCGGGAACAAGCTGGTATTTCGATATTGTGTTTTAATAGATTTTGGTTTTTGATATGTGCAGGAATTGTGGGTGATTGTGAGCAGCTGACTTACTGCCGTGGCTGGATACAGTCATTTGTTCTTAAATTAGAATTAATGTAATTTCTTGTACTAATGATGAAACGGATCTTTTTAAAATATTCAAAATATTTTATTTCATGGTAGATAAAAAAAATGTACACTTGGTGAAAATCTTCTGTTTTCTTTATCTTCGTCTATTTTGCGTTACTATAACTTTAATTCGGCTTTAAAGAGGCATTATGGGTAGACTGGGAACTGACACTTTGAAGCGTGTTAGCTGAGAGCTATCAATGCTGTAGTGTTTTATCAATATAGGTTATATAATCATCTCTACCTCAAATCAGACCAAGCTAAAGGTTAAACCTTACAACAACATCAATTGTAACACGAGTTCTGTTGTATCTGTTTATACTTGCACTACAAAGGAAAAAAAAAATACAAACTCATCGTAATACTGCAAAAAATAAACAAGAAGCTCTTTATCACTCCAAAAGAATCTAACCTTTACCGTACTCATACCTATTTTAATATCACAGGCAAAACATCAGTATTACGCTAGTGTTGTAACAAATACACCCGACGCCGGCGCATCCATCACCGATGGGCCGTGACGGCAGACGTAACGAGCTCTAAGGGCTTAGTGATGGGCTGGTTACCTTTCAATCGATGTACAAGTAAAAGTTAAATGATAAAGCTCTTCCTGAGCACAATATCTTCTTCGTAACATCCTGTCAGGTGAGATAGAAGCCCAATACTTAAAAATATCTCTAGAAAACTCATGATATTTTATTTAAATGCGTCGCGAGTAGGCTTGCAGTTGGGTAAGAGTTAAAACGAAGCGACCCAGTATACTCACTACAGCGTTTCTGCAACCTATTATATTATTATTTTTGAATGGACTGACATTGCTATGACCACACCGATAATATGTTTTAATACAATTAATGAATTTGAATTAACTAGAATTTTCTCTAGGTACAGAAGATTGTTGGTAGGCAAACGGACGGAAAAAGCAGTTGGTAGACAAATAACTGCCCACATACAAAAAATATGCTTTTAACAAAAAAAATTTAAATACGACAAATATTTAACAACATCTATTAAAGCAGACAATATCGACAAATAACACAACAAATCTATCGACCCTAGAACGCCCATCCCTAATGCCAAGGGACAGTTTAACCTTTAATAGTCAATGGGTCTGTTTTATTGCGTCCACCTCCGCGACCTGCCGCCTGCACTATTAATGTACCGACTTTGATGATTAGATCGAAGACAAAACGCTCGTATCGCAAGACGTCTTATCTTGGAACATATTCAGCTCCTGAAGTACCTTGCTCTCGGTGGTCTTGTTTTGTCGAGAACTTAATTTATTACAAGCAGGTGAACTCTTGGATACCTTCTTCCACGGAGAAGTGAGTTGTTCGTTTAGGCCTAACTATACACAAAGTGGTAAGTTGTTTAAATCTTATGGATTGTGTAAGGCATATTATTAAAAGGTAATTACATTGCTATGATAAGAACATCCTGTACAGATCATGCCTCTGTTAGGCAACCTACCTAGACCTAATTTCATTGGAAACAAAGGTGTAAATCAAGTAAATATTAACTCAAATGCAAGGATATACATCTTAAAATGGCATCAACTTGCGATATTTCTAAGACTAATACCCATATTAATCCCAACTGCAGGAAAATTATTAATGTAATTTGTTCATCATTTCCATCGTAAGAACATTAATATAAGTGCGATGCCACCCGCACGCGAGTTGATATAAATACGTTTGCATTTGCACGTGTTTCTCAGAAACGGCTGTTTACCTGGAAGCACGTCGCGTCGCGTCGTGTCTTGTCGTTTTGTCATTGCCGTTATGGCGTTTGATGAAATCTTGGCTGTAAAATGTCTACTAAAGGCATGTTTCTTTAGTATGGATGTGGTGTTCGATGGCATCGATTTATAAAGTTATATTTAGATTCGACCTGCGCTTAATGACAAATTGGATAAGCGTTTTAGGAACTAAGCTAGAATAAACTGTTGCTTAATTTGTAGGTATTTCAAAAATTACTGTGGAATACAAAATGTTTTAAGCGCTATTAAGTTCAATTTAATTTAATTTGATTAGTTGTAAAGTTTTACGCTGTCACCGGCTTGATAAACTTTGACAGTTCTATAAGTTCACAAATAAGAAAATAAGCATATATAAGACGCTTTTCTTTACAACAATAACGGATTATCATATTCAATACGTTTATAAACTTATAAAGCTGATAAAACTTACTAGCATACAGCATTTCCTTTCCACATCACCTAATCACAACAACAAGCCACACCAATAAATCATCTCTCTAACCCGGACATGAAAAACTATGTCTATTTACTTCAAAACAACCTTAATCTCAAAGATGATTTTACAAAATTCCTCCAATAGAGGGTAAATTTTCCACTATCCCCTGAGCTTATAAGAATCCCCATACATTTGTCAACGCTACCTTCCTTGGGCAGTGAAAAACAAAATTTTACGCAACACATATCATAGTTGACGGGGGTTCGGCGTACGCACTGCGACTACGGCGAGGGAGCTCGCCGTTTTTAAATATATTTATTTTGTACTTTTCAAAGTAATACTCGTAGGTCTTTGATTTTAAAGATAATATGTAATGTTGTTATGTATGTCTTAAATACGAACGTTATCGTATTGTTATGGTTATACAAATTTGTAAATTTTTTATGTACTTATAATTATATTAAGACTTTAATTTTGATAATAGCGATTACGTATTCCACTTGTGCAATTTGCCCTGAGAAAAATTCAGTGCTTGAGTAATGTATTAGAGATAATTAATCACAATACTTATTGTATAGACTACAAGAGACTTTAATAAAAAAATTAAGGTATTAAATTAATTTTTCTTTCCTGGGTCTACCTTTTTATTTTAATCTAAATACACATTTTTATTTTTCAATCATACAAAAATGGCTCTCAGTCAACCCTATTTTCCTCCAATTACAATAATTTTTAAACGCCGAGGTCTTCGACAACAGCGCGCCATCGCCTCACAGTGCGTCACCGCAGCAGGGCCGCGGTGCGAGGGCTGGGCATGGTCAGTGCGCGCGCTGTAAAGAACTGAATAAATCTGGCGACCAGCGACAAGGTGAATATAAATATAAAGAATCTGCGGACAAACTTCCGGGAAATGGCAGGGTTGCCAGGGGTGGGGGTAGGCTGTGTTAGTAGTTTGCATTTTATCTGTGTGTTTTATTATTGAAATAAACGAACTTACACATACGTATCCCAAACTATCCACTCACCATGAAACGTTGCATACCCTTCAGGGGCCGAATGTTCTTAGACCTAATGTATACCTATTGTATATACTTCAAGTAAAAATGTTTTTGCCATTCATTGAGGCTGCGCTAAATGTTGAAATAGACCATGAAATGCAAGCTTTATTTAATTAATGAATAAAGTCTAAAATCAATTGACTTTAACCCTGCTCGTTGTCATGAGAATACGTATATTCGTTTTCAAACAATTATATCAATTTTTACAATTCATGAATTCATGAAGAGATCCAAATATTAATTAATTTATTTCTGAGGTTTGTCTATAATCTACTAACTCGCAAATAACCTCTACTTATGTTAAAAAGTTCTTGTATTCTTAAAATGTAGACACAATTTCTAAATTGTGCTGTTTAAACAAGTCGCGGTGCAACCGTGCTACAACCCTAAGCAAAGAGACGCGGCAGAGCGGTCACCGTGAAAGCCGCGGCGATCATAAACTCGCGCATGTTCTTACATCATAATATTCTTGAAATATTCCTACAGGACGCCGGCAGGGGGACTCCTGAACGGATGGAGCGACGACGCGGACTCTACAGTTTGGTTTTATGTAGTTTTGTTGTGTGTTTGATGTTTGAATCATGTATAAATTATTTAAATTTAGGTTTTTTGCCTATTTAATGTAAGTTTATACATGAAGTTAAGTTTTTCTGGTAGCATTTATGTATGATATTGTGGATACTTTTACCTAAAGTTGAACGATTATGAATAAAATGGTGATACTTTCGAGAAACAATTACTGAAAATCATCTTTGAATGTTTGTTGATGACAACGGACGTTACTCCGTCAGTCCCGGGTTTGACCAGTAACTTTCTTGTCATGTGTTTCTAGATTATTTTAATTTATTATATTTTTGCAATAGCCATTGTTTATCTCTTTCTAAATTTGTATCTACGGCTAGAAAATTGAGAAATGCTGTTGAAAGTAAACAAGTGAAAAGTGTCTGGTTATTTTACTCGTAAATTCAGTCGCCTTGCCGCATATTATTATGTTAGTTCATAACCATTGAGTTAATCTTTTCTGGAACAACACAAGGCAAAACATTATTCGATAATAAAACTAAAAATAAATCATAAAAGCAATTCTAGAACTGAAATTCAGAAATTGAGAACCAGCAGAAACCTCAAAAAGCATACTCACCTAGGAAACCTTCCCGCTGTACCACATAAGTAGACATGATGTTTAATCAGACCAAGTTATTACGCGGCGGAGGCACAGGAGCCAGCTTCAAAAAAGCACATTTAAAGAAGTGCTGTTTGAATAAGTGTGTGATTGCGGCTGCGAGCTGCAGGCGCGCGAGCAAATAAACCGACGCGACGCCGCTATTCCGGTCAATACAACTGTCACTGAATTTGGTAGCTCGCTACTTTAGAATTTAAGAAGTTCGCTTTTTAAAGTGTTTTTTTGGTAAATTATGGTGTTTTTAGGTTAAGTAGTAATTTAATCATGGAAACTAATCTTCACTGAATATTTTATCGTCTGAGTTATATCGTATTTCTTTAACTCTAGGTATAGCTGACAAAAACTTTCCTTTATTCAAATTCAAATATTTATTCCTCAACATTGACAATTACTTGTTCTTGTTGACATTTTATAAAACATGACTCTACCACCGGTTTGGAAAGACCTTCGTAAAGAGTACTGGCACATTTTGTTACACAGGTCATTTTGGACTATAATTTTGTATTGATTAGGCTGGCAGAAAACCTGGAAAATGGAAATTTGGTTAAATCACCGGCCGAAGATTCAAAAACGAGTAACATGGGGATATTTCAAATCTTATCATATATAGAAAATATTATCATTATATAGTCTAAACATAACAAATAGTTTGAAATTAGTTAATATTGAATAATAAGATAGCCAGTATCATTGCGTGGTTTTCATTTTCATGAAACCCATATGCATTATATCGAAAAATCCAGAATACACGCCACAAAAGGAGTTATAACTTTGTGATTTTTCACTTGCGAAGGTATAAAGGTTTACTTTATACTTTTTCTAATTCTCTCAGGCTCTTCACTTTGATGCCTGAAACTAGAAATAAGGCGTTGACTTGTAGATTTTTGATTTTTTCTTATGTTATATCTGATTCAGAAATTGACTCAATTTCTGTAAACAGCGTTTGGTTGCAATCACTGCAAGCAATCGTTTGGTTGTGGTCACCACATACATTATCACCAAAGACTGGTAAAACAATCGAAGACGAGTTTTGATGCGTGGTATATTTAAAAAAAAACAGCTGACACCCTCTTTCAAACACGAAAAACTAATTGACATATCAAAACAGCAAATGAAACAAAATGGCCGCTACTGAATCTGTCAACATTTGAATTTAGAATTCAACGGTCCATTGATATAACCGTACTCCGAAGCAATGAAGCGTGAAAGAAAAGCCGACGTGTGAGGCGGCCTTTACACTTCCTTTTTATTGAAATGTTTCACAACATACCTTGACATATTGTTAAGGACTGAGTGAAATGGAGTATGGATCAGAGAGAAAACTTAATGTGTGGTAAATAATGGCTGTTAATTTTGCTTCTACAAAGAGGAGGTTTTAAAGATTTTTCGTTTTTTTTTTCAAGCTTTTTGAGACCACCACGGTTTTGAGATTGGTTCATATCATGTATCGTGAGATTTTTTAGATGTTACGTTTGGTTAGACATTTTGATTTTACGTCACTGTTTAAGTTTTGTGATTTTACTCCTATGTTACTGTGAGAATAATAAAAATAGGTTATACTTTTGACAAAAAACTGTTCAACTTTCCTGTAGAACCAATAATTATCTATTTTTAACACTGAACTAATCTTTCTCTATAAATACATATAAACACAAAGTCCCCCCAATAATTTTTTGAGAATCATTTTCACGGCCTATTAACTCGTTGCTATCACAGCCCCCTCACAACTTCTTAATTACCTGTCTCATAATTATTTTACCAACAAACGACTTATACAGAAAACTCATTAGACTCGACGACAATCTTCATTATTTACCTTGAGCTCTAATTAATTCCTTGTCATGGTTTTTGCCTTTCATTTGAGTTATCTAAGCGAGAAAAAAAGGGATGCAGGATACCTTTTATAGTTCGCAAGAAAAGGAGGAGAGTAATTTGGAGTATCTGATTAACATCTTTTGGCAATTAGTAAAACACATAGACTCCACCTCTACTATGTCGCTGGTCCCCTGGTAGGTGATTGTTAATATTCAGCCGTAAATTACTTGAAAACTTAGGAAGGTGACTCGGAGATTTAAATTTAAATGCATTTGGACGCAGTGCTGGGGTTTGATAAGGCTGCGGTGCTCAGGAATTAATGGCGAAGCTCTGAAGGAACTTTGAGGTGGAACTATGATAAATATTAAAACTTGGAATTAATATTTATAGTAGTTTGGTTTGTATTGTGTAACATTGCAGGAAACATTTTCAAAAGGTATGAAATTATGTTGAGAAAATAATTTTAAATTTACATTTTGAAGAGATGTCTAACTACGAAAGGTTTTCTTCGCAAAAGAAGCTGTTGTCCTTCAACGTATTCATTAATTAAGTATATTATAGAAGGGTCTGCTTTCTGTGATTAAAATTTCATTAGCTGTGATAATCTAGATTGTCACACAATAGACTTTATTTAGCGGACTTTTACGAGTCGCCGCAAAAGCTCCGACGGCGAGGGCACTTTCGCACCGGCTGGCGCTCAGGCGCAGGCAGGTTCAGTAGCTGGCAGCTTCAGTAGCAGGCAGCCTCAGTTGCAGGCAGCATCAGTAGAAGGCAGCACCAGTAGCAGGCAGCATCTCAGACTTGCAGTAGACTTGTTCGCAGTAGACAGTAGACTCGTTTGTAGTAGACTGGTGTTGTTACTCGACTCCTGTAGTAGACTGGCGTTCTAAGGCCAGCCCTCAGCTTATATAGCTGGGTTCGCATTCTATTCGCACTGCAATTTGAAATTTCAGAATTCGTCTTGCCAGCCAGGAATCTTCAGACAGTAAGTAAGAGAATCGTGTGTAGCAGGCTTAGTCTGTTAGGCAGCTTCTATGGTTGTCATTAAAAAATGGGTTGACATGGTTGTCAACAAAAGTAAACAATAAAATATAAATATTTAACAAAATATAAACACAATAAAGAAGGAAAGGTGATACGTGAAACGTAATTGTTACAAGATGTGTAAAGTTCATCAGCCATCCACGAAGACGCCGCTATCTCTTTGGTTCTCTTTGGTCTTTGGCTCTACATCATTGTGTGCGACCATAGACCAAAAAAGTAGTGGGGCGTGTCTGCGTGGATAGCCCTCATTATAGCTCTCTATTTGTATACCCTCTTAGAAACTCAATCTCCCTGTACCTGAGCCCTCTCCGTCTCAACAAAACACTTCAAAATAATCATTTACGATCATCGGAGAGCCCATTAATCACAATCACTGAACAAAATGACGTGAAATTACAATTAAATTGGTCCCTTCCTGAAATAACGAATTTTCTCACAGTTCCCGAAAAACCTTTTTATAATCAATTGGAGTTTTCCAGTCCGCCGCATTCGAAAAAGTTGGTCAATTCACAGGAATTTAATGATATTAATGTAATTAAATTTAAAATCGTGAAATGGGTCTCCGATTCATTGGGTAACTGAGTGGGTGTGAAATCAAAAAGTTTTGTGAGTATTGTTAATATGAATGATGGCTCGGCTATTGCTTTCAGATGCTACCGTCAGAAAGGTAAATAGCACTTGTACATGAGCTCGCAACAGTATATAGAATTACCCTTGAACGATATAACTGTACATAGAAATCACTGTTCGCCGTCCATCGGCATCGGAGTGCTGCAAGATATAAACTGATTTTTTTGTCCTGACAGTCATTGAAATTTTGTAGAATACCAGTATGATATCAGTATTTAGACAAAGCTTATTGAAATTAATGGTTGTGCCCTAACATTCATGATTACCAAACATATAAAAATAAAATACAGAAAGCGCACAATACAAATAATCAAACAAATTACTCTTACAAGTACGAGTACACTTCAAGAAGATCCGTCCAACCCATGGACCGACCAACAAACATTCAAAACGGCAACAGATTGTCAAGCACATGCAGAAGGTGCCCGGGTGTTAGTGGTGCGTGCCGCATGAAGCCGAGCGGCAGCGGCAGCGGGTTAAATTAGGCTATTACAATAAACGATATTGATCGATGCACACCTCGCCACTCGAGATGCCTCTTTTGATAGCTGGGGGTGGGATGGAAAAAATTGGATGCGGTATTTTTATCGTTTGTTTAGAGTTTTCGATTTAAAAACTTTTGTTAACTAAAATCACTATATACGAAAGCTATTGTATGTATTAACAACCAATACTATACATGCTACATTTGAATATTTGTTTGTTTGTTTGTATGTAATCAATAAATATTGAAAGTACTGAATTTATCCCGAAATTCCCAACGAAACAGAAGTGACGCGAGTGAAACCGCGAAGAGACCTCTAATTGTAGTAAAAACCCCAAGAATCTTGTAAGACTTTATTTTGTGCAGCCCTAGACCTATCCGGTATTTTACGGTTATTTAAAAAAATACCATATCCCCACCCCACAAGCATACATCCAAAAAATTACCTTTCTCTCATCGACAATAGCACTCGACGTGATTGCCGCGGGCTTGCACCAACGTAGGCAATTACCCGCGAGTACCCCGCCCCGCGCACTCCTTCCCCCCTCGCGGCTCCCACTGGCAGATGTGATCTTGTGGACTGTCTAATGAGTGTGTTTCCTTCATGGGCTGTTCAAAGGCTTCAGTAGATCAGGTCAGGTTGATGCGGATCGTAAAATATTCAGCCCTAATCTGTAATATGTGTAAAAACGTTAAGAGGTCGAATTACATATCATAACCATTACGTGAATCGTTATTGGTGTGGCTGAGGCAGGTCCTCTCTTTGGCTTGATTTTCTATGACAAACTTTTGTAATCTACTAAATAGGGGATTCGTCTTTGTGTCATTGCTCTAACCATAACTATTATCATCGCCAGGGCACGGAATAAATAGAAAATATATAAATGTAAATAACGATTACATTTCTCTTAGTCGTCTCTTAGGTTAATATAGAATTGGAAAACTTCGAATAATAGAGCCGGAAAATGTTTATCGATTCAAATTTGGCAATACTTCGATTTTTTTATTTCATACCTAACACAAAATGGTCATTCAGTTCGTTCAAGTCTTAACTTTGTCCATAGCTATGCAAAAAGCGAACGCTTTTCATTTTTAAAGTAATTGCAATTAAACTGAGTTTATCGCTTTTGAAAAAGTACTTAAAAGATCGATGATGGCAAGATTACAGATAACCCCGCCATCTGATCGGTCATCAGTCATCTCATAACTTTTCGATGTAATTTCCAACAAACCGACACCTGAACAATTTGTTCCACAATTCGTGAACGCCCTACCTCCGTCACTGTCAAAATAGATTGATTAGAAACCGGACCGAATAGGTAAGTTGTCTACCAATTTGACCTTTATTTATAAGGCCATAAGTAGAAGGTATCGTATGTTATCTTTTTTCGTAATTCAGTAATCATGTCATAAAAAGTTATGTATAGATTACATTTGAAGCACTTTCCAAGGAAAAAAGTGAAGCAATTATATTCCTTTCATAAACATACTCAACTTGTTTACGTATAACCGAAAACTCGAAACTGCTAACAAAATTGCTAATGAATTTTAACAAAGTCTTTTTAAAGATCGAAAAAAAAATTCTCAATTTCGATAACAAATCGGTTCTCCCGAATTAAAAAGTTAAGATTCGAAATTCGAACCGAGGACATTACCCACCTCAGAAGGACGCGGCCACGGTGTCGTCTAGACGCAAATAAATGAGGTTTTTATTTCACGATTACACCAATAATGCAACATCTAAATGGTAATCAAACGACCACTCGGTCTCGTGGGGCATTAGACAATTACACAAAATTGCTAAACTCGAACTATTCGTCTCTTGAACATGAAACAACATTGGGAAAATCACCTTTATTCTTTACATGAAAAGGGCACTGTCCCCTGGTTTTGTATAATGTTGCAATTGTAAAAATAATACGTTTGAAGTAAAGCAGTTTTTGTGTACGATAACGATCGTAATAGCAACACCCGATATTGGAATATGATTTATACTGAACTAAAATCCTAGGGGTGACTTATAAGAGACATTTTGTAGTTTCGTGTCGTTCATGATGCATTGTCTTATTTACTGCGGTCTCATAGTAAATCTCATCTGCAGGCCTGGGTTTAATCGCGGTGAAGGACTTATACTTTTGTTGGCGCACATCAGGTTTATTTTCCTGTATTGTGACTTTTCATTTTTTTTTCAATTTAAACTCTGCACGTGTCAAATTTGAGGAATTGACGAAATCTTCAGCAGGTTCTTTAACGCAAAAGATACAGGTAAATAATAGTTTCAAGAGCATCTTCTTATATTTTTCAATATATTTTGTAGACCTATATGTTGTTAAATTTTGGTACATGCCACAGGTATTTTTGATTTCCATTTCACATTAAGTATTTTAAACGAATTTTAATAAAACCTTTGCGCTGGTGGATCTTAACTAGGAATAACCTTATATCTCGTAAGCTCATAAAAACTCGCTCGAACTATTTACTATTCTACATCAAGTTATTTTTAATTTTTTTGTAAATACCCAACTCAACGTATTCGAACTCCTCAACTGCAATATATACGAGACTCCCCACTTCATAGATACAATGCACTAATAAGGGCACCATGCGAACACATGGTGACCACAGCCTCACGATGTTGCCAGCATTAATCAGCTGCAAGTGTCGGTAACGGGTAATGAGTTGCCAGATACAGCCGAGTGTCCTGATTGTCACTTGATTTATGAGGTGGTTAAGGTGTTGCCAGATAATGTGTGTTGTGTAATGTAACGTAAATGTTTAATTTTGGTAATCAAATGTACACATACAAATTCAAAAGTTTTCATCTCATAATTATAAAGATACGCAATAGCTTATTCTCTTTTTTAGGCACTTTAATACGAACGAGCCAGCTCTTTCTACATCGTAAAAAAAAAATATTGCAGAACATCTATTTCGGTATAAGCATACAATTTTGAATATAATGTAAGCAATAATGAATTTCATTAAATATTAATTGACGAAGGCCTCTCCTCTGTTTTCTCAAGAAAAAAACACGCATTTTCACAATAGAAATGAACAGATAACTGAATATATTTAATCATAAATTAATTCTGAAAAATAATTTATAATTTTGACACGACACAAAGACACCACAATTTTTTTTCATCGCGCACAGCACAGGTGACTAGGCCACGGCTTTGATGTCAAATCTAAACATGCCTGCTCAGGTGACATGCGCAAGATTCGAACCGTGGTCTTTGATCTACGTGACGGCTAATTTGTTAATGCTGCGCCGATTCACCACGGAATTTAGAGAATTACAGCTAGATTCGTTCTGTGTTGTCGTCGGTTGGGATCAAATAGCTTGGATCATTTGGAAAAGGATGCTAATTAGAGAAGATGTAAAGGTAAAATGAGGAACGATAACTTTTCTTGTGGGATATAAATACGTTTTTGGTTTTGAAATTATTCATAAAGTATGTTATATTATTTTGTTTGAATGATTGCGATTTAAAATGCATTTGATTACTTTGTCATATAAGTTTTCTGGAGCTTTTATTGAAAAACCAAATCTCAGAGTGAAAAACAACATATTGTTCGACTAGATACAAAAACATTACCAATTTAGGTGTTGATATGAAAAAAAATTTGTCACATTATGGCTGTCACATGAACAGCTGTCAACAAATTGTATTTTGACGTTTTCTAAGATTTCTACAGTAGTGGGACTTGAAGGGTAAACACTAACATTTATTTTTACAAATCATACGATGCAATCATTACTTCATTACAAACCACTTCGTATAATACATCTGTCCAGCTGTATCCGTCATTGTTACAGGAGAAAAACGATCTCGGACTAATTATCTGAACAAAATACTGCACTTTATTAATAGGCCTGAACTTTCCACAATAGATTCCTACGGTTTCCTCGAATCGTAGAATTAGATTTGTCGACGTGCAGTGAAGAATGAACTGGGATGTTCCTTCGTCGGTATTTTGTGGACACATTAATATTTTTGATTGCGCTACATCAATCTCTTGTTGCCATGGAGTGTTGGATGAATTAATCAAATGGTTGTATGATTTGTGTTGATGTGTTAGTCTGGATCGTCACGGTGTATATTTGGACTAACGAGTATTTTAACGGGTTTCTAAAACTGGTGACTACTCTTTAGAAGCTAGTTGTTTTTACTATGTCATATTATATATATATATTTTTTAAATATTTTCTTAAGTTTTCACGATACATACTTTAAATAAAACACTTTTTACCGGATATTATTATTATTATCGCGTATATTTTAGTGACCACGGCAACTGCAAAGATGCCGAAACGTCGAAATAATTTTAAAATTAACTAAAATATACGCGATAATATCCGGTAAAAAGTGTTTTATTAAAATATTTTTTTACTGAAACATAGTAAAGACAACAAAATTATAACGTTTTCAAAAATTGTTCTATTGTGATCTTTAACAGCTGTACTTGGAACTGAATAGATATAAGTATAGTAACAAATTCTATTACAAAGCTCATTTTCTTACTATTAGAATGAATTGGTTTAAAACCGTAGTCGACAATAAGTATTACCTAAAAAACTTTACTAATAAGATAAATAAATTTATCAAAATGTATGACGCTAAAAGCAAATGGAATGATTTCGAATTTAAATTCAATTTTTGATGCTATTTGTAAAGCGTAATTATTTAGACTTAGATACCCTCCAATCTAAATCCCGACAAAATACATCCGCAACTTACCAATTACACACCATCTCTCCTACAATAAAACTCATCATCGCCCAAATCAGAGCCTAAACAAACAGAGCAAAAGCCTGAATGACGTCATCAATTGAAACCTGCATTATCCAAACAGCAAAGAATGGCGGCCATTCATAGTTGACGCGAGATCCGGTAATTGCATTCAAATAAATCCGCGTCACATTTTCACGGTCACGAAGACCACATCAAAGAGTTGGGGGACTGTGGGGGAGGTCTATCTGATGGACGCGCTTGTGTGGGTATGTGTGTACAGTGCGTGTCGTGAAAGTTGGCCGGGTATGTTTTCTACTTTATTTTCAGTTAGCAAGTTCTAGCTAGAGTAAAGTGTGTAAGGGATATTGAAATTATATTTATTTATATTTTTTACAATGTTCAAAACGAATATATTAATAATGAGGCATACTAGCGCTTCGTATGCATTCATTGATAAAGTAAGAAAATTCCTCTCGTAGGTACCACATTGTATGTATGGGTTATTTACTATATACAATAAAACAATAATACTTTTAGTCTAAATATATGCTATTATTTGCGGAAAAGAAACACAAAAGAAAACAGTCCTATAAAGACATTAAATAGCATTAAACTTATTTATTACTTCTTATAAAAGTTCAATGACATTAAGCATTAGGTTTTTGTTTGACTAAAGGACACAGTTTTTGTCACCAAAACCATTTTATTTATAAATGAAATCAAGTTCACAATCGCAGCAGTTTTGACCGCTGGTGCTGTAGAAGGGGCAGTATGGCAGAGCGCATACCGCGCGAGTCCCGATTCGACACCTGAGTACACCGCTCCCCTGCGCTTAGCAAACGAAATTAATGCACACGTTCCATGGAGAGAGATTCGGGAACACTCCACGCCCACAAACTGCGCATGTTTTTTAATATTGTGAACGCGATTGTTCTTTAATATTAATATATTTTTAGTTGCTTATCTCGAATACGAAAGAGTTTTAAGAAAGGACAGCAGAGAAACAATCGTAGCGCGTATTCGTAGCGTAAGTCTTTTCAGAGATCTATGTAAATAAAAATGAATCGCTAAGTGTGTTGCTAGTCGCAAAATTTGAGAACGGTCTTGCCATTTCAGATATTTGTTTTATATTCGTAGAAGTTTTTTTTTTTTTTTGTTCCCCTCCGCAGGAAGGGCAGGAGGATAAAAATGCTCTGACGCATACTCTGGCGCGATTCCAGAGTTATGTGGGACTCGTCCCGACGCCAACCAGGACCATACCCACTAAAAACCCACTGTTGGCTCGTGCATTTTTGCCACTCAGCCTTCATCTGAGCGACGGCCAATTGGAGAAAGAGGCCGCGCTAGCGGGGCCCAGAAGGGGTCACCCGCTGGGATTACATAGCACTGAAGGTGCTCAAAGCACTGAAGGTGAATACATAGCACTGAAGGTGCTCAAAATGAAAATCAATAATTAAAACAAAAATTAAAAATTGCAAAATAAAATTGAATTAATTCGCATTTACGTTAGAATTAGGATTTACGTTAGAATTAGAAATTACGTTAGAATTAGAATTTGCGGCCAGAAGGGCCTCGAGATCGGCTGACAGTCTGGGGGATGAGTACGCTTGCGCATTCCTAGGCCTAGCGACTTTGAACTTCGAATCTAAGACAGGAGTAGTATATGAGACTGAATCACGAACTAGAGGATTGGGATGGGTTTCGGAGCGTTTGAAGAACGCTTCAAAGAGTGTTTTGAGATGTTGTTGTACTGTAGGCAGTTCAAGTTCTCTATGCAAGTCCGCGTTACGCACGTACCACGGTGCGTTTGTGGCCCTGCGGCAAAAGAGGTTTTGAACTACCTGCAGTTCGTGCAGGAGGGAGGGTTTGGCGTGGGCAAAGATTGGCGAGGCATACGTCATGACGGGTCTAACGCAGACCTTGTAAAGTGTACGTTTGTTTCTGAAAGACATTTTACTTTTTCTACCTAACATGCTATTTAGGCGGCCTAAGTAGTGACGAGCGAGTTTCGAAACTCTTTCGACGTGTGGCTTGAAAGAAAGCGTCGGATCTAATGTGACGCCTAAGTATTTAGTACTGCGCTTCCAGGGGATGGGAATGCCTAACATTCGAACGTGGGGATCGCCAGCGGGACGACGGCGTTTGTGGTCGAAGCGCATCGCAGAACTCTTTTCAGGGTTCACATCGATGCGCCATTTTTGAAACCATACACCAAGGGCGTTTACGGCCTTTTGGAGTCTGGTTACAAGGTGCCGAACACTGTGGCCTTTGGTATAGAGTGCGGTGTCGTCGGCAAAGAGGGCGAGTTCGACGCCTTTCGGCGGGATGGGAATGTCGTTGGTGTACACGGTGTACAGCAGAGGGGCGAGGACTGAACCTTGAGGGACTCCAGCCTTTATGGGACGAGGCGCAGAAAGCGTGCCTTCGTGTTTAAATCGAAACGTACGGTCTTTGAGAAACGACGCTATTAACCTGACTAGGCGATCCGGTAAGCCTATTTTGTAGAGTTTATAAACGAGACCGCTGTGCCAGACTTTATCGAAAGCCTTGGCTACGTCAAAGAAAACCGCGACTGTTTTATAACGACGCGGATAGAAACCGTCAAGTATATACTCGACGATTCGATGGACTTGCTGAGGACAGGAGTGTTTAGCGCGAAAGCCGAACTGATGGGGAATGATGAGAAGATCGCCATCCGTTGGAAACAGATGGTTCCGCATTCGAGAGAGTATGACTCTCTCGAGAAGTTTAGACATTGCCTTGAGGAGGCTGATGAGTCTGTGATTAGCCGGGACGTTCAGAGGTTTGCCCGGCTTGGGAATGCCTATGACTGTCACTTCTTTCCAAGCTTTTGGAAAGTAGCTATGGTCGAAGCAGGCATTGAAAATGATAGCTAACAAGGTAAGCATCTGTTGAGGTAGGTGCTTAAGTGCGTGGTTGGAAATTCCATCCGCACCCGGAGCCTTTTTGGACTTTTGATTTCTAATGAGAAGCAAGATTTCGTCATTAGAGACTGTGACAGGGTCGGCGGAGATGGGGAGAGAGTCTCTGCGAAGGACTTCGTCCTCCACCGCCTGGATGTGTGAGGGATCAGCAGGTTGCGTGCTGGGCAAGCATTGTGCGGCAATGCTGTCAGCGAAGCATTCGGCTTTTTCTTCGACTTCAAAGGCAGTAGTGCCATCGGGACGAGTGAGAAGAGGAACGTGAGAGGCGGTGTCTACGCGTAAGGCTCGGGCCATGCTATAGTACGCTTGGTGGGACGGAGAGATATTCGCCATGAGATCGTTCATCTGAGCGTCTCGGAGTTCCGCGAGGCAAGACCTAACTTTACGTTGAAGCTGATTCGCAGCGTATAGGCGGGCGTGGGATATTTCTTGGCTCTCCGGAGAGCCGCGTTCTTAGCTTTAATAAGATTGCTAACGGCTAAGGGAAGCGTGGGTTTGCCTTGCTTAGCAACCTTTTCGTTGTCACTGATGGCTGAGTTGATAGCATCAGTGAGAGAAATTACTAATGAATCGATTTTATCCGGGCTATCTAATTGTTCGGGAGAGATCGCGAGTGGAGAGTTCGGAGCCTCTAAGGCTGAAACTAACGTATTTTTAAAACCTTTCCAGTTGGTAAAGGTCTTAGGAGATGAGACGTTATCGTTCGGCGGTCCTAGCACGAGGGAAACGGGGCAATGGTCGGAGCCTAGGTCATCGAGCGGTTCGATAGACCTTAGATCAAGATTGATTCGCTTGATAATTGCAAATTCGAGGATGTCAGGAGAGTAGGGAGGGGTTGTTGGGATAGTGAGTGGGAGTGATGGGGGATATGACGTCTAAGTCAAGGGAGTTAGTGATGTCGAGGAGAGCGATACCGCTGGTGTTAGTCGATAGGCACGTCCAGTCAGCATGTTTGGAGTTAAAGTCTCCGAACATAATGACTGAATGGCCGAGGGCGGGAATGGCCTCAAAGTCGCTGCGGATTGGTCTGGTACCACTAGGTATGTAGATTGAAGCTATGATGATGGTCGGATGACCAGTCATAGCTAATCTACACACAGTGGCTTCCATGTTGAGGAGAGGAGGGGTAGGGAGAGGACAGCAATGGAAGCCTCTTTTGTAATATATAGCGGTACCGCCGAAACCGTCGGAGTTGGGCCTATCGTTACGAATAAACGCGTACTTAGGTATAGCGAATCCCCTGGAGCGGTTTGGAGTAAGCCATGTCTCCTGGAGAAGGAATAAGTCAGGTTCTTTCTTCTGAAGGAACAGTTTAATCTCGGGAAGGTTGGTGTTAAGGCGACGAGCGTTAAAAGATACTAGGGATAAGCCCTTGGGTTTAATACGACAGGACGCGGGATTCGCGGGTCTAGACATTATAATTTACTTATTTACGATTTTATACAAAAAAAAAAAAAAAATTATAGCGAACTTAGAAGCGAGTGATGTTCGGCTAACGCAAATAAACGCTCTTGAGGAGAGCGGGCGGCTCGCAGTTTGCGTGCGAGAACAGAAATTTCCGTAATGTCGACGTTTTGAATGACGTCGAACACGGTCTTCATGTCCTCAGCCAGCGACGACTCAGGTGAAGATGACAAAGCAGGACGCGGCCCTGCGGAAGCTACGGGAGCTGGGATGGGTCGGGTTCGTACAAGTCCGAGAAAGATATTTATGAAGCGAAATAGTGCGGAAATTGCTCAGGAATATTGAAATAAAGTGAACTGCACTAAAATTTTAATAAAAATAAAGGCGTCCATTTTGTTGTGTCAACTATTTTTCTCTATGAGTTTTGTTAATTATAGTCGGAACCTGCATTCAAATCTTGGTTGAATTGATTTTTATAATTTTTCTATCTTGACGATAAGAAGAAATAAATTTTTTGGAATAATGTTTTGCCTTGCAAAATTTTGTGATTGTTAATATTATTTAAATTTTAACTCAACTAAATTTTAACTAAAAATTAACTCAACTCAATTTTATTCTAAATGTGTAATCCCAACAACGTTCGAATAAGAAATAGAGCGACACGGTATTCGAATCGTCTAACCCACAAGGTAGGCCAGGCCACCTTGTGGGACCAAACAAACCTATGCGACCTATGAAATTCCTACTGAGTTTCTTGCTGGTTCTTTGGCAGTAGATGACCCTTCCGAACCAGTGGTAGTTTTAATATACGACGTCCTAAGCTGAGGTCTGTGCCCTATCGGGGTATCGTATGTAGGAGTAGTTTTAAGTTCTGGCTAAGCGCTCTCATGGCTACGCCACAAAGTCCGATAAATAGTCCATACTGACAAAAAAAATTCTAAATTTGATCAATATTTTACAGGTCAGATTTTGTGATACAACAAATAGCTTCTAAAACCGCATCAATAAGAATAATAAAACTAGATTCTCAGATTGATTTTCAATTTCACATAAAAACTAATTAAATATGAATGAAATGAAACCTGTAATTTTATATCATTAACCACAAAACGAGTCCATCTCCATATCCCCGAATTATGTTGAAAACAGATTCGGCTACACATTAGGGGCGGCACAACAAAAAACTGTCCCAGCCGTGGTACAATTACACGGCATCTGTCGAAGTTACCTCTGTATAGTCGCGTACGCTGGTGCACGCGCACTTTCGCGTTCGAATCCTTTGCAGTGCCGTCGTGTCCTAGCATGCGGGGCGCCTACTACAGACCGAACAACGCGCAAGCCATTCTCGCCTTAGCCTGGACCTCCCTGCACGTATGTTAATAGGATTTGTGGGGGGTGAGTCGTAGAGGGAGGTAAGTGGATGTAGTTTTTGGATGTAAAGATGATTACAAAATGCTAATTTGATAAATACGTGTGAGTAGTTTTGAAGCGTTCAGAGTGAATATCGGTGGTCGGCTGTCTGTTCACAGATATATTCGTTTTAGTCTAATTCAGATTCAAATCTTTATTGCGTTCCACAATGGTAAATTCAGGTGACAAAAGATTATAGTATGTACATACATCATGGACCCTATTGGGCACAACAATTTGGAAGGGAATAGAGGGGTTTATTTCAATAATTTAATAATAAATTAATATATTTATATAATATGTTATCTTGTATGTTATTTATTATTTAGAAAAACTAGGTAGCGTGTAGTAAAAAGCTATTATTATTAAATTTATTATTTGAGAAATGATTACACCTGATTAGTGAGTTTAGAAAATAAAAATTATTATATCAATTTATTTTTTGGTTTATTTTGTTACTTATTTAATTAATTATCTTCGAAATATTCATGAAGTCAGTAATAACATTTTTCTATAAGTAATTGTTTTAATTGTTTAATAAACTGCCTATAACCCGCAGTATTGCTCAGCAAATCGGGGAGCTTGTTATATACTTTGATAGACATCACATAGGAACTCTTTGCGTGTCACTCAAGTCTGGGTCTAGGCAGCGTTAACTTGTTGTGCTGTCGTAAGGTGCGTTTTGTGTATAGTGCAACGTTTTAACAACCAACGGGTAGTCCACCCGTTAGCGGGTCTCCGCTAGCACACCCCCTTCCCTAATCGGGTGTCGCTTCCGATGAAGGCTAAGGGCAAAATCTTGCTACAGCCATGCAAGGTGCAAGGTGGTTTTTAGTGGATAGGTGCCATTCGGATGACTCCCTCATCACCACGCAGATAGGCTGCGCAGGTATGCATGACGCGTCTTCCACCTCCCTCCCCGCGGAGGGTTCTAATTAGGCGGCCAAAAAAAAAACTATTGCTGTAGGTAAGCGCATACAATGAACTAGGAGAGTACCATCAATAATCCTATAATTAAGTTAAAACAAATTCCATTTACGTAGGTATTTAGTAAAGTGACAAGGTTTGCAACCGATAGTCAGTCAGGCAGATGCCAGGTGCTTTAGTAGACAACGTATTACGGACCCCGAAAGGTGTAGTGGTTAGGTAACCCAGCTTCGTACACGGAGCTCCCAGGTTCGAGCCGGGGCACTCATTTGTGTGATGAACACAGATGTTTGTGTTGATATTTATATATGTATATTTATTCTGTGTTCCCCCCCAATTCGCCTTTGTCATCCAAAACACCAGCTCTGCTTACTTTGGGGCCATACAGTAGGTGTGTATGTCTGGGGATTGTATTTTATTTTCTTGTATATTATTTCATGATTGTTTGTTGCTATATGTTTTGTTATATCAATTATTAATATGATTATTACTGAATAAAGAAAGAATACAGCTGCTACTCTAAATGTAGCGATTCCTCACCGTTGATTGGTTTATGGTTATAATATGTAATGGTTTTGAAATATGTATCTTTCATGATGTATGATTTAGGTATCATTGTGAGATTGTACCTGAAATAAAAAGCCTCGAATGAATGACAGACATTTTTAAGTTTTGTCTTTATTCCGTAAATCTCAAACAACTTTTCTAATTGGACTTGTTACCTACGATTCAAAGAAATCTATGCAAACTCTTCTTTTCTTCTATGTTTTTATGACTATTTAATAATATCACTTTTCTGTCAGCATCGGTGTTTACAAAGCGAAATATGTTTCGAGTACCAATACGGCAATAATATGTCCTCGGTACCTGGTTCGAGCGGTCCAAATGTCGCATGGAACATTTGGCGGACGTCCAGAGTAAAGTGGTGGGATAATGCCCCACATTAGAACACACCCCTGTCTTTGTGGCTGTTTATTTTACTGCCCAATAGTGGACAGGGATGTTTTTAATAGGTAAATTTAAAGAAAACTGTATTCGCTTTTAAGTAGACATTTTTAGGTTTGCATATTTTATTATTATTGGGATAAGTGATTTGAAAAAACAGGTTTTTTTATGTGTATATTTTCTAGCTGACCTGAAATGACCTATCGACATCTTTTTAGCATACATTACGCAGATTCGTTTATGCTGAATGTTTCAATAGGCGATTGTTACTTCGGACGTGATCTCCAGTTATTACTGTCAGTTATTGTAACTCTTGCAGAACAATATTGCTGAAAACTGTGGAAGTCATTAAGAAATATTACGATTCTAAAGCGCACAATTATTTTTCTAAATACTAGTCAATCAATCAATCAACGGTACCAATACGTACTAAAGTATAACGCGCTCATACCACTGCCATCAAGCTAACGCATACTTATCTAAAATTAATAGCCCGTAATATATGCGTGTCGTAAATCAATTAGCTTTTATGAGAACTGTCGGATCGGTTTCATTATGAGACGCGTGCGCACATAGGCCTGCCAAATGCTTTATAGGTTTCTTTTCTGCAAATCTGTGCTAAGTTAGATTTGAAGCATGTTATTAAGATTTACACAATTTGACAATTATCTACACTTTCATGTCTGTAAATATGAGAATTAAAATGAATGTGTAAATATATAAAGATGAGAATATATGCATTTCTAGTTCAATGTTCAGATATCAATGTTCACTGGGGAATACCGGTTGGAAAGATGCGTCAAATCTGAGTCCCGCGTTACACTTTGCGATGCACGCCACTTTCCTTCAGGTGAATGACCTAAAATACAACAACCCATAACTCATCACTTAAATTGATGGATTATTATTTGTATAAATTCTATGCGTTGGAAGTCAAGTAGAGACGCTAAATTTCAACAAAATAAATAAGATTTAATCCCGTATTAATTGCTTCATTAAAAGCAAACACATTGCAGAAAAGCGTGGAATCAATTCAATTGATAAGGCATCAACAATCTGTGATCCAGGTTTCTCATGAACAAAGGAAACCACTTAATTCAAATTTTGCCTGTATCATACTTAAATTTTTCATTTCTCAGAGCAAATTCGTTCAATTTGCTAAATAAATAATCTTCTTGAAGACCATGATGCATATTAATATAGTTTGGCAGGTGTGCGCCATCCAATCCAACGATGCTTTGGACCTACTATTGTCCTCTATTAAAAAACATAACAAAAGTCCAACAATCTATATTTTTTGATAAAACAAAAACCGGTTGTACAAAGACAGAATTCAAAAAAAACAAAAATAATAACTCTTCATGCGAATGGGGTGTCATTTAAACAAGTACATTAAATTATTACTTTTGCAGTGAGTTCCAGCAGCATCATTTAGAAAAAAGACAGCATAAAATTGAAATTTAGGGTTCCAGGTTCTGTCCAGAATTTCCTTGATCCCACTTACCCTTTTGGTTTGGGATTGTCATAAAATTAAATAAACGTCAATTACTAAACATGTTGTCTGTTTGATTTTCAGGTGCTCTTTGGCACTCCTGAGTCCAGGGTCCAGCAGCGATGAAATAACAGTGTGAGCAATATGACACCCTGTTGGATCCAACGTAATCAAAATCCTCTAAATTGTTCCAAAAACAAAAAACGTACCTCAGGTTCAGGTCCAGGGTACATAAAATAATTACATACGAGTTGAGGCCTCCTCCGTGTTTCGAAGTCGGTTAAAAGTGTGATTTTACATGTTCAAGATAAAACCTCAAGCCACATAAAGACTTCCACGTCACAATAGCTAAGTGATATTCAAACAAGATGAAATTCAATTTATTCTCATTCGGAGGAAATGTTACAACGCACAACCGCCATAAATAAACACAGATTCAAAACTCTCACCAAATTCAAAATACAATTTCCAATTTCATTACTACATCGCGTGTGTGATCGCTCATACTGCAATAATGGGCAGACTTGTTTGTACGTTGCTAAGTTAATATAGCGTTATTGCAAATAATTACAGATCTCACATTTGAATTATTTTCCATAAATCAAAGTAGTCACGGAAGGTATTATATAACATTCTCTATTTTGGGGCATTTAAATATGGCAAGCGAAACACTGGGAGAAATTAACTTAACCTAACCCAATGATCGCATAGCTGATGTCCATAAGTACTATTGCCACTTACCAAGTGTATCGCGTACTCATGTGTCAGCATGTGAAGTTTACAAAAACATTGTTTCCTTTGATGGATCACAAATGTAGCGATCAGGTTGCGGGAAGCTTTGCAATTTCCAGCCGAATACCTGAACATTTTGATCACGTCAATTAAATTTGGTCTCACTACAGTCTTAGTTACAAAAATTCCTACGTTTTAATGTATTTTAATTATAAAATAATATTACCAAGTCGAAAGCCAGGAGCAAAACTAGCTCAAACAATACAAAGGTACAGGCGAGCACAAACGCGGGCGTATCGTTTACCGCCAGGTGCGCAAACCGCACACGCCTCTAAATTAAACATCTTTATTTGTGTAGTGGAGTGCGCGAGGTGAATGTGTTCACAAGGCTCGCCTCCGAGTTGCAGTGTGTGCTGGGTTTATTGAATGTTTCTACAGAACCGGTAACTTGTTCAACACGGTACTATTCAGCGGGAATGTAATAACGTGGAAATTTGTGACTCTATAGAAGAATTAGCGATATTTTCACAAAAGAACTGCTTTATAAAGCTGAATAGGAGTTTGGTCTACCTAACTATTTAGTGAATGAGCTACCTCATAAATTCAGTCTGGTATTGTTTATAGCTTAATATTAGGGCTTAAGTCTTCTGCTTCACGAACGTTTTTCCGAACTGGTAGTAGAGTCATGCTTTGTTTGACGTCAATAAGAGCAAGTAATTGTCAATGTTGAGAAGTAAATATTTGAATTTGTGTGTGCAAATGCAAATAAATCAAAATACATGATTTCGGTGAAAGCTAAGAGCTCACAAGCTCCATCGAATTCATTGGTATGACACCGCTGCATTGGCACGCTTCCATCCAACTAACATTTTCAACCAATATTTAATTGGACTGTTTCCTTATCGAAAAGTTGTACAGAAGGCAAATCTGAAACCATACTGTACTGCATACCTCCAAAAATAAAATCACTGCACGTTATTGCTCTTTCCGATTTATTTTGAAGCAGTCATGAAGGTGTATAGTTCTGCTGACCCTGTCGCACCTGGCTTTTTACGATATGGAAATAATTTCTGCGCAGGATGTGACGCATTTGCTGCTGCGACCGGATATAGGCAAATTAAACTACTAAAATATATTTTGAAATATTTAAAAATAATGTGCTGTAAATCACTTATAAGTTGTGATTCGATTTATTATTGTTATTAAAGCATATTACTGTGTAACATTTCTCTCATGTTGGTTACAATCTTAGTAGGGATTTATTAGAACGTTTTTGTGATAACACACTGTACAGTTATAGATTTTTCCCTACATGGAATTTACGCATTGAACCCTGACTTTTAATACTATTACCTAAATACTATTTAGGCATGCATATTTTTATTTGAAGGCGTCGTCATTCATGAGGCATCATCAGTTTCCTTACAGTCAGAGTGAACTTCTGGAGGCTTACAATTCTTCACTTTTATTTCAATGACCTGTATACGTAATAGTACCGATATATTCCATCTGAATATCCACGCCGCAGTACGCAGCACGCAGCACGGCGTCCAACAAATTTGCAACTACCCTCAACTTGCTGTAATTATATTATCTCCACCCTTATCTCCTGACTTTACCTAACTTCAGTTATCAGGTGAAACTTTTGCCCACGAAATTGAAAATTTTACGAGACCAAGTAGAAAATTAATTGTGTTATCAAATATTAATGGAGTATCTTTGCGGCATAATTACCTCGAGTTTGGTCCGTGTTGCTATTTCGTGAATTTTGTTTGAGTTTAATTTTGTATCAAGGTTCGAAGGTTTCTAAAATTACAACCTCTTAAGTATAATTAAGTTATGCTTATTAATTAACAATGAATGGAAGCTAGACACACTACAACCTACCAGTGCCATGGCTCACTGACCAGGGGCCAGCAATTAACTAAAACCGTGATCGTCTCTTACATATGTTAGTTACAATAGGGCGAGACAAACTTGGGAACGAGACCAAAGTACCCATTGGACTTTTTAATGTTCTTTTTCGCCTCCAGAGATCCGCGACAGAATCGCCAAGCCTCCATTACAGGAACAATGCTTGAGATATGACAGGTGTAAAAAGGCGCTCGATATTGCTTTGTTTTCGTTGGACATACTTTTTTTAATCACAGTACAGATCAGTAAGCCTAAGAAATTACGCTCAATCTGTGTGATGCTTAACATCCCAAAATCTCAATAAATTTGTGATCATCGGAAACCACAGGTGAGATAGAAGACAAACGTCTAATCCTTTTTCAATAAAAAAAAACCACATCACCAGTTCTAATTTTAAATTATTTGAAAGTGTCAGCGATCAAGCAAAATCATTATAAATTAAATATACTCGCCAGCTCGTTACACCTAACGAAAATATCCAATAAATTCTTCTTTCTTCCAAACTTTAACGTTAAAATAAAAAGTAAGTAATAAAATTACTGAATCCTCAACAAATTTGTCAGTGGCGCTGATGGGTGGCGTGTTTTAGTTGAACACGCAACACCTGTGAGACATATATTCAAAAATAACTACAATTTGTTTATGCTCAATATTGCTTTCGTTTTTATGTACAGTCAACGAGAGGTTAAAACCAGTGTTTGATCTTCGTTAAAATCACATTTATATAGAGTTAGAGCGTCGCTGGCGCAATATTTGAGGCGCTAGTATGTCGATGTCAATATAAGCTGATTAAGTTTTGCACGGCTTATGTACTAACTTGGTAAGTTTTATATTGAGGTGTGCATTATTTTAGTTTTCTTTATGTACTTACATTATTACAGCTGAAAACTAGTTTTCCACGTGATGCTAAGAAGCACCCGCGCCCTGGGACAACGTAGTTATAGACCGTTCGGAAGGAAGGACCTGGAAACCAGACAACCTCAAGTGAAGTAAATATTGTAAGGTCGTTTTGCCTGTCACTTGATTCACTGACGCGCAACTCGCAATCCAAATGACTAAGGCTGAGTGTACCCTGTGTTTATTTTAGTTATTTTTGTTTTGAATGACTTTGATATACTCGAGTTTTGTAAAATATTTTGTGGAATTCATTAGAACTGGAAGTGCAATTTATTCCAGAGTCTGTATCGTCAGTTTTACTGAAGTACTTAAATGTTATCTTGAAATGTTTATAAGACAATGTACTTCGTAGGACATGATTACAGTTTTGATTATTGCTGACCGAGCCTTCGCTGATTGGTGCGATCTCCGAGACTGAGAAGGTAGTACCAAAGTTTCCCACCATAAAGTAAATATTTAAATATTTTAAAAATAGTTAAGGTATATAATAAAAAACCGTTATTTATTAACTTCGCGAACATTTCCAATATGTTATATAGTATAGATAAAACCACAGACAAAGTAATATAATGATGAGCGCTCTGAACCCGTGATCAACAATTTGACAATGAAATGTAAAAATGTATTATTAATCTCCATGGTACTTTGCAAGGTGGTGACTGAAAATCAGTGATTTGCATATCAATGCAAATAGTACATACACTGAGGCACCACCTTTTTACATTTTGCACAGTTTTTTTTAAAATGTTTTTATTGTTACCTATATATAAATATATTTTTTCTTCTTTTTTTGTAATTTTTATCATTATGTTGCTTTTTCTTATGTTGTGAACTTTTAAGTGTGTATTATGTTAACAACGTTTCTGTACCAATTATTTGTATTGTGTGAAGTGTAAATAAATAAATGTCTATGTCTATGTCTATGTCTACTTCTAAAGACGAGCGCGTTCACCTAATCAAACTCTTTAACGGATCGTAGAACAGAATGCTATATTTTTAAAATAATTTCATAACTGAACTGTAGCTTTGCGGATGATCTAGGTGGTTGGCGAGCGGCCGTCGCGCGCAGCGGGCACGCGCTACTTTATGATATGACTATTGTTATGACTATTGTGACTATATAACGAACGTGTAGCAATTTAGACTTTTCAATGGTTGCATATGCTTGCAAATGCAAATGGGTAGGTTTTTTTATTTTTTGATGTTTCATGGTTCGGCTTTTGTCTGGAGAATACGGGAGATTGATGATAATGACTAATGATTTAATTGAGATATAGAGAATGAATATTTTATGCATACATAGTATGCTTTTAAGTGCAGTTTTCGAAGGAGCTTACGATTTGATTGGAATTTCTCAATAAGTATAAATTCTCTTCACTCGTAGTTGCTGAGACCAGCGAGAATTAAACAATATTTTTTTCAGATTATAAATAGAGTTCAGATTATAACTAAATAGCTAATAACTAGAATACTGTGAAATGAAATCAAGGAAAATTACAACACCACCGCGTCATCGTATCCCCGAGCTACAAATCCAATTAAGTTTCCTAAAATAAACCAATTAATTCTAATTATCAGTTAATTAGCGTGCACGTACACATAATCCTGTGTTCACCTCTCCAGCAGCCAGCCGGACGGACAGCTCGCCACATACAGTTGCTGACATACGGCGCGGCTGCAATATGAGTGCTGTGTTAAGGGCTGCTCCACACATTGCGTGGAAATCAAATGTGATTACACATCTTCAATTACTGATTTTTGGTTCTAGAACGAATCATGGTTTGAACGCCAGTGACCAACGTTTTGTTGTTATGTGTAAATGAGATATTATCTTCAATCAACGCCATGAATAGTGTGTTTTCAAGAAGTTAACTATTGTGTAACATCCTTTTTTTTTACAAATATCTGTATATTCCAAGACAGCCTTATTTGTCGGGACTCGAATATCTACAAAAGTGGTGGTTCAAGCAATTTATTTGCCTACTGCAGGTTGGCAGACTTTGAAATAATCTCTGAGGCATGTTGGCTTCCTCTGGATGTTTTCTCACCGTTAAAGCAGTTGGCTTTATGTGCTTAAGTTGTAAAAACTCATTGGTACGTTCGGCAGACACAGCACGGGATCGCTCCTCAACTGTATAATGTACAGTGAATATAACTGTTATAATAACTATTTTCAATATATTGTATATATAATAGGTCTTTACCTATGAAACTGCCGTTTTACGTACTGGCCGTTTAAAATGAAAATATTTTTTTTTTGACTGATAATTCTAATTTCAAATTAATTTTATTTGACGAACATGGAATTCTTTTTCTAAAATCGTCATTTGTTTAATATATTAGTTAGTGTTTAGTTTTCAACTCATTCGAACATTTTTCGTCATCATAAGTTAAAAATTCAAGTAATTATGGAGTATGAGTACCGTCGTGGCA
Organism: Marasmarcha lunaedactyla; assembly: GCA_923062675.1. NCBI lineage: Eukaryota > Metazoa > Arthropoda > Insecta > Lepidoptera > Pterophoridae > Marasmarcha > Marasmarcha lunaedactyla. Next base: position 1,321,501 of record OV281344.1, read on the forward strand.
GCAAAGCGGCACAAGCGGCACGCAACATCAACGACGTTTACGGAGCGAACACTACAAACGAACGCACCACCCGTTATTGGTTTACCCGCTTCCGTTCTGGTAATTTTGACCTGAAAAATGAACCCCGTGGTCGTCCGAAAACTTTGGTCGACAATGACGAATTAAAGGCAATTGTGGAAGCTGATGAAACTCAATCCACGGCTGAATTAGCAGCAGCTTTCGACGTTAGCATCAAAACAATATTGGTCCATTTGCGTCAAATTGGCAAGGTAAAAAAGCTTGACAAATGGGTACCCCACGAACTCAATGACCGCCAGCGCGAAGTACGCGTGGAGACGTGCCTTGCACTGCTCAGCAGGCATACAAATGAAGGAATTCTGAACCGCATTGTTACTTGTGACAAGAAATGGATCCTGTTTGACAATCGTAAGCGCTCAGCAAGTTGGTTGGACCCTGGTTCAGCACCCAAACAATGCCCTAAACGAAAACTTACCCCTAGAAAAGTGATGGTCACTGTTTGGTGGTCTAACGTGGGTGTAATTCATCACAGCTTCTTGCCAAACGGGACAAGCATTACTGCAGATGTGTACTGTGAAGAACTGAACACAATAATGGAGAAGCTCGCACGTCTCCAACCAGCTTTGGTCAATCGTTCGGCTCCACTGCTCCTGCACGACAACGCGCGACCTCATACTGCACAGCAGACGGTCTCCAAGCTACAAGAGTTGGGGTTGGAAGTTCTCCGTCATCCGCCGTACTCACCAGACCTTGCGCCTACAGACTTTTACTTTTTCCAGAATTTGGATAACTTCTTGGCGGGAAAAAAATTCAATACCCGAGAGGCAGTACAAAATGCCTTTGAAGAATTTGTTGCCTCCCGTCCAGCTGATTTCTTCAAGAAAGGCATCAATAAGCTACCAATGCGTCGGCAAAGATGCATTGATTGCATGGGATTATTTTGATTAATAGAAATAAAAATATATAAAAAAATTATGCTTCATTTATTTCGTGAAAAACGGCAATTTCATAGGTAAAGACCTAATATTAAAAACAGATATATAAGGCAGAATTGAAACTCATTTGGATTCACGCTTGGTTTTACTGATTTCTGTTAAGTATGTATGGTGGAACACCACGGGGTGTAGATGCTTACGCCATGGATCCAAGTAGTGATGTTCCAAACCCGAGGCTACTCGCTTCTCCTGCCTCTTGCATTGACTGATCTGGCGATAATGTACCACCTAAATAAAATTATTAAGGCCTATAGTGCATCTTCTTAATATCCGCTAAATACTTACTTTTCTAATACGGCATCATTCGGTAGTAAAACTTTCTGGATGAAAGGAACCCGATCTCCTTACCGGGACCCCTCACAACGTGAAACCAACATTATCATCTTTACCGGAACAAATAAACTCGCTTTTGCATCTTTGATATTAGTCTGGATTAAATCGCCGAACAATGCAGAGCTACACCTCAGCTCGCGTCTATTTCGAGTAGGTAAAACAAATGAGCGGTCCGCCCGACGCCACCTCGCGCTCGCTCAATTAGGAGCGCGGCCTATTACCATCTTCGTAATGCACTTCCGAGGTGCAAATGCTAAATATAAGCAGTTGTCAGGGATGCTTCGTATGGTGTGGATGGATTGTATATTAGTTTGAGGCAGTATATAATAAACAGAACGACTTCCATGTAGATGATGTTGAACATGGGTATGATGTCCGAGAATGCCCTGACTACATTGATTTTAATTTGAAGTTTTCGATAACACAGTCTTATTAATAAACTGGTAATGAATTAATATTAAGAACAGAACATAAAATAAAATAATAATAAATAAAATTCTACACAAACTCACCAACTGTATGGACCCAAAGTAATCAGGACTTGTGTAATGCATTACCACACAGAGTACTGGACGGGGACCCCAAAATAAATATACGTATACAGTTGATACATATATAGATATATATCAGCAACCATGACCCGAGAACCAACATCTGTATTCATCATACAAATGAAATGCCGACCAGGACTCGATCTACTACGCCGCTGGGCCGTCGGAATGTTAAAAAACGTTGATTTACAAACAGCATAATACTGAGGCTGACAAAAATAAATAACCTGTGTACAATCTCCTGAAGGGACCGACTGTTCTAAAATTTTAATTTATTCTGGGTTCTCCCCCAGTTCGCTGTATGGTCATCCATAACACAAGCTCTGCTTACTTTGGGGCCATACAGTTGGTGTGTTTGTCTGGGGATTTATTTATTTTTATTTATAAATAATCCTTATGCAATAATTTTTCACAAAATCTCTCTCCATACTCTCCGGCCATCCATGCTGTCAGGTTTAGCGTTACGTGCGCGCTGCCAAACACAACAGCCGCGCGCATTGTCGTCCGATGTAGCGCTGCCCGCCTGTCTGTCAGCGTCATTCGCTCACTTGACACTGCACGGAAGTGTGCAAACCAGTCCACAGACCAGGTTAAGAGGATTCAATTTGCATTGAAATGTTTCATATGAAAAAATATGATTTCATATGAAATTAAACAAAATTTTAAGAGAAATGCATTCATTTTATCGGATATTTTGGTGTTTCCGTAGACCAATGATTTGGTGTTTCTGCTGATAAAGACCACGCGCGGTATACTGGGATACATATACGAGAGCTAGTAACTAACAAAATCGTTCTTAACTTAATTTTTCCAGTTCTAAACTAGATTTAAATTAAGTCTCATCGGACTTGTGGCATAACTACTGTAAACTGGCGTTTACTTGCATCCATCAAAAGTCCAGCAGATGTATGCAGCTAAGATTAAAATACTTTCATAATTCAGGTCATACAGTAAACAATAATGTCTTATCATTAATAACATCACACTGAGTTACTGAGTTAGGATAAAGCGCCTTTCAACTACGTTACGTATAAGTAAGCGACAATTACAAATCAGATTCAATTTCAGAGTCGAGTCTAACTTTGAAATCCCACATCAATCAATTATGTACCACATTAAAGCTTCACAGAACTATTCCGCTTCCTTTTACCTTAAACATCATCCATTTATCACGTAGCGAAAATCGCGCCTGTTTGTCAGCCCTAAGCCGAGATATCTGCTCCTGCGCAATTAGTATCTATTAGCTGTAACAGTTCTCAGCTACGTAATGAAGAGTAATCGATAGTTGATTCACCAGGTTAATGCGTTGGCACAACCCTATTTGCATGTTAGAGGTAGTGGTGTAACTGGTGTTAATAGGTTGTATCGATCTTTGTGATAAAGTAGATATTGGTTGACGTAAGTTAGCCAAGGGTAAAAACTTTATAGCAATATAAATTGAACACTTTATTGCATAAACAATTAAAATAACTCTTACTTAACAAAAACCATAGTAAGGTGTAATTGTCGCTGTTTTGATCGTACATTGAACATCTTCTGATTGAGCATTAATGAAGGACATAATAAATTGCCATGTTATAATACTATATTACTATACAGTAATACAATAACGAGGAATGACCTCCTTTTTCTTTGTAATGGATAAGCACTGGAGCTACTGATCTAACCATTGCTTTTACAAATGCTCTTACGATTTAAAATACATTACGGATCGTATAGCTTTCAAACTTCTTTAAAGTTACAATAAGAGATTATGTTAGAGAAATGTTTTATGTTAAGGGGTTAACAATCCTCGCTGGTGGAACAGCGTGATTCTAAAAACATATGAATATACAAACATATGAAAGTAAAAACATATGACAACATAACTCATAGCAAAATCATTTTAAGTCAGGCTATAGTTCCTTTTTCCACATTACAACTTTCACTTCTATTTATAAAAAAAACTAAGATAGTCATGACATCCATCTTGTGTAACGCATAATAAAACTTAATATACAACTGCAACTTTGTCAAGGAATACGAAACTTCCAAAAAACTATAGTATGCAACATTAGTTTAAACAACCAGACAATACCTAGAGTGCCAAATCCAATTTCAACGAGCTCGTACTTCAAAGCAGATAGCTCATGAAAATTAATAGCATTAGTTGGTAAAGCGGTCCCCACGATATATCGCGCAACACAAAAAAGCAATATAGGTTGCTACCTGTCCAAACTATGATATTTATGTGCGGGGCCATCAGAATGCGCCATAATTACTGCCACGTGGAAATTAATACGATTCATTGTTACATTTTGTTTGTCTGTTTACTGCATGACAGCGACTGCATTCCTCGCAAAGTCCGAAACAGTGTTATAATAGGTACCGTGGAGGCCTTATTCATTATTGTATTGAAGTTAGTTAAAAATGGTAAATAGTAAATTTAAAATGTGATGTGATTTTTGCTTGTGTCGTTTTTACAACAAATTTTGCAAATAAGACCCACAGCTTCAAACCCCTAACGCTCCGACTGTTACCAAAACCAATGTAAATCATAAAACAGAAATGTTTGTTGCTGCCTTTGATAGCAATGACCTGTTGCGATTCCAATCCGATACTAAAGATTATTTCTTCTTTAGATAGACCTATATTGGGAAAGCTATAAAAAAAGGAATCAATTTAGAAGAAACTATCCAATAATCCACAGGAAACAATGTTGTTGCCACTGGAAATGCAAGGTAAGCCCCAGCGATATCATGAACCTTGTCATAAATGGCTAAAAACAGCCTAACAAAATATTATATAATCTAAAGCCCTGTCCTCTCCTCATGCTATTAATAATACTTGCAACCCAAATAAGAAAGATATCTTGGGGTTTATTATAACAAACTGCAGTTTAATTTGACATTACCCAGTAAGTCGCCGGCTCTATGATTTAGATACGGTCTGCGCAAACGCAAAGCTATGTTATAGCTATTTATACTTAAGTCTTTATTGGAATAATTTATGTTCAATGTTTTGTTATACATTTATCACCTCGTTAAATGATGCTACTGAGGATTTAAAGTTTGAACCGGTGTTACTATGTTGAAGAATGCTTATAGCTAATATTGAAAATGAATCATATTAAATAGTGCACAAATTTATGAAAATTATTTTAGATACGGCATTGTGCGTGTTGGAAGCGAGGAAAAATATAATTGCATAGATGCAGTGCTAAAAGTACGAAAATAGTGAACTGAAAGTGAAAAAATTGAAATTAAAAAATGGAGCAGACGCGTACCGGAAAATTGCAAGTTTTGTTACAAAGGTTAGTGACACATAAGCCTGATTAAGTCTAGTGTTAGACCTCATAAATTATAACACAGATAGTTTTAAACAATATATATGATGTTTTTCAGAAACTGAAGCAAAAACATTTGAAACAAAAGCCATGAAAGCATAAATTTGTCAAAATGTATTTATGTGAATGATAGCAACTCCTAAACTTCTTTATTAGATACTAATACTTTCGTCGTTAAATGCATTATAGAGAGATCTTTAATCTTCGACAGATCCTTTCAATTTTGTATTATAATCACAATCCAAACAGAATTTCCAAAACTTAACCAGACGATGTATGCTCAGTTCAAGTTCAACATAATATTATCTGCCGCCCACACACATCCTCAGCAATTTCCTTTAAAGCATTTCAAATGAATATAACATCACACACGTTCTAACCGAATTAACAGTCTATCTCTTAAGAAATATTTAAGCGCGGTATGTCACCTTAAGATAAAAGGGTTTAACTCACTTGTGAAACACCTTGCTTTAAACTTCTCCTTAACAAAGTTTGTAAATTCACGACAAATTGCTTTTAATCCAAGGAGCTAAGGTTCTATTTACTTTGTCGTTGACGTAAGGTTTCTTACAAGAATAAACAGTATTATTGCAAATGTGGATGGTTATTATAATTTCATTTCGTGACAACCCTAACGTTTTAGTGATGTGTTATATTAATTAGCTTCATCGATATTATTTCTAATGATCTATGATTCTAAAGTAAGTAAGTTAGGAATTTTTATTTCAAACATTTACGAGTATTTAGAATTAGTAGTAATTAGTATTTTTGTGAGACAAGGACTTCAGAACTGTGACAAGGAATTGGAAAAATATTGTTTGCATAAATAAATATTATATCATATATAATAAAACAGTCAAGTTTAAACTTCTTTTACCTTAAAGATCTTAAATGTTTTGAAATTACTATCAATTACATAGTTTTTTATTGTTACTTAAACAACGGTAAAGTTTACAATTTGTTTATAATGACAGTGCCAAATTAAAATTAGAAGGCGTAGTGGGTAGTACCCTGCTTCATACGCCAGAGGCCCCAGGTTTGAGTCCCAGTCGGGGCATTCATTTGTGTCATATTTATTCTTAGTTCTCCCCAGGTCATACATAACACAATCTCTGCTTACCTTGGGGCCATACAGTTGGTGTGTTTTATCCGAGGATTTATTATTATATACAGTAGAATCCGTTTATTATGACTCCGCCTATATTGACCAACCGCTTACCATGAAGTACTTACACAGCGAAGTTTGGTTTTCTGAAGAAAGCTGCAATAATATGTAGATTAGAAAATGGAGAATGTAATTCATCTCTCGCAAAGGAATTTTGTTTCTCTGTTTTTAAATAAATACTTACTAACAAAAACAGACTTTGTACAAAATGCTTTGTATGACGTCCGCTTAGTATGACGTGTTTTTTATTTCCCTGTGATGTCATTATAAACGGATTCCACTGTATTACGTTAGTCGATAAATAATAATTTATTAGCTACATCACTAGTTACATTCATTCACCCAAGCAAAGGGTTTCGAATGAGGATTCTAAGTGGTTCGTATTTATTGTAAACATTTACTGTGTCTTGCACATACCTAAGATAATGGCTTTTCACATTTCTCTATTTCCAAATTACTATTTAAGGAGACATAGGTTCGAACAAGTAGGACAAATCTTCATAATGTGACATAAAAAAAAATTTTACCATGTAAATATTACTTATTTTTTAATATTCTAATTATTTAATCTAGGATTCAATGTGAATTATCATATTTTAAACGACAGGCTAATTGACAAAAAAAATTGAGGTTCGAATCTCGTGAAATCATTATAATTACATGTATGAATATTTCCGGGACTGATGTGCATTTTTTGAAACTATATAATTTGATTGGTCTATTTTTATACAGATATACATTTAATAAAATCATTTGAGAATGAAGATTTGACAACATGTAAAAACAATAATACACAGGCAATCCATCACCTGCGTAAACCTTTTACCGTAAGGAGCCAAAATAGCTAAAGTTTAGTACAATCTCGTGACCTGTTTTTTAGCTACTGGAAAACCACTAAACCTGTTTTAAAAACTATTACGGATTACCATTAAACTAAGGCTAGGCGCTAATGCTCGCGGTCCGGGAATAGAGCACAGGTATAATGATAGCGGTATTGCGCCGTGCCGATACTGACGAGAAACACATGGCTGGGAATCGTAGCGAGGGCCAATGGTCTTGATACTTGCTAGCATTTTTGATGGTTAGAAGCTTAAAAATACATGGGAAAAGGTTTCTTACCTTACAGGTATGGCAATTATTAGTGTTTATAATTTGTGGCCTAGTGGTAAGTATCTCATACGGCGAAGGTCCCAGGTTCGAATCCTGGCCGGGGCATTCATTTGTGTGATGAACACAGATGTTTGTTCTCGGGTCATGGTTGTTTATATTTATATATGTATGTTTATTCTGGGTTATGTCATACATAACACAACTCTGCTTACTTTGGGGTCATACAGTTGGTGTGTTTGTCTGGGGATTTATTTATTTATTTAATCATGTGCTTATAAGGAAAAGTACAGTTTCTGTTAATTTATTGGGAACTCCTCTAGTGTTAATAGAGCTATTCCGTTGATTATTTTATAAGAGGTCCGAAAGCCTCGTAGTTTCCATGATAAAAAACATTACCTCACTGCACAGGTCAAGATACAATTTCGACAGGAATAGGCAATTGAGTCATCCATAACACAAGATTGACTTGCTGGTCAGACACTTGTAACTTTATACTATAAGGTAAGTATCAAAATTACTCTACTGCTATGTGCGTGTCGATCAAGCGAGGCGAATCAAACATATCGGTAAAACCCCCAGGTAATTTACCGCCGCCGCCTCGCCCAGTGTGTTTATTTTCGTACTAAATCTATTTATTTTAGTTCCTTCCATCGAGCACTGATTAGATTTTATAGCGCACGGATTTTATGTTAACCAATTTGTGCGCACCTGTCTGTTTTATATTTATAATTCAACCAAGTTGAAATAAAATGTACCTACTTGAAAAATGACAAACATGGAAGTTTTACTTTGCATATAACCTTTTTTTGATTGGGATCTTTTAGTTTGGTTCGTGTGTGTCTGGGCACAGATACCAGTTACCATCAGGGAGATCGCACGCTCCGGCTGTGCTAAAGACACAGAATTCTTCAAGAAGTTTGCGTGATCGACGTTACTGAGTAAAACAACAAACATGCTCATATGGCATTTCGTGTCGGAAACTCCCCAAACCCAATTCATTCTCTCTTCACAATCTTCACAAAGAGAACAAGTTGACAATCAAATTAATTGCTAACCTCAACCATTTTTGCCGCCGGGTTGCCAACCACCGGCGCGGCGGTCCAGATACTTTCAATATTTACAATGCACCTTTCAATCCGAGCTTGATTTATGCTCAGCACTTGTCATCGGATATTGGCGTGCGCGGCACTTGGCGATGCTGCTGTGACACAACGAATGGATGAACATAAAGCCAAGTCCGAAAATTTAGTTTTTGAGATACTGAATTAGCCGAGCTGGTAATTTTTTGTTTTTGAAAAGTTAATGAGCTTTTGTTTTAAATGATAATTCACTTTAATAAAGCGCTACATTTATTACAACTAACTTTTCTAACTACTCCGTGAAAATAAGAGGTTTTTATAAGTCAACCTATGCTACTCTTAGGCCCTACATTGATGTCTATCTTTTATGAAGGATTAGCATTCCAATCAATGCACTTCCAGATTATATGTTCAGTAAGAAACAATGGGTAGTAATTATCTGGAATATTAGTTATCTTCAAACCTTCAACATGGCTTATTTTTTATCAAGTATTAATTTGAGAATTTATATAAAAAAAGTTGAGAGTTGCAAATGGTCAATAAAAAAAAATATTTGTGGTTCAATCTAGTCGCCATATAGTTTCAGTTTAATGAAATGCAAGACATGACAAGTCGATTGATCGTATTTTACCAGAAATGAAGCCACTAGTAGCCTAGTACAGAGACCACTAACGTTAAAGTACCGAAACCGGTATTTCTCATCAACTAATATAAAACCCAAATTATAGCAACAAAAATGTGTCTCTTGTAACATTGCCGCCAACTCGATGAGGCTCCACTGCGCGCCCGCGGGATTCCCGGCGCGCCGCGCGTGTCTCGGCAACTCTCCGTGCCGGTCGACCGCGTAACTTCGCGCACAGCATATTCTCCCGTCTGAATGTGGACTCGATGTATGTACACTGTAACTTGTCAATGATGGATGTCTAATTGGACAGGTGATTCGCATTGCCGGCGTTCTTTGACAGGCACAGGTGAATGGAATTCATTTATTTACGTTTCGGTACAGAGAAGAGCAAAAAGGTTGAAGTGCAACGTGGCGATTGATTTGTATCTTGAGAAGTGTGCTGGGGTTTTATGATGTTACGTAGACATTCGCACCAATATATTTGTAACTTGGCTCCTCAGCAACGTTGTTGGTCAGTGGAAGGTCTTGATTTCGACGGATAGGCATGACATCGCAATGATATTGACAATTAATTTTTAAGACAGGAACCATATCAACTGTTATTATTGCTTGACAGGATTGGCAAGCATTTAAGTGTCATGGCTGATGTTTTCAAGTTCAAACTTCAAATTCAAAAGATATTTTATGTTTCATCAAGGTTTATACTTGATTTTCTATATATTTTTGACCTGGAAATAGTATTGTAATAGTAATGTCAACAACATTCATGTATTTTCTCTTAAACTGTAGTTAAGGTAGAATTAGTATTTTTAAATTTGTTTAATATATTATAATCTAATCAACAACATGACATAAAAACTTAAAACACAAGCAATCTGACAATGTAAGGGATGTACAATAATTTTTTTACAATATATAATACTTTCTCAGCCAAAAACCCTTGAATCTGTAGTGCACATAAATAAGAAGAGTCATAATTTTATTCGTTATTTATAGTCTAGACAATCCATACCTACAAAGCAAGTGAACAGTAAATTAGCTAGTTCTCGGCTGCCGTTTCGCCTGCCTCCGTCCTTGCAACGCAGTCATACTTCACGTCCACGGTAATACAACAGACAATTTTATAACATTTAATAGCAGATAAAGATTTATGAACGCCGCTGTGTTTACTTGTGTTCGAATACGCAGTAAGCAGGCAATGTACCTCAGTGAATCATTTGCCTTTAATTATTGCTTCAGGAAAATTTAAGAATTTGTTTTTAGCTTGCTGATAGATTTTCGCTTCTTCGTGCTGTTGTTGTCGCAACGTAAAGCCTGATTCAATTAAATAGGAAAATAATTGGATGCCAAAATAGCTGGTCCATTCATCGCAGTGTGCCATCTTAGTGCAAAAGTAGGGGGCATTTGATAGTGGACGGGACTCACTGTATATTAGCAAAATAAACAAAGACTATATTTATAAAATTCCTCGTACCGTATGTGTCACGTATAATCATCATTTAATTCTTCTGCAACTAGGTATTACATAATTTACATTCGATTTATTTTATCGGAACTCAATTACTTCTTAATTAAATAAATTAATTAATAAAAATAATAAATTAATTTTACCTTTTAGCCAAACAGGAGAGTAAACTTCCGAATCAAACTCTTTCGCTTTTAACCATCTTCATTTTACTGTCCTCCCTACTTGAATATAACTTTTAATTGATTTAACCGAAACACAAACAATCAACAATTAAGGAGTTTAAACGTCGGGCTTAGAGAATCTCGCCAATGCTGGTTTCTTGTACATTGTTTATAATCTCACTTTATTTCGAATTGTTTGTTTCTCCCAGTAGGTATATTTTTAGATTTTAATTTATTTTAATTTATTGTCTCCAGACAAACACACCGACTGTATGGTCCCAAAGTAAGCAGGGCTTGTGTTATGGATGACCATACTGCGAACTGGACGGGAACCACAGAATAAACATACAGACGAGTATGTAATAACAACTATGACCCGAGAATGAACATCTGTGTTCATCACACAAATGAATGCCCCGGGCAAGAATCGAATCTGGGACCTCCGGCGTGTGAAGCAGGGCTACTACGCTACTCGTACGTATGCGTATGACTCGAAGCATGATGATTGTAGGGGTATGAATATAACACAAAGTGTTCAAGTTACGCATTCCTGTGCATAATATCTTTTTTTTTAATTGCCCCCTGTTCCCTGTCCTACTTTATCACGTCGCGTCGTGTCATACTCCTAGTACAAGTATGTAAGTGACAATAAAGCTTATCTTATAACACACATTCACACGGCATCGAAAACCCTGAAGAAAAACCTCCTCAGCGTATTTAATCGTATGACATTTCAGTCGCAACCACATAATCTAACTTAACAAACATTGACCTAAATCACATACCATTTGTACACTCTGGCGACTAAAAACGATTTAACTTAAAACAATATATCCGAGCAGTTTTAACCCATCGCCTCCCGACTGGGGTCTCTAGCGTCCGACTCTAAGTGACTTCACGTGTACTGCACCTTGGACCTGCGGGGGTCCCAGTAATCCTCACTTAGTTTTTTATACCACCTTGTGATCATACATTGTATTGCTTTCTGGGTTGGGGGATTTTGAGGCCAGTTATTTTAATGGGGTTTGAAGTTATGGTGTTTCGGTGGAGTTTTCGAGGAAAATAGTAGATGATATACAAGGCATCTAATTTATTTATAGATCAAATTATTCCATGTCTACGATTACTCAATCTCTTGCCGTTTATGAGTCAGAATTCTAATGTTAGACACAATATCACACAATATTTATTGGTTTCTCTCTAGTGAAGCAGATCAGTCTGGGATAGCATTCGAAATACAATTTATTGATAAGTTCCTTCGCATCAAATGAATACTAACTAACCTACATCTTATAAATGCTTTTGTAGGTATGTTTTCAAAAAATAATGACTTATTGAACCGTAGTATAATCGAGGAGTATGAGATAAATCAATTTAATTAATGAAGAAATTGTTATTAACAATATTCTATGTTGTGCATGCCTCAAAGTGGGTTTATTTATATTAAAAACTTATGCTGTACCATATTCTTCCATAATCAAGATCCTCTTCATATACATAAACAACTGTCAATTATGATTATTTCAAAGTAGTAAATAAAAAAATGACAATAAAAACACAAAAGTGACGCGACCAGCGTGTCAAGCAAACGCATTTATAGTAATTCCTAGAAACGTACTGAAAGATTATCAATTAGTCTTTTCAATAATTATTTTCCAAATAAGAAAAATAAATACTACTTTAGACAGCAGTATCGAAGTAAAGTGGGTATTCCATCAGCTAGATTTAAATAGATATAAATTCGGAGCATACAGAGGAGCGCTGTCAATAGCTCCGCAATTTGTTTGTATCGCAAATAATCGCAATTAACACCAACTAACAGTTCCACAGTGTACGAGAAACAGTGTAATCAAGATTATAATTTTTTTGTGCAAAATCTTATATTTTCCGGTAAAAGCATATGAAATCACGCTTTTTACAAACATTAGAGTTTATGTTACTGTACAAAATTCAAATAGAGTTAAATATTAGTGCGCTTGGGTTAAAATAAAGGGATGAACTAAGTGTAAGACTTATTTAACATTCTCATAGTTGACACTTAGGACAATCCATTATAATGACTGTTTTCTGTACTCTAGACCGCAATCGGCTTTAGACTTGATTATTAGCGATCGCGAGCCACTAGTTAATTTCACGGGCTCATTGCCGACAAATACGGCCTTCATTACGCCAATGTGCAAGTACTCTGCTCGAGCGGACGATCTGATTGCAATAGTTATTATCATGAACTTGTACAACTGTTATTGTTTCCACCGCGACATGTCTGTGGTTTTAAGTTGATTTTAATAATGGATGGATGGTATTTCTAAGCCTTATTAAATTTTCACCTGTGATTCAAGTTACCTTTTAAAGTTATTTTTATTGAAGAAACATAATTTAGCTGATAGTATGACGTGCAAAAAAGCCTGTGGCTTAAAAATATATTTAAAAATGCAATCTTTATTCAACAAGCTTGTTTATTACATTCTAATATGACGGAAATGGGTATTTTTGATGTCTCGTTTCGAACCATTTATTTATTTACAAACATTAATATTTACAAATTTTCAAAGATAGATGACAACGCCTAAATGTACCTAGGGCAAAGTGGCCAAAAGAATGGCAGAATAACGGCATCAGATCGCTAACGATAAACGTAGTGAAACACAAATTCCACGGTGACGAGTTTCATTCACCAATTGTTTTGAAACGGTTGAACACAATTCATCCACAGATCTGAAGCGTCAAAGAAAACAATTTATATATAAAGGTAAACTATATTTAGTACCTACTCATCTTAATTTTACAATTTAAAGACAGCCATATAAAACACATCGGTACGTACTCATGGCTTCATCTCGGCTCGCTGATTGCGTACAAATAATCGGTTGATTGGATCGAGTACCCGCGATCGGCGCTTTGTGGGTTACGTCGAAAACTGACGGAAAATTATCTTTGTTACAGGCTTTTGACGAGTTAAAAGGTATTTTATTTTGTGGAAATGATTTTGTTGTTCAATTTGGTGGGTTTACTGTCGCTTTGTTGGAACCTCTTATTCGGACTGGCAAATTTGGTTTAGAAATATTTATTGGATGACGAGGGCGACCAAAGCGAGTTTAATTCGGGCTACGATTGGTCATCAAAACAAAACTGGTATGAGCCGGGTGGCTTCCGTCTACACATATTTGATTTTACCGCCCGGACGTGACAATTTGCACCAACCCGAATAATCGGGAAGCTCATTAGCCAAAAGTAACAAACAAAACAAAAAGTGGTGCATAAATAGTTACCCACTATCTTATTTGTTTCTTCTTCGTTACAAATCATGCGGAAAATATATATATATATTTCTCTACAATTCGTCCGTTTTGTGATCCAATTTGACGAAAACCAAGCTTTTCTTTAACAGCTTCAGCGTAATGCTCCTGTACCTATATCACTAAAATTTGTGATCGCGCCAAACACGCAGACATTTAGAGTTTACTATTCCGGTTTTGAAAACTAGGTGCATCAGTAAATTCGCAAACGTATTGTATTCAATAGTACTTGGGGTCCTATTCTGAAATCACTCGTTTCGTTATTTTTTTTATATTATACAATTTCTTATCTCCATCTGTTTTCTATTTATGGTTAGCATTGAAACTTGACGTTTCAATGAAAAGCGTTAAAAACATAGTTATGGTTATAGTATTCACTGAATTGGAACTGGATTTATTTATCAGAGGCTACTGGAGGTGTTATAATAGCCTCTTAATAGAAGCAGTAATCACCATGTCACGTAGGTACAGCACAGCTCCAACATTCGAAATTTGTTTGGGGCATACATGATTTATTGCCGTTTCACAAATTATGATTTTACCTTCCAACATAGATAAAAACAGGATACAGCAGTTGTGTTTGAAATTTCGAGGTCATCGTTTTGATTTTTTAAATCGGTTTTTTTGAACATTAACAAGTTTTGTGAGTTATCATAAGTTATATGTTTTGTACACTAACAGCGAGCAAACATAGATTTTTTACTCGACTACGTTTAATCGCCACGAATATTTGATGGCCACTGTCGACGGATCCAAAATAGAAGCCCGGACTGCTCAATATAAAATATTGCTTTATTGCATATGGCCTGTGCGTATATTAAAGAGAATTTATGGTTCTCTGTCTGAAAGACGTCATTTTAGAAGGATGAAAGACCGATTCGAGAAAAACGTGATTTACCAGAGGCATTATTGGAAAAGTTTGTAGTAAAAAAACACAATAATATATTTTTATATTTTTGCACTATTATTATAAAGAGGAAACATTTGTTGTTCCATTGCATTATGAAATTACTGATGCGAGATCAAAAACTCTTTCATCTTTGGAAAGCCACTAGATCATGACCTGGAAGTAACAAAGGCTTTAGTGACGGCTGAGTGGCGCAGTGCGTAGTAGCCCTGCTTCATGCGCCGGAGGTCCCAGGTTCGAGTTTTTGTGCTTAACTAAGGTGTTTGTTCTCGGGTTATAGTTTTTTATATTTATATATGTATGTTTGTTCTGGGTTTCCCCTAGTTCACTGTATGGTCATCCATAACACGAACTTGCCATACAGTTATGTGTTTGTCTGGGGATTTTCCCACTGGGAAATTCCCACGGGATTGCGGGTGAGACCGTGCGGACTTCTAGTAATGAATAAAAATTTTATAAGGTTTGTATTACATGTAAATTTTTTATCATTCATTATTTATCATCCCACTCTGTGCAAACTGGTAATTAGCTCATAGGATTTACATTGTTTAGATATTTATTTATATAAGCTGTTAGTTGTTTTCACTTTGTAATAAAAGAAAAGAACATAATAGCTTTATCTGCTGAAATACCCTTTTATTTAATGTTCATGTATTAAGGTAGCGGTAAGAGCAAACAACAAACCTATTATCAAGAGAGTAAGTAGACATCCAGTCCCTATCTACCGCTAATCAGATATGAAGATTGTTTGTGTTGTCCCGCACGGAATGCCGGAAAGGCCTAGTTTAATATTCAACTTTTTGAATTAGGACAAAAATCTTCATAAATGATTGATCAATCCAGACACACAAAGATTTTGAGACACAACAATTAGATTGAGTAACATCGTGTACTTCACCTCAAAGCAGATTCTTCAACTCGTTAAAAACTTACTCTGACTCGGCGGCTGCGGCGGGTGAAGGGTTAACCGTGTACAGGGTGTTTTGTTTTATTTATTTTGGAATTGTATTCTAAATTTTGAATAAAATCATTTTAAGTGACCTTGTAACGCTATGCTATGTCAACTTAAACCTTTTTGGCACAACAGGCTTCTCTGGCGGTTCGTATACTTTTAAATTTTCAAACCAGGATTTTCAGAACGAAATTTTCATTATTGATGACTGTTTTTTATTTTCATTTTATATGGAGAGTAGGGCATCGGTTTTTTTGGAACCAGAAAACCCGGGCTTGAGCATCACGCAAAGAACCGGTTCTTAAAATATAAAACCCGGTTTTTTCGGGTTTTTCGATTCTTTCGATTCTTTTATTTAAAAAAATTAAAAGTATTTCACCGCATTTTATAGTGAACTATAAAATGTATTTTGTGTTATTATTTCTAGTGTTAAATTTCTAGTATTAAAATGGAGGCTGCTTTACGAATGAAATATAAAAAAGACGACTGATCCAAGCATCAATACTGCGATATCTGACCAACCCTGAGAATTATTTTGCTTGTATTGAACAAGATGCAGGTCTCTTTTCCCGGCCTACAAGTGATGAAATGTTACACGAAATTGTAAGGCTACTGCTTCGAACATACGCTAATCAAAGTGTATCTATTACAGAAAAGTCGGAACTTGGCAGTCAAGATCTGCTCCCGCAGATCTTCCTAGTTGGATTGTGTGAATCCTCCCTAACGAATGAAGAGGAGCTTAATAGAGAGTTGAATATAGCTATAACAAATAACAAATCTACAGATTTTCAAAATGATTTAACTACTGTGAGAGTAGAAATTGCTCTATTTGAGAATAGTGGGGAAACACAACGAGGTCGCTATTTGTCACTGGCCTATGAACACCTAAAAACTATTTCGCCTACAAATGTGGAGCCGGAGCAAATATTATCATCAGGTGGCAGTGTTTGCAATAGGCTGCGCTCATCTTTAAGTGACAAAACCTCAGACGCGTTAATTTTTCTGCGCACCTATAGAAAACTTTATTAATGTTTTGTGATGGCAATAGTATTCGTAAAGATTATTTTATTTTATTATTATTCTTGTTGATTTATAATAATGTTCCTAGTTCCTAGTGAGATTTTTGATTTGTTTTCGATTTTATTAAAAAGAAACTATTACAAAGACTTGATTATTTAATTTTAATAATAGCTTTGTACTGTGAGTACCGAATAACAAGGCCTGATTTTTTATAATGTTTAGATTAAGTACTTACCTTACATTCAATGACACTCAAAAGCTCTTGTTACCAAAAGATAAATTATTATTATTATTATTTTTTATTATTGAAAAAGGATTAGACGTTTGCTAAATATACCTAAATAAATATTATTATGTACGATTCGACTGTTTTATGTATGGTTATCAACATTATCATTGAAACTACAAATACTCTAACATAGTAGACTCCTAAAATTATTTAAACAATATATAGCTAATACCCCAAAAACCCGGGTACCCGGTTCTGGCATGAACTTGGGACCGAAAAACCTGGTTTCTGAAAACGGACCGGTTTTCGATGCCCTTATGGAGAGGCAATCAAGTTATGTTTTGTTTATATGCTTTAAATTTGAAATGTGAAGGAAACAGAAGTAATATTATATGGCATTTCCAGATTGAAGGTATCACAGAATGGGTATACCAGTTTCCATTCTGTGATACCTTCAATCTGGAAATGCCATATAATATTACTGGATGATGAAGTGAAAATCACATTTATTTGGTGTACCTACACATTAAAGTAATACTATCTGCATGGTAACATAGAACAAAAATAATTGTTAAGTAGCACCAAAAAGGCATTTACTCAGCCTGGAATTGTAAAGATGATGTCTTTATAGACTACCATAATTATATTAATAAAGAATTTCTACCAGCCACACTGTTCTTGCCCTTTCTTCCCGGACTCAACAACCTTGAAATGAAATGAAATATTTATTTCTCGACATTGACAATTACTTGTTCTTATTGATGTCAAATAAAACATGATTCTACCACCAGTTCGAAAAAACCTTCGTGAAGAAGAACTGGCAAGAAACTTCACGGGTATATTTTTTTCAACATAAACTTACAGAGTCTCTTTATGTCTATACAAAGCATTCTTATCTGCATCTGTTAGCTCGGCAAGTCCCCACAAGTATCCAAACGACGAACACCCTCAAACTGCACCCGTTCACGAGTGAACGCGGGATCCAGTCATCTCTAAGCCTCAGCCTTAACTAAGAAACATGTATAAAGTTATGAAGACTTTATCTGTGGTCAGATTATTATTTACTCAACTAAATATTGTTAGAAAACGGACATATTCGTATAAACATATACAAATAAATATGTAACAACTATCGGTTTCGAGTGATTAACATTATGTTACGATAACGTTTGTACGGATCATATTGGTCTGAAACAAAGATATTTACTATTTATTTTTTAAAAATACGAATTTTTTTAGTGTTGTTTATGCTATACCATTGCAAATTTGATATTGAACTCCGCTCAGTAGATTCACACAGTGATACTCAATAAAAGAATATATTCCTCATTCCCTATTTTACGCGTAGGTATAAGTTCGTAAAATCAATTAAAATTTTGAAAAACAATATGTTTGCAACACGCTGTATCAAAACTCTGTAGGTAGCAAATAAAGTAAGCATGTTTAGCGTCTTAGTCAAACCTTACCCCCCGCTGTCACCCCCCCTGGGCGTGACGTCATGAAGCGGCTTTGCCTTCAGCCTTCAACATAACGAGGCGAAGGTGTATTGTTATCTTATTTTCAATGAGTTAGCTAAATCGGATGGAGTGTGGCTTGAGGAGACTTGCCTCTTGTTTTGGATATGAAAGAATTTTCTGAAGGAGGATGGGAGTTTCATTCTGGTGCTCGTATGCCTTCGTCTGCTTATAAACCTCACCGAAAAAAATCAACATTTATTTTCCTACGTACTTGCATATTTTTATTTGCGTTCAGTACGATGTAAACACAAATGAATAAAAGGTTATGTTAACGAATAAAATAAATATGTATATGAGCGTCCATTTGTCTACTTACAAATTGTATAGACAAAATCTTCAAGCACTCGTCTACTTTGTATACCACTGCAGGTTAACTATGAGACTCCTCGTAGCAAATTGGAACAAAAGCGGAAGCTGATTCCTTTACTTATTATCTTATTTTATGACCAAAATTCAATTCAATAACACACCATTTCTCGAAACTTTATTACTTACAAACGTAAATCCCAATAATTACCAATAATTACGCACCTTAACCTTCCAATGTTGCAAAACAGGTTTAAGGTAAATTTAATTCAAAGGCCTGTTAAATGTGACCCGACGTGTGTCCTAGATAATTATCACATCGTAAATTTGACCCACAGCACCTTGCTAATAACCAAGGCCTTTTGGACCCTTAACAATGGCTCAGCCAATTCGGTAATTTACCTTCAATTGTGGTTACGCAGTTTGGATAAATGTTATTCTGTTTGTTTCTAGTTAAAGGTCTGTAGGTGATCGTTTGTAGTGTACTTTAGGCGCTGTAAATCACTTTTGTGAAGAATTTCAAGGTTAATTGCGGTATTCCAATGAAAGGTAGAGTTTAATTTGTAATTATGAGTGAGTATTATTACAAGAACCTTAATTTTGAGTGTAAATGGCTGATTTTTATGAACAATTCGTAATGTTTAAAAATTCAAAGAAATCAGATCTACTTTTAAAAGAGCAAAGAAAAAAGGATGAGATGGAAAAAATTTTTGCTTCTTTTTAAATCGAATCGAATCGTGAATTTTTGCGAAATTTAATTTTTAGTTTTAATTATTTCAGTTTGGTTTGAAACAGTCATATCGAAATGACAATTAAGTTCCAGTGCAATAAGTATCGTTCCAATTTCTTAAATATTTCTAAAAACCGGGAAAAGAGTATTGCATTATTGATGTTTTATGAATTGTGTAATTATTTAAGGCGTCAACTGAACGCATCACATACAACTGTCCTTTGCCCTAATTAAACTGGCAGAGCTATCCCTTGGACCAGAACTCAACTACTTTGACGTGGATATTATATTTAAAAGGACTGTAGACGAGCTCTTAACAATATAAAATCTACTACCCCGAAAAATAACTTAAGTTATAACTTAAGTTATTTTTGCTGCCATTTTTATATGTAAATGTATTTTAATGTGTTTAGTTTTTTATCTCCTTTTTGTGTACCTTTTTAATTATTTTACATTTTGTTATTTGTTCCTTACAAGCATGTATATGCACGCGAAGTGTGTCCATTCTCCCACGGGTCCTGGCAGAATAAACAGCGTGCGACTGGACTTGCTTCAGCACACATCAAGCTGAGCCAGGGCCTTTTTGCTCACACTTTTTTGTTAGTGCTAAGTCATATATTGTATTTTATATTGTTTTTTCTTTCATGTGTGTGTAAACGTAATATTATTAATATTAAATTAATAGCAATAAAAATAAATTATGAATTTGTTCAGCCACCGGTTGAGGCGGTCCTCGATAGAAGCCCTCCTTTACTTACTATTTGCCGTGTCTGAGTACTAGTGTTGACTCTTAGGTAATGTAATAATGCAACTTTTTCTATAAAGCTTAACACGGACTACGGAGCTTCTTGAATAACTTTTGCTTGAAATGAGTGATAGCATTAAAAACAAATAAAAATGGACTGAACACTGTGATTTGAAACGTTATCACGAATGAAAATACTTAAATGTAGTTTCTTTAAGCCATATAGAAATAATAACTTAGAACTTAATATGGATCTAGTGAACTTTGGCTCTACAGACACTTTTTTGGTGCATAAAAGCTCAACACTAATAATACTGATACATCCGCGTAATTTTGTTTTCCTTGCACTCTGCAATAGCTGCATCAAAGGCCTAGAAGCCGTTTTTGCAACTCTTATTTCATGGAAAAAAGCTATTTCTGACTAAGAAGACACAAAAATCTTTTAAGAAGGCAGATTATACTTATTTCTTAACCATCATAAGTTTGCAAGTCACACCTAAGGCTTCACAACACGAGGGTGGTGCGGCGTGGGGGTAGTTAGGGATTATTGCCCCGATTGTCGGGATGAGGTAATTTAATTCTAAAAGGTGGAATTGTATTAATATCCTATAGAGAGGCATGAGTGTCGATACATTTTGCTCGATTACTTAGATACCGTATATTTATTTTGTGCAGGTGTGAAATGAGCTTATTGATTCTATATTTATTTTCAAGGTTATTTTCATAAGAGTTTTTAAGCATAATATTAGGAAATTAGCATCATTTAAATATGAACAAAAAATGCATCCATTGACGCCAAAAGTATCAATAAGTAATTAGTGTAAATTGTCTGAAAATATTCTATAAAAATAGAGAAGAAAAACGAACAAAATAATTTTTTAAGCATTTTAAAATAACGTACCTGAATATAGATGGAAAATATAGATGTGCAAACCCCACGACTACCAAGGGCAGTATTATATTAAAATCTATCGACACGCGTCCCTCCCTACCAAGGCGTAGTTTATTAACCATACATGTTAAGATTTTAATTGCGGACATCAAGTGGCTTTGTGCCGCGTCGCGAGACGGCAGTCTTTTGTCACGACCCGAAATTTGCATCTACCCTCTTTTGTATCGTGCGAGTTTCTCACTAGGTGAGAATGGCGTAATTGCCGAGATTTTACACAGATTATCTAAGGAGTTGTTATTGTTTGGTGTACGGGAGTTTTGTTGAGGTATGTATGGGGGTGATGTGTTTTTGAATTTCAAAGGTAAGAGTGTATTGTTTTGGAAGAAGGTTGTATAGGGTGTTAAATGGACTAGGATTTTAAATTTAAATAAGTATGTGAAGATGTTATAAAGACGACAGGGGACGGAAAGCTAATAATCAATGAATTTCGTTTTTTAAAATTAAAAAATAAATAAAGATTATAGATATATATTTATGACTTTATTTTACGACATAGGTTTGGTTTAAGTGTGGATAGTTAAAAATAGCTGTACCGTCACAACATGAGTTTTCGATTTTCATTTCCTCTGAACTAAGTGAATGCCGCGGTTATTTTCAAAGTTATTAAATACTGACACTGAATATATAGTATCATTGTTCCATATTTTGATGACATATGCCCAAAGTATTTAGAAAAACAACACTGCCAGGGCACCTAGACCACATACTAAACTATAAACATCGTGAATCGAAAAAGTTTGGGAACCATTAATGTATAACTTTCATTCGTGTTATCTTATAAACAAGATCTATTTCCTGAAGCAACATAAAACGCTTAAACCCCATAAAAAATAATCCCCTCAATAACAAGATATTATTTCCCCTCATTCTGAGATTTCTGGATAAAAAAATGCATCTCGATTTATGGGAATTTCTGTCGATAAATAGTTGTCTTAAGGGCTCGTGGGGGTCGACGCTCTCATTTTTCTGAAGGCGGCTATTGCCCTTTTTTGCTGATAAAGAGATGACGAATGACGTAGGTAGCTGATTTTACGGTGAAGGTAATATATGACGCTAAAGGTCAATATTTATCAAGAGGTTGTTTTGGAAAATGGACGGAGAAAAGAAGACTCAGAAATGAATACTTGGTATATGCATCAAAATGGTTTGGTTTCAAAAATGCTCTCATACGTTAATTTTTTGGGCTTATGTCACCCTTTGTCATTAACATTAACACATTGCACTAAGACTAAATAAACGAGGGTGGATTGTAAAGTTCGCGGCCTAAATAAGAAAACACAGGAATAATGCAATTTTTTATATTTATTTTTCTACATACTCTATTCCTAGGTCACAGCACTTAGTCCAGCGGTCCTCCAAAGCCTTGATCCCATTTAAATAGAAGGTCTCGTCAAGGTCTTCAAAAAAGGCATCTACGGCCACTTTGACCTCCTCATTGGTAGAAAATTTAATTCCACCTAAGTGTATTTTTAGTATTAGAAATAGAGAGAAATCAGAAGGTGCCAAGTCAGGTGAATAAGGGGGATGAGGAAGCAATTTGAAACCACAATTCACTATTTGAGCTATGGATTCTGCAGATGTGTGAACACGAGCATTGTCCTGATAAAACAAAACTTTCTTGGTCAACAATCCTGGTCTTTTAGACTTTATTTCTTCACGTAAACGACGTAATAGTGTACAGTAGTATGCAGAATTTATAGTTTGACCTCTTTCTAAGTAATCAACGAAGATGACAGCCTCAGAATCCCAGAAAACCTTTACTGAAAAACACACCTTGGCTTTCTTGGGGGTCGGAGATCCGGGTCTCTTCCATTGTTTGGATTGTTGTTTGGATTCAGTAAATAGTCAGGATATAGTAATGAACCCATGTTTTGTCCATAGTAACAAACCTTGCCGAAAATTTGTTTGGATCAGCTTGAAAAAGCTCTAAACAGTCTCTAGAAATCGTGAGCCGAGTTCATTTCTGTTCAACTGAAAGGAGCCGCGGAACCCATCTTGCAGACCCTTGTGGAACCCTAATTCGGTAACGATCATGTTTTGTGTATCTTGAACTTACTTCAGCTATCTTAAATACCTTCAATCTTCTGTCACCCATAATGAGATCACATATTTTTTCGATGTTTTCCGAAGTCGTAGCTGTAGAAGGCCGTCCAGAGCGGGGGTCATTTTTGCTGCTCTCTCGTCCACGTTTAAATTCAGCTGTCCACTTTTTTATCATTGTATACGCCAGAACAGATGTTCCTAAAGTAGCCACCATATCTTCACGAATCTGCTTTGGAGTTAAGTTTTTCTTGTGGAGATATTTGTTCACGGTACGGTGCTCTAAACTGTCCATTTTCAAAATTAATGATTCTTACTCTCACTTAATGTTCAATAAAATAAATATTTACGCATGTATCTCAGAAAAAAATTGCACCGAGACTGACAAAGAGATTAGGTTTTATATAAGGGTAGTTTTATAATAATATGATAATGCTATCTACGTTAGGCCGCGAACTTTTCAATCCACCCTCGTATGTTCGGAAAAATCGGAGTGAAGAATCGTTGACGTGATTCCTAAAAATATTTCATTCAACCTATATAGATTTTTTAATTACATACATTCACCCGATCTTACTTAATTAACCATTTTTTAACTTTGGCAGTTTCCTATAAAAAATCATATCTGTTTCGAATGAGTGAACATTTTAGCCCCCTGAACCGCGATTCTGGCTCAAACTTGGAACAACTTTTATTTCGGCATCCTTAACCATCAAACGAAAGAAAGAAAGATAAAAGAACTTTATTCGCTAGACATGGTCAAAATATCCAATGGTCTTAAATAATTTGGAAGTACAATCATATTCAACCTTAACAGGCGTGCAAATATTTATAATAATTGTCTAGCAATGTAACAACTTATTATACAATTAAACGAGGTTATCTAAATCGTAATTTCTGAATTTATTTTCATTTTCAAACAGCCAATGTTTGGACAAAATGATTTTAAAAATGTTAAAAAGTTGTAGAAAGTGTTCCAGGCACCGTCCGTCAATTGTTTTTTTTTAAATAGCGGCTACACATAAATCATTCATGAATCCTTAGTTCACATCAATACAAGCATAAATAAATAAAAAGTATTCGTGAGAACCCCTGAGGCAAAAGATGCAAACCCCTTTAATAAAGCCTCAAATACCAGATTTTTACTCACGTCGTTTCTAGTTCAATATATCCGTAGCTTTGAGGCTGGCTTTCAGGCCCTAGCCTTCATTCATATTTACTAAATTCAGTATGGGTTCCTTATTTTTTTACAACAGGGCTGTTAGTAGATTCATTAGTAGATCACTCATTCAACAATTTTAACATTACTATGAATAGTCATAATACAATAATAAGACAATTTTACTAAAATATGTAATAATCTTTTGATATACTTTTTGACAACTTAATTAGAAATCGAATGACTGTCTTTCTCTATAAAAGGTCTTAGGTGTAAGTGATATCATAAAATGTATAAATTTAAATAAACTTTTTATTATCCGATACGCAGTTAACATTAGTCATTCTTAAAACCAAAAACCAAGATGTCAGAATCATTTGCCGCGCCTGGAGTAGCAGCACAAGCGCAGGCTGAGGAAGTACACGATCTCCATGAAGCTGAGCACGCTGCAGCCGAGGAACAACCCCGCAGTCCCACCCACTGAAACTAAATACATACCCTGTGGAATTGTTCGCTCTGGAGTGTACCTCATTGAGGGTGTGATGGACGTGTATTGATTGAATATTGATTTCCTTGATGGTTTTGGTTGGATTGGTGGTGGTTTATGATTTATTATATTAATTATTAATTAAATTAATTATAAACGATATTTAAGTCTCTACCAATACAAGTAGGCTTTTAAAAATGTTAAAGCTTACCTAGAACGTCAGTGAACCCGAAGATGATATCTCGTCGGTACCTCATCCGGGGGTAGGTAATGATGCCCCACTGCAAGTTGGTACCCAAGAACCACTCCTGCAGCACCTGGATTAAGACAGCATTTTAGTGCACCAGGTTTCAGGATTTAAAACAGGTAAACTCATGGATTATGTTTAAATCCTAATCTATTAAATACGTAAGAGGGGACATTATTGTAGAGTAGACATGCTTTAAGAAAAAACAAATACCTACGACGTTAGGAGTCAACGGTCAACCTTTTGTTTTGTACTCAGGTTTAAGTTTTTAAAATTAATAATACACATATTTCCATTAAATATTTTAGTTAGGGTTTGTTGTAATGTTTATACTGATAGATACCTATCATTATAATATTGTAGTTTGTTTTTCGTTCGTTTATTAACAATTGGCAGGTATTTATGGAAAAAGAAGATAAGACGAGGAGGTTACCCATCTGCCCAAGAGGAGCCTCTCAAACTAAAGTTCTAACATAAAACGAATTACTAACATTTGTACCACTTAGCTACACATCACGAAAAAATAACTCACGTTCGACTGTATAACATAGGAGACGTCGTCGCACAGCGGGTAACATTCGCAATTTATCTTGCTTCCGTCACGCTCTCGAAGTTTGTATAACTCATCTACATAAAAATATATTTTATTAAATAGTTAATAATGAAAAATCTACTAAAATGAGAACGTTCAGAATCGTAAACACTTCGTATGCTATTTTGTTCTTGGCAAGCATTTTTATATCGACTTGGATTTGCTAACGAGTTTAACAAGCTGTGATTTGACGAAACTACCCAATTGGAAATGTTTATAAATATCCAACAATTGTACAGTTTTAGAGTTGTAAACTTTGAATGTATAAGGCCTATTAATTAATTATCTGTAAGAAATTGTTTAATTGTAAAAAAGCTACATTTCTTCAAACATTGAGGAAATTTACGAACTCTGAAAAATATTTAATGATACACTTAACTATAAACAAACAGTTTACTAAATACCTTTATATTTGGCCAAACATTTTAGCCCTTTAACATCACAAACTTTTTCGCCACCTGTAAATATAAAAAGTTGAGCAAGTCAAGAATTTTCACGCATGAATTCTCACAGGCGTTTTTCATTTGTTAGAACCGGTATTATGAAAAAATTGCACTTCAGTTTGAAACACGTGAGAGTCAAAATGTAATAGTTTTCATTCACATACAAACTTTTTACAAGAGATTTTTAACGAATTCACGTATTTAACTTAAGCGCCATGACAATGCAGTTCACAAATAAAGATGTCCGCCAGGACGAAACAAGTTCGAAGCTTTAGGGTGCAGAACAGTTTCTAAATGCTAATCTAATTTTATTTGTGAAAGTTGGCTTGTTACCGTCGAGACCTCTACTGAACATCACTAAAGCCTACACACGGTGCTGGAAAATAGAGTACATATGATTAAGCCTCACTAGGTATAAGTTACGTCAGCAAGAATTTGATATTTACCAATTCTTCTGTAGAAGTGTGGGATGCACTGGCAGTACTTCAGACACAGGCGGATGCGGCACTCCATGCGGCACAGGGTGTACGTGTACACGGCGTTGTGCTTCAGGACATTCTCGTCGGGGAACCGACAGCGGCGCTGCGAGATACTCAGTCTAGAAGGACGATGAGAACTTAGAAGTTATGTTTGTAAGACAGTTTTTTAATTGTATGACGTATAATGATGTTTGCGAAGAGCAATCACGCGTGTTTCGTAAATGTTCGAGCTCGTTGATATAATTTATTGAGATATTGACGGCCGAGTAGCGTAGTGGTCAGTAGCCCTGTCTCATACGCCGGAGGTCCCAGGTTCGAGTCCTGGCCGGGGCATTCATTTGTGTGATGAACACAGATGTTTGTTCTCGGGTCATGGTTGTTGATATTTATATATGTATGTTTATTCTGGGTTCCCCCCCCAGTTCGCTGTATGGTCATCCATAACACAAGCTCTGCTTACTTTGGGGCCATACAGTTGGTGTGTTTGTCTGGGGATTATTATATTATTATTATTAATTAAAAAAAGATGATGAAACAGTTTGTGAAAAAAAAAATGAAATCAAAAAAAGGTGCTAATAAAAAGGACTTCTTTTTAATAGCATTATGCGCCACAAAAAACCTATATTGCCATCTAAATAAATAACTCAGCCACAACAGACGAACGTCTAAATAATACTATCTTAACCACTAGTTTCCAACTAGTCCAAAAAGTTTCTGTACCCTTAACCGACCACCTAGGGCTTCTGGGCGTAACTATATCGTCCCAACTAAACTTCGGGCAACAAATTGTGTCCATGGCTCAAACTGCTGCAAAGAAGTTGGGAATCATCTCAAAGGTCCGACGGTACTTCAGCCCTGAACAGCTACTTAATTTGTATACAGCTCAAGTTCGATCTTGTATGGAGTACTGTAGCCACCTTTGGGATGGTTCTGCAAAGTACCAACTAGAAGCGATGGACGCAGTTGACCGAACAGCCCGAAAAATTATTAACAACTTTGACCTCACCACCCCAAAACTGCAAAGCCTCGACCATCGTCGGAAAGTTGCCAGTTTAGCAGTCTTCTACAGATTGCATTTTGGAGAGTGCGCGAATGCTCTTTTTGATCAGGTTGAACCCACACCCTACTAGCATCGGACAACTAGACGCAGACAGACCTTCCATCCCTTCATGGTAGATATCCCAAGAAGTCGAACCAAACGCTTCCTTTTTGGTGCGGGTCGCCAAGGTGTGGAATGAACTGCCTGCGTCTGTTTTTCCAGAAAACTATGGTCCTAGTTCTTTCAAGCGTCGAGTGAAAAGGTATCTCGTGGATAGACGTGTAACACCTTCGTCTTCATCGTCACTTTCCATCAGGTGAGATAGAAGACAAACGTCTAATCCTTTTTCAAAAAAAAATTATGTTGTCTATAGAAGCTTGAGATATATTTTTTTGAGGACTTTATGTTAAAGCTGAAATATGAAACGTGGCCGACTTATTAAATTAGATGACGACATGTAATTATGGAGGACAACTTAAGATAATTGTTGATCTTTACTTGACGCGAATTGCTGAATATAAAGTTGTGGTTGTAAAAAAGACAAGTTAGGTTGTCAGAGGCTATTTTATTTTCTGGTGGCTCACTCATAAAATTAGAAGTTTGATTTTCTGGCCAATAAAGAAATCTGTGGCTTGACATATAATTACTCATTAATAAATACTAAGGCAGTCAACGCGCTCTTGGCGTAAAACCCAATGACATATTACATATAGACAGGTTATCCGCCCTCAAAAATGGCAACGCAAATGCAAGGCAGTTGCCGGCTATTTGATCCAGTCTTGTGCAACCCAGTGTCACGGCTAAACATCAAACAAAACTTATTCCCTATTCTGTGTTTTTAATACCGTACAATGCCTTCTTGTGTGTTTAGACAGTGTACTAATTACACCCTTACTGTTAAAGATAGAATAAACGTTTCTTTTCATGCGTAACTACTATTTTTCTATAACTATCATAATTATTATTTTATTTTGCTATTTAAAATGACGTTTTAAAATTTACATGGCTATTCGTTTCAACAAAGTCGAAGAGCGAGATGTAATATGATTTTGTACGTGGGAGTAAACATCTCCAAACCTTCTCCCAAACATTATATTACTCTATATATCGGGTAGGTATCTATAGTTACGTCGACGCCGTTTTTTTGTGCGGTAATGTTTGGGTATGACTTGTCTATATGTAATATGTCATTGGTAAAACCAAAGAAAGTTGTGATTTCGCGTGGCACCTTAACTCGCCATAGACGTGTTTATTTGTGGAAAAAGTGCGGGTACTAAAGCACAAGTTCCAAATATTCCGGGATGTCTTAAGATACATCCCACTTATTATACATTTTACACAAGATTTAAATCTCATTACCTAGCGGCTTCTTGTGAAATGTAAACCGTGGAAGCCGTCACATACAGCTTCAGGTAGAAATCTTCGTCCGAGTGCTGGCGCTTGGTAACGATGTCAGGGACTTCCTGAGGCCCGTGGATATACACCTTATCAAATGCAAAATCAAACGAAGATAATGATTGGTATCAGGATTTCATATAAGTTTTATGATCAATTAGAAGTTGCAGATTAATAATACAAAATATTGTTAAAGATTAAGAAAATAGCCAACTTCTAGTCTTTAATTACGTTTTGTTATATTTTTGACTTACATCATATGAAGTTGACAAATTAATAACTTGTGCGAAAACTTCGCCGTCCAGAGGGTGTATGTAGAAAGTGTTGTTGTGTGTTATTTTCGAATCCCAGCGATTTGCCATTCTGTATCTAAAATTAAGTAGAAATTATACATCATTTTTTTTGCTTTTGTCATCAATTATCAAACAATTTCTTGTTACGAGTTTGTTCAATACAACTAAGCAATCATTCTATAGTGAACACTTTGAACATTAATTTTCTAGTGAGGAGTGCTAACAATACATTAACTTATATAAACATCAAACATAATTTATTCTTTACTGAACATAATGTTTAAAATCTCAAACAACCTAACAAGGTTCGAAATTGCATTCATAAAACAAAAGCGAACTTACTCTGGAGAATTATACTCTGCTACTTTAGAATTGACCGCATAACAGAGTCCCATTTCAGTGATGGTCGGTACAATTTGCAGACTGATGCCCGAGGCTCCGATGGTGAGCCGTGGTTGGAAGGCTAGCGTCAAGTTGACGATAGTGTCCATGAACAGGTCTGCCGGGATGCCGCTGTAGTCAGGGATGCTGCTGAAGGTCTCGTAGGTGGCGTTGGAGATGGCCTTGATGAAGTTTGTAAGCAGTTCCTTGTCAGATTCATTTGAATTTCTGCGAGAAGGAGTTTTTACTGGGTGGGAGAACTTTGTGTAGCAGAAAAAGAACACGCCATCTTGATAATGGTCTTAGTTAACTATGACATCTATAAATAAATAATATGGTAAGTTTTAATTGGAATATGTTTGTATGTTGTAATGTTTCTGTTTTTTCCTGACAGATTGGTGTATTTTATCTGAATCGTAATTATGGTAGCATCTGGTTATTGCAGCATTAACACTAAGAACTGCACGATGGTTTGTTGTGTAGTTTTGTGCTCGTTTTTTGGTTCCGGTTTGCTGCTACTTATTAAACGATAGCTTTTATTCGTTCAGTTATCCAATTTAGAAATTCTGGCAACCAAATTATTTTCACACATATATACAAAATCAAACATCTAATCGACATAACTCACTTCACATATTCATCCAGTTTCTTCGGGTCTAGCCGTTTATCAGGGCAGATGGTGACACACGGGAAGGTGGTGTTCCAGGCGAACATGTCCCTGTCCATAGACACGACGGTGGGAGAGGACTGGTAGCGCGTCCACGTGGTGGTGGAGAGATGGATCACGCCGAACACGAAGATAAGTACGAGGGAGAACCAGAGTAAGCTGTTGTACGGGATTTTAAATGCAGGAAGCAAATACATAAACAAGCTTATTTAAGCAACAAAACTTACTAAAGTTGTACCATTACAAACATGCGAACTGAGTCATAAATCATTTTTATCAGATCTCTCGCTCACCTTTATAGGCTTATCGGAACTCTCGCTTGCACTTCTAGTGTGGTACAACTTTAGTAAGTTTTGTTGCTTCAATAAACTTATCAATGTAAAGTTAACCTAAAAAGCCTCTAAGAAAGGAAATAAAAAATTACACTGCTTATGTTTTTTATTGGCGCAGTTTAGACCAAAAATAATTGGGAAGTTTTAGCATACAACTCGAAACGAAATATATAAGTGATGCCACCTACATTGCCTGGTGGCAAAGTCGAAAATACGTAGATGAAGGGAACACCCAAAAGGTTTTTCTTTCCGAATTTGAATTTTCCGATTTTTAAAATTCCGAATTTCATAATCCCGAAGAGTCTTAACTCCGATTATTCAAAAACACGACTCTTATTTTACCGAAATTCATAAATCCGAAATTGTAATTTAAAACTTTCATTAGTACGAATAATTAAAAACCCGCTGTCTTACTAATCCGAAATATGGTATTCCGAATTTTAGTTTGCCGAAAATTCAGATTTTGTATCTAAGGGTGTTACGTCGACCCGTCGACGTCGACGTTGATCGACGGACGATCGATTGGTGTGGTAATACCCTTAACGATCACTGGAGGTATATCAGCCTCTCCCAACTCAGGAGTAGTGTCAGACAATTGTAGGCCATCACGCCTACTGCGGGTTGGCAGAGTACAGATACCTTCCTATAAATTAATAGGTGCATGGGATTATTTTACCACTAAATTACCATCTCAGGGGTGGTGTCAGACAATTATAGGCCATCACGACCACTGCGACGTCGACTGCTCTGTTCTGCCATCCATCGACGTCGTCCGGTCGATGTCGTTCGACGTCGATCGATTGGTGTGGTAGAAACCGTCGATCGACATCGACTGTTCTTCTCTGCCATCGATCGACGTCGACTGGTCGAGTACATAACCTATATACTCAAGAAATAACTCGGTATAAAAACTAAATAAACTTTTTCATTGCCAGCTGACTACTTGAATGCTCGAACGTATAAATTGATGTCCTCATGCAGTTTAACAAGGCGTTTGTTATTGCAACTAATATTATTTGGAATTTTGATACTCGGAATTCGTTATTTCGGATTATTGTTCATTCGGAGTTTTATTTACGAGAACAAACATCTGTGTTCATCAAACAAATGAATGCCCTGGCCAGGACTCAAACCTGGGACCTTCGGCCTCTGAGGCAAGGCTATTTACCACTATACCACTCGGTCGTCATATGCCCGAGGTATTACATACTAGGTAATCCATAAATTTTGAAATTACTGAATTTATTTTATCATCTTTTCATTAATCAGTTTTTTCCATATTACCAGGGTGGATTGATAAGTTTGCGGCCTAAATAAGAAAACACAGGAATAATTTTCAAAATTAATGAAACTTACTCTCACTTAATATTCAATAAAATCAATAATTACGCATGTATCTCAGAGAAAAATTGCACAGAGATTGACAAATAGTCTAGGTTTCATATGAGGGTAGTTTTATAATAATATGACAACGCTATCTATGTTAGGCCGCGAACTATTCAATCCACCCTCGTATTAAGTCATATTATCCTGAAGTAACATTCCCATGTAAAAGGTTATACCATGCCTCATTAATGGAGGTATTTAAAAACCGCGATGACATAAGCTTTAAGCACAAGGTTGACAGCGGGTGTTTTTACTTTCTTGTACTGCACTCTTTTATTTACAATATATATCAAATTATATTTTAAATTAATTAAATACTTACATCTCCAAGGGGTGTCTTCTTCTAGCGACCAAATGATTCAACCCGTGGATTGACGAAGTATTCAGGCAATCCTTTATATACTGCTGGACTTTCGAGTTTAATTTAATGGCAGCATTTCCTTCATTTCTTAAATGCTTTCTCCAATCTTTGAAATCTCTTCCTTCATTTTGCAACACCTGAATTTTAAGGTTACGTTGAAAAAACATTATTTTACGAGCTATGAAATTGTTCTACCGTGGTTACTAGAACGTTCTAAATTAAAATGTATTGGAACTAAGTGATACAGATCTAAAAGTTATAATAAGCCAGGTAAAACAACAGCGGAACTGATGAATAAATGAGTTCACTAATTATGTTATAGAGCCCGTGGTAATGTAACTGACCATTTGCGTGATATTTGTTTATTAGATAACTATTAGTTTTATAACAAAAGTGAATATGGGTTTGTTTATAATTTATAGTATAATTTATTCAGTTTGAATAATCCCTACGAATCAAAATCCCTTAGGCACTACCCACATGTTCGGGAGTGCCATGATTCGGCTCGCCTGTATTTGCTACACAGTAAAGCCGGCCTGAATCGATTTGTACTCATATTCGGCTTGGGATGATCGGCTAACGGTTAATCCATTCAGGATCTATGCAATCCGGCTCGTTGTGTTCGGGCATGGGCCGGGCGGTATATTGCTTCATATTCGACTTTGCCGTCCAGTATTGCATCCCTAAATAATTAGTAAATCAGTAAGTAGTTAGTGCGTAGTAACTCACGACAACATTTAGTACTCGTTCTTGAAATTAATAAATAAATCGGAACAAGCTAAACCTAAACAAAACTATCTCATAATCTCATATCATTTAAATCAGTTCGTGCAGCAAATGAACGTAACGAGCATTTCGTAATTATCGTGTAAATAGTTGATGAGCTTTCCACTTCACTTGTTCCATGACATTAAACTGTGCTCTGTGTAGGACGAGAAAAGGTTTAGACAGATTTTTGTTCAAATTCTTTTATTTTTTATTTTATCTAGACCTAATTATGTGTCAGTTAATAGTAATTTATTTTTGGAAAACATTATTGCGAGCAGTAGCATTTCTCTCATCTTGATTTCTAACTTGGAGTACTTAATAATGATTGGTCTGCCGAAAAGCTGATGGGAATCTCACCATAGTACCTACACCTCCTAAATACACCTCGCTACTTTCGCAAATTTAAACTATTTACACAAAACAAGTTAAAAATAAAATCACTGACTTCTAGAAACCTTAAACGAAATTAATAGAATTTATGACACTCCATCAAACACTTTCATTTTCTTCACCAAAAATAATATTTTAAACTCGCAAGCATCCATTCCTTT
The DNA here is from genome assembly GCA_923062675.1 of Marasmarcha lunaedactyla. Lineage (NCBI taxonomy): Eukaryota > Metazoa > Arthropoda > Insecta > Lepidoptera > Pterophoridae > Marasmarcha > Marasmarcha lunaedactyla. The sequence goes on from OV281344.1 coordinate 1,355,605, forward strand.
CGTGCATGCCAAAAGCGACGCTATTGCCATAGATATAAGAAAGCTCTTGAGCGTTTTTTTTTATTTTCCACAATCATCAAGAAAAATTGTCCCTCGTCTTAGTTTTGACGGCTCACAAACAAAAATTTAACTGTTGGACAAGCAAACACGTATTTAAAATGAGTGATAGCGTTAACGGATTATCTATTTTCGTTGGCTTTAAGGAGAAAAGGTTAATCCAATTTTAGAGGTAAAATGCATTTGCGACAATGTAAAACAATTTTTTGATGCAAGAATTTGTACTCGGATGTTTTAGTTTTTTTTTTATAGAAAAAGGATTAGACGTTTGTCTTCTATCTCACCTGATGGAAAGTGACGATGAAGACGAAGGTGTTACACGTCTATCCACGAGATACCTATTCACTCGACGCTTGAAAGAACTAGGATTATATTTTTCAGGAAAAACAGGCGCAGGCAGTTCATTCCACACCTTGGCGACCCGCACCAACAAGGAACTTGTTTTTATTGATTGACGCTAATTCAAAACTGGCCTCATCGAACTGTCGGCACAGATTGTAGAATTTCGGATATTTGTGCAATATCTACAGTCAAAAACTAATTAATGCATAATTTTCGACCAATTGTTACCAGAATCTAAAATGTAGAATGTTTTCAGTAATTGAAGCCTTTTTAGCCGTATATAAATGTTCATATTTATTTATTTTTTTCATAATCAAGCGTACCAGAAGTTAATGAAACCTCCCCTTTCATCAGTGCAAAAGTCTAACAATTTTCAAAACGTCAGCTTGCCACTAAATAAATGAAGTGAAGAAAATAAATTTCATTTAAAAATCACGGCACACCATTATTTTCCTGAGCTTCTCCTAATTAATTTCATGTCACCGTTTCATGGTTGTGACAGCCCTGGAGACAAGGACTCAGTTATACTGTTTTGTGTAAGGGTGAGGGAGATAGAAGCGTGAAGGTGAGTACGCTTCATTTCCATCTTTTAGTAGTTAACGAAAGAAGATAGAAAGTTTTGCTCCATTGGAGTCGTGTTCGCCTGGTACTTAGCTTGGACCATTACGTTTCGCATTTGTTTATTAATTCACCGGGCTTTTTTGTTAATTTTAGCTATCATCATAGCAACATTATAAGCAAGTTTTGATTTGATCGAGTTACGCCTCCTAGAAACTGTTACATTACGTTTTAATATGTTAGTTTAGTGATTACCTTTTTCTGCAAACCAGTAATAATATTTTAACGTTGCAAAAAGAATTAACCATTATAGGTTAAACGACTATATAAGCCAGTAAATATAAGGCAATTGCAATCAAAATTCAAAACAACGCCACTAATTTTGATCCCCATTTGAACTCTCAACATAAAACATCAAAATTTTCTCTTACATCTCCGAAATCAAACGGCATAAAATGAAATTGACACACCGCAAGGAGCCACCTTCTCCGGGGAGTCGTGGAATTAAGAAAAAGATCAAGACGCAGTAGAGCGGCGTACACACCGCATCTGCATAATTAAACATATTTAATTTATTGTCGGAGCTCTGGTAGAGATGTTTCCAATGTTTTCTAAAAGTTGAGGGTAAATATTAGGAGCTGAGGTGGGAATCCGGTGAGTTGGTATGGCGTGGAGAGGGATTTGTTATGTTAGAGTCGAATGTTCAATTACAAATTATAATCTAATAAAAATATATTATTTTGGCTAACTTTGGTATTACGTAATCGAATATGAATTTATTTGTTAAAATTATACTACAAGTATGTCGGGACAGTAGACATTTTGTCTTTTGATGTTTATTGGATTCGCACAAATGACTGAATATGTTGTGATAGATTTTGAAGCTAACTATTTTTAAGTATATTTGAGGGCTCAAATATTAATGTCATATATTTAATTATGACAGTTTTTAAGTAGGTAGTTTTAAAATAAACGATGCCTACTCCACACTACATTCACCCATCCACAGCCACTTAATTTGAATACAGAACAGCAAGTTTAATACAACATCCGTTTGATTTACTTCCGGAATCCTACCTTTTGCGCTTACAGTGTAAACACGGCCTTACGTCGCTCACCTCTTTTGTGTGAGTTGGGCCTAATTTGCGATGTTCCTCTTGTTATATTAATTTGTTCCGTGGATTCTGATTTTGTTTGAATTGCATGTAATGAGTATGTGTTATAAATAATGCATGATGTTCGTTAATTAAAAATAATTTTACTGTTCATATGGAGATATTACGTTCGTCAACGTTTCATCAACTTAAGTTTTCTTCGAAAGCCAGGGGAAATAGAAATAGGTATTTCATACTTTAATTTCTGTGCTGTGAGGTTTTTGAGTCCGACAGAAATCTATATTTTTGGCTCTGTAGTATTTTACAGGTCTAGACGCGAAGTTCTATTTCAGATATACAAAATGCCCTGAAAGAGATATTTGACACACAAATATTGCCTTATTATTTTGCAAGTTTATTTAATATGAATTGTTAATATTTAAACAAAATAGGTTAATTGTAGAATGGGGGGGGTGTATGGGGCACCGTGTTTATATATTTTCATAAGAAAAACATTATATTTTGATTTGGATATAGAAATTGAATATGTGAAATTCCGATGTTGACTTTGTTCATTCAGTGGAAGTATCAACCTTAGTTTTGTTTCAGAGAGAGTTACTATCGACGGTATTGAGAAGATAAAGAAACATGACTAAATAACATCAAACATCTACCTCAAATTGTCTAAATGACACTATCAAATTTTTAAACAATCTTGATACTTCACCGACCCATAAATCGCCAGCCCCAAGCGCGAAGCTACAAATCTATTCCGACCTCTTTTCAGCGTAAACGCGTTTTCCTTCCGTGCGAATAATAAAACCTCGCAGCCATTCACACGAGGTAACTCCTCCTAATAAAAATTCCAGCAAATCAATATGTTCTATAAACGCTTTTTGTATTGTATTGTATTTTATTTTATGTTGTATTTTATTTTGTTGCCTCCAACCGTGTTAAAGAGACAATTCCGAGGTCTTACGCCTTTGTAGTTGGTTGACTGATTTTGATGCTTTTGTATTGTTTGTTAGGATTTCTTTTTAATTTCTCAGAAGACATTTTAAAACAAATGTATTCATGATACGACCAAGTGGTGTAGTGGTAAGTAGCCTCATACGCCGAAGGACCCAGGTTCGAGTCCTGGTCGGGGCATTCATTTGTGTGATGAACACAGATGTTTGTTTTCGGGTCATGGTGATGTGTATTCATATATGTATGTTTATTCTGGGTTCCATCCCAGTTCGCTATATGGTCATCCACAACACAAGCTCTGCTTAATTTGAGGACCATACAGTTGGTGTGTTTGTCTGGGGATTTATTATTATTATCATTATTTATTATATAGCTGAATACTAAACAAAATAAACTAATCAATGTAATTCGAGACAGAGCTTGTGCTTCTGTTGAAATATTTGATTTGATTACGAAAAAAGAAATAACAAGTACGGTTTATCAAAGTGATTTTTATAAATTTTATGTTTGAATCGATGGATAAGTTACAGTCACTTATATGAAACAAGAACCTTACAGTAGTTGAAACAAAAGTTAAATGTAAATTATAAATTATTACATTTGAAAAAGGTTAACTAACGAGGCTACTGCCCTAACTACTAAAACTGGTGACCAAACTACAAAGCAACAGTAAATAGAATACACGTTGGATCCCGTGTTCTATCAGATCTATGCAATTTGCATGTCCGTGTGTCTGTGTGCGAGTGGCCATGTGTATCTACAAGCGCGGTGTGTGCGTGGGCGATTGACACAGGGATCCTTAATGAGCGCGTTCATGTGTTACGATATCAGTATTGAATTTAAACAGACTTTGATTTATGGAAAAATAGTGAGGGTATGTAGAGTTTTCAATGACAAAAAGAACGCGACGACCGTTGGTAATGTTAAAATGGTAATGTTGGTAAGATTGGTTTTGATGAATAATTGAATTCCTTTAAAAAGAAACATTTCATCAGCAAATTAAGACTTAGTAGTCGTTTTTTACTTAGTAGCGCCTTAAGTAATTTGTGTTTCTAAGTGCGGCGTAAGTTTCTTAAAGCTTGACAAGACATAAGAATGTTAGATCATCACCAAAAAGCAAATTCTCTTTTATTGGAAGTGCAGAATCCTAGCCATACGGAATATACGAAAAACTATACGCAGTTATATGCTTTATTTTGTAAAAAGTAAATTGAACACAAAATAATTAATGTGTGAATACGGTGAGAAATATATTTCCTTTGCTTGACAAAGGGTAAAGCCGAAATGATGATAAGTAATAAATGTTTCCAAATGCTTTCATTTTGTACTATACAGCTCATCGAATTACTTATGATAACCACACAAAATAAATATGCGATGCTGACAATAATCTGTCCTAGTTCTATAATCGGCTTAGAATCGGCCGCACACGAATCGTAATCGTTTCGTCAGCGGTAAAGGGCAGCTGTTTAGGGGTGAGAACGTAACAGTATTTATTGGCACGTACGAGAATACGAAAAATTCCAATAAAAGTCGCAGAGTCCTCCAGGAATTTGGATACGGAAAGAATAATGTTTAATTTGTCCTCCTAGAGGGACAGCCTTGATTTACGCACGTCGTTCGCGTTAGGTAATAAACGATCTGTGAAAATTGTCTTGTTCGAAATTTAAATTGTAATTGATTTTTTAATGTAAATATTCTCGTATTTTTATCAAAGAGTTTTCCTAACAGTTTTTTAATATTTAAACACCCTACAAAATAAGGTATATTCTGTACTCGTATCTATTTTATATAATTAGCAAAACAATAAGCTTCGTCAGCGTTTACTTGCATAGTAAGAAATGTATTAATATAATGCTCGAATTGGTTTTAATTATTTAATAAAGCAACATTAAACATTGCAAAAATTCGAATAATTGAAAGTAAAATAATTTACAAAGCATAAAATTCACTCCAATCTTTGGATTCTAGCTGTATCGACAAAAAAATCTCTTTATTTTTAAATAGCAAATGCAAAAAAAGTATTTAAAACAATGGCGGTAAAATGCAAAAATAGGTTTACGTTAGCAAAAGACCAACGCAGTGCGCGTTACAGGGCATTTTAAAGAGGGAAAACTAGTATAACTAAGTAAAATACCCTAAAATAATATACCAGTGGCGCCGCACTTATGTTTACTCGTAAACGTGGCCGCCAGGGTTGTCAGCTGTCAATGAGGTAAATGTAGTTTTAAGATTTGTTTATTTACATTAGCTTTTCACATCTCAAAATATTAACATTTTAAATTATGAAATGATAAATCAGTCTTTTTTAAACTATGTCTTTTTGTTCCAACAATTATTTTCTAATAAACCTGACTCTATATTGACCTGTATTCAAATTATTAACTCAAGCAAAGTTCAAAAGTCCCACTGTGCTTACTGCACAATGAACTTAAGCGAATGTACAACTCTAAGTCGTAGATACGCTGTATTTATTCAAATATTTTTTTTTTGGAAAATGGAAAATCAAATTTCTGAGAAAGTATTGTCAATTTAACTCTGAAGATATCGCACGTACAGAAAAAGCAAGTCGACTGTTGAAAACACGTGTCGATACGATACTTTTCAAGACTTGGATTCATCCTGAACTCAGCGAAGATGGGCCAGACCAGAAATTTTGACGATTCTATTTCATCAAATCTGTTTCCAAATTACCAGTTTTGCCTTTCCAGACATCGCAAGAGAGAATCGAGAGGATAAGACCTATAATTTCACAAAATAATTTGTGTTTAAAGATAATTTATTGTAGGCATAAAGTCGTATCCCTGCAATATAAAAAAACCCACTATTCCACCTTCTGCAGCAAAAACTAGGGTTGCCTCTGATTAGTTTCTGAGTGACACATGCCAGGCAATATTATTCATACTATATTAGTAATTTAATTAGTAGGATATTCTAAAACCTTTCGTTACTATTTATAAAACAAACAACTAAAATACACAGCGGAATCGATCTCGGGGAAACCCAGAATAACATTAGGTAATAGAAAAGGTAATAAAAAGTAATTACAACATATGCTTGTCACAGAAATTCTGTCCGTAATAGGTGTGTTAAGAGATCCGGCGATACAGGTTGGCATTTGTAACACTTGATGGTATGCCTTTTCCAAAGCGATAGTCAATCTTAGTAAATAAATATACATTTTATTAAATGAGATATTTCAAAGTAGCAAAGTATCGTACGTATAGTATCGTAACTCAGAAACAGTAGTGTTAGTAAAGTTTATTTTGTTAAGATCGGGCGGTACTACATTCCTTCTTGTTTGAACCACCATAATAATCACGGTTACGTGGTTGTGTTCCGGGCAAACAGCCCCTAATGTTAATAATGATAATAATGTTTATTTCTAAATAAAAAGTACATTGCATACACTACATGATTTCCTAAGATCATCAATGTATCAATTACACGAGGATAAAGTGCGAACAGTGATTTGTGGTGTGTGTGTGTGTCTGTGTGTGTGTGTGTGCATGAAATTTGTTTATTGTTAATTTAATATTCTTAACAGAGCTTATGTATTCCTTCACTTCTATGACAGTTGCATATAAAAGAAAAAGGCATTGCTTCAGTATAATATTATAAATATGGGGTGCCGAAATATTTTAAATCGTAATGCGAATGACGTCTCCACCTTGTGCTTTGAAATGATAGGTCTTCGTTCTTTAATGATTTCGTTATATGTAGGTAGTTCAAAACATCTCCTTACATGGAAATCACTAGGCGCGAGAAAAAGCCTGCGGACACTTAGTACCGGAGCTACTGTGTACAGAGAGGTGGTGGAATAGCAACTTGGCCGTTTTAAAGAAACTTTGAGGACGGCTCTTTGTTTACAAAGTGGAAGTAGGAGCCCCTCCCCTAGCTAAAATGCAATAATTAATAATTGACTGGCAAAGTGCAAAATATACAGATTTTTAAAATTTCCCGTCAGTAACCTCTCGCAGTAATTTCATGGTGTATATTAATTTTTCAGTTCGAGCTGTAGTGATTGTGATATGTAGTGATTCTCGGGAATGTAATTCGTCGTCTGTGGTGGCGCCCAGGTATTTGAAGTTTTTGGTCCTTACTGTTGTACCACAGACACAGTCATTATCTAGAAACGTGACATTAGAAAAAATTGGACACGATAAATCGTGAATTTTGGCGTCTTGCTTGGTTTCAGGTGGTGATGAAGCATCTGTTTTGTGGAAGCATATGAAGTTTGTTTTTTGTGTATTCAGAGTGAGGAAATTCTCTTTTAGCCATTGTAATAAGGAAGTGTGATGTGGATATAACTGTAACAAAGGTAATTTCAACCGAAACCTATGGTCGGCACCGCATCGTTCGTCGACGCAATAGTCGCATTCAGTATTTAAAATATAATTGTTTAATTTTCATTCGTTGACAGACACAACACATAACAATGAGCGTACATAAAATCAAAAAACACAATTAACGTACAACACAGGTTAAAAATACACAAAAAAGAAGACATAAAAAACACCGTCGAAATTTATAAGCAAATCATGCAAATTGCACGTGTTGAGCCTACGACGCATCATAATGTTGCGACTTGTGTCCCAACAATATAATTCTGCCGCAGCCCCTAGTTTTTTTTTTGTTCCCCTCCACGGGAAGGGCAGGAGGATAAAAAATGCTCTGACGCAGACTCCGCGCGCGCGATCGAAGTTATGTGGGACTCGTCCCGACGCCTACCAGAACCATACCCACTAAAAAACCCCCGGTCGGCTCGTGCATTTTTGCCACTCAGCCTTCATCTGAGCGACGGCCAATTGGAGGAAGAGGCCGCGCTAGCGTCACCCGCTGGGATTTACATAGCACTGAAGGTGCTCAAAATGAAAAGTAAATAATTAAAAACATTAAAAATTGAAAAATATAATTTTAATTAATTCGGATTTACGTTAGAATTAGAGTTTACGTTAGAATTAGAATTTGCGGCCTGAAGGGCCTCGAGATCTAAAGTTAATTGCGTGGGTTCGCCAGTGTGCGCGTTTCTCGGTCTAGCGAGTTTGAATTTCGAATCTAACACAGGAGCAGTATATGAGACTGAATCTCGAACAAGATGATTGGGATGGGATTCGGCGCATTTGAAGAACGATTCTGAGAGTGTTTTGAGGTGCTGTTGCACTGTAGGTAGTTCAAGATCTCTGTGCAGGTCCGCGTTACGCACGTACCAAGGTGCGTTTGTGGCCCTGCGGCAGAAGAGATTTTGAACTACCTGCAGTTTATACAGGACGGAGGGTTTGGCGTGGGCAAAGACTGGCGAAGCATATGACATGACGGGTCTAACGCAGACCTTATAAAGCGTACGTTTATTTCTGAAAGATATTTAACTTTTTCTTCCTATCATACTATATAGGTGGCTTAAGTAAAAACGCGCGAGTTTCGTTACTCTATCGACGTGTGGCTTGAAAGAAAGCGTCTGATCTAAGGTGACGCCTTAGAATTTAATACTGCGCTTCCAGGGGATGGGAATACCTAACATTCGAATGTGGGGATCGTTGTAGCGATTACAGAGTTTGTGGTCGAATTGAATAGCAGAACTCTTTTCTGGGTTGACATCGATACGCCATTTTTGAAACCAAACACCGAGGGCGTTTACGGCCTTTTGGAGTCTGGTGATGTTATACGGGATCGCTTGACCCGTGTAAAGGGCGGTATCGTCTGCAAAGAGGGCGAGTTCGACGCCTTTCGGCGGGATGGGGATGTCGTTAGTGTACACAGTGTACAGCAGAGGGGCGAGGACTGAGCCTTGCGGGACTCCAGCCTTTATGGAACGAGGGGCGGAGAGCGTGCCTTCATGTTTGAATCGAAACGTACGGTATTTAAGAAACGACGCGATTAATCTGACTAGGCGAACCGGTAAGCCTATTTTATAGAGTTTAAAAACGAGACCGCTGTGCCAGACTTTGTCGAAAGCCTTGGCTACGTCGAAGAGAACCACGACTGCTTTTTACGACGCGGATAGAATCCTTCGAGTATTTACTAGACGATTCGATGGACTTGCTGAGGGCAGGAGTGCTTAGCGCGAAAGCCGAACTGGTGGGGAATAATGAGAGGGTCGCCATCCATTGGAAACAGATGGTTCCGCATTCGAGAGAGTATGACTCTTTCGAGAAGTTTAGACATTGCCTTGAGGAGGCTGATGGGTCTGTGATTAGCCGGGACATTCAGAGGTTTGCCCGGTTTGGGAATGCCTATGACCGTCGCTTCTTTCCAGGCTTTTGGAAAGTAGCTATAGTCGAAGCAGGCATTGAAGATAATAGTTAACAAGGTAAGCACCTGCTGGGGCAGTACTTAAGTGCGTGGTTGGAAATTCCGTCCGCACCCGGAGCCTTTTTGGACTTTTAACTTCTAATGAGAAGCAAGATTTCATCATTAGAGACTTCGTCGGTGATGGGGAGAGATTTTCTGCAGAGAACTTCGTCCTCCACCGCCTGAATGTGGGAGGGATCCGCGGGTTGCGTGCTGGGCGAACATTGTGCCGCTACGCTGTCGGCGAAGCATTCGGCTTTCTCTTCGACTTCAAAGGCAATAGTGCCGTCGGGACGAGTGAGAGGAGGAACGTGAGAGGCGGTGTCTACGCGTAAGGCTCGGGCCATTCGATAATACGCTTGGTGGGATGGGGAGATATTCTCCATGAGATCGTTAAACTGAGCGTCTTGGAGTTCCGCGAGGCAAGACCTAACTTTACGTTGAAGCTGATTCGCAGCTGTTCTGTATGCGGGCGTGGGATATTTCTTGGCTCTCCGGAGAGCCGTGTTCTTGGCTTTAATGAGATTGCTAACGGCTAGGGGAAGCGTGGGTTTGCCTTGCTTAGCAACCTTTTCGTTATCGCTGATGGCTGAGTTGATAGCATCAGTGAGAGTGTTGACTAATGAATCTATTTTGTCTGGGCTATCTAATTGGTCGGGCGAGATTGCGAGCGGAGAGTTTGGGGCCTCTAAGGCTGAAACTAACGTATTTTTAAAGCCTTTCCCATTGGTAAAGGTCTTAGGAGATTTGACGTTATCGTAAGGCGCACCTAACACGAGGGAGACGGGGTGGTGGTCAGAGCCTAGGTCATCAAGCGGTTCGATAGACCTGAGATCGAGATTGATTCGCTTGATAATTGCAAAGTCGAGGATGTCAGGAGAGTAGGTCGGGTTGTTGGGATAGTGAGTGGGAGTGATGGGGGATATGACGTCTAAGTCAAGTGAGTTAGTGATGTCGAGGAGAGCGATACCGCTGGTGTTGGTCGATAGGCACGTCCAGTCAGTATGTTTGGAGTTAAAGTCTCCGAACATAATGACCGAATGGCCGAGGGCGAGAATGGCCTCAAAATCGCTGCGGGTTGGTCTGGAGCCACATGGTATGTAGACTGAGGCTATGATCATGGTCGGATGACCAGTCATAGCCAATCTACACACGGTGGCTTCCATGTTGAGGAGAGGAGGGGTAGGGAGAGGACAACAATGGAAGCCTCTTTTATAATATATAGCGGTGCCGCCGAAACCGTCGGAGTTTGGCCTATCGTTGCGAATAAACGCGTACTTAGGAATAGCGTATCCCCTGGAGCGGTTTGGAGTAAGCCATGTCTCCTGGAGAAGCAATAAGTCAGGTTCTTTGTTCTGAAGGAACAGTTTGAGCTCAGGAAGGTTGGTGCTAAGGCTACGAGCGTTAAAAGATACTAGGAATAAGCCCTTGGGTTTAATACGACCGGACGCGGGATTTGCGGGTCTAGACATTATAATTTACTTATTTACGATTTTATACAAAAATAAAATTTATAACGAACTTAGAAGCGAGTGATGCTCGGCTAACGCAAATAAGCGCTCTTGAGGAGAGCGGGCGGCACGCAGTTTGCGTGCGAGTACGGAAATTTCGTTAATGTCGACGTTTTGGATGACGTCGAATACAGTCTTCATGTCCTCAGACGACTGAGATGAAGACGACGGAGCAGTACGCGGCACTACGGAAGCCACGGGAGCTGGGATAGGTCGGAAAGGTGCAGGCGGAACGGCCGGACGCTGCCTCGGCTGAAGGGCTGTCGGCTGAACGGGCTTTGCTTCCGGGGGACCCTGGTTGCGCAGCGGCGGGAAGTTAGCGGGAGTGAGCGGCGGCGCCGGTTTAGGCACGGCCCTCTTAGCGGTGAAGCGTGGAGCGCGCGGGCAACCCCTGTAGTTAGCTGTGTGGCCGGACTGGCCGCACAGCACACAAGCAGGGGGGAAGTGGATTCGGGAGTGCGAGTGCACTCCTTCGTTATGTGTGGGTCCAGGCACTTAACGCACCTGGGGAGGAGCTGAGCAGTTAGCCGCTGCGTGGCCATAGAGCTGGCAGCGGTGGCACTGCCCAGGGTGACCGCGGGGGTTGGGACGCTCGATGGAGATGTTCGAGATTCCGCAAATTGTGCGAGCCTCTGAAAATCTCCTTCGAGTTGGGAGTATTGGACAGGATTACTAGCGCTAACTGAAAACGCCTACCGCGGTTGGAGTGCAGCTTGTGCACTGCTTCGGCCGGGAAACCCTGGGACTTAAGGTCCTCGAGGATATCTTCGTTCGCGAGCTCGAACGGGACGCCCCGTAGTACTGCGCGGATCTTACGCTCCTCCGGGAGGGCGTAGGTGTGATAAGCGATTTGTTTTAACGAGAGTAACGCGCGGAAGTCGTCGATGGTTGCGACCTGGATTTTAATGGTATCGCCTGCGTTAGTTGCTTTAAAATAATTGAATTTTTGCTCTTTGCAAAGATTTGAAACTACGGTCCATCGCGCTTTTTCGCGGAGAAATACGGGCAGAGGGAGCTAAGGCTTCGGCGGGACGGGAGCACAGCGCGTCGCTGGCTTCGATGGGACTGACGGAGACGCGGTTACTTCGAGCAATTTTAATGGCGCGGGGGCTGGTGTTGAAGACACCGGGGAGGGCTCGGGTGTTGATGATACCGAAGCTTTCTTTGGGCGCTTCTTGGAGCGCTTGGCGACTAATTGAAACGCGGGCTCAGGAGAGCCGGTTAAGGTGACGGCGTCTGAAGACGTATCAGACGCGGGTTCGGAGTCGCTCCCGGGAGCGGTACGCTTACGACGCGACGCGTGAGAGGATGCGACCGATTCGCAGTCCATCTCCGACGAGGCGGGAGACGAGGGAGAGCTGTAGACCTGAGAGGTCTGGACGTTGGAGGCCTGAGGGGCCGGGGTTGAGGCCTGAGGGGCCGGGGACGCGATAGTTGCCTGTAAGGTCTGCGTTATTAAGTCATCTGATATGCTGGCGCCGGACGCAACGAGCGCTTGGGCGAACGACATAGCAAAGTTTACCAAGCTTTGCTGGTCCATTGGAGGGCTTGGTCCTACGATATATAATATATAAATAAATAAAAATGCCTAGGTTCCCTAGCAAACCTAGCACCTAAACCTCTCTACTCGCGGTAGGGGGGCTGGGGACGACGCGAAGTGGTGCCCCTAATTCGGACAGCACTGTACCGTCACCCTGGGAAAGGCCCAAGTGCAATGGGATCGGGTCAGCTGGTTTCTCCTTGGCCTGAAGGGCCTTGGAAGCGCACCGGGGCAACGCTATCAGGCTTAGTTGTCACCGTTAAGTATCCACCTGATCAAACGCGAGTCTACTACGGAGTGTGTCGTCAATAAATTGACAACAAAAACCGGCCGTAGACCTGACGAAGTTGGGTTGCACTAAAAGTGCGGGATTGACTACGTTACGACCGGCCGGAGCCGGCCGCAGAGCGAGTCTCTGACTACGTACAGGCGCCAAGCGTCAAGTACACAGCCAGAAAAACAGCCCGAGCCTCGCGAACCACTATCGAATTTAATCGACCGCAGTAAGCTCAGCTCTGTTGTTGCTGTGCAAGAGACCGACTTAGTTGCAGCCGATCGAAACCGGCCGCAGCGTAAGCCCTGAAGAGGCAATCAGCGTATGATTATTGCGAACGAGTTGTCGTCGTGAGACGACAATCGTGACTCAACTGCTGGAGCGACCGCGAACACGTCCGAGCGGGGCCGGACGCAGAACGGATCTGAGAGTGGCGTTTGAGTATTGCTACGAGAGAAGTCGTGAGACAACAATCGTGACTCGGCAGCCGGGAGCGACCTTCTACACGTCCGAACGGGTCCGGACGCAGATCGGGTCTGTGGGTCCGGACGCAGATCGGGTCTGTGGTCCGGACGCAGATCGGGTCTGTGTGCAGCCCCTGGATGCGCGCCCGTTTTATATATTACTTAGTTGAAAGAATATTATACACAGTCTCGGTTTGCGTGTGGATTCGTTCGCACGTCGATCGTAGACGCCTCCCCCCGCTCCCTTAGCCCCCGCGCTAATCGAGCAATCAAATTTCATAAGGTCGTTACCGTATTATTATTTCATAGACGTTTCCGTTGTAAATTTCAAACGCCGTTTTCACGGCGATTAGTGGCTTGCTAACCGTCTTCGTGTTTCGTCGAACGTGAGCTACGTCGACGGGCTTCGACGTTCCAGGTGTTCTTCGGGAGTAAGTTCGCCGAGTTCAAGACTTCGTGGGCTGGTGGATACGCGTAACGGTGCCAACGAAACCAGTCGGCGTTGCCCCGGTGCGCACAGTTTAGCCCTTCAGGCAAACAACAAACCGGAAGTCCCGATCCCATTTGCACTGGGCCTTACCCAGGGTGACGGAACCAGCGCTGTCCGAGCTAGGGGCACCGCTGCGGCCGTCCCGACCCCCCCTACCGCCGGTAGGGAGGCTTAGTTAGGGTTCGACAGTTAGGTCGTTCTTAAATTATATATTCATATATTTACATATATTGTTAGCTCCCCTTCCCTCCCCCCCGCCGAACGCAATGGCTGCGCAAGCTCACGCTGAGCTTGCGAAGCAATTCGTCGACGGCGTCGCCGCTTCAGGCGCCCCATTCGACCCGCATGCATTTCTTCGAATGCTTAGCGATCTCTCGCCCATGTTCGCCACCCTGTTGGCTCCACTGGCCCTTCAGGCCCCGGCTTTTCAGGCCACGACGACATCGCTGCCTCACAGCGCCCCCCCCTCCTCCGCCTCCAATGAAATGGAGTGCGACAATTCGGACGACGCCACCTCGACGGCGACCTCAACCTCGGCCTCATCCGCCGCCCGCCCCTCCAAGCGCACTGCATCTAGCAGTAGCGACGAAACCGCTTCCACAGCGGACACCCTCATCGGCTCACCCGAGCCGACCGTCACCTTCACGCTCGTAGAGCGCCGCTCCAAGCGGAATAAGAAATCCCGGGTGTCTCCGACACCCACCTCCAGGCCGGTGTCGCCGACACCAACCGCCTGCCCGGCGACACAGTCGCCCCCCTCCCCTGTCCCCCTCATGTCACTCAACGTGACTCCCCCAGTCGGCTCAACCGCCGCTCCCACCAAGCCAGCAACGCGCTGCGCGCCTGTTTTAGCTAAGGCTAAGACCCCTCCCCCCGTGTTCCTACGGGATAAGGCCAACTGGCCTCTAGTTTCAAACCTTTGCCGCGAGCAAAAAATCAACAATGTACAGGCCACTAACATGAACGTGGCCGTCAAAATCACTGTTCCCACAGTAACTGACTTCAGAAGTCTGACTCAGCTCCTCACCCAAAGGCAGATCGCCTATCACACGTACGCTCTCCCAGAAGAGCGTAAAATAAAAGCCATCCTACGGGGAGTCCCGTTCGAACTCTCGAACGAGATCATCCTTGAGGATATCAAAGCTCAAGGCTTTCCCGCCGAGGCTGTGCACAAGATGCACAGCAAGAACGGCCGCCGTTTTCCCTTAGCCTTGGTCATACTGACCAACTCACCTAAATCCCGAGAGTTCTTCCGCGAGGCCCGCACTATCTGCGGCCTCTCCGGAATCTCAGTAGAAACGCCACATCGCCGTGGCTATCCAGGACAGTGCCACCGCTGTCAACTTTACGGGCACGCGGCGCGCAATTGTCTCGCTAGTCCCAGGTGCGTTAAGTGCCTGGAGCCACACTTCACGAAGGAGTGCAACCGCACTCCGGAGTGGACCTCTCCCCCATCCTGTGTGCTGTGTGGCCAGTCCGGCCACACCGCCAACTACAGGGGATGCCCCCGCGCACCCCGCACTTCCCGACCTGTTGCAAGGAGGGCGGCGCCCAGACAGGCCCCGCCCCTTATTAGTAACACTAATTTCCCGCCGCTGCGCCACCGGGATTCCCCGGCAGCAAAGCCCGCCCAGCCCACGCCCACTCCAGTGCTTGCCTGGAGACAGCGTCCGGCTGTACCCACCCGCCCTGCTCCACAAGCAGGGCCTCAGAATTCTCCTCAGCCTTCTATGGCCGATGATATTAAACTTATCTTCAACACCATAAGAGGTGTTGATATGACCCAAGTAGCGCAGTGCGCTAGTAAACTACGCGCAGCCCGCGACTCGTTCGAACGATTACTCGTAGTCGCCGAGTACCAATCCCTAATTAATTCATTATAGGTACATCTATAATGAATAATACACCAAGCGCCACGACTGGTCGCATCAAACCTAGGGGTTTATCCCTGATCTCCTTCAACACCCGAGGTCTAATCAACCAACTTCCGGAACTCAAACTGTTCATTAAGAACATTGAGCCCGAGTTAATCCTTGTCCAAGAGACATTTTTAAAACCCCAGCACACCAGGGGTCTTAACATTCCTAAATACTCCCTTGTGCGTGGTGACAGGCCCGCCTCGGTCCAACGAGGCGGCACTGCCATCTACTACAAGAGAAGTATCCACTGTTCTCCAATTCCCACGCCTCCGCTCACCAACATGGAGGCCACAGTATGTAGGCTGGCTATGACAGGTCACAGGACCATAGTCTTGGCCTCGGTCTACATACCTAGTGGTACAGCGCCCCTTCGTTGTGACTTCGAGGCCTTACTCGATCTGGGGCAATCCGTCATTATGTTCGGCGATTTTAATTGCAAACATACTGACTGGACGTGCTTGTCGACTAACACCAGTGGTGTTAAATTACTAGACATCACGAAGTCACTCGATCTGGACGTCATTTCACCGGTTACACCGACACATTACCCGGACAACCCACTCCATTCACCTGATATCCTTGACTTTGCCATCGTCAAGGATATCAATCTCGACCTTAAGACCATTCAGCCGCTAGACGACTTAGGCTCTGACCACCGTCCGGTATCCCTAATATTAGGACCCCAAAACGACCCTCCTGCTCCGAAAACCTATACCAATTGGGAAGGTTTCAAGCACACCCTGTCTTCGGCCTTGGAAGCCCCAGACTGCCCACTCGCGATTTCATCCGACTATCTCGATAGCACGGATAAAATCGACTCGATAGTCGATTCTCTCACTACCGCCATCAACTCGGCCATCAGTGAGAACCTAAAGGTTGCTAAGCATGGCAAGCCCAAGCTTCCCTTGGACATTAGCAACCTAATTAAAGCTAAAAACGCCGCTCTCCGCAGAGCCAGAAAATACCCCACACCCGCCTACAGGCAAATAGCTAACCAACTTCAACGTAAAGTCAAACGTACCGTCGCGGAATATAGAGACGTTCAAAGGAACGATCTTATGATTAATATTTCTCCGTCCCACACGGCGTACTATAGGATGGCGAGAGCCCTCCGACTAGACGCTCGTACCTACACCCCTCCGTTATCTCGCCCCGATGGCACTACCGCCTTCGAGGACGACGAAAAAGCTGAATGCTTCGCCGATAGCATTGCTTCACAATGCTCCCCGAGTACCCAACCCACAGACCCAGCTCACATCCAGGCGGTGGAAGACGAAGTCGATTGCAAAGACTCCCGTCCAATCACCGCTGACCCCATTACAGTTTCTAACGATGAAATCTTACTCATCATTAGGAAACAGGAATCCAAGAAGGCCCCGGGTGCGGATGGAATTTCCAACCAAGCACTTAAGCAGCTGCCTCGGCAGGTGCTTACCTTACTTGCGATTATTTTCAATGCTTGCTTTGATCTAAGCTACTTTCCAAAAGCTTGGAAAGAAGCTATAGTCATAGGCATTCCCAAGCCGGGTAAACCCTTGAATAACCCGGCTAATCACAGACCCATCAGTCTACTCAAGGCAATGGCCAAACTTCTCGAGAGAGTCATACTCGCTCGAATGAAGGACCACCTGTTCCCAGCGGACAGTGACCCCCTTATTATCCCCCATCAATTCGGCTTTCGAGCCAAACACTCGTGCCCTCAGCAAGTCCACCGAATCGTCGAGTACATACTCGACGGCTTCTACCCCAGACGACTGAAAACAGTCGCGGTCTTCTTTGACGTAGCCAAGGCTTTTGACAAAGTCTGGCACGCAGGGCTCATTTACAAGCTTCACAACACAGGCTTGCCCGACCGTCTAGTCAAACTAGTCGGCTCCTACCTTAAAGATCGCACCTTTCGCTTCAAACACGAAGGTACGCTCTCCACCCCCCGCCCCCTCAAGGCGGGCGTCCCCCAGGGCTCGGTACTCGCCCCGTTACTATACACAATATACACCAATGACATACCCATCCCGTCTAAAGGTGTTCAACTCTCCCTCTTTGCTGACGACACTGCCCTATACGTCAAGGGCGTGCACGTCGACACACTCATCACCAAACTCCAGAAGGCCGTAAATGACCTCGGAGCTTGGTTTAAAAAATGGCGTATCGATGTAAATCCAGAGAAAAGCTCTGCGATGCGCTTCGATCATAAACGCCGTCGTCCCTACGACCCCCGCATCCGAATGCTAGGTACGCCCATCCCGTGGGCACTCACCACCAAGTACCTAGGCGTAACGCTCGATCGTACGCTTTCATTCCGTCCACACATTCTCCGAGTTACCAAACTCGCCCGTCTGTACATGGGTCGACTTAACAGTATGTTAGGCCGACACAGTAAAATGTCTCTTAGGAACAAGCGAACGCTTTTTAAGGTTTGCGTGAGACCAGTCATGACGTACGCCGCCCCGATATTTGCACATGCTAAACCCTCCGATATGTATAAACTACAGGTAGTCCAGAATCTCTTCTGCCGCCGGGCCACGGATGCTCCGTGGTACGTGCGAAATGCAGACTTGCACAGAGATCTCGAACTGCCTACTATACAACAACATCTTAGGACGCTCTCCACCGCTTATTTTAAGCGATCTGAAGAGCACCCTAACCCCCTTATACGCGAGACAGTAGCCTATACTGCTCCGTCCATGCCGTCGAGGTACAAAGTCCGTAGACCGAGAAATGCACTCTCGGATCCCCCCGATCAACTTTCGGCTAATCTGGACCAGCTTAAGGCTGCCCAGGCCGTTTAATCAACAATATATAAATGTCATTTGCACCTTAAGTGATTTAAGTATTCTCAGCGGGTGACCCGCTAGCGGGTCCCTGCTTGCGCGCCCACCTCCCAACCCGGGTGTCGCTCCGATGAAGGCTGACAGCATTCCCATGCTATAGCCAATTAGGTGGTTTTTAGTGGGTAGGTGCCACTTTGGTGAGTCCCACATAACCCCGCAGACGGCTGCGGAGGTATTCATGACGAATCTTCCACCTCCCTCCCGAGAGAGGGTGCTTCGGCAGCAAAAAAAAAAAAAAGAATATTATAAAACGTATAAATACATTTTAAAGTGGGTTATAATACAAAATAATATATATATATTAAACTACTTAATACATATATATATCTACATAATTGTTTTATACACAGAAAAGACGTAAATATATAATTTAATTAATAGAATATGAAACATCTTTAAATAGATTTAATACCTACATTGTGCCACTAAATGGTTTATTTCTGCCATTGGTTAATAAAAATGATTTATTAATCGATCAACTACGAGGCCATACCATCAGGTGGGATGGCTATGAAGACATTAAAAAAAGATATTACAACTTTTATATACATAACTTAATTTAATTCAGTAAATAAACCAAACATTAACATAACCAACCTTGACATACTTACTGACAATTGGAAAACTAGCTATGCTATAATGACACGACCTCACTTACGTCTTATGTAGTTAATAATATTGTTAAATATGTATATTTAGTTAAACCCCTACGACATATCGCTATAATGTAATTTGAATTGAATAATAAATATAATAAAACTAAACAAATCGTAATTATGAATGTAATGTAAATGTGAAACTAGCAGTAAGTAAAGATTGTCCTAATTCGAACGCCTGGATGGCAGGTTTTCTACCTACTCTATTTTAATGTTTAAACCTTATAAATCTTATCAAATAAATATTCCATTTCATTTCATATGATTTTGAACAAACACATATTCATCATTAACCAAGTAAAAAGAGATGCAACATAGACTATTATATTTAAAGTCTATTATTAAATAAGTGGTTGTAAACGTATTTAATCAATGAAGTCATTGGCAAAATAACTTACTCAAAGTAAAGGGCATTTATGACGAAACTTAAGTCTCATATATAACATTGCATTCGAAGAGCCAACATTCTGCCAGGTCCTGCGTAACGAGACGCTTCAGAGTTCAACGCCTCACCTCCACAATCAAGTTAAACGCAATCAAACGACCCTTCAGAGGCAAAGCGAGCTGCGCAAGAAACTGATATCAGGTTTAGCAAAACCTAGGTGGCGATATTATTCGCCAATCTTGTGTTTCTCTACTACGAAACTATAACTTTATATGGAAGAAGAGAGTGTTCTAGCACTGGCTGTGACATGCTGAAAGAGGAATATTTCTACAAACAAAACTAAGAATTTATTGAACTTTTAATTACAGATAAAGACTACTTAACTATAAAAAATACGCATAATTAATGAAATTATTTCGTATACCAAAGAGAACTTAATTCTATATATTTTTTAATCGTCACGTTGATACGAAAAATTCGTGAAAATAATAAAATAAAGCATTTCGTAAACTACCCTGCAATTTTCTGTAACCCATATCGATATATCAAAAAATAACAAAGCGCGCAAAGCTATCAACCAAACCACCCTCTCAGGTGCACCCCCGTATATCATATCTTAAAACGAATGTCCTCCTTAATAATATCATAACACAGTGACATGTCAGAAGTCAGGCGAAGTGGACATCCAGGGGGTGGGGCGCCGTTGATTCAATTTGCTAAATTAGATTTCTAGCGTATACCACCTGAGAGGTTTCTTTGTGTGAAAGTCGGGTCAATTCTATTATGAAAGCAATTTTTGAGAGAGACGGGCACTGTAATGGCTGTTAGTTAGTCACTCTAACCGGATGAGTAAAAGTAAAAATAAAAGTAAAAATCTATTTACTGTCACAGCAGCACACAGAAATACAAATAAAAAGTGGAAACAATAAACTTTACCTAGTTAGGAGCAGGTACTGCCGACACCAAGGCGCGCACAAACTCGGCTTTGGCTTCGTAGCTTAAGGCTACAAAGCGCCGATTTTCAGTTGCGGCCAAGAAGTTGCGCCACCACTGTACACTCAATACTTCCATAATTATTCATTAAAAAAAGAACAAAAATAAACTAGGTATACACAGATAAAAACGAAATAAATATATAATACAAATCACTAAACATAATTTGCACTAAATATGACATGAATAAAATAAAAGATACATAAACAATAAACTTATAATTTTTTTCAAAATACTGCAATAAAGACCCTAATGAGATTTTTTAAATAAATTAACTTGTAATGCTTGAGAACGGTATTTTTAAAAGAGGACATCGTAAAGGTGGGGGTAGGTTATTCCAACACGACGTAGCCCTGTACCGGAAACTGCCCTTAAATGCAGACGTTTGGTGTTTGTAAGTCTGCAATAGGTACTTAGAGGGTCTAGTGTCATACGTATTTACGGAGCTGGATCATCACAATTTAGAAAACAAGCATCTGGGCACTTGAGCTGTCATAACGTGGTGAAAAAGACCAGCAAAATGAAGTTCTCGGCGTGACTCAATTGACAACATGTTATGTTTATGCAAATATGGTGTAATGTGGGTGCGAGGAGGGATATGGAAAGAAAATCGGCAACAAGCATTCTGGACCCGTTGCAGAAGTCTCTTGGACGAAAATGTTGCCATAGAACAAAACACTGCATCAGCGTAATTTAGCCTAGATAAGACCAGAGCTTGTAGCTCTCTGATAATATACAGTATTTAAGATGGAAGAAGCAAGACATGACAAGTATCTCTATGTGTTTTTCGAACTTTAACCTACTATCGAATAGGATGCCCAAATTACGTGCTGCAGCTACCCTTGGCATACTTTGATCTTTAATCATCACACAGGGATATTTATCAATTATTTCGTCGCTCTGCAATTTAGAACCCACAACCAGTAAACCTAGCGATGAGCACACAGCTTTCTCAATTCAATGATATCAACGTGCAAAAATTATTATTCGTGATATGAAAGATCAGTTTTTTATTAAATCCAATACTAAAAAAGAACATTAAACGTACTTTGAGATAAGTTAACGATAAGAACTTCAGAATTTATAAGTTTTCAAATCACAGATATTTTAAATATGAAGTAGGTATCTAGATACAAAGTGAGTTTATTTATGTAGAATATGTCAAATATTTATTAAAATTTACAAAATTTCTTAACGTACATAACCTGGATTAGAAGAGGAACTGAAATGTAATAATCCAAATGTTAACGCGGGAAAATTTCATTAATTGCATTTGTTAGTAAAGCATAAGTTTTGGAACAATTGAAACTAATTTTTAATTTTAAGAATCGATTTTCTATAGTCAATAACGAAAAATATTTCCACACCGTGTTGAAATGACTGGTTTCGAAACTGTCAATAGTATATTTCTTTAGTAACTAAATGTACATTACACTGTTTATTAACATGCAGGATATATGTGAGTATATACGACATTATAATTACTGAGTAACAACAAAATATATCGGAACCAAAGCACATAATTTTCACAATTAAATTTCTCTTTCAAAGTAGATTTGTTTAACATTTCCGCGAGGTAAATCAAATTAAATGGAAAAATAAAAACAGAAGAATTGTGCTCCCGGCACGTCACGGGAGCCACAAAACATCATTTTTATTTACAGCCTACGATCATGGACGCAACAAATTGCAAGAAAAGACTTCATATTAAATTTGGTACGTCAGTATTCCCTAGGTAATTACGTCAACTGGCTTCAAAAATTAAGAAATTATGTAGGAGAAAGTGTAATATCACTTTATCATTTGTTTGCCTTTTGTATTGTGATAAGTTATAAGGTAAATTAAAAAAATATATAAGTAGCTTAAAGTCAATAGGTCAAGATCCCAGCTGGAAGATCTTCAAAAATGTTCTTAATTTACTAAGTGTACTCGTAAGTAGTTGTACGATTTCAATGAAAATTCTAAGAAAAACTTCATAGTACAGACATAGTCAAAATCGTGTTTGAATCGTGCCATCTAACTGGCCACCGTCTCTGGCACATTTCTAAATCAAACCACGGCCCGTTACCCCCGAGAGTGACTTGCGGAAAATTGGAAAACGAAACAAGGTGAAAAATATTATTAAGTGGAACACTCACCGCGGGTTCGAGTCCTGGCAAAACCAGGAGTTGAGCTGTGAACAGTTTAGCTCTTTTGAAAATGTATTGTTGACTGACGTGGTCATATATTTCTAAATAATTTAAATTAAAACACTTAATAAATACTTTTTCAATGAATTCAATTGAAACTTTGTAGACAATATCCACATTTTAAAGAGCTTCAGACTATCACGAAGATTTTTAATGGATTTATTGATAAATGAATATAAGTAGCAGTGAAGTACGTAAGTAGGAAGTTATTAAGAAGTTATCTATATCTAATTTAATAACAATATTCTTAGATTTAACCAAAAAAGGCTTAAATGAAAAAACTTTAAAATAATGATTCCATATAAACATTATCATAACGCTTTACAACCTGCAATTCAAAGAGAACCCTCATCCCAGACAAATACCTACAGACTCCAGATATAAACTAAGCCGTTTCACTATCAGCCAGCCATACCTCAACACAGTGCATTACGTTTGGTCCACGGCGCTAATCCCAAGGTGCGTCCATTCAGCGCCAGTGAATCGAACACAATCGCCTGCAAGCGAGCCACGCAACGCGCTCTAGCGTTGGCATTGCTCGGCTATTTGATCAGGCGTACCGGGATTAGCAATGAAAACTTTGTAAGTAGATTAGGGCGATATTTTGTGTCTTGAGCCTGGATAGTGTGTACATCAATAAACTTAATTTGAGAAGTAACACCTTCTTTCAATGTGTTTAGTAGGTGTGCGTACATTCAGAAGATTAAATTAAAATAAATAATCAAAATCACCTTTCATTTTTGCTTGGCTGTATACAAAAAAGGATCACCTTTTGTGTATACAGCCATTTTTTAGCTTGCAGCATTTTAGCTAGCATTATTTAGCTTGAAGTTGATGTCAGTATAGCTTAAGTGAATAGACAAACTTTATTTCTGACGCGATCTTAAAATACCTACCTCCCGCCTGTGTGAGTGATTTTTTATTAAAATTTATAATGAACACTGTTTTTAACTTAATTTTTTTTGGAAAGTACTATTATATAGCTTGGATACATAACTGTTGATTCTTGACTAAAATCCAATAGGTACTAACGTTACGACAGATAACTGTTATTTTTGTAAGTAAATAAAAAATAAATCCCCAGACAATCATACCAACTGCATGGACCAAAGTAGATAAGTAAAGCTTGGTTATTGATGACCATACAGCGAACTAGGGGATCCCCAGAATAAACGTACAACGTATACACAGTATACACAGTACAGAATATACGTATCCTGACCAGGACTCGAACCTGGGACCTCTAGCCTATGAGGCTACCTACCTTCTTACTTGGCCGTCACATGTAAATAAACCACGTATAACCAACATGGCTTATTTATCTTTCTTTTCGTGCTTCTTAGTATTCACTGCATTCGTTATGTACATTATTTACAATGCCTAGCTAGTTTACAATGCCTAGCTAGTTTACAATGCCTAGCTTTTTACATTAACTAATCTTAATTGATCTCAGCTTCGACTTTTAATAAGTATTAGAAATTAAATTAAATAGTTCACACATTTACTTCAATACTCAATAAATTACCGACCAACGACCGAAACTACCCCGGCCCATGGTCCTTTTCTAAAATAGTGTAACATTTTATCCCCTGCTGGGGGTATACGGATTCTTTTACGGTCGATCGCGTGCCCACCTCGTTTCACCTCTTTATGGTCTGGCGTGATAGCCTCAATTACTGGACCACCGATGGAAAAATAAGGTTGGATAGGACTTGCTCTTAAAATCATGTTTCTTTTGTTTTGTAAATTTGAAAGATCTGAATTAGGTTCAAAAGAACAACCAAAAAACTAAAACTAGGTTTTGCCAGAGGGTTAAGTTTTTGTAACATGATAGGTTTTTGATCTGTTACTGTACATCTGCCTATTATAATTTTAACAACTTAATTTTAAATACCAATTCCTAGCGTTTTTCTATTAATTGGCCAATCATAGAACTTTCATAAGCAACGCAACATTTTATTCACATTGCTATTTTTATTATATAGGCGGTCTTCCACGTAACATGGTTTGTAGTGAATAATGCTTAAGTTATTTAAAATAGCCCAAATTTTACATAAATGAGTATATCCATACAATCCAACATCACTTAAGGAAAGCCAGCCAGCGGTCACTCCCTTAGACTTTGTTACCTTTCGGAACTACGATAGATCAGACCCTACTTACAGACGCAACTGCGCCTGCCGACTGCAAGATACTACTTTACGATTTACCATCTACCCATAGATTAAGATAGTGTGTCTGTAGTTGTTTATTGACCTTATTAGGACCTCGTTTTCCTTAATCTAGTGAATGAAAATGAAAAAAGGCAGCTTTAATAAAAAGTAGTTGTGACTTCCTAAGCAAAACTGTAAGGAGATTTGCATTTTATACTCTAATTGGTGCTTTAAACGTCATAATTTAAAATTTTGGAAGTCAGATCGAGTTAAAAAGATATATACTTATAAAACAATAGAGCCCACTGTCAAATAACCCACGGCCTTAACGAATGCAGCTAGTATCACTTGCGAGGGAGCTTCTTATAAAGGTGTACGGGAATATTTGTTTCAATTCTTTCCCTAATCAATGAAACATGTGAAATAAGTCAAACCCTCGATAGTTTATTTTATTTTATGTAAGTACAGAAATTCAAATATTTATTTCAAAACATCGACAATTACTTGTTCTTAGTGACGTCAAAAAACAACACGACTCTAC
Organism: Marasmarcha lunaedactyla; assembly: GCA_923062675.1. NCBI lineage: Eukaryota > Metazoa > Arthropoda > Insecta > Lepidoptera > Pterophoridae > Marasmarcha > Marasmarcha lunaedactyla. The sequence continues at coordinate 1,380,862 of OV281344.1, forward strand.
CACCAGTTCGGAAAAACCTTCGTGAAAAAGAACTGGCAAGAAACTTTACAGGTATATTTTTTTCAAAATAAATTTACAGTCTCTTTATGTGTATACAAAGTTATTCTTATCTGCATCTGTTAGCTCGGCAAGTCTCCAAAACGACGAACACCCTCAAACGGCACCCGCTCACGAGTTAACGCGGGATCCAGCCATCGCCCTCCTCAACCATGTAGGTACTCTCGTGTAGAACCTATTCGTGTTGCAGATGTAGCAATGTAAAGAAGTGCCTATACGAATATGAGTGGGTGTTATATTTGTAGGCATATTACGATTAAGTTCCAGATTCTCGCTAATTAAACACAGCAAGTAATGCTGTAATTTCACCCTCCAATGACGCAGCCAATGAAGCGAGGTAAAAAAAGGTAAACAAGGCCTTCTATCACTGTCAAACCCCCCCCCCCCCCTCCTTCCCCACTGATTGATGATCTTAATTAACTTCAGGCTTCACTTTTTCAATATTTTGCCGGTATTTGTGTGGAGTCATCTTGGGACATCCTTCGAAAGTTTTGTTTCATAACAAAAAAAAAAAAATTGAAAAATCAATCATTCAATCGATGACGCCGTCGTCCAAGTGCTTTATTGCATTTCCCGGCTAGTAAGTCTATTATTAAAAAACCTGTAACTAAAATCAGATTTATTAGTCCTAGAATAATTTTTTTACCTATGTATCAAACCAACTGAAAACTGAAAAAAGGACCCAATTGTATTTCATGAATAGATTTAAACAATACTTTCGCACCTTAACTTTCTGGAGAGAAATATGACGCGCGATACCAACAACGTAATTTCCACAAATACAACAAATAAAAACAATGGGAAACCTCCCAGCTACCTCGACAACACGAAGATAAACACCTGAACCGCTGTTTGTCCAGATAAAAGGTGGTATCGAGTGACAGGGTCGCGTTACGCTAAACGGCGGGGCAATAGTAGGGTGCCGTAGGTCTGTTCCGAGGGGTCGGAGTATGACTTTATATAAAAAGATGTGGAAGTATTTGGAACTGAGGATACTTTCTTACTGGAGATTATTTTTTTTATATCTATAAATTGCTTGAATGTTAAGTAGTTTTACATTTATAAACTTGACAAAATTACCAAACAATCGAGCGTGTACTTCTTTCGCAGTTTGTATTGTTTGAAAGCGGTAAATCTAGTTTGCTTGGATTTAGCGAACAATTATCCTGTCAGATCTACTGGTTTCGAAGCCCTAATGATTTTTTTTAAATTTATTATTATTATTTTTTTAAAAGTTGGCATTGAAAAATTGTGGAGATTCATTGAGAGATGATTAGAGGACAATCAAACAGAGATACCCAGATGAACAACATCTGGTGTTCAGCGTTTGAATGCAGGTAGGTTAAATCAAATATCCCAAGGCCTTGCGTACTCTACAGTATTACGGAGTAGTAGAGTAAGGAGTATTCTAATGATTTGTTAATATAATAAAATTATACTGAGATAACATTGTAATAGCTTATTTAGTTAAGTACAAGAAGAAAAAATAAGTAAAGAATGGTTCAGAATATTAAGTAGTGCACATACTTCACACGTATTGTTTCGTGACGGCACGGGTCAAAGGTCCACGTCATCTATACACACGCGTTCTAAGCCATAAGGCAAAGTACACAATATTTAAATAAATGAAAAGTGTGTTTTGTTTAAATAAAACACTTTCCTATTCCATCTTGATCAAGATGTCTGTAAAGATAACAAAACCTTGAGTTAATATGTACAAATATAAATAATAAAAATGCTTTAGAATTCTGTTCAAAAGTGTATTTTTATTTAATATAATGAAGCGTGAAAATATGGAAATATTTTGTTTTTCTTAGTTTTACCTTGGATTTTATTTTAAATACACCTTCGCATTACGCTCAAGAAATCCCCCCGGATTTGATTACCAACACATTTTCATCCATCAACTTTTCAGCTATAATTTCATTATCCTATTTCATTACAACCTGCAAACGCGTCAGCCAAGCGGCAAGCGCCATTTGTAGGAGTAGCAATTTTGGCGGTAATTCCATTCAATCGGTCCGCCATTTTGTTATTTTTCCCGCCATTTCGCTAAGTAAAGGTGCAGTGGAGGCACGTACGCTCCTAATAGGGGTTTGCAGGTAATAGCTGCCACTTATTAATACGATGAGGAACAATTATGTTCGTATACTGGACCGCTCTGTATTAATGTTGGTTTTAAGCGAGTGGAAATGAAAAGTAGAGTCAATTTTGTTGGGTTAATGTTGTTTCTGTTTTGGAGTTTTCTTGCTACAAATATTGTTCTAAGGAAAATTTTAAGTTGTTTTTAAAAGTGGATATAAACAATTTGCGATTATATATTAAAGTATACAATAAAGTTTTGTGGCGAACACATTCTAAACGTGCCCACGCCCGACAACATAAAAGCTTGACATTTAGGACAATCAGTCAGATATGGCGCGGAAAGTGACTGGACAGTTGGCTGTGAATTGTATTTATTCACAGATCAGTCCACGATTGGATTTGTGGATCATCCTTGTAATTAATGCTTCACGCAAAGAAACTACTGTTACAAGCGAGTGTTGTGTTTCCATTCAGATATCGCCCAACAAAGCGATACAGTTTTGAATATTATCACACATAGATCATGCATGAACATTTATTTTAAATCTGTTTTTATATTTATATTTTATAATTTTTTATTTATAATTACCGAAACCACCGCACGGTGTGTAGGGTCGGGCCTGGAAAGAAATTGATCACTCAAACTTAACCATTTTAAACAATTTTAAACTTGAGAATACGTTTATTTTAACTCAGGTGGGAGGCATTGAACCTTCTATCTAGAACTCAAAGTATGCCTTAACTAAGCAAACACAAGGATTAAGATAGAAACTAAAAACAAAATAAAATCCTATCGAGTTCTCTATGTTTAATTTCAATTAAAAGATAAAAGCAAGCCAAATTAACTGCAAATAATATATCACAAAAATAAGAGCCAGAGTCTTTTACAATTACGACTTTCATATCTCCACTCCTAGCAGGTGACCTTAATGACTAATTTCACAGCTGTCTGAGGAAAATGGACCTTATTATTTTGTAATAAGAATCGTATGAAATATCAGATATAGTTTTCATGGTGGAAGTTTCAGAAGGTGACGTTTAATCTTGCGTGGCGGGACGCTGCGAAGTGTCACTCGGCCGAATCCAGTTAGTGATGAGAACATATACACTAAGAATATCGATGAATTATTAGGTAGGTGGATATGCTTTTTCACATTAAAGAGTTCTATTATTTATCATAAAACATTAAAATCATTGCTACAAAAGATACATTTCACTTACAACCAAAGCACAGAAACATAAAAAATACACATCAAAAAATTTGTTCAAAATCATCAAAAACGTCGAAGGAAGGCCTGATCAAAAACCAATAGGTACGACGACATTGAAATCACTTCAAAGCCACTTAACGTAGATTGTAACTGCGAATAAAAACTATAATTTAACAATTAACAGGTGTTACAGTTTTGCCTGTTATAGGGTTTTGCTACAAGTTTCAATACGCAACATCATTTGTTGTTGTCTTACTAATCTCTATATCGTGTCATATATATTCCTAACTCAGACATTAACGCCCAGCCCTAACTCCTAATGTACAGCTTTCTTAATTGTTTACGCAAGGAAAAATGAAAGACATCGAAATTCAATCTCTAAGGATGTAAATAGCAATTTAGATGGCTACCTAATTTTAGGAACGAAGTCGTGGGCAAACGCTAGTGTTTAATATTCGCTCAGCAGTTTATGCAGAAACTATCGTTTCATATCCCGCCCAACACTAGCCGGCGTCTGCAGAAATTCAATTAACATTACCTACAGTCCCTTGCACCTTTATTTCCGTTCGTCTCGATATGCGTTTCCACCATTATACGACATTTTAAGCAACGCTTAATTTTATAACTGGTTTTCACTATTACTTGGTATGTTCATTATTTTTATTTTAGAAAAGGTATGCGTACTCTGATATCCCTTAATACCCAAGTTTGTTAATATTTGGCTGGATATGGATAGAATATTGTTTTCTAACTAATTTCCTTAAATTTTACAGGAAAATCTTGTTTATAGTGTGCATGACATTAGATATTTCAGCTCCTGTAACATCACATCCCTATAATCACACTAACTGTTAAACTAAACAGTTTTTATACGAATCAATACAAGAAGCGTGTACGAATTGTGGTACCCAACTGAAATGTTTGCGTACATTGAAACACAAACTCTACTTTTTCAAGACCTTACTTATCATTATGTAATCAAGTAATTTTTTGTTACAAGTCGATATTGACCATCAATCAAGAATGCAATTCTTTCAATATCTTTTAGTTTGCAAGCAACAAATAAATGATTAGTTTTCAACTACTCCCGATATCTTAACAGTGCCATGGAGACGTTCCATCCCCGGTAAGTTACCGAGTCGTAATGAGGTCCAGCGATCGTTTAGTTCGGACGTAATGGCGGACGTGCGCCGGCTCCGCTTACTGCTCGCCCTGACTTCTATTGATATTATGAGGGTTAAATAAGAGGATAAAATAACAGTTCGTTTAATTTTTACGTTTAGTTTATTACAAAGAAGAAAGTGGTATTCGTTAAATATATCAATGTCTTCCTTTATTATATTATTTGTTGGTAATCAAGTATCGCTATAAAGATTGCGTACATAATGGGGACTTAATATTACATTTTTAAATTTTATATTTATCTGAATATTTCCTAGCTTTAATGTAAGCATTGTTTTCAAATTAACTTTCAAATATAATAATGTATTTCTAACTTTAAACATGAGTTGGTATATCTTATATAACCTTTATGTATCAATAAAGGGGCACAAGAATTTACGATACATTTTACATAGTTGGTACACATTATTAACTAGCCATAAGATACTAGCTACCGAAACGAATTCTAGCTATTGGTTCGCGACTAATTCCAATAATAAAACTAAACAAAACATTTCACGTACATTTCAAAACCTATCAAAAATTCTTACACAATACAACACAGTAAAAAACGCAATTCAGTCAAAAAAACGTTGACAAAATAATACCATTTCCCACATCGCAATTACCTGCAGCCTCCGCTCGACGGAGATGGATGGCTCCTGATGATCAGATGCGATAGGAGAAGGTGGCTCAGCCCTGGGGGAGAGTCCGATTGCGATCATGTTTTGTTTAGCTTGTCTTTGTGCCCAGGTTCTGTGACTGTTTGAATTATTCTTTTGGGGTAATCAATAAGATGGATTTCAATTTGATGTATTGAGGCATGAAGAGTTGATAGATTTGTCAATTTTATAAACTTAAATTATCGCTATTTTTTTACAGAAGCACAGAAGAAGACGAACTTAAGTGCAGATTTAAAATAAAAGATATTTAGTTCAACGTTTTTCGTTTGAATAATAATGGCTTAGATTGATTTTTTGCGTTTATATCAAAATCCATCAGAACTATTCAAGAAAGATCATTCATAGATATTTAAGATGAACTTTTTATTGAACTTCCATTTTATAAAACCCACAATATCTATTCCCAGATGTTCACTACATAGACTGCAAAACCAGTGCACAATAAACTGAACTATTAACTCGCTACATTGGCTTGTAAAATAAGAATGAAATGGCGTGTTTAGAAACGTATGAAAACTGCCGAGCTCCGAGTCAATAACATTTGTCACATTCGATAGGGAGGTGCTAGAGGGAGACGAAGAGTGCCGATATCGATGTAGTTTTATATTCAAGTTGTATCTCAGTTAAACTCGTTATTATTAAGGTAACAATTTTTCTCCCATGTTTCTTTTTATTTTAAATTGCGTTTGTTTTCTAATTAAACATGAGGCGATACATTTACGCTATAGTTGAGCCATTACAAACGTGCAAAGTGAGTCATAAAACATTACGACAAATCCTTGCTTTCAAGTGCAAGCGAGAGTTCCGATAAGCCTATAAGTGTTAGCGAGAGATTTGATAAAAATGATTTATGACTCAGTTCGCACGTTTGTAATGGCTCAACTATAGCGTTATATTATACATTTAAACCAATGTACAATATTGAAACAAAATTAATACTGACACCCTGAGATGAGTTAACTCAGCATTGCCTGAAAATTGAAGAAATAAATGTCTTTTAAATAGCCTACTTTTCAAATGTAACGCTAGCTTCATGAATATCAGCTAGCCATCGTCTAAAACCCCACTTGGTCCATCCCTATCACGACAGGCACGTGAGCGCCGCACCGTCTGTGCGCCGTGTATATCGATGACTTATTGCACTATTTACATACATCACTATCTCACACAAGGTGAATGATATATGGACGGTTTTACTTGAATGGAATATTAACCGGTGTCTTCAGTATCGTGGTGAAGCGTCGTGAGTTTTATTCCGATGTTTAGGAAGAAATTACACTGGATAAGGAACGTGATGTAAAATATGGTTAATGTGAAGCAGATTTTTTCAAGGAGCTAGGTGGGGATTATTTCAGTAACGCACAAGGAACGTTAAGTACGCACAACATAGGTACGTGAAATATGAATGTTATTATGAAAAAAGGTTATTTTTAATATTAAGTACCTAGAATTACCGAGTTACCTACTTTATTGCAGAGCTCGGTAACACAAGCCTTCATTTTCTTTTGTTTTTTATTGTTTTATCAGGGACTTGATTATCTACATACATTTGAAATATTTGACACATACTAGAAATAATAAAACTGTGAAGCAGATAAACACTGAAACATATAAATAAGTAAAATCCAACCGAGTAATAAAATGCACAAACAGAAATTTTCTCAACAACATTACCCACCTTTATATCACACACACACGCTCGCCTTGCCTAAACTTACTTACATTAATAAACTGGCAACTTCCCGCGACATCTGTCGATGGCATTTGTCCCGATAATACATCATCCCGCGGGACAGTGTCCCGGAATTAATCCCCTGCATCCAGCGTGTCCCGGTTTATCCCGGATTCGAGTTTACCTGCGGATTAACGGAGTTACATAGGGTCAGAGCCGTAGAGTGGTAACTTGTAGAGTAAGTAAAGGTCCGTAGGGTGAACTAGGAGTTTTCAGGAGTGTGCAAGAGTCTGTATAGAAATCTTTCGGAAACTGTTCGCCTCGTGACGGACAGAGAAGAGCGCAGTGAGCTAACGGCCAAATTTTAGAATTGAAAAGGGTCGAATCTGGAAGACGAAGAAGATAGATACAATTTACCGAACTAAAGTGTTTTTACAAGAAAAACTTAGTGGGTCAGTTAATTTTAATTTGCTTCCATAAAGGAATAACCTATTTTAAAATACTGGTGATATAATGTTATACCATATATTTACGAACGTATAGCGTAGTGGTCAGCAGCCGTGTTTCGTACGCCGGAGGTCCCAGGTTCGAGTCCTGGCCAGGGCATTCATTAGTATGATGAACGCAGATGGTTGCTTTCGAGTCACGTTTGTTCATATTTATATGGTTGGTGTTTTTATCTGGGCATTTATTATATTATTTTTTATTCCTTCGTATTACGTTATATACTATTCATTACTTTTCACCTAAGTTCTTTTCATAAGGTTAACACGTATAGAGAACTTGTCAACGAAAGATGGCAGGCAGGTGTTGTTAACAAACCAATATTTTATTTATACAAATATAGACTTGATGTTGTTTTTTTGCTTTGTTTTATTATAATGTTCTGCCACAAGTTTGTACAAAAGTTGCCACAAAATACCTTCTTGAACAAGCTGTCAGGAAGCTTCACAAGTGTCATTTTTTCAATATTAATAATCCCCAAACAAATACACCAACCAAATATAAACAACCATGACCCGGGAAAATCTCTGTTCACCCGAGCAGGACTCGACCCTGGGACCTCCAGCGTATGAGGCAGGGCTATTAACCACTACGCCACAGAACATGGTTAGGTAAGCTAGGAAATAATTATAGTTTCTAACTCGTTCATAGCAGGCAGGAGAGGGCGAGCCAGTATGACGATGAGCCATATTAGAGATCAGTTGGAATTGCCTGTGTACCTTTAGCTTTTTTCCTAATAATAAGTTAAAAGTTTCGAAAGATTTACAAACATACAAATTGAACAATAAAGGTATTCAATAAAAAACAAAAAATACTATAATGTATAATAATAAAAAATAATAGTATGGCACACAATAAAAGATTGTCAATAAAAATAAAATGACATTATAAACCAACATTCAAAGATATAATATCCCGCAGAATGTAACACTATATAAACACTCCATCGGTTAGAAACTCGTGGGGCACCTTTCGAAATTAATGAGCTAAATGATTTGTGGAGTAGTTTCGGCGATTAAGGCGGTTTAGGTGTTATTACTGAACTTAGTAACTATGCTCGCCGTATTGATTGCTTTTGGAATGGGTGCGAGAAAACTGTTAGTAATTGACCAGGTATCACGTTTGATCCAACATACTTATGTGTTTATTCATGACTTTCAAGTACTTAATCTGAGTTCGTCATGCAGTCGTTATCCATAGGCATTCATGAAATTACAAGATTAATGACAAATTACGAATCCAAAGGAATTGCAAATTCGAAGAAAATTTTACATGATTTTAGTGGTACAATAATAGAGCGCCCGTGTATGTAATATTGACGCCTTAGAAGACGCTTATATCAGAGTTATAAATGTCCGTCTCTGTTTGTTTACCTAGTTTGGAAGATAAGAAATGTTACCAAATTGTTAAAATATGTAGTTAAAAAGATGTACTTATGTATGTGACAATGCTGTCATCTCTGTGACATTGCTGAACACTTAATATTTTCCTCGACTTCCACCTTTTCCTTCCATTCCATTTCCAATTAATTAAGGAAGAAGCTTACATGACCCTTGTATCGCACAGTATTTATGTGTAAAGATTAAGCAAAAGTCCCTTAAATTGGCGAAGGGCTCCGGCACAGGGCCCACCTGGCCCTTGCTGCCGTAACTCCGACTTACCCAGTGAACGGAACATGCAGCCAAGTGTGAGTCGTGTAGAGACGAGGGTTCCGTAGAGGTTGTGTAACTGATTAAGCTTTGATACGTTGACGTATGGTCGTGGTTGTTTCCTTGAAAAATCTTTGGTTTAGTTAAAGCTTCAAAGTAAAGTAACCTTAAACAGATACGCTACTTGTATTACATCCATGTTATTACACTTTTTACTCTGTACAATATTTTATGTTTGCAAAAAAATTAATTTAGATAAATTGAAGCAATGGTTAAATGCATTCGGAAATCATTTTTTTAAAGATTGTATTAAGCTTTCGAAACGTAAGCTTCGAGGAAATCGGTATTTAAAATATATTGTTCTGCAGATAGGCTGTTTGCAAGTCGAAGTTCATCAGGTTTTTTTCTACTTCAAACCAAGTTGCGTACCTCTCTCCAGAAAGTAATAAAGCGAAGTGCACATGCACAGTGGCCCGATGACTTTTGATGAGACTTGCAATATCGCACAGTGGGCCGAAATCAAACAACTTCTGACAAAGGTCCTTTATTGAAGTCTGTGATTGGAGGCTCCGAACCCGATCATAGCTTATAACGTCATTGTTAGATGGTAAGGATGAGGTTTTATAATTTAAAATAAAAATGTTTGATCTTATTATTTTGGCACCGACTTCTAACTCTACGGGTCTAAGCAATGCTTCCACTGATTGATGGAAATGTTGGAAAATGTTCCACTAAAGGTATGTCAAATTAATTGAAAATTTCGTCAAGTTAGTGGTGTATTAAAGACGATATTAAAATTGAAGTTTTTCCTTAAATGTTTATTATAATATAATTCAAAAAATATCTTTTCTCTAATGTAAGGCTCGAGAGGCTGGAAATCGAAATATTGTTTCACTCTACATATAAGTATTATTGGAGAAAATGAATTCAACAATAAAAAATACGTTACGTAAATAATATATTCAAAGGCACCACATCCATACTAACCGATCCTCAATGTGAACATCGGAAAAAACCAATGAGACTCAGGCAGGATATGAAACAAAGGTGTAAGGAGGCGCGCATTGATTCTACACTTTATACTTTTTGAGAAAATTTTATTCTTTTCGTTGAGCTGTACCTCGGATATTAAAGACGAGGTCTATTTTTATTTTGTATTCCCTGAGGGGTTAAGTTTGGTTATGTTCCTGAAAATTCCAGAAAGGTCGGGTTGTCTTGGTATTTACAATAATCAAGATTGTATTTACATTGGAAAAGAACAGAGCAATTTTTTGTCAAATTCACTCGTAAAACAACAGAGTTGCATACAACTTACCGTTATTTAACTAATAAAGTTTTATTATTATTATAAGAATCAAAAGAAAAGTATAAGTTGTATGCTTGTAATTTTAAAGAATCTAATATTTAAATTTAAAAAAATTAATACAAGATTTTGGGCCAAAAAAAAATAACAATGTCAATGTAAAATAAAAAAATGGGTAACCCTTTCAAATCCAGTGCTTAGGCTAGCAAGAAAGTCAGACAACACATTCGTATACATCTTTCTCGCTCCTATTGTCATATTAATAATTTATCGAATCGTTTCCGAAACTTAGTTTATCTTCGTGTCCGATCCACAATGCTCGCTGCACAACTGCACACAAAAATGCATACCGGTGTAGATACAAACCACTGCAACAAAATTGAATATCTAGTTGTGTACTCTAATAAAGTGTGCCAAAAGCTATAAAACACAGCTAATGTGCGAAATGCAAATGCGACACTAGCGCCGCGCTATAATTTCCGCTGCAAAGAGGAACTAAACACATAAATACATGGCGCTTCCTGCAGATGAATGAGATGTTTTGTTGGATTTGATATTTTAATCATACATTTATGAAAATTCAGGAATTTCATAGGTTCAAGTAAATGAAAACTTTCAGTACTCCAATTTGATGTACATTGTTTTTTAATGGCTACATATATATATAAAGATATTATATATTGCCACATATGTAACTATAGTGCAAGCCATTCACGAAGACCGTATTGGTCGAGGTCTTACAAAACGATGGCTGGATCCCGCGTTAACTCGTGAACGGGTGCCGTTTGAGGGTGTTCGTCGTTTGGATACTTGGGGGGAGGGAGACTTGCCGAGCTAACAGATGCAGAAAAGAATAATTTTGTATAGACATAAAGAGACTCTGTAAATTTATTTTGAAAAAAAAAAATATACCCGTGAAGTTTCTTGCCAGTTCTTCTTCACGAAGGTTTTTTTTCGAACTGGTGGTAGAATCATGTTTTATTTGACGTCAATAAGAACAAGTAATTGTCAATGTTGAGAAATAAATATTTGAATTTGAATTTGAATTTGATCTTTAGACCAGGAGTGGGGAGTGTCTTTGTGGATGTCATAGGTTTCAAATGAGTGGAGGTACGGTACAAATACCGTCTAGAATATTTCATACAACTAACGCGGCTTACTCACGGTACGCGGTCGGATAGGTCCGACTAGTTTCGGACTCGTCTGGAGACAATGATCAGGGATGACTCACGGTACGCGGTCGGATAGGTCCGACTAGTTTCGGACTCGTCTGGAGTCCATCATCAGGGATGACTCACGGTACGCGGTCGGATAGGTCCGACTAGTTTCGGACTCGTCTGGAGACAATGATCACGGATGACTCACGGTACGCGGTCGGATAGGTCCGACTAGTTTCGGACTCGTCTGGAGTCCATCATCAGGGATGACTCACGGTACGCGGTCGGATAGGTCCGACTAGTTTCGGACTCGTCTGGAGACAATGATCACGGATGACTCACGGTACGCGGTCGGATAGGTCCGACTAGTTTCGGACTCGTCTGGAGTCCATCATCAGGTATGACTCACGGTACGCGGTCGGATAGGTCCGACTAGTTTCGGACTCGCCTGGAGTCCATCATCAGGGATGACTCACGGTACGCGGTCGTATAGGTCCGACTAGTTTCGGACTCGTCTGGAGTCCATCATCAGGGATGACTCACGGTACTCGGTCGGATAGGTCCGACTAGTTTCGGACTCGTCTGGAGACAATGATCACGGATGACTCACGGTACGCGGTCGGATAGGTCCGACTAGTTTCGGACTCGTCTGGAGTCCATCATCAGGGATGAGTGTATTCGCGGCTACACGCCTTGCCTCGCAATGCGTGTACCGGGAGTAATTAAATATCTAATCGTTAAGACTGACAAACATAGTATTATTTCTTGATCTCAAAAAAAGCAAGCTGACATTGTGACATTATATAAACATCATAGAGGGAGCATTTTTCAAATGGGACTGTAGTAATTTTAAACTATGAGGTATAGCGAAAAACCCGACTTTGAATAAACCTAAACTGCGACATTGGAGTTTTGAAGAATAAATATCCCGCATTGAACCTGAACATTTCGTAAACAAACGCGTGCTGTATTATTCCACCATTCGTCAGTGTTGCTAAAAAGGATCAAATTCTGGGAAGTAATGACATACGGCAAATTTACATAAAATGATGAATTATTTTTATTTTATTTTATTTTCCTTGGATAACAAACAGTGTTACAATAGTAAATAAAATATAAGTCTATACAAGCGACAAGACACCATTAAATGTTATCACATATTACAAACTATACAGCATAAGTGACACCCAAAGCTAACTTTACACAATACAGAAAAAGTATTTTTTTAATGTATATAATTATAATAATAGACAGAAACTATGAAATAAATCTAATCACAAATCTCAAATGAAAACATACATTTGGAAACAAAAAAGAAAAAAAAAGAGACTATATAGAGATTATAAAGTGGAAGACCAAGTAAAAAAAATATATATATATATATATATATATATATATATATACATATATATATACATATACATATACACACACACACACATACACACACACACTTATATATCTATATATGCATAGTTTTACAGGAATCACGCCATGGATTCAAACCACGCATTATTTAGCAATCGCTTTAAGGCGACTGTTGTTGACCCAAATAGATCAACTTCAGAAAAGTCAACCAGTTTGTTTATATAGTTCGCAGACCGTATAAAAAATGAATTTTTCCGATAGTTAGTGGCACTATGTTCCACATGTGAGCACACCGGATGCCTAACAGTTCTTGTGGGGACTTTCAAATGTATCCTGGAGAGAAGGTACGAGGAGTCAGTTTTCGATTGCGCTATTTTGGCTAAAAGAGAAATATCCGCAATTCTACGCCTTTCTTGAAGTGGCAAGATGTGATGTCGTTTACACCTCAACTCATACCGTTCATCATATTTTTTACATTTATACTGTAGATACCTTAAAAATTTTTGCTGTACAGTTTCTGGTCTGCTTAAATAAATGTCGTATTGTGGATTCTAGAGAACTAGAGAACTGCGTACCAAACTACAGTATAATATTTTAACGAGTTCAATGCTACTAAATTGAGATGTTGATCTTATAACAAAACCCAAAGCCTTGGTGGCTTTTTTAGCTACATGGTCTATATGCTTCTCATACGTTAGTTTTGAGTCCAGTAATATGCCTAAGTCCATGATTTGCCCGACGCGATTTAGTTCCTGACCGTTAAGGAAATAAGAAAAATTCAAAGGCTGAGGTTTACGCGAGAATGTAATCTGCTGGCATTTGGCGACGTTTAAATCTAACTTATTATGAGAGCAGTATTTTTCAAACCTTCCTAAATCATCCTGTAAACGGATACAATCGTCTAGTGTTAGAATGTCTTTATAGATTTTCATGTCGTCCGCGTACAGAAGAAATTTTGAATTCAAGAAGCAGGAGCCAACATCATTGATGAAAATGTTAAACATCAGGGGACCTAGTAAAGATCCTTGGGGAACTCCAGAGGGGATAAAGTGCCATGAAGAGCAATAGCCATTCAATGCAACAGATTGAGACCTATTCTCTATATACGATGCTAACCATCTATATAGATTTCCATGAATACCTGCACGCAGAAGCTTTTTTAGGAGAATTTCATGATCTATTCGATCGAATGCTTTGCTGTAATCGGTATAAATTGAGTCTACCTGCGCGCCAGCATCCATAGAGAATGTTACAGAATCTATAAAAGAAAGAAGATTGGTCGTTGTTGACCTGTTTTTCAAAAACCCATGTTGTTCTGGGATAAATGAGTTTGATATAGCGCTATAAACTTGGTTATAAATAATTTTTTCAAATATTTTTGAGAATTGACAGAGTTTCGATATTGGTCTATAGTTATTTACTTTACTTTATCTCCACCTTTATATATAGGACTAATAAATGCAGATTTCCATATTCTTGGTACAATGCCCTCTTTCAAGGAATTTTGGAACAACATGACAAGCGGTTTAGTTAAAACTTTAGCGCATTTAACAATAAATAAGGGAGGAATGTCATCTGGGCCAGCACCCTTCGCTGTATCTAGTGATTTAAGCAACTCCAGGACAACATTTTCGTTATGTCAATATTATTATACTACTATAATAATGTTATATACCTATTGTTTGAATTGAATTGGAGCTACAAATATTATTTTCCTGCTGAGAGTTATCCAGTTGATGGTCTGCACTAAGGAAAGTTGTTTGGAAATAGTTTGCGAAGAGATTACAGACAGCTTTCCCTGAGTTTGCCGACTGACTTTCAAAAGACACTGTTGAAGGAAGTGAATTGGAACTATTTTTATTCGATTTAATGAATGACCAAAATAATTTTGGATTCCCTATAATTGAGTTCTCGATCCTTTGTAAATACGAACTATAGCATTGTTGTTTCAAATTCCTTGCTCTTTTACGTAATAAAGAGAAACTAGCGTAATCCGAAGCATTACCATAAACGCGATATTTTAATAAATACTTGCGTTTCTCTCTTAGTATTTTCTTCAGACTAGCGGTGTACCAAGGTGGAAAATTTGCGGTAGTAATGAATTTAAACGGAATAAACCTCTCTCTTGCATCGTATAAGCATTGATAAAAACAATCCACTGCAATTGCAAACGATTCTTGCAATAAATAAGTTTCCCAGTCTATTCTTTCTAAGTATGAATGTATTTTGGCATAATCTCCACGGAGATATAAGTAACTTTTTCTAGGCTTTGTTTTAAGCTGTTTAAAATCAATAAAATCTAATTTTATGGAAAGTGATTTGTGGTGAGCATCCTCTGGAACAAGTGGGTCTAAGCACGCAGTGACTGTAAGGTCTGTATTACATAAAACTAGGTCCAAAATCCTGTTATTGTTATTTCGACAAATATTAAATTGATTCAGGTTACATTCACACAGAGTGTCGAAAAAGTGTATCTGAGGTTCACCTGTGATTCCAGAAGGTTGCAACATAGTTCCGTCGCTGGACCAATCTACATCGCCTATGTTAAAATCACCCATAATCATAAAAATGTCATTTGGACACGAATTTATTAAAATTGAAAGTTTGTCTGTAAAATTTATTAATTGAGTATTAAATGAATTTCCTTATCTTTCGTTACATAAGTAAACTGTACAGATATGTAGATTCTGTGAAGTACGATTTTTGTTTTTATACGGGACCGTTATCCATACATCCTCTGCCGTGTACAGCTAGTAACACTACCCCACCATACTTTTGTCCTGTATTTGAATAGGGTCTATCCCTACGCCACACTAAATATCGGTCGTCAAAAAGTTCGCTATTAATTATTCCATCTAGTAGCCAGGTTTCCGTCAAGGAAATTATATGATAGGAATTCAGAAGTAAGTTACGTTTAAATTCTTGAGTTTTAGTACGCAGTCCTCGCGTATTTTGGTAATACACACTAATTGATGACATTTATACGGATATCAAAACCTAGTCCAATTAAGAGCCCTAATATTATACCTAAATTAGATAGCACGATGGTATCCACCATATAATAATATATATTATACCAAAAACAATTTTTATTCATGAATTTTACATTCATTAAAAAGATGTTATAAGAACCGTGTTAATGTCGAATAGAATTTATAATTGTATCAAATTTCTAACGAATTTTAAACTTTCGAGCTTATAAATACCTTAGAAAACGTGGACTTTGACCACAACGAAACAATAAATTTGAAATAAGAACATAATCTGCGAGGACCCCCTCCTGTTTCCTACTCTCAATATGGCACAAGCACTGTACTTAAGATTTATATGTAACACGACAGTCATTTAAAGCCCATATTCTCTCCAGGTGATTCATCTCCAGGGACTCGTGGACTCGGCGCGGACTCCACGGGCGAGCAACAACCGCTGACTGAGAAATACGCGGCCATTAGTCATCGTGTCCGTATTAATGAGTAACCTCTTGCCTGACTTACCTTTCTTTCTGTGTGGTGGTGGAGGGGAGAGGATGTGGCGGTCTGTAGCTTCGGTGCAAAGGGATTTAAAGTTAGTTATGACTTTAGGGAAGTACAAAATTTTTCATCCTAGACAAGTTATCAATAAAATATTTATTATGTAATAAAAATATGGGTATTTGTAATTTACGATTTGTCCTTGTTTATTTATTTAAATTTAAAGCTTTCCGTGTAGTAACTAAAAGGCTAGAACGCGTTTTGTACTTGACGCAGGAGCTGCAAAGCTGGTCTAACGATCACAAGTGTGATGGCTTTCTACTTTTTGCGCTAAAAGAACCGACATTATTTGCGCAAAATATACTTAGTAAACCTGGAACCATTGAAGTCCGAGGAGAAGGCAATTTTCATTATTCTTTATGTAATTATTATTTTTTATTTAAAATAAACTTCGCATATTTCTTATAATGTGAGTTATAATAAAATATACTAGTGTACTGTAATAGTATGCTATAATTGTATAAATAAAACAAGAATAAAAACGCTTACATCTCGTCTCTTAAAAAAAATATCTCATTCCATACAGCTAAAGCATTCTAAATCGTAACAGCTTAATAATAAACATCAATTTAGCTTACCCAGCCCAGTACGTCCCGGCCAGGTTGTCCGGGCGCACTCCATTGCGAACAATTTTTCTTTGTCACAAAAGGAAGGGATTTCGTGAAATTAATGTTCGTTCTGAGTGATTATTTATTGAAGTCTTTAAGGTATTTATTTACTGTTGTAATCATTAAGCATCCTTTATTAGATGTAAGGGCGAAATTTTGTGCAATTTGTAGGAATAATGCTGTTATAAAATATAGAGATAGCAAGGCTATGAAACAAACAAAAACCGCAAAAAATATTTGTCATGGCACCTAGACAATTTTGTTTATATTGTTGACTCTGTCAAATTTTAATTTTTTATTACAAAAAACCGTAAAATATCCTCTTGGAAAAATAACTATAAACACTTCAAACTTAAAAGAGGTAAAAAAAAACACATTTCAAAAGACTCAGTTGCTAATTAATTTATTCCTTTGCCGACTGAAGACAAAAAACTCACGAAACAAATGAAGACCTGTAGGCGGCGGCGCTACGGCTGTCGCAAATAGAATTAATTGTACATTCACGAGCTGTACCTGTCGCGCGACGGTAGCTGGGGGAGGCAGCCCTATTGAACTGACTGAATTAACTGGAAATGTCTTCAGAAGCTGTAAATAACTTAAAAAGGGTGGCCTTGCGTTTTTTAAATAACTTAACTTTGTGGCGGAGTGTGTTTGAAATAAATGATGGATTTTTATTACGTTTCAGCTATATTGAATTACGTTGAACAGGGATGATGCCTCTTGGCTCGCAGTTCCTTTCATTGACACCAGACAGAGACACTACTGACATTGTGCAAGCATATCTTATCTTTTATGTCTTTTCACTTTATTATAAATTCAATTTTAAGCCATAACTTGGTGTTTACAATGTCAGCCGATTCGTTGCATCTAAGCAACTGCACTGGTTTTTCGCGTAGGGAAACTCAAAAAATAACTAAAACAATATGGATGGGCGTATAAAAAGTCTAATTCTAACATCCCTCCTTTTACTTTTCAGCAATTCACTGATTGTAATATTAAGCAGAGTATACTCAATATCACATCCAATGCCGTTGGCTGTGATAACATAAATCGTAATATGATCATTCCTATCCTTGACATCCTTATCCCAGTAACTACCAAGAACCTCAATAACTCTTTAACATCTTATACACTGCCAAAATACTAGAAGGACGCAAATCTTATTCACTTACAAAAAAAAATCCAATGCCATTGATTTGTGTGACTACCATCCTATATCTATTTTGCCATCCCTTTCAAAAGTCCTAGAGCGCCTTGCCTATCAGCAACTATAAACCTTTCTAAATAAAAAGAAACTTCTCAATCCTTTTCAATATGGCTTTCGATCTGGTCATAGTACGGTCACCGCCATTGTCAAGATTATAATATACGACAAAGTATGGAAAATCAACATTTGACTAGACTCACACTCCTAGATTTCAGCAACGCATTTAACACTCTTAGACATTTAATACTGTGAAGTTATCGGCATGGCCGTCGGCATCGTGCTTGTGTAGAGGATGACATGTCCACATGGTGCAATACTACTGCTGTCGTGCCTTAAGATGATGTGCTTTCTCTGGGTTGCCTTGAGCCTTGAGGCTGCTGGTGCTGTGAACGAGGATCCGTCGTCCATAATTCAGTGGAGCTATAAGCATGGTCTAAAACTCCCAATACCAATAAAACGCAAGTTATTCTCGTGGGTAGTACTAAATTTATCTCTAAAATTGAACTTCATAACGTAAAACTTATTATTTTTGATGAATTACATATTCCATACAGTTCCATCGTTAAAAACTTCGGTATTTTAACAGACTCTGCAATGTCATGGAAACCGCAGTTAGAAGCAGTAAGTAGAATGGTCTTTCTGAAGTAGACTCTATTAGAGGGCTTCGCAATTTTCTTCCCATACCAACCAGAATTGCTCTAACGCTCACTTATACTTCCTATACTGGATTACGCTGACATTAGCTATCTTGATCTCACACAAGAGCATATAAACAAGTTTGAGCGCCTCCAAAATATTTGCATAAGATTCATTTTTGCCTTGCGTAAATATGATCATGTTTCTGAATTTCGCTCAAAGCTCAAGTGGCTCCCAATTCGATTTCGAAGGAATGCTTACATACTTAATTTGTTATACGGAATATGGTTTACCCCTATCCTGACTTACTATTTAAAACAATGATTTAGTTTTCGGCATCAACACCATGAACGTATCTTGCAATCAGCTAGTAACTTTTTACTGGCTACTCCTAGGCACACATCGTCGTTTACGGTGAAAACTCTTGATCCATTTAAAACTAATTTAAAGAATTACTATGTTTCTTTGTGATATGTTTTGGTGCACTTTAACAATATTCATTACAAATATGTGTAGTTCGTTCGCGTTAAGAATACAGTGAATCATTGATGCAACTACAAATACTAGCCAATGAGATTGCTGTATTAGAAAAAGTTTTATTTTTGTCGGTGACGCTATTGGCTATAACCTAATGCTGAGACGATACGTCACTCGTATTCTTAACCCGAACGAACTATAATGATAGTATTTATGCATGTATATATGTAGTTGTCTACAGTATTACTTCAATATCTGCCCAAAATAAGTTCTAAATAACTTATAATCTGAGTGTATTCTAATTTTGTAACTGCTTTGGCAATAGTGTATTATTATTATTAATTTAAATGCAAAGTCCATTTAATTCATCCACATACAAATAAAATGTTGTGTTAGTTTGTGAATTACGCTATATATTTGTTTTCGAAGTCGAGAGTCTATTTGTGGTCCTTTTGGCTATTTACATTTCAGCTGCTTTTGTGGCCCAGAGACTTTGTTCGATGCTTGGCCAGAACTTAAAACTATTCCTACATACGATACGCCTACGGGCACCCGAAAGGGCATGGCACTCGGCTTAGGACGTCGTATATTGAATTACAACTGGTTCGAAAGCGTCATCTACTGCCAAAGAACCAGCAAGAAACTCAGTATGCGTAGAACGCGTTAGCCTGGCCCACCGGTGGGGTAGGCGATTCGAATGCCATTCCTTGTTGTAATAGCGTCGTCGGGATCTGTTAAGACCTGTCAAGAGAAATAAGCTATATTGACAACAATATTTTCAATTTTTATAGTGAAATCCATAAAGCGTATCTTAAATAAGCTTTCTACTAAATATGTTCATTAACTAGCTTTTGCCCACGGCTGCGCTTGCATACTCAAAAATTTCGTACTTTAAGATAGGATGCAAGGCTTTTTCTGTACCTCTGTAATTGTGTATGAAATATGAATGTTAGAGGTATAGTTAAGGCGTAAAGAGAGCCAACAGGTTTACTTTGTTTCCTTATCTTCCTCTCGTTCGAACTTGTGAAAGCCTGTTGTGTGTTTGATGTTTGTAGCATTTAATTTTTTTATTAGGGTTAATTATTATGGCCCCATCAATATGGAGAATAACGATAAGTCAGGGACCATACCTAGGGATCAATTATATTTTTCAAAAATAGGCAAGCGAGCACGAGCGATACCTACTGAGGATACAACTCGTTCTTCTCATTGGACGGACCTCCAGCAGCAGTCATAAATTAGAGCAGAAAATAAATTATAAAGTGAGGTTCACATCTTGTGATGTGTATAGTAAGTTTTATAATATTTTGGCCTTCCGCACTGGGGTACCAGAAATCCAGATATAATCTCACATACATTATAAATGGATACGTCCACTCCAGCAATCAGCCAGTTCTCACAAGTATAAATAAAGCCTGCACCACATGCAGACTACCCCGTAAGCGCAACTACATATTGATTCAATACAAACTTACAGACATTAAACCAAGCGAGACTACCGTTAAGGAAATCTTAAACTCCTAAGTGCACAAACACAAACTGTACTAAACTTGTTCTTGATAGTTAACGTGAACTATCGCATAGCTTACAGTGGGGACTGACCTTAGCTACTAAAACTCAATACACGAATATCAGTTCTAACGTGAACGTAATAAAGATAATATTAGCTTACTGTTTGGAACATATGTGGTTCTCAAAGTGTTGTGTAGCGAAGGCAGCTCAGTCTGACATTGATAGCCCGCAAGTCGGCCCGTACCGGATCAGGTGGATCGGATTATTCCGGTTCAAAGCGGTTCAAACCGGATCAAACACGATTTTAGACTTACGGCCGAAGGTTTACGTTCACCAAGATACGACGCAAAGGTTTGGAAGCTTAATTTGGAGTTAACCGGAGCTCTTTTTAGAGAATTTACGGCAAAAATCAATTAACTGAATCGCCTTTTCACAGCTGATACGATTTCTAGGTTGGGATGGGGTTTAGGGGACTAAAGTTTTATCCTTTAATATGGTGAACTGTGCTATAACCAATGCGATTTTATTTAAGAAAAAGCTCTTAGAACACAACATTGATGGCCTGTTACTTTAGAAGTACCATCAATGTTGTGTTGTAAAATAGGCATAAAAATCACTTTGTCACTTAAAAAAGAGAAATAATTACAAATAGTGTGCGTTACCCCAGCTGGAAAGTTGCTTTTAGAGCGTTATGAGTGGGACGCACAATTGGATCGTCACCTGCTGTAAATGTGTGCCAAATTAAAAATTTGTGTGTATTTTCGTTTTGGAAAAAAATATAAAAAACGAATTCTGCTAGTAATGCTGTTCCAGCAGGAAAATTCTAAACGAATGATCGCAGAGAGATAAATTGCGCACGTGCAGAAAGCTTATATTTGTGGGAATATGTGCGCTGAAAAAATAATTTGTGGGTTTTCGACATATTTCATTTCCTGCTGCGGTAATGTTTTGCAGAATCGTGTATCTCGGAAACCATTGAAACTGTTAAAATACCACCTCTCTTGACCAATTGGTACAGGGTTCTATGGAATAATCTATATGTTAAGCAGACATCCCCTCTTTAAATTTATCGGAACTACTTCCGTATTAATAATTTTCATAGAAGGGCGTATCCTAGCTGTGTTCTAAACATTTAAGGCAGTAATATTAAACTTACTACTTATTGGGTTGTTCATCTCGGATTAATCATGATGCAACAAGGACTTTGAGTTCTGATACCTACAAAGGTTTAGGATAGATCATCCTAGCTTTACTGCTAGGAGGAACTCCACACGTACATGTTTAAATTAAGAATTTCCTTTGCTCGTTTTGCCCGATATTTTATAATCTGTTATCAGGCGAGAACTGTCAAAACTTTGACAGTTACCAACTTTCCTGGCGGTGTGACAAGTTGGGTGGATTAACACCTGTACCCTCGGGAACTTGACTTGTCTATCACACAAAGTTGGGGTAATGGGTACATTTATAATTAAGTTCAAACTTCAAACTTATTTTAACATTATACCAAACAATTTTATTGCAAAAATTTTGTGTTTTCATTATTTTTATCAATCAAATTATCTAACCATTACTAATAACCTCAAGGTTGATAAAAACGAATTAACTAATTCAATAATAATTTTTAAGTAAAACAAATTTATAACGGTAATGATATCCAAATTCCCACATATGAGTTTGACAGTTACCAACTTTCCTGGCGGTGTGACAAGTTGGGTGGATTAACACCTGTACCCTCGGGAACTTGACTTGTCTATCACACAAAGTTGGGGTAATGGGTACATTTATAATTAAGTTCAAACTTCAAACTTATTTTAACATTATACCAAACAATTTTATTGCAAAAATTTTGTGTTTTCATTATTTTTATCAATCAAATTATCTAACCATTACTAATAACCTCAAGGTTGATAAAAACGAATTAACTAATTCAATAATAATTTTTAAGTAAAACAAATTTATAACGGTAATGATATCCAAATTCCCACATATGAGCACAATTATTTCAATTCTTCGTTATTGTGAAAGCGTCCAAGGTTTTCATTTTATCTTTTAGACAATGGCTCTCTTGAAGTAATTAAAGAAAGGTTTTGAGTAGTATTTTAGGATAAAATAATGTTATAAAACTTGATTTTTCACCGTATAAATATATTTTTAAGTTAAAGTATATTATAACTAATGCACTTTTCACACAATGCTGTAATAGCATCGTAGTAACCGTAGCAAAGGTAGTCGACTACGACAATCTGGACGTGCAGTGTTGGAAGTAGGGTAGCGGGTTCTATCCGTCCGTGGATGATTCTTATATTTTAGTGCATTAAAAATTGTTGAAATATAACTTAGATTGTTTTATTTAGCATTACAAATGTGTGTTATAATTCTTCGTTTTTATAAAACCTTAACACGCAAAGCTACACAACGACGTAGTCTTCGTTTGTATTTAGGTGAGTTTTAGCTCAGTATTTATCCAACAAAGGTTTTATTCATTATTATTTATACCTGGAAAATCAAAATAGCGTGTTGATAATCATATAGAGCCTTACCAGAAGAACCAATTATTATTAAGTAAAACTCAGATTTAAAATGGTCTTCCTGATAAAAAAAACTTAATTCACAAGCAATTCAAAAGCCATTCCATCATAGAAATCCCAACACAAGTTCCCTCATCATTATAATCATAAAAACTCTTTACAAAGGTGAATAGGGAACGAACAGGGGGCTCTGAGCTTATGATAAATCTATCCCGTATCAATCCGTTTTAGTGTCGAATCAGACAGATCTTACCACTCTATTTATTACATTTCTTCTAGGCTTTAAGATCTACGTAGGAAGGATGAATTTCGGGAAATTAAAGGACAAATAAAAGTGGTGTTTAGTCGATACAATTGGCTATGAATGGCGAAGGTGAATCAATCAATGTCAGCGCGCATCAGCTCGAAGCAATTCCTCATTCGTGGATCCGGTGTAATCCTGCCGCACCTTCCCGAGGTATGGGGAAGTATCTGGAAATGATAAAGCTGTGGTTTTGAGAATCTTGTGATTCTATTCAGGTTGCTTTGTAAAGAATTCTTATAAATATATATAAATGAGAACTCTGAATCAATGATCAATTTAAGGAAAACTCATTTCATAGTTCATTGCATATAAGCAAAATTAATGCTTATTTTCCCAATCTACCCATACTTATTACTGAATTTATGCTGCCTGCTCATCAGTTAGATCAAGCTGTCTGTCAGTGGGGTACAACTGATACCGTTAAATATTAAACAGTCTACATTATCAGTATTTGTGTATCGGTAATCCACATAATAACAATAAAAATTAAAGAACCTACCGCGGTACAGTATCTATACAGTAGTATATATATATATACAGTATCTCGGTGTGCCAGTTTGTCGCCCACTCGGCCGTTTTCATGGAATGAATAAGTTTAAAAGACGTTTTAAAACAATTGTCAATTTAAATTAATAATAAAAAATAAGTATTTAAATATTTACCTGAATACTTAAACAACATAAATTTTTTATACTCGTAATCTTGGACGAAGACCTGATATACTTAATTAACTAAAGTTATCTTTACAAAGTAAAAAATTTTAGATAGTAATTAATTTTGGTAAAGTTTAATTTTGAAATGCAGTTCTATTTTGCTACTAATTAGTATCTTTAACTGTACCTTCGCAACATCTCATTACACCCCTTTAAATCCACCACATTGTTTGAAACTCTTACTGAAATAATTACATCATCCGAAGCGATGTTCCGCAATGTTTCATAATGTTTCGTTTGTCAAACAATTGTAAAGTTTGCTGTTCGCGGCGCGAGTCATGAATTATTCAGCCGCTGTTTTCATAAACTTTGCGGCAGGTAGCGCGGCGGAGAACAAAAATTAACAACGAATGGCTACCAAGGGATTTGGTTGTGGACAGTAATGTTTTAGTGCTTTTAAAGGTTGTTGTTGCGATTAATATGAATAAAATAAAACAAGAATGTGATAAAAATTTAATGATAAGTCCTCGTAACTGTTTTTTTGTCAAGAGCTCGCCTGCGGCTGTATTTACCACCGTACATTTTACCCACCCCTTTTAGTACTTAAGGTAACAACTAATTATATAACAAAAATTAAAGCAATCTAAACTACTACAGCAGGTTACAGATAATTAATTATTAATCAACCAATAACATCTTCGATTGATGATATTTATGGGCATTGATACAACATACAATAGTTTGCAAGCTAAGAAATCATACAAAGATCGGATACAGTCTTTGCATTTGACGTAAGGTGTCTTTTCGAGTATAATTGCACAAACTTCAAGCGTCAGTTACTTTGATCACCCGCGTCAATGTATTACTTGAACAAGCCCGAAATGCACCTAATTTATTAACAACGTATCATCCATACACGTAGCTACTCAAGGCTGATCCAAGTGTAAGTTCCCAGCAGCGAGCCAATCGCAGAGTTAGCGAGTTGCCACTTCTACAGCAATATAAATGTAAATGTACGAAGGTAGCCCGCTGGATGTGGCCATAGATTTGGTGAGGCTGCAGATGTTGCATTACAGTTATAACATATAAAGGTCTGTCATTTGGAGAATAAGAAACTAGGACACACAAGCTTTTTCACTTAAACCATGACCTCATCGTTCAAGATTTAAGAAAAATTATATGTTTGGCATTAAACCTGTATTTGTAAAATAAATACGAACTACTCGAACTGATGCGTGATGATAAAAAATAACGAAAACGTTGATCAAATATCTGTTCCCCGGAATATGTTTATCATTCCAAATTTCATGTCCTTTACAGTACATAAAAACAGCATTCTACAAAAATTCAGTTTCTCTTTGGATCGTCGTGTTAATCATTACATGGAGTCTGATTTAGCTTATCGAAACATTTTTCGATCTACCATCTACCTACCCACTCTTTGTCCCACACGAGCATGCGTTCAGAATCACAAGAGTGCTCATGCATAAAGAAGCGGCCGCAGTGCGCATCACCTGCCGTCAGCCGCTACATTATACCGCCGGATCCGGCGCCCCGCGCTGGTCAGAATGCGGCACCAAGAGCTGAAACATTGACATTATAATAACTGTAATTTACTAAGATTTTGAAACAATAGACGCCCAATGCAGGACGATGGCCCTTCAAGGTTTTCTACGCCGCTAGAACTCGTTCAACCCTGGTCCATTGCCTTCCACAAACTATAAAAAGATTGTACTTAGACTTAAAACACATTTTTAAGGTGGAAACATTGTTGATTGGAATTTTTGAAGATGCTGCGATGCTCTTTAAATTTAAAAGAAATGATAACATACTGTTAGAAAAACAATAAAGTTTGTGGTTTTTTTGTAATAAAGAATTATATTTAATTAATAATAATCTACTGGCAATTACGGTGATAATTTTTTAATGTAATTAAAATAAAAATAGCAAATAACTGACGTCTTTACTTGATGTAGAAGAAAATTTAGAAATGCCATTTGTCTAAGTTCCACAGTTCTACAAGTGACCTCGTGGCTAGAAGCTAAATATCAATCTTATAAAAATTCATATTTATATTGCACTCAAATCATAGTAGTTTTCTGTTAACATTTATTATCTTATCCCTCTCTATTAACCCCTTACCCTATTTCTTCTCCGTGCCACAAGGTTGTAGGCATTTTTCCGAGGGTAGCTACGTGTGTGAGGGATGTTCATTTTTAATCGAATGTCATTTTTGACGTATTTAAATGTTCTGATTTTCTAGCGGGTGGGTTTCCATGCATTCAAATGTCAGTGTATAAATGCTGAGGTAGCCAGAAACGTTCGGCGTTTTCGTTTTTGTAGTTTTTACGGGTTTGTGGAAAAATGTTAAGAGTAAATTTACATTAGTGCACAGATTTGAACAAGATTTTCTTGCTGAGTTCTCAACCATTTTCTTTAAAGTATTTAATTTCTTGTATCTATAAGTTTCACAGTGAGTACATTGAAAGCTTATGAAGCACATATTTCAACAACATATTGTTAGTAAAACATGGAAGGATAATATTTATTTTGCGTAATTATAAAAAATAAAATAATATAAAAACCAATACAACAGTGTTGCATTAATCAAAACAATCTCATTTTTTTTAAGTCAGCCAAATACTCTACTTGTATATATAATTTCAATTTATATAGATTAAAGATGAATTCTAAAGCACAAAAATTTTTTAGAACCACCGTATGAATTATTACACCGTATTTTTTATTCATATTTAATTGAATTTGTAACGGTTTGACATATTCCCGATTCAACTCAAAGGGAATCTGGAATCATATTTGTGAAGTGGATTTCTAAAGATTATTACATACAATCCATGTTTTCTTTCTCGTTTAATTGATGCGATACCGAGTATGTATTTTTGTAAAAATACTTTATTTGATGATATAAAAATACTTACTTGGATTTTTTATCGAAATAAATTAGAAATAAAAAATGCTAAAGCGCCAACTGGACATCAAAATGACAACTCCTTTGTTAAAGTGAATTACGTTACGTACGGCACACAAGTTGCAAAACCCTATTACAATAACTTATGCGAATATTATATTGTATCAAGTAAAATTCCTACAAACACATAAATAACTGAAATTAATACATTCCCGTTTTAAAAGTCGATTAAAAACTCCATTAAAAATTCCAAATTCTCGAACACAAAAGTCCAATTCAATAAAACTGTAATATCCCCGCGTCACCTGACCCGCGGAACTTTCTACTTTTAATGAATACTTCATAGGATGGCCCAAGTTTCTGCTTCCCGTGATTTTTATACAGCGAAGTTCTGAAGGCACATTACCTATGCATTGTCTGCGGGCGTCGCGGTCCGCGGTACTTATTTAATTTTACGCTCGCCGAGCAACGAACATCTGTTTGCTAAGTTTTATTCTTTGGAATTATTTCTGAATTTCGAATTAGTGTTTCGGTTGGGTGCGTTGTGGGACGTGGGAGAGAATATTGCGGATGTTTTAGGTGACAGATTGAGATAAAGTAAATAAAGTATAAGAAATATCTTTATAGTATAACAGAATCTTCATAATCAAGTACCTTTTTAAATATAACAGAATCAGACCAAATGAGTATTCTTTTGCGTTTACGAGGATGTACCGTCTTCCAGTTCTGCTTTTTCGATAAGATGAATTTTATGATAAATGTTTATGTAATATAATTAAAATTAACTATTCAATTTAGTTTTTTGTTTTGGAACTTATTCTGAAATGATCTTATACATTATCACAAAAGGTATAGAGTCTATCAAAATACGATATAGTACTAGTCTCCACTTTTACATGATCATAATATATTTCGAAAGAGTTTGTTGTTTGCTGCAGCAGCTAGACTAGAATCGAATTCTAATATTTAAGCTTTAGTCCGCGTTCACTCTGCACGAAGAAATTATATAGTATACATTCGAAACCGTCTCCAGTCAGAGAATCCGCGACGATCAACTTGTAGCAATATTCACCTCCAACATATTACATTTTCCCCACCTCACCTCTCTACAAAACTTGCCAATCAAAACAGCACACACACCTCTTGTCTTGTAATTGTTGGCCGCACAGGGCGCGGGCAGCTCGCTGCTCAAATCCTCCATACATTTTTATTGGCCGCCACCTTTCCAACTGCTATGTGATGCGAGTTCAATATTAAATCATAGATACGCACTGTGGTAGTGGTAACAGCGCCGGTTGTTGATTTAGTTTGGCAAACCATCAGCCTGTACTGCCACTACAAGCCGACCCACAATTACTGATAGAAAGCAATCGGAATAAACTTCGAACGTGATACTGAGGATTATCAAACATGTGACCAAAATGTAGCTTATATTGTTGCATATTGTACATTTAAATATTATGATATATCTGATAATTTAAAAAAGTGATATTAATTGTATAATGTATTGTAACCGGTAGTAAATCATGACACATATTCGTGTTCATCATATTAATTCATAAGTAGGTACATTAAACATGAAGTTCATGATATGAGCGTTTGCTCTCACACAGAATCATTATAAACCTTAACACCAAATATTATGAATCGGTAAGCGTGATTCAACTCGTGTATTTTAGTATTGTTGAAAAATTGTGATTCTTTATTCGCGTAACATTTTACTGTTTTGCTCCTATTTAAAACCTGCCATAGATTTTTTTGTTTGCATAAATCTAGTACAAAATGTAGCAATATATTATTTACCGCAAAAACTGTAGCGTCTTCACCACCCAGTGCGTACCGATCACGTTCCATATCGACATGTGTGATTTGTTCCGATCTGAACCGCCACCGCCCGCGGCAGGTACGCTACGCACTATTCATTATTTTGGTATATTATATCTGACTATGTTTTTGTATGCTTATATAGCAAGGTATTATTAATGTAAAATAAAATAAAAAAGTTTATTTATTTATTAGTTGTTACTAACTCTTTATCAAGTGTCCGAAATAAATTATTATTATTATAAAAGTGTTTCTAATGAAATAACATTCACAAACCTCTATATTATTTGGAAGTTATAGGTTTACGCAAACAGTTAATTAAAGAACAAATTTAAAATTTCTAAGACAAATTTAGCTCCATTTAGAGCTATTTTTTTCGTCTCAAATTTAAAGGATTCACGGGATTCTCACTACAATTGTTATTTTCCACTTCACGGTTTACGAGTTTGCGGTAAATAACCGCCACAGTCAAAAACAATTTATCTACGTTCCTATCGCCACTTCCATCAATCAAACAATATGCATAAGGAGACTTAGAGATTCATTCATAGTTTTATGCAAGATAAGGATAGAAAACATTGGCAAGTAACAAATATATTCTTAACCCAAGTTCAAAACTACGAATATCAAACTGAAAATGCAAAAGAATCTTCAATTTTATCTACCAATGCCTAACCTCACATCCTAATAAGAAACCGAAAATTTCTATATCAAACATCAATTCCCGATTTTCCATATTCATAACGCCAAGCGGCTCGACCCCCGACTCCAGGTCGCTGGCAATCAAACTAGTTATCTCCTACCGCCGGGAACCATTCCAAAGGATAACATTTTAATTAAAACCTTCTGGAGTTATTACACAAGCTCGATTAAAAGTTCGCTTTCTGAAGCGGAATTACCTAGCTGACTTTTTGCTGTCTTTTTTTAGGAGTCTGTAGGTGGATGTCTGTGGGAATTATAAGATGCGGTGCTAATTATAATTCTTGCATAAGTGGTTGGATTCTGAAATGTTAATGAACTGAGTTAAAAGGATTTTTTTCTTATGTTTACATTCTCGACTAGTATAGATCCGCGAGGTAAAATGTGAAACAAAAAATAGTACGTTAGTCTGGCGGCCGCACTTGGAGAGGTGAAATAGCGCCCCTGAGTATGGATTTTGCTTAGCGAATTTATAATTTATCTATGATTCATCTAAGTCTAGAGTTGTTAAGCCAAATCTACGAGATTAATGAAAAGCGCCTTAAGAAATCATTGGACGTCTTTGAGTGTGACATTGCTAACACTATCTTGTCTAACTAGATATACAGGTTGTAAATGAACAACAATTACAGCGCACAGCCTAAACTATATTCGCCTCCCACGATTGAGTACCGTTGATCTCATCCTAATTGAACCTATTCAACTACCGATAATTAAAAACATAAAAATTTTTTATTCTTATCAAGACTTATATGAGCACAAAACAATTCAAATAGCATAGAAAAAATTAAGCCACCCAATTTCAAAACTAAAAATGCCAAGCAAAGCAAAAGCAATTAGCATGCAAGCATGCGCGTAAAACACATTTACTTCACCTTATTTCTTAACATTTCCTTTCCTAATGTGTTTCAGATTAGGTGACGCACGAGGCTGCGGAGTTACGGCGAGCCGGGAATTAAACGCGCCACGTTTCTTAGTAATTCTCCCCTCGAGACCTGCAACCTACTGCATTAAATAAGACCGCGTGTTCGAGAGCTGCAGTGCATGCGAGACACGACCACCTGAGTTACATGGCCTTTTGTTTACATTATTCTGGAGCACAATGCGAGTGGGAAAAATTGTGTTGTTCTTTTCAAATTAGAAGATACTTAAAAAAATACTCGTTACTACAAAAATTTTGCTTTGATTATTAAAAAATGACAAACGAACCTAAGTAACATTTAAATCGTAACATAAAGTTGTATCATACGTTTCATTTGAACTGAAATTGAGTTTTCTGGTGTAAGCACATTTAAAGCAGTTTCTCATTTTTATAACGTAACAACGTTATATTATAACAATGTTTCATATCGTCAACTACCATACAAAACAACATTAATCACATCACAAAATCCCGCGTAAACCATAAAAAAGAAACAGCACAAAATCCAAACACACAAAAGCCATTTCAACAAATGTGAAAATACCGAAAATCGTTTAGTTCACCTGCCCCTTCCACATTGTTTGTCAGAGATAAACGAAAAAAATGACCAGCCAGTCCAATCAATCGGAGAAAATAAGAAAAAATGATGGCATGCTCCTCACGTGCGGCGGACTCGGGAAAAATGCGCGGTTACTTTTTTCCCAACTACGTGTACCTACTCGTTTGCTTCCGACAGTTTTATATTATCGTTTTAGATCATGCGCTCCTGGTGGCGGTGACTCAAAACTCTTTATTAGGCTGGGGTTAGTTGGAGCTAAGTTTCTTAAACTTGGCACGAACACCCAAAGAAAACGTTTCTAGGTAAGCTATGGGGGAGAACAACTTAGATATAAAGTTTGTAAGATTTGATTACGGGTCCGATCGTAGGTGCCTCGAATAAAGTGAATCCCAGTTGAAGCATGGGGTTTGTTGGAAGTTATCTTGAGTTAAACGAAACCAATCTAGCAGGAAACTTTGGACTGGTACCTACAATTTTATTGAATGAATGGCTAGAAACTTTTTTGTTGTCCTGAAATTGTTCGATGGACTCATACTTGCCTGAGATTTTTTCAGTTTTGCGGGTTTGGTTAACAATGTATAATTTTTAGGGATTAATTTTTGTTTTTGAAATGTATCTCATTCTACGAGGATAAATTACCAGAGTTATTGTTTTACTTTTAAATCAAAAGGTCTACGGTAAACAATAAATTATTATGATAATAAAGATATCTTAAAAAATTCAGTTAAATTTTCATTTTACATAGTTTCCTTGCAATTTTTTTATTTATTTGAAAAAAAGTTCGCATTATATCCGTACAACACCCTAGACTTATTTCAAGAAACTTTTTCCACCTTCAACATCAATCGACGAAAAAACCAATTACTCCAAACACATGGTCTCCACCTTTCATAAACCAAGAAAAACCTAATTATGTGCTATCGACCATGAAATGATATCTAAAAAGTTTTCAACTAAAGGGTTCTTCCGAATTGAAGGCAGGTGTTCGCAAAGTTCGCTCTGATGGAATTATTGAATCTGCAACACGACTTTATTGCCCCCAAGTTATAAAAGGAGTTCCTGGAGAAATCGCAATGGCGAATTAATCGGGAATTTCTCAATTTTACAAGGTGCCAATAAAAGGATTGAGTTTTTAGTACCGAGAGCAAGTTTTGATGCTTTCAGGAGATGGTTTATTTTATGATCGGTGTGGATGCGGCGAGGATTGGATTAGATATTTTGTTTGAGTTTTGTTACTTTATTTCACTCAGATATTTATTATTATTAGTTCAAAGTTACAATATTTGAAAATACTTTGTTGGCCTAATTTAAAGCAGTAAAAATTCTAAATCAAAAGACATAAATTTACCAGATTTGAAAATGCATCTTTCATTACTGCTCGAATGTTATAAACTATTGAACTGATATACAAACTATGAACTATTTATCGTTCCCGACAATTCACACTGGTACGACGGGTAGCCCCTCACCAGGTTAGCCTTGGATCAGTCAACTTAACTTTTACTTTTAAGCTTTGACATTAGAAAACTATATAAACATACAAACCCCTTCCCTTTCTCGACAATCTCGCTCCGATCGCCGCCCGGTACGGACGTGCAAGACCCCGTTCTCCGTTGATCGGTCCCTTCCCGATATTCCGTGGCGCTCAGTCTACTGACGTCACAGTTTAGCGTGTTGGTTCCGTGCTACGGTTTTCAAGGTTTTTCTACTCCCTCTGAGTGCTATCGAAGTGCGATTTTTCTTTGCGACTAAGCCCCTTAGTCTTCAAAGTGCTGTGCTAAGTTGTGTTGTGCCCAGCGTAAGTAGTCTGGTTTCAGAACAAAGGATACTTAACGGTGACAACGAATTTGTACTGATCCAGTCCTTTTTATATTATTTATTAATTCTTTCTACTATTTTATGTTTTCTCTTCTATTTTCATATTTATTTTTATCATATTTGTGTCTCTTCGTGTACATTTGTCCTTTTTTTCCGTAAAGGTTGACCCTAACGCGGTCAACTCTTTACCTGCGCACCCTTTTTTAGGTTTCTAGGTAGCGACCTTCGGCGAACAACGGTTAGTTTTAAGTTATTTTCCCCAGCCCCCCTAGCGCTGGTAGGGAGGTTAGCCGCTAGGGTTCGCTAAGTTTATTTTAGGGAACTCTAGGCATATTTAATATACTTATTTATTCATATAATTCCCTCCCTAATGGATTCGCAAAACATTATTAACTTCGCGAAAGCGTTCGCGCAGGCGCTCGCTGCGTCCGGCATCCCCATTCCAGACGAGGTCTTCACGCAGGCCTTATTAGCAATTAACGCGACGCCGGCCCCTCAGGCCCCAAGCCCGGCCCCTCAGGCCAACAACTCCCAGATCCATCAGGTCTTTACCAGCTCTCCCGCGTCTCCCGTTCCGTCCGATATGGACTGCGCGTCGGTCACGTCACCTCGCGCGTCGCGGCGTAAGCGTACCGCTCCCGGGAGCGACTCCGAGTCCGATTCCGAGTCCGAACCGTCGTCGGGCGCCACTACTTTAACCGGCTCTCCTGAGCCTCCATTCACATTGGTCTCTAAACGCTCCAAGAAGCGCTCAAAGAAAATCGCGGTGTCTTTAACACCCGATACCACCCCGGTGCCTTCAGCGCACGTCCCCGCGCCGCTTATGTCACGCGAAGTGACCGCGTCTCCGTCAAAGCCAGCGACGCGCTGCGCTCCTGTCCCACCGAAGCCTCAGCTCCCTCCGCCCGTCTTCCTCCGCGAAAAAGCGCGCTGGACCGCGGTTTCTAACTTGTGCAAAGAGCACAAAATCAATTATCTCCAGGCAAATAACGCAGGCGAAACTATAAAAATCCAAGTCGCGACTATCGACGACTTCCGCGCGATTACTCGTTTACTCTCGCTTAAACAAATCGCATATCACACCTACGCCCTCCCGGAGGAGCGTAAAATCCGCGCAGTACTACGGGGCGTCCCGTTTGAACTCAGTAATGAAGACATTCTCGAGGACCTTAAGTCCCAGGGCTTCCCGGCTGAAGCAGTGCACAAGATGCACTCTAACCGCGGTAGGCGCTTTCC
The DNA here is from genome assembly GCA_923062675.1 of Marasmarcha lunaedactyla. Lineage (NCBI taxonomy): Eukaryota > Metazoa > Arthropoda > Insecta > Lepidoptera > Pterophoridae > Marasmarcha > Marasmarcha lunaedactyla. The sequence goes on from OV281344.1 coordinate 1,415,154, forward strand.
GTTAGCTTTAGTTATCTTGTCTAATACTCCCAACTCGAAGGAGATCTTCAGAGAGGCTCGCACAATCTGCGGACTCTCGAATATCTCCGTCGAGCGTCCCAACCCCCGTGGTCACCCTGGGCAGTGCCACCGCTGCCAGCTCTACGGCCACGCAGCGGCTAATTGCTCAGCTCCTCCCAGGTGCGTCAAGTGCCTGGACCCTCATATAACAAAGGAGTGCACTCGCGCTCCCGAATCCACTTCCCCCCCTGCCTGTGTGCTGTGCGGCCAGTCTGGCCACACAGCTAACTACAGGGGTTGCCCTCGCGCTCCGCACTCCTCAGCCAAGAGAGCCGCGCCTAAACCGGCGCCGCCGCTCACTCCCGCTAACTTCCCGCCGCTGCGCAACCGGGGTCCCCCGGAAGCAAAGCCCGTTCAGCCGACGCCTACTCCGGCTCTGTCTTGGAGGCAGCGTCCGGCCGTTCCGCCTGCACCTTCCCGACCTATCCCAGCTCATGTAGCTCCCGTAGGGCCGCGTCCTATTCCGTCATCTTCACCTCAGTCATCGCTGGCTGAGGACATGAAGACCGTGTTCGACGTCATTCAAAACGTCGACATTACGGAAATTTCTGTTCTCGCACGCAAACTGCGAGCCGCCTGCTCTCCTCAAGAGCGTTTATTTGCGTTAGCCGAGCATCACTCGCTTCTAAGTTCATTATAAATCTTATTTTTTGTATAAATTCGTAAATAAGCAATATAATGTCTAGACCCGCAAATCCCGCGTCCGGTCGTATCAAACCCAAGGGCTTATCCCTAGTTTCTTTTAACGTTCGTAGCCTTAATACTAACCTTCCTGAGCTCAAACTGTTCCTTCAGAACCACGATCCAGACTTATTGGTTCTTCAAGAGACGTGACTAAAACCAAACCGCTCCAGGGGATTCACTATTCCCAAATACGCGTTTACTCGTAACAATAGGCCCAACTCCGACGGTTTCGGCGGCACTGCTATTTATTACAAAAGAGGATTCCATTGCTGCCCTCTCCCTACCCCTCCTCTCCTCAACATGGAAGCCACTGTGTGTAGATTGGCTATGACTCGTCATCCGACCATCATCATAGCTTCAGTCTACATACCTAGTGGTACCAGACCAATCCGCAGCGACTTTGAGGCCATTCTCGCCCTCGGCCATTCAGTCATCGGAGACTTTAACTCCAAACATACTGACTGGACGTGCCTATCAACCAACACCAGCGGTATCGCTCTCCTCGACATCACAAATTCACTTGACTTAGATGTCATCTCTCCCATCACTCCCACTCACTATCCCGACAACCCGAACCACTCTCCTGATATCCTCGATTTTGCAATAGTCAAGCGAATCAACCTCGACCTCAGGTCTATCGAACCTCTCGATGACCTAGGTTCTGACCATCGCCCCGTCTCCCTCGTGCTAGGACCGCCTAACGATAACGTTACCTCTCCTAAGACCTTTACCAACTGGAAAGGCTTTAAAAATACGTTAGTTTCAGGCTTAGAGGCCATGAACTCTCCACTCGCGATCTCTCCCGAACAATTAGATAGCCCGGATAAAATTGATTCATTAGTAAATTCTCTCACTGATGCTATCAACTCAGCCATCAGTGACAACGAAAAGGTTGCTAAGCAAGGCAAACCCACGCTTCCCTTAGCCGTTAGCAATCTTATTAAAGCTAAGAACGCGGCTCTCCGGAGAGCCAAGAAATATCCCATGCCCGCCTACAGAACAGCTGCGAATCAGCTTGAACGTAAAGTTAGGTTTTGCGTCGCGGAACTCCGAGACGCTCAAATGAACGATCTCATGGCGAATATCTCTCCGTCCCACCAAGCGTACTATAGCATGGCCCGAGCCTTCACGCGTAGACACCACCTCTCACGTTCCTCCTCTCACTCGTCCCGATGGCACTACTGCCTTTGAAGTCGAAGAGAAAGCCGAATGCTTCGCTGACAGCATTGCCGCACAATGCTCGCCCAGCACGCAACCTGCTGATCCCTCACACACCCAGGCGGTGGAGGACGAAGACTCTCTCCCCATCACCGCAGACCCTGTCACAGTCTCTAATGACGAAATATTGCTTCTCATTAGAAATCAAAAGTCCAAAAAGGCTCCGGGTGCGGATGGAATTTCCAACCACGCACTTAAACACCTACCTCAACAGATGCTTACCTTGTTAGCTATCATTTTCAATGCCTGCTTCGACCATAGCTACTTTCCAAAAGCTTGGAAAGAAGCGACAGTCATAGGCATTCCCAAGCCGGACAAACCTCTGAACGTCCCGGCTAATCACAGACCCATCAGCCTCCTCAAGGCAATGTCTAAACTTCTCGAGAGAGTAATACTCTCTCAAATGCGGAACCATCTGTTTCCAACGGATGGCAATCCTCTCATTATTCCCCATCAGTTCGGCTTTCGCGCTAAACACTCCTGCCCTCAGCAAGTCCACCGAATCGTCGAGTATATTCTTGACGGTTTCTATCCGCGTCGTTATAAAACAGTCGCAGTTTTCTTTGACGTAGCCAAGGCTTTCGATAAAGTCTGGCACAGCGGTCTCGTTTATAAACTCTACAAGATAGGCTTACCGGATCGCCTAGTCAGGTTAATAGCGTCGTTTCTCAAAGACCGTACGTTTCGATTTAAACACGAAGGCACGCTTTCTGCGCCTCGTCCTATATAGGCTGGAGTCCCTCAAGGATCAGTCCTCGCCCCTCTGCTGTACACCGTGTACACCAACGACATTCCCATCCCGCCGAAAGGCGTCGAACTCGCCCTCTTTGCCGACGACACCGCACTCTATACCAAAGGCCACAGTGTTCCGCACCTTGTAACCAGACTCCAAAAGGCCGTAAACGCCCTTGGTGTATGGTTTCAAAAAATGGCGCATCGATGTGAACCCTGAAAAGAGTTCTGCGATGCGCTTCGACCACAAACGCCGTCGTCCCGCTGGCGATCCCCACGTTCAAATGTTAGGCATTCCCATCCCCTGGAAGCGCAGTACTAAATACTTAGGCGTCACATTAGATCCCACGCTTTCTTTCAAGCCACACGTCGAAAGAGTTTCGAAACTCGCCCGTCACTACTTAGGCCGCCTAAATAGCATGTTAGGTAGAAAAAGTAAAATGTCTTTCAGAAACAAACGTACACTTTACAAGGTCTGCGTTAGACCCGTTATGACATATGCCTCGCCAATCTTTGCCCACGCCAAACCCTCCCTCCTGCACAAACTGCAGGTAGTTCAAAACCTCTTTTGCCGCAGGGCCACAAACGCACCATGGTACGTGCGTAACGCGGACTTGCATAGAGATCTTGAACTGCCTACAGTACAACAACACCTCAAAACACTCTCTGAAGCGTTCTTCAAACGCTCCGAAACCCATCCCAATCCCCTTGTTCGTGATTCAGTCTCATATACTACTCCTGTCTTAGATTCGAAGTTCAAAGTCGCTAGGCCTAGGAATGCGCAAACGTACTCTTCCACTAGACTGTCAGCGGATCTCAAAGCCCTTCTGGCCACAAATTCTAATTCTAACGTAAAATCTAATTCTAACGTAAATCCTAATTCTAACGTAAATGGGAATTAATTCAATTTTATTTTGCAATTTTTGATTTTTTCAATTATTTACTTTTCATTTTGAGCACCTTCAGTGCTATGTATTCACCTTCAGTGCTTTGCGCACCTTCAGTGCTATGTAATCCCAGCGGGTGACCCCTTCTGGAGCCCCGCTAGCGCGGCCTCTTTCTCCAATTGGCCGTCGCTCAGAGGAAGGCTGAGTGGCAAAAAATTGCACGAGCTGACAGGGGGTTTTTTAGCGGGTAGTGCTCATTAGGAGCTAGTCCCGGATGCCTTGTAACGCGCGCAAGAGGCATGCGGAAATGCATTTTTTGCCTCCTGCCCAAACGGGCAACAAAAAAAAATCCCTTCCTTGAAAAAATAGTCAACGTTATTATACATATGAATGTATTTACCAAATTCCAAACAAATCCATCTCAGCTATACTTTCGTAAATCACGATATTATATTATATTTTTATAAAAATACCTCCCTAATTACTTAGTTACTTAAATCCAAATTAATCTTAATCATGGAAAATCGCATTTCTCGTATTTTACCCGTTGCCTCAGTAATTACAGCGGAAACGGAATACGTCACCGGGACAGGTTTTTTAATTAACAACCCGAACAAGGAGTAAAAAATGTATACAACCTTAACGAGTTTACTCAAACGACTGCCGGCTGATTCTCTCACTGCTGCGATAGTTGCTGTATTGCGAGTTATGGTATTTTTTAACCCAATTTTCAATTAATTGTAAAGTATGAAAGATAATATGTTGCCTGCCACTAATTAACGATTAAATAATTATATAGACAATGTATTGATCACGTTGTGAAATCCGACCCGATATGAAAAATTACTAAACAATGACATCAATAAATAAGTATACAACATTTTCTTTAGCAATAGATTTTCATTATCACTAAACAAATGCCACTGAATATATTTTTAATCTACGACGCAAAAAGTTAAGCTGACGTTTTTTATTTTAAATTTGTGTCAACACATAACTTTTACATAAGAAAAACTAAATATTTACTCTTTGGCTCTTCATCAAAATATCGCAAGCCTTTTAAAAAAAAAAGATGACCTTGAACTACTACTAGATAAGCTCAAAAATAAAAATAAATGTATTGATATAATATGCCTAAGTGAAACGTTCGTAAAGCGCGGACACGAAATAAATGTTGTTCTCAATAACTATAAGTTGGCAGCGCATTGGTCAAGAAATGATAAAAAAAGGGGAGGTTCATGTATATTAATAAACGATCTTTATAAATATAAAACTCTGGAAATTGCGGAGTGCCTTTCAGAAAAGGAGAACTTTGAGTGTTGCGGTATTGAGATTATTAGTCCGAAAATAATTATTGTATCTATTTATCGCACTCCATCTTCTAACGTCTCAATATTTTTGGATAAAATTAATATTCTTTTGAAAAAAATTAATAGAAAAGGACGAAAAATAATACTATGCGGTGACTGGAATATTAACCTACTGACAAAAAATAAACATACCTTCAACTTACAAGACATTTTACAAAATAACAATATTGACATAAACATCAACTCACCTACAAGAAAGAAAGCATGTTTAGACATTTTTGCTTCCAACATCCCTAATGCAAAAGGATACACTGAGCCGGTATCTTTTTCTGATCACGACACATGCCACATATTGTCTCTATATGCAGGCGAATTCAATAATCTCAAACATTGGTTTGAATATAAAAGAGATTTCAGCACTGAAAACAAAATAAAGTTCTCAAATTACATAAAAAGCTTAACATTTAACGAAGTTTTAAATGAATCTGATTGCGGCAAAGCTTTTGATAAATTTTATGATTTAATAACAATGCTTTTTTACCAATGTTTTCCAAAGATAAAGGTCAAGGTCAGTATCCAACAAAAAAAAGCAACATGGATATCAAAAAGTTTAAGAAAAAGTAGCTCTATGAAACGTAAATTATATTTTAAGTATCTAAATTCCACTAAAACTAATAAAATAAAATACCACAAAAATTATCTCACATATTCAAAAATTTTACAGAAATGTATTTTTACGTCCAGAAAATTGCAAAACATCAAAACCTTGACAAAGTCAACAAATAAATGCAGATCTGCTTGGCAAATTATACAACAAAACATCAACAATTCATCTTTATACAATGAAATAAAATGCATTAAATCAAAAAATACAATTATTGATAATTTTAATGATATAGCAAAGACATTTAATGAATATTTTATTAACATTTCCAAAAAATCTGATTCTGAGTTAATTAACACTAACTCTTGCAATTTGTCAAAAAGTATGTTCTTGACACCAGTTACTCAAAATGAAGTTAAACAAACTATAATGTCCTTAAAAAACACACATTCAGTAGGCTATGATGAGGTGACTACAGATGTTCTCAAATCATGCTTCCAAGAATTAGCTGTTCCTTTGTGCCACATTTTGAATCTTTCATTTCAGCAAGGTAATTTTCCGACCAAACTAAAACTTTCTATTGTTAAACCGTTGTTCAAAGCTGATGATCCCACAGAATTAAATAACTACAGACCTATCACTCATATACCAGTTATCTAAAAGATCTTTGAAAAAATTATGGCCAAAAAATTAGTCTCTTTTATTAGTGATAATAAAATTATAAAAAATGAACAGTATGGTTTTCAACAAGGAAAATCTACTTCTTTAGCGTGTTTCTCACTCATTAAATACATAATTGAATGCCTTGATAAAAAACAGCCAGTGGTAGCTCTATTCCTTGATATGTCGAAAGCTTTTGACCTCGTCAGTCATTCTCTACTTTTATCTAAAGTACACGATTACGGCGTAAGAGGAATCGCACAGGACTGGTTTAAAAGCTACCTAGAAAATCGCCAACAAAGTACACAAATTTCTAGAGTAGACACTGTTACTAAAAGCAAAATCACTGCACGCTCGCCTTTTTCTAAAATCCCTAACGGTGTCCCACAGGGAAGTATATTAGGACCTATTCTATTTTTGTTGTACATTAACGACTTACCCGACATCACTAAAAATAAATGTTTTCTTTTTGCTGATGATACCACGGTTATAATAAAAGGGGCTAAAAATAAAAAGAATGAAATATTAGAAGGCGAAATTAATAATACACTAACAAGTATTGTTAAATGGATGGACAATAATAACCTTAAAATTAATATAAATAAAACAAAAGCTATTAATTTTCGGACGTCGAATGCTTTAAGGTTAAATATAAATATGAAATTTGACAATAATCCAATACATTTAGTGAATAGTACAAAGTTTCTAGGCATCACCGTAGATGAACACGTGAATTGGAAAAGTCATGTTGATGGTGTGTGTAAAAAAATCAACAAATTTGTGTTTGCCTTGTACAGACTACGGAAAGTAGCTTCTGTTGAACAAGCCCTAACTGCATATCATGGGTACATTGGATCAATCCTTCGCTACGGTTTGATAAACTGGGGCAATAGTGTAGAAGTAGGTAGAGTATTTAAAGCGCAGAAACAGTGCATTAGAGCCATTGCAGGAATTAAACGTGAGGAGAGCTGTAAACCCTATTTTGTTAAATTTAAAATTCTCCCACTACCATGCCTGTACATTGCAGAGATATGTCAGTTTATTAGAAATAATAGACATTTTTTCTTAAGTCACTTTGATATTAACCAGGGAGTTAGGAATACTCGCAAAAACAAACTGATTATTCCTAGATGTAACTTAACACTGCTACAAAAAAATGCATTCTATAAGTGTATAAAAATTTATAACAAATTGCCGCACAATATTAGAGATTTTCCGAATTTTCAGAATAAATTTAAAAAAGAATTATTTAAATGGTTACATGACAAGAACTTTTACTCTATCTCCGAATTTTTTAATTTTAAAACATGACATTTCTGTAATTTGATATTATTTATAATTCAATCTGTAATGTCGGACATTTTGTATTACCTATTGTGACACATACGTAGAAAACTAATTATGACTTCAGCTATTTAATTGACATGATTTTTTGTATTGCAAAATTTGAATTTTAATATCATAATTTGTTTCTCATATGTCCCGAAAATTTGCACACCCACTTCAAACGGGGTAGATACAATTGGAACTAAATGTACAACCACAAAAACTGTTACTTACATTGTATTTTGGCAAATAAATGATTTGATTTGATTTGATTTGATAAAAAATTCTCTCGGCATTCTTTTTTCAAAAATTTAAAAAAAATTAATATTTGCAATTTTAGTCAGAAAGTAGGAATGCGAAGAAAGTCAGTCCATCGACTTAACTGCGGGTGTGTGTTGTAGTTTTATGGTAATCCTCTAGCCCAGTATATTTCGTAGTACACTACAAAGTCAAGTTTAAAGAACGGTTGCAGCGATCGTTGTCCTGCGTTGCACAACATAAGTTAGTTGAAGCTATGACACGATGTTGGCTGACTTTTGAATTGAACATTCAACGTGCCAGAAACAGTCGACAATAAGACATTGCATTATTTGAAGTGGGTTTCTTAGTTACCAATCCAAAAAGAGAGATACAGTGATTAATGACATTACTTGTTTAAAAAATACAATACAGGTTGTGAATAAGGGTGGTTTGTGTAGTAAATAATACAGTTTCAATACAGCAAGTAGATACAATGGGTACGCAATCTAACAGGGATGGTTTTCGGTTTCTTCGCGGTTATCAATTCAAGTAATTACACCTTCAGTTCCTCTGAAGTTAATTTCAAACATACTTAAAAATTTGGTTTACGTGTTGTGTAAATAAATATTTGACTTTTTGTTTAAGTTCACTTTTTATATTTTTATGCATTAAATATTTTTGTGGTGTTTTTCGATAGTAATAAAAATTATTTCTGGCTTGCTTGGTCTTTGGACAGTTTTTATTACAAACTCTCACCGATACCCTACTCGTGCTAAGGAAAACTCTTCCAATCAACTTCTTTTGTCAAAATACCACTCACTCTAGGAAGATCGCGAGCTGGATTGCCACCCGAGGCACCCTCGCGGGAGGGAGGTGGAAGATGCGTCATGCATACCCGCCCGCAGATAAATTCCTCTGCGGGGGGGTTATGTGGGACTCACCAGAATGGCACCTGCCCACTAAAAACCACCTGTTGGCTGTGGTAAGCGTATACCTTTAGCCTTCATCGGAGCGACACCCGTCGGGAAGTTGGGCGCGCTGGCGGAGACCCGCTAGCGGGTCTTCCGCCTGTAGTGAAAGTTGCACTGAAGGTGCTCAAAGGGACATGAGTTGGTGGCCGTTCTGGGCAGCCTCCGGTGAAGCCGGGGCTGGGCAGAGGTCGGCCGAAGCATGATTTAGGGATCAATTCATTTAAATGAACCTACAATGAATTGAGAAGGGAACTATGCTCCGCCAGAGCTAGCAAACGCTCTGTCGGAGTACGTGAAGCCCTAAGTTTACGGGCTAAGACTGCGATTTCACTAATATCGACATTTTTAATAGCGTCGCAGACGATACGCATATCGTCTGCTACGGAGGATTGAGGAGTGGGTTTGTATGGGCGAGGAGCCGGGATGGGATTCGATGCGGGACGCTGCCTCCAGTTTTCTGGAGCAGGCTTGGGCTGAGTAGGCTTTGCAGCCGGAGGAACCCGGCTACGCAGCGGCGGAAAGTTTTCTTGAGAAAGGCGCGAGGCCTGTTTGGGAGCCGCCCTTTTGAAATTGGAGCGCATACAACGGGGTGCACGAGGGCAGCCCCTGTAGTTTGCGGTGTGGCCGGACTGGCCACAAAGCACGCAATCGGGAGGAGAGGGAGTTTCAGGAGTGCGATTGCACTCCTTAGTGAAGTGCGGGACCAGGCACCTGACGCACCTGGGCGGTGCGCGACAGTTGGCTGCCGCGTGCCCGTACAACTGGCACCGATGGCACTAGCCGGACTTGGGGACGTTGGCGAGAATCACCAAAGCGAGAGGGTGTTGCCTCCCGTACTTGCTGTGCATTTTATGCACCGCGAGTGCCGGGAAGCCTTGGGACTGCAGATCCTCCAGGATGGCCTCGTTCGATAATTCGAACGGGATTCCCCTGAGTACCGCTCTGATCTTACGCTCTTCTGACAGAGCATAAGTGTGATAAGCATATTGCTTATCGGTGAGGAGCTTAGTCAAAGCTCGGAAACCGTCTATCGACGAGACAGTGATTTTAATAGATTCACCCGAGTTTACCGCTCGGGTGTAAAGGATCTTGTGCTCATTGCACAATATCGAGACCTCAGTCCATTTACCCTTTTCCCGAAGGAAAATGGGTGGTGGGACCTTGGCCTTGACAGAAGTCGGGGCCGGAGCGGGTGTTGAAGACACCGGGGCAGCTGGCGTTGAAGACGCCGCAGGGGGTGTAGGGACGGGCGCCGAGGGCGCCGGGTCTTGTTTCGAGCGCTTCTTAGTGCGCTTCTTAACAAGGGTGAAAGAGGGAGGCTCATCAGGGCCAGTTGGGGTGGCATCCGAGGATGACTCGGTCGCGGGTGCGCGCTTGCGGCGCTGAGGGGCGATTTCTTCGCACTCCATGTCACTGAAGGAAGGGGACGCGGGAGGGCCTAAGACCTGAGGGGTCTGGGGGACTGGGGTGGCCTGAGGGGCCATTGGTGGAGTTAACGCCATGATATGCGGGATAAGAGAATCAAGGAAACGGAACTTGTCAGCATTTATATATATGCCTTCAGCACCGATACTATCAGCTAACTTCTTCCTAATCTCATCATAGCTTAGGGAAGCCATTGCGGAGGGGTTGGGGAGGGACAATATGTGAACCTAACAACGATGACTAACTTCCTAAAACCACCCTACACGCAGTAGGGCGGTTAAGAACGACGCGGATAACTTACTCGAACACGGCACTTGAAGTCCTGGAACAACGAAACCCCGTCGACGAAGCTCACGTTCCACGAAGTACGGTTAACAAGCCACTATTCGCCGTGAAAACGGCGTTAGAAACTTAGAAGTACGGTTAACGAGCCACTGTCCGCCGTGAAAACGGCGTTAGAAACTTAGTACGGTAAACAACTATGAAATTTGGGTGCTCAATTAGCGCGGGGGCTAAAAGAGCGGGCAGGCGTCTGCGATCGACGTGCGCTCGAGAACGCACGCAGACCGAGACTGCGATGGATTGCCAGCCGTGATAAAGTTCATAATAGCTAATTCTTTGCTCTATCGGTATCGGCACGGACCAGCACTCAAAAGTGATACTAAACTCTTCTAAAATATTAAGTTTTACGTCAGGACTTCCGAGTGACTGACGACTGTTAATTAGCAAATATTCCTTTCGTAGATTCTGGCATCTAGCACTTGACCCACAACCGGTAAACGGTGTCAAGGTCTACAAACACTGTTGTCTTTATTTACTAAACGTATGGGAATTTATATTTGATTACTTTATAGGGAAAATAACTATAGTGGCACGAAATTAAATTATTTCTCAGAAAAGAAAAGTGTGACAAATCATATTTTACAGTATACAAGTCTATTGTGTATTGTGAAACAATTTAATAAGTACGCACCCAAAATAAAATTAAACGGTTCGTAGCCTATTTAGGTTTAATAACTGTAAGCGCGGTGTGCATATCTACTCCTAACATTGTCAAACAAAAGCAGACGTACAAAGAACTACATTCATCTTAAAACTTGCCTTCTTATCCAGAGCCGCGTCACACATAATTTACGTAAACACTATCTCTTTCCGCCGAGCGCTCACCTGCGGCTAACTTCGCGCTTCAACTTAAGATTTATGGCGGGAGAAGTTAGCCAACTATGCCAGTTATGCGACTCTGATAATGGACTAGTGAAACTTTGTTATACCTGATGTATTGTGCAAACTATTTGCGGTTGCGGGATTTAAACTTGATTAAAAACTTTCGTATACAAATTTGAAGTATAATATTGAAGTGTAGTTAACGAGACGTGGGTCAGCTTCGGTCGTGTAATATACTTAGACAGCTCATGATGAGCACAATTTCTTTTACTATAAATTAATAATTGTTTGATAATGTTTGAATTATAATTGATAATTGTTTGATAATAAAAGAACAGAAATTCTAGTACCAAGGGACTGGCCCTTTTATTTAGCCGGCTTAAACGTTTAACTTTTTTTGTTATACATTTTTGTTCAAACTTGCTACGGCGTAGTTGAGAATCAACATTTTGTGTAGCTTTGTTTTTTTTTTAATTCTTTACCCTTAGGGGAAGGCAAAGGGATCTAGCCCATGCAGCCTTGTGTAGCTTTGTTTTTTAACTCATTTGCTTTTGCTGGGTGGTATTACGTACATTTTGAACGAGAAAATACTATAGATGGCAATCCATTATCTAAAAGGTATTAGTAAAACTAAAAATAAAAAACGATTTCTTTGCATATTGTTTAGTCTAATAAATCTTTCAGCTAAGATAGTAAGATCCGAATCTAAATTACTCTACACATAACTTCCTTTATATTTTAATTAACAGATAAAAACATAATTCACTATATTTTTAATTCTAAATTGGATTTGCGTTGGTCTTCCACCCCACCTGATGGAAAATCAGGATCTCACTCGCTTATCCAAGAGGTGCCCATCCACTCTACTCTTTAGGGTTCCAGGACTACACGTTTCAGGAAAAATAGACGCAGAAACTGTACACTTTGATAAACAAATAAACCTATATATATATAACGGAACCTATATAATAACCCAATAATATAACGGACTAAAACCTGTGGGAGTTCTGCTGGATCCGGTGGAAATTTTGGGATAAAATTTAAGATATGTTTCTCCAGAAGAATGCAGCTTTCTAACTTAAAAATATTTATTTAAATCGGTTTACTAGGTTTAGAGCTTATCTACAACTTATAACAATAAAAACTTTCCTATTTATAATGAAATAGTAACTTTTAAAACACAAAACAATACAACCTCAAACTTTTCGAACCTTACACTTCAAAAACAAGAAAACGCAGACGGTACCCTGTCGGGCGATCATTCGTCTCCGCACCTCCAAAGCTGTTCTCCACCATTTTTCTTTTTAAACCTTCGGACGTTCCAAAGAGGTACGTTTTACAATCATTCTCTTTTCGGATATCGAGATTGATGGTTCTTTGCAGTGTTATGTTTTGGTCTATTTTAAGTTTGGTTATAGAAGTGAAATTTTATTGTATTTTTCAAAGGGAAGTTGACTCTAATTTTAAGTCTTTTCTTTTAATAATAGTGATTTTGACGAGTTACGTTTATTTCTTACTATACGCTGAGCTAAATTTTTTCTATTACTTAGATTTATTTATAAAATGCTCATTTCTGATTACTTAGTATAAACCGAATTTGATTATGGTAATGTTTTGTTAACAGTGTTTCTGTTTTATACTGCACGTGGCGCCAACCTATCTAAGTTGCACGTTTATACATTTTGTAAATGATGTTAAAGAAGATGTGTCAATGTTGTAACTATTGGTTTGTCTCTATAAATAAATAAATTGTAAGATTTTTGCTCCCTTTAGTATGTATTCACCTGCTACGAGTATATTTATGTATAATTTACCTGTCGGTAAATCGACCGAAAAGTTGTGGCCTGTGATATCTTTCAGGTAGAATGTCATATTTTGTCACACAGATGTTTACAGTGAACTTTCTTACATAGCAAACAAAACAACAAATACATAGAATATACAGACGGCCGAGTGGTGTAGTGGGTAGGCTACAAGGTTCAAGTCCTGGTCGTCACATTAATTTTTTTTGATCACCACATAATTCTTTCATATTTGGTCGTGCTTGTTTATATTTATATATGAATGATTATTCTGCGTTCCCCCTCCCAATTTCGCTGTATCCATAACATAAGCTCTGCTTACTTTGGGGTCAAAGGTTGGTGTGATTGTCTGGGAATTTAGTTATTTATTTATAGAACATACAAAAAAGCTTATACAAAAAAGTTTGATTTGTTTACAGCATTTCTAATATTCTTGTAAATTAATTTTAAACAAGATTAAATCAATTTATTAATGAACCTAAAAGAGAAATAGAGCTATTTTGAAAAGAAAGTGCCTTTCCCGGCATTAAGCTACGAAGACAGGTAGAGTGAGGAGATGCTTCGCGCTACCAAGTGGGTTCTAGTTTATGAACTTACTGCGATACCGAATAACGTTTGTACTCTGCAAACCGAGGACAGAAAAGGAGAAATAAGTTTGGCGCGTTGGTGAATCTGTCTGTATCATAATTACTTCTGTATCATAATTACTGCTGTATCATAGTTCCATACTTACTTTTTCGCATAGAATGGTTATATGTCAGGTGTTATCCATTTCAAAACACAAGCATTTGTAAATATAGTTATTCTTTAATATTTTTAATGTTAATGAAAGACGAAAGAATTCCACTCCTGCCATACACATGTAACCCTAAGGAGTAGAGAACAATCACCACATAAATCAACTGCCTTCTCACCATTTTCGACTAATGTAGCAATTCAAGATTATTGAATAACATTCAATATCAACATTTGCCTTAAAATTGCCTCTGTACATGTTAAATATTTTCCGCCTCATCCTACCCCTTACAACCCTAATGACAAGCAATCGACAAGCTTAGTTCAACTATTAATCAACCCCTGATACCATTATTGAGTTTTCTGAACGCATCCACTGCTATCATCGCTCTGTTTTGTTTTTTTTAAGCGTCTGATTGAAAAGGTGAAGGCGATGGATGCCGTTATGCCGAGAATTAATTGCGTGCTTTCGACTGATTTATTGTTTGCCAGTTTGAACGATTAGGTTTTAAAATCTGTCTTTTAGTGCTGGGTTAGGTCAGGCATTTTTGATATACCTATTTGGTATTTATTTCTTTTTGCACAGATTTTTAAAGCATCAAAAATTTGCCACATTATTAACCTTCCTAATTTGCTAAATGTGATGAATGTCGTAGTAGTTTTTTGTAAATTAAACTTTGTTAATGTTAGTAAAAGCATTCTGATATCCAGAATGAGTTAGTATTCGTCGTTCTAAAATTAGAGCATAAATATCTCAAACAAAAATAAAAACTAGTTCCTTAAAATCAATAACTAATCAAACCATAAAACCCACACGACTAACACCTAGATCAATTAAATTCTATTCCATAAACGAATAAATAAAACGGTATCAAGCACACGCAAAAAAGGCGGGCTTTTACAAAACACTTCATACTCGTTGAATGCATACGAATCAATCACTCCACATATAAAGGCAAAGGCTATAAATTTATACGGCTTTCAAGCTATTTTCCGCTTGTTTTCACCTCCGCTTTCAGCGCTGCATGCAAGCGATTTGTTAGTCGGCGCGCTATGAACGCCGTCGATTGACACGCGTAATGGCCGTTTGTTACGTTTAATTGGTGATTTTGTGGTTGAAAGAGTTGTTCTATTTGGTGGGTGACGGATTAAGGGTGTAATTAGAAATTTTGTGTTTAGGCCCCAAAATTTCAGAATATTAATTTTTTCAATTGATACGAGTGTAATTTTATTATTCAAGCAATATATTCAGAACCAAGGAAACGCAATAGTGTACGAGGTCTTAGGATAATTTAGCAAGACGTTTTACTTAACTCTAAAATCAAAGAGATGGTTCCAAAGAACAATCGTCTCTATCACTTATAGTTTCCGACTTTTCCATACTCCTTGATCTTGATGAATCATCCTGTACACGTTGTTCAATTTTATGTAGAGTGCTCCAACTCTAAATTAGTAAGCAATACCAGATATTCTCTGAAGTGGCACCTAACCCAAAAAGTGAAAAAACAATCGCAACTATACAGGTACAAATCGTAAGTTGAAAAATTTCCAAAATCTATCTATGGACCACAATAAAACATTGTATCTACGTACTACATAGCTTACCTTAGCTAACTTTTTCCACACGAATATAAGTGGGGTGTTTTCCAGAAATTAGTTTTGTAGATATTATCAAGGTTGTTATACACAATTACTACATACGTATTAAACAAAGCGATAATTTTCTTGAATTTTTCTTGTTAAGTATTTGAAATTTCATCACGCGTTTAATCTAGCTGTAATTTATATGACCTCATTACTGCTTTTGGGAGCAACAAATTTAAATTTATTTTGCAAATTACTGCCAACAGAGAACGAATTTAATCATCAACTTTTTATAAGTTTCGAATACGATAAAAGGATATGTGGCCAAATCACGCCAGCCGAAGCTTACCACCCAAAGTAATTTACGGTGAAAATCTCCTACCTATTTTACCGAAATGGTGGTATCTAAATTAAGCGAGGTGTAGTAAAACGTTTGTGAAACAAACAACTCTACCTTGTGACTAGCGAACTACCCGCAGGTTAACAAGTCTCGGGCAGAACAATAAAAACAACGATACAATTTAGACTTGGATTAGACAGCGGTTATTGGGATAAGTGGAGCGGGAAAGGAGAAAAGTTTCGATGGCTCCTACGTAAGTTATCGTAAGCCACAAAATGACAAATTTTAGATTATTGCTAAAATGCATAGATTAATGTTAGTACTTTTAGGATCTAAATTATAGTATGTGCAAACTGCTCCGACACATTTTATCGTTAGTACCTAGGCGACGGTGTACGCGGGGTGAGACGGAGGCAGCCACGCGCGCTTACGCATCGTATCAGTTCCGATCGACTACGCCGCATGTACTGTCATGTTCACTTTAAAGCTGCTTTTTGACGGATGGATAAGTTTAGAAGTTTAGAGTCTAATCGAATCAATACAATGCTGAAAGTGTCGTCTAGAACACAAATGCTCATCGACAAGGACGTTATGCAAAAACGTAAAAATGAGTGTAATTCGAACGATGATGCTGATCCGAACGAGAAATCTATAAAACGAAGTTGTATGAATAAAACGACATCGGATATCTCTACAAAGTCAGGTAAGCAAAACATAATTTTAATTTTTGGAACTACCTATTATGATGACGTTAGGTACCAACGTAAATTATGATTTGTATCACTTACAATAGTTTACATAGGAACATCACTTGAAAAATATATAGTATGTGTACTTACGATTATTAACGTTGTAATTTACATAAGAAAAAGTATGGTATAATAAATATACAATATTTTACTTCGGAAACTATTCATTTTTATTTATTGTATCTGTAACTTGCTATATTCTACGTCGCACCAGTGATGAACATACGATATTTTACCGATCTAAATTTATAGATTTATGCCTAGTTTTGTTCTTTTTTTCAGAATCTCCCCTTCTATTTGGTGCAGACAGCCATTTCATTCAGGAATGAGGAAGTATTTGATTACAGACCTCCAGAAAAATCATCTAGACTCCAGAATCCACAATCATCAGGCAATAATGTACCTAGCAATGCACCAAACGTAATAAACCTCTGTGATGATAATTACAAAAATGAGTCTTCAATATCAAGTATTATTTCTAACGAAAAGGATTTATTATTAGACTGTGGTGAGTGGGTTAAAAATATTATGCGTGATTTATATGATTAAAGTATGGATGGTGTAAATACTCCGGTACCGAGTAAGCTTTATTTTACTTTATTTCTAAGTCTAAAGTAGTGATAAGGCCGTCCAAATTGTTCATGTTAAATTCTTATTATGCTAATTTGTGTACTTTGATTGTGATGGCAATAAAGAGCTTTTATTATTTATTTATTATTATTAGAACTAACACTAAATCTTTCTGTATAATTTCAGGCCCTGTCAATGAATGGTTAGATTGTAATCGTAACCCTGCTTCACAAGATAATGAAGAACCGGTTGCGTCACCATATTTAGACTCCAATGGTGTTATGTCAACACCTCAAGCAAATAGCCCATTCTCTGTTTCAACAAATCCACCAACACCAGCTTCTCCAAAAAGTAGAAACTGCAAAGAAAGAAAAGATAAAGGTAATGTCAGAAGACGGCATGGAAGTGAGTGGATTAACAGAAAGAGAAAAATAAATAAAAATTTGGGAAAAGATTATGTAAGTCGAAACAGTACAAAAAGAGCTGCTAAAAAATGGGTACTAGGTGCCCATTAACTTGTCGAATGAAATGTTACACAAAAATATCTGAGGAACAAAGAACGCATATCTTCGACAGTTTTTGGTCACTAAGTGACAGAACAAAGCAGTGGGAACGATTAGCTCAATTCGCTTTAAGGCAGACTAAGCGAAGGGGTTTAAACTGACACAGAATCGAAACGAAAATATACTAGTAAATATTATTTACCATCAAACACAGAAGAGCTTGACATTTTACAGCCAGTTGAAGTTTGCAAAAAAATGTTCCTTAGCACTTTTGCTGTGAGGGAGCAGTTTGTTTATATGAATATCAGTAGCTGATCGCCGTGGTAAGCATGGGAATTAGCGCAGAATGAAAATATGAAAATGAAAATATATTTATTTAGGACATATAACATAATTTCTTAAGCTATTGTACGTTGACAGCTGCATTAGTCACGTAGGACTGAGTCGCAGTTGTCAGCGCCCGAGACAGAATTACAGAATCAGATATGTTTGTAATGAAAAGAAAATTTTATACAGTATAAAAAAAAATATAATAAAAATACAGTTCAATGTGTTAAAGAATGAATTTAGAGAATTTGAATTTGTGTGTATATTTTTAGTCTGTTTTGTGTGGGTGTGTTGTGCGTATATGTGTGTGTGTGTGTTAGTGTGTGTGTGTGCGTATGTGTGATTTTTGTTTAAGTACCTTTATAGTTTAATCAACTTTTCAACATCATCATAATTAAGACCGTGAATTCACTCCGACACCTTATTTTTACACTCTCCATAGGACATAGAATATATAAGTATTTTTTTGTTAATTCTATTATACAGAAAGGGGCTGAGATAGTGGTAATGGTGACCCAACAAAGATATTCTAAATCTTATTACCATGCAAACCTTATCAACTCTTCTTTTACGTTTTTTTAGTTCAGGATCGTATGGAACCTGTGAATGTTTTAAATAAAACACTTTTTACCGGATATTATCGCGTATATTTTAGTTAATTTTAAAATTATTTCGACGTTTCGGCATCTTTGCAGTTGCCGTGGTCACGATAGACTGTGAATGTTGTCGTAGAATAGTGGCCAAGACAAAAAGCTTTTGAATTGAGTGGACTTTCCAGAGTGCATACAATTCTGTTGTTGGGAACCTAATTGGTTTACCTGCCATAACCTTTAGTACAAATCTCTGTGCTCTTTCCAGATGTAACATAAGAGTTTTTGCCGCTCCACCCCAGCAAACAACGCAATATGAAAGTATCAATTGGGCTAGAGCAAAGTAAACAGTTTTCAACGTATTTATATTAGCACTAGATCTTAATTTTTTTTAAAACAAAAATGAGTTTACCGTGCGGGCTACAACCGAATCAATGTGCACCTTCCAGGATAGTAAACTATCCACATGGATGCCTAGATATTTGACACTATTAACACGTAATATGGTAGGACATTTACAAGAACTGAATATTGTTTTTTGAACAAGGCAATTGTGGGCATGCAACAAAAAGGAAGAGTTAGGTTGCGTAGACAGCAACGGTGCAAACGTAATAAAATATGTTTTCTCAAGGTTGAGAGTTAGAAGGTTGTCAGAAAGCCAAGATGTGACAATACGCAGGATCGATTCAGCCTGAGAGCGGGCTTCAAACCAACTGTCTCCGCTTATAAGTAGAACAGTGTCATCTGCGTACGTTACAATGTTCGTGTTTGGAAGCTTTAGAATGCATAAATCATTTATGTATGTCAAAAATGGGGTAGGCTCGAGGACACTGCCCTGAGGGACTCCGTAAGAGACTGGTAATTCGCCACTTACCACTCCGTCTATCGTTACACATTCGTAGCGGTCATTTAGGTAACTTCTGAAGAGATCGAGTACAGACCCTCGTATACCCAGTCGTTCAAGCTAATAGAGTAAGATTGGTACAGAGACAGTGTCAAATGCTTTGGATAAATCTAGAAAAACGCCTATCGTTTTTTTATTTAAATTTATGTTTTGAGCAACTGTGCTTGTCAACTCCAAAACTGCATCTTCGGTAGATTGACCAGTTCTAAAACCAAATTGATTAGGCGCAAGTATACTTTTTGAATTTAGGAAGCTCAGCAGTCTTTTAAATAAAATCTTTTCAAAAATTTTGGATAGGGTAGATAACACTGATATTGGCCTATAATTGGTGACACTATCTCTGTTTCCGTTCTTATTGATAGGATGTACTAATGCCTTTTTAAAAACTTTAGGAAAGATTCCAGAATGTAGGCATAAATTGGAAATATGACAAATGATTGGAACCAAAACATGTTTAGCAGCCTTCACCAAGGAGGTAGAGATGCTGTCCCAACCAACAGCACTATTGATCTTAAGTCCAGATATAATTGTATCAATCTCTTTGTTATCGGTATCAAGAAGAACCATAGAAGATGGTTGAGTTATAGTAGGGCCAGTAGAACAGCACAATTCCGATACATTGAAACGTGAGGATATTTTAGAGGTCAAATCTTTACCAACGTTGGCAAAGAAGTCATTTACGGTGTTTACCGAATCCATAGGATTTTTTTTTAGATGCAAAAGGTCACTAGGTTGTTAAGTATTGGACTGAGTGTTTGAGAGGGACTTAATTAACTTCCAAGTTTCTTTAGGGTTTTTTTGTGGTTAAGGAATTCCTCGCGTTCATATTCAAGTTTTATTTTTTTCAGCAAATTGTTACAAAAATTTCTATACCTTGTAGCTACGTTAAAAAATTTTTTATTATTTGGCTCTTGCTTCGCTCTGAGACTAAGTTTGTCCCTGTGACGGATACAACGTAAGAGGCCTGGTGTGATCCAAGGCTTAAGTCTTCTCTTTCTACTAGAAGTATCAAAAGTGCGTGTATTTGATTCAACAACTGATGACACAATATCCACCAAATCAGAAGCGGCCTGCTCAGGATTGACATTATTTAGTATATGTGAAAAATTAATTTTCTCAAGTTCGGCAACACAGGCAGGAACCTCAACTATTTTAACTTTTCGTGACCCAGTTTTTTGGATTGGTTGCGACGCGTTACATAGGATAACAGGGACATGGTCAGTAATTAATGAATCTAGCATAAGAGTAGTAGACGGCTTGTTTGATTTGTGAAATATGTGATCAATGCAGTTGATACCATGTGTAGGAAAATAATAATAATAATAATAATAATAATAAATTTCTTTATTGTGGCAACTAGGCCCACGTGTTAATATTACAAAGCTTAATCACTATGTTAATGTAACAAAGATGTTCTGCAAATCCTTATCATTAAATTCACACACATATAACACACGACAAAAAGAATAATAATAATAATAAAACACCAAATCCAAAGCAGGTTTATTTCAAAACTATTTCAAAACAAATTTGTAAATTAAATAATAAATTAAGACTGTGATGGCGGTAAAGGGCTTTTGTGTAATTTAGAAGTGATAACTACCTAAATTAAATAGTATTCAATTATTGACTATGTCTATTTAATAAATAATATATCTTATATTCAATTAGATTAGTAAATAATAAACAACAATTATAAATAAATAAATATAATTATTTGCTATGTCAATAAGATGTCAGAAAACTGGAAAATGTCAATTAAAATTCAGTTATTCCATATAAACAATTGTATTTCAAAATTTATAAAATAATATGTCATTAAGAAAATTATATGTCATTAAAAATGTATGTCAGATGGATTATTATGAAATAAAAATACATAAATTATTTGATTTAAAAATTCCATTCATATTAGTATATTAGTAAATTGCTGCCATATTGGTAGTTCTAATTTAGATGCGAATAGTTTTAATATCGTGTTAGTACTGGAACGTAGTCTGCACATAAGTGACAAATTTTTCTTCCTCATGACAGCGTAGTAGTCATCGACTCCTGCTAACGCGAACATGGCCGATGCACTACAGCTCCGAGGCAACCCCAGCAGCATTCTCAGGCCGTTGTTGTACTGAACTCTAAGAGTTCTCAAAGATGACTTTGAGCCGCGACCATGCGACCACAGACCCGCCGTGTAAAATGATTGGCAGAAAGCCTTAAATAGTGAAATCTTAGCATCCACACTACAACGTGCGAATCTGTGTGCCAGCATGTTGCATCTCGCCGCCAGTGCTCTTCGCTCTCTATCAATATCGGCATTGTCACTGAGGTCCTCTGATAAGTAGTGTCCTAGGTATTTAAATTTCTTTACTCTAACTAATGGCAAGCCGTTAAGTAAGATTTTCGGCTCGTAGTTAACTAGCTTACCAGGAACCCCAAAGATCATGTACTCACTTTTTTTGGTGTTGTACACGAGGCCATGAGATCTTGCATACTCCTCACATGCACTTAATAGCTCCCTTATCGAGCCGGCGGTTGGACCCAGCAGTACCATGTCATCAGCGTAACTCAGGTTATTTATGCTTGTGTTATCTATCTTACAAAAACGTTAAACGTGAAACAAATCTTAAAAACGTGAGTTGGCAACATAGCGTAAGAAGCAGTCAAATTAAGCAGTGCATCTGAATCCGAATCATTACTAGTTGGTGATATATTTATGTTAAGATCACCTATTATTTATACAGTTTTAAAATTTTGCAAGGCACGAAGAGTCGAGTCAAGGCTAGTAAAAAAGTTATGAGTATTTTTATACGAAGGTGAACGGTAAAGAGCTAATATAGCAAATTCATTGTTATTTTTTATAATAAGACAGTTGCAATCGGAGATTAAGGGTTGTTCTATAGTAAGATTAAGATGATCACGAGCAAATACAACTATGCCATCATTTTGATTATTGTAATTAGTTTTGAATGATGAATAACCTGGTAGAGTCGGAAGATTAGGGCATTTACTGAGCCAACATTCTGATAGAATCAATATGTCAAGATCAATATTTATTCTACTCAGAAGAAGGAGTAAGTTGTTAAAATTCACGTCATTACCTATACTTCTAATATTCTAGTGAAAGATATTCAGCAAGCTCTGTCCATGTGATAGGTAACTACGACAGATTTCAGGGGAGCAGACATACACCTTGGATACTGATATTTCCTCTAATTCCTTAAGTATACTTAGATTTACATCCATAATTTAATTTGTGAGATTAGAGTGTTTTCTTTGATTGAGTACGGCACAGTCTGAAACATACATACGAGTGGGGCAAAAAAGCAGATACAAGTATTGTGAACAACGTTGAAAGTTATGTGTGTGAGTGTAGAGTGTAAGTATGTGGGTGAATTGGAAACTTTATATGGATATCCAGTATATCTAATAAATTTAAATGAAAATATACATACATCCGACTTTACAAAATCATAGTATGTACAGAAAAAAATATAAAACAAGAGAATTAAAACAATAGAATACAAAAAGCTACATTCAAGGCCTAGTCACTCTGGCTTTCGCAATTTATGTAGATCCGTTTCGTTCCTTATAAGATGCAAAGGAGCACCTTCTTTTTCACGGATGAAAATTTTCCCTTTCGATGACCAACAGTAAGTGTACCCATTTGCAAAAAGTAAACGTTTCATTTTCGCCGTTAGATTTTCAGATATAAAAATAGGCACCATTGGGCCACTTATTTTTAGCGTTCCTGTGCTTAGCTTCCTGTGTTCCTTATTAAACTGCCTATACATGCGTATTATTTTTTTCTTTCTTGAGAATACTATTTAGTTCTAAGATGACAGGTTTGCGCTCAGGATTTCTTGAGCCAATGCGGAAAATGTCCTTTACGTCATGCGGTAGGATATCTATATTTAAATGTTTTCCAAGATCAGTTACAGTTTTTAAAAGGTTCTCTTTAGTTTCTGACTTACCTACGGGTATATTTCTTATCTCAAGGCAGGTGGCTCGAGAACCATGTTCGAGTTTATCTATTTTTTCTTCCAGCGATTCTATGTGGATTTGATAAGACGTGTTTTTTTATTCAAGTTCTCCAATTTGCATTACAAGCGAGTCGTATTTTTGAGAAAGGAACTCTATTGATGAACGTATGTCGCTAGCTTGAACTTTTACTTCTTCAATGGCCGAGTGTATTTTTTCCATTTTTTTATCCTGTTGATCTATAAAATCGGTGAACAAAGCCTTCATTTCAGACATAAAGGTGGAGAGTTGAGCATCAGTTGTTTCAGTTCTTTTACGCTTTAGCTTTACGCTTATGTTAGAATAATAACTGATGAAGTCAAAGAATCAGTGTGTAATCATATTAGATCTTTGACGCCGATTGAATCACATTATACAAGAAAAGATTCAGATAAACTATATTTAGATGGCAATTTAAATTATCGGCAGTTATTTGAATTGTGTGAAGAGTGGGACGGGCTTTATACACTTGCACAGCTCAGACTGAGAGACAATATCACGATATAGTGAACGATAATTTTAAATTACGTTTTCATGTACCGAAAAAAGATCAATGCCATATTTACAAAAATCTCGAAAATCCATTCCCTCTGCCTCTTGCAAGGCAGAAACTAGACAAAAGACTTGAAAGGAGAAAAAGTAGAATGGAATAAAATAAAACAAATTGCAATTAACCCTGATCATCCATTTAAGCTGCATTACAAGTACAATCTAGGTGATGAATATTCAATTATCTCGATAACTAGCAACACTAGAGCTAAAAATAAGTGTGTTCCGTTTTCCTTATCTGCACTTTATCCAAATCCACTGCCTATTTCGAAACCTCAAATGAATGACTTGATGAGTTTATGTAGCAGAAGAATCATTCCTAAGTCTTATAGCGGATTTTTTAAAAGTTTGAAACCAACTGATATTGTCGAGCCAATTATGACTCGGAATAGTTGTTTCTAATTTCATAAATGAGCTCAAATGAGTTTACTATTGTGATTACATTTGTGCACTATTGAGATTATTTTTAGCTTAATAATGACTAAATTTTTAAGAATTTTTCTTTTTTTAGAGAAGCTTTTTTATGTTAAGACGATTTTTATATTCAGAGATTTATAAAATTCCTGTTATCCTGTAAACTAATAGTTTACAGGTCGCTTTACTGATTCATATTATAATTGAAACTGATCTCATACTAAAAGTTATACAATTTATCTTAAACATTAGATTTTTGAAGATTGTTAAAAATACTTTTAGTTCATAGAGGAGACATTTTTTTTTGTTTTTTGTTATTGATATTTTTGAAGCAAATAAAGTTGATTATATTAAACTTTTTATTTTCTTTCGCCCATAAATCGTATAAATCCTGTTGTTAATGTTCTACTTGTAAATTTTGTAACCAACTTGCTAACGGTTGTATAACTATTAACTTTAATTGTTCTGAGACCATAATTTATTGATTTTTCTCAAACATACAATAAATTTGGAATGAACTTTCCTATGTAAATTATGATATGTCTTACATGCCATAAAAAAACGTTAGAGAATTCCCCCGTATTGTATGGCAATTAATAGATACGACATTTTACCAACAGATCATTCCAACGCAAACTGTGGTTAGTGTGAGTTACAATAATTATCGTTATTGATTTTCCAAAGAATAATATCGTAACAACAATTCTTGTAAATCCAAGCATATGAAAGAGTATTTCATTACACAAGTTAATACTCAACATTATTGTTTATGTACATCCAAATTACAAAAAGATTGATTAAAACATGAAGTTGTAGTTCAAATTTGCAACTTCAATCACTCTTCCTTAAAAGTTGCCTTATTCATGTTACGATATTCTACGTAGGAGCCATCGATTTGTTAAATGAGTTTAACTTTGATAATTAGAGATATGAAAGTTGTTATTTTGATTTAAGCGAGTTCATAGTTAACGAAAGCATATCCTTGTGAAAAACTCATATACAGTTTGTATTACTAAATTTGTTTGTTTTACTACGTATATCATCAGTATTTAATTGATCTATAAAGCAAGACTTGAATTGATTAAAGGAATAAAATAATTTAAAATGATTAAAATCAAATCATTTATAGACGTTGCTTTATAATATAAACTAATTAATACTATAACTGGAAAAAAAATCAAATCAAATTAATTAAAAATGTCGAGGCAAAAAAAGACGCAGTACTATTAGGTAAGTATACATTTTAGAAAATAATCTTGAACATACATTAAGGATTTTCAATTCTTGAGACGTAAAACTTATAACACGTTAAATCAACCAGATGAAAGATAAAAAAAATATTGATTCTTAATCTGTCTGAAATCATCATAAATAAAAATAAAAATACTATAAGACTACATGTCGCCTTAGTTCAACACTGTGACCGCACCTTTACTCCAGTTTTTGTCAGAGTGTATCCCCCGGGTGAGGTCGGGTGCGGAGGTAACATTCTGTAATTTCGAATGAGATTGGGGCTGTTTCAGCAATTATAAATAAGAGGGAATTTCTTAAGTCAGACTACAAGAAACGCTGAATAGAATGTAGTATAGGTATTGAAGGTAAATGGACAGTTCCTTACTACTCTACAGTGTGTACCTTAGTATTTAAATACTTGATTTGCAATGATAGTTGAAATTAGTAATTGGTATTGTAGTAACTAGCAATTAAAAGCTTTATAATGTGATTAGAACGAGAAAGTAAATTAGAAAAGTTACAGCGGTTCAAGTCACAGATCTTCGGTGACCCAAACAACAACCAAAATCATGGCGATATTTTTTGCATCAATGACATCCATAAACATTTTGGATCATAATTAATGTTAAATTTTAAGTTTCGTATGTTATCACGGTCTTTTACGCCCAGTTTACCATTAATAGCAAAACTTAGTTGTCGCCTCCAGTTCAGAAACACAATTTAATAAATCGAACTATCTAGAACTATCTTGCACAAACGCCCCTCGGTAACCAAATCTCCTCACTCCGTTCCGGAGGCGGCAGTAAACAGACAAACACGCATCGGTCCGAGTGCTCGCAAACAATTCACTTGTTCAAACCATATTGTATTTAAGTGTTTGAGCAGATTAAATCAACAAATATTGGAAAAGTTTCAGATTCTCATTGGACTCTTTTACTTTTTATTTCAGTTTTTAATACCAGTATTTAATTAGATGGAAAACGATAATTAAGAAGCATCTCTCCGCTATAGGATCGAATTTTTATTTGGATAAAAACAATGGAACTAAAATGTCATAAAAATACTACTTCCAAACTGTCAAAACCACAGACCTATATTGAAGTAGGTGCAAGTTGATCTGTATGTCTGGTCTTGTTCTCAATTCTGATATTAATATTTATTTAGTGTTGAGTTCGACTAAAGCCGTTGTGATTGGTATTAACCGAAACCGAAAATAGTAAATTGCGTATTATTGAGCGGTAAAAACACGACAAATTTATTACGATTCGAACACTCGTACCTTTTATTCACTGAATTAAGCTTGTGACGGCATAGTCTTTATGTATTGTGTATTCATCACAGAAATGAATGCCCCGGCCAGAACTCGAACCTGGGACTTCCGGCGTTTGAGGCAGGGCTACTGACTACTACGCTACGCGGTCGTTATAAAATTTGAATAGTTTGCGGCATCTACTTCAGTATACTCTTTTTCTTTCGAGGGTTCTTTCGAGGAATAAAATTACATCTGAAAATAATTATTACAGCCATAGACTGTAATAAAAAAACAACCAACATAAAAATTCTTAATGACATGATCAAATATACAAGCACACAAGCCTCATCTTTGTACCAATCTCTTAACCTGACACCCTCGTCTACAACCACACAGACAGCACCTCTACCTGTGATCTCCACTTTCCCTGAGATCAAAGCCGGCGAGCCATCGCGCAAATGACGTCATAACTCGCCGCGTCTAGACTCCGTCGCGCTGCGAGCATCATAACTCAAGATCTAGGTAATGCCCGTGCAGGATACTTTGTTTGATGGAATTCTCATAAATTGGAGTTGCTTGCTTTTGTTTCTCAAGTGCATTTGTGGAAATGTCAGGTCAGCGAGTTTGGATGGATTTTTTGTCTTATCTTATTTTATAAGAACGAATTGAATTTTTTTCAGATAAGTAAAATTTTTATTTATAAAATCCCAAAAAAACACCTGTATCTTTTAAAGGTTAGAAAAACATGAGGACTGTAAACTGGTCGAAACTAGCAGGTTTGTACTTAATGGAGTCTAGCTAGATCCTGCAGGGTATGAAGCAGGATTGCTTCTTGCAAACACCACTATTGTGATAGAATCTGAGGCCATCAAAAAAACTTTAAAAATTGAAAATACTTGCAGCTTTAACTCGTAGGAAAGGCAACTCCAACTTAAACCAATGGTTTCAACGTACAACGTATGCAATCACAAATAAATGTGTCAATAAATAACAATACAATTTATCAATAATATCTACGATTAACGATTACCATGGACAAGGATGCTACTTACCATCAGGTAGATGGCGCACTCGTTTGATGGCTTTGACATAATTTAACAAAAGCATTATTGTTGCCTTGACTGTTAATAATTGTCCCCCAAAACTTAGTTACTTAATACGTATACCCAAACAATAGTTAATCTAATATATCAATTGTTTTCTTTATTCTCTCACTTGACCCTAGCTAACTCCAGCTAATGTATCAAAAGTTATATTACTTTACTCATACTGTAAGACGATCGTTTCTGTAAACACCACCATTCCCTACCGATCTAGCCCAAGTACCAAGACTTATACTTAAATATAACTATTACAATTGCATAAAAGCCTGTTCTTAAAAAGGGCACCGAACATAGTTTGCAGATTGGATCCAGTAGCAGCCTCTTGCAGTCAAAGGTGATATTCCCGGTGGCTCCGTGTAAACGACCCTATCTGCCGGATGTCACTGGTTTTACAAGCTTCCTACACCTTAAATACTTCGTAATAACGTCTATTTTACCAAAAACTTCACTACATACACATTGTTACATCCACAAGTTTTTCTCTGCTGTCATTGTGTATCTTAATTTGTGCAGATAAGGTTGAATTTGGCGTTTTCGAGGTTGATTTTGAAAAGGTTTTCGATCTCACGTGGGATTTCAAAATAAAGTGATGACCCTAAAGCAGTGGCGTGTGAGTTATAGGGTTGTCACATATGTGAGCTGCGGTCGTCGCCTGTATGTTATGGTAATATGGAGAATTGCATGGATGAGCGTTTTTATACGTTCAAGAGAACGTCAAATTTGACTGTCAGATTCTGCTAGACGCTTATTTTATACGGTATAAGGTCGTATTTCGTTTGTCAACTTTAATGTGCTTACAAGAGTACTTGGTAAGTTTGTATGGAGATCTGATCTCTGTACTACGTAAATAATGCATTATTGTTTGTAAGGTCACCGTTTTACATAGGAAAGTGGAAGTTTATGAGTGAGGTTGTTTGTCACGGCTTTGTCTTACGCCTTAGGGATGGAACACAAACTTGTTATAAGTACTTACCTAAAAGAGTAGTTTGTATAGTGATGAAATGCTTAATGAGTTATAAGTTAAACATCACTCTGAGTAGTTGCAGCCGATACTATATTTTCCACAGTAACCACTTTAAGTACTTTAAATTCTCACTTAAAATTATTAAGAGTTTTTACACTTACAAACCGGCTACATATTTGGTCTTAAATTGTCACGCCTGATTATAATATATCACTACGACACAGTGCCTAAAAACTGAACTAAAAGTGCCCCATAATTATAACACAAATAAATCTGTTTGTGACAGTCTGTCTGTGACAATGTCATAAAAAATTTTCGAGTAGATGATAAAAAAACCAACTATTTAGTTAATGATGAATTTAAATCCAACGAATCCCAACCAAAACATATGCGATTTCAAACAAATAACGATTCCCCAGTATCTCGTCTACCTCTATGCACCTTTTCATCAATAAGTTCACAGTCCATCGGCCTGCCACCTCAGGAGACCAGACAAATTTATAGCTCGCCGCCACGGGCGACTGGCTTCGAGTTAACGCACCTAGGCACCAGGGACACTAGATTATAACTCTAGAAGAAAATTAAATTGGTGATGTACGAGCTCGTTGGACTCAGCTTGGGAGGGATGAAAATTGATTTAGTTCTCATAGTCATATTGAGGAAATGTTTACTGAGCAGAATTCTTGCCTTGAAACATTGAGTGTTTGTACATTGGAATGAAGTTGGTTTGGTGAATATATTACACGGCCCTTCAAAGACTACGTGGCTACTGTGGTTACGTCACCTTTTAGATAAATAAATGAGTAAACGAGTCATGAAAAGTGCTTCTATTCAATTATTTTAACTTTTGCGTACAAATCAAATGTAAAATCAACTGAAAATCATAGACAGGTTAATAAAAACGTTTCAAAAGATCTGTAACAATACCTATCTACTCACAGCTTATTAAAATCGTTTATGAGGTGTAAATAACTGAAATGAATGACTTCCAGTACGCGCCATAATGGGCGACACGCCAGCACCCAGACTCAGTACCTTGGGAAACCCCGGTAACCACATTATAAAAGTTTCTCAATTAGCACCTGACGCGCCGGGCCCTTGCTGCGATCATTATTGTCTAATAGTTTATAGTTTTCAATAAAACTGGTTGTGGATTCGGGTTTGGAATCAACTTTGTTAGTGACTAGGTGAGTAAAATGCTTTTCTAAATTTGTGTCTACACAGACACAATATTAAGATTTTGTCTTACTACTGAAGCTAATACCTAGCTAAAACTGGATAATTTGGACACGCTACTCATTGTAATGTATATTTAAAGTTTATTTTTCTAAAATAATAAAATAAACATATTTGATCTAGTTATACCTACGAAATCATGAGCAAAACGAGTACTAGTTTATAATCATTAAGCTATGCATGCGTACAATTCCAACCCACATGAGCACAGCATTCATTTGGTTCTGCGTTAATAATACTCTAAAAGTGACGTGTGACAGGCACGTCACATCACTGATGACCGAAACAATCGAAATTAGATCCCCGGTAAAAAACATAAGCAATTAATTAAAAATATATAAATAAAATAGGATGATCTTTTATTGTACTGATGTCACCTGGCACGATTCATGGGAGGAAAAAATTTCTTTTTTATAAGTCTTCGATGTTTTTGTTTAATATTTCATTTACTAATTTCATTGAGACAAATTTGTTTAAGATTGGTCGAATAACAAATATCTAAGCATAAAAACTTTTATCTTATTAGTAGGACTCATCTTCTGCTGGAAAACATCAATAAAGTTGTGCAAACTTTCAAAACAGACAAACTCTGCAATCCCGCCGTGTACCTCCAAACCTGGCTTATAACAAAACAAACAATAAAATCGGAGTCGAACTCGGGACAGGTGAATTAGCATGCACGCGGCGCCACCTGCTCGTCTGGACTGCAAATTCTTTAATTACTGCCTTTTTCAGTTTTTTCCAGTTTACAGGGAAAATATTGTAATGAAAGACTTTTAAAAGTATTATTGTGTGAGCTTTTTTCTTGTTTGAATGGAATTGGTAGCCCTTATTGTGAGAGTTAAATGTTTAAAGTTTCTTTGTTTGTTGGAATTTAAGAAAAATAGATGCGCTCGTAAAACAACTGTGTATCTGCTTGGAGCCTAATGGCTTTCTAACTGATGTTCGAATTATGATTTGGCTTTCTTTTTTTTTTTTTAAGTGAGAGTGTTCTTAGTAAATGTTGAAGACGATATTACTGTCTGTATATTTTTATCAAGAATTTTAAGCTTTCAATTCATACATATGATTCAGATAGAGATACCTTTTATGTAAATAGAAAAAATATACAACACAAAAACGTAGACCTATCATTCCAGTTTAACAGCTTCCATTTCCGGTCAAATATCGGTGCACAAAACACTTCCGGTGACCGCGGCCATCATTACTAAACAGGCTTAACCCCTGGAGCCGTGGACTCAATAAATAGTTCAATATTTATGAACGCGGGTTGAAGTGACCGCTGAGGGTTGGTACCAGATCACTGCGCGCGGGTTGAAGTGACCGCTGAGGGTTGGTACCAGATCACTGCGCGCGGGTTGAAGTGACCGCTGAGGGTTGGTACCAGATCACTGCGCGCGGGTTGAAGTGACCGCTGAGGGTTGGTACCAGATCACTGCGCGCGGGTTGAAGTGACCGCTGAGGGTTGGTACCAGATCACTGCGCGCGGGTTGAAGTGACCGCTGAGGGTTGGTACCAGATCACTGCGCGCGGGTTGAAGTGACCGCTGAGGGTTGGTACCAGATCACTGCGCGCGGGTTGAAGTGACCGCTGAGGGTTGGTACCAGATCACTGCGCGCGGGTTGAAGTGACCGCTGAGGGTTGGTACCAGATCACTGCGCGCGGGTTGAAGTGACCGCTGAGGGTTGGTACCAGATCACTGCGCGCGGGTTGAAGTGACCGCTGAGGGTTGGTACCAGATCACTGCGCGCGGGTTGAAGTGACCGCTGAGGGTTGGTACCAGATCACTGCGCGCGGGTTGAAGTGACCGCTGAGGGTTGGTACCAGATCACTGCGCGCGGGTTGAAGTGACCGCTGAGGGTTGGTACCAGATCACTGCGCGCGGGTTGAAGTGACCGCTGAGGGTTGGTACCAGATCACTGCGATAGTTTCTTTTTGATTTTTTATCTGAAATTGTAAATGTAAAAAAATTTTGTTGGCTTTAGATATCACATTTTGTACACTCAAGAGATGTAATAGTTTATGGACTACTTTATAAAATATCTACAAATCTATAAAAAGAAAAGAAATTCAATATTAAAATTTTATAAAATGTTCGTGTAATAAAAGTTTTAAAAGTTAACAATATTTCTTTGTGGCAGTTTATTTCTTGCTATTAACAAAGTCCTACATTTCTGCAATGCTTGCGCGTACTTTCTATACTATTCAGTGGTTGTCTTTTCCCCAGTACTCCAGGGGAATCGGTAAGAACCCAGTTTTGGCATCGCAGCGAAAGATTTACGCGCCAACACAAGTGGTCAGGTGCGGTGATTTAGTGCCGGCGACGCCAGGGGGCGCTGAGGTCGAACGCTCAGCTCCAGTCCGAATGACCCGCACACATATACAGGGTTAATTACTAATGGCTATTTGTTGATATCTGTTAAAGATTTGTAATGTTTTTCCTTTATTTTTGGAATTGTGTTATAATGGTACGTTTTACTTCTAATTGAGAGAATAAATTTCTTCTAATAGACTGTTTTAATTTTTATACCGATTGAAAGGTACGAAAAAGATAAAAGACACACTTAGAAGACTTTTCAATAAAAAAAAGAAATTATATTCATATAATAAATAACAATTCACATGCCAAACAACAGCAGTCACGTGTTATTACCACAGGTCGGCTACAAACAGCTTGTAGATTACGTGATAGAAACATGCACTGACGTCGTAGATGTGTCTGCCATGATTACAACATTCACGACGTTCTATTAACATCTGCTTTCATTGGTCATGAAATAATTACAATTCACATATATCTACCACCATCTAAACGTTTATATGTGTATTTTACGTCCGAAAAAATACCAGGATTTATAACTTAGGTTAAAATAATATATATATATATATATATATATATATATATATATATATATATATATATATATAATCCCAGACAAAGCAAAGTAAGCAGAGCTCATGTTATGGATAACCATACAGTGAACTGGGACAACCAAGAACAAACGTACATTAATATATATAAACATCTGTGTTCATCACACAAATGAATACCTCCACCAGGACTCGAACCGGGGATTTCTGGCATTCAAAGCAGGGCTAAATGAAATGAAATAATGAAATGAAATATTTATTTCTCAACATTGACAATTACTTGTTCTTATTGATGTCAAATAAAACATGACTCTACCACCAGTTCGAAAAAACCCTTCGTGAAGAAGAACTGGCAAGAAACTTCACGGGTATATTTTTTTCAAAATAAATTTACAGTGTCACTTTATGTCTATACAAAGTTATTCTTATCTGCATCCGTTAGCTCGGCAAGTCTCCCTCCCCCCAAATATCCAAACGACGAACACACAGTAAACACGGGATCCAGCCATCGCCCTCCTCAACCATATTAGAGGGAAGTGAGCGACCTGCTACGCCAACCACGCCACTTGGCCCTCGATTAGATATATTGGATCTTACATGAAGCTTACATGCTTTTATAAAATTTTAAAATTTGTCAAACAAGAGAACTCAACCGAATTTCGTATGTTGTCCATTTTCATTTAATTATATTACAGTTACTGAGATCCGTATCCTTTTCGCTTTTAAATCGTTTTTAGATACATCCCTAAACCCAATCTATATTTGAACTAAATAAAAATTTCTAAAACAACGAAACCGTCTTCAAAAAGCCATTACCACAAACACAACCGTTTCCATAAAAATCTACTACTTAGTCACCGTAAAAGGTACAAATCAAAATGGCGTCGTTTGGTTAAAGGGGACCCCGAAGAATAGGTCCAAAGTAACCGCATTAGTCTGCAGGTCCTAATGAGGTTCATCTAATTATCACCTAAGGACGTGCCCTTACTGCTAACACCTGTATTATGCAGGCGTCTTCTTGATGGGTGTAGTTGCATTTGGGACAGAATGGCTTGGTACTCTTGTAATGCTGTGCGTTGGTGCAGCTTTATTTTTGGCACAATAGCTATCAACATATTACAAAAAAACTCGAACATTTTTAATGGCAATTTTTACCCCCGTCAGATTTTTTTTATATTGAGGTTTACATGTGGTATTTTTTGTTGGAATTCTAATAAAACATCTAAATTTATTTGATTATCTGTTAAATAAATAAAAAATCCAAATTCTATCGCGTTTAATTATACTTTTATAATTTAACTCAACATTTCAGTGCCTTTACCGTGGCTACGAGTGACTCAGATGACAGGCGTCTTGACAGTTACGAAGGATCCCGCGTAACTTGTGAACGGGTGCCGTTTGAGGTGTTCGTCGTTTGGATACTTGGGGGGATGAGACTTGCCGAGTTTTTTTTTTGTTCCCCTCCACGGGAAGGGCAGTAGGATAAAAAATGCTCTGACGCATACACTGGCGCCTGCGATCCATGTTATGTGGGAGTCGTTCCGACGCCTACCAGAACCCTACCCACTAAAAAACCCCCTGTCGTGCAATTTTTGCCACACAGCCTTCATCTTGCGACGGCCAATTGGAGAAAGAAGCCGCGCTAGCGGGGCCCAGAAGGGGTCACCCGCTGGGATTTACATAGCACTGAAGATGCTCAAAGCACTGAAGGTGAATTCCTTGCACTGAAGGTGCTCAAAATTGCAAAGAGAAGTTAAATTAAATTACATTTAAAAAAAAAACATTTAAAGAAGTTAATTTAATTCGGATTTACCTTAGAATTAGAATTCACGTTACAATTAGAATTTGCGGCCAGAAAGGCTTCGAGATCGGCTGACAGTCTGGTGGAAGAGTACGCTTGCGCATTCCTAGGCCTAGCGACTTTGAACTTCGAATCTAAGACAGGAGTAGTATAAGAGACTGAATCTCGAACTAGAGGATTAGGGTGGGTTTCGGATTCGGATGAGGTGGCGATTGAAGAATGCTTCAGAGAGTGTTTTCAGGTGTTGTATTGTAGGCAGTTTAAGATCTCTGTGCGAGTCCGCGTTACGAACATATCACGGTGCGTTTGTGGCCCTGCGGCAGACGAGATTTTGAACTACCTGCATTTTGTGCAGGGTTTGGTGTGGGCAAAGATTGGCGAGGCATATGTCATGACGGGTCTAACACAGACCTTGTAAAGTGTACGTTTGTTTCTGAAAGACATTTAACTTTTTCTACCTAACATGCTATTGAGGTGGCCTAAGTAGTGACGGGCCAGTTTCAAAACTCTTTCGATGTGTGGCTTGAAAGAAAGCATCGGATCTAAGGTGACGCCTAACTATTTAGTACTGCGCTTCCAGGGGATGGGAATGCCTAACATTCGAACGTGGAAATCGCCAGTGGCACGACGGCGTTTGTGGTCGAACCGCATCGCAGAACTCTTTTCAGGGTTCACATCGATGCGCCATTTTGAAACCATACACCGAGGGCGTTTACGGCCTTTTGAAGTCTGGTGACGAGCTGCGGAACACTGCAACCTTTGGTGTAAAGTGCGGTGTCGTCGGCAAAGAGGGCAAGTTCAACGCCTTTTGGCGGGATGGGCATGTCGTTGGTGTACATGGTGTACAACAAAGGGACGAGGACTGAGCCTTGAGGGACTCCAGCCTTTATGGGACGAGGCGCGGAAAGCGTGCCTTCATGTTGAAATTGAAACGTACGGTCTTTGAGAAACGACGCGATTAACCTGACTAGGTGATCCGGTAAGCCTATTTTGTAGAGTTTATAAACGAGGCCACTGTGCCAGACTTTATCGAAAGCCTTGGCTACGTCAAAGAAGACTGCAACTGTTTTATAACGACGCGGATAGAAACCGTCAAGTATGTACTCGACGATACGATGGACTTGCTGAGGGCAGGAGTGCATAGCGCGAAAGCCGAACTGATGGGGAATAATGAGGGGATCGCCATCTGATGGAAACAGATGTTTCCGCATTCGAGAGAGTATGACTCTCTCGAGAAATTTAGACATGCCCTAAAAAAAGTAGGCTGATGGGTCTACGATTAGCCGGGATATTCAGAGGTTTACCCGGCTTGGGAATGCCTATGACTGTCGCTTCTTTCCAAGCTTTTGGAAAGTAGCTATGTTCGAAGCAGGCATTGAAAATGATAGCTAACAAGGTAAGCACCTGCCTCAGCAGGTTTCTTTGCGTCGGGTCGGACGACTACGGTTGTTGCAAGCGAACGTGAAATTATTAAGGAAAACCGTTGGTGCACGGTTGGCGATTAAGTGGCGTGTTATACTGCTGGAGCAAATAGAGGTTAGTTATCGTTTTATTTTACCTTGCTGGTTGTTGTTTAAGATTATAAACGGTAATTATTTATACTCGAATGATCGAAATCCATGTACTAAATTGTTAATAAATGATTGTTAAGATGAAAATATCGTTTCCCTCGAAAATGAACCCTGGACTCCTTTTACGATCGAGTAAGCAAAGTTTCCAGCCTATTGTCACCCTCCGACCGAACCTGATAGGTAACCACTTAAGTTTCCGTCGGAATTCCGAAACATGAACGAACTTGTGCAATCCGTAAATGAATCTCACACATAGGTTTTGGAGTCGTTGGAGTTTGCTGAGCAAGTCTTCATTCAGATCAATGAGGCAGACATCAGCATAGTCCAAGACCGGCAAGAGAAGTGATTGCGCAAGTTCAATCTTAGTCCGAAGCGGCAACAAGTTCCTAAATCTTCTCAGTGACCCAGACGGTGCGTAAATCTTCCTACTGACCTCAAATATCTGTGGTGCCCAAAAGAGCGTAGAGTCAAAGAGGACGCCCAGGTTCCGAACGTTACCACTAACGCTCAAGGTAACACCATTCAAAGTAATTTGCGGAATGGTAATTTGATTTAGCCTCGCAATCTGCTTAGCACCGCCAACAATGATAGCTTGCGACTTGTTCGGGTCGATGGTAAGGCCATAAGATTTGCTCCAATTAGAAATAACTGCGAGATTATCGTTTATTAATATTATGAATGAATAATTATTTATTTATTTATTGTGATGTAGCTGAGCTGGGGTAGATAATGCTGTAGGTACGGAGGTAGGTAGAGTTTGTAAAATAATCTTAATGGAAAGATGGGGTATGATTTTATTTGCGATTTAGCTTTTGAGTTATCTTATTTATAATGTCATATTGTTTAAACCTTTTAATTTTAATGACATGTCAAAAGTATCCTTATATTATTTACTTATTTTTATAACCGAAAGTAAAGGAACAGGGTAGGGTCGCTTTTGGGGTTGAGACTGTGCGATGACAAAGTCAGGGTGCCAATGGACTTTTGCCGAAATGTCAAAATTCTCACGAGTTGCTTCGTGTCCACCAATCCTCACCAAGGAAAGAACTTACCACAACATCAATTGCTAACAGGGTAATTTGGCGTCCATGCCATGTGCCATCTGTAAATAAAAATAAATAAATAATAAAAAAGCCTAGTAATTTATCTGTAGTTTTTATACTTATAGTTAGCATACTTGTTCCTAAATGAATATTGCAGCTTCAAGATGTGAGTCAAATTGAAAACAACCCCAGGTCTCCCGCTCGACCGTAATTGTCTAAAGGACACGACGTTTTTATTCCGACTTTGTCACGTAAATACGAATACCTTGATTAGCTCTGAGCAGCTAGTTT
This sequence comes from Marasmarcha lunaedactyla, assembly GCA_923062675.1. Classification (NCBI taxonomy): domain Eukaryota; kingdom Metazoa; phylum Arthropoda; class Insecta; order Lepidoptera; family Pterophoridae; genus Marasmarcha; species Marasmarcha lunaedactyla. The sequence goes on from OV281344.1 coordinate 1,452,881, forward strand.
TGTCTCTCGATGTTGTTCCGATACTCTTGTTGAATCTTCTTACCCTGGGAAAGTGAGTGAAAGGTAATCTGAATAGTTCTCGAACTGTTCATCATAATTTTTTTTCTGAAAATGAATTCGGACTACGTGGCAATGAATATATTAACGTTACAAAGTTTAGTTGCATCAATGAGTAGACTATAATAAACGTTTTAATAATAATGTGGTGTTTGTGAAACTTTCTATCATGTTAATATGTCTATTGTAAATTAATAATTAATAATATCCCCAGACAAACACACCAACTGCATGGCTCCAACGCAGGCCTTGTGTTACGGATGACCTTACAGCGAACTGGGGGAATCCCAGAACTTACATAATAATAAAACATATTTAAATATCTATGACCAACCATAACCCGAGAAAAATCTACTTTGTTCATCACACAAATTATAAATGCCCCGCCTAGGATTGGACCTGGGACATCCAGCGAATGAGGCAGGGCACAACGCTACTAGGTCGTCAAAAATAAGAATTTGCGGTCATTTTACGTTTTCAAGAGATTACAAAGTGTCATTGAAAAACTGAGAGTTCTTCATTTCAATATAATTCCAAGGAAAACCTAAAAATAACATCACAAAACCATAACATTGTGTTAATATGTTTTATGTACACATTCATTGCCACGAATTTGTACGTCAAAACTATTCAGTAATGTTATGGTTATCCCTATTAACTGCTGCGTTTCCAAACCAAATTAATTTCAATAACTTTGAAGAAAGCAATAAACAATAAGACTGATAAACACATTACATCAAACGCCTAGTTACAAAACACCCTCCCAAAATCATCAACTTACATATTCAAATCCCCAACGTGCGACCAAAAGGCGCTAAGTGTAAAAATGCAATTTGTCATCTTCGAAAGTCGTCACCCGTCACACGAAGTGATGCGACGTGACGTGACGCTGCGCCGCCTCTGCCGTGACGCACAGTGATCCATTGTTACCACATGGAAAGTTATAAAATTGAGGGCCCGTTAGTTGGATTCGTGAATAAAGATTTTAAAAGTTTACGGGTTGTTTTGTTTTTAGAGCGTTCCTGCTGTTAAGATTAATATTGTATGAAGTGAACAAATGAAATCTAAGTATTAAGTAACAACTCTAGTAACAGTAATAAAGATGAGATACCTTTACAAGCACACCAACCTCTTAAACCCCAAATAAGAAAATCTTGTATATGACAAAATTTTGATTTGATGACAAGGTTGTCCAGAACATAATAATATATATACGTAAAGAAATGCAAGATATACAAACAGAGGTAAAGAAACATCGCTGTCAAATAATATCTATCTTCGACACCAAATATTCGACTCACTAACAGCCTTCGAATTCTTAACTTCTGCTGTGGGAGGCATGGCAAGTACCGGTCATTATACAAGGAGCCACTGAACTCAATTATGTTTTATAATATAAATTATACAAAATTCTAAAACGATTCTAAGTTACTTTTTTGAGTTTTATAAAATCAAGCTACATAATTATCACGAGCCAGTGAACAGAAATAATTCAATTTGTCTAAAAACGTTCAGAATACCTTGATCGTCGCATAATTCATCACGCTGTGAGAACCTTTACTGGAACGAGATAAACAATCATTACACATCTTTAAACTCCTTATGAGTCTCGTTAAAACTAAAATAATGATTATAATAGGTTTAACATTTACTGCAACACATTAACGCATACCTATAATAACAGGGTCCCTTCGAATCACGACGTTATTGTCTGTTGTAAATTGCGGTGTGATCTGAGATAACGGTAGAACCTTATTCTGGATTTAATGTATACGCCAAAGTCTACTCGTGATGGGATGTCAAATGTTGTGCGCTATATTGGAAAATAAAATTTTGTAAATAAAATGTTTGTTTAATTCGAATCGGGCGAAAAAATAATGTTTCTCACCGATTTCATATGTATGGACCCATCAGTTATTGTGTTTTTGTGTACTTGGACTAAAATTGATTTATTTTAATTTCATATTTTTATATTGCAAATCAAAGATTAAAACTAACATAATATAGTAAAGAATTGCGGCTGCTCAGAAAAGTAAGTAATTATCTTACTTCCTCTACACTCGGTCATCTTTCAATCATCATACTTTTATCTATAGCAATCAACGAATTTATCTTTATTTTAATATATTCAGCCAACAAGAATTAGAATACACAAATCAACCAACCCCAAAAAAACAAAAAGGCGTTCAAAACCACGTGCCGCCCTGTCACTAAACGCAACACGTCGTGACACGCGTCACGTGCGACAGGTAACAACGTTTCACGACAATTTTTAACGCGACACAATTTAAATTAAATTCCGGCCGAAACGTGCACGTCTGTGGGGGCGCCACTGAGCCGCGCTTAATTTACCCAATTTCAGATAAAATGCTTATCTCTCACTTACTCGCTTTCTGCTTTACATTCGGATTGCGCTCAATCCTTTTAACGTTGCTAAAGTAAATAAATTACAATAAGTTATTTGATGATGTCCATAGTTTTTGTATTCGCGAAATTGATATCGAAACTTTTTTTGTAAATGTAGGTGAATTATTTTGTTTGTTTCTGTTCGGTCGTAAATATTGAACTAAGATTCATTTGTTTTAGGGGCCATAAACTGAATCGCAATCGAATATAATAGAAATTAATTAAAACGTTTAGAGCCAGTATTAACTGGCACATTTATTATTTTATCTTTTGGGGTAAATTAAACTCTAGTCCTGCTGCCTATTCAATCCACTGTTATAAAAAAGCACCGCAAAAGAAGAACGAACTCAATGATTTAATTATTTAGTCATGTAAATAAGTATTGGAATGAAATATCAAAATAAATAATAAGAGTCGCATCCAAAATACATGATGTGACTTTTGACATACGTGTACTGGGCTTGGTCGATTAGTAATGGTTTATTAAGTAAAAATAAGAGTAAAAAGGTGAATATACATAGATATACTTGCGCCAATTTATCAACATAAAGGTTATTCTCAAAAATCACACTGATATAAATTACGTAGCGGAACTACACAATGCGATCGAGTTAAGATGAAGCTTCGTTGCAGACGTTCAGTATAGAACCCTCCTGCTTAAAATAGTTTCATTTGTAGTGAAACCAAATAACGCATTTCTTTTTTATTAAAACAGCAAAGCAAAGATAGCACGGCGCGTCTTAGGCCCCAGTCTACAACGAGCTGCTATCACATAAGTGCAGTGGTAGGATGTCAGGAAGGTTGGCAAGCCGCCCGCGCCCTGCGATAGGTGGGCTCTTGTTACTAATGTCGTCACGTTTACAGTGATAACACTTTGTTTAGATTTCGAGTGTAGGTTTTTCAAAATTTATTGAAATGTAACGCTAAGTAATCAGTGCCTAGAGACTATAAGACGGTTTTAAACTTTGCTCACGGAAGAATGTGGTGTCAGTGACGATTAAAGATGATTTGAAAAGCATCCAGTTTACATTGAGGTCTAATGCTCAAACAAGCATCATATCCGCTCACGTTCTTTTTTCCAGACCAGAATATTGTAGTCGAGCCTGACAGTTTCAAGTTGAAACTTTCAACATTATTGCTACGAATCGAAGTATCTCACTTTGAATTTGTTTACCTAATGATCCAAATCCTTTCAGTTATGATTTATGTCTAAAAACCGCAAAGGCAAAACTTAGTGCTATGAGTCTCTATATGACCGTCATCAAACATTCCCAGAAATCAATCATAAAATAACAAAACAAACATAAAATAATTTCCTACTAAAATGACTTTACAAGTTACAAGCTCGTGCGTTGCAATGTATCACTTCATCGTGCCGAATAAAGTCCTGCTCTGTCGTGTTGCTAAGAAAATGTTGCGCTTTAGCAGGAGATCGTGTTGCAGATTCGGATTCCTGGGACGTTTCTCTGTTGCTTTAAAGTTAACGTTTATCTTGGAAATGTTTAAGCATTCAATAAATTAGAAAGGAAGAAAGAAAGAAATAATATATTTGCAGAATACGGTCTAGGCTAGATGTTACAATTAGTGAGTACAGCATATTCAACCGTTGTTACGGTGTGCCAATATTTAAGTTGACTTTTTGTTATGAATACAATACTGCCCTCCAAATCATAAACGCAGTAACGACCATTTGACAGTTTTGAGATAAACGCGCTCAAAGTTTTAACTGAATCTTATGCTATCACGGCTACTACAAAAAGTTTTATTTACAAATAAGATTTTTTTTAGGTAACACAAACTTAACTTATTCAATATTTATCATCCATGTTATAAAAACTCTAAATAATTTGTGTTAAATTAAGAAAATATTTTTACGGCTAGCGTTAAGTCGACTTTTTGGTAGGATTATACAAGTCATGAACGCAGTCGGTTTGTTACTTACTGCGTTTATGTGTACCAATTCTACCTAAAATATTCCCAAGTTATACCTTAAGATATCTTACTGCTTTTATAATAGAGAAGTATTTGTGTTAGAACCAAGCAGGTGGTTGGTATAAACAGTGATTGTACCAACAATTTGAGATAAAACATTAATTACATAAAGGGCACTGTACGGGCGTACAAAGAGAAACTTTTGAATGTTTGTTTAATAGGTTTAATTACTTGAATTTACAGTTTGCAATATAAAAGTTATTGTATGTAAACATATAAGAGTTGTAGGACACGATCGATAGCTGAGACGGCTTTCGAAGTGCTGGCTCTTGCCCGAAGCGCGAGCCGGCCGGTCAAACCAGTTTTGAATACGGTTGCCGCCCGCTCCCCTCCGTCGCTTGCATCCGCAGGATCGTGTACGCGAGCGCGGACATCCTCCGGGCCCAAAAAGGTCAGCTTCAGTTGTCATCGTCTGGTGAAGGGAGGAGACAGATGCGGTTTAAAGCGCGTCTGATCGCTCCTCGCGCAGTGGCAATGTCAGCGACGCGGGGCACGCCGTCGGCTCCAGGGTAAATCTTAGTGACGCGGCCTAATCGCCAACTGAGCGGCGGGGTGCCGTCCTCCTTTAAAATTACTAGGTCGCCCTCGCGAAGATCCTTGCAGCGAGCGCGCCACTTCGTGCGTTCTTGAAGCTCTGCTACAAACTCCGCAGTCCAGCGCTTCCAAAAATGTTGACGCATCTGTTCAATCCTTTGGAAACGATCCAGTCGGGATGTGTTGATATCTTCCAGCAAAGGAGATGGCAAAGAAGTCAGTGGCCTGCCGATGATAAAATGCCCTGGTGTTAGAGGAGAGAAATCGTTTGGTGATGAGGACAAAGGATAGAGAGGTCTACTATTTAGGATGGCTTCAACTTGAGAAAATAAAGTAGCCAGCTCTTCGAATGTCAGATGTGTGTTGCCCATTATTCTTTTAATATGAAATTTCGCGGATTTTATGCCTGCCTCTGCGTAACCATTAAAATTTGGTGCATATGCCGGGGAAAACGTAAATTTAATGCCTTGATCAGCTGCAAAGTTCATTAGGGGATCTTTGTTAGATTGTAAGAAGTTGTTGATCTCCTTGGCGGCAGCTACGAAGTTTTTGCCATTGTCACAGAAAATTTCAGTAACTTTACCTCTACGTGAGATAAATCTACGCAGCGCAAGAATGAAGGCATCTTTCGATAGTTCACTCACCGCTTCTAAATGAACACATTTAAATCTAAAGCAAATGAACAAACATAAATAACATTTCGTTATCTTGCAACCTCTGCCACGTCGGTCAGTTATCATGAAGGGTCCCGCAAAGTCAAGAGCAACAGTAGAAAACGGAAAATCAGGAGTCAGCCGCTGTGGAGGTAAGTTCCCCATTATATTTTTCATAGTTCTGCCGCTCATACGCCTACAAATATTGCAGTTTCGGGCTGTGCGTCTTGCGAGTTCCCTACCGCCTAATGGCCAGACGCGCTCTCTTATAGACGCAAGCAATAGCTGAGGACCTGCGTGCATTAACTTTATGTGCTCTTGTATAAATATCAGCTTGGTTAGGGGGTGCTTAGCGTTAAGTAGTACCGGGTGTTTCTTATTATAGTCGTAATTAGACGCTTCTAACCGACCACCAACTCTAAGCAGTCCCTGTGAATCAATGTATGGAGTGAGCGATGCGATATTTGATTTAGGTTTAAGCTGCTTGTTTTGCTGAAGAGTACATAATTCTTTAGGAAATGATTCCTTTTGAGCGAGAATCATAAGACTACGCAAGGAATCATTAATTTCTTCTGCACTTAAAGGACCTGTTAATTTTGACTGAGAATGTTTAGCATTATAGGAAAATCGACGCATATAAGCGACGGTGCGTTGTAGAAATTTAAGTTTAGAATAATTCTCGAAGCTAATAACGCCTAGAGATGGCTGTGAAGACTCTGTGACTACTACAGAGTTGGCCTTGATCTCAGGTAAGTTATTTAAGGTTGGAAATTGCTTAGAAGAGGCCTCTAAAAGTCCACTGTGGCTATTTGATAAGGTGGGCCAGTTTGATTCAGGTTCAAGTAGGAATTCGGGCCCTTGCCACCACAGCAAGCAGTTTGGAACAAACTGAGGGTCAACACCACGAGAAGCAAGGTCTGCTGGGTTATGGGAAGTAGGTACATAACGCCAGGACAAGCCCTTTGAAAGTTCATTGATGTTTGCTACCCTATTAGCAATAAACGTTTTAAGCTTACTTGTATCAGTGCTCAGCCACCCCAAAACCACAGTCGAATCAGTCCAGTATATGTGGCGGGAGATAGGCCTTCGAAGAGCGGAGCTGACGGCGGAGCTCAGGCGCGCAGCAAGCAGGGCACCGCAAAGCTCAAGTCTAGGGATGGTGAGTGGCTTGAGTGGAGCCACCCGGGCCTTCGCACACAATAGCCTGACATGAGGGATGCCCAATGAGTCTACAGATTTGACGTATACACAGGCAGAGTAGGCAAGCTGTGATGCGTCAGAGAAGGAGTGGATCTCAACTGAAACAGGTGAAGAGCAAATGACACTTCTGGGAATGGAAAGAGAACAAATGTGATGTAAATTAGTGCTAAAACGTTGCCATGCACGAAATATATTTGCAGGCACAGGGTCATCCCATGACAATTTGGCTTCCCAAAGCCTTTGAATAAGAATTTTTGGATGTATAGTGCATAAACTAAGAAGCCCAAGTGGGTCAAAAATTGTAAATGTTATTGATAAAATTGAACGTTTTGTGACTGTGTTCGATGTGTTTGCTTGCACATCTATGGAGAAATGAAGAGAGTCAGATTCAGGAGTCCACCCAAGTCCAAGGGTGTCGCGTGACTGACTCAATGCTAAGGTATCTTGAGAATTTATTGTTTCAGATTGAAGTAAAACCTCGGAATTAGAGCGATATTTTCTTAAGTTTAGACACCCAGATGCTAAGGCCTTGGATACAGAAGATTGTATATAGAGTAACTCTTCCTCACTGTCAGCCCCAGATAACAAATCATCGCAATAAAAGTCCTTCTGTATAATATCCTTGATTTGTGGATCAGTACATTCTTCACCTAATTGGTAGAGACACCTAGATGCCAAGAAGCTGGCACTAGCGAATCCATATGTAACAGTGTTTAATCTGAGTGATCTTAGAGGATTATTTTCATTTTCGCGCCAAAGTATTAATTGTAAGTCGCGATCAATTTCATTCAAGAGTATCTGTCTATATTGCTTTTCAATATCACCTGAAATAACATACTTATGATTTCTGAATCTGATTAAAATGTTAAAAAGGGAATCCTGAATATTTGGGCCTACCATTTGCAAATCGTTTATAGACAGACCTGATGATGTGCGAGCCGACGCATCGAACACGACTCTTAGCTTAGTAGATTCACTCTTATCTTTAAGGACCGCATGATGCGGAAGAAAATAAGCATTGTTTGGCTTATGGACTTCGGACTCTGAGAGATGTCCTAGATCTGCATATTCCCTTATAAAGTCCGAATACATTTGTTTGACATGAGGCTGTTTTCTAAAACGCTTTTCTAAATTGAGGAACCGTTTGTATGCAATATGATATGAATCGCCTAAGCAGTCTGTAGTGTCTTTAAGTGGAAGTCTAACACAGAACCTACCACTTGGAAGCCGATACATGTTGGAAATAAAATGCTCCTCAGAAGCATTATCCTCCTCTGTAGGTGTGTTATTGCACGGCAGGTCCTCAAGCTCCCAGAACCTTGACAGACTGTTCTCTAAGCGCTCAGTTACTGAAAAATTGCAGAAGACAGACGCATTAGCTCGTTGTTTGTATGTTTGTGTGATAATGTTTGTTATGGGACCTGAAATCAACCAGCCTAGCTTAGAATTATGAAGTGTAGGTTGACTGGGGCCTAATGAATGTTGTTCAGTTCCTACAAGCTCCCAAAATAAGTCTGCTCCTATAAGCATATCTACTTTAGAAGGAATATTGAAGTTGGGATCAGCTAAATTAAATGATGAGGGAATATTAAATTGCTTGATATCATAATAATGCTTAGGAAGCGTGTCTGTAATTTGAGGCAATACTAAACAAGAAAGAATGGCATTAAACTGGCTTTGCTTTGATTTAATATGGACATCACATCGTTTGGGAATAAGATTAAATGATGTATTACCTATCCCTTGTATACTGAGAGCACTTAGTGGCTGAGAAGTCAGTTGAAGTTTATCCTGTAAAAACTCTGTTATAAAAGAAGACTGACTTCCGCTATCAAGTAATGCTCGGACTGTCTCAGTTTTCTCAGTACATGGATTGATGATATCAATTAGAGCAGTGGACAGCAACACCTCAGAAGAAGAAATGGCTGCCATAGTAACAGATGTAGTTAATTCAGTGTTATTTGTAGGATGTGTGTGTGTTAATGTATTGACATTTACGTTTGATGTATTTCTGTGAATAATTGTGTTGTGTCTTTGTTTACATATTTTACAACCACCTAACCTGCAACGGCGGGCGTCATGACCACCTCGGAGACAGTTGTGGCAGAGCTTGAGGTCTGTGACAAGTGATAGTTTCTCATCCAAAGACTTTCCCCTGAATAAACTGCAGTCAAATATACGGTGGTTACCTCGACAAACAACACAGGCTCTTGTATCATTATTGTTTTGAGTCTGAGCTGAAACGATAAAAGATTTTGTATATTTATCATGTTTTGATTGAACATTTGAATTGTATGTTAGATTCCTAGGCTGTCTGTCCTTCTTAGCTTGATTGACTGTTTCCAAGACGTCTGCCCGACCCTTCAGAAATTTATTAAAGTCATCTAGTGTGGGTAATTCCTTCAATGTATTGCGAAATTCTTCCCATTTTATGCTAGTGAAATGATCAAGTTTTTTTGTCATATGATAAATAATAAGGGTGTCCCACTTATCAGTAGGCTGACCTAGCGTTTTCAAGGCACGAAGGTTTTTTGTAACATGGTCAATCAAGAAGCGGAGTGACCTATCAGACTCACGTTGTAAACAATCAAAGTTAAACAAAGAGTTAAGATGAGTATTAATTAATATTCTTTTATTATCATATCTCTCACACAAGAGTCTCCAAGCCACTAAATAATTTGAATCAGAAGCTTCTAAATTGCATATGACTCCAGCAGCCTCCCCTTCCAAGTATTGGTTGAGGTACCGGAATTTAAGAGCAGTTAATAGCATTCTATTGTTATGAACCAACGCTTGAAACAAATCACGAAATTCTAACCATTTAGTATACGAGCCGTCAAACTTAGGAAGATCTATTGGGGCCAGACGCAAGCCGCGAACATTTTGATTATCCTCACAATTTTCGGCATGAATCTGAGTAGAGTGAGATAACTGACTGTCTGATTGAGGATCCTTGTGAGGAGTATTACGTTCTAAGATATCCTGAGCTGTAGCGATGGCCAAGTGAAGATCGTCTTCTATGACTTCGCGATCGATCAACTCAGTTTTTAAATTATTCGAATTCAACACCTCAATATTCGTTTGCAGCTCATCAAATTGTGATAAAATTGTTTGGAACGCATTTAATTTTATGTTTAATTCATTTATTTGTACAGAGCTTAAAGAGTCTGTGTCTTTGATTTTCTCTAAATAATTTTTAAATTTTGTTATCCTACCTTTAATTGAGCTACGCTTGCTATAAAGCGCCTTAAGTTCTTCAGTTTCCATTATTTGAAAGCACTATTTATTTGCACACACACAAAATAATTAGGTTATAAAGCACTAAAATCTGAAATAAATTAGTTTGCACAAAGTAAACAAACAACTTCTCCAGAAAACAAAGCAAGATGGCTCGACGCAAAGAATATACTGCTCGACGCTTGTTGAGAACCCCGAACGAAAACTATGTTCATTCAACGTAAGCGCAGTACGCACGTCTCTCTCATACACACGGCAAACGCTATGGTTTGTTTTACTCTCACTCGCACACTGTGGAATTCGCAATGACAAAGCAGGTGCAGTGTACAAAAAAAAAAGGGAATTAACTCACTTACCCCAAAGGCTATGTTTTCATTAGCAAAATTACAAACAGCGAAATGAATGAATTACGCAAGTATAGATCACAAGTGGATATGAAAAAACGAACATAACTTTATGTGTTCTGTCGTATAGATGCCTACCCACAAATAGTAGAAAAAGTCGTGAAGTAGGATATAATGAATTAATTATTAGTAGGCATATGTATTTAACTACCTAGGTATGCAATATGTTAGGAATAATTCTTCATTAATTTACGATAATATGAACGAGTTAAGCAGGTATCGATAATAGGTAACTTGAAAAATTATGTATAGATAGAATGGGTCACACACCCTAACACGCGAATACCGAAACTAAATTTAAACAAGTTAAACGTTTTTGGAAGAAAGAAAGTATGGAAAGGATAGGGCTCACGTCATGCAGGCAAGCAGATGCGCTGTTAGAAGCGTTGCTTTACTGGTGATGGCTACTTCTTCTTCCGTTCTGGAGTAGTATGTTCCTTATTCTTGAAGTATACAGTGCGGGTGACTCCCTGCTGACTGTATCTATTAACGGTACTCCTCTGTGCAACCAATCTGCGGCGTTCCAAATTGTGATCCCAGAATCGTTGGCCGGAGGTCGAACAAAGGTGATGATGTGGCTTGCAACCGTCTGAAATAAAGCGATCCGTGTCCTGTCACGGTCGCCACTTCTTTGTACGGGCGTACAAAGAGAAACTTTTGAATGTTTGTTTAATAGGTTTAATTACTTGAATTTACAGTTTGCAATATAAAAGTTATTGTATGTAAACATATAAGAGTTGTAGGACACGATCGATAGCTGAGACGGCTTTCGAAGTGCTGGCTCTTGCCCGAAGCGCGAGCCGGCCGGTCAAACCAGTTTTGAATACGGTTGCCGCCCGCTCCCCTCCGTCGCTTGCATCCGCAGGATCGTGTACGCGAGCGCGGACAGGCACGAAAAAACATTTTTATTTAATAGGAGTATTAAAATAATGACAAAAAAATCAAGAAACATTTATAAGTCAAACGCAATCAAATCTAACATAAAGTATGTAGAAATATATTTATTAATAAACCAAATGAAATTACAAAAAGTCTTAAAAAGTAACTAACTTATAATCAAATGGAATGTAAGAAAATACAAAGCTGTTTTATAATTATTTTTGTTCTACAGCCTCATCTATTTCCGATTCTGGTAAATCATACCAAAACTGCCTTCTATTCTGCGGCATCAATGGTACGAGTTTTTTTAAAATTTGTTCCTTTCTGGCCGTGGCAAGTCCTCGAGCAGAAGTTTTAGCGGTTCTTTCAGGAAATTTTCTAGTTTTGATTATTTTATTTACTAAGAAGTCCAAAGTTTCTTCCGTTTCATCGTAGTGATTTAATTTAAATTTTAAATTGAAATAGCTTCTTTGTGCTTTGATGGACACGATGTCCGCCATATAACACCTTGGTTCCCTTTTGCGGAGTTTCACCTGTGAGGATAAATCAGGATAATCATAAAAATCGCCGACTTTCATTTCCTTCACAGAACTTTTTCCTGAATTGGCCTGGTTTACGGATTCTGAAAAGTCACTAAAGTCGTAAACTTTTTTATTTCGGTTTAGTGATAGCTCCACTTGATGGTGGTAGCTATCTGCTGACATGAACGTATGTCCTGGCTCCAAGTACTTTAAAGTTATCGTTTCAGCTGCTATCAAATCACTGTTCACAAATTCTACTAGGAAAGAAAACAGTGCCCAGTTTTTGTTCTGAGACGAACAATTGTCCATCCATAGGATAATGTGCTTCTTGTCTCGTTTATGTAACAAAAATGCTCGGAAAGCCGAAATTATATCTCCGGCATTCCGTCCTGAAATGGACTCCGGCCAAATTACTGCAAGTGGTAAATTATCAGACAAACTTGATCCAAGCGGTACAAAAGTTTCATTAAAAACGATCATACGGGGACAGAATAAAGCAGTTTTGTACTGCTCCATTCTGGGTAACATTATCACTTTTTGTAGGTCAACTGAGTAAAAGATTGTGTCTGTGTTAGAAGTTTTAGAACCTTGGACATCTTTTTGATATTCTGTTCGACTGCACCTGTATTTTGCCTTGTGTTTTTCGTAATTGCAGCAAACTTCACAATCTGTTGTCGGATTTTGAACATGGTCCTTATTATGCAGTTGGAAATAAGCGCAAACTTCACACTCCTGATGTCCTAGCTTTACGAAAGAAATATTGAGGTCACAAGTTACGATTTTTCTATAAGTTTCAAGGGATATTTTTATGTCTTGGTGGCTGTCGCAAAAATTTTTGTGCATAATTGTTATGTTTAGATCGCTGGGCAAATACAATCTATGCGGGGCATGTTCACGTCTATAATGAGAAATGCAGGGCTCGTACTTCATTACATGTTCTTTAATAGCTTCGCGATCGATTTTATTCTTCCTTTCATAACTCCCTTTAAGGTTTTTTTGGTTGGCTGCAGATTTATTTATCGCTAAAAACACCCTTTTGTCATTTTTAGGATTATATCCCAATGTAGACAGGAAAAAGGTTTTACACACCTCGACCTTTTTCTGGTCCTTGTCAAAAAAATTGTAATTGTACGTGAAATCTCTCTTTGGTTTGGTATTTTGCTTTCTTCTTGCCACAGTTTTCACGTCTACTAAGGCTTTAATAAATAAACCTTGAGCTTCCCAGTTTAAATTGTAGTAAATTTTATGAATACCTTTTCGCATGTCATTATCAAAGCTAGACAAGCATTGTTTTCTGCATAAACGTGTACAAGGCTCCTTCATGAAATACTTTTCTTCTCGCAGTAATGCTTTCTTTTCTTTCCTTTTGGACAAATTTTCACAATATAACTTTCTTTTTCTGAGAGTGCCACCTTTTGTGAGCACAGGTCCATCTCCTACTTTTTCAGTAATATACGGCTTGTGTTGATCGCAATTATTATCCGAGCCAAAGCAAGTGAAATGATCTACGCATAAAAAACATGAGCAAGTATCGCAAGTGCTGCATATATCTTTTTCGCAACCTATGTACTCACAATGTTGTTCTCTATCTTCATCATCGGTTTGATTTTGTTTTTTTATTATTTCTATTGTTTCTCTCGTGCCTATACGATTATTTTCTGAGTTATTTTTTGTATTTCTATTTTTAGTGTCAGCTTTTATAATAAACGACTTTGCCATCAGGTTGCAATTATTCTTCAAATACTTAATTTTGCTTTTATTCTTTGAATATTGTGCGTGATTAAGACAATCGTTGTAGGTAGATTGGTTATCAAAGTGAGCCCAGCATAAAAAGCAAAGGCATTTACTACAAGTACTGAATACTTCTTCAGTGCATTGGCTAAATTCACAGTGTTGTACATTTGGATCAATATTCTGAGTTTTTTTTTGAGAAGTTTTATTTTTATTCGCCGATTGTATCAATTCATTGTTAAGGATCACAATCTGTCCTTCTTGTTGAAAAATATTTAAGTCAGAATCATTACAGTTTTCAGTTTTACTCGGAACGTAAACTGGATCTTCATTGTGATTGTCCAAGTCAGCAAATGGATCAAAGTATGAATGATCCAGCGAAAGTGAATGAGCATTGCATTGAGTTGATAAAAAGTTATCAATCTCATCATCTGAAGGAAGTATTACTTCTTGACACTTGAAAAAACTGAAAGTTTGTTCATTTGATTTTTTATCTTGTGGGTTGTTTTCCTGATGTTCTATTTTATTGACAGAAATATTATTTGCGTCTTCAATACTGCTTGAATGAATGAAATCTTTGTTCGAGTCTTTGTCTTTTTCGTCAGAAGTAGAATGTACCAATTCTTTGCCCGTTAATGCAATGTTATCTTCACTAAAATCAACTATTTGGTTTGAATCTTGCAATTTTGTAACAACTTTTTGAAGCAATTTAGATGTATCAAGATCTGAAATCAAAAACAGTATGATACAAATATTAAATAATTATTTTAAAACATAAAAATTATTTTAAAACATAAAAATTATTCAATATAGCAACATTGACAACTGAAAGCAAGAAATAAAGATTTTTTGAATTTAGTTTTTCAGAGATTGAAATCTTAAATTCTTGTTTTTTAGTTGTCAATATTTTATTTTATTGCTATATTAATGTAGGTTTAATTTTTTACACTTTATCTCAAATACTCCTTAACCGGTTTTGATGAAACTTTCACTGTACCCTAAGTTGAACTAAACCTAAAACTAACCAATCTGACAAAGTGTTTCAGATATGCGTGGACATACATACATTACGAACAAACATACAATCAAACAAAACCTCTTTTATAATATTAGTGTAGATAGAAATAGTAGATAGGTACCTATCTGGAATATTAATTAAATTTAAGTATTTTAAAACAAGATATGGCAAATCGCAGACTTTCATAGTTTATCTGTAAGTTTCTCTGCGTGGCAATAGAACACGCGACCTTTTAGGTATAAATATTCCAAATATTTAAAGTATAAAGTAACCAAATAGAGTATTTACCAAAAAGTTATTTGTTTGTAAGTAAGTATCTACAACTTTTTACTCCATACTCTCCTCGAACTAAAACATTTCTGGAAAAATGTAATATAAAAAATATTAAGATGTAACCTTACCTTCTGGTAGTATCATAGTCTCAGCATTATCACCTGAATGCTCATCTTTCATAAAATCTGGACTTTCATGTAAGACTATTTTCAAAGTCTTGGATTTCGCTAGACTTTTTAATCGTTTTAAGAATTTTCGTCTATCAATTAAAGCTTTAATATTATCATGCATATTAATAAAAAAACAAAATACTAGTGAAAAATAAAAAATAAAACAATCAATTAAACAAATTACTTCAGCAAAACAAAATTATGACGGTCAAGGTCAAGAGTTTAGAAAATAAAATAATGCAAATTTGAATTCCTGAACCCACGCGGCAATGGCGCTTGCACGGTGAGTATCGCTATCTCGCTTTCACTAATTACAATTTCAGAGTCTTATCCCGCTTTTCCACGCATGCGTAATAAAACCGATAGTTTAACCACAGCTAATACATAGCATAAACGCAGTGCGTGCTATCGCAGTATTTATCTTAAGCGCGAAAATTTATACAGACATCTTTGTGTTAGGTATAAATGCCATAATAGCACCCACTGCGTTTATGCTATGGATAGAGTATAGTTGGCAACAATTATATTACGTAATAAACGCCTTATCAGCTCCTGCTGCGTTAATGCTATGGTAGGGAAAGTTAGCAACAATGTAAATATTAAGCATAAAGAATGCTTACCGCACCCACGGCGTTTATGCTAAGGATATATGAAAAAGAAAGGCGTTGCTCTCCGGATATAATTGGCGTAAGATTACTTACTCCACACATTTTAAGTAAGATCGGTTTCGAGGGTAGACCCACTGCGTTTATGATTTTTGTTGGTCTTATTTCTAATATAGCTAGCGAAAAACGGGTTTTATTCCCGGTAAGGTCGTTCCATGCTTAGGTATAATATAAAATAAACTCATTTTTGAAAAAATTGTCTTACTGCGTTTATGATTTGGAGGGCAGAATACTTAAAGGTCTGCAATTTAAAAAATTTAATTTCAATAGAATAACGTAGATAAATTATAGATGATCATCACTTGACAAGTATTTCACATCATCAAAGTAATAAGTAAATTATGTTCCGTAACGAAAGTGAATAAATAAGTATTATTTACATAAGTTAAACAAGTCCAAAGGGAAAATAGGGCTTAACGAAAGAGTATGACGTATACATTTTTAAGTTCCAGTAACTACATGTTGCTATCGGGATTCTTTTGAAAAGCTTTCGCGGTCTAGCATTCAGTAAGCTGTATCTCATAAACTTTAATATTCGTAAATAATTGAACATTTTGATATTAGTATGGGATTAGATGGAATACTTCGTGTGTGGACTTGATTCCCATTGCCCCGATTTATATTAACTTCGTCTATCTAAAACTTACAACAATTATTCACGTATTCGTGTTAAGCATCTGCCAACATACAAGCGTCAGTGGCGCTCACACCTATTCGCAACCTTGGCCAAGTGCCCGCGGATTAAAGCTTTCTAAGTTTAAAGTAAACTTTGGAAAGAAAGCAAGAGATTAACTTGCGTTGAGCTTTGGATTGAGAGTTCAACGGTTAGAGACATTTGGGTAAATTGTTTGTTGGTGGATTCGATTTTCAGGAATAAGTTTGGGAGAGAAGTTTTTGAGGATAAATAGTTAAATGATTTGAGGTTATATAGAGTTTGATTTAACAAAAAAATTTCTACTCATTAGTAACGTCCTCTTCTAGGCGTCATCATATTTCAAAGCAAATAGCAAAAGCTATTACGAAGTTAAAACATATATTTAATCCAAATGCAGCTATCATTGTAGTAATGAAACGTAGCATTAATGACTAGTGTAAGACAAAAGCAATGACAAGAGCATATTCTTAAATGATACATTTAGAGAAACATTGAATCAAAAAAGAGATTCGTACAAGCAAAACCACAAGTAGCAATAGCGACCACGGAGTTCAATGGTTAATGAAAATTCTCAATTTAAAAATTACTAATTCAAGATGTGGTGCATCGGAATATCAAAAGGTTAAGTGTTTATTTACAATAGCATTATCATAATTTCAAAGGCATGCCTTTCTTAACAAGACACTTAACATTGGCAACGAAACCACAGAATTAATTCAACCCCGCCATTGTTACTGGACCCCGCGTGCACCTCAGGCAGGATGCATTTGTGAACAATTCTTACTGGGTCCGTCCTGCCCATTAACCTTTATGGCGCGATTTGGCAGCCCTGGGACCATTTGGCACCGATCGCCGTCGAGTGAGGTGGAGACAAGAGTGGCTGACTGTCTGTGCATTAGAATTGGAAGGTAGGCTTGCCTTGGACATGTTATGTTTGATGTTAAAGGTAAACGTGAGTAAAGAATTTAATAAGAAGACAGTAGTTATTAAAATAGGCTGTACATAGCATTATATACAGAATTCATAACGAGGCTAAAGGATGAATATCGTCTTCTCGTTTGCCACTTATTTGACGGTATAAAAAGTTCACTCTTTGCGGTGCTATAAATTGGCGTACTACGTCGAATTATGTAGTAACTATAGGAGCCCTAAAATACCTGAAAACAAATAAGCAGATAGCCCAATAGAAAGTCACCGATGTAAGTATCAATAACCGTTACAGAAATAACGGTTAGATACTCGTATTTGTCCCAGATTTTTGCATCTTGGGCAGGCCCCTAAAAGGCGACCTCCTGACTAGATAAGTTTACTGGATGCCCCGCAACTGAACACCAGATCATGTGTGGTATCAAGCTTTGATTTAAAATACCTTTAAATTTCTATATTTACTGAAAGAAAACTCGGGGCAGAACTATAGAGAATCGAAGTTATTGAATACACAATCGTTAACAACAGGTACGATACCCGCGCGGCGAGCGCTGCCAACTCCGCAGATACGATCACTGGCAGCCTTTGTTTGTTTCCGTTGTAAAACAGTTTCTGTAGTACTTACAAGGAATATTATATAAAAGTAAAAATTAAAGATATAAATGTGAAACATTATTGAAGTAACTTCAAGAAACTTAGCTTATTTTATTAAAATAAAGAATGCCCTGGCAATGGTTTCTTTCATACAAAATTTGCCAATAGAATAATGGCAAATACATAAACTTGATGAATCTACTTATATTCTTGAATATTAAATTGCATTTAAACATAATAAAAAAAAATTAACTTACAAATCACAGAACACACCGACGTATAACTATACTTATTTATCTAAATTCAAATTCAAATATTTATTTCTCAACATTGACAATTACTTTGTCTTACTGACGTCAAATAAAGCATGACTCTACCACCAGCTCGGAACCTTCGAGAAGAACTGGCAAGAAACTGTAGGCATAGGATTAAAGGAACAATGATGTGCAGAAACACGAATGAACCGTACTTGCACCATCTGGCGTTTTACAAACTTTTCTTTTGATTACCCACACGCCGAAAATGTATTCTTTAAAGCATCAACTCAATCACTTAAATTTTTTGTTCATTATTGTTTGGACAAAATCATGCGTTAATCATTCAAAATTTTCAGAAACTAACAATTCTATTATAATATTGGAGTATTTTTTGCTTTACCTACCTAAAAATGTTTGTTTTTGCAATTGACAACATTTCAAATTTTTTTGCACTAGAAACTCGAAAACTATTTCAAGATTTACAATTGTAGAACTTGATAAAAATACTTTATGATGTTTCTGTTGCTAGATCTCGTATATACATCGTGACTTCTACGGTATTGTCGCTTTGCTTTTTATCTTAAATAAAAAAAATACATATTATGTGACTTTGCGAAAATAGTTGTACAAAAACCCATTTAAGAATTTATTATGGAATACTTCATTGTAAAATTTTTTAAATATTCAATGAAACAACACAAACTGAACTCAAATCATGTGAAAAAATTACGAACCCTGATTTTAATATTTATTCCGGTTCCACTCCTAGAAAATATCAAAAAGTTTTTTTTTATATAGTGAAATAGAAGTTAATTTAGTAAGCCCCGTTGTTTCGTCACTTCAAAAGAAAATATTTTATACTTTAAAATCAAAATTAAATGTGAAAACATACATATTTCACAAAATAAAAATACAGTTGTCATAAATTTGCGAGATCTGTTCAAAACTCAAATAAAATAATAAACAACAAAATGAAGGACTACTAACCAATTTGGAATTTGGAAATTATCTGTTTGAAACGCCACAAGAAAATAACTTATAAACTATAAACGTAAAAAATTCCAAGTTTACGACGCCGGCATACAACCGGGGAAGTGTACCCGGCACCTGCGAGCGATGACCGGACGGTGCGGCCTGTCGTTATCGCCGGCCGGCCGTTTATAGCCGGTGAACGCAACGATAGATGCCTGCGACGGATTATTTTTTAAGGGTGGTGGTGCAGTGAGGACTTTAAGAACTCTTTTTTCGTCTTATATATATTTACCGTATACGTAGAAAGTTCGTTGCATCTTTATATTATTTACCTTTGTAGTATTTTTATTTTGTAAAACCTAAACCAAGCTGTTTATTAAGAGAGAAAAAATAACATTTTAACTTAAAAGAATGAACGCATGTCTGTACGACTGTTTTTTGTAAATGTTCAAGTCTTTAGTTTTAGGAACTACAATAATCCATTGATCCTTCCCTCATAGTGGCCAAACTTTTTCCGCTACCTTATTTTATGCGGATTACACGATCTACGTCCACCTTGTCAACCGTCTTCCCAGGTTGAACATTTCATCCCGAACATTTACCATCACAACCATCCTTAGCACTAACAAATAGAGTCTATATTCACATATTTCAGAGGTTTTCTCAAGTGGAGGCAGCAGGGGTAAAATTGACTTACTTTAGATAAGATAAGAAAGTATATTGTTTTTCTTTGACGGAATTACGAGTGAAGGTCTCTTTTGAAGCTGCTTGTGGAGGATAATCCAATAATAGTAATAGTGTAGCCTGGAGATACCTGCGTCGTGTAATGTTGTTATAATAAATAGGGATGGAATAAGTAATTGTTTTGTGTCCTTTTTATTTGTTTTTTCTTGTAAGCCATTATTCTGTTCTATCCAGATCTTACAATGAATATGCTATATTATAGTCAACTGATTATTTATAATATATGTAGTTAGATTGTTCTACTTAATATGGTGCTTTAGGTAGGCATTTTTAAATTCTATTTAATTATTATATCTAATTATTATAAAACAATGTAAAAACATTTGTACTTTTTTCAAGTTCCGTTGTTATTTCGTGTCTTTCAAAATACTACTTTTTATTATCTTGCCGCAATAATATTGCACTTAGTCAGTTTATTATGTAGAACCGTTTATGTTATCACAACTGATGTAAACTTATAATAAAGACAAGTACTGTACTACACAATTGCATATTAAATATCTCACTTACTTCATTTAGTATTTGCAATAAGTGAATTTAGTTCTTGGTGTTCATTTTATTGCACTACCAAGGTAAATTTAACTTTACATAATAATTTCCATTTGTTGACGTAGATACTTAAGGTTTTGTTCAGTTATAATTCTAGGTAATCCTGCAACCGTAGTCTTATATCGTGTCACCTTTAAAATTGAAACTGTGTACTACCTATTATGGCTATTTGGAACGCACGTCGAGTACAGCGGGCAACTCGCCAAGCTAACCTGTCATTGCCCGGCTGCCCCCGCATATACTCGCTGCGATTTATTCTGTTTCCTTTGCATTTGCTTCTGGAGAATTTGTTATTGTGTTGTTTTTAAGCATTTCAGAGTAACAAGAGAAAATTTAAGCGAAATTTAGAAGCATTTAGGTTCACAGACATTGTCACGAAAATGAAAAAAGTAACGTTTGGTGTTATTATCAGGTTGATGCTTCTGTTTAAGTGCTATAATCGTTGAATTGTCGTTGTTCAGTACATAATAAATAATGTTTACCTATATAAAATTATGATAATGACGTAGTGTGAAGAGTAAGTGTAAAGACGTTGTACTTAATTTCTTAATTTTTAGTTTTTATTTCTGAATATCATTAGGTACAACTATATAAAATATTAGGTTTACATTATAGGATACCAGAATCTTAACAACTGTAGCAGCCAACACAGAAAATAATCATTATTTAATACGGATATCAAATGTAAACCTTGTGGATAATACAAAGATTAGATGTCTTACCTTAAAAAGGCAGTAAATCAATAAAACTAAAGCGCTGCTTCCTAAACAGAAGCCCGCACATCGAAGGTTATCTTTGGTCCATTAATCTCGCGTATTTTCCTAAGGGCAGTACAAAGGGCGCAAGATTTGTGGACTCACACACTCAGAGGTAAGTGGTCCAGACTGTGGGTCCGCGAGGATAGACTCACTGATGACGAATGTTCGTGCGAAGGAAGGCTGCTTGGTACAGATCTCGTACTCGGTACTCGTTTTGAGTTAAGTATTAAATTTATTATTTTACTTTTTGGTAAATTTTGTGAGAGCATGTCATATAGCATTTATATATATAATCATTAGTTTAATTTATTGTTAGTGTTATATTTTATATATATCTAAGATATTAAAAAAAATTTTAAGATACCTACAGTATAAATGTAAAAAATATGATGAAAGGGTAGTTGAGGTGTAAACGACATCACATCTTGCCACTTCAAGAAAGGCGTAGAATTGCGGATATTTCTCTTTTAGCGAAATTAGCGCAATCTAAAACTGAATCCTCGCACCTTCTCTCCAGGATACATTTGAAAGTCCCCACAAGAACTGTAAGGCATCCGGTGTGCTCCCATGTGGAACATAGTGCCACTAACTATCGGAAAAATTCATTTTTCATACGGTCTGCGAACTATGTAAACAAACTGGTTGACTTTCTTGAAGTTGATCTATTTGGATCAACAACCTTCGCCTTAAAGCGATTGCTAATTAATGCTTGGTTCGAGTCCATGGCGTGATTCCTGTAAAACTATGCATATATAGGTATATAAGTGTATGTGTGTGAGTGTGTGTGTGTCTTCCTTCCTCTTTATAATGTCTTAATTTTTTTTCTTTTTTGTTTCCAAATGTATGTTTAACACAACTGCATACCAGTTGTGTCAAAACACTGCGCAGCCGAGTTGTCTCCCACACTAACGCGCCTGTATCGACTCTCTTTGGAATCTGGAAAGGTCCCTAAATCCTGGAAGCTGGCTAATGTGCAACCAGTACCAAAGAAGGGAAGCCGTGCAGATCCCATCAACTATCGACCTATTGCAATCACCTCCATACTTTACAAAGTTATGGAGCGTGTATTGAACGATCATCTCCTGGCAAACCTTGAGTCCAACGAGCTCCTTAGTGATAACCAATATGGTTTTCGCTGTGGACGCTCGACTGGAGATCTTCTTGTGGAGCGAAGCCTTGGAAGGTCACGGTGAAGCTATAGCTGTATCCTTAGACATTTCTAAGACTTTTGATAGGGTCTGGCATGATGGTCTCTTCAGTAAGCTTCCAGCTTACGGAATACCTAAAGGGCTCTGCGACTGGATATCTGATTTTCTGAGGGAACGGTCAATTCGAGTAGTCTTAGATGGCTGCTCTTCTGAACTAATGGCAATTAATGCCGGGATCTGTTCTCTCTGCAACGTTATTCTTGCTGTACATTAACGACCTGCTAACCCCAGGCATTATTGGTTACGCTGATGACAGCACCGTTGTAGAGGATACATGTCCAATGCGCGAGCGAGTCCTTAAGAAATCCAGGCTTTGAGAGACTCCATGATTAAGCGGGTGGATTTGGCCTTAAAGAAAGTGTTCTGTGGAAACTTGGTCAAATTTAACCCGTCGAAAACACCGGCGTGTTTATTCTCCGCGAAAAAGAGCAATTTTGACCTAACGCCCACTTTCCAAAATATTTCTGTACCCTTAACCGACCACCTAGGGCTTTTGGGCGTAACTATATCGTCCCAAGTAACCTTCGGGCAACAAATTGTGTCCATGGCTCAAACAGCTGTAAAGAAGTTGGGAATCATCTCGAAGGACCGACGGTACTTTAGCCCTGAACAGCTACTTAATTTGTATACAGCTCAAGTTCGATCTTGTATGGAGTACTGTAGCCACCTTTGGGATGGTTCTGCAAAGCACCAACTAGAAGCAATGGACGCAGATGACCGAAGAGCCCGAAAAATTATTAACAACTTTGACCTCACCACCAAAAATCGGCAAAGCCTCGACCATCGTCGGAAAGTTGCCAGTTTAGCAGTCTTCTACAGATTACATTTTGGAGAGTGCGCGAATGCTCTTTTTGATCAGGTTGAACCCACATCCTTCTTGAATCGGACTACTAGACGCTGACAGACCTTCCATCCCTTCATGGTAGATATCCCAAGAAGTCGAACCAAACGCTTCGATAGTTCCTTTTTGGTGCGGGTCGCCAAGGTGTGGAATGAACTGCCTGCGTCTGTTTTTCCAGAAAAGTGAATAGGTATCTCGTGGATAGACGTGTAACACCTTCGTCTTCATCGTCACTTTCCATCAGGTGAGATAGAAGACAAACGTCTAACCCTTTTTCAATAAAAAAAAAATATTTGAGATTTGTAATTAGATTTATTTCATAGTTTCTATCTATTAATATAATTATATACATTTAAAAAATACTTTTTCTGTATTGTGTAAAGTTAGCTTTGGGTGTCACTTATGCTGTATAGTTTGTAAATTGTGATAACATGTAATGGTGTCTTGCTGCTTGTATAGACTTATATTTTATTTACTATTGTAACACTGTTTGTTATCCAAGGAAAATAAAATAAAGTATAAGCTAACCCAGCAGTATTTATTTTTTGGCAACTTTTTGTTTTATATTTGTACCGTGTTCCACTATACGCGACACTGGCAGGAATAGCCCGCCACACCAATCGCGGCTGATTGCCCTTTTTCAATTAACTAACTAACTAACATTCGAACTGTCTGACATTCAAGAATTAAAACTATTCCAAAGCCAAATCACAATATAACCCCTAAACTGCCGCCATACCCAGCAACCCTGCACGAGACACCGTGGGGTCCCCGGCACCCCGGCAGGCAGACAGGTGCGCGTAAATCATGGCGCTAGACTTGTTTTATGCGGTCGTTGATGCACGCACTATCGTGGGGTATCTTTTTTACCGCAGTACAGGAATGTTTGTAGAAGGTTTTAACGATCATAAAATATTGTAATAATAATAGTAATATTTTTTCGTGCCATAAATAGTACAACATTGCTCTTAAATTGAAGGTATCCTAGGATAAAGGTGTTCAAAAGCTTATTAAAAAAAATTATTACGCTTTAATCATAAATGCTACATTTATTGGCTATAATTATTATTATATGTAGAAAGCACCTCTGCGCCCTAACTAGACTACGGCAGTAGTCTGTACTAAGGGCTACAGCGCCGTTCCCAGTAAATATTATAGATGGATTTTCAAAAGTATAGTCTACGTGTAAAATTTGCTAAAAAAATTATATAATTTGAATGTATCAAATCTAAAAGCAAATTTTTATATTGCAAGAAAAATACAATTAGTATTCTAATACGCTTTTGTCGAATCAAAGATGTTTGGAAGCTGATCAATATTTTTTTCAAATACAATGTTATTTAATACTGTAAAGAATTCACGATCCTAATTAATAATAATAATGAATCCCCAGATAAAGACACCAAGTGTTCTCTCAAAGTGAGCAGAGCTTGTGTTATGGATGACCATAGAGCGAACTGGGGGAATTCAGAATAATAATACATACATAAATATAAACAAGCATTTGCCGAGAACAAACCACTGTGGCTACCAACTACGCCACTCGGCCGGCAAATTAACTCAGCTGTAATCAAATTAGAAAAAATGCTGTGAGAGAACTAATTATTCAGAAAAAAACTTCTATTTTATCCTATACTGCAGTATAACGCACCAACCACTATATAGTATGGAATTATTAGTGGTACAGAAGATTGCTACGTGGGACATCAAATTTTTGATCTAATTTATTGCTCGCGCAGATATCGTCCGCAAACCCCACTTTATGACTCTCTGTTTGTTTGTTTAGCAAATTTTGAGTTATGATCCACGGGACATACTTACTGAGCTTTTGAATTGTAAATGTTCAGATCTTTTTGGTTGATGAAATACGTTGTGAATATTGTATCACTCATATAAAGTACCTTTGAGAAATGTATATGTCCTAACACTTATAATAATTTTCCATATATTTATTTCGTCGTACGAGTGTTACAAAATGTACCTATCCCTCTTAATATTTTTATGCTTCAGTAATTTATTTGATTTCAGGTTATTTGATCAGTATTTTTTCTATATTTATACTCAATAAGACCCAGATCAAATCGTATAAAATAAATATTTATAACAATTACAACACCTTCAAAGGAATCTTGAATAATAAATGAACCCAAACAAACTTGAAACTTGACCCCACCAATATTACGAAAGCGGTCTTCATCCGTCGCAACCTCCTTCCCACATTCAAAACACAAGGATCACATAAACATGCTGGCAGCCACGAGGTGCGTTAAAAAATAAAATATAAAAAAACGATTTATTAAACATCCTCCTTGTGAGTCCGAACACGTGCGGAACTGGCCAGATTTGAGTCCTGGTTACATTCAGCAGATAACGCATGAAGTGGTCATGTGTAGGTTAATGTCCCATGTGCTTTTTTGGTATTTTAGAATAAGAAGCTTTTCTAACGGAGAAATTTTATTAAAAGTATTGAATTACTCATCTCCAAAATAGCTGTCGAAATAAATTCCATACGATTGTAAATATAAAGTGACAAGAACAGTGTAAGTTAAGTGCAACCTTGTACCCTGCATAGGGATACCAAGTACTGGGTTTTAAAAGCATTAGGGTAGGGTAGGTTAGTAGCCCTGCTTCATACTCCGAAAAAGTCCTGGCCGGGTATTCTCGGGTCATGGTTGTTGATACTTATATATGCATGTTTATTCTGGGTTCCCCCCAGTTCGCTGTATGGTCATCCATTACACAAGCTCTGCTTACTTTGGGGCCATACAGTTGGTGGGTTTTTCTGGGGATTCATTATTTATATATTATAAAGTTTATGGTAATTTAATACGTATTTACTAATTTGACAACCTCACTTAGAAGCATCGAACGGTCACTACTCTTAATTATAAATATTAATTATTTCTTTTTTAGTTTATTACAATTTATTAGTAATGGACCAAAATGTTAATGGTTTCAATAAACATGCAAATTGCTTTTTCAGTTTTTATCCACTCATTCCAGGAAATCGGTTGACGGAAATTGCTTCACAAAAGTGTACCTAATACTTACAGAGAATATCTCATTCATTTATATTTATTCATAAAAGGATATTAAACCAACAATTCCAGTTACATTCGACAATATTTATTTTTCTGAGCTCTCTTTAAAAATATATAAAAGTCATAAGCATTACAGTTATTTGTTCGTGCTGTGACTCCATTGCTTCAAGCTCGCGGGGCGGTAAGGTACGCTTAGTTTTTCTCCTTTGATATAAAGTTTTTCAAGCCGGGTGCGGTCTACATATTGAAATCGGGATACAGTTGGGGTCTGATTTGATACGTGTCTTGTGTGGAGATCTTCCGCGGGCAAAGGTGAATGTGTTTATTTATATAAATACAGATAGCATGAGTAGATCACGTTGGTAGCTGTCAGGGAAATTAGTTTCAATGTGGTGTACGACAAGTCTTTAACTATGCAATAAATTTAAGAAGGATTTTAAATTACTCCATGTTTTTTCTTAATGTACAAGAAGCTCTTCTTAAGGATAATAATCTTTTAATTTAGAAATAAATTTTATACGACTGTCTAAAATTGAAATTGACTCTATTACAGGTTAAATCTGGTGCTAAAACAACCAGTTACTTTCTCTCTTCTAAAATAAATCAGCCGAAACCTTCCAAGTCACACATCACGCCATGACACTCCAACGGACACGAAACTCGATAGAAATGCAATTGATTCCTTCAATCCAATTCCTTACTATCTGCCAACACTATTATCTTAACCCTACGGAGCCGGTCGGGGTTCAAATCATCCCAATACCTGATGCGCCGTCACGTTTCACACTTTGAATGGCAAATCACGAAAAGGTAGACCTTCAGGGACTCTGAGACCGAGTATGAAAATAAAATGATTGCGAAGGGTCCACAAAGGCACTGTATTAAAATATTCCCAAAGGTTCAGAACTTGCGCGGACACCTGATGTTTCTGTGAAATAGTCGGCGGACTGTTTATTTTGATTCCACTTTGATAAATGGCATGTGAGGGGTTTTTATGTTTTGTTCCTAGCAATATTGGTTACAGTGCGTTTCATTGTTCGCAGAAATCGTAAATTATGAAAACACTATTTATTTTGTGGCTGACAGAGTATTGTGTGGATATTGTTTATATTTATATAAAGATAAATGGTTTTTGAGCCATTTTTAGATTGACTAGTTACAGTCAGGTTTGAAATTACATATTTTGTTGTTGCTAGTTAACATGAATAAAAAAAATTATTGATAATTTAGTCTTCAGGCAAAGACACCGTGGTTTTCACATACTTAAATTTTAATTGTGTATAAAAAATTTATTTCATAATATTCATTCAAATAATTTTCATTTGACCTTTAACTATAAAAAAAAAACCTAAACATATTTTTATAGAATATAGAATCTCTAGATTATTTAATAAGTTTTATGTTTCTATATGCAGCACTGTACACATTTATCATTGTTCTTTCTCGACACTTTTAGATTGTTTTAATTATTTAGAGGCCTCGATGACACAGCCGTCGGAGAATGCGGCGGGGTCCGCGGGACCGCGCGCGCTCTGAAGGGTTCCTTTAATGAATCTGATTCGGCATTAGTTAGCATGAATTAAGGCCCGGATATCGCTTAGATTAATGAAGATATCTAGACTGGAGATTACAGGGTGCTTGGTTTTGCATGAATTGTTTTAGATTTTTTATCGTTCCTTATGTTAAACTTCTGTAACATGAACTTTTATTTAATATTCATTTGTTCAAATCTTAAGCTCTTTAACTAAATGTTACTTATTTCAATTGATAGTATTTTACTAGTCACTCAATTTTTCGTTTTTAATTTTCAATATGTTATACAAAAAAAATCACAAAAGCAATAAACCTTATAATTTACGACACCCTGTACACATTTTCCACCTTTAACAAGGTACTCCATCCCCAGGGTAGTTGAATAAATTACTTCAAAT
Organism: Marasmarcha lunaedactyla; assembly: GCA_923062675.1. Taxonomy (NCBI): domain Eukaryota; kingdom Metazoa; phylum Arthropoda; class Insecta; order Lepidoptera; family Pterophoridae; genus Marasmarcha; species Marasmarcha lunaedactyla. Next base: position 1,481,098 of record OV281344.1, read on the forward strand.
AATTCCTGAATTAACATTTTTAATCTGCAACGCGATGTAACCCGTATAAATTAGATAGTCCCGCTGGTGTGCGATGCCAGACAAATGATAAGTACATTGCAAAGTTGTAGGATTATCTTTATCTTTTTAAAGGTGGGAAGAAAAGAGGTTAGATGTGATGACGTTGAACAAGTACTTAAAGGAGGTAATAAAAAGATTAAAGCAGTTGAAATGTGTATTGTGCTTAGGAATTTGAAGGTATTGCCATTTATTATTCATATTTTTCAATAATAAATAATAAATCCCCAGACAAACACACCAACTGTGTGGTCCCAAAGTAAGCAGAGCTGGTGTTATGCATGACCATACAACGAACCCAGGATAAACAGAAAAAAACTAATATAAAATTTCAACAACTATGACCCGAGAATAAACATTTATGTTCATCACACAAATGAATGCCCGGCCAGGACTCAAACCTAGGACCTCCGGCGCATGAGGCGCATGAGGGCCACCAACTACTACGCTACTCGGTCTTCAAATTATATTTTACCTTTATTTAGATTCTCCTCAAATGTTTAGTGAAAAACATGCCAGGTATAACCTGCTGATAGTGTTGAAATTATACACACACACATACATACATTCTTAATAATCTTACTTTTATTTACTCAGTGAATTGTAATGTAATCCATTTTTAAATAACACCTGTACATACTTTTAAGAAATTAAAATGAGAGAGGGCGCTGACCCCTAAAATACAAACGTTTTTGCTTAGGGGTCAGAGACTTCATATAAGCTTATAACCTTTTCTGAGATAATAAAAAAGTTATTATTATTATTATTTGTCACCGTTGTTCTAAGCATTCTGAAAAGGAGTCTCGCCGTGTCGACTGTGACGGTTAGCAAAGTTGAAGGCAGATTTAAGTTAGAAGAAGATACATTTTTACCGTCTTTGGACAATTAGTAGTGTTTAAAAATATATTTCATTGAACTGGATCGATATTGTATCTCTCAGCAGTTTTAATTATAGGTAAAAAGCTATTGAAATTTATTAATGCCAATAATATATAAGAATTGTTTAAAGTCCGAAAAACTATTTAAGAGTCTATCTCAAATTTTTGTAAATAACACCCTTCATTTCATTTCAATAAATTTATTCACATTCTTTTTAAGACATATATGTGATCTTTGAGATTTTAATATAACGAAAGAAATGATATTCCATTTAACAAATACAGCTCAAACTCAACTTTACAAAAACCTTTGTAAATACTTACCTATCTTAAAGTAGAAGCCATCCCTAAAGTAACTTTCTTGAAAGAACAAATTTAGTCAATGAGGTGAAAGATTCATCAAGGTGGACTTCGACGGAGTAATGGCTGATAAAATAGGGAGGGGACTGGGTATCGATGAGAAGAATGTTCGATATAACTTCAGCACAAACAAATGTTGGTAATATAGGCGTGCGTTAATGGAACACTATGTGTCATCTTTCATCTATTTTATAATGTTGTAGTGTCGTAGAACTTAACGCATTAACGGCAGTGAATTTTCAAAGGCTTTTCCTTTCTCATTTCAATTTCAAGATATAAAAGTATCTATTTTACCACCGGGATTACTTGAGGTTATCATGACGTCGCGACGGTGCTCTCACTATTTTAATGCTCTACTTAAGTAGGGTTTAAACACTTATATATTTGTGAACCAGGAACTGCATGACAACAGAGTATATACTATATGCTAAATACTACCTTAGTTTTTTCAAAAGAATTTCATTAAATTCATAAGCAATATTGAGTATCGATAAAACAAAAATCGATCCGCACGGCACTATCAAGAATTCTGCAGCAAATTCTTTTCACCTGATAGCAACTGTTATTGGGCCATTCCGCGCCCGTTCCGCCCCGATCTAATAGACCTATAATAAAAGGGTCCTCTGTATTTTTTCTTTGTTTTTCTTGGATAAAACGGGTTTGACTCAATTTCCTAGGTGTGCTTCGTATGTATGATAAGAAATTGTATTGTAGTAATAGAGATAGGCAGAAAGTGGGTAAAGGTTTTTGAACGTGTTTATACGAATTTGGTGAAACTTAAACCAAGTATTTTCTTAGATAGCTATGTTAAAGTGATACGAAGATTTAGTTATTATGTATAAACAAATTGCGGATTTCAATATTGTTCATGTCTGTGTTACATTGTTAATCTACAAAACTCTGTGATAGATCACATACATGTAAGAACTCGTAAACTTTTCTCAATAAATAACTTATGATTTTAAACAAAAAGGCATATGCAGTCGTACAAAACTATTCTAGCGTTTGGCGTTGAGACTGAGCAGATCGGGTTCCTTATTAAGTGAAAAAACACGTGTAAATGTATTAGAACTGAATTTAAAATAACAAATACATTGTAACACACGAGTAGGTACATAAGTAATATACTATCACACCTCAAGACTAAGGGTCCTGGACTCTTCAGTTAATTTTCCAAACGTTTGGTGACCCAAGACTCAAGAACTCAAGACCCGAAGCCAGGAATTATTTTGCACAGCGTTTATATTCTTCCGCCGTGCTGGCAACTTTACCCCATGTACTAGGTTATTTCGGCGTTGTATGCTTTCTTTGTTTATTTTTCATTCCGTGTTTTTCTTTTTCCTACTGTTAATCTGAAATTATTCTTGTTTGTACATAAAAAATAATCTAATTTTGATAAGCTTTTTCAGTTTCAATCAAAAATCTCGTAGAGTTTGCTAATAGACCGAAATACATTGTTTTATCAGAATTTGAACGTTCGGTAGCGAACAATGGAAAAAGATGTCACAGAAGTAAGATCAATGGAAGTCAATTAAAATATATGTCTTGTTTTTCTCAGATAGTTTGCGTAAATTAAGTAAACAGGTATTAAAATACGTATTAGAAATACTTTTCCTGATTCGATTCCAAAGTAGTCGCGTCTACCGATCAGGTACTCAATTACAATCAATTTGTAGAAGTTTCTGGAACGACCGCCATCTTTAGCGCGTTATCTTGCCGACTTACTTTTTACGATTCTTTCGTGAGTTTTTTTTTTCGAAGGAAACTTTCAATTTTCCTGTCATTAAAGGGCTTTTAACGTGGGGCTCGCAAAAACTGCGTGGAACGGAACAATCAAAAATGCGTTTGCTTTGATTGAGGGGCGCAACATTCGGTGCTTGGTGTGAATAGGGGGAAATGTAGGACAGTATTTCGGTTTGTATTAGGTGCTAAAATTGATGTTCTAATGAGGTTTCAAAAATAAGTTGACGATCGTTTAGTAATAACAATGTTAAACTTATAAACTTTTTTTAAATAAGTCTTTCGAATAAATAATTTGAGGTCTGTATGTTGGTGTATTCTCGTTAGCGTATGATAGCTTTATATCTGAATTTAAATCTTTTACTTTTATCATTTTTTGTTTTCTTTTTTTACTATAAAAATTTAAATAAACTAAGTATGTGTCAGATCAACTCATTCAACAAAGAATGCTTGCTTACCTAAGCGAATAGTCAGGGAACTCGTCGGAGGCCCAGGCCAGGCAAAGCCAGAATTGCTTGCGCATTGTTCAGTCTTATGACAGCGCTTCGCATACCACCGGGCGACAACACTGCACGGGTCCGATTGCGAATGTGAGCCTGCACTAAGTTCCCGACTGTACACTCGTTGCACTAGGCGGAGGCAATGCTGGGGACGAGAATCGCTTGCGCATTGTTCGACTTTGTGAAAGTGCCCGGCATACTAGAGGAAGAATTGATTATGATAGAACACGGGATTCGAATGTGAATCTGCGAAGACTCCCGACTGTACCAACCATACCTGTACCTAAACAAAGATTATTGGCATCCAAAGCCCCTGGTCACACACCATACGTCACTAAACAAAACCTATTAACGAGACAGCGTCACTGAAACTCTAGGTACCTAAATTACACGCACAGTTCCCACTGCACCAGCAATTAGGCCTATAAACCTGGCGCTGTCAGCCAGGTGCCTGATTCACGGGCCCGCGAGTGAAATAGTGCTAGGAATATGCGCACGGACGTCCTGAAATAATGGCGGGTGAAATAACGCCGTAATGGTTAGTTGGAACGATTTATAGATATTTTTGTTGGTTTTTCATTACCTTTCATTGTTTTCTTTCAACTCTTGTAAATTGCACATAAGTAGGTTGTTTTGCAATTACGAAGGACAATTGGAATTTAAATTGATGTTTGTTTTTATTTGTAGGTACAGTAGTTGAAGCGGAGTAGCATAAGATGCGGCGTACAAGAAAAGCAGTCTCCAAAACAATAAACGCTTGTAATTATTTAATTGCTGCTGATTCTTGTAATATCTCAATCAAATACTTTATAACTTCTGCTATAATAAAGAATATACAAAGTGACTGGTAATTAGTGGCGGCGCCGTTAAGTGGTGATAGTATAGGATAATTCCAGTCGAAATTACTATTAAACCTACTGTCCTAAAGTTAACCCTTTCCAAGATATACCTACGTAAAGATTTTCACAAAAAAATCCTACTCAAAATCTTGAAATATTAATAAATCCTAAAAATTGGTTTTTCTTACCAATATTTTTTTGTTTTTCTCAAAGATATTCTAAATCTTTAGGACAGTAGGTCTTATAGTAATTTAGATTGGAATTATACTACACTATCACCCCTTAACGGCGCCGCCACTAATTACCAGCCACCCTGTATATTATATTATTCTGTCGTTGTAGTTGTATGAACAATACAGTTTTATTTGTAGTTATTATATTTAAATGGAAGATCGAAAATAACTTTCAAAGTTACGTTAAATATTATTAGCCTTGATTTGATTTTATGTGACGTGAGTAGTCCGTTAATTAACTTAGATATCTGAAAGTCTAACATTATTCTTAAATTGGGGCCATTTTAGAACTATGTCTGCAGAACTTAGCGTTAGTTTACTGCGTTGTATAGGATCTTGATATTTCATATTGAAAAAATGTTCGGTTAACAATAGGTCATGTACAGGCATTATATTAGGTAAATAATTGCTCGTAGTTATTTTGATATTTGATTTCATTTTATGGGGAACTATGGTTTTTAAAATAATTAGTTGTAAACTGTAGATAGGATCAAGATGTAGTTTTATAGGTGCGTCCGTAGCCGTCCATTCCATAAGATATATTAATGCACCTAAGGCCTTATACAACATTAGAAGTGTTAAACAGGAAATTTCACTTCTAACAATAGCAAATTTGCTAGTCGCAAATTACATTTAATGTTTAATTGCACTACCTGCGCAATCAATTGTTTGGACTTGTCACAATATGATATATGACAGTTTGGTTGGTATATAAACTCGACGAGCTCGCATGGATCAAGGACATTAGAATATTTTTATTTGTTGAAGTGTTTTATAATTAACATAATCATTTTTAATATATATTTTTAATTTTTATACTAAAGTATGCGCTTTAGACTTGTTATAACATGTATATATAAAAACTTCAATGTGCCAAAGAATGATTTTGATTCTGGATAGAATTGATCGAATGTCAGCTTTTTGTTCAAACAAAGGAAAGTTGTAAGAGTCGATATTCATTAAGTACAAGTTTATATTAAACAAAATGTCTACATAAATTGATCTCTATTTCTACAAAATCCAAGTAAGCAATCCATTTGTGTACAGCCAATGCCAAACAGCCAAACAACCTGACAACGGCGGAGTTCAGCACCGAACAATTGTATGACCGCGTTAGAGCGAGCAGCCGGAAAATACAGCTTTGTATGTAAATTCGATACAAACCAGGTGTAGACGACTGTCATGCAGCTTGAAAAGTTTTCACCTCATTCTACTCTTTTTTAGGTTTATAGATTTCGAGTTTTATACGCCTTATATTTATGCATTTCATTCAGAATTGACTTAGAATTTTCTCAGGACAGCCAAAAACCAACAAAATTATTTCAATTCTGAAATATAATCTAAACCTGCCAGCTTAAGACGTCCAAGGCAAAACTGATGTCTATACGAATTAAATACAACGTGTTTAAAATCTGGAACCTGAAACGAAAAACCTTTAAAAATACAAACATTTCTGTTTTAGAAAAATGATTTCAGTTTTCCTCTTCTTACCCTTCAAAAACTTTCCAAACGTGCACCTCATGCGTATCATCAAAAATGAGTTTACCGTACATACCCGCGGAAGGAGGATATTTGACAAAGGCTTGTTTCGCAGCGCCATCTGCTGGTGATAGTGCGCGTTAATATTACAGGTGCCGTGATCTATGGGCGGCACGCCGGCCGGGGTGCGGTGCGAGTTGTGGAAAAGGGCGGGCTGTAATTGCAGATACATACTAAAGTTGTTTCAATGGTAATGTGGTTTAAATGGTTGACAGAATTTCTCGGTTCAAATTATGAACTAATATTAACACTAATTAAGGATTTTTAGTGTAACCTGTCACCTACTTTGAAAATTAACGCTTCGATTGTGATATGTATTCATAGCACTAAATTTACACATCACAGTTTTTGTTAAGAAATCAATATCGTGTGTTTCTTTTTCGAAATTTTACGGCTCAAGAAAGGTAAGGTAGTTTTTTTTAATGTTATGTTAATGTTATCTTCTGTATCTTTACAGCAGGCGATCCGTGAAATTCTTGATTATGCGCAGAGCTTTTGAAATGCATTCTCGACTTGCTGCAGGATAAGATATCCAATTAAATTCTATTGATAATTTGATTGCGTAGTAATACATACGTGACTTGACAAGAATTGGAAAGTCTCGTTTGTGGTACATTGATACTTTCGTCTCGTACACGACAACGGTTCATTATTTCACAAATTTACTAAAAGCAATTGATAACTAGCTTTTTATATGTTTCATTCAATAATTTGTTTGTTATTCTTACTTACAGAAAAGATATGATGCAGACAAAGGTGTTTATTTGCCCAAGATGATAAATCTGAAAAAAAAAGATCTACAAAAGGTCACGCAGGCATTTCATTGAACCCAGGACCCCTCCTGTGCCTGATAGTTGAGTCTAAATAAGTCAACCAGAACCAAAACATTTACGCTAAGAATTAGAATGCAGTGTAATGTTATCAAGGGAGTGCATATCGTTTGTAAAAACAACACTGCCCCTGAGCAGTGACTACACAAATTCCGCAAATGCCGATTGATTGGTCCACTTGTGTTTCATGCAACTAGCCACATTCGGCTCGCCTCAACTGTCATCTACATATTAAATAAGATTCTGCCGCCTGGTAGCTAAACGCTGGCTTGCACTTTGACGACCGAGTGGTGAAGTGAAATGAATGAAATATTAATTTCTCAACACTGACAATTACTTGTTCTTATTGACGTCAAATAAAACATGACTCTACCACCAGTTCGGAAAAACCTTCGTGAAGAAGAACTGGCAAGAAACTTCACGGGTAGAGCCTGTCTAGTGGTAAGCCTTGCCTCATACGCTGAACGTCCCAGGTTCGAGTCCTGGCCGGAGCATTCATTTATGTGATAAACACACAGATGTTTGTTCTCGGGTCATGGTTTTTTGTATTTATTCTAGTTCCCCCCAGTTCGCTGTATGGTCACCCATAACACAAGCTCTGCTTACTTTGGGGCCATGCAGTTGGTGTGTTTGTCTGGGCATTTATTATTATTATTACGCCCAAAATAATTTCAAGCATTTACTAAACATCCAACAGTCACTCGCTTGCGCCAGCGCATACTCGCAGCACCTACACTAACTGAAAGAACAGCGGAATATTTGTTAAACAAGTTGCCGCGCTGCAATATTGTGCCGGCTGATTTATGGCGCCGCCGCCTTACAGAAATTATGGATTTAATATCGAATCGAATATGATACGATAATCTGGTTGTTGAGAGGGATGAATTGGTCCAGGGTGGATCACTTGGTAAGTAGAATTAACAATGATGTTACATTTTGCAGTGTTTGAATGGATAAATAAAAGTAGTGACAGTCTCGTGGTGTAAATTTTAAGAGCGTCGTATCATCAGCTATAGCCCTGCCACATACTCCGGAGGTCTCAGGTTCGAGTCCTAGTCGAGGCATTTATTTGTGTGATGAACACAGATACTTGTTCTAGGATCATGGCTGTTTATAATAAATATAAACAGCCATGATCCTACGTATGTTTATTCTGGGTCCCCCCCCGGTTCGCTGTATGGTCATCCATAATAAAAGCTCTGCTTGATTCGGGGCCATACAGTTGGTGAATTTTTCTGGTGAATTTATTTTATTTATTTATATACACTGTTTTATTTATTTAATAGGATTTCCAAAAACAAGTACACTAATAAGTGCTTATATTATTATAACAACATACTTAGAATCTAAGTGTCTTGCCAATTACAGGAAACCACGATATGCACTATTTTTGTTTTATTTTTAAATTTGGTAAACAAATTTTCGTTAATTTTTATTAAAAGCTTAAATTTAACAATACATTTTTGTTTAAATTTTCAATAATTTTCAAAAACTATCTTTTTAAAATTACTACAGGAAAACAGATCCAAGTTAGCGTAGGCATATACGTAGGCATACAGTTTGTACATACGGGATAATGAGCTAAATTTTCTTAAATTTGTATGACAGACTGGCAAAGAAAACATTCTCTTATGATTAGATCGTGGAATTATGTTCGGTACGTGAAACCTAACTCGAGATAACAAATTAGGGCAATTCAGTACACCAGCACATAACTTATTGAGGAATACTAGGTCTAAATAATTTCCACGCTTCTCTAATGTGGCCATCTTAAACTATAGCAATCGTTGTTGGTAAGTTTTGAGTTTTTTAAGCAGTCGTAGGCTGTAAGTTAAATGCCACAACATTCATTTTTGTAGGCGCTCAAATCTAGCTATATGCACTTTGTAATGTGGACCATACAAAACTACAATATTCTAATTGGCTTCTCACTAAAGAGTTTTACATAATTATTTTAGTTGAAGAGTGTTTAAATTTTTTTGCCTCTCTTAATAGAAACCCTAGTAATTTAGAAGCCTTGAGAACTAGATTAACAATGTGTCTAGAAAATTTCAGTTCGCTGTCGAGAAGAATTCCAAGATCTCGAACACGTTTTTACGTTTAGTGCCATATCATTTGTAATGCAATATTAAGTAAGAGCATCAAGATCATTCTGTAATAGACGGGAATCGTTCAAGGTTTTAATAGCTTTACAAGCTTTTAAGTCATCAGCAAAAAGGTAAAATATTTGAATTCATGAAACATTCAGATATGTCGTTTATAAACACGTTAAATAGGTAAAGTCCTAAGTGCTATCCTTGTGGAACTCCTGATAAAGCAATGTATGGCTCCGAAACTGACCCATTGACTACCACCCTAAGTTTTCTATTTTGAAGATATGACTCATACCAACTCAGTAAGGGAATAGACATGCCATATATTTCTAATTTCTGCAATAATATTCCATGATTTACCGTGTCGAATGCCTTACTGAAGTCAGTATATACTGAGTCCATCTGTGCCTTAGAGTCAACAGCCTCAATCAGATCCTCGGTACACTCAACGAGATTAGTTGCTGTAGACTTGTGCTTCATACATCCATGTTGTTTGTTATCTATAAGATGAGATAAGTGTGAGGAAAGTTCTTTACATACGAATGATTCAAACACCTTGGCTAATACTGACAAAATTGCTATGGATCTATAATTAACAACGATAGATTGGTCACCATCTTAAAAGACCGGTACTATCCTTGTTTCTTTCCAAGCTGTTGGAAATATGTGTAATGGAACCGAGGTAAACCATCTGGACCCGCACCCTTTGATAAGTCTAATTTTTAAAGAGCAGTTTTAATTTGTTCTTGAGTGACATAAACTTTATGTAAATTGTTGTTACTCTTGCAATAAATATCTTTTTGGTCGGGTCTATTTGTATGAGGTAATGTTACATGTACAGAAGCAAAGTGAGATGCAAAGAAGTTAGTTATAGTGTCACTATTTTCTGAGGAATCACTTCCATTAGACATTTCAGCTGGATAACGGCCAGTGCCGCCTGTCTTCATTTTTAATATAATTCCAGAACATTTTGGTATTTTGTTTAATTTTAAACTCTATAAATTCAATGTAGGAAGTGAAATTTTGATTCAATCTTGTTTTTATAACAAGATTGAACCAAAATTTCACTTCGTTTTTTTAGAATTTGATATTGAATTTCATCCATCGGATTTTTATATTTTTTAACTCTAACTCGTAATTTATATTTCTCTTCTAACCTAACCTTCTAATGTGTTAGAGTACCAGGCAGGATAATTAGTATTTTTCTGTTTTATGTAAGGAATATGAGCCTTGATTAAATTATCGATCAAATTATAAAATCAAGAAAGCATTTCAGCAACAGAAAGTGACTGTAGAGTGCCAATTAACTTTATTTATTTCATTTGCAATGGTGGCATAATCCGCTTTAAGGCAGTTTGGTTTTGCAAGTGTTTTGTACTTGAGAAATTTCATATTTGAATTTAAGTTTATTTTGAATTGAAAAGGTGTATGGTGGCGATCTACTTTTGAAAGAATATAAGAAGCTGGCTTAACAGTGATATCAGACCCGATCTGCGTGTTCGTATGTGTTGAAGGTCGCTCCCGGCTGCCGAGTCACGATTGTTGTCTCACGACTTCTCTCGTATCAATACTCAAACGCCACTCTCAGATCCGTTCTGCGTCCGGCCCCGCTCGGACGCGTTCGCGGTCGCTCCAGCCGTTGAGTCACGATTGTCGTCTCACGACGTCAACTCGTTCGCAATACTCATACGCTGTTAGCCTCTTCAGGGCTTACGCTGCGGCCGGTTTCGATCGGCTGCAACTAAGTCGGTCTCTTGCACAGCAACAACAGAGCTGAGCTTACTACGGTCGATTAAATTCGATAGTGGTTCGCAAGGCTCGGGCTGTTTTTCTGGCTGCGTACTTGACGCTTGGCGCCTGTTACGCAGTCAGAGACTCGCTCTGCGGCCGGCCCCAGCCGGTCGTAACGTAGTCAATCCCGCACTCTGTGCACCCCTCACATTAAAAACCTCACCTCGGTGAGTGCAGCAACAACAGGGTTGAGCTTACCAAGGTCGATTAAATTCGATAGTGGTTCGCAAGACTCGGGCTGTCTTTCTGGCTGCGTACTTGACGCTTGGCGCCTGTACGTAGTCAAAGACTCGCTCTGCGGCCGGCTCCGGCCGGTCGTAACGTAGTCAATCCCGCACTTTTAGTGCAACCCAACTTCGTTAGGTCTACGGCCGGTTTTTGTTGTCAATTTATTGGCAACACACTCCGTAGTAGACTCGCGTTTGATCAGGTGGATACTTAACGGTGACAACCAAGCCTGATAGCGTTGCCCCGGTGCGCTTCCAAAGCCCTTCAGGCCAAGGAGAAACCGGCTGACCCGATCCCATTGCACTTGGGCCTTTCCCAGGGTGACGGTACAGTGCTGTCCGAACTAGGGGCACCACTTCGCGTCGTCCCCAGCCCCCCTACCGCGGGTAGGGAGGTTTAGGTGCTAGGTTTGCTAGGGAACTTAGGCATTTTTATATATTTATATATCATATATCGTAGGACCAAGCCCTCCAATGGACCTTGTTAACATTCTTAGCTCGTTTGCCCAGGTGCTCGCTGCATCTGGCTACAGCATACCCGATGACATACTAACGCAGGCCTTACAGGCATCTATCGCGTCCCCGGCCCCTCAGGCCTCAACCCCGGCCCCTCAGGTCTCCAACGTCCAGACCCCTCAGGTCTACAGCTCTCCCGCGTCTCCCGCCTCGTCCGAGATGGACTGCGAATCGGTCGCATCCTCTCACGCGTCGCGTCGCAAGCGTACCGCTCCCGGGAGCGACTCCGAACCCGCGTCTGTTACTTCGTCAGATGCCGTCACCTTAACCGGCTCTCCTGAGCCCACGTTCCAACTAGTCGCCAAGCGCAAGAAGAAGCCAAGAAGAAGCGCCAAGTCAAGAAGCGCTCTAAGAAAGCCTCGGTATCCTCAATACCCGAGCCCTCCCCGGTCTCTTCAACACCAGCCCCCGCGCCGTTAAAATCGCTCGAAGCAACCGCGTCTCCGTCGGTCCCATCGAAGCCAGCGACGCGCTGCACTCCCGTCCCGCCGAAGCCTCAGCTCCCTCCGCCCGTATTCCTCCGTGAAAAAGCGCGCTGGACCGCGGTCTCTAACTTGTGCAAAGAGCACAAAATTAATTACTTAAAAGCCGCCAACGCTGGCGATACAATCAATATTCAAGTAGCGACCGTCGACGACTTCCGGTCTTTCACTAGGCTTCTGTCGATCAATCAAATCGCGTATCACACCTACGCCCTCCCGGAGGAGCGTAAGATCCGCGCAGTACTACGGGGCGTCCCGTTCGAACTCAGTAACGAAGACATTCTCGAGGACCTTAAGTCTCAGGGTTTTCCGGCCGTAGCAGTGCACAAGATGCACTCCAACCGCGGTAGGCGTTTTCCTTTAGCTTTAGTAATCCTGTCAAATACTCCCAACTCGAAGGAGATTTTCAGAGAGGCTCGCACAATTTGCGGACTCTCGAACATCTCCGTCGAGCGTCCCAACCCCCGTGGTCACCCTGGGCAGTGCCACCGCTGCCAGCTATATGGCCACGCAGCGGCTAACTGTTCAGCTCCCCCCAGGTGCGTTAAGTGCCTGGATCCTCACATCACTAAGGAGTGCACTCGCACTCCCGAATCCACTTCCCCCCCTGCCTGTGTGCTGTGCGGCCAGTCCGGCCACACAGCTAACTACAGGGGTTGCCCGCGCGCTCCACGCTCCACCGCCAAGAGGGTCGCGCCTAAACCGGCGCCGCCGCTCACTCCCGCTAACTTTCCGCCGCTGCGCCACCGGGGTAAGTCGGGGTTCAGCCGACGCCTACTCCGGCTCTGTCTTGGAGGCAGCGTCCGGCCGTCCCGCCTGCACCTATCCCAGCTCCCGTAGCTTCCGTAGGGCCGCGTCCCGCTCCGTCATCTGCACCTCAGTCGTCGTTGGCTGAGGACATGAAGACCGTGTTCGACGTCATCCAAAACGTAGACATTAACGACATTTCCATACTCGCACGCAAACTGCGAGCTGCCCGCTCTCCTCAAGAGCGTTTATTTGCGTTAGCCGAGCATCACTCGCTTTTAAGTTCATTATAATTTTTTTATTTTTTGTATAAATTCGTAAATAAGTAAATTATAATGTCTAGACCCGCGAATCCCGCGTCCAGTCGTATTAAACCCAAGGGCTTATCCCTAGTATCTTTTAACGTTCGTAGCCTTAGCAACAACCTTCCCGAGCTCAAACTGTTCCTTCAGAACAACGAGCCAGACCTTTTACTTCTCCAGGACACATGGCTCACTCCTAATCGCTCCAGGGGATTCGCTATTCCTAAGTACGCGTTTACACGTAATGATAGGCCTAACTGCGACGGTTTCGGCGGCACTGCTATCTACTACAAAAGAGGATTCCATTGCTGTCTTCTCCCTACCCCTCCTCTCGTCAACATGGAAGCCACTGTATGTAGATTGGCTATGACTGGTCATCCGACCATCATCATAGCTTCAGTCTACATACCTTGTGGCACCAAACCTATCCGCAGCGACTTTGAGACCATTCTCTCCCTCGGCCGTTCAGTCATTATGTTCGGAGACTTTAACTCCAAACATACTGACTGGACGTGCCTATCAACCAACCAAAGCGGTATCGCTCTCCTCGACATCACCAACTCACTCGACTTAGACGTCGTCTCCCCCATCACTCCCACTCACTATCCCGACAACCCGAACCACTCTCCTGACATCCTCGACTTTGCAATCGTCAAGCATATCAACCTCGACCTCAGGTCTATCGAACCTCTCGATGACCTAGGTTCTGACCACCGCCCCGTCTCCCTCGTGCTAGGACCGCCTAACGTTAACGTCACTTCTCCTAAGACCTTTACTAACTGGAAAGGTTTTAAAAATACGATATGAAAAATAAGATAATTTCTGCCTTAGAGGCCACGAACTCTCCGCTCGCGATCTCGCCCGATCAATTAGATAGCCCGGATAAAATAGATTCGTTAGTAAATTCTCTCACTGATGCTATCAACTCAGCCATCAGTGTAAACGAAAAGGTTGCTAAGAAAGGCAAACCCACGCTTCCCTTAGCCATTAGCAATCTTATTAAAGCTAATAACGCGGCTCTCCGGAGAGCCAAGAAATATCCCACGCCCGCCTATAGAACAGCTGCGAATCAGCTACAACGCAAAGTTAGATCTCGCCTCGCGGAATTCCGAGACGCCCAGATGAACGATCTCATGGCGAATATCTCTCCGTCCCACCAAGCGTATTATAGTATGGCCCGAGCCTTACGCGTAGACGCCGCCTCTCACGTCCCTCCTCTCATCCCGATGGCTCTATCGCCTTCGAAGACGAAGAGAAAGCCGAATGCTTCGCTGACAGCGTTGCGTGTCAATGCTCGCCCAGCACGCAACCCGCGAATCCCACTCACATCAAAGCGGTGGAGGACGAAGTTCTCCGTAGAGACTCTCTCCCCATCACCGCCGACCCCGTCACAGTCTCTAATGATGAAATCTCGCTTCTCATCAAAAGTCAAAAGTCCAGAAAGGCTCCGGGTGCGGATGGTATTTCCAACCACGCACTTAAGCACCTGCCTCAACAGGTGCTTACCTTGTTAGCTATCATTTTCAATGCCTGCTTCGACCTTAGCTACTTTCCAAAAGCTTGGAAAGAAGCGACAGTCATAGGCATACCCAAGCCGGGTAAACCTCTTAATATCCCGGCTAATCACAGACCCATCAGCCTCCTCAAGGTAATGTCTAAACTTCTCGAGAGAGTCATACTCTCTCGAATGCGGAACCATCTGTTTCCAACGGATGGCGATCCTCTCATAATTCCCCACCAGTTCGGCTTTCGCGCTAAGCACTCCTGCCCTCAGCAAGTCCATCGAATCGTCGAGTACATACTCGAAGGTTTCTACCCGCGGCGTTTTAAAACGGTCGCAGTTTTCTTTGACGTAGCCAAGGCTTTCGATAAAGTCTGCGGCCTCGTTTATAAACTATACAAAATAGGCTTACCGGATCGACTAGTTAGATTAATCGCGTCGTTTCTTAAAGACTGTACGTTTCGTTATAAACACGAAGGCATGATTTCCGCGCCCCGTCACATAAAGGCAGGCATCCCTCAAGGCTCAGTCCTCGCCCCTCTATTGTACACCGTGTACACTAACAATATCCCCATCCCGTCGAAACGCGTCGAACTCGCTCTTTTTGCCGACAACACTGCCCTTTACACCAAAGGCCGCAGAGTCCCGGGTCTCTTCACCAGACTCCAAAAGGTTGTAAACGCCCTCGGTGTTTGGTTTCAAAAATGGCGTATCGATGTGAACCCAGAGAAGAGCTCTGCGGTTTACTTCGACTACAGACGCAGTCGTATCGCCGACAATCTCCAAGTGAGAATGCAAGGCACTCCCATCCCCTGGAAGCTCAGTACTAAATATTTAGGCGTCATCTTAGACCAGACGCTTTCTTTCAACCCTCACGTCGATAGAGTAACGAAACTCGCACGTTTTTACCTAGGCCGGCTTTACAGTATGTTAGGTAGAAAAAGTAAAATGTCCTTCAGAAATAAACGTACGCTTTATAAGGTCTGCGTTAGACCAGTCATGTCATATGCCTCGCCTGTCTTTGCCCACGCTGAACCCTCCGTCCTGCACAAACTGCAGGTAGTTCAAAACTTCTTCTGACGCAGGGCCACAAACGCACCTTGGTACGTGCGCAACGCGGACCTGCACAGAGATCTTGAACTACCTACAGTACAACAGCACCTAAAAACACTCTCAGAATCGTTCTTCAAACGCGCTGAATCCCATCCCAATCCACTAGTTCGAGATTCAGTCTCATATACTGCTCCTGTCTTAGATTCGGTATACAAAGTCGCTAGACCGAGAAACGCGCACACAAGCAAACGTACGCAATTAACTTTAGATCTCGAGGCCCTTCAGGCCGCAAATTCTAATTCTAACGTAAATTCTAATTCTAACGTAAACCCGAATTAATGCAATTTTAATTTTCAATTTTTTATGTTTTTTTTATTATTTACTTTTCATTTTTGAGCACCTTCAGTGCTATGTAAATCCCAGCGGGTGACCCCTTAAGGGCCCTGCTAGCGCGGCCTCTTTCTCCAATTGGCCGTCGCTCAGATGAAGGCTGAGTGGCAAAAATGCACGAGCCGACAGGGGGTTTTTAGTGGGTATGGTTCTGGTAGGCGTCGGGACGAGTCCCACATAACTCTGGAATCGCGCCAGAGTATGCGTCAGAGCATTTTTATCCTCCTGCCCTTACCGCGGAGGGGAACAAAAAAAAAACAGTGATATCCTACGGTAAATTAACTAAAAGAAGATGGATAATTCTGTTGTTTATGTTAGTTATGTAATTGAGTTATTTTAAGGCGTTCGCAAAATAGTCTATCAAGGTTACATGAGGTCTTATTAGGTGTTTGAATTGAGGAACCATCGCTAATCCATTCTATATTGGTTAGAATGAAATCACCCAGAAACAAAACTTCATTTTCGATTTCTAAAACCCTATTAGCATTATTAATAAAAATCACCAAATTTTCCGGTTTAAGAGGGGAAGGTACACGGCACATAAACAGATATGATAGATTTTTTACTTGTGGATAACCTAAACTTAATTTATATGTCCTCACAATCACTCTCATAATCATAAATTCGTCTTTGATTAAATCTATTCAAAATTGCGAAAAGGACTCCATCCCCTTACTTCTTGCGGTTGATAGAATTCAATGAACGATCCCTTCTATACAGAACATATCTATTGGAAAACATTTTACTATCATAAATGTTATCGTTGAGCCAAGTCTCAGTAAGCACGACAATGTCATAATCACACTCTGCTACCTTGCAATATATATCATTTAGTTTTGTTTTCATTCCTCTCACGTTCTGGTAATATATATTTAAGTTATCGAATTTTAACAGTTAATTTCTTTAACTAGGCAATTTAAGTATGTAATTAAGATTACTTATTCTAGTTTATTTAAAGATTCATAGTTCTTGATATATTTATATCTGAATTTTCAGACTTGCGCATAAATATTTATTTATTTATTCAAGAAACAAACGGCTTACAATATTTCGTATAAATAAAAAATTAACAATAAGTATCTCACTAGCCAAAACAATTTCCAATTTTTAATAATACATAGCGGATGTAAGAACTACACAATGTTACCTAATTAATGTACAATAGAAGGAGAATTTAAAAGCAGATAGTACACAAAATGACCTACTAATAGTCAGTATATCAAATTAAATATAGATAATCATACAATCATTAGTTTAAATATATATACCTTCCTACCATTGTAAGATATTTTTCTAAAATATATCTTTTCCCCGATTTTTTTAGGATTCACTCTAGTTAATTCATTCAAAAAAGAACTGACAGATTGTTGATTGACTGTCAAAACTAATCCGCCAATAACGTCCATTACTTGTGGGTTCATTCGACATCGTTTTGTTACTTTTTTTGACATTGACATTGATACATTCAATAGAAAACAATATGGTAACTTACGATTGATTTTTCGCAAATTATTTATTATTTTTTTACAAGATTTTTAGATTTAAAATTATGGAAGTTTAAGGGGGAAAAGGTTACTCATGAGTTAATCTTTCATGCTTACTACTGACCATTAGCAGGTCAAAATCCCATATTGAGTTTGACCATCATCTTTAGTAATAATATTTAAATTTTGAAGTACTTTTCAAATATCCTCACATTGCAGACCTACACATATTTATACTCCTTTTCTTTTGCCTTTAATCTGGCAGCAGCATGGAGGGCCTTGTTTGTTGGTGATAAGTGCTCAACTATCTACATATTTTCTTTACCTCCACCTATGCCGAGCAGTTTGCTGTTCAACTTTTCCGTTGGATGGCTTTTGTTGTATTTTATTGCTGCAGCTAGAAAAGTGTCTGTAACTCTCGGACTACTAAACTGTACCACAATAGATCGTGGACGTGCACTTGCTGAGTTAATTTTGGCTGTACGCGTAACATTATGTATATGAGCTTCTGAAATATTACAAGAAATTACTTTTTCCAGATTGAGTATAGTGCTTAGCAGATTTTCTCCCTTGTATTCCGTTACGCACTGAACTTCAATATTAGAAGAACGAAATTGTTGCTCCAGCGTATTAATCTTCATATGTAAGTCCTTCACCTTTGTCTTCAGTTCTTCATTTTCCTTACTGAGTCTATCAATAATGTCTAATTTCGTTGCTACAACTTTCTTAATATCGTCGTACTGCTGACTTAAAAAGTTGATTGAGCTTTTTACTTCTCCCATATCTTCCTTAATTGATTTTAACTCCTTGTTAACATAACTGGCCAATGTAACATGTTGCATAAGTTCGTCTAAAGCATTCTGCACTATTTGTTTAACTTGTGAGGAAGTTACAGGACTATTATCGGTTGGTGTGGTTACCGGCGAAATTTTCTTTCGCTGAGTAATGTTTGAAATATCAACTACCAACTTTGTGATCATGCCGGCTCGAATCGGTGAACTGTCATCATTTCCACCCTTCGGTTTACAGGACCTATCCAAGTGGGTGTGCCACTTGGATAGGTCAGTTGCTAGGTCAGTTGCTAGTAGGCTGCTGCATCAGATTTGAATGGCATGATTCGTGAAATATTAGGTGGCACTTTGAGCATGATGTTGTCGGGTCACCTGATAACATCTGTTCCGTGCAGCAGGCACATTTAGACATATTGACAGTAGATAAACATTTTATTGTTAAAATTTGACTATTATTTAAATTCAAAGTATATTTTATATAAAGAAAAAATATATATGAATGAAAAGTACAATTTCCTTTCAATTATTACAGCGTTAAAATTAATATGTCCTACTAATTTTACCTGATCAAAATTCAAATATTCAGAAATAAAACAAAAATAACCAACACAATGCCAGGGCAAATTAAAAACATATTACCTCTTCAGAATAAAACAGAAGAAAGTTATTAAACTGGAAAATTTATATTTGACTGTTTTTAAATTAATTTAAGTACATGCAATTATTAATTCACTGAATGAAATGAAAATAATAATGTAAAATTTTAAAAATAAAAGTACTATTTTATATAAATTAGCTACAAAGGGAAAATTTATAATTTACTGCTTTGAAAATAATTAAAGTAAATTCATTTGTTTATTTACTGAATTAAATTAAAATAATAATGCAGAATTTCAAAATAAATGTACAAATTCTAAACAAAATCTAAAAACTAAAAATAAAATGTCTATGGTACGGATTTGAACTCAGTAGCAATCACTGAACGTACGTTTATTTGGATGCGCATGTTACCATTCCGCCACGAAGCTGTGACGTCTTACGGCGAAACTGAATGATATATTACTCCAAGTACTTACTAGTGCAGCGGGTATTTCGATAATTGGATCAGTAGTAAAACTGAGTAGATCACGTATTTTTGCAAGGAAATATGCAGCTCACTTCACTTACTATTATTAACTGGTATTAATTAGACACTGTCACACTCACTGCAATGTATATTTAAGCAAAACTTGATATCTCTACTATACTACTTCCCGTTATATCGAATTAAATTTTGAAGAACTATACGATCGACTTTACAGTTCTCACCTGCCTGTTATTTACCAACTAGTGAATCTCGTGTTAATTTGCCGGATATATAATGTTAAATATGTAATGTACTTATGTTTGAAAGTACCTATACATTTTAAAAAATACTACCTGAAAACACGCCTCAACCTTTATAAACAGCCATTGATCAAATTAAACTAAATAAAGGTTCCTTGGTTAATTCAATTGGTTTTAACGATTTACGAAGCTACCTTTGAGCACGTGCAGAGTAGGCAATAAGTTCAGTAGAGAGCACGCGGCCGCTGCATTAACACCTCGCTTTGACTTCACAAAGTCTTTGAAGCTACAGATGTAATCTCTGAATACACGCTACTCTATCTTATGTTGTCTGTAGTGTTGTCTGCTCTACTTTGTATTTTAAAAACAGCTAGGTAAATTTTTATGGAGAGGTTTGGATAATTGAGGCTATACCCTCTTTTTTGTTATCATTCATTGTTGGAAGCGTGCCGCGAACCAGTAGAGTCTGAATTTGAACCAAACTTTGTAATTAAGTAAAAATCCCTATTTACATAACAAAGTCTAACATGACATTTCAAATTTTATTCCATGAACGATCCACTAAATTAAAACCTGAGTATTGTATTTCGATAATTGGATCAGTAGTAAAACTGAGTAGATCACGTATTTTTGCAAGGAAATATGCAGCTCACTTCACTTACTATTATTAACTGGTATTAATTAGACACTGTCACACTCACTGCAATGTATATTTAAGCAAAACTTGATATCTCTACTATACTACTTCCCGTTATATCGAATTAAATTTTGAAGAACTATACGATCGACTTTACAGTTCTCACCTGCCTGTTATTTACCAACTAGTGAATCTCGTGTTAATTTGCCGGATATATAATGTTAAATATGTAATGTACTTATGTTTGAAAGTACCTATACATTTTAAAAAATACTACCTGAAAACACGCCTCAACCTTTATAAACAGCCATTGATCAAATTAAACTAAATAAAGGTTCCTTGGTTAATTCAATTGGTTTTAACGATTTACGAAGCTACCTTTGAGCACGTGCAGAGTAGGCAATAAGTTCAGTAGAGAGCACGCGGCCGCTGCATTAACACCTCGCTTTGACTTCACAAAGTCTTTGAAGCTACAGATGTAATCTCTGAATACACGCTACTCTATCTTATGTTGTCTGTAGTGTTGTCTGCTCTACTTTGTATTTTAAAAACAGCTAGGTAAATTTTTATGGAGAGGTTTGGATAATTGAGGCTATACCCTCTTTTTTGTTATCATTCATTGTTGGAAGCGTGCCGCGAACCAGTAGAGTCTGAATTTGAACCAAACTTTGTAATTAAGTAAAAATCCCTATTTACATAACAAAGTCTAACATGACATTTCAAATTTTATTCCATGAACGATCCACTAAATTAAAACCTGAGTATTGTCCTACATTTTCCTTTTGCATTTTAATGATTAGTAATAATTCAAAATTCATGAGAAATTTTAATTCTAACATAGTACAAAATTTAGTAACATTAAAAAGTTTAATAATAATCTTTAAAAAAAGTCCTTACTGAAAGTTTTGAATTATGGGTAATGAAATTTCTCTTAGATGCTCACTGATTTTGAAATATCTATAAATAATAATTGCCAAATACCACGTTTTTGTTGGGTGAGCCTGGTGTCCCAGCAGTAGGGTTATTAAGGTTGTCGCAATCAAATCATCCCAGCACAGACTTCATAATAAATGATGCTTAATGCAAAGTAGAGCACGCCAGCACACGGCTACTCCCGCAATCCCAGCGTACTTAGCACAATAGCTCCTTTTTCGGTCCTTTGTGGTTCTGCTTTGATTAACTTCGCCGCGAGGTGTAGGCGGCGCCACTGCGCCACTAATGGATTGTTATAGAGACTTGTGAAACCTTTTACCTGAAAGACTCTTTGGAAACAAAAGGTAGCTCTTTCGTAATAGATACTCTTTGCTTTTCGTTCCGTCTTGGAAGTTTCAAACGGTCTGTGGGAGTACCGAATGTTTTATATTCCATACATTTTTGTTTTAATTATAGAAACAATAATCATTATAATAATAATAAATAAATTTCTTTACCGTAGCAACTTGGCCCACTTGTTAGTATACAATCTTATACATGGTGTACAATCTAAAATGGTTCAGTATGGAGAAGTTAGAAACTATGAGAGATAGCGAAATCTGTTCTTAGGAACAGCAGAACCCATGTGGATTGTACAGTCAACAGCAAAAGTAGATGATCAAAATCAGAAATTCTATACTAATGAACAAAGTTCGCGTCAGAACTGTGTGGTGTTAAGGTAATTCTAAAGTAGGTGATTGTAAATTATACCAAACATTAGCAACTGGTACAGCTGGCAAATATGCCTGATCAATGTTGATTCCAAAAGAAATAAACGAAATTCACATCACAATTAAGAAGTGAAAATATAATTCAAAACTAGTGAACTGTCATGTTTGTCAAAACTTTGATCGTAACAAAACTTCTTAATGCTTCATGATTGTTTGAAATTTTGATGTTATGTTTAAGGAAAAACTAAAAATAATCATCATAAGTTTTTATTAAAAATATTCATAAAAAATTACATAGTTGGAAAACTTTACACTTTATACGTCCACGACTTCTATTAGAAACAATATTTTCTTCAGTGTAGCGCGTGTTATTTATTCACCATAGTGTAAGGCGGCCCTGTTCATTTGAAGAGAATATTTTTTCATCAGAAAATATCACATTAAAAATCATAATATCTTTGTGCAAAATTTACACTCTCTTGTTTATGCAATGAAGTTAATTATGATTTTCTGGCTGACGGTGCCGTATTCCTGCGTCCTTTAAACGTCAATGAACAGGATCCCGCGTTAACTCGTGAACGGGTGCTGTTTGAGGGTGTTCGTCGTTTGGATACTTGGGGGGAGGGAGACTTGCCGAGCTAACAGATGCAGAAAAGAATAATTTTGTATAGACATAGAGAGACTCTGTAAATTTATTTTGAAAAAAATATACCCGTGAAGTTTCTTGCCAGTTCTTCTTCACGAAGGTTTTTTCGAACTGGTGGTAGAATCATGTTTTATTTGACGTCAATAAGAACAAGTAATTGTCAATGTTGAGAAAATAAATATTTCATTTCATTTCATTTCAGTAGTCATAGAAACTTTCATATGCGTGGCGATATCTCTGATCCGCGTAAACCCACTATTTCTCATCCTGTTTACGATATCTCGATTTTGCACAGTTGTGCAACGACTCAACATAAATAACGGCATACAGATAAAAATATTAATCCAACTTCCGGTTTTAATATATTGTAATCGACTAAAAAGACAAAAGCGCATAGTCGTATTCTACCTACAGAACTTCTCAGCAATCTATTCTTAAAAATTAAAATTATTTAAGATCTAATTTGTTATTGGTTAAAAACAACATAATCATAAAGTTATGATTTTGTACCGCGTCACCTACTTTTGAATATTGACACAAATTCACAAACATGCAAGATATTAATGATTTTGTATCGCTTCACCTACTTTTGGTCCTTTAACAGAAATTCACAATACTTAATAGATGAATTTAATTGATGTTAGTTAAAGATACAGAATTAAGAAAATAAAGTACATTCTAAACCATTCTTAATCATTGTGGAAGATGTTAGTGTGATGTGAATTTCGTTTATTACTTTTGGAATCAACATTGATCAGGCATATTTGCCAGCTGTACCAGTAGTTAATGTTTGGTATAATTTACAATCACTTACTTTAGAATTACCTTAACAATACACAGATCTGACGCGAACTTTGTTCATTAGTATTGCATTTCTGATTTTGATCATCTACTTTTGCTGTTGAGTGTACATCCGGTATATCTATGTTAGTACAAAAACAATAAAAAATGTAGTTAAATCTCAATAAATATATAAATTGTATTGGTGATGTCATAAAAAATCTTAAAATGTCATAAATAATCAAATAATAAATGTAAGTAATTAATTATAAAACAAAAACACATTTCATTACAACACAACAAAATTAAATTCAGTCATTAAAATACAATTGAATGGGATGTCAAATTACAGCAAAAAGATTAAATAGAATATGCCAACAGACCAAGTATTATGTCTATGTATATATATATTATGCGTCAAACTCGAAATTTTTAGGAAGAATGGCGAGATATGACTCGATCCTTATCATTAAGCGAGAACAGTTCGTGGTCCTCAATGGCATGTAACCTCATATTTTACTTTATTTTATTTTAACTATTTATTACTTACGCTAAATAATGTATGATTAAGTCCCCGTAATTCCTTTACCTTATAGAATAACCTATTTTACCACAGGCACTTCGTTTGTACGTTTCGAAATTCAAGAACTACTACATGGATTAATGTGAGTCCTGTATTTAAATAAAATATCTAATTATTTAGTTTTCAGAAGGCTAAAAAAGCATATTGAACGACTGCGAAGGAAACCTGGAGCCGTTGCGACATGAGATTGTAACGTGTTCCTTGCTCTATCACGAAAGAACTACTAAACTTACCTATATTGATGAAACTTCTTATAATAACAACAAATTTAGTCATATGGCGTAACAAAATTATGTGAGATGTATAAAAGTTTAAAACTCGCCAACTAATTACCGTTCTTAAATATAAATTTCGCAAATTATTACATATCTCAACTCACAATTAAGTATAAACATATAATTACTAATGGTTAATAACCATAAATACGTGATGCCACATTCTTCGCGATTATTACCATATCATGGTTTACTCAATACTCCTGTGGCCTGTGGCCTTTCCCAAGTTGGGCCGATGGGCTAGCCAGTCAGTTGCCAGGCTAGTTGGCACCACATTATGTTTGCTATCACATTAAGTAACAAATAAATAAATGGCTATTGTCACTCATAACGAGATGTAGAAAAGGTTACGTAATAAGGCTGTGGACTTGGTGGGAGCGGAAGCGGTTTGGTAGCGTAATTCAAATGTGTTAAAACACAGAGATACATCTGGCTTTTTGCATAATATTTGTGTATCCAACGCAGCATAGTATTGGATAATAAAAGGAATAGAAATCTATCGTAACTTATCAATCACCTCCGTAAGACTCAATTTTGAAATATCTATATTTAAAATTGACAATTGCTACTGTTCTTGTTAAGGTTGTTAAGGTTATATGAAGGCTCTACCACCAGACTTGTAATAAATATACTACTGTTTGACAAGGCATCGATAGGTTTGTTATATGAAGATTCAAAGGTCATGTTATAATTACAAAACCATTTAACATTAAGTTTTTTTGTATTCTTGAGATTAGTAATCAGGTGAAATACCAAAAATAGAATCTGCTAAATAACTTATATTGTACAATTTCTACAATAACATACATATCTACACCAAAAATTCTTTTATTTCTCTAACGTAAGTATGTATTATTTTTGGTAGAATTTTAAAATGCTCTGAAAAAAATCTGGTGCAAGTTGAACTAATTTTCAATAATCTATAGCTCAAATTTTTGGTTAAAGAAAATTACGAGAAATTATATAACATAGCCTTAGCACATAACTTGACAGTTTTGCAGTAGTTTCACAGTTTACATATTAAAATGATGAATAAAAATCTGAAAAAAAAGTCATTATTTCATTTATATATTACTCGTACAAACCTCCAAATCTGTTCATAATAAAATCTTATTGTGCAAAAATACCGCGTCCGCCCATGACCGTAGTAACACCCGCAGGTGCGTTATGTAACAAGGTGAAGGCCGCTAGGTAAAGCGCGCCCGCGCCGCAGCGCAGCCCGCCCCGCCGCCCGCGCCGCCGCGCCGCCGCCGTCTGCATTACTGCCGCACTCGCTGCTTAGCGACAGGCGAACTTGTTTACTTACTTATTTGCAATAAACAATTTCATGTTGTAATTTGTATATGTTGCGGCAAGGAACTCCGTAGGGCTTATGAAATTAGCTGCAACTATATCATAAATGCAAACTTTATAAGATTTAAACTATCTTATTATTCGAAGATCATATTTGAAAATGCTTATTTTTTATTATAATTTTTCTATAATATTTAATGTTTTTTAATATTTATATCAATTTACAACTATGAATTATCCCTGATAATAATTGAATCTAAACTTTATTATTGATGTATATTATTATTGTATATTCCTAACGGTGTATGGTACATTCTAAAGATGAAAGAATGCGCACACAGGGTAAAACAAATGGGCGTGTACATATGCAAATAATTAACTTTTATTAGAAAACCAACTTGAAATATAGTTAAAGCATCCTCGGTATCGCCAAGACTTAATTTTTTCACCTATCAGGAATTAATTAATAAATATATATGTATATAAAAATCCCCAGACAAACACACTTTTGAATGAACATAAATCAAACAGGAGGGAACCCAGAAAAAAGATACATATACAAATATATACAACCATGAAAAAAAAGGTATATTTCCGCATAAATGGAAATTTGCGCACATTATTCCGATTCACAAAAAGGGGTTCGAAATCTGCAATACAAAATTATAAAGCTATCTATGTCAAATTCTGTAGCCAATTTATGAGAATGTGTCGTTTACAATGAAATTCATACTGTAATTGTAAAATCTATACCAGCAAAACCAATTGGTTTTTGTAGCATGCTTCTGAACGTTTGTTCTGTCTAACATGGAGTGTGGTGGTCAGGTTGGCGTGGCCTACACTGATTTTAAAAAAGGCTTTCGATCGTGTGGAGGCTGTTATTCTTATCAACAAGCTTGGCAGGTTAGGTATTTGACTTATTACGTAGGGTACAATCTTATTTGTCAAATCATTCTCAGATGGTTCTAGCAAAATGATCTTGATGGACTATTTAACTACTATTCACAATAATGCATTACTGTCAATATCAATAAATGCCAGTGTATCTCGTTCAAACGTAAAACCAAACCTTTCTTCTATAATTATCACTTTAATGGTATAGTACCAAAAATAACTACCACCGCTCGTGATCCCGGATCCAATTTGATAACAATGATAGCTGGATAGAATAAACATGGAGCCTGGACCCCAAATCTGGGACCTCTTATAAGCCCAACTAGAGTTTCGAGCAACATTCATCGAATATTGTAGGCAAAAAGAAATCATTTGACTTAGAGCCTTAAGATAATCTATTCATAAAGTTTCTTCAAAACGCTAGATGTTTTAAGCAAGTCAAGGTGAATATATCAGATACTAGATTTAAAACAAGATTGAACAAGGTGTTCACAAACGTCTTTGGTGCGTATACGCATTTCGGTGTCTGTACTGTCAATGACAATTAAGATTAACCAATATTAGCGAAATGGAACTTTACTAGAGTGACATAAGAGCGGTCTATTTGTCAAAGTTTAAGGTTTAATGAGGTGAACGAGTTATGCTAATCGCGGATCCATATTGATCAATATTTATAAATAGTCGCTTTAACATTGATGTGTTTATATTATTTTGTGTTTTTTATTTATTTAATGAAGCAGTTTTACGATGATATGTACAAATAATATCCAGTTGGTTTAATTAGTTCTGTGTTTCCGATTTATGCTGTTTGAAATAGTCAACATTCATTAGAGAGACCAAAACTTAACCGAAATAGCTACTATATATCATTGTTAAGAATAATTTTGCTTACCTTTTACAGATGTCCATAGCATAGAGTGTGAGTCTATGTCATGGCTGTCAGTATACGTGCTCAGACATCATAATGTAGGAGTTATTTATCACTGATACTGACCTTGAACTCCACACAGATTTCCCAGCATTTTATAACCAAATCCTTAATTCAAAATCAGTTAGTCTTTGATGGTCTTACATAATATCTACAGATGGTACATTAATTAATTTAGATTACTATGGAAGATATTAATATATTTATAACTAAGCATTTAGAACCAAAGTGAGAATTCATTATTTTATTTTAATTTTTACTTACTCGATCGCTACTCCGTGTTCAATTATTTATTTATTGCTTGATTTTAATTTTAATTCGATCCCTACCCCCTCCAGATGAAAACAGTACCAAAACGCAACTAATAATGAAAACAGAATTAACTTGCCTCTACTCAATCTGACGGCAAATCAACAAATACGGCAATCGAACTGTCTCGAGCTTGCAAGCGATGTGTATGTAATAACTCGAGGAATGCCTTTTTTAATATGTAAATAGTTAGCGACATATTCCTGTACATTCGATAATTTACTGCCAATGAAATTTAGCTTAAACTAAATACCACTGATTGTGACTGTCGTAACCATCCACACATACCAGAAGGGCCTTTGTTTCTTCCATCGCGTAGAAGATAAGTAAAGAATTAATTGACTTATGCAACTGAAACTTAAGAGTCCACACCGTCAACATATAATGTATAAGACAAGTTTTGAATTTATAACTTTTAATTGTTGTGAAAACTAAATTATTCTTAATTTAACTTCGATCTAAAATTACAATATTCTCTCAAGAAGACATCGCTTTAGTCAAAAATGGTTTTATTGAATTTTTTAACCTATTAATTTATGTCCTAAGGTATATCAAGATGCGCAGAATTAGTGTTTTGTTACCTTTTTAGAAAGCATATATGTAAATAGTAAATGCTCACTTCATTAGAAAGGAGCTGAAATAGGCAGTGTTTTGTTACTTTCAATATTTTTTTTCAAGTATCCGTGTTTATGATGTGTACTAGCAAGACAGCTTAATGATCTATTAAACGTTAAAAAAAAATACGTCATATGTTACGGTCATCAAAACTTTGTGTTTCTCATGTTTAAAACAATTTTGACAATACAAAATTGACAGTAAACTTGTCAATTTTATTCCTAAATACCAAGTTGTGGGTGTTCAATATTATTCAAAACGTACTAAAAACTAAGGTTTATTTAAAATTCAGTCGCAACACTTCCAAATGGCGGGTTTTGTTATTCAAGGATTCATACATTTTAATAAAATAGATTGACAGCAGTAATAGGAAGGTCGCGTGGTTGGCATTTGCGTAATATACCCATAAAGTCTTCTCTCTACCTTTGACCTTAAGTTGCAGAATGTTCGACCTTGAACTGGAAAATCTGGTTCCTAAAAACTTAATTTTGATGAAGTAATTATAGATTCTGCAACTTCGCATTAAGTTTATAACCTAGTCATAATACACTAAGCCCATCGTGACATAATAATATTTGTAATCGCTACATGGAGTTTAAAGTGAGTATGATTGTTGATCAGGTACGGTTTGTTACTATTGGTCGACGTTCAGGAAGTGTTCTTTTGATAAGGGTTTTCAAAATAAAAGATATGAGTAAAATTAAGATAACGTAAATTTTATTAACAATATCATTCGGGATATCACAGAACCGCACGAGCGATAACAATAAGAAAGGGGAGGGGGATGGTTGAGTATTATTGGACTAGAGGTTTGAAGGGATTTGATGGCTTAGGCACCGGGGGCGACGGGTAAGTGGGCGCCCTGGGGCTGGAAGCCGTTCTCATCAGCAATGTAGGTGACTGAGTAGACGACGCCGTCGGGGCCTGTGTAGGAGTAGCTGCCGCGGACCACCAGCGCCTCATTCTCAGCTCCTGCATTCTTCAATTGTCCTTGCTCGTTAGCCGTGATCCCGTTGGAAGTCTCGTAGCTGGAATGAAAAGATAATTTAAACATTTGACCTGATTGGTGATTCAGATAATTTGGGAGAGTACGGAATGCTATATTTACCCGTAGCTGAATCCGTCAACGCCGATGTTGTCGGTTTCGTAGCGGAGCACCACCGCCTGACCGTCGGGGCCGGCAGAGTTGGCGGGGGCGGCGGCGGCAGCGGCCACGAGCAGTGCGAGTACCACGAACTGTTGGAAAACAAACCACTGTTAGAAAACCCACGAACACTTCAATAAATCGATGTCACTATATACTCGCACTTGAGACGTACCAATTTCATTTTTGATTGGTTTCTTTTTGTTGTTTGTTGTTGATAGAAGGAAGGCACTCGATCGAATGATGCTGTTGGGATGCGCCGACGCGTTTATATACTCGAGCGCGCTTCTTCGCTGGCAAGGACGCGTGGCGACATTTGAACTTAGAACTCGGCGGCTTCAAAGGTCTGAGTGTGTCCGGTTGCAGGCCCGCTGCTACACATAAATCAGCGCGTCTGGAGAACAAACGTAGTCCTAAGTAACGGTGACAGAATCAGACCAGGTGTTGGCATTTAAGTCCCAGTATTCAAATGGAACATTATATCTTTACTTGAATAGTGATAGGTATTTCTGCAGCAGTGGCTAGTGACAGCGAATATCTTGTGGAAAATGTACACTTTTTAATGATTGGGAAAGATATATCCTGTTATGGTTTCCATAAGAAAATAATATACAAACAAGCACTTGTTAAGTTCGAATATGGTTGTGTCAGTTCGATGAAAATTACGATTTTGTGTCAGTTACAATTAATTAATTTTAGACGTAGGAAAATAATTTTTTTCCAATTCCTAATTCATTAAAAAAACCGCATATATTTTCATCGCCTATTGTAATTTGACATAGCTCTGCAAACAAATTAAGTAACGAAAGGGCAAATTAAATATTTCTTTGTATTGTCGCTTGAAAATATCAAAGTGACTTTTACAATAAAAAAGGAATTTTATGAATAGTTCAGAAATAATATATAAGTTTCGGCCCACACTCGCTGGATGATAAAAAACAGGCTAAACATTTTCTGGTTTTGTGCACTGCTATAAACTATGACATAACTTGATTTTAAGTCGCCTCTTTATATTTTAATTTGAATAACGACAATATGGCCTTAAGGAAAAATTATCTACATTTGAATGATTGCTCAAATTTCAGAGTATTAAATAAGAAACTTAAGATTACAGTATCGTACGTTAACGGAAACTTTTGAAAATTGTTGGAATAGTGTTGATTCCAATCCTTTTTCCGTTGAGATTCAAAACAAGTTGAACCCTGATGAACCAATGGCTATATCCGGGAAGTAGTAGAGAAATATATTGGCTATCGTATTTCTTTAAATGTTTAACCAATTAATGTAGTATTGATAACTTGAGTAACAGTTATTGTAAAAAAGCATTCCTCCAAAAAACATAATTTCAGTTCAGTTTAGTTGTTTATATGTCAAATGCATTCTATTGAAATAACATTGTTCAATAAAGACAATCTAATATTAAGTTGGTAACTAATTGTACCTTCACTACGAGGCGAGCGTTAGTCTCAAATGTCAAATTTTATTATTCTATAATGTCAGGAGTGATTTAGGTCCTAAGTGGTTACAATGTAACCTG
This sequence comes from Marasmarcha lunaedactyla, assembly GCA_923062675.1. Classification (NCBI taxonomy): domain Eukaryota; kingdom Metazoa; phylum Arthropoda; class Insecta; order Lepidoptera; family Pterophoridae; genus Marasmarcha; species Marasmarcha lunaedactyla. The sequence continues at coordinate 1,512,061 of OV281344.1, forward strand.
CGTCCTTATTGTACGGTGAATTTAATTTAAAAGGACATTGAGTTTGCATAAAAACTTAAATGTTAATTAATTGGAATGGCAACATTTCGGGTTAAACAACTTATAGCTTTGAGTTATTTAACTTTGGATACACGATTTCAGTTTTCTCACATATTGTCTTTAGGTACAAATACTTAACAGCGGTGTATAGAAAAAAACATTTTTTTTAAAAAGGTTACTTTTTTTTTATTTAAGCATTTTTAAGTTTTATAGCACAATAAAATATTCTCAAAAAGTTTTATGCTGAGTCCGCGAGATTTGTAAACTTTGACACAGGTGCAACTGTGTATGGCGTACACCGCGCGACAGCCTCAGTCCTCTCACTGCAAGGCTTCACCCAACCAAGGGGTGGTTTTAGGCAGTTTATATTCCACCACGCTTGCCTCCTGCGCGTTGGCTGATATTTTCACATACCTTCGAAATAACTTCTTCGGTATGTGGGTTACTCACGATGTTTTCCTTCACCATAAGAGTAGTCAGCTTTATACACTTTAAAAACTCATTGGTACATTCGGAAGTCACGGGGATCGAACCCGCGACCTCAAGGTTCTAGAAGCCAGCGCTTTCACCACTGTGCAACTGACGCTTTTTTGATATAGTATAGTTATACTGACTGATCTCAAAACAGGTGGTGCTCCTGCAGGTGGGTGCCAGAGAAGAAAGTTCCACAAATAACCGTTGTGACGGAATAACATGGAAATCTAGTCATAGTCAAATAACTCGTCATTTGTTTTTTAAATTTAGAACACTACCTATTTTGGGATCAGTTACTGCTTTTTGTAGCAAAAAACTTCTCAACTGCTTTCCATCGGAACAAATATAGATCTGGAGAACTATGAAAAGCTCGTTGATCGTGAAATACCTATTTTCGCCTTCTACCATTATTTCAGTTAATCCAGAAATGATGCTTTATTTTATCAAACCTACAACATTATTAAAACATCTGCAAGCGAGCTGGCGATCCGTCTAGTGATTAATGGCATCCATGTCCATGGGCATTATAAAATGTAGATGTTGAAGTACCGTACGCTCTGTTTGGAAATGCCTTTGATCCTGCAATCGCACTGGTAATACCTTCTTTTACCAGAATACATCCACGTAACTACAATTGTAACGGCAGTTAAAATACAAAAGGCTTAATACCGCCCCAGATGAGATCTTAACAAAATAAACTCTACTGCCTTTATATTACATACCCTTATTCACAAATCAAATACTGTTTCAGAACTATCTGTAAACATGTTTATAATATTTTGCGACTATCATTCACTTGAAAAATATTGATACTGTCGAAATCATTTCGTTCCGCTCACCATAAAGATCCACTGGCGCCGTCACGCGTAGTACTTTAAACGTTACGAAGGAAATCCCGCTCCCGCGCAACTTGTTCACTTATTTCAATATTTCATTTTATTTTTATGAGTACCCTTCAGGGGTGTTGTTAAGCCAACATGTTCGGTTATATCTGCAAAGATTTCTGGTTCGATAAACGGCAATCATAAATGCACTTACAAACTATAAAAAAACAATACGTCGATTTGTGAAATGCATTTGTTCATTGATATAATTACAAACTTGAAATTCTGTTATGTTTGGAACCTCGGACTTTTTGTCGTCCACAATGCGATATACAAACCTTATTTATTATAGTGGAGTAGCCAAACACTGGTCTGAAACAGTTAGTTTGTTTTTTGGTCAGACTACCTTTCTGTAACAGCCTCTATTTGTTTTTCCTAACCTGGATCGTGGAAAGCGTGGATATTATACTATTCCATCGTCACTTCCCTTTAGTTCAAATAGAAAACAAACGACATTCGAACGAGTCTTTCGAACGAACGACAAGACGAGTACTGCATACATTATTATGAAGAATTTCTCAAAATTACCGTGTGTAAGAGAAACCAGAACATTCGTCCTGTGTAAGTCTTGTCGGCAATGCGCGCCATTCAGCAACACAAATCACCTCGCAGCTGGCTGCTACCTCGCCCGTGCGCAAACAATGCCACTGTTCAATAACTTACTACGCATGTGGTATTGTTTATACTTTAAGCTTCTTGCTTGGATTGAGTTTTATGTTTATTATTTATTGTATTGATTCATTTACTGCTAGTTTTTGACGGCCGAGAGGTGTAGTGGTAAGTATGCCGAAAGTCCCTGGTTCAAGTTCTGGTCGGGGCATTCATTTATGTGACACAGATGTTTGTTCTCGGGTCATGCTTATATATAATTATATGTATTTGTTTATTTCGAGTTCTGCCCCAGTTTGCAATAAGATCATTCATAGCACAACCTCTGCCTACTTCGGGCAATTTAAAAAAATTTAACGTCTACGATAACTTGTAACCGTACTTGTCTAAAGGGCAGGATGTGCCAGTTATACAAAAGTGATTCAAACTGTGTGTTAAGTATTTTGCCAACCTCTTCGCAACAGAAACCAACCAGCCGTGTATCCTCATCGATTAATAAAATCAATTTATTAAAACTGATTATTGAATATTAGTGTTATACATATAATATTTAGACTTAGAACATCATTGAAGTTTCTGCTATATAAATAATATAGGCGTATATAACAGATACACCTCAATGATGTCCATGGCCTCGAGCCGTGCTTACCACTGAATACGACACTTGCTCCCGGTCGTTCAAAATAACCATCGGTTACTACATCAAGTGTCCTCGTATGCAGAGCGCGTTGAAATCTTTTCTTTACACAACGATTTAAAGTGCATTATATTATCAATAATATCTATATATCAAACTAACTAATATTACTAACTATTATAATATACTAACTATTATTACCTAACTAATATTAATAATGTGAAAGTGGGTTTTTTTGTGTATTGATCTGTTAGTTTCTTCAAACTAGAGCGCAACCTCTTTTGTTCAAACACATTGTTAAGGTGGAATAAGCTGTTCCGAGCGACGCGATATTAAAACTCTAGGTAATGTATTTTTATTTTGGGAGGGAAATCAAACTATTTAATTCATTTAAAAAAGAAATTACATTTATGAAAAATAATAAGAGACGAAAATCCACGTTTTAACACAAAGGTACACAAAGTTATACTTAAAAGTTTGTTTTTCCTTAATGCAGTATAGTAAGAGTCTTTTAAAACTTATTTTTACTCAGATGTTGTAATTCATATTTTTTATAGATATACTACTGGAACTTTTATTTAAACACTTTGTACAAAGCTTAATAGACTACGACGAGTGTTGAACTTGATATCCGATGAGAGATGAGAGACATCACGTCCATCACCGATCTACGGTAAAACTTTATTAAGTTTCTGTTACATTGTTTTAAGCATAGTAATAAGTATTTGTTTTTATAGTTAATTGATTAAAGATAAAGACTTAAAGATCAGTCTGTCAACTATTTGTAAGTTTTATGACTTGGAATCAAACCATATTTTTGAATGTTTTGATTTGAAACTACTCAGTTAATAAAGAGATGCCTCACATTTAATTCTCTGAATCTTTATTATTAACAGTATTTTATAAATATTATGAGAATCATTATACCTAATTTTTATTTTTGTATTTTTACTTTTAGATTTCGCAGATGAACCCGCAGCGGCCCTACTAAGTAGTTACCTATTAATTAATAATAATTTTTTACATTATCACATTAATTTCTATCAGTTTATAAGCTAAATAAGTTCCTCGGCGTGTCTTGTTCCAAGAGCAGCCATCATTGCGGAGGTTCCACTCATGATTGATTGATCATGACCTTTCTACAGTTGCATAACTGCTCGGTGCTACGCTAAATAATATCGAGGGTTCGGATGAGCACATGTCGATGGACAGTACAGTCAACGAGTGCGATGGGTGAGCTATTTATATTAAATAATTCGCTATTTATATTATACATGGTTGTTGCTCTCATCTCTTATCTCTTCAGCAGGTAATAATGAAATTTTACCTACCTATTGGAGTACAGAAAAAAAAACGAAAAGACTACTGTTCTCGAGATATGCAAGCAAAATTTTTTTGACTACTAATGGAGTATTTGATGAAAATTTCAGAATGTACGCACTTCAATCATTTAGGTGAACAATGTGAATGAACAGTATACTTCAGATTTCGGATGACAATGTTTTTTTAAACATTTCGTTTATTCTACAAATGTTCATATTTTCTGATAAGCTGCCGGTGTTGTGGTTGATAGTTGACAAGCTGCTGACTGTACTGCGGGCAAGGTAAGGTAACATTTGCGACATACAATAAGCTGATTAAATATTACAATAATTGGATTACTGGTTACAATTGAATCCCGGCCGATGGCTACCGAGCATCGCGCGCTTATGAAAGTGAACTATTGAAGTGGATTGAAATAGATTTTGTAACATATCGCTGTTTGGAAATTATTGTATCTGGTTTGAAATTCATATCATTGTTTATTAAATATTTGGGTAACTTCAGTTAGTAAGAGAAATAGAGAGAGAGAAAAACTAGTAATTGTCAATGTTGAGAAATAAATATTTCATTTCATTTCATTTCATGGCAAAAACAATTAATTTCGTTTTTCATTGAGATATATTATAGGCTAAAACAAAATTTAACACACTAACAATAACTTAATAAATTAACTTAATAACTTATGCTCAAACTAAACTTACCCAAAAGGAAAAAAATTAAAATAATAATCATAAATTTAATACTTAACACAAAATACTTGCTAACAATCAAAGGCTAATATTAAATCGATGAATGAATGTACATAATATAATTAAAATCTCCGGGCTGTAAGTAGAGAGGAGAGTCTTGATATTAGTTGGGCGCTGAATCTTAGGGAGAAGGAAATCAAATAGTGATACCGAAACGAGCGGGCGATTAAAAAATGTATGGTCCACTGTTCCTAAATCCTGACCACAGTCGCAGAACGGGGAAGAGCGAACTCCAATCCTGTTGAGGAAAACTGGGGAACAGCAATGACCTAAGCGAAGACTGCAGACCACCGAAGTTGTCCGTTTGTCTGCCTTTCTAAATTTAAAAAGCCAAGGTCTATCGGGAATGGTGCTGGATGTCACCGTAGTGCTTACCTTTTACTGTCCGCGACGCCTCCCATTCGGAACACCACACGGCCTGTCGGTGGGATTAAGCTAGGAAACTCAAATCCTGAGCGAAGCACATGTAGTAATCTGAGGAACTGATTTGGATGGGATTGGGGTCCTTCAATCGTATTGCATATTTTTGACAAAGTTTATATGTCAAATGTCAAAGACACTTTTTTTTTTAAATATGTTAAAACTAGTGAAGCTACCAATTATCCTAAGAATGATGTATACGTACGCCTTAAGAGTCATATATATTAGATATACTACCTTAATCTATATTTTAGTTTAAATGTGTGAATATGTATGATGTGGCTGTATTGAATAAATAAATAAATAGACTATTTTGTACGTTACAACTAAAGAACAATATACTATATAAACATAAGTAATTTCTTGGCAATTTTCTAATTATACCCTAACTAACTCACAATCAATCGCCGGATAAAACTTATTTTCTTTATTCGGCAGTGATCAAAGCTTTAATCTAATTACCATACGCGTGTGACCATCTGCCGACCTTGGATTGCGAAACTAATAACTGGTTAGTAAATTACGATAGTTCGTTCAAAGTTTCGGAGCTTTTGTCGATTTTATTCACCGACTTAATTACCTTATAAACAAATTATTCTTATCGTTTTATTTTGAATTTCACAATAACAATGGTTAGATTAAAGAACTTTATTTCTCATAAGAACAAATTTATAGTTCACTTAAAATGAAATACAAGTAAGTTTTTTCTTATAACTAGATAAGATGAAGGTATTTTTTTGTCCGTCTCTGACGTCTTGTATAAAAATTAATTACAAAGTTGGTTACATTTATATATAAAAAAATGAGATAATATGCTAATTGTTATGGAGATTATGGACATGTTCTTTTAACTTAAGTTTATACGACTCAAAAGAGTCTAAATGCATTTACTTTGTTTAACATCAGTCAGTTATGTCAAAAAACTAGACACTTCTTGGACATGATTGTCATACTTTATTAAACCTATTTTTGAAATTTGTAATACAAAAATTACAATGGAGTATATCGACTTAAATCCAAAGTGTTTAATACTTTATGTTAAAAAATCCTTGTTAAAAATGTTTATCTCAAAGGTTCCGAGCCCTCCGAAGTTTCGTATTTCGTCTTCGTATTTGGAGTCCCACATTATCGTAGTCTATATGGTTCTACATTTTTGTTAGATGTCGTCTTCGTCGACGTTATGGGTGAGATTTCCTTGTGATTTAAATTAATTAAAATTATGCAAATCACGAATTCTCATAAGGTTATTTATGTTGGTAAACTTTACTTGTTTTTGTATAATTTAATATTAGTTAACAAATATTCGTAACTAGGATATGTAAAGGTTACAGGTAATTACAGTTTTTTTACAAATGTGTGTAAAATATTAATAATAGCTGTAACTAATTGAGCATGGAATGATGCGTTTTATTTCTTATGCAAACTGCAATACAGTCTTTTGAAAAGGTCAATCTGTCAGCCTGACTGACGTGTGACTGTACCAACGTTCCAACTCATGCAATTATCTCGATCATAGTCATTACCAGTTGGGATATCAATAACACAAGAAATCATATCATTGTTACGAGAGCGCGAGCGCAGCAGTCAAGAATCGTAACATTACGCCATAACATCACTTATTTAGTTTTATTACTCTCATTATTATTACCATTAAATCAATTATAGTTGCATACGAAGATGCGTTCTAGTTTTTCTATTATATGTTGATAGATTTGTAAATGTAGGCTACAAAACGGTAGGCGGTTATCATTCTAATATTAAATTTCATTAAAAGTTGCAGATATGTTGTTTGTTACCCATTTTGTTGTGAAAAGTCACTCACTTTTTTGGAGGGCTTCTTTTAAATTCAATGACATTACAAAATAAATTATTTATAGTAATTTATAGTTTTGTACAGTAAAGTGGTAGCTAATTATTTGTTTTTTTTTTTTGTTTTAATTTTGTTTCCGCTGGTATTCTTTCTTTTTAACCGTCATGTTTACTACATTGACTTTGGAGGGACCAGTTAAGGGAAATACAGCCAGTGGAATCATAGTAAGCCGGCAGCATTGATCACAGTGTAACACCAACAATAAGTGTGTGTTTAGGTCCGGCTGCCGAACGACATTCCATCTGATTGTTCATGTGCTTGCTTGCTCGCTGCGAAAACTGGAACTATAGTTTGGAGGAAATTTCAGGTTTCGTGATACTCAATAAGAGTACAGTTCTCAAAAAATATTAACATTCTAGACTTTTATCATATAAAGTAAAACAGAACAGAAACTCAGCGATAACTTTATTAAATACTAAACGAAAAAATAACAAATACACATCAAATTTAATGCGCATGTCAAAGTCAGCTGATATGTAGAGTTGTATGCGATTGCTAGTCAATTATGTTTAGTATCGATCGTACCTAATGCAGAGGTGTGTAAGCAGCGCAAACTGGTCATACGGCATTACACATTGAATAGTCCGAGTTTAAAGGTTACACCGCAGGTCACATTGTAGAACTTAGGTTGGCTGCACAGTGTCACGTATCGAATCATTTTATATTTGTGTACTTTTAATGCTTTGCTTGATTAATGAAATGAATCACAAATATTTGGCATAAATATGGATATAACATCGGAGGCATCCAGTGAGAAAAAAATTTCAAGAGAGATTCTATTTAAGAAATGTTTTTTCGTGAAATTAGACTTTAAGTGGGAAATTTAAAGTACATACAGGCGGATTTTCAGTCGCCAAAATACCTACATGTCACTATATTTTAAGAAGTTTGATAAACTACTTTAAGACCTAAAATTTCAGGAAGCAAAGTTCATATTGTCTAGTAGATAAAAATACACCAACAGCTTCTTATATCTTTCAGTGCTGCTAAGACCTCCCAAAGATATAGCAATCACATACATTCGATAGCTTTACAGCGTTATGCCCACATCATCGCCTGGTTGCTTATTTGTAGATCAAGTATTCACACAAGTTATGTAACCCTTTGTTGGTCCTTGATTAGATGTCAGCGGCAATAGAACATTTCTTAACTGGGCAATTGTCTGCTTGAACGGTTATTGAGAAACGAAAGTTTGACGTGATGTATGGAGAATCAAATGTGTGTTAACCACTGGTATTGCTTTTAAGATTTTCAGTTAAAGTGGTCGTGTTGCTTCGTTTCGATTGTTTCAATTGTTTCGTCATATCGTGTTACATGTCACGTGACGGGCACGCGCTAGTTTGGTGTGTGTCCGCTTGGATCGTTAACAGTAATGTACTTTGAGATTTTATTTGATTCTATAAACAAATTTAAAGCAGCGGTAAAGTGATTTAAAAAGAATTAATATGGTACGTATTACTACCGTCGTGAATTGATTCAAAATCTAACTTCTATCGATGGTAGGAACGAGAAAATACTATACTTTTGCAGTGTACGAAACCTAAAAATATTAGCGTTACAATAATGACTCGAGGAACAAGAACAAGATAATGAAATGAAAGTCAAGTTTCAGGTCACTAAAAATAATATTAAACTTTTCTATTACTCAAAACTGTTGATGAATCACTTGTCAATTCCCCACGCCTATAATTTTGCAACGCTGTGAGTGCTCAGCTTCCTACATATCTAAAAAAACATTTCTTAAAATTAAGTGTTACCAAATGATTTTATGAATAATACTGAGGTTTGGGCTCCCCAGATGGTATCTGGTGTAATTTGACCTTCATGCGGGATGTAACCTACTTATATTATAATACTGTTTCTTCTTCTATAATAAGTTCCAGTGAGTCAGTTAAGTATTGCGACACACTACGATCAGTTGCGCTTTCTAAGGATAGCTCACACGACAACCCAAACGCAAGATACACATACGCTCTTAATAACCTACATATCCTTAAGCAATATCTTATGCAGCTATTGCTGTTTAGTTAACTTTTTAGACCCTAAACTTAAATAACACTTCCAAAATATTTAACACCTGCTTTCAGTCCCATTTAAAACAAATTTTTATTGAACGCCGTGGCGACGCTCAACAACAGTGTCAAAAATTTTCAGCATCTATTACCATATAAACGACTTTTTAAAACTGCATAGCTGTCCCAAAACCACGAAGGTCACATTAAAACTAAAGTTCACGCCAGTCCCGAGCAAGTTGCATTCTCATCACTGCCGACAGCGGGATCTCCGGTGTAACACGTGAAAAGTTACGGCATACTTTCACTAGATGGCGCGGGTCAAGGTCGCCGCAAGTGCGTTTGCGCAGACCGCTTGGACATTTCTTTTATGTGACCTTGGCTGTCGCTTGGGGATGTTTAGGTAATATTTGTATATTTTTTTTAAACATGCTTATAACGTTTAGTTTCATCATGATCAACTTGGTCTAGACGATTGAATTGTAAATACCCTTACTTTTCAGGCCCCAACTGTTTACGCAGATTGGCCTTGCTTTAAATACCGTGGATAAAAATTATACGACGATAAAGTTTTACTTGGCTATGTATTTTTTTTGTAAATTAAAAAAGAGTGACATAAGCTCTAATGATACTCTAATGTCTAGTGGTACTCATTACCATATATATCTCTATAAAAATCAATTTCCAAGGACGTCTCAAACATAAATTTATCCGACATTTAGTGACATCGCACACATTTTTGTTAGACCTTTCCGCTTCTGATTTAGTAGTTAATATATAGCTTTATTAGCAATAACATAATACTACAATAAATAACAGATCACTAAATAGTTACTGCTTCCATTATAAACTGGCCTTGTTCCTATTGCTTACCGATTTTCTTCTTTTCTATTTTCTTTACCTTTACCTACCAGAAAACCAAAACGGATGTCATAATAATTAATAGGATACTATAAGTTACCGGATCCACGAAATTTTGACCTAGATTTTTACAGATTCTCATTGATCAATGCAAGCGTAACAGTGGTTACGTATATCGGGAACTCAAAGTTAAAAATAAAAAACGTGGTCGAAAACAGTCACTAAAAAATGAGACCCCACTAATATTGCAACTATTGGTAACAATTTTTCTTACCACTATATCATTATAGCGAATTAAAACAAATTAAACTTGTATATGTATACACGAATCTTGTTTCCCAACATCCAATATTGCTGGTTTCCATAACAAAGATGTGCGCAAGAGATCCTTTTTATATAGATGTAATCTACGCTGAGCCATTTGTGCCCTACATGGAGAACTATTGATGTATACTAATTTTGTCGATCGCTGATTTTATTAAGATAGCTTCATTTTGTTTGTATGCTTTTGTTAGGATTTTGACGTGTAATGTGTGCTTTTAAATGAGAGCTGTCGTATCTTTCATCTGTTAAAGTATCAAGTTAGTGTCATAAAGAATCTTGGGAAAGGTCCAGTCGAAATATTTTGAAACAATATGTTAATACTCGTAATTAAAATTACTAATATATTAACGACACAAATTTCACGACAGAAACTCAACATTTTATTTAATTTAGATTTTTGTTTTTATCAGGGCATTTCTCATTTGTTTCTGTATACAGACAACAATTTTCTTGTTTTATATTGCGCATGGTCTAGTCGATACAAGATGTGATTAATGCTTGGCTCAATACAACAATATTTAAGACTTTTCTGTTCTTAAAGAGAGTTTCATTTTCTACTCAAGCTTGCTGGTTCCTTGGCTTTTAAATACTAATCACTTTGTTCCGGAGTTAGGATTACATCGACACTATAAATTTATCATCCATGGAGTAAAGTTCCAAATTAGGAAAGAATACGTTGGTGGTTGTCCGCGTTTTCCGTGGGTAGATGCAGAGCACTAATAACGTGATTGATTCGTGTCCCCACACCAGGTCATGTAAATACCGCCATTTTGACTGATTTAATGAACCAGACCGATATGAATATTCCAATATCTCGTGGGAAAATCATCTTTACGGAAATGTTATCTAAAGGCTCTGAGGTCAAACGAATTTGCATCATCCGATGTTTGCTGAGTCATCAAATCATTTAAAACGATTGTTTTATTGATTGACTAGTTGAGGGTAACTGGTAGTTTTATAGAGGAGGTAATTTAAAATTTGATACGCTTTGTAGTATATTTATGAAGCTTCTGTTTTAATTGGTAAATTTTGACAGTCTAGGTAGGGCTTTATTTATTACATAAGAAATCAATTTCGTGTTATAATTTATACGCCTTTTTGTTGGTAACGGCCGCGCTAAGGGACGATCAAATAATTAATTACGGGGCTTCTAATTATAGATTTCGCTTTACAGATGTGATATGAGTAAAGCATAAATTTGCTTAACAAAATCTACATTTAGGCACTTCTTTAGTAACCATAGTCTCTGTATAACAGTACCCTCTGAGAGTGGGTGTCACTTAACAATAATATATTATCATTAGTTAGAGGATGGAACTATACATGAATTCAATAACAGAAAAGTTCCTTATTTAGTAATGAAGTAAATTAAATTTTGTTAAAATAGAAAAATAAAAAAAATTATACAAGAATTTTGTAAAATCCAGAGCATATCACGTCTGACTGGCAAGGTGAAGTCAAAGTATCTTCGTTGATACTTTTTCTAAATTATCAAGTTGAGAGCAAGCCGGTAATGGCCCACGGGTATTATATAAGATATCCAAAGCAATAAAATCACAAGAAAAATAATAAAAATAAATTATCGATTATCGTTAATAAAATCTTTATTTAAAATACCTTTTTAAAAATACATTTAATATCCCAAACGTCTTCAGCCCACGACCCCGCGGCTAATTAAAAAGCAATATTTTTACCCAATTTGAACACTCAACATTTAAAGAAGGTTATCTCTAATGACACATCGTTAAGTGGCGTAGTTCAAGATCGAAGCCCAGGGTTCGAGTCGCGTCCAAACGCATCTTCTGTGAAAAGGTCAGCTGATTAGGATGCATTGTACAATACTTTAGATTAAAGTTTAATATTTGATATGTTTCCGATGATTAGCTTTGATTGGCTGTAACTACGAAATGAGTGGTTTACCGGGGGCAATTTGTATTTAGTGTCTATTCAATCAACTCAATGAATGTTTCGTATTATTGAATATTCACATGACATTTTGTGTTTGTTGCTTCCTTTTTCTTTATACTCATCTTGTTTTGAAGATTATATTTCGCTATGTTCAAGGTATGGTCATTTGACACAAACATATAGTTAGGTAAATTTATGGAGCTTTGAAAATAAAATAAAAACAACCCGATTTCAATAGAGAAGATGGTTGAAAGCTTTCTCCACGAACTGCAGGACCTCAAGCGCAAGCCACTGTCGGCACGCCGCGCTCAAGTGGACACCTGTCACCTAAGTTACTCGTGACCATGGTGTCTGTAAAGGCACCAACGTCGGGTCAAAGGGAAAAATATAATTAAAAGCGATAAAGTCCGATTAAATAGTGTTTTGTTTAGTAATTAAGCGCATATAATATTATACCATCAAACATATTATAACAAGTTTAGTAATTCTGAAATAAACACGTCGCTAAATTAAATTAAAGGCCAGTTATTGCATACGTTCAAGTTTGCCCTTTTGATATTCAAAAATAGTATTAACATCAATCAATATTTGTTATTTTTTGTCAAAATCCGTTCTGTAAGTGAAGGATGGCATTTAGAACCGCGGGCGCAGATTCCGCGGCGTTTCTTCACATGTGTCGAAACTGCGGTAAGTTCGCCGTGGTTTATCATTAGAGAATTTAATTTATTCGGAAATTTGTATTAATCTATTCTGTGAGCGTGTTGGCAACACACGCTCGCATGCTTGGATGTCGGGATGTATTTTATCTATACGTTGATTTGTGTTAGGTATTTTTAAATATTCTCAGGTATTTTTTGAATATGTATTATATATAAATTTTAGGTATTCAACCGTCATGAAAAATAGACATTTGCTATAGAGATTCGTAGTGAGTGTTATTGCGAATAGTTGGGTAGACACCGTTCATTGAAACCAATAGTACGACCAGTAGACAGACGAGAAGTAGTAAATATTGAGGCAGAATTATCTTATTAGTTATAAAAACAAAATTATATTGTTATAAGAAGTTATCGACCTAAATAAAATTCAAATATTTATGGCCTTTTCTTTTTTTTCCAGATTCAGCCTGCCTTAAATCTGTACTAGAAACGTAAAGAGTGAAATCCCGTCCAGAAAATGAAAACGCAACCAACCGAAAACTCATTTGTTTTGGAATTCCCCTGGGAGCTCCTTCTCCTTAACCGAAGCACGACTACATTAGCGTGATAATGAGGTATGGCGGCCATTCTAACATGAAGAACTGTAATTACTAAACGTCCAAAACACTTTTAGAATCTAAAAACATACTATTCCATCTCAAATATTCATCACTACATATTATAAAACAAAGTCGCTTCCCGCTGTATGTATGTCCCTATGTATGCTAAAATCTTTAAAACTACACAACGGATTTTGATGTGGTTCTTTTTAAATAAATAGAGTGATTCAAGAGGAAGATTTATATGTATTATCATATGCATAATATAGTAGAGGAACACTGATAATCTTAGAGGTTTCTAATGTGATGTCGTAAATAAACACATTTTTCTGCGCTTACATTGCAAACGCTGGCTGAACCGTACTAGATAGATCAAAATAATATGCTGCAGTATTGTACACCTTAAAAAGGACTACAAAAAAATCCGCAATGGCAAATGTCTATCTTTTCGGGGTAACTCACAATTACCATTTTTTATCCTTTACTTTTTACGCGAAATAATGGCTTATTTACGAAGTGATTATAAGCAATACAGCATTCATCTTTATCCAATTAAGTACCCTAAATACGTTGTGCTTGTAATATAGATAAATATGACCCTTTACAGCGTGTAATTTAAATGAATATTTTCGAAGATATTACAGATTTAACATGCAATGACATAGACCCGTGCGAAGCCGGGGCGGGTCGCTAGTCAATTATATAACAGAGACTTACAACCTCCGGCATACTTCTCGAACACAGCGCGGAAACGCAGCGCACGCCGACCTGCCAACCAGCTCGTGACTTGATACACGCTTCATTTGAATTCTGAGAGCTGATAGCACTAACTTTCGTCTGCGGACTCGATTGTGGGGATTTCCATCTTTTATGAGTATTTTTAACATAGATGAATCCAATTTTTGGTCAGGATCAGTTACTATAATTTCGGCTACAACTCCTCAATAATAATAATTAATCCCCAGATAAACACCCCAAAGTAAGCAGAGCTTGTGTTATGGATGACCATATCGCGAACTGAGGGTAATCCAGAAAAAGCATGCGTATATAAATACAAACACCGTGACCCGAGAACGAAATAATGTTCATTACACAAATGAATTCTTCGAACAGTACCCACAATGTCACTTGGATGTCTGTAAATAGTTCAAAACGTAGGTACTCGTAAATTAAATTCTATGACAGGTTTAATAATCCCACAGCAGGAACACCAGGGTCAGCCAACCGCGGCGGAGTTTCAGACAATGTATAGTCCACCACGCTGACCTGATGTGGCTCCACAGGCTTTACACATATTCCCCGAAATAATTTCTTAGGTATTTGGGTTAACTCATGATGTGTTTCTTCATTTCCAATAAGCATTTGGCTTATTGCACTCAAGTTGTACGAACTGATTGGTACGTTTGGTAATCAACGGGATCAAGTCTTTAGATCAATAAGCCAGCGTCACCGCTGCTCTTAAATTGTAAGATTGATTGCTTGTGCAAGCATTGAAACAAGCCAAGCCTTTCGAGCTTCTATCTACGTTAATGAATCTAGTAAAAGTTGCGTACGAGCGACTATCGAACTAGGATATCTGCGATGACCGATGAACCGACGTGAGTACTGCGATGGTCATACACTGAGCTTAGAGTTCAAATATTATGTAGGTATACTGTAATTATAAAGTGTAAAGGGTTAAAACCTCGAATCAATTACAAATATCTTGTTCTCAAATATAACTTGTTAAGGAAACGTGATGAGAGTTTAATGAAACTTAGGTAACGTACATTTATTAGCTTATGCTAATCTAATCTAAATTTTAATCTTAATCTAAATCGAATAGCTGTTTTCTAATCCTCCCTTGTAATGTAAATATAATCTTTACTGAGTCTACACAGATTATTAAATTAACGTGTAATTTTGTTTGATTCTAAAGATATTTCATTCTAATGAAACATTTCATTTCATTATCAACGCGACGATACTGGTCACACAATCTACCGAAGCTTCTTCTGACCTCTTCCTTGAGAACATGGCGTCACATCCTAACGCAAAATATATTATCCGTCTGTTGAATTAGTGATGGAAAATTAAGTTATCAAATGTAATACGAAAAACTACACGACGTGCACAACCATTGATGGGTCGATCATACTTAACACTATTTTAATTGATCTGTTAATGGAAAAATCTTTATTGAATGCGGTGATTCTTTCGTTCTGGTTTTTGCTCTGCAAACATTTCAAGAGTTAACTAATAAAAAATTACATAGCAAACAAGGTACATAGGTATCATAGGATTTTTGTGTCGATATTCGCGAATAGTCACAGTGATATTAATGAGTGGTGATCAGTACTATTTTTTGCAAATGCTTTAATAATTTACATGTATACAGAAACAGCAACCTCACCACAAAACCAAAAATTCTGCACAATGACATTATGTCGCCACTACATCCTTCCTCGCTTAATCCGGGATTAGCATAAGGCCCCGCAAACGCTCGCCTTTGGCCTGCTTACCTTGACACCGGGTGAATGTCACTTTGCATAATTATGGAATAAATATAAAACTATAACTCGCTGCGACGCTATACAAACATTCGGAGAACGCGTGATTGATTTGTTTTCATTGATGAAGTACATCCGATTTTGATTGCAGGCTTGCATATAACTATTATGCAGATATACATACTGTGGGTAAATTTGTAAATTTGTAATGTAACACTCCACTTATGGATTTCATCCAGAATTTCGTCCAGTAAGTTTGAGATGTTATTAATGTCATTCAAGTATTATAATCTCATAATGCTATTGTTGTGTATGTTGTATTGGAATCTCGTTGAAGATTTCCTTCTGTGAAGAAAGGTACAAGGAAAGGAACGTAATTCATATGCGTGTATTTTAAGTTTTATCGTTTGACAATGGAAATGAACCCAAATTAGCGTATCAACGACCGCGCCCGCGCATCCATTACACATCTGTCGAGCGTTGCGACACGCTAGAGTGCGCTCGGCTCTCGCCACTAGTGCCCCAGCGTAAAGCTAGCTACAGCCTCAATTGCCTTCCTATTTTCCGAACGTAAGTTCTGGTGTGATTTTTGCTTCAGTTAGATGCGCTGCTGTATAAGGAGACAATAATAATACGTATGACTGGTCTTGAGGCTATCTACGTACTTTACACATTTTTTATGTTGTGTTTTAAGTATTGAAATAATAACAAAGTGCAATGCTTTGGTGAAAATTGCAAAAAATTACTAGCTTTACAGATATTATTTTCGAACTTAGATAAGAGCAGTAAAATGGCTTCAGAAATTATCTTTAGGGACAAGCGGCCTATAAAGTAGTCTAACACTTTTGAAAAAACCTCCGCCTTCAGCTAACAGACGTCCACTGCAGGACAAAGGCCTCCTCTAAGGATCTTGGCCACGTGCGGCCACGTCCAGTGCCTTCCGGCAACCTTTACAAAACTGTTGGTCCAGCTTGTGGCCTGCCTACACTGTGGGTCGTGGTCACCGCTCTAGATTTTTACTGCCCCACCGGCCGTCTGTTCTACGAGCTATGTTCCCTGCCCATCATTTTAAAATTGCAATCCTCCGGGCTATGTCGGGACCTCGATTCGCCTGCGAATCTCCTCATTGCTGATTTGATTTCGCAGGGAAACTCCAACCATAGCCCTCTACATTGCTCCTAAACCTCAACACATATTGGTCTTAAACCTTCGTCTTTAGACGCTGCGTTATTTGGGACGAGAAGAAATGACATTGACACAACATCCTAGGTAGCAAAATAGCTGTAAGGTTTTGAACAATAGCTATAGTGTTGCCGTTACAACAAAAAACTATAAAATGATCATTATTAATCTAGGAATAGTAACGTAACTTTTACTAAATTATTAATTTTCGTAATTTTACCATAAGCTAACTAATAGCTGTCGTGGCCGTCCACTGGGTGTATATAATCAAGCCTTATGTTAATATGCTAATGCATATAATTATATATTTGAGTAATAAGAACTTTTGTTATGGTTATGAATTTAAGGATTACATTACATTTTCATAATAACGGTAAGATATTATATTCTGTACTTTAAAATAAGTTTGTGTTTCATTTTGTATAGTTTTTTTTAATACCTACTGATAACGTAGTATAGCCGTATCAAATCTGTCAGTTAAAATACAAGAACAAAATCTATTTCAGCATCAGCTGCGTCGTGCCTCGGGGCTAATGATCTGACTAACTTCTAATGGCAGACACAGGCGCCAGTTATAATCAGGTGGATTTGGAACTCGTATAATAATAATCTCCAGACAAACACACCAACTGTATGGCCCCAAAGTAAGCAGAGCTTGTGTTATGCATGGCCACACAGCGAACTGGGGGGGAGCCCAGAATAAACTTACATATATAAATATCAACTACCATGACCCCAGAACAAACATCTGTGTTCATCACACAAATGAATGCCCTGGCCAGGACTCGAACCTAGGACCTCCGGCACATGAGACAGGGCTACAGACCACTACGCTACTCGGCCGTCTAAATATCTAAATATCAAAATATGTCTTTGATAAGAATATATGGAGAAGTCCTAGCACTGGCAAGAGGCATTCATTTGCTGTTCATGTATCATGGATTTACCTCCACACGGTCGTTTTAAAACCAACTCTTTCTAAATAAAAATTATCACTTTACCATCCACACGTCCACGTTACATAACTAACTACCACTTTAAGACAATGCTAACTATACGCAAGCGTCTCTTAGTAGGTGGTCGGTAAAATGTCAACTCGTAATAATTTATAGATATTACTCCACGCGACGCATCGTTTATGCCAAATTTCACTGTATCGCCGGCTGCCATTTTGGTCAATTCGTTTCCTAATAAAAGACAAAGTCATTTATTTCCCGCCCACAACCTTTTATTTGAACTTTTGCTTTTAAGGTTAATTTTGTGGTTTGTAAATAAAAATTTTGTAAAATTGAGTAAATTAAATTTTAGGATGTCAGTATATTAAGCTTTTAGTAAACACGTCCTATTTTCTAGAAAGGCATGCACACAAAGACACACACAAAAGCTTATTGCAATCGTATCATATATATCGTAATCATAATTATATTATAAACTAAATCGTCTTTGAGGATGTATGGATGTTTGTTTATTGCCCGTGTAAAACTTTTGGAGTGATTCTTAAAAATGTTGTTAAGAATAAACGCAGATTACGACTTAGATTAATTTATGGGCTACGTTTTATCCCAAAATAACATCGGAAAACGATAATTCCCATCAACGAAGTCACGGGAAGCAGCTAGTTTTCCATTTAGGTCAACATGGTTGATTGAGATTCCCAATTAAACTTTCCGTTAGCTATTAGGATTTAAATATATAGAACGCTAGTACAATCCGTCATAGATCCTGGTATGATGGAAGAAACCAATATCTGAATTTTGTTTCAAACTCCAAGTGTAGTGATGATTTAATTTCCTATATTTATACTTCTTTCCTATATAATACTTGTATAGATATAGACGATGTGATAAAACTAAACTTAGACTGCGTTAAAGATGTGAAGCGGCACTTGACTTCATCAATATGTATACGGATGGTTCAAAGAATAAATTGAAGCCGCATCTTTCGATCCAAATTTGAAACAAATAGCAATGTTTAAAATAAGTAATCACTGTGTATCAACTATGACGATCAAACTCATTGCAGTCTTAAAAGCCATCCAGGCTATTGATAGGACTACCGAAAACACTGTAATTTACGTCGACAGTAAAAGTGCTTGGCACTGCATAGCTCGCTATACCTCTGATAGCAGAGAAACAACGATAGCTTATGACATTTGAAAGCACATAACTCTATTAAAAAATAAAGGCAAAAGGCTAAGACTGCAATGGGTTCCATCACACAGAGGATTACAGCGTAACGAGAGGGCTGACACACTGGCTAAGTTAGCTATAACAAACGGGCAGGATTGTATAATTAAACCAAATTTTTTAGATTTTCTAGGACAAATAAAAAACGGTTGCTATGAAAAATTCAAAGAGTAATTTGATGAGCGACGTAAAGAAAAGGGTATTTGGTACAAAATTATATTGCGGAATTTGTGGAGAAATCGATGATGTCCAACACCTAATGGTGGATTGTGCCAAATATCAAAGTCAGCGAGAGGTGTTACTTCAGTGGTACCGTCTAAATGTATACAATATGTGTTGGTTTGTAGAAATTCTTGCTAATCCCACTTCAAAAGTCACACCAGATGTGTATACAATGCTTATTAACCACTTTCGTCCGATGTATGAATATTTAGATACCTAGTTTATAAGTTAGAATAGGGTACAATGGGACTAACATAATATATTGTAATAAAAGTCCCTATAGATTTAAAATATATATTTATTTGGATACCAAATAAACTTCTTTAGGATTCAAAAATTGCCAGAAACCTAAAAAAAATGTAAATCCTCTTTAGTGCACCTACTCATTACTTTGCGAACCAGACTATCACAACTGAAACAGGACCTAGAGTCATTTATGTTACAGCCAGGGTACTTATTTATTAAAATAAAGATAACTTTATTTTTGCAACAAATAAATAATAATAATAACTTTATTGCATAAAAATCGATTAATAATACAATTATGATATCTGTTTTCCAAACTAGGAAAACCTGTTTCTTGGAAGACAACTCCTTCCCAAATTATTAAATACATATACGACGTTACCATTTGATCAATATTATTGATTAAAAAATAAAAACTCTAATTAAACTTTAAGAATAAAATTACATTCAAAATTTGAAATCATAATACAAGCAACAAATCTATTCATTTCATTTACCATGTAACATTCACCCACTAAGCGACGTTCCCTTTAACTTTTCTATTGAAAATGAACTCAATTTTAAAATAACTACCCTCATTAAATACAGAGTAGTGACATATGGAGCTCAGGCACACTATTTACAACTGATTTTTAAAGAAACTCCATTGACGTCTGTATACATAATGAACTATCCGCATCAATATACACATTTATCTGCAAACTGTAATTGTCCAACATTATTTATTCAAATGGATATTAATAACTTTATCTGGCAAATCTAACTATCTATACAAAACAATATCATTTTTGTATGTTTGTCATCGCGATGAATTTCTTAACCATTCATCTGTCATATTAAAAGTTTCTGCTATAGGTATTGCGAGCCGTGTAACATCCTCTTTTATCATCACTTCAAATTCGAATTACTTGTTCTTATTGATGTCAAATAAAGCATGACTCTTCCACCAGTTCGGAAAAACCCTCGCGAAGAAGAACTAACAAGAAACTTCACGAGTATAATTTCCTCAAAATAAATTTACAATATATCTTTATGTCTATACAAAATTATTCTTATCTGCCTCTGTCAGCTCCCCCCAAGTATCCAAACGACGAACACCCTCAAACCTACGCCATCAGGCCTACCCAATATGAAAACTAAACATAATACTAGTTGATGAACGCCGCGAGCAAAAGCTAGTACCAAATAAATATGAATGCACTAGAACCGCCATTAGTTTCGACACTCGCAATAATTTACTCCACTTTATTATTAAAATGTCACACACACGCTGGAATCCAGTCATTTTATTTTCAATTGGATTTGGCATTTGCGTAGATGGGATTCGAACCTGCGGCCTTGAGAGCGCGGCACGGACAAAGGTGATGCGCAGGATTCAGTCAAACAATGTAAATTGCCGCTTCGGTATATCTAGTTATTATATCTTGTAATAAAAGGATAAGAATTGGGATGACCTTTTGTAAGCGCTAATTTATTTTGAATTGTCTTATAAGTTTGCTTTTTGTTAATTTTGTGTTTTATGGGTTTTGATGGGTTTTGCAAATTGTTTCAGGGCATAAAATGTTATATTGTTTATTTATGATTTCATCGATCGTGCAACATATAGTTTTATTCGACATATAGTCACAACAGAAATATGCTGGCAGCTCATAAATGGTAGGCTTCATTAAGTCACTAACTCATTCATGGGTCAATGTATACGCTTTTATAATAAGGTTCCTGAGGATATCCAAGGTCTTCCTATTGACAAATTCAAAGAAACTATAAAGGAGAAGTTGTGTGCTAGAGCATATTATAAACTATCCGATTATTTGAATGATAAAAACCCTTAGGTATAATCCCTTTATTAACAGGATTTTGAGATTGTTCGTTGAGTTCTTCGTCGCGATGAATGTCTAAAGTGTCATTGTCACTAAAGTACGTCTTCTTCGGGTGATGAATCGCTCACTTCCTTCTTATATGGTTGTGGAGGGCGATAGCTGGATCCCACGCTAACTCGTGAACGGGTGCCGTTTTAGGGGTGTTCGTCGTTTGGATACTTGGAGGTAGGGAGACTTGCCGAGCTAACAGATGCAGATAAGAATAATTATGTATAGACATAAAGAGAATCTGTAAATTTATTTTGAAAAAAAATATACCCGTGAAGTTTCTTGCCAGTTCTTCTTTACGAAGGTTTTTCCGAACTGGTGGTAGAGTAATGTTTTATTTGACGTTAATAAGAACAAGTAACTGTTAATGTCGAGAAATAAAATTCATTTCAACACATAGTTATAGTCGTAAAATTATTTAAGTAACGCTTTGAAATGCTAAAAACTCAAAGTTTACTTACTATTGATTGGCAACCCCACTTTACAAGTAACTATTGATTTCCTTTTTAGCAAATTCATTGAAAAGAATATGTATAGAAAACCGAATTTTTTGCAGCGGATTATTACAAGATTAATGTGGAATTGGAGAAAGTCTACTGGGATACTGTCTTTGGTGATGTTTCAGACATTAACGCTATGGTTGATAAATTTTATGTTATTATTCGAAATGTAATCAAGAATCACGTACCACTATGTAAAGGTTCTCGAAACAAATATCCAATGTAGTACACAAAACAATTGGTTATATTGAAAAAAGAAAGATATCGCGTTAAATTGAAACAAATATGAATATGATGAAGCTCGGATATATGAATTACCTCCTCACAATTATTTAAATTCTATCGAAAGTTATATTGCAAGTAAAAACATGAAATCAAACACAGTCAAAACATTCCTTCATTTCTTCGAAGAGGGCAAATAAGTCAACAATACCTCAAGAAATGCATTTAGATAAAAATAAATACTCAACACCTCTAGATATATGTAATGGTTTGTTAAAAAATTCTCATCAGTTTATTCTACGATCAGGTTACCTCAACATTTGGACCAATGCCACACCAATTATCAAATTGCCAGTCTCGGTAACTTCTATATATCGGACATTTTTCAGGCAGTATAAAATCTAAAAATAACTCAGAGTGCATATCCAGACCTCATCCCGGCAGTTTTCATAGTGAACTGCCTTAATAGTCTCGTTCGTCCTCTCAACATACTTTATAATTCATCTCTGAACAATGGAATATTCTCAAATGTTTGGAAAATGGCTAATGTCGTTCCTATTCCAAAGAGTAACAGCAGCCTCAATGATATATCATCTTACCGGCCTATTTCTATATATGTCCACATCCTCTAACTTAATCTGACATTTAGCTGAATTTTGTTAAGCAATTGATAACAGACTACGAGTAGACACCATATACACAGACATAAGTAAAGCTTTCGACAGAGTCAACCATGAACTATTGATATCTAAGTTGTCTGGTTATTGAGTCCACGGAAGGATGCTTTCCTAGTTCCGTTCTTATTTAACTCCAAGGTTTCTAACAGTATTTATATGCGGGCATGAATCTAATACATTCGAAATCACTTCCGGAGTTCCTCGAGGGTCCCATCTTGGGTCGGTGTTATTCTTGGTATTTATTAACGACCTGGCCAAAGAAATTCATCATTCAAGTTTTATTTTTTCGCTGATCGTTTAAACATTTCAAGAACAAAACGTTAACGCAATTCCTTGAAGAAGACTTAACTCGTATTTCTGCTTGGTCTTAAAATAAATGTTTACCACTTAATATTGGAAAGTGTAAACATATAAAATTCACCAAAAAGAGGGTTCCATTGGCTACCTCGTAATCTATAAATGGGGTACACTACATAAATCCGATATCCGATAAATCAGATAGTCATAATCACGAATTTCAAAATTCCGAATGTTATAACACCGTTCATAATTCCGAAAATGAAAATTCCGTGTTTCATAATTCCGAATTTTTCTTCTTCGAAACTTCAAAATTCCGAACGTTTATAATTACGGTAATCAATATGCCGAATTTGAAAATACTGAACCATAAAAAATCCGAAATAACAACAATCCGAAATATCATAAATACGATTCCCGAATATCAAAATTCCGAATAATTTGTTGCAATAACAAACGCCTTGTAAAACTGCATGAGCACATCAATTTATACGTTTGAGCATTCAAGTAGTCAGCTGGAAATGAGAAAGTTTATTTAGTTTTTTGTATTGAGTTATTTCTTGAGTTTATAGGTTATGTACTGAAATGCAAATCCCTTTTTGGCGCTTCGCCGGTTGCTACCGCAGCACGCTCGCTACGCTTGCTCGGCTCGTGCTGCAATATCTACATACAGACTAACTGCTCCTCTTCGCTTCGCTCATCGTTGCGCCTAATTTGTATAATACCAAAATGTGCCTTATTAATTTTAATTTGTGTGACAGGAGATTTAGATTATAGGTTTGAAAATATACCCGTTTTAGGGTGTTACCAAACCAATCGATTGTCCGTCGATACACGTCGACGGGTCGATGTAACACCCTTAGATACAAAATCTGAATGTTAGCATTGAATTTTCGGAAAATTAAAATTCGGAATACCATATTTCGGACTAGTAAGACAGCTGGTTTTTAATTCTTCGTACTAATGAAAGTCAGAAAATTAAAATTTCAGGCTTATGAATTTCGGTAAAAAAAGAATCGTGTTTTTGAATAATCGGAATTAAGACTCTTCGGAATTACATAATTCGGAATTTTTGAGTGTTCCCCTATAAATGGAGTGATACTAGAGGTAGTTCCAGAAATCAGGGACCTAGGAGTTATTCTCGACTCAAAATTAAATTTTAAGTATCATTTTGAACAAATTGTCAAAAAGTCTTTCACAATGCTTGGTTTTTATTTGGCAGAACTGTAAAATAGTCAAAAACTGATACGCTCTTAGGACTCTTTATGTCTCGCTAGTGCGCAGTCATCTTGATTACTGTTCTAGCATCTGGAACCCACATTACAGCTGTCTTGTTCGCAGGATTGAGGGAGTTCAGAAGTGATTTCTATTTTTTGCCACCGTTCATCAAAGAAAACTTAGCCAGTTATTATTATTGGATAGAATTTGCAGTACCTCGTGCTAACATTAGACTAGAACACGTCCGTCCTTTTACCATTTCCACCTCACGATCAAATGTTGGTTTCTATAGCACCATTCCACGGATATGCCGCGAACACAATACCTTATTTGAAAACACTCATATTGACATTCTGTCTGGTTGACAGTGCTGCTATAAAAAGCCTAATAATCTTTTGTATTTTTGTATATATCTGTAAAAGTCGATCTGTTTTTATTATTTGTGAATTCTTATATTATCAAACATACAAGTTTAACATAGAACTATTTATCATTGTTACATGACTATTGTGTCTAGTTATTGTTGTTTTGTGTACAGTTAGGTAGTAGCTGCCTATAATGTTTTTAATATTTCTGTAATAAATTGACTTGTTTTATGTATAAATAGATAGACTGTGACAAAGAAAATAAAAAGAATAACAGTGACCACTGAAGCTAGCATGGAGTGACTCGTTCTTAACAGATATTCTGTCAGCCGCATAGTGGAACGCAATTATAATGCTACAAACGCAAATCATGTAAGAGTCATAAACACCACAAATGTCATTGCTAAATGTAATATCTGTTGGCAACTCTGAATAAATAAATTTATGGCGTTTATTTTCATATTACACAGAACGAAAAAATTTGTTAGTCAATAATAGAAAACAACAAATAGCCTGTTGGTATGACTCTGGTGGCGTACGAAATTAGTGATTTCGTGACGTAACTTTCCTTCCCTTTTTGATATGAAATCAATATTTTGAATTGCACAAATTACATACAGATAAAAACTTGTCTACTAAAAGTTTCACAAATAGTTTGAAAATGTGCGTCAAAGCTGACGTGGGTCATGAGCCATCTTTATGCATGGTGTACTGTATGCCTTAGGCGAACAGTACTCCCAGACAGACCTAATACAAACTCCGCTAAAGTTAACATAACTTGATATGGTTACGGATTTTATTATCGAACATTAAAGTGGCTCTCCATCTACATTCACAATCCCTGTTCCAACAGAATATAAAAATACAGCACCAACCAAGTGTTACACACTCTACTATCAACTTATGTTCTTTTATGAACATTAAAACAAAAATAAAATATTCACATACGTGATATCATCTAAATGAACCCAGAGAAAGTGTGTGCGACACAGACAATTTGCGCAATTGTCGTGAAAGCGGCGCGCGGTACGGCGGATCAAAGTGACGCGTCCTTTGACGGCGCGCGCGTGACGTCACAAAGGACCAGTTGTCTTGTACCATGATGCCGGGGCCTTGCGAGCGGTAATGATGCTGTGTTAATGGAAACGTAGTTGTTATTTAATAGGTGTTATAAAAAATCTAGTTGAGCATTTTCGAATACAAAGCATCGTTGACAGATATCGAACCAAAAAAAGAACGACCGAGTGGTGTAATGGTTAATAGCCCTGCCTCATATGCCGAACGTCTCAGGTTTGAGTCCTGGCATAACACATAGATGTTTGTTTTCGGGTCATGGTTGTTTGTATTTGTAGATGTATGTTTATTCTGGGTTCCCCCCAGTTCTCTGTGTGGTCATACATAACACAAGCTCTGCTTACTTTGGAGCCATACAATTGGTGTATCTCTCTGAAGATTAAAAAAAATTTATTTGCATCTTATTAGAGATGTCTCTGTAAGTGTAAAACTCAAAAATCCAAATACAAGTATGCCGTGTGTAAAGTCACAACTCACGAGGCCCACATCGATTACAGATCAATAGTGTCAGCAATTATCAGACTGCGCCGATAATCGATTTTCTTCAGACTTATTAATGATGATAACGGTTATTTTAACATTAGATAGAAAATTTAAATGTGACATCAAACCGTAAAGTATAAAGCAAAATCAAATTGACTTAACAAAACATTCATGATAAAATGATAAAACGCCTGACATATAAACTTATAACCCAAAACAAAATAACACAAAATTAATAACAGCACCTTAAAAACAAAGTAACCCGAACTTTGCACGTAACCACAAAAAGCTTTTCCGAAGCGTCGGCATTCGTTTAGCATCCTGCACCACCGTAGTTTTTGTCCACCCTGTATTGGGGTAGTTTTTGTAACAAAGTTTCCATCTAATAAGTGACACCTGCGCCCTCAGTAGGGGTGCAAAAAGTGACAGCGAAACTTGACCGCCATTTTGATTTGCAAAAAGTTGGCTGTCACTAATGTAAGACGTCATGTGCTGGTATTTCATGAGGAGACGAGGGCTAATGAAGGGTTGGTTTTGATTTGAAATAGTCCACTATAGCTTTTAATTAATTTTGTTATGATATTAGAATTTACAACCAGTTTGTTGCGCTTTTCCTCCAAGTAGCTTTATTTCTAGAACTTTTAAAAATAGCAGAGAGTTATTATTTAAAGACAGTTATTATGGTGAAATGTTACAATGACTCCCTGTCATTTGGTCTAGTCCAAAACCTAAACCATAAAACAGATATGAATAACAGTTTCTTATTGGTATCTTTCTGAATTTCATACTTACGAAACACATACACCACCAAAAACA
The DNA here is from genome assembly GCA_923062675.1 of Marasmarcha lunaedactyla. NCBI lineage: Eukaryota > Metazoa > Arthropoda > Insecta > Lepidoptera > Pterophoridae > Marasmarcha > Marasmarcha lunaedactyla. Next base: position 1,539,274 of record OV281344.1, read on the forward strand.
GTTTAAATAGCTAGTACTTATGAGCAGATGAATACAAATTTGTCAATTATAATATTTTTTTTTATTTTATCTACAGCAATTCAAACAAAAATAAAGATAATTCAAAGTAAGAAAAGTTTTGAAAAATATTGACATTAAAAGTATCTAATTTCAGAATTTTAACGACCATCGACAAACCGATCAAACTTAACAGATTTATAAGCTGCATTTTATCTAATTTAATAACGACTCTAATACTTCTTCTTTAATCCCTATCCCCTGTACGTCTTCAGGTATTCCTGGTGTCAACGTCTGCAGATATCAGCGACGGCCTACTTTCAAACAACGAGGGCTGCCGAGGTCTGCTATTGAGTTAAAAACATATTTAAGTTTGAGCACCGCTGCCGGGCAGCCCGCGTGTTAGCGACTAACATAGTGGTCTTGATACTTTAATGTTTATTTATTTACAATGATAAAAGGACTCTATTGCACTTAGTCACAAGAGAGGTATCTATGTAACTGCGCTTTTTTTTTCTTTATTTAATTAGAGACTTTTTCCATGAAATGTTAATCCATCCTACATTGTCGTTTTTCAAATCAAATAAGTAAAAAACACAATGTACCAAAAGTCTCAATCTCATCTCATGAGCCAAACATTCTATTTATAAGTGTTTTTAAAAAGAAAATATTGTAAGGATTTATGATTGTGTTGTTGTGCGTTAACACTTCGACAGTCCGCCGCGCCAGCACTTATCCCGAAAAGTTACTAAAAAAGGAAAATATTGTAAATAAGTACTGATAGTCATATTTAACAGGTAACCATAACCATAAAAGCCTCAATTTCATTAATTATTAAATAATGATGGCTATTTTAATGAAATCAGTTATAAACAACAAAGTATCAAGCCTACTCGCCGCACAACACCAATAAGAAGGCATCAGGTAGATTACACGCAGTGCAAAAGTTTTAATTTCATTATTTTCCGACGAAATTGTTGGATTAAGTGATATCCCGCGGTTATGAGCTTTTGTCGGACGACGACGAGCTTTAAGGAAAAAGTTTGTTCGATATAAAACTTGACAAGGAGTGAAGTACCATAGCTTGCGTTAGTTAGTGATTACAAAGTACCTACGTATTCCAAAAAATGTTACAGAGTTTAAACATAATTTGCAGTTTTATATCACCCTATAAAATAACTCGAAAAATCGGTTGTTTTTAAATATTTATTTTTAAAACTTAGGTAATATTAGTTTACTGTTGTTGTAATAAACTTCCAAGGCTTGACGTTATGACAATGTTACAGAATCACTATCACAGTGAAAGGTTTCAAAAAGACGTAAATACCTAATGTAATACAAATCACAATAACACTTATTACTTTTTCAACTGAAAACAGCGCTTATATCCAATAACCAAGCATTTGTACACCCAATACAGCATTACCTATCAAAATATATCAAACAGCTCGGGTCTCTCAAAATATCGACAAATCACAATAAAATCGTACCTGTCTACGTGATGGCGCCACGTGCGTCACAGCTAAGACTAGATCCTTGGAGCCCTATTTTCGTGACGCAGTGAGCAGTCCCGGGTTCGACGCCGTCCCCGGGGGCACCTGTCCTCGGGACACATAAACTCGAGTTGAGGGACTCTATGTCATATTCGGAGGGTTACTGGTCGGGAGAAAAAGAAAAAAAAAAAGCAGACAAATACAACATCGTTTCATTAAAGTTGAAGGGTAACACAGGAATAGACATTCTTGTTACACAAGAGAACTGGTCTTTTATTACTTTTTGTTGAGTTGTAAAGGATACTTATACAACTTACTGCTCTACATCAACTATTTGTAGCTAAGCTAGGAAATACTGTTTAATAATAAATCCATATAAAACTTTATTTTCATTAATAAATTCCATGTGCTCGTGAAAATACTTATTTTATTAGGTATTCCTCACTTACGGTATAATGCTTTACTTCAAAACATGCGCCAGATAAGACTTTTGGAAATAAAAGACTGACATACTTAAGATAGTGTTTACAAAAATATTGGAAAATATCACTAGTAGGTATTGCAAAAACTAAGAAAACCCCACAATTAAAGCTATGTTATTTTTCACGTAATACTTAATTATAACAGCGGTCATCTAAATTAAGTGGATAAATGGGGATGGCAGTATTTTCTAATGGAATACATTACTGACTGACAGGCATGTCACGACCTAAACCAGGTATACGAAACTTGGTACGAGCTTTCATATTATAAAATAGAAGAACCGAAAGAAGAAAGAAGTTTTTAAAAATGCATATTATGCAAAATTACTTAAATCATCGGAAAAAGTCATTAATGATCCTGTAATTCAAATTCATAAGTAAATCTTTTAAGTAACAATACTGTTCTACAAGACCATATCTACTTCGAAGGCACAAAACTGAGAACAACCCAAAAGCACTCAAACTCTCTGAATAACATGAAACTCGTAAAACTAAGAAATTTATGAGAAAAAAGACGAACGCCCCGCGATCAGTGACTCAGTGAGGTGTGAAGCGCCCTGTGGAACCGTCCATCATTGCATGAGCAACTCCCATCAATGTATAACACTAGAACTATCGCTCGGTTGCGCCTGTGATCCCTTGGGAATACTTTTGTTGAGATCCCGATTAGGACAGTACTACATTCTTCCTATTCTGACTTCCATAACAACCACGTTTTCGTGGTGGAAGGAACAGCCGGTAAAATTACAAGGGAAAAGGCAATACCAAATGGATCTTACGGTTAGAATTGTAATAAAATATCTACAACCAATATTGAGAAATAAAACACCTACGAATCTTAATGTGCCACTTCACACTGGGCTGCGATCACCTGACGAGTGCTCGATTGCACGCTATGAAAATGGAAAACATGGAATTCAGTTTGTCTGTGGCTTCGTTCGCGTATCCTTATAATATGAAACCTAAGCTTTATTCCTTTCCTTAACCCGGAAAAGGCTTACGTAAACATGGTAATGCTTTGAGTAGCTCAGGCGTGATATTAGTGAAACTTTCTAACGGTGAAGATGTGTTGAAACCACGTCATTTACAATAAACAAACGAACGAACTCCTCTCGATTTATAACAATAGTAGTACAGGCAGCCATTGATTTACGCCAAAAAAACAAATCTATTTGATGGAGCAAGTTTCTTTGGCGGTCCCTTGTTTGGTGAATTAGGTAATGTTAGATATATCTACATCAAGATTTGGTTATTTTTTGAATGGAGGTTGTATGTTGTATTGGTGTCAAGATTGTATTCAGATACTTACAGTTGAAATCAATAAAATTCTTTTTTTGTGGAAATTACCAAAAAGGGAGTCTAGTTAAAATGAATAAAATATATAAAATAAAGTTTGATGTGATTATGGGCACAGAAATAGATTGAAGAATAAATGAACACTTAAGCCTACACAAAACAATCAGTAAGGTTCTTTAATTTAAATTATTAGTTTCTTTTTAGGGTAAAGTATAGATTATTAAATTACGTGGAGGACATATTAAATAACCTAGCCTAGCAAGCTATGATTCTAATTAAAGTGTGGGACAGAGCAGACTCACTAATTACATGCACACAGAAAGACAAGAATCTTCAGAGCATTCTTACATCGCCCATATTCATTGAACTAATGCGGCTGCCGTAAGTTTCATAAACGTAATAAGGCTAGCAAATGAAGACCAGTATAATTTAATAAGTAAATATTTAAAGGAACAAATAATAATATTATAGTAATGGCTTAGTAACCTTTGCAATTGGATGACGAGAGCCAAATCCGTGGGATACTCAGAGAGTTATGCGAAAAAAAATAAAAATAATGCATAGGTTAAATGTTTTTGTTACATCTTTTCAAAGAACTCTCCACCAGCGTCTATACAAAGTTTCATGCGTCTGAACGCAATTTTCAAAGAACATTTTCCAGTCTGCACCACTCCACGCGCCCCTGCTTCTGAGCATCGGTGAGGTTGTGGGGTACCCAGGGCGAAACAATCCTCGTTATGCAAAGGAGGTTAGGTAGAATATTATAAAACTTCCCGATCCAATCTGCACATTGTTCTGAATCTACTCGAATGTGATTCGCCGCAGTTTTGTTGAATCAAATTTTTTACTCGTAGCACGTTTTCTTCCGTAACAGCAGTCAAAGGACGACCACTTCTTTCTTCATCCTTCAAATTAAAGCGATCGCACTGCAACTCGTTAATCCAGCGGTCACAGGTGCTTTAGAAGGCACTTTGTTCATAAAAGCTAACTGAAGTCTATTAAACTATTCATCAGGTTTCAAGTAGGGACTGAAAGACTTAAGTCCATAGTGTTTGAGCCGTCGGCCGATGATTCGGCATATAATACCGTCACGATTATTTTTAATAGATTGACTATATAGTCATGAATCATATACCCGCGACTAGTCGAGGAGGTCTCAAAATGCGAGAAACTGACGCTACTGAGCCATATTATCTCTCGACCCGAAGCGAGTGTTTGTCGCGTTATGATAAAATACGTTCTCTAATATACTTAAAGGAAAATCAAAACGGAAATTAAAAATTAAAAAAGAAGGAAAATCGAAAGAGCACGACCACTTGATGCAAAATAACAGAGCGAATATATGATATACGATCCCGAACTAAACGAAAACAAAACTCACAAAAAGTTATAGTTGCAATCGAAATAATGCCTTGCAAGATTATACAATTAAGATAATTAAGTTTGTAATATGTTTTTGATATTGTTTATTTAGTTTTAAATGTATACTTTATATGTTTACTTTATTGTTTATGGAAAGCTGTATGCCTTATCTGTAAAATAATCCACCAGCAAAACTTCTTTTGCATTGAATCAGTAACCCCAACGTTGCGCAGCTATTGCATGGAGACTCCTCACGTTTAGTTTCTTATTAATTGAGATCATTTTATTGGGAAATATTTTAGTTCTGAAACTTTTTTTAATAATCACTTACATAAATGATACAAATTATCGTGCATTCCATTTGTCCATTAAGTGCTAAAACAAAAAACTTACTGACGCCCTATAATGGACTTAACCCTTTAGCGGGAAATTTAAATTTTCAAAATAAACTATAACTTGCCAGAGTTCCAAACATTAAAATTCGCAAAACTTTCTGAGTGGCTAGTATAAGAATAAATAGATTCCTCAAACAAATAAAAACAAAATATTTTTTTGCTGGCCAGCTATCAAAAAATATATTTTAAAAATTTGGTTTTGTACTTTTTAAATTATAATTATCAAAAAATGATTCTGCGAACCTTACACCTTGTGATTATCTTTCAAGTCGTGTGACTGCAAATATTAGCTTTTCTTCAATTATTCTCCATTAATGTAACCAACCTTTCTATAATTAAAGTGTAAAATTTAACCATTAACCAGACTGAGTTTAAATAAAATTTTAGCCCAACCTTGAATTTATAATATTTGCATCACCCAACTGTAACAAATGGACTACAAAACATTGTATATGCTACTTTGAAAAGTGACTTTAAAAGATGGCGCTTTTGGTCTGGATTTAACTTGTTAATCGAGGGAAAACATTTTTTTTATGACTTGGCATCTCACTCGCTTTCCGCGTGACGTTGATTTCTAGGACACCCTGTATATATGGAAAGTTTATTTTTAGTTTGAATGGTCAAAGAACATATAAGCATGCAATGTAAGCATTTAAGGGGGTCCAGAACAACGTAAAGTAACAACGCAAATTAAAAGTTTTTCCGGTTTTCAATATCAGGTTTCAAACTTGGACCACAGGTGTAACGCGAGGGCTACCAACTACACCACCTAGTCGTATATTTCCTTAAAACAAAAATACTGCTACTGCCATTTATCTAAATGTAAATAAACAATTACAAAATAAATTCAAAAGCTCCATAACAAAGAGGTAAAGTAAAACAGCGATTCATTTTCATAAATCTCGGATGCAATATTAATTCGGTAGAACAAATCGGAAAGAGGATATACACAATTAAAATGGCATTATTTAAGGCTGCTCTACACCGAACTGACGTCACGGAACGGTAAAATAAATACTCATAAACAAACAAATTAAACCCTTGTTGTGTAAGTAATAAGTGTCAAGATACGGCAGTTAATTCTTCGTGAGGTAGCTTGACTAACGGCGCTAGGAGTTAAGCATAGCTTAGGCCTTTACTTTAGAGGCAGCTATAAGATGCTATAGAATGACGAAAAACCTCTCAAGTATTTTACATTATCCGTAATGAATACATTGTTATCGAAATTAGGAAATATTATAAATCTGTAACCTTAATCTTCTGCAACTGAAAATTATATGCAAAGATAAAAATGCAAACACTTATTCCCCACAAAATACAAATGTTAAATAATAAATAAGATTTTTGTCAAATTTAAATAATGGCAAAACATACAAATTTAAGTTAATCTATAAATCTAAATCTGTCAAAAACAATATAGGTAGACACTTTTCCAGCTTATTTTTTTATATCTTGAATATTACGATATAGTTTACTTTCCCGTATAGAAGAATTATAGACACTTGTGCGACACTTGGAATTGTTTCAGTAAAAACTATTAATAAATTCGAACAGGCTAACATAGATCCCACACCGCATCATCGCAACCACTGGGATCTTGTCCTAACGCTACTCACCGCTCCTAACAATAAATAAAACAAGAGACAACACCTTGTTACAGCAAATAATTAACTAGATAAAAATAACACCGTCGACGCCGCCTTCACGTCCCGCGGCTTATTTACTAAATAATATATAATAAATGGTATATTGTTATATTTAGTTTTATTTTAAGGGGTCTCTGTTCATTCATTAATAGCGTAAGTCATATTTGTGTCTTAAATAGGGATTTGTCTCACAGCTCTATGAGGGCGTCGTCATGCTAAAAAGGTTTCAAAGCCCAAGATTTATAGTTTATATTTGCCTATTAAATTCGGGAGTACTTTGGGACCCGTGTTGGAGTCTAAGAGACTTGTGTTTGTTTTAAATGATACTCAGAACTAATCAAAATCCAGTTTAAACGTACTTATAAAAGAGTAGCTGTTTGTTCAGAAGTTGATTTGCGATCGATTGTTTACGTCAGATTGCCCAGATTCCAGATCAAACGTCAATTCAAATTCAAATATTTATTTCTCAACATTGACAATTACTTGTTCTTATTGACGTCAAAAAAGCATGACTCTACCACCAGTTCGGAAGAACCTTCGTGAAGAAGAACTGGCAAGAAACTTCACGAGTATATTTTTTTATATACAATTATACAATACAATATTATTATAATATTATATACAATACAAAATTATTCTTATCTGCATCTGTTAGCCCCCCAAGTATCCAAACGCCGAACATCCTCAAGCGGCCCCCGTTCACAAGTTAACGCGGGATCCAGCCATCGCCCTCCTCAACATATTAGAGCGAAGTGAGCGACCTATCACCCGATGCTACCTCTGGTGTCACGGCATAAGGTCTTGTCATATCCAAGAATACTTCAGATAAAACAAAAAGCTTAGCCAACCATCGCAGTGTGGACTGTGAAGGGAATTTATTAAACTGAAGCTTTATTTGAAGTGCGTATTGACTTTTAGAATTAAAGCGATAAGGCAGATTAAGTAATAAAACGATCATTGATATCCCCAATTCATTCCACCTCAAACACATCGCCACCTCCCTGCCTTATAAACCTCCAAAACATCATCTCCATTAGCACCCCTCTCACGCGCAAACTCTTTAAAAACTTTATCTTTTTCTGCACCCTTTCAACCCTAATGAGATACCCGCAAAGGTGGGTAGATTGAAAAAGTTCGCGTCAAAAGAATCGCCGCCACTTCACCGAAAACTATTAAGAACACTTAAACTTAGTAAGCACTCAGACTTTCTACAAATAACGGACAGATTAGCTTAACTCGTATTATTTGACTTGGTGCTTTAAGTATGGAGCTTACTAGTTTGAATACTGCAAGTTTTTAAGAGTTAATTTCTAGAGAGAGAATTTCCAAGACATGTATTTTCTCTAGTGAATTACCTACAAACCAAACTGTTTTTTCTGAGATTGATTACGTTACACATTCGTAGGCGACAAAAGAGCAGACACCGTCTTTTTTCGCAGTTACTCGTAGGCCACGGTCAAATATATTACTATCACCAAAAAAACTACACTACTCAGTTTTAATTATAGTTAAATTATTTAATTTAATTATTTCTCTATTAGGAATTTAGATATATCTCTACTATGGCAATATCGCGCGTAGCGCATGAAGAGGTTTGTTTATAAAGCGTCGCGTCGTTGTCCTGTACAAATTTAATAAATATGTTTGTAAAGTTTCTTAGGATTATTTATAAAATATGTCATTAAGTAATTATTGTTACTTAAACAGTATTCAATTACTTTTACTACACTTAGTTATTGTTCTAATAACATAGGTACCTATTCTGCAACTACCCATTAAGTTTAGTTATTTAAAATAATATTGTTTAATATCATGTTAATTAGAATTGTCCTAAGGCTTTAATACATAAAATAAAAATAATAAAAAAAACATAAGATAAGGTGCATAATCAAAACGTTGTACAAAAATAATTTAGCGAGACTCCACAAAAAAGTCCCTCTCGAAAAAGCGCTTACACTTAAGAAAACGAAACACCGTTCGCCGTAAAATAAGAAAAATAATAAATGACGACAAGCGAGATAGAATTTATGTAAAACTTCCACCTTTTTTGCGCATCGTGTTTCAAAAAATATGGCATCCTAAAATACGGGGTTTAAAAATCTTGCGCTATCTACTGGCGGCCGGCCAAACTACCTGCGTCGTAAATAATACTATCTGAGGTTGCGCGAGCCGTACAGACGGACGGTAGCGGGAAACGTATGAATATAAATAGACTGCAAACAAGCAAACAAATTACTCTCAGAATCGTTCTTTAAACGCGCCGAATCCCATCCCAATCCTCTAGTTCGAGATTCAGTCTCATATACTCCTGTCTTAGATTCGAAATTCAAAGTCGCTAGACCGAGACACGTGCACACGAACGTAGCGACGCAGCTGACGCTAGATCTCTTAGCCCTTCAGGCCGCAACTTCTAATTCTAACGTAAATCCGAATTAATGCAATTTTATTTTTCAATTTTTAATGTTTTTAATTTACTTTTCATTTTGAGCACCTTCAGTGCTACGAAATCCCAGCTGGTGACCCCTTCTGGGCCCCGCTAGTGCAGCCTCTTTCTCCAATAGGCCGTCGCTCAGATGAAGGCTGAGTAGCAAAAAAATTGCACGAGCCGACAGGGGTTTTTTAGTGGGTATGGTTCTGGTAGGCGTCGGGACGAGTCCCACATAACTCCGATCGCGCGCGCGGAGTATGCGTCAGAGCATTTTTTATATCCACTTGCCCTTCCCGTGGAGGGGAAGAAAAAAAAATTATTTTGCTTTAATCTATTCTTTTTTTAACAAACAGGATTGGTTAAAGTTCCGGTGAAAACTCTAAAGTCAGTCATTAAACCGTTGCTGAAACTGATATTGCTCTTGTATTTTAGACATGTTCATTCTAAAAAATGGTATCTCAAATATACTTATTGCATTAACTCTATCCTTCACAATAAGTAAGACAAATGCAAAATTTTATTAAACCTAGCTATTCTTAAAGTTCATTTCATCTTAAAGTTGAGTTAATTAATTTTTACCAAATAAGTAATGTATAAGATTCTCTACCTACCAACCGTAAATTTTTGAGTAGCCAAGCTGTTGAACCCGCTCGTCTGCGCCGCCCGCACGCATTAACCCGCCAGCAAGGAGCGAAAAACGATAACTGCTTGTAATAGGTTTCCAATTTTCGGACAAAAGTACGGCGATAGTGCCCCGCGACACGCGCGATTTATCCCACAGGCGGCGTGCCAACGTCCGTGCTGCTCCTCTAGCCAATATTGATAATAAACTGACGAATATTGAGATTTTACATGTTCAATTGTTTTACTAGCAGAATTGTTAGAGAGGTATAACAATTTTATTATGGGTATAATATAACTTTTGACTCATCGGATAACTACTGCGGGTAAATGAGCTTTCAGGTAAATTACTTTTATTTATTACCTAAGTAAAAGTACACACTCTACGACCGGTTCGTAGCAACAAAAGCTACGGATACCTAAGTTTATTCGAATTCTGTTAGCCAGTGTTGCTTGTATGGAACAATCAGTTTTCTCTGGGTTCCACTTCATCAATGTTCTGAGTTTTGGCGTTTAAAACGATCCTTTTTAATTTTTTTTAAATTGGTAAGTAACATTTGTCACGACAGTTTAGTATCATAGAGCAGAGCGGATTCGAAGCTAAATTTGGAATAGAACGCATATTGTTTGTAAACAATGCTTTCAAAAGTTATCTCCGATATGAGTCTTGACGTTATCATATATCATATTTTTCGAGATATTACACTCCTTACACTCCAATGAACTTGTAATGCACAAGGCTATTCGGTTTAAATGACAGACTATTTTAAGTGAAGACTGCTATCTCCTTCTTAAAATTAATACAATAATTTAATGATGTATGTCTAAATCTGGATGGATACAGTAGTTTGACATATTTTGTAAATCACTCCGTAAAGGTAACTTACTTATGAAGCAAACATCTCTAAGTTTTAATAAACAAGTAAAATAAAAGCTTTACCCAATGTACATATGTTTTAGCAAAAGCTTTTTGCATCTTCGCTTTTTTAGAGCAATCGTGAAGTAGAGAAGTGTGTAATTTTATTTAGGGACAACGCTCCAAAATGTTCTTGTTTCAGTGAAATATATTTGTCCCATTCATCACGGTGCACTTTTATCTAGAATTTTCCATCGGACTAGATCTAGTATCAAATGACTCAGGTAGTTTAGATTAAGCGTCTAGACAAGTGCGCGCCCGCCCTTATTTATTGTTAGAGTTACATGTGTTCGCAATTTGGGAACGCGTCTTTTTTTTAAATTGCTCTAACTGGAACGTGCACAATTTATTGTTCAGAACTTGTAACTTTTAGGTTTAAGAGTAGGTAGAGGTTGTTTAGTGAATTTTTTTAGCTTATTGTGCATTAATTGTGGACGGAGGCAGGCGTTTTGTTCTTCCAAATTGAAAATTGGGTTATGTTAAGTAATGGTAATTTTAGTATTGAAATTTGAATAGATAATAATAATTACATCTATTCAAATTATTATTAAAATATTCAAACACACCAACTGTATGGCCCCAAAGTAAGTAGAGCTTGTGTTATAGACGGGGGGAACCCAGAATAAAAATACATATATAAATACAAACAACCAGGAATCGATCACAAACATCTGTGTTCATCACACAAATGAATGCCCCGGCCGGGACTCGAACCTGGGACCTTCGGCGTATGAGGCAAGGCTACATACCACTACACCACTCGGTCGTCGAAGTAGAAGAAAATTTAAGTTGTAACACAAAAAAACAATTGCTCGGCGTTTTTACGTTAACGTATAACTTATGGAGCAAATGAAGTGACTATCGTTATATCACGTGATGCTGTGTACAGTTCACGCGCTTTATCGTTAGCCATTGTAGACTGTTGCTTAGCTGGACCCCTGGCTTCACCAAAGAGCTGTACATTTACAACACTAGTAGGCGGCGCTGAGCAAAAAGTGCTTGCTCCAAGCTTAAGTCCGTTGTAAAGTGAGAACTGTATAAGATATGTAAAGAAAAAAGTTCAGATTCGAAAACAAATTGGAGATATTACCCTTTCTATAGTTATTTTGTCAGTAACAACTCGTAGAATAATCGGATAAATCTTATTTTAACTTTTTTTTTAATCTTTATTTATTAACGGGATTTTTGTACACAAAGTGACGGTGACAATCCCATCGTGACTTCGAAAAAAACATTTTAAACTAACAATGTCTTACTGAACAAAAGCTAAATTATTTAACAAAACAAACTTATAAGAGATTTTTTATTACTTAAAATATAAGAGTATATCATCCTGGACCCACCCGAAGTGGGTTCTGCCAAGATGGCGTGAAATGCACCGACATGAAACAAATTTAATAGTAAAGTTTGTTCAATATTAGCTCTTTGGGACACGTTCCGTTCACATTCCGTCAACAAATGATGTAAGTCTTCTTCTCTGCCACAAACTTGACAATAAGGTGAACTACATTTTTTCATTAAAAAGGCAAACTTGTTTGATGGAATGTGACCAGATCGAATCCTATGAGCCATAACAATATCCTGTCTTTTCATTTCACTTTTGGAAAACCATGGGATGTAAGGAGGCTGACTTTGTAAGGTTTTATACCATATTCCTTTGCTTTTAGAACGCTCATCGAAATATTCTCGCCATTTTGATATAAGTTTTAATTCTAAATCTACCCAAAACCTCTGAGTAGTGAGGAAGAGCTGTAATTACGACACCATCTAGTGCAGCCGTCTTAGCTAACCTGTCTGCCTCCTCATTTCCCACTAATCCAATATGAACTGGAACCCATTGCAGTGTCAAACAAATATCACGTGTTTTAAAAACTAATATTTGATTTAGAATATTGTAGGCTATTTTCACTCCAACTGTGCCCGATGTACATCGCGACAAGTGTTGTAAAGCACTTTTGCTATCGGTAAATACAACTATTTTTGGGCCCCTACGCTTACACAGTAGGATAGAGCCTCTGACAATGCAATGAGTTCCACTGACATAATAGAAACTTCTCCATCGATCTTAAATATTCCAAATGTATTATTACCGGGATCATAAAAGGCTGCTCCTAGTCCATTGGCTGTTTTGGAACCATCGGTGTACAGTTTATACCACCCATTATATTTGCATTGTAGTTCTTGAACCACACTACATCTCAAACTAATTAATTCGTACGATGTTTTTGAGTTAAATATGCTATTTAAATCAATCCTGATAGTGCCTTTGGTGTCAATATTAGGAACCCATGTATCCAGAGTGAACATATATAATGAGTTTGAGGCAGATAATCACTCTTTCTTAGTTTCATCAAGTGAGGTGCATATCATAGGTTTATTTTTATTTCTCCAGTAATTACTTTGTGTTGAGCCTAATTTTAATAGAGTCTGAGATGCAATGCCGCCGGACCATGAACCACGATACAAGATATTGCCTTCTGAAACCCAATGGTTGCAAGCACAGCTCGCTTTCCATGACATGGATCGGAGTTGTCCTTTTAAAGCCACCGATGACTCTTAGCGCCCGATTCTGTAATTTATCCAACTTTGATTTCAGACATTTGGCAGCACCATCGTAAAACAAACAAACGTAGTCTAGTCTGCTCCTTATAAGTGATATATATAATCTACGAAGATGTAATGGGTCTACCCCCCAACCCGGACCTGCTAGTACACTAAGTAATGCTATGAACTTATGCACTTTTTTAGAAACTTCGTTTATATGTTTACCCCACCGCAATGACCGATCTAGCCACATTCCTAAATATTTAAAGGAATCCACAATATCAAGAGCAGTACCATTCACCTGTATATTGACCGTTAATTGTCTGTGTCCTCTACTAAAAATACAAAATTTAGATTTGTTGTTGAGTTGATAGTGCTAATCCCAAATCCTGTAAAATTAGAACAAAGGTATCTAATGAACGTTGCATTATACATGTGCTGTCCTGTAGTCGTCTCATATTTGAATAAATTACGAAATCATCAGCGTATTGTTCAATAAGTATTTCTTCAATACCACGGCACACCCCTATAGTGACTCTATCAAACAATAATTAAATAATAAATTAAACAATGGGATCCCCTTGAGGAATTCCTTGACTTGTCCACCTAGAGTAAGTTACGTCTTTGTGTTCATCGCTTTTAATGTGCAGGTGTCTTTCTCTAAGAAACTCCCAGAGATATGTGCCTCTTATTTCAACTTATTTTTCTTAAAATTAAATTGAATTTCATTCAACCTCTTTTCTTTGGACAAACTGTCATGTTAATGTTTACAGTAGGTACATATCTGTCACAAGAAACCACAAAAAATTGTACATTTTTTCATTCCTGACGACGTTTTTGACGTTTTGAAAAAAGTATAAAAAGATATTTTTAAATTATTTTACTTACTGAATTTTTATTTCTCTTTATTAATATTATATTCTTTTATATATTTTTTAAATATATTTCAAACAAACGGTGCTATAATGTTGTTTTGTTTGCCACGTAAATAAAATTATACAAATATTTATTTTCTCAAATGACACACAATTGTACGTCTTCCAGTAGTATATATTAAGTTCATGAGCAATTGTGATATAATCAGTTATATAAGTCTTGACATGGCAGGACATGCTGCGGATGCTTGTCGATGGCTCATCTTCATTCTATTTGGAATCATGAGCTGCCCATAAGTTGGATGTGTCTGTTTTCTGATACGCTTTAGTTCTGACGTGCTTCGTAAGGCGTAGCCGTGACGCTACATACAAAGATATATTCACAGGGCCTTAGCGACAGCGGTGCTGTTAACACTCCTCCTCCCAGTAGACGGCCCAGAGGTCCCGGCTTCGGATTATTTCATAAAGTACAACAATTTGAGTGTGCACAGACGTTTACTTAAAATATTTTTTTCAGTCTATGTAGTTGAGTGTCAACGCTTATTCTTGGTTCCGACAATACTATGCCAGCTTTCCGTACTTGAATAGCGAAGCGTATGGTAATTTACCTATATATCTATTTGCCATGTCTTTTCCCTGCATATCTCCACCTGAGCTCCAGTCGTGCCAAACGACCCTCGTTTCCTGGCGCGACGAACCCACATTTTAATGATAAAGATAGACACATTTTTCTTTGCTTGGATTTATAATAAACGAGCGTAATCAGCCAACAACGCTAAGAAGTAAGTAGGTTTTTATTCAATGTAGCAAACAAACAAAAAAGCATTGAATCCAATTGGTGGCAAGCGACTGGGACCAACGATGCTACTAATTAGTAAATTGATGAAACATTTGGCTTCCATTTTATTGGAACATTTTCTCGTTTGTTTTGGAATGTAACTGACTCCACGCACTATAATGGTACTAAGTCTGGGGTTCAAAATAGTAACAAGCGTGGTATAGGGTACCTTAGCTGTAGGTTTCCTGAAAATGTAAATTAAAGGAACATATCCATCAAAAGAGCAAATCTACTTCAAGTAAAATATATTGAATACTTTTTTGCAAAAAAATGAAATCAGCTTTTTCTTAGCTATAAAAATAATATAGCTCCAGCAAGACTGCTCACAAACTTTTACCTACAGCCTTCAACAATGGAACACTAAACTTAAAAGCTCGCCGATAAAGCTCTCAAATAAAGTTCACATAAAGCTTCGACAAAGTAAAGTGTGAGTCTAACGGTCAAGGAGCGGAAGTGGCAGGCGACAGGTGCGGCCGGAAATGGCGGTCGCTTCCGGTTCCACACGGCTTCTTGGACCGGATGCGCACGAGTGTACGCCATATTGATTTGGGAGTAACCCTTTTTCAAGTTGTTAAGATTACTTATTCTGTTGAGGATTGGGAAAAGTTGCTAGTTTGAAATTGAGTGTTGAGAATGGCAAGCATGCATAAGCCCTTTTTGACGTGGACCTGTTAATGTTTGTTATGTCATGATAACTAACTTAAATGAGCTAGCTATTCATTTAGCAACTCAAAATAATTACTCCTGATTCACTTAAACCTATGTATTCAAATTAAGTATGTTACGTAACGAGGTACTTTACTTTACTTCTCACTGGACATGCAATATGTATAACATTTCACCAGTATCATATTTCAACGAAACTTCCCCTTCAATACACTAAGAACATTCAAACTCCCAAACACAACTTTCATCGAAGTTCAAGTCAATTAGCCTCCAAACAATAAATAGCAAAACTCAGAACAAAACATTGCTACATAAACGCAGCAGGCGCCTCGCGTGACGCGCCGCCACTACCGCGCGCTGGCCGCTCGCCAACTGCAGCCTTCGCATTAACCTTTGTCTTGTTACCTGACGTCGTTTCTTGTATTTTTTCTACTTGATTTATTGGTTTAATGTTAGTAATTATTTTTAGTGCTCTGTTGTCAGGTTGAAATTGTAGTTGTATTTTCGATTTACATTAACTGTAGAAAACTGTAGAAAAAAAATTTATATTATTCTGTATATTTCAAAACAGGTTTAATGGCATCGATCGATTAGGTATATGGATATTCAATGCTTACCTAAATCTGCGTTTAACTACCTACGTATTACATTGAAATTATTATTGTCAACCAGTAGTACATCAACCTAGCCATATAGTATAAACTAATTAAGGTTGCTAATTACCAAATGAAATTGGTACTTTAATTTAATCTTTTTAATTATCAACATGAGTAATTTTGGAATTATAGGAAATTGAGAGCGGTAAAATTGTGGCTGGTCTTCTAAAAGCTTAACAAAGTTCAATGATTGTTATCAATACAGACTAGATACTAACTTTCGAAATTAAACATCTAAATTAAATACCTGCAAGCTATATTGCTATCTGATTACGGAAACAACAATTTCGAATGTTTAATTTACTACTTAATAATAGTACCCTTGCATACCTCAACATCAATACTTTACACTATATCTTTCAAAATTATCCCAACAAACCATTTCTTAAAGTATCCTGCAAAGTCTAGACCCGGAGCAGACGGACCGAGTTCCGCGCATACCTGTAGTTTAGCGGCTCTTTTGTGAGCAGTTTTCCGCCCGACTGCCCACTTCCCTATTGTGGGCCAGGAAGCCCCGGTTATTGTGCCTGGACAATCACCTGATCGGGAATATGTGGCCTTTGTGTGAACTAACATGCGGGGCTTTTTATTTGCTTTTTTCTTGAACGAAGCTAGGAGAGTTGGAGTTTATTATTGAAATTGAAAAGGATTTTTGTACGTGCTTGTATTTGAAGAAAGGGAATATGAAAATTGTATTAATAATACCCAGTCGACATTATTTATTTTAATATTTTTTCTGATGAACCTTGATTTCCATCGTTTGACATGAAAAAGAGCTATGCTGAGTTCTCAAACACTTCTTAGTCTCAGTTTTCTTCGTTCATCTGTTTCATTAATTATAATTTTAATTTGCCGATTAAATAAAAAGGAACATTACGTAACGTGGCGGCTTTTAAATTAAAAATACCTGAAACGAGAGTTATATTCATTTTCAATACAACAGCATGTGTCCAATTAAGGTGGCTTAATTCTCATATAATGTTTATGTAACTGTACAATATGATTTTTATGAAGATTTTCTTACACGTGCATACATCTATTGTAGGAGGTAGTGGTGTAATTTATAAAATTAAAACATGTAGTTCAAATAATTCTGCGCTGGTGATCGATGTAGCATCAGCATTATGATAACTTTTATTCTAGGTTCTCAAACTATGAATATTACAGAAGCAATCACTTCATTAACCTTATGTAGTTTTGTAAGATACGTTATAAACTAGAAAAGGCATTAGCTAACTGGTACCTAGGAACTTGAAACGCAACCTTCTTTCTAAATTCTATAATCTCACAAGAATATCCTTCAAACAAACAATTACTGCGCAAATAGTCCGAGAGCCAGCGGCAATAAAACGGCTACCCAATGTTACCCGCGGTCGACTCACCTTATCGGAGGTGGGTTCAATTGAGCGCGTCACCGTAATGGTGCCTTCTCTCCGATGTAAGTCTGAGGATGAATGGTTTGTATTTGTCCAATGGATCCAGTCGAAATTCATTGTGAATATCGTAAGTAAATGTTATTCAGGGAAAGAAATTCTTTTTTGCTAACCAATGGAATCTTATACAACAGTAAAGTAGATTATTATTTCATATAAGAGGTGAATAATTATTTGATTAAAATATGTTTCAAAATATAAATATTATACAAATATATTATTCCAGAACAAACTTATTTGAAATGTGAAGTTTTAAAAAAGTAACTATTTTCATCATAGTTACAAAACTGTTACTCTTATCGAATTTCAAGTATTATAAGTATACCTAGGACATAAAATAACACAAAATTTGTCTCTGAAATGAATATGAACTCTTAAATTTTCTCATGAATTACTATCAAATCATTATAAAACAACATCAAAATTAGAAATGTTAATTTACATTATGAACGGACCTTCGCTCCATTCATTGTAAAACCCTCAACGTCTTAGTGCGGCAGTGTAAGTGGCCGGGCTAATGAAGTCGCCGCGCACTTTGCGGCTAATCTCCTGATCCCGCCGCGTGCGTGCATCTTCGACGCTATGTCACCGGCTGAGACATGAGGGGGGGCGGAAAAGTCAGATTTAAATCGTTTGAGGAATTACAAATGATGAGCCTTGCTTTGAAAGATGTGAAAACTGAATAGAATTTTTAATTCAATATTATAAATACACACAATTATAAATCTGAAATTAAGCATGAAGATTGGATGATGTGAATTGAGTAGCTCAAAACCGAGCGGGTGCACTTTACGGCTAATATAGCAAAAGACGCAGTAATTTTACATAATCAATTCAAATCAAAGCAATATTTTGTTTGAAAACGACGTTATCTTTTAAGACCTTTCTTTTCAAAGAAGCCTATGCCTATGCTCAAAGTAATTAAAGGGCAGTAGTCTAAAAATAACTTTTTTTTTTCTTTTTCCTATTGTTAGAACCTATTAAATTTTAAACTTATACTATATTCTGTAAACGACTCATACGTAATTATTATGTCAGGAATCGCTGAAAACAAGTAGCTTAGAACCGCCATCAGCTCCGAGCCCACACCACGCCCCACTCTAAAGTACCAGACGGAGGTTAAAACTAATGACATTACAGTTAAGCAGTTGATCTCGGCCGGCGTCAGGCTGCTCTGGTGCTGGACAGGTGGAGGCTGGCTTTATTGAAAGATAGACGTTTCCTAATGATAGAACAGGGTAAAAGGTTTTCCTTTTGCACGATAATTATATGTAGTTAAAAGTTTGAATATAAGATATGTGTTTATACTGATGTTGTATTTGTTATTAAGAAAATAACAAAAAAATACGATTTGCTCACGTTACACCTTCGTCTGATACTCGTAATCAAGTGTGATATGCCAATAAGAGGTTGGCAAATGGTTGGCGACGATTTCCAAGATTCGATGAATTGATAATTAGATACGAATCCAGTTAAATGAGCGTGTTAAAAAATATTTACGATTGAATTTTGTTGTGAATGTTTAATTTTCAAACATATCTTGTTCTTACAGAATTTAACATGAAAAAAAGACAATTTCTTTTATTTCTTCGATACTTTTTAAGTGTGTTTAGCTTCTAGTTACTAGCTTGATGGGAAGAGCTCGCAACAGGCATAGAGTTTTAAACAGGTCATCCTTTATTAAAATATCGTCCTTCTTTGCGCGTCTTCACGTTTATTACCGATTTTTCATAAATTATGTACCTATATTATTTTAATTTTACACAAACATGCTTCGTTCAAGACGTTTACACCCATATGAAACACCCAATCAATAACACTGATAGATATTTCCTTGCTTTGCGTATAAATTACTTCACCAACATAAATATCGAGATAATAACACAAATTCTGTACCTACTTTTTATCACATTAAGTACCTATATAAAAAATTATAAAAATTCAATAAACTAGAATATCTCACAAAATGTAGCGTAATTCACTTCCATCTTAGAGACACACACGAATATCAGGGTTATTGTTCGAGAGAGAACAGTTTGCACAACATATCTGCATGAAGTAAGTAGGAATGTAAAGCAGAGGAGCAATCCACTTATGCCATCTCTTACCTGCAGGACGCTCGTTTGTTACATGCTGCTGGCTCGGGACAGAGCTCGTGGAGTTGACACAAACTGTTCCTTTATAAGTAGAAATAATTTTCAAAATGTATATTTTTTAACATATGTCACAAGTTCTAGATGATTGCGAGGTAGGTGCGTCATAGTAAGATTTGCTTTTTATATTGTATTAACTTTATCAAATTATGGCATAATATTGCATGCAAAATATAGCTGAATTCTGGGTTCCAATTGTTTATTTTAATCTTAACAATCAATAAGTAAAAAACTTAATGTTTTGAACTTAAAGTCTGTTGTATCTAACAATCATAAAATATGACGGTCAAGGAAGACGAGACACACAGTTCCGTTATCCTATATAGGTAGTAATGATCATTGTATATAATTCGGTAAACTAATAATAGCTTTTTATGCATCGTTTTACTTCTACATCACTATAGCATCTTTTCTTCAAAAAATTTATTGAATTTGAATATATTGAATAGATTTTTTCTGTATCTTTGTTTAAACAGCCTATCCGATTAATTTATGCCTGTCTCGCAGTAGCAGGGGACGGTAACCTTGAACGAAACCTACACCATTTTAATAAAGTTATTCAAACTTCATAAAGTGTAATTATAATATATATAAAAGCAATCATAAGAAAGTAACCAAAAATGAAACACTCGAACATTTAGCCTTCGACTCCACAACTTCGTTTTCCACAATTTGCCGAAGACTTACCTCTTCATAAGGGGGGTCGGAATTTTTCTTTATTGTTGGATTATTTGAGGAGCTCTCCTGAAAGCTTTACGCGATATCAAGATGGCTGCCGATCTTTTACGACATTATCAAACTCTCGTTCACCTTTATGCTTTATATTAAGTTATTGGCAGAGCTTTGGGGGATAAAAAATGTTAGATATGGTAAGCAGTAAACTGTATCAAATAGGGTTATAAAATTTTCCCGCGTGTTTACTTTCTTACAATTTGATGTTTAGAGCCTAGTAAGTTTGTATTCTGTTAAAGCATTAAGTTCATTGAATTTTACATTGAGAACTTCATGCCATTCATTTAGACCTGTCAATAGAACTAGCAGTCGCCTCGTGTGTGAGTAGTTGAGTTAGATTTCTTTACAAAGTCATAGGTTTACGTGTTATCAAAATTCTACTAAACAAGGTTACCTTTTCATAATTTTTGAAAGTTAATTTCCTTGACCATATCGCATCCCAACTTTCGACTGCGGCGGTGGAAGCAGGGCATCCTTTGTTAACGTTTCATATTTTTTCGAGGACTCTCAAATATATCTACTCCATGAAATTATATGACAGCTTTTAATGGCGGACTACTGGACGTGATGGTATTATACTTAAGATGGACAGAGCAGAAATATATTTATTGTAAATGCCTGCCTCTACAGTCACTGCTGTGTATTCCTCTATACTTCCTAATCAACTAAAAACATACATAAATATACTATAAGGATTTTATGTTTAGTGTATTTTTTGAATAAAAGTAATATTACTCGGAAGCCTTATTCCTCGCAGTTGATACTAACAGACCAGAACCGAGATAGCTGGTGCACTTTACGGCTAATGTAGCAGAAGACGCCGTAAGTTCATACAATTATTTCAAATTAAGGCAATATTTTGTTTGAAAACGACGTTATCTTTTACGACCTTTATTTTCGAATAAGCCAGACCAAGGGTTCAGGTGCCATCCATTTTCGATTTGCCATCAAGTGGTTCACTGGATTCACGTACAGTTAATTTTTGTTCAAAAATAGCGTTTAATAATAATAACAAATAAATTAAAAATAAAACATCGTTATATTTCAACAACTAAAGTCTGGTGGTACAGTTAAAAATACTACACAATCTTTGAATTAATTCCTGTACAGCGCTCTCCTGCGCTCTCCTAAGCGCTCAACCGACGAGTAACATGGCAGACAGTGGAAACAGATAAATTATAATTAGAGAATGGATACGTGGCCGTGGAGAATGCAGGCGAGTGCATCGCTGCGACGGCGGGGAACATGGGGCTAGAGGAAATAACTTAGTTTGAGAAATACTTTTCTATTAAACACAGAGTAAAGAGGGCAGTGCGCAGATACGGGAAATTACAGTTTCTATCTATTTATGTGGCAAAAGAAGTTAAATATACGATATAATAATTATAATATATATATATATATATATATATATTATATATATATATATATAATAAATATAATGAAACTTATCACAGATTGGAACATAAAGTAAGTTAGAAGCTGTGGCCTGCCCAGCGTTTGTAATACAGTCTGTAACTAGGGGTATTTCTTACGGGCCTTGCGCACGTACCGTACTAACAATAATAATAATAAAAACTCTGTATTGCACACAAACGCAATACAAACAATAAATGAATAGACAACAGCAATGGAAATTCGGAAGAGACTAAAGAGAATGCCAAACATTATACAAGAACAGGGCTGGAACTTGGTTGGTATACTAATGGAATACTACGGAATACTATGTATACTAGAAAAATATATAAGGAGTGTGTGCTTACACATTTGTGTTCGAATTGTGTGTGGGCAAGGGAGGGGAAATTGCGAACGGTGAGCGTTAATTTTCAGTAATTATAAACATGATTTTTATATATGTTTACATAAAAAATACATATATATCAAATTTAAAAAAACAGTGATTATAATAACGTTACGTATGAATATTTAAATTTTATATAACATTGTTCGTTAAAGAAAGGAATTGAAAATGGCGGTGCTTATCATGTTCTCTCGCTCGCGCACTAGTGCCGTCTATACTCACGCGTACGGTAAGTAAAAAAAATATTAGTCTTGATTTAAATAATATCCGTGTTTTATTTTAACCAACGTCATAATAAGGATTCTCCTGAAATTTTGTCAATTACTTTGTCAGGTGTAGAGA
The DNA here is from genome assembly GCA_923062675.1 of Marasmarcha lunaedactyla. NCBI lineage: Eukaryota > Metazoa > Arthropoda > Insecta > Lepidoptera > Pterophoridae > Marasmarcha > Marasmarcha lunaedactyla. The sequence goes on from OV281344.1 coordinate 1,561,950, forward strand.
AACGGACATAGGCTCCATCTCGAAAAAAGCACTGTTTCCGATGAAACAACAAAAACTTTCCACACAAAAAAAGTCTTTCCACTTTCACGCCGACGAAGCCAATGTCAGAAGCTAGTTTGAAAACGCGGTCTTGTTTTTATTGTTTTTGAATTGTAATAAACGAAATTTTTTATGCTAACTGTACTCTCTGTCAATGCAAGTACAAGCCGCCATTTATGATTCCTTTCTTTAATGCATCGGCTTATACAATTATACGTATATGCTTTGCTTGCAAAAAATAAAAAAGTATTAATATTGGGACAATTTTCTAAATTCGAGGATCAGGTTTCAAGTGGACGATCTTTGCAGTGCAAGTTCCATAACAACTACGATGGGTCAACTTAAAGCTGTCCAAAGACGTTTTGTTCCTGCTATCTACCGGCACTACCGCCCAAGTCAAGTATATGTAGATGACGTTCGGGTTTTGGCGAAACGAACCCGAAACAGAGGACTGTGTAAAGCCCAACTGGAGTATCGGATCGGAACCTGCCGACGTGCCGACTATACGTCCAACAACACGTACTTCCGCGCGACCGGAACGTGCAGGCCCGAAAATTCGGGTACCGCGTGTTTACATTTACATTATTCGTTTATAAGTAGAATGATGATTCAGAAATATCAAAATGTATGTATGAGGTAAATGAAATGAAAATTTATGGATCGTAACAGAAACGCACATTTGTACCTTTACATTTAACTTATATACCAGGTGTACACTCCAAATGGGTCAGTATGGAGAAGTCAGAAACTATGAGAGATAGCGAAATCTGTTCTTAGGAGCCATGGTGTCGATTTTAGGTTTAATAGTAATCACATTCAAACTTTTTTCTTAACTCTCTTACGTAGCCGGGAATCGAACCTGGTCATGTATTGGTCCGTAAGTATAAGGACCAAATTTGGCTATGAAATCTTGTGTAAACAAGACTGACAGTAAATTAGACTGAAATGGCCACAATTTAATTAATTTGCAAAATGTCGTGTATAATATGAATCGATCATCAATTATCTTAAGAGACCACTTATGCATATCTTAACTTTATCGATATTATGCATTACAAATAGCATTTATTTAAAATTAGAACGCATTTGTTCAGCGGGCGTTGTTCATTTGTTCTTGAAATAATACTGTATCGTCTTTATTCGTTTTTTAACACAAAAAGTCTTAGTTTAGTAAAATACTGTGCACGCTGTGATTTCCTGTAAGTGATAAGACACTTAGCATTAATTTAGTTTTAGTGTAGTTATTGTTGTATTAGTGTACTTGTTGTTGGAAATCATAATAAATAAATAAAATAAAAAAAAATAAAATAAAGGAAATAAAATCAAAAATAATACTGGTAAGCAAAATTTAAATTGAAAGATTGAGTATTTTTATATCGTACCGAACATAAGAATGAAATAAGTTGTAATGCCGAATTAAATCATTGACAAATACATAAATACCTATATTGTATAAACACACACACAAACATACATATATATTATGATAATGCCTTGAAAAGCCTTTCAGTCTTACTGTAGTCGCAATCCCCCAAAACCTCTCTGAGTGCTTTCTCACATATGAACTTTGTTTTGATGCCAGAATTTTTATTTATTTATTGAGTTGTATAGAAAAGGATTCAGGAAATAATGTATCTAGTAACACTTACAATATGTTACGACACTTTACGTCTCATTGAGTGTCTGTGTGTAAAGTTATTAAAATTCTGAGTTCATTTTTATGCGGTAAGAGTGGAAATTCTCACTTTTACCTGTTAGCTGTTGGCCTAATATACTGCACAATATCATATATAAATAAATGCAGTGAATAATATTAATATAATAAATTTAAACCGTTCTAATTTCAAAGTTATTCTAAATTAGGCCCCCAGGCCTTTTATAACTTTAATTTTCAATTGTTATTTTTGCTCTTAATGTTTTTTATTATCTGTTTATGAACCATTTAGTCTAAGGTCAAATTAGGGAGAGGCACTGAAGCCCTTAATACAGATTATAATAGGTCTTTACCTATGAAACTGCCGTTTTGCCGTACTGGCCATTTCAAATGAAAATATTTTTTTTTGACTGATAATTATAAATTCAAATTAATTTTATTTGACAAACATGGAATTCTTTTTCTAAAATCGTCATTCGTTTAATAGTTAGTGTTTTGTTTTCAACGCATTCGAACATTTTTCGTCATTATGGATAAGTTAAAAATTCGAGTAATTATGGAGTATGAGTACCGTCGTGGCAGCAAAGCGGCACAAGCGGCACGCAACATCAACGACGTTTAAGGAGCGAACACTACAAACGAACGCACCACACGTTATTGGTTTACCCGCTTCCGTTCTGGAAATTTTGACCTGAAAAATGAACCCCGTGGTAGTCCGAAAACTTTGGTCGACAATGACGAATTGAAGGCAATTGTGGAAGCTGATGAAACTCAATCCACGTCTGAATTAGCAGCAGCTTTCGACGTTAGCATCAAAACAATATTGGTCCATTTGCGTCAAATTGGCAAGGTAAAAAAGCTTGACAAATGGGTACCCCACGAACTCAATAACCGCCAGCGCGAAGTACGCGTGGAGACGTGCCTTGCACTGCTCAGCAGGCATACAAATGAAGGAATTCTGAACCGCATTGTTACTTGTGACGAGAAATGGATCCTGTTTGACAATCGTAAGCGCTCAGCAAGTTGGTTGGACCCTGGTACAGCACCCAAACAATGCCCTAAACGAAAACTTACCCCTAGAAAAGTGATGGTCACTGTTTGGTAGTCTAACGCGGGTGTAATTCATCACAGCTTCTTGCCAAACGGGACAAGCATTACTGCAGATGTGTACTGTGAAGAACTGAACACAATGATGGAGAAGCTCGCACGTCTCCAACCAGCTTTGGTCAATCGTTCGGCTCCACTGCTCCTGCACGACAACGCGCGACCTCATACTGCACAGCAGACGGTCTCCAAGCTACAAGAGTTGGGGTTGGAAGTTCTCCGTCATCCGCCGTACTCACCAGACCTTGCGCCTACAGACTTCTACTTTTTCCAGAATTTGGATAACTTTTTGGCGGGAAAAAAATTCAATACCCGATAGGCAGTCCAAAATGCCTTTGAAGAATTTTTGCCTCCCGTCCAGCTGATTTCTTCAAGAAAGGCATCAATAAGCTACCAATACGTTGGCAAAGATGCATTGATTGCATGGGTGATTATTTTGATTAATAGAAATAAAAAATATATAAAAAAAATTACGCTTCATTTATTTCGTGAAAAACGGCAATTTCATAGGTAAAAACCTAATATAACAATAATCTAGCTAGGGCGTCAGCTACACAACCAATACCAATATTCTTGCCTTAGTTAATACATCAATACTTAATACAAGAAAACATTGTGGCAGAAATAAAGATGTTGGATTTGATTTGATTTTTAACAAGAATTCCCGCACAGTTTCTGGCAGGTATCTTCGCGTACTTAATAATAATCCTGGGTAGTTTAGCTTTCTAATAGTTAAAAATGTTGGAGATTCTCGGGCAAGTTTCGAAGTGCATCAACTTAATAATTATATTACAGATAAACAAAGGTTTCCTTCCTAGGCTTTAAGATAATTACAGTCACATATTTGAGATCGATACTAACACAACTTACCTACTAAGAGTAAAACTACAAGCTACTAATAACAAACAAACTTTTACACATTTCAATCAATAGGCAGGAGATGACACGGCGGTATCTTTCGCTTGCAAGACATTATGAAAAAAATTCATCATGGCCGCTGTAAGCCAAGTCTCCGCAAATTGTTAACAAAAGTGAAACTTCAAAAAGTCCTGTAATCCATCATTCGTTGGAAGTTGGACGAGTTTTTTCTGAAAATTCACCTGAAACGGGCTGAAAGTAATCGACAGCGGATTAATGTCCCGTCACTAACTAAACCCGGGAGTTTTAAAAATCGCCTTTTTTCTTAATTTTTACAACATTGTGAGGTGTTACTCTTTAGTGATGTGCTGGCGGTTTATCGAAATCGATGAACATTGTGACGACTTTAATAGCAGGAATTTTTGACTGTTGTACTGAAGCTGTAATATTTTTGTTCCCGGCCTCGTGGCGTAGGCAGTAAAAGCCCTACCTTATTCAGCAGAGGTCCCGAATTCCAATCGTGGTAGGGTAATCCCACAATTATGTGATAAAAACCTATGTTCATTTACAAGTACCCAATGTTTTCTATTTTTATATATATATGAACATCCTGGGTTACCCGTAGGTGATCCATGTAACTATCTTTTTACATTAGAGGCATAACATTGGTTAATTTTCTGGAATTTCTTTATTGTACATCCAAGTGATGATAGGAGATTAGTAACAGATTAGGCTTAAAAATGTGTTTCAAAACTTTTATTAATTTTATGCTTTTACGTTACCTTTGGTTATAAATGGATAATAATATCTTGTGAGTAAATAAACTAAACATTGTATGCGCTTAAGCACATAAGAACTACTATTTGTAATTACTATATAAATATTTACCGAATAGAATGTCTGATATACCATGTTTTTATTGTATTATTTAACATGTAATGTAAATTATTACATTATTGCTATTTTTTTTTAAATTTGACTGGCAATTATTTAATTTATGACTATTTCTTGTTTCTTTTTGTCTTGACAGGAACAAAATTAATTGGTAATTGTATAAAATTTAATCATTTTATACATTAAACTGACATAATTATAATTGTAATAATTATAATCATAGTTGTACTCATTATTAAAGTGTCTTCCACTTTTGTATTAGCTATGATTATGAATAAATAAATTATTGTATTTGATAATTTGTATTGTATGTATTGTAGACGTAGTCAAATGATTTATTTTTAGTTTTTAACTGTTTATATTTCGCAATTCTAAAACTACAGAGACAATTGTCTAATCGCAGCAAGCCCCACACTCGGCACATCCCTAAGAAATCCTGAAAGAACCTATTAATAATTTTCGCTCGGGGAACTTTTTAAAAGTGTTTCCTTCAACACCTCGTAGGTAGCAAGTCATTAATTACTGGCCGGTGATGGTGTTGTTGCATTTTTATGAGATGTACGGGGGGAGGTGGGGGGAACATGGCGGGTGAAAGGTTGACGCGGGGAAAACTTTGTTCATGAATGGTTAGGAATTGGTGGTTAAAAACTTGAGGCGGTTTTTATAAGAATTGTAAAGAAACATTTGGAAAAATGTTATTATGGTTTTTGTATATTATAGGTGGACTTCATCTGCCGTCTGTGAACACACTGAGTGGAGAATCGTCCTGCAAATCGTCCTTTGTAACTGTTTTGCAATGTACCCGTGGGAAAAGTTTAGTCTGTAGTTTGAGTCAACCGAACTAAAATATATCTCATAAACTTAACACAGTATCTGACATATCTGAATATACAAAATAATTAGCTCCAAGTCTCGTGCACTTCCTCGTGTCTTGCCGACAATGTTCGCCGGCAGGTGAGAGCCACTTTCGCGACTACCCGGGTTTTCTCATTTCCTTGCCGTCACCGCCGCACGCTAATTTCACCCTCGACAAAAATTAAATATACTTAACAAATTTATAGAATCTCCTATCATTGAATATTACACTCTATTGTCTTAATTTTAAAGTTCAAACGGACTGTTTTAATATCGTGATAGGAGCTAAGAATAGTGCTCATGAAGATGACAAGCTGTCAAGGTACGAAGAGGTGTTCCCATTTGGAGTTTCAGGAACAAGACGCTATTGAAATTCGTTTTTTTCCGTAAACCTGGAGAGTTGATATGTAAATTAATTTGTGGAGAAAATTGTTTTTGGAATCCATGCTTGGCATGTTTAATAAACAATTTGGGCTATGTTTTATCGAGTCTGTTTGTAAATATTGTCACTGGATAAAATATACAGAGTTGGTGTGATTTTAAAATGATAACTAAACAAGCCATTTACGTCAAGATTCATATTATATCCGAGCAACATTTATAGCATTTATGATTATTATAACTTATATTCTTCTTGAAAGGGCATTTAAATCGTCTTTATGTTCTCGTTCTACCGGATGAAGCGGCTGCCAATTTAAATAATAACAATTACAGTGAGTACTTAACTCTCTACCATAAAAAAACTCAACCATAAAACACTTGAAACCTGCTTAATCGGCGCACCCCACCGGCTTAAAACGAGATAAAAACTTTGAAAAGCATTGTAACGTGCCCCGCAGTACGCCTCGCCCCGAGGAAATAAGAAAAAATACTTAAGTAACTTTCATACCGTTGATCCGTCACTTTCCTAAGAGAATGGCGTTCGGAGAAAGGTTGCGAACCATTTTTCAAGTTTCATGAGGTGAGGGCGACGAATTGTGGCTGTCAAAGTTTTACTAGGCTCGGTTTGGTAGCTGTTGGAGATAGATGAAGCTGTGTTGTTGCTTAGTATGACCTTTTTGGGTTTTGTTTCACCATAGAAGTATTTGTTGATTTGCATTTAACTAAAATGGCGCTTTAGTAGCTTCTAGTAGATACTCTCTGAGATGCACTAACTGCACCAACTGATGGTTACCAAACTAGCGACGTAGATATACGTATACGTTGGAAATACTGCATTTAAAAGAATTAGTTTTGCTACACAATGAATTCTTAATAAGGAGAAGATAACTCGACGGCCTGTTTGGTGTGGAGGTAAGTGCCCTTGCCTTCTATGCCAGAGGTCCCGGGTTCCAATCCTGGTAGAGGCAGATATTTTATTATATTTGCTTTCTAGTCATGGATGTGTATGTATGTTTATTTAAGTTTATTTCTAATATTTACATTTAACAAAAGAATATCTATGTGTGTTTATATATTTCTTAAGTTTATTGATCCGTTATCTAGTATCCATAACAAAAGTTCTTAATGATACTTAATTTGGGCTAAATAATGTGGTGTGCTTGTTAGAAATATTTATTTAATTAACTGATCAAAACTCGTCACTAAGGCACTGCGAGGCTTAAAAGAAAAGCATATTTTTACTACTTTACTTTAATTTCTAAGCTCATGCCAAAATGAGTTTCATGAGAGTCATGCCAGAATGCTAAGTTTTGTAAAATCATCTTTACTACTTTTGATGAAATGACATGTAAGTATTAAGGATTATTCGCAAATGAACAATCGGACGAAGAAAAACAAGGGCAGAAAATTGACTTTTGAAATATTTCTCTGGTGTTTAATCAGCACTGTAAGTGAATCACTTTAAATTCAAATCCCACCAGCACCAAGCACCAAGTTGGAAGTTTGTTGTGTCTTGTAAATACCAAGACGAAAGTTTGGTTACGCCATCAAACATTTATTTAACTGAAAAATATAAGACTGTCTCACAAGAATTTTTTCCTTGCAGTATTTTTACTTGTATGTCTGTATGTGTATGTGATTTGTATGTGTGTGGGAGTGTGTGTGTGAACTCGTAGTAGCCCTACTTATCTCAAAAACTCATGTTTCTTGGCCATACCAACCAGGTCGGCTTCAAATTCTAGTAGAAACAAATGTTTGTTGATTAGCCTTTTGTATTTCGATTGTATTTTTTCTGCCACCTATAAGAAGTTCTTTTTATCATCTAGTATTCCTAACAAAAAATCTAAATTAAACTAATCTATGGCTTAACGATTGTTGTGTATATTTGTAAAAATTATATTATACGTGTACCTAACGTTTACTAAACTCGCGTATTTCTACAGACACCTCCAACACCCGTAAATACATTGTATTATGATTACTTAAAACAACACAAACTTAAAACAGAGTTAAGGCGACGATGTCGTTTTTTCACGTCCGTCAAAAGAGGAAGTTGCCTAAAGCGCTTCCGGCCGATAACAACATCCGGTAGAAAGTTTTCACGAAACTTTCACAATACTTCATGAAAGTTATACAGCTTTGGATACCAGGTGCTAGAGGAGAGAAAATTTCCACCTTTGTTGCTAAATCTTTTTATGAGAAGTTCGAGACATCTTCGCACTGAGCGCGGGGGTTTATCATGTTTACGCCTGAAAAAGTTGAGACCATGGTTTTGAATTAGCTTTTTAGTTTTAAAACAAAGTTAACTCAAAACCATGGCAAACTTTTCTGTAGGTTAACCTTTTTTTTACTTTAACAAGTTTGAGCATAAAGTACCTACCATACCACCCATTAACTATTGTGTATCGTCACGACTAAGCCTTAGTGAGCACGTCAGAATGCCGCGACCTTTGAGTAAAGAAGTTAATATGAATTATTATAAATTAAGAAGAAAAGACATTTAAATATATGATTGACAGAACAGAAATAAATGAAGCAATACATTCTGACTTGCTCCGTCTTCGGAGCAAGATGTAGTATTAAACTAATATCTAATAAAATAAATATATTAAATTTCACATAAATTTGATTTCATTCGTATTAATTTAAACCACAAGTTGGTGGTCAGTCGCGAGCTGGAATAAAACGCCTGTGAGTCTTCCTCGGATTCCTACTTACCAGCAGTAGCCTTGAAATAGTGACTGACCAAACAGTGAAATAGGGTGGATCCCAGATATAACATACTTGCACATTTTAAGATTGGAACAAACACCACCAACCCTAAAACTCTACCGTCAAGACCGCTTAACTCTCTTTTAGGTACTTATAATGAACTTTACAATAATGAAAGTAGTTTAAAATGTGACCTATTACGACGATAAAATACCACTACCCAGACTAGCACCGTAAAGACCAAAAACATCAAGAGAATCGCTCACCAGTCCACACCAGCACCCCACACTCGTAACTCGCACTGAGCATCAGTTTAAACAAGACTCAGGCACAACAATAAATCTCCAGCAATTGCCGGAGGCTCCATTCCACTCAATATTTTAATGTGGCAACTTTACCAACAACCTCGGCTAATCAATTTTGGCCAGTAAGGCAAGGGGTGAAGGGTGATTGAGGGTGTATATTAGTTGCTAATAGGGCTGAAGTGGCCGATGGGCTCAGCTCGGTACACACGGCGGATATTAATCCGTCAGATTGCGATTAGATTCAGTGGCACGCAGTAATATATTCTGTAAGGTGTCAGGTGTTCGGAGGGATGGGCTTATTTAGTTATCGACATCGATATTTTTACAGTCATGTAAATTACCAACATTTAAAGTTTTATTATTAATTTACATCTTTCTGTTGAAAATGTTAACATAATTGTATCTTTTAACATTGCTTTTTTATGACGTTGGCAGTTAAGACGCTACATGTTTATCCCAGAGACATACAAGTATTAGCATTTTCACAAGACAATGAGTCATAATTGGTAAGTAATTATAAAAGAAAGTTTATAGATAAGATTGGCTGTAATTACGTATAAAAAAGACTGTAATTTACTATCAATATAGGCAAGGGTCCTTAAATATGGCTATTTCAATTATTATGTGTTTAAGAAAATGTACCTTCCATCGATTACTTTCCGACACGTGTCTAGCAACGTCCTCAGATCGTGCTCCGGCAACGATCCAGCGTCTTAGCGTGGCGAGGTGTTCGATCGATGTCGATATGTTTGCTCACCTCCTCGCCGCGCCAGCAGCCCTAGTGCCTGGTACCTACGCCTTGTCCAAGACACTTGCCGGATGAATTAATGGGTCCTGTCTCACTTCTGGACAAGCTTTATTTGAAGACGTCAAAGTTTATGCTGTTCTGGTTGGAGGATGGTTAATTAATATTTTCATGGTTTTTACTGTTAATTATCTTCTCTTTTCAGCCCTTTGCCACCCAATACTCAGTATAGGTCTCTTTCAAATCTTAATATTATTGATTAAGGCAGGCTAAATTGCCTTTAATGTAATATATGAACCCAAAAGTAATCTGCCTTTTTGGTAAATCTTGCATTAGTTACTTATCAATGGTTAGCTAAAATAATTATCGCTTGCTGTCTTCATTGAGGGCTGATTTTTCAATCGTTAGATAACTATTATCTGTATAATGACTTTGACACTTGACAAGACTTTCCACAGTAATTAAGCAAATTTTAAAAATGATAGTACCGATAAAATCAACCCTTAGTGAATTATATTCTCTAATAAAAACACCAAATATAACTCTCTTTGCTGAATAAAACATTATTTTTAATCTAACTTAAACTGTTGTGTACTTTTTTATGCGCACAACGACAATGTATGGCAATAAATCTGCCTGCAAATAACAAAGTACAAAAATTTTTAACTCTAAATCATCCAAAATGATTCAGTGAGTAGACGCTTCCGCCCAAACCCTGCAAATGGAAATCCGTCAATCGCACTAATCGGCTCAGACAGGTACACTCTCTGCAAATTTTAATTTACAACTAATTTCAGTGCTTAAGAGTTAAAGCGGATTGCGAACTTGCAAATTACGCGCCAACTTCGCAGCGAATTTTACACAAAATAAGTCTGTTACGAAACAGTCAATATTGTCCACGAAAATGGGAAAATGTTCGCTTGTGTTTCAGACTAGGTCTGGGGGGTGGGCGGGGGGAAGACCTTCTTTACCTAACGATGACCTTCAGAGTAAAGTGGGACGTTGGTTTAAAAGCTTGGGTTAGGATTTAGAAATGTAGTTAAAAATTTTTGTGAAAGTAAGTTAATGAAAAGTGTTTTTTAGTTACCAAAATGATCTAAGTAACCTGAGAGAAACAAATAATTTTCAATCAAAATATATCCGCCAAATTTTGTACGCACTTCCTTGAGGTGTCGTGGTGTCGGCGGTAAGAAGCGTCCTTGGAGAAATAAACATGTAGCTCAGTAAACTTATTTCTAGATTTAATAAAAATAAATATTTCTAACAATCACACCACATTATCTAGCCCAAATTAAGTATCATTAAGAACTTGTGTTATGGATACTAGATAACGGATAAATAAACTTAAGAAATATATAAACTCACATAGATTTTTTTTTACATAAATATTAGAATTAAACTACATCCATACAAATCCATGACTAGAAAGCAAATATAATAAAACATCTGTCCCTATCAGGATTCGAACCCGGAACCTCTGGCATGGAAGACAAGGCTACTTAACTCCACACCAAACAGGCCGTCATCAGGTTTCTCTTCAGACAGTTGGTTTATTTGTACGTTCTTCTTTTTTTGAGTCATTGATTCTTACTTTATTTGACCAAAACCTGGAATCTGTTGTACAGCTGTCGGAGCATAGAGGTCAGTTAAATAGGTGTGTCATATTTGTACGTTTAAACACCACAGAAGACCTAAATGCCTACATACAAACACAAGGTCTACCTTCTTACGTAATAATTCTACCTACCACTTCCTACAAACAATTTCATCAAGTTTCAATTCACAGAAACCGTCAAGGTGCACCACTTGCCCGACGACCCTGTAATCATTTATTCCGCCCCACCTCGGCCTTGCCTCAATTACAGGGTGGCCCGACGCTATGTCACTTTCATCCCTTGATTACAGACATCGACAACCTACGCAATTACCTTGTGATTCTTATAATTAGGGAATCGATACGCTAATTTTGTCTATTCAAATTGTTCTGAAATTTGTTAATTAGAAAATATATAAAAATATTTTTTAATAATATTTTTAATATTTTTTTCTTTTCTGTGCCCTAGAAATTAATTTAAGACTTACTGTATCGGTTTCGTTGTTGTTTCAACAATTGATTAATAAAGTAGCAAATATGTCTAAGCACCTAGTAGTACTTAGTAGTGACCCTGAGGTTCAAGGTTCGAGCCTGGTCAGGGCATTCATTTGTCCGGTGAACACAGATGTTCTCGGGTCATGGTTGTTTGTATTTATATGTGTATGTTTATTCTGTGTTCCCCCCAGTTCGCTGTATGGTCATCCATAACACCAGCTCTGCTTACTTCGGGGTCATACAGTTGGTGCTTTTTGTAGGGTTTTATTATTTTTATGGCAATATCAACTCTACTATGAAATGAAAAAAATATTCCAAGCGCGCTCTAGTAAACTTTCGTGCCTTGAATGAACATCGAAGTTTCTTGATGACACACGAAAGATTATTATTATGAGTTACATTTAATTACAGTTTTCGGGGACTACCTACATATCCGGACCGGTGTTACCAAATCGGCAACGCCGATCGGTAAGAGGATGACACTTCGGCAACACAGTCGCTCTGCTTTTGCCATTCGGCTTGTGCCGGATGGATGACTCGATTCGCACTAGCCGAATGTGTGTAGTTGCTTTGGCCTGCTCCTGTAGCACCCATTAAATTACGTAGAGACGCCATCATTTCATGCCATTAAATTTTGAAAGTCATATTTTAAGCAATTCCACCAAAACTTACAATCAAAATTTCGCAGCATAATAACACAAACTTAAAATTAAACCCATTCAAAGCTACGACGCACGCGTCCTCCTCAGAGAGTCGTACAAGCAGGTGTAGACAGGTGCTGTAAACTCGTTGCATTACTTTTTATTGAGATTGTATACAGCGCCCTCTAGGGGCGAGTGAGCGTAGCTCGCCGCGCAGGTTTAACGCATGTTTATCTTTATTGTGCACTGCGGTGGAACAAGCCCCAGGGGAGGAAAGGTAGGCACGGCTCGGTTAGATGGGGTGGATTTTGAAAATATTATTATTTTATTTTATTTTATTTTACATTTTTAGGTAAACTGGTAAAATATGTATACATAAAATTATGTTTAAATTAAGGCCAATTACAGGTATCCGCGTATAGTTACAATTCAAAATACAATAAATTTAAGTTAATTAAGTTAATTTAAGTTATTTCTTGCGTAACAGTCAAGATACTATAATCTATGAATTATTAAAAAACATATTGTTGTATAACTTTTTAAAATTAACTAACTAACTTAACTTTTAATTACTTTTTTTTTAATTAACTTTTATATGTAACTAATTGCAAAGATTTGAATGTTTTGTAACTTTAGTTTAAAAATCATCGCATATTTACTGTCACGCCAAATATTTTTGCTCAAATTCTAGAGCTTGTGCGTACACAAGATTCCTGATTCCATATTAACCAAATCTATGTTTTACTTACAAACACATTATAAGAGTATTTTGTATAAACTACCCACAGTTACACAATTTTATATTCGTCTTGATTCTTTCGCTATTTGAAAGCCTGATATATCTACCTTCAGGTAAAACATTCCCATTCACCCATAAGTTTCACCCTCACAAGCCCCAGCCCACGTAGAACCCAGCTTTAAGGCTAGTGTGACGAGTGCGGCAAGCACCTGCCCACTTCACATATACGAGGATGCAGAATGCTGACTACTCTCGCTCTCACGTGCCTAAGTGTCTAGGGACGGGCAGCTTTATCGATAATAATAGGTCTTTACCTATGAAACTGCCGTTTTGCCGTACTGGCCATTTCAAATGAAAATATTTTTTTTTTACTGATAATTCTAATTTCAAATTAATTTTATTTGACAAACATGGAATTCTTTTTCTAAAATCGTCATTTGTTTAATAGTTAGTGTTTTGTTTTCAAAGCATTTTAACATTTTTCGTCATCATGGATAAGTTAAAAATTCGAGTAATTATGGAGTATGAGTACCGTCGTGGCAGCAAAGCGGCACAAGCGGCACGCAACATCAACGACGTTTACGGAGCGAACACTACAAACGAACGCACCACCCGTTATTGGTTTACCCGCTTCCGTTCTGGAAATTTTGACCTGAAAAATGAACCCCGTGGTCGTCCGAAAACTTTGGTCGACAATGACGAATTAAAGGCAATTGTGGAAGCTGATGAAACTCAATCCACGGCTGAATTAGCAGCAGCTTTCGACGTTAGCATCAAAACAATATTGGTAAATTTGCGTCAAATTGGCAAGGTAAAAAAGCTTGACAAATGGGTACCCCACGAACTCAATGCCTGCTCAGCAGGCATACAAATGAAGGAATTCTGAACCGCATTGTTACTTGTGACGAGAAATGGATCCTGTTTGACAATCGTAAGCGCTCAGCAAGTTGGTTGGACCCTGGTTCAGCACCCAAACAATGCCCTAAACGAAAACTTACCCCTAAAAAACTGATGGCCACTGTTTGGTGGTCTAACGCGGGTGTAATTCATCACAGCTTCTTGCCAAACGGGACAAGCATTACTGCAGATGTGTACTGTGAAGAACTGAACACAATGATGGAGAAGCTCGCACGTCTCCAACCAGCTTTGGTCAATCGTTCGGCTCCACTGCTCCTGCACGACAACGCGCGACCTCATACTGCACAGCAGACGGTCTCCAAGCTACAAGAGTTGGGGTTGGAAGTTCTCCGTCATCCGCCGTACTCACCAGACCTTGCGCCTACAGACTTCTACTTTTTCCAGAATTTGGATAACTTCTTGGCGGGAAAAAAATTCAATACCCGAGAGGCAGTACAAAATGCCTTTGAAGAATTTGTTGCCTCCCGTTCAGCTGATTTCTTCAAGAAAGGCATCAATAAGCTACCAATGCGTTGGCAAAGATGCATTGATTGCATGGGTGATTATTTTGATTAATAGAAATAAAAAATATATAAAAAAATTACGCTTCATTTATTTCGTGAAAAACGGCAATTTCATAGGTAAAGACCTAATATTTGTTTACAGGAAGCTACAGTATTTTTTTTTCGATCTATTGTCATAAAATATAATAACACAAGATGCAGCTTAACTAACCAAAGCTAAAACCGGATAATACTGCAGGCTTGAAAAGATTCAGACGTTATGAATCATGTTTACTGCCAAATAAAAGATATCCGGGCCTCTAGTATAAATAAATGAGTAAACCAATTTAAATTGTTCGAGTGCTCATATGAAACTTCATCTTAGTAAAAGACGAATGACGACCAACAAATTATAAGTATCCCTTCAGCACCCATTTGAAAATATCTTTATTTATTACCTAAAAATGAATAATCTTGCACCTACCTATCAAAAACTTATCGACTTCTAACCGCACTACAAAAATCATCGAGCACCAAAGTGCCGGTTGACCTGAAACGATACATCGGCCATCGAGCACGCGCGCCCGCTTGCGAACGCTTTCAGCTGTTTGTGGGTCACCGGGGCAGCGGCAGAGGGCGCTGTTACCGCGTTACGTAGGTGGGCTCACTTTCGATGCTTCGAGAGGGGTTTAGTAGGAAAGCTTGTTAAGTACTCAAGTTTATACAGCCAGAGTATTGTGTGACCTCTAACGAGGCCTTGTGGTATGATTTGTGGTATGATTAATAATATCTAAAGTTTTTCTCTCTTTTTCAGTTTAAAAAAATTTTGTTTAACAAAAGTAATGAAAAGTTTTAGAAACTGAAACGTAAAATAAAATGGCGGTCGGAATCTAAATCTTTCTTGCAGCGCTTTACTTTTACTTTACGGTTACTTCTTGCAGTGGTAGCAGATATTCGCCTGAATATCACCAAAAAAAAAATTGAGGACGGCGACGGTTGGATCTCACGTTAACTCGTGAACTTGTGCCGTTTGAGGATGTTCGTCATTTGGATACTTGGGGGGAGGGAGACTTGTCGAGGTAACAGATGCAGATAAGAATAATTTTGTATATATATAAAGAGAAATTGTATATTTATTTAAAAAAAATTATACCCGTGAAGTTTTTTGCCAGTTCTTCTTCGCGAAGGTTTTTCTGAACTGGTGGAAGAGTCATGCTTTATTTGACATCAAAAAAAACAAGTAACTATCAATGTTGAGAAATAAATATTTAAATTTGCTTGGGGCTGTACTAGAGCCCACCTACTTTGATCGCCATAAGCAACACGTATACGTGGGTGTGTTCCGGGCACAAGGAAGGTACACCCAGTGCAATCCCTGGAACAAAAGTAATTCCAACAAAAGGCACTAATACTTATAGATAACCAATCAAAAGGCACTAATACTTACAAGATAACCAATCAGAACTCAGTGTGGACGCAACTAACCATCAGACGGTTCGCATGTCGCGTGCCAGCTGTGATGAAGTGGTAGCAATGTGCCTTCAACGCGGCCAAAGATTACAGGGATTGCCAAAACAAAACCCACATTTGAAACTCAAATCTTTAATCGAATCACATTGCTGCTTCTCTTAGGCAGGTTGGTGATATCAGTACAGCACCGAAAATATTGAGTACGACGACTTGACTAGCTGAAAGACAAATGGAAATTAATTCTTTCACGCAAATAATATTTGCTTAAAAATAGAATTCCACAATTACAATTAATACAATTTTTTTAATTGATAGAGTAATTCAAGAGGCAGTTTTATATGTATAATACATGCATAATATAGTAGAGGAACATTGATAATCTTAGAGGTTTCTAATGTGATGTCGTAAATAAATACACTTTTTTGCGCTTATATTGCAAACACTGGCTGAACCATAATAGATATATCAAAATAATGTGCTACAGTATTGTACACCTTAAAAAGGTCTACAAAAAAGTCCGCGGTGGTATATGTCTATCTCTTAGCGGTAACCCACAGTATCCATTTTTATCCTTTACTTTTTACGAGAAATAATCGCTTATTTACGAAGCGATTTAAGCAATACAGTATTAATCCTTATCCAATTAAGTACCTAAAATACATTATGCATGTAATATAGATAAATATGGCCCGTTACAGCGTGTAATTTAAATGAATATTTTCGAAGATATTACAGATTTAAAATGCAATGACATAGACCCGTGCGAAGCCGGGGCGGGCGAGTCGCTAGTTAGAAATAAATGAAGTAATGAAAATATACTTGAACTTTCATAGGTGCTTACTGTGGCTGCTTGTAAACTTGCGCAGTCCTCATTTACCAAACCTCGTGGTCACTAACTCAAGTTCAATACTGCTGTAAGTTACATTCAGGCCGGAAGAAGTTTGCAACAATGAAACCAACTGACCGGCTAACTCAGGGTTAAAATTTTGACTCGGGTTTGCGCAAGTGGGCCTTAGGTGGCTTAGTCTTCTATTATATAACACTTACCCACAAATAGGACTGGTATGAAACTTCTATCAAACCAAGGCTGCGGAGGATGATGGGATTCTGGTAGAGAAACGTCTTAAAATTAGAATCATTATTTGACTATAGTTAATAGGACGATGTAATTTGTAGTTTACACGATGCGGTCGTTTTATTTTCTTGAGAAGGAGTTGGTTCATTGGGTATCTTTAAAATTGGATATGCCTCAGATATTGTTAGGTGATATTGTGTAGGGAAACCGTTCTACTTTTAAATTCTGTAGATGTTTTTATTTTTGTACCCAAAGATTTCTAATTTTTATTAATTCTTCTTTAGAATTAAGATTAACATAAAAATATGAATTATGAATAAATAAATAGGTATGTACATCCCGAGCAGTACTAAAACTATATGTTCTTGCCGTTTTAACCACCATAGTATAACCACATACACGCTGGTTCAGCTGGACCGAGTTCATAAAAAAAGCAATATTGTACTAAAATTTTAAACCTAGTCTACAAACCTACCAATTACTCTTTACTTACAAATAATAACACTCATTCGCACCCACAAACGCACCGTCCCCACACCAACACACACGCACTTTACACCTACTCTCACACTTACGCAAACACAAGTTCTCGTTCGGATTACATTACTTTGAAAATGTTGAGGGAAGACTGGGGTCACGATACTGGAAATCCCAGTGTGTAGTCCGGTGCTACGGTTACATTTATAAGTTTAGCACAGTAAATATGCAGTAGAACAATAACTTGTAGTAAATAGTAATTGTTGGATTGAAATAAACATTTTCATTTCCATCGATTCACTGATAGACCAAGCCATAACAATGTAGGTTGGAGAAAATATTACAGTCGATCAATAGTAGAAATGAAATGAAATGAAATATTTATTTCTCAACATTGACAATTACTTGTTCTTATTGACGTCAAATAAAACATGATTCTACCACCAGTTCGAAAAAAATCTTCGTGAAGAAGAACTGGCAAGAAACTTCACGGGTATATTTTTTTTTCAAAATAAATTTACAGAGTCTCTTTATGTCTATACAAAATTATTCTTTTTTGCATCTGTTAGCTCGGCAAGTCTCCCTCCCCCCAAGTATCCAAACGACGAACACCCTCAAACGGCACCCGTTCACGAGTTAACGCGGGATCCAGCCATCGCCCTCCTCAACCATATTAGACGGAAGTGAGCGACCCGTCACCTGACCCTACCATAAGAAGACGTACTTTAGTGACAATGACGCTTTAGATATTCATCGGGACGAAGAACTCATCGAACATACAGACACATTACACATGCTTTGTTACAAATACTAGTACAATCCTGTTAATGAGGGGATTATACCCAAGGGCTTTTATCATCCAAATAATCGGATAGTTTATAATATGCTCTAGCACCCAACTTCTCCTTTATAGTTTCTTTGAATTTGTCAATAGGAAGACCTTGGATATCCTCAGGAACCTTATTATAAAAGCATATACATTGACCCATGAATGAGTTAGTGACTTTATGAAGCCTACTATTATGAGCAGCCAGCATATTTCTTCCTCTTGTGTTAACATTGTGCAGATCTTTTTTGCTTTTGAACAAGGTTATGTTCTTTTTAACATACATTAAATTTTCTAAAATATATTGTGAATGGAAGGTAAGAGTATTTATTTCCTTAAATTTACTTCTAAGTGACACCCTTGGACCGAGCTGATAGATTGCGCGAACAGCCCTTTTCTGCAGAATAAATATAGCATCGATGTCGGCAGCACTCCCCCACAACAGAATACCATATGTCATGAGGCTGTGGAAGTAACCAAAATAGACTAATCGAGCAGTTGTTTCATTTGAAATTTGTCTAATTTTTTTAACAGCATATGCGGCAGAGCCAAGCTTTTTCGCTAAACCATCAACATGCGGTCCCCACTGGAGTTTGGCGTCTAAGGTTATGCCCAGAAATACAGTTGAGTTTATAGGAGTCAGTTCCTGGCTCTTAACTACAATGTTTGTGTTTACCTGTTTGACATTTGGCAATGTAAATTTAACACATTTCGTTTTTTTTTCATTGAGGAGCAAATTATTAGCTGAGAACCACTGCTCTGTGTTGGAGATGCATTTGTTCACCGCTCGATAGTCAATTTCTTGTCTTTTGATTTTAAACAAGAAGGAAGTATCGTCAGCAAACAATATGACCTCGCATTGATTCTTAACGGCCGATGGCAGATCATTAATATAAACTAAAAATAGGAAAGGACCAAGAACTGAGCCCTGGGGCACACCCATTGTCACTGCCGATCCTGATGATTTTTCTCCATTTATTGCAACTTTCTGTTTTCTATTAGAAATATATGATTTAATCAAGGCAAGCGCTCGGTTTTTAATGCCGTAATGGTGCAGTTTCATGAGTAGAGTAGTATGATCCACACAGTCGAACGCCTTGGACAAGTCACAAAAGACACCAATAGCATCACACGACTCCTGCCAGGCGCTGAATACGTGTTTTATGAGCTCAACACCGGCATCGGTTGTTGAGCGACCCCGCGTGAAACCAAACTGCTTAAAATTCATTAAACTATTACCGTAAAAATGACAGAGTAATTGATTTCAAATTAATTTTTCAAAAATCTTACTGAGCGTTGGTAGTATAGATATAGGTCTAAAATTATTAGGGTCAGACATACTACCTGCTTTGAATATTGGAATGACCTTACTCAATTTCATTAAATCAGGAAAAACACCATTATCAACACAGTCATTAAATATACTGGCTAAGTACGGGGCTATACCGTCAATGACAGATTCAATAATTTTAACAGAAATCCCATCTAAATCGGCAGTATTTTTTACTTTAATGCTTTTAAATGCATTTAAAACTTGTGGAACAGTAACATATTTAAAAATAAAATCAATATCGCATGAATTTACATTTTCCGTTAGCAGTGACTGTGCAAGAGTGGAACATGAATTAATACTCAAAGTAGTTGACACAGGGATGGCAGTAAAAAAATTTTCAAATGCTTCAGCAACTTCTTTGTCAGTTGACAACACTTTATCATTAATTTTTAAATTATATTTGGTGTGTGGTTCTTTTGCTTTCCCAGTTTCCTGATTAATTATATTCCATGCAGTTTTTGAAATGTTAGTACTATATTTATTTTTATTATTAATGTAATTAGATTAAGCTACACTGCAAACTCGTTTAAATAATTTTGAATACTTTTTAACAAATTCATAAAATGTCTTATTATGATTATAAGTTCTTTCACTGTACAATTCATATAATCTATTTCTACTTCTGCATATTCCCACTGTTGCCCAGTCACTAAACCTAAATAAATTATTATTTATACATATTTTCTTTTTTTTTAAAACAGAGTCATATTCATTTCTAATTATATTATGAATAGAGTTATATTGAGTAATAGGATCTCCACAGTAATCTAATTTAAATGTTTTTTCAAATACATTTTTCCTAAATGTTTCAGGCCGTCTCTCATTCATGGGTATAAAGGTAATTTCTCTTTTTAGAGTCTTTTTTAGCCCAATATCAAAAGTGGCCAACTGCCCACTATGATCTGATTGTAGTTTATTAATTACTGACTTTGTACATGGCATTAAATTTGTAAAATTGTTATCAAGACATGTGGCTGAGGTCGCTGTGATTCGCGTAGGCTCTAAGAAGAGATTTTTTAGGTTGTAACAATTAAAAAGATTCAAGAATCGTTTACTTTGTGCCGTCTCTACTAATAAATCAATATTAAAATCGCCACAAATAATTATTTCTTTGTTTTTGTTATTTACTCTATGTAATGCCTCATCCATAGTGCTCTCAAATACTTCAAATGGTGAGGATGGGGGTCTGTATACACTTATTATAACAATATTCCCTATCTCAATACAGGCTATTTCAACAGATCGCTCAACAGACAGACTTACAATATCAGTGCGTTCTTTAAATGTTAGGCTCTTATGAGTGATGATCATTGAGCCGCCGCAAGTTGTTTGTTCTCTGTTGAATGAACTAGCAATTACATGATTCTTATAAGAAGACATAATTTGACACTGTGTGAGCCAGTGCTCTGTGATACATAGTATATGAATATTTTCACAGTTTATGAACAGTTCAATCTGTAATTCCTTACCATCAATGCCCTGCATATTTTGATGGACTATGTTCAGAAAATTATTTTTTACATTTTTATTGCTTAAATTACTACTTAGAATACTGGTGCTAGATGTATTATCTATTGTCACTAACTTATGTTTAAATTATTTCTAATACTATGTTTTGGAATATTACATTCCAACGGGTCAAAAGTATAACGTGACTGCTCAATAGAAGCAGCGGTTGTAGTCAACGAATTGACTGTTATGCATAAAATATATGATAGCGAGTATGCTATATGTCGTAGGTCATTACTGTACAAATTGTACCTATCATTGGTCATATATGGCTTGTTAATAAATGTATTTAAATCAATAAACTGAAACTTTTCACTATGACGACATGTCATATTTTGTACATCTATATTTAGTCGATGCTTCATATTATTTTCTGAGGGGTTCTGGGTAAATGGAAATGCAAACAAAATAATTTTACTAATATTCTGCCTGCAGTTCAATCTAGCAAAACATGCTGTCATTGTTTTCCTACTTAGTTGCTTACATCTACCTACTAATATAATCAATATTGTATTAGGGTTAAATGTACGGGATGTAATTTTATCAACTATGTCATAATATGAAGCACCGGGGTAACAATAATTAGTTATTGGCCCCCCAACACACCGAGTAAGTTGCAATCCCATGTTCTTACCAAGTTCATCGCTATACATAATTATATTTAATTCACTTTTATTTCACTTCTTATCTAAGCTACTACCTGAGTTTGATACTACATGCTCAGTGACATATGGCTCCTCAGGTTGACTGGATATTGGCAGAGGGCAATCTGATGTAGTATTATTTGAATTACTTTCATAATAATTGGTAAGGGACTCAAAGCGGTCATGATTATATTTAGACAGTTCAATCAAATTGTCCATAGCTACAGTGTGTTCCTTAATTTCTTTTTGAGAAATTTCATACTTATTGGTTAGAATAAGTAGCTCTTCATATAGTCTCCGTATTTCTACATTTAATTTCCGTATGTCACTTTCATAGGTTAACCTATTCTGCTCCAAGTTACTTTTACAGCATATCAGTTCATTCTTTAGTTTTAAACATTGATTTTTACTTGGAATAGTTTTACATAAAATAATAATAATATAATAAATAATAAAAAATAATAATAAGTTTTACTGTATATCCGAAAACAAATTTGGTTCAAGTGTTAAGAAGCTAGCGTTTTAATTATACGGTCCAGGGTTCAATCCCGGTGATTGCGAAAAGTACTAATGAGTTTCTACGGACACCACCTGTCTACATTAAGCCTACTGCTAATGGATAATATTGTAAAGACATAACTAAGAATTGATTTCGAAGTTATGTGTAAAGTCTACTAACCCGCAGAAACCACCTGTTAGGCCGTGGGATTGTTAGACATTACCGATTTCATGGTCAAAAATGATAAAATTCAAATTGTTTATATGAATTCCGTAAATGCTATAAAATATCGCATATTTTCTTTATGTACTTAAATACGAGTATATATGCGATTTAATTCTCGAGCTAGCATGAGGTTTTGTATTGCTCGGATAGCTAAAGTTGGCAGGTACACAATACTCACACTAATGCAATTGCATTATATAGGATATTTAAAAATAAATTATTTTGATTGAAAATGTAATAATTTTAAAATATGGAGTAAGTTTGGGTGGGTTACAACCTGTACTTGTCAAAACGAGTACAACAAAACTCTAGTAACGCTAAGAAAAGTGAATTTTATTAATTAAGGCAGGGTCAAAAACATTCGCACATGTGCCGGAAGTCACAATCCGTGCACCCGTGTTACCCAGGGCCAGTACTCATTCCCTAAAAAAGTCAAAGAAGCGTCAATGCTGAGTGGTACACTACAAAATGCTTGCCAAAAGACTTCGCTGAAATTGGTTCAGACGCATGAAAGGTTGCATATACGATGAAAAGTTGTAATAAAGAAATATAATCTATAGAACATTTTTTTTTTCAAAACTTTCTAAATGTAACTTACGAAGCGCTTTTCATTTGCAAAGGGTCCCCGTAAATATCAAAGTTTCCGGGAGACTATTGATTGCAGATCTATGTATAGTTCTGTGGCAAATTTTGTACTTTGGCTATACAAATACGGAACAATTTTTATATAATATTATGCGGATAATGGCTATTTTAAGATCTTATACGAAAAAATCGTGTTATCATATTCTGTCCACTAATAAAGTTACACGCTTAGCACGTTTGACTTTTTACAACATTTCATTTGCTTTTAACCTGCTTCAATAAACAGCGAAAAAATAGCATTTTTTTCCCGTGAAACACTTGATCGATATTTGTACTTCCTTACATCAAAGTATAAAATGTTTTACTAACAAGACAAATCGTTTTTCTATCAAAAATGTACAAATAGAACTTACGATATCTTTCTGTCTTGAAGGAGTTTATAAGCAATGACATATTACATATAGACAAGTCATACCCAAACATTACCGCTTCGCACTAATTGGTCGCGAGCGTACGTGACGTAGTACGTAAATTGTCGGAGTATATAGCGTTGTCTCTTTTACTCCTACATTCAAAACCATATTACATCTCGCTTTTTGAGTTTGTTGAAAAATATAGCCGTGTCAATTTTAAAACGTCATTTTAAATAGCAAAATAAAATAATAAATACGATTGGAGCGGCCGATGACCGAGACAGCGGGGCGCGGGCGGATCATAACGGTGCGTCGCCCCGCTCCGCGCCGCCGACCGAGCGACTGACGGCTCAGTGCCGTACCAACTATCATACGCACAATCCGCGCTCGCGCATTTTATATTTGTACATTTGTACATATCATACAGTCCACTACACATAGTTTTATTGAAGGCCCTAACAACGATAGTTATAAATTAATAGTACTTACGCATGAAAAGAAACGTTTATTCTTTCTTTAACAGTAAGGGTGTAATTAGTATGCTGTCTAAACACACAAGAAGGCATTGTACGGTATTATAAACACAGAATTAAGAATAAGTTTTGTTTGACGTTTAGCCGTGACACTGGGTTGCACAAGGCTAAGTGAAATGGCGGGCAGTTGCCTTTCATTTGCGTTACCATTATTAAGAGCGGACAACTTGTCTATACGTAACATGTCATTGTTTATAAGTACTTTAAAGGCTTATTACCTGTGCTTGCCCCATGGCGATGACCAGTAGTCGTCTGACGCGCCTCGTGACCGCAGGTTGACAGCTCTCCCACCGGCTGCTGTATATCGCCGTGGCTACCTTGGACGCCTGGAGCAACCATATCCTTATATATCCAATAAATAATGTATTGATTCAAGTTGAGATGCTATTCAATTGTTTAAACTGCAATAATATGATAGAGCTTATTTTGCTTCAACTTTTTTAAAAGCACTTTAAAGCAGTGTAGCTATAACAGCTCGTTGTTTCACTGATCGCAGAAGGTTCCAGACGTAACAAACTGCATTGACGTGACAGGGCCAAGAATACGATTGTGAAATCGTAAAAATATAGATTATTATGGCTCTATCTCATGAATAATTCCTTGGGAAACTACACTTCCTGATTAGCTTTGTAGAGCATGCAAGGCATTCGATTGTAGAATGTCTCAAACGCCTTTGTCAAATAAAAAAGGTTGCAATATTTTGCAACATTATTGTTTTCAAAATTCCTAAGATCATGATCTGCATTTGCTATTGATATTTTAATTTAAATCTTGGTGTATTAGTCTCCAATTCTTTCTACAGTATTTTCAATATCCTAAATTGCTTGTCAGCACCCACCTCCACAGAGACGTCCCCGGCGGCGCACATGAGGAAGCCTGTGGTGAGATGCAGCGCAGTCGCGATCAGCACGACTGACAGCACGTTGTTAATCGAACGCTCCGAGTTCTAAAGGTAAAGAATTTCAGTCTTCTTTTTTTTCATTAGTCAACTAAACTCATTACTGTTTAGAACAACATGTTTATTAATAGATTTGAAATGTTGGTGATGGTGGATGTTTGAGACGAGACAGTAAAGTACGTACCTTAACTGTTCTATATAGGAAAACGTTCCTAGGAGACCATTCACAACTTTTTGAGATATTCTGAACTGCATTCACAGATTTGGGAAAAAATTATCATTCAGCAATAAAAATGCTGTAACACCAAAATCATACATCAATCAACAAAATCATAACTTCTTCTTAAAAAATGCCTTCAAATCGCGAACTTTTGGACTTAAGTAATTATAGCGAATTTTGTACACTTACAAAATTTACATCATTAGATGAATGGTGGAATTGCGAAAATGAATTTTTTCAGCAAGATCGCATTCGGCAACAGTACGATTGCCTAACGCATTCCAAATTTGAATAGGCAATTCAAAACACAGTGGACTTTTGCCTTGCAGCCGATTTATTTTTCTTGAGCTACTTAAAAATCGAAGTTTACAAAAAATGCATTAACGAGGATTTTAAATGATATCTATCCAAGAACGGTATCGGCTGCTACTTGCTTAATTTAATTTTATTTTTATTTGTTTTAGTTCTAATGCTGTAGAAGGTTATCGATACAACTATGATTTTCTACTTAGGTATGTATGCCATGAGACCGGCTAAACAACAATTGAAGAAAAATCATTCTTATGACCGCTGCATAAGGTGCCCGTAATGTAAAGGTGCCGTGCGTGTAAACCCGGTCTTGTGACTTATTATATTAAGGGCTTTTGTTCAAATTTTATTCCAGTTACATCCGGTATACCTGAGGGCTAACACCTTTGTCCGTTATTATTTAATTTATTTATCAATGACATTTATTCTGTACATCTATTCTGGACATTTATTCAACATTCAAATTGTATACTTTATGCTGATGATATGAAAATTTATAAAAATGTAGAAAATAACTCTGACTGTTTATTGCTACAAAACGATTTAAACAATTTCTATATATATTGCGAAAAAAACTGCCTACATTTTAATATTAAAAAATGTTGTGTACATTTACAACAAAAAAGAAAAAATATATATTTTTCGATTATAATATTAACCACACATCCTTGACGCGGGTTACTGAGGTGAGGGACTTGGGCGTAAATCTTGATGCTCATTTAATTAGTCTTTCAGAACTCAAATTGAATCCATCACTTCTAGGGCCTTCCAGATGTTCGGCTTTATTCTTCGAAAATGTAAAGAATTTAAACGTTGCTCTACTGTCACTGTTTTGTTCAACAGTTTCATTAGGTCAATTCTGGTATATGCATCCACTATCTGGAATCCTCACTATAATTCGCATATTGATAGTATAGAAAGAATTTATTCAAAATTTGTCAAGCATTTTTCATTTAGGTGTTCGCATTGCAAAAACAATTGTGATGTTAACAATAAAAATTCCTTGTATGATCGTCGCCGTGTAAGAGACCAGATCTTTTTGTACAAAATTACTCAGAACATCATAGATTCCCCGTTTCTTATGAGTAACATTTTCTTTAGGTGTCCCCGGATACGTTCTAGATGTAACAATTTGTTCTGTGTACCTCCTGCTAAAACCAACTGTACTGCGAATATGTTTTTAAACAGAGCTTGTAATGATTATAACAAGAAATTTAATTCTGTAGATATGTTTTATTCCAGCGTGATTGTTTATAAAAGGAAAATTAGGGAGGAGCTCATTATCCAATAATCCCTATCTTCATTCTTTTTGTCTATTTTGATTAAATTGTAATAATGTAATGTTTATGTTTATTTATTAATAATGATTTAACTTTCAAAATTTGTATTGCTGTAACTACCTTAATCGAGTCAGATAATGGTGGAAACTATTTTTTATATTTTTACATAACATTCAAATTCAAATTCAAATATTTATTTCTCAACATTGACAATTACTTGTTCTTATTGACGTCAAATAAAATATGATTCTACCACCAGTTCGAAAAAAACCTTCGTGAAGAAGAACTGGCCAGAAACTTCACGGGTATATTTTTTTTTCAAAATAAATTTACAGAGTCTCTTTATGTCTATACAAAATTATTCTTTTCTGCATCTGTTAGCTCGGCAAGTCTTCCCTCCCTCCAAGTATCCAAACGACGAACACCCTCAAACGGCACCCGTTCACGAGTTAACGCGGGATCCAGCCATCGCCCTCCTCAACCATATTAGAGGGAAGTGAGCGACCCGACATAATTTACATAACTGTATTAAAATATTGTATGTTTCCCAAACAAATAAATTTTCTGTACTCAGGCTACAATCTGGCCTCAAAGAGTTTTTGCCACAGTAAGAATTCGGATCGTTTGGCAACAAAGAATATGTCGAGTTGGTCGTTATTTTTTCCGTACAAAATGTGTGGGAAAAGTTTTTGGTGATTTCTGTCATTTCTGGGACTCATATCTTAAATGGTGTCATAGAGTCTTTTGATTCGTACATGGAATGGGATCGATTGGAATAAAACATTTTTTTTTGTATATAATATTTTTTTCGCTGACTGCGTTTTCCCAAACTGAATGCAGTTAGGATGTCTCAAAATGTTAGGAACGTTCTCCTGTAACTATAATGGTGAAGATACCTGTCCTTACTGTTGCGTCTAAAAATCCGCCCTGTGACATGTGTTAAGCATACATAAAACGCTAGAAAAAACAACATGACACTGGAAATGTGTATGGCAACGAATACAGTTTAAATAACGAAAAATGGCTCTAAAATTTAAATAATCCTACTCATTTTACTTCATCATTACATCTAATATCTTGTAACATCACCTTAATATAAATACAAATAAAATACAGATAAAATCTGAAGGAATATTTTACAAGAGAGACTGCCAACCTATTTCCCTACCTACAGTTCAGACATCTCTTAGGCCTGCTGTGTCTTGTTTACCTGGCTATAAACAACACCGTACCTATCACTAACCTTTACCAATTTACCAATAATTACTTTAGATACACCTAGCACCTAATGAAGCACACATTTCTGATAAGAACCGCAATGACGACACGAAGTAAGTAGATGATGTTATATATACTTGAGTACTAGGTTTCGCCCGCGGACTCGAAAACATGCTTCTTTTTCTTGAGTTGTTCAAATTTCGGCATAAATAATAGACTACTGGTCATTCCATGTCCTATTCCAGGGTTTCTCAAACTGGGGTACGCGAACCCCTTAGGGTTCGCCATTCGATGGTAGGGGGTTCGCGACATGATTTCCCCTACGATGTCTAGACGACTTAAGGTTAAAATTACTCCTAAAATCGACTCAATTTGCGCAAAGAAACTAGCCCACCCATCACATTTATATAGAAAACTTATTTCTTTTTGGTACTTTATTTGTTACCTTATATTTGTATTTTTTTCCAAGCCAAGTTTATTATTTTCTTTAGGGATAATTCTTAGGGGTTCGCTGTCATATGAAAACTTTAACAAGGGCGTGAAGCCATAAGTTTGAGAAACCCTGTCCTATTCTATACACATGCAAAATTTTATTCAAATACGTTCAGCCGTTTTAGCGTGATGAAGAAACAAACATCCAAACAAACAAACATTCAAACATACAAACTTTCACATTAGTGGTATAATTAGGATGGAATCGTATTAATACTTGATATATCCGCCGACTAGTTCAAGTAAGCTAAAGAACTCACCACAAACTGCAGCATGAGCAGCGCCAGCCCGCCGACGTTTATGATGATCTGACCGCTGATGAGGATGTGGCTCGATTTATAACAAAGCTTCGTGTATCTGTAATAATAACTTCATTTTTATATCTATAAGTACATGCTGGTACGAGTATCAGTTACACGGAGGAGCCTGTGTATTTATTTATGAGTATTTATGTAGGTTACAATGTTATTAAGAAATATTGAAAACATAATATGTTTATCTACTTGATCAAAAAATAACAAGCGAATGGAAATGGTAGGTATCAAGTGCTTAAGTAAATTAGGAGGTATGTAGATGCGTGGTAACAAGCACAAGTCTTATACCAACCAGTAACTTAATAGTTTAATATTAAATATGTTGTACAAGTTGTACTATCAGTGTACTAAAAGTTTGAAATTCAGAACAAAAAATACAAAATAAAAAGCGACTCGTTATTTCATCCGATGAGGTAAGCCATTTGTTAAAAAGATGCAGAAAACACGTGTTATCTATAATAGATATATCACGTTATCCACATAAATTACCGGTAGTCTTCTACCTGATGTTTATTATTTTAAACTATAATTTCACTTTGTCGAAAAGATGCAGAAAATACATGTAATCTATAATAGATATATCACGCTATCTGCAAAAATTCCTGGTAGTCTTGTACCTGATGTTTGTTATTATAAACCATAATTTCGCTTTGTCGAAAAGATGCAGAAAATACGTGTAATCTATAATAGATATATCACGTTATCCGCATAAATTACTGGTAGTCTTCTACCTGATGTTTCCTATTCCGATTAATGCTGCATAGTACTCGTATTGTTATTTTTGACTTTTTTTTTCAATAATGTTTAAATATTTTAATACGAATACAGAAAATGCGTATAGTCTGAAAGAGATATAAAACGATATCTGTATTACGTAATATTCTATTATTTCTATTTTTTTTATTTCAAAACTGAAAGTCGTCATTAAAATTATTTAAATATAATGATGAACTCAGTGGACGAGTCTATGGCCAACCATTTCAGATACCGCAATACCTGAGTCCTCTATGTAGACGCTCCCTAATCTGGAACCGTCGACCTCCGAAAATGAACCGGGCCAGACGGGTAAACTATTTCCGACATGGATCCAGAGATTCTTTCTAACCTCGGGGCTTAAAGGGCTCCAGTTATGGAATAACCGCTATAAATAGGAGGATAAACTTACTTCTTGAAAAAGGAGATGATAAAGTGTTCAAAAAAAAGGAACAATAATAATAATAATAATAAAAAAGTACACCGAAGCTATCTAAGTACTTCCCAAACATCGACAGGCAACCGGTCAACCCAGTCGGAAAACTGGATGGACCTCCTCGTTACCCGTCAAACACGGGGGGGGGGGGGGGGGTGACGGCAATAATGAAACGATTTTAAAATGGATAAATAATAATGATGATAATTTTAATTCCATTTCATGATAAAATTACACCAATATTTACTCGCAAACATATTTTGTCGCATAGTGAAAAACGAAATATGATAATAGCAATTAATAAAATTGTTACGCTTAGAGGCTATAAAACCTCGTTATACTTCAAGTGACCAGTTTAAATCAAACAAATATAATAAATAAATATTTTTGCGCTGGAACTCAACGGCGAAAAACGGTTTGTACTAAACAAAAAAAAATTAATACATAAGATTAAACAATTTTGTAGAAAAAGTACACTTTAAAATGGAATCTTATAAAACAGCTTCTAAATTAATTCCCCCATAATTATTGATTATTCAAAAAATTATTAGGAAAAATGTATTTCAAAAAACATTTAAATTAGATTACTATTACTCAATATAACTCTATTCATAATATAATTAGAAATGAATGTCTTTTTTTTTTAAAGAAAATATGTATAAATAATAATTTATTTATTATATATATAGATTATATGAATTGTACAGTGAAAGATCTTATAATCATAATAAGACATTTTATGAATATGTTAAAAAGTATTCAAAATTATTTAAACGAGTATGCAGTGTAGCTAAATCTAATTACATTAATAATAAAATTAAATACAGTACCAACATTTCAAAAACTGCATGGAATATAATTAATCAGGAAACTGGGAAAGCAAAAGAACCGCACACCAAATATAATTTAAAAATTAATTATAAAGTGTTGTCAACTGACAGACAAGCTGCTGAAGCATTTGAAATTTTTTTTACTGCCGTCCCTGTGTCAACTACTTCGAGTATTAATTCATGTTCCACTCTTGCACAGTCACTGCTAACGGAAAATGTAAATTCATGCGATATTGATTTTATTTTTAAACATGTTACTGTTCCACAAGTTTTAAATGCATTTGAAAGCATTAAAGTAAAAAATACTACCGATTTAGATGGGATTTCTGTTAAAATTATTGAATCTGTCATTGATGGTATAGCCCCGTACTTAGCCAGTATATTTAAGGACTGTGTTGATAATGGTGTTTTTCCTGATTTAATGAAATTAAGTAAGGTCATTCCAATATTCAAAGCAGGCAGTATGTCTGGCCCTAATAATTTTAGACCTATATCAATACTACCAACGCTCAGTAAGATTTTTGAAAAATTAATTTTAAATCAATTACTTTCTCATTTTTACGGTAATAGTTTAATGCATTTTAAGCAATTTGGTTTCACGCGGGGTCGCTCAACTACCGATGCCGGTTTTGAGCTCATAAAACACGTATTCAGCGCCTGGGAGGAGTTGTGTGATGCTATTGGTGTCTTTTGTGACTTGTCCAAGGCGTTCGACTGTGTGGATCATACTACTCTACTCATGAAACTGCACCATTACGGCATAAAAAACCAAGCGCTTGCCTTGATTAAATCATATATTTCTAATAGAAAACAGAAAGTTGCAATAAATGGAGAAAAATCATCAGGATCGGCAGTGACAATGGGTGTGCCCCAGGGCTCAGTTCTTGGTCCTTTCCTATTTTTAGTATATATCAGTGATCAGCCATCGGTCGTTAAGAATCAATGCGAGGTCATATTGTTTGCTGACTATACTTCCTTCTTGTTTAAAATCAAAAGACAAGAAACTGTCTATCGAGCGGTAAACAAATGCATCTCCAACACAGAGCAGTGGTTCTCAGCTAATAATTTGCTCCTCAATGAAAAAAAAAACGAAATGTGTTAAGTTTACATTGCCAAATGTCAAACAGGTAAACACAAACATTGTAGTTAAGAGCCAGGAACTGACTCCTGTAAACTCAACTGTATTTCTGGGCATAACCTTAGACGCCAAACTCCAGTTGGGACCGCATGTTGATGGTTTAGCGAAAAGGCTTGGCTCTGCCGCATATGCTGTTAAAAAAATGAGACAAATTTCAAATGAAACAACTGCTCGATTAGTCTATTTTGGTTACTTCCACAACCCCATGACATATGGTATTCTGTTGTGGGGGAGTGCTGCCGACATCGATACTATATTTGTTCTGCAGAAAAGGGCTGTTCGCGCCACCTATCAGCTCGGTCCAAGGGTGTCACTTAGAAGTAAATTTAAGGAATATTAATATTCTTACCTTCCGTTCACAATATATTTTAGAAAATTTAATGTATGTAAAAAAGAACATAACCTTGTTCAAAAGAAAAAAAGGATCTGCACAATGTTAACGCAAGAGGAAGAAATATGCTGGCAGCTCATAATAGTAGGCTTCATAAAGTCACTAACTCATTCATGGGTCAATGTATATGCTTTTATAATAAGGTTCCTGAGGATATCCAAGGTCTTCCTATTGACAAATTCAAAGAAACTATAAAGGAGAAGTTGGGTGCTAGAGCATATTATAAACTATCCGATTATTTGGATGATAAAAGCCCTTGGGTATAATCCCCTCATTAACAGGATTGTACTAGTATTTGTAACAAAGCATGTGTAATGTGTCTGTATGTTCGATGAGTTCTTCGTCCCGATGAATATCTAAAGCGTCATTGTCACTAAAGTACGTCTTCTTATGGTAGCGTCGGGTGACGGGTCGCTCACTTCCCTCTAATATGGTTGAGGAGGGCGATGGCTGGATCCCGCGTTAACTCGTGAACGGGTGCCGTTTGAGGGTGTTCGTCGTTTGGATACTTGGGGGGGAGGGAGACTTGCCGAGCTAACAGATGCAGAAAAGAATAATTTTGTATAGACATAGAGAGACTCTGTAAATTTATTTTGAAAAAAATATACCCGTGAAGTTTCTTGACAGTTCTTCTTCGCGCAAGTTTTTTCGAACTGGTGGTAGAATCATGTTTTATTTGACGTCAATAAGAACAAGTAATTGTCAATGTTGGGAAATAAATATTTCATTTCATTTCATTTCATAATGGTTTCTTAGCTAACATAGATAAGAAAGATCATACATACTCGTACCTATATTTGTTAGTTACAAAAAATACCTACGTTTTGAATATCAAGAAAACGATATGTTTGAGCCAATCACATACGAGTTTACGGCCATGCCGTATGGATTATCCGTTGCTCCGGGGGTATTTACAAAAACTATGCGCGAAGTTATTAGTCACTTGTTGTGAATCTGGACAAAAATCGACGAGTACCGACAAACTCGGAACAGTACCTGACGATAAGCGTTATAATAATAAATAATTTATGAAACTTCAAATATGCTCGATGCAAGATTTTGCCAAACATATAGGTATACTGGTCGCAGCCTGTCTAGCTACAAAATAAGTTCAACTATGAGGCAAAAATTAAACTCCCTAAATTATTGTTAGAAGATTTAATCTGGTAGAAAAGTATAACTAAATATACCATTTCCTGTTCCATTACTTCACGAATTTATAAGATATATACAGATGCATTCAGAACAGGCTGGGGCGTAGTATTCCAAAACAATAAATTTTATTGTGAAAAAGAACACCATATCCATTTCCTAGAATTACTAGCCGTTTCCTTAGGCTTCAAAACTTCAGACGAGGAAGAAAGAAATCGTGCAATATTATTACGAATTGATAATACCACCGCTATTAGTTACGTCAATAGGATGTGTAGTACTCAATATCCACATTTAAATACTCTTAAGTATACACATTTGGCTATGGCATTTGGCGAGGAACGTAATTTATGGATTTTTGCTTTAATGTTTGTTTGCAAATGTGACGCATTTGTAACTAGGTATACTGAACCAGATGCAGTCGTAGTCGATGCGTTTACGATTAATTGGGCCTCTGCGTATTTTTAACAATTTCCTCCATTTTCCCTAGTCTTAAAATGTGTAAGAAAAATAATTGATTTGAATTGAAACAAAAGATTTAATTAGCTCCCATAACAGCACCAAAGCAAAGCAGTCCAGCCTTACCCTGAATGCCGCGAGACGCTCCGGTCGGCGTTCGCGCGGCGCGGCTGTCCGCCAGAGACCCTGAGGTCGATGCTCGCTTCTCTAGCATCCATGACTATTTGTCAATACAACATCACGTTGAGGTCATGGTGGGAGTTTTGTACGTTAAACCAACTAAATCGAAGTATACATTTTCTTGGGATCCAAATTTAGTTCTTAATCAGCTTTCTCTATGCTATTATTATAATAATAAAATAATAATAAAAACACTTTATTGCTCACAAAAAACAGAGTACAAATTTACAATAGGAAACTTAAACTAAAGTGGGCAAAGGCGGCCTTATCGCTAGCAGCGATCTCTTCCAGACAACCTTTGTGTGGACGGAAAACTATAAAAAGAAAGAGAGGTAGTGCATTATAAGGAGAAAAAAAAAAATACAGTGCAATAAATAAATAAATATATAATTAATAGGAATAAATGCTGTATACACAAATATGATAACATAACACTGATATATAATTGATAGTAAACTTATAATAAATAATTGTAATTGTAGATCAGTAATTGTAGCTCATAACTTTCCCAAAAGATGTTTATGGAGTTTGGATTTAAAAGTGGTTATGGACTTCGAGTGCCGTACAACAGCCGGTAGCTTGTTCCACAGATGAGCGGACTTAACTGTGAAGGTTTCGTGAAAATATCCTGATCGAGTAAGTGGTGCCTCAATGAGGTTATCAGCATCAGATCGTAGGTCGCGGTTGTGTCGTACACCAAGAAACCTGAAGCGCTCTTTAAGGTAACAGGGCGTGCGGGGGTCATAAAATACTTTGTATAACAACGTTAAAACATGCTCCTCCTGCCGCAGCCTGACTGGCAACCATCCAAGCTTGCGTTCGTGTTCTGAGACATGATCGAACTTGCGCAATCCATATATGAATCTGATGCACAGGTTCTGCAGACGCTGAAGTCTGTCAAGTAAGTCTTCGTTGAGATCGATGAGGCAGACATCAGAATAGTACAGAATCGGCAGCAGCAACGATTGCGCAAGCTCAATCTTTGTCTTGATGGGTAAAAGATTCCTCCATCTTCTCAGCGAACTATATGCAGCATATACTTTTCTGCTCACCTCGGTTATGTGAGGCGTCCAGGAGAGAGTAGAATCAAGAATAACGCCCAAGTTTCTTACTGCTCTGCTAAAATTTAAAGAAACATCACCTAAGTAAATGCGTGGCATAGTACGTAACTTAAGCTTAGCAATTTTTTTAGTACCGCCAATGATGATGGCTTGCGATTTCTGAGGATTTATTGCTAAACCATGTGATTGACTCCACTCAGTTATTATGGCGAGGTCATCATTAAGTTTGTCAATCATGCTATCGATTTCCTCGACAGTGCCCTGGGTGTAAATTTGTAGGTCGTCAGCATATAAGTGGTAATGACATGATATAAGGGGTGTCACAAAATTTATAAAGATTGAGAAAAGGAGAGGTGAGAGGACACCCCCTTGAGGTACTCCTGCGATGACATCAGAAAACTCAGAAAACACATCATCTACACGTACGCATTGCTGACGACCTGCAAGATAATTCCTAAACCAAGCTGTTTCCTTGTCTGAGCCAAAAACCCTACGCAGCATAGCCAACATTATATCGCAATCAACCGTGTTAAATGCATTGCTATAGTCCAATAGAACCATAGCAGTCAGTTGTTGTCGAGACATGCCCAAACGTATGTCGTCAGTTACATTTATTAACGCGGTTGTTGTGCTGTGCCCAGGACAAAACCCAGACTGAAATTTGCTAAAGAAGTTATTGGAATTCAAAAATGCATTCAGTTGATTAGAAACAAGTTTTTCAAGAACTTTAGAAAGAAAGGGAAGGATAGATATGGGCCTAAAGTGAGAAGGAAGCGAGGGATTGGGAGTCTTAGGAATAGGTATAACTACTGCCTTGCGCCAGCAGGTCGGAAAAGTACCAGTACTAAGCGAGAAATTGAAAATGTGGCATATTATAGGCATTAGAACCTCAGAACCAATTTCAATCATTCTGCGGCTTATACCATCATAGCCTTCAGCATTTGATTTGATTCCTGATACGCTTGCTGCAACCTCATGCTCAGATACTGTTCTAAAGGAGAAAGCAGGATGTTGAGGGCAGGACGTGGCAGACAGAGATTGCAGCGTAGCAAGTTTTTGATTATGTGGAACTGAGGAAACTGTGGTGAAATGTTTGTTCAAGGAATCAGGTGCAAGGTGAAGGGAAAGCGACGAAGGAGATTTGCCGATACCTAGACTTCTCAGGAACGACCACACCCTAGCAGGTTTTCCATTCGAAACAGAACTGTAAATATGTTGACGTTGCGCATCTCTACACATTCTGCTACATCTATTGCGTAATTCTTTATAACGGCAGCAGTTTTCGTCAGAAGGATTATGTTTATATTTGACCTTCGCAGCATTGCGCTTGGCCATCATAATTTTTATATCCTTAGTAAGCCAAGGAGCGGGGAGATGTTTGAGCCGAACTGGTCGAAGCGGAGCGTGGATATCAAAAGCTTGGGTTATAATTGAATTAAAAAGTTCTAACTTTACATCAATAGTCGGCGCTTCAAACAACGCATCCCAGTTTGTGCTGCTTAAGTCAGATATAAACTTTTGTTTGTCGATGCCATTGTAATTGCGCTGTAAAATAACACGAGGCTTATGTTTAGGACATTTAATTTTATATGAGATAAAAAGTAGGTCGTGGTACGAAAACGCGTCGGCAGTGAACTGTCCATGGTTGTTAACATGTTCAATGGATGAGACTATACTTAGATCTAACAAAGATGGTTGGCAGTTTGGAAAATGATGTGTTGTAGTTGATGGAAGGATATGAAGGTTTTTAGAATCTATAATTGAGCGTAGTTTTGCAGTACGATGGTCATTTCTGAGAAGGCAGGTGTTGAAATCACCCATAATAATGGTGTGATCAATAGTAGGCACGAGTGATTCCAACACCAACTCAAAAGCACTAAAATAGTCAATGTGTAGGTTAGGACTATAGAATACCCCCAACAAAACCGTAGTATGACCAGCTAGAACTTCTACGAAAATGTGCTCTGCAGCCTCAGTGTATTGAGAAGGGGATTTGCTTACAACACGAAAAGAGAAGTGAGATTTTAGATATATAGCAACCCCACCGCCACCCTTACCAACTCTGTCATTACGAATAAGGTGAAATCCGGGAAGAGAATAGGTAGAGGAAGGAAGTGAGGGTTTTAAAAATGATTCTGACACTAATATAGCATGTAAGTTAGGATTATTTGAAAACGACGCAATCAAGTCCGTATAATGTGCAGGAATGCTCTGAGCGTTTATGTGAACGGCATTAAAATTTTTAGGAAATCCTGAGAAGACAGAATCCACCAAAACGTCTAAGGATTCAGTCGTGCTGTGAAAACTGCTGTCAAGTGACGATGTTGCAGTTAGGAAACTCGAACCACTAACCGAAGAGTTATCATCTACATTATAAATACCTTGTAACATATAGTAAACAATAAATAAACAAAATTTCAAATATTGTGTATTATAAAAATAAATACTAGTTAATTATAATATTCTAATATTCTATTTGTATTAAATTAATCAAAAGTAGTCTACACGCCAGCAGTATAGAAGAGTAATCGCAGTTTACATGTAACTCATACAGTAAGCCCTAATAAACGAGAAATATAACAATCACATACATAACCCAAACTGTATAATACATAATGAAGTATTTAAGTAGGTCACTAAAATAAATAACAATACAACACACCAAAACTGAAATGAAAGAAAAAGAAAAAAAACTTATAATAAATAATAGTTATAATCAATTAATAAACCAAATAAATTAATAATTCGTTGCCAATTTGAAAGTCGGGAAGCAGAGTTATAGTGTATTAATTACTTAAAAACGAACAAAAGACCGGTTTGGCTGCAAGTATGCGGTCCATCGCTAGACATATTGACACAATGAACCGTGCGGCTAGTTATTAATTGCCTCTCCGACTGCAAGTTGAGTATTTTCAAACAATTTAAAATAATAAACTAAAAAGTGACTAAACAAGTGCAAAACAACTATTAGGTATAATACAAACTTATGTCTTAGTGTGTTGTGGTTTTAAATATCACGGAAAATTATAATTTTAGCAACAATTAGTGAACTTTATGCCGACGGACTCGAAGAATAGGTTGATAGTTCAGCCATGGTTTCCAATTTGTATCGTTTACCATCCGGACTTTTGATGTGAATGATACCATCGAGCGTCCAGCAGTTGGAGATGCCGAAGTGTTGTCTCGCTGCCATGAAAACGGCGTGTCGTGGTTTTGTTAAAAACTCGGAAAGCGTGATATTTGAGCCTTTAAAAGTAATTTTATTTTTCCAAAGTGCAGTACGTACCGATACATCTGAGAACTTCACCACAATAGGCCTTGGCTTAGAGCTGCTGTTAAGGAGTTTTCCTAACCGGTAACTTGCGGAAATGCTGTTGGAAGTGAGTGACGGCACCTTGCACCGGGCAGCCAGACTGGATACAACTTTAGAGCACGTATCTTCATTAGTTTGCTCAGGAATGCCATGTACTAAGAGCATTTTACTGCGACATCGCATTTCTATGCGATCGATACTGTTTCGCAACGCATCCACTTCAGCCCGCAGCAGCGCGAGGCCGTTGCAGATGAAGGTCTTGAAGCTCAGGAACTCGCTGCTCAGCGCAGCAATGGTGGGACTCTTGCGACTCGTAGAAGCCGCCAGGGCCAGTTCCGCTTGGAATTCTGCCATCTTTTCTTCAAACATCTTGGCCATATTATTGATATTGTCATGCAACTGTGACTTGCTGCTCATTTTGTGGCGAGTAGGAGGAAAGCTCAAGGAGAATTTTAACTGCAGGCGAGTAGTACTATTTATACTTAATAATAATTCATTAGCAAAAGTTATTATTTAACAAAATATACTAATTTAACTGTATATAATTATATTACTTTAACTTTAGAAAAAATTACCAAAAAGTTACCGTTACATCGTCAGCCGTATGCACCGACATAGGGTCCAGACATTAAATTAGAAAATATAGTTTTTACATCTGTACACATAAACATAATATACATCATTTAAACAACAGCCCCAAATCGTAAACAACCTATGTTATCCTTGCAAATCTTTAAATATAACATAATGATATGTCCTGTATCGTAGCGGCGTCGACATGTGTGTGTTCAGCGCACTCAGCACGTGGCACGTCCTCAGTGTAGGTCATTCGAGAAACGGCTGGGTCGACCTAAAACTCTCAGTCCTTTACAAAATTTTACCATAAACCTATGTTAAACCCACTAAACGACTTTGCCTTGTCCGTACTCAATAAAAGTACAAACCACTTAATACCTTCCGATAAAAAGATTAATTAAAATTAAATTATGCTGTTTATTGATTTAATTAATTTGGAAATCACCAAGTGTATAATAAATGCCTAAAGGTTACTGGATTCTTAAATTATGTACTAAAGTAATGAGTTTAATGAATAAACGTATTAAAATAAATTATCATTTGTAAAGACAAAAAAGACTATATAATATTTAATTATATACTATCTGAAGAATGAAGTGACGAAATATAATAGATCATTAAACGAACTTCCAAGTGAAGTTCTATCACTATTATATGAGTCGCTTCATTCGAAGATGCGTCCCGGAAGCCATACAAAAGTTTTGTTTTGATCTCTAAAAAAATGAAGACTTGCCGGGATCAAGTAAACATGTGGAAGTTTTTTTGAATAAGTCCAATGACATACTCTAAAACTGTGCGAAGTAGTAAAAGGGCTACCTGTTTAATTATATACTATCTTCAAATGAAACGACTCATATAATAGCGATAGAACTTCACTTGGAAGTTCGTTTAATCATCTATAATAGTTGTCGTAATGATCGAGGATGTAAACATGCCTTTACACCTCGAGGTGCGCCTGCAAATAGTTTTTAAAAGAAATTATATAAGTATTTGATTTGAACACGAGTCCAACCAGAACCCGCGTCAGAATCAAAAACAAAACTGGATGGATATTATTCTAAAAACTTAATAAATATTTTTGGTTCGGCATCTTCTTCAGCCTCTCCATATTTATGAGCTAGTTTTCCAAGGTACCTAGCCAAGCATAACTTTTATTTTATAGGCATTAGGCAGTTAAGAGTGTCGATCTTACTTGATAAGATGCTCGTGCATTTTAATCCCCTTCACAAGAGCTTCCACATATAGCGCATCTCTTCGATCAGCACTCAAAAACTCTCTATCAAACACATCCCCAATGCTCCTGAAGTATATCTGCAGATGTTTGAACTGGTGTTCACAGCATATTAGGGTGATGATGGCCAGGGAATAAGTCGCGAAGATGCGGAGCACTAGCACCCACCAGCACACGTACATAAACACTCTGGCGAGTTGAGCCAAGGAGCTTTTATCGTGCACGTCTGGCCAGAAGGTTATGACTGTTGTGAAGGTTCCATCTACAAAAAGATCAAGCGTTACAAACACGAAGCTAACTTAAATGGGTACCTACCTGTTACCTATCTATAGCATGCGAATTTGTTATTTACTTTACAAGTGCTAATGCTGAGCGTAGCAAGGGTTTCACCCTTTCACTATCACTAGAGCACTAAATAATGTGTTCGGCGAAATTTGGAAATAAAAGGGTAATGTCAAAGTCGGTCAATATCTAACTTTCTAGGTTTCTTTCTAGATTTCTAGGTAATTATTTGCTTTTAGAGTAGAGGAAATAGTGCCAGCTAGCAAGGACCCTATTTACGTTATAATCAATTACCAATTGCTAAATGCAACGCTCAAAAGTGCTTACCAACATATTATATTTTTCTTGAACTTACTTGCCCAGAACGTTTGCAATATACCATCTAATCCATAGGAGATCAACGTAGCAGAACCAAGTATCATGAAAATAAAGCAGTAAATTTTGCATTTTTTCACCATCCCTTTTTCCACAACGTCGTCGACGAACTCCACCCTCATGTTCTC
The DNA here is from genome assembly GCA_923062675.1 of Marasmarcha lunaedactyla. Lineage (NCBI taxonomy): Eukaryota > Metazoa > Arthropoda > Insecta > Lepidoptera > Pterophoridae > Marasmarcha > Marasmarcha lunaedactyla. The sequence goes on from OV281344.1 coordinate 1,602,991, forward strand.
GAGAACATCTCGAATCGTGTCTTTGTAATAAACTACGCTGTAACTGGACCAATACATTACTGGGTGAGTAAAATTAAACACGAGACTGTCAAAAGCTTGCTTGTCGTTTAAATCCTTTTGTGTGTAAGTAGCTCCCCATTCGAATATCATGAAGAGGGTTAGTATTAAGTTTATCAAAATCCCGAATCCGTTGTGAAATTTAACTAAGTAACGTGGAAAACCTTCGTCCGATTTATAAATTGTGGGCACTCCGACAAAAAACACGAAATTATTTATTCTTTTAAAGAATAGGTGCGTAGCCTCTTGCGTGTTCATTTTTGAATTCTTATAACGCTTCAGTTCAGTAACCGTATAGACTACCAAGTAACAATGTGATGTATCTTACGTAGGTAGCTGCGTTATTAAAGGTTTAATTACATACGTTATGTATACTATAAATTGGACTATTATTGAATCTGGTATAATTATTTTTGTAATAATAAAGTAATTACACGATTCAGAAATTATTTGATTACACGGAAAAGTAGAATAGAATATTAATAATAAATGTTGGCAGTGAAAATTACTTCGATGGCGTGGACCTGCGGGTAGAATCTCAACGTCAAAGTTTCGTCCTCCTTTATTTGATTTGCATTTCTTTAACCTTTTCCTTTGTAGTTTCCAAATGTTCAACCCACAATCCTTACCAGGGTACCTTTATATCTCTGGAATTTTTTATTTTATTTTTTTATTTTTTATTTATTTATTTATTCGTGCCAAAGTAGTACAATATTGCTCTTAAAAGTATCTTAGACTATTCTGAGATTTGGCATGTCGTCATCACCATTTCATGACTATTTTTTGGAACCTAAACCAAGTCGATAGACCTTACCGTTTGCTTGCACGAGAGGTGAGGATTACAGCTTGACGTTCAGCTATAATCCTCACCAACCTATAACGCCGAAACTATAATACGACTATTTTTTTACATGTATGACTACTTATCACTACTTTATGACTATTTTTAAGCATTGTAAAAATTCGATTTTATTGAGATTTCAAATATGAGGATTACAGCTGGAAGGACACCCTTTTCGTAGTATAGATCTAAGATCGTAACAGCTGTGCGTATGATATCATTCATCCGGTCGGATGGCAGTCTGAACTTGAATCTTGTCATATTGTGTCATATAGTGATGCTAATTCTGTCCGAAAACTGAGTTAACTAAACTATAACTAAAACTTTTCCAATTTAGTTTAATTTGGTCAAATTGCTATTCTGTTTTTAACTTCGAACTAAATTTAGTTTATGAAATAGCAGGACTAAATTGATTTTGACGTTTCTAAATTAAATGCTCAGGTGTTGCCACCATTTTCCAAAAATCACGTAAAGAAGTGTGGTCATTAGACAAAAATGAACGAATGATCATAAAAGTCCATAAATTTTGCCAAATTTAAAAATAAAATTACGGTTGACGTTGGAAAAAAGAGCGGGAACCTCGAAAGAGAGAGGCTAAATTTAAATTTTATTTTTCAAATTATTATATTTTTAACTTATTTTTACTACTTTTTCGTGTTTTAATAACTACATAATGGGAAAACGAAAAAAGAAGAAGTTGAAAGATGATGAGGAGTGTGAAGCTAGTACCGAGGAAAAGACCAGAACGGAAGAAGATACTGACAATTTCAGGAAGTACAAACCCTACTTACTATGTATCTGATTATAGCATCAGAAATCCTGATTAAGTATCAAAAAAGTTCATCTGCTAACATACTTGACAAATAATCTTTTCATGAATGAAAAAAAGGAATCCAACAGAGGCATTAAAAACTTCATTAAACAGTGAAGATATTTTGAATATAATTGTAAATTATATTACAAAATTAATAACCCTAAATAAATCTAAAGAAAAAATTATATCTTCCAAATTAATAAAAGATGTTCTCATAGAAAATATAAAATCTAAGTAGCATCATTTTCTATCTTTATTTAATATTTATGGATCAGCTAAGAATATTACAGTGGAATGCGCAGAGTTTAAAAAATAAAAGTCAATTTGTACATTATGTCTATGAGAATGATATACATATTGCTCTTATCTGTTTTAAGCTAATAAAAGCAGAAACTATAAACTCTTCCATCTTTACAACAAATTACACGTTCGTCGCGACACTTTTTTACATAGTTTAGTTTATTCCACACCTCTCGACATGTAGATTAAAATTGGTCTGACAACTCTAATTTTAGTCAGAATTTGATGTAAAATAGGCGCAACAGAATACCAAATGTGCAGCCTAAACTAAATTGAGTAACTAAAATAATTGTAGTCCTGTCACACTAAATTTTGGTCTAGTCCTTCGTTTTCTGAATAGCGAACAAGAATAAACTTAATTTAGTTCAAGTTTAGTCTAGTTAAGTTTATTTTGTGGAAACAGAATCGGCACCAGTGACACCTTCGTCAAGATCACCTGTGTCTTGCACTCTACTCTACATTTTCGTGTAATTTAGAAATCAAATAATGATGCTAATTCTGTCCGAAACCCGATTAAACTAAACTATAACTAAACTTATCCAATTTAGTTTAATTTGGTCAAATTGCTATTCTGTTTTTGACTTCGAACTAAATTTAGTTTATGAAATGGCAGGACTAAATTGATAGAAGAAGATACTGACAATTTCAGGAAGTACAAACCCTACTTACTATGTATCTGATTATAGCAGAAGATATCCTGAGGATTCTCCTCTTACATATTTTGTAGTAATTGTAGAATCAGGCGATGAAAAGAGACCAAAAGGCACGCGGGATTTAATTTCCATGTCTACAGTTTTAAAGAGATTTAATAAAGGGATTAAATTCTGACAATCTATAAATAAATATAAAATAGGTGTACATTTTGAAAAGCCAACTAGCTAATGCTTTTTTAAATAACACAACTTTTTAAAGTGAATATCTGATGAAAGCAAAAATACCAGCAACAGGAACAGAAGTAACTGGCGCCATTAATAATGTTGATACGAAATTTTTCAATTCCAAAATCTTTTGTATGACTTCCACATTCAGAAAAATTATTTGCTTGAAGCGCGAACCCAGAGAGTACGAGACAATGGAAGAAGCGTGGTGCAGCCAACACGCACAGTAATTATCACTTTTGCTTCGAACGTGCTGCCGGAATACATTGATCTTCACGGCTGGCGCCGTGAATGTTAAAACTGTGTTACAATTGCTTAAGATATGGCCACTTAGCTTAATACTGTCAAAACTCAGTTTTATGTACCATTTGTGCTGAAAATCATCACTTCAAAGAATGTAAAATAGCATCAGAAAATGCAGTATATGTCCACTGCAAAGGAAACCATATAAGTAAGTTTTTCTGGACAATGCCCTGTTAAAAAGTAAAAAATAAAAGAAAACCTCATTAAGTATCAAAACAGTTCGTTTGCTAACATACTTGACAAAGAATCTTTACCTGAATAAAAAAAAGGAATCCAACAGAGACATTAAAAACTTTATTAAACGGTGAAGATATTTTAAATATAATTTTAAATTCTATTACAAAATTAATAACCCTGAATAAATCTAAAGAAAAAATTATATCTTCCAAATTAATAGAAGATGTTTTCATAGAAAATATAAAATCTAAGTAGCATTTTCTTGCGCATTCCACTGTAAATCTAAGTTACAGTGGAATGCGCAGAGTTTAAAAAATAAAAGTCAATTCATACATTATATCTATGAGAATGATATACACATTGCTCTTATCGGTTTAAAGCTAATAAATGCCGAAACTATAAACTCTTCCATCTTTACAACAAATTACACGTTCGTCGCGACACTTTTTTACATAGTTTAGTTTGTTCCACACCTCTGGACATGTAGATTAAAATTGGTCTGACTATTCTAATTTTAGTCAGAATTTGACGTAAAATAGGCGCACCAGAATACCAAATGTGCAGCCTGAACTAAATTGAGTAACTAAAATAATTATAGTACTGTCAAACAAAATTTTGGTCTAGTCCTCCGTTTTCTGAATAGCAAACAAGAATAAACTTAATTTAGTCCAAGTTTAGTGGAGTCCGTCATCAGGGCCGATGATGGACTCCATACGAGTCCGAAACTAGTCGGACCTTTCCGACAATAACGCGTGAGTAAAAGCTGTAGCGTTAAAATTTAACCTTAACAGTATAATAATAGATAGTGTTATTATGAATGTTTCTTTAAACATAACTGAACATAAAAAAATTAAGAGCCCAGAATTAACTTACATACAGGGTGTCCTAAACGTCGACGATAAACCGGCAGCAGGAGATAGAACAAGTCATAACAGCTGTCAGAAAAAAAAATTCTTGATCCTGTGGTAATGAAAATATAGGTAATAAAAAATACAAAGGTGAACACCCTGTGATTTCAACCTTGTTGCTACAAATTGTAACTTATGCTTGGTTTTATTTGTGGAATATAACCCTGAGCAATGCTTCTAGCAATTGTAGCCTTAAATCTAAAGTCCTCCGTTTAGAAAGATACTCGTTTCTCCAAACCAAAAATGTATAAAAACTGAAAAAAAATGTACTGGTTGAATTCTTTTGACAAATACTTCCAAAAGTTAGCTTATTCAATATAGATTTCATAATGGTATAACACTTGTTAGAATACTTCTAAAATGAAGCAAAAAAAGCAATGTACTAGAAACCATACTACATTTGTCAAAGTAGTAATAAAATTATTAGGGTATTATTAGGGTTTAATACCATGTTTGTTCAAGGTTCTTGCGATCTTACAAGGAGACGGCAAGGGTGTGGGGTCCTCAAATCAAACGGAGGTTCCGCGTGTAGTTAGCACTCATTGAGTGTATTTATATGCTCAAACCCTAAAGCGCACTACTCAGCCATTGCCGAGAAAAAAATTCCTAAAGTTTGAAAAAAAAAAAATTTTTTTTGTATTAAAATCTAATAAATCGTTATAAACCATTTTTTTGGACTTTTATACATTATTGAATCGCGAATTGAATAATTTTTAACTTTTTAATGACTAGAACTTATAAAAGACGGAGGCATGTAAATATAATAAATACAAAAGTCACAGTTCCTTTAAAAATTTTTTATAAAATAATATATTATTAAATACAATGAATATTTATGATAAAATGTTTATAGCATTAGCAAGTTTTTCAATCATTCATCTTTAGGAATACACAAACCTGGATGGTATTTATCATAAAAACAAGAAAAACACAAATAGTTGAGTTCATTCCAGGCCCACAATAAGCTTTTTATTTCAGTACTTTACGCAAAAAATGACTATACCTTAATTTTTATAACATTTTATAATAATTACTAAAAAGAAAGTCAGAACCAAATTATGTAAATAAATATATAAAAGACATGAAAGCAAATCAAGGCATACGTAACTGCGTGCAGCTTTACCGATACAGACAAGGTTCTCGAACCATAGGTTAATCATTATGCAAAAAGAAATACTTGAGGTAATCTTAATGATTTAAAATAGATGACAAAGATATTCAGTTGAATACATTACTTTAAAAAATGTCGAAGTCATAACATATTAAATAATATCACTAAAAATATATTTATGTCAGCTTTATAGTCAAATATTTTACTTTTGTGCTTTTTATTTGCTTGGATTTATGTGCGAAATTATTTTCTTTGATCGGCAACCCTCAATAAAAAAAACATTCGCTCTGTTTTTGTGCAACAAGGGAATGCAGCCTGCTTACTAATGAGATAGCAAACTAACACAATAAATAATTAATTAGTAGTTAATTGTTTATTTTTCCTATTTTTACCTATTAAATGAAGTAACAAATATTTTTAGATTAAAGAATTTGTGGTGCAATACAATATAGTTATTATAAGTTTACTCTAATGGTGGCTATTTTAACACTAAAAAATAAAAAAACTAATTAGTATTTAGCTCAAGTGATTATAAAATATGGTATTAACCTTATAGATTATTATAATAAAAATAAAAATAACTATATATTTTACTGAAACATAAGTGGCCGACGACACGAACATTTTGAACTCAACCCTTTGTCGACAACTTGCACAACAAATAACTGCAGCTTTTTTACAGGAGCACAGTGTTTTTAGAATTTCTTCTGAAAAACAAACTTCGTTTATGTGCATAAATATTTCTCGATGTTCAGATAATTTTGACGCATACCAGGCATATTTAATCATTTTTGAAAAAATTGGAGAAGAGAGCTGATGATGAACAATTTATTAAATTTTAATACAAGAAAAAAAAATTTTTTTTTTCAAACTTTAGGAATTTTTTTTTCGGAAATGGCTAAGTAGTGCGCTCTAGGGTTTGAGTATAAGAATGCACTCACTGAGTGCTAACTACACGCGGAACCTCCGCTTGATTTGAGGACCCCACACCCTTGCCGTCTCCTTGTTAGTGAATGTGAAAGAGAAAGCGCTTCTGACTTCTTTCATCGTTTCTAGTATAGCTAATTTTACAAAAGTACTTACTTATTTCTAGGTAGATACTTACCAAGTTTGAGCCATGACCCGAGCACAAACATCCATGTTCATCACACATATCAATTTAGGCTAGGACTCGAACCTGGGGCCCCAGCATATGATGCAGGGCTACTTAGCACTCGCTACTACGCTACTCGGATGTCTAAATCGCAGAAGATAGTAGTGCATATAAGTATTAGAAAATAATCTCGGTGTACAATATTAGAGTACCTAGATCAGATGCAGATGCGCCGGACAGTATTTGTCATCCTGGACTATTAAACGCACTTTTTAATTATATCTACTTTGTTCGATTCGGGCTGGGAGTCCAAAAGTAAGACATTGGTCGCAAATAAAGCTGGCTAAAACCCTGATAACACACTAAAGCGTGTCACACTACGCATATACAATAATAAACATGCATTCACTCGAAATCCTTGAAACTTACTAGACCTTTTTTTTCTTGTGTGTTACCTACAATGAGCTGGCGTATATTGCCCCTAGATTTGCTAGACAGCTCCTCAGAAGCGGATTCTGCTTTTGAATTTGATGCGCGTAGAACGTTTGCGTTTACTAAAAGGAGAACAATTTGAATAAAATCAAATTCAATATTTGCAAGGATCTGTCAGATACATTGACATGGCGTTAATTACACCTGCATTTGCACGCTGACTTGTCGGCAGTACGAGCCCAATGCAAAAGAGTTCGTCCAGTGCCAAATATTACAAGTGCTTAATATTCTAATAATATAAATTCTTGGGGAACCGTCCACGCAATAAACTTCGACCATCGCATTGTATGGCGCAAAATAGTTCGTCTACCACTCAGGGGCGTCACCTTTAGCATCGATCACGGCCTTTATTCTCCGTGGCATCGTTGCTACCAACTCTTCACATTGTTGTGTAGTTATTGAGTCCTAAACAGATTTAATTTTTTCCTTTAGATTGCTTTTAGACCTAGCTGGATACTTGCGCAGCATTTTCTTCATTTTTCACCATATCTCAGTCGGTGACAAATCTGAACTACCATTTACAGGCCACTCCATTGTAGGGACCTAATTCCGGTGAAACCAAGCCTTGATTGTCCTCGCAGTGTGACAGGAAGCACCATCTTGTTGAAAGGTGTAGGCATTACGATGTTTCAACGTTTAAATCGAGGGCACGAGTCCAACGTTGTTAACAACAAAAATGTCTCCATAGAGTATAACTAGAGTAGAACTTGCGATCTCCAGTATTTAGAGAACTTTCCCTCCTGGTGGGGTTGAAGAGTTCCACCCTGTATAGCTTAGGAATTTTCGGGGTTTACCAGAGATAAGTAAGACACGTTTGTACTTGTTCAGCTAGGCCATGTCTGCAGTGACGTAGAGACGATAGATTTAAAGAAAAATCCCATAGCAAATAATGAGTTTGTTCATGAAACCTTTTTTCTAATATACTGTTTTCTTAAAGTATCAAGATCATCACGCGTTACATGGAGATTCCGCTCACTAAATCTTCAAAACCTACCATTGAACGCTACTGCGGAGAAAGCTTTGTTAAACTGTGGACATAAAATAAAAATTGGATATATCATTCAATCCATCATTTATTTACATTCTTCAACGTTATTTAAACAATCAAATATTTAATTTAAATACAATTTTATTTTTACATTGCAACTTTCAGAAGCTTATATTAAATTTGATACAATTGAAAATAATATATTTTTTGATCTTTTCATAAGTACTTATTTTTTTATAAATAAAAAATAAAACAGCTTCAAAAGTACTCCTCACATAAATAATACAACACTTGGACAATTAATTTTTTTAAATTGCAAGTATTACAAAAATAATTGATGCAAAGCTGAAATCGTGTGCCATTACTATAAAACCAAAATGACATAATTTAAGATTGCTGTTAAAAAAAATAGTACACAAATCATTTTAAATTATTATATTTTTGATTACTATACTATAATCACATTTTGTTAATAAAATATAAATGTAGTGAAAAATCGTCTACAAAATGTATTAATACTTCCTAATAACTCAGGTACGCAGGTCAACTTTTGAGTCAGTTGAAAAATCTAATGTTGTCGATATATTCATGGAGCTGAACAATTTTCCCAGAGAAGAGTTTAATATGAAATAACATTTTCACTTGCCATACGTTATCGACGCAACCGATCATACAATTTGTTTGAGAAGTCCGAACGTTTTCTTCTCTTATTTCAACCCATGATTTTGTATAGTTAAGTTTCACGAATAGATCGTCGACACCAGATTTGGCACGGACTCAAACGTTATCCTGTGTAATAAATCAAAGTATTTATTGTAGAAATTCATTAGATACAGACACTTGCAGGTCATAGATATACATGCAGTTCATAATAAAGTGACATAAATTTCTTAGATATGCGCTATGTCTTTTACTTTGACAGGATTGCTAAACATAATTTGTTAAGTGTGCATAAATAACATGTTGTCTTCACCGTAATTGCAAGATGTGGTATTCGGTATCAAATAAAATGTTATGTGACTCTGCGCAATTTATAAGATTGAAACGCACTAACACGGGTCGTCTTCAGAAAGAGTTCAGCAGATTTGTTTGTTTTGTACAATCGCCGCCGTCGGCATTGGAGCACGCGTTTCCACTGGTGCTTTGTTCTATCCAAGAGCTTACCTACAACATTACTCGTAGCTGTATTTATAAAAGTTGATTATGATTATTATATTAGTTTCAGGATGCAGTTGGGATTGCCTTTGGACCTGTGATTTCACTGGCGTAATGGACTGTAGCACCGCCCCAAGCGCGATCTTAACAAAATAAACTCTAAATGTTTTAAATATTTATTTCTCAACATTGACAATTACTTGTTCTTATTGACGTCAAATAAAGCATGACTCTACACCCAGTTCGGAAAAACCTTCGCGGAGAAGATCTCGCAAGAAAATTCACGGGTATATTTCTTTCTCAAAATAAATTTACAGTGTCTCTTTATGTCTATACAAATTTATCTTTATCTGCATGTGTTAGCTCTAGTCTCCCTCCCCCAAGTATAAAAACGACGAACACCCTCAAACGGCACCCGTTCACGAGTTGACGCGGGATCCAGACATCGCCCTCCTCAACCATAATACTACGAATTGTAGCAGAGTTTCTAAAAGCCAGGTCAAAGTCAACCAAGTCAACAAATAACGACAAGAATGTTTTACTAAAATATATAAGCTTTCATTGCACACATGCATTAAAATATATAACCTCTAACCTCTCATGCCGTGTTGTTGAAAGTTATGGGAAGTAATTTTTTTTCGATATTGGCCCACAATCAAAATATGAATAAATATATGTACGTTGTAATTTAAATTTAGATACATAATAGACTATATGGGACACACCCTTTGAGTTAGTATAAACTACGTACTTGAGAAGCCGTCGTACACCGCGATGGCGCCGCACGTCAATCAGTGGCTCGCCAGCTCGTACGCGCGTTAAAACAAAGATTGCCTATGAGTGCGCGTGATAATTGGGCATTTGACTACAGTTTTTTAGGACTTATTCAAATAGTTTATCAACAGTAAAGAAATATTGCAGAACTAACAGTATATTTACAATCAACAGCTTTCTAGATACAGCGATATGTTTGAGGAGCGGCAGCGAGTCGCCGAAAAACGGTCCATACAAAATGGTAGCGAGTTGTGACGTCACAATTTGCGAATCATACTAAGAATTGTATGGAGGTTTGGAGAAAATATATAATAGCTAGTAGATAATGCGTTTGCATGCATACTGTCGTAATAAAAATTGTTATACTTAATGTCAGTAAGCTTAATGTTAGTAATAATATAAAAAAATTTAATCTAAGTTTTTTGCTACTTTTTTAAGTTTCCTAATCTATATAATTTCGGTATTTTTCACAAATTTTTTTGGGTCAAAATAACGTATATTTTCTAAATAAATACTAAAATCTTGCATTTTTAAACGGTGTCAAAAACCTACCCCATTGTAAAAAATACCTTTATGTGTTTTAAGACTGCATTTATAATTTAAGAAATACGGCAAAGTACAAAGAAATACATTTTCATCGGTAATTTATCAAATTTCATAGTTTTGAAAATAAATAAATAAAAACAATATAATTATTACCTCAGTTGTTCAGTCATTCGGCATAGACTAAAAACATTCAGAAGTGAAGTTCGGTAGAATTTACCTAACAATCAGTTATGTGCCTTTATGCTGAATTTAAGAGTTGGGGAAGGTGGATTGATGTATGTTCCAGTCGTTTTTTTAAACAAGCTTGCGGTCAAACCAAGCGATTATAAATTCTATAGGACACGGTAATTAATAAAAACCTCTCTCCTGCTCTCAAGCGTCAACGCTACGTCAATTATTCGTCTCTGTTCGGCGAATAAATTATATATTTATAATTAAAAAAAACACCTAATATTTTTGAAAAACCTTAAATAACTTTTTTTAGCACATATGAGATCGATTAACACGGTTTTTATTTTATTCGTAATCTAATCTCATAAAGGTCTGTACCATCTTTCAGTTCTATGCAATTTTACATAATTAATTTTAATAATATGTATATATAGGCCTGCAAAATCAAAAAAACTATCGCTTAAGATATTTTTCAAAAACTTACATGATATACTTTGCAAAATTGGTTTAAGTAAAAGGAAAATAGTATTATGCGGAGATTTTACTATATATACGTTAGTAAATAACAAAAAATCAAATGAATTTAACAGCTCTTAAAAAGCTTTAATTTGGAGTTGGCAATTAGAGAACCAACAAGACTATCTAGTGGTACTTGTCTTGATAACTTTGCACATAACTTGCGCCAATATAAAAGTAACGTTCTCGAATTGGCATTGTCAGGCCACTCTGCACAATTGTTTACGTGACCCGTAAAGGAAAATATAAATATACCATGCTGGTTTAGAATGAAACCTGACTTTAATCCGGAAAACGTAATAAAGTTTAAGAAACATATAAAAGCTCTAAAATTTACAGGTGCTTATACCAATGACAACCTCAATGACGCATTCCAAAGTTTTTTTGATTTATTCAAACTTATATATGACCAGTGCTTTCCATTGAAACGCATAAAAATCCGAAGTAATCCACGCCCAAGCTGGATCACATAAAAGGGAGTCACTTTGGTAATACAGAAAAGTACCGAGTCACGTAAATAAACATAATTTTAAAACGTATACTGAAAGACTTAAATACCTAATAAGATTAACACAAAAAGCGCAAAATAGTTACTTTATTAATACATCTACAAACAAAATGAAAGCAACTTGGAACCTAATTAATAAACACTCTAAGAATAATAGCCCTAGACAAATAAGCGAAATAGTAAATAATAAATCTAAATTGACAAATCCCAATGACGTTGCCGAATCTTTTAATAATTTTTTTATTGATCAAGTTGAGAGTCAAATACATAATAATGCAATCAATAATTATTGTAAATCCAAAAAATCCAACTCGTTTTTCATGGCGCCTACAAACGCTGATGAGATTTTGATAGTAATAACAGTCTTAAAGATACGAACAGTACTGGATGTGACGAGATATCCACGAGAATTATTAAAGAAGTAGCAAAGTATATTGCACCTACTCTCAGTCATTTAATTACTTTGTGCATCGAAAGTGGCAGATTTCCTGAGAAATCGAAAGTAACAATTATAAAACCTTTACTTAAGAAATCCGACCCTCAATGCATGTCTTCATATAGGCCAGTGGCACGTTTAACAATTATTTCTAAAATTTTTGAAAAGGTTATATACCATGCTTTTAATAATTATTTTGAAACGCATCAACTTTTTGCACAAAAACAAGTTGGATTTAGAAGAAATAAGGGAATTAATCTAGCATTGTACAATTGCTTGATGAGGGTTTTGATTGATGTTGATAATAAGACACTTGTTTGTGCTCTTTTTATAGATTTAACTAAAGCTTTGTTGACCATAAAGTTCTGATAAGTAAGCTTGCCGCGTATGAAGTGCGAGGCGTTGCTCTAGATCTCATAAAATCGTACCTGGATAACAGACTTCAAGCCACTGAAATAACGAGATTATGTCCTAACTCGCTTACTGGGAAAAAATTTCTTCCCACAATTTAGGCCTTTCAATTATGGTGTACCACAGGGTAGTATTTTGGGGCCATTATTATTTCTGATTTATATTAATGACTATCCTAACATAACATCACATGACATTATATTATTTGCAGATGACACCACACTGATATGTAGTAAGAATGACTTCGATATACTAAAATCTGACATTAAATCTACTTTGAACAACATTATGGACTGGTTGAACAATAATAACCTTAAAATGAATCTGACTAAAACACAAATAATTAATTTTAAAAATAGAGATATGGACTTGACATTATGCAATATTGACTATAAAGGACATCAAACAAATTAAGTAAAATCGACAAAATTTTTAGGAATAATTATTGACAAAAATCTTAGATGGAAAGAGCACATTGAGGCTACATGTAGTAGATTAAATAAATTCACATACGCGTTACGGATGTTATCAAATATAGTTAGCGAGACGGTAGTATTATCAGCACATGCATACGTGAGCTCAATTCTACGTTACGGCGTTATATTCTGGGGAAACTCTACTGACAAAGTAAACTAAAGTAAATTTTCAAAGCACAGAAGCGATGCATAAGGTCCTTTTGTCACCTCAGAAGTAGAGATTCATGTAGGCCTTTCTTTAAAAAGTTAAAAATTCTGACTTTTCCTTGCGTATATATTTTAGAAACGGTTTTATTTGTTAAGAGTAACTTAGACAAATTTAAGTGTTTAAAAAGCCAGAGACTTAAGCGTAAAATTAGATCTCAACCTCGTAAAACCACGCTATATTCTGAGTTTCTTTGGTACGGCTCCCAAAATCTATATCAAACTACCAAATTATATAAAGGAGATTAATAATATTAATGAGTTCAAACAAAAATTGAAACATTTATTAATAGAAAAATGTTATTATTCTGTACAAGATTATTTTAATGATAAATGACAAATAATATTGGACTGAAGAATTGTTTTAAGAATTTAATTTTACTGAAAAATAATAATATAATGTTAATCTGTCACACTTTCCAGCCTCAGGCTAGCTGGAAGAAATTTCTTTTAGAAATAAGCTGTGCCTTTGTACATTATCTTTCACTTATTTTTAGTTTATTTTTTATATTTTCTAATGTGTGTACATAAATTGTTAAATAAAAAAAAAATAAATAATATAAGATTGTATTGTACATACTTTGATGGTGAAATATGGCTGAACTATTTTGTTTTTATATCTGTAATGACCCTACACCTGTATATACCCATATTTGTGCAAATAAAATGATTTGATTTGAAAATATTTTTAGAAACGTATTAAAACAGTTTATAAGAAGTTTATGATTTATAAGATTTAAACGCACTAATTAATTAATTAAAAACGCATTAATTAATCAGTTGGTGGCATCTGCTCGCATTAATATTGTTCCGCCGCCCGTATATCCCGCGCGAATCCCGCCGACACTTCGCTCTCAAAAATTCAAATTCAAAATATATGTTGTACGGTAAGTCATTATTGGAAAATAAACGTCATCATGTAGGGCAATAATTTTGTTAGACACGCGTGCTCTATACGTAGTAATAACAACTAAATGCACACACACTATATCGAATGTATACTCTTTCTGAAAATAAGCCACACACACGCATTTGACACTTCGTGAGCGAACCCACACATTTATGGGAACTGTCACACTAAGAGGCTTTTGTATGTTTCTACGGCAAGCAAACGAGTGAAAATTTTAAACTAAGTATTATGATATCTAATGTAAAAAGCGAAACATACCGCTGTCCGTATACAACAATAAGTATCTCTATAGCTTACGCATTTACTGCATCTCAATCTAAAGGCAAGTGAGAAAAGATACCAAACGGTTTATTGGTCTTTGACAAGCAGAATATTAAACAAAATCCTGAACTGTCAAAGAATGCCTTTTTGTTTACCTTAGAAACAAATCTATCTTTTTACAACACGCCAGTCTTTTAAAAACACACTTTGACATTCAACAGCTCAGCTGTCAATCATTCAATCAGTACATGTCAACGTCACACTTCATTATTGCTCACTTCGTCCCCGTCATCGGCGGTGGGATCGGTCGGTTTGGCCGCACAAGTCTTCGAATGGCGCTTGTAGACCGACACATCGGTGAAGCCGCGGTTGCAGTGGTGGCAGACGTGGATGAAACCTTCGTGCATGCGAGTGTGGCGGGTCAGGCCTGCAACAAATTAAGGCACTTTCTTTAGTTTCGATTCAATTTACATTGCGCTCTGCGCGTTACTAAACATACATTTTGTGTCAAGTAAAACCCGCAATATAAATGTATATATAGTTGCCATACGTATACCTCGTAACTTTTGTGTTAAAAACTATACAAATTAATTAGTTAGTTTTTATGTTAAAGTGAAAGTATATATAACCATTTTTTTGTCCTCCAACATTATTTATCGAATTTGTACAGTTAAATTTTGCACTATTATCCTTTTTTGTTTTTTGCTGACACGTGTTACTACGGCAAAGGTCGCGAAAAGACTAGACTCGTCTCTGCTTAAATATCCACGCGGTTAGATCTACTGGCGGCATCTGCTTCGATATCGCTCTGGGGTGGTTACAAATAACGTGTCTGTACAGTAAACGTGTACGAAATTCTAATTATTCGCACAGAAATTGAATTGAGCAAAGTTAAATAACATTGCACATAGATATTCGCACTCACATTTAAATTTCATTCCTATTTTTTCGCACATATTTACCAACAAATCCGATCAGAGATCCATTGCCAATGAACAGTACAGGGGCTCACCTGATCGATGCATGAACAGTTTGTCGCACTGGTTGCAAGGGTAGAGCGTGAGAGGCCTGGTCGCGGGTGTCTCGTGCTGCTTCACGTGGTTCTCAAGGGCCTGGCGTTGAGTAAAACTCTTGGCGCACTGCGCGCAGCTGAATGGACGGTTTTCTGTAAAACGAACATACAAAATGGTCCTGGGCTTCCTTAGTGAAAAAGTTTACAGGCAATTGAGCTTGCAGGCGTATTCGCTACAATTGGCAGAAATGGTGCAGGCTCGAATCCTCTGTAGTGTCGTCGCTCCCTAGTATGCAGGGCCTCTACAAACGACCGATACGCGCAAGCGCCCTTAGCGCGATCCTCCACCGAATGCGCCAAGAGTAACTACATCGGCAAGATCTGTACAATTAGGTATTCACTTTTGCAGCTAATTATAAATCATCCCCCCTAAATTATCTCTGTTTTCACTAAGCTACCATACTAATATCAATAAAACTTTATTTTTTCTTATAGCGGATTTTGTTATTTGTACCTCTTATTTTATTAATAATCGAACAATATTTCAGAACCAACAGTTTCCCACGACGTCGTTTCCATCGAACTTAAGGGAAAAATACAACCTGCGCTACCATATTTAACTCTAACTGAAATAGATGGATATTTCAAAATTCAATCCATGAGAAGGGTAACGTAGAAACGGGCCCCTTCGAAAACGAACTTGACTTTATGGTCAAAGGTTCAAATGTTTTGGGCTTAGCTTAAATTCGGCATACTATTAAAATATGACCTAAAATAACATGCCAGCTAACTCTTATCCAGGAATAAAAGCTCAACCTCATGGCTCAGCGTATAATTCTTATTTACACGGTGTAACATTCTTATTCCTTATAACAACGGGGTGGATCAACGGACTCTGAGAGGTAGGGAACCTCAATACCTTACCAGAATAACTTACCAGCATGCACAAGTTCGTGTCTCAACAAAAGGCTCTTGGTGAGAAAGCTGCGGCCACACTGCGGACACGCGTGCGGCTTGTCGCCGACGTGCGAGCGCAGGTGGCGGTTCAGCACACCGCGCGACGAAAACACCTTCTTGCAGATTGGGCAGCTGGAATGTGAGAGAAATTAAAGTGTTACAGTAACTGTACCTATCCGTCGTGATACTGATGGTAGAAACATGCTTATAACGGCTGAAGCAGGTTCTTGAACACTATAAAATTCAGTATAGTCCGAATAACACTGTAATTTTTTTTCATTCTCAGCTTAATTTTTGTTACATAACTTGTATATACCTTTGATTCTCCGTTCACCGTGTCATGTTATTGTAGTTAAATATAATTTCAACAACAAGAAGTCCAAAAAAAGCCATCTCAAGGTCGTCAAATTGTTTATGAGTAAAGTATGTAATGAAAATTAATGGTAAACAAAATTATTGAGTTTTCTCATGCTATTAAATTCTAGACATAGGCAAATGTATGTCCTGACTATAATATCAATAACCCGGAAGGGAGTTTATTTCTTTGTTTGTTTGTTTATACTTTCGCACATTGACCGCTGATATTATCCAATATAGAATAAAATATTAATATCCCTTTAGCAGTGGAGTTAAACAAGAGAGTCATAAAACATGTCACAATGAAAATAATTTTATTTAAATACCTCAATAATTGTTGAGACTTACGGCAAACTAGACGAACCGGCTTATACTTTCAATCCACAAATACTGAAAAACATATTCGAAACTTTGTTTATTTAGTCGAGTAAATAATAATAATAATAATAAATATTTTTAACAATCACACCACATTATCTAGCCCAAATTAAGTATCATTAAAGAACTTGTGTTATGGATACTAGATAACGGATAAATAAACTTAAGAAATATATAAACACACGTAAATATTTTTTTTTATATATATAAATATTAGAAATAAACTTAAATAAACGTAAATACACATCCATGACTAGAAAGCAAATATAACTCTGCCCCTACCAGGATTCGAACCCGGGACCTCTGGCATGGAAGGCAAGGCTACTTACCAACATACCAAACAGGCCGTCGAAAATAAATGCTGGTATCAAATATCGAAATAAATAATGATAACACCATCGTCTGCATCCGGAATACACGACGACGTGGCGGTTAGCAGTTCTAGTTGGATATGACAAAACAGAAAGAAAAAGTTGTTCTTGAAAGAAGAAAAACTTCATCTTCTGTCAAGTATCCTATGTCTTCGCCATGTCTAGGGCTTAGTGTTGGACCGGCTGGTGTATGAAATAAGGGTTCCCACCAACCACTCTATGAGGCCAAAAATTAACACCATTTGCTCATTTAATATTGGATACACTTTACCAGATTTTTGCCAGTATTTTAAATTCAAAAGATGTGCAATCAATAAAGCGAGCAGAACCTAGTAAAAATATAAAAATAAAATTTTATGCTGCTAACCTAACACTTCTTTCGTAAACGAAAGGATCTTTAGTTTCCGAAGATTCTTTAACTTCAAGAGGTTCTATGGTCAGCAGTTTCATTTGTGGTGAACTTTCGTTTGTTACCATACTCCTTATTAAGCTTTGTGCCTCCTGAAATAAATTATTATTCAATTTACTCTCTTCAATATTTGTATGTAATAATGATGATTGTACCTTTCCATGTAATGTATAGAAAGGCATATTTTCCAAGCCAAAATTGGGTATGCAAAAAACATCAGATTATATAAATAAACCATTTCGAGACATCTCCTTTCTAAAATATATTTGGTTAGCTATCAGAGTAATACTATTGAGCTGATTGTAACAAAAATGCTACAATAATTTGACTCTGTGTGACGTCACCTGGTAGCATCATCTTGTTCTTACTTGTTTGTGGTTAAACTCACATATCAATGTTCACAATATTTTTCATTATCAGTCATCGGAAAATTATAGTTGTTCAGTTCAGAGTTCATATAAACTTTGCAATATAATTTTGAAAAGAAATCTAGTTTTTTATGTCAACACACAAACTTTTTTAAAAACTAAAAATATAAATACCAGAAATTAGCATTGATAGACAATAGACATTGAAATGGTTTTCTTTAGGTACCTCATTCTGTCAGAATAAAATATTTAAAAATATGTGAACATTAATATTTATATATAAAACTAATTTATTTACAATAAATAAAATGTTAAGTTTAGTAAATTGGGCTTTATAGTCAAAGTAATAATAATAATAGTTTAATATAGTTAAATGAGATGAAGTTAGAACTTTAACCTGCCCTAAAAAGTATAACAAATTTTAGACCACAAAAACAATAACACCTACCAATTCATTATCTTCCTCCATCAACTCAAGAGTCATTTGACTTCCATCTCCCATTTCCAATCGTACAGTACTCATAGATGTTTCACTTATACTAAGGTTGTTGCCCTCTTTTGATAAAACACCAAGTTTCAACAACATTTTTGATAGAAATGAAGAAAATTCTGTACTTTTAAATGGCACACCTGTGCTTGTTACCTTTCCTGGAACCTGAAACAAATGTAAAGGAGTATAAATGAGATAAAGGACTTACAAGTACTTGAAGAAAACATTAATTATTGAAAATCAGAACATTTACCAATCTTACAAAGCTATGATTATGAATATATGTATGAACTCCTACGTAGATGATGTATGAAAATAATTTTTCGGTATTATTTTCTGACAAGTGTAATAAAATTAAAATAAATGAGTGAAATAAAAGTAGCAAGTTGACAAATGTCTACCTATACCAATAAAAAAACACTTTGTAAGAAATAGGGCAAGATAGAAGACAAAACTCAGAATATCCAATCACAATCAATTTAAATATTCAATATTGCATGCAACATTATGTTACATATCAATTTATGATTGAGATAAAATCCCTCCAAGACCCAAATATTAATACTCAATTTCATTTAAAAATGTGGCACAGTAATTATTATGCTGTTCCATAAATAAAATCATTTAATATTGTAGACACAAAAATTTACTTCATCACAAGATACACACCTCAGACTTACTACTTGTATCCACACATACTTCATTAACTACTTTTTCACATATTGGCTCTTTAGCTTGTTCTTTTACATGGTTATTCTGTACAATATATGGTACATGTTTAGGTAAAATTGGAGACTCCTTTACTTGATGATTTTGTAAATTACCTGAATTATTTTCAGTTAGTTTAATTTTATTATTAACAGTATGATTTCTTTCATTGTAAGCTATTATGTGCGACTTAAGCTTCTGATACGTGAGTTCACATTTTTTTCTGAATGAATAATACCTCTCCACTTCACTGAAACATTCTTTACAAATAACATTTGAAAGACACTCTTCTTTGGTCAACTAAAATAAAAATTTACTTGTTAGTAAGCCACCAAGAAGTTTAAAAAACAATAAACACTAAAACCAATTTCCATTACTTCGAGTCCTACGCATATTGAGATTCGCAGTGCAAGTGGAGATATCTGAGAGTCAGGCGTAAATATTGTTAAGGATTCTTCACATTTTTCAAGACATAGACGACAACGCTCTTTTGCATCGTCTACGTAACAATGTTTGGGCCTTTTTCTCACATAGGTTCGAATCATATTCAGAAAGTTGTATTTTAATAACCTTATACATGAATGAACTTCTCGATCAGAATTATTAAATAGAGTTTTTAGCAATAAGTTATGAGGTTTAGATAAAAGTAATAATGGAAGAATAATAACATTCAATGTCGATATTATTAATTTATGTAGATTTATTCAATGTGAGAATCAAAACAAAACGAGCGATTTATTTACAACTCCGTTTCGAAATAATTTGATCTGTCAATCTTTATTGACATCTCTTTGACATTGACATTTTGTTTTTATTAAAATGTATCATCAATATATTTAAGACCCAATCGTTTTTTGGATGTCTTGAAAGCAACGTTTTATTTATATTAATACTTTTATTATACTAATACTTCAAATTTGCAGAATTGGTTATTGTCTAGTAACAACAGCTGATTGCCATAAAACATAAAATAGTAATTATTATAATAAGACAACAGCCTGGTCTGTCGAAAATAAAATTTCTTCTTGTTTTATTATGATGATGATATTATGTATGATTATGATGACGATGAATTTGAAAGTCAATAGTAAAGTGATAGCGTGATTTTATTATCAACGCACTACTTAATGTCTATGAGTATTTACTGCACAATGCACTATCACCATTATACATTAAACACTAATTTACGTACATTGCCGCCAAAAACTCTGCCATTGACAGTAGCGCTTGTAAAAATTACAAATGGTATTTCAGTTTTATGTCAAAAACTTCTTGGGAGTAATCGCTGGAGGTGGTTCAAATTAAAACAAAAACTAATATGACATTTGTATGACAAAACCAAATTCAAATTCAGATATTTATTTCTCAACATTGACAATAACTTGTTCTTATTGACGTCAAATAAAACATGACTCTACCACCAGTTCGGAAAAACCTTCGTGAAGAAGAACTGGCAAGATACTTCACCGTACTTTTTTTTTCAAAATAAATGTACAGAGTCTCTTTATGTCTATACAAAATAATTATTATTTGCATCTGTTAGCTTGGCAAGTTTCCTTCCCCCCCCCCCACGTATCCAAACACCCTCAAACGGCACCCGTTCACGATAACACAACCATATTAGAGGGAAGTGAGCGACCCATCACCCGACGCTACCATAAGAAAACGTACTTTAGTGACTCAACGAACAAACAGACACATTACACATGTTTTATTAAAAATACTAGTAAAAACCTGTTAATGAGGGGATTATTCCCAATTGTTTTTATCACCTCTTGTGTTAACATTGTGCAGATCTCTTTTTCTTTTGAACAAGGTTATGTTTTTTTTACTTACATTACATTTTCTAAAATATATTGCGGATTGTAAATAAGAATATTTATTTCCTTTTTACTTCTAAGTGACACCCTTGGACCGAGCTGACAGTATGCGCGAACGGCCCTTTTCTGCAGAATAAATATAGTATCGATGTCGGCAGCACCCCCCACAACAGATTGCCATGTGTCAAGAGGCTGTGGAAGTAACCGTAAGTAATAAATAAGTCCACCCCGAGAAGCTACTAAGTATGGATTTTGAGGTAAGTGTACTATAATAATAAATCTTCAGAAGGTTGCAGAATGGAATGCCTTTATTAAACCAATCTTAGCCTATATACGGGGCGTTCCACGGCTGTGCCTCATGGAGGGCAAATACCTTGAATATTGTAGATAGAACTTTTTAATGAAAGGAGACATTATTTTAATTAACAAAACAATTTTAACTGCATTCTTAGATTTTTAAATAATTACATGGTTGAACCGGCAATCGAACCCGCTACACGAGAAAAAACAACTACCTTGTAGTTCTTCATACCGATCGAAAGATTTTATCATAAGGAATATTAATTGCCAAATAACATAGTGTCAGAAATAAAAGGAAGGCCATGAATTTTACTATTTGATGTGAAATTTTGTTTAGGAAAATGAAAAGCTGATATTGCCGTAATGACATACAACTAACATTAGCATTTTAAAGTATCTATTACTAATGAATCAGTACCCACTTGAGAAGTACGCATCATTTCCCTATTATAATTTAAGTGCATGATAAAATGATAAAGAGATACGTATCTTACTAGTAATTCCCTACTCCTTAGTAGGAACCTGGTTGTATGCAACAAGTCGAGTTTTTGTCCAATCAAGTTTCTGCCATATTCTGAGTCCGCCGAAAGACGCCTAAATGATTTTGTCCATCGCAATGCGGCTGGCTGATTATAAAGAAATAATTCAAAAATGTGTTCCATTTTCAAACTTTTATTCTTTTATTTCTGTAATTTTCATTTTAGGATTTTTGCATTGTATCGTGAATTTGTTACATAACCATGGCGTATCAAAATAATTTAGATTTAATGGAAGAATACTTTTTGAACCACAAAAATATAACATTAGCCTTGCAATGGCACCGCGAAAGATATCCTGATAGAAATACACCATCTCGATTTATTATGAAACGGTTGGTGGATAATCTGATTTTGGGACGTTTCGATCATCGTTTATCGCGGCACCAAATGACAAACACTGACGCTGAACTCGAAATTTTTATATACAGAATGGGACCAATTTTGAGCATATGATAAATTGATTAATGTTGTATTAAAAATTTTAAAATTCATGGTCTTCCTTTTATTTCTGACACTATGTTATTTAGCAATAAATAATCCTTATGATAAAGCCTTTCGATCGGTATGATGAAACTACAGGGTAAATATTTTTCTCGTGTTGCGGGTTCGATTCCCGGTTCAACCATGTAATTATTCATAAAACTATGAATGCAGTTCAAATTGATTTTTCAATTAAAATAATTCATTTCATTTCTTTTTTCAGTAAAATGTTCCATCTACAATATTCAAGGTACTTGCCGTCCATGTGGCATAGCCGTGGGACGCCCTGTATACTTACAGGCAAATTAATTTCGAGCCGTTTTTGGATTTGTAGTAGTATTTGTATATTTACAGGAATTCTAAAATTTTAATTCAAATTTTCTTGTACAGTCAGAAAAAGAGGTTCGTTACATTTTGGAGAAGAAAATATATTTACAATCAAAAGCCAATGGAGAATGTCAAATAAATAAGAATTATATTTATAAACATATCTAATTGTTGTAAGGTAACTATTTGGTTTTAGTTGATAATTTCTTATGGTTTATAATATTTATTGTTCAGTGTTACTATTGTAAGGTTGTTAAAAATGGATTATGAAACATGGTTGAGGTAAGACTTTCCAAACTAAAGACGTTTTGTATGATTCGTACAAATATTTAGAAAAATGAATGCAATAGCAATCCGACAGTATTGTAACTCCCGCTCAATTAGTTGCTATGTCAATCAACCGGAATATCATTGACTTCCGTCAGAAACGTTCTATCAGAAAGCAAACGTCATTCTTCAGACTAACTAACTAACAGGGTACAAGACTGTCAATTTTTCGTTTGCGGTGTACACACGGTTTTCGTTATTTGTCGGTTATTTTGGTGATTTTGTTATCATCATTGAGTTATTTTAAGTGTTTTTGTTTTTCTCTTCCTCGCCTGGTAAGTGGTTGTACGAATTATCTAGCTCTTAATGAGCATGGATTGTGTTCCAATCCCTCCTAAGCCCCCAGACCCAATCCCGTTTTCTGATGTCAACAACTCCCCTGACCCTTTCTCTCAACATGTGCATGTGTTTTACATCTTTTATGGCTGCGATAGGTAGCCATAAGCGAATCCCGCTTCCTTTTTAACTCAGCGACAAGAATTCCAATATACTCGCTTATTCGCACCCAAGCGTCATGGATAAATTGCTTATCCTTATGTTTTACATCTTTGGCGTTCCATATACAGGCTTCTCTTTGGTAGCACTCCAAAAACTCCAATTCGCGCTCGTTGGACCACATGGCGAAACACGTCTACACGTCGTCACTGTCAGCGGGCAACTACAGAACGAGCGTGTACATGCTCGCTCTCGTTTTCCTCGCGAGACACAACGAGGCCCTTTGACTCGGGCGCAAAAAACCGACAAGCGGCCGAGAGCGTCCGAGGCGAGAACGAGAGCGCGAGACGAGACGAGAGCATCCTGTTCACACTCGCGCTCGGCCTGTCTCGGGGTGTCTCGACGAGTGTGTACAGCCGCCATTAACAATGGCCAGTCGCCTTTATAAATTATACTCTTCTATGTTAAAAATATCTGTAAAAACTTATTTCATCCCCCTGTTTTTGTATTGTTCAAGGTAACTCAATGCTCGAGATACTGCAAGTTCTACTCAACTGATCGCTACAAAATTATTAACCTCGTGTAGTACGTGTGTATACTAATACTTGAAATTGGCAGAAATAGTTATTATGTCGTAACAACAGCTGATTGCCATAAAACAAAATAATAATAATAACAGGGTACAAACTTTAAATCACCTAAAAAGAAACCAAATCGGAAGACTACGATATTAATAGATGATTTTGATCAACAAGTACATCCGGAGAACGATTCACAACTTTCACATTACAAACAAAGAAATTCCAACATTGAAAATGCTACATGCAAAATTTAAAGAAGAAATAGATTATAAAGATTGTGTCAACACGTTAAGTCGTCTCATTAGGCTTTGAATGGAAACCAAGGGAAGATAACCGCAAACTGCTAATGGAAAAGCATGAAATTCGATACTTGCGAATTAACTATGTCATAAAAATTTCAGAATATCGTGAACAAAATCGAAGTTTTTACCGACGAAACTTATATAATTACATACATCACATACCCTCTCAAAGTCTTGGTCAGGTGTAAGCACGTCTGGTTTAAAACAACATGTATCAAAGGGCAACCGCTGGCATTGTCCATGCCAATGGAATGGACGGTTTTATACCGAATGCCTTGCTCATGTTTACAACCAACCAAAAAATGTTTGTCTACATGCTATTCAAGAGGGAAATAAATTTCAAGGCACGGATGAGGCTTTAGATATAATATCAGAACAAATTATAGGTAGTTAACGCAAATGATTCATGGGATGAAAGTGCGGATGAGGAGGCGTGCGAAATGTCTGGAGTTGTAGAAATTTAGAATTACAAATTATATTTAATATTAATATTTACTTTTTAAATAACTTTTAATATTATTAGTTCTATATGAAGTACCCGGCTATAAAAATAAATAAAACAAAGTATAAAAAGTATTGGTTTATTTTTATATGCTGACCGTACACAAATACAAATGCAAAATTGTCTCGAAAGTAATTTACCTTTATATGTACTTTAGTATAAACAAGAAAGCTTTATGTGTTTGTGTACCTACATCCGAAACATGTAGACTGATTTTAGCACTAGAAACATTGATTACAAAAGTAACTACATTATCCATTATCATCAAGTAACATTAGGTTATCTATATCTCAAAATACCCGCGGGACGAGGAGTGACTCGGAACCGCCGTAAAACCTATAGTATAATTGTAGGAAATCTATGTTAGATAAATTATGAAAACGAGTAACACCCGCCTTATTCGGTTTGTTTGGCCAAATCTCATGGCCACATATTATATACATACACATATTATGAGTTCCTGTTTTAAATTGATGCGTTACTCTTCGATTGATACCATGACGACCGAGTATCCGAATACGCAGAACTTTACACAATTTAATCACTAGCAGAAGACAAACTTAAATTAATGAAATGAACTGAAATTAAATATTTATTTCTCAACATTGACAATTACTTGTTCTTATTGACGTCAAATAAAACATGATTCTACCACCAGTTCGTAAAAACCTTCGTGAAGAAGAACTGGCAAGAAACTTCACGGGTATATTTTTTTCAAAATAAATTTACAGAGTCTCTTTATGTCTATACAAAATTACTCTTTTCTGCATCTGTTAGCTCGGCAAGTCTCCCTCCCCCCAAATATCCAAACGACGAACACCCTCAAACGGCACCCGTTCACGAGTTAACGCGGGATCCAGCCATCGCCCTCCTCAACCATATTAGAGGGAAGTGAGCGACCCGTCACCCAATAAGTAAAACTAACGCAAGTACGGCAGCTAAGTACATTCGCGTACGCTGCGATTAATATTATATGTAGAGGTGTTATATTAGGCTCAAATATTCGTATTCCTATTATCGAATATAACGCTTTACCAATATTAGGTTATCAAGCCTATTATTTGGTAATAGTCTGGTAATAGTCAAATAATAGGGTTAGTTTTCCGTCCGATGTTGTTCTAATAATACGCTATATTCATTTAACCATATTTGTTTGCGTGTATATTAATTAGTTATACGAGAGATAGTTATATAAGAGAATCGCATATTTTAGACTTATATTATAAATTGGAAAGTTTGCTTATTTATCGATATACAGTGATGCATTAGATTTTATAGGTACATATCAATAATATAGTTTCAATAGAGCGATATCAAATAAATAGTTTTAGTAACAGTAAGAGGCAATATTGGATTTTCGATATTCTTGCAATTTAATATGATTCGTATTAGTATTTTTTATATTCGTAAAGGTTCGTAAAGAGTTTTTACTGTCCTTGAAACTCTATTATAATCGTATGGAATAAAGATTGCGTGCTTTTGTTTTGATTGTTCACTTAAAGTTCACACACACACACAAGACATGGATACGCCGGCATGAAAAAGGCGGCGCGAGCGAGCGCGTTGATGATGACGTATTTCTATTCTATTATCGAATATAACGCTTTACCAATATTAGGTTATCGTGCCTATTATTCGGTAACAGTCAAATAATAGGGATAGTTTTCCGTCCGATGTTGTTATTATAATACGCAATATTCATTAAATCTTTATTAGTTTGATTGTATATTAGTTATACGAGTGTAAGAGAATCGCATACTTATATTAGAATTATATTATAATATGCGAAAGTTTGCTTATTTATTAGTTTTTATGTAGGTACTGTTCAACTGTTTTGCAGGCTCAAACTGCTGAACCGATTTTAATGTTTGGTATGGTACTGGATTTCTTGGATTAGGTCTCAGATTACGAAAAGTACATAGGTACGCTACTTTTCAACCCGAAAAAGTAATGTATTAATAAAGCTAGCGAGTATATAATATTGATTAAGCGTAGTGATTAAATTTGCCTTCATACTTTAACAGGCATTAACATTAAACACGTCTAACTAAACTAAATGAACATAAAATCTATCTAAAAAATTAGGCGTTATTACTATTACTCAGATTATTATCAAAATATTGCGCATTTTTAACAATTTTTATTTAATCGATGTCGATTACATGCTGTCACTCTGCTTATCCATGAAACTTCCATACAAAACGCGAAGTGTATGCTACGCATAGATAATGTTCGATCGAATACGTCCTTGGTACACTACCGCGTAGCACTGCGCGGCCCGGCGAAGAGTGCGAGCGATGGATAACACGCAAGTTTGGCAACGTCGCATTCTCCTGTGACGCGACGAACGTCACTCACTATTATTTGACTATTATAGAATAACCTAATATCATAACGTTCATATTACCTAATATGTGATTTGGTCCGTGTAACTATTACGTATAACTATTACGAATATATTAGTCACACCTCTAATTATATGACTGAACCCACGGACTGAACTGAAAGAAATCATGTTCAAGAAATCTGTTGGAAATCAAATCGAACACTACCTTACTACTACTTTTCGAAGTGTTCGATAATCGATTAAATTCCATAGAATCGAACCAACCATACAAAATAGAAAAAAAAACTGAACAGTTTGTGTTGTTTTGAATTTTTTTGATCTATCCAAGTTTTCAGAATTGTTTAGTTAAAGTAAAGGACGAGCAGTTCTAATAAAGCTATTCTTTATGTTGTGTGGGTCCATCATTCTGTAGTGTTAATTTATAAATTTTTATCGGTAAGTAAATAATGAATCCGCTGTTCACATGTTTATGTAAATATTACGATAACGTTATCTTTTATCTGTCAAAAAAAATTAAGCAGGAGGTCTTGAACTTGGCACTTGGTGTTGCTAAGGTTAGAATAAAATTCATAGAACTAAAATAAAGTTCTTACGAAACATTTTCAGACAAATATTAGGTACACAAAATATTATTAACGTTTTTGCTAAGTACATTAAAAAGATTCTTGATTATACATTTTTGACTGTTTGCTATCATACACTATTTTAAACAATGTTAACTTACTACTTAACTGCTTGAATGTTTACTTAATTTGAATTGTTAATTATTTCAGGTCAAAATGTTTAAGTTAAGAATTTCATTAACCAGAACAACCACAGGCCTTATAAAGCGAGCCATGTCTTCCCAGGAGCCAGATATTTTATTTGAAGTAGTAAATAATGCTGGTATTGTGACATTAAATAGGCCCAAAGCATTGAATGCCTTGAACACATCAATGGTAACAAAATTGTTGCCACAGTTGCAAGAATGGGAGAGTAACAAAAGTTTGGTCATAATCAAAGGAGCTGGAGAGAAGGCATTTTGTGCCGGTGGAGATGTGAAGGCTTGCATAGATAGAGTGGAAGGACCTATATTCTTCCACACGGAATATAATGTAAACTATCTTATTGGGAAATACAAGATCCCTTATATTGCATTCATTGATGGCATCACAATGGGAGGTGGCCTGGGAGTGTCTGTCCATGGCAGATACCGCATTGCCACTGAAAAGACAGTCATAGCTATGCCTGAGACCAAGATAGGATTGTTCCCTGATGTTGGAGGATCTTACTTCCTGCCTCGCTTGCAAGTCAACTTAGGGTTATATTTGGGATTGACAGGTATGGCCAACTTTACAGCATATAACACTAAGAAAGTATCATTTGTTTACAGTAAAGTTCAGGAATCCATCATAATACCTTGTATTGCAACACCAATAAAAATAAGGTTATGTTTGGATTTTATATGAAAGTTAACATAATTTATGTAGAAACATCTGCAAACTTTCTTGGGGAGAAGTGAATTTTATTAGTGTTTATTTCTACTTGAACCCAATTATCTGTTCAAAGCTTTTGTGCATATCTGAGAATAGTAGATGAAGCTTTCTTTGGAACAAAGTTTATGTGACTCAAAATAATTGAAAAAATGAACTTAATTCCATGTTTGAGTACAAGATGGTCACTAAAATAAAATGAAGCACTTCAAATTCAATTTAGATATTTAATGCTATTTAAATTATTGCAGTTGTATTCTTAAATTTGTTAACCTCATTTGTACAATAAAGATTTTACTTTGAGTGTATATTGAAAAAGTGACAAGCAAAAACTTTGCTTACAAATATTACCAATTTAGTAACAGGACTTACTAAATACTATGCTTACTAATACTAGGATATAACTTTTCAGGAGACAGACTAAAAGCCAAAGATGTAGTCAAGGCTGGAATAGCCACACACTTTGTGCCAAGCAAGCGTCTCTACGAACTTGAGAAGCTGCTCTCTCGATGTACCAACGATGCAGAAGTACAAGCTCTGCTTCACAAGTTTAATGAACCTCCAGAAGGATTCTCATTGGCTGACAACATTAAGCATATCAATTACTGTTTTGCTGCATCAACTATAGAGGAAATCATCGAAAGGCTTGAGAAAGTGAACAATGACTGGTCTAAGACAACATTAAAGGTTTGTATTCAATTTAAATAGATATTCTGTCTTTAATGCTAGTTATATCAGCTATGAAAAGTGGGATAAGCTCTGTCTTTCAATATCTGTCATATGTCTGTTTTATATATACTCTAGGTATCTCCACAGTTCTCTGTAAGAGCAAGTTTTAATTTAAATACTCAAAATCAAAGAAAAATTAATTAAAATAAGTACTGTTTTAATAAATTTCCTTCCACACTTGACTTATAACCTAACCCTGTTTATACCTAACATTCCAGACTCTAAGCCAAATGTGCCCAGGTTCCCTGAAGATAACCCTGCGAGCATTGCAGCGAGGAGCCCAGCTGGAGCTGGGACAGTGTCTGCAGATGGAGTATCGTCTGGCCTGCAGGGCTACCGAGAACAATGACTTTCCTGAAGGTATGTGGAAGCAGTTTTAAGGACTTGGAATGGTTTTGACATTTTATGAAGTTTGTTCTTGAAATACTTAAAAAATTATTGTATTACTAATAAAAGTGGTTCAGATTGAGAGCAGACTTAATAGGAAATTTTATCCTAGTTTTTTTATTTGGTTTTGAATTCATATTAAACATAATCATATAATTATCAATATTACATTTGCAATACATATTATAACACATATTTTTAAATACTATTGATAATCTCAGCTAGTTGGTGTGGTTAAAGTTGTGCGTGTTGACATACCTTTTCTTATTTACCTATAAACCACCACTACAAATTAACCACAATAATATTTATCCATCTTTTCAGGTGTAAGAGCACTTCTAATTGAAAAAGACAACAGCCCCAAATGGAACCCCAAAACCTTGTCTGAGGTCACTGATGATTATGTAGAGGGACACTTCAAGAAACTGCCTGAAGACAAAGAACTCAAGTTCTTTGACTCCAAACTATAAAGTGCAATTATATGCAAACAAACCCTTTTTTGTCTATAAATATTAGCCTAATGTATGGATTTACCTAACAATCACGTCACAGTAAGAACCATATACTTACAAATGTTATGTTACTTAAGTTCTGCAATATAGCATTAATTATATTAGGAATAACTAAAATGTTAACTAAACAAATACAACATTACTATGGTTAAATGGCAGTAACAGTCATTTGCAAAAGTAATATTTAGTTAAAATCTAGTAAACCAAACCAAGGTTTAAAATAGTTTTACCCAACCTGTGCAAACCCAAATTCTTATTACATTTGCAAATGACAGTACCTATTAAGTTCCATCAATTTAATCAAAGCCCCGTATTAACAAACCTAATTCAAATCATGTGTGCCAAACTGTGCAAGGATAGAAGAATCTCCGTTGTGGAAATTTACTAAATCAGAATATCTAACACCATTGTAATCGGTTTTGAGTGACAGGTCGTCACAAGTCAGCACAGTGACCAAGTCATGTGTGCAGTGAGTGCGACACTGCCTTCTATGATAACATTTATTTTTAAATATAGTTGCCATAGGAATCTTTAAGGGCTGGTTTTGTCAACTGAACAGCCAAGTTTATGGGTTTATTATTACGGGTCTAAGTTTTGCATGTTGTATCTCGACAAATTTTATCAGGGTGATTTGAATTTACAACTTTTAACATATGGATAAACACTGAAGTCTCGAAATTATGTTATTTTGCTGCTGTTTTATAGATATAAGCTGACTGTTTTTACAATATTACATTACTTTTTTAATAATATACAACATTTTAATAAGTAGTTAATATCTGTTATAATGAAGCATTTCGTACATAATCCAAAATATATCTAAAAAAATTGGCTGTGGAAAGATAAGTAAGAATAAAAGAAATCCAGTGCTTTAGCATTTATTACTGTTATATAAGTATACAATGAATGCGAGTAGGAGTATTCACATTTTGTAATGTGCACATTTTTATAAATTGTTATATTATTTTGTTATAACTACATATTATAGACTTTTGTATGTATTTAGTAAAGAAAAACACTGGTTGTGAGCCTTTTATTTCACATCTATCCAATTAGAACAACACCGAAAACATTGAATATGAAGATTTGACAATCTGAAAGTAAAAGCTTTGTTTAGTAGGTGGGAGAAAAAATCTTATTTTGAACCTCCGACACAAAGAGAGGGTTGTGTTGAGTTGAGCGCGTGTCTCTGTCTGTGGCATCGTATCTCCAACGCGGAAGGACCGATTTAGATGCGTTTTGTTTTTGTTTAAAAGCTGAATCAGCCGAGAGTGTTCTTAGCCAGGTTTGCAGTGAATGGGTTCCGCCGTCCAAAGTTATGCGAGCTAGTCCCCTCAGTGCGTGGTTTTCTAATTTGTGATTACAAATAACTTGTTATTGTAGTATCGTTATTTTCTCGCTGCAGACTCGGTCACAAAAAGTGGGAGCGATGCCGTGAGTGTTTCTCTCTCTTTCCCACTCTCGGGCCATACGGGATGACGTAGACGCCGCGTAGTGCTGTGTATTATTGCTGTCGATGAGTAATATCGATGGTGTATTTTTATAGGTGGCTGATAGAATTTAAAAACATGTAAAATGTAATATGTTTATTAAGTAATTAAAAAGTTTAAAAATAATAATTTGTATGTAAATTGGAAAACAATAACTTAACACAATAAGCCAAGCGTCAATATAAACCAACTTCAATAACTACAAATCGAAATATAGTGTATGATTGGAACTAGTACCTACTGTCTTTGATATTCATAATAAGCCGTCCGTTAGGAGTAATATTATTCTATGCTCTACACTCGCGTGTGAAGTCGCGTCGAGAATTCACGCTGTAAATATACGCCGCGATCTCTTAAAATGTATAGTCGACTAGAGGTGTGACTAATATATTCGTAATAGTTATACGTAATAGTTACACGGACCAAATCACATATTAGGTAATATGAATGTTATGATATTAGGTTATTCTATAATAGTCAAATAATAGTGAGCGAGCTTCTGCAAGCGACGTTGCACAGTGACGTTCGTCGCGTCACAGGAGAATGCGACGTTGCCAAACTTGCGTGTTATCCATCGCTCGCGCTCATCGCCGGGCCGCGCAGCGTTACGCGATAGTGTACCAAGCTCAGTCTAGGTCGGTTATGGGAATGCGTACCTCAAGGTTCAATTTTGGGTCCTTTTTTCTGGTCTGTATAAATGATCTACCCTACATGTATTTATTTTGATTGTATTGTTTGCTGATATTACACCACTAATTTTTAAAGTTAATAGATAAAAACCTTCTTTGACGACGTAAACAGTGCTCTCTCTAATGTTGTGCAATGGTTTAATCGAAATAATGTAGCATTTAATAATAATAAATACAAAATGTATACAATTTTCCGCACCAAATGTATAACGAACTGAATCAAACATGCATCTTAATAGTATTAGGTTGTTACTAGTAGATAATATTGTGTTTCTTGGCATAACTATAGATCCTAAACTTCAATGGGGAGCTCATATTTCACAACTTGCGAGTATACTTTGCTTTGCAGCGTTCGTGGTTAAGAAAATTCGATGACTGATGTGCATACAGCCAGGATGGTATATTTTAGTTAATTTCATAGTTCAATGTGTTATGGTATCCTACTGGGTGGAAATCCCGCAGACATCGAAACGATCTTCACTCTGCAGAAAAGGGTTATTCGTGGAATATATACAAAACTGGAAATAGAGAATCAATTATCCATTGGTGAGTTCAATACCAACCCAAAAGGGTTTGGGGATTGAGGTCTCCACTATTCCATGTATTTTACAGCAAAACATATGAACATTTACAGCAAAAGAGTGTCGAGAGAATTTGTTCCGCCGACTTTTTTCCTCGCTCTACCTATACGAGTAATAGCCGTAGAGTACAAGCCGAAATACAAAAATGTATAGTTCGACATTCATTAAGCGTTACAGTTTGTTTTTTAACCAAAAATGATTTGATTTGAATCACGATGTTTAAATTAAATAGGTCTCTAGAATTATAAAAATAGGAACGATGCATAGGTCGCAAAAATTTCTAACTGTAAACGTATGTTATATAATAAAGATATATTGATAAAGCTTGTTCAAACAATTTTTGTTTTTTGTTTGAGATATGGTGTCATCGTCAAATATAGCGCCGATGCTGTAGAAGTAGCTTTGTAATTGTATAAATTGGTGACTGCAGCATACGACCGTGGCGATGACGAGAATGTAGTTCGATATAATCCTTGCCATAAATATCCACCACATTATGTAAATCAGCACACGAGTAAACTGCGCTAGTAAGCTTCGGTCTTTTAAATCTGGCCAAAAGCTAACTACTGTTATGAAGGTACCATCTAGAAAACAAACGTTAAAGTGTTCGTGAGGTACAACCACGGTTGAGTCCTCCTTAACTCAAAGAAATCTAACTTGTTTAAAATAGCGAAATAAAGACGCTCAGGAATAAACAAAATTAATATTACGATATAGATAGTTCTAACACCAGAAAATGTTAGAATTTTTACAGGTTTTCATCATAAAAGTTATTTGGCTACGTTCTCTATCCATGTCATGAGATGCCAGGTTCCTCAAGTTTCTTTTCACTTACTTGAAGACACAGAGTTTGTTACTCCATCAAGTCCATGTGCGATTGACGAAGCTGCTCAGGCACGTATAAATAACGCGCAGAACAGCGTGCTCTTCTTCACCATCTTCTCAACAGATACATCTACATACTTTATTCGTAAATTCGATACGACATTACGTATAGTATCTTGATAATACTCCATGCTTAAAGATAAGCTATACAAAATCGGATGAGAGATGTTAAGAACCGTTAAATCAGACGCTTGTTTTTTGTCAAGTAATTACAGTCCAGTGTATAATACGCAGGCCACCCCGTAAGTGCGAAGCACATCAATAGAGTAGATAGTAACACTCTTATAGTGCCGTGAAGTTTAACTATACACTTCGCTTCTTCTTCATAATCGGTGTATATCTTCGGCTGACTGAAAACGTAAATAAACTTTCCAATATGCATAAATAGTTTTTGGGCGTCATATATCATGTCTTTAGAGTTCAAGAGCATGCATTTGGTAAGAACAAACTCGAATTCAAATGCTTCATTTCATTCCTGGCTTCCGGCTGCCCAGGTTAGGAATAAAATAATGTTATTGTTCGAATTAATAGAATTTTTCTTAATTTAATGGTTAGGTAATCGTAGTGCAACAAATTAAATAAATATTATTAACTTTTTAATATTTAATTAAAATATTAAAATTAAAGTTGATTATTCCACTAAATAATTTTGAATACCATAATTCCATTACCTTGTTTTACCTAGACAATATAAAATTTTACGTGAAAGATGTTGGGCACTTTTAAGCCAGACCATGTATGGAAAGTGAAATGAAGCTTTAGTGTTATTGGGTCGGTTATTATATATATCACTACTCAATATATATAATATATACTCAATATAAATATTCACTGTAAAAGACTTGGTAGTAGATATTTACATGGTTTAGTTAACTAGACATTTACTTAATATCTATATTCATTAGCTATTAACATTTAATTCCTAAGGGAACAACTCCTAGGTTTAACTAAAGTAAATCGAAGAATTATATATTATTTTAAAGTCTCGAATAATAAATAAAAAGATTTCGTGATTTTTGTTGTGTTTTAAATAATAAGTTATTTTTTATTCACTGTAAAAAATGTGTCTGATGAAAAAGCTTCATTTCTATTTATAGAACTATCAATTTTAAATTAAAATTGCAAAAATCTTGAAAAATAGAATGATTAATAATAGCGTTGCCAGCGATTGTTTATACTTAAAATTAAATTGTCAATGTCTTCCTGCGACATGAGGTCCCATGTTCTTTGCAAGTGTTCGCAAAGTTGTTGAGAAGGAGCTTTATCGTGCATGAGAATAAATTCCTGGCCCATTTGGATTCTGTATGGGACAATAACAGACCGTACTACCTCCTCGAGGTATTTTTGTGCAGTCGTGCTGCCTTGGATCCAAACGAGCAGGGATCGTCCGCCAAGCCGATTTCCTGCCACACCATGATTGTCCCGCCTTGGTATGAGTGGACCTACTAAGGGTGCAGTAGACGGTTAACTCTGCCTGTAGTTCTTCAACCGCGTGTTCCTCGTGAATCCGGATGAAACCCATACCAAGACTCATCGGTAACCAGCTCCAGATACCATTGTTGGTCACTCCATGGTAAATGCTCCTGAGCCCACGAAAGCCGCCGATCGCGATTGCCACGTCGCAATGCTGGAGCACGTAACGGTCTTCGAGCATGAAGATCCACTTCATGCAACCTCCTTCACACAGTTTGGTCGTTTACCAGCAGCTGGTGGTCCTCCTGGAGCGTTTGTACTAGTTGCATCGCTGTGTTATTGGGTTGTCTTCTAGCGGCCCTTCGGAGAAATCGATCCTGTCTCTGCGTAGTAATACGATTTGTACCTGTGTACCGTTCAGCTCATATGGCACGTTGAATGAAAAAGCAAATACAATCTAATCAATTTTCATTAATTAATATTAATAAAACAATTTTAATTTTCCTTAACAAAACGAATTACTAACAACGAAAAATTAACCACCGTGTTTCCTTTTTTTTTGCTTTTTTATTTACATTTTATTTGAAAATAGAATGAAAGAGGTTTTAATCTGTATATAAACTTTTAAAAAGAATTTAAACTATAAAGTCGTAAATGAATTAGGATTATAATATCCCTAGATTCTGTTGATGTGTGTAAAGTTGACGATGGTCGACTCAACGTGGGTGCATATTTGATACCTAGATAATAGAAAATGGAATTTTTATTGGGTCGGTAGGCATGGAAACCGGTTTTCATTAGAGATACAGAGTTTAGATTATAATATTTCTATTTCTAACGCAAAGTTTGTCTGTAACAACATCACGTAAATTAATGTAAGCTAACCAGAAGGAGATGTACACTGTCTATACTATTTCCATTTCTTTATTTTCTCGATGACAGTTCTAATTTGATATAATGCTCTCTAGCTCCATCCAATAGCTCCATCCCTATCAGTTTCTCCGACTCTGGTATTATACAGGGTGTCCGGTAATGAATGGATAACCTTGAAACGTCTAATAGTACAACGTATGGCCGTTCTGAAAAAAGTACGAAAAATAATTTATCATAAGTAGTACCGCTGATATTTCTTTTTTAAAGAAAAGTCTTTTTTTTACATTATTTATTGTCCAAAAACTATGACCAGAAATGAATGATTTCTATTAGTTTTTTGTTGTTTTAATATTATAGACTAACTGTGCTGATAGATTAAAAGTAAATAGTATTAAAAGCTTACGCTGTTTTTTTAGAAATACGCAAAATAATTTATTTTTGAAAAATATTTTTTAAGCAAACTTCAAACCTCTTGGGTATGAAAAAAATGTTTGAATACATGGGTGACCAATAATTTTAAAATAATGTCTGTTTCAAGTAGATTTTATAATGGTACAATTCATAAATGTATCTTTCATAAATAGTGACTTATTGCCATTAATGTAGAAAAGGAGACAATTTGACTAAATAACCAAATTTGTAATATGGGAATTTTTTTTGATCGAATTGTGTCTGATTATTGGTGAGTAATAAAAAACAACATTTAATATTTAAAATAATTTATTTTACATCAATTTACAGTAAATGTTCAAATTGTTTGCCTCCCACTCTTATGCATGCCCTACATCTTCGGATAAATGCTCTTCTGAGCTGTCTAGTGTACCGTCGCTCGCTTATTTTTGATGCGGCTGCTCTGACACGACTGCGAAGTTCTTCCAAAGACCGTATAGGCTGACGGTATATTTCCTATTTGAGGCAGCCCCAGTAAAAAAAATCCCCAAAATTGGCCCTAGATGTCCGATCCACCTATTTGGGTATCTACTTTTTAAATATGCACGAACCAGAACAGCATAATGCGCAGGACAACCGCCATATTGTAGCCAATACGATTCCCTCAGCTCCTCGGGAACCTCTTGTAATAAACTGGGGAGACGTTTTGAAGAAACTCCAAATAACTTTGCCCCGTCAAATTCCCCGGTAATACCATTTAAAATTCCAGTCCAAATATTTAATTTATATTGGTATTGTGACCTGTCTTCACGCATAAGATGGGGATTTTCTAGTTCCCAACTATGTAAATTATGTAAATTTACATAACCGTTTCTTTTCAGCGTTGACTCATCGCTCCACAAAATATTATAAAAAAATTGCGGGTCTTCCTCCACATAGCCAGCATTTGCCGGCAAAAACGCACTCTTGCTTGAAAATCTCTCGGTTGGAGAGTTTGCACGCGTGTGACGTGGTAAGGGCGGAATCTGTTTTTCTTTAAAATATCTTGCACGGTCGATTTTCCAATGCCTGTGCGTCGAGCTATTGCTCGAGAGGTTGAAGGATCATTTTCAATCTCCTCAAGCACCACGTCTTCTACATCAGGACGAGCGATTCCCGGTATTCGGACCCGGTATTCTTCCTTCTGAGCAACAACCGTGGACTCTTATACATACGCGGTAGTCTGGATAGCGCAAATTAGGGTATCTCTCCCTATAAAGAGCTGCGGCTGCATTTGCGTTGCCTCTGCATTCTCCATAAATAAACTGCATGTTTGCATATTCTTGAGCCGTGTACTGATGACGTGGCATTTTGATACGCAAAAGTACAGTTCAGTCCAGAAACAAGCCAAATCGTCACAAATATCACCAAACAAAACAAATCCAAATCAATAAGCAAAACGAAGTCCAGTAAAATAGCCAAGTTTGTCGTTTTAACACTGATTCAAATAATTGCAAACGGAGACGAAATAAACACATGCGGAGTCGGGCAAGTCGAGTGACGCACTAAGTTCCCTTTATTTTTACATTTAGATCTTCTCTTTCGCACTTACCCAAATCAGACCCCTCTTTGTCTAACATAACACAAAAGACGGTCGGTATGGCATGCGCGCAGGTAGCAAATATGAAGGTCGCACGGCCCATTTCACGCTAGTAAAGTAACCATTTTAAGCATTTAAATTGGTTATTTTATTACATTCAAATTAGTTAATTTCTAACAATTTGGTTTCAATTTGTTTTAAAATAGCTGTTTTCATGTTTGATCAATTCCTGATGTGTTTTTTATTAATCCCCAGATCTCAGACAACAGTCACAGACACAATTCAATTTAAAAAAAATTCCCATATTACAAATTTGGTTATTTAGTCAAATTTTCTCCTTTTCTACATTAATGGCAATAAGTCACTATTTATGAAAGATACATTTATGGATTGTACCATTATAAAATCTACTTGAATCAGAAATTATTTTAAAATTATTGGCCGCCCATGTATTCATAAATTTTTTTCATACCCAAGAGGTTTGAAGTTTGCCTAAAAAATATTTTTTACATATTTTACAAAAATAAATTATTTTTCGTATTTCTAAAAAAAAACAGCGTAAGCTTTTCATACTATTTACTTTTAATCTGTCAGCACAGTTAGTCTATAATATTAAAACAACAAAAAACTAATAGAAATCATTCATTTCTGGTCATAGTTTTTAGACTGTAAAATAATATTGAAAAAAAAAACTTCTTTAAAAAAGAAATTTCAGAGGTACTACTTATGATAAATTATTTTTCGTACTTTTTTCAGAACGGCCATAAGTTGTACTATTAGACGTTTCAAGGTTATCCATTCATTACCGGACACCCTGTATAACCTTGTACGTGTGTAAACGTCATATTTTTATAAAATAATGCACACATAATGTAAAAAAAAACGCTCGCACAAGGTTACACAGGAGCTGTCATCGAGAAAATAAAGAAATGGAAATAGTATAATAGTCCTTATCTCAAGTTAAAGCTGCGACAAGTATCATTCAAGTTGATACCTATAGTAGAACACTAATTGCGCTTGATTTAAGTGAAAATGTCACCAAATACTTTCCAACGAGACCAGGCTTCCTAGGTTCGTTCGCGCAATTTATAGGCTCGATCCAAAGTTGTCAATTACAAATAAATTTAAGGAAATAAATATTCTTACTTTTCATTCATTCATTCATTTAATTCCGATTACGCTTCATTAGAGATAGCCGTGGCGTCCATATGCCCAAAATCATTTCAAAGCACAAATGACATAAGAATATCTTTTAAAATAAAACCAAAAACATGATACTGAAATTTATTTTTATGTGTTTTCTTTCATTATGAATATAAAAAAAAACACCCTTTAGAAACTATCAATCGACGTTGACTATTCCACTCTACCATCGACCGACGATCGATGTGTATATTGACACTACTACTGGTTCGGAAGGGTTAACCTTCTGGTCAGAAAAATCAAAAGGGTCGAATTTTAGATTTTTATGCTATATATTTGTCTGAGCCATGTACCTACGTTTTTTCTAAAAAACTTCACCCGGTATATCACAGATTTTATTCTTACATGATGGTTTGTTGTGTTAGATTATATTCAGATTTATTTGTTCCGAATCGCGGGACTTTACTAATAATGTTAAAGTATGGATGTCAGATCACCATTTTGACATCTTGTATTGTATCACATATTATACGGGGTGGTCAGAATAGTGACATCCAAAAACTTTATTTAGGTGCCTCGTGTTGAGAGGTACCTGAATCACCCCTATGTGAGGGTATGATTTTTATAGTTTTTGAATTACGATTTTTTTTTATGAATTTCGCAAAATTGCGACCGTATCAGTTTCAAAAATTAAAAAAAAATAGTAGTAGGTTTCTTCGAATTTCTATTTTTGCTAATAAATCTCTATGAACTGTGTGTTTATGCAAAAAATAAACAGCCTCATAACTTTAATGAAAGTTACTAAAAAAAAATACCTGAAATTGAGAGTGTATGTTATGTGAGTCATCATTTAAATTATCAACTTAAAATTAAAAATCTAAGCAGGCGATTTCTTATTTCTTAATTGGTTTGATTAGAAATCAACCATCAAAAACAAGCGAGGTGAAAGTTTTTGAATTCAATTACTCATTAGGTCAAAAATTACGAAAAAAAATAGCTTATGAGGTTTGGTACATTGGATGAAGGAGTTAATAAAACAAAGATAATTGTAATAAAATTTAATTTATTTACAATAGGTTTTCAGAAGATTGTGTGTATTCCTGACCCCGAGGGTTCCCCCTCCCACAGAACCCGGGGACCTCTCGGGACGTCGCTAGCGCTGCACAGAGCGCTTGCCAACGCTGTCGGGCCACGAACGAATGCGCGAGGTCCTCGTGACCCGACTCCGTACGTCCAGACGGCAGCCGCAAGTTTTTAGCCGGTAGAAGTCCACCATAACCCGACTACGGCCCCGCTGGGTAGGGTATCCATGAGGATTTTCCTGCGTCAAAAAAAAGGGTAAGTAAAATAAGTACACTTGAAAAAAAATATTTTCTGTGAAAAATATTGAAACAATCCGCTGTTTTATGAAGCATACATTAATTTTTGTTGCAAATGGTTAAAGTTTTTAGGCTGCAATTTTCGATTCATATACATCTCATTATTTTATCAATTTTTATTTGCTCATGACCAACACCATCATACCTTATGTCCATTGATGGAAAATTCATTTTCACTACTGGCACTTGGTCTTCCCATCGTGCATGTTGGTGTCTGCGTCTTACAGAGAGTATCAGCAAGCTCGGACCTAAAATCTGC
This sequence comes from Marasmarcha lunaedactyla, assembly GCA_923062675.1. NCBI lineage: Eukaryota > Metazoa > Arthropoda > Insecta > Lepidoptera > Pterophoridae > Marasmarcha > Marasmarcha lunaedactyla. The sequence goes on from OV281344.1 coordinate 1,644,112, forward strand.
AAGAATCATCATATCTTTTGCTTTTACTTCTTTCGCCACCATCACCTTTTATACAGTTCCCAACTGTTTATCACAGTGAGGCCCAATAAGTGATAGAAAATCCTCATGTACCACTTCTGGCTGTATACGCCATACTGTATATGACCAGGTCGACTCCAGCCATGTGACTTATTCAAATTTATTCACGGGCATCGCCTCTAGAATTGGAGCAACCCAAACTTACCCCAATAGGTTCTAACATTGGGATATTGATACATTGACATGAAAATCAAGATTCCAAAATACTCACGTATTTAATAATTTAAATGATATAAATGATATCATTATATAAAATGATCTCATTTAACATAAATTCTCAATTTTGGGTAATTTTTTAGTAACTTTCATTAAAGTTATGAGGCTGTTTATTTTATGCATAAACACACTGTTCATAGAGATTTAGTAGCAAAAATAGAAATTCGAACAAACCTTCTACTTTTATTTTTTTTAATTTTTGAAACTGACTCGGTCGCAATTTTACGAAAATGTATTCAAAAGAATCTAACTTGAAAACTATGAAAAATTGTATAACATACATAGGGGTGATTCAGATACCTCTTAACACGAGGCACCTAAAACAATTTTGGACGTGACTTTTCTGGCCACCCTGTATAAATACTATTTGTAAGAGTTAATAAATTACGAGCAAACATCAAGTTTATCGTGTAATGTGGTGTATCTCAGTAATTAAAAGAAAGGGATTGGGTAGGAAGGCTCTCCCATTTGCCCCTAGCTCAGTCATTACTTGTTTGTAACAACAGCAACTAAAAATCTATTACTTGGTCTTCACTTCAAAATGGGTGTTTTCAACCTAAAGGGATTCATGGAAATTAAACAAATTGCTTAAATAAGCATTATTTTATTTATACATATTTACTGATATACAAGAACAAAGATAATTAAATATTTGAGTTGTCTTTTATAACACATAAGTTTTAAACTAGAATACAGTATTGCTATGTGGTAAAAGTTCCCAAAGAAATGCATACAATTACAATGTATAGTTATGGGGTTATTCTTACAGAGTTAAATTAAACATAGATGAACCATTTCTGTCGCCGAAGTAAAGATATATTTTAAATCATATCGTGTTATTTTTATACAATACATTTTTCATTGTTGGATATTGCATATTGCACTAAAACATTTCATTTTTTTTAAATTTCATTTCTGTGGTTCTTTGAAGTGAATATATCAAAGTTGAAAATGACTCCATTTACAATACATAAGTATTTTTAAACTACTTGAGTATTTAAATGTTTGATATTTAATAGCTGCACAACACATTTCATTTGTTATTAAAAAGTGCTTTTCTATCGCAGAATTTATATGAATGCTCTATGCAGTTCTCTACCCCAAACTTGTGACAAGCGCGGTAACTTGCTATCACGCGTGTATCAAATATCACTTAAATTAGCACTGATAGAATTGATAAGCACTGATCTTTATAACATTTGGCCCTGTATTCATAAAACAACTTGTTTCCAGCTCACACATTTGTTGACTTTGTTCCTTCTATTTAAATGTTGATGAAAAGGCCGAATTTAGAAGCTACAAGCAACTGATTATTAATATATTTTTCATAAAAAAAGGGGCGTGATAAATAACTAATTACAACTATAACTTTATCAATTAATTAAATAAATCAACTATCAAGATGTTAGATACTCAACATTGTAAAAGTCAGCTAAACTAAATTATCCAACTTAAATAAATTAAGTAATTGGAAAACAATATATTTTCTTCCCTGACTGCTCCCACATATTGCAATTATCTGAAAAGTATGAAAATTATAGTTGTTTATTTGATAATTAGCTAAAAAGTTTATGGCATGAAAAGAATATTTTTTATAATAAATTAGTATTTCAAATAGTTTTCTTCTTTTTCCGAACTGGGTGTAGAGTCATGTTTTATTTGACGTCAATAAGAACAAGTAATTGTTGAGAAATAAATAATTGAATTTCATTAGTGTTGGTTTGTATTAATGCTCCGTTCTAAAACAACTGAACTTCGAACTCGTCCGGGTTCGAAGATGACATCTGTACGTGCTTTCGAGTGACTCGTGTTTTGTAATCGATACACTTTGAAAGCTGTCCTAGTCGACACGCGACCTGTCTGACGCGAAGCGGCGTCCGTTGCTGCGTACAATAATTACAACGGTTGAAACGGTTGATCAATCGTACATATTTCATTGGATTCTACTAATTAGTTGGAACTGCCTTTGTTCCAGTGACTGCACTAGCTATTGATTCCCGCAATTATTGTGGCGGGCAAAACCGGAAGGACTGCAGCGCCGCCCCATACAATATCTCAACATGAGAAATTCTACTTTCTATTCTCACCGTGTTTATGTACGTTGAACCTTGCGGCAACGCCTTGGTGTATACTGTATACATATTATTAATTCTTATTGTTATTCATTCAATTCTAACAACAGCGTCAAACAATTATAGATGTTACTGTAACAATAACAAGGCGCCGAATGCCTCACCTCAGCGGCGCGCTAGTTAATGACGCGGGGCCAGACAGGGACAGGCTGAGTTTCTCGGACTGGTCTTCGGAAGTGTTGTTACGGAGTTCTTGTAGCGTGTACAGCAGTTTGTTCCACTCGTCGTGACGAGGTTGCGACACGCTCTGAAATATATTATTCTAATTATTATGTTTGTTTTGAAACAGAGGACTGGACGGTCCTCTGTAGAATACACGATTAAATAACTGTAGTCCAACTAAAATTATAAATGTGAAAATATATAATCACAAATGGCTGAACGGATGCAAATAGAATATTACCTGGAATAATATAAAGCCTTTTAAAAAACTGCACTATATCTGAAGGTTTCGTACGAACAAATACACGTTAGTTCATATGTAACCGTTTTATTCATTAATTCATTAGAAAGTCACCTTATCCGGCAGTAGCTTAAATTAGATGCAGATAAGAATATTTCTGTATAGACATAAAGAAACTCTGTAAATTTATTTTGAAAAAAATATCCCCGTGAAGTTTCTTGCCAGTTCTTCTTCACGAAGGTGGTAGAGTCATGCTTTATTTGACGTCAATAAGAACAAGTAATTGTCAATGTTGAGAAATACATATTTCATTTTATTTTATTGGTAAGATTGTTCATTGATTTCTTGATTAATGATGCGAAACCACCTTTGTTCCAGTAATGGCACTGACCTCCTTCCCTTAAACCGGAACACGACCGCGGAACCTGGTCATTAATTATGGCGGTCAAAATGGAAGGTCTGTACCGCCCGAGACGAGATCTTAACACAAGAACTGACTGTACGTCAGTATTTCAACATAGGAGTACTGAGTATGTCTCTCGCACATTTCCGATATCGACAGAGTGAGATGGGTCATTGTTGAGGGGCGGGGCCTACGCCTATAGGACCAATAGAACTACAGCGTTTTGCTAATGGATTGTCAGAAATAAAGATGAGAAAGCATTATTTGCAGAATAAAATTTTATTTTCTTTCTTTGCTGTGTCTTTTTTTGTTGTTGTTGTATTTAGTTATAGGAGTAGACATATCCATTGTGGATAAAGACCCTTTTAAATAAATAAAGATTTTAAAAAAACCAAGCGTTTGTTTGACGGACATTATGTTGATCACGTGGACCAATAGCAACGCAGTCAAAACATTCGGTACTCGTTTGTGCAACAGCACAGCTTACCTCGTTGACGTCGTAGAGCCAGATCTTGCCGCGGTCGTCGCCGGCGGTCAGCAGCGTGCCGGGCGGCGACCACGACACCTTGTTGAACGCCGCGTCGTCCTCGTTGGCGATGGACGCGATCGGCACCTGCGGGTTCCAGCATTCGGTGTGAGTAGGATTGCGGAGTAGGGCAATCCACCGATAGATCATTTTGTTATGGAAAAGTTGATGATGAATTTGTGACGTAGTTATTTCATACAAATAATAGGTTTTTACCTATGAAACTGCCGTTTTGTCGTACTGGCCATTTCAAATGAAAATATTTTTTTTTTTTTTTGACTGATAATTCTAATTTCAAATTAATTTTATTTGACAAACATGGAATTTTTCTAAAATCGTCATTTGTTTAATAGTTAGTGTTTTGTTTTCAACGCATTCGAACATTTTTCGTCATCATGGATTGGTTAAAAATTCGAGTAATTATGGAGTATGAGTACCGTCGTGGCAGCAAAGCGGCACAAGCGGCACGCCAACATCAACGACGTTTACGGAGCGAACACTACAAACGAACGCACCACCCGTTATTGGTTTACCCACTTCCGTTCTGGAAATTTTGACCTGAAAAATGAACCCCGTGGTCGTCCGAAAACTTTGGTCGACAATGACGAATTAAAGGCAATTGTGGAAGCTGATGAAACTCACTCCACGGCTGAATTAGCAGCAGCTTTTGACGTTAGCATCAAAACAATATTGGTCCATTTGCGTCAAACTGGCAAGGTAAAAAAGCTTGACAAATGGGTACCCCACGAACTCAATGACCGCCAGCGCGAAGTACGCGTGGAGACGTGCCTTGCACTGCTCAGCAGGCATACAAATGAAGGAATTCTGAACCGCATTGTTACTTGTGACGAGAAATGGATCCTGTTTGACAATCGTAAGCGCTCAGCAAGTTGGTTGGACCCTGGTTCAGCACCAAAACAATGCCCTAAATGAAAACTTACCCCTAGAAAAGTGATGGTCACTGTTTGGTGGTCTAACGCGGGTCTAATTCATCACAGCTTCTTGCCAAACGGGACAAGCATTACTGCAGATGTGTACTGTGAAGAACTGAACACAATGATGGAGAAGCTCGCACGTCTCCAACCAGCTTTGGTCAATCGTTAGGCTCCACTGCTCCTGCACGACAACGCGCGACCTCATACTGCACAGCAGACGGTCTCCAAGCTACAAGAGTTGGGGTTGGAAGTTCTCCGTCATCCGCCGTACTCACCAGACCTTGCGCCTACAGACTTCTACTTTTTCCAGAATTTGGATAACTTCTTGGCGGGAAAAAAATTCAATACCCGAAAGGCAGTACAAAATGCCTTTGAAGAATTTGTTGCCTCCCGTCCAGCTGATTTCTTCAAGAAAGGCATCAATAAGCTACCAATGCGTTGGCAAAGATGCATTGATTGCATGGGTGATTATTTTGATTAATAGAAATAAAAAATATATAAAAAATTACGCTTAATTTATTTCGTGAAAAACGGCAATTTCATAGGTAAAGACCTAATATTATGTGAAAACTGAGACAAGAAGGGGTCAATAATAAAACACTAAGACATTCGGGTGATGTAAATTATGGAACCCTAGACCCGCAATAGTTTATATTTGGCACAATTTGAAAAGGGACCTCTGCCAACATACTGAGTCATCATCATTATCAATAATAATAATAATAATGACTCTATTGCGTAAACAAAATAAAAATTACAATAAAAAATATTTGCACTAAATTACTTAAATCTATCGTGGGCAAAGACAGTCTTATCGCTAGCAGAAATTTCTTCTAGACAAAGGACATTGTGTAGTTTTGATTTAAAGATAGCAATAGAGTTAGCACGTCGAATGGCAGACGGCAGTGAATTCCAGAGATGTGCAGCTTTCATCATCTGTCATTTGTTGAAACAGAGTTGTAATTTGGCCACTAATTGAAATGATTGTTTTGAAACCAGTTATGACAGTGACACGGGACTGGGTCGCTTGGCTAAGGAACGAACGCGACCGCCGGTGGCCTCAATACGTGAGCGTTGCCGTGCTTCGTTCACGGCTCGGCACCACGTCACAGGCCTGCGGGGTTTACAGAAGCGGCTGGAAGTTACCTCGGTGTCCCGCGTGAGGCACCACAGCGTGGCGTGGCTGCAGTCGGCGGCGGCGAACAGCGCGGGGTGCACGGGCGACCAGCGCACGTCCACGCAGTAGTCCAGGCTCTCCTCGAACGAGTAGAGCGGCTTGTTCTCCTGTGGGAGAGAAAGCATGGGGGTCAGTTGAAAAACTGTTGGAACTTAATGATAAATCGTTATTTATTTATCATCACAGAATCCACAGCTCTTAGTAATGCTAATATAAATATAAAATATTTGAAACCGAAAGCCATTTATGGAATTACATTTTTCCCCCCTAACATTAAGCAGACTTATACAAGGTTTTGATGCTTAAATTACTATAACTAGATAAAATTGTGAACATTCTAAATTTAATACAGGCAAATGGAATTAAATAATAATAATAATGATAACAAACAGAAGAAGAAGAAGACATGCCCAAACATCGAAAAAAGAGAGGCAATACAAAATATATTTAATCAAAATACAAAGACATATTATTGACTCTGGTGTAGTGTGTAATGTATGGATGTATATAATTGTAAGTGCGTGTTTGTGTGTTCCAAGAGTAACTGAAAATTGTATAAGTACTAACTTGTGAAGTAAGTTATAATTTCTTTTCTAAACTTGTCCCTACTTCCATGGAATATATCTGAGTTTTGTGCAAATGTTTTATTGTATGTGTTATGCATTCTAGTGATAATTGAGTTTTGTGTGTAATTGGTTTTTAAGTGTTGTGGATGAAATATGTGTGTGTGTCTTGTTCTAGTAGAGGGAGCGCGTAACGCAAGCGCGAGGCAAGTAGGTTCGCTGCAATCTACGACATTATTGCAGATGCCATGCAGAAAGAGCATGTCCAGTAAGCAACGACGATTTTCCAATGAGAGCAGATGGTGATGCTGACAAGCTTCAGGATATTTCATACGTGTCACATGTTGTGTATAGTTAAAGTGTTTAAGAAATTTCTTTTGAATTGTTTTGATTGTGTTCTTATAGACAACGTATTGAGGGTTCCATATCGAAATACAGTACTCTTCAGTAGTATGCTTCGAACGAATTAATAGAGTATTTTTAAACAAATAATATCGAAAAAAGGAGCTGTCCTCATCACGAATCCTAGGTTTTTGTAAGCGTTTGTTACAATACTCTCAATATGTCCATTATAATTTAGTTCCGTGTCAAGGACCACCCCCAAGTCACAGACAAAAGTCACTTTAATAACTTCTAGTCCATGGAAAGAATATGTAGTGTGAAGCTTTTTATTTTTCGTGTGAAAGTGATATGTGAGCACCTATTTACATTAACTGTTATGTTACCAGTGTAGAACTCAGACAATCTATCCAAATCCTTCTGTAATTTAAGACTGTCAGCGATGTTTTTTATTTTCATGTAAATTTTTGTATCATCTGCGTACAATATAAAACGTGCATGGTGGATGAATTGCCCGATGTCATAAAGGTACACAGTGTAAAGGAGAGGTCCTAAAATTGATCCCTGTGGAACACCTGATGGGATGGAAATGTAGTTGGATCGATATCCACCAACCTCGACTGCCTGAGAACGATTACGAAGGTATGATTCTAGCCAACGCAACAAATTACCACATATTCCTACCTCTTGTAGCTTTCGTAGAAGGATGATGTAATCCACACGATCGAACGCTTTTTCGAAGTCAGTGTACATCACATCAACCTGTCCCCCACCCTCCATATCATAAAGTAAATCAGTTGTGAAAATGGCAAGATTTGTACAAGTTGAACGGCCTTTCATAATCCCGTGCTGTTGAATAGGGATCATTTTACTAACGATAGGATAGATTTCATTATACACTATTCTTTCCGCTACCTTACTGATTTTAATTAAGACATGGATTTCAATAACAGCGAACAATAACAGTATGAATACCAAAAAGGTATGAAAATGAAATTGCATGAGGTAAAAAATATTGTTTTACGCAAAAGTGAGTTTTCGATATCAAATGTAATTTTTTTAAATCTTATTGTGACAAATGTTTGTTTCAATAATCCATAATCTTTACGTGTTTTTATTTTTCTGCTTTCTAGTTTTCTAATAAAAATTTTACATTTTTATTTCATTTTTGTATTAGTCTCGCCGCATTCATTTTTACGCCATCGACTGTAACAAAATCATGTCGCTCCTACCTTAAGACTCCACAACTTGACGCTCCAGTCTGTACTGGAGGTGAGGAACAGATGGCTGAGGTCGGTGTGTCCAGGGGCGCAGTGCGTCGACAGTCCTGTGATGGGACCCGCGTGCGCTTCCATGCATTCTAGTACGCCGGCGCGTTGGCCGTGTCGGGTGCCTGTTATGGAGAAAGAAAAGTAAGTTATAAGTAAAGAACAAAAAAACAGACATTAATAGCACTATAAAATCTTAGCACCCCTTTTTTTAATGTCACATTTCTCTTCCAAATCAATTTTAACACGCCTATCAAAGAAGTGCTTATTTACTTGAAATCCCTCGACTTTACGTTTTAGGGATTCAATTATTTAAAGTTTAACCCTAAAATACTAACCATCGCCCAGGAATTCAAAATTCAAATTCAAAGATTTATTTCGCAACATTGACAATGACTTGTTCTTATTGACGTCACATACAGCATGACTCTACCACCAGAGCGGCCGATGACCGAGACAGCGGGGCGCGGACAGATCAGAACTACTAACTCAGAGTCGTACCAACTACCATACATACAACCGGCGCTCACGCATCTACACTTATATAGTTCGAAATACAATCTTGTGATTCAATTGACTTAACCTTGATTATACATCATACCGTCCTGATGGCACAAACACCACCCTCCCCTGTTCGGTTTGTTCATTCAGGAGCTATTTCTCAGACAGACTCATCACGTGAAGATATCTTCAAAACCCACCTGTATACACATGTCCATCCTCACAGGCCAGCACAAAATGGTTGAGGTCGTGTTGCGGGAAGGCCAGCGCGCTCGCCGCCACCGGCTTGGCCTGGCGGTGCTGCAGGTCTAGCGTCTCCTGCGGCTGCGACAGCATGTCCAGCGACCACGAGCAGAGCCGCCCGTCCGTCGACACCGAGATCACGTTGTGGGCGTTCTGGCTGCCCACCACGGAGAGGCAGTACACTGGGTGCTGGAAAAAGGATACTGTTAAAAAATCGTGTTTAGGTAACGACGCGATATGACGTTTTTTAAGTCCTGTATTCTAAATAAAGTGTTCTGTGTATTCTTCAGTGACTGTTGGAATATTTGGATTGTGGTCATATTGAAATGAGGAAAAGGGCCGACAGAAAAACCTACCATTCATGGAGTTCCAGAGATCAAGGCTTCTCAGGCTGCAATACAAACAAGCGTATGAAGATCAACACGCTCAAGGACAGTGATATATCATTGTCACCACTTAGGGCAGTCCAAGGAGGGCAAAATACAAATTAAAATATTTATTTCTCAACATTGACAATGACTTGTTCTTATTGACGTCAAATACAGCATGACTCTACCGCCAGTTCTAAAGAACCTTCGTGAAGAAGAACTGGCAAGAAACTTGACGGGTAGATTTTCTTCAAAATAAATTTACAGAGTCTTTTTATGTCTATCCAAAATTATTGTTAACTGCATCTGTTACCTCAGAAAGTGGGAGACTTCCCCCCAAGTATCGCCCTTCTCAACCATATTAGAGGGAAGTGATCGACCCGTCACCCGACGCTACCATAAGAAGACGTACTTTCGTGACAAGATGACTGAGATATTCATGCCAAGCCACTCCGGCATAACATTATCCGAGTTTGTTACGAAGATGCGACGCGACACATTCACCGCGGCCCAACGTCGCTTTGGTGTCAACAACTGCTGCAGATGGAGGGAAGCACCAGGAGGTCATAAATGTATGTTCTAACAGACGTCTCGTTTCGTCATGAACAATTTATTACATATATGAGTAAAAAAATAAACGATTTGTTTCATTTCAAAAAAGAAGATTTACAGTATATGATAGAAAAATTCAGGTGGCTGACAATTACGCGTCATTTCGTAAAGACCTTTACTGACAGCGGTACGGCTAGTAGTACAAAATAATCGACTTGATATTTTATATAAAACGAAAAAGTAAAACTTCATACTTATCAATATCAATCTTTACAGATTGAGCATCACTTACTGTGTGTGCGACGGAAGACAGCGGCGTGCGTTGTATGGGAGTCCGCTTCTGCACGCGATTGTCCCACAACACTATTTGACCAGAATATGTTCCTCCTAGAATGAGGTTCGGGTGGAATCTGCGGAGATAATCATTCGTAAGTACGAGTGTTTTAGTTCCTGGTGGACTTTGATAAGAGTAAAATGGCTGGAGATAGGTGACAAGCTTCTGAAGCGCGGACCTCAAAATCCTGTTCACGGTCGCCGGTTTTACTTGTTAAACTATGCGAATCGAATCCACTATACAGGGTGGTATTTTTTAATGCCACCTTGAGGGAAAGTACTCGAAATAATAGAGATAGCAAGTTTTACTCCAAAAAAACATTCCTTTAATTTTGAAAAGAAATAAAACCGCATTCAAAGATTTTCAAAAATTCGCTTGTTTCACCCGGGAATCGAACCGACTAAAATCTGTAAAAATTACACCCTATAATATTATCGATCGTTAGCGTCAATCACAAGGATGAAATCTCTCGAATATACTTGGTCAATTTAATGAAAGGAAAACTATGAAATCTGTACTTATAACTTCAATGGGTCTAGCTAAAGCACTTTTACTCAAACATCCATCTGTTTTCGGTTACTTATGTTAGTAATTAATAATATACCATTGACGTCATTAATTATTCATTCAAATGACAAATTAAGTACTATTTAGATAAGACGATTGCAATTAGCACGTGTTTGTAATGTCCTTTCTTAGATGCGACATAACTGCGTATGTAAGTAGTTTTAAATATGGAATGTAACATTAGAAAATATGTAGATTGTCATTTTTGTAATTCACATTTGATTGTTCACAAATCATTTCAACGGTAAAAATGGCTTATCAAGAACAATTTGATTTAATGGAAACCTATTTCTTGCAGAGAGACAGCGCGACCGACGGCCACCAACATTTTTTCAACAACACCAACGGTTCGTATTGAAAAGAATGGTTGAAAATTTAAAGAATACGGGTTACGAAAGTCGGCGGCAAACTCCTCTGCGGAACAATAACGATTTTGATCTAAATGTTTTAACATACTTCGAAGCATTTCCGAAAGCTTCAAGCAGAGAAGCTGCCGAAGTAATTGGTACAACCCACAATCGCGTACTTAAACTGAAAACTATAAGTTTAAATGTTACCGTGATGGTCGGTTGGTGCAAAAATTGCATCCCGGGGATTGTGAGAGACGACTACAATTTTGTCAAAGCATGCTGAGAGAAATTGACCGTAACCCTAATTTTTGAGCAACACTGTATGGTCTGACGAGACCAACTTCAGCAATAATGGTGTGTACAATCGCCGCAATAACCACTATTGGTCTAGAGTGAATCCTGTTCGTGTTCGTGAAACTAACAGTCAAGTAAGATTTTCTTTCAACGTTTGGTGCAGAATTATGAGAAATATGGTTGTGTTAGTTCACGTGTACGAAGGTCATTTAAACACTGTCAAGTATCTTGAAATACTGAACCTATTGAGAAATGAATTAAATGGTTTTCCCGATGAAAAGCGAAACCAAATAATTATACAACAAGATGGTGCTCCACCCCATAACAGCAGAATCACTACTTCCTACATTAATAACCATTTTAATACCTGGATTGGTACAAACGGCACAATCAGATGGCCTGCAAGATCGCCAGATCTCACCCCTAGATTTTTTTTGGGCAATGTAAAATAAAATTTACACTAAATCTCAAGCGAGTGTAAACGACCACCACAACACGATATTAAAGTTACTAGAAATGAATTTGTTAAAGATAAACAAGTGTATCCAAGAAAGTGGAGCCCGTTTCGAACAACTAATTACTTAGTTTACCATTTTTTGTAAATAGGTAATTAAAATAATTGAAGATTTCATGGTTTTCCTTTCATTACATTGACCAAATATGTTAGAGAGATTTCGTTCTTGTGATTGACCCTAACGATCGATGCAATAAAATTATTGGGTGTAATTTTTACAGATTTTAGTCGGTGCGAATCCCGGGTGTAGCAAACGTATTTTCAAAAATCTTTGAATGCGGTTTTATTTCTTTTCAAAAACAAAGGAATGTTTCTTTGGATTAAAATTTGCTATCTCAATTATTTAGAGTACTTTCCCTCCAGGTGGCATTAAAAAAATCCACCCTGTATTCGACACTACACGAATACAACCGAAATTATATGGGAATGAAGTATTTTGTCTCGCTCGCAAGCCCATGTTTTGCGTCAGTCTATCTCTTTTATGCCGGTGAGTAATATAAATAACTTTGTTTGAGTGCGGTGTATCTGTGTGTGTGTATCTGTGGTGGTATGAGAGCCATTTTAGGTACGTTATGTGGAACCAACCTGTCCTGCACTATTTTACGTGAATCAAGGTACTTGATGATTAGTATATTTTAGTCAATAATACATTGCAATGTGAACTGTAAAAGCCATGCATGCTAGAAACCTATTTTATCAAATAGGGTTGAAGTTCGACGTTCCCGTAAAGGCTTAATTTAAAAAAGAAAAGAAAATCTTTTGTACACTATTTTCTATCGTAACTGAGCGATTACTATTGCCAGCAAATGCTCGTTTCGGCAACATGTTATCAAAACTTCTCAACACACAAACAAGAACATACTTAGCAAAAGTAGCGCTCATAACTGGGCTCTGACAGTGGAACACGTCTTCCGGCGTGGTCTTCTTAAACTTGGTGTTCCACAGCAGCACCACGCCGTCAGGGTCGTGTGGCGCGTCATCACTGTTGTGGTAGGAAGCCAGGAGCAGCTCAGGGTAGAAGGAGGACCAGTCGAGGCAGGTGACGCAGCGGCCGCGCGACCAGCGCTCGTCGTAGAAGGTGCGGACGAGCGATAACCGGCCAGAGGATTTGTCGTCTCTGTAGAAATGAGTTTAATGATAATAAGCTTCCTTTATTAGGGTCTCGCCTGGGCCGGTACTAGAGTCCTTCCTACTGTGGTGGTTACAGATGTGGCAAGCAAAGAACAGCCAGAGTGACGTTACAGTTGGGGCAGGAAAGTTCTACAGTGGCCACGACCCGCAATACATATTTGTCACATTTACATGCTTTTACTTCATCTATGAAAGAAGAAAAGAGGTCTTAAACTCCCATAACTTGCTAACATGTTTTATTACAATTATTGCCATTTAAACTGGTATTTTTGTTCTTATATTTTTTTTTGCTGCGTCATAATTTTAAGTAATAATTTCTTTAAATATTGTCATATTTTCACTATGTGAAGGTTGGAAACTGTTTTTGCAAATGTGCTATTCATCGTAAACATATCTATTTGAATTATTGATGCTGTATATTTCTTTCAATAAATAAAAACAAATACACAATGTAAGCAGTCACCGCACAAGATGGACCAACGATCAAGTCTACGAAGTCGAAAGGCATTAAATGCCACAAAAACGACGTGGAGATCCTTAGCGGGGGCCTGTCTCTCATATAGCTAAAAAAAAAGGAAGGATCATTGAAAGCACAGCAAACACTAACTGTGCGTTCTCGTTGTCCCCGCCGCCGGTGTAGTCCATGAGGAGGTCCACCTCCTCGGCCAGCGCGCGCTCGATGACGCGGCCCGCGCGGCTCACGAAGCGCTGGAACTCCGCCGACAGCATTATAGTTTGTTTCTCGTCGGCGCTGAGCTCGCGAGCTGGAAGGGGAAGACACTGTTCATTTTATTTATTTCCAATAGGCACAAAATTATTTGTTTGTCTCCCTTTCAAATTCTTCTAAACCACATGAAACGCGTTCGCTTTTCAGGATTACAGATTAAGACATAGGCTGAAAAAACTAGTACGCGAGCGAAGCTGCTAACGCCACTAGAACCAAATATTCCTATGCTGCTGGAATAACTGAGATTCACCGAATGACGTTTCTGAACGAAATAGTAGGTATTGAGTAGGTGACTAAGGGTACAAAAAAAAATGTACTCAATAAGCAACGTGTTTGAGCATCAACTGTACATTCCCTAGGGGCTAGTATACCTACATCTATTTTTATCGATAAAAATATGCGACGTATGTAGTCAAGGCTCAACCCCCTCCATGTGGCCGCCATTTTTAGCATTTATTTTTTTTTAAACGACGCGCAGGGGCATAATGTGCTATAATTTTTTTTAAAGTGAAATTATGTGAATGTATTTTGCTGGGTGTGGCAATTTATTAGTTTCAATTTAAAACTGTTTAAGTTCAGACTGTTCAATGACTAATTAGAACAATCCTTATTATGGACTGTTTCAATTTAACCACGTCTACGCGTAACAGACTTATGCGACAAAGGATCAAAGGCGGTTCCAGCTGTAGCCTATGATCCACAACTAATAATAGGATATTTTACGGCCACACTCAAGATTCGACAATTGGTTATTTTTGAGCATTTAAGTATCGATTTTGCTTTGCAAACTTATACTTGATATATACATACCGTGCACATCTAAGTTTATATTTGCTTGTAACCGCTAAGTAACCGTTAGTTCAGATTCGGCTCACCGCTAATAGGTACCAATTTAAATTTCAACATCAAAAACCTTTCCGTCACCACGTACCTTTCTTCTCCTTTTCTTCTTCCTTCTTCTCCACCGGCGCCGTGACCGCCGGCGCCACTTCCTTCACGGTCGGCAGCCCGTGAGGCAAGATCCCCGGAGGCAGTTTCCCATGGAACGACGCGTCTTCCTCGTCGCCTTGCCGCGCGTTGTCGCCATCGAATGTAATCACTTCACGGTGAATAAGCACGCCCTTCGCCACGCGACAGATCGCTCGCAGCTCATTTATGTTGCTTGTTTTTAATATCAAACTAATGATTCGAAGACGCTTATTAGACTTTTTTTATAATATAAGAGCTACGATCACAAATTAATGAAAACAGACACTTAGGTATATGTTATCAATTGTTGACAACCCTAAATTGATTCATTCATTCATTTTGAAAGTCTGATAAGCACTTACATTTTTCAGCGAATAATGAGACATACGATGTTCTTTTATTTCGAGTCTTTGAAATTAGGCGGTGCTTTATTATAGAATTCGTTAGAATTAGCATCTCGGTAGTATTTTCTTTTAACAACAAGAACCGACTAGCAGAACATAAATGAGCTATTGTTAATAATTCTTTCATGAAGTTAATACGTTAGCTGAATAAGTAAAGTAGTATGGTAGTAAACTAATAAGATCTAATTTAGCTATCTTTAAATTACTTACAAGTCAAACATGTTTAGTTCGTACGTTAACTTCATGAAGTAACTTTGGCTATTTTATAATTGTTCAGTGTGAAGATTTGTGGATATAAGTGGTTTCTACAGCATCAGCTACATTAAGCTAGTGAGAGTCATCTACGAAGAGCGGAAAGATAAAACATACTCAAAAAACAGGAAAATATAAGCAGTAACTATAAGTCAGACGTGTGTTATTTGCAATCGACTATAATTCGTATCGGCATCAATTAATTTTAAGCCACGAGCCAAATCACGAGTTTTAGGTCTACAATAAATTGCAGATTTATTTTTTATCATCAAAGGATTGTAGACCTAATAGCCAATATAGTAAATATCTTTATTTCAGACCATGCAAACATTATCTTAATGCTCATTCACTCTTTCACCTAGAGTCGTTCGTTTTTTACTTATTCATGTAGTGAGTCTTACAATTTCATTCTCAGTCTTATTTCGACAAAAGTTCGTAAATAAACACTATTTTATTTTTGTTATTAAATGCACATGTCGATTACAAATCACGCCTAAGATGCAAATATGGTGCATTGTTCGAAATAAAGAAAACTGTGCCCCGAACAAGTAAACAATGCTTCGTTGTTACTTATAAGAATGGTATTCAAAAAGTGTCTCGCAGACAAGTTCAAAAATATAAACTATAGAAGACATATTTCTAAAATAAATCTAAATCCCAGCACATACAAACTCAAATATATAAATTGTTTAATAAATAAATTATTAAACAGCAAAAAGCAAGGTGACAGAAAGCTTTCTAAAATGATGTAGAATATGCAAAAAACTTCCTGAGCTCTCCACTAGAGAGTATATTTTGTAATTCAAACAAATATAAAATGTCTTTTTTTTATTTATGACCTGAAATCATGCATATACACGGTTATAAACCTTTTTTCTGTCACATGCAATATTTTTATACTCTGTTAACTCACAAATTTAATAAGCTGTAAGTATAGATATTTAATTTCTAATGAGTTTGACTAATTGTCGTATTGATATACAAGTATGCCATACTCTGTTGTTTGTGCAAAACTGTTTCTGATTTTTATATTCCATTATAGAGAAAATCATGGGAACATTATGACGATGTAACTGACATCGGAATGTTTCCGTTGAAAGCAAAGAAAATCGTTTCGAATTGAAAAATGCGGTACATTACTCGTATAACAAGTACATATTGTAGGCATAACAATGGAACCTTTTTATTAAAACTGTTCACATATTATGAAGTTTCGCTTTAACTTTTTCAATTATACCAGTTTGGTTACTTGTATATTCGATACTACGTCGACCGAACTACGGTGCCTTCATGTTGTTTAGTTAGCGACTACAATTGATAAATGGCATATAACAATACATATAATGGAGACAGTCTATATTAGTACATATTAGCATGCATAGAGTAGCACAGGCTCTACCAAGGTCGGGTTAATATGGATAAATGAATCAGGGCTATGTTTCAGAATTGAAACCTACCTGTGAACTCGTCCTCCCACTCTAAACCGGGGTTTAGATTGTACTCGTCTTGAAAAGGGGAGGAAACAAAAAAAAATAATGTCAGTATATTTCGACCAATAAATAATCAAAAATTTTGTAAATAAACATAAGTTGACGGTGCATCTTTATAATTTACAGCATGGCCTAATATACCGGATGTGTTAAGTAAGACCTGTTCAGTGTATGTTAGTAGAACCGGAAGGGGAAACAGCGTGACATGATAATGGCAACCCCATACTACCACCATAACCATATACACATAATAATATATATAGTATCATATATTTGTTTAATAAGTTGTTTTTACAGTTTGCGGCCATGGGTGGAGCCTTGAGGCATCCGTGGAGAACTCTGGAAGGCCACAATTTTGATTTACAAGTCGTGTCGAGTGATGCGAGGAAGGAAGTATACCAGGTCCACCGGTAATGCAAAGATCTCCCAGATTCCTTGATAAAAACACGTTGGAACGAGCTCACTTTCTAACGCTAACAGACCTAAGGCTAAACCTTTAATTTTGAGACAATTATCAAGTAATCTGAAATACCAAGTATATATATGTTAGTAGGAAAGTTCTAGAAGCATGAACCAAAGGGATCTATGTACAGTCTCCAATGTCATGAGATTTAGGAAGTTCAGACCGACACCGAGTTATCACCGATGGAAAGAAAGAGACAGACATATCAGGAGGAATAATGACTTACCGTAGTAATCAGTCGCGTGTGCTAGAAAGGGACAAAAAACAAAACGTATTTGTAATTAAAACAACTCTTGAAATATAAATAGATGTATCGTGTTTAATAAATGATGTGTTAAACTAAAGTGATGGTGTGCGGTGTAGTGAAATATATTTATAATGTTTTTTTTATTAAATCCCATGCGTGTAAATTAGCATGCAGTTAATTTCGCTACGAATTATGCAATTAGTTTGAGAGGAAGATTTAAAATGACATGTTATTTAAATCTATTTCATTAAAATACTTTTATTTACAACTTTAAATCAACCTGGAATGTTCAAGACGGACTGAATTAAATTAGTCACAAATGATATCCACATGCAATCCTTTACCAATCAATAACAAGGTTCACTTTCAAAATTGCACGAAAAGTTTTTTTCAGTAAACCTCGGGATTTGGTGAAAGAAGACAATTCATTGAAATAAATACTTATGCTCTTAATCAGGAAATATTTAGATTATATTAAAATTTAATTTATAAAGGAGCATACTTTCTTAGAGATGCAAAATATAATTTTAATAATACTGAAATTTTGATTTTGTGATAACTCAAATATCAGTCAGATCTGAAAAATCTATTATTGTGTTCAAAAGAACATTTATTAAAGCAAAATAAACTATGTAAACATGATTTTCATAGATAACATTTAATTTATTTACAAACAGTTTAGGACAAATGTAAATAACAAACAACTATATTAAACAAAATGAATCATCTTCTTCAAAAGCAAATAAATATAATGACTATTTCAAGCCTTGTGGTCACTCTCTAAGTCAATTATTTTTGAAAAAATCTGGCAAACTCTTATAACCACAAAACTCAGAAGCTGCCATTTAACAACATACCACAAATAATTGTTAATAAGGTTGAATTTACCTTTTCTTGGCCGCCACCAGTCCTCCATATACCCTGCAAGAGGGGACGGATTGGAAGAGCAGCCTTGAGTATGGTCGGCACAAACACAAACATCACCAAACACTCAGACAGTATTTACTTTTATCATTTATTACTAGTTAGAGTAAGGCAGGACAGCAAGGTGAGCTTGAATCACGGTAAGAATGTGGGCAAACATAATGCGACGGCACAATGAAGCATTTTAAATTAAATTTTGAAATGTCTGTGGCCTTAATTTTGTTAAAAACTTTGTAAGTCCTTTCAAAGTTTAAATCTCAAGAAACTAGCTATGTGAGTGAGGAGTCAGTCTTCAATAAATACAATTTTGAAAATTTTACAAATTAAAACAACAGAGCACAGGGAAAACTAAAAGTAAATACTGTTGCGTAACTAAAGATGTCATTGGTTATACACAAATCAGTATATTTTCATTTGCAAAAACAGGTAGATTATTATTACAGTCGAAAATAGAGCAAATCATAACACATAGGGAAAGTGAGTCAGTATTGAATTAAAACATGCTATTTGCAAATGAAACTTTTAAAACCAACACCCGACATCACAGTTAAAAAATAAAAAATGAATTTAGTAAGTTATTTCATTCAGCAAGATTAGTTATATTTATAAAATGGCGAAGAATTAAATAATTAACTTCATCAAAAGGGAATTGTTCACCAATTATTTTGTTTGTTAGAAATATTTAAATAAAACTCTCTTAAGTTACCCAATGGATGTGTATCTATGTCGCGGTCCCAAACCCAGTTATCTATTTTATACAGAGAACATATTAAGTTGATATTTTAATTTCAATAAAATGATTAAAAGTGAATAGGTATCTTATAAAAATTGTGTTGGAAATGTATTTATTTATTTTACAATTTATGTACACACAAAATATAACTAATCATAAATGGGTATATTACTAGGGAATAATTTTTTTTTTAATTCTGGACTAATCAGGTAATTAAGTGCCGGTAGCAAAAAAAAAAGAATTTAGGCAAAGATTAAAGTTACATTGTCTGACTGATTATCAAGGCAAAATTCACCTTTGATTGTCTTTTTACAGTTAAGATATGTGACAATGCAATAAGGCTTAAATTTATTAAATACTTCATTTATCACCAGGCTTTGTATTTAGTTAAATGTGTAACTTACCATCCCGCAGTTCGGTAACACCTGTGGTAGTGGTCTGAGTCTGTTTTGTGTAGACAACATTTTCTTTGGGTGGAATGTCTGTGGACTGCACAGAGACCACTTGAAGTGCTACGTTCTTGGGCTTGGATGATCTGTGAAAGATATATTAGTTTATAATGTTACCAAGAAACATATATCTTCAGGTTCAGATGGTGTGATGTTGTTTTAAATTCAACAGAATATCAAGAAGTCTTCCTTTTAAGTTGTTATTTTTTTATTGTATTGAGCTCATTGCTACCAAGTATCTATCCAAATAATAAATTTGTTTTTCCATACATTTATTTGAATCATATTAAAACACTCATGTATATGTATATGTATAGGAAGCATCAAAATTATTTTATTTATTATGTCTTATGATTTACCAAGCCAAAGACTGAAGCTTAGATATACCATAACACAGAAGTCAACCCAGCCAGGCTTTTTATTTAAAAAGATTTTGATTAAGTGTTGTTATTGTTCGCAACTTCCTTTCCTTTACTTGAGTTTTAATAGTGATTACATGGATGATTCCATAGCCCCATGCAAACATAACAACAAAGCATTCCATGTTACATACGCTGAAGTCAAGCTAGTTTTATCCGTATGCGGTAGACTCGTATCCGGCGAAGCAGTTTGCGGAGGGGTGAGTGACGTCATGGAAGAGAGTGACGTCAGCACATCCTTGATGGGTGCCACGCCCAGCGACGAGAGCATCTCGTCTAGGTCACGCCGGCTGTCGAGGCTGGAAGCTGCTGATGCTCGTTGCTAGAATTGAGAATTTTAAGAGTTTATTGTTTAGAATAGTAACGGTTGCTTTTTTCAAAATCTTCATAGTTCGTGAATGAACCTATATTGTATATATTGTATTGTTATTAATAACGATTGAACCCATAATTTCTCCAGCTGTTTTCTCTTCTCCAACTGAGATATTAACATGGTTATTATGGGGGATAAAAAAGAAAGGACTGTATTACTACCCTGGCATGCTAAATGCTAAAAAAAAAATGATTATCAACTATTTAAAAAAAATTTTGTATTCAATTGAAATAAGTGAACCATGTGGTAAACATTTGTCTTACAGAGGTCATCTTCCAGCTGAAGGATTGGAAGGAATGATTCCTTATTTTAACAATTAACAATAATTATTCACTGCTCACCATAGCCTCCTCGGCATCTTTCTGCTCTTTCATCTGAAGGCGCCTGTTCTTCTCCTCCCGCAGAGCCTGGAGCTTTGCTTTTTTGCGCTCCAACTCCGCCTTGCGGTCTGACATGCTCGACATTTTGGATGCTGGAAATATATTTTACTGTAAGTGCTTAATGTTTTGATAAAAGATGCTTGTATAAAATAAATCCCCAGCCAAACACACCAACTGTATGGCCCCAAAGTAAGCAGAGCTTGTGTTATGGATGACTATAGAGCGAACTGGGGGGGAGCCCAGAATAAACATACATATATAAATACAAACAACCATGACCCGAGAACAAACATCTGTGTTCATCACACAAATGAATGCCCCGGCCGGGACTCGAACCTGGGACCTTCGGCGTATGAGGCAAGGCTACTTACCACTACACCAATCGGATTATTTATTATTAGGAAATAAAATAACCTTTATCTGATTATCCAAAATTTTTTGTATCATTGTTAGATTAAAAACTGCACTGTCTTCTATACTTTTAAAAATAATTATACCATAATGTAATAAACTAATTTTAGAAATCTAACAAAGAAAGGATGAGTTCTTTCATAGAGATCATAAAAAATTACATTATGTCCTTGAAATTTAAGTAACTTAAACCATTTGTAATACCAGCCTTAAACATACTTAAAGACATAGCTTGACCTTTTTAATTGGATAAAAAAATTATTGGTCTGCCTTTTTATTAACTTTTTTAACTAGAGAATAAGAAAGATCCAAAGAAACAATATACAATAGAAACAATAGACTTCATAACAAACCCTAACAAATATCAGTGTGTTCATGTATTGACTAAAGTCTAATATTGAGAAATATAAGTGACAAGGTACAAAAATTTGGTACATCAAAAAGAATTATACAGAACATATGATTCTGGATCTGCTGCCTATTGACCGATACTTTGACAGAACCATACGATAATATTCTGAAATGTTTCAATTCTGTTATCTCCCGTATCTGGATTTCGTTAGGATCAGTAAGCATAGACCTTTTTATGTATGGATCAAGTGAGGCATTATTGATGACATCATAAATGATTTATTCATGAAACGTATAATACACGAATTACTTCTACTAAAGTTACCTTGTTATTGACACGGAAAATACTTAAACAAAACTTTTTATCATTGTAGAAATTCAGTTCGTACACTTAGCACAATAACGTGGCAAAACAAAAATTATACAAGTAACGGGAACATGCCGGAAAGCTTTTAAATGTGCACTTAATGGTAATGACTTAAAGTTTAGTAATTCTTAATAAAGACTTGGATAATAAAATAACTTTAAATGTACTAAACGACAAAGGCAAAGAAAAGATCGATGATCAATTCTCAGGAAAACAAATGTTTTTCCTATTCAATATCAATACCATTTCAATCAAAATGTCTTTCTCATGACAATTTCATTCAATCCTTTCTTTACACCATTCATTCACCAGTTCTTCATGTCGTTTCTCTCGATTAACTAACTTTGAATCGATTACATCTATCGATAAAAAAAAAACGGGTTGAAAAATAAAATATTTTACTCTTGTATTATTATGAAGGCTGAACGCCAAATTCTTATATTTCTGTGAATAAAATTCTGTAATAAACAACTTTAGGGTGCCTTCTTCAAATTTTTTATCTTGAGCTGTTGCCCTTTAACTTGACGGTACCGTTCGAAAGACAAAGCTGCACCAAAGCCTATTAACTGCGACTAAAAAAAACATAAACTGCGGAAACATTTTAACAATATTGTTCACATCAATATCGATACCGTTAGAAATATGAGCTGGTTTGCTTGCATATTATTATGTTATCTACTCCATTCAAACTCTCCTCTCCACTCGCCATACACCTAGTAAATAACATACAAAGTGTATGACCCAAAAAATTAACAAGGTCTGGCCCGAGGCTCTGGGATCTTAGACCATCTGTTCAATTCACTAGGTTCAAAATGAAACACCGTTGCCACGTCTACTCATGTGGCGTCAGTGACGCGGACGCACAGTAGTTCCATTCTGAAAATTAGTGGACATGAGACCTCAAGTCAGAATTTACATGCAATTTTTTTTATTGGTCAGCTGTTGACTCAACTAACAACTTTTGTGGTACAAAGATAATCTCCAGGTTTGTCAGTTTTCGAGAAACAAAATAATGTATTTTTGTTTATGTAATCAAATATACTTTATTTTTTTTCTCGAATTGACCATTTGGCGCGGGTTTGGGGTTCATATAGTGGTAGCCTGAGTAATTGTGTACTGATGAAAAATTGAACCTCGTGCCGTGACTTGCCACCGCGAGAGAAACGAGGCGTTGAAAATTTCATATTATTTGCAGATTCGGCAAAAACAAGTCGTATAACCTGAATTTTTTTTTATTGAAAAAGATTAGACGTTTGTCTTTTATCTCACCTGATGGAAAGTGACGATGAAGACGAAGGTGTACTTATTCACTCGACGCTTGAAAGAACTAGGACTATAGTTTTCTGGAAAAACAGACGCAGACAGTTCATTTCACACCTTGGCGACCCGCACCAAAAAGGAACTATCGAAGCGTTTGGTTCGACTTCTTGGGACATCCACCATAAAGGGATGGAAGGCCTGTCTGCGTTTAGTAGTCCGAATGTAAGAAGGGTGTGGATTCAACCTGATCAAAAAGAGCATTCGCGCACTCTCCAAAATGTAATCTGTAGAAGACTGCTAAACTGGCACCTTTTCGATGGTGGTCGAGGCTTTGCACTTTTTTGGTGGTGAGGTCATAGTTGTTAATAACTTTTCGGGCTCTTCGGCCAACTGCGTCCATCGCTTCAAGTTGGTACTTTGCAGAACCATCCCAAAGGTGGCTACACTACTCCATACAAGACCGAACTTGAGCTGTGTACAAATTAAGTAGCTGTTCAGGGCTGAAGTACCGTCGGACCTTCGAGATGATTCCCAACTTCTTTGAAGCAGTTTGAGCCATGGACACAATTTGTTGCCCGAAGTTTAGTTGGGACGATATAGTTACGCCTAGAAGCCCTAGGTGGTCGGTTAAGGGTACAGAAACATTTTGAAAAGTGGGCGTTAGGTCACCCAAAATCCACCCGCTCAATCATGGACTCTCTCAAATCCCGGATTTCTTGAGGATTCGTTCGCGCATTGGACATGTATCTCTCTATAACGGTGCTGTCATCAGTGCAACTAATAAAACGTGGGGTTAGCAGGTCATTAATGTGCAGCAAGAATAACATTGCAGAGAGAACAGATCCCTGAGGTACCCCGGCATTAATTGCCATTAGGTCAGAAGAGCAGCCGTCTAAGACTATTCGAATTGACCGTTCCCTCAGAAAACAGATATCCAGTCGCAGAGCCCTTTAGGTATTCCGTATGCTGGAAGCTTACTCAAGAGACCATCATGGCAGACCCTATCAAAAGCTTTGGAAATGTCTAAGGATACAGCCCTAGGTTCACCGTGACCTTCCAAGGCTTCGCTCCATAAGTGAGTGGCATACACAAGAAGATCTCCAGTCGAGCGTCCACTGCGAAAACCATATTGGTTATCACTAAGGAGCTCGTTGGACTCAAGATATGCCAGGAGACGATTGTTCAAAACACGCTCCATAACTTTGCAAAGTATGAAGTGACTGCAAGAGGTCGGTAGTTGATAGGATCTGCACGGCTTCCCTTCTTTGGTACTGGTTGCACGATAGCCAGCTTCCAGGATTTAGGGACCTTTCCGGATTCCAAAGAGAGTCGATACAGGCGCGTTAGTATGGGAGACAACTCAGCTGCGCAGTGTTTTAAGATAACTGCAGGTATGCCATCGGAGCCGCTGCCCTTATTCACGTCTAAATTCTGCAAGCATTTAAGAATCTCCTTTTGGCGAATATGAATGGTACCCATTTTGTGTCCGAGTTGAGGTAACTGGGGTGGGACTTTTCCTTGACTATTTAGACGTGAGCAATCTGCAAAAAGATTAGCAAAAAGGCCTGCTTTCTCTTTTGCGGTGTGGGCCAGTGAACCGTCAGGCTTCCTCAGAGGTGGCAGCGATGGGCGACAGAAGTTTGACTCAACCGACTTGGCCAGAGACCAGAAAGCTTTGATTCCTGAAGAATATGACGCTATCTTGTCTCCGATGTGGCCAATGTAGTCAAAGCGAGCTTTCCTGATCACTTTTTTGCAAGAATAGGCGGCAGCATTTTATCTTTTCTTCAGTTCATGCGAATTCACGGCTTTGCTTCTGCGAGCTTCAGCCCAGGCTTTGTACGTTTCTTGCTTAGGATTTTCAGCTGTAAGGCAATTTTATTTTTATTTTTTATTTCTATTTTGTAATTTTTGGAAAATTTACAACTATAAATTATTGCATACATATAAACATTACAAAATAAATGGAGGTCATTACAAATACATAGAAGAAAATTAAACGTAGACATACAGTTATGGATACCATAAGCCAATTGTTCTAAGACAATAACAATTGACATAAAAACAAACAACAACAAAAAACAATAACAAGAATTAACACATCAAAGCAGAGATCTCGTAATCCATAATTAATACTGGCCAAAAAATTGGTTAGCCATGGCTGGCTTGACACTTGTAACACTACTACAATAAAGGTCGAAACTCTCAAGCTCACTATTCATATGGTTCAACATTTTCGGTGCCCTTATCATAAAAGAGTTCTGTCTGTAGTTGGTACCTGCGGTAGAAACATTAAGTAACTTCGGATTACGATATGATTTATTGTGCGCACAGTTACCAACTCCAGCCAGAAGCTCAGGTACTTCTACAATATTCCGTGCTATTTTAATAAAATTAATCACATCACTAACCTGCCTTCGCATACTCAGTGGTAGAATATGTTGTCTCTTACAGCGAGAATAGTAATCCTTTTCATGTGTTCGCGATTTATATTGTAGGAATCTAAGGAAGCGTTTTTGAATGCTCTCGATACGATTTATATAGATATCATATATAGGGTTCCATACAGATGAGGCATATTCGAGGTGACTTCGAACGTAAGCACCATATAGGATC
The DNA here is from genome assembly GCA_923062675.1 of Marasmarcha lunaedactyla. Taxonomy (NCBI): domain Eukaryota; kingdom Metazoa; phylum Arthropoda; class Insecta; order Lepidoptera; family Pterophoridae; genus Marasmarcha; species Marasmarcha lunaedactyla. The sequence goes on from OV281344.1 coordinate 1,669,841, forward strand.
TTCAGAGTTTTAATATTGTTGAAATCCGACGAAAGGCGTAGAATAAAACCTAGAGCCTTAGATGCTTTATTGACAATTAATTTATATACTCGTCAAAAGAAGTTTGGAGTCGAAAACAACTCCTAAGTCGACCACTTTGTCAACTTTCTGTATTATCGTGTCATTGATTGTGTAATCGAAGTTAATAGTGGAGGGTTTTCTTGTAAAAGAACATACAAAGCACTTTGAAATATCAAGATCTAGTTTGTTTAACGTACAGTCGTTATAAAAATGGTTTAAATCCAATTGTAATTTTAAGCAATCATTTACACAAGTAATTGGGTTTAAAACCTACATGTCATCCGCATATAACAGTAACTTGGATGTCGAGAAATAAGAAGTGATGTCATTTATGTAAATTATGAACAATAGTGGTCCGAGTAATGATCCTTGAGGGATTCCCGAGGGAACCAATCTTGATTGAGAGTTGTAACCATTACGCACAACTATTTGGCACCTGTTCTTAATGTACGAGGCAAACCAACGATACAGGTTACCCTTAATACCTATGACGTCAATTTTATGTAATAGTATGGTGTGGTCAATTCGATCAAAACATTTTCTGTAGTCCGTGTATATAACATCTTCTTGCGTTTTATTTGCCATATGGCTGATCAGGAACTCGTTACAAACTAAAAAGTTCGACTCGATGGATCTGCCTTTGAGAAAACCATGTTGTTGCTCTAGAAAACTGTGCTTAAGTGAGTTGTACGTCTGGCTGTATACAATTTTCTCTAATAATTTTGAGAAAATACACAGTTTCGAGATAGGGTGGTAATTAGTTACATCTTGTTTATCACCTTTTTTATATACAGGAGTTATGAAAGCCGTTTTCCACAGAGAGGGAACTTGTCCAAGCTGCAGTGAAAGTTTGTAAAGTAATGTCAAAAAAACAACAAGACTTTTAGCACAAATGATTGTAAATAAGGTTGGGTTGCGGTCGGGTCCAGCTGATTTATTTATGTCAACAGATTTGAACAGTTTGTACACTTCCGATTGATTTATGTCAATGTCATGAATGTCAGTTAATGAGATGGATAATTAAAAAACAAAATCTGTTTGGGAGGGTTCTTGGAAGGTTAGGTAAAAATAGTCACTGAACATATCACTCATATTACCTGAGTCCGAGCTTGTAGTTCCGTATTTCATTACGGCTGGAAATGAATTACTCGATTTCTTGCTTTTTACATAAAACACAGAAACTTTAAGGATTACGTGCAATATTATTCTCTATATTTTTGATTACATTTCGTTCTCAACTAGCTTAGCACGGCTACGCAACATAGAGAATGTATGGCAGTCTGCGAGGTTTTTATAGACACGGTATTTTTTGTGATATTTATTTTTCTCTCGCAGAATTTTAATAAGTGGGGTTTTACTCCATATAGGGTATTTACGGCTATTTGAAACCTTCTTGATGGGCACACAAGTATCAATGATATTATATAAGATGTCGTAAAATAATTTCGTTGAATGTTCGAGTGAATGGAATTAATTAATAATGTCTGCCCAGACGATGTCATTTAATTTCTCAATAATTATTTTGTAGTTAGCGTTATTAAATAATAAAATAGTACGTGGCTGAGAGGAAAGTTCCTGATACTCAACAAAGTCGGTGCTGAAGCACAGCGCTTTATGATGAGGGTCAATAGGGACTAATGGGCATAAACATTCAGTTAATGTCACGTCGTCATTACAGAACACCAAGTCAAGTAAGTGATTATTAAAATTTCTAATATTGTTGTACTGGTTTAAATTACAAATGTTTATATTATCTAAAAATGTAAATTGTGTATCACCGAATATGTTTTTAGGTAAATAGTGAAACAAATCAGATGGTTCCCAGTCAATATTTGATATATTGAAGTTACCGATGATAATAAACTTATCACACGGGTACTCCAAAACCTCGCTCGTTAGCGCGTTTGAGAAATTAACAATTTGCTCATTTAATGTCTATCCGCGTGGTTCATTACAAAGGTAGACGACGCATACATGCATGTTGTAGGAGATCCGCTTATTGTGCAGTTTCAGCGTCACCCACAGATCCTCAGCCGAGGAGCACCACTCTGCCCGCGAGTCCGCCGCAAGCTCGCGCCGCGCCGCCATCATCACGCCCCCGCCCAGGGACTGCCCGGTTTTGCTGTAGAATGTATGTATGTATCGCGCCGCCATACAGTGTAGCGGTCTCCAAAAATTTCCAAGTTGCTAATGCCTTCCACCAGCCAAGTCTCAGTTAAGTATATTATATCGTAGTCATTCAACAATATATTTCTCAAAAAACCATTAGCTTTAGTCCGAAGTCCCCGAACATTTAGGGTAATAAAAATTAAGCATTGTTATCAGTATTTTCATATAATATTAATTGTATAGAAATAATTATAAATAATAGAATTAATATAAATAAATTATTAGGATTAAAAGAACCCAACAAAAGGATAATAAAATATACGTATTTATAAAATTTTAATTGCAAATAGTATTTATCGGCGATAAACAAACATTGCTTCCTTAGTTTAGTTATTATATTTGTTGAAATACTAAAACAAGAAAGAATTATTAAAATGAGGCTTAAATAATGTTTCACAAAACAATAGAATGCTAACAGCTTTCTTTTATAAAATAATTACTGCTGAATAAGGTCATGCGCATATGTAGTAGTTATGTAGCAATGAACTTACTCAAAACAGGTGACGGTATCGATAAGCAAGCAAACAGCTTAGCAACACAGCGCACGATTAGATACGAAAGTAGCCGACGTCCATTAGGCATAGCAAGAAAGAATAATAGCATTGAATTAACAAAGTTATATATATATATACAGTACCAGACGTAATAGAATAAAATAGAATGATTGTATATTACTCTAATTAATTTGTAGAAGGTAAATATTGTGGATAGATAAATCTTGTATAATTATTATTTTTGATAGATATATTGGCGCGCTTGTAACAAGAAAATAAAATAAAATATATTGTTATGATAAATATTGAGTTTATACTATACAAAATAAAGAACAGAAAATATAATTTCAAGTAATATTTAATGAAAACATATACTAACAGCTGAGCAAGGCCGCGCGCGCAGGTATTGGAGCAATGAACTGCGCACAATAGGGTTAACGGTAGGGGTAACCGTAGTTGTGGAGCGAGAGGCATCGAGTCAAAGCAAATAAATAAGAGCGAGAGAGAGAGCCGCCATCTGGCATGCACTGTACGGAACAAGGAGCATTAAACCATGGACGACCTTTGGTTTCAAGGGATAGGTCAGCGTATGGGATGAAATATTCCATTACTTGGCCTATCACACTTGATACAGCATCAGCGCAGGACGATGGATCGGTTGATGTAAAACAAGTCTGCCGCCAAGGATAAGACGCGAAAAAATGGCGCATCTCATCCCAATCTGCTGACTTTTATCGCCATACATGCCTAGCGCCTTTTGGGCAGGTGTCAGGCGGCGAGTACTGCGACACAGATTTCACCACGTAGTGGTTGGATGTCCCTAAAGGTGCAGTTATGGACACCGAGCACCTGTCAGGATCAGTTGTCAGCACAAGGTCTAAGCAATATGCAGTGTGGCCAGCAACGTCGGGTATGCGCGTGGGCTCGTGCACAAGCTGTGAGAGGCCTTGAGTCACGGAAAATTTAAATGCCTCTCTTCCAGCGTGGTCAGTGTCCTGATACGGGTATAGCCATTGCCCGTGATGAGCGTTAAAATCCCCCAGGAACACCAACTGCGCTCAGGGAAAACGTTGCCGAACCTTATCTGCTGCATCGCTGAGATACTCCATGAGCCTCGCTGTCTCCCGATCTCCACTATGTGACCGGTATATACTGGCGTAGACCAATTGGTCAAGGCCGGTATCAATGTTAACCCACATGACGGAAAAGTCCAGATCTTCCAAGTAACGGAGGTGCTGACAACAGATCTCGTCAATGGCACGGGCGGAAATTGGACTCCAGGATGTACCCTGGGTAACAAAGGTATGCCGAGTCTGACGGATTACAGATCTGCGTCTCCGTTAGGAAGAGTAGGTGAGACCTCTCTGTCTCAATGATGGTGGTGGATATCCTTGATATTTGAGTGCATTCCGCAGATGTTGCAAGTGCACTTTAAGAGAGAGGAAGTGCAACCGCTGTAAAACCTTACTCTTCGTATGACTTTTCATATTAGTTGTGTGAGTGAATAGGGAGGAGGACAGAAGTTGAGTGAAGTGCTGCAAATGGAACCAAGCAGCTGGCAATAAACAAGGCACCGATGGGGAACTGGCTTGGAGACTGTGGGAACGCCCGAATCCCCTCGGGGATTGTCATCGGGTCCTCTCTAATCAGTCGCCAGCTGGCACAATGAAGCCTCCCGAGATTTTTCGCGAGGTTGCAGGGCAGCCTTTCACATGTGGCTAGCACACTACTTGGGCGCCCTACTACCTGCGGTCGGCCAGCAGTGCACCGTACTTCGGATCCCGCTACCCTCCAAAACCAGTTACCTGGCGAGCCAATAAATTACGAGCTGAAGACAGTTCTCTGATGTAGCACGATTACTCAGACCTACCCTCCTCAATGGCTACACTAAACATCATGCCGGAACGCGACCTTATCACTTGGCGGCATGGTTTTGTTTAATGGGTGGTGACGGGCCGTGGCCGAAGCTTACTACCAGAAGAATTATGTTGATCTTCTTATTTATGAAACTATTTTATGCGTGACACTTAGTTAAAATAATCAAATTGTAGCTTTATTATTTTTCATTATGATTGTCCTTGTTTTATTGTATGCCGCCTAAGCAACACCCTCACGAGAGGGAGGTGGAAGATGCGTCATGCATACCGCCGCAGGCAATCGACTTCCGCGACGGTTATGTGGGACTCACCAAAGTCGCACCTACCCACTAAAAACCACCTTGCCGGCTGTAGCATGGGAATGCTGTACAGACTTCATCGGAACGACACCCGGTGGAGGTGGGTGCGGGTAGGGAGATGGGTGCGAATTGTCCTTGTCCATAAGTCTCACTTATGTACCGGAAAAAGGTTTGTAAGAGGTAAATTGGCAAATTGCACGAGTATTCCTTTTTTCAATCGAACTCGGTCTAAATCAATCTAAATTGATTGCGAAATGCAACGTATTTTTTTTAAACTAACTATAAACAACACCGTGTTGAGATATTGGAATTTGAGGAGAAAACGTTAAAGTCGAAAATCAAATAAAGAATTTGCTACATTCATTCTGATTTTATTTATCAATAATATTTATTGGTTGCATGAAGTGTCAAAAGTAATTTGACCAATGGGATGGATGGATTATACTACGTCAGGGCGGGTGGGTGTTGTCTGTCCGGCTTTGATCGTGAAAGACAACGCTAATGTAACGATCAAACGATTTATTTTAATTTTGTGATTGTTTTATCAATACATTTATATTTGAAACTTAATTTTATGAAGTTAGAATTAAGCAATGTCATCAGAATGAAAAATTCGTTGTGTTACTTTTATGCCTTGCTTTGCTATACCGTGTTAAATACAAAAGCAGGTGAGTTTGTTAATACATCATGCAAATTATTAGATTCCTTTTGTTTTAATTACTTCATTTAAAAAGTATGTTCTCTCTTGGAAACGTAATTAAAGTGGTTCTTAAAGACCTGCGTGTTTCACATTTCGCAAAAAGCATATGATTCACATTTACTTTTTATTGCAAGTTTCCAATAAGCCCACAAATATTTATAACACTTTGTATTACAGATACAGCAAAATACTATTACGATTATGAATGTAATGAGCCACTAGTAGCATCCTCCAAGCTTACTGCAACATCAAGTTTAAGAGAGAGGGGTGCTGAAAATGCTAAGCTATATGGTAAGATTACTTATTTTTATTTAGTCAAAACCAGCATGATATGAGTGCTTGCACTGTAATAAGATTTCCTGTTTGTTAATTCCAGCTCTCAGGTCTAGACTGGAATTTTAATTTATATTTGAGCTTGTGATTTAGGTACTAATCTTGTCACTTCCCCATGCTAGGCTTTATGAACTGAAGAGCTGTTTTCACAAAAATAAATGAGAATGTATTTTAAAAACTTGCAATGTATCAATTTGATACTATTAGTGTGTTTTATAATATTTTTAATTTCTGCTTGATAGTTTTTATTTTTATTTTGTATAACAAAAAGTTGATGATGGAGCATTGGATGATGTGGAGTAACTAAAATCATTGCTCTACAGGTCCAAAGTCAAAGTAATATTAATTTGTGGACCATTGAACAATATATTGCAAGATTTTTCTGCAATCAAGTTAAACAAAGAGTTATTACAATGGGTAAGAACAGTAATGTAAGGTGGGCTATAAATGCCTGTTCATGGAAACCATCCTTAGATGATGTTACAACAGCTTTGAGTAACATTCAACTTGAAGAGAGAGAAAGAATCATGAGGTTTGTTTACCTAGATGATGCTAAAACATCTTTGCTAGGAAGGTTAATGTTGAGGAAGTATGTACAGATGGTAACCTGTCTACCCTACAATAAGATAAAGTTTGGACGTGATCAAAATGGGAAACCATTTTGGCTTGGAGATAAAGATAACTCTCTGAGTGTTAATGTGTCACATCAGGGGGATTATGTAGTTCTAGCTGGACACTCAAAACTAAATATTGGTATTGATGTCATGAAGATAGAACCACCAGCCAATAAGAATATTCCTGAATTCTTCAGATTAATGAATAGACAAATGTCTGACCGTGAGTGGAAGACTATTCACAGTTATCCAACAGAATTAGAACAAATAGCTTGCTTCTACCGCCTTTGGGTTTTGAAAGAAAGCTATGTGAAGAACATTGGCACGGGAATTACTGTACCTCTTGTAGATTACAGTTTTCATCTCAAAACATCAAAATTGAAAGTTGGTGAAATGGTTACTGATACTGTTCTGTATGAAAAAGATATTTTGAAAGAAAACTGGGTGTTTGAAGAGACAATGCTAGATGATAGCCATGCTGTTGCGGTGTCATTAGATATGGCAAATAAGAACTTTGATAATACTCCAATCAAATATCAATTTATAACATTTGAAGATTTGATTCAGGATACTACTCCTTTGTGTGAAAAAAATTTATTATTAGGAGAAGATTTTATCAAGAAAATGTCAAAACATTTTTAATTAAAAGTGTTAACTGGTGCTGGTGTAACAGATTTTTAGGGTTATAGTCATTTTTATTTGGTGTAGATTAAACTTGAAATAATCAGGTGGTTTTTAATAAACAAATAAAATAAACTCATTTCAATTTATTTCACTAACACATCCAAAAGCCACTAACCGTTACTTATGACATGAACTGGAATAAAGCATGTGACTCCTGATCCCAAGGGCTGAATGCATGGACTGCTTCGGAGAATGACTTCGACCAGCAGCTAGTCATTGACCTCGGCACGGTCAAGAACATCACCCGGGTAGCCACCCAGGGCCGAGCACATTCCCAAGAGTTCGTACAAGAGTACCACATCAGTTATGGCACAAATGGACTTGATTATGTCCAGTATAAAGCGGCCGGAGGGGAAGTCAAGGTAAATAGAAAATGAATTGAACAATAATTGACCCTTGTTATAATTAGGGATGGCAGTTGCATGATGTTTGATTTCTTAATTGTTGGTTTAATTTTAGTTGCATTTATTAGCTTGTTGCATGGGTTTTGTTTTAACTTTTAGTAGATTTAGTTCATCTAAATATAAGAAATAACATTAACCTCATTAATGAATTGAAATTAATTTAATGGCCGCACTCACAGACGACATCTACACTCTTGGGCTCTCCTAATACACGCAAATTCAGATAAAGATAAAGTATAAAATTTGCTAAACAATTTTATACTTTTGTATGAACGAATTAGTTGTGGAAAGTCAAGTTATCTGAACTTGACTTGTTTAGATTTGCTACACACAATTGATAATAAGAAACCGTTTGCCATACGGTTTTTTGTGCTGTAAGCAACTTTGTACAAACATAAAGAGACATAGTAAATTTATTAAAAAAAATTTCCCATTAAGTTTCTTGCCAGTTCTTCACAAAGGTTTTTCTGAACTGCTGGTAGAGTCATGTTTATTTGATGTCAATAAGTCAGTAATTGTCAATGTTGAGAAATAAATATTTGAATTTAAATTGGAACCAAAACTTAAATTCAAATAATATTTTATAATAGTTTATTTTTTATTTTTATCATTCACAGCTACAAATTGGAAAATATTGTTTTTATTGCAATCACAATTTAACATCCAAATATTTTGAAAGTAACAAATGGCATGCAACAGAGGGGTGGAATAATTGAGTAATAAATAATATTAAATGTGTTTTGAAGGGATGTACACCTGTAACAACAATATTCCCCCTGCCCTATAGTATGATCAATACAATAGGGAACTATGATGTTTCTATCAATTTAACTGAATACCTGTCGACCTTAGCTTACTAACAAACAACATGCATATTCAAAAAAGTTGAACTATTTGGTATACCAATGTATTAGCTGACATTTAACCTTATGGAAATACAATTTTAAATTGACAAATATATCAGTATTTTTTTTTCGGTGAATAAAATACATTAACTGTGATATAAGATATTGTGTTTCGAATTGGGTAGATGACACCATCTAAAGATGCTGACAGTATGCCTGTAAACGCATTATCTACGTAGCTATTATATATTTTATCCAAACGCCCATACAATTTTAGTATGATTCACAAGTCGTGACGTCACAGCTCAGTACCGTTTTGTATGGAGCGTTTTTCGGCGACTCGCAGCGGCTCCTCGAACACATCGCTGTATCTAGAAAACTATTGATTGTAAACATACTGTTACTTTTGCAATATTTATTTACGGTTGATAAACTATTTAAATATGAAATAAAAAAAAATTATTCACATACCCAATTGTACACAACAGGGTCTAGAGAAATAACTTAATAGGAGGTATAAAACGTGATCTTATCTACCACTAATAAGTACGTCTTAGACAACCTTAACTTTCACCTTGTACTATCAGATCTACGAAAAGTTTAAAGCTTTTTAAAAGGAAAATCATGACAAATAAAAAAGCTAACTAAATTACTACAAACTTTAACACGAACAAAACGCGCGAAGTTCGATAAAGAAATAGTTCTGTAGTTTTTTATATACCGATGTCATCCCACATTATTTTACATTAAATTACTCAGTTACGTGACGTAAAATGATATGCGTGATGTCATTACGTAAACGCGACCCTGTGTTTTAAGCAAATATACCGATACCCAATCGATTTTTAGAGCTCCCGCAAATAGTCGAACCCGAAGCAATATATATAAAACAGTTTTTAACTACAAACAGTATGAACAAAAATATCTTAAGTGGATAATCATTCTACAGTGGTCTTAGATAACATGTCACTTTGAATGCACCCTTATAAGCATCTGTTTAAACAAGTACAGCTTAGGTCAGGGGTTTCGAAACATTTTGGTGAAGTATTCTGCCTGGACTCTCTGCAGTTTTGTTTCTATTGTAATGGCTGAAATACGGAACAATGATACGTAACTAGTGATACTATAGTCGATGCGACGACGCCCACTTTACCTCTGACCTTTGTAGCCTGAAGTTGTAACCTGCGTAACCTTGACGGTCTTCTTATGACAAAACTCGATATAAGTATCGTCAAAACGTCACCTGTAGAAGTAATCTATTCACATTATATTGAACTGTATTCATACTATACCACAATCCACTCCTCAATTTAAAAATGTATCTCCTAACTGACTCAACTGTATATACCTACATATAACATAAGGCATGAACTAACATTTTACTTTATTACTAACATTTAACGGGGTGAAGGGCCATCCGCGTGGACTGCCAAAGAGAGTTCCTACTACCAACACCTGACCTTCCGATGGGAGGACCGCAAGGAGATGCGTGGCATCGCCACCAGGGGGCGCCACGCCACGGAGGAATATGTGTCGGAGTACGTGGTGCAGTATTCTGATGACGGGGAAGGGTGGCGCGCGGTGACGGATGCCGCTGGATATACGCAGGTGATAGGTTGTCTTCTTTTTGTTATTTGGATCATGTTTCATGTTGAGATCACGTGTATTTATTCACATTAACTTGTCTGGTGCAGCCTGAATAATTTGCAGTCAGTACTTCTGTGGCTTTAGGACTAATTCCTATATCAACTGATAGAAGACTGTCTGTTGATTTACTTGCATTGTTGGGTTACAACCTACTAACAACCTGACGTGACCAGAGTTATAATATGGGTTACAAGAACTTGAAGAAATAAATTCATTATTGAATGTTCGCCTACTGTCACCTCCACAGTTAGTGCCTCATTTTAACTGACGCAAGTAAAAGTTTAGTTTTAATAATTGTGGACTTCGGCGAAGCTAGAAGATGATTGTGATAATGAACTGATAGTCAATTTGAGTAAAACTATTTTGCGTCACCACTTCTTTTTCACCTAAAAAACTGGAATGCAACTTTCCCACAGATGTTCATAGGGAACCAGGACGGCGACTCTATCAAAAAGAACGAGTTTGAAGTTCCGATCATAGCGCAGTTCATCAGAATTAACCCCATGCGGTGGAGAGACAAAATCTCTATGAGGGTTGAAATATATGGATGTGAATACGGTAAATAATAAAATATTAAAAATTGTATATTATATTTATGAGATCAACAAATATGTTTTCTAAAAGCTATGGGTATTTTTATGTTTCCTCTTTCACTTCTTTGTATAGTCATCAAAAACACAAACTATGCTTACTTTTCGATCGTACAGTTTGTGAGTTTGTTTTGCTGATTTTTTTTATTTAATAATAAGTCCGTGAACGTTTTCCCTTAAACTAAATAACTTCGGTGCGTACGTTCGTGCAAAGTGCGTAAGCAGAGAAAGACAAGACGCCAATTTTTTGCAAAAAATCCTAACCTACCAAACCTTCACAGTCGCGGACACAATGTTCTTCAACGGCTCTTCCCTCGTCAAGATGGATCTCCTCCGGGACCCGATATCCGCGTCACGAGAAGCCATTAGATTCCGCTTCAAGACTAGTGCCGCCTCCGGGGTGCTCCTGTACTCGAGAGGCACTCAGGGAGATTACATGGCGTTGCAGTTGAGGGATAATAGACTGTTGCTGAATATAGATCTTGGTGAGCGTATACTTTGAGAAAAAATTATGATTTGTCAGTTTAGTCCTTAGAGCAAAGTGAAGTTTTAACATTTGTTAGGCCAAGTGGCGGAGTAGTTAGTAGCCCCGCCTCATACACCGGAGGTACCAGGTTCGATTCCTGGTCGGGGCATTCATTTGTGTGATGCACACAGATGTTTGTTCTCGGGTCATGGTTGTTTATATTTTATATAAGTACTATGTATGTCTATTCTGGTTCCCCCAAGATCTCTGTATGGTCATCCATTACACAAGCTCTGCTTTCTTTGGGGCCGTACAGTTGTCTGGGGATTTATTTATTATTTGCTTGTCAGTAACCAGCTTATGATTTGGGTCAAAGGAAACAATCATTGGTTTAGTTAACTAAGATTAGCGTAAAGTGGTCCGAGAAGAGAACCTTGTAGTATTCCAATCGGAATCCTCATTAGCTCGATGTATGTTTAATTTTTATTATTGATAACTACCACCTGCGACCAATTGTCCATGTAAGATGAAACTCATCTCAAGATAGTGAAATCGAATTATTTTTATAAAACACTAGCGACACGGCCTGGCTTTGTTTCAACTACTATAAGGCTGCGTTCCGTTTGCCGATTACAGCGCTCACAGCGCTCATATACCCGTTCCGATTGCCCGTGAGCGTGCTCACAGCGATATCGATACATCATCAATGGCGTCATAAACGCCGCCATCTTCCCGCTCACAATGCCAAAGCTACGGAGCATGGTCGCTGTGAGCGGCCTGTCAAAACTGACACATGACGTTACTTTGTTGATGTTTTTATTAGTCGATTAAAGATTTTAAAAGCTTGCTTATTAATTTTCTTTTGTAATAATATGTATAAAAAAATGGCTCCTGCTTCATTCAGGGTCAAAGATCTTAAAGAAATTGTAACTTTAGACTTAAGCGACGAACAATCAGAATGTTAGCGCGATATTTACCGTTCCGATTGCAATAGCACTAATAACACTTTTAGCGCGCTCAAATGAATCGGAACGGTTTTGAGCACTTTTAGCGCTGTGAGCGCTGTGAGCGGCAAACGGAACGCAGCATAATTTTAAAGTTTCCTATATCCTAACCTGCAAGTATTTGAAAACGTAAAGAACCTGTACATGCTGTAAAAACAAATGACTAATTGTCTACAAATTACTTTTGATAAAAGGACTCCATCAAAAGTATGTTCACAACCTATCAGTTTTAATTTTGAAATGAGCAACTATTATAAAACACATGACTAATTGTCTACAAATTACTTTTGATAAAAGGACTCCATCAAAAGTATGTTCACAACCTATCAGTTTTAATTTTGAAATGAGCAACTATTATAAAACACATGACTAATTGTCTACAAATTACTTTTGATAAAAGGACTCGATCAAAAGTATGTTCACAACCTATCAGTTTAAATTTTGAAATGAGCAACTATTATAAAACACATGACTAATTGTCTACAAATTACTTTTGATAAAAAGACTCCATCAAAAGTATGTTCACAACCTATCAGTTTTAATTTTGAAATGAGCAACTTTTATAAAACAAATGACTATTTGTCTACAAATTACTTTTGATAAAAGGACTCCATCAAAAGTATGTTCACAACCTATCAGTTTTAATTTTGAAATGAGCAACTATTATAAAACAAATGACTAATTGTCTACAAATTACTTTTGATAAAAGGACTCGATCAAAAGTATGTTCACAACCTATCAGTTTTAATTTTGAAATGAGCAACTATTATACAACAAATGACTAATTGTCTACAAATTACTTTTGATAAAAGGACTCCATCAAAAGTATGTTCACAACCTATCAGTTTTAATTTTGAAATGAGCAACTTTTATAAAACAATTGACTAATTGTCTACAAATTACTTTTGATAAAAGGACTCGATCAAAAGTATGTTCACAACCTATCAGTTTTAATTTTGAAATGAGCAACTATTATAAAACAAATGACTAATTGTCTACAAATTACTTTTGATAAAAGGACTCCATCAAAAGTATGTTCACAACCTATCAGTTTTAATTTTGAAATGAGCAACTATTATAAAACACATGACTAATTGTCTACAAATTACTTTTGATAAAAGGACTCGATCAAAAGTATGTTCACAACCTATCAGTTTTAATTTTGAAATGAGCAACTATTATAAAACACATGACTAATTGTCTACAAATTACTTTTGATAAAAGGACTCCATCAAAAGTATGTTCACAACCTATCAGTTTTAATTTTGAAATGAGCAACTATTATAAAACAAATGACTAATTGTCTACAAATTACTTTTGATAAAAGGACTCGATCAAAAGTATGTTCACAACCTATCAGTTTTAATTTTGAATGCGACCTTTAAATCTGCAACCTTCCATAACAACGCTACAAAGAGTACTTTGAATATTTGGCTACCCCAGTATTCGATCACCATCACGTTTGTATACAATTATCGAAGACCTATCGCCATAGGTAACATAACAAATTAATTAAAGTCTGGTAACGCCCTTACCCGCTATATTTATAGCAACAGTGGGTGAACTTATATTGATGATAGTTTTACCTGAAATATGATTTTAAACTATTTGGTGTATGAGCATAGAATTCTTAGGGTGTTACCACACCAATAGACGGGACGACGGATCGATTGGTGTGGTACTACCCTTAATAAGCACTGGAGGGTTATCAGCGTCTACCAACTCAGGGGTGGTGTCAGACTATTGTAGGCCATCACGCCTACTGCGCCGTCGACCGGTCGACGTCGACTATTCTATTCTGCCGTCGATCGACGTAGACTGCTCGACGTCGATCGACGGACGATCGATTGGTGTGGTAATACCCTTAATGTTACTAACGTATTTAACTGGATAAAGATTAAGATCGTGTCCGTCTAGATAGCTCTCTAATCACCACCATTGTATGTGACCATTTTTTAAAACATTAAAATAGGTATAATCATCTACTCGTAAAAGGTAGACATATACCATGGATGACTTTTCTGTAGACCTATAAAAGAGAAACAATTCCATCTTACATTATTTTGTTATATTACATACATTAAAATGCACTGCGTAGTTGTGAGTTACTATATGGATTGAGGTTGGTATCCCTGCTACTGCAGGAGTAACAAGACTGAGGTGTTATGTTAGATCTTTCACTTTATAGTATAGCAGACACTGATTCCATTGTGTACCGTCCAGGTTCCGGCACCGGCACGTCCCTCTCGGTGGGCAGCTTGCTGGACGACAACATGTGGCACGACGCGGTGGTGTCCCGCCACCGGCGCGACGTGGTGTTCTCCGTGGACCGCGTCGTGGTGCAGGCGCGGATCAAGTCCGAGTTCTCCAGGCTCAACTTGAACAGAGCGGTGAGCAAACCTCTACAACTATACTGTGGCATGCTTTTCTACAGTTTAACTGACTGGGTCCGGCCTAGGTAGCTCAATAAAGAAAATCAAAATGTACCTGTATTATGCAGGGACAAAGTTGAGTGCCTTTTATATTATTATACGTCATCTAAGCAGTAAAATAAATTAAGTAAGTTTGTCACTACTTATAATCTACACAATTGGGTATTTAAAAACATTTTAAAATTCAAGTTTTAGAAACTTAGAAAGTATAAGTTATTTTGATCCCTAAAATGTTTTGAAAATAAAGTTTTGCATTTAATATCGAAATTATATGGATTAGAAAGCTTAAAAACTAGCTAAAAACTTATTTTTAATTATGTTACATTAAAGAAAATATGATTACCTTACTGACATTAAATATAACAATTATTATTATGACAGTATGCATGTAAACGCTTTATCTACGTAGCTATTATATATTTTATCCAAGCGCCTATTTCTATTTTATATAATCACTGATTAAAGCCATGTTACTGAAAATTTAAACAAAATATGCCCCCACACTACTTCAATCGCATATTCCAGCTGTACATCGGAGGAGTGCCCAACCTCCAAGAAGGGCTGGTAGTGAAGCAGAACTTCACTGGTTGCATCGAGAACTTCTACCTGAATGCTACCAATGTGATCCAGGAGTTGAAGAGGGGATATGAAATTGGAGAGCCCTTCAAGTTCCAGAAAGTTAATACACTTTATGCTTGCCCGGTAAGGATTCTGTTTTTCATGCTTCTTTATGTAGAAGTATATAAGCAAGATTTTGTTTTTAAAATACTTAAGAACTTGTAATGTTTACTTTCATGTTCACTAGTCATGATTTTGCTTTTAATTGAATTTATTTGTGAAACTAATCCAGCTTATTCACCTTTTAATTAACCCTTACATTTACAAGATTTTAATAAGTTATTGAATAAAAATAGAAATTACAAAAAACAGATAATTCACTGTTAAAATCGCAGAACTTCTAATATAGGGAAATAGAAATATGCCTGTTTGAATTTACTTGCAGTACCACTGATGAAGCATTTCTCCCCACTCCATGTCACCATTAGCTCACACTCGCAAATAATTTGACCGTACTACATGTTACCCTTTCATTTTCTTGCACACTCCCTTACAAGAAATAAAGAACATTATTACCTTGAATTAGTGTTGAAAACCGCTAGTCGTGAACCATACTCACACATACACCGATTAGTACGCAGGCATTAACTTGCGTTTTTGACCTGCTGCGGCCGGATACTTTGACGTAGGAGGAAGCACCGCTTATTAAAATGTCCACTGCGGTTTTTTAATAACAATGATTGCTTTGTACTGAAGTCCAATAAGCAATAAGAATCAAAGTATACGATTAGAACAGTGATCGTATCGTTGTAAACTTCCAAGAATCTTAGATATTTCGTTGACATCGGTATTGAATTGTAAAATCGTTTTAAAGGTTATATTTTACACATTAGTGATACTGTAATAACCGTTTAAAACTATCGCGGTTAATTAATGAATTTACGTGATTCTTACCGCGATTTCACCCGTTCCTGATCAGATTGACTGTTGGAAACGCTACAATAGCCCATTTTTAACACAAGCACCACAATGCACGCTTGGCGACAGTTAGTTGCGGACTGAGCTACGAAAATCGAGTATCTGCTTCTATTGTCTTTATTAGAAGTTATGTGGTTTAAATTTAAGAATAAGCAGAACAAAGTTATGTTTAAGGGTGTTACCACACCAATCGATCAACGTTGCCTGCTCCATTCTAACATCGATCGATTGGTATGGTAACACCCTTAAACATTACTTTGTTCTGCTTATTCTTAAATTTAAACCACAGAACTCTAATAAAGATGGTGGTTCTACTCAGTGATTTCGTTAAGTATACTTTGAAATTGAACGCTTTAGTGTGTAGGGTGATGTAAAAGCAATCAATAGAAAATCATCTCTATCTTTATAAGTTCATAAAAGAGCCCTAAAATCTTATTAGGACAGACTAGTATATTTTAAATAGGAGACTCCCCAGGCTAAGCATTACAGCAACGATCTCATAACTCTTTATAAAGCGGTAGATTCCATTTATGACACCGATCTTCTCAGCCACGCTTCACTCAGCTTTAGTAAAAGAGTTAACCGCAGGCAACACTTATTTTCTGTTCCATTAGCTAAAACAATGTATCCTAAAATAGTCCCATTAAGGCGCATGTTTAATAGTTATAACAATAATTGTCAAAATCTAGATATCCTCTCTCATTCTGTGGCAAAATATATTAAAAATATTAAGGCAACTATTTAAATGCGTATTAAGAAGCTACTGTGTGAAGTAATATAATTATATAAATGATGTGCTCAGTTGTTATAACGTTATAAGGTGAAAATGATAGTATTTCTGAGATAGTTACTGTGCCATATAAATAAATAAATAAAGTTAATGATTGAATCTCTAACCCCCAGGAGCCCCCCGTGGTGCCCATCACCTTCCTCAAGGAAGGCGCGCACGCCAAGCTGCGCGGCTACAGCGCCGGCAACACGCTGAACGTCTCGATGGAGTTCCGCACGTATGAGCTGCACGGATTGCTCATTTACCATGATTTTAAGACTGACGGATTTGTTAAGGTATGCTGTTTTGAAAGTCTATTTGAAAAGTCTAAATGTTAAATAAATAATGTTTCGTTGTAACTCAAATGAATTTTATAGTTCTTTAAAATTTTAAATTCTTTGGCCTAAACAATGCTTAGAAGCTATTATCTGTGTGGTGGCACCCGGTGGTAATACCCGTACTTCATGTCGCTATTCGTGTTCGCGTATTCGTCTTATTATAGAGAAGGCTCTATTCGTTTATTATTCGCTCATTCATACGAACAAGACGAATCAGACTTGTTTAATTTTTTTCAATTGTATCCTCGCATAAGGGACCCGAGACATGGCCGTCATAATAAGCCTGTAATGTAACAGGCGCGATGAAAGAGCCAAACGCAATTGCGTTCGGGACTAGCAAAAATGTTCGTGAACCTTCGGCGTATTCGCTGTTCATGACGATGTGTGGATGGTGTGTTCGTGTTACTCTGACTTCAACACGAACATAAGCAAGCAAACACCGCACAGCGATGTGAAGTCGCGCCTCGAGACAAATCTAATAAATACGATACTTGACATCATATTTGGGCTAATAAAACGAATACGCGACACGAATAGCGATGTGAAGTGGGACCATCAGGTATTTCACTGCAAATCATTAGACACAAAAGGCATGCATATAATTCAACAATACTGCTAGCTGTTTTGCAAAACAACCAATAATACAATCCGTCTGCGACACTGGCCTTAGTGCCAGTGTAAGGCCAACTTACAGACACCCTCCGTTACACCCACCAATTTCTTTCTATCCAGGTGTTCCTGGAAGAAGGGCGAGTCCGCGTAGAACTGCAAACCGGCGGCGGGTCTCCCAAGATAAAGCTGGACAACTACCGCGAGCAGTTCAACGACGGGCGCTGGCACGCGCTCATGCTGACCATGGCGGCCGACAAGCTGGCGCTGAGCGTCGACCACCGCCCCGTGCACACCACCAAGAGGCTGAAGTTCCTCACGGGCAGCTATTATTTTATTGCTGGTGGGTGTCTGGATTTCGTTTCTTTGTTTTTTTTTTGTGGGATTTAATTGTAGAGTTTGTTGAGATTTTGTTATAAAGACCTTAATATGGAAACTTCCCTACTCCTTCTATGATAGCAATGTACTTTTTCTATTTTGAAGGTCGGCAAACGTCCACCCGATCGAGTAGGGGTTTCCATGCTTGCTTCCTGTTATTATATCGACTAATAACGTGTTGTCGACCGTAAGCTTTAGTTGCAATTGATTTTGTTCCAGTAATTGCACTTTCCTTTACCCGGAACAGAGCGTAAACGTGAATATCATGGCGGTCAGAAGGACTAGTGAGTTTGGCGTAAAACGTATACTCTCATTTTTCTTTCTTATTTAATGTTAGATATTTCAAGAATGTATGGAGCTAGGGCTAGGTCTATGTAAGGTATATGTAATTTAAGCTTATCATTATAGGAACTGTTTCGGAACATATAATTTCACTTCGTTTACTTGGTTCTGTGTTAATAAAAAGAAAGAGAAGTCAAACATAGGAACTCGAGGCTCTATATTTACAATGGCGACTGCTGTCTATTCTAGAAACGTCAATCATTTTGACATCTGTCAGACATTTAGACGTGGTGCGTTCCGATTGCCGCTCATGGCCGTTCCGAATCGCTTGAGCGCGCTAAAAGTGATATTTGTGCTATTGCGATCGGAATGGTAAATATCGCGCTAACATTCGCTTAAATTGACCCTGATTGAAACAGGAGCCATTTTTTAACATGATTACAAAAGAAAATTAATAAGCAAGCTTTTAAAATCTTGAATCGCCAAATAAAAACATCAACAAAGAAAAGGCAAGTGTCAGTTTTGACAGGCCGCTCAGAGCGACCATGCTCGTGGCGTGGGCACTGAGCGGGAAGATGGCGCCGTTTATGACGTCATTGATGACGTATCGATATCGCTGTGAGCGCGCTCACAGGCACTCGGAACGGGTAAATGAGCACTGTGACCGATATAATCGGCAATTATAACGCACCAAAGTACACTGATCATTTAAGTTGTCAAAACGCTTGCTTCAGCAATATGGCGTCGAGACTTGCCTGTGACGTCACATCATGGCGTCAAGATGCGGCATGCATTGACTGTGTCGTTATTTAAAACTTAGTCTTGATGTTTCAGCTTTAAGTATACAGGGTGGTTTTTTAAGAAGGGTGGTGATGCCCAAGTCCGAAACCACGAGAGTTAGGTAAAAGCCGTGAAAAGAGTCATGCCCTCGATTTATAAGGAAAAAATAACTGCATATTTATTTTTTTCAAAAATCTTTTACTTTTGACGGAAATGGACCCGAATGATTTAAAAAATAATTACATCTTGTATTATTGAACCAATGGATTCTGTTGCTTATAAGGATCAATCTTTGCAAATAAACGTTTTTACTAAAAATGAAAGGAAATAGCAAATTTTCACTATTTTATATTTTACACGGAAGAAAACTCATCTCCTATTTAAACTTTTTGGTCGTTATGTGTGAAACTCATTTGTCTTATTAGCGCGATACTGTGGCGATAAATTAAATAAAAATTCCATTCATGTTTTTTCGAATAATTGTTTTGTTTCGAATAAAGTTGTTTGTGTTGGTTTCTGACTTCTCATAAAACCACCCTGTATACCTTTATTTGTGTTTATTTTGGAGAAAAAATTTATTAATGTTTATGTATAGTAATGCGAATTATTTCATTATTCATTACATATTGATAAATACTTCATTATTTTATATGTTGTCAAATAAGCTATTCTTGTGGCTATTTCTTAAATGTAATGCTTGTGACGCAGGAGGCAAGTCGGGCACGCGCGGCTTCGTCGGCTGCATGCGCCGCATCGCCGTGGACGGCAACATCCGCCTGCCCACCGACCTCACGCGCGACGAGCTCTGCTGCCCCGCCGAGGTGATGCTCGACGCCTGCCAGATGATCGACAGGTAGCGCAGCCCCCGTGTACGGTCTACTAACAGCAATAACTAAGTCACCTCTACTGCAGACTCATAACTATTAATAAGTCATCAAAAGAGTTTCTTGACAGAGAGATCTTTGTCCTGCAATGGACTTGTTGCGGCTGAAGGACTGTGTTTGTAGACTTTGTACGTAGATTTTAGATTACTTATTTCTTTTGTGTACTCCACAGATGCAATCCCAACCCGTGTGAACATGGGGGAGCGTGTACACAAACTGCGCAGGAGTTTTCATGCGATTGTCAAGGCACGGGGTACGCGGGTGCAGTGTGTCATACTCGTGAGTTTTTATTTATTTAGTATTTTATTTAATAATCTAAACTCTCGGTCATTATTTTTCTGTGCTTTTTCTAACGATTTTTCTAAATAGGAAATGTTTCTTCTTCTATCTGTTAGTGGGTTATATCAAGTCGGGCCAATTGTTTTATAGGTTGTTGATATTATAGACTAAAACAATAATATATCATTACAATAATATTGCAGATATGGCTACTATATTAAAATATTATTATATTATGCCAAAAATATTATTAAGCAATAATTCAATAAGCGATGTCATTTTTGGCTTGTATCTTCGAGGTATGAAATTAATTCTCGGTGTTTGTTTTTCTAAACAAATGTAGTGCTCGAGATCTGAAATGCAAGTTATCGCCATTACCCTTTCAATATTATGAATATTAGTTGATTTATTTGAGTAATACCATAAACTCATCAGTATAAATATTTCCGCAGCAATCTACCCTCTCTCTTGTCAAGCCTACAAGAACGCGATGTCAGTGTCACAATCTGCCAACATCCACATCGACGTTGACGGCTCCGGACCGTTGCCTGCCTTCCCTGTCACTTGCCAGTTCTATTGTAAGTATTTACTTGACACGATCGATTATAAAAAATCCGGTCTACTTCGAAATAAAACTAAACAAGCAAACATTTTTTTATAAACCAAATTAAGAATGCAAAATTTTGTTTAAAAAGTGTAATAACCACTCATATTCCCGAGCGTGCAAGCGATTCTACCCTCGGTTGTCCGACCTTCGCGACAAAAGCATTGTTGCTTAAAGATATCAAATATATCATCGGAGACCTTGAAAACCTAGCAATATTACTCAATCATATATTATTTACATTCCTGAATTAAAAAGTTTGAACAAACGGTGTAAAATTGCGATATATAAAATTTTATGTATCTTTTAATTATTGAGTTTTACTCCACAACAAAACCATATTTTAAATAGCCACTTTGTTTACGGAGTCGTATCAATAGATTCGAATAAAAAAATTGTTTTCTATCGAAAAAAGTAAAATTATCTAAATAATCCTCACAAGGTCCCCAGGTCTCGATTCGCTTTTTGATGTAATCTAGTCGAATGTCGGAATGTTTTAAACGTTACTGGGTGTGCGTATGATACTGAAATATTAACCTAAACTAAGCATTTGTTTTACGAAACATTCCATGTGACATCGTACTGCGAACGCAAAACAATAGCGCACTTTTCAGCTTGGAATATTCCATTTAAACGTTTTAATACGGTTGTTATCGTAGATATAATGTACAGTTCTCTTTAGAATTAATTTTATATAAGATAATCTACGAAGTATATAGTAAAATCAGAGCACTTGCCACATTTTCAACAGAACGTAGAGTATCAAAACCCTCGTAAAGACAAAAATATTTTGGTTAATTTTTTTGTAAATGAATACCTATTACATATTTAATCGTGAGCAAGCTAGAAACTTTGACCTACATTTGAATTTAAATTTATTAAAAACGAAGTTTTTTGGTGACCAACTAGTCACGGGGCTGGTGAGTCGATAAGATCATTTCAGGGTTAATGGTCGCGAAAATCAGTTTATTGCAGTATCGCTCGTCCTGTTCCTCGGTCACATATATCATACAAGTTAGAGTATAGAATCCTGTGAGCTAAGTCGTTCGAGAACAACGCCTGGATGGCAGATCTTCTACCTACTCTATATTATTGTTTACTACCTTATATGTACTTGAAAAGCTTATCAAATATATATTTCAATTTCAATGCTTCCGCGCTATCATATATTACGTCTTCGCGGTATTTGAAGTTCAATACATTATGAGATACAAGCATATAAAAAAAGACACGGAAAAGGGAACCGCCGCTTATAACGTCAGTTATTTAACTCGTCTTGTTATCGTGTGAAGGAGTGGCAGCCTGTGGTGTCGGAATTGGTCTAGCTGCCTCTGGAAACTGCACAGGCTCTGACAGGGCTTCACGACTGTTATCTTGGGACAACACCTAGGCCCGACGGCTTCACATGCCCTCCGAAGCACAGAAACGCTCAAGTTCTCAAGCCACTGGCGGTCACCCATCCTCGGTCCCCCGCACCGAGCGTTGCTTAGCTTTGACAATCGTCAAGCGACGTCATCACCGCTCCAATGATTGTCTACTTCGTATGCCTTTTATGAAATAAAAATTATTTGTTAAATAACAAAAACATTTTTCCCCAGCGGATGGCCGAATCCTGACCGCAGTCCACCATTCTGCCACGACCAACACCATCGTAGACGGGTACCAAGAGCCGGGCAGCTTCAAGCAGGACATCGTGTACGACGCCAACAGAGCGCAGCTCGAGGCGTTGCTGAACAGGTCGCATACTTGCTCGCAGCATCTTAGCTATATGTGCCGGAATTCTAGGCTGATGAATAGTCCCAGTGAGTAGAATTGTGAATGTCATTTATCCTGATTTAATTAGTCTCAATTTCTGAAAAAATAATTTATCTGGATCAATGTTCACGAATGTATTATTTCAGGTCATATTCTTCTTAGGGTTGTTTGTTCAATGCTGAGATAACTTTTAACAGTAGAATAATTTTCAGAATGTAAATAAATACTTAACTTCTGAATATTTTGAACTAAAATATAAATAAAATAATAAATAAATATTTCTAACAAACACGCCACATTATCTAGCTAGCCCAAATTAAGTATCATTAAGAATTTGTGTTATGGATACTAGATATCGGATAAATAAACTTCAGAAACATATAAACACACATAGATATTTTTTTTATATATATAAATATTAGAAATAAACTTAAATAAACATACATACACATCCATGACTAGAAAGCAAATATAATAAAATATCTGCTCCTACCAGGATTCGAACCCGGGACCTCTGGCATGGAAGGCAAGGCTACTTACCTCCACACCAAACAGGCCGTCAATATCATTCATGATTAGGTTAGTTAGGAGGATTAGGCAAGCTTTTACGTGAAACACCAAAGAAACTGAGAGATATAATATTGTGTTTGCGCACCTTTAAGCTTGTGTTCATGGCTCTGATTAAGATGATAACATAAGTACACACGTCTTATTTTAAATGGCTGTCTCTACGTACAAAACTGTAAGACTATAAATACGAAGCTAGGACCAAAACAGTCATAGACGGCTATAATAGACTGATGGTCTCAAACAGGTCCTAGCCAAAGTCAGGTACTTAGGCTAAAGTGCATTCAAAGTAAATAATTAGTGGCCTTACAGACTTTTTTGACAGATTGTCAAAAAATTTTGAGTACTAACGTTACGTTCCCGATTTCTCTAATACCGTAAGATATCGTGTCTTTTCTTTGTGCATCTTAAATAGGTCATGTATTTCCTCTTGTAATCCGACAATTTTACACTATGCCATCGTCATAATACAAATGTCGCTTATGTGTATTTTTATATTATATATTTACGTACATTAATAATTTTATTACTATATACAAAATATTACATGTATAAGACCATAAAAAGGTGTTATCTACATGAAATAATTCTAAACACTGGTTTCGCTCAATCTGCATCTCCGTGGGGGACTTTCTTTAAGTTGGATCTAGATATGTTCGTTATATTTATTTGTGCAGAAAGAAAATATCAGGCTTATGGTATTTGCAGCTTTGATTCTAAAACTAGTTTTGTAGCCTGTATAAACCTGTAGCTAGCTCTTAACGTCCACACAAAAAATTCAATAAAAGAAATAAAAATACTGGTGAATTTAATTTTTTTTGGACCAAGATTGTTACAGTTAAAAGTATTTACATTTAGATTTGCAATTAATAAAACATACAATTTAATGGTTTTCCATTTTACTAGCCTTTTATCTGGTTTTTTGTATTATTTAATAATAGGTCTTTACCTATGAAACTGCCGTTTTGCCGTACTGGCCATTTCAAATGAAAATATTTTTTTTTTGACTGATAATTCTAATTTCAAATTAATTTTATTTGACAAACATGGAATTCTTTTTCTAAAATCGTCATTTGTTTAATAGTTAGTGTTTTGTTTTCAACGCATTCGAACATTTTTCGTCATCATGGATAAGTTAAAAATTCGAGTAATTATGGAGTATGAGTACCGTCGTGGCAGCAAAGTGGCACAAGCGGCACGCAACATCAACGACGTTTACGGAGCGAACACTACAAACGAACGCACCACCCGTTATTGGTTTACCCGCTTCCGTTCTGGAAATTTCGACCTGAAAAATGAACCCCGTGGTCGTCCGAAAACTTTGGTCGACAATGACGAATTAAAGGCAATTGTGGAAGCTGATGAAACTCAATCCACGGCTGAATTAGCAGCAGCTTTCGACGTTAGCATCAAAACTATATTGGTCCATTTGCGTCAAATTGGCAAGG
This sequence comes from Marasmarcha lunaedactyla, assembly GCA_923062675.1. NCBI lineage: Eukaryota > Metazoa > Arthropoda > Insecta > Lepidoptera > Pterophoridae > Marasmarcha > Marasmarcha lunaedactyla. The sequence goes on from OV281344.1 coordinate 1,694,688, forward strand.
TAAAAAAGCTTGACAAATGGGTACCCCACGAACTCAATGACCGCCAGCGCGAAGTACGCGTGGAGACGTGCCTTGCACTCTCAGCAGGCATACAAATGAAGGAATTCTGAACCGCATTGTTACTTGTGACGAGAAATGGATCCTGTTTGACAATCGTAAGCTCTCAGCAAGTTGGTTGGACCCTGGTTCAGCACCCAAACAATGCCCTAAACGAAAACTTACCCCTAGAAAAGTGATGGTCACTGTTTGGTGGTCTAACGCGGGTGTAATTCATCACAGCTTCTTGCCAAACGGGACAAGCATTGCTGCAGATGTGTACTGTGAAGAACTGAACACAATGATGGACGTCTCCAACCAGCTTTGGTCAATCGTTCGGCTCCACTGCTCCTGCACGACAACGCGCGACCTCATACTGCACAGCAGACGGTCTCCAAGCTACAAGAGTTGGGGTTGGAAGTTCTCCGTCATCCGCCGTACTCACCAGACCTTGCGCCTACAGACTTCTACTTTTTCCAGAATTTGGATAACTTCTTGGCGAGAAAAAAATTCAATAACCGAGAGGCAGTACAAAATGCCTTTGAAGAATTTGTTGCCTCCCGTCCAGCTGATTTCTTCAAGACAGGCATCAATAAGCTACCAATGCGTTGGCAAAGATGCATTGATTGCATGGGTGATTATTTTGATTAATAGAAATAAAAAATATATAAAAAAATTACGCTTCATTTATTTCGTGAAAAACGGCAATTTCATTCAAAATTCAAAAATTCAAAATTCCTTTATTGCTCAAAATATGGTACATGAGATATACAGTTTTATGTGGAGCTCATATTTTACTGTCAGACAGCATGCAATGTATGCAAATTATAATATTTTGTAATGTCCCTGTTTAAGCGTAACCAGTCCAATAAAAGGAACAATTTAATTTATACATTACATTAGGCACAATGTCAACAAATTAAAATTACATGTCAATTACAATAGTATCAAATTAATCAATGTCAAATTACACATTTACATTTCAGATTTGTTTGATGTCAAAATATTCTTTCATATTATAAAAACAGTTTTCACATAACCACGTCTTAAGCCTGCGTTTGAATATTTGTAATGTTAACATTTTCATGTCAGTCGGCAATTTATTGTAGATTTTGACGGCCATTGAGCGGCAGCTTTTATCCCGCATGGCTGTGCGTATTGCCGGCATTACTAACCTATTTGGCCGCCTACAGCTGTGGGTTCTAGGAACGTCATATAAACAATTAAATAGTTCCGGGTGATATTTCACAAAAATGCATATTTCATATATGTATAAACAAGGGACCGTCAGAACTTTTAACTCCTTGAAAAGGGGTCTACATGAAACCAAATTGTCTACGTCTTGAATGGCACGAATGCACGCCTTTTGAGCCAGAAGAACACTATTTACATGACTACAGTTTCCCCACAGTACTATACCATATCTTATGATGGAACCGACATTGCCATGATAGGCCTGAAGTGCCGTTTCTTTACTTGCAGTTTTTGCTAGTTTCCACAAGGCAAAGGAGTAAGAATTTATTTTATTACATAATTTAGTGACGTGTTGTTCCCATGTGCATTTACTGTCTAAAATGAGTCCTAAGAAGGTAACAACAGTTTCTTCTTTCAATGATACGCTATCGTGACTTATTCTAAGGTCTTTTTTATTTCCATTTTTATTAATAAATTGAATGTATTTTGTTTTATTGAGGTTAGGTTTAAGATTATTAAGTTTTAGCCAGTCAATTACAGATTTTAGGGTGTTATTTATTTCTTCATTGTAGTTATTTATGTTTGTGGAAGGTATTACTACAGATATATCGTCAGCATATAAGATACATGGATACTTGATATTATCAGGTAGATCATTTATATAAATTAAGAAAAGTAGAGGTCCTAAAATGCTGCCCTGTGGTACCCCATAGTTGTTAATTTTTGTCTCAGATTGAAAAGTCGAAGCTATTTTATGTTCTTCTAAATTTGTAATTTCTACATATTGTCTTCTGTTACTTAGGTAAGATTTAATCCAATCGTACGCAAGGCCTCTGATTCCATATCTCTCACATTTTTGAAGGAGCAACTTATGAGAAACGCAATCGAAAGCTTTGCTCATGTCAAAAAATATTACTGTTGTTGGAACACGTCTGTCTACTTGTTCCACTATATTATCCACCAACTTAAATGCCGCTAATATTGTGGATTTGCCCTTTTGGAAACCATTTTGCTCTTTTTTAATAAGTTCATTTTTATCAATAAAATGTAACAATCTAGATTGCATTGCTTTTTCGAAAATTTTTGACCATATAGGTATGAAAGCTAGTGGCCTGTAGTTACTGGGATCGCTTCTATCGCCCTTTTTAAATAGTGGCATTACTTTAGAAATTTTTAGACAATTAGGAAAATTACCACAGCTAAAAGATAGATTAATTAAATAACATAATACTGGTGCTATTTCATCTTTGACGTGTTTAATAATTTTTGTTGATATTCCGTCATGTCCAGTAGCATTAGTGGAGTTTAAAGATTCAATGATTTTTTTAGTTTCATAAATGTCTATTGGATTAAGGAATATGCTTGAATTATTTGATTTAATACGTTGAACTAATGAAATGTCAATTTGATTATTATTGTTGCTTGTCAAGTTAATGAAGTATTCATTGAAAAAATTAGCTATGTCATGTGGGTTTTCAATCTGTCTACTCATGTTATTGACGGAATTTATTGTGTCTCTGCGCTGTGTTTGTCCAATTTTATTGTTAATTATATCCCATGAGGCTTTTATTTTATTTTTCGCTTTACAGACGTATGCTTTATTTGTAAGTTTTTGCGCTTGTAAAATGCACTTTTTTAGTAACTTATTATAATTCCGATACTTATTTTTGTTTACACATGTAGGATGTTTGTAGTATAAAAAACGGATTAATCTTTTTGTAGTTGTTGACTTTTTTAGGCCGGTTGTAAACCAGGGTAATTTTTTAACCATATTTGAGTGTCTTATTTTGATTACAGGAAAGCAAAGTTCGTAAAATAAATTGAAATAACTCTGGAAAGAGTTGAATGCTGTATCAATATTTGTTTCTTGAAAAGTTTCATACCAAGATAAAGCACTTAAGCACTTTTTAAATTTGTGTATGTTTTCATGACTAAAATCTCGTTTATATTGATACCATACTTCAGTTAATTTTTTAACCTGCGCTGTTTCGAAGGTAAGCGACTGAGCAGTGTTATGGTCCGAGAGGCCCAGATTATGGAGGCGTGCCTGTGCTTTTGGAATGTTGCTTAAAATGTGGTCAATACACGCTTTTTTACGTGTAGGTTCAGTAATATGTAAAGTAAAATTAAAATTGTCAGCTATTTTTTTCAAGTGATTTGCATGGTTTGCATAGATAAAGACCTAATATATCTTCGTACATTTCTTATTTGTACTTGTTATTGAAACAACACAAATACAACGTATTCACTAATGCCAAGTAAAAATGGTTTGTATTTTGTGCGATAGTATTTTAGCTTGTGTACCGAAAACAAATTTTTTTTTAAATTAATAATTAGCAGGCGTTCGTCTTCCATCTCACCTGATGGAAAGTGACGATGAAGACGAGGATCATACAAAAAAAAAACAAAAGGTTAAAGGTTTCAATTAATTAAGGAGCTCTTATCGCAAATTTTTTTTAAACTATTACCACTAACCGCTCCCTTTCCTTCCAGGCGACGAATCAACCTTCCAACCCTACGCGTACTGGGTCTCAGGGCGCGGACAGCGCATGTCGCACTGGGCGGGTGCCGCGCCCGGGTCCCGCATGTGCGCGTGCGGCGTGCTGGGCTCCTGCGCCGCGCCCGGTCGCTGGTGCAACTGTGACGCGCCACAGTCGCCTGGTACGTAGCACCACACGACACAACGTGTCATAACCCACTTTCAAAACATATTGCAAAGCCAACAAATTTTGAGTGGAGAATAAATGAAAAATAAAATAAATAGTTGATATCTAAAGGCCTCTACACACTGATGCCTCCAGACAATCGTGCTGGCAACGTTCATTTACTCAGTTTCCCCCTTATGTCATATGAAACTGCAAAACGACAAAGACTACAAAAGGCGCTGCATCTGAAGAGGCCGTTACCTTGATCCATTTCTTCATATATTTACTTGTTCAAGGTTTTCGATACAACGTTCCAACACTTGAAATTGTGCCTGATTCTTAAAAAATTACTAAAATCGTATAAAGATATGTCAAAACAGATAATTAAAAGGGTCACCTTCTCTCAATCATATAATGAATCATATTATTTTATAAAAATTAACCTCATTTGTATTTCAAAATACAGGAGAGTTCCAAGTAGACGGCGGAGAGATCACGGAGAAAGAATACCTCCCAGTGAAACAGCTTCGATTCGGCGACACCGGCACGCATCTCGACGAGAAGGAGGGGCGGTATACGCTCGGGCCGCTGCTGTGCGAGGGAGATGGTACGATGATTCAATCATGTACAGCATGAATTTAATACTGAATATTTACAAGTTTCAATAATAAATAATACGGAATAATTGAAAGAACGCACATGCAACTCATTTTGTATTTGTATAACATACTATTATATACTATTTGCGCTGTAGCATCGTGCGGGTGACAGTTGCCTGTATGACGTTGACATCTGTCAGTATCACATGAAAGGTCTATGGAGTTACGTTATACGCATGAAACTTTTAGATTTTATTTGTAGAATAGAACATTCTGGTTGGTTTAATTTAATTTATTACAGTTATTAATGATTTCATATATTACGAATGTGGTGGAGCTGAAATACTAAGTCATAATTTGTAAATCGCGGCAACTGTCAAGAGTGAAACGAAACGTTACTGAAACAGTCACCCGCACCGTGCTATAGTGCAAATAGTGTAGGTAACCTCATACGTGAGAAGTAAATGAATGTTCGTCGCAGGCGGGTGGTTGAATTAGTCATTTAACTAAAGAGCTAGCCGTTTGATTTTGAATGTTTCATGCTTTTTTATAGTCTAAAATTTGTAAAATTTCGCCATACATCCTTCACTCGGCCTGCGTAAATCGCAAGTTATTAAAATTTTGTAGGACAATATTAAACAAATCACATGTCCCTTGCTTTGTCATTAACTATTGTGCACTGTGATCAACTAAACGGCTAGCTGTTTTGTTAAATGGCGAATTAGACAATCCGCCTGTGACGTACGCAACACATTTGTAGACGTTAGAAAGAAATAATTAAAAAGCCAGAGAACCGTCATCACATCAACGACATATTACATATAGACAAGTCACACCCAAACATTACAGCACAAAAAAACGGCGTCAACGTAACTATAGATACCTACCCGATATATAGAGTAATATAATTTGTGGGAGAAGGAAAGAATAATACGGTTCACTTGTTGTAAGAATGAGATACCTATGTACTTCGTGGCGTTGCTTCGCACTAATTGGTCGCGTGCGACCGTGACGAAGTACGTAAATTGTCGCCACTCTATAGCGTTGGCTCTTTTACTCCCACATACAAAGTCATATGACATATGACTCGCTCTTCGCGTTTGTTGAAACGAATAGCCATGTCAATTTTAAAACGTCCTTTTAAATAGCAAAATAAAATAATAAATAAGATAGTTATACAAAAATAGTACTTACGCATGAAAAGAAACGTTTATTCTATCTTTAACAGTAAGGGTGTAATTAGTACACTGTCTGTCACAAGAAGGCATTGTATGGTATTAAAAACACAGAATTGAGAATAAGTTTTGTTTGACGTTTAGCCGTGACACTGGGTTGCACAAGACTAAGTGAAATGGCGGGCAATTGCCTTTCATTTGCGTAACCATTATTAAGAGCGGACAACTTGTCTATATGTAATATGTCATTGCGTGACATGACGTTTATCACACCAACATATCTCTTTAAAAGAATTCGAAGGAACACTACCTAGTCCGCATGAGGCAGGCACTGAATTATTGCCAGCAATTCTTCCTTTCCATACCTAAAAGGTTTAAATTGTTTCCCCTGCACAGACCTGTTCAGCAACACGGTGACGTTCCGTATCTCGGACGCGGTGATATCGCTGCCGACCTTCGACCTCGGCCACAGCGGAGACATTTACTTCGAATTTAGAACTACCCGCGAAAATGCGGTCTTGTTGCATTCTAAGGTGAGTCTTGTCTTTGTATGTTTTGGGTTTTAAATCGTTTGATTGTGCTGATCGGGGTCTTTATAGTAAGCCTTACTTACAATGACTACGTATTAATTATTTATTTTTGTTCGACACAGAACTAGATGTTGTGATTATTTATTCAATACGTGTTTAAAATTCAAATTCAAATATTTATTTCTCAACATTGACAATTACTTGTTCTTATTGACGTCAAATTTATAATAAAATAAATGAATTAAGTAAGGAGTAAATTAATGAAATATAGATTATATATATTTCAATAAATTAAAATGTAACAATCTCAAAAGGAAAAAATAATCACTTTTTTTATAATTGATCCTGTGATACACGTTCTTTGTAACAGCGTTATTTATGGAACTATCTGTGGAACTAAAGATATTTAATTCTACACTTACGATTGAGTAGCCTTTTAAAATATGACTAATCAATCATATCATCATCTTATCTTCTCCTCTTCCACCAGGGTCCCCAAGACTACATCAAACTTAGCCTGATCGGCGGTGACCAGCTCCAGTTCCAGCTGCAGGTGGGGGAGACCAGCCTGGGAGTCTCCGTGGAGACGTCTTCCAGGCTGGCGGACGATGAGTGGCATTCCGTATCCATTGAGAGGAACCGGTGAGTAGAGAGTAGAGAGGTATCGGAGAGGGTAGAACCTTGCAATTTAACTAATCTCATGACATTTGTAAAAGCTGCTTGGTTATTCCAGTTTATTTTGTAACCCTCGATGCAAAAGGAGGGGTGTTATAAGTTTAGCGTGTGTATTGTGTGCTTGTCTGTAAGATCGTCACATCCAATTTCAAGCTGTGTGCGAAAAATGGTTTAGGAGTACAATCGTTACGTACGCGGGGTTTTTTATATTTTACCCGCCGTCACAAAATAGATTTATTTTCAACATCAATAGTTTCAATAATCGAAATGCACTTAAAGTTTGTGCATTCTTTTTCATGAGAGGAGCTTTGAGCCATTGTAATATTGTAAGCGTGCTTCACTGGTCTACGTATTTAAAGTTTGTACAATTCACAAACAGAATCAACGTCAAAATACGTATTTCGGAGATTTTAAAATTGTATTACTTTTGCAAAATTGTATTTGTGAAATATTTTCTATCGCTTATTATTTATCTCTTTGTGGTTTCGGTGGTAGTAGGCCGGTCATTTAGAATCCGTGATAAGCTTACATGTTTGTTTCCCTATGTTAGTTATGGATGTATTATTTACTTTTACTGTTATTACTTTTTCCCATCCCACCACAGCAAAGAAGCCCGTGTCGTAGTCGACGGGGCTCTCAAGAACGAGATCCGAACAGCTAAAGAGCCGGTACGAGCTCTCCAGCTCACCACTGCGCTGGTCATCGGAGGCTCGCTGGAGAGGAAGGACGGCTTCGTGGGCTGCATGCGGGCCCTGCTGCTCAACGGCATGCCCGTGGATCTGCGCTCCTACGCCAGGCGAGGTACGGAAAAAAAAATAAAATGAAAATATTTTTATTTGTTATTCTTTAAAGATAAAAAAATTTCTGTTAAAAAAATGAAAAGGTGAACAACGCTCTGATTTTCAATACTACGTCTGAATTTCATTTTAAATTGGTCAATAGATGTTTCAAATATACATATCATACATACATTATAATCAAATTAAAATGTATATGTATCTATATCTTATTTTCTTCAAATTGTTAACAACATAACATGAAGTGCTTATTTTAAATTACTCTTCATATTTTAGACAATAGTAATTTGCGAGTATGTTAAGTAGTAGTACAAGTAAGTATAAAGCAACAGTCACCTGGTTTGACTGACTGCACGAATGTTCAATGATGATGTAAAGAAATATTTCAAGTATAATTATTTTCTCTCTAGGCATGTACGGCATATCGGAAGGCTGCGTGGGCAAATGCTCGTCGTCGCCGTGCCTCAACAACGGCACGTGCCTGGAGCGCTACGACGCCTACTCGTGCGACTGCCGCTTCACCGCCTTCAAGGGCCCCATCTGTGCCGACGGTGAGTACACGGACCACGCAGGGCCTCAACAACCAGGACCACCTCCGCTACGCTTGTGTCAATCTCTACTGTCAGAGTAGAATCAGCACTGACTTTAAAATTAAATAAAACCAGTTCTGAAGAAGTCGCCGAATTCACCGACGAAAAGTAGTCTTTGTTTTTGAGTGGTGAATTTTAGCCAGTATCACAGGCTTGTCTTTAATTCCGCCTTGTCCGAGAATGTTGCGTAGTGTTTTGTTTCGCATTTCTACCGTGTCACACTCGACTTGCCCACTTCTTGTTGCAATGCCAATAATTCTTGTCCTTTATCTTTGTCTTTAAGACATCATTTAAAATTGCATCGTTAAAAGCTTCATCGATATGAGTCCATATGGATGGGTCCTGTCCTCAACTTTGATAAACTCATTCCTCGCCTGGGTTTTGATTTCATCAAACAATGTTGTATTCATGGAACACCTATTTGCAGCTTTGCTTATGCACATCCAAGTTCATAGTATTCCTTATTCTGTAGACCAGCTATACTCTAAGTGTGTTCCGCGGAACCCTAGGGTTCCGTGATACCTCTGTCGGGGTTCCGCAAGAATTTAGAAAAAAAAATCAAAACACCTCTCTCTGGTGCTCCGCGGCTGTGCGGACTCGGCGGCCGCGCGGAGACAACGCTATGAACGTTATTTAATTATTTATTTGTATTTGTAGAAACATGTGTTACAATAGCTGGTACAATATCTTATAAGTTTGGTATCAACAATTTTATACTAGTAAAACCCGTTCGCTCTAAGTTTGCCGGTCTGTGGAATGCGCGTACCCTCCCCCACGTGACAACAAAGCTTATAATGTGTCATAGTTTTACCCAAATATGTACGTACACAATTTTTATTGTTACAATTAAATAAAAAATATTTTTATATTATGTTTTGCTGACGCTACTTTTCGAACGTCATACCTATCGCCAGCGGCAAACTTAAAAGGAGCGGGTACTATACTTGTGAGCGCGCAGTCTCTTTGATAAAAGCCGCCTCTGAATTAGACGCTATAGTTGTCAACAAGCGACTTTCGACTCTAACTTCAAAGGATAAAGTTGATATTGTTTACAACGCAATTTTTAAATTTCTGTTTTTATTTTTGCTTTTTGTTTATCAAAGGTGCCGACTCGAGTATTTTCGAGAATATTTGAGATCGAGTCTAGGACTAAGTAAAAAAGCGGCGATCGCGTGTCGCCCGTCTACAGTTGACGATTAGCGTTCGGAGCGATAAGTTACTACCTACTTACAAGCTCGCTAGCGAGAAACTAGTGTTCATTATTTTACTGCCTGCTGTAGTCTGTTGTCTCAGTTTTATACATTTCTTCACTGTAGGTACTAAATTTAGTCTCTTATACGCAGTAACGATTGTGAATTATTTAAACCCCACTATCCTGACGTGTAACATTATAAATAAAAAATAATGGAACGTTGGCTTAAAGGTGTTAAACGTGTTGCAACAACATCTTCTAATGACGCTGAATGTTCAAAAGCAGTGCGCGCGGAGAATATTGCAATCACCGATCCAGAAGATGATGCCACGACGTCAAGCTCGACGGTTTCAAAGACGAAAAGAAGGAAGTATGATGAATCTTATATCAGTTTCGGATTTGTTGATTCTAACGGCTCACCTCTCTGCATGCTCTGTAGTAAACTGCTTCCTAATAGTTCCATGGCACCTGCCAAATTGCGCCGACATTTAGAAACTGTACACCCCGAGCCTAAAGACAAGAATAAAGAATTTTTTGTTCGCAAAAAAGATCAGTTATTAGAAAGTCAAAAAAATATGATGCATGTAACACAAACTATCAACGAAAAGGCCACGGAGGCATCATATTTAGTTAGCTATCGCATTGCACAAGCAGGTGAAGCGCATACTATCGCTGAGAAATTAATAAAACCATGTGTATTAGACATAACAAAATGTATGCTCGATGAAAAATCTGCAAAGCATCTTTCTACTGTTCCGCTATCAAACGATACTGTTTCACGACGAATCCATGATCTGGCAAGCTACGTCAAACAAGAACTAGTTGCACGTCTACAAAATACACGATTCGCCTTGCAAATGGACGAGTCGACTGATGTCGCTGGTTTGGCTATCCTGCTGGTTATTGTGAGATATCCATATAAAAGCTCTTTTGAAGAAGACATGCTTATGTGTTCATCGCTGCTTACAAACACTACCGGGGAAGAAATTTTTAATAAAATAAATATATTTTTTGAAGAAAATAATCTCAGTTGGAACAATTGCATTGACAATTGTACAGATGGGGCCAAGGCGATGACAGGTAAAACAGCAGGAGCAGTGTCACGAATGAAAAATAAAGCGCCTAATTGTAGTTCCAGTCATTGTATTCTGCATAGACAAGCACTTGCGATGAAGCAAATGCCGGCAAATCTAAAATTAGTTATGGATGAAGCGGTAAAAATAATGAACTTTATCAAATCACGACCACTACAATCCCGATTGTTCTCATTATTGTGTGAAGATTATGGCAGCAAACATAAAACACTGCTGCTCCATACAGAAGTGCGATGGCTGTCTCGGGGTAAAACTTTAACAAGGCTATTTGAACTTAGAGCCGAGTTACAAATGTTTCTTTCAGCAGATACTTCTTTTAATTTGAAGGACCGTTTGTATGATAAAACTTGGTTGTTCCGATTGTCTTTTATGGCGGATATCTTTCAAAAACTTAACGAATTGAATTCATCGTTGCAAATTAAACAGACAACAGTGTTTCAGGCCTATAATAAAATAACTGCTTTTAAAAGAAAATTAGATTTTTGGATCATTTGCATTGATAAGAAAGAAATAGAAAGCTTTACGTTACTCAGTGAGTTTGTTAGTGAAAACGACTCAGAAATGTTTGAAGATGATGTGTTTGAAGAATTGGTCCAATATCTCAGTTCGATGCGCGCATCTTTTGAAAAGTATTTTCCCGAAGAACACAATACAAAAATTAAAGTGAATTCATGGATTCATAATCCTTTTGTACCCAACTTGGAAAAGCCTGAAAACATGTCAAACGAGATATATGAATCTCTTTTAGAAATGTCATCAGACACAAGTATGGAGTCACTGTTCAAAACGACGCGTCTCAATGATTTTTGGTGCAGAATCCAAGATGAATATGCAATGCTTGGCTAAATGGCTCTGGATATTCTTCTCCCTTTCCCAACTACATATTTGTGCGAAACAGGATTCTCTACCTACGCAGCCACGAAAACAAAATATCGCAATAGACTGGACGCCGAAGCTGATATGAGACTCCAACTTTCTTCCATCAAACCTGATATCAACCAATTGATGAAAAATAAAAAACAGTTTCATACCTCCCACTAGTTAGATTTTTTCTTTTTTAATGTTTTCTATTATTGTCCTAGCCAAGTGGTGAAGTAAATAATAATTAGTAGCTGTTACATTGTACTTTTATTATGCTGATTAATAAAAAATACACTTATAAAAACAATTGTTTTATTGTAGTGTTCCATCAAGTATTTTGCTTCCCAAAAGACTATTCGTCATCAGACTCCTTTTTTGTTTTGACGTTCGTGGCTCTTGCCCACTTCCTTCTGTCAAATGGTAACAAACATCAGTATAGTGTTAGTTAGAATTATAAATTATTTATTCGAAGCCTTGAAGTTTCCAAGTTTACTCCATAAATGTATCTAAGTATGTTGGTATGTCATTGAAAGTGCAGATAAGATTTTTGAAACATTATAAACATATTACAAAGATTATAATTGTAACCCTTGTTTTAATTTTATAAGGAAATATTGTAATTCATATTTATAATTTAGCTTTATTTTATGTAAAGTTTACGCTCAAGTAATAATGCTGTGCACTCAATTATTGGGTACCGATCTAGGTCTTGATTGTTTAATATCTATATTCATACGTAATATATTTCTTGATGATTGCTACCTGTATGTGTGCCTGAATAATAAAAATAAATAGATCCAATCTATGAGTGGTTTCGATAAAAGTTAATATCAATTTGAAGAAAATTGTTTAATAAGTCCCAAAAATCTAGTATGTGTAGTTCCGAACACGAGTAAAACCTTTTTGGTAAGTCGAATAAGAGTGTGGTTCAAATGAGTGATTTAACGTTGAGCTTATCAATGGCATTTTAATATGATATTAAAGAAGTATTTCCAAAATTTTTAATTGGAGATGTAAGTATAAACAGTAAAAAAAAGCATTTGAATCAGGTATTAAATTTGTAACGAAATTTTCTTTATTAATCCGTTTTGCTAACGTTACGAACGAAATGTTAATAAGACGTTTACTTTTTAATAATGCCTAACGCTATAAACAGTTTTTGTAGAAACAAATATAATTAAATAAAACCTCAAGACAATCTACAATTTATAATAACGCTTACCAAACAAATGCGATTTCATTCCCTAAGTATTAAAATGAAAGTGAGACAAAACATGATACGAGGAGAGTTGAATCACGACCGACTTGCGTTTGTTGATAGCCGCGTTCAACAAGTTCAATTGTTTAGTACATATGTACTATGTTGAACGGCGGGCGAGTGATGTGAGATGTACACAAATGCTTTATTTGAAAGTTAGGTTTGGTTCTGGTTAAGTACACTCCGCCTGAGATAAATACTATTGTTTATCAAGAAGGAATAACATTATATTACTTTTTCATCTCTTAACTATTAGTAGTTTAAACATGCAGTTTTAAATTAAAGTTTAAAATTCCAGAAATCGGCGTGAACATGCGTCCTAACTCAATAGTGAAGTACGACTTCCTGGGCTCGTGGCGCTCCACCATCAACGAGAAGATCCGCGTGGGGTTCACCACCACCAACCCTAAGGGCTTCCTGTTGGGCTTCTACTCCAACATATCCGGCGAATACCTGACGCTCATGGTATCTAATTCCGGTGAGTTTTTAAAGTGGATTTGGAAGGATTAAGAAGAATAGATAATCCTAGTGCATTGAAAGGATTAAATGAATTAATTTTGTAACTTAAGCTTTTGCCCATAGCTTTGATTGTGTATTCGTTAGGATAAGTAACGTTTTTCTGCATGAAAACGAATGTCGTGTTTTTTATAAATCTCTTACAAGGTGAATGAAAGTTAGATACTGGCGTGGAAATCATACATGTACAAAAAGGCAAATACGCAAATGTGTCCAAGAGCATTATGCTAAGGATATCAGTGACCACGCCACACCAGACATTTACATGTGAATGTAAACGCAAGCTGTACAAAACACGAGGGATTTCCCTCACCCAACGGACCAGTCGAGCCACGCCCACATTAAAGGATATAGATAAATTGTGAGCCGAAATTTTTTTTCGGTAACACGAAAGAGTCGTTATAGCCCATTTCGATTCCGTAACAGCGACTGTCGACTTGCTGCTAGACTAGTTTGCTAGTTCCATTATTATATACCGTAAATATATATAAATAAATATTACGTAGCCATAACATTAATGTGCAATTAAAGCAGGTTCATCTTTATTATTGAGCGTGTAACTTATTATCAACCGTAATTTAAAAGGAGAGACCGTGACATGTGGTCTCTACAGGCTGTTCTTCTTCACGAAGGTTTTCCGAACTGTTGGTAAAGTCATGTTTTATTTGACGTCAATAAGAACAAGTATTTGTCAATGTTGAGAAATCAATATTTGAATTAGTGTTAATCCTGATACAGGCAAAAGAGTTGCTTAAACTGAACAATTTTGCCCAAGGAACATAGTTCGAATTCGGGGTAAAAATATAGTTTTTTTTTTGGCTTATTTGGTGTCAAAAACGATTAGAATGCATAAAAAAGGAAGAACAGTTTTTAAGTGTAAGATTGATGGTATGTTGAGCAGCTGCGGCAGAAAGCGACACGGGGGGCGCGGGCGATCGCGGCGCACCTCTCCAAAACGCATTGCATGGAATTGCATTTTTTTAATTGTAATACTTTTTTATGCATTTTGAACATTGTGTTTCTTTAAGAAAATTTTTCAGTTCAAGCAAATAGTTTCACCTGTTTAGGATTAAGAGCTTTTTTCATACAACACATTTCTTAATTATCGCTTGAGAAAGAAATTTTTTATATCACTCTTTTTGCTCAGGACGGTTCTGGGAACAGAAAAGTGTATTTTATATAAAATTATATATATATGGATAAAGCCGCTATAAAATTGTCAACACCATGAGCGCTTACAATATGCTTGTAACTGACCGTTACCAGTGCACCAGTGCTCGCGAACACAATGCTAGTGTGAGGGTTAACCAGTTCAACCTCATGTTCCGCGCAGGCCACTTGCGAGTAGTGTTCGACTTCGGCTTCGAGCGGCAGGAGATCGTGTTCCAAGGCAAGCACTTCGGCCTGGGGCAGTTCCACGACGTGCGCCTGGCGAGGAAGAACCAGGGCGCCACCATGATACTGCAGGTATTTATTTATTCACCTTTATTTGGGATACAAACGGAACCAAACCACATATGTAAATGAAATCAATTGGTCAAACTTGTAATTAATAAATTAATTTTAATTATACATTTTTATTAAAAATATACAATAATGCATTTCATAGCACATCAAGAATCAAGAAAATAATTTCAGGTATACGAGGGCGACACTGACAGTTTTTAGAATATCGAAAGCTAGCAAGCTATTTTATATTATTATGATTTTTCATACATCGAATCATGGCTGCATTCAATGGAACCACCGAGTAAACCACTACGCGCACTCGTCCCTGGGGTTCGCAGCTAAATTCACCAACTGCTTCTTTCGGCCCTATAAAACGTCTTCCACGTTTTTTGTATTTATTTTGGAAAATGTCAGGAAATGCCAGGTCAGGAGCCGTAGCCGTATTACAAACATCACTTTTCTATTCTGTATCTACAATGCGATTATGGACATATGCACATCTATTCCCAAAGACGCCAGATAGTCAAATCAAATCATTTTATTTGCACAAATATGGGTATATACAGGTGTAGGGTCATTACAGATATCAAAACACAATAGTTCAGCCATATTTTACCATCAAGTTATGTACAATACATTTTATATTATAGTATTTTTTTGTAAAATTAAATTCTTAAACAATTCTTCAGTCCAATATTATTTGTCATTTATCATTAAAATAATATTGCACAGAATAATAAAATTTTTCTATTAATAAATGTTTAAATTTTTGTTTGAACTCATTTTAATCTCTTTTATATAACTTGGTAGTTTGATATAGATTTTGGGAGCCGTACCAAAGAAACTCAGAATATAGCTTGGTTTTACGAGGTTGAGATCTAATTTTATGCTCTGCCAGTCAGATTTAAGTTTGAGTTTCAAACAGCACTCACAGATGTCAAGTCAATTGAGCGCTCCATAGTATAGATATTGCTTGACGAGTTTATACTTTCAAAGTATAGATTTTTTAAGCAAAATCTATACGAAGAAAAATTTACCTCAAATTTACATTTACCATTTGAGGTCTGTGAGCGCGGGCATAAGTCTATAAAGTGTAATCGGTTGATGTCGTCAACTCGGAGAGAGCTGTTTATGTAACCCTTTCTTATTTGTCTAATGAGTACAGCACTTACAGTCCATCAAAAGAAATATGATGACTATACTATTTGCGCTGCAGCATGGTGCGGATGACAGTTGCCTGTATGACGTTGACATCTGTCAGTGCCACATGATCCATCTGTGGCGTTACGTTATACGCATAAAACTTTGCTTAATTTTTCTTTCAACTAGATTTTATTTATTATTATATATATTTATTTATTTAGACTAGAACATTCTGGTTGGGTTTAATTTAATTTAGTACAGTTATTAATGATTCGATATATTACGAATGTAGTACAGCTGAAATACTAAGTCATAATTTGTAAATCGCGGCAACTTTCAAGAGTGAAACGAAAATGACACCCGAATTACTGAAACTGTCACCCGTACCATGCTGTAGCGCAAATAGTGTAGTTTTTACAAAGTTTTGCTCATTATTGCAAAAACCCTTCAGCGTGGAGAACTCCTGAGGAATCCCTATGTGTTTAGGAGTTATTTAAAAAAAAAATGCATAGATCAGCCTTTCATACATTTCCTGAAACTATCCTTTTTTGGTTGAAGCTAAATCTGACAGTGGGGTTAAGAAGTCTCTTTGTAGGAAATACATAAAAACTACTATTGCTGTATCTACTCTTAGTTAAAATAAAACATTTTATAAATAATATCGCTGTGATTTTCAGTCACTTTAGTTCAAGTTTGAAGTCGACCGTTGTTCAGATATTAAAGCCTCTGGTTCCCGCCAGGTGGACAACTACGAGACGCAAGAGTACAACTTCAACATAAAGGAGTCCGCCGACGCGCAGTTCAACAACATCCAGTACATGTACATAGGGCGCAACGAGTCCATGAGCGCCGGCTTCGTGGGCTGCGTGAGCCGCGTGGAGTTCGACGACATCTACCCGCTGAAGCTGCTGTTCCAGCAGGACCCGCCGCCCAACGTCCGGAGCCTGGGTACGGGGATTTAATCATCAACTGTGTGGCTCCAACGTAAGCAGGGCTTGTGTTATGGATGACCGTACAGCGAACTGGGGGGGGGGGCACAACCATGACCCGAGAACAAACATCTCTGTTCATCACACAAATGAATGCCCCGACCAGACTCGAACCTGGGACCTCTGGCGTATGGGTCAGGGCTACAAATGACTACGCTACTCGGCCGTCATAAATTATTAAATGTCGAAATTATGTGCTATAATGGGTAGTAAAGGCTAAATACTGAGTTTGGTTTTTCTACGTGTAACTTGACACAATGCACCTTTGCTCCTTTTATAACTTAGAAACAGGAAAATATGATAAAATAAAAAATTCGAGAAAGTACATAGTTCTGCCATATTTAACAACTCTTAATGTGTTTTAAAGAGAACTGTATATTGCGAGTGTTTAATAACAGAATTCTATACACTTAGGTACGCCAAGCACCGATGAGTTTAAAAAATTACGAAAGTGTATGTAAATGACTGTTACAATCTGCTCTTTATTCTTTCATTAATCAAGGAGACATCTTTAATACTCTATAATATATCGCATATTCAGTTTCCTCAATACAAGCCTGTCACTACAGTATAAAAACAACAATTGACAAATTATCTTAACTAATCTTCACACAAAAACAATAAGCACCATGTAATACTCTGTCTCTACTTTTCCATTCCTAACGCTCTCACCGGAACCCCCAGGAGGAGTGCTCCACGAGGACTTCTGCGGAGTGGAGCCTGTGACGCACCCCCCCGAGCCCACGGAGACCAGGCCGCCGCCCGACCCGGGGCTGCAGGCGGACCTGGACTACCACACCACCGACGAAGCGATACTTGCTAGTACGTTAGAATTATACTGCACACAGTGCTTTGAAACGGAATAAAACGTTTATTTTCATACAAGAATAGCATATTTGCAAATTAACAAAAGATAAAAAAAAACAAAGAAAATCAATAACCAGATGTAGGTAATTAATTTGTACATCGGTCAATAGACGCTGGCGGAGTTCCCGCTTGCGGTCGCTACGGGCGGACGGTGTGGAACATAAGTTCCAACGTCAGGTCACGAGTTAAACAAATTCTAATTTTTGGTAGAAATTTGGGTGTTTGATAAAATTGTTTTTATTACGTATTTAAATAGTTTTATAGATACAGCGATATGTTTGAGGAGCGGCTGCGAGTCGCCGAAAAGCGCTCCACACAAAACGGTACCGAGTGGTGACGTCACATTGTGTGAATCATACTAATACTATGGTATACATTCAATACAACTACTAATCATACGTATGTACGTTTCCATAGTTCATTTTGATTGTAAAGTACCAAATATTTTCCTTCGAAGTGACGTAACAACGGAGGTCAAAACATTTTCGTAACTTTTTTCACATGATCACTTCGTAAATATAATCTTTTTGTGATTCCATAATAAATACTTAAATGCATTTTTTGTAACTAATTTGGCAGTGACATAATAATTATGACATTTCTTTTTCATTCAAGACAAATATCAAAGCAATTCTATTATAGAAGCCGCGCCGCGGGGTGACCAAGCGTTGGCGTACTTTTCATTTTTACATTTCTACGAAACTTATATATTTTTCAATGATAAATCAACTGCAAAAATATTTGAAATGTTGTCAATTCAAATATATTTGAATTAATATTCTGCGCAAATTTGCCAATAATGATTTGATACTTCTGAAATCTATATACCGTACTTAGACTAACTCAGCTCAATGGTCAAATAAAAACAGTCTTTGATTTCTACTGCGTAGTGACGAAAATGTGACATGTGACAATTGACAGGATTGCTGTCACATGATATATGTCATACGATGTATCGTGAAAACCAAGTCGCTTTCTATTCGGCCATTCTTCTGAGATAAGTGTAAGCATTATAGATTCCGTTCTAAGTCATACATTTAGTAATCATAAATTATGAAAGGAATTTAATATTTGGTGCCTTTAAGCTAAGTGGGCAATCCGTTCGCAATACACAATTGAACGAGTGTTTATTAATGGGACAGCGGTGCTGGCGTTCATATTCCTGCTGCTGATCATCGTGGCCGTGGCGCTGGTGCGCGCGCTGTCCCGCCACAAGGGAGAGTACCTCACTCAGGTGTGTGCCTTACTCGCTTTTATTTAACTTTATATGGTGCGAACAATAAGAGGGACCGTGTTGGGAGTGATTACGAATTTTATTTAGCATTCTATAAATACACAGTCATGATCTAATTGATGGTCGTGCATTTGGCATTTGACCCATAAAGTTAATGGAATGGTATGTCTTAACAATACGTTGTCTATTACAGGCTGGACTTGCAGTAGCCTTTGTTGTGTAATTTCAGGGCTCTTCATGTTTTTTAAGTATACACACACCTACGGCTAATTCATTAACAACAAGTAATTGTCAATGTTGAGAAATAAATATGAGTATTTGAGCCTGTGTTAATTATTAGTACCTAAGCCTACGTGGTTACTATGGTTAAGGAAATTGGAAGGATTGTTCGACTCCCCCAGACGAGCCCCCAGCAGAGTCCCTCTCTGTACCAAAGGAACAACTACTTAATGAGTTCATCCCATTGTTATATTTATTTTTAACCCCATACACAAAAAGAGGTCTGTTATAGTTCAACGGGGTGTTTGTGGCATAATATCTTCTATGGGAATGGATCGATTTATTAAATTCAATTTTCTTAGAGGTATGTCTAATGATAGTCGGTTCAGCCTTGCATGTCTGAAAGCTTTTTCCCGTCCGTTGGAGTTTTTAATTTGTTGTTACGAATCATTAGCAATAACGCTGTCTCCATGTACCGCAGGAGGAGCGCGGGGCGGAGGGCGCGGCGGACGGCCACGCGGCCGCGCTCGCCGCCGCCACGGGCGCGCGCGTCACCAAGCGACGCGAGTTCTTCATATAGTTCTTGTACATTGAGGAGACATATACGTCGACCGCCGCAACTGAATGGAGTGATACCGGGAACGCATGGAGACCGTGCGAAGTGACTAAACGATTGTTGTCTGTCCGCGGTATTTTAAAAATATTTTCGGTGCAAAATAGAAAGCTTATTGTCAGATTTACAGATAACACAAATGCGAATACATATTTTTTGTACAGAAATCTATGAAGATGGAGAGGCAAACGAAAACGACAAAAAACTGTTCTATTGTTTGATTTTAGCCACCAAAATTTAGTCGTATTTCACCTTTTAATTTGACTTGAAGTTTTGTATTTTGTACCGGGTTCGTTTGAAATCACATTTTCACCTCCACTTTTACGATAGCGAATTATAATTATAATTTATTCATTATCCAGTTTCAAAACCTATAAATGTTTCCCCATTAACGGAAATCTCAATTTTGCTCTCATGTAAAAGCAATACTTAGCACATCTACTTAATTTTTATTTCGCTGCCCCTTCAGCATTACAGTAATTTTTTTAAATGACATAGTTTTATATTCTTCCATAGATTTTCTATGCCTTGCTCACTCTTACACTTTTCTCCCAAAAGTGCCATATGGCTCGATTTTAAATTAGACTCTTACACAGTATTTAGGTAACTTCTAGTGCACACTTGTTAAAATGAAACCTGAATGTTATCGAAGACTTGTCTACATTTGACAAGATTTCCCATGGAAAATTAAATCTGAAAGTTATTCTACTGATAAAAGTCATTGGAGCATTGAAAAATCAGCCCTTAAATTAATAATATAATAGGTCTAACTTCAACTTCTTTGCTTCAATCAAAATTAAGTTATGATACTCGCTAGTCTAATCAATGCACCAATTGGAAATATAAAATAACTTTTGTCTCTTTTGTACTAAGAAACCAAGGCTCTTCCAATTTGCCTAGAAATGTGAAATCGACAATGCTTTTTTGATATTAACTTTGTGTGAAAGATTCTCAGCATTTACTAAATGACAATTTTATGATAAAACTTACAAATTAGCTTTTAAGACCATAATCGTAAGTAACAAATTGATCTGGCAACATATTTTAGTTTTATGACGAAAATTACAATTTTTAGTTACGTTTTCCGTCCAACAAGTATTTGTAATACTTAAAAGTAATGTATTTTATTTAAGTTCCAGATTTTTTTTATCAACTTTAAATATAATTAACGTAATAAGTCGATTTTTTGCATGATTTATATTTCATTTATAAGAAGACTTAGAAATAATAGCATTATGTAACATGCGTTGAGATATCATGTATGGTATTAGTATGAGAATAACTATTTAACTCATGGTACTTGTATAAGATTATTTTAATATTGATATTGTAAACTACTATACTTGCAAGCTTTCGAATGAGTTGCTAAAGTTATGGTTGCATCGAATTCCAGCAATGCAATAAATATATAGATCACAAGAAAGCAAATATTTTATACATATTGAAATTATGTAGTAGGTTTCGTGCCTTATTCATAGTTAAAGGCACTGGCGTAGTCGGGGGGTAACAAACCATAGATTTTGATATAAAACCTTATGCAGGACGACGTTTTGTGTATAATTAGGTGAAGTAAACGAAGTTGTGCCACATACTTTTCAGTACCTCCTGTTTAGAATGTTGTAGAATTAACTCAATGGATGTTTATGTTTGTTACCTCCCGGCATAAGTAGAGTAATTCACGCAGCGTGTTTAGTCTAGAAAGATATCACCAATAAATTTTTCACGAATAGAATGTGTTTATTTTCTAATTTAACTATCCTGACCTGTAGTGTCGTAGTTATAGGAGCTATAGCTTGGGTTTTAAAAATCTAAAATGTATGTACTTGGAATTATCAATTAATGGATCAATGTTGGAACAATCTGAAAAAGGTTGTGAATACTTTCCACTCCAATGTCCGTTTGCGCAAAGGGGCAAATCATAGTTTTTAAAGATTTTCGAAAGCGTTGATTCTTGTATGCCTGTCGCGTTCATCTCGGGTGAAAATAGCAGCAATTGACAAACACACCTGCATTCTGCGGGATCCAGACCGTTACCGCGGCGTGCGTAAAACGGCGTGAAGTTAGCGCCCGAGTGCAGCGGGGGTGCTAAACGCCGTGCTTTAATAGACAACTAAGGTCCCAAGTATCGTATACTATTTTATAGCAAGTGTGACGGGGGAGCAAGGAGGGTTTAGATTACTATTTTGAAAGTGTATTTTAAAAGAAAACAATCAAATACTATTACAACAGAATAAAATTTCAAAGTATCCATGAATGTTTATTTCTTGATTGTCATAACAACAGATTAGACAACGGGAATGAGTTTTATTTTTCATACTCATATAATTGAAACAAGAATCCAGCTACCACACTAATTCAGCAATCGCTTCCTCAGTCTGCACACTTTTATTTTCGGTGGTGGACATTTGGACATTTGGGCAATTATATTGCCGCAAGGGCCATTCAAGCTTCACATGACATTTAATAGTACATTACGATACGCGTGACCTAAGTAGCCTATTTACTGCACGGCGTGAAGTTAGCGCCCGCACGCTTTCTTTTATTTTTTCTACACGAGTGAAGTTGGTCAATTCATTTACGCACCGTCATGGGTGATCTCGAGTCTCGGATATGATTCGAATCACTGAGTCGCGATGACATCCGTGAATCGATTCTTCTTATCGGCTCACGACTCACTTGACTTGAATGACTCTCGAGTCTTGAGCCAAAAACAGTGTACTGTTGTAACGAGAGATCTATAATGAACTATGTAGTTAGTGCGTACGTTCGACCATTACTGCGGACCTTATTAAATTAAAGTTATTAAAAAAATTGGATTTGTGAACGGCGAGTGATTGATTTCTCTTCGTACCTTTCTTTTAGGCTTAGGACTGACACTAATATAATATCAAATTGGTAAAGTAGTTCATACTAGTAAATTAAAATTAAAAATTAAATTAACAGATTCCTTGTTTTAAAAAAAAATTGAAAATCAATTGTTATGTATCGAAATAATTCGAAATTTCAAGTTCAAAATTGTAAACGAAGTACTTCGTAGCCAGGTTTAAGAATCGGGGGGGGGGGGGGGTCAAGAAAATAAAGCGACTAAAAGAACATAAAATGACCCTTATACAGGGTGTCCCGAAAAACGACGATAAACCGGAAGCAGGAGATACAACAAGCTATCATAAAAATAAAATAAAAATCTTGACTTGAGGTTATGGAACTATAAGTAGGTATTTAAAAAAAAATCAACACCCCATGATATCATTTCAACCTCGTTGCTACAAATTGTTACTTTTACTTGGATTTCTTTTTTAGCCCTGATCAATGCTTCTATCAATTGTAACCTTAAATTTAAAGTCATCTAGCTTCATTTAGAAGAAAGTCTTGTTTCTCCCAACAAAAAATTTATAAAAAAAATCTGCTTACCTTTAACTTAGTGTACTGAAAAAAAATGTACTGATTTCTTTTGGCAAGTATTTTCAAAAGTTTGCTTATTCAATACAGATTTCATAATTGTATAACACTTGCTAGATTATTTCTAAAATAATGCATGTTGCTTCCAAAAACTTCATCATTTTTAGTATAGGTAATTTTACAAAACTACTTACTTATTACTAGGTAGATTAAAGTTTGCACATTTTTACGTTTAAAAACTAATTTCATAATGGTCTAATAGTAGATACTTTCATAGTTATTTTTTTAGAAAGGGTTTAAAATAAAACGTTAATTCTTAGATTTAAACTTTATTTTAGATTAAATGTTCGAAATGTCTTCCTTCTCGCTTGAATCTCTTGAATCGCTTGAATCTTTTTTCAAAGCATGACATCTTTTGAAAGACCTGGCAATATGACGATCAAATCGTCCATTGTTGACGAATTCAACAGCTTCTGCTGTCCTTTCTCGTTGCTGAGCTAAATTTTGTATGAGTTTTGAGTACACTTTCTGTTTTATTGTTCCCCAGTAAAAAAATATCGAGTGGGTTTCAATCAGGCAGGCCATAAAATCGTACCACCACGCCCTCCCACCTGTTTGGATATTTTTCCATTAAAAAATGTGGTTTTATCCGAGCATAAAATTTTATTCAAGAAATGCGGGTCAGCTCTATTCTCTTCCAAGATTCGTTCATAGAACGCAACCCTTGCTGGATAATCTCCTGGTACAATTTGCACGCTTTGTACATGATAGGGATGCATTCGGTATTTTTGTAAGATTCTGTGCGCTGTACTTTTGGGTATGCCGATGTCCCTTTCTTGTGCACACACTGAAGTACTCGGGTCCTCTTGAACCGATCTTTGTAAGAGTTCTTCGTAAAGCGCAGCGGGTCTTTCCTCGCTATAAGCTTGGTGCGGCAATCGGCCGTCTAATAAAAATCAATGCACATAAAAACTCGATAGTCGGGATAACGCGCTGCATTAGGGTATCTTTATTATTATCTAAACGTAACAGTTTTTATTATAGAACTTAAAGGGGTCGCCGCGAAGGTTTCGACGGCGAGAACGCTCGGGCGCCGGCTAACGCTGTCGGAGTCAGTAACATACAGCATCGGTAGAAGGCTACTTCGGTAGTAGGCTCCATCAGTTGCAGGCTCCATCAGTAACGGGCAGCATCAGTATCCGGCAGCTTCAGCATGAGGCAGCTTCAGAATCAGGCAGCTACAGAATCAGGTAGCATCAGTATCAAGCAGCATCAGAATCGGGCAGCTTCAGAACCAGACAGCTTCAGTATCAGGTAGCATCAGTATCAGCCAGCATCAGTGTCAGGCAGCTTCAGCATCAATATCAGCATGAGGACTTCTTGCAGTAGACTTTAGATGTCATCAGTAGACTTGCTTGCAATAGACTCGCTTTAGACTTTCTCCATCTCAGAGGATCCTTCAGTTTCAGGCAGAGTCAGCAGGGTCTGCAGGAGCAGGGTCAGGAGTAGGCTACGTCATCTGGATTTCATCAATAGGCAGGTTCAGCAGGGTCTGCAGCAGGGAGGTTCAGCAGGATCAGAATAGGCCGCATCCATGGCAAGCAGCGGCGATAGCAGATTCCTTCTTGCAGGATTCAGAGGCAGTAGGCAGGTTCAGCAAGGTCCTTCGGTTGCAGGATTCGTCAGGAGTAGGCAGCTTCAGTATCAGGATCAGCATGAGAACCAGGCAGCTTCAGCATCAGCATGAGTTCAAGGACTTAGCTTCAGCATCAGTTTGAGGATTTCGGCTTCAGCATCAGTTTTAAGACTTCACTAGAGTTGCTTGCAGTAGACTTTACATGTTTTCACTGGAGTTGCTTAAACTTTTGTTGCTTAAACTGGCTTGTTCAAGACTCTAGGTGTTATCAGTAGACTGACTTAGACTGCCGTTCTAAAGCCAGCATTCAGCTTATATAGCCGGGCTCACATTCTATTGGAACCGCAAATTGGAAGTTTTTAAAATTAGGCTTGCTAGTCAGGAATCATATATATTTTCATACAATATGAGAGGAACATACCTCTTTGTACTGTTTCGTCAAAATTGTCAATAACATGAAATCCAGTGTTCCCTAAAGATGCTTTTAATCCTGAAATACTTATGGAGGAGCAAAGTAGGAGCTTAGGAAGTCAAATGGCTGTAAATTTTTGCTGGGATTAAATTAGTAATCTAAGTTTGGGATATAATGTTACAAAAATAAGATGCATCAACAATTCATAGCTAGCTACAGAATATAATGGCTATTATGAGCACATGTATATCCTATGCGAAATATTGATATCATACATTGCAAACCTTCAATGTTTTCTGAGTGTGATTAGTTGTTTAAAGCTGTAAGATATTTGTGCAATGGTGTCAGTATATAAATAAAAAATTCTGATATTTTTGTTCTTAACATTAGGACAAATTAAATTGACAAAAGGAAATAAAACTAAGCAATATTTATAATTAAAATCATTTATTAGTCAGGTATGAAGGGTATAGACACTTTTCCTTTACTAAGGTTGACTTCCTCCCAGCAACAACATTGTAAAGTCTTTTTATCCATGATGTCAGTGAATACTTTACCATCGAGATGATCTATTTCATGCTGGATGATTCGAGCTGGCCAATCTGTATATATTTTGGAAAATTGCACACCTTCCCCATTAAAGGCTGTAAAAAATTTTTAAGTTTTAATATTTATACATCATTATAATAGGGTTAACAATACGAAATTTATAATAAAAATAAAGCTAAATTTCTAGTTCAGGGTATTTTACTTAAACATAGTCGAAAAAAATATAGTATGTGTAATTGATTTTATAGATCTCATGGAACTAAGATTTCTTGTGGATCC
Organism: Marasmarcha lunaedactyla; assembly: GCA_923062675.1. Taxonomy (NCBI): domain Eukaryota; kingdom Metazoa; phylum Arthropoda; class Insecta; order Lepidoptera; family Pterophoridae; genus Marasmarcha; species Marasmarcha lunaedactyla. Next base: position 1,720,639 of record OV281344.1, read on the forward strand.
TTATTTGCTTTATAAATATGAATTACCTGAAACTTCAACTTCTTTATATCTAGGGACATCCGCTACAAATGCTTTCACACTTTCACAGCCCTCAGTGTAATATATTTTTCTATAATCCAAGACTCTCAAATAAGGATTGATGAATACCTGAAATTAGGACATTATTAATACAGCAGATTGTTGGTTATTTTTTAAATATTGGAAATACGCTATAATTGATAAATATCTTCTCCATTTTGTTGGGTCCACACTACCTTATAAGCTACAATAGTCACAGTTATTGAAAGTATTTAGTAACTACCATCAAGATCTTTCATTGACTAAAAGAAAACGTAATATACTTACTGTAAATGGAACAACAGACATTCCTTTAGCTGCAATAATTTCAGAACGTACTTTAGCAATGTCCTCAGCATTATGTTGAACCACAAATATTCTCATATTTACTCCGATTTGAGGTGCGGACATACCTACACTGTTATATTTATTTACAACAATTTTTAACTTCTGTAAAACTTTTTGAACTTCGTCAGTTCTTATTTTGTCTATTGGGACCGGCTCTGATACTTTACGTAACCGAGGGTCTCCTATTTGAATTACATGTTCAAATGGAGGATTAGTTTTTCCTCGGCTCGGACTTAATCTAGAATACCAGTTAAGAAATTTTCTGCCTACACCCATTGTAGTAATAGTTATTAAACGCAAATTACAAAAAAAATAATCAAGATTCAAAAGATTCAAACTACATTCTAATTGTAAACATTACCTGACTAAATGGCTGTCACTTATGTGTGACAGCAAGTTAAATTATGTCTGTCAATGTCATGATCCGGTGAAGTTTATATTAGGGTGTTACCACAGCAATCGATCGACGTTGCCTGTTCCGTTTTACCATCGATCGACGTTGCCTGTTCCGTTTTACCATCGATCGACAGTGTATGAGCGATATAATCGGATGATTTTCACGTAGAATTTTTTGCGTTCCAAAAATCGTTTTTTATTGTGAACGGTTGTCTTATAAGAAATGTAAGTAACTACGCCATACAGCCTACCTAGTCTGTCGTATAAAAATTTTAGATGCTGGCAAGATGTAAGAACGAGACACATGGCCTCTGTCGGCTCGGATTAGCCTCTGTGGAAGCCGCAACAAAATGTAAACTTTATAGCATTGAAATAGTGTTTATTTTCGGAAATGCAAATTTTCACAGTTATCAGTCCTGTTTAGTTGTTAAGTGCATTTGCATAATGCACAATCATAATGAGGGCTTTTCGTTTCTTTTTTTTTAAAGATATTTCATTCGAAACTAGATGGCGTTGAACAAAACTCAAGAGTCAATTTCAATCTCTTTGTTTGTTGACTGATCTTATGTTTATATTATGATATATACAGGGTGTCCCAAAACTTGCACGACAAACTGAAATTAATGAAACTTTTAGGTGTCTCCTACCAGATAAAAAAAATGAGCTCAGTAAAAGTGTCACCGTTTCCGAGATACACCCGAATTTTCATTTTTTTCGAAAAATGCTTTTCGTCAGTTTTTTAGGGTTCCGTAGCCAGATGGCAAAAAACGGAACCCTTATAGATTCGTCATGTCTATCTGTCTGTCCGTCCGTATGTCACAGCCACTTTTTTCCGAAATTTTAAGAACTATAATGTTGAAACTTGGTAAGTAGATGTATTCTGTGAACCGCATTAAGAATTTACACAAAAATAGAAGAAAAAACAATAAATTTTGGGGGTTCCCCATACTTAGAACTGAAACTCAAAATTTTTTTTCATTTAACTCATATATGTGGGGTATCTACGGAGAGGTCTTCAAAAATTATACTTAGGTTTCTAATTTCATTTTTTTCTAAACTGAATAGTTTGCGCAGAAGGCTCAAAATAATTATTTTATATAAACATCAAATAATAAAATGAAAGCAACGTGGAAATTAATAAACGAATGTAGGAGCAACCAGCCACGAAAATATATCAATCGAATAGTAAGTAATGACATAAAATTGACAAATCCCTTAGACATCGCAAATTTTTTTAATAATTTTTACATAGAACAAGTACAAAATGATGGTATTAAGAATTCTTCTAGTGTGATCAATTTGAATCATCCAAATTCAATATTTATAGGACCTACGAGTTCTAACGAAATTATAAGCATCATCAAATGTCTAAAAAATTCAATCAGCACACGATATGACGGTATAGCAACAAAAATTATTAATTATTAAAAATATTAATTATTATTATTAAAAATTAATTAAAAATTATTAATCAAAAAAACGTTGCAATTCATATAGCACCAGTATTGAGTTATATAATGAACCTATGCATCGAATATGGTTGTTATCCCGAAAAACTCAAGACTACAATCATACACCCCATATTCAAAAAAATTTACAATGAATGCATTTCATCATATAGACCTTTGGCAATGGTATCAGTATTCTCTAAAATATTTGAAATGGTAATCTATAAAGCCCTAAATAAATTTTTTTAGAAGCAAAACCTACTAGCTGAAGAACAAGTTGGGTTTAGAAAAAATAAAGGCAATTATTTGGCGTTGTACAGATTTCTTAAAAAGGTTATTATCAACGTTGACAATAAAACACCCGTATGTGCATTATTTATGGATCTGACAAAGCCTTTTGATTATGTAGATCATAAAACATTAATCAATAAATTTTATGCGTACGGAGTTCGGGGCGTGACGTTAAGGCTCACGAAATCATATCTTGAGAATAGAATACAAGCTACCCAAATAACCAGAATGTGCCCATAGTCCCTCACAGAAACGGACTTTTTCTCCAAATACAGAGAAGTCAAGCACGGCGTTCCTCAAGGTAGTATTTTAGAGCCGTTATTATTTCTTATTATATAAATGACTTCCCCAGTATAACTACACATTCCATGGTATTATTTGCAGATGACAGTACATTAATTTTCTATAATAAGGACATAAATATACTCAAAAATGATATCCAAAATACATTGACTTCAGTAATGAACTGGCTAATGACAAATAATCTAAAGATTAATTTGAGTAAAACCCATATAATGAATTTCACAAATAGACATCATAACTCAACATCATTTAATACTGACTTTTGCGGACAAGAAGTAAAAGTAATTAAATATACAAAATTTTTTGGATTAATAGTTGACTCTAATCTAAAATGGAAGGAGCATATAGAGAGTGCGTGCAGCAGAATAAATACATTTTCATACGCACTACGTAAGTTGTCGAAAGTAGTCAGCGTGACGTCCGTACTATCAGCATATTATGCATACGTCGAATCGGTGCTGCGATATGGAATAATATTTTGGGGGTATTTGACAGATAAAGGAAAATTCTTTAAAGCCCAAAAGCGTTGTATTCGTGCTATATATAACCTTAAAAGTATAGAATCCTGTAAACCCTACTTCAAAACGTTAAGAATTCTGACTTTCCCATGCCTTTATATACTTGAAACAGCCCTATTTGTAAAAAAGAATCTCAACTTGTTTGAAAAACTAAATAGTAGAAGACACAAGGATACTATTTGTGCTCCACCTCGGATTACCGCATTGTTTGCTGAAAGTTTCTTCGGGATGGCCCAAAATATATATAATAAATTACCAAAATCCATTTAAGAAATTAATAATTATAATAACTTTAAAAATATACTGAAATGGGTTTTACTAGATAAATGTTATTACACTGTACTCGATTATATCAATGACAAAGAATGTAAGTAAAAACAAATTCAATTGTAGTATGTTTGGACCAATAAATAAATTGTTAAATGACTGTGTGTAAAAGTAACTCTCAGTAAATAAATAAGTTAAAATGAATCTGTATAAAATGACAAGCTTCTAGACATACTAAAAATGACTGTGTAATACTAGTTATGTACATGCCACAATGGTAGAATATGGCACGAACTCAATTTATGTAAACATTATAAAACATCTTATGTATTTCCGTATATTCGTACAAACAAATAAATTATTTGATTTGATTTGAGAAGATACACAAAAAATTTGTATGAAAGAATTATTGCTCTTTACATATCTTTTAAGATTAATTCACAAGAACCGTTTTTATGATAACTGATTTGGTCAAAATAATGAATTATTACCAATTATTTGTTAGAGTTGTATCAACATAATAATATTAATCTTTGTCCAAATAAATGTGTTGTTGGTTAAGAGTATTTAATTGTGAACAAAATTGTCTTTGACATCACTTAATTTCAACGAACATCTTAGAATTATTTATTATATATTATTATTACAATTTTAAAATAACTCCGAAACAAAATTAACACGCACTCTGCGCTGGCCGGCGGGCGAGAGGCGGTGCTTGGGGCGAGCCGGAGGGGGGTGTAGCTCTACGAGGTACCATGCCGCGCGGCTCAGACGCTCCCTACTGAACGGTTGAATGCAGCGCTAATTTGTTTTTGCGATATAATATCATCGTAATAATACTTTTTAAACACAGTTTCATTTAGTAGTTGTTTTCTACATAGTAGGTATTGTTTGTTTTAGGATAGTATTTTGTTTCTAATAATTTCACAATAATTAACACCTTTTTTTGTTTTGATGTAGATAATTAATTATAAATGGGTGTCATAGTTTTCTATATAGTATTGTTTGTTTTAAGAATAGTATTTTGTTTCTAATAATTTCAGAATAATAACCACTTTTTTTAAGTTATGATTTAGATAATTAATTATAAGTAGGTGTCATAGTTTTCTACACTCGGCGTCACAAAAATCGCACCTTTATGTTTTTTTCAGTAAATTGCTCCTAGAATCTGGCCCATAAATACCACGCGTGAAAAAGAAATATTGTAATATGTCCAGGTAAGAAATGGTCGAGCGTCCCAACCCCCGCGGTCACCCTGGGCAGTGCCACCGCTGCCAACTCTACGGCCACGCAGCGGCTAACTGCTCAGCTCCCCCCAGGTGCGTTAAGTGCCTGGATCCACATTTTACGAAGGAGTGCACTCGCACTCCTGAATTCACTTCCCCCCCTGCCTGTGTGCTGTGCGGCCAGTCCGGTCACACAGCTAACTACAGGGGTTGCCCGCGCGCTCCGCGCTCCACCGCCAAGAGGGTCGCACCTAAACCGGCGCCGCCGCTCACTCCCGCTAACTTCCCGCCGCTGCGCAACCGGGGTCCCCCGGAAGCAAAGCCCGTTCAGCCGACGCCTACTCCGGTTCTGTCTTGGAGGCAGCGTCCGGCTGTCCCGCCTGCACCTTCCCGACCCATCCCAGCTCCCGTAGCTTCCGTAGGGCCGCGTCCTGCTTTGTCAGCTTCACCTCAGTCGTCGTTGGCTGAGGACATGAAGACCGTGTTCGACGTCATTCAAAACGTCGACATTACGGAAATTTCTGTTCTCGCACGCAAACTGCGAGCCGCCCGCTCTCCTCAAGAGCGTTTATTCGCGTTAGCCGAGCATCACTCGCTCCTAAGTTCGTTGTAAATTTATTTTTTTTATTTTTGTATAAAATCGTAAATAAGTAAATTATAATGTCTAGACCCGCGAATCCCGCGTCCAGTCGTATTAAACCCAAGGGCTTATCCCTAGTATCTTTTAACGCTCGTAGCCTTAACACCAACCTTCCCGAGATTAAACTGTTCCTTCAGAACAATGAACCTGACTTATTCCTTCTCCAGGAGACATGGCTTACTCCAAACCGCTCCAGGGGATTCGCTATACCTAAGTACGCGTTTATTCGTAACGATAGGCCCAACTCCGACGGTTTCGGCGGCACCGCTATATATTACAAAAGAGGTTTCCATTGCTGTCCTCTCCCTACCCCTCCTCTCCTCAACATGGAAGCCACTGTGTGTAGGTTGGCTATGACTGGTCATCCGACCATCATCATAGCTTCAATCTACATACCTAGTGGTACCAAACCAATCCGCAGCGACTTTGAGGCCATTCTCGCCCTCGGCCATTCAGTCATTATGTTCGGAGACTTTAACTCCAAACATACTGACTGGACGTGCCTATCGACTAACACCAGCGGTATCGCTCTCCTCGACATCACTAACTCCCTTGACTTAGACGTCATATCCCCCATCACTCCCACTCACTATCCCAACAACCCGTCCTACTCTCCTGACATCCTCGACTTTGCAATTATCAAGCGAATCAATCTTGACCTAAGGTCTATCGAACCGCTCGATGACCTAGGCTCCGACCATCGCCCCGTTTCCCTCGTGCTAGGACCGCCGAACGATAACGTCTCATCTCCTAAGACCTTTACCAACTGGAAAGGTTTTAAAAATACGTTAGTTTCAGCCTTAGAGGCTCCGAACTCTCCACTCGCGATCTCTCCCGAAGAAATAGATAGCCCGGATAAAATCGATTAATTAGTAAATTCTCTCACTGATGCTATCAACTCAGCCATCAGTGACAATGAAAAGGTTGCTAAGCAAGGCAAACCCACGCTTCCCTTAGCCGTTAGCAATCTTATTAAAGCTAAGAACGCGGCTCTCCGGAGAGCCAAGAAATATCCCACGCCCGCCTATAGAACAGCTGCGAATCAGCTTCAACGTAAAGTTAGGTCTTGCCTCGCGGAACTCCGAGACGCTCAGATGAACGATCTCATGGCGAATATCTCTCCGTCCCACCAAGCGTACTATAGCATGGCCCGAGCCTTACGCGTAGACACCGCCTCTCACGTTCCTCCTCTCACTCGTCCCGATGGCACTACTGCCTTTGAAGTCGAAGAGAAAGCCGAATGCTTCGCTGACAGCATTGCCGCACAATGCTCACCCAGCACGCAATCTGCTGATCCCTCACACATCCAGGCGGTGGAGGACGAAGTCCTACGCAGACTCTCTCCCCATCACCGCCGACCCTGTCACAGTCTCTAATGACGAAATCTTGCTTCTCATTAGAAATCAAAAGTCCAAAAAGGCTCCGGGTGCGGATGGAATTTCCAACCACGCACTTAAGCACCTACCTCAACAGATGCTTACCTTGTTAGCTATCATTTTCAATGCCTGCCTCGACCATAGCTACTTTCCAAAAGCTTGGAAAGAAGCGACAGTCATAGGCATTCCCAAGCCGGGCAAACCTCTGAACGTCCCGGCTAATCACAGACCCATCAGCCTCCTTAAGGCAATGTCTAAACTTCTCGAGAGAGTCATACTCTCTCGAATGCGGAACCATCTGTTTCCAACGGATGGCGATCCTCTCATTATTCCCCATCAGTTCGGCTTTCGCGCTAAACACTCCTGCCCTCAGCAAGTCCACCGAATCGTCGAGTATATACTTGACGGTTTCTATCCGCGTCGTTATAAAACAGTCGCGGTTTTCTTTGACGTAGCCAAGGCTTTCGATAAAGTCTGGCACAGCGGCCTCGTTTATAAACTCTACAAAATAGGCTTACCGGATCGCCTAGTCAGGTTAATAGCGTCGTTTCTCAAAGACCGTACGTTTCGATTTTAACACGAAGGCACGCTTTCTGCGCCTCGTCCCATAAAGGCTGGAGTCCCTCAAGGCTCAGTCCTCGCCCCTCTGCTGTACACCGTGTACACCAACGACACTCCCATCCCGCCGAAAGGCGTCGAACTCGCCCTCTTTGCTGACGACACCGCACTCTATACCAAAGGCCACAGTGTTCGGCACCTTGTAACCAGACTCCAAAAGGCAGTAAACGCCCTTGGTGTATGGTTTCAAAAATGGCGCATCGATGTGAACCCTGAAAAGAGTTCTGCGATGCGCTTCGACCACAAACGCCGTCGTCCCGCTGGCGATCCCCACGTTCGAATGTTAGGCATTCCCATCCCCTGGAAGCGCAGTACTAAATACTTAGGCGTCACATTAGATCCGACGCTTTCTTTCAAGCCACACGTCGAAAGAGTTTCGAAACTCGCTCGTCACTACTTAAGCCGCGTAAATAGCATGTTAGGTAGAAAAAGTAAAATGTCTTTCAGAAACAAACGTAAACTTTACAAGGTCTGCGTTAGACCCGTCATGACGTATGCCTCGCCAATCTTTGCCCACGCCAAACCCTCCCTCCTGCACAAACTGCAGGTAGTTCAAAACCTCTTTTGCCGCCGGGCCACAAACGCACCGTGGTACGTGCGTAATGCGGACTTGCATAGAGATCTTGAACTGCCTACAGTACAACAACATCTCAAAACACTCTCTGAAGCGTTCTTCAAACGCTCCGAAACCCATCCCAATCCTCTAGTTCGTGATTCAGTCTCATATACTACTCCTGTGTTAGATTCGAAGTTCAAAGTCGCTAGGCCTAGGAATGCGCAAGCGTACTCATCCACCAGACTGTCAGCCGATCTCGAAGCCCTTCTGGCCGCAAATTCTAATTCTAACGTTAATTCTAATTCTAACGTAAATCCTAATTCTAACGTAAATGCGAATTAATTCAATTTTATTTTGCAATTTTTTAATTTTTGTTTTAATTATTGACTTTCATTTTGAGCACCTTCAGTGCTATGTATTCACCTTCAGTGCTATGTAATCCCAGCGGGTGACCCCTTCTGGGCCCCGCTAGCGCGGCCTCTTTCTCCAATTGGCCGTCGCTCAGATGAAGGCTGAGTGGCAAAAATGCACGAGCCGACAGGGGGTTTTTAGTGGGTATGGTCCTGGTAGGCGTCGGGACGAATCCCACATAACTTTGGAATCGCGCCAGAGTATGCGTCAGGGCATTTTTATCCTCCTGCCCTTCCCGCGGAGGGGAACAAAAAAAAATAATAAGAAATGGGTCAGTCGCTACTCAGACTTTAGAGTGAACACACTGGAACAACATACGCAAAAGAACTGTACCTGAAGATGGATACAATCCCTGAAGAAGCCGCTCAAATCGTTGCTCTATTGCAAACATGACTGCGACAGGTTGACGTTGCTCGACAGTTGAACCTTAGCCGATTTGCAGTACGACGAGTATACCAACGGTTCCGTGAGACTAGTGGCTATACCCGAAGACGTGGATCCGGAAGAAAACGTTGTATATCAGAAAGAGACGACCATTTAATTGTGTCTACGTCATTGCGCCACCGCTTCAGCAATGCTGTTGAGGTGCAACAAGAGCTCCGGTCAGCTCGTAGAACGTCCGTGAGTGTCTCTACGATTAGAAGAAGATTGAAAAAAAAGGAATTAAGAGCTCACAGACCTGCTAGAGGCCCAAAATTGACCGTGCGACATCGGAGAGAGCGGTTACAATTTGCTCAGGAGCATGTCAACTGGACGCTTGACCAGTGGAGGGCCGTTCTCTTTACCGATGAGACACGAGTATGTCTTTTCTGCAACGATAGACGCAGAATGGTATACCGAAGAAGAGGGGAACGTTTTACCCAAGCGTGTATAGAGGAATCCGTCGAATACGGAGGTGGTTTCTGTATGTTCTGGGGTGGCATATCCGTTGAAGGGAAAACGGAACTTGTGTGCGTCTCTCGGACTGGCGGTGGTCGCGGGCAAGGGTCGCTGAATGCTGGGCGGTACATAACAGAAATCTTACAAGACCATGTGGTCCCGTATGCCGGTTTTGTTGGCGATGGTTTCATGTTAATGCACGATAACGCCCGTTGCCACACTGCGTTTTCTGTGCGGGACTACTTGGAAGCGGTTGAGATTCCTGTTATGCAGTGGCCAGCACGAAGCCCAGACCTAAACCCGATCGAGCATCTCTGGGACGATGTAAAGAGACACGTACGAGAACGTGATCCTGCTCCCACCACTCTCCAAGAGCTTCAGGATGCCGTGAAGGAAGAATGGGAGAACATACCCCAAGAGAGAGTGGTGACCCTCGTGAGGTCCATGAAGGATCGGATGGAAGCTGTCATCAAAGCAAGGGGAGGAAACACTAGATTTTAAGGACTGATTTGAGATTTTTTATGTTTTTTTAAATTTAGTTTTTGTAACTTTTATCCTTTTTAAGATTTTTTATTAAAAGCTTTAAAACATAAACACATGTTTGTAATTTCTAATAGGCAATAAAATAACCTTTCCAATGATATCCTACAAACATACCCTTACTATGGACAAAGTTTGAGTAAAAGTATTTTAAAGTTGCTTTTTCAAAAGGTGCGATTTTTGTGACGCCGAGTGTATATAGTATTGTTTGTTTTAAGGGTAGTATTTTGTTTCTTATACTTTAACAATAATTAACACATTTTTTGTTTTGTTGTAGATAATACCTGTAAATAGGTGTCATCTGCATAATTATTCTTATTAGATTAGGGTTGAGTTTAAGCATACAGTTAGTTTTCCTTATTTTCGTTTTACGGAAATTCTTTTGACATATATTTTATTCGATTTAAGTACCAAGTGCAGGTAAAAATAATTAGGTTCCTAATTATTAATCTTACGTTTCTTTTTTCTTGATTACGAGATACGATTTAGTTGTTTTCATTTTCTACGTTCTTTCTTCGTCACTATAATGCCTAGAAAAAGAACTCAGCTTCCTCGGCAGACTGCTACAACAAAGCGGCTGCGAGTTTTGCGCAGCAATGAAACAGAGATTGAAACTATGCATAGGTTGTTACTGAACGAGCAATCAGTGAAAAAAACCGTGCTAGGGAATCGAGCGTTGAACGTTCGCAGCGTCTAGCCTCACAAAATTTACGAACTTCGGTGAACCGACAACGGGAATCAAGTGCTGAACGTTCTCAACGTTTGGCCTCACAGAATCACCGAACTTTGGCTAACCGTAATCGGGAATGAAGCGCTGAACGTTCTCAACGTTTAGTCTCACAGAATTCCTGAACTTTGGCTAGCCGCGATCGGGAATCAAACACTGAACGATCCCATCGATTAGCACAGCAAAATGCACGATCAGCAAGGAATAGAACTCGCAGGCAACATAATTTATTGAATGCTGCGTTTGTTTATGATTGTACCCTTGACTATACTGAGCTAAATGATATTGATATTGGCAATGGATAAAATATGCAACTTATGCCAAGCAAAAAAATAGGCTGCTGAAGCTTCTGGATTGTGTTGTAGTGGTGGCAAAGTAAATATACCTATAATTCCGCAAACAACATCAGTTTTAAAAGAACTGATATCAAGCTCACATCCATCATCAAAGCATTTCTTAAATTGCCGTCACAGGCATAAAGCTTACTTCCAGCTGAAGGGGCACAACCCGAATTTTTGCAAATATATTTTGTTTCCCATGCAGATCAGGTATCCTTGCGCTCAAATTTAAACCCAAGCTTGCAAATCGATCTTATCGACGTTCTTCAAACATATCTTCACGATCATAATACGCATATTCAAAGTTTTAAGTACAATCTGGAAAATAGACCACCGAATGATTTAAAACTTATTATTCATGCTGATGTGAAACCTCGTAACGAGCATCGAGGTCGGTATAATGCGCCGATAGTAGATGAAGTAGCTGTTCTTTTGATAGATGAAGACAAAGGTCCCCGAGATATTGTGTTGACTGCGAGAGATGGTCGACTTCAACGAGTTTCTGAAATTCATAGATCCGCTCTTATGACCCGCTTCAATATCCCTTACTGTTTCCCTTTGGAAATGATGGATACTGTATTAATATTCCACAGCAGAATACTGCTGCTAGATCTAAAACTGTATCATGTATGCAGTTTTATGCATTTACACTTATGGTGAGAATAAATAACTTTAACAGCATACATTATTTCAAAGGATTATTCAACCAGTATTGTGTTGATATGGCGGCAAAAATGATTTCTGAGAGGCTTGACTTCATCAAAAGAAATAAAAAAAATTGAGGGCAGAAGAGTACGTTCATTTCGGAGATGCCATGGTAAATGATGCGAATATAAACGCTTCTAATATTGGCCGTACGTTATATTAAGTCGTCACTTACAGGATCCCCCAGATACATGAATGAAAAAAGTCAAGATGCCATGACATAAGTCAGGAAATTTGGAAGACCTGATCTCTTCATTACATTTACATGTAACTCCGAATGGCCGGAAATACAAATTGAGTTATTACCCAATCAGCATTCTTAGGACAGACATGATGTGGTTTCTAGAGTATTTCATTTAAAACTCAAGAAAATGATAGACACACTAACGAAGAAAAATATTTTTGGACCATCGAAAGCCTTTGTTTACAGCGTAGAATGGCAAAAAAGAGGTTTACCTCACGCCCACATTTTATTGTGGCTGGCTAACAATGTTCAACCAGATTCTATAGATGCAATAATATCGGCTGAAATACCTGACAAACAAAAATAATATTGTCCTAAAAAAAAGTAAATAAAAAGATATGATACATGGTCCTTGCGGATTTCATAATCCTGCGTCACCTGTATGAAAGAAAACTTTTGTTCTAAAAAGTACCCTAGGCATTTTATTTCGGACACTCAAACCGGGGATGACGTTTACCCAACCTACAGGCGCAGGCCTCCAGATAATAGTGGAAACACAGCAATAATTCGTGTCAAAGGTACAGAAATGAGCGTGGATAATCGGTGGGTGGTTCCCTATAATCCAGTGCTATCACGAATTTTCAATGCACACATTAACGTAGAGTTTTGTCAATCAGTCAAAGCTATTAAGCACATCTGTAAGTATATTCATAAAGGTTTTGATCAAGCCACATTTTCGTTACAAAGTAATAACGATGAAGTAGAAAAATATCTAAATGGTCGCTATGTAAGTTCCTCGGAAGCGCTCTGGAGAATTTTCCAATTTTCTATTTATGAACATTTTCCGGCAGTAGTTCATTTAGCAGTTCATCAGGAAAATGGACAAAGAGTTTATTTTTATAATAATGAAAATCTCCAATATCGTGTTAACAATCCTACATCAACGACACTTACAGCGTTCTTTGATCTTTGCAAAAGCGACGATTTTGCAAAAACCCTTTTATATCACGAAGTTCCCCAGTATTACGTGTGGCAAAGAAATTTATTTTCTAGAAGACGTGGGCAAATGTTGAAGGATATCGCGGTGTAAAAAAAGATACAACTTTAGGCCGTGTTTACAACATTCATCCAACTCAAACTGAATGTTTTTTTTTAAGAATGTTACTGCAACATGTTCGCGGTCCAATGTCATTTGAACATCTAAGGACCGTGAATGGTGTTATTTCCCAAACTTATCAAGGCGCTTGTAAGGAATTAGGTTTACTGGAGGGAGATGAACATTGGCAAAATACCATGTCAGATGCTGTCATGTCCGAGCCAGCCACAAAATTTAGGGAATTATTTACCATAATCTTTATATTTTGCCAACCATCTGACCCCTTAGAGTTATGGAATAAATTTCGTACCTAATGCTTTATGTGAAGATATATTAAACAGAATGCGTAATGAGAATCAGGATATGACATTAGCATATAATGATGACATATTCAATGATGGACTAATCATAATTGAAGATAAAATTCATGAGATTTGCGATAAATCCCTAACCAATTTTGGGCTTCCTGCATCAAAAAGAAATAATTCGCTTTTGGACCGGTAAGAAGTAGCGTTGCGCAAACCGTATGATGTAAATGAATTAAATGAGTATATTACTTAAAATGAACCAAGATTAGTTAATGACCAGGTGACAGCGTATAATTGTGTTATGCAGTGTTCGTTTTAATGAAGGAGGAATTTTTTTTTGGATGCTCCCGATGGGACCGGCAAGACCGTTATTACTAATCTTATATTAGCAAAAGAAAGGTCTCTGGGAAAGCTAGCCTTGGCAGTAGCGTCGTCAGGTATCGCTGCAAATTTATTAGCAGGTGGACGCACAGCTCATTCCACTTTTAAACTACCCCTAACTGTTTCTTTACAGAAAGATAGCGTGTGCTCTAATAATCTGGGACGAATGTACCATGATGCATAGAGCTCATGTAGAGGCTCTAGACAGAACTCTTAGAGATCTTAGAAGCTGTGATAAAATCATGGGTGGGATTACTGTTATGTTTGCTGGGGACTTTCGACAAACTTTACCGGTAATAGTAAGGGGAACTAGAGCAGACATTGTAAAGTCTTGCCTTAAAAGTTCTCCATTATGGAAGTTTGTAAATATCTTAAAATTATCTACAAATATGAGAGCACATTTGGGGGGAAGTAGTATAACTTTCCCTTCAAAGTTACTTTTAATAGGAGACGGGAAAGTACCTCATTTTGAAAATAAAATTGAAAATGATCGCGATTTAGGAGTAAGAGTGGGTAACATTGAGGATTTAATATCGAAAGTTTATAACTTTAATAAAAAAATAAATATCATCAATTGATGTGTCAAAGGGCAATATTGGCGGCGAGAAACAGTAGCGTGGACGAAATTAATGACCTAATTTTAAGTAAACTTCCAGGAGATATAGTAACCTACACATCTATTGATAATGTAATGGATCAAGAAGATGTGGTCCATTACCCACAGGAGTTTCTTAATTCTTTGAACCCAAGTGGCCTTCCCCCACATTCCCTCATGTTAAAAATAGGTGCCCCAATAATTTTACTTAGAAATCTTAAACCACCAAATTTATGCAACGGGACCCGACTTCAAGTCAAATTTCTTCACAAAAACGTGATCGTTGCAAAAGTTTTGACTGGTCCAGCAGTTGGTCAAATAGTGCTTATACCTCGCATCCCAATGATTCCAAATTATTTACCTTTTAATTTTAAAAGAATTCAATTTCCCCTTAAGCTGTCTTTCGCCGTTACAATTAATAAATCACAAGGGCAAACATTTCAACACGTGGGGATCGATTTACGCCAAGACTGCTTTTCACATGGCCAACTATATGTCGCGTTGTCAAGATCGGGTTGCGGAGAAAATCAATAAATGTTCTTCTGCCACAAGAAAATAAAACAAATAATATAATTTACGCAGAAGTTCTTTGAAACATTTTCTTTTAAAAACTTAAAAACAAAATCGTCTAAAATAATAACAGAAATTGACGCGGATGAAGTCATGGGTAACAGTTATAATTTATAAAGCTGAGGAGGTTGTTTGCAAAAATAAATATGAGGCGCAAAATAACTATTCCACGCGGACGAAGTCGCGGGCCAGCTAGTGCTAAATATTGTACGTTTATGATTTGATACTGTTTTCGTTGGATAAAGTTAATTTTAATTACTTACATCGAAATTATTCTTTTAAACTCATTTACTGCCTAGAAATTGGTAAGTACTTACTATAAAACGTCAACCTAATAAAATTTTTGAGTTCATTTCATTTCTGTTCATTTCCTTACATCTAAATACATAATACCTTCTTCGATAATACCTACTTTTATTAGAATAAAACTTAAGTGTTATTTTAAGTATGAATTCCTTGGCTGAAGATTCTTTCTGCTATGTATTAAACCTATATATAACATCCTGGAAGATGACGTCGTGCGAGCATTTCAGGAAAAATTGTCTCGTCATACATCATTCCGTCCGCGGGAAGTGGGCCTGTTCGGATTCCCGGAACTCATTGAGCCTGTGCCGCCAAATGAGTCTCATCTCCAATTTATGATGGCAATGTGGGTTCAATAAGACACTGGTCTTGTATTTATTATATCAATGGTATACTACGCGTGTACGATAGTCTCTATAATTGTTTAAAACCAACTCAAAAAATATATATTAATGCATCGTTTTCGTACCTAGCAGAATTTAACATTCAGTTTCTTAGCGTGCAACGACAACCCAATGCGCTTTGCGATTGCGGGCTTTATGAAAAAGCTTTTACCACTTCTTTAGCGCTTAAAATGAATCCCTCTCTTCACAATTACGTACTAGAAATGATGAGATCTCATTTGCGCTGTATGACTTTGAGCAACGATTTTTTGCCTTTTGCATCTACAGCTAGATCTGTTCGTGGACGTCTGCCCGTAAATCATTTTGTTATTTTACTCGCTGCTACGGAACCCTTCATGGGCGAGTCCGACTCGCACTTGGCCGCTTTTTTATATTTGTTTGTGGCTGTGTGTACAAACAAGCAGATACTTTTGAATTTTTTTTTGTAATAATTCAAGAATAGTAGATCTACCATATGCAAATATCATTTTGTTAAATATCATTAGATATCTTTGAGAAAAAACAGTATTATACATTTCCGAAATCTTTAATAAATATGTAAATTATTTGTTAAATGTGCAGTGACAGTCCGGTACATTTTCTTTTTCACCACTTAATGCCAAAGCTGAAATAAATAATTATTGTAGAACAAAATAATGAGAAAAATGTGTTTTTTCTCAATGATACCTAATTATATTTAACAAAATGATATTCGCATATGGTAGACCTACTATTCTAAAATATTTACAAAAAAAATATAAAAGTATCTTTTATATCTCTTTTTAAAAACTGACCAAAAGCGGCGTTAAAAAAAAATGAATATGTAGTCGGGAATATCTCGAAAACGGTGACACTTTTACTAAGGTAATTTTTCATATCTGGTAGGGCACGCTTCAATCTTTCTTTCATTTCAGTTTGTCGTGCAAGTTAAGGGACACCCTGTATATTTTTACCAGTTACATATTTATCATATATTTATTTTCAGTCACACACACACATCGTATAAAAGATTAATAATATAGTGTTCCTTGAGGTAAATTAGGTTATTTTATTTTATTCGTTTTTTTCTTTACGTAATGTTTACTGAAATAAATATCTATGGCTCCTTCAACTTGCATTGTGCACCTGTGTAAAAATATCAGTACTCATAGTTTTCCCATATTCATATTCAAAAGAAGCACTTTCGGGTGCATATCTTTTTTTGTCTTTCACTCACGCAGACATTGTTGTCATGTCATACGTTTTTTGACTCTTGAATTTTGATCAGCGCCATCTAATGTTGAAAAAAGAACTATTTTTTTATTTTTAATCGTAGAAGGAAAACCCCTCATTACCTATGCATTAAACAGTAACTTATGTACACAAAACAGAAAAATCAATGAAGAGCACTACTTACTTATTCCGTCGAATTGTCGCCAAAAAGTTTCATAATAAAGTTTTAAAATAATTAAAAAAAGCATATTTTTCAATAATTTTGTTATCAGACCAAAGTTGCAGTCGCCATTTTCCAGCTATTCCGTGCCAGATAGATATTTTACATAATTTTTATATCCGTAACAAGTTCTTTAAACATATCGCTGTATCTAGCAAACTATTGATTGAAAACATACTGTTACTTCTGTAATATCTCTTTACTGTTGATAAACTATTTAAATATATGTAATAAAAAAAATTGGCAAATATCCAATTCGGGACTTTATTCGATAGTTATTAACTGTTAATTCTAAGCAAGTGCAAGATCTGTTGAGTAGTGCGCCCACTGCGTATATATGTAGGGTAGACCTGAGACAACGGTACCATTTTTAAAACAACGGGCGATTACAAAGGTTTCGCTGACGAATTCGGTTTTTATTTTTGATATTTAAAAGCCTTTGTCTCTTATCCACCCAAGGGTTCATCTAAATTTCTTATAGATTTTACAAAACTTGGTAAAAAATGCATTTGAATCAAAAGATAGATATTGCACCACAACTACAAAGGGTAGTAAAAGTCACATCAAGTTGTTTAATCACATGCTCTCAGTCATTTATTCAATTTTTTTTTTAATTTTAAAAATTTGATGAAAAAATCAAGACGATTAAACAGCAAGAACTGCTGATAAACAATGTTTCCACCCACGACGTGCACCACTACGTGCTGATATACAGCATGTTGGGAGTCGCAGCTGCCGTGGGGGTCGTCGTCGCCTGACACCGGCTGCGGAGCGGCGTGCCTATCGCGCCCGCCGACCCTGCAGCACCCGTTGGCGTGCCCGCTGCCGCCCGGGAGCCGGCGGTGGCGGGGCGCGGTGAAGTTTTGGACAACAGTGCGAAAGTGTTTGTGAACAACCAAAGTGATAGTGCAGTGCGTTATAAGGAAAGGGGGACAACCCCAGTAGTTTTAAGAAAAATTGCCTTCAGCGATAGTGAATAATTCAAACTTTATTGCCTTCAGCGCTTGTAAATCTTTTTTTTTTGTAGTTATATTTTGATAACAATTTTTTAATTTTTTATAATTTAGTTGTCATCTTTGCCCTCCGCAAGATGTTCGGTGCATTGCTACCTAACACTTTTTAATTGAATCGTACAGACGTCATATCATAGTAATTTCAATAATGGTTAACCTAATTTTAGTTTAGTACGTATTTATCGCGTTGTCGAACCGATCGTGCGCTACTCATTTTAACATTTAACATCGAGTCTCGTTGCGGCATTCGTGCGAGTAAGTCGTGAGCACAGATACGCTCGTAGAACCGGTTTCGAATACTCTGCCCCGCGTGGTCGCACGGTCTGTGCGTACCGCGGTCGTGGGTGTTTTCCGTTAGTGCACTATGTCGGATTCAGATTGTGGTAGTGAATGCATTGAAAATGAAAACAGTAATATAGAAGATATTATACAAAGTAACAACGATATTTTACGGGAATATAATATGGAAGAGGAAGTAATAATATCTCAAGCTGAACAAGAATATTTACCTAAAGAGAGAATGAAAAGAAATCGAGAAGATGACAATGACTGGCAAGTGGTTCAAAGTAAAGAGAAAAAAGTTAAAAAGATCTGTGACAAAATTGAACTATACATCTCACACCCTGAAAAAATGCCGAAGCAATTTGCTCTAGCCAAATTATTTAAAGACCAGAATATTCAAGGAGTTACGAGGGTAAAATACATTAATCCGTATAGAATAAGAGTGGAATTTGAAGAAGAAAAATTTGCTGACAACCTGTTAAATTCCGATTACTTCCACGAAAAAGGATTTAGAATACAAAAAGCTTTAGAAGTCAACTATACTTACGGCATAATAAGAAATATTGAACTTAAGTTAACAAATGAACAGATAATAAACCAAATTTCATGTCCTAACCCAGCCCAATTATTGTCCGTACAACGATGTAAGCGCAGAGAAGGAGACAAGTGGGAAGAATGTGAGACAGTACGTTTGTGCTTTAAGGGCTCCCACAGACCTACATTTGTTAAGATTGATGATCTTATAGTTCACGTAGAAAAATACGTTCATTCTGTTTCGCAGTGTCGTCGATGCTGGAAACTTGGACACACAATGAAAAGGTGCCCATCGATTAAAATAGTTTGCCCAAAGTGTGCTGCACATCATGACAATTGTACTACCATGGACTTTAAATGCGTGAACTGTAAGGGCAAACACATGTCACTTTCAAAAACATGTCCAATGTATATCAAGGAACAAAGGCTACGATCTATTATGGCAGACTATAGTTGTACTTATAGGAAAGCCCTTATGATGTACGTTATCCCGGATAGTCCCAGCAGGCAAGTAGATGAAGTTGTACCTCATCTACCTAATTATATGCATTTAGCACAGAATAATCTTTTTACAACCCCAGAAAGGACAGATTACCCCAACCCAAATATTCACACGCCATCATATGCTGAAATAGTTAAATTACACTCAAATCAAGGTACAGAAACTATGCCGAGCACTTCTACAAACAAGAAACCAAGAAAAAATTCAAAGAAGCAGAATAACAAACAGTCACACGAATGGGGAATACTTTCTTCCGAGTCAGACATGGAAACTGAGGCAGATGCTGGAGAGAATCCCAAAATTAACTCGCCTTCAACAAAAGAAAGGATAAGTTTTAGTGAATTATTAAAAAAATTAAAAAATGTTATATTTTTAAGTAAAATTAACTGGCAATCCAAAATGAATAAGGTGATAAAAACATGTATAGAATGGTTTATACTCTTAATCGTTGAAAATGTTTCTAGTTGGCCTATACTGCAGACTATAGTAGACTGTTTTCTAAAAATTAATAATGGATAAGGTATTTACATTAAATATAGTACAATGGAATTGTCAGAGCCTATTACCTAAGATGTTATCATTAGAAAGTTTGCTTACCCAGGAACAGGTACATATAGCGGTTCTTAATGAAACTTGGCTAGTTAAGGATACCTTAGTTAAAATTAATAATTATAATATCTACCGTCAAGATAGAATTGATGGCTACGGTGGTATCGCTATTTTGACTCACAAATCTATTAAATCATGTTTGAAACCTACAGTTATAGGTAATAATGACATTCAAATTTTACAGGTTAAACTTTACAACTGTTCTTATTTAAAAAATATTGCTACTATTTACTGCCCTTCTACTGTCAATACAAATTTAAATGATTGGCCGGAAATATTTTCTACAGTAAAAGAAAATGCTCTTATTTTGGGAGATGTAAATGGGCACCACAGTAACTGGTCGTATAAAACGGACAGAAGGGGTAGCAATATTTTTGATGCATATTCCGAACATAATCTTATTTCATTAAATGACGGAAGTCCAACCCGCATTAGACTAGTAAATGGAGTCTTACAAAAATCATCACCGGATCTATCACTCGTAACGGCAGACATTGCTATACATTTTACTTGGAAAGTATTAAATGAGACCCTTGGCAGCGACCACTTCGTACTAAAAATATCATCCAATATATTTCCTATGAGACCAATTAGCCGCAGGAATATTAAAAAAGCTGACTGGACTTCATACACAAATTGTTTACAAGAATTATTTTCAAAATATCAATTTACAGATGATTTACAAATTGATTACAACAATTTCATTGATTTTATTTATATTTCAGCTGACCTCTATATTCCAAATAATAAAATAAATACAAATCCAAGTAAGCAGTTTAAACCAAAACCCTATTGGAATTCTAGTTTATCCAAAGCAATAGCAGAACGTCGGCTAGCATTGAAAAACTTTCGTCAGAATCCATCTCCTTCAAACTATGACAACTATAAGGATAAGGTTAAAAATGCACAAAAACTAATTCGACAGGCAAAAACGGAGTCGTGGCAAGGTTTCTGTTCGACAGTGGATCGATCGACTAATGGTAGTGAGCTGTGGCGTAAAATGAGATGGATTAAGGGATATCGTAGCTCTGGAAACCAAGTAGATAGAGATAAAGCTGAAAAATTATTATGTAGCTTAACTCCTGACTATGTTGCTAATGCTCATCCATTATTTGCTTCCATCAATCCACAGCTAGAATCTCCAATATCATTGCAGGAACTTAATAATTCAATACGGCTCAAGGACACTTGCCCTGGCTGTGACGCAATAACTTATTCCATGATCAAAAATCTCCCTGAAAACGGGAAAACGATATTGATTAAAACCTTTAATCGATTTCTTGAATATGGATTTGTACCAAACCAATGGCGCGATATCACTATTTTTCCCATCCCTAAAGTTAATTCAAATAATTCACTTAGGCCCATATCTTTGATCTCTTGTGTGTGCAAAATATTTCATAACATTTTGAAAAATAGATTAGAATGGTACCTGGAAAGAAATTCTATATTTAGTGACAGTATGATCGGTTTTAGAAAGTCTAGATCTTGCCTGGATAGTCTTACTGTCTTGACAAGTGAAATACAGAGAGGATTTTCAAGTGGCTATATAACCATAGGTTGCTTTATAGACATTGAGAATGCCTATAATAATGTTAGCATTTCATCTCTTTTGACCATCATGGATAAAGATATTGGGGTTGGTTCAAAAATATGTAATTATTTATTATCTTTTTTACAAAATAGAAGACTTAAAATACAAACAAATGATAATACACACAGACACACTGGAGTAGGACTGGCCCAGGGGGATCCACTCTCACCACTATTATTTAATATAGCAACGATACGTATATGTAAAGAATTGAAAAATATAGGTATTTCCCAGTATGCTGATGATTTTGCGTTGTATGTAACATGCAATGATATTGGAGAAGGAAAATTACTTTTACAGAATGCATTACACAAATTTACGAATCTTTTAAATGAACTGGGTCTTAATATTTCTGCTGAAAAAAGTAAAGTTGTTATCTTCAAATCAGGACATAAAAAAGAATTTATTAATTTAGATATAAACGGAAATGAATTAGAAGTAGTAGATAATATTAAATACCTAGGGATGTGGCTTGATAGATCACTCAAATGGGCTAAACATATAAATGAGACCAAGGAAAAAATGCTTAAGTTCATAAATATATTCAAGGTGCTTCAAGGATCTGGGTGGGGAATACATCCAAAGCACTTGAGAAAGCTTTATTTATCTTTGGTTAGAAGTAGATGTGACTACGCAAGCTTTCTTTATCATAATAGCTCTCAAACACACTTATCCAAATTGGATAAAGTTCAAAATATTTTTTTGCGAATAATAGGGGGTTTCATCAAAAGTACAGCTGTTCACGTTATGGAAAACGAACTTAACTTGTGCCCATTAAATATTCGAAGATGTTACTTAGGCGGCAAATTTTGGTTAAAATGTAAATCGTCACAACATAATAAATCTAGTATAAGTATTGAGAAATTGAGTCAAGTAAGCCAAAATAGATTTTGGAGAAATAAGAAGCAACCTTTAATTAGTATAATTAATGAAAAATTTAAACAATTACCTTTATATACAAGTGCTAAATTTGAAATGTTTGAACTGGAAACTTGGGTAAGCAATCTTGACATGAATAAATTCATTAAACCATCTATAAAAAATGTAACATATAAAAAAAAATATAATCAGTATAGCCTAAAATCTACTTGTGTTGAGTACATAAATCAATCGTACAGGTCACACTGTAAATTATTTACAGATGCCTCTAAGTATTCTGATAGTATTGGAATAGCATTCTATGACATAAATAATAAAGATCACATAAAATTACGTATAGAATCCAAATTTATTTCAATTATGCACGCGGAATTGATTGCTATTGCGGAAGCGTTATCCTATATCAGAATGTTTAGAGGTGGGAAGTTTGTCATTCTGACAGACTCTAGGAGCGCGCTCCAACATGTGGCTCGGTGCACCTCGGGTCGCCGAGGTACACCGATAGCCTATTGGATCCTGCGGATGATTTGTGTACTGAACACAAATCAATCAGAAGTAGTATTACAATGGGTCCCTTCTCATGTCGGTATAGAAGGAAATGAAATTGTAGATAAGATTGCTAAAGAAGCCTCAGTTGATGGAGATCTAATCCAATGTTTGCCGTACCAATCTGAACTTCTGAGCGAGATTAAAAAGGATTGTGTTGATTTATGGAAGGAGCATTTTGATAGAAGATCACTGACTAAAGGCATTTGGTACAAGACCTTACAACCAAATATTTCCAACTACACCTGGGTTGATGATACCGACATGAGAAGAGATGAAATTGTACTTATCCTAAGATTACGTTCCGGCCACATTCCATTGAATAAATTTGCTCACCTAATGAGAAAATCAGAGTCTCCGAACTGTAACCTTTGTGGACTACCTGAAGATACCTATCATATTATAATGGAATGTCGCCGTAATGAAGAAGAAAGAAAAAACATATTTGATCAAAATAATTATAATGTAGGCGAATGTAATAGCCTGTTGGCTAAACCAACTTCAAAAAAAATGAAGGCATTATTGAAAATTGTTTCATTAGGAATAAGTAGAAGGTAATTGATGTATTGTTTATAATTATAAGGTTTACCTATGAGAGTGACATAGTCAAAAATGACTAAACTCTCTTTAAGAAAAATAAAGATTAAAAAAAAAAAAAAAAAAAACATTTAACATAGCATTTTAACTTTCTATAACTATTCATAAGATAAACTGTGTAACTATTATAAATAATAAAGTACTTCTTAAACAGAACACAACGTTAACTTTAACACCAAATCAGTGCAACCCCATACCTCACCCCAAATAGTCTTTTTAGCTTATAATCAACCTTAATGACTAACAACAAGGAAATCGAGAGATCGGTCTTTTAAATCAACAGAAATAATAAAAACATAAATATTCTAACTTTGTAACAAAAATAAAATTAGTTTTCTTTGACATATAATCAACTTTGGCTACGACATGCCACAATAGCTATTTTTTAGCTTCATAATAATCACAAAATAGAAATAATCAAAATACATATTTTTGTATGGAGGTACTACTGATCCCTGGTACAAATGACCCATCCGGAAAATTTATTGTAAACAACTTGTTGGTCAGATTCGCAATTGTGACAAATATAAATAGACTCCTGAGGCGAACATTCTTCATGAGCCCAAAACCCACATTACACTAAGGCGGCTGGAACTAAATGGTTCCATACATACAACGCAAAAACATCATACATCTTCATAGCTAATTTATGTGGATATTCCTCTAATATTAAAAAGTTATTTGTCACTTGATATTCTGTTGTTAAATTTGAAGAAGTAAACTTTACATTATATTTTTGCTCCATTAATGCACCGTATGGCTCAGTGACTGATTTATTAAATTTATGTTTTCAAATATTTTATGATAAAACAAAAATAACAGTAAATATAATTTAAAAAGACATTTCTCAAAAAGCTATCAGCGAGGATGTCATCGATAACAAATAACGGCCGCTGTGACGGGCACGTGTAACATAATGAAACTATACAACTTACTCTTCTCGGTCCTGTATATATTTCGTTTTAAAATTTTCCTTGTTTTCTTAGATTCCTCTCTATTTTGATTATGCTCTAATTTAATTCTTTTGTAAATTAGCTCTAAATGTTTTTTTTTTCATTGTTAATAAAAATATTTGTCATTTCACTTAGGCAATTTAGTTGATGTTGATGACTTTGTCAAATTGTAATTTTTGATTAATGTTAAATAAACCATAGAGGATTAACGTAAAATATACCTTAAGGCAACCGCAAATCATGCATACTTTACGAAAAATGAAACTCAAGGCGGCGATAATACCCACTCGGACGAATTCTCACCAATAAATACGACTACAGTAGCGCCCTCACAAGTAAGAACTCGATAGATTATCCCTGGCCGGCAAGACGCATTCAAACTTCAAACAACGGCTTCGACAAAACATGATTTTCTTATAAAAGCCGATACTGATCAAAGAAAGTCAGTCGATCTCGAGCTTCGGACATATAAACATTACTACTACAAGTCTTCACTACTTAGTACTTCAACCATGTGAGCCTGGGATCCTGCCTTGCGTGCCAATCCGCACTGCGACTCCACTCCTGCCTTGCGTTATTACACGAAAATAGTAAAGCAAAAAATGTTGTTATTCATAAAATAAGAAATAAAGTTTGGCTTTTCCGTTTTTTGGCAGTACGAATTAATGTAGCATATTGCTGTGGGCAATAAATAGGGCCAGATCTTAAGTGTCTCGTTACTATACCACGCTATGGATTTTGTCCCCTTCATTATGAGAACGTCCGCGGATTAAAAATTTATGGTTTGTAGAATTTACATAGACGCATTGCATAGACGGATAATAAATATTTATTTTATTGCTGCCCACAGCAATTATCGCTATAATATAATAGTCTAAGATCCGGCTGCAGGATTAGTGCGTTCATCTGTTTTTTGCTGAAAACCGAATTTTTATGTATATTTATAATTAGGAGAATATATATTTATCAAGTTGCCTATCAAAATTTGGCCGCTAGTATTTTTAATTAAATTATTTTTAATTGATTTTTGGGGAAAAATATCGTTCACTTGTTTTTTAAATAAAATAACGTCTACATCACGGCAATTTATATGAAGATTAAAAAAAATCACGGTTGCCGTTGCGCACTTGGCCGCACCTCTTCGCAGCCAGGTGTAAACAGGTATGATATCCACGCCAATATCAGGAGTGTTTTCAAGTACATCTCAATGTATTTAAGGACACAACTTCCTATCTCAAATGCAACGCTCTTGGCTTCGGTTTCATCCCGGAAAAAACACTTTGCATTTAAGTCACTACAGTAAAGTTAAGGCAGTTAATTCTAGACTTTAAAAAAAGAGACTTGGCCTTTAGGAACCTGCATGACTGCCTGCAAGTCTTATACTGCTACGATGATATCTTTCTTGTTTTTATCAGCCTCCTTTGCCAACCTGGACAATTCCTTTTCTTTGAGGTGGTTATCATAATTGTCACGAACTTTTGCCTTGCCCTCTTCATCGGCATTTTTTTAAGATTCACACAAGTCGCATAGATCCTTCTTAGGGATAAAATAATAAATATTAAACTCCTCACTGAATATCCCACTGAGTTTTGAAGAAGAAGTTTTGTAATCACAATACAAGTCTGCCAAACATTTATCACTTGAGATATTTTTTCTTGAAGTCTGAGCTCTTAAATAATGGGACTCTATTCTAGGAATAGAATTTATGATCATATTTATGATCATCGCTATTATCAATCACACTAGCTTTTATTTCAGAGTCTATTTTGCGTGGACTACCGTGCTGCCCCCAAGCATCAGGTTCCATAAAACCGTCACTGTTTTCTTTGAAAGAGCCGTCTTAATATCTATCGCAAATGCTCAGCGTTTCAGTTAAAAACTCTACAAACCCAAATTTTATCGTAATCTAATCAAAATAATAATAAAATCAAAATAATAAGCAGAGTTCAAAGCCCTCAATTTTTGAGAAATTATGTACCTATATTTTTGTTAGATTTCCTGTGTATGTCTTACTGTGTATTCTATTTGCTTCTCCAACTCACCCAATTGCCAAAACTGTTTACAAATGTCTGATCTAACCATTTCGTCTATTTTGGTTTTACAATTCAACCTGCATTTGCCACCACAAGGTGAATGGATTTGTCTTGTCGCTCAGCGATACATTTTGTATTCATTAATGAAACGTACGCTTTTCCAGTATTTCGCATTACTTCCCAGTACTTAGCAATCTTGGACTTCCAGCGAGCAGGCTTCCGTTTTCTCTTTCTACTTAACTTCGGTTCGCTTGCTGATGGAAAAGTCTCGATGGCAAAAGCAGATGCGGGTGCGTTTGTCGAAGTGGTAATTTGTTGAGTAGAAGGAAAAGGTTGAATAGACCGGCTATTAGATTCATCATCAGATGAACTTATTGAGCTGATGGAGCGTGACAATGATGAGCTGGAGCCTGACGAGGAGCTTGAGGAGGAATGAGAAAATGATCTAGGGATTATAAGAGGCCGAGATTTTTTCTTAACCTGCACAAAAAAGTAGTATCCGTATCAGAATCATCAATACAATCTCCTTTATCGCCATGATCAGATAAAACAGGACTGGGTACCTGCATATCTGATGTTTGAGCGGCTGATGCTGCAACCGCTGACGTTTTATCGCTTGATTCTGTAACGAATGTATTTTCGGCATCCTTTTCTACGCTATTTTTTGGACCAGTAGATCTAGTTTCTTCTGTAGTGGCTTCCATTGCCTTTTGAAGTAACTGGAGACGACGACCCTTCATCATCTGCCAAATAACAATTACAAATTTAATTATTCCAACAATAGTGCATTATCTAAAAAAATATATCAATCTTCTTGTATATGAAGTACCATTTAAATTGTAAATGTGTTTCTTTTAATTTATTATGTATTCTGAGTATAAAGAAATATTTATTATGGTTATTTAATACAATAAGGACATAATTTATATCTACCATCAATAGTGCATAATTTCTCTGATTTTCACCTGTTACAAAAAATACTAAATCAATTTGGAATAATATAAAAAATCTGACATACCTTCGTCAACAACAGAGTATTATTTTGAAATAGTATCAAAAAAGTCGTACTGTGACTTAACACTGAATTAAAAATAAATAATTCACAGCGATTTTAATACTATAATCCACAATACTGCAAATAAATAAATAAATAATTCACTGTTGCGTAAAGCATCTGCGGGCTGTTCTCTAAGGTGGACAAGTTGCAACTGGAAATAGTTTCGTGTTCGCGGTGTGAGTCTGACATCACGTCTTCACCAATAGGGAGTTAGCGCGCCGTCTATTGATCATTTTTGTAAAAAAGTCAAAATTAAGATTTTTTGACATAATACGGTGTTGTACTGGGTGTACAATATTATCAAAATTCGATATTTTCCGTTATTCTGGTATTGAAAAACACACACGCACACACACATGACCAAGAAGGCCGCCATGTTTTCTTGTATACACGCGACTTACTGAGACGGACCGTTAGGTACATACAGTACGCTCCCTCAGTAATTGTACTAGAATAACGTAAGAAATGTGTAATAGTAAAAAAAAATCTTATGCGTTCAATTAGAGAGCCAAATATAATTGTTTACAGATATACTTATCCACATCTATTCACCTATGGTTACCTGAGGTTTAATATTTTTTGCAAAGATACCGTTGTGGATGTAGTGGCCAACGGGAACACCCAAACATTCCGAATTATGTAATTCCGAATTTGAATATTCCGATTTTTAAAGTCCGAATTTCACAATCCCGAAGAGTCTTAATTCCGACTATTTAAAAACACGATTCTTATTTTACCGAAATTCATAAATATGAAATTTTAATTTTCCGACTTTCATTAGTACGAAGAATTAAAAACCCGCTGTGTTACTAGTCCGAAATAAGTTATTCCGAAAATTCAATGCTAACATTCAGATTAAAATTAAGGATTATATTTGCAGGTAAGCTCGTACTGTACGAACATAAATATGAATCATCAGGAACCCTCTTAAAGCTCGTAAAGAAAGGGATGCAAATATGTGTAGGTTAAGTTACCTATACGTTTAGGTCAACGCTTATCAGTGCACGCCTCGGTACATACCATGGAGGAACCCGCGTCTACTTCGGCAGAACAAACACAGGATTACAAGTTTATTAAAAAGAATGGTGGAACTATGTTGCTACGTGCCGGATATCAGGTTTACGCCAGACGATAACACAAAAGTGGCTTTACAGTGTGGGCGTGCACAATTGCCTTCCTGTTATTAAAGCATTAGGTAGAGTGTAGCTGATTATTTAGTGAAATTAACGCTAAGACGTAACAGTAATAAGTATACTCCCTGATCATACAAAAAATATACCTGAGAGTAGGTTGGCCTAAGGATTCACAGTGTGACTGGTTGGGAATTATTTTAAAAAGTTCTCGTCAAGAACAAGCGTCTAAAACGGGTATACATATATTAAAAATTATAATCTAAATCTCCTGTGACACAAATTAAAATTAATAAGGCACATTTTGAAATTATACAAATTAGGCGCGACGACGAGAGAAGCGAGGAGGAACAGTTAGTCTGTATGTAGATAATGCAGCGCGAGCCGAGCTAGCGCAGAGAGCGTGCCGCGGCAGCGGCCGGCGAAGCGCCAAAAAGGGATTTGCATTTTAGTACATGAACTACATACTCAAAAATAACTCGCTACAAAAACTAAATAAACTTTCTGATTTCCAGCTGCTGCTTGAATGCTTAAACGTATAAATTGATGTGCTCATACAGTTTTACAAGGCGTTTGTTATTGCAACTAATTCGAAATTTTTATATTCGGGATTCGTATTTATGATATTGCGGATTATTAATAATTCGGATTTTTTATGGTTCGGTATTTTCAAATTTGGCATATTGATTTTCGTAATTATAAACGTTCGGAATTGTGAAGTTTCGAAGAAGAAATATTCGGAATTATGAAACACGGAATTTTCATTTTCGGAATTATGAACCATTCGGTGTTATAAAATTCGGAATTTTGAAATTCGTGATTGTGACTATAGGAAATAAGTTTTTCGTATTTATGTAGTGTACCCGTGGCCAACACCGCCTCCGCGAGTACGACGCCACCTGCCGGACGGTAAATGCACTTACTCATGTACATACTCTTTATACTTTTACAATTTTACCGGTATTTTTTTTACGATTGTTTTTTTTGTTCTGTATATTTTGTTACGGTACGATCACAGTAGTAGAGTTGTGGGTATTCGAAAGTAAAACCTTCACACACATCCCGTAGTAGTCTCTAGTAAATAAAACACACAAAAATTTACTTAAACATTTTATTGGAAAAAGATTTCATCCTAGTTTGAAAGGCAACACGGTATTGTATAATTTTAGAAAAAGTTGACGAGACGTACATACGTAATATATATTTATATAAATAGAATACTGTGAGAGCGGGCGACGGCGACGCGCCTCGGATGGCACTTGCCCACAACTACTCCAGGCACTAAGGAAACGCCACCTCAATACATTACATTATATGGAATGCCTTTTACACTTAATAATTACAATAAAAACATCATACATTTGTATAAGTATCGAACGATTCAATTTC
Organism: Marasmarcha lunaedactyla; assembly: GCA_923062675.1. NCBI lineage: Eukaryota > Metazoa > Arthropoda > Insecta > Lepidoptera > Pterophoridae > Marasmarcha > Marasmarcha lunaedactyla. The sequence continues at coordinate 1,750,653 of OV281344.1, forward strand.
AAATAATGTCTTTGTTCATCGACAGTGAGAACAAATTAAACTATTGTGTTATTTATAATATCAGCATTAACTCGAACAACAGAACTGGATCGGACCGGTAATGACACTTGCTACTATAATTCGACTCCTACATCTAAAATATAAATGATTATAAAAATAAATAAGGGCGAGCCCTCTCTCAACCTCTCCGTACAAACGACAAGACAATATTACCTTCAGTTTAACTTGTTTTTGAGCAAAACTAAAAGTGTTTGACAGGCTGGGCTGGGTCAAGTATCGAACTCAGTCATCGACGCTGCCGAGTACTCAATCCTATCACTAAAATATAATCAACAGGCAAACTAAAATAGAATTAGACTCTACACTAAATAAACATCCATTGTTGAAGCACACAGCGAAGCTCCTAACGTCCAATACACAATAACATAATAAGTAAGTATACAAATACAATTACGGAACCAAAACAAAAAATAATTCAAAGGACTGTGTGCCGGTGTACGTAGAACAAAATTCCAAGAGCGAGACATTGGGCTGGTCGGTATACACAAGTGCGGCGACGGAGGCGCGCTACATGTTCTCGAACTGGTCCACGCGGCGCTTGGTGTTGCCCTTGCGGATCTCGCGCAGCGTCTTGTACTTGTCGCGGCCCTGGCGCACGTTCTCGCGGTGGATCTTGTCCATGGCCGTCTCCTTGGCCTCGTCGCGCGACGACGCCAGGTCCTGCTTCAGCGCCTGCCAGATGCAAATGTTTTTAGTTAAATACTAGTGTTACTAAATATTGGGTTGGTAAGATTATTCACACTATTTGTTGACGGCCTGTTTGGTATGGAGGTAAGTGGCCTTGCCTTTCATGCCAGAGGTCCAGGGTTCGAATCCTGGTAAGGGCAGATATTTTGTCATTGTTGTTTATCCATGATTAGAAAGCAAATATCTAGTCATGTATGTGTATGTGTGTGTATTTTTAATATTTATATTTAAAAAAATATTTCTCTGTGTTTATATATTTCTTAAGTTTATTTATCCGTTATCTAGTATACATAACATAAGTTCTTAATGTCACTTAATTTGGGTTAGATAATGTGGTGTGTCAGTTAGAAATATTTATTATTATTATATATATTATATTAAACGATTTCATCAGAATAATTCAATTTTCTTCTAGTTTCATTGGTTCGTCTATTACTTAGCTGTTATTGCTGAACTAGAAGCGCTACAGTACCGCCACGTGATGCGCTGCGCCGCTGTACCGGAGCAGAAGTTATCACTTTAAATGGCGCGAAAATATCTCGTTCATCGCTGCTCTGGTTTTTTTGCAATTACTATAAACGCGAGATAGCGCGCTTCTCTAATGTTCTTGTATTTAAAATCTTAGCGTAAGGCAATAACGTATGTATTTCATTGGTGTTCAAATTCAGTTTTAGTCGGCATTAGGTAGCGTTGTGCTGGGCAAAAGTATATAGCTTATGCGACTAATTACCAAGGAATCAAAATGTTGTCGGAATAGTAGTTCCTTACTTCTGTCTGTAGTCGAAATTATTACAATATTAATATATAGATATATATACATATATGGAAGCAGTATTTTAACCTAAACAAATAATGTTCTAAGCCAGGTTTAAACAAAAGCGATTCTCGTTACGCCGGGAGTTGGTTGGCTACCTTGAGCTGGTTGTGCAGGCGCTCGGAGCGCATGGCGTGCGTGGTGCGCGCGTGCAGCGGGTCCACCATGTCGGGCTCCGGCGCCGGCAGGTCGGCGGCCTCACTGCCGCAGTCCGACAGCGACTCCTGCGACTCCGTCACGTGGTGGTGCAGCGGGGGCGACGCCGCCAGCAGCAGCGCGGCGGCCTCGTCCTGCAAGGGCATTGCGCGATGTCAGTGTGCATTACAATTGATGCATTACTGCATCGGACGCGTGCGTCCGCCGAACTGTAATGATTGACCACCTCTGTTTGAACCCCGCACCGCTGTGGACGCGGCCCCTCCGACACGGGCGCGCCGGTACTTAATAGAGGGTGTCAATCTTTGTATATTGAGCTTAATTATAATAATAACTCGTTATTGCCATTATAAAAAAAAACAAAATAAACTAAAAATACAATCAAAGAAACTGACAATTTAAGTTTAATAATTGGTAATTAAATTATTTTTATGTATAAAATAAAATAGATTAGGTTGAATATTGTATTATGAAGAAAACTCGTTCTCATTTGATGATCAACTGCCCGCTGTGGACAATGGCTAGTTCGCACTGGAAGCGGGGATTCTATACCACAAATGTAAATTTAAACAATAAGCAAATACGATATAAAATATTTTGTTTCATTTTTGAAATAATATTTTAAAATTATAGCAAAAAACATGTGTTCAGTAGCAGGCCTACCTGCTTGCGGCGCGCCTCCTCGACCTCGTCCTGCAGGCGCCTGGTCTCCGTGTCCTTCTGCTCCACCTCCTGTTGGATGCGGAGCACTTCCTCCTGCTTCGCGCGGATCTCCTCCTCCAGCTTCGAGCGCTCAGCTGCTTCCATATTCTGCGGGAGAAGACGGGAAAAGGTGAGAATTGGTACAAATTTTGATATTACCTGTAAATAAATGGACACGCCATGGATTTTCGCTTATAACGCACAACACACGCCACGACTCTAACACGATACCGATTTTCATGCAGGCTCTTGCAATAACAACGTATTTTAAAATCAAATCTAGAAATTACAAAGTTCATATAATTTATTAAACTCGAATTCATTCCTTATAACATTTAAAAATGTATTTAATCATTTGTGGTGATCAAAAGACATGGCGTCACGGCGACAGCGCCGAGCAGACCACGCCCACTTGGTGGACACATGTCACGTGACCCGTCTCCACACTTCTGTCGAACTGTCTCTGGACGTCGCTGCACTCTACACCGGCTGACAGCTGGTACTACTACTGTAACATGTCCACCTACACGCGTACTATAGATCCAGTGGTTATTTATCTCCTTGCCTACCTTGGTCTCCTCCAACCGCTGCATCATATCAGTGAGCTCGTTCTGGCGCTTCTCCAGCTCTTCCTTAGCCGCCTGCAGCTGCTTCAGCTGCTCCTCCAGGCGCCGGATCATCTCCTGCGCTTCTATCAGGTTGGCCTGGAGGGGAGGGTTGCTGGCGTTAGTTACTGATGACGTTGCGTAGTTTGTTATTAGGACAAGCTAGGTCAAAATGTATCAAGACTAGAGATTCCAAAATTGGGAATTAAGGTTTATTATTTGATTTCAATAATTAAGCCTGTAGTGATACAGCTTTGTTGGAAGTGGGCGAGGGGCAGACTTTGCCATAGGAATAGATAGACTTGTAAACAAATCTTATCTGAAAATTCCATACTTCAACATATTAAATCTTTGACCCAAATGAATACGCAATTATTATTATTTTTTTATCCCCAGACAAACACACCAATTTTATGGCCTCAAATTAAGCAGAGCTTGTGTTATGTACTACACAGCGAACTGGGGGGGAACCCAAAATGCACATACATATATACAAACGACCATGACCCGAGAACAACCATCTGTATTCGTCACACATATGAATGCCCCGGCCAGGACTCGAACCTGGGACCTCGACGTATGAGGTTAACATTCGGTTGTCATTCGTCATCGTTTGTATTCAATTTAACATGGTCTCAAATTCTTGTATAATTATAATAATTATCATATATAAGATATAAAGATTTATTATTCAATAGTGTAATATGACATGCTTGTTACCTGTGAGCGCTCCATCTCCTCCTGCATCTGTCTCAGGCGGTCCTCGTACTCCTGCTGCTTCTTCTCTGCTCTCTCACGAGCTGCGATTTCCAGTTGCAGCTTCTCTCTGGAAGGTAATTGGCATTGTTTTATTTTGTGATGGAAAATTTGTTTTATAGAGGTGAGGTATACTTTTATTGTAAATAAGAAAGGTTTGTTTATTTGTGTTCTATAAACATTGAACTAAGGTTAATAATTCATTCAATTTTTGGAAGCTTTTCGATTGGCGTGTTTGCTTAAAATTCTATTATAGCAACAACAACCTAACACATGATTACCTCTGGGCCTGTTTCGCCAGCTTCTCCTCCCTGGCCTGCGCCTTCATCTGCTGCACATCGATGGTGTCGGGCTTCCGCCTGCGCATGTACAGCTCGTGGTTGCCCATGCAGAGCGCCAGGATGCGCTTGTTGACGCGGACGCGGGGTGCGAAGAACACGAAGTCGGGGGCCTTCTTGTCGATCGGTTTGATGATGAACTTGCGGTCGTTGAAGGAAATGTTGCGGATCTCTGACCAGGGGAAGCCGATCTTTGGTGTCAGTCTGAAATTTGTCAACGGAGGGTTAAATTAAATTTTTGGTTCCTTTTTTTGGGTGACATTCATGTATTAAGGGGTTTGTAGTACTTAATTGCAATATTAACTAATATCAATCAAACACAAATTTGTGACGGTTGTCTATTTCGACCTCTTTTTGTCAGTAAATTTTATTTTTTTTGTCGTTCCCGACGTAATTTTAAACTAGGAATTACGTAGTGTCGGAGAACGGCAATGTTTTGATTTGACAAGTCAGTCACGAAAAATTATTCATCAAAGCAACTTGAATCTATTTATTTATTATTTTCTGAGTTTATTATTCCAAATTACATAGTTAAGATATTTTATTATCGATAATCAAAGTTCTTTTTAAGAAACCTATATTTATTTTTTACGTTCACGAGTGTGCGTAGCCAAAATTGTTGGCATCTTTGTATATTTTAAATTTTACTGAAAAATAAACACAGGAGAGAATTTTGTGTTTTATTGAAACTACGCTACATACTGGCGCCCGAATATTCAAACGTAGCTTATTGAGATGAGAGGAGAAATTGCAACAGAAGGAACAGAAGGAACAAAAGGAACAGAAGAATTGCAACATTAAAAATAATTTTTTTATAATTATTATTGAGGTCAGGCATAAAACTTTATTTGTTACCATTTTCAATCATTAACATTCACTATAATATATTTATATATGTATCTACTATAATATATCTACTATAATATATCAAAATACTGCTAAATTATTCAGACATTTAAGTTTCTTTAGTTTCTTTCGTTATAATATCCTTGAAGAAATTTTCTGAAGACACAACATTCTATAACCCAGTAATTTCACTATTTAAATAACATTTTCTATTCATTTTCATCACTTGAAAATACGTATATTTTTAAGGCTCTATTCTGCATAACGACTATTAACAAATTTGTTTCACTTTAACATTTTTTTTTGATTTTGCAATGAATTTTTCACAATTAAATAAACCTGAAATAATTTATGAATTAAAAATCAGAAATATAAATTTTTCTTCGACGCAATCTGTAGACGAACTACGATCATTATTATTAAATATTAATGTAGATTCTGAAACAGAAATTTTACAAAATAGCCCTGAAGAATTTTCAGAAGATATTAATGCCATTAAAAAAAATTTAAAACTTGTTGAAGCTTGTATAAACTCTTATCCTATTAGGAAACAAAAAATTTCACCTTATTTAACTCATATAAGAACAAGATTAGGCCTCATTGACATTACATCAGATTTATCTTCAGAGCAGTTAGATTTAATAAATTCATGTTGGAATGATTTAACTCAATTAGACTCACGTTTTAAAAATTTGGAAAAATCACCAACACATTCCACATATCATTCCGCAGAATCTATACAAAATATTAATCTACAACCCCTTTCTTTTTTCGAAGCATTAACTGATAAGGTCAGTAAAATTACAGAAAATCGAACTAACAATGATTTAAAAAGATTTATTTATAAAGGTGAAGGTTGTCCAAAGGATTTTATTCAAAAACTTGAAGAATTTTCACAAATAAAAAATATTTCTGAAAAATCTTTATTCTCACATATTTATGATATTTTATCTGGATCTGCTCTTGATTGGTTTAGAGCTAGAAAGTCGACTATTAATGACTGGTCATCTTTCCGATCGGCATTGTTGAATGATTTTGCAATTACCTATTACGATTATAAACTAAAAAAAGTAATCGATGCTCGTAAACAAAAACATAATGAGAGAATTATCATCTACTTTGCTACAATGGAATCTCTTTTTTCAAAGCTCTTGGAACCAATGTCCGAAAAAGAAAAAATTAATACTCTTGTTAGAAATCTTAAACCTGAATTCACATTACGTCTTTCACCTACTGATTTACATACTGTAAATTCCCTCTTGGAATCATGCAAATTTACAGAAAGCATTCTCCAAGTTTCTAATAATACATCTTACTACTCTTCATCATCACCACCAGATCATTATCATTCTTTTCCTATTCCTTCTACATCAAATTCTAATAACAAATCGTATAATAATACTCTACTTTCACATAATCAACCATATATTCCTGAATTTCCTTTTAAAGCTTGTACATATAATTCCATAGCAGCTGTCCATCCATTGCCTAATACTGTAGCTGCAATTAATAAAAATCAGAATTTTTATAAATTCACTTGCCCACGTTGTAGATCTAATACACATCTATTAAAAGACTGTACTAACACTAATATAGTGTGTTTTCGTTGTGGAAAAAAAGACTTTATTACTAGTAAATGTCCTAATTGTAATAAGTCGATTTCAAAAAAACTAAATTACGAGGAGTGCATAAACAAAAATAATGGTATTAAATCATCAAATTTTGACAAAAAAGATTGGGATACATGGTTAAAAACTTTAACAATTTTTTTTAAATCTTATAACACTTGTGCTCTCCTCTTTAATAAAACATCAGATTTTGAACGTCCTTATTTACATATAAAAGTAAACGATTTAATTTTAAATGGTCTTTTAGATAGTGGTAGTGCTATCACTATATTGGGTAATAATTCTCATAAAATTTTATCACAACATGGTCTTTTTATGCAAAAAAGCTGTTTAATAAAAGGTAATGTTGCAAACGGACAAACTATTTCTTCTATCGGCATTATTACTCTTCCTACTTTTTATAACAATAAATTTGCGTTAATTACAGCTCATGTGATCCCAGAAATCACTGAATCACTCATTTTGGGTATTGATTTTTGGAAAACTTTTAATCTTGCTCCGGATATTCTTAGTAATATCACATTACAACCTTCAAATTTAAACTCATCTTTTCTCATTAATACAGATTCTAACTTTCATTTACATGAATACCATTCTTTAACAGACACACAAAAAATTATTGCAGATGCAATTATGGAAAAGTTTAGGTTGATTTCAACTGAATGTAAACCTTTAGGTCGTACTCATTTAGTCGAACATTTCATCGACACTGGAGACCATCCACCTATTCGTCAACGCTGTTACAGACTTTCTCCTGAGAAACAAAAAGCTCTTTGTAAAGAAGTTGATGATATGTTACAATTAGATGTCATTGAACCCAGTGACAGCCCATGGCTGAACCCAATTATTATTACACCTAAAAAAGATGGTACTTGGCGATTTTGTATTGATAGTCGTAAATTAAACGATATCACAAAAAAAGATGCTTACAAACTTCCTTTCATTTCTGATATATTAGATAACCTTAAAGATGCTAAATTTATATCATCTATTGACATTGCTAAAGCGTTTTGGAATATTCCCTTAAAAAAAGAGGATAAACTCAAAACTGCATTCCATGTTCCAGGCCGAGGAATGTTTCAATTTAAAGTTATGCCATTTGGTTTAACTAATGCACCTGCTACTCAACAAAGATTCATTGAAAATCTACTAAATGATCTTACAAATGATAATAATGTTTTTTATTTTATCGACGATATAGTCTGTATTTCTCAAACCTTTGAACAACATGTCGATATACTTACTAAAATTCTTAAAAAACTTTCAGATGCCAATCTCACAGTCAATTTTCCAAAATGTTCATTTTTCCGGAAAGAATTAAAGTACTTAGGCTATGTAGTTAATGAAAATGGTTTAAAAACGGATCCTAAAAAAGTTCAAGCTATTCTTGATATACAAACTCCAAAATCTGCTAAGGAGGTCAAACGTTTTTTGGGTACTGCCAGCTGGTACAGACGTTTTGTACCTAATTTAAGCAATCTTGCAGCACCGTTAACTAAATTAACTTCTACAAGCAAAAAATCACCTCCATTTAAGTGGTCTGTTGAAGCTGAAATTGCTTTCAAGGCTATTAAACAAGCTTTAATTAGTACACCAGTTCTGGCATGCCCAGATTTCTCTAAACCATTTGCTGTTCATTGTGATGCCTCTTCCTATGGCATTGGCGCAATGTTAACTCAGGAAGTTGATAATATTGATAAACCTATTGCTTATATGAGTAAATCACTTACAGGCGCTCAAAAGAATTATTCAGTCACTGAACGTGAACTTTTAAGTGTTATTACGGCACTAGAACATTGGCGTTGTTATTTAGATAATGGATTACAATTTACAGTTTATACTGATCACGCAGCCCTTCAATGGTTTATGCATTTAAATAATCCTACTGGCAGATTAGCTCGATGGAGTATTCGTTTATCTATGTTTAATTTCGTAATTAAACACAAAAAAGGCTCAGATCATGTCGTACCAGATACTTTATCACGTATAAAACCAATTGATTTAATTAATTTTTCTACTTCTCAAACTAAAGACACTTGGTATTTAGCAATTTATAATAAATGTTTATCATTTCCTTCTAGTACTCCGGATTACATGATTCATAATAATAAATTGTTTAGATTTTGTAGATCTAACACATTATTTAACTCTGAATTTAATTGGAAACAAGTAATACCATTAGAATTTAGGGAATCTGTTATTACACAAAATCATTCTACTCCCCAAACGGCACATTTTGGTACTTTTAAAACATACCATAGAATTAAAAATCTCTATTTTTGGCCTGGCATGTATAAAGACGTAGCCATGTTTATTGCTAAGTGCGAGACTTGTTTAGCTACCAAGCACCAAAATCAAAACTTAATTGGTTTAATGGGCAAACCCAAACATTGTTCACGCCCTTTCCAATGTTTATCCATAGATTTGATAGGTCCACTTCCTACTTCACGTAAGCAGAATAGATTTCTATTTGTAGTTACTTGTTGTTTTTCCAAATATTGTTTGTTATTTCCAATAAAACATGCAACCGCTTCTATTATTCGCCATATATTGGACAATTTAGTTTTTATGGTTTATGGAGTTCCAGAAACTATTATATTAGATAATGGTCCTCAAATGATAAGTACAGAATTATCTGAATTATTTAAATTTTACAACATACCAAAAATACATTACACCCCACGTTACTGTCCACAGGTTAACACCGTTGAGCGTTACAATAAAACTATTGTAACGGCGATTGCAGCTTTTATAGATAAAGATCACAGAACTTGGGATACCTATATAAACAAAATACAGTTTGCTATTAATACTGCGGTTAATGAAACCACAAAATTCACTCCATCATTTTTAGTATTTGGTAGAGAAGCTGTTACATGTGGATCTATCTACAAAAATAAAGATTCCAGAGATGAACTAATTTTCAGTCCTAGGGATGTATATGCTGAAAACATAGGACAATTAATACCTATCTTTTCCGAAGTACAGAAACGGTTATTTAATGCACATCAATATAATGCAACTTATTATAACAAACATCATCAGAATTTAGAATTTAATAACGGTGATATTGTTTGGAGGCGAAACCATGTAATAAGTTCCTCTAAAAAACATTTTTGCGCTAAGTTTGCACCCAAATTTATTAAATGTAAAGTTTCAAATAAAGTTTCACCATTAATTTACGATTTAGTGGATATGAATAATAACCCATTAGGTCGTTGGCATATCAGAGACATTAAACCTCTACCGCGTTTAACTTCTTCTTTGAGTGACTAGATTGGTTGTTACCAATTACTTTATATGAATTCATATATAATTATTGCTAATTATCTCACGGCGAGCATAAGCCGATTCTTTTTGTCTTATTTTTTTTCTCTATGCACCTCATTATCGTTTGGCTATACCATTAACATTGACGTTGGTCAAAACTTATAATTAATTATCATCATCGTAGTATTAGGTTAACTTATTGTGTAATTTATTTAATATTTGCAATTCTAGGAGTGTAAACTCTTATTTTCAATATCTGTATTATACTTTATAGTATAATTTGTTAAATGTTATTAATTTTTTTTTTTCAAGCGGTTTGCAACTTGTAAAATTAAGCCTTCTGCACGAGCGTTTATTAAGGTAACTCGTTAAACTAAACCATACCTATGTGTATTATTTATACGCTTGAATCACTTTCCTGTGAGAATTATTTTCATATGTTTATTACATAAATATTTTAATTACTTCACAAAAGACCCTTGGATTTTATTTAAAAGTCAATGTTTCACGACTGGCTATGATTTTCTTTTCTTTCCGGCATATTTATTTCAGTCTTTAACTGAAACTTGTTTATAGTAATCACCGTGCGGGAGTTAGCGACACGTTAAAGAAGCCATAAGCTATTAATATTTTCAGCGGATGGCAACTATTAAAGCCTTTTGCCGTTGCGTTCAACTCTGTTGAGTTGACTTATTTAGGATACGATTCCTCATAAGCAACTCTAACTGCATGATGTTTTATTTCCAGTAGTTGGAATAAGACTAGTATGAAAGAGAATGTATGTTGTAATTATAATGTACGTTGATGGAGTTGAACGATGTATATTAACATTGTATATTCCAGGAACATGTTTAAAATTTTATCATTCATGAACCATGTAATTTAAGATAATTATTTAGGATTTTTTTTTTCTCTCTCTCGTCTGTTTTGTTTTCTTTTTCTATTAAATAACTTGTTGATATGCAATATATCAGTATTATTTTTTTTTTTTTCATATATACAGGATGTTTTTTCAGAAAAATTCTTATATAGGATGTTAATATTAATTTTCATTTTGCTTTTAATTATTATTTTTTTTTTGATTGTTCTTTCATTTAGCAGATTAAATATTAAAATTCGATATGTATATGCGGTTTATTTTGATTTGGTTTGAATTTGAAATTTTACTAAAAAAAATCTTTCAGATTTTTTTTTTCCCGGCCCCCGGGGTATTGTGACGGTTGTCTATTTCGACCTCTTTTTGTCAGTAAATTTTATTTTTTTTGTCGTTCCCGACGTAATTTTAAACTAGGAATTACGTAGTGTCGGAGAACGGCAATGTTTTGATTTGACAAGTCAGTCACGAAAAATTATTCATCAAAGCAACTTGAATCTATTTATTTATTATTTTCTGAGTTTATTATTCCAAATTACATAGTTAAGATATTTTATTATCGATAATCAAAGTTCTTTTTAAGAAACCTATATTTATTTTTTACGTTCACGAGTGTGCGTAGCCAAAATTGTTGGCATCTTTGTATATTTTAAATTTTACTGAAAAATAAACACAGGAGAGAATTTTGTGTTTTATTGAAACTACGCTACAAATTGTAATAGTTTATTTTCACACAAACATAAAGTATGTAATGATTTGTTTAAAAAGTATTTTCTCAATCAGCAGCAAAGTTTTTTTCCGTATTGTACTTTAATGCCAAAGTAAATAGCAGTTGTGGCGCTCTCCTACTAGAGTTGAACACAATTTACAAGTTAAAACTATGTCGGTTACCATAGATTAACTATATAAAAAAAGCCAACTCACTTATCATCCTTCTCGTAGATATTCAGCCCCAGGGCATCCACGCCCAGCCACAGCTCTGTGTTCTTCTTGTTTCTGATCTCGAAGTAGTTGACGCCGTACATCTCCAAGTCCTGTGCGATCTTCAGGTACTCCATCATGGCATCTTCTCTGAGCATGCCGCGGTGCTCTTGCCACCAGTTCGTGATGCTCTGCTCCCATTCTTCGCGGGACATCTGAAGATGGAAGAATATTTTTATTAGATTTGATGTTCATTTTTTTTTTCTATTTAGATTTGTCAATATCATTAAATTCCTTAAATTAATAAGGTCGCTCCTTAGTGTCCATTATAATATCTATATCCTAAGTATAATGTTTCGCTGTTTCCGTTTAGTACTAATGAAAATATTTTCAACATGGTACAGGTTTGTCGTTTTGCTTCTCTGATTTTCACAATCACGGATCTTTGATGTTCACTTACAATTAATTATCTTAACCTTCACTAACATAACATTTATACCTCTAAAACAGGACAGCTGCATCCGTTTGCAAACCAATTAGCAATCCAAAACTGACCCGCAAACGTAAACTAATGGATGGTAAGTTCGCACATTTTGTTTATTTCGGGGAGCATTATGAATCCGTGTCGAGAGCTGATTTAGGCCAATGTTACAATGGTTTACACTGCGAGCTGATGAGTCTGTAACAACATTGTAAATCCAATTTTTGTATAAACGATCATCTACCCTGCTAGTAATCTGACTATTTACTGGCGTTTGACCTACATTCTAAGGCAGACTTGTCGGTTTGAAATTGACTTTACTGAACATCTACAGAAAGTATATTTCAGATTAGGCCAGTTTTAGATACTTTGGAGGACTAATCTAGATTATTTTGCTAGGCTGCCTCATATATCAAAAGTTTTCTTTTAGGAATTCTTGTAAAGATAGACATGGATCTTGTTTACAAATATTTAATGTTTTTAATCTATGTATGTATGTGTATGCTAGTTGAACTAGTGCGTCACCCATAACACAAGCTGTGCTAGCCTTCAACGTATGAGGCAGGGCTACTAACCAATACACCACTAGGTCGTCAAATATGTTTTGTTTTGTTCCTAAGCAATTCATGTTCCATTACTTTTATTAAATAGGAATCTAATTATCGTCCTATTTCAAACTTATCATCCAAGTCCAGCCCAGTTTCTCAAGATTAAAACTTTATATGAGGTAAATTAGATTGGCGTAGTCGACACAAGCGTGAACGGTGCGTCCCTTACAATCGGAGTTCAGATAGAACGTGTACGTATTATGCGATCGCATGTCACACTTTACTATAAAGACGGTTTATTGTCAAAGTATTGCATTGAACAGAGGTCCTTTGAATAGAAATATTAAATAATTTTTAGCCGTATAAAATGATTTCGAACTATTTTTGATTTCAACGACTGTCTGAGCTCATGGTAACTAGAGTTGCGAAGCTCAGGTAGAATCTGAAATATGGACTAACAACCCCTTTTTTACGGACCGTAACACGATACCTATTTATGGTAATGATTTTTGGACTGAGTTGGCGTCCTTGTCAAACAAATTTTGTTTTAAATAACAATGATGTCACTTTGGGAGCACCCTTCATCTCATGATGGGTATCTACCAAAACTGTACGAGAAATCATTTATTTTCGTATTTTTTATTGGAATTGCGAAATACATATCGTAATTTGTGGATGGCCTCTCGCCTCCCGCAGCAAAAAAATATATTCAATGTATTATCATGTATGTAACCGTCCGTAAAGTAATTGTAGTCACGACGTACTAACAGGTTTCGCGTTATTTATGACGATTATTTGTCATTATCGATCCTTATCCGTTTCTCAATGCTTTAACAAACCATTTTCTGTTACTCCAGAGAACTGCTGTCACAATGTTTTAAAATAGACATATATAGAGAGCATGTATTTTCGTACGGCGTCAGCGCTGAGAAATTCCGTCAAACTACCTGGTAGTTATCTCAACTCGCCTCCATAAAGCGTTTGCGCCGTTCCTTCCGCCTGCATGCAACATTAATACGTTCCCAGGTTCGAGGGCCATTTTAAAAGCTGCCTTGTTGCTCTTGGCGCCAGTCATCCCCACCCACCTTATGATCTTTGGGGCGGTAGATCTCGCCTGACAGGATCTCATTAGGAATATAATATAATATATGTTTCATCATGACCCCGCCTCTCACTTAGACCTGTTCCAGCAACAACCCACCTTATGCTGATCAGTGACCCGCTGCGGCAGGAGCCTGTCGTTGGCCAGGAAGCCGGGCCCGTGCACGGCCGGCCTGAAGTCGCCGTGCCGCGCTTGCACGGCGTACGACGCCAGCAGCACCGACGTCTCCGGAGGACAGTAGATCTCATCTGAGAGGATTGCGTTCTTTACCTGCAAGAGTTTGAGGGTTAAGTTTGATTGGATTCATAAGGTAAGTAGTAATAATGTATTGGTGCTGTTTGAGGGTGCTCGTCGTTTGGATACTTGGGGGAGGGACACTTGCCGAGCAAACAGATGCAGATAAGAATAATTTTGTACAGAAATATAGAGACACTGTTAATTTATTTTGGAAAAATTATACCCGTGAAGTTGCTTGCCAGCTCTTCTTCACGAAGGTTTTTCCGAACAGGTGGTAGTCATTCTTTATTTGACATCAATAAGAACAAGTAATTGTCGATGTTGAGAAATAAATATTTGAATTTGAACTACAACCAAAAAAGTATGGGGCTTTTCAAGATGGACAGAGCAAAAAAACGCGTGGTTTCCTGGATGACACTTACTTCATTTGCCTTTCAGCCACTTGCCATATTTTTAGCGGAAACTAAACTCTGAATACATAGCTTAAGAAACAACTTACTTGCAAGTAGAACAGCTTCAGCGTGATCTCCTGGATGAGCTCGTCGGCCACATCCTCGGGGTAGAATTTGGCGCGAAACTTGAACTGCAGGGGATTCTCTTTCTTTACGTCTTGTTGCATCACCTGGGGAGCAAGGCCAGAGGTTAGAGAGGATTTTGATACTCATAAAGTTGGATAAAAGGGCTAAATTACAATGAATGAAAGAGAATATGTTTAACAGAATAGTCTATAAGAATCAGAGGTCGATTTTAATCTTCAGCTTGTTTCTCATCTACTGTGATAATAAAGCGCTGATTGTGGTGTTTTGACAAAATGCAGAAGATGAATATAAAAACGCAGGTGGCAAGGGATCCTGATAATTCATCCCAGAAAAAAAAACAATGAAATACACACCTACAGCGCTCAATTCGAAAACTTTCGCCAACAAAGAAAACTTGGCAAAAGCGAGCTGTCATTAAAAATCCACGAGCAAAATTAAAGTAGAGTGTTAAAACAACGGGATCAACCGGACTAAAAATAAATAAATATTGAGCACACACTACACACGAACGCTTGTTTCACAAAACCGGTGCGAGATTATTTGCTCGACGCATCACAAAAGTTTTTCACCAAAAATTTACAAACGTAAAATAATGTAAATTTTATCCCCAAGCATCTCCAATTAAGGTGCAGTTTTTCTATAAAAATCATCCCGTATGATTAGATTTTTCGACCCAGAATCATTCTTCCCAACCCCACAATCATTTTTCTATATTTATTGATTTATTTTAGAAACAAACGGTTATACAAAACTTTTTGACAACGCGTACTCAACATTAAAATAATCACCTGTAGTTTCCTGATTTTTACATACGTAACTAGATTTGCACTACATAGTACTCCAAACAAAAAGCAATATATTCAATATAAAAATGAAATAGTATAGTCAAATATATATAAAGAGACAGTGAATATAAAAAAGACATAAATATATTTAAACATTAAGTTAACAAATAAATAGATCGGCGAAAATCCGGGTGACTTATGTAGATGCAGAGCTTATGCTCTTAGCTATTTATCTATAGATCCATCTACTATAGAAACCGGTCAGTCATTCGTTTATTACGCCAAGAGAGACAGGTAACAACTACAGAACCCATCACACGAGGAATTGAATGACTTACCGGATTCTATTATAATTTAAGCTTGTTCATGTTCATTTTTATCTTACCCATTTGGAGAAGGGTAGCGACCCTGGCTTCGGAGTGTGCCATCGCAGTCCAAGGGGGAGCATTAAAAAGGCAATTATTAATTATAATTTGGTAACAGGTGAGGACATTATCTACATAATCATTCTCTCTAAACGTCACCATCACGTACGGTTTCACAGGTATAATAAAGATAATGCAACTAGATAATTGAATAATTCAATTCACGTTGCAGTGAAACATAATCCAACACTAACGTGAGTTTAGGCACTTTCAGAGTAAACTTTAAATCGAACTATTACTACAAGTTTTTCTCGTATATTTGGGTTTTAATACGTTTTCAATGCGACTTTTGAAATTGGCAGCCATTTTTCTTCCATCTTCCTTTAGAGGTACGTGTAGATAGCAACTAGAATTTCCCACATACTTATAATTCTGCTTTTTATTTAGGTTCTTAGCGCGTAGGTAAACCGATTTGACACAACTCAAAAATTATAGATTCGATTATTTACTATCACAAGTAAATATGGCAATGTACCGTACAAAACTAATCGACACTATTATGGAACATATTTTTCATCTAGCATACTCCATATCAAAATTACTAGCATAAAAAATTACATACGATAAATTTACGTTCCATTACAAAGCGACCATGTTTATGTAAAAATGTACCCTTGACACGAAACAATCTAACCCAACGCAGCAGGTACATGGTTGATGACGTCGTTTGACATGACAGTTGGACTTTCAAAGTTCAGGGAGAATGATCTCTTGTTAGACGAAGACATAAAAATTCTTCAATAGTCATGGAACTCGAGAACTCTAATATGTTTATTAGACGACTTGGATGTTTGAATTTGTATTAGGGGAAATAAGTAGACAACGGCCAAAATATCCCCGCTTCATTTAAACTTGATCAGTCTTCAAAAAAACCCATTGTGATGCAATTAAAAATGACTGATTAATATGGTAAGGCTTTTTTATTCATAAGTATATACTAGTTAGGTGAATCTAAAATAATTTTTCACGTAGGGCAAATCTAAATCTACATAAGAGACCATTTATCGCATTTAATAATTCTGTTTAAGCCCAACACATTCAAATTACCATGATCATATTTAAAATTTTAGAAGAAATCTACTTATTCGATTTTGTCGAGACTTGTGTTTCATATTATCTCTTTACATTACGAAAATTATTCCACATCCGATAAAAAGCAACATTTCGACGCGACAGTAAATTAATTTGTCAAATAAAAGATCCATGACTAGACAATGACGTCATTCGGTGCGACGTATATTGCCTCACCATTAGCCAAGTCACCTAAAAACTAGCTATGATAATGTTCACAGGTAGGTAATTTGTACAAATATCTGAGCAACTGTTTACATAAGTAAAGAGTAAAAGTGGAATATACGTGGCGACCGCGACTCTTAGTTGAAGCAGCCTACTTAGTTCATTGAAATAAATCTTTTTCTGCATTGTTGGTTCCACTAACATTACTGATGAGCTGATTTTGTTGTTTGGTGTAAATCTTAAAAACAGAGGATCCGATTGTTCATTTATTTAATCGTTACGGTTCTTCAATGTTAACTTCAAATGTGTAAGCCGTTTTAAATAATAATTGGCTATTTATGGGTGTGTTTCCCAAAACTCATCAGATTGTTATAAGCATTCAGTGTGAAAGAATAATTGAATGATGTGGTGTGGCATTGGGATTTTAATTCTTATACATTTTCCTGCATTGATCACTCGATTTTACTATCAGTAATTTACTATCAGAGAGAACGTACAAGATAATATAGCTACTGGACAGATAACGATTTTTGGTATAATTATTATTTAATTTTATCTAAAACAGTCAATATTGAATTCTGTTATTCTATTTAACAGCAAAACGGATCAGGGGCCCTAGCCAAGTAGCAATCTAGGATTGCTAACGCTAAATAAAACTCGTCAAATGTATTTGATATAATCCATACAGTTTGAGCTCTGTTCAAATAAAAACTTTTAGCAAATACGTGTAATGCAATTTATATCGTGCTAAAAATTGGGTACACATCACTCTGTATGATTCTAGCATCTACCAGGTTAAGGGTCTGGTTACCATGTCATCAGCTCTGTCGTAAGCCGCTTCTTCCTCGTCCACTTCTTCAGGAGCCACCATCTTCTTAAAGACAGTGGTCAAACATCGCGTCGACTTCTCTATAATCGTCTCCGGCTTTAGGAGAGAAAGGCGATTACTACAATAAATTGGTTTATCTACAATTCAATGATGTCATAAGACGCGTACGATTATTCTGAAGTAAGACAACCAGCGTCTAAGTCTCTAAAGCTTCCAACGAAGCTCACGTAACATGAGGCAAAACTTGTTTCCATGGAATTCCACGCACAAAGGCAAATAGTTTCGACACATATATCACGAGCCACGAGTACAGGTGTCACAGCTCGACTCGAGTAGGTGATAAGTAGCCAAGCGATGGTCATATCACAAACTACTGTCAGAGATGCTTACAGAACAACCTAGTTTTCAAATGTTCAATTATCCAAGTTGAAACTTAAATACGAGCAAACGGTCAAGTCTCGTGAGTCACGGCTAACTAGATGAAAGAGTTTTAATAACGCTAATGAGATTAGCGGAGTTTTGAGGCCTAATGTTGATTAAGCAACTCGCCAGCCGTGGGAGAGGCGAAAGTGAGGTCGACGACCCCGCGGCACCGATACCCACAATCAGCTGTTCTTGTCGACACCCGCACGCATATTGTTGTATCACACGCTTGACAACGTTGCATTTTATAATTTCAGTTTATGCGACATGGGAACGAGGCATGAATGATTGTTGCTAGCGGCAACTCCACGCGTTGCATACGAGATTACATCAATCTAGTATTGAGGTGAAACTTGCGAATGGCTCGGAACATTTCTCCAGCCATCGATACGTCGCTCACGCATCTGCGAGTTGTCGCGTGCGAATAAGAAGGCGAGCTCCTCCGTCTCATTCGTCTGTAACCTAGATCGTCGCCATGACACCTGCGACCCTTCTCTTAAACGATATCGCCGACGTGGTCAGGTGACCGCAAAGAGGAAAGTCAGTTTTCCTGCTAATTAAACGAGCGGCAGTTTACCGAGAACAGGTGAATTGAATGGCTTTGAGGAGCTGGTTTTGAATGATAATTGAATAGATGTTAGATAGCGTGGGGCTGCGCGGGCCGGCAAGGTCGTCTGCATCGGACGCGCCACTTTCACCGACGGCGGCGGATCCACGTCGCAAATGCTTAGCGAACTTTGTCCAAAATCATGCGTTATATTGTACCGATACGCTTATTATAGTTACTCCTTGAACTTATCGCGAACGGCGCCTTGGAAGATATGACAATAAGCGTTGTAAATCGATTATGGCGCCTGACGTGGTTGCGTCATCGATAGGTTTTGGCTGACAATAGTCGGGGTCTGGTTTTGGTGTGGATGAGCCGGCGTCAAGGACGGTACACAATGCTCGGGCGGAGGTCGCGCCGTGGGAACGGGGTCAGGCAGTGCGGCGTCGCGCCTGGCCGCCCGCGCCGACTTGCTGCTCCACCTCAACTACCAACTATTTCTGGAACTCCCAGTTTAAACTCTACAGTTAACAGGTAAACTACAAATAACGCATACAAGTCAAGCCAAGTCTTTTTGACCTTGAAACCAGCGAGATACGAAGAAAGGCAGATAGTCATCAGCAGATAACAAATCGTGACGCAAGCGTTCTGCAGCGTGGTTCACCGGAGCCCGGGGCTGCGGCGATCGTCGCAAAAACACACATTCCTCGACCACTGCTTAGACTAAAGATCGCGTGCGGCGCGCGAGGCGGGCGGAGAATACCTGCGCTACGTACCAACTGCTATTTGTAAACACGATCGCACTTCGTCTTGTAAACTTGTGTTCGGAATGTTACGTTAATTTAGTTTTTTTACTAACTTTATCAGAATTTGCTTGAATCATAGCGCCATCTATAGATTTAAGTACATTGTATTTAAAAATATTAATAGTGACTAAAATATTAACATTAAAATCTATAGTAAAATTCATAGTGATTTCCTATTAATATAGATATGAAATCTAGTTCATTATGCTGATTTGATTGGTATGTCGTCACGTATGTTTCACAACAAACTTATTTATAAAAACAAATAACATATAACAAGTCACTCGCGACATTGGGTCTACTGTTTAAATTTCGAAATTGACTTTGCCTAGAATTAATTTTAGCTGAATGATCTTAATTCTCGGCATCAATCAAAACATGAAAGACATGTTTTTACGAGATAATATCGCAGCGTGATACGACAGAAATACCGCAGATGTGTTGGTATGGAGATAAAGGCGGATTTAAAGTTTATTTGCTACACCGATGAAAAACATTTCAAATTAAGTACACATGAAGAAGAATGTAAGCCGAACATGCATTTTCTAAACAGCACCTTGCATAATTCGTTTAATAGTGATCTGTTTGCGGATGTGCGGACGGATCTTCTATCAGATTTTCACGAGACTTCCTTAATATTCCAGTTCCTCGCATATAAAATCCCTAAGTTGAGGATCAAAACTGTGTTTAGAATGAAAGAATCCTCCTATACAGACCATCGTTTCTGTGAACATAATTTTGAAATATTCATTAGAGGTAATACAGTATGTTTACCGATACCAGCTTCTAATAAAAAAGATTAAACATTACAAATCCAGTGCCTGATTGTTCACGAGCTGACTGAATAATCAACGATCGGTACTCAATGGACGTGACTCAGGCCTGCACATGGTAGACATATTTTCGATACATTTATTGCCGATGAGTATGACTTGTCGATAAAGGAATGCACCTTAGATATCTAGGCAGAACCGGTGTTTCCAGGTATGAACATGCATTCAACTCAATGGTTAAGTAAGGTATTAAAGTTTTAAATGAATACACAAATAATAATCGACGAGCTTGTATTGGTTAGATATGCAGTTGTATAGGTTACACTCGTCGAATAATACAGTTGTATTGAAAGAAGTATCGTTCAATATATCATTTCAGCATGTTCCCTTTATAACACAAAACTCTAACTGCAGCCATTTACTATGTTCTGTCAACAGCTTATCAACCAACTACAAAATGTCAAAGTTTTTCCATCGATTTTCAACTTACAGTCTTTTCACAAAGTGTTCAACATCAATTGAGAAAATCTGACATTATGCGGTAGGTTGATGAGCTGTACAATAAGAGGATTGTCATATGAACTCGGAATAGAAGAACTTCCACTTCTAGAGTAAAACAATGCCACAAAAGTCGAGCGTTGTTATTCTATTAAAAAAAAACATATTTCTATTGAACCTTCCTAACTTTGCCTCCAACGTTATCAACCGGTAATTACCAAAATAATCACGATGGAGACCTTGAATACCTCTGAATATAAAGATAACATTATATTAATTTACCGTGACATAACCCGTTGACCGCACATTCAACGTTGGATAATTAATTCAAGATTTTTTAATTAAGCTAATTTATAGTTTCGTTGACAAGTTATATAAATTTTTAACCCAAAAATAATAAAATATACCTTCCCAAGTATTGATGCACCCATTCTCCTTCCATTGTCCGAGGGATTGATTCCAAATACAAAAAGGTTCGAGATAGTATTGACACAATAATCGATGTACTTAAAAAAATATACAAAACATTCTATGACGTTCACAGATACGGACGAAACTTTCGATTTCGTCGCGTCCGTTTGCCGGCCTTAATGGGATGAAAACAGAATACAGTAATACCCCGGTTTACGCAACCTCGGATAAAACGCGGATTCACTTCAACGCGGTTTTTGAATTTTCGCGCAAAATTGCCCCGGTTTACGCGAGTGCACTTTGGAAGAATTTGTAGCGAGCGACGGTGAACCCCTCAGCAACTAAGATTGAATAGAGCTGCAACGATCAAGTGGGAAACGTTGAAGGTCCAGTTCTGTCACCAAGTGATGTTCAGGGAGCGTTGTCGAAAATATATTCTGGTTTGAACGTGTCAGAAAGTATGGACCGTGATGCGGATCGTCTTTCATCAATAAGTCAAACAATTAGAAACAGTGTTGCATGTTATGAAGCAATGTTCATGAAGGGGAAGCAAAAAAACAGTAGGCTGTTATTTTAACCAAAAATAGTACTTAACCTATTCTTTTTTATGAAATTAAATGTTAATATTTCTTTTTAAAAGCGGCTTCGATGTACTTTCCTAAGTAAAATGTTAAAAATTTCCTAATAAAAGTGGTTTGATTCTGAACTTGATGTTTCATTAAAACAGACCCCGTTACGTTATACGCGAAATTCACTTTACGCGATTTTCTCTGGAACGCATCTCTCGCGTAAAACGGGGCATTAATGTATTTGAATATAATTTAGTGGACACATCAATGTGTGTATACAAAAATTGTCATGTTTGTACATTAACTAATATCTTGGAATACAATTATCCATGTATAATGTGCATAACAGCGTCTACTGAAGGGCTGGTCAGGTATTAAAAAATAGATTAATACGCACGATACGGTTAGGGAAATGCGGTTATTGCCATGTCAAAGTGTGTGAGGCCGTTCCGTTACGTCACCGGGGGCTTATTGCGACGTTGGCTGCCAACTGTGCTGGACGGAAAGATGTTGGGCCAATGCTGGTGCAACTGCACTCAAAGGTATGTTTCCACAAAGAAGATGAAGACGTTAGTCTGGTAAAAGCTTTATAATTATTTGTTTATTTACAGCTTTTTGGAAAGCTTACAGCTTAGTTTAATTATGTATAATGTAAATAGAAAAAAAAGGGCCAATAACGAGTTTCCACATGTAGCACAATCGAAGGTAAACCAGTCACAAGATATTATCCAGTAAGTACATACATGCACAAGTTTCACATTATTTAATGCAGAAGATTTATTTTAAATTTCTGTGCGTCTTAACTGTTAACTATAGTATGTCCGTTCGTTTGGTAGGCCGAAAGTCCTTAAGGACTAGGGTCACTCCTTAAGGATCTCCATATCAGTCGATTGAGTGCGGCCTGCATTAGTATCAAATCATAATGAAATATCTTATTTTTCCAATCAAATGCCCGACGTGCGTACACTCTACTTCAACGACGGTACAGAACCAGAAGGAGTTGTTTATGGCCTATGAACGTTTTAATCTCAAAATTGTACTTACAAATACCTATACTAAGCTTGATTGATTACTGAGAATTTTGTCTAAATTTTGTTATGTTATTAAAAAAAAAAAGATAATCAACAAGGTCTTCACAAGTAATACAGTCCCAGATTGAAGAAGATAAAATAATACCAACTTCCTTTTCAATATCCTGTGCAGGATGAGTCAGAAGGCCTCACTGCTTATACCGGCAAGGTCGGCCATATTTATGGACGTGCGGACAAAATGGTATAAATATAACAAGGACCCATAAAAACAGATTTAAAGGAAAATAATATTATATTCTATTTTCTGTAAAACAAATAGTACTAACAGTTTTCACTATCACCTTTTATTAGTACATTTTCCATCGTACTGTAATGATAAAGATTAATAATGCGTGTGTTTGCTTGCTCGTTTGTCTGTTTGTTAGACGGTAAGCTCTGAAACTACAAAACCGATGTTAAAAATGCCTTCACAAATAGGAAGCTGCATTATCCAGGAGCAACGTGGATATATTTCATCCAGAAATTCCCACGGCCACGCGGCTCTTCTAGTATTAAATAAAACTTTACTCACGGATAGATCGTGAATATGATCGGCCTAAAGACAATCGTTACTCTACTGCGATATAAAACATAAATACCTTCACACATAAAAAAAGTATACTTCATACTTCATGGTTTTTAGAAAGGCTGGCGTGTGTCGCTACTATATACCGTAGTAAGTTTATATTAAATGTTCAAGCGATAAATATCGATAAAATCATTCGTGATAAGCGATTAAACTATATTGAGATTTGAACTTTTATATCGCAGTTCTTCGTAATGTTAGTTAAGTTTTTAACAATAAGGGAATATAATTGGTTTCTCATTCAATGCTTACAGTTGCAATGCAATTCCAACTAAAGCCAACAGTCGACAGCGTGTATGTCCGTGGACGCGGCTGGCGCTTACCAGCTGGCGGACAAAGGTAAAAAAAGAAGCGATCTGTTTAGCTTCCGAATATATAATTTATTAATTATTTTCTTAATTAAAATTCTCGACATCTTCACTTTTCCACTTAGCCCCGATCTAGCGGGTTAGTTAGTTAAAATGTCATTCCGTCACTTTCTATTTCTATTGAACTGACAGAGACATATTTCATTTTATTTTGTAGTTTTTGAAAAAGTTACAGCTATAAATTATTGCATACATATTATAAACATTAACAAAAAATAAAGGTCATTAACAAATTTTTTCATATAGGTAAAAATACATGAAGAAAATCAAACGTAGACACACAGTTATAGAGCATATTCCAATTGTTCTAAGACAATAACAACATATGAAGCCGAATGCTAGCTATTCAGAGCTCCGCAAGTGGTCCTTAGTTTTTGTTAGTTTTCTTTCTTTATTAATTAGAGAAAAAAGCAAAAAAATCCCCAGGTGACAGACAGAAGTGAACCGCAGTAGAATGAGGGTAATCCTATAAGTTTCAACGTGTCAATGTCATCCATTTTGTGATCACACAGACTAGTGTGTATTTTACAATACTTTCAAACAGCAGTAAAGTGTGGCGAGTAGTCGACGGCTGCTTGCTATAACCTCAAAAAATTTAATGAATTGACAATTGCTAGCTACTCAAAAGTTTGTGGTACGTTACTTGCTCAAATTACATTAATGATGAAATAAACTTTGTTGGGCTCATGTCCCGCAGTAGGATTATTAAGGTCGAAAACCAGTATGCCAGCCACACAGTGAATGTATTTTGAAAAAATATATCCCGGTTTCTTGCCAGTTCTTCTTCACGAAGGTTTTTCCGAACCGGTGGTAGAGTCATGCTTTATTTGACGTCAATAAAAACAAGTAATTGTCAATGTTGAGAAATAAATAAGTATTCGAATTTGAATTAGACTTTTGTGAATTTTATGTTTTGTGAGCACTTAATCTTTTGCAACGCACAATTTCACATATTACCTATACCCGATCCAAACATTCATAGAAAACCCTAACGTGATGATAAAAAGTTAGAAAATCTAGTCTTGTAGAAAAACTCCATGAAGTCATGACGACTTTCAAAATAATGTTAACAATGTGTGAGTAATATAAAACTATATACTTTAATGCGTGACGCATTTGTCTAATCAGAATTTCGGCCTCATTAATCCTCACAATGACTTGTAAAATCATTCACAAGTTTATTTTGTCTGGAGAATAACTTTGACACTTGACAAGAATATGCATAGAAGTGATGTCAAACTTTCAACATTTTTTTACTGATAAAAGTTATCTGAACATTGAAAAATCAGCCCTTAATGTAATTAATTTATTTTTCTCATTTGTTTACTCCCAGCTTTTGCCGGGCACTCCAACTATACTTCGAGTATATTGATATTGTATAGGGTACAGTTTATAAGATAAGACTGTTTACGAATTTTTGTATAAAATTTTTCGTGTTCAATTTATTTACAAGAAGTCTTTCACTGAACTCCCGTTTTCACTTAGACATCTCATTGTTCTTAAAATAAAAAATACGAAATATACCAGTACAGGTATCGCTTTAGCCGAACTAGTTAATTTTTGAAAAAAATAACTCAGACTCTAAAAATAAGGCTATTGCAATTTCGATAAAATTTTAACATTTTCCTTAGCAAATGAATCTACCATAAACTGTGAAGATTGTCACTAATTTCTATTAAATAAAACTTAAACGAAAGGTGATAACTTAAAAAAACCCCGTAACACAAGAGCGGAAAATATTTAACTTAGGAAGGTTAAATGTAAAAAAAAAAACAAAAAACAAAAACTCAGGAAAACCACCGTCCATGATGCTGAGGACGCATGCGCTATTGACTCGAGACTACGTGATTCTTGTTTGTTCAAAGACAACTCATTTCACATTGACACGCAACGAAAGTTACGTCAGCTGTGAGTTTCAATGACTTACTTACCTTCCCCTTTTCACCTCCTTTCAAGTATTTTGAAAATACGCTTTAATTCACGGTTAACGTACATGCGCTGCCAGCGGGTGAAGGTGGTTAGTTAGTGCATAAAGCGATTTAAATTGAGGTTTAAAAGAAGCTTCCAATTCAACTCTCGAAACTGAAAATACGAGGCGAATGGGACCGAGCTGTAACATAAACAAAGCTTTTATGACGATAGAAAGGATGTTTGGAAATTCGACCTCATAGCGACCATTAAAGGTCCACTTGCGGTACCCGATCTACAGATTTAACCCGGCGCCAGCCGGTTAGTTGGATAAAATTCCCTACATCACTGTCAATTTCTATTGCATTTCGAGAGACATACGTCAATTTTTTACCTGAGTTAGCTAACTCCGAGTTGCAACAGTCAGGTCTGCGCAAGATTCATAGTAATGTTTTGTAAAACGTCACTTTTAAAGGTGACAAGCGTAGCACCATAGATCTATGATGAAAGATAATTTTCAACAAATTATACTCAAAACCAGTCTCAATCCCAATGAAACCCAACTAAATACAATGACATCATCCTACAACTCATTCAGTATAACATTTCGTCCGTTAACGGTCAACAATTTGAAATGAGCGCAGAGTGCGCGCGCGCCTCTTATCGCTCACTTCCGACTGTGACTCACGCCTTTAATACGACTAGTATTGGATTTATCACATTTTAGTTACTTGTGTAGTTAATATTGTTTAGTTTTGTACTTGGTTTGTACTGAATGAACCGAGTGGCAATTTGCAATATCTTTTAGTTGAAATCATTTTGATTAGTGTCCGGTTTCATCCGAATAGTCCATCCATTCAAAATGGATATATTTATGCAAAACTGGAATGATTGTCTTGTTGAAACTGAGTAAGCGATCCACCTGATGGTTAGTAGCGCCAGTGCCCACAGACCTCATTGATCGTAGATGCTACTGATGAAATGAAATGAAAATGAGTTTATTATCACAAAAACATCCAACTTACAGATATTTCTATATAAGTTAATGAAGCACAATTATTACATTTGTGAATTATTTTGCGACAAAGGGCAAAGCCTCAGCATAGGGCCGCTGGAAAAAGTTACTTTTACAGCAGCGCTAATTTTCAGGCTAAGCCATGTAAAATTACTCATACAATGATATGTTAGATAAGAAATTTTTAGTAATTACATTCACGTAAATAAACTGCGTAAACACCATGATGTTTTTTTAAAATACATACTTAAATGCATAGATATAGCAAAACATATAGTTTTCTCACAGTTATGGTTACAGTAAAATGCTTTTTAATAATCATATAACACAACTATAATTAATTTAAATTATACTTGTAGAATGACATTGACATGAATTGACAATGACATTTTTATGTTATGACGTTTGTGAGTTGCTGGCCATAGGCTCCAGTTGTAAATTGCCATTGTTCCAGGAACTACACATTTGTCATGGTAAACTGTGGAACGACTTATCCAAGTCTCTCGCCACTAAAGTCTACATTATTCAGGATAACAGAAGTTATATTTTTTTGCACAAGCAATAGTTCTTGCACTAAGAGGAAATCGCAAAATCACAAAAATATTATTAGTCAGCGAAAACAAAACATAATCAAGTGCATGGTCTAGCATATTATTTTTTAAATAAGGTGTCAATTAAATAATATACTCTGTAAATATCTGATCTGACAATTAATGAACAAACCTCTAAAACTAATTAATAGCTTTTTTTTTTCAAATCCCCAGACAAACACATCAACTGTATGGCCCCGAAGTAAGCAGAGCTCGTGTTATGAATGACCATACAGCGAACTGGGGGGGAACCCAGAATAAACATACATATATAAATACAAACAACCATGACCCGTGAACAAACATCTGTGTTCATCACAATGAATGCCCCGGCCAGGACTCGAAGCTGGAACATTCGGCATATGAAGCAAGGCTACTTACAGGCTTGCAGTGGACCGTCTTCGAACTAAAAGAACGAACGAATGCGTTTGCGCTCAGGAAGGAATCATTTCGACATGTCAAAGCGATATTGGAAGAACAGCTGTTTAAGTCAAGAGTTCGTCTGGACGGTTCTACTGTCGTACATATTCAGCCGAGAGAATAACCACGGTAGCTATTGTACAGACTTCACAGCCTACGGTCGGGCACCGCATCATTGATATGAACACCCTGGTCAGATATTACACGGTTGCCATTGCAGGTGGATAGTTTGCCAGCTTTGAAATTGTTGTAATCAAAATTATAGAATACCTTCTACTGAATACAGGCCTAAAGTCGTTTTAAAGTCAGTTATCTATTATACTTAAGAATTTATGAGTTAAAATCAATATTGATTACCAAATTTGATAAAGATTGAGCAATGCCGAAGCTTATCAGAAAGTTGGGAAAGTGACAAAGTTTCTATTGACCGGTACTCAACTCTGCATTAGTTCGATTCTTACAAATCTATGTAAATAATCATAGCCATATACCGCCAACTTATACACCAAGTACATGTTACGTAACAAGGATTACAATATTTTATTGAGTTATAGAGCGACTAACTTGGATCTCAGAATCTCAGTAAACAGACAATTATATTCATAAAACAAATGCCTGCCGCTACCACGATTATTTTCTATCCTTCTTACATTAGACAGTGCTTCGCTTAAAGCTGGCAATACATGATTATTTCATTTAAATCCATTCCATATATCCTTTCTTGGAACTTGATCGTTTGTTTGCCCTCCAACATCGAGGGTACCTTCAATCAATAGAACAACCAGAAGAAACTACACCAGGGAACTACGATCAAATATCACATACCACAATAAGAATTCAAAAATCCATATCAGCCTTAAACTTATCAACAACGATTGTTATCAGCAAAAATATGCTAACGGATACAGACTATTGTGTAATGCTAGTTGATAAATCCACACCCAAGTCCGGTTGAACTCAATTTTTGGTTGATTTTGTAAGTTCTTTAATAATTTTAATTAGGTACTGATTGTCCCACCTTAGTTTAGTTTTGGATAAGGTTCCTAGTCACTTTCGAGTCTGAAGATAGGCAATATAACATTACATCACCGTCTTCCGATATAACGTCCATGAAATTCACGTATCGAAGGATGCACAGACAAAATAAGTTTAGAACGCTGGTTAATTTAAATAAGAAAAAGATAAGGGAACTAAATTCAGTCAAAAAGTTCAAGTTATCAAACTGAACACAGTTGGTAAAGTCTTAATTTCACTTGCAATCGGAAAGAGATCAATGAGATCGTCGACGTAAGAACAAACCGGTCCAGAGAAGCATTCAATTTGCGGCTTCAAAGCTGCACGGGCTCTCTATAAAATCGGCATCTATATAAAGAAGCCCGTAAAACTACCAGTTTTGCAGACAAGTTAGAATTTTAATTCGCCGTCGACCACTCACATACTGTTTGAACATCTGGCGGAGTTATTAGAAAAAGAAAGTCGCCAACATGGCCGAACTCTTTGCATATTCATGCGGTAGCTTGCCGATTCTACATTGTGTGGCCTCGAGAGAGAGATAAGTGGATTTATTAATGAACATTTTGATAATTGGTTGCTGTTTTGAAAATAGAATGGAAAACTGTCCACAGTTGTGAACAAAAGGCACAGTGAAGGAAGCGTGCCCCGCTTCGAACAATACTGTGATACATTCAATATAGGATTAGTCATTGCAGTTAACTGTAGGAAACAATGCCCATTATCTATTTAAAATTAATTATGAAATTCTACCACTAAATATGTTCTTTAAATATTTGTGAAAGACGTAAATTAACAGGTTGACCGTGTCACCGTGAATTAATTCACATTTACACTCCGACTGTGTCTAATAAAAGAACGAATCGAGTAAAACAAACTTGAACTTGAAATGAGTTTCGCGGGCGAGACGCTAAAAATAGTCATTACGCCTTGCGCGGGCGCATCGATCCCCGCCGCTCCGCAGTGCTGCGTAAACAGAGTCTTTATGCAATGACAGAACCGTGCAATCAGCGGGCTATTGCACTAAAGCAACACAACTCGAGAGAATTGTAAACCATTTGATTATCAATGTGTTTTTGTGTATTTTTAGTTCGTTTAAAACCTAAATATTGATACAAAGCCGATGATTCGAGTACATTTTACTGTAATGATTTGAGTCATCAATATAAACAATATTGACCGCGACTTCTGAACTTGAAACAAGACATTGCACAATGTGTCCATTGTCCATCAAAACCCACTAACCTTCTTATAAAGCTTGATCCAGGTGAGGTCTCCCTTGGAGTCGGTGTACTGGAGGCCAAAGAACCAGACCTCCCTGAGGCCGATGGTCTTGACCACCTGATCGAAGAGCTGCTTGCCGGTGGTCGTCTGCTGGATCGCAAACTCCAGCTCCGCGTCCATCGTCGTCACCCGGACGTTCATCTGGAGGAAATTAAGACAAATTAAAGATATGCATTTAACGATTTGGGAATGTTCCTAGCTATTTAACTAAATACTTATGTTCTATCCTACATTTGAGAAAACTACGTTTTTTTTTAGCTAAATTACCGGACTACAAAATAAATCTTTACGACGTGTTACTTTTGACGAGTTCTCACGACAAATTTTAAGTAAACTGCTACATTATAATCTAAGAAATACATTACCTAGACTGCTACTCATCTAGACTACTCAAATTATAATAAGTTTTGTATATATTCATTCAGTTACCATGTCTGACATTCATACATAGCATGAATAAAACAATTGTTTTATTTTTTAACATTTACAAGCAATTCAAGATCGAGACGGATGGAGTGAATCGACGCATGCACCGGCGCAAGCAAAGCCATAACCACCCGTTTTTGTAACTACCCGCAAATGGAAATATATCGTAGTTTAGTTAGAATTGGTCGGACGCCAAGCAACACGGATGTCATCATCCGGTTTATATTCTTATGTCATTCAGCTCAATTTACTAGAATATTGGTATTTTTAAATGTGTTTACTACATGTATGAAGTATTTTTAGTCATGATCCTTTGATGACGCGAGTTCAATACGAAATAGGTAGCTATCTTTTTCTAAGAGCGAGCTAGCTAAACTAGGATGGTTGCAGCTAAATAACAACTGTATATAACAACTATTTAAATACTGATTTGGTTGTTAAAATAGATGTTTCGTGTTGAAAAAACATAAGTTCTATAAAAAAAAATGTCTAATACTTATTTTAACACCTGACAACTAACCTTAGTTAGTTATTAACTTTTAATGCCAAAAGTTATCTGGCTCTACTGATTGGAAATGTGTCTAAACGAACCCAGTCAAGCCGCCACATATAAGAATCATTAAAGAATTTAACGAAAACTTGTTAATGGACATTCAGAATCTAACAAGACACAATAGCATACAAGAAAACCAGCTAACAATAGTAGGTGAACAATACAAGATCTCGTATCTACGGAAGTTGTGCACAATAGTTCGCCCGACCGCTGGGATACTTCTGTGTAATTCCGTAGATAATGCAGATTTTATTTGTGTTAATACCAACCATGCGTTTATTTATAGACACGCAACACTGCATTTTAATTATAATCACTTAATTTGCGTTTGTACATTAGCTTCCACGGTTTGCTTAGGTATTGAGGACGTTCTTGGTACAATATCAATATGTCCGTTATTTTCTAAATTTACAACAGTCAGTCCGCGATAATTATTTTAGGGTCAGATAACCAGTTATCTGTAGATCTGGGCGATGCTTCAATGGAAGGTGCAATTGAGAAACTGACCGAGATAACGCCTTGGCGACACCCAGCTTATCTCAGACTAGACAACGCAATGTTTGGATTAGAGTCACCGTTTTTTTAAATCTGTAGCCATGTTTGCGTTCATGGTTTATGGTCTGGGCGAAATTGGCTTAGTATAATTTTCAAGATCATAAACTACCTGCGAGCAAAGCCTTGTCCCAAATTATTTTTATTTTATATATGAAGACTTCTGTAGTTCATGATTTGCAAACAAGCTACAGCATAGTAATACCGGTCGAAAACATTCTTCTATCAACTGTAACTAAACAAAATATATACATACATTTTCGATAACAAGGACGTCATCAGATTTATTTACTTAGTACTTATACCTATTGAACATTGTTTGTATTTTTTAATGAACGACCTCACTAACATTAATATTTATTCGGGAAATTCATTTTTACCAAAAAACCTAACTAATGAGAGTTTTTAGAATTCCGCAGGCAACACTGCGCAAACTGTAACCTGTTATTGCTTAGGAACAAGTTGCCAAAAACGGCTGCGGAACTCGGCTCTGGTATGCTCGCGGTTTCGAAATTCTATTTATTATTAGAAATACACATTCAACAGAACTGAGGGTAATTAAAATAACTGGAATGGAACATTTAGCCGCTAATAGCATTACAATTAGAGGTTTATAGGACGCACGGCGGCGTGTCAAGGGAACTCATATGCGGGCAGAAGGCAAGGCTGTATGTGGATAGAGGAAAACCGACGCTGCTAACTTCATTACTTGCTATTAAACACACAAATAACATAATAGACATCATATCGCATGTTTCAAATAAGCATGCATGGAGGCTAACAAAAATGTTCTATTCAGTGACAAAGTAACCATTAATAGCTCTGTTACTGAATTATTAATATTATCGTGAATCACGCAGATTTGTAAATAAGTGTAAGGTCCAGCGAGGTATATGCAACTATGGGGAAAATCCAACTATTTTAAATAATTGCGCGACTTTAATTTTTTATGAAAATGCAATCTATACTATAATACAGGAACAAACATTGCTTCTAGATATAAAAGATGGCACTTAATTCATCTACCCCTGCTTAAGTTAAAGTGACATTTGAATATTCGCCATTTTGGTTGTTGTTTTCGAAAGCGTCGGCGTGCGAGTTTTTCATGAATAAATATAGAAATTCTTCTAAAAGTACCGGTGTTTTTATCCAGCAAGCCAATTTTGTATACGGTTAGGCTTTTTATACTATTTATTCGTTATTTTTACAATCATTTTAAGTAACAGAGCTGAAGTTACAATAGCCCCTTGAAACCGCGTCGAGGGGCAAATGTAACTTTTAGTTTAGTCTTAGGTTAGTTGCAATTACCACACCAAATTTGTATGGAAGCGATAAACGCCAGGGATGTCTTGGTGTCGATATATTTTTTAAAAGAACCAGATTGCTTTGTGGCAAACAGAAGACCAATAAATTTTGTTTATTTAAAATTTTATAACCTAAGAATAAAAAGTTTTATGTAAAGTATCTATAACACTGCATAATAAAGACTGTGATCAATATTTTTTTATAAGTATTTAAATAATTAACTATTTTGCTAAGTTGACTTAAATTACTATAAATTTAGTACTTTTTGAACCAATATATTGTCGCATTTAAGATGTCGACGTTGTCACTAGCCCATCTCATTTCAATATATGTAAATAAATTAAAATCGATAATATCTGGTAAAAGTATTATGTAAATAAAACGAATCTTTAAAACAAAAGACTCTGTCTTAAATGCCTTTCTATTTTAAAGTGCAATAAATACAAATTTCGTTATACCGTATTTTTAACGTTCCATCCTATTTCTAATTATTACTAGCTGGGCCCCACAGTTGTTCGCAATCAACATAATAGTCAAATTCATAAATACTTTTAATTTATAATCAAATCCGTTAATTCGTTCAGTTAACACTCCAACACACTACACACGCGCATAAAATTACACATTGTGGCCAGAACGCAGCCTTTACCTAGTGCAATTCCATTTAATTAACTGCGCGAGCAGAAAGTTATTTTACTTAACATATTTGTAGTATTTTATAAGAAAAATATTTCGAAATATTTGAATTTTATTTTATTTTAGTTAATCTAAATTGTCTTTATTTTTGGTGAGAAAAATATTTTTATCGATAAACTATGATCACATCTCAACACTATTCTCAAGAAAAAAGTTGCAGTTGCCCCTCAAAATTTTATAACCAAAATTACGGTATATTTCATCTTATTGCGCTGGCTTTAAGACCATTATCGCAAAACAGACTATAAAGATTATGACTTGAACCTATTTTTGAATATATATTCATAATGTATAGCAATCTACATATATAAGCTTTTGCTTTCTTTTTTTAGAAGTAATATAATTTAAACTTCTTTTTTCAACAAATAAACGAAGACTTCAAATAAATACTATTTCTTGATACATAGGGAACTTGGTAGGAAAAGTCTTTTTTAGCTCCGGCTCATATAAAATCCAGTACAAGAATTCAAATTTGTGTCCCTATCTTTTTTAGTTGCAATTGCCTCCCTGCACCTTAATTGTAAAATTCCGTCACTTATTTAAAGATCGGATCCCATAAGCTCACACCAAACAATCTGCACAGGTATGACATCATACCGAGTAACGTTCTGGCTTTATCTTAAAAGAGAACATCATAACATCGAAGGATGTCTGGCGGCCACATGGACCTTGTATTAAACAATAACTTGACTAATTTATTTCATTGTAAAATTATTAGTCACACGTTTAGTAAGAAGCAAAAACTGCAGAACTTGCCGCGGCTAACAAGAAAAATGATGATTTAAAGTCTATAAACGATGATGACAATCGAGTGATTGATGCGAGACCGAGGATGAGCGATTGCAGTAATTTGCTCGAACCGCCTAGCTGTGAGGAAGTAAGTAAGTAATAACTTGTGCCAAGGTTAGCGAGACACGTGTCTTTATGAACATTTCTTGTGATGGCTGACATTGTTGGGACTCACGAATGATCTTTAGTCCGGGTGTCAATTGTTTATGAAGGTAATAATGTCATAACAAGTATTCTAATAGTGATACAAATTAGAAGTTAATTTTTTTTATATGTAGGTTGGAAACTTTCATACAAAACAGTAACTATTACGGAGTTGCAGTTTCTTTCAATAGTAACTCTTCCGTTGATTCAAGGACGATGTTTTGAATATAAAAAATAATAATCTAACAAGTCTAACACTTCGCAGAGGGATTTGACTTTAAATTTTTACCTGTACTAGGCCAGGCCTGTCTTTGATTCTTAGCTTCTTCTCTATTTTTCTTATTTCGTATTTTGCGCGTTAATTATGTTCTTACTAACCACTCAATACTAAAATATTACCGGTTTGAGAATAAACATGAATAAATCATAATATTTAGGATACAAAATAATTATCTATTATATAATATGTAAGTGTTCATTATTAATAACTATTAAATAATTAACGAAGATTCTCACAATTTGAATTCCAAACAGCATTTGCATAAGTACTTACATCTACCAATGATGCAAATATTATTGTAGTTTACTAGTCAGCTTACGTAACATGGTCTTATTTAGATATTTTCTGAAACCAGTTCCTTTTTTTGGTTGAGGGCAGCTTTAGTTTGCAGGGGTAGTGAAGCAGGTGTGTGACAGGTGCCAGATGACACGTGCTTGATGTAGGATACGTATTGTACACCTCAATACAAATATACGTATAAAAATCTTCAATGCACGAAGAAAGTTAACCTTTCAAAAGTCGAAGTACCGGTGATGAAATAACTTATTTGAATATTTGAAAAAAGACCTCGCTAGATTTTTTTTATATAGCAATACTTGATTTCCTATTAGCCTTAGATTCTCATAGCCACATTTAATTACAAAAAAGTAAAACTTAACCGAGTCAAAAAGGTGAGAGTAGCGAGTTCGGCGGCGTGCGGTAGAAATCGGCATAATGTATGTGCTGTGTGAAGCCAAGTGCATCGTCTTGGTCGAGGCACACCGCGGTCGCAGCGATTCAAGTGCGACCCGAATAGATATGGGCATATGATCCGATCCACCCATTTGGGTAATTACCGGGTTATATTGGTTACGACCGGGTTTTAAACCATAATAACCTTTTTTGGTGGGTGATAATGAATTGTATGAAGGAAATGAAATTGTATTAGGAGAAATTAAACGATATATAATAAAATTATACATACGCCACGTGAAGACAAGCCAATATAGTTATTTGAGTATTTTAGACTAAGTAGGTATTCAAAATAATGAAAACACACGATAACGATTGTATGGACCTTTAAAATATATTCTTATTAAATTAAATATGTCAATTATTAGCTAGGTAATCACAAGTAAAATATATTCTTTCGAATTTGTTGTCATCGAGCCTGACGTTAATTTGTCTTATTGTTTGCATGTTTAATAATTGTTTGAAAAAATGTTTTAATCGAACATTATTAACAGTGTTTTTGAACAATTTATTACCATGCCAAATGTTAAGTGCGGAGATGACAGTATTAATATTTTATAGATTAGCTTAGAAATGTTACTTAGTAAAGCAAGAATTACTTAGCTACTCGTACTCCAAAACTGGCTAGTAAAGATTTTATATTTAATTTATCGTTCCTTAATCTACTTTGGAGAGCAAAACTTCTGACACTCTCTTTACATCATTATAATGATGCTTAACAGGTATTTTCTTTCCTAAAACACGGCGTAATGTGTTCGAAACAGGTTGCAAAACATATTAGCAAGCAATTTATTTTCACCCAATATTTTGGGTACCCAAATACCTGGGTTGAAATGGGTTAAGACGGGTTATTACCCACTCTTAGCTTGCCCATCTCTAGACCTGAATGAGGTCCTTGTGGGACACCCGCGCTTCATTCAAAAATATGGATTACTGACAGGTTTTAAATATACGTGTTGTTATATAAATATTATTCTCCGTATAATACGCAAAGTAGCAACAAGAAACGTGTGTGGAAACATTTAATTTTTACTTAGAATAGATAACGAAAGGCCTTGACGAACATGTTTAAAATGACTATTATAATGATGACGATATAGAAAATTAGCGTCGCCAAACGTGCTAATGTTTAGAATACATCGAACGTTCAGTAACTGAGTTAACTACTAAATAACTCACGCGTAATGTCATACACAACTTGTAACGATTGCCATATTCACGATTATGCAGCTAATAATAATGCAGCAGGCATCTCGCTAGCATTTCCTGTGATGTAATTGTAAATAGAAAGTAAACGGCAAATGTCCAATATAAATTATCCATGACCATTACGAAAGTTACTTTGTCCACATTCAATAAAATAAGGTATCATAGCAATCACTTGGTGATACTTCGGCTGCTATAAAAAAAAAGCATGTCGATAGCAACGCGAGTATGTAGTGGCTATTATCGTGTATATATCGTATATCGTAACATCGATCAAATATAATTCCAATTCCACGAAATTGAACACGGTCTAATCGGTCGGAGCGTCAGGGGATCTTTTGTAAAACAGGAAAACTTACCCATCCCTTTCTTACTACGGCTCTCAGACAAGGATAGGGAGTGCAAGACGGTTACAACCGTTTGAATCGTGCAAAATAAATAACAAAAAAAAGCCAGGCGGGATGCGGGAGTAAGAAAAGGTGACGTCACCCAACTCGAGATCCATACGAGCCTCGAGCAAAAACTTGTAAAATCATTCAGGTGACGAAACATTTGACATTGGTAAAGAATAGAGCCTGTTGCCAGCCGAGCTACGGTGTTTACAGAACTTTACCGATAACGAATTTTACGGAACTTTGCCATTGGTAAACCACTGATAAATCACCATGAAAATAACTTAAAAATTATTGAATGTTCAGTGGTTCAATGAAGAGGGTTATTTATCAGAATGAGGCAGACAAGAATCGGCGGAGTCATCAAGTCGCGTGATAAGGATCGTCCTTTGAAAGTTGTTATGTAATACCTGTTTGCCTCCGGCCACCATGTTGTCTGTTTGGTCACTAGCACTGGTAAAGTCACGAGGGTGAGTGGTAAGAGTTCTGAGGTGGTTCGGGGTGAGGGGCGGCACGGTAGCCGCGTGTGCCGAGCGCGGCGGAGCAGGTCGGACTGCGGCGCGCGCGCAGCGGGGATGCCGCCGCCCCGGCCTCAAGGCCACACTTCGTCGACGCCTACACTGACTTTTGCACTTATAAAAAACCAACTTCGGTGTAGAACCTTCATAAATCGCATCTTTACAATGCGATTCCATGTATTATGTCTTGGGTATTTTCTTACGATTATATGGTAGGAATTATGTGATTAACGGAGTGTACTCCGATACATTTTATTCGTGAATTATCAGGAAGGCGCCATGTTTAAAAGTTAAAGACGCAAATTAGGTCCGTTCCCAACCAGCGACTTAATTAGAGTAATTATTAAACTCCTATTCATGCACTATAGGTCCAAAATAATCAGAACTTAACAGTGATTCATAAAGCACAATAAGAAAAACCTAATCGTAAGTACGTATTAACCACCAAGACCTAATATCGCTGGCTTCAAAAACACATTTATGTCGCATAGAGTACCGAACCAGTTCCCAGCGGGTGCGCGTGCACCTACAACTCCAGCTCAGACCTCTACTATAAACAACCTAGGACTTTTAACCAGTAAGAATTAAAATAAAACGGAAGAAAGTATTTCTTGTATATTTCGGAACCCAACCAGAAGGGGGGATTTTAATTAACGTGTGTTTATGCTGTTTGTGTTGGGGCGGACGGACTTTGCTGCGATTTAATTTAAAGCTTGCATGAATCGAGAGTGTTTTTAATCATGATTTATGAAAATCGGTTCAGCCATTCACAAATTCCTGCTTCTTCTTGTAACCGCCGGTTACTAAGGCAAGCTTAATTATAGATTTTACTTAGTGAATTATACTTTAGTTAAGTCCAGATTTGTATGGACGTGAGTTGGGTATTTTTCTTTTTAATTTGTATATATACCTCTCTATTTACCTGGCCCAAAAATGTCATTAAGATATTATAATGAAATCAAAGATCAAAGACACATACTACAATATTTGATTTCCACATCTCACCTACATCTCCGTGATGTACCTACATCATTTAAGTAGATACGACAAGCAGCATGTAACCACGCGAACATGCGAATGATTAGGTAATCAACAATGAGTTAAACTAAATGTGCTATTATTATCTAGCTGCACAATGTATGTACTTGTACAACGCACGAATATAGGAGATAAAACTTTATTTTATGATCTATGTCACATCTTCAGAACAATACATTATGTAGTTGCTTACTAAGAAGGTATAAATAACAATTTCGCTAATGCAGTGACTATTAAAATATTTATCAAAAGGCTTAAATTGTCGATTTTAAGGTCGACATAAAACATCATCTTTATATAAGGAAAATTATTGATGACAAATATACATGGATAAAAAAATACCATCAATAAATAAAATATTCCTGTTTCTTGCTTTAACTCCCAGATGTGAATACCTAGTTAGTAGTTATTCTGATTCTTAACCCACTCATTTTTTAATTAAACTAGATCAATGACTAAGATGCAGGTGTAGGAAACTTAAAAACATACATATAAACCCACAGTCACATTTATATTATTCATAAGTTACTTAACCAACACCCACTCTACAATCTATACTTAAAATTTCCAAAGAATTAAATAACATATTCTATACAGGGTGTCCAAAGACTTGCTAAATTTAATTTCTGTATAGTTATTTAACAAAGTTTTTTACAGTGAAATTACTAGTTGCGCCTATAATCACTATGATTATTTCAGTTATCTGTGTACTTCTTGAATTGGCATTTGAATTCTCAGATACTCTGAGTGGTCCCTAACCACTTAGCTTGACAGTACTATTTGGTAATGAAATATAAATCAGAGCAATATCATGTGAAATCTTAGTAAACATGAGGTGATATGAAACAATTATATATTCATATATTTGTTATAAGTACAAGTAAAATAGATAAATATAATATATTTATATATTTTACTTGTACTGTAATGAATATTATTATAATAAATTCAACCATTGATAACACATCTTAACCTATATCAAACAGTATTTCACATGCTGTACTAGAATAATTTTAATTGTATCAGCTGTCTCTAAATATAATTTTACTAGCTTCGACTGTCCATAGTAATTTTTCAGCTAACATACATATTGATTTTAAAAGAAATTCCATATATTTAACAATAAATACCAACTGAAGACCAGATGTTTATATATTTATATGATGTTTCATCAAATACTGTTTCAATACAATGTATGTATTGTCTCACTTTACCAAAAAACTTGTTTTAGGTTAATAAATATTTTTTTGATTATAGTTATCAGATAATAAGCAACAGTCAGTACAGTCAGTATCCACAATCTCCACTCATCACATGTGATAACATCATGTGAAAAGGTTTAACAGTCTAAATGTTTTATAATAGAAATCATCCATTATTTTATTTATTTTATTTTATTTTCAACGGAAAACTTACAGATAATTAAGTAATTAACTTATTACAAATTAAGTTCAGTTATATGATTGAAAAGGTTTTTGTGCAAATTATTCGTACAATGTATGTTTAATGAGTAACACAACATTCAGGGTTTTTCAATTTATCAAACTTTATACCTAAACTAATTCTGCCCATTATTATAAATATAAACACATTAATTTGTGTTTAGTTAATATATTTCTAGTTTTGCTAAATATTGGGAATAAACTACCTGTAATGTAAGGAATCGAGTAAATATGTTGACAATAACCAACAAAACTGCAACACGCCTTTGTTGTGCCTACAACAGACAAGAGGGAAAGAAGCATGGCTGGTTGTCAAGTTCAGTCAATAAGATTAGGAGGATACAGGTATTTGGATGCCCAGAGACGGTGATCACTCCCTAGGTTACAATTATCTATCACTCAGAAAAAACAATACCTTAGTTAATATAGTTGAAATTTGCTTTAGATTCTATAATTTTATCACATACATATAAATCCATTAAAATGAGGCATATGCAGTTTTTTATGTATAATTATGTTCCAGGTATACAATGCCTGTAAGGTACACATGGATATTATCCAATAAGCATGTTCCACTTTTTCCTGTCCTGCCAAGTCTTGTCAGCTTTTAGTTCAAAGGTTATATACAATTTTTACTACATTATTTGTTCAAGCATCAAACAAAAACCTAATTCGAACTAGAAAGACTGAAATTCATGCAGTTTGTTTTCTA
Organism: Marasmarcha lunaedactyla; assembly: GCA_923062675.1. NCBI lineage: Eukaryota > Metazoa > Arthropoda > Insecta > Lepidoptera > Pterophoridae > Marasmarcha > Marasmarcha lunaedactyla. The sequence goes on from OV281344.1 coordinate 1,791,556, forward strand.
TTAATGACATTATTAACTTTCTATTGGATTTTCTGGTCAATTCATTTAAGTTTTCTCATACCAACTTAAATGTATTGATGTGCATTCATCATCAAAAGAACAATATTTATTTAGAAAGCATGTATGTGTGACATGTGTCCAAAGTTTACAAAATTATCCCTAAATGAATAATGTCATTATAGCTTGTACTAGTTACAACCATGTTTGGTTCAGCTAAAATGTATAAAACAATTGTCAAAACAACAACTACAATCAAATACAACTTTCAATGCAGCAAAAATAAACAATAAACCAAAACATTACACACAGACTAACCAAGGCACTATCGCCACTTCCTATGTCAAGTGCGTTGCTAATATAACCAAGAATCTGCAAAATAAATTACCTTTTAAATTCAATATGACAGTAATATATTTATATAATTTTGACTTGAATTAATGGATAAGTGTAAGAACTAAAGTACAATAAAACTTGTATTTTTTTAATTGTATCTCATACCACCAAAGAAGTTCTTAGACTAAAATAAGTGCCTAGACAACATTCACCATCAATGATGTTTTTCTTGAATAAAGAATGAATTGCAATTCACCTAAATACTTAGAGTAAGTGAAATCAGTCACACATACTACAGTTGTTATTGATATAAATACGTCAAATTTGTGATGGTACATGAGGTAACTCACCGATTTGGGCATCTTGGCGGTTTAGGATCACAATCTGAAAAAATAAAGTTGCTATTTAACATCGAAAGCACGCGAAAATTGTTCGATAGTAACACCAGACGACAAGTAGGTTCGCAAACTTGCCGCGTGACAGTTTTATGAAAAAAGTGTATTTGATCTGCGAGACGCAGTTCTAGCAACAACTTGCAGGGTTGTTCAATGAGCAAATACAGTAAAATGGGACTAATAAAGTGATTACAATAGGATTAAAGTCGCCGGCGGGTTAGTAATGTGTACAGAAAAATGTCGCTTCGGTATTCAGGCCAAGCGATTACGATAAAAATGAAATGTTGAGTTTGTAGAAAATTCATTTACACGATTACATACCCAACAAAAAGAAGATTTATCACCTAATAATCCACATAAGTAGCACAACACACATAGAACAAGAAGCACACACCCAAGAGACACAAAAATATCGCGATGTGACAGACAACTGCCTGCGTGACGTGGTAGCCGGTGTTACCGTAGTATTTCCATGATTTTCTTCCATGTATGCGTGGAAAGGGAATTATAAAATCACTGACAACACGAAAAAAGTGGGTGACAGAGTAATAAGAAATAGGTCACGCGAGGGAAGTTATTATAAAACCTTTTGAGTACTCTTCAGTTTAATAAAAAATGGAAAATACAATATCAAATTATTGATTTACCTAAAACAAAATAAGCTAATAGAGATGATTTGTGATACAGTTTCTAAAGTTTAAAAATATAAAATTGCTCTATATATAGAAAACCAAGCTATGCTTGCTGCTTTGCTCACGTAATTCTTGAAATAGCGCATAAACTAACTAGTGATGCCACGCATCTAGTGATGCTACGCATCAGAAGAACGTCTTCGTAACTACAACACTAGGAAGGAACCCACTTTTTCATTTTTTTAAAATTATTTCTCCTCAAGTTGAGGAAGGCAAGGCCGTGCTTAAATATATAAATTGAAATGCAATTCAACATTACAAAACACAAACGCTCGTGTCCCATTCCAGCCATCCAACTGCTGGCTGGCTAACCGACGAACGGTTATTGAACTTTTGTTTGACATTGATTGAAAACACATGAAATATATGTTAATCCAGCAGTCTAACATGAAGCCTACTGGGACGACTTCACGCAACGCTGTGTGCTCCTTGACTTACCATTTAGACATCCCACACACCTGGTTTTTGACAAAGCTAACGTTCTCTCGGTGAGAAAGTTATTTATCTACCAATGCATCCGTAAATACCACAAAAATGTAATACCTTTGCACAAAATTCAGGTAAAAGTATAAATAAATGTCCAGTTCCCAGAGTTCATAGTAAAATTGCCCAACAACACTATAGTCATGTTACACCTAGATTATATAACAAACTGAACAATACGTATAAAATTAGAAACTTAACAAATTTTGAAATTAAGCATACAATTTAAATTTTGGTTAAAGGACCTAAAATATGAAGATACAGAACACCTGTTGGTAATTCTGAAATGAAAACATCCAACATCCAATGTTTTTACAAACAAACATTAGAAACACACACGCACATTACACACATACAAATTATACAAACGTTACACATACTCTTTTTATATTCTTTTTACAAATACACATGCATTCTTACACACAAGCGCGCATATTGTTGAATCATATTTAATTGTAAAATAATGTATTAGTGATAAGTTAATAAGTTTCTCTTGTTTTGTGAAGTAACTGACTGACGAAAAACAGCTTACGCTAGTTCAGCAGTCTGGGCTTATACTCTCATTGTATTATTTTTTTGTTATAATAAATAAATAAATAAATTTCGTAGCAAGCTACAGAAATAAAAACGCTTCTAGCGCTGCCGCGCCTAGTAATCGGTAAATGAATATTTTTGATGTGTTCCAAAATACAGACAATAGGCTGTATGATCAGTTTTCGAAAACCATCTCACAATATTGTTGATCCTGGAAATAAATTGATTTATTTATTTTTAGAATTTTATTGAAAAAAATCTTATTACAAAGTATACTGATTATTTAAGCTGTCAAAACGCTTGCTCCAGCAATATGGCAACGAACGAGACTGGATTGTGACCACACGCGGTGAAGACACGGCATGCATTGATAGAAACAAAATGTTTACTTGCATGTGACGCCAACCAAACCGTTTAATGTCTAGGTGTTCAAATTAAAATGTATAAGTTTATAGGTGGAATTGTTTGGAAGAACCATTAATTATTGTTTATTGTTAATGCGAATTGCTTTTAAAATACATTACCTATGCGGATGGCATTAAATATTTAACTATTTTTTTGTGTTCAAAAATTGCCTATTGGCGGATACGGGTGTATTCACGTATTCACATCGTCGTATTAGCGCGAATAAGACGAATACGCGAACACGAATAACCATGTGGAGTGCGGGTATTAGACATAGCAAAGATATGAAGACTGTCGACCGTGATCCCGTCCTTACCTTATTACTTACTCCAGCATTTTAAGCTAGTATTTATGTACCTACCTGATACCAAACTAATCACTATGTACTGGTTTTGCAGCGCTTACTTTGTTTATTAGTAATCAATTATTGAATGGGGAAGCTGCTTTCTACCCGTTCGTCTTGTTCGTTTGGTCGAGTAGTTTATCCCTTATAGTATAGACAGCGAAGAATTCTCATGCTAGGCCTATAGCTCATATTCTATACATATGCTAAATTTCATCCAAATCCGTTCCAAATGCAAACTTGATTTTGCGTAGCATACATTCAAACATTCAAATTTTCCCATTTTGAAATAGTTTCCCATTTTTACTTCGTTACCTAAACTGGCATGAATTTTTTACACATTTGGCAGGGGGAAGCTCGAACCAATTCCTGGGTCTAATAATACCTGTTTGGTATCGATTTTAGTAGATATTTTTATAACATATTATACATGAAATAAAATAAATAATTATCTACAAAAGCAAGCACCTAGTCTGGCACTTCATTTGAAGTTATTGCGTTGTGACTACTATATATTACTTGTATTTATGGAATTATTGCGATTATTTCACATTTTATTATAGATTATTTGAAAAAAGTGATAATATTAAAATAAAAAGGTATAATGGATTTATTTTATTTAATCGTCGACTAGCAACGTTTTATCATCCCACTGGAAATAATTTTTAATGAGAATGAAGATCTGTTTGCAGTATAGATTTTTTAAAACAGAAAGAAAATGTAACGTGAATTTAAACCTATTTTCTACTATTAACTAACAGCAAAAACGTTTCATAGCAACACTATTTTTGTTCCATATTACGTAAATTGGTACAATTGCTGCTCTGTTGTGGAAGGTACTACAAAATATATATATATAAAAGTCAATAATTAAAATATTATCATATTCAAAGAAGTAATATTTTCAGAAGGGTAATAGTTTATAAGATCAATTCTTGCCAACGGCCCGGCGGCGCGCCAGCAACGGCGGCAGCGGCGCGGCGAAAGTTTAAAAAAATTTTTTGTCAATGTCATCGTGTGTCTTTAATGTGTTTTCAATCAATGTCAAACAAAAGTTCAATAACCGTCGGTTAGCCAGCCAGCAGTTGGATGGCTGGAATGGGACGAGTGTTTGTGTTTTGTAATGTTGAATTGCTTTTCAATTTATATCTTCAAGCACGGCAAAGGTTTAAATGGACTGAAAATAGAGTGTAGTTTAATAAAAACCTAAGTTTATACAGATTTTACAAAATGGCTTCGACGCCCTTTCGCAGATTGTGCCACTGGGGTCCTATCGCAGTTTTGGGTAAGTTCTTGAGCTCTTTTTTCCTCATGAATTTGCTAATAATGAGTGGTAATTAACGCTGATTATTTTGTTTATTTTGTTATGCAGCAATAATCAAACTTATAACGTGGGCGATGGTACATCTTCTTGGGATGTGGTGGCCTCCTCATGCATCTCTGGGAGGAGCTCTTCATGCAGCAGTATTCTTGGCACTTGCAGCGTCTACTTTGTATTACTTCCTGCAGTCTTTACTGGAAGGGCCAGGGTTTGTTCCCTTGGGTTGGAAACCTGTGAGTACTTTTTGTCATGGATTGTTATTTCCTAGAGCAATACCTATACATAAGATATTTGCATATGAAATGTAAGATTAAATAAAAATAAAAGTCTAAACATAGGGCCCTTAATTATATAAAGGTTTTGTTATTGTATAGTTTACTAAAGTTTTAGTGGTCAATAACTTCTCATCGTATGGTAATAAATAAAAAAATACCATTTGGTGGTTTAAAATACATAATTTATGTGAATTGTATCTCCATCAGAATTGTGCTCTAAAATTTGTCTGGCTGATGGTGCCTGCGGGCTGTCTGAACTCCACACAGAGTTTACATATAGGTGTAGTATATATTCCTCCTAATTTTAGCATACCAAATAAACTATCCTTATTACTAGATATCTTAAATGAGGCTACTCAAGCCCACCCGGATGTTTTCTTCTTAGTAGTAGGAGATTTTAATTTACCGAATATTCAGTGGACATCATGTGAGCCTTTATATTTAAAGAAGGGTAGTGTCAACTTACAAGTCGCAAGTCAGAATTTTATAAGTGATCTCTTATTTTTGGGCTTGAACCAATATAATACTGTAATACCTTAGACTTAGTTTACTCAAATTTTCCGTTATTAGTGAACCAAAGCAAAGTCCCCTTCTTTATGAGGACCAGTATGACCCTACTCTTGAAATAAATGTCTCGGAAATTAATAAATTACCGATGAAAACTAAATCAACTATAAAATATTTGTTCAGAAAGGCTAATTATGAGGAGATCAATCAGTATTTAAACACTTATGACTGGCATACATTATTCACGTACGTAAATATTGAATTCATGATTAACAGTTTTTACGATATTTTAAACAGTTATTCACAAGTTTGTTCCTCAAGTATTATCGTCGGGTTCCGGTAATTTTCCTGTATGGTATAATAGGTCCCTAATTAATATTATAAAAGATAAGGCAAAAAAGCATCGCCATTGGAAAAAGCACGGGAATCCTTCCGACTATGCATCATTTGCTTTGCTACGGTGAGTACAGAAGTCAGTGGAGAAACAATATTACGTTTCCTATATGCACTGGTCACAAGAAAACATTAAAATCGAGCCAAAATTGTTTTGGTCGTATGTCAAATCCTGGAAAAAAAGTGGCGCTAGCTATCCAAATAGTATGAAATATGGAGATAGGAACTTGAATGATGGACCTGAAATCTGCGCTGCTTTTAGTGACTTTTTCCATAAAAATTTTAGCAAGCCCAGTAACACACCATTGCCTACTGCTAACGCAATTTTTGGTTCGGTTTCCTGCTTGACTGGCATACTTGTAACCGAAGACGAAGTTTTTAAACTGCTTACTGCATTGGATAAGTGAAAGGGTGCAGGCAGCGATAACATACCACCTTTATTTTTTAGTAAATGTGCTAATGCTCTTCGTTTTCCTCTTACCTGTATTTTTAATAGGTGTTTTGAGGAAGGTTATATGCCACCAATCTGGAAAATAGCTCTTATTGTACCTGTGCATAAGAAAGGACTTAAATCATCTATAGAAAACTACAGACCCATATCAAAATTAAACACTCTTATTAAAGCGATGGAGAGAATTGTCCATAATCGTTTGTACCACACTATTGCACGCTCTATTCCAACTCAACAACACGGATTCATGAAGGGTCGTTCGACAAATACTAACTTGGCAAAATTCACCAACGATATTCTAAGTGAAATGGACGGCGGTGGTCAAGTGGATATTGTGTATGCCGATTTCGAGAAGGCTTTTGATCGAGTGGATCATATAATATTATTGAGAAAGCTTCAGGAATTAGGTGTACATGGTAACCTACTTAGATGGTTTGAATGCTACCTGCACAGGAGGAGTCAGGTTGTAGTGGTGGGAGGGTACAAATCGGATTTCATTACAATTACTTCTGGAGTCCCGCAGGGGTCAATTTTTGGACCATTGCTATATGTGGCATACTTGTATGACATAGACAAGTGTTTTGGGTTTTCTAAGTATCTAATGTACGCCGATGACATAAAAATTTACAAGACTGTAAATAACATTACGGATTGCTTAAACCTACAAAAAGACCTAAACCGTTTACAGGTTGTACTATACTGATAACCGCATATGTATAAATGTTGAAAAATGCGTGATTGTAACATTCAACCGAAAGAAAAAGAAAATTATCCTTGAGTACATGGTAAATAACGTGATTCTTAGTAGGGACGGTGAGGGACCTTGGACTACTTCTTGATTCGAAGTTGCTTTTCACTGATCACATTGATAATATGGTACATAAAGCATATAAAAGTTTAGGTTTCATTTTGAGAGTGACTAGGCCATTTTCTGATATTTACTGTATAAAAGTTTTATATTATTTTATTTATTTTATTTTATTTTTATTTTACAGGAAAACTTACAGCAAGGAATCATTGTGAATACATTTTTGTATATACGACAGCCAAATAAAGTTTTCATTTATAGGTATTTACACAATCACTTAAATAAAAGAAATGAAACAGTCACAGAAACCAAACGTATAAAAAAATAGTAAAAATAATAATAATAACAATATAACAACAGAGTCAACAGAGACATCTCCTACTAGAGTTGTGTGGTTTTTTTTTATTTATTTGTCTGCAAAAAACAATCTAGCCATCGCCGCTCTAACACTTGATATACTGGTATATCATATAAATATATCGAAATTGCTTAATTTGCGATTTGCTTTGTTCACCTGATTGCAAGATCGTGTAATGAATGAGTTCTGCCTATAGTTAGTACTTGCGGTGGGGACGTGGAGTAAGGTAGGACTTCTGTATAATTTGGTGTGCGCGCAAATACCAACCGTAGCCAGAAGCTCTGGAACATCGATCTTATTATTCATAATTTTCATAATATTACAGATATCTGCTATTTCTCTCCGCATGTTCAGTGGTAGTATATGGTGCCGTCTACAACGAGATAGGTAGTCTTCATCAAAAGTACTACATTTGAACTGTAGAAATCTCAAGAATTTTTTCTGAATTTTTTCTAAACGTGTACTGTATATGTAATATGTAGGGTTCCAAACAGATGTTTATATATATATGTACATATGCATATGTTCGTAGTATCATTGAGTACTGCTCTAGCATTTGGAACCCTATGTATGATATTTACTTGGTTAATATAGAGGCAATCCAACGTAAGTTTATTAAACATTTAAACTTTCGCACAATCGCCACTGACAATGGTTACACAGAATCTTGTAAGCAACATAACCTCCTATCTCTTGAAAATCGACGCACTTTGCTTGATATGACATTTTTACATGGAATTTGCAATAACACCATAGACTCTGTAGAATTAACCACATTGACCCTATGTCTATGCACACCTAGTAAGCGAACTAGACATACGCAACTTTATCACATTCCAGCAGTCCACACTAATTACGCTATAAATTCTGTCATATGCCGAATCCAGAATAAATATAATAAGCATTTTACATCTGCTGATATTTTTAGTAGTAGCAAGCAACGTTTCAAAAACCAAATTATGAAACAGTTTCACAAAACTACTGTTACACACACACACACACACACACACACACACACACACACACACACACTCACACTCACACTCACACTCACACACCTACTTCACGCACGTATTATGGCGTCTTTTTATAATTTTGTTATTTTTTAATCGAAATGGGTAAGAATTTTTGATCTGTACAATACAGCTGTGCCTTATATGTTAATTTATTTAAAAAAATGAAAAATCCGTAATTAGCAATAAGTTAAGTTTTTATAAGATGAATATTATACCAATGTATAAATTTTTTTAAATTTATATTGAGTGCTGTGGATTTTTGTAAATAAATAAAATAAAATAATAATACTAAAAATTGACACGTTTTATAAAACACATGTTTTAAAGTCTTTGGAAGAACAACACCTATGAAAAGTGGGTTTCATGTTACAAGCTACACTGACTTACAGGTGGTTTTTCTGTAATAAGGTAAGAAAGCAGGATATGATTTTCAAGCATATTTTATATTGTCTATTTGCTACCATTATTTGTTACCACGTTTACTGTCAACCATATGTTAGTTGCATCACAGGTAAAGTTTATTACAAGCAGAAATAACCAAATAACTAATGGAAGAAATATTGTCAGTGAGAATTAGAACCTAAATTCATAAAGTGTACAGTCGGCCGCATAAGTTGCTTAACAGAATCAAAAGTTCGACTTTTGGAATGAAAGCTTTTAGCAACTTATGAATCAGTTATGTTATGCTTATTATGAACGTTTGTAAGTTAAGTTTATTTTGCGCCCTTGTAACGACAAAGACTTATAGTTTGTTGGGTGTTCAGTTGTGCACTTTTGATTCTGTTAATTATGCGGCCGACTGTACAAATTCGTTACTGACAAGCTTTTCCCCTTCCAGACTTTTTTACTTTGAGAATAGGTATTAGGTCCTCTGTCATTTTATATCTTTATTAAAACAATATATAAACAGTAAACAATTTTTGGTTTCAGGAAGTGGAAGATGATAAACAGTATTTACAATTCTGTTCTACTTGTAATGGATATAAAGCACCAAGATCTCACCATTGTAGAAAATGTAAGTTAATTTTTATTTAAACTTTATATCAGAGTAAATAAAAATTTGAGCCAAGAGCCAATCTAGGTGGGATAAATATATTTAGCAATGGGCACTACCAAATACAAAACAATATTTGCAGGTGGTTATTGTGTAAAGAAGATGGATCACCACTGTCCGTGGATCAACTGCTGCGTGGGGCACAACAACCATGGCTACTTCCTCATGTTCCTGTCTTCAGCTGTGCTCGGGTGCTTCCATGCTTCAATTGTAAGTTACTGCCGTATTGGTATTGACGTGCCGTGGAACTGCACTGAGCCTCCACTAAGTTCCCCGACTGTACCACATGCATCACATGGTCAACATTTATGTGTAGTCGTCTTCTTGGATCATAGATGTTTTAAAGTAGACGTAATTAAAAATCCATAATACATATTATTTTATTTATTTTATTTCTAACCAAACAATAGGAAAATATGCATGTGATTCAAACGAGGTCAGATATATTTTATTGTTTATTAGGTATTGAAAAATGCATATTTCCTATTTCCCACTCGTAGTTTCTAAGACTTATCTTATTTGAAATGAGACAATGTGTTCATCTTTTCGATCATTTACACAGCATACACAACCAACTTAAAAGACTAAACTCATAGATTTATGACGTAATAGGTTTGCCCGCGGCTTCTCTCGCATAACAATTTTGGTAATAAATGGGTATTCTGTCAATTTGTTAAATGTCATCCAAATCCATTCACCTATTTATACATACGTGATTAGTTATCAAACATCCAAACACACAAAGCTACTAGGATTATTAGATCTTAATCGCCATTAATTTATTTATTTCATCCATTTATTATTAAAACCAAAGCTAATGTTACAGGTACTAATAATATGCATGTACCACGCAATAAACCGCGTGTGGTACATCCGCCACGGGTCGGGGTCGGAACCCCTGATCTACCTGACCCTCAGCTCGCTGCTGTTGACCCTGCTGGCCATAGGCATGGCCGTTGGGGTCGTGTTGGCGGTCGGCACGTTGCTGTACATGCAGGTCGGTGTTCACAATAACTGTGTCGGTAGAACAGGCTGTGGAAAGAAAAGGGGCTTTCTCAGTTTAGTTAGGAGGTGTGATGTTTTTGTTTGTGTAGCTTTGATGAAAGTAAAATAGCGGAAGATACGTTCTTACATTACATACCACAGATACGACGGTGGATCGAAAAGTTCGCGGCCTAACATAGATAGCGTTGTCATACTATTATAAAACTACCCTCATATGAAACCTAGACTCTTTGTCAGTCTCTGCGCAATTTTTCTCTGAGATACATGCGTAATTATTTATTTTGAACATTAAGTGAGAGTAAGTTTCATTAATTTTGAAAATGCATAGTTTAGAGCACCGTGACGTGATCAAATACCTCCACAAGCAACACTTAACTCCAAAGCAGATTCATGAAGATATGGTGGCTACTTTAGGAACATCTGCTCCGTCGTATACAATGATAAAAAAGTGGACAGCTGAATTTAAACGTGGACAAGAGAGCATCAAAGATGACCCCCGCTCTGGACGGCCTTCTACAGCTACGACTTTGGAAAACATCGAAAAAATATGTGATCTCATCATGGGAGCCAGAAGATTGAAAGTATCTTAGATAGCTGAAGTTCTAGGGATTTCATATGAACGTACACAAAACATGACGATTAATGAATTAGGGTTCCACAAGGTGTCTGCAAGATGGGTTCCGCGGCTCCTTTCAGTTGAACAGAAACGAACTCGGCTCACGATTTCTAGAGACTGTTTAGAGCTTTTTCAAGCTGATCCAAACGAATTTTTGGCAAGGTTTGTTACTATGGACGAAACATGGGTTTATCACTATACTCCTGAATCCAAACAACAATCCAAACAATGGAAAAGACCCGGATCTCTACCCCTAAGAAAGCCAAGGTGTGTTTTTCAGTAAACAAGGTAATGGCATCGGTTTTCTGGGATTCCGAGGATGTCATCTTGGTTGTTTACTTAGAAAGAGGTCAAACTGTAAATTCTGCATACTACTGCACACTATTACGTCGTTTACGCGAAGAAATAAAGTCTAAAAGACCAGGATTGTTGACCAAGAAAGTTTTGTTTCATTAGGACAATGCTCGTGTTCACACATCTGCAGGATCGATGGCTCAAATAGTGAATTGTGGTTTCGAATTGCTTCCTCATCCCCCATTTTTCACCTGACTTGGCACCTTCTGACTTACAACTATTTACACAACTAAAAATACACTTAGGTGGAATGAAATTTTCTACCAATGAGGAGGTCAAAGTGGCCGTAGATGCCTTTTTTGATGGCTGGACTAAGTGCTGTGACCTAGGAGGAGAGTGTAGAAAAATAAATATAAAAAATTGCATTATTCCTGTGTTTTCTTATTGAGGCCGCGAACTTTTCAATCTACCCTCGTACTCACACGAACTCGATTACATTGCTCATCGACATAAAAGAGATGTTTGGTGTGGGGGTAAGTAGCCTTGTCTTCCATGCGAGAGGTCCCGGGTTCGAATCCTGGTAGGGGCAGATTTTGATATATTTGCTTTCTAGTCATGGATGTGTGTGTACGTTTATTTAAGTTTATTTCTAATATTTATGTATTAAAAAAAATATCTATGTGTGTTTATATATTTCTTAAATTTATTTATCCGTTATCTAGTATCTATAACACAAGTTCTTAATGATACTTAATTTGGGGTAGATAATGTGGTGTGATTGTTAGAAATATTTATTATTATTATTTATAACTTGGCTTGCGAGCTTCGAGTTCGTATAGTTTCGTTTGTAGTCGTATGCTGTCGTACTATGCGATTCAAATGAAAATAGGAATGTCAATGACCTCTATCTGTCAAATTTCACGTGAAAATTATGGTCTGCAAAAGAAAACTTTTTTGCATAAAAATAACCATTTATTTTACTTTAAGTATCGAAAAGAAATTTTTCCAAATAAAACTGTATTCAAAAAAGAACTTTATGAGTTAATAGAATGGCACAAAAATAGCATTCTCAACTCTCACGGTTTTGAAATTTTGAGGTTGACACCTTACAATTCTGATTTAAATACAATCGAATACATTTGGCACTTAATCAAGCGTAGGGCGGCAGACAAAAACGTCAAAAAGTTAGAAAGCCAAATTGAGAGGTTGACGCTAGAAGCAATTGCTTGCTTAAATAATTTCTATTTAAAAAAGTCTTTTTTTTTGCTCACGCTACCTTACCGGTTCGAATTGACGGCTATGACGTCACATTATGGCACCAAGTCGGTCCTATTGTTACTTGAAACGCATTGTATATTGTCGGTTCGGTTTGCGTGGCTAAACCTTTGAACAAGTTAAATCAAGCGACAGGAACAAGACTTTTGAGATCCGTGCCTTAGAAGCTTGTCAGCTATCTTCCGTTAGTTTACTGAAATCCAAGGTGATAAGTAAATTTTTATGTTAACAAAAAAGTACCAAAGCAATTTGTAAAGAAACTTTTTGGGAAATCAGAATTTACAATGTACTCTGTGATTAATTATAAAATAATATAATGCTTGGTTAAAACTGTTTGCATCCATATTTTCAGGCTTATTATAAATGTTTGTAGAAGCAGAGACTATATAGTAAATAACTATAGACTAATCATGTCTAACAAAATTTTGTGATTTGAAAAATAGTTGTTTTTAAGATAGAGAGATGGCGTTAGTTGTATTAAATTAACAATTTATTTAAATTTAGTCAAAATAATACGTAAAAAAACTTAAGATGGCGCTGTTTACAAAATCATTTGATATTTCATTGCAAGTACTATCAGTAGGTATCAGGCGACAACAGACGTTGCCAGCTAGTGCATTATATTATTTGATGCTATGTTGCCGCTCTTATAATTCAGTAACAGAAAACTTTACACCACCCCGGATATTATTTGTAGTGTTACTGGGTTACTGTATTGCCAGTATATAATTTTTCCCACAAAAATATAGCATTCATCTATACAGTTTGTTCTTATCTGCCTTAACATAATAAAACGAATTTTAGTGCATTTAATTAATAGGAATATAATATTTTACTTTATTTCTTGATATCGATAAAAATTATATCGTAATAAGTGCATAATTTTTATTTATAATGCATATAACTCATAACTATTTTGCAATAATTAAAAAAATATTTTCTTGCTGGATTATTATTTAAAAAAATGTTCTTTATCCATCAACTTTTTTTGTTCTTTTATGACAACATTTTATTTGTTTGACAATTTGAATTCTTTGTCGTTTATTGTTGTTGCTATGGGTGTGTGTTTGTTTTGGCACTTTTCCCTGCATTTCTTTGAGTTCACAATATTTCTGCTCGCCTAATGTGACTCTTGCAAATTTTATGGACCTTGATTAAGCTTATGTTTTGGCGGCTACATATATCGTATAACATGTGCGTTTAGCACAACTGTGATAATAAAAAGCTTTTAAAAATAGGTTATTATGGCAATTAAAATAAGGAGATGGTAGGTAGTGCCCAGGCGTCTCTGAACAAAATAAACTTACACCAGTATGTTTATGGTCTTTTGTAGTTGTCATTTTATCATCTATAAAGTTAGAATAAATTACTATCTACCTTTTCTTATTGAGTAAAATTATCAAAATCAATGATATAAAATGATGATTAATACAAATATTTTGCACTACGTTTCTTGTCAATAATTCATATAAAAATTAAAGACAAGGTTGGTCCAAGCTATTTGAGAGCGACATCTAGTAATAGCTTGGATTTTGAGCTTTTTCCGAGTCACGAATTTTTACTATAGTTATTTACTAGTTATTATTATTATTATTATTACTAGTCTCTGGTAGAAACTAACTAAACTTTTATGCAATATAAATGTACTGTTTTCTTTCATTATATTTGATTATTGCGATTTATTTTATTTTAGGTCCTAAAGTGGACCGTTTCGTAAATAAGTGCCACTTGTTCGTATACTTCTGTCTAGCCTCAGTTCGCGCTGATGTGTCGTTGCTGAGCAGTCACCGCGACTTACACGTCGCTGACTGCATTTTTTTTTTAATTTTCTCGATGATCGTGATTTACCTGATGGCTAATTACCACTACCCCACGACCGAGTGGTGTAGTGGCAAGTAGACCTGCCTCATACGCCGAAGGTCCCAGGTTCGAGTCCAGGCCGGGGCATTCATTTGTGTGATGAACATAAATGTTTGTTCTCGGGTCATGGTTGTTTATATTTATATATGTTTGTTTATCCTGGGTTCCCCCAGTTCGCTGTATGGTCATCCATAACACAAGCTCTGCTTACTTTGGGGCCATACAGTTGGTGAGTTTGTCTGGGGATTTATTATTATTATTAATATCGGCGCCCATGGACATCGTTAATCGTAGATGTTATTGTTATTTATTGTTATTACGGATATTATGGCACGTGGTTGTGATGGCACTTTTAATAGTTTTAAAAATCTGTAGTACCGGCCCATACGAGATCCTAACATAAACTCTACAACTAGTAAAATATTGTTGTGTTCAGTGTTACATAGACAATTGTTGCCAGAATAAATGAATTAAAAGCTATATCGCAAAATTACAGCTACGTGGAGTCTCCCGCAACCGCACCACCATCGAAGACTGGATCCTGGACAAGGCTATAGCTCGTCGAGAGGAGCTGGGGCTCCCACCGTTCGTGTTCCCGTACGACGTGGGCTGCCGGAACAACTTCAGGTTGCTGTGGTGGGGACACAAGTACGACGGGATGAAGTGGCCCGTGAGAGTGGGGTGTGGGGAGTACGATCTCACGGTGGGTTTTGTTGGGTGTTCGGTTCGATCATTTTGACCTATTTAACTGTTGTTAGTTGAATATGATTTGCAAAGCCACACAATTGTGTGCGCTTAAAATTTTTTTCGCAAATGAATATTACTTGGTAATTCTTATTTCTGTAAAGTAAAATAACTTTGACAACTTAAAAATTCCTTCAGAAAAAAAGGACTGTTTTCTATAGAACTCGAGTGATGCCTTTATCAGCAAAATAAAAAAAAACAACTCATCATCTTTATCACTAAAAGGCGCCTCATTAATTTCAGATGGAGCAGCAAGCCCAGAAGCTCGACAAGCGCCAACGCTCGCGGCTGTACACGGCCACCCTGCCGTACTCGGGCCGCTGGCTGCCCGTCCTGGCCCGGCCTCGGGCTACCCTCAACGCTCCGTGCAGCGATGAACCTCGGCTTGCGTTGGAGGTCAATGACATTATTAGAGCAACCAGGCAGAGGAAGTGAGTGGATATTTTTATAGTTTATGCGCTTTGTAATGTGTGTGCATTTATTATTTCATACTGAAATGTATTATCAACTTTGCCTGATTATCAGGGAACTTCTAGGCTTATTCAACTGTGGAAAAAGGAATTGACATCCTGCAAGGTTGTGTATGTTGGTTGAAGTAAAAATCCATCTTTGTCTGACTTGGTTCAAGCATAGTATTTATCTGTATTTTAATTAATAATAGTTTTTAATGATGAGTGCAATATAAACACAGAATGTTACTTTTCTAGGCACCTATACCACCTTCTTGCGTTCCAGTGTCTCTTCCAGACCTTGATTTGACTTTCTTTACCTTTAACTCAAGAAATGAATAATTATTTATTGAATTATTTCCTAAATAATTATCAATACATAAAAACTCCTTATTTGCAGGCACTGGTTGTTCGGTGAGAAGCTAACAGGCAGTGGAGAAGGCACCCGAGGCTCTCGTGGTTGGTTTCCACGAGACTGCGTGGTCCCCACCGACCAGCTTACCAAGAAACCCGACTAGCACTCGTGTGAGGCCTTCGACTGTGACCTCAGACTGGTGTGAGGTCTATGTGAAGTGACTTCGAAATGTTGTGATACATACAATGGCTGTTAAGAAGAAATTTGAATTAAGTGATACAGTGAAAAGTGCTTCTTTTGGATCAAAATGTTATATATTTGCATAGTTAATTTTTCAGCCAGACATAACACAACTATGCTTATGTTGAAGTGGAATATAAAACTTAAAATAAAACTGTAATCCCGGGATAAATAGGCTGTTTCCTGGAAACTGTAGGTAAAAATCTTAAGGCCTAAATAAAATAAATGCATATACAAAGTAAACAACAACTCATAAATAATTGTGTTAATCGCGCAAATGCATACCAGCTCTACCATGAGGTTGTCATGTTTTCTTATTTTACAGCAAGAATCACACACACCTAGCCTGTAAAACAATTTTAGCCAAAATTAATAATGCATTTAATAAGTGTAACTAATCATTATAATAGTTATAACCAATGCTGTATGATGTTACTCAAAATTATGTGCATGTCTCTTTCATATTCTAATTGTGTATAAACGATTAACACAGATATAAATATTGTAGAGTTAGTATAAGCCAATTTTTTGTCTAGTTTTTGCAACTGCATAAACCATTTACAGGTATGCACAATTCTATACCCTGCAATGATTCCCAGTGTTATTTAGACATTGTATTTTGTTATGTTTTGGTTAAAATAGTTTTAAATCAATATTTGTCAAAAATTTGTTTAAATCATGCAACAGGTATTCATTTAGAGTTTTTTTATAACTTTAGGCAAGTTATGCTTCTTAATTAAGTCTTTATGTAGACAAAAAACTAATTTTATTTTACAGGTTTTTTTAATAGTATAATTGTGATATGATGTGAGAATGCTATAAGTATACAAATTTGCAATTTAAAATGCATGTGGTTTATTTCAAGATTTCTATATTTTTGTATTCATTTGTTAAACTTTAAAAACATATTATTACAAGCATTTTTGTTGTTTGTTGGTATATTGTCCATATCATATTTTAAAATACTTGTTATAATCAATGCACAGATTGATTTAATAAAAATTTCATATTTTCCATTGTACTCTTTTTCTGAGCTCCAATTTGAAAAGGATATTGTACATAATATAGTAGCTTTATAATATGAGTGTTTTAGAACCAAATGTTAAATCAAAGGATTTGACAGACTAATGTATAAAAGTAAATATAAAATAATGTGTTCAAGATACATACCTATTAATTATATAAACTGTTATTATATAAATACCATGTATAATATTGTAAGTATACAGTGACTTATATCATGTGGTATATTAATGCCAATGTCAGCACTAAACAGCAACTGAATTTGAAACAAATTTTATATTTGAATTTATTTTTAAATGTACCTTCTATTGAGTTATGTCTTTTATGTGCGGATTCCTACTTTGAAAGTGAAATGTAATAAATTGATAAAATAAAAGATTATGAACCTTTTTATTTAGTGCACTCTGTCTGAAGTTCCCCCAACACAATACTGATGTTGTATAAGTGAGTTGAGATGTTCATAAGTTCTAAAGCACATTACCCTACCTGTTATTGGATATTAAGTACATGAGGTCTTGTTAACAACTGTAAAAAAAGCAAAACTACATGATTCCGGCCAGGATCGAACTGGCGACCTTCTGCGTGTAAAGCAGATGTGATAACCACTACACCACGGAACCCGTTGCTGGCGAGTACGAAAGTACAGTGCAACTTGACGTCATACGGAGCGCAGCGGGCGTGGTCTAAAACCAATTTCACTGTAAAATTTTACGTCGTATAATTTATTTTGTGCAAAGTATTTTCTATTTCTACATTCGCGTACAGACAACCGCTCATGTTGAACAACGCGCAGCTCTTATCAATATTTGCCGATATTATTTCAGTATTGTGTCAATTTATTTATAACAAGTATTAAATTGATGGCCATGACAGTGCGAGGCCCGCTAGCGCAGAGCTGAGTCAAATATTGCAGTCGGAATTAGCCAGTTAGTCAGTTAAAATGCCTCCCCATCACTTGCCTAATTTCTGTTGGACTGACAGAGACTTATTGTAATATTTTAAGTCACATTTAGGTATAATTTGTTAGTAAGGCGAAGGAAAACATCTTACGATCATAACATAACATAAAGCATCTAGGAAACGTACCTACCTAAGAAAATAGTTCGAAGGTAATTTCTGTCACTGCGCCTACTGTGCAGGCTTAGTGGACTATATAATAAGTTGCCTAAAACTACTCTATTGACGACCGAGTGGTGTAGTGCTAAGTAGCCTTGCCTCATACGCCGAAGGTTCGAGTCCTGGCAGGGGCATTCATTTGTGTGATAAACACATATGTTTGTTTTGCCACGGTTGTTTGTTTATTCTGGGTCCCCCCTCCAGTTGGTTGTATAGTCATCCATAACACAAGCTCTGCTTACTTTGGGGCCATACAGTTGGTGTGTTTATCTGGGGATTTTTTCATTATTAATACTATTGTTTGTCGGGTGAATGTGATCCCTACAGTGAGATTATTAAAGATGGTTGTATGACTTAGTTCGCACCGCCAATGAACGGAATGAGTGTCTATTTTTCCTAAAATATATACGGACATATGGAATGTTCCAGTGTGGAGTGAATACGCGTCTCTTGGATAGGCATGTACCAGCCTCGTCACAGCATCACAAATGCCAATCCAGTTCACGACAAAAAAGCAGGTTATATAGCACGGCTGTGATTCTCTTGGGTTTAGTGTGAAGGACGCCTAAAATATACACTACGTTACTTATAGAATTCATAAGTTTACAAACAAACAAAAATCTATTCATGCCTATTTCCTAGATAGTTAAGGTAGGTATATAGTTAAATAAATCATCTAAAAAAATTAAACCACTTATTTAAGGTTTAATTCTACAAGAGTTATTATGCCGGTTCGTGTCCTTTTTGGTTCGATATATTAGCAGGAACTCGGTGTGGATATGAACGCAGAAATCTCAATGTGTTCAAGTCTAACGAACGATACTAGACACAATCTTAAACGCAGGTAGGTAGGTAGTATCAAAACTTCAAGTTTTTAGTTTTTTAGTTTTTTAATTGAAAAAAAAGCAGTTATATGAGCTTCTTCGGGATTTTTTTAAATCACCTAAAAATTTTAATATCTCAGATGCATGACTAGTAATTTCCGGCTAGGGTGTCACATGACAAAATCTATTGCAAATCGGCTCTATTTTTACTTCCCGAAAGGAATGTATCGAATAACCCCTGTACCTATACATAATGAGGTATATTACATGTACTACGATGGGGTAAGGTTGAAAAGTGCCCTTGCCTTTAGTATTCTCGCTTCCAGAAGAAAACACAAACCAATACCGTATAATACTTAGTATTGTTTTTGAACATTCACCACGTAGTTTAATACACTTTTCCAATCGCTAGAACTAGTTTCTTTTTACTTCAAAGGAGGTTAAATATGGCTGATTTGAAAGCGTCGACTGCTTCTTGGAAAATATCGCGAGGATGTCTGAGAAATATTGATAAAAATTATTCAGGTGGATAGCCCTGCAGTGGAATTAGGTAGGTATTACAGCCACATATAACCATTTATTTATTTATTTACTGACCATTAACTGGTCTTTAAGGCTGTCGTGTTGGTGGGATCCTGCCATCTTAACAGTATTTATTTTATATTTCATTTGTTTATTATTTTAAATTGACAGAACGTTTCACAAAGAAAATTACATATTCTCCAAAAGCGACTGCAAGCTTTTGCGGTTTTTTGTTTGTGTGCACAATGTCGTTAATACGTTGAGGGGCCCCTCGGTCAACTGAGTCCAACGCTTCAAGTCGCAGCACCATCCCAAAGGCTAAACCCCTTTAGTTTAATTTTAAAACTACTTTAGTTTTTACAGGATACAAGCGTAACTTAACAGCCTGCACTGCAGAGAAACCTTTCATTCTTGAGGAAAACCCTGTTTATAAATAAGAAAGTAATTTGCATTGTATTAAGTTGTTTATTGAGGCAAGCAAGATATACCCAAGCTTTGTTTGATAGGAAAGGTTATGATTGAGGTCAGGAAAGGGGAGGTCGGGGTAGATATACCGTACAATACCAACTGTAAGATTTTTTTTTATTTTTTAAATCGAGTACCTCTGCCGGCAGGATCGTAGTCTTTGTTGACTACTGTTTTGTAGGAATATTGCATTTCATTTTTCTTTATTTACTTATATATTATTGTTATATGTCAATTAAAATATACTTATTAAATCTTTTAGACATATTTTTCTAAAGTGTTTTATTGCGTTTTGTTACTAAACTTGCTATGCTAATATAACATTCGAGGAACTCGTTCCTGAATTTCCCTTCTAGTAATGTGCTTATTTTATTAATATCCAGTTTTGTCTCAAGTTTCTGTTCTATATTGTATCTGGGTGACGCGAAGATAGGACATTCCAGCAATATGTTGGGAGCCGTCTCCTCCACTCCAGGCTCGCAGACACACGATGGGTTCTCCTTGCATTTAAACCGCGCTAGATACTCGGAGAAGCCACCATGCCCCGTCATGACCTGAGTGAGTATTTCCGTTGGTTTAATTTTTCTTATAAGTCGGTAGGCTGATGTTGTGCTCGGGAAAAAGATCTTAGTGATGGCCGCTGTATCGCTCGATTTATACCTTCCGTTCCATTCGTCAATCGATCACCCTGTCAAGCGGTGCATTTGGATGCGGGGCATTTATCATAATTTGGTCTTCGTTTGCTATTCACAGCTGCCTCTTTTGCAAGTTCGTCTGCTCTCTCATTCCCTGCTAGATCTGCATGAGCCTTTACCCAGAATAAACACACAGATTTATTTTGCTGAGTAAGGATTTTATGTTCTGTCTGGTGTTTACGGTTAAAGAATGAGAGCTCCGCAAGTTTGTAACTGTTTGGAGTGCGGCCATCGAGTCACTGTAAATAGCAAGGGAAGACTCTTTTTTCTGCAGGATTTCTTCACTAGCTCTGTGTATGCCTAGGAGTTCGGCCTGGTAGACGGTACAGTGGGATGGCAACGTAAGTTTTACAGCCTTGGTTTCGGTCTCGTTATTCCATAAGGATACCGAGGCTCCGACCCAGCTGGCAATCTTACTGCCATCCGTGTAAATGCGAACTGTCGGCGCATCTACGTAGCGGATCGAGCGCCATGCCAGTGACGTAGTAAACTGGTTTCGTTCCCACAGCCCCGGTCGCTCGCGCATCGAACACTCGGCTCTTCCGCGCCTGGTGAAATTTCTCCTCTGGAATGAAACCATTTTGATTTTGCCTGCAGCAGAGATGTGTACTCGTTATGAAATCGACGCCAGAAATGATCTCTGATGTACTGGATTCTTTTCCATCGATCCAGCCGCGTGATACAAGCATCAACTACCTGGGGATGTGGTACAGTTAAGAGTGTGCGTCCGATTAGAAAGTGGGAAGGAGTAAGTACCGAAAAGTCGTTAGGATCGGAAGAAAGTGGAGTAAGCGGCCGCGAATTTAAGATCGCTTCTATTTGAGTAAGACAGGTTGTCATCTCTTCGAAAGTGAAATGAGTGAGTGTAAGTAATCTTTTCAAATGATGTTTACACGATTTTACGGCAGCTTCAGCAAGTGAATTAAAATGAGGACTATATGCAGGCGTGAAAATGAACTCTATTCCATCTTGCGCCAATTTGGATGAAATATTTGATGTTTTTAATAATTTCTTAATATCATTTGACGCGCCTACAAAGTTTTTGCCTTTATCGGACGTGATGCTTCGAGGCTTGCCTCGACGCGCCACGAAACGATTTAGTGCTGCCATGTAAGCCTCAGAGGTGAGGTCGGTGACGAGCTCCAGGTGCACGGCTGTCACTGCTGAACAAACAAAGATGCACATATAAGACTTTATTAACTTACAACCGCGACCTTTGCGATCGGCTATCAATACTGGATCCGCATAATCAACGTAGGTGTTAAGCAATGGGAACTCTAAATGAGTTCTTGACTTAGGTAGTTGACCCATAAGGGGCTGAACATTTTGAGCTTTGTGTCTAAAGCATTTGAGACATTTATTCACGACAAATCTAGACAAATTTCTACCTCCTAGAGTCCAATAAGTCTGTCTTAATGTGACAATAGGAGTTGAGGACCAGCGTGTAAGAGCTTTAAATGTTCACTTTGAAATATAAGCTTTGTGAATGTATGTTTACTACATAGAACAATGGGATATTTTACATTGAAATCGTAGAGCGAGTTACCAAGCCTCCCGCCCACGCGAATTACATCATAGTCATCTAAAAAAGGTGTCAAAGAAAGTAGCCTGCTTTTCAATGGTAGTTCTTGTTGTAGTTCTCGTTGTACTTCTTACCCGCCGCGCTGATCACGTTCACCATGGCTGTGGATAGCAAAACATGGGCAGAAGTAGCAAGCTGCATAGAGTTGGCTGATAGCACAACTTTAGACGTAGAAGGCAAAGCAGTAGGTATAGCAGAAGGAAAAGGATTCGAAATTGGTTCAAATGTATCTAAATGTAAAAGCGTATTGTGTTTTACTTTACAATATTTACAATGAGAAAGCTTGCATTGCTTAGCAGAATGTCCTAAGCGTAGGCAGTTAAGGCAAACATTAAATTTAGTTGCTTTTAGCAAGCGATTTTCAATGCTTAAGTTCCTAAATGATTCGCATTTGTATAATGTATGACCTTGGGAACAAAGTGGGCATTTATTTATTTTATTTAAAGTATAATTCGACTTTTTATTTGCGTGAGTGATTTTTGAATTGAAAGTGTTATTTGAATGATTGTTATTAAGGGCTACAATGCTGCTCGGCTGTAGACAGCTACGGAAATTATTATTTGATTCGACTGATTCTAACCAGTCCGCCTTCCTGCTTAAAAAAGAACAAAATTGTATTAATGTAGGTTCATCCTTTAGAGAATTGTTTCTATGCTCTTCCCAATCACGGCTGGTTGTTAAATCTAATTTTTTGGACATAAAATAAATAAGAATCGGGTCCCAATGTTGAGTGGGCTGTTTGAGTATAGTTATTGCCCTTACATTTTTATTAATTGTGTCTGTAAGATTTCTTATACAGACACTGGATTCACAATATAAAGATTCAACGTCAATCAATGCCTTTAAGTGATTGTTAATAAGCAAGCGGTTGTTATCATACCGCTCACACAACAGGTCCCAAGCAATTTTATAGTGATCGCCCTTGAAGTCTATATTTTTTATTACTAAAGCGGCATTACCTTGAAGTGAAGCTCTGAGGTAGTGAAATTTATTTATTTCATTTATGCTAGAATTGTCGTGAATTAATGACGTAAAGGTATCTCGAAACTCGAGCCAGCATTGGTAGTTCCCATCGAAATGAGGTAAGTCGATTTTAGGCAAACGAACAAAGTCAGTCTTATTCAAATGAAGTGCACCTGAGTTAGCGTCACCGAAGCCCGCCACCGAGCCGTATATTAGAGTAGTGTAATATTAAGTTGGTCCTGGTCTACTGGTTTTGAAGTCCAAGCCAATCTGTTCTGCGGGATGAGGGGCCTCCATTGCCGAGCTCCTCTGTTCAACCTCCCTATCTCCGAGCTCTGGTTGATAGACGCCTTTCTTGGATTCGTACAGTGAAGCCATTTCCAGAACACGGAGATCCAACGGTAGAATTCCGGTGAGCGCAACCGCTAAGTGGAGCGACACTGTACGGTATGCTTTACAGATCGTTTGTTTCTTCCCTCTGAATGGCGAGCAGTTTATTTTTTACTCACAGCTTTGTCACTGCAGGTGCCCACGCACTAGCTGCGTATTTTTTACACACAGCTTTGTCACTGCAGGTGCCCACGCACTAGCTGCGTACAAGAGTATTGGCTCGACTGTTGCTGTATATATTATGCGGACATCTGGGTGCAAACCCCAGTTGATCTTTGCAGTCCTGCACAGTTGCTTGTAAGCAGCAATGCCTTTGCTGCACTGGTTTCCGACGTGGGTGTTAAAAGTTAATTTACTGTCGATAGTTAGGCCTAGGATCTTGACTTCGCTCTTTACGCCAACGTCAATACCATACCCAACGTCAATACCCATTATCAGTCGCGTTACTTCAGCATCCGCGTTAACAGCATTGTATTAGTTTTATGTGGTGCAAATTTCAGCCTGTTAGTGACACCCCATTGGCGAACAAATTCAAGAGTGGCATTGGCACACGCTTCTGTCTCTAGAGGCGTATCTGCATCGAAAACCAGTACAAAATCGTCTGCAAAGGCTTGCACGTTATCTCCCCTGTTTACCAGAGTCTTAAGCAGTGGATCTAGAGTAAGTTCTAGGGAATGGGACCACCAATCGATCCTTGATCGCAGCCTTTCTGTGTGGTCTTCCTCCGTTCAGTTCCAGCATACCTAACTCTGACATACCTATCAGTGAGATAACTATCGATGAAGCGACGTAAGTTAACAGGGTACTGTTCTTCGGCCAGTCGGACTCGGATTTTTGGCCACCAGGCACTGACCAAGGTTTCCTCTATGTCCAATGATACTACTATGACCATTTTTTTAAAGTTTGGACCTTTTTTTTGAAGTTTTTACATGGTTTGTAAAGACATAAAGGGAGTCCTCGGTGCTTCTCTGGGGCATGAATCCATATTGGCATGTGCTCAAGCGAGGTATGACATAGTATTTTATTCGCGCCAACCACATCGTCTCGTATATTTTTCCGAGCAGGGGAAGAAGGCCTTTTGGTCGGTAAGACTTTGGTATGGAGTAATCGTCCTTTCCTGGCTTTTTTAGAATTACTACCACTGCTTCCTTCAATTCTCTCGGAAAGCATTGTAACTCCAAACATTTATTAATAAAGCTCAGGAAAAGTTCAGGGTCCTTATGGATAACGCGATCACATATGTCCGCGGTATAACCATCCAGTCCCAGTGCTTTTTCAGATTGAAGAAAGATTGAAGGCCCATGTCATTTACCTTTCCCTGCTTTAATCCTAATTGAACGATGTTCTGCCATGTCCATATCTGTATTGTCCTTGGGATAGAAAGTCTCCGCTAACAGTCGTGCTAAGTCACTGTCATCCAGAATTTGATTGTTCTCCACTAGGGGTTGGTCATCTGTTTGTCTACTCGTTCTACTCAACACCCTATAGACACCATCCCACACACTCTTACGGTCTTGCTTTTCGCAAAACTGTTTCCAGCTTTCTATTTGTGCTCTTTTCAGTTCATTTTCATAATTTTCTCTTTTGCCAGGTACTTTTGAACCACTGTGGAGCGGCATACGGGCGCGGCGAGTCTGACCCTGTTCTTCAGAGTGGCGACTTCCTTCTTTAGCTGACCCAGTTTCTCGGACTACTTGTGTTTTTCTTTTTAGGTATGTGTTGTGTGCATGCCATAGTGATTATGTTTGTGTATTGCTTTAGTGTATGGTCTAGTTGGTCTGTGGTTGTGATGTTTTCTATTGCTTGTTTTGTGACGTTGTGTTCTTCAGTTAACTGGTTTAATTTCTTAAGAAATTCAGGCCAGTTAGCTTTCTTTGTGGTATAGAGTCTTGTTGTTTTTGCGATGTTTGTTGTCTCGTGATTTGTGTGGATTTATTGTAAGGTTTTAGCATTGTGGTCCGAGCTCGTCATACCTTCGTCAACCCTCCAGTCGTCCACTCTATCAAGCAGGTCCCCTCTTGTATCCGTGTTGTGCTCATCGCCGACGATTACAAGCTTTCTTGATCCTGAGGCTTCCCATACCTTGTAGAGATGGTCTAATTGAGGCTCAATTGGTGCATCTGGCTCGAAGTCATAGGATACTAGGGTGATCTTCCAGGATTTAGTCTTCGCTTCAACTACCAGTAGGTATATTTGTCGTACTTAGTTGTGGGTACTGTATTATGTCGATCTTTGGATCGAAGACGGCTTTAGCAGCCTTTACAGTACCCCTGCTGTTATCTTGGAAGATCCTAACTCCCCGGTATTCCTTTAGGTTATGCCCTCCTCCAACATATGGTTGCTGGAGAAGTGCACTCGATGCACCCCGTTTGACACCTTCCATCATCACCTCGTCTGATGCCAGTTTCTTTCTTTGCAGGTTGGCTTGTATAAATCGGTATTGGCATTTCACATCAGTGCCCTCAGCAATACGCGACCGACGTTCTAGCCAGTACATCCCATCTCCTGTACTGAACTGTAAGATTGTTTCAACACCGTTTTATGTACTTTTTTGTTTATTTCACAACATAGCAGTGTAGCAGTTTAATTTTGAGTAAGAGGTAGGGCGTTTTTGCCAGTATGTGTGTACTCCAGAGAAGCAACTTTCTCCAGGTTTTCCCCTTGCTCGAAAAGCGGGACGCTCACATGTTTGATTTTGCGTAAATAATAAAAAAGGAGGTGTCTTATCAGTTTCGAAATAATATTATTTTCACATTCCCCTGGCTGAGAAAAATTCGACTATAGCTATCAAATAACAGAACATAAATTGTATTTTATTGGCGACGAGTGCCTGCCTACCCAATTTACTCCGGCTTACTTAATTAATTTTATTTTATCTCATAGGTTGTTGTTGTTAGTCTCTTGCACTTTTCAACCACGTCAATACAAGTTTGTCCGTTTTAAAGACAACAAAATGAAGATATTTCTTTTATTCGCTACATTAATTATTTGCTGTCATGCTGGAAGCATCCACAATCAATTTGGAAACTCGGAAGAAGCAGTCCAGGGAAAAGGAACAATAAAACAAGTTCACAAGAAGGTAGAGCGCATAGAATATGACTACTACGGTGAAGAAAATAACGCTTTTCAACTTAAGCAAAACGATGGAGATTCGTATCTAAATGAATATGAAAAGAAAGTCGTTAATAAGTATCCTAAGAAGTACTCTTCAAAGCACTACATAGCAGATAAGAAAGACAAAGTCAAACGCGTACATAAACGTGATGTCTCTACGGAACAAGGAGCGGGAACAGAACAATCAATTCACTTAAGTGACCCATTAATAACAGTGCAGCAGAGTTTGTTCCAGGTAGGCTGTTTGCCGGGATATCTGAGAACACCTGAAGGAACTTGTCAGGAAATCGAAACATAATCCGACTTTTCAATGTTGGAAATAGTGTAACGAAACCTCTAAGTGAAGGTCCGAAGCTTTTTATTATATGTTGTGATAATGGTGATTTCTATGTATATTCTTATAAAGCACTTGTCTTGCACACAGTTTGTAATTGTGATCCGGCCATGATGCAGCGCAGTGATTCTAGCAAAATTTTGGCTAATATGGTAAAATATTTGTAGAGCGTTTTATTATTTGTCCAAATCGTATATAATGTAGGTAATGTGCTCTATTGATTGTTTGTTACCTTAAAGAAACTTACGCGAAAATCGCATTATGGCGCATTAAAACTATATATTTTTTGTGACTAGTACCTTATAGTCTAATTGCAAAGATGTTGAATGACAATCTTTATTAAATTTGGTAATTAAAAGCTATTAAAAGGATATGCTATAAATATAAAGCTCAACAGTTGTTTTTTTTCTAAAGGTGTATGTTTATGGTGTTAGGCAAGTACCTAACTGGTAAGAGCATGGTAAAACGCCTTCAATCTTTAACTGTATAAAAGATCACAAAGTTTACACAGATAGATTTCACAAAAACTTTAAACACATCTTTAGACACTGCCTAAATGTTTAACCAAGCGAAACTAAAATGTCTTCACCGTGCTGACTTTGGTATGCATTCAGATTCAGATTAATTTATTGCTCAATGTATGGTAAAAAATAGTTGTTTACAAAAAAGTTATGCTCCACATACAAAACTGTTATACAGCATGCAATTTTACAATAGTATGTTACTTAAAAGCTAAAAAACGTCACAATTCACTTCATCACTTAAAAATAACTTAAAAACAATTACATGTCACAGAATTTAGTTACAAACAATTACAATAATATTAATAAAGATAATAAAGCTTATATTATTATTACTATTATTAATTTTTAATTTAGGTACATTCTTTAAGATTTATGAAGTTTGCAATACATTTATCATAATTTAGGTTTTACATTTAAAATATTCATTAAGCGTATAAAAACATTTTTCTGTTAACCAATGTGAGAGTTCGCCTTTTAATTTGTTTTCTGGCAAATATTTAAAACGGTTTGGTAGCGCATTAAAAATTTTTATGCACATTGCGTATGATTGGTTAAGATATAGTTGCAGGCGCGGTGCATCGTCATACACTAATCTTTCTCCGTGCCGAGTAGCCCTGCCTAAGTTTTTAGCTCGACTAAAATAACACAGTGTTTAAAGATAAACAGGTGTTTAGCTCTAGTTAGCGGTAGTGGTTTTCCAACATGGAGTATCTCAGGTACGGCAGGTACCTGCTGGTATAAATGTGGTCACCGCTGAATCTAGTGTCTTTCTCGCTCCGATCGCCACGCGGTGCGGACGTGCAAGCCCCGTTCTCCGTTGATCGGTCCTTTCCCGCTATTCCGTGGCGCTCAGTCTACTGACGTCACAGTTTAGCGTGTTGGTTCCGTGCTACGGTTTTCAAGGTTTTCTACTCCCTCTGAGTGCTATCGAAGTGCGTTTTCTTCTTTGCGACTAAGCCCCTTAGTCTTCAAAGTGCTGTGCTAAGTTGTGTTGTGCTTGTGCTGAGTGCAGTGTTGTGCCCAGCGTAAGTAGTCTGGTTTCAGTGCAAAGGATACTTAACGGTGACAACGAATTTGTACTGAACCAGTCCTTTTTATTTTTATTTTATTTCTCTTCTCTATTTTATTTATTTTTCTTCTATTTTTCATATTTATTTTTATCATATCTGTGTGTTTTCGTGTGTATTTGTCCTTTCTGTCGGTAAAGGTTGACCCTAACGCGGTCAACTCTTTACCTGCGTACCCTTTTTTTAGGTTTCTAGGTAGCGGCCTTCGGCGTACTACTGTTAGTTTTAAGTTTTCCTCCCCAGCCCCCCTACCGCTGGTAGGGAGGTTAGCCGCTAGGATTTTGCTAGGTTTTAGGAACTAGGCATCTTTTATTATACTTTTATTTATTAATATTACTGTCCCAACCCTCCCTAATGGATCCGCTAAGCGTTATTAACGCGTTCACCCAGGCGCTTGCTGCGGTAGGCGTCTACATCCCGAAAGACATCATAACGCAGGCCTTGCAGGCATCAATCGCGTCCCCGGCCCCTCAGGCCTCAACCCCGGCCCCTCAGGCCTCAACCCCGGCCCCTCAGGCATCAACCCCGGCCCTTCAGGCCTCCAACGTCGAGACCCCTCAGGTCTACAGCTCTTCCTCGTCTCCCGCCTCGTCCGAGATGGACTGCGAATCGGTCGCATCCTCTCACGCGTCGCGTCGCAAGCGTACCGCTCCCGGGAGCGACTCCGGACCCGCGTCTGATACGTCGTCAGATGCCGTCACCTTAACCGGCTCTCCTGAGCCCGCGTTTCAACTTGTCGCCAAGCGCTCCAAGAAGCGCTCGAAGAAAGCTTCGGTATCTTCAATACCCGAGCCCTCCCCGGTGTCTTCAACACCAGCCCCCGCGCCGTTAAAATCGCTCGAAGTAACCTCGCCTCCGTCGGTCCCATCGAAGCCAGCGACGCGCTGCGCTCCCGTCCCGCCGAAACCTCAGCTCCCTCCGCCCGTCTTCCTGCGTGAAAAAGCGCGCTGGACCGCGGTTTCTAACTTGTGCAAAGAGCACAAAATTAATTACTTAAAAGCAACCAATGCAGGCGACACAATTAAAATCCAGGTCACGACCGTCGACGACTTCCGCGCGTTCACTCGGTTACTTTCTTTAAAACAAATAGCTTATCACACCTACGCCCTCCCGGAGGAGCGTAAGATCCCCGCAGTACTACGGGGCGTCCCGTTCGAGCTCGAGAACGAAGAAATCCTCGAGGACCTTAAGTCTCAGGGTTTCCCGGTCACAGCAGTGCACAAGATGCACTCCAACCGCGGTAGGCGTTTTCCTTTAGCATTAGTAATCCTGTCAAATACTCCCAACTCGAAGGAGATTTTCAGAGAGGCTCGCACAATCTGCGGACTCTCGAACATCTCCGTCGAGCGTCCCAACCCCCGCGGTCATCCTGGGCAGTGCCACCGCTGCCAGCTCTATGGCCACGCAGCGGCTAACTGCTCAGCTCCCCCCAGGTGCGTTAAGTGCCTGGATCCACACATAACAAAGGAGTGCACTCGCACTCCTGAATCCATTTCCCCCCCTGCCTGTGTGCTGTGCGGCCAGTCCGGCCACACAGCAAACTACAGGGGTTGCCCGCGCGCTCCGCGCTCCACCGTCAAGAGGGTCGCGCCTAAACCGGCACCACCGCTCACCTCCGCTAACTTCCCGCCGCTGCGCAACCGGGGTCCCCCGGAAGCAAAGCCCCTTCAGCCGACGCCTACTCAGGCTCTGTCTTGGAGGCAGCGTCCGGCCGTTCCGCCTGCACCTTCCCGACCCATCCCAGCTCCCGTAGCTTCCGTAGGGCCGCGTCCCGCTCCGTTATCCGTACCTCAGTCGTCGTTGGCTGAGGATATGAAGACCATGTTCGACGTTATTCAAAACGTCGATATTAACGAAATTTCCGCACTCGCACGCAAACTGCGAGCCGCCCGCTCTCCTCAAGAGCGTTTATTCGCGTTAGCCGAGCATCACTCGCTCCTAAGTTCGTTGTAAATTTATTTTTTTTATTTTTTATTTTCGTATAAAATCGTAAATAAGTAAATTATAATGTCTAGACCCGCGAATCCCGCGTCCAGTCGTATTAAACCCAAGGGCTTATCCCTAGTATCTTTTAACGCTCGTAGCCTTAGCACTAACCTTCCCGAGATTAAACTGTTCCTTCAGAACAAAGAACCTGACTTATTCCTTCTCCAGGAGACATGGCTTACTCCAAACCGCTCCAGGGGATACGCTATTCCTAAGTACGCGTTTACTCGCAACGATAGGCCCAACTCCGACGGTTACGGCGGCACCGCTATATATTACAAAAGAGGCTTCCATTGCTGTCCTCTCCCTACCCCTCCTCTCCTCAACATGGAGGCCACTGTGTGTAGATTGGCTATGACTGGTCATCCAACCATCATCATAGCTTCAATCTACATACCTAGTGGTACCAGACCAATCCGCAGCGACTTTGAGGCCATTCTCGCCCTCGGCCATTCAGTCATTATGTTCGGAGACTTTAACTCCAAACATACTGACTGGACGTGCCTATCGACCAACACCAGCGGTATCGCTCTCCTCGACATCACTAAATCCCTTGACTTAGACGTCATATCCCCCATCACTCCCACTCACTATCCCAACAACCCGACCTATTCTCCTGACATCCTCTACTTTGCAATTATCAAGCGAATCAATCTTGATCTCAGGTCCATCGAACCGCTCGATGACCTAGGCTCCGACCATCACCCCGTCTCCCTCGTGTTAGGCGCGCCTAACGATAACGTCACATCTCCTAAGACCTTTACCAACTGGAAAGGCTTTAAAAATACGTTAGTTTCAGCCTTAGAGGCACCGAACTCTCCGCTCGCGATTTCGCCCGACCAATTAGACAGCCCGATTAAAATAGATTCAGTAGTCGATACTCTCACTGATGCTATCAACTCAGCCATCAGCGACAACGTAATCATTGCTAAGCAAGGCAAACCCGCGCTTCCCTTAGCCGTTAGCAATCTCATTAAAGCTAAGAACGCGGCTCTCCGGAGAGCCAAGAAATATCCCACGCCCGCATATAGAACAGCTGCGAATCAGCTTCAACGTAAAGTTAGGTCTCGCCTCGCGGAACTCCGTGACACTCAGTTTAACGATCTCATGGAGAATATCTCCCCGTCCCACCAAGCGTATTATCGAATGGCCCGAGCTTTACGCGTAGACACCGCCTCTCACGTTCCTCCTCTCACTCGTCCCGACGGCACCATTGCCTTCGAAGTCGAAGAGAAAGCCGAATGCTTCGCCGACAGCATAGCGGCACAATGTTCGCCCAGCACGCAACCCGCGGATCCCTCCCACATCCAGGCGGTGGAGGACGAAGTTCTCCGCAGAGAATCTCTCCCTATCACCGACGACCCCGTCACAGTCTCTAATGATGAAATCTTGCTTCTCATTAGAAAGCAAAAGTCCAAAAAGGCTCCGGGTGCGGATGGAATTTCCAACCACGCACTTAAGCACCTGCCACAGCAGGTGCTTACCTTGTTAGCTATCATCTTCAATGCCTGCTTCGACCATAGCTACTTTCCAAAAGCCTGGAAAGAAGCGACAGTCATAGGCATTCCCAAGCCGGGTAAACCTCTGAACATCCCGGCTAATCACAGACCCATCAGCCTCCTCAAGGCAATGTCTAAACTTCTCGAAAGAGTCATACTCTCTCGAATGCGGAACCATCTGTTTCCAACGGATGGCGACCCTCTCATTATTCCCCACCAGTTCGGCTTTCGCGCTAAGCACTCCTGCCCTCAGCAAGTCCATCGAATCGTCGAGTACATTCTCGAAGGATTCTATCCGCATCGTAAAAAATCAATCGCGGTTCTCTTTGACGTAGCCAAGGCATTCGACAAAGTCTGGCACAGCGGTCTCGTTTTTAAACTCTATAAAATAGGCTTACCGGTTCGCCTAGTCAGATTAATCGCGTCGTTTCTTAAAGACCGTACGTTTCGATTCAAACATGAAGGCACGCTCTCCGCGCCTCGTCCCATAAAGGCTGGAGTCCCGCAAGGCTCAGTCCTCGCCCCTCTGCTGTACACCGTGTACACTAACGACATCCCCATCCCGCCGAAAGGCGTCGAACTCGCCCTCTTTGCAGACGATACCGCCCTTTACACTAAAAGTCAAGCGATCCCGTATAACATCACCAGACTCCAAAAGGCCGTAAACGCCCTCGGTGTTTGGTTTCAAAAATGGCGTATCGATGTCAACCCAGAAAAGAGTTCTGCCATTCTATTCGACCACAAACGTCGTAATCGCCGCAACGATCCCCACATTCGAATGTTAGGTATTCCCATCCCCTGGAAGCGCAGTATCAAATACTTAGGCGTCACCTTAGATCAGACGCTTTCTTTTAAGCCACACGTCGATAGAGTAACGAAACTCGCGCGTTTCTACTTAAGCCGCTTAAATAGTATGATAGGTAGAAAAAGTAAAATGTCTTTTAGAAATAAACGTACGCTTTATAAGGTCTGCGTTAGACCCGTCATGTCATATGCTTCGCCATTCTTTGCCCACGCCAATCCCTCCGTCCTGTATAAGCTGCAGGTGCAGGCGAACCTACGCAGTTAACTTTAGCTCTCGAGGCCCTTCAGGCCGCAAATCCTAATTCTAACGTAAATTCTAATTCTAACGTAAATCCGAATTAATGCAATTTTTATTTTTTTTTTCATTTTTAATGTTTTTATTTTTACTTTTCATTTTTGAGCACCTTCAGTGCTATGTGAATCTCAGCGGGTGACCCCTTAAGGGCCCCGCTGGCGCGGCATCTTTCTCCAATTGGCCGTCGCTCAGATGAAGGCTGAGTGGCAAAAATGCACGAGCCGACAGGGGGTTTTTTTAGTGGGTATGGTTCTTGTAGGCGTCGGGACGAGTCCCACATAACTCCGATCGCGCGCGCGGAGTATGCGTCAGAGCATTTTTTATGTCCTCCTGCCCTTCCCGTGGAGGGGAACCAAAAAAAAAAAAAAAATCTAGTGTCTCAACATTCTCGCTCCGACCGCCGCCCAGTGCGGACGTGCAAGACCCCGTTCTCCGTTGTTTGGTCCCTTCCCGATATTCCGTGGCGCTCAGTCTACTGACGTCACAGTTTAGCGTGTTGGTTCCGTGCTACGGTTTTCAAGGTTTTTCTACTCCGTCTGAGTGCTTTCGAAGTGCGATTTTTCTTTGCGACTAAGCCCCTTAGTCTTCAAAGTACTGTGCTAAGTTGTGTTGTGCTTGTGCTGAGTGCAGTGTTGTGCCCAGCGTAAGTAGTCTGGTTTCAGTGCAAAGGATACTTAACGGTGACAACGAATTTGTACTGAACCAGTCCTTTTGATTTTTATTTTATTTCTCTTCTCTATTTTATTTATTTTTCTTCTATTTTTCATATTTATTTTTATCATATCTGTGTGTTTTCGTGTGTATTTGTCCTTTCTGTCGGTAAAGGTTGACCCTAACGCGGTCAACTCTTTACCTGCGTACCCTTTTTTTAGGTTTCTAGGTAGCGGCCTTCGGCGTACTACTGTTAGTTTTAAGTTTTCCTCTCCAGCCCCCCTACCGCTGGTAGGGAGGTTTGCCGCTAGGGTTCGCTAGGTTTTTTATTTAGGAATCCTAGGCATTTCTTATATAAATAGGTGCTAGGTTTGCTAGGGAACCTAGGCATACATTATATATTTATATATTACATATTGTTATTCCAAGCCCTCCAATGGACCTTGTTAATATTCTTAGGTCATTCGCCCAGGCGCTCGCTGCGTCCGGCGTAAGCATACCCGCTGACGTACTAACGCAGGCCTTACAGGCATCTATTGCGTCCCCGGCCCCTCAGGCCTCAACCCCGGCCCCTCAGGCCTCTAACGTTCAGACCCCTCAAGTGTATAGCTCTCCCGCGTCTCCCGTTCCATCCGATATGGACTGCGCGTCGGTCTCATCCTCGCGCTCATCTCGTAGGAAGCGTACCGCTCCCGGGAGCGATTCAGACTCCGCCGCGTCCTAAGCTTCGTCGGTCGCCACCACCTTAACCGGCTCTCCTGAGCCCGCGTTCCAATTAGTTGCCAAACGCTTGAAGAAGCGTTCGAAAAAAGCCGTGGTGTCTTCAACACCCGAGCCAACCCCGGTGTCTTCTACACCCGCCCCCGCGCCCCTCATGTCACTCGAAGTGACCGCGTCTCCGTCGGTCCCGTCTAAGCCAGCATAGCGCTGCGCTCCCGTCCCATCGAAGCCTCAGCTCCCTCCGCCCGTCTTCCTCCACGATAAAGCGCGCTGGACCGCGGTTTCTAACCTGTGCAAAGAGCACAAAATCAATTACCTCAAGGCAAATAACGCAGGCGACACTATAAAAATCCAAGTCGCGACTATCGACGACTTCCGCGCGATCACTCGTTTACTTTCGCTTAAACAAATCGCGTACCACACTTACGCCCTCCCGGAGGAGCGTAAGATCCGCGCAGTACTACGGGGCGTCCCGTTTGAACTCAGTAATGAAGACATTCTCGAGGACCTTAAGTCCCAGGGCTTCCCGGCTGTAGCAGTGCACAAGATGCACTCTAACCGCGGTAGGCGCTTTCCGTTAGCTTTAGTTATCTTGTCTAATTCTCCCAACTCGAGGGAGATCTTCAGAGAGGCTCGCACAATCTGCGGACTCTCGAATATCTCCGTCGAGCGTCCCAACCCCCGTGGTCACCCTGGGCAGTGCCACCGCTGCCAGCTCTACGGCCACGCAGCGGCTAACTGCTCAGCTCCCCCCAGGTGCGGTAAGTGCCTGGATCCTCATATAACGAAGGAGTGCACTCGCACTCCCGAATCCACTTCCCCCCCTGCATGTGTGCTTTGCGGCCAGTCCGGCCACACAGCTAACTACAGGGGTTGCCCGCGCGCTCCGCGCTCCACCGCCAAGAGGGTCCCGCCTAAACCGGCGCCGCCGCTCACTCCCGCTAACTTCCCGCCGCTGCGCAACCGGGGTCCACCGGAAGCAAAGCCCGTTCAGCCGACGCCTACTCAGGCTCTGTCTTGGAGGCAGCGTCCGGCCGTTCCGCCTGCACCTTCCCGACCCATCCCAGCTCCCGTAGGGCCGCGTCCTTCTCCGTCATCCGCACCTCAGTCGTCGTTGGCTGAGGACATGAAGACCGTGTTCGACGTTATTCAAAACGTCGATATTAACAAAATTTCCGTGCTCGCACGCAAACTGCGAGCCGCCCGCTCTCCTCAAGAGCGTTTATTTGCTTTAGCCGAGCATCACTCGCTTCTAAGTTCATTATAAATTTATTCTTTTTTTTTATTTTTATATAAAATCGTAAATAAGTAAATTATAATGTCTAGACCCGCGAATCCCGCGTCCAGTCGTATTAAACCCAAGGGCTTATCCCCAGTATCTTTTAACGCTCGTAGCATTAACACCAACCTTCCCGAGATTAAACTGTTCCTTCAGAACAAAGAACCTGACTTATTCCTTCTCCAGGAGACATGGCTTACTCCAAACCGCTCCAGGGGATTCGCTATACCTAAGTACGCGTTTATTCGTAACGATAGGCCCAACTCCGACGGTTTCGGCGGCACCATATTACAAAAGAGGCTTCCACTGCTGTCCTCTCCCTACCCCTCCTCTCCTCAACATGGAAGCCACTGTGTGTAGTTTGGCTATGACTGGTCATCCGACCATCACCATAGCTTCAATCTACATACCTAGTGGTACCAGACCAATCCGCAGCGACTTTGAGGCCATTCTCGCCCTCGGCCATTCAGTCATTATGTTCAGAGACTTTAACTCCAAACATACTGACTGGACGTGCCTATCGACTAACACCAGCGGTATCGCTCTCCTCGACATCACTAACTCCCTTGACCTAGACGTCATATCCCCCATCACTTCCACTCACTATCCCAACAACCCGTCCTAATCTCCTGACATCCTCGACTTTGCAATTATCAAGCGAATCAATCTTGATCTAAGGTCTATCGAAACGCTCGATGACCTAGGCTCCGACCATCGCCCCGTTTCCCTCGTGCTAGGACCACCGAACGATAACGTCTCATCTCCTAAGACCTTTACCAACTGGAAAGGTTTTAAAAATACGTTAGTTTCAGCCTTAGAGGCTCCGAACTCTCCACTCGCGATCTCTTCCGAACAATTAGATAGCCTGGATAAAATCGATTCATTAGTAAATTCTCTCACTGATGCTATCAACTCAGCCATCAGTGACAACGAAAAGGTTGCTAAGCAAGGCAAACCCACGCTTCCCTTAGCCGTTAGCAATCTTATTAAAGCTAAGAACGCGGCTCTCCGGAGAGCCAAGAAATATCCCACGCCCGCATATAGAACAGCTGCGAATCAGCTTCAACGTAAAGTTAGGTCTTGCCTCGCGGAACTCTGAGACGCTCAGATGAACGATCTCATGGCGAATATCTCTCCGTCCCACCAAGCGTACTATAGCATGGCCCGAGCCTTACGCGTAGACACCGCCTCTCACGTTCCTCCTCTCACTCGTCCCGATGGCACTACTGCCTTTGAAGTCGAAGAGAAAGCCGAATGCTTCGCTGACAGCATTGCCGCACAATGCTCGCCCAACACGCAACCTGCTAATCCCTCACACATCCAGGCGGTGGAGGATGAAGCCCTTCGCAGAGACTCTCTCCCCATCACTGCCGACCCTGTCACAGTCTCCAATGACGAAATCTTGCTTCTCATTAGGAATCAAAAGTCCAAAAAGGCTCCGGGTGCGGATGGAATTTCCAACCACGCACTTAAGCACCTACCTCAACAGATGCTTACCTTGTTAGCTATCATTTTCAATGCCTATGGTCGAAGACCATAGCTACTTTCCAAAAGCTTGGAAAGAAGTGACAGTCATAGGCATTCCCAAGCCGGGCAAACCTCTGAACGTCCCGGCTAATCACAGACCCATCAGCCTCCTCAAGGCAATGTCTAAACTTCTCGAGAGAGTCATACTCTCTCGAATGCGGAACCATCTGTTTCCAACGGATGGCGACCCTCTCATTATTCCCCATCAGTTCGGCTTTCGCGCTAAACACTCCTGCCCTCAGCAAGTCCACCGAATCGTCGAGTATATACTTGACGGTTTCTATCCGCGTCGTTATAAAACAGTCGCGGTTTTCTTTGACGTAGCCAAGGCTTTCGATAAAGTCTGGCACAGCGGTCTCGTTTATAAACTCTACAAGATAGGCTTACCGGATCGCCTAGTCAGGTTAACAGCGTCGTTTCTCAAAGACCGTACGTTTCGATTTAAACACGAAGGCACGCTTTCTGCGCCTCGTCCCATAAAGGCTGGAGTCCCTCAAGGCTCAGTCCTCGCCCCTCTGCTGTACACCGTGTACACCAACGACATTCCCATCCCGCCGAAAGGCGTCGAACTCGCCCTCTTTGCTGACGACACCGCACTCTATACCAAAGGCCACAGTGTTCGGCACCTTGTAACCAGACTCCAAAAGGCCGTAAACGCCCTTGGTGTATGGTTTCAAAAATGGCGCATCGATGTGAACCCTGAAAAGAGTTCTGCGATGCGCTTCGACCACAAACGCCGTCGTCCCGATGGCGATCCCCACGTTCGAATGTTAGGCATTCCCATCCCCTGGAAGCGCAGTACTAAATACTTAGGCGTCACACTAGATCCGACGCTTTCTTTCAAGCCACACGTCGAAAGAGTTTCGAAACTCGCTCGTCACTACTTAGGCCGCCTAAATAGCATGTTAGGTAGAAAAAGTAAAATGTCTTTCAGAAACAAACGTACACTTTACAAGGTCTGCGTTAGACCCGTCATGACGTATGCCTCGCCAATCTTTGCCCACGCCAAACCCTCCCTCCTGCACAAACTGCAGGTAGTTCAAAACCTCTTTTGCCGCCGGGCCACAAACGCACCGTGGTACGTGCGTAACGCGGACTTGCATAGAGATCTTGAACTGCCTACAGTACAACAGCATCTCAAAACACTCTCTGAAGCGTACTTCAAACGCTCCGAAACCCATCCCAATCCTCTAGTTCGTGATTCAGTGTCATATACTACTCCTGTGCTAGATTCGAAGTTCAAAGTCGCTAGGCCTAGGAATGCGCAAGCGTACTCCTCCACCAGACTGTCAGCCGATCTCGAAGCCCTTCTGGCCGCAAATTCTAATTCTAACGTAAATTCTAATTCTAACGTAAATTCTAATTCTAACGTAAATCCTAATTCTAACGTAAATGCGAATTAATTCAATTTTATTTTGCAATTATAATTTTTTTAATTTTTTTATTATTTGATTTTCATTTTGAGCACCTTCAGTGCTATGTATTCACCTTCAGTGCTTTGAGCACCTTCAGTGCTATGTAATCCCAGCGGGTGAACCCTTTTGGGCCCCGCTAGCGCGGCCTCTTTCTCCAATTGGCCGTCGCTCAGATGAAGGCTGAGTGGCAAAAATGCACGAGCCGACAGGGGGTTTTTAGTGGGTATGGTCCTGGTAGGCGTCGGGACGAGTCCCACATAACTTTGGAATCGCGCCAGAGTATGCGTCAGGGCATTTTTATCCTCCTGCCCTTCCCGCGGAGGGGAACAAAAAAAAAAATCTAGTGTCTAGTACCGTATTACCATCGTCCGGGTTCGGATGCCGTCCGGCGGAAGCAATCCTGTTAGTAGCGTGCTTGCAAGGCTGGGTGACAATCCCGCGGCACCGGCCTGCAGGTAACCGTCTTGATTGAAAGTGCATTTATTCTTGTGTTCCTTTTATTACTCGTTAAAACCAAATACTCGTTCTTAACATTATTAGGCTGTTTGTTTATATTCAAGGGTGATTTATCGAGGATGGACGCAGAGTTATTTAGAGGTAGCTAGATATTTTTCGTTGACAATTGTATATTATTAAAAAATATATAAACATTTTGCTTAACAGTCGAACGGCGTAATGGCTAGTATCCCTGCCTCGTAAGTTAGAGATGTCCCGGTCGGAACATTCCTTTGTGTGATGAACATAGATGTTTGTTGTCGGGACATGGTTGTGTGGTATCCATAATACAAGCTCGGCGTACTTGGGGAGCTATACAGGTGGTGTATTTGTGTGGGGGTTTATTATTATTATATTTCAAGGTATGATTAAATAAGAGCAGGTATAAGATTTGTATGCATTGAATTAGGTAGCTAGAGTTGGAAGCATTGTTCGGCTAGAGACCTCTTTTCCTTTCAGGGACTCCTGTACATCCAAATCTTAACATTTTTGTCTTCAACGTTGATCATGAGATGAAATAGTTGCAATTGTTTAAATTTAAATTGGAAAGAGAAGGTGATATATTTTTTTATACATAAAAAACTTTAGAGCTCACTTTAAACTGTTTATTTCATAAATTGAGTCGAAGGTTATTAGAAGTATGTGCGCTGTCACGCTCTAGCTGCCCTGCAGGAAGACCGACATAGCATCCGACAAAGCACTCTCTCTGTTTTTGGTGTACGCCAGGACTCGAATCTCGTACGTGACGTTCTTCTTTATATTACCGACGTAGGCCCGGGTGTCTTTGGTGTCTACTTCAAAAGTTGCCTTTCTTGTGGGAGGGTCTCCAAATATATTACGCTGAAAAGAAAAGTTTGATGGAATAAATGTAATTAAATGTTAAAGGCACGTTCAGCGTGGCCGCAAAGTACCTAAAGCTTGCGGGGTAGGTCACAGAAACTTATGAAAAGAAAAGATATGACTCGTTCACCATTGGTTAATACTTCCAGGTTGTGACTCGGAAGCTAACCCAGGCAGGGCTACGAACAACTAAGTAAATACACCACACGGCCGGCGATCTAATATGTTTATTCTAATTTAAACTTTTTTATATTATAATACAAGATATTTTAAAAAGTATTGATGGAATATCATAACTTGGACAGGCAAGCCATACTGAATGTTAGGACTAGGTAATAAGTTAAAAAATACAGCCAATTCAGATTGTTAAATGACCCTTCATTTGTGATTTTTGAAAGTCCAGCTTACAAGGTTTTGTGGTTGATTGTCACTTTGCCGTTTGTCGTAATGTTCAACCGGTGTCGGTTCTAAAATATTTATTTATAAAAAGTTAAGTTGTACCCACCTGTTCGTCCACCAACACTGAAAGCAACTTCAGTCCAACGCCATTCACCATTTCATACTTGAACACCTGCTTTTTCTCTGGCTCCCAAAGTCTTAACTGCAAGATTTATCAATAGGTAGTAGAATAATGGATTCTTATAAGTTTATCTAAGGAATTTCTTACAATATACATTCTTACAATACATATTATTGTTGTACGCTTATAATTACGACTGCGATTTTATGTAAAATATCTATAATTATTAGATATTGTGTACTTTAGTATTAATTGTAAGGAACAAAATAAATAAACCACTTTCTGCCAGATATTGCACTAGACTACATATTATCACTACTATTAGAACTGATAGACCTGGAGAAAGAATGTAAAATAATAAAATTTGTCAATTGGCTTTGTGCGGTCGACTTCAGGCCAACTAAATATGAAACTTAGGTATCTACATTTCTTAAGGACTTGAAAAACAGCTTTTGCTGCTACATAACGGTTGCACGTATAGGTATCTAATACTTTTTACGGCTCGCGCTTTTTTACAAGATAATGAGATCATATCCAACAATGACAGAGTTGCGTCATTTCTTAGTATCTCGTGGTTTTGTGCCAAAAGGTCGTCTAGGTCACTAGAGTCGTGTGTGCAAATGTACAAGTCAAATATGATTGGTGAACAACGGTCTTGGATGTTTTATTTACACATCTCCCAGCACTGCACACCACATCACAGCAGCCTTAATAATCCCTCCCACTGCCACTGCACAGAGCAAAGCCACAAACTACCCTTGGGTTGCTTGTTAGGTACCCAATTACATCATTGAGGGAAACTCCATGTATTTCAGCTTTCTAGGTCCTAAGGTTAGGTCTGTGCGTCTTGATTACTCATAGAATCAAATTTATATAAGAAACATACCTAAATAAGTTAAAAAAAAGTTAATAAGTTGAAAAACATTCTCCCGCGCTTGACTACAAATCTTTAAACTAACTAAACAAATGAAAATCTAAGAACAATAGGAAAAATAAAAGAAAATTATGAAAGATAGAATACAAGGTTAATAAATTACTTCGTACCTAGGGAAAAGTGGCCAAAAGGCTGGCGGAACTGTCCTGTTGGATCGCTAAAGATAAACGTTGCGCGAAATAAGTTTACAAAATACTATTTATTTGAATGTACCTTATATCCAAGAACAGGATCATCATTAGAACCAAACACCGGATTCCAGAAAACTTCTACTCCTGTATCCTTAATAGTAGCACCTTTCAGGGTCGGAGTACGCACAACTATCACTATCTTCTCCGGTACTATCGAAAGACAATAACTCGAAGAAATTAGTAATGCCAAATAAAGGAGCTTCATTTTTAATCAATAATGATACTCTTGAAATGTGTTGACAAATGGGTAGTAAAGAACGGGCGATTGTCGCGCGGCGTTCTAAGCGTGTGATTTCAAAATAATCGTTGTTCTTTGTGTTGAGCCTGTGAGGCAACTTTGACCTTTATCGTAGATATGTGTTATTTTAATCAAACCTGATTTTTTAAATCTTAGTTACGCGTAGTGGTGACTACCTTGCGGGTACGAGGCATTCATCGTTTATTTTACTTCATTTAAAAGAAAGCTAGAATATTGTTAAGGCATGGCCCACGCAAGAGATGTTTCCAAACATTATTTTCGCTTTGCATGTTGAAATAGTAGCATTTTCAATTCTTACTAGGTACTGTATTTCGACTGAAATGAAATTGGGCTTGAATAAAAGGGCCACTCGTCAATACCTACCTATATTCTCACTTGTTACAGATGCGTATAGTCATAAAGTAACGCAAATGATATACTAACTATGTTTGCATCATTAGCATAATGTCCAAATAAATATACTTTATACACACCTATCTATGTAAGCTAGAAAAATAAAATTTATGTGTTTTGTATTTGTCTACGTTCTTATGTTTTTATTACTTTATTGTTATTTGCACTTTTGTCGCCTATTTGAAAAGTACTTATAAAATGCTGATAAGAAATATCACGGTCTCTGCTGAAATCTTCGAAACAAAAAAGGGTCCTGCTGGCATGACAAAGGTTTAGCAGGTGCGTATCTCAAGGTAATAATTATTTTTGACTTAAACTAAGGTATTTTTAAGGTACTAATGCACCACTCAAAGGGGGCAAATAAATTTTATTTGAAGACCTTGAAACAGCGGAGGGTCGTGCTAGAAAAATATGATTTCGCTGTAGCCATTTAGGTACTATTTTTTTACCTACACAATTCGGAAGGTACTTAAATACTACGGAGGATAAACTTTAGCTTTCAATCGGATTAAACGTAGAGTCCTGCTGCATATACAGACATAAATTACTAGCCAATACAATTACAGGTAGATAGGCAACTAAGGTAGACATTGGGTAGACAATTTGGAGATATCGGTAGGCTCCGCACTGATCACTGAAATATATTCAATTAATGTTGTGCATATGAAATGTTTTCCGACTTCTTTAAAAGTGCAAGTCCTCGTTATCCTTCGTTTTGCTGTTATGTTTTGTCTATTTTGTACTAAGACTCTCCAAGAGATTGCCTTTTGTTTTGATCTGGATGATAACTCATCGGAACACATGGGCCTTGGTGCAAATAATGTTCTAATTCTGGAAAATCCGAGAGAGTCCATGAATGACGAGATGGTTACAACAATGCACGTTATGTAGTTATTAAGTATGTAGTAAATAAATATTGTTATTATTATTGAAAGTTTGCTAAGAAGATACCTAAGCTGGCCGCTCTTGTTAGTAGTCGTCAATAAGTTACGAATTCATTTTTAAGTCAATGTATAAGCTTTTAAGTCAGTATACTAAAGGTCTTGAAATTATCTCATCTTCCTACAGACAATTCTTAAGATTTAAGCACAAATGGCGTACTTTTTTAATTTTTTTAAGTATTCGGATGTTAAACGTCCTTGGGTTCAGGTTCTCCTTAATGGCAGGCTCTTGCTAGGATTTCACTATTTTTAATAAACCATATTTAATGTCGATGTATGTCTAACTAACAGCCCGTTCACACATGGTCTCCGTTTTACTGTTCCGTTTTATCGGATACGTTTTTTTCATCGATGGCGGTGCAGCTAGACAAACCAGTTTGGTGTGCAACCGCATTGAGTGACTTTTTTTCAAGTTTTAGTAAAAGACATAAGATTTTTGGGAAATATAGTTAAAAATAGTAAAAACTTATAGCATTAAGTAAAAAATTTCTAAAAGTTGAGTTAAAACTGTTATGACCAAGAAACTGGGACACTCCATCCAGACGTTTAAACAAATTTGCATGATCTAAATTTCAGAATGTACTAACTCTGTGATAAAAAATTTTATTTATTTATTTGTTTTTTTTCGAAACATTTTAACTGAGTGGCTTTACAGATTAACCTACGCACACTGAAGCAAATTAGGTTTTTACAATTTTTTAATTAAAATACGAAATATCATTTGTTTTTCTCAATGTTATACTTTAAGAGAAAATCAACTTTTAATTTTTTGAACTTTATTGAAGTTTTTTTTATCTACGTACCGTCATGGCGCACGTCAGAATGCCGCGATGTTTCAGTGAAGAGGTCCACACGAATTAAGAAGAAAAGATATTTAAATATATGTTTGACATACAAGAAATAAAAGAAACAATTCATTCTGACTTGCTCCATCATCGGACTAAGATGTATGTAAAAGCTGGTAAAAGTAACAAGTTAAACCAAGACCAATATTTTATTTGGTGCTAATATCGAATGCAGTTAAGTGCAGTGCAATCGTTCAGTAGTTACTAGTGCAGTATTAATTAATTTAAATAAAGATTATGACGAGACGATAGTCAAAATGGTTTCCGGAAAGCAAAATCAACTACTCTGCCATTATACCGTGTGCATCTGCATTGAGTGTCTTTTTTTTCAAGTTTTATTAAAACACATAAGATTTTTGGGAAATATAGTTGAAAACTAGCATTAAGTAAAAAATTTCTAAAACTAAAAATATTTTAATGTAAAGACAATTCTATGTTTACATTTAAT
The DNA here is from genome assembly GCA_923062675.1 of Marasmarcha lunaedactyla. Taxonomy (NCBI): domain Eukaryota; kingdom Metazoa; phylum Arthropoda; class Insecta; order Lepidoptera; family Pterophoridae; genus Marasmarcha; species Marasmarcha lunaedactyla. The sequence goes on from OV281344.1 coordinate 1,836,423, forward strand.
ACAAACAATATTGACTATTTTACAGGGAGCGTCAAGCTATAAAAAAAAGGGGTCGCAAACCACAAGTAGATAGAAAAACACATAAAGAGATATTTGAAAAATATGCCGAGGTGTTACGTAGATCTAATTTTAAGTATAATGATCCAGTCTTTTCTAATATGGCTGAGGAACTGGGTGCCAAGATGACACCGATGGCATTGTATATGGCATATTAAAAATTTAATACAAAGCCAGCCGCTTTCAATGATGAAGAACCACAGCATAAAACATCATCAGATGATTCTAGTCGCAGTTCAAATATTTCATCCCCAGTCATTATTACTTCCAAAGATGAAAACATAATTGCAAGTGGAGAAAGTAAAATGTTTTCCTTTGATGCATGTATATGATATAAAAAAAAAATTACACCTTTGAACGCACACAGGAAAAAAAAAGATGATAGCTATCGGACTTATAGCACTTTACCAAAACACAAATGGTCTGACTTGGTAAAAAAGAAAATATTGTCAAACTCCAAATTACCATGTACGTGGGCAAGAAAAGCAAAATACAAAATGAGTGCATTAAATTAAAAGGTCATTGTAGTCAGTATTTTGTACGGATAGATGTATCGAGTTTAGAAAAGACTGAAAAACACAAACATTTCTTTGCAGTGTACAAAACATAAAATAAATCATGTAAACATAAGCCATTAAAAAAATCTATACATACGTGAAATTAATGTCCATCCAAATTTACACGTTTACTATTGGACAGATAACGAAATCGAATACTACAAAAAGTATTACAATAAATTTGATAGAGTCACTAATACTGTTGATGCAACAGTTTCTTTTTCTTAAACGAGGTGAGCACGTGATCTGCGAAATGATAAAATGAAATAAAACATCAATTTATTCGGCGTACGACATGCACAAATAAAAAAATATATAATAACAAAAAAAAAAAAAGGGAAATTGCAGCACACCGAAAAGGTTTCAGCTCAGCACACTGCCTCCAGCGTAAACTGAGGCGCTGATTTACAGCTGAAACCAAGCATGATCCAACATGATCAATTCAATGATCATAATTCAATGCTCGTAAGTTGCAGTTGGACCCTGAGGTCACACCCTTGCAGTAAAGATTTATAAGTGAGTGATTTATCAGTGAAGTTACACCCTACTTTTTTTGTCTGTACGTCGTAGTGTCCGAGGACTGGAAAAAAAGTAGCGGGGCGTGACGTCATGAGTGGCACTATGTTAAGCTATTTCAAAGTTAAAACATTCTGTTATGTACCTACTTAATAATATTGATAAAGTTGGTAATAGATATTTCGCTGTATCCATAACTGGTTTGGAAGACATTTCGGCAAGGCCCTCAACTGAAGTCCCTAATCTACAGTGCATACGTAAAGTAATAAGAGAAATTTTTAAAGAAAGCGAAAGACCAAACAGCGTGATGATTACTCCACCAACAAGAGCAAGCTCTGGAATAAAGAAGTTCAAATACGGTTTATGGGAAAGTTATAAAACCTTCCCGAGTCACTGTAAATTCTTGAAACAAATTATTCCAAATCGCTTAAATACCTACTTCAATTTCTGGTTCGAACATTTTACCAACCGCAGTCATACGGAAGCAACCATGATAGCTCTAGCTTTTGACAGTAAAATGTATTGTTTCATTACGGTAAAAATATATTTCTAAATATTCTTACATACAGGTCCTAGTTTCTTATTTATAAAATAAACAAAATCGTTTTCAGATCTCACTAGGCCTAACTTCATCAGGAGGATACTGTCATACACTCTTCTTGGATCTTAATAGTGCTGCATCAGATGCGAGTACTGGTAATGGTAAGTGCAAATTTAAAGGCATATAAATTCATAATTCGTTAAACTTAATCCGAAATTTCATTAGTTTATTTAAATCCACTTAGAAATAGCAAAACCATTCATAAACGTGATTGTTTAAAGTCGTCTTGGTTTATAAACTGGCTATGGAAATCCACGATCTAAGGATACTTTAATATATTCCGGAGAAAGACAAACGACAAGAGACAACTTAAAAAAAAGGTTGACGCTACCTTTCCAGGGGCCCCAGATAAATACTTTCACGACTTGATCCCACTCGTCTACGATAGTTGTCAAAATGAAATGTTCTGCAACACCGTGCTCAACTACCCCGAAGATTACGCTTAACATCTCCTGGATAAGGTTTGTAGGGTGTTTATTTTGTGTTAGAGTATATCTGCTTAAAAGATATTAAGGATTAGTAGCGGCCAATTTCTTTGGCAATTCCTGGAGCTGCCGAGCGGTAGATTTTTTATCAGCGACTTACCGATAGATCCTAATTAAGAAAATATTATATTCATTAGATTTTTATTATACTTGGCTTACGATATTTCCACAGCTAATCAATGAAGCAAAATGGGGAATTGATGACATATTTCCTAGTCTACTACTTGAGAAATCTACAAACATGCCACAACAAGCTTTTTCACTTTGTGATACGGAATTAAAGGCACGCTGGTTCTTGATAAAATGTCTTGAAATGTTAAGTAAAAATATATAATTATAGTTGATATAAAAGACACAGTGACAGTGGTCTTTACCTATGAAACTGCCGTTTTGCCGTACTGGCCATTTCAAATGAAAAGATTTTTTTTTTTGACTGATAATTCTAATTTCAAATTAATTTTATTTGACAAACATGGAATTCTTTTTATAAAATCGTCATTTGTTTAATAGTTAGTGTTTTGTTTTCAACCCATTCGAACATTTTTCGTCATCATGGATAAGTTAAAAATTCGAGTAATTATAGCATCAAAACAATATTGGTCCATTTGCGTCAAACTGGCAAGGTAAAAAAGCTTGACAAATGGGTACCCCACGAACTCAATGACCGCCAGCGCGAAGTACGCGTGGAGACGTGCCTTGCACTGCTCAGCAGGCATACAAATGAAGGAATTCTGAACCGCATTGTTACTTGTGACGAGAAATGGATCCTGTTTGACAATCATAAGCGCTCAGCAAGTTGGTTGGACCCTGGTTCAGCACCCAAACAATGCCCTAAACGAAAACTTACCCCCCGAAAAGTGATGGTCACTGTTTGGTGGTCTAACGCGGGTGTAATTCATCACAGCTTCTTGCCAAACGGGACAAGCATTACTGCAGATGTGTACTGTGAAGAACTGAACACAATGATGGAGAAGCTCGCACGTCTCCAACCAGCTTTGGTCAATCGTTCGGCTCCACTGCTCCTGCACGACAACGCGCGACCTCATACTGCACAGCAGACGGTCTCCAAGCTACAAGAGTTGGGGTTGGAAGTTCTCCGTCATCCGCCGTACTCACCAGACCTTGCGCCTACAGACTTCTACTTTTTCCAGAATTTGGATAACTTCTTGGTGGGAAAAAAATTCAATACCCGAGAGGCAGTACAAAATGCCTTTGAAGAATTTGTTGCCTCCCGTCCAGCTGATTTCTTCAAGAAAGGCATCAATAAGCTACCAATGCGTTGGCAAAGATGCATTGATTGCAAGGGTGATTATTTTGATTAATAGAAATAAAAAATATATAAAAAAATTACGCTTCATTTATTTCGTGAAAAACGGCAATTTTATAGGTAAAGACCTAATATATTGCATGTTGCTTATGTTACTTCCAAAATTCTTGAATTCTATTGAATTGATATTTTTTTATAATTATCTTATTTATTATTTTATTTTGCTATTTAAAATGACGTTTTAAAATTGACCGAAGATACGACTACAGCGATAAATGAAATTAAAGAAGAGGTTTTAAAAGAAAATATTGAAGAAGACGAACTGCTTATTACAATGCCAAAATCGGAAAGCACGACAATGACATGGTTTGATGGTTTAGTAGATTCCTATAAAAAAAAACAATACCGGACAACAAAAATTCTTATTACTATCCGCCTTTTATATCTACTTTTAAGAGATTATTGTGTAAATTACCGTTGTGGTCTAATTTATTATGTCCTATTTTCAAATCAGTAAATAAGGCCCCATCCTCAGCAGCTGCTGAAAGTTATTTTAAAACTTTAAAGAAACTAATAGTTAAATCTACAGTTTCAAAATGTAGGATTGATCAGTTTATGAAAATTCATTTGGAAAGCCTAGATGGAGAATTGAAAATTGCTTTAAACGATTTATGTCGAAATATTACTAACAAAAGAACAACAGTAACAAAAATCTCTAGAAGCGAAAACATAATAAGCAAACACAGTTAAACAAAAAAATAAAAAAAAATGTGCCACTCATCAACAATTTCGTACAGATTTGATATTTTGCGACCAACCTTCTTTTAGCGAAAATTGGAGAGGAGAGGCTAAATTGACCGAATCGATATCAAAAAAGATTGTTATAAAATTTATGAAAAATGGTAACTTGTGCAGTTCAATCCGTAACGATAACAGTGAAATTAAATTAATGAATACCTGTGGCCTAGATTCTGTTATGTATCTTTTGTGTTTAGGGTACAATACAAACCAAAATATCAAGGATATTATTGATATTTCCAAAAATGCACTGATTGCAAAATACATTTATACAGATTTATGTGATCGTCGGTCACATGAAGATGTTTATGAAATGAGGTCTCACGTAGCACTTTAATATTTTCGAAAAGAACAAACAGGCGGTGTTGTAAATGTCGATTGTGCTTGTAATGCTACATACGTATTTGAAAATGTATTATTCAATTCCATCTCCAGTGCAGTTTTTACAAAACAATGTTTAAACAAAATCTGCAGATCTACCAAGGTTTGTAAAGAGGTGGTATTCCTGCCAATAATACAATACGGATATGATTACAATATTCGGTAGGTACTACCATCTTAGAACACGCGTTTTGTATAAGCGATGAAAATAATGCCTGTGCCTCATGTAATTATAATCAGGAATTCATACTAGCTTACGAATTTGATCTCATTCGATTTAAACGGGACAGCTGAAGTTATTTTAAAGGACTTACCCGAAACAATTAGTTTAAAAAATGAATGTTACAAATTTTTAGGCAATATGTCCCAGCGTTGCCGCCAGCTAATCTCGGTCACTATAGGGGGCATGGTTTCATGAATGGCCGTATGATTTGCTATGACGATTTGATGGTAAAATTTTGGACATGTAAAGAAGAACCCATTTACATACTTTATCATACGGACTTATACTAATTTTGAAAATAACTGTTGTAGGTAGTTTTAAATTGTAACGGATTATAACCCGCAGTTTTGAATAAAACAGTTGTTGTCTGACATTTGGTGGTTTCACTTGTAATATAACATGGTGGCAGCGGAAATAATAATTAAAGTGTTAAATAACGAATAAACAGTAGAAAATTGTTATATATTACATATTCCTAAAGTACAGTGTATTATTTTGCTAGTTTCGCTGATAAAAGTGATTGTCAAAATGGAACATGCTAGACCACCAGCCGAACTCAATATGGATGGCGGTCCCGTTAGCCGGGCCGACGCTTGGAAAAGATGGAGGCAACAATTCTTACTCTTCGTGAAGGCATCCGGGGTTCATACGGAGTCATCCGCAGTGCAGTCTAGTCTTCTCGTCAATCTAATCGGCTCTGAGGGCTTTGATGTGTATCAAACCTTTACTTTCGAGGACGATAAAGAAAAAGACAATGTCAATGTCATATTGAAAAAATTCGACACCTACTTCGGTGCAAAAGTGAATATAACATTGTTAAGGTACAAGTTTTTTACACGTAACCAGGAAGACGGTGAATCTATACAAACCTACGTGACGGCATTGAGGCTACTTAGTAAAAATTGCGATTTTGGTAACCTCAACGAAGACTTGATCAAAGATCGCATAGTCTGCGGGATTAGAAACCCTACAGTGAGGGACAGATTGTTACGAAGTGATGATCTCAACTTGGAGAAAGCTATAAAGTTATGTCAGGCGGAGGAAGTGTCTCAAGAAAGCGGCAGGCAGCTTGATGGAAGCGGCGAGTCTTCCAGAACCGCCTTAGTGCACGGCGTAGAGCGGCGAGTGCGTGGTGGTAACGGCCGGCGCAGCGGCGGCGGAGCGGGCTCGGGGCGGCGCGCTGGCGTAGCGCCCCCCGGCGGACGCCATGCGGCGGCCATGCAGTCACGGGGCTCCTGCGGCAGCTGCGGAGGCGCGCGGTGTGTAGACCGCGACTGTCCTGCGTTGTATGTATCCTGTTATGTGTGTGGTGAGCGAGGACACTTCGCCCGACTGTGTAAGTTACGATTTAATAATTCTAATAAAAGACCTGTGAAAAAAGTGTACGAAATAGAACAAAATATTGTACATAGCAGTGAATCGGACGACGAACCGTTTTTTATGAATGTAGTTTCTTGCATAACTTATAATAAGGATCAGTGGTCTGAAACCTTATTATGTGACAATGGTAACGAATCTTTTAAACTAGACACAGGAGCGGATATTAATGTTATTTCTTATGAAAGATTTTTGTTATTAGGTTTCGATACGAAAATAATCAAACCGTCTAAAATTAAGCTTGAATCTTACACTGGCAACAATATACCCATCAAAGGAGCTTGCTATTTAACGTGGATATATAAAAATAAAAAATATACCTTATATTTTGCTGTAGCGGACATGAGTTGTCAGAGCGTTTTGGGACGGAAATCATGCGAAGACTTAGGTTTGATAAGGCGTATTAATGAAATTAAATTATCAGATTTTGCTGACTTATTTAAAGGTCTGGGTTGTCTTCCCGGCAAATATCACATTGTGATTGATAAGTCGATTCCACCGGTTGTGTGTGCTTCTAGAAAAATACCTTTAAGTCTCAGAGATCAATTAGGTGCGGAACTTAAAAATATGGAACATTTAGGTGTAATTAGAAAGGTAAATCATCCTACAAGATGGGTACACCCACTAGTATTAGTCGCGAAGAAAAATAATAAAATTCGAATTTGTTTGGATCCGAGAGAACTAAACGTGGCGGTGCAGCGCGCGCATTTCCAGCTGCCCACGGTGTCGGAGCTGGCGACGCGGCTTCAGGGCGCGGCATTCTTCTCCGTGCTGGACGCTCACTCCGGCTTCTGGGCTGTCCAGCTGGATGATGAGAGCGCAGACCTATGTACATTTGCCACTCCTTTCGGCAGATACCAGTTCCTACGCTTACCGTTCGGAATAAACTGCGCCTCCGAGGTCTTTCATGCTAAAATGCGCCAACTGCTGGAAGACCTAGAAGGCGTAGATAATTTTATTGATGACATAATAATCTGGGGGAAAAATAAACGAGAGCATGACATGCGCCTGAATGCACTGTTTGTACGAGCAAGGGAAATTAACTTGAAATTTAATAAGGAGAAATGTAAAATCGGAGTACAAGAAGTTACGTACCTGGGGCATGTTTTCGACGTAAACGGGATGAGGCCAGATGAGAACAAAGTGAAAGCCATTAAAGAGATGCCGCCACCGAACGACAGAAAAAGCTTAGAGAGATTTTTAGGAGCCGTTAACTATCTATCTAAGTTTATACCTAATTATTCAAAACGGGCTATCCCGTTGACTCGATTGCTTAAAAAAGAAAACGAGTGGCGCTGGGAGAGCAGCGAGAGAGAGGCCTTTGAAGATCTAAAATCATGTGTGACAGGAGCCGGCGTGCTGGCGCTATACGATGTGGTGGCGCCGGTCGTTCTGAGCGTGGACGCGTCACGCGATGCGCTAGGTGCCGTGCTGCTGCAGGCCGGCCGTCCCGTCGAATTTGCGTCGCGCACGCTCACCGACGCGCAGCGCCGCTATGCGCAGGTCGAGAAGGAGATGCTTGCCATAGTGTTCGCCTGCGAGCGCTTTCACCAGTATATCTTTGGTAAAACTGGGGTGGTAGTTGAATCAGATCACAAGCCATTAGAGAGCATTTTCAAAAAACCGCTGATGTCCGTCCCTGCGCGCTTGCAACGCATGATGCTTCGCTTGCAGAGTTACGATTTAACCGTTACTTATAAGCCAGGTAAATATATGTACATTCCGGACACTCTGTCCCGCGCGCCGTTGCCCGACCTGTACAGCGAAGAGATTCACGAAAATCTGTTATGTCAAGTGCGACTCGTTGTCAATAACCTACCTATATCTAACGATAAATTGACACTTGTAAAGAGTGCAACAAAAAAAGACGCAGAATTACAAAAATTAATAGAGTATGTCAATTTAGGATGGCCCGACCACAAGTCGCAATTGTCAAGTGAATTAAAATTATATTGGTCTCTAAGAAATGATTTTTTAATTGTTGATGGTGTTATTCTTAAGAACAATTTGGTATTGGTTCCGCGATCCCTTAGGAATGAGATGTTAAAAATTTTACACGAGGGTCACATGGGAATAGACAGGTGCAAGCGGCGCGCGCGACAAGTCATGTACTGGCCCAATATGACGCGTGACATAGAAAGCTTCGTGAAGCGTTGCGCCACCTGCCGGGAACACTCAAACGCGCCCACGAGAGAACCGTTGATACCTATCGACATACCCAACCTACCGTGGAGCAAAGTAGGCTCGGACATATTTGAAATCAAAAAGAAATATTATTTGATTTTAGTAGACTATTACTCAAGCTTCATAGAAGTATGTGATTTAAAAAATATTTCATCCAATTCCGTCATAATGCAAATGAAACTAATATTTGCGCGTCATGGAATACCTGAGACCCTCGTCAGTGACAACGGCACTCAGTATAGTAGTCGTGAGTTCAAAATATTTGCAAATACTTGGGGTTTCAATCACGTGACGTCATCACCTAACTATCCTCAAGCGAACGGTAAAAGTGAGCGCGCAGTGCAAACTATAAAATCTTTACTTATTAAAGCGATTAAGAGTGGTGAGGATTTTTATTTGGCTTTACTTAACTTTCGTAATACACCGAGAGACGGTTTGAGTTCTCCCGCGCAGCTTTTGATGGGTCGCACATTAAGATGTAAGTTACCGGTTTATTCTGAAGTATTAAAACCGAAACCTATCGACCCTTCGGAACATAAAAAAATGATGCAAAACCAATCTAGGTACAAGGAATATTATGACAGGCATTCCAAATCCTTACCCGCTCTTAGTGTAGGCGATGACGTTGTTTGCATCGAAGGTAAAAACCGAACCCGAGCGACCGTTGTAGGCACCGCCGATACTCCTCGTTCCTACATTGTTCAAAATAATATTGGAACGAAATTTAGGCGAAATAGGCGCCATCTTATTAAATATGAAGAAGTCACGTTATCACCCGAGCATGGTAATCCGACATCTGATAACGGCGTCTTCCTGGACGCGTGCAAAAATATGGGTCATTCAGCGACGAACAAAACATTAAAAAATAGCGAAAAAAATGTAAACATGACATCACCAGTTCCCGCGGCGCGCTCCATGCTCACGCGCCGCCAGGCGAAGTTGTTATCAGATGAGAACAAACAGAGTAATTAACTTGTACTACTCGTTGTAAACAAATGAAAATGTAAGTGTTTAAGTTAGAATAAAGTAAGAATTGTAATGTAGATTTCTCCTGAAACTAAATAAAAATGTATTACTTCTATGTTAGAAATCTAAGTATCTTTTTATACAACTTTTTATACAAGTCACTACGAACTTAATTGTGAAATATGTAATACATAGCCAATCTAAATGTATAATAAACGCAATTAAGACAAAAGATGGCACAAACACTCCAAAATTTAAAATTCCTCTGTATAAGTATATTTAAAATTAGACAATTATATATCTATAGGTATTTAGTTATTCAATTGCTTAAGGTAGTCTTTGATAAATAGCTATAAGTACTTATTATTATGTTTAAATCGCTATCTATGAAGGGGGGTAAAGTATATAGGTACAGGTGTTATCTTAAAACGGGGAGATGTTGTAGGTAGTTTTAAATTGTAACGGATTATAACCCGCAGTTTTGAATAAAACAGTTGTTGTCTGACATTTGGTGGTTTCACTTGTAATATAACAATAACTAATCATAAAACCATATAAGAACAATAAATCTAGTAAGTAATTAAAATATTTTTTCATTTTTTATTAGATACTTAAATAAAACACGTTTTGAATTACATTACGATTTTTTATTAAACATTATAAATTGTGGTCACCCTACAATATTCGCTCATAGAAAACATCAAAAATTTATTTTTCTCTTAAAGTATAACATTTAGAAAAACGAATGATATTTCATATTTTAATAAAAAAACTGTAAAAACTATATTCCTAATTTGCTTCAGTGTGCGAAGTTTAGGTTAATCTGTAAAGCCGCAAAGATGGACACTCAGTTAAAATGTTTCGAAAAAAATCAACTTTCGTATATTTTTCAACGATTAACTTTTAAGCCATTATTTATTTTTTACGAATTTGTCAAAGAGTCCAACTATAAGATAAAAGTGTTATATTCATGCAATTCTCTGATCAAACTTATATTTTGCAGATCGCTCAGTTCAGACACGTAATGAATTGAGTGCAGAGTAGCAAGTTGTTAATTTCTTAAAAGATTTAAGAACTTCTTAACTAAATTGTAAAATAAAAATTTTTATCACAGAGTTAGTACATTCTGAAATTTAGTTCATGCAAGTTTGTTCAAACGTCTGGATGGAGTGTCCCAGTTTCTTGGTCATAACAGTTTTAACTCAACTTTTAGAAATTTTTTACTTAATGCTATAAGTTTTTACTATTTTTAACTATATTTCCCAGAAATCTTATGTCTTTTACTAAAACTTGAAAAAAAGACACTCAATGCAGATGCACACACAAGTTTGTACACTGCGAACTTGTGTGCGAGCATCGTATCCAGTAATGACGGATACGTTGAACGTTATACGGTGCGTATGTGTGAACAAAGCATAATTTGTTGTCGTATCCGTTAAAACGGGTACCGTAAATACGGAGACTGTGTGAACGGGCTGTAAGGCGCCATTGCCACTACGAGACTTCTTCATACAGAGCTGCCAGGTTGTATGTGAGTAGCAGTAGTTTGTTACTCTGTCATTTTGAAAGATTGTTTGCTATGTTGATAATTTACAAGCTTTGGTCTTAAAGTTTCTTCGTAATGAGTGTACATTTAGAATCTAGCGACGGTTGTCTGTCCGCAGATAAGTTGGTAGAATAAATAGGGCTATATTAACTTATTTAAACATTGAAATTGCCATTGTTTTTTTAATTGAGTGCAGAAGCGGGCAATCCTTTTGAGATAAACACATTTAAACACTTTCCGTTGACGAACGTTCTGGATCCATGAACTTAATTTAGAATTTAATTAGTTTCCGACTTAAGGTGGTTCGATGAGCCTACAAAAAGCTAAAGTCCCGCTAGATGGCGCTAGTTCCACAAATTTCTGGTTTTTATTTATTTGTGAAATCAGCTTTAAAAATTTTTGACTTTAAAGATGTTTCGCGACATCTTAATATAAATACAGAATTGCCAAAAATTACTTTACACGTGTTGTTGTATTGTACTATCCAAATAAGTTAATTATGTATTCCTTTACGTAGTTTAAAGCATATCGCACACAAGCAAACAAAACTCCTACAAGTGCGATAGGGAGCGCAACAGACGGCGTCCTTTTTACATGCATTATGGCCTCCTCGTAGCGAGTGTTTGATATTTAGTTTACGTAGTAATACGACACAAATATAGCATGCTGGCGTTTTATGCGTGCGCCTAGATTCTAAGCGGCAAGTTGTCAGTTCGAACCCCGAAGTATTTTTTTTTCGTTCGGATAGAAATATAAGTACCTAACTATAATATAGCTATATTTAGACCAGATTATAAAAAGGAGGCGAAATTCTGGTGTTCTCTAAAATTTATTCTTTTTGCGTATGTTACTGTTATAATATCCCCAAAGTAGTAATCCATGGTGCCTAAGAAAACCAAGGTTTGTGTTATGGATTATCATATGTATAGCCAACTAGCAGGTACTTATTTACATATATACCTAGAACCAGAACAATTTTTGTGTTCTGTGTGACAATCAAACCAGGACCTCTTGATCAACAGCTTGGTGAGTTAGCCACTGCACTATGGAGGCCGTCAAAACCCGATGTTTGTGGTGTTATGGGTCCCTATCCAACGCAATATCTTTGTGACAGAAGGGGTACCAAATAATTTTTCTTTTATTGGATCACACTGAGATGAAAGTGCTAGCCGTAAGATCGTGAGGTCGCGGTTTCGATCCTCGCACGGAACAAGAATTAATAAAAAACAAAAAAAAGCCAGGTCTTGGATGTTATACCTATATTTATTAAAATTCTAGGTTCCCTTCCCCCTAGTTCGCTACTTGGTAACACAAGTCTTGGGGCCCAGTAGGCAAGGCAATGTGATTGTCCGGGGACTTTATTTATATTGTAATAAATAAATTAAGTGTAAGTATGAAAAAATATGCAGCAGAAAATGTTTGTATATTTCTTTATGTAGAAAGTAGAATATTTGGGATAAGAGGTCTTGTCAATAATAAAAATCAAGAAACACACAATAGGTCGAATGGGTTTTTATTTTATGCACTTATTCTAGATCAATACATTTAGCTCCCTTTTGTATTCGCCTTTGTATTATTTATGGCAATATGGAGTTTTTATAAAAGCAAACCATTTTATGGATCATTTTCTTAATAAATGGTTCATTTTTTTGTACTTCAATTACAGTTATTGGCGTGGTTGAATTCACAAAACCAATGATATAACATTTTTTTTATTCTTGTAATCCTTAGTTGCCCTGAACCTAAAAGAAAACCATTATTAGTACCTGGTAGAATACAAATAATATATAACAATTTAGCACACATGTTGTTCATAGCCCGGATTTACTATATTAATATAGCCATACCAATGCACCCCTGGGTGGAATGAAACAGGTAACATGATATAATTGAATTTGAAGATGAAGCCCAGTTTCAGTTCCCTATTTCAACCACCATAAGAAAAATGTGTAAAGGAGTTGCCTTTCAGATAAAAGGGAAGACCAATCAGGGAAATTCCTACTTGAATTTGAACATTTAAATCTTGGTCACTAATGCATTATTAATAATTTCATTTAATTTCAATAATTTCACCTTTGATTAGCATACATACATAGAGATATATGTTGGCCTGGATTGTTTTTTACCATCAGATTGCTCCAGTGTTTGTTTGCTGGCTTTACTAAAATAAAAATAAAGTTTACAAAATAAGTGTGATGCGATAATATCATGTTTTACTTGGTAGTAGTAATTGTGATTTTCCTTCAATGATAAAACTCCATTCTTTTCGACAATGGGAAAATTCTTCTCATCTCTCACAGAGCAGTCAGGATGTCTATTGATTTTCTTGCTAGTGAAGAAAAAAAATTGTATTTCAATAATTGCCTCCTCATTTAGCACTACACCTGAAATAAAATACAGTTTTAAACATATCATTCAAAACTCTTTAGAAATATTGACTCCACAATTTCCTACTAGGTATATGTTTTCAAAACAGGTCTGAAAATAATAAACAGAAAATATGGTATTCGCTATGACATGTACACATAACATGTATTGTAGGTATAGGATACGAAAACTAACCTTGTACTTTTAACTTCCTCACTTTCTACTATAGCTATATTCTCTTTTGTATGCCATACCTCCACACGACTGAAAGAACAAAATATGTAGAATATTTGTTGACTGGTACTATGTAAAAGGAGAAAGAAACTAAAGTACTTTAATATCATCTTTTCCAACCCTAGCTACCCAAATGCAGGCCAAATGACAGAAAATATAGGTAGGTACCTAATCAAGAAGTAAAACAAATAATTACTTACGATACACCATCCCCGTCATGGCGTTTTAGTTGAGCTCGAGCCCTTTTTTTAGATTTCAGTGGGCCGGAATATTTGTGTTTTCCATAAAGTGCCTTTGAAGTTCCGTCCATGATTAATTTGATTTTCACGACGGCTGATTGGCGTATAAACGACACAGTAAATGCGTAAGGGATTCAAAAACAAATTATGAATCTAAAGACGCGTTGTTGATATTATTTGTAAGAAAGAAAGAACCAACAAAACAAAGTGTAAACTAAGTAGTGAGCAGACAGACAGTAAGAACGGCAACATAGCGCACGAGCAACCAACCATCCCCCGAGCGTTTGTCTTTTTCGGTGATCGCACGAAGAGGCAACGTCGCATATCGTGTTATTGTCACACACACATTCGTAAATTAGATGAAAATTTTCAGTTTTTATTTTTGATTTCTAAATGAAAAGTATGGTATTTTATTCATTTCGCGACAAATTTAACTAGAAAATAGTTTGTAGAACTCGTAATTAAAGCTTTATTCTATATCCTGTATCAGTGAATACCGATTGTTTTTTGTATGGAAATCGAACCACCTTAACTGCCAAAAACCCACCAATTGCAATTTGGTACACTACAGTATAAAGACAATTGAATATTATGGCCATTTAAAAGCTTCCACCGGTATGTTTTAATAGAAGTAATCAATCTTGGCTCGTACTGTTTTGGACATGTTAAATGGTTTAATACAATTTATTAGCAAAGTGCCACATAGCAGTGAGCAAGCGGGGGTACAAATTGCTTGAAATCATCCTCTTAGAAGACGATCGATGTCCTGCGGTGGGATAGTAACGCTGAGGGAATAAATTTGTCATCGTAAAATGATTGTGTTACTTATATGTCAAAAAGAAAATAAGAAACCAGTGTAAAAATAATTCTTTAATAGCTTTTTACAATTTTCAATCAGCCGAAATCATCCTTATAAACATAAAACGTACGCTAGGCTGATGCATAATCAGTTTATAAAATAATTATTTAACGTGATGCTATAATAGAATGTGATGATAATTGCATAGATGACGGTCTGCAAGGCAAATTAAATTAGTACTGTAACCTAATTTCGAGGTCGGCATTAACAAATCACGACACAATTTCTTTATGTTACCAATGTAGATATTTGAGAAATATTAAGTACCTAACTTTGTGTTCGTTTCCATAAAGTACCTATTACGATTCATTTGATGAAACATACTAGGACTGTGAACTCTCGGTCTAATTACAAATTCAGGCTAACTTCACTCATATCGTGCATTTGCAAAATATTCCACTCCATTTTGACCAAAAGACTTGACCACGTCTCCAACGTGGAGAAAGAAGCCCTATTGACCCCAAACTGGCACAAGATATTTTCCGAAAATATGCCAATCGTCGCATACTTTGTCGCTGTAGAAAATGCATATAATAAAGAATTAATCAAGCAACTAATCTCCACGATTTAGACGTAGGAACATAACTTTGTAGATTTTGTGGCCACTTCAATGTAACAGAGAACTTGGAATGAGAAAGAAGCGATCAGGTGATTACTTGGTCACACGCACGAGTAGAGGATTAGCGCAGGGAGACTCTGAGGTCTCTCCTGGGCGTTACTACAGTCCCTTCTATTTGACCGCCATAATAATCTCGTAGGAACATCTAAATTTAGAAAATTATACCTAAAAAAAGGACTAAAAAATCTTCAAGAACTAGAACAACAGTATCGTGGTTGGCTTACAATGTTCACAGGTGGCATTTGTCAATAACATTTTGAATGCAAGTGAGTCTATAAAATGCCTACTGGTTTGTGTATCTCGACTGCGAACTTATTTGCAATTTCAGAAGCCATATCATACGCTGTGACTGCGGGCCACATTAGAGTTGTTATTTTTACGGATATTTAAGTGTTCTACAATATAATGGGATTAAATAAATATACCGGAAGGTAAGTGATTGACGCTCTTACATAAGGCATCTGAAAAATGGCTTTGGTATTACCACACATACATTTGCTTACGACATAAAAGATATGGGATGATGCAAAAACATGGGCTTGCAAACAAGATAGAATATTTCGTGCCCGTTTACTTTCGTTTGTGCTCGTGTCGTGTCGTGTATTGTCGGTTCGGCCCACGTGGTAACTAATGCCGCATTCCGTTTGCCGATTACAGCGCTCACAGCGCTAAAAGTGCTCAAAACCGTTCCGATTCGTTTGAGCGCGCTAAAAGTGTTATTAGTGCTATTGCAATCGGAAAGGTAAATATCGCGCTAACATTCTGATTGTTCGTCGCTTAAGTCTAAAGTTACAATATCATTAAGATCTTTGACCCTGAATGAAGCAGGAGCCATTTTTTACAATATTACAAAAGAAAATTAATAAGCAAGCTTTTAAAATCTTTAATTGACTAATAAAAACATCAACAAAGTAACGTCATGTGTCAATTTTGACAGGCTGTTCACAGCGACCATGCTCCGTAGCGTTGGCACTGTGAGCGGGAAGATGGCGGCGTGTATGACGTCATTGATGACGTATCGATATCGCTGTCAGCGCGCTTATGGGCAAACGGAACGGGTATATGAGCGCTGTAATCGGCAAACGGAACGCAGCATATACCATTTGGCAAGTAAAATCAGGCGACCGGGAACAGGATTTTTGAGGTCCATGCTTCAGTATCTTATCACCCGTCTTCCACGTATGACAATGTATCGTCAGTTGTGCTGATGGACCTTTGGACCTTTAACTTACAGGCTTACACGAAACTAACCTATTTAATGATTTTGTTGTGAAATTGCAATAGATCCTTAAGTGCAAAGATTTTTGGCACTACATTTTTACAGACCAAGTCTCTTCATATCCTTTAAATAATGTCGGCAAATGAAAAAGGCGCCTTCACCAAACTGTCAAATGTGTAAGAAGGCTCCACAAACCACGTTTTAATGAAACGCGTCAGGAATAAACTCGAAGATGCCTTTGCAATTTGCTGCAGTTATGTTATGTGTTTATTTGTTTTATATAACTAGAACATCAAAAGATGAAATTATTTGATTTTTTTAAAACCATTATTCAGAAATGTTTGTGGAAATATGATAGAACTGAACAATGTAATTTATAAAAGCTATGTTTAGCTATTCTTTAAAACGGAAATTTAATATGTTATAATAGTATGACTGCATAAGAATACTTAGGCTTAATAAACCTTTTATGTCCATCAATGCGTGTTATTTAACTGGTGCCCGAACAGGGAAATCTGTGGGCCTTATTCAAACTGTCATATCTGAACCTGACAGTAAAAATGCTAGACTTGTATTTTTATTTGTATATAAAACTTAAAAAAAAATAAGTAGGTTAAGATGCAATGGGGTTCCGAGACCCAAAAAAAATTTGTAGCAATATTTGAGAAAGAATTAATCTCAGATTTATTATGTTATGTCCTATGCTTTATATATAGTTGTATTGTCAATCATGTGCCTTCTTTAGTATAAAATTAAACATTATATCTAAATACATTAAATGTTCACAAACATCTTTTTATTGCTAAGAGGTCTCAGATCTATGTTAAATCTAAGAAATAGTCATAGAACAGGATTTACAGGAAATATTATAATAATATTGCTTTGCACATATTTGAAATACTTTGGTCGCATACTCCATTTATGTATACCCAGTGTGTAAAATATTAAATAAAAGAAATTAAATAAAAAATACAATATACATTTGACTAAATAATTATAAAACTTGTGCTAGACTTCCCCAAAGTTAGTATGCATGGTTTCTTTTGCGTGCTTCTGAGCTTCCACTTGGCCGGTCAGTAGTTTATCACAGACCATGCACCTTAGAGTGAATTTGTTCAAATCTGTGAATTGTCTAGAGGATTTTGCTTCACGAGCAAGTTGTTCTGCTTCTCGGTATATATCTAAGTCTTCTGCCGCAAATATAGTTTGGAGACCACCCTGAAATTAAAAGACATTTTATTTATTAACAACTTTACTGACAGTAAACATCTAAATATGTTGTTACAATCAAAAGCTAATATGTGGGGTTATCATTGCTTCAGTATCAAAGTTACAGGTCAATAACTGAATATACCGTGATAACTGATATAATCACTTGTGAAGTTTCTTGCCAGTTCTTCTTCACAAAGGTTTTTCTGAACTGGTGGTAGAGTCATGTTTTATTTGATGTCAATAAGAAGAAGTAATGGTTAATGTTGATAAATAAACATTTGAATTTGAATTATACCAAGTGATTTTTTTTTACATACTTTTGGCAAAATATGTTATTATAATTATAATGAAGATACAGAAACTCAAGAGAAAGGACACCATATACACATTTTTAGTACCTCTATTCAAAGAAATATATTTGAATGAAATTTACCAAAAAGTATTGGTCTATAAATAAAGATAATTATTTTCATTTGCTTGCCAGTTACAACTAAATGGCTCAGTAGTTACTTCTAATTTTGTAATTAAAAAATTGAAGATAAGTTGAAACTTACATCAGATTGTTCCAAATAAAGAGGATCATAGTGAACTCCGTCAAATAGTAAAAATACTCTTTGTCCATAGTTTTTGTCTTCACCAAATCTATTAATAATTGCATTTAAAGTATCTACCACAGCCATCTCTAAGCCATAGAAGCGAGATAATATTGCAACCTGAAACGAGAAAAATCTTGAAGGATCATTCTGATATTACTGTGATACTTAAGATTGAAACTATATAGTCTGGGGAACTCAACAAAATGAAAGGTAAGGATCCACAAAGCCAAAGATGAAAGACTATGCCTGACCTGTCAACATTTTGACAACTCATATTATGTATAGATAAGTAATTACAAATTTTTAGCTGAACCATAAAACCTTCTTCATGTCAAAAACTACAATCCACAAAAAAATGTATTGGGTTTTCTTTTTATAGTCATTTATTGACATTTGGTTTGCCACAAACGCTCCCAGTAAATATATGGTCTATGACACGTTTTGTTCCAAATAAAGCTTGAACTTTACAATATTTCGAATTTGCTAATAAATTAATAGCAATATATGACTTTTTTAATTAAATTAATATTCTATTTGTTAATTTATTGAAATTAATGCACATAAAAATGAAATAATCAATTATTTTTCTTAAATATACAATACAGCTTAACTTCACTGTCATATTGACAATATAAAAAATTACAACATCAGTTCAGATTTGAATTAAACGTTTGCAGTCCTTCATTTGCATTTGCGGCATTGTATACTACTGTGCGATACTACTCTGGATTTTTCTAACTTTTGATCACCTTGGCGTTCATCCCGGTTAACGTTTCTGGCTTCTGCTTCAACGATTACTGGCGCTAAGTTTAATAAATAATAAAAAATAATCCTGTTATTTTATTTTTATCTTCAACTGGAGCAACAATTGGATGGAATGAAAAATGAACATGTCTTTACTGATATGAATTATTGCTTTTGTTATGCATATTATTAAGTACATGCAATACTGGTAATCCCAAGTTTGCATTTTAAGTTCATCTTTCCTGTATTGAAAGCACAATCATGCATACAAGTAGAAATCTACATGGAGGTTGCCTGGGTAATTCTGAGAATTTAAAATTAAATGCGGGGACTAAGACGCCAGCTATGTGACTCCCTGTGATCCCCGCACAGAACAACAAAACAATGTTCCTGGTCCGGGTTTGTATGTATATTCTAGGATCCTTGTAGTTTGCTACATGGTAACCCATAACACAATCCTTTGCTTACTTTGGGGCCATGTTGTCTGAGGACTCTTATTTTCAAATCCACACATACCTACTTATCTGTGTAAAAATCTATAATCTAACTGCATAAAATGAACAGGTGTTTCACTATCTACATTACAATGCCGAAGCTTACTAAACATCAATGAACTCATTTGAAATTGACGTCTTTCATGTCATTTCATTATAGCGATAGAAGGTTTGTCTACATTTTAACCAAATATGAGTTTTCATACATGAATTTCAACATATTTATTGAGAATACTTAGTAATTTGAGGTATTGAAAGGCTTTTTATTTCTATTGCTTGGAAAAATAACATATCCGTGAGAATCTGAAACCAAAATCCTGAAATGAGTTGCACTTTCGTTTTTCCAAGTTAAATATTGCCAAGATGTGCTATAAAAATTGATTGACTATGATTGATGTGCTATGAAATTTGACATATAACCTCAAAATATATTTTTCAATGTAACTTTTTTTCTGAATTGCATTAAGTTGTTACCTTAAGTTTAGGAATATAATACTATTTTTTCCGTATCATATTTATATTTATACATTAGATCAATAAAAACAGGCTGACAGGTCATTGCATATATGAAACATGGGCCTTGTTCTTTAAGCTGATGTCATACATGAAGAGCAAAGTTAACTTAAAATAATTCTGTACTTAATTAGATGTTCTATAATTTGTTCGACATATTCAATAAAAACAAAATTTATCTTAGATTTATACCTAGATTACACTAACACATCATATTTAATCTAGTATTTTATTTGCTACAGGTTGACTTACAATCCTGTTTACATATTAAAGGAATAATGAGATATTAGCAAAAAGATATATTTTGTAAATCTACATTTTTAACCATAATTTTGTAAGGACTGAAAATTTACACACAAATATTTTGAAGGAGCACTTAAACATATTTTAAGTAAAGAAACAATATCCATATTTACCTCAATAGCACCTCCCCAAGAACTAGGCTGCTGTATCCAAACACAATACTCGGCATTAGGCTTTCCTAGCATAGCTTCATTATAAGTATCTAAGTCACTAGCTACTTCCATTGCTATAATCTGCCGCATCAAAGTATGAACAGATGTATCTACACTACCATTAAGCACAAAACCTGCAAAAAAATATTAAAATTTTTACCATAATTTTTTAAAAAATTTTGTAACTAATTGATAAAGAGCAAAGAAATAATTTACCTATACTTGTAAACAGGCATGAATTATCAGAAGGAACTACTTTCTTCATAAGAATTCCAGGTCGAAATGGTCCTATAGTTTCATGAGAGGCTACACCATTTTCCACAGGTTTCTTTTGTTCCACCTTGACAGGAGTGGCTGGAGCAGCCTTCTCTTCTATAATAAGAGTTTCACCAGTCTTAAGTCCTATTTCCCCGAGGGTTTTTTCATTATTGCTAATATCAATAGCCTTTGGTGGATAACCACTTAATAAATTTATACGTTCGGTGCTTATGTCTGATATGCTAGACAAAAACATTTTTAATTCACCCACAGTACTATCAGAGGTCAAGTCTTTTATAATCTGCTGACCGTTTTTACTCTTGACTTTAAACGCTAGCGAAACCATTTTAGGAGTGGTTTTTGTTAACTGGGCAAAATCTTGATATTTTATTTGATTCTATTTATTTAAAATAACGCTAAAATAATAACATTACGTGAATTAGCAAGATTGTATAATATAATATAGCAAGCTTGATTGACTTTTCTTTTGTAATGACATGACAACGTAAACAAAGTGACAGACAGTGTCAGTTTGACACTTTGTTGCTGAAATAAAAATATTAGATCTACCAAATTATATTACAAGTTTTAGAATATTAAATAACGGAAACAGATATTTAAATGTATTGTCTTATTATATTTATGTAAATATTTTGAAAAAATAAATATAACTGGTACAAATGTTTCCAATTCTATTAAATGTATGGTAAAATGAGTTCTTACCTACCAAGATAGTGTATGATGTGATTGAGTGAAGCATGAGAGCTATGAGATTGTCCACGTCACTTCATATCACTATTCGTGTTCACGTATTCGTCTTATTCACGCAAATATGACGATGTGAAGTGGGCCTATTCGTCTATTAATATTAAACGCAATTAATAGCATATCCGCAAATCCACTCGCTTCTCGGTTTTTTGGAACTGGCCAAAGGATTTAGAATTTGTTGAATATGCTCGTTTACCGCCAACATCGCTCGCTCAGAAGTTTGCGGAGTGCGTGATACGAATTTAGAATCTTATGAAATGCATCCCTGCACATGGGACCCGAAGCATAGCTCTCATAATAACCGAAACATAGTTTATACAGAATTTAAGAATAGCCTATAATATTAGCCTAGAATATTCGTATTATTCGGAGTTTAACACGAACATAAGTAGCATTATTAAGTGAAGAAGCAGCATTAAAATTCAAATGGCCTTCAAACTGTGGCAACAACATGAATTTAATAGCGTCTGTAATGTGTGTAACATTCGCCAGCACGGTAAGGGTCTTGGGGCTCGGGAATGATGTTATCAGTAAAATTATGTATTGTAATGTATTGTAATTATGGGAAAGTAGATCAGATTCCGAATCCCGTACTAGTCAGCTAAAAAAATGAATGAGCGGTAGCGTAAATGCACCAGTAATTAACAACGACCCAGTGGACACTTATTCCTTATAAAACTTAAAACTAAAAGTAGGAATGTAAATGTAGGCACTGGCAATACTTTAACATCTACTGGAGTTATCTCTCTGTCATGTATAAGATTTCATTGATATCGAACATTTGCTGCGTTCCGTTTGCCGATTACAGCGCTCACAGCGCTCATATACCCATTCCGTTTGCCCGTGAGCGCGCTCACAGCGATATCGATACGTCATCAATGACGTCATAAACGCCGCCATCTTCAAATTCAAATTCAAATTCAAATTCAAATTCAAATATTTATTTCTCAACATTGACAATTACTTGTTCTTATTGACGTCAAATAAAACATGATTCTACCACCAGTTCGAAAAAAAAACCTTCGTGAAGAAGAACTGGCAAGAAACTTCACGGGTATATTTTTTTTTTCAAAATAAATTTACAGAGTCTCTTTATGTCTATACAAAATTATTCTTTTCTGCATCTGTTAGCTCGGCAAGTCTCCCTCCCCCCAAGTATCCAAACGACAAACACCCTCAAACGGCACCCGTTCACGAGTTAACGCGGGATCCAGCCATCGCCCTCCTCAACCATATTAGAGGGAAGTGAACGACCCGTCACCCGACGCTACCATAAGAAGACGTACTTTAGTGACAATGATGCTCATTGATACTCATCGCACAAACAGACACATTACACATGCTTTGTTACAAATACTAGTACAATCCTGTTAATGAGGGGATTATACCCAAGGCTTTTATCATCCAAATAATCGGATAGTTTATAATATGCTCTAGCACACAACTTCTCCTTTATAGTTTCTTTGAATTTGTCAGTAAGAAGACCTTGGATATCCTCAGGAACCTTATTATAAAAGCGTATACATTGACCCATGAATGAGTTAGTGACTTTATGAAGCCTGCTATTATGAGCTGCCAGCATATTTCTTCCTCTTGTATTAACATTGTGCAGATCTTTTTTTCTTTTGAACAAGGTTATGTTCTTTTTAACATACATTAAATTTTCTAAAATATATTGTGAATGGAAGGTAAGAATATTTATTTCCTTAAATTTACTTCTAAGTGACACCCTTGGACCGAGCTGATAGATTGCGCGAACAGCCCTTTTCTGCAGAATAAATATAGCATCGATGTCGGCAGCACTCCCCCACAGCAGAATACCATATGACATGAGGCTGTGGAAGTAACCAAAATAGACTAATCGAGCAGTTGTTTCATTTGAAATTTGTCTAATTTTTTTAACAGCATATGCGGCAGAGCCAAGCCTTTTCGCTAAACCATCAACATGCCCAGAAATACAGTTGAGTTTACAGGAGTCAGTTCCTGGCTCTTAACTACAATGTTTGTGTTTACCTGTTTGACATTTGGCAATGTAAATTTAACACATTTAGTTTTTTTTTCATTGAGGAGCAAATTATTGGCTGAGAACCACTGCTCTGTGTTGGAGATGCATTTGTTCACCGCTCGATAGTCAATTTCTTGTCTTTTGATTTTAAACAAGAAGGAAGTATCGTCAGCAAACAATATGACCTCGCATTGATTCTTAACGACCGATGGCAGATCATTAATATAAACTAAAAATAGGAAAGGACCAAGAACTGAGCCCTGGGGCACACCCATTGTCACTGCCGATCCTGATGATTTTTCTCCATTTATTGCAACTTTCTGTTTTCTATTAGAAATATATGATTTAATCAAGGCAAGCGCTCGGTTTTTAATGCCGTAATGGTGCAGTTTCATGAGTAGAGTAGTATGATCCACACAGTCGAACGCCTTGGACAAGTCACAAAAGACACCAATAGCATCACACGACTCCTCCCAGGCGCTGAATACGTGTTTTATGAGCTCAACACCGGCATCGGTTGTTGAGAGACCCCGCGTGAAACCAAACTGCTTAAAATTCATTAGACTATTACCGTAAAAACGAGAAAGTAATTGATTTAAAATTAATTTTTCAAAAATCTTACTGAGCGTTGGTAGTATAGATATAGGTCTAAAATTATTAGGGTCAGACATACTACCTGCTTTGAATATTGGAATGACCTTACTCAATTTCATTAAATCAGGAAAAACACCATTATCAACACAGTCATTAAATATACTGGCTAAGTACGGGGCTATACCATCAATGACAGATTCAATAATTTTAACAGAAATCCCATCTAAATCGGCAGTATTTTTTACTTTAATGCTTTTAAATGCATTTAAAACTTGTGGAACAGTAACATGTTTAAAAATAAAATCAATATCGCAAGAATTTACATTTTCCGTTAGCAGTGACTGCGCAAGAGTGGAATATGAATTAATACTCGAAGTAGTTGACACAGGGATGGCAGTAAAAAAATTTTCAAATGCTTCAGCAACTTCTTTGTCAGTTGACAACACTTTATCATTAATTTTTTAATTATATTTGGTGTGTGGTTCTTTTGCTTTCCCAGTTTCCTGATTAATTATATTCCATGCAGTTTTTGAAATGTTAGTACTATATTTAATGTTATTATTAATGTAATTAGATTTAGCTACACTGCAAACTCGTTTAAATAATTTTGAATACTTTTTAACATATTCATAAAATGTCTTATTATGATTATAAGTTCTTTCACTGTACAATTCATATAATCTATTTCTACTTCTGCATATTCCCACTGTTGCCCAGTCACTAAACCTAAATAAATTATTATTTATACATATTTTCTTTTTTTTAAAAACAGAGTCATATTCATTTCTAATTATATTATGAATAGAGTTATATTGAGTAATAGGATCTGCACAGTAATCTAATTTAAATGTTTTTTCAAATACATTTTTCCTAAATGTTTCAAGCCGTCTCTCATTCATGGGTATAAAGGTAATTTCTCTTTTTAAAGTCTTTTTTAGCCCAATATCAAAAGTGGCCAACTGCCCACTATGATCTGATTGTAGTTTATTAATTACTGACTTTGTACATGGCATTAAATTTGTAAAAATGTTATCAAGACATGTGGCTGAGGTCGCTGTGATACGCGTAGGCTCTAAGAAGAGATTTTTTAGGTTGTAACAATTAAAAAGATTCAAGAATCGTTTACTTAGTGATGTCTCTACTAATAAATCAATATTAAAATCGCCACAAATAATTATTTCTTTGTTTTTGTTATTTACTCTATGTAATACCTCATCCATAGTGCTCTCAAATACTTCAAATGGTGAGGATGGGGGTCTGTATACACTTATTATAACAATATTCCCTATCTCAATACAGGCTATTTCAACTGATCGCTCAACAGACAGACTTACAATATCAGTGCGTTCTTTAAATGTTAGGCTCTTATGAGTGATGATCATTGAGCCGCCGCAAGTTGTTTGTTCTCTGTTGAATGAACTAGCAATTACATGATTCTTATAAGAAGACATAATTTGACACTGTGTGAGCCAGTGCTCTGTGATACATAGTGTAATGACTTTGGTGTCGTATCAGGTCTTTTGGTGGCTCAATAAATAATTCACGTAATTGTTTACACTGTTTATTTTAGTTTTATTACAACAATCATTTAAATCTTTACTTTACGTTTTTGTACATAAATGAATGCAGCGACACTGCTGTGCTCGCGAGAGACAAAAGGGTGAGTGACGATGCGCCCGCGCCGCGGGCCGAGACGACCCCTCCGCCGCTCGGACACACTCGCGAAGTTATGTTGAGTTTGATTCTTAACATGCCGCCCCCCGTTGAAAATTTAATTTTTCAACAGTATCCTCGTTGTCAGGAAGAGGGCATATACGGTTGAAAGCTCTTCTAATTATGCCTTTGCTAGTTTGGATGTGTGCTACTCTATTTACTCCATCAACACCTGGAACAACTTTGATTATACGTCCGAGACTCCACTTCATTGGAGGCGTGGCATCTTCTTTGATGATGACCATTGTCCCTTTGTCTAAAACACCCTTTGAACATTTCCATTTTGTTTTCTGCTGCAGCTCTGAGACGTATTCCTTCTGCCATCTTATCCAAAAGTGCTGGCGAAATTTTTCAACTCGATCCCATCGGTGTAACCTTAATGGATTTATCTCATCAAGCTTTGGAACGGGTAGAGCAGTAAGAGGGCGTCCGACCAAAAAGTGACCTGGCGTTAAAGGATTTAAATCTGATGGATCCGAAGACATAGGTGATAAAGGTCGCGAATTGAGTATCGCTTCTATTTGCACTAACGTTGTATAAAGTTCCTCAAACGTAAGGTGAGACTCCCCTAAAACTCTGACTAAATGATATTTAATGGATTTTATTCCGGCTTCCCATAGCCCTCCAAAATGAGGTGCATATGCTGGAATGAATTTAAACTGGATATTGTCATTTGAAAGAGATTCTAAAATAAATGATGAATTTTGTTTAAAAAATGCATTGAGCTCATTTTTGGCACCGACGAATTGGGTTCCGTTGTCGGAAAAAATGGTATGTGGCTTACCACGACGTGCAATAAACCTACGTAAAGCAGCAATGTATGCGTCTTTAGTTAGATTTGTTACTAATTCGAGATGGATGCATTTGGTGGCAAAACACACGAACACTACGACGTAGACTTTTATTAATTTGCATCCACGTCCCTTACGGTCAGCAGCGGTGAGTGGCCCGGCATAGTCAACGCCTGTGGTTTCGAAAACATAACCCGGATCAAGGCGCTGCTCAGGTAATTGTCCCATAAGCGGACTGGTTGTTTTCGCCCTCATACGAAAACACCTAAGGCATTTGTGTTTACGTTACGACCGCCAATAGGCCAAAATTGGTCTCTTATAGACGCCAGCAATAATTGAGGCCCAGCATGCATTAAACGTATGTGCTCATCTACAAATATAAGTCTTGTAAGTGTGTGTTTACTTGAAAGCAAGATTGGGTGCCTTTTGTTATATGCGAATTGTGAGTTTTCTAATCTACCACCTACTCGAATTAGGCCTAAATTGTCCATAAATGGAGACAAACTCAATAGTTTGTTTTTACTGGGTAACGCTTTTCCTTGAAATAAAATATTATATTCTTCGAATGACTGTTGTTGCGACCATTTTATGAGTAAAAGAAATGCGCTGTGTATTTCGTCTACGGTGAGAGAACCTGACCTTTTTGTATTTTTGTTCTGACAATTATTAGTAAAACGAAATCCATAAGCTAAAGTTCTTTTTAATTTCAGTAACTGAGAATATCTTTCAAAATTTATTATACTCTCTCTCTTTTCTAGCAAAACTGTGGCTGTATTTGTTGTCATTTCTGGAATCAAATTAACATCACTTTGCACAAAATTACCTTTAGGCCACTTGCCTTCGTTTTCCCTTAAAAAGTCTGGTCCCTTCCACCATAGATATAGTTTGTGTAGTTCTGACATGTTTACTCCTCGAGTTAACAAATCAGCAGGGTTTTGAGCTGTTGGCACATGGCGCCATGTATGGTTAATCGTGATTTCTTGTATTTCAGCCACACGATTTTTAACAAATGGTTTTAATTTACAAGGTTGTGTGTGAAGCCATCCCAATACAATGGATGAATCTGTCCACAAAACACATCTCTCAGGTTTTATACGAAATGAAGTGAGAACCTTTTGAGTCAATCGGGCGCCGATAAGTGCCCCACATAATTCCAAGCGCGGAATAGTGGTAGGCTTCAGTGGCGCCACCCTACTTTTTGCGCATAACAAATTGACGTGAACTTGCCCATTGCTTATAGACCTTACATATACACACGCACCGTATGCATCTTGAGATGAGTCACTAAAGGTGTGTATTTCGATCACTCTATCTATTTTATTAATCATGACACAGCGAGGAATTTTAAGATCCTTTAAATAATGCACATCAGAAACGAATTTTAACCATACTTTAACTACATCGGCAGGCAATGTTTCGTCCCATGATAATTTCAACAGCCAAAGTTTTTGTAAAAGAATCTTAGCTTGTATGACGCACACACTTAATAGGCCTAGCGGGTCAAATATCTGTCCTATGGCGGATAGTATTGATCGTTTGGTTAGATTATTTTCGACTGTCAGGTTAATATTAAAATATAATTTATCGTCACTCGGCGACCAACCAAGACCTAACGTGTTAGATCGTGATTGATCACCGAGGTTCAATGTCTGATGAGAACTTGACTCTGCAAGTTCTATGTTTGACCTTATTTTTCTAAGATTAAAACACCCTGTGGACAGTACATTACAAATATCCCTTTTGATTTGCATTAATTGTGTCTTGGATTGTGCTCCTGTAACCAGGTCATCTACGTAAAAATCTTCACTAATGATTTGAGATAGTTGTTGATCATTACATTCAAGTGCTAATTGTTTTAAGCAACGAACGGCTAAGAAAGGTGCAGATGCTGTGCCATATGTTATTGTATTAAGTCTATATACCTTAATTTCTGTATTGGAATTCTCACGCCAAACAATTTGTTGTAAATGTCTTTGATTATCATGTACTAGCGACTGCCTGTACATTTTTTCTATGTCACCGGTCATGACGTATGCATAGTGTCGGAATCGCAGTAAAATTGTGAGTAAAGCACTCTGTATAGTGGGTCCGACCATTTGGAGGTCATTAAAGGATACACCTGACCGTGTAGGAGCACTAGCATTGAATACTACACGAAGCTTTGTGGTTGTACTGTGTTCACGTAAGACGCCGTGATGTGGCATAAAGTACCCCTGAGTCTGTATTTTGTTGGTTTCTGTCATATGTCCTAATTTTTCATACTCTTTCATGAACTCTGTGTACATTAATTTTAACCGTGGTTGTTTTTGTAACCTACGTTCAAGAGATAGAAAACATTGTTTGGCTAGGTCAAATGAATCACCTAAGTTAGATTCTGGTTTCTTGAGAGGGATCGCGACTGAAAATCTCCCATCTGGCATTCGAGTAACATTTTTAACGAAGTGTTCTTCACACAAGCGTTCCTCCACCGAATAAACTGGCTTTGTATTGTATTGTACTTCCTCTAGGGACCAGAATTTAGCTAACTGTTCTTGTATTGTATTATCTATAATTAATTTGCATGTTATTGTACTAAATGAATTTGTAAATGTATGATTGAGACCACTGGTAGGCCCTGAAACTATGAAACCAAGTTTAGTTTGTTGTAAGATTGGGCACCTTAGCCCCAAGCGTATTTGATCGTGTTCCAGTAGATCCCAAAAAATGTCAGCACCGAGTAGAATGTCTACACTAGATGACTTGAAATATTCAGGGTCAGCTAGTGTGACATATGAAGGTATATTTAGTTTAGGCATACTCATTTCGTTAATACAAAACGAAGCAATGTTCGGTAATACTAAAAACGCAATATTTGTTGTATATGAACAGGTTTTTGACTTAATGTGGGCATTGCAGCGTTTTGTGATTTGTGTTACTGAACTATTAATGCCGACTACAGATGATTGTATGTGTTTGTGTTTAATTTGCAATTTACGTAATAAGGATTCCGTCATGAAAGAAGCTTGGCTTCCTGAGTCTAGTAGAGCTTTGACTTCATGGCGCTGGTTATTCTTATCGTACATGAATACCATTGCAGTAGAAAGCAGGACGCGCCCTGTCGGCTCGACTGAGAGCGACGTCGCACCCACCAGCGGCGGCTCCACTGTTTGTGCTGTCGTGTCTGGATGCAGCACTGAATTGTGCTTAAGTGAGCACGTCGTGCACGAGCCTAACCTGCAAACACGAGCCCGATGACCAGGACGGAGGCAGTTCTCACACAACATGAACTTCCGTACCGACTCAGCCCTCTTACTTACAGGTTGACTTAGAAATTTTTCACATCTGTAGATACGATGATTTTGTTTGCACATGGGGCAATTGTATCTGTGTATTGTATTTTGTGTTTTATTTACAGCAGCAAGCGTTTTAAATTGCTCTGGCTTATATTTTTCAGCTCTGGTATTATTGTTTGTATTGTTACTACCCATATAAATAGTTTCTAGTAAATCAGCCCTATTTTTCAAGAATAACGTAAAATCCTTAAACTTTATATTTTTAATGTTACATTTATGTTCTTCCCATTCCCGTAATGTACGCACGTCCAATTTCGTACTCATGATATAAATGATAAGTGTGTCCCATGACTTGGTGGGTTCACCAAGTATATCTAAAGCTCTTAAATTCTTTATAACAATATCGATTATTTTACGGATTGACTGAGATGATTCCTTTTTTATTGATTCTAAGGAAAAAAGTGCTTGAATGTGATTTTGAACTAGCAGTCGAGTATTGTCATACCTGTCACACAACAAATCCCAGGCGATTTTATAATGACGTGAAGAAAATTCTAAAGACTTGATTACCTGGGCAGCGCTTCCCTCCAAGGAAGCTCTCAAATAATGAAACTTCTGTATATCGGAGAGCGAGGTAACGTCATGTATTAATGATGTAAATAAGTCTCGAAATTCAAGCCACTCCTCGTACTGACCACTGAACCTCGGGATCTGGATGGTGGGCAACTTGACACCGCGAGTGCTTGTGTGTAATGCCTCGTTGTGAGCCTGACTATCGCCTGAAACACATGAATTACTTGATGAATTATTGTCCTTATGGTTAGACTTATGAGCGTTTAATAATTCTTGCGCAGCGGCGACATTTGCATAAAATAAATTTTCAAAATCTGTACGCTCAGTTGCGTGGGAGGCTATATCCTTATCATCAACTATTACGCACTCAATGGCAGACTGGATCTCCTCGAATTGAGCTAAAAGTGCATCAGCTTTCTCTAGGCGAACTTGAAGCTCAATCGATTGTATAGAAGTCAAAGTGTCTAATTTATCTAAATAATTCACAAAGTTTGTTAACCGCCCTTTAACTACACCTCGCTTCTTGATCAATTCTTTAACCTCTGCAGACATGATGAAGTGCTATGGGAATAGGAATACGAAATAATTATTCTTATTATGTTTTGTTTTATGTAGGTTAATAATGTAAAACTTCCTCTAAATATCAAATAATGAACAGTTATTGAACGATTAACTACCCACTGCAATCTGGTCTACAGTATCTAGTTATTTAAACTTATTTAGTTAAATCTAAGCTATAAACGAATATAACTAACAACCAAAGTACTCTAATCAACTAAACTGCTAAGTTGAATCAAGCAAACCTATCGCCAATGGTTATTTATATTTGTGTTTTATTATCTTATTTTAACAAACTACTCTCGAAACGAATTCTGTATTTATAAAGTTACCTACTAAATTGCATAGCAAAGAAACCTATTTAAATATTAGGATGAGTTTTCAAAGTAAAATAACGCAATTCCTTTCTTAAATAAATTTGTGATAAGTACTTACTTGTTAAAGCTAAAACATTGAAAAGTATTAAGTTACGTTGCAATATCAGTGCAGTTCCGGATTACCGGTCGGGTAAACTCCGATATATTAAACGGACAAAATAATAAGTGAACTACAAATGACCCTTGAAATCACACCACGCTAGGTTACGTAACTACGATTTACTATAACATGGATGTATGAACTAAAGAATCCTGTCTTTGAATTGTTATGAATTTTTCATTGAAATGATACCGACTACTATATGAATATTGAAACTACTTACGTATTATGTATTATAATTAGTTATTTATATAGGTTAATTATTGGAACGGACTCACTCCCAGTCACTCGTTTCTCCCAAAATCCATTGCAATCCACCTGAGATTATAATGTTTTATGCTCTTGGCTTACAGGCTTCTTGGATTAGTTTTATTTTGCACGTATTTGCATATATTTATCATAAAACTTTTATTTTAGGTTATGTACTTGCGGTAATTCTTCGATGTTAATATCGTGTCTTGTATAGGACTGTAGTAATTTGCTCTTTGCTGTATACTTATCCTGGTAATATCCTTGATTACATGCTATTACTTTCAACTGGTAATAAATCTTGATATTCTAGGTCTTGAGTTCTGTTTAATTATGCGGCTTCAAGAAGGACCTTGTAATGACTTTGGTGTCGTATCAGGTCTTTTGGTGGCTCAATAAATAATTCACGTAATTGTTTACACTGTTTATTTTAGTTTTATTACAACAATCATTTAAATCTTTACTTTACGTTTTTGT
This sequence comes from Marasmarcha lunaedactyla, assembly GCA_923062675.1. Taxonomy (NCBI): domain Eukaryota; kingdom Metazoa; phylum Arthropoda; class Insecta; order Lepidoptera; family Pterophoridae; genus Marasmarcha; species Marasmarcha lunaedactyla. Next base: position 1,868,667 of record OV281344.1, read on the forward strand.
AAATAAATGAATGCTGCGACACTGCTGTGCTCGCGAGAGACAAAAGGGTGAGTGACGGACGATGCGCCCGCGCCGCGGGCCGAGACGACCCCTCCGCCGCTCGGACACACTCGCGAAGTTATGTTGAGTTTGATTCTTAACACATAGTATATGAATATTTTCACAGTTTATGAATAGTTCGATCTGTAATTCCTTACCATCAATGCCCTGCATATTTTGATGGACTATGTTCAGAAAATTATTTTTTACATTTTTATTGCTTAAATTACTACTTAGAATACTGGTGCTAGACTTACCGCTCACAGTGCCAACGCTACGGAGCATGGTCGCTGTGAACGGCCTGTCAAAACTGACACATGACGTTACTTTGTTGATGTTTTTATTAGTCTATTAAAGATTTTAAAAGCTTGTTTATTAATATTCTTTTGTAATAATGTTAAAAAATGGCTCCTGCTTCATTCAGGGTCAAAGATCTTGATGAAATTATAACTTTAGACTTAATCGACGAACAATCAGAATGTAAGCGCGCTATTTACCGTTCCGATTGCAATATCACTAATAACACTTTTAGCGCGCTCAAACGAATCGGAACGGTTTTGAGCACTTTTAGCGCTGTGAGCGCTGTAATCGGCAAACGGAACGCAGCAATTTTGTTTGCAAATGAGGCACACTTTAAATATGGCGCTCGGATAGCTTGAATTTAAATCGACTTTCACTAATCAAATCCTTAAGGAGGCAGCCACATAATCATCTCTTTTTTTTTGAGAGATAATAGACTTTTGAATTACTTAAATGTTATTTAATTATTTTGATACTCACCGTGATTTTTGATATTGATTAAAATTTACTCAAATACGCAAACTTTGTAGTATTTTCAATGTCCATCACTGAAGCTTCAACATATAAGTTGTTCCAGTTATGGACAAAACGCAAAAAGTCGTTTTATTACTTTTATTATTTTATTTCAATTTAGACAGTTTTTGACAATTGGGCTGCTGGGTTTGGCCTACCTTAGTAGGTATTTTATTTTAGGTATTCTATTTATTTTAGAAAAAAAAACACTGTGTGTGTAAAGATTTTTAAGTAGAAGTAATATTTTTTTCAACTGCTGAATATTAATTATAACTATTTATAGTCAGTGATCCGAATCCTGTTTTGCTTAGTACCAAGTATGCTACCAATATTAAAAATGAGAAGGTTTGCAGGTTTATTTATTATTTTATTTATTTATTATTAGAACACAAAACAGATTACAGTCTTCTTCACAATAATAATATTACATTAAGTTTTTAATCTAACTCAAGCCAAAACATATGCTACAGCAATATGTTGTAACATTAGTGGTACTTATAGCTTAATTTACAATAGTTCATACTAAATAACAAGAAGGTACGTAAAAAAATATATTACATTGATTTAAACATGTATGTATTTGCACCTGTGTTACTGGGGATATCTTTTTTTTTTATTTTTTTTTTTTTTTTATTAATAATTAGCAGGCGTTTGTCTTCCATCTCACCTGATGGAAAGTGACGATGAAGACGAGGATCGTACACGCCTGTCTAAGAGGTACCTATTCACTCTACACTTGAAAGCTCCAGGGTTATATTTGTCTGGAAAAACAGACGCAGGCAAATCGTTCCACTCTTTGGCAACACGAACCAAAAATGAGCTATCGAACCGTTTAGTTCGGCTCATCGGCACGCTAACCACAAACGGGAGATTTTTTCTTTGCAAGATTCAATCACATTTTTAAAATATTGAAGATTGATCTTTTAAATCTATTAAAATTACAGTCAAACAAATCTAAATCAAAACCGGAATCGGCTTTACAAACTTCGTTATATTGTCGACACATACGAACTAAGGGGTTAAAATATGAAGTATTATTCCTGTAAACGTTTAAACTAAAAAATTTTGGCCGTCGGGACCTATAATTAGTATTTATATAAATGAAGGACAAAAATGACGAAGAATCTACCATGGAATGTACGTTTTGTAAATAAAAGTACAGTCACTGAGCCGGCGTCTAGTCTCCAATGAGAGCATATTAAAATAAGTCAATCTGTCTTTGTAAGTCCTTAATTTTCGATGGAGATTGTATCTGAAACAAATAATAAAAAAAAATACAGTTAGTAATACACCACTCCTGAATTGTATCCAGATCATGTATTTGCTTCAATGGCTTCCTTGACGAAGGTTATCAAATTAAACACTTTTAAATCATCGGCATATAATAAACTTTGACATTTGAGGTCAGTGATGAAAATAATGAAAATAATGGTCCTAAATGAGACCCCTGAGGAACTCCAGAAGTAGTGAAAACAGGAGACGACACTTCTCTTTTGAGAGTGGCGTGTTGAGTTCATCTATTCAAGTATGATTATATCCATCTCAAAAGTGATCCATGAACCCCAAAAGCAATAAGTTTCTGACACAATATGTAATGGTTAACCCTGTCAAATGCTTTAGAGAAGTCGGTGTAAACCGAACCAACTTGCACCCCTCTTGCAAAAGCAGAACATAAATAATTTTGGTATTAAAAAAGATTAGTTACGGTCGACCTTTTTGTAATAAATCCATGCTGTTTTGGAGACAGGTATTGCAATACGTCGTATACCAGAGACTCCAGTACCTTAGCGAAACAAGAAAGAATACTAACCGGTCTATAATTTTCACAAGATGATATCACCATTTTTAAAAATTGGAACTATTTGGTCTATTTTCCAATACGTGGGGAAATGCCAAGTTGAAATGACTGATTAAAAATTAGACATAGTGGAATAACTAGTTCATCAGCACACATCTTAATGAAGTAAGGAGGTATACCATCGTGGCTTGCACCTTTAGATGGGTCGAGATTTTTTAATTTAGTCGCTTCATCTTGTAAAGTGACATTAATGTTGTAAAGAGAATTTACATTATGGTAACTTATGTTTAGGTCAGGGTCACCATTGTTGATATTACTATTCTCCGAGTAAACAGAACCAAAATGTTTTGAAAATAGCTCGTAGCTACCCCTGTGATCCGATGAACTAAGAGTACCATAGTTCATGGTGGACGGTATTGAATCTCCTGAGCTCTGTTTATTATTCACAAAAGACCAAAATGATTTTATGTTTGAGGTTAGTGTTTGTTCTATGCTAGAAATATAGTTATTATAGCACTGATCTATAAGAAACTTACTTCGAGTACGCAACATAGCAAAAGTGTGGTGATCGCGAGGGTTTTTGTATTTTTATATAGTTTGTTATATTTCAGCTTTTTTTTGCAACGTTCAGTCAAACAGGAAAATGGTCACTGCCTTTAGTTGTCTTCACCGTGCTATCATCAATAAGTTTATTTAGAACATTATAAAATGAAGTTACATTTGTATATCGACATTAGGGAAAGGTAACAAAGTAAGCCAATCTATTTCCTGTCCATCCAACCATAATTTTTTCATAGTGGCATTTATAAAAATTGAAACGGACTGATTTTTATGCGATAATACCCGACTTTCAGAAAAAGAAGTAGCTGTAAAATTAAGTGCAGGGTGGTCACATTAACCTCAATACCTTTAAGAGAAGGAAACACTAAATCAAGACAACGATTGTTAGTATTCGTAATAAAATTGAACTGAGGAAGATTACATTACCACTGAAACGTCCAGGCACAGATTGTAATGACGCGCTATCTGTTTATCTGTATCGCGCTCACGTTAGGTCGCCGTCGCGTCGAGCGCCCCATGCCATCATCTAGTTTAAAGTCTATTTTATAGTAAACTACGGCAGCTATTGCTAATAAATAAATACTTTAGAAAAGCTGACACTATACAGAAACAACTTATCTGTAAACTAATAAACGATGCTTAATTTTCAAAGTATAAAAAAATATTTAACTTGATAGTATGGTTTAAATTTGACAAAATTATTTGTTTAAACAAAATTTTTAGGAACATTTTGTAAAATATTTCAAATTTTACCTACGCATCAATAAACTAGATTAAATAATCTTTTTTTTAATACCAAAATATCATGTCTTGGTATGTAAAATCAGAGACTAGTAAATAACTATAGACTAACCATGTCTAACAAAATTTTGTGACTTGAAAAATAGTTGTTTTTAAGATAGAGAGATGGCGTTAGTTGTATTAGATTTAAAGTTATTTAAATTTACTCAAAAAATGCGTAAAAAAACTTAAGATGGAGCTGTTTACAAAATCATTTGATAGGTATCAGGCGACAACAGACGTTGCCAGCTAGTGCATTATATTATTTGATGCTATGTTGCCGCTCTTATAATTCAGTAACAGAAAACTTTACACCACCCCGGATATTATTTGTAGTGTTACTGGGTTAGTGTATTGCCAGTATATAATTTTTGCCACAAAAATACAGCATTCATCTCCACAGTTTGTTCTTATCTGCCTTAACATAATAAAACGAATTTTAGTGCATTTAATTAATAGGTATATAACATTTTACTTTATTTCTTGATATCGATAAAAATTATGTCTTAATAAGTGCATAATTTTTATTTATAATGCATATAACTCATAACTATTTTGCAGTAGTTAAATAAATATTTTCTTGCTGGATTATTATATAAAAAAATGTTCTTTATCCATCAACTTTTTTTGTTCTTTTTATGACAATATTTGATTTGTTTGACAATTTGAATTCTTTGTCGTTTATTGTTGTTGCTATGGGTGTGTGTTTGTTTTGGAACTTTTCCCTGCATTTCTTTGAATTCACAATATTTCTGCTCGCCTACTGTGACTCGTGCAAATTTTATAGACCTTGATTAAGTTTACGTTTTGGCTGCTACATATATGTTATATATGTATAACATGTGCGTTTATCACAACTGTGATAATAAAAACTTTTAAAAATAGGTTATTATGGCAATTAAAATAAGGAGGATGGTAGTGCCCAGGCGTCTCTGAACAAAATAAATTTATACCAGTATGTTTATGGTCTTTTGTAGTTGTTATTTTATCATTTATAAAGTAAGAATAAATTACTATCTACCTATTCTTATTGAGTAAAATTATCAAAATCAATGATATAAATGATGACATTTTCCAATTTCAAGAAAGGAATAAATCCTACTTGCTAAGGTTCCAGGTTATTTAACAACGCCATCTAGCAGTTTTAGTCCGTACAAATATTTTGCATTACGTTTCTTGTCAATAATTCATATAAAAATTTAAAACGACAAGGTTGGTCCAAGCTATTTGAGAGCGACATCTAGTAATAGCTTGGATTTTGAGCTTTTTCCGAGTCACGAATTTTTGTATGGAGATGGTCAGTCTATAGTTATTTACTAGTCTCTGGTAAAATGTAGCACAGTAAACGAAAACAAACCACCCGTTCCCGCATCAGTTTCATATCGCCTGCCGTGGATGAAATAGCGAGAAGATGGCCGACCATATTAGGGTTTTGACACACTGGGTGACTTTTTAGTTGATATTTAAAAAATAAAGACCAATATTATGTTTTGTAATATTTATTTGGAATAACCTTTAAATAATTCTTACATATGACTATAGGGAGGTGGCAACCAATACAAACAACTGTCATCGAGTAAAGTTGGTTTATTACTAATCTATTATAAATGAGTTACAATAAGTATTACATACACCTAATTGATATGTAGTTTGTATACAACATTACACCACCGGGGTAATATCGAAAAAAAAAATTTAAATAATAGCAAAAAAAATTTTTTTTTCTATTTATTTTATTATAATTTTTTTTTAAAGTATACTTACACAACAAAATTATTATATTTATTGCTAATACAATTTGGTTCTGTTTTTATGAACAATATCAATTTTATTATTGTTAGCGATTTTTACATTAACACCCATGTCTTCAATTACAACATATGGACCAACAAACTTAGTATCTAATTTTGTGCCAGTTTCATTTTTTACAAGAATTGATTGGCCTGGAAAATATTCTACATGGTTAAGATTTTTATCATAGTTACATTTTCGTTTTATTTTGCTTATAATTAAATTGTTAAGAGCGTCTTGTTGTGCTATTTGTAATCTATATCTTAAGTCTAATGGATAACTATCTGGGTTATATAAAGGTTCAATACAATTACTTATTCTAGAAGGTATTCTACTTAGTTTTCCAAAAACCAGTTCATATGGAGTATATTTAGTTTCAATATGGACAGTATTGTTAAAACTATAACACCAAAATGGAATCCAATGACTCCAGTTTTCCTTATGACCATCACATTGAATTCTCAGAAATGATCCTAAATTTTTATGAGAATTTTCATTAGAGCATTAGCTCCTATTGATTCATGATGATAAGCCGTAGAATAAATTTTTTCGATTTCTAACAATTCACAAACTTATTTCATTACTGATGACATAAATTCACTCCCACGATCCGTTGCTATATTATTGGGTACCCCAAACCCTTAAAATAAAATTATTAACTAATTCCTTAGCAACACTAATTGTTTCTTTATTTTTTAGAGGATAAGCCTCTACAAACTTAGTAAGCTCGCACTGGAGAGTCAAAATATACCTATTATCTTCTATATCTCTATCCAGTGGACCAACAATATCAAGAAACACTTTATCAAACGCGTGAGCTGCAGTCGTAGTTATTTGCATTGGCTCTTTAATGTGTCTAACTTCTTTCATTTTTTGACATTTTGTGCACTTACTTACAAATTCTTTAACGTCTCTGTCTAGTCCTGGCCAGAAAAACTTTCTTTTTATATTATTAGTCATCCTACGCACACCAGCATGACCACTGGTAGGCAATAAATGAAAGTCATGTAAAATATAATCTTTGTCGTCTTTACTTTCAATTCTCTTAATACCTCTAATTATACAAATTCGTGGACCGGTCCGTTCCTTAATACTTTGTATTTCAAGTAATAAATCTTTTATAAAAATATCATTATTCTCATGCTTAACTATGCATAGTTCTTTAACATTTATTTTCTTACAAAATTCTCTTAACTCAATCACAAATTCGGCTCGCGTATATTGTGCCTTAAAGTTAAGATTTATGTAAATTGTACGTTTATTTTCATCATAAATAAAACAATTGTATTCAAGGTATACCTTATTTTGTTGTCTAAATCGAGTTAATTCGTCATATCCGATAAAAGTCAATTCAACAGAATTGCTAGGCATTTTTAATAACTCTACAACTTTTGGCTGATCAGACCAATCGTAGTTAGGTTTACTAAAAACATCTGCATTTTTGTTATCTAATTGTTGTCTTTGCGCTCTAGTCAGTACTAACATAATTTCCTCATTCATTTCTTTAAGCATATCTGACGTTATGCACACTCGCGATAAAGCATCAGCAACACTATTATCTTTACCTTTTACATACAAAACTTTAAAATTATACTCTGCTAATAATAACCTAAACTTTAATAATCTACTTGAGGGGTCTTTCATCGAAAACAAATATACCAAAGGCATAATTGAAAAACTTCTTCCATATACATATGGCCTAAAGTACTTAATAGCCCATACTATCGCTACTAATTCTTTTTGAATCGTAGGATAGTTTCTTTCTGCTTTATTAAGTGGTTGTTCTCGCCGCTTTTCAAAAATAATACCGATTTCTATAGAACCCTTCCATTTCCTATATCTATCCCTTTCCCACGCACAACACTTCTGCATGACGGAAAGAGAAGGAGCCAGGTTCGTGAGAGATCTTCGCTCGGCACGCCGAAGACACCCGAACGAGCAAGCAGTTAATTAGTGACTGGCAGGAAGGAACCGCGTAAATCTCCCGCATCGCTTTGATATCTGTCGATATATTAATATAGAATCAGTACTCTAATTAAGTGACTAATGAAGTTGGGTGTGTGTGTACAAATTTAGTGCCAGCCATAAAACATATAAACTTTTTACCGCCGTGCAACGCAAGATCTACCAGCCTGTGACTTTCCAGGCTTCAGCTGCATCAGGTCAGTGTTGTGCGTTTCCTTGTTTATTCCCTTCCCTTCCAATACCAATTCATCGCCCGCCATACAGTCCATTTAATTTCGTAAAATAATCTAAATCCAGCGACCGAAAATACATAGCATTTAATGGTTCGACTTCGAGCCGGATAAACCTCTTTAATTGTATCACCGCGTATTGTATAGATTTAAAATCATAACTAATTTAAATTCATTTCTTTGTGTGATACGTATTCTGTAGGTAGATAAATAAATACTTTTCCGTTATTAATAAACCTACCGCCCGCCCGCGCGCGTTCGCAGAGTTGCTAACTCTCGAACAACCTACCTACTAACGTAATCCCACGCTTGTTTCTTTCTGTGATACCTTTGCATATACCTTTGAGCATTGAGCTTTGATAATATTTACATTGATATCTACATAAATAACTTAATAAAAACCGCTTTCATAACTTCGGAATAAGTAACTTACTTAGTTGTACGAAGTTTCCTAATACAGACATCGTTGGCACTTATCTACTGTGACCTACGCAGTTATTTTAAAATTGGTATAAGTTGTACTTTCTTGCCTATGTACCTTCCTAATTGCCATTTCTAAGTATGGAATCAAAAATTAAAATATTACAAGCTAAAAATAAAATCATTTTTGAAAATATTACTAGGTTACATGATTCGTCAAAAAATTTGTCTTTTGCAACTTTAGAGTTACGCTCGTCAGAGGCATTTATGACAGAGAGTGAGACAATAGATACGTTGCGTCAAGAATTTACTAATAATTTAGACTTAATTAACGAGTTAAAGATGAAGTTAGATCCTGACTTTGAACCAGAGTATCAGCCACTTTTAACTTTTGAAAATATATTTACTCGCTTAAAGCGATGCCGAACAAAATTGATTGAGGCTAGTAGTAAGTTTTCAGTACACTCTGAGCCTAAATCCCAGGCCCCGATTAAATTACCACCAATAAACATACCTTCGTTTGATGGTAAAATCGAAAACTGGTCGGTATTCTATGAATCGTTTAAGGCGAATATTCACTCTAATCGCGATTTAACAGACTCCCAGCGAATTCAATATTTAATTGGAAAACTTACTGGAAATGCATTAAAGATTACTTCGGGGGTGATCCCTTCTGGTGATAATTATATTTCGATTTGGGATAATTTAGTAAAAAAGTATCAGGATCAAAGAGCATTAGGGTCATATTATATGTCTACATTGTTAAATATTAAAAATGCCACTAATAATTCCGCGTCTTTAAATACTTTCGTTGAAACTTTCGATGCCGCAGTATGCGCACTTCAACAATTAAAAATTGACAACGTGCAAGATTTCATCCTTTTATGCTTAGCCTTGAGAAAGGTTGACACAAGTACCGCTCAGTCATTTGAGATGTCTGTAAGAGATAAGGATATACCGAGCTATAAAGATTTTATTGAATTTGTCAAAAGTCAAGTAAAAATTCTAGATCGAACGAATACTAATATTAATTCTCAGGGACGCATCGCCTTAAATAGCAATATAAAAAATATTAGTAACTCGCGCCCGCAAACTACTGTTCACTCCTTTGTTACTCGAAATAATAATAGCAACGGGTCCGCGTGTTCACTATGTAATTCTCCTGAACATTATCAACTTTATAGCTGTCCGGAATTTAAATCAATGCTGCCGAAAATTCGATTAGATTTTATTAAATCGAAACGTGGATGTGTGAATTGTTTGAGTACTACACATACTGTTTCGAGTTGTAATTCTAAGTTCACGTGTAAAGTTTGTAGTAAACGACACCATTCTTTATTACATTTAAATACTTTTAGAAATAATAATGAATCCACATCCACGGCGCAGCCGCCGCCTAGTGCACCCTCGCACGGCACCCTGACGAACTTCTCGCGTAGCAACGATACGCAGAGTTCGGCCGCTAACGCGATATCCGCGCCTGTATCGCTTTGCGCTCGCGCTAACGCAAAGCCCGGTACCACGTTAACGTGTACGGATTTACTTAATGAAATTATTCTTTCTACCGCCTCTGTTTATGCGTATAACATCCCTAAAAATATAAGGCGTACTGTAAGGTGCCTTCTGGACTGCGCTTCTCAGAACAATTTAATAACTACTAGTTGTTGTAAACAGTTAAATTTAAACATCATACCGCTTACTAATTCCTTTTTAAAAGGTGTTGGTTTGACTTCTCGGCCTATTAAGGGCTATGTCCATTTGACGATTACCGCGAAGAGTAATACACATAGTTTTTCTATAACTGCATTGGTTATCGATTGTATTACTGATCGATTGCCTGTTGAATATATAGATACGTCGATTATTCGTAATTTAATAAATGTACCGCAAGCAGATCCTCTCTGGCACGTGCCAGGAAATATCGACCTTGTGTTAGGAGCCAAGCTGTTCCCGTTTTTAATTTTAGGCGGAAAAATCATGGCTCCTCCCGCACCGCCGGCTATAGAAACCATATTTGGTTACGTTCTTATGGGGGATAATTCCGGTAATTCTGGAATTTGGCCTGAAGTAGACCAAACCACATTTTTGCGCTCTTCTACCTCTTCGTTCTTTACGTGTGTTGAGAATAATATTCACGACTCCCTCTCTAAGTTTTGGGAGTTAGAGGAGGTCCCGGTAAATAAATATTTAAGCCCAGCGGAGATGGAATGCGAACAAATATACGCATCCACTGTAACCCGCGACTCAACGGGACGTTATTGTACCACTTTACCCTTTTGTAAAGATCCTAGGGAGTTAGGTAATTCGCGTGCAATGGCGGTCCGTCGTCTGCTGGCATTAGAGCGCAAGTTACAAGAACCTGAATTGCGTATTAGTTATAACGCCGTGATTAGAGACTATTTAGACAAGCAATATTTATCTGAAGTGTTGCCCGAACTGGATAAATGTGAGGAAGGCTACTTCATACCGCATCATCCTGTAATTAGGCAGGATAAACTGACCACAAAGGTCAGAATAGTCCTTGATGCAAGCGCTAAATGTGATAACGGTGTATCTCTTAATGATCTTTTACATGCCGGACCAAATCTACAAACCGACTTGTTTTTACTTTTGCTAAATTTCCGCCTGTTTCCAGTAGCTTTAACAGCGGATATAAGACAAATGTATTTACAACTATTAGTTACTAACGAGCACCGTAAATATCAAAAAATTCTTTTGCGCTTCGACATATCGGAACCTATTCGTGCGTTCTGTTTTAATCGAGTTGCGTTTGGCCTCAAATCCAGTCCTTTCGTTGCGATGCGCTCGGTACGCCAGCTGTGCAACGATGAACGCGACAACTTCCCGCTAGCCGCGTCCATCGCAAAAAGGGATTTATATATGGACGATCTGGGTACTTCGGTTCTTAATGAAGATGAAGCCATAGCTGCTTCCACCCAATTAATTAATATGTTCAAATCCGGTAGCTTTGACTTGGTTAAATGGTCAAGTAACTCGGAAAGAGTACTTCAGACCATCCCTGAACCACTTAGGCTTACACAGCAAGTACAGTTTGACAAGCGTGATTCTCTTAAAATACTGGGGCTTGAATGGAACCCGAATGAAGACGAATTTATTTTTAAAATTAATACTGATGAACGCGCCTGTACAAAACGTACAATACTTTCAATAATTGCCCGATTATGGGATGTACTAGGTTTCGCCGCACCCGTTGTGCTTTTTGCGAAGCTTCTTATAAAAGAGCTTTGGCTTCTAAAGGTCGGATGGGACGATACACCCCCGACAAATATAACCGCTTTGTTTAATAATTTTAAAGAACAGTTACCGCTTCTTGGCTGTTTGAAAATACCGCGTCATTTAGCAGTCACACAAAACTGTACAGTAAATATTGTGGCCTTTGCTGACGCCAGTCTGAAAGCTTACGGCTGCGTAGTGTACTTACATGTGACAGACCCCGAGGGAAATATTCACGTACGATTGGTCTGTGCTAAATCTAAGGTAGCTCCTGTCAAGGTTGTCTCACTTGCCCGCTTAGAGCTTTGTGCCGCTGTTTTAATGGCCAAATTAACTAAACTAGTGCACGATACTTATTCCGCACGCACCCCTATACAAAACGTTTATGCATTCTCCGATTCTGAAATCGCGCTTTCTTGGATTCACTCGTCTCCTCATCGTTGGAATGTTTTTGTCAGCAACCGTGTCGCTAAATGTCAGGAAAACTTAGATTCCAAAAACTTCTATCATATCGCTGGTATCCAAAATCCAAGCGATTGTTTATCCAGAGGCTTATTACCTGAGCAATTATTGACTCATCCGCTATGGTGGAATGGTCCTCATTGGCTGAGTGACACTGTGTCCTCTTGGCCCATAGAATCATTCAAACCGGGAAAGGGAGAAAATTTGCCTGAATATAAAAGCAAGACGTTTGTTACTACAGAGCCACAGATCGTTCGATCATTGCTCTGTGACTTAGCGCGCAAAGTCTCATCTTGGAACCGACTGCTGAGAATAATAGTTTATGTCCTGAGATTTTTACGTATCGTGCCCCGTGCTAATTATGTAGAAGCTGTTCATTTAAATACCGCCGAAAAATATTTACTTCGCGCAGTTCAAACTGCTCATTTCTCACATATTACAAAAGAGCTTAATAAGGGTATTTTACCTACAGGAACATTAAGAAAATTGGATTTGTTCATTGATCAAGATGGCCTAATCCGAATAGGAGGTAGATTGTCCAATGCAAACTTGCCATTTGAATCTAAACACCCCGCCTTATTGCCAAAACGCGATCAAGTCACTTACCTATTAATAGACCATTTTCACCGCGTTAATTGTCATACTGGTGCCACTCTACTTAATTCTTTAATCCGCCAAAAATATTGGATTATATCCTCTAGATCAATTGTAAGACAACGTGTACACGCTTGCAATTCTTGTTTTAAAAATTCACCGACACATCCTAGCCCTAAAATGGCTGATCTTCCCGCTTTTAGAGTCCAGGAGACTAAGGCCTTCGTACACACGGGAGTAGACTACGCCGGCCCTATTAAAATCACACTGAGTAGACGCCGCGGTCAGCGTAGCCAGAAAGCTTATATCTGTTTGTTCATTTGTCTAGTCACCAAAGCGGTTCACATAGAATTGGTTTCAGACCTGTCATCGGAAGCATTTCTTTCAGCCTTTAAGAGATTCATATCGCGACGAGGTCCAGTTTCTTGCCTGTACTCAGACAATGGAACTAATTTTGTGGGGGCTAAGTCTCAACTAGATGAACTTTACTTATTTTTAGAATCGAAATCTTACAACGACACGATCTTAAACGAACTTTCCAACCACCGCATAGACTGGCACATGATACCGCCTCGTGCGCCCCACTTTGGGGGAGCATGGGAATCAAATATAAAATCATTAAAATTACACTTGTACCGTGTGATAGGCAATCAACTCCTTACGTATGAGGAGCTATTAACTGTTTTGACCCAAATAGAAACCATTTTAAACTCGCGACCGCTCTGTACTTTACAGGAAGAGCCTTATCCAGAGCCATTAACACCAGCCCATTTCATAATGGCCTCACCTCTGCAATACTTGCCTCTGGCGCCACTTTCTGACACCCCCTTACACACCCGCAAGACTCTACTTGACCAAATGATTCGCTCTTACTGGAAAAGATGGCACTTAGAGTATTTAAATAATTTGCAAGTTCGACAAAAGTGGTGTACTAATGTTGAAAATGTTAAAGTTGGTACTGTGGTTTTAATACACGAAGACAATGCGCCGCCACTGCGTTGGCCGATGGGTATCATTGTAAAAATTTATCTGGGCTCGGATGGCATCGCGCGAGTAGCATTAGTCAGAACTCCAAATGGTGAACTTAAGCGACCCATTGTTAAATTGAGTCCGCTGCCGTCTCAGTAACGATTTAAATAGATTATCAAATAAAAGTAAAATAAAATTAGTAAAATTAGTAAAAAGCTATAACACAAAAAAAAAAAATAAATAAATAAATAAAATAAAATAAAGTAAAAATAAAAAAAATATATATATATATATTTATGTACAATCTAAATTACTGATATTGAACGCATTTCTGCTTAAATATTAATTCTTAATCTTTTGAGAAATCCTCAGTTTCTCAAGGCGGGGGAGGATGTTCTCGCCGCTTTTCAAAAATAATACCGATTTCTATAGAACCCTTCCATTTCCTATATCTATCCCTTTCCCACGCACAACACTTCTGCATGACGGAAAGAGAAGGAGCCAGGTTCGTGAGAGATCTTCGCTCGGCACGCCGAAGACACCCGAACGAGCAAGCAGTTAATTAGTGACTGGCAGGAAGGAACCGCGTAAATCTCCCGCATCGCTTTGATATCTGTCGATATATTAATATAGAATCAGTACTCTAATTAAGTGACTAATGAAGTTGGGTGTGTGTGTACAAATTTAGTGCCAGCCATAAAACATATAAACTTTTTACCGCCGTGCAACGCAAGATCTACCAGCCTGTGACTTTCCAGGCTTCAGCTGCATCAGGTCAGTGTTGTGCGTTTCCTTGTTTATTCCCTTCCCTTCCAATACCAATTCATCGCCCGCCATACAGTCCATTTAATTTCGTAAAATAATCTAAATCCAGCGACCGAAAATACATAGCAGTGGTCGACTAGCATAAGCTATTGGTTTCATATTTTTATTACATAATACGGCACCGATTGCGAAACCTGATGCATCTATTTGGATAACAAATTCATTATTTTCTGAAAAATCTGGATATTCTAATATTGGTGGAGAAGTTAACATCTGTTTTAAGGATTCAAAAGATTTTTGACATTCCTCTGTCCAAACAAAAGATTCATTTTTTCTTGTCAATTTATTTAAGGGTGATGTGATTTCAGCAAAATTTCGTATAAATTTCCTATAATAATTACAAAAAGCTACAAAACGTTTTACATCTTCTACATTTTTAGGTTGTGGATATTTGTGCAAAACTTCAATTTTTGCAGGATCTGGTAATACACCTTCTGAACTAACAATATGACCTAAATAGAGCATTTCGTTTTGCAAAAAGTTACACTTTTCAGGATTCAATTTTAAATTCACCTTTTTCAATCTTTCCAAAACGTTAATTAAGTTTTTATTATGTACCTCAAGGGATCTTCCAAACACTATAAGATCATCTAAATAAATAAAACACTGTTCATAATTCAATCCAGACATAGCAACTGACATAACACGACTAAATGCACTTGGACTAGTTTTAAGTCCCATTGGCAGTCGTTTCATCTGATATTGACCTGTATTTGTAGTAAAAGCTGTATATTTCCTACTGTTTTCATCTAAATCCAGTTGAAAATAGCCTTGATTGAGGTCTAAATGTGAGAAATAGATAGCACCAGCGAGTGAGTCTAATATTTCAGAAATATTTGGCAAAGGAAATTTATCATCAACTATACAATCATTCAATTTTCTTTAATCTACAACTAATCTCCATTTATTTTCTGGGTTTATATTTTTCTTAGGCACTAATAAAACAGGACTTGACCATTCGCTCTTTGCTTCCTCTACGATGTCACATTGAATTAATTTTTTAATTTGATTGTCTACTTCCTTCTTTAACGATTGTGGCAGTCTGTACTGCTTCACGTAAACAGGACTAGTATTAGGCTTTAATGTTATAGACTGTTGGTAAATATTTGTTGTAGTTAATTTATCTCCTGGAAAAAAGAAAACATCGACATATTTAGAACATATTTCCTTAATAGAGCCAGCTTCCTCCGAATTCAAATGATTTAAATTCAGTATATTTAACAACCTATTAAGTCTCTGTACATTTTTCGTACATGGATCAAACTTACAAATATCGTAATTCTGAATTGAATGTAATTCAGGATGAAAATAAGGTAATATGACGTCATGGTCACTAGTATTTAAAATTTTTACTGGTACCCTATTATTTCTAATTTTTACTATAGATCCGGCCAGAAAAATATCCTCCTTTAATTGTTGAGGCAAGATTAAACTATCTTCATGTGATTCTAAATTAATATATAAATAATGAATCGATTCACTTCGAGCAGGAATAAATAAAATTTCCTTTGAATAATCAATAAAATCACTAAGTGGAATAGAATATTCCATACCATTTTTGTAAAATGAAATAATATTTAAGCTTAAGTCGATATTCGAACCGTATTGACACAGAAAATCTAAACCTAAAATTCCATCAGCCTTTAAAGGAACATGATCGAAAACATAAAAGTGATGACTAAATTCTGTTCTAGATCGGTTGCTGTGGATCAAATTTAAGTTTACATAACCCGATGACTGTATCGGACCACCTATGCCGTTGACTGTAGTCTCGTCTCTAAATATGGTAATGTTTTTTGGCAAAGCTTCTCGTTTAATTGCACTAAGGGATGCCCCTGTATCAATCAACCAAAAATATTTCTTATTATCTACGTAAAACGATATGAACTTGCTATTACCACTTAAAGATAAAATACTATTCTTAAGATCGAAAAAACTGATTATCTTCCAATTTTGAAGTCGTAGCTGCGCTATCTAAATTATTAGTATTTTGTTCCGAGTAAAATACACGATGTTGAGAATTATTACCTCTACTACTTGTATTTCGATAATTTGATCGAGAAAAATTTTTCGATCGGGAACGACCCGTACTACGATTTGCGTAATTACGAGTTTGTGGAAAACGAGTATAATTATTTTTTCCATGTTGTAAACCATTTGACATCTGGGGTCGTGGATGATACACTTGACGGTTTAGAGCTTGACCACCGTAATGCCCACGAGAATAATTAAAAGGCTTACCTCTACCCCGACGTGAAAAATGTAAGACACCTTCACCTTTGGACGTGGAAGCTCCATAAAGCTCCTCGTCCTTCGCAGCTTGGATAGCATCATTCAGGTGCTCATAATTTCTCGCTAAAAGAATCGTGCTCAGCTGTGAATCGCGCAGACCGTCTGAAAAACGTTTTACAGCAATTTTTTCATTTAAAGGTTTTAAGATAGAATATTTTTCCTTATCGTCATCTGCTTGGGCTATGGTTAATTCCGAAAATAGTCGTTCTATCTCTGTTCCGAACTGATCAATAGTACGATACCCTTGCGTAGCGTTTTGTAAACGCTGTTGTATTGCGGTAAAAGACTTTTTAGTAATTAATGTTCTTTTTATATCTTTTACCAACTCGCTTACTGACGAGTACTCTGGCCCTAACCGTAATTTTGCATTTTCGGAAAGTCTACTCTTTAGTACGAACTTAATCAATAATTTATTACCATTTTCTGAAAGCATTTCGGAATACATCTCTATAGCATCAATTATAGTTTTAACAGTTTTTTCATTACCGTCCATAACTGGAACTAAATTACAAGCAGTTTTCAAATCGAACTCCATTGTCGCTGAAAAATATTCACTAGTTTCACTATAATCACTAAAACTACTACTACTAGAATGTATTTTAGTACGAGTACATAATTGAATAATATTGCTATAAGTAATTTTAATATTATCCTAGTTAGAATTAACTATCTGTAATAAACTAGACTCTATGTTTTCTGATTAATAAAATACTGAATTATAATCTCACTCTTTTTATAAATATTTTCTGCTTCGGATAATTTATTTTCAGCTATTTTACCCGAAAATCTAGCTTTTCCCTTTCTTACTAAGTATTTCTTAATTTTTGTAAGTTCATATAAATATTCTAATAATTCTTTTTCCATACCCTAAAACATAAAATAATTAAATTCAACTTACCATTTTATGAGTTACCAGTAGTAGGGGACACGTTTGTTACATGGAATTCGCCGCGTTACCATAATATGATAATATACATGGAGTTAAAATCAAATTAGAGTAACACAAGTAAAATAATAGAGTGTTAAATTATTCACTTAATGTCCCTAAATATATAATTATGTAGTTCTTTTCTCATTTTAGTTCAAAATAATATACGTAGGTAATACTTATATTTAATATATTTTAATTTTTTATTTATTTTTTAATTTTTTTTTATTTATATATTATATTTACGCATTTTTGCAACATCACACTTTCACTAATCACTATCACTCCACTAAACTTTTTCCATTCTGGCTGCTGCTTCCGACGCTGGAGACAACTCGGGCAGGTCTCTGGTCAGGTAACCTTGTGCAGATCGACGGTGAAATGATCGTCGCAGATCATTTAGGGTTATTTCTCGACGAATCAATTTCTTATGTCCTTTTTTATAATATTTGTAAAAAAAGGAGAATGGCAAATAATGCCAGCAGAGTCACTATAATTATAAGAATTATATTGGTCGAATAAAGATGGAGCTCTAAGTTTTCTGATGTGGCTGAGTTACTACCACCAGAGGCAGTTTGGGCGATGATGACCTCTTCCTGTTTTGATTGAGATTTTCCCATATTTTCACCACTTAAATACACGAGTATGTTGAAGAAGTCATCGCAAGAAAAAAATCATTTTAATAAATTATGCGTAATGAGTTACTTGTTATTTTATCCCGTTTGCTGCGTTTGGCAGGGTCGCCATATAGGGAGGTGGCAACCAATACAAACAACTGTCATCGAGTAAAGTTGGTTTATTACTAATCTATTATGAATGAGTTACAATAAGTATTACATACACCTAATTGATATGTAGTTTGTATACAACATTACATGACAATTACAACATAATGAATAAATACAATTACAACAATGTAACCATGTGGAAACTTAATCATTGTGACATGTGTGTTTAATGATGTATTATGTTTTTTAAATGATAAATTAAATACTTTATCATAATTATACTGTGCACGCGGCTTCACTCGCGAAAAATTTCATGTTTGATAATCCTGTAATTTTTTTTTTGGGATAAATAGAATTCTGTGTATCAATCCAAGTATACCTACCTTAGTTTCATATTCCATCAAAATCAATTGTCATTTTAGCGTCTTTTTCTATAAATAAATATTTACATTAAAATATTTTTAAAAAAATGGTTTGCTTGGTAAAAAAACGCATTTATTACTTTTCTGTCCTTTTTAAATCTCTACTATCTTCTAATATGTTAACTTTATTTGTACATCGAACAGGATAATTTCAATGACATGCACAACGTAATTATCGTTTTAAATTAATACCGTTCCATTTAAAGTAACTCTGAAATAGCATTTATTTTTGTAATATGTAAAAGATAAAAATATTTCCGTGAACTTTGTTGACCTACATTTTTGTAAGATTCTCCTTTCGCAAACAGACACACAGAGCTATTTTGTTGAATACTGCACCAATATGGGAACCATAATGCGCAGCTGCCCCTCTGGAGATATCCTCCTGAAAAAAAATAAGCGATTGAATATAAACTATAATAAATATAGCAGAATATATAAAAAAATAACTTAAGGAAATTACGTACTTTGTTGCCGTTTGCTATCATCAAAATCATGTTAAATTTACTCATGATTCCTCCATCTGTACCAAGCCCTTATTTTAGTACTTAACAAAATCGTAGGCGACACGGGTGGCGCTGTTGGTGCCTACCTGAAGAAGAAAATAATAGGTCTTTACCTATGAAACTGACGTTTTGCCGTACTGGCCATTTCAAA
Source organism: Marasmarcha lunaedactyla (assembly GCA_923062675.1). Classification (NCBI taxonomy): domain Eukaryota; kingdom Metazoa; phylum Arthropoda; class Insecta; order Lepidoptera; family Pterophoridae; genus Marasmarcha; species Marasmarcha lunaedactyla. The sequence continues at coordinate 1,888,175 of OV281344.1, forward strand.
TGAAAATATTTTTTTTTTTGACTGATAATTCTAATTTCAATTTAATTTTATATGACAAACATGGAATTATTTTTCTAAAATCGTCATTTGTTTAATAGTTAGTGTTTTGTTTTCAACGCATTCGAACATTTTTCGTCATCATGGATAAGTTAAAAATTCGAGTAATTATGGAGTATGAGTACCGTCGTGGCAGCAAAGCGGCACAAGCGGCACGCAACATCAACGACGTTTACGGAGCGAACACTACAAACGAACGCACCACCCGTTATTGGTTTACCCGCTTCCATTCTGCAAATTTTGACCTGAAAAATGAACCCCGTGGTCGTCCCAAAAACTTTGGTCGACAATGACGAATTAAAGGCAATTGTGGAAGCTGATGAAACTCAATCCACGGCTGAATTAGCAGCAGCTTTCGACGTTAGCATCAAAACAATATTGGTCCATTTGCGTCAAATTGGCAAGGTAAAAAAGCTCAACTCGAACGCACGAACTCAATGACCGCCAGCGCGAAGTACGCGTGGAGACGTGCCTTGCACTGCTCAGCAGGCATACAAATGAAGGAATTCTGAACCGCATTGTTACTTGTGACGAGAAATGGATCCTGTTTGACAATCGTAAGCGCCCAGCAAGTTGGTTGGACGCTGGTTCAGCACCCAAACAATGCCCTAAACGAAAACATACCCCTAGAAAAGTGATGGTCACTGTTTGGTGGTCTAACGCGGATGTAATTCATCACAGCTTCTTGCCAAACGGGACAAGCATTACTGCAGATGTGTACTGTGAAGAACTGAACACAATGATGGAGAAGTTCGCACGTCTCCAACCAGCTTTGGTCAATCGTTCGGCTCCACTGCTCCTGCACGACAACGCGCGACCTCATACTGCACAGCAGACGGTCTCCAAGCTACAAGAGTTGGGGTTGGAAGTTCTCCGTCATCCGCCGTACTCACCAGACCTTGCGCCTACAGACTTCTACTTTTTCCAGAATTTGGATAACTTCATGGCGGGAAAAAAATTCAATACCCGAGAGGCAGTACAAAATGCCTTTGAAGAATTTGTTGCCTCCCGTCCAGCTGATTTCTTCAAGAAAGGCATCAATAAGCTACCAATGCGTTGGCAAAGATGCATTGATTGCATGGGTGATTATTTTGATTAATAGAAATAAAAAATATATAAAAAAAAAACGCTTCATTTATTTCGTGAAAAACGGCAATTTCATTGGTAAAGACCTAATATAAAATCTTATAATCCTACCTATATTAATTATATTTATTGCGCTTAAAACTATATTTTCATTAGTTATGACTTGTTCTTCCAATAACAAGAGGAAATTTGATTCAAATTGCGATAAATCATACCAAACTTAATTATAAAATACGCCCACAAGAATGGAGTAGTTGCAAATCCATTTTATCGCATGTAAAAATATCGTAATAAACTTGGGATAGGTACGTAACTAGTTCGATATTTCGAAAGATTGAATCTTGAGGTTTATTTAAACATATAACACTAATAATGTCACATAATTAATAAATGATTACTTATATTTTAATCTCAGGTTTCACAATTATTTATAAATTCAGAAGCACTTGAAAATTTACGTCCTTAAAAAATTAATTTTTAAAATGTCAGCCTTCCAAATCTGTGTTTCTTTACCATCAAAAGATGCGTAATTTAATAAAGTACCATCTAGTATATTTTACTAGAAGCTTTACGAAACGTTTCATTGATAAAAATGCGTTCAAAACGAAAAAGTACTTTTTTTTCTACTAGGTTGCTCTAGTCGCCCGGACAGTTCAGTAGAAAAGTGATAAAAGTCAAGAAGCAAATTAGCTCTGACATCTGCCACTGGACTATTCACACTTTGCACTGAGCTCACATTCTTGTTCCATACAATATTAGGTACATTAAAGTCCCCTATACCAGAGACTAGTAAATAACTATAGACTGACCATCTCCATACAAAAATACGTGACTCGGAAAAAGCTCAAAATCCAAGCTATTACTAGATGTCGCTCTCAAATAGCTTGGACCAACCTTGTCGTTTTAAATTTTTATATGAATTATTGACGGACTAAAACTGCTAGATGGCGTTGTTAAATAACCTGAAACCTTAGCAAGTAGGATTTATTCCTTTCTTGAAATTGGAAAATGTCATCATTTTATATCATTGATTTTGATAATTTTACTCAATAAGAATAGGTAGATAGTAATTTATTCTTACTTTATAAATGATAAAATAACAACTACAAAAGACCATAAACATACTGGTATAAATTTATTTTGTTCAGAGACGCCTGGGCACTACCATCCTCCTTATTTTAATTGCCATAATAACCTATTTTTAAAAGCTTTTATTATCACAGTTGTGATAAACGCACATGTTATACATATATAACATATATGTAGCAGCCAAAACGTAAACTTAATCAAGGTCTATAAAATTTGCACGAGTCACAGTAGGCGAGCAGAAATATTGTAAATTCAAAGAAATGCAGGGAAAAGTTCCAAAACAAACACACACCCATAGCAACAACAATAAACGACAAAGAATTCAAATTGTCAAACAAATCAAATATTGTCATAAAAAGAACAAAAAAAGTTGATGGATAAAGAACATTTTTTTATATAATAATCCCGCAAGAAAGTATTTATTTAACTACTGTAAAATAGTTATGATTTATATGCATTATAAATAAAAATTATGCACTTATTAAGACATAATTTTTATCGATATCAAGAAATAAAGTAAAATGTCATATACCTATTAATTAAATGCACTAAAATTCGTTTTATTATGTTAAGGCAGATAAGAACAAACTGTGGAGATGAATGCTGTATTTTTGTGGCAAAAATTATATACTGGCAATACACTAACCCAGTAACACTACAAATAATATCCGGGGTGGTGTAAAGTTTTCTGTTACTGAATTATAAGAGCGGCAACATAGCATCAAATAATATAATGCACTAGCTGGCAACGTCTGTTGTCGCCTGATACCTATCAAATGATTTTGTAAACAGCTCCATCTTAAGTTTTTTTACGCATTTTTTTGAGTAAATTTAAATAACTTTAAATCTAATACAACTAACGCCATCTCTCTATCTTAAAAACAACTATTTTTCAAGTCACAAAATTTTGTTAGACATGGTTAGTCTATAGTTATTTACTAGTCTCTGCCTATACATACAAATTCATTAAAATCATTGGATTGCAAAATAATCTTCTGACAGTTGGTATAAAATTCTATTAAGTTTCTAGTAGGCATATCGGGTGGTAAATAACAGACACAAAAATTTATTAAACTTGGCAAAATACTTACCCAAATATCTTCAAAATTGCTCTTCCAAGAAAACTGCCAAATAACAAAAAAACTTTTTGTAATTGCAAAAAGAACCCCGCCCTCTTTAGCTTTAGTCGCGTTTGTCGCGAATATTTCCACATTAAAAATGCTATCATTTAAATTTGTTTCAGTTAAACAAATCACATCGTAATCACTGTTCAATATGTTCAAGTAAAGGAAATGTCACAACCTAGGCTAGGTCTTTGTACACCATCTAAAAAAATTGACAAATAAATGGTAATTATAGGAAAAATACAAATAATTTGATTTAATTAGTAGTTAGATGGTAAGAAAATAAAAAAGTCAACATTATTTGTGTTCGTTTTAGCGGGCAACATTGACAATGAGTCTTTTCTATGACGGAAGTTGTAAAGTAAAGTTAGTCCACTAAGCAGAGGGGACAGCCACCTCACTCACAGCACACTTCATTCACATCACATTTATAGTTATCTGTGTGTTTGATTGTTCGTTGCACTTGAGTTTGTTTTTCGGTTTCTTTATAACTTTACAACTATTAAATAAGCTAAAAATACACAAAACAATGCAATTCAATGCTTTGGACTTAATGCCATAATCGATACTACTCGATACACAAAACAAAAAGATTTAAGTAAACCTTAGCTGTCAAAATGACATTTTTTCCGCCATGATGTTTTTTGTTTGTGTTGCACACTAAAAATGAATAATTTCATTTCCTACCAGTAAACAAAGTGTTTTAATAACAATTTAACAATCAAAAAGTGTTCTAAGCATCTTAAACTATTTTTTGATAAAGTGTACAAAGACCTGGCCCAGACTCCTTGCATTTTGGGACATATCTTTTCACGAGTTTTTGATCTAAGCCCGTTAACATTTTGATAGTATATATTTATTATGCAACAAAGAAAACAAAAAATAGAAAAATCAATAACAAAGGGTTTTTTTTAACAATGTAATCTAAATAAAGTAAAATACTTGCAAATACCGAATTTACGGCGATATTTTTTTCAAAGAATCGAGGTTTTTTACATTAATAGCATTAGAGGACTCATCTTTACGTACGTATACACGACCAAATCTAACCCAAACAAACTTATAATTAGCTACATAACTTAGCAGTTCAGCAAAAATTATTTTTGAATCAGGACACAAACGCTCATTGACATATATTCTCTTACAATCTCCTTCAATTCCCAAGTGACGAGAGCTTAGAGGATTACTTGAATGCTTCTTATAACGATGAACTTCAGAAATTAGCATATCCCGTTGACGTGGAAACGCTAACGTCACTAATGTGTTTCTGGGGTGAGTGGAAGATGGGTCAAACGAATTTGGATGAAATTGAAATACGGATATATTGAAGTCGCATCATAATTTTATTATCATAATTATTATCCAGTTGGTTTAATAAAAAAAAATATGTTTTTGCCAATTATATTTTAATCGATATTCTATTTACTTCTCAAACTTTTACCTACGATAGTTTATAATAAGCTTTAGCACACAACTTCATAGTTCTCTTTGAATTTGTCAATAGGAAGAACTCGGATATCCTCAGGAGGTTATTATAAAAGCATACACATTGACCCATGGATGAGTTAGTGACATTATAAAACCTACTACTATGAGCTGCCAGCACATTACTTTCTCTTGTGTTAACATTGTGCAGATCTTTTTTTCTGTTGAACAAGGTTATGTTCTTTTTTAAACACATTACATTTTCCAAAATAAATTGTGAAATGAAATGAAATGAAACCTTGCATTGATTCTTAACCATCGATGGCAGATCATTGACATATACTAAAAATAGGAAAGGACCAAGAACTGAGCCCTGGGGCACACCCATTGTCACTGCCGATCTGATGATTTTTCTTTTAGAAATATACGATTTAATCAAGTCAAGCACTCGGGTTTTTGTGCCGTAATGGTGCAGTTTCATGAGTAGATTAGTATCATCCACCCAGTCGAACGCCTTGGAGAAGTCACGAAAGACACCAATAGCATCACACGACTCCTCCTAGGCACTGAATATGTATTTTATGAGCTCAACACCAGCATCGGTTGTTCAGCGACACCTAGCGTGAAACCAAATTGATTAAAAGTCATTAAACTATTGCCATAAAAATGAGAAAGTAATTGATTTAAAATCAATTTTTCAAAAATCTTACTGAGCGTTTGTTGATAGATATAGGTCTAAAATTATTCAGACATAATGAATAATTTCAATATTGGAATGACCTTCTCAATTTCATTACATCAGGAAATACACCATTATGAACACAGTCATTAATTATACTGGCTAAGTGCGGGGCTATACCATCAATGACCCATGGAATAATTTTATCTGAAATTTCATCTAAATCGGTAGTATTTTTTAGCTTAATGCTTTTAAATGCGTTTACAGCTTGTAGAATAGCAACGTGTTTAAAGTTTGAAATCAATATTGCATGAATTTACATTTTCCTTTAGCAGTGACTGTGCACGAGTGGAACACGAATTAATAAATAAATACTCAAAGTAGTTGACACAGGGATGGCAGTAAAAAAAATTCAAAGAACGTTTAAATATTTTGAATACTTATTAACATATTCATGAAATGTTTTATTACGATTATAAGTTCTTTCATTGTACAATTCACATAATCTATTTCTATTTCTGCATATTCCCATTGCTGCCCAGTCACTAAACCTAAATAAATTATTATTTACACATATTTTATTTTTGTAAAAACAGGTTCATATTCATTTTTAATTATATTATGAAATTGATATGAGTTATATTGAGTAATAGGGTTCTCCACAGTAATCTAATTTATATGTTTTTTCAATACATTATTTCTAAATGTTTCAAGCCGTCTCTCATTAAAGATAATTTCTCTTTTTAGAGTATTTTTTTTTCCAATATCAAAAGTGGCCACATGCCCACTGATCTGATTGTAGATTGTTTGATTGAAAGCGGAATCAGATTCTTTAAAAGTTTTTTAATACTTTTCTGAAATCTTATTTGTAGGCTGACTACTCAACATTCTAAAATCCTACAGAATGTAGAGTAGTCAGCCTATTTGAAGAACACAGCGTCCATTCATGATTTTTTTTCATTTTGACACTGTAATTAAACTATTACAAATAACGAAATAAATAATGAATAAAAACAATATTTTCAATCAAAGTCCATAGCAAAATTACTTTTTGTTATACTTAAGTACGCAAAATTCAATAAAATAATGACATGCATTCTCGAAAAAAGCAATGACTAAATATTTTATACTCATCTTTGAAAATGCAATGAACTATAAAAAATTATGTAATAAACAATACGGAGTTTCACATTATTGTGGATGTATGTATTGTTTATCTAGATGCATGTATGGTTCATCGTTTTATTTAAAAATTTTAAAGCAAATCTTGCTAGCCTTGCTGCGTAGATCTAAATTTGTATATAATGTTATATGGGATAACTTGCAACTTCACGCTGATCCCGCTTTTTTAGCAATAGGTACAGAACATATTCTGTCAGTTCCATTTTTCTTTTTTTGTCTGATATCTATCAACATTATGCTAGTTTTGTGTCGATACTTAATTTCATGGTAATTATGCACAAAACAATATAAGAAATAGTACAAACATAAGAACCATACACGAAAAAATCTAAAATAAATATTATCTTTTTAAATATTTTAGTTTTTTGTATGCACCATATGCAGAATGCTTCATTTTTTTTAAGGTCACCTTAAATTCGCGCACTTATGTAAACTTATATAAACTAAGTCATTTATGAGAATTACTTCAGAAAGCTCATGTGGTTTATTCTGATGAGTCTTATGTCATGTGTTAACATGACACGTGATGATGAAGTCGGACGCTCGACATGGAACTCTTGAACGGCTGCTAGAATTTGTTTATTAGTTGAAAAGTACCTTATAAAAACAAATATAAACTAAGTACTAGGTACTCAAATATAGTAAAGTTATTTCCATTTCAATAAAAATCATTTATTTTTAAATATACTGTATAATAAAATTGCATTATTGTGAAGGTTCCAGCATTAGATAACCGAGGTATCATCACTTCCTTTGTATTATATCTGTGGTATAGGGTGAATTTGTATACCTAAGCTAGTTATTTAGTTTCTCAAATAATTAATGAAGGACTTTTAAAGAAATATACCTGGATAATAAAGGCCTAAATAGAAACAAAGCACCATGGGCGGAATCGTCCCCACCCATCAACAAAAATGAAATGTAGCTTAATTGATATATCTTGCCAAGATGATATTTCTTTTCTATGGCGACGTTGCCCAAATGCGCGGGGTTCTCATGGTATAAACAAATATCTCGTTGACGTATTATTGAAGAGTAATTAAAATACCTATTCATTTAAGTATTCATTAGTGCACAGCAGCGGACGGCACATGCACTTAAAGATAACCGAGTACAAAATAACCCCCTTTCTCCGCTCCCCGAACCCATGCTCTTGCGCGGGCAGGCGGAAGCGTTTACGGACTGGAGGATGAAGATGAGATTTTTCAGATATTTGAAGCTGAGCCAAAAATATGTGCTGCAGCGAGGCGTCTTGGAAGGTGTGGTTCACTGTGCGCACAGGCCGTTCGCACCCCTATCATTACACGCCTGTGCATGCCGTTGAGGAAGGAGACCCTGTCAGAAAAATACCATTCTGCAGGTTTATGGTCAACGCCGACATGGAGGATTATCATTTTTTGAAGAACATACTATGGACTGATGAATCCAAATTCGAACGCAATGGTATCACAAACTATCACAATCTCCATTATTGGTTTGAAAAAGGCAATAACCCAAAAAAAAGAAACAGAGAGCTCATAAAATGCATTTTTCGTTTAACGTGTAGATGGGTATCATAATTTAAACATAAGTTAGTGACAATAGATAATACTTCTAGCACCAGTATTCTAAGTAGTAATTTAAGCAATAAAAATGTAAAAAATAATTTTCTGAACATAGTCCATCAAAATATGCAGGGCATTGATGGTAAGGAATTACAGATTGAACTATTCATAAACTGTGAAAATATTCATATACTATGTATCACAGAGCACTGGCTCACACAGTGTCAAATTATGTCTTCTTATAAGAATCATGTAATTGCTAGTTCATTCAACAGAGAACAAACAACTTGCGGCGGCTCAATGATCATCACTCATAAGAGCCTAACATTTAAAGAACGCACTGATATTGTAAGTCTGTCTGTTGAGCGATCAGTTGAAATAGCCTGTATTGAGATAGGGAATATTGTTATAATAAGTGTATACAGACCCCCATCCTCACCATTTGAAGTATTTGAGAGCACTATGGATGAGGTATTACATAGAGTAAATAACAAAAACAAAGAAATAATTATTTGTGGCGATTTCAATATTGATTTATTAGTAGAGACGTCACAAAGTAAACGATTCTTGAATCTTTTTAATTGTTACAACCTAAAAAAATCTTCTTAGAGCCTACGCGAATCACAGCGACCTCAGCCTTGTCTTGATAACATTTTTACAAATTTAATGCCATGTACAAAGTCAGTAATTAATAAACTACAATCAGATCATAGTGGGCAGTTGGCCACTTTTGATATTGGTCTAAAAAAAGACTCTAAAAAGAGAAATTACCTTTATACCCATGAATGAGAGACGGCTTGAAACATTTAGGAAAAATGTATTTGAAAAAACATTTAAATTAGATTACTGTGCAGATCCTATTACTCAATATAACTCTATTCATAATATAATTAGAAATGAATATGACTCTGTTTTAAAAAAAAAGAAAATATGTATAAATAATAATTTATTTAGGTTTAGTGACTGGGCAACAGTGGGAATATGCAGAAGTAGAAATGGATTATATGAATTGTACAGTGAAAGAACTTATAATCGTAATAAGACATTTTATGAATATGTTAAAAAGTATTCAATATTATTTAAACGAGTTTGCAGTGTAGCTAAATCTAATTACATTAATAATAACATTAAATATAGTACTAACATTTCAAAAACTGCATGGAATATAATTAATCAGGAAACTGGGAAAGCAAAAGAACCACACACCAAATATAATTAAAAAATTAATGATAAAGTGTTGTTAACTGACAAAGAAGTTGCTGAAGCATTTGAAAATGTTTTTACTGCCATCCCTGTGTCAACTACTTCGAGTATTAATTCATATTCCACTCTTGCGCAGTCACTGCTAACGGAAAATGTAAATTCATGCGATATTGATTTTATTTTTAAACATGTTACTGTTCCACAAGTTTTAAATGCATTTAAAAGCATTAAAGTAAAAAATACTGCCGATTTAGATGGGATTTCTGTTAAAATTATTGAATCTGTCATTGATGGTATAGCCCCATACTTAGCCAGTATATTTAATGACTGTGTTGATAATGGTGTTTTTCCTGATTCAATGAAATTGAGTAAGGTCATTCCAATATTCAAAGCAGGTAGTATGTCTGACCCTAATAATTTTAGACCTATATCTATACTACCAACGCTCAGTAAGATTTTTGAAAAATTAATTTTAAATCAATTACTCTCTCATTTTTACGGTAATAGTTTAATGAATTTTAAGCAGTTTGGTTTCACGCGGGGTCGCTCAACAACCGATGCCGGTGTTGAGCTCATAAAACACGTATTCAGCGCCTGGGAGGAGTCGTGTGATGCTATTGGTGTCTTTTGTGACTTGTCCAAGGCGTTCTACTGTGTGGATCATACTACTCTACTCATGAAACTGCACCATTACGGCATTAAAAACCGAGCACTTGCCTTGATTAAATCATATATTTCTAATAGAAAACAGAAAGTTGCAATAAATGGAGAAAAATCATCAGGATCGGCAGTGACAATGGGTGTGCCCCAGGGCTCAGTTCTTGGTCCTTTCCTATTTTTAGTTTATATTAATGATCTGCCATCGGTCGTTAAGAATCAATGCGAGGTCATATTGTTTGCTGACGATACTTCCTTCTTGTTTAAAATCAAAAGACAAGAAATTGACTATCGAGCGGTGAACAAATGCATCTCCAACACAGAGCAGTGGTTCTCAGCTAATAATTTGCTCCTCAATGAAAAAAAAAACTAAATGTGTTAAATTTACATTGCCAAATGTCAAACAGGTATACACAAACATTGTAGTTAAGAGCCAGGAACTGACTCCTGTAAACTCAACTGTATTTCTGGGCATGTTGATGGTTTAGCGAAAAGGCTTGGCTCTGCCGCATATGCTGTTAAAAAAATTAGACAAATTTCAAATGAAACAACTGCTCGATTAGTCTATTTTGGTTACTTCCACAGCCTCATGTCATATGGTATTCTGTTGTGGGGGAGTGCTGCCGACATCGATGCTATATTTATTCTGCAGAAAAGGGCTGTTCGCGCAATCTTTCAGCTCGGTCCAAGGGTGTCACTTAGAAGTGAATTTAAGGAAATAAATATTCTTACCTTCCATTTACAATATATTTTAGAAAATTCAATGTATGTTAAAAAGAACATAACCTTGTTCAAAAGAAAAAAAGATCTGCACAAGAGGAAGAAATATGCTGGCAGCTCATAATAGCAGGCTTCATAAAGTCACTAACTCATTCATGGGTCAATGTATACACTTTTATAATAAGGTTCCTGAGGATATCCAAGGTCTTCCTATTGACAAATTCAAAGAAACTATAAAGGAGAAGTTGTGTGCTAGAGCATATTATAAACTATCCGATTATTTGGATGATAAAAGCCCTTGGGTATAATCCCCTCATTAACAGGATTGTACTAGTATTTGTAACAAAGCATGTGTAATGTGTCTGTATGTGCGGTGAGTTCTTCGTCCCGATGAATATCTAAAGCGTCATTGTCACTAAAGTACGTCTTCTTATGGTAGCGTCGGGTGACGGGTCGCTCACTTCCCTCTAATATGGTTGAGGAGGGCGATGGCTGGATCCCGCGTTAACTCGTGAACGGGTGCCGTTTGAGGGTGTTCGTCGTTTGGATACTTGGGGGGAGGGAGACTTGCCGAGCTAACAGATGCAGAAAAGAATAATTTTGTATAGACATAAAGAGACTCTGTAAATTTATTTTGAAAAATAATATACCCGTGAAGTTTCTTGCCAGTTCTTCTTCACGAAGGTTTTTTTCGAACTGGTGGTAGAATCATGTTTTATTTGACGTCAATAAGAACAAGTAATTGTCAATGTTGAGAAATAAATATTTCATTTCATTTCATTTAATTGACGGGCATTTGATAGTACCTTATTTTGTCCCTGATAATTAAAACAAGAAGTCTACGTTATATTTTTAAGAGAAGAAATGGCACATCTTCTTAAAAACGTTTCTCTGGAGACAAGGAGAATGAAGATTGACCAGCACGACGGCTGCCCCGCTCATTTCCGTCTCAGTGTGCGCAGATGCCTGGACGAAAATTACCCTCGGTGATGGATCGCTTGGATTCTATCCCTTGACCAGAAAGATGCCCAGATTTAACTCCATGTGATTTTTATTTATGGTCTCACATGAAAGGTTTGTTGTATACAATGCCCGTCAACAATGTGAAAGAACTCCGGGAACGCATTTCATAAGCAGTGGATGAAATAAAACAAACAAACACCTCGCGGGTGATCAGACTGGAGATTCTCAAGAGACTTTGTGCGTGTGTAAGGAATCGGGGGTACAACATTTGGGATAACATTTTGAAAAATGGTTAAAAGTAAATGATATTCAACCAAAAATTATTTTTCATTTATATTAAAACAAAAAATATTGATAATAAAAAACACAACAACAAAGACTTAACTTTGCAACCCTTTTATTATTTAATGATTATGCATTTTTATGTAGACACCTGTACTATTTTGGTTTGTTAATGAGTAGAGAAACTTATTTATTCAAGTTGCATACAAAATCTAATTGTAATTTTTTTCACAATGGCTTGCCAATTGTAGAGAAAAACCATTTATCTTAGAAATTCATTATCATTTTAGGGACATAAAAATTTTTTTGGACCATCCGTAACTAGATTTGTTTTTCAAATAAGTTTTTTTTTATTTACTTTGTATTATCATATTTTGTACTGTAATGTAAGTTATCTTATCATTATGGTTATAATTGTAAAATAAAAACAGTTTGTAATTATTCATATACGTTAATTAATAACAAACTTTATATGTATTCCCACTGATTTATCTAAAACAAAGGATTGTCATCAGATAGGGGGCACTTTAAGAACACATTGGTATCAGTTCCATGTGTGTTGGTAGGTGGGGACGGAGCCCATAAATTTTTGCCCATAGTCCTTTATACTCTCAAAACGAATTTGCGACTGAGTACAATATTTTTTTATATTTTAACTTTTAGTCACAATTTCAACTTTGATATTCGTACTTGGTAATTTCTCATCTCAGATAATTTTCCGTGAGCTGTGCAGCAAAATTTGTAGGCTTTTGATTTATCTTAGTCTCTTGACAGAAAGTACTGCAACGTTTGCTTGTGCCGTATTTATTAAAAGAGGTTATTGCACAAACAAACTTGCCGACATTTATGACTGGCAACTTATAAGTCTGTCATTTTTATATTTTATTTATGAAATGTAAAATATATATATTATGGAAGATTGTTCCATGGCATCCCTTGATGGGATTCCTTGATGGAATTCCTTACGGAATTCTATTGCAGGCTTCGTCCCCAAAAAATAGTCTAAGAATTATTCTTGTATGTTATTATAAAATAGATTCATCATAAATAAAAGTAATTTAAAGTTATATGTGTTTTTCCTTTGTTGATTAGGAAGACCTCCCTAGGTTAGATTAGGTCCATCTAGGGTCCCGGACCGTTAGATGTTCAACCGGGAACCCTTACACTTCCTTTCAAGAGACTAGAAAAGATTAAGGGTGGTAAGAGTTGTCTACCAACAACGAATGACCCCGGAACATCCTCAACCAAGTAGAAGATGATTGGACTTGTCGTCTCTTCGTTGTTATAAGCCGCCCAATCTTCGTGTGACATTTAGGCTTTCAGCATTTTTCGTGGGGATACAAATTGTACACTAACTATTTATTTCTTAATTTATGTTATTCTTACAGAGCCAACAGCATAATTATTTTGTTTTATTCGAATAGTAGGTGATTATTTCAGGTGCTGTGATCATAGACTATTTTCATGGTTGTGGTCATTACTCCTGAAAACTTAAGATTTTATAAAATTGATATATTTTGGTATAATACCTACGAATAAAAAAATATGGGTTTGTTCCTGAGTAGTCACGATTTTCACCTTACCTGAAGGTGGCCTTTTATCTGCTGCTTGACCGCCATGTCCAAGTGAACACCTTCGACATAATATTTACTATACTTCAGGGAAGAGGTGAAGAGAGGACACTTAGTTAAGATGCGGGAATAAAACAAGTTATCATTTTAACAGTTTTAATAAAAATTATAATATACATCTCTACGTAATCGTCAATACGTAATTACAAAACTATTGTTTAACGCTACATTAAAGTTAATAGTAAGTTTTTTGTCTTTGGCACATTAAGTTACATATGGCCTCTTAAAGTTCGTATTTCTAGAAAGATCATTACAAAAATCACAGTGTATAAACCGAGAATACTTTTTGAATTTAACAAAACAAAATTACGAAATGTTCATTTTAATTTATTTTACCATATAATTTATAATTTAAAAGTTATATTGAAATAGTTAGCTAGTGATTGATTACTAGATTCTATTTTTTTTTCAGAACACATGTCCCTAGATCATAACCAGTATCGGCAGTATAGAAAATAATTTAAAATACTACGTAGGTTACATTTATATTGTACTACTACTTATATGGCACAAAAATCACTAAAATTATATCGATATGCATTACAGTACATGTCCTATTCCAACATTTAAATGCAATATTCGAAAAAAGGTAAAAATCATTCAACTCACCTTTGCGCGCGGTTCTCAGTACGCGTGTATTTGTAATACTGCGTTCCGATTGCCACTCACAGCGCTATCAGCGCTAAAACTGTGGACTGAAAAAAATGGTTTGACAGACCGCTCAGAGCAACCATGCTCCGTAGCGTGGGCACTGTGAGCGGGAAGATGGCGGTGTTTATGACGTCATTGATGACGTATCGATATCGCTGTGAGCGCGCTCACGGGCAATTGGATCGGGTATATGAGCACTATAAACGGCAATCGGAACGCAGCATACATATGCAAAGTAACTCTGTGTGGCAGCCGCCATCTTGTCCAACCGTGTTCTCATTGCTTTGGTGTGCGTGTACAATCAGTACATTTGGAATATAAACAAGCTTAACATGCGCACCAACCTCCCTACCCGGGTGTCGCTCTGATGAAGGCTGACAGCATTCCCATGCTACAGCCGGCAAGGTGGTTTTTACGTGGTACGTGCCACTTTGGTGAGTCCCACATCACCGTCGCGAAAGTCGGTTGCCTGCTGCGGTATGTATGACGCATCTTCCACCTCCCTCCCGTGAGGGTGCTGCTTAGGCGGCATAAAAAAAAAACATAGACCCGCGCACAAAGATGCCTTGAATGATCAAAATGTTTTTATGTCCAAATTCTGAGTTACCTTCGTCACTTACGTCGTTTATTACTATTAGTAATTTGGTTAATTATATGTTTATGTAGATATAAGATTGTAACGTGGGTTTAAGTTGATAGGTAACTGAATTATTAGGAATAGAGTCAGATTTGTCATAGTTTATCTTACTGTTTACTCATATAAATAATTAGAAGCAGCAACGCTATAAAATAACTTGTTTCAGGATTTGTTTTTCACATTCGATAACTAAATAGACAAGGCCTAGATATTTCCATTTAGTTTACAAATTCATTATTATGTAAATGTATTGTACTTAAACATCCTACTTCTTAAGTAACCTAAATATTGTCACAATTTTACTTAATATTTGTGCTTAAAACAATACACAAAGCATTTTGATTGGTTACTAGTTATTTATTTACGAACTCCTAAATAAGTATACAATATTCTTAATTTAAACCTATAAAGAAACCTATGTACACTTTTCAGTCGGAAAGCAACAAACACAAATTATAAAAAAAAAACTCCCAAAATTCTAAATTATTTTAAATGGTAACTATTTTACTAAGTTGAAGAGTAAAAGTGTTTTCACGGTAGGTGTAATCTCTAAGCAACTACTATATTTTGTGTGCACGTAGTTTTACTCAATGATGTACCTAGTTCGTACTAAACATGTACTTTTGAGTATTAATATCTGCAAGTCATTGTTAAACAGCATTTACAGTAGAAAACTATAAGTACCTTAGTCAACCTACAAGGGTACATTTATTTAAGGTCGTGAAGATAATTTCACGAATTATTTTATGTGTGCATTAACTAATAAATCGTTGATTATCCTTAATTAAAATCAACCTCATTAAAATAAATTGGCAGCATGGAATGTAATTGAGAATCTTAAACCGAAACACCATATCTAAAATTGAAAATGTTGAAAAAGTTTAGGTTGTAACATTTATGTTACTTACATCATTTGGGTTTTTAAAATATATCTCATTAGATAACTAATAATGAAATAACTTTGATATCGATGAGAGCATCAGCATGGCAAGAATGGCAAAAGAATGGCGAGAAATCAGAGAATGGCGTCAAATTAAAAAAATAAAATTGCGGCTTGTATCCGAGATGAAGTGTAAAATATAAAACACTGCATATTAAAGTTTTGAAACAACCTTATCTGCTGGCGCTTTTTTTCAAAACTAGAAAGCTAGAAATAACTACTTTATTCGGTACGAAGTGTACTCGGTGTGTACTTTATGACGAAGCACTGCGCATCCACAACAATCAGATTTTAATATGAAGGAAACTAAGCGAATTCTTTCATAAATTCTATGGTTCTTCGCTGATCTATTTAACTAACAATGTTAGCGACACATTTTTGGTTTTCATTTGGATTAAAACGTTGACATGGAATTGAGGTCAGACTTAAACCTATTGGGATTGCGATGAGGTCGCCGGTGTCTCGGGTGTCGCGGCGCGGGCCAGCGTCACGTGGGTCTACGTACGAACCTCTGACTAGGAGCTCGCAATCCCCGCCTTCCGACCACTAGAGGAGGCATCCTTTCGTCCTCTTCTTCTAAATCTTCGTTACTTTCCTCTTCTTCCCCGCTCCACACTTCTGGGGTCACCGCTTGGTAGGAGGCAGAGAATCCTTTGAACACGATGGAGTCGTCAGTTCGGAAGCGGACTAGTAGAGCGTCCGTTGTTGATACTATTTCTGGTGGCATCTGCAAGGAATATTTATATTCTCCGTATTGTTATTACAGGCAACTTATTTGTGAACAAATAAAAAACCCCAACTGCATGACAAAGCATGCATACATTTTGCTAAAGCTGAACCACTTTCATTAAAAAAGTCCAAATATTTTTTTTGGTAATAAATTAATCGACAGAAAACTCTTCAAAATCAGCCCATTATTGCGGAAGATACTATGCCACAGTAGACGCACAGATATAGGTACAAGCTAAACGTATCATTACCTCTCCTTTTTCCAAAAAAAATTAATACGAAAATGATTATTCAGTCAAATTAAATTAAGTGTCGCAAAACGGGACCAGACTTATGCTTGTAAGTATTGATGCAGTATAAAAATATCAAATACAGTAACAACACAAGTACAAAAAAAATCGTATCACAATAAAAATATCAGTAATCAAAGGGTTGAGTTCAAAATGTTCGTGCCGTCGGCCACTTATGTTTCAGTAAAATATACAGTTATAATTATTTTTATTGTAATAATCAATGAGGTAAATACCATATTTTATAATCACCTGAGCTAAATACTAATTAGTTTTTTTAATTTTTAGTGTTAAAACAGCCATCAATAGAGTAAACTTATAATAATTATATTTTATTGCACCACAAATTCTTTAATCTAAAAATATTTGTTACTCCATGTAATATGGAAAAAAGGAAAAATAAACAATTAACTACTAATTAATTATTTATTGTGTTAGTTTGCTATCTCATTAGTAAGCAGGCTGCATTCACTTGTTGCACAAAAACAGAGAGAATGTTTTTTTTATTGAGGGTTGCCGATCAAAGAAAATAATTTCGCACATAAACCCAAACAAATAAAAAGCACAAAAATAAAATATTTGGCTATAAAGCTGACATAAATATATTTTTAGTGATATTATTTAATATGTTATGATTTCGACATTTTTTAAGTTATTAATTCAACTGAATATCTATGTGATCTATTTTAAATCATAAAGATTACCTCAAGTATTTCTTTTTGCATAATGATTAACCTTTAGTTCGAGAACCTTGTCTGTGTCGGTAAAGATGCACGCAGTTACGTATTCTTTCATTTGCTTTTATGTCTTTTATATATTTATATACATAATTTGGTTCTGACTTGCTAATTAGTAATTATTATAAAATGTTATAAAAATTATGGTATAGTAATTTTTTGCGTAAAGTACTGAAATCAAAAGCTTATTAAGCCTGATATGAACTCAACTATTTATGGTAAATCATTCAATATACAAGAAAACAATATCCCACCTTCGTCCCACAAAATGTGCCGTAATCTCCCGCACTGCCCTCCAGGCCTCCCAAAACCTGCACGAAATCGTATCCGCAGTTGGCCTCTGGTTCTAACTCGAACGTCAAGAACGTGAGCCTCACGAACTGGCCGGGGGGCGCCACTATGGACCAATCGCAGTCGGCGCGTGACTCATACGAGTCGTCGCCGTAGCGCGCGTGCGAGTACACGTGGCGCACCGAGTCCGTGGCCGCCAGGTAGCCGCCGCAGGCTGGGGAGGCAAGGCCGGTTAGTACTCTCACTAATTATAATTTCACAAAGGACTTGGACATTAGTATTGGCTCTGGGGCTAGATTACGAGCGCACCGGGAGAATATAGAGAATACATGTACTAACACAAATTAAATATTTATTTCATTCATAACACGGTACTTTATGCGCACACTTTTATTGAAAATCTGTGAGACTCAAATATAGACCACCACCACCCGCCATACTTATTAAGCCTAGATTACAATCAAATTCGCTATGTCTTCGTTATGTCCTCATGTTAGACACGCAGATGAGGGACGCTTTCTTGTGTTTAAAAATAATTGTTTTATTTTTTGAGAAAACTTAAAATTACCTAATAAATAATAACTTTATAACCTACATAACACCAAACTAAACATGGTAGTTTGGATGCTCACTAAGAATATATGGTTCCTAATACAAAAATATTATAAACATAATCGAAACAATAACCCCTTTTTATAAAATCTATGAAAATGAATCTAACGAAGCCTTGATTATATGTATAATCCTAAAAAGTATCTCAAGAGTTTTTCAAGCGTCCTTTTTCTTAGTGCTCATCAGGTAGATCTATCTGCGAAGGTAAACCTCACCGGTAGAATGCGTCGCCAAGAACCCCTTCTTCTGAATGCTGGCGTCGCTCCTGAACACCACATACATTTGGTTCTGCGACGCGATCACCGGGTGCGGCAACTTGCTGCCACAGAAACGACCCAAAGTCTTCTCTTCGGCAGAGGCCCCGTCGTAGATAGAGACGTGGTCGTACGCACATTCCTGGGAAGAGTATAAATTTATAAGTGTTATGTGCTAAAATAATTGTTGGAAGCAGAAAATAGTATGATGAATAAAAACATACATACATAAAGGAAGGAAGTTGTAATAAAGTACGAATTAAGAAACTTTATCTACTTTTACAATAAAGAAGAATTTAACGACACTTAACGGTACTTCAACAGTTGCTCAACCAGTACACATCCCAGGTTCGATCCTGTATGGAGTACTGCAGCCATCTTTGGCATGATTCCGCTAAGTACCATCTTGAAGCGTTGGATTCTGTCGACCGAAGGGCCCGTAGACTCATAAGTGACGACAAACTTACTTCTTTGAGACTGCAAAGTCTCGACCATCGTCGAAAAGTTGCTAGTCTATCGGTTTTTTACAGTTTGCACTTTGGAGAGTGTGCAAATGCTCTTTTTCAGCTGATCAAACCTTCCCTCTTTCTCCACCGATCAATCAGACGCAGACAAGAGTTTCACCCGTTTGTGGTAAGCGTGCCAAAGAGCCGAACTAAACGGTTCGATAGCTCATTTTTAGTTCATATTGCCAAAGAGTGGAACGATTTGCCTGCGTCTGTTTTTCCAGTCAAATATAACCCTGGAGCTTTTAAGTGTAGAGTGAATAGGTACCTCTTGGACAGGCGTGTATGATCCTCGTCTTCATCGTCACTTTCCATCAGGTGAGATGGAAGACAAACGCCTACTAATTATTAATAAAAAAAAAGTCGAACGTTCGATACAGCAGTTTGTCCAGGAGGGCATGGTCAAAAAATCGGCCCAATTTGTTTACTTGGCATTTATTTATCGATACAATAAAAATGTATAAAATCTTAAGTTTTGTCCTTTTTTTGCCATTTGATTGACGCCTTTAATTTTAGTTAATTTCCTACAAAATGCAAAAACAGCAATTTTTCTTCATTTTTACAAAATAATATATGGGTATGTTTTTACTGAAACATCATTCTGGTAGACTAGATTTGGAAGATATTGAGTGGATAATGTTTCTTAGCAAAAAATTTACTTGACGCCTAGAGATTTCTGATTTGTGTAATTCGGGGGGTTTACTCTTTTTGAACGTAAATCTCTCTTTTCCTACCCCTTTTTTATGTTTTCTTGTTTTTCTTTTTCTTATTATTAATTTGTAAATATTCTTGACATTCTGCACAACAACTTTTTAGATCGGGTTTAAATATTGTTTTTTTTTTAAATATTGGATTTAATAGCCGTATACAGTGAGCTCATTAACTTGCAGATGTTGCAGCGCATTCGTCGACGCACGCATGGCGACTACGACAAATGTGAAAAAATCTGTAAGTTGATTTGACCGTATTATCCACTTCCTCATAGTCACCTATCGCTCGGTAAGATGAGCTTTTCCAGGCTTCAGCCATTCGATATTTTTAAATATTATTCGCGTCACTAAAACTTTGGAAAATTTGGAGGGAGGCCAATGAATTACCATGTACTAGCGTAGGTAGGCAGTAAAAAACAATAGTAATCAGTGAATTGAAACTAATTTGTATTGAGCTGCCCCTTGCTGTTGTAAACAGTCTAAATTATAAAAGTACTAGCAGTGATTAAGATAAATATGTCATGGCTTTTGAGGAAAATAAAGCAAGATGATAAATTGTAAACGTAAATATAACTAGTGCTGACCTGATGCGGCTCCAACTCGAACACGTTGAAGATGAGCTTGATGCGGTGTCCGGGCGTGGTGGAGAACTGCCACACGCAGTCCTTGCGGGCCGGGTACCTGTCCGGGTAGTTCGGACTGGGGGAGGAGGTACAGAAATGAAGTCATCTTTTTACATGTTGATAAATCCTGAACTATGTTCAGCTGCTTTGTATGAGTAACAAACATCCAAACTTGCTCTTATTTAATGATACTAGGAACGAGCAAAAGCATGTTTATCATATTTTAAACTTAACAACAAATAAAAATTCTCATAAGCGGGGATAAACAAGGATTTCAGCCTTGCTAAAAAATGTCAACACCTCATGATATAACCGAACTTATATTGCAACAAACAAAATATTTATGCACTTGATTTTGGGCGCGACTTCCCTTCTTGCACATCGCTAGATTTGTAACACCATTGACACAGAGTGTGCACATGTTCTATGTATACATATAACTCGCATTAGTAATGATATCAGTGTAGTAGCGGAGAAAACATATTTGTAATATTAGGTCGTATCATATGAAATTGGTGTTTTGTCGTACTGGTCGCTTTGATCTGTATTATCTCCTCTTTGGTTAAGGATTCCAATTTCAAATTTATACAGCTATTTACTCACGCATTTGTGTTTCGAAAACCGTAATTTATTTGTATTTTCTTCTTTTGGTTTAATTTTCTTTGCGTCACTTGGTTTAAAAAATGAAAAAATTTAAATATCGCGTTAATTGCGAGAACACGTTACACCGTGGCTCACCAGTGCTGCAGAAACGGTTCGAAGTATTAATGCTGTGTATGGCAGCGGTGTTGCAAAAGAAAACACAGTGCATTTTTGGTTACAACGTTTTTGTTCTGGAAATTTCGACAAAATTTTGAATTAACCATATTCTGCCCCAAGCAAAAATTGAGTCAAAAAAGTTACTCGTGAGCGTTTGGAGGATTAGTACCGGTGTCGTTCACTACAGCTTTCTTAAATCTGGCCTGACGATTACGGCAGATGTCTATTGTCAGCAACTGCAAACCATGATGGGAAAGCTAACTGCTAAACAACCGAGGCTGGTCAATCGCTCTAGGCCACTGCTGCTTCAGGACAACGCTAGACTACACACTGCACAACAGACAGCTACCAAATTACAGGAGCTTCAATTGGAATGTCTAAGACATCCACCGTACTCCCCGGACCTTGCTCCAGCAGATTACCATTTTTTCGAAATTTGGATAACTTCTTGCAAGAGAAAAAAATCAAATCCGATGGGGCAGTCCAAAGCGCCTTCAAAGATTGTATTGATTCCCGTCCGAATGGTTTTTTAGTAAAGGGATCAATGAACTACCTATGAGATGGCAAAAGTGCGTAGATATCAATGGTACATACTTTGATTAAATAAATATATTGTATATTAGGTCTTTACCTATGAAATTGCCGTTTTTAACGAAATAAATGAAGCGTAATATTTTTATATATTTTTTATTTCTATTAATCAAAATAATCACCCATGCAATCAATGCATCTTTGCCAACGCATTGGTAGCTTATTGATGCCTTTCTTGAAGAAATCAGCTTGACGGGAGGCAACAAATTCTTCAAAGGCATTTTGTACTGCCTCTCGGGTATTGAATTTTTTTCCCGCCAAGAAGTTATCCAAATTCTGGAAAAGTAGAAGTCTGTAGGCGCAAGGTCTGGTGAGTACGGCGGATGACGGAGAACTTCCAACCCTAACTCTTGTAGCTTGGAGACCGTCTGCTGTGCAGTATGAGGTCGCGCGTTGTCGTGCAGGAGCAGTGGAGCCGAACGGTTGACCAAAGCTGGTTGGAGACGTGCGAGCTTCTCCATCATTGTGTTCAGTTCTTCACAGTACACATCTGCAGTAATGCTTGTCCCGTTTGGCAAGAAGCTGTGATGAATTACACCGGCGTTAGACCACCAAACAGTGACCATCACTTTTCTAGGGGTAAGTTTTCGTTTAGGGCATTGTTTGGGTGCTGAACCAGGGTCCAACCAACTTGCTGAGCGCTTACGATTGTCAAACAGGATCCATTTCTCGTCACAAGTAACAATGCGGTTCAGAATTCCTTAATTTGTATGCCTGCTGAGCAGTGCAAGGCACGTCTCCACGCGTACTTCGCGCTGGCGGTCATTGAGTTCGTGGGGTACCCATTTGTCAAGCTTTTTTACCTTGCCAATTTGACGCAAATGGACCAATATTGTTTTGATGCTAACGTCGAAAGCTGCTACTAATTCAGCCGTGGATTGAGTTTCATCAGCTTCCACAATTGCCTTTAATTCGTCATTGTCGACCAAAGTTTTCGGACGACCACGGGGTTCATTTTTCAGGTCAAAATTTCCAGAACGGAAGCGGGTAAACCAATAACGGGTGGTGCGTTCGTTTGTAGTGTTCGCTCCGTAAACGTCGTTGATGTTGCGTGCCGCTTGTGCCGCTTTGCTGCCACGACGGTACTCATACTCCATAATTACTCGAATTTTTAACTTATCCATGATGACGAAAAATGTTCGAATGCGTTGAAAACAAAACACAAACTATTAAACAAATGACGATTTTAGAAAAAGAAATCCATGTTTGTCAAATAAAATTAATTTGAAATTAGAATTATCAGTCAAAAAAAAAATATTTTCATTTGAAATGGCCAGTACGGCAAAACGGCAGTTTCATAGGTAATGACCTAATATTTGTAGCACTTCTTTAGCGGTAGTCGATTGTCTTATGTTAATATCTCGTCTGGGCTCCGGTATTTAGTCCTTGCTATTAACCCACGTTACGTGGTCAGGGCCGTCTTTAACCTATTGGAGGCCCTGGGCATATTAGGACAATGGGGCCCCTATGACTTTGACAGAACACTATTTTGTTAGAATAGATAAAGAAAGTAGATAAACAAGGTTAAATATTTATTTTTATGAACAATCACATGAAACGAATAGATAAATGTAATATAGTCCACAAAAGTAACTCTTTTAGCATTTACAGGTTAGTGCTTAAAAATCTATGTTATTTGAAGAGGAACCCTTCTAGATTTCAAATGGGCAAAATCGTTAGTCACTTCTTCAAAATCTATGCTTTTTAACACATCAGATTCTATGGACACCAGCGACAAAGTTGATATTGTAGTCAGTAATTTAGGTGCGATCTCTTCGAATCATATAAGTTTTTTAGTAATAAATGTTGGTTATCGTTTGGTGATCTGACATGAACTAGGGACTTTGTATTATATCTGAGGGTCTATCGATTGCGGGGCCCTGGGCACTTGCCCAAAAGTGCCCATAGAGAAAGAGGGGTCTGTACGTGGTTGTGTTCCGGATAACGGGATGGAAGACCCAGTGTACTTACTGGAACAAAGGCAATTACAAGTTAAGCCTACGGTCAGCAAAGCAATATTATTAATCAAGGAATCTACGATTAATCATGTCTATGGGCGCGCATGGCACTTACCATCAGGTTGGTCACGTGCTCGTTTTCCAGCTACGACAAATTATACAAACAATTGCCCACCTGACAATGGTGCCATGCGGCTGCGTGACGTCATGCTTGCAGCCCCCCTCCTTGCAGTCGTGCTTGTTGCGGTGCAGCGTGAAGCCGCTGTGGCAGGCGCACTCGTAGCCGCCGGGCGTGTTGACGCAGGCGTGCTGGCAGCCGCCGTTGTTGGACGCGCACTCGTCCACGTCGAAGTAGTAGTACGCGGCGAAGCCCGAGCGGTGCACGGACGCGTCCGATGTGAACTGGGGGTCGATTCAAGCTTTATTACCTACTCTATTGTAATGTATTAATGGTAATATTTGCTTAACATGATTTCCACATAAATGTTACACTTACAAACGAGAATGAAAACTGTGGTACCTTTTTTGTTTCACAATATCTTAGCTGATTTGATATAAAACTGCGTTGAATTAATTGTCTCTCGGTGAAAGGCACTGAACAGCTGGTGAAATTACGTTAATATAGGTCAATTGTAACATACGGTCCAAAACGAATATATCGATTCTGATTCTAAATAACCAGTAGAATGTACCACTTGTCTATAGCTGCCTTACTAAGAATATTACTAACAATGGCCTTAATGGCCGAAGTTCGGGGTCACTCAGACAGCAAAAGGAAGAGTTATTCTCTAAGTTGTTCTGCTCAATCCAATCAGATATTCCAATATCTTAAAACCGTAGTGCCGTCCACAATGTAGTGCCCACCACTTTTAGACTAGGGTCGCCCACTACGACACTTCTTTATAATACTCGCAATGATAAAATCCCCACATAAACACACCAACCACCTCAAAGTAAACAGAGCTCCTGTTATGGCACCGACAAAAAAACATAAATATATAAATATAAACCACCATGACCCCAAAACAAACATCTGTGTTCACAAACATCACACAAATGAATGTCCAGGCCAGGACTGCAGCCTGGGATCTCCGGCGTATGAGTCAGGGCTACTGCCACTGACGCAACTCGGCTGTCAACTGTCAACGTCACTCGGCACTGCGTCGATGGGACTGCGCTCACCTGCAGCCTCAAGACGGCGGCGTCGCTGGTGACGGGCGGCGGCAGCTGGTTGCCACAGAAGGCGCCGTGCCTGCGCAGCACATCCGACCCGAGTCGCGAGTGCACCGTCACGCTGTCGTACTCGCACTCCTGGAAGTACGGTGGAAGCCATAGTTAGTAACGCTTTGCAGTTCATTTGGAGTGGATGACTTCTACGATGTTATCCGTAAGAAGAACGCCTCACTAATGTACAGACTGCGCTCCAGCCCCGATACTATTCTGCGACTTTTAGCAAATAAGCCAGAGCTGCCAAATTGGCAACAATTTATGAATGTTTTAGTAAATAAATAACAATTTTGAATTGCCAATTGGTAATGTTAGAAGAAATAATTTGACATAATATTTGATCTGTTGACAAAGATCAATAAGTGTTCATAGCTTTTTTCAGTGTTCTAGTTTTAGAATTAAGTATCTAAATTTAATTTTGAGCATTAATGACATTTTAAGAATATTCATGACATCACCAACACAATTTGTACATTTATGGAAAATCCTATTTTTAAATTAATTGACATATGTAACTCAATTCTAATTGTTTTTTACAAACATAGATATATAAGATTGTAACAAGTGGGCCAAGTTGCTACAGTAAAGAAATTTATTATTATTAGTTATTATTTGGCTCAGCTACAATTTCATACATGTGCTAAGAACGTATAAATTATTTAAACTAAAATTGCTCACAGATAATTGACAGGGCACAGCGTTCGTAGCTAAAAAAAATGTTTGAAAGCAATACGTATAGGGCAAGGGGGTAACTCTAAGACATCTGATATTTCGGCTAAAAATAAAACAGGAAATTAATTTGAAAAGAAATTTAGACAAAAACAATCCTTATTGGTTCCTACTACACCTAATGTGTGTGTTCTTTTAAAACTTTAAAAGTATTTTTTTTAGAATTTTATCGTGTATAAAAATATTGTCAGGAAATTTTTCATTAACTAACTTTGATAGTGGTTCGGGCGAGAGGCTCACGCGCGGACCCTCCCGCGCCGCTCTACGACAAGGCCAACACGCTCGCACTCCTGCGCTCCTTTTTACATATTAGCTTATCTTACTACTGCATGATGGAAGTTTTAAAGCTCATGGAGATAACAAATATTTCAATAAAGGCAATTCACAAATTTCATTTCTTATTTACTTAAATAATTTCTATAGAAAATCAGATTGCGCACCGTACAAGTTTACACTTATTCAATTAATTACTTCCCATACTCCACTATAACGTATTAACAACAACGGTGATATTTTACCTGCTGATACATATTGTTGCCTTCCAAGTCGAAATGCGTGAAGTTGAGCGTGATCCGGTGCTGCGGGGGCGCCACTATCTCCCACAGGCAGTTCTTGGAGGGCGGGTACAGGTCCGGGAACGACGGGGACGTTATCGTGCCGTTGGGACCGTACAGGACGCCGCCGCATGCGTCTGGAAATCAGAAGGTTCAATTAAAGTTATTTTAAATTTGGTTAAATTTAAATATATGTTCTTCAAGGATGTATCAATATGGTCACGCAGGTGTTTCTAGGTCTTAGCAATATTCACGACTCCTGTTGTACACGAGAAAGAGAAAGAAAAGCAATAAAACTTATTTTCTTTATATTCAAGGTTTTAGAAAAAATCTTAACACAACATTAATGTTTTTGCAAAAACCTTAACACGACACAATACCTTGAATATGTAATGGTTAATACTGAACTGCTTATATTTTAAGAGTGCTATTTGTTAACATTCTGTTAATACCTTACTGAGTTTCTGCTTTCTTTTTGTTTGGTAAAGAAAATTGTGGAAACTTAATTGTATTATGTAATATTTATATGAGTTTCAATTTGTTGTTTTTAATCTGTGTGTTTCCCAAATAAACCTAAATAAAATAAAAATAAAAAAATGCAATAATTGATGCTTCATACACGGAACAAAGAAAGTGGTTAGAATGGCCATAAGCTCTTAGTTGCATAAAAACGCGCGGTTCCGCTGTTTAGTATTCACGATCTCGCACGCTGTGGGTAGTTTGACACGCGGCGCCTCCTTAACCAGCACAGAGGATCCAAAATTAATTAGCTATTTAGTTCAAGTATACCTAATACCATATACACTTTTTATAGTAATAATAATAAATTCTTTATTTGCTAGAATAAGCGTTACAATAGGTCTTAATTTTTAATATTAATGTCCGTACATATACTGCTACAATGTCAGCGTGCAAATTTACATAATGTCAATAATTAAAATTATTAAGTTAAAAGATTCAAAATATTTACAAACATAAAAATTATACAATAAAGCTATTCAAAAAACACATATCACATAATAAAAAATTGTGAATAAAAATAAAATGACATCATTAATCAACATTCAAGTAAAATAGTAAATGTCAAAAAGTAATAAAATAAAAATAAGTTAAAACAGGGTAAATTATATGTCACATAGTTAAATTGGTGATTAAATGTAATATTAAAATTAAATGATATGTAAAGTCATTATAATATTTTGTCGTTTAGATACTATTTGTATAACAATACTTACTATATTGTTATATAGTATTTTTGAATCTATAGGGTTATACATTCAAATGAACCTTGTATTATTTAATATACCTACAACACTCAATCAAAATTGAACATTGAACACTACATTAACTAGGATACAAAATATGTAGCTCGATGAAAACTCGCATTCGAAAATGTATTTAAAAATCCATATTAGGTACGTAGGTACTAGTCGGTACAACAAAAAAATCTACTAAAAGACGTTTAACAGTAATCGGCAACTAAATTATCCTGGAATGATTCTCCCATAAGTGATTGGAGTTATTGTATTTGAGTGGTGGTATTATGTCAATGCACGATAGATTTTGGGCACCAACATCCCTATCCCCAATTTAAGAAGGCATGCATCCCGTTCTAAATTATGTAACACCAAAATAATGAAACGTTATTTTCTACTTACGATAATGGAAGATACTGTAAGAGTTGAACCTTTCAACACATACCCTTCTATCCTCCTATCCATCCATTTCCAATCATCTTACAGCTGAAACAGTAAAACATAAAGAAAAAGAAGAGAAACTCACTTTCACACTTCTTCCCATCGGAATGCAGCTCGTAGCCGATATCGCAGGCACACTCATACCCGCCCAGCGTGTTGACGCACGAGTGGCTGCAGCCGTGCTCTATGGAGGCGCACTCGTCGAACTCCTTCATGAAGGTCGCTGAGAACCCCCCCTTCTGCACCGTGCTGTCCGATTCGAAGGTCACGAAGAGCTTGTTCGAAGTAGATCTGAGTTTGGAGAAGATTATGTTTTGTTTCTGAATATTGTGGAACTGGGCATTTGACTGAATTCTTTTTATTATATATTTAATTAGTTTATCAACAGTAATGAAATATTGCAGAAGTAACAGTATGTTTACAATAAATGGTTTTCTAGATAAAGCGATATGTGTAAGGAGCTGCTGCGAATCAGGCCAATAGCAGTTGGCAGTACTTTGCGCCGCCTTGCCGCTAATGTCGATTTGCCTATGGAGACCTGGCGAGGTATTTTCAACCCAAACAATTAGGTTCTGGAACCAGAGGTGGCTGTGAAGGTGGACGTTAAAAACGCTGTTTATTCTTTACAGCGAGAAACCCTGTTGACAGAAGTAAGAAGTCAGATGCCCAAAGCATTTAATTTCCTTCATCAATGTTATGACGAGCCATCTCTTCTGGTGTACGGAGACCATCACGTATCATCGGAGGTGTGCTGTCAAAAGGGTGACCCGTTAGGTCTTGCTATTTTTTGTTTATGGTATTCATCCTATTATTGAACAACTAAATTCGAAATTTAACGTTTGGTATCTTGACGACGGAACTTTAGGAGGAGATTCTTCATGACCTGAAGCTTTTGATTGATAAGTTTGCCGAAATTGACCTCACATTAAACTTTGGTAAATGTGACCTATTTATCACCGACTTATGTAACAATAAAGAAAGCATTATTCAGACCTTTCAATCAATCGCTCCTGGCATCACTGTAATAGAGAAATCTTCCCTCCGGCTCCTAGGTTCACCAATTTTCGATGACTCCTTTCATAACTTTATAATTGATAAAATTTCAAAATTTTCAGAAATTTCTTCCCGGCTTAATTAATTAATACACATATGGCCTTTTACATTTTACATCATTGCTTATTTGTGCCAAAATTAGTTTATTATCTTCGCTACTCACAATTTTGGAGACACATGAATTAACTTTCGGTTCTCGATGAAAAAATGAAGGCATCTCTTTCGAATATTCTAAACATAAATTTTGATAATAATTCCTGGGATCAAGCCAGTTTACCAGTGCGCGTCGGTGGTTAAGGAACTCGAAAAATTTCTACTCTAGCTTTGCCAGCCTTTCTATCTTCGATTCACAGTAACAAAGATATTATCAATAAAATTCTTTCCTCTTCTTTTACGGGCGGGATGCCGAAATGCACTGGAATATTGTATCAAACAGTTCAGCAGTTCCACAAAATCCCGCGTCACAGCGTCAGTGGGACGACGTGCTTTGTATTTTAGAGCGGAAGAAACAATTAAATACGCCTAATTTAACAGAGCGCGCTCGTCTGCTAGCGGTGGATTCTTGGGAGTCTGGGTTATGGTTGCAGGCGCTTCCGTCATCTAACTTAGGAACCCTTTTTGACAACCATAGCTTGCCTGTAGTTTACGTTTAGGAATAAAATTGTATGCTCGACGCGTGGCGTGTTGGTCGACGAGCTTGGTCGCCATGGCCTTTCATGTTCTCTTAAATGACATCATCCATCAGGCTCTTGTTACCTCCAAAACTCCCTCGGTTCTTGAACCGTCAGGACCGCTGCTAATAACGCTGAAAGCCTTTAACGTAGAAAATATCAAAATTTGGGTAGTGGGTATATTTTTGAGGCTTTTGGCGTTGAAACCCTAGGGTCCTGGGGACAAGGGGCTCATCGCCTTTTTTCGGACCTAGCGAGGTGAAACTCGTAACCCTAAGGCTGGCACCTACCTCGCCCAACGCATTTCTATTGCGATCCAGCATGGAAATCCGGCCAGCCTTTTGGCTACGTTGCCTTCAATGGATTCAAGTTTAGATTTAGTTTATTTATTTGTAGCATAATTTTATCTTATAATTATTAATTATTAGATAAGTTACTTTTAAATGAAATATTAAAATAATGGTATCACAAAATATTTTAATTTATTTTTATATTAAATTCAAATCTTTATTTTCAACACATATTTTAGGTCACAACAACTTATACGTGTATTTTCTAAATAAATCATATAAACTTGCATTTTAAAATATTGTCAAATACCCAATTATAAGCCTGTGAATAGAAATAGGACGATTTTGATTTGCATATAGCGCATAAATCTTTTGACGTTTGACAATCCGTTTTGGCACCACGTACCGAAAATGAAAAAAAAACTTACCATACAGATCCTACGGGTCAGGTAAACAATTTTTATGAAAAATTGTAATTTTTTTCATTTTCGGTACTTAGTGCTTGTGTTATAGGTATTCAAAATTGTGATCTGATATTTCCTCCAGTTTTCACGATTCATTATAATAAAAACCACTTTTTAATCGGATTTTACTGCGTTTAATTATAATTTTACATTTTGACTCGTCACGATTGACGAAGATGACAGGCGTCTTCACAGTTATGAAGTTTTAAGAGCTCGCCTAGGCGGTATTACAGTTTGACATTTTTTGACGTCATAACTACTAGCGTGGTCAGTGAAAGCGTTGTTTTGTGGTGAAAGAGAAGAAACAGCTAGTGAAATAAAAGGATCACCGGCAAATCCGTCTGGAGGCTCGTCCGGCCACGCATTATTACAATACAATACAACTAATCCACGATTAATGATGCCCATGGGCACGGATGCAACTTACCATCAGATATGGTGTCTAAGGTGCTATTCATTAATGGTGTTTTGATGTCGGTTCTTTACGGACCTACTAGCTTAATTATTTGATCTAATTAGAATTTATGAGCATTCCAGCAACTTCCGACACCAACAGCTAAACATACAACATTTCATAAACAGTATTAAGAAATTAGCACTAGGTACAAAGAATCAAACTTCACCTTATATCCGGAGGTATCTTATGTCCACAGAAAATTCCGATCAAGGGGCTGTCCATAGAATCTCCATCTCTGACTGTGACCTTGTCGTAGGAGCAGGTGTCGTGGTTCTCCACCTCGAACGAATGGAACCGCAGGGCTACTTGGTAATCCTAGAAATTGTAGGAAAGTGGTTAGTGTCAACAACCGAACTGGTGGTAGAGTCATGTTTTATTTGACGACAATAAGAACAATTAATTAATTGTCAATGTTGAGAAATAATATTTGAATTGGAACACTTTGTTTCTGATTTCAAAGACTAGCAGTTTCGCCCCCACGTTTATCATCTCCTGGGATTTTTGATTTGATTGGAACAGATTAAAATTACGGCGTTCAAACAATAAGTAAAGTGCTTGGGGACTTTTGACACATTTTTACGATGTCATAACTGCGCAGCTTTATCCACATAGTTCCAATTGATAAAGGAAGTGTCATCAATAAATTCTAATACCACATCACACACTAAAGGTTGCGTTGGTTATAGAAAAAAAAAACTAATTCTATGATACTGAAAGGTCAAATAATACAGAGAAAACCTAAAGAATTAAAATTTGTAAATTCGTCCACATTTTCATTACATTTGTCACCATAAGATACTGGTTTGTATTGATTAGCGGGCGAGAAGCTCAATGAATGGGCTGCTTTGCCATCTTGCTCCACCTACCTGAGGAACGGTCAGCCTCCACACACACTGCTTGTTGGGTTGGTAGTCGTCGGGGTAGTTGGGAGACTCCAAGTGGCCGCTGCTGTCCACCACAATGTCACCCCCACACACCGCTGCGATTAAGTTAATTTAATGAACTTGATTGTATAGATTAAGCTATCACAAGTTTATCATGAGTCAGTTATCTAGAAAGTAAATTCAAAACCAAATATATCTAATAATAGCTATCGCATTGCGAAAAATACAGTTACATTGAGAAGCAATGAAACAGTAATGATTTTTGATTTAATTTGATTTTACAAAATCTTTCGTACAATAAATAGGTATATGTAGGCACCACCTAAACCTTGCATAGCTGATTGCTTGTTACAATAGGTCTTTACCTATGAAACCGCCGTTTTGCCGTACTGGCCATTTTTTTTTTACTGATAATTCTAATTTCAAATTAATTTTATTTGACAAACATTGAATTCTTTTTCTAAAATCGTCATTTGTGTAATAGTAAGTGTTTTGTTTTCAACGCATTCGAACATTTTTCGTCATCATGGATAAGTTAAAAATTCGAGTAATTATGGAGTATGAGTACCGTCGTGGCAGCAAAGCGGCACAAGCGGCATGCAACATCAACGACGTTTACGGAGCGAACACTACAAACGAACTCACCACCCGTTATTGGTTTACCCGCTTCCGTTCTGGAAATTTTGACCTGAAAAATGAACCCCGTGGTCATCCGAAAACTTTGGTCGACAATGACAAATTAAAGGCAATTGTGGAAGCTGATGAAACTCAATCCACGGCTGAATTAGCAGCAGCTTTCGACGTTAGCATCAAAACAATATTGGTCCATTTGCGTCAAATTGGCAAAATAAAAAAGCTTGACAAATGGGTACCCCACGAACTCAGCCGCGCGAAGTACGCGTGGAGACGTGCCTTGCACTGCTCAGCAGGCATACAAATGAAGGAATTCTGAACCGCATTGTTACTTGTGACGAGAAATGGATCCTGTTTGACAATCGAAAACTTACCCCTAGAAAAGTGATGGTCACTGTTTGGTGGTCTAACGCGGGTGTAATTCATCACAGCTTCTTGCCAAACGGGACAAGCATTACTGCAGATGTGTACTGTGAAGAACTGAACACAATGATGGAGAAGCTCGCACGTCTCCAACCAGCTTTGGTCAATCGTTCGGCTCCACTGCTCCTGCACGACAACGCGCGACCTCATACTGCACAGCAGACGGTCTCCAAGCTACAAGAGTTGGGGTTGGAAGTTCTCCGTCATCCGCCGTACTCACCAGACCTTGCGCCTACAGACTTCTACTTTTTCCAGAATTTGGATAACTTCTTGGCGGGAAAAAAACTCAATACCCGAGAGGCAGTACAAAATGCCTTTGAAGAATTTGTTGCTTCCCGTCCAGCTGATTTCTTCAAGAAAGGCATCAATAAGCTACCAATGCGTTGGCAAAGATGCATTGATTGCATGGGTGATTATTTTGATTAATAGAAATAAAAAACGTATGAAAAAATTACGCTTCATTTGTTTCGTGAAAAACGGTAATTTCATAGGTAAAGACCTAATATTACTTTATTCGTTTGTATTTGATTTTTGTTAAGGAAAATAAATAAAGTTGTGATCTTTGTATCTGTAATTTAAAGGAGATTTTATAAAATTAATAAACCACAAATTAAGTACATATTGTGAATGGATTCAATTAATGTCTTCAATGGTATTTATTTTTAAGAATTATGGTTACATACGGATTTAGACTAGTACGACTCTTTCTTTATAAAGAAAGATTTGACCACAATCCCAGACAAAAAACATTGAAACTAATTGATTTCTATAATTTGGAGATCAAGTCTTTTCTTTCAACTCAACCAATAAACCTAAGTTACCCTCATAATGCGCCTTGAAACCTCGCTGCGGCTTGGGCCTGGGCCCCGGCTGGTACACTACCGTCAGCCTGGAGCCCGTACCCCGCAGCACGGGG
Source organism: Marasmarcha lunaedactyla (assembly GCA_923062675.1). Lineage (NCBI taxonomy): Eukaryota > Metazoa > Arthropoda > Insecta > Lepidoptera > Pterophoridae > Marasmarcha > Marasmarcha lunaedactyla. The sequence continues at coordinate 1,922,103 of OV281344.1, forward strand.
CCCTTGCCGGAGCCGCAGATCCTGCCCAGCACGGTGGCGTTGGGCATGTACCCGTCTCGGACCTCTACGTACTCCGATCTGCATTCTTCAGACTTGTGGATGTCTATTTCTGTAACAAGAGTAGTTTGTGAAAGTAAGTAAAATAATATAATAATAATAATAAATCCCCAGACAAATACACCAACTAAATGGCCTCGAAGTAAGCAGAACTTGTGTTATAAGTTATTGTTAGTGTGTTATATTTTGTTTAGGCTATAATATATCTCAATGCAAAACGGAATTTATTTTTTGGCAATTTTTATTTTATTTTTTGTACTGTGTTCCACCAATACGCGACACTGGCAGAAATAGTCCGCCACGCTAATCGCGGCTGATTGCCATTTTTCAATTAACTAACTTACTAACTAATGCTGCGTTCCGTTTGCCGATTACAGCGCTCACAGCGCTAAACGTGCTCAAAACCGTTCCAATTGGTTTGAGCGCGCTAAAAGTGTTATTAGTGCTATTGCAATCGGAACGGTAAATATCGTGCTAACATTCTGATTGTTCGTCGCTTAAGTCTAAAGTTACAATTTCATTAAGATCTTTGACCCTGAATGAAGCAAGAGCCTTTTGTTTATATTATTACAAAAGAAAATTAATAAGCAAGCTTTTAAACTCTTTAATCGACTAATAAAAACATCAACAAAGTAACGTCATGTGTCAGTTTTGACAGGCCGCTCACACCGACCATGCTCCGTAGCTTGGGCACTGTGAGCGGGAAGATGGCGGCGTTTATGACGTCATTGATGACGTATCGATATCGCTGTGAGCGCGCTCACGGGCAATCGGAACGGGTATATGAGCGGTGTGAGCGCTGTAATCGGCAAACGGAACGCATGATAACTGTAGCATGGTGCAGGTGACAGTTGCCTGTATGACGTTGACATCTGTCAGTGCCACATGATACGTCTATAAAGAACATTTTGGTTGGGTTATATTTAATTTACTATTTATTAATGATTAAATATTTTATGAATGTGGTAAAGCTGAAATACTAAGTCATGATTTGTTAATCGCGGCGACTGTCAAGACTGAAACGAAACATGACTGAAACTGTCACCCACACGATGCTGTAGCGCGAATAGTGAAGGCACCAACGAAGTACCCACTCCGACTGCTTACTATGCATTCACTGCAGATTAAGTACACCATGGGGAATGACTATCAGCCGCACAGACATCCAAATGGCTGACTAAAGCGCTCTTAAGTACAGATTTTGCTAAGCAAATCTGGAACCAAATTAGTACAGATAAAATACAGATTTGCCCAGCTTAAGTTACCATTTGATGTCGCGAATGTGCCGCATTCTTCTCTTTAGCAGTGCAGTCGATTAGCATTTACAGAAGACGTTTGTTGCTAGTTTTTTTTATTTATTTATTTATTAAGACACCCATTTAAACAAAGAAAAAGAAATCAATAAGCAGTTACATACACCAAGTACAATTACAAACACACATAACAGGTAACATTAATAATAAACCTTTACATATTAACACTACATACATTATATGCGGTCGAGTCAGTTCATTCAGTGAACAGGAAAACAAATTTACGCGGTCCGACGTCTATCTTCTAATTGCTATTTAAAAATTGAACTATTCTAGGATATTACTAGGTGTTTGAGGGTGTTGAGGACTCAAACACTGAGTTGTCTTATTCAACATTGACCATTAACTTGAATAAAGCATGACTCTACCACCAGTTCGGAAAAACCTTCGTGAAGAAGAACTGGCAAGAAACTTCACGGGTTTATTTTTTCAAAATAAATTTACAGTGTCTCTTTACTTATATACAAAATTATTATCTGCATTTGTTAGCTCAGCAAGTCTCCCTCCCCCAAGTGTCCAAACGACTTACACCCTCAAACAGCACCCGTTCAGGAGATAACGCGGGCTCCAGCCATCGATTTTAATCGCAGACTGGTTGCCTACTCAAGTTATCACTATATTGCAATGTTGCGACTAGCTTCATACATTACAAAAAGAAAATTAAAGGCTGGCCTTTCGAAGCTCAGATTAGTTTTATCATTAGTATGATTTTGTCACTTGATAAAACTTTTCATAGAAATTATGTCAAATTCTCAATACTATTGTACTGATAATAATAATTATCAGAGCATTGAAAAAAAGGCACTAATAAACTTACATAGTCGTCAAGAAAAAAAAATCAATAAATAGTTATTTGTATTCACATATTTAAAACAAACCATGAATCGAAACAAAAATGATATATAATTATTGAACTCATTTTCAAGAAACATGGCGAATAACCCTCTCAATTCATTCAGCTTTTAAAGGCTGAAAAATTATCGCAAGAAAATTGTTCCATTAGTTGGTGAGATACCATGCCACAGTGGTACACAGCCTAGAACACATACGTATTTTTTTTGAAATGGCCTTTTTATATATGGCCCTATAAGCCTTTTAAATTACACCGGACTTTGTGGCTTGGCGCTGAGGGCGCTTAGCCGGAACTTAAACTACTCCTACATACGATACGCCTAAGGGCACCCGACAGGGCACGGACCTCGGCTTAGGACGTCGTATATTGAAACTACCACTGGTTCGGAAGGGTCATCTACTGCCAAAGAACCAGCAAGAAACTCAGTAGGAATGCGTGCGCCGCGTTAGCCTGGCCCACCGGTGGTTTAGGACGGCCGAGTAGCGTAGTGGTCAGTAGCCCTGTCTCATACGCCGGAGGTCCCAGGTTCGAGTGCTGGCCGGGGCGTTCATTTGTGTGATGAACACAGATGTTTGTTCTCGGGTCATGGTTGTTGATATTTATATATGTATGTTTATTCTGGGTTCACCCCCCCGTTGCTGTAGGGTCATCCATAACACAAGCTCTGCTTACTTTGGGGCCATACAGTTGGGGTGTTTGTCTGGGGATTATTATTATTATTATATACGTTAAAATAAATCTATAAAGAAATCCGCAACAGTACACAAAATAAAGTTTTTATACTTTTGAATTAATTCAGCTTATCTTTACAAAGTCCAATCGAGTTAAACACAACAAGACACTTAGAATATTGCTCTTCGAAGTCAAAGTACTCAACACACGGACAAGAAATACGCGTAAAGTCAAAGAAAGACTTTCAAAGACAAACGTATAAGAGGAATTGAATAAAAAGTTTCGTGGATGATAAAACATTTTTGAAGTGTGGGTCAAACTTGCTTCCTGTGGGTTCCGTATTATACGTATTAATAAATTTACGTGCAAGAATAATAAAATTTACCTTTTTTGGTATTTATAATGATTACTAAATACGGGGTGTGCTTAAAATTTTCAAAATATATTTAATGAATAGTATAGACCGATCAAAAAAAATCTATATAAAATAAATAACAAACCAATAACAGTATGGCCCCAAAGTACACTGAACTAATCTTACAAGGTAAGATAACTCAGAATATGCAGGGCTTTAATCGAACTAGGTGCCGTAGCTCAGGGACGGGTTGAGTATTAAGTTTTTTTTATTTTAATTTTTAACTTTGGCTGCTTTATTCTGAACCCTAAGCTGTGGTAATAGAACTACGTTCTATTAAAGTCCTGCACGGCCGAGTGGTGTAGTGGTAAGTAGCCTTGCCCCATACGCCGAAGATCCCAGGTTCGAGTCCCGGCCGGGGCATTAATTTGTGTGATGAACACATATGTATGTTCTCGGGTCATGGTTGTTTGTATTTATATATGTATGTTTATTTTGGGTTCCCCCCCAGTTCGCTGTATGTTCATCCATAACACAAGCTCTGCTTACTTTGGGGCCATACATACACTCTGGGGATTTATTATTATTATTATTATAGCCAAGTAAAATATAAGTATCCAAATAGGAGGTGATTTTTGGATAAACATCATCGATAGATCAATATATCTTATAGATAACTGTTTAAAACGCAGTACCAAGCAGTTATAGAATATTCCGTTTCTTTTGTTAAGAACTCGTCTATGGCGGAACCGCACAGTCCTTCCTATTTTGTACCCACCACGTCCCTGTTATTATGCCCCGGTTAAAAGGAAGCTGATGCTATGTCAAGGTCTCGTACTACACAGCCCTAGGATGTCTGTGGACACGGATGCTCGCTGGTTATGAGGGAATAAAGGAGATTAAGCCACTAGGTATGGTTTTGATTTTTGAACGGGGAACCCTACAACCAAACACGTAATCTTATCATGATAATTTGACAGAATAATCTGCTAAGTAATGTGATGAAAGAAACAAATAATGAGACCGAGTGATATTAAACAGGGCCCTGTTGGATTTACTTAAATGAATTATGATTTTTTACTGGGTCTTCCGAACGGACTGCTTTCAACAGCACACCGTCAGATGTCGCATCTGATGATAATAAAATTGTTTAAGAGTGCGAATAGCGAAGAATGTTGCACAAGAAGTTCCGTACGTAATTTTTCAGTGATCTCATCTTACGGAGAATCGTACCATAATATTTTTGGTAATCAAGGTCTTATACGATCAAAACTTGTCGCGATACTTGTATTTGTTTGATATCGACTAATGGACAGATCTTATATTTAGGTAAAGCTGATTTTTTAGTGGATATAGTAAAATAATAATCAGCTTATTTTTTTCATCACACAATTTTAGGTTTCCATAAAAACGCTGTGTTTTCAAACTAAGTTCTATGAAAGATTTGCGAGTTATTTTCAATTATAAAATAAATTAACTATGAACGTCTATCTTGCAGTCACGACTGCACTCACCCCCTGAAAAAGAGTCTTCCAGGGGTGATTGCAGTCGCGGCTCCATAAGTGCTCAAAATAGTCGGACTGTTTCGTCAGTTAGACGTAAAAAAAAACAGCCTTTGATAAATTTTATAATTAAATATAATTAATTAAATAATTTTATAATGCTAATTAAACAGACTTTTTTTAATAGCATTATTCGCTGCCTTCCAATTATATACATTGCCTTCTAAATTACTTAGTCAGCCACAATCTACGAGCGTCTGAACGATACTATCTTAGCCACAAAAAATATGTTGTTACATGATGTTTTTGCTATAAAATTTATAATTATCATCCAATTTCGATTATAGCGCTTCGCCAGGTGCTGCCGCACCACGCACGCTGCGCTCGCTCGGCTCGCGCATGCGATCATTACAGCCTAAAATTAACCTAACCGAAATTTAACTACTACGCTTTCTATAGAATATTTAGCAGGCGTTGCAAAAAAGACGAATTAGTCTCATTTTCCCGTGGCTTAGTCATAAAATTAAAAGTTTGATCACGTGGCCAATAAAGAAATTTGTGGCATGATTTATAATTTCCTACGAAATAATAACTTGTGAAAAGGACAATTAATTATTCAACTAACTTATAAAAAGAATTATTCTCAAGTATAGTAGCTCTGATCATCTCTAACGTTCAATCAGGTCTGTGTCACTCGATTTTTTTTTTGGTTCCCGTCCACGGAGAAGGCAAGAGGATAAAAAAATGCTCTGACGCATACCCCGCGCGCGCGATCTGGGTTATGTGGGACTCGCTCCGACTCTACCAGAGCCACTACCCACTAAAAAAACCACCTGAATGACTCGTGCAATTTTTTGCCACACAGCCTTTATCTGAGCGACGACCAATTGGAGAAAGAGGCCACGCTAGCAGGGCCCAGAAGGGGTCACCCGCTGGGAATTACATAGCATTGAAGGTGCTCAAAATGAAAATAAAAATTGAATTAATTCGAATTTACACTAGAATTAGAAGTTGCGGCCTGAAGGGCTTCGAGATCTAGTGTTAGTTGCGTGGGTTCGTGAGCGCGTTTATCGGTCTAGTGACTTTGAACTTCGAATCTATGACAGGGGTAATATACGAGACTGAATCTCCAACTAAGGGATTGGGATGGGTTTCGGAGCGTTTGAAGAACGATTCTGAGAGTGTTTTGAGGTGCTGTTGCACTGTAGGTAGTTCAAGATCTCTGTGCAGGTCCGCGTCACGCACGTACCAAGGTGCGTTTGTGGCCCTGCGGCAAAAGAGATTTTGAACTACCTGCAGTTTGTGCAGGACGGAGGGTTTGGCGAGGCATATGTCATGACGGGTCTTATAAAGCGTACGTTTATTTCTAAAAGACATTTTACTTTTCCTATCAACACTACATAGGCGGCCTAAGTAAAAACGGGCGAGTTTCATTACTCTATCGACGTGTGGTTTGAAAGAAAGCGTCTGGTCTAAGGTGACGCCAAGGTATTTGGTACTGCGCTTCCAGGGGATGGGATTGTCTAATATACGGATGTGGAGATTGTAATCGGCGATACGACGGTGTTTGCAGTCGAAGTAAACCGCCGAACTCTTGTCTGGGTTCACATCGATGCGCCATTTTTGAAACCATGCACCGAGGGCGTTTACGGCCTTTTGGAGTTTGATGACGAGACCCGGGACACTGAGGCCTTTGGTGTAAGGGGCGGTGTCGTCGGCAAAGAGGGCGAGTTCGACGCCTTTCGGCGGAATTGGAATGTCGTTTGTGTACACAATAGAGGCGCGAGGACTGAGCCTTGAGGGACTCCAGACTATAATTTTATGGGACGAGGCGCGGAAAGCGCGCCTTCATGTCTAAAACGGAACGTACGATCTTTGAGAAAGGACGCTATTATTCTAACTAGGCGATCCAGTATGCCTATTTAATAGAGTTTATAAACAAGACCGCTGTGCCAGACTTTATCGAAAGCCTTGGCTACATCCAAGACAACTGCGACCGTTTTCTTACGCCGCGGATAAAAGCCATCAAGTATGTACGTGACGATTCGATGGGCTTGCTGAGGGCAGAAGTGCTTAGCGCGAAAGCCGAACTGGTGGGGAATGATGAGGGGTTCGCCATCCGTTGGAAACAGATGGTTCCGCATTCGAGAGAGTATGATTCTTTCGAGAAGTTTAGACATGGCCTTGAGGAGGCTGATGGGTCTGTGATTAGCCGGGATATTCAGTGGTTTACCCGGCTTGGGAATGCCTATGACTGTCACTTCTTTCCAAGCTTCTTATTTCATCACTAGAGACTGACGGGGTCAGCGGTGATGGGGAGAGAGTCTCTCGAGAGGGAGGGTGAGAATGGCCTCAAAGTCGCTGCGGATAGGTCTGGTGCCACTAGGTATGTAGATTGAAGCTATGATGATGGTTGGATGACCAGTCATAGCTAATCTACACACAGTGGCCTCCATGTTGAGGAGAGGAGGGGTAGGGAGAGGAGAGCAATGGAAATCTCTTTTATAGTATATAGCTGTGCCGCCGTGACCGTCGGCGTTAGGCCTATCGTTACGTGAGCGCGTAATTGGGAATAGCGAATCCCCTGCTTTGGAGTGAGCCACGTCTCTTGGAGAATTAGCAAGTCTGGCTTATTGTTCTGAATGAATAATTTGAGCTCAGGAAGGTTAGACTAAGGGTACGAGAGTTGAATGAAACTAGGGATAAGCCCTTGGGTTTGATACGACTGGAAGCGGGATTTCCCGGTCTAGACATTTTATTTACTATTTAGAGAATTTATACTAATTATAGAATTTATCAAGAACTAAGTAGCGAGTGATGCTCGGCTAACGCTAATAGACGCTATTGAGGAGAGCGGGCGGCTCGCAGTTTGCGTGCGAGTACGGCGATTTCCCTAATATCGACGTTTTGGATAACGTCGAACACGGTCTTCATGTCCTCAGCCAACGACGACTGAGGCCAAGACGATGGAGCGGGACAAAGGCCTACGGGAGCTACGGGAGCTGGGATAGGTAGGGAAGGTGGAGCGGCCGGACGCTGTCTCCAGGAGAGAGCCGGAGTAGGCGTAGGCTACACGGGCTTTGCTTCCGAGGGAGCCCGGTTGCGCAGCGGCGGGAAGTGAGCGATGGCACCGGTTTAGGCGCGACTCTCTTAACGGAGGAGAGTGGAGCGCGCGGACAACCCCAGTAGTTTGGGACAACACATGTCCCCCTACATGAAGTGGATTCGGAAGTGCGAGTGCACTCCTTTGTAATGTGAGGATCCAGGCACTTAACGCACCTAGCTGAGCAGTTAGCCGCTGCGTGGCCATAGAGCTGGCAACGGTGGCACTGGCCAGGGTGACCGCGGGGGTTGGGACGCTCGACGGTGATATTCGAAAGTCTGCAGATTGTGCGAGCCTCTCTGAAGATCTCCCTCGATTGGGGATTGTTAGATAGGATTACTAATGCGAGTGGAAAACGCCTACCACGTTTAGAGTGCATCTTGTGCACTGTTTCAGCCGGGAAGCCCTGGGACTTAAGGTCCTCCAAGATATCTTCGTTCGCGAGCTCAAACGGGACGCCCCGTAATACCGTGCGGATCTTACGCTGCTCCGGGAGGGCGTAAGTGTGATACGCGATTTATCTGACTGATAAGAGCCTAGTAAACGCGCGGAAGTCGTCGATAGTCATGACTTGGATTTTGATGGTTTCGCTTGCGTTTGCCGCTTTGTCATAATTAATTTTGTGCTCTTTGCACAAGTTAGAAACCGCGGGCCAGCGCGCTTTTTCGCGGAGGAAGACGGGTGGAGGGAGTTGAGGCTTAGGTGGGGCGGGACATAACCTCGCGGGGGCGGGTGTTGAAGACACCGGGGTGGGCTCGGGTGTTGAAGACACCGCGGCTTTATTCGAACGCTTCTTAGAGCGTTTGGCGACTAACTGAAAAGGGGACTCAGGAGAGCCGGTGAAGGTGGCGGCGTCCGATGACGCATCAGACGCGGATTCCGAGTCGCTGCCAGGAGCGGTACGCATACGGCGCGACGTGTGTGAGGATGTGTCCGACACACAGTCCATCTCGGAGGGCATTGAGACGTGGGAGAGGAGCTAAAGACCAGAGGGGTCTGAGCGTTGGTGGCCTGAGCAGCAGGGATTGGAGTCTGAGGGCCGGGGACGCGTTAAGCGCTAATAATGATAAGGCCTGCGTTAAGATCTCGTCAGAGATTGAGATGCCCGACGGGGCGAGCGCCTGGGCGAACGCTTTTGCAAAGTTTACGACGCTTTGCGAGTCCATAGTAGGGCTTGGTAGGAAGATATAAATAAATAAAAGATGCCTTAAGTTCCTAACAGACCTATCAACCCTACCGGCTAACCTCCCTACCAGCGGTAGGGGGACTGGGGAAAATAACTTAAAACTAACCGTAGTTCGCCGAAAGCCGCTACCTAGAAACCTAAAAAGAGTACGCAGTTAAAGACTTGACCGCGTTAGGGTGAAGCTTTACCGACAAAAAGGACAAATGTACACGGAAAAGACACAAATATGATAAAGATAATTATGAAAATAGGAGAGTAAATAAATAAAACAGTAGAAAGCAAAAATAAATAAAAAATAAAAGGATTGGATCAGTAAAAATTCAGTTGTCACCGGTAGGTATCCTCTGTACTAAAACCAGAATACTTTACGCTGGGCACACACAGCACTCAGCACAAGCACAACACAGCACAGCACTTTGAAGACTAAGATACTTAGTCGCAAAGAAAAAGAATCACTTCGACAGCGCTCGGAGAGCGTAAGAAATCGGAGCAAGAATGTGTCACTCGATGTACTAGCGCGTGCTAAATAAGTACCAGCTGCTGGGTCGCCGACGGCCCTTTGCAAAGCAGATTGAAGTTCGCGTTTAAGTTCGTTCAAGTCCAAGTTCGTCAGTGCGTGGAGAGAGGTTTAGTTACCAAGGCGGGAATGGCATTTTTTGTATGGAGTGATTTATCTGTTATATTTAGTAATATGTGGTTCTATAATTACCAGACAAATACACCAACTGTTTGGCGTCAATATAAGCAGAGCTGGTGTTATGGATGACCATACAGCGAACTGGGATACATAGAATAAACTTACATATATAAATATAAACAACCATTACCCGAGAACAAACATCGTTGTTCATCACACAAATTATTGAACCGACCAGGACTCAAAACTTCAGGACCTTCGGCGTATGAAGCAGGGCTACTTACTACTACACCACTCGGTTCTATGTTCAAATTGCCTATCAATGTAATTAATGCTTTGTCTGCCCGAGACTGACGTGGTTATAGCCTCCACTCCTATTATTTTACTGGTCCATGCTTCCCTATAACTAAGGTGCAAAACAAATATAAAACTCGTGCTATTCGAAAGATTCATGTTCTGCACAATGAACCAATCACACCTCCATCCATATTTCAGTTACATATTGCGTAGTTATTGCAAAGCTGCGCCCAAAAACTTAAAAGAAAAAAAAATCCTTACGGCACTAAAATTACAAGCAGTTGTTTCAGACGGGGAATAAAAAGTTCGCAAAAACCAGTGCAATTGGTCGAAAAGAGTCGTTCCTCCTTTGTTTTATTGTTCCCCCGCAAATTAATAGTTCTAAGCCGGGATGGCACCACTCGTAAAATATTCTCACATGGCCGTTGAAAATTTACCGTAAAAGCGAAAACGACCAGAAACCTTTGGACTCTCAATAGGATTATGTCTATGCTTTGATGTGAAGTCTGAAGAATTTTCCATGTGAACGGAGAGGTCCAGTTAAAGTGGTTCTGAGAATAGAAAAAGGTTTTCGCTAGCTACTTAATGTTGTTGAAATGCGGTTGGAGTCAAGTGCAGCTTGTTCTGGTTTGGAATAAGATAGTCACTTCATTTTCGTTCAGATTTAAGGTAAGTACATATATCAAAGCAATGGGGTCGGTCAATTAGTGGCTTGTTTGAGTTCATCAACGAACAATTTTTTTTCAATTCACTATAAAGGCACTAGAGATGTCGTTTGTGTGCAGTTCATTTCCATCTTTTGTTGAACGGTTGGAACCTTTGGGTATATATTCATTCAAGACTGAATAGATTTCCGTGTATAGATTCGATCGTGTATTTCCTGAATAGATACTAAGTCTTATTTTTATCAGCTGTATTACACGAAGAATAGATAAAAAATCAAAGATATTTTTTAAAGAATCAAATGCTTCATTTTCTGCTAAATGCTTCATTTAGCAGAAACTTATTTCTTAAATTTCTCATCAAAAAGCGAAAACTGAAATGACACACAATTCAAAATGTACGTTTTTGCAAATATATCCCGTCATTGTACGCCACATGCGATACCTACTGAATTTATAAAACATGCAGAAATTGAATCCCACATTGAATTTTATTGGACTAGTGAAGAGCAATCAATCTAGGCGAACGAAAAATATAATCCACTCCATTCACCTGATAACCGAATGCATGAATGATATTTAAATAAATCCTTTGCGAGTTTATTTGAAAGCGTATTGTGTTCCATAACCAAATAAATACGTGTGTACATTTTTCATGCAAATGATTTACTTTTTATTGTGATTGTAAAATTGCGTATTTCGAGAGATTTTATATTTAAAAAAATATATTTTTCATGCACTGCAGTTTTATTTATATACCTACGTCTTTTTAAATTTAAAGCGCTAGTTTATTTTTCTATTATGTATGAATGTATATACGTACGCTTTATATACTTAAGCAGAAGATGTACTATAGCGGACAGGGAGTTCAAATGAACAAATGCCAAGTCACAGATTTAAGGGCGTATATTGTTTTATACACAAAGGTTATATAGTCACAGTAAAACACTTTTAACACAAGATCAACACCAATAGTTACTATGTAATAGACAGGCAAAACAAATGACAGTATAGAAGAAATGACACAAGTCACACGCGAGATAGTTCACAGACAGAAGAAGCACAGTTGGATAGTTCATATGGAAAGTAATTACCGTTTATTATATAACGTTCATACACCTCAGAGGGGTTCGTCGACTACAATTAAGGCAGTAATCTCGTCAGTAAAAGCAAAAGGGGCAGCGAGCGAGAAGCGTGCGCTCCGCAGCAAAAGCAAGATCTGACTGCCGGTTCCCGGTACTCGCGATGCGCGTGCGACGCCGGTGGCCGAGTACCGTTATGCGCGGTTTACATGTATTAAGTAGTTAAGTTAGTAACTAAATTTTAAGTTACTGCATGTCACTTGTGTGTCCAAACGGATTAAATAGTTAAGTTCATAAGTTCAATGAAGATGAGCAGTGATGAATCTCAAGGAATTCGTCAATTCTGTAATTAGATATATGGTAAATGTGATTTTGGACAAATTCAGATAAGAATTTTATTCGGAAATTAAAATCTTTACAACAATATGTTTTTTTCTAAATTTTTATTCTACAAGCGTATCTATTTTAAACATTCTTCAACAAATTTTAAAGTTGATAATAAGCTCCTCTCCGACATTTAAAAAAGAAAGAGTATATGCGAAATAAATACGAGCTCTTGCCGCCACCAGGTTTGTCAACTTATGCACTTAACTAAAAAATCACGTCCAAACGTGTTAAGTGAGAAGCCCCGCTCACCCACTTATATGAAAAATAGAACGAATCCTAATCTACTTAATCACTTGCGTACTAAATTTTAAGTTACCATTTGTCACTTAAATGACTGTTTACACGCAACTTTTAACTTAAAATTTAGTTAAAATTTAGTTACCAACTTAACCACTTAACTCGTGTAAACCGGCCATTAGGCTCCTTCTTCGCTTGCGTGGGGAAAAGTCGGTGATCGCGACAATAAATTACCGGATCAATCGACCAACCGGTAAATTATGAAATATAATAAATTTGATCATATGAATTTATTTTGTATATTAATATAGCTGTAATGTGTAAAACATATGTTAGTATAATATATAATAAATACGAATTGCAAAATATATAAATGTTACAGAAATAAAAATATGTGAGTGTAGGAAGGTTCCTACAAATTAATTATTTTTGTAAAGGGTTTCAAGCTAAGCCTAATTCAAAATCTACTAGTGCTACGTAAGACAATAAAATTTAAGTCAATAAATTAAACTTAAGCTCTGTCACAACGCCTCCAGTACAAAACAAATGAAAAAAAACCTATTTGAATTTCAAACCTAAATAAACAATGGCTTTATTTGACGACTCGGGCTCACAAAAGCCTGTTTTTGGAAACTCTATGAAAAAGAGTAAAAGAACTCCGAAATGTATCGCATTTTCAGATACAATCGTGTCGACGATAAATCTTTTTTCTCCTGCTTGTTTCTCAGTATTGTCACAATGTCAATCTCCCTTGTAATGAATTCTGTATTGAATGCGCCGTGCCGCAGGAAGTATGTTTATACTTAGATATGCCTTTTGACACTTCCCGGAAAATGGTACGACATTGTGGCTCGAGGATTATATTATTGTTGGTAAGTATCAAATAGACTGATTTTTTTACTTTTAAAATCTGCAGAGTAAGTATATTCCATTGAATCGTAAAGACTTACCTTGCAAACTTCAACATTCAATTCAATTTGTAAACTTTTGAAACCTAATCAATGAGATAGGTTTTTTTTAGTATTTATTTTCGACTCCACCAAGTCATTTATATCTTAGTTTATGCTTTAACTATACCGGCCTATTAATATAAAGTTTTTTTTTACACTTTATATTAACTTCTCCGTAACGTAACTTCTGTTTAATCTACCTAATATTTATTATAATTAACAGTGAAAACTTAATTGGCTTGTGAACCACCGACTTGTAATATCTTTGTATATATTTATATATTGCTGTATGTTTTCCTAAATAAATAAAATAAAAAATAAGACTTGTGCTTTACTAGAATGCAGGGTGGAGTTTTGCAGACCACCTAGAGTGAAAGTAGTAATAAGCAATAAGTAATAAGCAATAATAAAATAGCAAGTTTTACTGTAAGAAACATTCTTTTATAAAAAAAAAGAAAAGAAAAAACAACAACTAATAAGGTTACACTAACAAAAAATAAGGTTGAACGCTCGGTAATTAAGTCGGCTAAAATTCGAATTTACATCAATCAATAGAGTCAACCATATAGCATCAATCAATAGAGTAAACCATATGGCATCAATCAATAGAGTCGACCAAATCTCTCTAACAAACTTAATAAATGTACATTACCAGGCCATCAAAGTTTTTATGTATGGAACGCTGGCGAGTTATAATTTATTTTGAAAACTCGATTATTTAAAAGTGAAAATATATTTATTCCAAATTTAAATTTCCCTCAAAATTGTTTTACCCAGCAATTAACTAGCATTATGTAACTATTGTGTGTCATAGAAAAATGGATCTGCGAAAGGAACGTTTCCGTGCAATGATTTTTTAGGACTTCAAGTCAAACTTGAAACCTGATGAATCGTTTTATCCACTTCAATTAGCTTATATTAACAAGGCGCTTTTTAGAGCAACTATGTACCGCAGTTACAACGAGATGAAGTGCGGTCGCTTAAATTTGAAGGATGAAGAAAGAAGGGGCCTTCCTTTGACTGCTGTCACTAAAAGTGAAAAATTTGATTCAACAAAATCGGCGAATCACATACAAGGAGATTTTGCACAATCTGCATATTAGATCGGGAAGTGTCCATGATATTCTACACAACCACCTTTGCGTGACAAGGATTGTTTCGCCCTGGGTCCCCACAACCTCACCGATGCTCAGATGCAGGCGCGCGTGGATTGGTGCCATGATACAGTTGATAAATTAAAAGCAGGTTCTTCCCGCCGTATTTACAATATCATAACAGGTGATGAATCTTGGGTTTATCAATATGATCCAGAAACAAAGCCAGTCAACAGTATGGCTGTTTCAAAACGAATCAACGCCTACGAAAGAAAAACGATCAAAAAGCTCTGAATTTTGAATGCCAGTTTTTTTTTTCTTGACAGAGTATATTGTATCAATTCCTTTAAGAAACTAAAGTAGCAGTAATGCAGAGTGGTACACTACCAAATGCTTTCCAGAAGTTGCTACAAGCAACAGGCGACCGAACACGGGACCTTTGTTCTACCACGGCAACGCTACCCGCCTTCAAGACGAGGAACCTCCTAAACACCACACCGGTAAAACTTTTGGGTCAACCACCTTACAGCCCTCATTTGGCATCGTGTGATTTCTTTTTGTTCCCTGAAATTAAAAGCCGGCTCTGGGAGATACAGTTTTCATCGCCAGAAGTTGCGCTCACTGAGTTCGAGAAGGCCTTTGAGGAAGTCTCCGTTGCAGACTGGAAAATGTGCTTTGAAAATTGGTTCAGACACAAAAAACTTTGTATAGACACTGGTGGAGAGTTCCCACGTATGTACAAACATAAATGATAGAAGGCCACTTGAATGTAAAACCTTTCTTATCAAAAAATGTTAATAAAAACTTCAACAGCTGATAAAATTTCAACAAAAACTAGTCTCAACGTAAAATTTTTATAATGCCCTTGTTTGCATTGAGGCTAAAAGCGACATGTTTCTGATATTACTTTGCACACGTAAATTAAAATCCTATAATAAAAAAAAGGTATTTTAATAACAACCTCAAATTCCATATTCTTTTATTCTCGCGACGCAATCTCTTTATTACAAAGTGAACTTCTTTCAAAGGTCTTGAGTAAACAGAGCCTTTGTCATACGAGGAACACTAATATGCGATGTGAAGATATATTGTATGTGCCCTCAATTAATTGTGAAAAGAGTCTGTTTGAACGCTGGGAGACATGATCCGTTTTTTATTAATGGGGGTTGGAAGTGACGTTGTTAAGAATTTTGTCTGTATTTGAAAATGGAACGTTATGGAGGATAAATTGAAGGCTTAAAATTGAATAAAAAACGTAAGAGTGTGATAAAACTGTATAATTGTTGCGTTTTAGATTTTGATGGCGTTGATTATCAATACAAAAAGGAGATAAAACTAAACATAAGATTATATTTGCGGTTGATAAGTGATGGATATATTTCCATTTCACTGTTTATCATTTTGTACGAATCTTTGATTCAATATAATTCAAAAAGTTAGTGTTTCAACAATTAGAGGTTTCATAACTTTAAAGTGAATACATTCAAGACTTACCACGCAAGAACTGAACAAGTTGAAATGCCACCGATGAGAGGACTCAAAATCCAATTCATCCTTTAAAAGCACACATTCTCGCTCCGACCACCGCCCAGTGCGGACGTGCAAGACCCCGTTCTCCGTTGTTTGGTCCCTTCCCGATATTCCGTGGCGCTCAGTCTACTGACGTCACAGTTTAGCGTGTTGGTTCCGTGCTACGGTTTACAAGGTTTTTCTACTCCGTCTGAGTGCTTTCGAAGTGCGATTTTTCTTTGCGACTAAGCCCCTTAGTCTTCAAAGTGCTGTGCTAAGTAGTGTTGTGCTTGTGCTGAGTGCAGTGTTGTGCCCAGCGTAAGTAGTCTGGTTTCAGTGCAAAGGATACTTAACGGTGACAACGAATTTGTACTGAACCAGTCCTTTTTATTTTTATTTATTTCTCTTCTCTATTTTATTTATTTTTTTTTCTCCTATTTTCATATTTATTTTTATCATATTTGTGTGTTTTCGTGTGTATCTGTCCTTTCTGTCGGTAAAGGTTGACCCTAACGCGGTCAACTCTTTACCTGCGTACCCTTTTTTAGGTTTCTAGGTAGCGGCCTTCGGCGTATTACTGTTAGTTTTAAGTTATTCTCCCCAGCCCCCCTACCGCTGGTAGGGAGGTTTGCCGCTAGGATTTTGCTAGGTTTTTAGGAACTAGGCATCTTTTATTATACTTATATTTATTAATATTACTGTCCCAACTCTCCCTTATGGATCCGCTAAGCGTTATTAACGCGTTCACCAAGGCACTTGCTGCGGTAGGCGTCTACATCCCGAATGACATCATAACGCAGGCCTTGCAGGCATCAATCGCGTCCCCGGCCCCTCAGGCCTCAACCCCGGCCCCTCAGGCCTCCAACGTCGAGACCCCTCAGGTCTTCAGCTCTCCCGCGTCTCCCGCCTCGTCCGAGATGGACTGCGAATCGGTCGCATCCTCTCACGCGTCGCGTCGTAAGCGTACCGCTCCCGGGAGTGACTCCGAACCCGCGTCTGATACTTCGTCAGATGCCGTCACCTTAACCGGCTCTCCTGAGCCCGCGTTCCAACTTGTCGCCAAGCGCTCCAAAAAGCGCTCGAAGAAAGCTTCGGTATCTTCAATACCCGAGCCCTCCCCGGTGTCTTCAACACCAGCCCCCGCGCCGTTAGAATCGCTCGTAGTAACCGCGTCTCCGTCGGTCACATCGAAGCCAGCGACGCGCTGCGCTCCCGTCCCGCCGAAGCCTCAGCTCCCTCCGCCCGTATTCCTGCGTGAAAAAGCGCGCTGGACCGCGGTCTCAAACTTGTGCAAAGAGCACAAAGTCAATTACTTAAAAGCCGCCAACGCTGGCAATACAATCAAAATCCAAGTAGCGACCGTCGACGACTTCCGCGCGTTTACCAGGCTACTATCATTAAATCATATCGCGTATCACACCTACGCCCTCCCGGAGGAGCGTAAGATCCGCGCTGTACTACGGGGCGTCCCGTTCGAACTCAGTAACGAACACATTCTCGATGACCTTAAGTCTCAGGGTTTCCCGGTCACAGCAGTGCACAAGATGCACTCCAACCGCGGTAGGCGTTTTCCCTTAGCGTTAGTAATCCTGTCGAATACTCCCAACTCGAGGGAGATCTTTAGAGAGGCTCGCACAATTTGCGGACTCTCAAATATCTCCGTCGAGCGTCCCAACCCTCGTGGTCACCCTGGGCAGTGCCACCGCTGCCAGCTCTATGGCCACGCAGCGGCTAACTGTTCAGCTCCCCCCAGGTGCGTAAAGTGCCTGGATCCTCACTTCACTAAGGAGTGCACTCGCACTCCCGAATCCACTTCCCACCCTGCCTGTGTGCTGTGCGGCCAGTCCGGCCACACAGCAAACTACAGGGGTTGCCCGCGCGCTCCGCGCTCCACCGTCAAGAGGGTCGCGCCTAAACCGGCGCCACCGCTCACCTCCGCTAACTTCCCGCCGCTGCGCAACCGGGGTCCCCCGGAAGCAAAGCCCGTTCAGCCGACGCCTACTCAGGCTCTGTCTTGGAGGCAGCGTCCGGCCGTCCCGCCTGCACCTTCCCGACCCCCGACCCACCCCAGCTCCCGTAGCTTCCGTAGGGCCGCGTCCCACTTTGTCATCTTCACCTCAGTCGTCGTTGGCTGAGGACATGAAGACCGTGTTCGACGTCATCCAAAACGTCGACATTAACGAAATTTCCGTACTCGCACGCAAACTGCGAGCCGCCCGCTCTCCTCAAGAGCGCTTATTCGCGTTAGCCGAGCATCACTCGCTCCTAAGTTCGTTGTAAATTCTTTTATTTCTGTATAAATTCGTAAATAAATTAAATTTTAATGTCTAGACCCGCGAATCCCGCGTCCAGTCGTATTAAACCCAAGGGCTTATCCCTAGTATCTTTTAACGCTCGTAGCCTTAGCACTAACCTTCCCGAGATTAAACTGTTCCTTCAGAACAAAGAACCTGACTTATTCCTTCTCCAGGAGACATGGCTTACTCCAAACCGCTCCAGGGGATACGCTATTCCAAAGTACGCGTTTACTCGCAACGATAGGCCCAACTCCGACGGATACGGCGGCACCGCTATATATTACAAAAGAGGCTTCCATTGCTGTCCTCTCCATACCCCTCCTCTCCTCAACATGGAGGCCACTGTGTGTAGATTGGCTATGACTGGTCATCCGACCATCATCATAGCTTCAATCTACATACCTAGTGGTACCAGACCAATCCGCAGCGACTTTGAGGCCATTCTCGCCCTCGGCCATTCAGTCATTATGTTCGGAGACTTTAACTCCAAACATACTGACTGGACGTGCCTATCGACCAACACCAGCGGTATCGCTCTCCTCGACATCACTAACTCCCTTGACTTAGACGTCATATCCCCCATCACTCCCACTCACTATCCCAACAATCCGACCTACTCTCCTGACATCCTCGACTTTGCAATTATCAAGCGAATCAATCTTGACCTAAGGTCTATCGAACCGCTCGATGACCTAGGCTCCGACCATCGCCCCGTCTCCCTCGTGCTAGGCGCGCCTAACGATAACGTCACATCTCCTAAGACCTTTACCAACTGGAAAGGCTTTAAAAATACTTTAGTTTCAGCCTTAGAGGCACCGAACTCTCCGCTCGCGATTTCGCCCGACCAATTAGACAGCCCGATTAAAATAGATTCGATAGTCGATAATCTCACTGATGCTATCAACTCAGCCATCAGCGACAACGTAATCATTGCTAAGCAAGGCAAACCCGCGCTTCCCTTAGCCGTTAGCAATCTCATTAAAGCTAAGAACGCGGCTCTCCGGAGAGCCAAGAAATATCCCACGCCCGCATATAGAACAGCTGCGAATCAGCTTCAACGCAAAGTTAGGTCTCGCCTCGCGGAACTCCGTGACACTCAGTTTAGCGATCTCATGGAGAATATCTCCCCGTCCCACCAAGCGTATTATCGAATGGTCCGAGCTTTACGCGTAGACACCGCCTCTCACGTTCCTCCTCTCACTCGTCCCGACGGCACCATTGCCTTCGAAGTCGAAGAGAAAGCCGAATGCTTCGCCGACAGCATAGCGGCACAATGCTCGCCCAGCACGCAACCCGCGGATCCCTCCCACATCCAGGCGGTGGAGGACGAAGTTCTCCGCAGAGAATCTCTCCCTATCACCGACGACCCCGTCACAGTCTCTAATGATGAAATCTTGCTTCTCATTAGAAAGCAAAAGTCCATAAAGGCTCCGGGTGCGGATGGAATTTCCAACCACGCACTAAAGCACCTGCCACAGCAGGTGCTTACCTTGTTAGCTATCATCTTCAATGCCTGCTTCGACCATAGCTACTTTCCAAAAGCCTGGAAAGAAGCGACAGTCATAGGCATTCCCAAGCCGGGTAAACCTCTGAACATCCCGGCTAATCACAGACCCATCAGCCTCCTCAAGGCAATGTCTAAACTTCTCGAAAGAGTCATACTCTCTCGAATGCGGAACCATCTGTTTCCAACGGATGGCGACCCTCTCATTATTCCCCACCAGTTCGGCTTTCGCGCTAAGCACTCCTGCCCTCAGCAAGTCCATCGAATCGTCGAGTACATTCTCGAAGGATTCTATCCGCATCGTAAAAAATCAATCGCGGTTCTCTTTGACGTAGCCAAGGCATTCGACAAAGTCTGGCACAGCGGTCTCGTTTTTAAACTCTATAAAATAGGCTTACCGGTTCGCCTAGTCAGATTAATCGCGTCGTTTCTTAAAGACCGTACGTTTCGATTCAAACATGAAGGCACGCTCTCCGCGCCTCGTCCCATAAAGGCTGGAGTCCCGCAAGGCTCAGTCCTCGCCCCTCTGCTGTACACCGTGTACACTAATGACATGCCCATCCCGCCGAAAGGCGTCGAACTCGCCCTCTTTGCAGACGATACCGCCCTTTACACTAAAGGTCAAAGGATCCCGTATAACATCACCAGACTCCAAAAGGCCGTAAACGCCCTCGGTGTTTGGTTTCAAAAATGGCGTATCGATGTCAACCCAGAAAAGAGTTCTGCCATTCTATTCGACCACAAACGTCGTAATCGCCGCAACGATCCCCACATTCGAATGTTAGGTATTCCCATCCCCTGGAAGCGCAGTATCAAATACTTAGGCGTCACCTTAGATCAGACGCTTTCTTTCAAGCCACACGTCGATAGAGTAACGAAACTCGCGCGTTTCTACTTAAGCCGCTTAAATAGTATGATATGTAGGAAAAGTAAAATGTCTTTTTGAAATAAACGTACGCTTTATAAGGTCTGCGTTAGACCCGTCATGTCATATGCTTCGCCAGTCTTTAGCCACGCCAATCCCTCCGTCCTGTATAAGCTGCAGGTGGTTCAAAATCTCTTCTGCCGCAGGGCCACAGACGCACCTTGGTATGTGCGCAACGCGGACCTGCACAGAGATCTTGAACTACCTACAGTGCAACAGCACCTCAAAACACTCTCAGAATCGTTCTTCAAACGCGCCGAATCCCATCCCAATCATCTTGTCCGAGATTCAGTCTCATATACTGCTCCTGTGTTAGATTCGAAATTCAAAGTCGCTAGGCCGAGAAACGCGCACACGGGCGAACCTACGCAGTTAACTTTAGCTCTAGAGGCCCTTCAGGCCGCAAATCCTAATTCTAACGTAAATTCTAATTCTAACGTAAATCCGAATTAATGCAATTTTTATTTTTCATTTTTAATGTTTTTATTTTTTACTTTTCATTTTTGAGCACCTTCCGTGCTATGTGAATCTCAGCGGGTGACCCCTTAAGGGCCCCGCTGGCGCGGCCTCTTTCTCCAATTGGCCGTCGCTCAGATGAAGGCTGAGTGGCAAAAATGCACGAGCCGACAGGGGGTTTTTTAGTGGGTATGGTTCTGGTAGGCGTCGGGACGAGTCCCACATAACTCCGATCGCGCGCGCGGAGTATGCGTCAGAGCATTTTTTATGTCCTCCTGCCCTTCCCGTGGAGGGGAACCAAAAAAAAAAAAAAAAAAAATTAAAAGCACTTTCAGTAAAGAAATATTTCTTCTATATAATAAATAATAAATCACATAAGTTGACATCTTACTGAAATATAAGACTTAATCCAACATTAATCCCAGCACTTATTCAACCATAATTGGCTCTAATAATGCATCCTAAAAATAAATTTTTTCGCAACCCTCTCTTCAGAGCTTTCAAAGAGAATGGTATAAATCCCGTGAACGCAGAAAGCACAGTGACAATAGCTCCACAATAAAAAGGCGGGCTTTTTCAATTAATCCCTGACCGATTGCAAATGAGTGCCACCGTAATGGCCTTCGTTGAGATTTATGTACTGCCAGTGCGCTACGTATGAAAAAGGTTAAAAACTTTTTAAATAAATTTCTACTGGCCGAAAATAAATAAATATAAAAATGTTTTATGAAAACTGTAGTTTGTGGTTGGTTGGTAAATGGAAATTCAGTGTTTATTATTGACAGCATTGTGACGTTTGAAGCAATTGCCTCGAATTCTATGGAAGGTCTCCCTCTCTACTTACATCCCGAACATTTTAATAATATTGTGTAATTCATTCATCAATTAAATATTAGCCTATGATTGTACATTGTTAGCAAGTATTTTTAGGTAAGTATTAAATGTATTATTATGATTATATTTTTCTTTTTGGTTTGTTTGGTTAGAGCATGTCATATACCATTTAGATGATAACCATTCTTATTAGTTTACGTTACTGTTAGTGGGTTATATTTTGTTTTAGCGTATACTATCTCAACCACAGGAAGATTTATTTTTTGGCTACTTTTTATTTTATTTTTTGTACCGTGTTCCATTATACGCGTCACTGGCAGGAATAGCCCGCCACACTATTCGCGGCTGGTTGCCATTTTTCAATTAAACAACTAACTAACTATTTACAAGGTTCGGGTTTGGGTCCAAAACCCAGCATTTCCAGTGTTGGAGTCCTGCACCATCCTGCACTTTATGCATTGGTTGGGGGTTTATTATTGCGTGAACCTGCATGTATTTGTTACAGGACAGTAAACCATAAACAAATGTAAAGAAAGCCACCGTGAACACAAATAAAAACTAATTCAATGAAATAATATTGAAAATATCACACTTGTAATACAAAACATGTTCAAAAATATAAAACATCGAAGCGGATGTAGGTATCTGTAGTGCGATAATCTTTCTTTGTTGTTATTGTCGTGAAAAAAGTTTTTGAGGTGACAATTATTGTGCGGTACAAATAGGATAAAGACCAAGTAATTCTTTATTAAATTGCAGTTATATATAATTTATTGTTGTTAAAAAGGAATTACATGTTATATTTATTTAGTTTAGTTAATCCTAATATTATGGTTTTAATAAATCTGTGGTCATTATTTGTACTGACCTCGCGTAACATTGACTACGTTGGATTTTCAAAGTAAAATATAACCTTTGCTATTTCTTCATGATGTTTTTTTAATAATTTCGTATGCAATCGAGCGCGCGGTCGACCAAATGGCTTCGGCACCCATAGACTTCATAAATCGGTGTTTCCATTATATATATTTTTGACGGCCTGTTTGGTGTGGAGGTAAGTAGTTTGTCTTCCATGCCAGAGGTCCCGGTTCGAATCCTGGTAGGGAGCAGATATTTTATTATGTTTGCTTTCTAGTCATGGATGTGTATGTGTGTAGTTTATTTCTAATATTTATATATAAAAAAATATCTATGTTTGTTTATATATTTCTTCAGTTTATGTATCCGTTATCTACTATCCATAATATTCGTTCTTAATGATACTTAATTCGGGCTAGTTAATGTAGTGTGACCGTTAAAAATGTTTATTATTATTATTTTTTTTTTTTATTCCTGTTACCATTGCATGTTATAATATCAACTACGGTTGCGTTGCCGATCGCAGGAGCCACCTCTGTTCCAGTAATCGAACTGGCCGTTTCTTCCCTTTGACCAGAACACAACCGCGTGGGTTGCCGGTTGAAATGGGAAGATCTGTAGTAGCGCCCCAGAGGAGACCGTAACAAAGGAAGAACCTGTACCCAGCAGTACGTACCTTCCAGGTCGCGAACTTTTAAATGGATTCAGTTGTTTCCTAATAATCGATTACTTATGCAACATGCACACATAAAAATGTTGCCGATTGCCTTAGATATTCTCTGAATACCTCATTGTTTGGGAGGCAGAGGTGGCAGGCTGGAATCTTGACATTTTCCGGAATTATGGAGGTTTTTTGTTAAATTACGTTGTTTTTTTTATACAATATAATTATTTTTTTAGACTCCCTCATAATGCTTAATGAGGGCTTTTTATTCTTCTTCTGCAGAAGTGACGGCTGCAATAGGATATATACTGCATCTGATTCGGAACACAAGGCATTTCCCGTAACTTGTTACTGGTTTGCTTTCCCACGGACACACTTACTGTCCTTATCGCAATACTCCAGATAATTTAAAAGGCATTGTTAGGCATGTTATAAAACAATTTGCTAAAAAGATTCCTGTGATGTTTGCTAATAGTATAGTACGTAAAATTTGTTACTGCGGCAAGTCATCAAAATATACAGATCTAAATCGGAGTTAGAGATCAATATGTAGAAAAAAATATTGAACAATTTTTAAAGTATAATTTTTAATAAGGTCGTGTTTGACTGTTCAGTGAGGCAAGTCTGAGATTAGTCTACGAGCACTTTATAGATTTTATCCTAAGGAGGTATTACACTATCATATATCTATGATCATATGAAGGATACGGCACAAGTTGGTAGTGTATACTTCTATTGCTTCAGCAGTGTGTTTTGTGTTATTATTAACAAAGAAGAAGCGTAATAGGAAAATAAAAAAAAATTTACAATGGCTTTTTTTTAATACAGCAGTGTTGCCAATAATAATTTTAGACTACCACTAAGCATATTGTGAACTTAGGCCAACCATTAATAAAACCGTTACAATAATTAACTATCTTAAGATTAATAAAAAATATGAAAAACATGACGGATTTTGTATCAGGTAATGATGAAAAAAAAAATGTAAAATCATTAAATAATATTCAGACACACGCTTTCACATACAAACACACTTATTGCACACGCACTACACACATCCATGTAAGTTACATAAAATTTAGGATTTATTTAAAAATTATAATTATGAAAATAGTTACAGACGTTTTAAAATGGGAATAAAAATTGTGAACTAAAAATAAAGGAAGAGCGGGCCCTCAAAATACAGGCATTACTTGCTTACATGGGACCCCAATCTACATCTGTATTAGACTAAGATTTTAATGAAATAAATATTCTTTATTTATTATTTTATCCTAAGTCCTGTGATCCTATCTAAGAACAAATGTTATAAATCTTTGATCAAATACAACATATAAATATGACTCATGGATCGATGATCCAGATACATGATATTATAATACCCTCCTAAGAGTCAGCAGTTACGAGAGAAAAACTATGCAATACTACAAGTAAATAAAAAATAATTACACATTGTATTATACACTCAGATAGAATCTATCGAAATATTACGAACGATAATAATTACAAATAGTATACAACGCCTAAATTAGTTTGTACCGTCGGGGAATACGGCGGATGCGCAGTCCAAGACGAGAATCACTTGCGCGTTGTTCGGTCTACTGTAGTCGCTCCGCATGTAAGGGGGGACAACTCTGCAGGGGATTCGAATGTAAATCCGATGCACTAAGTACCCTGACATATGGGAAACCAGCCAAAAGGCTAGCAGAATTACTGCTGTGCATAGCCATCGACAAACATCGAGCAAAGTAAGTTCCTGTTAGATATTTCACTGAAGAGACTACGACCACCCTGACCCCAAACGTCACCGCCAAAAGCCTCAAAAGCATAATTACTAAATGTTGATAATTCTTACGCTTTACCCTTGCCGCGACGCTGGCAGCCGAGCCAGCTTGCACTCTCTTCGTAGGAGGACGCGAGGCTGCGAGAGCTGACTCGTGGTGGGGATGCGTAGATATTGACGTAGATGACATTCCACCCCCATTCGAAATTTAATATTACTCTTTAGAAAATAATGAAACACTTTTGATTGGAAAATTCAAACAGGTGACATTTAGTGGCACGTACCTCTAACATACTAGCCTTAAATGTAGAAAATATCAGGATTTGGGTAGTGGATATATTTTTGAGGCTTTTGGCGTTAAAACCATGGGGTTCTTGGACATGGGGCTCATTGCCTTTATTCGGACCTAGCGAGGTGATTGGTGAGTGAAACTCGTGAACCTAAGGCTGGCCCGACCTCGCACGACGAATTTCTATCGCGGTCCAGTGTGGTAATTCGGCCAGCCTTTTGGCTACGTTGATAGATTCAATATAGTACACGGCACACAACTTGGCGGCTTTGAAGTATCCGCGAGACACTGCACAGGACCCGAACGTGGGTGTGTGCGGGGTGCGGGGCGCGGGCAGCAGACTTTAAATATCAACTGCAGCTTACTTCAGAGCCGCCATGTTGTTTGACGCGCATAATAGATTCATGTTTAGATTTACTTTATTATTTGTATCATATTTTTATCTTATAATTATTAATTGAATACACTTATATGTACATTCTAGAATTGTAAATACCTATTTATGATATAATAAAAATATATATTTTGTGTGTACATAAATTGTAAAATAAATAAATAAAAGAGTTTTAAAACCAAACAATAAATTACTACTTCCTATGGCAGATCACCTCCATACTTTGCAAAGTTATGGAGCGTGTATTGAACAATTGTCTCCTGGCATACCTTGAGTCCAACGAGCTCCTTAGTGATAACCAATATAGTTTTCCCAGTGGACGCTCGACTGGAGATCTTCTTGTGTATGCCACTCACTTGTAGCTGTATCTTTAGACGATGATCGTCTCTTGAGTAAGCTTCCAGCATACGGAATACCTAATGGGCTCCGCGACTGGATATCTGATTTTCTAAGGGAACAGTCAATTCGAGTAGTCTTAGACGGCTGCTCTTCTGACCTAATGGCAATTAATGCCGGGGTACCTCAGGGATCTGTTCTCTCTGCAACGTTATTCTTGCTGCACATTAATGAGTTGCTAACCACAGGCATGGGGACCGCCCTACCGAACGCCAACCAAACAACACGTGTGCGACCTCGTTCCGCGTGACCACGCCTTGAAAAATTGTTTGAAAAATCGGAAAAAGTGGTTTTTTCTTAGTGTACAATCAAGTGCTATACGTTAAAAGAAGCGGAAAAATCGTGCCTACACGCCTCAAAAATTTTTACTGTGTTTGGTGAAAGTGCGAAAGTACAAAGTGCGAAAAAGTGAAAATCTGAAAGTTTTGCGATCTTCAAAAAATTACGCTGCTCGCTCAGTCGCCTTGAACCCTATATTTTATGGTGTCATTTGAAAGGCCTGAGCGAGCCGCATCTTCTGACACCCATTGCGGATTTTTCCCGCCCTCGAGGGCGGAGTAATTAAATTTTATTATTTATATATATAATTTAAATAATTAAATTAAATTGAATTTGAATTTGAATTTTAGTTTTTAAGTTATCGACTTTTGAAATTTTTGCTGATTTTCAAAAAATCGCACTCCCTTACAACGATCTGTAACCCCCCTTTTTTATTTCATTTTAGTTTAGAACTTAACAAAACCTATAATACATGTCAAAATCAAAAATATCATACCTGTAGTTTTTAAGATATCATTTTTTGAAATTTAGTGGTTAAATTTACTACCCCTAAATAACACCCTAGGTAAAATTGTAATATTAAAAAATTTAAGAAAAATATACTGAAGACATACATATCATTAGAACATTTTTAAAATTTATTTTTATATTTTTAATTTGTGTTTTTGTTTAAAATTTATATATTTTGAGGATTATTAAATCGGGGGTTGATTTTAAAAATTTATATTTAAAATAGACAGAAAGGTCTAAAAGAGACCTTTCAAACGAACCCAAACTTGGACATATAGTGTTTTATAGAACGCTAGAAAATAGCAATTAAGATATATTCACTTTTGACGGCCGCCATCTTGAATTTTAGGTTCGTTTTTAAAATTGTGATAACTTAGTGAGTTTTTATCGTGGGAAAACGCGGTTTTGAATCAAGTGACTCCCCAAGGCTCCTCTATCCCTTCCGATACTAAAATTTTGAATCGGAGTCAGTGACTCTACATATAGAGTTATCACCACCGTGAGATAGAGTACCTTGCGGGAAGATCGTAGAGTCTTCGCACAAGCCGTTGTGACCAACGGTTCATAAGTTATAGCTATTTAACTTTCGGCGGCCATTTTAATCCGCCATTTTGTTTTGTTTTAAATTGGAATTTCTCGGCTCCTAGGTGTCGTAGAGCTGTGGGGTTTTGAATAGGGTTCTTCCCCTGACCTTCTCTACCTAGCCCAATCACTCTGGTCATATAAAAAATATCGACTCTACAAGTAGAGTCCTTGCTGAAACTGGGCAGAGCTGACCAGGGGAACGGCAGGGAGACCTCGCACGAATCTGTGCGATTACTGGTTCCTGAGTTATATAGCTTCAAAGTTTCGACGGCCATCTTGGCCGCCATTTTGAAAACCTTCAAGTACTCATATCTCAGCAACCAGGCATCGTAGAGCGACGGGATTTTCTTGCTAGCATAAGGGCTGGTGTCTTCTACCTCAGTAGGTATATAGTAGTCCATTTTGACCTTGGCGGCCATTTAAGGCGCCATATAAAATTTTTTTTAAACTGACATTATTTGAGACCTGGGCAACGTATACAAAAACGGTTTTGATATTATTCTCGGCTCTACTAGGACTACAGACCTTGTACAAAAACGAACTCTACATAGAGTTAAAAAATCCTTTAATTTAGTGATTATTGCTTTTATTGACAAATTTTAAGGAATTAAAATACTATTTACAACTTTTACAAACTTAACAAATTATTTACACATTTACACTATTTACACTTTTATTTATTTCAATTTATTTTGATCATAAGACGCATACCTCCTTCAAAATGTTTAGAACACCAAACAACCTATCTGGTGAGGCGGCGCCGAAAAAATCCTCCCCAAAGACAGTTATCATTCCCTCAAAGGTGCGGAAAAGCATCGGTGAATGGGAAGCGGGCGTAACCGACATACCCGTCGATTCTCCATTGACATCGAGAACGGAGCAGACAGGACCTGCACAAGCTAAAACTAGACGAGTGATTTCTCAAGACAGCGCTCTACCAAACAAGTCACCAACTGAGAGCTCTGACACAAAGAAATCCTATAAGGACAGGTTGACCGAGGCGAAAGCCTGCTTCAGCAAAGCAAAGCAACATCTTAATAGCTCGCGTAATCTTAAAACAGACATCAAAAGTGGCGTTGCTGAGGCGGTCGAACGTCTCTATCAGCTGGTGGAGGAATCAGAACTGGCACTGAGGGGAAAAAACATAGACAGCGAGACAAATAAAGAGGAAGGAGTGGGTCTGGAGAGCATCGCAGATACCACAAACGAACAAAGAGCAACGTTGCTCCTACAGCTCCAGGAAACCTCAAAACAGATAGAGGTGAACAATAAAAAAATGGATGATTTGAAGGAGCTAATAGAGATCCAGCAGCAAAATAACACATACCTAACCCAAAGGACATATTCGGAAGTAACGTCTAATAAACATAAAAGCAGCCTTGTAGATAGGAAAACGCTGCATACAATAGTCGTCTCTTCCGAAAATGAAGAAGAAACTGGGGAAAATGTTCTGGAAAAGGTAAAGGAGGCCATGGACGCAACGTCAGGATGGATAAAAGTGGACAGAGTGAGAAAAGCAAAAGACAGAAAAATTATAATGAGCTGTCGTACAGAGGAGGAAAGAACCAAGATCAGAGAAAGGCTGGAAGGTGCTGGAACACGGCTTGTATGCCAGGAGGTGAAAAATAAGGACCCGTTGCTGATCTTGAAGGACGTGCTTCTCGTTCATAAAGATGAGGCCATAGTCAATGCCTTGAGAAACCAGAATAGCAACATCTTCAAAGACCTCGATGAAAAAGAAAACCGCATTGCAATCAAATACAGGCGTAAAGCAAGAAATCCATTGACGGGACACATTGTGCTGAGTACATCTCCAAGTATATGGAAAAGGGCGACAGATGCAGGAACGGTCCATATTGACCCGCAAAGAATAAGAGTCGAAGACCAGTCGCCCTTGGTCCAGCGTACCAGGTGTCTTGGATACGGGCATGGGAAAAGTTTTGCACAGAAAACATCGACTTGTGCAGCCATTGTGGTGGACCACACTTAAGATCTGAGTGCCCGGAATGGATGTCAGGAGGAACACCATCCTGTGAGAATTGTATGGTCGGAAAATTCGATAAGACCGATCACAATGCATTTAGCCATTGTTGCCCAGTGCGCAAGAGATGGGATGCGTTGGCCAGATCGTCCATAGCGTATTGCTAAAGGCATCCAAGGCAAAAACTCCACGTATCTCATCCTTCAGGCAAACCTCCAACGAAAAAAGCTCGCAACAGATGAAATCGTTATGGAAGCAGTAAAGCGCGGTGCATCCATAGCATTACTCCAAGAACCCTATGTGGGTGCGGCTGGAAGTATGAGGAACTACCAAGGGGTAAGGGTTTTCCAATGTAGTGGCGGGGATACTGTGAAAGCAGCAATTGCAGTATTCGATCCAAACATACAGATCACACAGCACCCGCATCTCAGTTCACCCAACATCATTGTTGTTGGAGCTCAAACCGACGCCTGGAAGATCAGTCTAGTTTCCTTTTACTTCGAGCCGGACCAGAACATAGGACCATATCTGTATCACCTCAAAAAAGTTGGAGACGCGCTGGGCAACAAGTGGATGGTCGCCGGTGGAGACGCAAATGCGAAAAACATCTGGTGGGGAGAGTCTAAAACTGACCAAAGGGGTGATGATGTGATGGGCGCCCTTGATGAGATGGAGCTCCAGCTACTGAATACGGGAGTAAAACCAACTTTTGACACCATAGGAGGAGGGAAACGGTACTGCAGCAAAGTGGATATCACAGTGTGCACCACTGACCTATTCGATAGAGTGGAGAGTTGGGAAGTAGACGAAAATATGGTTAGTTCGGATCATAACGGCATTAAGTTTAGGATAGGCTTGAAGAAATCCAAAAGCTCTTCTGTTTCCGCGACAACACGCAGGTATAATACCAAGAAAGCTAATTGGCCGAAGTTTTGTGAGAAATTAGGCCAATTGAGACAAGAACGGCAAATTCTCCTGGAAACAGTAAGTGCTATAAAGGACACTAAGACGCTAGAGCAAATGGTAATTGACTATACAACCATTATCCAAACAGCATGCAAAGACGCGATACCCGAAAAGAAAAATAAAGTCACACCTGCCGCCTGCCGTGGTGGTCTGAAAAGTTAGAACAGTTAAAGAAGGAGGTGGCCACCCTAAAGAATAGGATCTGTCGTGCAGCACCATGCCGCCGAAACAAAGTTGTAAGTGATTATCTGCAGAAAAAAGAAGAGTACGAAATGGAGGTCAAAAGTGCCGAAACCAGTAGCTGGAAGGACTTCTGTGGGAAGCAAGATAAAGAGAGCCTATGGGACAGCATTTACCGAGTGATTGGTAGAACCAAGAAGAAAGAAGAGGATCTCCCGCTAGAGGATGATGGGCAAATCCTTGATGGCAAAAGGTCAGCGCAAATGCTAGCTGAAACCTTTTACCAGGAAGATAGAGAGGAAGAAGATAGCGGAGACCATAGAAAAGTCAGGATCACAGCAGAAAGAGTTAACTTAACTGAAAAAGCAGAAGAAACGCCAGATGATCCGCCTTTTACAACACATGAGTTACGCTGGGCTGTAAACTCTTTCAACGCTAAAAAGGCACCCGGTTCAGACGGGTTCACTGCAGATATCTGTAGTAGAGCCATCAATCACGATCCCATCCTATTTCTGGCGATCCTAAATAAATGCTTAGAGCTCAAATACTTTCCTAAAATATGGAAAGAGGCGACAGTTGTTGTACTGAGAAAACCCGGCAAAGAAAATTATACTACTCCCAAAGCATATCGGCCTATAGGACTACTGCCAATTCTCGGGAAAATTTACGAAAAAATGCTTATTGCTCGCATCAAGCACCATGTCGTTCCGAAGATGAGTACTCGCCAGTACGGGTTCATGCCACAGCGCAGCACCGAGGACGCCCTCTATGTCTTGATGAAATACATCAAAGAAAAGTTAAACCAAAAGAAAATAGTCACTATGGTATCACTAGACATAGAGGGGGCCTTCGATAGTGCGTGGTGGCCCAAAATACGAATCCGTCTGGCTGAGGAGAAATGTCCAAGGAACCTAAGACGAGTAATAGACAGTTACTTGAACGACAGGCGGGTAGAGGTCCGGTATGCGGGAGAAACATATAGTAAAAACACAAATAAAGGTTGCGTTCAAGGTTCGGTAGGGGGCCCCATCCTGTGGAACCTCCTACTGGACCCACTCTTGAAAGGTTTGCACAGTAGTGGAAGCTACGTCCAAGCTTTCGCGGACGACGTAGTTTTGCTCTTCGAGGGAGATACAGCCCAGGAGATAGAGTCGCGAGCGAATGGCACTCTCGAACGTGTTCGGGCGTGGAATGTCGCAAATAAGTTGAAATTTGCACCTAACAAAACTCAAGCAATGGTTATCACACGAAAACTTAAATGCGACACTCCGCGCCTGACCATGGGCGGGACTGCCATTGGCGTAGCCAAGGAGATCAAACTGCTGGGGGAGAACGTGTGCAAAAAAACGGTTGCTGTATACAAACAGCTGAGTTGAGCGGCAAAAGTAAGTTGGGGTCTTCACCCAGAAGTGGTGAGAACCATTTATACGGCCACAATAGAACCAATCATTTTGTATGCAGCAAGCGCCTGGGCATCAGCGGCCTCCAAGAAAAGCACACAAAAACAATTACACTCAGTGCAACGCGGCTTCATGCAAAAGATTTGTAGGGCATATCGTACGGTCTCACTAAACTCTACACTAATACTTACAGGCATACTTCCACTAGACCTCAGAATCCGCGAGGCAGCATCCCTGTATGAGGCTAGGAAAGGGGAACCTTTAATGGAGCTGGGTGACAGGGAAGTAGAATGCAAGACACCTGCAACAGAAATACCTCATCCGGCAGACCAAATATCCCTGGAATTCCAAACCCTGGTAGACCAAACACAATTAGACAGAAATAGTGGT
Organism: Marasmarcha lunaedactyla; assembly: GCA_923062675.1. Taxonomy (NCBI): domain Eukaryota; kingdom Metazoa; phylum Arthropoda; class Insecta; order Lepidoptera; family Pterophoridae; genus Marasmarcha; species Marasmarcha lunaedactyla. Next base: position 1,954,690 of record OV281344.1, read on the forward strand.
TACGACGTACGCATTTTCACAGATGGCAGCAAGATTGACGGCAGGGTTGGGGCCTCGCTATCCTTATGGAATGGTGAGTCCGAAACCAAGGCCGTCAAACTTAGTCTGCCGTCATACTGTACGGTCTACCAGGCAGAACTCCTGGCCATCTGCGAGTCAACTAGGGTAATGTTGCGTAGGAAAGAAAGCTCCTTTGCGGTCTACAGTGACTCAATGGCCGCCCTTCAGACCGTAACCGCCTGGACCTGTCTCCATCCTCTAGCCGTGGAAACACGTGCGAACTTAAGATCCTTAACTTTGGAAAACAAAACTGTAGCTTTGTTTTGGGTTAAGGCCCATACTGGTCTTGAGGGGAACGAGCGGGCGGACTTTTTGGCGAAAGAAGCGGCGCTCAAGTCGAAGACGAGACCCAACTATGACAAGTATCCCATTTCATTCGTTAAGCGTTGCATAAGAAGGCAGTCGCTTAGCGAATGGAATGCGCGATACAAAAACAGTAGTACCGCCAGCGTCACCAAAATCTTTTTTCCTGATGCCATAGCAGCGTACAGACTGGTTAGGAAACTAGAGCCTAGTGGAATAAAAACACAAATTATGACAGGGCACGGTGGTTTTTCAGAGTACCTGAACCGCTTTGGGTGCAAAGAAGACCCATCGTGCCTCTGTGAGCCTGGTAGAGCCGAAACCGTACCGCATATTTTATTTGAATGCCCAATTTAAGCATTTGATAGGCACAATTTAGAGCAGGAAATCGAAATCAAGATGGCGGCCTCAAACGTAGAAGGTATCCTGTGCAGTAAAAATAGAAATTCGTTCTTAGAATATTGTGAAAAAATTGCACAAAGAGTAATAACAAGAAATAAAGACTCTAAATAAATTATGTTTACAAAATATTTTGAAAATATTTTAGCAAACATATAGGAAAATTAGTTTTAATAAAATAAGTATGAATGTAACAATAGTCCTAAGAATGTTTATATAGTATTTATAGTGTAAAAAAATATTTGTAGTGTAAATAAATGATAAAAATGTTAGAAATAAGAGATAATAAAATAGATGTATAAGATACAAAAATGTAAATGGTAAATGTAAGGAAACTGTGAAGTAATCACAACACGTGATTAATTCTGTAAAAAGAAAAAGAAAACGACAGAACTACATTTATTACCCTTCCTGTTTTTAAAATAAAGAAACTTATATAGTAGGAGTAGAATAGAAGGGAAATCCCACCCTGTAAAAATCAGATAGAGAGCAAACCCACCCGATTATTGTAAGAAAGAGATGAATGCAAGGAACACATAGTATGCAGTATGCAAGTGCGAGAAGCACGCCTGCGAGAACTGGAATGAAAGGAACTTAGAAATTAGCGTTAAAAAAGACTGCGGCATTACCGCCGGAGGTATTAGAAAAAAAAAAAAAAAAAAAAAAAACCAGGCATGATTGGTTACACTGATGACAGCACCGTTGTAGAGTGATACACGTCCAATGCGCGAGCGAGTCTACAAAAAATCCGGGCTTTGGGAGAGTCCATGATAGAGCCTTAAAGAAAGTGTCCGATTGGGGCGAGTCCAACTTGGTCAAATTTAACCCATTAAAAACACAGGCGTGTTTATTCTCCGCCAAAAAGAGCAGTTTCGACCTAACGCCCACTTTCCAAAATGTTTCTGTACCCTTAACCGACCACCTAGGGCTTCTGGGCGTAACTATATCGTCCCAACTAAACTTCAGGCTACAAATGTGTCCATGGCTCAAACTGCTTCAAAGAAATTGGGAATCATCTCGATGGTCCGACGGTACTTCAGCCCTGAACGGCTACTTAATTTATACAAAGCTCAAGTTCGATCTTGAATGGAGTACTGTAGTCACCTTTGGGATGGTACTGCAAAGTACCAACTAGAAGCGATGGACGCAGTTGACCAAAAAGCCCGAAAAATGATTAACAACTTTGACCTCACCACCAAAAAACTGCAAAGCCTCGACCATCGTCGGAAAGTTGCCAGTTTAGCAGTGTTCTACAGATTACATTTTGGAGAGTGCGCGAATGCTCTTTTTAATCAGGTTAAACCTTTTTACATCCTTTATAGTAGATATCCCTAGAAGTCGAACCGAACGCTTCGATAGTTCCTTTTTGGTGCGGGTTGCCAAGGTGTGGAATGAACTGCCTGCGTCTGTTTTTCCAGAAAACTATAGTCCTAGTTCTTCAAAAAAAAACTACTCTTAATTTTTTATTGTCTTTATTGTACCTATGGGTATACTATTTATATAATTTATTATATGTATGTTATTTTTTATAAAATAAGAATAAGATGACATTAACATTTTTCTCAGTGACTGAATACCATAGAGTACCAGCTATTTTGTATTAGACGATCTTGCGGCGGCTGTTCGCGGGTAGCATAGCATCGTTGCGACGCATGCCGTAACATTTGACGGCCGAGTGGCATAGTGGTCAGTAGCCATGTCTCATACGCCGGAGATCCCAGGTTCGAGTCCTGGCCGAGGTCACTTGTGTGATGAGCACAGATGTTTGTTCTCGGGTCATGGTTGTTAATATATGTATGTCTATTCTGGGTTCTCCCCAGTTCGCAGTATGGTCATCCATAACAAGAGCTCTGCTTACTTTGGGACCATACAGTGGGTGTGTTTTTATGATTTTTGATTGTGTCTTTATGACAGATTATTATATGTAAGTATTTAACAGTTAAATATCAACTTTTAGTAGTTTAATTTGTTATACTTTTATAGTGCACTATAAATGTATATATATCGGCGCGAAAACGTACTCGATCACTTCGCTATTAAGATTTATTAATTTTATGATAATTTACATCGCATCAACATTGTTCAATAACCAAATTTAGAGTTATATTGTTAAGTTAATAATATTTTTCAATACTCATAGTTAATTACGTAGGTCCGGTAGTGTGTTTAGTACAACTAACCTTTTATTTTTATGTTAATTAATAATTGTAAAGAAAACTATGATTTAAATTATATTAGAGAACAACTATTACATTTAAAGAATTTTGTTATGATTTAATTAAGGCTTTAATTAATTAGTTTAAATATAAAGACTATGAAGTGACTTAGTAGTATGTATGAAGTGACTTCCTGCTGAAGTAAGCTTATTCCCTTTTTGTCACAAAAGCTAAAACTATTGTTGGTGTTATGTAATAAGTGATTCGGTTAATCAATTTCATTTTGTAATAAATTGTTACGTTTACTTTTATAATAATAAGTTTTTGAATGTTATGTTAAGTTTCGACAAAAATAACTTCCGGAACAGAACTGTGTTTATCATGTTGGCATTACTGAGCGCCATTTTTAAATAACGTGTTTCCGCCGGAGTGTTTTGTTGAAATTATAAAATGAGGAATGACTCACTTTGACCTGGAGCTACGGATTGGAGAAGACACCCGTGAGAATAAGTTAAGTGTTTTTCAATAATTCTAACTTATGGTGATATTTTGATGTTTTTGATTTTCATTATAATTTACCTCTCATTGTTAGCATCATTTAGTTATAAAGCGAATGTAGTTAACTGTTTATTAAACAAATAGATTAATTAATTTCTGTATCTTTCGTGTTTTCCTTTTAAATACTGATTTTTATGTAACAGTTTAATAATGAACAGTGACGATGTAAATCGTGACGTCACGATTTTAAAAAATAATTCTGTGGTTTCCCCGTCGTTATCAGAAGTGGGATGCCCTCCCACTTCTACCGGACATCCTCCGACTTCTGATGCGAACGATAATCCTAATTATGTTCATCAATTAGTTTCAAATAGTGTATCAACAGATTTTTACTTACAAATGATGCAAACAATGAGACAAATGTCCGAGCGTTTGTCTACTCCACAACCCAAGAGAATGAAAATAAGTGATATATTTTTACCATCGTTTGATCCGGATGGTGGAGTGGGCATTCGTGAATGGTGCCAACACGTTTCCAAAGCTATTGATATGTACGGACTTAATGACTACGAGATTAGGATGAAAGTGGGGAGTTTGCTTAAAGGTCGTGCTAAATTATGGGTTGATAATTGGCTTGTGACTGCAAATTCTTGGCAAGAATTGCGTGATAATTTGATTTTGACTTTCGAACCAGAGAATAGATATTCACGTGATATTGTTAAATTCAGAGAACATTTTTACGACCCTTCCAAAGATATATCAGAATTTTTATCTCGAGCATGGGTTTTATGGAAACGTGTTACTAAAGACAAACTTGGCAACGATGATGCCGTAGAAGCAGTTATTGGTTGTATTAGTGATGAACGCCTTAGAATTGAACTTATGAATGCCCGTGCGTCATCGGTGCCAGAGTTAATTTCTGTTGCGTCATCTATCCGATCAAAACGTGTTCACTCCAATACAAATAGTTCACAAATCTTAAGCAAACGTGCGCGTATCAATGATGCATTCGGTTTAACTCAATGTCGTATTTGCAAGAAAAATAATCATATTACTCGCGATTGTCGTTTTAGAATTCCTGAACATAATTTGCTTCAAGACAAAAGTAATTCACAGAAACAAATTACTTCCTCCAACACAACTCAAAATAAACAATCCTGCACATTCTGTTCAAAAGTTGGTCATACATACGATAAGTGTTGGAAACGAGAACGATCTATAGTATCAAACGTTAACTGTATAGGTAGTACTAAAACGACTCCGATGTTTGTGACCATAGGTGAATACTCCCTTCAAGCAACTTTCGATAGCGGTGCAGAGTGCTCAGTCATGAGAGAATCTATAGCTTTGAAATTACCGGGTAGACGACTTCACAATGTTAACTATTTAAGGGGAATTGGTAACTTCCCAGTGATTTCGATCCATTCATTAAAAACGTTATGTAAAATAGATGATATTAACGTAGAGATTATCTTTTACATCGTGCCTGATACTGAAATGTCAACTAATGTTTTTATCGGTATGGACCTGATTTCTAATTCTTCTCTTAGTGTTTTAGTTACTTCCTATAGTGCGAAACTGATCCATCAACAAGCCATAATGCATATAAAATCAAACAATGCAGTTTTTGACAAAATCGATTGTGACCTTAAAGATCAAGGTCAGGTGGATCAATTACGCATTCTTTTGAATAAATACACACATTTATTTATTCGCGGCTACCCTAAATCGAGGGTTAACACTGGGGAGTTAGAAATACGATTAAAGAACCCAGATAAATTTGTAGAAAGGCGACCTTATCGGTTAAGCCCTGTTGAGCGCGAGAAGGTTTGTAATATCATAAACGAATTATTGGAGCATAATATCATCCGTGAGAGTAAATCCCCGTATTCAAGCCCTATAATTTTAGTGAAAAAGAAAAACGGCGATGATAGGCTCTGTGTAGACTATCGCGAGCTCAATTCTAATACACTTAGAGACCATTATCCATTCCCGCTTATTTCAGATCAGCTCGATCAATTAGTTAATGGCTATTACTATAACTCATTTGATATGGCAGCTGGATTCCATCAAATTCCAATTTCGGAGCAGTCCATTGAAAAGACCGCCTTCGTTACTCCAGACGGCCTTTATGAATATTTGACAATGCCGTTTGGTCTGAGCAATGCTTGTTCTGTCTATCAAAGATGTATTAATAGAGCACTTCAACCACTACTAGGCAAGACAGGCATTGCTCAGGTTTACGTTGATGACGTATTGAACAAGTGCTCTAATTTCGACCAAGGACTGTCAGATATCGAGAGGATTTTGATAGCACTACAAAATGCAGGTTTTTCGATCAATGTCGAAAAATCTTCGTTTTTTAAGCGGTCAATAGAATATTTGGGAAATATAATTACAGATGGCAAAGTAAGTTTCAGGCCTAGTAAAGTAGAAGCGCTTGTAAAGTCTCCAATTCCTGATATTGTTAAAAAAATTCGTCAGTTCTGTGGGTTGGCAGGTTATTTCCGACGGTTCATTCCTAATTTTTCCCAAATAATGATCCCTTTGTATGAATTAACAAAAAAGAATTCGAATTGAGAATGGAACGAGCGGCATGAAAAAGCCCGTAATATTGTTATTGAACAACTCACCTCTTCCCCTGTACTTATGCTATTTCAGGGAGACGCCGCTACTGAACTGTACACTGATGCGAGCAGCTTAGCATACGGAGCTGTACTTATGCAAGTGATCGAGGGACGTAGACACGCTGTGGCCTATATGAGTATGCGGACAACATGCTGAAAGTCGTTATCACTCATACGAGTTAGAAACCCTCGCAGTGGTAAGAGCAATCAAGCATTTTAAACAATATCTTTATGGTCGTAAGTTTAAAGTCATAACAGACTGTAATTCACTGAAAACCTCAAAACACAAAATAGAACTGCTTCCAAGAGTCTATCGATGGTGGGCGTTTCTGCAAAATTATGATTTTGAGATTGAATACCGAAAAGGAGAGTATATTCAACATGCAGATTTCTTCAGCCGCAATCCAAACACCATGCAGGTAAATATTATGACACGGGATTTAGACTGGCTCAAAGTTGAGCAACGTCGAGATAATATACTCCATCCAGTCATCGACGCTCTATCACGTAGAGAAAATGTGGGTGACTACATTCTGGAAAATGATACTCTTATGAGGATTACCATGAACCCTGTTCATGGTCAAACTAAGGTAATTGTAGTGCCCAAATCGTTTCAGTGGAGTCTTATAAATACCTATCACAACGCCCTAAAACACCCAGGCTGGGAAAAGACCTTACAGAAGATAAGAGATAGCTACTGGTTCGATAAAATGAGTACTTCTGTACGTAATTTTGTAGAAAATTGCGTAGTATGTAGAACATCTAAGGGTAATTCCGGGTCTGTACAAGTACAGTTACACCCAATACAAAAACCTTTTGCCGCGTTTCAAGTTATCCACATGGATATCACAGGCAAGTTGGGCACAACAAATAATCATGAATATTTCATACTAACTGTTGACGCTTTTAGCAAGTATGTGCTGTTCCATTATTCTAATAACAAAAATCCTTCTAGCACTCTCGCTGCCCTAAAACGCACCGTCCATTTATTCGGAACGCCTGTGCAGATAATTGTCGATGGTGGTCGTGAATTTCTTGGTGAATTCAAACAATACTGTGAGCAAATAAGCATAAATATACACGCAATATCACCAGGAGTCAGCCGAGCCAATGGTCAAGTTGAGCGGGTAGTGGGCACTCTTAAAAATGCTTTGGTTATAATTAGTAACTATGAAACTGAAAATTGGCATACAGCTCTTGATAGTTTGCAGCTAGACCTCAACTGTACACCACATAAGACGACTGGAGTAGCACCACTCACCTTAATTACACGTCGTAAGCACTGCGCACCTCCGGAATTAGCAAATCTCGTTAACCTTGATGAAGAAACCCTTGATATAGATCAGTTGGACAGATTTGTAAATCAGAAAATGCTGTTATCCGGAGAACGTGAAAAGCTGAGATTCAACAAAAATAAAGCCCGTATACGTCATTTTTGCAGAGGTGACTATGTATTAGTAAAAAACAATCCCCGTAATCAAACTTGTTTGGATCTCAAATATAGTGAACCTTACGAAATCTGCAGAGTATTGGACAACGATAGATATCTGGTGAAGAAAGTAATAGGCAGGGCCCGACCTCGTAAAGTTGCCCATGATCAGTTACGTCTAGCTCCAACTCCGGGACAACAATTGACCGTATCGGCGAGAAACGAAGAAGCTTCTCAAGATTGTCATCCTGAAGAAACCAACTTGGCCATAGAACCGCTGCCTTCCACTTCAGGACACAGTCAAGACTAAGCAGTAAAGGTGAGCAGCTTTAAGTTTAATTTATTCTTAGACACCAAAGTAATCCTAAGATTAAAAATATTATTATATTTAAACATTTTTCCAAATAATGATAATAATGCACATCATCTTCTTGTCTACATACTATACCTTTGATAACCATGCATAACGTTCTATAAGAAACAAAATTTCCCAAGACACCTTCCTACTATCCTTTGTCCTCTGTGTACCACGGCGTAAAGGACCGCCCAGAGCACAGCCAAAACCCCAACAAATATATTAAGTCATTGGCTTAGTTAGAAGTGCAATGACGAAATCATAAAGAAAAAGTAAAAAAAAAAAAATAATAATAATAATATTAAATAAATAAAATAAAATCTGTGTACCATGGCGTTCAAGACCGCCCAGAGCACAGCTTTTGCCATAACTATAATAACAACTGTGTACCACGGCGTTCAGGACCGCCCAGAGCACAGTTGCAACTATTTTCCTATATACTATCTAAAATATGAAAACAGCTGTGTACCACGGCGTTCAAGACCGCCAAGAGCACAGCTGTAACAACATATTATCCTAAGTACTACCTAAAATACCAAAACAGCTGTGTACCACGGCGTTCAGGACCGCCCAGAGCACAGTTGCAACTATTTTCCTATATACTATCTAAAATATGAAAACAGCTGTGTACCACGGCGTTCAAGACCGCCAAGAGCACAGCTGTAACAACATATTATCCTATGTACTACCTAAAATACCAAAACAGCTGTGTACCACGGCGTTCAGGACCGCCCAGAGCACAGTTGCAACTATTTTCCTATATACTATCTAAAATATGAAAACAGCTGTGTACCACGGCGTTCAAGACCGCCCAGAGCACAGCTGTAACAACATATTATCCTATGTACTACCTAAAATACCAAAACAGCTGTGTACCACGGCGTTCAAGACCGCCCAGAGCACAGCTGTAACAACATATGATCCTATGTACTACCTAAAATACCAAAACAGCTGTGTACCACGGCGTTCAAGACCGCCCAGAGCACAGCTGTAACAACATATTATCCTATGTACTACCTAAAATACCAAAACAGCTGTGTACCACGGCGTTCAAGACCGCCCAGAGCACAGCTGTAACAACATATGATCCTATGTACTACCTAAAATACCAAAACAGCTGTGTACCACGGCGTTCAAGACCGCCCAGAGCACAGCTGTAACAACATATTATCCTATGTACTACCTAAAATACCAAAACAGCTGTGTACCACGGCGTTCAAGACCGCCCAGAGCACAGCTGTAACAACACATGATCCTACGTACTGACTACCTAAAATATGAAAACAGCTGTGTACCACGGCGTTCAAGACCGCCCAGAGCACAGCTGTAACAACATATTATCCTATGTACTACCTAAAATACCAAAACAGCTGTGTACCACGGCGTTCAAGACCGCCCAGAGCACAGCTGTAACAACACATGATCCTACGTACTGACTACCTAAAATATGAAAACAGCTGTGTACCACGGCGTTCAAGACCGCCCAGAGCACAGCTGTATTCCATAACTTTATTATTAATTTTAGACATGACAAAAGCTTTTAAAATTACGTTACATAATATGAAGTGAATACTTTAAAATTTTGTAATTTCATCATAACATGTTAGGCACTGTTTACAGATGCCTATCTCAAAACAAAACTTTCATTGTTTCAGATAAAGGCTAGTGCAGAGCGCGCACTGCCTATCAGAATGGCCGTATCGGCGCGAAAACGTACTCGATCACTTCGCTATTAAGATTTATTAATTTTATGATAATTTAAATCGCATCAACATTGTTCAATAACCAAATTTAGAGTTATATTGTTAAGTTAATAATATTTTTCAATACTCAAAGTTAATTACGTAGGTCCGGTAGTGTGTTTAGTACAACTAACCTTTTATTTTTATGTTAATTAATAATTGTAAAGAAAACTATGATTTAAATTATATTAGAGAACAACTATTACATTTAAAGAATTTTGTTATGATTTAATTAAGGCTTTAATTAATTAGTTTAAATATAAAGACTATGAAGTGACTTAGTAGTATGTATGAAGTGACTTCCTGCTGAAGTAAGCTTATTCCCTTTTTGTCACAAAAGCTAAAACTATTGTTGGTGTTATGTAATAAGTGATTCGGTTAATCAATTTCATTTTGTAATAAATTGTTACGTTTACTTTTATAATAATAAGTTTTTGAATGTTATGTTAAGATTCGACAAAAATAACTTCCGGAACAGAACTGTGTTTATCATGTTGGCATTACTGAGCGCCATTTTAAATAACGTGTTTCCGCCGGAGTGTTTTGTTGAAATTATAAAATGAGGAATGACTCACTTTGACCTGGAGCTACGGATCGGAGAAGACACCCGTGAGAATAAGTTAAGTGTTTTTCAATAATTCTAACTTATGGTGATATTTTGATGTTTTTGATTTTCATTATAATTTACCTCTCATTGTTAGCATCATTTAGTTATAAAGCGAATGTAGTTAACTGTTTATTAAACAAATAGATTAATTAATTTCTGTATCTTTCGTGTTTTCCTTTTAAATACTGATTTTTATGTAACAGTTTAATAATGAACAGTGACGATGTAAATCGTGACGTCACGATTTTAAAAAATACTTCTGTGGTTTCCCCGTCGTTATATATATGTGTATGTATATGTTGGTTTATTGTTTTATGTTTATTTGTGTTATGTTTATTTACTGTCTAGTAGCTGCGTTAGCGCGCAAACACACTGGATAGGGCACATCGGAACATCAGCGCTGTAGCTATGGCTGCAGCATCATGCTGAGATGTGCCCTATTCGGCAAGCATGCTGCGGCGCAAAGTTTTCATGTAAGTATGTAGTTGTCTGGTTTGATAATTTTACTTTATTTCTTTTGAATTATTTGTTTTGCAATGCACTTGATCGTTTAATGCTTTTGTCTTATTTTTGTCTATTACTTGTTGTATCTGTGTTTTGTGTACTGTTGTGTTGTTCTGTGCTGTAGCTGTTTGGCGAATAAACGTTTTGAGTTTGAGTTTGTTTGTCTGGGGTTTATTATTATTATTCAGATGAGTAACCATCACCCACTGCCCAGCTCAACACTGACGTACTTAAATGGACGTTGCATATGAATCTGTGCTTGTATATTGCTGTACTTGTGAATATTTTGTTAGAACTTGTTTTATTTGTGGGAACGTATTTACTTGTAAAAAACGTGCATTGTACTGTTTTTGCATAAATGTTGTGTTCGCCAATAAATGTATTTTCTTTATTTTTTTCTTTAAGTGAACTTTAATATCTATATATTATTTTATGTTCTCCACTGGAACGTAAAATGTGTGCTCAACTGCGACTACTATAAATTTTAAGTGCTGGGTAAATATTTCATTAAACACAGGTAAATATTGTGTTGTTATGTTGTTTATCTGTGCCCGGTTTATTCAACTGTAAATTAAATTACGACACTTCTAGGAAATATTGTGCTACCAGTAGATTTTAAATTGGAAATGTATATTTGCAATATTATGTATATAACTATGGCTCATTTCTACTGTTTTTGAAGGTATGTTACTTTACTTAGGTTCCGTATTGTAATGATGGCTGCCTTCTAAGGAAAACCTTGTCCACGTATACATATTTTGATGTATCGAAGAGATATTCAATAAATATGAGACAGTAGTGTAAAGTGGTCGGAAGCGGTTAGATGCAGGCTCTACAAGACTTTGTTGTTACTTTTATGGGATACCTCACACGCAAGAGTTTTTCATTTGGTATATAAAGTAAATATCGAGACTTTATATCGTGATTGCCTAATATAATGTCACTATGATTTAATGAATTGGGTAGATGACACCATTTAAAAATGCAAGTTTTTATAATTTATTTATAAAATATTAGTTATTTTGACAGGTACAATGTTTTGAAAAAAATAGTTTTGAATTTAATATCGAAATTATATAGATTTGTAAACTTAAAAAAAGAAGCAAAAACTTATTATAGTATATGTTAAATTTTTAAATATCATTAGCTTACTGACATTAAATATAACAATTTTTACTATCACAGTATGCATGTAAACGCATTATCTACGTAGCTATTATATATTTTATCCAAACGCCCATACAATTTTAGTATGATTCACAAGTCGTGACGTCACAGCTCAGTACCGTTTTGTATGGAGCGTTTTTCGGCGACTCGCAGCAGCACCTCGAACACATCGCTGTATCTAGAAAACTATTGATTGTAAACATGCTGTTACTCTTGCAATATTTATTTACTGTTGATAAACTATTTAAATACGAAATAAAAAAAAATTTGTCATGTACCCAATTCACGGGATTCTTACCACGTCTTTTAGATTTTTCGGCACTGTTGCCAAGCCGAGCCTGCGTAATAATGGCTTACTACAAGAAATTAGTTTAGTACGTTTTCCGCAAAATGGCACACATTATCATTTTTTGATGATTTATTGTTATTATTCATACAAAAAAGAAAACTGCATTAACGTAACTCTTTTCTTACCTCACCCTTTATTCAATGTTAAAAATGTAATATTCCAATAAGAATCAACTTAATATTCTTACAAAAACAACTATTTCATGTTCTTCCCCAAATTAAAAAATGTTCGCCCTTTCCCCGGCAATCATTCCCTAGAATTTAGTTGTCCCATCTAATGCTGGCTATGACAGCCGGCCGTGACAAATCTCTCGTTAAAGCCTTTTCACATAAAAGTGACAAGCGTTTTCCGAATCAGCGATTGTCATTTAGTAAAGTATTGTATTGTTGTGTCAAAATAATACTTTGTTCGTATATTTGTTGACTGTTGTGGACGATGGAGGGATAAGAGTAAATGCTTTCAGTAATACTCGGACCAATGTGTTCGACGACCCTATGACCTCCTACATATATAGGTATACATGTTCTAATGGCACTAGTCGCTTATTTGTAAAAACTTATACGTTTTAGATTTGTTGTGAAGTGTGAATATTCGAAATAAACATTCATAGCAGATTAGTTTGATCCTCGGCTGTGGAACTGTGGGCTGTGTGGGGTACTTTGAATTATGAATTTTTAAAGCAACGATAAGTTTCATTATAATAGTTTCATTATAACATCCCTAAAGATAAGTGTTGTAGAGTTCATTTTGTTCATAAATCGTCTGGGGTTCAGTCATTCCTAATAATCATGTTACGTGGCTGAGTTCCGGATTAAGAAAAGGCAACAAAGGCAATTTATTGATTATAAATCAAGTTATATAAATCGTGATTCAACAGTTTCTCGTTTTCAGTGAAGTGTAAATCAACAATTGTAAATATATTTTATAACTATTTTTCTGTAACTTTTTGCTCCTAAAGTTATTTTTATTTCGTATGAATATTATGTTGAATGAATGTGTGAATTTGAATTTGAAACCTACGGGCCGCAGCGCGTCATTAGTCGATGTAATATCACAATCAATATTGATTAATAAAACATAAACGACAAATGGCGACGAGCTCGCTTGCGGGTTATGAAAATAATAAAACAATTAATGTTTGCTTCATGACTAAAATATAAAACATTCATGATTTATGAATTAACAGCTGGGGCCAGGATGTGTGTTCGGGAACTTCGGCATACATGTATCATAAAGATTGTTCACCATCAAACACAAGGCTTTCATTAATTAGCTTTTATTAAACCAGCTAGTTTTTGACATACCTATCTTACTTTAATTGAGATGAAAGGTATCATTTGAAAAGACTGCATGTGGAAGGGTTAATTTTCACTGGTTACCGGCGGCGAAACTTTCCATTGGTTGAAACAGCTGTAGGTTTAAAAAAGGAGGTTTTATTCGTAAGGTATTTATCGGGAAGTATATTTTACGTGGATGTTGGAATCTGTGGATGTTGGAATCTGTGGATGTTGGAATCTGTAGATGTTGGAATCTGTGGATGTTGGAATCTGTAGATGTTGGACTGAATTTAGTTTTACATTTTTTTTTACAAACTAAGCTTTAAAAACCTTTGAAGACAGCATAATGATAAATTTAACTGATATAAAAATGTTTGATAACAGGGAATGAGTATTGTTTAAAAGTTTATAAGTATTGCTTGCATGAATAATAGTTATTAATTAGAAAAACGAATCTATGAAACTAAGTGACCTTGGGTTGTTATGTGAAACACATTTTAAGCTTTCGGCTTTAATTATTATATTAAAGCTACATAGTTAGTTCTATTTATATTAGGCAGGTTAGTAAACTGAGGCAAAAATAAAGAATATTCCAACAAAAATTATTATTACTTTTATCAAATGAACATACACTTAAATGCGTTGTATGTGTAATTTCAAAGATTATTTTAGAAACTTATTATTAGAAATCACCAAAACTAAAAAAACCTTTTCTTGACCTCGCCACAATTTCATTAAACCCATATTTAGCCACACTTTTCTTGTCACTTGAAAAGAGCAGGCTCTATAGAATCTGGTCTGAATTGCCGGCACCCGGCAGGACTCTTCAAGGGGTTCTTAACAAGGAATGGGTCCCGGCTCTCCCGACCGCCTTTACAAACACTCCAGGAAAACGCCCGACAATGCTCTTTTATGAAGAATCCTAAGGATCTTTACACACTGTTTAGGTTTGTAAAAAGGATGCAGTGAGATTGTTGGAAAGGTTACTTTGGGATAAAGAGTTATTATTTTCGACTTTTGTTTAGTTATAAGCAAATCCGCTGAAAATGGTATTCAGAAATTTAAATTCCTTTGTGTTTATTATGTTTAAAGTTACAAACAAAGATAAAAAGTAATAGCTAAGTATGTTTTAGGTACTAGTAGCAAATTAAATTAATCTGAGTTTTTCTATTTTGTTAGAAACGGAGAAATAGTTTGTTAAGTTGGAAAATACAAACTTTGTACCTATTCAGTTGTAAGTGAACCACGAAACGTGGTCCACGCGTTTACTTTCTGACTGTTGTGTTTTATTTTTAATATTCATTATTATTTTTGAGAATCAGTTTCACAAAATCATAGTCATATCATCAGGGAGGCACTTCTGAAACGTGCTTACCTCATGACGCTAAACCTTTGACATTCGCACAGAAGGTGTGACACATGATTAAAAAAAAATTATATATGTAAAGCTGATCTGAAATATTCAACACGATGCGCTCTTTTTAAGAAGCTGCAGTTCGTAACCAAATCGAATTTTCGGAAATTTTATATGTTTTAGCAAGTGTTTCTTTCCCTGTTACTCTAAACGGCATATACTATTCCCATCTGTTGGTGGGGTCTTCCTGGTCTTCTTCCACTTTGCCGTGTCGAGGGAATCGTCTTTAAAATCATTGCAGGAACATAGGTCCTTTTTAATCACTACTTTTACAACAAGTCTGTCGGCCTCGTTAATGGATTGAAATTAAAACAGCACGAAACATATAGAAACAACAGTAAACTGACCTGTAATATTCAAGACAACGCGCTCGCCGTGCGTGGCTACAACCCGCCACTCGCACCGCTCCGCCGAGGCCGCGTCGCTGCCCCAGCCCGGCGAGGTGAACCAGCCCGAGTTCCCGAGGAGCGTGCGGCCGCATTCTGTAAGCGAATTTATTTAGTTAAAAATTAGGAAACCTATGGATCAGTTTCATTTTAGTGCTCAAAGAAATTTCGTTGTTTATCATAACTAAATAATAAAAGTAGACTAAATATTTTTTAACTGTGCATAGGTTAAAATATACATTAAATGCAAATAATCAGTTTAATAGTTTATTTGGATGAGAAATCTCTGTTTTAGCTCATTCTAAGTCAAATAAGTGTCTTTAAATAGTAAACGTATTCTGAAAACATGAGTCAAAATCCTTTAAAAAAATTTTCATCACTATGTAGTATAAGACAAAGTTGATATTTCATTGACAATTTAGCTGAGATAAGTCCCATATTCGCCTAAGCAAGCTTATAGAATTCAGCCTTAGATGCATAAACATCCTGAGACTAAAATCATCAGTCCATCCTGAAATGTATCATAAGAAAGCCTTGGACGACGCAGGCCCAACGAACTGTCAAAAGTCAGTTTTTCAATCGTCTGCGTCTAGTCTGTACCTATAAGGTTTACACCTGGGGCTGAATAAAGTCTTAGAAAGTCTGCAGTGACAGTTTTCCATCTCTCATATCAAAGTATAAATAAATAGAAAACTAAAACCTTACAATCCCGACTGCGTTCACTAAGTCTGAGAGAAAATATTAAAACTTAAGTAACTTCGTTTCATAAACGGTTTAATTGAACTTCAAGTTACGCGGGAGGTTTACCCATTGAGCAAGTTACTTAACATCTCTTAACTATTTTATGTAAGCAGGTTAAAGTTTTGAGAGTATCCTGACATGGGATTAGTAGGATTCTGTTACTATGTATTTTTGTTTTATTCTCTGTATATTGTTGGAGAAATGAATATGTCAGTTGATTTTTGTTTGATGTTGATTTTGATTTCACCTTCTTCCGTTTGATAAATTTCGTATGTTTTAATTACAGAAAAAAAATGCAACGCTATGCGTTGGCTTTATTTTAGTCAACTCAAAATACTAACTAAATACTAGTACTTGATTCACTGTCTTGCAAATTATTCTCACTTATGAAATCAATTGCAATTTTGTATAAAATGCAGCATTTGGATCGTGTTTCAAAATAATGCCCCTACTTAATTTTTGAGCAATACTATTCGGCTACATTTTGCTATTTAAATTTACAATAAAGGGCTGAACTGGCAATCTTTTGTTTTATCGAAGTAATGCAAGACTACGTTTTATTTTGGCGCCCGAACAGGGACAAAACGTCAGACCTAAAATTACATGCATAACTAACTGCAGAAATGTAACAGTCGAAGAAAGATGATTCGTTCATAGCTGTTCGTTTTTTTGTGTCATAGTAAATGTTTATACCAACCATTTCATGTATTGAGCACTGTGCGGTTTGCATAACCTTTTATGGCCGCTGAAGTTTTGATAGGTAGTGGACTGTGCATGTTTTAGAAATGTGCTGTGAAGTGCTGAGATGAAAAGGTAGTCGATCTACCCTACAATTGAACCAAATCAACCACTCATCTTTAACCTTTGCTTACACGCCAATTAAGTATGTCTGTTTGTAGACATGAACACAATTGTAACTTCAAATAAAGTTAACTTCCACAGTTTCACACACACTTCGACCGCCACTGACTGACTGAATGCATACGAGCGGCGCGGATTGTAAAAGACCTTCTTTTCAGAAAGATCGAACAAGCTAATTACAAAAGAGTATAGAGAGGTGCTTTTTACAGCGGCTTCTTTCCCTTCGAGTCTTAAAATACATGTAGAAGCACAAGTTAAAGATGCATTTACGCTACAATGTTGAAGAAAAAGTAAAATGCGACATTCACCAAATGTAACAATTATTTACCTATGATTACTTAAATTTCGATTCCGGTGTGATGATAAAACTTGTCATATCGATTGAAGCACTTTGCGAGTACAGCGTTCTCTACTCGACAGTGAACACAAATTCATAAAATTGAAATACTTACTCGCACACTTATATAGTAGATTAGTCTGAGCGATGTCACTGGCACTCAACCTCACTCTCTGGCCGATCTCCGGCCTCTTCTTCCCGTGGACTTCTAGCGGTAATATGGTGTCCAGGTAAGTCCCCTTGCTGAACGTATTCCTGGCGTAGTGCATGATCGAGTCGTAGTCGTATGTCTGGCCCAGCGAGTTCACTTCTTCTTCAGTTAGCTTGTTGAAGTTATATTCTTGGCCTGTGAAAGAAAATTGAGATGGTTAGTGTCATTTTAATTGTGTAATAAAAGCACTTACAGCTTCTTATACGACTGGCGATAGTTGCCAATCGCGTAAAAAACGACGTTAGTGCCTTATTATACTATTTCAATTTAATTTTCTTTATTTTCTTGATGACAGCTCCTGTGAAAACTTGTGCGGGCGTTTTTTTTTACAATAAGTATGCATTATTTTTAAAAAAATATGACGTTTACGCACGTACAAGGTTACATAATACCAGAGTCGGAGAAACTGATAGGGATGGAGCTATATCGATAAACGAGATAGATAGAACTGTCATCGAGAAAATATAATAGACATGTGAACGTTTTGTTGGTTTAGTAATTGTTGTTTTAGATTCTTGTTTGTTGTATATTGTTATGCAGACAGTTTAATCCTTCCGTGTTCGAGTGTCCGATCTTATCGCCACGAGCTGTTTGAGGAAATTGAGAAAGTTTCATTAATATTTTGATTACGTATAAATTCAAAACATTATGAAATGTTTCGTGTTAAATTTTTTAACAATGTTTTGGATTTTTCAATCTAAAATTAATATAAACGTAAAATAGATATCGCAAATTTATTTCAATACAGTATAAATATTAAGGTATTTAAAAGAAAAATTCGATTCTCGCTCCGATCGCCGCCCAGTGCGGACGTGCAAGACCCCGTTCTCCGTTGTTTGGTCCCTTCCCGATACTCCGTGGCGCTCAGTCTACTGACGTCACGGTTTAGCCTGTTGGTTCCGTGCTACGGTTTTCAAGGTTCTTTCTACTCCCTCTGAGTGCTATCGAAGTGCGATTTTTCTTTGCGACTAAGCCCCTTAGTCTTCAAAGTGCTGTGCTAAGTTGTGTTGTGCTTGTGCTGAGTGCAGTGTTGTGCCCAGCGTAAGTAGTCTGGTTTCAGTGCAAAGGATACTTAACGGTGACAACGAATTTGTACTGAACCAGTCCTTTTTATTTTTATTTTATTTCTCCTCCCCATTTTATTTATTTTTCTCCTATTTTCATATTTATTTTATTATATCTGTGTGTTCTCGTGTGTATTTGTCTTTTCTGTCAGTAAAGGTTGACCCTAACGCGGTCAACTCTTTACCTGCGTACCCTTTTTTAGGTTTCTAGGTAGCGGCCTTCGGCGTACTACGGTTAACGGTTAGTTTTAATTTATTCTCCCCAGCCCCCCTACCGCTGGTAGGGAGGTTAGCCGCTAGGGTTCGCTAGGTTTTTATTCAGGAACTCTAGGCATATATATATTGTTGTCCTTCCCCAACCCCTCCGCAATGGCTTCCCTGAACCCCGAGGAGGTTCTCAATAAGCTGATCGCTGATTACGACGCCCAAGGCACTCATTGCCCTCCTCATATGATTCGCACACTGCAATCCTTTCTCCCTCTAATCATGGCACTGATCACACCGGCCCCTCAGGCCACCTCCGTCCCTCAGACCGCTCTGGTCTTAGGCCCTCCCGCGTCCCCTTCCTCCAGTGACATGGAGTGCGAAGTAGACGCCCCTCCGAGCCGCAAGCGCGCACCCGCGACCGAGTCATCCTCGGACGCCACCCCAACTGGACCTGATGAGCCTCCCTCTTTCACCCTTGTTAAGAAGCGCTCTAAGAAGCGCTCGAAACAAGACCCGGCGCCCTCGACGCCCGTCCCTACACCCCCTGCGGCGCCTTCAACGCCAGCTGCCCCGGTGTCTTCAATACCCGCTCCGGCCCCAACTTCTGTCAAGGCCAAGGTCCCACCACCCGTTTTCCTTCGGGAAAAGGGTAAATGGACTGAGGTTTCGACATTGTGCAATGAGCACAAGATCCATTACACCCGAGCAGCCAACTCGGGTGAATCTATTAAAATCTTAGTCTCGTCGATAGACGACTTCCGTGCTTTTAACAAAGCTCTGTCAGAAGAGCGTAAGATCAGAGCGGTACTCAGGGGAGTCCCGTTTGAATTATCGAACGAGGCTATCCTAGAGGATCTGCAGTCCCAAGGCTTCCCGGCACTCGCGGTGCATAAAATGCACAGCAAGTACGGGAGGCGTCACCCTCTCGCTTTGGTGGTTCTCGCCAACGTCCCCAAGTCCAGGGAGATCCTGAAAGGGGTTAGCACTTTATGCGGCCTCTCTGGGATCTCGATCGAGGTGCCTCATCACCGCGGTCATCCCGGCCAGTGCCATCGGTGCCAGTTGTACGGGCACGCGGCGGCCAACTGCCGCGCACCGCCCAGGTGCGTCAAGTGCCTGGTCCCTCACTTCACTAAGAAGTGCAATCGCACTCCTGAAACTCCTTCTCCTCCCGATTGCGTACTTTGTGGCCAGTCCGGCCACACCGCAAATTACAGGGGCTGCCCTCGTGCACCCCGTTGTATGCGCTCCAATTTCAAGAGGGCGGCACCCAAACAGGCCCCGCCTCTTTCTCAGGAAAACTTTCCGCCGCTGCGTAGTCGGGTTCCTCCGGCTGCAAAGCCTACACAGTCCAGGCCTGCTCCAGAAAACTGGAGGCTGCGCCCCGCATCGAATCACATCCCGGCTCCTCGCCCATACAAACCCACTCCTCAATCCTCCATAGCAGACGATATGCGTATCGTCTGCGACGCTATGAAAAATATCGATGTTAGTGAAATCGCAGTCTTAGCCCGTAAACTTAGGGCTTCACGTACTCCGACAGAGCGTTTGCTAGCTCTGGCGGAGCATAGTTCCCTTCTCAATTCATTATAGGTTCATTTAAATGAATTGATCGTTCGAATTGAATTGAAGCGTTCTTCAAACGCTCCGAAACCCATCCCAATCCTCTAGTTCGTGATTCAGTCTCATATACTACTCCTGTCTTAGATTCGAAGTTCAAAGTCACTAGGCCCAGGAATGCGCAAGCGTACTCATCCACCAGACTGTCAGCCGATCTCGAAGCCCTTCTGGCCGCAAATTCTAATTCTAACGTAAATTCTAATTCTAACGTAAATCCTAATTCTAACGTAAATGCGAATTAATTCAATTTTATTTTGCAATTTTTTAATTTTTGTTTTAATTATTGATTTTCATTTTGAGCACCTTCAGTGCTATGTATTCACCTTCAGTGCTTTCAGCACCTTCAGTGCTATGTAATCTCAGCGGGTGACCCCTTCTGGGCCCCGCTAGCGCGGCCTCTTTCTCCAATTGGCCGTCGCTCAGATGAAAACTGAGTGGCAAAAATGCACGAGCCGACAGGGGGTTTTTAGTGGGTATGGTCCTGGTAGGCGTCGGGACGAGTCCCACATAACTTTGGAATCGCGCCAGAGTATGCGTCAGGGCATTTTTATCCTCCTGCCCTTCCCGCGGAGGGGAACAAAAAAAAAGAAAAAAAAGAAAAATTCAGTCTCGGTTTGCGTGCGTTCCCGAACGCACGTCGATCGCAGACGCATTTTCCGCTCCATTAGCCCCCGCGCTAATCGAGCACTCAAATTTCAAAGGTCGTTACCGTATTGTTATTTCATAGACGTTTCCGTATTAAGTTTCAAACGCCGTTTTCACGGCGATTAGTGGCTTGTTAACCGTACTTCGTGTTTCGTCGAACGTGAGCTACGTCGACGGGCTTCGACGTTCCAGGTGTTCTTCGTGGAGTAAGTTCGCCGAGTTCAAGACTTCGTGGGCTGGTGGATACGCGTAACGGTGCCAACGAAACCAGTCGGCGTTGCCCCGGTGCGCACAGTTTCGCCCTTCAGGCAAACAACAAACCGGAAGTCCCGATCCCATAGCACTGGGCCTTACCCAGGGTGACGGAACCAGCGCTGTCCGAGTTAGGGGCACCGCTGCGGCCGTCCTGACCCCCCCTACCGCCGGTAGGGAGGCTTAGTTAGGTTTTGAACTTAGGTCGTTCATAAAGTATATATATATCATATTAATTATTTTGATAGCTCCCCTTCCCTCCCCCGCCGTACGCAATGGCTTCGCAAGCTCATGCTGAGCTTGCGAAGCAATTCGTGGATGGCGTCGCCGCTTCAGGCGCCCCCTTCGAAGCACATGCATTCCTCAAAATGCTTTGTGCCCTCTCGCCCGATTTCGCCACCTTGTTGGCCCCACTGGCCCTTCAGGCCCCGGCTTCTCAGGCCACGACATCGCTGCCTCACAGCGCTCCCCCTTCCTCCGCCTCCAGTGAAATGGAGTGCGATTTCTCGGACGCCACCTCGACGGCGACCTCAACCTCGGCTTCATCCGCCGCCCGCCCCTCCAAGCGCACTGCGTCTAGCAGCAGTGCCGAGTCCGCTTCCCAAGCGGACACCCTCACCGGCTCCCCTGAGCCTACCGTCACCTTTACGCTAGTAGAGCGCCGCTCCAAGCGGACTAAGAAATCCCGGGTGTCTCCGACACCCATCTCCAGGCCGGTGTCGCCGACACCAACCGCCGCCCGGCGACACAGTCGCCCCCCTCCCCCGTCCCCCTGATGTCACTCAACGTGACTATCCCAGCCGGCTCAACCGCCGCCCCCACCAAGCCAGCATCGCGCTGCGCGCCGGTCTTAGCCAAGGCTAAGACCCCTCCCCCCGTGTTCCTACGGGAAAAGGCCAAATGGCCGTTAATCTCGAGCTTATGCTCAGATAATAAAATTAATTACTTAACGGCAACGAACCTCTCGGAGACCGTTAAGATTACAGTCCCCTCGATAGACGACTTTAGGAACCTCACTAGGCTCCTAACAGGCAGACAAATCCCATACCACACTTACGCTCTCCCTGAAGAGCGTAAGATAAAAGCCATCCTACGGGGAGTCCCGTTTGAGTTTTCGAACGAGATCATCCTGGATGATATTAAAGCCCAAGGTTTCCCGCCGAAGCTGTGCACAAGATGCACAGCAAAAACGGCCACCGTTTTCCCTTGGCCTTGGTCATACTGACCAACACACCAAAGTCGCGAGATTTCTTCCGCGAGGCCCGCACTATCTGCGGCCTCTCCGGAATCTCCGTAGAGACGCCACATCGCCGTGGCTATCCCTCGCAATGCCACAGGTGCCAATTGTACGGGCACGCGGCGCGTCATTGTACCGCCAGCCCCAGGTGCGTAAAGTGCCTGGAGCCGCACTTCACGAAGGAGTGCAACCGCACTCCTGAGTGTACAACTCCACCCTCATGTGTGCTGTGCGGCCAGTCCGGCCACGTACCGTCGCGGAATACAGAGACGTTCAAAGGAACGATCTTATGATTAATATTTCCCCGTCCCACACGGCGTACTATAGGATGGCGAAAGCCCTCCGACTAGACGCCCGTACTTACACCCCTCCGTTATCTCGTCCCGATGGCACTACCGCCTTCGAGGACGACGAGAAAGCTGAATGCTACGCCGATAGCATTGCTTCACAATGCTCCCCGAGTACCCAACCCACAGACCCAGCCCACATCCAGGCGGTGGAAGACGAAGTCGATTGCAAAGACTCCCGTCCAGTCACCGCTGACCCCATCACAGTTTCTAATGATGAAATCCTATTCATCATTAGGAGACAGGAATCCAAGAAGGCCCCGGGTGCGGATGGAATTTCCAACCAAGCACTTAAGCAGCTGCCTCGGCAGGTACTTACCTTACTTGCGATTATTTTCAATGCTTGCTTCGACCTAAGCTACTTTCCAAAAGCTTGGAAAGAAGCTATAGTCATAGGCATTCCCAAGCCGGGTAAACCTTTGAATAACCCGGCTAATCACAGACCCATCAGTCTACTCAAGGCAATGGCCAAACTTCTCGAGAGAGTCATACTAGCTCGAATGAAGGATCACCTGTTCCCAGCGGACGGTGACCCCCTCATTATCCCCCACCAATTCGGCTTTCGAGCCAAACACTCGTGCCCTCAGCAAGTTCACCGAATCGTCGAGTACATACTCGACGGCTTCTACCCCAGACGACTGAAAACAGTCGCAGTCTTCTTTGACGTAGCCAAGGCTATTGACAAAGTCTGGAACGCAGGGCTCATTTACAAGCTTCACAACACAGGCTTGCCCGACCGACTAGTCAAACTAGTCGGCTCCTACCTTAAAGATCGCACCTTTCGTTTCAAACACGAAGGTACGCTCTCCACCCCTCGCCCCCTCAAGGCGGGCGTCCCTCAGGGCTCGGTACTCGCCCCGTTACTATACACAATATACACCAATGACATACCTATTCCGTCTAAAGGTGTTCAACTTTCCCTCTTTGCCGACGACACTGCCCTATACGTCAAGGGCGTGCAAGTCGACACACTCATCACCAAGCTCCAGAAGGCCGTAAATGACCTCGGAGCCTGGTTTAAAAAATGGCGTATCGATGTAAATCCAGAGAAAAGCTCTGCGATGCGCTTCGATCACAAACGCCGTCCTCCCTACGACCCCCACATCCGAATGCTAGGTACGCCCATCCCGTGGGCACAAACCACCAAGTACCTAGGCGTAACGCTCGATCGTACGCTTTCATTCCGACCACACATTCTCCGAGCTACCAAAGAGTTACCAACTCGCCCGTCTGTACATGGGCCGACTTAACAGTATGTTAGGCCGACACAGTAAAATGTCTCTTAGACGCTTTTTAAGGTTTGCGTGAGACCAGTCATGACGTACGCCTCCCCAATCTTTGCACATGCTAAACCCTCCGATATGTACAAACTACAGGTAGTTCAGAATCTCTTCTGCCGCCGGGCCACGGATGCTCCGTGGTACGTGCGAAACGCAGACCTGCACAGAGATCTCGAACTGCCTACTATACAACAACACCTTAGGACGCTCTCCACCGCTTTTTTCAAGCGATCCGAAGAGCACCCTAACCCCCTTATACGAGAGTCAGTAGCTTATACTGCTCCGTCCATGCCGTCGAGGTACAAAGTCCGTAGACCGAGAAATGCACTCTCGGATCCCCCCGATCAACTTTCGGCTAATCTGGACCAGCTTAAGGCTGCCCAGGCCGTATAATCACCAATATATAAATGTCATTTGCACCTTAAGTGATTAAATATTCTCAGCGGGTGACCCGCTAGCGGGTCCCTGCTTGCGCGCCCACCTCCCAACCCGGGTGTCGCTCCGATGAAGGCTGACAGCATTCCCATGCTACAGCCATTTGGGTGGTTTTTAGTGGGTAGGTGCCACTTTGGTGAGTCCCACATAACCCCGCAGACGGCTGCGGAGGTATTCATGACGAATCTTCCACCTCCCTCCCGAGAGAGGGTGCTTCGGCAGCAAAAAAAAAAAAAAAAAAGAAAAATTACTTAAGAAATCATAAAGTATTTAAGGAGATTTATTGAGCATTAAAATGCCCATGTTTCAATGTAAAAATTAATCTGAAATGCCATCAGAATTCAGAGGAAAATTTGAAAAGGACAAAACAAGATTTTTCACGATTTTTTGTAGGTATAGTACTTTTTTAAGCTTCAGGATTTGAGATAAAAAAATAACGTTGACACATTCATAAACACTATTACGGACATAGAAAAGCATATAGGTTACTAACACGGTCAGTACTTATCCGTTTATGCATCCACATTTACAAGCGTCTTACTGACTGCCGCCCGGCGCGAAGGTTGGTAACAAGTTATCTTGTTTGCACATAATAAAGATAACGTACAGACGAAATGAGATCGCTTCATTTTTTGAAGTCAGTTTAAAAAAATAATCCGTACCACTGTACTTTGGAATTACTTAAGGTAAAGTGTAAACAAAGTGTAAAGGGTAAAGTGAAAACTTTTTTTTTATTAAATCACAGGAAAATGAAAATGTTCACTGTTAAAATATGGGCCAATAATTGTGACTAAAACTACAAGCTTACTTAGCAGTTCTTTTTTAGTTAAGGTTAACCCTTTTGTCAGGTACTAAGCGATAAATCATATTTTCTTCGGATACTAAATTTAGTTTAAAATGAACTATGTCTCGAATGCGAGATAATTTTTTTTCCATTAACTTTATTGTTCAAAAGAACGAGTACTCGTATTTGCTGTTTTCACGCGCAAGAAACATTCAACATTATTTCTTAACCTATATTTAATTATTTAATAAAAGCAAAGCTTTCTCTGTTTCTTTAATTTGTAATTAATACACACAACAGTGAATTTAAGATTATGTCAGTTTAATAATCAAGATTGTCTAGAAGAAATATAAAAACAAGTAATTTCCACGGTATCAGGGCTACACGTGATAATCCATACTAAAATGTTATTTTATAAGATTATTTGAAATCAGTTCTTGTCCAAAAATCTTACCATCGAAATACCATTTCCAATCTCAATAGAGACCTAAAGATTAACCCTACATTAAAGAGGATGAATAAAAGAAACAACTCATAACTAAGTGCCAACGCTTTTATCCGCAATTCGTTATAAAAACCTTTTATGAAGTGGGAATATAATCCGGTGAGTTTCTACTGAACGGAGCGAGAATGCGTGCTGTACGTTATGCCGCGACGAGCGCCCCCTGGGACCAAGAGATATTAATTCAATGAAACTTCTGCTGTCTGTTTTGATTTTGAATGCTAGTTTATAATTGTTTTATTATTAAAAAATTTGATTAGATTTTTAACTTGTAGATAGCAGCTTTTAGTGTGCATAGTTTATTCTGATAACATGAAATCTACTCCATGCAGTATTCCTTAATTTTAACCGACTTTCATTTTATAAATTTTTTATGCTTGATATTTAAATAAATTTGCGATATCTATTTTACGTTAACATTAATAATTTGAGATTGAAAAATCGAAAGCATTTTTAGAAAATTTAACACGAAACATTTCATAATGTTTTGAATTTATACGTAATCAAAATATTAATGAAACTTTCTCAATTTCCTCAAACAGCTCGTGGCGATAAGATCGGACACTCGAACACGGAAGGATTAAACTGTCTGCATAACAATATACAACAAACAAGAATCTAAAACAACAATTACTTAACCAACAAAATGTTTACACGTCTATTAAACAATTTAGAACTGGAATTCCTCTAGAATAACAACTGCAAGCTTGAACCATCCCAATGGGGTGTTATGGTCCAAATGCAAACGATTTGGCTGAACTAACTTACAGCATTCAAACATCTTCAACTATTCAAATTTTGGGATCACAAAACTTCCAAGCTTTTCAAAGGATACTGGACTTTAGGTACTCTGAATAAGAACAAATATTGAATATTGGGTGTTGGATTGGATTAATAAAATGATAAGCTTCCGTTATGACGTTTTTAGAATTGATTTTAAGGGATTTGTGAAGTTTGATTTGTATTTGTAAGGATGTATTTCAAGACTGAAGATAATTTCGGTCATTTCAAATTCTTACATTTTTGGTAGCTGCTTTTGTTATAACTGTATATTAAATGATTTCTTTTTCACCGACTGTCAGAAGGAAGGTTTTCATTAGATCTGTCTCAGTAGTGGGAGGGATATTGGGTATGTTATATCCCGGAATTCCCATAGGAAGAAATATTTCACGGTTGAATAACTTCAGCAGTCGGGATTCTTAATTTGTCAAAATCTGCAGCTTGTTCAAAATGCAACTTGGTTTCGTTAAATTATTCAAAAACGTCAAGGTGCCTAATGTTGCCAGTTCTCTATCGATCAAAGGCACCTCTGCCGTAAAGGGCTAATCAAACCAAACGAGATCGGCACTTCAGTACATTAGCTACGCGTGATAGTCACAATGGACAGTGTAAAAAGTGGAGGTCGTCTAAGTTACATGTATAGGTACGTTATGTAACTAAGATATAATTGAATTTATTCATTTAAAATAAACAAAACATTTTGACTAAGTATCGGTTAGTGAAATTAATCTAAGATTTGCCTGTAACTTAAGAAGCGCTTCCACATCTTCGGGCCTGCTCATTTGGGGCTGTAGTATTTGTCAATGGCAATGCCGGCTCGGAATAACTTAAACACATATTCGGCAAGTGCCGATTGTATCGTCTATTCGGGCTTCGTACGGGTCGGCGCATTTGTGACGTGTGTGACAGTGACGTATCGTCTCAGCATTAGGTTATAGCCAATAGCATCACCGACCGTAAGAAAACTTTTTCTTATACGGCAATCTCATTGGCTAGTATCTATAGTTGCATAGATGACTCACTGCATTCTTAACGCGAACGAACTATAGTGTTATATTTCAACTCACGATACCGGCTCATCCTAGAGACCAGGTTCAACGTCTATCATGTCAATTCAGTCTGATGACTTGGTTCAGGCTCATGAGCCGAGAACAAACATCGGTGTTCATAACACAAATAAATGCCCCGGCCAGGACTCAAACCCGGGACCTCCAGTGTATGAATTACGCCGCTACTCGGCCGTCAAAATACGATATGAACATAGAATATAGATATTGCTGAGGGTCTGAAATAAACACTGCTAATTAGCGTTTTGCTACGAGTATTACATACCTATTATTATTAATATGACAAGTGTACATTATAAAGTTGTAATAGACGCATAGATACAATAGTTCTTGATACAAATAGAAACAAGTTACTGAACGCCCTGACACTTTGCCCTCGTAGAGGTTATCTGCCAGCACTAGGCGGTTACTCACATAGTACAAGGAATTTCTGACCAAGCAAACTAGACGGTCGCGATGTGGCTTCCCCTTTCGAAACTATACTATATATGAACTTATTAAAAAAAACAAGTGTGAAAGAGGTTTGCTCAATACTTTGGTATTTTACCCAGGCACAGAAATTCTGGCATTAAATATCAAAATATATACAAAGAAAAATTAATAATAATCATGTCACGTTTAACATTCGTCTAGCTAACTTGGTCCAGAAGCACTTGTACATGTTTAGCTATATCAGCATTTTAAAGGAATTCCTGAAATCAAAGATTACATGTTTAATGTTAAATATGTCCTCTCTATGTCTGTCTATGTTAAAGACCTCTTTATAATAAGTTTAGGGACCAAAAAAATTTATATAATTTTGACAAGAACTTTTTCCCGGAATGATATATTTGTTAACTTAGCCATTGTCTAAATACCTTTAATAGCTATGTGCTTTAGCTGAATCATTTACTGTTTAATATTTAATAACATATTTTATATATGATTTATTATTATCGTTCCGGGTATTTAATTGCTTTGCCTTTGAATGCTCTCTATTCCAGGAAGTGATTAGAGGTTTCCGTCCACAGCACGTGTTAAATGTCAATGTCAGTGTCATTACAAAGCAATCAGCTGTTAAGGTCCTTCAACCAACATGACGCCGCTCTGAGCTAGCCAGTTAGTTAGTTAAAATGTCTCTCCGTCACTTTCTATATCTTTTGAAGTGATAGAGACATAGAGCAACATTATAAAGCAATACTAAAAATTAACAGTTTAAGAAGAGATAGCTCAGTTATTAATCCTAAATATACCTAAGACGTATTTTCACCACTTTGATATTCATCGTATCGGTCAAGTTACTGACTGCAGTTCAAAGATTTTGTGCATCATTCACTTGGGTTTGTACTGTAGGTACTTCGCAAATGAAAATAAAATGATAATCTTATAGTTTAGATACTTATTTTATTTTCAACTGAAATAATAAAGGTATTTTTTGCAGCCAAAGTCCAATCGTTTATCACATAAAACACTTTGGGCTGGTTTCGAAAAATTAGAATGTACGTTACTGGACTCTTTGGATCGAAGAGTTATTAGAAAACTGCACGTAAACAGTTATTAACAAACTTTGATAACTTAAAAGTTTTGATGACTAAAGTAAAAGGTAGAAGATAGCTGATGCTCCTTCATGACGCACTTGAGCAACGGATCTAGTACTCCAACTCAAGTACATAACATTTAGAAACCTTTAGAGCAGGGTTTCTCAAACTGGGGTACGTCTAGACTTAAGGTTAAAATTACTCCTAAAATCGACTCAATTTGGGCAAAGAAACTAGCCCGCTCATCACATTAACTCAAAAACCTATTTCTTTTGGTACTGTATTCGTTACCTTTTATTGAAATAAAAATAAAATTATTTTCTTCAACAGTCAAGTTTATTATTTTCTTTAAGGATAAGGGTTAGGGGTTCGCTGTCAAGTAAAATTTTTACAAAAGGTACGCGGAGCCATAAGTTTAAGATCCCCTGCTTTAGAGGAATGAAGCTGAGAAAGAGACAGAATGACGCAAAGAGCTGGCGCGCAAGCACGACGGAAGTCGCGTCATATCTCATCGTTTCTTGGCTCTTAGTGACAATCTAATAACTACTGACTAAGTTAGATCAGGCTACGGGGACAAGATTTATGAATTCCATGCGTCACGATTGACCACTATATTATTTTATCAAAGTTTATAAGCTATTTGACTGTTCCGATTTGGTTCGAGTGTGAAGTAAGATTCCATAGATAAATAAATAAATAAATAAAGTCAGATTTCATGAGCCTAAGAGGAAAACCAATACTTAGACAATTACATTAAAATGTTATTAATTGGACCACTTCTTTTAACTCATAATCAGCATATTATCGATTGAAATATAACCATATGTCACAATAAAATTACAAAGATGAACAACGTCAAAAGTCTCGCTTAAAACTATTTCAATATGGCGTCCCTAAGGGTTCGTGAATTCAAAAGACGATATAATAAAGGAGCTCCTTTCATCAAGGATTAAGGTCAAGTGTCAGTCAAAATAATTTGTGAATACGTTACGCCATGTTTAATAATTTAATTGAAAAGGTACTAAGGGCCAACACTAGCAAATACTCTCACTCACCAGGAATCGGTTCGTTTCCCACAGAGAGTCCGTAATTAGAACTCTATTGTCAATTCATTGTACTGAGTCTAAAACAGTAATTTTATCACGTTGGCAACATGTCACGAAACGTCTCAGTATTTACGCAAATGTAAAATGATTTATTTAATCTGCGAAGACCCAATTAATTTTGATACTTTAATTAACAAAGCAAACAGCTTGACAAGTAATATTTACGTTTGTGCTTATTCTGTTACGAATATGATTAACATTTCGTGAATAATATTTGTCTTTACCTTCACTTAGGACTTTGATGTAGTTTGTTAATGTAAATAGCTTAAGTTTTGCTAAATTTAAAACCGAAGCTCATGTTTGATCAAAAGCTAAATTGTGAAGCATCATCCTCATTATTTTAGATAAAATTAAATAAGATTGGATTATTTGATTTTACTCGGTATTAAGGTAATTACATCTAAATTGATAAAATTTTTAACCATGTACAACCGATCGATGACGTAATCATACCATTTCGATTATTGTGAGGATTTTGTGTTTACAGAAAGATATATTTTCTGGAAAGTAGTTATTTTTGGTTTTTTTTTACTTTTTAACTGTTTTTTGCTTATTTTGAAATAAGTAACCACACAACAGAACGGTGAAAGGCACATGTGTTGGCGCAGGAAAGCGCAGAATCATCAGCGTTGTTGGTCATCCGTGCAACAACATTAAGCCGAGCCAAATAACCTATTTACTTACCGTAAAAGTTATAAAAGTTATAATTTAGTTAATAGTTTTCATGTATACAATTCTTTGTTATTTGCTTCTGTTTGCACATGTGTGTATGCTGTAAGTAAATAATATTATTTCTTTCTTTTTTCCTTCTTTCTTTCTGAATACATTTTGATCTTATTAATGATTTTCATCTTTTTCAAATACCCATAATCAATTTCTTTTAATTGGTCCTTCAAATCATTTGGTATATCAGTCGAGAGACGTATTAGCTGTAAAAAATCTCTTTTTTTTTTTCGAAATGGCCCTATGGACCTTTTAAACTTCACTGGACTTTGTAGCATAGCGCTGAGGGCGCTTAGCCGGAACTTAAACTACCCCTACATACGAAACATCTAAGGGTACCCGAGAGGGCACGGACCTCGGCTTAGGACATCATATATTGAAACTACCACTGTGTACAAAATATACTCTATACAAAAAATTGCCAGTATACTTTTAAACAGCGTACTAATATGACAAAAGTGCTTTTAACTCATACATATTCCTAAAACCTAAACTAAAATTAATCCTGACTGTACTGTAAATGACGTGAAGCTCATCAGTCATCCGTTGAAGTATATTCGTGATGAACCGACTGACAGTCGTAAATTGAGTGCACACAACACGCACCGCCTTGGTCGTTAAACAATTTGCGCAAAATTAGACAATACCAGGGCTTGGAGCGTTTCTTAACGGCTTAATTTAAATGGGGCATCTCTTGACGTGTCATATCGTCTTGTGATGACTACATCCTGTCACTTATAGGAAACGTGACGCGAAATACGAAGCCGTTTACGGATTAGGTGCGCTTGAAAAGTTCCCCTTTATCTGTCATGTGTTGCTTTGTGAAGGTAGTATTTGCATAATTCTGTTTGTTTTATTTTGTTGTTATATATGTCGCTGTGTGATCAGAAAATACGTATTATTCCAAACGTTATGGAACCTTTGTGAACAGTCAAATCGTTCAGTTCTAAAGCTATATTAGTACTTTTGCAAAAAAAAATTTACATCGTTTTAGTTGATAGGAAACACGCAACCTGATTGGATTTTTCAAACACATAAAAATCTATTGTATATTGTGATTGGTTGAAGTTAGTACATTTATTGCTTCAAGTTGTTGTTGAACGTAGGGTTAAAAAAAATAAAAGGAACGCTGAGAGCTCATAAGTGAGTTTTGTGAGCAGAAATTTGAATTGGGACAGATTTTGTATGATTCAATATCCATATCACAAATTTTCACTGGTTGGAGAGGTATGTCAAGAAGAAAAATATCAGGATCATCTAAGTATAGAGGATGTGAACGGAATTAAATATATTACAGACTTAAGAAAGCTGAACAATGGAAAGAAAAAATTTAACAACAATGAGTAATTATTCCTCTAAGATTTAAAATTGACAAATAAATTCATAAATTACCGTGGTAAGTAATATGCGAAATCCAAAAAAATAACCGTTTGAAATCTCCATTATGGGCCTTTTAATATGTAATTTAAAATATAGTGACAACTGGACATTTATCACAATGACTAATCAAGATTGACATAGTTCCATAAAATTCTAAACTTATCAAACATTCCTGTCTTGAAAGTAAATTTGAAAAGGGTATATTAATTAAAAGACTAATCATAATACTTCAATAATGAATATATATTATTATTGTCTCTTTTCTGTTTTCGTTTAGCTCTACGTTCTACAATAATATATTAAGCACCTTCAAATTTGATTGACTTCAACCAATAACAACACACAATAGATTTTAATGTGTTTAAAAAAGCCAATCAGGTTGCGTATTTCCTATCAACTAAAACGGTGTCAGTTTTTTTGACCGATGAACCTTTTGTTATTCCTTTCCAGCTAAAACGGTGTCAGTTTAATGTAAAAATCTTCTTTGGGCGTGTGGTGTGCTTTGCAATCCTTGGACTGTGCGCAAAGATTTCACGTTTCAAAGGTTTAATTCAAGTTCGTCTGAAATGATACGTAGTTTTTGCCACGTAAAAATGAAAGGCGTTACTACAATAAACGTTCTTCTTCTCTTTACGTTCGGTTATACGTTTAAAAAGTTTCTAACGATAAGAAAGTGTTTAACTTTTTTGTAGTAAGACGGTAATCTTTATATATCGTTTTATACTACAGATCCCATCGAAAATAAAAATTGTGAAATCTTGATTATAATATCCCCAAACGAATACACCAACTGTATGTCCCAAAGGTAAGCAGAGATTGTGTTATGGATGTCCATGCAGCGAACTGCGGGGAACCCAGAATAATAACACACATACAAATATTAACAACCACGACCCGAGAAAAAACATCTTTGTTCATCACAAAAATGAATGCCCCGGCCAGGTTTTGAGCCTGGGACCTCCGGCGTATGAGGCAGGGCTACTGACCACTACGCTACTCGGTCGTCTATTATGATACAGTTCGAGATACAAAACCCATATTCCTGAAAAATTTAAATGTGAGTAGATGAATTTATTGAATATCTCCTCGTCATATCTTTGTCTGGCATATTGTATTCTCCGTAATCCTCAAAAGCTCCTTCCCCTAATTTTACCTGACATGATATTCTCCCGTATGATCTGCACATGATGATCTCTATCAGGCCTCGTGTGCTCGTGCCAGAAGCCGACCACGTGGCCCAGCTCATGCACGACGATGCCGAACTTGTCGCAGTTCTTGCCGATGGAGATAGCCTGAGCGCCGCCACCTCGCTTGCCGACGAAGGAGCAGCAACTGGGGAAAAGGGTTCAGTAAGTTTTGCATCATCACTAAATAGCTTAATGCGGCGTCGCTTTTTGGCTCTTGTATGGCCGCTTTCTTCTTCAAAACTACCTAACGGATTTCGATGTGATTAGGAATAATGAAAAAAGCGTTATACGAGGAACGTTTATGTGTATAACTTGTAGTTATAATATGGATTTTTTTTTGGTGTAAAAATGACGTATATTCACAGTGCCCAAACCAATTATTTATTTATTGTTTTTATATTCAACACTTCAAATTCAGGGCTACTGTATCATTTCTCAACAGACCTTCTGCGACTAATATTCAGACTTTTTCGTACTTCGTAAATTTATCGATAGATGGTTCAACTCATCTGTGTACGTGGCCCTATGTGTTCGTGTGCTTGTAAATATGCAACGTAACTTTGTGTGGCGGCCGCCATCTTGTCGAACCGTGTTCTCGTCGCTTTAGTGTGCGTCTACGATCAGTACATTGTTGTCAGGCACACTCAGTTGGTTTATACAGGTGAAAGAGTTGCTTCATTAGAAGAACTGTTAATTTAAGTTTGAAATTAAATATTTGTTTAGACCATCAAACGCAGAGCCTCGGAATAGTAACTAAAAATCTTTAGGAGGAGAAATTTGGTCCAGCTGTGATTTATTTACCATTTTTAATTAGATTTGATTTGCCCTATTCCACTCAGTATCAAACATGAAACACTTACCCACAAGGCCTCTCGGTGAACACAATGTAATCTGTGTGTAAAGCGGAATCTCTTTCCACAAACTTGACACACGTGAAGTTCTCCCAGTGCCGCATGGCTTGCTTGAACAGGGACTTGTGAGCGCCACTGAAGTTGCCGTCGATCTCGTATGGAATGACTCCGTTCTCCCAGATGCGCTCCTTGCGGTTTGTAGCGGCTCGCACTGATCGGTGCTTCTTGACCTGGGTTCAAAGGTAGTAGGTGTGAATGAGCATGACGATGTAGACAGTAGATATGGGTGTCGATACAGATTGCATCGGTCGTAAATAATAATTAAGGACCACTTATTAGCTTTTTAAAAGGTTATTTTTATTTTGCTTGGTTTGGAAAACATAGACCTATGACTGGTTATTAATGGTTCAACAAATTTGTGCACGCGGCCGGCACTACGGCTATGTGTGCGTAACTGAATGTAGTACACGCACACCAAAGCGATGAGCACACGGTTTGACAAGGTGACGTAGGGCCGCGCCTCCAAATAAACCAATCAAATAAAATAAACCAATGCGCAAACTATCTACATTTAAGAAGTAGGTTTAATCGGGGAAGTCAGTAGAGGCATAGGCTAAGGCGAGAATCGCTTGCGCGTTGTTCGGTATTTTGTAGGCGCCCGCGCACTAAGGCGCGACGGCACCGCAGGGGGTTCGGGTGCTAATCTGAGCCTGCTCCAAGTTCCCCGAATGTACATGAAGGATAAGAAAAAATAACAAGTAGGCAAAAAGTAGAGCAATATAAATAAGGTTTAATACGTGACAAGGTCAATAGTTGGCTGTTTATAAGTTAATATAATATAACTCACAAACTGCTTTCGAACAGTGACACCATAACACCAATTCTTACCTCACTATGATTGAAATAAAACTGGTTTTCCATAGCGTCTAAATCCTGGGTGGTATCTCGAAAAAACCAATTGCTGAATCGGTCATCTTTTGTAGCATTCTTTGGAGGAGGCTTTAAGTCAAATTTTGCTTCGAACTCATGCTCGGGAACCACAAATTCTTTTCGCTCTTGACTGTGTTCCCTATGTTTATACTTCTTTTGATGTCGAAAAAATTTTCTTTTCTTGGGTCCTGGATTTTCTGTTCTTTCACCTGAGCCTAGTGAATTCCCTTCACCACTGGTATTTCGCAACCTTAAAAATAATAAACACTGTTATCGTTAATTATTAATGATAATAAAAATGGAACTAAAAGAAGAAGGAGAAACTTGTAGCTACGCAAAAAACACGCTTCCGAAAACAATAAACGCGTTTTATAAACAAAAGTTTACATTACAAGCACAATTATACGCTTACTTGAAAATTGTACAGACACAGAATTTCAGTGTAATGTTTTGCTTCGAAATATATCGTTTCATAAATAGATTATGCATGCATCTAATGAATATCTCTATTAAGTTATGCAGATCCAAATTTATTACATTTTCTGCGCTTCTCCGCTTTTAACTTTTACCCCTACCAAAGTGTTTCATTATTCGATCATATTAACATTAAAATAAAGTAGTGTGAGGTACCACACTAAAAACAATATAAAGTTATGATAAGTTAAAAGAAAATATTATTCATTAAATTTAAATGAGTAAACATGAATTATCACTGAGTTATGCTGTATAAAAAATAAATTCTATTTTATATAAAATTAAAAAAAAAAAATGGTTGTGATAAATATTCACATATTGCATTTAAGTGCTAGGATTGAGACTTATGTTTCTATGAATTTGCTTCCTACGTTTTTGTTAGCAAATTGGATGAATAATACCCATTTTTTAAGAGGTTTTTGCAAGGTCTTCATGAAAAAATCAACCGAATATAACCACATACATGCAATGCTGATATATCTATGATTGTTTGTAAATATAAATAAAACGAAAACCTTTAAATATTTTTGAACGGCTGCTCCGATTTTCATCAAACATGCTTGAGAACCTTCTCGATTAATTCGGGTTTTAAACAAAAACCCAAAATCGGATGATTCGTAAGATAGATACGTGCCACAGATAAACACATAGATGGATATACACGTTGAACGTATAAATCTCCCACTTTTTTGTGTCCGAGATTAGAAATAAAGGAATAAGAAACTTGTGGGCTTGGTGGTTAACAAAACAAAACGTATGTTAAAAAATGCATAAAATTATTTTGTATTTGCATAAAAAACGCTAAAAATATATGAGCTGTGAAACAAAATAAATTGAAATCAATGTACTGTGATTACGGCGTCTTCACATTTTTATGATTATTGTTTTGGAAATATCAAGAATTTATAAGAACAAATTATGCTTAATACTTTTTTGATTATTAAACACGAATATTGAAACGTTTTTACACATTTAATGAAGTTATCAATAAAAAATATGTTTGATTTTTCATTTTTATTTTGGCATCACAGCAGTATGTCATATAGCATATGTCAAATCTCCAACGGTCATTCGTTTCATTTTTTTTCGTGCGTCACGAGTGCTCTCTATGAAGAAGTGAAATAAGTGTTTCAATGGGGTCTCCACTATGCAATATCAATTAACAGGATCTGTACCAAGCTTACATTTTCTTGAGAATTATTTATTTTACTTATTTAAACTAACATTATATTTAACATTTGACATAATATATAAATATTTTTTTTCTCCAAAGATTTTAAAAAAATAATTTCTTGACATTCGTTGCATTACTTGATTTTTAATGAACTTATCATATCTAAATTAGTTTGGTAATTTGTAAGTTTAAAATTAGGTACTTCAATTGTGATATTTTTACTATTTTAATTTATATTTTTTGACATGTATATTAATATTTTAAAATTATCAAATGTAACACAACTATCGCATTAGGTTTACCCTGTAATTATAGTCTAAGGTGATTGTAATGAATAAATAAATAAACAAATATGTGTTAATGAACTGTGTGTATTAGTAATAATTCTCAAAAAAACATGTAGCCTTAGTACAACCTCTACTGTTAATTTTTCTTACCATATTTCAAGTATTTATAACTCTGTTTTCAGATTGCAAAATGTTCTGAAAATTTCTTTATTATGTTGTTAATAAAATATCTATCTGTAACTTTAGATTTCATAATGTTAACTCTACAAAAACCCTGGGCCCAGGCATGTATCGGAAGGAAGGTTTCTCCTTTAATTCAAACCAGCAGTAGTGGTCCAGGCTTTTGCAATTGCAATTACTGCCGTATTTCTGAACGTACAGCTTTCACAGATTCAATCGGACTTCGGACGGCGAAAAATAAGTCAGTCGTAATGTTCTGAAGATATTTGGTTTACCATTTCTAAAAGTAAGTCGAGAAATATTTCAACACGAATGCATTTTAATATAACTCTCTAGTTATTATTTTATTTTGTATAGTTAAAATGAAATAAATAAATAATCTAATAGCATAAATGTTAATTCCGGCCGAGACTTCAGCTCGAAAACCCGGCAAGAAGGTGGCTTCGTCAACGTTCAAAAGCTCAAAAACTTAGTGTGGTGATTGCTTTGTTATCAGTTGATTGACCTACACTCGCCATCCAGTGTTAATCCAAAACAAGTGTTTTGCCTTTAGTAAAAGATACCATAGCATGCAATTATAAGTAAAATAGGTCTTACCTTCTGTGGTTACCATGCCGTCTCCTCCTGCGTCGCTTTTTTGACGTACTTTCATCAATCAAACTTTGTAAACTTTCCGTTGGTTTTATCATGTCATTGATGTCGTAGTATTTTAAATTCATATCTTTATTGTCTGTTATATTGACTTGTTCCTTAACTTCTGGATTATCAAAAGTGACATCCGCATCATCTGTGGGCAATTCGCCATTAGTCGGTGCTGGAGCTACTGTTATATTTTCAAACAAATCCTTGAATTTGATGTTGTTATTTGAATCTCCGGTGATCTCTCGGCTGTTGCTTTGTATTTTATTTGTCCCTTCATCCATTTTATTCGTCATATTAGAAAGTTGAATCTTAGGATAAAATTCGTCTAAATTTAAAACGTTCCCTGTAGAGATGTTAACAACTAGTACCCCTTCTTGCTCTAGACTCTCGGACTCGGTCAGGTTATCAGTTGTTGCTGTATTGTTGATACTTTTGACATCTTTGTTAAGTTTCTCACTGTCCATCATATCTGGAGGGAGTATTTTTCCATTTTTTATTAGAAGTGATTTATCTAATCCAGCAGGCAATACCTGTTGCAAACGAAAAATATAAATCGGTTTATTTTTACTTCCGTTTGTCGACGTGATGATGAGAATATTAAAATACATTATTCATGATGTTAATGGTCATAAATATTTTTTTTAAACTGAATTTGTGGGCAAAAAGAATTTATTAAAGATACAATAATAATCCCCAGAGAAACACACCAACTGTATGAACCCAAGGTAAGCAGCTTGTTTTATAGATAACCATACATCGAAATGGGGATGGGACCCCAAAATAAACAGACATATAAGTACAAATAAATATGACCCGAGATAAAACATCTGTGTTCATCACACAAATGAATGCCCTGGTCAGGACTCAAACCTAGGACCCCTATAGTGTGAAGCACTGTTATTACATCTCACGCTAATCGGCCGTTAAATTTAATGATATAAAATAAAATGATATTTTGAAAAGTGTAAAATTCTTTTGGGTCAAATTCTAGTGATTAATACAAACCAAGTCCGAACATTCTTTAAGGTCTTACCTTCGTCATAACTGATGGGTCGTTGTACTTCTTCTGCTTATCCTGCGACAGAGACACAGGCTGTTTTGTTCTTTTTCTTAAAATATCTGGTAGTCCCTCTTCTTCCACCTGCAAACCTTCAAGTAGAACTTCTTTCTTTAGCCTTTCCACTTCTTCTTGAAGTGATTTGTTGATTTTCGACGTAGTTGGTGTAAGCTTGGTCGGCTTGAAGACATAGTCTGTGTCCGGTATGGCGATGTCGCCCTGGAAGTTTTCTGAAACAAAAGAGAAAAGGATTTGTAAACACGTGTCATGCGGTGGTGTGGTGTTATGCGGCCAGCTAGACACAACGCCAGCTTTTGAAGGATTTCTATTGATGGTTATAAGGTGCAATAAGTATATTGGATCTATAAATTGCTTTAGGTTTACGGACTATTTTTGTAATAAGACATCTTGGAACGATAAATAAAAACGATTAACCGTTTTGATAAAATCAACAAGTATTGAAACAACAACTACCAAATAATATTTCCGTAATGTTTCACGTTTCGTGATATATTAACATAAAAATATAAAAAAAATATATTAAAATAAAAATAACACTCTTTGAGTACTGAGTCAGTCATGCCTACGGTGTTTGTAAAGGTCTGTAAAAATATAATTAAATGAGATATCATCCAGGTATTAAATACCCCAGCAACAGAATCCCTTAAAACGAAATCGCTTTTCTCAAATTTCCATGAATTTGCACTTGACACGGAATTATGCAGCATACAAAATGAATTTGTTCTAATTTAGTTGACATGTTAATTCTATAATGTTTGCTCGTTACAATCCCATTAGATGCAGGCCGCGTCCCACTAAGCCTGGCTCAATTAGTTCTTTCTACTGCAACAGAGGTTTGTGCGGTTTCACCGTAATAATCTGGTGATCCCGAGGAATTACTTGGTGGTGATGTCAAACGACAGGATAATGTTTACGTCAGGATCAATTGACGACCGAGTGGCGTAATGGTTAGTAGCCCTGCCTTATACGCCGAGTTCTGGCCGGGGCATTCATTTGTGCGATGGACATAGATGTTGGTATTCGGGTCATGATTGTTGGTATTCATACATATATGTATGTTTTTTCTTGTTTCCCCTCCCAGTTTGCTGTATGGTCATCCATAACACAAGCTCTGCGTACTTTAAGCCATATACAGTTGGGATCTGTTTGGGGATATATTCATTATTATTATGATGTAACTTTCTAATGACGAATATTGAAATCGGTTCAATAGACTGCAGTATCGTGTTATTAAACTAAGTTATCAAATATAATAATGTTTATCTTATTTCTCCATTTTTATTCAGGTTCACATTTACGAACGAATACCGATTGTAATCCAAGTTATATTCTGATATTTTTTGAAGAGGTTAAGGGGTTATGATTAATGCGACATTGTTAAATAAATAAAGAATAAGGAAATCCAAGTCAACTTTCATTGAATAAGTTGAATTCAGTCAACTGAACTTATGTTACATTAAAGTTACTTAGATTCCGTTTTAATAGGATGCGTAAAATTTTAGTTTGCGTTTTAAAATACCTACACATCATCAAATGTATTCACAATACAAGAATGGTATATGACGTTTTCAATAACGAGTTCAATCACGAGTAAAAGAAATTAAAAGTATTGTATGTATAGTTATTCCTCCTATTATCCAACATAATCCTTCACATCTAAAGCACTTTCAAAAATCTTATAATTAGCTTCCATTATTCCACATCACGGCATCTTCCTGCAGCTGTACCACTGACCACTTTCCGATCGTAAAATTTAACGACTTCAAACACGTGTCTGCGCCAGATGGCATACATTGCTTGCTGCCAATTAATATATTGTTCTCGCATGCTTACATGAGCAGCCATGTATCGCAATTTACGATAGTTGCCGCAGCTATGAATATTCATGGGCTGGGTTGCGGAGCGGCGGGGATTCTGTAGAATTGAATTTATGTCGTGGTACACATGCAGTTCGATGCAATGGTTTAATTAGTTGGAGTTTGTATTTAAAACTTTAATTTTAATATCATTGCTTTGCTTTATTTTAAGTAATTTAATACTTTAATAATCTTGGAAAAATATCTCTCACCAAAGTAGTGTTTTCAACAACAAATAACCTCAAGAGCCGAAAGTCACTGAAAGAATGAAAAAGCTGCATAACTTGTACACTAAAAATATATCTCATAATATGTATATGGGTGCGATTCGGATTCCCCAAAAACTGCTCTTCTTCTGGACCACCGTTTTACAGTCTTTCTGCTCTGCTGAAGGAAGGGAGGGCGAGCAAACACAAGCAAATGATGAAAATCATCAAAAGAAAAACTAATTTAAATATTTATTTATTTTGAAACTCAGTCACTGCAACTGAGTGTGTATAATGTATGTTATAAATTGCATTTAATCATTGTTATTAATAGCAATGCATTTTTTCGCATTAAAGTATATTCAATTATAAATTAAGCTTCACAATTAGAATCACAGAATGTCGTACATAGAAGCTATAAACAAAGAAATGTGCTGATTTACAAAGGCACCTTTTCACCGTTTTCACGAAGCCTCGCACGTTACTAGAAAAGCCCACTGTAGTTCCAAAACCCTTTGTCCTAGAAGTGCCTTCATGTGAACTGAACCATCTGTTAGTAGATATAATATTTCTGGACTGAGGGACGTGCTGTTATAGAGTACTTGTTCACAATACTTATGGTAAACTATTATATCAGACATAAAAGCCCATATAGTGGTTAGTAAAACGATGACTTAAACTACTGTTAGTAAGCAAATGGATTTTTTTGGAATACGCGTAGGGATAGATGTATACTTCTGCAGTTAAAGTATAAATATACTAGCGACCCGTTCCGGCTTCGCACGGGTCTATGTCCCTGCATTTAAATCTGTAATATCTTCGAAAATATACATTCTCGCTCCGATCGCCACGCGGTGCGGACGTGCAAGACCCCGTTCTCCGTTGATCGGTCCCTTCCCGATATTCCGTGGCGCTCAGTTTACTGACGTCACAGTTTAGCGTGTTGGTTCCGTGCTACGGATTTCAAGGTTTTTCTACTCCCTCTGAGTGCTATCGAAGTGCGTTTTTTTTCTTTGCGACTAAGCCCCTTAGTCTTCAAAGTGCTGTGCTAAGTTGTGTTGTGCTTGTGCTGAGTGCAGTGTTGTGCCCAGCGTAAGTAGTCTGGTTTCAGTGCAAAGGATACTTAACGGTGACAACGAATTTGTATTGAACCAGTCCTTTTATTTTTATTTTATTTCTCTTCGCCATTTTATTTATTTTTCTCCTATTTTTATATTTATTTTTACCATATCTGTGTGTTTTCGTGTGTATTTGTCCTTTCTGTCGGTAAAGGTTGACCCTAACGCGGTCAACTCTTTACCTGCGTACCCTTTTTAGGTTTCCAGGTAGCGGTGACAACAAATTTGTTCTGAACCAGTCCTTTTATTATTTTTATTTTATTTCTCTTCGCCATTTTATTTATTTTTCTCCTATTTTTATATTTATTTTTATCATATCTGTGTGTTTTCGTGTGTATTTGTCCTTTCTGTCGGTAAAGGTTGACCCTAACGCGGTCAACTCTTTACCTGCGTACCCTTTTTAGGTTTCTAGGTAGCGGCCTTCGGCGTACTACGGTTAGTTTTAAGTTATTCTCCCCAGCCCCCCTACCGCTGGTAGGGAGGTTAGCCGCTAGGGTTCGCTAGGTTTTTATTTAGGAACTCTAGGCATTGTTATATATTTATATATACTATCATAGTCCCAACCCTTTCCCAAATGGATAAGCAAAGCGTCATTAACAGTGCAAAGGCGTTCGCCCAAGCACTCGCCGCATCGGGTATTTCAATTTCTGACGACATATTTACGCAAGCTGTACTAGCGCTTAACGCGTCCCCGGCCCCTCAGGCCTCCGACGTCCAGACCCCTCAGGTCTACAGCTCTCCCGCGTCTCCCGCCTCGTCCGAGATGGACTGCGAATCGGTCGCATCCTCTCACGCGTCGCGTCGTAAGCGTACCGCTCCCGGGAGCGACTCCGAACCCGCGTCTGATACTTCGTCAGATGCCGTCACCTTAACCAGCTCTCCTGAGCCCGCGTTT
Source organism: Marasmarcha lunaedactyla (assembly GCA_923062675.1). Taxonomy (NCBI): domain Eukaryota; kingdom Metazoa; phylum Arthropoda; class Insecta; order Lepidoptera; family Pterophoridae; genus Marasmarcha; species Marasmarcha lunaedactyla. The sequence continues at coordinate 1,997,937 of OV281344.1, forward strand.
CAACTTGTCGCCAAGCGCTCCAAGAAGCGCTTGAAGAAAGCTTCGGTATCATCAATACCCGAGCCCTCCCCGGTGTCTTCAACACCAGCCCCCGCGCCGTTAAAATCGCTCGTAGTAACCGCGTCTCCGTCAGTCCCATCGAAGCCAGCGACGCGCTGCGCTCCCGTCCGCCGAAGCCTCAGCTCCCTCCGCCAGTATTCCTCCATGAAAAAAGCGCGCTGGACCGCGGTCTCCAACATGTGCAAAGAGCACAAAATTAATTACTTAAAAGCCGCCAACGCTGGCGATACAATCAAAATACAGGTAGTGACTTCCGGTCTTTCACTAGGCTTCTGTCGATCAATCAAATCGCGTATCACACCTACGCCCTCCCGGAGGAGCGTAAGATCCGCGCAGTACTACGGGGCGTCCCGTTCGAACTCAGTAACGAAGACATTCTCGAGGACCTTAAGTCTCAGGGTTTCCCGGCCGTAGCAGTGCACAAGATGCACTCCAACCGCGGTAGGCGTTTTCCTTTAGCTTTAGTAATCTTGTCAAATACTCCCAACTCGAAGGAGATTTTCAGAGAGGCTCGCACAATCTGCGGACTCTCGAACATCTCCGTCGAGCGTCCCAACCCCGCGGTCATCCTGGGCAGTGCCACCGCTGCCCAGCTATATGGCCACGCAGCGGCTAACTGCTCAGCTCCCCCCAGATGCGTTAAGTGCCTGGATCCACATATCACAAAGGAGTGCACTCGCACTCCTGAATCCACTTCCCCCCCTGCCTGTGTGCTGTGCGGCCAGTCCGGCCACACAGCTAACTACAGGGGTTGCCCGCGCGCTCCGCGCTCCACCGTCAAGAGGGTCGCACCTAAACCGGCGCCGCCGCTCACTCCCGCAAACTTCCCGCCGCTGCGCAACCGGGGTCCCCCGGAAGCAAAGCCCGTTCAGCCGACGCCTACTCAGGCTCTGTCTTGGAGGCAGCGTCCGGCCGTCCCGCCTGCACCTTCCCGTCCCACCCCAGCTCCCGCTTCCGTAGGGCCGCGTCCCACTTTGTCATCTTCACCTCAGTCATCGTTGGCTGAGGACATGAAGACCGTGTTTGACGTCATCCCAAACGTCGACATTAACGAAATTTCCGTACTCGCACGCAAACTGCGAGCCGCCCGCTCTCCTCAAGAGCGTTTATTCGCGTTAGCCGAGCATCACTCGCTCCTAAGTTCGTTGTAAATTCTTTTACTTTTGTATAAATTCGTAAATAATAAATTATAATGTCTAGACCCGCGAATCCCGCGTCCAGTCGTATTAAACCCAAGGGTTTATCCCTAGTATCTTTTAACGCTCGTAGCCTTAGCACCAACCTTCCCGAGATTAAACTGTTCCTTCAGAACAAAGAACCTGACTTATTCCTTCTCCAGGAGACATGGCTTACTCCAAACCGCTCCAGGGGATACGCTATTCCTGAGTACGCGTTTACTCGCAACGATAGGCCCAACTCCGACGGTTACGGCGGCACCACTATATATTACAAAAGAGGCTTCCATTGCTGTCCTCTCCCTACCCCTCCTCTCCTCAACATGGGGGTCACTGTGTGTAGATTGGCTATGACTGGTCATCCGACCACCATCATAGCTTCAGTCTACATACCGTGTGGCTCCAGACCAATCCGCAGCGACTTTGAGGCCATTCTCGCCCTCGGCCATTCAGTCATTATGTTCGGAGACTTTAACTCCAAACATACTGACTGGACGTGCCTATCGACCAACACCAGCGGTATCGTCATCACCTCGACATCACTAACTCCCTTGACTTAGACGTCATATCCCCCATCACTCCCACTCACTATCCCAACAACCCGACCTATTCTCCTGACATCCTCGACTTTGCAATTATCAAGCGAATCAATCTTGATCTCAGGTCCATCGAACCGCTCGATGACCTAGGCTCCGACCATCGCCCCGTCTCCCTCGTACTAGGCGCGCCGAACGATAACGTCTCATCTCCTAAGACCTTTACCAACTGGAAAGGCTTTAAAAATACGTTAGTTTCAGCCTTAGAGGCACCGAACTCTCCGCTCGGGATTTCGCCCGACCAATTAGATAGCCCGATTAAAATAGATTCAGTAGTCGATACTCTCACTGATGCTATCAACTCAGCCATCAGTGACAACGTAATCATTGCTAAGCAAGGCAAACCCGCGCTTCCCTTAGCCGTTAGCAATCTCATTAAAGCTAAAAACGCGGCTCTCCGGAGAGCCAAGAAATATCCCACGCCCGCATATAGAACAGCTGCGAATCAGCTTCAACGTAAAGTTAGGTCTTGCCTCGCGGAACTCCGAGACACTCAGTTTAACGATCTCATGGAGAATATCTCCCCGTCCCACAAAGCGTATTATCGAATGGCCCGAGCCTTACGCGTAGACTCCGCCTCTCACGTTCCTCCTCTAACTCATCCCGACGGCACTATTGCCTTCGAAGTCGAAGAGAAAGCCAAATGCTTCGTCGACAGCATAGCGGAACAATGTTTGCCCAGCACGCAACCCGCGGATCCCTCCCACATCCAGGCGGTGGAGGACGAAGTTCTCCGCAGAGAATCTCTCCCTATCACCGACGACCCCGTCACAGTCTCTAAAGCAAAAGTCCAAAAAGGCTGCGGGTGCGGATGGAATTTCCAACCACGCACTTAAGCACCTGCCACAGCAGGTGCTTACCTTGTTAGCTATCATCTTCAATGCCTGCTTCGACCATAGCTACTTTCCAAAAGCCTGGAAAGAAGCGACAGTCTTAGGCATTCCCAAGCCGGGTAAACCTCTGAACATCCCGGCTAATCACAGACCCATCAGCCTCCTCAAGGCAATGTCTAAACTTCTCGAAAGAGTCATACTCTCTCGAATGCGGAACCATCTGTTTCCAACGGATGGCGACCCTCTCATTATTCCCCACCAGTTCGGCTTTCGCGCTAAGCACTCAGCCACAGCAAGTCCATCGAATCGTCGAGTACATACTCGAAGGATTCTATCCGCATCGAAAAAAATCAATCGCGGTTCTCTTTGACGTAGCCAAGGCATGCGACAAAGTCTGGCACAGCGGTCTCGTTTTTAAACTCTATAAAATAGGCTTACCGGTTCGCCTAGTCAGATTAATCGCGTCGTTTCTTAAAGACCGTACGTTTCGATTCAAACATGAAGGCACGCTCTCCGCGCCTCGTCCCATAAAGGCTGGAGTCCCGCAAGGCTCAGTCCTCGCCCCTCTGCTGTACACCGTGTACACTAACGACATCCCCATCCCGCCGAAAGGCGTCGAACTCGCCCTCTTTGCAGACGATACCGCCCTTTACACTAAAGGTCAAAGGATCCCGTATAACATTACCAGACTCCAAAAGGCCGTAAACGCCCTCGGTGTTTGGTTTCAAAAATGGCGTATCAACCCGGAAAAGAGTTCTGCTATTCAATTCGACCATAAACGTCGTAATCGCTACAACGATCCTCACATACGAATGTTAGGTACTCCCATCCCCTGGAAGCGCAGTATTAAATACTTAGGCGTCACCTTAGATCAGACGCTTTCTTTCAAGCCACACGTCGATAGAGTAACGAAACTTGCGCGTTTCTACTTAAGCCGCCTAAATAGTATGATAGGTAGAAAAAGTAAAATGTCTTTTAGAAATAAACCTACGCTCTATAAGATCTGCATTAGACCCGTCATGTCATATGCTTCGCCAGTCTTTGCCCACGCAGGTAGTTCAAAATCTCTTCTGCCGCAGGGCCACAGGCGCACCTTGGTATGTGCGCAACGTGGACCTGCTCAGAGATCTTGAACTATCTACAGTGCAACAGCACCTCAAAACACTCTCAAAATCGTTCTTCAAACGCGCCGAATCCCATCCCAATCATCTTGTTCGAGATTCAGTCTCATATACTGCTCCTGTGTTAGATTCGAAATTCAAAGTCGCTAGGCCGAGAAACGCGCACACGGGCGAACCCACGCAGTTAACTTTAGCTCTCGAGGCCCTTCAGGCCGCAAATCCTAATTCTAACGTAAATTCTAATTCTAACGTAAATCCGAATTAATGCAATTTTATTTGTCAATTTTAAATATTAATTTTTTACTTTTCTTTTTGAGCACCTTCAGTGCTATGTAAATCCCAGCGGGTGACCCCTTAAGGGCCCCGCTAGCGCGGCCTCTTTCTCCGATTGGCCGTCGCTCAGATGAAGGCTGAGTGGCAAAAATGCACGAGCCGACAGGGGGTTTTTTAGTGGGTATGGTTCTGGTAGGCGTCGGGACGAGTCCCACATAACTCCGATCGCGTGCGCGGAGTATGCGTCAGAGCATTTTTTATGTCCTCCTGCCCTTCCCGTGGAGGGGAACCAAAAAAAAAAAAAACGAAAATATTCATTTGAATTACACGCTGTAAAGGGCCATATTCATCTATATTACATGCACGGTGTATTGAAGGTACTTAATTGGATAAGGAGTAATGCTGTATTGCTTAAAATCGCTTCGTAAATAAGCCATTATTTCTCGTAAAAAGTAAAGGATAAGAAATGGTTATTGTGGGTTATCCCTAATAGATAGACATATACCATTGCGGACTTTTTTGTGGACCTTTTTAAGGTGTACAATAATGTACTACATTAATTTGATCTATCTCGTAGGGTTCAGCCCAATGACATACTACATATAGACAAGTCATACCCAAAAATTACCGCACAAAAAAACGGCGTCAACGTAACTATAGATACCCACCCAACGTATAGAGTAATATAATTTGTGGAAGAGGGAAAGAATAATACGGTTCACTTGTTGTTAGAAAGAGATATATCTATGTACTTCGTGACGTTGCTTCGCACTAATTGGTCGCGAGCGTACGTGACGTAATACGTAAATTGTCGCAACTCTATAGCGTTATCTCTTTTACTCCCACATACAAAATCATATTACATCTCGCTCTTCGAGAATGTTGAAATGAATAGCCATGTCAATTTTAAAACGTCATTTTAAATAGCAAAATAAAATAATAAATAGGATAGTTACTTATATTAAATAGTACTTACGCATGAAAAGAATCGTTTATTATTTCTTTTACAGTAATAGAGTAATTAGTACACTGTCTTAAATTAAACACACAAGAAGGCATTGTACGGTATTAAAAACACAGAATTGGGAATAAGTTTTGTTTGACGTTTCGCCGTGACACTCGGTTGCACAAGACTGAGTGAAATAGCGGGCAAATGCCTTGTATTTGCGTTATCATTATTGAGAGCGGGTAACCTGTCTATATGTAATATGTCATTGGTTCAGCCAGCGTTTGCACGGTAAGCGCCAAAAGATGTGTTTATTTACGACATAACATTAGAAACCTCTAAATTTATCAGTCTTTCTCTACTATATTAAGCATGTATTATACATATAAAACTTTCTATTAAAACACTCTGACTATTTAAAAAAAACGCATCAAAATCCTTTGCGTCGTTTTAAAGAACTATGCATACATAGGGACAGACAGACAGCGGGAAGCGACTTTGTTTTATACTATGTAGTGATAATTGTTGGTCTTATGAGGCAACACCTTGGAAGCTGAAAAAGTGGTTATGGTTCAAATTTTTGATAAACGATTATGATTCAGAGTCTAATTAAAAAATTTAAAAATGTTTTCGCTTCCGTCTCTTACATGCCAAATGTGTTGTTTTATAAAAAAAATAAACAAATTTTTGATAGCATTAATGACGTATTTGGACTGGTTGGTACGTGTAGAGACCAGACAAAAAATATAAATTCAAATTCAAATCTTTATTGCGTTCCACAATGGTAAATTTATGTGACAAAATATTATAGTAGGTACATACATCATGGACCCTGTTGGGTAGAACAATTTGAATGGGGATAGAGGGGTTTATTTCAATAATTTAATAATAATAAAATAAATAATATATAATATATTATGTACCTCAATAAGAACAAGCTTATAATAGCTGTTGCATGACCCTCCGAATGTGTGATATAAAGAACTGTCTGAAAACAAACTTAAAACTGCACTTTTAAACTTTAATGGAACGAAATGTATTACGATGTAAATTTATATTTAAATGATACAGAATTGGGACATTAGTTTTATTTTAAATCAAATACAGTCGGAGAATCCTGCGCACGCTCAGATTCGCACGCGAATCCCGTGCAGTGTTGTCGCCCCTTAGTATGCGGAGCGCATACAAAAGATCGAACAATCTCGGCCGAGTTGTCCACTGTACCACTGCACTGTTTCGATTTCTCTTTAATTCATTCATTCGCAATCAGTCCATTCGAGTTGGCATTAACCTCGGAATTTAAACATTTTAATTCACTAGCCTTTACTATTATGGTATATATATATTAAATTCAAAATCTCGACCAAATTCAACCATTTTCCTCAATATCTCAGCCATTTTGTATTTTTTCAAGAAAAATCATAGGAACAAAAGATGTTCGTTATTCAATTGTCTACATTTAATTTCGATTAAAGTGTTGATGTTGTTTTCATTTTACATTATTATGAATCTTTTGATAAATTATTTCCTTTATCATAGGCGTAATTTGACTTTCTTAATTATCATATATACTCAAAAGGAATACAATTTTATCAACATGTTTGCACGCGGATGTTATTAGTATATGAATGGACCTCTATTTAAGGCCATATTTAATCTCATTGAAATAGATCGCAAATAAACAATTCTATTATTATTACTGTCACCAGGGTTTTATGAAAACAAGCTACATAATATAAAAAATATGATAATCATTCTCCTTTACGCAGTTTCCAATAAATCGCATTTTTTATAGATCGTTTCCTTTCTGCAGGTTTCGGCGACAATGCGAGTTTAACTGCAGACGGTAAATTTTACTGAACATTAAATATAATGAGCTTCTTCAGTTTTCCCGGATATTGGTTATTGCTGAATCTCAGGAAATGTCTTCATTCAAGCAGAAATGGATATTGAAATCAAATATTTTAATAGAAGCAGGTATCAATATTTAACCTATAATTTGAAGAATTCGCCCGGACTCTGGCAATGATTTCAACTTTATATTCAGAGTTTTCTATATTTTGTTGTAGTTGCAAGCGGGGGTTAAAATAACCGCTATAGTAATAAAAAAAAATATTTTTTTTGTAAATCAAAGCTGCATATTGTCAACACGAATTGTGCACTGCACTTGATAACACGCGTGCGATAATTGTAATTTAATTCAATTCAATCAGTATGAAGCGATAACTGCAAACGTTTAACTTACTTATAGGAAATTGAACGAGCTCACCTGAAGCGATGAACAAGACGAACATGTTACATGTCCCATTCACTCAGCTATTAAATCAGGTCTGTATGTTTTAGGATGTATAGAGGCCGGCGGCTCATTCGACATTAATTCGGAGCGAACCAAAAAGTAGCTGTCAAATCATTTGGTTCGACATTTAGGTATATTCTCCACGAATGCTGGAATCCCTGTAGGCGTCTCGTAGTCCGATGTTGGATTGGTGGTTTGTGTTGGCCTATATAATCCTAAGTAATCATGTTATAAAGACGAAACTGAGTTTATTTGTTATATATTATATACATAACAAGTACACAAGCGATCATCGTACAATTAGCATACTTGTTGTGAGTGATATGATGAGCAGTGTCTTATGTCACGGGCGGCATATCGAATCCAAAGCGAAATGAAGGGTTCGACGGTTAATTTACGAGGGAAGCGTAGGAATCAGGAGTCCTAAAAGTAGCGAAGGATTTAAGCCTGCCCAAGACGAAGACACTTTTATCCCCAATGAGGATCAATCTACTTTTTACACCTACTGGGATAGTAAAAATCAGTAATACTAGAACTAGAAATGTAATTCAAGATTATGAAAAAAACACTGATAGTTTTGACTTCTTTAGAACAGATAGACATTCGTTGAAATAGCATAGGTTTTCGACACTTCAAGTAGAATATTATTACCAACAATGTACGTCGCTTTTCATTTAAAACACGCTGAAATGAAATCATCACCAAAGATTTTTCTTGACTTTGCATGTTTTACTTCTAAATTCGCCACAAAGATTCCAAACATGCGCCACTTTTTATAGACTTGAATAGAATTATTGAGGCAAAGAACAGAGCCATAGAGGCTTGTTTTATATTTATAAAATATCACAAGTATGTGGTTTAAAATTTAGAACATATTTTTAGTGGATGGCTCGTAGGTGTGATATTACTTTTTATCTTAATAAATGAGTTTTTAGTTAACGTTCCAAATTCAAAATTTTGTTCAATATAATGTAGCGGGTCAGCCTGAAGGCCTAAATAACTTGCTGTATATGGAGTTTGCATGACATATAATGAGGTATTGTTGCGTAGGTTGCGTGAAAAGTACATAGTACACCTTAAATCAGGAGAGTATTATGTATTTCAAGAGATATCAAGCAAAACCTCGTTTTATAATAATTTTATCGTTATGTAGCAAATTTATTTTTGTTCAATGAGAGCTTTTGTGAAAGTTTAGAGAGACAGTAAAAGGTAAATTTTGTGATACGTGGCTCTGGTAAAAGTTTTTCCTATTTTTTTTTTGTTAACGTATATCGTAACATTGACATTTTTTGATGATTTCTTTTTGACATTTCTTTAAATGTTTCAGCACTGATTCGCGTATTGCGGGACTGCAAAAACTTCACTTTCTTTTCAGCCTACCTATCCTATACTTTATATTCGGACCAGCTATTCTTAGCGCCATCTATCGAGGTAGTTGGAACTTTTTTTTAAAGAATTTAGTAATATATTTAAGTTTTTATATATATTAATTTAATATATACAAATTATAAGTAAGAAAAAAACATGTATTACTTTGGTTATTTAATATTATTTAATGTTATTTATTTTAATAAATAACATTACAACTATTGTCCTTAAAGTACAATCCGTAATGTTCGTTTTTATTTAATCAGTTCTTTCTTTTGATCATTCAGTTGCCGTAACCCCGAGAGACTCGCAACCGGTTTTCAAATCAATCAGTATGAAGAACTTACTCTTATACACATAGCGGCTGCTCATCGCGCTTTGTAAATATTTTACTGGAATATTAGACTTTTATTATATTTAAAGTTACGTTAAATCATCTTGGTTCATGATTGAAAAGGTGTAGAACGAATTACCGGCGCTTGTTTGTTTTTGTAAACACAGCCCCAGTGCGGTATTATAAGTGTAGCGGTCAGCAATAATCGCGTGATCATCGATGATTGTCAACAAACCTCATGCCCCATCCACATGCTTGGTGTTTGCCACGAATACCAAACACAACAAACAAAGTCCCAAACATCGACCACAATCACCTGACACAAATAGTCGTCCTCACGCTTGGCGAACATGTCAGTATTTTCTGAATCGGCAAACATGGCAGACGACGAGCTTGTGGCAGCTATCACTTTTGAGTTGACCTATTTTTATTTTAAATTGCTCAATTTTTACCTAATTATGCTAATATCTCTCAAAACAAAAAAAGCTGTCTTGAATTCCATGTAATGAAAATAAAATCATAAAAGTCATAACGAACCTGCACCAGAACGAATCGAGTCATGTTTTTTTCTGAAGGGCCTCCTGAATGTAGCCATTAATATTTATTTTTTATTTTTTAATTCTTTCACATTTTTTTTCATTATTACACTAAGGCGGGTCCACGCATCTTGTACCTTCTGCCTATTTTTGTGAGTAATATCTTTGGAGTTCCAAATGCATGGCTAATTTTGATAAGCTTCTAAAAAGCAAAGAATAGTGTCTTCTGACCAATCAGACATCATTACCTAAGTGGGAAAAAGTGCTGCTCCAATAAAGAAATATCGACGTGACGTCCACCATCCGTAAGCTTGCGCGCAATACTGATGCAATACTGAGCGTGTGGATGCATCGCAAACTGTTTGCTAAACAGCCTTTGATCTGTGAAGAAAAACCGACACCAACGCCGAACAGTGGCGAACACAAACAAAAACAGGCAAACACATACAAACACCTATCCACATATTCGTGTTTGCTGTTTGTTGTTTGCTGTTTGCCATTGTTTGCCAAGCATGTGGACGCGGCTTCACATTTGATATAATTAATTGATGGCTATAAGCCGAGGCAATAAAGAAAGGAATCATAAATGGCGGCTTGTACTTGCATTAACAGATAGTACAGGTAGCATACATTTTTCAATTCAAAATATTTTTATCTATTCAAAAATAATAAAAACAAGACTGGGTTTTCAAACTAGCTTCTGACATCGGCTTCGTCGTCGTGAAAGTTGAAGGACACGTAGTGTCATCCATCATAATTAGAACTTTATTGCTGTTTTCATCGGAAACAGTGCTTTTTTCGGGATGAAAGTCCGTTTCTGTACACATGACAAAGTAAATAACAAAATTTCAGGAGAATCCTTATTATGACATTGGTAAAAATAAAACAAGCATATTATTGAAATCAAGACTAATATTTTTTTTACTTACCGTACGCGGCGAGAGTGAGTATAGACGGCACTAGTGTGCGAGCGAGAGAACATGATAAGCACCGCCATTTTCAATTCCTTTCATTAATGAACCATGTTACATCGATCGCCGATACGTAATACGGCATATTTTGTCTTTGTTTCCTTCTAGTCGTGGCCAAGCTGTATTCGTAATGAGTAATGGCCTATTTCATGCATTTTACATTGTAGACAAAAGAGAGGTTTGTTCCTCTAGTTTTTAACCTCTCTGTCTACCTTTAAATACCTTTGAAAAGCCGAAGTTCAAGTGTATTGTTGTAATCACGATGAAGACGAAAAAAATATAACTTTCATTAAGTGTAAGTTTTTTACCTATCATGAAATATAATATGTGAAATTTGAATTTGTTTTGTATTTTCGAAATGGCCTGTTTATATTCATGCAATATTGATTTTATTTTTAAACATGTTACTGTTCCACAAGTTTTAAATGCATTTAAAAGCATTAAAGTAAATAATACTGCCGATTTAGATGGGATTTCTGTTAAAATTATTGAATCTGTCATTGATGGTATAGCCCCGTACTTAGCCAGTATATTTAATGACTGTGTTGATAATGGTGTTTTTCCTGATTTAATGAAATTGAGTAAGGTCATTCCAATATTCAAAGCAGGTAGTATGTCTGACCCTAATAATTTTAGACCTATATCTATACTACCAACGCTCAGTAAGATTTTTGAAAAATTAATTTTAAATCAATTACTTTCTCATTTTTACGGTAATAGTTTAATGAATTTTAAGCAGTTTGGTTTCACGCGGGGTCGCTCAACAACCGATGCCGGTGTTGAGCTCATAAAACACGTATTCAGCGCCTGGGAGGAGTCGTGTGATGCTATTGGTGTTTTTGTGACTTGTCCAAGGCGTTCGACTGTGTGGATCATACTACTCTACTCATGAAACTGCACCATTACGGCATTAAAAACCGAGCGCTTGCCTTGATTAAATCATATATTTCTAATAGAAAACAGAAAGTTGCAATAAATGGAGAAAAATTATCAGGATCGGCAGTGACAATGGGTGTGCCCCAGGGCTCAGTTCTTGGTCCTTTCCTATTTTTAGTTTATATTAATGATCTGCCATCGGTCGTTAAGAATCAATGCGAGGTCATATTGTTTGCTGACGATACTTCCTTCTTGTTTAAAATCAAAAGACAAGAAATTGACTATCGAGCGGTGAACAAATGCATCTCCAACACAGAGCAGTGGTTCTCAGCTAATAATTTGCTCCTCAATGAAAAAAAAACGAAATGTGTTAAATTTACATTGCCAAATGTCAAACAGGTAAACACAAACATTGTAGTTAAGAGCCAGGAACTGACTCCTGTAAACTCAACTGTATTTCTGGGCATAACCTTAGACGCCAAACTGCAGTGGGGACCGCATGTTGATGGTTTAGCGAAAAGGCTTTCTGCCGCATATGCTGTTAAAAAAATTAGACAAATTTCAAATGAAACAACTGCTCGATTAGTCTATTTTGGTTACTTCCACAGCCTCATGACATATGGTATTCTGCTGTGGGGGAGTGCTGCCGACATCGATGCTATATTTATTCTGCAGAAAAGGGCTGTTCGCGCAATCTATCAGCTCGGTCCAAGGGTGTCACTTAGAAGTAAATTTAAGGAAATAAATATTCTTACCTTCCATTCACAATATATTTTAGAAAATTTAATGTATGTTAAAAAGAACATAACCTTGTTCAAAAGAAAAAAAGATCTGCACAATGTTAACACAAGAGGAAGAAATATGCTGGCAGCTCATAATAGCAGGCTTCATAAAGTCACTAACTCATTCATGGGTCAATGTATACGCTTTTATAATAAGGTTCCTGAGGATATCCAAGGTCTTCCTACTGACAAATTCAAAGAAACTATAAAGGAGAAGTTGTGTGCTAGAGCATATTATAAACTATCCGATTATTTGGATGATAAAAGCCCTTGGGTATAATCCCCTCATTAACAGGATTGTACTAGTATTTGTAACAAAGCATGTGTAATGTGTCTGTTTGTGCGATGAGTTCTTCGTCCCGATGAATATCTAAAGCGTCATTGTCACTAAAGTACGTCTTCTTATGGTAGCGTCGGGTGACGGGTCGTTCACTTCCCTCTAATATGGTTGAGGAGGGCGATGGCTGGATCCCGCGTTAACTCGTGAACGGGTGCCGTTTGAGGGTGTTCGTCGTTTGGATACTTTGGGGGAGGGAGACTTGCCGAGCTAACAGATGCAGAAAAGAATAATTTTGTATAGACATAAAGAGACTCTGTAAATTTATTTTGAAAAAAAAAAAATATACCCGTGAAGTTTCTTGCCAGCTCTTCTTCACGAAGGTTTTTTTTCGAACTGGTGGTAGAATCATGTTTTATTTGACGTCAATAAGAACAAGTAATTGTCAATGTTGAGAAATAAATATTTGAATTTGAATATATATGAAATTATTTTGTGGCCTAGCGCTGAGGGTGCTTAGCCGGAACTTAAAAGTATTCCTACATACGATACGCCTAAGGGCACCTGAGATGGTACAGATAACATTGATTCGGAAGGGTCATCTACTGCCAAAGAACCAGCAAGAAACTCAGTAGTAATGCGTACGCCGCGTTAGCCTGGCCCACCGGTGGGTTAGGCGATTCGAATGCCGTGTTGCCCTAATTCTGACTGGAACACCGGCGTTCCTTGTTGTAATAGCGTCGTCGGGATCTGTTAAGACGTTACGCGGACGCCTATAACGAAGCGCCGCGTCTGCGTTGGCTGTGTAGTCAGCTGACTTATTGACCAGCGGGTTGGTATGGCATTGTCGAAATGACTTCTACACGGCAATTTTATGAACGTTTCAACAGTGGGTGCAAGTTATGTAATAAGCCTACTGACTTTTTTAAAATTAAAACGAATAGGTGTCTCTTCGATAAACGAATTACGTTCTGGACAAAACGCATTAAACTATATTACGGTTACCACTGCCTAAATATCCCTAGGGTTGCTGTCCGACTTAAACGGGAACCTCAATAAAAAAGGATGGGTAATTGATCGTATTGACAGGTTATTCGTGTTATAAATATACGCACTAGGTTGCTATGGTCAGTATGGCTCGTAAATTTGGGCGAACTCATAAATATATATTCCAAGGAGGATAACATCTTAGAGCTAGTAGAAAAGGCAGGAATGCTATCCCACACCTCAATGAAAATATTGTAATGGTTCAATTTTATAATAAAAAAACGATTGTCAATTTATAACGACAACCGAGTAGCGCAATGGCTAGTAGCGCCTGCCTCCCAGGTTTGAGTCCTTGTCAGGGTGTGGTGAACATAGATGTTTGTTGTCGGTTCGTGGTTGTTGATATTTATACGTATTATTATTCTTCCTTCCCCTTCACTGTATATAGTCATCTATAACACAAGCTCTGCTTACTTTGGGCGTCACAGTTGGTGCGTTTGCCTGGGGATTTATTATTATTATTATTATTAAATAAATTATGCTTTCGTTAACGCATAGACACACTAGATAAATTATGTTAAATGCTTGATAGATTCTGCCAAATCTTATGACATATGATTTTTAAAGATTTTAAGCCTCATTAAAATAAGTCGCATTCCTCGCGACTATACCGCCAGTAGCCGCTCAATCTTACAAACAAACTTTGTAAAACTAAACGATATTTGATCGCCGAGACCTTCGAACAAGATGCCAGCTTTTTAACCACTATCTCGACAAAGGTCGTTAGTTTTGTATGGGAATCAAAACGGGATGAAAAAAAAACGACAACTGTGACGGTTCAATACACCTTACACCCCATATAAACACCAAATTTACAGGAAGCGTTGCTCTGATTATCAAAGAAAATATATCCTATTGGGATTTATAGAATCTAATATTGAGATGCATCTCGCGAGCATTATCAACTCAGGGAACGCCGCATTGCACGCAATCTAGTTTGATCGATTTCTGATGCATGAATTCAATAAGATAGGGCTGTCGAAATGTATCTACGTTTTGTTGCTGCGTGATTGCTGTTTCTGGGTTTCAGTTTACAGTGTACTCTATACGCATGTATAACAAAACAAGTCAGCGCTAAATAGTCTTTCGTCGTCGACTCGAACAAGCCTCATGCGCCAAAGTTCCTAGGTTCGAGTCCTGGCCGGGGTTTAGGGAACTTAACCACGCGTTCCCACCGATAAAAATGGGTGAGCAGTCATATATATTCTAATCGCTTAAGTAAAGTTGATATTGCGATGGTCATACACAACACAAGCTCTGCTTATTTTGGGGCCATACAGTTGGTGTGTTTGTTTAGGGATGGTTTTGGGGGATATGGTATTTAGAGGCTTTCGTTAATAAGAAAATCTTTCACAAAATCAGTATTATTGAAGATAAAGTTTTGCATGTTTTTGTAATACATTCACTTATTAATTTACTTACTTGGGCATTTAACTCTACTATCTAGATCAAGTAAGATCTTGTAAGTACTGGTTAGCCTTATAACTAAGGGTTGATTGATACAGATATGAAATAAAAGGGTAACAAAAATAAATTTAAATATAAATTTAAAAAAACACTTATTGGCTACATTAAAATAGATTGTATGTAACTAGTAGATAATTATTAATGAGACTCTCGACCCCGCAGTCGAACTGTTAAATAGTTTTGCCGGACTGATTTAGGTCTGAGATTTTTTAGTATTTTTAATAATAAAAAAATAATTTTTTCTTGACATAATTTCTATGGAAAGTCTTGTCAAGTGTCAAAATTATTCTATTACTTACTATGAATAAAATGTATCAATGCAATTACATTACATTGAATTACATTGCAAATATTAAACTTAAGGAATTATTAAACTGACATTTATACACATTAGACTTTAATAGAGTTGAAAATACAAACACAAAATTGTGTGTATTGTAGGCCGTGGTAGACTATAAATTACCTAATGTTAGTCCGGTGACATCCCAGCAGGGGGATTCGGGGGGCTGTCGTGATGACACTTACTAGGATTTAGTAGAGTAAGTACGTTCAAGGTTTGATTACATAGGTCTGATTTAAAAAATAATACCTCATGACAACCCTGAATATTCAGGCATTGTTCTTTAGTCAGCAGTGCCACAATTGTCAACGTTCGAAACTGCATGAATAATGTATTACCCGATAGCAGCGTTTTGGGACATTTGCAACATCTAATTAAATAAAATATTGCTACGTGGCCCCTACGTATTTCTTGCATGTGGAATGCCTGAGACACGAAGGCTTAAATTATCCTAATGAATACAGAAAACATGCCAGAAAAAAAATTATTAAAAACTGCCCACTTTTTGGGCCACTTCCACTGTTTGTCGGTAGTGGCCCGAAAAGTGGGCAGTTTTTTTCTAGGTAAAAGTAACCTGTTGTGCTTTTCTGTAGCAACTCATGATAAAATGGATGCTAAATTTCATGATGATTACAGAAATAAACTCTCTCACATGCAAATACTTTAATATTAGTGTTATTGTCGTACTCGCACATGTTTGGTTCATTAGAACCTATTACCGCTTATGATTCGTTTATTTGAGTATTGATCATATATATGAATCAAATTTTAACTTATATTCTCAGAAAAACATCTATTTACATATACAATAATGAAATGAAATGAAATATTAAATGAAATGAAATATTTATTTCTCAACATTGACAATTATTTGTTCTTATTGACGTCAAATAAAACATGATTCTACTGGCAAGAAACTTCACGGGTATATTTTTTTCAAAATAAATTTACAGTCTCTTTATGTCTATATAAAATTATTATTTTCTGCATCTGTTAGCTCGGCAAGTCTCCCTCTCCCCAAGTATCCAAACGACGAACACCCTCAAACGGCACCCGTTCACGAGTTAACGCGGGATCCAGCCATCGCCCTCCTCTGCCATATTAGAGCGACCCGTCACTCATTGAGACCAGCTGGAAATTCGCAGAAATTCTGAAATAAACTTAGTATTCAGCGCTTCGAACTAGATACGACATTATTCCGCGAAGCCTAGATATAAACTTCCGTAACGTATAAATAATCCAACCGACTTTCTCATACCAATCTCTTATCCAATAATGAATCGTTCCTTTGAAATAAAATGAAGTAATAAATTTAAAAATAATAACAAAATAACTAGTCGAAAAAGAGTTTTTATTGTTGAAGTCTCGTCTCTTACAGTTTTAACCACCATTTTTTAAATATTGAAATAGGATTAGAGTAATAATTAATAGTAACCGAGTTCTGTTTATAAAGAAGCAGCCAGTGAAATAAGCATTTATCGTGCAAGGTATAGAATACATATTACTGTGTGACATGTCGCACAAACACGAACAAATCGTGCCAATTTTTAACATTAAATCTATAATATCAGCTTTCAAATCAGCAATCAAATTTAAATTCGAATTTCAAATTAAAATTCAAAATATTTAATTTCATGCTAGGTTTCATTTTACACTTGTTGAAATGACAGCTTAACTTCGACTCTTAAAAGGTATTATGGGTAGACTGAGAGGAAAAGAAACCAGCGGAAAAAAAAACATGCCAGTACTCTCTTATAAAACACTTGGGGTAGAAGGTATACAATTTGACAATGACATGAAAGAAATACACAGATGACAGCTAATTATGCGTGCTAATGAAATGCCGCAGCCAAGCTGTTTACATTGTATGTTTATTTTATTTATTTATCACACGCAGAAACAGAAATAGCTTGTGGAAACTTCAATCCCATTCCTTTTGTCATCCAAGTAAACTGTGATCTTATAGTAAGCTTTTTGACAAAGTATTTCCTTAATGCTTTGACTCGAGCTTATTGTAACGACGTATTGAAATACCAAAAATGATTTGCTGCTTTTAGCCAGTCCAAATTTTGGAAATGCTAACTTACGGTCTTCCCTAGTTCTTACTAAGTAATCATTATCATGGTTATCTTTCTTAATTTTAAATTTATTAATATTCTTGTGAATGTACGATTTATTTTCACAAATATATTGTGATGAAAGGCTGAATATTCTAATTTCTTTAAACTTTTTTCTTAGAGATTCTATATTTCCTAAAATATGTACAATCAATGATATCTGTTATATAACCTCGGGCTGATATTAGAAAAGCACTTATTAGAAAGCTCCAAAATACAATAACTTAAGTAAACCTAGACCAATTTTCCGCACAAATACTCAAAACCCCATATCGGGTTCGATTTATCATCGATAATACCTGCTTCGATATACTAATACTAGGTAGTATTTCATACAGGGCTGCCAACTGCACGGTTGCTCGGTTGACATAGCACGGTTTCCAGCCGGTTGCACAGGTGATACAACATACGAATATTACGGTGATATGTTTATTCTTTTTTCAAATATGAAGCGGGGGCTTGTTTTTGACAGAATCCAATTGTATAAGGTGGTTTTCGTTTTTAAGAATGAGGCCGCGCTCACTTTGGACGCGAATTCGTACGAATATTACTCGTTCGGAAACGTACGATCGTGATCGTACGAATTGAGTGCTCACACTGGCTACGTTTTTTTCCGTCAAGTAGGCAGTGTAAGGTCATATCATCGGTGAAGTCATCTTTGGTGCGATGAATAATCTATATCTTTTAGAAAATCATCTTCTAAACCATAGATTGTGACGGCGTCGGCGATCTGTTTATCATTAATTTAATAAATAAATTCATTTACTCACCAGATATTTCCATTTCTTCGGAAATTTCACGCCATGCCCTACGCTGTAGGTCACGTAAGTAATGACTAGAATCGCTTTGATCCCACAAACATCTATGTCCGTAAACGAAATTAATTAACTTTTCTACATCCATTTGGTATTCGGATGCCCCGTCGTAACGTCGTAACGTAAAAACTTTTGTGTCAAAGTGTTCAATGAGTTTCTCGTTTATATTATTAAAAGGGTAAGTACTGATAGTTGGTCTACCATATAAACAAAAAAGATTTATTTTACCAAAAAAAAAAAAATACAAATGAACTAGTCCAACCCAAAAATAGCAAATGAATATGATATTACATAGATAGAAATTAGTACGTTATAATAATAATAATAAATGCCCAGACAAACACACCAACTGTATGGCCCCAAAGTAAGCAGAGCTTGTGTTATGGATGTCCGTACAGCGAACTGGGGGAAACCCAGAATAAACATACATATAAAAATACAAACAACCATGACCCGTGAAGGAACATCTGTGTTCATCACACAAATGAAGGCCCCGGCCAGGACTCGAACCTGGGACCTTCGGCGTATGAGGCAGGGCTACTTACCACTACACACAGTAACAACTATAACTTTTCTTAGAGCAAAAATAAATAGGCTCAAAAATTTTACATTTCACAGATAATATTCTATTTCATATTGAAACCAAAAAAAAGTAAATTAAAACCTCAACAGAATTTTCCTGCAAAAAACTGCCCGTACTTATTTTTACGACCGTTAAAGCAGAGTCTCGTAAAGTCCCTTAACCACGCCAGTTTAATCTGGTTTAATCCAGTTAAAACCGGTTCCGTTCGGAAATGTGCATTTAAGTGGTGGCTATGTAATATGAATGTATCTTGCTATTGTAATTGTAGTTCTTGAGCCAAGTCGGAGTCGCTCCAAGACGTCTGCATTGCTTGTATAGATATATTTATAACTGCACTTGTATAATTTGAGATAAACTAATTTGACGGCCTTGACTCCTAGGTCGGTTTGAGTCCTGGCCAGGGCAGTCGATTGTTTAAGGAACACAGATGATATAACATGTATATATATCTCGGGTCATGGTTGTTTTTTTTTGTATTTACATATGTATGTTTATTCTGGGCTATATATATAATTATAATAAATATAAGTATATTTATTATAATTATTGAGTGACTAGCTTGTTCTACCTTTGTCAAATAGTACATAAGGGGTTTGGACAGAGTTCACAAAATGTCTCGCTTCCCGTTCCACTGGTTCTTTATATGCTTTGTTTGACCGCTAGTTCGTAAACTAATGTCAGGGCGCTTAATATGTAAATTGATTTCGTAGGTACGTTTGCGGAACATTTGCGTTATTTCAGAAAGTGGTAGTGTCAACTCTAACGAAGACTCAAATATTTGTATGATACAGACAGAAACGTCACGATGTTCTTATTTATAAAACTCCTGCCTACATAGTTCCAAGACTAATTATAAACTACCCGCGGAATTACGCAATTGCCTAACATTGAACAATATTGAATCTAAGCACAAATCACTTTTCATAAATAACATGTGTAACTGATCTATGTATTATTGAATGTGTATTGCTGATTATATAACATGTATACTTTTATGTTAAGACTACTATTCATCATTGCCGCCAATGTAGACTTAGGTTAGCATTATATTATAAACCTAGTAGAACTTTTTTATTTTTTTAATTTATTTATTTACAAAAATCTACAGCACTTACTTTAAATTAAAAAAATTATACATAACTATAATATTAATCTTAATAATATGGAAGCTTAACTTATTGCCAATTACGGACTTTTCATTTTTTAAATAAATTCATTCTCTTATGCTAATTTGTATATTATTTTCTTTAAGTTTTTTAATATGATAATAATGAAAAAAATTCTTAATGTTGTATACTTATTTGTATAAGGATTTGTTTAAACTTTTGTCTAGTAAATTATTCCTTAATAAATCCTTAAACTACAGATCGAATACGTATTAATAATTTAATCGGCATTGGAAAGATAAATTCTTCAAAAATATCATAGGAATGCTATCTAGAAGCTTCCACAGGATCAACTCTACGAAGACGAAACCATCAAGTCATATAGGCGTAAAACATGCGGCCGGCTACAGCTTACATTATATATTATGTACAATAATAATAAATCCCCAGACAAACACACCAACTGTATGGCCCAAAAGTAAGCCGAGCTTGTGTTATGGATGACCATACAGCGAACTAGGGGGGAACCCAGAATAAACATACATATATAAATATCAACAACCATGACCCAAAAACAAACATCTGTGTTCATCACACAATTGAATGCCCCGGCCAGGACTCGACCCTGGGACCTCCGGCGTATGAGACACGGCTACTGACCACTACGCCACTCGGCCGTCAAACATTAATAATACTCGTTCTTAATTTACCAGCCTTAATGTAAAACAGAATAATACTGTACCAGTTTCGAGTATAATAACGAACCACCATGAACATGTTTTTTCATATTCTCTCCAAACATTACGCAAAAGTCACTAAGACAAAAACTTTCTTTAAAAATATAAAATATTTGCAAAGAAAATGGAATGTTCATCCGACGTTTTCGAGCAAAGAAATAATTTTTGATGAATGAAAAATCTCAGCTTTCATCAATTTGATGAAATGTACTAATTCTCTTGACGCATTTTATATAAATGTTTAAGTTTCTTTTTATGTAATATAATAACTTAAATCAATTTTTCGAGTCTTATCAAGAAACTGTCTTCGTTAACAATCTAAACAGCATCTTTCTTCAACTACATAATCCTGAATACTACGTACGTCTCCACATACATAAAAAAATAGGTCACCCACATACTTTTTTAATCCTTATAAAAGTAGGCGACGGATTCTGTCTTCCATCCGGCGGAGAGTGCATTCATAAAGACACCTCTATTACAGACCCTCTTTTGTTGCTCTTTGACAAGCTGCCTCTATTTCTACCGTGATTATTATTCTATGACTGCGTCGTTGGGATTCTGTCTTTGAAAGTAGAATTTACCAGACTTGGAAATTTGAATTTCGAACAGATTTTAAATGCTCGTAAATGTTTCGTCACTTCGTTGTGAAAAAGAAATATTTTTGTTGTCAAAATATTTTGTTTTGCGACCATAATTGGTTTTTTTAATTTTAATGGTTTTACTGAGAATAGGTTATGAAAATCTTTGTAAAAATTTCTCATACAATGTGTCCAATGTTTAAAATGTACTAACAGAAATTTTCTAATACACAAAATTTTGAATGATCGTTCAAGGACTAAAATGTTTGTCTAGCTATATTTTTATTATATGAATTCAGTCCGGTAAATAGGCGTTTAAACCGTCACACCATGTTCTTTGGGCTCTTGTTGCTTAGGTGTGTGTATACAATCAATACATATACGTCACACAAACACACACAGTTGCTGTATATGTACAAGTTTAACGCACACAAAGGCCTGCATCTATACCGTAATACGCTACAATGTTAGAACAGATTTAATGAATATAAAAACTATCCGTTTGATCCGCGTAGCTGCCTATCGCCTGGGAATTCTTGGATAAAATATTGCCAATGATACTTCGGGATAACATACCTAGCTTACGAATGCTGATAACTTATGTGGAATCGGTTCGAATTTCAGAGTATGTCGACTACATATAAACAAACAAACGAACAGTTTTTTTCTTTCTATAATATTAGCACTGTACGCATTTGCACAATACGCGGAAAGCATTGTACGATGTAAATAGTTTGATTCCCATACATTACGTTATAATTTTATATAATTTTTACGGAAAATCAGTCACGCAGCATCATAGTTATTAATTACGTTTTTTCAAAAGTTTACGGTTAAGTTTGAAAACGATATAAAAAAAACGAACACAAGATAATGGGCTAATTGTGTGTGCGAATGTCATATTGCGTTACATATGTACATTGGAATATTATACCGATTTAGTTCGCGATTAGTACACGACCATTACGGTGACATATCATTCATAAACAGCACAGTTAGACTAATTCGGCAAAAAACTTTTATTTACTAACTGCCAAAGGCGTATGGAATCGGCCCATATAAGCATGAACTAGAACAATGCAGAGGATAACTTAAATCCTTACTTTTTTACGGAAGCAAGAATTCAAGTATAGTTACGAAGTCGAGGGCGAAATGACAGATGTTAAGTTACAATATTCCCGCTTGTCACACCCACACTGTACATATTTCCATAGAATATTTATTTATTTAAATAGCTACACCAATGAAAATATAAATATACAATTCAAGATAACAGATACGTATTTACAGGTGGATACAACTATAATAAAAATTGTAAACAATACAAAACCTAACCAAAAACCAAAATCAATTATTATAATAAGTGTGTATTATTATTTTTATTTTCTTTGAATTAATAATCGGGCAGAGCAACTAATAGAAGATCTTGGCATTTACTTTTGAATACAGGTTCAGGGTATTATTATTATTATTATACAATATACTACCATATATGTACGTAATTTAAGTTATCAATTTGAATGTCCTTTAACTTCTCTACTTTGTAAACAAGCTGTTACCAGGCCACCATAAATCTTAAACCGTGCTTTACGAATTCAGTATTTAGTCTCTCAAAAACATTTCTTTTATCTTATAATGATTTCCAGAAATCCTATTCTCATTCCAGTACAATTCAAAGAAATCTGTCTGGCTTGAGCTGGGGGTTAGAGATTATCTGTTTCAGTCTGTTGTATTTTTAGAAGCATAAAATATTAGTAACATATTAAATAACAATTTCGATGTTTGATAAATAAATGAATATTGAAAATTATTACTGACTCTTTGAATTATAATAAGAAGTTGAATGGAATTATTCTTGTATGAACTGTTTTACGTGTGTGTGTGTGTGTGTATTACCGTATGACTCCAATACTTGCACAATTTAAATAGGGCAGAAATAAAAACTACATATAAAATAAAAATAAACTTACTTTTATAAATAGCATGTTTAAATAATCTACGACTGACATATGTTAAATCTTGCGTTATTTATAATTATTTAATTAAAGTGTTTCTCGTTATATTGTTTCGTGTATATCTTGTAATTTTTTTTATTTTCTATAATTATATTCTACCTATATAATGGTGTTGTTAGCAAATAAACCGTATTTATTTCTTCTTAAATTAAAGTAAAATATTAATAAAAAAAAACAACTCGTCAGTTTTTATCACCTTCAGCCAGAATCTACATGAAAATTGAATTAAACGAGACATCAGAATTAAGAACTCGGCAACTCCAGCGAGTATTGAAGCGGGAAAGTTTGGGACTTGTCAAAAGTGGTCAAAGTTAGGGAAACTGAGTTTTGGCGCGCAAACCGTTCGTGGAGAGTCGGAAGTTCAGTAGAATGAAACTGAGATCGTTAAATTTTGATTTGTGTAATTACTTTTCGGTTCGTTTGATGCTAGCATTTGTGGGGTTTATTTTTAGCTAAGTTCTTCAAAAGCATGGATAGATTTGTGTATAATAGAAAACTATATATCATAGAAAAACATTAAATAAAATAAGGTTACTAAATGTTTCTAAGTGTATTATGAAGTGAATAAATAATCATAAAGACGTGTAGGAAATGCAAAAGATTCTTATTTGGCGTATCAAGTCTCTTTACACGACTCGTCACACTATACATTCTGCTCTGCTTTAATATTTACTTAGAAATATAATGCTTCGACAATATCAGCAACAAACGAAGATGTTCTGAATAAAATATCTATTAAAGATATTTAATAGAACTATGGAAACAACAATAGTGTAGCTTGTGGTAAAATTAATTCTCATTAAAATGAAGTAATATTTACCACAAAAAATTAAATGAACATCACATTCCTCTTCATTTTTGTTTTCTAGCAGTTCAAAGCTCGTATATTTATCCTGTTCAAAAATTCAAAGTACAAAAAACGTTTACTTTGACGAAATTCGAAATACGAATCTAATCTTTAACTTCGGCTTCAAATGTATTATAGGTAGAAAGAGAAGCAAAATCGTCAGCGGAAACAATTGCCTCTCGGCACTCTTTTGTCCCTTATTCCCTATTGCAACATTACATTGCGACATAGCAGCGGAACCGTATTGGCTATCGATACACTAGGGACGTGCTAGGGACGATATCGATATTGCTTAAAAATTGCTGGTGTTTCAGTTATAGGTAGATTATCTGCTTTAGAAGCTTGATGCCGAATTCAATTTGATAATTTTTTTTACGCTTGTTTTATACAAATAATAAAACAAGTGCACAAATTGAGGTAACTGGAGATGATTAATGAAGTAATTGTCAGTTCTAATCAAAATAAATGTAAACTGTAAAAGCTGCTTACATTCATATTTTGCTATTATTTTTTGTGTTCTATCATAAAAACTTCGCCTAAAAGACTATGTACATTGCAAATTTTAGATACACAAGAATGCACAATCTTACATACGTAGCACTCCATCGATATCAAGATTATGAAATCAAGACTATGAAATTATCAAGACGATTATGAAAATAAGTTAATGATTTAAGAAAAAGCATTCACCGTGTAAAGCAATAAAAGAATAGCATATCGACTATTGGCATCCCGAAATGGGCATCGGATGATTCCGGCCGCGTCGCGCTGCGCGAATGTACAGCGCGAATGTACAGCGTGGGCATTCCTCGTGAGGGTAGTTGGCAACCGAGCCCGGGTTTATTTATGGAGAAAATAATTAGTTTTAATGTATAGCGTATTAGTATACAGTGCTTACCTATGCTATTAACATACAGCCAAGTGATATTAAAAAGAGGAAAGATTCTGATTTTTTTATTATACAGGGTGTATTGTACAAAAAAGTATTTTACAAAAAAATATTCCAGATTGAGTAAGTCTCCACCGTTCAACTACAAAAAACAGTTTTTCATTTGGACTTATGGTCTTTCCATAAAAAAATTCTAAACATTTAGACTTAAAGCGCATGACCACACACCTATCCAGATAATGCGCGGACCATGCGATCAGCTGGGAGGAAGTTGCACAATAGAGAAAACGTAAACGTAGATAAGTAGAAACCTTGTTACTTACTTGCGTAAACTGCAGCGTTCTTCAGCGTAAACATAAGTCCAAATGAAAAACGGTTTTTTGTAGTCGAATGGTGGAGACTTACTCAATCTGGAATATTTTTTTATAAAATACTTTTTTGAGCACCCTGTATGTAATCGAAAATCTTTGGAGCATCTGAACCCGTTTTAAAATTCTTCCTCCATTTGACATTATCCCGGAGTAACATACTTTATTATACATAAATTATCCTCAAATTTCTCGTTTTGGATCTGGAATGACCTGAAAATAATCGTAAAAGATATTCATTTAGTGCAAAAGATTTTTGCCTGTGATGAAATCTGATGAATTTAAAATTTGTAAGCCTTGTACAAGACAAAGTCGGTTTGATTCTAACTGAAAAACTTTCCAACAGCTTCAGAAGAGCCACTTTATACCTTCAAATGAGCTAAAATAATCTTCTTATTAGCAAATGTCACTTTTGGTTAATATACATCTTTCTAACAGTGAAAAACACTTTATGATCAGTTCGGAAATTTTAGAATTTATCCATGTATATCGTTATTACAAAGAGGTAAAAACCTATAAGCGGTGATTTATTGACATATGGGTACACAAAAACTTTCCCAAAGACACAATGGAGGGAAAATGAAAAGTACCTGCCAATGTTGTGTCAAACTTCTGGTTTCAGTTTCTCTATTGGTGCGTTCCGTTTGCCGCTCACAGCGCTATCAGCGCTAAAAGTGCTCAAAACCGTTCCGATTCGTTTTAGCGCGCTAAAAGTGATATTAGTGCTATTGCAATCGGAACGGTAAATACGTTTACGGAAAAAATACGGAACGGGTATATGAGCGCTGTGAGCGCTATAATTGGCAAACGGAACGCAGCGTATAATATGTCTTTTACTTACAAACTTTACTCGTACCAATTAATAAACTAACATTCCCGTTAAAATTATTATAACTAAAAAATATATCTATTAAATTCTTTCGCCCACCCAGTAGACCGCATACCCTCCATTCGACTATATGTGACAGCGTTGACCACTCACTGCGAGGTATATTCCAGCGCTGTACGAATATACCGACCAAAAATGTTAGCTTCAAAATATAGATCGTTCTACGAATGGAGGTGTCTCAGGTTTGATGGTCGCAATTTAGGTCGTATTGTAGTTCGATTTTAAATGAAAGATATTCTTTTTCGAAAAATTTAAGGGATTGAATTGAGAAGAATCTGTTTCTACGTTTATATACCGACATTGCTACACGTAACTCCGAACTGTGTTAAATTGCGACACGCGAATATTGAAGGCATTAAATCACGAATAGAAGATTTAAATTATAGTATATGAACAAATAATGGTGGAGTTCACAAAAGATTATGAATCGTTGAATAAGTTAACCCTTAATAAGGCAAAGGTTATTATTTCCTACCCATAAAGGTAAATAATATTCCCACTTCATAGAGAAATGCGTAAACTTAATTGGGCAAAGAGATATTATTTCCCACCCAAAAAAAAGGTACTTCCCCCAAGGGTAGCCCCTTTTCTATATTTTTTATATAATTAATAAAAATATAATATAATAATATTGGACGAATTAATTTAGATGTATGTAATATAAATATTGATGCTCTTACAAAAATTATAATATAGTTCGAGTTATGCTAGTGCTCGTATGTATGACACATTCGACATACCAAGTTAATTCAATAAATATCCAATAAGTGTGGGGACACATATCTTTTTTTTAGCATATAAAAGTAACATAATGAAGCCACAATAGAATCTAGGTACATGAAAGTTTTTTGATACGTCGTCGATTCCAAAAGTTACGTGTTCCGATTTCTGAATCTATGGCTGTCTTTTGTGTGTAGCAATGTCACTCACAGACTGGAGTAGGGCTGTTCCGTTTCATGTTATGCATCATTCAGAAAGTATATTTATCAGAAGTAAATTTATTTGTACACACATTTCAAATTCCCTCATTAATGCATATTATAATAATATGCATAATTTTTGAACTGCTCAACCGATTTTCATCAAATATAGCAAATAATCTCAAATTATTCAAAATCAAAATAAAATCAAAATATTTTACTTCTATATTCAAAAACTTGTTACTCGTGATGAACTTAAAAACATAAAAATCATAAAGAGTTATCAACGTTTAACTACTTGGACTTGATGAAATAAGTTTTTGTTAAATTGTTTTTTTTTGTTCCCCGTTTGGGCAGGCAGGCAAAAAATGCATTTCCGCATACCTCTCGGGCGCGTTACTAGGCATCTGGGACTAGTTCCTAATGAGCACTACCCACTAAAAAACCCCCTGAATTACTCGTGCAAATTTTTGCCACACAGCCTTCATCTGAGCAACGGCTAATTGGAGAAAGAGGCCGCGCTAGAAAGAGGCCGCGCTAGAAAGAGGCCGCGCTACAAAGAGGCCGCGCTAGAGAAAGAGGCCGCGCTACAAAGAGGCCGCGCTACAAAGAGGCCGCGCAACAAAGAGGCCGCGCTACAAAGAGGCCGCGCTAGAGAAAGAGGCCGCGCTAGAAAGAGGCCGCGCTAGAGAAAGAGGCCGTGCTAATTTTGATAAACTAAGAGGTGGGTATAAGCAATTTTAATTCTTATACATACTATTATAAAATAGAAAGATTTGTTTATCGTAGTCGATAAACTCGAGGGGGTAATGGACCGATTTTAGAAATTCTTTCGTAATTTGAAATCTGCTTTATTAACATAAGCAGGAGAAACATATAATTTAGTGAAGAGTTACGCGTGCATCCTACTAATACTCGAATTATAAATGTGAAAATTTGTTTCTATGTTTAGATGTTTGTTACTCAATCACGCTAAAATTGCTGAACGTATTTGAATGATTTTTGGTATATGGATAGAATACAGTGTAGAATAAAATATAGGCTAGTTTTTATCCTGAAATATTAACGGGATCCGATATGTCTGCTTTATCAAAGGAACTTACCAAGGTAATATAGCAATTATTTATTCATATTTTTAGAGCTCAATGCTCAATTAATTCACCATGCATTTAAAACTACAAAAAAGAGAATGATGACACATATATATATATGACACGAGAACCCAAATTCATGTTCATCACATAAACGAAAGCCCCAACCAGGACTCGTACCTGAGACCTCTAGCGTATGAAGCAAGGCAGCACTGACACCACTTGGACTCCAAAGATATTCAAAAAAATGATTTGGATTATAAACAACGTAAAAGTCCTTTCATAACTGGCTTAAGATCAGGTGACACGAATAGCTCAGTTGTAAAAATGTTCCACCTACAGTATGCAATATTTCCCGCACCACATATTAAATGTTCAATCAACCACCTACAGAGGCGTGTAAATACATATAAGCACACATTGGTTTATGGATCCCTGAATGCCAATAAAATTAGCAACGGCTTCGCTGCTTACAGATACAATACCTTTAGGGATAGATGCATCAATGCACATTGGTATCGGATGCGGCAAGCTGCAAAATTGCAGATAATTTTAGAGAAAACTGATACAAATTGGGCTGGGGGTGTCCAAGCACTTTTGAAACTCTGTGTACCTTCATTTGGTCTCAGAATGAAATAACTTTGATTTTTTTGTTACTTTAAATATGAGTATGACTCCAGTTTTGTACTGCTTTATGTAGAAAGAATAAATTTTGAAGCTGCTTAAAGATCATCAGTGTATATTAAAAGTTGAACAATGATTTTTGTACTTATTTCGAGGCTCCTAGTAACGTATATCAAAGTTTCTTCGAATTGTATATACAAAAACTTTTTAATAGTACCTTTAATTTTAATTATAATATATATGAACCAATAACTTAATGCCACAGTGTAGTAAATGACATGATACCGGAGCTTCTGATTAAACTGTGACAAGTAGATTTGACAGTTCTTTCTTGATGTCAACCTTACAGTAACAAACAATTTTAGAATAAACAGCAACATCAAAGTTCCGGATTCGAAACGTTGATCCAACTTTGTGCTACTCTCATTGATACTGCGTTATGTCCATAGTTTGTCCGTCACGTCACAAGTTTTTGTCGTGGCTTGTGCTACATTTTCCCCTTTATGGAAATAAAGTTTCAGACCGTTCATTTTGTCGAACAGAAAAACAATAGAAAAATTACATAACAAAATAAGCCAGAATCAAACAATACAACTAAAGATTGATTACAAAATATCACATACAAAATACGAAAAATCTCCTCCCCCAGGGTATTAATAAAAATGTGTGCTCATAATGTTAGTTAACGTTGGCGGTCGATGAAGATATCATTTTTACAAATAACAGTTCAAATTATTTATCTCTGTTTGTTTATTTTAGTTTTCTGGACGTCGAGAAAAATCAATAACAACCAGGAATACTTAGATCAATTACCTAAAATGAAATAAATTTTTAATAATATTTCACCGTTGGCATAATTGAGTTTATTTTTTTAATCAATAAACGAAAAACCAAAATCCATCAACTATTAGAAGTTCAATTTCCATTTCATACAACACCCCGAAGTAAAACGCCTGCCTGCATGAAACGAAATTAATTCCCAATTAAGAACAAATTGGATTTCTCATATAATAGCAAAATAAATCTGGGCCCAATTCAATTATGATGAAATATCCAATTGATTAATTAATAAAATTCAATTATGCTATTTGAATGGTATCATTTCCTGAAATTTACTTTAAATTGGGAAAAATATCGTTTGCAAGTTTAAAGGTAAATTTTGATGTATTTTGATTGAGATGAGAGATTTTTTTGTTTTGTTATAAACAACAGATCATTTTTATTTTTAATCAAGGTTATTTTCGATTAAACTTCTTAAATTTTCTTTTTCTTCAAAAAATTTGAGTTACCTATTGTCTGTAATTAAAGTACTGATTGATACTTTTCTGAAAAAGTGTTAAAGTTCTGTTTAGACATTAAAAAAGCACAAACAAATTTTATTTTGTATACATCATTTTACCCAAAAATATTTTACCCAAGTCTAAGGCAAGCCAAAACAAAGCGCCAATCTATACAAACAAATGAACGAAAAATTCCAGCGAAAAAACTCAAGAGACTTTAATTTAGAAAACTCCCAAACAAACAATGACGAATGGGAGACTGTGTTTCGAGTTCTTTTTTTAAATTCTCTCGATGAATTATGAGGCCTGAAGTTGCAGCAATTTTCACTTTCGCTAATTGGTTGGCGAAAGAATTACTGACTAATGACTCACTTCAGGTTGTAACTTAGTCAGCCGCAGATTAAACGTGACAAGTTGTTCAGATTTATTAAGTTGCGTTGTCGATAATATCGGCTCTCGGTTTTGTTATGTTGCAGTTGAAACTACTGGCTGTTCGAACCTTAGAGTAAATAAAAATAGAAGTATGTGTCGCTGTTTAGGAAGTTAGGGTTGCAATGCCATCGCCACTTGGAAGTGGCTTAAATGAATAACTTTTAGTAGATTATTGAGAAAAGTTTGGGTAAAATTTTCTTGGGAGTAGATTATTTTCTAATTAACGCCGTTTTTATACAGAAGTCTTTATAAATTCTTACAAGTGAAAAAACATTTTATCTTTCTGTAATTTGTTCCGATAGTCCGTATTACTTAGACACGAAATAATGCAACGCACTTTACCCACTGAGAAACAAATTAAAATGAAATTGTAATGACAATAGCACGCAAACGAGTGCTCACCAGAAAATCATGAATGGCACTGACCAGCGCCCGTAGTGGGGAGAGACTTGAGCTATGGAATGTGCTCCTTGAAGCAAGATTTCTAGAAGGTCTATTCTTTGTATTTTCTCTATGGCTCGACCGTATTAAGTTCATATGTTTAGGTTAGTAAGTATATATTTTTTTAAATTCATTAATATTGGATTTCCAACAGCAAGTATTCTATACAATTTAAATGTTATACAATTATTTAAACAATAAAATAAGTGTCTTGCCAATTATAGGAAATCAACTCATGCGCTTTGACAAAGGTATTTGCTTAAACTAGTTATTCGCTCCGGATGAATTTTTGGCAATACAATTTTCTTTAAATTTGTAATATTCATGTTAAAGAGGTCTAAAGTACCAGTATGGTGCTCATATAGAGAATACATGCATGATAGTGTACAGTATTTTTTGAGGTTAGTGCGACAATGTGGTGGAGAAAACAGCTTTCTACGACATGATCTTGGAGTCTTCATTGGCACATGAGACAGATTCTGACAACTCTTAGTGTACTTGCACATAATTTTTTAAGGAACACTAAGTCTAAGTACTTTCTTCTATCTTCTAAAGAATGCATACCGAAATGTGAGAGACGTTCCTCATTGGATTTGAGCGTTTACAACGCCTCTACTATATAGATGCCAAAGCATTCTCTTCTGCAGTCGCTTAATTCTGGAAATATGTACTTTGTAATTGAGCGACCATACTACACTAAAGTATTCCAGATGGCTTTTAACCAATGCAGTTTTGGGTTTTTTGAAGTTTTTAGCCTCTCTTAAGACGAATCCCAGTAACTTCGAAGCCTTAAGGACTATTTTGTCTATTGTAATAATTTATATCTACAGGATCGCGAGCATACTATAGAAACACTAAATATACAAGTATACAAATATATAATTGCGGCTTTGCATTGAGAACAGTTATTTTTTTAGATGAAAGGAACCTGATGTCGTTTTTACCCGAGACAACGGGAATGCAAACGAACAAACAGGATCACTTTCGCATTAATAATATTAGGAAGTATATCTAAAACATTTTCGAACTCTACAAAATACCAAGGCATAATAACTGCCAGAAGTTTTGATTCCAACTATTCATTCCGACTCGCGGTCGTAGGGCTGTCTGCGGTAGTTGTAACAAATCGGCGAGCACAAATCAACTCAAACTACTGCCACGGGCTACCGTAGATAAACAGTGCAGTTTTTAAACATTTTTATTTATCTGTTGAGTTATGAACTCCTAGTACCTTTGTTACTTTATACGGAGTGTATTACAATAAGTGTTTCTAGGTAGTGTTCGTATAAGTAATAGGTATGGACAAGGTTAGTTACCAGGATTACACGTTCTGGTCGGCACGTTAAGTGACCGGACCGATTAAATTTGTAAACATTCATATTTGGTATCTTCTCGATTTTCTTCAGCCAGCGCCTGCGCAACTCCGCGGTGGGAGGCTATGGCTGGATTCCACGTTAACCTCGCGAACGGGTGTTGTTTGAGGGTATTCGTCATTTGGATAGTTGGAGGAGGGATACTTGCCAAGCTAAAAGAATTAATTTGTACATAGATAATTTATGTTGAAAAATTATACCCATGAAGATTCTTGCCAGTTCTTCTTCACGAAGGTTTTTTTGAACTGGTGTTAGAGTCATGCTGTATTTGACGTCAAAAGATCAAGTAACTGTCAATACGGAGAAATAAATTTGAATTTAGATTTAAATTTGACTACCACGTAAAAATATCTGGAAAGAGCTCACAATTTATACATAAAATTTTTCATTATTCGTAAGTTCGAACATTAGGAACTTCTATTGACAAATCGATTCGTCCAGATTCCGATCAGTTTCAGGATACCTGTCTCTGAATTCAAACTCACACCAGTAGAATAAACATGTCTTTTCATTTGACGGTTGCGAATATTTTAGCGTTTCTGAAATAATTTTTACGGCTAAACTTGGGGATAGCCGTTTTAACTGAACCTGTAATAAATAAATTAAAAATTCTCAGATGTTATCGATTTGAAACAAACTTTATGATAAAAATATAATCATTTTAGAAAATTATAATTTTTGTTATTTAATATTCAAAAATATTCATTTTTGAAGGAGTGTGATTTGATATGACCAGTTATTATTAAGTTCAAATGTACGATCTATTCACACAGTCTGACAGTTTTGGTTTTTCACATAAATACAAAGTGGAGCTCCCCCCCAACCACAACCCTGGCCCTTGGACACCATTTATCTAAGGCGAAGGTAATGATTAATTATTAAGTTTTGGACTGGATTTGGATTGTCTTTTTACATGCTTTTATTTATATGAAACTTACAAAATTCATAAGTTTGTTTTAGAGAAGTATTTCATGCGTACATTTTTTATTTTTGTTTCGTGGAAATTTTTAAAGAACTGGTTAATTTCTATCACCTACCATTAAAAATCCTTACTAATCCTTTTTATAGCAATTATTTTAATATTATTTTTAAAATTGTTAATCGTTTATAAGCTAATTGAGTTAATTTCATAAAATTATTTGTACGTCCTCGATAAAAATTTTAATAGAAAGATAAATTCTTTCCAATTTTCTCAGTATAGATCTTGGATGAGTCAAATTTATCATATATATATATATAGATTTGGTCCATTTGAATATATTTTAACAGTCTTATTCATATTGGAACTGTTCGATAAAAATGATTTATAAAAAGATCCAGTATTTTAATACTTCTCTTCGTAATAATACAGATAAATCGCCTGTAAAGATCGCGACAGGTTGACATGGCGGCTCTGAAGTTAGCTGCAGCTCATGTCTGCGCTTAGATACAATTACATGCAAAAGTGATTCGAAACCTTCGCACACACCTTTTCATGTTTTGTACGATCTGCAGTTAACTTCACAGCCGCCATGTCAAACTGTCGCGATCCTTACTAATACGCGAGCTGCAAGACTTCACAGCAAGCTTGAACTACTTCGCATCTGCGCGCGCCATCACTAGGGCATGTCTTTTGCCCTGCCGATGCGACTTTTCATTGAAGGCGCATGTGGTGACTTGTCTTCAGATATATGTGGATATTAATACGTAAAGAAATTGAGAATTGTTGGCTTCATGTTTTTCTGATTACTGTTTTTTGAGATTTAAGCTTGATGGTTTGGAGTTTATGGTTTATAACAATATTTTAAAGTTTATTACAATGTCTTTTGATCTGTAAGTGTAATAATAATAATCCCCAGACAAACACACCAACTGTATGGCTCCAAAGTAAGCAGAGCTTGTGTTATGGATGACCATACAGCGAACTGGGGGGGAACCCAGAATAAACATACATAAGTATGTAAGTATCAACAACCATAACCCGAGAACAAACATCTGTGTTCATATAAAAAATGAATGCCTCAGCCAGAACTCGAACCTGGGACCTCCAGCGTATGAGGCAGGGCTATTAACCACTATGCTACTCGGCCTTCAAGTATTTTATGTTCTATATTTGTCACGTACAGCTTAAGTAAGTATTTGGATGTTGGAAAGAAACTTTAAACATAGGTACATAAAAGAAAAGAAAACCAAAATTAATAATTTTTTGGACGTAATTATAATTTTGTTCACTGACGAGCTTACCGTGTCTATCAATATTTTTATCTTGGTTTAATCTTGGCATTTATAATGTACTAACAAAACTTCTATATTTTCAGAAATATTTTCATAACTATACATAAAAGGAGACCTTTCAATATTTAAGGGGCACTTGGCAAGCTTTTGTACGGATGTTCCTAGGATAGCATTAAATAAATAGAACGGGTATTATTCGCCAATATTTCATAATTTCATTTAGTTTTGTCTTAGAAAAACATTTTCAAATCCGTAAATCAGTCACACTACATAATGAAAACATGGCGCTATCTATCATGTTGCTGTTTTATTAATTCTGTTGTTACTTTTATGTTCCAATTTATCGCTTATCCGAGCTCCTTTGGAGGTTTTTTGTTTGATTTTATTATTGTTCTATAACCGTTATTATTATTTACCAACAGCAAACCTACCAACATCTTGATTTATACTCGAGTAATTGGCAGTGAGTAAAGGGATATTTTGATTATTTCAGGTTGCCAAAACGATTATGATTATTATTATCGAATATAAAACATCTCTAAAGTCATTCAAATGTAAGTCATAGCTTAGTTTTAAAGATTCTTGTAAGTCTATTGGACTATTACAGTCAGCTCTAGTTCGTCAAAAGGACCTGAACAAACCACAGACTAGAAAGACGACAAGTTGTCACAGACTCAGTAGTACAAGCATGCAGTTTCTTATTTTCGTTCAGCAATGCGCAGTATGGAATGGTCACCTCGGTGTGGCTATTAAGTATGATGTTTTGTTTTTTATTTGAAAGTAAAACATAATGCAGGATATAATTTTTTTAATATTTTTATTGTGTCCACCACATTTTTTCATACGTTTCGAACTGGTGTACATCGCGCTTGTCGAAAATGAAACGTCTCCTTTCTACTAGCAAAGCTATAAAGATAACTTCCTTACAAAAAGCCAAATATACCATTTTCGCCGTGATGAAACGTTATTATTCAAATACCTTGTTCCTTTATTCACAGCGACAAGATGAACACTGCCTCATGTTTCATTCTCACACCTTGTCCTGTGTCGTTTCATGCCAACTTCTACTATACAACATTTACAAACAAAAAGGCAAACATTTCGATGTACATTGTCGCTTAAGTTACTAGCTGTTCTATGTGCTTAAAAACAAATAGAGCAATGTAAAATTTACTAATATTCCCATTGCAATGTGAGTTTATAGTACTATGTAGTTGGGCCCAATGGGAGTGTATTCTATTTTCTCATTTGGATTGGGAAAGTTTTTTGTTAAAGAACACAATAGTTCGTAAAGTAGTAGTCCCGGATTCGAGTCCCGGCTGAAGGCAGTACCCAGGGAACGGATCGCATGTCGATGTTATTGGCTCCTTGTTTATATACTACACTTCGGGGTGCTGTTAACAGGGTGGAAAAAAAGGTTTTCTTTCAGTTTTTAGTAATGGATTTTTGTGAGAGAACAGAATTTCTTTATTTTTAACAAGTGACTTAGGCAAATAGTGTGCACTTATAAAGGCTTTAAGCCTCTATATAGATTTTTGACTTTTTAAACAAAATTTTTTAAATAACAGTTTTGTTTTATTTATAATAAAACTTAAATAATACCTTTGTTATTATCTTTTCATGAAATTAAGGCTACTGGTATGGCTTTATTATAGTCAAAAAATATTAAATGGTTTATTCGTTTCAAATTTTACCGATCACAATAAAACACGTAATTTCTGGCCTTTTGAAGTTTTTAATTCTCCAATTCCGTTCAGTGTGTTTAAAATTTTCGTTATTTCTTGCAAGTTATTATACGTTTCAAGTTTTGTTAGACTATAAATACGCAAAACTATTCAATTACAAAATAAAATACAATTGTACTACATAATTTCAAATAGCTTACACACGAGTTCTAAAATCCGTCCCAAGTCTAAACTCGTAATAAACAACATGAAACGAATCATAAACGCGTCGCACACAAAACCGATTTTCACCAGATTTTACTCCGCTTTATTTTTAGACCCCTATTTGTTTAGCTGTTGATACGAATCGCTGTTTACCTCAACGTTTATGAGGGTTTTTCCTCAACATGTAAAATAAAAGAGGTGTTTTTCATGACAATCTTTCTTTTCATAGCATGTTTTAAGCAGATATGATATTTATGTTACTCTCGGCACATTACAAGTGGTCGTTGACTTGGCGAATCGTGTGTTTTTCGGTTCTTTTAAGAAAATATGCTACGTTATCGTAGGCGTGTCGTAGTAGCTTCGTAGTCCGTAGCGTTTTAGATTTATGATGGTTTTAAAGGTTAGGAACGGTTTCGATAAGTCAATTTTAATTCAATTTTCCGCAAAAACGTAATAACTGTGAGGGTTGAAGTAAGCAAATTAATTCAAATTATCTGAAAGTTTGCAGGTTTCAGTAAAATTTCATACTGACTCCAGTCTAACAAGAACTTATATAAAGTAATATCATTATCTTGAGCACGTTTTCACTTATTGAACGCAAATGCAAAAATAATATAGTAATGTGTAAAATTATATTAAAATTATTCTGAAAATACAAAGGTTCCAGGAAATTGCAAGAAGGAGAGCCTCTCAGATATTATGGACGTCCCGTCTTATCATGAACATCAACTCAACTGTCGTAATATGATGAAAGAGAACGAATATTAGAAGTGCCATTTATGACATCACGCAAAATACTGACCGGATATAAAAAAGGAGTGACATGGTCTAAAAAGTTAGTAACATTATCTAGAACTATATGCAATAATAGCAAAAAAAACTGTATGTTTATTAATTTGTAAACAATAAATCTCTGAAACTGCCGATATTTTATTTTCATTAATATCTTTGACACTCCCTGTATATATATACAGGATGATTCATCGAGATGCGTCAGTATGGAGGGTCTGACGAGAGATCAAGATATTTGTTTTAAGGACCATGTCTTCTTGTTTATGTCTTTAGAGTTAAGAAAATCTGCATTCAAAGATTATATTTGTATATCTTTTACAAAAACTAGTTACAAATGTTATATCAGACTCCGTACTTTCATGTTCACTACAAAACATGTTAAATGAAGATTCTTTTAAAAACGAAACGCTCTATAAATATCGATGTCATCAATGTGCAATGGAACTGTGTGTCCGCAGACGTGGGCGCAGGCGGCGTGCCGGCGCGGCGCGGCGCCGTCGAAGCCACATCAAAGGATTGTGATGTTGATAAATAATTCAGAGAGCGTTGCTGAGTTGAGGCCACAGGGTAATTGTAATTGCTGGCGTTGGTCAGATGAA
Source organism: Marasmarcha lunaedactyla (assembly GCA_923062675.1). Lineage (NCBI taxonomy): Eukaryota > Metazoa > Arthropoda > Insecta > Lepidoptera > Pterophoridae > Marasmarcha > Marasmarcha lunaedactyla. The sequence continues at coordinate 2,035,837 of OV281344.1, forward strand.
ATAAGATATTAAATTGGAATACAGGTTTTAAATTAGACGATTGAAATAAATGAAATGAAATTGTTATAAGGATAAATGATGCTGGTATGGACCACCATATATATAATAAAGATATATGTTTAAATATTTTACCTATACACTCAAAGTTTTGTATCAAGTTTTTAAATATAGAATAAGCTATATGTATGTTGTATTCACATCTAGTAGACTTTAATTTGATGTTTTAATCCGGATATGTTATTAGAGTTAAGCTATGTTATGGTCACTTTTGTGAATTAAATAAATAAATAGAAAGTCATATAAATGTTAAACATAAACACGATAAACTTAAAACCAAGTATATTATATATATAAAAACTTTCTTCATTTCATGATAAGAGTGGGAAATGAGCTACTTGCGTCTATTTTTCCTAAGACGGTTAGTCCTGGTGCCTTCAAGAGCAGAGCGAATGGGCATCTTTTGAATAGGCATGTAATGTCTTTGCCTTCACTATCACTTTCCATCAGCTGAGATCGAAAACGCAAATCCAATTAACAATCAAAAAATCACCTTCAATATAATGTATATAAAGTCTAGTTTAGCACTGTGTTTAAATCATAAACCACGTGATTTTATTTCTTTTTTGATTTTGTCTACTCTTTGGACATCAATCTCTCTTACATTGTCAAAATAGTTCACCTCTCTATTTTGTAGTAACACAAGAGCATTAACCAACTACAATAGTCACTACACTGCGTGCCCACGTTTCACACGTTTATCAAAGCCAGCAGGTTGGCGTGTACCGGCGCACGTTTTTATTTGTCCAGCTCAAATTGCAGGTACGACTCGCGTCGCCCGATTTTTGATGTTGTTGGTCCTCGTCCGACGCCGGCGTAATTAAAGGGACTGAAGCAATATTTATTTAGCTAGGATTTTGTTAAATGAAGTGCCTGGATGCTGAGGTTTCAAATACTTTTTTTCGTAGTTGAACATAATTTACAAACAAGAATGATTACAAATTTATAATTGGAAAAAAAAACAATGACAGATAGAACACAAAGGGGTTAGTGGCCACAAAACTGGAGCAATTACCACGGTGGAAAAATGTGGAACGCTCCATGATCTTGATTGATCAAATTGATTGGCAGCTTCAGTTCCACAATAATGACATTTAGCAAGAAGAAAAATAAGTCAATGATTTTGATTGCAAACATTTGTTCTTATTTAGATTAGATCATTAGACTAGTCAATAATGCCAGAACTCCATCTTGGTATATCTGCTGTTAGAATCAGGTGATCTAAACCTTTGTGCCAAGCTCTTAATTATAATTTTTGTGGTTGCATTTGTTTCTGAAAACAAATGCAGGGTTGGACGCTCTGCGGCGCAATGGACTGCCGACTATAAGGAGGTCGCTGAGTGAATTGACGTTTTCGTGGCAAAGCATATGTCCAGCAGTGGAAAGCGATAAGCTAAGATGATGTACTTTAATTTTATTAAAACGATTTACTTGCTTTCAGGTTGTAAAACAGGTCTGTTAGTACATGTAATAATTCCAGACAATCAGTCCAGTCGGTTTTGTTTTTTTTAATCTGTTTTCAAATCAAATTAAAAATCATATTTATTTGCGTGAAAATGTGTAATGGTTTAACATGTCATTCAGATCAACATTTTCTGCTGAGAGTCAGCGTGCATATGCTTATTAAATTAAACAAAAAATATTTCTAAGTTAATGTCAAAAAATTGTGAAGTTAAATGTCAAATTAGTTTCAAATAAATCCAGTCCAATACAATGTCGAAATATAAATGATCACCCTAAGATTATATAATGTCTAAAAATTATAATTCCGTGTCTTTAAAATATTCATTAATTGAATAATATTCATTAATTTTAAACAAGTCAAGTAATTTCCGTCTGTATTCCATGAAATGTAAATTTTTATATTGTATAGGTAGGTGATTAAAAATGTCAATTGCCATACAGTATATACATTATTACTAAATACACTTAATTTTCTAAGTGGCATGTACAGTTTCTTACTAAGAGTATCTTTATTTCTTGTCCTAAGATTAATATAATCACCTACTACTTCAAAATATTCCATATGTTTCTTAACGAATATTAGCATTTCAAACATATAAACGAATGGAAGAGTGAGCAGTTTGAACTCAGCAAATAGAGGCCTACACGAATCCCTAAAATTAGCTCCGCAAAGAGCCCTAACGCATTTCTTTTGACACCTAAATGGCTTCTGAATATCGACAGAATTACCCCTTAGAATTATGCCAGAGCGTAAGTTAGATGCAACAAACCCGTGATAGGCAAGCAAAGCAGCTTGTTTGCCTACAGTTTTTGACAGTCTACCAATAACAAACACAAAACTATTAATTTTAGTACATAAATAATTTATATGTGATTTCCAAAGATTTCCAATCACAATACTTATCTAATGTTAATCCTAAAAATTTTGTTTCACTAAGTTTGTCTATTTGTGTGCCCTGACAGTACAACTGGATCGTAGAAGGTGTAGTCCGATAGGTTGATTATTGAGATTGAGTTGAGTGCTTCATTTGCTTCTGTTTCTAAGGATTTAATATTATTTGCCGTTATGTTTAAAGTTATGTCATCAGCAAAAAGTAGACAATCATGTTTAGTTAAATTAGGGAGATCATTAATAAATAATATAAACAAAAAAGGTCCCAACACACTGCCTTGAGGAATTCCAAAAGGATTTTGTATTTGAAATTGTGACTTGTACTCGTTTACCATATTACCACTCATTTGTGAAATTTCGACGCATTCATACCTACATTTTAAATAACTTTCTAATAAATTTAGTGCATTTCCGCGTAAACCATATGACGCTAGCTGTCAGTCGTATGACAGACTAAATCGAATGCCTTGCTCATGTCAAGGAATATAGAGACTGTCGGTAAACCAGAGTTTAGTGATTCTGTGACTCGCTTTAATAAAGCAAAGCAGGCAAGAGTGGCACTTTTGTTTTTATCTAATTAATTTATCTAATTTTACTTTTTAAAAATTTTTTGCAAGAACAGGTTTTTTTTTGTTATGGGTCGATAGTTATTAAGGTCAGTGATTTTTTTATGTAGAGGCTTACCGATTGCTTTTTTAAACGTTCTGGAAAAACGACTTCCTGTAATGATAAATTAATTAAATATGTCAACGGTTTTAGTAAAATAAGGGAACAATTATTATTATTTTTGTATTTATATTATCGTATCCCGCTGGGTGCGTATTTTTTAAACTTTTAATAATCTTATGGACCTCCTCTGGTGCAACTGGCGTTAAAAATATACTCTGACTCACAGAAGGGTGAGCATTGCAACTACTTTGATAATTATTGGTTTTGCAACTAGTGTTATTAAGAAATTATTGAATGTCCTAGCAATATGAAACGCATTATTATAAGACTGGTGTTTATAAGAAAAATGATTGAATTTATAAATCGGTTACTAGGCTGGGGCCCTGTCTTAGAATTCCATGCAGCTTTGCAAGTGTTTGGTGTATTTTTTATGTAGTTCGTATTTGATTTTGCTTGAGATTGGGCTATACATTGTTTCAAGATTTTTGTGTACTTTTACATAGTGATTTTTATTTCTCATTATATTTCTACAAGACAAGTTTAATTTTAAGTAAAGAACTCTTTTTTTTGTACAACTTTTTCTCAAACCCTCCGTAAGCCAGTTTACTCTACCTGGTTTATCACATTTTTTCACCGTTATGTCTGGAAAACATAAATAGTAAAATAGTATTAAATAGTCGTGAAATATGTCAAAAGATTTATTTCTATTATTTTGAGGAAGGACATCGTCAAATGATAATGAGGATATCGCAGCATAAAATTTTCTAACATTATCCTTAGAATAATCCCTACGTTTTTCAAACCACATTTTAAGAAGCCTAGGTGATTTAGATATTTCCTCTAATTCAAATATCACGGTTTGTGCCGTCTCATGATCTGATAACGCTAGATGTAAAGTTTTTCCATTTACATTTGATATGTTACTAGCAAGTAAGTCTATACAAGCTAATTTTCGAGTAGGTGTGGTAATTTAGTTTGATAGATTATTATGAAGCAATATTGCCTTAAGTTCGTCAGTCATTGGGTTGCTTTTTAATAAATTAATGTTCCAATCTCCACCAATGATAAGATTTTGATTTCTTATTAGATTAAGTTTTGCTACTATAACTTCCAAGCTTTTTAAAAACAAATTACAGTCGGAATTTGGAGTTCTGTATAGACAGACTATTATTAGATTTAAGGATATAATTTTAACTGCACAATATTCAAAATTAATTTCAAGCGGTTTAATACATTTGGATAAGTCCAGAGATAAATAGTCTTATATCTTTATGAACAAATATACATGTACCGCCCCGTTTTTGGTTTTTTCTACAAAAAGAGGCTGTCAATTTATGGATTTTTAATTTCATATTTAACTCGGAACCATGTATAACAAATGTTTCGGTAAAGCACAGAAAGTCAATTTTGGTATGTTTCTCCATAAACTCCTGCAAAGTAAATTCTATGAAGTCAAGTTTGCCTAACAAACTTGCAATGTTTTGATGAAGAAGAGTCAGCGATACAGTGGAGTTATGTTGTGGTTCGAAAAAATGCTTTCGGTATTGGTTTAAAATAATCTAGAATTGTTTGTTTAGACTTTTGTATAGTAGAGGTCATAGAACTATTATTATTTACAGTGCTGCCAAGCATATTTTGGAAATAGAATGGAATATTACCTTTTTTTGGGGAACACGTTTTAGATATTGTATGAGTCGATTTTCGTATTTTATTTTTAAATCCGTTAATATATTCATTTTCATAGCTTTCGGCGTCCATTGCTGTATTCAAAACGCTACACTGTTCATCTAACAAGTTTTTATGTGACTTCAAATTTAAAAGGTCAATTTAGAATAATTTTTACACAAAAAAGTTTACACAAAACATTTCTATTCAGCTCGTCTAAGTTTAAATAATTATTATATGGAATACCTAGGAAGAATACTTTATTGTTTTTCAGTCTGCATAAACAGTTACATATTTCAGAATACAATTTATAAGGATTTTTATCATGTGAACCTGCACTTACAATAAATATATTCTCATAATTTTCTTGACTACCGATAATTTCCTTTGAATTTAATATATCCGAAGCTGACGCATTAGGTTTAACCATACCATAGACACTATAAATATCGTTCCATTTTTGTTTTCTTTTTCAACTGTCACGCAAAAATATATAAATGAACACAAAAGATGTTTTTTTGTTCTTTTGTACTTTTTATTAAACCGTCACAAAGGTAAATACGAATATAATATAATATAATAATAATAGCTTAAAAACAACAACGGTATTTTAGGGGAGATTATTCAGCAATCTTATACGGCAATCTTATAATATTTATCGTTTTTGTATCCTAAGAGCTTTATTCCAGGTGGCATTGTTTCAAATTATTTTCATTTTATTTGTGTCGCTAGATTATGCAGATTATATTTTTGTAAAATAAAATTATTTAATGAAATGTTTCTTTTTTCTAATTAGCGCGGCGCGTAGGTCCCATGTTCGAATGTTGCTTAGAATTTTTATGGCATAACTGAGAATTGAAAGAAAGAGGAAGTTGCTCCGTATTGCACTAGAAGTCCCAGTCTCCGTTCAGGGGAATTTTAGGATAAATAGAGCCTATGTTCCTACGGGATAGTAAAGCTTACGTACGTTGCCTTTGTAAAATTGGTTTTACAATCATATTTTCAGAGCTCATCGTTTAAATAAGCAAATCTTTCCTTTTCATAATAATTTACAAAATACGAGTTTTAATTTTATAGAAATGCCCTAATATTCCACTAGATTTATCACGTTGCATTATATTTAAATAAAAATAAAACGCGATAAATTTCTAATTTATTGATTAGTATTTCTGAATCCTATTCAAAAAGTTAAACAAAGTATACTATATCTATAAAGTCATAAACCATATTTTTTATTAAATCTCGCCCTTAATAGATGAGTAAATGAAATTATCATTTAAATATTTTCTCCATTTATTAACACGTGGCCATTACGGGCTCCACGAGTTAGAGTGCAGAATTTGAATTCTCAGCGCGAGATGGAAATTGTGACCACAAGCTAAGCTGCACGCTACACGTGAGTTCCTTTCAAAAAGTATTTACGTAAGTAATCTTGCTTAAAACCTGTTACTGTATCTATTCAACCTAGTGTGTTTTTCTGTAGCGTGCATCTTTCTACAGTTTGGTTGGGAAATGTAGAAATTAATTAGTTTTAAAGAAGTTTTAGTTCTGAAAGTATACCTGGTTTTTGGGTGGAAAAGTTAGATGTTGTATTTAGCAGTTTTCGTACTTTTTTAATAATACACACTTCCATTATTTTATTTGGTTCATCTATTTTGAAAGTTGGTTGCCCACCGATTAACTTATGGTCGCACGCTTTCCCGCTTTTATCTTGTCACAGTGTCACAGAATTGTTTGTATGATAAATTATATAAAATAAAAAAAATACCTTATATTTTTAATAAAAACATATGAAATATATTATTGAAAGAAGTAACTGTACTATTTCCTATTAGTGTAGCGAGGTTTAAATAAGCCGAACGTACCAATGTTTAGTTCATTTTTGCGCGCAATGTGTAGGCATTTTTTGTATGAAATTGATCTATTACGTAATCTATGGTAGTCGTGGGAGATTAATTTATCAAGATCTTGCCTGGGGTGAACTACCACTTTTCCTACTTTAACTGACAATACCACCGCGTGGTTGTGTTCTGGTTGAAGGGAACATAGAATTAAAACTCCATCTAAAGCCAAGGATCAGCAGCGCATCATTAATCAATATTCCAATACATTCGTAAAAGTTATTTTTGATTAATGAAAAACTAACGAAACACCTCCAAATAAGGATATACCTACGTTTGCGTGGCTATCACTCGTCAGTGGCATCGACAGGACTGCATGCTCGTTTGCTGGTTTTTATTCGAAATGGACAGTTTATTTATGGCCCTATGAGCCTTTTAAATTTCACCGGACATTGTCAATGTTGAGAAATAAATATCTGAATTTGAATTTATATAGCTGTATACATTTTGATCACTTACCTACAATAATTGAATTCACTTAAAAGCATAATTAGATGCTGTGAATATTATATGATTCCCATTAATGAGGGCGATCATCAACGTTCAACTGTTGACTCAATAATTACCTTGCGTCTCGCTGCCCCGGTACCGTTCAATTTCACTAATTATATACTTTGGATTCGAATTGTTTTGTTATTTCTTAATTAACAGTAAGCGGAAGAAAAGGTATTAGTAATTAGAAAACTCTTTACAGTAGTCACCGAGACTTATTTAAAATCTATGAATTCTTTAACTGTCACATTATTTTTACAGGAATCGTATAGGTTTACGTTATTTTATGTAAGCACGTATGCAAAATACTAAGTAATTTATAATTTTTTTCAAATTCTAAGTTAGTTATTATCAGTATTTTCATAAAGTGAGTTGTATTTAAACTGTTTCAGTGGTTGGCGCCTATGTTCACTTGGTTTCTGTTTATGTTTTAAGTCCATACATAGAGTGGATTCCCTCCAGCTCTAGGTTGATCATTCGAAACAATCTTTGCTTCTTTACAAACTGCCAATAAACTAACAACGAGTTAAACCATATCATTTATGTCACTCTCTTGTTCGTGGAATAACTTTATTATCAGACACGATCGATGTCACCTACACACTGAATATGATTGCAACTCAAGATATCGTTACAAAGAGATAGACTTGCATAAATGGATCTATTAATCTAAACAAATGGATATTTAAACTGCCCTTTATATCATTTCAAGTGGAGAGGCAATTTGGGAGCACTTTATGAATGCTCGTGATATCCTACTGCATTTGTTAAGTCTGTATTCAGTAACTTTGACGATGTTATTTTGTGCATCATAATACGATTTGTATAAATGCATACAGACTAAGCTTGTATAAAAGAAGGTAATCAAAACTTTTCTTTAACTTAAGTGAAACCTAGCATGTTTATATATATTTGTTATGCACGAGGCATAAAGTGAACTATCATTAGAAACGCCATACCATTTATTGATTTGTTTAAATAAGTTTTTTAAAGCCAATATAAAAAAGAGAACGCATTTACACGGGTTGAGACCCACTTTAGAATATCTTCAGTCTTTCATGATTTTATACCATTCTGGGTAAATAAAAGACTGTTAGGTAAGAATTTATAGAAATTAAAAACGTAATAGCCAAAATTAGTAGATGCTAAGGTTCCTAAAATATAATCGTGTAGATCAAACAATGTAAGAAATAACAATTATCAGTATGCAACAGATAAGATTCGTATTTGACTGTAAATGGATTATATTTTTTCACTACGAAATAACATTCGACTGTTGAGATTCGATTTTGGATTTTCAAAATTCCGATTACAATTATTCAAAATTGAAAATCGAAGAACAAATCATGCCGCAGTTAATTGTATTGTAATCATCTCATGTTAAGGTAAGAATAATTAATATTTTATTTGTTAAAGCAGAACTTCAAAGTCTTAGAGGCAGAGAAAGATTATTGCATATTGTTCAAGAAATACAATAAACGTGGAAATCAAATGCAAATATCCTACTGATTTACTAGTACTACCTAACTTAAGCTTACGATAATGTTTAATAAGATCCTAAATCAATTAATTTACGCAATCCCTGCTCTATTAAATAAAGTACAAAATTTTGGCAAAAGCAAATTGCTATTTCCTGTTCAGCGTTGGCAAAGCAAAGTGGAATGTACACTGAAGGAAAAAGGAAGTTGGGGTTTTTCTCATTAATGAAAAGCTAACGTTAAGTGCTAAGTCCTTGCTGGTTTGATTTGACTGATTGGTTGACTGATTGATGTATTTAATCAATGACTGATTTGATTATTTTGATTGAAAAGGCATATTGCAGCGAATAATGCGGCAAGAATTGGCTATGAAGAAATATTATAAAATGTGCCTATGTGTAGAATTCGTTGATAAAAAAAAATATTATGTGCTTACCCGAAAGCAGAAACAACAGGAGAAAAAAAAGAAATACAATTTGCAAGTTTTAAGGAGATAGAGCACGCTGATATTGTTGTTAAGGAAAATAAATAAGAACTTATCACATTTGTATTTTAATGGGTTTTTTCTCATCATTCTTCCTTTTTACATTCTTTATTTATCATAAAAAGATTCATAACTTGCATACAGATAGTCAAAAAAAACATTTACTTTCGAAAAAGTCACCAGTTTGATGAACTATTTAGTTGATCAATTTGTTTTGTCACAACCGGCAGATGAACTGGCGATGAATCTGATGTTAAGAAGCCTTCGTTTTTGACAACATAAATCCTTGTTTTTATTGACTGTAGGATTCAGTTCTGTTCCTGTGATTGATATCTTAACAAAAAAAAACTCAAATTTTAGAATCGATTCAAGATACATATTCATTTTTTTACCCACGCGCCCACGCAACCTTAGAAGTACATTTATTTTGTACTTGCATCTACAATGAATATTCATTTCGGCCCTAACAGGAATATTATAATTTCCTGTTTTGTGGAAAAGCACAAAATCAAATGATATTGACAACATCCTGTGTAACTGCCGGATTTTAATTGACTGCATTTCGGTGCTGAGAATCGAACCCGGAAACTTTTTGACATTCCCAGAAATTTAATTTCCGATAGATCTCTCTATTTTAATCAACGCTGTCAAAGCTGCAAAGTAATAGATTTTAAGATATAATCCTTACACCATCGAATGCATTGTTTTATTGGTCATCGAACATACGTTTGTCTTCCATCTCACATGATGGTAAGCGGTGATGAAAACTGGGACATTAAATGCCAGTGGTGACCATTCAAATGGTAACAAAATATTTTTTTTATTATAACGTGTCTATCAGTTTACTAAGCTCCTTGGTTTTCTAGCGACAATATAGTCTATTCAAGTCAATCTTAGCATTCACGTGAAAAGGGGTGATTTCTCAAATGGATATTTGGAAATCTTTGCTCACAAACTTTTCGTACCAAAAGATTCACATGAACATTTTTAAGTTTCAGCAATTCACCCATACATCTTAATTTGGCGTAACCTGTTTATGAAAACCTTGAGCGGAAATAGGTAAATAAAATAGTGTGAAAATAATATTACGGTAAAAGTCTATTACATACCAGCTTTACACGGGTCCATCCCAAGATCTCCCGAATCTTTGTGTTCAAAATGCGTATTGATAAGTTCTTCTATGGTGTATCTGTGGGGCCCGTCGGTTCCCGCCAGCGATGATGTCACGCACAACATGGCCGACACAAACGTCACTGTCAATATGTCCGCGAACACGGAGTGAATGCTGCCCTTCGCCATTTTGTATTTTTCACACTGTCTGCACTATATCATAGTAATTTTGTGTTTCGTTATCTGTAACAAAAAAAGAAATGAATAATAAATAATAAAAATAAATATGTGCTTGTGTTATGGATGACCATACAGCGAACTGTGTAACCATGAACAAACACACATTTATAAATATAAACAACCATGACATGAGAACAAACGTCTGTGTTTATCACGCAAATAGATGCCCCGGCAAGGACTCGAACCTGGAACCTCCGGCGTATGAGACAGGGCTACTGACCACACAACACTCGGCAGTCTATGAAATGCTATTAATTGTTATTAAGGGAAAAAAAATTATTTAAGATAATATACTAAGAGCATTTTATGAAAAGCCATCTAAATCATTATTCAACCGTACAATTCAAATAGTTACGGTCCTCTAACTAGTAGTTACCTATAGCTTTAACGAATCTATAAAAAAAATCTTTAACATTAATATTAGGAAAAATAATAATATTCAGTTATCATCTATTGTGAATTCGTATGGCGCAAATAATGTAGAGTTTAAAACTAACTATTTTTTAATATTTTAAACACTCACTATAAAAAATTTAATTTATAGATTGCACGCATTTCTCCAATAAAGTCTAAGCTTTAGCTCGGTCTAAAGCTTTCAGAGCAAATACCGCATCTTGCGGCCACGGCCCGCGAGCCCTCACAAAAGCTCTGTTTCAAAATTGAGAACGTCTGTTTGCTTTCAAACGATATTTCCTTTACTTATTTCTATTTTTTAAGGACGCCGATACTTCTTGAAAGATCCGGCTTTTATACGTAACATTGTACACTTTCAATTTATTTGAGTGTTTTCTTAAAATGGTTTGAGTTGCAGATCGTAAAAAGTGAACATTTCTATCGTAAATTGGAGGTAGCAGCTTATTTTGTTGGAAAGCTATTTGACAGGTTAGGTGACTACGTGTTTCTCATGTTTTTTGGTTTTATTGTGATTGTTTAGGTGCATTTCTCATAAAAGCCTTTGGTAGCAAAAAAAATACAACGATTTATTTTAATAGGTAATTACTAGGTCAGTGTTAGTTATTCGGTCTTTAAACGTTTATAATAAAAGTATAGTCCAGTCTTTTTATGTCAATAAGTGCCGACATTACAAATAAATAAGCCTGTTGGTATGAAATACCCTTGCCCGCATATTTTGTTCGCATATGTTGACAATTCAGTATTGATTCTTATAACGTTTCCGACCGTAGCTTTCAGTTGGAATTAACCGAGCCTCAGCTTCTAAGTGATCGACTGTTATGGAAGGCCTTATACTCAACTGTCAAACCCACTCCCAATAGGGAATAAAAAAAATATATTGATGGAAATTATCATCGTGACGAACGAAAACTTTTAATCCGTCTACTATTTACGTTACCCATTAGTATTACTCGTTCAATGAAAATATTCAGCGGTAAATACCAATGTATATCTATCTATATGTGTGTATATATATACGACCGAGTAGCGTAGTGGTTAGTAGCCCTGCCTCATACGACGGAGGTCCCAGGTTTGGGTCGTGACCGGGGCATTCATTTGTGTGATGAACATAGATGTTTGTTCTCGGGTCATGGATGTTGATATTTATTTATGTATGTATATTCTGGGTTCCCTCCGAGTTTGCTCTATGGGCATCCATAACACAAACTCTGCTTTTTTTGGGGCCATAATAGTTGGTGTGATTGTCTGATATCTTTTGATTTCCCTTCCCATTGCGTAGCATATTTTATTCAGTAGTAAAAGTAGATCAAAGATATCATAAATCTATGTAAATTTTTTATTTACCCATTATAATTGCACAAGTAAACACAAAAATGATACAAAAGACCACTTCATTTTGCAACAGCACCGAACAATATTCTCGTACAAGCGTGCGCCAAAACAAAAGTTTGTAATATCCCGTGCTGCCATAACATCACCAACAAAAGTGTTCACCGAACGCGTTGTTGAACGTATCGATGCGGCAGCCATTTTGAATGTGTCAAGTTTGACTTTGACAACTATGACAGTAAAGCACAAAAGATCCTTGCGTACCGGATTTCAGAGGGGATTTAATGGCAGTTGGCGAGCTGGAATTATTACGTTTTCTGCACCTGATATAGCATTTTATGACGTCTCAAATCTAATGCGTATATTTTATTTATTACAATATTATTTGCATTCTATGATAAAACTCTTATTTATCGGAAAATGTATATTTTATACTTAAATGTAACGCATGATAAATGTTGGATCAAAGAGTCGCGAGAGTCTTAATTCTTAAACATACTGGTTTACTTTTATTATACATGCCTACCTTCGTCGCGCATGCGCTACCTAATTTTGTGTATAAATGTTTAAGTGTGTGATCTTTTTAGACAATATCTCTTATTCTCGCTCCGATCGCCACGCGGTGCGGACGTGCAAGACCCAGTTCTCCGTTGATCGGTCCCTTCCCGCCATTCCGTGGCGCTCAGTCTACTGACGTCACAGTCTAGCGTGTTGGTTCCGTGCTACGGTTTTCAAGGTTTTTCTACTCCGTCTGAGTGCTTTCGAAGTGCGATTTTTCTTTGCGACTAAGCCCCTTAGTCTTCAAAGTGCTGTGCTAAGTTGTGTTGTGCTTGTGCTGAGTGCAGTGTTGTGCCCGGCGTAAGTAGTCTGGTTTCAGTGCAAAGGATACTTAACGGTGACAACGAATTTGTACTGATCAAGTCCTTTTTATTTTTATTTATTTCTCTTCTCTATTTTATTTATTTTTCTCCTATTTTTACATATATTTTTATCATATTTGTGTGTTTTCGTGTGCATCTGTCCTTTCTGTCGGTAAAGGTTGACCCTAACGTGGTCAACTCTTTACCTGCGTACCCTTTTTTAGGTTTCTAGGTAGCGGCCTTCGGCGTACTACGGTTAGTTTTAAGTTATTCTCCTCAGCCCCCCTACCGCTGGTAGGGAGGTTTGCCGCTAGGGTTCGCTAGGTTTTTATTTAGGAATCCTAGGCATTTGTTATATATTATAGGCATACATTATATATTTATATATTACATATTGTAATTCCAAGTCCTCCAATGGACCTTGTTAATATCCTTAAGTCGTTCGCCCAGGCGCTCGCTGCGTCCGGCGTAAGCATACCCGCTGACGCACTAACGCAGGCCTTACAGGCATCTATTGCGTCCCCGGCCCCTCAGGCCTCAACCCAGGCCCCTCAGGCCTCAACCCCGGCCCCTCAGGCCTCCAACGCCCAGACCCCTCAGGTCTATAGCTCTCCCGCTTCTCCCGTTCCATCCGAAATGGACTGCGCGTCGGTCTCATCCTCGCGATCATCCCGTAGGAAGCGTACCGCTCCCGGGAGCGATTCAGACTCCGCCGCGTCCGAAGCTTCGTCTGTCGCCGCCACCTTAACCGGCTCTCCTGAGCCCGCGTTCCAATTAGTTACCAAACGCTCTAAGAAGCGTTCGAAAAAAGCCGCGGTGTCTTCAACACCCGAGCCAACCCCGGTGTCTTCTACACCCGCCGCCGCGCCGCTCTTGTCACTCGAAGTGACCGCGTCTCCGTCGGTCCCATCGAAGCCAGCGACGCGCTGCGCTCCCGTCCCGCCGAAGCCTCAGCTCCCTCCGCCCGTATTCTTGCGTGAAAAAGCGCGCTGGACCGCGGTCTCAAACTTGTGCAAAGAGCACAAAATCAATTACTTAAAAGCCGCCAACGCTGGCGATACAATCAAAATCCAAGTAGCGACCGTCGACGACTTCCGCGCGTTTACCAGGCTACTATCATTAAATCATATCGCGTATCACACCTACGCCCTCCCGGAGGAGCGTAAGATCCGCGCTGTACTACGGGGCGTCCCGTTCGAACTCAGTAACGAAGACATTCTCGATGACCTTAAGTCTCAGGGTTTCCCGGTCACAGCAGTGCACAAGATGCACTCCAACCGCGGTAGGCGTTTTCCCTTAGCGTTAGTAATCCTGGCGAATACTCCCAACTCGAGGGAGATCTTTAGAGAGGCTCGCACAATTTGCGGACTCTCAAATATCTCCGTCGAGCGTCCCAACCCCCGTGGTCACCCTGGGCAGTGCCACCGCTGCCAGCTATATGGCCACGCAGCGGCTAACTGTTCAGCTCCCCCCAGGTGCGTAAAGTGCCTGGATCCTCACTTCACTAAGGAGTGCACTCGCACTCCCGAATCCACTTCCCCCCCTGCCTGTGTGCTGTGCGGCCAGTCCGGCCACACAGCTAACTACAGGGGCTGCCCGCGCGCTCCGCGCTCCACCACCAAGAGGGTCGCGCCTAAACCGGCGCCGCCGCTCACTCACGCTAACTTCCCGCCGCTGCGCAACCGGGGTCCCCCGGAAGCAAAGCCCGCTCAGCCGACGCCTACTCCGGCTCTGTCTCTGTCTTGGAGGCAGCGTCCGGCCGTTCCGCCTGCACCTTCCCGACCCATCCCAGCTCCCGTAGCTTCCGTAGGGCCGCGTCCTTCTCCGTCATCCGCACCTCAGTCGTCGTTGGCTGAGGACATGAAGACCGTGTTCGACGTTATTCAAAACGTCGATATCAACGAAATTTCCGTGCTCGCACGCAAACTGCGAGCCGCCCGCTCTCCTCAAGAGCGTTTATTTGCTTTAGCCGAGCATCACTCGCTCCTAAGTTCGTTGTAAATTCTTTTATAAATTCGTAAATAATAAATTATAATGTCTAGACCCGCGAATCCCGCGTCCAGTCGTATTAAACCCAAGGGCTTATCCCTAGTATCTTTTAACGCTCGTAGCCTTAACACCAACCTTCCCGAGATTAAACTGTTCCTTCAGAACAAAGAACCTGACCTGATTCCTTCTCCAGGAGACATGGCTTACTCCAAACCGCTCCAGGGGATTCGCTATACCTAAATACGCGTTTATTCGTAACGATAGGCCCAACTCCGACGGTTTCGGCGGCACCGCTATATATTTCAAAAGAGGCTTCCACTGCTGTCCTCTCCCTACTCCTCCTCTCCTCAACATGGAAGCCACTGTGTGTAGATTGGCTATGACTGGTCATCCGACCATCATCATAGCTTCAATCTACATACCTAGTGGTACTAGACCAATCCGCAGCGACTTTGAGGCCATTCTCGCCCTCGGCCATTCAGTCATTATGTTCGGAGACTTTAACTCCAAACATACTGACTGGACGTGCCTATCGACTAACACCAGCGGTATCGCTCTCCTCGACATCACTAACTCCCTTGACCTAGACGTCATATCCCCCATCACTCCCACTCACTATCCCAACAACCCGTCCTACTCTCCTGACATCCTCGACTTTGCAATTATCAAGCGAATCAATCTTGATCTAAGGTCTATCGAACCGCTCGATGACCTAGGCTCCGACCATCGCCCCGTTTCCCTCGTGCTAGGACCGCCGAACGTTAACGCCTCATCTCCTAAGACCTTTACCAACTGGAAAGGTTTTAAAAATACGTTAGTTTCAGCCTTAGAGGCTCCGAACTCTCCACTCGCGATCTCTCCCGAACAATTAGATAGCCCGGATAAAATCGATTCATTAGTAAATTCTCTCACTGATGCTATCAACTCAGCCATCAGTGACAACGAAAAGGTTGCTAAGCACGGCAAACCCACGCTTCCCTTAGCCGTTAGCAATCTTATTAAAGCTAAAAACGCGGCTCTCCGGAGAGCCAAGAAATATCCCACGCCCGCCTATAGAACAGCTGCGAATCAGCTTCAACGTAAAGTTAAGTCTTGCCTCGCGGAACTCCGAGACGCCCAGATGAACGATCTCATGGCGAATATCTCTCCGTCCCACCAAGCGTACTATAGCATGGCCCGAGCCTTACGCGTAGACACCGTCTCTCACGTTCCTCCTCTCACTCGTCCCGATGGCACTACTGCCTTCGAAGTCGAAGAGAAAGCCGAATGCTTCGCCGACAGCATTGCCGCACAATGCTCGCCCAGCACGCAACCTGCTGATCCCTCGCACATCTAGGCGGTGGAGGACGAAGTCCTTCGCAGAGACTCTCTCCCCATCACCGCAGACCCTGTCACAGTCTCTAATGACGAAATCTTGCTTCTCATTAGAAATCAAAAGTCCAAAAAGGCTCCGGGTGCGGATGGAATTTCCAACCACGCACTTAAGCACCTACCTCAACAGATGCTTACCTTGTTAGCTATCATTTTCAATGCCTGCTTCGACCATAGCTACTTTCCAAAAGCTTGGAAAGAAGCGACAGTCATAGGCATTCCCAAGCCGGGCAAACCTCTGAACGTCCCGGCTAATCACAGACCCATCAGCCTCCTCAAGGCAATGTCTAAACTTCTCGAGAGAGTCATACTCTCTCGAATGCGGAACCATCTGTTTCCAACGGATGGCGATCCTCTCATTATTCCCCATCAGTTCGGCTTTCGCGCTAAACACTCCTGCCCTCAGCAAGTCCACCGAATCGTCGAGTATATACTTGACGGTTTCTATCCGCGTCGTTATAAAACAGTCGCGGTTTTCTTTGACGTAGCCAAGGCTTTCGATAAAGTCTGGCACAGCGGTCTCGTTTATAAACTCTACAAGATAGGCTTACCGGATCGCCTAGTCAGGTTAATAGCGTCGTTTCTCAAAGACCGTACGTTTCGATTTAAACACGAAGGCACGCTTTCTGCACCTCGTCCCATAAAGGCTGGAGTCCCTCAAGGCTCAGTCCTCGCCCCTCTGCTGTACACCGTGTACACCAACGACATTCCCATCCCGCCGAAAGGCGTCGAACTCGCCCTCTTTGCTGACGACACCGCACTCTATACCAAAGGCCGCAGTGTTCGGCACCTTGTAACCAGACTCCAAAGGGCCGTAAACGCCCTTGGTGCATGGTTTCAACAATGGCGCATCGATGTGAACCCTGAAAAGAGTTCTGCGATGCGCTTCGACCACAAACGCCGTCGTCCCGATGGCGATCCCCACGTTCGAATGTTAGGCATTCCCATCCCCTGGAAGCGCAGTACTAAATACTTAGGCGTCACATTAGATCCGACGCTTTCTTTCAAGCCACACGTCGAAAGAGTTTCGAAACTCGCTCGTCACTATTTAGTCCGCCTAAATAGCATGTTAGGTAGAAAAAGTAAAATGTCCTTCAGAAACAAACGCACACTTTACAAGGTCTGCGTTAGACCCGTCATGACGTATGCCTCGCCAATCTTTGCCCACGCCAAACCCTCCCTCCTGCACAAACTGCAGGTAGTTCAAAACCTATGGTATGGTAGCGTCGGGTGACGGGTCGCTCACTTCCCTCTAATATGGTTGAGGAGGGCGATGGCTGGATCCCGCGTTAACTCGTGAACGGGTGCCGTTTGAGGGTGTTCGTCGTTTGGATACTTGGGGGGAGGGAGACTTGCCGGGCTAACAGATGCAGAAAAGAATAATTTTGTATAGACATAAAGAGACTCTGTAAATTTATTTTGAAAAAAATATACCCGTGAAGTTTCTTGCCAGTTCTTCTTCACGAAGGTTTTTTTCGAACTGGTGGTAGAATCATGTTTTATTTGACGTCAATAAGAACAAGTAATTGTCAATGTTGAGAAATAAATATTTCATTTCATTTCATTTCATTTCATTTCATTTCATTTCTCTTTTGCCGCCGGGCCACAGGCGCACCGTGGTACGTGCGTAACGCGGACTTGCGTAGAGATCTTGAACTGCCTACAGTGCAACAACATCTCAAAACACTCTCTGAAGCGTTTTTCAAACGCTCCGAAACCCATCCCAATCCTCTAGTTCGTGATTCGGTCTCATATGCTGCTCTTGTGTTAGACTCGAAGTTCAAAGTCGCTAGGCCTAGAAATGCGCAAGCGTACTCATCCACCAGACTGTCACGTGATCTCGAGGCCCTTCTGGCCGCAAATTCTAATTCTAACGTAAATTCTAATTCTAACGTAAATCCTAATTCTAACGTAAATGTGAATTAACTCAATTTTATTTTGCAATTTTTGTTTTAATTATTGATTTTCATTTTGAGCACCTTCAGTGCTACGTATTCACCTTCAGTGCTTTGAGCACCTTCAGTGCTATGTAATCCCAGCGGGTGACCCCTTCTGGGCCCCGCTAGCGCGGCCTCTTTCTCCAATTGGCCGTCGCTCAGATGAAGGCTGAGTGGCAAAAATGCACGAGCCGATAGGGGGTTTTTAGTGGGTATGGTCCTGGTAGGCCGGGACGAGTCCCACATAACTTTGGAATCGCGCCAGAGTATGCGTCAGGGCATTTTTATCCTCCTGCCCTTCCCGCGGAGGGGAACAAAAAAAAAAAAAAAAAAAAAAGACAATATCTCAGTCTCGGTCTGCGTGCGTTCTCGAGCGCACGTCGATCGCAGACGCCTTCCCGCTCTTTTAGCCCCCGCGCTAATTGAGCACCCAAATTTCACTGGTTGTTGTCGTAATATATAATTTCATAGTTGTATACCGTAATAAGTTTCTAACGCCGTTTTCACGGCCGACAGTGGCTTGTTAACCGTACTTCTAATAAGTTTCTAACGCCGTTTTCACGGCGAACAGTGGCTTGTTAACCGTACTTCGTCGACGGGGTTTCGTCGTTCCAGGACTTCAAGTTCCGCGTTCGAGTAAGTTATCCGCGTCGTCCTCAACCGCCCTACTGCGTGTAGGGTGGTTTTTAGGAAGTTAGTCATCGTTGTTAGGTTCATATATTGTCCCTCCCCAACCCCTCCGCAATGGCTTCCCTAAGCTCTGAAGAGATTAGGAAGAAGCTACTTGAAAGTACCGATGCTGAAGGCATGTTTATAAATGCTGATAAGTTTCGTTTCCTTGACTCTCTTATCCCGCATATCATGGCGTTAATTCCACCAATGGCCCCTCAGGCCACCCCAGTCCCCCAGACCCCTCAGGTCTTAGGCCCTCCCGCGTCCCCTTCCTCCAGTGACATGGAGTGCGAAGTAGACGCCCCTCCGCGACGCAAGCGCGCACCCGCGACCGAGTCATCCTCGGACGCCACCCCTACTGGCCCTGAGTCTCCTTCCTTTACGCTTGTTAAGAAGCGCTCTAAGAAGCGTTCAAAACAAGACCCAGCGCCCTCGGCGCCCGTCCCTACACCCCCTGCGGCGTCTTCAACGCCAGCTGCCCCGGTGTCTTCACAACCCGCTCCGGCCCCAACTTCTGTCAAGGCCAAGGTCCCACCACCCGTCTTCCTTCGGGAAAAGGGTAAATGGACTGAGGTCTCGACATTGTGCAATGAGCACAAGATCCTTTACACCCGAGCGGTAAACTCGGGTGAATCTATTAAAATCACTGTCTCGTCGATAGACGATTTCCGAGCTTTGACTAAGCTCCTCACCGATAAGCAATATGCTTATCACACTTATGCTCTGTCAGAAGAGCGTAAGATTAGAGCGGTACTCAGGGGAGTCCCGTTTGAATTATCGAACGAGGCTATCCTTGAGGATCTGCAGTCCCAAGGCTTCCCGGCACTCGCGGTGCATAAAATGCACAGCAAGTACGGGAGGCAACACCCTCTCGCTTTGGTGATTCTCGCCAACGTCCCCAAGTCCAGAGAGATCCTGAAAGGGGTTAGCTCTATTTGCGGCCTCTCTGGGATCTCGATCGAGGCGCCTCATCGCCGCGGTCATCCCGGCCAGTGCCATCGGTGCCAGTTGTACGGGCACGCGGCGGCCAACTGCCGCGCACCGCCCAGGTGCGTCAAGTGCCTGGTCCCGCACTTCACTAAGGAGTGCAATCGCACTCCTGAAACTCCCTCTCCTCCCGATTGCGTGCTTTGTGGCCAGTCCGGCCACACCGCAAACTACAGGGGCTGCCCTCGTGCACCCCGTTGTATGCGTTCCAATCCCAAGAGGTCGGCACCCAAACAGGCCCCGCGCCTTTCTCAAGAAAATTTTCCGCCGCTGCGTAGCCGGGTTCCTCCGGCTGCAAAGCCTACACAGTCTAGGCCTGCCCCAGAAAACTGGAGGCAGCGCCCCGTATCGAATCCCATCCCGGCTCCTCGCCCATACAAACCCACTCCTCAATCCTCCGTAGCAGACGATATGCGTATCGTCTGCGACGCTATAAAAAATGTCGATGTTAGTGAAATCGCAGTCTTAGCCCGTAAACTTAGGGCTTCACGTACTCCGACAGAGCGTTTGCTAGCTCTGGCGGAGCATAGTTCCCTTCTCAATTCATTGTAGGTTCATTTAAATGAATTGATCCCTAAATCATGCTTCGGCCGACCTCTGCCCAGCCCCGGCTTCACCGGAGGCTGCCCAGAACGGCCACCAACTCATGTCCCTTTGAGCACCTTCAGTGCAACTTTCACTACAGGCGGAAGACCCGCTAGCGGGTCTCTGCCAGCGCGCCCAACTTCCCGACGGGTGTCGCTTCTGATGAAGGCTAACGGTAATAACTACAGCCAACAGGTGGTTTTTAGTGGGTAGGTGCCATTCTGGTGAGTCCCACATAACCCCCCCGCAGAGGAATTTACCTGCGGGCGGGTATGCATGACGCATCTTCCACCTCCCTCCCGCGAGGGTGCCTCGGCAGCAAAAAAAAAAAAAAAAAAAGACAATATCTTTACCTAAAAGAAAATTACTAAACTATTTAACATTCTAAGTACCTTATAAATAGATTTGGGAATGATGTATAAAGTTCTTCAAAGTTGCGACACCCTTATAGGTAGGATTCGACCCTAGGTGTCTTGCTCGAGTGCTAAAATAAAGCAATGCCTTCTATTTTCATGATTTGAGCGTCGAGTGTATTTAAATAATGAATTTAAAATTAACCTTATAGATAAATCGTTTATCATTTTATGTTCATCTCCAGAGTAGCTGGGCAAGGTGATTGTTGAGTTCAGTTGTACCTACTGAATCCCATGCGCCATGCTACAGCGTGGTGAGTGGGGCGTACTAAGCGATATGTTTCTTTTCACTTTAGAAAGTTAGAGTGATTTATACATATAATATTTCAGCTGCGCCCCAAACATCAGAGTAACAAATACATTCTACTAATGCTAATATAACTTAGTCGCGATCCGACTGTCACTACGCGAAAAGTACCGAGGTGATAAGACTCGCACCACACTACTACTAACGAATTTAAACAAAGTATATTCCGTCCTGTTCGCGCACTACGTCATTAAATAATTCTGTATCTTTCTCAGTTCCTTTATTTATTATATTGTATATTTATTAATGTTATATTACATAACCTCCAGTTTGTGTAAGTAAATGTTTTTGTGATTGTACTGATACATTTTTCATATACGTCACCTATCAACCACTATTGTCAACCGCTATAATCAAAGTTAATAACAAAGGGTTAAGTCAATTTTAGGCCGTCAGTAAGCTTTTTGTTTCAGCACTTAATGGACGAATGCAATGCACGATAATACGTATCATTTATGTTAATGATTATTTAAAAAAGTATCAGAACTAAATTATTTCCCAATAAAATTATCTCAATTAATAAGAAACTAAACGTGAGGAGTCTCCATGCAATAGCTGCGCAACGTTGGGGTTACCGATTCAATGCAAAAGAAGTTTTGCTGGTGGATTATTTATTATTTATTATAAACAGTAAAGTAAACATATAAAGTATACATTTAAAACTAAATAAATAAAATCAAAAACATATTACAAACTTAATTATGTTAATTGCATAATCTTGCAAAGCATTATTTCGGTTGCAACTATAACTTTTTGTGAGTTTTGTTTTTTTTCGTTCGGGATCCGTATCACCAAACTTCAAAATTCAAATACGTCAATCCAATATTCGCTCTGTTATTTAGCAACAAGTGGATGTGCTCTTTCGGTTTTCCTTTTTTTGACTTTTTTACTTCCCATGTTATTTCCTTTTTGATTTTCCTTTATATTAGAACGTATTTTACCATAAAATAAACTAAATTATCCAAAAAAACTCTCCTGTGTTAGACAATAAGAACTAAAGGTTAGGCTTGTTTGCTTCTATTAAAGTTGCACGGGGGTGAGATAATGTGGCTTAATACCGTCAGTTTCTCGCATTTTAAGACCTCGTCCTTTAATATCCTTTAGTGTAGTCTAATGTATAAATGTGTTTTATTTCTATATTCTAATTAAGGTTTTGGACACGTGACTCTAGTGTTGTACGTAAGATTTCCTTTGACTTCATCATTTAATTTAAATACCAAAAACAAAAAAGTTAGTTCAATAACCTTTTAAATATGGTTTATGACTATATAGTCAATCTATTAAAAATAATCATGACGGTATTATATGCTGAAACATCATCGGCCGACGGCTCAAACACTATGGACTTAAGCCTTTGCCAGTGTGATATACCGCCATCGACTTGCAGCACACATTGTTATGTAATTCTGACAGCCGCCCACAGCGCACGGAATATAAGGCATATTAAAATCAAGACGTATAATAATAATAATAATAATAATACAGACAGACACACCAACTGTATATCCCCCAAGTAAGCAGAGCTTGTGTTATGGACGACCATACAACGAACTGAGGGGAACCCATAATGAACATACGTACATAAATATAAACAACCATAACCCGAGAACAAACATCTGTGTTCATTACACAAATGAATGCCCCGGCCAGGACTCGAACCTGGGACCTCCAGTATATGAGGCAGGGCCACTAACAGCTACGCCACTCAGTCACCGAACTTAAAAAAGCTTTTTCCCACGTTAAAACGATTTCTAAATATAATCCAATACCCATCAAAAAACGAACAGATCAATTAATGTCTCGTAAGAAACATATTCCAAAATAGTTGCAAAACCATTTATGAACAATTTTTTAATAGTGTAGCTGATACTAACACGTTATCTTTCAAACAGAACAGTTAACATCCAGTGCTATGCATAAACGAAACTATGCCGAAACTAGCTGGAAGTTGCCGAAACTTTGCCGAAACTTTGCCGAAACTTGGCCGAAATTCCGAAGTTGGTGTGGTAATCGCTAGATCAAAGGGCGTGTTTGTCTTGTGTGTCACCAGTTAGGTCACGCTTGCCTAACATGTGTCTAGAGATTGAGAAGTTCATACGAATTGGTTACCTGTGATGAATTATGTTTACTGGTGTTGTAAGTTTAATAAGAAATTGTTTTTGATTGTAGATTGGAGGGTGTTTGTCTTCCATCTCACCTGCTGGAAAGAGATAATGTAGAGTAGGACGGTACACGCCTGTCCAAGAGGACTATTCGCTCTTCGTTTGATAGCTCCAGGATGAAATTCGTCTAGAAGAACAGACGCAAGCAGATCATCCAACGTCGCAACCAACACCGAGGGGTCGAAAAAAATATGTGGGCAATTTGAAATTTATTTCACACGGCAATCACTTTGATTGTGATTCGAGTGCCAGTGTATTGGTAACGTACAGTTTTACTGATAACTGATTTAATTTATTTTTAAAACAGTTTATGTGCCAACGAAATATTTGACAAGAATATAAGACAAAGTAATATTTGATAGAGATTGAAGACATGTTAAAACAAATGTACTTCTTCCATGTACCTGGATGGAATATTGGTCTGCCATATTGGTCTGTTTTTTAATAACATATTACAAAATTACTTGAAAACAAATCAAACAAATATAAACATACACATAACTAATAGGATAAAAATAAAATATAAAATGTGTCTGAGAAAAGTAATACGGTTTTACGCATTTCTTAAAAAAGGTACATGGTATACTTGCGTATATTGTATGACTTGCCATATACGTACCGCAGGTTGAACATAACCCAATGTACCTACTAAAAGAGTAACTATATATAGTATGAAAATACATCGGATTTTTGGGCATTTTGTATAATTGTCACAAGAAACGCAATGTCTAAAGCGTCATTGTCACTAAAGTACGTCTTCATATTCAAATTCAAATATCTATTTCACAACATTGAAAATTACTTTGTCTTATTGACACCTTCCTGAAGAAGAACTGACAAGAAACTTCACGGGCATATATTTTTTCAAAATAAATGCACAGTGTCTCCTTATGTCTATACAAAATTATTCTTATCTGCACTGTTAGCTTGGCAAGTCTCCCTCCCCCAAGTATCCAAACGACGAACACCCTCGAACGGCACCCGTTCACGAGTTAACGCGGGATCCAGCCATCGCCCTCCTCGACCATATTAGAGGGAAGTGAGCGACCCGTCACCCGACGCTACCATAAGAAGACGTACTTTAGTGACAATGACGCTTTAAATATCTTCTTATGGTAGCGTCCGAACTGGTGATAGTCATGCTTTAATTGACGTTAATAAGAATAAGTAAGTGAAAGGTGTGAATGTCTGGAGAGTCACGTCAGGATTTCTTTTGGGTTTCCAGCATAGCAGTTCGATTCGGCGGCCTGTCTTTAATGGTAGGTCATAAAGATTTAAATCTTGATAACGAATACTATCTTACTAACATACCTTAAAATATTTTTGGCGACTTTGAATAAACTGAAACATGACAAATTAGTTAAGGTCAGGGCTAATTGGAATCCAACATAGAATACATTGAATTAATAGAAACATTGATAACCTCTAATCAATTCTATATTCTTAAACAAAAGTAACGGGAGAGTTTCCCTTCCCGCTCATTGTGTTACTGAAAAAACAATTGCTTTTTTGTCCACGCAAGCTTCCTGTGTACCAAATTCCAGCCAGAGCTGTTCAGCTGCTTACTGTGTGTTGAGCAAGGAGTCAACGAGGCACGTTTTTGTTTTTATAAATATAAATTGGATTATTTGTATCATTACGAAAGTCGTTGCCCGTCCATGCTTTGTATCTCAAGCATGCAACATCTTAGTTCAAAAGTAATTCATTCTTTCCCAGTAATTTTACAAAATTAGTAACAGTATAAAAAATATAATTTAAATTACATATGTAATATAAATTCCATAGTGAAACATTAACACAATTGCAATATCAGCGGTACTGTTCTTTGACCCTAAGGGTTTATGACTTCAAATCATATTGTGCTATCAGGGTCTAGTTACACCCGATTTTCGTTATTATGGTACATATGATTAGAATTCATTTCTGATTATTGTTTTGTGGTTGTTGTGTCGCTGGAATGGAGTGGTAGTTATCAGAATTGATAAGAGGGTAACATTTTAATATAGTGTGGCTTTCTTTGTCGACGGGAGGAAATGACGGGAATGTGCTCTGATAACGACTGTTTTGCGAGAGTTTGATGTGTTAGTGACGCTTTTAAATGGATTCTTGTTATAATACAAACAAACTGCTGCCAGATGTGAGTGTGAGCGTAAAGAATAAAAAATGATGAGAACCTCTTCTGTGAGCATTTTTTCATTATATTTTTGACAATGATGTACCATTTTAAAACTTAGTAAAGAACGTTTAAGTATAGAAAACAATTCATATAACGGACAAATTGGTTAGTTGGTTTAATTATTATTGATTATGTTATTCTCTGATGTATAAATATCTATCTTAATATTATTTCCGTAAAATTCTAATACAAATATTTATTTATCAACGTTGACAAATAAGTACTAAGAGTTCTTTAAAAATCATAAAAAGAATACCTAAATGCGCTCGTTCAACCGCGGCGAAGGGTCTCGCGGACTCTATTGCAAACGTAGTCGCCGAAATTACCGGGACTTCGTTTACTATACAGTCATGTTCTTCTTGAGAATATCTTTTTTGTTATTCATCTTCTTCTCGTTCTCTTACACCTTCAGATAAAAATAATTCCATCTCACTCACCGTCAATGTCCTGTTTCCATTAATTATAAACTAATTGAAAGTAAAGTGTTACATGAAAATTTAAAAGGTGCAGCGAAAAATAATCAATTAAGTGCTTGCAGGTGACGTAAATAAAGAAAGTGTACCAATTTTATATGGCGTCAACTTGATAGCCCTGAACAAAAAGTGTGGAGGGATTCGAACTATTGCTGTAGAAAGAACCTTTAGGCGTCTTGCGTCTAAACTATGTAGCTTTATAGCGACAAGATTATAGATAAACTCTGCCCGCAACATGCAGCTCGGAGTTTCTTTTGCCACCTCGACTTTAATATTTTATAAAATTAGACATCGAAAATGCTTTTGATTCCGTAGACCAGTGTGTCGTTCTAGATCAAATTCAAAAAGAACTATCCAAAAACCTTTAGCTATTTGTGGCAATGTTATAGAGCCCTTTCTAAATTACTTTAAGATGAAAACTATATTTTATCAAGTGTTGGTAGGTAACGAGGTAACTCATTGGGACCAGTTATGTTCACTTTGGCTATTCGTTACAGCCTTCTATTAATTAAGTTATAAAAATATTTAGTTTAAAATTATATTTATGGTATTTGGACGACCTTAGGTCTCCCACCTTGACACATTAAATATCTATGTCATTTAAAACCGTATTAACTTAAACATTTGTTTTTACTTAAAAAGTTATTTTTTTAAATATATGCTAAGTTACAACTTAAAAATTTTGCAAATTAGGCCTAGACCTATATTTTGAAAAATATGAGGTTTTTCTCAATGACTCATTGTCTGCAGTAAGCGCCATGATTATTTTTGTATTAACTTAGATATTTTATACCCGAAATCAATATTCTAAGTAAACAAAATTTAACCCAAAATAAGCCATGTCATGTCAGTTCATTTTCTGGAGATACAATCCCACTTTGCTTTTCACTATCTAATGCAGTGTGTCTTCATCCCCAAAATAACATACGTTGCACTCCGGTTTACAAATTTAAAACAGAAACATGGCTTATTGATACAATAAGACACATATTTTAAATACAATTTTAAATAATTACTCCTGGTCCCAAACAACACTTCCAGTGAAATTTGGTGGCCAGGACTTGAGAGCAGTTTGCGATGTTGCCTGCTCTTTCAACTGCTGTGGGTTGTATGTCCCTGGTCAGTCAGTTATTAAAATCTTCTTCACCATTGACCGAGCAGCAGATTGTGTCCCTGGTGGTGGCCAGAGAGCTATGGAGCGCTACTTCATTCAATTCAGATATGCTTTCACCGCTCCAGATACAAAAACCTTGGGACTTACCTTTACTAAGTTGACATATAAAAATCTGTCCGACTCTTTTACCGACGTAAAGGACAAAGCACGTCTGCTGGAAAAACCTGAAGCCAAATTTGAGCAATGGTCAATTGCGGTGCCCTTTACAGGTCCTGGTACATTTTTAGATTGCAACCACCTTGCAAATTGCAAGAGCGTTCAGATTACCCATCAAGATTTGTGAAAAATATACATGTTGCTGTTGCAAAAATGTGAAACAATCGGAACACCATAGGCTTACTTGTGCAAAAAATTCTGGCTCATTCTTCCGTCATAGCTCCCTGAACGACTTGATCCCAGGAGCCCTTACCAATGCTTCGCTTCCATTTGTACTGGAACCCGTTGCATTGGTAAGGGGATGATGGTAAAGACCGGACCGAGCAACGTTAGTGCCCTGGTGCTTGGGGCTATCTATCGTTTGGGACGCAACCTGCGCAGCAGACTGACTTCATCTTACTTTAGAGCCTCAAGTATTAGGGCTGGCTCAGAAGTTAAAGGAACCTAATAGGTAATCATGAGTTTGTGGCACTAGAGGTAGAGACATAGGGCCCGTGGTCATCAGATACGAAAAAATTCAACAGAAATTTTTTTTTCATATTAGTCCAAGGCTTCGCGACCATAGGGCTGGCAGTTACCTCGCGCAAAAGAAATTAGCTTAGCCTTAGAATGAAATAACTCTGCCAGCATGATTGGGTCAATATCGAGGAGTAAAGATCTTCGCCAGGTATTATTTTTATGATGTTTAACGGCAATAAATATTACTTGTTCTTGTTGACGTTATATAAAGCATGACCTCTAGCACCAGTTCGGAAAAACATAATTTTTCAAAAGGTATCATTTTTCAAAGTAAATTTATAATAGCGCTTGTATGTAAACAAAATAATTCTTATCTGTATCTGTTAGCTCGGCAAGCCTTCCCACAAACTATCTAAGCGACCAATATCGACATACAGCACCCGTCACGGGGTTAAGCCGTCGCCTTCCTCAACCATATTAGAGGGAAGTGAGCAACGTTACCCTACGCTACCATAAAAAGATATACTTTTGTGTCAATAACGCTTTGAATAATCGTCGTCAAAAAATTTTTATAATCATATGAGGTGCAATGAATCAGCATACCTGCAGCTTCTTTTGTTTCCAAGTATAACCCATTAGGTAGTTAACTGCATTTAATAAATTAAGTGATTCTTAGTCCTGCAATCTTCAAAGGTCTGCCTATTAACTCTTACAGGGACCTCTCATACAGGCATGTAACATCGTCACTTTCCATCAGGTAAGGTGAAAGACAAATGCAGTAAACACACTAACGGAGATCGGATTTTTTAGTATAGCGCAAATATTAACATTCTCCAAAAATTTAAATTAATTTATTAATTCTTCCACTAGAATTGAAATGATTTGTATTAGACCCGTTCATTTTATATCAATCGTTCAATTGTTTTCATTGATAAATCGAGTGAACAGGTATCTCGTGGATAGACGTGAAACACCTTCGTCTTCATCGTCACTTTCCATCAGGTGAGATAGAAGACAAACGTCTAATCCTTTTTCAATAAAAAAAAATTACAAAGGTTTGCATCTTCTTTGCCAGGCAGACACCTAGTCCGAGATCTTTTAAAACTTGAGTAAAAAGGAACGCACAATGCATGAGAAATATCCAGGTATCCATCAGATGCGACGAAACAAAATGAAAAGCCGATGTGAATAATCCGACCAATAAAACGCGAAAAATAAAATAAAAATTTAGGTTTAGAAACGCCCAACACAAAATTAGATAGAAGATATATAATACAAGTGTTTACCGTAATCTACTCAGGTCCAGAAAATTTACTTTTAAAAACGCTATTACTGATAGGCTGTCACTAACTAATGTCAGACGCACCGCCAACCAGTGGACCTTGTAACATGAGACTTTGTAGAGGGGATTTTATTTGGTGTTGGCAAGACTTTGTCACTCGATGTACTTGCACGCGCTAAGTAACTACCGGCCGCTGGGTGACCTGCGGCTCTTAGGAAAATAGATTGCCATATCGCGTTCGCGTATAAGTTAATTTTTGCCGTAGTAAATGGCGGGAGCTCCATTTTGAGTGAGAGTGTACTCCATTTTATCTGTTACGAAATAACTATAGTAAGGGAATAATAACCAAGAGGAGTACGGAATAAGTTTTGAAAATTCGTCACGTCAGGAGGTGATATTAACTTTTGTTTTGATAACTATGGCCAAGCAAAGATAGAAAAGAGAACATGCAGCATTCAACTTTTTTTGTGCGCGATTGAATTATCAACATTTATTTCGTAACATAGATCCTCTAATGACTACAACTCGTTGTGATGTATCAACACTAACCTAGACACCTCGCTAACACATTAGTGAGTAACCGGAGTCAGGCCGACGTGACCTAGCGGACCCTACGCCAATACCACGGCTCATTAGCATTGCCTGCTATGACATAAGCGCTGCTAGACAGGGGACTAGCTTGTCTAATTTGGATTAATCGAAAATGGGGAACTAAGGTCAAAATTTAAATAATAAAAACGTACGGTGGATGAGCTCGGTTTAAATAGTTTATGTTGATCGTGGATGTCTCGTGGTGAACTAGCAAAACAATCAAAGAGATTTAACTTCTTAAAACATTATCATATTTTTTTAATTTCATGGCCGGCAAAAGGCACCTGATGGAAGTGGTATGCCTGGATATAGACGTCAATAATTTGTTTATTCGATTACTGAATCGTAGACTTAAGTTCGGATTGCCTTTGTTCCAGTAATTTGACTTACTGTTCCTTTCCTTTGACCGGAACACAACTAAGTATACTTGGTTATTACGGAGGTTAAAATAGGAAGAAGTATAGAACCTCCTCAGACGCGATCTAAATATAAGAGACTACTGCTATTTAAAAAAATATACCCATGAGGTTTCTTGCCAGTTCTTCTTCACGAAGGTTTTTTCGAACTGGTGGCAGAGTATGTTTTATTTGACGTCAATAAGAACAATTAATTGTCAATGTTGGGACAATAAATAGTTGGATTTGAACTTACCACTACATGGCAACGAGCTCCTTGCCTTTACCAAAGGACATAATCCTTGGAGCACATTGATCATTGAATGGACACATGTCAAGTGAAACTTAGTGCGACAGACTGATATCTTTGATAACTCTGGCACCTTGAAACGTACCCCGGGAAAAAGATAGTTGGATCGTTAAAGAAAAGGCGTACTTAAATGACAAGAGGTCAAGAATAATAATGCAATATATCCCCAGAAAATCACACCAACTGTATGGCCCCAAAGTAAGCAGAGCTTGTGTTAAGGATCACCATACAGTGAACTGGGGGGAGAGGACTCCAGGACAACCATGACCCGAGAACAAACATTTCTGTCCATCACGAAAATGAATGCCCCGGCCAGAACTCGAACCTGGGACCTCCGGCGTATGAGGCAGGGCTACTAGCCACTACGCCACTCGGTCGTCAATATGCTGGTGATGACTGTAGCTCTAGTTCAGCCATACGTCAGGCTGGTCTACAAAAACGGTCTTTTAAAAAAAATGCCACGAAAGATATTATAATGAGTTTTGTTATATAATTTAATTTAATATTTTGTATCAGATTTAATTTAATTTAATTGAATATCAGATTGTTTGCGTTGAGTGCATTAGAGTAGAGTAGGATTATAAACGGATGTAAACATTCAAAAAGAAACATACATATATTTTATCAGTGTTGGACCCGAGAACATCTGGTAGCATGGGCAAGTGTTAGTATATAGTACCATATTATGAATTTGTGACAAGAATTTCAGTTTATTGATGTAACGTTTACTTTAAATTAGTTAGTAATCTTATGACAGATTCATTTGCGTTCATAACTTCACTAACACGCAATTTCGACTTTGGAAATTTTAACTATTTATTTTAAAAAAATATACCTAAAAAGATTAAATGCTTAAAAATGGGACTTCGTATTGAAATTAATGCAAAGTACTGTCTTTTCACAATAAGAAAGTCGGATTACGCTCGTTATTTAATTTTAATTCTCACAACTTATTTACAAATATTTTTCAATATTTTTTAACAGAACAGTTTTATTTCTATTATTGTAAAACTGAAGCAGAGCCACAAATTAAAACACTATAACAAGTAATATTAAAAACGTAAAACACCTCTCGTTATCACACTTATCAGTCAAAGAAACAGCTTGACTTAAACAAAAAGCATCCTTTTAACCTTTACAATTATTTTCTACATCACAATAAATCTATTACTTACAAATCCTCAAAAGAAAGCCAAATTCCAGTAAAATTCACTTTAAACCACTGGCACTGTAATTTTTGAATACAAGGTCTGCACTCGCGACTCCGTTCGTATCCCGAATAGCGTGACGCGCGGTGCGCTCGCGCATGGAGGACTGGCACTGCGGGTCACACTCCGTAGATTAACTGTGGGTACAGACTGACTGATAAGCTTTTTTTACATATATACCCAGTTTTAAGATAGGACTATATATTGTGGTTGTCAGCTCGAAATATATATGTTGGTATTTAGAATAGTTTATCTATCACAGGAATTTTAGTTTTTTTTTGTATACTATTTGGAGTGGTATTTTGGGGAACGAAATGCAATTATCAATTTCTTTATTCTGAGCAAGAAGAATTACGCAATTTTCCAGATAATGTACCTACCCTATTTTTCCAAACATATTTGGTATATGTATAAGTAAATAAAACTTTGAACGTCGGGTTTAAGCTAACTTATGAAATATTGCAAATTTCAGGGTAAATATGTGCAAAATTACACAAGAAAATCATGAAAATCATTTTGTATGCTGACGGTACTGTCTTTATTCAAACATCTGTCAAAACTGTGTTCTCCGCTTCACCTCATACATTAGTTTATCTCCCTCGTAAACAGGACATTACTTGAACATTACGTTGGTTCCAAATTAGATAAATTAGCTTAATTTAGAAACTAAATTACTTAATTAATAGCGAGGGTGTGAACTATCCCTTGCGGCTTATTGTAATTAAGACGTAACTCAACCTAAGTTTAACTAATTGCTCCAACGTTTGTGCATGCACATTTTGAGCTAAATTCGAATAGCATAATGTTACTGAATATATAATATCTTTCTAACAATGATATAAATCAACCATTTGGTTATTATAATTCCTCTTTTACAGTTATTATAATATGTTGTATACTATATTATATGATTATGATCAAAGATTCATTTATTATTGGTCAGTATAAGCCTGTAAATGATTTTATGAATTGATATTCTATGCTGGAGCCAAACCATCCAAACAACTTGAATCTTCGGTTTTCCATGGTTTGTCCAAACACTTCGCATTTCTCAAATCATTATTGCAAAAGAAATCGAATACGAAAGTGTA
Organism: Marasmarcha lunaedactyla; assembly: GCA_923062675.1. Lineage (NCBI taxonomy): Eukaryota > Metazoa > Arthropoda > Insecta > Lepidoptera > Pterophoridae > Marasmarcha > Marasmarcha lunaedactyla. The sequence continues at coordinate 2,068,630 of OV281344.1, forward strand.
ACGCAACACAAGTCTTCGCGCCATATTGTTGCTCCAGAATAACAAAAGCCAAAGTTCCGAAAAGTCGATTTGTCAAGATACCAAATTACTATAGACATAAAATTAAATTAAAATCTTTCAAATCAATCAGTGGCGTACAACACTTTGCCCGAGCAATCTACGCTGTAAATTGCTCGTAAATAATAAATAGTTGGTCAAAGGGTAGCCAAATCAGACTCCACCATTCGGATTCACCGCAGGTCATCAATTTTCTTTCACCCGAATGTCAAACACGAATTGCCCTTGGAATAATTAAAATTTTAAGAAACTACATAAATACACTGATTGAAAGTATAGGTTCGCTGACTTTAATCTTTAATTCCATATTTTGTATGAACAGCCTGTACGCTAACTTTATGGCGAGGTCTGTTGCGTATAGGCCTATTGAAGTGATTTATCGAAATAGGCCAATATTGGAAAGTATGAAACTAATATAAGTATGACCTCGAATATGGTTGAGGAGGGCGATGGCTGGATATGGAAAAAAATATACCCGTGAAGTTCTTACCAGTTCTTCTTCACGAAGGTTTTTCCGAACTGGTGGTAGAGTCATGTTTTATTTGACATCATTAAAAACAGTAATTGCCAATGTTAAGCAATAAATAAATATTTCATTTCATTTCATTTGTTAGAGACAGATAGGTTCTGAGGTACCATGTAGGTTTTAAAAATAATAATAATAATAATAATAATAATAATAATTTTTATTTTCCAAAAAGATTTACATAGGGTACGTAAGCCTATACTTAATCCTATGTACAATTATTTTAGGTTCCGCATCTGTTGCCGAACTGGGTATAGCCCGTACTTCAGCATGCAGCGCCTCTATCCTCAGACCAAGTTGGATACATTATAGGTCACAAAGTACAATGTTTTCCCAATTATAACGTAAAAACTATTACTAATAATAAACAATTATAACTTATACTTAATATGTCAGTCCTCTCGGTGTGTGTGAAGTGTATGTGTGCGTGTGTGTGATTTGCATGAGTGAGTGAATGGGAGAGGGTGAGTAAAAGTGTAGTGTAAGAAGTTATTTACATTCAATGGCTAAGAAAAACTACATTCAAATATTTAATGTATATAGACCGAGGGGCTTAGGTTTCCGATCTTAACTTCCAGGGTTGATCCGGTGACTCCAAATGTACCAACTTGTACACTTTACTAACTGTTCTATTGTCGTGTTAGAACCACAACCTAAGATGTTATTTCAAGGGTTGATGCAATATCTGAAGTGACAGAAACAACCCTTTGGAAGGGTAGAGCTGTGTACGTATGTGAGTGAACCATGCATGTTTAAAGGCGCATTACATAACATAAAAAAAGTTTATTTATTTCATAAAATATTGTAGTAAACTGAAACTTAGTTACGTAAATGACAATGGAATACTAAATGAAATACAAACTATGAAGGCTGCAAAATAAATGTTACCCACAGTAGTCTTTAGAAACGGTTCCCTTTTATCAGGGACATATCTTTCGCTTGCACGAAGTTTTTACGGTAATTGGAATAAGTTGGTAACACCACGCCAGCTAAGGTTGTATCAAAGACACTTCCGCTGGACCTACTTACGTAACTGGAATATAAAAAATAAAAGGCTAACTCTTGGTAAATCTACTTACTGTGTATTCCTTCTACAGGAAACTCATTACGTTTTTCTGTAAAATGAATTTTACTTTGACGACTTACCCTAAGATTGGGTGAAAAGGTGAAAATTCTACAAAATGTACAATTTCAAAAATATGCGAACTTTTCAACATGTAAACCGATTTTCATCAAATTTAGCTCCAATCATTACGCTAAAAAAACTGTATAGAATTCGGCCCACTCAATGTCACAGGCATACAAATACAAACGTTGAACTTGTTAAACCTTAAATTGGCTTAGTAATACCAGTGCTAGGACATCAAACTTAACTAATAGTTTCAGGCAATGTATAGTACTTTACGTTTAACAAATACGCGCCAACAACATCAAAAACTGCATCCTTTATTTTTCTGGGGATTTATATATTTTATACACAAGAGAACTCCGAAAAGGGGTACGAATTAACCGTACAAAATACTATCTATAATCTATTAAGCTTACGAAAATAGATTCAAAAAGAGGCCAAAGAGTGAAATCAAACAGTTCTTCGAAGGGCCTGTATGACCCTTGTCATACTAATGGCCTATGACAGTCCGGAAATAAAGTGCTTAACACCGCTTATCAGTTTGAAATTATTACCGATTGCGCGAGGGGAGGGTAAACGCGACTTTTTCGCCATTCAGCAGATTATACATGTTGATAGGATTTTAATATTTCTGTCAGATATGAATATTGAGTGTCATAACTTATACAACTGTTGAATTAACCATCTGAGATTTATTGAGAGTGGTGTTTGAAATTTAAAAAAATTAACGTATACTACTAACGTAAACATCTAACAAACAAAAAGACAAGAAGATAACAAATCCTATCGAAAGCCTTCTACAAATATACGATTTTTATATACGATATTTTAAGAATGTTTTTAAGTTTGTGTGTTTAGTGATTTTCGAATAAAAAAATATATACCTAAATGAGAAAGGATTCATGCGAAAGGGACTTTGTCTACCACTAAATAAAGAAACATATTATTTTGTAATAAGAATAAATAAAATAATAACTTATGTACTTTTCACTAGATTAGTTAAAAAGCACGTTACATGAAAAGGTTTGTTTATGTAGAAAATCTTTAAAACTGAAAAAAATTGAGTGTCACATAATTGTTTTAAAGCGGTTGAAGTCTTGCAAATATCTTAGCCACATGGTAGGCAATAATGTAAAGTGTCCAACTTCTATTATTTTTATAACAAACCTTTATTTTTTGCAACCATTTCAATAATTATCATCTGTCAAAACCACCCACGCACATAACCTAGAATTTCGCATGACGACAAACTGCAAAACGCGTAATACGCAAAGTAATTTTTCCAAGTTAAACGAGATTAATTAAAAATACCCAGACGGTATCATGAACGTGAAGCTGTTAGCTTTTATGACGTGCTCCTTGGCTGTATGGTTATATACCTAGCGTGGAATGCGTTCCTTAAGAAATGTCTTGCTTTTAAAATGGCCGCTTAGGAATTTAAACGGGGTATTAAATTTTATTCGCTATGAAAGGACCTTGTTAATTTTGTTTTTAAAGTGGAGACAAAGATTTGCTTCACAATTTGTAGAGGATATCTGGACCTATCGTTTACTACATAGGATATAGGATCCTCTAGGATACAGTAATTAAATGAAATCAAAGTTAAAATCGATACATTATAAAACTACTCATCGATTTAAATAATATAAAGCCACGAGTATTTAGAAAAGTGACATGGACTTCATGTATACGATCTAAAAAATCTAACAGGATGACAAGTCAGTAGATTAAATCGCGCGAAACTTAGCTAATTAGTGCAAAAATTTATTCTTCTACATATTTACTTACATCGCTTTAACTAAAAATGTATTCTTCAAAAGGCTTTGATCGCCCAACTAATTGATAATAAACTACACCGTGTAATTTTGTTCTTCTGTCTAAAATAGATGAGCACGTTTAACGTTGAGAAGCTTTATAAAAGCTCGTGATGGGCGCATTCAAATTTACGTTGGCTGCCATTTTGGCTCGCTCGTTGGAATCTTTTTTTTCTCACTTGAAACAATCCATTCATAAGTATCTCATTACGGTGGTCACAGTGTAGGGACTAGAGCGGGCGAAGTTGGTGTGTACTTTGTTATTTTGTTTGTTTCTTTAACTCGGTTTTTTTAAATGGCTGGATCCCGCGTTAACTCGTGAACGGGTGTCGTTTTGGGTGTTCGTCGTTTGGATACTTGGGGGGAGGGAGACTTGCCGAGCTAACAGATACAGATAAGAATAATTTTGTATAGACATAAAAAGACTCTGTAAATTTATTTTGAAAAAAATATACCCGTGAAGTTCTTGGCAGTTCTTCTTCACGAAGGTTTTCCCGAACTGGTGGTAGAGTCATGCTTTATTTGACGTCAATAAGAACAAGTAATTGTCAATGTTGAGAAACAAATATTTCATTTCATTTCATTTCAGCATTTATTACTTGTTGGGTGGACTGTTTCTAAACAAATTTTGAAATTATTAGTTCAGGATTTATACAACCTAAATAGCTACAGCAACGTGAATTATTTATACACAGAAACATAGATTGTATACTATCCAAATGCACTAAATTATAAACCGTTTGTAGAGAATGAAAAATATTTACAGTTTATCGGGACAGTTTTTATTCCAAGAACTCTCAAAAACAACGGTATCCATTGTAGATTTCATAAAATTACATAACATAGTACTTTACATTACAAGCAAACCAAATTTATTAAATACTATTTCAAATATACATATATAAAAGACAAACAGCCACGGGTCGAAACCAACCAGGATTAAGGATATCTAGCGTTTGAAGATAGATTCTTATCAAGTGTTTGAAGCAGGAACGCGTACCCCGAAAGTCGTCTATTTAATCGTATTAGTCAAAATTAAAATCTACAGAACCTGTTCTTTTTTTTTTAAACTACAGAGGCCTCTGGCGGCTGGACCAACTCTGTCACTAGAGATGCCACTATATAACACGATAAATAAGTGGAGTTTAGAATACTTGTTGAGTCTAACCACTGTAATTTCTGTTCTACGCCTGGCAGGGGACGCGGCAAATTTTCACATAAATACAGCCATTATTTAGGGAACAGAATTGTGAAATTTGATAAATGCGAGGTGTCAAGGTGCTAAGCACTCGTCTCTTTCATCGCCATTTTGTGTTTCAACGATATATTTATTTGGGTGAAGGTAATTTCGTATATATGGTAGAATGTTTCTGCTTTTGTTAAAGGTTATTCTGATTTACGTGTCAATCGGAAATAATTATAATATCATTTAAAATGGATGACGTATAAGATGTCTAGTAGTTTGTAAATGTTCATTTTAGAATTTTTAAAATTTTCAGAATTAGAAGTTAGATTGCAATAGTTCTTTTAATTTTTTTAAATTTTCTAGCTCAGCTTCGTTTCAAGTTAGAAAATAGTGTGAGGTCACAAAATCGGTTTAGTGATTTACCTAACACTACAGATGTGCTATATCCGTAGTATTCCTAAAACGGTCAACAATTGTTTGAACGGACTTTATCGAATTTAGAAAATTAATAAGAAAAATAATTACGACAATGGTCTAAAATTTTGCACTAAACTACTAATTTCATAAATTAAACTAGTTTTTTCTTTGTTCACAGTCGTCGTATTGTTGAGGTCCGTAATGTCCACGCGTTTCAGTAAATGTCTGTTCCACAATGGAGGCATCCAACATAAACATTCCACAATAAAAGGGTATTCCAAAGTAGGCTAATTGTAATATTTCTTATTATAAATGCCTTCATTTTAGAATCATCCATAATCATGAATAAACCTCATAAGACGCGCTTTTTAAATTATTTCGAAATCAAAAAATAAACCTCTTTAACCGAATTTCCCGCCTCAAAGTGAAACATCTCGCAGGCTTTCAAATTTAAAACGTACTGAATGCGATTCATTTTACAAAACTCAGCAAAGTTTATATATTTTTGTTTGTTGCAAAGTTTATATGTTTGTTGGCATTTATTTTATTTAGATGAACGTTGTTTATGTATTTATGTAGATGAATATGTCCGGGTGTTGGCGAGACGAGCTGGATGTGTTGACCTGCATAAAGACCGAATCTATCCAATCGGCACCAGCCTAATGTGTGTAGTAATTGCTTGAGCGACGGCTCAAGAAATACTGCAGAACCCAATGCTGGAACATGTCCGTCCACTTGTCCTGTGAACAGTGTGCCAGATATTTATACTTCGTTAAATACATAAAAAATATCGTTACCGTTAAATGTATACAAAGAGGGAAACAACGTATTTCGCAACGTTTGTGAGCAAGAGACTGTCTTTCAACGGCCTGTTTGGTGTGGAGGTAAGTAGCCTTGCCTTCCATGCCAGAGGTCCCGGGTTCGAATCCTGGTAGGGGCAGATATATTATTATATTTGCTTTCTAGTCATGGATGTGTATTTACGTTTATTTAAGTTTATTTCTAATATTTATATATTAAAAAAATATATCTATGTGAGTTTATATATTTCTTAAGTTTATTTATCCTTTATCTAGTATCCATAACACAAGTTCTTAATGATACTTAATTTGGGCTAGATAATGTGGTGTGATTGTTAGAAATATTTATTTATTTCAAGTCATAGGTTAGACCCTGTTTTTAATGTGTTATTTACAAAAACGTTCTTTCCCTCTATGTATACATCTAACGGTAACGATATTTTTTATGTATTTAACGAAGTATAAATACCACAAGCAAGGGAGTGAGGGTGACCACGTGATCACCATGCTGAACCGCAATCGATAACGGTTAGACTAAGGGAGACTTAGAGAGTAGTAGATAAGCATCCTACATAACACTTATATTCTAAAATCATTCTCTTTCAAAGTCACTAACATTTGTTTTGCTTTTTTGCGTTTACTTAAACATGTTTCCAATCCTACTTCTCTATAAGCATGATCTTTCTAGAACGACTTGAAGTTTATTATTGCCTTTTGTTGTCTTATTCAACATTGATCCGTAAAGCCGGTTCTACACCGCGGTGTGAACAGCTGCGAAAGCCCGCGAAATCCGCGAAACACGAGTGCAGACGTTGTTCACGCTTCGCATTCGCCCTTTGCGGCGTTCCCCTTTTTTTTTTTTTTTTTGCTGCCGAGGCACCCTCCCGGGAGGGAGGTGGAAGATGCGTCATGCATACCCGCCCGCAGGTATATTCCTCTGCGGGGGGGTTATGTGGGACTCACCAGAATGGCACCTACCCACTAAAAACCACCTGTTGGCTGTAGTTATTACCGTTAGCCTTCATCGGAAGCGACACCCGTCGGGAAGTTGGGCGCGCTGGCGGAGACCCGCTAGCGGGTCTTCCGCCTGTAGTGAAAGTTGCACTGAAGGTGCTCAAAGGGACATGAGTTGGTGGCCGTTCTGGGCAGCCTCCGGTGAAGCCGGGGCTGGGCAGAGGTCGGCCGAAGCATGATTTAGGGATCAATTCATTTAAATGAACCTATAATGAATTGAGAAGGGAACTATGCTCCGCCAGAGCTAGCAAACGCTCTGTCGGAGTACGTGAAGCCCTAAGTTTACGGGCTAAGACTGCGATTTCACTAACATCGACATTTTTTATAGCGTCGCAGACGATACGCATATCGTCTGCTACGGAGGATTGAGGAGTGGGTTTGTGTGGGCGAGGAGCCGGGATGGGATTCGATGTTGGGCGCTGCCTCCAGTTTTCTGGGGGAGGCCTGGGCTGTGTAGGCTTAGCAGCCGGAGGAATCCGGCTACGCAGCGGCGGAAAGTTTTCTTGAGAAAGGTGCGGGGCCTGTTTGGGTGCCGCCCTTTTGAAATTGGAGCGCATACAACGGGGTGCACGAGGGCAGCCCCTGTAATTTGCGGTGTGGCCGGACTGGCCACAAAGCACGCAATCGGGAGGAGAGGGAGTTTCAGTCTGCGTGCGTTCTCGAGCGCACGTCGATCGCAGACGCCTTCCCGCTCTTTTAGCCCCCGCGCTAATTGAGCACCCAAATTTCACTGGTTGTTGTCGTAATATATAATTTCATAGTTGTATACCGTATTAAGTTTCTAACGCCGTTTTCACGGCGGACAGTGGCTCGTTAACCGTACTTCTAATAAGTTTCTAACGCCGTTTTCACGGCGATCAGTGGCTTGTTAACCGTACTCCGTGGAACGTGAGCTTCGTCGACGGGAATTCGTTGTTCCAGGACTTCAAGTGCCGTGTTCGAGTAAGTTATCCGCGTCGTTCTCAACCGCCCTACTGCGTGTAGGGTGGTTTTAGGAAGTCAGTCATCGTTGTTAGGTTCATATATTGTCCCTCCCCAACCCCTCCGCAATGGCTTCCCTAAGCTTTGACGAGTTTAGGAAGAAGTTAATTGAAAGTACTGAAGGCATGTCTTTAAATGCTGATAAGTACCGTTTTTTAGATTCCCTTATCCCTAATCTCATGACATTAATGTCCACAATGGCCCCTCAGGCCACCCCAGTTCCCCAGACCCCTCAGGTCTTAGGCCCTCCCGCGTCCCCTTCCTCCAGTGACATGGAGTGCGAAGTAGACGCCCCTCCACGCCGCAAGCGCGCACCCGCGACCGAGTCATCCTCGGACGCCACCCCAACTGGCCCTGAGTCTCCCTCTTTTACGCTTGTTAAGAAGCGCTCTAAGAAGCGTTCGAAACAAGACCCGGCGCCCTCAACGCCCGTCCCCACATCCCCTGCGGCGTCTTCAACGCCAGCTGCCCCGGTGTCTTCAACACCCGCTCCGGCCTCAACTTCTGTCAAGGCCAAAGTCCCACCACCCGTTTTCCTTCGGGAAAAGGGTAAATGGACTGAGGTCTCGACACTGTGCAATGAGCACAAGATCCATTACACCCGAGCGGTAAACTCGGGTGAATCTATTAAAATCACTGTCTCGTCGATAGACGATTTCCGAGCTTTGACTAAGCTCCTCACCGATAAGCAATATGCTTATCACACTTATGCTCTGTCAGAAGAGCGTAAGATTAGAGCGGTACTCAGGGGAGTCCCGTTTGAATTATCGAACGAGGCTATCCTTGAGGATCTGCAGTCCCAAGGCTTCCCGGCACTCGCGGTGCATAAAATGCACAGCAAGTACGGGAGGCAACACCCTCTCGCTTTGGTGATTCTCGCCAACGTCCCCAAGTCCAGAGAGATCCTGAAAGGGGTTAGCTCTATTTGCGGCCTCTCTGGGATCTCGATCGAGGCGCCTCATCGCCGCGGTCATCCCGGCCAGTGCCATCGGTGCCAGTTGTACGGGCACGCGGCGGCCAACTGCCGCGCACCGCCCAGGTGCGTCAAGTGCCTGGTCCCGCACTTCACTAAGGAGTGCAATCGCACTCCTGAAACTCCCTCTCCTCCCGATTGCGTGCTTTGTAGCCAGTCCGGCCACACCGCAAACTACAGGGGCTGCCCTCGTGCACCCCGTTGTATGCGTTCCAATCCCAAGAGGTCGGCTCCCAAACAGGCCCCGCGCCTTTCTCAAGAAAATTTTCCGCCGCTGCGTAGCCGGGTTCCTCCGGCTGCAAAGCCTACACAGTCTAGGCCTGCCCCAGAAAACTGGAGGCAGCGCCCCGCATCGAATCCCATCCCGGCTCCTCACCCATACAAACCCACTCCTCAATCCTCCGTAGCAGACGATATGCGTATCGTCTGCGACGCCATAAAAAATGTCGATGTTAGTGAAATCGCAGTCTTAGCCCGTAAACTTAGGGCTTCACGTACTCCGACAGAGCGTTTGCTAGCTCTGGCGGAGCATAGTTCCCTTCTCAATTCATTGTAGGTTCATTTAAATGAATTGATCCCTAAATCATGCTTCGGCCTGATTTAGGGATCGGGCGAAGCCCAGCCCCGGCTTCACCGGAGGCTGCCCAGAACGGCCACCAACTCATGTCCCTTTGAGCACCTTCAGTGCAACTTTCACTACAGGCGGAAGACCCGCTAGCGGGTCTCTGCCAGCGCGCCCAACTTCCCGACGGGTGTCGCTTCCGATGAAGGCTAACGGTAATAACTACAGCCAACAGGTGGTTTTTAGTGGGTAGGTGCCATTCTGGTGAGTCCCACATAACCCCCCCGCAGAGGAATTTACCTGCGGGCGGGTATGCATGACGCATCTTCCACCTCCCTCCCGCGAGGGTGCCTCGGCAGCAAAAAAAAAAAAAAACGACGCCACTTCATACGCGAGTCTAGAGCCGGCCTTACGATATTCAATGTACAATAGCAATCAGCAAAACATGGAGTAACTAACCGACGCGGGCAACTATGTAGATGACTGTTGAACATGACTTCATTTTCGATACGGAAACTACGATTTTATTTACAAAGTAATAAGTAGCAAGGTTTCAGCAATGCTTTCTTTGTATATTCGCGATTGCGAAGGAGTGAAATGGGTTCGCCAGTTTGATTAAATTTGATCGTTAGAAAATACAGTTTATAAAAAATTTACATAATAGAAACCACACTCCTCAGGATATTGAATTAAAATGTGTTTTGTTTGAACTCATTAAAATTCTGAGAGATTTTTGCTTCCGGTCCTATTTTTTGCAAGGTTTCTTGAAACTTTTTTTAAATATAGAACGTTTATTATCGAGTGCATATTTTATTTAGGGAGCCCGAGTTTCTTTTGCGTGAACTTAATGTTTCCATTTTACTTAGTTATGGTTTTAAATTTTCTAATATAATTGAAAAAAAATAATTGTTTCTTGCGCTAGACAATCTGTTTGCACGAAGGCGCATTGCCTTGTTACAACGTACAACGTCGAGTAAAAATATTATTTGAATCTTTTTACAAGTTTCAAAGGGTCAAACAATAACATGTCTGTAAGCTGTTACTGTAACGCTTCTAGAACGAGGTTTTCGATGAGTTGTTACAAACTAAAAGTTCATTTATTTGTTCTTAAAACATCAGAATTTCTTAGCGTAGTTCTGTACGTCAGTACCTCATAGACGTAAATAATAAAGCCTAAATAAATATATCATTTAAAAACATATTAGCAATTCATAGGGCGCTTGGTTTGGTTTGCGTGTATGTCCTGCAGGAGATGTCTTTCATTTGAGAAGAATAAAAAGAAACTTCGTCACAAGGCTATATATGGTTCATATTTGTGTATAAGTGGACCATGAAAACCCACGCACCAAGATAGTACCAGAAAATACCGAGGTTGTTCATTATTGAGATGGATACTAGACGCGTGATAACTTGAACGTATGATATTACCCACCTCCTCCAGACAGAATAAACTATCTTACAACTCACGCTTCTGTTCAGAGCCGTCATGAACAAAATAAATACAAAACAAACGAAGTCTTAAACACAAACAACTTATTCAATTTTATTCATTGATTTTAAATAGTCGGGCTGCGACTAATTTACATCGGGCGATAGAGACAGGATGTACGAAGTCCGTTCGTAAGGAGCTTCAATCAAAGGAGATTTTAGCTTGAGCTTCCTAGGATCAGGGAAGGGATAGTTATAATATGTACAAGTCAGTCAAGACTCTGACTTTTACAAATAAGTTTGTAACACGTGGTCTTATGGCTGGCATTTATTCCGCACAACGTTTATTGGTTGCGATCCAAGACGCTAACTCTGCCTTCCTATTTGTAAGTGGCCAGTTTGCTCTATGTGGAAATTATTTTAAAATGTTGTATTCTATCTGTATTTCTTTCTTTTTTTATTAAATACCTACAAAAGCTCGCACACATCAGGGTGAAGATTCAAGACGTGTGTTATCCCGCAGAGCTTATCTGATGCACTCTTTGATCTCCGAAGCTCACAGTAAGTGTGTGCTATTACTTACGGAGATCTCGTAGCTTTTATTTGATTATCCCGTCTTTTAGTTTATTTTTTATGGTTGTTCTACTATTTTTGAGTTGTGCTTTATTTAACAAGTAAGTATATAAGAAAGAACTACATTTTGTAATTTAGTTTTTGCCTTTTGTTATAATCAATATTTCCATGTCAGACAAAGGCAGAGAACCAATAATAACAATGACGCTCAGACAATTGGGTTTGGAGTGGGGTAATGTTATCGTAATAATAATAATAAAAATATATCCCCAGACTAACACACCAACTGTATGGCCCCAAAGTAAACAGACTTTGTATTATGAATGACCATACAGTGAACTGGTGGGAACCTAAAATAAGCATACATAAATAAATATCAACAACCATGACCCGAGAACAGACATCACACTAATGAATGCCTTGGCCAGGATTTGAACCTGGGAACTCCTGCGTATGAGACAGGGCAACCAACCACTAGGCTACGCTAACATACGTACTTATGTATGTATACCAAATTGCAACGTTTAATTTTACATTTTGAACAAATTAAAAACCACTCAAACCGATATATGAACATATCATACTTGACATTTATTATTATAGGGCGGATAGGCTCACGTCACAGTTCTAAGACTCTTCACAGCGGGGATGAACACAATCGATTTACAGGAAGAGTCCATTTTTCTTTCCGCTATTCATAATGTCAAGTCTCAGACTTGCTCGGGAACAATTCTTTTTGAAATATTTTTACGTTATTCAGTCAAAACTTTTCTATACCTTTGTTAAAACCTATGTTTATATTGTTTATTAAATAATAAATAAATAATACCACAAAAGCAAATAAACTATTTGGAAATATAAAAAATAATGAAATATTTATAGTATAGATAAATTTAACTATAATTACCTAATATTTCCTCCAAAAAACCGAAATGATCTTTTTTGAGTTGGAAAATCTATCCACTAAGCAATTTTAATTGGCTAAGTTGTAAATGATGTTGAAAAATCTTAATTCTGTGAATGCATGCCGTGTGTTGACGCCACGGCGTGACGTCACAGGCCAGTCTCTGTGCTAGAGCTTGTTAGAGCAAGCTTTTTGACAGCTTAAATAATAAGTGAACTGTGAAATGAGTTCTTTGGGATGAAATACTTAAAATAAAATAAAACAAGATTATTTCTAGAGTCCATTTAGACCACAAAATAAAGAGAGATGGTTTTTGAAAACTAATTAAACAAGGTTGTCACATCCAAAAGGAAACTTTATTGAAACTCCTGCGACTAATTTACTTCAAAAACAAATGAATTTTAATTAATCAACGTCGAAGGCACACCTTCGTTGAATGCGAGGCTGACGAGCAGAGAATCAAAGTGGGGGTGCCCCTGACGTCATTAATTCATTGGGCATCAGGTGCATTTGAAGGGAAGCACTGTGTGGTAGCCGCGGGTTGCGGCCGGCTTCACTCAGCTGCCGATAATGTCGTTGGAGGGGTTATAGTGACGCTGAAATATGGTTGGAAATGCGTTTATCTTATATCTTATATACATTTTTTACGCTTCTATGTTTACTAGCATAAGAACTTTTGTCATAATTTATTTAGCCATAGTGTTTTTAGGAATAATGATATTATGGCATAATGAGTATACGCATAATTGTTTTCGCATAATTTTTTAAAAGCATAATCAGATATAAAGAAAACTTTGACTACTAACTATATAAAATGAGAAACGCATAACATGTAATACTAGTTATCCCTATTAATCATTACCTTGGAGTTCTGAAATCCAACAAAATAGAACTGAGATCATATTCTATTATTCCATGCACCAAATATTCAAGCGTGCACTAGACTGATTTCTATATTGGTTGATAGTTACAATGTCAAAATAGATTTTTGTAGTAACTTTTTACAACGAGGATTGGTGGCGCTTCGCCGGGTGCTGCCGCATCACGTTCTCTTCGCTCGCTCGGCTCGCGTGTATTTTCATCACGCATCTAACCTAACCTAACCCAATATAATATGGGCCGCGTCGAGGAGACCTCGGCAAGTCGGGGTCTATTATGCGTCTCTCCAATAGTCCAATTGAATATAATAATAATAATCATAATAGAACTCCCAAATTCGCAAACTGCCAGATATAGGCGTGCAAATATTATTGGTTTATACTTAGGTAACCTACTCTCACAAAAACAAAAATTTAATTTTTAGTTTACATGTCAATCTAAATATAAAATAAAAATATAAAAAATTACAGTAATGATTCTCAAGTCAACATTACTAATGTCAATCTACAATAAAACATAAAAGTTACATTCATGGTTCTAAAGTCATTTCTATTAGTTATAAAATAAGGTTATTGTCATTCAAATATTCATCCATTCATTAAAGATGGTGGCATACATAACACATTCCTACTGAAACATTGCAGGCGACGTTGTGGCATATATAATTTGTTACCTAAGTTGCTTTATTTGTAGTTCTAAAATTATAAAAATTTTTCTGTAGTTAAATAGTTTTAAATGTTTTTTTACAAAAAGCAAAATTTCAAAAATGTAAAGGCTTGTTAGTGAGAGTATTTTATTATCTTTAAATAATAAATTAATAAAAATCTGTCTGTGTACTCTGCTTTACAATTTGCCCGCACACTTTTTTCTGAGCAATGAATGCACTGTGGAAGTCATTAAGCCAGAGTATTATTGAATGTAAAGCATTATTTATTTCTTTTTCAAGTGTAATTTTGTTATCTTCTTTAACTACAAAAGTCACATCATCTGCAAATAAAATCGATTCGTGTGTTATAGCATTTGGAAGATCATTTATAAAAACAAGAAATAGCAATAGTCCGAGTACACTATTTTCATAAGAGTTTTGCAATGTAAATTCTGATTGAAATGTTTTTAAATAGTTGCCATGGATATTTAATACTTCTACTCTTTGTTTCCTATTTTTCAAGTAGCTTTCAATCCATATGTATGAATTCCCTCTTACTCTTAATGACTCCACTTTATTAAGTAAAATTTTATGACACACCAGGTCAAACGCTTTTTTATATATATATATACATATATTTTCTAGTCCCCTGACGGAATCAGGGGCTTTGTTTTCCTTGTTAGACTTATTTTTTAGCACACGTTTCTTTTTGTGCATCTCTTTTTTTATATAGTACCACTTTGTGGCTTGCTGATAATTTTACAGCTTATTTATTTATTTATTTATTATTATGGCATACACAACAGGTTAATATCATATCTTAAACTTAATAAAAACTAGATTATTATTATTAAAACTAGATATAAACCCAAAAGCGTGTACACATGTTTTACAATTTTTTGTTCCTTACATTAAGATCATATATCCTTATCCTATATATTGTGTACTAACTAATTTTTTACACCTAATTATCTTACATAACTAATCAAACGTAAACTTATTTTATATTTCCTAGTTACTATTATATATCCTTATGCCTATTATTTACAATTTTACCTATCTTTAACATATATTTTAACATTTTTTCTTCTTTTATATTTTCTCTTATGCAGTCTACATCAATTTTAAAACCAAGTTCCTGGTTAGCGTCACATCTTACATTTGCTGTTGCAGGGCAGTCTGTCAAAATGTGCTGCACCGTCTCCTCTAAATCTGTTTCGCACACGTATGCTGGACTGTCTTTGAGTTTAAACCAATTTAAATATTGTGCAAAGCCACCATGTCCTGTAAGGATTTGGGTGAGCACGCCTGCTGGTTTGATCGCCTTAATAGTTTTATGAGAAGCTACCGGGTCTGGGAAAAATAATTTGGTCACTGCTGACATTTTTGTAGCGTTTGTTCCACTTTTAGAGCGACTCGTTTCGAAGCTGGCACTTTGCGAAGGAGATCGGGCCTTAATCAAAGTCCGGTTTCCTCCGCAAAGCGGTTGCTGCAGTCTTCGCCAGTTCATCTGCCCTCTCATTTCCTGGCAGTCCCACGTGTGCTTTCACCCAGAACAAAGACACAGCTTTGCTTTGTGTTAAGGCACTCCGCAGATTTCTATGGACCTCTACTACCAGGGAATGCGTCGAGCCATGGCCAGTGATAGATTCCAGGGCTGCCCTCAAATCGCTGTATAGTCAGATAGTTTAAGTTTTACGGATCTGGTTTCGGCTGCTCCGTCCCAAAAGGAAAGTGCAGCTCCAACCTTTCCGCTAATCCGGCTGCCATCTGTAAAAATCCATACTGCCTGCACGTTGCATCTCTCCAGTTACGCCTGGCTGTTGACACAAACGAACTCCAGATCCATATCTAGGGCCGGGTGTGACAGCCTCGTAAAGGGCACAACCCTCTCCGCCTCTCTATCTATCACCGGCTGGGATGACCCTCTTCTCACTTCATACAGAGCGGCTGCCTCTTGTATGCGGAGATCCAGAGGAAGTATCCCTGCCAGTGCCAGAGCCACGTGTAACGAGACTGTTCGGTGCGATTTGATGATCTTCTGGGCGAAACCCCTCTGCACCGCATCCAAAATCTTCCCAATACCAATTATTAAAGTGGCTGGAGCTCAAACACTGGAGGCGTAGAGTATAATCGCCTAGACGGTGGCCGTGTATATTATCCTTATTACCTCAGGATGGAGGCTCCATGAGGACTTTGCAGCCATGTACAGTTTCTTGTATACATTGTAAGGGACATAATGTTCATTTAATTGTCGTCAGCACTTCGCATAGCGAGTGCCAGTGGTCTCCTTACCCCCGCAATGTATACACGCACGCAACCGCAATAAACAGAGTAAATTAAATACCTATATTTTATTATCAGTCACCGTCGCCTAAGTAAGGAGGCTACTCAACATTGGTGACCCCGCGAAAAGAAAATGATTTATCCAAACCTAGAGTGCTTTTTAAAACTTTAAAGTGACTAGAGTGTCTGTGAACTATTGACTGAAGTGAACAAACAATACTATCGTAAAAATGAGTGTTACACCAAAACCAACGCCTACACACCACCAAAGTGAAAATGTCAAACTGGCTGCCGTATCAGTTACCAGCCGTATAGCAGAATTTTGGTGCGACCAACCACAATTATGCTTCGTGCAGACAGAGGCCATACTAGCACCCCAGACGCTGAGCGACTAAACGAAGTTCAATCTCGTCGTCGGGAAACTAGGAAAGGAGGTCATACAGCAAGTAAGCGATTTCCTACGTGACCCACCAGCTGCCAATAAATTTGACGCCCTCAAGACACGTCTCATCTCTGTGTATGAGGAAAGCGAGAGCAGGCAGTTTGAAAAACTGCTTAGCCATATGGAATTAGGAGAACAGAAACCTTCCCAGCTTTTGAGGCGCATGAGAGACCTTGCTAGAGGTAAAATATCAGATGAGACCCAGTGCATGCTTTGGATTAGACACTTACCGTCTTCAGAAAGAAGTGTCCTAGCCGTCGCGGATACCAGAAACTTGGAGAACCAAGCACAGGTGGCAGACAAAATCTTAGAAACTATGAGACCTATTGAAGTTGCTGAGGTAGCAGTCAAGAAAACCATGGTACCACAATCTAGCACGACACTAGAGCTCGGCGAACAGGTAGCCAAACTGACAGCGCAGTTCGCCAAGTTCCAGAACTCCCTCAAACCTCGGTGCAGATCAGTACGCGAGTTCCACCAGAAACGCTCCAGGTCACGGGCACGAACACCATCGACGCCAAGACGTACCTACCCTGGCGATGATGGGCTCTGCTACTATCACCACAACTTCAAGCAAAAGGCCAGAAAATGTGTGCAACCATGTTCCTGGGTAGTCCAGGAAAACTAGATGCGGTGCAAACAGCGGCGGACGTATGCAGCATACCCGGATCACACCACCTCAGCGTGACCGATCGTAACAGCGGTTTACGGTTCTTAGTAGATACAGGAGCAAACGTGTCCATAATACCAAAAAACCTACGTAAGTGTAGTGATAAGTGTTCGGACTATAAACTTTACGCGGCGAACGGGAGTGAGATAAAAACTTTTGGACAAAAATATTTTGAGTTAAACTTTAATTTAAGGCGAAGTTTTAGTTGGATTTTATCTCATTACAATTTATTAGTAGATCTTAAATCGCGCAAATTAATTGATAAAGTTACTAACCTGAGCGTAATTGCCTCGATAGTAAGTCATAAAAATAATTGCAATATTAAAACTTTAGACATTAGCCATCCTATGTACGATTTTTTCTCCCTTTTTTTATTTTAAACCAACTATTTATAAGGAAAGTGCTAATCATTCTGTTTACCATTATATAGAGACTACAGGACCCCCGGTACAGGCGCGTGCTCGTCGACTTCCCCCAGATAGGTATAAGAAAGTTGAGGAGGAATTCAAGCAGATGCAGGAATTGGGCATCTGCCGGCCATCTAAATCGCCATGGGCGAGCCCACTTCATGTTGTCGTTAAAAAAAACGAAGAGTTACGACCGTGCGGCGACTATCGGCGCCTTAACGCCGTAACTAAACCGGACAGATATCCGGACGCCTTTTGGCTTATTTGAATTTTGTCGTATGACATTTGGGTTGCGCAATGCTGCCCAAACGTTTCAACGTTTCATGAATCATTCAGTTTTATTAGGCCTTGATACTTTAGAGATCCATGATGATGCCGATAACTTACAAACTTCTATTCTATTTAGCTACCTGAATAACGTCATTATCGCGAGTACGTCATCACAAGTCCATAGGGCTCACTTCCATAGCATTTGCGAGCGATTTCAAAAATATAGCGTAACTATACATTTTAGTAAATGTTTATTCGAACAGACTAGTTTAGATTTCTTGGGTTATGAAGTCTCACCTGATGGTTTGCGACCTTTAAGTGAAAAAGTAACAACTATAACAAATTTTCCTAAACCTGAAAATATAGAGCAATTAAGATGTTTTTTAGGCATGATGAATTTTTACCGTGCACATATACCCAATGCTGTTGAACATCAATCTATTTTAAATTCTTATTTACATAATGCTAAGAAAAAAGATAAAACTCGCATACAGTGGACTACAGACGCAGAGAATTCATTTTTGCAGTGTAAGATAGACCTACAAAAGGCAGACACGTTGTCAACCCGAGCGACGACGCGCCGTATGCACTTATGACAGACGCATCAAATTTCCGTGTCGGTGCAGTTTTGCAACAGTTTGTTAACAATACCTGGAAACCACTTGGTTATTTTTCAAAAGCATTAAATGAAACACAAAAGAAATATTCTACTTATG
This sequence comes from Marasmarcha lunaedactyla, assembly GCA_923062675.1. Classification (NCBI taxonomy): domain Eukaryota; kingdom Metazoa; phylum Arthropoda; class Insecta; order Lepidoptera; family Pterophoridae; genus Marasmarcha; species Marasmarcha lunaedactyla. The sequence goes on from OV281344.1 coordinate 2,087,310, forward strand.
ATCGTGAATTATTAGCAATATATTTAGCAGTAAAACACTTTCGTAGTATGATTGAAGGTCGTTCCTTAACAATATATACAGACCATAAAGCTTTAACGTACGCATTTCAAAATATAAATATTGAAAAAGATTCCCCGCGTAGAATTAGACATTTAAATTTTATAAGCGAGTTTAGCACAGATATTAGACACGTCACGGAAAATGATAACGTGGTTGCCGACGCTTTATCTAGAGTTTCAACTATTGAATGCCCAAATAATTTAGATTATAACGCATTATTTAAGGCGCAAGTTCAAGATCAATATTTGAAACAAATTAGTGACAACCCTAACATAAAAATTAAACAAGTTATAATACCGTCATACGAAACGCCCGTCTACTGCGAAACATCATCATCCCACGCGAGACCTTATCTGCCAGACGCGTTTCGTAGAACGATATTTAACCAAATACACAACTTGAGCCACCCAAGCGCTAGATCGACGCGCAGGTTGGTTCGAGAAAATATTTTTGGCCGAACATGAACCAAGATATTGATTTATGGTCCAAAACTTGCGTCGCTTGTCAACGATCCAAAATTAATCGCCATGCAATCTCTGGCATACAAAAATTCCCAGATTGCGATAGGTTTGAGCATGTCCATGTTGACATAGTAGGCCCCTTACCAACTACAGCAGAAGGTTACAGGTATTGCTTAACATTGATAGATAGACGCACTAGGTGGCCCGAAGCTTTCCCTATTCGTGATATAACGGCGGAAACCGTAGCCAAACATGTTTATGAAGGTTGGATTTCCCGATTTGGTTGTCCCACTAAGTTGACAAGCGACCAAGGTCGGCAATTTGAAAGCAACATGTTCTATGAACTAATGAAAATTATGGGTATTAACAAATTACGAACGACAGCTTGAAATGAAATGAAATGAAATGAAATATTTATTTCTCAACATTGACAATTACTTGTTCTTATTGACGTCAAATAAAACATGATTCTACCACCAGTTCGAAAAAACCTTCGTGAAGAAGAACTGGCAAGAAACTTCACGGGTATATTTTTTTCAAAATAAATTTACAGAGTCTCTTTATGTCTATACAAAATTATTCTTTTCTGCATCTGCAGCGTTCTGCAGCTTACCACCCCCAGAGCAACGGTGTTGTCGAGAGGTGGCATCGTTCATTAAAAGTTGCTTTAACGGCCCGTTTAATATCGTCCTCATCATGGATAACTGAACTTCCTACGGTACAACTAGGTTTACGAAACGCTATTCGCAGCGATAACGGTGTATGCGCTGCCCAAATGACATTCGGACAAAGTTTACGTCTTCCAGGAGATTTTTATGAATCATCCTCTACCAGTTTACCTGATGATAGCTATGTTAAAAAATTACGTGATACTATTAGAAACTATAAACCGATGACAAACAATCATCCGAATTCAAAATCTTTATTTATGCATCCCGATCTAAGTATATGTAGTCATATTTTTTTACGTAACAATTTTTTACGCAAGCCTTTACAGCCTGCATACAATGGACCTTTTCGTGTACTAGAAAGAAATGACAAAACATTTTTAATTCAACTAAATGAGAAAAAAGTTCAAGTTTCGATAGATAGGATCAAACCAGCATACTTACTTAACGAAAACATAGATACTACTATATAATAATAAGTAGGTAGGTACCTATATTAAAATACCGTAAAAGTATATCCAGTTATATGTATTTTATTTTCTAACTTACTTTTTACCTAAATTGCAATAACTGCATTTTTAAAGGCAAATTATACATTTAGACTTTTGTTTTATAAATAACTATTTTTACTATAAAAAATTTATTAAAATATCAAATGTAATTTCAAAATGTTTATACATTTGTAAATATTTATATTTGTTATACCTTTGGTTGACTTTAGTTTATTAAGTTCATATACCTAATATTGTCTATTTACTTTATATAAAAAGGCCATGACCTAATATAATTTAATGTGTTTAGATTTAAGGAATTTTAAAGTCTAAATTTAGACCGCGATTTCATTCGCATAAATCTTTAGATATTACTATATTTTAATCCTAATTTACTACGTAACTAATTTCATTAAAATGTGATTTGAATGTGACCAACGGTCAACAAACACACACACAAACTTTCGCAATTGTAATATTAGTTTGATAACTACACATAACAACTAAGAACTGAATAGCTGACATTGCTTTATTGCATTATTTTATTCTAGGAAAGTATTTATAAGACTACAATTTTCTAAAAATGTAATTTGTACAGATTTGATAATTAAAATATTGTAATGTCAACATTAATTATTAAGCTACTTAATTTAACAGGAATGACTGAATTACTTATTTTTTTGACAAAGAAATAAATTCATAACCGGCAATATTAAACTGTAATGCATATCGATATTTTTCTTAATTTAATCATTACCCAACACGCAGTGTACGTTTTAACATTATTATAAAACTTCCAATTTCAATCATGGGCAACTATCAGACAAAGGAAAATAACATTGCCATAGCGCAATCGCAAGTATTACCCGGACATATGGAAGCTAATCTAAATATTCTTGGAATTGTTCTGATTGTGATCTCCATCTTACTCCTAATCATAACCATCTATGGATTGAAGAGATATTGCCGAAATAAAGTAACAAGTTGGTTAAGAAAACAGGTAATTCGAGTAAACCCACCTGTTGTAAAAGTCTTATGTTGTAATCGTTGTTATGTTGATTATAATGTTGTTTTGTAATAACCTACTTACATTAAGTTAATTTATGTAAGAATATCTTTGTATGTTTTTAAAGAAGGGGGATGATGTAAGGGACATAATGTTCATTTAATTGTCGTCTGCACTTCGCATAGCAAGTGCCAGTGGTCTCCTTACCCCCGCAATGTATACACGCACGCAACCGCAATAAACAGAGTAAATTAAATAACTATCTTTTATCAGTCACCGTCGCCTAAGTAAGGAGGCTACTCAACAACATTAAGGGCTTTCCTGGCTATATTCGCGACATTTTGCGACGAGGATTTTGATTTCTTTGGACATGCTAATGTCCACCCCCCCCATCCTCAGGAGTGGGTTGTCGAACTTGAGGTCATTACCATTGCACAGGTTTTGCGGCGCAAACCTAAGCTTGTTCCCCCCCCCCACCTGAACACGGGCTAGGGCTTTGATTGGCCATTGGACCTCCAATCCAGTGTCTCCGTCAAAAGCCATAACAACGTCATCTGTAAAAGCCTGGCAAAAGACATTTCTCCCGTCCATCTCCTTCAAAGGGGGTCCAGCAGCACGGGCCACCGATACTGTGGAATACCTTAGACACACCCCTTGTTCGTTTTATTCATGCACTCTTTCCCGGCGTACCTTACTTTCACGCTTCTGCTGTCAAGGTAGCTATTAATCACTCTTCTGATATTTAGTGGACACTTTTGCTCAGCCAGTCTGACTATGATAGCTGGCCACCAGGCGCTATCGAAGGACCCCTCTATATCCAGCGACACCAGAGTAATTAGCCTCCTAATTTTAAGCCTCAACTTACTCTGTACGTATTTTACCAGATTATAGAGGGCGTCTTCGGTGCTCCTCTCGGCCATAAAGCCATACTGGCGAGTACTCCGCGGTATCATGTGATGCTTGCCACGATCATTTACTCCAGGATCTTCCCAAGGACTGACAAGAGACCGATCGGTCTGAACGACTCGGGGTCTTCGTAGTTGTCCTTGCCCGATTTCCTCAATGCCACTACTGTGGCTTTCTTCCAAATGTCCGGTAAGTGTTCTAGCTGCAGACACTTGTTTGATAGGGTAAGGAACAATTCTGGATCCTGGAGAATCGCTCGACAGCAGATGTCCGCCATGAAACCATCTGCTCCTGGGGCCTTCTTTGGGTTAAACCCCCTTACTGCGGTCTTTATTTCTGTAAGGGTGAATGGCGGATCATATGTTTAGTTTTCGGTTTCGGCGTTTACTCTCTTTGCGGATTCACGTATGCGATGGCGGTTTTCTTTTTTTGCCCTCCTCCCTGTATTCGGGATAGAATGTGCCCGCAAGTAAGGCCGCCGATTCTTTGGGGCTTAGGTGCTTTCCTGGTCAAACGCTTTACTCATGTCAAGGAATAGAGCTGCAACATTTTTTTTTTGTCATTAATGATTCTGTAACAAACTTGATAAGAGTAAAGCAGCTAATATTGTGCTACTTTCTTATTTAAACCCAAACTGATTTGATTGTAGTAAATAAAATGATGTTAGGGAATGGTAAAGTTTACTACACATTACTTTTTCAAAATTTTTAGAAATAACTGGTATTAATGTAATTGGCCTATAATTTTCTGGATTGTCTGTGTTGCCTTTTTTATGTAACGGTTTAACAATAGAAAATGTTAGCCTGTCTGTAAAGGATCCATTCTTAAGAGAAAGATTTTTAATATGTGCCAAAGGACTTGCAAGTACCTGAGCACATTCCTTTAACATTTTAGTGTTGACTCCGTCATACCCAACGGAGTTAGTATTATTTAAAGATTTAATAATTTTGTATACATCGTGGGGTTGCACAGGACTAAGATATATGCTTTGTTGAACTTTTGGTAGAGTATAGTGATATTTCGTTTTTTTTTTGTTTTTATTTAAAGTTGTGCTGATATTTATAAAGTGACTAATTTCATAAAACTTACGTGAGTCATTTTAATTAGGTATTTAGTAACGCGGCTTACTCACGGCAAACGGTCAGATAAGTCCGACTAGTTTCGGACTCGTCTGGAGTCAAATTTATTAAGTGTTCGTTAAATATTTTTGCAATTTCCACTGGATCATTGGTTTGAAAATTATTTTGTTTAGACTGTTAATAAACTTTGAGGAACAATTTTTGTCAATGTTCTTGTTAATTATATTCCACGCAGCTTTACAGCAATTTTGGATTTACTGATATATTCTAAGCTGATTATAGCCCAGTAGAACGTTATGTTTAAAACTCATTATGCCAAAATATGTTTTTGCCCAAGTCTCATTATGGCAGTAAAGATTATGCAACATTCATTATGCCTAAGAAAATTTATAAAAAATTATGCGAGTAAAATGTAACCCACTTTTTACATAAACGGATTTCCTTATTTAAAGCAAAGCAAGTGACATCCGTGCTTAAAGACATCATTTATTTTTCAAAAATTCAAAAATGTTGCATGTGTTTATTTGTTTATTATTATTATAGTCCTCGCACAGTTATTCTCAGGATATGGCTGAATTAACAGTGATTTGTTCGCAAGAGCAAAACCTCACTGATCCATGGCCTTTTTGTACTACTGCAACACACACATTTATTGATAACTACTTGATATCAATTGTTAATCTCTTCCGAAGTTTTTCTTTTTGTTCATTTTTATTGATTCTATTCTTCCTTTTTTAATGTTTATTAATTTAAAATTTAAAATTTAATTTTTTTAATTATTATTATTATTACTAATTGTAGATGCTATTAATTATATTGTTCTTTGATTATCGATTCATGATCGTTGGCTTAAGTTGGACTTGCCTTGGTTCCAGTAACTATACGAGCTCTGCCTTCCCATGTTCCGGAACAAGACCACGTAAACGTGCTTATATGACGGTTCAAACAGGAAGGACGGTAGGCGCGTCCCAGATGAGATCTAATCAAAACAAGCTCCACCGCCACTAATAGGATTTAATAAATAGTAATAATAATCCCCAGACAAACACACCAACTGTATGGCCCAAAAGTAAACAGAGCTTGTGCTATGGGGAACCCAGAATAAACATACGTATATAAATAAAGACAATCATGACCCGACGACAAACATCTGTGTTCATTACACAAATGTAAAGGGCTGCAACACACTACGTCACTCGGCCGACATTGTTGCTAATATTTAGGATACGTACAAGAATTTTAGAACTTAAGCTCACGTACAGTACTGAAGTAAGTAGAACTTTTGTTATGTATAACTGAAGCAGAAGAAGAGAATACAAACAAACAAACAAATGGACAGCAAACACAACTCGTACACGGAATGTGTTTTCATCACGCAAGTATCTATGTCCAAACGTCACTTGATCTCATTTAAATGCTCATACGTGTATTCGTCTGCTCATAAGAGCTCGCACTCTGTACGACTTTTTGAGGTATTTTTAAGTCTTAAAAAGTGGCTAGTAAATTCCGAAAGTAAATTTTACTAGTTTATACTAAAAGTAATATCTTACAGCAGACCTAAGAACGAAGAGTGTGATTCATACTTGTAAAGGAACCCACGGACGTTTTAGTTATGAATTCTGACGGTCTATTCGCCTTAAGTGTGATGCTCTCGAGGTGACTTTTGAATGTGAGAGAGCTGTCGAGCTTCACACCGAGATCCCTAATAATGGAAACTTCTTTGAAAGGAAATCCATCAATACTATATACACATGGTGCCGAATTTTTCTTTCGTGTAAACTTTATTTGATAACATTTTTCAGGATTGAGGATCATTGAGTTCTTAAAACACCACTCCTGTACTTTCTCTAAGTCCATTTGCAACTGGTAAACATCTTCGGTCGAAACAATTGTCCTTTACATCTTTAAATCATCAGCATTCATTTGGACGTTATTACCTCTCCTAGCTCATCTATATATATATAAGAAAAAAAAGAGGACCCAAAAGTGAGCCTTGAGGAGCTCCCGACGGGATAAAAAAGACATCCAACTAAAAACCTGTACAGACTGTCATTTGCGATCTATTAGTCAAATAAGATTCACACCAGCGTAAAAGAGAACCATGAGTGCCGAATTCTGATAATGGCATGAACCTCTAGCCCTATATCGTAAGCGTTGGCTATCTGTCAAGTTTGTGGCTGTCGATTTACCAGGTCTAAAACCATGTTGATGTGTTACAAGTTGTGTTTTGACATGAGCATAAATCACTTGCTGCACGAAGGACTCAAGTATTTTTGCCATTGAGCATAGCATCGAGACTGGTCTATAGTTCTCAATGTCATTCAGGTTCCCGGACTTGAGTATAAGAACCAAAAATGCAGATTTCCAAATGCATCAGGGAAAGTTTTAGTATGAAGTGAAGTATTGAATATTTTTGTTAACGGGACTTTTAAATTATCTACGCACATTTTTATAAAAATTGTAGGTATAAGGTCTGGACCTGGACCTTTCCGCGTATCAAGTTTCAAAATATAATCCTTCCTTCTTCCGTGACCACTACTTGAGAAAGAACCTGTTTATCTTTATAGCCTTCTGTGTTTAGATTTGCGTGCTTTCTCATGTTAGAGTCTACTACATACACAGACTTGAAATAAGCATTAAATAGATTACTTATATCCTGTCCACCTGTAGCTCGTTCGCTTTTAAAAACCATTTCATTGAGTATATTGGATTCCTTACACTTCTGCCTTTTAATGTACGTCCAGATAAATTTAGGATCGAGCTTCAAGGTACCGCTGATTTCATTTTTAAATGTCTTAGTCATTAATTAGTAGTTAATTTGTCACATCTATTTCGTAAACAGTCAAACTCCAATTTGTCACGTGAGTTCCTATATTTTTTAAAGTTTGAATGAATTTTAGCTTTCTCCCTTAGAGCCTTAATTATTGCGGTATCATACAAAAGCATTTCAGCCCAACTCACCAATGAAAGCTGCCTAATTTTCGTTACATAATAATCAGGTTTCCCTTGAGTATGTGGTTTTGACGCAACTCTTACCTATATCAATTTAATTAATTCGAGAATTGAATGTTACTATACGCATGCCTTTAGTTCGAGTTACATTTATGTTACCTACTTTTTTAGCAATCAAAGTTACGGTTTGTAGTTACGTATTGACTGAAGTTTGTTGTTTGGTTTTAGCATTTGAGACATATATAAATAAATAAATTAATAATCCCGAAACGACCAAACCAACTGCAAAACCCCAAAGTAAGCTGAGCTTGTATTATGGATGACCATACAAGAACTGGGGGAGGGGAACCCAGAATAACATACATATATAAATATAAACAACCATGAACCGGGAACAAACAGCTGTGTTCATCACAAAAATTAAAAAATGATAAACTGCCGCAGCCTGATATACCCATTACTAAATATAAACGTTAACTCAAATATTAATAGGGAGCAATCGATATGGCACCCTCGGGACAGTTGACAAAGGTTCACATAGCTATTACGCAGAAGGGTAAGACTTCAATAGGTACCTCCGAAAGATCTGGCTGTTTTTTTAGAACAAAGACTTTCCGAATCCCAAAAATGAAAAGTACTTTCTAAGTTTTTGTAGCCATGCTGCTCACTAGGATTTGGGTTTTAAAAATAAATACTTTAATACATATTAAAAACAATATGCATAAATGAATACAGAAAAAAAATTTATATGTATTCTCAAATTATATCTATGTCAAATCATTTACTCGAAAATACAAAACATACGTATTCTCAATTGTCAGTCAATACTTATTATACTTTTAACGCATCGTAGCATAGAACACAACATAACCAAACATTTAATCAAAATTATAACCCAACATTTGTTAATGGTAATTATTTAATTAACATTTTAGTGTTGCCAATAAACAACAATTCCCAGAAGTTGTTAAAGCAGACCCTTCTATAAAAGTTTTTCAGTATTTCGTTCATCCCCTTATCCAGAATCATTTTCCCTTAGGCCAGTAGGAAGATGTTATTTTAGGGCGTCCTGTCCTGGGTTCGAATAACAACCGTGCAGAGAATTATGTTCTGATTGTGTTTTGAGAAATAACACTCCTTAAGGTATTATTTTATTGACAAAGAGTGATATGGCGCGTGTGAGTTTATAAGCTCTTCGGTTTTAGTAGGGTACTAAAACTATTTACGCCTTGTATAATCTGTCCGGGGACGACTATGCAAACTTTAGGGGCTAATATAGCACACCTATTTTTATCGAGACATGTGGAGTCTCACCTCGTTGTATTAGAATTTTTGCGTAATCTTGAATTACACAATGTATACAGGCTTAACGCACACATAGGACCGAGCACACAAATACCTTGAAATACCATCTGTAGCGTAGTTAGGAACCCCCGAGGGACGTGTTCAAATCTTGGAAGGGTCATTATTTGCGTGATTGACACAAACGTTTGTCCGGATTCGTGGATGACGCAATTCCAACGCTACGAGGTTTTAAATGTAATGAAATTCAACGTTTTTTAACAAATAAATTGCTTGTTTAGCTGTATTGTAAATAAACGAAGCAGGCTTTACGTAACTAATGGTCATCACTTGTTGCGTATTAATTTAATTATCAAAATGCTTTTAACTTAATGAAAACGAGATTGATTAATTCATAGGTGTCAAAACGAAAGGCTTTGGTCTAGTTACGCAGCTCACGCGAGGTCATCCTGACTAGACATACACATTAGGGGTAATGGTTTCTAGGATAAGAGTATACAGAGTGTTATTTTGTAAAGATGGGGAGGAAAATACTCCAAATACTGGATAGAATGTCTATTCTAAGAAATATTAACCTTTATTTCAAAACAGAGGCAGACTAACTAGATTACTTTTCAGATTTTTTACACGCTTGCCGCACCCGGGAATCTAACCAGCTAAATTCCGAAACCCTGTATTTTTACGCAACAATCAACAGAGGCGATCAAAAGGGTTCAATATATTTCATACAGTTTTGCTCCTTTTAAAAAATATAACCAAATGTTTCCTTAGTGTAAAACTTATATGTCTAGATATATAAGTATATTATATTATATAATATATTATATTTAGAGGCTTTACAACATTACAGCCTGCATATCAAGTGCTTGAATATATTTACCATCAGGTTACACATACTTCTGATATTCCGAACTTTAAGTGTAAGTAAATAAAACATAGTAAGCAAAAGGAAAGTAAAAACAATAATTTTTAATAAAAAGCGTCTATTTAATACAAATCGATTGTATGCCGTCGGCCATTTTGGGATCTGGGACACGTTAGCTTTCCATAACAGAGTAACCACTATGTATAAAGTATGAGTCAGTAGTTCTAATTTAACTTACAAGATTAATTATTACTAAGGCAAAATGTTGCCAGTTAAATAAAAAGTTAAACAAACATTATTTATTAATACCTGATAAAATTACTGAAACTTATCCATCCAAAAAATGTTAACAAAGGGCTGACGTAACACAAAACTCCCGCAAATTTTTGCAAAGCCCTCCGAACTATGTGCGGAGTGGGTCGTAGTCGTCAAAACGTATCATTATAGAAGTTATTCCAAACATTTTCCATCACTTCGATGTCGTCGGTAATTGGAAGTAAATCCAACATGGTGGAAAATTTTAATTACTGGATTATAAGAAGTCTAGTTTCCTGGGGGGAATGGCGAACAATATTAATCCGGTCTAGTTTTGCTATGAAGTATTTCGGTCTCAGGTGGCTTTGAGTGGATTTTGAACAAAAGATAAGAAAAATTTGAAGTCGTATCTACGCAGATACGACTTCAAATTTTGTTAGATTGTAGATAATATTTCATAAAATCTAATCATTTACTTCAACACAAATAAATGTAAAAATGATATATACCCAAACTTGTAATAAAACTAGCATGGTCGATAGAAGAGTACAAGGAAACCGTTGCCAGAAGACCCTAAAACCCGGTACCCTATAAAATTGTTTAAGGATTCGAAAATAAATCTACGAGTTCGCGTCACTACACGTAATAAAGTTGGGACGAGATATCATGTTGGACTTTTTTTAGATTTTGATTTAAGATTTTTTAGATACATATTAAAATAGGCCGGAAATTTTCTTGGACTATGTTCTGCGGACTGCGATCTCTTAAGATAAATCCTTGCTTAGTGTTTTACCTGAAATAAACTAGTAAATTTTTCTCTCTCAAATACTACAGCAGCAAAATGAAAATCTATCTATTTTTGTATGTGTGTGGCGTCGTATATCCTAAACTGTTTTGTTTTTTGTTTGGTTAAAAATCTAGAGAGGTCGTGTGTGAAATTCTTCTTCTTTCAGCAAAAAATGAAGGATATCCACGCCGGCGCTCGGTCTTGTGCCCACTGCTCTACAAATTTCCTTGTCATATATTAATTTTTGCCCTATTTCTAAATAATTCGAGCCAAAACTCAGACGACCGAGTGGTGTAGTGGTAAGTAGCCTTGCCTCATACGCCGAAGGACCCAGGTCCTGGCCGGGGCATTCATTTGTGTGATGAACAGAGATGTTTGTTCTCGGGTCATGGTTGTTTGTATTTATTATGTATGTTTATTCTGGGTTCCCCCCAGTTCGCTGTATGGTCATTCATAACACAAGGTCTGCTTAATTTGGGGCCATACAGTTTGTGTGTTTGTCTGAGGATTTATTATATAAAACTAATGAGGCCTTTGACGGCCTGTTTGGTGTGTAGGTAAGTAGCCTTGCCTTCAATGCCAGAGGTCCCGGGTTTGAATACCGGTAGGGACAGATATATTATTATATTTGCTTTCTAGTCATGGATGTGTATTTACGTTTATTTAAGTTTATTTCTAATATTTATATATTAAAAAAATATCTATGTGTGTTTAAATATTTCTTAAGTTTATTTATCCGTTATCTAGTATCCATAACACAAGTTCTTTAATGATACTTAATTTGGGCTAGATAATGTGGTGTGATTGTCAGAAATATTTCTTATTATTATTATTAAAAATGAGTCGATTTGTGAATTTCTTTGGTTTACAGGTGCTTTGATTGTCAGCGGTCTAAACTTTAATTTAATGAAATCTATTCACCTATTAATTTCCTTCGCAGATTTTTTAATGTTTTTTGTTAAATATTGTTTCTTTTATGGTAAACGGTGATTTATTTTTTAGCCTTTTACGAGACGGGGTTAAAGTGCCTTATTTTACTATTCCAAGGAGTTACAAAACTTTTTTTAAACGTTATTTTTTAAATGTGATTTCAGAGCTCGCTGCGAGTTCTCTTTCATGCCATGTGCAAGCACACGAGTATATTTTATTCTAAAGAAATTGATCGCTTACCACTACAAGTTTTTCCAGATAAATATAATCCTGGAAGCTTAAAGTGGTCCATAAATTCTTTTAAGTAACGAACTGGTTAATCTCAAGGTCCTGTAAAGACTTTGATTCCGTTACGAGGGAAGAGCCTGTAGGCTCCGCAGGCAGAATTTAGTTGAAAAGATAATTATTAATTACTTACTATTATGTTATAAATAACATTAATACGAGTACACACCAAGTTTATGGCCTCAATGTAAGCAGAGCTTCTCTTATGGATGACTATACCAATTATATTGTTCACAAGGAAATATGATAAGAACTTACCTTAATATGCTAATGTATAAATTTGTGGGCTCAAATAGAATTTGTTTAAATGTTGCCCTAGCTATGTTGCAGAGTTTAATAGACATAAATTCACCTACTGATTTTAAATTTTCTACTTAATTTAGTTTTAAGACAAATAGCGAATGTGCTATTGGACTTTTGTATTATAACTCAGCTAATTATTAAGCTGGTGATACTTGTGCTAACACTATGTCGACAAATCTGAATTATATACCAAAACGTTTAAATTAAATGACCCGGTGCTTCAAAATATACAAGATATTACAGTAAAATTATTAGAAATAGAATCATTTTTGAACTTTTGTGTATAACAGAACATTTCTTACTAGATTTTGATCTAGATAGTTCATAATGATCAGCAGAAAGTTGCCAGTTCATTCAAGCCAGCAATTCATAATAAATAATAATAATAAATAAATGTTTGGTGTGAAGGTAAGTAGCCTTGCCTTTGTATGCCAGAGTATTTGCTTTCTAGTCATGGATGTATATTTACGTTTATTTAAGTTTATTTCTAATATATTTATAAAAAAAAATATCTATATGTGCTTTTATATTTCTTAAGTTTATTTATCCGTTATCTAGTATCCATAACCAAGTTCTTTAATGATACTTAATTTGGGCTAGATAATGTGGTGTGATTGTTAGAAATATTTATATTTATTTATTTATTTACATAGAGAGCTTTTCGATCGAACGAACTAGAGGTATAGTCTGTGTAGAGTACTGTATTGTGGTTTGTGTTTAGAGACCCACTAAACTCGGTTTGATAGTTTTAAGTTATTTAGTTAATTAGTTTAGTTGTAGTAAAATAAGAATATGTGCGTGGGGATTTTAATATTGACTCATTAGAAGAGTCAAGTTCACATAAAATGATGCCTTGATAATATCTAATGTGAATAGTATATACTTTGATGTAAGTGAAGTAGGTTCATCATTAATAAATAAATTAAGATCTGGTCATGGTGGCGTCGTTTGTTTCTTAAATACCTGTGGGAAAAACAGTGAAAAATCATGGTTGATCCAGTTGATATTAAACATTTGAAGAGAGGTTGGAGACGTTTTAGGGCTGATATAATTAATAATATGCTCAATATACCCCCACAATAATAATGTAAATGAACAATATGGTACCTTAAGTACTTCAACCCCATGTAAATCATTTAATGAATGGACTACCATTATGTATACACGTCCATAGTAGATAATACGGTTTTCTTGCTACAGATTCAAAACTTCAATGGGGGTCCACATTTCACAACTTGCGAGTATACAGCGCTCTGCAGCGTTCGCGGTTAAGAAAATTCGCTCATCGACGGATGTGCATACAGCCAGGATGGTATATTTTACCTATTTTCATAGTTTAATGTCTTATGGTATCCCACTGTGGGGAAATACCGTAGACGTCAGCAATATATAAATTAGGGAATAGAGAAACTCCAAGAGAAACATTTAAAGAAATTAGGATATTAACCACAAAACATTTATGAAAATATTTTGTATAGTCACAAAAATATTAATAATTTTAAAACCAAGAAATATAACTGTAATATTAATTACTCTGTGAGGACTAGGGTACGATACGAACATAAGTTTGCTTAAAATCAGCTAATAATTTAGCAGCAAGGTTTTTCAATCCCTGCCCTTCAATCAATTCAAGAAATCTATCAAGGAAAATACATGCTAAAAAGCTTATTATAACATCAAAGATAATTTGGATGACAAAAGGGCATGGGATGGAGTTAGGTTAGTTAGTTAGTTAGCTAGTGGGCTGTTTCTGTAACTGAAAAATGAAATATATGTCGCAGAATCAATATTGGAGGCTTACCGTTATCATGATTATTATTATTGATTATTGTTAATTGAGAATAACGCCATCTATATGAGACGTCAAGCACAATGCTTGGGTATGGTCGATACAGGAAGTGGCAGGTCTTGTTTGACAGCTGTCAGTTGTGATTGATAGATCGACACACGTTTGTGAAAAGGGACGGATGTGGATTCACTATTTGGAGTGACACGAGCGTGGAAAGACGTTCTGCCCGCCTGTATCGAACTTACCGCGTTTCTGAAAAGTAAATCCTTTTACATCAGTTTAATTTGTAAGTGTTTAGTTGATTTGTTACCGATTGTGAATAAATAGACGGTTATATCGAGTAGTGGAACTATTATTTTGTGTCGTCGCCATGTCTAACCATGACTCAGATTACGAAGTACAACACGTGTTTGAACCGCCCTATATATAACTGACAAGCTGATTACACAATATAGAGACCAAAAGGAAAACAGCCGGCGGAAAACCTCTCGTATCTCTTTTGTCAAAATTGTAAAATACATGGAATAGGTAATTAGTAAAACTCTTGAATACGAAATGAAAGAAACAAACTCACGACAGCTACTTGTACGTGCTAATGTCACTGACCAGCTGATTACACAATATATAATATTATCATATTAATATAATATATATTTAATTATATTAAAAGTAAGTAAAATAATAATATATTTAATATAATATTATATATTGTGTAATCAGCTGGTCAGTGACATTAGCACGTACAAGTAGCTGTCGTGAGTTTGTTTCTTTCATTTCGTATTCAAGAGTTTTACTAATTACCTATTTCATGTATTTTACAATTTTGACAAAAGAGATACGAGAGGTTTTCCGCCGGCTGTTTTCCTCTTGGTCTGCCTATAGTACCTGACATAAGCCGTAGTTCAAGTGCATTTACGCAATCATGATGTAGATGAAACAAAACACATTCATTAAGTGCTATTATTTACCTACGACCAAATAAACAATTTTGAATGTTATTTTGTATAAGGTAAATATAAAGATTAAAAACTCTCAACAGCTGTTGAATAAATCTCATTAGTTTACAAAGAAAGCTTGTTAGAACAACGTCCGTTCAAAAAGGAAATATTCAAAGTGAACGGGTACAGTTGAAAATAGAAGTTTCAATAAATTCCATTATTTAGGAACTGCGATGTCGGAATTCCAATAATAATTCAAGGGCCACCCGCTAGTTGGTGATTTTCCGTGAAACTGTGGTTTACTGGAATTTCATTTGAAATTCTTACTTAAATTGTAGTTTTGTTTGGCATCGTACGTGACGCATGTGATACGATGCGATTCAGTCCAACATTGCCAAATTATTATTTATGGCTGGGTGTTTGTCTCGCGTCTCATTGATGAAAAGTGATGATGGCGAGGACGCTACACGCGCGTGCAAGGGTACCGATTCATGCGCTCAAGATTTAAAAGCAAAGATTACAAAATGTTATGCTGGATGTTCATTTGCGTGCGTTTCCAGAAAAACGCTTCACTCCAAGTCCTTTTTGGTCAGGGTTCACTAAGTATGTGACAAATTACCTGCGTACATTTTTTACACAAATATAGAATCACTTGCATAGAATAATTTGAGATGGAAACAAATGGCTATAAGGAAACATTAAATAAAAGAACGCTAAATAAAAAACATTTTAGAATTATGATACTGCGGACATATATTTTAATATCTTTTCGAAAAAGCTGTTATTGTCAAAAATATTTAGAATTAATTACATTTATGGCTATATTCATCAAACGGTTACTTAAGCTTCTAAGTATAGATTTTGCGTAGCAAAATCCTTCATGTTTACTTCATTGAAGCCTAGCCAAATTCTTTAATAAAGAGCTCCTTGAGTGCGGCCGTCAAACGACTCACTTAGATAATTTGTTTTGTTACTTATATTGTACTGTTTAAGTTTTTGTCGCTACGACGGCATCATGTCGCTTGTCGTTTGTGTTCTACGCTGAAATGTGCTTATGGACAGTGGTGACATTATACCGAGTACGAACTACAGAAACTACATATTGTAAAAAAATGTTTTTCAAAAATGTCTATGTATCAAATTTCTTGATCAAGAAACTGTCGGTACTTCGAGAACCAATAGTTAGGACGTTAATTCGTAATCTTACGTAACGGCGGCTTTCAATACATTATGTATCTCATTACGTTGGAGTAGTTATTCGAGACCTAGTTAAACAAGACCCTTCTAGCAATCTGCTATTGACAAGCCATTAATTGTACCCACAGTTGTCGCAAATCCCACAACTTGCATATTGTATATAAGGTTTCAGAAATATTACATTAGAGATGTAATTGGGAAGGCAAAACTAATTACGTAGTTACAAGGTAAATTATTTCAAGTTTTTACTAGTATTTGTAATAAAACATATGTGATAAGTCTGTTTGTTCGTTGAGTTCTTCGTCCCGATGAATATCTAAAGCATCATTGTCACCAAAGTACATCTTCTTACGGTAGCGTCGGGTGACGGGTCGCTCACTTCCCTCTTATATGATTGAGGAGGGCGATGGCTGGATCCGTTAACTCGTGAACGGGTGCCGTTTGAGGGTGATCGTCGTTTGGATACCTGGGGTTAAGGGAGACTTGCCAAACTAAGAGATGCAAATAAGAATAATTTTGTATACACATACAGAGGCATAGTAAATTTATCTTGAAAAAGTAAGTTTCTTGCCAGTTATTCGTCACAAAGGATTTTCCCAACGGGTGGTAGAGTCATGCTTTATTTGACATCAATAAGAACAAGTAATTGTCAATGTTGTGTTTGTCTGAGGATTTATTTATTTATTTAATGTTGAGAAATAAATTTTTGATTTTAAATTTTACGGAAACTAAAAAGAAAAGTGCATTTTCAATAGCTACGTTATTTTAAGTTTCGTTTATAAGTTTCGGTGAATATACATATTATTTATTTCGTTTAATAATGTTACCATGTGTTTCGTTTAGAGGGAAAAATAAGGTAGTGTGATTACAGAAACTGAATAAATAGAATGTCACAACAAATGGTAATAGCAATTTATGGGATATAGTTACGAAATATAAAATATGGATAAAAATAGTTATTACATAAATAGTTTTGTTTTTACTTTCTCAAGGTAAAACACAACAATATTTTATATATTTCACGGTGGAAAATGTACTTAAAGATGAAAATATATAAACTATACCGAGCTCAATATACAAAAAAAATAATAATAAATAGTTCAGATCAAAAAGAAAATGTAAGTGAGAAGGACACATACTGTGCTGCCTACCGCGCGAAGTTTTTTTTTGACAATTCGCATAGCCGTCAAATAACCATGCGACCCACTTGATAGTTAGCAGCGTTCACACCCATGGACATGGTAAGTCGAAGGATGTTTATTTATCTATATATCAATAATTCCTTAGGGCTACTACCCGTTTGTTCGGCAAGGCTGGCCCTAACCAAATACTATTCAGCTTGTGCCGGTTACGTAGTCCAATCAGACTTGATGTATATTGGCACATTCGGCTCATAACGCCAAAATCCGGACTGCATAAGCCAAGCGGCTATGCGGTATAAGCCCGAATATTCATCTACATATACACGACTTTGTTACCCGTCCTATTAATTCCGGCTCGATGTGAAAAGCACCCCTAATTGCTGCGAGCCTATCTTGTCTATGACAAATGACAATCGACAAATGCTGCCGAACCGAATGTGCCTGCTCGAACAAGTGAGCAGCCCTTTATTGGGCCAGGTGAGTGAAGCAGCCTATATAGTTCCCTAGACAAATGTGTCACCTCTACAAATACATAGCAAGCTAAGCTTGTGTTATACATAACCACACAACTGGAATAACCCAGAACGAACTTTCACATTTAAAACTAGAAAGCACCACTCACTCATTTGTACTCAAACAACTGAGGACTAAGAGAGTTTCAATAAAAGGACTTCATTGCTAAAATGTTTGTTGCTATCGCACGCTAGGCTTATCACGTGATTATTATTATATCACGCGATATAACAATATGGTATACAGTTTACGAGTTTTCTATAGCGTTGGGGATTGTAGAGCAGATTTCAGAGATCCGTGCACTATTTCAAAGTTACTCACTTTGCCGAGTTTGTATATATTGGAAATGTTATTGTTTGTAAAAAACCATAACGAATATTTTAAGGAACTAGGTAAAGTCATGATTTTAAGAACTATAAATAAAGATATTTTAAGTAAAAAATGGTTATACCGCCTAGAAAATTAACATTGTTTATTGTTTGGCTATCGATATACACATATAATAAGTTGCCCTTTAATTATAAAAATTTACATTTTAATGACTATAAACGAAAAATATATGACTTATTGATACAAAAATGTCACTACACATTTGATGAATACTTGAAAGAATTGAATTGTAATTAACTGAATCTATATGTATAAATATCGGAATCATAATGTTTTGTAATATTTTTATAAGATATAAATATTATTATTTGTAAACACTATTTTGATATTATTTAAGAATAAGTTTTTTAGATAGTAAATCATTTTATTATTAGCTTTTATAAATATTGGCACGCTGTTTGGCTTATCCTCGGGGCCGGTCGCAGCAGGTCCACCTTGATGAGAAACAATCTCATTGGTGTGATCTAGTTGCTGGTGTCCCCCAGGGTGTCTTATCTCCTCTCCTATTCTCCATCTTTATCAACTCCGTCACCAAAGTCATTTCTTCCAAATACCACCTCTACGCAGATGACTTGCAGATCTACCGCCATTTTGCGGTATGCGATGCTGAGGCAGCTGTTACAGAAATCAATTCTGATTTGGGTCGAATAACCGACTGGGCGAGGGCATTTGGTTTTCTGGTGAACCCAAAGAAGTCAGTGGCCGTGGTGATAGGTAGTCTCTATGTGCGTAGTTGCCTTGACTTTTCGGTTTTATCTTGTGTCTCCATGGACAATGTTCCGATTGCTTTCACTGACACAGCTAAAAACTTGGAAGTCACCTTAGAATCGAGTCTAACTTGGAACGCGAATGTCAGTGAAATCAGTCGGAAGGTCCACTTCACGTTTCACTCACTTAAGGCCTTACAAAGTTTTTTGCCTTTTAAGACCAACATTTCCCTTGCCCAGTCGCTGGTTCAGCCTATCCTGGATTATGCCGATGCTTGCTATTTGGATGCCACGGAGGAGCTATTAAACAAATTGGAACGCTTGCAAAATCTTTGCATTCGCATTGTCTTTAATCTCAAAAAGTTTGATCACGTCTCTGAGTACCGCAAGCAACTCCGATGGCTTCCAATACGCTACCGTAGAAACACTAGAATCCTTTGCCTCTTATTTAATATCCTATTTAACCCACTTACTCCTCTCTACTTGCGTGAAAGGTTTTCTTTTACTCACTCTGATAATACGCCATGCAGAGCACATTTGCGTACTCTTCTACATATGCCTATTCATAAAACCGATTACTTTTCTTACTCTTTCTCAGTTCATGCAGTCAGATTGTGGAACTCACTTCCTCACATTATTCCTGAATCTAAATCTATATCTATCTAAAAGATCACTACTTTTCTCGACTATGAGTTGTATTACCCACCTCACTATCTTAACTTCAAATCTATTTCAGTTATTTATGTATTTTATTCAGGTATTTATAATATAGTGTATATGTATGTATATATAAATATGTATGTATGTATTAATATTCCAAAATATTTTTTGGTTCTATCATAATATAGTATTTAAGTATATTAAGTCGTAGTACACACTATCATTGCTTTTTGACCAAACTATCCAGTCTTGGGTCTGCTGGAAGAAAATTCTTTAGAAATAAGCTGTACCTTTGTACTTACATATTTTGTATTGTTTCTATAAATTATCTGTTAACTTGTGTGTACATAAATTGTTTAATAAATAAAAAATGTAGAGCTGTCAATTTTAATTAAGAACTACACATTTTTTCGTAAATAAATTCAATTGATTTGATTTGTAGATTCCATCTTGGCTAGGGTAATTTTTGATGTTCGCGGCGCTGTGAACGGTTTGTAGTTTTGGTAGTTTAAACTATTGGTTAAAATATAACGTTAAGACAAATCTGGTAAGTATTTATAATACCTAGTTAACCTAAATGGATTTATTTTTTTTAAATAAAATAATTATAAATAATAAAACTTATGTATGTAGGTATATAGTTATTTTACATATTATGCATTAATCAAACTCAAATAAATTTTTATTTTCAACAAGAAATGCCAAAATGCATTTTTGTATACAAGCAGTGTCTCCTGGGTTTAGGCGCCTAGTTCCCGAGTACATATATTTCGGGATAAATATAGCCTATCTGTAAACAAATTAAGCCATACAGCAAGATAAAATCCAAAAACTTTCTTTTAAATAAGGCAATGCATTAACTAAACAAGAAACAGAAAAACTTTGTCTGCTTTCCAATTTCTGGTCTAATAGATTTGAAGGAAAAGTTGTCGAAACTTATCACATCTGATTTTTCAATTTCTTTATCCAAACAATCAAACGATCTTTTTCGTAAAAATTGAATTAATACAGTCTTCAACAATTTAGTCATCAATGCCGAAAACCCTTCAAATAATTTTCATAATTTTCTGTCCTCTGTACTTTGCAAAGGTATTTTTTCATCGCAATGTTACAAGATTTTGGTCCTTTTAATTAATTTTTTAATAGCGGTTAGATAAAAATTGCTTTTATCATTTGCTGAAGAATCATGGCTTTATAAGGGGATAACTTCAAAAGGGGCTTTTTCGAACAAGTTTCCCTTTAGGGTATTAATCTTAAGAAATATTAAAAAGATTAAAGGATCTTGGAAAATCAGTGGGTATGTGATTTATTGGGTTTCGAAAAATTCGAAAAAATTTTGAGAAAATCACCACGTACTGCGATAAAATAAATGTAACTTTTATTCAAAGCTTTTATTTGACTTTGGACAATATAAAGCAATAAAACAAATTACATTAGTAAAAAGTTATTAAAGAATTTTACTAGACGATTTATGAAGAAAAGTACATCATAAGCGCCATTTATTTTGGAAGCTCTACATAAGGTCAACATCCTGTTTATGATATTGTAAAAAGAGATACATGCATACCTATTAGTCATACTTTCTGATTGAGTTCAAACTGTTGAGAGAGTTTATAAATTAAAGAAAAAGGTTACTCAATCTATAATATCTTTTACCGGTTTGACGACAGAAGATTTAATTTGTCAATAAAAAAAATACCTTAATGTAATGATTTAAGACCCTCACCTCATTTAATGCATTGGTTAAAAATTCATACCCAGTTACTTCCAATTATTTTAGAGTGATTGACACGAAAACCCTAAGGTAAAATTACGCAAACCCTAAATCCATCTACGCCACCCTGCTCTATACACAAAAACTTTCAAACCAAAAAGAAACATTCGAACTTACCTTCCGACATTTACTAGCAATGTTGTCGCGAACTCAACTTGCGCGGAGAGCGGACGCAGGCGGACACGAGCGCCGGCCGCCGCGATTTAGCACGGTCTGCCGCCCGTTCCAGAGAACATACATTGAGAAACTTATGCTGTATAAGCTAGTATAGCGATATGGTATATCATATTGGGTTGAACGGTAATAGAAATAATACTTAAGAGCGCGATATGTAAATGCAATACTTTAAGTGTGTGACCAACTTTCAAATACTAAAAAAGATGCTAAGTTTAATGAATATAACCATGTTTCTTTAGAAACATTTAAAATGTTAGTTCAACAGTACCTTTTCGTTACACACTGCGCATAACCACAACGCAGCAAATATTTGATTATTACTATTATTACTTATGTGCGTGCCTAATTTACACCCATTTGAATCATTGGTATCAAACTCAACGTTCTTTATGTTTACTCAACTATAGGCACGGGACAAAAATTCATCACGTTTGATAAAAAAATCTCTAAAGCTACCAGTAATCGCTGAACATATATGTGGATTCACTAGATAGGTATCTATTGTCTCCACTCTATAAGACGCCTATCATTTGGAATCGGCTTTGCGAGTTATGAGACACACCCTTTATATAGTATCTATAAATGTTATTACAGTTACGACATTATTGAATAATTATGTATTAATAAGAGTGTACAGTGGTGGCGCTGCTTCTTGGCCGCAACTGAAAATCGCCGCTTTGTAGCTTTAAGCTGCACAGCAAAGCTGAGTTTGTCTGTGCCTTGGATTCAGCAGCACCGGCTCCCTTACTAAGTTGAATTTATGTTTTCTATTTTTATTTATGTTTCTGTTTGCTGCTGTGACAATAAATAGATTTTTACTCTTACTTTTTTTATTTTAATAAAATGAAATATTTTAGCAAAAAGGCTACGGCATTACCAATAAAGCTGAAGTATTTTTTTTTCTTTTCATCATGTCAAGCTGGAACCTCATGTCAACAATCTTAAACAGCCAGTAACAACGAACCATTCATTCGTGGCGCCAAGAAAATTGTGTGAAAATGTTAAATAGTATCTTATTTACCTATTCGATAAAGAAAATTTACACAAAGTGTCTAAAAGGTTTGTGAATATCAACAATAATAATAATACATTTTATTTATTATGGCATACTGGCCTAATTGATAGTATTACAAATAACTTCTTAACACTATGTTAGTAACACAATTTATATTACAAATTAAAATAATTATAAATTCTAATAGTATGACCAATTCATTCAATGTCTAAGTGAAATTAAAACAATACAATTAAACAAATCATAATAAATCATAATCATAATGTAAAGGGTTAAGTCCATTTTAGGCCGTCAGTAAGCTTTATGTTTCAGCACTTAATGGACGAATGAAATGCACGATAATTCGTATCATTTATGTAAATGATTATTAGAAAAAGTATCAGAACTAAAATATTTCCCAATAAAATTAAATTTACTAAAAAAAATGCGTAAAAAAACTTAAGATGGAGCTGTTTACAAAATCATTTGATATTTCATTGCAAGTACTATCCGTAGGTATCAGGCGACAACAGACGTTGCCAGCTAGTGCATTATTTGATGCTATGTTGCCGCTCTTATAATTCAGTAACAGAAAACTTTACACCACCCCGGATATTATTTGTAGTGTTACTGGGTTAGTGTATTGCCAGTATATAATTTTTGCCACAAAAATACAGCATTCATCTCCACAGTTTGTTCTTATCTGCCATAACATAATAAAACGAATTTCAGTGCATTTAATTAATAGGTATATAATATTTTACTTTATTTCTTGATATCGATAAAAATTATGTCTTAATAAGTGCATAATTTTTATGTATAATTCATATAACTCATAACTATTTTGCAGTAGTTAAATAAATATTTTCTTGCTGGATTATTATTTAAAAAAATGTTCTTTATCCATCAACTTTTTTTGTTCTTTTTATGACAATATTTGATTTGTTTGACAATTTGAATTCTTTGTCGTTTATTGTTGTTGCTATGGGTGTGTGTTTGTTTTAGCACTTTTCCCTGCATTTCTTTGAGTTCACAATATTTCTGCTCGCCTAATGTGACTCTTGCAAATTTTATGGACCTTGATTAAGCTTATGTTTTGGCGGCTACATATATCGTATAACATGTGCGTTTAGCACAACTGTGATAATAAAAAGCTTTTAAAAATAGGTTATTATGGCAATTAAAATAAGGAGGATGGTAGTGCCCAGGCGTCTCTGAACAAAATAAACTTATACCAGTATGTTTATGGTCTTTTGTAGTTGTTGTTTTATCATCTATAAAGTAAGAATAAATTACTATCTACCTATTCTTATTGAGTAAAATTATCAAAATCAATGATATAAAATGATGACATTTTCCAATTTCAAGAAAGGAATAAATCCTACTTGCTAAGGTTTCAGGTTATTTAACAACGCCATCTAGCAGTTTTAGTCCGTACAAATATTTTGCATTACGTTTCTTGTCAATAATTCATATAAAAATTAAAAACGACAAGGTTGGTCCAAGCTATTTGAGAGCGACATCTAGTAATAGCTTGGATTTTGAGCTTTTTCCGAGTCACGAATTTTTGTATGGAGATGGTCAGTCTATATATTTATTTACTAGTCTCTGATTGTACCCACAGTTGTCGCAAATCCCACAACTTGCATATTGTATATAAGGTTTCAGAAATATTACATTAGAGATGTAATTGGGAAGGCAAAACTAATTACGTAGTTACAAGGTAAATTACTTCAAGTTTTTACTAGTATTTGTAATAAAACATATGTGATAAGTCTGTTTGTTCGTTGAGTTCTTCGTCCCGATGAATATCTAAAGCATCATTGTCACCAAAGTACATCTTCTTACGGTAGCGTCGGGTGACGGGTCGCTCACTTCCCTCTTATATGATTGAGGAGGGCGATGGCTGGATCCGTTAACTCGTGAACGGGTGCCGTTTGAGGGTGATCGTCGTTTGGATACCTGGGGTTAAGGAAGACTTGCCAAACTAAGAGATGCAAATAAGAATAATTTTGTATACACATACAGAGGCATAGTAAATTTATCTTGAAAAAGTAAGTTTCTTGCCAGTTATTCGTCACAAAGGATTTTCCCAACGGGTGGTAGAGTCATGCTTTATTTGACGTCAATAAGAACAAGTAATTGTCAATGTTGTGTTTGTCTGAGGATTTATTTATTTATTTAATGTTGAGAAATAAATTTTTGATTTTAAATTTTACGGAAACTAAAAAGAAAAATGCACTTTCAATAGCTACGTTATTTTAAGTTTCGTTTATAAGTTTCGGTGGATATACATATTATTTATTTCGTTTAATAATGTTACCATGTGTTTCGTTTAGAGGGAAAAATAAGGTAGTGTGATTACAGAAACTGAATAAATAGAATGTCACAACAAATGATAATAGCAATTTATGGGATATAGTTACGAAATATAAAATATGGATAAAAATAGTTATTACATAAATAGTTTTGTTTTTACTTTCTCAAGGTAAAACACAACAATATTTTATATATTTCACGGTGGAAAATGTACTTAAAGATGAAAATATATAAACTATACCGAGCTCAATATACAAAAAAAATAATAATAAATAGTTCAGATCAAAAAGAAAATGTAAGTGAGAAGGACACATACTGTGCTGCCTACCGCGCGAAGTTTTTTTTTGACAATTCGCATAGCCGTCAAATAACCATGCGACCCACTTGATAGTTAGCAGCGTTCACACCCATGGACATGGTAAGTCGAAGGATGTTTATTTATCTATATATCAATAATTCCTTAGGGCTACTACCCGTTTGTTCGGCAAGGCTGGCCCTAACCAAATACTATTCAGCTTGTGCCGGTTACGTAGTCCAATCAGACTTGATGTATATTGGCACATTCGGCTCATAATGCCAAAATCCGGACTGCATAAGCCAAGCGGCTATGCGGTATAAGCCCGAATATTCATCTACATATACACGACTTTGTTACCCGTCCTATTAATGCCGGCTCGATGTGAAAAGCACCCCTAATTGCTGCGAGCCTATCTTGTCTATGACAAATGACAATCGACAAATGCTGCCGAACCGAATGTGCCTGCTCGAACAAGTGAGCAGCCCTTTATTGGGCCAGGTGAGTGAAGCAGCCTATATAGTTCCCTAGACAAATGTGTCACCTCTACAAATACATAGCAAGCTAAGCTTGTGTTATACATAACCACACAATTGGAATAACCCAGAACGAACTTTCACATTTAAAACTAGAAAGCACCACTCACTCATTTGTACTCAAACAACTGAGGACTAAGAGAGTTTCAATAAAAGGACTTCATTGCTAAAATGTTTGTTGCTATCGCACGCTAGGCTTATCACGTGATTATTATTATATCACGCGATATAACTATATGGTATACAGTTTACGAGTTTTCTATAGCGTTGGGGATTGTAGAGCAGATTTCAGAGATCCGTGCACTATTTCAAAGTTACTCACTTTGCCGAGTTTGTATATATTGGAAATGTTATTGTTTGTAAAAAACCATAACGAATATTTTAAGGAACTAGGTAAAGTCATGATTTTAAGAACTATAAATAAAGATATTTTAAGTAAAAAATGGTTATACCGCCTAGAAAATTAACATTGTTTATTGTTTGGCTATCGATATACACATATAATAAGTTGCCCTTTAATTATAAAAATTTACATTTTAATGACTATAAACGAAAAATATATGACTTATTGATACAAAAATGTCACTACACATTTGATGAATACTTGAAAGAATTGAATTGTAATTAACTGAATCTATATGTATAAATATCGGAATCATAATGTTTTGTAATATTTTTATAAGATATAAATATTATTATTTGTAAATACTATTTTGATATTATTTAAGAATAAGTTTTTTAGATAGTAAATCATTTTGTTATTAGCTTTTATAAATATTGGAACGCTGTTTGGCTTATCCTCGGGGCCGGTCGCAGCAGGTCCACCTTGATGAGGAACAATCTCATTGGTGTGATCTAGTTGCTGGTGTCCCCCAGGGTGTCTTATCTCCTCTCCTATTCTCCATCTTTATCAACTCCGTCACCAAAGTCATTTCTTCCAAATACCACCTCTACGCAGATGACTTGCAGATCTACCGTCATTTTGCGGTATGCGATGCTGAGGCAGCTGTTACAGAAATCAACTCTGATTTGGGTCGAATAACCGACTGGGCGAGGGCATTTGGTTTTCTGGTGAACCCAAAGAAGTCAGTGGCCGTGGTGATAGGTAGTCTCTATGTGCGTAGTTGCCTTGACTTTTCGGTTTTATCTTGTGTCTCCATGGACAATGTTCTGATTGCTTTCACTGACACAGCTAAGAACTTGGGAGTCACCTTAGAATCGAGTCTAACTTGGAACGCGAATGTCAGTGAAATCAGTCGGAAGGTCCACTTCACGTTTCACTCACTTAAGGCCTTACAAAGTTTTTTGCCTTTTAAGACCAACATTTCCCTTGCCCAGTCGCTGGTTCAGCCTATCCTGGATTATGCCGATGCTTGCTATTTGGATGCCACGGAGGAGCTATTAAACAAATTGGAACGCTTGCAAAATCTTTGCATTCGCATTGTCTTTAATCTCAAAAAGTTTGATCACGTCTCTGAGTACCGCAAGCAACTCCGATGGCTTCCAATACGCTACCGTAGAAACACTAGAATCCTTTGCCTCTTATTTAATATCCTATTTAACCCACTCACTCCTCTCTACTTGCGTGAAAGGTTTTCTTTTACTCACTCTAATAATACGCCATGCAGAGCACATTTGCGTACTCTTCTACATATGCCTATTCATAAAACCGATTACTTTTCTTACTCTTTCTCAGTTCATGCAGTCAGATTGTGGAATCACTTCCTCACATTATTCCTGAATCTAAATCTATATCTATCTAAAAGATCACTACTTTTCTCGACTATGAGTTGTATTACCCACCTCACTATCTTAACTTCAAATCTATTTCAGTTATTTATGTATTTTATTCAGGTATTTATAATATAGTGTATATGTATGTATATATAAATATGTATGTATGTATTAATATTCCAAAATATTTTTTGGTTCAATCATAATATAGTATTTAAGTATATTAAGTCGTAGTACACACTATCATTGCTTTTTGACCAAACCCTCCAGTCTTGGGTCTTGGAAGAAAATTCTTTAGAAATAAGCTGTACCTTTGTACTTACATATTTTGTATTGTTTCTATAAATTATCTGTTAACTTGTGTGTACATAAATTGTTAAATAAATAAAAAATGTATAGCTGTCAATTTTAATTAAGAACTACACATTTTTTCGTAAATAAATTCAATTGATTTGATTTGTAGATTCCATCTTGGCTAGGGTAATTTTTGATGTTCGCGGCGCTGTGAACGGTTTGTAGTTTTGGTAGTTTAAACTATTAGTTAAAATATAACGTTAAGACAAATCTGGTAAGGTTTAATAATACCTAGTTAACCGAAATGGATTTATTTTTTTAAATAAAATAATTATAAATAATAAAGCTTATGTATGTAGGTATATAGTTATTTTACATATTATGCATTAATCAAACTCAAATAAATTTTTATTTTCAACAAGAAATGCCAAAATGCATTTTTGTATACAAGCAGTGTCTCCTGGGTTTAGGCGCCTAGTTCCCGAGCACATATATTTCGGGATAAATATAGCCTATCTGTAAACAAATTAAGCCATACAGCAAGATAAAATCCAAAAACTTTCTTTTAAATAAGGCAATGCATTAACTAAACAAGAAACAGAAAAACTTTGTCTGCTTTCCAATTTCTGGTCTAATAGATTTGAAGGAAAAGTTGTCGAAACTTATCACATCTGATTTTTCAATTTCTTTATCCAAACAATCAAACGATCTTTTTCGTAAAAATTGAATTAATACAGTCTTCAACAATTTAGTCATCAATGCCGAAAACCCTTCAAATAATTTTCATTATTTTCTGTCCTCTGTACTTTGCAAAGGTATTTTTTCATCGCAATGTTACAAGATTTTGGTCCTTTTAATTAATTCTTAATAGTGGTTAGATAAAAATTGCTTTTATCATTTGCTGAAGAATCATGGCTTTATAAGGGGATAACTTCAAAAGGGGCTTTTTCGAACAAGTTTCCCTTTAGGGTATTAATCTTAAGAAATATTAAAAAGATTAAAGGATCTTGGAAAATCAGTGGGTATGTGATTTATTGGGTTTCGAAAAATTCGAAAAAATTTTGAGAAAATCACCACGTACTGCGATAAAATAAATGTAACTTTTATTCAAAGCTTTTATTTGACTTTGGACAATATAAAGCAATAAAACAAATTACATTAGTAAAAAGTTATTAAAGAATTTTACTAGACGATTTATGAAGAAAAGTACATCATAAGCGCCATTTATTTTGGAAGCTCTACATAAGGTCAACATCCTGTTTATGATATTGTAAAAAGAGATACATGCATACCTATTAGTCATACTTTCTGATTGAGTTCAAACTGTTGAGAGAGTTTATAAATTAAAGAAAAAGGTTACTCAATCTATAATATCTTTTACCGGTTTGACGACAGAAGATTTAATTTGTCAATAAAAAAAATACCTTAATGTAATGATTTAAGACCCTCACCTCATTTAATGCATTGGTTAAAAATTCATACCCAGTTACTTCCAATTATTTTAGAGTGATTGACACGAAAACCCTAAGGTAAAATTACGCAAACCCTAAATCCATCTACGCCACCCTGCTCTATACACAAAAACTTTCAAACCAAAAAGAAACATTCGAACTTACCTTCCGACATTTACTAGCAATGTTGTCGCGAACTCAACTTGCGCGGAGAGCGGACGCAGGCGGACACGAGCGCCGGCCGCCGCGATTTAGCACGGTCTGCCGCCCGTTCCAGAGAACATACATTGAGAAACTTATGCTGTATAAGCTAGTATAGCGATATGGTATATCATATTGGGTTGAACGGTAATAGAAATAATACTTAAGAGCGCGATATGTAAATGCAATACTTTAAGTGTGTGACCAACTTTCAAATACTAAAAAAGATGCTAAGTTTAATGAATATAACCATGTTTCTTTAGAAACATTTAAAATGTTAGTTCAACAGTACCTTTTCGTTACACACTGCGCATAACCACAACGCAGCAAATATTTGATTATTACTATTATTACTTATGTGCGTGCCTAATTTACACCCATTTGAATCATTGGTATCAAACTCAACGTTCTTTATGTTTACTCAACTATAGGCACGGGACAAAAATTCATCACGTTTGATAAAAAAATCTCTAAAGCTACCAGTAATCGCGGAACATATATGTGGATTCACTAGATAGGTATCTATTGTCTCCACTCTATAAGACGCCTATCATTTGGAATCGGCTTTGCGAGTTATGAGACACACCCTTTATATAGTATCTATAAATGTTATTACAGTTACGACATTATTGAATAATTATGTATTAATAAGAGTGTACAGTGGTGGCGCTGCTTCTTGGCCGCAACTGAAAATCGCCGCTTTGTGGCTTTAAGCTGCACAGCAAAGCTGAGTTTGTCTGTGCCTTGGATTCAGCAGCACCGGCTCCCTTACTAAGTTAAATTTATGTTTTCTATTTTTATTTCTATTTCTGTTTGCTGCTGTGACAATAAATTGATTTTTACTTTTACTTTTTTTATTTTAATAAAATGAAATATTTTAGCAAAAAGGCTACGGCATTACCAATAAAGCTTAAGTATTTTTTTTTCTTTTCATCATGTGAAGCTGGAACCTCATGTCAACAATCTTAAACAGCCAGTAATAACGAACAATTCATTCGTGGCGCCAAGAAAATTGTGTGCAAATGTTAAATAGTATCTTATTTACCTATTCGATAGAGAAAATTTACATAAAGTGTCTAAAAGGTTTGTAAATATTAACAATAATAATAATACATTTTATTTATTATGGCATCCCGGCCCAATTGATAGTATTACAAAGAACTTCTTAACACTATGTTAGTAACACAATTTATATTTCAAATTAAAATAATTATAAATTCAAATAGTATGACCAATTCATTCAATGTCTGAGTGAAATTAAAACAATACAATTAAACAAATCTTAATAAATCATAATCATAATGTAAATTGTCAATTCTAAGTTAAATGTAAACTGCTTGTAGCTTTTCCTTCAGATATCATTTTATTTTCATTTTAAACGTATATAATTATCAAAATTGTAGTACTTAACTATAATAAGAGCAAAGGTACTTTCGCTAATTCTTCAGG
Source organism: Marasmarcha lunaedactyla (assembly GCA_923062675.1). NCBI lineage: Eukaryota > Metazoa > Arthropoda > Insecta > Lepidoptera > Pterophoridae > Marasmarcha > Marasmarcha lunaedactyla. The sequence goes on from OV281344.1 coordinate 2,118,220, forward strand.
GCAAAGCATCTGAATTTTATGAAAAATGCTTTCGCTATTTGCTAAGCCAATCCAAGAATAATGACTTAAACTTTAGTAATCCATAAAAGGCACTTATCTAACTTAAACAAGACTAAGTAAAGGTACACTCGTACTAGTCTAGAACTCTATAGGCAAGTATTGTTAAAAATTATTAATGACTTTACTCGGAACCTACTTCCAAGTAACGTTCAAAACAGATGGCCTCATTAAGTAAATGTCAGATAAGTTAACTCAAGTTACTTTTAATACTCTTCAAAGTAATTTCATGGTCTTTATGTAGGTAATGGAGTTTACAGGAGGCTTCGCGATAAACTTGAAGCAGCCTTGTTAGTGGGTAGATCGGCTTACCAGTTTTATTTATAACATTGTTATTTGTAATGAGATAAACTTAACAATTTTTGCATATAATATATTAATTATATACACAGGGTGTCCCCCAAAATTCAACGTCAAGCCGAAACGTGACGATCGGATAGATGAAAGCCATCATTAGAAAAATCAGAAAAAAATCCATCCCAAATCCAACTTTCTCTTTGAGAACGCCCCAGTAGAAAATATCCAGGGTATTTAAATCCGGCGAATGAGATTCGTCACAATCTCGTGGCCAGCATTCATCATTCTGCCATAAAATTGAGGACCACCAAAGAGTGTGTGCCAATCAAAAACATTTTAGCGGGATTCGCGTAACATCGGATTACTTCAAGTTTTTTATGTTTTACCCATATTTTTTTAAATAATCTGCCAAGTGTTGTACCATTTTGGAATCCTGATTAAAAGTGCCAACTTTGGTACTTGCCAAGGCACTAAAGTACATTTTTTTTTCAGGAGGCTCTGTCAAAATTGAGATATTTTTAAATGTTGAATTCATAGTTCAGTAAAAAATGTTATTTCTAAGAAAATTTCGAGCATTTGTGTTATTATTTTTTATTGTGATTAAAGATATGTTATTTACGGTCCATAACCGTGACACGTTTTAAATAGAGAAAAATAACAACATTAACCACAATAACCAAAAGAATATTATAAAATAGAAATGGAGAAATTCCACTTGTTTGGTTTAATGCCCATAATTTCTAAAGAACATGGGATGGATTTTTTTCCAGATTTTCTGATGATGGTTACCATCTATCCTATCGCCCCGTTTCGGCTTGACGTTGAATTTTAGGACACCCTGTATATGTATATATCTTATATCCATAAATAAGATATATAACTAATTATAAATCTAAATGTCTAATTCAAGTCTAATCGCATATATCAACTTAAGAAATTACAAAAACTTTTTAACTACTTAGTAAACAGTTATTGTAATTTCTCTATTTCATTTCGGCGCTGGCACTCTTTCACTTAGATACTGGTGCTACGCCGTGTGTTGCCTGGTGTCTTCAAACGTCTCCCGCTTAATAAACGTCTATGGTAGTATCGGGAGAGTTTGTGAAGGCTCAGATTCGCATTCGAACTGCAAGTGAGGCGCCTAAAGAAGATACAACAACACGCAAGCGGTGTCGCGCCTCCAGCAGTGCGCCGTGTGAGCGTTGTAGTGGACTGGCCGTGGTCTGTTGGGCGCGGCAGTGTCTCAAAACTGTCATAATGATTTTTTTTAATGATATAAATTCTTTCGCATTCCTACCTTATTTTGTCTATTTCAATTAGGAAAATGAAGCACTTCCGTTGATGGATTTTTAATACAACATGGCCGAGCCTCCTCGCGCTGCCACGGCAGATACATAATGTTACTAAACTTTGACGGCGGAGTGGCGTAGTGGGTAGTAAGTTACTACATTCATTTGAAGAAGATTTACATGTACTTTTCGCATCATTCAAAATGACTGCACCAAATTGGTCTTTGTTTGGGAGGACACACACTAAAGATCGGAACCGTTTGACAGCTGATCGATTGAATAAATTAATTTTTGCTAACTGGAATCTGAAATTTGTCAATTCGAAAGATAACGATGATAAATTTGATGAAACAGATGTAGTTTATGTTGACGATGAAATGAAATGAAATGAAATATTTATTTCTCAACATTGACAATTACTTGTTCTTATTGACGTCAAATAAAACATGATTCTACCACCAGTTCGAAAAAAACCTTCGTGAAGAAGAACTGGCAAGAAACTTCACGGGTATATTTTTTTCAAAATAAATTTACAGAGTCTCTTTATGTCTATACAAAATTATTCTTTTCTGCATCTGTTAGCCCGGCAAGTCTCCCTCCCCCCAAGTATCCAAACGACGAACACCCTCAAACGGCACCCGTTCACGAGTTAACGCGGGATCCAGCCATCTTCCAGATCATCCAGATGTCTTCGATAGTGATATTAATTGTTTAAACTTGTTTTTTTTTCATAATTGTACGTCATGTATCCCTTAATATAATAATTACTTTAATATTATAAAAAAACAGTGTTGTTATGTTTGTTTTTTTTCTTTATTTGTAGTTTTTGAAAAATACATTAATTAAAACACGTATTATACATGCATAATTGTATTTTTCAGATATTCCTAAAACAGTATTTTTCCAAAGTAACATGAAATTTACTAGAAATATTAACGTTGCGAAAAAAACAAACGTGTATCTTTCGCCATTTCCATTCCTAGCAGTAACCGTGCCTCATATCCCGGAGGTCTCGGGTTCGAGTCTGATCGGGGAGTTTGTGCTCAGGTCAAAGTTGCTTATATTTATGTATGTTTGTTTGCTGTAAGGCCATCCATTACACGAGTTCTGCTGTACTTTTTTATTAACTAACGTATAAATAATATTTTCACAAAGGTATGTGGTATTTAAATGTAACAATATTTATATACTACTCATCGAATAAGTTTCTCATTTTAAAATATGCGTAATTCATTTTGGGTTTGTTTTATACTATGTCCCTAGAGATTTTATTATTAATACAGAAATTATCAGAATTTAAGTCAGTGTTGCAAGAAAGTGCAGAATGGGAGGTCGTTCTGGCGGTTGCAATAACGGCCATACGACGGTTGAAATAGTCTAATAACTGCGCCATATTTAAACAACTTAATAAAGCAAATACCTACATATATTGAATTTCTCTTTCTTGTATCTGCAACAGTAAAACGAATCATATTTCTCATTAATTTTCAATTCGTGTTCGCGAAATGGTCGAAAGCCAGCAAAATATGTAGGTCAAAAACAAGCGTTCCCGGAAATAAAATAAAACGAACCTGTCAAAATGGAGTTTACCCGCGAAAGTGGTTTCTTATGTAAGCGGGTATATCCGATAATGTAGTGTAGTTTTTTCTATATAAATCATAATGGACAACTTGTAGAGTTTTTACTTAACGGAACATTTTTGAAAACATAAATTTGGTGCTCCGCAAAAATAAAAGTTATTTCTTTCTTTGAAATGAAATGAAATATTTATTTCTCAACATTGACAATTACTTGTTCTTATTGCTGTCAAATAAAACATGACTCTACTACCAGTTCGAAAAAACCTTCGTGAAGAAGAACTGGCAAGAAACTTCACGGGTATATTTTTTTTTCAAAATAAATTTACAGAGTCTTTTCATGTCTAAACAAAGTTAGTCTTATCTGCGTCCGTTAGCTCGGCAAGTCTCCCTCCTCCCAAGTATCCAAACGACGAACACCCTCAAACGGCACCCGTTCACGAGTTAACGCGGGTTCCAGCCATCGCCCTCCTCAACCATATTAGAGGGAAGTGAGCGACCTGTCACCCGACGCTAGCGTAAGAAGACGTAGTCTAGTCGGTTGCCCTGTAAGAAACTATACAGTATGTTAAGTAACTGATGTTTCACATATAGAACAATCCACCTCTTTCTTAGATGGTTCACAAATTAAAATAATCCTGTAAAGCCAAATTTCTTAGTCTTATTTGGCATTTCTTAGTAATGTTTACTTTATAAGGCCTTCTGCAGATCGGAGTTAACAAATTGAACTCGGAGTGAGCCGGTTAGTCAGTGACACATGTCATGTGTCAATTGCTGTCATTATTGTCAATTTCTGTTCGACAGATGATTCAGCAATATTTTAACACGAGTTAACTTAAATTTTAACTCAGCTCCAAGCAAGATGAAGCGAGTGACCGTAATACGAATGTTTTAAAAAAAATTCAAAGATAAAGTTTATTTTTATTTTCTAATAAAGCTTACTTAAACGTGTAATGATAAGATATTTATATAAGTTTAGGATAAAAAGATTATTTGAAAACATAACCTCAAATCGGGCCGTAATGTATGACACCTACGTAAAATACCGAGGTTAATGGAATACTGAGAAATTATTATTACTGGGTGATTGATATATCAGTCATGCCTTTTGTGTCCTCAACAGCGTGGGCTGGAATAACAGGGTTTATTTTCAGTAAAGGATAAATAACAGATATCCTGATATTCCAATTATTTCCATCCTATTTAAATACTTATAACCTTGGAACATTATTACCCCATTAGGAGCTTTAAATTTTATAATTAAACGCTCAGTATTAAAACTTAAAAAAGGGTAACTCTGAATTTGCCATTCTTCGTAGTACTATTTTCTATCACCCTCGTATGACATAAATACTATAAAAGCAGTATTTCAGCATTTAGTTGATTTGACGCCTCATGTGTAAAAAAATTACCTATTGCAAATTTCAGAGCTAAGGTAAAGGTGAACCTTCTTTTACACATAAAAATACAACATTAATCCCGCTATGAAACACTATCTCCTTGTCCACGTAAGCACTCTCGTATTAGCCTCATTATTCGGCAAAACGCCGAAAACGTTTTTCACACTCCCCTATGAAATAAAAATAGCAAAATCAAACTCCGGAATATTATATTTTATTGCTCTTCAGACGCCTAAAGATGCGATGACGCGGCGTATCTTGGATACCCTATTCAGATTTCAGTAAAGGTGAAAAAGATTTATAAGTTTTATCATGAATTTTCGACCATGCTTGGAGAGAATTTCAATATGTTGGAGTTTTTGTAATAGGGGTTACTTTTTAGGGACATTTTTAGGGACATGTTATTTTCCACCGGTTTAAAATATTAGGTCTTTACCTATGAAATTGCCGTTTTTCACGAAATAAATGAAGCGTAATTTTTTTATATATTTTTTATTTCTATTAATCAAAATAATCACCCATGCAATCAATGCATCTTTGCCAACGCATTGGTAGCTTATAGATGCCTTTCTTGAAGAAATCAGCTGGATGGGAGGCAACAAATTCTTCAAAGGCATTTTGTACTGCCTCTCGGGTATTGAATTTTTTTCCCGCCAAGAAGTTATCCAAATTCTGGAAAAAGTAGAAGTCTGTAGGCGCATGGTCTGATGAGTACGGCGGATGAAGGAGAACTTCCAACCCCAACTCTTGTAGCTTGGAGACCGTCTGCTGTGCAGTATGAGGTCGCGCGTTGTCGTGCAGGAGCAGTGGAGCCGAACGATTGACCACAGCTGGTTGGAGACGTGCGAGCTTCTCCATCATTGTGTTCAGTTCTTCACAGTACACATCTGCAGTAATGCTTGTCCCGTTTGGCAAGAAGCTGTGATGAATTACACCCGCGTTAGACCACCAAACAGTAACCATCACTTTTCTAGGGGTAAGTTTTCGTTTAGGGCATTGTTTGGGTGCTGAACCAGGGTCCAACCAACTTGCTGAGCGCTTACGATTGTCAAACAGGATCCATTTCTCGTCACAAGTAACAATGCGGTTCAGAATTTCTTCATTTGTATGCCTGCTGAGCAGTGCAAGGCACGTCTCCACGCGTACTTCGCGCTGGCGGTCATTGAGTTCGTGGGGTACCCATTTGTCAAGCTTTTTACCTTGCCAATTTGACGCAAATGGACCAATATTGTTTTGATGCTAACGTGGAAAGCTGCTGCTAATTCAGCCGTGGATTGAGTTTCATCAGCTTCCACAATTGCCTTTAATTCGTCATTGTCGACCAAAGTTTTTGGACGACCACGGGGTTCATTTTTCAGGTCAAAATTTCCAGAACGGAAGCGGGTAAACCAATAACGGGTGGTGCGTTCGTTTGTAGTGTTCGCTCCGTAAACGTCGTTGATGTTACGTGCCGCTTGTTTTTGCTTTGCTGCCACGACGGTACTCATACTCCATAATTACTCGAATTTTCAACTTATCCTTGATGACGAAAAATGTTCGAATGCGTTGAAAACAAAACACTAACTATTAAACAAATGACGATTTTAGAAAAAGAATTCCATGTTTGTCAAATAAAATTAATTTGAAATTAGAATTATCAGTCAAAAAAAAAATATTTTCATTTGAAATGGCCAGTACGGCAAAACGGCAGTTTCATAGGTAAAGACCTATTATAATGTGGCTTTTATTAACGATCATATTTTATTGAGCAGTATAAGGTCTTAGTTAATTTGTGATTAAGTTTATTTAAGATTAATTCGTCATTAAGAATCAAGTTTCTACCGAAATAGTTTTGGCAAATTTTTATACACAAAAAAAAGTTTTTTTTGTTTGAAAGGTATCCAATGCCTGATTGATCGTAAGATTTATCATACGAGCAATTATTTTCAGTAGCAAAAAAAGATCTCTAAGCACAAGGCAGTCTTGTAAAGTAATATTTAACTTAGGTAAATGGCTCTTCCTACCCTGTCGCAGTACCCTCTCGGGTGCTGTTAGGCGTATCGTATGTAGGAGTAGTTTAAGTTCCGGCTAAGCCCCTTCAGCGCTAAGCCACAAAGCCCGGTCAAATATAAAAGGCCAATAGGACCGTAACCAGTCCATTTCGAAAAAAAGTATTAAACTTGACGGTATTCCGTAGGTACATAAACATCAAAGAATAACAAACATTCAGAAGTGAATTCAATTAATTTGTTTTAGAATCAGAAGCTTTGATCCTCAATTAGCAAAGTCGGAGGAAACACCTCGGTAACTGGATCAAATTACGTTTAAATTAACTTTATTAGATTTTTGCCTTTAAATTAAGAATCATGCTAATTTCCATGTATAGGTACAGTTTACATTGCAAAAACTTGGTAGATTCACAACATTGAAAACTTGGCGACCCTACAGTCTACCATCAGTTCATTAAATGCTTAAAATTAATTTTAATAAACAAAATATAATTAAATTTTATCTGAGTCATCATGAAAATTGAAATATAAAATAAAATAAGCTAAATGGTTACTTGAAGGGAACAGACCTGACGGGATCTTAAATATACGTTGTCTCAGTAAGGGATAATAATAATAATAATAACAATAATGATATTTTTTGGTTTTGCGCCTAAGCAGGCAAATGAAATGAAGTGAAATATTCATTTCTCAACATTGTCATTTACTTGCTCTTACTGATGTCAAATAAAACATGACTCTACAACCAGTTCGAAAAAAACCTTCGTGAAGAAGAACTGGCAAGAAACTTCACGGGTATAATTTTTTCAAAATAAATTAAAACTCTCTTAATGTCTATACAAAGTTATTCTTATCTGCATCTGTTAGCTTGGTAAGTCTCCCTCAACCCAAGTATCCAAACGACGAACACCCTCGAACGGCACCCTTTCACGAGTTAACGCGGGATCCAGCCATCTTAGAGGGAAGTGAGCACATCCGCGGCTCTGAGGCACCCTCCGCGGCCGCGGGCACGAAGGTGGTAAATGCATCATGCATACCCCGCAGCCGGTATGCAGGGTGATGTGGGACTCACCCGAGTGGCACCTACCCACTAAAAACTACATTGATGGCTGTAGCAAAATTTTGCCTTTAGCCTTCATCGGAAGCGACACGGGACTTCCACGGGAAGGGCAGGAGGATAAAAAGTGCTCTGACGCAAACTCTGGCACGCGCGATCCAGAGTGACTCGTCCCAACGCCTACCAGAACCACTACGCACTAAAAAACCCCCTGTCGGCTCGTGCATTTTTGCCACTCAGCCTTCATCTGAGCGACGGCCAATTGGAGAAAGAGGCCGCGCTATCGGGGCCCAGAAGGGGTCACCCGCTGGGATTAACATAGCACTGAATGTGCTCAAAGCACTGAAGGTGCTCAAAATGAAAAGTAAATAATTAAAAACATTAAATATTGAAAAATAAAATTGCATTAATTCGGATTTACGTTAGAATTAGAATTTGGGGCCTGAAGGGCTTCGAGATCTAAAGTTAATTGCGTGGGTTCGCCAGTGTGCGCGTTTCTCGATCTAGCGACTTTGAGTTTCGAATCTAAGACAGGAGCAGTATATGAGACTGAATCTCGAACTAGAGGATTGGGATGGGGTTTGGCGCGTTTGAAGAACGATTCTGAGAGTGTTTTGAGGTGTTGTTGTACTGTAGGCGGTTCAAGATCTCTATGCAAGTCCGCGTTGCGCACGTACCACGGTGCGTTTGTGGCCCTGCGGCAAAAGAGGTTTTGAACTACCTGCAGTTTGTGCAGGACGGAGGGTTTAGCGTGTGCAAAGACTGGTGAGGCATATGTCATGACTGTTCTAAGGCATACCTTATACAGCGTACGTTTGTTTCTGAAGGACATTTTACTTTTTCTACCTAACATACTGTAAAGGCGGCCTAGGTAAAAACGTGCGAGTTTCGTTACTCTATCTACGTGAGGGTTGAAAGAAAGCGTCTGGTCTAAGGTGACGCCTAAATATTTGGTAGTGCGCTTCCAGGGGATGGGAGTGCCTTGCATTCTAACGTGGAGATTGTTGGCGATACGACTGCGTTTGTAGTCGAAGTAAACCGCAGAGCTCTTCTCTGGGTTCATATCGATACGCCGATAACCATGCACCGAGGGCATTTACAGCCTTTTGGAGTCTGGTGGTGAGACCCGGGACTCTGCGGCCTTTGGTGTAAAGGGCAGTGTCGTCGGCAAAGAGGGTGAGTTCGACGCCTTTTGACGGGACGGGGATATCGTTAGTGTACACGGTGTACAATAGAGGGGTGAGGACTGAGCCTTGAGGGACTCCAGCCTTTATGAGATGGGGCGCGGAAAGCGTGCCTTCGTGTTTAAATCGAAACGTACGGTCTTTAAGAAACGACGCGATTATTCTAACTAGTCGATCCGGTAAGCCTATTTTGTAGAGTTTATAGACGAGGCGGCTGTGCCAGACTTTATCGAAAGCCTTGGCTACATCAAAGAAAACTGCGATCGTTTTAAAACGCCGCGGGTAGAAGCCTTCGAGTATGTACTCGACGATTCGATGGAGTTGCTGAGGGCAGGAGTGCTTAGCGCGAAAGCCGAACTGATGGGGAATTATGAGAGAATCGTCATCCGTTGGAAACAGACGGTTCCGCATTCTCAAGAAGTTTAGACATTGCCTTGAGGAGGCTGATGGGTCTGTGGTTAGCCGGGACGTTCAGAGGTTTGCCCGGCTTGGGAATGCCTATGACTGTCGCTTCTTTCCAAGCTTTTGGAAAGTAGCTAAGGTCGAAGCAGGCATTAAAAATGATAGCTAACAAGGTAAGCACTTGTACTTCTTGTTCATCACCATCTTCGTCTTCATCATGACACTGTAAATATATCTCTAACCTCGGCTTTCAAAAAGTATTAGGTAGAACGAGGATCATAAAAGCTGGCTAAATAAGAAATCTTGGTATGCCCTCGACACTATCTTCTCAAAACTGTTTTTAAACTTTCTTACTAAAGTATAAAAGACAACGAATTACAATTTACACAAAAAAGCACCATATATTATAATTTTATTTAAAAACTTTTGTAACCTAAACAAAATCGAGAATAATAATAAATCTTAACTGTGCCTAAGTGAATGCGAGCCTTACGTCTATCGACCAAAGGATAATCCGGACAATTAACAAGCTCGACAAACGCCTCAAGCCGCAGCGAGCAGTACTTGGAATGGTAGCACTTTTCCCGAATTTACGGCTAAATCTTCCGGATTAACAGAAGAAAGGAATAATAAATATTACTAAGCTCTATAAGATGAAAATGCCAGCGTTACTGCGAAGGTCAGTACTGTTTTGGAATTATTTCTTTACTATTTAATATTAAATAAGAGTGTTTGGTTCGGCTGTAGGAATTGGCAACACTTCTAGGTGTTGTGCATGCAAATAGTACAATGTGTAGCAATCAAAATAAACATTAAACAAAGCAATAAAAAATTTAAATACTTTTAAATAATTCCTATCCAAAAAGCAATGAGGTAGTTGGAAAATCAAGTTTCATCTTTTTTAAAGACGAATTCGGCAATTTCAAGAAGATTATCTTTTGTTTACAAATAATGTAATGGTTACTCCATATCTTTTTACTCTTTGAGTTATCACAAATCCAAGCTGGGATCGGCCTACAAATTATATCTTTTTCATTCTTTTAATTTCACAGAAACCTTCCCCTTATTAACGAGATCTAGATTACTAACGAGATCGTAGCACCAATATTTATTATTTCTCAATTTAATTCAATTCCCATACACTTATTAAAAAACCCTGTAGTTAAATAAAACTTCAGGTTCCCGTATTATGGAGGCGACCGGAAAATTACCGTAACAATATTGAAAGCTGAAACTTTACGGTACAGTAAGCAGCACGTATCTACAATACCACACAAAAGGGTTAATATGTGTGAAATACATACTATTGTTGTAAATTGTACTGTACGTAAGTAACAATGGAAATCGATTAAAATGTGTATTTCAAATAGCTTTATGTAATTATTGTAAGTTTAAATTAACTTTCTATGTAATATAACTTTGTTGAGCGCTGTTCGTGTCGAGCCTTTCGTTGCATGTTTAATTTAACTGCCATAACTTTGGAACATGACCCGTGTTTTGTTTTTGAAAAAGATAAGTAAAAAATCCGGTTATTTACTTTAATCATGGGTAACACGTGTGGAGGGGAACTTAACCACGCTTTCCCCAACGATGGAAAAGGGCAGGCCGCGGCTCACGGTCTGAAAGCTGTTGTCGAGAAATCCGAGATATATAGCTATCGTTATTAAGTTATTCTATCGTCGTTATCCTATTATCGTTATCCTATCCTCACACAGTAAGCATTTAGTGCATCCCCAAAGCTCGTGTTAATATACATCGCAAACGATCCAAGAGAGTAAACTCGTTTGATACTTTTGACCAACCATAGAATACAAATTGTTTGCAGTAAAACCACTGCTTTATTAGAAAAGAGATTGTAAATTAGTACATTTATAGGTATGAAGTGAGTATATCGTTTTATTTTTATCACTATCTTGTAAGTTGTCTATGTTGTAAATGAATTTGGTGGAAGTATTTTATGGATACGTACGGCAGTATTGCATAGATTTTTAATTTTACTCAAAATAAATGTACTATCGGAAAAGAGTACGGAAAAAAACTAGGACGTGTTGCGTTCGGCATCTGTGCTTTCAATATACCTAATGTTTCTATATTCTATATTCAAAGTATTTACGAAAACTTAAAACTATTTCTGTATTAACAAAAATAATAATAATAGTAAATCCCCAAACAGACACACCAACCGTATTAAGCAGACCCCAAGTAAGCAGAGCTATACTGCGAACTTAGGGGGGGAAGGGACCCAGAATAAACATGCATATATAAATATACCATGAGCCGAGAACCAGCATCAGTGTTCATCACACAAATGAATACCCTGACCAGGATTCGAACGTGGGACCTGCGGCGTATGTGGACCTGCGGGCTACCACCCACAACGACACTCCAGAAATTGGTTTCAGTTGTTCTACACTCACCCTAAACCTTTTATTAATGTACGGCAAGCCGGTTAAATTAGGCTCGAAAATCTCTAGAAAAAAAAATTTGGCATGTTCTGTTGCAGTTCCCGGGCTATAAATATTGTGTTAGCCTGGATTCCTAGCTACTCTGGTATAACAGGTAACGTTACAGCTGATGGCTTTGCAAAAGATTCCATCCAAATCGGTTCCTCAGAACTATATGTGCTTCGCTCAGGATTTGGGTCGCCGACAGGCCGTGTGGAGTTCCGAATGGGAGGCGTCGCGGACAGTAAAAGGTAAGCACTACGGTGACATCCAGCATCATTCCCGATAGACCTTGGCTTTTTAAATTTAGAAAGGCAGACAAACGGACAACTTCGGTGGTCTGCAGTCTTCGCTTGGGTCATTGCTGTTCCCCAGTTTTCCTCAACAGGATTGGAGTTCGCTCTTCCCCGTTTTGCAACAGTGGACCATATATTTTTTAATTGCTGGCTTATTCCGTTATCACTGTGTGATTTCCTTCCTCCTAAGTCAGCGTCCAACAAATATCCAGACCCTTCTCTCTACTTACAGCCCGAAGATTTTAAGAATATTGTGTAAATTCATTAATCAATTAATGTAAGCCTATGATTTTATATTGTAAGTAAGTATTTTTAGGTCAGTATTATAATAATTATTATTATTTTTTTCGGTTTGTTTAGTTAGAGCATGTCATATACCATTTAGATAATTAGTCATTCTTATTAGTTTAAGTTATTGTTAGTGGGTTATTTTTTGTTTTAGCGTATTTATTTTTGTCAACTTTTTATTTTATTTTTTGTACCCTGTTTCACCAATACGCGACACTGGCAGGAATAGCCGGCGACACCAATCGCGGCTGATGGGTCATTTTTCAGTTAACTAACTTTGATAATAACCACCGCAAGCTCCGTGATGTCTTTGTATCTATTTAATTTGATATGACTTTCGCCGAGTAACCGATGTCTTCGACCTTAGCTACTTTCCAAAAGCTTGGAAAGAAGCGACAGTCATAGGCATTCCCAAGCCGGGTAAACCTCTGAATATCCCGGCTAATCACAGACCCATCAGCCTCCTCAAGGCTATGGCTAAACTTTTCGAAAGAATTATACTCTCTTGAATGCGGAACCATCTGTTTCCAACGGATGGCGATCCCCTCATCATCCTACACCAGTTCGGCTTTCGCGCCAAGCACTCCTGACCTCAGCGAGTCCATCGAATCGTCGAGTACATACTCAACGGCTTGTATCCGCAGCATAATAAAACGTTTTCACAGTTTTCAGTACAGCCACATCATACATACTCACAAATTAAAACTAAAATATAGATTAAGGTATTATATCTAATATGTATGACTCTTAGGGCGTACACATAGTTCTTAGGATAATTGGTTACATCATTAATATAATTTATAACAAACAGAAAATGACAATTTAAAATAATTACATAAGTTTAAAAAATTAAATCTGAAGTTACTATTTTAGCTAACTTGTTTGTTCAAATGTTTATTTTGGTGGCAGAACAAAAACACTTCGCATTCTGTTTTCAGAATTTCCGAATTCTGGGTGTGAATTGAATTGTATTCGTTCAGTAGATATCCTGTAAAGGGGTGATTGTGTTTTTTTTTATTGAAAAAGGATTAGACGTTTGTCTTCTATCTCACCTGATGGAAAGTGATGATGAAGACGAAGGTGTTACACGTCTATCCACGAGATACCTATTCACTCGACGCTTGAAAGAACTAGGACTATAGTTTTCTGGAAAAACAGACGCAGGCAGTTCATTCCACACGTTAGCAAACCCGCACCAAAAAGGAACTATCGAAGCGTTTGGTTCGACTTCTTGTGATATCTACTTTAAAGCGATGGAAGGCCTGTCTGCGTCTAGTAGTCCGATGTAAAAAGGGTGTGGGTTCAACCTGATCAAAAAGATCATTCGCGCACTCTCCAAAATGTAATCTGTAGAAGACTGGTAAACTGGCTACTTTCCGACGATGGGCGCTTTGCAGTTTTTTGGTGGTGAGGTCAAAATTGTTAATAATTTTTTGAGCTCTTCGGTCAACTGCGTCCATCGCTTCTAGTTGGTACTTTGCAGAACCATCCAAAATGTGGCTACAGTACTCCATACAAGATCGAACTTGAGCTGTTTACGAATTAAGTGGCCGTTCAGGGCTGAAGTACCGTTGGATCTTCGAGATGATTCCCAACTTCTTTGAAGCAGGCTCTTCTTGAGCCATGAACCTAAATTAGTTTTGGCAAATGGTGTCTTAAATATTTTTGTTATTTTATTCCTCGGGTAAGAGTAAGGGACGAGCAGGTTAATTTTTTCAAGAAGTTGTGTGCATTGGGCTTTATCATTCAGTAACTTATGAAGGAAACTTACGTCAAGAATCGCCTTCTATTGTAAAGTGTGTTCATGTGATATTTTGATAATCTTGTCTGGTAAAGGTTTCTGTGTGAAAAACCGCTGTCAAAAAAGCTAGATGTCTTGTAAACGCTCGTTGGATGCTTTCGATACTTGAGAATGGACGGTGTTTGACGGAGGCCAAGCAACACTGGCAAATTCAAGAGGGCTGCGAACGTAGGCATTATATAGAAGGATTTTAGACCTGCTGTTGAATCCGATAGAATTTCTTTTTATAAAGCCGAGCATCTGGGCAGATTATGTGACAATGTTATTGATATCTGGTATAAATTTAAATTTTTTATTTAGTATGACCCCCAGATCTTTAATTTCATCATGTTCAGTAAGGTAACCTACTTCATACTTAGTTAGGCCACCTATTTCATACTTAGTTAGGAGTGGTTTTAGTTTCCGTGTATATTTAATGTGAAAGCATTTGCTAGTGTAAAGTTTCATTTTATTTCCATAACACCAGTCTAAAATATAGTTAAGGTCATCTTGAATCAACTTACTATCATCGGGCGAGGAAACAGGATGATAGATTTTAAGGTCATCGGCAAGCAATGAAATTTTACTATGTTTGACATACGTTTTAATGTCGTTTATAAATATTAAGTACAAAATAGGCCCTAGGTGCGATCCCTGGGGCACTCCAGATAACGCGAAATAGGTTTTAGATTCAAAACCATTGACAACTACAGATTGAGGTCTTTTGTATAAATAGGACTCAAACCAGTTCCACAACACACCCTGTATTCCAAAGTCAAGTAATTCATCCAAAAGAATTGGGTGGTCAACTTTGTCGAACGCACTGCAAAAATCGGTATATATTACGTAAACTTGCTTACCAGTATCAATTTCTTGGGATAAATAGGAAACATTGACCATTACGAAATCCATGTTGGTGATCCGAGAGATACCTATCAACTAAAGTAGCAATAAATGGGCATGAAACAGATTCGAAAAGCTTAGAAAAACACGATAATATTGAGATTGGTGGGTAGTTTCTGACATTTCCTTGATCACCTTTTTTGTGCACGGGTACGGGTATTAAATATGAGTAAAAGTGGCAATGTAAGTGTGGTAGCACAGCGTTTGACAAATAATGGTGGAATAGAATCCGGACCAGCGCTTTTAAATATGTTTAGTTTTTTAATTTGCCTTAAAATATCTTTTTCGGCAATCTGCAATAGGGTAATATGCTTATTGTTAGAAGGAATATGTGACCTATTTAGAGAAGATGCGCTATTAGTAGCATTATTGGAATATGTTGAGTGAAATTGTTTAGCAAAAAGGTTCGAAATATCATTGCCATTTTTAGCAGAACTAATATCCATGTACATAGAAGCGGTAGTTGAAGAGTGACCTCCGCGTTTATTTTTTATGAAACTCCAAAAAGCTTTAGGATTTTTAGATAATTAGACTCAATTGTGTTTTTGTAGTTTTTATAGCAAGTGTTATGTAATTTATGGTAATTATTGCGAAGAATGTGAAATTCAATTTTGTCCCGAGGATTATTGTATTTTTTAAATCATTTTCGTACATTTTCTTTTTTATATAACGGTTTAATTAAATCTTTTGTAAACCACGGGGGCCGTGATGACTCCGTTATTTTTTTGACCGGAACATGCGTGTTTATTATTTTTTTCACCATGGAATGAAAATCTGCCACCATAACATTAACATTCTAACAACTTGATAAAATAGTATTCCAGTTGACAATATTTAATTCTAATTTAACAATATCGTAGTCAGTCTTATGAAAGTTATGTTTAAATATGTTATTTGTATTAAGATATTTTTTCTATCACAAGGTATAATAACCAGTAGGCTGGGATGAATAGAATAAACTTTACTTAAATAATTAAGAGGACTAGATACAGACATTGTTGATATGTTACTGAGTACTAAATCTAAATTCACATCATCGCTATTTTTAACGCAGTTGAACTGGTACAAATTGTTAATTGCCATAAAATCTGTCAGAGTATAACCTAAGTTTCTATCATAGTTATGCGGAATCATCTAGGCAGAAATGGGATCAGATTGCCAATTGATAAAACGGAGGTTAAATTACCTAGAATCAATATATCATGTGTGATAGAATTATCGATTGCGCTACTTACACTTTTTAAAAAGCATGACAATTGGTCAATTTTTACTGGTGGAGGCAGGTAAACTACGCATAAAGATATTTTTTGTAGTACCATTGATATTCACTTCTATATCACCCATAAATCTTCAATATCATTCGTTTCCCAATTAACAACTCTAATAGAAGGAAGATCCTTTGAGACTGCAATCATAACTCCACCTCCATCTTTTTTACAGCATCATTTGTCTCTACGATACACAATGTACCTACTACTACTACTTTGACGTAGCCAAGGTTTTCGATAAAGTCTGGCACAGCGGTATCGTTTATAAACTATATGAAATAGGCTTACCGGATCGCCTTGTTAGGATAATCATCCTTTCTCAAAGATCGTACGTTTCGTTTTAGACATGAAGGCACGCTTTCCGCGCCTCGTCCCATAAAGGCTGGCGTCCCTCAAGGCTCAGTCCTCGCCCCTCTGTTGTACACCGTGTACACTAGTGACATTCCCATTCCGCCGAAAGGCGTCGAACTCGCCCTCTTTGCCGATGACACCGCCCTTTACACCAAAGGCCGCAAGGTGCCGATGATCGTCACCAGACTCCAAAAAGTCGTAAACGCCCTCTGTGTATGGTTTTAAAAATGGCGTATCGATGTGAACCCGAACGAAGTGCTGGAACAATATTCCGCCACCTATAAGGATTTTAGGTTAACACGGTATTGACTTAACTCCATAAAGTTATATATTACGATGGCGTCGATCTCGATTCGTGATTGGTCGGTTAAGTAACGCGTTAACTCTTGGCGCGTTAAAGCATGGAACTCTTTTGAAATGTAAGCTGTAACAGACTACGACTAGATGAATATATTATGAAAACTATTTTGTTTTTTTCAGGAAACAAACAGTACAATAAGACAATAAATAATACATATTACAAACACATCAACCAATAAAGTTTCTACTATAAAAGTTAACAATTAGAAATATCGATCAGGGTGAATACACTTACTAAAGGTGGAAAAAAAATGTAAGTAATAATTAAAAGTTGAAAATATTGTACAGAACTAAAATAATACGTGACATTAAATACATCTAAACATGCTTAATTGTTAGGCATTGGAAACTACACTAATGATATCCTTTCGGAACCTTTGCGAAGCCTATTATAGTTAATAGTAGCATACAATCCTTATCTTAACAAATATTATAAGGGCATGAATGAAAGCGAATTTGTTCGTTGGTTTGTTGGGTAATGTTCACATCATCAGAGATATATTAAGATAGATAACTTGTAATCGACGACCGAGTGGTGTAGTGGTAAGTAGCCCTGCCTCATCCGCCGAAGGTCCCAGGTTCGAGTCCTGGCCGGGGCTGTTGTTGTGTTGCTGATGTTTGTCCTCGGGTCATGGTTGTTTCTATTCATATATGTATGTTTATTCTGGGTTCCCCCCAGTTCGTTGTATGGTCAACCATAAGACAAGCTCTGCTTACTTTGGTGCCACACAGTTGGTGTGTTTGTCTGGGGATTTATTATTATTATTATTATTATTATTAATGATAAAAAAGACAAACACTAAAAATTAATACTTAAACGAAGCTACGGCTTAAACTGATTGAATATCATAGCACGAATATTTACCATCAATATGACTATTATGATGAAATAGAAACCCTTAGAAACGGTTATGCAATTTCAACCTTTAAGGAAACCATGAACTATATAGGTAAACTTAAACAAAACATAAATGATCTGAAAGTTGAAAGCTGCTTAAATTCTTTAGATAATGTACAAATACAACATTTATGAATAAGATTGCCTACGTGGGCCGCAGAAAAAAGAAAAATATAAAAAAAGCATTATCGAACACATTCAAATTCGAAAATTTATTTCACAACTTTGACGATTACCTGATGAGGACTACTCTACCTCTAGTAACTTACGGGTATCATTTTTTCAAAATAAAGTTGCAATTTAATTTCAATTTTAATTTACATTTGAAACGATTTTATCAATATTTAAGTTTATTTCTTTAATTAAAACGAGTAAACAGTAAATGATCTAAAAGTACAAATAACTACTATATAGCACTCTTAAAGGAGACACTTCATTTTCGGCTGGCGCGATATACACCAGTTCGAAATGTATGAAAAAATGTGGTAGACACACTAAAAGTATTTAATAAATTATATTCTGCATTATTTTCTACTTTGAAACAGAAAACAAAACGTCTTTCCATATTCCCTCATGCTGTACGAAAATATTAAACAGCATGCTTGTACCATGCGTCCGTGGCAGGTAACTTGTACGTACCTATAGTCTTTCTAGTCTGTGGTATTTTTAGGTCAGTTTGTCGATCTAGAGTTGACTGTATGGTTTCAATTTAATTACAATTACCATACCGACGTACAAATATTTAAAACTAGGGTATATTAAACAATTTGAATGATTTTGGAGGTGCTTTCAGATCACAAAGATCGTAATTGTTTTGGCAGCCTGAAATAATCAAAATATCATTTTACACAATCTACCAGGACAGCGAATTGAGAAGGAAAAGGTTTTAAGTTGACAACTCAAACTAAGACCACCTGTAAGTTGTTCTTAGTTACAAAGCTATATACTGTACTAAGAAGTGTCTTACCCGTCCAAGCGTAAGATCTTGATAACCCGACCTATCAAAAGTATGTAGAAGTTATTTGTAAACCCACATTAAAATCCCCGATTAACGGGAAAACCATGA
The DNA here is from genome assembly GCA_923062675.1 of Marasmarcha lunaedactyla. Taxonomy (NCBI): domain Eukaryota; kingdom Metazoa; phylum Arthropoda; class Insecta; order Lepidoptera; family Pterophoridae; genus Marasmarcha; species Marasmarcha lunaedactyla. Next base: position 2,137,125 of record OV281344.1, read on the forward strand.
TTGCATTTCAAACGACTAAAGACACTCCACGTTCAGTCAATTTTTAAACAAAATGGGAACCGCAATCAAAATCGATCAATTCGTTAGGCAGATACCATGCCACAGGCACGCCTACAGGCACACACAGAGGCACACACACAGGCACGCCTACAGGCACACACAGAGGCACACACAGAGGCACACACACAGGCACGCCTACAGGCACACACAGAGGCACACACGTTTAGCTAATACCTAACGACCCTCTTTATTTTTGTTTTTGGTGATCGAAAAAAAACCATGAATTAAACAGTTTATTAACTATCTCACGGAAAGTAGTGAACTATGGTAAGTAGGTAAGCACTGAAAATATCTACGTGAGATGTGATGACTTTGTCTACGAGTTTTAAGGCTAAGGCTGCATTTTGAAGAGCCTTCGCCCTATCTACCTTAGTTAATAGATTTGAGGTAAACAACGGTGTTGTGGCCCATTAGGTCCCGCACATTATGCGAAACATTGCCCTAATTTCATTTATTGGTACCCTTACCCTATTTCGAGTTCGTTAAGATTTTGCGCTGTATAATGAAGGCCTGTTATTAAAGGGTTATAATAATCTAATATTATACAGTTCCTTAGAGATGGTAGCTCGTGTGGAATATTGGGACTAAATATTTTTTATATCGCATTTTAGGTAAGGTTATATTGAATCTGATAATGTGCTGTAGGATTGTAAATGTCAAACCCCTTGTTCACCAGTTTAAGTTTAACACGCAAAAAAATACTTTTGAAACGTATATGTTACAGTGTTCAAAATATGTTTAGTTGAGTAGATAATTTGTAGGACACCCCCGGATTAGTCCCGGGATTGAGATTGGTATCAAAGTCTGAATGCTACGTAAACTCAAACTCAAACTCATTTATTTCACAAATTACTACAGCAACAAAATATAACAATAAAAGCACTTAGACACACACAGTAAAGTACAGATTTTTAACATAAAACAATGACCAAGACCAGAAATACAGAAATACAAAAAGAAAAAAAAAATATGCAATCTAAAATATAAACACACAGAAAAGAGATAGAAAATAATAATAATAATACACCAGAATTAAAAAGCAAATAAGACAAAACAATAATTGTTAGAAATACATAGAACAATATGTTGCGCTGTAGTATATTTGTCAAACAGGACACATCTCAGCATGTGCTGCGGGCATGCCACAGCGCTGATTTTCAGATGTGCCCTTGTGGACCGGTACGTATGCGCACTTGCGTAGCTGTAGCAGACTATAACATATTCTCACTATAAACAAATTAAAATTATCATAAATTACAAATATAAACGCTAAATACAAATATTAAATAAAATAGTGTAAATTTATTTTAACTAATATATATTCTCTGCACTACATACATTTAATAATTAAACAAATAAATAATAATAATATAGCTTGCACCTACTTGATACCCGTCACTGGTATGTTGGAACAACGCGCACCCCACTAGGTATCATTGTTTGATATTCAAGTAAATATTTTTTAAGTTTCGTTTTAAAGGATGATATAGTTCCTAGTTTGCGAAGGGGGGGTGGTATATTGTTCCAACATTTAGTGGCCGAGTATCTAAAGCTTCCACGAAAGGCAGATGTACGATGCCAGGGCATATTTAATGGTCGACTTAATATACGGCACCCTCTGTTCTTGGCCCGCCATTCCAGTTTGTCGAGGAGGTATCTCGGACGCCCAATTTTTTCCAGGCCAAACAACAAAGTAGCAAGGTGCAGTTCTCGGCGAAGCGTCATTTTAAGTATGCCGGCCGAATTGAGGAATGGTGTGATGTGTGAACGTGGAGGCGCACCGAAGCAATAGCGTGCACATGCGTTTTGTACACGCTGAATAATTCGGTCCGTGCGTGCAAGCAGACGTGGGCCATACACCAGGCTGCCATAACTTAATTTGGACAAAACTAATGCATCACATAGCCGCACACGCAGGTCCACGCTAAGAAAGTCGCGAATTCGGTACAAAATGTGAAGCCTATAAAAACAATTTTGGACCACCTCTAATACGTGACCCTCAAAACGAAGCTGATCGTCCATCAGTATGCCCAGATTTCGAGCCAACATAACGCGTTCTACCTGCTCACCCCTTATAGACACCACTGGATTAAAGGAAGAAATCGATGCAATTTGGTTTGGAGATCCAAATACCATGAGCTTCGTCTTTTTAGGGTTTAGAAGTATAGTGTTTGCTTCTGACCAAGCAGCAATCCTAGACAAATCATCGTTAAGCTGATCCACTGCTGTTTTGGTATTCTTGGGATCAAACGATACATATAGTTGTGTGTCGTCGGCGTACATGTGATAACTGCAATGATGAATAGCTGAGCAGATATCCGCAGTATACAACGTGAATAACAAGGGTCCTAATATAGAACCCTGTGGTACACCTCTAGTGATTGAGGAGCAAGCAGAAAATTGGTAAGCACCATCACTGCCAAGCAGCCGGACTATCTGGGATCGATTGCAGAGATAACTAGAGAACCATTTGACTGTAATTGTGTCGAAGCCGTAGAAGGTCATTTTGGACAGTAAAAGTGGAATATTTATTGAATCAAAGGCTCTCGAGCAATCCAGCAAGACCATCATCGTCCCCTGTCCTCTATCCTGTGCAGATAAGATGTTGTCTGTTATGTCGAGTAATGTTGTGATGGTGCTGTGTGACTTTCTGAAGCCAGATTGGAAAACAGGCAGTATACTGTTGTCTTCCAAGTAAGCACTCAGCTGAATGTGTACTACTCGCTCTAGAACCTTCGAAACACAAGGAAGTACACTAATGGGGCGTAGGTCCTTGAGTTCAGCCGCATTCTGCTTCTTGGGTAGTGCCATCACCATCGCCGTCTTCCAAGCGCCGGGAAAAACACCGGTTTCGAGTGAGCGGTTTATGATAGCAGTTATGGTGCTTATGGACTCTGGTAGTGTGAGCAGTAACATATTAAGAGTGAACGCGTCCGCCCCCACAGCGTTTGACTTCAAAGACTTGATGATTTTAAGCACACAAGAATCGTCGACAGGTTTGAAGGTGAACTCCGAAGTCCCGTGTCGGTGGAACTCGAAATATGTTAAAAGAGAAAGAGGAACGTGACTGTTACCTGGGACTGCAAGGAAGCTCTGATTTATTTTGTTAGGATCTCTTAAATAATCTGGTAGTTCGTGCTGTGAAGACGTAAAGCTAATTGTTCGCTTAAGATTATTCCAGAGGGCTTTCGGTGCGTGTATTTTATTATTTACATAACTATTAAAGTATGCTTTCTTTTCAGCATAAAGCGCTACGGCGACAATTTTTTTTAGCTCCTTGTAATAATCTTTATTCTGCCTAAGACCTGACCGGCGGGCTACGTCATGGGCACGATCGCGCAGTTTCATGATTTCCCTGATCGTTGGTGTTATCCAGGGGCATCGAATCTCCTTAACAATGATCTGTTTTAGTGGAGCGTGTCTTTCGAAAATTGGTAAAAGTGTTTCATAAAATGCATGTAAGATTTTATCAACTTCCGTAAAAGATGACAGACTATTCCAGTTAATTTTCGATAAGTCGTCATTAAAAACTACGGGATCAATATTTTTTAATGCACGAATTTCAATACGACGAACCGAAGGTTTCGGTTTTTTCACCGATAATTCGCCAATGACTATAGCGTGGTTACTAAGGGTGGGAATATAGTCAACAATTGTGTTTACCACTGATGCGTTGCTACAAAATAAGTCTATTAAAGTAGCACTATGACTTGTAAAATGGGTGGGAGAACCTACATATTGAGTTAACTTCATTGAATTTAAGAAATTATTGACCTTGATAGATTCTCTATCCGTCAGCATATCAATATTAAAATCGCCAGTTAGTATTATGTAATCCGCGCGCGAAGACAAAGAGCAAATCGAGTCTGTTAATGCATCGAAAAATACGTCAACCTCAACCCATGCTGGACGATAAGCTGTACCCACAATAAACCTTATTCCCGCGCACGACAGGCTAATCCACATTTGTTCAACGGGAAGCGCGGGGGGATGCGCACATACTCGCACTGTGAGTCCGCGGCGCACGTAAAATCCCACTCCGCCGCCGCGTGAGCGCCCCGAGCCGCGAGGACGCGGGAGATGCCGCAGTCTGTAACCAGGTAGCGCGGGCGCACGACCCTCTTCGCTCTCACGCAGCCAAGTTTCATTCAACGAAAGAATGTCCAAATCGTGCTTTTCTACAGCCGTGATTAGTTCTTCGTGTTTAGTTCCTAATGAACAAGGATTTAAAAGACCAATTCGTACTAATTTCCTTTTAGAAGTCATTAAAAACTAAGAAAGACCTATGTTTGTAGTATCCAATACAACTATGAAAAGTTTTGGTTTATTTGTGTATAGTGCATAGGTGAAATTAGTGTATAGTTTATGTGCATATGGTTGGCAACAAATATAGCAAAGAAGAAAGCGTATACATTCTGTGAGGCAGTAAGTAGGTATTAACATTATATAACGATGTAATAAATAAATAGTAATAATAAGATAAATACAATAATAATAAATTTTCATATCATTATAAGCAAACTTAGTTGGGTGAGCAAAGACAAAGTAACAATTTATACTACAGCGCAAGCGAAGGGCACAAGTACTATTATAATCACGAAATTTAGAATCAATTACAGTTAAAATTAATATTACATATTGCTTATGTACAATCTGAATCAAATTTGTTTGGTACCAAAAACCTTAGTCATATCTAGCTCCGTGCGTATCCGATGTGTCTCAGTGTCTTGTGTACGACGAGCATAGATTCGGCCCCCTCTCGTCCAGATGTACCTCCAACCCCGGGCTTTAGCAACCTGGCGAGCTTTACCAAAAAGCCGCCGGTTAGTTCGGGTCAACCTTTCATTGATGTAAAAACGTCGCGGCGCCCCCTGCAGTCCAAAGCCGTCTGTGTCGATCGAACGACGCACCCGTGCTTCACGCAGCAGTTTGTCTCGCAGGTCGCGACGCGCTAACCTCACGGCCAGAACTCGCGGCGCTCCGTCAGCAGCACCACCATCCGGTTCTCGTCGTGCCCCTACCCGTTCCGCAAACACCACGTGCCGCGCTTCCAACTGTAATGCCAGCTTGCCAGCAATCAACTGAACGAGATGTAAAGGGTTCTCTCCACTCGTCTCCGGCAGCCCAGTGATCTCGACATCTGACATCAGGGACTCTTGATCTCGATCATTTAATTCTAACTTTAACTGTTCCACCGTATAACAAAGTTCACTGACGTTGTCGGACGAGTTAGATGTCTCTTCTCGCTTTTCTAAAGTTGTTATGCGGTCCTCTATTTCAGCAAACCGCAAACCTATTCCATCTTCCAAGGTGGAAACTCGGCTCTCAAAGTCGGCGAGACGCTCGTTAACCGCGCCAAGAAGAGATAGCATCGACTCGACTTTTTTTGAGAATTCAGCCATCTCCAGCCGCATACCTCCCATTTCCTGTCGAATCAGTGACATTTCGTAGGTCAGCCCAGGCTTGACTTCACCACTATCACTGCGAACGTCTGGTGGTGAAGTGGTAAGGGCCCCCTTTACAGGAGTCTCCGTGTTGTCTTTTCGTGGCTGCTTTGATGTACATAAAGGACAGACCCAGCTAGGTGGGACCTTTGAGGTCCTACTTATCTGCACGCACGCTTTCTCAAATAAGCTACAACACTTTGTACACTTAACTCCCTCAGTTGCAGAAATAAATTTACCACACGCAGCACACTTCGACATTATGCCTCAAATCGTTGTTACACGATACAAAGTCGCTAACAGTTATTTAGTGTAAGTAGTGGCCGAGAGGTCAATGACAGCAGACAATTACGCTTACGCAAACGCTGCTTTACAACGGTTTTTGAAATTTACTCTTCACAGTTCTAACACTAAAACAAATCACTTAATGTATGTTTAAATTATAAATTCAGAAAACTATAAATATATTTTAAATTTTGATATAAGTTTCAGCACTAAAACCACAGTTTGACTATTTTATTTCACGAGAATTACAGGAGCGTAGTTAAAAAGATGCGTAAGCTACGAAGCGCGCGGTATCAATCGTAAGCAATTTCTGTTTCAATACAGTACCTATATGTAATCAAAATATGAATTAATTAAGCCGATCAATGTGCATCTCAGGTAGGCGTGTATCGCGTTCTGAGCAATGAGATGGAAGGCAAGCGCTTTCCAATATGTACATGTAAAACCATTACTTTACTCATACGAGTACTTACCAAATTTAAATTCAAAATACCTATTTTATTTATATCATAATGCAAATACACCTTAACTTCTTTAGAACTTTCGTTCAGAATTAACAGGTATTATAGTTAGCAGATGCTAAGTAAATCTGATAAGTGCAGTCTATAGAAGTATGGTAGCATCGAACAGGCAACGTCGACCGGTCGACGTCGATCGATTGGTGTGGTGAAACCCTTATAGTTACAGATAAGTACATATCTACCTATTAGGCCAAGGCCTGGAAATTTAGTTCTCCTAACATACATGTCTTTGTTAAGATCCCGTCTGGGGCGGCGCTGTAATGATCACGTTGGCGTGGTTCTGTTCCGGTCAAAGGGAAGGCCAGTGCTATCACTGGAACAAAGGCAATTTCAACCTTTGAAGCCTATTATCGGCAACGCATCTTAGTCGATATAATAATTACTATCACTATTAATAAATAAAACACCTTCAACTTACGATGTCCCTGGGTGCTGATGCCACTTACCATCAGGTGGTCGCGAGGTCGTTTGCCGGCTGTGAACATAGTAAAATTAAAATGTTACTTGTAAGAGGCTCAAAAGTGAACATATTTATTTAAACCGGGAAATTATAAGTCAAGCCACACACTTATTTGTTGGCCACGTGATAAATTTCTAATTTTATAACGAAGCACCGGGAAGATGAGATAGCCTCTAATATACTAACTCGTCTTTTTTGCATGGCCTACTAAATATTCTATAGAAAGCGTAGTAGTTAAATTTGCGTTAGGTTAATGTTAGGCTGCATTTGTCGCATGCGCGAGCCGAGCGAGCGAAGCGAGCGCAATGCGGCAGCAGCCGACGAAGCGCCATTATCGAAATTGGATAATAATTCAAAATTTTATAGCAAAAACATGATGCAACAACATATTTTTAGTGGCTAAGATAGTATCGTTCAGACGCTCGTAAATTGTGGCTGACTTAGTAATTTAGATGGCAATGTAGATTTTTAGAGGCGAATAATGCTATTAAAAAGCAGTCTGTTTAATTAGCACCCTTTAAATCCTAGTATGAAATATGAACTATTTACAAGTACTTATTTCTTTATTCCGTGATTACGTATAACAAAATGTAAGCACTGAAAACTTATTTCCATCTGCAATTCCTGCTAGCTAATCCATGACTGGAAATAGTAATGTTGAGTTACGCAGAGGTAGCGCATATACCTACTGCTAGATTCGCCCTCGACTTCGATATCGTAAGATTATTTTAGAAACATAACCTAATAGGCACGTCATTTAATCATGCTCTATATTTCATTGAATGCATCGACTCCACGCCCAGTTACGCCCCATACCACGAGGTATGTACTCACGTGGAAGAAAATAAACATTTCAAAAATAGAAACTCATAACAGGCCCCTAGCCCATTGACAGTGTCACTTTTTTATGACTGGTACAGACCGCGTCTATTTACAAAGTTGTATCATATTTTTTTACTTTGGAAATACATCGGCGATGAGCTTCGATTTGGCACTAAATTATTTATTTACACGATCAAGAAACGCTCTTATTCGGTCTTTCGATACACCGGAAGGATACTTGCATAAAGTGTACAGTTTTATAACGCGGGGTGAGTAAATTACCTACTTTATAGACACCATACATATTTTTCCTAAGTGTTTCTCCTTGATAAATTAAACTATGCACTGAACATAAGTCTTAAAAGACTACGTTGTGCTATTTAGGTATTTAAGATACCTACTTAGATAAGTAATTTATAAAAGATTTTCTTTCATATCGTGAAACTTTTGTACTTGAATCAGCTAAGCCTAATCAGCTAAACTTGGTGTTCGAGTAAAATGTTATCCTCAGAAATGTCCATTTTCGTAACATTTACATAAAACGTTAGCTATGAATCTAAAAGCTCGAATCAAACATAAGCTGAATTCAGGAAAACTGTGTTTTTTATTTAATGACAGTTGCACTTTACAAAAACTTTCATCATCCTAAGTACATACAATGCTTACTTTTACTATTACAGAACAAACATGTTAGAGGTGGAGAAATCTTTTGTCGAAGTGAATCCAAAAAAAGGAGGTATTTTTTATTCAGTACAGATTAATTTACCGTGTTGTATTTATTCTATAGCAACACGAACACAGTGTGACATATTGATATTCGTTCTAAAAAACTTTATTAAGAAGTACACAAATCAATGCAGGAAACTTTCAGTTTACTTTCTCTAATAAAATGTCAATTATTTTTATTACTCTAAAGTATTTACTGTAACAGAGTAAATAAAAAATTTAACATAATATTGTCTTCATTGCTATAACTCAACTTTAAAAAACGACAATACCACTGTCACATGTCACAACAACAACCCAATAAAAAAAATGGCCGCGATCGGTATTGGAATGTGCGAAACTCCTGGATGCAAATCCATCGCACAATTACAATGTCCGACGTGTGTCAAACTCGGAATTCAAGGTTCTTACTTTTGTACCCAGGATTGTTTCAAAAATTCTTGGAAAACACACAAAATTATTCATAGTTTAGCGAGTAAGTGAATTTGAGGTTATGTTGCGGTGTTTGATTTCACTGGTTTTCATAAATGTCATTTGTTATAGAAGGTGAAAATGCCGACGGTACAAATGGGGAGTACAATCCATGGCCTTCTTATACTTTTACCGGAAAATTGAGGCCTTATCCTCCAGGGGCGAAAAGAACTGTTCCGCCCCATATAGGGCGCCCTGATTATGCCGACCATCCTACTGGTTTTCCTGCTTCGGAACATGCAGCTAAAGGTTCTGGGCAAATAAAAGTATTGGATGATGAAGAAATTGAAGGAATGCGTGTGGCTTGTCGATTAGGAAGAGAAGTTTTGGATGAGGCTGCCAAGTTAGTATAATACTTCTGAATCCATGTTATGTGAATAGTTATCGTTATTGAGTAAAATTATAATTTTAAAAGTAAATAATGTGTGTCTGTCTAGTTATCAGTTCTTAGTACAGTTAACATTGGAGTTATGGTTTTTACCAAATTATATATCATATTTCAGAGCTTGTGGTGTAGGCATAACTACTGATGAAATTGATCGCGTTGTGCATGAAGCCTGCATTGAAAGGGAGTGTTATCCGAGCCCATTGAATTATCACAACTTTCCAAATAGTTGTTGTACTTCAGTGAATGAAGTTATCTGTCATGGAATACCTGATACTCGCCCATTGGAGGTAAGCTTTTGACTTGTTATATTCATAGAACTATCTATACAGTGATTAAATGAACCAAGTGAATGCTCAGTCTTTAAGGGTTGTTTTAGGAAAAAGAAAGATTTTATCAAATGAAGTCAGCATTTTTATTAAAAATATCATAAATATCCTAAATGTAAATTCCACATATGTAACCCTTTTACAATTATTTTCTTTTATAAAATTCATAATTTAAGACCATTTGAACATGTTACAATTGTTATGTTACTAAACATGAGCATCATTTATCATTTTATTATTTGTCAAACATTATGTGCTATAAAACAAATTTAATTATGCCAGATATTGGTAAAACGTGTATTTTATTACATTGAATTAGTTAAATAGATTTTCCATTCATTGGTAAGATAAAGAAAGTACCAACAAAATTTTCGAAGAAAGGATCAAAAACAGTAATCAAAATATTTAAATGAAAAATTGCCCTAACACCAGAAAATACATTTTTCTTCATCATAGAAATGTCTGGCCCTAAAGGATCGTGTATAGGAATTTCTTGTTAATTAAAGAAATCCAACTCTTCCTACCTAATTGTTATGTTTTAACGAAGTTTTAATTGCATTTCAGGATGGAGATGTGTGCAATGTAGATGTAACTGTGTACCACAGAGGTTTCCATGGTGATTTAAACGAGACTTTCTTTGTTGGAAATGTATCAGAATCCACAAAGAAACTTGTACAGGTTACATATGAGTGTCTCAAGAAGGCAATTGATATTGTTAAACCAGGAGAGAAGTACCGCGAGATTGGAAATGTTATCCAGAAACATGCTCAAGCAAATGGTTTCAGTGTGGTGAGGTCGTACTGCGGTCATGGGATACATAGACTGTTCCACACTACACCTAATGTGCCACATTATGCAAGTAAGTCTTTGATTACCATGTCCAATAGTATTTACCAAAGCGCAGAGATAATTTTCAAAGAAAATATATAGTGTGTTTGGTCACCCACTAGCATTATTTGAAAGGCACTAAGTATAGGTAATTTTATCGACAAATTACCCCCATAATGGGGTTCCCTTTTGGAATGGCTGACATTTTAATTTTAATTTTTGACTTGTATGTAATGAAACCCTATATCTTCGTAACTATAGGTCATAGTAACATTTAAAAAAAATTAAGCTTAGGATAGTTGTGTTGCCTACTCAGTAATAATAAGAAAAAAAGCGAAATCCTAACCTAAGATACTTAAAAATATTATCAAACCTAAATTTTTACAAAAAATCTACAAAAATTTTGACATTTTCCAATTTATTATAAAAACTATACTATTTCCATTTCTTTATTTTCTCGATAACAGTTATAGTTTGTTACGTTTATCGATATAGCTCCATCCCTATCAGTTTCTCCGACTCTGGTATTTGTATAACCTTGTATGTGTGTAAACATCATATTTTTATGAAATAATGCATACATAATGTAAAGCTGTCATACTATTTCCATAAAGAATAGGAAATAGTGTAGCTGCTTAATATAAATTTATTTTGCTTGTTACTAACAGTCCTTAAAATTACCTAATAAACACAATTGCTCTAGTTGTCATAAAAAATAGTTATTAGTTTAATTTCAGCCTTGTAGTAAGAATGCCTAGCGCCTGTGTAAGGACCGACTTAAGTTTTTGTTTACAAAGTTTTCAATAAAATAAAACAAAATGATAAAAATCAAAATTTTTATTATTACAAGATCATAATAATTGATCGAAGTGACCTCCATTCATAAGACAGGTAGTGGCTCCTTCGGCCACTTGATTTGTCGCATGTCGAATTCTGTCGGGTTCGGCTCTTATTTCGTCTGCTACAGCCATAACTTTTTGAAGTCGAGTGGTGTCATGTCACAGTTCTACCACGTCCAATCCATGGTGAGTGGAATTGGTTAAATATTCTCTAACAGCGCGAGCAAAATGTGAGGGTACGCCGTCCAATGGTAACCACATTCCTCTCCGGTGAATTAGCGGCAAATCATCTAAAGATTCAATAAGATTAGTTTGGAGAAATTCTAAAAATCTAGGCCCGTTTAGCTCGCACGGCATGATCAGGTTCCGTTATTTCTTGAACTCTTCGGAAATGGTAGGGTGCAGGCCTTCGCGTTTTAAAATGTTCCACACCATCCAAGACGATAGTGAGAGTTGATTTGCGATTCTCCTCACACTCAGCCTTGGTTATTGGTAGATCATCCGGAGCACGTCGTCTTCTTCTTCTGGACTCACTAAGCGAAAACGTTCATGCGTAGGCATCCGCATCATTTGCAGCCAAATTTAAATGAACGTTAACAAACGTTTGACGACTGGGTGTCGGCCTTCTCGGAAATCTTCTGCGATACTCTCTCACGCCAGCGGCTGCATTGCCATTACAAAAACCATACACAAAATATATGTCACAGAGGTGCTGTGAAGAATACAGCATGGCTGCTACGTACACGAAATTAGTGATTTCAACAACAAACACAAAATAGCGCAAAAGTAGTGATGGCAACGCGGAGCGAGGCACAACTAACTAATCTTTGAGTTTTCTAGTAAGTTTTTCTAGTAAGGGTTAGCCTACCTGCGTCGATAGTTTTGAACAAATCCCCAAACAGGATCAGCTATCCCGCAAACATTTTGTGTACCTGCCTGCTCTCACCCGGACATTTCAAACTAGCTGTGCACTATTGTTCCATCGCGCAAGGGTCACATGCAATTAGCGATTACTGTTGTGATTTTATGCCTGGAATTATAATTTTAGTTTCATTTTTCAGGTAATTTTAAGGACTTGTAAAAACGATTATAAAAAATCAATATGAGTCAGCTAGTTTTTGCGCTAAATTGAAAAATGTCAAAAATGTTGGTGATTTTTTTTCAAAATTTAGGTTTGACATTTTTTTTAACTATCTTAGATTATGATTTAACACTCTTTCGTATTATTCGTAGGTAGACAACATTATTACCCTTGGCCCAAATGTTTTTGAAGTGTCTACAATCTCTAGTTACGTAGATATATGGTTTCATTACATACAAGTCAAAATTTAAAATTAAAAAATTAAAATGGCGGCCATTCCAAAATATGGAGGGTGGGAACCCCATTATGGGGGTAATTTGTCGATAAAATTAGCTATACTTAGCGCCTTTCAAATAATGCTAGTGGGTGACCAAAAACACTGTATATTAAATTTGTCAATGTAAATTTAGTTTTTCTTAATTCTCTTTGTGTAAGTAACACTTGCATCTATTTATATACCATCCTATATTAATTTATATGACATGTGCACTCTGAAAGAGAGAAATAAATAATTTATTTGCAGAATATGGTCTAAGTTAGATGTTACAATTGGCGTGTACAGTAATTCAACCTTTGAAACGGTTTGCCAATGTTAAACTTGACTTTATTTGAAATACAATATAGTAGACAACAATACTTAAGATGTCATTATATAAATATCAAAACACATTACTTTTTCATTCCTAATTCTAAATTTACGATCTCATTAAAAAAAAGAGTTCCATAATAAGTGGAATACTGAATTTATTTCACATTTTTTGAGCATTTTCTTCCGTCAACCAGTACTAGTATGTTAAATTTACTTTAAAACGCATTACAATATTTCCAGAGAACAAAGCAGTAGGTGTGATGAAGCCCGGGCACTGCTTCACAATCGAACCTATGATCAATGAGGGTGGCTGGAGGGATGAGCAGTGGCCTGATCATTGGACTGCAGTCACTGCCGATGGTTCGCGATCTGCTCAGGTGAATAGGCTTTTGTTAAGTAATTTGAAATAAAAAATTTTGCGAATGATTGATTAATTTTTGTTTTAATGGGGTTCTCTTGTTGCCTGATATTTTAATTTTAATTTTACTTGTGTATTTTTCAATTTGTGGGACAATCAGGAAAATTGAGAAATGGAATAAAAATGTATTATAGGTTTAATTTTTTTTCTTACATCTAGTTAAAGAACTCTCCATATACCAGCATATATTCAAAGCACATTTTCCAGTTTGCAAACAGGTACTTCCTCAATGGCCTTCTCGAAGGCAGTGAGCTCATCTTCTGTGAGCCTTTCATAATGCTGGTAGAAAAATTTAGAGGGAATTTTAAATTTGGGACACATATTTTTACTTTTAAATAATCGAATTTTCCAAATAATTATAACTCGCCAGGGTTCCATACATAAAAACTTTTTCTGCAAAACTTTTTGAGTGGCCTGGTATTTTAATAATTATGTGTTCATATTTGAACAGCTTGAAGTAAAAGTGTTTTGTCTTAGCCATTTTTCATTTTTTTTTGTTTTTGATGATTATGATGGATGGTATTATTTAATTATTGTGGCAAAAATTGTCTATTTTCTTATTTTGTGCGCTGCGAAAATGTATTACTATCAAATCAAATCAATGTTTGATTTATATGTTAGTTTTATGACATCAGGTTTTACACTATTGGCATATGCATTCTAACAAATTGTCATGTCCAACTCGAACCTGATTTTTGTTCTTCATTTCAATTTCAGTTTGAACAAACTCTACTAGTAACGGAAACTGGCTGTGATATTCTGACTCAGCGTTCTACGGGACGGCCATGGTTCTTTGACCAAATGGAGAAACTGAATGCATCATCCTAGTACATCCTAAACCAAGGCCCCTGAGCCTCAAACATTGTTGTTAAATTTATTATGGTTCATTTTAACCCCAGTTTCAATATTCAATCTGAATACGAAAAAGTTATGAAAAAGTATACAAATTGTATTAAATACTGTATAAAATTGTGTTTCGACAAATGAGTGTTTTATTTTTCAAATCAATGAAATCAAATCAATTTATTTGCACAAATATGGGTTTTTACAAATGTTGGATTATAATACGTAGTTCAAACCATATCTAACCTAGGAGGTATGTACAATACTTGTATAAAATGTTGCTACTAAATTTAAAATATTAATTGACCAAATAAACGTCATTTACATGTCATATCTAACATTTTACAATAACATTACCATCTTAAATTATAACAATTATAATTACATGCATACCAACTTGCCATTGAAGTATTCAAGAATAGTGTAGTAAGCCTTATCTGCTAAAAACATTTTTAGTTTCTTTTTAAACTCAGAAACATTATTAATATTTTTAATACAATTCGGCAATTTATTGAAAATTTTGGAAGCCATACCAAAGAAACTCTCAGAATATAGAGTAGTTTTACGAGGTTGAGACCGGATTTTGCCTTTAAGCCTTTGGCTGTTTAAGCCTTCAAACAGGTTCATGTTCTTTTTAACAAACAATACTGTTTCTAAAATGTATAAACAGGGAAAAGTCAGAATACCTAACTTTTTGAAAAAGGGCTTACAAGATTGTCTGCTTTTCAGGTGACAAATCGATCTAATACAGCGCTTTTGAGCTTTGAAAATGTTTAATCCGTCAGTAGCGTTCCCCCAAAATATGACACCATAGCGTAGAATCGACTCAATGTAGGCATAATACGCTGATATTATTGCTGATTCGTTGACTAAGTTTGATAACATGCGTAAGGCGTAGGAATATTTACTTATTTTATTACAAGTGATATTTATGTGTTCCTTCCAGTTGAGGTTGGAGTCCAGTGTTAAACCCAAAAATTTTGTTGTATTTACTTTACTAATTTTATGTCCATTACAATCAATATTACCGAAAGTCAAGCCCCCATATCTATTCCTAAAATTCATAATGTTAGTTTTATTTAAATTTATTTTTAGATTATTATTTGTCAGCCAGTCCATAATATTACTTAATGTAGATTTAATGTCAGATTTTAATATGTGAATGTCTTTATTGCTACAGATCAATGTACTGTCATCTGCAAATAAAATCATTGAATGCGAAGTTATATCTGGAAAGTCATTAATATAAATTAAAAATAATAATGGCCCTAAGATACTACCTTGCGGTACCCCGCACTTGACTGCCCTGAATCGTGAAAGGTAGTTTTTCTCTGTAGAGGATTGGGGACATAATCTAGATATTTGAGTGGCTTGTAATCTATTATCGAGATATGATTTTATGAGATCAAGTGCCACTCCTCGCACTCCATATGTGTTTAATTTGTCAAATAATTTTTTATGGTCAACATAAAAAACACAAACGCCTTTGTCAGATCCATGAAAAGAGCACAAACAGGTACTTTGTTATCGACATTAATTAATACTTCTTTAAGGAGATTGTATATAGCTAAATTTATTCCCTTATTTTTTCTGAATCCAACTTGTTCGACAGCCAATAGTTGATATTTTTCAAAGTAAACACTAAGAGAATTATATATAACCCTTTCAAATATTTTAGAAAACACTTTTATAAATGCGATAGGTCTGTACGAAGATATATATTGAGGATCAGATTTCTTTAACATAGGTTTTATAACGGTAACTTTGAGTTTTTCCGGAAATGTGCCATTTTCGATACACAAATTTATAATATGGTTCAAAACTGGTGCTATATACGGTGCAATTTCTTTAATGATCTTTGTTGAAATATCATCATTTCCAGTACTTTTGGTATCTTTTAGATTTTTAATGATACCAAATATTTTTTTTACTTTGTATAAAATTTTTAGATATATGGCAAACTTCAAATTTTTTTTTATTCTTTATTTTTATAAAGAGATTTTTGTTAAAAACAAATCGTAAATGGATTACTTTATACGAGCTGCAATGCAAAAGAGTTCGTCTAGTGGCAAATATTACAAGTGTCTAATATTCGAAGTAAAATTTAGATAAATAAATTCAACTTTATAAGAGCAATAAATACACAGTGGTTTGAACACTTAATGAAGTTAATTTTCAATTTTAAAAAAGTAACAAAATATTTCCCTATTTAAATAACATACGAGTAAATAACTTTTGTTATTATTTGTTATTCAGATCATGATTCCAATCAAAGCTATTTATGATATTTCTTATTTTGGTGAGCACCAGAATAGCTGGTGCCCTGTGGCGTTGATCAGAAGCACACAAACGTCAGCTGACGTTCTGATGCTCACTCATTTTGATATTTTTTGCGCTGGGTGGTAAAAATTTTTTGGGTTGGAATTACTTATATTTTCTAAATAAATGATAAACACTTGCATTTTCAAATGTTCTCAAATAAATACCCAATTACCAATCCAAAAGTGTGTAGGCTCTGCCTGCATAGTGCGGTACCATATACCTTCCCCTTTTTACTATAAAATATTTTTTCCAAAACAATTGTTTCAATTTTGAATTTGGGGATCGTAAAAGGCTGCTCCAACGCCATAAATATTTATTGAACTATCTGTGTGTAAACTATACTATTTCCATTTCTTTATTTTCTCGATGACAGTTCTAATTTGATATTATGCTCTATAGCTCCATCCCTATCAGTTTCTCCGACTCTGGTATTATATAACCTTGTACGTGTAAACGTCATATTTTTATAAAATGAATGCATACATAACGTAAAAAAAAACGCTCGCACAAGGTTACACAGGAGCTGTCATCGAGAAAATAAAGAAATGGAAATAGTATAGTAAAAACCATACAATTTTTTTACTTTGTTATTGTTACACACGGAGTACATACTTAAGTAGGTCGCAACACAGCATTTTACTTCATCAAGCACGTTTTCATGTATAGTTCTAAAGACTCGTTCAGTTCGTAATTAGCAATCACCCATAAAGCGCGTTCCACTCATTTAGTATAATATAATAAGTTGGGTAATAATAAATTAGTTATTTAACGTAATTCAGCTGTTTTATCTAACTAGTCACGGTGTAAGGCCCGCCCCATACACACACGTCACGGAATTGTGCAGCACCATAACGATTCTTGGCTTGGTCGTACCTACTACCTTCATGTAGGTATATAACTTTTGACATGTCTATTGAGCTGATCCAAGAATCTAAAATAAACATTGGTAGCTTCGAGTTAAAATATATCTATAGTTAAATTACAGTTAGAATTAAAGCTTAGATAGGAAATATTTTCACTGGAATAACTTTATATGATCTCGCTGCAAACATTGACCTTAACAATTAACTTTTGAATCTCTTCGAAAGGCTTTAGAATCAACAGCAGCAACCCACGAACCTTGTCGTCCTTGAACCTTTTTTGTCGTCGATCATTTTTGGTCCTCAATATAAAAACTTTCATATTAAATATAAATTAATATTTTTCGCACTGTTGGGGTTTTAAAATGAGATGTGTACACTATTAAATGAAACAACACAATTTTTATTCATTATATTACAAAAATAGATTTGGCATTTTCTGTAGATATAAGTTTATAAAGGTCTTAACTAAATGCACCTAGTAGGTAATCGTTAATAATTGAAATTATTTACAAATAAATAAATGTAAGGTTTAGTCTTAACTTAAAATTTAACGTTATTGATAACAGTAAGATAAACCTATTTTATTATTAATGAACTAACTAACCGAGGTCTGATTGCACTTTCGACCAAACTCTATGGTGGTTCATTAGCGATCATTTACAATATGAATACTAATTAATGTTGCTAAATATTATACTTATATAAATCAACAGCAAATTTGAAATAATTTCAATAATTACAGTGCTTTGTATCTGAAGCGTCTATTTCGATAAAGAGCATTATTATGTTCTTTTGGATTTTATTTTTAATCGCCTCGAAAGACTATTCGTAAATTTAAGTGGTTGTATTTTTTTATTGTTTGTTGCCACAGCCTAGTTTCATTTTTGTCTATAGGCGTATGTCAGGTATGTCATTTATACATACTGATTTGCAAAGTTATTTCCCTGTTCAGTTCTAAAATATAAGCATACCTACATATATTTTACCATTTTATGCTAGGCATAAAATCGTTTTTAAATGGCTATTTTTGTTATTAAAATGTTCAAATCTCTTAATGATTTTTGAGAAATCCGAAACGAAATAGACGCTTACATTTGATTGCACTTTCAGTTATACATAATTTAAACTTTATTCTTCATATTCGTCAAATAATGGTACATAATCGTCACTTCTTGACCGTAGTTTGAGTCCAAATGACGTCACTCGGCTCTGGTCTCGGCTGTGTGATCTGTCCACACTCTTGAGTGAGGCAGCCTTCCAGTTGACGGAGTTGTCTTGCTTGGTCGCGGCGATTGCGTTCCTGGATCGGATGTTGAAAGGCCTGGTCGTTTGTGATTCTTTCTGGAAGGAGAAGAAGTCAGTATAAATCTAGAGTAATGTGTTCAATGTAACGGTGGCTTATTTCAGACAAGTATGAAAGAAATTCAGAAGTTTCTTTTGTATTAAGACAGCTGCAAGACTACCGTTCATTTCAATTATTGAAGGATAAAGATTTTATATTTTTGTATTGTTATATCTTAACATGTGTCTATCACAATTAAATACTTGTAATGACTTATTTCTTATTTGGGCACGTTTGTATAAGTCCTAATGGGTTGGCATAGCAAAAAATAAGTACTTTAATCTCACTTTTAAAACAAGGATTTGTTCGATCCGCGCGGTCACGCACACATTGATAGCGTGTTTGGAAACTAACAAGTACAAGTAAAGCGAACGTCGTCGTATCGTGAGTTAAAAGTCCTATACCTATCCTATAGGAAGGTACTAGCGTAGCATAATGTTATGAGAATGTATTTAAATGCATAGGTAACTTGGGTTCGTTTTGAAAAATTATACATTACCTGCGTTGTATTTTCCACATAACTAGCATATATTCTCAAAACCGGCTCTCCAGTTTTGTCGTCAAAAGTAAGTTTGCTTCTCGGCGGTATCCTCGCTTTTACTACAGGCGCCTTCTGTGTGGTAACTGTGACCGTCGTCGGTGCCGCTGTGTTGCTCTGAGTTGAACTTTGAGGGACAAAGAGTCTCAAAGGTGCACGGTTCGACAGAATCGAAGCTTTTTCCATATTGTAATCGTTATCTTCAGTTATCTTTGCCTCTACCAACTGCCCCATGAAGATCCTTTCCCCATTCTGAGATATCCTCGGCTCTTTCTCGTCTGTCCTCACAAAAGTATAAGCCACGCTTGCTGAGTCGGCTTTCTTAGCGAACGGAATTCCCAAAATAGGTTTCAGTTCTGTAACAGTGTCGTTGTTGCTTGTTGCGTTCTGTATCGAGAAGTAGTTGTACATGTCTGGATCTATGGTAGTGGCGATCAGTTTTTCGGTTTGCTCGGTAGTTTTTTCTAGTGGTTTCTCCGATGCTTCAGTGACTACCGCTGCAGCTCTCAATTCGTTAACTCCTGTAGTGAACGCACTGGGTATAGTTTGAACAACAGTGTCTTGCGTCGGAGGGTAATATACCGGAGTTGACTTCTCTGCTTCAGTTGTAGTTTCAACAACGTATTTTATAGTTGTAGTTATTGGATGAGAATCAGGTGGAACAATGCGTACCGTCACATTCTGAGGCCGCATCTGCGGTTGTATTTGAATTTGTTGTTGAGGTTGAGGAGCTTGGGCTTTTGGTGCGGTTGAGATTTCAATAGGAGCGTCAGTGATGTTGGTGACAACAAATCCTTGCGGCACCAGAGTGACTAATGTGCTTTCTTGTGTTTCTCTTTGAACGACATTCTTTGGTGGCTCAATATTATTTGTGGCAAAGGCGGATGGAGTTTGTTTTGGAACTGAATCTTTGTTGATGTAGACGACCTGTTCATTTTGTGAGGCCTGAGGCTGTGGGCTCTGTTGCTGAAGATCTGTCTGGACGTCCGTTTGGACTGGCACTTGGGTCGGTGTGTTGTAAGGAATGAACTCCACAGAAGGGAATCTCTGTAGTAACTGACTCTGTAGTTTTTGAAGGAAATTCGGATCGGGCTGGTATAAGGCGCTCGGAGGTATAACAATTCCTTCTGTACCTGCTGGAATTAAGTCTTGTTGTGACGGAAGTCCAGTAAAGCCCTGAAAGGAAGTGCAACAATTACTCAGATGAAAATTTTACGATAAAAGCCCTTGGGTAAAACCCCTTCTAATTGCTAGTATTTGTAATAAAACATTTGGTATGCGTCTGTTGTTCGTTGAGTTTTTCGCCCCGATTAATATCTACTTATAGCGTCATTGGCACTAATATGTCTTCATATGATCGCATCGGGTGACGGATCGCTCACATCTATCTAATATAGTTGAGAAGGGGGATAGCTGGCTTCCGCGTTTAGCCCGTGAACGGGTGCTATTCGTGTATGTTCGTCGTTTGGATAGTTATTAGGAGGGAGACAAGCCGAGGTAACAGATGCAGATATGAATCATTTTTGTAAAGACATAAGAGCCATTGTAAATTTAATTTACAAATGCATTTTATTTTTTTTAATTTTTAAGACTATCAGTCTTATAGAACCTCACCTGAACACTAAATTGTTGGGGTATCAAAGACTGTTGTGCTTGTGGTTGATGTTGGTGCTGTACTAATTGTTGTTGCTGGAATTGTTGCTGTTGAAACTGCTGTTGTTGTAAAGGCTGCTGCTGATAATGTTGCAAGAATGGATGTGGTTGGAGGCTCGTTTGTGGTAACGAATGACCATGGAGAGCAACTGCTTGCAATCCGAGTTCTGAAGCCAGTTGTAGTGCAGCATTATGGCGTATCAAGGCCTGTAACTCGGAAGGGGTTATGGTCTTAAGAGAGGTATAAATATGTACGATTCGTATAAAGACGTTTAATG
This sequence comes from Marasmarcha lunaedactyla, assembly GCA_923062675.1. Lineage (NCBI taxonomy): Eukaryota > Metazoa > Arthropoda > Insecta > Lepidoptera > Pterophoridae > Marasmarcha > Marasmarcha lunaedactyla. Next base: position 2,158,222 of record OV281344.1, read on the forward strand.
GTTAAACTGGTGGAATTAAGGATCTTTTGTAAATTTTATACGTGGAATTATTAAGCCAATTTTATAGTTCTCAAAAGCAGCATACTATGGATCCTTATTCCACCCTTTAAACAATACCTACTGTTGTTTGTGAATATCCAACTGGAATCTCAATATATTTCGCAGGAGGACGTAAACTAGAGTGTTCTACAAATTTCTCAGTCACCTCGTAGGTTGGCTTTCGCTGCAAAGAGTCTTTCATTTCGTTCAGATAAAATTACAATAAAGCGGAAGCAATGTGAGTTAGTTCAGCTTGCTCACGAAGTACCTACGTGGTAAGTTATATCTAGGGTTTTTTTCGTTTTAATTTTTGTAATGCTTTATGTTAGTAATTTTTTGGTAACTGGTTAATACATTAATATCCATCTATTTAGTGCCATAAATATTTAATAATTAGATTAATTGTTATCACTCTTATGCAACAGCAAATAGCAAGCATTTTACATAATGTCACTTTGTTTTATATCAGCTTCGTATAATATGCAGCAAAAAGCTATATGCTGGTTTATCCACTGATACTATATTCATATAATGTACGTCAGAATTCATCACAAGTATAACTAAATTCGTATTGTAAAATATGTCTTACCGCATCAGACATAACGCCATTCGCTGTTGTCATGGCGTCAGCGTCTATCACCACAATCGGCTTTTCAGAGAGACTGAGATTGGGTGCTGGTATGGTGTGGATGGCACCTGTAAAGTTAGTCTTCTCTGAAGCAGTGGGACTCGCCCTCAGTATTCTTGATTTTTCATAGAAAAAGCGCTCTATGAATTCTATGTAGAATCAAGTCACACTGAGGACGTTGTTTTGATGTTGGTGCTTCCGTGCGAGGAAGTTGAGAGAAGAAGAGAAGCATGGTGAAAATTAATATATAATTTAAAATGATGGAAGACATACGCGAATCCACTTTTCAATAAAAATAATATCAGAAAATGGAAATAATCAACAAATTATATCAAAATATAATTATGAATAGTTATAATATAATGAAACATAGACGTCGGCATTAACAGAGCTCTGCATGATTTGCTTGTCTGGGGCAGCATTAAATGAATAGTTTAATATGCAGTCCAAATGTTTTTTCTTTTTTCCTTTGTAACTTCAAGTGTCAGATGAAAGTAACAAGAGTGTACAGTTTCACCTAAGAAGGTATTGCATAGCATTTGATTAGAACAAGTGTGTGACTGTACCTCGTGAATAGGATTGTACCATTTTCGTCTTCATCTTCACAAATCAGACGAGGTGAAATATTAATTTAGTGGATTAATTTGGATGCGGATTAATTCAGTCTTTAATAGACCTTATCTTCAAAATGTCTCTTAACTTCACCTTACTAGCGCCAAAAGCAGATTATTTGGTCAAATTTGTAGTCTCGGAACTTAAAAACAAAATGGAAGGAAATAAAAAATAGAAAAGGGCAAAATTGAAGACAGTATGTGCAAGTGCATAGACTAGTCAACCTGCATCACCATTTGCATGTAATGGTGTGGTCTGTGACGCCGCTCTGACGAAGTCGATCTCAGGGTTTGAGGAAGAGAGACGAGTAGACTTCCACGAAGTGCTGGGGAACATGCGCGTCGGTCCGAACTGCTTTATTGGGTATCTGGGAAGATTGGGGACACAATTTAATTATATTACAGAATAAAACAGTATACTGAAGGGAGGGTTTGGTTTTTAATCGTTATATACGGGGCTTCCCACGGCTATGCCACATGGAGGGCAAGTACCTTGAATATTGTAGATGAAACACTTTACAGAAAGAAGACATTTTTTAAAATTTAAAAACAATTAAATTGCGTCGTAGGTTTTTAAATAATTACATGGTTGAACCAGGAATCAAACCCGCTACTTGAGAAAAAAAATTACGCTGTAGTTTTATCATACCGATCAAAAGTTTTTAGCGTAAGGATTATTTTTTGCCAATAAACAGTGTCAGAAATAAAAGGAAGACCATGAATTTTAACATTTGATGTGAATTTTATTCAGAAAAATGAAAAGCTGACATTGCCGTAAGGACATAAAACTGACATTATCATTTTAAAGTACCAATTACTAATGAATCAGTACCCACTTTAGAAGTACGCACATTTTCCTATTATGATTTAATTCTCTGCAGTGAAAAATCTCTATCCACTTCAACGTAAATTGTCCTACGCGGGCATGACGATTCCTCTTAATGATTTTCCTTAAAATTTAATTTTAGTAAGTACTTTCGCCAAGAGATATATTTAAAATGTACCTACAGTAGTTTTTACTGGGGTCAACTTTTGGAATTGGCATTTAATAGGCCGTTATGAATTATAGCTGTGTCTTATGGTAAAATTCAAAAAGGTTACATATATTTTCATGAAAATGCGATTTATGGGCATGCCATTTTACGGGTGAACTACACATTTACCTATACCCCACTCAAGCATTCCTGTTACCTCCTACTTGGTTCGCCCTGGTCCCAGTTTCTCGCAAATATTTGGGATGATACGTAGTACATTATGTCTTAATTTTTTTGTCTCTAAACCTTCACACTAGATATCCAAATCAGTTTACCCATTTTATTATTATCTAGTGATGCCTCCTCTAGCTAGTTTTACGGTCTTAGAATTAATTTCCTTTAAGTGAAACCATTAAACCATACCTTTGCGAATTCGGCCCATTCCTATAAACGACATACGGCGGGCGATTGCTAGCCGGTACAACCCGCTGCGTCCACGGGCGCTGCGAGAGCGACACACCCGGCCGGAACACCGACGCGGGCGCACGCAGCCGGTTCAAGTTCGTGGACATGCGGCTGATGTACGCAGCGGCTTGGCAAGCCGAGAGCAGTGTGACGTAGATTAGTGGTAACTGGTTGCAGAAAAGGTGGAGGTTAACGGCGGTTTTTTAATGTACTTCTCGATCAAGCTGATCGGGAGGAATTTGAGTTCTCTTTTGAATCGTTTACAAATAAACATTTATATTCAATACAGAAAAAAATGATAAAAGTCCTGTTATTCGTATATCGAATAAACGAAGTCTTGTTTGTAAGTCGGATTGGTCAGTCAGTTGCTATATTTTTATCAATCTGTCAGTAAGAATGTAGAGAAGTCAGAGAAGAAGCAGCTTTTTCTAGAGTCGACGCAAACATTTTTGTATGTTTTAAAATTCAAATTCAAATATTTATTTCTCAACATTGACAATTACTTATCTTATTGACGTCAAATGAAGCATGACTACCACCAGTTCGCAAAAACCTTTGTGAAGAAAAACTGGCTAGAAACTTCACGGGTATGATTTTTTCAAAATAAACTTACAATGTCTCTTTAAGTCTATACAAAATTATTTCTTATCTGCATCAGTTAGCTCGGCAAATCTCCCTCCCCTCAACTAGCCAAACGACGACCACCTTCAAACGGCACCCGTGCACGAGTTAACGCGGGACCCAGCTATCATATTCATAACCACAATTGAGAGTGTCAAAAGTAAAAAAGGTTTTCATTATTGAATTTGCTACATAAGACTACAACTCCTAGAAATATATTTTTGCAATTTTTCATTTAAGTTATTATACGGTATTGCACGGAGCTGTATAAAATCTTCACATAACCACAAACAAAATTAGCAGCTTCTTACTTTCCATTGAAATGATAATATTAAAACGTCTAACTTCTTTTTCTATCCCGAACCGGTCAACCAACCAGAAACCTTTCTATACGATTGGAAGTAAAAATAACCAAACCGGACACTCGGTGCATTGCTAACCATTGATTAACCTAACTAATTAAAAAATCAATTAATCCGATCGACAAATAGGCTCACCTGAAGACGACTTTCTCTCAATGCCTTCAAAAACGATTCCATCCGTTCAACAAGAGATCCTTGACCATCCATCGCGAGTTTAAAATACCCATAAATACTGGAACGCCATCTTATTTACACCAAGTCGATATTGTGGCAAAAACTCGGAATTCCATATAAGTAAGCCGGCTGTTCCGGACTGAACCGGTTCCGATGTGAAAACGGTATGCCTCGAGGTAGCTGATGTTTAGGATGTCTTGTGTGAAGATAAACATGGTTATTGCGGTAGAAAATATCAATGGGTTTGGAGCTTTCTACGTTGGTGCAGCTAAATACTGATGTTGAAAAGGAAGTTGGTGTGAATGAATGTCGTTAACAGTCCCATAGTGCAATCGAGCTTGTAGGGAAGTAGATTATTTGGTTATCTTAGTATGTTCCCAATTTTTGTAATTACTATAAAGATGGCCTTTAATATATTAAAAAATAACTCTTGCGTTTTCTATTTTCCTTAGATTTTAGATCTTATAATTTTTTTAATGCTTCTTTTTGGTACCTATGTAAAACTGAACGCTTGCTTTCGTACTAGAAATCTCTTTGAGTTAGTGACCAACAAAAACTTTAAATTAGTGAGTAAGTATAGTTTTTTCTAGTAAATTGTTATTTTTATCTTTAAATAAAAAAAAGTAAATTTAAGAAAAACATGACCTGAAAATGAGATTAATTATAAGATTTTTTCAAAATTATAGTTACATCTACTCCTAAAATGATTATACTTCAATTGAATTTAATATTGAAAACATATAGAAATAAGTAATTCTACTAAGTAAATACCTAAACTAAATACAAACATATGACAAATTGCTATCAAAGATCTTACAAAATGTGGGATTCGAGAACGAAATCCATAATCTTCCGAAATCCTCTGTAGGTACAGAGGAATCGGAGAAGGGGATGTAGCGTTTCATTAACGCCGACGCCGACCAAAGCAAATTAAATAAACAAGGTTTTTACTTGTTTAAAATACTCGTATATTTATTTGCCCGAATCTTTGCATAAAACAAAATCATACCTACATCATTAAGTATCACAAGATATCTTCCTTGTTTTTCTCCTCTACCAAAAGAACATGTCATCTCAAGTTAACGATCTCCACGTCATCTCTGTACATTATATGTATTAAGTATTTATGTATAATATGTATGTAAGTATAATCTATGTGTATCATACGTATGTATCAGTAGGTTTTCTTTGTTATTATAAGTTTGTGTATTAAGTATTTTAAAAAAAATTATGTAAAATTGTTATATTTCCCAGATTTTTTGTTTTTTAGACTATTTACTTGCACTTTTGTCACCTACTTTTGTCATTGTGTAATTTTCTTCAATTACCTGGGTTGGTTGGAAGAGATCTCTTTTAGAGATAAGTCCAGCTTTGCTAAATAATTAACTTATTTTTGTACCTAGTTTTTAAGATTTGATTACCTGCAATAAAGAATATAACACACCAACAAGTGTATTACATTATAACTATCAACATGTAGGGGAAGTAGGCATTCATATCGATGAACAATACAAGATAAAAGCATATAGATTTATTCTAAACAAGTATTTGACTTCATTACTCGTAATTGATCAGATGTGAGCTAAATTCCTTGTTCGAAAAATGTCTCTAACCAGCGGAACTGATGAGGTCCGCATACCAGGAAACGCAGAAACGTCTAGGAAGTACAGTAGAGCGTCGATTATCCGAACTAATTGGGGGACTTGGGTGTTCGGAAAATCGGTTTTTTCGGATAACTGACCTACCGATATGAAAATTGATTAAGCCATACATACAGGTAAAGGAAAGCCATATTTACATTTATATCTTTAATGACAAATAGGAATTAAACAAATAAGTGCCGACAATCTTGTTGTTAAACATGTATGTAATAGGTACAATTAACGCTTAAAAAAATCTTCAACGTTCGTCTGCCGAAGCAAGCCTACCCGCTTACGAGCGGCTAGGTCACGTACTTTTTTAAGGGCAGATATTTGATACTGGTCACTTTCAGCCTGTGTTTCAAACCAACGCAAGGGTAATGGTAGACTTACCAACTTGGTATTCATTGGATAACTTGGTTGCAGATTCGCCATCCTCTAACCGTTTATTAATCTCGTATTTATCTTTCATAGAAAAGACAACACGTTTACGTTTAGGCATTTTAAATCGAGAGTTTACTTTCACACGCGGCTAAATTTAGTTTATCGACTAGCGGCTCCTTGGAAGTGACATAGAAGTACAATTAACAAGTCGCGACAAGTGCGGCGCGCACTGCAGCGCGGGAGGCGGGGGAGAGGCACGCGCGGGTCAGGCGGGCGTAGTAGTTCGGATAAGCGGTCGTTCGGTTGATCGACGTTCGGATAATCGACGCTCTACTGTAACTTTAAGTTGACTAGTAATCTATGTTTAGCTAGCCAGCCGCCACTTTTCTTGGGCAAGCCGCTGTGCGGCGCAAGAAAAATGTTTCCTAGTTTTCTCTTGCAAAAAGCGAAGGTTTCATGCTTGGATTTATACGCGAATCTGCTTTGAATTTTCTGGCTCTGTGATACAACAACCTAAATAAAATTTGGTTTTTGTTACTAATTTTTTAAACATACTCTGTATACAAATAAACAGTGCAAATAAACCTTAAGAAAAGCTGTTATATGCAGAGCAGTACGCCCACTAGGCATTATACTTCAGCGAAGTTTCCAGAATACTGACAGAAAACACACACATACAAACCTAAACAAAATCATTACCGATTTTATGATTTCTGATAAGTACTGTACTATAACGTTCTTATGGAGAGAAAAGCATTAAAAGAGGTTTAGGCGATCATTGATAACATAAATAAGTCAACAAACAAATATTTAATTAATAGAATAATAATAATAATAATAAATCCCCAGAAAATCTCACCTACTGTATGGCCCCAAAGTAAGCAGAGCTTGTGTTATGGATGACCATACAGCGAACTGGGGGGAACCCAGGATAAACAAACATATATAAATATAAACAACCATGACCCGAGAACAAACATCTGTGTTCATCATACAAATGAATGCCCCGGCCAGGACTCGAACCAAGTAGGTACAGCTCTTTAATGTATGTACAACAAAGTGTAAATACCCCAGAATAAATATCAACATTTCAAACATCAAAACAATATCAAACATTTACGTTCATCACACAAATGAATGCCCCAGCCAGGACTCGAACCTGGGACCTCCGGCGTATGAGGCAGGGCTACTAGCCTCTACGCTACTCGGTCGTCAATAGAAAGAAAGCCCATAGCTGACGTAACATTTACAGGTGATATAAGATTCCGATGCCGTCGTATTGGGGTTGTTTTCCGGCCGAGGGGAGCAACAGCCAGTGGTCTCTGAAGGCCACGGTCGGCCACGCATCATTGGTCGATATAAACTGCAAAGCCTCGACCGTCGTCGGAAAGTTGCGAGCTTAGCAGTCTTCTACAGATTACATTTTGGAGAGTGCGCGAATGCTCTTTTTGATCAGGTTGAACCCACACCCTTCTTGCATCGGACTACTAGACGCAGACAGACCTTCCATCCTTTCATGGTAGATATCCCAAGAAGTCGAACCAAACGCTTCGATAGTTCCTTTTTGGTGCGGGTCGCCAAGGTGTGGAATGAACTGCCTGCGTCTGTTTTTCCAGAAAACTATAGTCCTAGTTCTTTCAAGCGTCGAGTGGATAGGTATCTCGTGGATAGACGTGTAACACCATCGTCTTCATCGTCATTTTCCATCAGGTGAGATAGAAGACAAACGTCTAATCCTTTTTTAATAAAATAAATCACATAATCACATTGAGTATACCTTCACAGAACGTACGGATTACGGATGCCACTTACCAGGTGGTTCACGTGATCATTTGCCGATTTTGAAGATTTTGAAATAAATAATAATAATCTTTTTATGGTATTTTACAGCCGTATGAATACATAGACTTACTCATTCCATATACTCATGCTATGAATTCTAAATACACAATCGTGGCGGCGCGCCGCAGTTACATGAATGCAATTATTCAACCAAGCATAAGGCAATGACTTGTTACAGAAGACACTTTTAATTTTCGTGATAAAATGCTGTATTTTTCATAAATTTTCTGATGCTAGTGTACGATCAGAGTTATAATAAATTCCATTTTTTACAAGTAATTACGATTGATCATGCACAAACATTGTTAAGGTGTGTCCATACTTAGAAGCTAATTAATTCGATTGTTATTATTGTCGAATATGAGCAAGTAAAAAAAGTAAATAACTAGTGAATATTTGTTCAAAATAAAATGCCTTGAAATCAAACTTGCGTAGTTTGTCACGTTATTTATATAATGATCGGTAGATATTGACCGCAGAAACCCAAATTAAAGTCAACGTTTGCTTGGATAACTTTCAATTTCTCGACGATTGGAGGAAATAAATCTCAGGAAAACGGTGTCAGGTAAGAAACAAGATCTCCCGATTTAAACTTGTCTCTGTGACCTAGGCTTGTAGACAAAAAACTATTATAGAATAAAGGTAATAATAATTCTAAATCAAAGAATCTAGACCAATATCCAAATAATACTGCCGTTTCAGATTAGCGTATTAGATCGAGCTATCAAATATATAATTTAAACAAAGAAACAAGCTTTTCAGCTTGATTATCCAAGTAACAAATAATGTGATTAATGTAATGTGAGTGGTTTATATGGTTTGATGTTTTAAGATTTCTACTCTTTTATTATTGTTGAAATACAGGTTATGTACTTACATGTACTTTTCTAGCTATTAACAATCGAATCGTTTTTTGCAGCCACATGTAAGCTCACCCTTACGTCAGTGCGGTGACCACTCGAGGCGATATGCTCGTGCGCTAGTGAAGTGGAACATCTGACGGTCACGGTCTGCCGCGGGCGAAACTGACCGCCGCCGCTATACGTGCTGTGACAGTCCACAAATCTGACAGTTTTTATAATAATGTGACGTTTGAAGATATGCTTGAAGATAAGCAAGTTCAGGCTGGATAACTATTCTCATTTTTCCATATGATATGGAAGTAAGAGAAAAAACTCGAATGTAGAGATTTTTCGATCAGGGTCGAGACTGAAAATTTGGTATTGTAGGGATGTCAAATTCAACATTTAACAAAGTAAACGTTACGAATAAAAATATCTATAGACTTCTTTTTCGGTTGCCTTCCTGGTTGCGTGGAATCGTTTTTAGGATAGTTTCTACCGGTCAAGTTTTCAACGGAGACTGCGTTTTGTTTATTCGTGACGTTAGCAGGATTATAAAGACCAAAAAGGGTACAACAATCTTTTTATTTGTATTATACTTCTATTTATGCATATGTACCACAAACATTCTGTTCAAGTAACAAACAAAAGTTGACAACAAAGACAATAGTTAACAGATTAGCTCCAAGTTTATATATTTGAAACTTTTTTGTATTAAGTGTACGTCATTCATTTTAATTTCATTATCTGACTAAGAAAGCAAGGGCTGATTTTTAATAAGTCTAGTCAACTGTCAAAATTATGCTACTGAAAAATTTGCACATAATCGAATTAAAATTGAATAAATAAATTTAAATAAAATTCAAATCATCCAAATGAAGATAATTATAATTGAAATGATTAAAATTGATAATCTTTAATCGTTTTCATAATTATTTTATGAAATTACCACAGCTATCTTTAATTATTACTCGCATTGGTGTTCAAATGTCAAGCTTTTTTAATGTAGTACACGCAGAAATGTATATGTCACGAGAATATGCCTAGTGACTGTGTGGATGTAGATACAATAAGTGAACAAGGTTTTCTGCGTTTTATTGGTACAAAATATATAAATACTTTCGATTAGTTATGACAAAAACTACGAATCTTATATCAGAAATACTTAAACCCAGTTCCATCGAACTAGAAATGCAGTTTGGAACCTAAAGCCACAGTAGGTAAAGGTCATTTGATTTTTTTTAGCTGTGAGCAGCACCCTCCGGGACTGAGGTGGAAGATGCGTCATGCGTACCTCCGCAGGCAACCGACCTCTGCGGTGTGATGTGGGACTCACGCACCTACCCACTAAAAACCACCTTGCCGGCTGTGGCATGGGAATGCTATGCAGCCTTCATCGGAGCGATACCAGGGTAGGGAGGTGGGTGCGCAAAATCATTCGATGTACTTGTGCGTGATAAACACCTACCGTCTGCTGGGTCCCCAGCGGTAGATTGCCTGATTGCAATCGCGTTTAAGTTCATTTTTGCATGCAGCTATCAGCGCGCTTAGAGAGTAGATTTGGTTCAAAAGGCTTGACGCCATTTTTTGTAAGGAGTCAGTACTAACCTCAGTTGTAATCGTTCTGGCAAGTTACGGAGTCAAGTATATGTCCTACTATGATATCATTGAAAAACTATAATTAGACGCTATGTATCAAGCAAATAATGCAGAACATTCCTGGTAACGGAACTCTTCAGTCTGATAGTTACAAGTCCGTTAAACTCGTACCCGATTCAACGCGGAGTTAACTAACTGTGAAGATTCATTAGAATATCCAGATAATTGTGAACATGAATGCCCACTTTACGCACACATTATTTTTAAAAACTATGTTAATTTGTATAAATGTTGCGTAGATACGTTAAGTTGCCAGTTGCCTAGGGTAGTTTCACTTTCACTTGGCTTAGGTACTTATAATGTAATAATTTTCAAGTCTCAAGGATCATTAATTACACGCATATTTTACTCATTGTGTCTTGTTTCCTATACCTAAGTATTTCTAAACCAGAGAGGACTGAACATAAATATACGGTATAAAATAAATATAAGTTAAATATAAACCTATGTATTAGCAGCAACTTAGATATAAACGCGAATCTTTGAAACATACTTATTTCTGACATGCGCGTGTCAACTTAGTTGATTTGGATACAATTTTGTACTTACAAATTTGCTTTACAAACAAAACTTTTACCACGTGAAAACGAGCGAGGCATTCGAATCTGTAATTTTGTTTTCTGTAAGCAATACCAAGCAATAGCAATAATATAAGCGATACCGTAAACAGTAAAAAAACAGTAATAATAATTAATAATAATAATAATAATAATAATAAATCCAGACAAACATACCAACTCTGTGGCACCTAAGTAAGCAGAGCTTATATTATGGATGATCATACAGCGAACTGGGGGGAACCCAGAATTAACTTACATATATAAATACACACAACCATGACCCGAGAACAAACATCTGTGTTCATCATACATATGAATGCCCCGGCCGGGACCTGAACCTAGTAGGTACAGCTCTTTAATGTACGTACAACAAACTGTAAATAAACAAATAAATAGATAAAAAGCTTACAAAGCTTTTAACTGTAGTGGTCATATGAAAAATGTCAAATCAAAAGATAACTGGCGCAACCCACACATGCGAGCCGGCATTGCCAGACAGCAAAGTTAAGTTTGTGTAGATGAGCGTCCGGGTGGCACAAGCCGAATGTGTATACGAGTAGTTGGTTCGTGCCGACATCGCCATTCAACCAGTACTGCCGCCGCAAACATGTGGGTAGCCACAGTTGATTACTCTAAATAGAAATATTTTTTTTTTATTCTTGGAGTAACGAAATTCTCAATACTTTATTGCTATCATAATTTTACAGGTGTTAGTTTTAAAAATAATAGAGAATTTATACAATATAAAGTAAAATGATGCACCTACTTTAGGTATTGCAATGCAGGAGAGGACGTTTTGTGATCATTTTAAATTAAATAAATTATTTGGATGATATTTGTTGTTCCTATTTATGTCTAATTCATTTAAAATTTATCAATTAAGTATTCGTAAGTCGTGGAATAACATTTTTTTATTGGTGGTTGTTTTAGCAATCGTTTGTAATTATTTTCACGTTTGCTATATTCCGGTAAGTGATTATATAATTTTATTGTCATAGCCAGAGGACCAGATGAGTGAATCTTTATGTGGGACCCAGGTTGTATTAGGATATTTTTCCGGGAGGGTCTAGGACGTATTTACCAGCTACTTCTTCGCGTTTTGTATAAAACTCGGGAGGTTTTCGCACGAATTTACATGCTTCGAGTATGTAAATGACGGTAGGCTGAGAATTTAGTTTTTTAAAATATGGTTTACAGCTTTCATCGTTTTGGACAGTTTGTCATTCTTCTAGTTAGAAACCCATTGGTCGGTATAGATTAGAAAATGTGTCGTTTGTTTCATTATTGTCGACCACCATCATATCGTATGTGATTGACGCGTTACATCATAGTGCTACCCTACCAGCTGCCGATTTATTTGATCGTGTCATGAGCAGGCTAATTGTTAAACAAGATAGTGTTACGTTTTCCAAATAGACATCGTTGTCACAAAAACTGAGACATCAGTTAATTTCGACGCCCGAGTGGCGTAGTGGTCAATAGCCACAGTGGTCATTGCTTTTGAATTATGGTAACGTGTAACTTGTCGGTTTACAAAGTCATTCATTACGCCCATTCAAAATTATGGAATAGTTATCTGTAGGATAAGTTATTGCGAGGTTTGTTTGATGAAATGAGTTTGATATTAATCTATTAATTTATTGTTGGAATAATATTATACCCAGTAGAGTTATTCCGGGAGATCTTGAAGTTTGATGAAATTCAGTAGGTTAAAACCTCAGATTTTCAGAAAAAAACCTCCCTGACTTATTTTTAATGGACAAAATGATTGCAATTTTAAAATATAATTGTCAAGACACAAATTAGAATCCTTATACAATGCAATTAAGAAGCTTTCGTCTTCAATAAAATTTAAAAATGTTATATGTAAACTTAATTTTATTCGTGTTCATGTAAAGTTATTTACTTGTTGGTGATCTAGCCTGATATAGAGTATAATTAAACAGTGCGTTTATTAAGGTATTATATAATGTGTGGAAGATGGGAACTTCCTAATGTCAGATTAAACCGTTTGTTGATACAAAATACACCATGTACTCTCTGAAGAGAAGGGCACCCATCTCTGTTAGCCTTTTGGGCTGTCAACATATGTAACACACTACACTTTAATCTTAGGCCAGCAAAAAATAGGAATTATATCGAGTGACGTTATTCAAACGTACTTTAAAACCTTAAAAACTTAAAAAAATTATAAAATCAACCGCCCATCGTCCCATTGGAAATATATTAATACAGAAAACGTCAACTACTGGGGCTATTCTGATGAAGACTAAATTTACAAAAACCCGATATAGCATATCTTACAGCATGATATACACAATTTAAATGACTATACAACTCTATTTTTAGATAAATAATTTATTTATTTACACACGAACAAGATAATTTAAAAATTATCGATAGATAAACGCGATACAATTTATGCCAGTTAAGAGTTAATAATCGCCAAAGAGTTTATACAGACAGTTTTCGTAGCCATCTAGAAACTGCTCGCGAGAGACTTGACCAACCGGCCACTTGCTCACTGTACTGCATAATATTATTTTATAGTATGTAATCAGTCGGTATTGGATCGCACAATAAATGGTATAATTTTAGTAGTACATTGATGCCAGATAGTAAGTATTTACTGTTAAGTATTGAACTTATTAGATAAATATTTTTTACTCATGTGGTTAATAAGGATGCTGTGAAAACCTTATGTTAACAACAAGAAAATACATTAATTTTAAAAATTTTCACCTCGCTTGTCTTTGATGGCTGATTTCTAATTAAGCCAATTAAGAACTAAGAAATTGTCTGCTAAGATTTTTAATTTTAAGTTGATAATTTAAATGGTAACTCACATAACATAATTTCTCAACTTAAGGTATTTTTAGTAACTTCCATGAAAGTAATGAGGCTGTTTTTTTATGCATAAACACACAGTTCATAGAAATTTAGTAGCAAAACTGGAAATCCGAAGAAACCTACTCTTTTTTTAGAAATTTTTGAAACTGATCGAGGTCGCAGTTTTGCGAAAATTCGTAAAAAAATCTTAACTCGAAAACTATGAAAAATATGACGTCACTTTTCAGGCCACCCTGTATATTATTCCTTGTCAAATATACTTAAGTTGTTTCACAATGCAATATTGTAGAACTAGATGTACACTAATAAAGTCCGGTATGGTAATAAGCCTAACATTTATGTTATTCAACGTCATAGGCCATGTTTGGCTCTAGCGCAACCTTATCTACACCGAGCTATCATAAACTTGTCTGGTGCAGTTCGTTTACCTGGCAATAGTAATAAGTGGCAATACTTCAAAATTCGACACGAAGAAATGTAATTTCATCTGGCGAAATGATACATCAGTCTGGCAAAGTAAAGTGTAGTACGTTGGTGATTGTGTTCAATTATGATAATGCTGCTACTGTTTAAGATTATCGTTGCCAGCTTGTAACCACGCATCATTTTGCTGTCACAAAAAAAAATCAATCTTGGCACCCCTACTCATTACTCGTCAATTTTCCATGCAATATTGGTTTGGCGTGTAGGTATTTTGTTTTTATTGTAACCACTACTGTTAAGAATATTAAGTATTTTCTATTATGAATTATTGACTTTATCGTGGACCTTCCATTCCAAACTTGAAGGGTTGTTCAGTAGTATACAGTACCTAGTGTAGAGATTAGGTAATTTAGAATAAAATAAAGCCTTTTACGTGTTTTAGAATAAAAAAATGGCACGTAAAAGTGCTAGTAAAAAAAAAACATGTGCTCTTTAATATTTATCTTTTCATTATTTAAAATTTATGACCTAATATTCGGTGTCTAGTGGATATTTAGTCGCTGTGTTTAGACTCTAACTATATAGATTTGGCATCTGCATTGACAGATCAACTTTTCATCTGTCTACCGCCGTTCCTTATTCAAATATAGTTTTCTCCATGACACTCTACTCGACAGGGCCATTAGCAGACTAATAAAATGTCTTATCTGAATAATGAGAGGAATAGAGATTATCATTCGAGTATTATTCGAATTTACCAGTTGAACGCGTTGGTTGTTAGCTCGTTATGTTTGCATAATTAGCTATGACATTTAGTTCCGATTTGTACAGGCAGGTAAATTATATTGTGTAAGAGCTAATAGATGCAGTTAACTATTATTTCGTTTAGATAAAACAGCCATTGTAAATAAAATTTTATTTTCTTGCCAGTTCTTCTTGGCGAAGGTCTTTTCGAACTGCTGGTAGAGTCAATATGTACAAAAAATTAACATAAAAAAATCAGTATTTGAATTTGTAAACCTTCGTTACCACACAACATAATAAAACTGAAATATCAGTCAGTACACTGGATTGCGATGCTTTTATGTTTATTAAATATAACAAAACATTTGTTTTGAAATTCTGCGCGTTTATGTCTTTTCCACGAACACAACACTAATATTTAAAGATTTTATATGTAAATATGCCTTTTATATGTAAATTTTATATTTTTAAATATAACGCGATTTTTTTGCTTGTGTATGTCGATTAAAAATGTTAATGTAAGTTTATAAATATGTGTGTAAAAATGTTTTGTTGTTCAATAAAGATTTATTATTATTATTATTACTATATATATAATTCAATTCAAGTTAAACTAGCGTTGGTATATTCTTGGGACACAACTTCAAATTCTAAAAAAAATTAAAGAAATTTAAAACTCACCTTCATTTTTCAAAACCAATCACAAACAGTAATGCACACAAGTCACACAGTCAGCTAAGTCACAATAAAGCACCAATTAATATCACTTCATTTCTCGAACACCATTAAAAAAAAAAACTAAAAAAAATCAGCAGGTATTCTAAAAGTATTTAGATACGCATCGGAATTTAAAAAAAATATCTGGTAGCAACAATAAAAGTAAAAGTGTCGAGGTGTGCGTATTCTTTTTTTTAAATTGTTGACGTAAGGCAAAAGACAGCACTGGTTGGCGATAGATTCGATATGAAATACAAAATAGGTCATCGAACAGTATTAAAACCACCCCCACTTGCGCGGACAAGTGTAGAATGTAGAGACCTGGAGAAAGTTGGGAAAATGTATCTTGTACTGTAACTATAAGGTATCGAATTGCGTGTACGTTATTGTATAGAGGAGTTGGTGTACTTAGCTATTTCATTCAACTGCCTTGGTAAGATGTGATAACAATTTGATAGTGTGATTATAAAATTATATAGTAGGTATTTGTTACAACTTCATTTGGAACGTGGATTATATTATAATAGCTATTATATTTTTTTCTAATAAAAGTAAATTGCTGCTGAGGAAAAGTTAAAGATGAGGACGTCACGAAAAGCAGACGGAGATTTTTATCCAAGTGGCGTAGTGGCTGTAGCCCTGCTTCACTCGTGTAACTTGTCGGTTTACAAAGTCATTCATTACGCCCATTCAAAATTATGGAATAGTTATCTGTAGGATAAGTTATTGCGAGGTTTGTTTGATGAAATGAGTTTGATATTAATCTATTAATTTGTTGTTGGAATAATATTATACCCAGTAGAGTTATTCTGGGAGATCTTGAAGTTTGATGAAATTCAGTAGGTTAAAACCTCAGATTTTCAGAAAAAAACCTCCCTGACTTATTTTTAATGAACAAAATGATTGCAATTTTAAAATATAATTGTCAAGACACAAATTAGAATCCTTATACAATGCAATTAAGAAGCTTTCGTCTTCAATAAAATTTAAAAATGTTATATGTAAACTTAATTTTATTCGTGTTCATGTAAAGTTATTTACTTGTTGGTGATCTAGCCTGATATAGAGTATAATTAAACAGTGCGTTTATTAAGGTATTATATAATGTGTGGGAGATGGAAACTTCCTAATGTCGGATTAAACCGTTTGTTGATACAAAATACACCATGTACTCTCTGAAGAGAAGGACACCCATCTCTGTTAGCCTTGTGGGCTGTCAACATATGTAACACACTACACTTTAATCTTAGGCCAGCAAAAAATAGGAATTATATCGAGTGACGTTATTCAAACGTACTTTAAAACCTTAAAAACTTAAAAAAATTATAAAATCAACCGCCCATCGTCCCATTGGGAATATATTAATACAGAAAACGTCAACTACTGGGGCCATTCTGACGAAGACTAAATTTACAAAAACCCGATATAGCATATCTTACAGCATGATATACACAATTAAAATGACTATACAACTCTATTTTTAGATAAATAATTTATTTATTTACACATGAACAAGATAATTTAAAAATTATCGATAGATTAACGCGATACAACTTATGCCAGTTAAGAGTTAATAATCGCCAAGGAGTTTATACAGTCAGTTGTAGCCATCTAGAAACTGCTCGCGAGAGACTTGACCAACCGGCCACTGGGGGGCAGCTTACTGTACTGCATAATATTATTTTATAGTATGTAATCAGTCGGTATTGGATCGCACAATAAATGGTATAATTTTAGTAGTACATTGATGCCAGATAGTAAGTATTTACTGTTAAGTATTGAACTTATTAGATAAATATTTTTTACTCATGTGGTTAATAAGGATGCTGTGAAAACCTTATGTTAACAACAAGAAAATACATTAATTTTAAAGATTTTCACCTCGCTTGTCTTTGATGGCTGATTTCTAATTAAGCCAATTAAGAACTAAGAAATTGTCTGCTAAGATTTTTAATTTTAAGTTGATAATTTAAATGGTAACTCACATAACATAATTTCTCAACTTAAGGTATTTTTAGTAACTTCCATGAAAGTAATGGGGCTGTTTTTTTATGCATAAACACACAGTTCATAGAAATTTAGTAGCAAAACTGGAAATCCGAAGAAACCTTCTACTCTTTTTTTAGAAATTTTTGAAACTGATCGAGGTCGCAGTTTTGCGAAAATTCGTAAAAAAATCTTAACTCGAAAACTATGAAAAATATGACGTCACTTTTCAGGCCACCCTGTATATTATTCCTTGTCAAATATACTTAAGTTGTTTCACAATGCAATATTGTAGAACTAGATGTACACTAATAAAGTCCGGTATGGTAATAAGCCTAACATTTATGTTATTCAACGTCATAGGCCATGTTTGGCTCTAGCGCAACCTTATCTACACCGAGCTATCATAAACTTGTCTGGTGCAGTTCGTTTACCTGGCAATAGTAATAAGTGGCAATACTTCAAAATTCGACACGAAGAAATGTAATTTCATCTGGCGAAATGATACATCAGTCTGGCAAAGTAAAGTGTAGTACGTTGGTGATTGTGTTCAATTATGATAATGCTGCTACTGTTTAAGATTATCGTTGCCAGCTTGTAACCACGCATCATTTTGCTGTCACAAAAAAAAATCAATCTTGGCACCCCTACTCATTACTCGTCAATTTTCCATGCAATATTGGTTTGGCGTGTAGGTATTTTGTTTTTATTGTAACCACTACTGTTAAGAATATTAAGTATTTTCTATTATGAATTATTGACTTTATCGTGGACCTTCCATTCCAAACTTGAAGGGTTGTTCAGTAGTATACAGTACCTAGTGTAGAGATTAGGTAATTTAGAATAAAATAAAGCCTTTTACGTGTTTTAGAATAAAAAAATGGCACGTAAAAGTGCTAGTAAAAAAAAAACATGTGCTCTTTAATATTTATCTTTTCATTATTTAAAATTTATGACCTAATATTCGGTGTCTAGTGGATATTTAGTCGCTGTGTTTAGACTCTAACTATATAGATTTGGCATCTGCATTGACAGATCAACTTTTCATCTGTCTACCGCCGTTCCTTATTCAAATATAGTTTTCTCCATGACACTCTACTCGACAGGGCCATTAGCAGACTAATAAAATGTCTTATCTGAATAATGAGAGGAATAGAGATTATCATTCGAGTATTATTCGAATTTACCAGTTGAACGCGTTGGTTGTTAGCTCGTTATGTTTGCATAATTAGCTATGACATTTAGTTCCGATTTGTACAGGCAGGTAAATTATATTGTGTAAGAGCTAATAGATGCAGTTAACTATTATTTCGTTTAGATAAAACAGCCATTGTAAATAAAATTTTATTTTCTTGCCAGTTCTTCTTGGCGAAGGTCTTTTCGAACTGCTGGTAGAGTCAATATGTACAAAAAATTAACATAAAAAAATCAGTATTTGAATTTGTAAACCTTCGTTACCACACAACATAATAAAACTGAAATATCAGTCAGTACACTGGATTGCGATGCTTTTATGTTTATTAAATATAACAAAACATTTGTTTTGAAATTCTGCGCGTTTATGTCTTTTCCACGAACACAACACTAATATTTAAAGATTTTATATGTAAATATGCCTTTTATATGTAAATTTTATATTTTTAAATGTAACGCGATTTTTTTGCTTGTGTATGTCGATTAAAAATGTTAATGTAAGTTTATAAATATGTGTGTAAAAATGTTTTGTTGTTCAATAAAGATTTATTTTTATTATTATTACTATATATATAATTCAATTCAAGTTAAACTAGCGTTGGTATATTCTTGGGACACAACTTAAAATTCTAAAAAAAATTAAAGAAATTTAAAACTCACCTTCATTTTTCAAAACCAATCACAAACAGTAATGCACACAAGTCACACAGTCAGCTAAGTCACAATAAAGCACCAATTAATATCACTTCATTTCTCGAACACCATTAAAAAAAAAAACTAAAAAAAATCAGCCAGTATTCTAAAAAGTAATTAGATACGCATCGGAATTTAAAAAAAATATCTGGTAGCAACAATAAAAGTAAAAGTGTCGAGGTGTGCGTATTCTTTTTTTTAAATTGTTGACGTAAGGCAAAAGACAGCACTGGTTGGCGATAGATTCGATATGAAATACAAAATAGGTCATCGAACAGTATTAAAACCACCCCCACTTGCGCGGACAAGTGTAGAATGTAGAGACCTGGAGAAAGTTGGGAAAATGTATCTTGTACTGTAACTATAAGGTATCGAATTGCGTGTACGTTATTGTATAGAGGAGTTGGTGTACTTAGCTATTTCATTCAACTGCCTTGGTAAGATGTGATAACAATTTGATAGTGTGATTATAAAATTATATAGTAGGTATTTGTTACAACTTCATTTGGAACGTGGATTATATTATAATAGCTATTATATTTTTTTCTAATAAAAGTAAATTGCTGCTGAGGAAAAGTTAAAGATGAGGACGTCACGAAAAGCAGACGGAGGTTTTTATCCAAGTGGCGTAGTGGCTGTAGCCCTGCTTCACTCGCCCGAAGTCCAAGATTCAGGTCTGGTAGAGACATTCATTTGTGTGATGAACAGAGATCTTTCTATTCGGGTCATGATTATTTATATTTATATCGATATGTTTATTCTGGGTTCCTCCAGGTCAATTTAGGGTCATCCATAACACCGTTTGTCTGCTTGTTTATTTGTTTTTATGTCTGTCTCCCATTACTCTTGATGAAATGAAATATTTATTTTCTCAACATTGTTCACATTTTGTTCTTATTGAGGTCAAAAAAAACATGACTCTATCACCAGTTCGGAAAAACCTTCGTGAAGAAGAACTGGGAAGAAACTTCACCTAAAAAACTACACTAACTTGACGGAAAGTTAAGATGAAGCCTTGGGATGACTCACCCAAGAGCTGCTTCCTAGGATAGCAGATGCAGCAGTAGGAGATTTAGCAGTAGATAAGTACTAGTGGGATATTTAGTCAAGACTTTTAGATTTTTAAAAGCCAATTCTGTATTTCCAAAGTTATACACTTACATTATGTTTTACTGTTTTTGAATGGTAATAAGATAGTTGAGTCGACTTATCTGATTGTCTACAATAAGTAATATCTTGTAAAAGGAGGCTGCGCCTTAAAATTAAAGGTCGTTGATTACAAACGTTCTACTAAGTCGAAACTTTGTGCATTTTAGGTTCCGAAGTCCCCTCGGATCCGTCATACATATAAAAAAAAACAATTCTTTTGTTTTATGACAATAGTAAATACACTAGAAGTTTGCCTCTGTTATCCTCATTCAGAGATATCATATCCCTAACCCTCTCTGCCGGTTACAAGCACTTGATGGGTATTCGAGTTCGACACAATTTTGACATGACCCGTAGCATCAAGCTGTCTTTAAATATACTCCGAGTGATGATAAATAGCTTTGTTTTTAATATTCCACAAAATACAAAAACTTATGCCAGTGAGAAAAACTGCAATTTCATATCTAAACTTAATTTATAAATGCATGTATATAATTTATACATAACTTAAAAAAATCTCAATCCTGAACATATTATCTAAGTTTATGCAAAATCTACTCTCTAATTTAAGCTTTTCTAGGTTTTGTTGAAAGTTAAGCCCGGAAATTTTTAACTATTAAATAACTACTTCTGATGCGAATATCAAATTTTATACAATCTATGGATTGTAACGCCATTATAAAGATCAAGACTTATATCTCGGTAATCCGTGTTCTCATATTATGCCAAGATAGCCTAAGTCAGCAAGATATTGAGTGGTCGATTCGTGCTTAAGACAAGACTGGGTCTGGTCGATTTCTTGTCTTTGTGACTTGCACATTTGTCGCCCATGCTACGCCAGGTGTCTTCACCATTTATTTTATCTTAACTATTTGTAAACATAACCAAATATAATTAACTTCTCTAGCCAACAAATTGAGTGTATAACACTTTAAAACTATTTAAATAACATTTTCAGCTATTTACAAATCAGTCAAAATGTGAGCGTTTATTTGAGCGTTTATTTTATGTGAGCTGGTTAAGTGAAAATCTATTCTTGATATTACATTTGTAAACATAATATGTTTAACATAACATATTATGTTATACTCCAGCATTCCAAGTGTTAGAGCGGCATTGATGGAGATTTTTTTGTTACGAAAAAAAAATATTATAAACGCATAATAATTTATAAGTTTAAAATGTAATTATCCATATAATACATCAAATTATAAATAAGCATTTATATATTGTGCCTGTAAATTTAGTGTTGTTTTTTCTATCTCTATTTTTCTATCTCTTGTATATGCATTTATTTTTTCTATCCTTACTTTGTGACTTAAATATTAAGTATTCTGAATCCTATCTATGAAAACTTTGTTTTAAAAAATGTATTTACTTTTACTCTTAGCTGTTTTTCTGTAATTTAAAAATAAATAAATAAATATGCAAGTGGTTTAACCTAAATACCTATTAAGTCAAACGACTTTTAGGTTTGTTTTCTTAACAACAGGTTCAAGAAATTGTTTTGGATCAATGTTAACGAGAAAGGCAATAAAACTCACTGCGTAAACAGTATACGATATAGAAAATTCTCAAAAATAAATATAAAGTAAATCATTTGTTAGGAAACATTTGATAACAGACCAGGGTGCCATGAACAGACAACGTAAAACTCCTAACACCTACCTATTTACCTATTTGTTTAAATTACAAAGATCCCATTACCTAAAGTGTTAAAGTAACAATTACCGAATAGTATTATTACCAAACAAGACATCAGTGAACTCGGAGCCGACTCGTTGCCCACAGCCGTGTGTTTAACAAATTGTAATATTTATACACTTAGAGAGAGTCGAGTTTCTTCTGAATCCATCGCAAAGTCACCGACTCCTGCGCACGCGATGTAGAATATTTTGCAGTATTCGATTTTGTACTAACAATATTTGTTATTATTTTTGTTATTTTAACTGAATCGGAAAGGTACATATGCTGAAGTATCAAATAAGAAATAAACACATGTCAATATTTTTTCAACAGTGACTTGTTATCAGTTTAGTTGATATCACTAATACCTAAGGCAGCAAAACAGCACTCCTTGGCGACCCGAACCAAAAAAGAGCCATCAAAAGATTTACCATAAGGTTCTTTACACACTGTTTTCTTTCTGAGGTAAGAGGTTATTATACAACGTTCGAGAGGTCCAAAAAGTTATGGCTGAGAAGTTTGTTTAAAGGCGATGCCAAGATTCCTTAGTAAACCTGTAGGAAGCTGACTTGCACAGAGCTAAGTTATAATTTACTTCGGAGTTAGCCAGTTAGTCAGTTCAATCTATCTAGTCAATTTCCACTAGACTGATAGAGATGTACAGCGCTATTTGAGCAGAGTTAGTTTAAATTTTTAACTCTGGTCCGTGTAAATCGGTTTAAATATTTGAGGCTAGCGATGGCTGGTTGCAGAGTCTTAGGTACCAACCAGACGCGCACATCGCCTCGCCGTGTCATTGTCGGTATAGATTGAAATCTCAATCTCACAGACTGATAGTAGAAAAATTATTTTGCTTTGAGATCTGTATTAGAGGTGGTCGTTGAATCAATCAACAATTTTTTTAACAGCTTTTCATTCGTCAACGAATTAAGTGTTATTCATTGATGAAATAACAGGTTGAAAATATTATCTGTTAATTTACGTCAACGAACATGATCAGACGCATTAGTTCAATAGACTTTATTTTATGCAATTCCAAAAAAGCGGTTAAAAATATTAACTGTTAATTTCTCAACAGTTTTTGCTCAACGGATAATTTCAATACAAATTTCATTAATTTCTGAGAGAGAATCAACTGGTTTGCGAAAATAACACTTTCGAACGAAAAAATGCATAGAAAAGTGAACCAAATATCTTTAGATCTTTAATCAATTTATTATAAAAAACAAATACTTATTTCTATGCTTAAAACAATGTAACATAAACTTAATAAAGTTTTATCGTACATCACTTATGAACGGACATCGTCGGTAGATAATTGTTTTATAAAAAACATACTTAATATCTTGAACAAACAAGTTCACGAGTTCTTACTAAATATTTTTTACAAGTCAGAAACTGGTTTTGTGCAATTGTGATCGAGTTTCTGTGTATTTGCACGTGTTAGGAAATTATTATTATTGATTATTGCATAGTGAAGTTATTACAATTCTACTGGGTTATCTGTGAAGTGAAGAGCGTTGCATTTAACCAATAGTAGTTCGTAGAACTCTGTAGTTCCATTTTCTGCCACTTCACAGATAAGTTGATGGCTCTGTAGTAATTCGTTTAAAAAGGTAGATTGATCAAATAACGACTTTTTTAAATTTACCAATTATTCTTAGTTATTAAGAAAATGTGTATGATATGTTAAAAAATTATATTGATAACTGTTGTATTTATTCCCATAAAATTGATATAATCTTAAGTTCAATCTTAAAAGCGGACACTGTTTCCGTTGTAATTTATTTATTTTATACTTGAATGTTTTATTTTTGGTTTATGTGAAGATTCGTATTGTTTAACAGTTAGTGTTTTAAAGTACTGTATATTAATTCAATTTTTGTGTACTTGTATATTAACATATAAAAGTATTGCAATTGACACTATAAATTTGCAACGTTAACTGTGATTGGTTGTTCAACAAAGTCACGTCATCCCGCGTTTTTGGGATAAGGGAAGGGAATAAAAAGCAAGGTAATGGCGGATGGCGGGACAATTTTGTTGGGGCGATCAAGCAAAGTGGTAATTGGCAGAAAGACTGTTTTTGCTAAAAATATTTTAAGGACATAGCCGGATAACAAGTGAGTTAAGTAATTTATTATTTTTCTAACTGTTTTTCTATTTTTATATTTCAAAGGTTACTATAAAGTTGCTATGCTAGATTAATTGATCTATATCCTTTAATTATAGTATTAACTGTGAAATAACTGTACAAGAGCATATACTGTATCATTGATACTGTGCATAAAAAGCATCTACTGTTAGATTAATGAATAAACTGTTTAGTGGGTTAACCTGAAGTTATCCTGACTGGTTTGTAAAACCAAACTAATTTGATAAACTGTACGAGAACATATAATGTCTCATTGATACTGTGCATAAAAAGCACCTACTGTTAGATTAGTAATTAAACTGTATGGTGGGGTAGCGTGAAGTTATCCTGACTGGATCGTAGGAACGAAATAATTTGATTACTGTAACGATAGAATATATTATAGATAAATATATTGAGCTGATTTTAAATCCTTAATTTAAGATTGAATAATTTACTAAAATAGTATCGATTAACTTTACTTCATTTAAATGGCTGTGGCTAAATGATTTTATTCAGAATTTATCTATGTGTGACTACCTGAATATAATAATTATTATGGTTACATATTTAATGGTATTATTTTATTTCCCAAACTTACCCTAATTATATAAGTAAATGCATTTAACCCTTTGCTGGACCCGAAGGTGATAACAATTATGTTTTAATGGCTCTTTTACTGTCCGTCAAAGTGTTAAATTAACATCAGAAGTGGGATAGAACTTTAACCTATTTTTTTTAAATCATTTTTCGGATTTCAGAATGGACCCTGGAGCATTGCTGAGTCTGTTTAAGCAAGTAGTGGAACAAAGGGATGATGATGTGGCACTGCCAATTTTCGACCCAAATAAAAACCACACTGGAGCTGCTAGTTGGTGTAATTCTATTGAAGTGTTAGCAAAGGAATTCAAATGGAGCTCCATCAAGACAGCTGCGAAAGCCGGTAAGGCCCTCAAGGGCACTGCTGTATTATGGTTCGAAAACTGGGACCCACCTCTTGGAAGATCGTGGGAAAATTTTCGAGACGACATAGTAAATGCTTTTCCTGAACTTAGAAATTTAACTGATAAACTCACAATGGCTGTTCTTTTTACGTCCGACTCTTCGGAATCTTATGGAGAATACGCCAGGGAAAAAATTAGGTTACTTCAATGTACAAAGATAACATTTACTAATGATCAAATAATTGAATTAATTTGTGGTGGCATTAGCAATGTTGATGTAAGAATGTCTGCTCTTAATAGTAATTTAACTTCTACTGCTAGTCTTATAAGTCTCCTTTCTTCGTACAGTAAAACTAAGAAACGACCTATAGATAATAATGAACAATCTGTTATACCAAAGCGTAGCAAACTGGCAGTTGAAAGAAAATGTTTTATTTGTAACAAAATTGGCCATGTACAATCCCAATGTTATCATAATAAGTCCGTTCTAGTTAAACCTTCTGATTCTCAACCTAGCACTAAGATTTGTTCTTACTGTAAAAAGATTGGGCATGTTGAAGCGATGTGTTACTATAAACAACGATCAGTTAACCCTTCTACCATTGCTATAACTCCAAAAAAAGAGGTAAATTTTTTAGGACAACCAAATTAACACTTACTAAGGTGTTAATCAATAATATTCCAATAAATGCTCTTATTGATACAGGGGCCAGTTGCTGTTTGATTAAAGAATCAATAGCAAAACGTTTGGGTTGTAATTTACTTCCTGTATCAATTTACCTTAGTGGAATTGGGCTGAATAAAATTCATGTTTTTGCAGTTATTAAGGTAATAGTAAAATTTGATGAAGTTAATTTAGAATTAGAGATTTACGTAGTTAGGGACTATGACTTTCAATACGATTTATTGATAGGTAGAACTGCAGTCCAGTACCCTGACATCGAAATTGTTACCGACTTATCGGGTAGTCGTTTAATTAGAAAGAGTGTTCAATCGGGCTTGAATATTAATGTTATATTTTCATTTCTAGAACGTTTAGAGTCTGAGTTACAACCAAAAATTGAACATTTGGATACAATACTTCAACATAAGATATTAGAAATTTTTCACAAATATCCTTCTATTTTAAATGAAACAACTACTGTTAAAACTGGTGAACTTAATTTGCGATTAAATAAAAATGAAATTATAAACTACCGTCCATATCGACTAGCCCCAATTGAAAAAGAGAAAGTAGATAAAATAATAAAAGAACTTTTGGAAAAGCAAATAATTATGGAAAGTGACTCTGATTTTGCCAGTCCCGTTATCTTAGTAAAAAAAAAAGATGGTAGTGACAGGCTTTGTATCGATTATAGGGCTTTAAACAGAATCATAGAGAAAGATAGATACCCATTACCACTTATAGAAGACCAAATTGATAAATTAGGGAAAGCAAAGTTGTATATTTCTATCGATATGAAAAATGGCTTCCACCAGGTTCCCGTTTCAGTGGATTCCAGAAAATACACTGCCTTTGTAACCCCTACGGGTCATTATGAATTTTTGAAAATGCCTTTTGGTATATGTAACGGGCCATCTGTTTTTCAAAGAGCAATTTCGAAAGCTGTGCAGCATCTTAGTTTTATTTTAGTATATATTGATGATATTCTTATTCCATTTTCTAATATTGAGGAAGGGCTGATTTATTTAGAAGAAACTGTCAAAGCATTAAGTATTGCGGGTTTTACTGTTAATCTTAGTAAATGTAATTTTTTTGTTGATAGTATCGAATATCTTGGTAGACATATATCTCAAGATGGTGTAAGGCCTAGTGAATTAAAAGTAGCAGCTTTAGTTGATTCTCCTGTACCTAGTAATGTTAAGCAAGTACGGCAATTTATGGGCCTAGCAAGCTACTTTCGAAAGTTCATTCCCTATTTTGCGACACGTACAGCTTGCATGACTAAATTAATAAAAAATAATGAAAAATGGGAATGGGGACCAGAGCAGGACGCAGCCAGGGAATATGTTATTAAACACTTGTCCAGTAAACCACTACTTACAGTTTTTGATCCAGCATTAGAAACCGAACTGTATACAGATGCTAGTTCTTTGGGTTACGGAGCTATATTGATTCAAAGAAAAGAACAAAATAAAAAGGTTGTTGCTTATTTCAGTAAAAGGACTACACCTGTAGAATCTCGATATTGCTCATATGATTTAGAAACACTGGCAATATTTAATGCTTTGAGACATTTCAGGGTATATTTGTTAGGGATAAAATTTAAACTGTATACTGATTGTAATTCAATTAAATCCACCATGAACAAAAAGGACCTTTCTCCTCGCGTAGCTCGATGGTGGACTTTTATGCAGGATTTTGATTTTGAGATTGTCTATAAAAAAGGAAAATATATAGGACATGTTGATTATTTGAGCCGTAATCCAGTGGAAAAGAATGCTTCTCAGGTTTCTCGATTAGATTTACCACCTACAAACAGTCATCATAAACAAAGTGTAGTTAATGTCATTAATTTAATAGACGGAACCCCATCTTGGTTAGAGACAGCGCAACAAAATGACATGGAAACTCAAAATTTAATAAGTCGAGTTGTAGCTGGTGAAATTGATCAGAATCAATATTTTTTGCGCAATAATTTATTGTATTACAGAGTTCCAAATCGTGAGCCTAAACTGTATATTCCAAAAGGACTTAGATTCAATCTACTGCAAATTTTCCACGACGAAAATTGCCACGTAGGATTGGAGAAAACGTTAGAAAAAATTCGTGAACATTTTTGGTTTCCACGTATGATCACTTACGTAAAAAAATATATAAAGCATTGCTTAATATGTATACAACGAAAGGTTCATGTAGGTCCAAAACAAGGATTTTTACATCCAATAGATAAGGCTCCTATCCCATTCCACACTATTCACTTAGACTGCTCAGGCCCATTTACAGCATCACTAGATGGATACAAATATATTTTGTTAATGATAGACGGTTTTACTAAATTCTGTTTGTTGAGACCCTTGAAAAGCTTAATTTCCGCTGAATTGGTTCCAATTTTGAGAGATACGATAACTACATTTGGAACACCCTCACTAGTTATAACAGATAAAGGTTCTAATTTTAGTTCTAATCAAACTCAGTCTTTATTTAGGGAATTAAAAATTAATCATCACATGATCGCTACGGGGACACCTAGGGGCAATGGTCAAGTAGAACGTTATGTTACCACTGTTATAGATATGTTAAATACAACCTGCAATGGTTCGTCAGACTGGCCAAGCGGCTTGTGGAAAGTACAGCAATCCATCAATACTACTTTTCAAAAATCCACGGGTTTTACGCCAATGCGTTTACTTATTGGTTGCAACGCAAATATTCCATCTATACAATCACGCTTAAATGATATTGATGTATCTGAGTGTAATACAGATGTAAGGGCAGATCGTGAAATAGCCCACCAACGTTTAAATTTACTAGCTGCTAAGTTTAAAAATCGTTTTGATAAGACTAGGCGAGATAATAAGAATTTTGAAATAGGCAATATAGTATACGTAAATCAGGATCATAGGAGGAATGACAAACTTAGTCCTAGATTTAAGGGTCCATATAGGATATCTGCCATTCTTCCCCATGACCGATACCATCTTCAAGGATTAGGAAACTTGAGGAATATTGATGTCGCCAAGGAGAAGTTGCGATTATATCCAGGTAATTGGGTAGAGGAAAACGAGAATACTCAATGATAAATGAATTAGATTTTGACTTTTTTTTTGTTTTTTTAGTCTAGAAGTGCTAGTCGTGAATCGTGGGACACTGGAACACATTTACTTTGTTGATCACTTCTTACATATATATTTTTTATGACTTATTAATAATAATTTGATTCGTCATTTGAAGCATTATTTAGTTTTGTTATTACATATTGCATAATGTACTTCGGGACGAAGTACTGTCAGTATGGCCGTGTTAGGAAATTATTATTATTGATTATTGCATAGTGAAGTTATTACAATTCTACTGGGTTATCTGTGAAGTGAAGAGCGTTGCATTTAACCAATAGTAGTTCGTAGAACTCTGTAGTTCCATTTTCTGCCACTTCACAGATAAGTTGATGGCTCTGTAGTAATTCGTTTAAAAAGGTAGATTGATCAAATAACGACTTTTTTAAATTTACCAATTATTCTTAGTTATTAAGAAAATGTGTATGATATGTTAAAAAATTATATTGATAACTGTTGTATTTATTCCCATAAAATTGATATAATCTTAAGTTCAATCTTAAAAGCGGACACTGTTTCCGTTGTAATTTATTTATTTTATACTTGAATGTTTTATTTTTGGTTTATGTGAAGATTCGTATTGTTTAACAGTTAGTGTTTTAAAGTACTGTATATTAATTCAATTTTTGTGTACTTGTATATTAACATATAAAAGTATTCCAATTGACACTATAAATTTGCAACGTTAACTGTGATTGGTTGTTCAACAAAGTCACGTCATCCCGCGTTTTTGGGATAAGGGAAGGGAATAAAAAGCAAGGTAATGGCGGATGGCGGGACAATTTTGTTGGGGCGATCAAGCAAAGTGGTAATTGGCAGAAAGACTGTTTTTGCTAAAAATATTTTAAGGACATAGCCGGATAACAAGTGAGTTAAGTAATTTATTATTTTTCTAACTGTTTTTCTATTTTTATATTTCAAAGGTTACTATAAAGTTGCTATGCTAGATTAATTGATCTATATCCTTTAATTATAGTATTAACTGTGAAATAACTGTACAAGAGCATATACTGTATCATTGATACTGTGCATAAAAAGCATCTACTGTTAGATTAATGAATAAACTGTTTAGTGGGTTAACCTGAAGTTATCCTGACTGGTTTGTAAAACCAAACTAATTTGATAAACTGTACGAGAACATATAATGTCTCATTGATACTGTGCATAAAAAGCACCTACTGTTAGATTAGTAATTAAACTGTATGGTGGGGTAGCGTGAAGTTATCCTGACTGGATCGTAGGAACGAAATAATTTGATTACTGTAACGATAGAATATATTATAGATAAATATATTGAGCTGATTTTAAATCCTTAATTTAAGATTGAATAATTTACTAAAATAGTATCGATTAACTTTACTTCATTTAAATGGCTGTGGCTAAATGATTTTATTCAGAATTTATCTATGTGTGACTACCTGAATATAATAATTATTATGGTTACATATTTAATGGTATTATTTTATTTCCCAAACTTACCCTAATTATATAAGTAAATGCATTTAACCCTTTGCTGGACCCGAAGGTGATAACAATTATGTTTTAATGGCTCTTTTACTGTCCGTCAAAGTGTTAAATTAACACACGCGTGTGCGTAGGTCAAACTTGTTTTTTGACTATCTATAAAGGGTGTTGAATGTATTGTAACGCTTGTAGAATTGCTACGCTTTTTTTGTTTTTTGTTTTTTTTTGTTTTTTTTTCAATTATTATAATTTTTTATTTTATTTATTTTTTTTTTTTTGTTTATCTGTTTGTTATTTGTTTGGTTTGTTTTGTACATGTTATGAAGATGTATTTAATACTCAAGTTTATTAAAAAAATGTATTTTCAATTTATCCTTAATATTTTTAGGTATTAAATTTATTTTCACTTCTTTGGGCAAATTATTGATTAAATAAGGAATTTTATACCCTAGAGTGTTTTTACCGTAGAGATTGTTAAATTTTGGTATTGCTAATTTGTTGTTTGTGGTGCTGCGAGTTCGCCCGTCTTTGTTATACGGTATTTGTATATTTTTATTAAAATAATTTTCGACGAGTAAAGTGTATTTGATTTTATCATAAATGGGTAGAACATTGCAGTATTGAAACAACCTGCTGTAGTCATCTTTAAACTTGAACTTGATTTTTTGTGGTACTATCTTTTTCAATATTCTAAGTTGTAGTTCATAGATCATATTCAGATGGGTCTTAAAGGTAAGACCATAGCTGCTCAATCCATATGCGATTATAGATTCTCCTAGTGACTTATACAGTTGTATTAATATCGAAGTTGGTATTTTATGTTTCACAATACTAAATTTGGCAAGAATGGCTTTTAATTTGTCACGAACATAGTTAATATGTTCTGTCCACTTGAGGCGACTATCTATAATTAACCCGAGATATTTGTGTTTATCGACCAGTTCAATTGAAGGACATCCGCAGTTATTTATACTTATGGTTTTATTCTGATGCATGCAGGCATGTGAATGAGCTATCACATGTACCTGGTGTTTTTTTCAGTTGGTACTAGAACTTATGTACATTATTTTAGTTTTATCCGTGTTAATGACTAGACCAGCGTTGTGTGACCATTGCGTGAGTTTGTCAAAATCCTTTTGTAGATTTTCAAGTGCATCCGAAATGTTATCGTGGGAAGCTAATAGACATGTGTCGTCAGCGAACTGATAAATCTGACATGTTTTTATAATATTCATGACATTGTTGACGTACACCAGGTAGTGCAACGGCCCGAGGACGGATCCCTGCGCAGTGCCCTCACGTACCGGAGTTTTCTTACTTATAGCGTTTCCGACTCTGACACAGAATGCGCGATCGTTCAAGTAGTCAGAACACCAGCGCAAGAGTGGACCTCTTATCCCGCATTCGTTTAGCCTTTCCAAAAGTGTAGAATGTCTGAGTGTGTCAGAGGCTTTACTATAGTCTATAAATACAATTAGTACATTCTTTTTATTATTAAGGTGTTCATTAATCGGGTCGGTAAAGGCAGATAAAAGTTGTGTGGTGTTTTTTTAGGTTGAAAACCAAATTGTATTTGACTCAAGATACAATTTTTATCTAAAAATGAATGCATTTGTTTGCTCACGTATTTCTCAACAACTTTGTCAACTGTCGATAGTATAGTTATTGGCCTAAAGTTTTCATATTTTGTTTTTATACCATTTTTAAAGATAGGTCTTACTATTCCTGTTTTTAGCTGTGAAGGATACCTACCAGTTTTCATACTTGTATTTATTAATTGGGCAATAAGAAAAGAAATTTTATTGCATACATATTTAATGTCAATAGTGCGAATACCATCTACACCAGGTGCTCTGTTGTGATCGAGATTATTTATAATTTTATTTATCGTTGTACTGTTTGCTTCCTGAAAGTGCATGGAAACGTTACAACTTTTTTGATATGATTTTAGATCTAGAAGATTTACATTGCATTTAGGTATAATGGCTTTGACACTGTCAATAAATGTTTTAGCAAAACTATTTGCGATGTCTATTGGCTTTGTGTGCTGGTTTTCAAAAGCATCGAGAATTACTTTATCGATTGATGGTTTAACTCTACCCGTGAGTGTATTTAACAAGGACCACAAGTTCTTGGGGTTGTTTTTGTTGTTATTTATTTCATTTAGAGTGTAGTTATTTTTGGCCTTTTGTATTATTTTACTAGCGTAGTTACGAGCTTTATTGTACTTTTGTTTTATTATGTTATTACTAGTGTCTTTTACCCATTGGCTAAAAAGATAATCTCTATATTGGCATGCATTATTAATTTTTTTATTCATCCATTTGTTGATGTTTCTCTTATTATTCAATATTTTTATTTTTATTTCGGCATTTTTGTAACATTTATTTAACATATTTTTTATAAATTTGTATATTTCTAGTGGACATTGAACATTATTAACTTGACCTTTTAAGTTTTTTAAGTATGGTAGGGTCATAACCCAGTCTAAAGCTTGGAGCATCCTTTATATGATTTTGCGTTTGGTCTCCAATGCAGGCGACAGCAACGGCTCGGTGATCAGCCAGAACAGTGCCTAGTGCCGCGGTGAAAAGGTGTTGTGTGCGGGACCTTGCGTATATATGATCAATACAAGTTTTGGTAATTCTGTTCTAAATCAACTGAATTCGTGTGTATTCTGTTATCCCGCACGCAAGACCTAGACCGTATAACATGCAATTATATTTATGTTTTATAGGAGTGTCCCTCAAAAGATCTATATTTGTGTCTCCTAATACATATAAATCGTTTTTTGAACTTACGTTTCGCAGAAGGTCGTGTAATTCTTTTATAAATAAGTGTTTACTCGTATCCGGGGGGCGATAGACAGCACAAAACGTAGCGGAGTAGCCGTAATGTGTTTTAATTTGAAATAATAAGGATTCATAGTGTTTGAATTAATTACCGTGCATTTGTGTTTATTGTTAACATATACAAGTATTCCTCCACCCTTTTGAGTTTTACGTAGCTTTGAATACATTTCGTAGCCTTTGATTTTATATAAGCATCTCAGGGGATCTTTTATGTTTGCTTCTGTCACTATAATAATATCAATACATTTTTTACTCGAAATCATGTTTTGTTCTAAAGAAGAAAAGTTTTTAATAAGAGATCTTATATTAATATGCAAGCATAATAGACTTATTGAGTTAGGGCTAGGCGGTAAGTTGTTTATTAAGGAATTGATATTAACGCAGTTAGGAATTTCATTTATATCGTCTAATTGGAAATCGAATGTTACTAGTATAGTGTGTTATGTGCAGTGTTTACATTATATGCAGGTTTACTTAACTAATTTTCTTATATCTGCTTCAGAGCGTATTACCACTGATTCGCTTTTATCTTCTT
Source organism: Marasmarcha lunaedactyla (assembly GCA_923062675.1). NCBI lineage: Eukaryota > Metazoa > Arthropoda > Insecta > Lepidoptera > Pterophoridae > Marasmarcha > Marasmarcha lunaedactyla. The sequence continues at coordinate 2,192,171 of OV281344.1, forward strand.
TTCTGACGCGTATGATCCCGTTTTTGCACCAAATGTACTTAAAGCTTGCTTTTAATTGCTGTTTAGTTGTCCAGAGCAATTTTTTATTGAAAGATGTGAGTGCTTCATGTATATAAACATTATTGTTACACCCTTCCTTTGGGGCGTTAGGAACCACATTTGCCACGGTTATACTAGTAGCTTTCGCCGATTCCAGCCACTTTTTTTGGAAAGATTCGGATCGCAATTTAACGTATAGGGTACCCATACGGTTCTTTGTTGCAGGACGGTGTTTGATATTTTCTATATCACTGTAGGAGCCATTCAGCCTCTCTGCTACTTTTTCGGCTATAATTGTGGCATCTTGAAGTGACATATTTGGTATATTAGTTATTTCTAAGGTTTGGTATAACTGTTTTTGTTCAAAGTCTTGTATCCTTTGTTCCAGTGCGCCTACCCGTACTTCGAGATTGTTGTTTTTGTTTGTCAATTCTATATTTTTCTTTTTTAGGTCTTGTATTGTACTTTTTAGGGATTGTATACTGTCTAATATTTCATCCATCTTCTCTGTGTGAAATTCAAAGGATTTGGTTAACTCTTTGAGTTCGTTTTTCATTGCCTTTTCCATTTCTGTGGAGATATCTTGCAGAAGCTTTTTCATGTCAATTGCAGAAGTCGTATGGCGCTTGATCTGATCGTCATCCGATTCTTCTTCTTCTCCATTAGGCACAATCACTGATCGACGTTTTGGGGAGTAAACCTTACATTATTGGCAGGTCCATTCTAGGTTAGTGTTTGCGCGCAGTGCAGCCTGCTGTTTCGTAGATAATCCAGAACAATCGGATGAAAGGTGAACTATTTTGTCACATTTGTTACACTCCACTCCTGGTTTGGTTTTAGCAATATTTTTATTACACGTATCACATTTAGACATTTTTAACGGTTTTATTGCAAAGAACGCGTGTACACAGTGTGACTACCGACTACCGACTATCGATACAAATAAGAAAGAAACACAATGGTATTTATGAAAAAAATACTTTGATCTTCTACATACTTTTTTTTTTTAATTTTGCTCCTTATTTATCGCAGGACAGCGTTTGTTTGACTGTATAAAATATTTTGTTATCTTATCAACGGATTTACAAGTCATAATGATAATTTCTTATGATCTGTTTTTTCACTAAAATACACTAACACTAATTTCACATTTCACACTATATTTAATTTTACAGTAAAGGCACGCACAGTTTGAAATAAACTTTTTTTTTATGCCGCCTAAGCTACACCCTCTCAGGAGGAAGGTGGAAGATGCGTCATGCATACCGCCGCAGGCAACCGACTTACGCGACGGTGATGTGGGACTCATCAAACACCATGTTTTTTTTTTATGCTGCCTAAGCAACACCCTCACGGGAGGGAGGTGGAAGATTCGTCATGAATACCACCGCAGCCGTCTGCGGGGTGATGTGGGACTCACCAGAGTGGCACCTACCCACTACAACCACCTTAGCGACTGTAGCATGGGAATGCTGTCCAGCCTTCATCGGAGCGACACCCGGATAGGGAGGTGGGTGCTTTTTTTTTCCCGTTTGGGCAGGAGGCAAAAAATGCATTTCCGCATGCCTCTCACGCGCATTACAAGGCATCCGAGACTAGCTCCTAATGAGCACTACCCACTAAAAAACCCCCTGTCGGCTCGTGCAATTTTTTGCCACTCAGCCTTCATCTGAGCGACGGCCAATTGGAGAAAGAGGCCGCGCTAGCGGGGCCCAGAAGGAGTCACCCGCTGGAATTACATAGCACTGAAGGTGCTCAAAGCAATGAAGGTGAATACATAGCACTGAAGGTGATCAAAATTAAAAAAAAAATTAAAAATTTCAAAATAAAATTGAATTAATTCGGATTTACGTTAGAAATAGGATTTACGTTAGAATTAGAATTTACGTCAGAATTAGAATTTGCGGCCAGAAGGGCTTCGAGATCGGCTGACAGTCTGGTGGAAGAGTACGCTTGCGCATTCCTAGGCCTAGCGACTTTGAACTTCGAATCTAAGACAGGAGTAGTATATGAGACTGAATCACGAACTAAAGGATTGGGATGGGTTTCGGAGCGTTTGAAGAACGCTTCAGAGAGTGTTTTGAGGTGTTGTTGTACTGTAGGCAGTTCAAGATCTCTATGCAAGTCCGCGTAACGCACGTACCACGGGGCGTTTGTGGCCCTGCGGCCAAAGAGGTTTTGAACTACCTGCAGTTTGTGTAGGAGGGAGGGTTTGGCGTGGGCAAAGATTGGCGAGGCATATGTCATGACGGGTCTAACGCAGACCTTGTAAAGTGTACGTTTGTTTCTGAAAGACATTTTACTTTTTCTACCTAACATGCTATTTAGGCGGCCTAAGTAGTGACGGGCGAGTTTCGAAACTCTATCGACGTGTGGCTTGAAAGAAAGCGTCGGATCTAATGTGACGCCTAAGTATTTAGTACTGCGCTTCCAGGGGATGGGAATGCCTAACATTCGAACGTGGGGATCGCCAGCAGGACGACGGCGTTTGTGGTCGAAGCGCATCGCAGAACTCTTTTCAGGGTTCACATCGATGCGCCATTTTTGAAACCATACACCAAGAGCGTTTACGGCCTTTTGGAGTCTGCTTACAAGGTGCGGAACACTGTGGCCTTTGGTATAGAGTGCGGTGTCGTCGGCAAAGAGGGCGTGTTCGACGCCTTTCGGCGGAATAGGAATGTCGTTGGTGTACACGGTGTACAACAGAGGGGCGAGGACTGAGCCTTGAGGGACTCCAGCTTTTATGGGACGAGGCGCAGAAAGCGTGCCTTCATGTGTAAATCGAAACGTACGGTCTTTGAGAAACGACGCTATAAAACTGACTAGGCGATCCGGTAAGCCTATTTTGTAGAGTTTATAAACGAGACCGCTGTGCTAGACTTTATCGAAAGCCTTGGCTACGTCAAAGAAAACCGCGACTGTTTTATAACGACGCGGATAGAAACCGTAGTATGTATAACCGATTCGATGGACTTGCTGAGGGCAGGAGTGCTTAGCGCAAAAGCCGAACTGATGGGGAGTAATGAGAGGATCGCCATCCGTTGGAAACAGATGGTTCCGCATTCGAGAGAGTATGACTCTCTCGAGAAGTTTAGACATTGCCTTGAGGAGGCTGATGGGTCTGTGATTAGCCGGGATATTCAGAGGTTTACCCGGCTTGGGAATGCCTATGACTGTTGCTTCTTTCCAAGCTTTTGGAAAGTAGCTATGGTTGAAACAGGCATTGCGTGCTTAAGTGCGTGGTTGGAAATTCCATCCGCACCCGGAGCCTTTTTGGACTTTTGATTTCTAATGAGAAGCGAGATTTCGTCATTAAGACTGTGACGGGGTCGGCGGTGATGGGGAAAGAGTGGTTTGGGTTGTCGGGATAGTGAGTGGGAGTGATGGGAGATATGACATCTAAGTCGAGTGAGTTTGTGATGTTGAGTAGAGCGATACCGTTGGTGTTGGTTGATAGGCACGTCCAGTCAGTATGTTTGGAGTTAAAGTCTCCGAACATAATGACTGAATGGCCGAGGGCGAGATGGCCTCAAAGTCACTGCGGATTGGTCTGGTGCCACTAGGTATGTAGATTGAAGCTATGATGATGGTCGGATGACCAGTCATAGCCAATCTACACACAGTGGCTTCCATGTTGAGGAGAGGAGGGGTAGGGAGAGGACAGCAATGGAATCCTCTTTTGTAATAAATAGCAGTACCGCCGAAACCGTCGGAATTGAGCCTGTCGTTACGAATAAACGCGTACTTGAGAATAGCGAATCCCCTGGAGCGGTTTGGAGTTAGCCACGTCTCTTGAAGAAGCAATAAGTCTGGCTCGTTGTTCTGAAGGAACAGTTTGAGCTCAGGAAGGTTAGTATTAAGGCTACGAACGTTAAAGGAAACTAGGGATAAGCCCTTGGGTTTGATACGACAGGACGCGGGATTTGCAGGTCTAGACATTATAATTATTTATCAAGTTTATACGAAAAATGGAATTTATAAAGAGCTTAGTAGCGAGTGATGCTCGGCTAACGCAAATAGACGCTCTTGAGGAGAGCGGGCGGCTCGCAGTTTGCGTGCGAGTACGGAGATTTCCTTAATGTCGACGTTTTGAATGACGTCAAACACGGTCTTCATGTCCTCAGCCAACGACGACTGAGGTGGAGACGACGGAGCGGGACGTGGGCCTACGGGAGCTACGGGAGCTGGAATAGGACGGGAAGGTGCAGCTGGAGCGGCCAGACGCTGTCTCCAGGACAGAGCCGGAGTAGGTGTCGGCTGCACGGGCTTTGCTTCCGGGGGACCCCGGTTGCGCAGCGGTGGGAAGTTGGCAGGAGTGAGCGGCGGCGCCGGTTTAGGCGCGACCCTCTTTGAAGCGGAGCGCGGAGCGCGCGGACAACCCCTTTAGTTAGCTGTGTGGCCAGACTGGCCGGAGCGGTACGGTAACGCCGCGACGCGCGAGATGACGTGACCGACGCGCAGTCCATATCGGATGGAACTGGAGACGCCGGAGGGCTGGCAAAGACCTGAGGGGTCTGGGAGTTGGTTGCCTGAGGGGCCGGGGTTGGGGCCTGAGGGGCCGAGGACGTGTTAAGCGCAGATAAGGCCTGCGTGAATACCTCGTCAGAGATTGAGACGCCCGACGCGGCTAGCGCCTGGGCGAACGCTTTCGCGAAGTTAATTACGCTTTGCGAATCCATGGGAGGGGTTGGTTTGAATACTAAGGAATGTATATTTAAGTATATAAAAGATGCCTAGAGTTCCCTAAAATAAACCTAGCGAACCCTAGTGGCTAACCTCCCTACCTACGGTAGGGGGGCTGGGGAAAATAACTTAAAACTAACCGTTGTTCGCCGAAGGCCGCTACCTAGAAACCTAAAAAAAAGGGTACGCAGGTAAAGAGTTGACCGCGTTAGGGTCAACCTTTACCGACAGAAAGGACAAATACACACGAACATACACAGATATGATAAAAATAAATATGAAAATAGGAGAAAAATAAATTAAAATAGAGAAGAGAAATAAAATAAAAGGACTGGTTCAGTACAAATTCGTTGTCACCGTTAAGTATCCTTTGTACTGAAACCAGACTACTTACGCTGGGCACTACACAGCACTCAGCACAAGCACAACACAACTTAGCACAGCACTTTGAAGACTAAGGGGCTTAGTCACAAAGAAAAATCACATTTCGATAGCACGCAGAGGGAGTAGAAAACCCCTTGAAAACCGTAGCATGGATCCAATACGCTAAACTGTGACGTCAGTAGACTGAGCTCCACAGACTATCGGGAAGGGACCGATCAACGGAGAACGGGATCTTGCACGTACGTACCAGGCGAATGCTGTTAGTTTTCAATGCTTCCATTAAAAAATGTGACTGCGCGATTTAATCGACTACTAACGCCATCTAGTTGCAACTTATGAACTAAAAACTTTAAACAAGATCAAAACATGCACACTTATAAGATTAGAGAACGTGTGTCTATTTATTACAACGAATATTTTCAAATCCGGCAAACGAGCAGGCGATCCACCCGATGTCAAGTTGCATACCATAGACCAGGGGTCCTCACACTTATGGCTACACGTACCCTTGTTAAAGTTTTCACATGACAGCGAACCCCTAACCCTTATCCCTAAAGAAAATGATAAACTTGGCTGTTGAAAAAATTAAGTTTTTTATTTCAATAAAAGGTAACAAATACAATATTAAAAAGAAATAGGTTTTTGAGTAATGTGATGGGTAGGCTAGTTTCATTGTGGAAATTGATTCGATTTTAGGAGTAATTTTGACCTTAAGTCGTCTAGCCACCATTACGTAAATCACGTCGCGAACCCCCTACCGTCGAATGCCGAGCCCCTGGGAGTTCGCGTACCCCAGTTCGAGAAACCCTGCCATAGACACTATTAACTGTACATAGTAGCAAATTATTATTATATTAATAGACGACCGATTGGTGTAGTGGTAAGTAGCTTTGCCTCATACGCCGAAGGTCCCAGGTTCGAGTCCTGGCCGGGGCATGCATTTGTGTGATGAACACAGATGTTTGTTCTCGGGTCATGGTTGTTTGTATTTATATATGTATGTTTATTCTGGGATCCCCCCCAGTTCGCTGTATGGTCATCCATACAGTTGGTGTGTTTGTTAATTTATTAATTACTCTTGGTTGTAAGTACTGTATTGGAATATCGCACGATGCATTTGCCGACTGCAGCTTCAGTTGGAATTGCATTTGTTCGTGTTATTGTGCTGGCTGTTATTTTTATTTAAACGGAACACAACGTCGTAGATCAGGGCGGTAAAATAGGAATTAAGAGCTGCTTCTTCGACTAGTAGCTACGGTTACATTGAGTTTTACAACTCAAGTTGTTAATTTAAGCCGACTCCTCTGATGGTGAAGGAAACCCACATATAAAAACACAGAAAAGGTTTGCCTAGTCGTAGGCAAGCGTGATGGAGTAAAATTTGCCTGAAATGATACTCTTAAATGGATGAGGCCAATATCCCCGTAATGAGATAGTTAAAGTTGTCGTGAACGACAAGTATCTAGGCACATATGACTAAAAACCAGAGAAATATCCATAAATACGGGAATTTGTTACTTGAATTGGCATGAACATACATATCTTAAGAGAATACATATCATGTAAAGTCTAAGGTAATTCAACTTTACTCTTATGTAACGTACTACTTAGCACCTATAGGATGGCTGTCTGTGGGTCTTTAAAAAAAACAGTATTTGATCATCATTTATTTGAGATGTTACTCCAACAAAAGACAATAAATAAATGGGTACCATTTTAATTAATTGCCAACATGCAGAACTGTTCCATCGTAGCATGCCAAGTAATAGTTTTCCTGGATGAAATCGTTTATTGCGTGTTCTGGAGCAAACATAGGAGGACTCGTTGTTACTTACCTATTTCTAGAAAAATCGTACACAAGTCTCAATGAATACAGTATTAAAAACCTAGGTTTTGAGTCTTGTGTATGTAGATAATGTTTTATACCGAGTATTACTTTTATTGGTAGCTAGAGGAATCCCCACGTAGAGCCCCGTTCCGGGGATTTCGGAACAAAATATTGCTTCTTGATAGTGACCCTTCCAAACGCTAAAAGGGTTATGTATATCGGTCTAGAAGTTTCATTGTATCTATCTATCTATTCACTATGTACACATATTTCTCTCTGTATAATACTCGCTAACACCTATTTATTTACCCGTTATCCGTTTTTACCAGACTAATGTATCATTAAGTAATGTAATCATTTTCTACTTACTTACAAGTTTATGCCCGGAAAGCTTAATATACAAATTCGACATTTACAGGCTCCCAAACGGAAACCAATGTTTATAACCAACTAGGGAGAAATCTAAATAAATGTGTATCAAATGAACATGACTACTTAAGATTATATTTTTAAACATACCTCTCTGGTAGTATGTTAGATACAATGAAAAAAATCCTTTCAGATATTGATAAGTACTTTAATACCTATTAGTTGTTGTAGATATAATTACATGATATCATTGCAAACGAACCGTGTGGCAATATAAAAACAATATTCAAAGGCATGTACAAATATTTTTACACACATAAGCACAATAAAATTATTTTTTTAAATAACTGCATATAACATTAAATCGTTATAAAATAAAAAAATCCTTTTCTTTTTGGTTGCTACGTAATTTACGCGTCGTATTAAGAAATGTCAAAAATTATTTTGCGTTACGTACTTTACCCTTAAACTTCTCTCTAGACACAAGTTCATGTGATATTTCGACGAGGTAAAAATCTATAGAAAGAAACTATAGTCATAACGTATTACAATATTCTGTCTTTAATTGTAATAAAGCGATCTTTAAGTAAAATTTCTTTTTAAAAATGGGGTTAAGTACGTAACGAATAATTTCTTCCGACATTTCCTTTGCCAAAAGCCTAGATTCCATAAACAATGCCGCCATCAAAACAGTAACGGTGACTAACGATCAGGCATCACCATCACGTCCTCCACTGGGCTTCCTGTGCAGGCCTCATTGGCTGCACTTTCTCTGATGAAAACCGGCAATTACCGCTGTCGATGACCGGAGCATCCATCTTGACCAGGTGATGGCGAAGAAAGTTGTGGACTTAAGGTGTTGTCGTAAATTAGGTAATTGATGTTTAGGATAGGTGTAAACATATTTTATTACACTTACTTAATTTGCTCGATAAAAACGTAAAGCTTGTTAGTATAATTTTATATTTAAATATGTATGTTCATTCAGGGTTCGCTGTATGGTCAACTATTACACAAGCTCTGCTTACTTTGGGGCCATAGAGTTGGTGTGTTTGTCTGGGGATTTTATATTTAATATTCTTTTGACATTTTTCGTGAAAGCTATAGGAAATATACAGAAGAGAATTTTCTTTTTTTTTGTTTTTTGTTTTATATTATAAACTTGGTTTTATATGTCGGTAACACTTTTAAGAATATCAAGCGTTTGAAATCTTTTTAGTTCAGAAAGTCATATCCATATTGTAAAATTTTAGTGAAATGAAGTTTAGATAAATCAGCAGCCGATTATCCGATCACAAATATAACAGTTACGTCATGACTTTACATATACAAAAGTCAAAAGAACACCGCGTAAATTACTGTTATTGTTTTAACGTCAGGTCACATAAATAATATAAATGTATGCGCTGTGTGATCGCTCATAAGTTACATTTTCCATATTAGATTAAAATATCCGTACCTTGGTCCACATCTTTCGTAACACCGTAAGTGTCCTGTCCATTTCTTAATTTGCCTAAATGACAGTCAATCACATTACGGCAGATTTCCTCAAACCACTATTGGTGCTCTATGATTTTCTTTAAAATCTAGTATTTAAACTTATGCGGTTTTACCTGTGGACCTGTTAAAACTTGTATAAAACGGGAAATTATGCAAGAAATGAGAGATAAATCTGAAGTGTGGAATCAAATGTAATGTTGCTTGTATGCGTCTGATGTAACTTTTGATATCGGCTGTTAATTTCGATAGATATTCAAGAAATTCTTTCAGTACTATTTCTTAAAGTCTGTAAATAAAGTATAAAGAATTATGTCATAAATGTTTTTAATATTTAACCGATTTTTCACGTTCATATCACATTTGACAGCTGAGGGGCGTAGTGGGTAGTAGCTCTGCCTTATACGCAGGAGTTCCCAGGTTTGAGTCCTGGTCGGGACATTCGTTTTTATGTTCAGATGTTTATTGTCGGGGCATCATTGTTGATATTTATATACGTATGTTTATTTTGGGTTCTCTATGACACAATGGACGATGTTGCCACGGGTATCTTAAATTTTAGTAGTTATTTATTTTTTGATAATGTTATTGATTGATTATTATTAAAGAATGAAAGAGTTACCTTTATTGGGCACACCACAAGACAAACTCTTAGCAAAACAAACTCTCCAACTAAGAATAATATTTAAAATCAATTTGTCAAATCTCATCCCTAAATAACTATGTACAGAAAAAGCGAGTCGAGTAATGGTTTACTTAACTTAACTGTCTTTGACGATAGCGGACTAACGCATTTATCATTTGAACTGAAGGTAAGTAAGTAGGTTGTAGCAGCTGCACTATAACTATGTATTAGTGTAATTTTATATTTATAAATTATTTACTGACTTGAGTTGTCAAAACACCCATAGCATTAGTTAAAGTATAGTATAATATACATAATATTAAAGTAGCTAGATACCTACTCTGCCTAGGTACTTACCTACGCAATTGACTTAAAAATGATTAAAAATGAGTGAATTGAACTAAAATACAGTGACATCTAGTTTTGATTGCAGAAACGCAGAAATTTAATAAGACTTCGGATATTAGCGTCCTCTACTGTACGTTGCATTTCATCTGTTCAACGCTGTATAAGATAGATGGCGCTACTGTTAGCAAATTGGCAATTTCAAAATTACCGTGTTTTTATTTACATTTTATGTACCTGTTCGCTGTATTTTGTAAATTTTCCACTAATAATCATTAGATAGGACCTTCATTTTCAATGCTATGCTAAATAATCTTAAAATGTGACTATATTGACTGCTATTAAATCCATATTTCAATACCTAGTCACGCAAAAATGGCGATTTTGCATCAGATTTAGGTATATTTTTAGAATTACATGCACATTAATTTGCTGTGATAAAAATACTGATCGTTAGCTAACATGACTGACTACAAAGTTTTACTATTAAGTTAGTTAGATAGTTCAGACATTCATAAAACATAGACATTCACTAACAATACTAAAAAGTATAAAAGCAAATTTTAACAAATTCTTTGATTACACGTCAATTTACTTAGTTTTGGCAGATATATCATGATAACTTAGGTACGTTTTCCTGGCTAGATGGTTTGCTACATAACGATTATATTGAAATAAATGTAAGCTACATAATGAGACCGTTAGACGGAGCAAAAGATTCAATAAACAATTTGTTACTTATACCAAAGTGTTTGTTGTAATAAAGATGTTTTTATGTTTTATTTATTTATTTCATATTTATTTGTATCTTTTAGGGTTTTGGAGATATTTTAAGTTCTGCTGGAGTAACGTTGGTGACTTGCTGAATCTCTAAAACGGTTGACACTAATTTTATAGTTTTTTTTACATCTTACATCTTTTACAAATTAATCAAAATTTGTCTCGCGAATTTGAAATGAAAATAGTGAACCATTTAGAAGAAATTATTATAAATATAAAATTAATATAAATCTTTAATCGGTCCCAGCACTTGAAATAGCTGGTTTAAAGTCTCATTTTAAACGCCATTTTGCAGCTTATCCATTCCTTCAAATATCTGGGAAATGTTACAAGTTTCAAAGTTATGATGAAATAAAAATTCTAAGGGATACTCTCGGCGAAAGGCGATTATACAAGATCCATAATGGTTTATGAAATGGTTTATAAAATGTCAGTAATATAATGATGTTTTGTACTTACTAATAAATTACATATATGCTCGATACGAATGACTTTTTACAATATGGGATTATACTTTAAATCTTGTTCAAAGCTCGACTTACAGAACAAACAAACAAAACGATACATTAATAATTCCATTTACCTCTTACCAAATAAGAATGAATAGCAATTATCATCTTTAGTGTCATTGCCTTTTTTATATCTTACCGGATAAAAAGTGAAAGTCACACGCCCCATATTTCGCAAATCCTGGCCTTTTCCGAAATCAACGAAAAAATTCTTCTAAAATTTATAAAGGACATTTTAGTGTACTTTATTGGGCCACATTTAAGCATTTTCTATTTTATTTATTTAAAAGTGTACACATATGAATTTCATTATAATAGATATTAAATAAGGTATAACAACCTATGTGCACACCAATTATAGGCATGTACAAATTGCACCATAAAAATAACAAAATAAAAACGATTACTTAATCAAATTATTCTTTCAAATTATGTGAGATGAAGTACAGTACCTTAGTGAAAACATAACTTAAATTTAAGAAGAGCCAGGATATAGAGACAGTCTTTAATTTTAGAACGGAATTTGTGAAATGAGTCAAAATGAATATCAATATCCGGCAATGTGTTACTGACAGCATTCAATTGATTTACCGTTCTAACAATGGGTGAGTTGTTTTTGAGTACCATTCAGGACGTACGATGATGGAAATGGTTGCCTTTTTCTGGTTATTTTTATATTGTTACATTGCTTAACATTATGGTCCGTTAAATTATTATTGCACCACGCTTCAAATCTGTTCAAATCGCTCTGCACAAGGATGACATTATCCAGAGAATTTATGGTTCTGTATATCTTAAGGTCATCAGCAAACATGGAATATTTACAATGATAAATGTCTTTAGTAATGCCATCATTAAACAATGAAAATAATATAGGTTCAAGATGAGAACCCTGTAGTACGCCGTAATTGGAAAAATTACTTTTAGACTCATGTCCCTTTACTGCTATCGTTTGAGTTCTATTTGTAAGATAAGAAGCAAAACATTTCAAAAGAGAACCATGGACGCCATGAATCGCGAGATTGCGCAAAAGAATGCCATGAGATGAAGGCGCTGCTGAAATCCGTGTATATAGCGTCTACTTCATGACCAGTATCAAGCTGAGCACTTACATCAGATATAAAGGAAACTAGATTTGTTTGCACAGATCGACCTCTGCGAAAGCCATGTTAAAAATAATAATAACTTTATTTTCATTAAAATCAAGTTTTACAGGGTTATCATCTGGGGCCCTCGGTTTAGCTCAGAATGACTGTGTTAAAGGGTCCCGCTCTTCCATACATTATTTTAAAATATAAAGTTATATCTATATCAACATGAATAAATAATAATAATGAAATTTTAGCTCGTAAAACAACATAATGTAACTTGTAATGTTGACTGGAATTAATAGAATGATCTATATGTCGAGTTAAAATAGGGCATAAAAGTGACTCAAACACTTTAGAAACACAAGATAATATAGATATTGGACGATAATTTTTTACATTATCAGTTTCACCTTTTTTGTGCATAGGTACAATTCTGGCCTTTTTAAACTCCGGTGGAAAAATCCCTTTTTCTAAAGATCTGTTGTATATAAGTTTTAGGGGCAAGGTCACAGCAGAGCAGCACCGTTTAAAAAACACCGCAGGGGTACCATCGGTCCACTACCTTTGAAAATATCAAGAGATCTTAGATTTTTGGCTACATCACACTCAGTAAACCGTATAGTACAATAATGTATTGTATTGTTTGACGGGGAAGCATAGGATGTGTTCACATTACTATAGTGCCAAAAGCTGATGAAAAGTGTTGCGCAAACAGATTTGCCACATCTTGGCCAATCTGTGCAACCATGCCATCCAAGTGAACTGAAGCAGGAATAGATGAAACATTTTACCTCTTACTCTTAACGAACTGCCAGAAATATTTGGGGTTTTGTGATGTTTGCTTCTACATGTAGTCTGTATTCGCGGTAACACTTCTGGTATAAGTTGTGACAACGTTCTCTCAGTAATTGATATTCATAATGATCATGTGGATTTTTATATTTACGATATTTGATTCTCTACATTTCCTTTTCTGACAACAACTTTATTAGAGCGTAACGAACCATTTTGGATATTTACATTTTATAGGACGACGTTTTAGTACAAATTTTTCTATCACACTGTACAGAATAACATAAAAATTTGGCACCATTAAATCGATATCTTGAGTCTCCTCGATGACAGTCCAGTCGATGGATTTTAATGATAGCCTTATGATAGTTATATTCAGATTTTCTTAAGCAGTTTAAATATTTAGGTAAAGTCAAAACAAATTGAGGATGGAAAGAATCAAGTTAACTCGAGACATCGAGAGGTCGATACAATTGTGCACATGTTAGTAAAGCTAGATCCAGAATTCTACCGTCACTATTGCAAATATTATTAAGTTGATACAAATCTTAACAGATGTAAAATCTATTAAGTCCATGCCAAATTGGCTCTTATGGTAGTTTGAGGAACAGAAAGCTCATTATAATTTGGCCATGTCCACTTAATGAACCACAAATTGAAATCACCCAATATGAACACATCATCTACACTAGACATAACAACATTGATTACTTTATCAAGAAACTTCTTTTGTACATCTATGCGAGCAGGGGAAGGTGAGTAGATGGAACAAATTGCAATTTTATTTGTTAAAATATTATTATTGCTAACATCAACCGAAACCCATAAATCCTCAAACCTATGATCATTATCCTCCCAATTAATAACATGATATGACTTATAGCGCTTGGAAACGGCAATCATGACACCTCCACCGTCTTTTTTAGAGTTCTTGTCATTACTACCTCTCTCTGAGCACACCCTATCCCTTCGATAAACACAGTATCAGAATCTATTAATTCCTCACTAGCAATCCTAGGATGAAGCCGTGTTTCAGTAAACACAATTATATCGTAATTACATAGTAAGATGTTATTATACACATGGTAAGTTTTACTTTTGAGGCCTCGCAAATTTTGATATTATAGTTCTAGCATTTTAATATAAAACATTAATAATCATTAATTCCATAGTTTAGATAACTTATCCTAAAAGCTTCAGTCCATCATTATTACGAATAATCAGGGCCTGGCTAAACCCATCCTTGCGAACAAAGATTCGACCACTGCGCACCCACACAAACTTGTAGCCACACTCCTTTGCCTTAGCACGTGTCGCAGCATGCAGTTGTTTATTCGAAGGAGTTAAATGTTCTGACACATAAACCACCGAGCGCTGTCCACCAAGTACCTGTTGCAGGAGTGTATCACATGAAATTTCAGACTCGTTTTCGGGTATTACATTAATCTCCGTATTACTTTCTCGCATCTGTTGCTCAACTAGATGAAGCCTCGAACCGAGATCACGGACAGTGCATTTTAGGTTCTCATTTTCCGCCTGCAGTTTATTACCTTTTTAATTCTTATATAAATTTTATTGCTAATAAATTTAAAATGTTTAAGTTAAGACATATTTCGCGCCAAAAAAGTTTTAAGAGACACAAATAAGAGTTATGAAAGTTTATTTATCAAATATTTTGAGTTACTTTAATATTCGTTTGGATTCTATTGGATTGGAGACCAACAAAATCAGTAGAGTACTGTTATAGGTATTAAGAAATGTTTTAGATTCAAATTCAAATATTTATTTCTCAACATTGACAATTACTTGTTTTTATTGACGTCAAATAAAACATGACTCAACCACCAGTTCGTAAAAACCATCGTGAAGAAGAACTGGCAAGAAACTTCATGGGTATATTTTTTCAAAATAAATGTATAGAGTCTCTTTATGTCTATACAAAGTTATTCTTATCTGCATCTGTTAGCTCGGCAAGTCTCCCTCCCTCCAAGTATCGAAAAGACGAACAGGATGTTCGTTCGCAAATGGCACCCGTTCACGAGTTAATGCGGGGTCCAGCCATCGCCCTCCTCAACCATATTAAAGGGGAGGTGAGCGACCCGTCACCCGACGCTACCATAGGAAGACCTACTTTAGTGACAATGACGCTTTAGATATAGTCACACGTCTATCCACGAGATACCTATTCACTCGACGCTAGAAAGAACTAGGAATATAGTTTTCTGGAAAAACAGACGCAGGCAGTTCATTCGACACGTTGGCGACTCGCACCAAAAAGGTACTATCGAAGCATTTGGTTCGACTTCTTGGGTTATCTACTATACAGGGATGTAAGGCCTGTGTGCGTCTAGTAGTCCGATGTAAGAAGGGTGTGGGTTCAACCTGATCAAAAAGAGCATTCGCGCACTCTCCAAAATGTAATCTGTAGAAGACTGCTAAACTGGCTACTTTCCGACGATGGTCGAGGCTTTGTAGTTTTTTGGTGATGAGGTCAAAAATGGTAATAATTTTTCGGGCTCTTCGGTCAACTGCGTCCATCGCTTCTAGTTGGTACTTTGCAGAACCATCCCAAAGGTGGCTACAGTACTCCATACAAGATCGAACTTGAGCTGTGTACAAATTAAGTAGCCGTTCAGGGCTGAAGTACCGTCGGACCGAAGGACCTTCGAGATGATTCCCAACTTCTTTCAAGCAGTTTGAGCCATGGACACAATTTGTTGCCTGCAGTTTAGTTGGGACGATATAGTTACGCCCAGAAGCCCTAGGTGGTCGGTTAAGGGTTCAGAAACTTTTTGGAAAGTGGGCGTTAGGTCAAAACTGCTCTTTTTGATGGAGAAAAAACACGCCTGTGTTTTTGACTGGTTAAATTTGACCAAGGTGGACTCGCCCACATCGGACATTTTCTTTAAGGCCAAATCAACCCGCTCAATCATGGACACTCTCAAAGCCCAGATTTCTTGAGGACTCGCTAGCGCATTAGACATGTGTCTCTATACAACGGTGCTGTCATCAGCGTAAACAATAATGCCTGGGGTTAGCAGGTCGTTAATGTGCAGCAAGAATAACGTTGCAGAGAGAACAGATCCCTGAGGTACCCTGGCATTAATTGCCATTTGGTCAGAAGTGCAGCCGTCTAAGACTACTCGAATTGACCGTTTCCTCAGAAAATCAGATATCCAGTCGCACAGCCCATTAGGTATTCCGTATGCTAGCAGCTTACTAAAGATACCATCATGCCAGACCCTATCAAAAGCCTTGGAAATGTCTAAGGATACAGCTATAGCTTCACCGTGACCTTCCAAAACTTCGCTCCATAAGTGAGTGGCATACACAAGAAGATCTCCAGTCGAGCGTCCACTGTGAAAACCATATTGGTTATCACTAAGGAGCTCGTTGGACTCAAGGTATCCCAGGAGACGATTGTTCAATACACCATCCATAAATTTGCAAAGTATGGAGTTGATTGCAATAGGTCGGTAGTTGATAGGTCGGTCTGCACGGCTTCCCTTCTTTGATACTGGTTGCACGTTAGCCAGATTCCAGCTTCCGCGTTAGCGGATTCCGAAGAGAGTCGATACAGGCGCGTTAGAATGGGAGACAACTTGCTGCGCAGTGTTTTAACAAAACTGCAGGTATGCCATCCGGGCCACTGGCCTTATTCACGTCTAAATTCTGCAAGCATTTAAAAAAAAAATCCTTTTGGCGAATATGAACGGTACCCATTTTGGGTCCGAACTGAGGTAACTGGGGTGGGACTTTACCTTGACTATTTAGACGTGATCAATCTGCAAAAAGATTAGCAAAAAGGTCTGCTTTCTCTTTTGCGGTGTGGCCCAGTGAACCGTCAAGCTTCCTCAGAGGTGGCGGCGATGGGCGATAGAAGTTGGACTCAACCGACTTAGCCAGAGACCAGAAAGCTTTGCTTCCTGAAGGATATGACGATATCTTGTCTCCGATGTGGGCAATATGGTCAAAGCGAGCTTTTCTGATCAGCTTTTTGCATGACTTGGCGGCAGCATTGTATCTTTTCTTCAGTTCATGTGAATCCACGGCTTTGCATCGGCGAGCGCCAGCCCAGGCTGTGTACGCTTCTTGCTTAAACTTTTCAGCTGTGAGGCAAGCAGCATTAAGCCATGGGCGACCTTTGCTTTCATAAGATAGAAAGGAATGAAATACGCCATTGCTTGGCCTACCACACTTGATACAGCATCAGCGCAGCACGGTTGATGTAAAACAACTCTGCCGCTAAGGATAAGACGCGAAGAAAAGCCGCACCTCATCCCAATCTGCTGACTTGTATCGCCATACTTGCCTAGCGCCTTTTGGGCGGGTGTCAGGTGGCAAGTACTGTGACACAGATTTCACAGCAGTGGTCGGATGTCCCTAAAGGTGCAGTTACGGACACCAAGTACCTGTCAGGATCAGTTGTCAGCAGAAGATCCAAGCAATATGCAGTGTGTCCAGCTACGTCGGGGTTTACGCGTGGGCTCGTACACAAGCTGTGAGAGGCCTTGAGTCACGGAAAACTTAAAAGCCTCTCTTCCAGCGTGATCAGTGTCCTGATACGGGTATAGCCATTGCCCGTGATGAGCGTTAAAATCCCCCAGGAACACCAACTGCGCTGAGGGAAAACGTTGCCGAACCTTATCTGCTGCATCGCTGAGATACTCCATGAGCCTCGTTGTCTCCCCATCTCCGCTATGTGACCGGTATATACTGGCGTAGACCAATTGGTCAAGGCCGGTATCAATGTGAACCCACATGACGGAAAAGTCGAGATCTTTCAAGTAACGGAGACGCCGACAACAGATGCACACCCCAGCGTTCGGGCGGAAATTGGACTCCAGTATGTACCCTGGGTAACAAAGGTATGCCAAGTCTGACGGATTACAGATCTGCGTCTCCGTTAGGAAGAGTAGGTGAGGCTGTCTTAAGGTGGTGGTGGACATCGTTGAGATTTGAGTGCATTCCTCTGATGTTGCAGAAGTGCACTTTAAGAGAGAGGAAGCGCAACCGCTGTAAAAACTAACTCTTCTTTTGACTTTAATATTGTGTGAGTGAATAGAGAGGAGGACAGAAGTTGAGTGAAGCGCTGCAAATGGAACCAAGCAACTCACAATAAACAACGCACCCATGGGGAACTCGCTTGGAGACTGCGGGGACGCTCAAACCCCCCCCCCCCCCCGGGGATTGTCATCGGGTCCTCTCTAACCAGTCGCCAGCTGGCACGATAAAGCCTCCAGGGATTTTTCGCGAGGTGGTGGGGCAGCTTTTCGCATGTGGCTAGTATACTACTTGGGGCCCCTACCACCTGCGTTCGGCCAGCGGTGCACCGTTGCTTCGGATCCCGCTACCCTCCAAAACCAGTTACCGGGCGAGCGAATAAATTACGAGCTGAAGACAGTTCTCTGATGCAGAACGATTACTCAGACCTACCCTCCTCAATGGCTACACTAAACATCATGCCGGAACGCGACCATGTCACTTGAAGGCATGGTTTTGTTTAGTGGGTGGTGACAAGCCACGGCCGAAGCCTACCACCAAATGATACTGCTCGTTTAGCATCACCCAGGGACCACGTACAAGGCATCGAAGGCTAAACCTTGCGAACGCGAGCAGTTCCAACCCCCAAAAAATGTGATGATTGGGCTAGTTTCTTCGCGCAAAATGAGTTTATTTTAGGAGTAAATCATGTCACGAACCCCCTACCGTTGAATGGCGAACCCCTATGGTTTTTCGTACCCCAGTTTGAGACAACCTGATCTAAAGGAAAAAATTACATCTGTCTGGGACTCAATAACTACACAACAATGTGAAGAATTGGTAGCAAAAAACGAAAACGATGCCACGAAAAATAAAGGACATAATAGTTGCTAAAGGTGACGCCACTGAGTGGTAGACGAACTATTTTGCGCCATACAATGCGATGGACGCAGTATTGCGTGGAATAATAAACTTCATTAAGTGTTCAAAACCACTGTGTATTTATTGAACTAATAAAGTTAAATTTAGTTATCTAAATTATACTTCGAATATTCGACACTTGTAATATTTAGCACTTGATGAACTCTTTTGCATTGGGGTTTGTAAATTATAAAGGCTACTCAAAAAACCTAATTCGTAATCCTTGGCGTAAACCTAAGGCTTGTCAAATGCCTATTTCGTAGTCGTGTAATATTTAATCTCACTTAAATTCGTCTACCATCATGAAAGTATCAACGAGCAAGACGGTTATACTGTTACAGTGTTGAAAATATATCTGTCTCGTTTCTTGAGATGATGCATATTGAAATGTTTAATACATAAATACAGGGCTATAATTCAAATAATTTTGAAGTATCAAGTTTGATAGATTTCACATTTGTGATTTCATTTATGTGTCTACGTGAAATGTAAATGTAGTGGTGGATTTCGAGATCTATTCATTGCCATCTTTTGGTGAAAGTTTAAATATAATATTTGTTTATTTACGTTTTGTTTTGCGCCATAATAAATCAGCAAGAGAAAGGATGGCATTTCGCGTAAATAATCGAGATTAACATTTATTGGGTTGTCAAAATTCTACTTATGTATAAACAATCCAATAAATGTGGCTATGTTTCAACTCATCATACCGAAGTTATTTTCTAAGTATACTTAGAAATAAAGAGGTAGAAAGAGGTAGGTTGTGAAACTAAGTAAAAATAAATTAATAATGGTGCTCATGGACTCGGTTATTTATTAAAAACATAATAGTTCTATGGTATTTCCAAATTTTTTAATTCTAATATGTAAACATAGATTGAATAGGTAATTCTTCGATACGCCTTTAACATTTTAGTCTTAGTCTTCATTACCGCTTTCCATCCATCAGGTCAGATGTAAGACAAACTTCCAATGAAAAAACAGATAAGTTTTTTAAACTGACAACCAAGTGTGTTTCCCAGTGTAGTTACTTATTTATTAAATATTTCGTATTGCATTTTGTTTTATCTGAGTATATTATTAAGCGATATCTACTATCTTAGTTAAATTAATTCAGTTTTAGTTTTTGTTCTTCGTAGAGCTTCTTCATCTTCCTGAAGTGCGATGTTCTTGTTATTATCTGTAGCTGCAAACGACTGCGTATGTAGCTCCACGTAGTTGTATCATCTATAGTAGTGTTATTTATAAATATGTAGAGATAAAAAAAGTGACGCTATGTCATGTTTTGTCAATCTTTATTTTATGTTTTTTTGTATTGATTTTTTTAGCCGCCTAAGCAGCACTCTCAGGAGGAATGTGGAAGATGCGTCATGCATTCCTCCGCAGGAAACAGTCTTCTGATGTGGGACTCACCAGAGTGGAACCTATCCATTAAAAACCACCTTGCTAGCTGTGGCATGGGCATGCTTAACAGCCTTCATTGGAGCGACACCCAGTATGCACTAAAGATTTATGAAAGTTTCATGCGTGGCGGCCATTTTGAAAAGAAATCAATATGGTGGATGGCACTGGGACAAGATAGTTAAAATTAAAACCTTTTTGAGTTAGAAGTTTGTTATAAGTGATGGAAAGGTTTCGATGTAATACACTTATTAAGTGTTGGCAGATGTTCTTTTTTCAGAACTCGTGTAGGGCTGTACTGCCCTTCCTTCGTTTTTATACCGCCGTAATGATCACATTTTCTATTGAATATACATAATTAATGTGATATTCAGGACTGTTTATCAATATACTTGTTAGCCAAGCTGTACATAATTAGTACCACGTCAAATTTACTTTTGTATAGCAATGATCTCGTTTGTTTATAAATATTATTGTCAGTTGATCATGAGCTTTTCCGAAGTAAACAAATATAATATATATATAAATATAAATTACAAATATCCTGGGTTTATCTACATTAGATTCTATGCTGAATAGAATATATAACAGGGCTAACAGTTTACTCCCAAGATTTTCGTGGTTGTAGTGCAGTTAAAAAAAATAGTTACATTTTAATGTTGATGAATAGAACATCAATGCCTACTAATATCTATAGATGTGGATACCACTCAGAGTCAGGTGGGTGACCTGCTTGTGTGCGGGCTTAGAAAATAGTAAGATGACTTAGTCCTAATACATTCATATTTCGTTCAACAAAGGCATCGTAATGTAATCCAATCACTAGACTACGTCAGTAGGCGTATTCCTAACTGATTACAAAAACTTATCTTTAACTACTCAAAACTGACCTGTCTGTAATTATTAGAAAAATAAGGCCCATCACGCTGCCATTTCGTTAGTTAAAGACAAAATATGAACAGTTGGAAGAAGCGCTAATGTAATTAGTTTGGCCAGAGTAATTAAAAGTATTGAGTCACTTTAAAAATAACTTTCACGTGTAGAGTCAATAGATATGACTTGATTGCCTTGAATAATTACGTTGTGGGATCACAGATTTAAGAAAAATATATAAAAGGAAATTCGCTTTTAGGAAAAAAATTTAACAGCACGCACGTATCCCTCATAATTTATTTACACTTACAGACAACGCTACAACATAAATAACAGGCAACACTACTTATTTAACTAATTGAGCACTATGTACAGACACCAGACATTTTAATTTAATAATATACATTCCTTAATTAATATAAAACAGTTAATTTACTGCTTCATCAACAAATGAAGGAATAAGTTGTGGTGAACACGATATAATGAACTTTATGAAATTTCACAGGTTTTGTACAATGTGTGAATCATAAACTATGTTAGAAGGTACATTTTATAAAAATATACAATAATTTAAGCGTTCTGTGATTATTTAGAAGACATACATTTATGTCCAAAGTTCTAATCTCATCTTTGGATGATGAAAAGGAGGCTTCGGATTAGCCTTTGCTTGTATTTCTCAACTTTGAAATGCAGATTGATAACAACATCACCAATACAAACAACGCAATTAGCAAGCGTCAATTAAGTACATTTTACCTCATTAACATACCACTAGTATTTATACAAAATGAATACAAAGTCTTATATCCGTAACTACAATTTAGTAGACAACTATAGTTCAATGATAATGATAAAATAAAAGATATTAAAGTAAATTTCATATTACATACTAATCTTTTCGGCAACACTCTTTAAATTCTTCTAATTTCCAAGTTCATTCCTGAGTATATTTGTTTGGGATCACTAAAGGGGCTGTCGGAACAAAAAGGAACTCTACTCTAATGGTAATGGTAGTGTTGTAATTCTTCTGCACCTAGTACTGCACCATGATCGGGAACTTCTGCAAAATGAGGTTAACGGTTTAGAACATGATTTTAAAATGCGATGCCGTTTGAATTTCGCGCGGAAATATTAGAAATTGGATAAAGGAAGTAAATCGTTTTAAACATAATTTAAACAAAGCTTACAAAGTTGAAAACTGCATTGTAATTTAATACTTAAATAGAACAATAAATGAAGAATTGAATCTGATATAAACGATATTTTTAAGTTGCAAACGTTTTCTTGTAAATGTGAGGCAGACGACAACCTTTTTTTTCTTCGTATCGACTCATATCAATGGTTCTAGGACATTAAAAAATAAATTAAGTTCAAAGTTTAGTTAATCCGCGTTAACTCTTTCAATTAATTTAAAAAAGATTAGGCCAATTAAATAACTACACATATTTTACGTAGTCCTTTCAAATAAACGAAACTTATTCAACGGATGTGTTTTCCTTCGTTTAGCTGTGGTCAGCCCAAACGTCATGCTTCTTTGCATTATGAGCCGAATAAATCTCATTAATTTGAATAGTATTAAGTAGATTTTTTTATGTATCTGCAAGGACAGGGGATTCTTTTTACCAACTTACCGTACTTGATTAAAATAGTTTTAATTAGTGTTAGAAACATTAGATACTCCTAAAAATTTACTTTTGTTGTCGCAACAAAAGTAAAAACATGCACAAGATTCTATTTATCTATCTATCGTTAGTAAGTTCTGTACAATAAGATGAGTTAGTCACCGAGTCATGTACTGTACAATTTAAGGAAATGTGTTTTAAGTGTCTTCTTTGGGCGTAAATGTACAGCAGAAGTCAAGATTTAGCCAAGATATTTGGTTTCAGTCAAGTCAAGACAAGTCAGCAGTCATTCCGTCACCACATACCTCTAGTCAGTCAAAAGTCAGTCTTGTTCAAACTTGGACTATCTTGTTGCCCCGTAGGAAGTATTTCACGTCTTTCTTCCTTCGATTTGACGTTGTCACTTCTGTCGTGGTTTTGTTTGCTTGCAACGTGGTTGTGGGAGCGGTTGTGGTGGACGTCGTGGTAATTGAAGTTGTGGAGGTGGTTGGCTGGGGAGATGGCTCGGGCAAGAGCTCACCAGGGAGGACCCCAATCTCATTGTCAGTCACGACGGGAGTAGGGAACAAGGGAAGATGACCCTTCTTAAGCATATCCGAAAATTGATGATTCAAATGGAGAACCTCAGAAGATCTTTGGATGTTATTGTTATTCATGTAGGCTTCAACTTTTTTGATATTATTTCTAATCTTTTGGATTTTCTCAGGAGTGAGACCAGGTTTAGGGTAGATAGGTGCAGTAGGAGGAGCTTTGGATAGTTTTGGAGCTGCGAAGTCGAAGGGTGGATGGGGGTTTCTCGGGTCATAATCTGAGAAAGTATCAACTGCAGCGGGTTCCCCGTAAGAATTAACTGCACCCCAAGACATGGGTTTGAAGGACGGGATTGGTTGGACTGGCGGAGGTGGTTGATGAGTAAGAATCGGTTCGTCAGCGGCATAAAAGGCGGGGGTGGGTGAGAATACATTCTTTACAGCGCTGTATACAGAATGGATGATCGAGGGAGGGGGCTCCAAGGAGGTGTGCCCAGAGTGGGCAGTATGCAATGACTCTTCGTGTGCTCCTTCTCCAGCCAGTGGCGTCAGGATCACGACTCCAGCGTGCACGCCGTTAAGTTTATTCCGTCCTGTCTCAAAAAGTTATTAAGTCTTAATGATTTCTTCAGCTGTAAATAAAGTAATCGAGGACGATAGTATAGACACCATCACGCCCAGGTCATTACATAATTGATCTCATTTAACGAGTCTATGAAAGGAGGGAGAGTTGCAACTGTTACACTAAAATTAAATCGTGCTGTTGATCTTCCTTCTTTCCCTTGTCTAGCTTAAATACCATGTCAGTGTCCGTCATGTATTGCGTCAGAATGAAATGATAAATAGTGTAAGTAATGAACCAATAGTCATGCGTCTGGTGATGGATGAAACGTGAAAAAAGTGTCTGTGCGTGAAGAATATAGTACCTATATGCTGAAAGTCTAAAGGAACGGTCTGGAACACTGCTCCTAGAAATGAATTTGAAAATATTTCATGAGTTTTGTGTTGAAAAGTGTTGGTTTTTGATTAACTTCGAGAATGATTAACTGACAACAATTCTCCTTTTACGTCTTAGTTCAATAGTCGTGGTGTCCTATTTTTTTAGGTCAAGTGGAACATAGTAGCTATTTAGTTTTAAAGCGCGGTTACGGGGATTCCTTTCACGTGCAACTGTTCTTTCACTGCGCACGCGCACATGTCACGGTTGAGTAAGTATTACGTAATATGGAACCAAAGACTTCCGAGAGCTTGACTGTATGAATTGGGGTTTTATTTTATTTTTTACATTTAGTACATTTTTAGCTAAATTGTGAATTATACAAAAATACAAAGGTATTAGACACCATTTTAAAATGCAAGTTTTTATAATTTATTC
This sequence comes from Marasmarcha lunaedactyla, assembly GCA_923062675.1. Classification (NCBI taxonomy): domain Eukaryota; kingdom Metazoa; phylum Arthropoda; class Insecta; order Lepidoptera; family Pterophoridae; genus Marasmarcha; species Marasmarcha lunaedactyla. The sequence goes on from OV281344.1 coordinate 2,216,818, forward strand.
AGAAAATTTAAGTTATTTCGACCCATAAAATGTTTCGAATACATATTTGGATTTACTATCGAAATTATATAGTTTAAAAAAAATAAAAAGAGATGCAAAATAATTTCTTCCAAAATACGTTAATTTTTCATTATTATTAGCTTACTGACAATAAATATAACAATTTTTATTATGACAGTAAGCATGTAAACGCATTATCTATTTAGCTATTATAAATTTTATCCAAACGCCTATACAATTTTTAGTATGATTTACACGTTGTCATCGCTGTATCTAGAAAACTATTGATTGTAAGCATAGTGTTACTTCTGCAATATTTTTTTACCTTTGATAAACTATTTAATTATTTAACAAAAATATTTAATCAAATACCCAATTATTGTAAATTTTCACACACTTATTTTTCAACCGATAAACAATTGTAATGTTTTATCGATTTTATAATCACAAAGAAACACAATAGCACATCAAATTTAAGATAACATTTCCATGTGAGAATTAAAGATCATTATTAACGCTTGAGCTTTCCTACATTAATCTGTACAAATTGACCTTATCAGCAATCAAGTGACTATTATATGAGCGTAACTTTTATGTGCTTGACATTGCATAATGACATTTTAAAACGTACTGTCAAGAAAGTTAACCACAGAGTGTCACAGATCAAGATCTGCGGTTAGGAAGTGACTGAGGTGTTTGAGGTCAATAACTTGAATGAGTTCTGTTCTATTGGTGTTTTTGGTATCACGAATAAAAAATATAGCTTAATATAAGAGCCCATCTCAAGTGAAACATTTTATTATCACATTAAATTGACTTCAATAAAGAGTCAAATACAAAAAGGGGTACTTGCCAGAAGTTTTTTACTTTAGTAAAAAGTCCTATTATAATTATGTTCTTGCAAGTTAATATTCCACTGCACTTAATTCGAGAAGTTGTGCCAATAACCTCAATAATCTGAATGATCAATTTTACAATGTAAATATTATTTCAAAACCGCCTTAAACTGATTGCCCTAGATCTACTTTGGTTCCAGATTGACCTTATAATATCAAAATGTCAAGCTGAATTTCGTAAAACAGCCAATGATGAACATAGTTATTCAAATAAATACCCTCTTTTATAAAAAAATATTTGTATAGTTGACTTTCCGTAATTACATTGTTTTGCTCTTAATATATAAAAGTAAAAGGTTAATTAAAACCCTGCAGTTAAATTTTAACGGAAATAGTCTACCGGCTTGGTCACAGTATGGCATAAGTGTACTTTCACTGCAAAGTTTACTGTACCGGCGTGTGATCGCCGTACTCTGGACTTATTCGTATTGTGCAACAAGACCATATTAACTGTAAGTGTAAAATCGGCTGAGGAAAGTTGGAATAACATGCATCTTGATTAAATTAACATTTTAATGTCTATAATGGAAATTCTGATTGAAACAATTCTTATCGTGCAGTAAATTTACTATCGTGTGCGAAGTGTTGCTTCATAATTTTGCTCCAAATACAGTATTTATACTTGACAAGTTCTGAAAAACACGTTGCTTAAGTGGAACTGTCAAATTTTGTAACACGGAAATCATCCGTAAAATTACAAATCACATATTCAGTTATTTCGCTGTAGCACTTTGGTAAACATTTCATCATTTTAAAACGTTTGTTTCCGTTCAGAAAATGAAAGTGAGATTCATGTAAATGAGGTTGAGAAATGTATTTTCGGAGACCAAGACCGTACTTTTAAAAACATGCTTAAAATTATTAAAATTGATAGAAAATGTTTGCGAAGAAAGTTGAATAAGTTTACTGAAGTTGTAGGCTATTAGAAACTTTTCTACACCGTATGATAATAGAATGCTATCTCTTTGCTAAATTTCGTAAGTAAGAAACAAGTTAAGAAATCTAATAGGCCATGTGTTTATTAATCTAAAAGGTGATAATGAGGAGACTAAAAAGGCAGCAAGGCATATCGAAAACAATAGCCTGATAGTTTGTAAACGTGTTCGAATTAAGTAACGTCTTTACGTCATACGACACTAACACAAGAACGGTTCGTTTACTACTTGTGACACCTCAGATTAAGGAAGATAAAGATGCACTAATTCATGACACTAAAAGCAATTAAGTTAACAAAGAGAAACGAGGAGAAACAGAACATGAAGATTGCAGTAAACCAGGTAAACTTCCAGTTCTTACCATCAGAGATCTAATATTAAATCGAAATAACGATACGTTAAATCTGGTGAAGGAATTGGCATGGGTTCTGGTTTTTGTACGACATCATCTACCACTGATGACATTACTATCATCTCTGAAAAAGTATACATGATTTAGTATAACATTTAAATAAACAAACGCCTTTTAGTTCCGAACAATTGTATCTTGATAGTTTTAATTATTAAATATAGAAGCTTATCAAACAAATATAAGAAATCCAGTCACTATTGTTTACAAGGCAACAACACTACACCTAAGCCACAAATCGTTATGTTTAGGTTCCCACAAATTGCCGCCATAATGAATGCATTTCCTAGCCTTCCGCGTGAAGTAAACATTATATTTATGTGGGAAAACAATTATAAGTTTCTCAAGATTCAGTTTCTAATTTTATCCTTTCAAATCATGGATCTTTGACCTCAATTGCTCCAATAAACTTAAACATCAATATGTTAGCTAACTAGATGTTGCAACGAATTGGATGGATATTAACATTTAGTAGACTGGTCATCGTGTTATACTAGTACTAGTAAAAGGAGCTTTCGAGGTAGATTTCGTAAGAATGACAAATTGTCGCAGAATACAGAATATAAACTACCTGGGTTATCTAATAACAACTAGTCCGTAGTCGTTATGATTTTCAACTTCAGTTTATTATTGTTATGGTTTGACATGCCAGGTGTCAATTTTTAACGTTCGGAAAATGAACACACGGGCTCTTCAAACAACAATAAAAAATCAACGCTTTGTTTTTCATTTGCGCTATAGGGTGTACTTGGCAATGTTAATCAGAATTGTGGTTTGGATTGTGGTAGCCAAGTCCCGATCGTTAAAATAGTCACCCGGTATAACTAATTAAACTATAATTTCTTAAAAATTTGGTAATGGAATTTTGATCCAGTTTTTCGTTTAGCTTCCTCAATACTTTTGTGAATATTACGTTTTAATTTGAAAGGTCTTCTGATTATATCAGAGGCCTACTTCCGGAGAGGTCAGCGACATTACAAATGTATTTCTTGCACAATTCACATTTACGTTCTACTTTTGAACTATAAACTTGTTATTTTATTCCTGAAGTTTTTGTTGCATAATTATCTTTTCAATTACGCAATTCTTCTGTTGAATCAATAAAATAAATAAAATATCTTTGTACCATTCTTTGAGATTATTTTGATCTTTCAAATTTTTTAAATTTGATGGTATTCAACTGTAAAATATATCAATATTTTTCAATACTACAGATTCAAAAATATGCCTTAAAAGCAACTATGCTCTCATTTGCTACGTAATATTTGTTGATACTTGTTATGTTTTACATAACTGTTCGAAGGTGTTTATTTTCCGAGTCTAATTAGAATAAACATTTTCTGTATTTGTATAATTTGTCAAAACGTTATATAAAACTTCAATTCCTGTCTACTTTTAAAAACACTAGGCAGTTTGTATTCTGAGTCAAAAGCGTTTTGCATGTCATTGTGAACCAAAATAACTTTGTGGTGTATTTTTTTGTATTTTCCAGCAAATTAAAAAAATGGGACTCTTTGAAGATTCTGTTTGTGTATTTTAACTGGAACTTTCCCACTTTTAGCGGAACTGAAAATAACATGAGCTCATTTTTTTTATCAGCTAGTCTTTTGAATATGGATCTAACGTATCTCTAGTGTACAGTCAGAAGTTCTTACCGTCCAAATGTGCGGGGTACTTATGCGATGTGAACCCAGAGGGCGCTGAGGGTGCGGTGTAATGTGCGGGCGCAGTCGGCGCGCCGTATGCGGTTGGAGGCCCGTACTCGGTGTGAGCGGGCGGCCCGTACACGGGCGGGTGGGCTGAAAGTGTGTGATCATGCTGTTATGGTAACTGTTTTTTATGATTCGAGGTATTTTGATTGTATCAAAGTAGACACTCAGCTGCGCATTTACGAAATAACTAATTAATAGATAGCTTTCATTAATTAATAGATAGCTTGTACTGTAACTGTAGGTATTCGTAACTGTCAATGTCAATACGAAGCTGTATAGGCACCCATTGAAACAGACTGTCAGTTTCAAGTAATTCTTGATTAATAAGTTAATTTTTCATGTTGATATAATTGGTTCAACTTATTTATGCGAGCAATCCTATGTTCTTAATTTTGTGTCGCAGCCGCCATCTTGTCAATGCGTCGCCGCCAATTTGTTGGCTTGAAGTTTATTGATGGTATTATTGACGCTGCTTCTGATGATGGAGTAAGGGAGTGTTCAGAGACGGTCTATTCACTTTTGTGAGGATTGAATGTAAAATTTAGATTTTGGTTAAACTATTATTACCTACTTTGTATATTAGTAAATGAATCCAGAGATTTAAAAACCCTCTAGAGCATTATTAATATCGCCCCTTATTTAGGTGTCTAAATCCTGCTGTTTCTAAAACATCCCTAGTTGAGAATATGATCAAACTTTAAAATTACTAAGAAGTCGAACTTGATGAGAGATTTGTTGCTGTGTTTAGGTAGGTATGTTATTTCCATGGTATATTCAGCAAATTACGTTGGAACGAATATTTGTGTTTTACAATACATAAACAATAAACCACTTTATTCCCTTCGTTGCTTGTTGAAACAAATATAGTCATAATGTTCAATTGTTATATCACAATGTAAACCAACGACAGTTTACTCAATGTTAAATTTGCTTGTTGTATGCGCAGTGCTTTGAACCCTCTCAAACGTGCAGTGCATGCGCTCTATGTTATTCATACAATTGTTTCAAGCTAACTTTTAAGGATTATTAAAGTTAAATGATGTAGATCGGGAAACATCTGTAAAATTAAATGCTAAATGCCACTACTCCACGTAGCTCCAGTTTAGCCGGCTAGTTAGTTAAAATGTCCCTCCTTCACTTTCTATTTCTATTGAACTGATAGGGACATAAATAAATATTTAGCCTGGTGCTAGCTAAGTCAGAGCTGCGGAAGTGGGCCTAAAACTATAAGATTAAACTAACTTTAAACATGCAAACACACATACAATTAGTACAAAAAAAGCATAAAGAAGGCTGTAAATTCTGACTGCAATACCAGCTATGAGTATATCAGCATTTTTACGCAGGAAACATCATAAAGTGCAATGGCCAATCACTCATGCCAAACAGATGACTGCAGGTTACGAGGGAATATGATCAAAAGGTGCATATACTATTCTACTTGTGCTTCAGGCGATCTATCACGTTACTCACAAGGCTTCTTTTCGCTCAAAGCAGCCGAGCTGACAATCTTCTTTCCAATATTACTGACGACGTCTCCCTTGGAAGAGATGACCTTACCCAAGGTCGACGCTAGGGCGCCGCCACCTTTGATGAGCTGCCCCTTCAGGATGGTCACTCCTCCCGTGATGGCCTTCACTGCTTGGAATAGGGTATACAGGATGGACTTCTTAAGACCCCAGAAGTCAACTTTGGTGTGTTCCTGTGAATTTTTTAAGGATATAACTTAGAGAGCTTTAGGAATTAAGTGTTGGTAAGCTCATAATTTATTTATATAGCTGAAATATTTTCAAATCATCAATTGAAGAAAGTCTGTCACCCACTTAAACCTTTTATTCAGATTTACTTTACTTTGATGACGTATAATATTGTTGCGTGGTGTATTAGCAGTAGTTCCTGAGATGCTATGAAAGGTGAGTAGTTCGTTAATATATTGTAAAATATCAAAACATATTACAATTTAAATTACAGTATATTTGTTTAACTTGACTACACATGCTCTGTATGCACGCCATCTTGATACTTTTAAGTGATTAAACCACTTTTGTTAATTGTTACCTGTTGTGTAACTTAATGTTATATATAAAAAAATAATGAAAATGCATATATAAGAAAATAATTTGCCTACGCAAGCTTTCAGATAATCCTTTCGTAGTTTCCCACTATTGTGGTATTATTTGTGTAGCTCTAAGGTTGACGTGTGTGTTTGTGTAGCTCTAAGGTTGACGTGTATGTTTGTGTAGGTCTAAAGCTGACCTGTGTCTTTGTGTAGCTCTAAGGTTGACGTATGTATTTGTGTAGCTCTAAGGTTGAAGTGTGTGTTTGTGTTGGTCTAAGGTTGACGTGTGTGTTTGTGCAGCTCTAAGGTTGACGTGTGTGTTTGTGTAGCTCTAAGGCGGACTTGTGTGTTTGTACTAGTGAAATCCTAAAATATATTATTTTGATTAAGATCTCATATTACACAGTTCTGATGTTAGTTTAAATAGTATGGATGGGCAGATTATTTAGCTGTTACTTATTTGCATATCAATAAATTAACTATGTTTCTGAAATAATGTAAGCGTAATGACACTAAGATAACAATAAAATCATCACTGTGAATACATATTCGCATAGTTTGATTTGTTTATATAGGTTTTTTTTTAAATCAGACTGACTTGTTCCGTGGATCTCTTGAGTGTCCCTTTCACTACTGTAAATACGATTAAGATTTTTGATACTGGATTTTTTATCTGAATGAACAAATGAACATTATGTCATTTTCTGTACGCCTGATAACTTGTGTTCAATATTACTTGATAATTACTTGAAACCCCAATCCCTTACAATATATTTCCTGCGTCATCTTGTTCCCACGGGAATTCCAGGGAATAATATACCTCGTGTAACTCCCACAATTGAGACCAATCTAACGTCAAATTAAACGGAAATTAAACGGGAACGTCGAAATCGTTTGTTACCCTTCTTTTTACAGTCGGGTAACAAACAATGTATATTATAAATTACAATTTAACCTACTCACAGGTTCATAAGAGTACCCCTCGTGTCCGTGGCCCGACTTGCTAGACGCCGCTGATATGAAAGAGGCAGCGCCGGCGGACGCCTGCCCCAGCAGGCTCACTTTACTCTGCAGCCCTGACGAGGCTTTGCTGACCACTGACGTTAAAGCTTGAGCAGATGAGCGTTTGTGCCTGGTGGAAATGGTATAGGAATTAGTTTAAGATTCAATTGGGAATAATCTGAACTAATGAAAGGTGGTGTTGGGCTTAATTAATTCGATATTTTCTGTCATATTTTAATATTGACCGACTTGTACGTAAATCAATAATTGAAAAGTTAAATTGAAATGTACATATTGGTAATAAATTTCTTTATTTCCGACCAATTTTAATCCATATAGACAGCTTAAAAATAACTTAATGCTGATGCTTTTAAGCTAGAGTCAGTAAAATATTTACTTATTGATTTAGTCGGCCTTTGATTATTCATTTACAATTTTTAAGTTAGTTCTATATTCTCTTCTAGAATAGTAAGTAAAGTTAATTATTTTTGATTGATTCTCACAAACACCATTGTTTTTTTTCATGGCATGGCGTTATGAGCCATGAAAAAGACTCAAGGTTTGTAATAAAGTCTCGAGTTAATTTTGACAACTCACGATTGACTGAGTCTTTTAGTTCGCAACTTTTAGTCGTAAGACTAATAGAATTTATTTAATTTAAATTATTTAAATAAACTCAATCGGATTTAAAAATCAAAGTCTTTTTTGGTTTTTATAAACTATGTATAATAATTTTGATAAACATAAATACATGTTAGATATTTTTTTTATACACATAACGATATTAATTCATTTAGTACTAGTTTTACATCACATAAAATATATATCTCGTTTCAATCTGAAAAATTTGGCTGTTAATTTCTCAAGGCCTAGTTCTTTTGTGAACGACTGCAGTCCTTTACGTCTTTTAGTTTTAAGGTAAAACGACTGTATCGTACGTATCTTTGAGTCAGGTCCAATCAAAAATCATTGTAAATATAAAACCCTTACGTTGAAATTACTTACGCAAGAAATTATTCCGCTTTTCAATCAAAAACTTTCAAACTACCTCATAATCTCCTCCGCAGCCAGTCCCTCAGCGAGTTTCTCTAGCTGCTGCGGCGTCATGCGACTGATGGCGGCCATGTCGATGATGTCCAGCTGTACCGGCGGCGCCGGGGCTCCCAGCGCATGTGACAGGCAGGCCAGGCATAGCCAGAGCTGGGGGAGAAAAGGCACTATATTGACGGAGAATTCAAAATTCAAAGTATTTTATTTCATTACCGGTTTTAAAAACTTTTTACGCTAAATTAAAGCCACATTTTGCTCCATCTTCGTCATCATAGAGGAAATACAACCTTAACTTAAAGTAATGCAATTCCAACTGATGCTTCCAGTTGACAACTCATCATTAATCTTTAACAACGTCCCCCGAGAAAAAATAATTAATACTACGATTATTATTGGCCCTTGTGCCTGTCTCAATTTCATTCCATATTCTAGGTAATACATCGAATTATTAGAAAAGTATTTCCGAAAGTGTATAACTCATTACGGAACTGAACACGGAGGCCAATTCGTGGGCCTAAACTGTACTTAGCAATAAAATAGTCAAGCTAAAACCCTTTAAAAATGAGACAGACTACAATTAATGAAAATAGGAATAATTTTTTTTTTAGGGTCAATTATAAAACTAACGTGTATTTTTTTTTAAATAATTATAATACATTTCGATTACTTAAGTAAAAACTACTCTTATACTAAATCAAATAAATATTACTATATGTTTCTGATATTCGACGAGATAATTTTTTATGCATACAATTTCAGTCTAGAAATTAATCCAGACAGAAAGAGAAAACATCAAAAGTAAAACGAATGTGTTTAAAATTATAACCATCAAAAGTTAAACATAAACAAATCGTAAAAAGAAAAATCAATTATTTAAAGTTTTCCCATATATGTGATATATGTGATTAGCTATGCTCATTGTCATCTACAGCCGTGCGAAACCATTTTTTACAAAGTTTTTAATTTATAATCATTGAAGAAACAATATTCTTTAGAGTGGCGGTGCCGCGACCGCCTTGGCAGTGAAAAGCGAAAGTTTTAAACAAGTTACGTCAACGTCACGATGACGTCAGCTGTCAAATGAGTACGAACGTCGAACGCATCTTTGATAGTTTTGGCGGGTAACTGGGGCGTGGAGGATTGGCGTGGATGCTACATTCTATTGATGGCTTGATTTGGGTTACATAAAGCTTTGTTACGGCCTTGATTCGGTAATGTTTAATGTAAGTGAGTTGGCAAAGGAATAACATGTTTGTGTTAGGCTCTAGACGATATTTTTAAATTCGTTACGAAAAAATGTGAATGTAGTAGAATTTGTATTTTGTATCTCTAGGTTTGAAAGGATGTTTTCTTAGTTTTGTTTAAAAAAATGAATGCTTACTTGGGTAAATTGTATAAACATGTCATTAAATCTCGGAAATATCTAAGGACCTACAAGACTAACTCAATACATATTGACAAAGACGTACCTAATGCCCACCAGAAAATGTTTCTACTACATACTAAATGGGTTGTCTTATACGGCTTTTTTTGAGTACGCTACATTTGCAGCTACGTACAGCATTTTTGATAATCGGTGGTATTTATGATTATGAAAAATAAAGATATTGTTATTCGAACTTTTGATAACAATATTTGTTTTTTCTGTTTTGATGATCAATGTCAACTTATACTGTCCCAATATATTTTTTAAATTCATTTCTAAGCACAACAAAGACTCACAATCAATAGATTAGTAAGTAATACTTTACATCAATACTTGGTTAAATTCATGACTTAATATTAAAGTATTTCTATCTTTGCCTTTTATATTAACTCTTAACATTCACTTGTACGATGTGGGTCGCCTCAGAGAAAGGTGTCCATTATACAACATTGATAGTTGGAATACGGGCTATTGAACGGACTTTGGTTGGAAGTGATGTTACTAAATAGCTTTGAGTGCAAATAACTTTGGCCTGCTTCACGGCTTGTTTTTTTGAGAGAAGATTTTTTAGCTATTCTGCTTTGATTCTGCTATTGTGTACTTTGTTCATATGTATCTGTACATAAAACTGTTTTAGTAAACAATCATTTAAGCCGTTTTTACGCATTTTTACGGTTTCATTCATTTTTCTCTATAGTATAAACTTTTAAAAATAAACCGCCGTAAATTAAAAAGTTCTAGTTGTCTCCGATTAATAAATTTATGCATTTTTCTGAGATACATCTCCAACATTTTTAGGGTATAAAAGATATAGAACATAAAAAGAAATCCAGTTCAGAGACTTTCAAGAATATCGTAAAGCAATCAAAATATAAATAATTAGATCATACAACTATAGATTTCCGTATCTTGAACCAGTATCCCCCACTAGAACCATCCACTGAACCAGCCTAATAGAACTGCATGCGCGCTCTGTGACCACGTGCTCTAATAACAAATCGCTCGCCCGAAGTCGAGCGGCTAATACGATAATTTAATAAATGTACATTCAGTTGTACATTCAGTCATCCAATTACAGGCAGAACTCTTTTGTGATAAGGGCACCGAAAATGTTGAACCATATGAATAGTGAGCTTGAGAGTTTCGATCTTTACTGTAGTAGTGCTACAAGTGTCAAGGCAGCCACGGCGGCCAATTCCTTGGCCAGTATTAATTATGGAATACGAGATCTCTGCTCTGATGTGTTTTGTTTTTGTTATATCAATTGTTATTGTCTTAGAACAATTGGCATGTGCTCTATAACTGTATGTCTACGTTTAATTTTCTTCATGTATTTTTATCTATATGTGAAAATTTGTTAATGACCTTCATTTTTTGTTAATGTTTATAATATGTATACAATAATTTATAGCTGTAAGTTTTCCAAAAATTACAAAATAAAATGAAAAATTTGTAGCAACATTAATGTATCCACGTGCTGTACTTAAAAGTTAAGTTTAAGCAGAAGCTCAAAAGCTTTCTTTATTTAACTTGTACGAGAAGCGTAGACTTTTCGACTTCATATCACTTCAATATAAAAGACCACTGGTGGTCGTCCTACATTTACTGCCTGCCTACACACATTTAAAAATAACCTTGAATACTGAAGTCCTAGTATTTCACTATATTTTTATTCGTAACCGGCTTATAACGATATCATATGAATGATCCAGAATAGCGGCCCGAGTGTCTTTGAGCAAACGACTGGAACGGTTAACAAGCCTGGTTTCAAACGAAACTAAATGAATGGTAGATCCATTCAGGTTAAAGGATTACAAAATACTTTGTGAATCAACTAATAAATAGTATTACGAAATAATTTTTGAATAATATAATTATTAATTGTAAATAATTATAAAATTGTATGAGATCGAGATAGAAGTAATTAAGTCTAGTGAAAATTATATAAATTGTATAGCTCGGATGTATACAAAGCTTGTGTGACTGGGAAACAGTATCAATATACCATATTTGTTTAGTAACTAAATATCCATAATTCGAGATTAGGTTGCTCAAAATCTCTGTTCCAATAAACTTACAAAATTAAGCCGTCAGGTAGAAAATTCATAGCAATGTTATAAAATATATCTAGCTTGGACAATGATACATCTTATGGCCCCAAAAGAGTTATACTTAGGAGTGCATTATGAAACTATTTGCGGTCTCTGAGTGCCACGGTATTGACATTTTTCTATTTAAAACATTATAATTGAGCATTACGTATTGTTTCAGTATTGTTTTAAAATGCATATGATTTCAACGATTGCGCAATTATTAAAGGACTTGATTTATATTTTTGGGTTATACACTCTTTCAATTTAATACAGTATTTGATTCAAAGAAGAGAGTATACGTTTGTAAAGGCAGTCGGAACTGGCGATCTTTGGTATGCGCTGCTCCTCGAGAAGTTATTCACGGGCACAGGCTCGTTAAAATTATTGGCATCGAATTTTAGAAATAATCCAAGGGTCCACTCTGCAGTCTATTGGGGGACGACAGACGCAAACGGAGGAGTCCAGGTCGCGCTAATCGCCGGTAAAGCGCGAGTCACACCAGCGAAGCCTATATCGGTCCCGCGGCTAGGACTCCAAGCCACTGTTTTGGGAAGCAGATTAGTGACGACCATTACAAGAGAGATGGGACTCAAGATCACCCGGAAGCTATTCTGGACAGATTCTAGCACTGTCCTATAGTGGATCAAATCAGATCCCCACAAGTTCAAGACGTTTGTGGCACATTGTCTCGCAGAAGTTACTTATATAATTAAATTACTTATATAATTAATTTCGACGGCCTGTTTGGTGTGGAGGTAAGTACCCTTGCCTTCCATGCCAGAGGTCCCGGGTTCGAATCCTGGTAGAGGCCGATATTTTATTATATTTGCTTTCTAGTCATGGATGTGTATGTATGTTTATTTAAGTTTATTTCTAATATTTATACATGAAAGAAAAATCTATGTGTGCTTATATATTTCTTAAGTTTATTTATCCGTTATCTAGTATCCATAACACAAGTTCTTAATGATACTTAATTTGGGCTAGATAATGTGGTGTGATGATTAGAAATATTATTATTATTATTATTATTAATTACGAGATGTTTTATTGAAATCAAAACACAGAAACGCACAGAATACAGAATCTCAAATTAGAAACTGACAGGGATATGGAAAAATAGTTTGACGTTAGAAAAGTCCCAGTTTTACAAGACTCCTCCAGGAGATCGTATTGTGCAAAAAAAATATTTTAAGTTGGCAAGAGATAGAGGCCTTACACGTTTTTATTTTAATCGACAATAAAATGTAGGTATATATGTTTATTTACATTATTTTTTGAAAATGCGCTTAGAAGATGTCTCATTATAGTCTTAGAACGTCGTAAACTTATCTTCTTTAAAAAAAATGTAAGCGAGATAAATTCATAAAAATATTACAAATCTACTACGTGTCTTAATTTGATTACAATTTCGTGTCTGCGATGCACGCCTTACTCGTTTCCAAAAGTGATTGCAAAAAGAAAGTATTATAATATTCACTTTCAACTTTATTTTATTTCATTTTAATACGTATTATACTGAACTGCGGTTTTTATACTTCTGTAAATTATGAAAAATGATGCTTAATTCTGTTTTAAAAGTATGAATGAATTTAGACTTACCTGTTTCGTACTAATTTTACGTCAACTTTAATTTGACACCCAAGGAGTTAATGACGGTTTGTCATGAAGGATTCACAAGCTTGTGTTTGAGAAAGTATGTTAAACTTATTTTATTATAACCATTAATTTTATGTTAAAGAACCATTTTATTTTTCAATAAAAGCTTATCAACGTACAACGTAATTAATAATAAATAAATATCTCCCCAGACAATCACTACAACTGTACGGCTCCAAAGTAAGCAGAGCTTGTGTTGTACAGCGAACTGAGAACCCAGATCAAAATTTACATACAAAAATGACCCAAGAACAAACACCTGTGTTGAACACACAAATAAATGCCCCGACCAGGACTTGTACCTGGGACCTCTGGCGTATGAGGCACGGCTACTAACCTCTACGACACTCGGCTTTCAATGAAAATTGTAACGTGATTGGTGACTTTTGTCTGACATTTGTCTTGACAGGTGACTGACATTTTGTCAAATACTAAGTTAAGTAGTATATTTAAATATGAAGTTTGAAGCAGACCAATGATGTCCATTGTCACAGATGTGACCGTCCATCTGGTGGTCAACGTGATCATGTGCCTTCTATGAATAAATATAAAATATAAAGATATATACTTACTGAAATTAATCAATCTTAAAAATCACACACTCAACTATACCTATCAAATTCTTTAGGCTCTGATCAGACACTTAAACATCCATACCCTGAAATACTTTTATTGCATAGTCTATGATTTACATTATCCAAAGTGTAAAAATTCTTAAATAATTTAGGTAACTTTTGTCGCAGGTTCTTATTTATGCATGTTGTGGCAGCCTTAAATAAAGTTTACATTTATCTCTTTTTTACTATAAGAATATTTAGTTGTAAGTCCTAATGTATTATTCACTGGTTGTCCTATTATATAATAAACAAATAAATAAATAAACTAGCCTGGCTTCTTCGTAAGAAATGTGGCCCAATATAGTAATGATTACGTCGCGCATTTAGGAGCGTAGGTTGACATTTTATAATGTGTAGGAATATTGGAAAAAAGTGACGAATGAATTTACAGAGTTTAATATCTGCAGAAAAAACTACACACTATTACTATCGAAACCAGTCAACGATATAATTTTACTATCTGCTGCCATATAAATATCAATTACTATGTGCAATAAAAAATCCCCATAGGAAGTGGTTGCGCTATCAAACTATCAAACGCCTTTTGCTTTAGTATAACTGTCACATCCACGCCAGTCAGTAATCAAAGGAAGCGTCATCCGTGAAATGCCATATCCAAACCAATGTTTTCATTTCCTTAATTTTTTTTACATCAGTGAGTAGTGCTCTCACATATGTTGGTAGAACGTTCGTTGTGTTGTGTCATCTTTCAATTTAAAAGAAATATCGTGGTATTTTTTGTAATGCTATGTGATATTTTTGTTTCGTAAGGAAGTACTAGAATATGGGATAATAAGTACTACGAAATACTTTAGCAAGCATCCTTAACTTAGATTATCGGAAGAAACGCTATTAAACAAAGATGTAAAATCGTAATTTACCGAATTGTGATCATGAAAATGCCTGAACCAAAGAGGTACTCAGTAAACCGGTGGAGGTTTACAATTTTAAATACGAATGGGAGAAATAATTTGATTGGTCGATTTTGATTTAAAGACTACAGTTATATGAACATCGTACATCTCTTTCTCACAAGGTAAATTCGCTATACCACGCCATGTAATCCTATATTTGTGTAAAACACGTTCGCAAACAAACTTTTACACGCGGCTTACACATATTAAGTAGTTAAGTAGTAACAAAATTTTAAGTTACTACGTTTCACTTGTGTTTCCAGTAGATAAACGCATAAGTTTTATAAAGATGGACGGTCAATGACTAAAGGAATTCGTCAATTCTGTACTTACATCGATTTTTGATTAGCGGGATTCTGAACGAGGTCAACAAGAAATTTGTTACGGATATCAAAATCTCTAGAAGACTACGCTTAGTTTTGTAATGTTTACTTCATACATTTGACAAGTATTTATATTTTAAATGTTCCTGAACAAATTTTAAAGTAGAGTATTCTGAAGAAAAAGGAAAAAATGCGAAATAAGTACAAGCTCTTGCCGTCAATCGCTTTTTTAACTTATGCACTTAACTAAAAAATCACGTCCAAACGAGTTAAGTGAGTTAAATAAAACGAATTCTAATCTACTTAATCACTTGCGTACTAAATTTAAACTTACCACTTATCACTTAACTGGCTTTTTACACGTAATTTTTAACTAGGAAATTAGTTAAAATTTAGGTCCCAACTTAACGCGTGTAAACCAGCTATTAATTCTATATTTTTAGCCAACTGCAAGTAGGCACAAGTTTGTCGTACTTACCATATTGCTGCGAATTCTGGGATATTAAGATGATATGGTTTTACGAGAATCAGCTGACATTATATATAATATTAAAATATTATGCTACTGTTTGGGACTGTCATAGCTGTCACATAACTCAAACTCCTTAAATAAAATTAGAATTTAAAAAAAAAACAGCCGTGAAGGTAATACTAAAAAACAAGAACACCAACGATTTTTTTTAAATGCAATGGAGGCTGTTATGATTTCCAATATGTCTGACAAGTTTTTTCTTCATCAGACGGCATTTTGTCTCCCGGATTGATATTACTCGTAATATATCAAACGAAATAAATAGTTAAATTATGTTATCCAATTACAATACATTTGTAAGTTGGTATTTATGTTTATACTTTCCTTTAGGTAACATTAATAAAACAATGTTTGAATTGCTTTGTTCCTTAAAGACGTTATCTAACTATTCAATACACATAGTAAAATGACCTTTGACTTTCTTCGCACTTGTGCAAAACTCTGGACAGTGTTGCAGTAAAGTTAGATATGTTAAACAAAAGGTTTAAAGGCTGCGATTATATAAAACAAAAGAAAAGATGTACCACAGTAAAATGGCTGCCATATGACACATTGACCCGTAGGTCAGGGACTTTGAATATTAATGAATTTTGCTCGAAGTTAAGTAATGCAGACACTTTCCTTTTTCATGCTAATGTAAAGACAAGTTTGAGACTTATGAGGAAGTTTTGTATTGGAGTTCATTTGTTTTTTGAGTTCGAGATTGTTTCACGTTGCATTAAAACGCAATATAAGCAAACCTAAAAGAAGTATATACCCAACGCAAGTTTCGCTAATTCCAACATTCAATACGACGTAATATGGTCTAGATTCAAGTTGGCTCTTTTCCAATATCCAACTCGATTCCATATTAATCAGAACAGGTTTCCGTAACTAAACATTTGGTAACTTTCTTTCCTTCGCCACGCTAATACGGCGTCGTTAAAAGTCAAATGGAAAACCATTTATTGAATATATTATAGCTAGCCCAGTGGTTTCAATTTTATTGGCCATTTTGTTAAAGACGATTGTTAATAGATTTTTTATTGGTATTTCCCAGCTTGCTTCGCCAGAGTGCGGAATAAATGTTTAAGATTTAATAATAGACCTATAGAAATATGACATTGGGTGCACAGGTGCAGGAATTAGGTGAATGTATATCTACTGCCCTCGCCGTCATCTACACTCTTCAAAAACTGAAGAGACATTTGTGGTTTCCGAAATCTTTAATTGATTACCTTCTAAGAGTTAATGGCATGATGATAAGGTCTGTAAAAAAATCGGGTACGTGTACTGCAGGTAAGTTTGTTGAAATATTACAAATTAAATTAATATACCCTAATGCATGTGGTACATTTTTCTATTGCTTTTAGAAGAAAATATTCTTACTCAGGTACGAAGATAGGTCGAATCAGTTACGTCAAACTACGATTCCATAAGTTTTGCAATAAAAATATATAAATTCCAAAAATAACAATTCCATTATGTTCTTTAAAAAATAAATGCATTTACTTCCTTCTTTTTCAAAATTAGGGCGGTGCGTAACTTTCCATCGATAACGATGATACACAAATAACATATCAACATCAAAGTATTATAATTTACCACTAGGCGGCGCGGACGTGCAGAAAGCAAAACGGATTTACTTTCGTTCAACGTTCTGTATTACGTGATTGGGTGGCGTTCGATGGCCTTGCGCCGGCGCATTGGAGACGCTTCATTCATGATATTGTTCTAATTTCTCTAGTTGTTATGTAATTGATAAGTATTATTGGCCTTTTTAACTTGACTGGCTTTCAGAGGTTAAACTTTATTAGTATCGTGAGATAGCAGTAGGTAGTTACTGATTTATTTATTGTCTGAAGCATTAAATCTCCTTCCTTATATTTCACATGTTTTTTCCCTAAGAATTATAGTTTTTGTTGTGTTTATATTAGAATAAAAAAAAATGCTTTTCATACAGGGGCCTTCATTTGTGTATATAGGAAAATATATTGATTATGGGGATCAATACCAAATAAATATTTATTCATATAAAATATAGTACAAACGACTGAAAATTTATTCAGTTTGATGCAGGCGCCTTCCATTTAGACTTGTGGGGAAACTGATGTTCATGTAATTAATCTGAGGGTTTAAAATTAAACAAACATCAATGCATACGCACAAGCTGCTGGTACTCTCATAATATATACACTGTTTCAAATGTTCAAAAGGTACCAGGGACTTAATCCAAACTTTTTAAGTTGATATAAGAAAGTAACAACACTATTTACCATTTGCAACATTTACACAATTCCCAAAGGCTGGTATTATACATATAACGATACAAAAAGTAGTTAAGCTTTAATTTTCTAGAAATGACAAAGTTTCAATTTCATAAACATTCTCTCGCAAAAGTTTCTTCTTATTAGGCTTTACGACATTTCATTGCCCTTAAGGTGAGTTATTATGCGACATAACTGCAGTCGTTGTAAAAAGATATGATATCATAAAACTATTGTAGCTGCCATGATTATTGAAGCACTTTTAAAAATGAGTACCATAGTTTTTAAACAATACACACATTTCTTTGATTTAAAATTGCAAGAAACGTATTTAAGGAGTTAAGTTTATTTTTCAATGATTATGCAATGCTACAGCTTAGTTTTCATGCAAAGCATTCGCTAATAAAAAAATATACTTATTTGCAATATCTAGATTTTTACTAACAATCCTTACCTTTATACTGCGCGAACGCATCATCCTTGTATTATTGAACAGGGAAAGTCACTTCACACCCGCACACACACAGTTTCCACTTGACACTTAATTAAGTGTGAAAAAGACACAATTGTTTCACTTATCGATATCGGTAAAGCACTATCGACAATTGCCTGTTCCTACGGTTGGTAAATGTGTTTGTGGCGCCAAATTTGTATTTCGAATGTCACTTTCTCGCGTGCGTGCGTCGTGTCGGTTGGTGTCGTCGCTCTCACCAAGTGGAGGTGGAGGATTTTTCTTTATATTCAAGCTTACGATCCCCGCCATTCTTGACTGATGCACTATCGCATCACAACCTCACCTGGATATCATTGCAATTTGGGACAATAACGAACGACATACCTCTATTAAATATATTACCACACGACAATAATTATAAAACATGGCTCCTTGTAAGCTTTATGTGGAAAATTTTATGAACAATTTATTTTTGAGCACGTAGGTTTGCGACAGTTTTAAAGTTTGGTATGAAATATTAAACTGCGTTAATTTAGGCTTTATTGATGCACTTGGGTCGAGGTGTAAAGCAATTAGAAGTATTAGAGGTGTTATATGCAATGTCCTTGAAGTTTCCTTAAACTTGGAGTTGAAATAAAACATAGATTGGACTATGGCCTGTAATATTTATATAAACTATTTTTGGGTGCCAAAGACCAAGATGGTGAAACACATTGGTTTTTAATCTGAAATATTTATCACTCCTGCAATGTTTCACGGTCCCGTACGTACAGGATGTCAGATACTTTACACGGGAAAAACCCGGGAAAAAAATCTATGTCTTTATTTTATTATTCCGTTTTTAAATTATTTTATTTGTAGAAAAAGAGATGACAAAGCAGCCGGAATAGAAAACCTCTCGGCATTCTTTTGTCACAATTGTTAATAAATTAAACGCAATTTGTTAGAACACTTCAAAGGTTTGTCAGTATGTTGTATAAAATAAATTTTCCATATTAATTAAAGGATTCGCATTCCGCGGCCACGCGAATTGCAGTCATTTCTCTCACTTTAGATGATTGATTAGGTACTGTCTGAGTTGACGTGTCATTTTGCTGATGTTACTTAATGGCAACATTTTAGTTTTAAGTTGAATTTAAGTTATGTGAGCTTATTTATTAAATTAATTGGACGTGTATCCATCAAAAAGATCCAACCCACACACAGTAACTTTTGAAATACTGAAGTTTTTAACTTAGGACTGGTAAGATTTAGCGTGGAAAATGTATTTCGCTCGGATCCTAGTGGCTTGGAATGTTTTGAATAAAAAATTTCGTTTGTTCTTGTTATATTTATTTATTTTATAATAGTCTATGTAGCTTGGAGCGTTATCAATAAATAAAAGAAATACACAGTCTAATAAGTGGGGTGGAACCCTATAAATACACTTTATCTTTATATTTTTTTACAGCTGTCTTCGTGATATGAAAGTGATATGTAGTATTAGATTTTATTCTTTTTGGGCGGTCCTTCACAATAATCTCTTTGACGTGTTTGTGTTCCACTTAAAGGGTAGGAGCAGCCAGCACAAGAACTGGAACAAAGGCAATTCCAACTGAACCATACGGTCGCCAGCACATAATTAGTCGATATAATAATCACCTGCAACGTTGAGAAATAACACATCTACGACTGACGATGTCTTGTCCTTGTTTTCCGGCTATGAACATAGGAAAAAGAGGTCATATGTGAGATACCTCTTTACTTACTTCCAATATACTTCTTTACTATTATTATATAAGTATATTATAGTATTATAGTTTATTGACGGCCTGTTTGGTGTGGAGGTAAGTAGCCTTGCTTTTCATGCCTGAGGTCCCGGGATCGAATCCTGGTAGGGGCAGATATTTTATCATATTTGCTTTCTAGTCATGGATGTGTATGCATGTTTATTTGAGTATATTTCTAAAATTTATATATATATAAAAAAAAATATCTAAGCTTGTTTGTATATTTCTTAAGTTTATTTATCCGTTATCTAGCATGCATAACACAAGTTCTTAATGATGCTTAATTTGGGCTAGATAATGTGGTGCGATTGTTAGAAATATTTATTATTTATTACTATAAAGAGAAAAGTTTCGTTTGTTTGTTCATCCATAAACTCAGACACTACTCAAGCATTTTAAATATTTTTTCACCATTAAAAACATAGGAAACAATTAGAAACAAACAATTAGACATAAGGTTACATTTTATCCGGCAATTCCAGCTGGAGCCGAAGTTACGTGGGAGGTTCTGCCGGGACCTCTAGTTCACCGGGAGACTTTTTACCATTCGGGAAAAAGACAAAAAGTCGCTCTGAGTTGTGGCTCAGACCAATGTCCTAACGATACTATATGTAACGAAACTGAAAAGGCAAATCTTCAGGCAGCTGACAGCGCCGTAGGTTACGTATGAATAGTCCAATTTTTTTTTATCCAGAGCCAACGATCCTAACAGTAAAGTCATCCGTTATACCTTGCTATGACTGAACCTTTCATTCTTTCAACCAATTAGACACACGCTTAATTTGCACCAATTTACTTCAAAAGAAAAAACATATGTTTATTTTAAACTGATATATAAACAATATATAATCAGTTTACTTCGTACTACAATCCCTACCAAGGTAGGATCATTATAATTCGTTTTGTTTATTGCTCTGTAACCAAAGAAACAAATGTTATATATTTGTGAAACAGTTTACTGATTTACAATAGTTTTAGTATTCACAATTCCCTGGTGCATGAGGAGTTACGACGGCGCCCAAGCTAGACTTACGGTTGGTACCCCTGGAGAATTAAGAACTTAGTTTTTAGTAATTATACCAACATTGAAATTAAACAATTATAATAGGTCTTTACCTATGAAACTGCCGTTTTGCCGTACTGGCCATTTCAAATGAAAATATTTTTTTTTGACTGATAATTCTAATTTCAAATTAATTTTATTTGACAAACATGGAATTCTGTTTCTAAAATCGTCATTTGTTTAATAGTTAGTGTTTTGTTTTCAACGCATTCGAACATTTTTCGTCATCATGGATAAGTTAAAAATTCGAGTAATTATGGAGTATGAGTACCGTCGTGGCAGCAAAGCGGCACAAGCGGCACGCAACATCAACGACGTTTACGGAGCGAACACTACAAACGAACGCACCACCCGTTATTGGTTTACCCGCTTCCGTTCTGGAAATTTTGACCTGAAAAATGAACCCCGTGGTCGTCCGAAAACTTTGGTCGACAATGACGAATTAAAGGCAATTGTGGAAGCTGATGAAACTCAATCCACGGCTGAATTAGCAGCAGCTTTCGACGTTAGCATCAAAACAAAATTGGTCCAATTGCGTCAAATTGGCAAGGTAAAAAAGCTTGACAAATGGGTACCCCACGAACTCAATGACCGCCAGCGCGAAGTACGCGTGGAGACGTGCCTTGCACTGCTCAGCAGGCATACAAATGAAGGAATTCTGAACCGCATTGTTACTTGTGATGACAAATGGATCCTGTTTGACAATCGTAAGCGCTCAGCAAGTTGGTTGGACCCTGGTTCAGCACCCAAACAATGCCCTAAACGAAAACTTACCCCTAGAAAAGTGATGGTCACTGTTTGGTGGTCTAACGCGGGTGTAAGTCATCACAGCTTCTTGCCAAACGGGACAAGCATTACTGCAGATGTGTACTGTGAAGAACTGAACACAATGATGGAGAACTCGCACGTCTCCAACCAGCTTTGGTCAATCGTTCGGCTCCACTGCTCCTGCACGACAACGCGCGACCTCATACTGCACAGCAGACGGTCTCCAAGCTACAAGAGTTGGGGTTGGAAGTTCTCTGTCATCCGCCGTACTCACCAGACCTTGCGCCTACAGACTTCTACTTTTTCCAGAATTTGGATAACTTCTTGGCGGGAAAAAAATTCAATACCCAAGAGGCAGTACAAAATGCCTTTGAAGAAGTTGTTGCCTCCCGTCCAGCTGATTTCTTCAAGAAAGGCATCAATAAGCTACCAATGCGTTGGCAAAGATGCATTGATTGCATGGGTGATTATTTTGATTAATAGAAATAAAAAATATATAAAAAAATTACGCTTCATTTATTTCGTGAAAAACGGCAATTTCATAGGTAAAGACCTAATATTTGGGTTCTACCTCTGTACCAATATGAATGCAAATATTTGTTTAAATCAGAAGCTGAGCTTTTCCGCAAGTTGTGCAACTTACATACATAATTACTATTAATTATGTTAGTGGGGCAAGATACATTAATACGTATCTTAACTATGACATAGTCTAGAATGGAAATTGGTTTTGTTTATGAGAATATTTTTAGAAATGTTTTTTAAAGAAACTGCGATATTAGCTGACTGCGGCAGGAGATGGAATATGGTTGTTGTACGGTATATAATGCATGTCTATATTAGCTTGATAAAATCTTCCTAAACGAAATTAATTATTTTTTGTAATTCTTTCACCGACATAAAGAGATTCTGTAAATTTATATTGAAAAAAATATACCCGTGAAGTTTCTTGCCAGTTCTTCTTCACGAAGGTTTTTCCGAGCTGGTGGCAGAGTCATGTTTTATTTGACATCAATAAGAACAAGTAATTGTCAATAATGAGAAGTAAATATTTCATATCATTTCATGTTGGTTTCTTTTATTTTTTTGTAAGAATTGTGATGTAGGTCTACTCGAACTATCAGTGATTAGTAATTTGAAACCTAATGTAAAGAGAAATATGCTATAAATTGAAAATAAATTTAATACTTATAGTAATCTAACTATAATCTACAACAACGGTATATTCCGCAAAGCTAAGACACTTAGGTAATCCTGGTTGCGAAATGAACTCGGTCCTAGATCGCTCCGGGAGCTGGTTTCACTTTCACTTAAGTATTTCGTGATAAGCTTTTCATTATTTCAAAGCTTAAGTTATTAACATTGAGAAATAAAATTAAATCGCCGGACTAAAACAATTTACAAGTATAAGGTAATGGAAAAATATAAACGAATGAAACTTAGGATGTAAATCTGAAAATAACAAACTTAACACATTGCAAATAAAGTAATATCTTCGTGCCAAACTGTCACTTGTAAGACAGGTCCTTGATCTTTCATCACTTTTTGCTTGCGATGCACGTGATGGGAAATGGCATGTGTGCATGGACATCAATCATCGTAGATAATATTGAATCACGCTGTCATGTTTTTTTTTGCAGCCAAACTTACCTTAACTGTATGGCCCCAAAGTAAGCAGAGCTTGTGTTATGGATGACCATACTGCGAACCCAGAATAAGCATACATATATAACAATACACATGAACCGAGAACAAACATTGTGTTCATCACACAAATGAGTGCCCCTGCCAGGACTCGTAACCTTCGGCGTACGAGGCAGGGCTACTTACCACTACACCACTCGGTCGTCAAAAAGTAACCAAAAAATAAATGTTATTTATGGGTTATCGATTAATGACGCGTTGCCGTCCGTAGGCTAAGTTGTAATTGCCTTTGTAAATACACATATATATATATATATATATATATGTATTTATAAGGTTTTAACCATATAACTTTTTAAAATTATCTTACCTACTCTGTGTAGTCAACGATTCAAATGAAATCCGTCAACGTTTACAAATACCAATTTAGACAAAGCTTAATTATTAATGAGGAATAATAATTGAAAACCTTTTTTTTTTTAATTTTCACTGTGTATTTTAGTGTAATAACTGCTATGCTTATTTTTTCTTTGATGTCGTATTCAAATTGTATATATTAAAGTCATGTGTTTTACTATTTTGACAAAAGAGTTCCGAGAGGTTTTTTTCTACAAGATTCCATTCGATCGGCCTATAAAACCTTTGTAAAGCAAGTTTTAGGTTCAACACCAAGAAAAAGAAGACTTGCGTTAAGTGTAATTTTTGTACTTAATAGGTAAAAATATAATAAAATAGGTGAAATAAAATATTTTGCATTTTTGTTAAAAACATATTTAATAAGAAATCCCTTGACAAACACACCGGCTAGCCTCAACGCAGAGTTTGTGTTATGGGTGACCGAACTGCCAACTAGGGACGAACCCAGAATAAACATACATGTATAAATTTCAACATCCATGACGCGAGAACAAACATCTGTGTTTATCACGCAAATGAATGCCCCGGCCAGGAAACACCTGGGTTTGTACTTTAGATTTCTGGTGTCAGCGGAGGTGCAGATCGTTCGGTTTTTCAGCACGCTAACCATACACTTGTGGAACTTCTGCCTGCGCTTGGTTGGCCAGTATAGGAATGGGCAGGGTTCTATCAACTCAAAAAGAGCTTCGTGACTGGTCAGTCGGATAAGCTGACTTGTCGATTAAACTACACTCGATATTTTTTTGCTTACAGGTTCATTGACTTATAATTCCTGAGAAACGAGGAAGAAAATGCAATTGTGTTTACTCTGAGCGAAAACAAAATTGTCACACTTTCAGCACAATACTTCATCACTTGTTAGGTGTTAAAAATATTTTACGTAATGAATTTGGCTAAAACTGTGTACAAAAAGTAGTTTCGTGGCTGGAGGTGGCCGATGGCTTTCAACTTTGTAATACTAATATACATAAAATTCGTTAAGTCAAACATTATGTAATAACAACAAAGTTGTGTTACGATGTAACAAACATGGAACATTACTCACCTACTTGTATTTTAAAACCTACTTGCAAGTATTAGTTACATTATCACGTAACTCCCATTGGTGCTACTTAAGAAAACGGCAAGATTTGCATACCTAAAAGAAATAAATATCAACATACAGTAGATCAAATTTTCGCTTTTAGGTAATCGTCCCACTGCCACCGCGGTTTGCTTACCACATTAACTCCAACGCTAACAATCTCGAAGATTGTAATAAAAAATGTCCCGGTCAGCAACAAAGCATTTCTTGATACTTTCGAAGAAGACGCCTCCCCCAAACCAACGACGTCGACGGAAGAAATTCCGACGACTCGGACGAAACTGGTGGAGACGAACATGAAAACGACCGCGGCAACAAGCACTCCCAAAAGAAAAACACCACTGATGACTGAAGAAGCAAACGGCTGCCGAAGCGTGGAGGAACTCTCCGATTGTGATATCAGTTCCTCAGTTACTAAAGAAAGAGCAACTAGACTACACAGCTATGTGTACATGTCCACAGACAAAACATGGGGATACAACAGCAGATGGTCAAACCCTAACAGGCAGACAAATAAAAAGTTATCAAAATTGCATATCTTGCTTGTTTACTTGATTATCTTGCTCCCGATAACAATCGTCAAACATATAGAAACATTCTCACAGAAGCAGATACAATATATTTCTAATGCGGCGATACATACCTAATGGCACCAGACCTATCCGCAGTGACTTTGAGGCCATTCACGCCCTCGGCCATTCGGTCATTAAGTTCGGAGACTTCAACTCCAAACATACTGACTGGACGTGCCTATTGACCAACACCAGCGGCATCGCTTGGCATCACTGAGTCACTCGACTTAGATGTTATCTCTCCCGTCACTCCCACTCACTCTCCCGACAACCCGAACCACTCTCCCGACATCTTCGACTTTGCGGTAGTAAACCATATCAACCTTGATCTCAGGTTTATCGAACCGCTCGATGACCTAGGCTCTGATCACCGCCCCGTCTCTCTCGTGCTAGGTCCGCGCAATGATAACGTCACCTCTCCTTAGACCTTTACAAACTGGAAAGTCTTTTAAAATACTTTAGTTTCAGCCTTAGAGGCCCCGAACTCTCCGCTCGCAATCTAGCCCGACCAATTACATAACCCGGATAAAATAGATTCGTTAGTCAATTCCCTCACTGATGCTATCAACTCAGCCATCAGTGATAACGAAAAGGTTGCTAAGCAAGGCAAACCCACGCTTCCATTAGCCGTCAGCAAGAACGCTAAGAACGCGGCTCTCCGGAGAGCCAAACACTATCGCACGCCAGCATATAGAACAGCTGCGAATCAGCTACAACGTAAAGTTAGATCTTGCCTCGCGGAACTTCGAGACGCTCAAATGAACGACCTCATGGAGAATATCTCCCCGTCCCACTAAGCATATTATAGTATGGCCCGAGCCTTACGCGTAGACATCGCCTCTCATGTTCCTCCTCTCACTCGTTCCGATGGCACTACTGCCTTCGAAGTCGAAGAGAAAGCCGAATGCTTCGCTGACAGCATTGCCTCACAATGCTCGCCCAGCACGCAACTCGCGGATCCCTCCCACATCCTGGCGGTAGAAGACGAAGTCCTCCGCAGAGACTATCTCCCCATCACCGCCGACCCCGTCACAGTCTCTAATGATGAAATCTTGCTTCTTATTAGAAGTCGAAAATCCAAGAATTTCCAACCACGCACTTAAGCACCTGCCACACTAGGTGCTTACCTTGTTAGCTATCATCTTCAATGCCTGCTTTGACCATAGCTACTTTCCAAAAGCTTGGAAAGAAGCGACAGTCATAGGTATTCCCAAGCTGGGTAAACCTCTGAATATCCCAGCTAATCACAGACCCATCAGCCTCCTCAAGGCCATGTCTAAACTTCTCGAAAGAGTCATACTCTCTCGAATGCGGAACCATCTGTTTCCAACGGATGGTGATCCCCTCATTATTCCCCATCAGTTCGGCTTTCGCGCTGAGCACTCCTGCCCTCAGCAAGTCCATCGAATAAAACGGTCGCAGTTTTCTTTGACGTAGCTAAGGCTTTCGATAAAGTCTGGCCTCGTTTATAAACTTTATAAAATAGGCTTACCGGACCGCCTAGTCAGGAT
Source organism: Marasmarcha lunaedactyla (assembly GCA_923062675.1). NCBI lineage: Eukaryota > Metazoa > Arthropoda > Insecta > Lepidoptera > Pterophoridae > Marasmarcha > Marasmarcha lunaedactyla. The sequence continues at coordinate 2,243,973 of OV281344.1, forward strand.
ATCGCGTCGTTTCTCAAAAATCGCACGTTTCGTTACAAACGTGAAGGCACACTTTCCGCGCCTCGTCCCATAAAGGCTAGATTCCCACAAGGCTCAGTCCTCGGTCCTCTGTTGTACACCGTGTACACTAACAAAATTCCCATCCCGCCATCTGGTAGGCTCGGAGTGACGAGTCCCACATAACCTCGATCGCGCGCGGCGAGGTATGCGTAAGAGCATTTGTTAGATCCTCCTGCCCTCTCCGTGGAAGGGAACAAAAAAAAAACAAAAAAACGATGTAGGTATTCGAACATCATATGTAAATTTCCTGTTAGGCCACCCGTCATTACTGCTGAAAAGTGCCTATTTGTCACCATAATTTGAAGATAATTTCGAGGTATCGGATTGAAAGGTATTCGAGCGTTTAGTCACAAAACGGATTCACGGTTAAACGCCGATGCATAGTGTTATGGGTGTAACTATGGTACTTGTTGAACGTTTCGAAAATAGCTCTTTATTTATAAACGGCATCAGTATTCCGCGAGAGCTTTAAAAATCCTATTGTAGGAACACCAATCTGACTCAACTAAGGGCTGGTTTTAGGCAATTTCGTCCACCACGCTTAGTTACTGGGGGTTGGCAGACTTCATACAGATCTTCGAAATAATTTCTTAGATATGTGTGTCACACGAACTTTTACTTAACGTTTGAGCACTTGACTTTATATATTTAAGTTGTACAAGCTTATTTGTATATTTTGCAGTCACGGGGATCCAACCCGTTACCTCAACAGTGAGCTAGCGCCTTCGCCACAGCGCCACCGACGCGCCACCCATATAGGTTTACTTTATGTAAAAAGTGACAATACCAGGTCTGTATTTACTAACTACACCAGTTAAACGTCTTTAGTCTCACCTACTAGAAGTAAAAATAAAGCAGATGAGTGGTTTACTAGATGAAACCACCGTAATAACCGTATATAGTAAAATATAAAAATGGAGGGAAGCCTAAGTTATTGATTATCCCAACGTATGGTTCTAAATTATAGAACAATAAAAACGACCTGAGGATTTCTGACCTGTTGTGAACTTGCTTTTTTTGTAATTTGCAATATAATTATATATTATTTAATTTAATAAAAAGCAAAGCACACAATTCTTTCTTGTTTCATCAAAAAGAATCATTAGCTGAATAGCCCAGAGCACTTAATTGACCGTCACAAATACAAATTAATCCAAAACAACAACCACGTACTTTCGGCATTTAAACTACGATCCTTCCAGCAAGCTTGTTTGTGCCAACAGCTGGGTGTTATCTAATATGTGTACGTTCACTTGCCATCGATACCTTACTTCGAACTGGAAATAATATTGTTAAAACTATCTGTATTTTTAATTACTTTTAATTGAGTTTGCACTCATAAGTTGTACTGACTGTACTGTTTGTTTGGAGTGGAATAATAATTAAAGATTAGCTGCTGCTCTTTTCAAAATTTGCTAAAATTATGTGAGTTTGTACTTATTAACAAAAATTGCAATCATATAACAGACGAATATGCCTATTCTGTTCTGCCAACACGTCAAAAGTAATATCAAATTTAAATAAAAGATATCATATGATACAACCAAACTCACGCACACATCCGCAACTGCGCAAGAGTAGAATGTAAACCAAAAAGTTCCGAAACCAGTCACCACCATGTCCGCTTGAAGTGGGGCGCCGGAATTATATCATGAACGAACTGGGGCAGGACTTTCCTCCATTTCTGTGTAAATTCGGTATTGAGACGTAACACATAATTTGTAGAATGAGTCTTTCACCACTCGTTCAGTTACGTCAGCTTGACAATCTCCTGTCTTGATTGTATTTTATCGACCTGAGTCAATTTTAAGTGGTGGTTTATGAAGTTCCTTGAGGGACAATAGTTTCTACGCTCTATCTAATACCAAATAAACTATAGTAACGTAGATATTAAGTTTCCTAATGTTTTAACTAGATGGAGCATGAATGGAATTGAATTGCGTCTGTATTTTTATGTAAAACGTTTGTAAGAGTAAAACCGTTCGAGATCAAATTAATAATTTGAAAAGGCCCAGGGCCCTTAGAGCTTACAATTTTTTGAGTTACAAAAAGTGTGGGACATATAATTGTAAGTATGTACTTTGAACGTATGGGTAAGATTGGGTCGACGGCCAATGTAGTAGATCTGGGAGAAAGTCTTTTTGTATCTTTATATAATATTTTGTAATAAATATCTTTGGCTGTATTGCTTGCTTCTGGCTGATTTAGAAACTAAAAGAAAGGTGACATTAAAAAAAAAATAACTGTTCCCGGTATTCTTCAATTATTTTTCTAGTCTATTAAATGTCAAAAGAAGAAGTTCGACACATTACAAAAAATGAAGGGAAAATGCGACAGAAGCCGGAAAAACAATTTGTGACCTATATTTATATAGTGCAATGTCAGTTAAGACTATCACAAAGTTGGTTCAAGCGTTATGAATCCGGAAATTTAGATGGTAAAGATGCTGCTCGCCCTGATCGCCCTTTCACGGATAAAGTCGATGTCATTTAAGAAAAAATCTGCATATAAGTTGTAGCGATATAGTTGATGAATCTGGAATGGACCTCAAGACAGTTATAAACCATTTGAAAAAGTCTGGTTATACAAAAAAGCTTTGTATTTGCGTACTTACGGTAAGCAACTCACAGAACCGTGTACTCTCAAAGAACTCGTATTGGAATGATGCCTGCGACAACATTTTATTAAATTTAGAATATAAATTTCGTCATTAATATAAATTAGTTGTACTATAGAGTTCTGGGAGGGCTTTTGCCTTATAAAATCGAGAGTCATTTATTTTCCTTGTGTAGTGGGTGCCTTCCACGCGCCCCACACTAGTACGTCTTCTTACGGTAGCGTCGGATGACGGGTCGCTCACTTGCCTCTAATATGGTTGAGGAGGGCGATGGCTGGATCCCGCGTTAACTCGTGAACGGGTGCCGTTTGAGGGTGTTCGTCGTTTGGATACTTGGGGGGAGGGAGACTTGCCGAGCTAACAGATGCAGAAAAGAATAATTTTGTATTTACATAAGAGACACTAGGAATTTAATTTGAAAAGAAATATATACCGGTGAAGTTTCTTGCCAGTTCTTCTTCACGAAGGTTTTTCTGAACTGGTGGTAGAGTCAAGTTTTATTTGACGTCAGTAAGAACAAGTAATTGTCAATGTTGAGAAATAAATATTTGTTGCCAGTTCTTCTTCACGAAGGTTTTTCTGAACTGGTGGTAGAGTCAAGTTTCATTTGACGTCAGTAAGAACAAGTAATTGTCAATGTTGAGAAATAAATATTTGTTGCCAGTTCTTCTTCACGAAGGTTTTTCTGAACTGGTGGTAGAGTCAAGTTTTATTTGACATCAATAAGAACAAGTAATTGTTAATGTTGAGAAATAAATATTTCTTGCCAGTTCTTCTTCACGAAGGTTTTTCTGAACTGGTGGTAGAGTCAAGTTTTATTTGACATCAATAAGAACAAGTAATTGTCAATGTTGAGAAATAAATATTTCTTGCCAGTTCTTCTTCGCGAAGGTTTTTCTGAACTGGTGGTAGAGTCAAGTTTTATTTGACGTCAATAAGAACAAGTAATTGTCAATGTTGAGAAATAAATCTTTGAATATTTTTTGCTTTAAGCGTGGTTTATTCTTTGGCCTATTCTGAAAAGTACAAGTACTACACTAACATTTCTCCCAGTTTCTCTCCTTAAAAATGGCACGATGACTTTAAATAATTGGCGTCTCCATTTGCTCACATGCATGATACCATGTTTATAAATAGTGAACATCTAAGCTTATCACAATAGATTAAAAAAAAATTATATATCAGTGCCGCATTTGACTTTGACAGACACAGGTACAAATTCGACCACTAGATACAACTAGGTACATATAATTTTTGAATCCTTAAAAAAGACCTGTGATATAATATTATTAATGAATCAGTGCCTACTAAACTAATATTAGATAAACATGTCTACATAAACATAGAAAATGAAGTCTGGGCGTTGAATTAACCACAGGTTTCTTCATTAATTAAAATGCTTATCTTAACAATCTAAATTAATATTAATTTATACAGTACCTAATACTCAAACTAGCAGTTATTACACACACACAACACATATTCACACCCATATATACATTACACCAGGGTGTTACCATACCAATCTATCGACGGTTTCTACCACACCATTGGATCGACATCGATCGATGGCAGAATAGAACAGTCGACGTCGCAGTAGGCGCGATGGCCTATAATTGTCTGACACAACCCCTGAGTTGGTAATTTAGTAGTAAAATAATCCCATGCACCTATAAATTTATATGAAGGTATCTGTACTCTGCCGACCCGCAGTAGGCGTGATGGCCTATAACTGTCTGACACCACCCCTGAGTTGGTAATTTAGTAGTAAAATAATCCCATGCACCTATAAATTTATATGAAGATATGTGTAGTCTGCCAACCCGCAGTAGGCGTGATGACCTATAATTGTCTGACACCACCCCTGAGTTGGCAATAGTAGTAAAATAATCCCATGCACCTTTAAATTTATATGAAGGTATTTGTACTCTGCCAACCCGCAGTAGGATGGTGATGGCCTATAATTGTCGGACGCCACCCCTGAGTTGGGAGAGGCTGATATCCCTCCAGTGAATATTATTACCACACCAATCAATCGTCCGATGACAGAATAAAACAGTCGACGTCGATCGACGGTTTCACCCACACCAATCGATCGACGTCGATCGACGGACGATCGATTGGTGTGGTAACGCTCTAACTCATCGTGAAACCACAATATGTCTATAACTTTGCGGTAATAGTCTTTTTTTTTCTTTTTTTTTGTATATATTCGATATTTTTGGTTGTAAACTTGTACAAAATTTTATTATTTAGTATTAAATACAAACTGGAGGTGGGCGATAACAGCCGCAACACAGTGCTCACTCAAGTAGCTGGTATCGATTTTCTCAGTGATGTACCAAATAAATGAATTTGAATTTGAATGATAATAACCTTTATTTGAAAATCAAACGGCAAATAAAAAAAAACTTTAATATAAATGTATAACTCACTTACCGAGCACCCAACTCACACGTGAATAGAAACATAAACCACTGTTGCATGTACTTAATATTGTTTTTTTTTTACATTCATAAAATTTTTATTTCTTGGTAATGATTTCACAAACTAATTATTCAGCGGGGAAGAAACAACATATAATAAACCAATATCCATGCATCGCGGTACCCCACTTATTCTGAGAATTCGTTCTTCTTCCCGTTACGTCAATAGAAAATTTTTATTAAACTCCATCTCCAACAATTGCAAAACGATTTAAGGTAAACACGTCATTCACCATTTTTATATACTCAGTATTAGAAACATCAGTTTTTAGATTCTTTATTTGTATTTTTTCCTTTCTCATAATTCTTTTTGTGTATTAAGCTAAAAAAATCATAACGTATATCCAAATAAAGGTACAAAGGTAAATTTGATAATAACTGTTTCCCGTTCAAAAACTATGAAAAAAAATTACGTATACAATATTTTAAGTATAAATGTTTATTCATGGTTTTCTAATATGGTTGAGGAGGGCGATGGCTGGATCCCGCGTTAACTCGTGAACGGGTGCCGTTTGAGTGTGTTCGTCGTTTGGATACTTGGGGGAGGGAGACTTGCCAAGCTAACGGATGCAGATAAGAATAACTTTGTATAGACATAAAGTGACTCTGTAAATTTATTTTGAAAAAAATATACCCGTGTAGTTTCTTGCCAGTTCTTGTTCACGAAGGTTTTTTCGAACTGGTGGTAGGGTCATGTTTTATTTGACGTCAATAAGAACAAGTAATTGTCAATGTTGAGAAATAAATATTTCATTTCATTTGGAACCACTCTCTAGTTCCACTCGGTAGACTAAATGAGCTTCAGTCTCTTAGTACTTACTTATTTAGGCAAATATTTATTTAAATCTTGAGGCTTATACTAAGCAACGGGCAAACCTTTAGCAAAGATAAGTAGAGATAGCGCAACGAATGAAAATCCCTACGTGTGTCATACCTACATTAAGAAGATTTTTCGCCTCTTCCTTGTATTTTGTGAGGAGAACTGACGTCAAATATTACATCACTTTACGCCAGCAAAGAGGAAAGGTGGGATGTTTACCTAATTATCATCTTGTCATTAAGATGACACAACGTCAAATTTAGTATTAAGTCACATTCTAAATGAAACTGATATTCTATCTTATAAAGAATTCTTACTAGTGTATCATTGCGCAACATGAAGCTGTGGTCAGTCGTATTTACTTAATAATACATCAAAATATACATCGAGTACTAAATAAACTACAACAGATAATTCCCAAATTCAATTATTTATTTCTCAACATTGCCAAATACTTGTTCTTATTGACGTCAAATAAAGCATGACTCTACCACCAGTTCGGAAAAGTCTTCGTGAAGGAGAACTGGCAAGAAACTTTACGAATGTACATTTTTCTAAATAAATTGACAGTGACTGTCTATTTTGAAGAGACATTAAATTATTCTTATCTGCATCTGTTAGCTCCATCCCCCCAAGTATCCAAATAACGAACACCCTCAAACGGCACCCGTACACGAGTCAACGCGGATCCAGCCAACTACAATGACAGTAACTAAAATATCAGTATATATGTTTCTATATACGAGTATATGGTCTATGAACATTTGAAAAGCTACAATTCAAATTGAATCCAAAATTCCATGTGGCTCCGGATAATTAAAAAACCCTATCCCAAACCCTACCCTATCAACCCCCGCAATATTTATCTGGAGTGTAAACATTTTATAACAACTTCATTTCGTCAGGTTTCGTAAAAATAAAATAAACCATAAACCTCTAATTTATCTAGATTAAGTGATGATTACAAGTTTAGTCCATATTTTATGTCACAATTATCATTATGTCACAATTAATTCTCTAATAAAGACGTGTGTCATTGTAGAACAATTTTGAAACTTGAAACGAAAATACTGTACTCCAAATTAAACTCTACGATGATAAAATAAGGTGACTTTTTGAAGGTTGTTTTTATTTAAAACAAGGCACTATACGCCCTGTTTGTTGTAAATTGTCTTCGTTTTTCACCTGCAATAATTGCAGAGTAAAGTGACATGTTTGTACATCATGTATGTATAGAGTAATTGCTATGTTTTGTAAAGAGTTTTTTCTTGGTGGAAGCCACCTCCGTGCTAGCTGTAGATTGTTTTGCGTTTTTAAGAATAATTATTGATGTCGAACTGTTTATGATCATTGTCCACACCTGTTGCCCTACGTTCAATCAATTATTTCAGTTTATGAAATTAGCATACCACCTTAGCATATTAATAATTTTTAAAACACTATTCCTTATAGTAGCAAAGCAATTATAATAATAATAGAAAGACATTTTACTTCCTTGCGTGAACTGGGATGCATAACAAAAACCGCAAAGAGGCGAGTCGTTAGCAAATACCATTAGTTCTGTTTATCTTCCATCTAGCCAAAGAAAGAGGGATTTAAAAGAAATCACCCCAAACAATCTTTATGTACTAGTGATGTACTTTGCTCTACAGTAAGATATCCAAATAAAACCGGCTGAAGGCATAAATATAAGCAGTACCTCCAACGAACAACGAAAATTGTTTAGAAATTATTTATTTTACAAATAAAAACATTTCAATTATTCATAATTGTAATTTATAAAATTAATAATAATAATAATAAATCCCCAGACCAACACACCAACTGTATGGCTCCAAAGTAAGCAGAGCTTGTGTTATGGATGACCATACAATGAACTGGGGGGGAACCCAGACTAAACATACATATATAAATACAAACAACCATGACCCGAGAACAAACATCTGTGTTCATCACACAAATGAATGCCCCGGCCAGGACTCGAACCTGGGACCTTCGGCGTATGAGGCAAGGCCATTTACCACTACACCACTCGGTGTAAATCAAATTGACTTAGTTAATGTGACGTATTTTTAAAATAGCAAATACACGTGAAGTGAGCTTGCGTTAATCAAAAATTAGGCGCAGTGCACATCGACGTATTTTTATTATTTTAGTAGAAGTATGACAAAATAAGATAATCTTTATTTTCCTATCACATTTTTATTGTAAAAATGAGGGAAAATGAAAAAAAAGGTACGGAAAATTGCAATTCTAAATAAAGGTATAGTAGTAGGGCTCTTAGGAAATTGTATTGTTAATTATCCTAGATATTTACGTACGCTACTTATAGAAGGATGTTCTAAGCCAAATAATGAAATCTAAGACTTTAAGTTTAATTTTATAATTTTAATATCCCCTAAATAAGTGAGTCTGTGCCCTTTCTCCGAACGATAACAAAGTCACTCGGTATATATTTTGACTGTTTTATTCGGGAACCATTTACGCCATTTCTGTATAGAAATATACAGAACATTCCCAAAATAAAACACAACAATTGAGTGTAATTAGTATTATGTATTCATGAAACTTGTATTTCACTGAACCCAAAGCAGTCTACCCAGCTAACGCCCTCTATAAATATATTTGTTACCATGGTAACACAGACATTTAATATTGAAACCACGCTCGAACACAAGTAACATTACTTCACCTACTAAAGCAAACGACGCAACGGCGTGACGCATTCCGGCGGGTTTTCTCGAGGGATTCCCCGAATTGCTAACCTTCAGTTATATTTCGTCGACGACATCACACGCATTTTTATTTCCATATAAGGTTTTGTATTATTCTTCGCCAAGATGGTTTGTCTTAGTAATTTATAATGTTAATAGTGTCACTTATAGCCGGTTTACACGCGTTAAGTGGTTAAGTTGGTAACTAAATTTTAACTAAATTTTAAGTTAAAAGTTACGTGTAAACAGTCAGTTAAGTGACAAGTGGTAACTTAAAATTTAGTACTCAAGTGATTAAGTAGATTAGGATTCGTTCTATTTTTCGTATAAGTGGGTGGGCGGGGCTTCTCACTTAACACGTTTGACAAAGCTGGTGGCGGCAAGAGCTCGTATTTATTTCGCATAGACTCTTTGTTTTTTTAAATGTCGGAGTGGAGTTTAGTTTCAACTTTAAAATTTGTTGAAGAATATTTAAAATAGATATGCTTGTAGAATAAAAATTTAGAAAAAAACATATTCTTGTAAAGATTTTAATTTCCGAATAAAATTCTTCTCTGAATTTGTCCAAAATCACATTTACCATATATCTAAGTACAGAATTGACGAATTCCTTAAGATTTATCACTGCTCATCTTCATTGAACTTATGAACTTAACTACTTAATCCGTTTGGACACGCAAGTGACATGCAGTAACTTAAAATTTAGTTAAAATTTAGTTACCAACTTAACTACTTAATACATGTAAACCGCGCATTATACAGGGTGGTATTCATCGAGGTGGTAAGTATGGGAAAGTTTGAAACTATGAGAGGAACATATATTTATTTTAAGGAACCATGTCGTCGATTTTAAACTTTAAAAAACTTCATTCAAAGAGTTAAAATAAACTCATGCACCACCTGGGTATCGAACCTGTTCCTATAAAATGTTACTATGGAACTCTTTTGTTTCGCTTGGTATTATTTGTGCCAAGCTAACAGAGCGGATAAGAATAATTTTGTATAGACATAAAGAGACATTGTAAATTTATTTTGAAATATTTACACCCGTGAAGTTTCTTGCCAGTTCTTCTTCAGGAAGGTTTTCCCGAACTGCTGGTAGAGTCATGCTTTATTTGACGTCAATAAGAACAAGTAATTGTCAATGTTGAGAAATACATATTTGAATTTGAATAATTACTCGATCTACTCATAGACACCATTCTCAAACGTCGCGTCGATGTCGAATACTAATGCGTGAGATTTCGGGTTTATTGTAAGATTTGCTGCATTATACTCGGACAGAGTGTATCACACTAAGTTTATTTGCACAAGCATTTCAATGACCTTGAAAGTTATAGCGACAAATATAACTACAGTCGTTGAATTGAATCATGCATTCTTTATATATTCCTAGAATAGTATTTATATTTCGAACGTTATACATTTAAACCTAGTATTCTATAAGTTCAAGTAAAGGTTCAACACAGTAAAAAAACCGTTCAATATTGATTATGAGAATGACGTGCTTTTTTTTTTTTAACTGAGGTAACGAGAGTCTCATTAATAATTATCTAATAGTAACATGTACTTTATTTTAATGTAGACAATAAATGTATTTTTAATTTAAATTTAAATTTAGTTTTGTTGCTTTCTAGGTATTTGAACTCTATGGGTCAAAAAATCATCTGGGTATGTAGATATAGGCCTAGTGCAGAATTTTGAAACTCGGCTGTCATCTGAAAATTTGTTTGTCATTACGGTAATTTACAAGCTTTGGTCTTTACAGTTTTTCCGAAATTAGTAAACATATTAAAGAAATGGAAACATTTAAACGATACTAGCGACACTTGTCAGTTCCCAGATAAGTTGGCTGGTTCTACATCATGTTCACCCCCATTCTGAAGAAGACGCGCGCACTTGAGCGAAATTTATTTGTACGAGTCTTAAAATCGGTAAAATTCTAGGTTTTGGTTTTAAAAACCTACGCTTAGGCTTTATAGAAAATTTACAAACAAAAATAGATATTTATTTAGTTCTAGCAAATTGATGAAAACTAACTATAGGTATTTTATTTCACGAAGACCGTTGAAATATAGCGTTGCGTGTATGTAATATGGTACAATTTAGAGACATGCTAGTTTGGGCATGCCTTGGTTCATGAAAAAGAAATTGACAAATTATTACTTCCCAAATAATGTTTCGCAAAATTTCATTTGCCATATTATTTCTTGGCAAATAAACTCCTCACAAATAATTGTATCGCAAACCTAATCTTTTCCAAGTGAATGTTTCAACAATAACTCACTTACCAACTAGTACTTGTAACCAATTTTAAATTGGTTACATGTTTCAGTTAGTGTCACATATTTTACGCAAAATAAAATAAACCAAATAATATGACCCTTCAATTTTCAATTAACCATTTCTATTAAAAGTACTCTTTTTGCTATTCAAAATGGATAAAAGCTCACTAAATGTTAGGTTACACTCCGCTACCGAACTTCGAATTAAAAATCGCGATACATGTAAGCTCAAAAGTATAGAAGTACGATGTACATTAGTTCGAAAGTTCACAATAGCGAAGTGTGGAATTCCGATGATCGTGTCTTTTTTTTTGTTATGAACCAAAGTCACTTTTCGTGAAAAGCTGAAAATGGTACTTAATTTCGTCCTGGCGCTTCGCCGGCTCGCTCATGTGTTTAAAACGGCTGTAGTTAATACGGCTCGCGCATGTATTAACTACATACAAACCTAACCTAACCCAATTGAAGGTACAAAACGAAGCTACAGTGATCTTTCGAACTAATGTACATCCGTACTCTATAGTTATAGTTACTTTTGTCTAAAGATTGTTTACTGTTATAAATCACTTGTTAAAAGACCAAAATATCCATTCCACGCTGTTATATGTTTACTGAAATTTTTTCCAGAGTGTACTAAACTTGAGGATATTGTGTTAAAGGTAAAAATAATAATATTTTAAATACAAGAGAATACAAGCTCTGACATCCAACATTGGTAGGCAGACGTGTTTTTCAGAATTCAGGTAACCTTTATAGAAGGTCTTCCCTTCCTGGTATCCCAGATAAGTGTTAACAAAATTTTATGATGGGCAGTTGCGTAGTTCAGGCTTAGAAGTGTAAGATACAAAAAGATGTTTTAGCATCATATGCGATCACCATTTTTCTTTTTTGTTCAAAATCGCGGTGCACGATGTAATTAATTACATATAGCGATTGGGGACACTATAAAGAATATGACAAAAATTTTGCCACTGTGTTCTAAAGTGTCGAACTTCAGAGTTATGTGCAAAAAAGATCGTAACAGAGAAACTTAATATACAGCTACGAAACTGCTTTAAAGTATTTCTGCTTGCCTGATTCAACTTTTACAGATAAAATAAGCATACTTTTAACTTAGTTTTAATATGAGAGACATCATATTAATAACATGCAGATAATAAGTTTTACAAGTTGATCAAAAATCAAAATGGTGGCGCACGATATAACCGATGTATGTCGACTAGAGACACTAAAGAACAGAAAAATATGTGCTTCTACGCTCTAAAGTGTCACATTTTAGATTTATGCTCAGAAAATTATTTTGATAGGAAAACTTGACAGGGATTTAAGCCTTTCTACGCACTACATTTTAATAGGAAAACTTGACAGGGATTTAAGCCTTTCTACGCACTACAGTGGGTCTAAATAGTAGTTCTTGGCTTAACAATAATAATAAAATCCTCAGCCATTTAACTATTAAATTAGCATATTTTTCCATTGACATTCTAGAGGCTACATTGCCTTAAATCTCTACTTAAAGCTTGTATGGATCTGTACCAGCGAAAAAACAGCGTACAAAACAGTTTTCAGTAACAAATTGATTTGTAAATGAAAACCCATAACAGACTTCTCAACCTGCCCAATCTCGCTGTACAGTTAATTTCAGGAATACCCATAATTGTATATCTCTTGCGAAATAAAGTTGAATTTCAAATGGTTTAGCCATGCATTTACGAGAATTTGAACTCAGTAAACTTGTAGTGGGCACCACGCTCGGACGTGCCTCGGGAAGCTTAGTAGAACTAACTTTATTTGTGGTTTTGTGAAAGTTTGCAAACGATTTTGAACCCTATCTGCAGAATAGTTCGTGTGCTAATATCAAAATGTGGCTGTTTGCATTTTTATTGGTAAGTAATGTGCTTTACATTTGTTTGGTTTTGTAATAATAGTTAATTTCCCTTTTATTGTTTACACTATTGGTGTTGTTTTAAGTGTTAACGGTTTTTATTGCTGGAAACTATGTTCTTTTAAACTTGTTGTCACAATATTCTTATACTTTATTTTGATAAATAATTGTAAAGAATAACTAATTATATGGTGATTCACTATTGCTATCTGGTTCTTGTTATTATTTTTATGGCCCATTTATGATGAGGTCGTTATCGGGGAATAAACGAAAACAATTAAAACAAATTAAAATCAAAATCAGAATTGAACTAGATATTGTGTAGACTTAGTTATGTCATGAAGTGGTTTAGGATTTTCTTGCGTATTGACAAATGACAGAGATCGTTCTTATAATAGATTATTCAAGTCATTTGTGCACGCAGCTCTAGGCTCTAGTCTTTGTGCGTATGCATGTAAATACGCAACTTAATTTTGTGTGGCACTTGTCATCTTGTCAATCCTTGTCAATCGTCACTTTGGTGTGCGCAGTACATGTCACGCGAGAGCTGTTGCTGTCTAAATACATGCCAGGGCCGCGAGCACAAAGAACTTGAGCCGGGTGGCGGGTCGCTCTCTTCCCTCTGGTATGGTTATGAAGGGCGATGGCTTGATCCCGCGTTAACTCGTGAATGGGTGCCGTTTGAGGGTGTTCGTCGTTTGGCTTGGGGGGAGGGAGACTTGCCGAGCTAACAGATGCAGATGAGAATAATTTTGTAAAGACATAAAGAGTCTCTGTAAATTTACTTTGAAAAAAATATACCCGTGAAATTTCTTGCCAGTTCTTCTTCACGAATATTTTCCGAACTGGTGGTAGAGTCATGTTTTATTTGATGTCAATAAGAACAAGTAATTGTCAATGTTGAGAAATAAATATTTGAATTTGAACCATCTATATCACAACTGAATCGCACTTTACTATGTACTCATAAAACGAATGGCGTTTTGATGTAGGTCCTTGGCAATAACATTCTGAGAGGGCCCTGCATCTGCCTCAACACTGATTTTCACTACTTACAGATGTTACCTATTCGCATAAGTATGTTTTGGAGGTTACGGAATAAATGTAAAGAAAATCTATCCACATTATAAAAATAGTGTAAACTAATCCACAACCTTTAAACAATATCTCTAGATCAAATTACTTTCACTGATAAAATAAGGTTTAAGGCTGATTGTTCAATACTCAGATGACTTTTATCCGTAAAGTAAATTTTTTGAGTTTGAGTATATTTCAATTTTCAAAGTTATTCTCAAGAGAAAAAATATGAGGGCTTTGAAAAATCAGCCCTAAGACAATTAAATCATGAACGAACGAGCACATCGCAGTTGCAAATTAAAACATGATTAAATGGCAGCAAATATTTCCTGTTTACATTCCATTCATGCCTACTGAGTAGGTACTTTCGATAAAATGCCGTTGACTTGTTTTTTTTTCACGTTAACCTTGTGCTGGCTGTCAAGGATGTCTGCCTCGCTGGAAGTTCATGTGAACTTGTTGGTAACAAATTAAGTTGTGATGACAATCCTACATTTATAGACCCGAACTAATACGACCATTAGTGTAGGTACTAAACTATAAAAGTTTGATTACCTTGATAACCTCACGTTTGTTCCAAGAAGTCACAAGGATAATGAGCATCTCAACAGCAGTCAAGTAACATGTGTGTTTATGAATAAGCCCCAAACAAAAGCAAAAACGACTAAACCTGATAAAACAGAAAACAATGCTCTCCATCGCATCGGTGCGGTTTTTTTTTATTAAAGCTTATAACCACCGTATTTTACAAACTCAAAATTCAAAATTTCTTTATTAGGTAATATTCAGTAACAAATGTTGAAGGACTCCTTTGAGGTACGCAACCCTGTGTTAGGAGTGCACACTCTTCCTGTATTACACAATATTTTACCTAGTACTAAGTATTGTAAGAATTTTTTTGTATTTATAAATTAAGAAACAATTTGAAGTAGGTAGGCAGAAATACATAATAACTAAAACTCAGTCTATCTAATTGTTTCGCGAATAACTTTTATAATATTTATCAAAATTGTACGTGCTTTTCGCAGGTAACTTCAGAAAGTGCGTATCGGACGCGTGCTGCCGTTAAATATTCAAGTAAGTGCTCAACTTCCATAGAATGTATTTTATATAAACAAAAACAGATCAGAGTAAAACGTCAAGTGGTTGTTTTTTTTTTCGAAATGGACAGTTTATTTATGGTACATACAGTTTATACTTTTGAATTTCACCGGACTTTGTAGCTTAGCGCTGACGGCGCTTAGCTGGAACTAAAACTACTCCTACATACGATACCCCTAAGAGCACCCGAGAGGGCACGGACCTCGGCTTAGGACGTCGTATATTTAAACTACCACTGGCTCGGAAGGGTCCTCTACTGCCAAGTGATAAAGTGTAAATGGTCCTAAATATATTAAAGAAACTGGAGCTTTATAATCACAGACATGATATCAAGTGTTATGAGAAAAAAAAGTTTATTTATGTTATACTTGGATGTCAATTATCTTAGCTTGTTAAATTCTTACAAAACTGTTACCATTTAATTATATTTCAGTGTCTTATACAAACGATGACCGAATAATCTACCTGGGACCAACAAAGGATTCTACTTCAACGAAATTTGGGGCAAATGTGAATCGCGGTGGGTCGGACACGGAGAACGAAATCTTGATACCACCCGAGTGTAAGGGCAAGAGTTACTGCACCATCAAGCCGCCGAACTACCCTGAAGAAAAATTCAATAAAATGTACAAGGGAACCGTAAGTTTGTATATTTAATAGTAATAACAAAGAATAAGGTGACTGGGATTTCCAGTTTTAATATTTTCATGATGTTTATCAGATGTTAACACATTTATTTAAGATCGTCTACTCAACCGACACGTCATCACAATATCTACATTTGCAGATCAAGTGAAATATAAAATAAAATAATTCTTAAATTTCCCAACATCAACTGAGGCAAATTATGGACTGGGACACAGAATAATTTAAATATATGTAGAGGGAATAAATATGTCTACGTCTATGAACAAGTCATAGAGTTCGACATTAATGTCGAAAGCTCAAGTTTTTCAAGTAGAGCTTCTACCACAGAATTTCTAAAAAGTCCTTTCGATTGGATTGACTAAAAATGATATTCAATCATTTGACATTCACGAAGCGACGTTTGCATTACTTGTAGGTGTTAGTGTCCAAATACGCTACGAATGTGTGCGTGAACGAGTGCAACTCACTCACACATATACATACCCTGTTTGTACACGTGGTCATTGAGTTACTATAATTTAAGCGAAATTATCTTCGTGAGGTAACAATACTATACCGAGACTTATCGAGAAGTTTTTGAATGTTTAGTTTGACTAATTAGTGAATATGATTTCAGAGCAAACTGGCTTCTCCACCGA
This sequence comes from Marasmarcha lunaedactyla, assembly GCA_923062675.1. NCBI lineage: Eukaryota > Metazoa > Arthropoda > Insecta > Lepidoptera > Pterophoridae > Marasmarcha > Marasmarcha lunaedactyla. Next base: position 2,260,304 of record OV281344.1, read on the forward strand.
TACTGGTAGACATGTTCCTGGGGAACAGACAGGGCGACACTGACGATTGGAATGACTGCGCCACTGATGTCTCGGTAATTGTCTTCAAACTCCTCAAAAATAATGTCAGACTGTAAGGCTTACCCACAGCTGTGCAAGGGAGTTCGATGTGCGCCTCAGTAGCCTTCGTAATTCCACTGCAAGCAAATCAACCTCAACGAACTAAGGGGTTGCTTCCGTGAAATACCCCCCCGCTAACCCCTTCACCGGCTTGCTCGTAAGACCCCAATCAAATATATCGAAAACTAAAGTCATTCCCAACGTCCCTATTTCATAAATATAATTCTGTATTGAAACTTCAAATCAAATCATAATCATAGTAATACAAAAGTGGTAGACACTTTAATAATGAGTACAGCTATGATTCGCCGAAGTAGCATAGGAAATTATAATTTTATCAAGACACAAAGAGACTAGAAATAAACATCAATTGGTAACCAGATTTAAAAATATAATAATAATAGAGCAACAATTAAATAAAAACTGTACATAACATGTCAAAAAAAAAAAAAAAAACAAAACAATACTACCATTATTTACTTGTCATGTCTTGAAAAAAAATCATTCAAATTATAATATGCCTTTTAATTTATACAACTAAATATTATAACAAGCTTGTATTCTAGACGCTTGAGGATAAATAATTCATGTATATACAATACGAAGTAACCCAAGTCTACATGATCCTATTTACCTATTTATCAGTAACATCTGCAGCAATAGTTAATCTTTTGACACGAGTAATAATTTATATCGCCCAGCTTTGCATTATGTAATGCGTTTTATTCATTCAAGATTAGTATTTAACAGTATAATCTTGAATCAATAGAATAATTGAAGCGGAACACTACAGCCACGGGACTTCTGTCAGTCATCAGTTTTAATGCAAGTGAATTCAACCCAAGGCATTTGTATTTTTCTGTATGAGACTCTTTATTTGTTTTATAATAATAATGCTTCTCCAGGTCTACAATGAAGCTTCAACTCCATCTATTTGTTATCGATTGAAAGCTGACAAAAACCAAGCGCGTATTTTGCTGTATATAAAAGCCAATATTCTTTACACTGTTGATACCTTTACCTGTGCAGTCGGGGAAATTGGTGCAGTCTCAGATTCAGCTTCGAATCCCCTGCAGTGTTGTCGCCCCTTAATATGCTGCGAGGCTACACAAGACCGAACAAAACGCAAGCGATTCTCGCCTTTAACTTAGCCTGCGCTTATTTCCCCGACTGTTCCTATCAGGCCACTCAGAGAGCTTTGCGAAAAATAGTTTTTATTGATGGAACGCTGGCGATTTATAATTGACCATATAAATTCGATTATTTAAAAGTAAAAAATATTTGTTCCAAATTTAGATTTCGCTCAAAACTTTTTTACTAGCATTATTAAAGTATTGTGTGACAGAAGAATGGATCTGCCGCGGGATCATTTTCGTGCAATGATTTACGACTTGAAGTCCGACTTGAAACTGATGAATCGTTTAATCGACTTAAATTAACTTTTATGAACAAGGCGCCTCCAAAGCACCTGTGTACCGCTGGTGTAACGAGTTTACGTGCGGTCGCTTACATTTGAAGGATGACGAAAGAAGTGGTCGTCTGCTGTTACGGAAGAGTACGTGCTACAGGTGAAAAATTTGAAACGGCGAATCACATTTGAGAAGATTCAGCTCATTCTGCAGATAGGATCGGGAAGTGTTCACAATACTCTACACTACTAAGTTCTTCCCGCCGTGTTTACGATGTCATAAAAATTCACTTAGAATTCACTTAGATTCATCAATATGTTCCACCAACAAAGCGCCGGTCAACAGTATGGCTGTTTTAAAATGAACCAAGGCCTACGAAAGTGAAACGATCGAGAAGCGCTAGAAAAATTTTGAAGGCCAATAATCATTTCCTTTAAGAAACCAAAGAATCATCGATGCAGAGTGGTGGACTACAAAAAGCTTGCCGCAAGTTTTTGCTGCTGCGAGCAACACGCGACCGAACGCGGGACTCCGCGGCTTTTTGCTACACCACGACAGACTGGAAAACATGCTTTGGAAATTGTTTTAGACGCATGAAACATTATATAGACGCTGGTGGAAAGTTCTTTGAAAATATATGATCAAAAATATAACCTATAGAATATTTTTATTTTTTTCTCAAAACTTTCTGAGTGTCCCACGTACAGTGTACAATATTAGAGTAGGCGGAAAGCCAAAATAAACCATTTTCTTTATATCGCTTCATAAACCGACAATGCTTATCACTTCAACAGCGCATTCATCGTGCAGCTCTACCTACCGTTCGTTTACTTTCGACGTTATCAAATACTTAGGGGTTTTCACTTGCTGCCCTAGAGATGCTGTAGGCACTCGAGAGTTAACTATGTACAATAATTGTATCTTGCCCCACAGTTTGACCCTCTATACACGGTGATGCATGAGGGCCAAGTGAGGACGGTCGTTCAAGCTCCAGAGGAGAACTATCTGCAGAGAGTACGACTTGAAAAATGCAAGTAAGTGACACATGTATAAGTAGATAATTTGTATAAATAAACTCACACATGTCAAATAGTACTTAGGGCTCTCGTAAGTATAGATTTGTTAGGGAAACTTATCGTTATATATATTTCGTCTAAGTTTAGAAAAATCTATAGGAGTGCCTTAACTGACGACTGGCCAAGTAGCGTAGTGATCAGTAGCCCTGCCTCATACGCCAGAGGTCCCAGGTTCGAGTTCCCTGGGCGGGGCATTCATTTGTGTGATGAACACATATGTTTGTTCTCGGATCATGTTTGTTGATATTTATATATGTATGTTTATTCTGGGTTCCCCCCAGTTCGCTGTGTGGTCATACACAACACAAGCTCTGCTTACTTTGGAGCCGTACAGTCGGCGTGATTGTATGGGGAATTTTATTTATTTATTATTATTTAAGTATTTAACCTCTCTGAGTGTGGTTGTACGTGGTGGAAGACTGTAATAAAGAAGTATATTAAAGACAGTTTCTATTATATACGTAGATATTGGTTCAGGAATCCTTAATTTATGTTCTTTTCTTCAACGTAGCATAGATAAGAAGTTTATAAATCATTTTGTATACTTATCGATGTACAGGTTTTGTAAAATCACTTTTTGATAAGGTTCTATTTATGCTTTCTCACCCTATATCTTTGCCATTAGGAATTTATTTGTAATAAGCTTTTCAATTTGATATAGGGTATATTAAAATGTATGGGGAATAACTAACATAAAATAATAAGATCTTGTTGATTACATGGTTAAATAATATCTATTGGTTAAGTTTAGGACATAATTTTCTTTACGTGTTGAATCTTTGAAAAGCCGTTCATTGCATTTTATACGAATCTATAAAGTGTTTTCTCTGTAGATATTAACTCAGAAAACGAAGAGGGTTATCTTATAATATTAATATTTTATTTTTGTTATTGTGTACACAAAAAACATCTTACAGTTGTTCAGTATGCACATTCCTTAAAGTTGGATTTAGAATGATTCTTTTTTCATCCTATTTCGTTACAAATCAGTAATACTTGTGTAGGTATGATTATGAACCTCAGATGTAAATTTTTTTTTAATAACTGCTAGTTTCACGAGCTTTTCAGTTGTTTATTCACATGAAATAACATCGTCTAGTGTGTAGAAGAGAGAAAGATGGAAAATTCATTGATTATTCTGTATTTACTGTACAATAAACGACATAGGTATATTATGTCTATAACCGGAGGTTCATCCAAAACAATGTTTTAATACGTATGGAGCTAGTATAAAAACTCGAGTAAAATATCTTATGTTATTACGATTTTATTTCGTATTTTATTTTATCTGAACTGTTCAGAACATATGAAAAATAACAGACCTATCAATATACCTTATAATAATTTTTTCCAATCTTTGTCCAGGAATACAGAAGAAAGGTGCTTCAAGAAGTTCCCAGAGATCCCGGGCATCACCACGTACTGCAAGCAGGCGTATAGCACCTGGGAGTTGGAGGTCGAGAAGGGAGGTGGTGGAACGGAGAAGATCGCTGTTGAACTGCCCGTGTGCTGTTCGTGCCATTACAAATAGAGGAGACAAGAATTAGGAATTATTTAAGATTGCATTCGTAGAGGTGGTTGTTTAGTTGCTAATAATAATAATGATAAATCCATTTATTTCAGGTTGTATAGTAATAATCAAATTTAACACTGTCATGAAATAGTTAAATAAAATTTAAGTTAATAAAATCAGAAAATAAAGTAACTTAAATTTAAAATAAATTATTACAATTACAATCATTTAAATTAAAATGACTTAAACTGTGTCAAAGTGTCAAAATGAAATTAAATTTGAAAGAAAAACCATCCAAGTAATGAAATCAAATTTAACAATGTCATATATAGTAGGTAATAATAAAATAAAATAAATATTTTAAAATTGAAGTTTTGTTACTTAAAATAATAAATTAAAATTAATGGCAGTCATTTGTGTTCCGCCTAATATGATGCCAAGTTAGGGAAATGAGAATGGCACACGCCTACCCAGAAGTTCTCATAAATAAGTATTGATCTGAAGAGGCCACACGGGTTCTATTAGATAGAGGCCACACGGGTTCTATTACATAAAAAAAAGCATCTACAGACTCAGCATCTACAGACTCTCCAAAATGTAACTGTCGGTATTGATAATAATAATCTCACAATAATCAACTCAGTTTTGATCTAGATTTAAGTATATTATTTGACAAGTTGAGATTGTTTCATGCGGAACATAAATTATTAGGATACTGTCTTCAATAGACTGATTAAGATAAATGTAAACTAGTTTCAAAATGACCAGTTAGAATGTAGATTGCATATTGAACGCCTATTTGGCAAAAATACTCAGAATTGAATGATTAAATGCATATACTTATGATGCATTATCTAATGGCTGTATATTTTATAAAAAATTGGATTCTTCTAGTATACATAATACTGTTACACTTTTCTTTTTAGATGACCGAGTGGTGTAGTGGTAAGTAGCCTTGCCTCATACGCCGAAGGTCCCAGGTTCGAGTCCTGGCCGGGGCATTCATTTGTGTGAAGAACACAGATGTTTGTTCTCGGGTCATGGTTGTTTGTATTATGTATGTGTGTTTATTCTGGGATCCCCCCCAGTTCGCTGTATGGTCATTCATAACACAAGCTCTGCTTACTTCGGGGCCATACAACTGTACCAACTGGTGGGTTTTTCTGGGGTTTATTATTTATTATTATTATTATAAAAAAAATTCTGAAAATATTTGAAGCGGTTCAAAATTGATTTATTTGAACTCAAGTATCGAGTTTTCTGTTTAGTTTTATTTTTATAATATTTCTTTTTAAATGTTTTCATAAGTGGCATCCGCACTCATGTCATAGTCTCTTAAAAACTGTGCTTTAGTTATTACATTATATCCTGTAGGAATTTTATGAAGTCACTGTATTTAGGTTAAGTTCGTTACAATAAAGACGTTTTGAAAACATGTGTGTCTTTTTTACATTTAAGCATTTGAAGGCCGGTTGTCGCAGTGGTTAGTAGTCTGCCTCATAGGCCGGAGGTCCCAGGTTGGAGTCCTGGTGGTGGTCCATTTATTGTGTTATAAAAATCGGGTCATGTTTGTTGATATTTTTATATGTATGTTTATTCTGGGTTCCCCCCAGTTCGCTTTATGGTCATCCATAACACAGACTCCGATCTACTTTGGGACCACGCAGTTGGTGCCTTTATCGGGGGATATAATATATTACTCACAAAACAGTTAATCTAACATACTAGTCTTATGTAGTCTTATTGGCATTGGCTCAATTTTCAATATCGAAAGCTTTGATATATTAATTCCAAAGTTCTAAAGCTTAGCACAAGCAACACGGTGATGGTGTGCTTTTTTGTTGGTTTTTCCAAGTATTTATTTCAAAAGAAATAAAGCAAAGAAAATGTGTCGTATCTGTTCAGGCTTTTCTCGGGGGGGTGGTTTATATATGCTCAGTTACCTTACTGGATCGCTATCGCAGTCGCAGGTGGATGCACAATGGAATTGTTCAGTAAATTCGCTAATCACTTTGAAAAACAGTTTACTTAAAGACAAACAAACTACGATATGCGCTTTAATTTCTACAACTTGTTGATTTGCTGCGATTTGCATGAGCCGAGCACCCGGCCGAAGTGCCATTTTGAAATTAAGAAAACAAGGATCATCAAAACAGCTAGCGAAAAACGCTATTATTCAATTTTTTTTTTGCTTCCCCTCCACGGGAAGGGCAGGAGGATATAAAAAATGCACTGACGTATACTCCGCGCGCGCGATCGGAGTTATGTGGGACTCGTCCCGACGCCTACCAGAACCATACCCACTAAAAAAACCCCTGTCGGCTCGTGCATTTTTGCCACTCAGCCTTCATCTGAGCGACGGCCAATTGGAGAGAGAATTGGCCGCGCTAGCGGGGCCCTTAAGGGGTCACCCTCCGAGATTTACATAGCACTGAAGGTGCTCAAAAATGAAAAGTAAATAAAAAACATTAAAAATGAAAAATACAATTGCATTAATTCGGATTTACGTTAGAATTAGAATTTACGTTAGAATTAGAATTTGCGGCCTGAAGGGCCTCGAGATCTAAAGTTAACTGCGTGGGTTCGCCAGTGTGCGCGTTTCTCGGCCTAGCGACTTTGAATTTCGAATCTAACACAGGAGCAGTATATGAGACTGAATCTCGAACAAGATGATTGGGATGGGATTCGGCGCGTTTGAAGAACGATTCTGAGAGTGTTTTGAGGTGCTGTTGCACTGTAGGTAGTTCAAGATCTCTGTGCAGGTCCGCGTTGCGCACGTACCAAGGTGCGTTTGTGGCCCTGCGGCAGAAGAGATTTTGAACTACCTGCAGCACATACAGGACGGAGGGATTGGCGTGGGCAAAGACTGGCGAAGCATATGACATGACGGGTCTAATGCAGACCTTATAAAGCGTACGTTTATTTCTAAAAGACATTTTACTTTTTCTACCTATCATACTATTTAGGCGGCTTAAGTAGAAACGCGCGAGTTTCGTTACTCTATCGACGTGTGGCTTGAAAGAAAGCGTCTGATCTAAGGTGACGCCTAAGTATTTGATACTGCGCTTCCAGGGGATGGGAATACCTAACATGCAAATGTGAGGATCGTTGTAGCGATTACGACGTTTGTGGTCAAATTGAATGGCAGAACTCTTTTCTGGGTTGACAACGATACGCCATTTTTGAAACCAAACACCGAGGGCGTTTACGGCCTTTTGGAGTCTGGTGATGTTATACGGTGTAAAGGGCGGTATCATCTGCAAAGAGGGCGAGTTCGACGCCTTTCGGTGGGATGGGGATGTTGTTAGTGTACACGGTGTACAGCAGAGGGGCGAGGACTGAGCCTTGCGGGACTCCAGCCTTTATGGAACGTGGCGCGGAGAGCGTGCCTTCATGTTTGAATCGAAACGTACGGTCTTTAAGAAACGACGCGATTAATCTGACTAGGCGAACAGGTAATCCTATTTTATAGAGTTTAAAAACGAGACCGCTGTGCCAGACTTTGTCGAAAGCCTTGGCTACGTCAAAGAGAACCGCGATTGTTTTTTTACGACGCGGATAGAATCCTTCGAGTATGTACTCGACGATTCGATGGACTTGCTGAGGGCAGGAGTGCTTAGCGCGAAAGCCGAACTGGTGAGGAATAATGAGAGGTTTGCCATCCGTTGGAAACAGATGGTTCCGCATTCGAGAGAGTATGACTCTTTCGAGAAGTTTAGACATTGCCTTGAGGAGGCTGATGGGTCTGTGATTAGCCGGGACGTTCAGAGGTTTACCCGGCTTGGGAATGCCTATGACTGTCGCTTCTTTCCAGGCTTTTGGAAAGTAGCTATGATCGAAGCAGGCATTGAAGATGATAGCTAACAAGGTAAGCACTGCTGTGGCTGGTGCTTAAGTGCGTGGTTGGAAATTCCATCCGCACCCGGATCCTTTTTGGACTTTTGCTTTCTAATGAGAAGCAAGATTTCATCATTAGAGACTGTGACGGGGTCGTCGGTGATAGGGAGAGATTCTCTGCGGAGAACTTCGTCCTCCACCGCCTGGATGTGAGAGGGATCCGCGGGTTGCGTGCTGGGCGAACATTGTGCCGCTATGCTGTCGGCGAAGCATTCGGCTTTCTCCTCGACCTCGAAGGCAATAGTGCCGTCGGGACGAGTGAGAGGAGGAACGTGAGAGGTGGTGTCTACGCGTAAGGCTCGGGCCATTCGATAATACGCTTAGTGGGACGGGGAGATATTCTCCATGGAATCGTTAAACTGAGTGTCTCTGAGTTCCGCGAGGCAAGACCTAACTTTACGTTGAAGCTGATTTCTTGGCTCTCCGGAGAGCCGCGTTCTTAGCTTTAATGAGATTGCTAACGGCTAAGGGAAGCGCGGGTTTGCCTTACTTATTAATAATTACGTTGTCGCTGATGGCTGAGTTGATAGCATCAGTGAGAGTATTGACTACTGAATCTATTTTAATCGGGCTATCTAATTGGTCGGGCAAAATCGCGAGTGGAGAGTTCGGGGCCTCTAAGGCTGAAACTAACGTATTTTTAAAGCTTTTGCAGTTGGTAAAGGTCTTAGGAGATGTGACGTTATCGTTAGGCGCACCTAGCACGAGGGAGACGGGGCGATGGTCGGAGCCTAGGTCATAGAGCGGTTCGATGGACCTGAGATCAAGATTGATTCGCTTGATAATTGCAAAGTCGAGGATGTCAGGAGAATAGGTCGGGTTGTTGGGATAGTGAGTGGGAGTGATGGGGGATATGACGTCTAAGTCAACTGAGTTAGTGATGTCGAGGAGAGCGATGCCGCTGGTGTTGGTCGATAGGCACGTCCAGTCAGTATGTTTGGAGTTAAAGTCTCCTGACTGAATGGCCGAGGGCGAGAATGGCCTCAAAGTCGCTGCGGATTGGCCTGGAGCCACATGGTATGTAGACTGAAGCTATGATGATGGTCGGATGACCAGTCATAGCCAATCTACACACAGTGGCTTCCATGTTGAGGAGAGGAGGGGTAGGGAGAGGATAGCAATGGAAGCCTCTTTTGTAATATATGGCGGTGCCGCCGGAACCGTCGGAGTTGGGCCTATCGTTACGTGTTAACGCGTACTTAGCGTATCCCCTGGAGCGGTTTGGAGTAAGCCATGTCTCCTGGAGAAGGAATAAGTCAGGTTCTTTGTTCTGAAGGAATAGTTTAATCTCGGGAAGGCCGGTGCTAAGGCTACGAGCGTTAAAACATACTAGGGATAAGCCCTTGGGTTTAATACGACTGGACGCGGGATTCGCGGGTCTAGACATTATAATTTACTTATTTACGAATTTATACAAAAATAAAAGAATTTACAACGAACTTAGAAGCGAGTGATGCTCGGCTAACGCGAATAAACGCTCTTGAGGAGAGCGGGCGGATCGCAGTTTGCGTGCGAGTAAGGAAATTTCGTTAATGTCGACGTTTTGGATGACGTCGAACACGGTCTTCATGTCCTCAGCCAACGACGACTGAGGTGAAGATGACAAAGCGGGACGCGGCCCTACGGAAGCTACGGGAGCTGGGATGGGTCGGGAAGGTGCAGGCGGAACGGCCGGACGCTGCCTCCAAGACAGAGCCTGAGTAGGCGTCGGCTGAACGGGCTTTGCTTCCGGGGGACCCCGGTTGCGCAGCGGCGGGAAGTTAGCGGGAGTGAGCGGTGGCACCGGTTTAGGCGCGGCCCTCTTGGCGGTGGAGCGCGGAGCGCGCGGGCAACCCCTGTAGTTAGCTGTGTGGCCGGACTGGCCGCACAGCACACAAGCAGGGGGGGAAGTGGATTCGGGAGTGCGAGTGCACTCCTTCGTTATGTGTGGATCCAGGCACTTAACGCACCTGGGGGGAGCTGAGCAGTTAGCCGCTGCGTGGCCATAGAGCTGGCAGCGGTGGCACTGCCCAGGGTGACCGCGGGGGTTGGGACGCTCGACGGAGATTGTGCGAGCCTCTCTGAAAATCTCCTTCGAGTTGGGAGTATTGGACAGGATTACTAGCGCTAACGGAAAACGCCTACCGCGGTTGGAGTGCATCTTGTGCACTGCTTCAGCCGGGAAACCCTGGGACTTAAGGTCCTCGAGGATTTCTTCGTTCGCGAGCTCGAACGGGACGCCCCGTAGTACTGCGCGGATTTTACGCTCCTCCGGGAGGGCGTAGGTGTGATAAGCGATTTGTTTTAAAGTCGACGGTCGCGACCTGGATTTTAATTGTATCGCCTGCGTTGGTTGCTTTTAGGTAATTGATTTTTTGCTCTTTGCAAAGATTTGATACTACGGTCCATCGCGCTTTTTCGCGGAGAAAGACGGGTGGAGGGAGCTGAGGCTTCGGAGGGATGGGAGCGCAGCGCGTCGCTGGCTTCGATGGGACCGACGGAGACGCGGTTACTTCGAGCGATTTTAATGGCGCGGGGGCTGGTGTAGAAGACACCGGGGAGGGCTCGGGTATTGATGATACCGAAGCTTTCTTTGAGCGCTTCTTGGAGCGCTTGGCGACTAATTGAAACGCGGGCTCAGGAGAGCCGGTTAAGGTGACGGCATCTGACGACGTATCAGACGCGGGTTCGGAGTCGCTCCCGGGAGCGGTACGCTTGCGACGCGACGCGTGAGAGGATGCGACCGATTCGCAGTCCATCTTGGACGAGGCGGGAGACGAGGGAGAGCTGTAGACTTGAGGGGTCTGAACGTTGGAGGCCTGAAGGGCCGGGGTTGAGGCCTGAGGGGCCGGGGACGTGATAGCTGCCTGTAAGGCCTGCGTTAGTATGTCAGCGGGTATGCATCTGATATGCTGACGCCGGACGCAACGAGCGCCTGGGCGAACGACCTAGCAAAGTTTACCAAGCTTTGCTGGTCCATTGGAGGGCTTGGTCCTACGATATATAATATATATAAATATATAAAAATGCCTAGGTTCCCTAGCAAACCTAGCACCTAAACCTCCCTACCCGCGGTAGGGGGGCTGGGGACTACGCGAAGTGGTGCCCCTAATTCGGACAGCACTGTACCGTCACCCTGGGAAAGGCCCAAGTGCAATGGGATCGGGTCAGCCGGTTTCTCCTTGGCCTGAAGGGCCTTGGAAGCGCACCGGGGCAACGCTATCAGGCTTAGTTGTCACCGTTAAGTATCCACCTGATCAAACGCGAGTCTACTACGGAGTGTGTTGCCAATAAATTGACAACAAAAACCGGATGTAGACCTGACGAAGTTGGGTTGCACTAAAAGTGCGGGATTGACTACGTTACGACCGGCCGGAGCCGGCCGCAGAGCGAGTCTCTGACTACGTACAGGCGCCGAGCGTCAAGTACGCAGCCAGAAAGACAGCCCGAGTCTTGCAAACCACTATCGAATTTAATCGACCGTGGTAAGCTCAACCCTGTTGTTGCTGCACTCACCGAGGTGAGGTTTTTAATGCGAGGGGTGCACAGAGTGCGGGATTGACTACGTTACGACCGGCCGGGGCCGGCCGCATAGCGAGTCTCTGACTGCGTAGCAGGCGCCAAGCGTCAAGTACGCAGCCAGAAAAACAGCCCGAGCCTCGCGAACTACTATCGAATTTAATCGACCGCAGTAAGCTCAGCTCTGCTGTTGCTGTGCAAGAGACCGACTTAGTTGCAGCCGATCGAAACCGGCCACAGTGTAAGCCCTGAAGAGGCTAACAGCGTATGAGTATTGCGAACGAGTTGTCGTCGTGAGACGACAATCGTGACTCAACTGCTGGAGCGACCGCGAACGCGTCCGAGCGGGGCCGGACGCAGAACGGATCTGAGAGTGGCGTTTGAGTATTGCTACGACAGAAGTCGTGAGACAACAATCGTGACTCGGCAGCCGGGAGCGACCTTCAACACGTCCGAACGGGTCCGGACGCAGATCGGGTCTGGGCTATTATTCAACCCGTCTGCGACAGATATTCATCGGGCGAGGTGAGTGCCAAAGTGATTTGCCGCCAGAGTGCCAGCTTCATTGTGTGGGGACAGTAGCGTGGTGTGCGACGAAAAATCGGTCACTAGGTATTCTTTATTCATTTTCACCCTCGCCAAGCCTTGGTGAACGAACAGACTAAGACATCTTTAGAACTGCTGGGACTGGCGTCAGACTTATGAGCTAAATGGTCTAACAAAAAACGACCTTGTTTTATACAAAGTGGTATAAATAAAGTGGCTTTGTATTTGGTAATTATAATAAAATACTATTTAAGAAAACTGAATACTATGTCAGTAACATTTGCCTGTGCAGTAGTTAATAACCGTGTTCGTTGGAAGGTATTAACAGCTTTAATATACGGCTGGCCGAATTCTAAATATTATTTGAGATGTAAATTATTCGCAAAGTAGGTATTAAAGTAGGGAAATAATAAGTCAAGCCACAAATTTCGAACTTCTAATTTTATAACTAAGCCACGGGAAAATGAGATAATACACTAATTCGTCTTCTTTGCAACGCCTTCTAAATATTCTACAGAACGTGTAGTAGTTAAATTTGGGTTAGGTTAATGTTAGGCTGCATTTATCGCATACCCGGCGAAGCGCCATAATCGAAATTGGATGATAATTCAAAATTTTATAGCAAAAACATCATGCAACGACATATTTTTAGTGGTGAAGGTACTATCGTTCAGACGCTCGCAAATTGTGATTGAATTAGTAATTTAGAAGGCAATGTAGATTTTTAGAGGCGAATAATGCTATTAAAAAGAAGTCTGTTTAATTAGCACCCTCAAATATATAGGCCATTTATATGATTACTAAACCAATCAAATGTTCGAAAAATCTTCCACAGTTTCATCGCGAAAAAGGTTATTGTTAATATTACATTAAAGGCACTCTTACTGCGATAGTATGAATCAAATAACTTAAATACCTACTTTGATCTACAAACCGTTCAAGGTTCTAATCTAAAAAACAGCATTGTTTAAAAATAACAGTATTTGCTCAAACTATGAAAATCAAATAACATTGATGGTACTCTAAGTATGGTAGTTGGTATCAAATGATTCAAATATCTACTTTGATCTACAAACCGTCAAAGGTTATAATATAAAAAACAGCATTGTTTAAAAATAACAGTAGTTGCTTAAACTATGAAAATCAAATAACATTGATGGTACTTTAACTATGGTAGTTGGTATCAAATGATTCAAATATCTACTTTGATCTAAAAACCGTTCAAGGTTATAATATAAAAAACAGCATTGTTTAAAAATAACAGTAAATGCTCAAACTATGAAAATCAAATAACATTGATGGTACTTTAACTATGGTAGTTGGTATCAAATGATTCAAATATCTACTTTGATCTACAAACCATCCAAGGTTATAATATAAAAAACAGCATTGTTTAAAAATAACAGTAGTTGCTTAAACTATGAAAATCAAATAACATTGATGGTACTTTAACTATGGTTGTTGGTATCAAATGATTCAAATATCTACTTTGATCTACAAACCGTTCAAGGTTATAATATAAAAAACAGCATTGTTTAAAAATAACAGTAGTTGCTCAAACTATGAAAATCAAATAACATTGATGGTACTCTAACTATGGTAGTTGGTATCAAATGATTCAAATATTTACTTTGATCTACAAACCGTTCAAGGTTCTAATCTAAAAAACAGCATTGTTTAAAAATAACAGTAAATGCTCAAACTATGAAAATCAAATAACATTGATGGTACTTTAACTATGGTAGTTGGTATCAAATGATTCAAATATCTACTTTGATCTACAAACCGTCCAAGGTTTTAACATAAAAAACAGCATTGTTTAAAAATAATAGTAGTTGCTCAAACTTTGAAAATCATATCCAGAGCCCGCCAATCCCAAATCCATTTCAGATTTTTGAGGAAATTTGGACTTCTCCGCCTACTAGTCGCGGCCGTGACCTAATTATTTTGATACGCGGATTAATCAAACTGACACTGCGAGCCCGCGGGTCTGGTTAGAAATAAAAATTTATGTAGTTGGAAATCTAATTGGACAAGAGGTGAATTTAAGTAAGAATTTGTTATTTATTATTCAGATCCGGTGTAATTACCATATCACGCGATTCAATACTTCAAATTGCTTTGATTAGAGACAAAGACGTCCGCTAACTTAGCGAGCATCGCGGTTTTATTCGACCCCCCGCGGTCTTACCAATTAATTCGCGTTTGATAGCCATACCTAATAAGTGAGCCAGAACCCACAAATCCCTACTACTATAGGTATAGCCAACAAGAAACCCCTGCCCGGAATGCAGACCATTATTGCCAAAGATATCATTTATTTCATGATAGCATTTATATATATTTCAAGTAGCTCATATATATATATATATATATATATATATATATTATATAAATATATATATATTTTTTTTGATTCTGGATAAAGGTATCTGAGTGACCAAAGAAGCTTGTGTCAGTACAAGCCATTGGACAAAGCGGGCCAAAACTTTGGTTTAGAATTTGATTGCTTTGTATAACCTACCCCTATTCAAGAAACAAGGTATGGAAGTTTTTAAGACTTTCAGCATTTTAATTTTAATTTATGTTACTTTAATATGATTAACAAAGTCGAGGGCAAGTGATATACACAGCTCGTAAACAGTAGGTACAGCAAAACCACATGACAGACGGTTCGCCTTGTAGGCGGAAGGAAGGAAGTAATGTCTATAAAAATTATTATTCCTTAATAATTTAAACTGAATCCACAGCTTACTCATATATACTTATTTGTAATTCATCCGCGCATATGACGCGGTACATATTTGTGTTTCCCAAACCTTGGTAAATCCAGTGAAGAAACATTGCGTTTGTTTATACCGTGTTCTTGATGCGTAAAGTGTTTGTCCGTTAGTATAGTTTTAAAATGGATACATTATTTGTTTAAAAAAACTGTTTGCAAGTAGTATATTTTGATACTATTCCAACGGTGGAACGATTTGCCTGCGTCTGTTTTTCCAGACAAATATAACCCTGGAGCTTTCAAGTGTAGAGTTAATAGGTGCCTCTTAGACAGGCGTGTACGATCCTCGTCTTCATCGTCACTTTCCATCAGGTGAGATGGAAGACAAACGCCTGCTAATTATAAATAAAATAAAAAAAAAAAAAAACGGTTCCTATATGTCTCCGCTCTAACGCGCCCTTTTTCATCCAAGACTCTTTGATCTTATAGTAAGCTTTTTGGCAGTGTTTCCTTAATACTTTTCTTGAACTTATTGAGGGGCAGGGAGTGAACTGATTTCGGTAGTTTATTGTAACAACGTATTGACATTCCTATAGAAGAACACTAAGTTGTCTAACTGCTTTAATACTTTCGATTTTATTAATACCTAAAATACGCCAAATACGTCACTGATTATCAGAACGTCTCTGGTACTTCCTTAATTGATAGAAAGCTGAAATTTTAAGAAATCTGTCATTTTCGACCCTCATAAAGTATCTTCAAGTTTTATATTGTTATTTCCGTATATATTGGTTTCTAAATAAATAAAGGGTTGTACATAAAATCAGCGAAACTAATGAATTTCCTAAGGTTGAAATTAAATATACAGGCTAGTACTTGAAAATAAACAGAAAAAAAGAAGAAATCTGTAACTTTCACCCGTCTCTACAGCATACTTCCCAAACTTCTCAAATGAGGACTTAAGTAACATTCTTACCAGTTTCAATATACGACGTCCTAAGCCGAGGTCCGTGCCCTCTCGGGTGGCCTGTATCTAATGTATGTATGTCGCTAAGCTACAAAGTCCAGTGAAATTAAAAAATAATAATAATAACATTTTAGGAATAAACATCCGATTGATATAAAGTCGAGCAAAACAACATAGCATTACCGGATGGTCACCGAAAAACGTTTTATACAGCGGTTCTTGAGGTGTTTATAAATAGAATCGTTATCATATTATTTCAATTATTTAACTGCTTTGGTACGAGAAATAAAATCTCCAGGTTCAATGGGTTATCAAAAGATAATGCATTGAACAGTTTATAGGTATTAAGTAAAACACTTTGAAACCGGATTTAAGAGCGTTCACTTGAGTTATCTTATATGGATCATGTAAAATGTTGCCAAATTTTGAAATTTTTATGACGACTCTACCACCAGTTCGGAAAAACCTTCGTGAAGAAGAACTGTCAAGAAACTTCACGGGTATATTACCTATTTTTTAAAAATAAACTTACAGTCTCTTTACTCTTCTCAATACAAAATTATTCTTATCTGCATCTGTTAGCTCACAAGTCTCCCTCCCCCCAAGTATCCAAACGACGAACACGGGCTCCAGCCATCGCTCTCCTCAACCATATTAGAGGGAAGTGAGCAACCCGTCATCCGACGTTTGCGACAGTTGTATAAAGAGTAAAGTTATATACAACAAGAACAGAATGGCGTATACTTCATCGACAGCACAACTTCTTAAATCATGCAATCAGCAGCATTAAGCATATGAATGCTTCTGAAATCTAAAGAACGTCTCTGTTTGTGTTTTTCCAAAATTATTGCAATATCTGTAGAAAAAAGCCGCTAGCCTTACATCGTAAGAATTCTTCGTAATTCACAGTCGCCCAAAAAAGTGACCTATCGCTTTTGAGAGAACTTCCCGTGCAACCAAAATTACTATAAGGAGTCTTTCACTGTCAGATTCAAATACAAGGTAAAATGAACCCTATGGTTTAATGATGGGGAAATGAGCTTCACCCGTACGGTGACAGACCACACGTTTGGCCGACTGTACCTGACGGATGCTGGATCTAACCTTAGAAACCGCATGGGTCTTACATCAGTTGGAAGTCCTTCTTCTCCGAACTGGTGGTACATGCTTTATTTGACGTCAATAAAAACTAATAAATATATATTTTTTTAAATAATTATTTATTTAAAAATAAACTAAAAAATATTTACATTTTTATTGAACTTTTTACTAAGTTTTTCCTACGCATAAACAGCGTGTATGCTAGTCTTTGTTCGTACCCGCTGCGCTCCGCGACCTCATCACTAGCGTCTAGTTATAGGCGCTACTTTTACGTCCGCAAATCCAGTCTGTGCAGAGAAAACGCCGCGACCGGTCGCGCTAGTCAATCAAAACGCGGTCCGACTCGCAAACAAAAACAAACCTTATTTAGTGTAGCAGTTAACGTGACTTTACTATAAACATGTCTACGTATGCCTGGATATTATTTGTAAGTTTGTTTTGATAAATAATTTACTTCTGTTTAGTGGTTTAGTGTTCAAGTTGTGCGAACAAGGAGTTAGTTTTGTGATGAAATATAATTTGAAGAGTTTTGTTGAACAGGTTCATTCAAAATCAAAATCATAAATTATAGCAAAGTAATCAGTGTCTTCTTAACAATCTCATTTTTCTTCTTATTTCGTAGTACTCTTAAATACTTCGTCCTTATTATACGTACAAATGGTACTTCGATATGATTTTTAAAGTCATTCTGTGAAACGTGTTATGACCATGATGTTTTATATAGCAACATAAACATGCCGCAATTTACATTTAGCTATACAAAATTCAAATGCAGTATTTGTCCAAAATTATTAGCGAAAGTTATAGTCTACACATCTTATCCATGTTTCTTATATAATTGTTCGAATACTACTAAATTAGAATTAGCTAAGCGAGGAAGCAGCAAGATAACGTTACTTTGACATTTGTGTTAACGATTTCATAATCACTTGTTTGTAAACAAAACAACAGATATGACACACCTACTACATTTTGTAAGTTAATTCTATTTGAACGTAAATAACTTGTTATAATATAACATAATAATGTAGTATTATTTAGGCACGTATATAGTATAACTAGAGCATGATATGGCGCTAGGTCAGGCTGAGTGCCATTTTATTCATAAAGCATCGAGTACAGAGTTGGCACAAATTCTGTGCAAAATTGATTGAGAATTTGTGTTTCAGTTTGTGTTCTGGATAATTTAGTTTTATTTACAGTGAAAATCATAAGTTTCATTTGAATAAGTATTAGTTCATTTTATTCACTTAGTATTTATTCGATTATTGATTTAGCTGAGGCCGTAATTTTATATTTTGTTACAAATGTGCCTGAGCCCATACCATACATCCCTAATGCCAAACATGCTTTTTAAATCTGTCGTTTTTTTTTTTAGGAAAACTTACAACTATTTTGATACAATAAGATTCTTAAATTGAAATAACACATACAAAGCCTAACTAAAAGTTTTCACAAATAAACTATATAATATTAAATTAATTTTATCAATGCCTTTGTAAGTAGTTGTTACGAAACTACATTTGTTAAAAAGAAAAGAAAAAATGTTTACAAACCAATTTCTTTGCCTTTTCTGTACCGTTATAAATCGATGTCCAGCTCTCCGCTAGCGTTGTCAAAGGTTTCACATGCCCCCAATAAATATTAATTTTTGTGATGTGTATGTGCTTCATCCACACCACGGATACACATACTGCTAATTTTGAATTTGGAACTGTTCAATTCGGAATCTCAAAATAAGCACTGATGAAATGAAATAAAATGAAATATTTATTTCTCAACATTGACAATTACTTGTTCTTATTGATGTCAAATAAAACATGACTCTTCCACCAGTTCGGAAAAACCTTCGTGAAGAAGAACTGGCAAGAAACTTCACAGGTATATTTTTTCAAAATAAATTTACAGAGTCTCTGTATGTCTATACAAAGTTATTCTTGTCTGCATCTGTTAGTATCTATCTAGTATCTAAACGACGAACATCCTCAAACGGCACTCGATAAGATGTGTCGTTGTTTTGAGTGATATGGGTCACTAACGAAAATTTGTCTTACTAAGCAATCCATGCACTAATTTTTTACAACTTTCGAAGTGGCCTAACGCGGCTTCAGTGTTTCGAAAAGCGACCACTTGTGTTCCACGATGGAGCTACGAACTTTCTTCACCGAACAAAACATCAGTTACTGTGGGATAACTATTTGTTTAAGATAGTCATGTGTCATATCGAGAGATAGAGCAAACATTCAGAAGATCTTGCATTAGGCACTTGATGTGAGAAAGCGAACTCGCCGTTGGACCTCGCATATGTTGTCCGACGATGATAAGGCAGTCTGCGTCTGATGGTGGAAGAAAAAGGCTCAACCAAGAAGAGCCAAGTCACGTCTGCGAACACAACAGTGGTGAGATTCTCAGACCCTACGGCCCTGATTCCAAACAACAATCTACAATATGGGTCTAGGGAAACCAAAGTTGCATAAGTTCTTCGACAGTGGCCACATTTGTTTCCACAAAACGGTCATGTTGCCACTTCATGTTCTTTTTTCAAACAACAAAATTTAGCAGTTAAATCTATCAAGCGTGCTCAGAAACCGCTCACTCACGATGGTTTCCGGTGGTTTATAGTTCACCTCGCTTGTTTTTTGCGGCGTGGCAGACTTAAAATATTTAATTACCATTAAAAAAAAATAAAGATTTGTAGTGAAAATTATGAACGATTTCCCTAGAAAAGACTAGAACAGTTGCATTATTACATTATTTTATATATTTTTTTAATTATTCGATACAAGGTATTAAGTTGTTTACATGATAAAAGAAAAAAAAACATTGTTATTGTGATGACTAATTCTTTAAATCAATGTATAAAAACTAGATTACATAAATTATAGTTACTCGCAACATTATATCCACACGCTTTTAAATTGTTACTGTAATTTTAAAATGTTTTTAGTTTACTATTCAATTACGTCAAATTGTTATCAATCCCTTAAATAATACAAAATTGTTTCAAGTTCTTTAAAAGTTATATATATTTAACATGTTATCGCAGTTTCAATAAAGTGTCTAAAGCTGGAAACCTCAATGTACCGCAATGTACCGGGACAATTGGGGTCTAATTTAATAAGTGAGGACTTTTAATTATTGAAATGTAACTTTTAAATATATTTTTTTATATATATATTTTCACTTTACTCAGAATCAATACAATTTTTTATTTACAATACTACCGAGGCGGCTGCCCGCAACAGAATGCTAGACCATTATTTATGTTATACCTTTTATTCAAATTATGTCAGAATTGGGTGTATGACACCATATGAAAATGCAAGTTTTTACCATTTATTTATAAAATATTAGTTATTATTTTTGAATTTAACATAGAAATTATATAGATTTAAAACTTTAAAAAAGAAGCAAAAGCTTACTGACATTAAATATAACAGTGTTTACTATGACAGTATGCATATAAACGCTTTATCTACGTAGCTATTATATATTTTATCCAAACGCCCATACAATTTTAGTATGATCTACAAGTTGTGACGTCACAACTCGGTACTGTTTTGTATGGAGCGTTTTTCGGCGACTCGCAGCAGCTCCTTGCACAGATCGCTTTTTCTAGAAAAGTATTGATTGTAAACATACTGTTACTTCTGCAATATTTATTTACTTTTGATAAACTATTTCGATATGAAATAAAAATTTTTTTGTCAGATACCCAATTCTAAGTTGCCAGCAAGTTTGTTTGTTCGATAATGTCTTGTATTATATAAAGCACAAGCAAACGTGTGAATAGAGTATTACATAAATGAATTTATTAGTTACTCATGATCGGCCGTTAAAACATATATAATAGCAATAATTAGCATACATTGAGATTGGTTGACTGACTATTTTAATGAATTAATCAATGAGATAAACCCACTTATTAATAAATGGCTGTGACTCATTATTAATGTACCTTAAATAATCAACCCACGTAATTATCTTGTATGTATTTCATTAAATTTAATTATTTTAATGTCGGCCTGAGAATGAATACCGATTATAATAAATAAATAAATAAATTCACTTTATGATAGAATATTTCCCTTTATTTTATTTTACAAAACAAAACTAATTACTTGCAATTTGCAGATTTTTCCTTTTTGGTTAAATATGTACTTAACAAACAAGTGAATTTTCTATTCGCTTATTTTCTATTCATTAGACTACACTTTTTGTCATTTTACATTAACAGCGTCCAACACGCATAGAATGTAGCGCCACCTGTTGTTCGTTGTCCACCTGGACCAACTTAGAGCGAAACTGAAGCCGACGCAAAAAAACCCATCAACATCGGCCCAGAAAGAAAACAGTGCCCGAACATACATAAACATTTTTTATACTAAAACCTTCCCCAGAATGTAACAAATACTTAACTGGAAACCGCATCAAAACCGCATTAAGCCAAACGCGAGATAACCGTGCACAAACATACAAACTTACAAACATACACCCTCCATTTTTTTGAGGTCCGTTAAAAATGCAGACGACTCGAGAAACTTCTCTTTTATTTGAAGTCGGTCAAAAAATGTATTAGGCAAAATCAGCTGTTAGTTTTCAGCGAGCCTTCGTGAAAATATGAAATTTGTTTTCTGTGTTGGCGGCGTTATTAAGATACGCCTTTAAACTAGTATTAAAACTCACTGTACATTTAAAAATTAAAAAATGTATTTGAAAAATGGTTAATAAATCGTATTTCAAATCTTAATCTTATTTATTTTTAGATAATTTATTATTATTTTTAACTCAATTTTGAACCACTTTTTCTTTTCAATTACTTCTAAGTGTATCATCACATGTGACAGCACAATCATTTATTTTATAACTTAGCTGCGACCAGTTTCGCTTTGTAACAATGATCTATAATAATTTTGTTTACTGGCAAAATTTGACAAACGAGCTGAAGTTTTTTAAAATCCATTAATACTTAGAACGATCCGTAATATATATATACATATATTGTGTACCTGCAATATATTTCCGCTGGACAAAATGTTGATTTAATGCTGTTATGTGTAAAAAATAGAACAATAATTAGTAATATCTGGGTGATTAATAATATTGGTTTCTACATAACAGAATCAAGACGAATTTCATGGGTCACTGACATTTATTGATGCTCTGAGCAACATACAGCACGCGACAAAAATTCACAAATCACACGCAACGCATATCGATGCGGTTAAGAAAGTGTACAAAAACAGTTAAAATACAATGTATGCGTGGCTTCGCATATGTAAGTAAATAACGATTAATATATAATATACGAGCAAATTGAAAGACTAACGGCCACAACCAGAGACATCAAATTGTTGATCAAGGCGCTCTTAAGTATAGATTTTGCTAAGCAAATCTGGATTTAGAAGCATTGAAAATATAGACAAATTCACTTACCAAAATCTATACCTAAGATAATTGTGTGTAATTTATCCCACTGTGGAAGTAATCCCACACAAAAGCAAAAGTAGATGTACTCGAAAGTAAGTAAAAAAGCGTTAACAATCGGTGTTACAGCACTTACATTCAACACACATTCGTGGATAAATCGCACGTTTATTTAATATTTAAACCACCTTTTTTATTTGTATAAATCAATCGACAAGATTGTCTGAATGAAAACTGTCACATCATTTTCATCACTGATATTCTATTTCACAATTTTTTTCATTTTATTTACAGGTCGTATTTCAATTATGGACCACAGATGCAAGACAAAGGCGATGTAAGTATCATCTTAAAATACACTTTGTTCGATGTGAACATGAAGCTTTCGATGACAAAGATATATATCGTAGAGTTGCTGATGTCACGAAATTGATTGTCGCTTGGTTAGCACATGATGTAGCTTGACCAGATCAATGACAAGAAATCGTTTGTCGATATGATTAGCAGAAGTAGCCGCACTTCATGAAATGGCATCGTTACTCGATATTATAATCACATTCAACATGACAAATAAAACACCTATGCCTACGGCTAACGATGTCCAAGGGCGTGGAACTCACTGACCATCGCCGTGGTAGGTGGTTGGCCGGCTCGTTGCTACGAACATTGTAAAAAAATTCCTTATCGTTTTCGAAAGTCTTGTCGAGTAACTTCAACAAGTAACTTAGTAACAACTATTGAGTCAAGGTGGCTATATATCACCCGACACCTTTTCCTAACATCTAATATACAGGGTGTTCAAAAAAGTATTTTGGAAAAAAATTTCCAAATCGAGTAAGTCTTCACTATTCGACAGCAAAAAACCGTTTTTTATTTGGACTCATAGTCTTTCCATAAAATAAATCTAAAAATTTACAGTTGAAGCGCGCGGCAACAAATCTATCCATATAACGTAACTTTCGGTAACAATACGCTGTAGATTATTTTTAAACGGACTTCAATTTGTGAATTAGTAGAAACGCCAATTTAAATTACTGTAGAGATAGCTGATGTTTCTTTTAACTATTGTGTTAAAAAAATTATTGTAAGGTTCCAATGGTTCCAATGTTTTAACTAAGAAGGAATTATGTTTTGGATAAGTTACATCTCCAGTCCAATAAGACTTCTAATAAGAATCTAGAAAAAACGGTATTTAAGTAAGTCCTTACCAGTGCTTGTTATTATCTATTGTATTGTGTGTGGAATAAGCGACTGTCTGTTGATCACATAGTGCTTGTTTGCTAATTAGGTGAAAATACCTAATTAGAAAGGTATGTATTTATCTACATTTACGTTTTTCTATTGTATAACTACCTCTCAGCTTGTCACAAGGTCCTCAGATTATTTGGATAGGTGTGTAGAGGTGCGTTTTGACTCTCAATGCTTAGATTTTTTTATGGAAAGACTATAAGTCCAAATAAAAAGCGGGTTTTTGTCGTCGAATGGTGAAGACTTATTCAATCTGGAACATTTTTTCCAAATACGTTTTTGATCACCCTGTATAAGAGATCTAAATATTAAGTATCTAATAAGATTTTACATTAACTTCGGTCCCGGCGGATGACTGTTGTAAAGCTTGACCATCAAAGTTATTTTTCAACACATTCATTTTGAGTTTATATTTGAGTCAATACTGTCTTTATATTGTTCGAACAGCCTATTAAAACCAATGTACCGAATTGAATTATCAGCAAATATTCCTTCTTTTGTAATAATAGCGTAAGAAACATTTTATGGTTACCTTTCCATATAAAGTGGCCGCTTAGGTAACCTGATTCTGTGCGAAGGATGTAGTTAGTTCTGTGAAGGTCTGTCGAGGTCGTTTACTTGAGGAATGTGTAAAAACAAAGATCGCTTATTGTGCGATCATAAAGTTATATGTAAGTATAATATTGAAGTATCTTTCATATCTCACGCCTGAGTGGCGTAGTAGGAAGTTGCCCTGCTATATACGCCGGAGGTTCGAATCCTGCTTGAACACAAATGTTTGTTCATGGGTCATGGATGTTGATATTTAATAATAATAATAAATAAATAAATCTTTCTAAAGATCACACCACATTATCTAGCCCAAATGAAGTATCACTAAGAACTTGTGTTAGCCCACTATTGAATTATCTTTTATTAAATGCTAAGTCGTAGTTTTTGCAGACTTGTTAAAAAGACATTACAAGTAAGGGTTGAAAATCTTGACACTAATATATATATTTTTTTATTATAATTCGCAGATGCCGCAGCCAATGATCAAATAGTGTTCCCCGGACCAGTGAAGAAAGTGCCTCCTTTAGAGTTCCCGGACAAGATAGATTTACCGGTAGAATGTTACAACAAGACGTACTGTCACATAAGACCGAAAAACTATCCTCAAAATATATTCGACGATATATTCAGGGGCAAAGTGAGTACACTATACATTCATTTGTAACTGAAATAAAATTGTTTTTCGTATTTTCGTTAAAATAAAGTTCATTGCATTATTCTCACTAGACCTACTGGCCTACATACACTGGATAGTTTGTCATCACGAATCCATAGATGATAGCAGAGGCGCTCCTTCCATTCATTTTAAAAGATAACTACCTTGTTACTTCATCATACGAAGGTCTTTAGACATTGTTTTAAAATTAAACTCTGCCCTAAAATCATTGTTGGTAAACTCTGTGTATTCAAGCATCTTAAATAATGTTAAAATCGACTTGTTTTTTAATTAACCCCCGCAAAGAGAGGGGTGTCTGCCTGTGGCATGGAATCTCCAATAAGAAATTCGATTTTGATGTTTGTTTAAAGCTGAGATTGTTCTTAGTCCTTCGTCATTGCCGTTAGCCATTGACGACCGAGTAGCGTAATGGTTAGTTACCCTGCCTCATACCCCGGAGGTCCCAGGGTCGAGTCCTGGCCGAGGCATTCAGTTGTGTGAATTGTCATGTTTGTTCTCGGGTCATGGCTGTTCATATTTATATTTGTATGTCTATTCTGAGTTCCCCCAAGTTCGCTGTATCCATATGTCATCCATAACACAAGCTCTGCTTACTTTGGGGCCATATAGTTGGTGTGATTGTCTGGGGATTTATTATAATTATTATTCAAAAACTTGAATAAAATCAGTTTAACCGTTCAAAATATGCTTTGTCCCGTCTCGTCAGAGTTTTTTTATGTTGTTCTGAAGTGCGCATAACACCTGTGAGCAATATATTTTGACATTTGCCCAGGTATTTGTATTATCGTGATGGAAAGATTTCAAATTGTCCTGTTACTGTAACTTATACCATTGACATTAAAGGTGAATTGTATCTCGGCAGTTTTCAAAATTCACTTTTAAATTTAGTTACTTAACAGTAGTTAGAATGATTCTTTCAAATAATGCTTTACGTGTCTTTTATCTTTTGAACGGTTAAAATTTAAAAATAATTTATGTCATTATTTATACAAAGAAAACACTTAAAGAACCTTATTTTAAATTCTTCGGCTCTCTTTTTTTTCAACAATTTTCGTAATATAAATTAGTGGAGACAGTCTTTGATGCATTAGTGTGCAAAAAATGTCTCTTTTTTCTATGTTGTTATTTGAATTATCGATTATTTAATTTCAGAAAATACCAAGTCAGCCGGAGCTCGTTCTAACGGAACACGGCGTAGCCAACAGATTCCAAGAGGAAAGCGACGATGGCTGTAAAGCGCAGATAACGGTAAATATACGAAAACAACTACACAACACTATATACAAATCGCACAACTTCGTAATGGCCAATCTCAATTCCCTTATTTTTTAAAGCATCAATTGAAAGATATCAAAAATAAATAGAAAACGAGATAGAAGGATTTACAATGCAGTAAATAATTAATTACACAGCACTTGCAACGACTTACCTGCGCCATTAATGGAACAAGGGTACGTCCAACTAAACTCTACGGTCGGCAACGCATCGATATAATGATCTCAATTACTATTAAAATATGGTTGCTAATTAAACAGACTTCTTTCTAATAGCATTATTCGCCTCTAAATATCTACATTGCCTTCTAAATTACTAAGTCAGCCACAACTTGCGAGCGTCTGAACGATACTATCTTAGCCACTAAAAATATGTTGTCGCATGATGTTTTTGCTATAAAATTTTGAATTATCATCCAATCTCGATTATGGATAAATGCAATAAAGACATCCTAACATTAACTTAACCCAAATTTAACCACTAGCTTTCTATATAATATTTAATAAGTGTTGCAAAAAATACGAATTAGTGTATTAGAGGATATCTCATTTTCCCGTGGCTTAGTTATAAAATTAGAAGTGTGATCACGTGGTCAATAATGAAATCTGTAGCTTGACTTATAATTTCCCTCAAAAAATTAAACACCTAAATGATGTCCATGGGTGCGGATGCCTCTTACCATCACTCGTACTATAATATAATTACTATGACAATAAAAAAACTTTGAACTTTAAAAAAAAATGATCTTGCAATAATTAAATTAACTGTGTTGAGAATTCATAACGAGCTCCCCGTATGCTAGTAACTCCAAAATCCAAGTAATGAAAACAATAGTAGTGACGAAACTTCCTGGGAATTTGGTAGTTCAAACCGTGTGTAGGGGGGAACTACCAATGTTACATGTCAGGTATGCCATCGAAAGTTACGTGACAAGATTACTGAACCGGTTCAGGGACACTATAAGAAATAATGTGAATTATTTTAAACCATGTTTTTCTTGGAAACTGATTGTTTTAAAGTACTTACACTAAACAGGAAGGACAATTTGCGAGACAAATGCTGGAAAAGATCAATTGTATTGAATTATTATATTATATTTATATGTATAACGGAAAAACTTCAAGGTAAGCATATAAAAAATAAAAAAAAATACCCCGGACAAACCCATCAACCTTAAGGCCCCAAAGTAAGCAGAGCTTGTGTTATGGATGACCACACAGCGAACTGGGGGGAACCGAGAATAAAAATACATATATAAATATCAACAACCATGACCCGAGAACAAACATCTATGTTCACCACAAAAATGAATTCTCAAACTAATCGCTACGTCGCCAAAATAGAACGAATATACTTATAGTCAAAGTATAAATAAGAACAGCGATAAGTTCTCCATTTAGGTAGTTACTGGAAGTAACTTAGACATCAAGTCCATCTTTATCCATCGAATAAGTGCCGATTAACATCTTGAGTAAAATGCAAAATGACGCATGGGACATTCACGCATGAACCCCTGCGTATAATAACTAGAGAAACGAAATTATATGTTATTCTACACCTGATTTATATTAATAATTTTGTTTTAAATCGATTGAACAGTACCAAATTTAGCTATGACAAGTCGGTATCGACCCTTTATGGAAGTAAAGAACAACCAATCTTCTGTCACAAGTGCTATCCGCACTCCAATTTTTTTTTCAAAATGGCAGCCACACATGAAGCCTTCACTAAGCGATAGTTCACATAAATAAAATAAAAGCGTCACATTCATGAGCTTTAAAGGTAAACAAGTGGCGTTGCAATTTTTGTTATTATTTTTGAGTTTTTTTATCTTAATATATTTATGTTTGTATGTGAGTTCGTTCTAGTCATGTTCCGTTGGGTACATTTAGATTACTTATGGTCCTTCCAGACAGTCCCAACTGTGATTTGAGCAACGGTGCTAAAGAGGACCTGTATCTCCGACTCTTTTTTTTTCGAAGTGGACAGTTTATTTATTAGCCTTTTAAATTTCACCGGACTTTGTGGCTGAGGCTGAAGCGCGGTTTACATGTATTAAGTGGTTAAGTTGGTTACTAAATTTTAACTAAATTTTAAGTTACTACAAGTCACTTGTGTGTCCAAACGGATTAAGTAGTTAAGTTCATAAGTTCAATGAAGATGAGCAGTGATAAATGTCAAGGAATTTGTCAATTCTGTACTTAGATATGTGGTAAACGTGATTTTGGACAAATTAAGAGAAGAATTTGATTCGGAAATTAAAATCTTCACAAGATTATGTATTTTTCCAAATTTTTTACGTCGTTGGGTTGACGTCGATGGACGGACGGTCGATTGGTGTGGTACCTTTACTAATTAAGTACCCTAAATGATCACTGGAGGGATATCAGCCACTCCCAACTCAGGGGTGGCGTCCGACAATTGTTGGCCATCACGCCTACTGCGGGTTGGCAGACTTACCAATTCAGGTGTGGTGTCAGACAATTGTAGGCCACTACGCCTACTGCGGGTTGACACACTTACCAACTCAGGGGTGGCGTCAGAAAATTGTAGGCCATCACGCCTACTGCGGGTTGGCAGACTTACCATTTCAGGGGTGGTGTCAGACAATTGTAGGCCATCGCGCCAACTGCGGGTTGGCAGACTTACCAACTCGGGGGTGGTGTCAGACAATTGTAAGCCATCACGCCAACTGCGGGTTGGCAGACTTACCAACTCAGGGGTGGTGTCAGACAATTATAGGCCATCACGCCTACTGCGACGTCAACTGTTCTATTCTGCCATTGACCGGTTGACCGGTCGACGTCGATCGACGGTCGATCGATTGGTGTGGTAACACCCTTAAATATTCTTCCACAAATTGAAATTTAACTAAACTCCACTCCGACATAAAAAAAAGAAAATGCGACATAGATACGAGCTCTTGCCGCCACCCGCTTTGTCAACTTATGCACTTAACTAAAAAATCACGTCTAAACGTGTTAAGTGAGAAGCCCCGCCCACCTACGTATACGAAAAATAGAAGGAATCCTAATCTACTTTATCACTTGCGTACAAAATTTTAAGTTACCACTTGTCACTTAATTGACTGTTTACACGCAACTTTTAACTTAAAATTTAGTTACCAACTTAACCACTTAACGCGTGTAAACCAGCCGTGAGGGCGCTTAGCTTAACTTAAACTACTCCTACATACGATACGCTTACATACATACATAAGATATAGGGCACCCGAGAGGGCACGAACCTCGGCTCAGGACTTCGTATATTGAAACTACCACTGGTTCGGAAGGGTCATCTACTGCCAAAGAACCAGCAAGAAACTCAGTAGGAATGCGTACGTCGCGTTAGCCTGGCTCACCGGTGGGTTAGGCGATTCGAATGCCATGTTGCCCTATTTCTAACTGGAACATCGGCGTTCCTTGTTGTAATAGCGTCGTCGGGATCTGTTAAGACATTACGCGGATGCCTGTAACGAACCGCCGCGTCTAGGTTGTCTGTGGTATCACCGACTCATGGAATGTACACTTGTACGCGATACCAACTGTCACAAAAGTGAACTATTCTTTTTATTGCATAATGTATTTGGATCCGGTTTTAAATGTTATAACAATGATCGAGTTTTTAGTTTTTTGATAACAAGATAAAACAATATACATAGTTTCTGCTTGCTTCTTCATCTATACAAAGTCCCATGCGGTCCACATTGGTATGCATAAATTTAATTTGCATATTATAATGCTGCATAACGTTTATTGGCATACTGTTTGTTTCGCATAACGTTCATACATAATAAATCATAAGGCATACATTATTTCCCCATAACTTCATTTAATATATCATTAAATATGCTTCGATAAATTTACGTCACACTGTGAAAATAATATTAAGCACCATCCTAAGCTTTTCTGGACTTACGTCAAGGCGCTGCGTGGGGGCTCTAGCTACCCGAACACATTTACCTTGGGAAGTAATAGATATACTGACGGTAAAGCAATCTGTGACGGGTTCAATACATTTTTAAGAATGCGTTCGGAACATCTGGCTGTAATAGTAGCTACGCATTAAATAACAACTGTGAGAGTTCAGAAGTAATTTCTTGTACACGTACCACGCCCAACTTAGTTAAAAAATTACTGAAAAATCTCGACATTAATAAAGACGCAGGTAGTGACGGTATTCCCCCCATTTTTTGGGCTAGTTGTGCGAATTCGTTGGCTCTTCCATTATCATTATTATTTAATCGCTCTTTGAGTGAAGGAATTTTTCCACTTATGTGGAAATCGGCGCATATTATACCTATACATAAAAAAGGCAGTAAATCGATGATTGAGAATTACAGGGGTATCTCTATGTTGTGCACTGTGGCGAAAATACTCGAGCGTATTGTCTACAACGAGATATACCACGTTATTGCTAGATCAATTCCTCAAGAGCAACACGGTTTTTTTAATATGCGCTCAAACACTACAAATTTAGCATGCTTTTCTGAATTCATTTCAGCCAATATGGAACGCGGCGGCCAAATAGATGTAATATACATGGATTTTGAAAAGGCCTTCGACCGCGTTGACCACAGCACACTTCTCATGAAATTAAATAAGCTAGGTATTCACTGTGATTGGCTTCGGTGGGTTCGTTCCTACCTCTCTAATCGGTCTCAGGCTGTTATTGTTGGGGGTTTCAAGTCAGATTTTATAAACATACCTTGCGGAGTACCTCAAGGATCACATCTAGGACCATTATTTTACAATGCTTACCTTTACGACATTGGAACCCGCTTCAAAAATACTAAATTTCTCTTATATGCCGATGATAAGAAGATATTTCGCAAAATAAATGATATCAGTGATTGCAAATTAATACAAGAAGACCTCGACACTCTTTTCCAATATTACACCAATAACAAAATCACTGTCAATATAAGTAAATGCGAACAAATCACTTTCTCGCGTAAAAAATCCCCAATTATACACACTTATAACTTTAACGGCACTCCTATTAATAAAAGTGAAACAGTCCGTGACTTGGGAGTTTTTTTTGACCAGAAGATGATGCTTTCTGATCACATAGATTATGTAACCAAGAAAGCCTTCCGTAGTCTAGGTTTTGTCCTTCACACTTGTAAACCATTCTCCAATAGAGAATCAATTAAGCTGGTGTATTTCTCGTATGTCAGAAGTATTCTGGAATATTCTAGTGCAGTTTGGTCGCCACAGTATATTATATACAAAAACCCGATTAGAAAGAATACAAAATAAATTTGTTAAACATCTTAATTATCGCTTTCGTTTGAGCCCTGACTCTTATCAAGATAGCTGCAGGAAGCACGGACTCTTACCTTTGGAACAGAGACGTATTATGCTTGATATGTGCCTCTTGTACGACATTGTACATAGCCGAATTGATTGCCCTGAACTTGTTTCTAAAATACACTACCGTACACCATCCTACCGTACGAGGCACACAGGTTTACTGCAAGAACAATTACACCACACAAACTACACTAAAAACAGTGTCATTTCCCGCATTACACACACACACAATAAACACATCAGTCATATTGACATCTTTGCTTGCAGTAAACCTAAATTCAGAAAGGAAGTTCTTGACATCTTAACGAAATAGTTGCAATTTGTATGAATTATATATGAGTCTGTTTATGTATATGTATATGTGTATGTACATTTGTATTCCCATACTTTACTTTATTATTATTATCATTATTATTATAACTAAACTTCTATCCTTTGCATCTGTTTAAGTATTATATATAATCACAAAAAAAAAAAAAATTATATTTTTTTAAATATATATATATATATATATATATATATATATATATATATATATATACATTTGCTTCAATAATTTTTGTTATTTTACTGAGGCTATTTTAAAAAATTGTAGGGATAACCTGTTATTGGCATTATGTTTAGTTAAACAATGTTTTGTAATTTACCATGTATAAATATGCTGTTGGTTTTCTCAATAAAAATTAGCATAAAATTTTCATGCATAAATGGTTTTACAATAACGATTACTTATCATAACATTTATTGGCATCTCACGCTATGGCATAAAGTTGACAAGTCATACATATAGAATAATGAATAACCTAAAAATTTTTACACTTCTTTGGTTGTTACAGACGATTTAGCAACGTGGTTTAGTCAGTATTACGTATGGGTAAATGAAATATCGCCACCTATTTTCACACCTAAAGTTTTGAGTACATTCGAATTAGATAAAGAAAACCTTCTCATCTCATAATGCCAACTTCTCAGAATGTCAACTTCTCGAAATACCAACTTCTCAGAAAGCCAGTTTCTCACAATGCCAACTTTGCATAATGCCAACTTCTCACAATGACAACTTCAGAAGGGACAGACGTGATGTTTGTTTGAATCAAATTGAACCGAAGTGAAATTCCAGCTTTTCGTGAAAATATATCTAGTCTTTTTATAGATGATAAGTTCTTATATCCACTGGTTTTGGATCTAAAGTGTTTGTCAGTCTGATATCGTCTTATTATGTAGATTTGTGTTTCTTATTTGAAATTTGTTTATTTATTTTATCATTTTGCAATTAAAATATAACTTAACTTAACAGGAAAACGGTAATAAATTTAAAATATTTGCAAAATATTACGAGACATCGATCGCCAAACCAAATTATCTGGGGCCATCTCACGATTAGAATTTGTATTCAGCAGATAATTTTAAACAAAACAGTACTTAATATATCATCGAAAAAACATTTTTAATTGGCCATTTATATCGTTGTTTGTCAACAATAAACAAGTTTCTGCTTATTTTCTGTCGCAGACATTTTGAATTAATTTTGAATACGCTATAAAAAACAAATATTAATTTTTTCGTTTTTTTGGTGGCAGCCCTAAATATACCACCACTTTGGAATGTTTCGTACTTTGTGTCAAGGGTACATAAAAGAACATGGGTAGCTTAAAATTGACGTTGCGGTCACACGAAAATATACAAACAAATAACAATAGACGTTCGTGAACTATTCATAACGTACTATTCATTTTAATATAAGGAATATTTCTTTACTTTTACCTTACTTTTTAGTTGAAACATTATATGGGCTGTTCAAGCGCAGGGGAAAGCGCGAACAATGAGTACAACTTGGGGTACTCAAAAAACATTTTGTTGTCCTGGTGGTAAAAAGACAAAAGCTGAAGGACAAGACAAGAATCTTAATATTACAGCATATACTAAGTTACTCTAAGAGGACTGTCATTGATCTGAATAAACCTTTGCTGCCGACGTTGCTTTTACTGGATGTTGTCATTGTTTCTGTAATCTCACCATCAGTTCCTTGCTTTAGCCGGAACACAAATAATATACTAAAAATAAGAAAGACTGTAGATCCGTCCGACGAGCCCACCTTAGGATACCGATAAATTCTTTGTTTCATTCATAAACGTTGCGAAACGAAAGAAATAAACGATTGCTTTTAACATGAGAGTAAGGAAGATAGCGAAACCCGCCAATCGCGTTTAAAAAACAACGTAAGCGCCAAATCGAATATTTCCGAGTTTAGAAGAAAACTCAAAGTCAAACCATTCAAAAAAGTGTTTTACAAAATAACCATGTTTCAGTGTAAACCTCACTTTAGAACTCACGAGATTAGTGATAAAACTTTATAAAGTAAGTACTTGTCGCGATTTTTTTCTATCGTAATTCTTATTTATAATCGTATTATGGACTTGTGGACTTCAAGAATCTTGAGATAACTAAACAAACTTCAACATATCCAAAAAAACAATTTCAGATTGCATAGATTAACTAATACATTAAGGTCGATGAATCTATCAAGTTTGTCCAATGTGCGCTCTTAAGAAAACAAACTCTACTTTCAACAATCTGTGCATCTGCATTGGTTTACGGTCTCACTATATGGTCAAGCATAACGCATTGAGGCAATACAAGTTATAAGTTTGTCCTTTGGGAGATTTCACATACACATCCGACCCAACAATGAGGCGCAGGAGTAAATTACTATACGTAATTATAGCCAGCTAGACGCGGAAACATGGAGCTAAACGAGTTTTCCTTCATTTACTCAGTATTGCTTGAAACATATAAAATATGAATTACAATTTGCATAACTAAACTATTAATTAATTTTATATTGACTACCGCGAGTGTTTTGAAACGGTATTGTTTTGACTACGTTTTATAAACATAGTTATCTTAAGCACGATGACAAGTTCTATAAGCTTAGACAATAAAATGTAAATAAATAAATGAATTCAGGGTAATTTAAAACAGTTTTCGTTTTAGAAAAAAAAACGGTTATTACATCACGTGACATTCAGACAGAAATCGAAATAGCGTAGTTTAACAAAAGTCTGACACTGAATTAATTTTAAGACTATCTTAATACAGTGTTGTGTAATAGAAATTTCACGTTTAAAAATTGTTTCTTGCTCTGTTTTCTACCAGTTTCATTTTTTTATGAATAAATGAATCATGCGCATCTGACGGCTGAGTAGCATAAGTGACAGTAGCACTGCCTCATTCACACACTGGAGGGCCCAGGTTCGAGTCCTGCATGAATGCCTGCATATCTGCCAACTGACAAATTCAAAACGCACTATTTAATTAACTACTGTGAAGGAGTATCTAAACGACAAGACATTATAATGACTTTGCACTTCATTTAATATTACATTTAACTACTAACTTAAATATGTGACATCTACTTGTTTGTATTTTGAACTGTTAATTATTTATAATCCACCCGGTCTTAATTTTTTTTTATTTGCTTTATACAATTCATATTTTATTTGAATGTTGGTTTATGATGTCATTTTATTTTTATTGACAATCTTTTTATTATGTGACATGTGTCTTTTTGTTTTTTATTGAATAGCTTTATGGTTTAATCATTATGTTTGTAAATCGTTAGAATCTTTAAACTTAATGAATTAAAATTAGTGACATTATGTAAATTTGTACGGACATTAATATACCTATTGTAAAAAACGCTTATAAACGCAAATAAAGAATTTATTATAATTATTATTATTATTATGATAAAGAAGAAAAATATAGTAACAATAAATAAATGGTCACAAATGCAAACAGCAAATTAAGAAAAGCGTAACTTACTTTCGCAATTCATATACAACAATCAGCATTTTCATACTGTGACATCTACATAGCCCATGAATATTTTCAACGAAACATTTTTTAACTTATATTAATTTGCTACACCCGCGGACATGGCTTAGGCTTCGACTCCATCTTGATTGTAAGTATTGGTTCTGTCATAAACCAATGACAAAACCAATGGCAGAGGGAGACTTTGTCGAGCTAACAGATGCAGATAAGAATAATTTTGTATAGACATAAAGAGACTCTGTAAATTTATTATGAAAAAAATATACCCATGAGGTTCTTGCCAATTCTTCTTCACGAAGTTTTACGAACTGGTGGTAGAGTCATGTTTTATTTGACTTGTCAATGTTGACACAATTAATGTCAATGTTGAGAAATTAATAATAGAATTTGAATTTGAAGAGTAAAACTTTATGTGGAAAAATAACCATTTTATTTATTTGCTTGATTACCCAAATAACGTTCTAGAAGATATTACAATGTATGTAAGTGAATTCATGCATCAGCTTCTTCTAAGAGCAATAGAATAAAACGACTAAATGGCTGATCTTTGCTTCTTTATATTTTCAGTTTGAGCCTATATACGTAGTGCACACAGAAGAGACCGGCTGGCGAGCCGTGGTGCAGGCCCCCAAATACAACTTCGTTCAGAAAATAAGATTAGAAAAATGCGTGTAAGTTTATGAAATTCTTTAAATCGAGATGATTAAATTTGCCTTTATTTCGGTAGAGAAGAATTAACTGTAAGGGCTTAGTCCGTCCTATAACATCTTTATGTATAACGCAAGCTTGCAAATTTTTAAATATTCTTGTGTTGTGGGAATATAAGTTAATTTTGTGGCAGCCATGTGTTTGAATGTGTTCTTGTTGCTTTTGCGCGTGACGGGTCGCCCACTTCCCTCTAATATGGTTGAGGAGGGCGACGGCTGGATCCCGCGTTAACTCGTGAACGGGTGCCGTTTGAGGGTGTTCGTCGTTTGGATACTTGGGGTGAGGGAGACTTGCCGAGCTAACAGATGCAGATAAGAATAACTTTGTATGGACATAAAGAGACGCTGTAAATTTATTTTGAAAAAACTATATCTGTGAAGTTTCTTGCCAGTTCTTCTTCGCGAAGGTTTTTCCGAACTGGTGGTAGAGTTATGTTTTATTTGACGTCAATAAGAACACGTAATTGTCAGTGTTAAGAAATAAATATTTCATTTCAATTCATTTCATTAGCGTTGCAGGCACACACAGTCACTGTTTAACACAACCGTAACGCAAACCACGCGCAAAGGTGATTCTAGTAACTATACTGAAATACACTTCTACAATTAGTTGACGGAGTCTTCTCTAATTTACGACCGAGTAGAGTCCTGGCCGGGGCATTCATTTATGTGATGAACTTAGATGTTTCTTCTCGCGTCATGGTTGTTAATATTGATATACGTATTATTATTCTGGGTTTCATGTCATCCATAACATAGCTCTGCGTACTTTGTGGCCATACAGACGCTGCGTTTTTCTGGGATAAAAAATAAATAAAAAAATGTATATAGGCGTTGTCAAATAATTAAAATTTTAAGAAAATTACACTTATAGGTCGCATTGCTCGCTCCCACAACCATTTCTAGCTGGACTAGTTGACTAATAGCTGACAAAATAGAATATTGTATCTGTACTATTAACGTAAAGGTGTTTGAATTTCGTCAAACTCCAAATTTATTGAACTGAAATCTAAATCTACTTTGACCTGAACTAGCAAAGGCTTATTGTTTTGGTAAGAATAAGCAACTTAAGATTGTTTCTTGTTTTCAGGAATGAAGAGGCAAGTTGTTTTTCGCGGTTCCCAAAAGTTCCAGATTACACCACGTTTTGTAAACAGAAGTATGGCGTCTGGGAGGTTCTAGTGTCAGATCAAAATGGCGGCACGCAGCCAGTCAAAACGGAGCTTCCCATCTGCTGCTCCTGCTACTACAAACAAACTGAAAAACATTGAGCCATCAGTATAGTTTTAATATTTTAAGAATAATAAACAATGTATCTAGTCCATTTTTTATTTTGGGTATTTTTTATTACAATCTTCTCTTACAGTCTAGCGTAAGTTCAAGAAACTACACTCCAATACTTGGATCTATCATTTCAAAATGACTAACAATATATATTTAAAAAAATGTTGGTTTAAGGATCACGGTCGTCCTCGATATAACTGGAATGTTCTCTTGTTGTAGTTTTATCTATAGAAATAAATAAAATTGTTTTGAATGGTATGTAAAAATTACAGCTTTGAAATCGATTCATGTATGTTTAATATATGTAGATGACTTTCTCACATACCTAAGCGTCTTAGATTTTATTTATACTAAACTTAATACTTTTTTGAATTCCTATGCTACAAAATAATTAATATAAATGTTAGTTTATTAGACTTCGACATACTTCCGATTCTTGCGAAAAAAAGATATCACAAGTGTTGCCAGTATTAAAAAAACAGTGAATTTTTTTTACATTGTATATTAGGAGACAAAACATTAATAATTAAATCAACAACTTAAAACCCTACATAAATCAAAATTCTTGATATATCATTATTAAGCAATTAACTTATACAATCTTATAACTAACATTATAAATAACATATGCATTTAGCATATTTAGAAGTAATAATCTTTAGACTGACAATTAATTTTATTTTAGTTTGTCGAATGGACGAAGCAAGTTGGGCTCTTCATTAATGTTCCTTTTTTGTGTGCCCGACTTAGTGTTTAGTGTATAATAATGATAATGTATTGCATAGTTAATACTCATAATAAAATTTACAACGCAATGAGGAGTGTAAACAGTGATTTTCATTTTGTTGCAAAAGTGCATTTGTTGATAGTTAAGTCACGCTATCACTTCACTACTTTTCTATTATTAATCCTTTATTGACCCTCATCGTCTTCATTATCATTCATAGTACCATCATGATCATCACAATAAAAGAGAAAAATAATATTTACGACTTCCGAATAAGATAAACATTTACAAAAAAAAACCGTTTATGAAATTCATGGACGTAATATACTTAACAGGACCGAGTACTCGCAGCTAAAAAGCGAGCCGACCGAGATAGGTAGTATAGAGGCCGCGTGTCCCTTTCTAACAGGGTGACAATAAGATTTGGCTATTTGAGGAAAATTTGAACTGGCAATCTACCTACGACGATAAACACATAGGTATTGAAGTTATCAGCAATGAAAAGCTCAATGGCACGGTGAACGTACGCATTTTTAAGCGCTTATGCATATTAAACAGCCCCAGGCGGTGTAGTGGATTTGGATGAGTGACCCAATAGGCAAAAAATATCCCGAGTTTTTCCGTATTCCAGAAAGCACGTTAATCCCTGTCTATCACTGTAATAAGAATATTATATGATGATGATAATAATCAGATGCCTCTTAGGCAACTAGACAAATCAGGCGCTAGAGTTGACCAGTTACACACACGAAAAACAAACAATAGGAATGGTACAATTCTGGGGGATAAGGGATGGAATATGGAATAAATAGTACAAATAGTATAATGTATTTATTTAGTAATTGACTTTAATGCTACACTGATACATTTGTTAAGTAAATAATGACAGTAATGATTTTAAGTTTAAAAAACTAAAAAAAAACTAAAAACTTTTTATTATTTAAAGCAAGTACATAATAATGTTAGAGATTGGAGTCTCCTTTTAAGCGTACATAGCCTGTATCAGGGGACTCCGCTCTTCCATATAAGCACGTCATAGGTTTACATACCATTTACACAATAAATTAGGCTTTAAATATTTCCATTACACAGATTATAGTTTTTTTTACAGTTTAAGAATTTTAAAAGACTAATGTAAAAGAAAAATAGAAAGTAAATGTGTGTGTAAATGTGAGTGCATGTAGGTGTGTATGTGGGCGTGTAAGTGTGTATGTGTGTGTGTTTGTGAGAGTTTGTGATACATACCAGCGTGAGTGGATATGTGTTATAGAATTGATCGTATTATGTTAAGTTATTATATTCTGGAGAGCTTCTGTTTCGTCATAGGTTTTAGATTTAAGCCATAAAGTAATAATTTTCTTACACTGGGCATATAATTTGTCACAAATATAAAGCTCTTTGTTAAGTTTGTTATATAGGAATGCTGATCTTACGTAAATTTGTCTTTGTGCAAAACTAGTTTCAGTGTTAGGTACTACAGCGACTCTGTCTTTTCTTCGTATATATTTTACTAGAGGGTTATAATGTAAATGTTTGTGAGTTGATAATACACAGTGTAAAATATACAACTGTCTAACTGTAAGAAGGTTGCATTCTTGGTATAAAGATACGGTTGAAAATATATTTAATATTAATATTTATTATTATATATTTATATTAATATTAATATACATTATATATGTAATATATTATATTAATATTGAAAATTTATTTAAGTTTAAAACTAATGTTATGCTTTAACATACTCACTAAACTAATTTCACTAATTTCATTTAAACAGGACTAAATTAAATGGTTTTAGTAACAAAACTAAGTATTATTTATAATTATAATGAAAGGTATAATAGTAATATTCTTATCACCAAGAGGAATCGTTGGTATAGCTTTGGCTTTTAATAATTGACGGGAATCAAAAGTATAAAAGCAGGAAGGTTCGAAGTGACGACTGCATACGTCAGAGATTTTTGTAATTTTTGCTTCACGTGTATAACGCTGAGCCACCTTTTTCGCATTTCTTTATTTTTTGGCAAACTGTAATCATAGTACAACAGTCAGGACCTTACTCGACCACACAATTGATACATTACAAGATTTATGGCCACCATAATTGTTAGATTTACAATAATGTTATTTATTCCTTATTTAGGCCGCAAACTTTTCAATCCACCCTCGTATATTGAAGTAAATCTGTTTGTTCAATGCTCAGATAACTTTTATCAGTACGTATTGTACTGTTTTGGACTTTGACATAATTTCTATGGCAAGTCTTGTCAAGAGTCAAAATTATTCTACTGGCAATAGTTGTGTGAGCATTGAACAAACAGCCCTTAAACTAGCTAAATTATATTTTAGATACTTATAATATTCATTTTACGTAGCATAAGTTAATGACCTTAAATAGTTAATTTATTTAAACCCAGCAAGAGCACCCACTGGGTAATTTATGCGATCCGTATCGCAGACCACCAGAGTGTCGAATGGTGTACATCGGGACTTGGATGTAGTTCTGATAGCAGTGCCCCTGGTGGTTTCCTACGAACGATACCAAGTTTCTTTTGCAGCTCATGAGGGTATTCATACTGGTCTCGGGAGTACGTGGCAAATAACTTGGCTTGAAGTTTCTGAAAGAATATTCTGACTTTGTTGTAATTGTTTAAAGATCATATAAACAACGGTCGAATCAAAAAAATATTACTAAAGTTTATTTTTATTACCAAATCAAGCATACAGCGCATGAATACACATTTCACATTGTGAAAAAATTAATTAGCAAATTTTTTTCGTCCAGTTTTCTGTTAGGATATGCTTTGATAACTTTAGTTCTTGCTAGTTCTTGCCTAGTTCTTGCCTGCATCACTCGTGTGAATTCTCGTGTGAATTCTCGTATGGTTGTAATAAAATATATAATTTTGGTCGTAATTTCTTGCACGCGAAACTGCCTTCAAATCCCTTCAGACATCTTTGTGTGGTTGACTAAAATACCAACATTCACAAGAAAATTCCAGTGCAAAGCACCAAAAACAAATAACGCTATAAAAATAAATACCTGCATGATTGAAGGGCATACGAATACAATGTTTTGTTGCTTGGATTTAAAACAAATACCCATGATCCAGATTCGTTTCTCACTGCTCTTGGCGTTATGTTCTAAAACAAATATAAAAGTGGAAATAGAAAAAAAGGAGATTTTTTAGATGTTGCTTTAAATAATGACATATTACATATAGACAATACCATACCACATACATATAGACATACCCAAACATTACAGCACAAAAAAACGGCGTCAACGTAACTATAGATACCTACCCGATATATAGAGTAATATAATTTGTGGGAGAAGGAAAGAATAATACGGTTTACTTGTTGTAAGAAAGAGATACCTATGTACTTCGTGACGTTGCTTCGCACTGATTGGTCACGAGCGTACGTGACGTAGTACGTAAATGGTCGAAACTCTATAGCGTTGTCTCTTTTATTATAGATACAAAATCATATTACCTCGCACTCTTCGAGTTTGTTGAAACGAATAGCCACGTCAATTTTAAAACGTCATTTTAAATAGCAAAATAAAATAATAAATAGGATAGTTATAAAAAAATAGTACTTACGCATGAAAAGAAACGTTTATTCTATCTTTAACAGTAACAGTGTAATTAGTACACTCTCTAAACACACAAGAAGGCATTGTACGGTATTAAAAACACAGAATAGGGAATAAGTTTTGTTTGATGTTTAGCCGTGACAAGACTGAGTCAAATAGCCGATAACTGCCTTGCATTTGCGTTGCCATTTTTGAGAGCGGATAACCTGTCTATAATATGTAATATGTCATTGGCTTTAACGTAAACTTCACTATAAAAATTTCTATAGGGTTTTTTGGGTCAAGGGATGGTTAAAACAGCTTTTTTTACGCAATTCAATAAAATTCAAGAATTTAGGAAGTAACATAAGCAACATTCAGTGTAGTTGTCACTGGGTCATTTATATCAACTATATTAATATATTTTTACTTCAGTGTCATCTAAATTTAATTATGTCCGTATCTTTGTAACCCTGTGCTGTCAAATTATCTAGAAGCTAATACAAAATGGCTGACATACGTCAAAACAGAAAAAAAAGAAAAAGAAAACAAACCCTAAACATTTCAAGACATTTTATCAAGAACCAGCGTACCTTTAATTCCATATCACAAAGTGAAAAAGCTTGTTGTGGCATGTTTGTAGATTTCTCAAGTAGTAGACTAGGAAATATGTCATCAATTCCACATTTTGCTTCATTAATTAGCTGTGGAAACATCGTAAGCCAAGTATAATAAGAATCAAATGAATATAATATTTTCTTAATGAGGATCTATCGGAAAGTCAATGATAAAAAATCTACCGGCAGCTCCAGGAATTGCCAAAGAAATTGGCCGCTACTAATACTTAATATCTTTTAAGCAAATATACTCTAACACAAAATAAACACCCTACAAACCTTATCCAGGAGATGTTGAGCGTAATCTTCGGGGTAGTTGAGCACGGTGTTGCAGAACATTTCATTTTGACAACTATCGTAGACGAGTGGGATCAAGTCGTGAAAGTATTTATCTGGGGCCCCTGGAAAGGTAGCGTCAACCTTTTTTTTAAGTTGTCTCTTGTCGTTTGTCTTTCACCGGAATATATTAATGTATCCTTAGATCGTGGATTTCCATAGCCAGTTTATAAATCACGTTTATCAATGGTTTTGCTATTTCTAAATGGATTTTAATAAACTAATAAACTTTCGGGTTAAGTTTAACGAATTCTGAATTTATATGCCTTTAAATTTGAACTTACCATTACCAGTACTCGCGTCTGATGCAGCACTATTAAGATCCAAGAAGAGTGTATGACAGTATCCTCCTGATGAAATTAGGCCTAGTGAGATCTGAAAACGTTTTTTTTTTTATTTCATAAATAAGAAACTAGGACCTGTATGTAAGAATATTTAGAAATATATTTTTACCGTAATGAAACAATACATTTTACTGTCAAAAGCTAGAGCTATCATGGTTGCTCCCGTATGACTGCGGTTGGTAAAATGTTCGAACCAGAAATTGAAGTAGGTATTTAAGCGATTCGGAATACTTTGTTACAATATATACAGGCTGCTACAGAATTTACAGCGACTCGGGAAGGTTTTTTATAACTTTCTCATAAACCGTATTTGAAATTCTTTATTTCAGAGCTTGCTGTTGTTGGTGGAGTAATCATCACGCTGTTTGGTTTTTCCGCTTACTTTTAAAATTTCTCTTATTACTTTACGTATGCACTGTAGATTAAAGACTTCAGTTGAGGGTCTTGCCGAAATTTCTTCCTAACCAGTTATGGATACAGCAAAATATATATTACCAACTTTATCAATATTATTAAGTAGGTACATAACAGAATGTTTTAACTATGAAATAGCTTATAGTGTCACTCATGAAGTCACGCCCCGCTACTTTTTTTCCAGTCCTCGGATACCAAGACGTACAGACAAAAAAAAGTGGGGTGTAACTTCACTGATGGCGCTCACTTATAAATCTTTACTGCAAGGGTGTGACCTCAGGGTCCAACTGCAACTTACGAGCATTGAATTATGACAATTGAATTGATCATGTTGGATCATGCTTGGTATCAGCTGAAAATCAGCGCCTCAGTTTAGGCTGGAGTCATTGTGCTGATCTGAAACCTTTTCGGTGTGTTGCAATTTTCCTTTTTTTTTGTTATTATATATTTTTTAATTTGTGCATGTCGTACGCCGAATAAATTGATTTTTTATTTCATTTTATCATTTCGCGGATCACGTGCTCACCTCGTTTAAGATGAGTATGATCATTAGAATGTAATAATTGACATATATAGAATGTCCAAAATTATGTCACATTTTTGCAACTACCTACAAACTTTTTTGAATCATACCCTGTATATTAACATATTAATACTAATAAAGACCATTAAAAAAAACATCGTTTTCGTTTTGATCTCAATT
The DNA here is from genome assembly GCA_923062675.1 of Marasmarcha lunaedactyla. Lineage (NCBI taxonomy): Eukaryota > Metazoa > Arthropoda > Insecta > Lepidoptera > Pterophoridae > Marasmarcha > Marasmarcha lunaedactyla. The sequence goes on from OV281344.1 coordinate 2,304,177, forward strand.
TGATTACATTAATTTATCAAAAGGGCTCATTAAATTATTTAGTGCCGTTGCCATGTACTTAACGTGATAACTTTAACGAGCTACTAAAACAAAATGATCAAATTTTACTACAAAATGTTTTACAATTACAAATACAAGGTACAATTTGTGGGTCAAGTTTTCAAGCACTTACATTGGTAGTTTCTTATACAGGGTGACATGTTAAGTCGACCTATTCCCGCTCAGGGCATGTAGTTAACACCGTTTCTGAAATGTTTGACAATGAAAACCCTATCCTAAATTCAACTGTTTAAGAGATATTGGAATTTCATTTTTTTTTATTTCCCGATTTTCGGCTATCATGTTATCCTCGTCTGGGGTGGATCTACAATCATTTCTATTTTGACGCCGTACTAAAGTTTACGTGGTTGTGTTCCTGATAAAGGGAAGAAACAGCTAGTGCAATTACTGGAACAAAGGCAGTTCCAACAATCCATATAATAACAAATAATAACAATATTAATCAAAAACATCGACAATTATATATGACGTCTATGGGACGGATGTCGCTTACCATGTAGGTCGCATGCTCGCTTGCCGGCTTTGACAAAGTGTCAAAAAAAACTAAAAAAATGTCATTGGTGTATATTGGTAATATGCTATTGATTGTTCTGAGAGTAGTGTATAAATGAAACCAATCACGTGTATAAAGCAGGCTACTTGCTGTTTGTACTCAGTTTCAACTGTGCTGAGTTGTTTCTGGGTTTTGGGAATTTATTTTCTGCAGATATACGGAAAACGAAATGAAAAATACTGGTGACTTTTCATTTAGTTTTTTGTCATTTTAGTACATAATTTTTAGTAATAAAGAAAACTAATTTAAGTAGCTTAAAATGTTTTATTCAGCAATTCACAATAATATTATACTTTCTGTCTTGATAAATGAATTATAAAAAAGAACGCAAGAACGGTGTAAAGTGGCCAGATGTGTCGCTGGTTTCTCGTGTTAACTTTCTGTGCTAACGTTACAAAGGCTGATTACAGAGCAGTAGTGTAGTAGTGCGTTTTGATTGCGAACTGAATTTTCTGAGAGTGGTGTTTATACATCAACAAAATATCAAGAGAATAAATATAATCAATAGGCATATGTTGCAGTTGGAGAACTATTTACTCTGTTATGATCTAGGTAAAACATTGCGTAAAACTTTAAAATGAAATTTTGACGATAATTGAATCTAACTCTAGTACTTTCATTAACTTATATTATAGGTCTAATATGTTCCATTCTTTAATAAACTTAGCCTTACTAAGAAAGAATTCACAACGAAAATTTGACATCTGCGAACACCAGTCTACAGTGTTATTAAGACAAAGCCTATTTATATTCAGCTTCACAAGAGCATCCACTGGGTAGCTTATGCCAGTCCTGCCTCAGGTCACCGGAGCTCCGGTCGATGGTGTACAGAAGGACGTAGATGTAGTTCTGGAAGCAGAACCCTTTGTAATCTCCTCCGAAGGTCACCACGGAAGGGTTGCAAGAGGTATTGGTCTTCGCAGCCATGTACTGCGGGTCGTGGTGCTGGCAGTTCCTGTCACAAGTCAGGTTAAGGTTCCTGGAATAAAAGTTATTTTATTTAACATATTTAGATATGTGTTTACCAGGGGCGAGCAAGCAAGCGATCCGTCTTGTGATAGTCATGGAAGACGAATATAGTCGAAGCTTATCACAAAACGTAGCCAATTGTAGGTGTGTGGCAAATTTTATAAAAGAAAATATTAATATAATATAACATAATATATTATATTAATATTTTATAGATATATAATAATTCTATTAACGTAATGAAGGATTCTAGGATTGAAACCCGAGTGTAGTGAGGTAGTGAGTGTAGTGAGTCCTCAAATGTACAACTCCTTGTGAGGGATTCAAATGTACAACTCCTAGTGAGAGATTCAAATGCACAACTCCTTGTGAGGGATTCAAATGTACAACTCCTTGTGTGGGATTCAAATGCACAACTCCTTGTGAGGGATTCAAATGTGCAACTCCTAGTAAGAGATTCAAATGCACAAGTCCTTATGAGGGATTCAAATGTACAACTCCATGTGTGGGATTCAAATGCAGAACCCCTTGTGAGGGATTCAAATGTACAACTCCTTGTGAGGGATTCAAATGTGCAACTCCTAGTAAGAGATTCAAATGCACAAGTCCTTATGAGGGATTCAAATGTACAACTCCTTGTGTGGGATTCAAACGTGCAACTCCTAGTAAGAGATTCAAATGCACAAGTCCTTATGAGGGATTCAAATGTACAACTCCTTGTGTGGGATTCAAATGTACAACTCCTTGTGAGAGATTCAAATGCAGAACCCCTTGTGAGGGGTTCAAATGTACAACTCCTTTTGCGACCGAATGAAACAGTCTACTTTTTATCACCCTCTATGAGCAAAATAAGTAAGTGCAACTAATTAATAATAATGATATAGGATCCCCAGAAATAGGAGGAGATATAACTCAATCTCATAATAATAGTAATAAATCCTCAGAGACACACAAACTGCCTAGCCACAAATAAAGCAGAGCTTGTGTCATGGATCACAATACGAGCAAACCGGAGGGGGGGGGGCAGAATAAACATACATAAATAAATATCAACAACCATGACCCGAGAACTAACTTATGTGATTTTTACGCAAATAAATGGCTCGATCAGGATTCGAAACTGGGACCTCCAGCGTATCAGGCAAGGCTATTTGCTACTACACCACTCGGCCGTCATAATAAGAATAGTATGTTTATTTATTTATATACAATTAAAAACAATACGATATCAAACATACAAATAATTAGAGGCTAGTCTTATTTATGAATAAAAAAAATTTGCCACACACAATTTCCGAAAACGATTTCATTACTCTTGCATTATCCCAAATGATGAAATTGTCATATGCTTTTCTATATCGTTCACGGGATTTTGTGTGTGACACAATGCTTCATGGAGTTAATACGAGTATAATAATTTCATTCTCACTACTTGGGGAAGACATACATTTTTTTTGATCAACTAAGTTACATGTGAATTTGAGTAAACATCTTTTTTATGTGGATTTCGCTCGTTTTTCTTTATCATATAGCCTGTAACTTGTTCATAAAATGTTCGTGATTGATCACTTTGGTGATAGGAATCATTTTCAGTTTCTAGGCATTGAAGAGCTGTCATAAACATAGTCCCTATGTACGAAGAAGAAACTTTTTGAATAGATGTGATAAAAAAAATACTCTAACCTGCACAGTAGAACCTTGAATGAATGTATAATTTTACTAGTTGGGTTTAACACGAACACCCAATGCCCATGACTGTTCCTTACTGCTTGCGGGATAATATTCTGAAAGCAAAATTAAAATATAGAAGCCTAAGTTATACACCCAAAAGGAGAAGCCGATTTCGTTATAATTTGTTGAAATTTCAAGCTTCAATTATTTAAATTTTTAATGTTTAGTAACCGGGGTGTCACGGACATATTCATGATACGCATGCACTATTTGATACGCGGGAGTTCGTGTCTAGGATATAAACAGTATATAAAAGAATTGAAAACCTCCTCCTTTAAAAAAATAACATAACTATTATGAAGTTCATGAAAACGGGGACAAAGGTAAAATGTATGTGTGGTATGATTTAATTATTCGACAGTTTGAAAAACCACTATGGAGACCGAAAAACTGCGCAGATTTGAAAGAAACATTCCCCTGGTTGTTTTTCTTGTTGAAAAACAATTTAATAAGGGTTTCAAAAGTTAAGCTACTTAAAATAGAAAATCAGTACTAAGATATTTTTATAGTTTCAATCTCTTACCTTCGGGACGGTCAAGCAGAGAGGCAAGATGTCTGGCGTTCTAAGCAGGGGATCTTTGTGCACGAGAAGAGGCAGGTCAGTGAGTGCTCCGAGCTTGGTTACGTTGACTAGCTGAAACCATTTCAAAACTCTATTAAATAGGAATTATTATACTCACTTGTGTATTTTATACTAAAATTCTGCATAATGAATGTTTAGGTGAATATCTAATTCAACCATTCGCCTATTAAAAATTGTGAGCCTGTTATTGGCGGTCTGTTTAAGCAATTAAATACAAACAAGTGTAAATTAGACCTAAGTGCTGTTGGCTCTGTGAAACAATAAATAAATAAATAAATGATACATAACATTAAGGTAATACCAGCGGGCATTTCAAAATCAAAAAATTGGGAACTGTAGGGAACGCATGGGACTCTTAGTTCTTAATAAATTGTGATTCTACTGGCCGGTTTTTATTATAATTTTACTATTAAATAACAACATTATATCGCTTTGGCTAGAAACTCTCATTGAATCTGACCTACATTAAACAAACAAAGTTGTAGATCTGTGACTGATGGAGTTACAGGAAATTATGACAGTTAGTAGACTAACAAAGTAACCAGGTCCTCGTTTTTCATAAAGCATGAGTAATTTGGTTGATATATTGTAATATTTCAGCAATCCGAACAATAGCTGTATAAAATGTCTTGTTGCGTTAATGTTATTTTTTTGTATTAGGCTATTATAGTTAGGGACTTATAAGTATCAAAACGACAGAATCGTAATAAAAGTGTTTACATATGTAGTATTTAGTACAATTCCGTTATTTATTCCAGTTAAATTAGTTGTAATAAGGGTAATTCTCAATGTCAACGCTCAGATCTCGACCAGTCGACGCTGACTGTATTAAAATAACTTTAGTCTAACTTATACGAACCAGCTATCTCGACTTGAGCGTTTAAAGACAACTGGCGATCTGATGTAATTAAAACGGATTACTTTTTAATTAAAAGGAACTTTATTTAGCAGAGATCGATAGGTTAGTTACAGCGAGTGAGTTTATTTTTTAAATGACAAGTTTGACATTGACATGTGTCATTCTTAACAGTATTGAGGGAAGGCGGTTATTTATATTAATTTCAACACGATCTTTAGAGGATATCCAGGTTATTTAAAGACCTTTGTGCATCGAAAATGACATAATGTGATTTTGTATTCCACTCACCTTCTGCAGGAGATAAATAGCATGGGCTTCTGGATAGTTTGGGACAGTATTACAGTAGCAATCACTCTCACAGCTTTTTGCAATTAGCGGTGTAAACTCAGTTATGTTTCTGTCCGACAGCTCTTTTGCTGCTATGTGCCTTAAACCTGAAAACAACGAAACAAATGGTAGTTTACTGAGGCAGCAGTTAGCGCTGTTGAGAAATGCTACTCACAAATAAATGGTAACTGGCTTGCGAACGAAGTTTGAATAGATATTCCTTGTCTAGTGTTAATTTTTCTATTCACCAATCCTTTTTATCGAGCTATACACATTAAACCGAGTGTTCTGACGATGAAGGGAAACATCGTGAGTAAAACCGCGTACCTAAAAAGTTGTTTCGAAGTATATGTGAACCCTGCCAAACCGCAGTAAGCTAGCATGAGGGTCCAGAGACGGCCGGAGACCACCCCCATGTCACTGCAGTGGTATTATTAATGCTGCTGAATTAACGTTAGATAATACGATTATAACTTTTACAACTTTTAAAATGGTGGCTCGTAGGAAAAAAATGTATCAAAACATTTTTTATAGATAATTTAATGATCTACAATTTTGGTCTGGAGTATTTTATGATAAACCTTACCGTTTTGCTGAAAATCGCGAAACACTAAATTTTTTGACCTTTGACCTTGAATAATTCTTTTTCCTTACAGGGGAAAGATGGGGAACTTTTAAATTTTATTTATAATTATATTTTGAACGATTTTACGGATTTTCAGCTTGTTGTAAATTTATATACCTTCGAATGTCTAGATTGACCAGACTATTAACGTAAGGGAGTAAATATATTCGAATATTTCTAATTAAATATTCACACTCACTTGATTTATCATTGGGCGAATGATGATGATGATGATCCACCATGATTTGTTCACCGTACCTTTGCGCCAACGATAAACTTGACGAAATCTAAAATGTAAATCTATAATAAGTCCAAAAATTCAAATTATTATTAATTTATTCTAATATAAAATTTTTTTATTTTATAAATTTTACATACCATTATGATATGTAAAATTTTTGTGATATACATTGCTCTTTTCTAGGGTAGTGTTAATTGCAAAATGAGGACTTGTCAAGTAAAGAACGTGCATAGCCGATTTTATTATATACAGAGTGTTTTAAAAGAGTGCTTGCTTTAAATTTAATTTTTTTATAATGTCTGCAAACATGTTGAATAAGTAGATTATAAGTAGGCATTTTATTAATATTAATAAGTTGGCTATAGATATTTTAATCATCAATATTAGTGAGGTTGTATTCCGGTTGAAACAAAAGAACTAAGTATAATGGTAAAGGGCATGCGAATATTCTTTGCTCTTGTAATATAACCGATTATTTTATATTTTTAGTAGAAAAACCACGTTCACGTTGTGAATGCCCCGCATGACAAATGCACAAAAAAATTCTACTAAAAAATGGTTTTTTACTCATAAACTAGCTGATATAGGCACACCCTGTACACTATGGGTATTTTAAATAGAATGTAAAACAAGGAAGAAGTTCTAACTTGTTATTGCTAATTCAATTCGGATAGTTTATGTTCCATTTTTATTGTATATAAGAACTGTATGTTTTATTTTCATTTTCCCACGTTACTATTGTGTAGAAAAGGTGTTGGACAACCGTTTTTGTACCTCGGTGAAGCGAGCGCAACTCTTGCTGCGGACTTGACTGGCTGTCAGACTTCGACTAGACTTTTTAACTACATAAGGTCTTCTAGATAGGAGTCTCTGTGTTTATTTCAAAATTGTTTACTTCGTATATTCCACAAGCATTCATATTTTAAATATTGTTGTAAAGTAAAGTCTAGACTCTTACTTAATCTTACTTAATGCCATTTTGCGTTCTCTACCAGCCAACCTTTAGGTAATAAATTGTTAAAAAGAGTTAGCAATATATTACAGAATAACTAGTTAAATTAATATGCAACTGATCGGGTTAAGACATGAGTTTTACAATGACATTATAATATATATTATAAAAAATGGATATGCTGTCAAAATATTGACAGTAAACGAGTTGATATAAAACAAATACATAATATAAAATACATGTACTTACACGCATACAAATATATATAATTAAAGGTGAATACAAGTAGCCATTCTTATGACTAGTCTTCCTTTAAGAATAGCTCTTTTTTTTCCAAAGAATATTGAGAGATTTCCTAATTTATAAGGGTAAGGTATCCCAGAGATGCACTGAGCTGCAGAAAGTGGAGTGAACTTGGTCGTCGATCGCATGTTCAATAGAGAAAAGAGAATTTGTCCTTGAAGTACTGCGGATAGCAAGGGTCAAAGAGAAAAGAAAAATAATGAGCACAGCAGGCGAATGTTCTAACGTATTATAACGTATACGTTCTAACGTATATAGTATACATAGAGAGGCATTTGACTTGCGTACGGTAAATCGAAATATGATTAAATTTACGCTGGTTAAAGACGGAACTGATACATCTATTAACCACACGTTCCAGTATATCCAGCTGCAAGGAGCAGATGTCCTTGATTGAATGAGCACACTTTCACTTTCACTTAGAGAACATTTTTAACCGGTTTAGCGTGTGCACATATGCACTTAACTAAAAAGTCATGCCCAACCGTGTTAAGCGAGGAGCATACCTCCTTACGAGAAGAATAGAACGAATCCTAATCTACTTAATCACTTGCTTAATAAATTTCCACTTATCAGCCTTACGGCAAATATCTGCGAATTCAGTGATTGGTTGAATGAGTGGCCGAGCAAGGGAAAGCTTGGTTTCGACAGGACTCTTAAGTTTATAGTTAAAGTTTAATCACGACTTATTTCTGTACATTCCTATTAATTTCACTGACATTCGCATTCTTAGTAATAAACGAATCGATATTACACCCATGTTTCGAGCAGTGACAGAGAAACTTACAAGAACACCAGCCAGGACGACTGGGTGGTAGTGGTATGTGTGTTTGTTCCCCCCACTTTGCTGTACGATCATTCATAACCCAAACTACGCCGGAGGTCTCAGATCGGGGCATTCCTTTGCGTGATGAACACAGGTGCTTGTTCTCGGGTCATGGTTGCTAACATTTATGTATGTATGTTTATTCTGGGTTCCCCCCCCAGTTCGCTGTATGGTCATCCATAACACAAGCTCTGCTTACTTCGGGGTCATTCAGTTGGTGTATTTGTCTTGGGATTTATTAATTATTATTATCTACCTATGCACTACTATAGACTACACTACATGCATGTAAATCTGTCACTTGCAATCCATTTACATCGACTGCTCACAGATGTAGATCGAATAAAGGCTTGGAAATAAGGATACATTTTGGCTTGGAATTCAATTTCATTTCCAAATCAACTTAAACTTACCTCTACCATTCGACGAATTTCGATTATGATGGCTTGAGGCTTTCTAGTTTTACACATTGGTATAAACTTTCTTTCGGTCTTTAGCAGTACAAATTCCTTGCTTATGTCACCAGCTAGCGTTGCGTAGCTTGCATGTTACAGCACACAGCCACATAGGTAAAAACATAACATTTTTGTAATTTTAAATGATAAATGACTAGTATCCAGTTTGACAGCAGGCAGCTATCATATTCCCATTAATATTAATAAGCCGGCACTCATCTGTCATTGCAAATTTAATAATTGTTAAAAAAAATTGGTTATGAAACAAATCTAACTAACATAACATTTAAGGTGTTTATGACTCTTACATGATTTGCGTTTGTAGCATTATAATTGCGTTCCACTATGCGGCTTACAGAATATCTATTGAGAGCGAGTCACTCCATGCTAGCTTCAGTGGTCACTGTAGTTCTTTTTATTTTCTTTGTCACAGTCTATCTATTTGTACATAAAACAAGTCAATTTACCAGTTTTTCTGTACGAAACAAATGCAGATTTGCTATTTTTTATAAGCATTACAAACAAAACTCTGAAAAAGAATCTAATATTCTAAAAAAATTACATAGGATTTTAGTAATTTTCTCGTTTGTTTGTCTCGTGAATGATAAAATAACTCTATTTCTGTTTTAATCTTTGTTTTTTGCAAATTTTTGTATATTTTGTCATGTCATAAAAAAATGCCTCTCAATAACGTTTTTGTATCTAATTAATCAAAAAGTTATGCTCACCAGCTGGTTAAGTGCACATAAAATAGATCATAATTATTATTTGAATAAAAAAATCTAATTTGACAATATTATTTAGAATGGAGCTGATATTTTCTCTATCTTTTCGGTTATTAATGGGTTTGATTGCGAAAGAATATTTTGTACCGTTAAAGATTAGGGCAACATAGCAGAATAATATTATTTCCGGAGCCGTACGTCAGACGGGAGTAAGGCGCGGGCATTGAACTACTATTACTAGCGTATAGAACGGACACCGCGAACCAGCTTTTTGTCCCAGTGTTTTGTTGCCGACCGGCAACAACTCATTCAGTCACTCGATACCGCTCTTAGCGACCGGGTGCCGACTTAATGTCAAAACAAATATTTAAATTGCCGATTTGCGTGTTAAAACTTGTAAAAACCAATCTACTGTGAATAAAAAAGATAGTGGAGTAAGTTATTATTGGAAAGTAAATAAAATTTTTAGTTAAAACCAATAAAAACCATTTTTGTACATTATTTTCTATTGAACCGGGCATTTTGTATGAAAATCATAGATCAACGGTCATAGATTAAGAAAAGTTAACTGCACAGAATGGACACGTAGTGGTGGTGAACTATAATATAGGGATGACTTAGATGTAACTGATCATTACCCCACTGCTTCAGAAGGAGGGTTATGTAATTCGAGCGTTTGTATGTATGTATGTGAACCAAAAAAAGTAGTTCATGAGTTACAGTCACAGAACCTATAACAATAGTATAGAAATAGCTTTGTTTCAATTCACTAGCAGTACTGCTCTTGCAAGTAATGCTCACACGCAAATAACTAGAATTGTTCTCTACATCACCGGCCCCGTACGTTTACAAGCTCATTTTATAACCAGAGATAATGAACATTATTACCGTGACATCATCGTAAGAACCGCTGGCCCTAAAATGCACTTCATTTATACCATATTAGTAGTACACAAAAGAAATAAAATTCTCACGTAGGTTAACGCTCGACAAAAACAATAAGAACATTTGCCTCAGCAAATCTAACGATGCCTTGATCATAAAAATTCACCCAGCCGAGTCTCCAATAAGAGGAAAGAAAGAATATTACATACATAGATAGGCGTGAAAAACCCTCTTTGCAGTCGGGTAACAATAGTACAAAGAGAAAATCTAATGTATGGGCAAAAGCTAATTTTATATAATACCAATTTATATATAAATGATATTATTTTAACTTTATTTAAGTTAAAATAATATTTTTAATTAATTACTTTAATGTTCATTTACGTATATTACAAAATATATATTCATTTTCCATGCAGTTAGGTAAAATTTTAATATTTTGTCCATTCTATACCACTCGTATAATCTTTTGGTATGACAAATTGCAATTCGTTGATTGGTCGAGAGATATTAAACATTATTGTAGCAATCCAAGCGCTGCATGTTTGAATCATTTGACTAGACAACTTAAATTTTTTGTAGCGCTGCATCTAATAATAAATGATTGAATAGGTAAAAATGGAATGTGACACAAAATTTGTTTTGAATAGCTTCTCTAGTACGTAGTACATAGTAACTCAATGGGCGCGGGCCTATTTTTCGGTCAGTATCTAGAAATTTCCAAACACGCAAAAATGTGAATATGGGAATTAAGGGAGTCTGCCAAATGTGCGTTCTTTTCATTTGCCACACGAGGGGACTTTTTCCATCAAACACATGAACAAATTGAAACATGTTTTTATTTTACTCTTTTAGAAACTATTGTAGATTTACGATTATTGAAATATATATTTATTTTATTAATACAGTAATATTGCTGATTTTATACTTACAATACTAAGCTTAAAAGAGATTACAAAGTATTACGAGAAGGTAATCTTGGTCACTTTAGTTACATATCTTTTTACCACACTGAGTTTAAATCAAAGCTCTCATTTACAATATTACGCATCTTTGTCGGACGAGAGGCGTAGTTGCTAGGAGCCCAGCCTCACACGCCGGAGGTCTCATTTTCCTGGTCGGAGCATTCATTTGCGTTTGCTAACATTTATGTATGTATGTTTATTCTAAGTTCCCCCCAGTTCGCTGTATTCATGGTCATCCATAATACAAGCTCTGCTTACTTCGAGGGCTAAACAGTTGATGTATTCGTCTTGAGATTTATTGTAATTATTCTAAGTCCATAACATATATATATGTATATCTATGCACTTATACCATAGACACAAATGTAACATCTGTAACTTACAATTTAATTAAATCGACGGCACGTAAATGTAGATTGAATAAAGGCATGGAGTTAAGGATACATTTTGGGCTCGAATTCAGTTCAATTTTCTAATGAACTTTGTTTAAAATCTACCGCCGACTGAGTGATACACAACTTACAGCTTAGACCTGCGCCTAGAAACATGACCTATGTGTACAGAGGTCATCGATATAGTATAAAAGAGCGCTAAGAAAATAGTTATACAAAATTCAACCCCTAAGAAGGCAAATCGAAAATATAAAATATGACAACTGGTTTTTTAACTCAGATTTGAAGTACAATGTAGCAACAGAGACTATACAGTTAAAATATCTAGTCATCACTATTTTCATGTTGCTTTTTGAGGCCTTTCAGCTCATCTTCTTTTGGTTCCATTTTATCCACCTCACAAGAGCATCCGTGGGGTATTTCGACCCATCGCGTCTGCAGGTTGCCAGTACATCTGTGGATGGTGAAGTAGCAGACGTGGATGTAGTTCTGAAAGCAGTAGCCTTCGTAGTCTCCTTCGAAGTAGATCAGATCTCTTTTGCAGCTGACGGTGGTATTCCAAGTCATACTATCCTGGTGTTGAGACTTCTTAAAGTTTCTAAAAAAAAATCGGTGAAGAAATTAAGTGCATGTCAAGTGCAAAGAAATGTGGAGATCTTATGTTTGAAAACGGATGTTTAAATTTTTTTGGGTATGTAAATTGCTTTTCCAATTTACGTCATATATCTTATCTAATTTGCCCGCATTTCTAATGAGAAGGTTTACAGTTATAAAAATAGCAATATTCTACTTCTTTAAAATATCAAATCTTAATCAATTTTTCTAGTGAATTTTATTTATAACTGTTTTAAACTATCGCGGTTACGTTCACTATAATTAATGAATTTACGAGATTCTAACCACGATTTTAGATTTTCCGCGGTCATGGTGCTTGCTACAGCATCGAAATATCGGACGCGCGAAATAAAATTCGAAAATCGTGGTTAGAATCCCATTAATTCACTAAACTATAATTTTATTTATGTTTATAAACCGACAAACCTGCATACTTGGACCGTATAATATTCTTTCTTGAACGGATTTAAAACGAATTCCCAAGCGCCACTTTCGTCCCTCATCGATAGTGGAGAGAAAGCCTATGAGAAAAAACACAATATCTACAAATAACATGCATGATTTGCAACTTCCTGAAATTATTAAATGCACGATTAAAAAGAAATTTACATGTTACTTTGTAGCTTAGCTACACGTAGAACGTCATAGCTACTTGCACCTCTACTTAAGTATTACTTTGCCAATAACTTGGTTGTGACATTGTAGATATTTCATGAATCATCTTAGATGTGAGCGCATTCACATAAAATATACCAAGTTGGCAATTTGTATATCAAATGTCATTCTAAAACTCGCAGCTAACTTCAAGAGATCCCTCGGAAAATGAAATATGTATGCAGTTAGTGTATTATTTGAGAAATTAATTATTATTATTATTATTAATTACTAATATATGTATAGTATTTTATAATGTTTATTTCATACCCGTGTATCGGTGTCACAGAGAGGTTTACTTGAACATGCCTGCGCCTTGTTCTGCTGTCCGTATTGACGTAGAAGAGTTGCGGTAGGGGAGATATCATTGTATTTACAATATTTTATATTGGAGATCTGAAACAAATATGCATTGTATAAAGTACGAGTGTATAGAAAAATAATTGAAGCCATCCACAAACTCAGTCACATGTTAAATGAATAGGAGGAAATCACGTTGTTATTTCACACATTGTATGGAGACCTCCGACAAGGACAAGAGTGTGGTACAAAAATCATGAAATCCGTAATACGTAACCTATGGCCCTAGGTGTATGGGTTGTACTGTACGTTGTAATATAGTTAGCGAAATCAGCTTACATAATTCAAAACAAATTAAAAGTCAACAACAGGAAGCACGAAGAAACCCTTAATACAGGATTCGGTTACCAGCGCCTTCATCCCTGTGCTACCGACGCTCATTATAGGACAACAATCAAATTTTCTTTTATATACATCGCTCAGTGCTCAGAGTTCTGACCGCAATTTACTGCTGATACAAATTTTCATTTTTATTGAAGCCTTAATAAATAAATGTTCAAGGTTTGATATCAAGTGTTAAAAATGTTTGTTAATTAACTACGATTGAACAGTAAATGAGACTTGGATTTAATGTTGTGTTTTGTATTTGACACGATACAATGTACTTATATGTAAAATGTTGTTTCAAATTTACTCTTGAATGATAATTAATTTTAGACACTAACCTTCTGCATGAGTAATTTAGCGTGGTCGTATGGGTAGTTGAGAACGGCGTCACAGAATGTCTCCTCTTGGCAGCTTTCAGCCACTTTCGGTTTGAATTCCTGAAGGTTCGAGTTCAGTTCGTCACATGTCGTTGTGTTTCTCTTGGCTAAAACAAGAATTATTAGAGGGTTGTTAAAGGACAGGCTGCTCATTAGTTAGGTATTGAAGTAAGTTTTTTAAAACAGACCAAATTAGCCGTAGATATACGTGACCATTCTTACCTGGTAAATAACCTTTATCAGAATCTGAGCATCTATTACTTCTACGATAGAATATTTATGTGTTTAGCTTATGTAAAATTAAAACGAATATTTGTAATACATATAATGCAAAATAATGACATAAGTCTAATACAGCATAGGGTTCAAATTACATAGAGGTTTACAGGGCAGCGAAAGTTGTTACACACTGGCTAGAAGTTAGTAGCAAAGCTAACATCTAAAATGAATGTGTAGCGTAAATTGTTTAGTTAAGCCTACTTTTTTCAGAATTTTAGGAGAAATAAAAATAGTTACTATGAACAATAAAGAATATTTTGATAAGCAAAGTAAGTCCATCGCCAGCTCTGTTGTACGTCCTGGTTTGTACATAATACAGTTTCTAATAAGTTTGACAGTGACACATGGATTGCGCTCAGAGCACTATCCCTCCGATTTGTTTGGATATCTTATGACAAAGTTAGACTCGACCAATCGCAAAGTCTGGGAAACTAAGATGTCATCAGTTATTGGTAGATTGTGTCATATATCAAAGTCAGCGAGAGGTGTTAGTTCACCGATACCATCTAAATGTTTTTGACGGGTTGGTTTGTGGAAATCCATATATAAGCTGGATGAGAAGTCTTTTTTTATATTCATATATTTTTTAAGTTAGAATAAAGTACATTTTTATAAAAGAAAAATATATTTGCACAATTAAATAAAAATACAATTGTATCACCGTCTGTCTGTTTAACTCGCTGGTTTTAAAAATTAAGAAATATCTCGAATTAGGTAACTAGATAATTTTTTGCACTTACCGGTATCACCTGGATACAAATAATATTGCTCCTTAAATACAGTATTTTTTTGGACAAACGCCTGTATTGTCATTAAATTTAATGAGACCTGAAAGTATTGAACAATTATTTAAAAATAAATAGATTATTTTAGATATAAATAGATAGCGCTGTCACTTACGATGTGGTTAATTACCATTACGTAACAAAATGGTACATTACGTAACATTATAGCAAACATTTTAATGTAAACTTTCACGTTTTTGTGTAGTTCGCTAAATATTAATATTTGAAATGGAGGCTAATATTATGGTGACGCCATGCCATGTACTTATTATACAGGGTCCTATATTATAGCTTGATAGTTTTATTTTAAAATGTTGCAGTCAGCTTTTCTTTCTCAATCATGTAAAAAATTGATGAAAATATTTTAATTATGTTGGAATTGGTAGAGATGGAAGACACATTTAGGATACATTTCTTATCAGTTGGGTCATGATAATCCACGCAGTATAAAAACATGATTTTTACAAGCCTTAGATTATAACAATTGGACCCTGTATTTAACCATAATTACACTAATGGGCAGTAACAAGGAAAACATTAAAGTTTTGTTGTTATCACAATTTGATATATTTTTTTCACAAACGTGTACCTACCAATATTTACGGCAATAATCACTTGTATCGAATACCTATGTTAGCGATCAATCAAGTCTCAGGAAATGTCATCCATGCCATTTTCATGACTAAACGTATAGCGTAAACAGTCTGTCCCAAACATCAAATTAAATAAGGAGTTGGTCTTTCACTTATGAAATGAAATAAAATATTTATTTCTCAACATTGACAATTACTTGTTCTTATTGACGTCAAATAAAACATGACTCTATCACTAGTTTGGAAAAACCTTCAAAGATTAAAAATCAAAGGTTATGGAGAAATTAGTAAAAAAAAAAGATGAGTAAACTACTTAGAATCAAATGCCTATATTTTGACTGACTATATTACTATATTAGTAGGTTGAGAAATAAATATTTCATTTCATTTCATTGGTTATTTAATCTAAAATTTCGCGACTTCATCCCGAAAAGGTTTTCCTTACGTGCCTCATTTTGACTATTCTAATGTCACTTACGTCTTAATCATTTATTCAGGTATCTACATATTTAGATGCACTACGCAAAATACTTTGCTTTAGCGTTGTTAATAAATGCATAGATTTTGGGTCCGTATTGGGGATGCATAAATTTAATTGGCATATTATAAGGCCGCATAACGTTTTTTGGCATACTGTTTGTTTCGCGTAACGTTCATACAGAATAAATCATAAGGCATACTTTATTTCCCCATAACTTCATTTATAATAATAAATGTGTGTTTTAGTGAAAAGTTGGAAATGATACTTAATTTGGTACTGGCGCTTCACCGGGTGCTACCGCACCGCGCTCGCTTCGCTCACTCGGCTCGCGCGTGTATTACCTACATACAAACCTAACCTAACCCAATTGAACGGGTGCGTCTCATTTCGTAGTCTGTCCCTTCAGAAGTTGTCATTTTGAGAAATTGGCATTATGCGAAGTTGGTATTGTGAGAAATTGGCTTTCTGAGAAGTTGGCATTCTAAGAAGTTGTCATTTTGCGAGCGGTTGGCATTTTACGTAGTTGGCATTATGAGATGAGACTCAAACCTGCTTCTCCTCGCTGCGCTCGACGTCACACCTTATATTAATTATTGTTACTTTCAAGACTCAACATAAATTAGGTACATATGATCTGTACTTGATAAATTAGTCACCAAAAGCTTTTTATAACTTTACATTTATGACTTTAGAGGGTATGGATACTTCCATTTTGCGTTTTGTATTTTATGATAATTTATTTTTAGACGTATTACAGTTAGGCCATTTACATTTATGCTGTATAAAATTATGATAAAGAAAATAAGAGTAAGTAAAACTTATGGCAAATAAACCATTCTGCGTGTATAATATTCTGCTTATCTCAATTTATGCGAAAAAAACTTTATGCTGAAACTGTTATGCTACATTATTATTATTATACATATAATAATAATATACATTATTATAAAAACAATTATGCGATCGAAAGGGGTCCCATAGATTTTACGTGTTTTTTAATGTTATGAAATAATAATAAAACGGGGTTAACTCAGAATACACAAACCTATATGAATCTCAACAACAATGAACCGAGAACAAACATCTGTGTTCATCATTCAAACGAACGCCCCGACAAGGACTTGAACATTCGGCCTTCTAAACTTCATAAATAACGTCATGATAACTGACAATACATTCTTATAATGCACTTCGTTAGAAAATAAAGTTATAAAATGTAAAATTACTCGTAATTAAACATTACAAAGAAACAAATGGTTTGAACGATCTCATTTATCTTTATTTCCGTCGTGATAGCATATGCTATTGTAATAAAAATTGTTTAGGCATCAATACAATCATTAAAATGTCTTTTTTAAAATTACTCATCTATTTAGGGGAACTATTTCTAAAATCACGCAACTTTCCATTTTCATTCGTAATATTGAAGCGCAAGTATTTTGCGCAGAATTTTATCCAACTAAAATACATTTACCAGTGAATTTGCTTTAATTGATTTTTCAACAGCGTCAATCTCTTGTTCATCGAAATGTTGTAAGTTGTATTATTATGATCGATGTTCACCAGATGCGATGTGCCAGTTCCAACTAGAATTTAAAATTTCCTTATTTTAGAACAAGGCGACAGATTCATTTTCCTTTTTACGAGTGTCGTTAACAAAGGGAGTTGGGTACCGCACTGCCCCCTTCATAATTAGGTCAGTATTATGTGAAATAAATTTATAGCAGGCTGAAGCTAAGCGCAAACTTCACAGATCTGGTGCCGGTCGGGTTGCAACCGTAAGCGATTGCTAGCAGCGGAAATATTACCTAAACGACCATTGACTTATCAACTGTAATACAACGTTACACGACTTAATTTTCCAATGATATAATTTATTCACAAATGTGTGGGGTAACTCGGGATATCTATTAAGTCCAGTTGTCCATTAAGTTGTATGAAACCCACTGTCCATTTGCTTTTACGCCAAAGTAAACAGCAGAGAAATATCGTATTTCCCCTCACTGTCTCTCACTATCGATTCCAAAATAGGTCCCCACCAATAGATTTAATGTATGCTTTAAATAAATTAATCATTTATTACGCCGTGAATCTACTTAGTTAATGCAGAAAAATGATAGCTGGAATTTGTTATGACCGTTGTAGTGAGTTTTCCATGAAAATGACACCATATGCCTATATTGTATTTGTAAGTTTATAACTCATCTGTATAAGTTATTACAAATTACAAAGTTTCGTTTGCAACGCTCGCAAACACGAAAGGAATAAAAAAAAATTAACAATTTTTTTTTAAATTGCTTATTAGCGAGCTATTTAGCTTTATTTTATTGACTTGAAGTTAAGATGCTGTCAAAAAGGACTCAATTTAAATTTCCTTTAGCCTCACAGCTAGGAGAGTATACCTTGCGCATCATGTATCTGAAGCTGATGAACGGTAGATGACCAGGGGGTCCGGCATTACAACAATCACGCTATCAAAAACGCGTAAACTGTTCAAGCCTAACATTTCAAGCATTTTCTATAGCGTTAGCGAATGTAACATGGCTAGACCCCTATCATGACATAATAACATAACTTAAACTTATATTTTTCAGACCTTATTAAAATTATGGACTATATCTGCAGAGCCAAGTATGTTCTTACGGACCATAGCTTTATTGACAATATACTTGGACATTCATATTTTTAAATCAGCTAACCAAAATATACCAAAAATTCTTCCAAAAACATTATTCAATTCCAATAACTACAAGAAACGTGAAAAAAGCATTCGGTTTGGGTGTAGTGAAGACCTTTCGGATAGGCCTATAATATATTGGCACACCATCATGTGAAATTACGGGTAAATACCCACCCAACACACAATAAAAATCATTGAGAAAAATAAAGAAGACTTGTATGGTTCCAGGGCTAAACATTTTTTGTGGCCTCTTTGTCCGAGAAGTGAGAGGTGGGGGCCGTCTGTGAGGACGTGCCCAATTATCCAGATGAACAAAAAAATACAACTAATGCAGGCAGGACCTCAGTCAGGTTCGTTTTATATTAAATTCTATGGAAAACGATTATTAGTTAAAATAGATGTCAGACAATATACATCTGCCGTAATTGTTTGGCCAGATTTAAGAAAGCTGCAGAGAACTACACCGGCACTAGTCCACCAAACGCTTACAAATAACTTTTTTGAGTCAATTTTCGCTTGGGGCAGGATTTGGCTGGTTCGCCAGGGTTCAACCACTGCGATGAGCGTTTACGATTGTTGTACAGGATCCAGTTTTCATCACAGGTAATGATTTGATTTAACATCCTTCCATTATTGTGCCGGTTGAGTAAAGTAACGTAGCAGTCGACGCGCGTTTGTCGGTTTCCTGCACTAAATTCATGAGGTACCCACCTCTCAAGCTTTTTCACCTTCCCAATTTACTTCAAGTGTATTAAAACAGTTTTGTCACTAACAACGCAGCCTACAGCTAACTTGGACGTGGTTTGTGATAGATCCGCTTCCACAATAGCCTTCAATTGTTCACTATCCACTTTGGTCTCCGGCCGTCCACGGGGCTTGTTCTGCAGGTCAAAATTTCCAGAACGAAAACGTAGAAACCAAAAACGCACTGTGTTTTCTTTTGCTACATCGCCGCCATGCACAGCATTAATATTTCGAGCCGTTTCTGCAGCACTGGTGCCACGGTGAAACTCGAACTCGTAAATAACACGATATTTCAAGTTTTCTATTTTGTAAACTCAGTGTCGCAAACAAAAAAACCAAAAGAGCTAAAAACAAGTGAATTACGGTTTTCTAAACAAAAACGCGTGAGTAAATAGCTATATCAATTTGAAAGTGGCCAGTGCGACAAAACAACAATTTCATTTGTAAGGACCTCATTATGTAGTATGGGAAATTAAACTTTAGAAAGAATGCATGTTGGCCATGTCTTGAAAGCAATGTTTATATTATACTCATACTTGAAGTTGGCAGAAATAGTTATTGTGTAGCAATAATATTAATATGTAGTATGGTGATTTACGGATTTGAAAATGTTTTCTAAGACAAAACTAAACGAAATTATGAAAAATTGGCATTTAATACTCCTTGTAGTAATTTTATGGAACCCTGGGAACACCCGCGCAAAACCTAGCTAAGTGGTCTTTAAATAATGAAATGTCTCAACAAAAGGATTTGCTCTGCTACTATTGTGGTCAAACAACACTCCTGTTAATCGTTTCTGATGGACTGGCCATAGCTCAGCCTACAAAAATCCTGACAGACTTTGGTGTGGTAAGGGATCCTTATGTTTCTCATATTATTTTATTCTCCTAATTAACTCTGGCATAAGCAGTCTGGCACGATTTTTAATGCTGTAATAATAATAAGTTGTTGGTGTATGTACTAAATGGCATACATTTTCGATTACTTATTTCAATTGACTTATGGCTGTATTTTTTTTTTTATTATACCTGATTAAAACATGTTTAAAAACTAGGCGGAAATTAATCCGGAACATAACCATCGAGACGAGGACGGAAGACAAAAAGGTGTTTGCACTTCCACTACATCATTAAAAACTGGATTTTTTGTAAACTAGCAAGAGTAATGTTTTGCTGAAATTATAATATGTAATAATGATTTATTTCCCAAAAAAAAGCAATCTTATTATAGATACATTTATTTATTTGTTACAAAATCCACAGCTCTATAACAGATTACACGTTAGCATATTATTATGTAATACATAAAGCCAATTAGGGATTTATATTTTTTTGCTGATTACCACAGATGGTTTTACATTAAAAAATAACTTGTGATGGAGATACAAACTTCATTATTTATCAAAATTCACAAATTCACAAAGTGAAATGAATGTAGGATTGTGCGTGGGTGCAAGTGTGAGTCAGTGAGTGTGTGTTAGCCTGTGTGTTAGTGTGTGTGTGTGATTAAACAAATGTTTGTTTAGTTTAGTGTTTAGTGATCTGATTATTTTAGCATAAAAACTATTTTTGGTTTCGTGAAATATATCAGAGTCCTTAGCAAAAATTCCGTTATAAGTACACAGCATTCTATTTATGACAGAGTTCTTGGCATAATTTGTCATAAGTTTACAGAAATTTTTTTATTTTTTTTTGCTGCCGAAGCACCCTCTCTCGGGAGGGAGGTGGAAGATTCGTCATGAATACCACCGCAGCCGTCTGCGGGGTGATGTGGGACTCACCAAAGTGGCACCTACCCACTAAAAACCACCTAATTGGCTGTAGCATGGGAATGCTGTCAGCCTTCATCGGAGCGACACCCGGGTAGGGAGGTGGGCGCGCAAGCAGGGACCCGCTAGCGGGTCACCCGCTGAGAATACTTAATCACTTAAGGTGCAAATGACATTTATATTGGTGATTATACGGCCTGGGCAGCCTTAAGCTGTTCCAGATTAGCCGAAAGTTGATCGGGGGGATCCGAGAGTGCATTTCTCGGTCTACGGACTTTGTACCTCGACGGCATGGACGGAGCAGTATAAGCTACTGACTCTCGTATAAGGGGGTTAGGGTGCTCTTCGGATCGCTTAAAAAAGGGGTGGAGAGCGTCCTAAGGTGTTGTTGTATAGTAGGCAGTTCGAGATCTATGTGCAGGTCTGCATTTCGCACGTACCACGGAGCATCCGTGGCCCGGCGGCAGAAGAGATTCTGGACTACCTGTAGTTTATACATATCGGAGGGTTTAGCATGTGCAAAGATTGGGGAGGCGTACGTCATGACTGGTCTCACGCAAACCTTAAAAAGCGTTCGCTTGTTCCTAAGAGACATTTTACTGTGCCGGCCTAACATACTGTTAAGGCGGCCCATGTACAGGCGGGCGAGTTTGGTAACTCGATGTATGTGAGGTCGGAATGAAAGCGTACGATCGAGCGTTACGCCTAGGTACTTGGTGGTTAGTGCCCACGGGATGGGCGTACCTAGCATTCAGATGTGGGGGTCGTAGGGACGACGGCGTTTATGATCGAAGC
This sequence comes from Marasmarcha lunaedactyla, assembly GCA_923062675.1. NCBI lineage: Eukaryota > Metazoa > Arthropoda > Insecta > Lepidoptera > Pterophoridae > Marasmarcha > Marasmarcha lunaedactyla. Next base: position 2,326,086 of record OV281344.1, read on the forward strand.
GCATCGCAGAGCTTTTCTCTGGATTTACATCGATACGCCATTTTTTAAACCAGGCTCTGAGGTCATTTACGGCCTTCTGGAGTTTGGTGATGAGTGTGTCGACGTGCACGCCCTTGACGTATAGGGCAGTGTCGTCGGCAAAGAGGGAGAGTTGAACACCTTTAGACGGAATAGGTATGTCATTGGTGTATATTGTGTATAATAACGGGGCGAGTACCGAGCCCTGAGAGACGCCCGCCTTGAGGGGGCGGGGGGTGGAGAGCGTATCTTCGTGTTTGAAACGAAAGGTGCGATCTTTAAGGTAGGAGCCGACTAGTTTGACTAGTCGGTCGGGCAAGCCTGTGTTGTGAAGCTTGTAAATGAGCCCTGCGTGCCAGACTTTGTCAAAAGCCTTGGCTACGTCAAAGAAGACCGCGACTGTTTTCAGTCGTCTGGGGTAGAAGCCGTCGAGTATGTACTCGACGATTCGATGGACTTGCTGAGGGCACGAGTATTTGGCTCGAAAGCTGAATTGGTGGGGGATAATGAGGGGGTCACCGTCCGCTGGGAACAGGTGGTCTTCATTCGAGCGAGTATGACTCTCTCGAGAAGTTTGGCCATTGCCTTAAGTAGACAGATGGGTCTGTGATTAGCCGGGTTATTCAAAGGTTTACCCGGCTTGGGAATGCCTATGACTATAGCTTCTTTCCAAGCTTTTGGAAAGTAGCTTAGGTCGAAGCAAGCATTGAAGATAATCGCAAGTAAGGTAAGCACCTGCCGAGGCAGCTGCTTAAGTGCTTGGTTGGAAATGGAAGGCCGCACCCGGGGCCTTCTTGGATTCCTGTCTCCTAATGATGAGTAGGATCTCATCATTAGAAACCGTGATGGGGTCAGCGGTGACTGGACGGGAGTCTTTGCAATCGACTTCGTCTTCCACCGCCTGGATGTGACCTGGGTCTGAGGGTTGGGTACTCGGGGAGCATTGTGAAGCAATGCTATCGGCGAAGCATTCAGCTTTCTCGTCGTCCTCGAAGGCGGTAGTGCCATCGGGACGAGATAACGGAGGGGTGTAAGTACGGGCGTCTAGTCGGAGGGCTTTCGCCATCCTATAGTATGCCGTGTGGGACGGGGAAATATTAATCATAAGATCGTTCCTTTGAACGTCTCTGTATTCCGCGACGGTACGTTTGACTTTACGTTGAAGCCGGTTAGCGATTCGCCTGTAGGCGGGTGTAGGGTATTTTCTGGCTCTCCGGAGAGCGGCGTTTTTAGCTTTAATTAGGTTGCTAATGTCCAAGGGAAGCTTGGGCTTGCCATGCTTAGCAACCTTTAGATTCTCACTGATGGCCGAGTTGATGGCGGTAGTGAGCGAATCGACTATCGAGTCGATTTTATCCGTGCTATCGAGATATTCGGATGAAATCGCGAGTGGGCAGTCTGGGGCTTCCAAGGCCGAAGACAGGGTGTGTTTGAAACCTTCCCAATTGGTATAGGTTTTGGAGCAGGAGGGTCGTTTCGGGGTCCTAATATTAGAGACACCGGACGGTGGTCTGAGCCTAAGTCGTCTAGCGGCTGTATGGTCTTAAGGTCGAGACTGATACCCTTGACGATGGCAAAGTCAAGGATATCAGGGGAATGAAGCGGATTATCCGAATAGTTAGTCGGTGTGACTGGAGAAATGACGTCCAGATCGAGTGACTTCGTGATGTCTAGTAGTTTAACACCAGTGGTGGTGGTTGAAAAGCATGTCCAGTCAGTATGTTTGCAATTAAAATCGCCGAACATAATGACTGATTGCCCCAGTTGGAGTAAGGCCACGAAGTCACAACGAAGGGGTGGTGTACCACTAGGTATATAGACTGAGGCCACGGCTATGGTCCTGTGACCTGTCATAGCCAGCCTACATACTGTAGCCTCCATGTTGGTGAGTGGAGGCGTGGGAATCGGAGAGCACTGAATACTTCTCTTGTAGTAAATGGCAGTGCCGCCTCGTTGGACCGAAGCGGGCCTGTCACCACGCACAAGAGAGTATCTAGGAATGTTGAGACCCCTGGTGTGCTGGGGTTTTAAAAATGTCTCTTGAACAAGGATTAACTCGGGCTGTAAGTTCTTAACGAACAGTTTGAGCTCCGGAAGTTGGTTGATTAGACCTCGGGTGTTAAAAGAGATCAGGGATAAACCCCTGGGTTTGGCGCGACCAGTCGTGGCGCTAAGTGGAGTATTCATTATAGTTGTACCTATAATGAATTAATTAGGGATTGGTACTCAGCGAGTACCATAAAACGATCTTGCGAGCAACAGGCCGCGCGCAGTTTGTTAGCGCACTGCGCAACTTGGGACATATCGACACCTTTGAAGGTGTCGAATATTAGTTTGAGGTCCTCAGCCATCGAAGGCTGAGGAGAAGATTTTGGACCTGCTGATGGAGCAGGGCGGGTCGGAGCAGCCGGACGCTGTCTCCAGGCAAGCACTGGAGTGGGCGTGGGCTGGGTGGGCTTTACTGCCGGGGAATCCTGGTGGCGCAGCGGCGGGAAATTAGAGTTACTAATAAGGGGTGGGGCCTGTCTGGGTGCCGCCCTCTTAATAGTTGGTCTGATGATCCTGGGTGCACGAGGGCAGCCCCTGTAATTAGCTGTGTGGCCGGACTGGCCGCACAGCACACATGAGGGAGGAGTTGTCCACTCTGGAGTGTGGTTGCACTCCGTCGTGAAGTGCGGCTCCAGGCACTTAACGCACCTGGGGCTGGCGGAACATTGGCGCGCCGCGTGCCCGTACAATTGGCACCTGTGGCACTGCGAGGGATAGCCACGGCGATGTGGTGTCTCTACGGAGATTCCGGAGAGGCCGCAGATAGTGCGGGCCTCGCGGAAGAAATCTCGCGACTTTGGTGAGTTGGTCAGTATGACCAAGGCCAAGGGAAAACGGCGGCCGTTTTTGCTGTGCATCTTGTGCACAGCCTCGGCGGGAAAGCTCTGAGATTTAATATCGTCCAGAATAATCTCGTTCGAGAACTCGAACGGGACTCCTCTGATGATGTCTTTTATCTTACGCTCTTCAGGGAGAGCGTAAGTGTGGTATGGGAATTTTTTGCCTGTTAGGAGCCTAGTAAGGTTCCTAAAGTCGTCTATGGAGGGGACTGTAATCTTAACGGACTCAGAGAGGTTCGTTGCCGTTAAATAATTAATTTTATTATCTGAGCATAAACTCGAGACTATAGGCCATTTGGCCTTTTCCCGTAGGAACACGGGGGGAGGGGTCTTCGCCTTGGCTAGGACCGGCGTGCAGCGCGATGCTGGCTTGGTGGGGGCGGCGGTTGAGCCGGCTGGGAGAGTCACGTTGAGTGACATTAGGGGGACGGGGGAGGGGGGCGACTGTGTCGCCGGGCAGGCGGTTGGTGTCGGAGACACCAGCCTGGAGTTGGGTGTCGGAGACACCCGGAATTTCTTTGACCGCTTGGAGCGGCGCTCTACGAGTGTAAAAGTGACGGTAGGCTCAGGGGAGCCGGTGAGGGTGTCCGCTTGGGAAGCGGACTTGGCGCTGCTGCTAGACGCAGTGCGCTTGGAGGGGCGGGTGGCGGATGAGGCCGAGGTTGAAGTGGCCGTCGAGGTGGTGTCCGTAAAACCGCACTCCATTTCACTGGAGGCGGAGGAAGGGGGAGTGCTGTAAGGCAGCGTTGTTGTGGCCTGAAAAGCTGGGACCTGAAGGGCCTGTGGAGCCAAGTTGGCGAGCAGGGGAAGCAGGAGACTGCTAAGTGATTGAAGATTCACATTAGCGTCGGGGGGGGGGGAGCCTGAAGCGGCGAAGCCATCCGCTAATTGCTTCGCAATATACGCTAGGATTTGCGAGGCCATTGCGTATGGCGGGGGAGGGAAGGGGAGCTATCAAATATAATTAACGACCTAAGTTCAAAACCTAACTAAGCCTCCCTACCGGCGGTAGGGGAGATCGGGACGGCCGCAGCGGTGCCCCTAATTCGGACAGCGCTGGTTCCGTCACCCTGGGTAAGGCCCAGTGCAAATGGGATCGGGACTTCCGGTTTGTTGTTTGCCTGAAGGGCAGAACTGTGCGCACCGGGGCAACGCCGACTGGTTTCGTTGGCACCGTTACGCGTATTCACCAGCCCACGAAGTCTTGAGCACGGCGAACTTACTCCACGAAGAACACCTGGAACGTCGAAGCCCGTCGACGTAGCTCACATTCGACGAATAAGAAGTACGGTTAACAACCCACTAATCGCCGTGAAAACGGCGTTTGAAACTTAATACGGTAACGTCTATGAAATTATTTAATACGGTAACGACCAGTGAAAATTGAATGCTCGATTAGCGCGGGGGCTGATGGAGCGGAAAATGAGCCTGCGATCGACGTGCGCTCGAGAACGCACGCAAACCGAGACTGATGTATCAAGTTCGTTACAGAAAATAATTGGTACACCCAAAAACAAGTTCTCAAACCTTCCGCACTAGTGGAACGGCAGCGCCGCGGGAGTCTTCTCTTCAATCGACTGGATTAGTTATTTTAGTTGCTGACGGCTGTTACACATAATTTGGTAAATTTAAAAATGAGTTTTGTACAATACTAAAAATGAGAGAATATAAAAATAGTAATAATATGATATCGAAACAATTGGGAGAAAAATATTGTTACGAATCTGTAATTAAATCAGATCTAAGGAGTTTAAAATGAACGACTGTACAACGTCATGTTGGTCTACATATTTTTTTTTTCCAGACAATCACACCAACTTACAAAGGGGTTGTAAGCAGAGCTTGAGCAGCCAACTAGGCGAAACCAAAAATAAACATACATATATAAATATCAACAACCATGAGCCAGGACAAACATCTTTGATCGTCATTCATTTGAATGCACCGACCAGGACTCGAAGCTGGGACCTCGGCCATACGACGCAGGACTACTACCCAGTACGCCACTCGATCGATATGTATTTATAACGTTGTAAAGTTTAAGTTGCCGTTCCGACCTAGCCGTTTAGTTACTTCGAATGTCCCTCCATCACTTTCTATTTCTGTTGAACTGATAGAGACATAAATAATAGTCAAATACCCTATGTTGTAATCGAAATAAATATTATTAATAAAGAAATGCCCAAAAACCTAGACACTGCCAGATTATTAAAAAGTTTTGTTACGAACAGTGATATTGTACAATCACCTTGGTAATATTTCCCATGTTCACCAGCAATCGTTTACGGTCAAAGCCATCTCCCACTAGAACTCCCTCCTCTTGCACATACACAGAGCCAAATCAGTTGATTCTTTGAAAAAACAATTAAATAACTTTTTTCTTTTTTTAATAAATTATCTTATAATATCAGAGGTTAGTATTTAATTGTTTAAAACAATTATGTCCTGTTAGGTTTAAATTATATTTGCTATACACTGCCTTTATAATTGTAGTATCTCTTTTGTAGCATAGGGTCGTCTGGAAGAGATCGCTCTTGATAAGGCTGCCAATTTTGTCAGTCTGCATGTATTGTTTACATTTCATGATACTGTGTTTTTATTTTTTGCCAATAAAGTGTATTTAATAGTGTTGTATTGTAATCAATGATACACTTTTACTATGTACAAGTATTACGTGAGCAATATCGAAAATAAAGTTGAAGAACACCGAAACATTTATGTTAACGCTTAATAGTGAAAAATGAACCTGGCGTTTTTGATGTACTGGTAGCTGGCAACTTCACATTAGCCACGAAGTAATAAAGCAATCCAGAAATTCATAAAAACCAATTTATTGTAATCGATATAAGATATTACAAGCATACAGATATATTCACAATCAAAAACTTACATTCGAAAGAGACCTACATACACGCTCATCTACTTTTATCTCGTTCTTACAATGACTCACAAGTTCATCATATTTTTAAATATGGACCAGAATCACGTTCGTAAGGGAAGGACGGCGAAAACGCGACCGCTTCTTGTCATCTGTCAGACTGACAGTAGTCACTGAACCATGATGGCGGACTCACGCATCTCAAAGCACTATCGATAAAAAAAAAGTGTCAATCGGAACAATAAAACATGTCAGTGTTGTGTAAATATTCTATAGTTTTTTTTAATCGATTAGTGATATGGATGATGTAATGCACTAAAATATGGCTTGGATGACTCATTATTTACTATGGATCACCTTGGTAAGTGAAGTACTGTTTGTTATTATACTTGTTATATATAATACATAGGTATATATTTATTTCATTAGGCCTTAAACGTATACAAATTAGCATACGGGTCAAATTAACATAAGAAATATCTTTTCTATGAAATTATTTCATACTTAGTTGGGATAAAGAGTTTTAGCCCTTTCATTTTTAATTCAAATACCTACTTACATATATTACGGTCATGTTTACTTAATAAAATGTACTTCAAATAAGTAGATTTTGATTTGAATAAAGTGTCGTCATTCAAGTAAAGTAAAAGTTGATCACTTTCATTTTCGATACGTCTGCCCGACGTACGTAAACTTAGATATTTTATGCACTTTGAAAGTTAACTTGCCAATTTAACTTAAAATATGGTACAAAATTATGAGTTTTCTTCTGAATTTTTTTTTTGTTAATGACATTCATCTGTATTTTAAATGAGTAAATTATGTTGCTTAAGGAACAAAAAGCTTTCGAAAATTGAATTATTATTTATAACATTATACAAAACTCGTTTTTTGAATTAAAATGATTATTATCATCACAATCAATATTGATTAAGAAATATGACACTAAGCAAGCAGTCCCAGTAAAAATATTTTGAAAATAGTTACTTATAATTTTTTTTTAAATGTTATTAAAATATTGAATTATTATGCTGATAGCACACCAATAAAAACTAATTAAGTTACATCCAATCTATATGGATAATCGCAGATGCAAACTTTTTTTCGGCAAAAAAGCCTTTAATCAAATCAACTTAACCTAATTACAATATTCTAAAGCACAAACTAAATTTAAACAAAAAATAACTTATTCTCGTATTTGCACCTTCTTTATTCCTTGAAGATCGTTTCGCCAATCGGCAAAGGCCTCCTCCAACCATTTCCATTCTTTCCTAGTTTCCGCCACTCTGTTCCACGTGACTCCTGCCACTTCCCTTATATCGTCATCCCATCTTTTTGCGGTCTTCCTCTTTCAGTGGTAGAGTCATGCTTTATTTGAACAAGTAATTGTCAATGTTGAGAAATGAATATTTCACTTCATTTCCTTTTACCTTCCCTAGGATACCATCTTGTCACTTTCTTACTCCATTTGTCGTAACCTCTATACATACACGGGTCTATGTCCCTGCATTTTAAATTTGTAATATTTTCGAAAATATTTATTTAAATTACACGCTGTAAATTGAAGCTGTAAAGTGTATTGAAGGTACCTAATTAGATAAGGATTAATGCTGTATTGCTTAAAATCTCTTCGTAAATAAGCCATTATTTTGAGTAAAAAGTAAAGGATAAAAAATGGTTATTGTGGACTATCCGTACGAGATAGACATATACCATTGCGGATTCTTTGTAGACCTTTTTAAGGTGAACAATATTGTAGTACATTATTTTGATTTATCTCTTAGGGTTCAGCCAGCGTTTGCAATATAAGCGCAAAAAAATGTGTTTATTTACGACATCACATTAGAAACCTCTAAAATTATCAGTGTTCCTACTATATTATACATGTATTATGCATATAAACCTTCCTCTTGAATCCCTCTATCTATTAAAAAACGCATCAAAATCCGTTGCGTAGTTTTAAAGATCTAGGCATACATAGGGACATACATACAACGGGAAGCGACTTTGTTTTATACTATGTAGTGATGTTTTTATCAGATAAAACCTGGTCAAAAATAAAAACAAAGGTTTGCTAAGTCCACGTCGGCAGGCGGGAATAAAATGATAGCTGTTGTTGGTGTTAGATATATAACTTCACCTTTTTATCTATCAAAAACAATGTTTTATTTTTATAGATATATCATAATTTTGAACCCTTGACTTCATTTTATACAATTGACAAAAAGGTCTTATGTCTTAAAATACAACTATCTTTGGGGGAATAAATCGCATTCGTAGGCTTGTTAGATGGACCTGAAATGAAATGAAATATTTATTTCTCAACATTGACAATTACTTGTTCTTATTGACGTCAAATAAAACATGACTCCACCACCAGTTCTAAAAAACCTTCGTGAAGATGAACTGGCAAGAAACTTCACAGGTATATTTTTTTCAAAATAAATTTACAGAGTCTCTTTATGTCTATACAAAGTTATTCTTATCTGATCTGAGATCGTTGTATCTATTGTGCACTAAGAAAGTTTAAGAAATATTGGTATTTGTAAATATTGCTACTAAATATGAGAATTTTCTAATTTTTGACATTTAAAGGAACAAGCATATCTCAATCTACACTTAATTCACAAATATACATATTTGCTATTATTATAAATAATATTATAATTATGCGTGAATGTCAATTAGGTACCTAAAGGAAAACCTATACACTTTCCTCGTCTTATCGCACGAGGAATGTTATGCAAGAATTGCATATATTCGTAGTTATTTACTTCATCAATTGCACGAGTTCAAACAATTGATAAAGAATGTTCAAATTTAAAGGAAAACGACGCTTAGGTATTTATATCATGGATTTCTGATTAGAGGAAAAAGTAATTTGCTTTTCACTATGTATTGTAATCCATGTACAGAAATATGTAATTTATATATATTTATATATATATTATTATAATAAAAAATATCGCAACGACAAAATAATCTTTATTTTTAAGAATTTTTTTTTTTAATTACCTAACTGTAGGTCAGAACCGAAAACCAAAAAAAAAAAAAGGTTTTTCTAAAGTACCTCTGTTTCGTATTAATATGTATTTAAAAGCAATGATTTTATTAAATGCTTAATGTGTTTATTCAACAATTTTTATGCAGTGCTGGATTTAAAATAAAGTTCATATCTTTAATCAAAATCGATATTGATAATGGAGTGACTATGGAAGGAGCGTGATTTTTTGGCCTAATCATTAAGCATTTATAAAATGATTATTGGTCGGAACAAATATTCTGTCAAAAATTAAGATTTCAATAAAAAATTGTCTAACAGATAGACGTAGCTAATCGATATAACTACCAGCCATGAAGTACCAGCATAGTCGTGACTAAATTAGCTATAATTTTATTCAACCATGGGTAATTTAACGCGGCAAAGCGGAACTAAACGCTTTTGCGACGAATATGCTACGCTGTTATGTAATAAGTTGGAATAAACAGACGCAAACAAAATGTTCAAAATCACTAGCAAATATTTGAATCAGCGTTTGCAATTCACATCGAACGGCCCAACTAATTGGAAAACTCTTACGGCTCGCTTCTTCAAGGCATTGCTTTATTACTTGTTTTTTTTTTTTCGAAATGGACAGTTTATTTATGGCCATATTAGCATTTTAAATTTCACCGGACTTTGTGGCCTAGCGCTGACGGCGCTTAGCCGGAACTTAAACTACTCCTACATACGATACGCCTAAGGGCACCCGAGCGGGCACGGACCTCGGCTTAGGACGTCGTCCATTGAAACTACCACTGGTTCGGAAGGGTCATTTTTAGCTGTATGTAAACCTGATTCGCAGATATTTTTTAGGAATGACTTTAAATAGTATTCGCTATATCTTTTCAAGTTCCGTTTCCGTTTCCGGTGCAAGAAAGATAGTAACGTTTTTGTTAACTCAAGTCAATTAAACTCCATAACTGTGTCATTATCGTATCTTGCACAGTAAAATACCACTTAAACCGTCTTACAGTGTACGCGCAATATTTGTTTAAACATAATACTGTGAAATATGCCAGTGCAAGAAGCAACAACAATCTTACTGTGACCTCATTTCACCTAACAGCTTAGAAGACATATTTGTTTACATTTTAATATTCTACAAAGAGTACATAATCTTTACGTCAAAAGATATGTCCCAAAATGCAAGGAGTCTGGGCCAGGTCTTAGTACACTTTATCAAAAAATAGTTTAAGATGCTTAGAACACCTTTTGATTGTTAAATTGTTATTAAAACATTTTGTTTACTGGAAGGAAAAGAAATTATTCATTTTTACCGTACCACACAAACAAAAAACATAATGGCGGAAAAAATGTCATTTTGACAGCTAAGGTTTACTTTTGTTTTGTGTATCGAGTACTATCGATGGCTGGCATTAAGTCCAAAGAATTGAATTGCATTGTTTTGTGTATTTTTAGCTTATTTAATAGTTGTAAAGTTATAAAAAAACTGAAAAACAAACTCAAGCGCAACGAACAATCAAACACACAGACAGACAACTATCAATGTGATTTGAATGAAGTGTGCTGTGAGTGAGGTGGCTGTCCCCTCTGATTAGTGAACTAACTTTACTTTACAACTTCCGCCATAGAAAAGACTCATTGTCAATGTTGCCCGCTAAAACGAACACAAATAATATTGACTTTTTTAGTTTCTTACCATCTAACTACAAATTAAATCAAATTATTTGTATTTTTCCTATAATTACCATTTATTTGTCAATTTTTGTAGATGGTGTACAAAGACCTAGCCCAGGTTGTGACATTTCTTAACTGTAGAATGCTAATTTGTTTATTCAATCAATGAGGCATAGATTATCTGGGGTTACCAGTGTTTAACTAGTGTTGATAACTAAAAAAAAAGGAATTGATTGAAAGATACAGATCGATTTGTTTACCTTTCTATAAAAAATATTTTATACTGAAAAATGGAGTATGCTTGTTGTAACAAAACCGTAAATAACAAAGACAAAAAGCTTCAGTTGGTTTGTTCGTCATGCCAGGCATATTATCACACGGCTTGTATAATTCCAAATAAGAAAGACTTCGTATTAGTTGCAGCATTTAAATCAAGTTGGATCTGCCCCACCTGCACTCAGCGGTTACCTCGAGATAACAAGGATGACACACTTATACGAAGTAACATAAAGTCGTGATTGGTGGGGGACTCATCAAACGTTACAAGGAGGCCCGAAATGGTGTCTGCTAGTGAAGAGAGCGTCGAACTGCAAGCTGTACCTCTTGATCAAGTCAGAATTATTATCAGAGAGGAGTTAAGGTGCGTTGTGGCAGATTTCTAGGCATCTCTGAATCAGTTAAAGGATGAACTGTCGACTCTACGCCAATCAGTCAAATTCATAAATGACTTGTATGATAGTGTTGCTAAGAAAGTTGAAGATTTGGGAAAGACAGTTAAAACTACTACTGATATTAAGGCAAGTCTAGTGGAGGTGAATTCTAGACTAAATCTTTTTCATAAGGAGTTAAACATGAAGGATCAGTGGGTCTAATGTTGAGATAGTCGATTTGCCTGAAAAGAAAAATGAAAATTTGCTTGAAGCCCTTTCAAAAATATGCGCTGTTGCAAAATTTGAGCTTAATACTCATACGGATGTAGATTTTATTACGCGTATTGCACCCTTGGATAAGAACAATTAAAACCAAAGCCGGTAATCGTACGCTGTATATCCAGATATCGCAAAGACGAGTTTCTCTCATCAAAGCGTGCAGTCGAAGATTTTAAGGTTTCTGATATTGGTTTTGTCAACAAAGACCACGCGCGATTATATTTTAGTGAGCATCTTACAAGATACAACAAAGGACTTCTACTTGATACCAAAAAGATAGCTAAAGAGAAGTTGTTTAAATATGTCTGGGTCCGTAACTGCTCCATCATGGCGCGTAAAAATGATACTAGTCCTGTAATACATATTGGTTGCGTGGAAGATTTAAAAAAGATAAAATAAGCATTATTCTCTATACTTGTAGTTTATGTTTACATATAAAAAATAAATTAAAGTATTCCACAGTTGAGGCGATGAGAAATTTAAATAAAAAAATTGCTACCATTACTTTTGAATTTATTTATGAAATTTTGATTGTAATTGTAAAGTTCTGTGCTTGTTTTGAGTGGCTGAAATTATTTCGTTTTATGATAGTTACTTATAGCTCTTATAATTAATCTTATTCCTTATGGATTGCAGCTTGAATATATTTTATCAAAATGTCCGCGGATTGCGGACAAAAACGACAACTTTTGTGAAAAACTTACTTTTAGCGGATCATGATATTATTTGTTTAAGTGAAACCTGGTTATTACCAGGTATTTTCGATTCGGAACTCTTTGATGATCGTTTCGTAGTGTATCGTTGTGACAGAGATTATGAGTCTAGAAAAGATCAAAAAGGTGGCGGAGTCTTAATCGCTATTCGTAAGGGTATAATTGTTTCGGATGTTTCTCTTTCGCAGTCTAACTGTAAGTCTTCTGCCGATATTGTATCTTTAAGTTTTGTGTCTCGTAACGGTAATAATAAAGAAAGGCATATTTTTCACATTTATTGCTGCTACTTTCCTTGCTGTTCTACGCAGTATGATGCGCAAGCAGAATTTTATGAGGGTGTATCTGAGACTGTTTTGAGAAATCCTGATGATGATTACCTTATTGTTGGTGATTTTAATATTAGTTCTGCCTCCTGGACAATAGCTACGAATGGTAATTGTGCAATATTAAGTATGGAAAACCATAATATATCTATTGCAGCATTAGCTAATTTCTTGTCCTTTAATAATTTTATACAATACAATTTAGTTCCTAACGTTAATGGCAGGCAGTTGGATTTAGTAATGGGAAATTGCTCATGTTTTGTCAGTCGGTCCTCGTGTCCCTTGGTCGATGAGGACGGACATCATTCTGCTTTGAATATATTGGTAACGGATTCAACATTCATCCACCTAAGAGCTCAACCACGTCTCTTACAACTGCTGCTGAAAACTGCTGACTATTCTGCAATAAATAAGCTACTATCTGACGTAGATTGGAACTCATGTTTATCTAATACTAGTGTTGACTTAGCTGTTGAAACTTTTTATTACATCTTGAACAAAATCATAGAAGAAAACATCCCAACAAGTTAGTGTTAGTTCACAGCTCTCCTAGGTATCCACACTGGTATTCTCTTGCATTAATCAAAGTTATAAAAGAAAAACTGAAATATCATAAAAAATGGAAACGATTCCATATATATGACGACTATCTTTGCTTCAGTTTGTTGCGTAAGAGACAGAAATATCTTGAATCTCACTGTTAAGATGCGTTTATTGAGAGATCTGAATCTAATATACTTAAATGTAGCAAACAGTTTTGGGCATTCATTAAATCCAGAAAATCCGCTCCCGACTTACCCGAAAATTTATATTATAATGGATTAACATCTTCAGATGGCAGGGAAATTTGTAATATGTTCAGTGCATATTTTGATTCAGCTTTCGTCAACGACAATAATACGGTGTCTTATCAACAAACATATTCCCAGTGCTCTATTGATTTATCGTCCTTCATTATTACTCCATTGACTGTTAAGAAATACTTGAAAAATCTTAATATTTCTAAAGGCCGACTGCATACCTCCACTATTTCTTCGTAATTGTTTTGAACAGCTCTGTATCCCGTTGTATAAAGTTTATAGTTTGTCACTTCAAAGCGGTGTTATGCCTGAACTTTGGTAACGATCTTATATAGTGCCAGTATATAAAAATGGGGACAGACATGATGTTCTCAACTATCGCCCTATCTCAAAGTTAATCACCGTTGCGAAGATGTTCGAATGTATTGTTTATGATGTCATCTATCTATCTATTAAACCATTAATTATTGAACAGCAGCATGGTTTCACAGGTCAGAAGTCGACTGAAACCAACCTCTGTGCGTTTCTGGATTTTATTTCCAAAGCAATGGATGGGGGATATCAAGTAGACGTTGTGTATACAGATTATTCTAAGGCCTTTGATAAAGTTTGTCACAATATACTATTACAAAAACTGTATAACATTGGTATTCACGGCGATCTTCTCCGTTGGCTGGAATCATACCTCAGAGATCGCAGTCAAGCTGTAACGGTGAAAGGGTTTTGTTCGTCATTCACCCCAGTTACATCAGATGTCCCACAGGGTTCACAAGTAGGCCCTATTCTTTTTAACATATACGTTAATGATGTTGTCTCAATTTTCGAACATTCACAATTCTTACTCTATGCTGATGATAAGAAAATTTTCAAGCTCATAAAAGATTATGATGATTGTACTTCCCTTCAGGATGACTTAAATTCACTAAGCCTCTATTGTTGTAATAACATGCTACATTTAAACGTTTCTAAATGTACTGTAATTTCATTTTCCCGAAAAAAGCAACCGATTATGTATCCATAAACATTACAAAATCAAACACTTCAAAGAGTTTCTTTGGTGAAAGACCTTGGTGTTTATCTGGATTGTAAGCTTGTTTTAGATTATCATATAAATGCAATCGTTAAAAAGGCTTTTCGCATGCTGGGTTTCGTACTGAGAGTTAGCATAGACTTTAAAAATGTTTCCTTAGTGATGCTTTATAACTGCTTTGTTCGGTCTATCCTAGAGTATGCCTCTGTTCGTTGGAATCCGCAGTATAAAGTTTATATAAATGAAATAGAAAAAATTCAAAACAAATTTATTAAATATTTAAATTATAAAATTTTACTTTTAGGGCAACCATCAACAATAGTATTTACTTCCCTGGAGGACAGACGGACAGCTCGCGATCAAATATTTCTTTTCAAAATCATTAACAACTTTATCGATTCACCATATCTTTTAGAGCAGATTAATTTTCGTTGTTGCTGCACCAATTCAAGATGAATTCATGCTTTTCAGCCACCCACAATGCGTACGAATTATGCAACAAATTCATTTATTTACAGATCTTGTAATTCAAACAATAAAGTGTTCAGTGACTTAGATATGTTCAATCTCTCTCTAAAGCAATTTAAGCGTGGCATTAGTGAAACTTTACAAGTCCTCAAGAAGTAATTTATTAGCATTTTTATACTTCCTAAATGTTATTAGAGGAAACTTTGCTGAATTGTGAATTATTTAGAGAGTATTGTTGTATTTAAAGTGTATTGTTCTGTTTGTTTCCCAAATAAAGAAAAAAAACATATACTACGCGACCAAGTTTAGTTTAACGAACGGTACGCCGCTTCCCCTTTCAATTACTTATTACTAATTGAAAGCAAATTGTAAAGCAAATTATAAAAAAAATATTTAAAATTTGTAACATTTTACCTATTATTTATAGCTAAATACCTGATAGCTATAAATAATTATAACAGACAAGAGCACTTGCAATTGTTAACACATAATCAAGATACCAGGTCGGTGTCGTCTGGCAAATATGAAGAACCTAAAGTAAATAATTATTATGACGACAGTATCAAAACGTTTACCATACTTTTTAAATAGTTTACCCGACGACATACGACATGAAAGCGACAACAGTAAATTTAAATATAAGTTTAAAAAACACTTATTGGCTACATTAAAATAGATTGTATGTAACTAGTAGATAATTATTAATGAGACTCTCGACCTCGCAGTCAAACTGTTAAACAGTTTGGCGGGACTGTAATTTAGGTATAAGATTTTTTAGTAGACTTAATAAATAAATAAATAATAATAATATTCTTTAAAAGAAGTACCTACAACTTTATTATATAATTTAGTCAGGTAAATAATTAAATAATAAATTTAGTTAAATTATTATTATAAAATAAATAAATAATAATATCCGTATCCGAAGGACGTGACGTCATGTGTGACAGTCATCTAGTTGGCTTGGTCAGCGCATGTCATGTGACATGTGATTGTAGAAAGTTTTCTTCATTTGGCTGTCAAATCAGCGATGTCTTCGCCATGTCTAGTCTGGCTTCAGGTTCTTATTTAATGGTTTCATCAATAAAATCTAAGGTATCACTTGTATTTAAACTCGGCCTAGCTTGTATCTTAGATATACCTAAGTCAAATTGAGTTTCTGTAGGAAAATACTTATATCGTTTACATATTTGAATTAGAGTTCATAAATAAATATCGATGTTGGAGTCAGCGGCGGATTTAGACATTTGTAGCCAGTAGGCCATTCAAATTTTGCCGCTCCTACTGATTTTTTGTTCCCCTACTGGCTACTTTCAGTAATTTTTCATAAACGGACGTTGGAGTAATCAATTTACTGTACAGTACTAAAATATTGTAATTTTTGTTAAATTCTCGACTCATTTCCTCCGTGTATATAATAATGCTTTTTTTTCATTTCCATAAGACAAAAATTTTTTTGGGTCCAATTTGCCGCTTCCTAAGATCAGCCGCCCTAGGCTCCAGCCTACTCAGCCTGCTGGAAAATCCGCCACTGGTTGGAGGGTGTTCGTCGTTTGGATACTTGGGGGGAGGGAGACTTGCCGGGCTAACAAATGCAAATAAGAATCATTTTGTATAGACATAAAAAGAGACTTTAAATTGATATTGAACAGAATATACCCGTGAAGTTTCTTGCCAGTTTTTCTTCACAAAGGTTTTCGAACTGGTGGTAGAGTCATGTTTTATTTGACTTCAATAAGAACAAGTAATTGTCAATGTTGAGAAATAAATATTGGAATTTAAATTCCAATTTTCGACCCGCTGATCACGTGTGAATTCCGGTATAAACTATACCTAGATTATGTTACCTCTGGATAATGTAACTTTTTGTTGATAAAATTAATTTTTAAAATCGATGCAACCCTATGTTAAACTTGTATATGTACAGCAACTGTGTGTGCGTGGCAAAAATGTACTGATTGTACACGCACACCGAAGCGACAAGAACAGGGTCTGACAAGATGGCGGCCGCAATACAAAGTTACGTTGCATATTTACAGGCACACGCACACATAGGGCCGCTTCCATATTCAGGATTATGAAAATGAGTTGAACTATATACCTACAAGTCTTGGTTATGTCGGTGCGTCTAGGTCTGTAGCCCAAACAGACTATTACAAGAGTTATCTAAACAATTTTATGTGTGTTTATCTCAGATTTTTGTTTGATATTGTACCATATACTCAAACAAAATTATCAATGGCTATTTTTCTGTTAATTTTTAATCTTTAAAATATTTTGAGATATTTTATTACGTTGATGGTATGTTTTATTATTTTTATTTTATTTATTTGCTGTACAAAACAGTTTTACAGTAGGTATACATGGATTAAAAATGTGTTATACTCTCTGCACATTCGTAAGATTGAATGTTAAATAGAAACATTGTTATTACAAAATGGTACTGAAAAGGAAAATATATGTCTTGACGATTTAGTGGGAATTTTAAACTCTGTATCTGACAAAAGTGAAGTATTTATAAAACCGTTCGAAGTATTTTCGTGAACATAAATCTTTTTTGATTTTATAATCTTAAATTAATCTATCATATAGGTACTTACCTACCTATGAATAAATCGCAAGAACAAACGTGCGTAGTAAAATATTGACCGGAGCGCCGTACACGGCCCTAACAATGACTATGACGTAATATTTCATGTAGGTTTATCTTGTTAGGACTGAGGTTAGTAATAATGCACAAATACAATGTTCTCAGTTTCATCTAAATACCGCAATCATCTAAGTGTTCAATGTTTGATAGCTACTTTTTTGGACTGCTAAGCAGCACCCTCCGTGGGGATGAAGGTGGAAGATGCGTCATGCATACCTCCGCAGCCATCTGCGGGGTGATGTGGGACTCACCAAAGTGGCATCTACCCACTAAAAACACCTTCACGGATGTGGCATTAGAATGTTGTGCAGCCTTCATCGGAGCGATACCCGGTTAGGGATGAGGCGACTTGCGAAATAATCACAATATGTACCTAATTCCAAAAACAAATAAAAAATGGCGCCCAATGACAATTCGGTATTTAAAGAAACAATTTCAGTTTCTTATTCGAAAACCATTTGGAGATATCACTTTTCTACATTCTGTCAGCAACCACTTCTAGAATAATGCGATTGAGCTGATTTAACGATAACGAGCAAATAAAATTGATTCCGATATAACCTCTTTGTAACGGCATCGAGTAGCATCAACTTCTAATTTTATTACTCTGTGGTTTAACCGTCATGTCATTGTTTACAATAAATGTCAATCACAAGAATCCGTAGAAAATTTTAGAGTTGTTTAGGTAGGTATAATAATACACTTTGTAGTGCGAAAAATTAAATACTGCACAGGAATCAGAAATATTCAAATCGTTTTCCCATAATAACTCCTTCAAAATTACTTCAGATACTTAATTACCTGTAATTTCGTATTGTATGACTTTGACATTATGATGCCTGCCGTAGGATGTTAAATGACTTGTCACACTGGTCGCGTTCTGCGTCCAACGGTCTGTTCAAATCGAACGCAACCCGTACCCTATGTGAACATTATTTGGCGGAGTCAGCGTACCACGCGCGTTTTCTGGTGCACGTACAACACAGGCACTGTATAACTATATTTTAGTAAAAGAAACTAATTTTAGAACTGAGTTAAAGATACAAACCTTTTATCATTTTTAATAATGTATGTTGACGTGCAGGGTCTGTGATTTTATTTGAAGGTGTTTTTATTGGATACTTTGTTTTCCATCTTACTTGAAGTGACGATGAGGCCGAGGCTGGGGGCGCTACCCACATATTCGCCATTGCCAAATTCAAATTCAAATATTTATTTCTCAACATTGACAATTTCTTGTTCTTATTGATGTCAATTAAAGCATGACTCTACCACCAGTTCGGAAAAACCTTCGTGAAGAAGTACTGGTATATATTTTTTAAATAAATTTACGGTGTCTCTTTTTGTCTATACAAAATTATTCTTATCTTTAAATAAAACACTTTTTACCGGATATTATCGCGTATATTTTAGTTAATTTTAAAATTATTTCGACGTTTCGGCATCTTTGCAGTTGCCGTGGTCACGATAGACTAAGGTGTTGTTCATCTATTGCCAGTAATAAAAACTACATGATTGTCAATACATATTAACGCCATCTGTTTCTCAGTCTTCTCGCGTAACGTCCCGGATTGACACAAAAGGCACTGACTGTGTCCTGAGTTTGCAGTCTAACAGTTTGCTGGTTTTTCATTTTGATGTTTTTAAGTATTGGATCCCATGTTGATGAAAGTTTCCAACCATCTTCTCTATTGAAATTTGGATGTTTTTTAATTTCAATAGTTTCTCTGATCATCCTAGGTATAAAATGTTTCTCTTTTGCTAGGATCTTCACGGTATCAAATCTTAAATAATGGTTGGGCTTGTCTATGGAATGTTCACAAACTGCAGATTTTGAGGTTCGTTTATTTTTAACATCAGAGATGTGTTCTTTAATGCGAGTTGACACATTTCGTTTGGTTTGACCGATATAAGAGAGCCCGCAGTCACGGTCGATTTTATAAACGCCTGGATCTTGTAAAGGGATGCTTGATTTTATTGGACGAAGATGCTGGCTTATCTTTGAGTGCGGCTTGTAGATAGTTTTGATTGAAGCTCGCCGAAGAATGCCTCCTATCTTGTCAGTAACACCCTTTATATAAGGCAGGAATGCTGGTCTTCGTTCAACTGTGAGTGGCTTTACGCGGTTTCTGCGACGGCGACGCGGTGTTTTTAAATCGTTATCCCGCAGCACTTTAACCAGGTGGTTGAGTTCCTCATTAATGTGTTGGGGATCGCAGATTCCATGTGCTCTCTGAAACAAAGAGTTGCCTACGGCAGATAATTGGCTCGGGTGGTGATGGGATTTCCCATTTAGATATCGGTCAGTGTGGGTGGGTTTCCTATAAACAGTATGGCTAAGTGTACCATCAGGATTTCTTTGTATTAAGACATCTAAGAAAGCTAATTTGTTCTCCTGCTCCAATTCCATAGTGAATTTAATTTTAGAATTAAGGGAATTGAGGTGGTTTAGGAATGCAGTCACTTCATGCTTAGGTAATATAGTGTAGGTGTCGTCAACGTACCTCTTGTATATCTTCGGCACAACAGGTGCCATTCGGAGCGCTTGCTCCTCGAAGTTCTCCATGTAAATGTCAGCTACAACAGGTGACACCGAAGACCCCATGGCAACACCATCAATTTGAATGTAGTAATTGTTATTCCACATGAAGTAGCCAGATGTTAAACATAGCTCTAATAGTTCTGCATATTCCTCGGGCAAGTTTGACTCACTTAGCTTCCTTTTTACTATATCAATGCAGTCTCTAACAGGTAGTGAGGTGAATAGAGACGACACATCAAAGCTAACCATAGTTTCATTGTTAGTTAACTTGAGATTTTTAAGGTCACTAACAAAATGGTAAGAATCCTTTACATATGCACTTGTCTTTCCTCGCAGTTGTGAGAGCACAATTGCTAAGTGCTGGGCCAGCTTGTAAGTTGGTGTGTCTAGCTGGCTCACAATAGGTCTCAAAGGTACTTTGGCTTTGTGTATTTTTGGTAACCCATACAATTTTGGTGGTTTTGCACTTGCTGGTGTTAACTTTTTCACATCTAAATGTAACAAATCTTTGTGTTTTTGTATTAAAGTGGATGTTTTCTTCATAATCCTGTTGGTGGGGTCGTAATTCACCATTTTGTATGTGTTTTCATCCGCTAACAACTCCAAGATTTTTTCGCTATATTCAGATGTATCCATCACTACGGTAGCATTTCCTTTATCTGCACGGAGAACTGTTAACTCGTCATTATTGCGTAAGGTCTTCAATGCAAGGCGTTCTTCTCTGGAAAGATTCGATTTCGGTAGACTATTGCGTCTTAATACGCCGGAGATATCTTGCCGTATACTTTCAGAATCTTCCTTTGAAAGTTTGTTTGTGAAAAGACAGTCTTCTACGCGACAGATTATGTCTTCTACCGGTATTCTAGACGGAGTTGGTGCAAAATTTAAGCCCTTCGATAAAACTTTTATAACATTTGTTTCCAATGTTTGTTTTGACACATTGACAACTGTACGTTCAAGCGAAAAAGTTGATTGATTCTCTGTGGTTGAGCTGATTGAAGGCTGAAAGGGTTCATGAGTCATCCTTTTGTTATTGAGTTTTTGAAATTTGCTAATTTGTTTATTTTTATAGATGTTATAGACATAGTACGCCCTTTTATTCGTAAAATCTTCAACTTTCGCGAAATCCGAATGGGACAGAGTCAATGCAAGATCGTTTTTTGAATTTTGAATAATTTCGTCTGTTCGAAATATGTCATACCGATGTTGTTGTATTAACTTGATCAGTAGTTTTTTGCTTGCTTGGTGAAGAATTTCGGCACTCCCCCGGATGTCTTTCTTCGGAGATATTCTCACACATACCGGGAGAAGGTTGTTATCCCGACATCTTTTGAGAAAGTTTAACGATGTCAGCAGCCGTGATTTCTTTTTCTTCATGCACTCAAGCGATCGTATTTTGTTTGCAACTACCGCTCCGTAGCGGGTACTAAAATCTTTTCTTAAGTTTTCACGATACATACTTTAAATAAAACACTTTTTACCGGATATTATCGCGTATATTTTAGTTAATTTTAAAATTATTTCGACGTTTCGGCATCTTTGCAGTTGCCGTGGTCACGATAGACTAAGGTGTTGTTCATCTATTGCCAGTAATAAAAACTACATGATTGTCAATACATATTAACGCCATCTGTTTCTCAGTCTTCTCGCATAACGTCCCGGATTGACACAAAAGGCACTGACTGTGTCCTGAGTTTGCAGTCTAACAGTTTGCTGGTTTTTCATTTTGATGTTTTTAAGTATTGGATCCCATGTTGATGAAAGTTTCCAACCATCTTCTCTATTACGTATAACGTCGAAATAATTTTAAAATTAACTAAAATATACGCGATAATATCCGGTAAAAAGTGTTTTATTTAAAGTATGTATCGTGAAAACTTAAGAAAAGATTTTATTCTTATCTGCATCTGTTAGCTCGACAAGTCTCCCCCCCCCCCCCCCTCCAATTATACATAAGACAAACACCCTCAAACGGCACCCGTTCACGAGAGCCATCGCCCTCCTCAACCATATAAGAGGGAAATGAGCGACCCGTCACCCGGCCCGTCACTACTTAGGCCGCCTAAATAGCATGTTAGGTAGAAAAAGTAAAATGTCTTTCGGAAACAAACGTACACTTTACAAGGTTTGCGTTAGACCCGTCATGACATATGCCTCGCCAATCTTTGCCCACGCCAAACCCTCCGTCCTGCACAAACTGCAGGTAGTTCAAAATCTCTTTTGCCGCAGGGCCACAAACGCACCGTGGTACGTGCGTAACGCGGACTTGCACAGAGATCTTGAACTGCCTGCAGTACAACAACACCTCAAAACACCTCTGAAGCGTTCTTCAAACGCTCCGAAACCCATCCCAATCCTCTAGTTCAAGATTCAGTCTCATATACTACTCCTGTCTTAGATTCGAAGTTCAAAGTCGATAGGCCTAGGAATGCGCTAGCGTTCTCTTCCACCAGGCTGACATCGGATCTTGAAGCCCTTCTGGCCGCAAATTCAAGTTGTAATCTTAATTCGAATTAATTTAACTTCTTTAATATTTATTTAATTTTATTTTAAATTTCTATTTTCATTTTGAGCACATTCTGTGCTATGAATTCACCTTCAGTGCTTTGAACACCTTCAGTGCTATGTAAATCCCAGCGGGTGACCCCTTCTGGGCCCCGATAGCGCGGCCTCTTAGCACGAGCCATTCAGGGGGTTTTTTAGTGGGTATAGACTCTGGTAGGCTCGAATCCCACATAACTCAGATCGCGCGCGCGGAGTATGCGTCAGAGCATTTTTTCATTCCTCCTGCCCTTTCCGTGGAGGGGAACAAAAAAAACCCGTCACCCGACGCTACCATTAGAATACGTACTTTAGTGACAATGACGCTTTAGATATTCATCGGGACAAAGAACTCAACGAACAAACAGACACATTACACATGTATTATTGCAATTACTAGTAAAAATTCCTGTTAATGAGAGGATTATACCCAATGGCTTTTATCATCCAAATAATCGGATAATTTATAAATAAGCGTTAGCACACATCTTTTTCTTTATAGTTTCTTTAAATTTGTCAAGACCTTGGATATCCTCAGGAACCTTATTATAAAAGCGTATACATTGACCCATGAATGAGTTAGTGACTTTATGAAGCGTACTATCATGAGCTGCCAGCATATTTCTTCCTCTTGTGTTAACATTGTGAAGATCTCTTGTTCTTTTGAACAGGGCTATGTTATATTTTAGATATGTTATATTTTCTTAAACATATTGCGAATAGAAAGTACGAATATTTATTTCCTTATATTTACTTCTAAGTGATACCCTTGGACTGAACTGATAGATTGCGTGAATGGCCCTTTTCTGCAGAATAAATATAGTATCGATGTCGGCAGCACTACCCCACAACAGAATGCCATATTTCAGAGGCTATGAAAGTAACCGAAATAGACTAATCGAGCAGTTGTTTCATTAGAAATTTGTCTCATTTTTTTAACCATATAACAGCGGCCGCACCGCATTTGTCGAGACGAGCCGAATAAGCCGACCAGTTGAAAGCTGTAATAGACTACTCGATCGGAACTTGCCGAATATGTTCTTCAGGCCGGCCAGCCTGGCACTGGCGGCCTTGTCGCTTAACAAAATTATTTACTGCTGACCCGAAAGTACAGGGCTGAACGTATGGGCAGGGCCCTTAACACGCATTCAAACGATCCCTACTCACTATGCAATTTTAAAGATGTAGGACTATATTTATTCTATTTTGTTTATTTTAACTTAAAAAACAACTTAATATTTCTGCCATTTTTCCAGGTCTTTACTTCAGCGTATGAGACTAAATTCACGGTGTTGCCCTTCGAAATAAAAGCGACTCTCACCGACATATTCAAGAACAGAAGAGGTACGTTAAGTTACCATTAACTATAAAACTTTGATATGTTTTTATTTAGTTTGGTACAACATAAACATCAGCAGTTCAACAGCACACGAAAATCTTTGGGAAATATCTTGAAAATGTATGTAGCCAGATTGTAATATATCTAGCGTATAATTCCCTTTATAGAAAAGGGATAAGGGCTTCTCTCACACGAAAGCTTTTGATATGTCTGCTCGACAAACGTGCCATACACAGATTGGTTTTTTCTTTCGAAGTGTTTCCACTTTATTTCCACGTGTTTATTTACGGCCCTATTGGCCTTCTACTCGTAAATGTCACCGGACTTGGTTGCTTAGTGCTGTCGGCGCTTAGAAGGGCACGGACCTTGGCTTAGGACGTCGTATATGGAAGGGTATTTTCTTTAAGGCCTGTTTGGTATGGAGGTAAGTAGCCTTGCCTTTCATGCCAGAGGTCCCGGGTTCGAATCCTGGTAGGGGCAGATTTCATTTTCATATTTGCTTTCTAGTCATGAATGTGTAAGATGTTTATTTAAGTTTATTTCTAATATTTATATTTAAAAAAATATATCTATGTGTGTTTACATATTTCTTAAGTATATTTATCCGTTATCTAGTATCCATAACACAAGTTCTTAATGATACTTAATTTGGGTTAGATAATGTGGTGTGATTGTTAGAAATATTCTTTTATTATTTATTATTCTTTTCTTTTAGGTACAATTATATAAGTATAGATACAAAAAGAAATGGGACGCGTCTTCTTTTGCATACTTGGGCAGCAACATTTCACAAAATCTATGAATACTTTGCTGACTATTGTAAAGATACACACCAAAAAAATTAGAACCGACTGTGTAGACATTTTGAATACGTCAAGGAAGTTAAATATATAAAAAAAAATACAACCTTATCTTGGCTATATTCTGGCTGATTCCATAATTTTTGATATAAAATATTACTCACAAAAAATAATCTGTAGTATTTATTTATACCTAGTCAAAGATCGCACAAAACAATTATCATAATAACATAAGATTTATTTACGTAAATATTCATAAGAAACGTGTTATCCATAGTTACTATATTATGTTACTAGCTGTACCCGCGACTTCGTCCGCGTGGAATTTAAACAAAAAATGTTAATTTGTTTATTTAGTTTTTTTTTGGTGTTTGCATTTTTATTATAATTATATCATTTATTTTCAGATTTTTGTATTAGCTTTATTGAAAAATTTCTTTATATACAATATTTGGTGTACGATTTTCTTGGGCTAAAACAACAACACTGCTGGCATTCCTCGCACGTGAACATGCCACGTATAGTTGCACATGGGAAAAGCAACCTTTAGTTAAATCTATACCAGCTTTGCTTAACGTTTGTCCTTGGGACTTGTTAATTGTCATAACAAAACTGACATTGATCGGGAATTGCAATCTTTTGAATTCAAATGGAAAATTTAATGGTATTATAGGAATCTGTGATATAAATACGATTTCACCTTTTCTGTATTTACGACCTTCTATAACGTTTCCTTGCAACGACACTACTCGCAACCTAGTACCATTGCAAAGCGGGTATAAATTACACAATAGCGTGATGCGCACGCCAACCTTAAGTTCTATTTTTCCCGCGGGTTCACCCGGCACAATTATACTGTTTAATTCTGTTGGATAATTAACCACTTCATCCGGATTGCAAACTGTATTGATGGAAAGATATTTAATAATAATAATATTTAATAATATTTCTAACAATCACACCACATTATCTAGCCCAAATTCATTAAGAACTTGTGTTATGGATACTAGATAACGGATAAATAAACTTAAGAAATATATTTATATATAATATATATATATATAATATATATTTAAATAAAAATTCGCGGGTAGTCGTGAAATAAACACGCATTTTTAGTGTGCTCCCAAGTTTTATTTATTTTAAAATAGTTTTTATAGTAATTTTAAACAAATAAATGTGGTGACTTGCAGCCACACTCACCTGCACTCACTTAACACAAAGTTTTCTCACTAAACTTCCCAGTAACTAGTAAGTACAACAACAAATTATTTACACAACAATGGAAGCACTTGCTAAAATGTTCGAGGCACGATTCACTGAGTATGAAAGCAAGCTGGAGAAAGTTGCTGCTAATCCCACAGCACATGTGGATCTTGCAACATTATCCAAAGACTTCTTGTCCTTTAAGAACCTGATGTGGCAAATGTTCAAGCAGTTAAAGTTGGAACTTGAGTCTCTCAGTTTATCACAAGACCGACTGGAGACTGCTTCACGCAGAAAAGTTTTGTTGTTCCATGGAGTCTCTGAAAAGCAAAAGGAAAAGGTACATGAAGTAATACAGCATGTTATTTGTGATCAGATGAAATTGAACAAGACATGTACTAACCATATTGAAGTATGTCATCGTCTGGGACGCTTTTCTCAGGATAAAATGAGGCCAATTCTAGTGCGATTTCAAGACATGGAGTCTCGACATCTGGTTTGGGATGCCAAAACCAGTTTGAAGGGCACTGGGATAGTAATCTCAGAGTTCTTGACGAAGACAAGGCAGCGACTTTTTGTCTCGGCGCGTCAACATTTTGGAATAAAGAACTGCTGGACAGCTGAAGGGAGAATTATTATCAATCTACCAGACAAGTCGCGGCAAAAGATCGAAACGCAGTGCGCACTTGACGAAATTATTACACAGTTTCCGGCTGTTGGTGTTCCTGAACCTGCTGCCCAAGCTTCAGCTCCTAAAATTACAGAAAAATCGCCAAGGAAGACGCGCCGCCGTCAATAAGTTTGTCTCCATTTTATACTTTTCAATATTTCTCAAAAATTATGTATTCATAACTTAACCAAACTTCTTAACTTGGCCGACTTATACTTATAAATCTTTTGAGATTTTTACGTCGGTATTTTTAAATTGTCTGTACATCTTTTACAAGTTTTGCATGTATGTATAACTCAATTCTGTTTTTAGGTTATTTTTCTTTGTTTACATTGTTCTGTTGCCTGTTGTGTGACGTTTGCAACAGTTCTTAAATTTTGACAGATTGCTCAATCTCACTGAGGAAACGTCACGTTCATGCATAATTTGTATACGTGCCAACATTTATAGCACCTATAGTGGTATCATTTTCAGCAACCTGTGAGTGGTGAGTTGTGGATTGCGGCTCTGAAACTTAATTTAAGGTATTTATAGCCCAGTTAATTTTGTACGTATATTATATTACTGATATATATATATATATATATTTTATTGTATTGTTTATTTATTTATATTAAATTGTTTTAATGGACTCTGTTGATGAAATTGATGACAGTTTCTTCTCTTGCTCGACTTCTTCTTGCAGTTTCGCAAGTGCAGATAGTTCTTCTTCCCTATCACCAACTCTGCATGAACAAATATCTTCCTCCTTCTCAAACCATCCACATAAATTAAAAATTGTCCACATTAATGCACAAAGCGTACCTAGTCACTACTCTGACCTTGTGGCTACCTTTTCTACTAGCAATGCCGATGCCATACTTATATCAGAGACGTTTCTCAAGCCATCCCTTCCTTCTACACAGTATTCTCTTCCTGGATTCAAACTTATTCGCAATGATCGTACCGGAAAAGGCGGTGGTGGAGTGGCCATCTATCTCCGCGCCGACATACCTTATACAATAGTAAGCTCCTCTCCTTCTCCTTATTCAGAATCTGCAGAGTATCTTGGGATCGAAATAATTGTTCATCATGTTAAGATTTTACTTACAGTTTTTTACAGTCCCAATATGTACATCAATTATTTCGAGACTCTTGATAACTATTTCCATAATTTTTGTTCCACCTATGATCACGTTCTTGTATTAGGTGATTTTAACACTTGCATGATTAAAAACAACTCACGATCTCGCAGATTACAATCCATCCTCTCTTCCTATAATCTATCCATGTTACCTTTATCTCCCACCCATCATTTCCCTGGTTGTGTTCCCTCTCTTATAGACCTCATGTTAGTATCATCCCCACATTATATAGTGAACCACGGGCAACTCAATGCACCTTTCTCTTACCATGATTTAATTTATTTATCTTTTCGTGTACGTCTCCCCAAACAGAAACCACCGTCCTTACTACTCCGGAGCTTTAATAACATCAATATTGAATCCCTACAGCTTGACGCTGAAACCATAGATTGGTCGCCAGTGGTATTATGCAACGACATCGATGGCAAAGTCGAAAACTTTAACTTGCTACTTTTGGAATTGTATGATAGACATGCCCCGCTTAAAAGAGTTAAAATTAAGCATAATCCAGCTCCCTGGTTGTCAGTGACTATTAAAGACGCCATGTGTCTCAGAGATAAGGCCAAACGCAGGTACAAACGCACTCCAACTGAACATAACTTGATTTCTTATAAATATCTAAGAAACCGATGCAGCCGTCTATGTCGCGATGCCAAAAAGCGCCACTTCCATGATTCCCTTATAAACCGTAGCCCTGCAGAAGTCTGGAAATTTCTCAAGTCCGTAGGCATTGGCAGATCTCCATCTACTGAACTTCACAACTTCAATTTAGATTCACTGAACCAACTGTTTTCCCAACCTCCTGTTGTTGTTAGTTCTGCCATTAAAGATAATACTTTAGTATCGTTATCGAATATTCCTTCGACTCATTCTGCTTTTGTGTTAAAAACTGTAACAGAAGATAACGTTAAGAAGTCCATTCTCTCCATAACATCTCCAGCTATCGGTGAGGATAAGCTGTGTTCAAAAATGATTACTTTGATATTACCGATTCTGCTACCAGTACTCACACATATTTTTAATTTCTCCCTTACAACCAGCACTTTCCCTACTTCCTGGAAACATGCTCATGTTATTCCGTTACCCAAGATTCCTAACCCTAGTTCTCTTTCCCATTTTCGTCCAATATCCATCCTACCTTTTCTCTCCAAAGTGCTTGAGCATATCGTACACGCTCAACTTTCAAAGTTCCTTGTAGACAATAACCTTATTAGTAGCTTTCAATCCGGCTTCCGACCAGGGCACAGTACAACTTCTGCGCTTATAAATGTCACCGATGACATTCGATGGGCCATGGAAAATAAATCCCTTACACTATTAGTACTACTAGACTTTAGTAGTGCATTCAATTCTGTCGACTTTGACATCCTCCTTGGCACTTTAACATCTCTAAATGTCTCTCCTTCTGCAGTGGCCTGGTTCAACTCTTATCTTCGAGGCCGGTCGCAGCGGGTTCGCCATGGTGAGTCTCACTCTAACTGGTGTGATGTTGTAGCGGGCGTGCCTCAGGGTGGCGTTCTCTCCCCTCTACTCTTCTTAGTATTTATTGACTCTATTACCACAGTTCTTTCGTGTAATTTCCACCTTTACGCTGATGATTTGCAGATTTACCGCCATTTTGCTGTCCCAGATTGTTCAGCAACTATTGCTGCTATAAATAAAGATCTTAGTTGCATCAGTAACTGGGCTAAGTCATACGGCTTGTGTGTAAATCCGAGCAAATCAAAAGCCATGATTATTGGCAGTCGGCATATGCGTGGCTGCATCGATTTGACCAACTTGCCCTCTGTTGTCCTTGATAGTACTCCTATTGAGTTCACTGACACGGCTAAAAACTTAGGGGTTACATTTGATTCTTGTCTCACTTGGAATGCAAATGTCAGTGAAATCAGTAGAAAAGTATATTATTCTTATCACAAGCTCAAGTGCCTTCGCAGTTTTCTGCCGTTTCAGACCAAGATTTCTCTTGCTCAAACCCTCATCCAATCAATTATCGAATACGCAGACGTCTGTTACTTGGATATTACTGAGGATCTCCTAAATAAACTAGAACGATTACAGAATCTGTGTATTCGATTTATCTTTGGTCTCAAGAAATTTGATCATGTCTCTGAATACCGTAGAAGACTCCGATGGCTTCCCATAAGACATCGTAGAAACGCCCGCATCCTAAATGTACTCTTTAACGTCCTGTATAACCCATGCTCTCCACGTTACCTGAGTGACCGTTTTTCCTTTGCGCACAATGAAGATGAGCATTGCAGAGTGAATAAGCGAACTTTATTAAATTTAAAATTACATAAAACAGACTTTTTTTCCTACTCTTTCACAATACATGCGGTAAGGTTGTGGAACTCATTACCCTACGAAATTCGGGAATCCAAAACTCTATCCTCATTCAAGAAACGAGTAAGAGAACATTACTTGTCGAATATTTAAGTTTCTGTCACTATTTCACTAGTTTATTTACAAGTTATCGTTTTATATTTATGTAGGTATGTATATATTTATGTATGTATGTGTGTATGTTTATTGTATTTTATATGGATTTATTTCCTATGTGTATGTATTTATTGTTTTTGTTTTACATGTGTATTTTTATTTAGTACTACTAGTACACTAAATTTGCTCTTTTTACACACTCTCCAGTCTCAGGTCTGCTGGAAGAGATTTCTGTTAGAAATAAGCTGTACCTTTGTACAATATCTATAAGTTTTATTATGTATTTTATATTGTAGTTACAAAAACGATAAAATAAATAAACGATAAAATAAATAAGCACACATATATATTTTTTGTTCATGTATAAATATTGGAAAAAAACTTAAATAAACCTACATACACATCCATGACTAGAAAGCCAATAAAAGTCTCGTCAAAATTGGTCCAGCCATTTCAGAGATTAGCCGGCACAAACAGACAGACAGACAAAAATTGTAAAAGATGTTATTTTGGTGTATATACCGTATATATATTCATATGCATATAGTAAAAAACGGTTATTTCAACATTACAAACAGACACCCCAATTTTATTTATATGTATATAGATGTATAGATAATATTACATGATACATTTATTGGTCTCTAACCTTGAATCAAATAGTAACATTGTTTAATAGTTGTGCTTTTTTTTCTAGATAAATTTGATTTAAATTGATCTGCACAAATATTCTTATAAATTAAGCTTTTGTTTTGATACTGTATTATTATGTATATTTTATTTTGTTTTACTAACATAGGTACGAAGTTTCTGTACTTACTTACTAACACAATATGGACTTTGTCTAAAATAAACAGAATTTATTTTACTTTTATTAAATATTTAAGGCCGATCAATTATAGCTTGAAGAACGACTTGTATCACTGTACCTGTGCGTTTTGAGCCTAGTGGGCCGGTCCAATCCAGTGCATTTCAAACAAGAAGCGTTGTCGTATTTATTGTAGGTTTTAATACAAAATACAAGTATCAAGAAGTTATAAGTGACATTCACGGTAGTATGTACCTGTGGAAGTCTAAACATTCGCAAAATGAGAGGAAAACAGGCTTAGTAAAATAAAGTTACTATTTTTTGCAACTGTTACTTAAATATTTAATTGAAAAAGATTTTGACCTCTTCTCAAATTTATATTCTGAACCACACAGATATTTTATTTTAGCGAGTTAATTTATGCATTTGATAAGAAACAAAAAGTTTATATTATTAACGCAGCGCTGAAAGATTTTCTGTCAGTTTGTCGTCCATACCTTTAAAATACCTAATGTGAACAAAGAGACACAACAAACTGAACACGGCAATCGACCCGTAATTTCCTAAGGCAGTAACTTAAGTGCTATATAAAGGAAACTGGTTTCTCCTTAAAAATATTAGTACGTGGGGTTTGGGTAAGTTATGGTTAGATTGACGTGTATTTACGCCAGGTTAGGTCATATTAGGTCACACAAATGTTCATTAAATTTGCAATATAGAATAATATCCGCAATGAACAATATCAGCAGCGTGATAAGATTTCCTGAGTCGGTTGACATTTTGTAAGCAACAGATACGTAGCTTAGACGAACAAAAACTGCACGTATGGAATCACACTATATTTTTTCAGGTTGTTGTTAAAGAGAATTGTTTTCCTAAACATAAATAAATAATGGTCCTATATAGTAGACTGAAACTCCCTTAGCAAACTTTCCAGATGAGTAATTCTAGGATATACACTGGTTTCCCAATCGTGACAATTTATTGCATCTTTATTTATTATTGTATGGATAATGGCTTAGGTAATTGATTTGTGTATTGTTTGAAATGCCCATGATTTGTAATCATTTATATTTCTCAATGTGTGAACTAAATTGTGAAATGAAAATAGTGTGGTTGTTTTTCCCACGTTTTATGAATAAACAATGTTAGGTACATCGAAGAATCGTTTAGTCTGTTATAAATGTTGTAAAGGATTTAATTTTATTGGGGATAAAATACAAGGGCTCTAAGTAAATAATCGCGTTTAGTTCGGCTAGTGGTACATCTTTAACTAATCGAAGGTCGAAATTTACTCTTAATACCCTTGAACTCAAGGTCACTGCTAAAATTTATTAAGTGCGATTATTATTTAAAAAAAACCAGACATAACAAAATAGATTGTCATTATAATTGGGAGAAGAAGTCTTTAGAAAGATCGTGTTCTAGAACAATCAGAGTGCGGTTCACTTTTTCACAAACCATGCTAATCATTTAAAATTCTACATTTTCAATTTCATTTATATCATGTCATTTAAAATGTACATCTTACCTAAACTTTCCAGGAGTCTTCGAGAACAAACGCCACACGACCAACCCATCTCTCAGCGGTGAGATCGTGTTCCCTGGACCGACCAGCGGCGGGTTCCTACCAGAAGTGCCAGAGGAATGCCAGCGGACCGGCATATGTGATGATGTGCCCAATTACCCTGAGGAAAGAGTGGAGGAGATTGTTAGGAAGGTTTGTTGAACATCATTTCTTAATATTATTAGAGTTCTGTTCCCAAATGACGTTAATTTCGAAGCCTTCGCTAGGTGGCAGCAAGCTTATGAAATAAAATAGCAGGTAAGAGCTCCCTCCAGACGGTTCAAATTTGCATGACACTGAAATTGACAAAATTTTAGCTAAGCATTGGAGCTAGGTTTATAAAATTGATAAAATTGGTGGCGTAAGCATTTCATGAACGAAACCCAAGATCACCAAGATATACCTAAAAGACGGAGGACTCAAAATAATACAAAACAACGCATTATATACGGTTCTCCAAAATTAATATTAAGTTCGTCTAAGTCTTCAACGGGGGACTATTTTAATCATTCGGAAAAAGGACACATGCGCTCAGACCATATTGCTGAACAACTTTCTTAAAGTCACTATATAGTAAGACTGAAAAAAAATATCGATAATCGAGGTATTTATTTTTTTTCTTATTTTTCTTGGAAAAGTTTCTCAGGATTGTGACTATTTTCATTCCACCTAAGTGTTTTTTTAGTTTTGGAAATAGGTGGAAGTCAGAAGGTGCCAAGTCAGGTGAATAAGGCGGATGAGGAAGCAATTCGAAACCACAATTCACTATTTGAGCCATCGATTCTGCAGATGTGTGAACACGAGCATTGTCCTGATGAAACAAAGCTTTCTTGATCACCAATCCTGGTCTTTAAGAGTTTATTTCTTCGCGTAAACGACGTAATAGTGTGCAGTAGTCTGCAGAATTTATAGTTTGACCTCTTTCTAAGTAATCAACCAAGATGACACTCTTAGAATCTCAGAAAACCGATACCATTACCTTGTTTACTGAAAAACACACCTTGGCTTTCCGGGTGTCTTCCATGGTTTGGATTGTTGTTTGGATTCAGGAGTATAGTGATGAACCCATGTTTCGTCCATTGTAACAAACCTTGCCAAAAGTTCGTTTGGATTAGCTTGAAAAAGCTCTAAACAGTCTCTAGAAATCGTGAGCCAAGTTCGTTTCTATTAAACTGAAAGAAGCCGCGGAACCCATATTGCAGACACCTTGTGGAACCCTAATTCGTAAACTATCATGTTTTGTGTACGTTCATATGAAATCCCTAGAGCTTCAGCTATCTCAGATACCTTCCATCTTCTGTCTCCCATGATGAGATCACATATTTTTTCGATGTCTTTCCGAAGTTGTAGCTGTAAAAGGCCGTCCAGAGCGGGGGTCATTTTTGATGCTCTCTCGTCCACGCTTAAATTCAGCTGTCCACTTTTTTATCACTGTATACGACGGAGCAGATGTTCCTAAAGTAGCCACCATATCTTCATGAATCTGCTTTGGAGTTAAGTGTTTCTTGTGGAAGTATTTGATCACGGCACGTTGCTCTTAACTATCCATTTTCAAAATTAATGAAACTTGCTCTCACTTAATGTTCAATAAAATAAATAATTATGCATGTATCACAGAGAAAAATTGCACAGAGACTGACAAAGTTTCATATGAGGGTAGTTTTATTATAATATGACAACGCTATCTACGTTAGGCCGCGAACTTTTTAATCCACCCTCGTACAAATCATGACTACCACCAGCTCGGAAAAACCTACGTGAAGAAGAATGGGAATCGTATTTTCAAAATCAATTTACAACAGCTGTTATGCATTAACAATCGACAAAATAAAATTCAATCGACCAGAATGACGTAAACATCGATACTGTGAGAAGGTTTATTTGGCGTTGTTGAAAAAAAATTCGTAAGGAATTTACTCCTTTTTTACTAATATCGAAAAATTCTAATAATATAAATTTCGCCGTGTACGTCATAGCTTGACAATAAAATATACCCGTTCTGTGGTCTCGACTTATTTGGTTTCCTACCTAACTGCGGCCACCATCTTATATGGTTTGAAGGGAGTTCAATTCTCCTTGTTTAGGTATCGGTGCCGGTAAGTGAAGTGAGCAACTTCCGAATATTATATTTTATTAATTTACTAGTGCTTCCAACCGTGGCGTTGCTTGAATATAATAAATAATAAATCTCATAATAAATCTTTATATTTTTGTGGGCTAGGTGGGATCCACAAGCAGTTTTTTTTGTTTGTTTTGCGTCTAAGCAGGCACCCTCCGCGGGGAGGAAGGTGGTAAAAGCGGCATCCATACTATGCAGCCGTTCTGCAGGGCGATGTGGGACTCACCCGAGTGGCACCTACCAACTAAAAACCACCTCGTTGGGTGTAGCAAAATTTTGCCGTTAGCTTTCATCGGAGGCGCCATCCGATTAGGAAAGGGGGTGCACGAGCCGGGTCTTCCGCCGGTTGTGAAAGTTGCACTGAAGGTGCTCAAAGGGACATGAGGTAGGGCCGCTCTGGGCAGCTGTGCAACAAAGTTTTATCACGGCGACTAGGTAAATAGTTTGCACGTACAATAATTTTTACTAACATTTATAAATATATATATTTTTTTTTATCAGGACGGTTGACATTAATAACTTAGAAGATTGAATCATTCATTACGAACTAAACTGAATAGGCATAATCAAAAAACGCGACACAATTGTTTTTATTTAACTTTTTCCTGGCCGGCAAACGAGCACGCGATCCACCAGATGGTAAGTGCCATCCGTGCCCATGGACATCATCAGTCGTAGACGTTATTGATTTAATTGTGTTGTTATTTATTGATGGGAAATAAAAAGTCAAGCCACAAATTTCTTTATTGTCCACGTGATGATCTAATTTTATAACTAAGCCACGGGAATAAGATAATAAGCCTCTAATACACTAATTTGTATTTTTTGCAACGCGTACTAAATACTCTATAGAAATCGTAGTAGTTAAATTTGGGTTAGGTTAATGTTAGGCTGTAATTATCGCATGCACGAGCCGAGCGAGCGAAGCGAGCGTGGTGCGGGAGCACCCGGCGAAGCGCCATAATCGGAAATGGATAATAATTCAAAATAGTGGCCTACTTAGATGATAACTAGTGGCTAAGATAGTATTATTTAGAAGCTCGTCGGTTGTGGCTGAGTTATTAATTTAGATGGAAATCAATTTTTTGTGGCGTATAATGCTATTAGAAAGAAGTCCGTTAAATTAGCACCCTTTATTGATTACCGATTAATAACGCGTTCTCCCGGCCGTAGGATTAAATTGAAAATAGTTTTGTTCCAACAATTGCACAGGCTGCTCCTTCCCTGTATCCGGGACACAACCACGTCGACGTGCTTATTACGGTGGCTACAATAGGAAGGACTGTAGCACCACCCAGACGAGATGTTAACATGAGAAACTCTCCTATCGCTAAATAGCTACGAACAACCCGTCACTATGCCGTCGGGCCCTCAAGTCCGGTGACATTTAAAAAGCGAAAAGGCCCATAAATAACCTGTTCATTTCGACAAAAACAAAAGCCGTCCAGCCATCAACACATGCTGCATCATGTTGTACCAGGAAAAATTATGTGAATATTTAAAAAAGCGATATTACTAATTATACATAGTTATCGCAACGCTGCGTGCCGACCTAACCGAATACTTTTTAATGAAATACCATTTGATAAAATTGTATGTACACTTTTTATGATCGTGATAAATAAAATAACACACTGTTTACTTATACAAGTGAACATATGGTAATATTGCCTATTTAATATAAAGAAAAATTAGTATTTATATCTTATCAACTTGTGATGGTGACTGAAAATGTTTGATTTCATGTTTATATACAATAGGTCTTCAATCGATAGTTTACAGGTTTTGCAAAGGCCTGCAATGCAAAAAAATGCATCATCGAAAATAATTCAAGATCTTCCGCAATAACTATACTGGGTATAATATTCAAGTCCAACCATATAATATTCATAAATTTATATCAAGACCATTTCATTAAACTAACATCAGAATAACTTATCCTCTGGATAACTCATCAATAATCATGAATGAGCGTAATAATTCACAATGTTATCTGACAAGTTTCGAAGCTACCATTTTCAAAAGCTATGAGGAACAATATGCTGCGCTCCGTTTGCCGATTACAGCACTCAGAGCGCTCATATACCCGTTCCGATTGCCCGTGAGCGCGCTCACAGCGATATCGATACGTCATCAATGACGTCAAAAACGCCGCCATCTTCCCGCTCACAGTGCCCAAGCTACGGAGCATGATCGCTGTGAGCGGCCTGTCAAAACTGACACATGACTTTACTTGTTGATGTTTTTATTAGTCGATTAAAGATTTTAAAAGCTTGCTTATTAATTTTCTTTTGTAATAATATAAAAAAATGGCTCCTGCTTCATTCAGGGTCAAAGATCTTAATGAAATTATAACTTTAGACTTAAGCGACGATCAATCAAAATGTTAGCGCGAAATTTACCGTTCCGATTGCAATAACACTAATAACACTTTTAGCGTGCTCAAACGAATCGGAACGGTTTTGAGCACTTTTAGCGCTGTGAGCGCTGTAATCGGCAAATGGAATGCAGCAATAGAGAGCTTTTCAAATTTATCCCATTATTTACGTCAAACTTGTGACAATTACAAACACAAAGCTGACTGTCAGTCACTGACGTATATTCATTACATTGGGAAATGAAATGAAATATTTATTTCTCAACATTGGCAATTACTTGTTCTTATTGACGTCAAACAAAACATGATTCTACCACCAGTTCGAAAAAACCTGCGTGAAGAAGAACTGGCAAGAAACTTCACGGGTATATTTTTTTCAAAATAAATGTACAGAGTCTCTTTATGTCTATACAAAATTATTATTTTCTGCATCTGTTAGCTCGGCAAGTCACCCGCCCCCCAAGTAACCAAACGACGAACACCCTCAAACGGCACCCGTTCACGAGTTAACGCGGGATCCAGCCATCGCCCTCCTCGACCATATTAGAGGGAAGTGAGCGACCCGTCACCCGACGCTACCATAAGAAGACGTACTTTAGTGACAATGACGCTTTAGATATTCGTGGGGAGTGCGTTCCAAATGCCGCTCACAATGCTATCAACGCTTAAACTGTTCATAACAGTTCCGATTCGTTTTTGCGCGCTTGCAAGTGATACTTGTGCTATTTCAAATGAACCAAATAGCGCTCTAAAATTCTAATTGCTGCTCGCTTACATTTAAAGTTAGTAGGTCTTTACCTATGAAACTGCCGTTTTGCCGTACTGGCCATTTCAAATGAAAATATTTTTTTTTTTGACTGATAATTCTAATTTCAAATTAATTTGATTTGACAAACATGGAGTTCTTTTTCTAAAATCGTCATTTGTTTAATAGTTAGTGTTTTGTTTTCAACGCATTCGAACATTTTTCGTCATCATGGATAAGTTAAAAATTCGAGTAATTATGGAGTATGAGTACCGTCGTGGCAGCAAAGCGGCACAAGCGGCATGCAACATCAACGACGTTTACGGAGCGAACACTACAAACGAACGCACCACTCGTTATTGGTTTACCCGCTTCCGTTCTGGAAATTTTGACCTGAAAAATGAACCCCGTGGTCGTCCGAAAACTTTGGTCGACAATGACGAATTAAAGGCAATTGTGGAAGCTGATGAAACTCAATCCACGGCTGAATTAGCAGCAGCTTTCGACGTTAGCATCAAAACAATATTGGTCCATTTGCGTCAAATTGGCAAGGTAAAAAAGCTTGACAAATGGGTACCCCACGAACTCGATGACCGCCAGCGCGAAGTACGCGTGGAGACGTGCCTTGCACTGCTCAGCAGGCATACAAATGAAGGAATTCTGAACAGCATTGTTACTTGTGACGAGAAATGGATCCTGTTTGACAATCGTAAGCGCTCAGCAAGTTGGTTGGACCCTGGTTCAGCACCCAAACAATGCCCTAAACGAAAACTTACCCCTAGAAAAGTGATGGTCATTGTTTGGTGGTCTAACGCGGGTGTAATTCATCACAGCTTCTTGCCAAACGGGACAAGCATTACTGCAGATGTGTACTGTGAAGAACTGAACACAATGATGGAGAAGCTCGCACGTCTCCAACCAGCTTTGGTCAATCGTTCGGCTCCACTGCTCCTGCACGACAACGCGCGACCTCATACTGCACAGCAGACGGTCTCCAAGCTACAAGAGTTGGGGTTGGAAGTTCTCCGTCATCCGCCGTACTCACCAGACCTTGCGCCTACAGACTTCTACTTTTTCCAGAATTTGGATAACTTCTTGGCGGGAAAAAAATTCAAAACCCGAGAGGCAGTACAAAATGCCTTTGAAGAATTTGTTGCCTCCCGTCCAGCTGATTTCTTCAAGAAAGGCATCAATAAGCTACCAATGCGTTGGCAAAGATGCATTGATTGCATGGGTGATTATTTTGATTAATAGAAATAAAAAATATATAAAAAAATTACGCTTCATTTATTTCGTGAAAAACGGCAATTTCATAGGTAAAGACCTAATATATATTCACTATGA
The DNA here is from genome assembly GCA_923062675.1 of Marasmarcha lunaedactyla. Classification (NCBI taxonomy): domain Eukaryota; kingdom Metazoa; phylum Arthropoda; class Insecta; order Lepidoptera; family Pterophoridae; genus Marasmarcha; species Marasmarcha lunaedactyla. Next base: position 2,365,088 of record OV281344.1, read on the forward strand.
TCTTCGACCCTGATTGTAACAGGAGCCATTTATTTATATTATTACATCATAAAAATAATGAGCAATGAAAAATTTTAATGAAAAAATATTTATTTAAAACAATGAGGTAAGCACAATTAATACATCTTCCCCGAATTTTAAACTAGCGTTAGCATTATTTTAGGGCTCAGTATAATAAATATAAGTTTGACTCAAATGAAAGTAAAATCCTTATCAACTAAATATTTTGTGTTAGTATGCGCATGAATGTAATCACGGATGATTTTATGTGTGTCAGTGTTTGTGCGTGTTTTGTGTTCGTATGATAAATCCATTAGAGTTTCGTAAATGAAAAACTACATTCACTTTTGTATTCACATTCACACACATCACTACATTTTGTACACATACATATATACGTACATTATATCAAATAAATAGTCCATAATAGGCTGAATTTGTTACATAATATAAAATAAATACATAAATACCATTTGTTATTCGCCGTTACTACATTATCTATTTTATTATTTAAAAAAGATCTTCATTTTCTTACAAATTTAAACATTAGCCATTGTTTTATTTTATCTTTAACTCACAGAATTAGATTTATACTTTTAATCAAATTTATTGCACAATCTGGGAGCAATATAGCAATAATGATTTTGTGCAAATATTCTTGTAACAGTAGGTATGGGACAATCATTTCTATGTTTATTACCTAGTAGATGATTGATTAAGCGGTAAAAACCAGCCTGCGGCAAGCAAGCTTCTAAAATCTTTAACCGCCTCGATAAAAACATCAACATTGAAACGTCTCGACACAGTTTTGACATATCTCTGTGAGCAACCATGCTCCGTAGCTTGGGCACTGTGCGTAGCAAGACGTCATTGATGACTTATAGATATCGGTCGCAGACATTCAGACATTCGGAACGGGTATATAAGCGCTCCGAGCGATATAATGGGCATTCGGAACGCACGCTGGGTAGACTATTGTCAAAGGTATTGTAGGGTTACCCTCGTAATAAAATTGACAAATCAAAAAAAAATAAAGGAACTAGCACAGTCTTTAAATAAATTTTTGGCCTTCGAATGAGCATTTAAAAAAGGCACTGGCCAAATTAAAAATATTAATTTTCGCCTTGTTTAAATTTTTTATCGCAGTGAAAATACTCTTCTAAAATAAAGTCATTTCTAATTTATTTTTTAATTATTTTAGCATGTATTGTATTTTAATGTATTATTCAAAACAAAACTATTGCTCACTTTGTAGGTATTTAAAATATTAACTAGATTTTAAGCATACTAACATTTCAGTAGTATAACCAAAGAATTTTCTTATATTTATTAAATTACAAGTGATAAAAAAAATTTGTTTATTACGAGGATAATTTTAACTTATCCTTTTATATTAAGCAACCAAGGCATGAATGAATTAGAATACGCACAACGTTACAAAAAACCAAAAATTTATTTGCGCCTATAGGTACTGATACTGTCATAGAAAAAGTTTTTTTGATGAGTAATATGATGTTTTTCTAATTTTGTAACAATTATTCTGTGTTTTTCCATTTTTCTACGTCATTACTCCTCGTATTAATTTAAATTTTCAAGCATTTGTGTTAAACATATATGTAGGGTGGATAATTGCGTAGTAAAAATGCAACAAATACACAACCAAAAAATAATACATTTTTATGTAAATTAGGTTGTTTTATAGTCTTTGTTGCGTATTTAAAATGGCGTGATATAAATTTTTATAAATGGCAAGGCACCCAACCGTTTCCGGATCCCATCCTCCTCCCCTCCCTAGTAATAGTTTTTGACACTTCTCGTTTTGCAACAACAAAAAAATATATCTCGGAACGGCCGTTCAGTAATAACTTTCGTGCAGTTATCTAAAAGTGTAAACTGTGACAATAAATAACTAGTGTACCTTCATTCATACTCTGGTAAGTGCTTTAGCCATTATTCTTAACAAAAGTTGGTCCTTTCTCGCCAATATTTAAGCCAGCTCACGCAACACGCGTCGCCGCCATATTTTTTATTTGTAAAACTTTTTAGAAAAACTTTTCGCTATGTCTAAATCTAAGCAACAGTTATTGGTATCAAAGTATGATTTTATGTTGGAAAAGGTTAGCATATTACATCATTCAGTCCAAAAGTTAGATTTTAATATTTCATCAAACTTAGAAAAGTTCAAATTACGTTGTTCCGATCTCGATTCAATCAAAGTAAATGTAGATGAAATTTATGTTACGTTGTCACAGTCACTAGAGCAAGATGAATTACAAGATCATAAAGTTAGGTATTTGCAATTTGAAGAACAATATTTCGATATTAAACTAAAGTTACAGACTTTAACATCTATTTGTGAAAAGGGTGAGGTTAGTTTGCCAAGCATGCCGGCGGAATGTAACGTAAAATTACCCAGTATAAGTTTGCCTAGTTTTAGCGGTAATTATTGCGATTTTCCCAATTTTATAAATATGTTTGATAGCTTGGTTCATCACAATCAGTCATTAGGTTCCGTCCAGAAAAAGCACTACTTACTAAGTTGTCTTTCGAACGAACCATTAAATCTAGTAAAACATTTGTCCAATACTCCCGACAGTTATGAAGTGGCCCGGAGTATTCTTATAGATAGGTACGACGACAAGCGCATGATTGCCGACTCGCATCTAAGTACAATGTTGTCATTACCTACCGTGCCCGCTAAGAACACGAATCAGCTGAGAAACTTTGTTAATATCTTGCAAGAGAATACGCGGGGCTTGACTAGTTTAGGCTTCCCAGTTAAAGAATGGTCTCTCTTGTTGTTACATATATTTACGCGACGGCTAGATAATGATTTACGGTCTAGATTCGAACTAACCTACCAACACCTCCACATACCTACTTTTGATAATTTACTTACATTTTTAGATACTCATTGTAAGACATTAGAAACCACGGGTCTATGTGCATCTATTAGTGGTAAACAAAGCAATGTTTCCCCTACTTCCAAGCTTAGTAAGGTGTCGCATACGTCCAGTGTACATCAGCAAAGTTGTTACGACTCTAAAGCAACGGCCAAAATTAGCAGAAGTCTAACTACGTGTCCTAAATGCCGCAGTGAATCACATTATCTGTATAAGTGTGACAAATTTATAGCTATGGGTATAGATATGCGTCGTGAATTCGTGAAATCAAACAACTTGTGTTTCAATTGTTTTCGATCTCATAGGGTTATGAATTGCAATTCACGATCAAGTTGTAATATTTGTCATAGAAAACATCATACATTACTCCACTTATCTACAAGTAACGATACGCAGGTGAATCCGCAACAACCTAATACGAATCAATCAATTAGTAATTATGCAGATAAAAGTTCATTGACATCCACGCCGGTCGAGCAAATTCCCGCTGAAAATCAGACGCAGCAATCGCAACATTCTTCCGGAAGGTCCGCCGTTATATCTCCATCTTTGTCTAACACAGTCAGTGCTTCGGTTGGTAAGGAGGAATCAATCACACGTCATTCATTGCTAGCTACAGCTATGGTAGATGTCGCTTTTGGTAGAAATGGTAGAATTCATCGTGTTCGTGCATTACTTGACCCCGGAAGTATGACTAACTTTATCTCTAGTTCTTGTGCACGCCGTTTGGGGGCGCGCTACTCCAAAACAAATGTTTCGATTTTGGGAATCGGTGGTTCGAATATGACTAGTGTTGTTCCTACAGGTAAATTATTTTTGTATTTACATTCGGATGATGAAATATCATGTATTGAAACATATATTTTACCACAAATTACCGCAGAGATCCCTACAGTAACCATTGATAGTAGTTTTTTGGACAATTTTAGGAATTTGAAGTTAGCTGACTACACGTGTCACGAAAGGAGTCCTGTTGATGTTTTATTAGGTGCGGGTGCTTGTGCGAACATTTTTAAGGGTGGTAAAATTAGTTTTGGGAGTAATTTGCCTACAGCTTTCGATACAATATTCGGATGGGTTTTGATGGGTGATTTTAGTTGTAATGATGACAAATCGAACGAGTTGTCTGCTTTTATGTGTGTTACGGATTTGGATAGTTCCTTAAAGCGTTTTTGGGAAATTGAGGAGGTGCCCTCTACTAAGGTCACTGACCCTAACGATTTAGTTTGTGAAGGCCATTTTAAACAGACGCATACGCGTACACCTGAGGGAAGATTTGTCGTGCGCTTGCCCTTCAAACAGGGTGACCATAATTTGGGTGAGACAAAATCTTTAGCGTTTTGCAGACTACAATCTTTAGAGCGGAAATTGAAACGGGATAGTGCCTTGGCGAAGAAATACAATGATTTCATGCGAGAATATGTCTCTTTGGGCCACATGCAGCCAGTCGATGCTTCGACTGCGAATTTTCCTAATTTTTATATACCTCACCATGGAGTTTATAAGAAGGATTCAGACAAAATACGGTGTGTCTTCGATGCTTCTATGAAGAGTAGTTCAGGAAAATCTTTAAATGATGTTTTGTTAGCTGGTCCGAAGTTACAGAAGGATATTGTCGACATAATTCTCCACTTTCGCTTGCATGAAGTAGTTTTTACAGCGGATATAAAGCAGATGTTCAGACAAGTTTTGGTTTTTCCCGACGATAGGAAGTTTCAGGTCATCGTTTGGTTTGATGACGACGGGAATTATCAGGATTATCAACTCAACACGGTTACGTATGGTGTTACTTCAGCTCCATATTTAGCGATGCGCTGTGTTCATGAACTAGCATACCAGGGTGAAAACACTCATCCTCGGGCTTCAAGAATTTTACTTAACAATGTATTCGTAGATGACATCGTGACGGGTGCTAGTTCACTAGAGGAAGCTAAAGATATTAAGGCTGAGGTCGTTGAACTTTTATCAAAGGGGTGTTTCGAACTACGTAAATGGACTAGTAACAGACCAGAGCTGCTTGATGATCTTCCTACAGATCACTGCGAGTTGAAGTTCACTGAACAGGGTCACCATTCTTCGCTGAAGGTCTTGGGACTGCAGTACAATCCTGTTACAGATATGTTTACTTACCAAGTTTCTCTCGACTCAAAGGAATGTACCAAGAGGATTATTCTATCTAAAATCAGTTCCATTTACGATCCTAATGGTTGGTTAGCACCTTGTGTTGTTTTTGTAAAGATTCTTATGCAACGTTTATGGAAACTCGGCTTACAGTGGGACGAGGTTCCACCTGAGACTATCTTGCATGATTGGAAAGAGTTTTGTTCAAACATTGATTATCTTAAGAATGTGTCTATTCAGCGTCAAGTTCTCTCTAGATAAAACAAGGGTTGCGCCGATCAAACAGAAATTGACCATTCCAAAACTCGAACTCTCTGGAGCACATCTTTTGGCTAAACTTCTGAAAAGGGTTATTACTACATTAAAAACAAATACGGACTTACACAGACTTACTTTCGCGTGGAGTGATTCTTCTATTGTTCTTTGTTGGCTTCGCACTGAACCACACTTACTGAAGGTCTTTGAGTCTCATCGAGTTAGTGAAATTCAATCAATAATTCCTCCAGAGTCTTGGAGATATGTACCTACAAGCATGAACCCAGCTGATCCTGCGTCGCGAGGTATCACACCCCAAGAACTAGTGCATCATAAATTGTGGTGGTGCCCCTTTTGGTTGCTCGGCGATGACAAAACTTGGCCAGCATCGTGTGAACAACTTTCTTCAGACTCACTTCCCGGATTGAAATCAGTTAAGAGACTTGCAGCAAGTGTATCTACTAATATTGAGTATAGTGAAGAAATAGTACACAAATTTAGTTCTTTGAGTAAACTGGTTCGTACAACTGCTTGGTGTTTACGGTTTGCCTTTAATTGTAAAAATAAAATGTCTAGGAAGATAGGTTCTTTGTGCAGCGATGAATTAAGAAATGGTTTGCTAAAGTTAGTTAAGATTGTCCAACATAACACCTTTAAACAGGACATACGACTTTTAAAAGATAAAAAATATTGCACTACAGGCTTAAGACGACTTAATCCTTTTATTGATGAATTGGAAATGCTTAGGGTGGGAGGTAGATTAGTTAACTCAGCTTTACCTTACACAGCTAAGCATCCTTTGGTACTACCGCGCTCACACCACCTAACACACCTTATCGTTGACTATTACCATTTAAAATACTTACATGCAGGTCCTAATTTACTTATGTCTATTCTTAGGGAGAATTATTGGATATTGTCAGCACGGCAAGTAATTAGGTCTCGTATTTTTAAATGTTTGCGCTGTTTTAGATTAAAGTGTCAGCCCTCGGAAACGTTCATGGGAAATTTACCTGCTAGTCGCGTAAATGAATCATGTCGTCCATTTTTGTCAATTGCTATTGATTTTACGGGTCATTTTAACCTAAAAACTAGTGTGCTTCGGAATGCTAAAATAGTCAAGTCCTACTTATGCGTTTTCGTATGTTTTACAACCAAGGCGGTCCATTTAGAATTAGTTAGTGACCTGACCGCTGAAGCTTTTCTTGCAGCGCTTAAGCGCTTTGTAGCGCGTCGAGGTTTACCTAAAGAAATAACCACTGATTCCGGAACTAACTTCAAGGGAGCTTGTAGAATTTTGAAACAATTTGCTAATAGCATAATTAGAGACCCTAATATTAATTCCTTTTTGTCGGACAATTTCATCACTTGGAGGTTTTCTCCCCCACTTAGTCCTCATTTTAATGGTTTAGTAGAAGCAGCGGTTAAGTCGAGTAAAGGTCACTTAAAGAGAGTTATAGGTGATCGTAGTATGACATTTGAAGAATTGGTTACCATATTTTCACAAGTTGAAGCCATACTTAATTCTAGGCCTTTGTACCCCATGTCAAATGATCCGAATGACTTGTCAGTCTTGACTCCAGGCCATTTCATAATCGGTGCTCCTCTTGTATCAGTACCAGAGACACCTGTCGACTACAGTTTGGCTCCTTTGTCGCGTTGGCATTTACTTAAGTCAATGGTTATGGATGTATGGAAGAGATGGAGTCAGGAGTACCTGCATACTCTGCAGCAGAGGGTTAAATGGAATAAAGGGATTTGTGACATTAATATAAATGACTTAGTACTTATCAAGGAGGATAATGTACCCCCTCTCCAGTGGAGTATCGGTCGAGTGACTAGCGTTTTTCCCGGACGAGACTCAGTGACTAGGGTAGTAGAGGTTAGAACTGCTAGAGGCATATTTACTAGGTCTTTATCAAAATTGTGCCCTCTACCAGTAAATAATACCCAGTAAAATACCATGATTTGATTCAATTTATGTTTTAGTTTAAGTTTTTTTTGTTGTTCACGTTTGTCAGCATAAGAAGTTTATGTTATTAGTTTTAAGATACAGTCCACATTTATGGTTGTTTATTGAAGGTACACATGTTTGCATGTACCTACTCAGTTATCGAAGAACATATCACTTATGTATATTCCTTTGTTTAATTTCTTTGGTTGATCTGAGATACCAATAACTGTTCGATTTTAGTGAAAAGGGGTAGCCCCCTTTTGGGGCGGGGTATGTTGCGTATTTAAAATGGCGTGATATAAATTTTTATAAATGGCAAGGCACCCAACCGTTTCCGGATCCCATCCTCCTCCCCTCCCTAGTAATAGTTTTTGACACTTCTCGTTTTGCAACAACAAAAAAATATATCTCGGAACGGCCGTTCAGTAATAACTTTCGTGCAGTTATCTAAAAGTGTAAACTGTGACAATAAATAACTAGTGTACCTTCATTCATACTCTGGTAAGTGCTTTAGCCATTATTCTTAACAGTCTTTATGGTGTAGGCTTAATAGTCAGTACGTAAAGGCTTGGTTTTTTTACATTTTGAATAGTTTGCGGCATCTACTTCAATAAAGGTCTTTGGTAAAGATCAACCAGACTACTACTAATAATCATAAACTAGGTAGGTGTGACAGTTGTGGATAACAGCTTATATTTATATCCAAAGCATCATTGAAGGACGCATCAATGGATTCCAATATGCAATAAAGTAGTTCCCTGGACATGATTACGAAGATTTCAGTAGTTTATTTGTTTATTTTATTTTATTGGAAGACCAACAGCTAAAAATAACAAATTGACAAACGACTGACAGCCAATTAAAGGTCCTCACCGATAAAAACAATATAGATATTACAAAGCACTTTTTGGGGTGTGAGGGGGAGTCGCCTACCATCAAGACTCTCCAAATGCCAACCTCACGTGCCCGTGGTGCATCCTGCCGGACAGCGGACGAGGCTCTGGCGACCGATGAATGGTGGGATAACCATTTTGCATGTGGTAGGTTTCGACTGCGGCTTGCAACCACCCTCGAGACAAAGCCATGCCGCCAAGTGACCTAGTCACGTTCCGGCAAGATGTCTTGAGTAGTCATTGGAGGAGAATAGGTCCGAGTAATTGCGCAACGTATGAGAGCCGTTTGAACTCGAAGGGTTATGATGCACCGGGTGGTTAATTCTGGAAGGCAGCGGGATCCAAAGAAACGGTGCACCGCTGGCCGACCGCAGGTTGTAGGTGGCCCAAATAGCGTTCTAGCCATTCGTGAAAGGCTGCCCCACCGCCTGTGTAAAATCCCGGGATTGCTCCATCGTGCCGGTTGGCGACCAGATGGAGAGGGCCCGATGGCGATCCCCGGGGGGTTTTGGGCGTCCCCGCGGTCACCATGTCAGTCCCCCACCAGTGGGTCTGACCACTCGAGTTGCTTGGTTCCGAACGTTGCGCTTCACTCAACTTCTATTCCTCTCCCCTATTCACCCTACCAACAACATAATGGAAAAGTCCTAAAAGAAAAATAAGTGCTGATAGCAGATGCACTCCCTCTCCCTAAAAGTACACTTCTAACATCCGAGGAGTGCACTCAAATCTCCACGATGTCAACCACCACCTTGAGACAGAGAGGCCGCACTTATTCTTTCTGACAGAGACGCAGATCTGTGATCATTCGGGACTGGCATACCTGCATTACCCGGGCTATATCCTGGAGACCAAATTTCACCCCAATGCGGGCGTGTGCGTATATGTCAGAGACGAGATCTGTTGTCGGCGTCTCCGATACTTGGAAGTTCCGGATTTTTCTGTTTTATGGGTCTATGTAGATACTGGCCTGGACCGAATTGTGTACGACAGTATTTACCGATCACACACGGGAGCTCATGAGACAACTCGACTTATTGAATATCTTAATGATACTGCAGATAAGGTCCAACGACGCTATCCCTCTGCGCAGTTGGTGTTCCTTGGGGACTTTAATGCCCACCATGGAGAGTGGCTGTACCCGTTCAAGGACATCGACCACGCTGGCAGAGAAACCTATCGGTTCGCAGTAACCCATGGTCTCTCCCAGCTCGTCCACGAACCTACGCGCATTCCTGACGTTGTTGACCATACTGCGTATTGCTTGGACCTTCTGCTGACAACCGATCCAGACAGTCCGTATCTCCGCCATTAAGGACATCCGACCACTGTCTGGTGAAATCTGTGTCGCAATACTCACCAACCGATACCAGTCCAAAAGGCAATAGGCGAGTATGGCGGTTCAAGTCAGCAGATTGGGATGAGTTGCGTCACTTTTTCGCCTCTTATCCTTGGCGGCAAGCTCGCTTTACTTCCGATGATCCATCATGCTGTGCTGATGCTGTCTCCAGCGTGATATGTCAAGGTATGGAGTATTTTATACCTTTATACCGTTCTCTGATGTATCCCTGGAGTCCAAAGCCTGCCCATGGTTTAATGCTGATTGCCTCCTAGCTGAACAGCGTAAGCATGCAGCATACCAAGCCTGGGCTAGCGCTCGCAGAAGCAAAGCTATGGATCTCCCAGCTAAGAAGCAGGCGTACAATGCTGCTGCCAAGTCCTGCAAAAAGGTGATCAAAAGCACTCGTTTTGACCACGTTGGCCGTATCGGGGACAAGTTAGCATCCTATCCCACGGGGAGCAAAGCTTTCTGGTCCCTTGCCAAGTCGGTTGAGATAAACTTCTGTCGCCCATCACTGCCACCACTGCAAAGGCCTGACGGGTCTTTGGCCCACAGCGCAAAAGAGAAGGCAGACTTGTTCGCAAATCTCTTCGCGGAATGTTCACGTCTAGATTTCAAAGGTAAAAGCCCACCCACGTTACCGCCATTCGGCCCCAAGATGGAGGCCGTCCAAATTCACCAGAAAGAGGTACTCAAATGCTTACTAAATCTAGACGTGAACAAAGCCAGTGGTCCGGATGGCATTCCCGCAGTGGTTCTAAAGCACTGTGCAGCCGAGTTGTCTCCTGTTTTGATACGCCTGTATCGACTCTCTCTAAGGACTGGAAAAGTTCCATAATCATGGAAGTTTGCAAAAGTACAGCCCGTACCAAAAAAGGGCAGTCAAGCCGACCCAGTCAACTATAGACCTATTGCAATCACTTCCATAATTTGCAAAATTATGGAACGTGTATTGAACCATCGTCTCCTGACGTACCTAGAGACAACCCTAGTCCTCAGTGACAACCAATATGGTTTCCGCGGAGGATGCTCAACAGGAGACCTTCTAGTGTACGTCACGCATATATGGAGCATGGCCTTGGAAGGGCATAGAGAGGCAATAGCCGTATCCTTGGATATCTCCAAGGCCTTTAACCGGGTATGGCACGAAGCCCTTTTGAGCAAGCTTCCTGCGTATGGCATACCACCTGGACTATGCGACTGGATTTCTGATTTCCTGAGGGAACGGTCAATTCGAGTTGTCGTCGATGGCTTCTCATCGGACCTAATGGCGATCAACGCCGGCGTACCTCAAGGATCTGTTCTCTCTGCAACATTAATCCTGCTGCACATTAATGACCTTCTTTTATCGGAAGGCATTATTGGTTATGCTGATGACAGCACTGTTGTAGAGAGATACGTGTCCAATGCGCGAGCGAGTCCAAACCAGATCCAATTTCAGAGAGAGTCGATGATCGAACGGGTTGATTTGACACTATGTAGGGTTTCCGATTTGGGTGAAGCCAACCCTTCCAAAACCCAGGCGTGTCTCTTCTCCGGTAAAAAGAGCACATTCAACTTGACGCCCACTTTCCAAGGTGTATCTGTACCGATCACAAACCATCTAGGGCTTCTAGGCATGACGATCACGTCGAAACTTAATTTCGGTCAACTAACTTCCGAACTAAACGGTTCGGAATAGCTCATTTTTGGTTTGTGTTGCCAAAGAGTGGAACGATTTGCCTGCGTCTGTTTTTCCAGACAAATATAACCCTGGAGCTTTCAAGTGTAGAGTGAGTAGGTACCTCTTGGACAGGCGTGTGTGATCCTCGTCTTCATCGTCACTTTCCATCAGGTGAGATGGAAGACAAACGCCTGCTAATTATTAATAATAAAAAAATAAAAAAAGGTATTGAAATGAGTGTGGGGTCGTAGCTGTAAAAACAAAATATTCATTTTTAGAAATTCACTTGATATTTATTTCATAAATTATATATACAAATCGACCGGACACCGGAACGGTCCGTAAAACGACTGACATTGTTTTCTTTTAATGTTAGGAAATGTGGTATTTGTTTTATTCAAATTTGAATCTTACTAAGGGTGTTACCACATCAATCGATATACGTCGATCGATTGGTGTGGTAGAAACCGTCGATTGACGTCGATGGGTCGACGATCGATTGGTGTGGTAATACCCTTAATAACCACTGGAGAGATATCAGCCTCTCCCAACTCAGGAGTGGCGTCAGACCATTATAGGCCATCACGCCTACTGCGGGTCGGAGAGTACAGATACCTTCATATAAATGTATAGGTGCATGGGATTATTTTACTATTAAAATACCAACTCAGACGTCGACCGTCGAGGGTGGTAACACCCTAAGGCGGTGGCGACATAAAGAGGCCAGATGCCATACTCTCCGGGCACAATGCAAATGTATTTATTTGCAATACGAACAAAAAAATTTCATTATACTTATACAATTCAAAAGCATTTCTAGCTAGCCTGCCTAAGCCTAAGATGGTAAATCCTAAAACAAAATCAACTAAAGACGGGCGACACTATCAGCTAGCTTCAGAGAGGGTTTCTTTCCGAATATATTTAATATATATCAAGTTATAAAGAGTGAAATGCCCTCTTCGAAACTACTCTCCGCGAAAACCATAAAAAATTCGGAGGGCGTCTCATATAATTAAAATATAATCTTTTAATCAAAATCAAATCACAAACACATCGTTTTGAATTAATATTTTTGAAAAAAGATTTTACTTATATGTACCTGGCTAACTTATACAAAATACTGAGGAGGGATGATATTGACAATCAAATCTACAATAATGTTAGAAATCATGAATACATCTGTCTCGTAACTTTAAAACTAAAATTGAAATATAACAACGAACAAACCGAGAGACTCATAATACATAATACTACAATCCGAAATTGTTCTTTAATTAAATATTAACATTCACTCCTCCTCACTTTGTTAAGAAGTCAATGCGTGAATGTTGCATGGCATTCTTGATCTTTGATATATGAGAGCTTATCGATATCAACATAAATTTTGAAAATATACTGCATCCACAACTTTTCGTTTATGCAAAATAAATAATAGTTTTGAATCGTTCAATTTATTCCTAAACCCAGAACTAGGAAAGGCGCATCATCCAACAAGAATGACTCCAAATGTCTATGACATGGCATGGGTTACACTGTCCTAAGTGCTCGACATCAGACCAAACTGAACTAATAGTCCGGATGAAATGATTTTTAAAACTATCTTAAATATATTAATGGATGCAGCTTCGTTGACGCCATGCTTTGTAGAGCCGCATTGACCTCGACGTATAGTTCTATCGCCATGTTGTCATAAGTACATGAAAAAAATAACAAATATAAGTTTTTATCTTTATAAAGTTGTCACTATTTACATTCCTATCTTAATCTAAATGGTTTCAATCTATTTACATGGATTTTTGTCTTAATATGAGTTCCTATCTTCTTAATGACATAATAATTATTGTTCCACACTTTAGTTACTCTTCTAGTTGAATATGCTACCATTCATGTTACGACTTTTATTTAAAATATAACACAGTTGAACATTATAAAAAAACCAAAATAAACTTTACTGTTTGTACTTCGTTGCCATGGTAACCTTCTTCTATTTTTCTTGTTGTATTTTATGGTGTATAATGAATTGAAAGCAAATATATTTGACTGTAAGCGGATTTTTATAGAAATAAAGAGCCGGGTTTGACGAATAAGCCTCCATGTTCATTTCCCTTGGCTATACCATCCCAGTTTTGCATAGATACTGGATACAATTTTACACTTATTAATGAAATCATTCACGTAGGTACTTTTTATTCCATTAAACGTTGTCCGTTCCATGTTTTAGTTCGTCAGGGCACTGCTTCCTCCTTCCTCCTGCAGGCGCTTCTGTTATAAATAAATAAATAAATATTTCTAACAATCACACCACATTATCTAGCCCAAATTAGGCATCATTAAGAACTTGTGTTATGGATACTAGATAACGGATAAATAAACTTTAGAAATATATAAACACACATAGAAGTTTTTTTATATATAAATATTAGAAATAAACTTAAATAAACATACGTACACATCCATGACTAGAAAGAAGATATGATAAAATATCTGCCCCTACCAGGATTCGAACTCGGGACCTCTGGCATGAAAGGCAAGGCTACTTACCTCCATACCAAACAGGCTTATTTATATAATATATATTCTCATAGCTCTTTTAAAGTATTTATTTTCTTCGGGCATCAGGCGTGGCGCCTCTGCCATGGAATGAATATGGGGTTGTAGCTGTAAAAAGAAAAGATTTATTTTTAGAAATTCACTTAATATTTATTTCATAAATTATATAAGTATACAAACCGACCGGACACCGGAACGGTCCGTAAAACGACTGACATTGTTTTCTCTTTAATGTCAGGGAATGCGTTATGTAATTTTGATTTAGTAATATAATCAACAATATTGAACACAAGAAAATATAATAACAAGTGAAATGGTTATCAAGCTCACAATATAGTCTTAACCTGTATGAATAAAATATAAGCTTATATAAGCTTATTATTACAAAAAATAAACCAAAATCTATCCCTTCTGTCCTTTATCACTGTTATTCTAATGTGACATTAATAGACAAAAAGCCTGTCTTGCTGAACAATGCAGACCACATTTGCAAGCAAGCACTTTTCTCAAGTACCCACACATACAATAAAGTTGACCAGGTGCTAAGAATCTATCTTTGTACGAACTACGAATAGCACTTAAAAATTGGCTGCTCAAGTTGATCTACTAGAACACGGAATAATTCGTTAGTATGGGTGAAAAGTAAAATATTAGTCTTCACAAATACACTCTACATACATAAGGCAAGTAAACCAAACCTTTAATATTTTGTACTTATCACGTTAAATCTTATTACCCATATTTCAATTAAATCTTATTACCCATATTTCAATTAAATCTTATTACCCATATTTCAATTAAATCTTATTACCCATATTTCAATTAAATCTTATTACCCATATTTCAATTAAATCTTATTAGCCATATCTTCAATTTTGTTTCTTTATATAAAATAACAAGTGGGTACTGCTGGTTTAAACAACAGTTATTTCCAACTTATTTCACACTTATCAATATTATGGATTATGTATTAGTCTTCGAAAATCATTAAAGATTCAACACACGTTAATGTATCAATTGTATACGGCTGGGATCCATAATACAGGTCTCGGTCTATCAAGGAATCCAGACGCTTCCTTTTTTGATACATTAGCGTTAGATCGAACTACAATGTATAGTTCATAAGTATTAACAATTGTAAAAGTTTTACACTATAAAATGGCTATGTAATTAGAGATAAATGATTAATATTAATAATTTGTCTGTTCCAGCTTGGAGATGCAAGAAATAAATTCAAAATTGATGAGTTCGAGCCCGAGATAGCGCAGAGGTTCGGGCCGCTTGATAACTACATAGACTTGTGTACCTCTAGAGTAGAAGTAAGTATTTAATATTTCACAGAACTTCAATTGAAACAAAGTTCTAGAGAAACACTACAAATTACGAAAATTTTTTTGACGAGTTTCGTCAAGAAACAAGGCCCACAAAATGTTTTGTTATGAGTAATAAACAATATCTACTTTTACTCGCGAATTATATAAGGGCGAAAAAAAAAAATTTTTATTTTAATAGGTCTTTATTCAACGATTGAACATACAAGACTGTCTTAAAAAACTCATTTAAATCTAAGCTTAAATTCTACGTAACAAACGAGTGCAGGTGTTCTTTCTGCAATTCAGCGTCTTATGTAGATAATGTTATTACCCTAGGCTGCGTGGGTGGCGGAACTGGCGACATAACTCCTTCCCCATTAGATTCGAAATCGTCGACAGAGTGGGGATTTCGATTTTCACATAAATGGATGAATTTAAACTTATACAGAAAATAACAAGTTAATGACAATATTAAAATTACATATAAAACTATTGTCCCAACACTAACACTTTTTGCATTTACCACCTTTTCACTATATGCACTATTTTCACCTTCAATGTTTTTTCTTAAGACGTATGATAGAGCGTGGAGTTTCGCGGTATCGATGTCGTCGTAGTAAGCGGGCGTTCTCGTCGCAGGACTCAGATGTGGAAGCTCTGGTAGTTTGAGTGTCGGCAAGGCATGATACACAAGGGTATGTTTCTCATTAGGGGTTTCCTTTTGTTCAGTGCTTTTCCTTCAATTTTAACTTGGCAGTTATCATTCAGAGTAATGATGTAGGTTCCCCAAACGTTATAACGCATAATTTCATTTTCACAATTATTGGTTATGAATTTTTTCTTCTTGGTGTATAACACCCAACGATTTGGTTGAATTGGTTCCAATCGGACTTCCTTCACAACCACTGGTAAAGGTTTACAGGCGGATGTGTCATCGGCAAACTTCATCAATGCGGAAACACAGTCATCAGTGAGTAATGACCCTGCAGCATCTTCAGCGCAAAGAAACAGTGAGTTTTCAATTTCAGGACAAGGCTGCGAGAGCGAGATAGTGTTCAACCCTTTCACTAATAGGATGGGATATTTAGGAAGAATTAGGAAAGTTTCATTTGAAGGGTATAACATAGGAAGAGGATGTATTTTGTAGTAAGTATAACTATCATTAGCAACGACCGGAATTTCTAAAATAAATACTATCTGATTTTGCTTAACATACGCCTTTATCTTAATACACCTTTCTATATTTATAATGTTATCCCATGATATGGGATACGGCAGTTTAACAGTATTTTCTAATAATTTTAGTTCATTGAATAATTCGGAACTGTTAATGATAGATTGATGCAAGGTGTTTAGTTTAGCAAAAGCTAAAGCCGTTTCAATTTCATCTATAAATATAACGTTTGAAAGTTATGTAAAAATAAATTTAATAATACTATTACGCGTTGCTCGATAAGATCCAGTGAAGTTTTATTAGCAACAAAAACTAATTCATTTAATTTTTCGGTTATACGGATGAAATTATAACGAGTTGAGTTTGCAAAATGCTCCACTGTACCCACCATTTCGGTTATTAGGGTCATTTTTCTTTCAAATGAGTTTTGTCGAATTTTCAAATCATGAATAAGGTGGTCATACTTTACAGCATCAGTATTATCAAGATTTCCGGTTATTAATTTTATTATAGAGCCAATGGGGTTTATGAGTCCTCTTCTATTTCTATTGATAGGGACTAACTGACTGTATTTATCGAGTGTTAGATTTCTTATAAAGTTCACCTGATTGATTACATTGCTTAATTCAAGCCCTAAATTGTTAGTGTCAAAACAGTTTTTAACATAGCTAAAAATTTCATTAAACCTATTCAAATTAGATTCTATATCTTCGTATACTAACTTTAAATCTAAAACCTTAAAAATAACCACTTGTCGATTTCTATTAAAGCACGACCTTCCCTAACGGGCATAATTCCTGGGTTCCTTTCAATCTTCTCTAGTTGAAGGCCCTGGTTTTGGGTCACTTGTATGAGAAGCAGGAACACGCACCTGTGGAGGACGTTTTATGTCTTTAATAGATACTTTAGTTTGGCGCTCACGAACCTTGACAGGAGCGGTATGTCTTATTATGTCGCCTACTATCGAAGCTTTAACAAATCTTGGTTTGTCTTTGCTTCTTCTAGTGTTAACGCCTTTAATAAATATTTTGTCACCATTTTTCAAATTAAATTGTGTTTCACCTCCACGTTTTTCTAAAATATGCTCCTTTGAATTTATAATTTTGTCTGTTATATATTTATAAAGATATTTAGTACGCTTAACGTATTCCTTAATTAAATTTTGCGTGTAATTTTTGGAGAAGTCTACGCTAAAAGAGCTTCTGCATTCAGTGTGGCCAAATACTACTTCAAATGGTGTTAAACCTGTGGTGGAGTGAATATTTTGATTGTAAGACATGATGGCGTAAGTCATGATTGAGCTAGCATCGGTTAACCTATGTTCGTATTTAGCTAGTCTATAGATCTCTAATATAGTAGAATGAAATCTTTCTATTAAACCTGTGGAATTCGGATTATGTGGAGTTGTTAAATGTAAATTAATTTTATAAAAATCTTATATCTCTTTCATGAGGCCATTATTAAATTCAGAACCGGTATCTGAACTAATTATATCAGGTGCACCATGAAAAGAAAAGTATTTTATTAAAGCTCTGATAACCTCTGGTGTGCTTCGATTAGGAATTTCTATAGCTTGTCCCAATTTGCTAAACGCATCGATTATAGTTAAGATGTATTTACCCTCAATAGAGAATAAATCGATAAAGAGTTCTTGAAACGGTTTAGTCTGAGTTTGCGTTAGTTGTAAGGCTGGTTTGTACGGTTTACGGTCGTATTTTAACATTTTACAAGCTTCACAAGAGTATAAGATACTTGATACGGTTTGTTCCATATTATGCCAAAAGTAGTGCCTTCTAATGTGTATTAATGTTTCTTTTATCCCGCGGTGACAAGTTTTGCCGTGATGATATTTTAAAACTATTTCTCTTTGCTCATTTTCATCTTCTACAAAAATTACACGTTCTGTACACTCAAATAATTTTACTGTATTTTTTTTAAATAAAGCTAACACAGCTTCATTAAATTCCTTTCTATGTATTTCGTTTTCAAAGTATAAAAAATATTTAATTTTAGGTCGTATGTATTCTTTCAGGAACTGTTTTACAAGGTCGATTCTATTTAAAGGCATATGGACTTCAAGGACTTTTTGTTTGTTGCGAGATACATCTTTGACTGCGGTTTGGGTTTTGGGTTTAGTGTCTACAGCTTCATGTAATATAGGTACACCATCTGTGTCGATATCATGGGCGGAATGAGCCGTTATTTTCTAAAACGGTAATTGTAGAGTCAGAAAGTGAGGGTAAAGAATATGGAGATTGTCGGCCAGGTAAGGACTTAACACTAATAGTTTTTTCAGAATCTGATGAAATGCTAATTGCGTCGGCTTTAGAATGATTGGTTTTATCGATATTACGGCCTAATCGAACGACTTCATTAGTAATTTCATCCATATAATTCTGCAAATCCTTTTCCCTATCATCAATATTAACCATCATAGAACTATTGTCACCTTTGTCTATTGCATTTACTTTAATTCGTGATAAAGCGTCAGCGTTACTATTTTGCTTTCCATTCTTATAGACTATGTCATAATTAAATTCTTCTAGACGCAGTTTCCATCGTATCAGTTTGCTATTTGGTTCCTTTAACGATCCTAACCAAGCTAAGGGTCTGTGGTCAGTGTAAATAGTGAATTTATTGCCGTATAAGTATGGCTAAAATGTTTGACGGCCCAAACTATTGCTAATAATTCCTTCTCTATGGTACTGTATCGGATTTCTGCATCATTAAGTGTTCTGCTCGCGTAAGCTATCGGTTTGTCTGATCCAAATTGGCCTTGGGGTAATACGGCACCAATTGCGAAGTTCGAAGCGTCAGTCGTTAGAACAAAGGGTTTGGTGAAATCAGGGAATTGAAGTAATGGAGCGTTTGTCAAAAGTTCTTTACATGTTTCGACTGATTTTATATATGTTTCATCAATAATGATTTTATTTCTTTTCTTGAGACAATTAGTTAAGGGTCGGGTAATTTTTGAAAAATCTTTTATAAATTTCCTATAATATCCAACCAAACCTAGGAAACTTTTTATTTCAGTGGGGTTTCGTGGTAATGGGAATTTGAGAACGGCTTCAATCTTATCATTATTAGACTTAAGTCCATCTTTAGTAATTACATGTCCGAGGTATAAGACCTCTCTCCTCATAAATTCACATTTATCTAAGGTAACCTTTAAATTTGTATCGCGCAATCTATGGAAAACCCTTCTTAACTTATCTATGTGCTCTTGTAAACTAGAAGAATAGATAATTATGTCATCTAAGAATACCAGACAATGAATACCCTGAAGACCTCGCAATATGTTATCCATCGCACGTTGAAACGTTGCGGGTGATGTTTTAAGCCTAAAAGGCATTCAAGTGAATTCGAAGTGTCCTGACTGAGTTGTAAAAGCTGTCTTGTGCCTATCTTCTTTTCTAACCTCTATTTGGTGGTACCCACTAGCTAAATCTATTGTACTAAAGTAAACTGACTTGCCTAGTTTATCGAAAAGATCGGTGATGTTTGGAAGGGGGTATTTGTCGTCAACTGTAATTTCATTAAGACGTCTGTAATCTATCACTAATCTTTATTTCTTTTCTCCATTAGCATCAGATTTTTTTGGAACCAGGTGTACTGGAGCTGACCATGGTGAGTGTGAGTCGGTAATGACATTGTCTTTTAGCATTTTGTCTATTTGTTTTTGAATTTCTTCGTTTTGTGCTGGTGGATGCCTATAAGTCTCACGTAAATAGGATCTTCATGTTTAGTTCTTATGCAATGTTTGACTTAACCGGTATGTGTTAACGGGAATTTATCACAATAAAATATGTCTCTAAATTCGTAACATAACTTTGAAATATGTCTCTTTTCTTCTTCGTTTAAATGCTCTAATCTAAGTTTATTCAAGTTCTCATTTAGTACGTTATCTACTTCAATATTATTTAAATCGTTAAGATAATTTAGTTCACTAATTTCACAATCTAGTTTTGAAACACCAATATTCTTGTTAAAAGGCAGTTTTATTTTTTCGTCAGACGTATTTTGAATAACTGTGTACGCAAAATTATTGTAACAACTAATAAGAGCTGATGGCATTCGCACACCATTACCAAAATCTTTAAATTCTATAATTGCCTCACCTTTAGTTAAATTAGTAGGGATTTTGATGCGAGTCTCTGACCTAGGATCCAGATTAATTTCATAAGGTGGACTGTACAGGATAGGAATAGATGTATTACGAGTTTCTAAAATTTGTTTCTTCATATTAATTGTTGCGTCTAACTGTTTTAACAAATCGGCTCCAATTAAACCATGGTATCGCTTATCTACATTGTACACGTAAAACTTATGTTTTTGAGTACTTTTAAAAGATTTTAAAAGTGGTATAAAAATTACTTTATCATGTCTACTACGGGCGTGTGTACTGACTACTTCAAATGGTTCTGCAAAAACATAATCTGTAAAATATTCTTCAACCTTTTGAGGACTGATAAAAGATCTGGTACTACCTGTATCTATCATAAATCGAGCATTAATTTCCGGGATGTAAATATGTGACAATTTTAAAAGACTATCGCAATTCAAAAATACTATTTCGAGTCCGTTGGTTTCGAGGCTATTGTACAAAAATTTTCATCATGACAATCTCTGGAACCCTGCACTTCATTACTCTCAATATTTTCGTCAGGTAATTCGTAATACTGGTCGTAATGCACGTCTTCATTATGAATTAATTCGTCTGAAGTTTCTATTTCGTTATTGTAAAAGACATTTTGAGGGACATGTACTTTGTTATTTCTATGTACCTGAGGGATAGTACGCATAGACACGTCTGTATTGATGTTATGATTAGATTTTTGATAATTAGGTGGAATACCGAACTTAAATTGATTAGGCTGATTATTGAAGTTTTGCGGCTTAAAGGTATTTGTAGTCCTGAAACTCTGTTGATTAGGAATGCCAAACTTAAATTGTGTCTGCTGGTCAGGAATTCCAAACTTAAAATTAGTATTTTGCTGATTTGGATTAATTTTAAAACCTTGCTGTTGTGGTATACCAAACCTAAAACCGGAGTTGTTAGGAATAAATTTATTTTGTACAAATCCAGAGTTCAGAGGTAAATTAAATTTATTATTTTGGTTTGCAAAAGAATTTGGTGGTATGCCAAACTTAAAATTATTACTTGGAATTAATTGATGCTGAAACTGTGACTGAATTGTTGGTTTACTTATAGGATTCGCTTGTTTAATTTTATTCTTAGCGTTATATTGAAAATAAAAGTTTACTTCTTCCATAACGACACTCAAAGCACTTTCCAAAGTTGTACAACGATTTAATCTTACAATCCTAATTAAATCTTCAGATAAATTATATAAGAACACATTCAAAGACAAATTATTGTAAATGATCATTTTTGCCGCCTTAATGCCTTCGTCACGAATCAAATTTACCTTCGCAAATAAACTACTTCTTATACACTGAATTTTGTTGCAAAAATCTGAATATGATTCACCTTGTTTAATTTTTAAAGATTCTAATTCAATAGCAATGCATTCTTCCGACCTCGGATCACCAAAATGTTGGATAAGAAGAGTTTTTAATTTTTCCCAGTCTAAAATATCGTTTCTTTCACTTAATAATTCTGCGGCTCTACCAACTAGCTTACTAGTTATGCAATGAAATATGTATAAATTTTGGGCAGCAGTGCCCTGACCTTGAAAATTAGTAATCACGTATTCACACTTTTTAATAAAAGTATTCAATAATTTTCCTTCCCCTTCAAACTTGGGAATTATACATAAAATTTCTTTCGGCACTAATTTAATTTGTTCCATTTTTAAAACCAATATAAATTAAGAAAATGAGCAATTATAAAAAAGAATAAAACACAAACACAGAATGAAAAAAAAAATCAATAAAATTTCACAAATTAAAATATTTAACCATACAGTCTTAACTTAGACAATTTCATTTAATAATATCTGTTATACGATAAACACTTAAAACTTTGTTTCCTTTTAAAACTGAACGGTTCATTCAATAAGAAAAAGCAATATTTAAAATCCAATTATATAAAACATCATTTTAAAACTTAATAAAATAAAACTTTCAAAATTGTTCAATTAAATCAAGTAACTTTTCAATTTAAACTTATATATTCTTAATTATTAAAACTATTAATCAGATAGTAGATATTTTGGCGATTTTCGGTCCAAATTATCCTTAAATGAATAGTTAACTACGTAAAAAGTGACTTAGGAATAGAATGGGATCAAGGATTAGCAAAGAGGTCTACTTACAAACCGCCCGAGCCCATGTCCTCCAGGATTCACTGTATTGCACCTCGTAATTCGCGGAAGCTATTTATTTGGTTCGTACGGGTTTCTTCGCGCTTTTAACTATTACTGTACCAATTTTAGTGCACAGGATAGTAATGCGACTTAAAAAATCCGCTCCGGCTGCGCCACTTTTACTCGCGAATTATATGAGGGCGAAAAAAATATATTTTATTTTAATAGGTCTTTATTCAACGATTGAACATACAAGACCATAGATAATACTTATTAAAACTGAGATACAAGACTGTCTTAAAAAACTCATTTAAATCTAAGCTTAAATTCTACGTAACAAACAAGTGCAGGTGTTCTTTCTGCAATTCAGCGTCTTATGTAGATAATGTTGTTACCCTAGGCTGCGTGGGTGGCGGAACTGGCGACATAACTATCTTTTGATGTATATTTTTGTATTTGAAATGTTTTTTGTACTTAAATAAATAAATAGGTTAAATTTAAATAATAATTAACAATTACTTATAGAGTGTGTTACAGTTGTATACTTTAAGGATGTCGACGTCACCTGTAATAAGAGTGGCATTTAGAATGTAATTTTGTTTTATGTTATATGCCTAGGTTTATTTTGATGTACACTCTGTTGGTGACCTAATAAATAAATAAACAAGTAATAACAAAACAGCGATGGCTTGAAAACTTAAACACATGTTAATTACTAAAAGGATCCCTTGATGGCTTCTGTTCGCACAACGCTGCGAATCAAACGCATTCGTAACTCCTTGGTTAGGCGATACCCTGGCCAAATAACCTTAAGCTATCGTTACCGCTCAGATGTTGGTAATTAGAAAAAATTATAACCTGCAAAATATTCATAATGAAATTTTCTCAAAACTAAATAATGCTTTTGTTTTGGGACTAAACTTTAGGATGCACGATAAAAATCACTATTACTCATTTATGTGTGATTGTTGTAAAGATAATTATATTATATTATTATTTAGAGGTATTGTGACAAAATATTTTTTTTATTGCATTTATTTTTTTTACGCTTTTCGTAGCCGGCATTCGCATGACGGTGAGCGGCATCCGCGTCTAAGAAGATCTAAGGACTTGGTGATTTGTATATTGACTAATGATGCGTTGACAGCCGCAGGCTTCAGTTAGAGTTGCCTTTGTTCCAGTAACTCCTGTTCCTGTCCTCTAACCGGAACACAACCACGTGAACCTATTATGGCGGGTAAAGCACGAAATGCTGGCACTACTGGCCCTACATCCTCCACTATGGGATTTAAATAGAAATGTTATGTATTTTTTTGCCCCTATATCTATTCAAAAGGTAATATAATACAACTACAACTACTACTACTAACTACTATAATAAAACAATACAAGTAGGTAGATGATAAAAACGGGTCATACGTGCCTTAAGTAGATTGCCGAAAGCTCAGTTCAGCTGCGGATTATACCTATAGTCAATAAACCTATAGTACCTACTTATTATTAAAAGTATAAGAATTTTGATATAATGTATTGATTAAATACTATTTATTTTCCAGTTGATAATGCCGCGTGCAGCTCTAGACAGAAACAATAAGTGGCACTTTATTATTAATCCTAAAGACAGACCGTTGCAAGGATTTCGTGTGGAAATTTGCCAGTAAGTACAAAAGATATCAAATACTTTGTTTTATAATTGTAAAGAAAACAAACTTACTTATTAGGCAACAGTGACTGGACTGGTGGCAGATTTACATATTTCCAAGGTATAGGCTATAAAATTTTGCCGCCCTTTTCAGTATCTAAGTAGACTATTATTTTTACAATCCAACAATTTAATAGTTTTTTTTTTTTTTGGTACGTGCCTGGGTCAATCAAACTTACTATTAATGATTGATAAGGTGGGAATAGACATGCACATCATACAGTAATGTATACGTGATCAGTAAATAAATACATATGTGATTTTTTTTTTCAAAGTTTTGTTTATCTGTTCCGTTTCTAGGCATCAACAAGCATTTTTATATAATAAAAGTATCTATCTCATTTTTAAAATTTGTTGCGGAAGTACCTACACAATGCCTTATAAAAAGCTACGTCCAATTAAACATTAGCGCATAATTTATTTTCGCACAAATAAAAATATTTCTTTATGACATACAAAATTTCAAAACTTAAACATAGTTTGAATGTTATACTAAACAATCACCCTTTTAAATACAGATTAAATAACAAATGCACCCATTTTCAGTGCAATTACAAAACACCTTTATTGGACTATTAATATCCAAATAACTTATATTTTTCTTTGCAGCGGCAAGGACTCTCGATGCTCAGCTGACATAGCGTACTTCAACTCGGGGTACGAAGGTGTCTGCCACCAGAAGTACGTGGAACGCTTCATGACAGGCCTGGACAGTAACGGCAATGTCGTAGAGAGGCCGTTCAAGGTTCCTAGCTGTTGCACCTGCGTTGCGAGAACTGTCAAGGAGCTGTAGGAATTGACAAAAGATAAACAAAATACGAAGATGTATTTTCTCCTTTTCATATACAAGGTGGTAGCCAGCCTGCACTAGTTGGCACTTGCCTGTTTCGATAAGCTCTTCAAGTTGGAACTAAAAATTACTCCAAAGTTACTGGAGCACGTTTGGGCATTGATGTAGAGAGCTATTGATGCTAAGAGAGAGAGAGAACTAGTGGAGAACTAGGTAGAGAATGACGACCTTGCCCAAAGGTGTGTTTTGACTCTGGACACGGTTTCAGTTAACATGTCAACATGCTCTGAAGATACGAATTTCTAAAATTGTTTCCTTTGTATGCTTAAAAAGAGTGACATAATATTGCTCGAACAAGATGCAGTTGTTAATGAACAAGGAAGATGCCAAGACAGTCTGTGCATGCCACGAATGTTGTAACGGTTATCGATCTTAAGGAGTATAAGTGTGAAAATACCCTCTAGTGAACATAGTAGTGATAACTCAGTTTTCACAAAGGCACTGTGTAATTGCATTGACTAAATAAGTTGCCTAGTGCAATACTGTATTGTGTTGTGCAAGTACCTAATTAATCTATTTTGGGGAAAGCAGAACGTCTGTTTGAGCATTCGTAATATTGATACACGTTCACAATATTAATATAAGTATTTGACGTGTGCTATTATTGTAGGTACTAGGTATCTCATTAGTTGTAACATTTGTAGTTTAAGGCACCTAGTTAAGTGTTGTGTGAAAAAAATAATGTGATTTGCAAGTAATTATTATGTTAAATAAATAGTAAAATCTAAAATTTGCAGAGTTTTCTTCAAAGTTTTCTTGTTTTTTCTCATAGAGTTTGCGTTGAATTCGGTGCTTTTTGTTAAGGAATTTTCATATGTAGACCATAAAGAAAAAAAATAGATCAATCTCACAAATCGGAAACACCTAAATCCCTAGCCAGTAGTCATTCTTTATGAAAAAATAATAGCACGATAGATATTTTTTTACTGTGTTCATAGCCGCCAAGTGCGCCCTCCAACCAGCTGGAGTTAAGCAGCTTCAGTGCCCATGAACACCATTCATTCTAGAATTTACCTATTAATATTAGTTGTGACCTCCACCGTTGTGATACCCACATACCAGAGACTAGTTATTTACTAGTCTCTGCACATACTCACTTACCTAGGTAGGTAAAATATCCCAAATATCCACGTCCTTTTATACTGCTTGATTTGTTTTTAATCGACGCAGGATAGCGATAAATACCTAAACTCTTCCAGTTAGCTAAGGCTACCTACCGTCGGATGAATGTAAGTAGGTAATGTAATTTTAAGTCTATAGAGGTCCTTCTCATATTTGAACATATGTTTTATTTATCCTCGCGCGGAGAGGGATGTTCTAGTTAAGCGCCTTTTTGTTAGAAATGATGTTATTGGACATTTTTTTATTTATTTACGGCAATGGATAGAAGTTCTTAATCATGTCTTATTTAATAATTTTACGAAGATGATGTTATTTTAAATTATAATGAAAATGATGGAGCTGTCCATAGTAAAGCGATATAATTAAATGGAAAGCACCGTCAAGACTTCTAATTTAATTTTATGAATGCGCGTGGACATGAGTATTCACTGCACAATATACTATCATTATTATACACTAAACACTAACTAAGGCACGTATAAACGAAAAATAGGTAGAAGAGCAATAAGAGCACGACTTGCTTTGTTCGTTTCCCGCCAAAAAGTCGTTTTTGTACAACAAAAGTAAAATATAGAGATCGAGTCATAATTACTACGTTCTCATAAAGCAATATTAATGCGTGCAGATGCGACAAACTTTTCACCAAAAACTGCCCGGTCAAAATAGACATTTCAATTTATGCATAGAGCTAAACATGGTACAGAGAAAATGAGTGAACCGATCTCATATGTGATAAAAGAGGTATTTAAGGCTAAATGTCAAAAATATTAAATTTTTAGATTCGAATATCTCTACAAATATAAGAAAATCGTCACACAGTAGCGAAGAGTAAACATCGGGTTGAAAATTGAGAGCGGGACAGCAGAGAAATACTGTATTTATTAATTGATATGTACGTTTCTAATCGAATTTCCAAAAGATTCCTGTTACCGCATCATTACACCTTCTATAAAAAAAACAATTGAACGATACAACAATCCATCTTCCTCAATTCTAACTAATATCGAGATTGAAAACAGATAATTAATTTTTAGGCAAATTCGTCCCAGACTTAGAAGATATCGATATCGCTGTGAGCGCGCGCAAAGGCATTCGGAACGTATATGAGCGGTCTGAGCGATAGAATCGGCAATCGGAACGCACCAATTCAAATGCGGTGTAATGCCCTAGTTTTACCGGAGATGTCTTCTCTACTCTAGTACTAGTTGGTTTGTGGTTAGTAGTAACGATATTCGAGTCGAGATACTGTCGAGATTTTATAGGGCGTTGGCAACATACATACTGGGGGATTATCAGTATTGCTAAAAATTAAATAAGAATGAACGGATTCGGGACGGAACGGCGATTCAATTTTATATTTATTAAAATGGCAAACAATATGTATACGTCAAAGGGTGTTACCAATATATCATATCAAACCGCCAAAATGGAACATTTTACATTAACTCCCAAGTTATCATATGTTTGATAATCATAACGGCTAAGAATGTTTTGCAGTATCTGGAGAATAATTAAATCATGGTTTATACATATTTAACTAGCTATGACAGTAACAGAGAGTGATTTATTTTTGTACATGTGTACAAAAATACCAACCCCTTAGCTAAGACGGTAACAAGAATAAGGTCAAGGGTATATAAATAAAAAAGGGAATAAATAGTATAACAATATAATCTAAGCAAGAGAATCACAGGGGGTGGGAATTCTACACTCACAACCGACGGACTACTAAGGTCTCTAAAACCAAACCGCACTATCCTTGGTTGGCAGCAGCCGAAGTCTCAAGGTCACGTCGCGGCAGGCACACGTTAGGCTGCGGAGTAGTTTGTTCGTCCGTGCGTAGATCGGCAATCGACCAGAAAGCAACCCCTCCTTAGTATGAGCTTGAAGCCCGATTTTGGGGTAAAACAGCACACTTATAATATCAAAGATGAACTTAGACTCGATTAACACGAGTAGGTTTTTTTTAGCAGAAAGGTGATGCGTCCTTGCGTTCAAAGAGCTTGGCAGGGACGGCAGTGCCGAACGTTCGAGACGAGAGAGAGTGAGTCGGAGGTGCCTCTGTGCATTGAACAGAACCGGTTTTCCTACTCAACGTTCATACCATTACTGTTCACTCAGCGTCACTACGCGCATAGATGTATTTTAAATTAAAATTCGCGTGATCTAGGTACATACTTATAGTAATTAGGTTTATAATTAATATAGGTTCTGTGAGTAATAATATTACATATCATAAAATAGTAGGCTAGGTACATGTTTTTTGTGTATTTATTAGATTAGTTTAGTTATTAAGTTCAATTTTAAAGAGGTCTTTAATAAAATCTTAGGATAAAGTAACAAACCGTTACACAGGAGACCAACTTTTACAAGCGTCACATAGCGGTTTATTTTTACAGTATTTTGCTATGCTGTCCTAAAATCTCTCTATCTAACTCAAGTTATTTATTTATTGTTTAAATACACACCAACGAATAACGAGGGATTTCTGACAGCTTGAAAAATAGTAAAATAGAAAATAGTAAAACACAATCGCTGGCGCTAGTAAAAAAGCAGGTCCTATTTTTGTAGATTTTAACGTATATCGTGTAAGAAAAGTAAAGAACAACGCCATACAGCCTGATTTTTGATAAATATTTATTGAGTATTATTTTTACATTTATTTAATTATTTGAGCACTGAATAGGCAAATTGTGTTTTTGAAGTAACTTCTCCTTAAGAATAATCTATCGTAAGCATAGACGACGCTTAAAGTTATATAAATAATTCATAATGTATTTAATTAACTTCGATTTTTCACACGCGAGAGACTGTCTTCGTCACACCAATGATTTACCGATATCTACTGGACACGTGTAAACAGCGAGGGCCAGTCCAGCAAGGGGAGCCAGTGACACTGGCGTCAGCTACTGGATCAATGTCAATCGGCCTTAAGGATGAGTGGATGACAATTTCAGAATTATCCATCACTTGCGTCAATTGAGCAGTGTTGCTAGATTTAGGGGGTTTTTGACCGAGTTAGGGGAAATAGGAGAAAAAAAATTTGGGGGATTTTTAGGGGAAATTTAAAACACGTCAAATATTGTTTTGCCATATATCACGTTCCTGACGTTCTGTTGTTATGTGATGTATAATTTATGTCGAAACTAATCTATAACCAAAGTTTTCTGTAACCAAAAAGCGAATTAAACTTACACCTGTCAATCAATTTTCTATTATAAATACTTTTTGTTATAGGTGTATCATTTCTCAACATGACCGCCTCTTTAAAATATCGCGGCGTGCCACCATCTACTTGGTGAGGGTATTCTAGGGGATTTCAGG
The DNA here is from genome assembly GCA_923062675.1 of Marasmarcha lunaedactyla. NCBI lineage: Eukaryota > Metazoa > Arthropoda > Insecta > Lepidoptera > Pterophoridae > Marasmarcha > Marasmarcha lunaedactyla. Next base: position 2,394,523 of record OV281344.1, read on the forward strand.
GAGAAATCAGTACGTCGTCGCCGAGACCATCTGGCAGCACTGCAATTGAGTCCGCCAGTCCGCGAGTCAGTCAATCAAAAGCAGAAAGACAAGTAGTCCGATCAGCTCTCGGCTAATTTGGACCAGCTTAGGCTGCCCAGGCCGAACATTAATCATCATCAAAACTGTCACTAGCACCTTAAGTGTTTATATTCTCAGTGGGTGACCCTCTAGCGGGTCCCCACTTGCGCACCCCTCTCCTTACCTGGGTGTCGCTCCGATGAAGGCTGACAGTATTCCCATGCCACAGCCGGCAAGGTGGTTTTTAGTGGGTAGGTGCCACTCTGGTGAGTCCCACATAACCCCCACAGAGGTAGGTTTTTTCCTGTGGCGGTATGCATGACGCATCTTCCACCTCCCTCCCGTCAGGGTGTTGCTTAGGCGGCTCAAAAAAAAAGACAAGTAGTGGTGCCGAGTCGGCTATAATTGGTATTTGAATGTTTTAGTACTCCTAAGAAAAGAATCGAACACAAACTCGAATCAGAGTACACGGACACTTACTCGAGTATTTGTATTTAAAAAAAAAAAAAAATATGTTTATTTCAGACAAAGTCCATATTGTGTTAAGTACAGAATCTTAGTGCCTATGTTAGTAAAACAAAATAAAACAGTAATAAACAAAAGCTTAACTAAGGTATTTACCCTGAATGTATTGTTAATGTATGTTAACTCGAGTACTTTTTATGTCTCGAATATTTTTGTACTGACAATAATTGTTTAGGTAATGATGTATTAAATTAGATAATAAAATAATCAGTATTATGGGTAATCAGCTGTTTTTAAGAATTAGAAAGGTTGTTACTAAAACGAATACTGAACTAAAGAACTTTCTTCGGTAAATAAAAAAAGTAACAAAAAACATAACTTCGTTCTAACTATCTATTTTAAGTAACAAATGACACTTGAATGTCTTAAAAAACTGTAACATTAATTATAAAAATTAACAACACAATAAAATTATAAAAAAGGAACACTTGCCTTACTACTGATGGTAAAAAAAACAAACAACCAATACAGTACATCATTCTTACGTATAGTCTTAATCTCTCATAAATAAATAATATATCCGAAGTAAACTAATAATAATTAAAAAATGAGATGAATAAAAAAGGTGAAAGATAATAGAGTGGATGATAAAACTTACTTCTTACTTCTGTGGTGACTATTTAAAAATAATATTTGATCTATTTCTGCGCGGATTACATAAAAGACCTGCCGTAGAAAAAAACATTCCGACAGACGTTGCAGGAATAGGTACATAAATATTTTGACGTTTATACTTCTCGAATGAGCGGGATAACACACGATGGTGTAGGATAATCTTGGCCAGAAAGTATAGTCGTCAACTGTTCGACAGGTTTTAAAACAATTACGTATTCATGTAACTTATTCCATTCTTTATTGGTTAAATTATTTGGAGGAGAAGTCACAGAAGACAATGTAGCAGTTAATGGAATATTTATGGTTTCGAGCCGGTTAAGCATGATTTATGTTGAGTTAAAGTTAACTCCGAAATTACTTGCAACAAATCAATGTAAAAAAAACTTCAATGACAGTTAGAAAAACAAACCAACAAATCTAACAAGCATTTGACCATTCAATCAAATAACTTGTAATTTCACGGCGAACTGCATGATTGTACTTACGCAGGAAGATATTAAAAATTGGACTTTATTTAAAAAAGAAATAGCTTGGTTTTTACCTAAATTTGGTTACGCAACTTTGTATACGAATACCGTAAGTACTCATAAACTGTATTTTCGAGTATTCGAAGATTCGAGTATTTTGTAATGTATCCGAAATCTGTATTTCGAACACTCGAGTATACGAATACCTATCAGATATTCGATACTTCGATCTGTGTGTATACTCGATCCTGGTTGACTCGGCACATCGCTCGCTACAAATGTTTGTTTACATTTTTACAAAATAATGCTGGTGTCGACAAGTAAAAGATCATTATTTGCATTATATTTAGCCATCATCAAGCCGATATTTGCAGTTGCTCATGCAAACATGAGCTCAGGCATAGTCGAAGCAGGTAATTCATAAATAAGTTTTCGTGTAATTTAATTCAAGAGATCCGTAAATGAAATTAACCTACTACTTTTTGTGCTTTCGTCCCGAGTTAAAAACTAAAACAAATTTTTATCAACACATTCTTACTTTTACAGATAAATATTCCGTGGCCTACGTAACAGTCCCTAACACGGATGTCGGAAAGACCATTGGACATGGCTTGGTCAAGAACAAGTTAGCAGCTTGTGTCAATATCATACCACAAATTACCTCAATCTATGAGTGGAAGAATGAAATCAACGAAGACAGTGAAGTAAGTATAAGTACTGACATTATTTGAACTATTGAATAAAATCAAGATTAGTGATTCTAAAAAAATGTAGTCAAAATAATATAAGTGACTAGATGCATTTTAGCACCATTTAGTAATTTTCAGTAATACAGTATTTATAATAATTATGTTTCCATGGTTGTGTTCTGGTTAAAGGAAAGGAACATTGCAATTACTGTAACATGCAAATCCAACAGAAGCCTGTCAGCAAGCCTGTCTGAAGCATGTCAGCAACACATCATTAATCAATATAATAATTATGACCACTATCAACAAATAAAACACCTACTACTAATGATATCCATGGGTGCGGATGCAACTTACCATCAGGGAGCGATGAAATTAGTTAAATAAAATGAAAGTAATATACATTTAAATATTTTGGAATGTGTCACAGAGGATCTCATACATTTTTTGGTGGTGTGTGGTTGGAACCGCAATCTGAGGAGCAAGATCTATGCCAACAGTCTTTATGGAGGGCAGATAAAATGCATCTTGGCTGAACCAGTGACAGATGAAGCTAGATATTGTTCAAGTTTTACAATGTACAATATTTTTTACCATTTTAGAATAAGTTATGATAGGACATGGCTTGATTGCCTGAAACACAGGTTAACCTAGTTCAGGTGCATATTGTAATTAGGATTAAGAAAAACCATTGTTCTATAATTGTTTTTATGAATAAAATATTATTATTATATTATATTGTATCATTGGGTTGTAGAACTTAGTTTTAAATATTGAATAATCATTTGTATTTGTATAATATAATGAGGCTGGCAAGAGAGACTGAAGCCTCAAAAAAAAACAGATTAAAAAGAAAAATATTTTGGACTGCTATGACTCTGAGTCATTTGTGTGTTGGTCCTCAAACTATTATCCTAGCAGATTTATCCAAATAAAAATAAACAATTTCTGTATGCACCAATTGAAAAGATTTATTGGTTTTTCTTAGTCATTTAAACTTATAATATTCTACTCTTAATTATAATTTTACATTCCTACCTCTAAATTGAATCGAATCAGCATTAAAGTGTTTGGCTTAAGCTAGTCTTCAGTCCTGGTGACCATTGATTATAACTAAATTACATTAAAAATATTAAATACATTTTTACAGGCCCTATTAATGATCAAGACTAGAAGTTCCAAGATTGATAAACTGACAGAGTTTGTCCGTTCCAACCATCCCTATGAAGTGTGTGAAGTTATATCACTTCCAATTAAAAATGGTAACCCTCCATACATGAAGTGGATTGGAGAAATGGTACCGGAACAATAATAAAGTGAAATGAAAATGTAAAAAAATGTGAGCATTCTATTTCCTGTCTTAGTCAGATTCAAACTGAGATTTATTTAAACTAAAGTCGAACTAAGGGCTAATTGTTGACTGCTCTGATAACTTTTATCTTGAGAAGAACATTGACACTTTAAAGGACTTTATAGAAATTATGTCTGATTCCCAAAATTATTCTTCTGTAAAAATTTTCTGAGCATTAAAATATCAGCCCTAAGTGAATAAAGTATGTGCTATTTTATTGTTTATTATTATTTACACAACTCCTTGTTCTTTTCTCTGAAGTGGACTGTGTACATATCTATCTACATTGCAATCCAATACAAAATTTTTTTTACACACAAACAAAAAAAAAACAACAAAATTTTTTTGTTTTCTTTAGATAAATATTTTTTTGTGCGGTAATTTTTTTTGGCAGTTCTACTACTAAAAAATATCTTCCAAAAAAGCCATGAGGAGAGCCACTTTGCAAATTGCTTTGCAAAGTGTGATTTGCGAAACTTGCTAGTAAGCAGCAAACTAAAATTCCTACTAGTGAAAAAACGCATTGTCTTCCTTTAAATTTAATTTGGATATTATTTGTGACTTTTACGTGAACTAATACAACGCATTTTTGTAAGACAAGGTAAAACGAAATTTAATAAACGAAGTGCACGACTGCAAACCGTAAGTGGCACCGACGCCAGCGCCCCTAGCGAGGAGACACTTGAACCACAGAAGGCGTGAGGTCTATGTTGACTAGCACAGCTCTTCTTTATGTTTTCTCTGTGCTTGTACCTGCATAAGAAGGTTAAAACTCTTGATTTATTACAAGGTATGTGGTAAATCTTGTATAAGTATTTGCAGGTATGAAAGAACCATAGAACGATTTTATTTTATATTGTTTTGAGTATATACTAGACTAGCTGACCCGTGCCCACTTCGTTGGGCATAATTTTAATAATCCTTTTTTAGTACAGAGTGTTATGTTTTAATTTCTAACTGCCAAAAGGAGGGTTATACGTAGGTATAGTTTGTATTTGCATGCTAATACAAAATTCGAAAGTAACTCTGTCCGAAAGAAAAAACATTTTGTGCGGGATTTGCGATAAACGAATTCCATGAGGACCAAGTCGCGGGAAAAGTTAGTTTGGTTATGGTAATTTTAATTGTTCAAAACTTCTCTGTAAACTATATTGGATGTAATGTTATCATTTGGTAGCAAAATATATTGTCTATTAGGAGTTCCAACCCGAGATAAGCCAACATATAACTGCCCATGGGAAAAACACGGCTTTCTCAGGTCAATGCCCACAAGAGAGAATGTTTGACCTTGGGACTTGTTAATAGTGAGGGCAAAAGAGATCTTCACTGGAAACTGTAGCCTTTTAAACGGTATGGGTAAATCAGTGGGAATCATGGGTATCCGCGGAATATAAGCCAGTTGTCCCACTGCTGGCCCTGTGAGAATGGTCGCCACGATTATATTGTCCCATAACTCTTTTGTAAGCAGCCTTGTCCCATTACACATGTTGGGGGGGTTCAAGTTTCTTAATAGCATGATAGGAATGCCAACTTTTAACACAAGGTCGTGAGGAGGTAAGCCAGAAGGGTTCAAAGAATTTAAAAATTCTTGGGGATAGTGCACTGTATCCTCAATATTACCCACCGTATCAATAGACTTATAGTGTTTGACCTGACCGGGAATTTTCTCTAAAATGAGTTTATTTATTTCATTCACTGTATCGTTTCTGGGTGATACTATTGCCCTAGAACAAAGCCAATGATAATCTCTCTCCAATAAATTTTCAAGACCGGGATATATTGCGTCGATAAGATGTTCCAACCTGTGCAATATGTGTCCTAATGTCTCGTCAAGTTTAATGTCATTGCTGTTGGTGTTAGGAGAGACAATTTTTCCTTCGCCAAGATTGAGTAGTTGACGCGGAAAGTCGTCATCGTCGTTGTCGCTCAAATGGGCTCTCATGTTTGTTCGTAAATTGAGAGATGCAACCGAACTCCATAAGTGAGATGATTTTAAGCATGCTCTCATTACATCGGCCCGTGTTCCTTTTGTTACTACAGGCAGTGTTTGCCGAAAATCGCCCGCGAAAACAAAAGTAACGCCACCCATTACAGCATCAGAGTTTCTGAGGTCTTTGAGCGTTCGGTTTACTGCTTCAACATGAGCTCTATGACTCATGGTACATTCGTCCCATATAATTAAAGATGTTTCTTGTAAAAGTTTCCCGAGTGGCCCATTTTTACGTATGGAACAAACTGACTGTTGCTCTAGTGAGACTGTCAGAGGTAGCTTAAAGGTGGAGTGTGCTGTTTTCCCATTATTTAACAGAGTAGCGGCAATCCCCGAAGAGGCAACGGCTAGTCCATTTCTCCCGGATTGTCTTACTTTTGCCAATACTAAATTTGCAAGAAACGTTTTGCCAGTGCCTCCCGGGGCGTCAAGAAAGAAAATTAAACCTCTGTTATTTAGCACACTGTCAATTATTGCATCAAAAGCTTGTCTCTGGTCTCTGACTAATTTCGGTATATTTTCATTAATAAAAACTGACAACTCATTGGTATTTAACGAACGTATCAGTATTATGTCCGATGCATTGTTATGTGGCCGAATTGGAGAAGGTAAACCAAAATCATTTAAGGTTTTCTCATTTAGTTCTAAAAGTCTATTTTCTATTTGTAATAGACCTTCATTGTACATGTCATCATTATAGGGTAAAGTGAAATCCTGATTCTGCTGTCGTATTCTATGTCTTATGTCGTCACATAAATCGTCTTTGAAGTTTTCCCACAAACTGAGTGGTTCAGATGGGTAACAAAATAACAATATCACCACAAACAACTCCCTCAACTTCAAGGGACACTGAGAAATTGAGGCTTCTCGTAGAGTGTTTTCCCACTGGTTATCGTCTTCTAACAAACCTCTCTCACGGCAAGCAGCTTGGTATGTTTCTTTGACAACTCCGTTCATAGTTCTTAAGTCCTGAAATGAGGTGGGGCCACGTACGTGGTGAAGCAAAACTCGAAGAAAGAAACACTCCGATTGAGAAGGGTGCACACTATATACTCTACCCAAAGCAGGATCTTTTTTTATTCCAGGATGACCAGCGACATCTTCTCCGCGTTTTCTTCGGGAAAATTTGTTATTAGCCCAGGTATAATAGTGGGGAACTTCATGGTAAAGTAATGTTTTTGCGAAGTTGTCAGAATTGCACAATTCAAAGAAAGCAGTCAGAGTTGTTTTTGGTGGATTTTCAACAATGCTTTGCACATTAGCTGGTGAAAAGTATACTCTATGGCTGTTTTCTAAATGTACGGCCAACTGCAGAACAGTAGGGTGTCTGTCATGGAGAGGAAATTCCAACAGTCTCCAGACCGCTTCCGATGTACTTATGTACCTTCCGTTTACATAATTCTCAACTTCATTATGAGCATTTCTTACACCAAATGTTGCCTGATCAGACCCTTTATTCACATACTTGCAGATATACTTTATACCCTGAACGGAATGACAATATTCCACGTTTATGTGGGCGTTAAAAGTTCGACAGAGAATTGGAGAGTACGGGACGATCCATGTGTTGTCTATTTTAATAGTCCTTCCACGAATAGTCATAGTGGCCACCTGACCGCCGTGATCGACGTTTCGGCGTCGATAAACAGGGTACCCATCTTCTCCGGTTTGGGTATCAGTGACAAAACGGCGTGGGTATTTTTTTGAGCATATACCATTTTTCATACACGGCGACGTTGGATTTTGTTCTCCACACGGCCCGTGTACCATGTTCTTTGTCACAATATCAAACAACGCCGGATCATTATCTTTATCGGGTAGCTCTACAACTATAATCGTGTCAATTTCGTCAGGTTGTATTTTATTTTCTAACCAAATCAACATGTGACTATGTGGTAAACCTCGTTTCTGCCACTCGACACTGACCATGTGACATTTGACTTTTCCGAAAACTTCTTCTTTTGTAAATAGTTTAATAAGTTTCTTCATTTTTAGATGGAAGACCCTTGCTATTATGTCGTGTCGGTCGAAAGATCGCTGTCCAGAAAAAAGTTCTTGCTTTATTTCTTCCCACTCGGGGTTGCAAGTGAAGGTAACAAATAAGTCAGGCCTTCCGTAATTTCGCACGTATGTCATAGCGTCTTGGGTTTTTTCGTGCATATAGCGCGGCGAGCCAGTGAAAGATGAGGGCAAGATAACGTGTTGACCAATATTTGCAGCATTTACATTAGCATCTCTATTTAAAGCATCTCTTAAATGTATATAATCGTCAGCTCTTAACTTTTGTTGGTTACAGGATATAAAATTCAATCTTTCTGATATCATTTTTTAGCCATCATGTCAACGCAGTATTGACTGAACAAATCTCGGTAATAATGTAAAGTATTGAAACGATTCTCTATGATCATAAGTCTGTGTGCATAGAACTGCATACAGGAAACTGTTTTGTTTTGTGCGGAACCTTGTTGCTGTATAGTCAGATAATAGCCATCATCTCCTTTCACAAACATTAAAGGATATTGCAGGGGATCGTAAGCGCGGTGCAATTCGGACACTCTTTTTAGCTGGCCATCTTTACAATGTAGTACTATATCACGGGGTCCTTTGTCTTCATCTACTAACAGTACTGCAACTTCGTTTGTTGTAGGCGAGTTGTATCTTCCTCGATGTTGATTTTGTGGTGTGCGATCGGCGTGAATTATTAATTTTAAATTGTCGGAGGAGTTGCTTTGTAAATTGTATTTGAAACTGCGTATGTATTCGTTCTGGCTATTTAATACGGTCTGTAACTCATTGATCAAATCGGTTTTTAAAGTGGGGCTCATGTTTGATCGCAAAGAAAGTTGGTCCGCATCAGAAATGAAATATATCTGTAAAAATTTCAAAATTTGACCTGTTGAAGGAAGAAGACTACCAATTAAATGATAAACCTGGCCCTCTATCTTAAAAGTAGGCATAAAATTTCCTTCACGAATTTCTTTAGCACCGAACGATGTCATTTGAAATAGTGTGTTATATTTCCGTATATTGTTCAAAAAATGCGTAGAGTGTGGATGAGCATTTCTCAAGAGAATTTTTACAGGCTCTGGTGGCTCTTCAATGTTAGGAAGAATCACTTTACCTGCAGCACAACACATACCATTCGGTTCATCGCTCCATTTTTTTGCAAAACACTTAGGACAGGTTTTACTCATTGCTCCAATTGTTACTGCGCTCTGCTTAGCGTATTCGATGTTAGGATCATAATTGAAAGCTGATCTATTACTGTGTGGTGCACTTCGACTGCGTAATCTAGATGTTCGTTGTCTTTGTGCCACAGCAGTGAGCCTTTGCAAACGTTCAGTGCTAGACTCCCTAGCACGAATTTCTGCCATATTTTGTCTATTGTTAGCAAGTCGCTGAGATCTTTCGGCGCTGGTCTCCCTAGCACGACTTTCGAAAGTAATTGCTCGTTGGCTAGCAAGCCGCTGAGAACGCTCGATACTGGATTCCCTATGACGTATTTCTGAAATATTCTGTCTAAGATTAGCCAGTCGCTGAGATCTTTCAGCGCTGGTCTCCCTAGCACAAGTTTCAGAGGTAATTTCTCTTTGGCTGGCAAGCCGCTGGGAACGCTCTATGCTCGACTCCCTATCACGTGTTTCTGACATATACTATCTATAATAAGCCAGTCGCTGAGACCTTTCGGTGCTAGACTCTCTAGCACGCGCTCGCGATTTGTATTCTGTCTCATTCGCAAGGCGCTGTTCATGCTCAGAGGAAGTCTCTCCAAGTCTGCGTACTGTAGCCGCTCGTGTCTGGGATGTATGTCTAGACAGTTGAGATTTTCTTTTAGGCATATTGACAGTTATGTTTTCAAAAAAACATTAAAAAGAATGGAACAGTTGTTCTAAATAGTTTTTTTTTATCATGGAAATAAAGCAAATAGCAAGATGAACATAACCTAAATGCAAAAAACTAAATACCTATAACCTAAATTAAATGAAAACTATAAACAGAAAACAGTTCTGAAAAGAAATTATTTTTTTAAAATGTACAGAAAATAAAGACCTTTCATTTTTAATGAAAGAATAAGATAGATATAGTTCTGATAAGAACTTTTTATTTAAACAATGCCGAAAGTGTGCTAATTACGTTTCGAAAAATTCAATTTCGGGGACGTCCGCTGCGTAAGGAGCCGACCGCGCGGGTACCTACCTCTCATATGTAAAAGGCCACGCCCCCTTCTCCCGAAGCGAACACGAACGCGAACCGAATTAAACCCGAAGCCATCGCGCGCCGTCCGCTCCCATCAGTTCGGCTTTCGCGCTAAACACTCCTGCCCTCAGCAAGTCCACCGAATCGTCGAGTATATACTTGACGGTTTCTATCCGCGTCGTTATAAAACAGTCGCGGTTTTCTTTGACGTAGCCAAGGCTTTCGATAAAGTCTGGCACAGCGGTCTCGTTTATAAACTCTACAAGATAGGCTTACCGGATCGCCTAGTCAGGTTAATAGCGTCGTTTCTCAAAGACCGTACGTTTCGATTTAAACACGAAGGCACGCTTTCTGCGCCTCGTCCCATAAAGGCTGGAGTCCCTCAAGGCTCAGTCCTCGCCCCGCTGCTGTACACCGTGTACACCAACGACATTCCCATCCCACCGAAAGGCGTCGAACTCACCCTCTTTGCCGACGACACCGCACTCTATACCAAAGGCCACAGTGTTCGGCACCTTGTAACCAGACTCCAAAAGGCCGTAAACGCCCTTGGTGTATGGTTTCAAAAATGGCGCATCGATGTGAATCCTGAAAAGAGTTCTGCGATGCGCTTCGACCACAAACGCCGTCGTACCGATGGCGATCCCCACGTTCGAATGCTAGGCATTCCCATCCCCTGGAAGCGCAGTACTAAATACTTAGGCGTCACATTAGATCCGACGCTTTCTTTCAAGCCACACGTCGAAAGAGTTTCGAAACTCGCTCGTCACTACTTAGGCCGCCTAAATAGCATGTTAGGTAGAAAAAGTAAAATGTCTTTCAGAAACAAACGTACACTTTACAAGGTCTGCGTTAGACCCGTCATGACGTATGCCTCGCCAATCTTTGCCCACGCCAAACCCTCCCTCCTGCACAAACTGCAGGTAGTTCAAAACCTCTTTTGGCGCAGGGCCACAAACGCACCGTGGTACGTGCGTAACGCGGACTTGCATAGAGATCTTGAACTGCCTACAGTACAACAACATCTCAAAACACTCTCTGAAGCGTTCTTCAAACGCTCCGAAACCCATCCCAATCCTCTAGTTCGTGATTCAGTCTCATATACTACTCCTGTCTTAGATTCGAAGTTCAAAGTCGCTAGGCCTAGGAATGCGCAAGCGTACTCATCCACCAGACTGTCCGCCGATCTCGAAGCCCTTCTGGCCGCAAATTCTAATTCTAACGTAAATTCTAATTCTAACGTAAATCCTAATTCTAACGTAAATGCGAATTAATTCAATTTTATTTTGCAATTTTTAATTTTTGTTTTAATTATTTATTTTCATTTTGAGCACCTTCAGTGCTATGTATTAACCTTCAGTGCTTTGAGCACCTTCAGTGCTATGTAATCCCAGCGGGTGTCCCCTTCTGGGCCCCGCTAGCGCGGCCTCTTTCTCCAATTGGCCGTCGCTCAGATGAAGGCTGAGTGGCAAAAATGCACGAGCCGACAGGGGGTTTTTAGTGGGTATGGTCCTGGTAGGCGTCGGGACGAGTCCCACATAACTTTGGAATCGCGCCAGAGTATGCGTCAGGGCATTTTTATCCTCCTGCCCTTCCCGCGGAGGGGAACAAAAAAAAAAAAAAAAAGCGCCGTCCGCTACTTTGGCCTTCACACTGAAGACGCAACAGTCTCGGTCTGCGTGCGTTCTCGAGCGCACGTCGATCGCAGACGCCTTCCCGCTCTTTTAGCCCCCGCGCTAATTGAACACCCAAATTTCACTGGTTGTTGTCGTAATATATAATTTCATAGTTGTATACCGTATTAAGTTTCTAACGCCGTTTTCACGGCGGACAGTGGCTCGTTAACCGTACTTCTAATAAGTTTCTAACGCCGTTTTCACGGCGGACAGTGGCTTGTTAACCGTACTTCGTGGAACGTGAGCTTCGTCGACGGGGTTTCGTCGTTCCAGGACTTCAAGTTCCGTGTTCGAGTAAGATATCCGCGTCGTCCTCAACCGCCCTACTGCGTGTAGGGTGGTTTTTTAGGAAGTTAGTCATCGTTGATAGGTTCATAGTATATATATTTATATATTGTCCTCCCTCCCCAACCCCTCCGCAATGGCTTCCCTAAGCCCTGAGGAGCTTCTGAATAAGCTGATCGCTGATTACGACGCCCAAGGCACTTACTGCCCCCCTCATATGATTCGCACACTGCAATCATTTCTCCCTCTAATCATGGCACTGTTCACACCAGCCCCTCAGGCCACCTCCGTCCCTCAGACCGCTCTGGTCTTAGGCCCTCCCGCGTCCCCTTCCTCCAGTGACATGGAGTGCGAAATAGACGCCCCTTCGCGCCGCAAGCGCGCACCCGCGACCGAGTCATCCTCGGACGCCACCCCAACTGGCCCTGAGTCTCCCTCCTTTACGCTTGTTAAGAAGCGTTCGAAACAAGACCCGGCGCCCTCGACGCCCGTCCCTACACCCCCTGCGGCGTCTTCAACGCCAGCTGCCCCGGTGTCTTCAACACCCGCTCCGGCCCCAACTTCTGTCAAGGCCAAGGTCCCACCACCCGTTTTCCTTCGGGAAAAGGGTAAATGGACTGAGGTCTCGACATTGTGCAATGAGCACAAAATCCATTACATCCGAGCAGCCAACTCGGGTGAATCTATTAAAATCTTAGTCTCGTCGATAGACGACTTTCGTGCTTTAACAAAGCTCCTCACCGATAAGCAATATGCTTATCACACTTATGCTCTGTCAGAAGAGCGTAAGATCAGAGCGGTACTCAGGGGAGTCCCGTTCGAATTATCGAACGGGGCTATCCTGGAGGATCTGCAGTCCCAAGGCTTCCCGGCACTCGCGGTGCATAAAATGCACAGCAAGTACGGGAGGCAACACCCTCTCGCTTTGGTGGTTCTCGCCAACGTCCCCAAGTCCAGGGAGATCCTCAAAGGGGTTAGCACTATATGCGGCCTCTCTGGGATCTCGATCGAGGCGCCTCATCGCCGCGGTCATCCCGGCCAGTGCCATCGGTGCCAGTTGTACGGGCACGCGGCGGCCAACTGCCGCGCACCGCCCAGGTGCGTCAAGTGCCTGGTCCCGCACTTCACTAAGGAGTGCAATCGCACTCCTGAAACTCCCTCTCCTCCCGATTGCGTGCTTTGTGGCCAGTCCGGCCACACCGCAAATTACAGGGGCTGCCCTCGTGCACCCCGTTGTATGCGCTCCAATTTCAAAAGGGCGGCACCCAAACAGGCCCCGCGCCTTTCTCAAGGAAACTTTCCGCCGCTGCGTAGCCGGGTTCCCCCGGCTGCAAAGCCTACACAGTCTAGGCCGGCCCCAGAAAACTGGAGGCAGCGCCCCGCATCGAATCCCATCCCGGCTCCTCACAAACCCACTCCTCAATCCTCCGTAGCAGACGATATGCGTATCGTCTGCGACGCTATGAAAAATATCGATGTTAGTGAAATCGCAGTCTTAGCCCGTAAACTTAGCTTCACGTACTCCGACAGAGCGTTTGCTAGCTCTGGCGGAGCATAGTTCCCTTCTCAATTCATTATAGGTTCATTTAAATGAATTGAGCCCCAAATCATGCTTCGGCCGACCTCTACCCAGCCCCGGCTTCACCGGAGGCTGCCCAGAACGGCCACCAACTCATGTCCCTTTGAGCACCTTCAGTGCAACTTTCACTACAGGCGGAAGACCCGCTAGCGGGTCTCCGCCAGCGCGCCCAACTTCCCGACGGGTGTCGCTTCCGATGAAGGCTAACGGTAATAACTACAGCCAACAGGTGGTTTTTAGTGGGTAGGTGCCATTCTGGTGAGTCCCACATAACCCCCCGCAGAGGAATTTACCTGCGGGCGGGTATGCATGACGCATCTTCCACCTCCCTCCCGCGAGGGTGCCTCGGCAGCAAAAAAAAAAAAAAAAAAACTTAACACGATGAGTTTACTTATTTTATTATTCATAATTTATTCATAATTTTTGGTAATATATGACTAATAAATATGACCTAACGATTTAAATTTAAATTATTTTATTAATATTAAAAATTAAATTATCTATACTAATATTAAAAAAACTACTTTTTGTAACTTAAATATAAAAGTTAGACATATGCTGTCGTTGACTTTTTTGTAGGCATTTTCAAGCTCCACATCTTTCCTCTAGAACTCAAAAATTTATCTTTCATAGTTAAGGCAGCGTTCGTAAGAAACGCTTTCATTCGACCGTTTTTTCTCCGATTCACTTTGCAAAACGGACTACCACGTAAAAGCCCTTTTATTTTTCGGTTTTTTATATAACCTATGACACTCAGCAATAATGTGGCTTTCTATTGGTGAAAGAATTTTTAATATCGGTTCAGTAGATCCCGAGATTACCCCTTACAATTTAACAAATATACAAACACACAAACTTTACTTCTTTATAATATTAGTATAGATGATTACTTTTGTTAAATACTTAACAGCAATTAGGTATTTGAAAACAGCAAATAGGCCAACAATGAATGTACAGAGTCAATTTATGCATTTTGCATAAAATATACTCGAAAGATCTTTTTAATAATTTAATGAAATTTGGTACTTTATTTATTTTTTACTGAGAGTATGTAAATGTTTGCAAGCATTGCACTTTGTACGTATTACTACCGCTAGTAGTAGTGGCTCTGCGTCATAAGCCGGAGGCCCGGGTTCGATCCTAGTCAGGGCATTCATTTGTGAGATGAACACGCTTTTAATTTTGTTTATTTATTTTTAATCCAGCCCTTTTACACCCTAATTTTATTTTTTACCTTTATTCGTGACGGTACAACCTACATTTTGATATGAAACTCATTGATAAAGGTAATGTAACTGCGAAGAAACCTACCTCCTAATCACAAAAATGAGCCCACTTTGTTATTGTCAATGATGAGAAATAAATATTTGAATTTGAAAGCGGAGGCGTGAGGATGCCCGGTCGTTTCATTAGGCCCCGTCCCGTCCGTCTACTTCACCCCCGCATGCCTATGTGATAATAACTAGTACCTACTTGCAATTAAAATTCAAAAATTTGGCTAAGAGATTAAATAGGTACTATATTTTTGTTTACGTATTACGTAACTAACCCTTAAGAGCTATAATGAATTACATAACCCACTAAGACTACAATGGGTGTAAAAACACCTTAGTTTTTAAAAATTATGAAATTATTAATGAATTGTAAGAAATTGTGAACAACCTACTTTTAACAGGTAATTTAAACCTTTGTTAATAAATGTGTTTAGTTATTTGTACACATTTCTGTTAAAAAATAAAAAATAAATAATTTTGAAAATATTACAACAGCTGACTATATAAGAGGGAACCATAATATTTTCTTTTTTATAAAAAAATGAAATCCAAATACAAATCAAATTTTTTTATTTCTGTTTAGTACAATATGTTGCCATTAATCTGGCTTACTTTACTAAAATATATATTTTAAAAAAATATAGAATTTTTTCTTCACAAGTGAGACAAAAAAAAACATATATTTTTTAGGATCTTTGGTTTCTCAGTAATTTACAAATAATTTTTTTAACCTTTACAAGCTTTCAATCAACACTTATAACTGCATAAAGTTATTATGATATCTTTTACAATTATCACATCCATTGGTACAATTATCACATATAATCTTGTGATGTTCCGTGCATATGTACACTTCAAGCACAGTGTTGAAAACTTTTCATCTTTGTTTGGCTTGCTAAGACCACATCGGCCTTGTTTAGATCTGCTCGGTGTCTCATCATTTAAAAATAAAATGTGCTTATAAAAAACTCCTTTTTGCATGCTGAATTCGATAAAAAAGCGTAAAAAAGGTAAAAACTTACGTATTTAATTAATCAGTAGCGCACTATGACAATTATGGGTGTCGGTGGATGGATACACGCTCAATTATGGGTGTCGGTGGATCGCTCCCCCCGCGCGTTCAAAGGCTACTGACAACTTAGGAGAATACAAGAAAGCGCAAAGCGCTGTGACAAAATCTCATTTTTTTGGGCATTTTTGGCCCGTTGGAGGAGCCAAAAAATGCATTACCGCATACCTCTCGCGCGCGTTACAAGGCATCTGGGACTAGCTCCTAATGAGCACTACCCACTAAAAAAACCCCTGAATGACTCGTCCAAATTTTTGCCACAAAGCCTTCATCTGAGCGACGACCAATTGGAAAAAGAGGCCGCGCTAGCGGGGCCCAGAAGGGGTCACCCGCTGGGATTATATAGCACTGAAGGTGCTCAAAGAACTGAAGGTGCTCAAAGCACTGAAGGTGCTCAAAATGAAAATAAAAATTGAATTAATTCGAATTTACATTAGAATTAGAAGTTGCGGCCTGAAGGGCTTCGAGATGTAGTGTTAGTTGCGTGGCTACGTTCGTGTGCGCGTTTCTCGGTCTAGCGACTTTCGGTTTAAAGAATCTTTATTTAAATAAGAAATTATACAATTTCACTTTTTTATGAAGAACATTACACATTTTAAGCAAGTTAAACATACAAGCGAGCTAAAAATAGAACAATAAACAAATATAGTACAACTTTCAGTTTTGGGGGTATTTTGACATTACAAAACAAGACCAATAATTTGCTCATACAAAAAGTAATATGAAACTACCTGTGGAGTGCAGAATGTTAAATAAACAAACCATTGATTATAGGCAGGATGGATGTGGCAAAGTACTTATTATTGATATTATTGTTTTTTTTGAATTTTTTTTAAATATTTGTTATGAATTTTCAAGTTGCAGTTTTGTGTTATTAATACAAATTTATTGAATGTAAATGAAAGATTTAAGTCGCTAAAGTAAAGTTGTCCAGTAAAATTTTTTTTATTGTGTTTTGTCTTTGAGAGTGTAGGTATTTTTTTAAATTCATTTTATTTATATATCTGTTATTATATATCTGCCAGTGATATGGTAAAGTAGATAACTGATACTACCACATTTAATTCGCATTATATTTGTTGCTGTAATAACAGAAAGTGCTCCTTTGTTTTTCTTTTAAATATGTTTGTACTTTTAACTTCTTTGATATTTTTTGGTAATTTATTATATATTTGGGCACTCTGAAATGTAATATTTTTTTTACCATAATTTGTTCTTGGGATCCGTAAGATTATGTTATTAGCATTTCGTACTTCGACTTTGTACTTCGAATCAATGTCAGGGGTAGTACCTATACGAGACTGAATCTCGAACTAGAGGATTGGGGTGGGTTTCGGAGCGTTTGAAGAACGCTTTAGAGAGTTTTTTGAGGTGCTGTTGCACTGTAGGTCGTTCAAGATCTCTGTGCAGGTCCGCGTTACGCACGTACCAAGGTGTGTTTGTGGCCCAGCGGCAGAAGAGATTTTGAACTACCTGCAGTTTGTGCAGGACGGAGGGTTTGGCGTGGGCAAATATTGGCGAGACATATGTCATGACGGGTCTAACGCAGGTCTTCTAAAGCGTATGTTTGTTTCTGAAAGACATTTTACTTTTTCTACCTAACATACTATATAGGCGGCCTAAGTAAAAACGGGCGAGTTTCGTTACTCTATTGACGTGTGGCTTGAAAGAAAGCGTCTGGTCTCAGGTGACGCCTAAGTATTAGGTAGTGCGCTTCCAGGGGATGGGAATACCTAACATTCGAACGTGGAGATTGTTGGCGAGACGACGGTGTTTGCAGTCGCGGTAAACCTTAGAACTCTTGTCTGGATCGATTCGCCATTCACATCGATGCGCCATTTTTGAAACCATGCACTGAGAGCGTTTACGGCCTTTTGGAGTCTGATGACGAGACCCGGGACACTGAGGCCTTTGGTGTAAAGGGCGGTGGCGTCGGCAAAGAGGGCGGGTTCAACGCCTTTCGGCGGAATGGGAATGTCGTTTGTGTACACGGTGTACAATAGAGGCGCGAGGACTGAGCCTTGAGGGACTCCATCCTTTATGAGACGAGGCGCGGAAAGCGTGCCTTCATGTCTAAAACGAAACGTACGATCTTTGAGAAAGGACGCTATTATTCTAACTAGGCGATCCGGTAAGCCTATTTTATAAAGTTTATAAACGAGGCCGCTGTGCCAGACTTTATCGAAAGCCTTGGCTACGTCAAAGAAAACTGCAACCGTTTAAAAACGCCGCGGGTAGAAACCTTCGAGTATGTACTCGACGATTCGATGGACTTGCTGAGGGCAGGAGTGCTTAGCGCGAAAGCCGAACTGGTGGGGAATTATGAGAGGATCGCCATCCGTTGGAAACAGATGGTTCCGCATTCGAGAGAGTATGACTCTCTCGAGAAGTTTAGACATTGCCTTGAGGAGGCTGATGGGTCTGTGATTTGCCGGGATATTAAGAGGTTTACCCGGCTTGGGTATGCCTATGACTGTCGCTTCTTTCCAAGCTTTTGGAAAGTAGCTAAGGTCGAAGCAGGCATTGAAAATGATAGCTAACAAGGCCTGTTGAGGCAGGTGCTTAAGTGTGTGGTTGGAAATACTATCCGCACCCGGAGCCTTTCTGGACTTTTGACTTTTGATAAGAAGCGAGATTTCATCATTAGAGACTGTGACGGGGTCGGCGGTGATGGGGAGAGAGTCTCTACGGAGAACTTCGTCCTCCACCGCTTTGATGTGAGGGGGATTCGCGGGTTGCGTGCTGGGCGAGCATTGAGACGCAACGCTGTCAGCGAAGCATTCGGCTTTCTCTTCGTCTTCGAAGGTGATAGAGCCATCGGGACGAGTGAGAGGAGGTACGTGAGAGGCGGCGTCTACGCGTAAGGCTCGGGCCATACTATAATACGCTTGGTGGGACGAGGAGATATTCGCCATGAGATCGTTCATCTGGGCGTCTCGGAGTTCCGCGAGGCGAGATCTAACTTTGCGTTGTAGCTGATTCGCAGCTGTTCTA
Source organism: Marasmarcha lunaedactyla (assembly GCA_923062675.1). Taxonomy (NCBI): domain Eukaryota; kingdom Metazoa; phylum Arthropoda; class Insecta; order Lepidoptera; family Pterophoridae; genus Marasmarcha; species Marasmarcha lunaedactyla. Next base: position 2,413,294 of record OV281344.1, read on the forward strand.
TAGGCGGGCGTGGGATATTTCTTGGCTCTCCGGAGAGCCGCGTTCTTAGCTTTAATAAGATTGCTAATGGCTAAGGGAAGCGTGGGTTTGCCTTTCTTAGCAACCTTTTCGTTTACACTGATGGCTGAGTTGATAGTATCAGTGAGAGAATTTACTAACGAATCTATTTTATCTATTTAATTGATCGGGAAGGATCGCGAGCGGAGAGTTTGGGGCCTCTAAGGCAGAAACTATCGTATTTTTAAAACCTTTCCAGTTGGTAAAGGTCTTAGGAGAAGTGACGTTAACGTTAGGCGGTCCTAGCACGAGAGAGACGGGGTGGTGGTCAGAACCTAGGTCATCGAGCGGTTCGATAGACCTGAGGTCGAGGTTGATATGCTTGACGATTTCAAAGTCGAGGATGTCAGGAGAGTGGTTCTGGTTGTCGGGATAGTGAGTGGGAGTGATGGGGGAGAGACGTCTAAGTCGAGTGAGTTGGTGATGTCAAGGAGAGCGATACCGCTTTGGTTGGTTGATAGGCACGTCCAGTCAGTATGTTTGGAGTTAAAGTCTCCGAACATAATGACTGAACGGCCGAGGGCGAGAATGGTCTCAAAGTCGCTGCGGATAGGTTTGGTGCCACAAGGTATGTAGACTGAAGCTATGATGATGGTCGGATGACCAGTCATAGCCAATCTACATACAGTGGCTTCCATGTTGAGGAGAGGAGGGGTAGGGAGAAGACAGCAATGGAATCCTCTTTTGTAGTAGATAGCAGTGCCGCCGAAACCGTCGCAGTTAGGCCTATCATGTAAACGCGTACTTAGGAATAGCGAATCCCCTGGAGCGATTAGGAGTGAGCCATGTCACCTGGAGAAGTCAAAGGTCTGGGTCGTTGTTCTGAAGGAACAGTTTGAGCTCGGGAAGGTTGTTGCTAAGGCTGCGAACGTTAAAAGATACTAGGGATAAGCCCTTGGGTTTAATACGACTGGACGCGGGATTCGCGGGTCTAGACATTATAATTTACTTATTTACGAATTTATACAAAAATAAAAATTTATAATGAACTTAAAAGCGAGTGATGCTCGGCTAACGCAAATAAACGCTCTTGAGGAGAGCGGGCGGCTCGCAGTTTGCGTGCGAGTATGGTAATTTCGTTAATGTCTACGTTTTGGATGACGTCGAACACGGTCTTCATGTCCTCAGCCAACGACGACTGAGGTGCAGATGACGGAGCGGGACGCGGCCCTACGGAAGCTACGGGAGCTGGGATAGGTCGGGAAGGTGCAGGCGGGACGGCCGGACGCTGCCTCCAAGACAGAGCCGGAGTAGGCGTCGGCTGAACGGGCTTTGCTTCCGGGGGACCCCGGTTGCGCAGCGGCGGGAAGTTAGCGGGGAGTGAGCGGCGGCGCCGGTTTAGGCGCGACCCTCTTGGCGGTGGAGCGCGGAGCGCGCGGGCAACCCCTGTAGTTAGCTGTGTGGCCGGACTGGCCGCACAGCACACAGGCAGGGGGGGAAGTGGATTCGGCAGTGCGAGTGCACTCCTTAGTGATATGAGGATCCAGGCACTTAACGTACCTGGGGGGAGCTGAGCTGTTAGCCGCTGCGTGGCCATATAGCTGGCAGCGGTGGCACTGCCCAGGGTGACCGCGGGGGTTGGGACGCTCGACGGAGATGTTCGAGAGTCCGCAAATTGTGCGAGCCCCTCTGAAAATCTCCTTCGAGTTGGGAGTAAGGATTACAAGAGCTAGGGAAAATGCCTACCGCGGTTGGAGTGCATCTTGTGCACTGCATCGGCCGGGAAACCCTGAGACTTAAGGTCCTCGAGAATGTCTTCATTACTGAGTTCAAACGGGACGCCCCGTAGTACTGCGCGGATCTTACGCTCCTCCGGGAGGGCGTAGGTGTGATACGCGATTTGATTGATCGACAGAAGCCTAGTGAAAGACCGGAAGTCATCGATGGTCGCTACCTGAATTTTGCTTGTATCGCCAGCGTTGGCGGCTTTTAAGTAATTAATTTTGTGCTCTTTGCACAAGTTAGAGACCGCGGTCCAGCGCGCTTTTTCACGGAGGAATACGGGCGGAGGGAGCTCGGTGGGACGGGAGCGCAGCGCGTCGCTGGCTTCGATGGGACCGACGGAGACGCGGTTACTACGAGCGATTTTAACGGCGCAGGGGCTGGTGTTGAAGACACCGGGGAGGGCTCGGGTATTGATGATACCGAAGCTTTCTTCGAGCGCTTCTTGGAGCGCTTGGTGACAAGTTAAAACGCGGGCTCAGGAGAGCCGGTTAAGGTGACGGCATCTGACGACGTATCAGACGTGGGTTCGGAGTCGCTCCCGGGAGCGGTACGCTTACGACGCGACGCGTGAGAGGATGCGACCGATTCGCAGTCCATCTCGCACGAGGCGGGTGACGCGGGAGAGCTGTAGACCTGAGGGGTCTGGACGTTGGAGGCCTGAGGGGCCGGGGTTGAGGCCTGAGGGGCCGGGGACGCGATAGTTGCCTGTAAGGCCTACGTTATTAAGTCATCTGATATGCTGGCGCCGGACGCAACGAGCGCCTGGGCGAACGACCTAGCAAAGTTTACCAGGCTTTGCTGGTCCATTGGAGGGCTTGGTCCTACAATATAAAATATATAAATATATAAGAATGCCTAGGTTCCCTAGCAAACCTAGCACCTAAACCTCCCTACCCGCGGTAGGGGGGCTGGGGACGACGCGAAGTGGTGCCCCTAATTCGGACAGCACTGTACCGTCACCCTGGGAAAGGCCCAAGTGCAATGGGATCGGGTCAGCCGGTTCCTCCTTGGCCTGAAGGGCCTTGGAAGCGCACCGGGGCAACGCTATCAGGCTTAGTTGTCACCGTTAAGTATCCACCTGATCAAACGCGAGTCTACTACGGAGTGTGTCGTCAATAAATTTACAACAAAAACTGGCCGTAGACCTGACGAAGTTGGGCTGCACTGAAAGTGCGGGATTGACTACGTTACGACCGGCCGGAGCCGGCCGCAGAGCGAGTCTCTGACTACGTAGCAGGCGCCAAGCGTCAAGTACGCAGCCAGAAAAACAGCCCGAGCCTCGCGAACCACTGTCGAATTTAATCGACCGCGGTAAGCTCAACCCTGTTGTTGCTGCACTCACCGATGTGAGGTTTTTAATGCGAGGGGTGCACAGAGTGCGGGATTGACTACGTTACGACCGGCCGGGGCCGGCCGCAGAGCGAGTCTCTGACTACGTAGCAGGCGCCAAGCGTCAAGTACGCAGCCAGAAAAACAGCCCGAGCCTCGCGAACCACTATCGAATTTAATCGACCGCGGTAAGCTCAGCTCTGTTGTTGCTGTGCGAGAGGCCGACTTACTTGCAGCCGATCGAAACCGGCCGCAGCGCAAGCCCTGAAGAGGCTAACAACGTATGAGTATTGCGAACGAGTTGACGTCGTGAGACGACAATCGTGACTCAACAGCTGGAGCGACCGCGAACGCGTCCGAGCGGGGCCGAACGCAGAACGGATCTGAAAGTGGCGTTTGAGTATTGATACGAGAGAAGCCTTGAGACAACAATCGTGACTCGGCAGCCGGGAGCGACCTTCAACACGTCCGAACGGGTCCGGACGCAGATCAGGTCTGTGGTCGGAAAGGAAAGCAATGGAAATCTCTTTTATAGTAAATAGCTGTGCCGCCGTGACCGTCGGCGTTGGGCCTATCGTTACGTTGTGCGAGCCTCTCTGAAGATCTCCCTCGAGTTGGAAGTGTTGGTTAAGATGACGAGGCTGAAAGGAAAACGTCTACCGCGGTTAGACTGCATCTTGTGCACTGCTTCAACCGGAAAGCCCTGGGACTTAAGGTCCTCCAAGATATCTTCGTTCGCGAGTTCAAACGAGACGCCCCGTAATACCGCGCGGATCTTACGCTCCTCCGGGAGGGCGTAAGTATGATACGCGATTTGTTTGACCGATAGGAGCCTAATAAAAGACCGGAAGTCGTCGATGGTCGCGACCTGGATTTTGATTGTATCGCCTGCGTTGGAGGCTTTAACGTAATTAATTTTGTGCTCTTTGCACAAGTTAGAAAACGCGGTCCATCACGCTTTTTCGCGGAGGAAGACGGGAGGAGGGAGTTGGGCCTTAGCCGAGATGGGAGTACAGCGCGTAGCTGGCTTCGACGGAGCCGATGGGGTCGCTTTCACTTACAGTGACATTAACGGCGCGGGGGCGGGTGTCGAAGACACCGGGGTGGGATCGGGTGTTGAAGACACCGTGATTTTCTTTGAACGCTTCTTGGAGCGTTTAGCTCAGGTGGCTCAGGAGAACCGGTTAAGGTGGCGGCGTCCGATGACGCATCAGACGCGGAGTCTGAATCGCTCCCGGGAGCGGTACGCTTGCGGCGCGACGTGCGAGAGGCTGTGTCCGACACACAGTCCATCTCGGAGTACACGGGAGACGCGGTAGGAGAGCTAAAGACCTGAGGGGTCTGAGCGTTGGTGGCCTGAGGGGCCGAGAGAGTGGCCTGAGGGGCCGGGGACGCGTTAAAAGCAATTAAGGCCTGCGTTATGAACTCATCTTTGACGGGGACACCCGACGCGGCGATTGCCTGGGCGAAGGCCTTCGCAAAGTTTCCATTAGGGAGGGTCGGGACTAGTTATAAGATAAATAAAAATATAAAAGATGCCTCGGATCCGTAATAGCCTAGCGAACCCTAGCGGCTAACCTCCCTACCAGCGGTACGGAGTCTGGATAAAATATTAAAACTAACCGTGGTACGCCGATGGCCGCGTTAGGGTCAACCTTTCCCGACAAAAAGGACAAATGTACACGTAAAAATACAAATGTGAAAAAAATAAATATGAAAGTAGGAAAGTAAATAAATAAAATAGTAGAAGGAAATAATATATAAATAAAAAGGACTGGGTCAGTACAAATTCAGTTGTCACCGTTAGGTATCCTTTGTACTAAAACCAGAATACTTTACGCTGGGCACAGACAGCACTCAGCACAAGCACAACACAGCACAGCACAGCACTTTGAAGACTAAGGGGCTTAGTCGCAAAGAAAAAAAAATCACTACGATAGCGCTCGGAGGGAGTAAGAAAACCCAGAAAAACCGTATCACGGAACCAACACGCTATACTGTGACGTCAGTAAACTGAGCGCCACGGAATATCGGGAAGGGACCGGTTAATCGGAGTGGTCTTTGAACGTCCGTACCGGGCGGCGATCGGAGCAAGAATGACAAAAATTCATGAGTGTAGCGGCTAAAAACCAAATGGACCTGGGTGTTTTTTCACCCATATAGCCTTTAAGGGTTAAGCTCATTCGTTTATTAAAGATGGACGGCAAACAACAAAGAAGTCGTCAACACGAGAGGAATAAAAATCTATTGACGCCTATATATATTTCTGTAGCTTTTACATCGTATATTCCACAAGCATTCTCATTTTAAATATTATATTTTACAGTACAATTTAGAATAAATTAGGAATTGCAAAATAAATACGACATCTTGACGCCAACCCTTTTGCTAACTTATGCACTTAATAAAAAAATTTATGTTTAACGTGTTAAGTGAGAAGCCTTGCCCACCTACTTACCAGAAAAATAAAACATATCCTAATTTACCTTACCACTTGCGTACTAAATTTTAACACTTGTCACTTCATTTACTGTTTACACGTTATTTTAACAAACAATTTAGTTAAAATTTATTTATCAACTCAATTACTCAATACGTGTAAACCAGGCAATAGAGTCCATCATGATGTCAAGACATTAATAATCAAATACCTTTTTTTGTTAATGTTTTTCTTTTAAGAAACGCAAAGAAACCACTCCGTACAGTCTGCCCTGTCGTTATTACATTTTTGTTTCTTTTCTTTTACTGTGACGATGATAATATCATGAGTGATAATGAAAACGATGAAGATGAAAGACAATAGTATTGTGATAGCGAGACATTACTATCAAATAAAGGACTTCTTGGAACGAAATGAAAAGCACTCGTCCACTCGTCATTGTGTTTTCTGTTTTATGCACGTTTCTATGAGTAGATATTCACTGCACAATATAGTACCATCATTGTACACTAAATGCACACTAATATAAGCACATAAAAATACACAAATATATGGGTTTAAAAAAAACTATTAATCCTAAAATAGGTGAAAGAGTGGATTAAACTGAACAGCATTCCCAAAGAGACATATTGTTCAAAATGTAGGATAAGAGAATGCCAATCAAAAATTCAATGCTGATAACGTCCTGCAATGTTTTGTTGCAAAGAACTTCTTCTTATGGTAGCGCCGGGTGACGGGTCACTCACTTCCCTCTAATATGGTTGAGCAGGGCGATGGCTGGATCCCGCGTCAACTCGTGAACGGGTGCCGTTTGAGGGTGTTCGTCGTTTGGATACTTGGGGGGAGGGAGACTTGCCGCTGTCTGCTGCTAACAGATGCAGATAAGAATAATTTTGTATAGACATAAAGACTGTAATTTTTTTTTGAAAATAATGTACCCGTTAAGATTCTTTCCAGTTCTTCTTCACGAAGGTTTTTCAGAAACGGTGGTAGTCATGTTTTATTTGACGTCAACAAGAACAAGTAATTGTCAATGTTGAGAAATAAATATTTGAATTTGAATGCGTTTTCGACACGTGCATCGAAAACGCCGACGCCCCGCCATATCGAGGCCTGCGCGGGCGTTTCGCTGCTGCTCACTGCACCAGTCAGTGCATTGGCACTGTAGCATACCGGGACTTCACGGAAAAATAAATTTGTTCTATTTTTATGCATTTTCAATGCTTTGTGTCTAAAAAGGTTTAAGCCAAAGGTAGCTGAAAAAAAAATGTTTCTTACGAATTTGAAAAGTGGTTCAATCTAATTAACTCATGATCTGTTTCAGGATTAACAGTACCTTTTGTAACGACGTGTACATTAATTGTAAATAATGAACAAAGGTACTACTTCTGCCAGGTAGGTGTCAGAGTCTTCATAGGAATTTGTGAGAAATTATTATGTCAATAAAAATTTATTATTATATTATTGTTACTTATGTCTAAAAGAAATCTCTTCGAGCAGACCTGAGACATCTGTAGAGTGTGGATAATAGCAAGTGTTTACTAAATTACTATAAACAAATATAAATATTACATATAAATAAATAAATATCAAATTCTTCTCCAATTCTTTTGCAGTGTATTCTAACAATGGTATATTTACCGACCCTCAAGTATTATGCTTCATTTATGTTACACCCTGTATATATATAATCTTATATTACATTAAAATATGTAAGCAGTAGACAAACAAATGCGAACTAATATATACGTAGTATAGGTACTTTACTTTAAAAACTGTTCAAAATAAATGTATATATGTTAATAATAACACTACGGGGTACAAAAACAAGAACGTAAGTTAGTATAGACTCGAGAAAGGTAATGTTCTCTTTTGGCTTTATATTTAAGGGCGTTACCACTCCAATCGATCGATGGTAGCATGGAGCAGGCAACGTCGATCGACGGTCGATCTATTGCTGTGGTAACACCCTAAGGTTAACGAAGTTGGCATTCTTGTTACTAAATAGGGTTGTTCGACATGCTTTACCTTGAAATATTTATTTTCAATTTATTCACATGTATCGCTCGGATGTAGATTCCTTTGCTGCGTTCCGTTTGCCGATTACAGCGCTCACAGCGCTCATATACCCGTTCCGATTGCCCGTGAGCGCGCTCACAGCGATATCGATACGTCATCAATGACGTCATAAACGCCGCCATCTTCCCGCTCACGGTGCCCAAGCTACGGAGCATGGTCGCTGTGAGCGGTCTGTCAAAACTGACACATGACGTTACTTTGTTGATGTTTTTATTAGTCGATTAAAGATTTTAAAAGCTTGCTTATTAATTTTCTCTTGTAATAATATAAAAAATGGCTCCTGCTTCATTCAGGGTCAAAGATCTTAATGAAATTGTAACTTTAGACTTAAGCGACGAACAATCAGAATGTAAGCGCGATATTTACCGTTCCGATTGCAATAGCACTAATAACACTTTTAGCGCGCTCAAAGGAATCGGAAATAGTTTAGTTTTAGTTAATAATTTTAAAGTATGTATCGTGAAAACTTAAGAAAAGATTGAATCGGAACGGTTTTGAGCACTTTTAGCGCTGTGAGCGCTGTAATCGGCGAACGGAACGCAGCACTTGAGTGTAGGTTTTGACAGTGTCAATTAACTACGAGTATCACGATATTTTGTTATAGTTAATATTTACACTGTCGACATTTAAGATGCTTCATGAATTGACGCCGTTTCTTATAATTTGTTTAAGACTGGAATCCTTCATTAATTTCTATTCTCTAAAATTAAATTAAATGAAAAAAACTTTTGCTGGCTTTGAATCTGATATTACTCTAAAACACTTTTTTCTTCGATTGAATGAAATTTCTTTTATTTAAAGTTTTATTTTTTAACTAAACAGTCATTGTGATCAATCTCGTTGTAATTTTCATACACGTAAAAAATATATCTTGAACGACTTGAGATATTAAACAATTTTAACTCGGACGTCTAGCATTAGATATTTTTTTCTGATCGTATAATTGGCTTCCGCCGCTCTTCTGGTTGCATGTCATTGGAGTTCAAAAGTGTATTAAAATCATTTTAACTAATCATTTGCCTTTAGTGTAATTTGTTGTTTTAAAACAAGCCGAGCCAAAACAAACATGCCATTATTCAACAATAAACAGGCTGGTGAAATTGTACAACTCAATTTCCAGAGGAAGTGAAGTGGACAATTTTGGACTAGGCCTCAATGTCTTCAAGGATTCTGTAGCCAGGGTAATCAAATCTATTAAACCCCTTAAATAACTTTACACTGACAAAAACTTACCTTAAATAATTATAACGTTACACATGTTTTTCTTGCTTGTTTTATGATGTTTTATATTTTTGTATTTAAATAATTGTTTTAAATAAACTCTTACTGTAAATTAATATAACTGCATCCCTGTTTTCTCTTGTTCGTTATATATTTGAAAAATTGTTTTATATAAATAAATTAGTAAACTTAAATAATAAGTAACAACTACTTATTAGAGTGTGTTACAGTTATATAATTTAAGGATGTCGACGTCACCTGTAATTAGAGCGGCATTTAGAATGTAATTTTATTTTATGTTATGTGCCTAGCTTTATTTTGCTGTGACTTCTGTTAGTGACCTTATAAATAAATAAAAAATAAATAAAATAAAAAAAGTATAAACTTCACATATTCTACCTAGTCTATAAGATAATTATTGGCGATCTGTTTAAGCAATTAAATACAAACAATTGTAAATAATCCCGTAGTGCTGTTGGCTCTGTGAAACAATAAATAAATAAAAACCATTTATTGTAAAAAAAAATAAAAAGGTGTAAAATCCTTTGTAAATTATAATATTTGGCACTGAGTGAGTTTTAGCCCCCAACACAAGTTGAAGGTGTAGGTACGGTAAACGACCACTCCCTTCTTTTGTAAAACGCAAACATTTTGGCAATTTCTTATATACATATAGTTGTTGCTTTTTCAAACGAGCCTTTTTTTCTTGGCTTTTAAACTACTTTTCCTGGATGTAGAAAATAGGTCAACCAAACCATCAAAAGTACAGATGTGCGTGAACTAATAATAACAATAATAATAATAATAATAATAATCTTTATTGTAATACGTATACAAAACGTGTTGTTTACTTGGTAAACATATAGTTGGTGTGTTTCACCTACTGTGTAGCCTTATAATAAAATAAAATAATAAAATAATAAATAATAAATATTTCTTACCATCACACCACATTATCTAGCCCAAATTAAGTATCATTAAGAACTTGTGTTATGGATACTAGATAACGGATAAATAAACTTAAGAAATATATGAACACACATAGATATTTTTTTCATTTATAAATATTAGAAATAAACTTAAATAAACATACATACACATCCATGACTAGAAAGCAAATATGATGAAATATCCGCCTCCACCTCAGGATTCGAACCCGGGACCTCTGGCATGAAAGGCGAGGGTACTTACCGCCACACCAAACAGGCCGTCAATAGGATGTAAATATTAATAACAAAGCAGTAGAACAAACATCTGTGTTCATCACACAAGTCCCGTGTCCCGAGCAAGCCTCGAAACCGGGACCTCCAGCGTACCACATTGTAGTAACCAATAATGTCAAATCAATATCCAAGTTCACAACATGTACTAAACACGTGGTCCTTCTGCACCTTATAATGGGTTAAGAATAGGAATTATTAATTATAACGGGAATTAAATATCGTGTTCTAGGGTGATCTTAGAATGAAATGAGATTTATAGGGCCTAGTTACAGATCAATCAAGTCATCTTAGTGCGCAGACCTATGTGGCGGTAAGCTTGCAAACGTCGCATACGCTGAGAATTTGACGTTCCACTAGACGGCTGAGTTTTTGATTGATTGAATTAGTTCAACTAACCAGCCCGCCGCGCCGTCGTATTGTGTAGTTAATAACTAAGCAAGGAATATCCGATTTGTTAGGTATTTTCTCACAAACTAGCTGGTATCAGGCGATTTGGCGAGAGACCATTATAACCATTGATGACTATTAATACAGTTAAAATTGTTCAACCAAAGGGAAATCTGTTTAGTTGAATATCTAATTCAACCAAGCGCCTATGACATAAATACAGCAACTGTGCGTGCGTCGCAAAAATGTACTGATTGTACACGCACACCAAAGCGACGACATTTTCATACCATTAACAGCTGCACCCAATGACGTCAGAAGGTTACTGAAGGTCAAAATTATAGATTTTGCTTTGACAAATATAAACTTTGATAACGTATATATAAAGCAAAAACTCGCAAAGCAAAATCCATGCTGCGGAACGTCTTAGCTACTCATTATCTCTGAGTATGCGTCCGTAACATTGTGACACCTAGGTATGCTTTTGAAGTCACCGAAACCTATATAGGAATTTTAATATCTCGATACGTTACAAGGCAACGTTTCTTTACTCCACCCAAACTATTAATACTTGTATATTTAAGACATAATTTAATTATTAATAATAAAATATTTTTTAATCAATCATATTGCGAAATCATGAAGTTTTATAACCCAGCATTATATAGACACCCCTTACAATATGAGGGAAACCAGCGCCCGTAGTCCGTAGCGCCTCCGTAGTGGAGCTACGGCTGCGTAGCGTAAATTGAGTGGTATTGCCATATATGAAAATAGATGCTTTTCTTATACTACATTCCTTTTATTTAATTATGATAGTCTTGATTGCATTACGGTTTTGAGTTTAATTAATTATGCCTTAAAAATTTATGTTAAAATGTTTAAAAAAATGGCAATACTGAAATTTTACTACCTGGCTAGGTAATATGGCGAGGCTCGTGTATTGAACTGTTATTGCGTTGATATTGAAAATTTATATCGAGTTCCGCATCAGCTGTTCAACATGCTTAATGTCAACCTTTGCTCTTGAACATAATCTATAAATAGTCTCTTAAGTAAACATCGATCTTTTATCATAACAGGGAAGATACCAATCAAATTGTAACGAAAATCGTGAAATCTTATGAAACAGTGTTAGTGATTTACCTGTTGTTGGCTTTTGTAAAAGTACTCCTAATGAACGTCATCAGCTTTAAACCCATTATTGCATAATATTATGAAAACTTTTGAAACTACCCTCTTCCAAAATAACCTTTGAAAAGACCCTACAACGAATGAAGAACGCTATATTTTTATCTGGACTTCAATGTTGAACTGAAATCTTGAAATAAATGGTTGTTGAGGTCGAAAGCAAATATTTGAGGGCAAGGTATCATCGATCGCAGAAGTGGCAGTGCGGTCGCCGTGCGCAGGCTGAGCGCGGCTGTACCAGAGACTTGAAGAGAGTGTGCTGTCTTTAAGTAGATAAATATTGGACTATTTATCGATAAAGGAAAGGAAGTAATGTGTTTCTTGAAGAAATAGAAGGTCCTGTGAATGCGAAGTTTCTAAAGATATTCGCTGTTCCTTTCTAGACACGGAGATAATAAATGACGTCATTTTTGAGTATTGCTGTCTCGGTCTATTGAACTATGTAAGCACTTTGTTGGTGTTCAGATTTTGAAGACTCGATTTCACTTATGGTCAAGTTTGGTCGAGTTTTTAATATAAGAAGAAGTTGGTTGGTTCTGGTATGATGAAGAGGTGCGGAGCGCGGGCGGCGCGGGGCGGGCGGTAGGGCGCCGGCGCGCATCGACCGCGGGCGGAGCTCAGTCGCGCGCCGGCGGTCGCGCGGTGAGCACGCGTCCACGTGCATGGCGCGCTTGACCCACCCGCGCACCTTCGGGGAATGGCTTCGTCCGAGGACGGGGCGACTGCAGCGCCGACGCCCGACGATGACCCGATCCACTGTCTTAGCGTGCGGAAATGGTGGTGCTTCCTGCTGTCGTCTATCTTCACATTTCTGGCGGGGCTGCTGGTGGTGCTGCTATGGCGCGCGTGCGCCTTCGTCTGCTGTCGGAAGGAGCCCGAGCTGGCGCCGAACGACCCAAAGCAGAAGGAGCAGAAAGCAGCGAGGCAAGGCAAGCAGGAGTTCGAGGGCACCTTCATGACCGAGGCCAAGGACTGGGCCGGCGAGCTCATCTCTGGACAGACCACCACCGGACGGATACTGGTATGTCTTTGAACCATGTGCCCAGCGATATAGATGGACTTTTAATACCATGTACTTAATACTTAGTTCATCTATCATATAAAGCAACAAATTACACCCTCATTTCAATATAAGGCTTGCTTTTTAGAAATTATTAGACAGAAAGAAATCTAAGTGCAATCTTCATTTGACCCCATTTTTGTTATATTTTATTTAAAATCTACTGCATTGAACTAATTTGATTCTAACCCGACTATCCAGATGCGATATAGATTAATTTACCTAAATAAATTTATACTGTCAACTTAAAAGTCCAACTATAACTACACAATTTACTTTTTCTTAGGCATACTTGATTCTTACCAAGTTTTGTTTAATCCTTACCACGGCAGTTTTCGGTATTTCCAAAGGTAGTAAAACGAACAAATTGGATTGATCATTCGTTTATGCCAACTTCAGCCCGCTTCTAGAAACACCAAGTACGGTTACTATCATGAAAACTTTAGGGTAGTCTGTACCTATGACGTCAGAGTGTTCCTAACTCACTGATAAAGATGTATTTTCAGCATGAAGCCTTTTTTGATATGGAAACCTTTTTTTACGGACCCGTAGGCTAGATTCGTAGATATATCAGTAAAGCTGTTGCTTATTTACTTCAATTACTTTTCAGGGTGTTGTAGGTAGCTTTTTGCATTTATTGATTTTTACCCTTTGTCAAGTCGTTGGCTTATAAAACTTCAGCTAAGAGTATAAACGTAACTTGTAACTACTCGTATTTGCACTGCATATATTTTTTTAAATCGATTTTCAGATCCACAATTTCTAGTTTTTAATTAAATATGGCATAATGATACAAATAATCAATTGTAAACATCAAATAATGCAGTATTTTTAACACATTATCTGACAAATGCTAAATTTTAAACACGAATCTACCTACATATTGAAATGTCACTACTATACTCATAACCTTGCAAATTATTTAATATAATAAAAAATTTCAGTAGCTATTCTAAAACTACCCTTTTACATGTGATAAATAAATAGACCTACCTAAAAATCCTATCGATTTGTCCCAAAATCTGTCACTAGCGATGCATAGTCAATATTTATTCTTATAAAGTAACAAAAGATGGTCGTAAAGTTGTGCCTTTTGGGTATTTCTGGGCATCCCGGACAATTTATAAATATTCAACGATGGCGGAGTGTTCGCAAGAGCTCTCTCGGGCGGTACTGTTCGCTTTATTTCATTACCGATAACTTTATGTGTTGCCGACCGAAATACCGAATGCATATGGAATAGTAATGGATCCATAGTGTTAATTTATTGAACTATACTATTTCCATTTCTTTATTTTCTCGATGACAGTTCTAATTTGATATAATGCTCTCTAGCTCCATCCAATAGCTCGATCCCTATCAGTTTCTCCGACTCTGGTATTATATAACCTTGTACGTGTGTAAACGTCATATTTTTATAAAATAATGCATACATATTGTAAAAAAAACTCTCGCACAAGGTTACACAGGAGCTGTCATCGAGAAAATAAAGAAATGGAAATAGTATAAGGTCTGAAAAGATTTGTTTTTTTTTTTATGAAATAAGTCGCAAACGAGCCGACCATAGCCGTAACCTGTTACTTGATGTTAGGTTATCACTACCGCCCATGGACATCAGAAATATCGAGGTAATTACTGATACCGACTTTTTTAAGGAAGGCCTTCGAGAAAAAAGCGTTAATTTTTTCTTGAATAATTATAATAATAAATCCCCAGACAAACACACCAACTGTAAGGCCCCAGAGTAAGCTTGTGTTATGGATGACCATACAGCGAACTGGGGGGAACCCAGAATAAACATACATATATAAATATGACCAATTATGACCCGAGAACAAACATTTATGTTCATCACACATATGAATGCCCCGGCCAGGACTCGAACCTGGCCTCCGGCGTATGAGGCAGGGCTACTAACCACAACGCTACTCGGTCGTCGAATTATTAAAAATTAAATAAAAAATTTTATTGAAGGTTAGAATATCGTAATTGTACGGAAATACCGCTGATGGAATTTGTTCCAGAGTGTCAGAGTATGCGGTAGGAAGCTTCGCGTTAAACGTACTGTACTGGACGGACAACCAACCAGAATATCAAATTAACGATATTCTTTTAGTTGCTATGAGATTTGTGAAGTAGTTTTAATTCCATTATTTGTGGCAAATGTTTTTACGAATGATTTGTAATGGTTTCAGATTTCTACATTAAGTTTTAAACCATGTTCGAATACAGGTTGGATCATTTATTACGTGCGCTGTAGCGAAGTGCAGGTGTTTTATTTTTTTCATAGCAGGCAAACGAGTGCACGATCCACCTGATCCACCTGGCATGTGTCATCTGCACAAGGCCCTTTTTAATAAATAAATATTTCTAACTAACATACCACATTATCTAGCCCAAATTAAGTATCATTAAGAACTTGTGTTATGGATACTAGACAACGGATAAATATACTAAAGAAATATATAAACACACACATAAATATTTTTTTATATATAAATATTAGAAATAAACTTGAATAAACATACTAACACATCCATGACTAGAAAGCAAATATGATAAAATATCTGCCCCTACCAGGATTCGAACCCGGGAACTCTGGCATGGAAGGCAAGGCTACTTACCTCCACACCAAAAAGGCCGTCAATTTTTTATCGTAGACGTTTTAATTATTATTATTAACATTATTAATTAAATAATAAATTATTAATATTACTAAAATATTTATACGATATTGCGTATGATAGTTACTTGGACTAAATGTTGAATTGCCTTTTTTAAAGCTGTCATAATACATAACCACTCGGAACGTTTTGCTAAAAAAAAGTTTTTATATATGGAACGCTGGCGAGTTTGAATTAATTTTAAAAATTCGATTATTTAAATGTAAATATATTTGTTCCAATTTCAATTTTTGTGTCATATGTCTCTCGAATCAAATTATGAAACTATTTTGTGTCAAAAAAAAATGGATCTGCTTCGGAATCATTTTTGTGCAATGATTTTTTAGGATTTCGAGTCCAACTTGAAGCCTGATGAATCGTTTAATCGACTTAAATTAGCTTTTATGAACAAGGCGCCTCCAAAGCAACTGTGTACCGCTGGTATAACGAGTTTAAGTGCGGTCGCTTACATTTTAGGGATAAAGGAAGAAGTGGTCGTCCTTTGACTGCTGTTACGGAAGAAAACGTGCTAAGAGTGAAAAATTTATTCAACAAAACCGGCGACTCACATACTAGAGCAATTTAGGACAATCTGCAGATTAGGAAAGTGTTCTATTGATATTCTACCCAACCTCCTTTGCGTAAGGAGGATTGTATAGCGCTGGGTACCCCACAAGCTCGCCGATGCTCAGAAGCAGATGCGCGTGGTGCCATAATATGATTGATAAATTCAAAGAAGTTCTTCCCTTAGTGTTTACGATATCATAACAGGTGACGGCTCCAGAAACAAAACGCCAGTTAACCGTATGCCGGTTTCAGAACGAACCAACGCCTACAAAAGTGAAATGATCGAGAAGCGCTGGAAAAATTTTGATCGCCAGTATTTTTTCCCTTACCTTATGTATGTAGTATCAATTCTGTTAAAAAAATCAAAGTAGCATTAATGCAGAGTGGAAACACTACCAAATCTTTGCAATACATTTTTGCGAGGCCCTTTGCTCCACCGCGACCACGTGGTTCGGCTCAATGTCGCTTTTTCTTTCTGGAAAAGAAAATTTCGTAATTGCATAGTTTCGCGGCTGAAGGCGTAAGGGGCGTTATCCACATGTTCGCACATTTAGGTCGGCAGTGCTTATTAAAAGGCAAGACTGACTTCAAGCAATGACTACTTGTAATAATAAATATAAATAATAAATATTTCTAATAATCACACCACATTATCTAGCCCAAATAAATATTTTTAAGAACATGTTTAATGGATACTAGATAACGGATAAATAAACTTAAGAAATATATAAACACTCATATATTTTTTATATATAAATAATAGAAATAAACTACATACTTACATTCAAATCCATGACTTTTTTTTTTGTGTGATATTGTGATGCAAATTAATGATTTATCTATCTACCTAGAAAGCAAATATAACAAAACATCTGCCATACCAGGATTCAAACCCGGGACCTCTGGCATGGAAGGCAAGGCTACTTACCTCCACATCAAAAAGGCCGTCTTCGGCTTGCCCCGATCGCGGCGTAAATTTGGCCTTTATGCAGGTTGGGTCGTTTCCCCAAAACCCGAACAGCATTGGCCTGGTGAAATTTTTTTCAAATGTTCATTTAGACATATTGAACTCCGTCCCGAACATGTAAAGATTGCCTCGAACAAAAGACTACTATATTACTATACCGATATTATTGTCGCCACTAAACGTAAGTAAACGGTATGTAAAGATTTATGTAAACAGAAAATAATATTTACTCAATGGATCGTGACTCTGAGTCTTACAGTAAACATTAGGATACCGGCAGTTGTATTCTTATTTCATATAGAAAAATTACGTTAATAATATTTTAGATATCGTTTTTCGTGCATTTTATGTTTCGAGACATCTGTTCCTCTCAGTTCATAGTTAAACGTTTAGTAAAATTATCTCGTGGATATCAGAAAGACCTGCCTCAATAAGTTGATGATAACGCAAAAAAAAATAAGATAAGATTAAGATAATAATGTTCGGTGACATGTAATACACTACGTCAATGAACTTTATAAAATAGCAAAATAGTATACCTGGTACTCGATTTACTATCACAATATGGTTTTATACTCACTGGTCTAATCATTATAGTTAATACTTTCAAAACTGAATCATCACTCATTGGTTGAGGAGGGCGATGGCTGGATCCCACGTTACCTCGTGAACGGGTGCCGTTTAAGGGTGTTCGTCGTTTGGATACTTGGGGGGAGGAAGACTTGCCGAGCTAATGGATGCAGATAAGAATAATTTTGTATAGACATAAAGAGACTCTGTAAATTTATTTTGAAAAAAATATACCCGTGAAGTTTCTTGTCAGTTCTTCTTCACGAAGGTTTTTTCGAACTGGTGGGAGAGTCATGTTTTATTTGACGTCAGTAAGAACAAGTAATTGTCAATGTTGAGAAATAAATATTTCATTTCATTTAATTGGTCTTATTTTTGATTTGCACACATTCATAGGGATTTACTAATACAGTTTAAGAACAACGATATACTTAGTTATTCTTAAAAGGCAATAAATCAATGAAATTTTGGATTTACTATAATTGATTTAGCATACAAATAATCGAGTTTCTCTCGTTATCACAATCAGCGTGTACATTCGGCGCACTCGACGTAGGCCCATCCTAGGGACGAGAAGTACTAGCGCGTTGTTTGGTCTTTTGTAGGAATGACAACTCAGGAGATCTAATGTTGAACTTTACTTACTGGCTTTAATTGGCTGATAAGAAAGTTTTATAATTCTTTACACAACTTTCTTAGCTCGAAATCGATAACAGGTCGCCGAAAATAATTTAAAAATCTATACAACAATAACAATAGGTATATATTTTAAAACAGTTATCAATGCATTACACACTGGACAAAAGCTTTACACGTTTTTTAAAGCATTCGGTCTAGATAAACATAGATTTCTAATATTCTATCAAAATCGATAGTCAATAAGATTTCAACGCACGCGCCTATTTTTTGTCTGTTTTTTACCGCTCCTTGCCATTACTCCTAAACCGATGACTCAGCAGCCGTCGACCTTGATTCAGCAGACCAGAGTTTTTGTTAGCAGTTTTATAAATTTTGTGTTCTTATCAGCTATTGTCACGAGCTCTGCAAACGTAAGCTATTTGCTAATCAATGTTGTGCAAAGATAAGCTACAATTTAGCGATAGCTTTTGTTTTGCAAGCTTGAACTGAATTTGATTCCAAACTGAAAATACTGTTATTTTGAACAAAGCAGTATGTTTATAAATGACAGAAAACCATTGATTCGCTCACACTTAAACTGCTTCTACAAGATAGCTCAGTTATTTTATGAAAAACTGTATTGAAACAGAAACCTGACAGTATTTCACTACTAAAATAACATTAATGTAAAACCTTTATACCCTAAAAATATTAATACGAACTATCAATGAAATGAATCTGGCAACTTTGAGTCCGTGATTTTGGTATTTCAATTTGAAATGTCAAAAACGTATATATTTAGCGTATGTAAAAACATTAGCTATAACACATTGTAAGTGAAATGTGACAAAACTGTTACATTATAAAATATTTATTTAATTTGTGAAAAAACTTGTATACTTCCCAGCTGATATAACGACCGAACCATTAGAAGCGGAATAATTTTAACATTAGTGTAGTTTTACAAAGCACGGTAGTAACTGTATAAAGGTTAAGTTTTTTTAGGACATTAGTTTTAACATAAGTTTACATTTTTTTATTGTTTTGTGATTAACTCATGGTATCGGCTTTATGTCATCCTGTCGTAATACGATTCATTTTTATCCACATTGAATGCCATCGGTGCAGTGGCGCCCCACTCCTTGTTTGACCTACAGGGTGGCCAAAAAACTGACTTCCAAAAATTTTTTTTAGGTGCCTCGTGTTGAGGGGTGTCTGAATCACTCCTATGTATGTCATTCGATTTTTTGTAGTTTTCAAGTTAAGATTTTTTTAATGAAATTTCGCAAATTTTTTTCTTATATTTCTTAAAAAAAAAGGTAGGTTTCTTCGGATTTCTATTTTTGCTACATTTTTGCTACTAAATCTCTATGAACTGTGTGTTTATGCATAAAATAAACAGCCTCATAACTTTCATGAAAGTGACTAAGAAAATGACCTAGAGTTGAGAATTTATGTTAAGTGAGTGATCATTTTTTGAGAGTTTATTTAATTTAAGTTTGTCCGTTCTCGTAACATTGAACGCTTTAAGCATCGTAGTGTCCGACCATAGAACAAAAAAGAAGCGGGGTGGTTTTCGTAGATACCGCTAAAGCTGAAACTGAAGTTATAAATTTATTTATAATAATTTCAAAAATTATTTCCTACCCTCAGTATGAAAATGTAATTTCGACGACCATTCCAGTGAGGACCGTCACGTCATCGCATGAGTAATACGATGGTTCTCAGATCCGACATATGTCATCGCTGAGTCTTCTTAATTGGATTTTATTGCAGCAAACAGGTTTTGCTCGCCTTTGATTTGCAATATGATGTAACATTTTGATTTTAATTAATTCAATCACAGAACTGAGTTTTGATTCTTTTGGATTCGCGTAAAGTATAGATGTTTCAAAGTCAGCTGTGAGGGCATTCGCGTAATATTTCAAAGTTGATGTCTGAATTGTTTTACTCATGAAATAAACTATCTATAATTGTATACATGGTATCCTAATCAACATGGTACCTGCTCAAACATTAATGAATTACATTTTTTTACATTTTTACATTCTGTCCAAAATATGAAATTGAAATATAAGAAATATTATATTATGTAACAAAAACACAAACAATATTTGTCAGAAAGAACTTTTCAATTTTTTTGTAGGATTCCACAGAACTTCTAATGGAGAGAAGTACTAAAGCCAACGCCCAAGCTAAAACTTTAGTTATTCTTGCTCACGAAGTCACATCGCTGCCGCACAGGTCACACAGGTCACAAACCAGTTAAATTTTCAATGATGCGCCTACAAGCAAACCTTGCAATTGTTACCTTAGTGTTAGATTGGTAGTAATAAGAAAATATATCGACCGACAGGTGTAGTGGTAAGTAGCCTTGCCTCATACGCCGAAGGTTTGAGTCCCGGCCGGGGATGTTTGTTCTCGGGTCATGGTTGTTTGTATTTATATATGTATGTTTATTCTGGGTTTCCCCCAGTTCGCTGTACGGTCATCCATAACACAAGCTCTGCTTACTTTGGGGCCATACAGTTGGTGTGTTTGTCTGGGGATTTATTATTTATTATTATTATTTATTACATAAGTATTCGCTTAATTGAATCTGTCTTAAATCATCATTCGTTGGTTTCTCTTAACGCCTGACATCCGCTGTACATGGCGAACCTGCCAGGATAATTTTTTAATGTATCTACAGTCGCCGGCAGAAGTCTCACATTGACGAACTCTATCCAAACCTTTTTCTTGACAAAGCTTGTAGCTTGTAGTAGCTATACTTTAAACTACGAAACGTGTCTTTTTTTGGCTGAAAACAAACACATTTTTTTTATTCAGTTCTGCCCCTGTAATATGAAAACTATTTTTCTCAAAAACAGAGTAAACAAACAGAATCTCGCCTTTGTTCTTCTTAAGTTAGGGTGCTATTTCGAGTGCAGTTTTTGTTTTACATTAAGTATATATACAGTCGTGTATAGCCACATAGTTCTATATTCAATTTGAGCTCGAGCTATACATTCTTACTTCGCGTGACTTCTGCCGTGTACGTAGTGGGAGTTTTAAAATATTCACACACGGCAATGCAGCGTTTACTCTTTGTTGTAGCAATGGTTCCAATGGTTAACATTTTCAAATGTTTTTTCTACTTAGAAGCAGTAACTTAGTACTCCGTTTTCACTATAAACGTAAACCACCCAAACGACGAGTTACAATATTAAAATATAAATAAATAACGCGATAAAATCCAGTAAAAAATTATTTTATTTAACTTATCTTGCAAGTACAACCACCAAAACAAACAGGAAAAAATATAAATGTTACAATTTCAATTGTTTCTTTCAATATGGCCGTAAACTTGACATGTGTAGGCGTTTTGTTTTAAGTTTTTATTTGCATTATAGGTATTTATTTGCGTCTTCTAAACTTATCCAGGCTTTGTGGCTGTATCGCCAATCACTACATAGTATAAAACAAAGTCGCTTCCCGCTGTCTGTCTGTCCCTATGTATACTTAGATCTTTAAAACTACGCAACGGATTTTGATGCGGATTTTTTAATAGATAGAGGGATTCAAGAGGAAGTATTATATGTATAATACATGAATAATATAGTAGAGGAACACTGATAATTTTAGAGGTTTATAATATGATGTCGTAAATAAACACATTTTTTTGCGCTTACATTAAAAATGCTGGCTGAGCCCTACGACATAGACCAAAATAATGTACTACGGTATTGAACACCTTAAAAAGTTCTACAAAAAAGTTCGCCATGGTATATGTCTATCTCTTAAGGATAACCCACAATAAAAATTTTTTATCCTGTACTTTTTACGAGAAATAATGGCTTATTTACGAAGCGATTTTAAGCAATATAGCATATCCTTATCCAATTAAGTACCTTCAATACATTGTGCATGTAATATAGATCAATATGGCTCTGTACAGCGTGTAATTTAAATGAATATTTTCGAAGATATTACAGATTTAAAATGCAGGGCCATAGACCTGTGCGAAGCCGGGGCGGGTCGCTAGTATATATATTAGGTCTTTACCTATGAAATTGCCATTTTTCACGAAATAAATGAAGCGTAATTTTTTTATATATTTTTTATTTCTATTAATCAAAATAATCACCCATGCAATCAATGCATCTTTGCCAACGCATTGGTAGCTTATTGATGCCTTTCTTGAAGAAATCAGCTGGACGGGAGGCAACAAATTCTTCAAAGGCATTTTGTACTGCCTCTCGAGTATTGAATTTTTTTCCCGCCAAGAAGTTATCCAAATTCTGGAAAAAGTAGAAGTCTGTAGGCGCAAGGTCTGGTGAGTACGGCGGATGACGGAGAACTTCCAACCCCAACTCATGTAGCTTGGAGACCGTCTGCTGTGCAGTATGAGGTCGCGCGTTGTCGTGCAGGAGCAGTGGAGCCGAACGATTGACCATAGCTGGTTGGAGACGTGCGAGCTTCTCCATCATTGTGTTCAGTTCTTCATAGTACACATCTGCAGTAATGCTTGTCCCGTTTGGCAAGAAGCTGTGATGAATTACACCCGCGTTAGACCACCAAACAGTGACCATCACTTTTCTAGGGGTAAGTTTTCGTTTAGGGCATTGTTTGGGTGCTGAACCAGGGTCCAACCAACTTGCTGAGCGCTTACGATTGTCAAACAGGATCCATTTCTCGTCACAAGTAACAATGCGGTTCAGAATTCCTTCATTTGTATGCCTGCTGAGCAGTGCAAGGCACGTATCCACGCGTACTTCGCGCTGGCGGTCATTGAGTTCGTGGGGTACCCATTTGTCAAACTTTTTTACCTTGCCAATTTGACGCAAATGGACCAATATTGTTTTGATGCTAACGTCGAAAGCTGCTGCTAATTCAGCCGTGGATTGAGTTTCATCAGCTTCCACAATTGCCTTTAATTCGTCATTGTCGACCAAAGTTTTCGGACGACCACGGGGTTCATTTTTCAGGTCAAAATTTCCAGAACGGAAGCGGGTAAACCACAAATGGGTGGTGCGTTCGTTTGTAGTGTTCGCTCCGTAAACGTCGTTGATGTTGCGTGCCGCTTTGCTGCCACGACGGTACTCATACTCCATAATTACTCGAATTTTTAACTTATCCATGATGACGAAAAATGTTCGAATGCGTTGAAAACAAAACACTATCTATTAAACAAATGACGATTTTAGAAAAAGAATTCCATGTTTGTCAAATAAAATTAATTTGAAATTAGAATTATCAGTAAAAAAAAAATTTTTTTCATGTGAAATAGCCAGTACGGCAAAACGGCAGTTTCATAGGTATAGACCTATTATACGCATATTTTTTTTAACTTTGACATAACCGGCGAACGAGCACACATCCTCCTGATGGGAAATCATTTTTGCATCGACTAATATGCGTTATCTACCGTATTGCTGGTGTTCCCGTGATATCACTGGCAGTTCCTTGCCTTTATTCGGAACACAACCACGTCGACGTGATTATTACGGCGGGTAAAATAGGAAGGGCTAGCAGTACCGCCCATACGAGATGTTAACACAAGGAACTCTGATTGATCTATTTCTGATTATCGGAGTCCAAATCTCGATTCAGTATATTTTTTCGTTTTGCAAGGTTTCTGAGAAGATCTCAAATGGTCAACGACTTGCCCTTTACTGCCGTCGTCGCCGGGTTAACCTTACCTGACTGTGTATATTTTCTATTCTCCGTAACGACGCAAAAAATAATCGTTTTTCTGTCTGATTTAAATAAAATAGCGGAGGATATATTTGACTTTGACAGTTTATTTATGGGCCTTTTAATTTTTTACCAATTTATTTACGGGCCACCGAACTTTGTAGCTTAGCGCTGACGGCGCTTAGCCGGATCTTAAACTACTCCTACATACAAAACGCCAAAGGGCACCCGAGACGGCAGGAACCTCGGCTTAGGACGTCGTATCTTGACACTACCACGGGTTGGTAAGGGTCAACTACTGCCAAAGAACCATCAACGCACTCAAATATATAACATTGTTCAACCTTTAAAACCATGATACTGAGAAAGAGATAGAACGATACAATGAAAAGGTGCGCGAGGAAGTTGGAGTAAAGGAGGAAGTGCGTTCTAGGGCCCTGGTTAATAAAACGAAATGTACGTTAAATAAAGGATTATATCATTCTATATTTGTTATAAAAATGTTAAATATTAGATCTGTGAAGCAAGAAAATGTACAATATGTGAAACGACGATGTTTACTTCTTTAATTTTTAACGACTTTTACTTTAGAAAAATATAAATATTTAAAAATTGTGCCATTAACTTTTTTGATAATTTAAGAAATTAATTTCATATATTGTATATGGTTTACAAAAATATATACAAATATTGCGGTTTTTTGCTTTAATTCGGCTTAAATTAAGCTGTATCACAGGTTCTAATAATTTATGACAAATAATCCTTACTGACGTACATGGATGTGATTTCTCTAGGATTTCATAATTTACTGAACATATGATTACTATCTGATGGTTAGCGGTATTCCGAATTGTAACCGGCCTCGTAAAACCTTTAGTTTCCGATGATTGTTGATTTTTCATTCCATATTTTCAAGATTTTATAAGTGAGAGATTTTGAAATTTCCAAATGTTGTGAAACTTTCGATTACGAGTAATTGATATCATATCTCTCTGTAGACAAAGTTTCATCTTGTTAACTTTGCAAAGACCAATCCTTTGGTCGCGCTCGTGTCGTGTCGTATCGCCTCGGTGATTTTTCGCGTAGTGACAGTCGGATTGTAGCTAAATTAAATCGGGCGACGACGGGGCAAGAATTATGAGGTCTGTGTTTAAGGAGCTATTTACCTACCTTCCAGTACTTTATTATAATCAAAGTTTTCTGGAATAATAGTCAATATAACCAGGCTAGCTTTAAATATGAACTATTTATTCCACGGAATGGTTCAAACCACAGACTCCGTTTAATACGAATCCGATTCACGTATGAATAAAATTCGCAAATGAACAATAAGCGTTAGAAAAATAAATTGCTATTGGCACGAGAAAGGTATGTTTATAGCATATTTTTCATTTGCTGCAGTAGGTAGTTTTTAAAACCGAAGTTTTTAAAATTATGAATTGATGACGTCTTTTCATCATTGTGATCCAAACTTTATAAAGGAAAACTTAATAAATAATATTTTATTAATAATATTATATTATAAAGCTAGCTTTCCATATAAAGAACAGTTTTTTAAAACCTGTCAAAACTCACCATGAAGATACAATTGAAAATCGCTTTCCAATGATATCTTCAATGACTGGTTAAAATTTCTCTCCAAAATGCCAATTTTACTCATATTTAAATATAGGCAGTAAGTGACTAACTTATGCACGATTTAAGCATCGGACTGGCGATTTTAATATTAACTGTGGACTGTTACAATTTTTATGCCCATAATGTTTTAGAATAGTAACTAATATTTTATTTCAACCAGAGCTACAACGTGTGTATAAAAAAAATCACTTTCAACACATCCGTAAAACTCCAAGGTTATAAACGAATCAACGCTAAATCTTTATATGTCCTTCTTAAATTCATATTATACTGTAAAAGCTCCGAAGCTAGGTCAAAGCTAGCACTTTACGAACCCTTAATAAAACATGAAGTGACCAAATCTAGCGCGACACAGAATCCAAATGAATCATACCATTATTATCGATTATACAAAAATAACCTTAGATACACCGTGATGGATTTATCTTGTACCCACGCATGGAGGCTGCAGTTCTGTCTGTGACCTATTTAACTTGGAACCCTCGTTCCGTTCTGAAAATGGACCGGCCCGTTCCGTATTTGTCCAACTTCGGAATGGTCTGACATTTGCAATGTGGAGCTATGTTTATTTATTGGGATTGGTTGAACGAGTTTAGAATGTCTGGGCTGTCGGTTGGCGTTTCTAACGTTTAGTTTTGTGGGTTGTCTTTAATGAAATAGTATGCTAATGTAATTATGATCACACAAAATCTGCAATTCTTTCCCTTGGTTTGTTGTCAAGTATTGAGTTCTTTCTATTGTCGTTTATATGTCAAATCTAGATATAATTTACTCATTTATCGTCATATTATACAAACAAATTATCCAAAATACTTTATTTTGAGCATCCCGGCTGAAGTTCTAAGTTATTGTTGCTAGTATTGTATGAAGTAAAACCATTTACATATTTAATCAATAATTGCACTTTAGTTGCCTGCGATAAATACAAATACACTAAAATACGGGTTGTAAAAAAAGGTACTGTTAATCCTTAAACAGTTCAAAGACTTGAACTGAACAAATTTTCTCAAGAAAAGTAGGTCGACTTCGTGATGAAATGAAATGAAATGAAATATTTATTTCTCAACATTGACAATTACTTGTTCTCATTGACGTCAAATAAAACATGACTCTACCACCAGTTCGAAAAAACCTTCGTGAAGAAGAACTGGCAAGAAACTTCACGGGTATATATTTTTCAAAATAAATTTACAGAGTGTCTTTATGTCTATACAAAATTATTCTTATCTGCATCTGTTAGCTCGGCAAGTCTCCCTCCCCCCAAGTATCCAAACGACGATCACCCTCAAACGGCACCCGTTCACGAGTTAACGCGGGATCCAGCCATCGCCCTCCTCAACCATATTAGAGGGAAGTGAGCGACCCGTCAACCGACGCTACCATAAGAAGACGTACTTTGGTGACAATGACGCTTTAGATATTCATCGGGACGAAGAACTCAACCAACAAACAGACACATTACACATGTTTTGTTACAAATACTAGTACAATCCTGTTAATGAGGGGATTATACCCAAGGGCTTTTATCATCCAAATACTCGGATAGTTTATAATTTGCTCTAGCACACAGCTTCTGCTTTATAGTTTCTTTGAATTTGCCAATGGGAAGACTTTGGATATCCTCAGGAACCTTATTATAAAAGCGTGTACATTGACCCATGAATGAGTTAGTGACTTTATGAAGCCTACTATTATAAGCTGCCAGCATATTTCTTCCTCTTGTGTTAACATTGTGCAGATCTATTGTTCTTTTGAACAGGGCTATGTTCTATTTTACATACATTAAATTTTCTAAAATATATTGTGAATGGAAAGTAAGAATATTTATTTCCTTAAATTTACTTCTGAGTGACACCCTTGGGCCGAGCTGATAGATTGCGCGAACAGCCCTTTTCTGCAGAATAAATAAAGTATCGATGTCGGCAGCACTCCCCCACTACAGAATACCATATGTCATGAGGCTGTGGAAGTAACCAAAATAGACTAATCGAGCAGTTGTTTCATTTGAAATTTGTCTCATTTTTTTAACAGCATATGCGGCAGAGCCAAGCCATTTCGCTAAACCATCAACATGCGGTCCCCACTGGAGTTTGGCGTCTAAGGTTATGCTCAGAAATACAGAGGAGTTTACAAGATATAATATTATTTACAAATTTGTATCTGTGATTTATTTAATGTAAAAACTGAACTTGCAAATAAAAATATGCATAATGTCAAACGAACCCAAACTATAGTCACTAAAAAGACAACTAAAATCAACGTATAAGTAGGTATAAGTATAGGTAACAAGTTAAAGTCTAACACGTTTATTTTTTAACGTAATGAAATTAACTTTAAAAAAAACTATATATTTGTTCTTTATATACCTAAATATGTTGCTTGTTGTCATAACATTGCATGCTGTTGTCACCTATGATTGCGTCTACGACTTGCAATACATTGTTAAAACTATTTTCCTAATGCGCATTATATGTTCTTGCCTTGTTGGTGATCTAATAAATAAATAAAATGAATCGACCTCCAAGCTGTTAAACCTCACGTAAATTTGCCAAAAAATCAAAGCCAGTGACGGGCAATAACCGGCGTTCCAAGCGCGTCGTTTATCTGAAACCCATTCCGAGCTCGGCGAACAATAGCCTGGACGCCATCCAGCCCTAGCGTCGGCTATTAAGCTCCCGGCGACCTGGACCGAACCTTTATTTTCCCGAAACTAAAGCCCGGGCTATGAATAACGGGGGACAAATAGCGTTCACGTTGAGAAAAGAATATGCATGCAGGTCCTACATTTTAAATTAGTCTTTTTCTTTGCGGTGGGGAGGTTTCGCTTTGTATGTATTAAGGTGGTCTAGGGGTATTAATGTTTTTGGTATAACATATATACGTTGGTTTCATTGATACGAATCATTGCAAACATATTGCAATTGGGTATTTGGCTAATTTTTTTTTTATTACATATTTGAATAGTTTATCAACAGCAAAGAAATATTACAAAAGTAACAGTAGTTTTCAATCAATAGTTTTCTAGATACAGCGATGTGTTTTAGGAGCTGCTGCGAGGCGCCGAATAACGCTTCACACAAAACGGTACCGAGTTGTGACGTCACAAAGTGAATATCATACTTAAAATTGTATGGGCGTTTGGATAAAATATATAATAGCTATGTAGATACTGTCAAAAAAAACTTGTTATATTTAATGTCAGTAAGCTAATAATATAAAAAATAACACATTTTATAATGAGTTATTTGCTTTTTTTTTTTAAAGTTTTGTACTTTATGTAATTTCGATATTAAATTTAAAACTTTATTTTTCTAAACATTTTTTGGATCAAAACAACTGATATCGTGTCAAATACTGCAGAAACGCAAAACACAAGAAGACTTCTTAATCGTTTACAATTTTTACAAAAAACCCATTGTTTTTTAGTTGGCTTACCTACACGCACGCTTTGACCTAACTACACCACCAGCTCCTCACAGCAGCATGACCCAGCTATACACATATAG
Source organism: Marasmarcha lunaedactyla (assembly GCA_923062675.1). Taxonomy (NCBI): domain Eukaryota; kingdom Metazoa; phylum Arthropoda; class Insecta; order Lepidoptera; family Pterophoridae; genus Marasmarcha; species Marasmarcha lunaedactyla. Next base: position 2,442,211 of record OV281344.1, read on the forward strand.
GCTCTTTTTAATTAAACTTGTAAAATCCATTGATAAAAATACAATTTCTACCAGATTCTCGTTATGTGCAAATGTGTTTCTATACATTTAGTAGGGTACGAAAAAGTTTTTTGAAATCGTGCTCCATAAATCGCTTTTATAGGGTAATAATAATTTCCTTAACCATTACTCGATTCGTTATTGCAGTTTTCAAAATGTACGAATTATTTTATGTCTTTGTGTCAAAAAGAAATTGCTTCTCTTAAGTTGAAAAAACTTTATACACACTGAGAAGGTCTTTGGACTTTAATATTAGTTATTATTATGCATATTAAAAAAAAGTATAATCATCATAAATCTTATTTTATCATGTAAATGTCTATTGATTCAGTATTAAGTGAGCACTGAGGATCTATAGATATATATTCAGTATTCATACATGTATATTCGTTAATAACGTACTACACTTAAAAATAAAACATTCAGCTATTTAACGCACAAAGACTTCAACTAATCTTCCAAAAACTCATAACTCCGCATCCACTTAAAAAAATTGGAAACCTACTAAAGGTTTCATACGCCACATCCGTACAGAAATGGTACGTTGCGCCACAAAAAGGAACCATTAAAACGTCAGAGCTTCCCGTTTCTTAAAGTGTAGGAAAGCCTCTAGACTTCCCCCTGATAGAACAACCGTAGAATGTTCTACACATTGCGGGATTGTTCGCTCCTGGGGCTGCCATTTTAATAAATAACGTCTTTTCTTGTTTCATTTTGGAATGTTTCCTTAGCTGTTCTTTTTTCTTATCCCTATCTTTTCCACTGGAGATTTTCTTTTTTTTTATAATTGGAACGTGACTTTTATTGAATTGATAACCTTTTTCTTTGGTCAGATATTTGAGTTCGTTTTTCTCTTGAAGGTTTTTTAAATCTTGTATTTTAAAATTCTAGATGTACAGTTATGCAATAATTAAATTATTTGAATGTGCACATGATAGTTCTTACATAACGTAAGTGATGAATCAAGGTCTCGCACAAATTTAAGTATAATAAAACTTTTAACGACTGAAACTGATAAAGAGAAAGAAATACGTAATGAAAGACGATGTCGTGTCGTATCGTATCGGTTCTTGTCGCATACTGACTGTCTTATTGCGACTAAGTTGGATAAGGTCACGGCGTGTAGCTTATGTGGCCTCATCACCTATCTACCGCTCTTGTACCTAACGCTAAACTGTCTATTTTACTTGACATGATTGTAAAATTTAATTTAAATACCAACTTACATTTAAAGCAGTTTCTAAATTAATCTAAAACATCTTCTGAAGTCAGATATACAGAATTATATTATTTTGTATAATTAATTATATAAAAATTATCGAAATTTCAAAATAATCTTTTAATACAAAAAGCCATCACCAATAAAAGTAAGTCTTTTGATGTTACGTTAAGTCGTTAATGGTTATATTCTGGATCAGTAATGTCCCGAAGTATTGCAAAGTCCATAAAGTGTTCCCGAACATGGCATTAAACTCGCGACAAATATCCCCTTGCTGGGAACGCCGGATCGGGTTTTGTCTGCACCCTCTTAAGTCACCCTTTGTGGTTGATGTGAAGTCAAATGTAAGGCAAAATGTCTTTGCTGAGGTTTTCGAAGCTGTTTCTGTGATTGGGGTTGTAATCTAGTTTTGGAGGTTGGTAGTTTACATTTGTAGGGCGTCTTGTTGCGAAAAGGTTTTTTACTGAGAAGAAGGTTGGAGTGTTAAAACTGGTTTACCAGCCATGAATACCAAAACTCTTTGTTTATATATTAACGTGAAGGATTCCGTGTCATTGAAATATAACATACATAACGTAAATATTTTTTCCTATACACCTATTACCAATAAATAAAATTTCATTCTCTTGACACCCCCTTTCCACACTGTCCCATTATCCACCTCTCCAACATACCACAGACAAAAACATCATAAAAATAACTGCCAAAAAGTCCCCCAATTTCCCAGGAACACAGCAAGTTGTCGGTGCGGTAGGCAACCCTGGTCCTATCCTAATTTCGGTAAATAGGTCATTGGGCGGAGCGTTATCGATTGCCGGCACTTGTGTAGTTCGCAGGAGCCTGGCGCGCCACAGCCTAGCGGACGCAGTAGGTCAAGTTCGCCAGATATACTGGCGGAATTCTGATAGACTCGGCTGCGATGACAGAACATAGGTGTTGAGTTACGGACGTAAATTGAATTAGTATATTGTATGGTATTGATGTTACGTGTAAAGGTTTGTTGGAAGTGTGAATTTTTGGGTTGGATTATTTATGTATTCTGTGCCTTCAAGAAAGTGGTATTGAGTTTATGGTATAACGTGTTATAATAATATTTATTCATTAATATTACCACGTAACAACATGGGAAAGGTTTTAAAAGAGAGACTAGAAAAGAGAAAACCTCAACTAGCAATTCCGCGAGAAAACACCCGCGCAATGCCCAAAACATTCTGCAGCACATTTGTGCTAGAATATTTTCACAAAGTAATAATGACCAATGAAATATCTATATTGCCTTTTAAATGCTATTTTACACGATCTTTTCGAATACCTTCTCCATTTCCAATCTCTAAAGAACAATGGTTATAATATAAATATATTTCCCCGCCCTTTTCCTGTTCTACAACATGGCGGCACGTGAGCTTCCCTGAAGGAAAAGGAAAGACATACTCATGGCTGTTATTTTCTCTTACTATACGCACGGTGTCCGTATAATGTTGGGTTTTTACTTATTCACGTGAGGTGTTTCAGAGCAGTTATATAGAGGTAGCATATATTCTTGAATATTAAAGTTGCTTTTATAAGATCTCGTCTAGGGACGGTACTAAAGTCCTTTTTATTTTGACTACCATAATAATCATGATTATGTTGTGTTGCGATTATAGCGAAGGAATAACCGCACTGGTTGGAGCTGTTTACTGGAACGAATTCCAACCGAATCCTACGGTCGGTACCGCATCATTAGTCGATATAGTAATCACCATCAACATAATTATATAAAACAACTTCGACTAACGACGTGCGGATGCCGCTTACCACCAGATGTCGTGGTCGTGTGCTCGTTGCCGGCTATGAATATATTCGAAAAGAGTTATAACCTCATGTGCTTTAGAAAAGAGTTATAAACTCATGTGCTTTAGAAAAGAGTTATAAACTCATGTGCTTTAGAAAAGAATTATAAACTCGTGTGCTTTAGAAAAGAGTTATAAACTCATGTGCTTTAGAAAAGAAATATAAACTCATGTGCTTTAGAAAAGAATTATAAACTCATGTGCTTTAGAAAAGAGTTATAAGCTCATGTGCTTTAGAAAAGAGTTATAAACTCATGTGCTTTAGAAAAGAGTTATAAACTCATGCGCTTTAGAAAAGAATTTTATACTCATGTGCTTTAGAAAAGAATTATAAACTCATGTGCTTTAGAAAAGAGTTATAAACTCATGTGCTTTAGAATAGAGTTATAAACTCATGTGCTTTAGAAAAGAGTTATAAACTCATGTGCTTTAGAAAATAATTATAAACTCATGTGCTTTAGAAAAGAGTTATAAACTCATGTGCTTTAGAAAAGAGTTATAAACTCATTAGCTTTAGAAAAGAATTATAAACTCATGTGCTTTAGAAAATAATTATAAACTCGTGTGCTTTAGAAAAGAGTTATAAACTCATGTGCTTTAGAAAAGAGTTATAAACTCATTAGCTTTAGAAAATATTTTTGAATCTGAGTTAGTTGTTAAATAATTTTCAAGATTGTTTTACGTCAGTTCAATTTTTTTCCGAGAGCTTGGGGCATAAGAAATTATTGACTGAGTTGGTATTAAAATGAACGTTTGTATGATAATGGAACGTTTCGGAAGGATTGCTATGCATGCAAATTCATTGCTGAGAATTCACCTTTCTCAAATGTAGTATGGGGAGGCGTGAAATATAAAGCCATTAATATTTATTCCCTTAATACAAAGTTATTGCTACTAAAACGAGCTAACTCAGAATATCGCGTATGCCTTGAATACTGAATACTTTACCGCATTGTTCGCGATTCACATTTAATTTATTGAAATTCACATGAAATTTGGTGAAAACAATATCAGACTCATTCAGTGGAAACTATAAATTAAAATCATATACTTTTTCTGTCTTAGCAAAAAACATGTTAAGTTACGAATTCAGGCGCATGCTAATCTGTTCTATGTCTAACTGTTGTGTGTCCAACATTTAACTTCGGAAGCCAATGGCATATAGCGATGAGACAGAAGACAAACGTCTAATCCTTTTTCAATAAAAAAAAGAGATCACTCACGCCGCCTAGGGCGCTCCATTGATTTTTTAGATCCCTTTGATTGTATTATATGAGAATGTGATATCACATTTTAATAAAAATTTAACCAGTACTATACAATTGTTTATACTTAATTCAAAGTATTGAAGTCAACAGAGGTTCTTACCTCAATATAGGGAAGGATCGGCGTGACTACAACGCAAGTCCAACTGAAACTTACGGTCGACATTGCATCAATCGCACATTAATCAATAACGCCTTTATAATAATAATGATAAAACTCTTTATTGCCCTTAACAAATGACAAAAAAAACAATTAATTAAAAAAGCTGAAATTGTGGGGGGCCTTATCGCATAAAGCGATTTCTACCAGGCAGCCCTCTATACACAGTGAGAATTTTTTTTTTAAACAAATGTAACATAATTGGGCCGAGTTTTTAAAGAGTTGAGAATGTATATAAGTTGGTATACTATATTGAATAAAAACTAAAATATGACACATACATATTCAGTAAACAGTTAAATATAAATGAATAAAATGTTATTTTGGATGATTATTACGAGGTCCATGGGGACGGAAATCACCATTTCGTGAATCACATGCCCAGTTGTGCCCAATCACATGAAACTGCTTCCAATTCCCCTTTTCAAACGCTCCGTCGCTTCCATCCCGAATGTAATGTGTTATAAAAACGTACTGTATGATTACTGCTGACGCTGACGACGTCTAGAGTTACTGTCAACATTTGCTCTGTAACGTGAGGCTGATCTTCCATTCAATAAGTGCTCGTTTTGTTTTAGTTCCATATTGCTCTTTGAGCTGTACCGTTAGTAAATAACGCATCTAAGCATCTGCGCGGTAAACAATATTATGAATATTACTAAGCTCTATGATGCGAACTTTCTCTAACTTTTTGTTAAAGCTTTTGTGTAGTTACAACTATTTTTAATTTAATAATGGAAAAGGTCTAGGAGGCGATTTTTCCAAAATTAAGCCACATAAACATTTTTCTACGGTAAAATGCACTGTGGTTACATGACCATCTTTTTATCCGAAATAATTTAATAAGTTTTTTGAGTTTAGAATTAATAGAGAGAATAGGGAGTATTGATGCAGGCTTTAATTTTCAAAAATCAAAATCCTTTATTGCACAAAATACGGTACAGTCAAGTTCTTATACTCATATTTTGCTGTCGTGCAGCATGCAATCTTAATAGTATTATTTAATCTTCATTACCATCCCAATGGTTTTTTTAAGTAAAGAGATGGCAAACGTGCAAAGATACCAATAGTACATACTTTGATTAAACAAATACATTACTTATATAATTTTTTTAATTTACTTTATGTTCCTCCCTTACAAAACGCCAATTTCATATGTAATGTAATATGTAATGGTGTGTATATTTTTACATCTTACAGAGTTCCAATTTAGTATTCATATTTTATCAACGCGATAAAAATATTTATCGATTAGAAATTGGCTGAAGGCGGATTTAAATTGTTTAATAGTCAATCATTTGAAATTAATTGCGGTTAAGCGTTTACACATGTCTGTTTATATGTTTGGAAGGCATGGTCTATAAGGGAAACTTGTATTAAAATTAACATTTTCTTTTTTACTTTGAAAACTATTTTTGAGGACATTTTTCTATATGGTCATTCGAGGTAAAATGTTTGTCCAATACTATGCCAAGAAACGTATGAGGTTCGGTTTCTTGAATGTTTTTATTCTCATATGTAACATTTACGTCCTTACCCTTTGCGCCTTTGTTAGAGAATTTGATGTATTTTGTTTTATTAGTCAAATTATTTACGTCCAGCCAATGAATTATGTCCGCTACAGTACAATTTATAATGTCATTTATATTTTGATTTGCATCGTCAGGAATTCAAATTGATATTTCATTCAAATCCCCAGTAGTGCTGAGCGCCTACAAAAGACAGCGCGCAAGGGACTCCCGCATTTACCCTTGGCCACCATCGAATACGCAGAAAGTACACTCCATTGGGGTCTGCGTCAAAATTTTAAGACACGCCATTTTTCGCGCCCTTATAAACAAAATACCAAAATGTTTTAAAACCATAATCGCTCTAACTAATTCCCATAAATTTTCAACTACACACGTGCAATAAATTTGCCTGAAACAGTATCCCGCACTAGACGGTCTGTTAATACGTTTACAACGACAGTATTACACATGATACCTTCATAATTGTGTCACCAATGTTTACCAGACTCCTGCCAACTTGTACTCACAAAAACTATTTATAATATTTTTAAAACTGAAAGTTTGAATATTAGAGGCGGCAAAAAAACGACTTTTTTTAGATTTTATGAAAATGTCGTACAATGAATATGTGTTAAGTTGTGAAATGTTAGGCTTGTAAAATTTTACAAGCTGTAAATTTATTTATTTATGGCACAGTATATTCTATTATTCTATATATAATATAACACTATTCAATTATTCACAGAAATACTATCATTTTCACCTTATAACGTAATAACAACTGAGCACAACATTTATATAATTATATTACTTCACACAGTAGCTTCTTAATACTAACATAGAAAAAGTGCGCACTTAAATAATTTCCTTAATATTTTTAATATATTTTGCCATAGAATGAGAGAGGTTATCTAGATTTTGGAAATTTGTATTATAACTATTACACATGCGACTTAATGGACTATTGTAGGATACATTGTTTTAGCTAATGGAACAGAAAATAAGTGTGCCTGCGGTTAAGTCTTTTGCTAATCTTAACAATGTTTGTGGAAGCTCTTCAAATTGTTGCTTATAGTAATGTCAAAAACTCGCCGCTCGCCTGGCAATAAAATGCGGGATTAGGACGCAGCATGTTGAGCTCCCTGTCGCACTCATAGGCGTTAAGGGAGGTAATAGAAAAACATAAGAAAATGCATTACACAAAGCGACATTCGATAAGTGACGCGCCGTACGCGTAAGTCCCTCACGTATGTTTTATTGCCCCAGTGTTGACATTAGTATAGTAGATGTAATTTAAATTATTGTGTGCGGTCTAGATTCTCTATTGCCCGCCAAGAAACTGTCGATAAAAGCTTTCGATTTTTTGCACTATTCAGTCTTAGAGCTGCTGAAAGACGTGCCTGTTGAAAACAATTTAAGCCACATTATTATGCCCATATGTATACCTGAAATAAATCCGGTGAAATGCGTACTCGAATTTGTATCAATATTGTACGTTCACCAATCTGCAACTGCATTTCTAGAGATTATTTCCAATGTTCTATAGCCTAAAGCTTTCTTTCTCTCTCTAATTTTTTCCAAAACAGCGCCGGATACTATACTTGTAAAAACAGAAATTTAAAAAATAAAACAAAAACCATTGAACTGTTGATAAATATGTGTTGACAACACGATCTTGTCAATCTTGTCAACACATTGCCAAAACTAGTTCCTTAGTACCCTCACAATAAAGTCGAAAATCGCTTCGAAATTTACAATCTTACCTCAAAGCTACACCAGTTCAACAAAATGCATATTAATAGTGATAAATCACCTAATTGGTTTAAATTATGGCAAATAGACGTAAAAGTGGATAAGCAGACAGCAGACATAAAACTGATTTTACGAGGTTTTCAGTTTAATTTATTTATTTAAGGTTTGAAGCTGTTTCAGCTTTTACTCGGATGATAAAATTTGACTGCTCCGTTGTTATAATGTTGAACTTTATTGATATTAATAAATCTGCTATGTTATCGATGATTGATTCTTGTAAGACATGACACAAAATAATTTACAAACTGTGAGAAACAGAGAAGCAAAATTGCGACATAGCATTCTCTCTAATTTCCAAGTGACCCCACAGGCAAACGGTAGTCTAGAATCGGCCATACTTTTCCCATACGATTTAAAATGTCTCCGAAAGCTAAACTCTACGCGCGAAGCACGTGAGCAATCTAATTTTACCCGCCTATTTCCAGCCGCGCTGTCACACGCCGTGACATCGCGACTCTGGTAATTGTGACAAACGATTATCGACTTTATTTGCTTGAGTTAAAATAAACATGAAATGTGGGTAGGATGAAATTTTGATTTAGGCTATCTTCGGGACCTGAAGCGTTTTTTTGTTTTTGGAGGTAGTTTTATGAGGCGTTGTTGTTTTGATTTGATTTAAACGAGTATATTTAGATTGAAAGTAATAAAAAGCTTACAGGTTTTAACGATTTTCTATATAAATTATAAGCCTGATTTTTATGTGTTTCTTTTTATTCAAACTAATTTTATTCAGTATCACTTTTTCACTACTTGTGTTGATCGTACCTCGTGTTATAGTTAGCTTGGCGTGATTTGCTGTTACAATTTTATTTCTAAAGTTAGAACGTCGCTTTTTCTTTCGTATAAGTTCCTTTTACACAAATAAAACGACCCATGAATGAAATTTGCATTTTGCTTATAGGTTTGAAAAATAAATGACATCATTTTGCAGAGATTTTATTTTATCTTAATAAACATGGGTATAAAACATCCCCTGCACTCGCATATAATGCTCAAATACTGGATACAATAAATTTCCTTATATTTATATATGGATGTTTCTACTGTTTTATTAGGGATACAATTTTTCATTACCTAAATCATAGTAAATACTTAAATTGGATTGACATTATTAACTGAGGCCTAGCGCATAACCTATTTGCCAAACATTTTTCTAGTTGCACTGCAATTTTGATTTTTATGATTGTAATTTTGATAATTTGTTTTTAAATTTAGTTAATTTTCTGTTTTAATTAACTTCAATTTTAGTTCATTCTATTTTGCTTTTTCATGAAATAAATGCATTTATATATTGTTTATTATTTACTGCGCACAAGGCAAGCAGAGCAACATTCCATCTAAGTAATAAAGTGAAGATTTCCAGGCCTTAAAGAATAAAATGAATCTAAAGAATGCTTGTAAGGAATATGGATTTCACTGTTGCAGGTTTTGGCAGAGTAACTGAATGTCCCGTCTATTAACCTTGAATTATATCCAAAGCAATGTGATAAATATACGATTTTCGCACAGGACTTAATATCTCAAAACATTTTTCTATCAATAACTTAGACATTTATGTTTGCACATCTTATGATACGATTTATGGTTCAATGTATATTTATCTATCTAAGGAGTACATATTTTGACAACAGTCTGCAGCGATGTCACTAAGATGTCACTTTCAATATGTAAGTAAATTGAAAAAAATATTTTAGTTTACTTACACATTGAAAACTTACAACAAGGTTACATTCTGTTTAAGTTATAGGGCCAATAACAAGTTTCCACATGTAGGACAAACTATTAAATATACTTTGGTACTAGTTTTTGTCTGCGACTTCCCTCTCGTTATTCTCGGGACCAGACATTTTTTCTCGATAAATCTGAGCCTGAAGTCCCGTATTCATATAATTGTATGACGATTAGTTGTGTAGTTCAGACGTTAAAGCTGACCAGACAAGCAAACTCAGACTCGTATTTATTATATTAGTTCGGATTAAAATAGCTAGATACGGTAAAACCCGGAATGCGACCACGGGGAAGCCATAGCGAATACTAGGCCGCTGGTGAACGCGACTCAATCGAACTGTCACAGAGCTGCGATCAGAATGTTTATATTTAATATAAAAGTACGACCACATCACATATACATCCACGAGGTAACTACTTATACTAACGTAATGTGCTAATATATTTACATGCCAATGTGCAGGCTTATGTGTAGGTAAAACAAGATTAAGAGGTTTTAATTGGTATCTTGTGCTGTGTTTTTTTTATAAGAATAAAATAATTAAGTATTTAATCTATTTAATAAAACGCTAACGCTTCCTGACTCAAAGACCCACAGCCTTAATCGGTGGACCTAGAAACACGATTCTTTGTACAGAGGGTAGGTCTCTCGTGTAGTTTAGGGAAGTACTAAGAATGAATTTTTGAAAATTCATAAAGGACCAAGCGATTTGTATAGTACAAAAAAGTTCTGTGTTAAAACATATTTACTCGAATCCTTAGGAAAATGTCTAGGTACGGGCCTTAGAAATTAATGGAGTACATGGCTAAAATTAATACATTGATAAGATTATGAAACAAAGTGTACAATAAAAAGGGTAATTAACAGCGAGATTTAGAAAAGTGATGTGTCGTAAATCACAGACGATATCGTAAATCACAGACGAAAATGTCGCTAAGCCTCTTGATATTTGTGGTATTTGAGATATGTCACAAAAGCTATATTATTTTATTTTATCTATAGTAAAAATGTATAAGTCTAACAAGTTTAGCCAACACGATTCTGTTGTTTGTGCAATATTAATCGAAAAATGTAGTCGTACGCACCCACACTCATATTATTAGGTATTCAAATACAAAAAAACAACCCAAAAAACCTACTTAACCAAAAACCAAATAACTATTTTTCTTTCATGTCCATTGTCCTATATCATCTCATCTTTGCTTGAAAGAAATATACAATCAAATCAAATTAAAGTAACCAATAAGTATTTAAGTATTTAGAGGTCCGGAACCGCATGTGGCAACTGTTTGTGTTGGTGCGTTCCGAATGCCGCTCACAGCGCTATCCGCGCTAAAACTGCTCATAATCGTTCCGATTCGTTTTAGCGCGCTAATAGTCATAATTTTGCTATTTCAAGCGCCAAATCCTAATTGTTCGTCTCTTAAATCTAAAGTTATATCTTCATTACGATGTTCGATCCAGATTGTATTTTTAAAGCCATTTTTAAATATTATTATAAAGGAAAATCAATTAGCAAGATTCTAAAATCTTTAATTGCCTAATAAAAACATGAAACAAACGTCATGAGTCAGTTTTGACAGATCGCTCAGAGTGAACATCCTCCGTAGATTGGGCACTACGAGTGGGAAGATGGCGGCGTTTGTGACGTCATTGATGACGTTTTGATATCCGTCGTGAACGTGCTCACAGGCATTTGAAACGGTGTTTGAGCGCTCTGAGCGATACAATCGGCAATCGGGACGCACCACTTGCCTGTGCGTGCGCACCACATAAATACAGACTCTTCGTAATGACGAGTGCTTGGCCGCAAATCGACCTATTTAGTTCACTGGCACTTTGCTATACGTGCGTAGATAAACATATTGATAGGTATTAATAACAAAATTTAAATACAACGAATGGTATGGAATTAGTTTTTATAATTATTTAAGTAATTGCAATAGTTTTAGGTAAACTTAGCACAGTATTGTGTGGTGATTTTGTCACTGTCGTTTTCGTAAACGTGCTAAGCCTCGTCTGATGTTACGAAATAAATTTAATGTTGTTTACATTATTGTTAAGTATCAGTCTCAGTTAATGAGCTTATTTTTAACTAGTTTGACAGCGTTTAGTTTTGTATGCACATGTATAGCATTGTATGGAAAATAAAGATATTGTATTGAAATATTCAATGTAACTCATTAGAATAATTTACTAGAATGTTTTTTTTTCTGAAAATAACACACAATACCTATTTTAGAGTGACATAATTTCACTCAGTGCAATAAATACAATCTTCAGCGGAAACTCACATCATTTAGAACGTATGTTACAAGGTGTAAATATATTTCTACATTTAATTTGTTAAATAATGAAACAGCGGTCATGCGTGTACCAATGACTAGATATTTTCTTTCATAGAATTTTATGACTGAATTTCCTTTGTCTTGAACTTCTTCTCGGCTCATGCTCCATCATGTGGTCCTTGTTTGGGTGTTTTTCAGTCTTAAAAATCTTACACAGTAAGTCGTGCCACTATAACCTTGCATCATAAGCCGTGTAGAAACATTGCTTTTATAGTTCTTCTTTATTTCATAAATCTATCAAACATTGAATAATTAATTAAGTAAATTAGAACTTACGTCATATTTTACTTTAAAATAGACATTGAACTGACATAACTAAAAGCGACACTTGTAACAAATGAATTTATCTACAAAATATACATTTTTAGTTCTAAACTCCTACCCACCATTCACAAAAAATACTTGGGCACAATTCAACAGAAGCTGTCAACATTTAAACCTACTCACAATACAATGGGTCTCTGAAGTTGTCCGAGCTCTGCGTCGACGGCGTCCTCTGTTCACCGACTTGCCACTAGGGAGGTATTTACTGCCGCCGCAGTATATTGAGTTATATGCAGGATAGTCACGCATGCGACCAGTCTTAAGTCGGTAATGATTTTTAAAAGGAGAAATTATATTAAAATTATTTTGTATACTTTTATACTTTACATGAGCAGTTTCGTGTAGATTCCTCGTTGCTCCTGAATTGTAGGAATATTTACTTAAAATATAGTCGGTTTTACTCAACCAAAAAAATGATGATAAATCTGAATGATAAAAGAATTATTAATAACGATTCTGTTGTTGCAGAAGTCATCGTTTAAAACTAAACAAAAATGATATTCCTCTTCATAATATTTATTTTGTATTAAAACCTAAGATTCAAGTTTATTGTTCCATCGTTCAAATTGCGTGCCATTTGCCACTAAAATTAACTGGGATAATAGAGTCGCGACTTAGGAAACCCTAAGACGTGACTGAACAGTAAAATATGTATCAACAAATATGTCCATTACCTATCCGCCATTTCTAATCCACCACGGTTGCTAGTATACACGTCGCCCAACAAATATCCCATCACGGAAATGGGAATGTCCCTGGCGGACAGACAGCCAACTAATCAGTCTGTTGTTGCAGAAGTCATCGTTTAAAACTAAACAAAAATGATATTCCTCTTCATAATATTTATTTTGTATTAAAACCTAAGATTCAAGTTTATTGTTCCATCGTTCAAATTGCGTGCCATTTGCCACTAAAATTAACTGGGATAATAGAGTCGCGACTTAGGAAACCCTAAGACGTGACTGAACAGTAAAATATGTATCAACAAATATGTCCATTACCTATCCGCCATTTCTAATCCACCACGGTTGCTAGTATACACGTCGCCCAACAAATATCCCATCACGGAAATGGGAATGTCCCTGGCGGACAGACAGCCAACTAATCAGTTGTTTGGTTCAATTGATATGTTCAGCTAACTGGCTAGCTGGTATTTTGATTTGTTAGTTATTGAGCAAAGTTGTTAAAGATCCCGCAATTTGCGCAAACCGAGCGAAGGAAGCGAACCCGGTGCGCTTGCATCCGGTGAACCCGGTGCGCTTGCACCCGGTCAAGCGGTATTATGAAAATTAAAGAATATGAATAAAACATAAAACGTTCAACCAAACGGCTAGCCGAAAATCTTGAAGCTAATCAAACATCCGACTGCGTCATTCACATTTCAAACGTACGATTATCGGCTTCGAAAAGGAGCTAGTACGCCGCCGCCCAGACTATACGGAAACTAGTTTTTATTCGTCCTAGTTTATAAATGTAGCTTCACGTAACAGTTTTTTTGGAATAGTTTCTCTGCTGGAGTATTTTAACTAGCCCCTTAGGTGGAGCTTTTTTGGCATTGTTTCGTTAAATTATGATTAACGAGCTGCCGTTAGGTGGAAATGTAAATTATTTGTTATTTGTTGCTTTAGCTAAGTTGAACGTTATTTGTAAATTAATATTTATATTACAGAGGCAGTATTTTGAGTATACAAACAAATGAACTATGGGTCTGAGTTCAAGAGCGTCCCGACAAAAAAAGAATGAACAAGCCAAAATTGTGTGAATATCACACCAGTCTTCAACTCTTTAAAAAGTACATATTACTTGGTGAAAACTGTCAAAATTTAAACGTTCCAAGTAGTTGAAGCTGCATAAGGTCATTTTATTGTCAACTTTCTAGTTGCTGCTACATACTGTGAAAACGGTGGCAAGCAACAATCACCTGTAATGCAACGAATACATGATTCAAAGTTGTAATAATTTAATTTATTCATTATTATGTACATGTGTAGGACACCTTTTACGTCAACTTTGTATTAGATCCATTGTTCATTTGTTTTTACGTAAATGATTTTGAGGATAAAAATACATACAGTCACCCTAAAAAAAGCAATTTGTAGATGTAGCTCTGAAACAACTAAGCGTTCGTTTATAATCGCAATGGTCGTAGGGTTTCTTATTTTCAGACATCGTCTGGCGCGGTGCTACATCCTCCAACTACAACCTCCATTATAACCACATTTACATGGTTGTGTCCCGTTAATAAGGCCCGGCCCCCCCCCCCCTATCGGCACGGCACGGCAAGGGATCCTTCGGCATACCTTCGCGTAGACGCACACTGACGGCAATTATTGCCGAAGCATTGTCAGGCATGCTGAAGCGTGCCTTGTAATGCCAAGGCATGTCGAGGTGTGCTTGGAAATGCCGAAGCATCTTAAGGTATGCAAAAAACCCACGTACGATCAGTGACGGCGTCGTCAAGCAAATAGCACTGGCAGGTAGCGCGCGACGCGTCTCGGGGTGAGGGCTGCGGGTGATTCCCAGATTTGTTTCGGTATACCGAAAACGGTCGAAACTACCCGAGGGATGCTTCAGCGGCCTTATGTATGCCTTTGGCTGCCTTACTTGTGCCTTTGGCCGCCGATTTAATCCGAGTATTGCCTCGGCGTCTTTAGGCATGCGAACGCATCCTTAGGTATGCTTCGGGCTGCCGAAGTAACCCAAAGACTGTCGAGGGATCTTTAGCTATGCCTAACGATGCTGAGCCATGCCTAAGGCCGTCGAAACAGCCCGAGGGCTACGTTGCCGAACCATAATTCTGGTACAAAGGCAATTCCAACTGTAGCCTACAGTCGACAACGGTCATCAATAAACAACAATATATCAATAACATCGATCTACGATCAATGATGCCTATGGGCACATGTGACACTTACCAGCAGGGGTTTGCGTGCTCGCTGCCGGCTATGGGAACGTTTTCTTTTCGAGCAACGTTACCGGGAAGTTACTCGAGTAGATCCAACGGGGTCAGAACCAATGCAAGTGAACCTGGGCGGAACTGCCACCATAAATATATTAGAATAATCTTAACTATAGTATCGTAATTTCCTCGCTGCAGACTCGGTCATAAAAAGTGGGAGCGGTGCCATCAGTGTTTCTCTCTGTATTATTGATGTCGAAGAGTAATATCGATAGTGTATTTTTATAGGTGGCTGATAGAAATTAAAAACATGTGTAATTTAATACGTTTTTTTAAGTTTCAATAAAGAACACTTTCTAAAAATCATATTGTCTCTTTCTCCCGCACATTGGAACAATGAATTTTTCCGTCCTTATCAGTCATCCAAGGTCACAATAAACAATACATTTTGCCGGTAGCTTTAGATTCTTAGAATTAATTTGACCGTATATAAACCAACTAGAACAAGTACATATTGAAATATAAATATGTAAAATAAAAGCGCACGTGCCGGTAGCGCAGAATCGTAGCGGACCGGACCCTCGCGGATGATTTATGACCGAGTCTGCAGCGAGAAAATAACGATACTGTAGTATCCAACCGTTTTAATTAGATAACCATTATAAAACCAACTATATTTATATTACGCCATATCCTTCTCGTGACTAACGGCCTTGTATCCCGGGAAGTATAATTTTATGAGCAAAATAAACAAGGCTTGTGTACTCGTAAAATATGTGATATCCGAAAATGTGTCAACGCCCTTTCTGATGTATTATAGATGTAGGTACTTCCCTGCTTGCCTCTATTATGTATGAATTAAAAACTGAAAATATAAATTAATTGTCTGTAATGTGAAATTTGTGCTTATGCCAGATCAAAGCTCTTCGTTTAGTTTCAGCGTTGCTGGGGTTGTAACCAAACTCAGCAGGTAGGCCTCTTGAAACTACACGATACGTTATCACTGTTGAAATAATAATATTCAACAGATTGCCGAGGTTATTCCGCCTTAAAGCAAATAAATAATAATAATAATCATTTATTATTCAGACATAAATCCCAGAATTACACGCAAAATCATGTAAAAAGGTTACAAATTATAAATGAAATAAAAATAAAATAAAAACAACAGAATTCAAAAACCTTACAATTCGGTGGTGCTACGACAAAATCCCAAAATAAAAGACTTTACCTATTTATAGGCCCAGCATAAAGTTTTCGTTTCGATTTAACAAATACCATTTTGCCATGACAACCGTTGCCTACTTAATACTACGCACAACTTCGTAGAGTAAATGTTTTTAATTTCTAAGAGAACAAGTAATGAAATCAAAACTCTATGATACGGAGTGGTTTATCAAATTTAGGGCTTAACTTTTTTACTAATAAACGGTTACTATTGTATTACAGCACAATGGCTTCTTATACGATATATAAAAACAACTAACTTTTTTAAGAAGAAAATGTTAACCATCGCTATGATTTGTCAAAAAAACTGTTTTCATACTTTGGACAAATCACTATCTCCTCGGTTGAACGCAAACTTTCAGTCAAGGGTAATTTTTCCTCTTCATTTTTCGCCGCAGTCCGCTCGTGTGCGTCGTCTGCGTTATTTATCACAACCTATTTGTTACTGTTCTTATTCGCTATCTCTTAAATATTTAGGTCGGGTTTATTATGACTGTGATCTAACCAATACGAGTCTAATAGTTATATTTCAATCTGGCCACATTTAAGGACCGTTTTGCTTTCATCAGCAACGTTTAAGTTGTAAAATAGAAAATTCTAATTAGTTTTGATGAAATGTCGTCCTAAAAGTGGTGTTTCGAATAATTGCAGTTATAGATCGCCCAAACAATTGAGCTGAAATTTAACTAGTCTGAGTGGTATATGTAATCATTGATGATGTAGTAAAAATTTTTCAAAACATAGAAGACATAAAATCCTTTTAACTATCAGGTTAATTTTATTTAACCTTTTCTTACTAAAAGTTATGCTCTTTCTCCTAAAACACCCAAACTATTCACAAATTCAAACAACGAACTCCCATAAATTGAAAGCACTGAAACTCCTAAACATATAATTGAAAACGACAGATTCGGAACCGGCCCTGTGCCAAAAACAGTAAAAATACAAATTCCTAATGATCTAATTAATAAAATGGCTATCAAACAAGTTCGACAAACACGGCACTCGTACTTTGCTGCGGCGGTTTGGGCCGCGACGGATGGCACTGCGCCAAAAGGCGCAAATGTGAAGGGAGAACTTAAACACCATATGAGAATCTTTAACAATCTCGAGAGTGTATTTCAGACTAAGCGATGTCTTTTTGCGGAGAAGTTATAATCAGAATCTGAGATGAGATTTTGAAAGTAATTTAAGTTTTTGGTTTAGAATTGATTTTCGATTTCTGGTTTTAATATAAATATGTAGATTGAAGTAGGTTACTACAGCAGCAACTATGTACGTGTTATATATATTTAACATCACCCCAGCTACGGTCTTTTAACAATTAGCGATCGAAGAGAACATGTCGCGATATTTGCTATCGCGCTATGTCATCGCAAGTTGCGTAGTATGCCTATCGCTTTCCATTTAGTCACGTCAGTTGTTGAATATGCGTTACTGTAAGCTGTATAATCTAAAAGGTTTAATCTACTTTTAAAATTCTTCATATCTATTCCTATTCTGAAATATTAATCAAATATTT
This sequence comes from Marasmarcha lunaedactyla, assembly GCA_923062675.1. Lineage (NCBI taxonomy): Eukaryota > Metazoa > Arthropoda > Insecta > Lepidoptera > Pterophoridae > Marasmarcha > Marasmarcha lunaedactyla. Next base: position 2,460,098 of record OV281344.1, read on the forward strand.
ATTGAAACAGATCACGGAATATATTTATTTGATTTCTAAGATTCTTAGCTGTTTGAAAAATTCGCTGCATTGGCGCATGTCTACCTATATTAAAATTTATTTCGTGATGCAAATAAAAGTACTTGAAATAAAAGTCAGAAATGACTTGTCCGTGCAGTAACTTATGTTATGTATAATTGGGAATGCTACAGATTAATGAAAACCGATTTTTTGCAAATTGACGGCGATACATTGGACGTCACGATGCACATTCTGGAAATGACGTTAATTGGCTTGACATTTGAATGATGTTATATCTCACCTACAGCTGGTTGTAACCTCAAGCCTGTGATAGAGGAACATTGAATTCAAAATAGACAATTTTTGGTTACCTAGCTACGTAGCAGTGCCTCCCAAAATCATACATTGTATGCAATATAAAAAGAAAGACAAAAACCCATACATCACTTCGTAACAATCCCTTGACAGCGTGTTAACAACGAAGGGCGAAGAAACCATCAGCCAGTCCAAGTCAAGGTTACCTTACCTTCCCTTCCTTACCTTGCCTTGGGAGTTACTGTTGAAATGGCACGGCGTCATAATTGGATCTAGCGTAATGGGATTAGCCTTGCGCGCCCTGCGGCCGGCTCTTGTCCTAATCTAATATAAATAGATGCGGGCGCCACCTAGTTTTGATTTGTTTGTTTTTAAATGTTTTGGTATTGTGCGACTAAGTTTAAAGTAATTTGGTTCAAGGGTAACAAAGTTGGTTCCATTGAAGTTAATCTACGAATACATTCACTTCTTTCGGTATTATTTCGCATTATTGTAAAACACCAGAAAATTGTGTTGTTGAATGTATTGTTCTTAGTTCAATTTATTTTGAAGAGCTGACTCCACTGAGTAATCATTTCGAACCACATATCTTAAATGATGATGAATATGATTAATTTTAAGCAATTTAAATATTTTTTTGATTATTTAGTTTCACACCCTTTTCCTAAGATATTTGTTGAAGATTTCTCCGTTCCAGTGGTTGTTAAAATGTAAAATTTCTAAGTCGAAGCTATCTTAGCAAGTTTTGAGTTCATGTTTCGGAATATGGTCCTCCATCCACCAAGCCTGGTCGAAGATACCATCTTTTAGTGGAAAAAAAAATGGAAGAAGAACATCTTTTTAGTTGAAATAACTGATATGGAAGTCATACGGCTATACATTTTCAATACAAAAATGAAACAAGATCTATAACTTTCTATCATAAGGTGAAAAGTTACATTCTCTAGTATTTCACTATTGTATGTTAACTTGAACGACCTCTTCTTGCACTCACCAAATCACATTTCTACCAATAAAACATTTCTTTTCTAAAGCTTTATATTACTTGCAATTTTTTTCCAATATCTTTTCTCGCAAACTCGTAAAAGTGTCTTTAAAATGCACGCTGCGTTGTTATAAATTCAATATTTTGAGCAATTGCCAATAACTTGTCGTATTTTCCTGCTGCGAGTATCGATGTTAAAACGGATTGTGATTTATGCGCATAAACTCATTTATTAAAGATACTCATCGATTATACTGTTATATTTAATGTTAAATTTGTATTAAAGCTTTCACTTCTACGAACTGAATGAAATGAAATAAGTTACACGTAGGCTGGTACTTTCTATTTCACTAGCTTTTGTTCTAAGCTTACTAAGCTTGTAAGAGATTAAATGACTAAATTAATCGCCTATAAAAATGTATATTTGGAACCGGAACTTGGGTATAAGTTGCGTCACTTGAGAACTTTGACGACCGAGTAGTGTAGAGGTTAGTAGCCCTGCCTCATACGCCGGAAGTCCCAGGTTCGAGTCCTGGCTGGGGCAATCATTTTTATGATGAACATAAATGTTTGTTTTCGGGTCATGGTTGTTGATTTGTACACATGTATGTTTGTCCCCCCACCCCAAGTCCACTGTATGGTCTTCCGTAACAAAAGCTCTGCTTACTTTGGGGCCATACGGTTGGTGTGATTGTCTGTCACGTATTATTAGATTTTTTTAATAATGGTCGCACAATAAATGCCGTTAATATTCTCAGTACTACTTTGCTCTCATCCTTAAAGGCATTGGCCATCTTTCAGAAACTCTGTTTCCTGATTGGAATATATTTTAGACTGTTATTATAGTAGACTATTATAGTAGACTGACAACTTAAATGTTAGGGGGTCTAGCCAAGTTTCAATCTATGATCGCTAAAGCTATAGAAAACGCTTAAATTGTATGGAGATTATCACGTGACTAGCGTCCTATCGACTCCACATACTTTACGCGTTTTGGATAGCGTTAGCGATTGTACATTGCAACTTGAACCCCATTTAGTAACCTATTGATCCATCACCTTCACCATCAAAAACTCACCGATATTTATTAATATCCCTTCTGTTTCAAAGAAATTCGGAACCAACGTTAGCCAAAATGACCTATCATTACGCCTGTATCAACGAAAAAGTTAGTATAAAAGTATATTATTTTTTATTGAAAACCTTTGACATGAGTCATAGCACTCATTCAATTATTTATGTTCTGAATACTGAGGAAGGGGACATTCATATTAACAATGCAAATATTTGAGTTAGCACGCACTACTAGGCACAGACAAATCTACCTCAAATCGTAGGAACAAATCTGGTTACCTCCTTACGTGTATACGTCTTAGAGATCATAATTTGACGGCCTAGTAGCCTACTGGTTAGTTGCCCTGGCTCATACGCTGGAGGTGCCAGGTTCGAGTCCTGGCCGGGGCATTCATTTGTGTGATGAAAACGGATGTTTGTTCTCAGGTCATGGTTGTTTATATTTTCTCCCAGTTCGCTGTATGGTCATCCATAACACGAGCTCTGCTTACTTTGGGGCCATACAGTTGGTTTGTTTATCTGGGAATTTATTATTTATTATAATTCTAACCCTAGAACTATGCTGAAATTGTGTCTGGCTAGGTGTAGTATTTTCACGTATAAAGCACGAAAATTGAATTATAGAGAATCATCGTTAGGCTAACCATAAATTATGTTAATTTTGACACCAGCCTGCCTCACCCATACATGAAACATATAATTCTCCTGCCCAACTATGACTGCATATATAGAGGTGGCGTTGATATTTTCGATAAGCTGACCTTTGACCTTATTGTAATGGGATTCCTGCTTTGATTTTAAAATACTCGATGATGCCTCACAGAACGATTCAGTCTCTATATAAATCGAATAATAAATTAAATAAAAAATCTAAACTTCAGAATGTGCCTGGGTACAATTTTTGTAGGTCTTAGCTAATTGTTGATATTTGGTAAAAATGTATCACGTATCGACTCCCTCGCACAGTTAGTGGGACTTCTGCCTGTTCGGGGTTCCTCAATGACCAGTAAAGTTTGCTACAGCACACAGAAACACTTACCAGAAATATATATGACGTATTTTACCTTTTCTTATCTAAAAAAATTGATAAAAATTGCCCGGATCAGAGTCATTGTAAAACATGTTTGAACAAGATTCTGCCTGCAACACCGCTCACTTACTCTTGAAAACCACGTTTTTAATGAAATAATTTTATCTCCTTTCGTGAATCCTAACAAAATCTATGAAAAGTTGCATTATGATTATTTCAGTAGTGAAAGCATGACAAAAAAACAATACTTTCGCGCTTATTAATACTGTTAATAAGGATCGTATTAAGTATAGCATTCGTTTTGGTTTTAATGGGACTATAGTTTCTCATGTTAAGATCTCGTCTGGAACAAAGACAATTGGGTAGATGACACTATTTAAAAATGCAAGTTTTTATAATTTATTTATAATTTAATTTATTTATAATATTAGTTATTTTGACAGGTACAATGTTTTGAAAAATATAGTTTAGAATTTAATATCGAAATTATATAGATTTGAAAACTTAAAAAATATTTTAAATTTTTAAATATCTTTAGCTTACTGACATTAAATATAACAATTTTTACTAAGACAATATGCATGTAAACGCATTATCTACGTAGCTATTATATATTTTATCCAAACGCCCATACAATTTTAGTATGATTCACAAGTCGTGACGTCGCAGCTCAGTACCGTTTTGTATGGAGCGTTTTTCGGCGACACGCAGCGGCTCCTCGAACACATCGCTGTATCTAGAAAACTATTGATTGTAAACATACTGTTACTTTTGCAATATTTATTAACTGTTGATAAACTATTTAAATATGAAATTTAAAAAAAATTGTCATATACCCAATTCCAACTTAAACCTACGGTCGCATCATTAATCAATAATCAGTAAAATAACAATATAATTAATCAATATAATCTATGATAAATGATGTTTACAGCCATCCACCTGATGGTAAGCGCCATCAATAATCATAAATAGTTACCACATCTCATCATTAAACGTGTTTTATCTGTGATTGCAGGTAGTGTTGGTGTTCATTCTGAGCATTGCGTCTCTCATCATCTACTTCATCGACGCGTCCAGGTAATATAACCTCCTTTCCTCTAAATTACATTAATTCCGCCGCATAATTAACTAAACTGTATCTTGTGATAATGCTGAAAACATAAGGAATACGTGAGTCCCTTATATATCATCAATGTGTTCCGAAAATGTTTGTTGCCACTAGTATCAGTGTCGGCTTCATGTTTCTTTCGCAGCTGTACTTAGATCTTCGCTTTTCAGTGGACTGTTATCAGTGTAGAAGCTCTTCTCGGGAGGACTTCTTATAAATTTGAGGTTATTTCTGATTGCAGCGAGGAAGTGGAACGCTGTCAAAAGTGGAGCGACAACATCACTCAGCAGATTGACCTTGCCTTTAACATATTTTTTATGGTCTACTTTTTTATACGAGTAAGTTGTCTTTTTCATTTCTACTATAATAATATCTGAAACCGCCCAAATGGTCTGGTTTGCTACTATTTATTGGCAGACTGAGCGTATGTTTCGACATGGTTTCCGGTTGACATCCTAATGTTTTACTACTAGACACTCAAACTGCGGTTTATGTATCATCTCATTGTTGTTTCTTCTTTCTCTGGCGTCTTCTTTCATACCTTGTGCTTTTAAATTCAATTTTTCTCATTAATTAAAAACTAACATTGAAATCATTAAAGTAATAAATTAATATTGCATTTAAATTTAAAATCTAGGTAAACATTTTAATATTTTAATGCTTATGTGGTTTGGTTAGTTATTGCCTCAAAAATAAACAAACCTGAAGGGATTGGTTATGAAATAAACATAAAAGGGTACTTAAATATATTTAACGACTCTAAAACTGTGGCTTAACCTAAAGCGTTTTTTGAAGTACGCTTAATTTAATTTTGCCATGTCAGAGGCTTATGGATTTTCAAGAAGTGGCTTGATCAACTCTGACACAAGAGATTGCCACACCCTCACATGGTAAGAAGTAGGAGTAGTGAAATAATAGCTGTAAGCGGGTCTGATAATATCAAAAAAAATGCTTTTTCTTTTTCGATTTCTTCCCTTTCCTTGTCGTTCAATCAACGAAGAGTTGCGTTATTATGAACTGTGTAAGTTAACTCATATTTTCTTCTTTGTTTCGACTAACAGTTTCCTTCTCTTGTTTCAGTTTATAGCAGCTAGTGACAAACTATGGTTCATGCTCGAGATGTATTCATTTGTAGATTATTTCACGATACCCCCATCCTTTGTATCAATATACCTGGATAGAACGTGGATCGGTAAGTTTCCTTTGTTGAAATATTACATTTTATTACGCCAGTTGTAATAAAGTAAACTAAGTACTCCAACTAGCTACATGCCCCCAAAATAAGCAAGTTTCTGCTTAGGATAACACTACACCCGGAAGAAATACCTCTTCGACCCAAATAAAAACGTTCTTTGTTGATCATACCAATCATTATGAGGGCATGAACTATAGGGTTCCAAGGTTCAGTCCCAGAATATTGAAACGGAAGTAGTTACTTCTGCTTAATTGTCTAAACATGATTGAATATGTCAAAAGTCTTTTCAGAATCTCCCTATACAAGGTACCATATTAACTTGTATTCAATATTTAATTTGTTATTACTAATATTGATGGTAATTCCAGGGCTAAGGTTCCTCCGAGCTCTCCGCTTAATGACCGTGCCTGATATTTTGCAGTACCTCAATATATTAAAGACATCCAGCTCCATTCGCCTGGCGCAGTTAGTTTCTATATTTATATCAGTGTGGCTAACAGCTGCTGGGATTATTCATTTGGTAAGTTTGTGTTTTGATTTGAGATAAATGTTATACTCACATTAATGAGTACGGACACTTACTGACATGAAATGATTCTCAGTAACGTTATTAAGCTAAAGCGTAAATAACAAGATCTCTGTGTTTGAAATGGTCACGAACCTTTTACGGATGAGACACTTCCTTGTACCCCTAGTACCCCTCAGGATATGTAATAATCGTTATCCACCTTGCTTTGAATAAATTTATTTGAAATAGGCGTTTCCATACACCATTGTCGCAAATAATCGAAGTCCATTATTACCTGTGTCACAGGAGGCATAGCCAGCTACCATCACAGCTCAAATAAATCAAAGCATTTAAAAAAATGTAACGACCCCTTTACTTCCATATTTCAGCTGGAAAATTCCGGCGATCCGCTGGAATTCGACAATGCCCAGTCGCTGTCTTATTGGACTTGCGTGTACTTCCTCATAGTCACCATGTCCACAGTGGGATACGGCGACGTCTTCTGTCACACGGTTCTTGGACGAACGTTTTTAGTGTTTTTTCTCCTCGTTGGCTTGGTAAGTTTCATTCCAATGTCTCTATTAAGGATATAATAAAATAATAATAATAATTCTATCTAATTTCTCAGTGAAATATTTAAGTCCCAGTGATTATCACTTATTGCAAGGAGAGGCAAGTTTCACAAAATTCTCACTTAAACTTTTGGTGATTTCTGGCTTTCGAGAGCCAGGTTCGCTTGCCTCTGAAATTTGATTCTTAATGATGTAACAAAGCAAAAGGAAATAATACTTTAAGAGACGAACTAATAACCGTTTTTTCAAGAGCATTTAGTTAAAGATAATATTAGCACAACTCGTTGAATGGTTGTAAGCGTGTTGTAGTGCACTTGTATGGGCATGCCAGGTCTACATAATGGAGGAATGGCGCTGGAAGTCTTATATCTTTGAGCTGTCGACACCCCGTAGTATGGCTAACGTAACGTTGAACGTCTGTTCTGAACGCAAGATTCTTGTGTTTTACAAATAGGAAAACATCTTGATAGCAACATATCTAATTAATTCAAATATTTCTTCTTTATATCACATGGCACACCAATCTTTTACTCTTGAAATTGGCAATCTTATTGTTAAGTAAAAATGCAAGCAATCTTCTATTTTAGAACTCAATTCACGAAAGAATTCTGTCAGACCTTTGATGAAGTTAAATACTTTCTTTTAATCGCAAAGTCTATGAAAGAAACAGTCAGTACGAATACAGGAACCACCTAAAAGCGACTTCTTTCGTGAACTCCTCTACAAAATACACCTAATCCAGAACCGAAGTGAAACCAGGATCTCGTTCAACAGAACAAAACTAAGCCTTACCATACTGCGAGCTGCATGAATGTTGTATCTTTTTCTTTTGCTTTGTTCCGTGTCGGCCCGGCGACCGGTGCCCGGCCCCGGCGGCCGGCGGCCGGTGGCCGGCGCTAGGTGTCCCGGGGACTGTGGCAGACGAGTCACGCTAGTCGGAAGTGCCCCCGCCCGCGCCGCTACCCGCACCCGGCGATGCATGCTGCCTGGCTGTGTTCAGTTGCTCATCTCACACGTAGACACGCGATTCTGATGTACGACGTACTAGATGTTCTGATGTAGTCTTTTAGTATTGTTCGTTCATTTTGAGTTGATGATTGGGACTCCTTTTTTAGAACGTTTTCTTTTTATTATTTGTGGCTAGTTATATGTGAGTTTTAATATGGCTGTTGTGATGTTTATATAAGAAATCGGTAAAAATCTAACTGTGCCTTCTTTAAATAAATATACTCAAAAAGCTGTCATATTTTTTAATATTAACGAATTTAATGTAAATTAAAACCTACTTCGGTACGCGTTTGAATTGAACGGGTAATAAATCAATTTATTTTATAACTTCTTAAATGTGCATAATAACCGCAGGCGATTCCCGGCACGCGACGGCCATTCTAGTACGTCCGTTCATAGAAGTCGTTGATCCCTTTATTTTGTTTTCGCTACCGGCTACCCTCACTGTGCGTCACTTAGTTTGTACCGAGTGTGTGGACATTGCCGAGCACGTCCCCGGCCGAGCATTGATCGCCGCGGTCTGTTGCAGGCAATGTTCGCTAGTAGCATTCCCGAAATTATAGAGCTGGTAGGAAGTAGGTCCAAGTACAGTGGCGAGCTGAAGCGCGAACATGGAAAAAGGTATCAGTTTAAAGTTTCAATTAACCGACGGAAGTGAAGGCGATTCGGGCCGCGGGCGCGGCGTGAATCGCCCGAGCTCTCGCGCGCGTCATCACCATCAAGCTTGCTCAGTGCCGTCAGATGTATTGTGTTATCTACTCGCGGCCACCCGCCGCCGCCTGGCCGGCGCGAGCGGCCCGGCACGCCGACCGCTACGGCCGTACCGCGAGTACCGCCGTAGCGCCCCGGCGACCGGGCCCGGCGCGCTCGCCAGCGCCCGGCCCGTGGCCGCGTCTACCAAGCGTCTATATCGAGTCGGCGGTTCCGGCGATACCGATTTCTTTTTAAGTTCAGTTCACGATTAGTTAGCGGACGTAGCGTAGGCTTGGCATGAGTCCCATCACGCTCCGGCTAGCGTAGCTCGGCACGGCACCCACACACAGCCTCGGCGGGGCGCGGGCGGCGGGGCGGGCCGGCACTGACGCGACCGGGTGTGTAGGCTGTGTTCGCCAGCTGGATCCCCGAGATCACGGAGCTGGCGGCGCAGCGCAACAAGTACGGCGGCCGCTACAGCAAGGACGCGCGCCGCAGGTACCGCTCACGCCCGCTCACCGGCTTCCTCCCTCTCACGGTTTCGATGACTTGGTTGATGAATGAGTTTGCTAATGACGTTTATTAATCCTTCACTAGAATCGGTCTCTCGGTGCCGTGGCGCATGCTCGAGTTAGCTCGGCGGCCGCGCCCCTCTCCCGTCCGACAGGCGCGCGGCCGCCCGTCGCACCACTACATGCCTTTTATCGTAAATTTGATCGAGATCCCATTCAGCTTTTTAATCCTTCTAACGAGACTAGATGTGAGAGGCGATGTGACGTTTGCCATGAGTAGTTTGTTCGCTTGCACCCGTTGCCTGTCACGCAGTAGAGCCACACAGCCAGTGCCCGCGCCGCTCGCGCCGCTCGTTCCGCCGCCGCCCCCACTCGACTCCACTTCAATGTGAATGTCTGTTTTGTCCGTCGGCGTTTAGGCGATATTTGCCAGTTGTATCCCAGAGATAATTGACTTAATCGGCACTAGACCCAAGTACGGCGGCACCCTCAAGAATGAGCGGGGACGCAGGTGAGCCGCTGTCTTCTCTCCGTCCGTGAATGTGTTCCGTGTTGTGACATCTATACCTTCCTTTCCTCTCTTAGCACGCTTCTGTGTTCCACTATCGAAGCGGGGCTCGCCTCGGGCCCCGCGCATTGTCTATGTTTTTGAGTCGGTTAATGATTGATTGTAAAGTACTTGACTTTGATTTCAGTTGAATAGTGATCAGCAGATAGTGGCTAGTGTATCGCTCGTCATATAGGTTTCATGATTATGTTCTGTTAGTGTACGTATGTATCGTATGGTGAATGTTTAGCTGGAGTTGTTGTTGAGTGGTAGACGCGGCGAGCGCGGGTCGACCGCGCCGCCCGCGCCCGCGCCCGCTGCCTGCACGACTTCTCCTACATCTATTATTCTTAATGTTGATCCTTTTATGATATTTTTTAATGTATTCTGTCGATCCCTCGGTTATTTTAGTGTAATTTGTTTACGTAAATTATAATTCATAGAGCGTGGCAAGGCTGTGTGCATTAAGAACATATTAAACGCAAATAGCTTAGTTTTGGGCATATCATTGAACATAATCAAAATCATCTAGCAGAGAAACACAGATCATTAACTTAAAAGAATATGAATTATAGAGATATTTTGAAAATTTTTATGTAATTGTTAATAACAAGGTAGAAACTTACTACTTTTAACAATTAAATCAGTACCTTTGCCACACCTTAGATGAATTAGTACGCATGAGAGTTTAACTTTAGTTTTGAGCATTATGAATTTCTTTCTATCTATTAATTCTTTGTTTTGAGTGAGTTTGGCAGTTTGGAATGACCCCTCGCTTGTTTGTTGAGAATGCTAAGTGTAACACACTAACCTCCATCATTGTACCGACACTTTTACTGTTTGACCACGATCCACCATTTGTCTTGCAGCTTCACTCCCTGTCCTCTGTCTTTATATATTGAACTTATAAAGAATCGAGGTGTTGTCTCGTCGAACCCGTTAAATGTTTAAAAATCTGGACAATGTTCTCTTTTTATCCCAAATGTAGTTTTGCCTACTATTTTTGTCTGTAGAAAGTAAAAGATTTTCTGTTCAGCAAATTTACACATAAGGTCAAGTAAGTGTAAAGCAATTAGTAAAAAACATTACCTAGATACTAATAGTCAGTATATTATATTAAAGAGCAATACATATAGATTATCATACATTCATTAGTTCGAATATATAGTCCTTCCTACCATTGTAAGATATTTTTTTTATATATCTTTTCCCCGATTTTTTTTTTTGATTCACTCCAGGTAATTGATGTGAAAAAAAGAACTGACAGATTGTTCATTGACTGTCAAAGCTAATTAAGTCGTATTTTCGACTTCATTATGTATAATTTTTATATAGTTACTTTTTTGACATTGACATTCAAAAGAAAACAAAATGAATGATTTTTCACAAATTATTTGTCATTTTTTTTTACAAGATTTTTAGATTTAAAATAAGGGAAGTTTAAGGGGGAAAAGGTTATTAATTAGTTAACCTTTCATGTGTACTACTTACCATTAGCAGGTCAAAATCCCATTGTTTGACCTTCACCTTTGCTGATATTTATATTGCTTTAAAAAATCTTATACTATCTACAGTTTTCTATGTGATCTATGTGTTTCTCTTATTTAGTTTCATTTCCAAATCAATGTATCTTGACTATTGAATTCATTTTGACAACTTTCTACTCTTCTACCGCAAACTTCACCTCCATCCTTTGTTATTTGTGTCCTTTTTTGTTCGTTTATTTGTTTATTCGTCCGTCCAGTTTGGTAGATGATGGAACACAACCTGAAAAACTGAGCATATTGAATTTGTGGCTATTAAACATTTCAGCAATTGCAATTCTAATTATAGACTTGCCATCTATATTTGGTTATTTATTTTCTCTTTCCCAGAATTCATTAATAGCCACAAAACGATGAAAAATTATTTGTAAATGATCGAGGTTACTAACCGCAATGTCTTTGTTTCTTCAAATGTCACTGTCTCTTAAACTATCTACATCTGTTTAACTTTTAAAGTCTGTTGCTTCTTTATCGTGATTTAAAGAAAAAAATACGTTGCTGCTACGTTTAGATCTATCACGCTTCTACCACCTATGTTTTGTTTAACCCTGTTGTGACCGTCTCGTTTGCTCAGTGTTGTCAATGTCACTTCTGTGGTCCCGGGTGTTAAATGAAACTTAATTGCTGTAATTTCGCCTTCTTTCTCTTCTTTACTATAATGCTTCTTTTTGGATTTGCTTCTTGATATTTGATTTTGAATTTAAAAAATGAATTTAAATTATTAAAGTCAGTTGAAGCTTTTAATTTCAATGTTTGCTTCTTTTATTATTTTGAAAGCAATTTTGTTTCACAGTAGTGGCATTTTGATGTTTGAGCGGTTGAACTATAATAGTACTGTACGTTTTCAGGCACATTGTTGTGTGTGGACATATAACATACGAGTCAGTAAGCCATTTTTTAAAAGACTTCCTCCATGAGGACCGAGAGGACGTCGATGTGGAGGTTGTTTTTTTACACAGGTCAGTTACTATTTCATTTAATCATAGTTATATATTGTTTTTTAACTGAGCCATAAATTACTACCGTTATAAAACCAATATTTTAAGTAAAACACCTTTTTTATAAATTAATGTATGCAATTTTTTGATAAATTTATGTATAAAAACTCTTTAAACTAAATTCCTTTATGAAATTTTCGTAATAATTTAACTTAACTTTTTAAATTAAAATAATTTAACTTTTTAAACTTAGAATTTTCGTGAACAATTCTAAGTTTTTTTTTTGTGTATGCGGCTTGAAATAAAATACAATAAGTTATTCGGATACCTGTTTACTCTTTCTTTGTGAATTCGAATGTTAGCACATAAGTATATACTGATGCAATACTGATATAACTAGGCAAATATAACTGCCATTATGAATGTAAGAACTAATGCACTATAGCGATGTTCCGCGGAGTTGGTGTGATATGATGCCCGGACACTTTCAGAAAAGAGCCGGACCTTGAGCTGGAAGGCCTGCTCAAGCGTCACTACACCACGGTCGAGTTTTTTCAGGGCACTATGATGAATGCCGTCGACCTTGAAAGAGTCAAGGTTAGAGTAAGACCGATAGCCAGCAAATAGTTTATCGCACGGCCGTACTTTATCATCCGCGTCTACGTGAACTTTTTATTTGTTTTGTGCATAACGACTGATCTTTTTTCTAAAGATTCTGTTCATAGACACTGTAGGTTTTATCACTTTGGTAACTTATCTTGTGGTTGTTTTGATGCAATCATCGCTTCCGGTGGGTCTGAGACGCCTGCGCGTCTCAGGCCTACCTCACGACTGCGTATTTTGTACTCATAGCGTTGCATGGTAAGGTCGGCCTCTGGCGACATCCCTAGTGTTAATTGAGCGTTGATGACAGGAAACCTCCCGATCTGGAGCTCGAGGGCCTCTTCAAGAGACACTTTACAACTGTGGAATTCTTTCAAGGCACCATTATGAACCCAATCGACCTACAGAGAGTAAAAGTAAGTAGCGCACACACGATGTGGTTTGGGCGTGGTGTCGGTATGCCAGCTGTACAGACTGTCTTTCCTATAGACGTAGCGCGTCGCTCGTTGGTTTTCTGGAGATGGCGTTCTGTATGAAGCGGTGTTCCTTCTAATGCCAGTTTGGTGTGTGCTTGCTACGTGTGCTTGGGTCGGGGGTCCGAGAGGGCCCGAGCGCGCCCGAACTTACCCGAGCCTGCCCGAGCTCGCCCGAATCAGCCCGAGCCTTTTGCTCCTCTCTGTACGATGGGTGTTGTTTGCTCGCCCCTTGTATATACGTACTCCATACAATCGAAACTGCTCGCTTACAACTGTCGTCATGACAGCGCTAATTTGAATTCATGGTTGCCGGAGAAAGGTTTCCATTTCCAAATTTAAATTCATTTGAAACAACAGTTGTCGATTGTTTGTATGCCGGTAGTGGGAATGGTGAGTCTTAGATGTCGGCTTGTCCCTAGTGTGACCTTTGCATGCCTTTTATTTTCTTCTGTTCACACCTGCTTTTTCCTCATGAAATGGACACTACAACTCAAACAATTTGCCTAACTTACTAATTAAATCTATTTTATATATTGTTCAAGCAAAGAAATAACACAAAAGTAGTGTTCATTTACACGTAACCGTTTGTGCTATCGTTCTGCATGCCTCTATCGTGCTTCATTTCAAATTGATTTTATTTATACCCAAACTAAGTGTTAAATGTTAGAGTACTCTAAGATAACTTGTTATACATAATAAAATACTAGATTATTTTACCATTTTTCAGTTTTTGATGACTTAAATTTAATTTAACAAATTGATTATTTTGATTTACATTCCCAAAGAAAATATTATAATTGACTTTCCACAATCTAGGTTCATGAAGCAGACGCATGTCTGGTGCTTGCAAACAAATATTGCCAGGATCCGGACGCAGAGGACGCTGCGAACATCATGAGAGTCATTTCCATTAAAAATTATTCCGATGATATCAGGGTTATTATTCAGTTGATGCAGTATCATAATAAGGTAACAATTAATTCTTATTTTATTTAGCCTTAGTGCTGGTTTTTCAATGCTCAGATAACAGTAAAAGAAGAAAAATATTGAAAATTTGATACAGTTTCTATGGAAAGTCTCGTCAAGTGTCAAAGTTATTCGGTAGATAATGGTTATTTGCGATTGAAAAATCGGCCCTCATTAAAATCAATAAATAATCTGAGTTGTCTGTAGTTTAAAATATAAAATTTTGTTTGTATGTTATAAAGCCATTTGTAATTGATGCATGCCAAACTGTTCTAGTATGTCATAAAAAAATGTAAATTTAGCACAGTTCTTTTCCATATTTACGTGAAATTTCCTTATAGATAAAAACTAGTTGGACGGAAACACTTTCTCAATTGTATGATTACGCTTCATCAACTCATTTCTCATACTTTTCACAAACTAAATTTCAGGCCTACCTTCTAAACATTCCATCCTGGGACTGGAAGCAGGGCGATGACGTCATCTGCCTGGCGGAGCTGAAGCTAGGCTTCATCGCGCAGAGCTGCCTCGCCCCGGGCTTCTCCACCATGATGGCCAATCTCTTCGCCATGAGGAGCTTCAAAACGGTCAGAAGTTCCAACTAAGTTGAATCGTTGATTCATTTATCTCGCTGATGCCTTGGTGTGGTCTGGAGTCTTTTTAGAGATTTTTTTTTTGTTATGTAAATTAGATATACTAGTTTAAGAAAAATTTGACTAAACAGCCTGGACGCAACTCAGAATGCACCAACTTAAAAATGACTCTAATACGAACTTTCCAGTCACAAGGAATGGCTGTCTGGACTAATGACTACATGAAAGGCACCGGGATGGAAATGTACACCGCTACATTGAGTACAACGTTTGTCGGATTGCCATTCAAAATGGCGGCTGAGTAAGTTGTCAATGAAAGCTTTGATCAGACCACATCACTGTCAACACTCTACAAAGGACATCGGTACTCTGTCCGGAAACTAACCGATTATGAGTAATCGCATAGCCTGAGTGATGTCTCCCTTTACAGCCAGCTTTCAGTTCTGTGGTCTTCCTGTGGCTCCCTTGGTCTCCGTGTGGGCGGCAATTTAAATCCTAATATCTACCCTTTCAACAGATTTGGTGCATATTTTTCATTAGAATCCTCTCTAATATAGACGAACCGAACTCCAAAATAGTAGTAAACTATAAGTAATATATAAATAAACGTATAAAACTTTCTAAAAAGGTTCTGATTGGCTGTCACTAACGTACGCACGAGCTTGAGCGTTTTCTATTGGTTGATTACAGTCCCCCGACACTCAAGCTTGGCAGAACGATTACCTGCAAGGTACTGGCTGTGAAATGTACACCGAAACACTGTCCACTTCATTTACGGGAATGAGTTTTCCCCAAGCGAGCGAGTAAGAGCCTAAACTAAGTATCTGCACAGTAGCTATGTCCGTTTGTGTCGTTCGCTCACCCTAACCTCAACATATGTGCACCTTTTGTATATGTGTGTTTAAATGAGTATTTAATATGTGTTTGATATTTTCAGAATAGATTTTGCATGTTGGGTAAACGCATTTAGTATTAAAGGGTATGTTGGTAGTAAGTAGATTAATGGATGACTACGAATACCAATAAGTTTTCTTCAGCACTAACTGCACTCTTTCACTGAGCACTTTTAGAGTAAAACAATATAATAATGTAAATAATTTCTTCTCCTCTGCTTACCCCTTTCTGGCTTTGTGATGAATGTGTTCACACTTGCACAAAACTACACTGCACAGTTTTTAATCCCGTAAATTTAATAACATAATGAGCGTGAGCATCAATCACTTCCACTGAATGTACTTAGAAACGTAAAACAAATTTGTATATCATAACAACCAAAACTTAATAATGATATATTTCATAATTTCTGATGTGTCATTTTTGTTCATCGATTATGTTTTAACGTTGCTTGTTGCTTAATTTAGTTTTCCTTTAGACATTCCAATAAATTGTCAAGAAAACTTTTCAAATACAGATCCCCCAAGTTCAACTTGGAGAGTTTAAACGATTTGAGCGTGAACTTGTAGATCGAATGCATAAAGGAAAAGTAATGTTTAATACATAGTTAGTAATAATATCTATATAAGTGTAACTTTTTACAAATGAACCCGACAAGGAAATGTGGAATATATTTCCATACGTAAATTATTAAAATATTTAAAATATTATTGTGCTTTAGGTCGCGAAATATTCACGTCTTATAATTTACTATATCAGCTATATTTCTGTATCAAATTACACTTCTACAGAATTATTTTTCTTTATACCTACTACGACTACACATCCTCATAACATTCTCCTAACCCAGGCTGTGCTTCACTAAGCTGAAGCTGCTTCTCCTCGCCATCGAGATCAAAGGGGAGGAGGGCGTGGATAGCAAAATATCCATCAACCCGAGGAATGCGAAAATCCATGCGAACACGCAAGGGTTCTTCATTGCGCAGTCTGCTGATGAGGTCAAAAGGTAAATTTAGTCCCATTTATTTCATGATTATGTAAAAAATCAAATATTGTGATGACATAAAAAAATTAATGAAACTTAGATGCTAACTCATTCAAAAATGTTATACTCTTAATGTCAACAAATAAGGTAATTAAATATTAGACGACATTTGTTAAATTGATTGATCTAAACATAAGACATTCGGTTTAGTCCATGTTCTACCCCCGGCCACGTTCAACCCCTAAACGTTTTCCACGTTCTACCCCGTTCTACACGTTCTACGTGGTTGAATATGGACCTTTTTTTTACGTATGTTTAAATCCACGTT
This sequence comes from Marasmarcha lunaedactyla, assembly GCA_923062675.1. NCBI lineage: Eukaryota > Metazoa > Arthropoda > Insecta > Lepidoptera > Pterophoridae > Marasmarcha > Marasmarcha lunaedactyla. Next base: position 2,476,975 of record OV281344.1, read on the forward strand.
CAACCCTCAATGGACAATAAAAGACAAAAGGTTTTTCCCTCATCTACCCTCAGTTTATTTCTCCTATCCTTAATATTTACACTATTACTTTGCAATAGAAATGATTGTCTATGCAATCAGTAGTTGTGCGGTGTTGCAGAGGGGGGGGTCAGCTTTAATGCCTGATCGAAAACTACCTAGAAGGGCAAACTTTTATAATCTTTCAAAAAGCGAGTAATACTGCATACTGGTTAAATTTTTAAAAACTTTAGAGGATGATTCTATTTATCAAAAATTTTTAAGCAAAAACTTTAATAAAAGAAGAACAGAACAAATTGAAAATGACAAGCGGATAAATGCAATATAGTTTTAAAATATTAGCAAAGGTAATAATGATGAATTGAAGGCTATTGTGGAAGCGGATCCATCGCAAACCACTTCCGATTTAACTGTAGGCTGGGGTGTTAGTGACAAAACTGTTTTAATCCACTTGAAGCAAATTGGAAAGGTGAAAAAACTTGAGAGGTGGGTACCTCATAAATTGAGTGCAGCAAACCGACAAACGCGCTTCGACTGCTGCGTTACATTACTCAACCGGCACAATAATGAAAGGATTTTAAATCGAATCATTACCTGTGATGAAAAGTGGATCCTGTACGACAATCGGAAATGCTTATCGCAATGGTTGAACCCTGGTGAACCAGCCAAACCCTGCTCCAAGCGGAAATTGACTCAAAAAATGTTACTATCGAGCGTTTGGTGGACTAGTGCCGGTGTCGTTCAATACAGCTTTCTTAAATCTGGCCAGACGATTACGGCAGATGTCTATTGTCAGCAGCTGCAAACCATGATGGAAAAGCTAGCTGCTAAACAACCGAGGCTGGTCAACAGCTCTAGGCTACTGCTGCTTCAGGACAACGCTAGACCACACACTGCACAACAGACTACCAATTTTTTTCGAAATTTGACTCCGTTGGGGCGGTCCAAAGCGCCTTCAAAGATTTTATTGATTCCCGTCCAAATGGTTTTTTTAGTAAAGGGATCAATGAACTACCTATGAGATGGCAAAAGTACAATGATAGCAATGGTACATACTTTGATTGAATAAATATACGAGGGCAATTCAGAAACTAACCTCCGGTTGATTGAAAAAAATACACCAAGTTAAGTAAAAATATTTTAATATATACATCTTACCACTACATCTTTGCACTATTTTTCGACATAGTCTCCATAACGATTGAGGCACTTATCGTATCTCTTCACAAGCTTTGAAATTCCTTCTGCATAAAAATCACCCGCTTGTGCCTTGAGCCAGCCTGTGACCGCATCTTTGAGCTCTTCGTCGTCATCAAACCGCTGGGACCCGAGCCATTTCTTCATATGCATGAAGAGGTGATAATCGCTTGGCGCCAGATCTGGGCTGTAAGGTGGATGGTTGAAAACGTCCCACTTGAAGGACTCAAGAAGGGCTGTTGTTCTGCGAGCAGAGTGAGGACGGGCGTTATCGTGCAAAAAAACGATACCGGAAGTCAGCATACGACGGCGTTTGTTCTGTATAGCCCGTCGTAATGTTTTTAGTGTTTCACAGTACACGTCTTGATTAATGGTCGTCCCACGTTCCATGAATTCAACCAACAACACCCCTTTGGCATCCCAAAACACCGTTGCCATCAGTTTTCTGGCAGAAAAATCTAGCCGGGCTTTTCAAGGCACAAGCGGGTGATTTTTATGCAGAAGGAATTTCAAAGCTTGTGAAGAGATACGATGAGTGCCTCAATCGTTATGGAGACTATGTCGAAAAATAGTGCAAAGATGTAGTTGTAAGATGTATATATTAAAATATTTTTACTTAACTTGGTGTATTTTTTTCAATCAACCGGAGGTTAGTTTCTGAATTGCCTACGTATTATATATTTTTAATCTACTTTATGTTCCTCTCTTACAATACGCTAATTTCATCTCTAATGACCTAATATTAATTGATTCTCTGTTCTCACTTATACTTTTATTTTATTATTCGATACCTAACCTCTTCGGGTTGAATACGGACAACGAAAAAATTACCAATGTCATGTAAAGATTAAATGTATAAAGATAGATAGATAGGTAGATATACATGCATACTTCGCAAACATTTGACACTTTTCTTTGAAGGTTCAAAAATATTAATATTTGGTATCTATTATTCAGAATATATCGAGTCAAGTTAGAACATTAGGTACACTTTAACATTTGTTCATGGAATATTGATAATTTGAACGAAATCGTCGGATATCAAAGTGCTAGTTTTAGGGGCCCTTCCTCATTTTCACTGCATGAGGATGACACAAACTATGTTTAACAGTTGTGCAAACTTTCTGTCGATATCGTAGTCAAGTTGTACACCTAATTGCCTATTTCATGTTTTTACAATGTTGAAATAGAGAGCCCAGAGGTTGTTTCCGCTGGCTTTTTTTTCCTCTTTCATTCAAATTCAAATATTTATTACTCAACTTTGACAATTACTTGTTCTTATTGATGTCAAATAAAACATGACTCTACCACCAGTTCGGAAAAACCTTCGTGAAGAAGAAACTTTAAGGGCAGACTTTTCAAAATAATTTTATTATGTATCTATATGTCTATACAAATATATCTCTGTATTTACACAATCACGATGAACATAAAGAAAAAGAAGACATATTACGTATATATTTTTACCCATGTGAAAAAAGCATTCTGATTTTCTTTTGTTTAATTTTGATAGAACTTCAAAACTTTAAATTAATTTTACCAGTTTTGGCTTTACTTAAAGAATTTAACCACAAATCCCTGAGTTAGTCGACACGCTAGCCAAAGACCAAATAAAATAATTAAGTGACTCTTTAGATACATCTACAAATTACATGCGATCCCAAAATATTAAATGTGGTGCAAGTAGGATTGAGATTTATCAAAGAAGAATAATGTAGGATGTTTGCTTGGGAAATTATTTGAAAATAGGACCATCATGGATTAGGAGAATAATAGTTTGAACTTTCAATGTGTTTTAGCAAGGAAAACTAAGGTAACCATATTTATTGTTTAAACTGATTTAAGTAAAAAAATATTTATAATTATTATTAATTATTATTTTTAATTTGATTTAAATTTAACATTAATTTTCTTGATACTTTCCAGGGCTTGGTTTTACTGTAAGGCTTGCCACGAAGACATCAAGGATGAGACCCTAATCAAGAAATGCAAATGCAAAAACTGTAAGATCATTTATTACTTTTTCTTAGACTTACAATATTTAAATTGTTAAATATAATGAAATAATTTTAAACTAAGTTCAAGATGATTAAATTCTGTGACATTCTTTCTGGTATTTGTCCCGTAAGTTTATGAAATGTGTTTCCGTCACAACTCGAACACTCCGGTAACTGATACTAGCCGTCACATGTTGAACACTGTAGGAATTCACACTACCATTTGTCTGAACTACACACTTTTACTTACTTTATATTTTATGAAACATTAATGTGATATTGTTGGGCTCGATTTTAGTGACCGCACACCAGCGGAAGGTTGGAGCAGACATAGGTAACTTGCACAAAGCCTCACCTCACAAATTGACGTTTTCCGATATTTATTTTTACGTGTCTATATAATTTTTGAGTTGCTTTAGTGGTGTTGCGTCCGTACCTTTAAAGACTGGATCGGTTGCAAGGCATTCTCTTGACCCGTTATGCTCACGCCCTTCGTCTTAGCGATCATTGTGTTTGTGCTCGCTCGTGTATGGATTACAACAGGCACTTTTGAGGTGACACTCCACCATTATTGCCTTTTCAAATATTTCTGGCTCTGTTCTAATTTTTGTAACCTATGAGAACATTTAGTGCATCATATACAAATAAATTGTCCATGACAAAACCCAAAAATTTCTTTCAAAATTGAGATAGTCCCGAAACATTGGTTGAATGTTTCAGAAACTTAATATGATGCACTTGAAAACTCAGCACAGACAGTATATTGCATGTATACAAAGTAGATTGGATATTACAAACTGCAAAATGCACAGTCATTATTTCCCAATACACTTTAGATACTTGTAAATGTAAATCCATGAAAGCATGTCTCAGAAATAAACCAGAGTGAAGTTAATCACGCAGCGCTAAATCGCCCATCAGGAGTGAGCTTTTAAAATGAAAGACTTTAGATGGCAGTTCGGATGTGTCTGTGCTAATTAGTGACTAACACACGGTCAAGGGAAACTAAAATGCAGTCGCCAATCATCTCATCTCAAAGGATTAGACGGAATAGTCACGATTATTTATTAACTTATTATTCTGTCGAATTCTTGTCATACAGATATCATCCATATCAATAGGATCAAACTTCGTCATGTGTCAGTTTTAATAATATTTTCCAGATGTCGGAATGATGATGATGCAGTCAGGAATGGTGAAAAACCTTAATACATATCGAAGTTGTCTCGACGGTACGGACCATATACGACTTATGCCGTACCTCACAACACGTTTAGTTTGTGCATCAACTAACCATCGCTCATGAACGTTATATTGATGATCTAATTGCTAATAATTCACGTTTAAACGACACACTCTAGAATAGTGCAACAGAGCTAAACACAGAGCAAGTAACCATGAAGTCGCTTACTATTGAATATGTACGGTAACAGAGTAGGAGTATATACCCACCTCACCTTGACAGCCCCGAACTTTTGATTTGGTGACAATATTCCTGGTTTTGATTGCATCTGTACTTTTACTTTTTGCTAAATTAACGTAACCCTGAAGCACAAATTACTACATTACGATCAAGAGCATGCGAAAAGTTTGGGTACTGTTATCAAAACATCTGGCCTTCATACCTTTTCTTTCAGAAACTAAATAGGCGGAACTATCCTCAGCTTTGCATCATTGTCTGCATAAATACCTATTATTTGCGATAGCCCTCTGTATCTGTATCCTTTGAACATAAAGACTCCTTAATAAACCTGATAGTTTAAATGGTTATGTTTCTCGGTTCAGTGGCGACCTTCAGGAAAGGCGTACGAGCCGTCCAGATGGTTGGCCGGGCAAGTACGTAACTGGAATGTAAATAAATCAGTGTCAATGTCATTGTGATGTACAATAATTGTGGGCTGATTTACATCGCCCAGAGCGAGATAGCAATATCGTGTCCTGTATACTGTTCATGTCTTGTCTACTCTATGTGCATTAAGCATTAGATGTTTGCCTCTCTATTTAGCAGATTTAAAAACATAAAAGACAAATGTGATGTCTATTTTTATTTTTGGTGTTGTTGTTTATAATTATTATGTGGATATCGATTATTTATTATATGATATTATAAATGGATCCTCGTTTCTGCATCGACTAGTCCCTCTAATATTGATGTTGTTCTAGTATTATTCGATTCACCTGTGTTATATTTGCTTCCAAATTTGTTAAGAGGTTAACTGTAAACTACCCGCATAGGGATTACTTACTTTACTAGATGGACCCGCCTCGTTAGTGACCCATGGATTTCTGCGTTTTATCTCTCCGATAATGTGGTATATTCTTAAAGTATGCTGTATTATTATAAATCCGTTTAATCACTAACTCATAGACTTTTAGTTCAGTTCCATATCCAATCACATTCAAATCTTGACCGACTATGTCATCCCCATCAGCATATCATTAGATCTAGGCTACTTTCATTAAACTAAAATACTAGATCATATTAGAGGTAGACTAACACAGAGCTTGTTAAGTCTTGTTTTTAGTTTTTACTAATAATAGGGTTTGTTAGATTTTGCATTTTGTTTCTGTATTGTTCTTGCATGTTGGTGTTGTCTTGGATTTGTTATTTTAACTTTACTTATTCTAAATTGTTGTAAGTATATTTCTGTTCACAGCAGTTCTTATTTAGCTTTCCTATCAAATTAATTCTTACAGCAAAAATTAATAATATTGATCATATTATAAAATTCATTTTAAAAATTGTCTTTGCTTTTCATTAAAGTATTATAATGATGTTGATTTTTCATATAAAAATGAAAGGTAAACATGAACTGCACACGAATTGGTTATTTGAAACAAATACGACCAATACTGTATAATAACTTTTGGCTGAAGTTATCTATCGATGTGTTGACTTGAGTGGCGTACGTGAATGCGATCGTGTGCTATGTTTGCAGATGATCACCACCCTCCCCCCACCTTCACGCCGCCCGAGTTACCCAAGAAGGTCCATGTTCGAGGTACAACAAACTCAACAAATGAGTCATTCTTTATTTTATTATTTACTGTTTGAAACCCTTTACCTCACGTCATGAGCAACGCTTCGGTTCACTCAGGGTTAGAGGCTTACACGCATTGTCACGCACTTAATGCGGATTCAACCGAATGAAATAAAAAATTCGCTTTAGGCATGCAAACAAACCCTGCCTTTATAGTCAATCCAAAATCACTTTTTCGAACCCGAATTTAAATTTGTCAAACATTGTTTGTTTTTTTAATATACGCATCATTGTTTTAGTTTTTGTTTGTGAAAGATATAAAATTGAAAAATCCCATCGATATTGTGCTTCTTGGTAAACTCTGCAGCGGAATTACGTCATGGTATACGTCCATTGCCAAGCATGGCAAGAACCCACCCGACTCCCTGTGGCATCGCATCTTCCATTTTTGATATCATTTTGAATCTCCGTGTCTTGAATGCACTTGGTATTTTAAGCTTACTGTAGTTTTGATTATTCTATATTAGCTAAAGTCGACAAAAAATTATTGCTAATTTGAAAATTAAATGAAGTTTAAACAAAAATTTTATAACTAACAAATAAATTTTTAATTTAGCTTTTGATTAATACATTAATATACCGAACGTAATTATGAGTTTACTTTAAATTTAAAAAATATATATTTCAGGTGAAATAGCAAGAGAAAGAGGAGAAGACACTAGTTGTAAGTACTCGAGACTGATATTTTGGCGTCTTTTACCACTCTTTTACTTATTATTAAGGATTCATTCGATTGGCTTAATCAGATATTAGGTAAGCGAAATCCAAACCTATGAGCAGTTTTGTCAAAGATGAGAAAATCTGGTGTTCCTACCTGGAGTATAGGTTAGTTCTTCAACACTGCAATTTAATGAATTTTATTCCCTTTACATATCTTTACGATTTGAACCAATTGAAGAAATTATATTTTGAGTTTTGTGACTGTGAGATGTGTTATAAATAGAAGTTGAAATTTTTTATTCGTTTAATTTATTTTTGTCATCATTACTAAAAAACGAATTATAAGGCATTACTTGGTGTCAGTTGACTTGAGAAAAATTAACAGAGACAGAATCACCTGAAGGGGATAAAATTCATTAAAAGTGCAGAATCCAAGTACTAATCAATACTCCAGGTAGAACACCAGATTTTCAAACTGCTCATAGGCTTGGATTTCACTTACCTACCTAATATCTGATTAATCCAAGACTCATATTTTTATTTGTTAACTAGATGTTCAGCCAGTTGTAAAAATAATGATATAATATCCCAGATCGTAGTGTATCTGCGAACCCAATTTGATTAGAATGCATTATATTCTGGAAAGTTAATAATCACACACAAACGTTTTCACCCATACTTAAGCCTGATAATAAAACACGTTTTGTTGTCCCAGTAATCAACCGCAACCACCGCAGCGCAGCGCCAAACGCCCTGCTGTCGCCGATGGCCAACCAGCTGATGAACACCACCACCACGAGGCAAGTGAACAAAGTCAAGCCCAATGTGAATAGAGCCCCGCCCGACACGTAAGTTGTACCGACACGCAGTCTTGAACGTTATTGTTGTTCGCCTAAAGTTCCATTTAAATTGTCTTTGGAGGATTTGATTTGACACTTTTTGTTGACGTCATCGTCGTCGTATTCAATATTCAATTCATATTCTGCGTTTTCTTGATGAAGTACATTAGCAGGAAGTCTTGGTTCTTTTTGATGTCGCTTCTCATTAACCATCCCTTGTAGTTCTTTAATATGTTATGGTACAGCTTTGTGTAGAGTGGATAGTTGGTTTTGATACTTGATTAATGAAGTGTTATCAATAAATACTCTACGATTAGTCTTTTCACATACGTACTTCTATACATATCCCTGAATAATTATTGTTATATTTTGATTAAGCCTTCAATGTTTAGTGTCACATTTTGTTTTTGCACAACGTGCACTAAGCACAAGACAGTCTTCATATTCTATATTGACGTTTAGTTAATAAGTTTCGCCTATTTCTTTGCTCTATATATTTATATTTATTTTTCTATAACATATGGACGCATTGGCCCTGTGTTACAGGAACTCTCAGGAACAGGATACGAATTACCAAGCCTATCATCTTGCCTACGAAGTGAAAAAGCTAATGTAATTCCACAATTTTAAATCTACTAGATCCTTTATCTACCAGTAGATTTTATAACCTTTGAATTCGATCGATATTATGTTGTCATGTGAAAGTAGACCTTAGTGCTTGATTATTACTATAAATTATTTGTTCTTTTTTAGATGAAACACATAAGGTTCCTTTTTGGTTGTAGTAAGTAGCTTGCACTATGGCACATGGTTGAAGCATGTGTTTTAGATTATTTTGTAGCACTCTTTTACAATATGTAAGTATAAAAAATAAATACATTTTATAAAGTACTCGTAGATAACAGGCATTTTGGAACACCTCTTTTATTCTACACTTGCCCATCATATCACTTAATTTTAGTACAAGTTCCTAAATTTTTATCCTAACGCTATTTATATTTGTGTGATAAACTTATTATTGCTATAGTAATTCCGAAAGTTATACGTAAAAAGCTCCACATAACCAATACCTAGTTTAGCAATGTACAAAAGTAGGAAGCATAGATTCAAAATTTGTCTTATGGCAAATCATTTATATTATCATACTTGTAACTAATTCCATTTTGCCTTTATTATCTATCTAGGTACCCATTCGGGCACTAGGTTTAGACGCTCAACGCATTATTCATTAGTTTCTCAGACGATCTCTAGATGTTGTGACATGTAGATTGAATCGCGCAAGTAAGTTTCGCAACTCAACATTTTAATAGCTAGGATTTGATCAACTATGCTTTATCAATCACCAGTCTGTAACTACACTAAATCTAACAGAAGTTTTCCTCCGTCTAGGCCTACGAGTAGAAGCAGCGGCGGGAATCAAAACAGCAATGGTGTAAGTCTGCCAGCTGGACTGGCGGACGACCAGTCGAAGGACTTCGACTTCGAAAAGACTGAAATGAAGTATGACTCCACTGGCATGTTCCATTGGAGCCCAGCCAGAAATCTTGAAGATTGTATATTAGTAAGTATTATTCGCTTACTAATAGTTGAATTTTGGGTCTAAATTACAACGCACACTAAGAAACAAGAAAGTCATAATGTTGTTAAAAAAAATATAGTACAGAAGCAGCACATGGTTGAAAGGATAAAGAAAAAGAGGTTTTGGATTCAAACCCTTTCTACTTTTTTTATCTGAACTATATGAGTATATTTGTTAGAATTTTATTAAAGGTTTGTTTTATGTTATAATTAAATTCTGTGGAAGCTTTGATTCGTGCACGCATGAAAATCAATGGATGAAACGCATTAAAAATTTCAACTGAAACTTTTGTGCATTTATTTCAATATATTTTAATATGAAGGCCTCAGGAAAATCCCTGCCTCAGATGCTAAGAGCGAGTGAGATATTTTTCTATATTTGCATATTAATTAACATTTAATCGACACAGTTGATGTTGTATCTAAGCTTTTAATTTAATTTAATTAAAATAAATACCACTCAATAGGATAGAAATCAAGCCGCCATGACAGTGCTAAATGGCCACGTGGTGGTTTGCCTGTTCGCGGACCCTGACTCTCCTTTGATCGGTCTCCGCAACCTGGTGATGCCGCTCCGAGCCTCCAACTTCCACTACCACGAGCTCAAGCACGTGGTGATCGTGGGCAGTGTGGACTACATCAGACGAGAATGGAAGATGCTCCAGAATCTGCCGAAGATCTCCGTTTTGAATGTGAGTGAGATGGACAGAACACTTAATGGAAATCGATTACGATTTAACGTGTATATTGTTAAAAAATTTCTTGATATTTTTTAATCGTTAAAGGATGTAATAAAATGTGTATTTCTGTTCGGTAAAATTTCACTATTGCACCAAACAAGGGCTTCGTCGTTTGTATGCCATTTTATAAGTAAGTGGCCATGACAGTGAATTATTTAAATAGTAGTTTTAATGTAGAATTATTTTAATTTCTTGTTTTATAAGCTTTTTATACTTCAAATAGTGGATTTATATGCTATTAAACAACAATCAATTATTTAATACCAGGAAAAACACAGTTATTACCCTCCTTACTTTGTCAAAAATCTATAAACCTAATTTTATTAGTGCAGTAGCCAGCAGCGGTCACTAAAGTAATACTGACAACGGAACCAATCCTCATTGCCAGTAAATGTACGTACTTTCATCATATTAAATTAGTACGAAAGATGATCAAAACATTTTGTATCACATATGAATTACCATCTTCAAAGTTTTTTCTGTACCTTCTTCTATTCAATTCAGCGATTCATAACGCAGAGTTTCACGGAATCAAAACCTAACCCTACAAGTCTCTTGCCAGTTTATCAAAGCCCCTTTGAAACTGGATGTAGACGTCAATAAGTACAAGGAACTGTTTGACTTGACAAATAAAGAAGATTTCTCTTCTCGATTTCAAACAATTTTTATCGAACACAGGGTTCTCCCCTAAGCCGGGCTGACTTGCGGGCAGTGAACGTGAATCTGTGCGACATGTGCTGCATCCTGTCTGCAAAGGTGCCGTCCAATGACGACCCCACGCTGGCCGACAAGGAGGCTATCCTGGCTTCTCTTAACATCAAAGCGATGACCTTCGACGACACTATTGGAGTTTTAAGGTGAGTTGGACGTGATATTAACAGCGTTCGATTTATTCGTTGTTGGTTTCAGTTTGTTTGAAAGTGTTACGGGGTAAACTTAGATATTTTTAATTAATCATGAGACTAGCGATTTCAACGGCTCGAGTAATAGTTTTTGTCTAGTAATGAGCTATGGGTATATGGGAAATTGTTTCGTAGAATTTTAATTAGGAAACATATGGGGCACCTCGTGTTTGACCACTGCGGCTACCTCCATAGAAATGTAATTTTGCTTCACTGAACCCACTCACAAGATATGACTTTTCCGATTTGATTTGTAAATGTCTAAGTGCCTTTCTTTGATGAAACAGCTCAGAAGTACCTGACACACCCGTGTATATTAGCCAGATTAAATGGTTAATCTGGCTAATATACAATGTAATATACATATAAAACAATCAAAAACGGATCTTTTTAGGTTTATAGCAAGTTAGGTCAAATCCGTGTGTGTGAAGCTTTCGGACTGTACGATTAATAATGTCAAGGCATCGACTTACAAACAAATAGACTTCCGGTCTGCGTTCAAAAACGTCCGGCCAAAAATGGAATGAAAACTTCATACAAGTCTTGATTTGGTCGGCCGCCCGAAAATACGTCCAAAACAACATATTACTTGGTGATAACTGTCAAAATGTTAACGCTCCAAGTATAGATATTTCATTTCACGAGTGCTCTTCTGAAGTTAGCTGCCAACGATAACCTGCCTTATTACTACGACATTTGTCATAAAGATTTTCAACTCGACATGTTCTTCGTAAACACGCTTTCAACTCACTTCAGAAACGCACTCGTGAAATGAAATATCTATAGCCGAAGTGCAAAAGGTGATTGGATTGAAGGTCATTGTCAAGTTCCCAGTAGTAGCTGAATAAGGTGAAAATGTGTGGTAAACAATAATCAGTACACGATTCAAATTTCAAGTAATTTAATTTATTCGTAATTCTGTGCATGTGTGGGTTATCTCGGGACACTTTTTTGCTTCAATTTTGTATTAGACCTACCGTCCGTTTGTTTTAACTTCAATGTGCCTGGAAGAAATACACCGTAGATATCAGTTTATTATGTCCTCATACAGTAATAACGAGTTGTATTTTATTTACCGGTCAGTGCGGGAGTGGCAGCAAACGGTATAACGCAGCCCGCAGTGCCGGGTGCGCCCGCGCCGGTCCTATTGCAACGTCGCGGCTCGGTGTACGGTGCCAACGTGCCCATGATCACTGGTAAGTTAGACCTGAAGGAATACTTAGCGTTGTTGAGAGACTAATTAAGTTTTTGCAGGAAAATTGGTTTTTGACGAAGAACTGTGATAGAGCAAGAAAGTAATATTTGTAATACAATGTACCTTATAGACTACGAAGAAAAAATGAGGATCACATTATTTATGCAAATAACCGTAGCCTGAGGAAAGATATCGTAATGAATGACATGATGATATGATAGTTCTCTAACTAATTTGACTTATTTATCCAGATTTCTTTTCGTTTCCATCCGGTTGCATTTAGCGATATCGTTTCCCAGATGATACAACCAAAAACTTGTCGAGATATTTCATAAGCCGCGGCTTGAATCCTGATTCTTAATATAAATGAATTGTAAAAATTAAGAAATAAGACGCTAGGTCGCTCGCTCGTTCGTTGGTACTACAAATTGATCGGTATTATCCATCCTTGTTTTTATCGCCATCTAGTTGCCCTTTCTTACAAAAAAAATGGTAAAAGTGTGCTTTTTTAGTTGTTAATATATAAAATAAATTGTTGTATTCAAGTAATGATTTCTCAGGTAAAATTCTCCATATCTTTTATATCCTGCTTACTTTCACGTCCAATTTTTAAATTCGGAATGAAGCTTATCAGCAATTTTAATATTATTTCTTGCCATGTTATCAACAACTACAGCGAGAAGGGTCCATTTGCATGAATCCTTAGAACGATCTGATTACCTTAAAAGATGTTGTGGTTCACTTAGAACCTACCATATTTTAATTAGGACGACGCAAACGGATCCTTCACTTTTATTCTTTATTATTAAACCACTTTTGGTCATGTGGTTATTTTATTGTCTTTATGCAAACTTTTTTTTTATTACATGATCTTAATATTTATTAAGACTCAAACATTACACCCACAAAACTTACTAAGGGGCAAAATGAAATGGATGCCTGACCCAAAAGTGGAAAATTATAGGCTGTACTAGAAGTAGTAAACGTGGAGACTCTTGTTGCAGAAACGGTGTCGTACGGGGGCAATGTGCCCGTGATCACTGGTGAGTGTGTAGGCTACTTTATAGCGAACAGTGGACGTTAGCCGCATCGCTTTGTCGATTCTGTACCCCTGGTACTTTGCCCGACACCTCTTAAACTATTTTACTGGCGTAATATAAAAGTCGGTATTTATGTATCTTGACACTGGTCCATGTTCTTTGAGCCTACATTTTGCACGTTTCACATCATTAATGGACATATCCAAAATTTTTATTGTCTAAATTCCTAAATACTGCCCCTCGTTATTGAATCTTTTATCAATGGATTAATTATTCAGAAATTAAGGCAACAAAATACTGTTTAATGTTCAGATGTCGTATCTGATATTTGATTTACATTGAAGTCTTGGTCCCTTAACTTGTTCAAAATCTTCCTCTGTCACCAAGAATGCTTGATAATGTTGTGGCTTTGTCAATGTTTAAAAGTCGTCTGGCACAACCAAAGAGTGCACAAATGCCCCAAACCTTGATGTCAAACCCAAACTCTATATTCAAAACTTCAAAACCACAATCTTAAGTCGACGCTGCACGTCATACAATTAGGCAGACCTGATTTCATCATACTTCCAGGAATTTCCAATTGGTGAAATATAAAAATGTATTTTTTGTTTTACAAACAATTTGTAAAGGCCTGTTAGAATTAACCGATTATGGTGAGATCAGGTCCCCGTAGATCTTCACAACTGCGTGAATGTACTGCCTGGTTCCACCATAGTCGACTACTAATTTAACATGCCTGGTAGATATCACATAACATGATAATTGAAATGATGTATTGTATGTGCTTTGATTTAATATTTAGATTACTGGTTTGAATTTTCAATAATAATTATTAGAGGGCATCACAAAACTTCTTTGCTGTTTTACAAAAATATATTGTAGGCTGAACAACTAGCTTCATAATACAATGTATAATTTTGTAAATAATGTATACATTTTATTTAAGAAATATAATATTGACAATATTAGATGTGGCGCCCTCTATCGATGCTTTATTTGCCATATTTGCAAGGCAGTGGTGTTAACTCTGTGCATTAATATATCCAAATCAAATAAATAACAAGAAGGGTTGGTATTTTTATTCGTTTCTAATCCTGCATTGTGTCATTGTGCTGGTGAACCTGCTTACTAAAGACCTGTCTAACTAACTGTCCAAGATATTCTTTATGATAATCGAAATTTTAAGACAATCAAGATACTAAACAAATTGGGTCGTAAAATAAAGTTGAGCTTACTACAACTATGAAAATTTAAAACCGAGTTATTCTCAAACAAGGTGTGGTTTTAAACTGGTATACATTTAAGAAAAGTACCCCACCTCAGCTTCATTTGCAGTAAAGTCTAACGAATCATTAATTAAAACGCGAGATCTCAGGCTAGGAACACTTTGGAACACACAGAGGAAAATCTGCTGCTGCAGCTGCTGGAATAGAATAGGAGACGCTCATTGACAAACGCACAGTACGATAGTATACCAGATGATGATGTACGCCCTTGGCACTAAGTTGCTTCTCTCGCCTATATAGTCCATCCAATAACAGGCACACGCAACCAGCAACAATCAATTATACATTTAAAACTGCACCTTTTATTCCCAAGATCCACTCCAAACTTCGCGCACCATTTTCACAGATGAAAAGTTGGTGTGGCATATATTTATAGTATAAATCTTGGTGTTAACCTGGTGACCTCCACCGCAGAGCTGGTAAACGACAGCAACGTGCAGTTCTTGGATCAGGACGATGACGACGATCCTGACACGGAACTGTATCTCACGCAGCCCTTCGCCTGCGGCACTGCCTTCGCTGTGAGCGTGCTGGATTCCTTGATGTCTACTGTAAGTTGAATTTTATACTGATCAAATTTCAAAACCCATTTATTTATACACTTAGAAAACTGGAAAAATATTGCAAAAATTATTTTATTAATTATTAACAATTTAATAAAATTAATAATTTATTTTATTAAATTATTAATTATGTTATAATTACTATCTATATAATTACAAAAGAAAAATAATTCAATAAAACCAATTATCTTAAGTTTCGAAAAGCCCACCCCGTGCCCTACCAGACGCAAATGTGCCCATCCCACTGGCCGCGTTAATTTCATACTTGAGTTTAACTTTTGAATTATCAGAACTAGTGAAAATATCCTAGACGCAGCGGATATAACCCAGCAGTTAATGTCATAATTGCATGTGGAAACTACCCGAGGCAATATGCTATTATTAGGCTGTATATAATAAATAATGTATATAAAATCACAAAGATCCTGTAAAATAGGTAAGGTGAGAAGAATCTATTACTAGTTATTTGAAGATAGTATAGTTAACTTTCATAATTTTCTGTCGAAGTATTTGTTCACCTGATTAACGTTTTAATTCGATGTTTTGATCTAATTGTGGTTTATTTTTCATATGTAAAATACCTAAGTACTTCTTAATCAGTGAGAAGAGTGAGTCACAAACGTAACGCTTGAGCTTTTCCTAAACCAGTTTCATGGTCGTGGAATTTTTCGTTTTGAGGGCTTCTCGGGGGGGTGGTGCTACATTTCTTCCTATTTGAACCGCCACAATAACACACTGACACATGACAAGGTCGATTCCAACTTAAGCCTACGGTCGGCAAAGCTTCATTCATCGATAAATCATTAAATAACAACATAGTAAATGAGTAAATAACAACATAGTAAATGAGTAAATAACAACATAGTAAATCAATAAATAACAACATAGTAAATGAGTAAATAACAACATAGTTAATCAATAAATAACAACATAGTAAATGAGTAAATAACAACATAGTAAATCATTAAATAACAACATAGTAAATGAGTAAATAACAACATAGTAAATCAATAAATAACAACATAGTAAATGAGTAAATAACAACATAGTTAATCAATAAATAACAACATAGTAAATGAGTAAATAACAACATAGTTAATCAATAAATAACAACATAGTAAATGAGTAAATAACAACATAGTTAATCAATAAATAACAACATAGTAAATGAGTAAATAACAACATAGTAAATCATTAAATAACAACATAGTAAATGAGTAAATAACAACATAGTAAATCAATAAATAACAACATAGTAAATGAGTAAATAACAACATAGTAAATCATTAAATAACAACATAGTAAATGAGTAAATAACAACATAGTAAATCATTAAATAACAACATAGTAAATGAGTAAATAACAACATAGTAAATCAATAAATAACAACATAGTAAATGAGTAAATAACAACATAGTAAATCAATAAATAACAACATAGTAAATGAGTTAATAACAACATAGTAAATGAGTAAATAACAACATAGTAAATGAGTAAATAACAACATAGTAAATCAATAAATAACAACATAGTAAATGAGTAAATAACAACATAGTAAATCAATAAATAACAACATAGTAAATGAGTAAATAACAACATAGTAAATCATTAAATAACAACATAGTAAATGAGTAAATAACAACATAGTTAATCAATAAATAACAACATAGTAAATGAGTAAATAACAACATAGTAAATCAATAAATAACAACATAGTAAATGAGTAAATAACAACATAGTAAATCAATAAATAACAACATAGTAAATGAGTAAATAACAACATAGTAAATGAGTAAATAACAACATAGTAAATGAGTAAATAACAACATAGTAAATCAATAAATAACAACATAGTAAATGAGTAAATAACAACATAGTTAATCAATAAATAACAACATAGTAAATCATTAAATAACAACATAGTAAATGAGTAAATAACAACATTTAAAGAAAATCTGTGTTTTAGCTCCACCTCCCAACCTTGATTATGTACTTGTTTTCAGACATACTTCAACCAAAATGCCTTAACGCTGATCCGGTCGCTGATCACGGGCGGGGCTACCCCCGAGCTCGAGCTGATCCTCGCTGAGGGAGCCGGCTTGAGGGGCGGATACTCCACGCCTGAGAGTTTGGCGAATAGGTAGGTTTTACTGTGTCATTAGTGTAGTGGCACGAGTAGATACCTACAGTCTAAATAAACAATAAACTCTGTGGTCAAAATAATCCTGTATTATTCATGTAACCTATACTATACAAATAGAAAACATCTATGTCTCGAATATCTTTTTTTTATCTAAATGTTGCCCTTACTATAATTCAAAAAGTTATCTCGAATGAAGGCTTGAACATTATTTTACCTTGGATTTGATCCAGATCGAGCAAGACCTTTCAAACAAAATATTAGGTCTTTACCTATGAAATTGCCGTTTTTCACGAAATAAATGAAGCGTAATTTTTTTATATATTTTTTATTTCTATTAATCAAAATAATCACCCATGCAATCAATGCATCTTTGCCAACGCATTGGTAGCTTATTGATGCCTTTCTTGAAGAAATCAGCTGGACGGGAGGCGACAAATTCTTCAAAGGCATTTTTTACTGCCTCTCGGGTATTGACTTTTTTTCCCACCAAGAAGTTATCCAAATTCTGGAAAAAGTAGAAGTCTGTAGGCGTAAGGTCTGGTGAGTACGGCGCATGACGGAGAACTTCCAACCCCAACTCTTGTAGCTTGGAGACCGTCTGCTGTGCAGTATGAGGTCGCGCGTTGTCGTGCAGGAGCAGTGGAGCCGAACGATTGACCAAAGCTGGTTGGAGACGTGCGAGCTTCTCCATCATTGTGTTCATTTCTTCACAGTACACATCTGCAGTAATGCTTGTCCCGTTTGGCAAGAAGCTGTGATGAATTACACCCGCGTTAGACCACCAAACAGTGACCATCACTTTTCTAGGGGTAAGTTTTCGTTTAGGGCATTGTTTGGGTGCTGAACCAGGGTCCAACCAACTTGCTGAGCGCTTACGATTGTCAAACAGGGTCCATTTCTCGTCACAAGTAACAATGCGGTTCAGAATTCCTTCATTTGTATGCCTGCTGAGCAGTGCAAGGCACGTCTCCACGCATACTTCGCGCTGGCGGTCATTGAGTTCGTGGGGTACCCATTTGTCAAGCTTTTTTACCTTGCCAATTTGACGCAAATGGACCAATATTGTTATGATGCTAACGTCGAAAGCTGCTGCTAATTCAGCCGAGGATTGAGTTTCATCAGCTTCCACAATTGCCTTTAATTCGTCATTGTCGACCAAAGTTTTCGGACGACCACGGGGTTCATTTTTCAGGTCAAAATTTCCAGAACGGAAGCGGGTAAACCATTAACGGGTGGTGCGTTCGTTTGTAGTGTTCGCTCCGTAAACGTCGTTGATGTTGCGTGCCGCTTGTGCCGCTTTGCTGCCACGACGGTACTCATACTCCATAATTACTCGAATTTTTAACATATCCATGATGACGAAAAATGTTCGAATGCGTTGAAAACAAAACACTAACTATTAAACAAATGACGATTTTAGAAAAAGAATTCCATGTTTGTCAAATAAAATTAATTTGAAATTAGAGTTATCAGTCAAAAAAAAAATATTTTCATTTGAAATGGCCAGTACGGCAAAACGGCAGTTTCATAGGTAAAGACCTATTAACAGTAAGGGTTTTTATCTGCGTATGAAAGTAAAACAAAAGATAGTTACGCGTATAATATATATATAATATACTCAAAATGTAACCTTCTTATCACAGAGACCGGTGTCGAGTCGGTCAGATCTCCCTCTACGACGGTCCGTTAGCGCAGTTCGGCGAGGCTGGCAAGTACGGCGACCTTTTCGTGGCGGCGCTGCGTGCTTACGGCATGCTCTGCATAGGCCTGTACCGCTTCAGAGACACGTCATCGTCGTGTGACGCAAGCAGCAAGCGATACGTCATCACGAACCCGCCTGATGACTTCTGTTTGTTGCCTACGGATCAGGTATAGTACACGTCACACAACATGGCGGCTCTGAAGTATCTGCGAGACGCTGCACAGAACACGAACGTGGGTGAGTGCGGGGCGCGGGCAACAGACTTCAAACATGAGCTGCAGCTAACTTCAGAGCCGACATGTTGAGTGACGCGGATAATAGATGTTTGTTGAGCTTCATTTGCTCTTTATGATTTTTTGTGAGTTTGTTTTCTTCTGAGTTGTGGTTTTTTAAAATACGGATTTTATTTTCGGGAAAAAAATTTATTTGCTGCCTTAGATAAAATGTATGTCTTTCCGCCACCCCTCTGTACGATAAACATCGAATCTGTTGAACTCAATTCAAGACCAAAAATTACCTGGTACCTTCGTTGCGGCAAAACATACTTTGTTGTCTTACAATAATTTTCAAGAAAGCTCAAGTTAGCACAATTTAAAGAAGATTTGCATTACACCGTGTGGTAATATCTTTTAAGCCATCTTTCTTTCCCAAATTTGTAAACAAAAACGAACTAACATAAATCAAAACCATATCATAAAACCACCGGCATAATCTAAACTTCATCACTTGTTTACCATCACTATTCAATTCAATTTTGCGTTTTATGGCAATCGGCTGTTTACTACTCAACAACAATTTCTGCCGATTTGAAGTATTAGTGGAGACACGTAGGTACTACGCGAGGCTAATAACTTTGTTGCAATCTGCCCAGTAGCTGTAAGCTGTCTTCGACGTGCCTTACACGGACTGATATTGAAAAGGTGCGTTAAAATTTTTCACCACAATGTTTTGATCACCACCGCTAAATAATATTAGCGTATAGCGTCGCGTAATATGCGAACAAGTAAAACCTACAAATGTGACTTCAGAGTTAAGCGTTGAAGAGTATCGGCAAAGAGTACTATGAATTAACAGCATTTTTAAGATACGCAGTCTATTTGTATCCTTCCAAGAGATACGAAAATGGAGATTCGTCTGCGGGAAGTAAAAACTCATACCTCAAAAATTTATAATAATGAGAATCAAGAAATTGAGAATTTTTTTGAATTTATGGCGGATCAACTTCTCGAAAGTAAAATAGATAGTTTAGAAGGACAAAAATTAAAGTGATGACCCATGTAGCAAAATTTGAATAAAAATGCGAAATGATTTTTTATTTATTCACTATACAAAGAAAGGCTTGTGATCAAGCGCCTACCAAAAATGCACCTAATTACCTACCAATAAATTGCTTACCAAAACAGATAAATGCCCACCAAATTGTGTTTCCTAAAATACGATATTATAAAATGTATCCAATTTTTTTTGTATTAAATTTCACAAAAATATATGAACGCGTTTATAAATTAATGTCAGACCAAATATTAAACATTGTCACTAAATAGATGTTACCAATATTTTATGTCACTAGCTTTAATTGCTTAAATTTTTCTTGTGCTAAAAAAACTAACGGTCGATTGACCCTCTAACGACTCCACTACTGAACTTTACTGAACTTAAGTTCAAAAGTATAGAACTACGATGTACATTAAGTTCGAAAGTTCAGTGTAGCGAAGTATGGAATTCCGATGATCGTGTCTTTTTTTTTGTTTTGAACCAAAGTCGCTTTTCTTGAAAAGCTGGAAATAGTACTTAATTTGGTCCTGGTCCTTCGCCGGGTGCTAGCGCACCACGCTCGCTTCGCTTGCTCGGCTCGCGCGTGACGTAACCTAACCTAACCCACTTGAAAGTGGCTACAGTGGACTTTCGAATTAATGTGCATCCTATCTCTATACTTTAAAACTTACATACATAGCGATTTCGCAATTCAAAGTTCAGTAGCGGAGTGTAATCTAACATTTGGTGAACATTTATCCATTTTGAGATGCAAAAAGAATATTTGTATAAAACGTACAATTATTCTATTGTGTGTTTATTTCTTTTGGACCATTATATCATATGCTTTAGGACCCATTTTATAAAAAACTTAAAATTTTTTTTGGAATTATTGATTTTATTTGGTCTATAGTGTTTAAAAAATATTTTTGGTGACCGTTTAAATTGTACCCAAAAAGAAATACTTTTACATTTCAATCACAATGTTGCAAAAACCATATATGATTTATACGCAACAACGCTCGTCAGATTGAAGCGATACATAAAATCAGACTTAAACATAAACAAGTTTTATAAATTAATATGTAGGTATACTAAACATAACGTTTTTTAAGTACTAGAAAAGTATATGCTAGACATCAATAGAAATTAAATATGTTCTAACTGAGATAGAAAACAAAGAAACTCTCTTTTGAAACAGAGAAAAACCTTGGCAATTTCTGTTTTGAAAAGTGCCAAACAAAAAAGCCTTCCAAATCTCCTGAGGTCGTCGAGTAATTTCAACCAAGTTGGTATAGAATAGGCTTGCCGCCACATGTACAGTTGGCGTATAATGAAAAGACACAAAAATTATTCTCACATGAAAAATAATGCATAATTATAATAAATCTGGCTTACATAGTAAGCTTATTTAAACAAAATCGATGTTTATGTATTAAATAGGGGGCTATAATCGTTTAATGTTGAAGCTATTAAGTTCTCACAGTCTGCTGCTGCCTGTTATATTAAAAAACCATGTTAACCCTTAATAAAGCGCGAGCTAAAAGGGCAGCTAATGAAGAAGTGGCTTTAGGATATCTGATTAGCGCGGAATTCAAAAAAATATAGAAAAGGGAAGAAAATACCCTTGGAGTATACCTATATATATAAAAAAGGAATACCTTTTTTTGGGTGGGAAATAATATCCCTTTGCCCAATTAAGTTTACGCATTGCTCTATGAAGTGGGAATATTATTTACCTTTTTTGGGTAGGAAATAATATCCTTTGCCTTATTAAGGGTTCATCACAAACCCCACTTTATTTCAGGTATTCGTCCTAATGCAATTCGACCCCGGCGTGGAGTACCGGTCGTCGCGACGCAGCGGCGCGCCGAAGGACGACGCGTCTTGACTATTGCTGTGCAGCGCGCTTACCGACGGCCCTTACTCCTATATCTAAATTGTTACCTCACTCGGCTCTATAGCTTTATAGGGACTATTCAGTTGATGTTGGAAAAAAGTTGTTATTGATGGCTGTATGAAGGAAACCCTTAGTTTAAATTTGAATTTGAATTTGAATTATGATTTTCTTTACATTTGAGAAGTCTAAGTTTCAAATATCCAAGTTATTTTTTTATCTCCGGTTAACTCCGAGTTAATTTAACTCAGGTCAAATCAAAACAAATATTACACATTTGTTGTTGTTAAATAATTTTTGTTTAATTAACTGTTTTGGATTTAGTCTAGTTAAGGTATGACAACGGAATAGTTCCTATTAAAAAAGCGAATAACAAAGAGCCAGATGTTATTGGTAACGGTATCATGATATAGAAGAAGGGTTAACGCCTTGACTGACAATCCCAACCCTGAAAAGTCAATTTGAATGTTGCCAATTTGGGGGTATTTATTCGATATTTGTAGAAATTAAAAACTTTTCAGTTTGTTTTGAAGTAATGTTTTGGAAGCAATTTGGTACAGTAAAATAATTTTGATATTTTGTGTGGTTGGTATAATTTTGGAATACGCACAATAATATTTAGTAATACCTTGCTATAATACCCCCAAATTCAATTCAACTTTCGGATTCTCTGTCCAATCATCCTATTCCTAGAGCAAAATAAAACACTTGAGGAATATTTTAATCCTTGCATTTTCGTACAAGAATGCAAAGACTAAAGTTACTGTCTCTTTTACTCCTTTCACTGAAAGGAGATTCAGAAAGAAACAGACTGATAAGTCTCATTTTCTTCTTTACTATTATTTTACCATATCTTTGATTTTCATGCTGTGTTATCTAAAACTGTTTGTATAATTTATTTATTTTTATTTTATTTTGACTTAACATTGCACTGATATCTATCCTAAGACACTGGCCTCTAACTGTTTACGACGGAGAATACAACGAATTTATAGTTGTACATATTTGTAAAAACCCGGAATATAAAACTTCACAAACAGTTACTTCCTTTTGAAAGTCACTTTGGCTATTCATCAATCATTTAATCATTACAATGAAATGATTGATGAGAAGCCAATCAGAAGCTTTGTTTGTGAAACAATATTATGACTTAAATATTGATGTATCCGTCAGTATTTTCCTGACCTGTTGTATTTAATGTTCAGTGTCGCTTTCGGTGTCTTCAGAGCCATGTGCAATATATTACTTAAATACTGGAATCAGGGAAACATCATTTGCATACGGCTTGCTTGGGTTCGTTTACTGCAGGAAAACCTCACTTTAGGGCACACTGCACTTTTATCTTCATATGTAATACCAAAATAGACAAAATGACTATCTGATATTAATTTATAATAAAATAAACTTGTTAAATAAGGTTTTAATGCTCAACATAGAAAAAAAAACCTTTTAAACTTTTAATTGCATGCTCTAAGTTTTATAAAGAGACAATTTTTTTTAAATATGCTTCGCTTCAGATATGCGTATTTAATTTTAGTAGTTGTAGTGTTTGTATGTATTTAAATTACCATTCCTTAATAGTAGAATATTCATTTTTTATTTGTAGAAAGTTGTGGATTGATTATTAGTGAGTCGAAATTGTGTAAATAAGCATTTAAAATACTTATCGACTGATGGAGATATTTGTTAAGCACTTCATACAACTTCACGTTTTATTTTTAAGGATTAAACAGTGATTCTTCTCCAGGCATTGCATTTTCTAATCTTCTTCTGTACCTTTTGAATGACTTATCTATGAGTTCTTCTTGCATGACTGGAGAGGAACCACTGCTTCTACAATAAGTTTTGTTTTATTATTATCATGCTGTATTCTTGATTTTATTTAATTTTAAGACAGTATTTAAGTATATTATATGAAAGCAGTTAAATACATTTTAAATATTAGATGCACTGATTGTAGTAGTCTGGTTGCTCACAGATAAAAAAAATATTTTATATTTATGTTATACGTTCACGATGTTTTTCGTTTTCAAATTCATTACGTTGTAGATGGTTTTGTTTTGTACACTTGAATTTCTAGTAGCTTCACTTAAATCTTCACGATTGTATTAAATTATTATCACTTATATTTCCATCGTTATTTTTTATTTTTAATAAAGTTTATTACAGATTTTTACTTTTTGTTCTTCTCTTCTTTTTTTTATTACTTTCTTTCATTAGTTTCATTCCTCTGATCGGGTGGGGTTGTCAATGCAGGTGTAACTAGGCGCTGCACACTAAACAAAAAAATATGGACTTAATAAATTATTAAATGTAATATTAATGTCAGTGAGTGGGTGTCTGGGAGTGTAACTGAGTGTAATTTAGCTGTAAATGTGTGATATTATTTTGAAAAACCGTTGTTATACAGGCTTGTGAAGCCTGCGATGTAATTAGTCTTAACTCCGGTGCTTACACGATCGTGGACTTGCGTAGTTTACTCAAATCGATCGTACTAGCGACGTAAGGTCAACTGTAATGTACTGCACAAAGCGAACCATCCTAAACGTGCAATGGGTTAAGGTTTCTCTAGAACATTATAGATCTTGCTACCTACATTTGCTTCACAAAACTTAGATACACTTTGACATTATTAGAATTTGAGTTCGTAAACTTTACATTTTCTCTGTGATATACAAGATGTTTGATGAACTAATCGCCTCATAATGGACAGTTTAATATCACTACGTTAAAATACGGCGCCGTTTGAATATGTAATAAATACCTCATTATATCGAGTAGTGAGATGTGTATATATTATTTAAATGATATTTATCAAACATCCTGTAAGTACATAGTTTCTTTATCGTCATATCTATTGATCATGTCACCATTCTGCGATTAGGTAAAAACCGGCCTTTTTATGCTTTGTTCAAACTGGCATTTAAAAAAATGTTGCTGAAATATACGAAGCACGTTCATTTTTTGAAACAGCCGTCAAAACGAAGTACTTATTATAATGATTATTAGATTTGTGTATAAGAAATTTGAAATAAATATAAACTATTAATTCGTAAGAACAGGTAAAGTGACGCGTTTTGGTCCAAACTTGGAGCATTTTCACATTCTAGTTAGTAATGGAATTGAATGAAAATAAACTGCCATAATTTTAAAGTCATCTCTAAGCGCGTTAAGTGTTGCCCGAGTTAAAAAAAAAGAAAGTCGCAAGTTGTGGAAAATCGCACGCAGGTCGATCTGCTGGGAAAATTAGGGATTCCACATTAAAATTAAAAGTATAATATAACTTTCACTCATCTATAGATTTTATTTCAACAGCTACGAAATTACGGACGATATTCCATCAGTCTAAGCACTCGAAATATTTGAATTTTGAGCTACTTAAATATGAAGGAGTATTATTGATAAAAAGTAAGCAAGGTTGTGCACGATAGTTAATTTGATACTTATCGACTAGTTGTCTGTCCAAAACATAAGAGTTAATATTATTAACATTAGTAAAAAAATTACAAAACACCGATTAATGTCAAATTAAAGGCCATGTTTAATGAAATTATATTAGAACTATTTCCATGGGATAGACATCTTGGCTCCCAACGATAATTATATGTAATGGTTTAGTTCTAATCAGAGCTTACTTAGTTTATTGGAACAGCGCATGCTAAAGCCCTTGGCCACATACAGCTGGGACCGGCACCGACCTTGAGCTGTCAGGAAGTGCGCCTTAAAATACAAAAGAAATTAAAAACAAATGTCAGAATAGTATCGATAAATATTGGGAATTCTACCCAACCCTTTAGGATTCGCTAACCATCACATTGGTAGGGTGGGAGTAAAATATCTAAAAAGCTAATCAGCATTCGTGAATAAAGTTATAATGTGAGCTTTTATTGGCTTGCCAGAGCGAATACCTCCCGTCGCATCCCAAGCATTTCTCGATTACAACCCTCCTTAATACTTTTCCTTTAGCAGCTAGCCGAATGACCGAGATCTGTGCCGGGTCCTAAACCTTATAGTTAGTGTACCAGAGCGGAATAGCTGATTAGGATTTTTTAATTTTAGCTAGAAATTGTAAATATTCAGATGTAATTTTATATGTTACTTAAGATTTCTCCAAGTATCTGGTACCTGCGCATTAATAGAAGGCTGCATCATCCGATATAAAGTTTATATTCAAGATACGGTGTGTAGCTTGTTGTGGGTTAGACTTCAATGTCACTATGCTAAATAGGAATAGAGTTTGAAAGTCTCATTGTAAAAATGTAAAATACATGCTATTATTTTAAATTAATTATGGATGTTATATAAGATTAACAAGACGGTTCTTTCTTTAATATTTTTATACAGCATTACAGATATTTATCGCAATTAAAAGTTTATAGAGGTGGGTCAGTGTGCAATTAGCATTAAAGTTGTTTAATCGCCTTATTAAGAGAGAATATAGCTGTGTCCTTCTGAGTGGGTTTGCTTAAGATCTCATGTTGTCACTATTGTGAAATGCAACTGTGTGTATGTGCAATGTGATGCTTGAGTGATCCGAGTATACTATAGCGAACCGCCAAAGCACGTGCCAGCTGCCGTTTGGACGTACCGCGCGACGCCACTGCCGAACCTTGCCGCGATGCATCTACAATAGACCGCCGGAAGTGCCACCAACTGTTACTTCTCGTTCTTTCAATAGGTGGTTCAAACGCAGCCAAGTGCGACACGTGTCAAATCATTAGGTTCAAATACGATTAATTTTAGATAGTAACTACAACAATAGTTTAAGATAAGTTTCACTTTGATTTGTGTGCACGAGCACAATTTTCTTTAATAATTTCATCTGTTTAACTTACATTCTTTGCGTCCTCAGTTTTTACCTTATCGAGTTTGGATTTTCTCCAATTTTCTCGTTTCGGACATAACGTATATTTGCTAGATTTCGTGCGATTCGTACTTACATCAAAATTACACTAAAATATAAAGAGTATATTGCAAACTAGTTCCACATTCAGTGTGCATTAATCCTAGAACTAACAACATTGTTGACTATTGCTAATAGCTTGAGGTTGTTAACGTTTTTAGAAACGGAAATTTTCATGTATATACATATATTATATTATGTAAAGTCTTAATGCTCTTACAAATGTTCGCTAGGCCCTTTTTGTAAGCTGATTGCCATCTTTGTAACATTACACACATCGTTTCTCTTTTATTAAAGTAGTATCAATATATAATGATGGCTGTGAGGTAAATAATTGTAACAATTTAAATTTATATCGTGTAAATGAAAAAAAATATATAAAATAGTATCGAAGTGTCTTCTATCGCCATGTTTGCTATGCCGCTGTTAACTTTAAGTTTATATTGGTATGGCGGCTTCGCTTTGTGTTACGGAACGCATTACAAGTTACACGTTCAAACATATAAGTAGCAAATACTGTGCCAATATAAATGAATATATAAATACTTTGACGCGATATACATTATTTTATGCTTGGGTTGCCATTTAAAGTGTTTTTTTCTTTCTTAATTTCTACGTCAAGCAAATTAATTTGAAGCGAAATAATATGTAATTTATAAATTAAGTACTATGGAGTTAAATCGTTTAAATATTATTATACAATGGCAACCCAAATCCGCAAGCTCACAGCTTTCTCCACAGTTGCTCAAGTCTCACAAAATTCAATTATTCGACTCCATTCTCACCGCTTCTAGTCAACAGTCTGAAAAAAGAACATCATTAAACAAATAATATTACACTGTTTTTTTTTTTATTAATGGCAATGAAATATTATGAAAAATGTGTAGAACCTTAATGTTTGACCTTTTCTGGATGAACGCTTCAGAAAACGTAAGTAAACAATTTACATAAAATTTCATTGTCCTATCAAATAATATACAGAAACCTGTGTAATGTTAAATCCTCACTAAATAATTTAGTGCACAGCACGGGAAACCGGCTGTCAAAATGTATCACACCACAAGGAAAAATTATTTAATATTGTTGATGTTGATTGTTAATAAAATGCAAATAATGTAAATATCAAAATAAATTCTGTATTTGTATTTGACATCCTGTTTTATTCATTATCTACTACTATGTTCTAAACAATTTTCTGTGCTATTGAAGGCTCACCTTAAAATTCCAGTAGGGATACCTTGCTAAAAAGGTAAACTCTTTCACGCCACCTTTGAAAGCACAGCACGGACAAATTGCTCAGAACTTCCCCTCGTTAATGTCTATACTGGTTACTTATCAGGACACCACGACCATTAAAACAAATTGACATTCCACATTTAAGTGAACATGGTTTGAGGCGGAGAGTTTGACATGATCTACACAGACTTTGAGGAGGCGTTTGATATTGTGGATATGGTAGTCCTGTTAAGTTGCAAAAGACTTGGAATACGCGGCGACTTGCTTTGTTGGATTCAATCTTACCCGGCTAATTGTTCTCAGGTGAAATTATTCAGAAATCACTAGTCGTGTCTACATAGTTGAGGCGTGTGCATTGGGCCTAGTTGTTCCCCAGGGAACCTACCTGGTATCCCTATTTAATAGACGTCTGTTTATATCATGTAGCACATAAGTGTCAAGTAGCTTACACTCCGTTAGATGTGACAGTTAATCGCTTTCGTGGACCTTACATATGTAACGCAAACCGAGACCAGCCAGGTTCAAAGTCACTTTTGCGTGGCATAAACATGAAATTTCAATTATACTCGGTGCGAACGCCTTGAACGTATACAAGTGATCTTTGCTGACATAGCATCCGCAGAATTGTCTCCACGTTGCCAGCCTGGGTCCTACAAGAGCGTACGTATTGTTTATTAGTAGAACAATATTGCCGCATTCCGACAAATCTTTCTAAACTGATTACCCATGTAATATTATGGATAATTATGAAGTGTACTAAGGGATATCTCAACATAATAAATCACCAGTAAAAGTAATCAGAGCTTGTGTTATGGATGACCACACCCAGAATAAACATATACATGTATAAGTATTAACAACCATGACCCGAGAACAAACATAGGCGTTCATGACACAGTTCATGCCCCGACCAGAACTCGAACCTGGGACCGGCGTAAGAGACGGTAAAATGTATCTATTAATTACCCTCAAACAAACGTTACAGACAAACGTCCGTATTAATAATGTTAGTCCATATCAAGATATGAACACAGCACCTCTGGTTTATGATGGAGAACTATCACACGAGCTACATGATTCTTTGATTTTTTTGTCGCATGGGGATGGTATAATTAGCAGTTTAATGAGATGGCTATTCGTTTTGCTATATTTAATTATTTAGCAAATCGATAGCGAATTAAATAGTAAGAAAGTTAAATAAAGCAAACAAGTAATGTTTTGCGAAACGTCTCGCTATTTTGTACAACAGGTAAGTAAACCATCTGCCTGCAATAAATCTAGGAGCAAACATGAAACAAAAAAAGATAATTTAATGTTTTATTCGTTAACACAAAAATATACAATACCAATACGTAGACGTCACACGGGATTTGTATCACTAGCCTAAAGTTTATTGTTGTTTTACAACATTTTACTCAGAAGGTACACTTCGTTTGAAAAATCATAAATATGTTTTGTTGAAAACCCGGGTTCTGTGACATTAAACTATTTATAAAGAAGAGCAATTAGAAATAGCATGATTGACTGATCTGTTATACAATGTTTCATGCAAACTAATTATCTTTATATTCCAGGAAAAATCCAACTTTTTTTTTCTTACATCAAAAAAGAATTTACTAGTTAGATTTAACCCAAGAGTCACTAAAATAAATCGATTATAGTAAGTAATATATTGTAATGTCATAATTTGAGAATAATTAGATTTAAGACCTAATTTGTACATTTGTACGTAAATCATGTTCAGGTTACGTATATATATAAATTGATATTTTTGTGTAGATTTATCATTTTGAGTATCAATAAATATTTTAATGCTTA
This sequence comes from Marasmarcha lunaedactyla, assembly GCA_923062675.1. NCBI lineage: Eukaryota > Metazoa > Arthropoda > Insecta > Lepidoptera > Pterophoridae > Marasmarcha > Marasmarcha lunaedactyla. The sequence continues at coordinate 2,506,984 of OV281344.1, forward strand.
AAAAGTTAAACTTGTTGATTGCTATTTTTCTTAAATTTAAAATGTCATAGCGAACATATATGCGGCTTCCCTGACATAAGTAAGAGGGACTGGGGAATAAAATTTTCTTGTGTATAACTGATTACCAAACATAGTAAAATATATTGATCAAATGAAACATCGTTTACATAAACAGAAAATTATTACCAAAAGGGGTTTAAAGATTTTTGTTTGCGTCATCTCCGAGGATTGCTCCTAATTTTATTAACTTTTATAAGTTTTATTGTGGACCGTCCGTCAATTCTTCATAGATTAAATTTTAAAATTTGTCTACGCGATACTTTTGTAATGTTGCCTTATTCATTACAAGTAAGTTCAAAATATGATTATATTAGAAACTACTCTTTGACCCTATGTAGGGCGTGGAAAGGGCCAAGTCCTCTTTTAGAGTCATATAAAATTTTCTAATATCTTTTTCCGAGCATAACAATGAAATGTGACACTTTAGAGCACAGTAGCTTTTATTTTTGTTCCTTAGAGTGTCCTTAATCAATATTTACAATGGTTATAGCGTCAGCCAGAATTTTGATTCTTGGTCACCTTGCAAACCTTATCGTCTGTATGCATTTGCTATGGTGCCTTTCATATTTAAACTACGTTAAAATAGCCTCTTTTTCAAAATTAAATATTGGCTGCAGTCAAGAACTACAATTTGGACCTAATACCTACAGCTTGTAAAGTAGCTTAAAACCAGTTCAATAGCACTATATGAAGTTTTCTGTTACATGTTTTGGTTTTCCGCATGACTATGAAACGTGACACATCAGAGCAGAGGGGGAAATTTTTTCGTGTTAATTAGGTTACCCCAATCTGTACTTATTTTATAAAGAGGAAAGATTTAAATTATATTACTTTAGATACCTACGAAAATTACAATAATGCAAGCCAAAGTTTTTCTTCAGTAGTTCTACGAGAAGTCCACGACAGTATATATCTATATTTTATAGAAGTCATTATATCCAAAAAAAAAAATTAATACTGACTTGCAGTACTAACGTTTTGATTTTACAAGCACTTTGAACAAACTTATGTTCTACATACCTACTTAGATTTGTTTCGCAGACTTGGATTTCTTTTATATTACACAAGATAATGTTAAAGAAAACGGATACGGATGGTATTAAACTTATTGCAGATTTTTTGGATTTTCACGCCAACTATGCTATTTTATCACAACATCATGATTTGAATGGCTAAAACGCCTAGTGTTGTGCAATGCTAAGCTCTTTATTTACTGACATGAGGCAGAAGACAGCTCAATATCATGGGGCAAATATCTTTTCCAACAAAAACAACACATACTGCTTAAAACCTTAGCACCTTAAATTTATTCCTGACAGCCACAACACACTCGTATAGACCGAAGACGCGCACATGAACTGTGTACACTCTCTACTTTTCTTGGTTTACTATGTTTCTTCTGAGCCTTCATTACTTTTATTCAGATTTCTTCTAATTTCTTCTTATTGTGCAGGTTTAGGGTATGAAAACCTTGGCAAAGATATTCCAAATTTGGTCTCTAGGCCGGTGAGGATGGGCAGAGCGACTTGGTATCCTCCGATGTGATGAGCTTTCTTCTGTATTTGTTCTTGGGAAGCATTTTTTAATTCTGAACCCGATGGACGACTGGAAGTGGGAGAAAGTGTTTAGTATTAATAACAATATTTTACGTGTTATTGCATAACACAACGTGAAATGATAAATATGAAAAAAAGACAAACGGAACATATAACCTAAAAAACATCATGATGAAATTAAAACATTTTTGGAATATATGTATATCGACCTCAACTTCTAACGATTACCAAATAGAAATAATACAGCTAATCTCTCTCCAAACAATGTTTCGTAAAGTCATCTGGCTTCCAAGAAGTCAATCGAATCGTCTAAACAAGGAGGCCCGTGACACTGAACGGGCGCATATCACATACGTTTCACGCAGAGTACCTACCTATTATTAAATAATAAACCAAATCATTGAGCAAGGAAATAGGCAATAAGGCGCCAAAATGTCAGTTCAAGTTAACGTATACAGGCCGTAGGCACGGGCAATTGAAAATACGTTTTACGAATACTCTGAAGGATGATTTCAATTGAATGGTCCAAGTGGTATTCCGTAAGATGTTGACCTATCACAAGGTCCTTGTATATTAATCGGGACTGACATCGCGGAATTTGAAATAACTTCAACTGTTTTTGTAACACTGATAAACAATAGTTTAAACGGTTAGCGACAAAGTATTATGGTATGCAATCTAATGAAAAGAAAACGCGTGAGCATTATCTACTTTTTAGAAGCAGAGAAACAAATGAAAATTTCAAAATGAGAATTACTTTAGGTGCAAGCAAATATGAGAGACTTATAACTCTTTTTATATATGCATAAAAAAGTGACTTTGAAAAGCTATAACTTTTTTCTCCTAAACAGTCATAAAGACCAACAAGAAACACCGATGCTCCAGGGTGCTGCAAAAGACTTCGTTTTTGGAACGTCTTACCGATACTTCTTTCATAGTGAGCCCAAATACGTAAGTATATATCTATTACTATATAGTATCTGTAAGTATATAGTATTAGTTTATTCAATACTTGAAAATAATTTTTTTAAATAATCCTAATAGCATAAACTCTAGGGTTATAGAATAGATGTAGTAACTACAAAATGCACAATATTTACTTTCCACCAAAGTCCACATAGAACAGGCGTTGTAACATTTCATAGGTCGATAACGTTACGCCGAATTGCGGGGAAGACCGCAGCACACGAGCTGAAAACATTCATTGTAAAATTATTCGAAAGTTCAAAGCTATCTGATGGTAAGTGACCCCAATGACCATGGACAACGTTAATCATAGATGTCTAGTAATAAACCGTAGGATCCAGTTGGATTCATCTTTGTTTCTGTAATTTTACTGGTCATTATAGCAAATGAAACTTGAACGAGTGTTGCACTGCCCCAGACGAGTTCTTACAAGAAACTCCACTTTTTTTAAACACCTTTGGTTTAATGTAAATAATTAATTTGTCTCAAAATAAGGCACTTAGACTTGAGATGCTCAGTTTTAAATCTGCAGTTTTTTTCCAGACTTCTTAGCGGTATTCTAGTTGGGAGAAAGGCTCACGTGAAAATCATAGCTGTTTGTTGTTGGGTCATCGATGTTTTCTACGTATTATATAGATATACTGATTCTGTTCTATTCTGGCTCACTGTAGTACTCAAAACACATTTTTCTGGCAAAGAATTCTATGTAATTTATTTTTAATTCCACACGCTAAAATACGAGTATGAGGTATTAGTTTACTTGTGTCTCTGTTATGTATATCTACGGCATTTAAACTCCTATAAGAATGGAACGATTTTGTTGGGGTTTTTTGAATTAATCGAGAAAGTGCCTCGAAAAGCAGTTCTGCTGTTCAAAAGTTTTGCGTGCTTTTCTTGTCAGTCAGTGTTTTTTTTATTTACAAGCAACTTATTCAATCAATATCATACCGAGAGCACCCTTCCAGAAAGCTTTGGGCCCCTCCTCTGCGTATATTTTCTTCACTGCATCTATAATACCATTGTAGGATGTTTGTCCTTTTCGCGCTACCACCTACAATTTATCGAAGATTGAGTTTCTGGTATGCTTTTGACGGCCGAGAGGTTCGAGTCCTGGCCGGGGCATTCACTTGTATGATGATCACAGATGTTTGTTCTCGGGTCATGTTTGTTGATATTTATATACGTATATCTATTCTGGGTTCCCCCCCAGTTCGCTACATGGCCATCCATAACACAAGGTCTGCTTACTTTGGGGCCATACAGTTGGTGTGTTTGTCTGTGGATTTATTAATTATGCTTCACGAATGTTAATTATAATAATAACTCTTTATGCCATATATTGAAATAGAACATATTACAAAATATAATAATATAATATAATAAAGAAACAACAACATAAAGAAACTTAAATAACATACAAAATCACTTCTCGTAATCTCTTTCTGACAACCTTAGGTCTGACATTACATTTCGTGCCAGGCTTATTTTGTAATGAAAAATACTTCTATCCTGTATGAAAGGTAACATTAGAAAGATAATATTTTATTTCTTTTTTCTTTTTCTTTTTAGGTCTTTCGAGCGAGGTCGAAGTTACACTACGTCAAAAGCTCATACCGAAAATATCTTGACAGATAAAAGCAATTTGTCACTCCAATTCGCGAACGGTTCTGCACATAGCCAAGTACTTTCATAAATGTTCACAAAGGTCTGACTTCCCAAACATTACGATGTCCCCGCTCGAAAAAAATGTATTAAATTTATGAAGTCAATTGAATAAATTTCTACTACCTTAATCTATAATAAACATTCGGAATTCCCTATGCCTATTATCAAAGAGCCCTACCTGTTTTTTATTTTACGTTTATCTTATACAGAAGACAAAGGAACTACGCCATACAGCCTAGACTGTCCTGAATATATTTTCTTCTTGTTTTATTATAATAATGATGACGATGACGACGAAAGAGAAAGTCAATAGTAACGTGATAGCGTGACTACTCTCAACGAGCCGGCTTCTTTGAGCAAAACGAAAAACACTGTCTACATTCCTCATTGGGTTTTGTATTCAATGCACTTTCACCATTGTACACTCACTATCATAAAAAAAAGCAAAATCAATGAATAGCCCAACTTGCTCTAAAATAACTAAAATTAAAAGAGGCCTTGGTTTTTCTTCTTCGGACTGCGCTAGGCAACGAGCACTGGCAACGAGTCCGTTGACAAAGCTTCAGCACTCTCTTATTTGGAGAACCTGAACTGCAACAGAAACAGCTCTCCTCCCACTCCTTACGTCTTGTATACTCAATGGTCATGACCTCGCACGAGAGGTTTTGTCATGCCGTTTTGCCTTGTCTTCGGCGGCGTGGATGGCATTACATACCGTAGTGTCCAGAGTGGATCAGATCTGTTCTGACCCACGCATCGGGGATCTGCCTCGGGGTCCTTTCCACCTGCTAGGACCTCCGCGAAGTTATTAAATCTTCCTGAGACCCTGCATTTCAAGTCTATCACATTTTCTTGCAAGTGATCAACTTGGTGATGAAACATAGTTTGACAATCACCTTGAGGTCCTTACTTTCCTGCAAATTTTCCTCGCATTCGAACATTATTGCAAAACAGAGCTTCTTGCAAACTGTTGAAGGACTGCCTGATCGTTAGTTTCATAGTTATTACATAAAGGTTAATTAAATAAACATAAATAAATAATGCAACATTTTATAACTAAACCGATTAAAATACAAAAACTGAATTGATTACTTAGAAGCATCAAAACCCATTTATATCTACATAATAATTGTTTCCAAAAATACAAATGAACATTTAAAAAAAGGAAAACAAAGAAAATATTCAGTTATGCAGATTTACATTCAAACAAAACCGAAACTATCCAATCCACCATTATTGAATCGTATGAAGTGAATACATCAGGTTGCAAACTTAGTTCCTACATGTCATTTATTTTACTAATCAACTTATGTTTTCCCAAGACTTCGTTCGTAATTTTTCCCATTCCCTTTAGAACTTCAGGCTGTAAAGGGCTATCTTTTTCGCTAAATTCCATCCGTACTCATTCAGCCGTATGAATATTAGTAAGAAATCGCCTTTTAACAAAGTATTCTACTAATCTATTTCGAACTAATCTATTATTATTATTGAATAATTCACCTGTATCCTAGTCTTAATAACATCAGCCGGAGTGACCAAGAAGGCGGCAGGAACTCCGGCAATAGCGCCCGCGACGAGCAGAGACATGGGACGGTTATACCCGTTCTCATCTGCTACAGCAGCCTGAAAAGTAAAGAAAACTGTATGTTTAAGTAAATACTTTGATATGGTATATTAAGAGAAGATTATTAATTATAAGATATATTTGAACTGGTTCTTTGAGATCGATAGAAACAATTAACTACAATGAAGGCTCGAATCGAGAAATTGATTCAATTAAAATTGAAATTGTTCAGTAAAATAATGTTTGCTCATTTGATGTGAACGTTTGGGTGACCTCAGCAAATGCTGGTATCCCGTCATTTCAAATTGCAAATTTTCATTTCACAAACAATGTTTGGCATGATTATTACTAAACTTATTATTATTATATTATTTTATATTATTATTATTATAACTACTTATTATTATACTTAATTATTACATACTAGCGGCCTTCGTCATGGGTATGCACCCTCCAATTTGCAAGAAGAGTAAAATGTCGCTTAGAAATAAGCTTACACTTTACAAAACTTGCATCCGCCCCATCATGGCATATGCCAGTGTGGTTTTCGCTCACGCCAGCAAGTCGAACCTCAATCACTTGCAGGTTATTCAAAATAGGTTCTTACGCAAATGCGTCGGGGCCCCGCCCCATGTCCGCAACTTAGATCTGCACAAGGACCTCGAGCTGCCCACCACTGCCACATTCATGAAGTTGGCGTCTAGACGCCACTTCGATAATGCTCCCCACCATCCCAACCCGCTGGTCAAAGAGTCATCTGAATACACAGCCAACGTTCGTTATAGGCGTCCGCGTAACGTCTTAACAGATCCCGACACGGAATCCCCTAACCCACCGGTGGGCCTGGCTAACGCGTCGTACGCATTCCTACTGAGTTTCTTGCTGGTTCTTTGGCAGTAGATGATCCTTCCGAACCAGTGGTAGTTTCAATAAACGACGTCCTAAGCTGAGGTCCGTACCCTCTCGGGTGCCCTTAGGCATATCGTATGTAGGAGTAGTTTAAGTTCCAGCTAGGGGCCGTCCACGCTAGGCTACAAAGTCCGGTGAAATTTAAAAGGCCCATAGGGCCATAAATAAACTGTCCATTTCGAAAAAAAAGCGTAATTATTATTCATAAGTTCATCTTTATACAAACGAATGGTTCTATAAATAATTCATTTGACAAAACAATTACGAGACAAAGTCTTTTTCTTCAAAACATCACTTAACAAACTATTCACTTATTTAACGTTTATACGTTAATAGGTAAAACAACGCAAGGCATAAAACCTTTGACAAAATGCATTGTTTGGTAAGTTCTTAATTTACCCAAAAATGTGAAATCGTTTGTATATACATAAATAATTTAAGAAGAAGTTTTTCATTACAGACAGTAAGTAGGTACTTTAAATTCAGTTTATGTTTCTAATACTGAAGTATAATTTGATTCAACAACCAGAATTATAGGTGATCCCCTTGATTCGCCGACAAACTTTTCAACGAATTTCAAATCATTGAACGTACTTCGGCGTTATAATCATTAATATTATATCGCCGTAATAATATAACAGTTATTAGTTTGTCAACAGTAATAATTATAAAATACCCATTTATTAACCAACATTTTGTCAAATTGCGACTTTGAAAAACAAATACTTTGGTAATTTAAAAAATTAATAACTTGCAATTTTATATTCAGAACATTTGCAATGAAAATATTTTAAAAAGGTATTTTTTTTTAAACGATCAGTTTAGTAAATGAACTGTTTGTGAAATGATTACTTTTTCAAAAATAATTTGTAAAATGATCATTTTTCATAAGTTTTTTGTAAAACTTCAGTAAACCGCAAATGCTAAGCCAGCTGTCCAAATAATCATTGGTCAGGTTCAACGACCTCATGATATATTTTTTCAAGTTGTTAATGATGTTGATAACGTCTACTAACTTAACCACATGTTGATGGGTTATTTTGCTGTTTTTTATTTTTAAAAGTTTCCAAGAACAGATCTCTACTTGCCTTAGCATGAGAATAAACCCCAAAATAAATGGAATTGAAGGGAATATCTCTCAACCAGCACGCTGTCATGCCTTTATAGAGACCGAAAAAGCCGAGTTCTTTGATAACCGACAAAGTTCCAACATGTTTCCCTTTGGATACTTCACCGCCCACTTGTAAACGGATCTTAATTATTTCGAGAGGATTCGTGAAGATGATTTGCGAGAATCCGGCCTGAAAAAAGAATGTAATTAGTTGGACTAGCTCATTTGTCCAAACTGGAAATTTAAATAATGCGAAGACGCACCCCACTCTTCTTCCTTATCGATTACAGTAAAGTGTGCAAACTTCCACTAGTGTTTTATTCTGTCTAGTGTTTGTGTTATGAGTGCACATGCTCACTAAGATTAAAAGGCCAATGAGAAACGTCAGGCACGTCTTCGTAGATGGCAAATTCGTATTCAAATATTTATTTCTCAACATTGACAATTACTTGTTCTTATTCACGTCAAACAAAACATGACTCTACCACCAGTTCGGAAAACCTTCGTCAAGAAGAACTGGCAAGAAACTTGACTGGTATAATTTTTTCAAAATCAATTTACAATATCTCTTTCTATCTAAACAAAATTATTCTTATCTGCATCTATTAGCTCGGGAAGCCTCCCTCCCCCAAGTATCTAAACGACAACACCCTCAAATGGCAAACGTTCACGAGTTAACGCGGAATCCAGCTATCGCCTTCCTCAAACATGTTAGAGGGAAGTGAGCGGCCCGTCCCCCGACGCTACCATAAGAAGACGTACTTTAGTGATAATGACCCTATAGATATTAATCGAGACGTAGAACTCACCGAACAGGCACAGACTGAAATGTTGCAACACGAGTTTATTTAAAAATAACATAATATGTGTAACACGAAGTTTAATCTCCCACTTACTTCTTAAGGACACTTTTTATTCAGCCCACATTGAGATTCAATCATCTCCATCTGTTTCTCAGTCAGGATTAACACAGAAAGTGTCGACAGTGTCTTGACATTGCTATTTTTAAAATATTTAGTTAAATAAGCTGTTTTTCCCACAAATCTGTTTTTCGAAATCGACTTATCTTCGCGTCACAACGTTCATAAACTTTTCCTTGTTAATTGGTATCCGTCCCTTGACTAACGCCGCTTACGTAAATTTATTTTGAAAAAATTATACCCGTGAGATTTCTTGCCAGTACTTTTTTCACGAAGACTTTTTCGAACTGTTGGTAGAGTCATGCATTATTTGACGTCAATACGAATTAGTAAATGTCAAATTTGAGGAATAAATATTTTTGAATTTGAATTTGAAAAACGAAAACTTCTTATCCAAAAATTTTTGTGATTTAAAATTTATTACCCAGCATTGTGAATGGTGCTTTCAGCGGAAACTGGACTGCTTTGAGCCAGGTTGGCAAATTATTCGGAATTATTGGAATACGGGAATTATCATATCTTTTTCCTTAGCTGGCCATAATTATTGCTCTTGCAATATTGCGTTCCAGGTGTCTAATTTGTAGCCGCGTGTCATTACAAAGTTTTAGAGCGTAAATTAAAAATATAAGTTACCATAGCACTGAGTGGCATTTTTCGCAGCGTTTGATGGAAATGGTGAACTAATGGTACCTATGTATAGTTCCCAATGGGTTATCCTGGGTATAACCTGGGTTATCATACTATATTTTTTTGAACGAAGAGTGTATTTTACATTTTATGTAACTAAATGGACTAACATTGGTTTCTTTCGCATTCTATATATTTTCCCATTTATATGAAATCTAGCACAACAACGAGCTCGTTTGCACTGATTCAATCTAATCTTTTCTCTCGCTCAGCGTCAGCACACTATTGCCTTTTCATGGTGGCGGCGGCGCTCGTATCTAATGCATGGTTCACGAATCCATACCAAGACGTTTTGTATTGAATATAAAAAAAACCTTAGCGAAAAATAATAAACCGCAAACTTACAATACCACCAGCTACAGTTTCTCCAAGGAGTGAAATATGTCCATCTTCGTCCATAATCTTATCACGCGCGAAGTTATTTACCTGAAATACAACAAAAAAAATAATATTAAATAATATTTTTTTAAATAAATAATTAAATATTTTATACAAAACATAATATTGATTAGAGTTTAAAGAACTCGGGATCCAAATTTTCAATAACTTGACCGAAAATCAAAGAAAACTTTCTACAAATTATTCCTCTACTTGTTTTTTATACGAGCCTCAATGCAAAAGAGTTCGTCCAGTCATATATTGCAAAGGTTGCCTGTTTTCTACTTAACTACATTTTCATAAAACAGGCGTTTGATAAAAAATGCTATAGGGTAAAATTCTCCATCTTATTGTTGTTAATCAGGCTCTTTTAAAGAAAAACTTCTTTCACTAAAATATGTATTTTTGGGTACTTTAATTTGCTAACTCAAAACAGTTGGTCTAGTTCTTGATCGATGCCAAAGAGTTCGTCCATGTTTTAATCCTACCTGTTTTAATTGAGAAATGAAGTACGAAAAATAATTATTCGTAGCCTTACCACACAGCCAAGGACATATCCCTACCAAGATCGACAGTTCAGACCATCATCGAACATCAGAGGATAAATGGCACGGTTGAATGTTTGAAGAAACCTGATAGGCCGCAAATCACAAGCGAAGCTAAAAATCGATTTTTAAGGAAAATCATTAAAAAGAATCGTCGTGCCCTTGAAGTGGAGAGACATGATTCACAAAGATGTATCTGTCGATATCTGCAAGAGGGTCGTAAAACGATTGGGCTATGGATTTTATAATGCTACAGAGAAACCTTTAGTCACGCCTCTCCAAAAAAAGAAAAGGCTGAAATTCGCTAAAGATCATGAAAATTGGACTGCAGACCAGTGAAACGAGAATGTGACGATTGGTGATGTACGGAAAAAACTTATCAGAAATAAAGATGAAGCATTTCATACCGATTGTATCAAAAGAACAGCGAAGTTTCCTGGATCGGTAATGATATGGGGCTGCATGTCAGCACAAGGTCTAGGTCGTCTACATTTTGTGTTAATGCCGTAGAGTACCAAAGCATTCTGGAAACAAATCTCGTGCCCTTGATTCCAACGTGGAAACATCGATGATCCTTCCTCTCACACTGCGAGGCCAACCTAGGTTTGATTTAACCGGAACCAGATCCCTACAATGGAGTGGCCGTCAAGTAGTCCAGATTCGTCATCGATTCAGACCCTATGTCTCCAAAAGTATCTTCCACATTACCCGGTGGAAAATGCTGCTCAAGTATCCAGCAAGATCTAAAAGCAATCTAACGGAAAAAATTTAATCTTTCTGGGACTCAATAACTAAACAACAATGTGAAGAATTGGTAGCAACGATGCCACGAAGAATAAAGTGAGGCCACTGTTTTGCGCCGTTGAATGCGATGGACTAAGGTTATTTATGGTTTCTGAAGAATATGTTATATTTTATTTAAATAGAGAAATATGTTGTTACTTTTTTAAATTGAAAATTAACTTCATTAAGTGTTCAACACCACTGTGTATTTATTGAAGTAATATAGTTAAATTTATTTATCTAAAATTTACTTCGAATATTATACACTTGTAATATTTGGCACTAGAAGAACTCTTTTACATTGGGGCTTGTACATATACGTGGGACACTCAGAAAGTTTTGAAAAAAAAATGATTTATAGTTTATATATATATATATATATATATTTATTTATTTATTTATTTATTTTCACAGAACCAACAGCACTTAAAACATATTACACTGATAATAAATTTAAATATACATACCTACTGCCAATAATAGGTTCACAATTTTTTAATTAAACAGTAACGAGCAGAATAATTATACAAAATTATTAAAGTTATTATAAAATTAACAGTATTTATGAGGAAATGAAATCTGTTTTGAAGTTATATATATATTGAAACTATAGTACGCAATATAGTGTGTGGATAAAGTGCATGTGTTTGTGTATGTGTGAGTTTGTATGAGTGTGTGTGAGAGTGAGAGAAATCAGAAGTGTGATGCAAATCTTACATTGCAAGCATACCAAGCATACCAAACCAAGCATACCATATTTATTTGTTATCAGGTGACAGTGTAATTGTGATTTGCTTTTTTAATGACTTTTTTAATGAATGTTTTGATAATTGAAACAAATCGAGAGACTGAAATTGTTTATTATAACAACACAGTATTCGACAAATTACAGAGGTTTTAGCATAGTTACAGTGACTAAATGGAACATCAAATAAAGAGCAGTGTCGCCTACGCCTAGTTGGTGTTCTTAGTTGCATGACTATAGAGAGGTTAACTCGGGACTATATATATATATATATATATATATATATATATATATATATATATATATATATATATATATATAATATATATATATTTGTTTTTTTTTTTTAAGAAACGTCTATACGACATTAAACACCTGTTATGATATCGTAGTGAAGCAACCACTAGATATTTAAGTATTTTTTGTTAACGACGTTCCTGGAAAATAATTATTTTTCATTTTTCATTTTTTTTTCAATAAACATGGCGGGAAGAACCTGCTTTGAATTTATCAATCATATCATGGCACCAATCCACGCGCGCCTGCATCTGAGCAATCTGCAGATTGTGCTGAATCTTCTCGTAGGTGATTTAAATTTGAAAACATATATATTTTTACTTTTAAGGATGTATGTAAAATATATCGACTTGTCTAACTTTCCATAAATTTGGAATATATGATAGAGTTGATCACGCTGCGTCGATTGAATAAAAAGGCACTTAGCCGATGATTTGAAAGAATAGTTCCTTTTTGGTGCGGGTCGCCAAGGTTCGGAATGAACTGCCTGCGTCTGTTTTTCCAGAAAACAATTGTCCTAGTTCTTTCAAGCATCCAGTGAATAGGTATCTCATGGATAGACGAGTAACACCTTCGTTTTCATCGCCACATTCCATCAGGTGACAAGAACACAAACGTCTCACCCTTGGTCAATAAAAAACATAAGGATCGTAGTCAATGCACGGCCAAAAAAATGATTTTCAGAAACTTCGAAACAAAAAACCACTGTTCCCGATGTCATTATGGAGATATTCGTAGTTAATTTTAGACGTTTCAGTAGCGTTCGGTGAACTTGTCAAATGGAACGGTCAAATTGCGTATTAATTTTATTAAAAATCGTAAATTACTAAACAAAATGACCCAATTTTTTCATTAGAAATTATAAAAAGCAAACAAAAATGATTCGGCATTGACATTTTGACATGAAAATTAACCTTAAAAAATAAATAGATGTAGGTACTGCGGATTTGATCTTACACCAATAAATAATCGAATTTTAAAAATAAATTATAACTCGCCAGCGTTCCTTACATAAAAACTTTTTACCGCAAAACTTTCTGAGTGGCCTAGTTTCCACATATAAAGTAATAATAATAATAATAATAAAAACTCTTTATTGCCATTAACAAAAAAAAATAATGCAAAATCAACAAATATTTTCTTGCAGCGTATTTTAAAGATACCAGCGGCACGACATTCTTGTTCTTTTGGTTGAAGCTTAAATGTATAAACAGTGCTTACACTTATCTCTGACTTATATCAGCTAAACGGTTAAATAAAAAGCGAATTTATTTGATACTAGATAGAAAAAAAAACTGGCCTCCATACTGACAACATTGATGTCACACGTTTTCAGAATATGTTTACTAAATAGTACCATTTATTTGACCATGTAGCTGAGATAAATCTAAGAACGCTTTATATAATTTAGTATTAGAACTCACGGCATCGTTTTCAACCGCGCCAGCCCCATTTTTGGAACTGCGTCTTCTGTACAATGTAGACGTGTAAAAAGTTAACCAATGTCTGTACGCAAATGTAAAAGATCACGCGGCTAGCAATCATTATTCCTTCATTTGACAAAAGCGCACATTTAAAAGCTTGTTAAAAGTTGTTTAACCCTGCCTTTCATTACAAGTTAATTCATACCGTGAGTTTTAGGCATTTAAACTAAATAGCAATTAAATATATTTATTTATAATAAATACAAACCAACTTGATAGCTTTCTCCGGCGCCACGCCGATCAACTGAGGAAGCAAACCCGAATACAACCCCAACACTCCTTCATTGCGAATAGTTTTACTGAAGCAGTCCACATAACCATCATACAACATTTCACCGCTGGAAGACAATCGTTGATTCTGCATTCTAGTTTTTAATAAGTCCAAGGGGTATACTGCTGCGGCACCCACGGCTGAAAATTTATTGGGAATAGTACCATCACTCAAGCTAAAGTACTAAAAATTGTATGGCCGTTTGGATAAAACATACAGGGTTATTTTTTATAAATAGGTATCATTAATACAAACCAATTTTGCAAAAAAAAAGGGTTTTTACAAGGAATTTTAAATATTCGCTAACATAGTAAGCACAGCATGGCCACACTAAATTATGAATGAATACCATAATGAATGAAAACGACTGCGCGCGGAGGTACAATCTGATTGAATGAATGATTTGCGTTACCCAAGCCTCACAAATTCTCAAAAAACAATCTAATCATCTTAACAATAAGTGCCATCACATCGAGCAGGTACATGACGGCGCGCGCATCCTACCTGCCGTCAAAAATCCCGACCTTCAGTCGCCCGCGCATCCCTTGTTTTTTTGTCAACGCATTCGTTGTTGCGTTCGCGAGAGCCCGAAATTCGCGTGTGTCTGTGCGGACAGGGCGTGGCGCCGCTATTCAAAATGTTTTCAAATAGAGAATATTATGAGATGGTTCGGTGTTACATTGTAAGTGGCGAAAGCCAACGTAATGCTCAAAGACTTTACAAAGAAGAGAGCATTCCTCGACTAAGGTCTTCGGGTTACCCGAACGCTACGATACCCAACCGCCAAACTATTCTAGCAGCCAACCAAAGGACCATGGCCAATTCACTACGCCAGCTCATGCTCAAGGCCAAGGCAGGTTGAGACTGGCGGTAGAAGTCGAAGAACTTATCTTAGATTTCTTCGGGCGTAACTCGCGATCCAGCACGAACGATGCAGCGTGACGCTTCGGTGTCAGTCAAAGCTCCGCGTGGAAATTACTCAACACCGCTGGAATTTACCCGAACCACTTCCAGCCAGTACAGGTGTTAAATGAAGCGGACACCGTCCCACGTCGAGCCTTCTGCGAATGGTTGATCGCACACCCCGAGGTCAATATTTTGTGATATATATTATATTATTATACATGAATCTTTATTCACTCGTGTGGGGCTGTAAAATCGCCATAATGAGCATTTGTGGTCATTCTAAAACCCCCACATGATTAGAGAAAATCATCACCAAGTGCGCTTGTTTACGTGGAAGAGGCCCTAAGCCGTGCTGATTCAAAAAACCAAATAGAGCGTGCGTTTGATGAAGTAAAAAGTGACACTGTAGTGCCGAATAAAATTAAAGAAAAGTAACAAAAACGTGCAAGACTCTGCCTAGAGAGGCATTTTGCATTTTGAATCCTTACTAAAGTACTATTGATGTGGTAGTATTTCATAAGTTTGTAAATAATGTACATAAGTTGTACGTGCGATGTATTTGTAAATAATGTACATAAATTGATTAGATCTTTAACTTCTGTACATAAGTTGATTCAATCTGTTTAAATACGCCGAATCGCAAATTGATTGTTCTTTTTTGTATTCTTTGAAAATTCATTAAAGAAAGGAATTGAAAATGGCGGTGCTCATCATGTTCTCTCGCTCGCACACTAGTGCCGTCTATACTCACTCTCGCGCGTACGGCAAGTAAAAAAATAGATTAGTCTTGATTTAAATAATATTCGTGTTTTATTTTAATCAACGTCATAATAAGGATTCTCCTGAAATTTTGTTATTTACTTTGTCAGGTCTACAGAAACGGACATAAGGTCCTTTTATCTCGAAAAAAGCACTGTTTCCGATGAAAACAACAGCAACGTTCTAATTATAATGGATGACACCACGTGTCTTTTAAACTTTCAACTTTCACGCCGACGAAGCCGCTGTCACAAGCTAGTTTGAAAACGCGGTCTTTTTATTATTTTTGAATTGTAAAAATCTTTTGAAAATTTGTATGCTAACTGTACTATCTGTCAATGCAAGTACAAGCCGCCATTTATGATTCCTTTCTTTAATGGATCGGCTTATAACTACATAACAATTTTCATTTCATAAAAAATTTCATTTCATTTCATTTCAACAGCGACTATTTGTAAAAAAGTTTGTGGTGCCATATCTTTTCTTTTTTGTACTGAGTGATACTAAAATAAACATGCTGGTATGTTTGTATTATAAAAAGTACGCTGAAGAAAGTAGAGGGGGTGTGTTTGCGCATGCATACACTCGCGCACGAAAGTACTAGGCTTTTTGCTTGCGGCTTCGTATATTGATTGGCACATTAAAAAAAATATTAGATAGAATATAATTAAATAGAAATAAAAACATGTTTGATTCAGAATATTTAATGTATATAAGTAAAAAAAATAATATGATTAAAGTAATGGGGAAACTCCTTCGTTTAAGTCATCGTGGGTGACATTAAATTATCGACTAAGTATTATCAGCCTCTCTCTTCATAAAACAATAAACGTCAAAAATCATTTTCCCAACTTTTCTATGTAAAACCATAATTCCAAAATCGTAATTAAAAACTTTAGGTGCGCATTGGTATTTTGAAAACAAACGTAGCGTGGATTCAACGCGGGAAGCAGAGATCAACTGACGAACCAATAGCTCACCTGCAAGCATGTGGCCCGTGACCCGCCCGCCCCGCGCCGTACTTCATAGTCATACCACCAAATAGACCGATAAATCGCCTACTGCCCAGCTTGACAGCCAGCGTTCTTTTTATATGACGCGACCTGTACATAATATAAAAAATTTGGCCAGTGACTAAAAAAACCCTGTATAATAGCTACGTAAATAATAGGTCTTTACCTATGAAACTGCCGTTTTGCCGTACTGGCCATTTCAAATGAAAATATTTTTTTTTGACTGATAATTCAAATTTCAAATTAATTTTATATGACAAACATGGAATTCTTTTTCTAAAATCGTCATTTGTTTAATAGTTAGTGTTTTGTTTTCAACGCATTCGAACATTTTTCGTCATCATGGATAAGTTACAAATTCGAGTAATTATGGAGTATGAGTACCGTCGTGGCAGCAAAGCGGCACAAGCGGCACGCAACATCAACGACGTTTACGGAGCGAACACTACAAACGAACGCACCACCCGTTATTGGTTTACCCGCTTCCGTTCTGGAAATTTTGACCTGAAAAATGAACCCCGTGGTCGTCCGAAAACTTTGGTCGACAATGACGAATTAAAGGCAATTGTGGAAGCTGATGAAACTCAATCCACGGCTGAATTAGCAGCAGCTTTCGACGTTAGCATCAAAACAATATTAGTCCATTTGCGTCAAATTGGCAAGGTAAAAAAGCTTGACAAATGGGTACCCCACGAACTCAATGACCGCCAGCGCGAAGTACGCGTGGAGACGTGCCTTGCACTGCTCAGCAGGCATACAAATGAAGGAATTCTGAACCGCATTGTTACTTGTGACGAGAAATGGATCCTGTTTGACAATCGTAAGCGCTCAGCAAGTTGGTTGGACCCTGGTTCAGCACCCAAACAATGCCCAAAACGAAAACTTACCCCTAGAAAAGTGATGGTCACTGTTTGGTGGTCTAACGCGGGTGTAATTCATCACAGCTTCTTGCCAAACGGGACAAGCATTACTGCAGATGTGTACTGTGAAGAACTGAACACAATGATGGAGAATCTCGCACGTCTCCAACCAGCTTTGGTCAATCGTTCGGCTCCACTGCTCCTGCACGACAACGCGCGACCTCATATTGCACAGCAGACGGTCTCCAAGCTACAAGAGTTGGGGTTGGAAGTTCTCCGTCATCCGCCGTACTCACCAGACCTTGCGCCTACAGACTTCTACTTTTTCCAGAATTTGGATAACTTCTTGGCGGGAAAAAAATTCAATACCCGAGAGGCAGTACATAATGCCTTTGAAGAATTTGTTGCCTCCCGTCCAGCTGATTTATTCAAGAAAGGCATCAATAAGCTACCAATGCGTTGGCAAAGATGCATTGATTGCATGGGTGATTATTTTGATTAATAGAAATAAAAAATATATAAAAAAATTACGCTTCATTTATTTCGTGCAAAATGGCAATTTCATAGGTAAAGACCTAATAATAAACATGCATAATGCAAATTTTAGAATTTATTGTCAAAATAATATACAAATTATTTGTAAAATAAAAAGTTTTTGGCTTCCTTTTTTAATCTTTATCATTTTGTTATTAAATTCAAGTTTAGTTAAGTTATAGAAATGTTTTAAGTTTTCGAGCTCTACGCTAGTTTTGAGATCTCCTTAAAAACTAGGTGCTTCCTATGCTCATGAGTATTTATTATGGTATAACAATTCTAGAGGTAATTATATATAGCCAGTGCCATCCAGGATGTATACCAAAAGCGGTGAGTTGCGTGTTCAGGGATGGAACTAACCATACAGACTACTTATTTTATTCGTAAAATTTTTATTATTTTATGATTGTATGGTGTGTGTTATTTGTCCTATTATATTTTTATTGCTTATTCAATGATGATTCAAAATTTGTTATTCGTGTTATTTTATTGTGCTTGTATTTTATGATGATTGGCTAGTGTGATCTAAATTAATATGTTCATTGTGGCTTTGCATATCTTTTTCTTCTTCTCTTTTTGTTAAATATTTATTATTTATGGTTGTATGATGTTTGTTATTTGTCCTATTCTTTTGCTATTGCTTGTATTTGGATTCGTCATTCATTATCTGTTATTCGTGTTACTTCAGTACGCTTGTATCGCTTGCTTTGCCTTGTTTAGTTATGACATTTTGCTCGCGCTCCTTCTGAAAATCAGCGCTAAAGTGCTCTCTTTTAGAGTGTCCGTTAGCTTAATGCTGAGACGGGAGCCTTTTTAATACCTTCACGTATGCCATTTTTTTTTCTTTATGTAATTTTGTTTTATTATTGGTGTAAAAATAAACTCTATTAATATTATTTTATTATTATTGTTTGAATTATTACTAAAAAGAAGGTGCATCAACGTCTATTATGTTAATTGTTCCAATGACTGTTATTACCAAAGACCGTGGCTCAACATTATCACTTTGTCACAAGTAATCATATAATATTAAAGTGTCTTATGTGTTTAATGTTCGTCCTCGTTCATTTTTAAGTAATTTTTTACCACAAAATAATTTAGTGGTAGCATGCCTTGACCAAAAGTCCCGCATGGTTCCACGGCGTAACTCCGGCCGGACACCGCAGCGTTAGGATTCCCGGATAAAATATAGCACATGTCGTAGAATCTCGTAATTATCCAGGATAATGTCTTATGTTAACAGATATTTTTAAATATTTCTAGTAGTTTTATTGATTTCATACGAAACCAAAACTTTCCTGTTTATAATAATATTTAGTAAAACGGTTATTGTCACTGAACTATAATAAAAAGACTTAGAGCTCCACGGATTTTATGTGGGTACTGATGAGTACTGTAAGCACGTATTAACTACTTTACTCCATGCCTCTTCATGAGTGTTTGTACCGGACGCCAAATAATGACTTTTATACAATTTTAATATCTTGCGTTGCTTTATTGTAACTTTAGTTTTTAAGATCCAGCTAAGACTTAAAAGCTCATAACTTTCAAATGAAATATACCCTTATAATAAAGCTTTCTACATGTGAAGGAAAAATGAAAAAATCACTCCTCGGCAGTCCGAGCTGCCAAGGCATGATAATGCGCATCTGTCAACACATTACGGTGCTGCGAGCGTGACAGAGCGCCTTGATACAAGTAACGTTAAAAATATCGATTTAATTTATAATCTATTCCAAATAAACTTTTTATTGAGTGCAATGGCTTAATATAAAATCACATAAGAATTATTACATACAGTCATATGTGGAGTGAATAAGCTTTTTTCCCCTTATTTCGTAAAATAATAATATTACTGAAACTTATAATTCGAATAATGTTGGTTTTGTTATATGGTATACCTTAATAAAATGATTTGTAGTGATTATAATAAATAAAACAAAATGTAATTTTATACAAATTTGATTGTGTTCATGGTTTGATCACAAGAGACTTCAGATTCCAAGTTACGTTCATAATTTTTGTATATTTAAAGTGGCATATCATTGAGCACTCTTTAAACCGGCTCATTTGTGTATTGAAATGTACCCAAGCGAGACAAACATAGTTTTTCATAAAACATATAACAGACATCAAGTAGGTACACGACCCTTATCAAAGGTTGCTGACAGATTTTATAATAAGTACCTCTTCTTGAGGCACTGGACACAGAAGGGAATAGGTAATCTTTAAGTTCATCCATAGCGAACACACAAAATACCATATCTTTCCTTTTTATAATTAGTGTTAATGAACTCACCACCGGCAATAGCTCCTAGGATAAACCTATATACGCTTTCCAAAATTTGTATTAAAACACCTCTGTCTTCCGGTTTCTGTAACAAACATAAATCACGTAAACTTAATTCGATATTTTGTTTGTATAATCTTTTATTTTTTTCTAGCTTCGGATAAAATGGTAATCTGGGCGATGCTATGTACATATCAATTACAGTGTATTATTACAATGAAAATGTAATTAATATAATCAATTTCATTAGAATGGTTAGTACATGACACTTATTACACAAGAAGACCTCCCAGTGAACCTTATTAAGGGATCGGCAGATCACTATACAGGGTGTACAAAAAAGTATTTACAAAAAAATATAAATGTCAATAAATGGAATCCTAGTGTGGAGTCCAGTGACACTGTAAAGACATTTTAAAATTACCATGTATAAAAAATTGTAACAGTGACTAAATTAAGCTCTTGTCTATTTGTACTTAAATAAAAAAATTCATTTCATTTCATTCCAGATTGAGTTAGTCTTCACCATTCGACAACAAAAAACCGTTTTTTATGTGGACTTATAATAATTCCATAAAAAATTCTAAACATTTATAGTTAAAGCGCGCGACCACACACCTATCCAGATAACGCACAGATCTTGCGATCACCTAGGAGGTAGTTATACAATAGAAAAAACCTAGATAAATAGATACCTTGTTACTTACTTGCGTAAACAACTTTCTTACATTTCCAGTCCAATAAGACTTGTAATAAGAATCGAATAAAATGGTATTGAAGTAAGTATTTACCAGTGTTTGTTAATAATATACTATCTATTGTAATATCTATTGTATTGTGTGTGCAATACGCGACTGTCAGTTGATCGCACAGTGCTTGTTTGCTTGTTTGTTTGTAGGAAGGTATCTAATTATCTACGTTCACGTTTTTTCTATTGTGCAACGACCTCCCAGCTGACCGCAAGGTCCGCGCGTTATCTGGATAGGTGTGTGGCCGCGCGCTTTAAGACTTAATGTTTAGAATTTTTTTATGGAAAGACCATAAGTCCAAATGAAAAACGGTTTTTTGAAGAATGGTGGAGACTTACGCAATCTGGAATATATTTTTGTAAAATACTCTTTTGAACACCCTGTATAGGTACAGAATAAAATTACGTTGCATAGTTTCAATTCAAAGAAATAAATTTGTGTTTGATGACATAAACTTTACACAAAAACTACAATTAAACAAGAATTTCAATCACAACTAAAGTAAAAATAAAAATAAGTTTTGGTGTAAAAATCAGTCAAAATAAGACGCATCACCAATCTGTGCACATTTTCGCTCCGATCGCCGCCCGGTACGGACGTGCAAGACCCCGTTCTCCGTTGATCGGTCCCTTCCCGATATTCCGTGGCGCTCAGTCTACTGACGTCACAGTTTAGCGTGTTGGTTCCGTGCTACGGTTTCAAGGTTTTTCTACTCCCTCTAAGTGCTATCGAAGTGTGATTTTTCTTTGTGACTAAGCCCCTTAGTCTTCAAAGTGCTGTGCTGAGTTGTGTTGTGCTTGTGCTGAGTGCTGTGTAGTGCCCAGCGTAAGTAGTCTGGTTTCAGTACAAAGGATACTTAACGGTGACAACGAATTTGTACTGATCCAGTCCTTTTTATTTTATTTATTTATATATATTTATTTATATATATATTATTTCCTTCTACTATTTTATATTTTCTCTTCTATTTTCATATTTATTTTTATCACATTTGTGTCTCTTCGTGTACATTTGTCTTTTTTTTTCGGTAAAGATTGACCCTAACGCGGTCAACTCTTTACCTGCGCACCCTTTTTTTAGGTTTCCAGGTAGCGGCCTTCGGCGAACAACGGTTAGTTTTAAGTTATTTTACCCAGCCCCCCTGCCACTGGTAGGGAGGTTAGCCGCTAGCGTTCGCTAGGTTTATTATAGGGAACTCTAGGCATATATTATATACCTATTTATTCATATAATTCCCTCCCTAATGGATTCACAAAACATTATTAACTTCGCGAAAGCGTTTGCGCAGGCGCTTGCTGCATCCGGCATCCCCATTCCAGACGAGGTCTTCACGCAGGCCTTATTAGCAATTAACGTGACCCCGGCCCCTCAGGCCCCAACCCCGGCCCCTCAGGCCAACAACTCCCAGACCCATCAGGTCTTTACCAGCTCTCCCGCGTCTCCCGTTCCATCCGATATGGACTGCGCGTCGGTCACGTCATCTCGCGCATCGCGGCGTAAGCGTACCGCTCCCGGGAGCGACTCCGATTCCGATCCCGCGTCCGAACCGTCGTCGGGCGCCGCTACTTTAACCGGCTCTCCTGAGCCTCCATTCACATTGGTCTCTAAACGCTCCAAGAAGCGCTCAAAGAAAATCGCGGTGTCTTCAACACCCGATACCACCCCGGTGCCTTCAGCACCCGTCCTCGCGCCGCTTATGTCACTCGAATTTACCGCGTCTCCGTTAAAGCCAGCGACGCGCTGCGTTCCCGTCCTACCGAAGCCTCAGCTCCCTTCGCCCGTCTTCCTCCGCGAAAAAGCGCGCTGGACCGCGGTTTCTAACTTGTGCAAAGAGCACAAAATCAATTAATTAAAAGCCGCCAACGCTGACGAATCAATTAAAATTCAGGTCGCGACCATCGACGACTTCCGGTCTTTTACTAGGCTTCTATCGATCAAACAAATCGCGTATCACACCTACGCCCTCCCGGAGGAGCGTAAGATCCGCGCAGTACTACGGGGCGTCCCGTTTGAACTCAGCAAAGACGACATTCTCGAGGACCTTAAGTCTCAGGGCTTCCCGGCTGAAGCAGTGCACAAGATGCATTCTAACCGCGTTAGGCGTTTTCCACTAGCTTTAGTTATCCTCACCAACACTACCAACTCGAGGGAGATCTTCAGAGAGGCTCGCACAATCTGCGGACTTTCGAATATCTCCGTCGAGCGTCCCAACCCCCGCGGCCACCCTGGGCAGTGCCACCGCTGCCAGCTCTATGGCCACGCAGCGGCTAACTGCTCAGCTCCCCCCAGGTGCGTTAATGGCTGGACCCACACATCACAAAAGAGTGCACTCGCACTCCCGAATCCACTTCCCCCCCTGCCTGTGTGCTGTGCGGCCAGTCTGGCCACACAGCTAACTACAGGGGCTGCACGCGCGCTCCGCGCTCTTCAGCTAAGAGGGCTGTGCCTAAACCGGCGCCGCCACTCACTCCCAATAACTTCCCGCCGCTGCACAACCGGGGTCCCCCGGAAGCAAAGCCCGTGCAGCCGACGCCTACTCCGGCTCTGTCCTGGAGACAGAGTCCGGCCGCTCCACCTGCACCTTCCCGTCCTATCCCAGCTCCCGTAGGCCCGCGTCCCGCTCCGTCGTCTTCACCTCAGTCGTCGTTGGCTGAGGTCATGAAGACCGTGTTCGACGTCATTCAAAACGTCGACATTAAGGAAATTTCCGTACTCGCATGCAAACTGCGAGCCGCCCGCTCTCCTCAAGAGCGTTTATTTGCGTTAGCCGAGCATCACTCGCTTCTAAGTTCATTATAAATTTTATTTTTTGTACAAATTCGTAAATAAGCAATATAAAGCCTAGACCCGCAAATCCCGCGTCCGGTCGTACCAAACCCAAGGGCCTATCCCTAGTTTCTTTTAACGTTCGTAGCCTTAATACTAACCTTCCTGAGCTCAAACTGTTCCTTCAGAACAACGAGCCAGACTTATTGCTTCTTCAAGAGACGTGGCTAACTCCAAACCGCTCCAGTGGATTCGCTATACCCAAGTACGCGTTTATTCGTAACGACAGGCCCAACTCCGACGGTTTCGGCGGCACTGCTATTTATTACAAAAGAGGATTCCATTGCTGTCCTCTCCCTACCCCTCCTCTCCTCAACATGGAAGCCACTGTGTGTAGATTGGCTATGACTGGTCATCCGACCATCATCATAGCTTCAATCTACATACCTAGTGGCACTAGACCAATCCGTAGTTTGGTCAAAATTATTTCGAGATAAGCAATAAAAATTGATTACTGATTTAATCAGACTTTTAATATTTTACACTTTTGTAAATGATGAAGTTGTAAAATTATTTTTTTATATTATAAGTACTTTAAAAGTACGTATACCTATATACAATCATGTCATACAATGGCAAAATAATGATCGTGAAAGGTATAAAACTGTTCTTTGTTTAAACGCCTTAACAATCATTTTAATCATTTTGAATCTACCCTCAATTACGATATGAACAAATGCTGACGAAACATGAATTCGTTTTGCATATAAATTTGTTCGCGTAATGAATTATACTGCTCGTCTGTGCGAAATAATAAAATACCCTTATTTTATGCACTATCCTATCCTTTACAGATGGCCAGTCGCCACTGATGACGGATACAGTCCTACCTATAACGGACACCTCTGAGCAAATACCTACACAGACTGAGGTTCTTGTCGAACCTGTTCAAGCTCGATCTCCTGTACCCCAGGAGGAAACGCTCGATGAGGATATTCTCCAGTTACTTGGAGAAACTCCATCAAAGATCAAAAAACTGGGTAGTAAAATACAAAAAGAATTGGCTCTCAGATGGGAACATCTAACAATCTCAAGCCTAACAAAGGAGGCAAGGAGCTTATTGATAAACATTTGATACCTGAAAACTGTCTGAAACTCCCCGAGTTTCAGACAGCCCCTCTTTTAAACCCTGAAGTTAAGGCTGCATTGACGGATGTGATGATAGGAAAAGACAAAGCAGTTGAGCTCAAACAGACTCAAATTGCGTCTGTCATTACATGTTTAGGAGAGGCGTTGATCAATATAATTAATTCCGGACTCAAAGCTCATAACAATAATAAAACCATTACTTGAGGGCGCCCAATTATTATGTGACTTGCAGTATACTGATTCCGTGAAAAGAAGAAGTTTTATATGTTCATCTGTCAAAAGAGACATAAAAACTCAACTGTATGAAACAGAAATTGGCAGCTACCTTTTTCGTGAGAAGTTGGCAGACACCTTAAAAATCGTTAAGGCCATAAACAAATCTGGGTCAGAAATCAGGCCAACAAAACCAAAGACTTCAGCAACGCGCGTTCTGGCTCGTACTTTAAACTCAAGGCCTCAGCTGGTGAACAGCAGGCAACCAGCCAAGAAGCGACAGGATCCTCCTGCTTACCGACAAGCGCCAGTGCAAATTCTACAAGCAACACAGGACAACTCAGTATCTGCCACCACAAATACCTCCACTACTGCAACTGCCGCCGCCGCTACCGCCACCGCCGCCACCGCCGCAGCGCTCCAAACAGCGCCCTTCCCAACGACGTTAGAAATGGTACGTTACTCGGGTCGACTTTCTTTGTTTTATAATCAATGGCGCCTTATAACCTCAGATCCCACTATTTTATCCTGGGTACAGGGTTACACAATACCGTTCCATAAGCCAGTACGGCAAATATATGTACCTTTGACACCTGAGCTGTCAGCAACAGAAACGATTTAATATGCGGAAGCCATAAATGACCTTTTAGAGTCTGAGTGCAAATCGCGTCTAGATCAATTTTTGTCTAGTTATTTTTTTATTAAAAGGAAAATGGCAAGTCACGCTTTATTTTAAATCGCAAAGCTTTAAACAAATTTATTAAAACGGATCATTTTAAACTAGAAGACTTACGCACAACTCTAAAACTGGTCTCAAAGATTATTTTATGGCCTCCTTAGATTTAAAAAACGCATATTTTTTGGTCCCTATCGGTAAAAAGTTTAGAAAATTCCTGAGATTCAAATGGAACAATAAAATTTTTGAATTTAATGTCCTACCTTTTGGCTTTTGTACAGCCCCTTGCGTATTTACAAAATTACTAAGACCTGTTATGGGCTTATTAAGGTCTTTAGGTCATTTATCTACTATCTATCTTGACGATGTCTGCTGCATAGCACCCACTTATCAAGAATGCCTAAATAATATTACCATAACGAGATCTATATTAGTAGCTCTGGGTTTCATAATTAATGATGAAAAAAGCAGCGTTATTCCGTCACTTAGATGCACTTACTTAGGTTTTGTTATTGATACAGAAAAATCTGTTATACATTTGACTAATGAAAAGAAAACATCTATCTTAACCGAATTATTAACGTTTAGTCGCCTCCAGAGATGCTCTATAAGATATTTTGCGCGAGTTGTAGGTCTCCTCACTGCTGCTTGCCCCGGTGTACAATATGGCTGGCTTTATACGAAAGAACTCGAAAGGTGTAACTACCTTGCTCTAAAACAAGAAGGTGAATATGAGAAACACATAAAAAGTCCTTCAAATTTACAATGTGATATTCAATGGTGGATTAAAACAATAAAAAAATTCTTTCAACCCTATTAGAGAAGATACTTACACCTTAGAAATTTATTCTGATGCAAGCAAAACTGCGTGGGGGGATAGCATGTGGCGGAAAGACTGCAAACGGTAGATGGAGTCTAGACAAAAGTACCAAACATATAAATTTCTTAGAATTATTAGCTGCGTATTTTGGACTTAAAATATTCGCAAACAATTTAAATAACTGCCAAATATTGCTAAGAATTGATAACACAACTGCTATGTCATATATCAACCAGATGGGAGGCGTCAGATTCCCACACCTTAACAAATTATCGAAGGATATTTGGCGAGTCTGCAAAAAGAGATATATGTTTAATATGCTTCATACATAAGTTCTAAATATAATGAGATAGCCGATGCGGAATCAAGGAAGCTACATCCTGATACTGAGTGGGAGCTCAGCGACAAAGCTTTTGAACGCATTACCCAGAATTTCGGTAATCCTGAAGTAGATCTCTTTGCGAGCAGACTCAATACTAAATGTTCTAAATATTTTTCTTGACACAGAGACCCAGAGGCTTTTGCGATTAATTCATTCACAGTAATTTGGTACAGATTATGTAGGCAAAGTTTTGAGTAAAATTATTACAGAGAAAGCAGAAGGCATCGTCGTAGTTCCTTTTTGGCCTACACAAGCATGGTTTCCGCTACATAAAAAGCTGCTTATTTCAGAACCAATCTTATTTGATTCTATTAATGAAACTATTGTTTCTGCTCTTCACAGTGCACCAACATTAACACACCTCAAGCTTATGGCCGGAGTATTATCAGGGAAGCTTTTGCAAGAAGACCATTGAACGATTGATATAATATCTTCATCTTTATCAGACAGTACCATATTGCAATATACTGTTGCTTTTAAACGATGGTCTCAATTTTGTAATGACATACATTTTTATGAAGCTTCAATACCTAACATTATATATTTTTTTACAACTGTATTCAATTCAGGAGCTCAGTATGAACTTTGAACAGTTACCGCTCAGCTTTATCTTTCATAATAGGCTCAAAAGTCTCTAGTGATGACCGAGTTACTTGATTATTTAAAGGATTTTATAAACTTCGTCCTTCCTTACCCAAATATGCAGTAACTTGGGATACTTCTATAGCACTTGATTATTTAATTAACTTATATCCTAACAACGAATTACCTCTAGATCAATTAAGTAAGAAAACTGTAACTTTACTCGGTACTACGGTACTCATAACAGCTCACAGAGTCCAAACTTTATCATTAATTAAAATTCAAAATCTATCATATTGTACAAATATGATTAATATAAAAATCCCAGACTGTATAAAGACCTCTAAGCCAGGAGCTGTCCAACCATCTCTTAATATACCATTTTACATACCAAAGCCAGAGATCTGTCCAGCTAAAGTGCTATTAGATTATTTAGATATGACTAGACCCACAAGGGGAAATGTTGATTATCTTTTTATTAGTATTAATAAACCACACAAAAGAGTGACTAGTCAAACTTTAAGTAAATGGATGAAGTTTACCTTGAATGAATGTGGTATTGCCACTATATGTTTTCCGCCCATTCCACTCAGCATGCAAGTACGTCAGCTGCTTACAGTCTTGGTGTCAATATTGACCTAATAAGACGCACTGCCGGATGGAATGGAACCTCTAAAGGTTTCGAAAAATTTTATAACAGAAATATTGGTAATCAAAAATTTCATGCTTTCGCTCTTACTCTATTGAGTAATAATAAAGTTTAGTATATAATATAAACACACTAAATTATATTGATTGCAATCATAAAATAAAAAAGGATATTATTATAATAGCCTAATTATTGAATAATTGTTAATCTATACAAGAAAAGCTTATGAATTAAAATAATTTATCCAATAAATAAAGAATAATTTCATCAATGTGTTTATTTCATTAAAAATAATATAATTTGACTTTCAAGATCTACAATTGTTTTCTAATCTCGAGGATGAAGCACAAAGTATAATTTATGATTAAACGAACTTACCTTAAGTGATGTTCTTAAGGTAAGTTCCCCACCCTCCCAACAACCCTAATCAACAACTAATATTATGTTTTAATGAAATGTTGTGTCGTTACATAAGGGACCTACTGCTTTGAACTAAATGATATACGAAATAACGGTTGAGTGGTGGTTGGCGGGGAGCATCGGTATTGCCAATGCAGACTAGAATTTTTTTACCTTAATATTTTTTTTAATTTTATTTTTTTACTATAGTGGTAGATTACCGCGTCGATACGTGATATTACAATTGTTTTCTAATCTCTTCGGATGAAGCACCCGTATAATTATGATAGAACATCACTTAAGGTAAGTTCGTTTAATCATAAATAACTTTAATTATATGGTAAAGGCAACATGAACATGGAACGATACATAACTGTAGCCCTAACTAGATTGTTTAAGAATCTGCTCTAAGCTCTAATCTGCCTTAGTGCCCCCTCCCTGGCCTGCCTTTGTTACAATAGGTACAGAATGAGATTTACAAACACGTGGTCTAAGACATATTACATATAGACAAGTCATACCCAAACATTACCGCACAAAAAAACGGCGTCAACGTAACTATAGATACCTACCCGATATATAGAGTAATATAATTTGTGGGAGAAGGAAAGAATAATACGGTTTACTTGTTGTAAGAAAGAGATACCTATGTTCTTCGTGACGTTGCTTCGCACTAATTGGTCGCGAGCGTACGTGACGTAGTACATAAATTGTCGAAACTCTATAGCGTTGTCTCTTTTACTCCCACATACAAAATCATATTACATCTCGCTCTTCGAGTTTGTTGAAACGAATAGCCACGTCAATTTTAAAACGTAATTTTAAATAGAAAAATAAAATAATAAATAAGATAGTTACAAAAAAATAGTACTTACTCATGAAAAGAAACGTTTATTCTATCTTTAACAGTAACAGTGAAATTAGTACACTGTCTAAACACACAAGAAGGCATTGTACGGTATTAAAAACACAGAATAGGGAATAAGGTTTGTTTGATCTTTAGCCGTGACACTGGGATGCACAAGACTGAGTCAAATAGCCGGCAACTGCCTTGCATTTGCGTTGCCATTATTGAAAGCGGATAACCTTCTATGTCATTGCACGTGGTAGTGATTTCAAAAACATTTTTCTTACACAAACAATAATTTTTATACGTGTAAGCACCGAACACTGCTATACTATTAAAAAAATTCTTCCTCAAAACATTAAAGAACCCCTTTCAATACTACTTCAATACAAATTTCAATAATTCACCTCCCCTTTAATAAGCATCAAAAGAAAGAGAAGGCACACCTAAACATAGTTGGTAATATCAAAGCAACTCTGTTTAAGGAACTGAAATTGGAATGAAACTTTGATAATCCCAGGATTAAAGTTTGCGAGGTGAGATATTAGATAGTGTGAGTGTAAAAGAGATGGTGGTACTCACGGAGACCGCGTGAAATTCTGCAATTCTTTGAGTAACATTTTGGAAGTATTGTTCTGGTTCTATTGCTGAAAGGTTGCGGTATATGATTTTCCTGAAAAAAAGGCGTAAGAATAGTAAGCATTAAGAAAAACATGGGTTAACTTACTGTAATGAATTTAAATCAGTTAATTAGAGAGAAACATATGAAACTGATTCTGTAATAGCCAAAACAATTTATATAGATTTTGCCACAGTTGTGGTACAAGGTACAAATGTTCATGTATGTCTCTAAATCGCGAAAATGTATACACATATTTACAAGGTACAAATCATTCATAGTCAGAACGGATTGAGAGAGGGGAAGCAAGCGTGCCGCGAGCGGGACTTGATCCCAGAACGGCGAAAGGTACAGCTGCCAACTGGTAAATGATTCTTTATTTCACTCTCAGCTTTATTTGATCATTTTATAATGTTGTGTCTATTATATTGTGTGTATTATGTGTGTGTAACCGGTGTGCCGGACTGCTTGCGAGCAGTGATCAGCTCAGGCCACAATAAGATTTACCAGTATTAGGATCTAAGCGAGGCATGGGGTGGCTCTAGGGAAGGTTGGAGGCCACTAGGGGTGCATCCCCATATCGTATCAACTCAGGTACCTATATCTTCAACCAGAAAGAATAAGTACAGGTTATAACCAGATTACCTCTGCTCAGTTCAGGTACTTACATCTTAAACCAGTAAGAGTGGGTACAGGCTATAACCAGATAGCCAATACTTGCATGCATAGAGATGCGTTTATTATGCTTCATAAAGTCACTAACTCATTCATGGGTCAATGTATACGCTTTTATTATAAGGTTCCTGAGGATATCCAAGATCTTCCTATTGACAAATTCAAAGAAACTATAAAGCAAAAGTTGTGTGCTAAAGCATATTATGAAAGCCCTTGAGTATCCCCTCAATAACAGAATTTTACTAGTATTTGTAACAAAACATGTGTAATGTGTCTGTATGTTCGTTGAATTGTTCGTCCCGATGAATATCTAAAGCCTCATAGTCACTGCAGACGTCTTCTTATGGTAGCGTCGGGTGACTTCGCTCACTTCGCTATAATATGGTTGAGGAGGGGAATCCCGCGTTAACTCGTGAACGGGTGCCGTTTGAGGGTGTTCGGCGTTTGGATACTTGGGGGAAGGGATACTTGCCGAGCTAACAGATGCAGATAAGAATAAATTTGTATAAACATAGACAATGTAAATTTATTTTGAAAAAAATATATACCCGTGAAGTTTCTTGCCAGTTCTTCTTCACGAAGGCTTTTTCCCGATTTGGTGGTAGAGTCATGTTTTATTTGACGTCAATAAGAACAAGTAATTGTAACAAAGTCAATGTTGAGAAGTAAATAATTGAATTTAAAAGGTGAAATATTCATCTGTAGGTAAAACAATATTACTTTGTCAATTTGTGTGATTTAGTTCAAATTATTTACAAAACGTCGAAGAGATATGAAAAACATTAGGCCGCGGCGATCGGCACGTGTGCACAAGTTAAATCCTTATCGCTTAAGAGTGACACCACCTTTTAGCTTGAACGCTAGAAGTGATACCAAAATATAAACTAACGTAGCCACAAAAATCACACTCACCCATTCGTCTGATGTATAATATCGCACAACAAGAACAAGATATCAACTTCCAACGGTGTAATTTGACTCATAGCCTGAGCTGACTGCACGAACTCCTCCTTAGTAACTTCGGTATTATAGTTACCATTTGTAATATTTAAGTACACTTTAGTGACGAGTGCCATGTTGTTAAGAAGTGTATTAAATGCCATAAAATAGGGGAAGCTGATTGTCTGATCGCCTCCTGGGAACTCGGAAGCCTGGAAATGTATTTTAATGTCCATTAAGCTATGGTTAGTTTTGCACTTTTGCATTTATACTAAGATAAGGATGTGTGGTCAGGACACGCTGATTAATCTGCATCTGCAATATACTAACATTTAAAACTTCAGTCTGAACTTTTTGCGTCAGCAAATGTTTCTTCACCGATAGCATAATATCTATAAAATCTTCCTTGCTGATAATTCCCGTTCCATTTATATCTCTTTTCTGGAAAGCTTCATAACCGAAAAATTCATGAAAATCATGAAGGAATTGACTAAATTCGATGTATGAAACAGATCGTTCCTTGTCTTTTCCAAAGTAAAGTTTAATAAGAGTACTATTTAAGTTCACAGGATAATTCTTGTGCAGGGCGTTCTTCTCAATAACCTCTAAAAATTCATCTGAAACAGTAAAGTTCGATAGCTTAGCGTTACACTCGATATAAATTAAACTTTTAATAGGTATACTCCGTTCCATAATAAGGGAATGCCACGTTTTGCTTATTTTAAATTCTTGTTTAAACTACACTATTTCATTAAGTGATAATTATATTATCAAACCGTTTCCCATCGCCGTAAAGGTAGAATCTTTAGAACGTTCAGTATAACCATAAAAAAACATAATGAAATTCGCGTTTCCCGTGTGAATTCTAATGCGTTCTTATTCCAAGAGGGTGTTATAAATTTATTTATTTATCTCAAGCTACAAAGGTTCATATAATATATTACAATTATTTTACACATATTTTCGGCGACGTGTGACTCGCGGTGTCATGTAGGCGTCCACGAAGTTTCCAGAACAATACCTCTTTCGGCCAAAATTCCTCCTTGGTGTAGGTCGAGAGATGGCTCGTTGGTACTCTCACCACAAAAGAATTTGAAGCTCACATTGTGACAAGACTCCAAACGTTCGATCTTCACAGCCTCGGTCTTGAGTGCAGGTGGTTCGCTCCGGTTGGTGCAGTCCCACAATAGGTCCGAGCAGCGGGTATCCTTTTGTTTTTTAGAACCTTATTGAAGCCATCAGCTCCATTAGGTTTTTCCAAAGAAGTCTGAGGCTGCTTCATCTGTAGCCCCTTTGTCGGGGTCAAAGTACTCGCACGCGTCGGTACCTCCGCTGAAGGCGAGACAAGGGCGGTGATGCGGAAACAGGGGCGGGGGCATGGGACACAACAGCGGCAAGCGACGCGTACAATTTCGTCGACACGAAACTGCAAATCGATGCAGTTTGCGGCGGCTATTTATGTGGTTAAAAGTGATAAGAGCAAATGGTCTGGGTTGTTCATCTTCAATAAGACGATGATAGTGGGAAGAGTATTGACGACAATACTCTTCTCAGTTCCATCTCTCTGACTAGATGGCATCTCGTCAGTCGTTCCAAGCGTCTGCGCTAGTATTTTGTAATAAATTATGATCGTATGCCAGGTTTTGGAAATAATGTTTGTAATGGTTTTGTCATATTTTATATATACAGGTTTTATCGTGCGCAACGATTTTGATTCTTGGTCAACTTGCAAAGCTTGCAAAGCTCTCACGATGCTTCATGAGCCAGGGCGGATAATGCGGCAGACTGCACCACTCTCAGAAGTACCCAATCATAACTTCTTTTGGAAGAGCTTGTCAAAAGTATTCTTATTTAATCGTTTATATTAGGTCCTTACATATGAAGTTGGCGTTTTGTTTTTCCCTTGGTTTTTTCTTTGCATTACTAAGTTTACAAGATGGAAAACTTGAAATATTGCGTTATTTACGAGTACGATTTCCACCGAGTTTTCATTCTGGGAATTTCGACCAGCAGAACAAGCCCCGTGGACGGCCAGAGTCCAAAGTTGATAATGAAGAATTGAAGGTAATTGTGGAAGCGGATCCATCGCAAACCACGTCCGAGTTAGCTGCAGGCTGCGGTGTCAGTGACAAAACTGTTTCAACCCACTTGAAGCAAATTGGGAAGGTGAAAAAGCTTGAGAGGTGAGTACCTTATAAATTGAGTGCAGCAAACCGACAAACGCGCGTCGACTGCAGCGTTACATTACTCAACCAGCACAATAATGAAAGGGTTTTAAATCGAATCATTACCTGTGATGAAAAGTGGATCCTGTACGACAATCGGAAATGCTCATCGCACGGTTAAACCCTGGCGAACCAGCCTGGCCAGACAATTACAGCAGATGTCCTATTGTCTGCAACTGCAAGCCATGATGGAAAAGCTAGCTGCTAAACAACCGAGGCTGGTCAATCACTCTAGACCACTGCTGGTTCAGGACAACGCTAGACCACACACTGCACAACAGACGGCTACCAAATTAGAGGAGCTCCTATTGGAATATCTAAGACATCCACCGTACTCCCCGGACCTTGCTACAACAGATTATCATTTTTTTCTAAATTTGGATAACTTTTTGCAAGGGAAAAAATTCAACTCCGATGGGGCAGTCCAAAGGGCCTTCAAAGATTTTATTGATTCCCGTCTGAATGCTTTTCTTAGGAAAGGGATCAATGAACTACCTATGGCAGAGGTGCATAGAGAGCAACGGTACATACTGTGAATAAAATTAAATTGAAAATATTATATATTTTTTTAATTGACTTTATGTTCCCTTCTTACAAAACGCCAACTTCATGGTAAGGCAGCCAACCCGCAGCAGGCGTGATGGCATACAATTGTCTGACGCCACCCCGCAGTAGGTACAAATTATGTAATGACCGAATATTTAGTAGCTCTACATTTAGTTTTATTGTTACGAATTTTTTCTCCGCATACCTAAATGTAGAATATGCATTTTAGAACATAGTGGCTATTTTTATCTTGTTCCTTAAAATGCACCTAATTGATACATATACAGGTTAATTCGTGCGCCGCGGTTTTGAAAAACAAAACAAAAGTTGATCGGAAATAATTCCGAAAATTTGAAACCCATTTTTTCATGAAAAATGTGGTTAAGTGATCTTTAATAAATAGTTACACTTCTTCCTACTTTAAGTTTTATAACCTTTTACTGGTCACTCCGTTTCTTTATTATTTTTCATTTCTATTCTTAAATGGTAACTCACCAAAAGTAATAAGTCCGTTGCCGTCCGTGTCAAACAGTTGGAAAGCAGTTCTGTACAAGGCATCCGGTAAACAAAGCAGGCCCTCGAACTTCTGGAACTCGGAGAACGAGATGAGGCCATCTTTATTTTCGTCAACGATTCCAGCAATAAGCTCCACTGACTCCTTGTTGAAATCATCTAGAAAATTAGAAGACAATATTTGTGATAAATATTTATCGAGAGGTGTGTGGTTACATATCTTGTTTATTTATTATTTGTTTATTAATTTTTCTTTTCATTTTTTATTTCCACAAAAAGAAACACAGATATAAACAGACAAATTAAGAAGGGTGCATAAAGATAATTGATAAAAACACAAAATATTAAAATTAAATAACGTTTAGGCACTACATACATTTAGTAAATAATTTTATACCTGTCATTTTAATGCCCTGTCTCTTAAACTAGGACGACCTGTATCTCAAGACACAGTGATAATTTATAAGTACAGCCATAAAACATTATAGCTGAATCCACATCTAGAAACTCATCAGTGTCACTGGTGACTCATCAGTGTCTCTTAAAATAAACATAAAAATTAAATCATCAATGTAATACAGACCTCCATCATATAATCCTAAGAATTCCCTTACAAAATCTTCATTTGTAATAAACTTTTCACCATTCTTCTCAACTGTAGCGAAATTCAAGAATATTTCTTGTAAATTTTTAGTTTCCGCCCGATTTATGACACCTCTCTGAATCTTTATGAAAAGAAAAAGAAAATAAATAATGGGCATCTGGTTGACACGTGTATTAATAAAAAATATTAACTTAGATTTTGTTGTGTTATTGCAGACAACCATAAAATGTAGGTATAACCGTGGTTGCATTAGAAATTCGCATGACGAAATAAAAGTTTTTGGAGGGAAGTAGGATGGAGATAACCTCCCCTTTTAAATCCCCCAAGCGGGGCAATAAGTAATCCCACTATTTTATTTAAAAAAACACAAATTATTTTTTCAATTTCAGTTGTCTCAATAAGCTGTGTTCAAATACGATATTCTCGCAAACTATGACCCTTAAAGAAAAATGTATTATTACAAATATGTTTAGGTTTCTTTGATTTAACAAAACATGCATTAAAAAATCACAATGTCGAAATAAAATCTAGACTTAACCCAAAATACAAATTTCACAATATAATATCCCTACATCTACGCGTCTCCGCGAGGGGGGAGGGTGGTTCCGTTTGAAAAAGGTGACTAAACACCTACATAAAAAAAACCTTAGGCTGTTTAACCACCAAACGGGTGCAACGAACTTGAGCTGTGCTGAGCGAGGATTTTTTTGGTTTTTTATTGAAAAAGTATGATACTTTTGTCTTTCATGTCACCTGATGGAAAACGACGATGAAGATGAAGGTGTTACAGGTCTATCCACGAGATACCTATTCAATCGACGCCTGGGACTATAGTTTTATGGAAAAACAGACGCACTCAATTCATTCCACAGCTTGGCAAAAAGGAACTATCGAAGCGTTTAGTTCGATTTCTTGGGATATACTATAAAGGGATGGAAGGCCTGTCTGCGTCTAGTAGTCCGACGTCAGAAGGATGTGGGTTCAACTTGATCAAAAAGAGCATTCGAGCACTCTCCAAAATGTATTCCGTATAAGACTGCTAAACAAGCAACTTTGACGTTAGATACGAACAAAACAAGTTGACGTACTGACTGACTGATTTTCGGTATCTGGCACGGGGATGGGTGATAAGAGAGGGGAGCGACTCCTTGGATCGTCTACCTGAGCAATTGTCCCTTTCATGAAATCTTTTAGTAGTATTTTACATCTCTTTACTCATTTTTAATAATTTAAAAAATAGGTGCTTCCTCAATTTAAAGATTATAAATAAAATCAGATCAATTTAAGTGCCAAGTATTATACCTTTTTAGAAACTGCATTAGATGCGCCAAATTTCGTACATGTTTTTTACACGGTGGAGCAGAGAAAATTAGGTATAAAAATTGCGACAAATTTGTTTTTTCTTTATTCTTTTTTTCTATCTTACCATAATAGATATGCTTGTACCAAACCAATTAATAACCGAAAAAAAAATCAAAAGCGGTCAACATTTACAGATTCAGCTTCAATTTCAAGATTCAAGGATTTCACTTAGTTAGAAATCATCCTATATCTACTAAACTAATCCACATAGATTTTTTAATATTTTTTTTTCACTATTTGGACCATGGTGCGTGAACCCCTTCCATTTGG
Source organism: Marasmarcha lunaedactyla (assembly GCA_923062675.1). NCBI lineage: Eukaryota > Metazoa > Arthropoda > Insecta > Lepidoptera > Pterophoridae > Marasmarcha > Marasmarcha lunaedactyla. The sequence goes on from OV281344.1 coordinate 2,544,272, forward strand.
ACGTTGACGTTCTGTACACCCTGTATATATTTTTAATATATTGACATTGCTAAAAAGATATGGGTTTCATATACATGTTTAACTAAGCCTTTAATAAACTCAGTCTGGGCTTATTACTACTTACCTTAAGTACCGACTTGTGTTCTGCTAGTCACATCAAGATCGTTAATGCGGACTGGATGTATCGACATTTCCGATTTCGATAAGGTTTGATAGTTTTTAAATCACGGGTGATCTGTCAGATAGCTGTCACTTATGTCATTTTTTAGTTGAGTATTATTTTAGTTACCATCCCTGTTACTTTAATTAATACGTAACTTTCATTTAGCTAGGTTTTTTGCACTTTTTATAGGCAGCCATAAGTGAAAACAACGGTGTCTCTATCTCTAGCCAGCCTTCTTAAAATTTATAAAGACGATTAAAAGAGATATTGAGTCATCTGCACCTGAGAGTGAGATAAAAATGTGAGAGTTTTTTTAAACCTAACTATTCAAGTAGAACTTGCACGAAACATGTGTGCCTTCAGTACAGCAAGTTTGTATGAATATCCCATTGTTAAATGAAAAATATAAAAAAAATCTCATTTAAAAAAACGGACGATAAATCATGTTTTGTTATAATTTACATAGGAATAATTTCATCACTAAGAATAATTTATTTCTGAGGAATTTACATTTTAGCAATGAAATAAAATGAAATGAAATGAATAGTAAAATGAACGTGCAATTTTTTAGTTATCCATTACTAAATACCTAAGAAACCAGTAAGAGTAATTTTGTAAAATAATTTAAAAAAATAAAAACATTTTTGCGAATCATATCTCTTTTTAAGCTATTATGCTGGTACCAGGAGTCTCCATTTTCTTTATTTTTTTTAGTCTTTACCTAGGGGAAGGCAAAGGGATCTAGCCCACGCAGCCTGTTCTTATGTTGCCATTTTCTTTAACATTGTTACAAAGACATTTTTTTACCATTTATAAGAAACGCGAAAGGAACTGTGCCATAGAGCCTAGCTTGTCGTACATATTTCATCTTCTTTTATGATGATGATGATGATAACGAAGACGATGAAGAAATTAAAGTGATAGCGTGACTTTACTACTACTCAACGACTAGGTCATTGATGATATTTTCAGTTTACATTGTTTTATCTCTTCTATCTTATCTTATCTTTGGCATGTTTGGTGACTGAGCCAACGGTTTAATTGGTGTAAATGACGTTGTTTCCTTTAGTTGACCAGTGGTTTGACACCTACACTTCACACTTAGAAATGCTGCCTTTTTTTTACCAGGAAAAAAATATAAGATTTATTTTGGTTTTTGGTTGTTTTTCTTCTTTTAGATTCTTTTAGTCCAATGAGGACGATATTTATAAAGCAGGTACTGAAATAGAGCCAGATAAAAATCTTGAGAAACGTAACGCAAATATAATATCTCCCATTCTACAATGGTCAACAAAATAAAAATGAGGCATTCCATTCAGCGAAAAATTAGGAACAATTGCTATGCGGTGGACAAAAGCGATGGCTAAAAAGAGAACCCCCTAAGAATAACTGAAAGAAACAATCACTCAAATACTAATAGGTACTAAATAATCTGACAGTGGATTGGCGTAGTGGGTAGTAGCCCTACGTCATACGCCGGAGGTCCCCGGTTCGAACCCTGGTCTGAGCGTTCATTATTGCCAAGAAAGCAAAGAAATCAGTAAGATGGGGCTATAAACTCCAAATAATTTCAAATGTGCAAAATAAAAAAAGAGAAAATTTAGTATGTAATGATAGCATCGGTGAAACAATAAATGCCCGTGTCATTAATAGCAGAGATTCATATACAGTCACAAACTCTACTGGATCTGGCTGCTTTCATCTCTAGTTTTTGCTTTTGATGACTTAAAGTGAGATTCTTAGAAGTTGCATTTCTAGATAATTGAGTACTGATGACAATACTAAAATCGTAATTAAATTAAGAAGTTGATTTGCTACTTTTAGGTGATATGAAAATGTGCTATTTACTTTAAAAATTCATACTATGATTTTTAAGACAGAAAATGAAAAACAAATTATAGAAAAATATCTCCTTTTATAATTTATTAAGGTTTATTTATTTTACATATTTTTTTTTAATTAACATCAACAACAACCGGGGCCTGCTGGTCAAAGCACATTGCAGTTATTAAAGTACTACGTTAAATTAATAAAAAAACAAATTATTACTTTTCAGTAATAACTTCTTATTACATTACAAGAATAAACACGTAATGAATATCGCAAATAAGGAAAAATACCAACATTTCAAAGTAAATGTTTTCCGTTAATTGGTTTGAGGTTGGTATAATTTATTATATTATTAACAATTTAAAAATAAAACTACTTTGAATAGTTTTCACGAATTATTATAAAACTTATTTTGTGTTGTATTATGAAATGTCTGAGTAAAAACTATATTTACTACAACGCGCAACAGCCTAATCACCTACTTTCGGGTCATGCTTGTTTGTATTTATGTGTTTATTCTGGGTCTATAACACAAGCTCTGCTTACTTTGGGGCCATAGAGTTGGTGTGTCTGCCTGCAGGTACTTTTGGTTATTGGTTATTTTTTGTAGCTACAAGCATCATATTTCTATATCTGTACTAATATTATGGGTAAGGATTTGATATTTGTATATTTGTTTGTTTGTGTGTAATGGACAAATACAAAAACTACAGATTTTTTTAATTCTTTCATTTATAGAAAGCTATTTTATCATAAATTTATTTTCAAACAAACTAGAGATTCCTACGAAAATTAATATTAGGTCTTTACCTATGAAATTGCCGTTTTTCACGAAATAAATGAAGCGTAATTTTTTTATATATTTTTTATTTCTATTAATCAAAATAATCACCCATGCAATCAATGCATCATTGCCAACGCATTGGTGAAGAATGCATGCCTTTCTTGAAGAAATCAGCTGGACGGGAGGCAACAAATTCTTCAAAGGCATTTTGTACTGCCTCTCGGGTATTGAATTTTTTTCCCGCCAAGAAGTTATCCAAATTCTGGAAAAAGTAGAAGTCTGTAGGCGCAAGGTCTGGTGAGTACGGCGGATGACGGAGAACTTCCACCCCAACTCTTGTAGCTTGGAGACCGTCTGCTGTGCAGTATGAGGTCGCGCGTTGTCGTGCAGGAGCGGTGGAGCCGAACGATTGACCAAAGCTGGTTGGAGACGTGCGAGCTTCTGCATCATTGTGTTCAGTTCTTCACAGTACACATCTGCAGTAATGCTTGTCCCGTTTGGCAAGAAGCTGTGATGAATTACACCCGCGTTAGACCACCAAACAGTGACCATCACTTTTCTAGGGGTAAGTTTTCGTTTAGGGCAGTGTTTGGGTGCTGAACCAGGGTCCAACCAACTTGCTGAGCGCTTACGATTGTCAAACAGGATCCATTTCTCGTCACAAGTAACAATGCGGTTCAGAATTCCTTCATTTGTATGCCTGCTGAGCAGTGCAAGGCACGTCTCCACGCGTACTTCGCGCTGGCGGTCATTGAGTTCGTGGGGTACCCATTTGTCAAGCTTTTTTACCTTGCCAATTTGACGCAAATGGACCAATATTGTTTTGATGGTTACGTCGAATGCTGCTGCTAATTCAGCCGTGGATTGAGTTTCATCAGCTTCCACAATTGCCTTTAATTCGTCATTGTCGACCAAAGTTTTCGGACGACCACGGGGTTCATTTTTCAGGTCAAAATTTCCAGAACGGAAGCGGGTAAACCAATAACGGGTGGTGCGTTCGTTTGTAGTGTTCGCTCCGTAAACGTCGTTGATGTTGCGTGCCGCTTGTGCCGCTTTGCTGCCACGACGGTACTCATACTCCATAATTACTCGAATTTTTAACTTATCCATGATGACGAAAAATGTTCGAATGCGTTGAAAACAAAACACTAACTATTAAACAAATGACGATTTTAGAAAAAGAATTCCATGTTTGTCAAATAAAATTAATCCGAAATTAGAATCATCAGTCAAAAAAAAATATTTTCATTTGAAATGGCCAGTACGGCATAACGGCAGTTTCATAGGTAAAGACCTATTATAATGTAACCCAAGCCGGAAAAATACTCTACCAATTGCGAGCTATGTTGGCGCACGCTGCAAAACCCGCCAGAATAATACGAGTTTAATATAAGAAGGAAATGTGTCTATTGAATAGTTCTACAACAAGTCCGTTTTATTAAATTACCAAAATAGTGAAATATAAATACAAAAATATTTATTTCCAAAGCACATTTTGCAGAAAAAAAAATCTGATTTAATGTGAGTAAACTTTGTCTTTTACGCTACGTAGTTTGGACAAATATTTAAAAAGATACGACGGGGGGAAAGTGAGTGTGCGCTACCAAAAGGGTGCCGTCAGTCGGACGCAGGGCGGTCGGGCGCATTGCGGGCAGGGGGGGTCAGCTTTATTGCCTGATTGATAACTACCTAGAGGGGAAAACTTTTATAATCTTGAAAACAGCGAGTATTCGTTCACTCATTCACTGATAGATGACACACTAATCTCACTCACTCATCATATGGCGTTCGTTCATATTGGGGTGTGGTTGTTTTTGCTATTTTTGTCGTTTGCTCCACGATAATTAAGAAAAATTTTGAGGTAATACTGCGTCGAGTAGAGTTCTGGCTCCTCCGCTTCAGTGTTATGCATATGTCGAGATAGTGACTCTTTAGTTTTGCTAAAAGAGATAGTGACTCAAGTGTTTTGTTGTTTGTAAACATAGTGGTCTTTTACCGGCGGCGACATAAAAATGTCTGAAAGTCGGCGAAAATGTTTCAAGTGTGGTAAATCTCCAGCACTGGATAACATCAAATTGTTTAGATTTCCAAAACCTGCTGTAAGAAACCTATTCCGGTAAGTACTTTTGGCCAATAGTTGTATGTATATAAGTAACCTCATGTACATTTTTCAGCTCGTTTTCAATAAATTAAATCAGTTTTATATAACCAGACTAAAATAATTTTTAAAGTTAAAAACCTTTAAAGACTTAAAATTACTTCAACTTACATTAAATTTAATGCTTTTATGTATATTTGTTGTAGCTGCACATTATGGGCTAAGTACATGTTTCCTGTGGAAGAAGAGCTCTATACATCTGTAAAATTTCAGAAAAAGCTCTTTAGTGAACACAGAATGCTGTGTGAGGATCATTTTGCTGTGGAAGATTTCACAGACGCCTTGAAGCAGAGATTACTGTACACTGCAGTCCCACATGATGTAAGTAATAATGAAATTGTTCATAATTTCAAAGTTCCCACTTTCAAAAATTTACTAAATATGTGTGTGCCGGATGTGGTGTGGATGCGGAGGATGGTTAATGCTTTGTAGAGGTAAACAACCGTTAGTAATCTCTGGAAAGCTCTCTAAAATTTAATGGTACCTCTTGTTTGATGATATAGCTATACAAGCAGATGTCCATATTATTTAGTTGTATTATATTATTTGCTTATTTGTGCAATCTACAATTAAGTTGTAATGTATTAAAAAAGTCTATACCTATTATACCTTTGGTAATATCAGCTATGGTACAGCACCAAACAAAATTGCATCTTAAGCATAATTTTAAACTTAAATCTATAACATAGGTACTGATGGTTATACAATTGGCTTTGCAAAGTTCTAACAATCTATAGCCATCAAACAAAAATCCAAAATTGCAATGCAACATCATTTCTATTTCCAACCATCCAAACACACCATGTGTATCTGATAAATAAACAAAAATAGATCTTTATTTCCAGTGAAAGCATAGCTCACATTTGGCTGGAGCCTCCCTTTATGTAAGCGAGTAACCTGTGCTAAGAGGCACCAATCTTCCATTGCTAAGATACATCAATAATTAAAGCAAATAATAACAAAGTACAAAAATATTAGATACACACTTACAAATCAGTTAACACCTAACTTACACTCATATTTATACTTATACTAATGTGTGTGTAAAAGTAGTGTGGAATGAAAATTGTTTATTTAGTTTATATTCAAATCATGTAATCTTAAGTTGTAATAATTTTGTGCAAGAACAAACTAACTGAATGCTTACTACAAAATAAAATGCTTACTTCAATTTTGTATTATTTTTTTACAGAAGGAAAATGTGCCTGTGATGTTTCCTGAGTATTTATCACAACCTGGTCCATCAGGAATTCAAAACAGAAATCTGCAGACTGCAACAGCTTTACCTGTTATAAAAGGTCCTCTTATGGACATTACTAACAAAAAAGATAGTTCAGGGTCTAGTGGAACAGCTAAAAAAATTATGTCAGAAAATGACAATAAGCTCCTTCAAAAATGTACCAAGTACATGAAACACATTATTCAAATGAAGCGAAGAATAAAAAATTTGAAAAATAAACTATTATTAAATGAGATTACAGAGGATAATTGCGTAAAAAACCTTGCAAAAAAAATTACACCAACATTTGCACTAATATTGCAGTCACAACCAAAAAAAAATTTAAAAGAAAATCAACTGGTCGTAGGTGGACAAGAAATGATAAAATTATTGCTCTCAGGCTTTATAAAAGGTCACCTACATGTTATAGGCTACTAAGGAGGCTTTTTATGTTGCCTTCTCCAGGTACCTTAAAGGCACTGCTTAATCAAGTACCATTTGATGTTGGTGTTACCCAACAAGTTTTGAGTGTCTTAAAGGACTATGTCAAAAGACTCAAGCCATCAGATAATGAATTTATTTTAATGTTTGATGAAATGTCAATTAAAAAAAATTTTACTTATAACAAAAAAAAAGATTATATTGAAGGCTTCCAGGATCATGGCTCACATGGAAGATCACCAATTGTAGCACCATATGCCTTGGTGTTTATGATTGGTGGAATAAGAAAAAAAGTGAAACAGCCTATTGCTCATTTTTTTTCAAGTAGCTTTTCAACATCAGATAGACTTGCTATACTTATACAAGAGGTAGGTAATTTATTTATTTTAATTTCATTTTAATAAAGTTACATTTTAGATCATCAATGTTATGAGATATGATAGAAAAGTTTGTATACTACCCCTGGATGTTTTATACAAAATTGATCCACTTATACAGACCCTGTGAATAAATTTCTGTATTTTTCAGATTATACAACAATGTTTCGCAGCTGGCATTAATATATCAGCCACAGTTTGTGATATGGATGGAGTCAATAGGAAAGCTCTGTCTATCTTGGGAGCAACTTTAGAAAACCCCACTATTGCTGTTGGAGAGAAGACAGTTGTAACTCTATATGATGCACCACATTTATTGAAATGTTTTAGAAATTTATTTATAAAATATGACATTGAATGTTTTACAAATATTTCTTCTGTAGGAAAGATGGGAAAAGGTAATTATTTAATTTCATTATTTTATCTACTTTTCTTTGTAGCTTTGTAGATAGCTTGATCACAGAGATTATTGCCACATTATCTCTGTGATCAAGCTATCCTGGGTACCAAACTGCACCTTGTAAGAGTGCCCAACCAAAAATTACCTCAAGTAGGTAAATTAAGAAATGATATCTTCTAACAAGAATAGATTATGATACCATAATTAGCCTAATATCAAAGAGCAAACATTTTACCTCTAAACTAAACATTAAACTCAAAATAGTCTACTATATGTTTACCTGAACATAATATACTTAACTTTATTGGAGGCAGAAGGAAATATAGTATAAAAGTTAGCCAAAAATTGATAATTTTGAGATGTGTTACTAATAAGCTATTCATAACCCACCATTCCAGGTGTTGCCAAATGGGCACATATTAAACAATTTTATGAATTGGACAATAAAAACCATAATTTTGTTTATGCTCCTGCCTTGACAAAGGACCATTTAGAGCCTAACAGCAGACAAAAAATGCGGGTCAAACTTGCTGCACAAGTTTTTAGCCATTCTGTAGCAGGAGGATTCTACGCTAAAATATCGGATGGTATGCAATTTGTTCTTTCACTGTACACATATAATTTAATGTAATTAAATTTTAATTTTAATTAGAAACTTGTAGAATTGTAGTGTTTATTTAACAGGGCCCAGGTCGTATTCTACTTGAGGTATCTACAAAATTCACATCAATCTATTTAGTAGCTACTATTTTCATAGCCGGCCAATGGGCACGCTACCCACCTGATAGTAAATGGTATGCGCATCATTAGTCATAGGTTATTTAATAATTAATAGTAATTGTGATAATTATATCGACGATGCGTTGCCGACCGTAGGCTTCAGTGGGAATTGCCTTGGTTCTAGTAACTGCCCGGCTGTTCCTTCCCATTGACCGAAATGGTCATTTCGGGGCCAGAATTATCCTTACGAAGTCAGGATAATTAAAAACTAACCTAACAAAGTTCATTACTATAAAACTTACCACCACCATTTTTTGTGTTGCAGGAACGCTCCCTTCGAAAGCTGCTGTTACAGCTAACCTCATAGAAAATATCGATAAATTATTTGATACCCTTAACGGTGACACTTCAAATTTACGTCGGGGAAAAATATACTCTACAAACCTAACAACAAAGACATTGGCAATTCATTTCAGAAATGAAATTATTTTTTAAGAGCATGCAATTTGTGGGATCTAGTCGAACACCTCCTTCTCAAGAGGGATGGATTTGGACATTAAATGGTATTGAGTTATTATTCAAAAACTTACAAACCACACATAAAATCAAGAGTCTAGCAACAAGACGTTTGCAGCAGGATCCACTAGAAAATTTGTTTGGATGTATTAGAGGTAATTGTGGCTCAAATACCAATCCAACAACAGAGCAATTTGTGGCTGGCCTTAAAACATCCATTCTAAGTAACATGGCGCATATTGGGACAACCGGTAATTGTGAAAATGACAATAATGTTACCCTGAATAATTTCAGTACATTATTGTCAATTCCACAATTATCAGTTGTCAATACAGATGAGGAGAAGAACCCATTTGAAGGGGATATACCTAATGATCTTAGAGTGTTTGGGTCTACTAATGAAATAAATGAAGGCAGCGCAGAAATGCAAGCATGTGCATATGTATGTGGCTTTTTATTAAAAAAAATGCCAACTACAAGTTGTGGCACTTGTACTAATTTATGTGTATCCCCACAAATGGAAGCTTTTCACAATTTAACTCAATGCAGGGAATACTGTGATGAAAAAAAATCACTCAACTATGCCAGCAAAAGTTTTGTTACTTGTGTAGAGGCTTGTGCTTCTTTAATAAACACTTTTTTAAAAGAGAAAGGTCATATAAAAAATTTAAAAAGAAGTGTTATTGAAACAATTAAATGTAATATAAACTTTGATTTTCTCAATAGTTGCAGTCAACATAGGGATAGTAACATAAGTTTTATTGCCAACAGTTTGTTTTTTATTTGCATTAGGCGATTTTGTACAGTAAAAAACCGCTTATTTGCAGACGAAGCTTCCGCGTCTGCACTCAAAAGAAAAATGAAAATTATACTTCACAAATAATGTGCCATCCCGAAAGGCGACTGCTACTCTTTTATTCTCATTTTTTCTATTATTCTCATTTTTCGAATTCCATTTCTACACTATTGAAAAAAAAAACATTAATTAGGTACATTCTAAGGACTGGCAAAGTTTCTTTAAAATAATCAAATAGCTTGATAAAAAAGATATAATTTCTAGGTTTTTACTTTTTGTAGATAAATAAAAAGTTTAATGATTTGTGAATCTTCAAAAATCAAGCCGATGACTTTTTATCATTATTCTTTACTATTTCATTTAAAGGTCGAGTCTATTGTCCAGCCCTTTCAGTATTGCACTTTATCTTGTTACACTGAAAAACTTTTTTTTAAGTCATAAATGATTGCATATTATGTTAGAGTTATGTTACATAATTTTTATTAATGTTTATTACAGCCATTATTGAGTTCAATTACTTATACAGGGTGCTACTATAATGGCGAATTAATTTTTTAGGGGAGTAAGGGTATCATTTAAAGATCCCAATAAACCGGTCTAGATTTATTCCTGTATAGAGTGCGAACGTTCGGTTTAAAGCCATGCCCGTGGGTGAAAACTTCGATACTTTCCGCCGACACGGCTCGTCAGACACATCGGTCGCCCATTGCAACATGTCATTGTTACTTATTAATGAATATATCTATGGTATAATAAATATTTAATATAACTATGTAACTAACAACTACTATTTCGAGAAAGAAAAACAATATTTGGGTATTTATTATAAAGAATTTCCAAATATTCATACTTAATTTACGAGCTTTTAAGAATCATTTGTTACTGAAAATTTGTTATTTGTGACTCTTGAACCATAAGTTCGCTAATTTTTATTTGATTTTTGTACTGTTTGAATGCCAAGAGCATAAAAACACTGTTAATTATAAATGCTGCTCATGTGAGAACGGTTTTTCGTTCATATAATTTGCATGGCTCATTTTCACAAGATAGCATGTTTTTTCGTATTATGTGATAAACCAGCTCTGTACTGAATATTCTCTAATCAACAATCAGATTCAAAACAAAATCAATGTATAACCGTACTTTGTTAATACTGCTCAACACAGGACAACTGCTCTTTAATTATTCGACTTGTGTGTGACTATTTATTTTTGATTCTGTGATATTCACCCACCTAGAGATATTTATAAGTTGCAATGACCAACTTTCAATTTTTTACATTAAGTAGTCAATGTTTGCTGCACAAAAAATTTCTATGTTGACTGACAACTAAAGCCCAAATAGTTATTTTGGACTGTATCATCCAAGCTTGTATTGTAAAATTTTAAGATGTACTGTATTTCCTTTTTTTTCGGTTTATGATTTCGTATATTTAAAGTAAATGTCTGATAAACATATTAATTGTTTTATTCCAAAATGTTTTCTAAGTTTCCAATCAACATATAATGCTGATTTGTCCTTCCTACCTTCTAAAACCGTCTTCTGTCAACGGATTGTGCGAGGGAATTACATCGTTTAAAAGGTTGTTTGAAATTGAGAATAATAACAACCTTCTAGATGAAGTAATGTCCCAGGACAATCCGTTGTCGGATGATGGTCTTAAATAAATCCCTGGTCGTTCGTAATTTCCCGCCCTGCTAGTATGCCTGGGTAGACTCTAGATGGCGCTAGTTTAGGAGCTGAATGATGTACGATTGATTTGTATGAAGTTGTCGTTCTTCTCCGTTAGGAGTAATATTATTCTATGATTGCGGGCTGCGGGCGAGGTCGCTCATCAGTCACTCATCAGTAGACATGGAACAAATCATTAGTAACAGTGAAAATCATATGATTTTTTTTTTCATATATCATATCTGCTATCCAGCTTTAGAATCACAGTGATAATGATTACTGTTGGTGGTGTGATTTTGGTGAGAGAATTAGCACGGCGATAATGCGAGCGGCAGGATCGAGCGAGACGCACTTACTTACAGCGCTATGAGTGCGAGTAGCGCATTCGATCGCACTGTGGCTCGCCGTTTCAGTCAATGTTTACATTCTAAATTAAACTTTAAGGCCATAAGAAAAAGGCTTACTCTAAAGATCTGCTATGGTGCTAAAGATGCATTAGTTTCACTAGAAAGTTTTTGTAAAGTAAACTAGATGGCGATTTATTACCTAATTAGCGAGCGAGTTGATATCAATTACTGCAAATTATTTTACTTTTCATTATTTAATAAAAATAAATAATACAGGTCTCAGATTTTTTTATCATGTTATTTCTATAAAAAACAAGCTTTAAAAATTTAGTTTCATTCAAGATTACACCCGAACAAAGTGAACTATGTAGCTAAATACATACATTGCAAGTTAAATAAAAGCACGTAAAAGCAACAATAATTGCAAAAATTACGGTGAGAAATCACGGCTAATGAAAAATCACTCCCACATGATATGTTATGATAAATCATACCCAATTAAAAATAGCAGGAGTGAAAAATACAAGGTGTGAAAAGTAGCAGGTGATTTCACTGTGACAAAAAAAATCATTTTATCATATGATTGTTATTTGTAAATAGCAATCATTTCCATGCCTACTCATCAGTAGCTCATCAGTCATCCTCGAGTGCACAACCCGATCGCGGTTTTGACTATTATGTGAATTTAGAAAAGGAACGTTTTTTTTGTAGTTAGTAGTTACCCACAACAAGTTACTTCGTTTTTATTTTAATTGGTTTCGTCTTAAATACCTAAAGAACGCTTTGTTTCGGTTACGTTCGAACTGAATAACGTTTTCGTAGAAGAACCAAATTAAAAATTAATTAAACATGATTGTTATGGCCGTAGTTACTAACTGTAGTTACTCCCGAATACTAGCCGCTTTACATAAGGTTTTGCAGCAGTTAATAATAAATCATAATTTAAACTCTTGTTTGTAATAACGCACTAACATACAACAAACATAATATAGAAGGAACAAAAGAGAAATCCAAAATGCATAGATGCAAGAACAGCGGCCTAATTGTCTAACTTCAACACCTATCATGATCCCTTTCGAAGGTAAAGTGGTTGCGATAGTGATCAACGGAATTGTCTAATTTCTACGATCGCAATCGCTGTTGGATTTATGGTGTATTGAATGATATTGAATGCTATAGAGCATTATTGACCGGTGTGAAGTTAGCGTGGGAACCGTCGCAGTAGTCATATTTTAGATCTCATTGGTGGTATGAAGAGCGGGGGAAGGGAATGAATTTACCAGAATGTTGCTACTTTATCGGATTACCCGGAATGTCGGGTAAGAATTACCCGTAATATTTAGCTAAACAATATTTTTAACTGTGAATTCTTTGCTTTTCGTTTATGGTAACATTTTGGAAATCCTTTTTTTGTAATAAAACACAACGAAATGTTTTATTTCGTTGAAAATTGAGTCAAAATAAAGCAAAAGGTTTTATAAACACTACCCAGACTACAGACATGGGAAATATTAGATGTGACAACACTGAGTGAATGAGTGATTGATTCAGTCACTCATTAGTGCTTTTCTTGTGTTCTTGTCGCTATCTCTCTTGCTCGTACTTACGGTTGGAAAATTGTTATTGCATTGTTTAGTTGTTGATTTCATTGTCAAGTTTCGTTATTGTTATAATTTAAAGATTTTTCTTATTGTTCGGATTAATCATGCTGAAGCATCACCCGGCGTCGCATCGGCGGGCCCGAAAAAGTCGAAAATCATTCCAAAATAAAAGTTGCACGAAACTATTTTGTAATTGCTTGTACGTGCGCATACACCCGGAGAAGCTCACTTCACACCGGTCAAGTTATTTTGCGCTAGCTGCGTTTTGTTGCTTTGGTTTTTTCCAAATTGTTGGTTTATTTTCAATAAATTCAAACCACTGTTTTACTTGTATTAAATCATTATAATTACGATATATGTTTATAAAACAATATCAAAATGTGAAATATTTCTAGATTCATGTTAAAATAACATTGTTTTTAGATGACTGAAGGTATCAATCATCACTGTAATTTAAATAGCAAAACGCAAGATAATAATAATGTCACTGACATAACGTTTCACAAAACATCAACATGTTTTGCGATATTTGACTAACAAAGTATACAGAAAAGCAAAGAACTTAGGATTATTTGTTAAAATAATTGGTATTCTTAGTAATACTCTATTAGTTTTAACAAGAATCGGGCTACAGACGATCTTCCTCCGATTTCGTGTGCGTTGTTTTGTTGTGCTAACTCCTGATCGACCGAAATAGCGCGGTTATAGGTGCTGCTATTTACCCTAGTCCGGTATAATTGTATCCAATCTAATAAACATTGCATATAACTAAATAGATTATGATTATTTCTGATTTATTTATAATTTTTACAGATTCCTAGGAAGGCCCAAGCTAGCAATGCTTGCTGGAGCAGAGCTCACGCCAGTGAGTTAAATTCTCAAGAAAGAAATATCATTCAAGAAGCTCCAGAATTATTTAAGGAAATTGAAGAAGCTGTAGTTCCAGACCCGGGTGATCTTCAAGGGGTTGATGCAAGTGCGCTAATAAATCTTTCGCAGTTCAGTCATACACCTTACACCCCAAATCATTACTTTGTGTAAGGTTACATAAATATTGAGACTATGTGTTCCTCAATATTTAAAAATCACATTTTAGTGAATTATAAATTGTGTGTGACAAAAAAACACAATTGGAGGAGATGTTGATTCTTTTGAGCAGTAAGAGTGTGAATTGGATTTTGAAAACACTAAAGAAATGAATAACACTTTATAAGTACTCAACAGGACTTTCAGTACAAAACTTTTTAAGTGTATTTAATATGATTGAAAATGATTTAAATCATTGCAAAAAGAAAAAACTTGTTTTAGGACTCTTAGTAGTAAAATTAAGAACTATGTTTCATATATTGTGTTATATATATAGTGTTTTTTTAGCTGTAAGCTCCCAAACATTTGTAAAATAAAATAAAATATCCAGCGTTTTTAATATTAGCACTAATGTTGTTCAGAAATTATGTAACAATTGTAAGACATTGCTTGATGACAAATTATGGAAAAATTAATTGCTTACTATTGTAATTGTTTGATAGGGACAGTCAGTCAGTTTTGACAGTACAGTTGGGACTTGTGCTCATGTGATGACACTCGTTTGGTACTTTGGTTGGGCTCAGCATCAAACTAATAACGCTCCCCAGATGGTTGGTAGATGAAATATTATTAAGAGATGGTGTTGAATAAATAAATAACAGTATCTAAAAGGTAGTTTTATTTATTATTCAAATCTTACCTTTACTTTTATCTAATAGCCAATACACATTTGTTATACATGTAGTGCCGTGGGATAGTAGGAAATTTTATCTTATTAAGTATACATATACATTGTTTATTTTTCAGCCCATAATTCAACTTCAATCAAGGAATTCAATATACATTCAGAAATAGCAATAAGAGTTTCATGTTACACAATTCCTACAACAATAACATTCATATTGCAATTATATCAAAAATATGGTTACAGCCTGATAAAAAATTAAATATAAATAAAAATTTTATAATATATATTATAATTTTAATGAAAAGGTTACAATATTGAAAGAAAAGATATTAGCAATATACAGTATGGTGTTGCTATTTTAATTCATAATAAGATTATTACAGCTGTTTACAAAAAAATGTGCTAATTTAGTGTCAGAAATTAGCATCATAAGTTTCTATTACCACATTAACTGCTGTCTGTTCTTTGATAAACATAACTTTGATGCTCTTATCAAGTCAATACCTAAGTTAATGTGATTTTAATGCTCATTATGCATCTTGGGGAAGCAATACTACTAATTCTAGAGTAGAGCTATATATATAGCTAATAGGAAATAGATAATAGTGAATTGGTCCTTTTTAATAATGGTATGGTGCATTAAGTTGTTTCTCTCTTGTGGTGTCTCAATGGTCCCTCCAACTGACTTCAAACAAATCTTTCTTTTGGATGGTCTGTCTATGATGATCCACTTAAGTTAAGTAAGTTAAGGATATGATAAATAGCATACAATAAATTTAAATTGGAAAATATAGGTTAAAAATGTACATTCAGAATGGCTTAGTATTTCAGAATGGCGGTATCAGGATTCTTCATTAGGAGGCTTGTTATCTAGGTTTAAAGAACTTCTTGCTTGCTTGTGATACTTGTCTCAATAGTTCTTGTCATAGAAAGTCCAAAAAAACTTCACTTCTTCGGTGGAATGACAAATGCTCAGAAGCTATTCAGAACTCTAAACTGCATAATTTAATTTTAAAAATAATCCTTCCGGGAAAGATATCTTGAATTTCTGTCCTGGATTTCAGCTGCCCAAGTTAGGAATAAAATAATGTTATTGTTGAAATTAATAGGATTGTTTCTTAATTTGATGATTAGATAATCATAGTGCAATAAAATTAATAAAATACAGATGCTATAAAGCAATATTAATGTAACTGCAAGGCAGGCCGGAAGACATTGGGTTGCTGAGCACACATTGCCACCATCATTTGGTACCTTGGTCGGGCAAGGTATGAAAATTATGTTGTAACACCTGCCCAGTCATTAGATAATGTACTTCTCATATATGAATAAGAATAAATGCATAAAACTATGTCTTTTATTTATTTTTAAGATTAGAGATTTCATTTCATTTCAAATAATTCTTAATATCATAATTCCAGTACCTTGTTTTACCTAGACCATATAAAAAATTTTGTGAAAGATGTTGGGCACCTTTAAGCCAGACCATGTATGGCAATTGTACACATTCACACAAAAAAAATACTCCAGACTATTAACAATTATCCTAATTCTCCTGTTAGTGAACAAAATCAGCATTATGATAATCATTGTTAGTTTTATATTAAAGCAAGAACAATGCTTTGATATTCCTTACATTTTGTTGAAAAACTCTGAAAAAGGAGTGTTTGATTTTTGGAAAGTACAATCTATGGCTGAACAATGATATTCCACATCTTACATCCTGCGTTGGAAAATCTGAACAGTTGTTAAAGCAACAATTGGAATTATAAGAAGAGTAAAATAATATTTTACCTGCTTATCAATTTAGGTTTCGTAAGGAAATGTCGGCTCGTAATAGTATTTGCCAATTACAGATGGATATTAAAAACACTTCAAACATAGAGAACTTTTTAATGTCCGTTTACTTTGATGTTGCTGGAGCTTTAAATAGTGTTAATATTGATGTTCTCTGTTCTGAATTGCAGTTTAAAGCTGTTCCAAACGAGATTGTTCTTAGGGCACATGATTTCTTGATTAATAGAGAAGTCTAATTATATGGACCCAAGCTTGCTTGTGTCGGGCTTTTCAAGGTCTTTCTCCGCTAATTTGTATTCTATAAACTTTCGTCGTTCACATTAAATCTTTATTTTTCTTCAAATAGGTTGTATATGAATAATACTCCTCAAAAAACATTGGAAGGGCTGCAAAATAGCTATTGCCATGTTGGAGGTAAAATAATCAAACATGATGCACATATTTAAATAGACGACTCTTTGACGTGTGGAACATATACATATGTTCTTTATTTTAAAGAAAAAATTGAAAAATAAACTCGTAATTGCTGATAGATTGTAGAAATTATTTGCCAATAACGTTCAAACAAAAGAATTTCAGACCATCATATAAGATACACAATTCCAATTTTATGTCAAAAAGATGAAATCATTCATTCAAAAAGCGTCTTTTTCGCTTTCGCCATCATGTGTGAAATATCTGTAGCGTGAAGGAAGTTTATATGCTTCAACTGTCAAATTCAAAGGGATCCTGATAGGTGTTGAAGTTACACAATTAGGCCGCAGTACAGTAGAATCATTGATATACATAAAAATAAAATAAAATCATACACGGCCTCTGTCGTATATTCCCTCCTAAAAATGGCTGTAATCTAGAGCTAAAATTGTGCCCTAATTATTATCAGCAGCAGCCATGACATTGCCAACCCCTTGTGCAGTGTAAGTGCAGTACCCGTACCTACCCCTACCCCACCTAAATCCTGACTTTAGGTCTGTAAGATATGAATGGGTTTACGGCCCTGAGGGAACCGTAGGTATACCACCCTCTCCAAAAGTTTTGATAGAAACGGAAGTACGTTTACGGATCGCAGGTCCTCGAGAGTCTCAGGATTACTGTGTTTTTATTATAGCAGTTTGCCATGGTATGGTAAATGTAGCAGAAAACAAAGATCGATTTATGATAGCTGTAATGTAAACGCTTCTGTACAAAAATTCTGGATGTCGCTATTGGTCTTATCGATACAGCGCCGCTTGCCTTAGATTTTGGTTAGTGTTTTAATTCTCAGCAACCATATTCTCATCGACTTGTACAAAATTAAATGTTGTTTCGGCATGACGCTGGAATACTTAGTAAGTGAGCTAGGAAATAGAAACGGAGGCTTTACGCGGAAATGGTCGTTTATTTTATCGGGATCATCGATTCTCTACATTTTGAATTAAAAGCAACAAGGACGGTATTTGTGTGAGTTTGTTTACTAGCCTCTTACTGAATATAACATTCAGAATACTGCAGTTTTCGATTTGTAACTTGACTTGGTATGGGGAGTCACTCTTTAAAAAAGTTTAGTAGTGTTTGTATCTGAAACATTGACTTACAAACAAATGGATTTTGGGAATGCGTTTAAAAGGGTCCGGACAAAAATGGAATGCAAATACAAAAATGAGTGTGAATATCAAACCAGTCTTGATTTGATCGGCCGCCCGAAAACACGTCCAAAACGACATATTGCCTTGAGAAAACTGTTGAAATTTGAACCCTCGAAGTAGTCGAAGTTTCAAAACTTGACTTAATTGTCAACTTCCTAGTTGCAGTTAGATAAGGTAAAAAAAAGTCTTCAGCTCGGGTCCTCATCTTGGGTCTTTTGCTCAGGTCCTTAGCTCTGGTCCTTACATCAGGTCCTTAGCTCGGGTCCTTAGCACGCGTGTCAATTTCTATGTACCAAAACCTAATAAAACCTTACATCAACCTAATAATCTACCATGAAAACCAAAAAGAAATAAATCTAATGCCAACCCGAATTACGTATAGTAAAAATTAAAAAACAAAATTACAAACTGTTGATAAGTAACAAAATTATGTCTCATACCATTTTTAAATGCTGTTCATGAACTTAGAAATTAACTCTTATGGTGACAAGTATTGATATAAAACCCATAAAACACGTCATGATTTCATCATAATCTCAATTTCTTCGAAAATTATCTGTGTAAATAAAATTTTAATCGAGGAAGTCTTTATTGTTTACCAAATTCAATTAAATTTTGCGAAGTGCGGATGGCTATCAGCTGTCGTTTGTTTACCAAAAATTGCCATTGAATGAAACATTGACATTTGAAGTTTTAAATTCAGTTTGACAATGCGTCACCACACATCAACAGTTTTGCACACCTTGTTAAATGTTCTACCTCAATAGACAAGAAAAGAGTAATTTTTCAATCAGGTGCCTCCTTTACTTTACTGTACGAAACGAAAGCCGAAGAAGGAGAGAATACTTAGCTCTGTTTACCCTTGTCTAATGTTACCATGTTCTTATGTATATTTCAGGGGCACTGTCAGAATAGTACCTCGAAATACGGAATTTACGTGGTGAAATAATGAGAGATGCCAAGATCCCGTGCAATAGTCTCAGAGGTCTTTGAAAATGATCTAGGATTTCTTGGTCTTCATGTGCATGATAAATCCGAGGTCTACGTCACCTAATTACAAAAAAAAACATGTTATAATATGTATGTACAAACAAACAAGGGCATTGGGAATTCGGCGATTTGGGAAGATTTCCACATACAAACGACGGGCCTCATCACCCCCCCCCCGAGCCCCATAATAATAAACAATATCACTCTCGTACTCGTACTCTTGGTGTGATAACGAACGTCTCCTTTGTCTTTCAGCTATAAATAGTAATTGCACTACACAGAACAGAAAGTTTTAAAGCTGGGTCGTCAGAAGAGCAATCCTACAGCAGCCCATTAACAAGCCAAGTCGTAAGAAAAAAAACGAAATAAAAGCAATGAACACATCCGAACGCAATAAATCGCAACAGCGGACTAACACATGGGCGCGGTGTGAGAAACAATCCCAAATTATTTGCGTAGTAGCGGTACTCTTTGTTCAAGCCTGTATCTGCGCCTGCGCTAATTGCCAATTATCTTTGTGATTCTTTTGCCGATTTGGGATTGTACTACCTCTTTCGAAAACTAGTAAAACACAGATGTTTTTAAAATGATCTGCACAAACATTTTATATGTGAGATTTTGTTTTAAAACCACTCTTGTGTAAATTACTTAGAAGTAAATGTGAATTTTCAAATGTTTTCGAGCACGGAGCCTAAGTTTATGTTAATTATGTCGACCTAATTTATATTATATTTTTATGGGAATGCTTTTATTGCAAAACTAATAAAAATTGTTTCAACAAGATAAAAAAAATTTATTATGTTTTTTAAAATGACCCATATGATTTACAAAAAACATAACATTTCAAATATCCTGGAAACGATTCATTTTTGGGTAATACATTATACAGTGAAATCGACTGGAATTTACTTATTCTACACCCCCGTGTAATATCCACTACTAATACCAAGTCACCCTGTATATTATATTTTTCTAAAAAAAATTGGGCAGTTACGATGGCAGATTTTTTTTCCACTTTAGTCACGTAGAGAACATCACTTTCTATTTAAAAAAGTGTATGAAAGGTTTACTCTTGCATTTGAAACACATTCCTTGATCGGTTAAAACCAAAAACATCAAAAAGAAACTTTTTAGTTTAATATAACACTGTAAGTCGTGTATTCCACCTCTTGCAAAACAACTCACGCTTGTAATGTACGACATGATAAAAAAAAGAGACAATAATTCACAACACAATAATTTGTGGCATTTTCTTGTACAGTCTTTATTCAAGTACTAGAGTTATGACATAACGTGCTATGTTTTTCTGGGTTGTGCATGCAATACTGATCAATATTGCTCAGTCCGTATTGTATGACACGAAAAACGTGGCATGGCCTGATACATGAATCGTTCGCCCGTACATTTCGGGTCGTGCATTTTATGTCACCAATTATCGTTGATTGTTGTCAATTATCGTCGTTGACCAACATGATTCAGTAGGAAGATCCAGATCACGTGTCCGACGGACCCATATGGATCCAGTTGGCGGTCATCGTAACTCGGGTTGTAGGACGGAGAGGCACAAAACATGATAGGTGTGCGAGCAGTTAATTTTTAAAAAGGATTTGAGCGATTTTATTGCTTGAATGTATGGATGGAAAAATTATACAACTTTTACTTAAATACAATGTACTAAAAAAAATTATAATCAATCAGTCTCATGTTTTAAATAAGCAATTACAAATATAATAAAATCTTAACTGTCAGTTATAAACAAAAATACCCCTTTTGGTATAAATAGAGAAAAAAAATTGTAACACTGTCTCATCAAACGAAATTAACAAAACTATAAAAACAACATTTCTTTGAACGATTTGAAATAATTACAAAAACCAATACGCCGCCCGTCAATCGGATTCGGATCGCGCCGACCAGTCCAGTCCACCAATCCGATGCGCCGTGTCACCACTCCGAGGAACCGTATCCAATTGGCCGTTGGACACGCATCCATCTGTAACGCGTCTGATGCGTGTCCGAGGATTTATATCCAACCGGACCTACTCATCTCTACAACCAACCAATCATAAAAGTTTTGTTTGGTAAAGTTAAGGAAAAATAAAATTGTTATTAAAGATTTTGTTCCTTTAATAAAAGCAGTTTTATATTTATTCTGATGATACACAAAGCAATGTACAACAACGTAGAACTGCGTAAACTACCGGCTGGAACATTGTATGGTGTTATAGATATTCTAGAGATAAATAATGACTGGAAAAAGGTTTTAGCTCAAATACCAAAGGATCTAGGAAGTGAATTATTTGAGCCTAAGTATAACAATGAACATATAAGGTATTTTCTTTTTATAAAATCAGATCATATTGATATGCTAATAGTTTTTTTTCAACAAACATACTAAACACTATGTTGGTTTTTTATCCTATTAAATACAATTCAGGCTTATAGAAGAACATGCCAAGATCACAAATCGTAAATGTGCTGAAATCTTATTTGATGAGTGGGGTACATCAGGTAAAATAAGACCCACAGTTAATACTTTGAAAGATATTGTTTTAAAGGCAAAAATTTTCAGAGCGGCTGATGAAATTGCATCCTTATTAAAAGGTAACATTTGTTTTAATATCAGTTTAGTGTTAATTTTTTTTAAAATAATTTATTAAAGTGAATCATTTTAGAATCACCTCCAATAAGGCCAAAAGATGGACCAGAAGCTGCCATTGATACAAATGTTACATTGTTACTTAATGATGAACTAATGAAAGAAAATGAAAATGGGTCACACAAACAACTATCAAGTGAAAATCAAGCTATTTGTAATCATACAACAGCCAGAATTAAAACTGAATCAAATTCTCAAGTATCTTATAACATGCCAAACTTAAGTGAAATGGTAACCGACTCAACATCACATGGGGAACAACCTTCAAAACCGACACAGCTCACTGATCTTCCAGAGACAGAGCCTTCGACAGTAGTTAATTTGTCTGGTCCTTATCAGATGTCATTACCAAATATTACTTTCACTAATGAAATTGATAGTACTATTCTGTATGATTCAAACTTAATACATTTCAACTACAAACAGCTTGAAATTATTACAAATGAATTTCATGAGAAAGCAGTGGTTGGAGAGAATGGACTGGCAGGTAGGATAGGATCTGGTGGGTTTGGTGATGTCTTCGTTGGAAACCATCCGAAATATGGATATTTAGCGATAAAGAAAGTAAACAAAAAATTCATTAATGATCATAAACCTGAGCTAGCCATCAAACTGTTTAATGCTGAAGTCAAATTCCTATCACATTTTAGGCATGAAAATATTGTTCCTATAATAGGGTTTTCTAAGGATGGGCCATCTCTTTGTATTGTTTGTGAATATATTGAGGGGGGATCCCTAGATAGAAAGTTGGCTGCTAAAGTTCTTAATGAATCACAAAGATATAAAATCATAAGAGGCACTGCCGAGGGTCTTAAATATTTGCATACCAGTGAAAAGCCAGCTGACAGTGAGGACTTGCTAAAACAAGTTTTTACAATGGCTGGCACTACTGAAGAGTCAACAAAGAATTATTTTGTACATGGAGATGTTAAGACTGCAAATATTCTTTTAACTAAAGATTGTGTACCTAAGGTATCTTTTGCTTTACTATTGAGAACTGAAAATTTATTACGTTTTATGAAACAAAGTTATTAAAAACTTCTTATTTTTTTCCAGCTTTGTGATTTTGGATTAGCAAAACAATCTGACTCTACAATTATAATGTCCCAACCTTTGGGCACCCAGGGCTACATGCCTATTGAAGGATACCATGGAACTATTTCACAGAAAGTTGATATCTACGCTTATGGCATAGTAATGCTTGAGCTATTAACAGGTCTACGGGCAATGTGGTGTGTAAGCAAGATGGAAACTATTTCACTAAAGGATTATGTGCAAGAAAAATGTAAAGATAATGATATAAGTCATGTATTAGATTCAAGTATCAATAACTGGACAAAGTCTAAAGCTCAAGATATTTATATGTTAGCAAAGAGATGTGTAGAATATGATAGAAGGAATCGACCAACTATAGAGGAAATATGTAAGGTTTTCGATGAAATCCTTACAAAATAAATACACTGAGATGATTTTTAAATCTATATATTTACAAATGTTTTATATAAGATCTACAATAAATTTATATTTTTATGTTTAAACTGTTTTTTAATAACTCTATTCTTTGTGGATATTTAAGATTTTCCAAAGATTTAAGTGTAGATGCAGCTTCTGACAGATCTTTGATAATTTTTTTCTGATCTTCATCTGAATATAATTGCACCAGAGTGGAAAACAACTTTTGAATTAGTTCTAAATATCTTTCATTTTGGCATACAAGAAATAGTTTTACTAAAGTGGTGAGCATTTTAGAATCTGTTGAAAGTTTACTAACACACCAGCACTGTTTGATCCATTCTTGTTGACACTGAAATAAAGTAAATGCTACACTGGAAATTGGAAATTTCAATACTAGTTATTTAGAAGCAATGATTAAGTATTTAAAACTTTACCTCTAGTATGTTAGGCAATAGAATTTCAGTAATTCCTTCAGTTAAGCACATATCTAAATTATCAGACAGTGCTATGACAAATTTCTTTTTATACCTCACACTTTCAATACCTATTATTTTTAAAACTTTTGTAACAGCTTCAATGAGTAAAGCCTTCCTGTACAGATTGGTTTCCATATGGAGTTCATTTAAAGTGTTACGAAGAAGATCATGACAGTTGGTCTTCTGAAATCAAAAACAGTACAGGTAAATTACTTTAATACTAATAAATATTCAGACATCACAACAATTAGCAATGTTATTATTATTTTGTGATTTATGGCAATCTGCTGTTGTTACTACACAATAACTATTTCTGCCAATTTCAAGTAATAATAAAAGTAATATTTCAATATTAAAAGTATTCGTAAAATTAAAACATTGCTTTCAAGACATGCGTCCAAAAATCATTAGCAATGTTTATTAATATAATTATTATTTATTTGACATTCACCATTGACTTGTCGATTTATTTTCGTCTTCAAAATGTAACGAACTTCTTTTTTCTGTCTGTACAAGGAAATTACAATTTCTAGTTTAGAATTCCTGTAAATATACAAATGCTAAAATGTCTCCTAATTTACCTATATGATTCTGCTAAATAAGCAGAATAATAACGCAAGCACAAAATGGTGCATATTTTGTTAAAAATGTACAAGAGATGAAAAAGTTTGGAATTTGTTGCTTTAGATGCAAACAGATATATTAAATATACTAAAAAATGTTAAATAACCATTTCCCAAGAATTCAATACTTATGAATTGGCTTTAAGCCCTCTGGTACATGAAAATGTGGGAAGTTTACGATAAATATTAAATAAGTAGATCCACTTTACCTGGACTGAAGAAGTTAACACTAACAGCATTTTAAGAAAACATTCCAAAACTTGCTTTGTTACTTCTATATCTCTTTCAACATAGCTTTTCTTTAAACTTCTAAAAATAACTTCATAGTAATTCCCACCTTGGAAGACATCTTCACTCTGCAAGAAATTCAAATAAGTTACACTTTAAAGTATAACATTATAAAAACTAAAAGATTATTTGACAATAACTGGAATTTTCTTTATATATTTATCCTGTAATAAAGATAGATGGGTCAGGTGCTTGTTCGACAAAACTAAGGAGTACTTGAACTTGAAACTTGAGTACTCAAATGTCTGAATGGGTCACTGTTTTTGATGCATAGTGAATAACTGGTTTTAATTCAA
Organism: Marasmarcha lunaedactyla; assembly: GCA_923062675.1. Classification (NCBI taxonomy): domain Eukaryota; kingdom Metazoa; phylum Arthropoda; class Insecta; order Lepidoptera; family Pterophoridae; genus Marasmarcha; species Marasmarcha lunaedactyla. The sequence goes on from OV281344.1 coordinate 2,569,218, forward strand.
TAGGTCCACTGGTAAAACATAAACTACTTGAGAAAGTTTTTTGAACTGGTGGTAGAGTCATGTTTTATTTGACATCAATAAGAACAAGTAAATGTCAATGTTGAGAAAATAAATATTTCATTTAATTTCATTTCAAAGATAGTGATTTAAATTGGGCAGCAAAATAATCTTACATGATTTACAAGTTACAAAGATTAACTAATAAATAATAATATTTACACAAGTGTCCAAAACCGCAGCACAGCATTGTAAACCTCTGAGCTTATTCTCTTTTATAAAATCATCAATGAGAATTAAAGATACTGGTAATACTTTTTGGGGGCTTACTTCTAAGTTACAGGCCTGAAAAATATCCTATGTTTTAGACATTTAATCTTAAAAACTTAACATGGTATGTCCATTTAGCATAGCTACCTTGATATTAGTAATAACTGAAATGTAGACTTCAGTATGTGCTGGAAAATATCTAAAATTTTCAGGTGTTAAAGTTTGATGTAATTTGATCATACATAAATCAAAAACATCTTGCTTGTTAGTAAATGTTTGACTTAATAATATGTTATCTAATGATTCATTACAAACGTCAGCAAATTGTTGATTTAGTTTAACCGACCAAGAATCACACTCTTCTATGTTCCATGGACCTTTAGATGTTAGTTCTTTATACAAAATAAACAGCGAAGACACTATTAAAGGAGTTGGCACAAAGCTTTTGTTCTTGATTAAGGTGAAAAGTTTTTCCAAATATGTATCTAAACAATTTTTATACAGGGTTTTATTAGGATTAAATTTATCATCCAATCTTGGCAAGAAACAGAAGTTAATCAGAGAAATACATTGATTTTCTATATCAGTATTCATAGTTCCGTATTACGCTTTTAGTAAAATATAAGTCTTCAATTAATTCCTCGATATTAAATATGGGTTAGACTCAGATTCAATATGCCAAAGTTTAAAAATCAACCACCGCAGCCAAACAACGTAAATAAACACGCCAGTAGCGATGGTAACTCAGGCAAGAGCGGCAAGAGTGATATGAGTGATCAAGGACAGTGTTCACAACCTGAAGCCAGGCAGTTATCGTACCAGGGCTGTAAAATTATCGTATATGGATCAAAATTATCGTATCCATCAGGAAAATGGCTAAAATTCTTAAAAAAATCATATGAAACGTGACAATAATACAATGCAAATGATTTACAGTTAAAAGCTTGTAAACTTGTGTTGAAATTATCGTACAATCTGCGTATGATAGTCGTGTACCATCGTACATCGTACGTAGTTATGAAATTTGCTGCGTTCCGTTTGCCAATTACAGCGCTCACAGCGCTAAAAGTGCTCAAAACCGTTCCGATTCGTTTGAGCGCGCTAAAAGTGTTATTAGTGATATTGCAATCGGAACGGTAAATAGCGCGCTTACATTCTGATTGCTCGTCGATTAAGTCTAAAGTTATAATTTCATTAAGATCTTTGATCCTGAATGAAGCAAGAGCCATTTTTTAACATTATTACAAAAGAAAATTAATAAACAAGCTTTTAAAATCTTTAATAGACTAATAAAAACATCAACAAAGTAACGTCATGTGTCAGTTTTGACAGGCCGTTCACAGCGACCATGCTCCGTAGCGTTGGCACTGTGAGCGGTAAGATGGCGGCGTTTATGACGTCATTGATGACGTATCGATATTGCTGTGAGCGCGCTCACGGGCAAACGGAACGGGTATATGAGCGCTGTGAGCGCTGTAATCGGCAAACGGAACGCAGCAATTATCGCACATGTACGATAATTATCGTACGGTTCCGAACGCTGATCAAGGAACATATACACATATACTACGGCGAGAAGAATGACAACTTCATAATAAATATTATGAACAGAAATCGATTGATGTGCCATCTATTGGGGGCCCCCTGAATTATACACTGGCGGGTATTTTAAATTATGGTGTGGTTTGTAATATGCTTACACCATAATTTTAAATTTTTAGGATTTTTGTTATATAAATAAAACAGAATATTTAAGAAATGTGACTTTATTTAAAAAAATCTCATTATTGGTAGATCAGTATAAAATATTTTGCAAAATACATTCAAATGTTTAAAGAGAAGAGGTCATTTAAATACAATTTTGTCAGATATGATGTGAACTAGTAAAATCTATGTATGGTTTTTACAGTAAAAAAAATGTTGGGCAAGTTACATGACAAAATGAAATAAGTACTAGGTGAGCGAGATGAAGCGACGATGGCCTTCGGCGAAATTGTCTATATCAGGAATGAGGTCAGCTGTTACCACAGCTTCCGTTGGAAGTTCCCTGAAATAATATATGTCGCAGCGGGATTTCCGGAGCGACTTATTATAATTAAAACCCAAATTCTTAGTTTATCATTTTGATTAATTATTTAACTTGCTAAAATCTTATTATATTTTTTGAGAAAGCTTTTATTTCACAACATAATTTTACCATCAATTTTAGTTTTATAATGAATTGTTTTGATTACAAGTCTTTGCGTAGTAAGTACTTGATTTAAATTAAAATTATTGTTTTCTAAGTTTTTCTAAAGTTGTGACACAATTGATTTATTTGTGAAATCCCTAAAATAATTAAGATTAATTTTAAGAGCAGTGATTTAATTGTTCAGTGAATTTCGAAAATAAAGATGGCGCCACCTGTCTCCATTTTGCCGGAACTTGACGTTGGCGGCAAAATGACGGCAGGCTACGCTCCACTTGCACGTGGTGAGTCAGTTTTGTTCGGATTTTTAACGAAATTATATGTGAGTATTAAATCTTTGTCTAATTTTCGAAATAATGATTTTGTGTTCTAGTTATTGTGATTCTAGCTTCAAAAATGAAGCGAGTGTTAATTGTTTAGTTTTTGAAAATTCACATGTAACGAAAGCAAGCTTCATTTAAATTGTTTTAGAATATTGTTATTGTAATATTGAAAATAGTGATTTAAAAGAATAAAACCCTATGAGTTTCTTGTCTGTTCTTCTCATAGAGGTTGTCTTTTGCGAACAGACGTAGTTTTAAACAAATCCCCTTTTCCAAAATAAATTAATAGTGAACTAATAATCGAAAATAAACTAATTTGGATTCTGGTCGTTATTTTGAATTTTATTATTACCAACTTAGATATTTAATTCATTTTAGTAATATTATCAGTAGGTAGGAAGAAAATAGTGATAGCTAAACCATAACCTTGTAACAAGGTTAATGGTTTCGCATATTTTTAAAAATCCTTGGTTATCTTTTATTGCGACATCAGAAGTGGGATCGAAATGCGATCCTTTGTAATTATATTTTTCTGTTTCGGGTTTTAAAATTTTTTCAGACGAACGAGACGTATACCATCACGATGAACGCGGCTGATCCAGACGAACTAGCCCCCACGTGTCCACCTGCATCGAGTGACCAGGTCCCGAGCATCCCAATGGCGCTTAATACGGTATCACCACAGATCGGTAATGTACCACCTGATTTCTTTCTACGTATGATGGATATCATGCAAAACATGAGTGAACGCCTCCTACAACCTTCTAATAATAAGTTTAGGATCACAGATATATTCCTCCCCTCGTACGATCCTGACGGTAATGTTGGAGTGCGCGAGTGGTGTAATCACATTTCCACTGCAAAAGACACATACAACTTCAGTGACTATGATATTCGAATGAAGGTGACTAGCTTGTTAAAAGGTCGAGCTAAAATATGGGCCGATAATTGGCTCGTAACTACGTCAACGTGGGATGAACTACGGCAAATTATTATTACAACTTTTGAACCTGAAACGCGTTACTCCCGAGACATACTCCGTTTTAGAGAACACGTCTACGACCAGTTTAAAGATATCTCAGAATTTTTGACGCAGTCGTGGATTTTATGGAGACGTGTAACAAAAGATAAGCTCGACGATCTTGATGCGGTAGAAGCGGTGATAGGAACGATTAACGACGCGCGCCTCAGAATTGAACTAATGAATGCCAGAGCCAGTTCAGCGCCCGAGTTGATTTCTGTTGCCATTTGCATCCACAAACGTTCTAACCAACATAGCTCTAATTCCAATCCACCGCTGCAAAAACGTTTGCGCTTTTCTGAAAATAGGCCGGACACTTCTCCTTATTGTAGTCATTGTAAAAGAACCGGCCACTCCCTTAGTGTTTGTCGTAGCAAAAATACTACTCAACCGAATGTGCAACCAACCGATAAGACTGCTATAACAGCGACTTCGTCTAGACCAACTGATACCAATCGTAGATATTGTTCTTTTTGCTCAAAACCGGGTCATACTTTTGACACACGAGAAAAAGAGATAGCTTCCAAAGTTAATACTGTATCTCGTAACCAATCTCGTTAGAATACTATGCGTATACGTGTAGGCGATATTATAATAGATAGTGTTTTTGATAGCGGCGCTGAATGCTCCATAATGTGCGACTCCATCGCAAACAAATTGCCAGGGCGTAGAGAGCAGGTAGTAAGTTACTTACGAGGCTTAGGCCTATTCCCGGTAATATCCACTAGTACATTGACGACCATATGCGGCATATGTCGAAATAGTGTTTCATGTTTTGCCCGACTCCGAAATGACATCCTACGTTCTGGTAGGCCTGAATTTACTGCACGACACTAGTTTAAGTGTTATTGTGACACATGATAGTGCAGTGTTGGTACCTTGCGCACGTGTCATGCACATGCGATCTGTCAGCCCTATATTCGACGGTATAGATCACGACCTCACTGAGCAATCTGAGATTGACCAGTTACTTTGCTTACTTAACCTGTACTCGGACCTTTTCACGCGAGGCTTTGCAAAATCTCGTGTAAACACAGGTCAATTAGAAATACGATTAAAAGACAAAAACAAATATGTTGAGAGAAGACCTTATAGATTGAGTCCGGTTGAGCGTGAAAAAGTTAAGGATATAGTTGCTGAATTAATTGAGAATGGTATTGTGCGAGAAAGTAATTCTCCATACTCGAGCCCAATTATCTTAGTCAAAAAGAAAAATTGCGACGACCGCATGTGCGTAGACTATCGTGAGTTAAACTCTAACACGGTACGCGATCATTACCCTCTTCCCCTGATTGCCGACCAAATTGATCAGTTGGCCGGTGGTCAGTATTATACAAGCCTAGATATGGCATCCGGGTTCCACCAGATTCCAATTTCACCGGAACCTATCAAGAAAAATGGCTTTTGTCACACCCGACGGGCTCTACGAATACCTTACTATGCCCTTTGGCTTGTGCAACGCGCCGTCCATCTACCAGAGATGTATTAATCGTGCATTAGGTCCTCTTCTCAATACTGGTAGTGCCAATAATGGACACAACGATAGCATAGCCCAGGTTTACATTCATGACGTCATAAGTAAATGTCGCGATTTTACCTCCGGTCTTGCACATTTGGAGAGGATTTTAATTGCTTTGAGACAATCGGGGTTTTCCATAAACGTTGACAAACGTTACCTCGGCAATGTAGTTGAGAATGGTAAGGTCCATCCTAGTACCAAAAAGGTTGAAGCCTTACATAAGGCTGCTGCACCCTCCACGGTAAAGCAAGTTCGCCAATTCAATGGCTTGGCGGGTTATTTCCGTCGTTTTATTCCCGATTTCGCTCGAACGATGATCCCCCTTTATGATTTGACCAAGCAAGGCGCTAAATGGCAATGGAATCACGTTCATGAAGAGGCTCGTCAGAAAATATTTCGTCACCTCGTTTCTGGGCCAGCGCTCACAATATTCCAAGAGGGAGAGCCGATCGAACTATTTACAGACGCCAGTAGTCTCGGATTTGGTGCAATACTCGTTCAGGTCAGTAATGGTCGACAGCATATCGTAGCATACTTTAGCATGCGTACAACCGACATAGAAAGCAGATACCATTCATACGAACTGGAGACGCTGGCTGTAGTTAGAGCGATAAAACACTTTCGGCACTTTCTTTATGGACGGAAATTCAAAGTAGTCACAGACTGCAATGCGCTTAAGGCGTCTAAACACAAACAAGACCTAGTACCGCGAATCCACAGGTGGTGGGCTGTATATATATATCTCCAAAACTTTGATTTTGACATAGAGTACAGGAAGGGCGAGCGGATGCAGCATGCAGACTTCTTGAGCCGAAATCCAGTGCCACTGTCGGTCAACGTTATGACCAGTAACCTAGATTGGCTTAATATAGAACAGCGTCGCGATCCAGAACTGCGTCCTATCATAGACACCTTAGGCGGTGGCGAGGAAGTTCGCGGTTATCGACTCGAAGATAACGTTCTCAAATATGAACGGAACGATCCCATTTTAGGGAAAAAAATTCTTGCTGTTGTACCACGAACTTTCCAATGGAGCCTCATAAATACCTTCCACTCTACATTGAAACACGCAGGATGGGAGAAAACTCTACACAAAATAAAGGACTCTTATTATTTTGACAAAATGAGTACCATTGTCAGAGATTTCGTTGACAACTGCGTAGTATGTAAAACATCAAACGTCCGGCGCCACCCAAGTACAATTACACCCCATTCGGAAGCCAACAGTGCCGTTTGAGGTCATACATATGGACATAACTGGTAAACTTGGCTCTCCAAATGACCAAGAGTATGTTGTAGTCACAGTAGATGCATTTACCAAATATGTGCTACTCCGTCATACAAATGACGAAAGTCAACATAGTACCCTAGCTGCATTAAAACAGGTTATTCATCTCTTCGTAGCCCCACGACAGATTATTGTAGACGGCGGGCGCGAGTTCCTGGGCGATTATAAAAATTATTGTGAGACGTACGGTATTGAAATTTACGCAATATCACCAGGCACCAGCAGAGCAAACGGACAGGTGGAGAGAGTCATGGCAACGCTAAAGAACGGGCTCGTTATAATTAAAAATTACGAGACACTTGACAGGCATACGGCACTGGAGAGTCTTCAGCTCGCTATGAACTGTACGGTACACAGAACAACAGGTACTGCTCCAATAACACTCTTAACTCGTCGTCAAAATTGCGTTCATTTTGCAAAAATAATAATATTTATAACTGAAACAGTGTGGTTCAGCTTGCTCGATCTGCATTGTAAACCAAATGCTTTCTTTACAAGTACACTGATCCAGTGCACGCACACACATACAACTCCACTTTGTCTGTAGATACGGGGATCCAGTTGTAATGGTAAATCTTACCTTGAGCAATTTCGCAATACATTCCTGCTGCAACTGAGTGGCTCAAAACTTGAGCTGCTAAGTTAACTCTCATTTTCTGTTTGTATTTGGGTTTAAATGTTCCGTTCGAAGTTTTGGTGCAAAAACAAAGTTTGGGTTTTTATTATCAATTTCATAAAATTTTTAGATGTGGCTCCATTTGGCAATACCTGTAATTAAATAAATGTATTATATTGAGACAAACCATTTTCAAATACTTAAATAGTTAATGAGAAATTAATGCCTGTAAATCGTAGATTTTGGCACTGACTCACTGACTGACAGGTCGTCAAAAATCTATTTCTATTCTAATGTTTTTGAAATGTAAATGTACAGGCAAATTCTTTGCAACTAAAAACAAGGAAAGCGTATCAGAATTCACCATCACAATTTACACAGTTACAACGGATGTGGAAAAAATAAAAAATGTGTCTATTTTTACCCTATACCATTATAGAAGCCGTTATTCCAAAACCAACAGCTTTTATTTCACTTCAATAAGTATTTACAAATTTTTATTTTTTCACTTTTCATTCATGTTCACTAATTTCATTTCTTACCTTCATCAATGTTGCCTTCAGATGTTATATATGTGGAATGTTTAATATTATATTTCTTGAATAAATTTCTGAAACTATTTGCTTCGAAACAGTGATACAGCACCTAAAAATATTTTAAAATATTTCAGTTACTTATTTAATGTCTAATTTTAATTTAAAGCAAAAAGTTTAAATTTTAGTATTTTCAAAAAATAAACTAACAGTTACCTCTTTAATTAAAACAGCAAGTCTATCTGCAGTTACTGACAAGCCAGACAATTGATAGGCCACTGGCTGCATCAGCTTTTTTCTAATGCCACAAATCATAAATGCCAGTGCATGGGATGCAACTTGGGAGGATTGGCTGTGCTGGCCATGGTCTTGATAGCCATCAATTTTGTCTTCTTTATTATTGTAAAGTAAATGTTTTTTAATTCCCATTTCATCAAATGTCAATACATATTCATTTTCCTTGGGGTCTTGACTGTCAAAACTTTTTTAACATCTAAAAATTTTTTTTATTGATGCCATGTAGGATAATCAACCTGCGCAAAAGATTGTAGCAAGTTAGCGATCTTTTAAGAGTTCTTAATGCTGTAATTTTTTGATGTTTTGTCCAGTGTCTGCCTTTCTCTTTTCTTTTAAAATTTTTAATTTCTCCTTGTAGAATTAGGGCCATGGTTGGAGTTATTTTCTGTGAAAGATACCTTAAGCTGTCGTCCTCCAAAGCTTTTAATAGTTGATCATTTGTTTGATTTTTTATTTCGAAGCTGACAAATGTTTTGTATATGTTTTCTGCATTTTCTCATATAATGTTTTTGTTTGTCTGGTACAGTGGGCAATATGCTAGTTGAAGCGGTTGAAACAGGTGCTTCCAATTCAGTAATTTTACATGTTTCGGTTGCTGGAGCTCCTTTAATGTAAATTAAGTTTGTTTTCTCCCCCAATGGAGACTGCGAAGGCCCCGCAGCTGTCATTTTTTTCTCCGTTCATGGAGATAGGTGAACAGTTTGATTGGTGTGCCACACTGCTGTCAGATTTATTTGGAACTTGTAGCACAACTCTCTAAAATGAAAACAATAAGAAATTGAACACAAATTATTCAAGTGAACTAATATCTCAGTTGAAAGACATATGCCGAGCACAAACCACAACATCCTCCGGAACACCAAATCTATGGAAAGTTTTTTTTACTCAAAATTAACAAATGATGTTGGCTTAAAGTGTTGTTCACACAGCATATAATGTTCCGAATACAGCCGTTTTTGGAATTCTGTAGTACACTTTTTTTCTGGGAAACAGTATTTTGCCCATGATTCACATCTCAAAAGAAAAACAACAATAATAAAAACAATATTTCATTACCTTTATAATCAAAGTTCTTTACGATAATAGTAAAAGTTGAGGTTTAAAGGCTGAGGCATTGTGGTTGGTATTTAACATACCGAAGTGAGTTTGTAATTCCAGGGCGAGGAAAGCGAAATAATTTCAACTTCTTGTCATTTGCAACAGATCGCCCGCACTTAAAACACTTCCGTTTATTTTCTTTCATCGTACAAACAGGCAAGCAAACTTACTTATTCTCAATATCAAACACTTGTGAAGTTACCACGCGAACGGAGGAGTAAGGGCTCTATACAACGTTATTGTGGGGAAGCAGCAAGAAAAAGAACAAGAGATTTCACTGAAATTAATGAAATCACAAAACGGCGCATACGCAACTCGTACGCAACCGACGTAGTATATTATATGTTACTTGAATCGACCACACCTCAGCGCAAAACGGGCAGCCATTTTGATTTGATTCGACATAAATGGGTTCATTCATACATACTTCATTCATTTTTAGTGTTGCTATTGTAAAAACAATCTTATGATTTTTTTAAATGAAAACATTTCTCCGGTCCCCCTGGGGGGGTATGTTGCAATTGTGTAGAACAAAGTGAACCCCCCCGGAGTGATAGATAAAAAAGATATGTATCACTCCGTTTGAATCAATCACTCTATATCCTTCATATCCAAATGTATCATTGTTTCTTTACAACTCACTCACTCACGCACGCGTCGTATGATTATCTCGCTCGCACAATGCTAGGAAAAGAAGTCTCGCAACTCGCAACCAATAGTTTTCAAAATACACAGTTTCAGAACCCGTTATTGGGTACCGATAAACAGTTTCGTTTCGTTACCGCAAAATTGCGCCATCACTAAGAAACAGCTGCCGATTAAACCAAATCAATCAATAATCTTTCATTTCATCATATCTTTTATATCTCTCATTCATATATTTGATCCAATTTAAATAATCGAATTTTCAAAATAAACTAAAATTCGCCAGCATTACATACATTAAAATTCTTTTTCGCAAAACTTTCTGAATGGCCTGGGATTAAAAGAAAGTCACTATTTAAGACAAGTGTCAAGAACTGTTTATTAAAACATCAATCATTTCGCATTTAGTGGCAAGAAAATCTCTAACTCTAAGCCTGTGTTTAGACAAGTCAAGACATTTGCAGACAGCAAGACAGTTGCCAACTATTCTTGAAGATCAATTATTGCGATTGCGAGTAATAATATTACTTCATAAATATACAGGGTGCCCATAACTTGCACGACAAACTGAAATGAAAGAAAGATTAAAGCGTGCCCTCCCAGATAAAAAAAAATTACCTTACTCAAAGTGTCACCGTTTTCGAGATTTTCCTGTCTTTTCATTTTTTCCGATGCCGCTTTTGGCGAGTTTTTTTGTTGGTAATAATAGACATAACTACTAAAATTTTTTTAAAATTTATGCCCTGCATTATGTAACGAAACATCATGTGGTCATACCGAGGTGATGTTTCCATATTTCGCATTGTTGAACGAAAATAAGAAAATGCATGCTTCTGACTCTGAGTCTGTGTAAACTTGTTGTCTTCTAGTCTGTGGTTTGTTTTGAGCTCGCCGTAGTATATGTTCCTCGGTTCTGAGTTAGAGCTGACTTGCTGCGTTCCGTTTGCCGATTACAGCGCTCACAGCGCTCATATACCCGTTCCGATTGCCCTTGACTGCGCTCACAGCGATATCGATACGTCATCAATGACGTCATAAACGCCGCCATCTTCCCGCTCACAGTGCCCAAGCTACGGAGCATAGTCCCTGTGAGTGGCCTGTCAAAACTGACACATGACGTTAATTTGTTGATGTTTTTATTAGTCGATTAAAGATTTTAAAAGCTTGCTTATTCATTTTCTTTTGTAATAATGTTAAAAAATGGCTCCTGCTTGACTTAATGGCTAAAATGGCTGCGTAACTTTAGACTTAATCGACGAACAATCAGAATGTTAGCGCGATATTTACCGTTCCGATTGCAATAGCACTAATAACACTTTTTGCGAGCTCAAACGAATCGGAACGGTTTTGAGCACCTTTAGCGCTGTGAGCGCTGTAATCGGCAAACGGAACGCAGCAACTGTAGGGTTTCAAAAATCGATATACACGGCTAGGTACGACTTACAAAAATACTTAAAACAAAGGTACAACTAACATTTGAATGACTTTGGAGGTGTTTGATGTTCGATTACAATAATCATAATCCCTTTACTCACTACCAATAACTCGATTATAAATCAAGGTGTTTGCTGTTGTTATATCAATAGTAAATAATAATAACGGTTATAGAACAATAATTAAATCAAAGAAAAACTCCAAATTGTAAAATAAAAGTAACAACAGAATTAATAAAACATCAAAATGACAGATAGCGCCATGTTTTGATTATGTAGTATGGCTGATTCTCGGTTTGAAAATGTTTTCCTAAGACAAAACTAAATGAAATTATGAAATATTGGTTCTATTAATATTAATACTCGTTCTATTTATTTAATTCAATCCTAGAACACCCGTACAAAAGCTAGCCAAGTGCCTTTAAATATTGAAATGTCTCCTTTGGGTAAGGGAATTAGCCAATTTCATGATTTCGTCTTTTGATTGATTTTGAGATTGGGATACCTCGGAGTACTGAAAATATAGTAAACAGAATAAATAGTTGGCGAACATTTAGTACATTAGAGTGTTTGTACAATTCTTTAGTGGGTGATCTTTTTGGTCTACAAATACTGACTTTAAGAAGAGCTCTTTGAACATACTATATGGGATTGGCATGAAGTGAAGTAGGTAACTTTTATCATTTTATTTGTGACTAAATAACGAAGTATTTTAAAGACATAAATAAGTTTGCTGTTTCCAACTGAGGGCACGAGTTGGTTGGATTTTCACAGAAGTCCACTCCAGTTAGCGTGATGAGTAGGTTGGGATTTACTTCTTATGGAAAATGTAATGATTTTGGTTTTGGAAAGATTTATTTATTTTTTTTTTATTGAAAAAGGATTAGACGTTTGTTTTCTATCTCACCTGATGTAAAGTGACGATGAAGATGAAGGTGTTACACGTTTATCCACGAGATAACTGTTCCCTCGACGCTTGAAAGAACCAGGACTATAGTTTTCTGAATAACGCAGGTAGTTCATTCCAAACCTTGGCGACCCGCACCAAAAAGGATTTATCGAAGCGTTTGGTTCGACTTCTTGGGATATCAACCATAAAGGGATGGAAGGCCTGTCTGCGACTAGTAGTCCGATGTAAGAAGGGTGTGGGTTCAACCTGATTAAAAAGAGCATTCGCGCACTCTCCAAAATGTAATCCGTAGAAGACTGCTAGTTAGTGTGTTGTTTTAAGCAGGTGTAGCATTTTATTTAGCCCTTCTTGGGCATGGGCATCTTCTGCTTCACGCAAGAATCGGTAGTGACAGTTTAAGCTCCACGAATACCCAGACTCTCCAATTTGAGTAAAAGATTTTCGATAAAGCTGGAAGGATAGCTTTGGGGCTATAATTCGTAAGAAAATCCCTTTCCCCAGCCTTATGTATAGGTATTTATGGGTGAGTCTGGAGAATTTCCTTGTTTAAAATATCTATTAAAAAACCCAGCCAATGCCTCTGTTGAAGTAGCGTTTCGATTTTGTAGGATATGTTATCCCAATCTGTAGCCACATCAGTTTTTAGTGAGTTGATTTAAAGTTGGACCGTCTACAATTTTTTGTTCACTGACTTTAGATTTGCGAGGTGGTATATTACTTGCCAATGTATGTCCGATGGTCGCAAAGTAGTTATACCCACAGTTTAATGATTCAGTAGGAGCTTTACATATACTAAGATTTTTGTTATTGCGGTGTTTATTACATTCTTGAGGGATCATTATTTCTTATATTTTTACTCACTTTTTCTAAGTGTTCCCTTTCGTGTTGTCTATTTATTTTTCAGAGGATGATATTGCAATAAATTATATCCCTTAAATTTTTCGTCTTTAAAATTAAATTATCAGGGTTGTTTTTTAAATTTCGATGCATCGCGTCTCCATTTTTTATGTAGCGTAGTAATGCCCATGATCTCCAAGTTTTAATAATAAGGTGTTTTCTTGAGCTTTTTACAGACAAAGTACTTTTTTGCTATAGTTATGCGTAGCTTGGTTGGGGTTAGTGAAGTTATAAATTAATTTTCAGTTTTAATATTTTTATCTAAGCTTTCATAACAATTTTTTGTATATCAAATCAAATCAAATCAAATCAAATCATTTATTTGCCAAAATACAATGTAAGTAACAGTTTTTGTGGTTGTACATTTAGTTCCAATTGTATCTACCCCGTTTGAAGTGGGTGTGCAAATTTTCGGGACATATGAGAAACAAATTATGATATTATGATATGTATGATATGATGTGATGGTAGTGGGAGAATTTTAAATTTAACAAAATAGGGTTTACAGCTCTCCTCACGTTTAATTCCTGCAATGGCTCTAATGCACTGTTTCTGCGCTTTAAATACTCTACCTACTTCTACACTATTGCCCCAGTTTATCAAACCGTAGCGAAGGATTGATCCAATGTACCCATGATATGCAGTCAGGGATTGTTCAACAGAAGCTACTTTCCGTAGTCTGTACAAGGCAAACACAAATTTGTTGATTTTTTTACACACACCATCAACATGACTTTTCCAATGCACGTGTTCATCTAGGGTGATGCCTAGAAACTTTGTACTATTCACTAAATGTATTGGAATATTGTCAAATTTCATATTTATATTTAACCTTAAAGCATTCGACGTCCGAAAATTAATAGCTTTTGTTTTATTTATATTAATTTTAAGGTTATTATTGTCCATCCATTTAACAATACTTGTTACTGTATCATTAATTTCGCCTTCTAATATTTCATTCTTTTTATCTTTAGCCCCTTTTATTATAACCGTGGTATCATCAGCAAAAAGAAAACATTTATTTTTAGTGATGTCGGGTAATTCGTTAATGTACAACAAAAATAGAATAGGTCCTAATATACTTCCCTGTGGGACACCGTTAGGGATTTTAGAAAAAGGCGAGCGTGCAGTGATTTTGCTTTTAGTAACAGTGTCTACTCTAGAAATTTGTGTACTTTGTGGGCGATTTTCTAGGTAGCTTTTAAACCAGTCCTGTGCGATTCCTCTTACGCCGTAATCGTGTAATTTAGATAAAAGTAGAGAATGACTGACGAGGTCAAAAGCTTTCGACATATCAAGGAATAGAGCTACCACTGGCTGTTTTTTATCAAGGCATTCAATTATGTATTTAATGAGTGAGAAACACGCTAAAGAAGTAGATTTTCCTTGTTGAAAACCATACTGTTCATTTTTTGTAATTTTATTATCACTAATAAGAGACTAATTTTTTGGCCATAATTTTTTCAAAGATCTTTGAGATAACTGGTATATGAGTGATAGGTCTGTAGTTATTTAATTCTGTGGGATCACCAGCTTTGAACAACGGTTTAACAATAGAAAGTTTTAGTTTGGTCGGAAAATTACCTTGCTGAAATGAAAGATTCAAAATGTGGCACAAAGGAACAGCTAATTCTTGGAAGCATGATTTGAGAACATCTGTAGTCACCTCATCATAGCCTACTGAATGTGTGTTTTTTAAGGACATTATAGTTTGTTTAACTTCATTTTGAGTAACTGGTGTCAAGAACATACTTTTTGACAAATTGCAAGAGTTAGTGTTAATTAACTCAGAATCAGATTTTTTGGAAATGTTAATAAAATATTCATTAAATGTCTTTGCTATATCATTAAAATTATCAATAATTGAATTTTTCGATTTAATGCATTTTATTTCATTGTATAAAGATGAATTGTTGATGTTTTGTTTTATAATTTGCCAAGCAGATCTGCATTTATTTGTTGACTTTGTCAAGGTTTTGATGTTTTGGCATTTTCTGGACGTAAAAATACATTTCTGTAAAATTTTTGAATATGTGAGATAATTTTTGTGGTATTTTATTTTATTAGTTTTAGTGGAATTAAGATACTTAAAATATAATTTACGTTTCGTAGAGCTACTTTTTCTTAAACTTTTTGATATCCGTGTTGCTTTTTTTTGTTGGATACTGACCTTGACCTTTATCTTTGGTAAAAAAGCATTGTTATTAAATCATAAAATTTATCAAAAGCTTTGCCGCAATCAGATTCATTTAAAACTTCGTTAAATGTTAAGCTTTTTATGTAATTTGAGAACTTTATTTTGTTTTCAGTGCTGAAATCTCTTTTATATTTAAACCAATGTTTGAGATTATTGAATTCGCCTGCATATAGAGACAATATTTGGCATGTGTCGTGATCAGAAAAAGATACCGGCTCAGTGTATCCTATTGCATTAGGGATGTTGGAAGCAAAAATGTCTAAACATGCTTTCTTTCTTGTAGGTGAGTTGATGTCAATATTGTTATTTTGTAAAATGTCTTGTAAGTTGAAGGTATGTTTATTTTTTGTCAGTAGGTTAATATTCCAGTCACCGCATAGTATTATTTTTCGTCCTTTTCTATTAATTTTTTTCAAAAGAATATTAATTTTATCCAAAAATATTGAGACGTTAGAAGATGGAGTGCGATAAATAGATACAATAATTATTTTCGGACTAATAATCTCAATACCGCAACACTCAAAGTTCTCCTTTTCTGAAAGGCACTCCGCAATTTCCAGAGTTTTATATTTATAAAGATCGTTTATTAATATACATGAACCTCCCCTTTTTTTATCATTTCTTGACCAATGCGCTGCCAACTTATAGTTATTGAGAACAACATTTATTTCGTGTCCACACTTTACGAACGTTTCACTTAGGCATATTATATCAATACATTTATTTTTATTTTTGAGCTTATCTAGTAGTAGTTCAAGGTCATCTTTTTTTTTAAAAGGCTTGCGATATTTTGATGAAGTACCCTAAAATTATGAGATTTAGTCTCGAAAAAAGCAATTATTTTTTTTATTTATAGTTTTAAAGTAATGTAGGATTGTACCTTTTGTTTGCGATGTTGAGTTATTTTGTTTTTAAGGTATTATGGATTTATTATTGTCACAGTTTTTAAAATAGAAAGGGATTGTACCTTTGCTAACCTGGGGACGCTGTTTGCAATATGAATAATTGTTCATTATTGTATTAGGATTGTTTTTATGTTTGTGTTCTTGCCAAATTTTTCCAAAGTTTATTATAAATGTTTTCGTGTATTCATGGGATTCAATTTCAATTTTTAATTTTTCACATAGAAATTTAAAATGTATGTCATGGTTTCCATTTAAAGTTAAATTAATGAATTTACAATTGGGGAAAAGGGAGCTTAGGGTTTTTAAGTTGTGATTTATGGCAGACGTGTTTAAATAGGGATTAAAAATGTTTTGTATCAAGAAAACCTGGGTATTCTCCATCTTTTTGAGTGCAATACTAAGTTCACATAACATTTTAGTAGGATTTTTTTCATTTGAGCCTATAAATAAAATTAATAAGTCGTTTTTACCTAAATGCGAGTAATTTGTGTTGAGGACAGTAGAACAATCCGCACCCGGTTTAACAAATGAGGCAATGTTACATTTGTATGGTGAATTTAGAAACATATTATTTAGGGCGCTAGAAATTCCTACAGCCTGTTGATCTCCCAATATTAATATTTCAGGTTTTGTATCGATAATGTGCTTTCTATATTGACTGGTAGTTAGTTTCGGTTTCATAAAGTTGAGTTGTTCATATGTTGATTCATTCAACTTTTTTAGACCGATATGGTGCGGTGAAGAGATAGATGTTCTAGGTGTTTGTTTTTCTACAGAAGTTTCATGTTCTGCTTTTTTTGATGTTGCGGATGTGTTCCTGGTAAGTCGTTTATTCTCTATTTGTGTCGATATGTTACATGATACATGATATTCCTTTTCTTGAGAGTTACATATTGGTGAGCTAGTTGTTATGTTTATTGTTGGAAGAAATCTTTTGTATGTTTCAATTACTCTATAACACTTATTTAATTCTGTTTGTAGTTTCTTCTTTTCTACTATCAAGTTTTCTATTTCCATATTTGCGGACATTAATTTTGTATTAAGTTCATCAACTTGGATTTTTATTTCATTAATATCACTGTCATTTAGGAACTGAGAATTTTGTAAGCTTTTCATTGTATTGTCAAGTATGGAAGCGTTAGAGTAATCAAATGTGCTATTTAAAAATCTTGAGGCATCTACTGAGTTAGATCTTCTCATTTTTCTTCTTTGAGTTATGTTATCATTCCTGGTGTTATCCATGATTTTGGTTCAATATAATTCAAACTATGCAAATGTTCTACTGCGTCTTTGTTAGCTTAAGTTCTTAGTGTTTGTTCTATTCAAAAATCATTCAAAAACCATAAATTTTATTTTCTTCTAAAGTAACATTTCATATCCAGAAGTAATGTTCTAAATTCATAATAGGTCTTTACCTATGAAACTGCCGTTTTGCCGTACTGGCCATTTCAAATGAAAATATTTTTTTTTTACTTATAATTCTAATTTCAAATTAATTTTATTTGACAAACATGGAATTCTTTTTCTAAAATCGTCATTTGTTTCATAGTTAGTGTTTTGTTTTCAACGCATTCGAAAATTTTTCGTCATCATGGATAAGTTAAAAATTCGAGTAATTATGGAGTATGAGTACCGTCGTGGCAGCAAAGCGGCACAAGCGGTACGCAACATCAACGACGTTTACGGAGCGAACACTACAAATGAACGCACCACCCGTTATTGGTTTACCCGCTTCCGTTCTGGAAATTTTGACCTGAAAAATGAACCCCGTGGTCGTCCGAAAACTTTGGTCGACAATGACGAATTAAAGGCAATTGTGGAAGCTGATGAAACTCAATCCACGGCTGAATTAGCAGCAGCTTTCGACGTTAGCATCAAAACAATATTGGTCCATTTGCGTCAAATTGGCAAGGTAAAAAAGCTTGACAAATGGGTACCCCACGAACTCAATGACCGCCAGCGCGAAGTACGCGTGGAGACGTGTCTTGCACTGCTCAGCAGGCATACAAATGAAGGAATTCTCAACCGCATTGTTACTTGTGACGAGAAATGGATCCTGTTTGACAATCGTAAGCGCTCAGCAAGTTGGTTGGACCCTGGTTCAGCACCCAAACAATGCCCTAAACGAAAACTAAGCTCGAACTGAGGATCGAACTCGGATAACATTGACTAAGGGCTCGACGCAGCGCCTTAACCGCTTAAGCCACTGAACTGCTGTCAGTGTAGATGAAATTAGCAATCGTATATTTATGTTTGTTTAGAGTTATTGAGGGTAGTCTTAAAAAATAACTCGATTCTCAATATAACGTTCACCTCAGATTTAAAATACTTCACTGGCACTGAGAATTAATGCACAATTGATTGTTATTTAATCACAAGTTATACGTATCCGTTTTGGCACTATGCGTATCACTATTGTACTTTAATTTGGATCAAAGTTTTCTTGTGTTCTATGTTTATTATTTGTTGTTCACACTGTCACTTTTGTTTATAATTTATTGGTTTTCTTGGCTCAATCGATATAATTCACAATTGAAACATTGATTTAACACTCCATTAATACTTTTACGATGTTTTAATAACTATATTTTAGTTAAATCTATTTTTTAACAACCAAATTACACAGAGCAGTTGTTTACGCTTCAAAGTACCCTACCGGTTTTATTTATGTAACTTTATTTATAATTTTTAATTAATTATTTATAATAATTTACAATTTTATTTATGTAACTGCTTTTAGGAGCTTTATTTAGTAAGAATAAACCAAGCGGTTGGCGACTCTGGAATAAATAATGTGCGGTTTACATGTATTAAGTAGTTAAGTTGGTAACTAAATTTTACCTAAATTTTAAGTTACTACATGTCACTTGCGTGTCCAAACGGATTAAGTAGTTAAGTTCATAAGTTCAATGAAGATGAGCAGTGATGAATGTCAAGGAATTCGTCAATTCTGTACTTAGATATATGGCAAACGTGATTTTGCACAAATTCAGAGAAGAATTTTATTCGGAAATAAAATCTTTACAAGAATATGTTTTATAAAAAATTTTTAACTCGTTTATTTTACAAGCGTACCTATTAAAAATATTCTTCAACAATTTTTTTTGTAGTAACTAAAATCCACTCCGACATTTAAAAAAAAGGGTTAATGCGAAATAAATGCGAGCTCTTGCCGCCACCCGCTTTGTCAACTTATGCACTTAACTAAAAACCACGTCCTAACGTGTTGAGTGAGAAGCCCCGCCCACCTACTTATATGAAAAATAGAACGAATCCTAATCTACTTAATCACATGCGTACTAAATTTTAAGTTACCACTTGTCACTTAATTGACTGTTTACACGCAACTTTTAACTTAAAATTTTGTTACCAACTTAACCACTTAACGCGTGTAAACCAGCCATAATGCGCGTTTTACATGTATTAAGTAATTAAGTTGGTAACTAAATTTTAAGTTACTACATGTCACTTGTGTGTCCAAACGGATTAAGTAGTTAAGTTCATAAGTTCAATGAAGATGAGCAGTGATGAATCTCAAGGAGTTCGTCAATTCTGTACTTAGATATATGGTAAATGTGATTTTGGACAAATTCAGAGAAGATTTTTATTTGGAAATTAAAATCTTTACAAGAATATGTTTTTTTCTAAATATTTATTCTACAAGCATATCTATTTCAAAATATTCTTCAACAAATTTGAAAGTTGAAACTAAAATCCACTACGACATTTAAAAAAAAGAGTCAATGCGAAATAAATACGAGCTCTTGCCGCCACCAGCTTTGTCAACTTATGCGCTTAACTAAAAAATCACGTCCAAACGTGTTAAGTGATAATCCCCGCCCACCAACTTATACGAAAAATAGAACGAATCTTAATCTACTTAATCACTTGTGAACTAAATTTTAAGTTACCACTTGTCACTTAATTGACTGTTTACACGCAACTTTTAAATTAAAATTTAGTTACCAACTTAACCACTTAACGCGTGTAAACCAACCATAAGAGTTGTTGATGATGATTTAGTTTTTAATAATTTTAGTAGTTAGATAGTCAGCAGAACGCAAGCCATCAGATGTTTATTTTATTTTACATTTTTTGGGAAACTTACGGCTATTTACAAAGACGTTAAGAAATAATAAAATTAAAAAAGGCCAATTACAGGTTTCCGCGTATAGTCATATTTCTTTTCAAAGGTACAAGCTACGTTACGTCTTCATTCGTTGAAGAAAATATTGTTATAAACTTTTTTTAAAGATTTTATGCTAGTGCAAAAGAGATCAATATTAGAGAAACGCGCATTGAATAGATTAAATGAACGGGAAGCTATAATTGCGAAGGAATTTTTCCGGTAGTTACTTTTGAGTAAAGGTACATGTAATAGATTTTTGTGACGTGTTGTTTTCTTAGGCGTGTTCAAGCTGAGCATACCAAATCAGGGCAATCAATGCTGCATTGGAAGACTGTCATTAGCAATACAATATCTGCCATCTCCCTACGTTTGTGAAGGGGTAAGAAGTGAAATGCCTTACACCTTGCCTCATAACCCTGGCAGAGCCTCTGATATTTATATTGCAGGTGACTTAGGAACTTTTTTTGGATACCTTCGATCCATGTGACATGGGTATCATATTGAGGATTCCACACTTGTGACGCATATTCCAGATGGCTGCGCACGAAAGTGCAGTATAGTATTTTCAAGGTTTTAATATTGCTGAATTCCGAAGACATGGGCAGGACCAACCCAAGAGCTTTGGTAGCTTTACCAACTATTGTATCTATATGGTTATCAAATATAAGTTTAGAGTCAAAGGTTACTCCAAGTTCACGTATAGCTGTAATTCTAGATAATGAATCATTGTATATAGTGTAGTTATAATTTATTACGTTAGATTTTCTGGAAAATGAGCAGATATAGCATTTTGAAACGTTAACAAAAAGTTTATCTGTAGTGCAATAAGATTGAAAATGGTTGATATCATCTTGAAGTTTAATGCACTCCGATTGTGTTCGAACTGGACAGAGTATTTTCATATCGTCCGCGAAGAGCAGAATAGTACTGCGTAAGAAATGTGACAAAAAGTTGTTTATAAAAATTATAAATAATAAGGGACCGAGAAGTGAGCCCGGGGCACACCTGAAGGAATGAAGAGTGTTGACGAAGTGTATCCATCCAAAACCACTGTTTGGCAGCGATTATCGACGTACGAACTAAACCAGCGATATAGATTGCCATGTATACCGATGGATTGTATTTTGCTTAATAGCACTGCATGATTAATTTTGTCAAAACATTTGCTGTAATCGGTATACACGACATCCACCTGGGTATGAGATAAAATGCGTTCAGATATAAAATTCTCACACAGCAAGAGATTTGTTGTGGTAGATCTGCCGCGCAAAAATCCATGCTGTGATGTGCTGTCGGTGTTTTAGAGCAGAGTACACCTGTGTATAGATCAGCCTTGCAAACACCTTGGCGAAGATACAGAGTTTGGATATAGGCCTATAGTTCACTACTTGCTGTTTCGACCCCTTTTTGTATATGGGAGAGACAAATGCTGATTTCCATATTTTAGGAACCTGACCTGACAATAAAGACCACCAAAATAAGTAGGTCAGTGGGACGACGAGTCTGCTTGCAAGTTTAGTAATAAAAATCGGAGGGATTTTGTCAGGTCCTGCAATTTTACTTAAATCAAGCGTTTGCAGTATTTTAATTGTCATATTTTCGTCAATGTGTATATCCGCCAGATCTATGAACTGCTCGGACATAAAGGAAGGGCGGGATGCGCTAGTGACAGTGGTATTAGACTGAAATGTGGAGTGAAAATATTCAGCAAAAAGATTACAAATCTCATAACTTGAACTAGGAAATCGGCCGTCCAAGTCACAGTCGATGGAAAGGTGTTATTTGATCTTTTAGTCTTAATATAAGACCAAAAGGCTTTAGGATTTTGTTTAATGTTATCCTCAGTCTTCTTAAATTAAATTGGCTATCATGGAACAGCACGCGAGGGATTCTAATATTGAAGTAGCCAACCTTCCGGAACGGCGTAATGAAGACCTTATGAGTATTGTGATGCGTCTCGGCTCAAAAATCAATCAACAGATATTGTCGTCGGACATTGTGTCTGTACATCGAGTGCCACATGCAAACCGGAACGATACGCGCCCCAAAAACATCGTAGTGAAGTTTACAACTAGGGTACTGCGCGATAACGTCCTAGCTGCATGCCGTGCTATAAAGAACCTTGACACTGACTTCCTAGGTATATCAGGAAGCCTACAAAAAATATACGTAAACGAGTATCTTACGCTGAAAAATAAATTATTATACCGCGAGTGTCGGAATAAAGCCAAACAACACGAATACAAATATACTTGGATCAAGCACGGAGTAATTCTCGCTCGAAAACAGACACATCACCAGTAACTGCTGTTCGTTGTGATTTAGATGTCAGTAAGATTAAGAGACTTGGTCATATAACTATGCTTCTAAATCAGTTTTTGTATTTATCGACTAATACACAATCATTCAGGATAACATTTTTATACAGGTACCCCTGGCGGTACTTACAAAATAGGTTACAAATATTTTGTATTATATTATTATATATATATATATTATATTTTACATTATATATTATATTTGCATTTTAATAATTCTTCAAATCAAATCAAATCAAATCAATTTATTTGCACAAATATGGGTTTTTACAAATGTTGGATTATAATAGGTAGTTCAGACCATATCTAACCTAGGAGGTATGTACAATACTTGTATAAAACGTTGCTACTAAATTTACAATATTAATTTACCAAATAAACGTCATTTACATGTCATATCTAACATTTTACAATAACATTACCATCTTAAATTATAACAATTATAATTACATGCGTACCAACTTGTCATTGAAGTATTCAAAAATAGTGTAGTAAGCCTTATCTGCTAAAAACATTTTTAGTTTCTTTTTAAATTCAGTAACATTATTAATATTTTTAATACAATTCGGCAATTTATTGAAAATTTTGGAAGCCATACCGAAGAAACTCTCAGAATATAGAGTAGTTTTACGAGGTTGAGACCGGATTTTGCCTTTAAGCCTTTGGCTGTTTAAGCCTTCAAACAGGTTCATGTTTTTTTTAACAAACAATACTGTTTCTAAAATGTATAAACAGGGAAAAGTCAGAATACCTAACTTTTTGAAAAAGGGCTTACAAGATTGTCTGCTTTTCAGGTGACAAATCGATCTAATACAGCGCTTTTGAGCTTTGAAAATGTTTAATCTGTCAGTAGAGTTCCCCCAAAATATGACACCATAGCGTAGAATCGACTCAATGTAGGCATAATACGCTGATATTATTGCTGATTCGTTGACTAAGTTTGATAACATGCGTAAGGCGTAGGAATATTTACTTATTTTATTACAAGTGATATTTATGTGTTCCTTCCAGTTGAGGTTGGAGTCCAGTGTTAAACCTAAAAATTTTGTTGTAATTACTTCACTAATTTTATGTCCATTACAATCAATATTACCGAAAGTCAAGCCCCCATATCTATTCCTAAAATTCATAATGTTAGTTTTATTTAAATTTATTTTTAGATTATTGTTTGTCAGCCAGTCCATAATATTACTTAATGTAGATTTAATGTCAGATTTTAATATGTCAATGTCTTTATTGCTACAGATCAATGTACTGTCATCTGCAAATAAAATCATTGAATGCGAAGTTATGTCTGGAAAGTCATTAATATAAATTAAAAATAATAATGGCCCTAAGATACTACCTTGCGGTACCCCGCACTTGACTGCCCTGAATCGTGAAAGGTAGTTTTTCTCTGTAGAGGATTGGGGACATAATCTAGATATTTGAGTAGCTTGTAATCTATTATCGAGATATGATTTTATGAGATCAAGTGCCACTCCTCGCACTCCGTATGTGTTTAATTTGTCAAATAATTTTTTATGGTCAACATAGTCAAACGCCTTTGTCAGATCCATGAAAAGAGCACAAACAGGTACTTTGTTATCGACATTAGTTAATACTTCTTTAAGGAGATTGTATATAGCTAAATTTATTCCCTTATTTTTTCTGAATCCAACTTGTTCGACAGCCAATAGTTGATATTTTTCAAAGTAAACACTAAGAGAATTATATATAACCCTTTCAAATATTTTAGAAAAGACTGTTATAAATGCGATAGGTCTGTACGAAGATATATATTGTGGATCAGATTTCTTTAACATAGGTTTTATGACGGTAACTTTAAGTTTTTCCGGAAATGTGCCATTTTCGATACACAAATTTATAATATGGTTCAAAACTGGTGCTATATACGGTGCAATTTCTTTAATGATCTTTGTTGAAATATCATCATTTCCAGTACTTTTGGTATCTTTTAGATTTTTAATGACCGCCAAGATATCCTCAACAGTTGTAGGCCCCATGAAAAAAATTAATTAGATTTATTTAATTTATTGGAATTGTTACTTACATTTTTACTATAACTTTTTTGAGTTTCTGCTTGATCAATAAAAAAGTTATTAAAAGATTCAGCTATATCAATAGGATTAATTAATTTTAAGTCATCATTTATTATTTCTTTTATATATTCTCTGGGAGGATTGTTCTTGCGTTGATTAATTAATTGCCAAGTCGCTTTCATTTTGTTGTCTGATGTATTAATAAAATAATTATTTTGGGCCTTTTGTGTTAACCTTATTATATTTTTTAATCTTTGTGAATAGTTTCTAAATTGTGTTTTATTTTCATGATTTGGTATTTTTCTGTATTTCCACAGTAATTGTCTTTTTTGTTTACTACACTTTAGGATACCTTTTGAGATCCACTTGGGTCGTGAGTTACAATTAATTTTAATGCGTATTAATGGAAAGCACAAGTCATACAAGAGTTTAAATAAACGCATCCGAGAATTTCAAAGCCTTTAAATATTTCCCGAATCTTTTTACGTTTTCATTACTGTAGTCACGTCGCATTTTAAACCAATATGGTAAATTTATAGTTACTTTAATAGGGCATACAAACATTTGTGCTGTATGATCTGATAATGCCAATTCCAAAACACTACTTTTACTCCCGCGTACGTTGTGTGCAAAGTTATCAAGACACGTACCACTTAATAATCTGGGTGGCTCTCTGAGTGTTAATTTTAGATTAAAACTTTTTAATAATTGCTCAAATTCATTTGACTGTCTATTATTTACTAAAATGTCAATATTAAAGTCACCACATAAAATCACTTTTTTCTTCTTAGAACAGGAAATACAAAGGATGTCGTATAAGTTTTTCAAATATATTTCAAATGTTTCCCTCTTTGCTTTCGGAGGTCTATATATGCATATAATTATTAAGTTATGATTAATCAATTCAATTGCTGAACATTCAAGAACGTTATTAATGCTTAAATTTTGTAAATTTTCAATTTTTCTAAATTTTTGTGTGTTACGGACCAAAATACATGACCCACCGTGTCTGTTATTTCGAGAGTAATTGGACGCCAACGTGAAGTTTTTAATATTTAATAGATTACCGTCTGATTTAAGCATGTTGTGTTCTGTGATACATAAAACATCTACAAATTTGTTTTCATTTTCTAATTCTTGTAAATGCACAGTTAACAAATCTGACTTTTCCATTAACCCATTTATATTTTGGTGTAGAATATTTATACTATTAATAACGAAAATTACTGTTTACTGTGTTTGTATTATTGTCATCTCCGTAATTAGAAGAATCCAACTGTTCAGCTTGGTTCTGAGAAATATATTTGAATTCTGTTTGAGTACCTTTATTTGTGGTTGTAGTTTTATTTTTAATCCATTTAAGGTGAGTTGCATATTTGTTATATCTAATTTTATATTCAACGCGCAAAATATCCTTTAGTAATGTCCTACACACATATAATGAGAAGTTTCCTCTATATGGCCGTTGTCGCGAGTAGTTCATATCTACAAATGTAACATTGTCATATTGGTTACAAATAAATTTTATGTCGTGGTTAAGTTTTTTTTCATTCAAACTTTTATTATACGGTACCTCAGAAATTATTAGATTTGTGTTATCAATATCATTTAACCAAATATTTAACTTAACTTGAAATTCATGAGGATTCACATCATTTAAACCTCCTAAAACGATAAGATAGTCGTTCCGATTCATTGTTTGAATAGTTTCTTTTTCTGAGTTAAGAACATCTTTTATTCTAGCTCCTGGTTTCCAGAAACTAGTTACTGTGTATTTGGAACCAAGTAAATTCTGAAGTAAGGGTTGCAGCTTCTTGCCTTGTTCATCAGCTAATATTACCACTCTTCCTTTCTCCGAAAGTATCTGTGAGGTGACGGTACTTTCCACACACTTTGTGCTTAATGCATTATCTTTGTCATTATTATTGATTTTTATTTTATTTAGATTTTTTAAATTATAATTATTGCTTGAAAAAGTTGTTGTCTTATTATTAGTGCTTCTTCGGCTTTCGTTTCGTTTCGATGTTGAGGAAGTAGAACTTCTTAAATAATTTTTTTTTCGTTTTAATTGAGGTGTCATAAAGTTAGTTAGAGGTATATCTATTTTATCATCGTTTATTGTATTAGTAAAGTTATTTGTCACTCCAATTTTCTTGTACAACTCAATAATTTTATGACACTTTTCCAGGTCACCTTGTAGCCGTTTATTTTCAATGTTCAGGTTCTCTATCTCCTGATTAGCGCTGTTGAGGTCCTTTTTCAGCTTGTCATTCTTTTCTTGAAGCTCGCAAATTGTTATACTGTCATCGAATGATGTATTAGGTAGACTCATGATAGTAGTTTCAAACAATGTCGAACTATTATTGCTTATCTCATGAAAGGAATCAGCTTTTTGTTTTTTCCTAATCGTTATATTGTCACCTTCCATAGCGCAATAATATACTATACATATACACTATACTACACAATTAACATGCAGACTTGAACCACAAACATTAAATTACACCTGTCTATAATACCAATAAGACTGTATTTAATGCTTAAACTGCCACATAAAAAATGTGACTCATTTTATATGTACTTTTAGAGTTACTATTATTGACTAAAACAATACATAAATCTATTTACATTCAATAATTCTCTTATTAAACTACAATGAATGTCATAGCGTAGATAAATTGCGATTAAATTGATCGAAAGTCTTTGTACTATTACAACATATAGCTTAAGAATTTATCAATACACTAATAATAAATAAAAAAATCCAGAACTGTTGGCCTGTATTTATAATAATAATAATATTAGGAATAGGTTATGATCCAATAACTCTCAATAAATACGTAAGTACTTTAAAATATCAGTTTCTTAAAAGTTTAAGTTATATTGGGAGTCCCATTCTGGTGTATTTTTGTAATGTGTGCCTTAATTTATTAAATATTAAAAACAACCTATGTTACAATTTTATGGTAACATGCCCACCGTTTTTAGGAGATCATTTGAAAGCTGATGAAACTCAATCCACGGCTGAATTAGCAGCAGCTTTCGACGTTAGCATCAAAACAATATTGGTCCATTTGCGTCAAATTGGCAAGGTAAAAAAGCTTGACAAATGGGTACCCCACGAACTCAATGACCGCCAGCGCGAAGTACGCGTGGAGACGTGCCTTACACTGCTCAGCAGGCATACAAATGAAGGAATTCTGAACAGCATTGTTACTTGTGACGAGAAATGGATCCTGTTTGACAATCGTAAGCGCTCAGCAAGTTGGTTGGACCCTGGTTCAGCACCCAAACAATGCCCTAAACGAAAACTTACCCCTAGAAAAGTGATGGTCACTGTTTGGTGGTCTAACGCAGGTGTAATTCATCACAGCTTCTTGCCAAACGGGACAAGCATTACTGCAGATGTGTACTGTGAAGAACTGAACACAATGATGGAGAAGCTCGCTCGTCTCCAACCAGCTTTGGCCAATCGTTCGGCTCCACTGCTCCTGCACGACAACGCGCGACCTCATACTGCACAGCAGACGGTCTCCAAGCTACAAGAGTTGGGGTTGGAAGTTCTCCGTCATCTGCCGTACTCACCAGACCTTGCGCCTACAGACTTCTACTTTTTCCAGAATTTGGATAACTTCTTGGCGGGAAAAAAATCCAATACCCGAGAGGCAGTACAAAATGCCTTTGAAGAATTTGTTGCCTCCCGTCCAGCTGATTTCTTCAAGAAAGGCATCAATAAGCTACCAATGCGTTGGCAAAGATGCATTGATTGCATGGGTGATTATTTTGATTAATAGAAATAAAAAATATATAAAAAAATTACGCTTCATTTATTTCGTGAAAAACGGCAATTTCATAGGTAAAGACCTAATATAAATGTTTGTACTATAATATTGTAACCTTTATTGTGATACTGTAAGTTGACCTCAATAAATGGAAAAAAAAAGATAAGAATCGTAGCAGTCTTTTTCGAATAATTTATCTCTTGCTCTTAGTAACGTAAAAGAAATAAAATCTGAATGATTTTTATATTTTAAATATTTTTTATGAAACTTATACTTTTCCCTTAATGTTTTAATCAATGCACTGTTGTACCACATAGGATATTTGTGTCTGTATACTGCGCGTTTAGCTGGAATAAACTCATCAATTAAACTATTCAACAAATTATAAAACCTACTGATAACGGCTGGTTAGAGAATAAATTGAAAAAATCTATGTTACCAAGTTTCGCTGCTATGGATTTGTAATCGCCCTTATCCAATATATAAATGTAATAAACGTGGGGAAGGTTTTAAATATTGCTGTTG
Source organism: Marasmarcha lunaedactyla (assembly GCA_923062675.1). NCBI lineage: Eukaryota > Metazoa > Arthropoda > Insecta > Lepidoptera > Pterophoridae > Marasmarcha > Marasmarcha lunaedactyla. Next base: position 2,598,151 of record OV281344.1, read on the forward strand.
AGGTATAATTAAATTTAAAAGTGCCGTATGATGTACATCAACAGGCACTAGAGGATCTGAGGTGCTCACACTAATAGACTCATAATTACTAAATGCCAGATCCAATAATCTATTGTTTGAATTACAACAACTGTTTATTTGTAACAAGTTAAATAATATGTTAATGTTGTCAAAAAATGTTGTCTGATGAACACCGAGAAGATTCGAAGGGTATAGATATTGCTCGTCAGGCAAGTTTACCCATAATATATTAGGCATATTAAAATCTCCCAGTATTACAAAAAAATCATTAGTACGACCCAAAACAATATTACTGAGTCGATTTGAAAAATTTATAAGTTGTGTGTTTTATGTGTTTCCCCTACCTTGAGAACATAAGTAAACACAGCATATGTGTAGTTTGAATACTGTAAGGAGGTAAGGGTTCCGTAAAGTTACTGAAACCCATACATCTTCGACTGAAGACTGCTACTCGACCCGACTGTCCGCCACTAATTCACGTTTAACTGCTATAAGTACTGGGCCCCCCATGGTTTGACCCGTTTCAATATAATTCCTATCACGCCTCCACACTAAGTATCTATCGTCAAACAAACAAAATGAGTGATATATTCATATTAATATCCCCTACAATAATATTGTTTTACAAATCATTAATTCATTGGAGAGTATTATTTAAAGATGTGACGGTTGTCTATTTCGACCTCTTTTTGTCAGTAAATTTTATTTTTTTGTCGTTCCCGACGTAATTTTAAACTACGAATTACGTAGTGTCGGAGAACGGCAATGTTTTGATTTGACAAGCCAGTCACGAAAATTTATCCATCATAACAACTAGAATCTATTTATTTATTATTGTTTCCGAGTTTATTATTCAAAATTACATGTTTATCAATTTTTTATTATCTACAATCAAAGTTTTCATGAAATCAATAATTTATTTTTACGTGTGCGTAGCCAAAATTTTTGGTAAGGATTCTCATTCATTAAAATTTTATTTTGTTGTTATTTTTTCTTTTCAGATCAAATTTAATTGTATTAATGTTTCTGTTTTATTTTGTGTGACTATTTTTTATTTCAATTTTGTTTATATTTTTTGTTTGTATTTACAGGCATTTTTGTATATTTTTAATTTTACTGCAAAATAAACATAGAAGAGAGCTTTGGTATTTCCTTTCTGGACCCTCAATTACCACTCCGCAAACAACGCGTTACACACTGGCGCCGACCATTCAAACGCAGTTTATGGAGAAGAGAGGAGGAACAATATCAACAGAGGAATAGCAACATTAAAAATAATTTTTTTTATATAATTATTATTGAGGTCAGGCATAAAACTTTATTTGTTACCATTTTCAACCATTAACATTCACTAGTTAGGTTATATATCTACTATAATATATCAAATTACTGCTAAATTATTCAGACATTTAAGTTTCTTTAGTTTCTTTCGTTATAATATCTTTGAAGAAATTTTCTGAAGGCACAACATTTATTCTATAACCCAGTAATTTCACTATTTAAATAACATTTTCTATTCATTTTCATCACTTGAAAATACGTATATTTTTAAGGCTCTTTTCTGCATAACGACTATTAACAAATTTATTTCACTTTAACATTTATTTTTTTTTTTTGGATTTTCCAATGAATTTTTCACAACTAAATAAACCTGAAATAATTTATGAATTAAAAATCAGAAATATAAATTTTTCTTCGACGCAATCTGTAGACGAACTACGATCATTATTATTAAATATTAATGTAGATTCTGAAACAGAAATTTTACAAAATAGCCCTGAAGAATTTTCAGAGGATATTAATACCATTAAAAAAAATTTAAAACTTGTTGAAGCTTGTATAAACTCTTATCCTATTAGGAAACAAAAAATTTCACCTTATTTAACTCATATAAGAACAAGATTAGGCCTCATTGACATTACATCAGATTTATCTTCAGAACAGTTAGATTTAATAAATTCATGTTGGAATGATTTAACTCAATTAGACTCACGTTTTAAAAATTTGGAAAAATCACCAACACATTCCACATATCATTCCGCAGAATCCACACAAAATATTAATTTACAACCCCTTTCTTTTTTCGAAGCATTAACTGATAAAGTCAGTAAAATTACAGAAAATCGAACTAACAATGATTTAAAAAGATTTATTTATAAAGGTGAAGGTTGTCCAAAGGATTTTATTCAAAAACTTGAAGAATTTTCACAAATAAAAAATATTTCTGAAAAATCTTTATTCTCACATATTTATGATATTTTATCTGGATCTGCTCTTGATTGGTTTAGAGCTAGAAAGTCGACTATTAATGACTGGTCATCTTTCCGATCGGCATTGTTGAATGATTTTGCAATTACCGATTACGATTATAAACTAAAAAAAGTAATCGATGCTCGTAAACAAAAACATAATGAGAGAATTATCATTTACTTTGCTACAATGGAATCTCTTTTTTCAAAACTCTTGGAACCAATGTCCGAAAAAGAAAAAATTAATACTCTTGTTAGAAATCTTAAACCTGAATTCACATTACGTCTTTCACCTACTGATTTACATACTGTAAATTCCCTCTTGGAATCATGCAAATTTACAGAAAGCATTCTCCAAGTTTCTAATAATACATCTTACTACTCTTCATCATCACCACCAGATCATTATCATTCTTTTCCTATTCCTTCTACATCGAATTCTAATAACAAATCGTATAATAATACTCTATTTTCACATAATCAACCATATATTCCTGAATTTCCTTTTAAAGCTTGTACATATAATTCCATAGCAGCTGTAGCTAATCCATTGCCTAATACTGTAGCTGCAATTAATAAAAATCAGAATTTTTATAAATTCACTTGCCCACGTTGTAGATCTAATACACATCTATTAAAAGACTGTACTAACACTAATATAGTGTGTTTTCGTTGTGGAAAAAAAGACTTTATTACTAGTAAATGTCCTAATTGTAATAAGTCGATTCCAAAAAACTAAATTACGAGGAGTGTATAAATAAAAATAATAGTGTTAAATCATCAAATTTTGACAAAAAAGATTGGGATACATGGTTAAAAACTTTAACAATTTTTTTTAAATCTTATAACACTTGTGCTCTCCTCTTTAATAAAACATCAGATTTTGAACGTCCTTATTTACATATAAAAGTAAACGATTTAACTTTAAATGGTCTTTTAGATAGTGGTAGTGCTATCACTATATTGGGTAATAATTCTCATAAAATTTTATCACAACATGGTCTTTTTATGCAAAAAAGCTGTTTAATAAAAGGTAATGTTGCAAACGGACAAACTATTTCTTCTATCGGCATTATTACTCTTCCTACTTTTTATAACAATGAATTTGCGTTAATTACAGCTCATGTGATCCCAGAAATCACTGAATCACTTATTTTGGGTATTGATTTTTGGAAAACTTTTAATCTTGCTCCGGATATTCTTAGTAATATCACATTACAACCTTCAAATTTAAACTCATCTTTTCTCATTAATACAGATCCTAACTTTCATTTACATGAATACCATTCTTTAACAGATACACAAAAAATTATTGCAGATGCAATTATGGAAAAGTTTAGGTTGATTTCAACTGAATGTAAACCTTTAGGTCGTACTCATTTAGTCGAACATTTCATCGACACTGGAGACCATCCACCTATTCGTCAACGCTGTTACAGACTTTCTCCTGAGAAACAAAAAGCTCTTTGTAAAGAAGTTGATGATATGTTACAATTAGATGTCATTGAACCCAGTGACAGCCCATGGCTGAACCCAATTATTATTACACCTAAAAAAGATGGTACTTGGCGATTTTGTATTGATAGTCGTAAATTAAACGATATCACAAAAAAAGATGCTTACAAACTTCCTTTCATTTCTGATATATTAGATAACCTTAAAGATGCTAAATTTATATCATCTATTGACATTGCTAAAGCGTTTTGGAATATTCCCTTAAAAAAAGAGGATAAACTCAAAACTGCATTCCATGTTCCAGGCCGAGGAATGTTTCAATTTAAAGTTATGCCATTTGGTTTAAGTAATGCACCTGCTACCCAACAAAGATTCATTGAAAATCTACTAAATGACCTTACAAATGATAATAATGTTTTCTATTTTATCGACGATATAGTCTGTATCTCTCAAACCTTTGAACAACATGTCGATATACTTACTAAAATTCTTAAAAAACTTTCAGATGCCAATCTCACAGTCAATTTTCCAAAATGTTCATTTTTCCGGAAATAATTAAAGTACTTAGGCTATGTAGTTAATGAAAATGGTTTAAAAACGGATCCTAAAAAAGTTCAAGCTATTCTTGATATACAAACTCCAAAATCTGCTAAGGAGGTCAAACGTTTTTTGGGTACTGCCAGCTGGTACAGACGTTTTGTACCTAATTTAAGCACTCTTGCAGCACCGTTAACTAAATTAACTTCTACAAGCAAAAAATCACCTCCATTTAAGTGGTCTGATGAAGCTGAAATTGCTTTCAAGGCTATTAAGCAAGCTTTAATTAGTACACCAGTTCTGGCATGTCCAGATTTCTCTAAACCATTTGCTGTTCATTGTGATGCCTCTTCCTATGGCATTGGCGCAATGTTAACTCAGGAAGTCGATAATATTGATAAACCTATTGCTTATATGAGTAAATCACTTACAGGCGCTCAAAAGAATTATTCAGTCACTGAACGTGAACTTTTAAGTGTTATTACGGCACTAGAGCATTGGCGTTGTTATTTAGATAATGGATTACAATTTACAATTTATACTGATCACGCAGCCCTTCAGTGGTTTATGCATTTAAATAATCCTACTGGCAGATTAGCTCGATGGAGTATTCGTTTATCTATGTTTAATTTCGTAATTAAACACAAAAAAGGCTCAGATCATGTCGTACCAGATACTTTATCACGTATAAAACCAATTGATTTAATTAATTTTTCTACTTCTCAAACTAAAGACACTTGGTATTTAGCAATTTATAATAAATGTTTATCATTTCCTTCTAGTACTCCGGATTACATGATTCATAATAATAAATTGTTTAGATTTTGTAGATCTAACACATTATTTAACTCTGAATTTAATTGGAAACAAGTAATACCATTAGAATTTAGGGAATCTGTTATTACACAAAATCATTCTACTCCCCAAACGGCACATTTTGGTACTTTTAAAACATACCATAGAATTAAAAATCTCTATTTTTGGCCTGGCATGTATAAAGACGTAGCCATGTTTATTGCTAAGTGCGAGACTTGTTTAGCTACCAAGCACCAAAATCAAAACTTAATTGGTTTAATGGGCAAACCCAAACATTGTTCACGCCCTTTCCAATGTTTATCCATAGATTTGATAGGTCCACTTCCTACTTCACGTAAGCAGAATAGATTTCTATTTGTAGTTACTTGTTGTTTTTCCAAATATTGTTTGTTATTTCCAATAAAACATGCAACCGCTTCTATTATTCGCCATATATTGGACAATTTAGTTTTTATGGTTTATGGAGTTCCAGAAACTATTATATTAGATAATGGTCCTCAAATGATAAGTACAGAATTATCTGAATTATTTAAATTTTACAACATACCAAAAATACATTACACCCCACGTTACTGTCCACAGGTTAACACCGTTGAGCGTTACAATAAAACTATTGTAACGGCGATTGCAGCTTTTATAGATAAAGATCACAGAACTTGGGATACCTATATAAACAAAATACAGTTTGCTATTAATACTGCGGTTAATGAAACCACAAAATTCACTCCATCATTTTTAGTATTTGGTAGAGAAGCTGTTACATGTGGATCTATCTACAAAAATAAAGATTCCAGAGATGAACTAATTTTCAGTCCTAGGGATGTATATGCTGAAAACATAGGACAATTAATACCTATCTTTTCCGAAGTACAGAAACGGTTATTTAATGCACATCAATATAATGCAACTTATTATAACAAACATCATCAGAATTTAGAATTTAATAACGGCGATATTGTTTGGAGGCGAAACCATGTAATAAGTTCCTCTAAAAAACATTTTTGTGCTAAGTTTGCACCCAAATTTATTAAATGTAAAGTTTCAAATAAAGTTTCACCATTAATTTACGATTTAGTGGATATGAATAATAACCCATTAGGTCGTTGGCATATCAGAGACATTAAACCTCTACCGCGTTTAACTTCTTCTTTGAGTGACTAGATTGGTTGTTACCAATTACTTTATATGAATTCATATATAATTATTGCTAATTATCTCACGGCGAGCATAAGCCGATTCTTTTTGTCTTATTTTTTTTTCTATGCACCTCATTATCGTTTGGCTATACCATTAACATTGACGTTGGTCAAAACTTATAATTAATTATCATCATCGTAGTATTAGGTTAACTTATTGTGTAATTTATTTAATATTTGCAATTCTAGGAGTGTAAACTCTTATTTTCAATATCTGTATTATACTTTATAGTATAATTTGTTAAATGTTATCAATTTTTTTTTTCTTCTCAATTTTTTTTCAAGCGGTTTGCAACTTGTAAAATTAAGCCTTCTGCACGAGCGTTTATTAAGGTAACTCGTTAAACTAAACCATACCTATGTGTATTATTTATACGCTTGAATCACTTTCCCGTGAGAATTATTTTCATATGTTTATTACATAAGTATTTTAATTACTTCACAAAAGACCCTTGGATTTTATTTAAAAGTCAATGTTTCACGACTGGCTATGATTTTCTTTTCTTTCCGGCATATTTATTTCAGTCTTTAACTGAAACTTGTTTATAGTAATCACCGTGCGGGAGTTAGCGACACGTTAAAGAAGCCATAAGCTATTAATATTTTCAGCGGATGGCAACTATTAAAGCCTTTTGCCGTTGCGTCCAACTCTGTTGAGTTGACTTATTTAGGATACGATTCCTCATAAGCAACTCTAACTGCATGATGTTTTATTTCCAGTAGTTGGAATAAGACTAGTATGATAGAGAATGTATGTTGTAATTATAATGTACGTTGATGGAGTTGAACGATGTATATTAACATTGTATATTCCAGGAACATGTTTAAAATTTTATCATTCATGAACCATGTAATTTAAGATAATTATTTAGGATTTTTTTTTTCTCTCTCTCGTCTGTTTTGTTTTCTTTTTCTATTAAATAACTTGTTGATATGCAATATATCAGTATTATTTTTTTTTTTTTTCATATATACAGGATGTTTTTTCAGAAAAATTCTTCTATAGGATGTTAATATTAATTTTCATTTTGCTTTTAATTATTATTTTTTTTTGATCGTTCTTTCATTTGGCAGATTAAATATTAAAATTCGATATGTATATGCGGTTTATTTTGATTTGGTTTGAATATTTTTTTTTTTTTAAACTATACTGAAAAAATCTTTCAGATTTTTTTTTCCCGGCCCCCGGGGTATTGTGACGGTTGTCTATTTCGACCTCTTTTTGTCAGTAAATTTTATTTTTTTGTCGTTCCCGACGTAATTTTAAACTACGAATTACGTAGTGTCGGAGAACGGCAATGTTTTGATTTGACAAGCCAGTCACGAAAATTTATCCATCATAACAACTAGAATCTATTTATTTATTATTGTTTCCGAGTTTATTATTCAAAATTACATGTTTATCAATTTTTTATTATCTACAATCAAAGTTTTCATGAAATCAATAATTTATTTTTACGTACACGAGTGTGCGTAGCCAAAATTTTTGGTAAGGATTCTCATTCATTAAAATTTTATTTTGTTGTTATTTTTTCTTTTCAGATCAAATTTAATTGTATTAATGTTTCTGTTTTATTTTGTGTGACTATTTTTTATTTCAATTTTGTTTATATTTTTTGTTTGTATTTACAGGCATTTTTGTATATTTTTAATTTTACTGCAAAATAAACATAGAAGAGAGCTTTGGTATTTCCTTTCTGGACCCTCAATTACCACTCCGCAAACAACGCGTTACAAAGAGTGCAGAAAATCATCTACGCAATCGACAGAAGCGTCATTGCAGCAGTGAACGATAAACGGTGAGCAGAACTGCGCCAGTACCTATTATAATACGAAGACATGAGTTATCTCTTATTTTTTCTGCAACGGTGCGTTGAAGTCTGAGTTAATGTATACTACCACATCGCTTCGGTCCATGTACTTAGTTGTATATAAGGTATTATGGCTAGTTTACACAGTTCGAGCTGCTCAGTGGCGATTTACACATATGTCGCCAGTAGGCCATTCAAATTTTGACGCTCCTGCTGATTTTTTGTTCCCCTACTGGCTACTTTTAGTATATTTTCATAAACGGACGTTGGAGTAATCAATTTACTGTACAGTACTAAAATATTGTAATTTTTGTTAAATTCTCGACTCATTTCCTCCGTGTATATAATAATACTTTTTTTCATTTCTTTAAGACAAAAAATTTTTTTTGGGTTAAATTTGCCGCACTAGGCTCCAGCTTACTCAGCCTGCTGGTAAATCCGCCACTGGAACTGCTGCCTAGCCAGTAGGCAGCTACTCGGCTTATCCACTCGTAGGCCAGTAGCTCGGCTCGCCTTTGCTGTCTACACGACACCTGGTAGCTGCTGCCCAGTCTTGCGAGCTGTCGCGATGGCGAGTGTGCGTGTTTTGATAAAAAAAAATGGTGATACGCTCTATGACAACAATATTATGTCAATAATTGGAAAATGTCTAAAAAAAACTTAAATGATCGAAAGAAAAGAGTTTGGATGGCCAGTAGATCTTTAGGGGCAACACTTTAACATTTTCAACGAGCTTTATTATCAGGACGATAATGAAGCTCGTATATTTATTATACTATTATCTGAAGACCAACATCTTATCTATCTGAAGACAAAGAAGTACTGTCCAACTCGCACGTTACTCGTGAACGATGTCTAAACTGTGCGAGTTACTGCAGTGCAGCTACTCGGCAGGCTGACTCGTACGCTAGCTCGCACTGTGAAAACTAGCCAGTACAGGTAGATATACGCAGTAGATTGAGATTCAACGAGCAGGGTAGCCAAGTCACGCCTCTGCAAAAGCATCAAGTTTTGTTGATGGTTATTATATTTTGTGTTAAAATGATTGAAGTTTTGGTCAGGATCAATTAAGTAGGTAGGATAAGCAGTTTTCTGGAGTACAACAATAAGAGTCCAATAAATTGATATTGTCTATGTTATCTGATGCTCTAAGCAGAGACGGTAAGAGTATAAAAACTGTATTAGAGTTCTGGTGGTGTATTAAAAGTTCCTCATCTACTAAAGTCGAACCGATTCGAAAAAACAAACAGCGGCCTAATTGTCTAACTTCAACACCTATCATGATCCCTTTCGAAGGTAAAGTGGTTGCGATAGTGATTAACGGAATTGTCTAATTTCTACGATCGCAATCGCTGTTGGATTTATGGTGTATTGAATGCTATAGAGCATTATTGACCGGTGTGAAGTTAGCGTGGGAACCGTCGCAGTAGTCATATTTTAGATCTCATTGGTGGTATGAAGAGCGGGGGAAGGGAATGAATTTACCAGAATGTTGCTACTTTATCGGATTACCCGGAATGTCGGGTAAGAATTACCCGTAATATTTAGCTAAACAATATTTTTAACTGTGAATTCTTTGCTTTTCGTTTATGGTAACATTTTGGAAATCCTTTTTTTGTAATAAAACACAACGAAATGTTTTATTTCGTTGAAAATTGAGTCAAAATAAAGCAAAAGGTTTTATAAACACTACCCAGACTACAGACATGGGAAATATTAGATGTGACAACACTGAGTGAATGAGTGATTGATTCAGTCACTCATTAGTGCTTTTCTTGTGTTCTTGTCGCTATCTCTCTTGCTCGTACTTACGGTTGGAAAATTGTTATTGCATTGTTTAGTTGTTGATTTCATTGTCAAGTTTCGTTATTGTTATAATTTAAAGATTTTTCTTATTGTTCGGATTAATCATGCTGAAGCATCACCCGGCGTCGCATCGGCGGGCCCGAAAAAGTCGAAAATCATTCCAAAATAAAAGTTGCACGAAACTATTTTGTAATTGCTTGTACGTGCGCATACACCCGGAGAAGCTCACTTCACACCGGTCAAGTTATTTTGCGCTAGCTGCGTTTTGTTGCTTTGGTTTTTTCCAAATTGTTGGTTTATTTTCAATAAATTCAAACCACTGTTTTACTTGTATTAAATCATTATAATTACGATATATGTTTATAAAACAATATCAAAATGTGAAATATTTCTAGATTCATGTTAAAATAACATTGTTTTTAGATGACTGAAGGTATCAATCATCACTGTAATTTAAATAGCAAAACGCAAGATAATAATAATGTCACTGACATAACGTTTCACAAAACATCAACATGTTTTGCGATATTTGACTAACAAAGTATACAGAAAAGCAAAGAACTTAGGATTATTTGTTAAAATAATTGGTATTCTTAGTAATACTCTATTAGTTTTAACAAGAATCGGGCTACAGACGATCTTCCTCCGATTTCGTGTGCGTTGTTTTGTTGTGCTAACTCCTGATCGACCGAAATAGCGCGGTTATAGGTGCTGCTATTTACCCTAGTCCGGTATAATTGTATCCAATCTAATAAACATTGCATATAACTAAATAGATTATGATTATTTCTGATTTATTTATAATTTTTACAGATTCCTAGGAAGGCCCAAGCTAGCAATGCTTGCTGGAGCAGAGCTCACGCCAGTGAGTTAAATTCTCAAGAAAGAAATATCATTCAAGAAGCTCCAGAATTATTTAAGGAAATTGAAGAAGCTGTAGTTCCAGACCCGGGTGATCTTCAAGGGGTTGATGCAAGTGCGCTAATAAATCTTTCGCAGTTCAGTCATACACCTTACACCCCAAATCATTACTTTGTGTAAGGTTACACAAATATTGAGACTATGTGTTCCTCAATATTTAAAAATCACATTTTAGTGAATTATAAATTGTGTGTGACAAAAAAACACAATTGGAGGAGATGTTGATTCTTTTGAGCAGTAAGAGTGTGAATTGGATTTTGAAAACACTAAAGAAATGAATAACACTTTATAAGTACTCAACAGGACTTTCAGTACAAAACTTTTTAAGTGTATTTAATATGATTGAAAATGATTTAAATCATTGCAAAAAGAAAAAACTTGTTTTAGGACTCTTAGTAGTAAAATTAAGAACTATGTTTCATATATTGTGTTATATATATAGTGTTTTTTTAGCTGTAAGCTCCCAAACATTTGTAAAATAAAATAAAATATCCAGCGTTTTTAATATTAGCACTAATGTTGTTCAGAAATTATGTAACAATTGTAAGACATTGCTTGATGACAAATTATGGAAAAATTAATTGCTTACTATTGTAATTGTTTGATAGGGACAGTCAGTCAGTTTTGACAGTACAGTTGGGACTTGTGCTCATGTGATGACACTCGTTTGGTACTTTGGTTGGGCTCAGCATCAAACTAATAACGCTCCCCAGATGGTTGGTAGATGAAATATTATTAAGAGATGGTGTTGAATAAATAAATAACAGTATCTAAAAGGTAGTTTTATTTATTATTCAAATCTTACCTTTACTTTTATCTAATAGCCAATACACATTTGTTATACATGTAGTGCCGTGGGATAGTAGGAAATTTTATCTTATTAAGTATACATATACATTGTTTATTTTTCAGCCCATAATTCAACTTCAATCAAGGAATTCAATATACATTCAGAAATAGCAATAAGAGTTTCATGTTACACAATTCCTACAACAATAACATTCATATTGCAATTATATCAAAAATATGGTTACAGCCTGATAAAAAATTAAATATAAATAAAAATTTTATAATATATATTATAATTTTAATGAAAAGGTTACAATATTGAAAGAAAAGATATTAGCAATATACAGTATGGTGTTGCTATTTTAATTCATAATAAGATTATTACAGCTGTTTACAAAAAAATGTGCTAATTTAGTGTCAGAAATTAGCATCATAAGTTTCTATTACCACATTAACTGCTGTCTGTTCTTTGATAAACATAACTTTGATGCTCTTATCAAGTCAATACCTAAGTTAATGTGATTTTAATGCTCATTATGCATCTTGGGGAAGCAATACTACTAATTCTAGAGTAGAGCTATATATATAGCTAATAGGAAATAGATAATAGTGAATTGGTCCTTTTTAATAATGGTATGGTGCATTAAGTTGTTTCTCTCTTGTGGTGTCTCAATGGTCCCTCCAACTGACTTCAAACAAATCTTTCTTTTGGATGGTCTGTCTATGATGATCCACTTAAGTTAAGTAAGTTAAGGATATGATAAATAGCATACAATAAATTTAAATTGGAAAATATAGGTTAAAAATGTACATTCAGAATGGCTTAGTATTTCAGAATGGCGGTATCAGGATTCTTCATTAGGAGGCTTGTTATCTAGGTTTAAAGAACTTCTTGCTTGCTTGTGATACTTGTCTCAATAGTTCTTGTCATAGAAAGTCCAAAAAAACTTCACTTCTTCGGTGGAATGACAAATGCTCAGAAGCTATTCAGAACTCTAAACTGCATAATTTAATTTTAAAAATAATCCTTCCGGGAAAGATATCTTGAATTTCTGTCCTGGATTTCAGCTGCCCAAGTTAGGAATAAAATAATGTTATTGTTGAAATTAATAGGATTGTTTCTTAATTTGATGATTAGATAATCATAGTGCAATAAAATTAATAAAATACAGATGCTATAAAGCAATATTAATGTAACTGCAAGGCAGGCCGGAAGACATTGGGTTGCTGAGCACACATTGCCACCATCATTTGGTACCTTGGTCGGGCAAGGTATGAAAATTATGTTGTAACACCTGCCCAGTCATTAGATAATGTACTTCTCATATATGAATAAGAATAAATGCATAAAACTATGTCTTTTATTTATTTTTAAGATTAGAGATTTCATTTCATTTCAAATAATTCTTAATATCATAATTCCAGTACCTTGTTTTACCTAGACCATATAAAAAATTTTGTGAAAGATGTTGGGCACCTTTAAGCCAGACCATGTATGGCAATTGTACACATTCACACAAAAAAAATACTCCAGACTATTAACAATTATCCTAATTCTCCTGTTAGTGAACAAAATCAGCATTATGATAATCATTGTTAGTTTTATATTAAAGCAAGAACAATGCTTTGATATTCCTTACATTTTGTTGAAAAACTCTGAAAAAGGAGTGTTTGATTTTTGGAAAGTACAATCTATGGCTGAACAATGATATTCCACATCTTACATCCTGCGTTGGAAAATCTGAACAGTTGTTAAAGCAACAATTGGAATTATAAGAAGAGTAAAATAATATTTTACCTGCTTATCAATTTAGGTTTCGTAAGGAAATGTCGGCTCGTAATAGTATTTGCCAATTACAGATGGATATTAAAAACACTTCAAACATAGAGAACTTTTTAATGTCCGTTTACTTTGATGTTGCTGGAGCTTTAAATAGTGTTAATATTGATGTTCTCTGTTCTGAATTGCAGTTTAAAGCTGTTCCAAACGAGATTGTTCTTAGGGCACATGATTTCTTGATTAATAGAGAAGTCTAATTATATGGACCCAAGCTTGCTTGTGTCGGGCTTTTCAAGGTCTTTCTCCGCTAATTTGTATTCTATAAACTTTCGTCGTTCACATTAAATCTTTATTTTTCTTCAAATAGGTTGTATATGAATAATACTCCTCAAAAAACATTGGAAGGGCTGCAAAATAGCTATTGCCATGTTGGAGGTAAAATAATCAAACATGATGCACATATTTAAATAGACGACTCTTTGACGTGTGGAACATATACATATGTTCTTTATTTTAAAGAAAAAATTGAAAAATAAACTCGTAATTGCTGATAGATTGTAGAAATTATTTGCCAATAACGTTCAAACAAAAGAATTTCAGACCATCATATAAGATACACAATTCCAATTTTATGTCAAAAAGATGAAATCATTCATTCAAAAAGCGTCTTTTTCGCTTTCGCCATCATGTGTGAAATATCTGTAGCGTGAAGGAAGTTTATATGCTTCAACTGTCAAATTCAAAGGGATCCTGATAGGTGTTGAAGTTACACAATTAGGCCGCAGGTTTCCAAGCCCCGATATGGCTACACCTCTGGACGTCTACGGCTGCTTACATGCAGTAGATGTATATTCTTGGATTTCTAATGCTTAGGTAAGCGTTAGATTAACCACTCTAGGAATAGATTTTGACCGAAATTTTGTTATCTAGCGGGGCCACTCGAACTAAACCGAAAAAAGAGTAACAAAATTGTTTGAATGAAAAGAGCATTTGTATATGTATATGTACAGTCAACAGCACATCAAGCTACCACAAAACCTCATTGATTTTGAACTCTTTACTGGTAAACTGTAGGTTGAAAATCAATCGAGAAAATTAGTAGCTTGATGTCCTGTTGATTTTTAAGTAATCTGGAACATTCTTTGTCTGCTGTCAAAAAATTATTTTCCTGGTAGACACCATTGGATACCTGGCTTTCTAAAGCCAAAGCTTATAAGCAGTTATGAAAATATTTTTCTTTTTTGATTAGAAAAGTGAGTAATTCTATTGTAGTGCTTCCCCGCACAGCATTGATGGATATGCCTTAATAACCACTGTTGTTTATATTTCCTCTATGGCCTCACTATCAAAAGCAACAAAGGGACCAAAGAAAACACCAAAACTTAAGTCACTTAGTTTATTACATCAAGTAAACTTAATCACATAGCTTACAATCACAACCTTATTCTAAGTGTAACTCATATTGCGTGTAAATTACTTTCAACTTAGGTATTACATGTGCATCAAACCATTCTGTGTACAATTTTGAAAATATGGGACTGTTATTATTAATTACAAGAATAAAATTTCTCCTGAGATACTGTCTATTAGCTAAACACTTAACAAATCTAATGAATACAAACTAAATATGACAAATCCGTTGCACAATTCCTTTCTTTTATATGAGTGGGGCTAAAACCACTATTCCTTATCCGATAGTTCCATATTTTCAGTAGCATTGTTGTCAGACTTCTCTTGTTCCACTGGGGTACTTTCCTCTTTCATATCTGTTTTTACATTATTATCATTTTGCTCTGACTGGGGGGGCTCCTCTTTTGGAGGTTCTTCCTTTTTAGCCTCCTTTTTCTCCACTCTGTAATTTAATCATAATCATTTATTTGCAAGAATGTGTGTACAATACGATGTTCTTGATAATAAATAAATAAATATTTCCAACTAACACACCACATTATCTAGCCCAAATTAAGTATCATTAAGAACTTGTGTTATGGATACTAGATAACGGATAAATAAACTTAAGAAATATATAAACACAGAGATATTTTTTTTTAAATATTTATATTAGAAATAAACTTAAATAAACATACATACACATCCATGACTAGAAAGCAAATATGATAAAATATATTTGCCACTACCAGGATTCGAACCCGGGACCTCTGGCGTGAAAGGCAAAGCTACTTACCTTTATACCAAACAGGCCGACAAATATAATAAAAGATAATAGAATTCCCAATTGCAA
Source organism: Marasmarcha lunaedactyla (assembly GCA_923062675.1). Classification (NCBI taxonomy): domain Eukaryota; kingdom Metazoa; phylum Arthropoda; class Insecta; order Lepidoptera; family Pterophoridae; genus Marasmarcha; species Marasmarcha lunaedactyla. The sequence goes on from OV281344.1 coordinate 2,613,774, forward strand.
ATATTATTGGTTTATAATTATTACTAGTTTTTAACCGATTTAACTTCTAACTGTGGCGTCGAACCAAAATAACGTGACACTGTTCAGTGCCCACCGCCATACGATTAGATGACACGCATCTTTGTCTTCAGCCATGCGGAAAAGAAAGCAGTATTTTGACCATTTTTTACATGTTCAAAGCTTGAATACTTTTGGTTAACATTCGAAATCTAACGTGAATGGCCAGGCACATTGTTTAAAGTGAAGTGGCAAAATAAGTGTATTTCAGGAAATGGAGGTTAAGTGACTTTTTTAATACAGGTGTGCTAAACTTTTCAACTTATTTTGCATTTCCTAATGATTTGATTGATTATGATTTCATTAAATTAGTTCTAAAACCATTTTTTTGGTTTTCCTCATGAAACATTTCAACTGTTTAAACTATGCAAATGAAAACTGCCAAGTTCGATTTAATAGATAATTGATATTCACAAAAAATTTCAACATTATTATTGTCAGTAAAAAATAACATTTTGCACAAAATAACATTAATATTTAGCGATGATGTCTCAGTATTTTTTGATTTACTTAAGTATTTGTTTTTTTTTTTTAAATATACCTACTTCAGATCATTCTTATATTGCATGCATATCAATCTGTATAAAAATACTTTTTATTGTTTAAATGTTATTGTTATTGAAAGTGGGTGTAACATTTTATAGAAGACAAGCTAAACCAACCGAAGCAGAGTAATTTCCCCGCTTTAGGAAATTATTTGTTTAATCGAGTGACGTTATATAGAGTTTACACTGTAATTTTATAATTATAATTTTAATTCAATTATAATATTTATAATAATTTTAATAATATATACAATAATTTTAATTAATTACAAGTAAATTTATAATTTTTAATTATAAGACGGTTTAAGATCATATAACGCAACATTCAAAAAGGTTGGTGATCCCTATTTTGAAGGAGTTACCATCGATGTTTAAATGACACACATCCGTGCCTAACGCCATACGCAAAAAACAGTGATGGCACTGAAACGTGCCATCCGCAACGAATTGGTTAATAGAAGAAACTTAGATGTAAAAGTTATTAGTGATAGCAAAAACTTTAGTACTGTTGCACTTTGTCCATTGAAGACAGTTTTGTGAAAATAAGTGGCTAAACGTGACTTACACTGAGATATTTGCCCGCATTCGACAACTTTTTATCAACTGCAATCTTACTATGGGTGCGTTCCGATTGCCGCTCACAGCGCTATCAGTGCTAAAACTGCTCATCACCGTTCAAATTTACATCAGCGCGGTAAAAGTGATATTTTTGCCATTTCAATCGGAACGGTAAAAAACGCGCAAAAATTTTAATTGTTCCTCGCTTAATTCAAAAGTTATATCTTTATTAAGATCTTCGGCCCTGATTCTATTAGAAGCCATTTTTTTATCAAGCTCCTAAAATCTTTAATTGCCGAAATAAAAACATAATCACTCTGCTACTTAACTTCGAATTACGAAATCACGATGTATGTAAGTTCACAAGTATCGATAAGATAAATAAAAGCATAAATAAGTATAGAAGTATGTACCTTAGTTCGAAAGTTCACTGTAGCATTCAATTGGGTTAGGTTTGTATGTAGTTAATACACGTGCGAGCCGAGCGAGCGAAGCGAGCATGGTGCGCTAGCGAACTTTCGAACTAATGTACATCGTACTTCTATACTTTAGAACTTACATACATCGCGATTTCGTAATTCGAAGTTAAGTAGTCCATCAACATAGAAACGACATTAGGGAGTTTTGACAGGCCATTTAGAACGACCACGCTCCGTAACTCGGGCACTGTGAGCGGGAAGATGGCGGCGTTTATGACGTCATTGATGACGTATGTATATCGCTGTAAGCGCGCTCACAGGCATTCGTAACGGGTATATGAGCGCTGTGAGCAATATAATCGGCAATCGGAACGCAGCATATATAAAGATATGTTTACTGTGATAGAATACAGTAGGTTTAATGTATAAATGTTAACAGATATTCATCACAGTCATGACATTAAATGAAAACCCAACATTTTCTTGAGTATACAAATATTTTCTTATAGCACTTAATTAAATCAATCAGTTTTATAGAAAATGATATTAATTAGGGAAACAATTACTTAGTGGGCCCATTGACGACTTCGACAACGTCGTCGTCTTCATATTTAATGTTAACGACAGCCTCCACTTTTGCTTGGATGGTCTTCAACGCTGCATGGAATATCTTTGAGCTGGCCTGGAGAACAAGTTTGTAAATTAGTACAATATTAGTAGTAAAGTTAATAATACCGCTTAAAATAACATAAATATATTTGTCAACTTTTTATTTATTTATAATTTTTTTTTGAGCCGCCTAAGCAGCAACCTCACGGGGGTTTGTGGAAGATGCGTCATGCATACCGCCGCAGGAAAATACCGACGGGGTTGTTAAGAAATAATATTTAGAAAAAATATACACTGAAACGTTGTACTTCTGCTCCAATTAACAGCCCTTTGTTAAATTTAAGACATTAAACAATTACTTTGGAGCATATTATGTATAGCAAAATTCTGAGGCATGGCCATTCATTTTTATAAATAATAGTTTTACATCTGACAGAGGTCGCACAATGGCTAAACTTTATATTTATTAAGGCACTCATTGGCTATACAAACCGTCAATGAAGCAATCCTGGCCTTCGCAGCCTGCAGACTGTTGCTGACATCGGAGAGTTGGCTCTGAGCCCCTCGCTCAGCCTGCTGGGTGGACGCTGCGGCGGCCTTGGCGGCTTGCAGCTGCTTGCGAAGGCTCTCTAGCGTGGTGTCCATGCGCTGGCGGTACGCCGCGTTCCGAGCTTCAGCCGATACGAGCGCAGCCAAGTCGATCACGCGGGACTTGTACATTACTACACCTGAAATTATTGGTATGATTATTGCCATTTATAAAAAACGTCGGAGGAAATTTATAGTAACTATGTTTGTATACATAGTAGCGATGCAACGAAAACCAATTTGTAAGCGGCAATATCTGCCGCCGATATTCGCGAAAACGAATGCGAATGCCAGTATTCAGTTTAATTAGGCTCCACTTATCTATGCCTCTGTTTTGACTGATAAAAGTTTTTTTATATAGTAAACCCTCTGACAAACACACAAACTGTATGGGCCAAAGTAAGCAGAGCTTGTGTCATGGATGGCCATACAGCGAAATGGGAGGGAACCCAAAATAGAGTTACATAAATAAATATAAAACAACCATGACCCGAGAACAAACATCTGTGTTCATCACACAAAATGAATGCCTGCGGGGCCTCCGGCGAATGAGGCAGCCACTTGGCCGTCAGTTAAAAATACTTGGTTAATAATTTATGCAAAGCATTACATTATTATAGTTGGGTAAATTCTAATGAAAAAATGATTTTTTAAAATACCAGTCTAATATCAAGAATTACAATATACATAACTGATGTAATTATATTAGTCACAATCAGCCTTTACAATACTTGGTATTAGTTCAGTATTACACATACTTAATCATTTTTTTTATTATTGTAACTTTACAATACGAAATTTTCATGTTGTTACTGGGTTGGATGAAAGAATATAATAAGAAGATACGTTCGATCTTGAACATTTTACCATGTTCTGTATTTGGTTATGTCATTTGTTATTTTGTTTAATAAACAATAAAGGAAAAAAACGGATTGTATAAAAGAAATAAGAAATATTTACCTAATGTTTTCTACTTACTTAGACACCTTTATATTGGGGCGTTGATATTCGCAGTGTGTTCGCACTAACTGTTCGAATGCGAACACGGATGTCAAGAAAACTCTTATAAACATGGCGATTTAAATGAAAGAAGATCGTGAAATCAACACTTGCACATTCCAGAACAAGACAAAACAAATCACCTATATTTATTAAAATTATGAAAATCTTGTTAAACCTGCACATGTGTTAGTAATGCAGTTTTTTTATTACAATCGACATAACTGTGTGAAACATGAGTATTTTAGATCAACAGCAGATGCTCCACAGCACTTTGTGACTAAACATTTCAATACTTGGATCTGTACAAACGGGAGATCACAAGACCATAACTTCTTTTAATAGGGACATTTTAAAAATAATAATAAAATAAATAATTTTGGCATTTTTGTCACCATTGTTGAAATGAAATAGTGAGTAAAACTTGCCACCTCCAGTTTTTATTGCTAAATTATATTTTGGTACCAAATAAGGTAAATAAATAATAAATATTTCTAACAATCACACCACATTATATAGCCCAAATTAAGTATCATTAAGAACTTGTGTTATGGATACTAAGTCTACTAAACTTAAGAAATATATAAGCACAAATAGATTTTTTTTCATATACGTATATTAGAAAATAAACTTAAATAAACATACATACACATCCATGACTAGAAAGCAAATATAATAAAATATCTACCCCCACCAGGATTCGAACCCGGGACTTCTGGCATGGAAGGCAAGGGTACTTACCTCAACACCAAACAGGCCGTCAAACCCAGTATAATCCGGTTCAAATACTGTTAGGATACGACCTTTTGGAATGGAGCGGCATATGACGTTAACTGACGCCTGTCAGTACCGTTAGCAACGCTGTCGGGAGTATTTCTTTTTAAATTATATTTATTGGTACTTTTGAGTGCTAAAAGAAGAGATGTGCTAAACAGTCGTGCTCGAGAAGTATGCCGTTTACCACAGTACTGCTTTCCGTGGTAGTTTTCGGTATTCGGCATCGAAGTGTTGGAACAACATACCGCCTCCACTTCGAAAACTTGGTTCGTTACAAACTTTTAAAACATCGTTGAAAAAATATCTTTTGTCCTATCAAAAAACGATACCGAGTGGGGTACGAGTTGTTCCAACATACCTGTAGAAGCCGAAACCAGCCAATTCCACAAGACTCACTTTACTACAATTATTATATATACAATACAATGTTTATGTACCTATGCTATTTATGTGTTATAACAAATATTTATGAAGTATCATTATTACTATATACATATATATATATATATATATATATATATATATATATATATTATTTTAGATTTTCTTTAACTTTTGGATTTATTTATTGTTATAGTTAATTTAATATCTTAGTATCTAGTATATACCTTCTTCGCTACGGTACTCGTGTCACCTAGGGCACAACTGAAAACCAGCGCTGTTGCCTGTGGCAACAGCTTATGCTGAGATGTGTCCTATTTGACAAACGCACTACAGCGCAAAAACCTGTTTAACCTTATTAATTTAAACTATTATTATCATCTATTTTTCCCCTTCTTATTGTTATTGTTTCTTGTTTTTTGTAAGTTGTACATTTTATTTCATTTTTTGCGTATGTTGTAGTTGTAGTTGTTTTGTCAAATAAATGTTTGAATTTGAATTTGAGAAATGCTTATGTGTGTCAACGATTATTTTGAAAGAGAAAATGAGCAGAGCAAAAATATTTTCAAAAATTGAATTCTTTGTTAAAAGACAATGTGAATAAGGTGCGCACAATACGGGGTGAACGAGCAGATGCTATGGCTTTCAGTTCCAAAATAAGAACACCAAAAAAAAGACACGCAGTAAAAATAATTCCTCGACAGCTCCGGACTGTCAGCTGTAAGAAACATTATCCACTCCTTTTACATGGTCAAAAAAGAGGTTCCTTTCCTGGAAAAAATACTCGCAGTTGCTCTGACAGACTTAGATTACACTGGCAGTCAATCAACATTGCGCAGAATACTTATGGAAGATTTAGGATACCGTTTCAAGAAGTGTAAGCAGAAGAGAGTCGCTTTGATTGAGAGGCCTCAAATACAGGCGTGCAGAGCAGGTTATTTACGTCGCATGAAACAAAACGATTTATTAGGAGTGGATAAGAAGTATTTTTTATTTTGATGAAACGTGGCTACACGCAAATTACACCGTCGGCAAGTGCCGGCCGCAAGTCCTCATCAGATGTTGGAGAGGAAAAAGCGACAGCCCAGTCCAAACATGGATGATAGTGCATGGAGGCAATGAAAAAGGATCTAGCTCTATTTTTATTCTCATTATGTGCCTTAGTTACTATCTTTATTTAATATTTTAGTTGCCTTGATATTTGCAAAAAAAATAAAGGCTTATGTTTAACTGCTACAAAATTTCGAATTATCATCCAATTTAGATTATGGCGATATGCGAAAATTACAGCCTAACATTAACCTAACCCAAATTTAACTACTACGCTTTCTATAGAATATTCAGTAGACGTTGCAAAAAAGACGAATTAGTTTGACGAAGTACGAAGAAGACGAAACAGTACTAAATTTTGTGAACATTGACTAAATTTGATCAGCGGTTACATTTTAAAGATCAAACATTAATTTTTAATTATGCACATTACTTTATTTTCGACGCACATTTACTATTTTATACATTCGTTTTTTGGTACACGATATTTTTTTAGTGTACTTTGCCATAAAATAACTACAGTGTTTTGGGATTCAAATCATATTCTGGTATACAAGATATTTGTTCCCAAAAATAAATTAACTGATTAATATTATTAATCTGACTGTTTTTCTTACCCTACAAGTCATCACTATTGCGTAACGCACCTCCAAAAGGTTCAAAAGGTTCTCAAAAATCCTACCAGCATTTGAACTGGATAATAAACACATTTGTCATAACTGTTTTGTTGGCTAGCCCGATACATATGACAGTTTATAAAAAAAATGACTTACCTGTGTCACTAACGTCCTTGGTCTCTATCTTTAAGGATTCTTCTCCGGTAGGTTTGTTGAACACAGGCAGCAGGTTGCGGTTTCCAGTCGCAATTACAGTTTCTAGCTCCGCTATCTGTGGTCATGGTTTAATTCTAGTTATTATTCAGAAACTGTATGTTTGGCTGCTCAGATCGGAGACGAGATTACTTTGATCATCTTTAACGCAAATATAACTCTTATCTTAAAAGGGAAATAGATACTTTATTCCTTGTTTTCGATATCTATAAAATGATCTACCATAAACAATTACCCCTCGAATCACGAAGATTAAAAGTTGAAGTAATGTTGGTGTAATTGTAGATATGATATTTATATATCCTTTTGTTTTGTTTAGTGAATTTACCCATTTCAAATTACACAAAAAAACAAAAAGTTTTACAATATTTGCTGAAAGACGAAGGGTAGGAGGCATAGGAGAGGCTAATGGATTAGATAATAGTAGTTTTAGAAGAATAATTATTGTAACTCTTAATGTAAATTTAATATAAGAGAAAACTACACATGGTCATTGAAATTACTTGATAATAAAAAGTATATGGTATTTGATACTACCAACAAATTGTCACACCGTTTATTTGCAGAAGTACAGCCTTCGGTTAACCTTAGCTAGGACAAGCTTGTATTAAAGTGTCGGAAGGTAATTTTTAAATTTTTTATTATACTCAATTTAGTACAATATCAGCACATATTATACAACTAATACACAGAAGGTGCGTTGTTATATTTACATTCAGATTTTGCCAAAAGCTACATGTAGACAAAGAAAATTTAAAAACACAAATTTACACATTTACTTACATGAGATGGCACTTCGTTGACAATAGACGAATCCAATGGCATGTCCTGAATAGCTTCCACCACTCCGGAAGCTAAATCTTTGATTGATTGCATTAGGGCCCTGCAAGATGTATTGAATTATGATGAAGATAAAACTTGCTGACAAACATGCTATGGTACAAAAAATGTATGTACCAAATTGGTTATTAAACCCAAATTACAAAGTGCATATTTACAATAAACAAGAAATGTTCGTGAGTAATAAATCAAATATTTTTCTCTATGATGAATAAATAATTTAAATGATATTTACCAAGTCTGAATAATAAAGCAATAGTATATAGTATATTCATTTTAATATCCTCTTCATATTTATAAAAATTAATGATGGAGATGTGAATTTGGCAAGTCATTCAACAACTTGGAAAACCAAACCACGTTTTCCATTACAGGTATAGAATTTCAATAAACAAATACCAGTGTGGCTTTTTGAATTTGATTTCTATATTGAGCAACACACATAAAGAAATAAACACGAGAATACACACGCACACATACAAGTAGGATTTTCCTTAAGTTCCCCAACACATACCTGTAGCTAAAGTTATCTCTGATGCAAACTTTCTCCAAAATGGATCTGATCTGTGACCTCGACAATTGCAGGCCCAGGCTCATGAACAGGTTTTGTAGGTCTTTCTTATTGATGGTGCCACCACGGGCCGTGTCGAAGTACACCAGGGACAGCAGTAGGTAAGGGTCTATGGGCAGTTCCACCCCACGACTTCGTCTGCGTGGCGAGCTGCTGCGGTCATCGTCACTGTGAGGGTCCTGCGAAATAGACATGAATGTTTATAACGCAAGTTACTGAGTAACATTGCGATAGCAAACGTTTATTATATCTATCCATATCTCTCGTATGCAAGAATGTTGTTGAATGTTGTTGGTCGTCATTGCGTGATTTTCGTAGTACATATAGCAAAACTGTACTGTACGGCTCCCCTAGACAAGTGGCAATTTCGTACATTAAGCTATCGGTTCGCTTTTCATACTATTATGTCATCGTCGAATGCCACTTATAGGAGGGGGGGGGGCAGTAAAGAAGTATTCAACCTATTCATGATTATTTGATGTTTTGATTAAATCCTATCATGTCTGATTTTTACAAAATTCGAAAATTCACAAAGAAAAGAAATTTCAGTGAATACTAATGTAAAAAAATCGCGTAATAATTTTCTTTTTAATTAAATCTCAATGAAACTCTACACTGCAAGTTATCTTCAGGAAAAACATCAAGAAAAGGTACCTCTTTACGTTTCCTCGAGTCCCGTTTATCATTTTTCTTATCATCTTTTTTATCCTCCTTATCGTTTTTGTCTCCTTCATCCTTCTCGTCTTTCTTCTCGCCGTCCTTTTCTTGTTTGTCCTTGGACTCTTTCGGTTCCTCTGCCTTCTCAGGAAGCGTATACAGCGTTTTGTAAATGTAGAAACCGAAATCTCGCATCAGCATTTCATTGAATAGTTCGGCAAATACGAATAGCTGAAATGATACATTACGAAAAATACACATCACAAATTAAATAACATAGCTGCAGTGTTGAGTCTTGTGCTTTTCCAGGTACAAGAAACCCCAGCGTGCAGAAACAATAAACATGTGATATTAAACCAAAATACGAGTATGTTCGCAAAATTGTAACTCAGTCGTATTTTAAAATTAATACAATTTAAAATTTAAAAGTTAAGGTATAAACAAAATGTATAAGCAGACTTGAGCAAATACACAAGTGATATAAAGGTCTAGGTCTAGTCTGTAATTTAGTCAAAATGTTCTTGAATTTATACAAGTTGTTACAAAAAATGTCTATATCCTCCGAGTCCCTGGATATGCTATTATAGAAGTTACTAAGTCTTGCAATGGTGGAGTGTTTTCCTAGATGATCATACAGCGAACTGGGGGAAGACCAAGAATAAACATACATAATATATAAATATCAACAACCATGACCCGAGAACAAATATCTGTGTTCATCACACAAATGAATGCCCCGGCCAGGACTCGAATCTGAGACCTCCAGCGTATGAGATAGGGCTACTAACCACTAGGCTACTCGGCCGACAAAATCTACCATCAACATAGGTTGGTCTACTTACTTAAGGCCAGACTTAACACCAGTTGGAATAGATGATAAAGGCAAAAGGGCAGATGAAAGATATTTTAGTCAAAACTGTGCTGTAGCCGTACGTATAAAAAAGATGGTAAATATATATGTATTTGGCATTACATAAAGAAGCGTAAGCAAAATATGTCACGGAAATATTTTTTTGGAGACATGTAATCATGTAACTAACAACTGGATTCAACAGAAATCCTCCACAATTTCCTCTTCTTACAAACTATTCAATTATATAAAAATAAGTGGTACGAAATAACGGTTACAGAATGCAAATACTGGAAACAGAAAAAAGTTTCACAAGATAGTGAATGTCAAGATGGCGGGTCAGAAAGTCTCTATTAATATAAACTTACAATGGTTACTTAATTTTATTAGTATATTCAGAAAACATTTCAATTTTTTCACCAAGCTTCGTAGCACGAAAATCTAAAGGGTTATCTGTTTTCAGTCAGTGTAAATCTGGCTTTCGTCGAATAGGTGATATTAAAGTAAGCAATGGCAAAGACTGGTGATCTCATAATCGTACAGTGGGCTGTAAAGGAAGCCACAGAGCCATTGAAACTCAGAAGCGCACGAAACAATGTATAATAAAATTATGCAAATAGACGAATAAAAACAAAATTACTGAATACCCGTTATAGTCCGGGAGGTAGCGGTGCAAATACAAAAGTCATAGTAAGCCGGCCGATATTAACAGCGATAGTTGCTTATATGACTAATAAGTGAACCGACCGTCAGCTGCTCAGGTCGCGGTGGGTGTGGAATTGGGAGGTTGCGAAAGTGGTAAAAAATATAAAAAATGTAAGTGATAGTACGCCGGCTGAAACTTTTTTCATAAATAGTTGTTATCATACTGACCTGAAAAAAAATCGTCAACTGCATAGTGGAGGGGGGATTATGCGCCAGCTGCTCGCATGAACTTGTATAAAAAAACGTAAAATAAAGTTATATTACGCCGAACGAAATTTAACTACGTGATTCTTTACATAATTAAGAACACGAAGACAACAATCAGCTGCGTGTATAGCGCTGGAGAGTCCGTCAGCTGACGCAGCAAAGATGCAGATTATTCGAGCAATGCACAGAATCTTTCACATTATATTTTTGTCGATCTTTATTTTGAACAAAATTCATAATATGAAACGATATCGCGTCTTAAATGAAATTAACATAAACTAAAATAAAGCCATATTTAAAAATGTTTAAAATAAAGCTAATATTTGCAGTGTTTTCTGTGGCAAAAACAAAGAAAAATTAATATTATTTTATGAAAAACGATAGGCATATACATTATGTACTCCAATATTGGAGATCCGTCAGAAAAATAATCTATCTAAGAAAAACGCTAAATTGCCATTGGAATTAAACGATTTTCAAAAATACTACCTGAAGTGTTATTGACAATTCACCGCTTTACCGCCAAAATACAGAGTAGCCGTTGAAAATCCTTCGACATCTGCAGTGTCAAGGTAGTCATACTTTATTATTTTTTTACTGCTATTTGCATTGAAATTCGTTTTGATTTTTACTCTTTTATTCTAATAACATTGAAGGTCTTCATAACGATTGAAGAATTTATTTGTCGCCTGTACGGATTTAAAGGTAATAAACGATTTCAAAGCTGTACGAGTGGCACCGTTCTATAAAAATTATCAAATTAATAAGAAAAACGATCTAGTCAAGTGGAAAAACCGTATCGACGATGCGATCTTCCCACCATGCAAATCGGAGCTTCGCCACCATTTACTGCGCACTGCGTACATAGCGCACCTTTGGAGCCATGGTCACCTTCAAGATCCTTCTCACATCTCCCAGTGACTGGGGGTGGGAAAGAAAAGATGACGAGATATGTCTTCAAATGTTTCGAGGGAGATCAAGTACCCATCAGTCGCCAGTAGAAAGGATAGCAGCGAAAATATTGGTGGTGTCGAGTTTATCGGTGACCCTTTCTTGGAGCTTGTATATTTCTGGTAGCCTAATTTTGATGATTAACATGTTCATTTACAGATGATGGTGAAGAGAATCAAACTCTAGAACCCGATCAAGAAGAAGGGAACGATTTCGAGGCCAGTTTGGACAGTTCGGAAGATGATGCGATAACGATAGCGATACCATCGATAACGAATAACTTCCGCATAATCCCCCCCCCCCTATTCAGCTGACGATTTTTTTTCAGGTCAGTATGATAACTATTTATGGAAAAAGTTTCAGCCGGCGTACTATTACTTAATTTTTTTTTATTTTTTACCACTTTCGCAACCTCCCAATACCACACCCACCGCTGGTGCGCCAGCTGACACTTGATTTAGTACTAAGTCATTCTAGATCTATTGAAAAAGATGGCAAGCAATCGGCGTAAAATCGCTGCCCAAAGTGCAACGCTACCTCCCGGACTATTAACACCTGTGGAGGTAAAAGATGTTTGGCGGGAAAAAATTTATAAAATCGCCTATTTATATTTTTCAAAAACTCATTAGCTGACATATTATATAGAAATTTTTATTGACATAACATGTAACATGATACACTCTGATTATATACAAAAGGAGCCGATGGGCGGCTTCGACCTGTAAGCTTAGACTCAGCATTTTTCAAAACCTCAGATATCCACAGGCCGTTTCTAGTTTAGCTAGATTATTATAAAACAGAGCACTTAAAAACAATTAGGTCTCTTCATTGTTATTTGACAGAGAAAATGATCTTCGGAAGCGAGATGCAGCTGCGCAGCCACGGCATCTGAATGTACATTGTCAGGGCGCTCACGGGTAGGGATGTAAATACTACTGTACGAGTAAATATGAGACGGGACGAGAGAAAAAAGATCTGCCTGCCATATTTTGTCTTTATTGTTTCCGTTCGCGTTCGTATTCCTAAACTCTAACTGTCGCTGTTCTTGTCTTACGTTTGAGGTATTACAATTAGCAGTACTCCAAAGTAGTTTCGACAATGTTTTAGTTTTTATTTATATTACACTGAATTAAAAAAAAAATCATTTCATCTCTACCAAATGCCACATGTATTGAATGGTTTATTAACCTCTTTACCACAAACGCACATAAATGAGTATTTATGATTTTTTCTTGCGTCACATTAAAGTAAGCATTATTTCATTTCGGGACTCAATATAATGGATAAGTATTTTAATTTTAACATTTGCTGGTTAAAATGTTTTCACACGATCAATTCATACCTACAAAATATGGCCAATCGTACTGAATTACGTTAGCGTAAATTTCACAGCGAGGTTTCACGGGCTGAAATGTATAGCCTGTTAATCCTTAATAATAGCTTTCTAATAGTAGAATAATTTTTAAAACTGGTTCAGTAGTAATTCGGTAAGTAAAGTAATTTTGTGCTATATCTATATCTTTTACTTTTTTCTGAAAGAATAAGGTGACAGTAAAACAAAAAGAAGTTAGAAAAGAAACTACTGTATGACGTCATATAGAGGTCGAGTGTAAGTCAAATTATTTAAGATATTTTCGTTAAAATAAGCTTAATCGCTTTCACTTATAAAATATAAGTATTTTAAAAATGGGATATCTCTAAATTATTTTTCAATTAGAATTAGATCCTTTTCTTTACATACCGAATAAATTCTGAACATTTGTCAATTACATATAAACAAATAATCAGTTTAATTTTTCATAATATATTGCAGATTAATTAATACTTATAAACAAAACATACCTCGAAGCTATGTTCCTTATTATCAGAGATGCGATAGTCCAACAATAAAGACAAAGTAGCCACTGTGCAGTTGAATTTACCGCCTTTAGCAGTGGTCGATGGATGCACGACGATGTGCGGAGAACTTGGAATGTCATAGTGGGTTTTCAGGAACTGTTTCTCTTTTTCAAGCTGGGATATTAAAATAACAATAATTAGTAAACCGTCAAATTCATCAAACTATTTAAAACATTAAGTAAAGGTATGCATAATTGATCATTTGCTGAAAAATTCTATAGTGAGCCATCTCCAGTTATTATAGCTCAAAATTGGTCATCAAAACCAGGCAGAACAAACAATAAGTGTTTGACCAACTTTCCACATATTTACCTGATGGCCTACTGTTAATTAAGCTAATTATTTGGATGGCAATAGAAAAGCTAATACCAAGACATAAGAGCCATTGTAAATTAATTAAAACCAATTGACATCCGTGAAGTTTCTTGACAGTTCTTCATGAAGGTCTTTAAAATTAGATTTTAAACTAGATACCATGCTATCTCCGGCCAATAACAAGATTGCCTTATTTAATACTTCTTATAAAAACATACCTTTTTCTTTTCCTCCTCAATTTCTTTTTCAGTTTTAACTTTCTTCTCTTCAGCAGGTTTAGTCTCAACCTCTGGTTTGTCATCTTTATCATCTTTTACCTCTACCAACTCGGCTGTCGTTTTTTCTGCAACCTCTTCCTTGTCACCATCTTCCACCTCTATTGCCTCATCTTTGTTTTCAGCTTCAGTTTTTAAGATTTTGGAAAGACGAGACAGTAACTGCGCCTTGTTTCCTAATGGTTGTAAGGTTAATGGTGGTTTGATTAATATGATATTATTGAGACCATCTGCTAAAGTTAGAAGTTAAAGAAAGATATATTGTTGAACAATTCACATTTTACTTTAAAAAGTGAATTATTTGCACTACCATAAAGGGATTTTTTCTATGTCAACATGTTCATATTGACTTGTAACTTTTTAATAGCAAACTCGAACTTTAGTTCAAAATTATAGTGTTATGATGTGTTACCTTTACAGCTTGCATTACGCGCACGTAGTTCCTGACGCAATTGATCAACTTTGATGGTTTTCAAATCAAGCTTAGAATGATGTGTTGGCTCTGGTTTATCAACATCATCATCATTTTCATCAATAGTGATCGTCTCATTCATTGTTACGTTGCCAGATTCATTAAGCGCATCACTTTCTTGCTCTTTGTCCTAAAAGTAAAATTGTAATTAAAGTTTATATGCTCTTAAATATTGAGGTTTTTGTTTTCATTTTCATAGACTTTAAACTGATACGACTATTAATTAATAAAAACAATATTAATTTACAAGCCTTACAAATTTAAATTTTTCTTTAAGAAAAGAAGTTTGGACTGCTTTTAGTTTTTGATTATAAAAAAAAATATCTAGTTAATAAAATGACTATTGTTAGAAAGAATACAAAAGGTTTATGATGTCTGCTTGACATCGGGTGGCAGTAGCGGCAGCGCAGACGCTCGTCATCTCAACAAGGAGCAGCCGGAAACATAACCAAACAAAACTGGGAACAAACAATTTTTGACTTTTCCGTGGCAGGCGCGGGAGGTGGCGCGTCGAGTTTCTTGACGGCCGCGTCGCAGGCGGCCTTATACCGCTCGAGCACGCCCGGCCAGTCCACGCGCGACAGCTGCGCCGACCACACGTCCGGCAGGAACAACACCACGGTCTCCATCCGTGACTTGCCGCCGCTGCCCTCGCGCCAGTAGTAAAACTCCACCATTCGGTACCTGCATGGGCAACTCAGTTGTAATACTGATATACTCACTCACGAAAACAAGAGTAAACAGCGTGAATTCACGTCCGTACATCGATGCCTCCATTATTGCTCGCACCATGTACTAGCTGCATAACTCTCTGGTAGGTAACGAACGCGACGTACCAACACTATATTATTTATAACAATACAAGTTCCTTATACATGAGAAAAGTTGTAGCTGTGGTTTCGTCCAGGGATGATAAGTATAAGGAACTTTGGCATGACAAATTGACATGATATTATGAAAACAACCCAAATGGTCAGGAGCAGAATGGTACAGCTTCAAAATAAAATAATTTACTTACCACTGTGTGCATGCAGATAAATCAACACCCGTCAATGCTTTACATGTTCGAATCGCAGTTTTTACTAACACTCCAGGATCAGTATCTGGATGTTCACCATCAAGTGAGGGACTCCATGGTCCACCAATAGCAAAATTTTCTCCACCTTTTCCTTTCTGTCCAACAAGGAATTTTATAAGTCTAGTTGGATGTTGGGGGGATTTGCTGCTTGAACGTTTTTCTTTTTCGTCCACCTTTGTCAATCCACATTTCTGATAGAGGCTTTCCAGTGTTGGCATGCTGATAAGCATAACCTGCGAAATAGTTAAAGTTTAGACAATTACACATTAAATTAATTATTTATGATATTAGTGCATCTGTATTATATAATTCAAGTTACCTTTGCTGAAAACCTGTAATCTGCATCAGGAGGTTCCAGTACTGCATCATTTTCAAGGGGATTCGGGATATCCTTGTTCATAATATGGTAAGTGCATGGATTATTGAGTGAAAAGGGAGCTTGTGGGGGAAAAGTCTCACCCCACTTCACTTGAGCAGAAAAGAAATCTGATGGTACATATAAGTTAGTATACCTCTGTGACAGGGTCGGGACATCCAAGTTTTGGCTGCAAACAAAAATGTATGTCACTCAAGTATCTTAGGTTGAATGTGTCCTATCATCTGTTAAAGAATTATTTGTCCTTTTCAGGATACCTTGTTAAATATTAACAGTAATACTTTGAATGACAATAGGAGCCTGCTGTAAAAGGTAAAAAAAATGTTTACCTATCTATAATTGTTTATTGGACACATACATTAAATACAGTCTTAAATAGATAATTAGACTACATTTGGTATGAAACCTTTGTCAAAAATGTATTGCTCATAAATATACCTATATTTATAACATTCATTTTCTACTTACATATCTAAGGGCATGCGTGGCACTCTAACCAAGTATTTTGGAGGAGAGGGCTGATGCATAACTGGTCGTTTACGGGGAGGAGAATCCCGGCGGCTACGGCTGTTTTGTCTGTCCCTTGACCTAGACCGACTTCTGGTACGGGAACGCTTCTAAGAAGACATGTAACAATTGGTCAAAATGGAGTAAAAATTACATTAAATGTAAATATCAAATGTAATGCTTCTTTTCAACAGCATGTAAACATATGTGCATGTCATTGGTGTTAAAACAAAAGGGTAGTGGGTCTAATACAAAATTAATGTAAAAAGTGACCCGAATTAACCCACATGTGTACAGTATTATAAACAAATTAAACCACTTGAAATTTAAATTGTGAATAATTGCATTACATCTGATTATTGCTTTATGTCATTTAAAACATATTTTCCAGTGGCTCAGTAAATAAAGACTGGTATGGTAATCATACTATTTACACATTTTTACTCAGATGCCATTGAATGCAGACCTGAAGTCCATTTGTTTGCAAGTTTGTAAATTAAAAGAAAGACTTACTCTATCATCTCTGCGCATAGGTCGGTCATCTCTACGAGACGGTTGTGACTTCTTATTATTCATTGGTGGTGGAGCAGCATTGTAACTGTTTGACTTAGGATTATTTTTGTTATTGTTCATATTGCCCGACTTTGGTAGCACTTGAACTCTAGTAGCATTCCATTTAAAAGGCATATTTGGATTATAAGTGGCTTCTACAAGAACCCTGTCGTTTACTTTCGGAATAATTCCTTTGGCACATACAGAAGTTTGGTAGAAAACATCATTGTCGACAAAGCCAATATCGTTATGTGCTTGTGTAACAGTTCCAGTGAAAACGCGTTGTTCAGTATTAGATTGATTAGTATTTGCTTGAGCATTTTGATATATTCCTGGATTCATTCCTCGTGGCGTTGGGTAAGCGACAACATTGCCGGGGTACATTTGACCTTGGGCCATTTGATTCATTGGCATTTGCCCACCCATGGCCATACCCAGGGCACCTTGTGGTTGCATGAAGTTTTTATTGAACACTGCTTGTGTTTGTTGAAACGGCATCATACCTTGTTGAGACATCATTGAATTAGCATCCATCATTTGGGAATTCATGCCGGTCATGTTTGTATTCACATTAGATCGTGCCCAAGGCGGATTCTTGCCCGCTCCGGATTGCATTTTGTTGCAATTGGGTTTTTCTTGTAAATTTTTAATGCAGGATCCACAATAAACACTTCTTTGTGAAAAGTTAATTACCGCAAAATGGAAGCGTGCTCAGGCTCAGCGGCTCAAGCAATACTTACCGCCATTTTGTTTGTTTGAAAAACTTGATTGATCAATGCGATAGCTTTTTTTTTTGTTAACGTTTAACTTATAAGAAAGGCTAGGAACTGCATCCTACAGCATAGTCTATAGTAAATATATTTTCTTCCTTTTTTATTATGACGATGATTATAGTGAAGATGATGAAGTAGAAGACGGTGAAAATCAATAGTGAAGTGATAGCGTAACTTTACAATCAGCAAGCGTACTTCTTGGAGCAAAACGAAAAGCACTGTCTTCACCCCGCATTTAGTTTTCATTGGCCTAATTTAATGCACATGTCTATGACTATTCACTGCAAAATTCACTATTACTATTATAAACGAAATGTTTTAGATGATAAAAAAATATTTTAAGTTATTGTTAGTGTTATACTTTGTTTTAGTCTATTATATATCTCAATGCCCAGCGGAATTTATTTGTTGCCAACTTTTTATTTTATTTTTTGTACTGCGTTACACCAATACTCGACACTGGCAGAAATAGCCCGACACACCAATCGCGGCTGATTGCTATTTTTCAATTAACTAACTATATTGAATGCTAACTTAGCTTTTTATTTTGCAAATGGGCACATGACGCGGAGCTTGTAATAAATGCTTAAAAAAAATACATCACTCAATAAAAGTGCTATAACGCCAAAGCTATTTTTCCACGAGCATCAATGTCTGCACTCGAACTGCCACCGACAATGTAAATGTGAAAGCCTTAAACAACAAGCCAACATACTTACCTGGGACTTGTTATAGGCAATAGGTTGAACTAGGGTCCCCATATAAATCGGGTTTGTAATAAACTAAGATATGTGCTGGCAAAACTAGCAATTTTAAAATACACGCTACCATAGAAAACATTACATATGCTATACAATTTTATTGTACTTTTTTTAGAGTCTTTTTTTAATTTTAAATGTAGTGCATAATTTTTATTGAATTGTAGACTAAACCTAAATTGTTATAGGGTAATGATTGTATACTGTAATTAATTACGGTATAAGTAGCTACGCCTGAACATACGATACATATGGAGAAACTATATAAACTTCAATTATCAATTTTGAAAACAATAGTTTCTAAAAATATAAAAAGTAAATTCTATAATGATTATACAAATTTATTTCAATATTGTAACGTTGCAGATTGTTTTTAGAAAATTAGCATCGCTGTGCTTTATGAAGAGCACAATAATATAAACTAGCTCAAAATACGCCAGAGACCTAGAGGATTACCAACCCTGTCATATCTTAGTAAATATGCATTGCCTAGGTATAACAATATGCACGCACGACACAAGGACGTGGGAATACATAATTATAAATAAATAGATTGCCTTCACTCTAACAAAACGAAATAATTAGGTAAAATTTATAATTCGACATTCTATTACCGAAACATGTTCTGTTCGTTAAAACTCTAAAATATATCGTTTAACAGAATAAGCCTTGATTTAATGGAAGTTAACGTTTATTTCACCAGTTTTTGTTTTGTAAGCAAGGTCTAAGCAAGTAAGTATGGTCAAAGTTATGTGTAAAATAATTAAAAAAATATTGTTATTACTGTTTATTCTGTTAGTGTTACAGATGTAATGAATGTTAAGGTATTTTTTTTATACAATGTTACATATCTATCTCAGTGTTAATTGAGGTATTTTTCTATGTTTACATTTTTGTAGAATGCAACCTAGACTTAAGTATTTTTAAAGTTTTGTTTTATTTAATTTTATTAATGTATTCTGTTGTGTGTAATAAATGAATAAATGAATAAAAACTGTAAGCAAATACTAAAAAAATCTTCACAACGGATACCGTGCACGTTAAGTTGCCATGTTATAATAGGTCTTTACCTATGAAACTGCCGTTTTGCCGTACTGGCCATTTCAAATGAAAATATTTTTTTTTTGACTGATAATTCTAATTTCAAATTAATTTTATTTGACAAACATGGAATTCTTTTTCTAAAATCGTCATTTGTTTTATAGTTAGTGTTTTGTTTTCAACGCATTCGAACATTTTTCGTCATCATGGATAAGTTAAAAATTCGAGTAATTATGGAGTATGAGTACTGCCGTGGCAGCAAAGCGGCACAAGCGGCACGCAACATCAACGACGTTTACGGAGCGAACACTACAAACGAACGCACCACCCGTTATTGGTTTACCCGCTTCCGTTCTGGAGACCTGAAAAATGAACCCCGTGGTCGTCCGAAAACTTTGGTCGACAATGACGAATTAAAGGCAATTGTGAAAGCTGATGAAACTCAATCCACGGCTGAATTAGCAGCAGCTTTCGACATTAGCATCAAAACAATATTGGTCCATTTGCGTCAAATTGGCAAGGTAAAAAAGCTTGACAAATGGGTACCCCACGAACTCAATGGCCGCCAGCGCGAAGTACGCGTGGAGACGTGCCTTGCACTGCTCAGCAGGCATACAAATGAAGGAATTCTGAACAGCATTGTTACTTGTGACGAGAAATGGATCCTGTTTGACAATCGTAAGCGCTCAGCAAGTTGGTTGGACCCTGGTTCAGCACCCAAACAATGCCCTAAACGAAAACGTACCCCTAGAAAAGTGATGGTCACTGTTTAGTGGTCTAACGCGGGTGTAATTCATCACAGCTTCTTGCCAAACGGGACAAGCATTACTGCAGATGTGTACTGTGAAGAACTGAACACAATAATGGAGAAGCTCGCACGTCTCCAACCAGCTTTGGTCAATCGTTCGGCTCCACTGCTCCTGCACGACAACGTGCGACCTCATACTGCACAGCAGACGGTCTCCAAGCTACAAGAGTTGGGGTTGGAAGTTCTCCGTCATCCGTCGTACTCACCAGACCTTGCGCCTACAGACTTCTACTTTTTCCAGAATTTGGATAACTTCTTGGCGGGAAAAAAATTCAATACCCGAGAGGCAGTACAAAATGCCTTTGAAGAATTTGTTGCCTCCCGTCCAGCTGATTTCTTCAAGAAAGGCATCAATAAGCTACCAATGCGTTGGCAAAGATGCATTGATTGCATGGGTGACTATTTTGATTAATAGAAATAAAAAATATATAAAAAAATTACGCTTCATTTATTTCGTGAAAAACGGCAATTTCATAGGTAAAGACCTAATATTTAGTATACCTTATAATTCATTTAAAAATATTTTGTATGTTTAAGTCTGATTTTATGAATGTATCGCGTCAATCTGACGAGTGATGACCTCGATTGCGTGTAAACCTTGTATGGTTTTTGCAACATTGTAAAAGAAATGTAAACATATTTCTTTTTAAAGTGAATAAATAAAAATAAAAAAAATTAATGAATAGCACGGCTTGCTTCATCCGGTTCCCGCCAAAAGTCTTATAGTCTATTGCTGCGTTCCGTTTGCCGATTACAGCGCTCACAGCGCTAAAAGTGCTCAAAACCGTTCCGATTCGTTTGAGCGCGCTAAAAGTGTTATTAGTGCTATTGCAATCGGAACGGTAAATATCGCGCTAACATTCTGATTGTTCGTCGCTTAAGTATAAAGTTTATCATTAAGATCTTTGACCCTGAATGAAGCAGGAGCCATTTTTGAAATATTATTACAAAAGAAAATTAATAAACAAGCTTTTAAAATCTTTAATCGGCTAATAAAAACATCAACAAAGTAATGTCATGTGTCAGTTTTGACAGGCCACTCACAGCGACCATGCTCCGTAGCTTGGGCACTGTGAGCGGGAAGATGGCGGCGTTTATAACGTCACTGATGACGTATCGATATCGCTGTGAGCGCGCTCACGGGCAATCGGAACGGGTATATGAGCGCTGTGAGCGCTGTAATCGGCAAATGGAACGCAGCATATGAATGCTGAAACTATAGCAATTAGTTACTACTATAGCAAAAAAGAAAATGGGCGTTTTTCAAAAAAAATGGGTACCCCAAAATTGTATTGTCCACAAACATCTATATTCAATTTCTCAATAACACCTACATATTACACTTGTAAAAGTAATGTTTCTACTAGATAAGTTATTCAGAATTAAACATAAATAAAGTACCTCAATAGAATCTACTGTATTAAATAAAATATTGGGAAAATATATTCTCAACAAGATATAATTCACTATGTCCATGCTACACATGCTTAACTTCGTAGTTAATAAAATAACCTTATTTTATACTTATTTTAATTGAAATTGTATTGACTTAAAGGGTAAAATGTTAGGTTTTTTGATTTACAAGTTAATATAATTCTTTTAGTGAGAAAAAAAATTAAAAAATAGATTAAAAGTTTGTCCTCAAAATACGTATGTGGCGGAATTTCCGCCTAAGTAACGACAATAACAAATTTTTTAATAAATAAAACTACTGATTGTCTATGCCATTTTTTAGTCCTTGCAACTTTATTTTATTTCAAATACCCAACGATCCTCCTCCCCGCTTACTTTTAACGTATTTCGTTACGTTGTGTTGTGAAGTGATGTGCTACTAAAAAACATTCCATTAAGAACGGCTCAATAACTGGTAAGTTGTAAGTTTATTACTTTATATATTTATGAAATGGAATTGTTATTATGGCTGCATAATTATTAGAAACCAAATTAAGTGAAGTTATAAAATTTTAATACAATAATAATTTGCAACAGTTTCGAGGTTATGATTCGTAACATCCATTAAGTAGCGTTACATATAAGCGGACCGAAAAATGTTACTTAATGGAACTATAAAGACGTGTATATAATGATTCTATAGTACCTACCAGACTAATATTATAAATTTCTTTATGTTTCTTCAAGTGTGGCTTTTATGTTCAAAGAACTAACTAAACCAATTTCAGGAAATAAATTAGGTCTTAAATTATCACATAAGCTACATTTCACCCCGTTATCTTGACGGGATCTAAATTAACGCAATAAATTTAATTTTTACCGCACACTACAGATAATTTCTATATTAAAAATGTATGTGTGGAAATTAATTATAAAAGTTTCCATTCATGTAAACTGATTAAAATTTTATCACAACTTAATAAGGGTTATGCAATTGCCTTTGTCCAGAAACCCATTTGCTGGTGCCAGATGGAGCTATTCATAGTGATTCGGCAACATTTATGTCTACGGATGCTAAGGAAGTAACTGACTCTAGCAATAAAATACCGGATGATTCCATAACACCTGACGATGTTGGTGATGATTCTTTACTTTCTTTGATTTCTGGCGATGTTGATAGATTGATTCTTTCTGATTTGTTTATAATTGATGATAAAATAGTATTAGAAAATACTCCCAGCATTGAGCCAACAACAGTTGTAGCATCAGAAAATATGATTATGGCGGAAAGTTTTAGTAATCCCGTCCCTAGTGGTGCTGCTAATGATATACCTGTTATTGACCTTTCTTGTCCACAAAAAAATGTTTCAAATCATAGGAAAGTTCGCATTTTGATGTCTGGAGATGCTGGACCACCAACCAAGAAAGTAAAAAAGCTTAAAATTAAAGTATTATTACCATCCACGAAAATGAACCTATGCCGTGTCTGCCACCTTTGCAAAAATGAATTTTTTCCTTTTGAAAGATACTGTGAAATGTATGGTATGCAAAAATTGTATATGTATCACCTGTAGTGGCACTGATTCTTTTGATTATATTTGCTCAATATGCCTCACCTCTGATTTGTATTAATATTTAAAGTATTTGATTGATATAAAGTAAGTAAAATTATAGTAGTTTATAGTATATAAAATTTATACTAAAAGGAGAAATACCTTATTTTTTTACAATTAAAATGTAAGTGCATTACATTTTAAAAAGCCTATTTAATGAATGAAGACTGATTAACGACAGATAAATTAAGATGTGCAATGTAAACGTTACCTAACATAATCCTTTAAGTAACTTTTAGTTCCACATATGTAACTGTCCTATCAAAATGTTACTTAAAATTAAAGATTTCTCTAAATTTTATTAGTGTATAGAGGTATTTTAGAGTTACAGTATTGTTATGCTTCCTTGAATTTTATTTTCTGTTATTTTCATACTGTGTTAAGAGTACTGTTTTATTAAATAAAGTTACGTAATGGAAGTTTTATAGAAAAAATTCCGGCAATGTGTGATTGTTTTTTAAGTTCTTTCTTGTTTTTTTATAATTATACGAGTATATTTGTGCAATAAACAAATAAGTGATTAAAAACAAAAGGTTTTATTTGTGTAAATATTAAAATGAAAAAGTTACTAAATGGATCGGATCGTGGATTACTTATGATTTAAAATTCTCTTTTTTCGTGTTTTTATTAATATTATTACATAAACTTTATTAAATTAAATTTATTTATTTCGTTTTTTATATGTTTATCATAAATTTCACGCAAATTCTGTAAAATCGAAATTAGGTATCCACATAAGTAACGGGCCATTTTATTTGAAAAACGCCCAAATATGGTCCAGGGACTGTTCGACACCTGAATCACAGAATGAACAAGGGGGAGATGAAATTATATTAAATATATGGAGCAGAGAATTGAATCGAAGACGGCAATAAATAGTAAAATATTTTCTCGAATGAAATTTTATTTTTGTCATAAACTATGTTTTTTAAATATAGTTTTTAATATCACCATACCATTTCCCTTTTGTTTGAATAGTTGATTTCCAATACACATTACACTGTGATATCATTTCTAATTTAACTTTTTTAATAAATATGAATATCACTAAACGGAAACAATATACT
Organism: Marasmarcha lunaedactyla; assembly: GCA_923062675.1. Taxonomy (NCBI): domain Eukaryota; kingdom Metazoa; phylum Arthropoda; class Insecta; order Lepidoptera; family Pterophoridae; genus Marasmarcha; species Marasmarcha lunaedactyla. Next base: position 2,638,294 of record OV281344.1, read on the forward strand.
TTTTTGTGCATCATCTGTTAACCACATATATACAATAAGACGGGCAAGTTAAACCGCATTTGCATTACCGACAACATCAATGTGTGAAGGAGTCTATTGCCCTCCCAAAAACGAAAAAATCAAAATATTGGAGTCCAGCAAAACATAACCTCAATAATTTGTCATTTTAGGGTGTAGTGTATTTCTAATTTAATGATAGCTACATCTAGTGTTGAAAATTATCTCGAAAGTTTCCTTCTGATTTCCGAAACTCGAAACTTCAATTTCTGAAAGTTTTCAAAAAATATTTTTTTACTTAAACTAACAATGAATTCGTATACCCTGCACTTAAAAAATATAACGTCATTTAGAATATGCTTATTTCTATGCACTTAATTTGTTTTCGTATAATTCTGTATTATTTTAAAATCTTATGTTTTGGGATTCTTTATAAGTTTTAGGTACTTCGTTTTTTTTTTATTAGGGACAGCAAACAACTGTACAAGATAAGCTTAGCAACTAACTTATAATCAAAATAATTATACAGGTAGAGTCCACACCACTATCCACAAATAAGTTAGTAAGTACTACACAGTAAATATTATATAAACGCAATAATGGATATAATTCAAACTTTAGGCAGTAACAGAATTTGGATCGATCCATCTACAAGAAGATTGAATAAGAAATTTGTTAATTTCGTAGGGAAAACGACGTGAAGAATTTTCCGTCTGAAAACTGAGAGTAGGACATTAGCATAAGAGACATCTAAGAACACCGCAAACACTGATTTATTGTTGGTCAGAGCCAACATTAAATCGGTGGTGAAGATCCTCAGACTGTCCATTGTGCCAAGACCTTTTCTGAACTCAAATTTAGTAAAGCTAAGAAGTGAGTGGTGCTCAACAAACCACTCCAAGCGAATTTTAATTAAATGCTCAGTAATTTTAAGAATAGTAGAAGCCATTGCAAGTGGTCGGTATGATACAGGATCAATGGCGTCTTTGCCGGTTTTAAAAATGGGGCTAACTATATGGAGTTTCCAAGAGATTGGTATTTTATCGGAAAGGAAAATATTATTAATAATGTTAAGGAATACTTCTTGAAAGCGCAGTCCAGCTTTAGATTTTGAAGTACGTGCATTTCCTTATGAAAGTCGGACAAAGTTCCCAGACTACTTGCCCACTTCAGCAGAATTTTAATGATAAGAAGTCGTGTATAATTATATTTATATGCTTATACAAAATACCTACCTATTTATAATATTATCATCTGCAAAAAACTACGCATAAAATTGGCGTGATGGTGTGTGTAGGCGTACGATAACAACGCTCCTTAGTGTGTGGTCAAAGATTAATCTACGCTTAGATGAGAATATAATTATAGGTATGTTTTTGAAATTTGTTATAATTAAGGTACAGCTGTTTGCTTTTACGTATGTCAAAGGAACCTTTGGGTCCACGATTATGGGATGCTACAGTGGACGTTCTATTACAAAAAAAAAAACCTTATAAAGAAAATAGTCTAAACACGAAGTGTACTTTTGTACTTTATTTGTATCTTACAGAAAAGCTTATAAAATTGCAACTAACATCGTTTGTTTTATAAAAAAGTACTTCAAGTTAAATGCAATTAGAATAGCCCACAAACTTTCACTTTTAAATATTGTTACGAGATACCTCTCCAAACCTAATTTGTTGCATATAATCTTGTACTGTTATGTGTGGCGCCTACAAAAGATCGAATCTAGGGTCTGGCCAGTGAGCCATCGCAGTAAAATTTTTATGAATTCTGAAATTTACAACCCTATTTTGTTGTCAAATGAACTATTTTTTAATAACTTATTTCCTTTTTAAAAATAAGTTATCCACCTATTATTAAGCTTGTAAGAAAATGCGGTACAGAACTATCTAGTTTTGAGAAAACTTATTACAAAAAAATCAAAGTACCAAAATTATTTAACACAGTATTTTCAGTGTTGCCAGGCTATTTTTTTCGCGTTTTACCACTTTTACCACTCACTGAGACACTACCACTGCGTTATGTCCACCGATATATCAATTTCACATTTTTAGTAATGTTTCAATAGCACATTACTATCTATATCACATCAATAGTCTTTGTTTGTTATCAAGTACTACTACACTAGTGTGCGTCGTGTTTACATTCGACCTCATACATGTGTGCGTGCGCAGGCATCGTATTTGAAAATGGTTTGTCTCAATATAATAAATTTATTGGATTATAGGTATTGCCAAATGGAGCCACATCAAAAAATTCTATGAAATTGATAATCAAAACCCAAACTTTGTTTTTGCACCAAAACTTCGATCGGAACATTTAAACCCAAATACAAACAGAAAATGAGATTTAAGTTAGCAGCTCAAGTTTTGAGCCACTCAGTTGCAGCAGGAATGTAATGCAAAATTGCTCAAGGTAAGATTTACCATTCATGTCAACTGGATCCCCGTATCTACAGACAAAGTGGAGTTGTATGTGTGTGCGTGCACTGGATCAGTGTACTTGTAAAGAAAGCATTTTGTTTACAATGCAGATCGAGCAAGCTGAACCATACTGTTTCAGTTATAAATATTTTTATTTTTGTATTAATGAACATATAAAAAAATTCTTACAAACAACAAGACAGTATTAGAACTATTCTATTATTTATTGAGTAAAGTTAATGAAACTACAATAGAGTAAACAAACTATATGTATATTATTTCAGGGGAACTTCCAACGGAAGCAGTGGTAACAGCTGACCTCATAGCAGCTGATATAGACAATTTCGGCCAAGACCATCGTCGCTTCATCTCGCTCACCTATTCTGCCCTTCTTATTGCAAACGCAGTACTTGCAAAATGGCGGTTTCGAGATAAACGCGGTAAACATATTTTTCGATATCTAAGCAGGAAGTCGTTGTTATATAACTTTTGAAATATGCCTCAAAATTAAGAAATAAAATTAGCTTTCCATTACAATATTTTTTAGGTCTATTCAACTGTCTCATTTCGATAAAATGCGCAGTACTGCATTTTCATTTACCATCTGGATTCAGTATCACTAAGGCATAATGCAGTATTTGTGTTTATTACTGCAAAATCAGCTAGCACGAGTTCAATACTGCATTCGTAGTTAGCAATTATGTCCTATTTTTAGGCCTGCTACCTTGTTAAATGATGGTAAGTTTTACTTTACAAAATAAAAAACTAAAGTACTTAAAAAAGTTATTTCATATTTCTTTAATTATCACCATTAATATGGCATTATTATAATCAATCAGTCTTCATAAATCTCCTTCAGGAACATTGTTTAGAACATTAATCTAAATACTTTTATTCATCACTCTTTTCAATTGTAAAAACATAAAAAAATAAAGACGGAATTCATCGTCAAAATTTAACAATATGTTCCAAAATATTAAATGAAAAATGCGAAGAAAAGCTTACAGTCTTATTTCAAATGTATGTATTGTAAAAAATTCTGTGAAGATGGTGAGGCAAAGGTGTTACTTTTTAAAATTTTTAATTTATGACAAATAGATGTAATAAAAATAATAATAAATCTCAAACCAGGGTCATACTTTTATACTTGTCGACAGTTTTCACTATCAAGTCGAGAATCAGCTTCAAAAAGCTTTAAAACTAAAAAGCACTCAAAACATTCTCATCCAAAATAGCTTCACTCAAATGTAGCGAACTTCAGAACACGGTCAGTCCATAATAACTCTTAATTAATAACATTGACACAAAAACTAAAAGTCCTCTTCAAACCAAATAAAATTGTCTAAAACAAAATAACAATTCCTCTTAAGCAAAAAAATTATTCTTAAACAAAATAAAAATCCTACGAAAACAAAATAACAATTCTTCCAACAAATCAAATAAAATAACACTAATATATTCTTCAATATAACTCTTCCGACAATTACTCTCTATGCTCTACAATATCCACCGACTCTTCATTTACGGGAAGATTTTCCCAAAATAACTGCCTCAACAGGTGCTTACCTTGTTAGCTATCATTTTCAATGCCTGCTTCGACCTTAGCTACTTTCCAAATGCTTGGAAAGAAGCGACATTCGTAGGCATTCCCAAGCCGGTTAAACCTCTGAATATCCCGGCTAAACACAGACCCATCAACCTCCTCAAGGCTATGGCTAAACTTCTCGAAAGAGTCGTACTCTCTCGAATATGGAACCATCTGTCTCCAACGGATGGCGATCCCCTCATCATTCCCATCAGTCCGGCTTTCGCTCTAAGCACTCTTGACCTCAGCAAGTACATCGTATCTGCGGCTTCTATCCGCGGCGTAATAAAACGGTCGCGGTTTTCTTTGACGTAGTCAAGGCTTGCGATAAAGTCTCGTACAGTGGCCTCGTTTATAAACTCTATAAGATAGGCTTACCGGATCGCCTAGTCAGGATAATGGCGTCGTTTCTCAAAGATCGTACGTATAGTTTTAGACATGAAGGCACGCTTTTCGCGCCTCGTTCCATAAAAACTGGAGTCCCTGAGGGCTCAGTCCTCGCCCCTCTGTTGTACACCGTGTACACAAACGACATTCCCACCCCGCCGAAAGGCGTCGAACTCGCCCTCTTTGCTCTTTGCCCTCCGCCTTTTACACCAAAGGCAAATGTGTCCCGCACCTCATCACAAGACTCCAAAAGGCCGTTAACGCCCTCGATGTATGGTTTCAAAAACGGCGTATCGTTGTGAACCCAGACAAGATTTCTGCGGTTTACTTCGACTTCAAACACCGTCACATCGCCGACAATCTCCACGTTCGAATGTTAGGTATTCCTATCCCCTGGAAGCACAGTGCTAAAACCTTAGGCGTCACCCTAGACCAGACGCTTTCTTTCAAGCCACACTTCGATAGAGTAATGAAACTCGCCCGTCTTTACTTAGACCGCCTATATAGTATGTTTGGTAGACAAAGTAAAATGTCATTTAGAAATAAACGTACGCTTAATAAGACCTGCGTTAGACCCGTCATGACTTATGCGTCGCCAATCTTTGCCCACGCCCAACCCTCCCTCCTGCACAAACTGCAGGTGGTCCAAAATCTCTTCTGCCGCAGGGCCACAAACGCACCTTGGTACGTGCGTAATGCGGACCTGCACAAAGATCTTGAACTACCTAAAGTGCAACAGCACCTCAAAACACTCTCGGAAGCGTTCTTCAAACGCTCCGAAACCCACCCTAATCCTTTAGTTCGAGAGTCCGTCTCGTATACTACCCCTGACATAGATTTGAAGTTCAAAGTCGCTAGAGTGAGAAACGCGTACAAGAACGTAGCCACGCAACTGATCTCAAAGCCCTTCAGGCCGCAAATTCTAATTCTAATTTTTATTCGAATAAAATTAATTTCTCTTTGCAATTTTGAGCAGTTTCAGTGCTATGAATTCACCTTCGCAAAAAAAAAAAACCACGCAGCACTGTGGTATACTGTGTTTGGCTTTAGTTAGTATTCGTAAATAAAATTATATGCTAGATGAAGTTGCAGTAATCGTATCAAGTACTGCACAATCTTTTAGCTTGTGCTAAATACTGCAGATCCTACTAGTAAAAGTAATATTTTTGTGCAAGTGCTGCGTATTTCGTTAAATAAAAAACATGCTTATAGTAAAAAAAACAATCGAAATAATTTTTATATGTATATATTGGAACCTTGAGATATCATTTTTATAAAAAAGTGAAAATCGCAAAATTGTCGATTACTGCAAGTACAATTAGCATGGCAGTATTACTTATTTCATTTTGTCATGTACCTTGCCCAATATTAACGTAAACGCTTTGTATTGTAAAAACCATACGTAGATTTTACAAGTTCACATCATATCTGACCAAATTGCATTTAAATGACCTCATCTCTTTTAACGTTCAAATGTATTTTGCAAAATATTTTATAGTGCTCTACCAATAATGAGTTTTTTTTTAAATAAAGTCACATTTCTTAAATATTACATTTTATTTATATAACAAAAATCCTAAAAATTGAAAATTATGGTGCAAGCAAACGACACCATAATTTATAATACCCGCCAGTGTATAATTCAGAGGGGCCCCCAATAGATGACGCATCAATCGATTTCTGTTCACATTATTTGGTATGAAGTTGTCATTCTTCTCGCTGTAGTATATGTTCCTTGGCGCAAAACGGGCAGCCAAATTGATTTGATTCGACATAATGGGTTCAATGCTTCATTCATTTTTAGTGTTGCTATTGTAAAAACAATCTTATGATTTATTTTAAATGAAAACATTTCTCCGGGCCCCCTGGGGGGGGGGGGTATGTTGCAATTGTGTAGAACAAAGTGAACCTGATCCCTAAACCCTGATCAATACTGACTGACCCAGTAACAAACAGATCTGGTTCAATCATTGACCTCAACCAATGGACAAGCCAGAAGTACGAAAAAAACGTGCATACCTAAACTTGAAATGTAACATAAAATGGCGTCCATTTTTAGTGTTGCACAGAGAGTATCGAATCTACTATCGATATTTTAGATTTAAATATTACATAATGAACTTTTGTAAGAGTTGACGTAGATGAAATAATCACAGTAATTATCTACTTTTATTATAATTCTTTGAATATAAAAAATGAAGAACTACGCAGTTTATTTTAGTAAGCCCTATTCTATTCTTGTCATATATGGCAATCAGCCGTCGTTACGACTCGACAGACTATTACTGCCAGTGTCAGGTATTGGAAGAGCCACGGTTATTGAATGACGATGGGTTCCTCAGAGCAGGACACACCAGACTCACTAAAACAACCAAAAGCTCAAGTGCCTCAAGTACTGTAAAAAAATACAAAATGGTAGCACCCTTGGCTGCTTTCTGAATCAATATTATTGACGCTATAAGCGCTGAACTGAAAATCATTATCACGTTTGTGAGAAGTTTGTCACTACCTCTTGATATCAATTATAGTCTGGCTTGTCTTCAATGATTTAGAATCAAAAATAAACAAAGCAACTACCTGCCTATTCAATAACAAAATGAACAATTCTAAGCAAACTTAATTCGCTCTTTCTTCACGTCTTTTTGTTTCAAAAATACACGCACAACGGCAAGCAAAGCAAATACCGTTTCGATATGATTTACTGCGTAAGCGGCTGTTATCATTTGCATCGAAAGTATGAAAAATAAAAACATATTAATAATGATTATCGATATCTGGTTAAATAATCAAAGCTCCGGAACATCACTTTTGACAGCTTTTTTTGACAGAAATGTAACAATAAATGGCGATTTGTGGCACGCTAGCCACCTGCTATGACGTCACTACACGATTGATATTTTAGTGACAACATTCAAAAATAGTACTATCTCTTTCTTTTATTAGCATTTTTGTATAAGTAGAGGGAGACAACCAAGTTTTTCCTCTTCTATGATTCGATATACATAACTACTTATTTATATAGGACATTACGGCTACTCCATGTATTTACCACCTCGCTGGGTTCAATTGACCCGTTCAATCGATCGATTCTTTGGTTCAATATCGTGAAAGGGTAGCTCGTTTGGATCATGAACGAACGAACCTAAAAAGTTAGGAATAGTAGTAATATTTTTGAGATCTGTTGAGGTCATTTATTATATGTATGTGTGAATTGATAAATATAAAAAGGGTTTGGTAAAATAATGTAATAAAATAATGTTTTTTGGTAATTATATAAAATAATAATAATCAGAAAAAAATAAAAACAAGATGTGCAATTAACAGAAACACGGTTTTTTTTATAAGTTGTTGCTTTTTCTATGTATTTTATTGGAAGTTGAGTAATTAGTTTCCAAATAATTTAATCGACAAAGCCAATAAGGTAATTATTAATGTTTTAATAAGACTTAAATGTCTAGCTGAATTACGAACGAACAGATAAATCAATCCTGATATATGTACGCTACAGTACAATTCAAATTTTCCGTTCATTTCTTTCTCTTGGGTCGCCGCGACTCGCGTGAAGTTTTCGAACGAACGAATCATGTTCAACGAAGTGATTCACTCGTTCGCGCTGATTTGAAGATCTGGTTCAGATCACATGCCTGCAACACTTACAACTGTACTTAAAAGATTGATTATATGTCTGCTGCATTACAAACCACACCATAATTTAAAATACCCGCCAGTGTATAACTCAAGGGGCCCCCAATAGATGGCGCATCAATCGATTTCTGTTCACAATATTTAGTATGAAGTTGTCATTCTTCTCGCCGTAGTATATGTTCCATGGTCTGCTGTGACGTTTTGTTTGACGGAGATGGTAGATTTGTAGGTAGTGGTCGTATTATAAAATATAAGATTGTGTATGTTTTAGTATGTGCTCCTGAGAATTTTTTTATTACCATAACGAAATAGGAAGGATAGTGGAAAACACTTGAATCGAACAACACCAACATTTTGTCCTGCAACTTACTGGAGATTTACATATCATCGTATGTTATTCACAACTAATTTATCTAATTCAATGTCCATAATAACTCTAAGTACATTTGATTAGTGAAAAATGAGATCAGTAATTTAGTTTATTTTATGCGGTATGTGATTGTTTATAAGACAAACTAGACACACCCATTCGAACACACATTGTGTCTTTGATTCATCACCATCTATTATTTTAGTATATTTAGAGTAATATTGATAATTTCAGAAAGATGGCAGAGCTAGCGGCGTTATTACAAACAGAAATTCCTGAAGGAAGAAATCATCTCACAGACAGCCACACAAATTTAGAAAGGGTTGCAGAATACTGTGAAGCCAATTATTTTCAATCTGAAAACAAGAGGCTTGCATTGGAGAGTACAAAAAATTACACAACACAGTCATTAGCTAGTGTTGCTTACCAAATCAATACTCTAGCATATAATTTTCTACAGTTTTTGGAACTGCAAACCATGCAATTAGCAGAACTTGAAGGACAGATGAATCACATAGCTCAGACTGTAGCTATTCATAAGGAAAAAGTTGCCAGAAGAGAGATAGGTGTATTGACAGCTAACAAAGTTACAAATAGACAATACAAAATTATTGCCCCAGCAAACCCTGAGAAACCTATCAAATATGTCAGAAAAAGCATTGATTACACTGGTAAGTGATAAATGAGAAATGTGTACTTATGTTATCTGATCAGGAATTCTATGGTATTTAATATACAAAGTAACTGAATTCATTCATGTAAGTATGTGGTATAGCCCAAAATTTAACTAATAATTACTCAGATTATCATAATAAAATAAACTACAGTACTATGTAAGCATCTAGTTTTGCGGAAAATCATTGAGTGAACATATAAGAAGACATAAGTACATTCAAAATAAATAATAACAATAAAATAAGGAAAATATGGTAAAGCAATGAATCTTAATAAACTTGGCGAACAAAACAAGGTCCACCTTAAATGGGTCCCAGGTTACTCTAACATCACAGAAAATAACCGGGCTGATAAACTGGTGAGAAATGTCGCAGTGGGTAGACAGGTAGATCCAGAACCCTTCTGTGAAATCTACTTAACAAATATTAACCAGCCTATTTTTAACAGAAAACAAAGCCTCTGGACCGAAACAGAGAGCATGAACATTAACTATTGATAACTCTACGTTCGGCTATGCAGCATGGAAGAAGAAACACCTCTTCATCTGGTGCATTCCACTAGTACAGCAACAATCTATATGAATTGGACGCCAGGCAAATCTGATGCATCGCCATTAGGAATGTTCTTTGTTTCATGGACTCCATTGGAGTATGTGGCAAGCTATAGACGTGTGGAGTAACACAATATGTCTGCTAGGTTGTAGATCAACTGGGCACCATGCAGTGTGACCACATAGTCTCATACTAACAAATATTAAAAGTACTCATATGTAATCCTTTAATTTTTCATTCTGTCTAGATTGTTAGATGTGATACAATATCAAAAAAGTTTTAATAATGTTCAGAGAATTCCAAACACTAAGTGAAACAATGGTATTTTTACTAATGTTATCTTATGTTTATGTACCAAGATGCACATAGCAGATTCTTGTTATTATAATTATCTTTTTATGATGTCTGTGTTACTTGTTTTTGCTGCTTTTGTAACAAAACCTCGAATCTGTGAATTTGCCTGAAAGAGAGTTCTAGCACTTGTTTAGACTGCCTTATTGCTTTTCCTACAGTCTCTGTTTTATTAACTTTTAGGAGTGTAATAAACATATAAATTATAGGAATATTACTTTAGAATAATATTTCATTAGAAATGAGTATGTTAAGGACAAAATAAGCCCTTAACAGTATGTTGGCAAATCATATTATAATAACATATCTTAATCACAATAATGTTCATTTTGTTTGTATTTTAACAAATTGTTGATGAGTGATACTTTTTGTTCTTTCTTTGAACCCAGTATTTTGAGGTTCTTAAATTCTATCAAAATCTGCAGTCCTCGATGACATCGGTCATGGCGCCCGTTGGAACGGTAGTGCGGGCACGCCGCGCGGCCGCCGCTCGGGCTCGGCGCCCGTCGCCAACCCGCTCCCGGCGCCGACCACGAAGCCCCCAACGCCGCCATCCGCGGTCCGGTCTTCGTCGGCGTCTAACACTGGCACTTTGGGCAGAGGGACTTTGGGTGAGTTGGAGTTGATGTGTAGGTTAAAAGTGGATAAAAATTGTACAGAGGTATTTGTATTATAAAGTACATTTTATACTTGTTAGCAAATTTTCGACTTGTCATATTATTAATCAATCTAATTGAAATAATAGCACAAGTGTCTGGTATATGCAAGATGTTAGGTGCTTGGTTAGGGTAGAGATAGGTTTATCCTTGCTAGACTTATCTGATTATTCAGTTAACACTCTTCCTATACACAATGTTTGTTCTGTGACAATGTTTCTTTTCTGTACCGAAAGTTCAACGCAAATAGGCTATCTTTTCAACTGAAACACCGCCAGAATTAGTAATTTTTAAACAAAATAGCATCTATATGCGAAATTTTTTTAATTGACTCATATTACCTAAAATGAGTGCCTTACTCTACTAATGCATCTCACATGAATCTCCAGGTAAATCGTCCCGCGAGTACCGCACCCCCCCTGCAGTCGCTCCTCCGCAAGTGCCCTCGCACTACGCCCCGAACTACCCTCGGCGACCTCCGGGTTATTCTACTTTACCTCTTGGACAGCCCCAGGTATGATGATAAAAGCCTAATCAAGTCAAGTAGACCCAGACTTGACAGTTCAAACGTGGCATCATTTCATTTAATACAAATATCAAAAACTATTAATATTATTTTGGCATTACATGTCAGTAAGTATTTAAAATTTGTATTCTTACTAAATGAGAAAATTATTGAAAGTTTCCTATTTCGCAGCGTTAGGTCGCAGGTTAGATCTTAAGGATTGTAAAAGTTAGTTGCATTCTGCCTGTCGATCTAGTTAGCTTGAGCGTCGATGAATAATAAGGAAATTCAATCTACTGGTGCTTAGATTAAATTAACATAACAGAATGTGTCACTTTCTTAAAAGGCATACTTGAGAAATAATAATTATTAATAATATCTAAATAACCGGACTTAACCTACGGAAACCGGACGGAAATAACCGGAATCACCGGACAAACACACCAACTATATGGCCCCAAAGTAAGCAGAGCTTGTGTTATGGATGGCCATACATCGGACTGAAGCTGGTGCTCAAACAAATCGTACATCGTTGAAATTTTTATTAATGAATTGAAAAAAAAACAGAGTGATGCAATAACGAGGCTGAATGTACTATAGTTTGGTCGTATTCGTGTTGCGTCGTAGCGGCTCGGTTGTTTCCGCGGAGTGTCATATTGCGACTTAGTTCAATCAGGGACAGGGACAAGTTTAAGAAGGCCGAGGGTCAGGAGTCACCTATATACTGATATTACATTAATCGCAGATGTATTTGGCGTATTTTTTAAAATGGAAACTGAATATGTGTTTGTAATTTATAGGTCACATGAATGTAATTTTTTTTTGATTTCTTGCCCCAATTTATTACAAGTTTTTACACAATATTTGCATTAAATAATAAAACTACTTCCTCTTATTGTGTGACATAAATTATGGATGGATCCCGAGGAAGACGAGGATGTTACCTGTACTTAATGACTGCCCCTCGGGGATACCGAGGGGAATACTTGCAGCGGTTTTCTCTCGAGCTATTACTTTCTCTGATCTAAAAATGCCCTTATTATTTTAGAAACAAATGAAAATTGTTTCCAAATGTACAAGCTTTTACAAACAGCTTAAATTTAGAATAACACATATATTTTATGTTACAGGTTGGAATGGTGCACCCTAATCAGCATCAGGGGCAATCTAACTATGGAACGGCTCAAGACATGCACGCCAGCATGCCGCGTAAGTTATTATATTTTTATTAAGTTTATCATTTCTGTAGTAAAGTTCTAAGGTGAGGTTATTTTCAATGCTCCTAGCATAGGAACAAGGAAAGTTTCTTCGCATTTTATAAACAAAATGAAGATAGTTTTTACCTAGCATTCTTACGATAAAAAATGGTCAACAAGTAGTTTTACAGTCATTTCTTGATGTCAACCTTACCTCATTGGTTGACGGCACAGATCCAAATCGATGGTTTTACCCAGCGCAAACCTCTTAATATACGATGCCTTTTTAATCCCACCTAACACACAAATTTAAATGTTTAAATTCAAATATTTATTTCTCAACATTGACAATTATTTGCTCTTATTGACGTCAAATAAAATATGACTACCACCAGTTCGGAAAAACCTTCGTGAAGAAGAACTGGCAAGAAACTTTAGGGGTAGATTTTTTTTAAATCAACTCACAGTGTCTGTCAATGTCTATACAAAATTATTCTTATCTGCATCTGTTAGCTCGGCAAGTCTCCCTCCCCCAAGTATCCAAACGACGAACACCCTCAAAGGGCACCCGAGGGAGGGGGGCTTCACGAGTTAGCGCGGGATCCAGCCATCGCCCCCCTTAGAGGGCAACCATATTAGACGGAAGTGACAACACCATCTTATTGCGGGTTAATCCGCGGTTTGCCATAGTCTGCGGTGCTTCACAGTGATCTTTTTCACACGTTCTTGGTTTAGGTGATCTACTTTTCATCACCAGTGAATATTCTCACCGAAAATGGTTCTCGTGTGGTACCCAAATACCAAACTTTTTCGTGTAGCTAGAATTGTATTCAAACGGGTGCAATGAAGTCAATTACCAATTCTTCGTTTATATCGCTACAATCATTACGCCAATCTCGCTCCATTTCTGTCAAAAATGGCGTCAACTTTATCCATCGGTAACAGGCCGGCCAGTGCTGGTAGGTTCTTTAATATCATCATTTTCTGAATCATAACGCTTGCAGCAGCGTCGTGCCACTTTTACTGACCCAGCATTGTTGCCATAAATTGTGTTCGCAGCAGATTGAATCACGAATTATTGAACACGTTGCCCAGTAATGAAACAGTAATATTAAATGAAAGGATGAATGTAGCATTCATTAATAAAGCGAGTATTTCCTTTTGAAAAAATTTGATTATTTGATAAAATAAATTTTTAAAATTTCTCATTACAGCTCCACCCTCTCCGTTGATTGGTTCCGACGGTGAGCACAGCCAGCATTCTATGAGTCTTCCAGGACAGGTAAATACAACAATTATTATAAATATGGTTTTATAGTTTATATGTCGCAAGAATTCTGTCAAAACCATACCATTACAATCTAACTTATACAGGGTGTTTTTTCAAAGGGTAGACAAAGTGTTTTACTACATTCTATGTGTAAAAAATTTAAGAAAAGTACGTGACGTATGGGGGCACTACATACCAATGATAACAAAATTATGTATGACACACACAACCACGTTTTATAAGGATACCGACACTTATGTATATTTCAACGTACCCTATCTAAATTGAGACTAACACGCCCATTACTAATGTTTACCAACATCTATAAAATAGTAAATAAGTTGGATTGCAATTTTCCTTCATACCTTTTACGAGCTTAGGACCGTCATAGTAAGCAAACATACTAATATACTATTTTATTAACTTCAAAGTACACACTAGTGATCGTTTTCATTATGGCGTATTAAAGTGGAATCAACTATTTACAACAATTAAACTTACCTACTAATTTAGTCCCATGAAAATACACTATCACTGAGATTTTTACAATAATTCAAAATGGAGTCGTTTCTCGCAACTCAACACAAAGCTCAGCTCGCTTTCTTAAACTGTTCACTAACATTGTGTCTGAGCACGTTTCACTTCACTAAATGCAGTGACAATTTTACTACAAAGTTCCTGATAGTTTTGAGCTTCTTCAACGTAAACACACACTTAATTTCCCGCCACAAATAAAAGGCCAACGGAGTAAGGTCCAGTGACCTTGCAGGCCACGGAATCGGGCCCCCGCGTCCTATCCACCTATCACCATATTCACTGTCCAAGAATTCACGCACTGCACTTGAGTAATGCGGTGGTGCACCGTCATGTTGGCAATAAAAGTTATTTGAAATTGCTAGATGTACGACTTCCAAAAACTCTGAAATCACACTTCGTAATATCCAAACGATTCCTACCAGTCAAGCGTTCCTCGATAAAGTACGGGCCCAAGATCACGTTACTTATGACCCCAGCCCAAACATTAACACTAAATCGCACTTGATGATGACTGTCTTTGATAGCGCGGTTGATGTGGAGTGCACATAGATGTCACCGCACCAACTGCGCTGCGAACCATCTGGTAACGTTAACCTTTCTTGTAATTATTTTTCGACATTGTTGCTCATTCGCCACTTGTGCGTACCGTATTTGCTAAAAGGCAATATCAATCTCAGTCTGCATAGTACTTCAAATTTATCCGATGCGGTTACGTATGTGCAAAATAACTGGTTGGTTAATGTTTAAATAATGGTTGGTTTCATTAAGTTATAACGAAGTAGAAAATCTTTTAGCTAGAATTTCTGAACCATGAAACCCAAATAGACCCCAACCACGTTCACGCTCATACAGTCATAATGAACACACACACATACACACATTTATACACTTACACACACATTCATACATTTATACACGTACACACATACATTTATACACTTACACACACACACACACACACACACACACACACACACACACACACACACACACAAGCACACAGGCACAGACTACAAACAAGGTATCTAGACCTACATTGCTACACCTGCAACAACATGCTATCTTGTATTATTAACATTGTTTTTATTTGTAATTACTTAATTATGTGAAAAGGTAAATGTTAAAATAAAACAAAAAAAATATGTAAAAATACCAAATCAAAATTGTTATCTTATATAGTGTATAAGGGGAGTAGCGGGTCCTTCCCAACACAAGTATCTCATGATTACGTAATGGGAAGGCGCAGTAATGTTATCTTAAAAAAGGTTACTTAATAAATATTTTTAATTTTTTTTGAATTAATAAGTGATTAGCAGAAGAGTATTTGTCTTGTGAGCCTGAAGTGTTAAATCATTATTATAAGCAGTAAATACAGTAGTTTTGTGTACTGGTGAAAACTGTCACAATTCGAAAGCTCATGGTGATTTGATAAGGTGTAGTTGCAGTTACAATAGAACGTTTAGTGTTTGCTGTAGCTTTCAATGTCTGTCAAAATAATGAGTTGGGTACACAAATGTCTACACGATGGGTTTCTACATTATGTACATCGAATTAAGAAAATGAATAGACATTTTGTCTTCGTGAGCCAGTTACAGCCAAATACAAAATGGAGTCAAATAAAAATAAAAGTCGATTAAAAGACATTCTCTTAATTTTGACAGATTAGTGTTGCTATAATTTTTTAGAATTATTTAAGTGAAAGGATTCGAAATATATATTAAAAACTTCATTTTTAAACTTTTAATTTTTACTAATTTGTTCTCATCTTTATTGTAATCATTTATTTTTATATTTGAAACTAGAAAAAATCTAATTTGCAATAATTAAATGAAGATTGCAAAATTATGGTTCCAAAAAAAAAAAGCGTTTTGGCTATTACCAACACAAAGATTATATGACAATAACGAGGAAATTTATTTAAAAACCTCGTAAATATGATAATCGGAGAAGCTTTAAACAATATCAAATTAAATCTCAGCGTTTTTGTTCCAGCGTTCGTCATCAGCGTCGGCGGGCGGCGGGTCGGGCCGCGGCGGCTCCGTGTCGCCCCCCCTGCCGCCGCCGCCGCTCGAGGACGAGCTCGCGCACGACTTCGCGCACGTCGCTAATGTAAGTGGAGCCCTTGTGTCTGCTGTGTGGCTGTATAGATCTTGCAAGGGACTGTACTTACCAGAAATTATTGTAATAAGGATAATCTGTATCTAAATCTAGTTTACATGACAAATTAGTTTAGTCATAATAGGCTATTTGACAATATAAAAAGTAATGTAATATTTCATGCCATCCACATAGATATTTTAAAACAATTCGCATTACTAGACATAAACGAAAATTAACATTTCCTCCAAAAACAAATAACCAAAATAAACATATCAATTTTGAGTTGGAACACCTAGACTCTAAACGGTTTTTATTTATTTAAAAATCATAAGGGTAGCCGGAGAAGGTTACATTATGTCTTAACTAAAATATCTAATTATAGTAAATCTTGATTAAATGTATCATAATAAATAAATATTTCTAACAATCACACCACATTATCTAGCCCAAATTAAGTATCATTAAGAACTTGTGTTATGGATACTAGATAACGGATAAATAAACTTAAGAAATATATAAACACACATAGATTTTATATTCTTTATACATATTAGAAATAAACTTAAATAAACATACATACACATCCATGACTAGAAAGCAAATATGCTGATAAGCAAATATCTGCTCCCTACCAGGATTCGAACCCGGGACCTCTGACATGGAAGGCAAGACTACTTACCTCCATACCAAACAGGCCGTCGGTATCAACCGTTGAAGGCTGTCACAACATACTTTTACAGATTAAGTTAATTTAATTATACACAATAAGGTCATATATGGTCCAAATGTCAAAGAAAAGGTAACTTAAACAATTAAGGATACAGTGAATCAAAAAATGTACAAAATAAAATAAAATTTAGATTTGAATACATTAGAGGAATAATCAAATGTTAAGTTTTAAATGACGTCACAGGCAAGTAAACATTTCTGATAATGCATGCCGTATCTTGACGCCACCGTGTGACGCCACAAACCAGTCTCGACGCCATATTGCTGGAGCAAGCTCTTTGACAGGTGTAGTTTATAATGAGTTTTTATGAATAAAAAACTCAAAATAAATAAAAATCAATATTATTTCTAAGGTCCACATAGCCCACAAAATAATGTGAGATGCTGTTCGAAAACTAGTGAAATAGCCTATTTGTACATCATTGGATTCAGTTGTTCCCGAGTTTGTTATATTAAAGGTTCCCCTGCGGAGCGACGAAGCATGTGCGCGAAATACGAAGCTGAAGCCGTACGATTAAAAAAAATACAAGAATTAAAATAAATATAAGTTTAATTTCGATTTCAAAAGTACAATTGAAAATTACAATTTAACTTATTACTAAAATAATGTCTCTAATGGTCGATGTGAGAAACAAAAGTAAAGTAAATTTGATGCGACGGACGTAGTGGGTAGAAGCCCTCATACGCTGGAGCTCCCAGGTTCGAGTCCGGGGCATTCATCTGTGTGATGAACACCGATTTTTGTTCTCGGGTCATGGTTGTTGATATTTATATGTTTATGGTGGGTTCCCCCCAGTTCACTGTATGATCCATATAACAAGCTCTGATTACTTTGGGGCCACACAGTTAGTTTGTCTGTGGATTTATTTATTATAATTGGGTACATGACAAATTTTTTTTTATTTCATATTTAAATAGTTTATCAACAGTAAATAAACATTGCAAAAGTAACAGTATGTTTACAATCAATAGTTTTCTAGATACAGCGATGTGTTCGAGGAGCCGCTGCGAGTCGCCGAAAAACGCTTCACACAAAACGGTACTGAGCTGTGACGTCACGACTTGTGAATCATACTAAAATTGTATGGGCATTTGGATAAAATATATAATAGCTACGTAGATGATGCGTTTACATGCATACTGTCATAGTAAACATTGTTATATTTAATGTCAGTAAGCTAATGACGATATTTAAAAATTGATATTTAAAAATATTGAATGATATTTAAAAATTTAACATATACTATAATAAGTTTTTGCTTCTTTTTTTAAGTTTTCAAATCTATATAATTTCGATATTAAATTCAAAACTATATTTTTCAAAACATTGTACCCGTCAAAAAAACAAATTTGTTATAAATAAATTATAAAAACTTGCATTTTTAAATTGTGTCATCTACCCAATTGTAGAATAATAATTAAGAAGTGATGTAATAAAATATTGTTACAGAACAAGATGATGGGTCAATATTCTGGTGCTGTGCCTGCGATCGTGCCTGATGAGGAAGACCTTCCGGGGTGGGTGCCGAAGAATTATATTGAGAAAGGTAAATTTCACATGTTTAATTATTCATCACAATATGTTTTATAGGATTGTTTACAACGAGTCTCTTTTTTTCCTAAATCTCATCAATGGTATCGGAAAAAAAAATATTCCTGTTTTTTTATTATATTCATCAATTAGACTTGTGCTAAAAATTGTTATTATCGTAAATAAGGATAAAGTTGTTGAATATTCAAATTTTTTGCGCAAAAGCCGGCGTTCCTGAGATTTTGCGATTTTTAACCTTAAAGAAGACATATTATATCTTACTGTAAACTTTGAGTCTTGCGAAATAAATACAGAATAGCAGAGCTTTTTAAATTTTAGGGTTGTATTAGGACATTTTGAGGTTGAATGAATAATAAACAAAGATACGATTTACTCGTCCATTATGTCCAATTCTTGGAGTATGTCGCTATCCTCACTTCCCTCTAATATGGTTGAGGAGGGCGATGATCCAGCATCCCGCGTTAACTCGTGAACGGGTGCCGTTTGAGGGTGTTCGTCGTTTGGATACTTGGGGGGAGAGATTTGTCGAGCTAACAGTTGCAGATGAGAATAATTTTGTATAGACATAAAGAGACACTGTAAATTTATTTTGGAAAAATTATACCCGTGAAGGTTCTTGCCAGTTCTTCACGAAGGTTTCTACGAACTGGTGGTAGAGTCATGTTTTATTTGACGTCAATAAGAGCTAGTAATTGTAAATGTTGAGAAATAAATATTTTGAATTTGAATTAGGCTGACAAGACATTACACCTTCGACATGTTTTTGGGTTTACCCTTACGATGTCTTTCCTTCAGCGTTCTAATGCATTCGGTAGTTATATTAAATTATGCTAAATAAAAATTAATTTATCCTACCAATTATTATTTATAGTCGTTGCCATCTACGACTACTTCGCTGACAAAGAAGATGAGTTATCTTTTCAAGAGTCTTCTGTTATCTACGTTCTGAAGAAGAATGATGACGGATGGTGGGAAGGTGTCATGGATGGAGTGACTGGTCTCTTCCCCGGAAACTATGTGGAGCCCTGCGTATAGTCCACAGTGAAAATTATAAAGTGATTAATTTAAAGTGTGGTGCAGTTTGGGATTTAAGTGACTTTGCCATGACAGCAGGTGAACATTGCTTGATTTTGTAATGTATGAGTTAACTATGTTCAGTTATAGATATGATAGAATAGTTGAGGTACGCTGAAGTGCAATGATAGAATGAATAAATTAACTAAAAAATTTATTCCGCTTGTAATCTACAAATAGTTTTAAGTGTAAAATGTGATCAACAAAATATAGTAGATTTCACATGGGAGTGCAAAGAAAAGTTTTTAATGTTTTTTTTAAATGTATTTATTTTATTTATATCACTTTATTAAATGGTCTTATAATTGGTCACTGTGTGCTTGAGCTTTGATCCAAATTTCAGTACATCTAAAATGTAAAATTCAGATACATTTAGCTTTAGAAATGTTACAAATACTGCATGAGATCAATTGGTCATTTTGAGGAATTTACATTAACTTTTATATAATTTGATTCATTATCTGATTTTTAATTTAACAATCATATGATAATCCCCATTTATACTTAGATTAAGTTTACATTTAAAGTTTTAATTTAAGTATTAAAAAAAAAATTATATTATAGGCACTTATTTCATTTCTTTAGAATGAAATGATGCATTTGTTCCGCTGTTAAGGGGAGGTACATTGTAATGATGTACTTTTTATAATATATTTTTTGTAGTAAATAAGGACATTAATATTCTAGATGATTTATAAGCTTTTAACAATATTCCTGAGTTTAATATTTTACGTAAATTGAAATTAGAATAGATAATTATATGGTGGTCATTGACTTAGAAACAAATGGATTTCTAGTCTGCATTCAAAAGCAGCCGGCACAAAAATGGAATGAATATGTTGTGAATATCTTACCAGTCTTGGTTTTGGTCGGCCGCCCGACACGGGCCAACACGTCCAAAATGAAAAATTGGTGGGTGACAACTGTAAAAATGTTAACACTTGCGGTACGTTCCGATTATATTGCTCACAGCGCTCATATACCCGTTCCGAATGCCTGTGAGCGCGGTTACAGCGATATCGATACGTCATCAATGACGTCATAAACGCCGCCATCTTTCCGCTCACAGTGCTCAAGCTACGGAGCATGGTCGCTCTGAGGGGCCTGTCAAAACTAACACACATGACGTTTCTTTGTTAATGTTTTTATCAGGCGATTAAAGATTTTAAAAGCTTCCGCATAAGCATAATTGCTTATTAATTTTTATTTGTTATAATATAAAAAAATGGAATTAAGCGACGAACAATCAGAATGTTAGCGCGATATTTACCGTTCCGATTGCAATAGCACTAATATCAGTTTTAGTGCGCTCGAACGATTCGGAACGGCAGTTTTAGCGCTGATAGCGCTGTGAGCGGCAATCGGTACGCACCATTGAAGTACATATGCTGCGTTCCGTATGCCGATTACAGCGCTCACTAAAACTGCTCAAAACCGTTTATTTTCGTAAATAATTTTATAAGTATAAATATGTCCTAATTTTGGCATACAGAAGTGACATTATTAGTGTTTCATTTAACTCTAAAAGAATGACCCAAATGTGTACGTGTTTTTAGTTTTGCGTTAGACCCACCGTCCATTTGTTTTTACGTCACTGATGGTAGTGATTAGCAAAGATTATGTTTAAAATTGATTATAGTATTTTTGAAAAGCCACGATAGTTACAATTGAAACAAATTTGATGTAGATAAAAATATTCATAAGTTTTGGGGCGCCTTTATAAACATTGTGTAGTTTGTTTTAAAAATAAATTATAAAATGAAATAAATGTAAACACATTTGCGAAATGTAATCCATTATGCTAAAGCCTTGTACTATTGCTTGTTTGATATTTAATATGAATAAACAGTTATCCTAAGAAGTAAGTTTTATTTATTTCATTTCACTTTGCCATTTATGTAAGCAATAAAACGCATCGGAATTACTGAGCTGTAAGTATTCTATAAACACTGGATAGGTTTTGGTAAACCAATGACAGCAATTTGTTAGTTCCAGATTGAAGCGCCTCTAGCGAGTACTCTTAGGAAGATATGAATTAAAGACATACTTTTAGCTAACATAAAGGAGTTTTTGCAACTTTGAGATATTCACTTTGATGAAACTGCAAAAAGAGTTATAAATGTTTCGTTAGTTGTTGGTTGTCGTTTAAAACAGGACTTAATTAACAAAGTGCAGAAAAGTAGCGATCTTTGGAAACTGTTAATTATTAAAAATATCTACTGAGCGAGCAGTAGTTTTATTTTTGAATGTTTTATTAAAATAAAATCAGGCTTTACAATAATTCTATAAGTCTTGATTTATGATAAGTAGACAGAAAAACAAAAGCCGGTGGAAAATTCCTCTCTCGACAATCTTTGCTTAAAGTTGTACAGTCGGAATCAAAACTGCAAAACAACTGAACACCCTATAAACAATAAGTCTTTGTCGTGACAAGGGCGCAAAATAAACTTAACTTACAAACGTTCATAATAAGCATAACACAACTGATTCATAAGTTGCTAAAAGCTTTCATTCCAAAAGTCGAACTTTTGATTCTGTTAAGCGACTTATGCGGCCGACTGTACAATACGTAGAATAGTAGGTACGCGATTTGATTTTGGACATCAAAGAAAAAAACCCAAATGTGAGTGAGTTAAAACTAATTTTAAATATTCACTATTTCAAATAATTATTTTCAATAATAAGTTTGAGTTTGGAGCAGTTTGTTAGTAAGTTATTGTGTTAAGTTATAGCGAGTGGGAGAGCTTTCAGAACCCTGTTTGGTAGTTCGTCTGAACCTGAAGCTTTCCGCGGTTTTAAGTTTTTAATTATTGTCTGTACCTCTTACAGCTTAGCGAATGTAACATGTGATGAAGACAACGGCCGTTTGGGTTCGTAAGTACGGAGTACTAACCTGAATGTTTCGAGTTAAAGTCACCAGCTAGTATTACAGAGGGAGCAGTCGAAGTAAACCGCAGAACTCTTGGCTGGGTTCACGTCGATACGCCATTTTTGAAGCCATGCACTGAGGGCGTTTACGGCCTTTTGGTGTCTGGTGATGAGACCCGGGACACTGAGGCCTTTGGTGTAAAGGGCGGTGTCATCGGCAAAGAGGGCGATTCGACGCCTTTCGGCGGGACGGGAATGCCTTTAGTGTACACGGTGTACAACAGAGGGGCGAGGACTGAGCCTTGAAGGACTCCAGCCTTTATGGTACCAGGCGCGGAAAGCGTGCCTTCATGTTTGAAACCAAACGTACGGTCTTTGAGAAACGACGCGATTATCCTAACTAGGTGATCCGGTAAGCCTATTTTGTAGAGTTTATAGACGAGACCGCCATACTATAGTACGCTTGGTGGTACGGGGAGATATTCTCCATGAGATCGTTCATTTGAGCGTCTCGGAGTTCCGCAAAACCTAACTTTACGTTGTAGCTGATTCGCAGCTAATCTGTTGGTGGGCGTGGAACAGAGCTTGGCTCTCCGGAGAGCCGCGTTCTTAGCTTTAACAAGATTTCTAACGGCTAAGGGATGCGTGGGTTTGCCTTGCTTAGCAACCTTTTCGTTATCACTGATGGCTGAGTTGATAGCATCAGTGACGGAATTGACTAACGAGTCTATTTTATGCGGGCTTTCTAATTGGTCGGGCGAGATCGCGAGCGGAGAGTTCGGGGCCTCTAAGGCTGAAACTAACGTATTTTTAAAGCCTTTCCAGTTGGTTAAGGTCTTAGGAGAGGTGACGTTATCGTTAGGCGGCCCTAGCACGACGGAGACGTGGCGGTGATCGGAGCCTAGGTCATCGAGCGGTTCGATAGACCTGAGATCAAGGTTGATATGCTTTACTACCGCAAAGTCGAGGATGTCGGGAGGGTGGTTTGGGTTGTCGGGTGTGAGTGGGAGTGACGGGAGAGATGACGTCTAAGTCGAGTTGCTCAGTGATGCCAAGGAAAGTGATGCCGCTGGTGTTGGTCGATAGGAACGTCCAGTCAGTATGTTTGGAGTTGAAGTCTCCGAACATAATGACCGAAGCGCCGAGGGCGACAATGGCCTCAAAGTCGCTGCGGATAGGTCTGGTGCCACTAGGTATGTAGATTGAAGCTATGATGATGGTCGGATGACCAGTCATAGCCAATTTGCATACAGTGGCTTCCACGTTGGGGAGAGGAGGGGTAGGGAGAGTAGCGCAATGGAAACCTCTTTTGTAGTATATAGCTGTGCCGCTGTAACCGTCGGAGTTGGGCCTATCGTTACGAGTGAATGCGTATTTGGGAATAGCGAATCCCCTGGAGCGGTTTGGAGTGAGCCACGTCTCTTGGAGAAGCAATAAGCCTGGCTCGTTGAGCAGTTTGAGCTCAGGAAGGTTAGTACTAAGGCTACGAGCGTTAAATAAAACTAAGGATAAGGCCTTGGGTTTGATACGCCCGGACGCGGGATTTGCAGGTCTAGATATTATATTTACTATTCAAATAGATAATTTATAACGAACTAAGTAGCGAGTGATGCTCGGCTAACGCAAATAGACGGTCTTGAGGAGAGCGGGCGGCTCGCAGTTTGCATGCGAGTACGGCAATTTCTCTGATGTCGACGTTTTGGATAACGTCGAAAACGGTCTTCATGTCCTCAGCCAACGACGACTGAGGTGAAGACAACGGAGCGGGGCGCGGGCCTATGGGAGCTACGGGAGCTGGGATAGAACGGGAAGGTGGAGCGGCCGGACGATGTCTCCAGGAGAGAGCCGGAATCGGCATCGGCTGCTCGGGCTTTGCTTCCGGGGGACCCTGGTTGCGCGGCGGCGGGAAGTTAGCGGGAGTGAGTGGCGGTGCCGGTTTTGGCGCGGCCCTCTTTGCGGAGGAGCGCGGAGCGTGCGGACAACCCCTGTAGTTTGCTGTGTGGCTGGACTGGCCGCACAGCACACACGCAGGGGGGGAAGTAGAGTCAGGAGTGCACTCCTTCGTTATATGAGCATCCAGGCACTTAACGCACCTGGGGGGAGCTGAGCAATTGGCCGCTGCGTGGCCGTACAGCTGGCAACGGTGGCATTGCGCAGGGTGACCACGACGGTTAGGACGCTCGACGGAGATATTCGAGAGTCCGCAGATTGTGCGAGCCTCTCTGAAGATCTCCCTTGAGTTGGGAGTGATAGATAGGATGACTAGGGCGAGAGGAAAACGTCTGCCGCGGTTTGAGTGCATTTTATGCACTGCTTCAGCCGGGAAGCCCTGGGACTTAAGGTCCTCGAGTATTTCATCGTTCGCGAGTTCGAACGGGATGCCCCGTAATACTGCGTGGATCTTGCGCTCCTCCGGGAGGGCGTAGGTGTGGTACGTGATTGGTTTGACTGACAAAAGCCTAGTGAACGCGCGGCAGTCGTCGATAGTCGCGACCTGAATTTTGATGGTTTCCCCTGTGTCTCTAACTTGTGCTCCTTGCACAAGTTAGAGACCGCGGTCCATCGCGCTTTTTCGCGGAGGAAGACGGGAGGAGGGAGTTGAGCTTTAACCGCGACGGGAGCGCAGCACGTTGCTGGTTTCGACGGAACCGAGGAGGTCGCGGTCACTTGCAGTGACATTAACGGCGCGGGGGTGGGTGTAGAAGACACCGGGGTGGGTTCGGGTGTTGAAGACTCTTCGAACGCTTCTTGGAGCGTTAAGAGACTGATGAGAATAGGGGCTCAGGAGAGCCGGTTAGGGCAGCGGCGTCCGACGACGTATCGAACGCGGATTCCGAGTCACTCCCGGGAGCGGTACGCTTACAGCGCGACGTGCGAGAGGATGTGTCCGATACACAGTCCATCTCGGATGGCATGGGAGACGCGGGAGAGCTAAAGACCAGAGGGGTCTGGGCATTGGTGGCCTGAGGAGCTGAAGACGCATTGAACGTAATTAAGGCCTGCGTTATGACCTCGTCATTGATGGGGACACCCGACGCGGTGAGTGCCTGGGCGAAGGCCTTCGCAAAGTTTAGTAAACTCTGCCAATCCATTTGGGAGGGGTTGGGACTAATTATATAAATAGGTAAATGATGCCTAGAATTCCTAAAACCTAGCAACCCTAGTGGCTAACCTCCCTACCAGCGGTAGGGGGGCTGGGGAAAATAACTTAAACTAACCGTAGATCGCCGAAGGCCGCTACCTAGAAACCTAAAAAGGGTACGCAGGTAAAGAGTTGACCGCGTTACGGTCAACCTTTACCAACAAAAAGGGCAAATGTACACGGAAAGATACAAATATGATAAAGATAAATATGAAAAAAAGGAGAAGAAAATAAATAAAATAGTTGGAAGGAAAAATAAATAAAATAAAAGGACTGGATCAGTATAAATTCAGTTGTCACCGGTAGGTATCCTCTGTACTAAAATCAGAATACTTTACACTGGGCACACACAGCACAGCACTTTCAAGACTAAGATACTTAGTCGCAAAGAAAAAGAATCACTTCGACAGCGCTCGGAGGGAGTAAGAAAACACAGGAAATCACGGAACCAAAACACTTTCTCTGACGTCAGTAAACTGAGCGCCACTGAATATCGGGAAGATACCGATCAATCGGAGTGGTCTTGGAACGTCGGTACCGGGCGGCGATCGGAGCAAGAATGTGTCTTCGTGAACTAGGCCGGTTTTATGCTAAGTATAAGTACATACTTTATACATCACACCTTCCCATTAATTGATAAAAAATGTATAAATTGCTATACCTTTACAGAGGTATAAGTCATATAATAATATTAAAGTTAAAAAAAAAACTGCTTAACAACAACTGAAAATAGAGATACACACTAATACAAAAATCCAAGGTGTATACATTTTTTAAAAGTTGAGTTCGGTTTTTATGAGTAGGTAACATACTCTTTACCGTCTTTTAAAAATATTCACATTCCAATTTAAGTCATCAACCACAACATAAGGTCCCAGATAAATAGGATCCATCTTGTTTTCTGAAGGGTTTTTTTAATAACAATAAATCATCTTGTTTGCAGTACAAAGGGTTAACATAATTATCATAGTCTTGCTTACGCTTAATTTTACTTAGCATTAAATTATTACATGCTCTCTCTGTGCTATTTGAAGTCTATATTTTAATTCGAGTGCATAATTATCATGAGTGTACAGAGGATCTACAACATTTCCGATTACATTACTAAGTAAAATGCAATATTTGCCGAATATTATTTCGTGTGGAGTGTACTTGGTTTCCGTATGAACCGTATTATTATATGAAAAACACCAATACGGCAACCAAGCACTCCATGCATCCATCTTGTTTTGACAGTTTATCCTCAAATAAGCACCCATCGTTTTATGCGTGTTTTCTAATGCGCCGATGCTTTCGTGCTGATAAGCTGTTGAGAATATTTGATTAATTTTTAAGACTTGGCATACCTCTTTCGTAGTACTAGATATAAACTCTAACCTACGATCGGTCGCTATTTCCTTAGGTATGCCGTATCTTAAAATAAAATTATCAACAAAAGCACGGGCAACGCTTACAGCATCCTTGTTTGATAACGGGTATGCCTCCGTATACTTTGTCAGTTCGCATTGCAAGGTTAAAATATAGCTATTATTATGTGTATCCTTAGGAAGCGGCCCTACTATCTCTAAATACACTTTTTCGAAAGAGGAATTCGCAGTGGTTGTTATTTTCATAGGTTGCTTAGTTTGTACACAATATTTATGTTTCTTATATTGCTCGCATCTAGAAACAAAATCAGCTACATCTTTATCTATATTAGGCCAAAAGTAATATTTCTGTATGTTATTTGTCATACGCCTAATGCCCGCGTGGCCACTAGTGGGCAATAGATGGAAGTCATTCAATATTATACGCCTGTTATCTAAATTATCGATTCTTTGAACCTTACTAACAACACCAATTCGTGGTCCGGACCACTTACTACATTTCTTTATATCTATATATACATTCATATCATCCGCTATGAGCCCACTTATAAAATCGCTATTATTATCATTTCGTAATATGCATATTTCGTTTATTAAATACTAAGAACATAAACCTGACAAATCTCTCAACAATTCGTCTCGTGTAATTGGAGATCGAGATATTGTCTGCAAACAAATTCTTAATTGACTGGGCAATTAGCCCAATTAGCAACTAGCTGATAGCTATGCGTTAATAATTGCATCGTATTATTTTCAAAATTTAAAATAGCATTATAACATAATAAAAAATCTTGACCTAAAATTCCATCAGTTGTACACGGTAAATACTTAAATACATGAAACTTATGAGTAAAAATATGTTTTTTAAAATTAAGATTTCAATACACGAAACCTTCCGAATTTAAATAACCACCTGTACCTTTAACCTAACGCTCTCATTATGGTAAGGAATTCGTAAACGTTTTAAGATGCTAACTTTATACCCGATACCGACGCACCAGTGTCGATCAGCCAGTTATGATTATGTTTCCTAATTTGGAGCGATACTTTGTTCAAACTATTGCACGAGAGAATATTATGCACGAAAAAGTTTATCTAAGGACTCACCGTCCGAAGAACTTGTTGCAGTTGTTGCAGCCTGATTATCGGCAGTCATAGTGTTTATGTTTCTTTGTAACCCGACACCCCGGCTGCGATTACCACGTTGTCTCCTGGGTGGTCGATAGTTATTGTAACCTCCGCGCCACCTATTATTAGAAAAATATTTTACCTGCCGAAGCCCTAGCTGAAGTCTATATTCGTTTTGTGTATGACCTCGTTGATTCCTCCTAGCTGAAAAATTTGGTTGTCGAACTGCGTATAACATTTCGGATGTGCCCTGCGTGGTTATTTCCTCGTCCTGAAGGCCTACCATCAACTTTTAGTTTGCCATTCAATTCCGATGCAATCCAGTTTAGGTACCTAAACTGAATCGCTAAGATTCGTACCATGAAGTGCCTTTAGCTAACTGGCGTTTGAATCGCTCATGGAGGAATGAAAGACCGAAATTTGTCTGTGGTCCGCGTGTGAGAAAGAGATGACGCTGTACACTTGTTGCATAAGTCTGTCTCTTTTACTCAAACCATATGCGTTGCGTTTCGAAATCTAGTTGATATGATTTTAGCGGTTTTTTTTTGTGTAAAAATAACAACAAATATATTTTAAAATTGCGCTTTTTAGTGTCAAATTATATACCATAAGCCCGTTTTAGTACTCATTAAATAATAAAAATTTATATAATTCTTTAAATTACAAATAATTAAAGGTTTCTTTAGTGTTGTCGTAAAAATAAATTGATTATGATGAGTTTAGAACGCACCCAATTTGACTTCTACCTTTGTCTCTACTGATAAATCAATTGATTTTGTTGGATTTTTCAACAATGGGCTCAGCTCATCACACATTTCTAATACCAATCGTTTAGACAACGATATGCTTTTATATATTCTTCATTTTCCAAATAAAAGGGGTCCGATTGTTTCCGTGTTTTGTTTATTTCATTATCATTTTCCAAGAAAATAAAAAAGACTAATTCGTCAGACATCTACAATAAAAAATAGCTCTAGAAATCACTTTTTCACATTAACACATAAGAAACACTAAATATCCAACTGAAATACCTTAAATTACGTATATTTTCAACCATTTTTTTAAAGATAAATCGAAACGATTCACTTCACGCCAAGAAAGCAGCAACTTTTTTTGAATCGGTTACTTTGACATTTAAGTCATCCAATATAGGTTGAAATATCACCTCATGGTACGAAAAATGAACGAACTAAAACAGTTTGCGATCCAATTGCCGACTTGATTTGGCGTCAACCTAAACTGGATCGCTTTACGTCGTGGTATGAAATAGCAAAGCAGTTTATTTTAGGTCGTCAATTGAATCGCAATAATAGTTCATAGTAGGCCTTCTGGGCGGCTTGAATAGCATCTGTTAAGGAAGTAAAGTTGCGCACTGCGACAATCCTACCTAAACGACGATCCCGCAGCCCGTCGGCAAATCGTTCTGTCGCTAGTTTTTAATTTAGTGGTTTTAGCACACCATAATTCGCAGAGTTGCCTTCGGCCTGAGAGATGGTCAAATTCACGAAAAGTTCGGAAATCTCCTTACCAAAATCAGTAATAGTTTTACCACTTTGTCTACATTGCTGCAACTTACTTTGGATAGCCGTAAAACTTTTCTGCGGTAATAATAATTTACGTATAGCCTTTAAAAGATCTTCAACAGTTTTGTAATTTTGAGCCAATAATAACTTCGCGCGTTGGGATAATATACTTTTCAATACGAATTGAATTAATTTAGTATTACATTCTGGTTTTTCTAATGTAGAACTATAGTACTCGATTCCCTCAATCGTTTCGTGTTATCATCAGTATCATTCAATTAAACTCAAAGCCGTCTTGAAATCAAATGAACCCATGTTTATTTTAGAATGGCAATCTTAATGTCAGAAAAAATATTATCAAACTGTTTGCAAACCCTCTTTATCAGACAAATTTCTTCGTAATTCCATTTCGTGTAATTGTTTAAAGTAGCCCTATAAATGTCTAAATACTTGTTATATTTTAGTAATACACTATTTGCTTGTTCTTTCTTTACATCTAAGATCTTACCATGTCTACGTTTAGGACCAATTTTTATCAAATAACTTTTAAAGTTCTTTAAATTATTAAGTAAAAAAATTAAATCATCAGCCATAAATTTCGAACAAACCAAATACCTACTAAATACCTATTGAAAAAATAAACAGAAAGATGCACATAATTAATAAAATAATACAAATTACGTAATTATATTTCGTTTTATCAAACGTGTAAAGTCTTACCTATAAATTTAATTTTCATTTAAGTAACCTTGTAATTAAAAATAAGCATGTAAAGCACGAGACTGTGTACCTAATATACCCGAAAAATTAAAAAAAAATAATTCTTACCCTTAGGTTACCTTAGCAATACCTATTTGCATAATATAAAATTACAATAAATGTCATGAATATTTAAATATACCATTATGGTAAGATTATAATACCTACTATAACAAGGCTATAAAGGAAAACACAAACCGAGAGTCGCACAACCCGCATCACTGCATAATTCACTTAACACTCACATAGCCGCCGAACTCGTGCTAAATAATCTCTGCATCACCACCGGCCTTGACTCCTCGGAGTGCCTGCTGCCTTCGCAGGATGCTGGAGTACCTGTTCAGCGTCAGCTCGTTGATTTGACGATGTATTTGTTTTTTATGGCATCGTTTATACAGACGATAAACAAATATTAGTAAGCCAATTGTCTAGATTTTACAAATTATAATCAGAATCGTGTTCGTACTCTCGTGTAATTGCTCTGTTTTCGCCGTATTAGATCCTACCCCAGCGGTTTGCGTGACGATAACTTCTTCTTTAGATTTTCACAAAGTATTACCGAAAAAAGTAATACCCAAACACCAAAAAAGTACATTTCTAAGTCACGCGCGGTGCGAGTTACTTAGATCCTGGCATGGTCGCCATGTAAGGTCGGGCGTTTAGTGAGACAATTGAAACCCACGAAGTCTGAAATACACTGTGTTTATTGAATAAGAGATAGCTTACAAAGTATAAGTATAAGTACATACTACATACATCACAGTGGTTTGTTTCTTGAATGTAATGAAAATTCCGTTCCCATTAAGCTATATTAGTAGAGAAGCAACGCAAGTGATATCAGGGGAATGCCTGTGTTGTTACTTCAGGCTATAACTCCTGTGGAAATATACTAGCTATAGGTAAAACCCTTTACAAAATCTTGCCCTTATGTATGTTTGTGAGTATTTACGTGTATGCTCGTATAATAATTTGTGTGATTGTATTTGTATATGAACAGCACACTACACGCAAGACAAGGTACCTATTTCATAAGTTTCAGACCAGAATACCTACAGAATTTACGAATAACAGTACGCGAATGTGTGTAAATATGTGTATTATGTTAGATATTTATTGTACTATAGTACACTACTGTACTATAGTACACTATAGTACAGTAGTACAGTACTATCTAACATAACACAGACATTTACACACACACATATTCGCGTACTGTTATGATTCGTAAATTATTTGTCATAATTTATCTCAACTTCCTTTTTTCCCTTTGTCATTTGTGTTTTTGTTTAAGGTATTGTTCTCAATTCTAAATATCTAAAAGGTTCACATATTCTACTCTATAATATAATTTTAAAAGATTTGAGCCTGTTATTGGCGGTCTGTTAAAGCAATTGTAAATTTGACCCTAGTGCTGTTGGTTCTGTGAAACAATAAACAAACAAATAACTACCTACCATCTCTAATAGGCACGACGTTCGCGATGGGTAGCATATCTAATTTTATAATTTAACACAAAAATTGACTAATCATCTTCCAACTAATATTCATTCTATTCTCAAGAACTCTTTCTCAAACAAAACAACGAAACATGATTTATTTGTCAGCTATTTTATTACCGCCGTAGCGCCCCAAGTATCCCGACGCAATATGGCTTGTTCTCACATCAGACGTCATTCCTGTGACACCTGAACATTTGTAATATGATTGTATAACAATGGATCCTTTTACCGCGAAGACACTCACTTAAAAGCAGCGGGGGCGAAATGGTCCGAAACGCAATCGCGTTTTAATTTAATGTTCTGGTTATTCCAGCTGTTTAAAGCGTTGTGGGGTGGAAAATGGATGTACATTTGTTATTATATTTATGGATTTGCTTGGTATTGTATTTCATACTTGGATTAGAATTTTAGGTGCTGGTAAATATGTTGCTTTGATCGTGAAATCCTAGGAACGTATCTGTGTTCTATGTATCGCAGTTATGCCGTGAGGTCTATTCTGTGTAAATTCAGGCGATGCGCGTAGAGTTAATTAAGTAAAACTCTAATAATGACACATCTGTGGTCACCCAACAACTGATATAATGTATCGTATAACATACATACTACTTTGACGACCGAGTAGCGGAGTGGTTAGTAGCCCTGCCTCATACGCCGGAGGTCCCAGGTTCGAGCCTGGCCGGGGCATTCATTTGTGTGATGAATATAAAAGTTTGTTCTCGGGTCATGGTTGTTCATATTTATACATGTATGTTTATTCTGGGTTCCCCCCAGTTCGCTGTACGGTCATCCATAGCACAAGCTCTGCTTACTTTGGAGCCATACAGTTACATATTTATATTATATTTATATCGTACATTTATAATTGGAAAATAGTTCGATAAAGCAGGTTAATATCTATATTTTCATTGATAATTATATAAAGTATGAGATCAATATGTCCAAATTTTTGCGTTAATTAGTGTTTCATACACTCTGTAAGAATGACTCATTACCATTTTGATTAATTGTTTATTCATGCGAAAATTCAAAAGATAATACCTCCTGCCTAAAGTTAGTAAATATCACAAATGTACAGAATAAATCATGCTTATTTCATGT
This sequence comes from Marasmarcha lunaedactyla, assembly GCA_923062675.1. Taxonomy (NCBI): domain Eukaryota; kingdom Metazoa; phylum Arthropoda; class Insecta; order Lepidoptera; family Pterophoridae; genus Marasmarcha; species Marasmarcha lunaedactyla. The sequence goes on from OV281344.1 coordinate 2,671,284, forward strand.
TTTTGTTTAGTTTTAAGTGCCCTTAAATGCCTTTATTCGATCAATATTTTATAGTTTCTTATAATATCTTATTTAATTTTTGATATAAAATTGGTTAGTAGGTTTTCAGGCTTTCGTATAAATACAATTATGAGCACACCGTCGCTCTACCATCATACGATTCTCATCTTCAACTTTTACGACAAATTTTACGCTTTTTAACCCATGTAATGTACCGACGATATCTGCGGGTAAGCCGTACTGGCTCCGCTAACAAAATTGCTCCATTTTTGTTTTGTGTCTCACAAAACTATGCTGCATTCAAGAAAAATGTTTCCTTTGTTTTGTTTATTATTATTTTTAAATGTGGAATGTAAAATGTTCAACGGTTATTTGAACGTGGATGACGTTCTGCGCTCGGATTTGATGCCAGCGTATTTTTTTGTGAATACTGAAAATAAAAATGTTGCAAATGAAACTTTATCTAGGATGGGTGATGATGGCATCATTGAGAACTCGGTGAATGGATCTATGGATGCTGCCTTGTCTACTTTGATATTTCACAGGTCAGTCATGCTTTATAAGTTTTTCATGTCAGTCATGCTTTCATGATAGATATAAAGATCATTATAATAGTATTAGAAGCTATTAGAAGAGCGTCGCTGGCGCAGTGGTGAAGGCACTGGCTGGCAATCCCCTGACTGCCGAATGTACCAATGAGGTTTTACAATTTAAGTACATGTAGCCGACCGGTCTTACGGGAAGGAAAATTTCGTGAGGATACACATACCTAAGAACTTATTTCGCAGGTATGTGTACAAGCAGGGCAGGATTTAGAGGTCTGGAGGCCCTGGGGCAATAAAGGAGTGGAGGCCCCAAATTAACTTCCGAATAAAATAAGAAATAAATCAAGTAATGCGAAACAAACTCAAATTATAGAATTAACACGTTAATAAACAATTAATAATAGTTTTTGGACATATTTGTGTGAGTTTTTACTTTGTAGAAGTGTTAATGGTTACAAAACCCCGTTTAAAAAAAAAGCTGAAAAGCTGTGCGAAATCAAGTTTCTTATTAATTTCTATTGTGGGGGCCCCATTCTTGTGGAGGCCCAGGGCTGCAGCCCCGTTTGCCCGCCCCTAAATCCGGCCCTGTGTACAATCGACCAATCCGCAGTAGGCAGGCTAGGTGGACTAACCATTGCCTAACACCACCCCTAGGTTGGGTGAGGCTGCTGTCCCTGCAGTGGGATTATTAAGGCTGTCGTGGTGGTATTAGAAACACCTTGAGTTAACACTTATCACATATCAAATCTAAATTTTATTTCAATAAAAAGTTTTATTTCATCCTCTAAAGTAAGTAATTTATTTATTTTCAAAAATAAATCTTACGACCGAAATAAATAATAATACCGCCTAATAATTTTCTTTAGCTTGTACTTTTAATAAAATATTTTTTCATCAGATTCCTTTTTGAATATTCGGTGGCTTAGGTACCATATAATTTGCAAATATTGTGACGGAAGTGGGTTTCGGGATTGTAAGAAGACAGAGTCTTCTTACGACGCTGATCTTCAGTTCGACGTGACTTCGACGGCGTTGTTCGCACGTCGTCCCCTTCCATACAGACCTTGACCACACACAATTCTACTTCGTACAATTCTACGCTGTACCGACACTAGAAACTTTTCTCTAGTACAAAATCTTCTCAAGTCGACGTTGTATGCGGTCCTCTTAGGTGGAGTCGTTATCCGCACGCACTTGGACTTCCCCACTAATACCACATCCTCTCAATTTACTCTCACTTTCCTCTTCTTCTTTCTTCTTCGGCTTACTCCACCCAACTCCCGGATACTAACTACTCACTTACTCCGTCCACACAGTTTTATATCCCTACCCAGATCTTCTTTTCTTCATTCATTTGTTTCCAGGCAACCGTCTTTTCTTTATTCTTTTGTTTATTATTTGATTCCTTCCAGATATTTCTTAGAATGTTCGTTATAGAATTCACTAGAATCGTTGATACTTCTATTGAATTGTAGAAATACATAAACCAACAAATATACATCTAGCCGCGGTAAGAGAGCGTTCAAGAAGACTGTTCGTTCGGTTTGTTCCACTGCTTTTTTTACTGTTCGTGTCAAATTCTGCGATGTTGTCGCCATGGCAGTGTGCCGCTATGTCTTAATGAACACATAAGATAATTAACTCGTTGTACAGTTAAGATTATACTACTTAAATTACTAGCTACTTAAATTACTAGCTACTTAAATTACTAGCTACTTAAATTACTAGCTACTTAAATTATTTCACAATGATTTTGTGCATTTCGATACTACAACCTATTTAACGATGACATTCAACTTCTCTTTTTAAATAGGCAATATTTGCTAATAGATTTACATTTGCAAGCAAAATCAGTTGCTATGAACTTATATAACGCAAGTTGGCAAATCTTAAGCAACATTCCATTAGGTAATTGAAGTAATTTCGACAAATTTTAATGTACCTTGGGTACAATACCGGATGGGCTTTTAGAACTAATTTTTTTATCAATAAACAACTTAAAAATGAATAAAATACTCAAAACAAAAGTCTGAAAACTACATTAATGAATCTTCTACCAATTGTTGTTCTAGAAAAATGATGAATGAATACCAGTGCAGGAACTTTGTAGCAGAACAAATACTTGAGGAAATGGGGAAAAACGTGCTTCAAGGTAGACTTGGAAAACCCTTCGAAAATGATAAAAGCCTCTCAAAAAGGATCCAGGACTCGAAGAGCCACAACATGTTTGATATCGGCTCTGCCGAATACCAGGAGTGGTTAAATCGGTAAGTTTTACACACACTTGCTTTCTAAATATCCGACGGACAAAGCATAAGTGCAAGTAAGAGAACGTTGCTCGCGATAAGGTCTCTAATGAAAATTATTGATCAGTTATTTGTAGACAAAAAAAGAAAAAAAAACTGAATACAGGAAAAAGTATGCTTATTTTTGAAATCTCTTAACCTAATTCCATCAAACATAGCTAGGATACCTCTCGATTAGTTCAGTTTATAATCAAAAATAAAACTCTTTAGAACCGTTCCGTTCATCTGGGAAATACGAACCACACACATAGGCAGATACCTCCACACATGAGTAATTCTCCCATAAAACACATTGTAACGTCGCGCCTTCTTTTTCGCGCCGTAACTAAAAAAATTACACATTTAATGTGTGTCAGCAATAAAATTGTATTATTGTAAGCTATTTGAAAGTTTGAAGCATGTTTTGCTTGCTATTTATTTATTACAAAGACACAAATAACAGAGTATAAACTGCAACAATTTAAATAACAAATCCCACATACCCGTATCTACATTATGTGTGCAGCATTTTAGTATAAAATTATAGCAGCAGTAAACGTTAATATTCTGAACTACATATTTCTATGACTACATAAGTCAAAGTCACAGTCAAGGTATATATATATATATATATATATATATATTATATATATATAATATATAATACCTATATATATATATATATATATATATATATATATATATAGGTATTAAATTAAACATTATTAATAATTTTAAACACATTGCGCATAAATACTTTAAAATTATCATTAAATATGTCGATTTGATTTATACCCATTCACTAGATAAATATGTTAAACCGAAGTACAAATATTATGATAATTATGATGGTTATAGATAGAACATTAATTTCGAACAGGAACCTAAGCGATTCACACATCTAAAAAGGAAACACAATCCATTTTCTAACGTTGCAGTAAGAAAAGTTATCAGTAAGAAAATATTATTTTATTGGATACAAAATTTCAAATTCAAATTCAAATTCAAATTCTTTATTGCAAAAAATACGGTACAGGTCAAGTTCTTAATATCAAATAGGATCTCATATTTTACTGTCGTGCAGCATGCAATCTTAATAGTTTATATATTTTTATACTTTACAGAGTTCCAATTAGTATTCAAATATTCATCAGTACTATAAAAACATTTATCGATTAGAAAGTGGCTCAAGGCGGATTTAAATTTATTAATCGTCAAACATTTAAAATTATTTGGTAAATTATTATAAATTTTTACAGCCATAGATATAATACTGCGTTTACATATGTCTGTTTTTATGTTTGGAAGGCATAGTCTATCAGGGAACCTTGTATTAAAATTGACATAATTTTTTTTTCTTTGAAAACAATTAGGATTTGTTTTTACGAATAAACAAGTTTCATATAAATACAGACTAGGTAGTGTCAATAGTCTCATAGATTTGAATAAAGGCCTACATGATTCCCAAGAGTTAATATTTGCAATAGCTCTGATACATTGTTTTTGTGCTACGAAGGCCCTATTCAATTTTACACAGTTTCCCCACAAAAGAATACCATATCTCAATACTGAGGCTACATAACCGTGATATGCTTTCAGAGCAGTTTCTGGATTAGTAAGTTTTGTTAGCCGCCACAGTGCATAAGCGAATCTGTTTATTTTTGAGGACACTTTTTCTATGTGGTCATTCCAGGTAAAATGTTTGTCCAATACTATGCCAAGGAATGTATGAAGTTCAGTTTCTTGAATCTTTTTATTCTCATATGTAACGTTTAAGTCCATATCCATTGCTCCTTTGTTAGAAAATTGGATGTATTTTGTTTTATTAGTATTAACAGTCAAATTATTTACGCCAAGCCAATGAATTATGTCCGCTACAGTAGAATTTATAATGTCATTAATATTTTTATTTGTATCCTCAGGAATTAAAATTGATATGTCATCAGCATATAATGTCATGTGATAATCTGTTATTTGTGGTAAGTCATTAATATATAAAAGAAATAAGAGCGGACCTAATATGCTACCTTGGGGCACGCCTACCCTATTATATTTTATCGAAGATGAAAATGTTTCAACTTCACCTTGATGTGTGGAATTTGCAATAACATCCTTTATTTCTACGTACTGCATTCTATTTTCTAAGTAGCTCTTGATCCAGTATTGTGCAGTGCCTCGTATACCATACTGTTCACATTTGTCCAAGAGTAATGAGTGCGACACGCAGTCAAACGCGCGGGTCATGTCAAAAAATATAACGCATATTTTTTTCTTATTGTTTACGTACTTTATAATTTCAGTTATTAAATTAAATGCCGCGAGGCCCGTTGATTTTCCTTTTTGAAAACCATATTGTCTGTGGTCAAGTATGTCATGCTTATCAAAAAATTTTGTCAAACGAAGCTGCATGCATTTTTCAAATACCTTTGCTAGGTTAGTTATGTTTGCAATAGGACGGTAATTTTCAGGGTTGTCTCTGGGCCCTTTTTTGTACATTGGTTTTATAACGGTCGTTTTCAGTTTTTCTGGATAAGTTCCCTGTGTGAACGATAGGTTTATGATGTGTGCAATAACCGGTGCTATTGCTTTTTTACATTTTTTTATTATTTTTGTTGGTACGCCATCGCTACCTACTGAGTTGGTATCTTTTAATGAGCTAATGATACTCAAAACTTCTTCAGCATGAGTTGGAAATAGAAACATAGTAGCCTTGTTTGGTTTAATTACATTTTGTATCTGAGTTTTGTTTTGGGCGTTTGTGCTTGTAGTAAAGTGGTCATTCATCGCGTTGCATATATCGGGGGGGGGTTGTTGTATATTTTATTATTAACTCTTAACTCATTTCTTACTGGTATGGTTTCTTGTGCCGTGACATTGCTTTTTATTACTTTCCATGAAGCTTTTGAAATATTTGAAGACTGATTCATAAAAGCTATGTTACAGTTTTTGCTGGCAATAGTTATACATTTTTTAAACAGTTTATTATAATTTAAGTAAATTTCTTTATCCTGTATTTTTTTGGTTCTGTAATATTTAAATCTAAGTTTGCGTTTTGTTTCCGAAGATATTTTTAAACCCTTCGACATCCATCGTGGTTTTGTAAGCCTATTTGTTTTTTTTATCTTATGTTCTGGAAAGCATTGATTAAATAGTAATAAAAACATGTCAAAAAAGTCATTAAGAGCTAAATTAGTATCAGATTCATTGAATAAGTCGCAGTGGACTGTTGAAGAGTTGTTTTCCACCTGATACGTGAGACCAGGTTATCCTACTTTGAAAATGTGTGCAACTGAACCATTCGTTGAAATTTACGCATAAAGAGCAAGTTGTCCAATTTCAGCTTGTGAAAGTTGACCTGAACGGATAATTTACCAAAATTGTTTCTAAAAAGCATTAGTTTATCACGAATCCGTGAAAGGCTGAAATGAAATGAAATATTTATTTCTCAACACTGACAATTACTTGTTCTTATTGACGTCAAATAAAACACGACTCTACCAACAGATCGGAAAAACCTTCGTGAAGAAGAATTGGTATACTTTTTTCAAAATATATTTACAGAGTCTCTTTATGTCTATACAAAATTATTCTTATCTGCATTTGTAGGCTGATCACTTATACAGAAGATCCAGGGCGGTTTAATTCAGAGGACCCGACCGTCCGTAGATCTGATTATCAGACAACAAACGGTTTAAATTTGAACTCAACGGTTTTCTTGCTGAAAAGGCATATTATGATATATAAGATTTTGTTGATGACGAGACCCGTAATTAATATTTATTCTGTTTTTATTCTAAATAATTATATTGTAGTAATTTAAAATTCATTAGTTTCAAATTCATACGTTGACTGTTTGTTCAGTTACATATTTAATTTGCATATTTATTTGATATTAATTGTCTGTTGTTTTGACATGATTTATATATTAATTGTTGTTATTGTTATTGTTTTATCCTTATTTTAATTTTATTATTTAATTATATTGTTATACATTTATTTTTTTATAAACTATTATAATTAATATGCCGTTGAGGCGAATCATGGCTGTGCAAACCTGTCTCACCACCTGTAAAATCTTCCAGTGATTATGAATAAATAATTTGAATTGGAATTCGAATTTTAGCGCTACGATCTCTTCGTTAGAGTCTGGCCAGCAAATCGTGACGTTCGAATTTTTATGACTTCTGTGAACTCAAATAAACTGTTATTTTTTATTAATTGCTTGTCAGAAAAAATAAAATATCTGTTAATTGTTGAGCTTGTAAGAAAATTCGGCTCATTACAACCTTCTTTTAGGAAACCTTATTTAAAAAAGTATCAAAATTAGTTTACGACTGCCACGACTCGCTGACCAGGTTCTGTCTTTCATCACGTGGCTTCTTCGTAGGGTTTCGATCTAGCGCTACAGTATCACATTAAAAATACTACATAATTTATGACATAAATTAATAAAATTTTGTTTTACGATTTTTCATCGCATTTCTGGTGATCGCTAACATAGGAAGTATCAGAGTTTCTCTACGTTTACTTTAGTACCGGAGGCGTTTCCCTCCAACATCATACTATTCGATTAACCTCCACCTCCACAGAGTAGCAGCCATAAACGACATCTACCGCCACGTGAACGCCAGCACGGCGGACCCGCTGCGACCGCCGGCCGGGCACTGGTCCTCCAGGGAGTACGAGGTGTACCAGGGCGGCGAGGTGCCTGAGGACGTGGCCATGACTGATGTGTCTAAGTACAGTGAGTTCGTTTGTTTGTTCAGATGTACACTGTCCGCTCGGACTTGGGCCTTACGCTGACATTAACTAGATCCTCGGTAAAACTTGAAGCGGATGTGCCTACGCAGCGTTTTCCAGCTCGTAGTCACCAATCAAGTGTACAGTGGGTCACATACTTAAATTCATTCAGTACTATCTAAGTATGCGTTGGTTAAACAGCGTAAATACACCATGCTAAGTAAAGTCGACTGGTCGTAAAAATATCGGGTATAAATAAATAATAGTGAATGGTATTAGAATTTCTATGGTTAACATCTCGTCTGGGTGGTGCTACAGTCCTTCCTATTTTGGCCGCCGTAATAAGCACGTCGACGTGGTCGTGTCCCGGATACAGGGAAGGAGCAGCCTGTGATATTACGGGAACAAAGGCAGTCCCAACTGAAACCTACAGTCAGTAGCGCTTGATTAGTCGATATAAGAATCACAATCTATATTGATAAATAAAAACAACCCATTAGGTGGGTCACGTGATCGCTTGTGGGCTCAGAACGTAGTAAAAGAGAAATTTAACCAAAGCATTCGCTTTTCCCACGAAACGTTTAATAGAAAATGGTAGTGATTTGTGACGTCACAACTTTGTGACATAATCTCGTAATTATGTAGGTACCATATACAATTCTGCCAAATACATGGTCACAGTAAATGGTGGTATTTTTTATGTCTCTAATTTGTTAGTATAAAGTGTTTAACAAGAAGGGTACAGCGAAAAAGGATCATTGTCAACTTTAAAAAAACAAAAGAGCTAACAATGCCAAGTAGTGCAAAATAAAAAAACCTTCTTGGCTGTGTTAACGAAAATCGCTTAAAAAGATCACAGTGCACAAGGGACTCAAAAGAAGATTGTATGGCTGCATCATGAAAGATCAATGTCACCCTTGTTGCAAAAAAAAAGATCATAAAATAAAGAAATAATAAAGAGTACAAAACCAAATTATAATTTAAGCTATAAAACACAGTTTTAATTGCTCCTGTATTAAATTATTTAGTTAATAAGGATACAAAATAAATAACATTTTTTCTTTTTTCTCTATATCAATCACATTTGACAATGACCCTTTTTCTCTGTACCCTTCTAAAAAAATATGTTATTAATTAATAAATATAAAATACATATCATTACTATTATTTTTTTATTCAAGCCATACTTCCAGAAAACATAAGACATGTGAATTCACAAATTTATTCACTTTCTTTAAGGTGGCGGCTACGAATACCACATGCCGCCGCCACCGCCTCCACTGTACCATCATCCATCAGCCAGCCATGAAGAAGAAGAAGTGGAAAGAGATGAGCATGGAGTAGGACTGACGGATCTCTTCGATATATCGCTCACGGGCATCGCGTTTTTATCCTTTGGCATGTTTATACTGCAAGTTTGCATGTGTCTTACGATGGTAAGATTTTGTATCAAACGGTAAAAACCTTTTTTATTGGCTCTGAAGGCTAGAATCCTCTAGCTTCCCTAGGTAGCAGATATCATGTAAAATTCGCGGTGCGCACAGCATCGTTGGGCAGAACATATAAATGCGCGGACGACGCGACAGTCTGCTGCGTGCTTGGCATTCGTTTTCTGCACTCAGGTGCAAGAAACGGCGTGGTTTGCGCTCATCTGCCTCCAATAGATCTAGGCCTAATAACAAAGACTAAATGCCTATTGATTTGATAGTGGGTAGCTCTGCTCCTTAGGGGCGATTCGGTAGTATTTGGTGAACAACAGTGCTGATGGGATAGTCTTTTCGGGCTAAATAGAGGTCGGTACATTCGACTTGTCTAGTCAAAACCCGAACGGCATGAGCTTTAAGAACGTCTTTACCGATTAATGCTCTCTCCAGTATGTGGGTAGCCCCCCTAGGCTAGCTCGAATCTAGGTAAGTTTAAAATTCGTTCGAAAATGTTTTATATTTAAGCTATAATATAATCCATGTGACTACTGTAATGTTAGGAGTTTGTCTCGAGCATCAATTTATAAAACAGTGAGAAATGAAATCTAAAAATTAGATAATTAAGTTAGAACATCCACATGGTTGCCTTGATATTTTTATATAACGATCGCTATCTACTTGTCTACCAATCAAAACAATTTTACATATTATTAATTTATCATCCTTCCAGACGGACCAATCGAACACCCAGGTGATGCAGATGGTGGACAACAGCGGTGACTCAGTTAACGTGGACGACATAAGATTCAAACGGTCCGCAGCGAGCACCGACAACTATCTAAAACGTCTCCAAAACCCTTACAGAGAAAAAGACACTTTCCTAACAACCAACTTTACTGAAAATCCATTTGAAGATACAGAATTCTACCAACGCTTTTCCGACAGACAAGGAGCAGAAGATATTGGAAAAAGTAGTGAATATCCTCAGGAAGCTCCTGCTGACGTACAGAATAACGAAAAGCCACAAAAGTATTCTATTGCGGCGTTGAATAGATTAGCTAAGTATGCTCTGATGGCTTTGAAGCCAAGATCTACGGTGTGTTTGTATAGAATGCTTTGCTTGGGGAACAAGCATGCAAGGGAGATTACGGATAGTAATCGATATCTTCTTCCGTTGTGGCAGTAAGTATAAAAAGATATCTACATTAATTAAAATCTAAGTTGAACCCCTTCTAAGATCAAATTTGAAGAGCCGTTTTCCGCTAAATATGTGGCTGTTTTACGGGTTCTGATGATTCGTAAAACATTTCTTCATCAATCTCTGTTTCGTTTTTAAACTTGTTTTCTAATAAAGAAACTTGATGTTATGTTTAAATTCAGGTTTTAACACAGATATTAAGACATAAAAATGGACACTTTGAGTTCTTACTCGTGACTTTAATAAACATATTTATTAATAAGCAAAGTGCAAAATAAGTAACTTGTTGGCGGAAATCGGACTGCTTGCATAAATTATTAAAATCTTTATTCTTACCTATCAACTCAACAGAAAATTAAGCCAGAATTAAGCCACATTTTGTGAAATGTACTCGTCAGTACTCATCTTTAAGGAAATTGGTATTGGTACAGCCCGAAACCAATTTACCACAAAGTGTGCTTACTGGTCGTTTACCGACTTTTTTTATATATATTATATTACAATCAGTTATACAATCAGTTATACAATCAAGCTTACAAACTATACATAAGTATCTCATTAATCAGTTATACAAACAAGACTTATAAACTATAGCCAGCTATTTACTTGAACTATTGTAGTTTTGTTTTAAGCCTGTTTTCAGTGATGACTCCCTGTTCCCTAAACTAGGTTTATATTCTGTATCTTAGGGAACAGTGTTCGCCCTTGGCATCTAGATATAATACAGTTGATATTATTATTTTATTTTTGTTAAAAATCAACTACAAGTGTTTTTATATTGTAGCATATTGTTAGCGTATATGTGTGTGCGTGTGTGTGTGTTTGTGTGCGTGTGTGTGTGTGTGTGTGTGTATAGCATTAATAATTATGTTGTGTTACGTTATCATTTTTAAAATATTTTCTGTTTTGTAATAATCCTGTTCTTTTAACCATGAAATTAATTTTTTCTTTATTTCATATGAATTTAGATTTATGATTTTTAGAACTTTATCGATTTTCTTATAGATAATTGTAGATATATAATAAAACTGGTGGTAAGCAAATACGGTATAATGTTTATTGGTGGGTATAAAAGTTCTACGTGTTTCAGGTTTTGGCTGAGGAATATTTTGGTGGGTTTTTTAAATGACTTTTAGTATGTAAATTTGTCTGACTGAAAGCACGTCAGCTTCGATGTAAAGTTGTTTTGTGGGATACCTAAATTGTTTACGCAGCATAACCTTTAATATACATCTTTGTGCTCTCTCAATATCAAGCATTGCTGTTTTATATGTTCCACCCCAGACGGTGATGCAGTAGGAAATAATAGATTCACACAATGCTTGGTACGTCATCTTTATCACTCGGAGTGTAGCATAGTGCCTCAAATGTTTGAATATATAAACTAGTCGAGTAATTCTTGTTGAGAGTGCATTTAATTGTTTGTTCCAATTTAGTTTATCATCCAAATAAATATCCAAATATCTAGTTTCATGAACCCTCTCTATAGATTGACAAGTACAGTTGAAGTTGCTTACTGCGTCAGGCCCGGTGCAGGTATGAGCTAAAATTGAGAAACTCGAAGGTGGGTGGGAATTGCTACGTATTGCAAATGGAATAAAATTTGTTTTATTTATATTCAGAGTGAGCAAATTAAACTTTAACCATTCCATTACACTTTTCATTGCAACTTCCGCATTACTTTTAACTTGACCCCAGGTTCGACCTTTGACTAAAATAGTTGTATCATCCGCGTAAGTATATATTTTGCAATATTTTAAATTAATTGTACATAAATCGTTAATATATACTAAAAATAAGGTTGGACCTAGGATGCTTCCTTGTGGGACACCATACTCAACCGTTTCCTCCCTGCTGCTGAGAGCACCAATTTTAACTTTTTGCTTACGGTCTTTAAGATAGTTGCTAAAAATTTTTAACGCTATTCCTCTTACTCCCAACCGCTCCAATTTAGCTAATAGAATGGGAACAGAGACCGTGTCAAAAGCCTTAGAAAGATCTAAAAACATTCCAAGGCACCTAGTTCTTTTATCCAGATTTCTAGCTATCTCCTGTGTTAAATCCATTAGGGCGTCCTCGGTAGATACCCCCTATCGAAAACCGTATTGATTGTTTGCTAATAATTTTTCTTTGCACAAAAATTCAGTTAGTCTTTTATTTAAAATTTTTTCAAGTATCTTAGACAGAGCAGGCAGTATCGAAATTGGACGATAGTTATTTACACAATCTCTGTCTCAACCCTTATGGACTAGATGCACAATAGCTAGTTTGAATGCATTGGGAAATACTCCTGATGAGATGAATAAGTTACAAATGTGGACTATAATTGGAATTATAAAACGGCTACAATCTTTCAGCAGCAAGCAGCAGATACCGTCCCATCCCGCAGAGACATTGCTACGCATGCCCAAAACAATGGACTCAATCTCCTTCTCGTTAGTATCAGCAATGACCAGTGATCTACTTGGGGAGCGAGGGATTAAACTGTTTAGTGTCTGAATAAATTTGGAATAATTGTTATTCGGGGTTTGTTTTATTATTTCGTTTGCCAGCTTTTTACCTATGGTGCTAAAATGGTAACTAACTTCATTTATAGATGAATCATGAGAGTCCTTTATATTTAACAATTCAATAGGTGAATTTAACGTCTTTTTTTCGTCTTTTTGAATTTAACGTCTTTTTAGTATTTGTAATATCTTTAACGCTATTCCATAAAGCCTTAGAGTTTTTGCCTGCTTTTGTTAGTTCTGATTCATAATGGAGCCGTTTTAGTTTCGATAGTAATTGGGTACAAAAGTTGCGGTATCTTACATAAGTACTTTTTATAATTAGGTTATCTGGGAATTTTTTACTTTGCATATGTAGGTTATCACGATTTTTAATACATTTTAATACTCCGGGGGTAACCCATGGTTTCAAACATCGTTTTTTTCTTGGAACCGTGTTTGTCTTAGTATGTTTATTGATTACCGACTGTAGAGTAAATATAAACTCGTCGGTAGCAATATTAGTGTCATTAATTTGTAATATTTTTGAAAAATTTACACACTCAAGTTCAAATTCAAATTCAAATATTTATTTCTCAACATTGACAATTACTTGTTGTTCCTTTTTAATTGCTGCATAATCAACAGATTTAACAGTGTTATTAATTTTTTGAAATGTTTTATTATTTATCAATAAGAGCAAGGTAGCTGCATGATCCGTAATCGACGTACTTATAACCAAAGTTTTATTTGTGCTGTTTGTTTTTAGCATAACGTGATCCAAGCATTTGTTTTCTCTGGTAGGATATAGATGTGTGGTATAGACCATGAGAAGCACATAAAGATAAATATTCCAGATAATTGTTGTCCTTACTATCACGTGTGATATCGATATTAATATCGCCTGTAAGGACAATATTGCGAATTTTAGAGTGCCTGGTAAAAACCTCGTCCAAACTACAAAAAAAGTTTTCGTAATCATGCTTACTGTTTAATGATGGAGATCTATAGATTGCAACAATGCTAGTTGTATCGTTAATAATGATTGTCAGACAGTTTCCTCCCATAAAAGTAGGTTCATCCAATTTACATTTGAGTCCTACTTTGTAATAAACCACTATGCCATCATTTTGGTTAATATTATACTTAGTGAAATGTGAGTAATATCCGGGAATATGCGGGGGATTCAGAACTTTACTAAGCCAGCATTCTGTTAAAATAATCAAATCAATATCCGTATTTAAATCCTTCAATAAAATTTCCAGTTCGTCAAAATTTTTGTTAATACTTCGAATATTCATGTGAAAAATGATTAAAGATTCATTTGTAGTCTTTAAATATTTAGAAATCTCGCTTGGATTACAATACAACGAATTATCCAAGTTAAGCATATCTATTTCATTATTTATTTCTTTTATCGTCGCCATTTAAAATAAATATTTAACGAGACCGTTAGAAGAAGGCGCTGAGTGTTTACGAAAGAATCAAAAGTTTGAATATTGATAAAGTAGTAGATTTTAGGAATAGGATTATGTTTATTTTTCTTAAATGATTTTAATGTATTTTTGTGTATCTGTTGTGTATTAGTGTAATAATTTGTGTTTGTGTAAGTATTTGTATATTGTTTAGTAATCATAAATATCTGAAACTTAAGTATAACTAAAAGTATATAAGGAATAATGTATACATTTTTATAAAATAGGTAAATGTTTGGTTTAGTCGATAGTCATTGTTTTAACGCGTTTAACAACTCACGTAAATTTTTTTCTGATTTTAGCAGAATCGGCTTTCCATCTTGGTCCTTTTTAATAAAAATGTTACCATTAGACACCCAACAAAACATGTATTGGTTCTTTTTTGCAAATTCTCGCGCTGATCTGAACAATTTCTTGAGACTTCCCGGAAGCTGTTCCGAGACGTAGATAGCTCGACGTATGCCAGGAATTCCAATTTGCTCAGTGTTTAACTTTTGCTCAGTGGTCTTGCTTAACTTATTATGCTGTTTCACTGCGGTAAGTACTTTATCCATTTTCTGAACAGAAGCAAATTCCGTCACAATCGGTCGTATAGTATCAGAGGCTCCCGGCAGTCTGTAGATGTCTCGAATGTCTGACGCATCTATTTTGTGACCTACTACGTTACCAATAGTAATAATAGTCTTCACCAATCCGTCCACGGTTTCTTTTTCTTGTTTTGGGATGTTCCTAATCTCAATTCCGGACAAACGCGTGTTTAATTGAAGATCTTTAATCTTGGTTTCTAGTTCTTCTATGTATTCCATTTGTTCTTTTCGCTCCTTTTTCAGAAGATTGATCTCTTTTTTCATGTCTTCGAATTGGGAATTTATGAAGTTTACAGATCGTTCAATGTCATCGTTGGTTTGTTGAATTTGCTTGTTTTGAGTTTTAATGTCAGCATTGTCCGCGGCCAGTTTGGTAAGCAAAGATGTCTGTTGTATCAGTGTTTTCGAAAGGTTTAGTTCTTGTTCCTTCTTCCATAAAGACCATTCTTTGTTTAAGACAGTATCATGTGCGTCCTTATGACCGATTTAAAAAATACTGTCCTTAAATAATAAAAATTACAATTTTGCCTATACTTTCAGTGCGGGCATAGCATGGACGCGTGGCCGAGCTCTGGGCGCGCTGCGAGCGGCGGCCTTGGGACTCGGTGGAGCAGACTGCGACCGTAACTATCCGGCTACAGATTGTTAAAGCTGACATTCTAATGTATGAAAGATTACTTTAAATAAGATTTAAGATACATAGAGTAGCTATTGAGACATGCCTAATATGTTGAGTGACTACATAGTCGATCGGTAGGACTCGATCGGATCGGTATATCGATAGGATCGGTAGCTAACTTACTCGACTATACCTGGTATAGTCGAGTAAGTTAGCTGTCGAACATTTTAAAGGCCTTTTATTCGCCAGCCCCTGTTCAAAATCAGAAAAGGTAGCATTTTTCGGATATGTGCCTACCGCTAACGGCCACGATTGTAACTATAAGTACAACAAGTACCTTACACACTGTGAACACTTCCAAGACGATCGGCATTTAGCGACCCTAGCCATATTTTAATCTTCGTTTAAAGAGTAGATTTTATTTGCGTTTACGGTGTTCTATGTTACATTATACTATGTTGAATATTAGAATACTACATGGCCAGGGCCCCAGGGAATTTGTATCCAATTTATCAATATGTTTAAAGACAGGAAGATTACTTATGATTAGATAATAATTCTTAACTTTTCATTGACATTGCACTCTGTTTATACTCTATAGCTAAAGTGTTTAGTTATAAATTTAACAACAAATAAAACGAAATTATGTTTATGGCACTGTTTTATTTTCACTCTAATTCTACAATATTCTATTTTCAAAATTTAAGTACCTATATGTACACAATATGACTACCGAGATATTACTTAGCAACTGAACTATTTTAACAATGTACCTTTCAGTTAATTTACAAGACCTATGATTTAAACCTATATACATAAAATAATTTTTAACCTCTTATGGCTTACAATATGCAGGTACTCAATCTAAAGATCTAGTATTTATTTAGGTTGTATAGTTATTTTAGGTTAATATTTCATTTCCTCGTGTTTTTTATTGTTGTAAAATACATTTCCTGAGTTAAGTGGGAAAAACGGAGCGAAGTGTAATAAATACATAAACTCAGTTATTACAAATTCTATGTACAGCAAAAAACTTGTGTAGGATAAAAATTAAAATTGCTACACCATCTCTAAAACTTTGTTCGTTGGCCTAATATTTAGAATCCCACATGACAACCCTTGCGCATTTATCGGCAAATTATCGGCCCGACGATGCAAAATCACATCGCCTCAAAAACGGTCAAAGAGAAATTGAAACGTTTTGATCGCCACGTTAGCCGCCGTCTTGATTTTAAGGTGACGGCTTTACCTCAATATTTCAGCCGATTCCGAGAAAAATTATCGGAACATAGTTCAATGATGTTGTTTAATTTTCTACATTTTATTTCAAGCAAATGTTTTATCCCAAAATCGTAACCAAGCTTTGCCAATTCAGCCAATGCCATTTGCCAAAACATTTACGCAAGAAAGTAAATTGTAAATTTTCTATACATATATGTTTCTTTACTAAACTTCTCCGGAGAGTTACGATCAATACAAAAAAGAAATCATTTAGATTGATCTAGCCATTCTCGAGTTTTAGTGAGATTTACATGAGGCATTTTTTTGTATCTATTTTTATAAATGTATAAGATTGAGAATTGATCTAAGTGCATTATACAATCTATTAATGGAAAGCTAGAATTATACAAATAATTCGCGTAAAGCGTTTGAATCCTTACGAAAATAATGAGAAAATCCACAAGAATCAATTCAAACATCAAGATACTAATACCAATGTTTAGAATAAATATTGTGAAATATCTTCTTAAATGTAATATTCTGAATAAGCATTCACTTTGGTTCTAGGTCTTTATAATTATTATTACTCCTAAATTATTTCATAACAGTTTGCAGACAGATACATGTGACCCTTAGAAGGTTTGACAAACACTTGAACAGATTTCTAATGACTATACCTACGAAATACAACGCAATGAAGTGGGTTACGACAATATATCAATATGTACATTTCGCACTAATGTTAAAATAGTTAACACTTCGTTAATGTTTCGAAAATGGCATGGAAGTGGGCGGTTGTATTTAAAACATACTTAACTAGGGTAAATGTGTAGGTGTTATTTCTATAGTTTTCCTTGAGCTATATTTTAAAATATTTTCCATACTTAACTACAAACGTCATTTGTATATGATTTGTGATTTATTATAACATTGAATGCAGGCAAGGGGCCGGACAAAGACTGGCCAGGTTAGCCGTAACTTATTTTTGTTACGAACAATAACTCTGAAACTAACAACCTTTTAAATGTAAATTGTTATAATCATAATTTTTTTTAATTGTCTTAAGACAATCAATTGCAAGGATGAGACTGAATGTAATAAACTCTACCCAATTTTATATTATAATAATATGTCAAAATTATTTAAGCATTTAATTACAATATTATTATACATAATTAAAAGCTATAAGTATCTCTAACTCTATTTCTAAGGAGGAGACGAAGGTACCGTAGCTGGAGTAAAGACGCAACTCAAGGGGGCGTACGCATAAGGGTTGATCAGGGAGTACGGCTGAGGGGCGTGGCCGAAAATCTGCCCCGGGAACAGCCCCTGCCGCTGTGCGATTTTCAGGCGAGACGTTAACTGTTTCTTCCACTTAGTTCTACGGTTCTGGAACCAAGTTTTTATTTGTACTTCGGTAAGGGCTAGGTCTTTCGAGAGTTCCATTCGTTTGGAGACGCTGAGGTATTTGTCTAGCTTGAATTCGGCTTCGAGCCGCTCTAGCTGTTTGGCGCTGTACGCTTGCCGGGGCTTGCGTTCTGGTCCAGCTCGTCGGGGCCTGCGGTTGCTCTTTTCATCTGTTGGGCAAAGAAATTTTGACTTAGTTACGTTTTTTTGTTAACAATTGGCAGGCGGTTTTCTTTCGTTCCTCCTGATGCAAAGTGTAGATGTGACACGCCTGTCCAAGAGGCGCCTATTTACTCTACTATTTAAGTATAATATCTTCTTAAAATATTAAACGTTTGGTTTACGTGTGCCCACACAACTTGTAAAGTGATCGATATTTTGATTACATTTTTTTACCAACAAATTGCTCTTAGTTATAGAACGTGTTTATTTATCGATGTTCATACGATTCATACGGTAATGGGAGCAGATCCCTCTTTCCCATTGGCCCCTGGGCAAGTGCCCAGGGTCCCGCAATCGATAGGGGCCTCAGATCAAATACAAAGTCCCTAGTTCCTGTCAGATCACCAAACAATAACCAATATTTATTACCAAAAAACTTATAATTGGAAGAAATCGAACCTAAATTACTGACTACAATACCAACTTTATCGCTGATGTCCATAGAATCTGATGTGCTAAAAAGCATAGATTTTAAAAAAGTGATTAACGATTTTGCCCATTTGAAATCTAGAAGGGTTCCTCTTCAAATAACATAGATTTTTAAGCACTAACCTGTAAATGCTAAAAGAGTTACTTTTGTGGACTATATTACATTTATCTATGCGTTTCATGTGATTGTTTATAAAAATAAATATTTAACCTTGTTTATCTACTTTCTTTATCTATTCTAACAAAATAGTGTTCTGTCAAAGTCATAGGGGCCCCATTATCCTAATAAGCCCAGGGCCTGCAATAGGTTAAAGACGGCCCTGAATGGGAGACAGTACAAATCAAATTTACAGATCAAATGATTACAAGGACCTGAGACATTAATGATTTAGTCAGCATCTGTTCCTCTAGAAGTAAAAGTGTGGTCTATTAATAAAATAAATCATCCGCTTGTCTGATGTATATCAATAATCAATAATAACCTGTATTTTACGTAATAATATACCTACTACGTACGTGTTTTATTAGTTCGGTTAGTAATGGGGTAAATACTTTTATACAATTTTAGTATCGTATTATTCTCTATATTACAACGCTATCTATTTGACATAATTCCATCTTTCTACAAATCTAATAACCTCTTAATAACAATGCAATAGCCGCCGCAGCTACTTCGTAAGCTGCTGTCACCACGAACAAACATTCATTTAGTTTTTTCTCGAACACTAATCGGAAATGTCACGGGTTCGTGTTAAGTGGCAATAAACACAATCTGTGTGTTTGGACACGGTTTGTGACGGCCTGCGTAGTTGACGACGCGTGGGGTCATTACCAGTTACTGAATTTTCATGTTGACGGCTTTTTGTGGAAGTTTTTTGTTGTTGAGTGTTTTATGATCGTTGTGATGTATTCTTTTTTTATAAATTATCAATTTTTTTTTAAAATGAATTGAACTCTATTCTAAGCAAACATTTTGCAGTAAAAATGATCATTATCTTTGATGAATTATTTTTGCGTACAATGAATCTCCTGAGTAGGTAAGTAACTTTTTTTATAAATCAAAATGTATTCTAAGCGAAATTAACCTTGAAATTAGTTTTAGCTCTTAGTCTAATTTATGACGACGTAGGCTTGAATAAATAAATAAATATTTCTAACAATCACACCACATTGTCTAGCCCAAATTAAGTATCATTAAAGAACTTGTGTTATGGATACTAGATAACGGATAAATAAACTTAAGAAATATATAAACACACATAGATTTTTTTTCAATATATAAATATTAGAAATAAACTTAAATAAACATACATACACAACCATGACTAGAGAGCAAATATAATATTAACCTGCTCCTACCAGGATTCGAACCCGGGACCTCTGGCATGGAAGGCAAGGCTACTTACCTCCATTCCAAACAGGCCATCAATTCATGCTTAGGTATTGCTTATTTAGTTAATAATTGTATTTCATCTTCCACATCATTTCTTTACAACTCACATCCAGGTTTTATATACCTAAGTTACCTAATGAATTATTACTTGGAGGTGTTGAAAGTTTTGATATAAAAATCAATTAGATATATGACTATGGCAGATTAAACAGTGAAAGTTGAAAGTAAATATAAAAACAAAAACATGTAAATGTTGACGATTGCACGTTGGCACGTCACGATGCGACACAACACAGCTCACCGAGTCCTGGCATTTCTCTGTTTGCCCACAAAGTTAGAGATGCTTGAACATTCGGACGGTCGTAAAATAGTATTCTGGTGATTTTGATCGTTAGTTGGTCGTCAAGTGTTAAGGCGACGTGTAAACTAGGCATCTTTGTTGGTAATTATCGCTCGGGGGCAGTTTGCCGAGTGGCACCTAGGTGCGAAGTCGCGACCACCGCGTAACGGGTCGTGGCCATCTCCACTGCGGTTGCTTTTAAAATATTATTTATTTGTTAGGTTCTTGGTTGTTATAATCTGAATTACAGACACATACATGGCAAGGGATTAATAACGACTTATTCAATGCGAATCAAAATTAGCTCTAAGTAATTAATATGTCAGATTTTAAGTTAAACATGAAACGTTCCTTCCTGCGAAGTTGAGGTACTCGGTGACGGTTGCGAATGCGAAATTCGAATTACACCTTGTGCCTAAAAATAAGAATCAAGTTATTTAACGCTTCAATGCTATAATCTCAAATAATTTTCATTGCTAGGGGTTTTATTCCCTTTCTTTATTTCCTTAACGCGATTCTTACACTTTGTCATCAAAACAATAATACTTGACTGGGAACAGCCCATTTATGCAGAAGTTGAGAGGAGTCCATACGAGTAGGGATTCGTCGAACAGCGATCGCGTCGCATACGCGGTATGTGCTCTCTACATTAGAGGGAGTGGTTGTCTGCCTGTCAGTGGGTGACAAGGGAGATAGGCCTTAACTAGATGCTCATAGATTATTCAAGGACATTGGACATTGTAAGTCACGTAAATGCATTCTCAGCTTTAAAGAAGCTTTAGAAAACGGAATCATTGGCTTTTTTATGCATCCAAAATGTTTTATAAGTTGACTATTCATTAATAAGTTATTCTTTAAAATTTTAACAGAATGAAATTTAAGCAAATAGCCACTGGAGATGCTAGTCTTCATAAACTGGTCCATTAAGGTCTTTAGGCCTATTTTTTTAAATATTTTATTTTACTATAAGTCAAAAAGATTTACACTTGACGCACTTAATCTTTGAGTTCAATCTTCGTCATCATCTTCCACCTTAACTTCGGATTTTAACAGGTATTACAGGTACCCGAGAGGAAAATAAGCCAGCGGAAAGAAAAATCTCTGAGGACTCTTTTGTCATAAGTATTAAATACAAGAAGTAGGCATACAATTTCACTGCGACTTATGGTCAAACGTACTAGAATAACAAGGATTTTTCCTAAGAAGGATATATAACGATAGAGGATTTTCTACATTGATTTTATAGTAGATTTGACCATGTAAATAGATATGTTACATGGTTAGTGTATATAAACAAAAGTAGATACCTAATATTAATATGAATAACGGATGTCTCTTATGACATGGAAGTCGAAATTTCGGCACTGTTGGCATCGCTATGATCGCGTAGACTGGTAAATGTTGGTAGATTGGCGTTAATAGTTAGAGAGAGACGGAAGTAGACCGAAATAAAAAATCTATATAAGAATCCCGCGATAGGCTAAAACAATTAAGACTTTTTAAAAGTTTGTTCTCAATCACGCACAAACAGCTGAACGAATTCGAGCGGTTGCCAAATTTGCCATATGGAATATACCCTGGAATAATTTAAAATCGGGATAAAAATGAGCACAGTTTTCTCTATAAACTATTACAGATACATAAGTCGTGGGCGTTTTATTTATTAGTAGCGATTGTGATCCTTATCTGGACTGATGATGCGTTGCCGGCCGTATGCTTCAGGTGACGTTGATGGCACTGGCAACTCCTTCCCATTCCGGAACTGAAGCGGGTACACGTGGTTATTGTGGCGGTCGACGGACTACGGCGGTGGCGGACTCTAGTGCCATCCCAGACGAGATCCTTACAAACAATCTACAACCACCAACAGTTTTAGTTCCAGGTTCTTGGTGAATTGGAATTAACTGCTGCATAAGGTGCACCTGCAGGGTGGTTTCGTTCCTTTTTACCATTAAGAAAAATACAGTTTGTATGTAAATTGACATTTAGTTATTTTTTGTTTTCTTATTATGCTTCGTTTGCGTTCGTTATTGAATTTAGATTAATTTTTTTATTATTACCACAAAAGCAAATACAGTAAGTTAAATAATCTACCATGAGCTGCGTTCACTAGCTTATGCCACAGGCCTCATTATCCGCCGGATTAAAACACTAGATAATATATATTTAAATTTTACAAAGTAGTCCCAAGTATAGTAAATGATCAAAGTTTAGATTAGTTGCTCTGTACCATAATTTATCTTCCCTAAATGGATGGAAGTGTGAATCACCGTGTAGTCGATCACGCGTGGGGCGATGGCGTGCGATGGCGTGCGAGGGCGTGCGAAATTCTCGCCAATCATCATCTGGACCGCTCACGCGAACTTCAGAACATTATAAAATTATGGATTTTTGCAGCAGCAGATGAGCTTCCTTAGTAAAGTTTTGCCGCAGATATATTTAAATTTTCAAATAACTGCTCAATTTAAAAATGTATGTAGTATTGGAAATAATATTGTAATAATATTATTTATTTTTAATTGCTTTAGATCGGTAATAGCTGTAGCTTTCATCAATACATATATGAATTACAACTCTGAACGAACAAAAAAAAAACAATTTAGAAACAAACTGCATTAGCTCATTCACAAACAGCTGAAAACAAAAATGCTGAAAAAGCTAGACCATGATAAATAAAATTCAATTACAACCATTAAAGATTTTGAACGCGGTTTCGCTCACTAAAATAAAAGGGGCTGTTTAATTTTATATCTTAGTACAATTATTACCAATATTTCTACTTCACGTACACGTCGAATTAGGAAACATTTTTTATTTTATTATATTTAATCTGGAGAACTACTATTCATTGATGTTATATAAAAAATCACTTATTAAAAAACTTTTCAAATTATATATATATGAAAGCTGAAATATACAATTATTTTTGTTTAGCGTAAAATTGTGATCGATATTTGATGGTTTCACATTATAAAATTGTCACTTTACGTTTAAAGACAAATAAACGTTCAATCAAAAATTCACAAATAATGCACTTACAATGCAATGGCCCTTGAGGAACGTATACTATGAAAGTAAATATTTTCCATGTATCTTTAAGATACCAGGGGCCGTAGCCAAGTTGCAATGTATGATCGCTAACGCTATAGAAAACTCTTAAATTACAGTAACGAGCATCAGTTAATTCGGTCGTAAGGTATAGGTACTTCAGTAAATTAAATTCTTTTTGGAAGTTTCTCCTGCCGTAGACAAAGAAACGACTGAGCAGATTTCTTACAATATAAAATCAGGTCAAAGTGATACAGTTTTCTTTGCCGACAGATCAAAAATGAGTTAGCAGCGTCAGAAAAGGCTGCTGTAGAGGTTTCTGAGGCGTATTGTGAAGAAGAATGTTCCGAGAATAAGTTTAGGTGGAGAGTTCCATAATAATATTTAGTACCTAAATGTTAATTTTATTCCTAGAACTATTATATCGTATAAACGTTATAATATTTATATCATGATAAGTAAGACTCAATAAGTTACAGAGTGAAGAGTCATCAAAGCATAATGTTCAGAACAGAACTTAAACATTGTCCACAAAAAAAAAACCCAATAAATTCTTTTACTAGGAGAGTGTTGATATATCTTTGGTCAAATATGATCCTAAATACAATCCTCATTTACAATAAATGGCAAAATATGGTGAAGGAGAATTTCCCAAATAGGAAATTTAAGAACTCATTGTTCAAATTTTTATAAGATAAAAAAATGTATTGATGTGTGAATTAATTGTTAAATTGACATCTTAATATAAAGAAGCTTTCCCTCTTAATTGAATTAAATATGACATTGATATTTGCATTGGAAATTTGTTATCAATAATAATATTTTTGAAATTTAATAATTTTAATGAATTGCACTATTTAATTTATTAATGAATGTTGTAACTCAGTTATTATTTGGTTTATATTTCATTTATTGACATTCATATTGGCATTGTTAAATCGTAATTTAAGATGATTTTTTGACATTTAATTTATTAATTGCTAAATAAATTATAATTTTGAAATTCTTTTTAATTTTTAGATCGTAAATATAGAATTTCGAATGAAAAAACAAGTCATTCTGATATTTATATAATTATTTCTTTCTTTCTTGGTGAAAACGCAGCCTAAAACCTTAACGCTTTACAGTACCAATTACGTGAAGTTAATAATTGTAAAAATAAAATCATAGATATCCATAGAAATTGTTTTTGTGATGTCGTGGAGGTGCATTCAATAAAGTATTTATTTTTTCCTTCAGCTAGGTTTGTTTGCAACATAGGTGCCGGCGTCCAGAGTTTTTATAATATTCGACTATCACTTGGCAAAGGGAACTCATTATTAGAGGCAATTTCCTTGTTATTTGTTCATCATTAACTTATTGTCCTGTTTGTAAATTAAAATCACGCTTTATCCAAGAAATATCTGACCCATGTCCATAGCCTATTAAATGAATCAAGGAACGCCGGCGTTCCAGTAAGAAATAGGGCAACACGGCATTCAAATCGCCTAACCCACCGGTGGGCCAGGCTAACGCGGCGTACGCATTGCTACTGAGTTTCTTGCTGGTTCTTTGGCAGTAGATGATCCTTCCGAACCAGTGGTAGTTTCAATATACGACGTCCTAAGCCCAGGTCGTGCCCGCTCGGGTGCCCTTAGGCATATCGTTTGTAGGAGTAGTTTTAAGGTCCAGCGAAGTGCCCCCAGCGCTAGACCACAAAGACCGGTGAAATTTAAAAGGCCTAAATAAGATTATTAAATGGATTACAAATATTAAACCCGATTAGATCATAATGATTTGTGCTATTTCTGAAAGTCTATCTAGATATGGTAAGATAAATAAATACATATGATTTAGAGATCGCCCAAGCACTTATTGTTTTCTAGTGATCGCTAATTTCAATAGCAGACGCCTACCAGTGAAAATAGGCTCAATGAACTTAATTGGATGGACCCAAATACAACGAATTGAGGCTTCATTATTATTATCTCTTTAGTGAAGTTAACTGACTATTCGTTGATATTTGATAAACAAAACTTCTCACCATAAATAGTAGCAGTGGCGTGATGCGACGCAAGCCAGTGCGCATACGCATGTCCGGCCAGCAGCCCTGCCTCGCCCAGCCCCGCGTCCGGCGCCGTCGACGTAGATGTCACTGCGCAGGCAAGCATATGATTATGATGAGTTTAATTCTATTTCTCCAGTAGAAAACTAGGCGTGAGCAGATATTAGATTATAGTCGATGGAAAAATCGAGCAAAAGGTTTACAAGGCTCGTTTTTATTTGTGTTGTTAAAGTGTTGGAACAAACAACTCGAGAGCATCTGTTTTTCTAGTCGACTGTAGGAACGAAAAATTTTGACGTTCAAGACTAAATGATGGTACACATCTCCTGGAATCGGAAGGCATATTAAATTGAAAATAAAAGAGCTGAGGATCAAGTGGAAGCGTAGAAGTGTTTATAAATTCAAACTAATACATTTACATAATAAAGGGTGTCCCAGAATTAAAGAAACAAAATTTTCTTTCAAATTATTTAACGTGTGTGAAAGATGTCATCGTTTGAGTTTGAGGCCCGAAACATTTCAATACCTCGAGCTAGAGGAACATTCGAGGCATTGTTTTTTTTTAGTTATGAACTCGATACCTGCGACCTGTTAATGTTTAGTAACCTTAAACTCGTAATGGCATGAAGCCAAATCTGGCAAAACAAAACATATTTTCTGTGATAATGCTTCTCTATAAAAGGATTAGAAAAATCTGAGCGTTCATAGAGCATGTACGGACATATAACCGTTTTGATCCATAGCTAGCAAACAAGGTATTTTTTCAAAAACTTAGCCGTTGATATATTGCTGTGTCGCTCTGGAATGAACTACCACTCGAAATATAAATTATGTATGTAGATATGTGTATTTTTATATGCATGTAATATTTATGTATGTATGTAGTTATTAAATGAATTAAAATGTTATACTTTAATATATGCCCAACCTGATATAAATCTTGATTGTTAATGCAACGTTTCTGGTTGTCTGGTAGAGATCGCTGTGTAGCGATAAGACCGCCAAATATAACCTTATTGTATACTCCAACTTTTTATGATACTTCTTGTTATAAAGGTGTATTGAAATGTAAAATATAAAACGTCACGATTAGTCGCATTGACAATTCAATCCGTACGATGTTCCTGGGAAACAAACGATTGTTACCCAGGAACTATACTATACCAGGAAGGATACTGACATCGTTCGGATCAACTTGTACATAAGTCTCATCATCAATTATGATAATTTTTTTTAAAGAATTTTCATTACATTCTCAGCTCCCACGCTTGGCACGCTCCTCCTTGTCCTTGACATATGTGCAGCTAATTTTACAAAAGCTTTCAAGCCTTGAACATTTCATTCGGCCTGTTTGGTGTGGAGGTAAGTACCCTTGCCTTCCATGCCAGAGGTCCCGGGTTCGAATCCTGGTAGAGGCAGATATTTTATTATATTTGCTTTCTAGTCATGGATGTGTATGTATGTTTATTTAAGTTTATCTCTTATATTTATACCTGAAAAAAAAATCTATGTGTGCTTATATATTTCTTAAGTTTATTTATCCGTTATCTAGTATCCATAACACAAGTTCTTAATGATACTTAATTTTGGCTAGATAATGTGGTGTGATTGTTAGAAATATTATTATTAGAAATATTATTTTATTATAGATACACTGGAGTTAGATATTTTTAGTTTATCTGCCGCAACTCGCACCGATGTTGAAGTTGCCAGTCCAAAAAACTTTTGTCACTCAGTTTATATTTCGATGTGTCGATACCACACGTGATCATCCCGCCATCTTTTTAAAATCAGGCTTCTTCATAATGTTTTAATATTCTATACGGACTAGTTCTTCTAGCTCACTCTAGAATAAAATGAGGCACTGTCCCAGATTTGCTATGACGCTGATGTTATTGGCTTACTATCTTTGTAAACAATACTTGTTCAGCTCGTTTTATTTTGATAAATACAAGATAATTTTGAAAACCGTCTATTTTAACATATTTGATATTTATGGTTACCATGACAACCATTTATTTTTCTTCTAACACTTTTTCTGTGGCCAGTTTGATTTTAAAAAAAAGTCTCTTTCCTGGGACACCCTTTAATCGGTCGGGGAAAGAGTCTTTTCGTATTTTGTAATTATTTGTCATTGGTGGTTTTTATGAATGTTTGTTGCTAGTTGATTTTGATACTGTGCAAAAGGTTACTTTTACATAAGAATTTGTATTTAAAGAAAAAAGGGAAATATGCGATATAAGTCGAAAAAAAACATACTTGGGTTGCAGGCCTGCTTTTGTTAATATCGCACTAAGTTTTATACTTCATACTATGCACTGGTCTTCCAAAAGAACAAATAATAATTCGTTCATATTTCAAGTTTTGCTACGGCGATAAGTTAGGATTATGTTAAGTTCTACGAAGTGGAAATTTAC
The DNA here is from genome assembly GCA_923062675.1 of Marasmarcha lunaedactyla. NCBI lineage: Eukaryota > Metazoa > Arthropoda > Insecta > Lepidoptera > Pterophoridae > Marasmarcha > Marasmarcha lunaedactyla. The sequence continues at coordinate 2,699,164 of OV281344.1, forward strand.
TGTAGCAGGAAGATTCAAATACCTAAACTATTACAATTCAACTTAGGTCTTGCCTAGTTGGCATAAATCTAAGAAATGATCTCTGTTCTTATACTTATATACACAGTAAATGTAACGCATAGAGGTGTCTGGCTCATGCGTCAGCGTGGTTTACTATGGTTTCAATTGTTATTCAGCCGTTAATTTTCAACAATACATTGGCCATTTGAATAAGATTTTATGGCTATATACCTTAACGAATTCGCTTCAAATAAAATAAAGTCATATGATGCAAGATCGACTTTACTTTTAGAGTGGAAAGTTTTATAAACAAATTTTAAGAAAATGCGGAAAGTGAATAGACCAGTAAAGTAATGACCTTTTACTATGCGACCAATTGTGGGATTAAAAAGTACCTAATATTTGTTTCACACATTTTTATCGAGACGGCATAAACTTTTATATTAATCTATTGTCTTACATATTTATAAATATATAGTTTGGCAACTTACCATTATACTCATCGGTACTTTCTTCTGTAATTTCACATTCCTCATTAGATGTGTCCGATTTAGAACTATTATTATTGCCAAGAATATTCTCTATAAGAAAAGTTTTGCTTCTATTGATCCCATGAGAAGGTTCTTTCTTAACTAAACTTTGTACACTGTTAAATATACACCTGTTTTTAACTATTGGAAATAAAATTGTATTCGCTTGATTTATTTGGTCGTTTGCTATGTTATATTTTGAATTATTTGTCGTTATTCTTTGTGATTTATCACAAATAACGTCTATAGATTCACTGTCACTTTCACAATCAGTGTCAGATTCAATATCGTATTTGTTGAATAAGATATTGTTTTTCGTTTGTTCATTTATAACACCCACATTTTCACAAGTACTAGAAATATCTTCAGAGGTTTCCATGTTCAAATGTACGAAAAAAAAACACTGCGCTTTATTTTTTACACAAATTTACGGTACTCATTCCCGCGCGATGCAGCTGTGGTGAAAGCTGCGTTCCAAAGATGCGGTGACAAAATTTTATCACCGCGTAGTGATAATTGTTTACCAAAATAGGTGGAGACTGTCAACCTCTTTGGTATGAACCTCGAAAGATACTTGAATGTGACTGGCTGGTTAACCGAAAGAGGGCTTGCCGCCATTCTTAGGAGGAGGGGCTTACGGAGCCTGTGAAAATCTACACCTTTCCGAGTATTTGATGATAGCTATCCCAACAGCTAAGGGTTTCTTAAAAGCTTATCATGGAAGGAGGGTCGTATTACTTGTGGTTATTGTTCAGTTTAAGTGATTTATTAACAGGATTTTTGAAGTTGATGCTCGTTATTGAGGTTAATAAAAAGGAACATTAATATTTTTAAAAGGTTTTCCTTTGGGGTTGTTTACAAGATCTGTGCTGTAAAAGTGGATATTAAAATAATGTTTTTTTAAAATTTATTTTGGAAGTACTACTAACCCTAAAGAAACAAGTTGCTGAAGAGTATTTAAATTAAATTTGAGGTTGTAAGATATGAACTAATCAATCAAGTTTTCTATTTTTGATTAAACGAAACACGTACGCTTTTCCGCATAGACTACCCATAACATCATTCAAATGCCCCGACGCAAAATTCACTAAGTTATAAATATTTAGGAATATTTATTAGTGATTATTAACTTAGTGAATATTTAGAACTCAGTGACGCAATATTTAGGAAAAGAGTTATGGAATACACTTATCTTAAGTATATTTTAGCTTTCATTAAATTTTTTCATTCAAATTAAATGATCTTAAGATCATTTCGATTTATAGGTATATTTATTGTTTATATAATATTATATTTATTTAAAATTTAATGTATTTGAGTATATTTTGTAATATAACTAACTTTGCATTGTAAATATTTTTTCCCCGGTCTCAGGTCTGCTGGCAAAAATTTCTTAAAGCAATAAGCTGACCTTTGTACATTTTTAGTCTCTAAGTCTCATCTATTGTATATTATTCTTGGATGTACATGAAATTATGAATAAATAAGTCGAAATGTTGGAGAGGCCGTGTGCTTGTGACGTCACGGTGATGAATTCTTTACTTCGGGCTTTGCAATTTCACGGACTGTGGCTACGCACTCAGCGTTTCTCGGTCTGGATGGTTGGCGTACTTTTGACGTATGTCACCAAATGCTGGGGAGTCAATTCTGAAGGGCCACTGCTCGCTGGGGCACTGTTCAATCGTGTAACTTGCTGTTATAATTTGGCATCAGGCAAATAACAGATTACGGATGTCACCAAAACAACATGGCCTCCACAAGCCGATAAAATCTACCCACCTTATTATGATAACCATTTACTTTCGTGTTATGTATAGTAGTGTTTCTTTGGGCCAATATACTTATGACTTTCTTTAAGTGTCCATGATTGTGTTCCGATCAAAGGGAGGTAACATCCAGTGCGCCTACTGGAACAAAGTCAAACCAACTCAAGCCTGTGGTATGGAACGCGTTATTAGTCGATATAATAATCACATTCAATATTGATCAATAAAACACCTATGTCCTTGGGTGTGGATGTCATTATCCACCAGGAGGTCTGCGTGTTTGGTTGCCAAAAAAAAAGTAAAATTAAAAAAAAATAAACATACACTGCGAACATTTTTCTAACGTAACAAGCCTCAGTCATATACAATACAAGAGCAGAGACAGTCATAAACTGTCCGATTATTTGCATGATAAAAGCCCTTGGGAATAATCCCCTCATTAACAGGATTGTACTAATATTTGTGATAAAACATGTGTAATGTCTGTTTGTTCGTTGAGTTCTTCGTTCCGATGATACTAATAATAAATATTTCTAACAATCACACCACATTATCTAGCCCAAATTAAGTATCATTAAGAACTTGTGTTATGGATACTAGATAACGGATAAATAATCTTAAGAAATATAATAGGTCTTTACCTATGAAACTGCCGTTTTGCCGTACTGGCCATTTCAAATGAAAATATTTTTTTTTTGACTGATAATTCTAATTTCAAATTAATTTTATTTGACAAACATGGAATTCTTTTTCTAAAATCGTCATTTGTTTAATAGTTAGTGTTTTGTTTTCAACGCATTCGAACATTTTTCCTCATCATGGATAAGTAAAAAATTCGAGTAATTATGGAGTATGAGTACCGTCGTGGCAGCAAAGCGGCACAAGCGGCACGCAACATCAACGACGTTTACGGAGCGAACACTACAAACGAACGCACCACCCGTTATTGGTTTATCCGCTTCCGTTCTGGAAATTTTGACCTGAAAAATGAACCCCGTGGTCGTCCGAAAACTTTGGTCGACAATGACGAACTAAAGGCAATTGTGGAAGCTGATGAAACTCAATCCACGGCTGAATTAGTAGCAGCTTTCGACGTTAGCATCAAAACAATATTGGTCCATTTGCGTCAAATTGGCAAGGTAAAAAAGCTTGACAAATGGGTACCCCACGAACTCAATGACCGCCAGCGCGAAGTACGCGTGGAGACGTGCCTTGCACTGCTCAGCAGGCATACAAATGAAGGAATTCTGAACCGCATTGTTACTTGTGACGAGAAATGGATCCTGTTTGACAATCGTAAGCGCTCAGCAAGTTGGTTGGACCCTGGTTCAGCACCCAAACAATGCCCTAAACGAAAACTTACCCCTAGAAAAGTGATGGTCACTGTTTGGTGGTCTAACGCGGGTGTAATTAATCACAGCTTCTTGCCAAACGGGACAAGCATTACTGCAGATGTGTACTGTGAAGAACTGAACACAATGATGGAGAAGCTCGCACGTCTCCAACCAGCTTTGGTCAATCGTTCGGCTCCACTGCTCCTGCACGACCTCATACTGCACAGCAGACGGTCTCCAAGCTACAAGAGTTGGGGTTGGAAGTTCTCCGTCATCCGCCGCACTCACCAGACCTTGCGCCTACAGACTTCTACTTTTTCCAGAATTTGGATAACTTCTTGGCGGGAAAAAAATTCAATACCCGAGAGGCAGTACAAAATGCCTTTGAAGAATTTGTTGCCTCCCGTCCAGCTGATTTCTTCAAGAAAGGCATCAATAAGCTACCAATGCGTTGGCAAAGATGCATTGATTGCATGGGTGATTATTTTGATTAATAGAAATAAAAAATATATAAAAAAATTACGCTTCATTTATTTCGTGAAAAACGGCAATTTCATAGGTAAAGACCAATATAAGCACACATAAATATATTTTTTTAAATATATTATTATTAGAATTAAACTTAAATAAACATACATACACATCCATGACTAGAAAGCAAATATAATAAAATATCTGCCTCTACCAGGATTCGAACCCGAATATCTAAAGCGTCATTGCCACTTAAGTACGTCTTCTTATGCGCGGTTTACATCTATTAAGTAGTTAAGTTGGTAACTAAATTTTTACTAAATTTTAAGTTACTACAAGTCACTTGTGTGTCCAAACGGATTAAGTAGTTAAGTTCATAAGTTCAATGAAGATGAGCAGTGATGAATGTCAAGCAATTCGTCAATTCTGTACTTAGATTTGTGGTAAACGTGATTTTGGACAAACGAAGAATTTGATTCGGAAATTAAAATCTTTGCAAGATTATGTATTTTTCTAAACGGGCCGACGTCGATCGATGGACGATCGATTGGTGTGGTACCATTACTAATTTGGTACCCTTAATAATCACTGGAGGGATATCAGCCTCTCCCAACTCAGGGGTGGCGTCCGACAATTGTAGGCCATCACGCCTTCACTGCGGGTCGGCAGACTTACCAACTCATGGGTGGCCTCAGACAATTGTAGGCCATCACGCGTACTGCGGGTTGGAAGACTTACCAACTCAGGGGTGGCGTCAGACAATTGTAGGCCATCACGCGTACTGCGGGTTGTCAGACTTACCAACCCAAGGGTGGCGTCAGACAAATGTAGGCCATCATGCCTACTGCGACATCGAATGTTTGTCGACGATCGATCGATTTGTGTGGTAACACCCTTAAATATTCTTCCACAAACTTTAAAGTTGAAATTAAAATCCACTATGACATTTAAAAAAAAAGAGAAAATGCGACATAAATACGAGCTCTTGCCGCCACCCGCTTTGTCAACTTATGCACTTAACTAATAAATCACGTCCAAACGTGTTAAGTGAGATTACTACTTATTTTATTTTTATTTTTTATTTTTTTTATTTTTGTTAAAGGTTTACCACCAACTGATATAACGAAACATTCACTTAAAACTATTACATGAAATACAGTAATTGTTCAGTCAATTACAGGTAAACTCCACATACTTAATGAAATGCATTTTATGTGGATTATATATAAATATTCAAATATTGTGGATTACAAACATTTTCACTTAGGTTTTAAAAGTGCTCTTTCAGCAACTACTTATACGAAAAATAGAACGAATCCTAATCTACTTAATCACTTGCGTACTAAACTTTAAGTTACCACTTGTCACTTAATTGATTGTTTACACGCAACTTTTAACTTAAAATTTAGTTGAAATTTAGTTACCAACTGAACCACTTAACGCGTGCAAACCGGCCATTATGGTAGTGTCGGGTGACGGGTCGCTCACTTCCCTCTAATATTTATTTATTTATTTATTACAATCACCTTAGAACTATCATTACAGGGTGTTACATTTAATAATTATAAAATATTAATATACATGTCAAAAAATATCAATTAAAATAGTAAAAGTGTCACAATTGAAGTACTTAATTTTAAACTTACAAATTACCAAACTAATTTATATATGATAAGTTCATTAAAAATATGAATGAGGTTGAGAATATGGGGTTGAAAATATGGTTGAAGAGGGCGATGGCTGGATCCCGCGTTAACTCGTGAACGCGTGCCGTTTGAGGGTGTTCGTCGTTTGGATACATGGGGGGAGGTAGACTTGCCGAGCTAACAGATGCAGATAAGAATAATTTTGTATAGACATACAGAGATTCTGTAAATTTATTTAAAAAAAAAATATAGTAATATAAAAAATATAGTTTCTTGCCAGTTCTTCTTCACGAAGGTTTTTCCGAATTGGTGGTAGTCATATTTTATTTGACGTTAATAAGAGCAAGTAATTGTCAATGTTGAGAAATAAATATTTGAATTAAAAGTAATTGGAAGTAACGTATCTATAGTAGTGATATGATATTACTTTATAAGATAAGAACCTGTTTAAAACCTTAGGATTGGTTAATATTGCTCTGTCTGTTCAAGTAGCCGTAGTAGTGGTGTAGTGGTGGCAGCGCTCGAGTAATCTAAGGACGAGGGTCAATATCTGCTAGAAAACTGTTATCACATTGATTTCGGTATTTAATGCTAGCATTTATTTACCAGACTAATTAACCAAAGCATGGGATATGTTATTATTTCGCGGTACTTACTTTCAATCAGTAAAAGGAAATGATATGTATAGTTAATATAATATACAGGGTGGATTTTTGAGAAGGGCGGTGATGGCCAAGTCCGAAACCGCGAGAGTTACGGAAAAGTCGTGAAAGGAGTCATGCCCTCGATTTATAAGAAAACAATAACTAAATAATTATTTTTTTCAAAAATCTTTTACTTTTGACGGAAATGGACCCGAATGATTTTTCAAAAAAAATTACATCCTGTATTATTGAACCAATGGATTCTGTTGCTTAAAAGGATCAATCTTTGCAAATAAACGTTTTACTAAAAATGCAAGGAAATAGCAAATTTTCATTATTTTTTATTTTTACACGGAAGAAAACTCACCTCCTATTCAAACTTTTTGGTCGTTAGTGTAAAACTCATTTGTCTTATTAGCGCGATACTGTTGTGATACTAAAAATCAAAAAAATAATTCTATTCAAGTTTTTTCGAATAATTGTTTTGTTTCAAATTGAGTTGTTTGGGTTGGTTTACAATAAAAAGATGTTTCTAAGAATGGATTTATCAAATAGTGAACGATTTGATGGAGGTCTATTTTTTAAATAGTAGAAGCATAGTTTGCGCACTGAGCTCGTATCAAAACAAAAACCCACAGCGCTCTTAACGCTCGGAAAAAGTGCTTAGAACTATGGCAAGTAACATAAAAGCGACTGGAAGTTACAAAAAACCATTGACACGAAATCCAAGAATCGTCAACGAGGATTTAGAACTGGCAATATTGACGTTTTTCGAAGCATATTCGAGTGCTTCAACTCGTGAAGCAGAAACGAACCTTCAAGTTTCCCGGAGCACCATTCATGCAGTTCTTCAAAAACATAAATACAAGTGCTATCGTTATGGACGAGTTGCTCAAAACTTTCATCCAGGTGATAATGAAAGGCGCCTGGAGTTTTACCACTGGCTTAAGGAAGAAATGGAAATGGAAAACATCTTATTTTCCGACCAAACAAACTTCTCAAATAAGGGAATGTACAATCGGAAAACTGAACATTACTGGTCTCAAGAGAATCCATTGCGAACACGTGAAGGAAATCCCCAGATTAAATTTTCGTTTAACTGTTGGTGTGGAATCCTAGGAAGCAGGATTTTTTGTCACAAAGATTTACAAGAGCACTTTAAATGCTACGATGTATCTCGAAATGTTAAACAACGTGTTTGAAGAAATGGAGAATATGCCAAAAGCCAGGATACGGGGTCTGTGTTTCCAGCAAGACGGGGCCCCGGCTCATAACAGCCGTGTGGTTAGAGATATGCTGAATGAACATTTTGGGGATAGATGGATTGGCACTCATTGTCCGGTAAGATGGCCGGCAAGGTCACCCGATCTTACACAACTTGATTATTTCCTATAGGGTTACGTCAAGAACGAAAGTTACGAAACAGTTGAGAGCCTACAAAGGCCATTGCTTGATATTTTATCGAGGATAAATCCTGTCATGGTATCTAATGCAGTAAAGTCTCTAGAGAGACGTATAAACTTATGCATTGGAGTCAATGGAAACCATTTTGAGCAACTTATTAGTTAGGTAAAATTGAGACACTAAAAGTAAATCGTAAAAATTTGCTATTTTCTTTCATTTGTAGTAAAACGTTTATTTGCAAAATTGATCCTTATGAGCAACAGAATCCATTGGTTCAATATCAATAATACAGAATGTAATTTTTTTTGAAAAATCATTCGGATGCATTTCCGTCAAAAGTAAAAGATTTTTGAAAAAAATAAATATGCATATATTGTTTTCTTATAAATCGAGGGCATGACTCCTTTCACGACTTTTCCCTAACTCTCGTGGTTTCGGACTTGGCCATCACCGCCCTTCTCAAAAAACCACCCTGTATAATAGTTCGTCTAGTTCGCTTTTTGTGTGCAAGGTACTTCTCTTGAAAACATAGCGAAGAACTCTCATGCTATATCTACTGGTTCTCATATCAGAGATCCATTCGACTCTGGGTGAGAAACCTTTTGTAACAATCGGTATTGTAAAGTTAAGAAAATGCATTTATTTTGTAACTTCATTGCTAGGGCCGATATGACAATATTATTATTACGAGTATATATATACGAGTATATCTGTCTGTTGAGCGATCAGTTGAAATAGCCTGTATTGAGATAGGGAATATTGTTATAATAAGTGTATACAGACCCCCATCCTCACCGTTTGAAGTATTTGAGAGCACTATGGATGAGGTATTACATAGAGTAAATAACAAAAACAAAGAAATAATTATTTGTGGCGATTTTAATATTGATTTATTAGTAAAGACGTCACAAAGTAAACGATTCTTGAATCTTTTTAACTGTTACAACCTAAAAAATCTCTTCTTAGAGCCTACGCGAATCACAGCGACCTCAGCCACATGTCTTGATAACATTTTTACAAATTTAATGCCATGTACAAAGTCAGTAATTAATAAACTACATAATCAGATCATAGTGGGCTGTTGGCCCCTTTTGATATTGGGCTAAAAAATACTCTAAAAAGAGAAATTACCTTTATGCCCATGAATGAAAGATGGCTTGAAACATTTAGGAAAAATGTATTTGAAAAAACATTTAAATTAGATTACTGTGGAGATCCTATTACTCAATATAACTCTTTTCATAATATAATTAGAAATGAATATGACTCTGTTTTTAAAAAAAAAGAAAATATGTGTAAATAATAATTTATTTAGGTTTAGTGACTGGGCAACAGTGGGAATATGCAGAAGTAGAAATGGATTATATGAATTGTACAGTGAAAGAACTTATAATCATAATAAGACGTTATAATTTTTTTAAATACTAACCGTCTATAATTTAGACAAAAATAATGTAAATCCATTAATAGCTATAAGTTTTGTTTTATATGTGTTATATTTAATGTAAATTTTAAGTAATGTAAAAAATACTGCCGATTTAGATGGGATTTCTGTTAAAATTATTGAATCTGTCATTGATGGTATAGCCCCGAACTTAGCCAGTATATTTAATGACTGTGTTGATAATGGTGTTTTTCCTGATTTAATGAAAATGAGTAAGGTCATTCCAATATTCAAAGCAGGTAGTATGTCTGACCCTAATAATTTTAGACCTATACCAATACTACCAACGCTCAGTAAGATTTTTGAAAAATTAATTTTAAATCAATTACTTTCTAATTTTTACGGTAATAGTTAAATGAATTTTAAGCAATTTGGTTTCACGCGGGGTCGTTCAACAACCGATGCCGATGTTCGGCGTATTCAGCGCCTGGGCGGAGTCGTGTGATGCTATTGGTGTCTTTTGTGACTTGTCCAAGGCGTTCGACTGTGTGGATCATACTACTCTACTCATGAAACTGCACCATTACGGCATAAAAAACCGAGCACTTGCCTTGAAATAATCATATATTTCTAATAAAAACAGAAAGTTGCAATAAATGGAGAAAAATCATCAGGATCGGCAGTGACAATGGGTGTGCCCCAGGGCTCAGTTCTTGGTCCTTTCCTATTTTTAGTATATGTCAATGATCTGCCATCGGTCGTTAAGAATCAATGCGAGGTCATATTGTTTGCTAACGATACTTCCTTCTTATTTAAAATCAAAAGACAAGAAACTGACTATCGAGCAGTAAACAAATGCATCTCCAACACAGAGCAGTGGTTCTCAGCTAATAATTTGCTCCTCAATGAAAAAAAAACGAAATGTGTTAAGTTTACATTGCCAAATGTCAAACAGGTAAACACAAACATTGTAGTGAAGAGCCAGAAACTGACTCCTGTAAACTCAACTGTATTTCTGGGCATAACCTTAGACGTCAAACTCCAGTGGGGACCGCATGTTGATGGTTTAGCGAAAAGGCTTGGCTCTGCCTCATATGCTGTTAAAAAAATGAGACAAATTTCATATGAAACAACTGCTCGATTAGTCTATTTTGGTTACTTCCACAGCCTCATGACATATGGTATTCTGTTGTGGGGGAGTGCTGCCGACATTGATACTATATTTATTCTGCAGGAAAGGGCTGTTCGCGCAATCTATCAGCTTGGTCCAAGGGTGTCACTTAGAAGTAAATTTAAGGAAATAAATATTCTTACCTTCCATTCACAATATATTTTAGAAAATTTGATGTATGTAAAAAAGAACATAACCTTGTTCAAAAGAAAAAAAGATCTGCACAATGTTAACACAAGAGGAAAAAATATGCTGGCAGCTCATAATAGTAGGCTTCACAAAGTCACTAACTCATTCATGGGTCAATGTATACGCTTTTATAATAAGGTTCCTGAGGATATCCAAGGTCTTTCTATTGACAAATTCAAAGAAACTATAAAGGAGAAGTTGTGTGCTAGAGCATATTATAAACTATCCGATTATTTGGATGATAAAAGCCCTTGGGTATAATCCCCTCATTAACAGGATTGTACTAGTATTTGTAACAAAACATGTGTAATGTGTGTCTGTTCTATTCGATGAGTTCTTCGTCCCGATGAATATCTAAAGCGTCATTGTAACTAAAGTACGTCTTCCCATGGTAGCGTCGGGTGACGGGTCGCTCACTTCCCTCTAATATGGTTGAGGAGGGCGATGGCTGGAAAACGCCTTAACTCGTGAACGGGTGCCATTTGAGGGTGTTCGTCGTTTGGATACTTGGGGGTAGGGAGACTTGCCGAGCTAACAGATGCAGAAAAGAATAATTTTGTATAGACATAAATAGACTCTGTAAATTTATTTTGAAAAAAATATACCTTAGAAGTTTCTTGCCAGTTCTTCTTCACGAAGGTTTTTTCGAACTGGTGGTAGAATCATGTTTTATTTGACGTCAATTAGAACAAGTAATTGTCAATGTTGAGAAATAAATATTTCATTTCATTTCATTTCAATTCATTTCATATATTTTTTATATAAACTAGATTAGTTTTCTATTTGTATTGAGTAATTTTTTTTATATAACTGTTTATCATTATTCGGTTACAGATATGGTTATATCCAAATAATGGTATAGTAAGTAACAGTAAATTTTTTGATTTTTTTTTGTTCTTTGTTTTTATTTGTTTTTATTTGTCAAAATTTGTTTGTCACGGTATTGCTGCACGTGCTTTTGCGCGATTCCTGCTGGATGATAGCTGAAAATATGGCAAAAATATTACTAGCAGAGCTGTGGCACTGAATTATTGCCTTTGGCATCGAGTTTTTATTAAGAGCTTATATATATACATATACAGTTTTAGCATATACTACGCTACATACATTTTTTTTGTGTAGCTTATTAAAAAAAAATATGTTTCTATAAATTCGGCAGGTACTGTGTTGATTTGTAATTTTCATGTCATTATGGTATTTATGTTTCATTCCTGAAGTTTCACCCTTGAAGATCTTTTAAAAACATACCTAAGCAGAGTCGGCTGTTTGGCTATGTGCCCAACACGTGCGAAACTTGGCTATGCTCATTATGTATACTCAATCTCCTAACTTAGAACAGAGCATGTATCATCATTACCAACTGTTTTTCCATGAGCACTAGTTATTGACCTATTCACCCACTTCCAGCCAATTTTCCACTTTTGGCTGTCGTACTCTTTATAATACGCCAGATTTTCCCAAACACCAAACACAAACTACAATATAAATAATACCTTAAATATAAAACATAGTTATCAGCAAATACAATTTTATTTGACGGCCGAGTAGCATAGTGGTTAGAGCCCGTAGGTCATCGGACAACCTGCATTCAGGCACTTTGAACTGCACCACGTTGCTTTGCCCGCTGATGTTGATACTGTCTGCTACTACGGACACTTCGCAGAAAATTGTGAGCTTGTCTTCAGGTAGGAGGCCGTTGGCTTCGTCTAAGAGGAAGTCTCTGAAAAGTTTTAAATATTCTTGTTAGATGCTAATGTACAAGTAAGAGGCCTGCCTCATGACCGGAGGTCCCAGGTTCGAGTCTGGCCGGGGCATGCATTTGTGTGATGATGTTTATTCTGGGTTCCTCCCCAGGTCGCTGTATGGTCATCTATAACACAAGCTCTGCTTACTTTGGGGCCATACAGTTGGTGTGATTGTCTGGGGATTCTTATTATTATTAATTCAAATTTTTATAATATTTAACTGACTTTGTTATTTTCATTATATCCTCGCACGTAGACGGCGAGAAAGCGAAGGGTTTTTATTATTTATTAAAGGCGGAAAAAACTGCTATGATGTTATTTGAAAATATAGGCGGGATGTTGTTTTCTCCAGTTAATAAGCTTGTTACTATTTTCTGTTTTTATATGAATATGTACAGTAATTCTTATTTTTATACTATCTTTTCGAATTCAAATATTTATTTCTCAACATTGACAATTAGTTGTTCGTATTCACGTCAAATACATACATCCTAGTGTGCGGCCATAGAAACACAGTGGGCGAAACTAGGATTTGTCGGGCAGGGACCCACTTTCTTTTACGCTTTTTTCTGTGTGTGGAAAGAGCAAAATGAATCTTTACAAAAGTGCACTAAATACAGTGGCGTAACTACAAACTTAAGAAAATATTAAGACATACAATTTGTTCTGTAAATGTGAAAAGAAAATACGCCGCATCTGGTCAAATTTAGTCCGGTAAGGCGAAGCTATTTTGGGGTTGTAACTTACAAAAATTTTAGACTTTCTTATTTTTTCCCAGTTGGTAGGTATGGATGTACCTAAAAAGCTTATTATTATACGTTATATGTTTTAAATAATTCGGAAGATAGTACCGTCCCAGACTTAACAAAAACAATAGATCAGTAGCAATGTGTCATAAATAGAAGCTTGCAAGTCGAAAATACGCCCTTCACGTGCTAGAACTCTTATTCGGTTTCTAAAATATTCAAAAAACGCCATCTGTATTTTATGATCCTCAATAACTTTTAACAACCACGGCTCAATTAATATGCTTGATTTGTCCACACTTTTGTCCAGACTTAAGAGTTAGAAGTATCTTTTACTAGATGTCACTTTATACAAAGTCCATATTTCTCTAGAAATGTTTCGGTTGTAAAATGTTGTGAATAGAAATTGTGAGGGAACTAGAATACAAAAACCAGACAGTTTCTTATAACAAAATAAGTTGCCTTTGACAATTAAAAATCTAGATTGAACATAACTAATTTGCCCATCATATAATTGTTTTTACGATACACAAAAAGAAAACAAATCCTTTTTAAATTAAAAAAAAATGCAGTTTCCGGTTTTTTTGCCGATTTTAACTTTGAATTGAAGCATTACGTACGAGATTAGGTTTTTCTTTATGAAAGGCAAGCTATTGGTATTAATTAAAAAAAAAAAAACATTTTAACAGGCTCTAAGATAGTTATTACCAAAATAAAAGTTTGCGCATACGTAAATGCCTAAAAGTTTAATATTGGGAATGTGCTACAAGTTCCGGGTTCCGGCTAATGGAAGCGGAGTTCATCTCCTGAAACTTCCCCTGGAGTTTTGCAGCGAATACATTATTTTTCCTGCAATTCGTGGTGGAGTCTAGGTATTCAGTTCGACCTACAGATTATGCATGAGTTTTATTTTTGTAATCGATATTTATTATGTCGTAAAAAAGACTTGTATTAAGATAGGAACAAGTTAAAGTTGAAATAAGATGTTAGATTAAAACACAAGTCGTTTTAGATCTTTCAGAAATCAATTGAATAACTCATATGAATTAATTTATTAATGAAAACTTTAGAAACATACTAAAGGTCATAAAAACATAGGTAAATGTACATATGTATAATAACAGTGGTTGGTTGAGCTGAGATCAATGTATTTATAAGGTTTTATTATCTTAAAAGAATGAAATGAAATGAAATTAGCAGCCCTGCCTGATACATCGGAGGTCCCTGGTTCGAGTCCTGGTCGGGGCATTCTTTTGCGCGATGAATACAGATGTTTGTTCTCGGGTCATGGTTATTGATATATATATATATATATTATCCTGGGGGAAATGGGGGGACCCATTTCGCTCTAGGGTCATAGATAACACAACAGACAGTTGGTGTGTTTGTGTGGGTATTTATTTATTATTATTATCAACAAGAAAATTGTACGGTTATCTCTTCTTGAAAAGATTTACGAATTTGAATTTTGACAGGTTTTTTTTTTGATAGTTATAATTAAAACACTTTATAGCACAGTGTGACCTAAACCCGCAATTTACGCACGCTTTTCCGTGACCTAAGTTGCCTAAATCAAATATCTAAATGTCATGTGAAGCTTGAATAGCCCTTGCGGCAATATTGTCTTTAATAATTGCACCGTCACCCAAACGTCCACCACCGAAAATAAAAGTGAGCAAACTGAGGAAAGCGATCGCTGAATTAGTGTGGTAGCTGGATTCTTGTTTCAATTGTATGAGTATAAAAAATAATGCTCATTTCTGTTGTGTAATGTATTGTTATGCCAATCAAAAATAAACATTCATGGATACTTTGAAATTTTATTCTGTTGTATTTGATTTTTTTCCGGCCCGGGGAGGCCGCCTCGCTGCGCTCGGGCGCTAACTTCACGCCGTGCAGTAATAAGCTACTTAGGTCACGCGTACTATTATTGCTCTCATACAACTTCAAGTATATTTTTATCTCCTAATTCAGAGTTTCCTAGGCAGTTCGCGCTTCCCTTAATCTCGTCGGAACTTTGCCACGCATGGAGACTACAGTCGTCTAAGAAAATGGTCTACCACATCTGACAAAACTTCCGAAGTAATAAAAATAGCTGTATGTAAGGTTCTGTCTGTAACTGTTAGAAGCAAGGAAAATTATGCCGGGCTAACGCACTTCACCGGTGCGGTAGGGCGATTCACCACATTTATGGTCGACTGTACCATCGTAATGGTGAAATAATTTTTTAAAACAATAAGTAAACAATCTGATAAGAACTTACATTCATATGATTAACACAGTTGCTTGTTACAAGTCATACATTAATATTTAATTTTATAATACTGCCTGTTGGGTTTTTACCCAACATATTTATAATTAATTACGAACAAAACATTCACGTATAATTTCAAGGCAACGTTAGTCTAGCCCCCCACTCCGCTACCTCCCCCCGCCAGCGGCAATGGCGGACTCAGCTTGAATAAAGCTGAGTCTCTTCAATTTGCTTTTCTCTTCAGAAGAATTTGACCTCCAGTAGGGACCTCTTTGATGTCGAGGCTGCGTAGGTGGGGTGCATGTCGATTAATTTTTATAATATGTATATAATAATGTACAGGTTTTTAGTAACCATATTGTGGTGCACAGTTTGGTGTAGTAATATGTTATATTAAAGTGAAAAGAGTTGTTTGTTTATTTATAGACTTCTTATAATACACATTGTGTTTGAGCGATGAATGTGCACTTCAGACAGGCAGTGAGTGCACCCCGCTCTGCGTTTCGTGGCTTTATGAAAATTTATATATGGGGGGTTCTGCCAATGCGGTCGGCGACGGAAGCAAGTTAAATGAAAACAGCTCTTAAGGTGGTAAGGCAGTCGTGGCTTCGACTGTTCATAAATTGCAATCATTAAAAAATATAATGCATTTACATTATTACCTTATGAGAAATTGTGAGCTGTAGCAGTGCAAACGGCCATAGCTCAGCGCCAGCATTTGCTCAAGGATTATTTACAACCACAAGGTGATTGCGGCAGTGGTGCCAATCTGTTTGAAAACGTATAAATGTATCTTTGAATTTCATGAGGATTGTAATTTAGTCATAGAGAATGCAAACGTACCTGTTAGTGGCCTAAGTAAATAGAAATGTATTTATAAAACAATATTTACGGTAAGATTGATGTTTCAAGTAAATGAGTATAAACATAATTTATAAATAAAAATACAATGTATGTCATAGGTAAAATAAGGATTAATTACATATTAATTAATATTTAATGATTGATATTGTTATTGAAATTCTTTGAAACCCAATACTGTGCACACACATTGATATTAATAAAGGTAATTAATTATGTCGTATTATAAAATGTAACCAACAAACCTACCTCATGGTTAGATGTTAGTTTTCTAGCAAACTGTTTAGGAACTCTTAGTTTTTTTTTTTAGGAAGTGACTTAAGTGTTATTTTAAAGACAATTTTGCATACTTTTTTGAAATTTCGATTAAATAATACAAAATCCATATCTTGCAATAGAAGACACGCCAGTCAAGATGTGTTGTAACGATGGTACGTAGGGTAGAGCCACCAAAGAGTACGCATTTTACAGACATTATTTTTTTTAATTCAACTTTATTTATTCTCCTTGTTCTTTTTCATTCAAGTTAGACTTTGTTCATTTAGGAATATAAATTTAAACATAAATCTGAAGTAACAGGCTCTATTTTTTTTTAAATGTCTTAAACTTGAAACTCGTCTCATGCGCACTCTTAGGATGCTTTGTTGCAGAGTAGGCAGCCACAGTTATCATACAAGGTTAGAGTGCGCAAGAAAGAAAGTCTCTTATCGTAGGCAATGATCACAAGTGTTGGAGCCAAAACGCTATTTTATTTAGCTTATCCGTTGCTTTGTTACTGATAGTTCTTTCTGTTCTCTGTTTTTCTTCTTCTAATTCATTTTTATACGGTGTGCTTGTTAGAATTTCAGATTTTTTCCGATTTATATTTCTTTTTGACCGATGGTTTGCTTTTGGCAGAGGCCGAATGTCGGAAGATTCAATTGTTCCTGATGTGGATGGTATTGGCTGATGTACACTTTGATGGAGACCTGATGTAGACGGCGTTGGGTTCGCTGAAGATAAACTTGGACCAACATCATAAACTTCAGCGAGGTCTGGAGTATTTTAAGTACTGAGTGACAAAAAATTTCCATATCTTCAACTGACAGGGCTTCGATTAACGTGGAGATAAATGTGCATCAAGAGTTTGTATTTCATTTCTATTGGGTCTTGAACAAATTGACTATCTGTCGTATCAGATGGTCTTTAGCTTCATACAAGCTAAGAGAACGCGTGCGCACTCTTTGGGTGCGTACTCTTACCAAATATCCAAATTTTTGTTATAAATCTTAACATTTTCGATAGCACGTGTAATGGCGGCATAACCTCTCATGAAAAACAAAGTTTGGAATATAAATTTAAGTATAATAACAGTCCTGTTCATGCGTTTATTTAAATTTGTATGGGAATGGCGCTGCAATCCTTATAGTCCTTCCATTCCTACTCTGTGTCCCTTTCCCTTTCCTACAAGCAGCACTACTAATAGGTGCGAAAGAGATGGATGGCGTGATTATCACAAATGCAGCGATGCCGAGCTGCGCATACGCTGCGAAGACGACGTGAACTGTCATATAATTCGATGTTCGAATAAGAAACCGCACGCTACGCACCGCTTTCCGTTTAATAACCTTTTCTATCAAATTGAACTTTATGTGATTTAACTATATGTTGTAAAGTGTACCTAACAGTGTTCGATAGACAAAGTGCACATAGTTTAGTAACTAAATACATAACATAAATTTTAGTAATTCATCTTCTTCCGTATCGTGGTGTATGTTTAAACCAAATTAAACCTAAGTCACTGCTGGAAATGGTTCGTAATTTGGTCCTGGTGCTTCGCCGGGTGTTGCCGCACCACGCTCGCTTCGCTCGCTCGGCTCGCGCGTGTATTAACTACATACACACCTAACCTAAGTGCTCATGAACAGTAGATCAATAAATTTTTTTGAGGATCAAATACTATTATTCCTTTTCTAAAGTTGATGTTCTTAAAACTGAAACCCGCATCAAAAAGTTGTAATCTCGAGGCACTGAAACAAAATGTAAGTTAAGAAGATTAATGATTAGGATTCCGATCGTGTTCCGAATAAGGATATCGATCCCTGTCAGGTGAGTTCATACGCAAAAGTGATAAAGTTGAAAATTGAGATACACTCCAGCGGTTTTGATATATTTTACGTGATCTGTACCGGTCCTTTATCGAAACGACGAGTTTGTGAGAAATTGCGAAACGAAAGCGGTTTTTTGCGTTTTCAGGAATGTACAGCGGCATTGCCGGTTTTGTCGTGTAGTTTTTCAGCTTTATAATACCAATACAATGTTAGAATACATATGGATAGATAGGATGCGTCTCAATGTTCTATTTTTCTGAAGTAAGAAATATGTTGTCAGAGAAATACTTCCTTTGTAAACACAGGACGTGCAAAGTGGATTTTAAATCTGAAATCGAACTTTAAATTCAATCAAAATGTTTTTTTAATCTAAATCAACTAATAGCATCTACTAATTTATATTTCTTTAATTATGATTTTCAATAGTTTCTCAACTCAAAGTTAGCTTAGGAACCTTAGCAAAACATAATTGTTACAATAAATCCTTTACGTAATGCTAAGATGGACTACCGCTGCTGTTTGGATACGTTCATTTGTATCCAAATCTCCCGGGATTACATTCTTGATGAAGATTGTAACAAATGAATATTAAGATCCACGTCTTGGTTGAGGGCTGTGAAGGAGTCGCTGGGTGTAATGTAAGTATTCTTTAATCCTGTAGATGTAAATCTGCGTTAGATATAAATATAACTAAAGTTATTGCGATTATACCTAACACAGATTAAAGATTTTGCATTCATGTATGAAACTGAAATAACGTGAACGTTTTATATGGTAGCTTAAAAATTTTACTTTACGTTAAAGTTAAATCTAAATACTTTTAATAATTTCCTTGATGAACCGTTTGCAAGTAATACTCCTAGGTCTTATCAATTATTTCACAGCTTCCATCCAAACGTAGAAAAACCTACTTAAACTCCACAACGACTAACTACCAGCTGCCTTAGAATATTTCCCTCGTAAAGTAAATACAGCGTTATTTCCCTACAAAGGCATTGTATCTTTGAAAAGTTCCAGGAACGCGTAGGTACGGCGAGTCATCCCTGGAATTACGTCGCTGCTGGATGTGAATTCCAGCTCTGTACACTTGCATATTGTGCTCTCAGATTTTAAAGAGAGGCCGTTTAGACGATATGGCTTTAAAAGTGTTTTATTGAAAACTTTGTTTAAATTTAAATAATTGGAAAATAGGTGATGTTCTTATATGACGTACTTGAGTAATGGCTTGGGTACTCACACTTACTCAAGTCACACACACGTTAGAAGCTTTTTTTTATTGAAAAAGGATAAGACGTTTGTCTTCTATCTCACCTGATGGAAAGTGACGATGAAGACGAAGGTGTTACACGTCTATCCACGAGATACCTATTCACTCAACGCTTGAAAGAACTAGGACTATAGTTTTCTGGAAAAACAGACGCAGGCAGTTCATTCCACAACTTTGGTTCGACTTCTTGGGATATCTACCATGAAAGGATGGAAGGTCTGTCTGCGTCTAGTAGTCCGATGCAAGAAGGGTGTGGGTTCAACCTGACCAAAAGAGCATTCGCGCACTCTCCAAAATGTAATTTGTAGAAGACTGCTAAACTGGCTACTTTCCGACGATGGTCGAGGCTTTGCAGTTTTTTGGTGGTGAGGTCAAAGTTGTTAATAATTTTTCGGGCTCTTCGGTCAACTGCATCCATCGCTTCTAGTTGGTGCTTTGCAGAACCATCCCAAAGGTACCCCATACAAGATCGGAAAATGTATACAAATTAAGTAGCTGTTAAGAGCTGAAGTACCGTCGGACCTTCGAGATGATTCCCAACTTCTTTGAAGCAGTTTGAGCCATGGACACAATTTGTTGCCCGAAGTTTAGTTGGGACGATATAGTTACGCCCAGAAGGCCTAGGTAGTCGGTTAAGGGAACAGAAACATTTTGGAAAGTGGGCGTTAGGTCGAAACTGCTCGTAACCGTGCTTGTAACCTTTCTACCGCTATTTAACTTTAATCAAAGATTGAAAAGAAGTCGATGTAACCGTAAATAAAATTTCCCGTTATGTAAACTTAGCAACTGTATGTTTTCTGAAAGTGCGTTAAGACGTTGTTGTGGATAATTTTATCAGTAACATAATTTTCTCGAAGAAAGAAAATATACACACGAGAGCATAGAACTGAACTCACAGCAACCAGGCAGACGCGCAACATCCTAATCTTCGCCGTCACTCTCTACCACGTAAGATAGAAAACCAACGCGTAAACTAAACGCACTGGGGCGCTAATGTGCGGGTTACATGTATTAAGCAGTTAAGTAAAAATAAGTTGGTAACTAAATTTTAACTAAATTTTAAGTTACTACATGTCATTGTGTGTCCAAACGGATTAAATAGTTAAGTTCATAAGTTCAATGAAGATGAGCAGTGATGAATGTCAAGCAATTCGTCAATTCTGTACTTAGATTTGTGGTAAACGTGATTTTGGACAAATTCAGAGAAGAATTTGATTCGGAAATTAAAATCTTTGCAAGATTATGTACTTTTCAACATTTTTTACGTTGACGGGTCGACGTCGACCGACGGACGTTCGATTGGTATGGTACCATTACTAATTTGGTACCCTTAATAATCACTGGAGACATATCAGCTTCTCCCAACTCAGGGGTGGCGTCAGACAATTGTATGCCATCACGCCTACTGCGGGTTGGCAGACTTACCAACTCAGGGGTGGTGTCAGACAATTTTAGGCGATCACGCCAATTGCGGGTTGGCAGACTTACCAACTCAGGGTTGGTGTCGTCGACTGTTCTATTTTGCCATCGATCGATTGGTGTGGTAACATACTTAAATATTCTTCCACAAATTTTAAAGTAGAAACCAAACTCTACTCCGAAAATTAAAAAAAAAGAGCGACATAAATATGAGCTCTTGCCGCCACCCGCTTTGTCAACTTATGCACTTAACTAAAAATTCACGTGCAAGTGTTGAGTGAGAAGCCCCGCCCACCTACTTATACGAAAAATAGAACGAATCCTAATCTACTTAATCACTTGCGTACTAAATTTTAAGTTACCACTTGTCACTTATCTGACTGTTTACACGTAGTTTTTAACTTAAAATGTAGATACCAACTTAACTACTTAACGCGTGTAAGCCGGACATAAGCTCAAGCACCTAACTTAGGCACTCCATGCTTTAATTGACGCACGTAACACCACCATGTGATATCCACCAAATAGTCTAGACACATAGAAGCTGGTTTCTACCTTTACTTCTCAGTGTGATTTAAGAATCGGCTTCTAGAAATATAATCCAATCATTCTGCTTCCTGGCACAATTCGGTGTCGCTATAAACCGCAATACGCAATAAAACCTTAAATAAAATGAGCGTTAAAAGGCTTTAAACCCCTGGCTTACAATCAAATCAAACAATTCGGGCATCCATTAGCGAAGTGTTTTAAAAGGTTTTGAAGCCTTCCCGCGTGAGATAAAGCAAGAGATATTCCCGATTTTTATAATAAACTTTGCTTCGAGGTTTTGTTTGGAAATTCTCATACGCCAGAAATGCACACGTCGTGTGTCACTTAATGGTAATTGGCATCTTGCCCATGAACATTATTAATAGATTTGTTGTTTTATTTTATTAAATTTATTTATATCGTTATATAATTACTCGGGGAGGGAAAAAACTTTGTAGTTTGTCCATAAGTAACTTACATTTAAACTTTTTGGACTCTATTAATTTTTACAAAGTGAATTATAACGTAAAAATTCAAGCAAATCAGCCCCACAAATGTTTTTGTGTTGTTTTTTTATTTGAATCGTATATCTTATATTAATCAACTCTGTGATATTCTTCTAATCCCCAGCATCTGAAGCAAAAGGTTTTATCTTCGGAACCATATTTTATTATGTTCGCCAAATCATGGTATTATTGGTTTACGTGCTGTACATACTAATGAGAGCACACAATTTGTGAATACCCTCATTAAAATATCCACACAGGGCACGAAGCAATAAGATAATTCGCCACTTTACAGAACGGTAACAAAGTTAGAAAGTCATATGACAAGGCTGGAGCAAACTGTGGCTTACTGCTCGGAGCCTTTACAATAATTGTTAGGTAATTTCTTCAATTTTCCTGATGAATTTTCACTGCAGTTATAGTAATTAGGTATTCAGAGCGTTCTCGTAGAGTAGTGAAGTTCACAACTTGTATATAAACTGCTTTGGTAGGTCAGTAGTGGGTCAGGTGTGCATTGGTTACTTTGTGTGAAAATGTTTTGCTGGTGCCAAATAGTTTGATTTTAATCTTAGGAAGCTTATAAAAATAAACGACTTAACAAATGGCCAATTGATGACAGGCATGTTTATAGAGCGCACAGTTACTTTATTAAACAAAATATAAACCCTCGGTTAGCAGTGAACGAAAGCGCGACATTAGAGCTTCGGAACCGATTCTAAATTCGATTATTCTTCGATTAATTCTAGCCAATAGAAACTAAGTAAATTCGGGCTATTAGCTTGGTTTGTTCAATGTAGTAGACACATTTAGATTTTACACTCTCTCTTTTGGAGAAATTAACTTTGGATCGAAGTTAATTTTGCGAGTATATTATTAAGAATACTTTAATTTAGAGCGAACTCTTGAAGAAGAAGTGATAGCAGCCATTCGTCATTAATTTGACGAAGTCTAGCGCTACTCTACAGTGTATGAGCTCGTTGTGTGTAAGTAATTAACAAAGGTTCAGTAAAAAGTTTCGAATTAAGTTACTTAACCGCGGGCAATTTAATTCGGCACACTGTTTAGAGACATTTCAAATTGTTCTCGTTTGAACGATAATGGTAATGTATTGTCTTATATTATTTAAGATATGTTTACTATGTTTTATTGAAATGATGTCATTTCTATAGTTGCCATAGTATATCAAATGCATTATGTATACCCGAGATGAATCTCTTTGTGAATACGTACATAGATTACATATAGCCCCTTTATGTAAACAGTTTTACTTCATCGAATAGTTATGTTACTATTTCTATGTGGTGTGACCACATATCAGACCACATAGAATTAGTAGTAATACTTAATAAAGTATGCTTTATACAGGGTGAAAGGAAAATACATTCCTTCTAAGGGGTGAAAGTAGACCTAATTTAAAGAAGATTTACGTATAAGTACCCTGTCTGAAAATCAGTCAAAAGATATCGTTATTTGCATTTATTTTAAATCTCAGATTTTTATCTTTACACCCATTTAAAAAATATATCAAAATATAAAGACACAATCTGATATTTTTTTTGGTTTGTCTGACAGCTGATGAGTCAATCTTAACTTTCAATAACTAGGGTTGGCAAAATAACTGTTATTTATAGCACTATAAAAACCATAAATTAACTTTAAAAAATCATGCTTTTCTTCAAGAAGATGAAGAATCGTTGAGTCGAAGTCGAAGAAAGGATCGTTGTATAAAAATTGCATAAAAAACTTTCTTGCTATCCAAAAAGGTACAATGTTAACTAATTAAGGGATGTGGCAAGCTATTGCATGACTTGTAACGCACGCCGCACCGGCTCGCTTTGTGGACAATTTCAATTATTTAGCTTCTTTTGTTACGGAATATGGTTATTATTATGTATTAGTCAAACATATAAGCTTATTTAGTGAAGTTTCAATGACTCGAATAACATGTTAACTTCAGTTAGTTCAGTTAGTAGAGAAAATAAGTAAGTGCAAGTTATTAATAACAATAGTAACTATATATATATACTAGAGATCATTGGGACCGATATTGCGTCGGATGCAGATCGTATGTATATATATATGTCGGAGAGGTCATGAGTACGGGACGTCAATTGTCTCCGAAACGCAAGCGCTGTAGATGGCGCTTCAGTGGAGTCCGGTCTAGTGTTCGTACAAGCCAACGCGACGTAAAGAGTCGTAATGTAGAAACAGACACTTTTGGGCGTGCCACCGTGCGAACAACTAGTCCGGGAACTACTTTACGTTTCGAAGCTCTTTTTCAAATAAAGCAGTTGTGTATTCTACACCTGTTTGCTTTCTGCTCGTTCCCGTCTGCGCCCACTATTATGTCGAGTTCTGACCATCAGAGCCCCGATCAACCACTTCCGACATATATATATATATATATATATATATATATATACTTATATAATATATATGCATACGACGCAATATCGGTCCCAATGAACTCTAGTATGTTCATGATTAAACATTCATTTTATTAATAAAACATTTATGATCTCAAATACTCTTCTGTATGTGAGATCTCTTCTGATCTTCAATTCAGATAGTAATTAATCACTTAGCCCGATAGAAATAGACATTATCATAATGCTCGCATTAGTCACATGGTCCATAACATACATTATAATTAGACACATATTATAAATAATTGTTCATAGAATGTTCGTGATTGATCTATTTGGTGATTGGAACTTGTACTATCAATAACCACATTCCAAATTAAAGATCTATTTTAGTCCCTGTTTACGAGGATTTATTAAGCTATTTTTGAACAGATTTGAAAAAACAGATTGGTGTTTGTTTATTTGAAACTAAAGCTTCCGGCAGCATATTTGTAAACCCTACTTCAACACGTCCCCGCAGGCTGTGGCGAACTCGGTTAGCGTTCCCAACCAGAATACAACCAGATTATGGCGTCCTACGTAGGTTATCACGTGAGCGAGAAAGCAGTTCCGGTATAAGAACACGTTGTTTGAACGAAAGACGACCGAGTGGCGTCGTGGTTAGCGGCCCTGCCTCATACGCCGGAGGTCCCAGGTTCCAGTCCTGGCCGGGGCATTCATTTGTGTGATGAACATAGATGTTTGTTTTTGGATCATGGTTGTTTATATTTATATATGTATGTTCATTCTGGGTTCCCCCCAGTTCGCTGTATGGTCATCCATAACACAAGCTCTGCTTACTTTGGGGCCGCACAGTTGGTGTGTTTGTCTGGGAATTTATTGTTTTATTATTATTCCCAGCAATTGTAAAGTACGTCACTGTTGACCGACGCATACGATAAGGGTTTCCAGCAGATCTAAACACGAATTAACGTAGGCTGTACCTCCGCAGTTCATCACTGTCTGCGACGTGATTAACGTCATGATCTGGCTATAATCTGGTTGGAAATGCTAACTGGGTTCATCACAGTCTGCGGAACGTATTAAAGTTGGGGTTACACATACGCGCCGTCTCACCTGCGGAACTCTTGATCCAGTCGGAGTGTCAGAACGTAATGTTGCTTATGTTATTACTTTTGATGCAGATGTTGTTCCTCTCTAATTAGTAAAACGGTTCAATATTTTGAGAGTTATTGCTTGGAGTCTAAAGCCTCTCTAAAATATATAACAATTCTCTGTGTTCGGAACTCCCGTGTTGTGCTTCTATACGTGTGTGTGTGATGTTTGATCGTATTCCGTTTTCGAAAAATGTAGCGACACTGGATTAGCATGCAAACTGCTTGTTACTCGCAAATAGCGCTGAGAGTGAAATATGCATATTCATTGCTATTCGTTGTTTGAAAGTCGCGAGTTGTCATGCAGAATATGCATTCTACGTATTTATAGGGACGGGATATGTATGTTAACATTTTTATTTTACTAATTTTGGCCAGCTGCTTCACATGAGTAAAATATGCTGTCAATCCAATATTACATTTGAACAAATTATTGCATATAAAAACGCTTTCTTTATTCTTCTTTCAACATGGAATAAGCAAGGTTGATTTATGTTTTCATGAATCCTTACAGTCTACTGCCAGTCAGTTAGGCAGATTTAGTGTAAGGTATAACAGGGTACAATTTAAGTTCACCTCAAATGTAAATTCTGCTGTTTCAATTCAAGCGCATTTATTGAACAATTACTTTATTTCACATCATCAAAAACAAAGGATATACAGGTTGACAGCTTTCCTTAATACTATATGCATGCCCTCGAAACAACAAAAATATTGTAAATACTTCCATATACTTACCTATTTTAAGATACCTCAAACACATTTGTATCTTTTTCAAAGATTTTTTTAAACTCAATAATTTCACAAACGCGCGGCTAGCGAGGGGTTGTCCTGACCGACACAGGGTTAAATGAGCTATGTATCGATATGAGCTCCCGACCGTTAACTGGCCGCTACCCGGCCGACTAACTGGGTGTTATTGTTCACAACTAGATTAGATGATTTGAAGGGATATGCTTGTGTTTTGTAGAGCTTTTGTTGGAACTTGCTGGTTACATGGTTTATTTATTTACAACTTCCAGAAAAACTTTCAGCTGCGTAAAATCTTATATAGAATAGAAAATGTGGGCCATTTACATGTTTTCACAATATCAGAGATTGTCAGCAAGTATGTAATGTTATATGAAATAATAAACATACATTTTTTTTCACAGAACGACATAGGAAGCTAAAAAATATTCATGATTTGGTTCAGAAGAGATCTTTAGCAAGGCCACCTTAACAAAGTGAACAAATCGATCCACCGATTTTTATTTTTATTTTATTTGCTAATCATCGAAAAACTTAAAGCTAGGCCGTATTATTTTTACTATAACTAAAAGATATTTACTATTATGAAAGCCAATTAAAAGTTTTCAGAATGAGAATAAGAATTTTGTAATTAGTTACGAAACAAAATCATAGTTTTTAATAGAAAAATGTAAATCTCGATCGTTTAAAGTACATTAAAGTCATGAAGCTTATTTTCTAAAAAGTCAGAACATCAACGAGACATTCTGCACAGTTTTTAATGAACTTATTAAATTCATTCGATGGTCGATATTTGAAAATAAATTGAAATATCAAAGCAATCAACCGCCGAACCAAATGCAAATTAAGAAAATTCATTTGAATAGCGCAAACAGAATAAGAAATCTCTTTTCTAAGATTGAGAGAACTTCAGAGAGTTTTTTGCGAACGCGAGACCCTGCCTAAAACAATGTCTTAGAGGCATTAAACTTCCACCGAGTTGTCGGAGAGATTTCTTCCCGGAGCCTGGACTTCCAGTTCAGGAACATTGGGTCAATCTTTTAATTATAATCTACAAAGGAAATTACTTAGCCTGAGAGAAATTCGGAGAAGTGGATTTTTGATGCTTTTAATAATGCTTGTAGGGTCTTAACTAAGGCTTATTTTGTTAAGTTCGGGCTAAGTCCGTCACCTTGAAAGGTTAAGGTGGATATTTAAATAAATAAAAAATATTGGTTTATATAGCAAAATAAATGGAAACAACAGTCATGACAGTTTTCGGGGTTCACGCTGCATGGTGTATATGCTAGTTACGAAGTAATCAAGACAGTAATGTTATTTAAATAAAAAGAGTCGAACCCCTGAGGATTTCTCTCAGACATGTACCTACTTAAGGGAATAATTTTTTTTCACGGCTATATTTTTTGACATTTCATCGCATAAAATTAGTACAAACTCAAAAATTGCGCCACGTCTACACTTTGTTAGAAATCAATGATGGCAACTCAATTATGGTTTTTTGTAAGAATTCATAGTTGCCATTACAAGAAATTAGTATTATACCTTTTCTCCGCAAAATATGATTTTTTATTTTATTGGTAAATAAATAATAATAAAGATTAAATACTGTTTAATGTAAATACGAGTATATGATACCTATATGACATGTGATGAACCATAACGTGGACAGTAAGATGATTACGTTCAATAATCTAATGAAAGCCAACTTGATAGCTATTGTTGATTCCATTGACAATGCGATGATCGGGCCCAAGATGGCGGCTCTAGACAGAAAATATAATAAATAGACGGGTTGCACGTATGATTCAAATACGTCATGTTCTAGTGTTAATGTAAACTACACATTACCATATTACAGTTTAATGAAAATAAAGGAAAATTAACTTCGAGACATGTTTGCATATGTAGTTGTGTACGGTAAGCACATAAATAAATAAACCAATACTTTTATATTTTTTTATATATTTTATAGCAAGGTACTTCATATAATAATAATAATAATCCCCAGACAAACACACCCACTGTATGGCCCCAAAGGAAGCAGAGCTTGTGTTATGGATGACCATACAGCGAACTGGGGGGTGGGAACGCAGAATAACATACATATATAAATATCAACAACCATGACCTTAGAACAAACATCTGTGTTCATCATACACTGAGTGCCTCGGCCAGGACTCGAACCTGGGACCTCCGGCGTAGGAGACAGGGCTACTGACCACTACGCTACTTGGCCGTTGAATATGGAACTAATAACACTAAACGATATTAAAATAGTGAATCAGACCCGATCTGCGTCCGGACCCGTTCGGACGTGTTGACGGTCGCTCCCGGCTGCCGAGTCACGATTGTTGTTTCACGACTTCTCTCGTAGCAATACTCAAACGCCACTCTCAGATCCGTTCTGCGTCCGGCCCCGCTCGGACGTGTTCGCGGTCGCACCAGCTGTTGAGTCACGATTGTCGTCTCACGACAACTCGTAGCAATACTCATACGCTGAGATTCGTACAAATCTCGCTTCGTCCTCGACGACTTGAGATAGCCTCTGTAGGACTTCGCTGCGGCCGGTTTCGATCGACTGCAACTAAGTCGGTCTCGCAGCAACAACAGAGCTGAGCTTACTACGGTCGATTAAATTCAATAGTGGTTCGCAAGGCTCGGGCTGTTTTTCTCGCTGCGTACTTGACGCTTGGAGGTTTAGGTGCTAGGTTTGTTAGGGTAACCCTTATCCCAGGGTTTCCCGGCCGAAGCAGTGCACAAGATGCACTCCAACCGCGGTAGGCGTTTTCCTTTAGCATTAGTTATCCTATCCAATACTCCCAACTCGAAGGAGATCTTCAGAGAGGCTCGCATAATTTGCGGACTCTCAAATATCTCCGTCGAGCTTCCCAACCCCCGCGGTCACCCTGGGCAGTGCCACCACTGCCAGCTCTATGGCCACGCAGCGGCTAACTGCTCAGCTCCCCCCAGGTGCGTTAAGTGCCTGGATCCTCACATCACTAAGGAGTGCACTCGCACTCCCGAATCCACTTCCCCCCCTGCCTATGTGCTGTGCAGCCAGTCTGGCCACACAGCTAGCTACAGGGGTTGCCCGCGCGCTCCGCGCTCTTCAACTAATAGGGCTACGCCTAATCCAGCGCCGCCACTCACTCCCGCTAACTTCCCACCGTTGCGCAACCGGGGTCCCCTGGAAGCAAAGCCCGTTCAGCCGACGCCTACTCCGGCTCTGTCCTGCAGGCAGCGTTCGGCCGCTCCACCTGCAGCTTCCCGTCCTATCCCAGGTCCCGTAGCTCCTGTAGGCCCGCGTCCCGCTCCGTCATCTTCACCTCAGTCGTCGTTGGCTGAGGACATGAAGACCGTGTTCGACGTCATTCAAAACGTCGACATTAAGGAAATTTCCGTACTCGCACGCAAACAGCGAGCAGCCCGCTCTCCTCAAGAGCGCTTATTTGCGTTAGCCGAGCATCACTCGCTTCTAAGTTCGTTATAAATTTTATTTTATATAAATTCGTAAAAATCAAATATAACGCCGCAAATACCGCGTCTGTTAGATTCGAAATTCCAAGTCGCTAGACCGAGAAACGCGCACACTGGCGAACCCACGCAATTAACTTTAGATCTCGAAGCCCTTCAGGCCGCAAATTCTAATTCTAATGTAATCTCTAATTCTAACGTAAATCCGAATTAATGCAATTTAATTTTTCAATTTTTTAATGTTTTTAATTTACTTTCTTTTCATTTTGAGCACCTTCAGTGCTATGTATTCACCTTCAATGCTTTGAGCACCTTCAGTGCTATGTAATCCCAGCGGGTGACCCCTTATGGGCCCCGCTAGCGCGGCCTCTTTCTCCAATTGGCCGTCGCTCAGATGAAGGCTGTGTGGCAAAAAATTGCACGAGCAGACAGGGGGTTTTTTAGTGGGTAGAGGTTCTCGTAGGCGACGGGACGAGTCCCACATAACTTTGGACCGCGCGCGCCAGAGCATTTTTTTATCCTCCTGCCCTTCCCGTGGACGGGAACAAAAAAAAATAGTAAACATAATTAAACATAAACATATATTTTTTGTATTGCACTACAATTCACTACTAACCTGTACACATGCATTCCAGCCATTTCCAGCGTTTGTAGTAATCTGATTTTCTTTGAAAATTAATAAATAAAGTAAATTTAGTATTAGAAAATTTTCAAGTAAATTTGTTTTTTTCTGTGAATATTATTTTACTACAAACGAAAAACATTGCAGTACAATCCAATACTAACGTTTCCTTGCATGAAACAACAACAAATTTTTTTTTAGTTTCCCTTAGCTGATTTTGTTTTGGTTTGTAATTTTTTTTGGCTCTACTACAAACGATAATAACTTTACTACTATCTACTACTAACCAATATCTTTCAAAAAAGCCATAAGGAGAGCCATTTTGCAAAGGTCGGGTGTTAAGTTCACATAGCCGCCTGCATCCATACACAGGTATGCCTTGTGTAATAAGTCGGGTAGATACATATAGATAGTGACAACTTATTATTATTACTATTATTATAACAACTAACTAAAAATTTGTTTCTTCTAAACTTTAAAACTGAATTCATCAATAATTTTGTATTATTTCAATTACCTAAAAAGCGAATCCATTTGTTTAGACGGGTTCAGTAAACAAATACAATTATCTGAGTGAACTTCATTCGCGGAGTCAAAGTTTTACGGGCACATCCATATCTGTCAGGTGTGTTTCCGAAATATTTACATTCACAAACTCGCAGGGGAGAGTGAGTAACGCAAGAAAACCTTTTTACATTGTAAGTTACCGACTGTTACGTCATCAAGTTTCATGGCTAGAGAAACTGTGTAAGAACAAATAATTTTGTAAGTGGTAATTATAATTACTGCTTCAGTATACTCGTATACTTATTGCAGGATTATTTCAGAAACAAGTTGGTTCAATCCGTAGCATATCTAATATAGAACTTATGTGAATAGCTAATTTGACGACCAAATGAAGACATTTTTTACGATTACGTGACCTGTCTTTTTGTTATAAAAAGAGACTCCAAGACCTAATTACTGTCTCTGTCTGTCTACATCTATCGATTTATTATGAAGAAGAACTAAGGCTTTTTTCTCCGTTTCACAACGTGAAATATCAGAAAGGATTTGGATATTAATTCCACTAAGACTCAACTCATCGTCATGATTGGTTGGGACAAATATATTTTTTCTTTTATTCATTTTTATTAAGATATTCGCAAGTTTATAATATTATTATTGCGTTTATTTAATTATTTGCACACCGAATAGTAATTTTGTGATATTGGAATATAAAGTGACCTATACCTGCATATATTGTCACGTTTTTTGACCGTCGCATTGGCTCATCGAGTCTTAAATATAAATTAAAGATTTGAAATGACGTTTTTTTCAGTCGAATATTTGTCTTCTTTTCATTATTTCATTCTTCGCGTCTCATGGTATGAAAAAAGAGATCTGTTCTAACTGAGAATTGTTGATTCACTTAAAGAACAGTCGCAGCGAAGAGTTATCATGTTAGACCTGTAGGGCTTTGTTTTGTTTATTTACAATTACACTTCAGTCCAAATAAATCCAGAAAATAACCTGTGTAGTTACGTCCTGCTTGAGCCAAAATCGCCGATTGCACTCAGATACCGCGCACTCCAGTAGTGATGCTAGTACAGGATTTTCCGTGAAAGAGTTAGAGGAATTTTCTAGATGATAGTTGCTTATACAATGCAAACAACTTTACGATTTAAAGGCTTTAATAAATAAATAATCCAAAACATACTTCGACAGAACATTATTTCTTCACTTTGTACTTGCACCTTTGTCACGCAGTTGAACGCTAAGAGATTAGAATTTCTTGAATGTATTTTGGTTCACAATAACGCCATTCCAATGTATTTACCGACTCTTATCAAGATTCAACCCACATATTAATTTCGTAGGGCCAGAAAAACGCGTACAAAAGGCGTTGGCAATACCGCATACTGAGGAATCAGTATTTGAGAGCCGTTGTTGGGCCGGAGCTGCTGAGAGAGCCTCGCGGGGATCTCGTTTGTTGTGGTAAGTAGGGACTTTTAATGGTGGCAAAGATACTTTTGCTAAGACCTCGTCTGGAGTGGAACTAAAGTCCTTGTAGCGTAATGTACTAGCTTAGTATGGTTACCACATTTACATGTTTGTGTTTCAATTAAAGCGATGGGAAGTGAAATTGGGCCTATTAAACAGGAACAATGCGAATTGAAACTGAACCCTCATCATAGATAAACGGATGAACGCAACATTATTGAAAACTCCAATACATGCATCAATATCAACCTATTAAACACCTATGACGCAGGATGCTATGATACTTCCCAGCGGATGGATCGCCTGCTCGCATGTCAGCTATGAACATTTAAGATAAAGAAGGTATTTTTATGAGATTTTTTTATATATCTTTATGAGACAATAGCACAGTACTGAAATCTTTTTTAAATTTTTTTAAATCCAAAATATCTGCCCTATTATGTTTACAAGCACGCATTCATTTCTGTAGATATAACAACTCTTCACAACGGAACTCGCTAAGCGCCCAGTTTGCGCTACTCCATTGGTGTCTCAATACCTGAAAGACTATCGTACTTAAGTATAACCACATATTTGTATAACCGTTTGTTTATAAAATAAATAAATAATATTTTTTTTCAACCACGTGTAAGTGTTATAAATAAACCACAACAGAATCAGCTTTACAATCGTAAAATACTTTGTTTTAGGAGAATAAACCGCTACTTGGTGTTT
This sequence comes from Marasmarcha lunaedactyla, assembly GCA_923062675.1. Classification (NCBI taxonomy): domain Eukaryota; kingdom Metazoa; phylum Arthropoda; class Insecta; order Lepidoptera; family Pterophoridae; genus Marasmarcha; species Marasmarcha lunaedactyla. The sequence goes on from OV281344.1 coordinate 2,732,182, forward strand.
TTAATCTCGCCAATTAGCGAGCCAATCACGGCCCGCTTTAGTCATTGCTCTGAATTAATTGGTAAATTCTTGTAAACAAACAAACAGTGCGAAAATAGAGATGTTTTAATAGTGACCTGTAGTCTGTTGCCGGGTACGAAGTTCTGCACCAGAATGCTTAAGAGAACTGTTTGCAAAAAACCTGAATATAATTACTAGTTTTTAAGGAGATTAGAAATAAAATCTTAGGTGTTTAATTGACTAGTAGGGTAGTTTATATACATTTTTTAAGGTTATTTAAAACGTACTTTGTTTTTTTTCTAAATCCAGTGTCTTTTTTGTAGATACTGAACCTCTTTTGTACAAGTTCATATAATACAAAGCCGTTGGCCGCGGCTCCACCCGCGTGATCAAAGAGTATTATTACGTGTTTTTTTGAGGAAATAAGATAATATCCCGCGGTATAGCCTTTGTCGCTCTGCAGTACTCCAACTATCTCCACACAAGAAATGTCGTCAAGCCGCCGCTCTAGTTTATCATGAAGACAGGACAAACAAACACACCCTCACGTTTACAATATTAGCGTAGATATCCAGCTGCTTATGTAATGAGTCGAACTTACCCGACGACGCTTAGTTTCATCTCTCGTGATGGTTTGGTTAACGCGTAACAAAGAAACTATATCTCGAGAATCCAGTTTCATGATTTGAAAGTTAGTTTCTATTACAATGCCATATCTAGTTTATAAAAGTGCACAAATCCAGATAATGTTACATTTGTCGGATGCGACTATTCAACATTTGTTTAATAGTGTTGGCTTTGTTTTCCCATAAATTATAAACCTTTATTTAACGAAAACACTTTAGGATCCTTCGAGTGACTTGTTCAACTGTAATTTGGAATGTAAAATAATTATGAGTTGTGTTTTATGATTTATTCTAAAAGAATAACCTTTCTCATTTTTCTTCATTTCGGAGAAAAAGAAATAATGTTTATGATTACTGTAGATTTAACTTTTAAAGGGATATTCGTATGATGGCGCGACGGAGAAGTAACTTATTTTTGTAATCGCATTACAAAGTTATATTGATATTTCCTGGAATGAAAGAATCTACAAATTTCTCTAGATGACAGACATTTATTGCAAACATTGATATGCCAGTTTAACCAAGCAGTCGTTAAAAAATGCTTCCACAAGATGACGTCATATGGAGGCCGAGTGATAGTCAAGTAATAGCTAAATTGCATTATCTGCGAGCTGTATATTAATATAATATATAGATAATATATAATATATAGAGCTAAATATATTATACGCAAAATATATCTCGAACTGTATTTCGAATAAGAATCTGTACTTTTCCTTCAAAGTTCGGAATCCAGAAATCAATATAAAACGTCTCATTAATTTATTCGTAAATAATATAATCCCTCTTTGCAAAGTATCAAACTTTTGAGTTCCGGTGATCGGGCTTGACAAATTGGCCGATGTAACTTAAAAAAAAACAATTTTTTCTTAAGAATGATCTTAACGTTGTATTGAGTATTATTTAAAGAAACACCTTTGAATATGCATTGAAAACTTTCGCAGCTTATCATTATCTTATCATTAGTGTAATAGAGAATCAATGTACTAATTTAATTTAAAGAAAAAGGATACAATGGATGCTGCGTGTTTTATCCCCTGACCCTGTATCTTGTCAAACTTGTTATACTCGTGTATGCCAAAATGAAAGCCGTGCCTGACATGGCACTATGACGCCTGCCGCCCAGCCAGCATTGACAGCTGGGCCTAGACGGGGTTCGGCAAGTATTTTGTCTGAATGTCTTACCCAAGGAGTGACCACTAAAAACAGCAATGGCAACGAACTGTGCATCAATAATACAAAAGTCGTGCGTGATAGAATATATGAAGGAGCACTAGGTTTGTTTCCTAGCTGTGCCCATTGGAAATAAGATAAATAACATATCATATAAGTGTATACTTTCAATGTTTTTTAGATATCGCTGTGGAATGAGAGACTAATATGTTTTTGAATAGGTAATTAAACGTCAGTAACATCATGAAAAATCGCAATTACAGAATTGTTTAAGTTTCGAACATAACGTCTTAGATCAACGACGCAGCACTGATTTAATATCAGTTGAGTAATACATGAAGTAATTAAACCAAATTTAGTGAACCGGATCCCGGTGGTCTTGTGTCTGTAATATTTCAACACTAAATCGATTCAAAGTCTGAATAAGTCTGGTACAATCTCTTGACCTAAATTTGTATAAACTTCCATGTTTCCTGTTTCTCATATTTTGTATTTTCTGAGTACGTACTTATCTCAACCTTTTTTAGTTGACTGAAGGTTTTTGTCATGTTTTTGTGCAGCATGTCGCGTCGTTACTTTCTATTTCACAAATGGATATTTTGTAATCGTTTATTATGGACTGTTGTTATGTTGTTTCATAAAAAATTGTAAGTTTCCAGTTTTTGTTAATCAGGATCTCTACTAATGAATTACTGTATTTCTCAACTTACAAAGTGATAATAGTAATGATCAAATCTTTTTCCGCCATATGTCCATAAACTTCAAAATGACGTCCTCTTCAATCAGTCAGCATGGCAACGAGCACTCCGGGCGTCCAGCAGCGGACGTCGAAGTGCTGGCTGTAAGTGGATGACAAGACGTTGTCCTTACCTACTCAAGTTTGATTCTGCATTTATTTATTTATTTATTATTATGGCATACACAACAGGTTACTATCATATCTTAAACTTAATAAAATCTTAATTATCGTGCACTTCTGTGCGTTTGTGCGTAATGTTTAAGACGGCGGTTCGTGATTTATTGCCGGGATGGAATTGCAGGTTGCGGAGCGATGAGGGTACAGACATGTTGTCATGTAACTATTTATAATATGATATATTCGGCATTGGGGTGAAGGCTGTGGTTATAATGCTAAAAGTAGGGAAATATCTTTCACCTGCTTCGTGTTAGTTCTGATTACAATACCACAAGTGCATAACTTACACTAGACGGAGTACACATGAAAAAAGTTGTTTTCAGAATATGGTGATTAATTTCCCATTATTTGTATTTAGATATACGTTTTTTTAATAAATTATTTGCTTCATTTATTAATAAATAAGTTTGTCAAAACAAACAATATTATCAAGGCGCCTCAATAAGACATGAATCATCGTTTGAATGAAAACTTCAAGCAGCAACCGATCATTCGTTCCTGGCTATGTCAGTCAGTAACCACTTCGTTCAGTTATTTCCCGCCGAGATTGACCGAAGCGGCGCGCGCGGCGTCCAGCCAAGCCAAGTGCTTGCAATGGATAATAAATCATCCCACTCCACTTGTTTCGTTTTAGGGAATTTCGGGCTTTTCTGTTGGGGGCTTTTTGATTTTTTTGTAAATGACGTTGGAGCTTTTTTGACGACAAAGACCGAATCTTGTGTAGAGCGACTTGTAGATAAGTTTGCTCACCAGCTAGAGACACTTTAATGTCGCTACTTTAGTTTACATTAACACTGCAGATTACCAAATAGTAATGTCTAAATACCATAATTCACATTATTAGGGAAATTAGAGAAGCTAGTGTTCATTTAATTAGCCATATTGGTTTCACTATCCTTCTGCATATAAATTACAGTATTTTACGACACGCTTCAAAATTACATTTTACCGCGGTACGTCAATATAAGAATATTTTCTAGAATTCCTGTTCCTACAGAAATAAATAACAACCGATTCTTCGAAGATTTCACTTGTTGAATCACACCCCCGGTTTGGCAGCACGCGGGAGGTTAGTAGCCAACGGAAAAGTTAAAGTTTCATCTCATCACGAAGTAATGTTGTTAGTCCTGAACCCAAATAGTTAACTTGACCATGTCACAATGGGTGTGGTTGATTGTTCTCTTAATCCGAGACAAGAGGTGAAATCCATACTATTCAAGTTAAAGCTGCTAAACTTTTTACATTAATCATTTAACGGGTTCTTACCTTCGAGTGTTCTTTTAAAACATCGTTTAAGATTTTCTCGCGAAAAGGGCGGTTAGAGTAAAAAAAAGATTTCAATTTTATCAAGTGATTAAAGCTCAAGTATTTAATTCAATTTTGCACAAAACAAAAGCTTTACAAAAATATAGAAACAAAAAAGAAAATTGGCATATAAATCATCTATTGAGTAATTTAGACATAAAAATAAATCACAGGATTAACGTTATTCCATATAACAAAATCATGTATGAAAACAAAATATTCAAAGTAAAGTATGACTAATGGCCATTGTTTAAGGTCTGATTCACATTCTCGTTACTGCTGACTTGATTTGCGAAGTCGCCATGTTGCTGAGTTAGACACAGAATATCGGGTTGAACTACTCGTTCGTGGGAACGCCTTTAGTTGTATTCTGTCTGATGTCTCTTATGCTCAGATGTACTGAAATGTTTTTTTTTAACTTTATTTCTTGACAAAATGCTACCCGACATTATATTACTTGTTTTATAATGTTTACGCAAAGTTCTTTGAAATTCAGAGACTGATGGTTACTTTTATTATTATTTAGGTACACACACAGGTATCAATCATGAAAGTTACAAAAATGTGTAAGTATTAAAATATAGGTTTCAGCCAGATTGGTACCCAGCAATCGTGTATACACAGCATTACATACATTAAGTGAGTAAACATAAGCAGCTGCCAAACAGTAAATTATTCTAAATCAATTTAAACCATTAAGTACATAATTGATAGTTCTAAACAATAACAACAACCAAAAAATATAACTATACATGATTTTACAAACAATTGAAAATTATCTACAGGTGCAATAGGCTCAATCGAGCCGAAAGTTTAGGTGAGTCAAGCTTCGAGTGAATCAGCTTGTGTAAATGCAACAGATCCTGGTGCTGGCGACGAGTTTTCAGGGATGTGACTTTAAAATGTCGCAGTCTTTCACAGTAAGAAGGTAACTTGCGGGCCACACCGCACCTGTAGCAAAGTATCTTAAGGCACTTTTTTTGTACACATTCTAAATGAGAAAAATCTGCTTCATAATATGGGGACCAGATGACGGACGCGTATTCGACGACGTTCCGCACCAATGTGTAACAGAGGTACAGGAAGCTAGCGTAGTGACTAAAATGCTTGGTTGTTCTTTATATGAAACCAAGGGTTTGGAAAGCCTTAGATACGATGTTATTATAATGTTCCTTGAAAGTTAATCCCTCATCAAACAAAACACCCAGATCTCTGATAAGGGTTACGTGAGTGAGGGGCTGATTTTGTAGCTGATATCTAAAGGTAATGTTTTGCTTATTTTTTGCAAAAGATATAACCTGAATTTTATTTATAGATAAGCTCATGTTATTATCGGCGCACCAATTATTTATGCAGTCCAGATCACGTTGAAGAGAGTGCCAGTCTGCAGCACTTTTTACAATTGAGAAGATCTTCAAGTCATCGGCATACAAAAGACAAGGGCAAGAGAGGGATGTTATTAGATCGTTTATAAAGATGAGGAAAAGTAAGGGCCCTAAATGCGATCCCTGTGGTACACCCAATGACACATTTACAGGCGCAGATATGTAGCCCTTTACTGCAACCATTTGACTTCTCCGTTCTAAAAAAGATTCGACCCACCTTAGCATGTTGCCATGAAAGCCGAATTGTGAACATAGCTTATGACATAATAGCTGATAATTTACCTTGTCAAAGGCTTTTTGGAAGTCAGTGTATAAAGAATCCACTTGGCTTCTAGTCGCAAAAGCTCTGCACAGGTAGTCTTTATACTCGAGAAGATTTGTTATTGTAGATGTAGAGAGACGAAACCGTGTTGAGAAGTTGATAAACCCAGTTTTATATGGTGACAAATAAGATCATATACCACACTCTCAAAAGTCGTTGCTAAGCTAGATAAGATGCTTATAGGTCTATAATTCTTGCAATCTGATTTGTCCCCTGATTTATAGATCGGTACAATATATGCAGACTTCCACTCTGAAGGAAAAACTCCCAACTTCAAGGACATGTTGAAAATAATTAGCAATTTATTTATTTATTTTATTTATTTATTTAAATAGCTACACCAACGAAAATATCAATATACAATTTCACAAAGATAAACAATATTATAGTATAACAGATACGTCTTTACAGGTGTATACAGCAATGGATCGCTGAGTTCTTTTGCACACTCCTTCAAAAATCTGGGAGGTATTCCATCAGGACCGGCGCTTTTATTAGGATCCAAGTATTTAAGTTTTAAGAGTATAGAGTCTTTTGTAAGTGTCAAATGTGATAGACTGTCATGAATAATGGGTTCAAAGTTAGCGGTATAGGGTGAGGTGTTAGAGTTGCTACTGTCAAATACTGTTCTGAAAAACCTGGAAAATAACTCACAAATATCCTGACCTGTGGTTGCTGAATTTGATCAACGTACATCGTATTGGGTATACCACAACTTTTCCTGGTGGAGTTAACAAATCGCCAGAAGGACTTTATATTGCCTTTCAAGGCTTCCTCCATAGAAGAGATATAAGGTTTATAACAAGAGTGAATTAATCGTTTACATAAAGTTCTCAAATAAGCAAAATTATAGTAATCTCTTGGATTCTTATATTTTTAAATTCGTTACTGATTGTTAAAAAGTGCAAATTATATCCAATAAATAAAGTTTTTGCCAATATCCTTACATACCAGTAAGTTATACACAACGTTTTATAACTTTACTAATGTTTTGCAGAGTAGGGAGGCGTAGTTGGGTCGTGCTGGTTCCCTGAGACGTCCAAGTTTAGAGTTTCATAGTCGGTTTGACCCTTCATTGCGTTGTTTGTGGTGGACGTCGGGATTCGTAAATTTTTGATCTAAGTGTGCGTTAAAGGACTCTATACTGTAGGAAATAGTTTTATCTTAAAAACTAGGTTCAGTAATTGAAAATATTTTTTTTTCAAAATAATAGTGAATCCTACTAATAATAGTGATTCGGTTACTTTCCACCTTCCAAAAGTGAACCATTATAGCGGGCTGAAAATTTTTATGAGACATTAAAAATAATAGCCTCAACTGAATTTTTTGTCTTGATTTTTTTATTACGTTCATATGCCACCGAAAACTAACTTAACACCAAGTTAGTTTGTGCATGTTAAACTAGCAAACAGGGAATTCTTTCTCCCAAAGACAATTTTCTCATTACAATTTTTTACAAAGACCCATGTTGGTAGGTACTCGAAAGTAACTATTGTTTTAGCAATAAATTGGACATTACGCGCGCCGGGTTAATTACGCCGCAGCAAATCAATTTGTAGGAGTGTAGGCCCTGCTAGAATATACGGCTTTACTTTATTTGAAGTCATCAAATTAAATAAAGATTCAATGTGAATAATTTTTCTTTAGTAGTTTTCATTGCGCTGTGTACCTACTGTGTACCGGAATGGTATTTGAGATATAGTGTTACAAGTATACATTCAGTGTTGTGTTTTTGACACGCAAACTGTCCATCTGCCACACTGCCGTACATATAGATGAGTAGACGGATTTCAAATAAAAGGCCCGCATTGTTGAAACGTCGCCAACCTTTGCAACTTACTTCGATCACTTCGAACAGGAATGCAATCACACAAATATGAATTTAACGCAAACTAATATGTATCTATTCACTCGTATTAAAAAACGGTTTGATAAAATTTCAGCACACATGTACCTGCAGCTGCTAGAGAATTGAGTATTATTTCCAGGCCATATTTCAATTCAGTAAATAAGCGTAACAAGGATACAGATATTACTATATGCATTTTTAAGCGACTTCGCTTTTACGACGTGTCTGTGACAGACCATTATATCTTTTTTATGGCAGAAATACGGCTTATAGTATAAATATAAAACACGCTTTGAGTACCTGACTTATTGTTCTACATCACCTTAGTGATGATTAGTTTTTACTATTTTCTAAGCCGGCAAGCGAGTTCGCGCCTCATGCGATGGTCACTGACATAAGCACCCATGGGCATTATAAGTCGCGTGTGTTTTATTTATCAATATTAAATGTGATATTAAATATATCAGTTGAAATTGCCTTTGTTCCAGTAATTACTCTGGGTTTTCCTCCATTTTATCCTGGAAACAACACGGACACGGGAATATTTTGGCTGTCAAAACAGAAAGTATTGTAGTACCGCCCAGATGAGATCTTAATATAAGAAGTCCACTTCTTATTTTAATTAAATTCAATGATAAGTCATGTGAGAGATCTTGGTAGTTGTATAATTTAGTTTAAGGATTATTCTTTTTACATGTATTTAGAGGTGATCGCTTAAAGCATGCTTTTCAACATAAGAGCTCAAGCACGCTTGTTAGCGACGCGACATGAAATGGATTCGGCATAATAGGGACATAGCCATACAAATAGTTTTGTAAATAACGCTAGTCCACGCCCTCACTACTTGCGCCCGTCCTCGGATAGGTGGTTATTTTCGAGTGTGACGTAAGCAAGCATCATTCTCGCTCCGATCGCCACGCGGTGCGGACGTGCAAGACCCCGTTCTCCGTCGATCGGTCCTTTCCCGTTATTCCGTGGCGCTCAGTCTACTGACGTCACAGTTTAGCGTGTTGGTTCCGTGCTACGGTTTTCAAGGTTTTTCTACTCCGTCTGAGTGCTTTCGAAGTGCGATTTTTCTTTGCGACTAAGCCCCTTAGTCTTCAAAGTGCTGTGCTAAGTAGTGTTGTGCTTGTGCTGAGTGCAGTGTTGTGCCCAGCGTAAGTAGTCTGGTTTCAGTGCAAAGGATACTTAACGGTGACAACGAATTTGTACTGAACCAGTCCTTTTTATTTTTATTTTATTTCTCTTCTCTATTTTATTTATTTTTCTTCTATTTTTCATATTTATTTTTATCATATCTGTGTGTTTTCGTGTGTATTTGTCTCTTCTGTCGGTAAAGGTTGACCCTAACGTGGTCAACTCTTTACCTGCGTACCCTTTTTTTAGGTTTCTAGGTAGCGGCCTTCGGCGTACTACTGTTAATTTTAAGTTTTCCTCCCCAGCCCCCCTACCGCTGGTAGGGAGGTTAGCCGCTAGGATTTTGCTAGGTTTTTAGGAACTAGGCATCTTTTATTATACTTATATTTATTAATATTACTGTCCCAACTCTCCCTTATGGATCCGCTAAGCGTTATTAACGCGTTCACCCAGGCACTTGCTGCGGTAGACGTCTACATCCCGAATGACATCATAACGCAGGCCTTGCAGGCATCAATCGCGTCCCCGGCCCCTCAGGCCTCAACCCCGGCCCCTCAGACCTCAACCCCGGCCCCTCAGGCCTCAAACCCGGCCCCTCAGGCCTCCAACGTCGAGACCCCTCAGGTCTACAGCTCTTCCTCGTCTCCCGCCTCGTCCGAGATGGACTGCGAATCGGTCGCATCCTCTCACGCGTCGCGTCGCAAGCGTACCGCTCCCGGGAGCGACTCCGAACCCGCGTCTGATACGTCGTCAGATGCCGTCACCTTAACCGGCTCTCCTGAGCCCGAGTTTCAACTTGTCGCCAAGCGCTCCAAGAAGCGCTCTAAGAAAGCTTCGGTATCTTCAATACCCGAGCCCTCCCCGGTGTCTTCAACACCAGCCCCCGCGCCGTTAAAATCGCTCGTAGTAACCGCGTCTCCGTCGGTCACATCGAAGCCAGCGACGCGCTGCGCTCCCGTCCCGCCGAAGCCTCAGCTCCCTCCGCCCGTATTCCTGCGTGAAAAAGCGCGCTGGACCGCGGTTTCAAACTTGTGCAAAGAGCACAAAATTAATTACTTAAAAGCCGCCAACGCTGGCGATACAATCAAAATTCAAGTAGCGACCGTCGACGACTTCCGCGCGTTTATCAGGTTACTCTCGGTAAATCAAATCGCGTATCACACCTACGCCCTCCCGGAGGAGCGTAAGATCCGCGCAGTACTACGGGGCGTCCCGTTCGAACTCAGTAACGAAGACATTCTCCATGACCTTAAGTCTCAGGGTTTCCCGGTCACAGCAGTGCACAAGATGCACTCCAACCGCGGTAGGCGTTTTCCTTTAGCTTTAGTAATCCTGTCAAATACTCCCAACTCGACGGAGATTTTCAAAGAGGCTCGCACAATCTGCGGACTCTCGAACATCTCCGTCGAGCGTCCCAACCCCCGCGGTCACCCTGGGCAGTGCCACCGCTGCCAGCTATATGGCCACGCAGCGGCTTACTGTTCAGCTCCCCCCAGGTGCGTAAAGTGCCTGGATCCTCACATCACTAAGGAGTGCACTCGCACTCCCGAATCCACTTCCCCCCCTGCCTGTGTGCTGTGCGGCCAGTCCGGCCACACAGCTAACTACAGGGGTTGCCCGTGCGCTCCGCGCTCCACCACCAAGAGGGTCGCGCCTAAACCGGCGCCGCCGCTCACTCCTACTAACTTCCCGCCGCTGCGCAACCGGGGTCCCCCGGAAGCAAAGCCCGTCCAGCCGACGCCTACTCCGGCTCTGTCTTGGAGGCAGCGTCCGGCCGTCCCGCCTGCACCTTCCCGACCCATTCCAGCTCCCGTAGCTTCCGTAGGGCCGCGTCCCGCTCCGCCATCCGCACCTCAGTCATCGTTGGCTGAGGACATGAAGACCGTGTTCGACGTCATCCAAAACGTAGACATTAATGAAATTTCCATACTCGCACGCAAACTGCGAGCCGCCCGCTCTCCTCAAGAGCGTTTATTCGCGTTAGCCGAGCATCACTCGCTCCTAAGTTCGTTGTAAATTCTTTATTTTTGTATAAATTCATAAATAAGTAAATTATAATGTCTAGACCCGCGAATCCCGCGTCCTGTCGTATCAACCCCAAGGACTTATCCCTAATATCTTTTAACGTTCGTAGCCTAAGCACCAACCTTCCCGAGCTCAAACTGTTCCTTCAGAACAACGACCCAGATCTTTTACTTCTCCAGGAGACATGGCTCACTCCTAATCGCTCCAGGGGATTCGCTATTCCTAAGTACGCGTTTACACGTAACGATAGGCCTAACTGCGACGGTTTCGGCGGCACCGCTATCTACTACAAAAGAGGATTCCATTGCTGTCCTCTCCTTACCCCTCCTCTCCTCAACATGGAAGCCACCGTATGTAGATTGGCTATGACTGGTCATCCGACCATCATCATAGCTTCAGTCTACATACCTTGTGGCACCAAACCTATCCGCAGCGACTTTGAGACCATTCTCGCCCTCGGCCGTTCAGTCATTATGTTCGGAGACTTTAACTCCAAACATACTGACTGGACGTGCCTATCAACCAACCAAAGCGGTATAGCTCTCCTCGACATCACCAACTTACTCGACTTAGACGTCGTCTCCCCTATCACTCCCACTCACTATCCCGACAACCCGAACCACTCTCCTGACATCCTCGACTTTGCAATCGTCAAGCATATCAACCTCGACCTCAGGTCTATCGAACCGCTCGATGACCTAGGTTCTGACCACCGCCCCGTCTCCCTCGTGCTCGGACCGCCTAACGTTATCGTCACTTCTCCTAAGACCTTTACCGACTGGAAAGGTTTTAAAAATGCGATAGTTTCTACCTTAGAGGCCCCAAACTCTCCGCTCGCGATCTCGCCCGATCAATTAGATAGCCCGGATAAAATAGATTCGTTAGTAAATTCTCTCACTGATGCTATCAACTCAGCCATCAGTGTAAACGAAAAGGTTGCTAAGAAAGGCAAACCCACGCTTCCCTTAGCCATTAGCAATCTTATTAAAGCTAAGAAAGCGGCTCTCCGGAGAGCCAAGAAATATCCCACGCCCGCCTATAGAACAGCTGCGAATCAGCTACAACGCAAAGTTAGATCTCGCCTCGCGGAACTCTGAGACGCCCAGATGAACGATCTCATGGCGAATATCTCCCCGTCCCACCAAGCGTATTATCGAATGGCCCGAGCCTTACGCGTAGACGCCGCCTCTCACGTCCCTCCTCTCACTCGTCCCGATGGCTCTATTGCCTTCGAAGACGAAGAGAAAGCCGAATGCTTCGCTGACAGCGTTGCGTCTCAATGCTCGCCCAGCACGCAACCCGCGAATCCCACTCACATCAAAGCGGTGGAGGATGAAGTTCTCCGTAGAAACTCTCTCCCCATCACCGCCGACCCCGTCACAGTCTCTAATGATGAAATCTCGCTTCTCATCAAAAGTTAAAAGTCCAGAAAGGCTCCGGGTGCGGATGGTATTTCCAACCACGCACTTAAGCACCTGCCTCAACAGGTGCTTACCTTGTTAGCTATCATTTTCAATGCCTGCTTCGACCTTAGCTACTTTCCAAAAGCTTGGAAAGAAGCGACAGTCATAGGCATTCCCAAGCCGGGTAAACCTCTTAATATCCCGGCTAATCACAGACCCATCAGCCTCCTCAAGGCAATGTCTAAACTTCTCGAGAGAGTCATACTCTCTCGAATGCGGAACCATCTGTTTCCAACGGACGGCGATCCTCTCATAATTCCCCACCAGTTCGGCTTTCGCGCTAAGCACTCCTGCCCTCAGCAAGTCCATCGAATCGTCGAGTACATACTCGACGGTTTCTATCCGAAACGAAAGAAAACGATCGCAGTTTTCTTTGACGTAGCCAAGGCTTTCGACAAAGTCTGGCACAGCAGTCTCGTTTATAAACTCTATAAAATAGGCTTACCGGCTCGCCTAGTTAGGATAATCGCGTCGTTTCTCAAAGACCGCACGTTTCGTTTCAAACATCAAGGCACGCTCTCCGCGCCTCGTCCCATAAAGGCTGGAGTCCCTCAAGGCTCAGTCCTCGCCCCTCTTTTGTATTCCGTATACACTAACGACATTCCCATTCCATCGAAAGTCGTCGAACTCGCTCTCTTTGCCGACGACACCGCCCTTTACACCAAAGGCCGCAGAGCCTCGGGTCTCGTCACCAGACTTCAAAAGGCTGTAAACGCCCTCGGTGCTTGGTTTAAAAAATGGCGTATCGATGTGAACCCAGAGAAGAGCTCTGCGGTTTACTTCGACTACAGACGCAGCCGTATCCCCGACAATCTCCAAGTGAGAATGCAAGGCACTCCCATCCCCTGGAAGCGCAGTACCAAATATTTAGGCGTCATATTAGATCAGACGCTTTCTTTCAACCCTCACGTCGATAGAGTAACGAAACTCGCACGTTTTTACCTAGGCCGGCTTTACAGTATGTTAGGTAGAAAAAGTAAAATGTCCTTCAGAAATAAACGTACGCTTTACAAGGTCTGCGTTAGACCAGTCATGTCATATGCTTCGCCAGTCTTTGCCCACGCCAAACCCTCCGTCCTGCACAAGCTGCAGGTAGTTCAAAACCTCTTCTGCCGCAGGGCCACAAACGCACCTTGGTACGTGCGCAATGCGGACCTGCACAGAGATCTTGAACTACCTACAGTTCAACAGTACCTAAAAACACTCTCAGAATCGTTCTTCAAACGCGCCGAATCCCATCCCAATCCACTAGTTCGAAATTCAGTCTCATATACTGCTCCTGTCTTAGATTCGATATACAAAGTCGCTAGACCGAGAAACGCGCACACAAGCGAACGTACGCAATTAACTTTAGATCTCGAGGCCCTTCAGGCCGCAAATTCTAATTCTAACGTAAATTCTAATTCTAACGTAAATCTGAATTAATGCAATTTTAATTTAATTGTCAATTTTTAATGTTTTTATTATTTACTTTTCTTTTTTGAGCACCTTCAGTGCTATGTAAATCCCAGCGGGTGACCCCTTAAGGGCCCCGCTAGCGCGGCCTCTTTCTCCAATTGGCCGTCGCTCAGATGAAGGCTGAGTGGCAAAAATGCACGAGCCGACAGGGGGTTTTTAGTGGGTATGGTTCTGGTAGGCGTCGGGACGAGTCCCACATAACTTTGGAATCGCGCCAGAGTATGCGTCAGAGCATTTTTATCCTCCTGCCCTTCCCGCGGAGGGGAACAAAAAAAAAACAAAAAAAGACGTAAGCAAGTACTAATAAGATTCTTATAGGAAATTATGATGTTATAGGAACCTAGGTATAGGTATATTTTGAATTCTATTTTGATAACATTGATTTATGGTTGAATTGATGATGTTTGTATTTAATAAAGTTCTTAGAGATTTCATTGGTATAATATAAGCATAATATGACAAGCTTTATGTATGTTTTGGATAGAATTTAGACCTAGGTTATTTGTAAAATACTGATTTGTTCAGACTTGTCATATTTGTAGTAATTTCATGGTTATTTCGTATCAGATTAGGTACATAATGGTAGATATAACGTTATTGTATATAGGTTCATATAATAAAGTACGTATTTGAAGTAATAAATGACGTAATATGGTTAGAGATTTTCTCGTTGAATAACTACGTAATTATATGGTTTATTGATAATAATGTGTAAATTGCTTTCTTTTATCGAAATGTAATAATTATTTTCATGGTGTTTTACGTATTTGAAGAGAATAACGAGAAAACCTTTGTTGTTGTATATGTTCCTAATTGGTAGTTATATCTTGTTTGATTATGTTAAAATCTAATTGTAATTAGATGTTTGCATAATTTGATAATGTAAAATGATAAAATTACGTTTGTAACCGTTTCGCCTTAGGTACAATGTTAGGCTAAGTAAGTAGTCTGCCGGCGCAAACGGTATTTTGAGATGGTCTTTGTTCTAGAAAGTTTTTTGTATTTAATTTTATCAAACTGATATTTATGTAAACATATAGGAATCGTTTCGCTCTATTATTTGAATATAATATTGTAATAGTTTTGATTAATAGTTTGAAAGATAATTCGATGTAAAGTTTAGAATCCAAGTAAAACTTAAGTGTAATTAGGTGCAAATTGCACAAACGCGCCAGCCAATCAGAGCACTGGAATTATTTAGGGCAAAATTTGTATAAAAGGCGCACGCCGAGCTTTGGAAGTCCGCATTCTCGCTCCGATCGCCACGCGGTGCGGACATGCAAGACCCAGTTCTCCGTTGGTCGGTTCCCTCCCAATATTCCGTGGCGCTCAGACTACTGACGTCACAGTATAGCGTGTTGGTTCCGTGCTACGGTTTGCAAGGTTTTTCTACTCCGTCTGAGTGCTTTCGAAGTGCGATTTTTCTTTGCGACTAAGCCCCTTAGTCTTCAAAGTGCTGTGCTAAGTAGTGTTGTGCTTGTGCTGAGTGCAGTGTTGTGCCCAGCGTAAGTAGTCTGGTTTCAGTGCAAAGGATACTTAACGGTGACAACGAATTTGTACTGAACCAGTCCTTTTTATTTTTATTTATTTCTCTTCTCTATTTTATTTATTTTTCTCCTATTTTCATATTTATTTTTATCATATTTGTGTGTTTTCGTGTGTATTTGTCCTTTCTGTCGGTAAAGGTTGACCCTAACGCGGTCAACTCTTTACCTGCGTACCCTTTTTTAGGTTTCTAGGTAGCTTCTTCGGCGTACTACGGTTAGTTTTAAGTTATTCTCCCCAGCCCCCCTACCGCTGGTAGGGAGGTTTGCCGCTAGGGTTCGCTAGGTTTTTATTTAGGAATCCTAGGCATTTGTTTTATATTATAGGCATACATTATATATTTATATATTACATATTGTAATTCCAAGTCCTCCAATGGACCTTGTAAATATTCTTAAGTCGTTCGCCCAGGCGCTCGCTGCGTCCGGCGTAAGCATACCCGCTGACGCACTAACGCAGGCCTTACAGGCATCTATTGCGTCCCCGGTCCCTCAGGCCTCAACCCCGGCCCCTCAGGCCTCTAATGTCCAGACCCCTCAGGTCTATAGCTCTCCCGCGTCTCCCGTTCCATCCGATATGGACTGCGCGTCGGTCTCATCCTCGCGCTCATCTCGCAGGAAGCGTACCGCTCCCGGGAGCGATTCAGACTCCGCCGCGTCCGAAGCTTCGTCGGTCGCCGCCACCCTAACCGGTTCTCCTGAGCCCGCGTTTCAGTTAGTTGCCAAACGCTCTAAGAAGCGTTCGAAAAAAGCCACGGTGTCTTCAACACCTGAGCCAACCCCGGTGTCTTCAACACCAGCCCCCGCGCCGTTAAAATCGCTCGAAGTAACCGCGTCTCCGTCGGTCACATCGAAGCCAGCGACGCGCTGCGCTCCCGTCCCGCCGAAGCCTCAGCTCCCTCCGCCCGTCTTCCTGCGTGAAAAAGCGCGCTGGACCGCGGTTTCAAACTTGTGCAAAGTGCACAAAATTAATTACTTAAAAGCCGCCAACGCTGGCGATACAATCAAGATTCAAGTAGCGACCGTCGACGACTTCCGCGCGTTTACCAGGTTACTCGGATTAAACCAAATCGCGTATCACACCTACGCCCTCCCGGAGGAGCGTAAGATCCGCGCAGTACTACGGGGCGTCCCGTTCGAACTCAGCAACGAAGATATTCTCGAGGACCTTAAGTCCCAGGGTTTTCCGGTCACAGCAGTGCACAAGATGCACTCCAACCGCGGTAGGCGTTTTCCTTTAGCTTTAGTAATCCTTTCAAATACTCCCAACTCGAGGGAGATCTTTAGAGAGGCTCGCACAATTTGCGGACTCTCAAATATCTCCGTCGAGCGTCCCAACCCCCGTGGTCACCCTGGGCAGTGCCACCGCTGCCAGCTCTATGACCACGCAGCGGCTAACTGTTCAGCTCCCCCCAGGTGCGTAAAGTGCCTGGATTCTCACTTCACTAAGGAGTGCACTCGCACTCCCGAATCCACTTCCCCCCCTGCCTGTGTGCTGTGCGGCCAGTCCGGCCACACAGCTAACTACAGGGGATGCCCGCGCGCTCCGCGCTCCACCACCAAGAGGGTCGCGCCTAAACCGGCGCCGCCGCTCACTCACGCTAACTTTCCGCCGCTGCGCAACCGGGGTCCCCCGGAAGCAAAGCCCGCTCAGCCGACGCCTACTCCGGCTCTGTCTTGGAGGCAGCGTCCGGCCGTTCCGCCTGCACCTTCCCGACCCATCCCAGCTCCCGTAGCTTCCGTAGGGCCGCGTCCTTCTCCGTCATCCGCACCTCAGTCGTCGTTGGCTGAGGACATGAAGACCGTGTTCGACGTTATTCAAAACGTTGATATTAACGAAATTTCCGTGCTCGCACGCAAACTGCGAGCCGCCCGCTCTCCTCAAGAGCGTTTATTTGCTTTAGCCGAGCATCACTCGCTCCTAAGTTCGTTGTAAATTCTTTTATAAATTCGTAAATAATAAATTATAATGTCTAGACCCGCGAATCCCGCGTCCAGTCGTATTAAACCCAAGGGCTTATCCCTAGTATCTTTTAACGCTCGTAGCCTTAACACCAACCTTCCCGAGATTAAACTGTTCCTTCAGAACAAAGAACCTGACTTATTCCTTCTCCAGGAGACATGGCTTACTCCAAACCGCTCCAGGGGATTCGCTATACCTAAGTACGCGTTTATTCGTAACGATAGGCCCAACTCCGACGGTTTCGGCGGCACCGCTATATATTACAAAAGAGGCTTCCACTGCTGTCCTCTCCCTACTCCTCCTCTCCTCAACATGGAAGCCACTGTGTGTAGATTGGCTATGACTGGTCATCCGACCATC
Source organism: Marasmarcha lunaedactyla (assembly GCA_923062675.1). Lineage (NCBI taxonomy): Eukaryota > Metazoa > Arthropoda > Insecta > Lepidoptera > Pterophoridae > Marasmarcha > Marasmarcha lunaedactyla. The sequence goes on from OV281344.1 coordinate 2,749,708, forward strand.
ATCATAGCTTCAATCTACATACCTAGTGGTACCAGACCAATCCGCAGCGACTTTGAGGCCATTCTCGCCCTCGGCCATTCAGTCATTATGTTCGGAGACTTTAACTCCAAACATACTGACTGGACGTGCCTATCGACTAACACCAGCGGTATCGCTCTCCTCGACATCACTAGCTCCCTTGACCTAGACGTCATATCCCCCATCACTCCCACTCACTATCCCAACAACCCGTCCTACTCTCCTGACATCCTCGACTTTGCAATTATCAAGCGAATCAATCTTGATCTAAGGTCTATCGAACCGCTCGATGACCTAGGCTCCGACCATCGCCCCGTTTCCCTCGTGCTAGGACCGCCGAACGATAACGCCTCATCTCCTAAGACCTTTACCAACTGGAAAGGTTTTAAAAATACGTTAGATTCAGCCTTAGAGGCTCCGAACTCTCCACTCGCGATCTCTCCCGAACAATTAGATAGCCCGGATAAAATCGATTCATTAGTAAATTCTCTCACTGATGCTATCAACTCGGCCATCAGTGACAACGAAAAGGTTGCTAAGCAAGGCAAACCCACGCTTCCCTTAGCCGTTAGCAATCTTATTAAAGCTAAAAACGCGGCTCTCCGGAGAGCCAAGAAATATCCCACGCCCGCCTATAGAACAGCTGCGAATCAGCTTCAACGTAAAGTTAGGTCTTGCCTCGCGGAACTCCGAGACGCTCAGATGAACGATCTCATGGCGAATATCTCTCCGTCCCACCAAGCGTACTATAGCATGGCCCGAGCCTTACGCGTAGACACCGTCTCTCACGTTCCTCCTCTCACTAGTCCCGATGGCACTACTGCCTTCGAAGTCGAAGAGAAAGCCGAATGCTTCGCCGACAGCATTGCCGCACAATGCTCGCCCAGCACGCAACCTACTTATCCCTCACACATCCAGGCGGTGGAGGACGAAGTCCTTCGCAGAGACTCTCTCCCCATCACCGCCGACCCTGTCACAGTCTCTAATGACGAAATCTTGCTTCTCATTAGAAATCAAAAGTCCAAAAAGGCTCCGGGTGCGGATGGAATTTCTTTGGATGCTTACCTTGTTAGCTATCATTTTCAATGCCTGCTTCGACCATAGCTACTTTCCAAAAGCTTGGAAAGAAGCGACAGTCATAGGCATTCCCAAGCCGGGCAAACCTCTGAACGTCCCGGCTAATCACAGACCCATCAGCCTCCTCAAGGCAATGTCTAAACTTCTCGAGAGAGTCATACTCTCTCGAATGCGGAACCATATGTTTCCAACGGATGGTGATCCTCTCATTATTCCCCATCAGTTCGGCTTTCGCACTAAACACTCCTGCCCTCAGCAAGTCCACCGAATTGTCGAGTATATACTTGACGGTTCCTATCCGCGTCGTTATAAAACAGTCGCGGTTTTCTTTGACGTAGCCAAGGCTTTCGATAAAGTCTGGCACAGCGGTCTCGTTTATAAACTCTACAAGATAGGCTTACCGGATCGCCTAGTCAGGTTAATAGCGTCGTTTCTCAAAGACCGTACGTTTCGATTTAAACACGAAGGCACGCTTTCTGCACCTCGTCCCATAAAGGCTGGAGTCCCTCAAGGCTCAGTCCTCGCCCCTCTGCTGTACACCGTGTACACCAACGACATTCCCATCCCGCCGAAAGGCGTCGAACTCGCCCTCTTTGCTGACGACACCGCACTCTATACCAAAGGCCACAGTGTTCGGCACCTTGTAACCAGACTCCAAACGGCCGTAAACGCCCTTGGTGCATGGTTTCAACAATGGCGCATCGATGTGAACCCTGAAAAGAGTTCTGCGATGCGCTTCGACCACAAACGCCGTCGTCCCGATGGCGATCCCCACGTTCGAATGTTAGGCATTCCCATCCCCTGGAAGCGCAGTACTAAATACTTAGGCGTCACACTAGATCCGACGCTTTCTTTCAAGCCACACGTCGAAAGAGTTTCGAAACTCGCTCGTCACTATTTAGTCCGCCTAAATAGCATGTTAGGTAGAAAAAGTAAAATGTCCTTCAGAAACAAACGTACACTTTACAAGGTCTGCGTTAGACCCGTCATGACGTATGCCTCGCCAATCTTTGCCCACGCCAAACCCTCCCTCCTGCACAAACTGCAGGTAGTTCAAAACCTCTTTTGCCACCGGGCCACAAACGCACCGTGGTACGTGCGTAACGCGGACTTGCATAGAGATCTTGAACTGCCTACAGTACAACAATATCTCAAAACACTCTCTGAAGCGTTCTTCAAACGCTCCGAAACCCATCCCAATCCTCTAGTTCGTGATTCTTTCTCATATACTACTCCTGTGTTAGACTCGAAGTTCAAAGTCCCTAGGCCTAGAAATGCGCAAGCGTACTCATCCACCAGACTGTCACGCGATCTCGAGGCCCTTCTGGCCGCAAATTCTAATTCTAACGTAAATTCTAATCCTAACGTAAATCCTAATTCTAACGTAAATGCGAGTTAATTCAATTTTATTTTGCAATTTTTTAATCTTTGTTTTAATTTTTGATTTCATTTTGAGCACCTTCAGTGCTACGTATTCACCTTCAGTGCTTTGAGCACCTTCAGTGCTATGTAATCCCAGCGGGTGACCCCTTCTGGGCCCCGCTAGCGCGGCCTCTTTCTCCAATTGGCCGTCGCTCAGATGAAGGCTGAGTGGCAAAAATGCACGAGCCGACAGGGGGTTTTTAGTGGGTATGGTCCTGGTAGGCGTCGGGACGAGTCCCACATAACTTTGGAATCGCGCCAGAGTATGCGTCAGGGCATTTTTATCCTCCTGCCCTTCCCGCGGAGGGGAACAAAAAAAAAAAAAAAAAATTTGGAAGTCAGTTCGGTGCCCACAAGCGAGAAAACAACATCTAATAAGAAGAAAGAAATAGTTCGGTGCCCACAAGCAAGGAAACAACATCAAATAAGAAGAAAGAAACAGTTCGGTGCCCACAAGCAAGAAAACAACATCTAATAAGAAGAAAGAAACAGTTCGGTGCCTGCAGCGAAGAAAACAACAACTAACAAGAAGAAAGAAAAAGTCTAATAAGAAGAAAGAAAAAGTCTAATAAGAAAGGTTCAGAAGCTTCCAGCTAGAAGAAAGAAAGTGCTGTTCGGTGAATCCGGAGGCCAGTGAAGACCCAAGAAGACGTAAGCGCTGTTCGGTGTATCCGGAGGCCAGTGAAGAGGTCTGAAAAAAGAAACTGAACTACAGGAACGATTGCGGTTCATAGGCTTGTTTAAACTTAAGGTTTATTTTGGTATCCGCAATAAACGTTCTTACTTTGAAGACGTGTTGTTTTCACTGCGCTCCAACCTGCACTCGATCAAGTCGGGTGTCACTCCGTGGTTCGTCAGGTCGTGGTGTCTTCGGAGCTTCGAAGGGTACACACTACGGCGGCATCTTCTCCAGCCGGCGCAAAACTCCGCAACAGTTTTCCTGGTCCTTCGAGCCGAGATCCTGGATCAAGAAGATGCCAACCACACGGTCAACTGGAAGAACGAAGCCCACCACCGCCACGGAGTCTTCGAGGGACTGGAGCGCGGCCACGCCGACAGAGACGACAGACACGATGGGGTCGTCTACGGGGTCGACGTTTACACCAGGGGCACCAACTCACCCCGCCGGAGGAGCGCCTGAAGCACGCCACGCCGAAGGTTGCACCGTACCGCCAGCAATGGATGGGGTTGCGTCGAGGGGCGCTGCGGACGAAGAGGCACGGTTCGCGGTACCAGCGCCCGTGGAACCCAGGAGGGTTGGTTCCACCACCAGGTCGAGGGCTTCCAGAAGAAGGGAAGCCGAATTGAAAATGGAGATAGCCCAGAGGAAGCTGGATCTCGCCGAGGCCGAACTGGAGCTCGTGCGGGTCGAGTCCGGCAGCGAAGAGGACTTCGCAGACGAGGAGCGGCAGCACCACGTGGAGGAGTAGCTACAGAAGACCGAGAGGAGAGCGAGGGTAATGCCACCCTTGGTGCCGCCGTCGCGACCACCGTCACCACCACCACCACCGCGGCTACCACAGCCGCCGCCTGCATCTGGGAAGATCGACATCCAGGAGTTTGCTGAAGCATTGGGGAAGCTACCTAGAGGCCGGTCGGAAGCTGTACACATCGAGCTTCCCAACTTCGACGGCGCCGCAGAAGAATGGCTGGCGTTCAAGAGGACGTTCGAAGACACGGCACCCAGCTTCAGTCACGTGCAGAACCTGTCCAGATTACGGAAGGCGCTGCAAGGGAGGGTGCGAGTGGCAGTGAAGAGCCTCTTGTTTACGGCGGAGCATCCCAGCGAAGTCATGAGGGGGCTACAACTGAGGTTCGGAAGGCCCGAAGCTCTGGCAACTATGGAGCTGGAGAAGCTGGAGAACCTGCCACGGGTCACAGAGGATCCGAACGACGTGAGCACATTCTACAGCCACGTGAGAAACGCCGTGGCCACGATCAAGGCAATGGGGGCAAGCAAGTACTCTGGGGTCGGTACCCTAGATGGACCTAATCTAACCTAGGGAGGTCTTCCTAACTAATAGGAAAGAAACACAAATAATCACTTAATCCACTTTTATTTAAAATGAATCTATTTATAAGGTAATATACAAGAATAATTATTAGACTATTTTTGGGGACGAAGCCCGCAATAGAATTCCGTAAGGAATTCCGTCAAGGAAATCCCATCCAGGGATACCATGGAACAATCCTCCATATTATATATATTTTTTTATTTTTACAAATAAAATCAAATATTGACAGACTTATAAGTTGCCAGTCATAAATGTCGGCAAGTTTGTTTGTGCAATAACCTCTTTTAATAAATACGGCACAAGCAAACGTTGCAGTACCTAGATTCCCTTAGAACCACGAGGGCCCTCATTGCGAAGATGCCGACTACGATGAAACACAGGTGGATTGCATACAAGAGGACGAATCCTAACGAAGAACTTCGGGACCTGGAAGTCATGAACGCATTCCTGGAGGCTGAAAGCGAATGGTACGCGGAAATAGCCGACCCTGAAGTATCCTGGAAGAAAGAAGACCGTCAGCGATCTGCACCACCGAAGACATCATGGGGCCACGAGTGAAGACCAGTGAAGAAGGTTCACTACGTGCAGGGGAATGAAGAGCACCCCCGCAAGAATCGGTGTCCAGTGTGTAACGGCGAGCACTGGATTTACGAATGCAGGAAGTTCAAAGAAGCAAACCTTAGTCAAAAGTACGAAATGGCTAAGACGGCAATTTTATGCTTCAGGTGCCTACGAGGAAGGCATTCAAGGAAGACCTGCAGGGCAGCAGATTGCAAGAAGTGCGGAAGATGGCACCACACCAGTCTTCATGAAGAAAGCCGTCCACCAGCAGCTGTTGGGGATAGAGAAGAATCCCACTGCAATGTCTCCAGTCGCAGAGAAGAGCCCAAGGAAGTCGTCACCTCCGTGCACACTGCCAGTGATGGGCAGGTGTATCTGAAGATGATCCCAGTGGACCTGTATGGACCGAAGGGCGCAGCACGCGTACTGGCCCTTCTGGATGAGGGGTCAACAGTCACGTTATTGGATGCTGGGGTGGCGCGGATGATTGGGGCTGAAGGCAAGGCGAGTCCGATAACCATCGAGACAATTGGAGAACATGGAATCAAGAGGTGCGACTCGCAGAAGATAAGCGTCAAGATCAAAGGAGCTCATCGTAAGAAGAAGGAAACGATTGAAGTTCGAACAATCGACAGTTTGAAGCTCTCAAGACAAGGTGTGGATCGAGGTGTCATCCAAGGATGCTCGCACCTGCAAGGCATTCAAGGTCAACTGATGTATGAAAATGAAGAGCCGAAACTTCTCATCGGGCAAGACAACTGGGGTCTCATCGTCACGAGAAAACTTAAGAAAGGGAAAAGTTGCATCACTGACGAGCTTGGGATGGGTCCTCCATGGGCGTCACAACGGGAAGACGTCACCGGTAAAGTTCATCAACCACAGCAGACTCATCGAAGAAGATGAGACAGAAGCCTTGGTGCGGCGACACTTCGACATCGAATCAATCGGAGTGCAGCCTCGCCGCCCGAGGAACGACGCAGACCAACGAGCGCTTGAGGTCCTGCAGTCAACGACGAAGCGCCTTCCAGAGGGGAGGTTTGAATCCGGGCTGCTGTGGAAGAGTGAAGACGAAACCCTCCCAAACAACTACGTGCAAGCTCATCGACGTCTTATTGGGATCGAAAGGAAATTGGACAAGGATGCAACCCTGAAGACGTCATATGAAGACCAGATTAAGAAGCTGATAGAAAATGGTTACGCAGAGAAGGCTCCAGTATCAACGACCGCTGGAAGAACATTTTATTAGCCGCATTTTGCGGTAATGCATCCCGTGAAGAAGAAGCCAAGGATAGTCCTGGATGCTGCTGCAAAATTTGACGGGAAGTGCCTGAACGACGCACTCCTGCCGGGACTAGATCTTCTGCAATCGCTATTTGGGGTGCTTGTGAGGTTCAGAGAGAAGCCGGTCGCCGTCGTCGCCGACATTCAAGATATGTTCCTGAGGGTACAGATGCGTGAAGAGGACCGCGACAGCCTGAGGTTCCTGTGGCGCGGCGACAGAAGAAATGGGACACCAGACGAATACCGAATGTGCTCAGTGGTGTTTGGTGCGGCTTCATCACCATCTACGGCGATATTTGTAATGAATAAGAACGCAGAAGACTTCAGAGAAGATTACCCGGCGGCAGTGGAAGCCATCAAGAAGAATCACTATATGGATGATTATTTGCAGAGCTTTGCCACAGAGGAAGATGCAAGAAGGATCGCGCATCAGGTGCAAAGCATTCACGCAAAGGCAGGCTTCCACTTGAGGGGATGGAGCAGCAACAGGCCGAAGATCCTCGACGGGATAGGTGATCAGCTCAAAGAAGACAGCACAGAACTGGTTGCTGAAGAGAAGACTCTTGAGCTGAGATGGCTAGTGGCAGAAGACTTGCTGGCCTTCAACTTTGGGTTCCGGAATACCAGCCCGGACATACTCGAAGGCAAGAAGACGCCGACGAAGAGAGAAGTCACCAGCGCCGTGATGTCCACCTTCGACCCCCTGGGCCTTGCTACCCCAGTGTTAATTCAGGGAAAGAAGCTGATTCGGGACATATGGCGCGGGGAGATCGGCTGGGACGACGAGATTCCCGAAGACCAGCGAGCAGCTTGGGCCAAATACGGGAAGGAAGTGTCCGTATTGAGAGACCTTCCAATACTCAGATGCAACTCACCGAAATTAGAAAAGGCAGCGAGTCAAGAGGGAACCCGGTGGAAGTTCATACCACCTGGCTGTCCAAACATGGGCGGCGCTTGGGAAAGGCTCGTACAATCGGCGAAGACGGCTCTGACGACGGTGCTGCAGTCCAGGACACCACAAGAGGAAGTCCTACACACGCTGATGACTGAGGTCGAACACGTGGTGAACTCGAGGCCACTCACCCACGTTAGTTTAGACCCCGACGATAAGGAAGCTCTAACGCCGAACCACTTTTTACTTGGCAGATCTTGTGGAGCACCGGCGCCTGGGGAGTTTGCAGACATCGAGCTCGTCGGGAGGGCAACGTGGAAGACGGCACAACGGCTGACGGATCACTTCTGGAACAGATGGATCAAAGAGTATCTGCCTACCCTGCTGCCGAAGAAGATCAACGGAGCAGCAACGCAGGATCCGCGCGTTGACGACATTGTCATGGTCGTCGACGCAACACTGCCGAGGAACACCTGGCCGAGAGGAAGAGTTCACCGAGTCTACCCTGGACCTGATGGGAGAGTTCGAGTTCTGAACGTGCAGACACCATGGGGGATCCTGAGGCGGCCAACGAGACGGGTCGTCATCCTGGTTCCAGCTGCAGCGTCGCAACCGCAGGATGGAGTGCTACGCACTGCGGGGGAGACTGTTAACGACGCGACATGAAATGGATTCGGCATAATAGGGACATAGCCATACAAATAGTTTTGTAAATAACGCTAGTCCACGCCCTCACTACTTGCGCCCGTCCTCGGATAGGTGGTTATTTTCGAGTGTGACGTAAGCAAGTACTAATAAGATTCTTATAGGAAATTATGATGTTATAGGAACCTAGGTATAGGTATATTTTGAATTCTATTTTGATAACATTGATTTATGGTTGAATTGATGATGTTTGTATTTAATAAAGTTCTTAGAGATTTCATTGGTATAATATAAGCATAATATGAGAAGCTTTATGTATGTTTTGGATAGAATTTAGACCTAGGTTATTTGTAAAATACTGATTTGTTCAGACTTGTCATATTTGTAGTAATTTCATGGTTATTTCGTATCAGATTAGGTACATAATGGTAGATATAACGTTATTGTATATAGGTTCATATAATAAAGTACGTATTTGAAGTAATTGACGTAATATGGTAAGAGATTTTCTCGTTGAATAACTACGTAATTATAGGGTTTATTGTTATGGTTTATTGATAATAATGTGTAAATTGCTTTCTTTTATCGAAATGTAATAATTATTTTCATGGTGTTTTACGTATTTGAAGAGAATAACGAGAAAACCTTTGTTGTTGTATATGTTCCTAATTGGTAATTATATCTTGTTTGATTATGTTAAAATCTAATTGTAATTAGAATGTTTGCATAATTTGATAATGTAAAATGATAAAATTACGTTTGTAACCGTTTCGCCTTAGGTACAATGTTAGGCTAAGTAAGTAGTCTGCCGGCGCAAACGGTATTTTGAGATGGTCTTTGTTCTAAAAAGTTTTTTGTATTTAATTTTATCAAATTGATATTTATGTAAACATATAGGAATTGTTTCGCTCTATTATTTGAATATAATATTGTAATAGTTTTGATTAATAGTTTGAAAGATAATTCGATGTAAAGTTTAGAATCCAAGTAAAACTTAAGTGTAATTAGGTGCAAATTGCACAAACGCGCCAGCCAATCGGAGCGCTGGAATTATTTAGGGCGAAATTTGTATAAAAGGCGCACGCCGAGCTATGGAAGCAGTGTCGGTTTGCGTGCGGATTCGTTCGCACGTCGATCGCAGACGCATTTTCCGCTTTCTAGTGCTTGCACTAGTTGAGCACCCCAAATTTCAGGGGTCGTTTTCACGACTCAGGCTTCGTACCGTACTTCCTAAATTTCATAGAACAGTCGTTGCGATTATTATACATATTCCATCTCCTGCCGCAGTCAGCTAATATCGCAGTTTCTTTAATAAACATTTATAAAAATATTCTCATAAACAAAACCAATTTCCATTCTAGACTATGTCATAGTTAAAGTTAAGATACGTATTAATGTATCTTGCCCCACTAACATAATTGATAGTAATTATGTATGTAAGTTGCACAACTTGCGGAAAAGCTCAGCTTCTGATTTAAACAAATATTTGCATTCATATTGGTACAGAGGTAGGACCCAAATATTAGGTCTTTACCTATGAAATTGCCGTTTTTCACGAAATAAATGAAGCGTAATTTTTTTTATATATTTTTTATTTCTATTAATTAAAATAATCACCCATGCACTCAATGCATCTTTGCCAACGCATTGGTAGCTTATTGATGCCTTTCTTGAAGTAAACAGCTGGACGGGAGGCAACAACTTCTTCAAAGGCATTTTGTACTGCCTCTTGGGTATTGAATTTTTTTCCCGCCAAGAAGTTATCCAAATTCTGGAAAAAGTAGAAGTCTGTAGGCGCAAGGTCTGGTGAGTACGGCGGATGACAGAGAACTTCCAACCCCAACTCTTGTAGCTTGGAGACCGTCTGCTGTGCAGTATGAGGTCGCGCGTTGTCGTGCAGGAGCAGTGGAGCCGAACGATTGACCAAAGCTGGTTGGAGACGTGCGAGTTCTCCATCATTGTGTTCAGTTCTTCACAGTACATATCTGCAGTAATGCTTGTCCCGTTTGGCAAGAAGCTGTGATGAATTACACCCGCGTTAGACCACCAAACAGTGACCATCACATTTCTAGGGGTAAGTTTTCGTTTAGGGCATTGTTTGGGTGCTGAACCAGGGTTCAACCAACCTGCTGAGCGCTTACGATTGTCAAACAGGATCCATTTGTCATCACAAGTAACAATGCGGTTCAGAATTCCTTCATTTGTATGCCTGCTGAGCAGTGCAAGGCACGTCTCCACGCGTACTTCGCGCTGGCGGTCATTGAGTTCGTGGGGTACCCATTTGTCAAGCTTTTTTACCTTGCCAATTTGACGCAAATGGACCAATATTGTTTTGATGCTAACGTCGAAAGCTGCTGCTAATTCGGCCGTGGATTGAGTTTCATCAGCTTCCACAATTGCCTTTAATTCGTCATTGTCGACCAAAGGTTTCGGACGACCACGGGGTTCATTTTTCAGGTCAAAATTTCCAGAACGGAAGCGGGTAAACCAATAACGGGTGGTGCGTTCGTTTGTAGTGTTCGCTCCGTAAACGTCGTTGATGTTGCGTGCCGCTTGTGCCGCTTTGCTGCCACGACGGTACTCATACTCCATAATTACTCGAATTTTTAACTTATTCATGATGACGAAAAATGTTCGAATGCGTTGGAAACAAAACACTAACTATTAAACAAATGACGATTTTAGAAAAAGAATTCCATGTTTGTCAAATAAAATTAATTTGAAATTAGAATTATCAGTCAAAAAAAATATTTTCATTTGAAATGGCCAGTACGGCAAAACGGCAGTTTCATAGGTAAAGACCTATTATATAATAATATTTAGTTGGATTGTTATATTCAGTTATAAAATTTATTATTAATTTATTGCACCTCTAAATGTTTGGCGCAAAGCGGTCCACCGCCATGTCCAGTGCGTTAAAGAGACTAATTTTTAGCTACTTTTCCCGGACCATAACACATTTGTTTTCCTAAATATTTTATTGAAATTCGTGTAGTGGTGATTACTGAGTTACCTTAGTTCTATTTAAAGCACATTTTTAACAACAACTGCGAGTTAACTCCCGATTCGTTTTCCCACAATATAAACTGCAGCTATCGGAAACTTCCGCAATGGGAACCCAGTTACAGCAACGTTAGCCCTATATGCGTCAGCACGTTTGTCACGCCAACAACTTGTGTCACACGTCGTCGCTGGTAAACTAACCATAAAGCCGCTTCTCTCGCGTTGTGCTTCGAATAAAAACCAATCTTCCGGATTCACCGCCGTTGTGCTAAGTGTTTATGTGCAACTTATAACAATTTATGTCACTTATCGTGATGTTTCTGGGAACTATGCAAATACCTTCGGTATAACTCGTGTTGTTCTATGTGCGTACAGTTTTAAATATTATAATTCACCTAATAAAGGAACGTTCTGCCTTTACAGCGATGATGTGAAACTGTAAATTGTTTGAGAGTAACCGGTTACCGACGAGTAACTTTGAAATGGGTAATTAATTTTTTAGCAATATGAATATATGATTCTTTAAAGGTTTGAATCCAAAAGTCGGTCTTTACTCGGTAAATTAGAGGGTGGAGTAACTTCTATGGAATGAAAGTTAGCTGAACTCTGAAATGACGATGTAAAATTTTGTATGTCTTGTTGGAAATCAAAACTGTCAACTAAACTCACAGCGGAGTAATTAAATAAGGGTAAAGTCTAGTGCGATTTTAAATGTAAAAAATGAAAAAATAATATTCACTGAGAAATTTACTTTATGAAACACGGAGTTTCTGACTCAATAATGCGTAAAGGCAAGATTTTAGCACGAAAGCTTTTTACGTTATATTCAATAATTTATAGGTTTAATTTTTCCGAAATTGTGAATTTCGAAACAAAAACTATCTGCAATGGGTAATTAATAGGTAAATAATAATAATAAATTGTTTATTTCAGTAAGTAATAGCACAAAATATATACAGTACAAATATTCAAAAACAAAAATATTTTTGTTTATTTGTTTATTTGAAAAAGACATGCCAACAACATATATACAAAAAAACTCATAATAACATTTTTTTAAACTTATTTCTAGTATATAATGTCAATTATAGGCACTTACAGCGTTCCTAAGTCATAAGCTCATTTTATAACACACATTGTTTAAATTTTTGTTCAGTATGTACTGAGTTCACTACTCCCTATTAAAGGGGTGGGTACTATAAAAAATAAAACATTTAAAAACGAAATATGAAAGTTACTTGATTTGACTTTAGAAGACTTGATATTAAGTTCATTTATTTTGAATAATAATAAAATATATCGCCCTTTGACTTTACAACACACTGTTCACAATAATTTCAAACTTTGCTATTATTTGCTATATTAGTCGCAAAGACTTGTGGCAGATGAGGCCATAAATCACTTTTGTTATAGGGATGCGCACGCGCAGACTTACAAAACTGTCGATAAATTAAAAAACGAGTGAGTCAACGCTGCGCAAACAAATCACCAAATTTTAAAGTCACTAACTAATGACCATAATTAATACGACGGGGAAAGATTGACTTATGATGCAATCGTAAAAGTGACGATAGAAAATTTGCAAAAATGTGTTCGTCACGCAGAAACTCTGCAAGAACAAGATTAGCAGATGGCGCATTTATGCGAACCCCTAATAACACATGTCGGCGACGACGACAGCGGTACTGACGACGATTATGACCATGTTTATTAACTAATTTTGAGTTTAATGATTTTGAATTTTGTTTGTTTTTTTAATTTTTATTTTATTTACCTAAATAAGTTTGTAGTTCAGTTTATATATTAATTTGTTACCGAATAAACGTAAAATAATACATATATTTTGTTTACATTAAATGCCCCACTTAAAATCTAATACTATCGACATACACTCAAAACCAAATGAAGCGCATCTCTAAATCGTTGTGACGTCACCCATAAACAGTGTAAGTGCGAGCGAGATAATGATGTGCGCTGTCCTATTCACACGTTTTATTACCGCGTCTACCACGAGTCACAAACTTTACAAGATATTATCTAATACTTACTTGCTAATCTAAAAAAATAAATTATATATTTTACCAGAGACTAGTAAATATCTATAGACTAACCATGTCTAACAAAATTTTGTGACTTGAAAAATAGTTGTTTTTAAGATAGAGAGATGGCGTTAGTTGTATTCAATTTACAATTTATTTATATTCAGTCAAGATAATACGTAAAAAAACTTAGGATGGCGCTTATTTCATATTTCATTGCAAGTACTATCAGTAGGTATCAGGCGACAACAAACGTTGCCAGCTAGTGCATTATATTATTTGATGCTATGTTGCCGCTCTTATAATTCAGTAACAGAAAACTTTACACCACCGCGGATATTATTTGTAGTAATACTGGGTTACTGTATTGCCAGTATATAATTTTTCCCCAAAAATATAGAATTCATCTACACAGTTTGTTCTTATCTGCCTTTACATAATAAAACGGATTTCAGTGCATTTAATTAATAGGTATATAATATTTTACTTTAATTCTTGATATCGATAAAAATTATGTCTGATAAGTGGATAATTTTAATTTATAATGCATATAACTCATAACTATTTTGCAGTAGATAAAAAAATATTTTCTTGCTGGATTATTATTTAAAAAAATGTTCTTTATCCATCAACTTTTTTTGTTCTTTTTGTGACAACATTTTATTTGTTTGACAATTTGAATTCTTTGTCGTTTATTGTTGTTGCTATGGGTGTGTGTTTGTTTTGGTAATTTTCCCTGCATTTCTTCGAATTCACAATATTTCTGCTCGCCTACTGTGACTCTTACAAATTGTATGGACCTTGATTAAGTTTACGTTTGGCTGCTACATATATCGTATAACATGTGCGTTTATCACAACTGTGATAGTAAAAGCTTTTAAAAATAGGTTATTATGGCAATTAAAATAAAGAGGATGGTAGTGCCCAGGCGTCTCTGAACAAAATAAACTTATACCAGTATGTTTATGGTCTTTTGTAGTTGTTATTTTATCATCTATAAAGTAAGAATAAATTACTATCTACCTATTCTTATTGAGTAAAATTATCAAAATCAATGATATAAAACGATGACATTTTCCAATTTCAGGAAAGGAATAAATTCTACTTGCTAAGGTTTCAGGTTATTTGACAACGCCATCTAGCATTTGCATTACGTTTCTTGTCAATAATTCATATAAAAATTAAACACGACAAGGTTGGTCCAAGCTATTTGAGAGCGAAATCTAGTAATAGCTTGGATTTTGAGCTTTTTCCGAGTCACGAATTTTTGTATGGAGATGGTCAGTCTATAGTTATTTACTAGTCTCTGATTTTACTTAAACCACTTCTTTGCTTTAAAAAATGTTCAAAAAAAATTGGTGGTTCGATTTTCTAGCTGAAACATGACACGGCGACATGCGGCCTCCTTAGAATAGGATCTATTTAAATATTTAGTTAAGATTTTTGCTGAAATTCAAGTATAATTAGATAGAGGAGTAGTGACGGTTTATTCCACGATACAACTGCGTAACTGTAATGTATGTCATTGTAAACTTGGGTTTATTCCAAATTATCTGCGCGGGATCCAACATATAACTACTGATTAGTGAATTATCCTTTTCAGTGGTATAAGAATATTCCAATTTTGGTTTAGATATTTTGGAGTTTCTTGATTTTGAATATAAAAGCAAATAAATATTTCGCTTCTAATTAACACGTTAACTGCCAAAAAAGAGCTTCTTTCTATTCAAGCCATGGGGGACATTGCTGGGCAATGCTGAAGGTTTACATTCGGGCCACGTCGGTGTTGATCGCGGCGAACACCTGTCCTTAAAACGGATTTCCACACCAACTCACAGCGCTATCAAGTTAAATAAAATATCATCTGACCTGAAAAAAAAGATGGTTCTTGAGGAAGTAGGAAATGAGCAAATTAGATAAAATTTTGACTTCAATTTTTATTGTGAAATTTTTAATTCAGGTAAAGAATATTACATGAACTGAATATAGCGCAATTTTTAAGAAGACTTATTTTATAGCATAACAATATATATAAATTTAAAAAAAATATGCAAACAATTGAAGTTTTAGTAAATTTTTGCTTGGTTCGAACAGAAAATTGAGAGCCGCCCAACATAGACCGCGTTGGCATTAGACGTGTTAATTTCAGTTTAATGACGAGTATTAAATAAAAAAATATAAAAATGGTGTTAGTACGTCACGAATCTGGTGACATATTATTGTAACCTAAGCTTTGAGTTATCTTTGTATTAAAACTTATCAGTCGTGGAGGGCTGTGGAGAGGGCTTGATCCACTCTGACCGGAGGTACAGCACGCCCTCACACGATACGAAGAAGAAAACTCAATTGATTTATTAACAAATGATATGATACTGTTTACTTTCTAGAAGATACACGTAAAATTTATATTGAATATTGACTACTCATAAAAGATAAAAGCTATTCAGTGTAAAATACCACCATGTCCAATTGCAGAATGCTTGTACAACAACTTCGATTAAAAGAATGAAGTTTCCTTGGATTTAAATAAAGTTATTTTTTTAAGAGGACACAATACACAAACTTCTCACCTCAATCTATAACTCTATGTGAGCTACGAAGGTGTTTTTATATTTTTTTTTAAATTATAAAAAAATATAATAAATGTAAGTATAATATATTTTTCATTTTTGTTGAAGTTTGTTTAGTCATCACAAGATTCTTGAAGTCCTAAAGTCCAAAACACGATTATAAACAAAAAATACATTGAAAAAAATCGCGAAAACTACGTGTTTTATAACGTTATATAAATATTAATCTCTGAATTCTAACGGCATTTCAGATTAATTTGTACACTGAAACATGTTCACTGTATTGTTAGTACCTCAAAACACTTTTTTGAATGTATCGACCGTTTTGTTTTAAATTAGGCAATATTCGATTTGGCGTTTACGTCGTTTTTTTAAACGCGATTGGTAACTATCGCTATCCTGCTCACTCTCATGTTAAAGGTTGTTATTTCTTTCGTTTCGGAAAGATTATGAATAAAAAAAAAAGGATTTACCGGTGTCCAAAGGAAGGCTGTTAATGTAGTAAACTGTTTAGTGGGTAATCAACGACAATCACAACAGCCTCAAATATGCCACTGCAAGGACTTCTGGCTCACCAAACTATAGGGGTGGTTTTAGACAATTTGTATACCACCCCTGTGCCCACTTCGACACAATGTCTTACGCTTACGCTTATGTAGTACGCGGGTTAACTCACGATGTTTCCCTTTATGGTTGGAATATAATATATAAATAAATAACAAATCAATGTTTGTAACTTTCTATTTTATTTTAATAATAATGTTTAATTAGCTTCCAACATCCTGATTAGCGATTTTGAACTTTTTGAGGAACCGAAATCAAAGGTTTTCCTTTCAAATGCTTAGTCATAATATAATATTTTCTTATTTTGTGATATGTAGGTATATAATCAAAGCAATCTCAAATTACTATCAAATTCAATCAGTTCCCGACTAGACCACGTAAAGTACAATCAGAATGATCAGCAAATTGTTAGGAGGTAAATGCGTGAGGCTCATGAGTTGTCATGAAGGCATTTGTGTGGTTGTTGAACGCCGGTGCTGATGTAACGCCTAATTGGAGTGTTCATTATGTTTATTACGATTCCTGATTTTGCAGCCTATATTCTATAATAATTGTTTTACATTTCTGTGGTTACGTTCACTCTTGGTTATGAAGCATAAAACTAGATAATTTTTAGTACAAAATTTTTATATACGTATTTATTCTACATTGTTTACATATTATAGAGCAATTTCTTTGGACTATCGCTTTATTAAGCAATTAGCACAAACAACAATTAAAGACATCAAAATGGTTTTGGTTGGTTCGAAAATTATTGTAAGAAAACTGTAAAGGAAAAGTTGTCTTTCTGTTTGATAGGCAAGTCACTGTCTAAATTTAAAATTAAAGCAATTTATTAATGTGGTCCTATTAGAAAAAAAAATCTCTTACTCCATTATCCATGGATTACTTCTTTGTAAGTCTACTAAAAACTCTTATCTTAACTCTTAAACCAAGTCCTTTGTCACGTTGTTATTTAAGAAAACAATACTGATAAGATGAGCAAAATGTTTTAATACAATTTTACTGCCGGATTCACACACGTCCCAATATTTAAGGTTTCATCAATATACATAGATATACTTTGTTGTATGGCTAAGTTTAAGAAAAAGGCAGCTCTCGATTGAAAGTAGGTAAACTTTATTTAAATAATGGTTTTCAAGGTGACAGAAAACATGTTAGTGATTAACGCGCCGGATATAAATTTTTATTGGAATTCCCGCGCAGCTCCGACTGTTTGATTCCATTTTAATATTTACTGGAAAAGATATAAAATTGTTTACGACATTCTGAGAGATCAATTTCGTAATAGGTTTGCGTTTCATACGCTTCTGGTTTATTTATTCTTGTATACTTAGATCAGGTAAATAGCCAATCAAATGCAAACAAAATGTCATCAAGTCGATATTTATTGGCCTTAAATTGGAAAAGGAAATTTTGAAGTTCTGGCCACTTTAAAATTGAAATATAAAATTGGGCATGTGAGTTGTGAAACTCAAGAGTAATCCTTCCTTCCTACACTTAACAAAGTGAACGTTGATTGGATACTACTCTATTATACTTCGAAAGTTGTTTCACGATATCAATGCTATGTAAATGCGTTATAAATGTTATTTATTTCAACCACTTTCTATGTGAAAAATTTGTGCAACAGTTAATTTAAAACAATATACACCGCTTGCATCTTATTAAACGATTTCATCTTTTTCTAGGGTACACTACATAAATCCGAAACTCTTAATTCCAATAGTCATAATTACGAATTTCAAAATTCCGAATTTTATAACACCGAATGTTACATAATTCCGAAAATGGAAATTCCGTGTTTCATAATTCCGAATTTTTCTTCTTCAAAACTTCAAAATTCAGAACGTTTATAATTACGAAAATCAATATGCCAATCAATATTTGAAAATACCGAACCATAAAAAATCTGAATTATTAATAATCCGCAATATCATAAATACGAATCCCGAATAATATTAGTTGCAATAACAAACGCCTTGTAAAACTGCATGACACATCAATTTATACGTTCGAGCATTCAAGTAGTCAGCTGGAAATGAGAAAGTTTATTTAGTTTTTTGTACCGAGTTATTTCTTGAGTATATAGGTTATGTACTGAAATGACAATCCCTTTTTGGCGCTTCGCCAGTCGCTGCCGCGGCACGCCCGCTGCGCTCGCTTGGCTCGCGCTGTACTGTCTACTAACTGCTCCTCCTCGCTTCGCTCGTCGTCGTGCCTAATTTGTATAATTTCAATGTGCATTATTCATATTAATTTGTGTGACAGGAGATTTAGATTATAATTTTTAAAATATACCCGTTTTAGGGTGTTACCACACCAATCGATCGACCGTCGATCGATGGCAGAACAGAGCAGTTGACGTCGCAGTAGTCGTGATGGCCTATAATTGTCTGACGCCCCCTGAGTTGGTAATTTAGTAGTAAAATAATCCCATGCATTTATATGAAGGTATATGTAGTCCGCCAACCCGCAGTAGGCGTGATGACCTACAATTGTCTGACACCATCCCTGAGTTGGAGAAGGCTGATATCCCTCCAGTGATTATTAAGGGTATGATTATTTACCAATCGATCGTCCGTCGATCGACGTCGACGGATCGACGTAACACCCTTAGATACAAAATCTGAATGTTAGCATTGCATTTTCGGAAAATTAAAATTCGGAATACCATATTTCGGACTAGTAAGACAGCGGGTTTTTAATTCTTCGTGCTAATGAAAATCGGAAAATTAATATTTTGAATTTATGAATTTCGGTAAAATCAGAATACTTACTTTTTTTAAGAATCGAAATCGTGTGGAATTAAGACTCTTCGGGATTGTGAAATTCGGAATTTCAAATTTTTTCTAAGACAGCAATGTTACACATTATTAAGTTGAAAATAGTTTTTAAAATATTGAATTGTGGTTGAGGTTAAAACTGTAAAGCCAAATTTGATAGATAGTTTTCGACTAAGTGGGGTTCAATTCCATATTAATCTCCTAAATTGTACTCTCAGCTTCACGTCAGATTTATTTCCTTTGTGTCTGCTAAAGAATATTTTGGATTCATAAATTATTTGTGCCGTTGCAGAGTGCACAGCAAAATGTTCACTTGGTGTACAGACAAGAAGTCGGTTTCTTTGTGAGGTTTCGCTGTTGGATGTCTAAACGACCCGAAGTACGATACTTATAAAACAACGCTGCTATTTTTCAACCTCTATAAGTTTCTTTTTAAATATACGCCCAGCTAGTAAAACAATAACCTACAATTGCTTGTGCAAGAGACACGTACTTGATGCAGAAGTCGTTTAAACACCCAGATATGTAAGGTTCCTAACTTTGCTGAAACATAATCACTATGAGCTTACCAGGTAAGCGCTGGTCTAACATAAGTTCTTAATATCTCACGCAATGCTTTTTCAATCCTTGGCTTTTTTCCAAAGCTTTTACCTTCACAGAGCTGAGATTAGGTGGATAAACTGATGCATCCTTAGATGGCGTGCTTGCATATTGTTGTGTTCTATTTTATACTTGTAAATCATACGTAGTTGGTCTTGCTCTCATTAAGAGTTAGTACGTTTTTTTCTAGCCAATTATAAACTACTATCATGGCAGATTCAGCCCTACCAAATACCGTCTTCCAAGAGCCTCCAGTGAAAATTATTGCCGAATCGGCAGCATGGCACAAAACTCTTCAAAAGGGTTAACTGATTTCTGAAGTGCGGTTTAATCTGAGGTCAGCTTGCTTCGATAGGGTTGACGGACTTGTATGAGTTGAAAGATAAGTCAAGCAAATTTTATAAACAAATGTAGAATTATTTATTTATTTTTATTTATTTAACAATTTATGTACACACAAGTTAACAGATAACTTATAGAAACAATACAAAATATGTAAGTACAAAGGTACAGCTTATTTCTAAAGAAATTTCTTCCAAGACCCAAGACTGGAGGGTTTGGTCAAAAAGCAATGATAGTGTGCACTACGACTTAATATACTTAAATACTATATTATGATTGAACCAATAACAATATTTATGAATATTAATACATACATACATATTTATATATACATACATATATACCATATTATAAATACCTGAATAAAATACATAAATAACTTATGTTTAAACTCACTATTTTCGTAGCCGACGAACGAGCATGCGACTCAGCTAAGTGGCCTTCACACCTCCGGATATCGTTAATAGGTGTTATATTTATTAGTATTGATTCAAATTCAAATTCAAATCATTTATTCATAATCACTGGGAGATTTTACAGGTGGTGAGATGTAATTATTTGTACAGCCATGATTCGCCTTAATGGCATATGAATTATAATATTTTATAAAAAAATTATTGTATTAAAATATAATTAATGAATTAGAATAACAATAAAAGAAATATTAAAATTTGGAATAAAAGACAATAACAAAAATAAACATTAATAATAAATCACGTCAAAAAATGAGATTATTAAAGTCAAATAAACAGGCAAATTAATTACATAACTAAACAAACAGTCAACTTATTATGAATTTCAAATGTGATACAATATCATTATTTGGAATGAAAAGAGAATAATAATTAATTATTAATTATGGGTCATGTCATCAAAAAAATCTTATTTATCTAATTTATTATAGAGAATAGGTGCCACGCTATCAATGCTAATTCTTTGTAGAAGGGGTTTGTGCGTAAATAGTGCCCTCACGGCGGGTGCCCATAGAATATTTCTCGAAGTAATGTGGATTACTCCTCACAAAATTTGCGATTTTGCTAATGTACATAGCCGGTAATGTTAGGATTTTCTATTTACGGAAGTATGGTTTACAAGATTCTTCTTGCTTAAGTCCAAACATAGACCTAAGACATCTCTTTTGAGCCCTGAAAACTGTGTGTTTATCTGTGGTGTTGCCCCAAAACATAATCTCATATCTTATTATTGATCCAACATTTCCAAGATATGATTTTAATATTGGCAAAATTTCTTAACTTATATAGCGCAATTGAGAATTGATTAACTTTTCTGGTTAAGTTTGTAATATGCTTTTTTCATTTCAACGTATTATCTATTGTCAGACCTAAAAATTTAGTAGAGTCAACTTCTTTCACCGTTTTACTAAGATAGTTTATGTTAATGTTTAATGGATAGTTGTTCCTTCAAATTCATTGTCAAATTATTTGATGTCAACCAGTTTAATAATGATGTTAATGTTTTATTTATGTCAACTTCTGTATTTTGATTATGTTCATAAGTAAATAGAAATGTACTATCGTCCGCAAACATTGTCATGTAATGGTAAGTCACATTAGGGAGGTTGTTTATATAAATAATAAACCCAACTAGCGTTCTAGCCATTCGTGAAAGGCTGCCCCACCACCTGTGTAAAATCCCGGGATTGCTCCGTCTCCGATACTTGGAAGTTCTGGATTTTTCTGTTTTATGTGTCTATGTAGATACTGGCCTGGACCGAATTGTATACGCCAGTATTTACCGATCACACACAGGAGCTCAGGAGACAACTCGACTTATTGAATATCTTAGTGATACTGCAGATAAGGTCCAACGACGCTATCCCTCTGCGCAGTTGGTGTTCCTTGGGGACTTTAATGCCCACCATGGACAGTAGCTCTACCCGTTCAAGGACACCGACCACGCTGGCAGAGAAACCTATCGGTTCGCAGTAACTCATGGTCTCTCCCAGCTCGTCCACGAACCTACGTGCATTCCTGACGTTGTTGACCATACTGCGTAATGCTTGGACCTTCTGCTGACAACCGATCCAGACAGATACTCGGTGTCCGCCATTAGGGACATCCGACCACTGTCTGGTGAAATCTGTGTCGCAATACTCGGCAACCGATACCAGCCCAAAAGGCAATAGGCGAGTATGGTGGTTCAAGTCAGCAGATTCAGTCATTGGGATGAGATGCGTCACTTTTTCGCCTCTTATCCTTGGCGGCAAGCTTGCTTTACTTCCAATGATCCATCATGCTGTGCTGATGATGTCTCCAGCGTGATATGTCAAGGTATGGAGTACTTTATACCGTTATCTGATGTATCCCTGGAGTCCAAAGCCCGCCCATGGTTTAATGCTGATTGCCTCCTAGCTGAAAAGCGTAAGCATGCAGCATACCTCGCCTGGGCTAGCGCTCGCAGAAGCAAAGCTATGGATCTCCCAGCTAAGAAGCAGGCGCACAATGCTGCTGCCAAGTCCTGCAAAAAAGTGATCAGAAGCGCTCGTTTCGACCACATTGGCCGTATCGGGGACAAGTTAGCATCCTATCCCACGGGGAGTAAAGCTTTCTGGTCCCTTGCCAAGCCGGTTGAGATAAACTTCTGTCACCCATCACTGCCACCACTGCAAAGGCCTGACGAGTCTTTGGCCCACAGCGCAAAAGAGAAGGCAGACTTGTTCGCAAATCTCTTCGCGGAATGTTCACGTCTAGATTTCAAAGGTAAAAGCCCACCCACTTTACCGCCATTCGGCCCCAAGATGGAGGCCGTCCAAATTCACCAGAAAGAGGTACTCAAATGTTTACTAAATCTAGACGTGAACAAAGCCAGTGGTCCGGATGGCATTCCCGCAGTGGTTCTAAAGCACTGTGCAGCCGAGTTGTCTCCTGTTTTGATACGCCTGTATCGACTCTCTCTAAGGACTGGAAAAGTTCCAAAATCATGGAAGTTTGCAAACGTACAGCCAGTACCAAAAAAGGGCAGTCGAGCCGACCCAGTCAACTATAGACCTATTGCAATCACTTCCATAATTTGCAACGTAACGTGTATTGAACCATCGTCTCCTGACGTACCTAGAGACTAATGAGCTCCTCAGTGACAACCAATATGGTTTCCGCGGAGGACGCTCAACAGGAGACCTTCTAGTGTACGTCACACATCTATGGAGCATGGCCTTGAAAGGGCACGGAGAGGCAATAGCTGTATCCTTAGATATCTCCAAGGCCTTTGATCAGGTATGGCACGAAGCCCTCTTGAGCAAGCTTCTTGCGTATGGCATACCATCTGGACTCTGCGACTGGATTTCTGATTTCCTGAGGGAACGGTCAATTCGAGTTGTCGTCGATGGCTTCTCATCGTACCTAATAGCGATCAACGCCGGCGTACTTCAGGGATCTGTTCTCTCTGCAACATTATTCCTGCAGCACATTAATGACCTTCTTTTATCAGAAGGCATTATTGGTTACGCTGAAGACAGCACTGTTGTAGAGAGATATGTGTCCAATGCGCGAGCGAGTCCAAACCAGATCCAATTTCAGAGAGAGTCGATGATCGAACGGGTTGATTTGACACTATGTAGGATTTCCGATTGGGGTGAAGCCAATCTTGTCAAGTTCAACCCTTCCAAAACCCAGGCATGTCTCTTCTCCAGTAAAAAGAGCACATTCAACTTGACGCCCACTTTCCAAGGTGTATCTGTACCGATCACAAACCATCTAGGGCTTCTAGGCATTACCATCACGTTGAAACTTAATTTCGGTCAACAGATTGAAACCATGGCACAGTCAGCTTCCAAAAAATTGGGAGTCATCGCAAAGGTCCGGCGGTACTTCAACTCCGAACAGTTGCTCAACCTGTACACAGCCCAGGGTCGATCCTGTATGGAGTACTGTAGCCATCTTTGGCATGATTCCGCTAAGTACCATCTTGAAGCGTTGGATTCTGTCAACCGAAGGGCCCGTAGACTAACTTACTTCTTCGAGACTGCAAAGTCTCGAACATCGTCGAAAAGTTGCTAGTCTATCGGCTTTTTACAGATTGCACTTTGGAGAGTGAGCAAATGCTCTTTTTCAGCTGATCGAACCTTCCCCCTTTCTCCACCGATCAACCAGACGCAAACAGAAGTTTCACCCGTTTGTGGTTAGCGTGCCGAAGAGCCGAACTAAACGGTTCGATAGCTCATTTTTGGTTCGTGTTGCCAAAGAGTGGAATGATTTGCCAGCGTCTGTTTTTCCAGACAAATATAACCCTGGAGCTTTTAAGTGTAGAGTGAATAGGTACCTCTTGGACAGGCGTGTATGATCCTCGTATTCATCGTCACTTTCCATCAGGTGAGATGGAAGACAAACGCCTGCTAATTATTAATTAAAAAAAAATAATTAAATAAACATTTGTAATACTATGGGCCTAATGTAGGCACTGCCACATACATAAGGAGCGCTCATAAAAATAAAGAATACATAAAATCAAAGAATACATTACCAAGATGTTATTATTATTACACGAATATCAACTTAATTAAACTACAAATTTGTCGTTCATGTATTCGATTACCGTATTTTTATATATATAAATTTGTTTTTTAAATGTTTTTTTATGTAATTAGGAAGGAGATTATAAAGTTTTATGGACATTACAAGGTTCAATCTGTTGATGTGGGTTATTTGTCTTCTATTACTTACATAATATTATGATCTTATAAGTTCGAGAGCGTTGCCGCGAATACCATAATATTCAAGTTTGTGATGTAGAGTTTTATGATGAACGGAATCAAAAGCTTTAGTCATGAATAAGGCTAATGTTAGTTTTCTCTTCATTAGTACCTTATTACCTTTGAACATTATTACCTTTGAAGAAATTGCCATGTTTAAAGATTTATTTTTACGTAATCCATATTGGTTTTGGACAATAAGTTACTACTCTCAATGAAGTTGTTGAGTTTATCATAAATCAGTATTTCAATAATTTCTGAGAGCACAGAAATCTTAGCAATCGGACGATAATTTTTTTACAAGTTTTTTATCATCTTTTTAATTATTGGGACAACTATTGATAGCTTTAATCTGTCTGGAAAGATCCCCTGCTGCGTGCATAAGTTGATGATATAACTTCGAGTTAGTGCTATCAAAGATGTAGGTCGTCTACATCTTTGATAATTTTCATAGAAATATTATCGTAACCCACGTTATTAGTATTTCTAAGTAAGTTAATAATTTTTAACAATAATAATAATAATAAAAACACTTTATTGCTCACAAAAACGGAGTATAAATTTACAATGGAAAACTTAAAACTAAAGTGGGCAAAGGCGGCCTTATCGCTAGCAGCGATCTCTTCCAGACAAACTTTTGTGTGGACAGAAAACTACAAAAAGAAAGAGAGGTAGTGCATTATAAGGAAAAAAAAATACAGTGCAATGAATAAATAAATATATAAGGAATAAATGTTAAATACACAAATATGGTAACATAACACTAATATGTAATTGATAGTAAACTTATAATAAATAATTGTAATTGTAGATAAGTAATTGTAGATCACAACTTTCCAAAAAGATGTTTATGGAGTTTGGATTTAAAAGTGGTTATGGACTTCAAGTGCCGTACAACAGCCGGTAGAGCGGACAACAGGAGCAACAGATGAGCGGACCTGACTGTGAAGGATTCGTGAAAATATCCTGATCGAGTAAGTGGTGCCTCAATGAGGTTATCAGCATCAGATCGTAGGTCGCGGTTGTGTCGTTTTAATACGTCATTTGCTGTTGTAGGTGTCAAAAAAATTGAATTAATGCTATTGCAATAATTATTGTTTCTTGGAAGTTCGTCAATGTCTTCAGTTTTTACTGAGTCAATGAAAAAGTTATTAAAATCATTTGCTATTCTTGTCGGTTCTGATATTTCTTTGTTGTTATTCAATATGCAAG
The DNA here is from genome assembly GCA_923062675.1 of Marasmarcha lunaedactyla. NCBI lineage: Eukaryota > Metazoa > Arthropoda > Insecta > Lepidoptera > Pterophoridae > Marasmarcha > Marasmarcha lunaedactyla. The sequence goes on from OV281344.1 coordinate 2,775,443, forward strand.
ATATAAATTTTTTTGGTTAGAGTTCATTGTATTTATTAATTATTTTCCTTGTCGCTTGAGATTTGTTTATTGTTTGACAAATAAATATTCATTTTTTATTTTTTGAGTCAAACTTATTATTTTTTTAAATTTAGAACTGTAGTTTTTAAAAATAGATTTATTAGGTAATGTAGGAGACAGACGGTGTTTCCACAAAAGGTAACGTCTTTTTTTACTGTATATTTTGATGCCTTTTGAAATCCATTTAGGTTTCTACGTAGCATACGTTTTTAATATAATCTCTGGGAAGCACAGGTTATACAAGAGGTGAAATGGTCATGGAATATATTAAAGGCAGTGTTTGGATTATCCATGTTAAATACTTCGGCAAAACTCAAGCTAGCAATTACATCAATAATTTTTTTAAATTATTTTGAGAAAAATCACGTTTGTTACAATCGTGTACCAATATTGATTGATTGACAGATTGTAACAATATTTAAGCCTACATAACATTTTAATGGATACTCCAGAATTTGGGCAGTAAGGTCTGATAGAGCTAACTCCACTATTTCTTCCTTAGCTCCGCGTAGATTATGCATAATATTATCGAAGCATGCCTTACTTTGTAATTTTGTCGGCTCTTTAAATTGAAAGTGTAGGTTATAATTAAATATTGTATGCATAAAGTCACGGGTTATTGTATTTTAAAATGTCAATATTGAAGTGACCACAAACAATAAATTTAAAGTCATTAACATATATAAAAGTAACATATATAAAAGTTTGGTGTAGCCTTCTTAAAAACATATTAATTAAGTGCATAATATCGTGGGGGTCGATGTGTAATTTTAATTGCTGAGCATTCTAGTACGTCATGAATAGATTGTTTTACTAAAAATTTAAGATTTTCAAATTCCAAGCTATTCTCGATTAGAATGCAAGAGGCTCCATGACGACTTTCCCTACAATAATATGACACTAATTTCTAATTAGTAATCAGGAGGTTTTTTAAATCTTTTACCATCATATTATGTTCTGTTATGCATATTATGCCTACGGTTTTTTGGTTTCTTGTAATCTATTTAAATCTACCATAAGCAAATCGGATTTTGTGAGCAGGCCGTCTATATTTTGATATTTTGATCTACATCAAAATTTAGTAAAACAATCTATTCATGACGTACTAGAATGCTCAGCAATTAAAATTACACATCGACCCCCACGATATTATGCACTTAATTAATATGTTTTTAAGAAGGCTACACCAAACTTTTATATATGTTACTTTTATATATGTTAATGACTTTAAATTTATTGTTTGTGGTCACTTCAATATTGACATTTTAAAATACAATAACCCGTGACTTTATGCATACAATATTTAATTATAACCTACACTTTCAATTTAAAGAGCCGACAAAATTACAAAGTAAGGCACGCTTCGATAATATTATGCATAATCTACGCGGAGCTAAGGAAGAAATAGTGGAGTTAGCTCTATCAGACTTTACTGCCCAAATTCTGGAGTATCCATTAAAATGTTATGTAGGCTTAAATATTGTTACAATCTGTCAATCAATCAATATTGGTACACGATTGTAACAAACGTGATTTTTCTCAAAATAATTTAAAAAAATTATTGATGTAATTGCTAGCTTGAGTTTTGCCGAAGTATTTAACATGGATAATCCAAACACTGCCTTTAATATATTCCATGACCATTTCACCTCTTGTATAACCTGTGCTTCCCAGAGATTATATTAAAAACGTATGCTACGTAGAAACCTAAATGGATTTCAAAAGGCATCAAAATATACAGTAAAAAAAGACGTTACCTTTTGTGGAAACACCGTCTGTCTCCTACATTACCTAATAAATCTATTTTTAAAAACTACAGTTCTAAATTTAAAAAAATAATAAGTTTGACTCAAAAAATAAAAAATGAATATTTATTTGTCAAACAATAAACAAATCTCAAGCGACAAGGAAAATAATTAATAAATACAATGAACTCTAACCAAAAAAATTTATATCTTGCATATTGAATAACAACAAAGAAATATCAGAACCGACAAGAATAGCAAATGATTTTAATAACTTTTTCATTGACTCAGTAAAAACTGAAGACATTGACGAACTTCCAAGAAACAATAATTATTGCAATAGCATTAATTCAATTTTTTTGACACCTACAACAGCAAATGACGTATTAAAACGACACAACCGCGACCTACGATCTGATGCTGATAACCTCATTGAGGCACCACTTACTCGATCAGGATATTTTCACACAAACTTACAATTGAAAAGTGCACATCTAGAAATAGAAAACCTTCACAGCGAAAATTACGATTTAGTGACCAACATAATAGGATACCTTCTTCATCGAGACAAAAGAAAAACAGAACTTTCTACACCTAAGAAAAATACAACTAAAAAAAAATCTGACATTGTTAATAAATTACCTGACGTACAAAAACCAAAAAAACATAGGAGATAATTATGCATTCTAATGCTGCGTTCCGTTTGCCGATTACAGCGCTCACAGCGCTAAAAGTGCTCAAAACCGTTCCGATTCCTTGTAATTGTTCGGTGAGAAAATTAATTTCGTCTTGCAATTGCACAATTGGATGGTATTTAAAGATTCATATAATGAGTCGTTTGGTAGGCTCATTACTGTTCTTTCAAATATGGAATCTTTTGTGAGGTCTGTCAATGAAAACGATCTTCTATTTATCTTATTTAAGCTATTATTTAATGTTTTTTCCTTTCAGTTTCCGGTCTGCGCAATGAAAAATGAAGATGAATCATCTGTTTCTGTATCGGAATCACAGTGTTTGTTTTTTATATTATTCCTAACCGTTACGTTTTCCATTTCCATATAATAAACTTATATGTCTCTATTAAATATAAAATATTTCATTTTGTTGTAAAATTATATATGTAAAATTGTAGACTTGTAGATCATGATGCTTGTACCGATTACAATACGATGCGTGGCCGGCCGTCGGTTGCGTCTGAGACTCACTTCGCTCCTGTAGTTCTACCGAGTGCTGCCTCCTGTTGGCTGGAACAGCCACGTGACTGTGATCATCATGGCAGACGCAAGGGGAACGACTTTAGTTAGTAACGCCCTAAACGAATTCTTAACAATATAAATTATACTGTGAAAATATTTATCAGTAGTACTAGTAGTATATACTGATCTTGTGCGTATTTATGTGAAGACGTATAACATAGGTACTGGCCAAAGACATTCAACTAGCGACTGACTGCTAGGGAGCCGACCCAAGCGAAGTTGCGTCTCTATTTACAGACGGCCGAGTAGTGTAGTGGTTAGTTGCTCTAACTCATACGCCAGAGGTTCCAGGTTCGAGTTCTGGCCGGGGCATTTATTTGTGTGATGAACACAGATGTTTGTTATCGGGTCATGGTTGATATATGTATGTTTATTCTGGGTTCCCCCCAAGTTCGCTATATGACCATCCATAAAACATGCTCTGCTTCTTGGGGCTATACAGTTGGTGTGTTTGTCTGGGGATTTATTATTATTATTAATTATTATTTATTCGCCACTCAAGAATTATACTACATATTTGGAATTCATATTGCTACGTCAGTTCTGCGATATTTCAAGCTATGCTATTAGTGTTTAGTTTACTCAGGAACCTTCTCATTTTTAAATTATGAACCCTTAATTTCTGAATCATCTTTGTTGCAAAATATCAGTGCTAAATAGTATAAGCTTGTCCTAAAAAACAGTTGCTAGTTGCAGTTATAATATGATATACTAGCGACCCGCCCCGGCTTCGCACGGGTCTATGTCATTGCATTTTAAATCTGTACTATCTTCGAAAATATTCATTTAAATTACACACTGTTAAGGGCCATTTTTATCTATATTACATGCACAATGTATTTAAGTTAATTAATTGGATAAGGATTAATGCTGTATTGCTTAAAATCGATTCGTTAATAAGCCATTATTTCGCGTAAAAAGTAAAGGATCAGAAATGGTTATTGTGGATTAGACCTTTTTAAGGTGTACAATACTGTAGCATATTATTTTGATCTATCTAGTAGGGTTCAGCCAGCGTTTGCAATGTAAGGGCAGAAAAATGTGTTTATTTACGACATCACATGAGAAACCTCTAAGATTATCAATGTTCCTCTTCTATATTATGCATGTATTATACATATAAATACCTGAGGTGTTGAAATTAATATAAATAACCGCCTTCCCTCAATACTGTTAAGAATGACACATGTCAACGTCATTTTTTTTTTTTTTTTTTTGTTCCCCTCCGCGGGAAGGGCAGGAGGATAAAAATGCCCTGACGCATACTCTGGCGCGATTCCAAAGTTATGTGGGACTCGTCCCGACGCCTACCAGGACCATACCCACTAAAAACCCCCTGTCGGCTCGTGCATTTTTGCCACTCAGCCTTCATCGGAGCGACGGCCAATTGGAGAAAGAGGCCGCGCTAGCGGGGCCCAGAAGGGGTCACCCGCTGGGATTACATAGCACTGAAGGTGCTCAAAAATTAAAAGTAAAATAAAAACATTAAAAATGAAAAGTAAATAATGAAAACATTAAAAATTGAAAAATTAAATATGCATTAATTCGGATTTACGTTAGAATTAGAATTTGCGGCCAGAAGGGCCTCGAGATCGCGTGACAGTCTGGTGGATGAGTACGTTTGCGCATTTCTAGGCCTAGCGACTTTGAACTTCGAGTCTAACACAGGAGCAGCATATGAGACAGAATCACGAACTAGAGGATTGGGATGGGTTTCGGAGCGTTTGAAGAACGCTTCAGAGAGTGTTTTTAGATATTGTTGTACTGTAGGCAGTTCAAGATCTCTATGCAAGTCCGCGTTACGCACGTACCACGGTGCGCCTGTGGCCCGGCGGCAAAAGAGGTTTTGAACTACCTGCAGTTTGTGCAGGAGGGTGGGTTTGGCGTGGGCAAAGATTGGCGAGGCATACGTCATGACGGGTCTAACGCAGACCTTGTAAAGTGTACGTTTGTTTCTGAAGGACATTTTACTTTTTCTACCTAACATGCTATTTAGGCGGACTAAATAGTGACGAGCGAGTTTCGAAACTCTTTCGACGTGTGGCTTGAAAGAAAGCGTCGGATCTAATGTGACGCCTAAGTATTTAGTACTGCGCTTCCAGGGGATGGGAATGCCTAACATTCGAACGTGGGGATCGCCATCGGGACGACGGCGTTTGTGGTCGAAGCGCATCGCAGAACTCTTTTCAGGGTTCACATCGATGCGCCATTCTTGAAACCATGCACCGAGGGCGTTTACGGCCTTCTGGAGTCTGGTTACAAGGTGCCGAACACCGTGGCCTTTGGTATAGAGTGCGGTGTCGTCAGCGAAGAGGGCGAGTTCGACGCCTTTCGGCGGGATGGGAATGTCGTTGGTGTACACGGTGTACAGCAGAGGGGCGAGGACTGAGCCTTGAGGGACTCCAGCCTTTATGGGACGAGGTGCAGAAAGCGTGCCTTCGTGTTTAAATCGAAACGTACGGTCTTTGAGAAACGACGCTATTATCCTGACTAGGCGATCCGGTAAGCCTATCTTGTAGAGTTTATAAACGAGACCGCTGTGCCAGACTTTATCGAAAGCCTTGGCTACGTCAAAGAAAACCGCGACTGTTTTATAACGACGCGGATAGAAACCGTCAAGTATATACTCGACGATTCGGTGGACTTGCTGAGGGCAGGAGTGTTTCGCGCGAAAGCCGAACTGATGGGGAATAATGAGAGGATCGCCATCCGTTGGAAACAGATGGTTCCGCATTCGAGAGAGTATGACTCTCTCGAGAAGTTTAGACATTGCCTTGAGGAGGCTGATGGGTCTGTGATTAGCCGGGACGTTCAGAGGTTTGCCCGGCTTGGGAATGCCTATGACTGTCGCTTCTTTCCAAGCTTTTGGAAAGTAGCTATGGTCGAAGCAGGCATTGAAAATGATAGCTAACAAGGTAAGCATCTGTTGAGGTAGGTGCTTAAGTGCGTGGTTGGAAATTCCATCCGCACCCGGAGCCTTTTTGGACTTTTGATTTCTAATGAGAAGCAAGATTTCGTCATTAGAGACTGTGACAGGGTCGGCGGTGATGGGGAGAGAGTCTCTGCGAAGGACTTCGTCCTCCACCGCCTGGATGTGTGAGGGATCAGCAGGTTGCGTGCTGGGCGAGCATTGTGCGGCAATGCTGTCGGCGAAGCATTCGGCTTTCTCTTCGACTTCGAAGGCAGTAGTGCCATCGGGACGAGTGAGAGGAGGAACGTGAGAGACGGTGTCTACGCGTAAGGCTCGGGCCATGCTATAGTACGCTTGGTGGGACGGAGAGATATTCGCCATGAGATCGTTCATCTGAGCGTCTCGGAGTTCCGCGAGGCAAGACCTAACTTTACGTTGAAGCTGATTCGCAGCTGTTCTATAGGCGGGCGTGGGATATTTCTTGGCTCTCCGGAGAGCCGCGTTTTTAGCTTTAATAAGATTGCTAACGGCTAAGGGAAGCGTGGGTTTGCCTTGCTTAGCAACCTTTTCGTTGTCACTGATGGCTGAGTTGATAGCATCAGTGAGAGAATTTACTAATGAATCGATTTTATCCGGGCTATCTAATTGCTCGGGAGAGATCGCGAGTGGAGAGTTCGGAGCCTCTAAGGCTGAAACTAACGTATTTTTAAAACCTTTCCAATTGGTAAAGGTCTTAGGAGATGAGACGTTATCGTTCGGCGGTCCTAGCACGAGGGAAACGGGGCGATGGTCGGAGCCTAGGTCATCGAGCGGTTCGATAGACCTTAGGTCAAGATTGATACGCTTGATAATTGCAAAGTCGAGGATGTCAGGAGAGTAGGACGGGTTGTTGGGATAGTGAGTGGGAGTGACGGGGGATATGACATCTAGGTCAAGGGAGTTAGTGATGTCGAGGAGAGCGATACCGCTGGTGTTAGTCGATAGGCACGTCCAGTCAGTATGTTTGGAGTTAAAGTCTCCGAACATAATGACTGAATGGCCGAGGGCGAGAATGGCCTCAAAGTCGCTGCGGATTGGTCTGGTACCACTAGGTATGTAGATTGAAGCTATGATGATGGTCGGATGACCAGTCATAGCCAATCTACACACAGTGGCTTCCATGTTGAGAAGAGGAGGGGTAGGGAGAGGACAGCAGTGGAAGCCTCTTTTGTAATATATAGCGGTGCCGCCGAAACCGTCAGAGTTGGGCCTATCGTTACGAATAAACGCGTACTTAGGTATAGCGAATCCCCTGGAGCGGTTTGGAGTAAGCCATGTCTCCTGGAGAAGGAATAAGTCAGGTTCTTTGTTCTGAAGGAACAGTTTAATCTCGGGAAGGTTGGTATTAAGGCTACGAGCGTTAAAAGATACTAGGGATAAGCCCTTGGGTTTAATACGACTGGACGCGGGATTCGCGGGTCTAGACATTATAATTTATTATTTACGAATTTATAAATTATAAAAGAATTTACAACGAACTTAGGAGCGAGTGATGCTCGGCTAAAGCAAATAAACGCTCTTGAGGAGAGCGGGCGGCTCGCAGTTTGCGTGCGAGCACGGAAATTTCGTTAATATCGACGTTTTGAATAACGTCGAATACGGTCTTCATGTCCTCAGCCAACGACGACTGAGGTGCGGAAGACGGAGAAGGACGCGGCCCTACGGGAGCTACTGGAGCTGGGATAGGTCGGGAAGGTGCAGGCGGAACGGCCGGACGCTGCCTCCAAGACAGAGCCGGAGTAGGTGTCGGCTGAACGGGCTTTGCTTCCGGGGGACCCCGGTTGCGCAGCGGCGGGAAGTTGGCAGGAGTGAGTGGCGGCGCCGGTTTAGGCGCGACCCTCTTGGTGGTGGAGCGCGGAGCGCGCGGGCAACCCCTGTAGTTAGCTGTGTGGCCGGACTGGCCGCACAGCACACAGGCAGGGGGGGAAGTGGATTCGGGAGTGCGAGTGCACTCCTTTGTGAAATGTGGATCCAGGCACTTAACGCACCTGGGGGGAGCTGAGCAGTTAGCCGCTGCGTGGCCGTAGAGCTGGCAGCGGTGGCACTGGCCAGGGTGACCACGGGGGTTGGGACGCTCGACGGAGATATTTGAGAGTCCGCAAATTGTGCGAGCCTCTCTAAAGATCTCCCTCGAGTTGGGAGTATTCGACAGGATTACCAACGCTAAGGGAAAACGCCTACCGCGGTTGGAGTGCATCTTGTGCACTGCTGTGACCGGGAAACCCTGAGACTTAAGGTCATCGAGGATGTCTTCGTTGCTGAGTTCGAACGGGACGCCCCGTAGTACTGCGCGGATCTTACGCTCCTCCGGGAGGGCGTAGGTGTGATACGCGATTTGGTTTAATCCGAGTAACCTGGTAAACGCGCGGAATTCGTCGACGGTCGCTATTTGAATCTTGATTGTATCGCCAGCGTTGGCGGCTTTTAAATAATTAATTTTGTGCACTTTGCACAAGTTTGAAACCGCGGTCCAGCGCGCTTTTTCACGCAGGAAGACGGGCGGAGGGAGCTGAGGCTTCGGCGGGACGGGAGCGCAGCGCGTCGCTGGCTTCGATGTGACCGACGGAGACGCGGTTACTACGAGCGATTTTAACGGTGCGGGGGCTGGTGTTGAAGACACCGGGGAGGGCTCGGGTATTGAAGATACCGAAGCTTTCTTAGAGCGCTTCTTGGAGCGCTTGGCGACGAGTTGAAACGCGGGCTCAGGAGAGCCGGTTAGGGTGACGGCATCTGACGACGTATCAGACGCGGGTTCGGAGTCGCTCCCGGGAGCGGTACGCTTACGACGCGACGCGTGAGAGGATGCGACCGATTCGCAGTCCATCTCGGACGAGGCGGGAGACGCGGGAGAGCTGAAGACCTGAGGGGTCTGGACGTCGGAGGCCTGAGGGGCCGGGGTTGAGGCCTGAGGGGCCGGGGACGCGATAGATGCCTGTAAGGCCTGCGTTAGTATGTCATCGGGTATGCTGACGCCGGACGCGGCGAGCACCTGGGCGAATGACCTAAGAGCGTTAACGAGGTCCATTGGAGGGCTTGGGATAATATGAAATATATAAATATATAATGTATGCCTAGGTTCCCTAGCAAACCTAGCGCCTATTTATATAACAAATGCCTAGAATTCCTAAACAAAAATCTAGCGAACCCTAGCGGCAAACCTCCCTACCAGCGGTAGGGGGGCTGGGGAGAATAAATTAAAACTAACAATAGTACGCCGAAGGCCGCTACCTAGAAACCTAAAAAAGGGTGCGCACGTAAAGAGTTGACCGCGTTGGGGTCAACCTTTACCGACAGAAAGGACGAATACACACGAAAACACACAAATATGATAGAAATAAATATGAAAATAGGAGAAAAACAAATAAAATAGAGAAGAGAAACAAATAAAAATAAAAAGGACTGGTTCAGCACAAATTCGTTGTCACCGTCAAGTATCCTTTGCACCGAAACCAGACTACTTACGCCGGGCACAACACTGCACTCAGCACAAGCACAACACAACCTAGCACAGCACCTTGAAGACTAAGAGGCTTAGTCGCAAAGAAAAATCGCACTTCGAAAGCACTCAGACGGAGCAGAAAGACTTAGGAAACCGTAGCACGGAGCCAACACGCTAGACTGTGACGTCAGCAAACCGAGCGCCGCGGAATGGCGGGAAGGGACCGATCAACGGAGAGCTGGGTCTTGCACGTCCGCACCGCGTGGCGATCGGAGCGAGAATGGCGTGTCAACGTCAAACTTGTCACTTATAAATATACTCACTCGCTGTAACTAACCCATCGATCTCTGCTAAATAAAGTTCCTTTTAATTAAAAAGTAATCCGTTTTAATTACATCATGAGGAATAAACCTTCCTCTTGAACCATTCCAAAACGGCATCAAAATCTGTTGTGTAGTTATAAAGATCTAAGCATACATAGGGACATACATACAGCGGGAAGCGACTTTGTTTTATACTATGTAGTGATGAAGTTCAAAATAAACTATTAATAATTATCCCGCCCACTACAGACTTAGTATTAAGCATAAATACAGTATTGTTTACTTTATTGTATATATAAACCTAATCAAGTTTAAACATTATTCATTTATTATATCAATCCAGCAGAAGAGAGAAGCGAATGGCGCGCTCCTTCTGACATTTTTCGGAAATGGTGCGCCGAATCAACAAAACAATTTAATGTTTTTGTGAAGTTTTTTACCAAAGAAAAGCCCTTTTTGCGAATGTGCGAGTACGTCATGGCCATTTTAATTAACGTTGTATTTCTTGAACGGCAAGGTGTATATTACTTAGCTCGTGTTGAGTGGTAGTCTATTCGGGCTAATATTGATCACCAAAATCTGAATGGTATAAGTCGGGTCTATCTGGAAATTTATCTACACATATTCGATTTCTGATGTGCCGATTAATATTGGCTCGAATCAATGGAAAAATCAATAGAAATAGTTTATTATTCGTTTCCTGTAAAGAACAAATAAATAATACAAAAATACACTTTTATATTTCTTCTAAAATCCTATTATTAATCCTATGCGAAAGTTAGTGATCTAAATCCCAGTGATCAGCTGTAAGAGTGCGTCAAGTTTCCAGCCGAGCGGAGAGCTTCCGCCTGGCCGCGCGGCTGTTGCGGCCCGCTGATGCGCCTCGTAATGCAGCCGCCCCATACTCACTGCAGCTCGAATGTGGAAAAGTTCTGAGTAAGGTTTAGGCTCGAATGTGAATGAAGAGGCAGTGATATCGGGTCTGCTGTTGGTTGTATGGGGACGCAATCAGATTTGGTTCTGTCTGTGTAGTGGGCAGATTATTGGTCCTAGTGAGTTATGTTGGTCCTTGCTGGTTTATTTGTCGAATGAAAATCTCTGGAAGACCACGTTTATTCATGAACTTTTTACTTCATTTACTCCACGAGAAATCTAAGGTTAAACTCCACTCCAACATTTTGAAAAAAAGCCGGAGATAAGGCGAAACAAGTACGAGCTCTTCCCACCAAACTCTTTGTCAACTTACGCACTTAACTAAAAAATCATGTCTACAAGAGTTAAGTGAGAAGCCCCGCTCACCTACTAACCAGAAAAATAGAACGGATCCTAAAATACTTAATCACTAACTTACCACTTTTCACTAAATTGACGGATAACACGTAATTTTTATTTAAAAACTTTGTTACAAATTAATTAACTACTTCATACGTGTAAACCTGCCATTATATATCATTTTCTGAAGCCAACGCAAGAGGAGGACCTCATAACACGCATCATAGAGTGATCATAGAATCAAATAGAACTTAGAAATCAAGACAATAGAAACATAGCGATTTCAAGAAATCATTACAAGTATTTCAGAACTGAAAAAAGCTGGAAAATGTAACGAACAGCTTAGGACCAATAATAGAGTAGCTAGGTACTTTAAAACTCGCAAGTGCTTTATAGGAAAACTTTTTTTCTAAATCTCATAATTAATTTTCTGACAAATGAAAGACTGTCTTGGTTTAGTTTGAATATATTTTAAGAAGTTACAACAAAAGTCTTATTCTTTACAAAACTTCAATTTTACAGGTTTATAAATACCTAAATTGTAAAAGTTTTCGCGATTCATCATCTTTTTGAAACAACCTTTTACCGGTTTGTTGTGATCAAGACCTCTCATATGAGCTATCATTGTATGCTAAGCTTTATCTTCTTGTAAAATATCTTTATCTTTTTGTAAATTAATTAATTGACTTTAGTAATACGATTGTAATCTGGCCCAACAGCTTGTAGAATACGCCGCTGGCAGGTTATGTAGGATAATATCGGTCGGTATTCATAGCGTATATTATTTTTTACTATAAGTAGCATTTTTGAAATAAAAAAGATATTATGGTGTGTCACCAATACGTCGTAAAAACAAAGTCATTTTAAATGTATATAATATTATATGTATCTTAGTTACTTCTAAAATTATATGGACCGGAAACAATAAGCCACGGTTTGAATGCTGCAAGTACATTAATATCGACTTAATCAATTTAGTGACGTGGTAAATACCGATGGAAATAATTTAGATTTAGTGTTAAGTAATTTTGACATAAGTGTTTCAAACGCGCCTAGTATTTTAAGCAAACTAGATGCTAAACACCCAGCATTGACCTTAACGGTGACGTTTGACACACAATGTGGCTTTCTAAAACCATTTAATAAAAACAAAATAAACTATTTTAAAGCTGACTACAATTTAATTAATGAAGAATTATTAAAAATTGACTGGCGATCAGAATTTAAAAACTGTTACGATATTAACGATATGGTTTCACTGTTGTATGCTAAGATTAATGAGATATGTGACGAATTTATTCCTAAAGTGAGACCAATTAAAACAAAGAACTATCCAGTCTGGTACAGCAATGCTCTTGCTAGTAGATTTCGTGAAAAGGATAAGCTTAGGAGAAAATATCAAAAATACAAAAATCCACGGGACATGATATCTTATCAAACTTTACGTAAACACTGTCAATTGTTACAAAAATCTTGCTATGCACTTTACATTCAAAACACCGAATCAAATTTAAGAAACAATCCAAAATGTTTCTGGAACTACATAAAGAGTAAGAATAAAGAACATTCTTGTATTCCTAATCATATGCAAAGTGAAAGCAGAACAGCCAACGCTGGACGTGACATAGCTAATATATTTTCGGAACAATTTTCATCCTCCTATATTTTACCTGACATGACAATAAATAATATATCGTATAATTTTCCTACACGTGACAATGTTATCCATAAAATATTCTTTACAGAAAAGCATATTTCTAACAAAATTAAAACTTTAGACATTTGCAAGGGACCCGAACTTGATGGCATTCCTGCCATTTTTGTCAAAAGATGTGGACGTGGGTTGAGTTATCCACTCACTATAATTTTTAATGAGTCTATTAAAACCGGTAAATTTCCAGACGAATGGAAAAAAGCCAGAATTATACCTTTGCATAAGAATGGTGATAGAACTTTGACAAGGAACTATAGGCCTGTAGCCATACTGTCATGTCTTTCTAAGCTTTTTGAGTCATTAGTGTGTCCTATATTAACCCGACATATTGAACCAACGCTAACTCCATATCAACACGGGTTTCGTAAGAGCCGTAGTACGCAATCAAATTTAGTGCACTTCCTTACTGACCTATCTTCTTCAATCGTTAAAAAGGGTGAAATTGACGTAGTATATACTGACCTCAGTAGTGCCTTTGATAAAGTATGTCATCAGATTCTCTTAAAGAAGCTCCTTCACTATGGTATACAAGGTTCATTGCTGCATTGGTTTGAGTCTTATTTATCAAAAAGACTCCAGATTGTGTCTGTTGCTGGATACGACTCGATTCCATACGAGGCAGCATCAGGAGTACCCCAGCGATCTCATCTTGGCCCGATTTTGTTTTTAATTTTTATCAATGACCTCTCCACCAAAATAAAAAATTGTAATTACCTGTTCTACGCGGACGAATGAAGATATATCGGACTATTACTTCTTTGAACGATGCTGTTCTTGTGCAGGAAGATCTTGAAAGAATCGCGGAGTGGTGTTCTATAAATTCTATGAAATTAAATACAGCAAAATGTTATCACGTAAAATTTACTAAAAAGAAACTTTACTTCGACACTTCGTATTCGATAGGTACAGCGACTTTATCCAAAGTTAAACAAATAAAAGATCTTGGCGTCACTGTCGACAGCGAACTCAGTTTCAAAGCTCGTATTGATAATATTATTACCAAAGCATCATTTTTTTTTGCTGCCGAAGCACCCTCGCGGGAGGGAGGTGGAAGATGCGTCATGCATACCGCCCGCAGGAAAATACCGTCCTCTGCGGGGGGTTATGTGGGACTCACCAGAATGGCACCTACCCACTAAAAACCACCTCTTGGCTGTGGTAAAATTTTACCGTTAGCCTTCATCGGAAGCGACACCCGTCGGGAAGAGGGCGCGCTGGCGGAGACCCGCTAGCGGGTCTTCCGCCTGTAGTGAAAGTTGCACTGAAGGTGCTCAAAGGGACATGAGTTGGTGGCCGTTCTGGGCAGCCTCCGGTGAAGCCGGGGCTGCGCAGAGGTCGACCGAAGCTTGATTTAGGGATCAATTCATTTAAATGAATCTATAATCAATTGAGAAGGGAACTATGCTCCGCCAGAGCTAGCAGAGGCTCTGTCGGAGAACGTGAAGCCCTAAGTTTACGGGCTAGGACTGAAATCTCCCTAACATCAACACTTTTGATAGCGTCGCAGACGATACGCATATCGTCTGCTGCGGAGGGTTGAGGAGTGGTATTGAGTGGGCGAGAAGCCGGGATGGGATTCGCTAGTGCAGCGGGGCGCTGCCTCCAGTTCTCTGGAGCAGGCTTCGGCGGAGTAGGCTTTGCAGCCAGAGGAACCCGGCTACGCAGTGGCGGAAAGTTTCGGGAGGAGAGGGAGTTTCAGGAGTGCGATTGCACTCCTTGGTGAAGTGAGGGACCAGGCACTTGACGCACCTGGGCGGTGCGGCGCAGTTGGCCACCGCGTGCCCGTACAACTGGCACTGGCGGATGACCGCGGCAATGAGGCGCCTCGATAGAGATCCCAGAGAGGCCGCGTATGGTGCTAACCCCTTTCAGGATCTCCCGGGACTTAGGGACGTTGGTGAGTACCACCAAAGCGAGAGGGTGACGCCTTCCGTACTTGCTGTGCATTTTATGCACCGCAAGTGCCGGGAAGCCTTGGGACTGCAGATCCTCTAGGATAGCCTCGTTCGATAATTCGAACGGGACTCCCCTGGGTACCGCTCTGAACTTACGCTCTTCTGGGAAAGCGTAAGTGCGGTAAGCATATTGCTTACCGGTGAGGAGCTTAGTCAAAGCTTGGAAATCGTCTATCGACGAGACAGTCATTTTAATAGATTCACCCGAGTTGGTCGCTCGGGTGTAGAGGATCTTGTGCTCTTGCGGCGCGGAGGGGCGTTCGTTTCACACTCCATGTCACTGGAGGTGGGGGACGCGGGAGGGCCTAGGACCAGAGAGGCCTGGGTGACTGGGGTGGCTTGAGTGGCCTGAACAAATGGAGCGACTTGAGGGAAAATAGCGAGGATTGTCTGCAACAGTACGTTTGGGTCAGAGATGGGGCCTAAAAAGGCAAGGCCATCAGAAAGTTTATCTACAATTTCTTGAACCTGCGGACTGCGGAGGGCAAAGCCATTGCGGAGGGGTTGGGGAGGGACAACAATATAGAAATATATATACTATGAACCTACCAACGATGACTAACTTCCTAAAACCTCCCTACACTCGGTAGGGTGGTTGGGGACGACGCGGATAACTTACTCGAACACGAAGACTCGAAGTCCTGGAACGCAGAGCTTGCCGGAGCGGCGACGGCGACGCAGGTCGGCGACGACGGGCTGCAGGCGACGAACGAAGATTCGTCGTGAAAACGACGGTTCTATGAAATTTAGGAAGATTCTGTGAAATTTAGGAAATACGGTACGAAAACCTGAGTCGTGAAAACGACCCGTGAAATTTGGGGTGCTCAACTAGTGCGGGGACTAGAGAGCGGAAAAAGCGTCTGCGATCGACTTGCGAACGAATCTGCACGCAAACCGAGACTGACAAAGCATCAAAAATGGTCTGATTTATAAAACAGAAAGCTAAGGGCTTCAAAAACGTGAGCGCTAAGATAATCTTGTACAAAACACTCGTTCGTAGTCACTTAGAGTACGCATCAACAGTGTGGAGTCCATTGTATACCACGCAGTCACAACGAATAGAAGCAGTGCAAAAAAAATTTACCCGACATCTTGCGTTTATATCTAGTGGTATATCGCACCGATACTCATATGAAAAGAGAAATGAAGTTTTCAAACTACAATCTCTGCGTAATCGTAGAATACGACATGATTTGGTATTTTTATACAAGGTTATAAACGACGCCACCTCATGTGCTGAACTTACGTCCGGTATATATATAAATGTCCCGCGCTTGATGCCCCGAAGGCAAATAACCAGTATGTTTTATGTACCGTTTTATAAAAGTTCCCACATTACTTCACTAACGGTCCTCTAGCCCGTGCCTGTAAAACTTACAACCTATTTGTTAAGACAGCTGATGATCCAAAACCTGATATATTTCATGACTCGCTATCAGTATTTTTAAATAAAATTGTAAAAATAAAATTGTTAATTAGTTTTCAAAATAAATTTATGTTGGACTTATCATTATATTGTTTTGGAGACATTTTTGCTAAGTATTTTCAGAAAATTCATTTCTTTATTTTCTTAAATTAAAGTTTTGTTAACGTGTTTTTATTTTCGTTTTTGACATTATTTGTAATTTTGTGTACACAGACTTGTTTTGCAAAAGCTGATCATACCTAATTATGACATATGTATCAGAACTATGACTTGAAATTGTAACTAACTATGATTATTTTGATGTGTATGTTGTTGGTGTGACTTTAAATAAATAAATTAAAAAAAAATAGACTCACAGTGTAAACTACAGAGAGCTGTGTGCTGAAAATCCATCAAAATTTTTCAATAAGACTCTTAGATTAATATAATTTACGTTGAATCCATATTTATGTGAAAGAAATTATATTAGCTAGTAATTGAAGGTTGGCTACGTTTGAACAGTGTGGGCCTTTCATTTTAAATCCGTCTTCTTATCTTTATGTACGGCAGTGTGGCAGATGAACAGTTTGCGTGTCAAGAACATACAATTGAATGTATACTTGTAATACTATATCTCAAATACCGTTGATCCTGTTTTACTACATTACTAAATGCTATGGCTAAATCTCCTGACCAAAACAAAACCAAACAAAAAATAATCAAGTCGAATCTTTGTTTAATTTGATGACTTCAAATAAAGTAAAGGCGCATTTTCTAGCAGTGCCTACACTTCTGCAAATTGATTTACTGCGGCCTTATTAACCCGGCGCGCGTAATGTTCTAATTTATTGCTTTAACATTCGTTACTTTCGACTACGTGGGTCTTTGTAAATAATTGTAAGGAGAACAAAAAATGAACCCTGAACATTGAACTGTGCTTTGTCTAGGAGAGTGTTCTTTGGAAGACATTTTTTGTTTGCTAGTTTAATGTGCACAAACAAGCTTGTCGTGAAATTAGTTAATTACTACAAGATAAGACATTCATGTAATGACTGCTTCACTGAAGTTGGGACTATTTTTTTAATTGACTTTAACTTTTGCAGCCAACTCTTAATATTTCACTTTAACGACATAGAGATGGAGCAAACACTGTCGCAAAATTCAAAAAATTATAGATACACTACACTACTAGATATAATTTTTTATTTTCTACATATTTAGAAAATAAAAAAATATTTATTATCTTTTTGTATTAGGGCCATGCAGTTGGTGTGTTTTTCTGGGGATTTGGTGTGTTTGACTGCGGATTCGTTATTATTATTATTTTTAGTCAGGTTAAAACTATTTCCTTGAGAAGGTGTAGCTTCCGGTAACGCACATTAAGTTCAACGCTCAAATTTTCGTGTCCCAACGTTCACCACAAACAACGCGATCAAAAGTTACACCGACTATGAAACTCCGAACCAAGTAGAACGTCTCAAGAAACCGGTGCGTCTCAGCTACGTTTGGGTCGCTAAATGTTTGTCTGAAGCTGCTTCCTGTTGACATAAAGTTATAAACCAAAATAACGTAGGGTATGTATTCATATTTAATTTATTAAACCCTTCCTGTTCCCAACCCACATCTACTCTCAACCTTCTTCACATCATATGTCAACGAGTAACGTTGACCCTCCCACTTCATCGTCAGCGGCTCAACGGTCAACTTTAGCCGCGCGCTGTCCCGTTACCGAAACGAACCCTAGTGCAATCAGCGGAATCGATTTAGTGATCTTCCCGAAAAACTATTAGGTCGCGTTCACGGCCAAAAAAAAAGTGAACGTGTGAATCGACCCATGTCGGGCTTAACAAAGTAAAGGAGGATACGAGCGAACCATTTTTTTTTTTTTTTTTGCTTCCGAGGCACCCTCGCGGGAGGGAGGTGGAAGATGCGTCATGCTTACCCGCCCGCAGGTAAATTCCTCTGCGGGGGGTTATGTGGGACTCACCAGAATGGCACCTACCCACTAAAAACCACCTGTTGGCTGTAGTTATTACCGTTAGCCTTCATCGGAAGCGACAACCGTCGGGAAGTTGGGCGCGCTGGCGGAGACCCGCTAGCGGGTCTTCCGCCTGTAGTGAAAGTTGCACTGAAGGTGCTCAAAGGGACATGAGTTGATTGCCGTTCTGGGCAGCCTCCGGTGAAGCCGGGGCTGGGCAGAGGTCGGCCGAAGCATGATTTAGGGATCAATTCATTTAAATGAACCTATAATGAATGAGCTAGCAAACGCTCTGTCGGAGAACGTGAAGTCCTAAGTTTACGGGCTAAGACTGCGATTTCACTAACATCGACATTTTTTATAGCGTCGCAGACGATACGCATATCGTCTGCTACGGAGGATTGAGGAGTGGGTTTGTATGGGCGAGGAGCCGGGATGGGATTCGATGCGGGGCGCTGCCTCCAGTTTTCTGGGGCAGGCCTGGATTATGTAGGCTTAGCAGCCGGAGGAACCCGGCTACGCAGTGGCGGAAAGTTTTCTTGG
Organism: Marasmarcha lunaedactyla; assembly: GCA_923062675.1. Taxonomy (NCBI): domain Eukaryota; kingdom Metazoa; phylum Arthropoda; class Insecta; order Lepidoptera; family Pterophoridae; genus Marasmarcha; species Marasmarcha lunaedactyla. The sequence goes on from OV281344.1 coordinate 2,794,083, forward strand.
GAAAGGCGCGGAGCCTGTTTGGGTGCCGCCCTCTTGGAATTGGAGCGCATACAACGGGGTGCACGAGGGCAGCCCCTGTAATTTGCGGTGTGGCCGGACTGGCCACAAAGCACGCAATCGGGAGGAGAGGGAGTTTCAGGAGTGCGATTGCACTCCTTAGTGAAGTGAGGGACCAGGCACTTGACGCACCTGGGCGGTGCGCGGCAGTTGGCCGCCGCGTGCCCGTACAACTGGCACCGGTGGCACTGGCCGGGATGACCGCGGCGATGAGGCGCCTCAATTGAGATTCCAGAGAGGCCGCAAATAGAGCTAACCCCTTTCAGGATCTCTCTGGACTTGGGGACGTTGGCGAGAATCACCAAAGCGAGAGGGTGTTGCCTCCCGTACTTGCTGTGCATTTTATGCACCGCGAGTGCCGGGAAGCCTTGGGACTGCAGATCCTCCAGGATAGCCTCGTTCGATAATTCGAACGGGACTCCCCTGAGTACCGCTCTGATCTTACGCTCTTCTGACAGAGCATAAGTGTGATAAGCATATTGCTTATCGGTGAGGAGCTTAGTCAAAGCTCGGAAATCGTCTATCGACGAGACAGTGATTTTAATAGATTCACCCGAGTTTACCGCTCGGGTGTAATGGATCTTGTGCTCATTGCACAATGTCGAGACCTCAGTCCATTTACCCTTTTCCCGAAGGAAAACGGGTGGTGGGACCTTGGCCTTGACAGAAGTTGGGGCCGGAGCGGGTGTTGAAGACACCGGGGCAGCTGGCGTTGAAGACGCCGCAGGGGGTGTGGGGACGGGCGTTGAGGACGCCGGGTCTTGTTTCGAACGCTTTTTAGAGCGCTTCTTAACAAGCGTAAAAGAGGGAGACTCAGGGCCAGTTGGGGTGGCGTCCGAGGATGACTCGGTCGCGGGTGCGCGCTTGCGGCGCGGAGGGGCGTCTACTTCGCACTCCATGTCACTGGAGGAAGGGGACGCGGGAGGGCCTAAGACCTGAGGGGTCTGGGGAACTGGGGTGGCCTGAGGGGCCATTGTGGACATTAATGTCATGAGATGAGGGATAAGGGAATCTAAGAAACGGTACTTATCAGCATTTAAAGACATGCCTTCAGTACTTTCAATTAACTTCTTCCTAAACTCGACAAAGCTTAGGGAAGCCATTGCGGAGGGGTTGGGGAGTGACAATATGAACCTAACAACGATGACTAACTTCCTAAAACCACCCCACACGCAGTAGAGCGGTTGAGAACGACGCGGATAACTTACTCGAACACGGCACTTGAAGTCCTGGAACGACGAATTCCCGTCGACGAAGCTCACGTTCCACGAAGTACGGTTAACAGCCCACTGTTCGCCGTGAAAACGGCGTTAGAAACTTATTAGAAGTACGGTTAACGAGCCACTGTCCGCCGTGAAAACGGCGTTAGAAACTTATTACGGTATACAACTATGAAATTATATATTACGACAACAACCAGTGAAATTTGGGTGCTCAATTAGCGCGGGGGCTAAAAGAGCGGGAAGGCGTCTGCGATCGACGTGCGCTCGAGAACGCACGCAGACCGAGACTGAGCGAACCAGCGCAAGTGAACAAGGTAATCCCTTTTGCCCCCTTTGTCTTTTCCCCCACCAAAATTTTATTATTTACCGTATTGATTTGTAAGGCTATTCGTATGAATTTTGTACTATTTGAATCAGTTATTTAAGAAAAGAAACATGTCATAACGGAGACATTTTTCTAGAGAATCAAAATATTGATTTTTAAATATATTTATGAGAAAAGTAAAGTTTATTTTTACTACATATATTTTTTTTATTAATGTGTAAATGTACGTAATTTTTTAGCAGTAATAAAGATCTCTATTTTGTATTATAATGGTTTTAAATCCATTGACTTGTTCCTTTTCTTACTCAAACAGATAAAGGTTAGAAAAATTGAACACAATTACAATAAAAATTCACTTTATTCATCATCATTATCATTATTTTCGTTTTTCGTAGGCCAGTTTTCTACTATTTTAACAAAATATACTTTTTTAACAAAATACTCCATGTGAATGTGGGAAATGTATCGCAAAGTACGTCTTAGATCTTCAATTTTATTATTATTAATTTTTTTTTTTTGGTTCCCCTCCACGGGAAGGGCAGGAGGACATAAAAAATGCTCTGACGCATACTCCGCGCGCGCGATCGGAGTTATGTGGGACTCGTCCCGACGCCTACCAGAACCATACCCACTAAAAAACCCCCTGTCGGCTCGTGCATTTTTGCCACTCAGCCTTCATCTGAGCGACGGCCAATTGGAGAAAGAGGCCGCGCCAGCGGGGCCCTTAAGGGGTCACCCGCTGAGATTCACATAGCACTGAAGGTGCTCAAAAAAGAAAAGTAAATAAATAAAAAACATTAAAAATTGACAAATAAAATTGCATTAATTCGGATTTACGTTATAATTAGAATTTACGTTAGAATTAGGATTTGCGGCCTGAAGGGCCTCGAGAGCTAAAGTTAACTGCGTAGGTTCGCCCGTGTGCGCGTTTCTCGGCCTAGCGACTTTGAATTTCGAATCTAACACAGGAGCAGTATATGAGACTGAATCTCGAACAAGATGATTGGGATGGGATTCGGCGCGTTTGAAGAACGATTCTGAGAGTGTTTTGAGGTGCTGTTGCACTGTAGGTAGTTCAAGATCTCTGTGCAGATCCACGTTGCGCACATACCAAGGTGCGTCTGTGGCCCTGCGGCAGAAGAGATTTTGAACCACCTGCAGCTTATACAGGACGGAGGGATTGGCGTGGGCAAAGACTGGCGAAGCATATGACATGACGGGTCTAACGCAGACCTTATAAAGCGTACGTTTATTTCTAAAAGACATTTTACTTTTTCTACCTATCATACTATTTAAGCGGCTTAATTAGAAACGCGCGAGTTTCGTTACTCTATCGACGTGTGGCTTAAAAGAAAGCGTCTGATCTAAGGTGACGCCTAAGTATTTGATACTGCGCTTCCAGGGGATGGGAATACCTAACATTCGAATGTGGGGATCGTTGCGGCGATTACGACGTTTGTGGTCGAATAGAATGGCAGAACTCTTTTCTGGGTTGACATCGATACGCCATTTTTGAAACCAAACACCGAGGGCGTTTACGGCCTTTTGGAGTCTGGTGATGTTATACGGGATCCTTTTACCTTTAGTGTAAAGGGCGGTATCGTCTGCAAAGAGGGCGAGTTCGACGCCTTTCGGCGGGATGGGCATGTCATTAGTGTACACGGTGTACAGCAGAGGGGCGAGGACTGAGCCTTGCGGGACTCCAGCCTTTATGGGACGAGGCGCGGAGAGCGTGCCTTCATGTTTGAATCGAAACGTACGGTCTTTAAGAAACGACGCGATTAATCTGACTAGGCGAACCGGTAAGCCTATTTTATAGAGTTTAAAAACGAGACCGCTGTGCCAGACTTTGTCGAATGCCTTGGCTACGTCAAAGAGAACCGCGATTGATTTTTTACGATGCGGATAGAATCCTTCGAGAATGTACTCGACGATTCGATGGACTTGCTGAGGGCAGGAGTGCTTAGCGCGAAAGCCGAACTGGTGGGGAATAATGAGAGGGTCGCCATCCGTTGGAAACAGATGGTTCCGCATTCGAGAGAGTATGACTCTTTCGAGAAGTTTAGACATTGCCTTGAGGAGGCTGATGGGTCTGTGATTAGCCGGGATGTTCAGAGGTTTACCCGGCTTGGGAATGCCTATGACTGTCGCTTCTTTCCAGGCTTTTGGAAAGTAGCTATGGTCGAAGCAGGCATTGAAGATGATAGCTAACAAGGTAAGCACCTGCTGTGGCAGGTGCTTAAGTGCGTGGTTGGAAATTCCATCCGCACCCGGAGCCTTTTTGGACTTTTGCTTTCTAATGAGAAGCAAGATTTCATCATTAGAGACTGTGACGGGGTCGTCGGTGATAGGGAGAGATTCTCTGCGGAGAACTTCGTCCTCCACCGCCTGGATGTGGGAGGGATCTGCGGGTTGCGTGCTGGGCGAACATTGTGCCGCTATGCTGTCGGCGAAGCATTCGGCTTTCTCTTCGACTTCGAAAGCAATGGTGCCGTCGGGACGAGTGAGAGGAGGAACGTGAGAGGCGGTGTCTACGCGTAAGGCTCGGGCCATTCGATAATATGCTTGGTGGGACGGGGAGATATTCTCCATGAGATCGTTAAACTGAGTGTCACGGAGTTCCGCGAGGCGAGACCTAACTTTACGTTGAAGCTGATTCGCAGCTGTTCTATATGCGGGCGTGGGATATTTCTTGGCTCTCCGGAGAGCCGCGTTCTTAGCTTTAATGAGATTGCTAACGGCTAAGGGAAGCGCGGGTTTGCCTTGCTTAGCAATGATTACGTTGTCGCTGATGGCTGAGTTGATAGCATCAGTGAGAGTATCGACTACTGAATCTATTTTAATCGGGCTGTCTAATTGTTCGGGCGAAATCGCGAGCGGAGAGTTCGGTGCCTCTAAAGCTGAAACTAACGTATTTTTAAAGCCTTTCCAGTTGGTAAAGGTCTTAGGAGATGTGACATTATCGTTAGGCGCGCCTAGCACGAGGGAGACGGGGCGATGGTCGGAGCCTAGGTCATCGAGCGGTTCGATGGACCTGAGATCAAGATTGATTCGCTTGATAATTGCAAAGTCGAGGATGTCAGGAGAATAGGTCGGGTTGTTGGGATAGTGAGTGGGAGTGATGGGGGATATGACGTCTAAGTTAAGGGAGTTAGTGATGTTGAGGAGAGCGATACCGCTGGTGTTGGTCGATAGGCACGTCCAGTCAGTATGTTTGTAGTTAAAGTCTCCGAACATAATGACTGAATGGCCGAGGGCGAGAATGGCCTCAAAGTCGCTGCGGATTGGTCTGGTACCACTAGGTATGTAGATTGAAGCTATGATGATGGTCGGATGACCAGTCATAGCCAATCTACACACAGTGGCCTCCATGTTGAGGAGAGGAGGGGTAGGGAGAGGACAGCAATGGAAGCCTCTTTTGTAATATATAGCGGTGCCGCCGTAACCGTCGGAGTTGGGCCTATCGTTGCGAGTAAATGCGTACTTAGGAATAGCGTATCCCCTGGAGCGGTTTGGAGTAAGCCATGTCTCCTGGAGAAGGAATAGGTCAGGTTCTTTGTTCTGAAGGAACAGTTTAATCTCGGGAAGGTTAGTGCTAAGACTACGAGCGTTAAAAGATACTAGGGATAAGCCCTTGGGTTTTATACGACTGGACGCGGGATTCGCGGGTCTAGACATTATAATTTACTTATTTACGATTTTATACAAAAATAAAAAGAATAAAAAATAAATTTACAACGAACTTAGGAGCGAGTGATGCTCGGCTAACGCGAATAAATGCTCTTGAGGAGAGCGGGCGGCTCGCAGTTTGCGTGCGAGTACGGAAATTTCGTTAATATCGACGTTTTGGATGACGTCGAATACGGTCTTCATATCCTCAGCCAACGACGACTGAGGTACGGATAACGGAGCGGGACGCGGCCCTACGGAAGCTACGGGAGCTGGGATGGGTCGGGAAGGTGCAGGCGGGACGGCCGGACGCTGCCTCCAAGACAGAGCCGGAGTAGGCGTCGGCTGAACGGGCTTTGCTTCCGGGGGACCCCGGTTGCGCAGCGGCGGGAAGTTAGCGGAGGTGAGCGGCGGCGCCGGTTTAGGCGCGACCCTCTTGACGGTGGAGCGCGGAGCGCGCGGGCAACCCCTGTAGTTTGCTGTGTGGCCGGACTGGCCGCACAGCACACAGGCAGGGGGGGAAGTGGATTCGGGAGTGCGAGTGCACTCCTTAGTGAAGTGGGGATCCAGGCACTTAAAGCACCTGGGGGGAGCTGAACAGTTAGCCGCTGCGTGGCCATATAGCTGGCAGCGGTGGCACTGCCCAGGGTGACCACGGGGGTTGGGACGCTCGACGGAGATGTTCGAGAGTCCGCAAATTGTGCGAGCCTCTTTGAAAATCTCCTTCGAGTTGGGAGTATTTGAAAGGATTACTAAAGCTTAAGGAAAACGCCTACCGCGGTTGGAGTGCATCTTGTGCACTGCTGTGACCGGGAAACCCTGAGACTTAAGGTCCTCGAGGATGTCTTCGTTACTGAGTTCGAACGGGACGCCCCGTAGTACTGCGCGGATCTTACGCTCCTCCGGGAGGGCGTAGGTGTGATACGCGATTTTATTTAACCCGAGCAACCTGGTAAACGCGCGGAAGTCGTCGACGGTCGCTACTTGAATTTTGATTGTATCGCCAGCGTTGGCGGCTTTTAAGTAATTAATTTTGTGCTCTTTGCACAAGTTAGAAACCGCGGTCCAGCGCGCTTTTTCACGCAGGAAGACGGGCGGAGGGAGCTGAGGTTTCGGCGGGACGGGAGCGCAGCGCGTCGCTGGCTTCGATGGGACCGACGGAGGCGCGGTAACTTCGAGTGATTTTAACGGCGCGGGGGCTGGTGTTGAAGACACCGGGGAGGGCTCGGGTATTGATGATACCGAAGCTTTCTTCGAGCGCTTCTTGGAGCGCTTGGCGACAAGTTGAAACGCGGGCTCAGGAGAGCCGGTTAAGGTGACGGCATCTGATGACGTATCAGACGCGGGTTCGGAGTCGCTCCCGGGAGCGGTACGTTTGCGACGCGACGCGTGAGAGGATGCGACCGATTCGCAGTCCATCTCGGACGAGGCGGGAGACGAGGAAGAGCTGTAGACCTGAGGGGTCTCGACGTTGGAGGCCTGAGGGGCCGGGGTTGAGGCCTGAGGGGCCGGGTTTGAGGCCTGAGGGGCCGGGTTTGAGGCCTGAGGGGCCGGGGACGCGATTGATGCCTGTAAGGCCTGCGTTATGATGTCATTCGGGATGTAGACGCCTACCGCAGCAAGTGCCTGGGTGAACGCGTTAATAACGCTTAGCGGATCCATAAGGGAGAGTTGGGACAGTAATATTAATAAATATAAGTATAATAAAAGATGCCTAGTTCCTAAAACCTAGCAAAATCCTAGCGGCTAACCTCCCTACCAGCGGTAGGGGGGTTGGGGAGGAAAACTTAAAATTAACAGTAGTACGCCGAAGGCCGCTACCTAGAAACCTAAAAAAGGGTACGCAGGTAAAGAGTTGACCACGTTAGGGTCAACCTTTACCGACAGAAAGGACAAATACACACGAAATAAAATAGAGAAGAGAAATAAAATAAAAATAAAAAGGACTGGTTCAGTACAAATTCGTTGTCACCGTTAAGTATCCTTTGCACTGAAACCAGACTACTTACGCTGGGCACAACACTGCACTCAGCACAAGCACAACACAACTTAGCACAGCACTTTGAAGACTAAGGGGCGAGAATGTGTGAATTATTAATCGGTACTGGACTATTATATGCTTTTTCGACAGGCAAAACAGGTATGACGGATTGATTTGAGCCAAATATTAAAATTCCAAGAAGTGTGACCCCAAAAAATGTTGCTTTTGATTTTGTGGAACCTGGCGTGATTGTGTTTCAACAGAAATAGCATCCTTTTTGTAAAATTTGGCCACCAGCTTTTGAAGTTCAAAATGTCTTCAGTTTCAACCATCGACATCGTTTTTTCGATATGCGTTGCATATGAGCTGGCAAATTTGTATCGGTTCATAATACTTACCATTGCTCTTTAAAATCTTTTTTACTGTTCCAAAACTGTTATCGTTGGTCAAACAGGCAAGCGGCGGTAACTCTTGTAAAATCGGCCGGTATCTACAAGGGCTTGCACAAGCTTATCATGACACGATTCATGTTCTGCCCACCACATCCATCAGTAAAGATATAAAGTTCTCTTACTGTTTGTGCAACTTCATTCTCGCTCCGATCGCCAACCGGTACGGTACGGACGTTCCAAGACCACTCCGATTGATCGGTCCCTTTCCGATATTCCGTGGCGCTCAGTTCACTGACGTGTTAGTTCCGTGATACGGTTTTTCTGGGTTTTCCTACTCCCTCCGAGCGCTATCGTAGTAATTTTTCTTTGTGTCTAAGCCCCTTAGTCTTCAAAGTGCTGTGCTTAGTTGTGTTGTGTTTGTGCTGAGTGCTGTGTTGTGCCCAGCGTAAGTAGTCTGGTTTCAGTACACAGGATACTTAACGGTGACAACGAATTTGTACTGAACCAGTCTTTTTATTTTTATTTTATTTCTTTTCTTCTATTTTATTTATTTTTCTTCTATTTTCATATTTATTTTTTATCATATCTGTGTGTTTTCGTGTGTATTTGTCCTTTCTGTCGGTAATGGTTGACCCTACTGCGGTCATCTCTTTACCTGTGTACCCTTTTTTTTAAAGGTTTCTAGGAAGTGGCCATCGGCGTACCAAAGTCATTTTCCCCAGCCCCCCTACCGCTGGTAGGGAGGTTAGCCGCTAGGGTTCGCCAGGTTTATTTTAGGGAACTCTAGGCGTTTTTATATACTTAAATAAACATTCCTTAGTATTCATACCAACCCCTCCCATGGATTCGCAAAGCGTAATTAACTTCGCGAAAGCGTTCGCCCCGGCGCTCGCCGCGTCGGGCGTCTCGTCTCAATCTCTGACGAGGTATTCACGCACGCCTTATCTGCGCTTAATCCGAGGTATTCACACAGGCCTTATCTGCGCTTAACGCGTCCCCGGCCCCTCAGGCCCCAACCCCGGCCCCTCAGGCCACCAACTCCCAGACCCCTCAGGTCTTGACCAACTCTCCCACGTCTCCCGTTCCATCCGATATGGACTGCGCTTCGGTCACGTCATCTCGCGCGTCGCATCGTGAGCGTACCGCTCCCGGGAGTGACTCCGTTTCCGATTCCACGTCTGAACCGTCGTCGGGCGCCGCTACTTTAACCGGCTCTCCTGAGCCCCCATTCACATTGGTCTCTAAACGTTCCAAGAAGCGCTCAAAGAAAATCGCGGTGTCTTCAACACCCGATACCACCCCGGTGCCTTCAGCGCCCGTCCCCGCGCCGCTTATGTCACCCAAAGTGACCACGTCTCCGTCGAAGCCAGCGACGCGCTGCGTCCCATCCCGCCGAAGCTTCAGCTCCCTCCGCCCGTCTTCCTCCACGAAAAAGCGCGCTGGACCGCGGTTTCTAACTTGTGCAAAGAGCACAAAATCAATTATCTTAAAGTCGCCAACGCAGGCGATACAATCAAAATTCAGGTCGTGACTATCGACGACTTCCGCGCGTTCACTCGTTTACTCTCGCTTAAACAAATCGCGTACCATACTTACGCCCTCCCGGAGGGGCGTAAGATCCGCGCAGTATTACGGGGCGTCCCGTTTGAGCTCGATAACGACGAAATCCTCGAGGACCATAAGTCCCAGGGTTTCCCGGCTGAAGCAGTTTACAAGATGCACTCCAACCGCGGTAGGCGTTTTCCACTCGCTGTAGTTATCCTTACCAACACTCCCAACTGGAGGGAGATTTTCAGAGAGGCTCGCATTATCTGTGGACTCTCGAATATCTCCGTCGAGCGTCCCAATCCCCGCGGTCACCCTGGGCAGTGCCACTGCTGCCAGCTCTACGGCCACGCAGCAGCTAACTGCTCAGCTCCCCCCAGGTGCGTTAAGTGCCTAGATCCCCACATTACGAAGGAGTGTACTCGCACTCCTGACTCCTCTTCCCCCCCTGCATGTGTGCTGTGTGGCCGGACTGGCCGCAGACAAACTACAGGGGTTGCCCACGCGCTCCGAGCTCCTCCACTGAGAGGGCTGCGCCTAAACCGGCGCCGCCACTCACTCCTGCCAACTTCCCGCCACTGCGCAACCGGGGTCCCCCGGAAGCAAAGCCCGTGCAGCCGACGCCCACTCCGGCTCTGTCCTGGAAACAGCGTCCGGCCGCTCCACCTGCACCTTCCCGTCCTATCCCAGTTCCCGTAGCTCCCGTAGGCCCACGTCCCGCTCCGTCTCCTTCACCTCAGTCGTCGTTGGCTGAGGACATGAAGACCGTGTTCGACGTCATTCAAAACGTCGACATTAAGGAAATTTCCGTACTCGCACGCAAACTGCGAGCCGCCCGCTCTCCTCAAGAGCGTATATTTGCGTTAGCCGAGCATCACTTGCTTCTAAGTTCGTTGTAAATTTTATTTTTTGTTTAAATTCGTAAATAAGCAATGTAATGTCTAGACCCGCAAATCCCGCGTCCCCGCGAACCCAAGGGCCTAACCCTAGTTTCTTTTAACGCTCGTAGTCTCAGCACTAACCTTCCTGAGCTCAAACTGTTCCTTCAGAACAACGAGCCAGACTTATTGCTTCTTCAAGAGACGTGGCTTGTTCGAAACCGCACCAGGGGGTTCGCTGTTTCCAATTACGTGTTCATTCGTAACGATAGGCCTGACGGTTACGGTGTCACAGCAATTTATCACAAAAGAGGTTTCCACTGTGTGTAGATTGGCTATGACTGGTCATCCGACCGTCATAATAGCTTCGGTCTACATACCTAGTGACATCCATCACACCAGACCTATCCTTAGCGACTTCGAGGCCATTCTCGCCCTCGGCCATTCAGTCATTATGTTCGGAGATTATAACTCCAAACATTCTGACTGGAAGTGTCTATCGACCAACCAAAGCGGTAGAAAACTCCCTAAAATCACTCAGCAACTCGACTTAGACGTCATCTCTCCCGTCGCTCCCACTCACTATCCCGGCAACCCTAACTACTCTCCTGACATCCTCGATTTTGCGATCGTCAAACAAATCAACCTCGATCTCAGGTCTATCGAACCGCTCGATGACCTTGGCTCTGATCACCGCCCCGTCTCCCTCGTGCTAGGACCACCTAACAATCACGTCACTCCTCCTAAGACCTTTATCAACTGGAAAGGTTTTAAAAATACGTTAGCTTCAGCCTTAGGGGCCCCAAACTCTCCGCTCGCGATTTCGCCCGACCGATTAGATAGCCCGGATAAAATAGATTCATTAGTCAACACTCTAACTGATGCTATTAACTCAGCCATCAGCGACAACGAAAAGGTTGCTAAGCAAAGCGAACCCGAGCTTCCCCTAGCCGTTAGCAATCTCATTAAAGCCAAGAACGCGGCTCTCCGGAGAGCCAAGAAATATCCCATGCCAGCATACAGAACAGCTGCGAATCAGCTTCAACGTAAAGTTAGGTCTCGCCTCGCGGAACTCCGTGACGCTCAGTTTAACGATCTCATGGAGAATATCTCCCCGTTCCACCAAGCGTATTATCGAATGGCCCGAGCCTTACGCGTAGACGCCGCCTCTCACGTTTCTCCTCTCACTCGTCCCGACGGCACTATTGCCTTTGAAGTCGAAGAGAAAGCCGAATGCTTCGCCGACAGCATAGCGGCACAATGTTCGCCTAGCACGCAACCCGCGGGTCCCTCCCACATCCAGGCGGTGGAGGACGAAGTTCTCCGCAGAGAATCTCTCCCCACCACCGATGACCCCGTCGCAGTCTCTAATGATGAAATCTTGCTTCTCATTTGAAGTCAAAAGTCCAAAAAGGCTCCGGGTGCGGATGGTATTTCTAACCACGCCTGCCTCAACAGGTTCTTACCTTGTTAGCCATGATCTTCAATGCCTGATTCGACCACAGCTACTTTCCAAAAGCTTGGAAAGAAGCGACAGTCATAGGCATTCCCAAGCCGGGTAAACCTCTAAATATCCCGGCTAATCACAGACCCATCAACCTCCTCAAGGCCATGTCTAAACTTCACAAATGCGGAACCATCTGTTTCCAACGGATGGCGATCCCCTCATCATTTCCCACCAGTTTGGCTTCCGCGCTAAGCACTCCTGCCCTCAGCAAGTCCATCGAATCGTCGAGTACATACTCGACGGCTTCTATCCGAAACGAAAGAAAACGATCGCAGTTTTCTTTGACGTAGCCAAGGCTTTCGACAAAGACTGGCACAGCGGTCTCGTTTAAGAGAGCTAAAGACCACACGTTTCGTTTCAAACATGAAGGCACGCTTTCCGCGCCTCGTCCCATAAAGGCTGGAGTCCCTCAAGGCTCAGTCCTCGCCCCTCTGTCGTACACCGTGTACACTAACGACATTCCCATTCCGCCGAAAGACGTCGAACTCGCCCTCTTTGCCGACGACACAGCCCTTTACACCAAAGCGTCAGTGTCCCAGGTCTCACCATCAGACTCCAAAAGGCTGTAGACGCCCTCGGTGCATGGTTTCAAAAATGGCGTATCGATGTGAACCCAGACAAAAGTTCTGCGGTTTATTTCGACTGCAAACACCGTAGTGTTGCTGACAACCTGCACGTTCGAATGTTAGGTATCCCCATCCCCTGGAAACGCACTATCAAATATTTATACGTCACCTTAGACCAAACGCTTTCCTTCAAGCCACACGTCAATAGAGTAACGAAACTCGCCCGTTTTTACTTAGGCCGCCTACATAGTATGTTAGGTAGAAAAAGTAAAATGTCGTTCAGAAACAAACGTACGCTTTAGAAGGTCTGCGTTAGACCAGTCGTGACATATGCCTCGCCAGTCTTTGCCCACGCCAAACTCTCCGTCCTGCACAAACTGCAGGTAGTTTAAAATCTCTTCTACCGCATGGCCACGGACGCACCGTGGTACGTGCGTAACGCGGACCTGCACAGAGATCTTGAACTGCCTACAGTGCAACAGCACCTCAAAACACTCAGAATCGTTCTTCAAACGCGCCGAATCCCAACCCAATCCTCTAGTTCGAGATTCAGTTTCATATACTGCTTCTGTCTTAGATTCGAAATTCAAAGTTGCTAGACCGAGAAACGTGCACACGAACGTAGCGACGCAGCAGACGCTAGATCTCGAAGGCCGCAACTTCTAATTTTAACGTAAATTCGAATTAATTTAACTTCTTTAATATTTACTTAATGTAACTTTAAATTTTATTTTTCATTTTTGAGCACCTTCAGTGCTATGTAAATCCCAGTGGGTGACCCCTTCTGGGCCCCGCTAGCGCGGCCTCTTGCTCCAATTGGCCGTCGCTCAGATGAAGGCTGAGTAGCAAAAAATTGCACGAACCGACAGGGGGTTTTTTAGTGGGTAGTGGTTCTGGAAGCGTCGGAACGAGTCCCACATAACCTGGATCGCGCGCGACAGTGTATGCGTCAGAGCATTTTTTATCCTCCTGCCCTTCCCGTGGAGGGGAACAAAAAGAAACGTGCAACTTGTTCAATTATATACCTATATAAAAATGAACAAGTTTCATTCGGGTTTTTGCGCTCTTCTTTTATGAACGGCTAATTCCGTATTAGCAGTCATAAAAGCTAAACTAACTAGTCATGTTGGGAATTTGAAGAATGAAAAAAAAAAATAAGTGAGAAACGGAACAAGTCACTGACATGTTCCGTTTCTTGGATAAAGGTAATTTTTTCGCGGCAAAAAACATTCAATAAACTGCTTTTTAACTGTTTTGTCGGCCTTGCCATAAAGAACCGAAAACCATCCAAATTGCCAAATGTGAAAATGACTGACGTTCCCTTTCTTAAATAACCGATTCATTTGACATTTGCTTCATCAGTTAGTAAATTAATATCAGTTCACAGTCGGCCAAATCTAAAGTTTAAAAAAGCTCGTGGATAAATTATCCATAAAACACAAATAAAATGTTGTGTATCATTTATTAAATGAAGTTATTAGTCATGCAAAAATACATATCACATACGAGTAAATACATCTAAAGGCATCCCTAACAACAAGCGGTTCATCCCAATATTTTCCATAAATCCAGCGCAGCGACATGGCGACTTCGTAAATCAGATCAGGAATAATAAAAATGTGAATCTGACCTTAAACAAAAACCATTAGTCATATTTTACTTTGAATATATTGTTTACATACATACATGGATGATTTTATTATATGGAATAACGTCCAAATCCTACGATTTGTTTCTGTACGTAAGCGAAATTCCTCGATTAGTGATTTATATGTCCATTTGATTTATGTTTCTGTATAGAGTATACCATATTCAAAAAAAAGTCTGTAAATAAACCATTGCCGGATATAACTCGTCAATTTTATCAAGAATCCCACTTCCGCACAATTGCACACCAGTAACAGAAAACACTGCCGCCCTTTTATTAAACAACTTTTAAGTAGTACTTGGAGCTAAAACTTGCAAAACTAAAAAAATACAATTAGATTTAAAAAATTGAGGTTATTTCTTTTTTTATTTAATACAAACATTAGGGATAACCATCGACATAAAATGATAATGAATGAATGACAGGTATCGATTCCCGATTCGTATCGACATTTTGATGTATCGATACAACAAGATCCGATAAGACTAATGTATAATGTAGTAAAATTATAGTTAATAAAGACTTTTTGCCGTTGGAACAATATTGTGGTTGTTACTGATTCTTTTAATAGATGAGTTTTGAGCATAATTCGTTCTGCTTATAGTTCCGTGAATTAATGTACCACTAGAATGTGTCGTTTTTTGGTATAATAAGTCCTATTCGGGAGAAAAAATATCCTTTTTTAAATTAAATATGTTTATTTTTAAAACTACATTCACCTCATTCACAGGGGAGGTCAGCTTCATTGCCTGATTGCAAACTACCTAGAAGGGTAAACTTTTAGAGCTATCGGGATAAGCTAATTATGCGGATGACTAAAGTCGTAACTTAAAAGGCAAAGATATTATCAGAATAGGAAGTATTTATTCCAGTAGACGCACAAATGATAGTGCTACAATCGAAAGGTCAGGGCCAAGGCAACAGCCAGCAAAGAGAGTTTACAATGGTCACTGACCTGAAGACATTCCGACTACAGAAAATTCAAAGAGGAACATTAAATACCTTAATTACTTTCTGTGCAGCAAAAAGGAAAAGCGCAAGGAAACGACATTTAAGTATAAGATTTGCAAAAATCGTCTTTGCCCTGCTTGTTTTGAGGAATGTCATACTAATTCTGAGGAAATGTGACTGATTCTGAGTAATACAAATGCTGCGTTCCGTTTGCCGATTACAGCGCTCACAGCGCTCATATACCCGTTCCGATTGCCCGTGAGCGCGCTCACAGCGATATCGATACGTCATCAGTGACGTCATAAACGCCGCCATCTTCCCGCTCACAGTGCCCAAGCTACGGAGCATGGTCGCTGTGAGCGGCCTGTCAATACTGAGACATGACGTTACTTTGTTGATGTTTTTATTAGTCGATTAAAGATTTTAAAAGCTTGCTTATTAATTTTCTTTTGTAATATATGAAAAAATGGCTCCTGCTTCATTCAGGGCCAAAGATCTTAATGAAATTGTAACTTTAGACTTAAGCGATGAACAATAAGAATGTTAGCGCGATATTTACCGTTCCGATTGCAATAGCACTAATAACACTTTTAGCGCGCTCAAACGAATCGGAACGGTTTTGAGCACTTTTAGCGCTGTGAGCGCTGTGAGCGGCAAACGGAACGCAGCAATAGACTGATTAAAGAGTAACTCTTGTATAATATGAATAAAAAATATAAATTGACTTTAGAAGTGCATTTAATTTGTTTTTTTTTGTTTTGATTGTGTAATCTGGAAGAAAACATAACATTTAGTTTATTTTTGTTTAGTCTGATTCTACTATTTTAAAAATATAAAGAAGACTGATTGTTAATTCTATTACATTAATAAAAAGAAATTATATTTTTGATAAAATATTAATTTTGTTGATTTGTTGATGTCGATTATCGCTTTGCCAAAGCGATTATATTTAATAATTCAATAATCAGTAAGGGTAACATCACTAAAACTTGATAGAATTTGAAAGCTTTATTATTAACTGTAAGCTGGGACGGTAGCCGCCCTTATCACGAGAAAATGTTAAACGATGTTTTAAAAACAACACTGAACGTAAGTACCCCTAAACTCAATGATGTTAAACCTTAAGCAGGGTGCCCAGCGCTTATAAAATCAGTGACTTGTAAAATAAAAGATAAGCTGAAACTTTCTGAGCAAATTTTGTTATGTTACACAAAACCTTGTGACGGAGTAGCATACGGTGATGTAAGAAAAAGCATTATGAACACTTAAAACACCAATATATTAACATACATTAATAAAATACGTCTGGATTCCCTGGATCTTTATATTTAATCAAACCTCATATAACAGCAAGCAATCAAATGGCTTCAAAATAATGAAGCAGAGCTGCGAAGGATCGGAACTGACCCATGACTTAACTGCTTGTCATTCGCCACTTTATCCTGAGCGCAATGTAATCAAGTTTAGTATTATATCTGTAATTATCTCCTTTTAATTGATTTTCTATGGTAAATTTGTAAATTCTATTGTTACATTTGTTTTCATTACCAGGAGACAAGACGTGCAGAAGGCGAGACTGCTATCATTGGCATTCTGACATTCAATAGTTTTTTAGTTCATAATTCAATAGTTACTTCTCTCGCCTTATGGAGAGGGGCAAAGATGCGCGCTCCGGGTCTTACCTGATGCAAAGGCTGTCCATAGCTGTCCAACGAGGTAACGCGGCCAGTTGTATTTGAATTATTTTTCTTTGTAATGCTATATATTTTAATTATTTTGTGTTGTTAGTGTTAATATTTACTTTTTTAATTAGTTATCTGTGTTGTGTACGATATACGAAAGACTATTCGACAATTATGAAAATAAGGTTTCTAAGGAGGAAGGCAAGATTGACACTAATATAAAAAATATTACAGAAATACGTAATCTAATGTAAAATACGAAGTCACTCACAACCCGTCTGTTTGTGCCTTTTGTTCACAGAAACGACGCTGTTTGGGGAGTCCCGCTAAGGTGCTGATTCCAGATCGCAAGTTATTGTAACTAAAAACAAACAAAAAAAATATATCAGTACTTAAATTTACTTTCAAACTTAATTTCTCCCTGCAAAGCCTTGTTGCGTAACATTCCAATGTGCCTGGGTTTTTGTAAACTGTTGAAACACAAATTTCGTCAAAACGATCCGATGGTATATAATATAAATACCATACACGAGCTTAACTTAATATTGAATTAATTAGAATTTCTTACAGTCAACGAGCGATGTAACATGTACAATTCTGAGATAATCTGATTGTGACTAAAACCTGATTATGAGATTACTTGTTAAGCAGTCTAATTACACACGTGTTTAAAGTTATACCTCAGTGAAGAGATATTTAATTAAATTCTGTGATAAACTGGATACGTCTGACAATTTTGTAGCTCTAATTAATAAACATTCTGTTAAATACAGTTTCGAATGGAACCCTCCACCTCCTAAAACCCATTTATTAAAAAAAACATAGAGAATGATTTTCGTTTTACTTTCAGCTACAGAGCCACCAATTGTTCGTCAATCAATCAAACTTGCGCGTTATAGATGCAAGTACTTTAAAGTCTTAATTTAGAGATGTGACATGTAAGAAAAAAAAATGTGTGTAGTCTTGTTATACTCTAAATAACAACACTAGCAATTGAAAATCCTTGATATATAAAGGCTTTCAAACTCAATTGGTAGGTACGTGCAGTTTAAAAAAACATCTATTACTCGTTAAAGTATGGACAATATAAATTTGTGACACAAATACATTTTTACTTTTAAATAATCAAATTTACAAAAAAATTATAACTCGCCAGCGTTCGATACATAAAAACTTTTTTCTTTAAACTTTCTGAGCGGCCTGGCAACTGGTTATCAAGAGAATCTCGCATCGTACAACCGATATGGCCCGCTTAGGTAACAGTGGCTTTTGGTAATCGGCACTGTAAATGTTAAGTACAGTAGAGACATTATAAAGTTTCTAGGGGAACGAAATAAGCAAAGGTTCAGCTAGAGAAGCAAAGGTCTGTCTAAATCTACAACTCCGTCTACACAAGATTAAAAAAGTTTTTCCTCAAGATGAGTAACAATCTCATTTATTAAAAAACTCAAATCGTCTCCAACGGGAAAGCCTGAAATTAGATATAAGATACGAGTATATCATCGCGACGCGCGCGCCGCTTCCGTCAATGTGGACGGTTTTAGCAATAGAGTTTCTCCTGTTAAGATCTCGTCCAGGGAGGTACTACAGCCCTTCCTGTTTTGACCGCCTTATTAACCACTTTTTAACCACTTGGTAATTGTGTTCCCATTAAAGGAAAGGAACAGCCATTGCTAGTACTGGAACAAAGGCAACTCCAACCCTATGGTCAGAAACACATCATTAGTTGATATAATAATCACAATCAATATTGAAAAATAAAAACACCTTCCACTACAATAGTTGAATCAATCTGGAAATGACTGAACAAAGAGCTGATTGAAAGAGACTGAGCTAGTAAGGAACGAATGATTGATTGCTTCTAATAGTTTTTCTATTTATTAGGATGGCGGTTCTTGCCATTTTGAGGCGCCTACAGTCTAGACACACTTTATACACAATAGTGTGTATAAGTATTGTGAAGGAATAAATTAAGCAAATTAATTTGAAAAAACTATGTTTCTAATTACAACATTTTATTTTTAGCATTTGCAATTGTAATTAGTACTGGTACCAGTTAAACAATATTGCCCTACTTTATCATAATAACACAGCTTCCACCCCAATATCCCACAAATACGAGTATCATGCCAATAGTTTTGTGCCAACATGTCTGTACCGTCATAACCCCGCAATCCGTCACTACACGCTGGCGATAAATCACGCTGTCAGCCGCTGTCTTGAAGGTACTTAGGAACGCACTTCTGCATTATTTTGTATTTTATTCAGAACACACGTCGGGTAAATGGACTGTAACATTTGAGTCGCTATCGACAACATCATGTTGTCAACTTACGTCAGCACTTTGACGTCCACTGCTGGACGATATTTTGAAGTTATGGACATATGACTGACCTTATTTATGATCTTATTTATTTTTACCTTATTTATAAGATATGTTTTGTTAAGCAACTTATTCAAAATCATGTTTGTCTCGAACATAATTCATACCCACAAACCATGTTGAGTATATATATTATTACTTATATTATTATTTATCGTATTCCCAATGATCACAATTAGAAATCAAACTTAGAAATCGTTCATAAATTCTATCACGCACGACTTTTCTATTATCGATGCACCGCTTGTTGCCGTTGTACACATTACAACTTATTTGTGGTTGAATGTGCTCATGCCCTCGCAGATTCGTCTTGTACGTTATTAAGATAAAACACATGAAGAGCTTCATCTAGGCACAGCTGTCAAAGCTGGGCGTCGTGAGTGACATGTGAGGCAGGATTTTGGTGCATACACGAGCGTAACAAGGTCGAAAACAAAATATGCTGCACCGGTACACCAGTGCGTTGATTCTTTAGTACTTAGTAACGGTATGCTGGGTAACTTTCCAATTTATCTTCAAAGGTGAATATTGTTCAATACAGTGTTATGATCGAGCATTGTTTAAAAGGAGTTTTACCGTTTAAGTTTCAACAAGCATTTGGTTTATGGCTATTGACCCAATTCGACAAAGTCCAAATCCATTCAGAGATATCGCTTTTATCCCAGCGACAGCTCGCAGATTACTGGAATTTAGTTTAAATTCGCAAAATTATTTGACTTTCTGTAAAACCATCTCGTAATTAATACTTGGTTAGACTATCTTATTAATGATTGTATTTGATATTTATCCTCCATTGAAAATTTTAGGGATGTAGATTCCAGGAAGTACAAATGGCGATTTCAAAAAGACAACCATTCCATCATGTCTTCATTCAGTTTTTTTAATTGATTTATAATTAAAATTAAATTATAAATATGATTTCTTTTTTCTCAAATACTCACCTCATTCGATTAGAAAAAAAAAACATCAAAAAGATCTCTCAAAACATATGACACAGACAAGCCGCATCAAAAAACCTTTAATATTTTATTATATATATAATTTAGTTAATAATATTCTCAGACATAAATTATTCCTGACTTCGAAGTCAGACAAATTTGTGCTATGGGAAAAAACAAGACAAGGCGCATCTATAAACCTTTAATATTTTATTATAATTATAATTTAGATAATAATAATAGGTCTTTACCTATGAAACTGCCGTTTTGCCGTACTGGCCATTTCAAATGAAAATATTTTTTTTGACTGATAATTCTAATTTCAAATTAATTTTATTTGACAAACATGGAATTCTTTTTCTAAAATCATCATTTGTTTAATAGTTAGTGTTTTGTTTTCAACGCATTCGAACATTTTTCGTCATCATGGATAAATTAAAAATTCGAGTAATTATGGAGTATGAGTACCGTCGTGGCAGCAAAGCGGCACAAGCGGCACGCAACATCAACGACGTTTACGGAGCGAACACTACAAACGAACGCACCACCCGTTATTGGTTTACCCGCTTCCGTTCTGGAAATTTTGACCTGAAAAATGAACCCCGTGGTCGTCCGAAAACTTTGGTCGACAATGACGAATCAAAGGCAATTGTGGAAGCTGATGAAACTCAATCCACGGCTGAATTAGCAGCAGCTTTCGACGTTAGCATCAAAACAATATTGGTCCATTTGCGTCAAATTGGCAAGGTAAAAAAGCTTGACAAATGGGTACCCCACGAACTCAATGACCGCCAGCGCGAAGTACGCGTGGAGACGTGCCTTGCACTGCTTAGCAGGCATACAAATGAAGGAATTCTGAACCGCATTGTTACTTGTGACGAGAAATGGATCCTGTTTGACAATCGTAAGCGCTCAGCAAGTTGGTTGGACCCTGGTTCAGCACCCAAACAATGCCCTAAACGAAAACTTACCCCTAGAAAAGTGATGGTCACTGTTTGGTAATCTAACGTGGGTGTAATTCATCACAGCTTCTTGCCAAACGGGACAAGCATTATTGCAGATGTGTACTGTGAAGAACTGAACACAATGATGGAGAAGCTCGCACGTCTCCAACCAGCTTTGGTCAATCGTTCGGCTCCACTGTTCCTGCACGACAACGCGCGACCTCATACTGCACAGCAGACGGTCTCCAAGCTACAAGAGTTGGGGTGGAATTCTCCGTCATCCGCCGTACTCACCAGACCTTGCGCCTACAGACTTCTACTTTTTCCAGAATTTGGATAACTTCTTGGCGGGAAAAAAATTCAATACCCGAGAGGCAGTACAAAATGCCTTTGAAGAATTTGTTGCCTCCCGTCCAGCTGATTTCTTCAAGAAAGGCATCAATAAGCTACCAATGCGTTGATTGCATGGGTGATTATTTTGATTAATAGAAATAAAAAATATATAAAAAAATTATGCTTCATTTATTTCGTGAAAAACGGCAATTTCATAGGTAAAGACCTAATATTCTCAGACATAAATTATTTCTGGCTCCGAAGTCAGACTAATTTGTGCTAAGGGAAAAAACAGCCTATTTTAAAGTAGAAAACAAATAATTCATTTGTTTATCACCAAGCTGTCTTTGCCAGGATTCAAATCAAGGACTTTCATTTTGCAGAAAGGCCCATCACCATCAAAAGAAAAACGAGACCGTCGCGGAAGAAAATGAATTAAAAAGGAGCACCAACATAACGAGATCATTGAAAATTATAATAACAATTGTATTCAAGGAGATTTGGGGTAACAGTAAATTTGGTCATAACCTCACAAAAACACCTAGAATAGATTTAATTAATTGACTTTAAATATGCAAGTTACCGGCAAGAATTACAGTACGAAGTGTAGATACGTATACGATTGTGATATGCGATATTGTCTGTCGTTGAGTGCAAACTGGACGCGGCATTGGAGTAACTTTCAAATCATGAAACAATTCCGTCTAACCACAAAAAACAAAAAAAAAATTAAGCACGTTTATTTTTAGACTCACTGTATAAATGTGTATAACCCAGCTAAATTAAAATGTCAGACATTTGTATTTACCTACTTGTATACATTTAGACAGTGTGCAGATAAACAGGTGTTTTACATTTATTGTGTTAAGGCGGATTACGTTTCAGTAAGATGTATTCTGTAGTTTTCGAGATATATTTTGTTCGTTACGCGTTTACTAACAATTGAGTATAGCAATTAAGCGACGTCGGAATTATTCGACACACTACATGGGCAACGTGGCCGTGTGTTTGTATGTCCTTCTTTCACGATTGAACAGAGCGACGACTTGACGTAATTTCTTGTGTGGAGATAGTTGGAGTGCTGGAGAGTGTCATAGGCTTATTTTAACGGGATATTATCTTATTTCCACGAGAACACGTTATAATTATTCTTTGGCCGCGCGGGTGGAGCCGCGGGTAACAGCCAGTGTGTTGTATGAAGTTGTACACAGTTGTGACTTCAGTAAGATACGAAAAACAAATAAAAATAACCTCAAATCTATTTCCGTAAACATAATTATAACATATATATGAAAAAATGTTCGGGTATAATTACTCTATGAATTAATTTTATAAACCTAGTTTCTATTTATTTCACCAATTCAGGTGCTTTTCAATCAGTAGTGAAGGGAAATGGTAGAGTAGTATTGCGTAATGATATCGGTGATTGCGAAGTACTAGTGATACTTCCGATGCTTCGCTACCAGGCTGACAGACAACCGCCACAGGTCACTATGCAACAACACCTCTATTTCCACGCTATTTGTTTGTATACAATTTACAAATGAATGGATTCAGAGCAACGATTGAAGAGGGCCGTGATTGGCTCGCTAATTGGTGGGATCGCAAACACCGAGTGCCGGTTTATTTTCGTATAACAAAGTATTTTATATCAAAGTATATTAGTATCTGTTGAAGTTTATTTATAACAGTTTAGTTGTATTGAAAATGTATGGTTATAAGTTTGATTGAAATGTATGCATGTATAGGCATTTACATTTATATTGCATTGATCCATTCATTAATAATTAGGCTTCAGTTGGGATTCGCATTGTTCCTGTTCCATAGGCCCACCTTCACTTCCCATCGCTTTAATTCAAACACAACCACGTATGTGTGGTAACTATACTAACCTATTATACTACAAAGACTTAGTTTCACTCCAAACGAAGTCTTAGCAAAATCAACTTTGCCGCCATTAAAGTCCCTACTTGCCACAACAAACGAGATACCCGCGAGGCTCTCTCAGCACCTCCGGCCAAACAACGGCTCTCAAATACAGATTCCTCAGTATGCGGTATTGCCAACGGTTTTTGTACGCGTTTTTCCGGCCCTCCGAAATTAATATGTGGGTTGAATCTTGATAAGGGTCGGTAAATACATTGGAATGGTGCTATTGTGAACCAAAATACATTCAAGAAATTCTAATCTCTTAGCGTTCAACTGCGTGACAAAGGTGCAAGTACAAAGTGAAGAAATAATGTTCTGTCGAAGTATGTTTTGAATTTTTTATTTGATAAACATTAAAAAAAATACAAGCTTTTTTTGCCAAATAAAATATAAACCAAAATTTTAGAATCTAGAAAAACCAGTTTGGAACATTAGAAGTTGTAAAATTAACGACTAAGACGTATGCTACTAAAATAATATTTTTTTTCATATTGGTCCCAATTTTCAATTTTATTTATAATATTATCCTAAAGACACAAATCTTATTCAACGA
This sequence comes from Marasmarcha lunaedactyla, assembly GCA_923062675.1. Taxonomy (NCBI): domain Eukaryota; kingdom Metazoa; phylum Arthropoda; class Insecta; order Lepidoptera; family Pterophoridae; genus Marasmarcha; species Marasmarcha lunaedactyla. Next base: position 2,817,587 of record OV281344.1, read on the forward strand.
ACCAACCTGTTGCTGAAATAAACGTGTAAATTATCCTCCAACAAGATTATTGAAACAGTTTCAGTATACAGTCAGTTTATTATAATTACCACTCACAAGAGTATTTGTTCTTCACGGGTTCTCTAGCCGTAAAAAGGTTTTCTTGCGTTACTCACTCTCCCCTGCGAGTTTGTGAAAGTAAACATTTCGGAAACACACCTGACAGATATGGATGTGCCCGTAAAACTTTGCAGCGTGAATGAAGTTCACTCAGATAATGTGCTTCAAGATTCGCATAAAAATAAATTGTAATTTGGTCATTGAATCCGTCTAAAACGAATAAGATCTCTTTTTAGGTTATTTTTACGTATTTGAGAAAATAGGAAATTTTATTTAATAAAATCTTTTTTGAAACATGAAGAAACCAATAATTCTTTTAGACAATAATAGTACGATATAATTGACTTTTGTAGTGACAATTGTATCTACCCAGACTTGTCACATTAGGCGTACCTCTCTATGGATGCAAACTGCTTTGGCTTTAAGAAGACAGCAAGAAGAGACATATTTTTGTGTGGATTACTAGATTATAGTCACGAAAGTTTTCTTCTTACTTCTCCGCGACTGTTATTGTTTAAAAAAGATTGCCATACTTTAAGAATTCTGAATGATTGATCTGATGATTGATTGATTGAATGATCTTCTGTCTTTAAAAACAATCATGCAGCTTACGAAGTAATCAGTTGCAAACTCCACCCTCACGCTAGATATCTGTGTTATCAGTCTCATGTCCATGTTTGAATGTAACAATAAATATTTCCAATATCCCTTTAACAGAATTATGGTAATGTGTAGCTTATGTTAAACAGTAGAACATGACGTTCGTGAATTATACACAAAACGTATCTGATTACACAGTCTGTCTATAGCCGCCATCTTGGACCCGATCATCGCATCGCCAATGGAGACAACAATAGCTATCAAGTCGGCTTTCATTAGATTAACGATCTTACTGACCGCGTTACGGTTTTAAACTGTATCACGCATGTATGATAGTATTCATGAGCACAATAAACGTTTTATCAATCAGTATTTATGCCGTATTATATTGTTTTCAAAGAGAAAACAATTGTTTTTTTATATTTACATGCAGCAGTAATACGTCTTAGATCTGACGTAGTGTCGGGAGATACGCGGCTGGATCCACACGGTAATGTTATTAAATAATTTATCCAATTAATAAAGCTTTAATAATGAATCTGTATGATACTTAGTAAGTCGGAGTACTTTTAACCTTACGTCACGTTTCCAAGACGCTGTTGCAGCCGTTTCAGAGTCCTAGCCGTTAAAAAGAAAAATAAAGAAATTATCCAGCTGTACCTCTATAGAAGGTGACATATCAACCCGAACTCAACGAAATTAGCCTCAGTTAAGACCCTACAAACAGTTTTAAAATCAAACATCGATTCCTCACTTTTTAGGCTCAGTAATTTCCTTTGTAGATTATAATTAAAAGATTGACCCAATGTTCCCGAACTGGAGGTCCAGGCTCCGGGAAGAAATCCCTCGGACGACTCGGTGGAAGTTTAATGACTCAAAGACATTGTTTTAGAAAAGTCTCGCTTCGCAAAAAACTCTCCGAAGTTCTGTTAACGTTATTGAAGTGTATTTTAATATTTGTAATAATAATTGGTTTCCACTGATAATTATTTTGATATTTTAATTTAGGGTATACTATCTAACCTCCAAATGTTTCAATTTATAGAAACTAAGCTAACTGACTTTAAAGCCCGGGAGTTCTCTATTCAATAATGAATTGTTGATATTTGTTTAAAACCAATAAACAATTACAATATTTGTAAAGGCATATCAAATATTTATTAGGTGTAACTATTTTATATAATTATTTATTAGGTGTAATTGTGTTTTCGTAAAAATAAAGTAGATTTCTACATCCCTATAAAATGGCAAAATAATAAATTAAGCTATTAAAAAAAGCTTACCGTTGGTGAATGATGTTTGTGAACAACTACGACTTAGAAACTGAACTCTTCACTGCAGGTACCTACGCAAGGATGACATGTATATTGTGACAGAACTTCTCTATAACTCGATCGAAAGTATCAACTTGTCATTAAAGCAAATAGTAAACTTGACAATTTGATTTTATTCAATACTGCTGACTTATAATGGTTCCCCACGCTAAAGATTTCTTCTAGCTATAATAATGAATATTTTATTGCTGTATGAAAAAAAATATATGTTTATATTACAATAAAAAATAACTGCAAATTTTCATTGCTTCCACCTATTATATAAAAACGTGTATTGGCCAAATTTTCGTTTTTGTCCGCAAGCTGTTTGAATCGAGAGCGTCCATGGACATGTTTGAAGAATATCGGTTCGGATGTTTGAATGTTCTGCATGTATGTTCACTGTTCATCGAGGGTTTATAATTCTATATTTTATAAACGTAACTCTCTAAAACATGCGAATGAATAACATGGTTTTACAACTTGCCGTTCACGACCTTGCATTAGTTCGAATAGTGCTCATCAGTAGTCGTGCCAATATTTCATAAGTCGTTTATTTTAATAAAACTCTCTAAGATTATAATCAAACTATTTGGCACCAGACTTAAAGTGGCGAATTATCTTATTGCTTCGTGCCCTGTGTGGATATTTTAATGAGGGTATTCACAAATTGTGTGCTCTCATTAGTATGTACAGCACGTAAACCAATAATACTATAATTCTGAAAACATAATTAAATCTGTTTCCGAAGATGAAACCTTTTGCTTCAGATGCCAGGGATTCGGACAAGAATATCGTGGAATGGACTACTCAAAAAAAATTGTCCACTGATTTCCTTTTTCTTGACAAAAAGTAATACAGAGGCCTTAAAGTTAAAATTTAAGCTATGGATAGAACAACAAAGTTTGTTCCCCCCCCCCCCGAGTGATTGTATTCTTTAATAACATAAATGATGAATAATGTTCATGGGCAATGACGCCATTAACCACTAAGCGGCACACGTGTACATTTGTTGTGTAAATTTACAAACAAACCTTAAAGAAAAGTATATCACCAAACTGAAAACTGTCTTTAATATTTAAACATTAATCCGAATCTCTGGAATATCTCTTACTGTACCTCATGCGGGAGTGGCTTCAAACCTTTTAAAACACTTCGCTAATTGTTTGATTTGATTGTAAGCAAGGGGCTTAAAGCCTTTTAACGCTCATTTTATTTAAGGTTTTATTGCATATTGCGGTTTGTAGCGACACCGAATCGTGCCAGGATGCAGAATGATTGGATTATTTGGAGGTGGTGTTACGTGCGTCAAATACAGCATGGAGTATCTAAGTTAGGTGCTTGAGCTTAGGGCCTCAGTGTGTTTAGTTTACGCGTTGGTTTTCTATCTCACGTGGTAGACAGTGACGGCGCGTCTGCCTGGTAGCACTGAGTTCAGTTCCATTCCCTCGTGAAAACGTTCGCGCCTGCGCGCCATGTCCTTGCATTATCTGTCTCACTCGTTTCTTCATGTATACATTCATAAATGTATACTTGAGTTGTAAGTACCCAAGCCAGTACTCAAGTACGTCATACAAAAACATCACCTATTTTTCACTTTTTTAAATGCATCAAAGTTTTCAAATAAATATCACGTTCACATATAAAGCCATATCGTCTAAACGGCCTCTATTTAAAATCGGAGAGCACAATATGCAAGTACATAGCTGGAATTCACATCCAGCAGCGGCGTAATTCCAGGGATGACTCGCCGTACCTACGCGTTCCTGGAACTTTTCAAAGATAAAATGCCTTTGTAGGGAAATAACGCTGTATTTACTTTACGAGGGAAATATTCTAAGGCAGCTGGTAGTTAGTCGTTGTGGAGTTTAAGTAGGTTTTTTCTTCGTTTGGACGGAGGCTGTGAAATAATTGATAAGACCTTGGAGGTTATTTCCAAACAAATCAAGGATTTTCTTACTTACAAGAATCAGGTAAACTTTACGATTCCATTTGATAAGTTCAATATTTAATACTTGGCAGCATTTAATAGTGACAGACACTCAATGTCCTGCACCTGAACAGCACATTAAAAAGTTTAGTTTACAAACCTTTACTATCAATAGCTTGAAAGGATGTCTGTCTTAATTTTAATAAATGATCCCCCATTGCCAGGACCAGTAGCTGTGAAAAACACAACGAAAAGGAAGAATTCCGAATTTGGACGTTTAGTATTCAAACCGTAGTTCGGTACTCCCTGACATTCTAAAAAAGCCTGGGCTGAGCAGGGATTTATTTATTTATTAATCAAACTTATTGCGATATTGTAGAACATATTAGAGAAAAACAAACAGATAACACCTTACATCAGTTTAATTATTATAATTATATAAACAACCCTTGTGTAAAGTAAAAGTACACCCTTTTTCCGTTTCATGTATAATTATAGTTACTTTCGTCATTTAAAATTTTTCCTCACTGCGAACTCAGCTACGTTCGCCTCAGTGAAACGAATATTTACAGATCCAGCGACTCCTTCACAGCCCCTCCACAGGGTCAGAGTTTCCGCAAATATAATAAACTAGACGACCCGGCACACGTTGTTCTGCGACATTTCTCTGAAGCTTTTGTTAATCTGTACGAACTTGGTTACTAAACATGTCGACTGTTGTCGTGTCTTCTGTTGCAGTTACTTGAAGCTGAAATCGAACTGAACATATTTTAGTATATTGTTAGTTAGCAATTTTGTACTACTAACCATTAATTGGCGGCCGAGTCTCATACGCCGGAGGTCCCAGGTTCGAGTCCTGGCTTTGGCATTCATTTGTGTGATGAGCACAGATGTTTTTTCTCGGGTCATGGCTGTTGATATTTATATATGTATGTTTATTCTGGGTTCCCCCCCCCAGTTCGCTGTATGGTCATCCATAACACAAGCTCTGCTTACTTTGGGGCCATACAGTTGGTGTTTGTCTGGGGATTATATTATATATTATATTAATCCTTATTGTACTAAGCGCTACGCAATCTACTAAACAAAAATTAATCAAATCGTATCTTTGTATAGTTTGACGACTTCCATATATGTATAATAAAGACGTACTTTTACTTTGCTAGCAGGGCCTACACTTCTGCAAATTAATTTGCTGCGGACTAATTATCCCGGCGCGCGTAATGCTCCAATTTATTGCTTTAACATTCGTTACTTTCGACTACGTGGGTCTTTGTGAAAAATTGTAAGGAGAACAAAAAATTAATAATAACGTGAACAGAAAAAAAACATACTTGGTGTGAACAAGTTTCGGGTCGCGCCTGAACAGTTAATAAATACATTTAAATTAATATCTGAAGGTAGGACTATTTCTTTATGTCTATCAAATTATTTAGCCTTATCACCGAATAAAAAAAAATATAGATTTATATATGTAAATTTAGACAAAAATTATTTCCTACACTACGTATAAGTGTCCCGTAACGCACATTAATCTTCGATCAAACGTCTGTTCTGAAGGGAAATTGTCAAATCTGTCTAAATTTGAAAGCTGCTCCCTAAACGTCGCGCAACACGATAAAATGATATAATATCTAACATATTGATGTCTTAGGCTGTTGGTAAACACTTATTAAAGTTTGATATAGTTAAATTTACTTATCATAGAAGCTTGTAGATAAATCTTTGATTAAACGTTATCAAATGTTGTGTAGCAATTTGTTAATTGAAGTTACAAAACGGGAAACAATACAAAAAAACATATTAAATATGAGTAAATACAACTAAAGGCGGTCCCATCAACGAGTAGTTCATCCCGATATCCTGCGTCAGTCCAGCTCGGCGACGCGGCGACTTCGCAAATCCATTCAGCAGTAACAAAAGACAAAGAATGTGACTCAGACCTTAAACAGTGGTTATTAGTCATATTTTACTTTGAATATTTTATTTTCATACATATATGGATAATATTGTTTATGGAACAGCGTTAATCCTGTGATCTATTTTTATGTGGAAACTAAATTACTCAATAAGTGACTTACAAGCCAATCTGCTTCTTTGTTTTCGTAATAAAAAAAAAAAAACTAATATTTTGTGCAAACGGGCAAAAGCTTGGGCATTCGTCACTTGATTTTGAAAGCTTATTTACTAACTCAAACTAGGACGGTAGCCGCCCTTTTCACGAGAAAATCTTAAATGGAGTTTAAAAAGAACACTTCAGCGTAAGTACCCGTTAAACCATTGATGTTAAACATTAAGTAGGGTGCTCATTAAAAAATCAGTTAGCAAATCAGGGGTGGGTTCAAACTTTCTGAGTAACTTTTGTTATGTTCCACAAATGTTCAAAATTTTTTGAGGGATACAGTGATTACCAAGAAAACGCGTTTGAACACAATATTTAAGCATACCTACATGAATTCACAGTAAATAAACGTGCAATTAGCTCGAAACATGGCAACTTATAGTTCCAAAATAAAGAAGCAGAGCTTGTGTTATAAATGCAGTGACTCGCCGAACTAAACATGGACACCCATTTTATTTTGATGTAGGAAATTCCTCATGGATACCTGGCCGAGTGGGGGCCTTTAGTCGGGTTATGCTGGATTATTACCGGCTAAAACGAGAAGCTTGCGCGTTCAGTTCATTCTGTCACAGCCCGACAGCGTTAGTGACAGCTCTATGCAGCGCCGGTGACGTCCCGAGAGGGAGGGGTCCCTCTTTAGTTATCTCTCATTAGATGATGCGCAGGAAGCGCATTCGCCATTCCGAGTCGGAGGCGGAATCTCCTGAAACCGCCACTGAACGCTCATGGGACTGTGGGGGAAAGAGGCTCTCAGCGATGAAAACAGCGCTCCGGCGTCCCGTGCGACCGCGACCAAATGGCAAGCAGGATGCTGCATCCTCGCTACCGTCTCCTCCGGCAGCATTACTGCTTGGCAGGAAGATCACACCGCCTGCCACGACCTCTCACTCTCGACCGTAGTGCGAACCACGGACGGGAGCGAGAAATCAAAATTCAAAGATATTTAAGACGGCCTGTTTGGTGTGGAGGTAAGTAGCCTTGCCTTCTATGCCAGAGGTCCCGGGTTCGAATCCTGGTAGGGGCAGATGTATTATTATATTTGCTTTCTAGTCATGGATGTGTATTTACGTTTATTTAAGTTTATTTCTAATATATTTATATATAAAAAAAATATCTATGTGTGCTTATATATTTCTTAAGTTTATTTATCCGTTATCTAGTATCCATAACACAAGTTCTTTAATGATACTTAATTTGGGCTAGATAATGTGGTGTGATTGTTAGATATGTTAGAAATATTGTTGTGAGTTCTAATTTTTTTTTGTCATTGAAGTCTCCTTTTAGGTACAATAATTATACCTTTTAAGTAACGACCGCCCATCTACATAGACACCCATGACTTAACTGATAGCCTTTGTGAACTTTTTCCAGTACACAATGCAATTAAGGCTTTTTTTTTATCTGTAAATATCTTTTTCTTTGATTTCCTATATTGAATTTGACAATATTCTTGTTACGTTTGTAAACATTTGTTTTCATCACCAGGAACGAAGACCTGCAGGAGGCGGGGCTTCTAGCACTCACATTCGGAACTTCAATACATGCTACCATACGAAAGACTATTTCTCAGGTATGAAGATAAAGTCTTCAAGGACAGAGGCAATCTTGAACTTATATAAAAATAACCGATACAAAAACACCTAAGTCTAAAAATTCACTAAAGTCACTAAATAACCTTTATTTTGGTTATAGACAAATCCCACTGAGGTGATGATTTCGGTGGTGAAAGCAAAAATAATTAAACTACAACATACCACATTAAGATTTCCTTCTCCCTGCAAGGCCGCAGTAAGGTTTATTGCGCAGGATTCATATGTCATTTTCTTAAACCATTGCGCCGTAAAATTTTGAAAACCTTAGTAAATGATAGCCAGATAGATATAGCTGTTAATTTTACAATTCATTTGGCTGAACTTGATATCTTGATACCAGTTAAAATTACTTCCTTAACTCGTAGAACTCCTAGTAATGAGTTACCTATTCGAATTGTGGTAAAAACCTTGATCATATGCAGACATGTCTATTGACATATGTGTTTAAGTAATATATAAAGATATATTTTATTAAGTTCTGAGACAAGCTAAAGAAGATATTAAATGAGTTGCTTGTTTGAATTTAAATATACGAACAGCGTTTCCATTCAAACGCGTATCCTTCGATTACCAGACGAGTTCTTTAACAGTGAGTAGTGAGTTGAGTTTCCGTAACACTTAAAAGAAAGTAACATCTGTGCCTCTCTCTCTCTCTCGCATTTTCTTTTTTTCGGGTTTTGTTTAATCTTCAAATTATTTTTCATTAAATCAATGAAAACTTGCGTCAGTCAAGGAGCGTTGAGGATGCAACAGAATATAAACCAAGACTGTAATAAATCGTTTTGATTTAAAACTAATGAAAAAATTAAAAGTGTATAGCCTTATAAGGTATTGACTTATACAGTCCAATATAGAATAATAACAACACTATCAGTCAAAACTCCTTGAAAAATGAAACTTTCTTGTAATTTTTCAGAATCTATACTTAGATTTGCCAGTTCATGAACGCTTTAACCTTATTAATAGTATGGATTTCACCTCTTGTCTTGGATTAAGGAATCAATCAACCACACCCATTGTGATATGGTCAAGTTAACTATTTAGGACGCGATTTAACAAGCAAAATCCTCAGAGAATCGGTTATTATATATTTCTGTAGGAACAGGAATTGCTCAAAATATCCTTATTTTGACGTACCGCGACTCCCTTAAATAGAAAATGTAACGTTGGGGGCCCTTGCGGAAAATAACAAGTAAATGTAATTTTAAGGGGCGTGGTAATACTCTAATTTCTTTTGACCAGTTCAAATTGCGATCCATGGTGACCCCTAGATATTTTATGGACGATACCTCTTGAAGCTTAATACAGTTACAAGATGAATTTTTATTTTTACAGGTATTTGTGTGTGCTTGTATGGTGAACTGAGATGGTTGATTATTGTTATATATACTAAAAGTAACAAATTTTGTTTTGTCTAAATTAAGTGTTAAATATTACTATCAAGCCAATTCAAAACGGCCGCCAATCCATCTTCACTCACCTTCTTAACTTCACTCCACGTTGGCGCATCAAAAAGAAGGACAGTATTGTCCGCAAATGAGAGTACTTTACAGTTTTTCAGGATGGTTTGACTTAGGTCATTTAGGTAAACTAAGAACAGAGTCGGGCCAAGCACTTGAGTGCGGTCGCTTAGATAAGAATGAAAAAGTTGAAGGGGAATCCCACGTACTCCTACATTTTCCAGTCTACATAACAATATGGGAACAGAAACAGTGTCAAATGCTTTCGCAAGATCTAAAAATATAGCCAAGCATCTGCTTCTGTCATCCAGCTTTTGCGTAACATGCTGAAATAGATCCTGAATTGCGACAGCAGTCGACAAATTCTCTCTGAAACCATATTGATTTGCAGACAAGAATTTATTTGTATCAAGGTATTTAACCAGTCTTATATTGATAACCTTTTCCAATATCTTAGCAAGTGTTGGCAAGAGACAAATTGGTCTGTAATTGGTTACACTGTCTCTGTCACCAGTCATGTAGACAGGAGTTACAATAGATCGTTTCGATGATTTCAGAAATGTACCGGTCGAAAAACACAAATTACAAATATATGAGATAGGTCCCGACAGATATTCAGCGACTTGTTAGATAAATATCGATGATATTCCATCCCAGCCAGTTGATGGGGAGGTTTTTAGAGACCGAATAATTTTATTAATTTCGTACTCATCTGTTGGCAAGATCACAAATGAATTAAGTGGGCTTAAACAATTTTGTAGGTTTGTAGTTAAATCGGTTTCACCTTTGCCCAATCTAGACAAAATATGTTTTGCATGGGATTTTCCTACATTAGCAAAGTATTCATTAACAGTGTTTGCTGAAGCAAGGGGCGTATTTTCTACATTGAGTAATTCAAGAGAAGGTTTAGTCTTAGATTCTAGATTACATATTTGACTTATTGTCTTCCAAGTTTTTTTGATGTTGTTTTTATTTTTATGTATTTCAGAATTCTCAAAGTTAGTTTTAAGATTATGTAAAAGTTGATTACAGAAATTTCTATATCTTTTATAAGTTTTATGTAATACAAAATCATTAGGATTATTTCTATGTTTGACATGAAGCTTGTCTCTTCACCTGATACACCTTATTACCAGGAGTCATCCATGGCTTAATATTAGCTTTTTTGTGGTTCAGTTTATATTTTACAGTACAGTTATCTAGAGTACTTGATATTTTATTTATAAATGCATCAGTTACCTCGTCAGGATCTCCACTATTGTAAATATCCAACCACTTCATCTGTTTGAGCTCTGATCTCTGATTCATCTGATTGATCATGATTATCTGATTTGCCGCTTTGGTGTAATCAATTTTAGAAATCATTCGACTTCTTTTCTTGATCTGTGTTTTGTTTTTAAGTGACAAAATAATGGAGGAATGATCGGTAATAGAAGAGTTACAAACGATTGTGGTAGCTTTACATCCCATTTTTAAAAATGAGTGATCAATACAGTTCAGACCACGGGTTAGATAGTAATGACTTGGCATGAGACCATGCATAGACAAATGGGTTGGGTAGTCAGAGGATCTTGTGTCTTTATTGCCGTCTTTAATGTCTATATTTATATCCCCTGTAACTAAAAGAGTTTCAATGTGCTTAAGGCTATCCAAGGTAAGTGACTTTTTAAATTGGTCGATAACGAAATCCTTGGGGAAGACCTTTCTTCTGCAGTCGACATGTTTTGACTGAAAGAAAATACCAAGTAGGAACTAACATTTGTACGGAAAAATATACTTGAATGTATTCTATATGTTTCACCCCAACTGTTTTTATTTTAAGACAGATTTCATATGCTAAGAATATCGCAAGACTGCAAACTCCACTTTCGTGCTAGATATCTGTACTATCTGTCTCATGTTCGGTTTCTGTTGTAATATAACAATACATATATATGTCCAATATCGATTGAATAGTAGTATGGTAATGTGTAGTTTACGAATAATACATGCAACCTAGATGATTACACATTCTGCCTAGAGCCGCCATCTTGGGCCCGTTCATCGCATTGTCAATGGAGTCAAAACTATTTATCAAGTCGGCTTTCATTAGATTAACGAACGTATTCTTACTGTACTTCTTAATGAGCATCAATATTTATTATTGTTTTCATAGAGTGTAATATTGTGTATTCGTTTATATGCTTTGATGAATTCTGACATTACTCGAGAGTTTTTATTTTATTTTCTAAAGCTACATTATTTCATAGTAATATATCTGTCTGGAGTAAAACGTGTAGTTTATCCAGAACTTCACAAGGTATTGGAACTGCGCGGTAGTTTTAATAAATAACAGATCGGAAACCATATGTATTTGCTTCAAAATTGCATATATATATATCTATATATATAAATGCATATATAATAAACAGGGAAAGTACATTTTATTTACAGTATTTGGTTAAAGTACATTTTTCTTTCATTACGTTTTCAAGACTTTATTTAGGTTGCGTGGTGGTGGAATTCTCAAAAAGTTCGGTGCGATCAAATGATCATAACTCAAATATATTTTCCAACAATATGTAAGGTTTTTCCAAGCCTTAATGTTAAAAGGTTCATAGCAAACTCTCTTAGCACGGTGTACTAATAGGCATATTAGTTTGTCGAATTTGTCGTGTTAGGGCATCTGATTGTAACGCAAGCAGGTTCGCGAAATTAAAATAAAATTATCAAAATCGGTTTAGTAGTAGCATCACTAATAATAAAGAAATAATATTTGTCTCTATGTCATACTCGTATTAGTACCAACAGACTGTTATGATGAAAGCCATCCATTAAGACGCACCCCACCACTCATTGCGCCACGGTCGCAGTCGCGATGTATAAACCAAAACGGGCGCGTCTTCGCGGATGTCATGATGTGATGTAATAGTAACATTATAACGTGAAATAAAATTTTTAAAATAAGTTTCCATGTTCCTTTTATTCCAGTTTACGAAACCAATTTATCCACCTTAATACCACAAGGTGACGGACTTACACCGAACTTAGAAAAAATAGGCCTCAGTTAAGATTACTTAAACATTATGAAAAGCATCAAAAATGAATTTCTCCGAATTTCTCTCAGGCTAAGTAATTTCTTTTGTAGGTTATAATTAAAATATTGACATTGTCCCCGAACTGGAGGTCCAGGCTCCGGTAAGAAATCCTTCCGACAACTCGGTGGAAGTTTAATGCCTCAAAGACATTGTTTCGGGAAGGGTCCCGCGTTCGAAAAAAACTCTCTAAAATTCATTCAATCTTAGAAAAGAGATTTCTTATTCTAATTGCGTGATTCAAATGTATTTTATAAAGTTGAATTTGGTTCAGCAGCTGATTGCTTTGATATTTAAATTTATTGTCAAATATCGACCATCGAATGAATTTAATAAGTTCATTCAAAAGTTTGTCGAATGCCACCTTAATGTTTCAAGTTTTTAGAAAATAGGCCTTATGGACAGAGCAAGAGCGGTGAATCGATTTGTTGACTGTCAAGATGGCCCTTGCTAGAGATCTCTTTTAGCAGAAATCATGAATATTTTAATAGTTTCCTGTGACGTTCTGTGTTCCTTCAAAAACCCTTCAAATTGTCCAATCTAGTTGTGAACAGTAAACTCCCAGTTGGTCAGTCGGGTACCGGCTATTTTACGGTTGGGGGAATCGTATATACTCCTCGCACTATGGAAGTATTTACAATATTTTTGTTGTTTCGAGGGCATGCATATAGTATTAAGGAAAGCTGTCAACCTGTATATCCTTTGTTTTTGATGATGTGAAATAAAGTAATTGTTCAATAAATGCGCTTGAATTGAAACAGCAGAATTTACATTTGCTGGCAGTAGACAGTAAGGATTCATGAAAACATGATAAATCATCACCCTGGCTTATTCCATGTTGAAAGTTTGAAAAATAAAGAAGGCGTTTTCATATGCAATATTGACATTGGATTGACAGCATATTTTACTCATGTGAAGCAGCTGGCCAAAATTAGTAATATAAAAAAATTAACATACATATCCCGTCCCTATAAATACGTAGAATGCATATCATGGCATATTTTGCATGACAACTCGCGACTTTCAAACAACGAATAGCAATGAATATGCATATTTCACTCTCAGCGCTATTTGCGAGTAAAAAGCAGTTTGCATGCTAATCCAGTGTCGCTACATTTTTCGAAAACGGAAACTCGATCAAACATCACTCACACACACATACACAAGCACAGGGCTGGAGTTCCGAACACAGAGAGTTGATGTGTATTCTTTTCGAATTATAATATTACTCCATATAATAAACATATATCGAGCATACTTAATAACCTACCTGACCACATAGAATTAGAGACATAATATTCAATGAAGTAAAAACATTTACATAAAGGGGCTATATGTAATCTATGTACGTATTCACAAAGAGATTCATCTCGGGTATACATAATGCATTTGATATACTATGGCAACTTAAATAATTAAATAATATAAAACAATACATTAATTATAACATAAAATTTTCAAACGAAAAGTATTTGAAATTTCTCTAATCAGTGTGCCGAATTAAATTGCCCGCGGTTAAGTAACTTAATTCGAAACTTTTTACTGAACCTTTGTTAATTACTTACAGACAACGAGCTCATACACTGTAGTGTAGCGCTAGACTTCGTCAAATTAATGACGAATGGCTGCTATCACTTCTTCTTCAAGAGTTCGATCTAAACTAAAGTATTCTTAATAATATACTCGCAAAATTAACTTCGACCCAAAAAGAGAGAGTGTAAAATCTAAATGTGTTACTACATTGAAGAAACCAAGCTAATAGCCCGAATTTACTTTGTTTCTATTGGCTAGAATAAATTCAAGAATGATCGAAGATAGAATCGGTTCCGAAGCTCTGATGTCGCGCTTTCGTTCGCTGCTAACCGAGGGTTTATATTTTGTTTAATAAAGTAACTGTGCGCTCTATAAACATGCCAATGCTGTCATCAATTGGTCGTTTGTTAAGTCGTTTATTTTTAAAAGCTTCCTAAGATTAAAATCAAACTATTTGGCACCAGCAAAACATTTTCACACAAAGTAACCAATGCACACCTGACCCACTACTGACCTACCAAAGCAGTTTATATACAAGTTGTGAACTTCACTACTCCACGAGAACGCTCTGAATACCTAATTACTATAACTGCAGTGAAAATTCATCAGGAAAATTGAAGAAATTACCTAACAATTATTGTAAAGGCTCCGAGCAGTAAGCCACAGTTTGCTCTAGCCTTGTCATATGACTTTCTAACTTTATTAGCCGTAATGTAAAGTGGCGAATTATCTTATTGCTTCGTGCCCTGTGTGGATATTTTAATGAGGGTATTCACGAATTGTGTGCTCTCATTAGTATGTACAGCACGTAAACCAATAATACCATGATTCTGAAAACATTATAAAATCTTTTACGTTCGATTAGAAGAATACCGTGGAATGGATTAACTAAAACACGACTTTAATGAAAACAAAACGAACTCATTTATTGAACTGTATTGCCTAATATATTGATCATTTATTTATATTTCTTCAAATAAAAAGCAATGTTTGTAAGTTACTTATGGAGCTAAAAAGTTTGCTCCCTCCCTGACTGATTATATTATTTGATAACATAACCAATTCATTATATTCGTGAGGAAAGACGATATTGCTACCGTTGCACAACTGTCGCGTATGAAAATTTCTATATAAAACCTTTAAGAAAAATATATATCCAAGCTGTCCCTTTCATATCTGAAAAACATTCCAACTCTCGGAGATATCTCACGCGGGAATGGCTTTAAACCTTTTAAAACACTTCGCTAATGGATACCCAAATTATTTGATTTGTTTGTAAGCAAGGTGCTTAAAACCTTTTAACTCTCATTTTTTTGACGTTTTATTGCGTATTGCGTTTGAAAATGGGACACCGAATTGTGCCATGAAGTAGAATGTTTGGATTATGTTTCTAAAAGCCGATTCTCATATTACAATGGCAAGGAGACGGTAAAAACCAGTTTCTATTTGTGAAAACACAATCGTGACTAGACATTTCAGTAGTCAACACAGGGTGGTGTTACATGCGTTGATTAAAGCATGGAGTACCTAAGTTATACTATTTCCATTTCTTTATTTTCTCGATGACAGCTCTATCTATTTCGTTTATCGATGTAGCTCCATCCCTATCAGTTTCTCCGACTCTGGTATTATATAACCTTGTACGTGTGTAAACGTCAAATATTTATAAAATAATGCATACTTATTGTTAAAAAAAACGCTCGCACAAGGTTACACAGGAGCTGTCATCGAGAAAATAAAGAAATGGAAATATATTAGTATAGGTGCTTGAGCTTAGGGCCCCAGTGTCTATCTCACGTGGTAGGCAGTGACGGCGAAAACTAGGATGTTGCGCATCTGCCTGGAGCGCTGAGCTCAGTTCCATTCTATCGTGTAATCGAGTTCCTTTTCTTTGAGGGTTAATGGTAACCCTTAGATCGATTTAGTTCATAAAATTAGAAATACTACATAAGTATTAAAAAATGTTTTTATGTAAATCTTGTAATTTTTTGTCATTGTGTAATTCTCACATTCTTCAAGTACCTAGGTTTGGTGCAAGAGATCTCTTTTCGAGATAAGTACACCTTTGCTAAACAATTAACTTATTTTGTACCTAGTCCTTAAGATTGGATTACGTGCAGTTGAGAGTATATGTATATAAAACTTATTACTCTTGCATTACTACTCTTTATTATACTCTTTATTATTACTCTTTGTTAAAATTTAAATAGCGGTAGCTAGGCTACAAATTCCTTACGGACAGACCAACTGCTCTGTGTATTTCACGGATATCATAATCTTGTAAAGAACCCAGTCGACACGACACGACATTCGCCTTGCGCTATGTCGTCGCATCATGAAATGAAATGAAATGAAATATTTATTTCTCAACATTGACAACTACTTGTTCTTATTGACGTCAAATAAAACATTACTCTACCACCAGTTCGGAGAAACCTTCGTGAAGAAGAACTGGCAAGAAAGTTCACGGGCATATTTTTTTCAAAATAAATTTACAGTCTCTTTATGTCTTTACAAAGTTATTCTTATCTGCATCTGTTAGCTCGGCAAATCTCCCTCAACCCAAGTATCCAAACGACGAACACCCTCGAACGGCACCCGTTCACGAGTTAACGCGGGATCCAGCCATCGCCCTCCTCAACCATATTAGAGGGAAGTGAGCGACCCGTCACCCGTCATCCTGTATTTTTCTCAGTTTTATTAATACAAAGTTCCATAATGGATACACTTGAGCACTGAGTAGTGTAGTACTTGAGTTTGTGTGATAGCCAGATTCCTTACCCAAGTACTCCATGGGAGTGCGTCACCTATTACACTTTTTAAATTTAAACAAAGTTTTCAATAAAACACTTTTAAAGCCATATCGTCTAAACGGCCTCTCTTTAATATCGGAGAGCACAATATGCAAGTGTACAGAGCTGGAATTCACATCCAGCAGCGGCGTAATTCCAGAGATGACTCGCCGTACCTACGCGTTCCTGGAACTTTTCAAAGATAAAATGCCTTTGTAGGGAAATAACGCTGTATTTACTTTACGAGGGAAATATTCTAAGGCAGCTGGTAGTTAGTCGTTGTGGAGTTTAAGTCGGTTTTTCTTCGTTTGGACGGCGGCTGTGAAATAATTGTTAAGACCTAGGGGGTTATTTTCAAACGGTTCATTAAACAAATTATGAAAACGAATCAGATATTAATTCGACTCAAAGTTTAAAATTTTAAATTCAATATGATAATACATTTTAATAAACAAACGCACCTTTTATGTGGACCCAAAGTATGCAGAGCTTGTGTTATGTGTATACCCTTGTACAAATATCAACAATCATGACCCGGGAACGAAGGCCTGTGTTCATCACACAAATGAATGCACTAACCAGGACTCAAACAGGCTATGCCACTGACGGTACTTGGCCAACAATACATATTGGTTGGCATTATTTAATGATGACTGATAATGACCTGTCTTTTATTTGAACAATTGTAGGCACTAACCAGTCGCTGTGAGTTAATCCAGGATGTCAAAGAAGAATGCTGGATTAAGAATTCTAGTATTTAGTAGTGTAGATAGTTTAGTACACCCTGTTATTCCAGCAAATGCAGACGTTACGCTTAAAGGCTTTATGTATGGTTATTTCGCAATTTATTGAACATCTGTGCCTGTGCAATATTATTGCCTTTATTCATAATTAGTTCTGGGTCTAATTAGTTTGTGTTCGTTTTTATTCCGATGTAGTTGTCTAGGAGGAGGAATATGGAGGACGAGTAACATATTGAGCATGTAAAATCAAAATTAATGTATACACTGGTAGCACTTCGAAAAACAGCACACTGCAATACAAGAAGAGTAAAACCATGCGTATGATTCGTTGGTAAAATCACATCTAGAATATTTAATAGAATTTGGGGATCGGCTGCATTGACTTATTTAAAACTTTAAAAGAGAACCCAAAATTGAATTATTAAATTATTATTTAACGTTCCGTAGTTCACGCCGACAACTCAATTATACGGAAATACAAATTCATTTAAGTTATCCCAATTGTACCAACTTAACTCGTGCACGCTAATTCTAAAGGTAACTTCTGACCTAATCCTAAACCTAAGAAAGCAATATAAAATTTGATATAAACTTAAGTTCACAAACATAAGCTGCTTAAACCCAGAACTAATTAAGATACTAGTTCAATAAACGGCCAAAATACACTAAGCCTTTAAGAATAAACTCAAGATACGTGTTGCGTAGAGCACCGGCACCTAATATTGTTAAAAATTAATTGTTTGTATTAATATCTCATTATAAGTGAATTTATGTTTCTTGTGAGATCAAAGTCCTTTAAACACAAATGTTGGGCTAAGCAGCTTAGCTATATAAAAAATACATCTTTCCTAAGTTGCATACATGAATTCAAATTATTGCATGTGTGTAACATACAATTATACTTATAATTTTTGATATAATGAAACAAGTATTTAGACTAGACCCAGCGAATCCTTCACAGCCCTCAAGACGTGGATCTTAATATTCATTTGTTACAATCTTCATCAAGAATGTAATCCCGGGAGATTTGGACACAAACAGCAGCGGTAGTCCACCTTAGCATTATGTAAAGGATTTATTGTAACAATTATGTTTTGCTTAAGTTCCTAAGCTAACTTTACTACAGCTAACTATTTGAAAATCATAATAGGGTACGACAAAAAAATATTATTAGATAGTTAAATAATTTATCAACGGTAAAGAAATATTGAAGAAGTAAGATTATGTTCACAAATAATCTTTTTCTAGATACAGCGATGTGTTTGAGGAGCTGCTGCGAGTCGCCGAAAAACGCTCCATACAAAACGGTATATTAGTATTGTGACGTTACAATCTGTAAATCGTACCAAAAATTGTACGGGCGTTTAGATACAATGTATAATAGCTACGTAGATAATGTGTTAAAATGCATAATGTCATAATAAAATAGTTATATTTAATTACAGTAAGCTATTAAACATTTAAAAAAATTTAACATATTTAACCAAAACTTTATTTTTTATGATAAAAACATACATTTTCAAATGTTGTATTATACTCAACTAAAGATATTGTGATTAGAAAATGTTAATTACCAATGAATAGATTGTATCAGTTGATTAAGATTTCAAAATAATCATCAGTATGTCGATTGTATTGACATTTCATAAGAAGTATAGTTATAACATGTCTTTAAATTACATAATAAAAACTTTGCACGTCCTATATTTACAGAGATGTTATGTTTGTTGCTTTCTTTGTATATTTGTTACCCTAAACTACTGACCGGATCAACACGATGCTTACACATTACCCGACTCCATATGTGTTGTCCAGGTGCAGAAGGACATAGCGCTGTTCATCCAAAAACAAGGGGTCAATTTGGTAACTCTTTGTGTATTTACCATACAGTTAATATGATAAACGAACCCCCACTGAACTTTGAGTAAACAAATTACAATAAAACTGTTCCGTTCTATTCAAAGATTTTAGAGATGCAGGTTAAAACATGTTCTCGCCGAAGTAGTAGAGGTCCGGGACCCTTGATGGAATAATCCTACTTTAGAGAGGACTTCCTAATTAAATAAGAATCACCAATTACTCAATATACTCTTTTATTAACGATAAATTTATTTAATAATAACACAATCGAAGATTATTAGACTATTTTTTGGGGCCGATGCCCGCGATAGAATGCCATGGAACAATTAAATAATTATTCTATGTGTTAATCAATTTACAAATAATGACAGTCTTGTAAGTTACCAGTTGTCGTTGCCAGCAAGTCTGTTTGTGCATTTCTTTTTTGCTGCCGAGGCACCCTCGCGAGAGGGAGGTGGAAGATGCGTCATGCATACCGTGGCACCTACCCACTAAAAACCACCTGTTGGCTGTGGTAAAATTTGACCGTTAGCCTTCATCGGAAGCGACACCCGTCGGGAAGTTGGGCGCGCTGGCGGAGACCCGCTAGCGGGTCTTCCGCCTGTAGTGAAAGTTGCACTGAAGGTGCTCAAAGGGACATGAGTTGGTGGCCGTCAATCAATTCATTTGAATGAACCTATAATGAATTGAGAAGGGAACTATGCTCCGCCAGAGCTAGCAAACGCTCTGTCAAAGAACGTGAAGCCCTAAGTTTACGGGCTAAGTCTGCGATTTCACTAACATCGATATTTTTCATAGCGTCGCAGACGATACGCATATCGTCTGCTACGGAGGATTGAGGAGTGGGTTTGTATGGGCGAGGAGCCGGGATGGGATTCGATGCGGGGCGCTGCCTCCAGTTTTCTGGAGCAGGCTTTGGCTGAGCAGGCTTTGCAGCCGGAGGAACCTGGCTACGCAGCGGCGGAAAGTTTTCCTGAGAAAGGGGCGGGGCCTGTTTGGGTGCCGTCCTCTTGGAATTGGAACGCATACAACGGGGTGCACGAGGGCAGCCCCTGTAATTTGCGGTGTGGCCGGACTGGCCACAGAGCACGCAATCGGGAGGAGAGGGAGTTCCAGGAGTGCGATTGCACTCCTTGGTGAAGTGAGGGACCAGGCACTTGACGCACCTGGGCGGGGCGGTGCAGTTGGCCGCCGCGTGCCCGTACAACTGGCACCGATGGCACTGGCCGGGGAGACCGCGGCGATGAGGCGCCTCGATCGAGATCCCAGAGAGGCCGCATATAGTGCTAACCCCTTTCAGGATCTCCCTGGACTTGGGGACGTTGGCGAGAACCACCAAAGTGAGAGGGTGACACCTCCCGTACTTGCTGTGCATATTATACACCGCGAGTGCCAGGAAGCCTTGGGACTGCAGATCCTCCAGGATAGCCTCGTTCGATAATTCGAACGGGACTCCCCTGAGTACCGCTCTGATCTTACGCTCTTCTGACAGAGCATAAGTATGATAAGCATATTGCTTATCGGTGAGGAGCTTTGTTAAAGCACGAAAGTCGTCTGTCGACGAGACTATGATTTTAATAGATTCACCCGAGTTGGCCGCTCGGGTGTAATGGATCTTGTGCTCATTGCACAATGTCGAAACCTCAGTCCATTTACCCTTTTCCCGAAGGAAAACGGGTGGTGGGACCTTGGCCTTGACAGAAGTTGGGGCCGGAGCGGGTGTTGAAGGCACCGGGGCAGCTGGCGTTGAAGACGCCGCAGGGGGTGTAGGACACACCGGGACGGGCGTCGAGGGCGCCGGGGCTTGTTTCGAGCGCTTCTTAGAGCGCTTCTTAACAAGTGTAAAAGAGGGAGACTCAGGGCCAGTTGGGGTGGCGTCCGAGGATGACTCGGTCGCGGGTGCGCGCTTGCGGCGCGGAGGGCCGTCTACTTCGCACTCCATGTCACTGGAGGAAGGGGACGCTGGAGAGCCTAAGACCAGAGGAGTCTGGGGAACTGGGGTGGCCTGAGGGGCCATTAAGGGAATTAACGCCATGATATGCGGGATAAGAGAATCCATGAAACGATACTTATCAGCATTTATAGACATGCCTTCAGTACTTTCAAGTAACTTGTTCCTAATCTCGTCAAAGCTTAGGGAAGCCATTGCGGAGGGGTTGGGGAGGGACAACAATATATAAATATATACTATGAACCTATCAATGATGACTAAATTCCTAAAACCTCCCTACACGCAGTAGGGGGGTTGAGAACGACGCGGATAACTTACTCGAACACGAAGACTCGAGGCACCTGGAACGACGAATCCCCGTCGACGAAGCTCACGTTCCGGTTAACGACCCACTATTCGCCGTGAAAACGGCGTTAGAAACTTATTACGGTAACAACCAGTGAAATTTGGGTGCTCGATTAGCGCGGAGGCTAATGGAGCGGGAGGCGTCTGCGATCGACGTGCGCTCGAGAACGCACGCAAACCGAGACTGTGTTCTTGTTTGTGCATTTTTTTTTTGTTTTTTTTTTTGGTACCCCTTCACGGGAAGGGCAGGAGGATATAAAAAATGCTCTGACGCATACTCCGCGCGCGCGATCGAAGTTATGTGGGACTCGTCCCGACGCCTACCAGAACCATACCCACTAAAAAACCCCCTGTCGGCTCGTGCATTTTTGCACCTCAGCCTTCATCTAAGCGACGACCAATTGGAGAAAGAGGCCGCGCTAGCGGGGCCCTTAAGGGGTCACCCGCTGAGATTTACATAGCACTGAAGGTGCTCAAAAATGAAAAGTAAATAAAAAACATTAAAAATGAAAAATAAAATTGCATTAATTCGGATTTACGTTAGAATTAGAATTTACGTTAGAATTAGGATTTGCGGCCTGAAGGGCCTCGTGATCTGAAGTTAACTGCGTGGGTTCGCCAGTGTGCGCGTTTCTCGGCCTAGCGACTTTGAATTTCGAATCTAACACAGGAGCAGTATATGAGACTGAATCTCGAACAAGATGATTGGGATGGGATTCGGCGCGTTTGAAGAACGATTCTGAGAGTGTTTTGTCTCTGTGCAGGTCCGCGTTGTGCACGTACCAAGGTGCGTTTGTGGCCCTGCGGCAGAAGAGATTTTGAACTACCTGCAGCTTATACAGGACGGAGGGATTGGCGTGGGCAAAGACTGGCGAAGCATATGACATGACGGGTCTAACGCAGACCTTATAAAGCGTACGTTTATTTCTAAAAGACATTTTACTTTTTCTACCTATCATACTATTTAGGCGGCTTAAGTAGAAACACGCGAGTTTCGTTACTCTATCGACGTGTGGCTTGAAAGAAAGCGTCTGATCTAAGGTGACGCCTAAGTATTTAATACTGCGCTTCCAGGGGATGGGAGTACCTAACATTCGAATGTGAGGATCGTTGTAGCGATAACGACGTTTGTGGTCGAATTGAATGGCAGAATGGCTTTTCTGGGTTGACATCGATACGCCATTTTTGAAACCAAACACCGAGGGCGTTTACGGCCTTTTGGAGTCTGGTGATGTTATACGGGATCGATTGACCTTTAGTGTAAAGGGCGGTATCATCTGCAAAGAGGGCGAGTTCGACGCCTTTCGGCGGGATGGGGATGTCGTTTGTGTACACGGTATACAGCAGAGGGGCGAGGACTGAGCCTTGCGGGACTCCAGCCTTTATGGGACGAGGCGCGGAGAGCGTGCCTTCATGTTTGAATCGAAACGTACGGTCTTTTTAAACGACGCGATTAATCTGACTAGGCGAACCGGTAATCCTATTTTATAGAGTTTAAAAACGAGACCGCTGTGCCAGACTTTATCGAAAGCCTTAGCTACGTCAAAGAGAACCGCGATTGTTTTTTTACGACGCGGAAAAAAACAATCGAGTATGTACTCGACGATTCGATGGACTTGCTGAGGGCAGGAGTGCTTAGCGCGAAAGCCGAACTGGTGGGGAATAATGAGAGGGTCGCCATCCATTGGAAACAGATGGTTCCGCATTCGAGAGAGTATGACTCTTTCGAGAAGTTTAGACATTGCCTTGAGGAGGCTGATGGGTCTGTGATTAGCCGGAACGTTCAGAGGTTTACCCGGCTTGGGAATGCCTATGACTGTCGCTTCTTTCCAGGCTTTTGGAAAGTAGCTATGGTCGAAGCAGTCATTGAAGATGATAGCTAACAACGTAAGCACCTGCTGTGGCAGGTGCTTAAGTGCGTGGTTGGAAAATCCATCCGCACCCGGAGCCTTTTGGACTTTTGCTTTCTAATGAGAAGCAAGATTTCATCATTAGAGACTGTGACGGGGTCGTCGGTGATAGGGAGAGATTCTCTGCGGAGAACTTCGTCCTCCACCACCTGGTAGTGGGAGGGATCCGCGGGTTGCGTGCTGGGCGAACATTGTGCCGCTATGCTGTCGGCGAAGCATTCAGCTTTCTCTTCGACTTCGAAGGCAATAGTGCCGTCGGGAGGAGTGAGAGGAGAAACATGAGAGGCGGTGTCTACGCGTAAGGCTCGGGCCATTCGATTATACGCTTTGTGGGACGGGGAGATATTCTCCATGAGATCGTTAAACTGAGTGTCTCGGAGTTCCGCGAGGCAAGACCTAACTTTACGTTGAAGCTGATTCGCAGCTGTTCTATATGCGGGCGTGGGATATTTCTTGGCTCTCCGGAGAGCCGCGTTCTTAGCTTTAATGAGATAGCTAACGGCTAAGGGAAGCGCGGGTTTGCCTTGCTTAGCAATAATTTACGTTGTCGCTGATGGCTGAGTTGATAGCGTCAGTGAGAGTATTGACTACTGAATCTATTTTAATCGGGCTATCTAATTGGTCGGGCGAAATCGCGAGCGGAGAGCTCGGGGCCTCTAAGGCTGAAACTAACGTATTTTTAAAGCCTTTCCAGTAGGTAAAGGTCTTAGGATAAAGGAGGAGATGTGACGTTATCGTTAGGCGCACCTAGCACGAGGGAGACGGGGTGATGGTCGGAGCCTAGGTCATCGAGTGGTTTCGATGGACCTGTGATCAAGATTGATTCGCTTGATAATTGCAAAGTCGAGGATGTCAGGAGAATAGGTCGGGTTGTTGGGATAGTGAGTGGGAGTGATGGGGGATATGACGTCTAAGTCAAGTGAGTTAGTGATGTCGAGGAGAGCGATACCGCTGGTGTTGGTCGATAGGCACGTCCAGTCAGTATGTTTGGAGTTAAAGTCTCCGAACATAATGACTGAATGGCCGAGGGCGAGAATGGCCTCAAAGTCGCTGCGGATTGGTCTGGAGCCACATGGTATGTAGACTGAAGCTACGATGATGGTCGGATGACCAGTCCTAGCCAATCTACACACAGTGGCTTCCATGTTGAGGAGAGGAGGGGAAGGGAGAGGACAGCAATGGAAGCCTCTTTTGTAATATATAGCGGTACCGCGTACTTAGGAATAGCGTATCCCCTGGAGCGGTTTGGAGAAAGCCATGTCTCCTGGAGAAGGAATAAGTCAGGTTCTTTGTTCTGAAGGAACAGTTTAATCTCGGGAAGGTTGGTGCTAAGGCTACGAACGTTAAAAGATACTAGGGATAAGCCCTTGGGTTTAATACGACTGGACGTGGGATTCGCGGGTCTAGACATTATAATTTACTTATTTACGAATTTATACAAAAATAAAAGAATTTACAACGAACTTCGAAGCGAGTGATGCTCGGCTAACGCGAATAAACGCTCTTGAGGATAGTGGGCGGCTCGCAGTTTGCGTGCGAGTACGGAAATTTCGTTAATGTCGACGTTTTGGATGACGTCGAACACGGTCTTTATGTCCTCAGCCAACGACGACTGAGGTGAAGATGACAAAGCGGGACGCGGCCCTACGGAAGCTACGGGAGCTGGGATGGGTCGGGAAGGTGCAGGCGGGACGGCCGGACGCTGCCTCCAAGACAGAGCCTGAGTAGGCGTCCGCTGAACGGGCTTTGCTTCCGGGGGACCCCGGTTGCGCAGCGGCGGGTAGTTAGCGTGAGTGAGCGGCGGCGCCGGTTTAGGCGCGACCCTCTTGACGGTGGAGCGCGGAGCGCGCGGGTAAC
Organism: Marasmarcha lunaedactyla; assembly: GCA_923062675.1. Taxonomy (NCBI): domain Eukaryota; kingdom Metazoa; phylum Arthropoda; class Insecta; order Lepidoptera; family Pterophoridae; genus Marasmarcha; species Marasmarcha lunaedactyla. The sequence goes on from OV281344.1 coordinate 2,842,768, forward strand.
CCCTGTAGTTAGCTGTGTGGCCGGACTGGCCGCACAGCACACAGGCAGGGAGGGAAGTGGATTCGGGAGTGCGAGTGCACTCCTTCGTTATGTGTGGTTCCAGGCACTTAACGCACCTGGGGGGAGCTGAGCAGTTAGCCGCTGCGTGGCCATAGAGCTGGCAGCGGTGGCACTGCCCAGGGTGACCGCGGGGGTTGGGACGCTCGACGGAGATATTTGAGAGTCCGCAAATTGTGCGAGCCTCTCTAAAGATCTCCTTCGAGTTGGGAGTTTTGGATAGGATAACAAGGGCTAAAGGAAAACGCCTACCGCGGTTGGAGTGCATCTTATGCACTGCTTCGGCCGGGAAACCCTGGGACTTAAGGTCCTCGAGGATATCTTCGTTCGCGAGCTCGAACGGGACGCCCCGTAGTACTGCGCGGATCTGACGCTCCTCCGGGAGGGCGTAGGTATGATAAGCGATTTGTTTTAGAGAAAGTAACCTGGTGAACGCGCGGAAGTCGTCGATGGTAGCGACCTGGATTTTAATTGTATCGCCTGCTTTGGTTGCTTTTAGGTAATTGATTTTTTGCTCTTTGCAAAGATTTGAAACTACGGTCCATCGCGCTTTTTCGCGGAGAAAGACGGGCGGAGGGAGCTGAGGCTTCGGCGGGACGGGAGCGCAGCGCGTCGCTGGCTTCGATGGGACTGACGGAGACGCGGTTACTTCGAGCGACTTTAATGGCGTGGGGGCTGGTGTAGACACCGGGGAGGGCTCGGGTATTGATGATACCGAAGCTTTCTTTGAGCGCTTCTTGGAGCGCTTGGCGACTAATTGAAATGCGGGCTCAGGAGAGCCGGTTAAGGTGACGGCATCTGACGACGTATCAGACGCGGGTTCGGAGTCGCTCCCGGGAGCGGTACGCTTGCGACGCGACGCGTGAGAGGATGCGACCGATTTGCAGTCCATCTCGGACGAGGTGGGAGACGAGGGAGAGCTGTAGACCTGAGGGGTCTGGACGTTGGAGGCCTGAGGGGCCGGGGTTGAGGCCTGAGGGGCCGGGGACGCGATAGATGCCTGTAAGGCCTGCGTTAGTACGTCAGCGGGTATGCTTACGCCGGACGCAGCGAGCGCCTGGGCGAACGACCTAAGAATGTTAACAAGGTCCATTGGAGTGTTTGTGCAATAACCTCTTTTATTATATACGGCACAAGCAAACGTTGCAGTTCTATGTATTACATATACAGTATTATTAGTTTACGTACCTTTACACAGCAAATTTAAATAAGCATATATTTTTGACAAGAATTAGTTACTCACTCAGTGATTCTTCCTTATGTTTTGTTTTTTGAACCACAGCTTTTCTCCAAATGAATAGATTGAAATATTTATTTCTCAACATCGAAAATTACTTGTTCTTATTGATGTCAAATAAAAAATGACTCCACCACCACCTTCGTAAGAAGAACTGGCAAGAAACTTCACAGGTATATTTTTTTTTAAATAAATTTACAGAGTATCTTTATGTCTATAAAAAGTTATTCTTATCTGCATCCGTTAGCTCGGCAAATCTCTCTCTCCCCCCAAGTATACCTTTTTGATTGATCCCTTTAATCAAATAAATATTAAATACTATACGACAAATTCGTACATGACATTAAAATACATTACATTAAAAACGCAAAAAGCCGTTTACTTTTCGCAATTTTCCAAAAACTCGCCTTTTCCTTAAAATAGCGGTAGGTACAGATCTCGTAAAATATATTAAAACCGATGGAGTGTATCTCAATTTTCAACTTCATCACTTTTGCGTATGTACTCGACAGGGATCGATAACCTTATTCGTAACACGATTGGAATCCTAATCATTAATCTGCATTTTTGATTGAGATCTTGAGATCACAAATTTTTGATTCACAAAGTTTTAACCACACCATTTATAAAATATGGATATATCTTGGCGAAGGAATTTAACAAAATTAAAAAACAACTTGATAATTCTACGGCGGAACCTAATGCGCGTTGACAGATTTTACGCATTCACCAATCTGGATCGAAGCCGGGAGCTCAGATCGGAAAGCCATCGACTTTGACGCATAAGACGCGCGTCCTACTTACACAAATATAGAAGAAACAATAAAAATTGAAGGATTTTAAGGCTCTCGTTTGTACGAGACGAATTATTACGGAAATGTGGTGAAAAATGTTAGCGATCGATATCTTACCTATACCTTTCTTATAGATAAGAGAGTGAGCAGGTCACACCACTGCCCTAAATCCAGTTCACTGCCACTGATTATGTTCTGATTCATTTGTTTTAATAAATAATTTATGTACATTCAAATTGAATAAGAAACTTAAATCACAGTCATAATGGTACATAGTTGCAGCTTAAATCTGTTAGAAATTTCTTCCAACCGACCTCTGACTGGAAATAGTGACACTGAGAAAAGCTAGTGCGTATTGGAGTTGCTGGTGCATCTATTTACAAAATACATAACTACATACTGGGCGTAATAAACGTACAACATACATGTATGTGTACAAGTAGATAGCAGCCAAAAACAGGAAAAAAGGTAGTTTTGAAAGCAGCATGTGACAGTGGCAGCAATCTTGTCACAATCATGATTTGTATTGAAATATATGTATATATATATATATATATATATATATATATATATACTTTATTACTTTTAAACATTTTTCTGAGAATTACGATCAAAACAAAAAAGGAATCAGGTAGATCGGTCCAGCCATACTCGAGTTATAGCGAGGCTAACATACGGCAATGCATTTTTATAAGAAGATTATAAATAACCAAACAACTCTTTCCTTTTTGTATAACACTATAATCTACAAAAAGCCAAAAACCTGTACATTATTAAAATTTATGAACATGTACCCCACCCACGCAGCCTGGTAAACGTTGCTCGATATCAGAGAGGCCTCGACTGGAGGTCAAATTCTTCTGAAGAGGAAAATAAACTTCTTGCTTTATTCAAGCTGAGTCCGCCATTGCCGCTGGCGGGGGGAGGTGGCGGCGCGGTAGGTGCAATTCATACCTGAATGTTATGTTTATAATTGTAAATATCCAATAGTCCAAGATGTATTTCTTTGGCAGTATTATAAACATTAAGTACGACGTAGTGTAAGACTCGTGTCAAGCATCTGTGATACTCATTCAAATGTAAGATCCTATCAGTCCTATCCTTGTCACTTGTTTGTTATTTCCATGTTACAGGTAAACAGTTTTCTATCACCAGGTACACTATCCGGGTGTAGCAAAGGTTACATCTTTTTGTATCCAGAGTTCCCACGCGGTTATTTTGAATATACCCTCTGTATGTACACACAAAAAACATACATAAAAAATAAAAACCCGATAATATAAAAATGGCGGTTTTTCAAGAAGACTCAGTCGTGAAAGTTTTAATAATCAAACTGAGTTAAAATTTTATGAAGATTTGAATTCTTAGAAAACTTTATGAATTAATTATTATCATCTTAGCCAAATCATCAACGATCATATTTTTGTGGCCTTCAGAAAAGTTCCTGAAGCTTTCAATATATAAAATAATTCATCTGGTTAGCTAGTTGATTTCTAAAAGATCGAAAACTGCTTATAAATGAATTAGCCACATCATAAACCAAACTTAATGTTTTCCTGTCTTAAATCACTTTTGCCAAATACAAAGTGTCGATGTTTGTCACAGATTTTTGGAAAAAAAAAGTACTCATGCGTAATTTGTAGGTTGAACTGAATACCTGGACTACACCACTAATTGCCGGAAAAATAATGTATGCGCTGCAAAACTCCAGGGGAAGTTTCAAGAGAGGAACTCCGCATCCATTACCCGGAACCCGGAACTTGTGCATATTCCGAAATTAACCTTTTAGGCAGTTACGTATGCGAAAACTCTAATTTTGAAAATGATCATCCTGGAGCCAAGCAAGTACCTGTTTAAATGTTTTTAGATGAAGAGAGTGTCAATTGCTTGTTTTTTATAGGGAAATATTCGAATACGTAATGATATGGTTCAAAGTTAAAATAGCATTCAGAAAGTGTAATATGTATAACCGATATGGTTAAGGAGGGCGATGGCTGAATCCCGCGTTAACTCGTGACCGTGTGCCGTTTGAGGGTGTTCGTGGTTTGGATAGTTTGGGGAGGAAGACTTGCCGAGCTAACATATGCAGATAAGATTAATTTTGTATAGATATAATTAGACTCAGTAAATTTATTTTGAAAGAAATATACCCGTGAAGTTTCTTGCCAGTTCTTCTTCACGAAGGTTTTTTCGAAGAGTGGTGGTAGAGTCATGTTTTATTTGACGTCCATAAGAACAAGTAATTGTCAATGTTGAGAAATAAATATTTGAATTTGAATGGCAAGCTCATTTTCGTATTATAGAGTTAATTTATTCATCATATCAATCATATTATCAATTAATGTCAACCAATCAATATACACCCCACGTTTTACATGAAATAAACTTTTAGAGTTACCATTTGTAGAAAGTCTAGAACTTCAGAGTTCAAATGCTTATATATTTTTTAAGTATACAGAAACTCTATACTTGTACTTAACTACTTGCAGGGTGGCATTTTGTTAACATTTGATTGCCTTCTTACATTACCTAAGTATGCAATAAATTAATAAAAAATAAGAGAATGAAACGCAAACCTATCAGTTCACAAAATAGATCTCTCAGAATGTCGTAAATAATAGGTCTTTACCTATGAAACTGCCGTTTTGCCGTACTGGCCATTTCAAATGAAAATATTTTTTCTTTTGACTGATAATTCTATCATTGTTTTATCCGAAACGTGGCTAAATGATAATGTTTATGATGCTGAGCTCTTAGATGATCGATATACCGTTTACAGGCGAGATCGTTGTACATCGGGTTTTCACGCTAGGAAATCGGGTGGAGGTGTCTTAATAGCAATAAAAACATCAATTGCATCGGAAAGAAAAATAGAATTGGAAAGTGAGTGTGAGGACTTGTGGATTAGTATTGCTTTAAGTAGTAGTAACAAACTCTATATTTGTGCAGTTTATTTGCCTCCTCCCATCCAACGGCATATTCTGGAGCATTTCATTACGAAATGCAATAAAGAGTTAAATGATATAGATCAAGTTATGATTGTCGGTGATTTTAACTTGAGCAGTATTCAATGGACAAAACAATTAAACGACTTATATTGTTTACCCGATGTTAAAAACAGTTCCCTTGGTTGCGCTTTGATTGACTTTGCAGCAATGCATAATTTAAAACAATATAATTATGTGACAAATTGTAAATTAAAGACTCTAGACTTAATATTTAGTACAATACCATTGACTCACCTTACGGCAGCCGATCAACCCTTAGTTAAGGTAGATCAATTACACCCACCTATAGAATTAAAATTGGAGCAAACCGAAGTTAAAATGTTAGAACCGAGCAAACATGTAAAAAGAAATTTTTTCAAGGCAGATTACGATGCAATAATAGCAGAACTCGGTAGCAAACAATGGGATATAATACTATCCTGTGATCAAAACGTTGACGACATGACAAACAAATTCTATAATATAATGAATAAAGTGATTGAGACATACGTGCCGATACAGAAACCTAAAAATAACAAGTATCCAGTTTGGTTTACATCAGAATTAATCCGTTTACTGAAAGAAAAAAATAAATACAGATTAAAGTTTAAAAAATATAAGAATCCTCGAGACAAAATTTCCTTCGAATTGCTTAGTTCTAGATGTGAAAAATTAATGATTAGCACATATCGACAGTACTCGAATCGTATAGAATCAGCAATTAAAAGCAATCCTAAAATTATTTGGACTTATATTAAAAATAAGCGTAAAAATCAAAGCTCGTATCCTTCAACGATGACTTTTGATACCAAAACTGCTTCGTCCGGTGAAAGTATCTGTAACTTATTCGCAAAAAGTTTTTCAAATGATTTTAATTTACCTAATACAGACTCACTTCACGAAACCAAAAAAGAATCCTCTACTTGTCATCATATCTCAACAATAGCCTTTTCTCAAAAGTCTGTTCACAAAGCTCTGATGAAATTAAATCCATACAAAAGCGCAGGTTGTGACGGAATCCCCCCCCTATTTATTAGAAACTGTGCCAAAATTCTAAGTCGTCCTCTGCAGATGATTTACAATAGGTCCCTTGAAACAGGAACTTGCCCGAACTGTTGGAAAAATTCACTTGTTGTTCCTATTTTCAAATCGGGTGATAAGAAAAATATAAAAAACTATCGCCCTATCTCATTGCTTCCAATATTTGCAAAGATATTTGAAAGTCTATTAAACCCTATCTTGGCGTGGCATGTTAAAAACGTATTAAGTCCAAACCAGCACGGATTTGTTCGACTAAGATCCACTTGCTCAAATTTGGTAGACTTTGTGGATACTGTGTCCTGTGTACTTGTGGAAATCTTTAGACGAACGCAACCCTGTTGACGTGATATACACAGACTTTAGTAAGGCTTTTGATAAAGTAAACCATCGCCTTCTAATAGACAAATTAAAAAGCATTGGGATCGCTGGAGCTTTATTGCAGTGGTTCCGCTCATACCTAAGTGGCCGTTTTTCGAAAGTCGTAGTGAACGGATACGAATCTGATACATACCCAATACTGTCTGGAGTTCCTCAGGGTTCACATTTAGGACCTCTTCTATTTAATATTTTTATTAATAACATCGTATCGTGTTTTCAAAATTCGAATTATTTTTTATTTGCTGACGACCTAAAAATATCTCGCGCCATAGGCAACAACAACGACGAAGCATTATTGCAGAAAGACCTTGACAGACTAGTAAATTGGTGTGAAACAAATAGTATGACGCTTCATATTGACAAATGTTACCACGTACGTTATTCACGTAGCCGTAGCCTAAATACATCGAATATTTACACACTGAAAGGACAAATAACACGGGTAAATTATACTAAAGACTTAGGAGTTTTGCTTGACGCCAAACTGCAGTTAAACAAGCACATCGAAGAAATCTCAACGAAATCTTTGAAAATGCTCGGTTTTATAAATCGCAATACGAAAGACTTTCGAAATCCAGCTACACAAATATTGCTTTTCAACACTTTGGTTCGTAGTAGGCTGGAGTACTGTAGTCCAGTATGGAACCCGTTTTACGCTGTGTACATCAAAAGGCTCGAAAGAGTTCAGAAATTATTTTTGTGGCATCTATGTTTTAAAATGAAACTAGAAAAACAGTTAACGTCGTATGAAGAACGTTTGTCTTATTTTAAAATACAACGCTTATCAGCTCGGCGAAAATTACACGATTGCTTATTCTTGTACAAGCTAATTAACGGTTTCATAGACTGCCTCAGTTTATTGCAAAAAATTGCTCTAGATGTCCCTCCAAAGGTCCCCAGACTTACAAAACGCAAAAACATTTTTTTTACAATGACATGCAGGACTAACCTAGGACATTTTGCTCCACTTGTTAGAATGTGTCGAACATATAACGAGCTCAGTCATCAAAACCAAAATGCTACTTGTATATTTAGCGACAAAGTAACTCAATTTAAGTCTACATTACGTCAGATACTGTTTTGCTAATACACCGTTATGATTGTTAAAGACTTAATGCTTTTTATTCATTATTATATGTTCAAGTTAAACGATGTAATCCAATTCCATTAAATCTAATTCTATATATAATTTTTTATTTTCTTTAATTATGATTATTTATACTCCATGGACATGTTTTCTTGACAACAAATGTTTTTTTTTTACCTTATTTGTAACTGTATTGTACATTCAATTTAATTTTATTTGACAATTTTTACAATTTTTACTTTTTGTCTGTTGTATTAATTTAAATTTGTTTCTTTGTTATAAATCTTATTGATACCTATTTTCTAATTTAGATCTATAATTTTTGTAATTTTAATTTATATAATATTAGGTAACCGGTATTGTAAACCAATATAACAATGTGCATGCTGTGTTTGCCTGTAAAAGAGGCTTCATTTGAATTGTATCTTTAATTGATGAATCGTCCTTATAATGAAATGATGTAAGCCTTGTTGGCAAACCTTTTGACAAATAAATAAATAAATAAATAATAAATAAATAAATAGATAATTCTAATTTCAAATTAATTTTATTTGACAAACATGGAATTCTTTTTCTAAAATCGTCATTTGTTTAATAGTTAGTGTTTTGTTTTCAACGCATTCGAACATTTTTCGTCATCATGGATAAGTTGAAAATTCGAGTAATTATGGAGTATGAGTACCATCGTGGCAGCAAAGCGGCACAAGCGGCACGCAACATCAACGACGTTTACGGAGCGAACACTACAAACGAACGCACCACCCGTTATTGGTTTATCCGCTTCCGTTCTGGAAATTTGGACCTGAAAAATGAACCCCGTGGTCGTCCGAAAACTTTGGTCGACAATGACGAATTAAAGGCAATTGTGGAAGCTGATGAAACTCAATCCACGGCTGAATTAGCAGCAGCTTTCGACGTTAGCATCAAAATAATATTGGTCCATTTGCGTCAAGTTGGCAAGGTAAAAAAGCTTGACAAATGGGTACCCCACGAACTCAACGACCGCCAGCGCGAAGTACGCGCGGAGACATGCCTTGCACTGCTCAGCAGGCATACAAATGAAGGAATTCTGAACCGCATTGTTACTTGTGACGAGAAATGGATCCTGTTTGACAATCGTAAGCGCTCAGCAAGTTGGTTGGACCCTGGTTCAGCACCCAAACAATGCCCTAAACGAAAACTTAGCCCTAGAAAAGTGATCGTCACTGTTTGGTGGTCTAACGCGGGTGTAATTCATCACAGCTTCTTGCCAAACGGGACAAGCATTACTGCAGATGTGTACTGTGAAGAACTGAACACAATGATGGAGAAGCTCGCACGTCTCCAACTAGCTTTGGTCAATCGTTCGGCTCCACTGCTCCTGCACGACAACGCGCGACCTCATTCTGCACAGCAGACGGTCTCCAAGCTACAAGAGTTGGGGTTGGAAGTTCTCCGTCATCCGCCGTACTCACCAGACCTTGCGCCTACAGACTTCTACTTTTTCCAGAATTTGGATAACTTCTTGGCGGGAAAAAAATTCAATACCCGAGAGGCAGTACAAAATGCCTTTGAAGAATTTGTTGCCTCCCGTCCAGCTGATTTCTTCAAGAAAGGCATCAATAAGCTACCAATGCGTTGGCAAAGATCCATTGATTGCATGGGTGATTATTTTGATTAATAGAAATAAAAAATATATAAAAAAATTACGCTTCATTTATTTCGTGAAAAACGGCAATTTCATAAGTAAAGACCTAATATAATCCTACGTTAATAATTTCCAGTCAACAATTTTATATATTTTCCAATATATATTAAAATTGAAACAGATAGAGCTGCGCGGGAAATCTAATCACAATTTGTATCCGGAGCGTCATTCAGAAACATGTTTTGTGCCCTCAAAACCGTTATTTAAATAAAGTTTACTTTTAATGTAGGGCCGTATTTTTCTTCATAGCATGTATTTCGATGAAAACTCAATTACTGGGGCGTGTAGAAATCCGCCAGTAAAATGGCATTACTAAATTGATGCTACCTCATCAGTGAGGTTTTCGTAAATTCCAAAACTTCAAATTAATCATAAGCATTAGTTTAAGATAATAAAATTTATTTATTTATTTACATTTATTTTTTAAGTAGACTTACAAAGAAATAATTAACCGTTAAGAGTTTAAGTATAATGGGCTCATAATAAAAAATATCTCTAATTATTATTATTATTATTATTATTATTATTAATTATTAAGTTGCCAACAGATGAGACACCTTACGTAACTAAATTAACATATAAAAGAACTTAAAATGTGTGCCATCCAATTAAAGGCAGCTACAACTTATTTATAAAAATCCGACAACTGACATTTAACAGCTATTTTACAAATAAGATAAAAAAAAGTATACAAAAAAAAAATTTACAAGTTAAAACAATAAAAACAAAAGAATAAGAAGTTTACATATAAAAATATAAGAAAACATGTGACGTTCCAACATTCATAGTACAACATAGAAAAAGAATAAAAATAAAAATTAAAAATTCAATACTGGTCTATAATAATTAAAAATAACGACAAATTCAACTTGAAGAACCGCTGGGCAAGGCACTCTGCAATGCCTTTTTGTAGGACATTAGGGTACCAGACAGAATGTCAATTCCAGTAATTTTAAAAAGTCTATTATGTTCGCGGCATAGGCGTGGAATGGTGCTATGAAAACCAACGTTAGTTCTAGCTATAAAAGTGGCAAAAGGATGAACATGTGCCAATCTTGTGTTCAAACGTGGTACGGCAAATCCAATCTGGCTTAACAACTGTGGACAGTTTACAAATCCTCGAATGAGCTTAAAAAGGAAAATTTGATCAGCTATCCAGCGTCTATCGGAGAGTTTAGTGAACTTGAAGTGAGCAAGTCGCGCTTCATAGTTTTGCAGCTGACCAAGTTTACCCTGATGACTTAATGATGATAAAACTGATGATGATAATTATACAAGTTTGAAAGCAAGTTCCCTATTTAATATAAATACAATTGCACCTTGTATGGTATTCCCATTATATTTCTCAAACCTACATTTCAATAATATTAAAAAAAAATAATAGTCATACAGTTAAAAAAAATTCAAAAAAAAAAAGAAATTACAGTTCGTTCGCGTTAACATCTTGAAAATGTATTTACTTCACGTATGTAAAATTATCAAAATCAAGAATAAGCATATTTTTTCAAAATTGATTATATTTTCCGAAACAAAATTCATTAAAGACGTAAAAATCGTGGATGTACATATTTTTAATTTTTTTTAATTCACAGATCTAATTTTCTGTAGCTTTCTCTATACAAACACAGACCAATGAACCAATGGACGCACAACTCGCTTCCTCCTTTGTTTCTTTAATGTATTTCAAGTATCAATGAATCAGTGATTTAGCTACACTAATAACTTACCACGTGTTAGTTTAGCAGAAAGTTTGGATTTTAAACTAGTTGTCATCTATTTTTGATGCTTAAATGACTCGTCATTGTTATTATGTTGTTTTATAATTTACGCTGTTGGTCACCCCCAAAACAAATGCCACATATTAAAGACGCCCAAACACTAGAAATCATAATAAACAAAATGAGCACCACAATAGGCGTTATTACGCCTACGCCAGTTGGCGCCACTCAATAAACACACAGAAATCTTCATAACCACTCGTCAGCCTTGCCATTTCCTAACAATTTACTGATCCGTCTGTTTGTACATTGTATGTTTATTATTGAAAGCTTTGGAAAATAGTTTGTCTTCAGTAAACGATTCTTCAGACTGATCTTGATCAATAATTCTCGATGCTTGTCAATCGTCATTAGTCGATAGAATTTGCAAATAAATAATTTAGTTTAGTTAGAAACAAACAATGCCACACAATTTCTTTGAGAGAAGGCACGAGTGCCTTAATTTGGCGCACCCCCTTCCCTAATCGGGTGTCGCTCCGATGAAGGCTGCATAGCAATCCCTTGCCACAGCCGTGATATTGGGTTTTAGTAGGTAGGTGCCACTCTGGTGAGTCCCACATCACTCTGCAGACCGGCTTCGGGTTATGCATGAAGCGTTTACCACCTCCCTCCCCACGGAGGGTGCCTCCTTAGGCGCAAACAAAAAAAACCTCAATTTCCGCACAGTAAAATGACTGTGAAGAAACGATGACGAAGAAGCGGTAATTATAAGCATTTTAATGTAAATGAATGTTAGTCAGATGGTCGAAATGATTGTTATTTTTTTATTATTTTGATTTCCACGGTCGTACAGATTAGCCCTAATCAAATTATAGACGAAACTTATTAAATTTTTAAACCTGCATGGTATTCATAGATAATATGGCAAGGTTAAGAACTCGTTACGTTGAAAAACCTTCCCCGACACCACTAACTTCCACCATCGCCTTGTTAATTAATTAAATAAGTTAATGGTTTTCGTGTAAAGTGTTATAAAATAATGAAAAAAAAAACTGAACGTTTTTATTGCTTCTCTTAATTTTTGTCGCATATGACCTCTAGTGTTGTGGCAAGCTTTAATACTAGAATAGATTCTACGTATCATTATAGAAAGGTAAGATTGGTTTGTCTGATTGTTGCAATGTAATCGACACGATCTGTTTGTATTTTACAGTTGGTATCAAATATTCACACCAATCGAAGACAATCAATTTGAAATCCAGAAGTGACATTAGCTAATTTGTCTTAAAACCCTCGTGGGCTCAGGAGACGCGGTCACGCCCCACTGGGCACTCTAGTATACAATATAATACAAATTTACTGATCAATTTTGCCAAATTGCCTTTTGTCGTCTTGGATAGAGTCCTATTGATTTTCTTCTCTCCTATTAAACTCTGACAATGTCAAAAACTTGCCAAAAAATTATTTAATTAACTTTAGTATTTACTAAAGGTACCTAGTAAGTTTACTAAAGTAGTACCTTTGTACATTGGTAACTACTGTTTATACTTGTATTAAAACCTGTGTATACAATAATTATTCAATAAAGAAATAAAATATAATTCAACGCCTAAATTACATTGCACATACAAAAATGTGAATAAAATTCTAGCGGAATCACCGTGTTGGAACGCTTGACTTAAATGGTTCAAAAAAATTCTAGATTTAGGCATGAGTTATTTTACTTTACCTATTTTTAATATTTTTAAATAATAAAAATACCCGATACAAATACATTATAGAGTGTTTTTATTTCTGTTTTAAAAACGTCAGGCAAAATCGCTTAGAAATGAACATTTTACGCTTACTTCACTCGTAAAATAAATCTCCATCTAAAATATAAATGTCTTACATTTTCTTGTTTTATTTCTATGTACTTAATATGTGTCTAGATTCGGTTAAATAAACTTACCAAAAATCACGGCATAAACTCAACTCTAGCACCGCGCCATTGGCTGTCACATTCGCCGCATAAGCCTCTGCGACTTAGATCGGGGTTAGATTTGACACACGCTTGAACACACACAGTTTCACACACACAATTATTCTCTCACTTCCCTCTAATATGTTTGAGGAGGCCGATGGCTGGATCCCGCGTTAACTCGTGAACGGGTGCCGTTTGAGGGTGTTCGCCGTTTGAATACTTTGAAGAGGGAGGGAGACTTGCCGAGCTAACATATGCAGATAAGATTAATTTTGTATAGACATAAAGATACTCTGTAAATTTATTTTGAAAAAATATATACTCGTGAACTACTTGTTCACGAAGGTTTTTCCGAACTGGTGGTAGAGTCATGTTTTATTTGACGTCAATAAGAGCAAATAATTGTCAATGTTGAGAAATAAATATTTGAATTTGAATTTGAATCCACCTACAACAGTTTCTCGCTCAGAGGTCGCAGTCACGGTGTGTAGTTCAGCACAAAGATTGACACAGAGCTGTTGATATCGCAGTAAATTGTTATTAATTGAACCTCCTGACTCCCCTTTAATTAACTTCTCGTTATTAATCTTAATTCTGTCGCTGCTGCACCTAACGGAATTTATTCGGCTTACGAGTTTTCTGTAAAAATGTATTTATGAACTTGTTACGAAATATAGTTTTGAAAACTAAGTTAGATTACTGAAATATAATATAACTTTAGCAATTATATGTCACAAGATATGCGAAGTACCAACTATAGTTCGAAATGTAGATATTGTTTTATATTTATACTCCCTATTGAATTGAAATTAATCTGAAGCGGGATATCGCTTTTATATTCGAATCAATAAACTCCAAAACTTCTGAACCAATTAGAACATTTCTATTCTACTTAGAAAGCTATATTAAATTATCAGTAGTAAACTATTTGATTAGATGTATAGACGAAACCACATGCAACTAATATATAATAAAACTAATATGGAAAAAACCCTATATAGAATACCTACATCACAACTACCCAGTTGTATCGTGAAAGAAACTGCCGCTATTACTGAAAATATTACCTAAATTTCAGCTCAACCAAAATCAAAATTAAATATTTCCCCACAAATTGAGTTACCATAAAAGTCGGATTCCCCGGGGATCCTTTTCTAAGGAGTTCGCATGTCGCCGTGTCGCTGTAAGCTTGTAAAATCGAATCCTGCTGATTTTTAGGTAACCGTTTCGAAAAATATTGTTGGATAGCAAAAGTTTGGGTGCGGTTACATATGTTGTAATGATAATTTGGTTACTTAATTTAATAGACTGGATGACCATAAGTTGAATTGAGGGGGAACCAAGAATAAACATAAATATACAAAATATAAACTACGATGACCCGAGAATAATAATCTGCGTTCACCACTCAAATGAATGCCCCGAGTAGGTCTCGTACCTGGGAAGGCCTACTGCCCACTATGTCACTCGACTGTCAAAGGACACGGATCGTTATAATCAAGTTTATCAGTGACAGTTGTACGAGCATAACTCAAAGTGTCTTTTTTTTTTTAAAAAAAAAGCACATAAGAGGCAGAATTTTACAAGAAAAATGCCTTGAATGTTCACATGTGTATTCGAGAGCAGTTAATATTAAATACTGGTATTATTAATTAATTAATTTTAATTATTTAATTAATGCACCTTAGTCATAAATGTAATTTAATTTCTTGGTACTGTTTTAATGTTAATAAACATCAACAAAAAGTAAGTAAAGAGCTTTAGATTAAGTTGCGGATCTCATTTAAGGCATTAAATTCGACTTTTTCTGAATTTCCTTCACAAAAATACCTGAAAAAGGGCAATGTCACAGAGTACCTTCTGTATATACTGCTCTGCTGACACGGACGCAACAATACAATTAATCAATTGAGCCATCTTCTTTTCAGCCTACCTTACTATAAGGGGTTTTCCAATAAGGACTTGACAACTTTGAATTCAATTTGTGAACGCACCATTTCACTAACCATCGAACTTTCACTGTCAATTTATTCAGTAAACTCTTAACATTTTCATCATGGTAAAGTACACGAACGAACAACGTCTGCAAACTATAAAAATTTACTACAGAAATTCGGAATCGGTGACCGCTACTTTTACGTATTTATTATGCGTATTCGAACATGCTTATCTTTGGCGCCAGCCGCCAT
Source organism: Marasmarcha lunaedactyla (assembly GCA_923062675.1). Taxonomy (NCBI): domain Eukaryota; kingdom Metazoa; phylum Arthropoda; class Insecta; order Lepidoptera; family Pterophoridae; genus Marasmarcha; species Marasmarcha lunaedactyla. Next base: position 2,857,906 of record OV281344.1, read on the forward strand.
CTATCGACGTGGAACACCTCTACTTTTAAATTGAGGAAAATCCTAGATTTTACTGTTTGGGAATTGTTTAAGTACACAATGCGATTTAATATACTGGCAGCGACATCATAAAATAATTGACCGGACAACTCATTACAAAAATGGATTTAATTGACAATATTTGATTAATTTATAATAATAAAAAAACAGGATATTAATTGTTAGTTTTATCAAAATGTTTTCAATTGTGGCTTTCTTGCAAATCTGTCAAAAATGTATTAACTGTGTTAGTTAAAGTTTGACAACTAACGCTGACATTAATTGACTTCTATAGAAATTACTCCACCCTCTTATTCACCAAGTGAAGACCGAATTTTGGGTTTAAACCTATAAGGTATCATATATTCGTATCGCTGAAAATTGAGTACCCATTTCAAAATTACTCGTCGGTTACTGGTTGCTCTCAAACAATTTACAGTTCACGTCATAGCTGTAAAGGCAGTACGTTCCTTTGTTAGGTAAATTATATTGTTTCGAACTGTACGTACTTAGAACATCACGAGTTAATCCGAAGGTATTTGCATAGTTCCCAGAAATCTCACGATAAGTGACATAAATTGTTCACAGTTGTACCTACTTAAATACTTAGTACAACAGCAGTGAATCTGGAACGTTGGTTTCATGTGAAGACTTTTGATGCAAATTGTTTGCGAGTTACTTATTCGAAGGAAAACGCGAGTGAAACCGGGCTGTGGTTAGCTTGCCAGCGATGACGTGTGACACAAGTTGTTGGCGTGACAAACGTGCTGACACATTCAGGGCTAACGTTGCTGTAACTGGATTCCCATTACGGAAGTTTCCGATACCTGCAGTTTATATTGTGGCAAAATATTAACCTTCACAACGATTTTTTTTATAGATGTAAGTGCTAGCTGCTGTCATTAAGATCGTAAGTTAATGATAGCTCTGAGGATATTGTTTGCTTTCCTGTTTGATGTCTATTTTGAAATATTTACTTCAAATATTAGATAATTGTTCTACTGGTTATTTGTAACAAAACAAATGGCTGCACAGAATTTCTTAAATCAATGCATGGAACATTCTCGATCGAGTCAACTATACTATTTCCATTTCTTTATTTTCTCGATGACAGCTCGTGTGAAAACTTGTGCGAGCGTTTTGTTTACATTATGTGTGCATTATTTTATAAAAATGTGACGTTTACACACGTACAAGGTTATACAATTCCAGAGTCGGAGAAACTGATAGGGATGGAGCTATATCGATAAACGTAACACGATAACAGACCCGAAATTTTTTTACAAATGTAAGAAACTAAACTACTTTTGTACAAATTTATAAACTAATATTATGTTTCATTACAAGATGTTACACGTATTAATTCTTGGTCGATAATGCCAACTTCTTTAAAATTTTCGAAGCTGTTGTAAAATAAGTAGGTATAGGTAGGTACTCGACAATGAAACGAAATAATTATAACGACAGGTAATCTTTATGTATTTATTTTAATCAAAATCTGATGAATCGTCACTGTCACTCGATGAGCTCTCCCTAACATTTATTATAAGTTCTTGTACTTGTATATTGTCGAATGCCACATGAATTTCCCAATCCGACGCTATAATGTTTTGGGTTCTTTTCACAAAATCTTCACTAATTGTACTTTTAATAAAGTACTATCCACATTTTTGCCATGACGTTGGAGCCAGTCAATTATCTCTTGTTTTTTATTGGCCTGCGTCGGCATTTTATCAATTTATCTGGAGTGATATGTAGCGTTGTCCATAATAATTATGGACGGTTCTTCCAGAGATTGCACCATTTCTTTAAACCATCCTTCGTAAATCTCCGCGTTCATTTCTTCGTGGTAGTCCACTGTTTTCTTGGATTTCAAGGCCAGTAAAGCATCTGACACGAATCCTTTCGTAGACCCTGCATGGCACATGATAAGGCGTTCACCTTTTCCCATTGGCACTGAACTAGTGGAAGCGGCGGTGTCGTCAGTCCAGTTCTTAGATACTGTTTAGTGATTTGTTTTATATATTTATTTCATTTTCATCTATGTATACCTAGTTTATTTATTTTTATTTTTATGAATAATTATGGAAGTAATGAGTGTACAGTGGTGGCAACCTCTTGGCCGCAACTGAAAATCGGCGCTTTGTAGCCTTAAGCTACCAAGCCAAAGCCGGGTTAGTGCGTGCCTGTGTGTCGGCAGCGCCGGCTTCCTAACTCGGTTAAGTTTTTTGTTTCCTATTTTTATTTGTATTTCTGTGTGCTGCTGTGACGATAAATTGATTTTTACTTTTTTTTACTTTACTGTGTGGTTTCCATTAAACCAAGTCTCGTCAGTGAAAATAACATTTGAAAAATCTGATATATTTTTGGCTTCGAGCGAGCTTCAGCCAGCCATAGCAACGCCGTGACGCTCAGTCATAATCATCAATCTTTTACGTTTGTCCGATTTTTATAAGAAAATCCAATTTCTTTCAAAACTAAGCTTAATGACGATTTTTGGCCACGGAACAAACCACATTCACGTAAATAAACAACAAGTGTTGGAATTTCTTTGCGCAAGTATTAGTCATATATATGACGGCGAATAGCATCAGCGTTGAAGTTGTCAACCGATGTCACACGACGTGGTTGGCGTTTTTTCTTCGGCGTTCCAAGCTTATTTTCCTGCATGCCGCTTGTACCGTAAGCTTCAGTAGTAATTTTTGAAACAGTAGGTCCACTAATTCCTAATGCGGCCTTAACACGCTCTCGCTCTTGCGACAGTGGTAATAGCGGGCCACCATTTTGAAACTCTGCTTCAAAGTAATTACGAACCTTGATCACCAGTTCTGTCGCCTGCCTTTTCAGAACAGATCCTTTCGGCATTTTGATATTTGACCGCTGGGCAGCAATCAACACGGAGGAACACAAAATACACAACGTAACGTATGGATAATGTGAAAAAACTCAGCGAACAGAAATGTAGTGACTAGCACGACCGTCTTGTTGTGAGTGACAGATTAAAACAAACACAAAATGGCGGTGGGCCATTGAGTGTTCCTACCTGGAAAAAATATATTTGAATGTTTTTGTTGTATTTGTTCAAAATATAATAAATATATGCGATCGATATCATTACTTATTTGGTCACAACACTACATTATATCAAATTAGAACTGTCATCGAGAAATAAAGAAATGGAAATAGTATACCTACCAAACAAAAATAGTAAAATAAATGATTTCCATCTAGTTTACCAGGACACGGAAAAATACATACTGATACGTCGGTACGCACACTACTCAGACACAATTGTTTTGCTGCTTCCGCGACACTTGTTTGCTGCGACCGCCGCCCGGTACGGACGTTCTAAGACCACTCCGATTGATCGGTCCCTTCCCGATATTCAGTGGCGCTCAGTTTACTGACGTCACATACTAGCGTGTTGGCTCCATGATAGGGTTCTTCTGGGTTTTTAACTCTCTCCGAGCGCTCTCAAAGTGTTTTTTTTCTTTGCGACTAAGTTTCTTAGTTTTCAAAGAGTTGTGTTGTGCTTGTGATGAGTGCTGTGTGTGCCCAGCGTAAAGAATTCTGGTTTTAGTGCAGAGGATACCTTACGGTGACAACCAATTTGTACTGATCCAGTCCTTTATTTTATATATTATTTATTTCTACTATTTATTTATTTACTATTCTATTTTCATATTTATCTTTATCATATTTGTGTCTTTTCGTGTACAATTCTTGCTCTTTTGTCGGTAAAGGTCGGCCCTAACGCGGTCGACTCTTTACCTGCGTACCCTTTCTAGGATTCCAGGTAGCAGACTTTGGCGAACTACGGCAGATATATCGAAGGCCTTCATGGCCTTCGTTTGCTCGCAGTGTCTAGACATCTGGACAAAATTCGAAAGTGGGTTCAAACCCACAACCAAACTTCGACAAAAAAGGAGAGACGGGCGCGTCAACCTGCATCCATCAACCGCTCACGCAATAATTCTAGCTCGCGCGTCCGTGGCTTCGTCCACTCGTAGTTCATCGTCGATGGATTGCGATACCCTGGCTCCCGCTCAAGCCATCGAATCCAACAAGGGATACACCGTCGTCGCAAAATGACAAAAAAGGGCCAAGCCCTCAGACTCATCCGGCGATGAGTCCAAAACTCCGAAAAAGCGGGCGCCGCAGTCCATGCCCACGTCAAATTCAAATTATAATATCTCCTACCCCGAGACCAAGCCAACCGGTCAGCATCCGCTTCCTATTTTCATCCGCGATAAAGCGGCGTGGAAATCTGTGTTCGCACATATGTCGAATTTAAAAATCGGGTATACGCACGCGAAAAATACCGCGATCAGCATCCGCGTAGCGACCGTCGCACCCGCCGATCACCGCGCCCTCACCAAGTACTTGAATGAGAAATCCATTGAGTACCACACTTACAAGCTGGAGTAGGAGCGCGTTTTACGCGTCGTCTTTACGTCGAAGGAGATTGAGTCAGAGCTCCTTCTCCTGGATCTTAAAGACCAGGGATTCCCGGTAATTTCCATCCATCGTATGTATGGCAAAGATCGTATGCCGTATAACCTAGTGTTGGTATCACTAGATCACACCCCTGAGGGCAAGGGGATTTTCAACCTTAAAACTATAGCACGACTTTCGGGAATCACCATTGAGATCCCTTTCAAACGTGGTATACCCAGCCAATGCTATAGATGCCAAGTCTATGGCCATACGGCCAGAAATTGCCACGCCAAGCCCAGGTGCGTCAAGTGCCTGGGTGATCATGGCACTGCGGATTGCGCGCAAACCCCGCAATCTGTCGAACCTCCGGCATGCGTTTTATCGCCTCAAAGCCCAACCCCAAAAAGGCGCAGAAGGCAAAGCAAACGTGTCCACCCTCTGCTCCTGCTGCAAAGCCCGGCCCACCCGATAAACGCAGCCTCCGCTATGTGACCCTCTCGGTCCTGCACTGCCTCCCAAGAACGCATGGGTGAACCCACCTACCATGGTGAGGAAACCCATGGCAGCCATCACCCTCCCGTCTTCTCAGGTACAGCAGGTCAGGTTAGCACCTGCTTGCATGCCTTTTCCGCTCACGGCCAGGTCCCATGGAGAGCCACTTTCAGACTTCGCGCTTGTAAGCGGATTCGCCTCAAGTTTCGACTTGGGAGAAATCACCACGTTGGCTCGCAAACTACGAGCCGCAGAGGGTGACTTCCAAGCGACGTGCTTCGTCGCGATTAAACACCATAAATTAAACTTTTAAATGGCGTCCTCTAAATTAAAACCTCGGTCCCTCACTATCGGCTACTTCAGTGCCGATGGTCTTAAACATCAGCGTAATGAAATTCATGACCTCCTTCGAGAATTCCAAATCGACATTTTACTTTTGCAGGAAACCTTTTTGAAACCTAGTCACAAGGATCCGAAAATAGCGAACTACAACATCGTTCATAACGATAGGCTTAACGCCGATTAAGGCGGTACCCTCATCTATTACAAAAGGTCACTACACTGTATTCCTGTCGATGCCCCACAGCTCGAGAATATCGAAGTTTCCTGTTGTAGAATAGCGATGAGCGGCCATCAGCCAATCACGCTGGCATCCATCTACCAACCACCAGATAAAGCTATACTTCAAAGCGACCTCCAGTCGCTACTCGATATGAGTCCCACCGTAATACTAGCTGGTGATTTTAACTCGAAACATTCAGGTTGGTAGTCCATAGTTTTATTTATTTATTTATTTGCTTATTAAGTGTTTTACAGAGATCTTATTGTAACAGTATAGAACTTGCAACTTAATCACCCATGCATTGGGTATTGCAAATGTTAGAGGGCATTACAAATAGTATAGAATGAAATATTCAATTAGTTCTTAACATAAAGATGACATTTTTATTGCATATAGGTATTTAATTTAATTTAATTGCAGATGTTATATTAATGTTCGACCTTCCTAATTTCAATAGCATTTATTACTATATTTAGATCTACCATACCACTGTATAATAATAATAATAATATTTTTTTTTTATATTTATAAATTTGTTAACTTTTATTTAATATACATACATTAAGACTATATTTTAATAAGTTTACTTAAATATTCATTTACTGAGTAGAAACAATTTTCAATTAGGAATTTTTTTAAATTTGTACTAAATATTGATAGTTTATTTTCTTGTTTTATATTTAAAGGTTATTGAATATTTTTACAGCCTTATGATATGGGCTATTTGATTAATTCTTGCAATAGGCATATATAGTCTATTTTTATGACGAGTATTAATGTTATGAGTTTGATGAACTTTTACAAATGTTCCAATATTTTTAAAGACAAAAATACACAGGTCGAATATATAAACACAGGGAAGTGTGAGCAGTTTATATTTTTTGAATAATGGTTTACAACTTTGTGAATTGTCTGCGCTGGCAAGTATCCTACCAGTTACCAAACCAAAGGGCCGTCGTCTTCATCACATGTTAGATTCGCTAACCTGTGATGTAGTGGGTCCTCGGGAACCGACTCACTATCCCTATAACACAAATCATCGCCCCGATATTCTCGATATAGCAATCCTACAAAGTGTTAACAGTACCGTCACGGCTAAGCCTTAGAGGGCACGTCAAAATGCCGCGACATTTGAGTAAAGAGGTTAATATGAATTATTATAAATTAAGAAGAAAAGATATTTAAATATATGGTTGACAGAACAGAAATAAATAAATAATGACATTCTAACTTGCTCCGTCATCGGAGCAAGATGTAATAGTGAACTATTATCAACTTTCGTGTTAATTTAAACCACAAGGGTGGTCAGTCGCATGTGGGTGAAGAACGCCAGTTGGTGGAGTCGGCGCCATGTTCGGTCAAATAGGACCAAGGCTACCTGACACAAGTTATAAAAAAAAAAATATATTTTTCAGAAAAGAAATACAAGATGATGCGCGTCACCCCGAGCATTCAAAGGGCTACGTTTGGTTCACGTCTACAACTGAACAGAAGACGCCATATGTAGCGGCCCGCCATTCAGGAATGACTACATGCTCGCGCCATCAACGGGCGGGCAGCCTCATATAAGTCCGTTCCATATATGCGTTCAGATACGCAACTGGGAGGTCGAGAAATGGCCGTCAATGTGAATCAGCTGAAACCTTTTAACTTGCGATAATTTTGTTGAGTTCATTATAATAAAAAATCTATCTAAATTATAATTGTAAATATGTAAATGTTTTAAAAGTCAAAAGTAAATAATTGTTATTTTCTGGTTTTTAGGCTAAAATTAGGTTACCTGACATATATAATTCTGAAAGATATACGACTAATGTGAATATGTTGATAATAACATAGTAGACTGTCAATTTTTCGTTTGCGGTGTACGCACGGTTTTCGTTATTTGTCGGTTATTTTGGTGATTTTGTTATCATCATTGAGTTATTTTAAGTTTTTCTGTTTTTCTCTTCCTCGCCTGGTAAGTGGTTGTACGAATTATCTAGCTCTTAATGAGCATGGATTGTGTTCCAATCCCTCCTAAGCCCCAGACCCAATCCCGTTTTCTGATGTCAACAACTCCCCTGACCCTTTCTCTCAACATGTGCAAAAAAGAAAACGTCCAAGTATAAATCGGGATTCGTCCCCTACTCCTAAAAATCTGTTTCGAATGCTCTTCCATCTCAAACCAATAACCTTATTTACACTCATCCAAGTCTTTTAGAAGAAAAATCTTACCATCCTTCTGACAAAGGTCCTTTCATTATTCATGTGTCCAGGTCAGAAACTCATCCTAAGTCAGGCAGTACATTTAATCATTTAAATTATGGAAAATTTTTATTTACATCAAACATTAAAAATATTTAAAATGATGGTATAAAGAGTGTTGGCAGAAATCGGGTCTCTGTGGAATTCTCATCTGCATGTGCAGCAAACGAGTTTCTCAGAAACCCGAGTCTTAAATCTCATAACTATATAGCTTTAGTTCCTACATATAATATAACAAGAATGGGGCTGATCCGCGGGATCCCAACTTCATGGTCTATGGAGGAAGTTGTATCAACAATCTCCACAAGCCAAGGTGATATAACAATTTGAAGGCGCGTCGCTTAAACAGAAAAGTGTCCATGGAGTCTGGTTCCACTTGGACCCCCACAGGTTCTGTAGTGATCACTTTCTCTGGACAATGCTTACCTGATAAAGTGTTTATTTTTAACTCATCATTAACCGTTGATCCATACATTTTGCCTTCCATACAATGCTTAAACTGTTGTAGATTTGGCCATGTGAAAGCCCAATGCCGATCCAGTGCTCGTTGCTTCAGATGTGCACAAACTCACTCAGGTGACTCTTGTCCTGCATCCTCTGAAGTTTCCTGCCTGCAATGCTCAGGCCCTCATTTAGCAACTGACAAATCTTGCCCGGAACATTCCCGGCAATAGAATATTAAAATCACCATGTCCCAAAAGAACATATCATTCAAGGAAGCATCATCCCTCTTCCCTTCAGTTAAAAAATCGTACGCAGATGCTTCTAAAAGTTCTCCTTCACTGAATCTTTCTTTAAAAAAATCAATATACAAACCATCAAAACCCAGTCCGTCTTTATCTCCAGGCTATGACAAAATTGCCCATAATGCTATTATTGCTAACCCTCCATCTACTAAATCTGATAATGCCTTTCCCCCTACTTCTTCCTGCTCTCCTAATGACAATTTTTTAGAACTCCTGATTTCCCTAGTTTTGAACATTCTTTCAAAATTTGAAGACATCCCACTACCGTCCTCCGTTGCTAAAAAGTTATCCCCTATTGCTAATCTTCTTCTTAACAATGGCCAGACGCCTTTATAAATTATACTCTTCTATGTTAAAAATATCTGTAAAAACTTATTTCATCCCCCTGTTTTTGTATTGTTCAAGGTAACTCAATGCTCGAGATACTGCAAGTTCTACTCAACTGATCGCTACAAAATTATTAACCTCGTGTAGTACGTGTGTATACTAATACTTGAAATTGGCAGAAATAGTTATTGTGTCGTAACAACAGCTGATTGCCATAAAACAAAATAATAATAATAATAATAACATAGTGAATGTTATTATATGTTATTATTAAGAATGTGTGTTGGCATATACGTCTTAGTGTTATATTTTAATGTACTAATATATTCTTTCTTTTTCATATTGTGAATTAAAACGGAAATGAGATGGCAGCCACTAGTAGATGAGATGGCAGCCAATAGTTGATGAGATGGCAGCCACTGAGGGATGAGGATTGATGACAACCCTCCCTTGGCGATATGAAAAAATATGAAATTAATTTTATCTTGTCTTAAAAGTTGTTATGTGTAATGATCAATAAAGATTTTTTTTGCGTTGTGTTTCACTATGTCCTTATCTGGTGATGGAACCGAGGGGCGTTCATTTGTAATCAGGCGGTCACCAACACCATACATTCTCTTAAAGAATAGGTGGCATGCTTTGCGGGCTGCAGGTGACAAGCTGGTTATCGATGCGCGCAATAAGGTGAAGTTATCTGCCAGGGACGTGAAACAAGAAAATAACATCTCTATAGCGGTTCTGGCTCGCATCTCAACATCCCGTAAGAATATTTGACATGTGATTAGGAAACATTATATTGAGAGTAGCTTAGGCGACGTTCGCTTGCGTTTTGCGAGGTTTTACTGGCGGGAATTCCTCTCGAAGCAGTTATTTATTGGATCATGGTGAAGCCATTATTTTTGTAACGTTATATTTACTATTTGTACGTAAAGTATTCACACCAACCACCAGGAATAACCTAATCGACAGGGGCAGTCTCTCCTGAGGCCGTCGTATAAACACATCCTCGATCAGGCAGGTAGTTAGAATAATTTTTGTAAGAAATTTATCCACCCAAATTTGTTTGTGTGAATAAATTTCATGCGGGCGGTCGATCGCCACGGCTAAGCCTTAGAGAGCACGTCAGAATGCCGCGACATTTGAGTAAAGAGGTTAATATGAATTATTATAAATTAAGAAGAAAAGATATTTAAATATATGGTTGACAGAACAGAAATAAATGAAGCAATACATTCTGACTTGCTCCGTCATCGGAGCAAGATGTAATAGTAAATCACAAGGGTGGTCAGTCGCGTGTGGGCGAAGAACGCCAGTAGTAGTAACTCAGTAGAAGTCATCCATAGTCATACATACATACTTCGGATCACCGACCGGTAATCATGCAGCTAGGTATCCCAAGTGACCCCGTTCCTCAAACGAGGGCACACATTGATGGGGCCAAACTAACGAAAGCCCTTAAGGCAACCGACAGCCGCGACCTGAACACCATTCCCGATTCATTGTCATCCATCGAGGAGACCAATGCAGCGATCGGTGCTTTCACCAACCACCTGCGAACTGCTATCAGTGCATTTTCCAGGCGGGTTCCGGTGGCGAATGATCGTCGCTGGATCCTGCCTGAGGATGTGAGGGAGTTGTTGAGACCAAAAAATGTAGCTATCCGGGCGTACGATTACGCTCCGACCGAGGCAAACCGCATCCGTATGAGGGCCCTACAGCGAGATGTTAAATATCGCATACGCGAACTGCGGTCTAACAACTGGGACGCGCTTCATGAAGAGATTTCGCCTTCGCATCTGGCTTACTGGAGCTTGGCGAAGTCTCTTAAGATGGACTCTACCGCGACATCGATGCCTCCGCTCGTTAGGCCTCCGCCCATATCTCTCGCCTTCAATAACTCCGAAAAAGTTGAAACCCTAGCCGATAGCTTAGCCGAATAATGTTCACCGAGTACAGAAAGCACCAACGCCCTCCACATAGAAACTGTAAATAGCACAGTCGAAACTAAATGCGGCAACCCACCGACAGACACTCTCCAACCGGTAACGGTGTTTTCAATAACTAACTCAGAAACTGCTTCTTTCCGCAAACGTGGAAGGAAGCGATTGTCATAGGTATTAGAAAACCCGGAAAACTGGCTAATCTACCTACAAGCTACCGTCCTATTAGCTTGCTTAGCGCGATAGGTAAATTATACGAAAGGATCATTTTGAACAGGCTCCGGGACGTCATCCATTCGAAGCACCTGTTTCTCCACGGTCAAACCTTTCACTACAGATTTGAAGGTGCACTCTCCAATCCCCGTCCTGTATTAGCCGGTGTCTGTATTAGTCCTGTATTAGGTCAGATCACCCCGTTTGGTACTCCGATCCCATGGGCTAAAAAAGTCAAATATTTAGGAGTCACTTTAGATAGTGGACTAAAATTCGCGGATCACATAAAACGCGTCGGGGACCGAGCCGCCTTCGTCATGGATAGGCTGCACCCTCTAATTTGCAAGAAGAGTAAAATGTCGCTTAGAAATAAGTTTACACTTTACAAAACTTGCATCCACTCCATCATGACATATGCCAGTGTGGCTTTCGCTCACGCCAGCAAGTCGAACCTCAAACACTTGCAGGTTATTCAAAATAGGTTCTTACGCAAATGTGTCGGGGCCCCGCCCTATGTCCGCAACTTAGATCTGCACAAGGATCTCGAGCTGCCCACCATTGCCGCATTTATGAAGTTGGCGTCTAGACGCTACTTCGATAATGCTCCCCACCATACCAACCCTCTGGTCAATAAGTAATCTGAATACACATTCAACCCAGACGCGGCGGTTCGTTATAGGCGTCAGCGTAACGTCTTAACAGATCCCAACGATGATATTACAACAAGGAACGCCGGCGTTCCAGTTAGAAATAAGGAAACACGGCATTCGAATCGCCTAACCCACCGGTGGGCCAGGCTAACGCGGCGTACGCATTCCTACTGAGTTTCTTGCTGGTTCTTTGGCAGTAGATGATCCTTCCGAACCAGTGGTAGTTTCAATATACGACGTCCTAAGCCGAGGTCCGTACCCTCTCGGGTGCCCTAAGGCATATCGTATGTAGGAGTAGTTTAAGTTCCAGCTAAGTGCCGTCAGCGCTAAGCTACAAAGTCCGGTGAAATTTAAAAGGCCCACAGGGCCATAAATAAACTGTCCATTTCGAAAATATAAAAAAATTTGAGTATCCAGACTCATGCTTCTTCAGTTCTTCCTTGGTATTTGTATACAAGTTCAAATATTTATTTATTTAATGCTATATATTTATATAACATTGACAATTAGTTGTTCTTGTTGATGTTTTATAAAACATGTCTCTACCACCAGTTCGCAAGGTTGACACCATATGGTGGGCTAGTAGGAGGGAGGGAGTCGCTATAACTAAATGCATGAACGTGTTTACGGAAGTAGAAAGTTATCATAAAACAATTATAACGCCAAATTTTGTGCTTCGGGCTTTCATACGAACAACCTAAATTATCATTATAAGGTTCAGTAACGAGGGACCAATTCGAACCAGTACAAACTGGTAAGCAGCCGATGACAGCCGCATAGTTGCCACGGCAGCCGGAGCGAGGAATGTCTGCTGCCGCGTCTTCTCCATCAGCCGGCAGCGATTTGAATGTTTATCATAGTAGACACTAGGACCCGTTTAATTTTAGGAATAAAGTTAGTCATATTTTTATTTCTAGCTAGTTGATTGAGAGTGGTTCAGTAGCAAGCATACAAACTTTCACATTTATATTATTAGTGGGATTTAAGGTTATAAGTATTGGAGTCTTCTCCTTTAAAGCTTAGGATGTCGGTGCGAGGTTATGGCCCCTTTTGAAGATTTAATATTTATAGCTTAATACCTAGGCAAGGATAAAAAACGCCTTATTCAGTTTAGATTGCAACATGTACATATGTGCTAGCTAGCACAGTTAGTGTTAAAAAATGTGAACATTTAAGAAAAACATACAAAAACTATAAATATTTATTTGTAATGATAACTTTCCGCTCGGTTCTATACGAGTATAATCCGCAAACGAGTATATAATTACTAACCTAATAATATGATTTTATTGGACCCCTAAATCAATAAGTAAAAAAAAAGCGATATCAAATACTTTCTACTTTAAACCTTCCTCTACCTCATATACCTGTCAATTATTCAATTTAGTCAATCCACTAGCTAGAATGAACAATTCTATGATACCAAACGAATACTCTTAAATAAACAATTGAGGTGTTCTCATAGTTATATATTCATAAATCTATTTGAAAATATATTGAGAAAATGTTCGGCGCACATGTGTAAGAAGCTCGTGCCTTACCTGGTAGATAAGTGGCGTTAAGTGGCCTCTCGGATCGACTTCAGCGAAGCGGAACGGGGTTCCTTTTAAAATGGTACTTTTAATTAAAGCTATATCAACCTTTTTACATTTTGTTTTTTTTTTAAATATTAGCTGGCATATGATTGGTAAGTAGCATCCATTTCTACAGATCTCACTATTCCATGTCATTTTTCTTACTTTTGCTTCAGTTTGAATAGTCTTCGTTCCTGGCATTGCAACGTATTATGTAAGTAAGTAGACGTGATATGATCCAGTAAAATTATAAAAATAACATTTCTATAGTCATGACGTTTCTGTACAAGATTAATAATCAGTTGGCATTTATCTTCAAAATTGGCGATCTCGTCAACTGGCCTTCGAGCTCTAGGTTGAATCCCGGAAAGATATTTATGAGTCGTGTATGTCCTTTATTTCTTTGCGTTTGGTTTTATTTGGTTTCCTTAAGTACTCACTAAAGTCTAAAGTCACTGAGGGTGAAGTCATCCAAGAGATGAGCTTCGACGATTCTGAACTACACAGCTGTTGTCGATTCAATTGATGGTACCTACGTTCAGAAGAGAAAATGCATATTTGTAGATGTATATCATCACAAGTATATGGTGTGACAGGATACACAATTTGGTATTTTTCTTCAGTTTTTTTTTCATTACAGACTATGTTACAGACCCATTGTATTAACCATAAGTCTAAGCTATTTCTTTGTTTTTGCTTCATTCCATAATATAATTCATAATGTACAAACCATTGTACATCTGTACAACGCAGCTGGTAGCCATCTTTATCTACTTACCACTCTCCTCCGCTCCGCCTCAGTAACACAAAACGTAAACTGACTTAAACGATCCTCATCAACCCAGCTGGCTGATTGAACAATGCCAGTGGAATACCTGGGACACCGCTATTGATGCATAAATTCATCAAATTAATATCTAAGCTTAATATTAGACCTTCTACATTTATTAAGCTGATACATTGCGCCTTGGATGCCGGAGCGGGTCGGCTTCTAATAAAGGCGACAACAGTTTAATGGTTTTGATATATTAATGTAACTTTGTATTGTCGTATAGTAGAGGTAAATCTAAGTAATTATCCCGTGTCCTATATGATAATTGTCATACTTAGGTTTACGAGCAAAGCTGTGTATGGAGATTAATTATATTTCCTATGTGAAATGGCCGTCTGTATCATATTATTTTAACAGGCTGAAGACGGAATTCGAAATTTGAATTCTTCGTAATGCTTTTAAATGATTGGACGTATTTCTAGTTTGGTGGCTGTTTCTGAAACACGGTTTCGCAGCTGGTGTAATTATTGTAAATAATATTTTAAGTAAAACTATGAAACTAAAAACGAAAATTCCCAAATAAATTCAACCGAATTGAAAAACAGCAACAAAAACTTATGATGGACATTGTGAAGTAAGTATATTCCTTTTTGTTTACTCCCCGCTTTGATGAAAAAGAATACAATTATAAGAAGATGTATTATTACTGACTTAAATTTATTTGATTTTACAATTATTTTGGTTTCCTGCAGGCGTTTATTAATCATTTCGTAATTCACAAAAGTATTCTCATAATATGGCATTGTCTAAAGTAAAGTTTATTTGTCTACAAAGCTGGGATTAATACCTATAAGTGGTAAATATTGTTTTTGCTGCTATAAAGATCCAATTGAAAATTTACAAAGCTAGTGTTTTTATACAAATGACATATGCGATGTATCGACTAAGATGAATTTAATTATTTACATTTTATTTACATAATTATATACATTTAATTACTTTTCAAATGTTTGGAACATTTTGTTAAATTTTTCTATTCGTTATAGAACTGATATTTATCATAACAAGTTACGATGCGCAAAGCCTTTATTTTTGTCACTTTCTCGGGGTTAGTGTTAGAACGTCTGTCTATCACGTGGCGGGTTTCTGCTTTTCGATTGATTTTTTTAATCAAGATACACAGGAATTTTTGGTCATTCATACTTCGTTTTTTAATAATAATAGAAAACAAGGTGCAAAGGAAAAAGTATTTTCTAAAAAATTCAAATTTTTAATCTTTCACTTTTAGTTGTTGAGGAATTAGAAGGAGCGAAGAAAAAAATCTTGAAAATAAAAAAGAAATGTGCGTTTCACTACTTTGGTTTTATCCGTTTTTTTTTTATTTCTGTTAAAGTGAGCGACCCGTCATCCAAGGCTACCACAAGAAGACGTACTCTATTGACAATGACGCTTTAATTATTAATCGAGACGAAGAACTCTTACAATACAATACTAGTAAAATCCTTTTATCATCCAAATAATCGGATAGTTTATAATATGCTTTAGCACACAACTTCTGCTTTATAGTTTCTTTGAATTTGTCACTTTGAAGACCTTGGATGTCCTCAGGAACCTAATTATAAAAGCGTATACATTGACCCATGTATGAGTTAGTGACTTTATGAAGTGTTAACATTGTGCAGATCTCTTTTTCTTTTGAACATGGTTATATTCCTTTTTACGAACATTAGATCCATTTTTTTAAATATATTGGGAATGAAAAGTATCAATATTTATTTCTTAAATACATTCGATATCCGTTTGATGGCAGTCGTAAAAGGCATTTCACAACTCTAAAGAAGCTTCGTCGGACGAAGTTTTGAGAGAGTAAGTAAAAGTTATCATTTGTAACTAAATCCTTGAGGGTGAGTTGGGGCAAAATGGGCCATTCAATTACATTAACCAGTATTGTAAACGTAATTAATTTTCAGTTTGTATCTTGACCACTTGTGACGGAACAAACTCGAACTTTGTATATAAAATGGGAATATAATCTCAATATACCTACTATTAATTGTCAAAAGTTACTATAAAAATACCTATTGACATACTACGTACCTGTATATATTAATAGACATAATAATTGATGTATAAATGAGGGAAAGATTAGTTAACTAAAAGGAAGTTTAAAATTATTTGCGATCTGAACACCTACAATTCATTGATTAAAATTACATGTTCAATTAAATTAATTTATCTTACTTAGAATAAAAATGGGTATATATTAATTTACAGTTGGTACATATTTCTCAGACATACTAATTTGATATAAATACATCTAATAAATACCACTTTAAGGTTAAAAAGTATAGCAATTTGGGATACCCTCTTTGTTATCTTAAAGTTCCTCCTTTATTGTTACTACGGTCTTATCGGTGACGTAATTATTTACCGGAAAAATAATTGGGGAATGCTTTCGCATTTACACATTGATTATAACTCAAAGGTACATTCTTTTATAACAATTTGTTGTACTTTGCCTCAAAATATTACTTGAAGTTTAATGAGAGTAATAGGGTAGATAGTCACGAGTGCGTTGTGTGGGGTGCACCGTGAAGAAATAAAATGCTCCCGGTTGGGTATAAATAAGGCAGGAGTCCATACATAGTTAACATCACATTTCTCGCTCCGATCGCCACGCGGTGCGGACGTGCAAGACCCAGTTCTCCGTTGATCGGTCCCTTCCCGCCATTCCGTGGCGCTCAGTCTACTGACGTCACAGTCTAGCGTGTTGGTTCCGTGCTACGGTTTTCAAGGTTTTTCTACTCCGTCCGAGTGCTTTCGAAGTGCGATTTTTCTTTGCGACTAAGCCCCTTAGTCTTCAAAGTGCTGTGCTAAGTAGTGTTGTGCTTGGGCTGAGTGCAGTGTTGTGCCCAGCGTAAGTAGTCTGGTTTCAGTGCAAAGGATACTTAACGGTGACAACGAATTTGTACTGAACCAGCCCTTTTTATTTTTATTTATTTCTCTTCTCTATTTTATTTATTTTTCTCCTATTTTCATATTTATTTTTATCATATTTGTGTGTTTTCGTGTGTATTTGTCCTTTCTGTCGGTAAAGGTTGACCCTAACGCGGTCAACTCTTTACCTGCGTACCCTTTTTTAGGTTTCTAGGTAGCGGCCTTCGGCGTACTACGGTTAGTTTTAAGTTATTCTCCCCAGCCCCCCTACCGCTGGTAGGGAGGTTTGCCGCTAGGATTTTGCTAGGTTTTTAGGAACTAGGCATCTTTTATTTTACTTATATTTATATATATTATTGTCCCAACACTCCCTAATGGATTCGCCAAGCGTTATTAACTTCGCGAACGCGTTCGCCCAGGCGCTTGCTGCGGCAGGCGTCTCCATCCCAAAAGACATCCTAACGCAGGCCTTGCAGGCATCAATCGCGTCCCCGGCCCCTCAGGCCCCAACCCCAGCCCCTCAGGCCTCCAACACCCAGACCCCTCAGGTCTATAGCTCTCCCGCGTCTCCCGTTCCATCCGATATGGACTGCGCGTCGGTCTCATCCTCGCGATCATCTCGTAGGAAGCGTACCGCTCCCGGGAGCGATTCAGACTCCGCCGCGTCCGAAGCTTCGTCGGTCGCCGCCACCTTAACCGGCTCTC
The DNA here is from genome assembly GCA_923062675.1 of Marasmarcha lunaedactyla. Lineage (NCBI taxonomy): Eukaryota > Metazoa > Arthropoda > Insecta > Lepidoptera > Pterophoridae > Marasmarcha > Marasmarcha lunaedactyla. The sequence goes on from OV281344.1 coordinate 2,875,526, forward strand.
CTGAGCCCGCCTTCCAATTAGTTACCAAACGCTCCAAGAAGCGTTCGAAAAAAGCCGCGGTGTCTTCAACACCCGAGCCAACCCCGGTGTCTTCTACACCCGCCCCCGCGCCGCTCATGTCACTCGAAGTGACCGCGTCTCCGTCGGTCCCATCGAAGCCAGCGACGCGCTGCGCTCCCGTCCCGCCGAAACCTCAGCTCCCTCCGCCCGTCTTCCTGCGTGCAAAAACGCGCTGGACCGCGGTTTCTAACTTGTGCAAAGAGCACAAAATTAATTACTTAAAAGCCGCCAACGCTGGCGATACAATCAAAATTCAAGTAGCGACCGTCGACGACTTCCGCGCGTTTACCAGGTTGCTCGGGTTAAATCAAATCGCGTACCACACCTACGCCCTCCCGGAGGAGCGTAAGATCCGCGCAGTACTACGGGGCGTCCCGTTCGAGCTCGCGAATGAAGAAATCCTCGAGGACCTTAAGTCCCAGGGTTTCCCGGCCGAAGCAGTGCACAAGATGCACTCTAACCGCGGTAGGCGCTTTCCGTTAGCTTTAGTTATCTTGTCGAATACTCCCAACTCGAAGGAGATCTTTAGAGAGGCTCGCACAATTTGCGGACTCTCAAATATCTCTGTTGAGCGTCCCAACCCCCGCGGTCACCCTGGGCAGTGCCACCGCTGCCAGCTCTACGGCCACGCAGCGGCTAACTGCTCAGCTCCCCCCAGGTGCGTTAAGTACCTGGATCCACATTTTACGAAGGAGTGCACTCGCACTCCCGAATCCACTTCCCCCCCTGCCTGTGTGCTGTGCGGCCAGTCTGGTCACACAGATAACTACAGGGACTGCCCGCGTGCTCCGCGCTCCACCGCCAAGAGGGTCGCGCCTAAACCGGCGCCGCCGCTCACTCCCGCTAACTTCCCGCCGCTGCGCAACCGGGGTCCCCCGGAAGCAAAGCCCGTTCAGCCGACGCCTACTCCGGCTCTGTCTTGGAGGCAGCGTCCGGCCGTTCCGCCTGCACCTTCCCGACCCATCCCAGCTCCCGTAGCTTCCGTAGGGCCGCGTCCTTCTCCGTCATCCGCACCTCAGTCGTCGTTGGCTGAGGACATGAAGACCGTGTTCGACGTTATTCAAAACGTCGATATTAACGAAATTTCCGTGCTCGCACGCAAACTGCGAGCCGCCCGCTCTCCTCAAGAGCGTTTATTTGCTTTAGCCGAGCATCACTCGCTCCTAAGTTCGTTGTAAATTCTTTTATATTTGTATAAATTCGTAAATAATAAATTATAATGTCTAGACCCGCGAATCCCGCGTCTAGTCGTATTAAACCCAAGGGCTTATCCCTAGTATCTTTTAACGCTCGTAGCCTTAATACCAACCTTCCCGAGATTAAACTGTTCCTTCAGAACAAAGAACCTGACTTATTCCTTCTCCAGGAGACATGGCTTACTCCAAACCGCTCCAGGGGATTCGCTATACCTAAGTACGCGTTTATTCGTAACGATAGGCCCAACTCTGACGGTTTCGGCGGCACCGCTATATATTACAAAAGAGGCTTCCACTGCTGTCCTCTCCCTACCCCTCCTCTCCTCAACATGGAAGCCACTGTGTGTAGATTGGCTATGACTGGTCATCCGACCATCATCATAGCTTTAATCTACATACCTAGTGGTACCAGACCAATCCGCAGCGACTTTGAGGCCATTCTCGCCCTCGGCCATTCAGTCATTATGTTCGGAGACTTTAACTCCAAACATACTGACTGGACGTGCCTATCGACTAACACCAGCGGTATCGCTCTCCTCGACATCACTAACTCCCTTGACCTAGACGTCATATCCCCCATCACTCCCACTCACTATCCCAACAACCCGTCCTACTCTCCTGACATCCTCGACTTTGCAATTATCAAGCGAATCAATCTTGATCTAAGGTCTATCGAACCGCTCGATGACCTAGGCTCCGACCATCGCCCCGTTTCCCTCGTGCTAGGACCGCCAAACGATAACGTCTCATCTCCTAAGACCTTTACCAACTGGAAAGGTTTTAAAAATACGTTAGTTTCAGCCTTAGAGGCTCCGAACTCTCCACTCGCGATCTCTCCCGAACAATTAGATAGCCCGGATAAAATCGATTCATTAGTAAATTCTCTCACTGATGCTCTCAACTCAGCCATCAGTGACAACGAAAAGGTTGCTAAGCAAGGCAAACCCACGCTTCCCTTAGCCGTTAGCAATCTTATTAAAGCTAAAAACGCGGCTCTCCGGAGAGCTAAGAAATATCCCACGCCCGCCTATAGAACAGCTGCGAATCAGCTTCAACGTAAAGTTAGGTCTTGCCTCGCGGAACTCCGAGACGCTCAGATGAACGATCTCATGGCGAATATCTCTCCGTCCCACCAAGCGTACTATAGCATGGCCCGAGCCTTACGCGTAGACACCGCCTCTCACGTTCCTCCTCTCACTCGTCCCGATGGCACTACTGCCTTTGAAGTCGAAGAGAAAGCCGAATGCTTCGCTGACAGCATTGCCGCACAATTTTCGCCCAGCACGCAACCTGCTGATCCCTCACACATCCAGGCGGTGGAGGACGAAGTCCTTCGCAGAGACTCTCTCCCCATCACCGCCGACCCTGTCACAGTCTCTAATGATGAAATCTTGCTTCTCATTAGAAATCAAAAGTCCAAAAAGGCTCCGGGTGCGGATGGAATTTCCAACCACGCACTTAAGCACCTACCTCAACAGATGCTTACCTTGTTAGCTATCATTTTCAATGCCTGTTTCGACCATAGCTACTTTCCAAAAGCTTGGAAAGAAGCGACAGTCATAGGCATTCCCAAGCCGGGCAAACCTCTGAACGTCCCGGCTAATCACAGACCCATCAGCCTCCTCAAGGCAATGTCTAAACTTCTCGAGAGAGTCATACTCTCTCGAATGCGGAACCATCTGTTTCCAACGGATGGCGACCCTCTCATTATTCCCCACCAGTTCGGCTTTCGCGCTAAACACTCCTGCCCTCAGCAAGTCCACCGAATCGTCGAGTATATACTTGACGGTTTCTATCCGCGTCGTTATAAAACAGTCGCGGTTTTCTTTGACGTAGCCAAGGCTTTCGATAAAGTCTGGCACAGCGGTCTCGTTTATAAACTCTACAAGATAGGCTTACCGGATCGCCTAGTCAGGTTAATAGCGTCGTTTCTCAAAGACCGTACGTTTCGATTTAAACACGAAGGCACGCTTTCTGCACCTCGTCCCATAAAGGCTGGAGTCCCTCAAGGCTCAGTCCTCGCCCCTCTGCTGTACACCGTGTACACCAACGACATTCCCATCCCGCCGAAAGGCGTCGAACTCGCCCTCTTTGCTGACGACACCGCACTCTATACCAAAGGCCACAGTGTTCGGCACCTTGTAACCAGACTCCAAAAGGCCGTAAACGCCCTTGGTGTATGGTTTAAAAAATGGCGCATCGATGTGAACCCTGAAAAGAGTTCTGTGATGCGCTTCGACCACAAACGCCGTCGTCCCGACGGCGATCCCCACGTTCGAATGTTAGGCATTCCCATCCCCTGGAAGCGCAGTACTAAATACTTAGGCGTCACATTAGATCCGACGCTTTCTTTCAAGCCACACGTCGAAAGAGTTTCGAAACTCGCTCGTCACTATTTAGTCCGCCTAAATAGCATGTTAGGTAGAAAAAGTAAAATGTCCTTCAGAAACAAACGTACACTTTACAAGGTCTGCGTTAGACCCGTCATGATGTATGCCTCGCCAATCTTTGCCCACGCCAAACCCTCCCTCCTGCACAAACTGCAGGTAGTTCAAAACCTCTTTTGCCGCCGGGCCATAAACGCACCGTGGTACGTACGTAACGCGGACTTGCAAAGAGATCTTGAACTGCCTACAGTACAACAACATCTCAAAACACTCTCTGAAGCGTTTTTCAAACGCTCCGAAACCCATCCCAATCCTCTAGTTCGTGATTCAGTCTCATATACTACTCCTGTGTTAGACTCGAAGTTCAAAGTCGCTAGGCCTAGAAATGCGCAAGCGTACTCATCCACTAGACTGTCACGCGATCTCGAGGCCCTTCTGGCCGCAAATTCTAATTCTAACGTAAATTCTAATTCTAACGTAAATCCTAATTCTAACGTAAATGCGAATTAACTCAATTTTATTTTGCAATTTTTTAATTTTTGTTTTAATTATTGATTTTCATTTTGAGTACCTTCAGTGCTATGTATTAACTTTCAGTGCTTTGAGCACCTTCAGTGCTATGTAATCCCAGCGGGTGACCCCTTCTGGGCCCCGCTAGCGCGGCCTCTTTCTCCAATTGGCCGTCGCTCAGATGAAGGCTGAGTGGCAAAAATGCACGAGCCGACAGGGGGTTTTTAGTGGGTATGGTCCTGGTAGGCGTCGGGACGAGTCCCACATAACTTTGGAATCGCGCCAGAGTATGCGTCAGGGCATTTTTATCCTCCTGCCCTTCCCGCGGAGGGGAACAAAAAAAAATAAATTCATAGTTAAAGTTTAAATTTTTCAATTGGTTAAAATGAGAATACAGTATTGTTTCTGAAGGTGGGTCCTGCCTTTGGGTGAGTGTTTTTTTTTATTATTGAATATTAATCGGGAATTTAGGTTTTAGGAAAGCTCTGCCAGTTCATAGGTAGAAGATTACATGATTGTGTTTGGTGGTGAATCCTGTCTAGGTGAGCGTTTATTTAATTTAATGCTGTAGGGTAATTTAATAGGGAAATTAGTTTTATATTACATTTATTTAACTTAGGTCTTGATTTATTTATTAATATTTTTTGTATTTTATTCTTTATATATTTATTAATATATATTTATTTATTAATATAAATATATTATAATACTTTCATTTTATATTTGATTTTATTTGTATTAAAAGTAATTATTCACACACACAGAACACAATACATACATAAAGGTTATTTGAATGAGTCAAAATAATTTATTTAACATACACATTTGTATACTGAGCGTGATAATCTCCAACTTGGTGAAGTTTGCAGAGATGATAATTTAGAATATCTATCTCTTTATTTCCTCTCTTTATGTTTATGTCAATTGGCTCACAACCACCATTTTCATTGATCTGATCAAGGACGAGTTCCGGCTCATCAGACTCAGGGAGAAAGTTGGTTCAGGAACTTATTGGCTGAATAATTGACAAATAATAAAAACTCTTCCTACATTTATGTTCATTTTGTGACTTGTTATCTGGCATAAGACCAAACAGTGGTTGAAGTCTCTTGTTATCAATTTCAATGATCTGAGCTTCTGGTGTTACGACAGGATGACACTCCGGTGCATCAGCCTCAGTGAGTCTTAACGAATATAACACTAAACAGTCGTTAGAGTTTCTAGTTTCATTTTCATTGTTCTGACTATCTGTTGAACTTTAAATAACAATTATCATGAAATAGATATTACATCCACCCTTCTGTGTAATTAGTGACATCTGGGGAAAATGATCCAAGTTGGAGATCACACTACTCAGTTTAAATTAAAGTATCTGTAAGATTTGGATCTTGTGAGATAACTAATTAACTTTATTCTAGATTGTGGAATTTATTGTTAGCTTTATTTATTCTCACAATCTCACCATATTCCATCCTTTACTAATTCTTATAAATTTATCTTCTTACAAAGTATTATTATATATTACTAACACTCGGGTGTTGGATTGGTGAATCCTGGGGAGAGAAAATCAAAAAATGAAAGGATGTCTCTCACATGAATAGGGCGAGGATAGGGGTTCTCACAATTCCCACTCACAACCCATTTTTTATTATTTACAATTCATAAAATCCCTTTTCAGTATTCCTTTATAATATACTTTCTATTATTTATTATTATTTATGTATTATATTTATTTATTATATTTAGGTACATTCTTTGTTTCTTATCTTTGTCACATAACTCGGAAAAGAACTTGGTTACTATACAACACAACGTAGAGTTGTACCCAACCTTAGACGATCACGCCAAATAAATATTGTATTTTTATTGATAATGTTTTATCTCGTGCCAATTATAATTGCTCATTCTATTAGCTGAGGGTTTTATATATATTTTGGATGAGGAGCATAAGAATAACGTTTGACAGCTATATGCTAGGTTTTATATTATATTTATGTATTTATTTCAAGTTTATATTTATGACATTCCCTTATATTACATAATGTTGAGAGAGGGGTGGTCGTTACACACTGTAGTTCCTAGTTACTAGGATAAATGCGTACTTTATCAGTAGAATCTACCCGTTTCCTTACGTACTTCATTTTCATGTCGAAATATCTTCTTGGTACATGTTGAAACCTCGGCAATTGAAACCTAACCAATTTCTATTTTCTTGGGAAGTAGAAAAATCTACCTACAAAATAATGAATTATGGTACGGTACGTGGTATACATGTACGGTAAGCCCTTTTACCTGACATATCGGTTACAGAAGGTCCTTGGTGGGGATGTAAATAGGCTAATTTAGTTATTTAATTATTGAGTTGTATTCTTTGTACTGAAATTGATTATTTACTTGATAAATTATAATAATAGCACACAATATGTATGTATATTTACTACACAACATTAAAGGCCTAACATTATGTTTTACCCGATACATACCTACTTGTTTACAATGACGGGACAAAATTGTTTCGGTCATTTTTTTTTTGTCGGCTTTAGCAAAATATGGAGAATTGAAGAATTCCTGAAAAATCTGAGCCAGAGGATGTAGTGTCTATAGATAAAAAAGCAACTTTACATTTTTTATATAAGTACTTGGCTAATAAAGTAATAGAAGAATTTTGGTTAACGTGCTACCAACTAGTATTTTGCATTATAACATTTAACTTTCCTTCAAGCAGAGGTATATAAAAAAGGTAATTAAAATAACCTCTGCTTGAAACAAAGTTTGAAAGAAATATAAAATGCAGATCAACTACAAATATACCTGTGCCCTTTCCACGTCTTTGCAATATCTTTGAAAGTACATTTAGTTATAAAACATTTGAGGTTTTGCAAGTTATGAAGACACTATTTTAAGTGTATATAGATTAAGATCCATCTTGTAATACAGGTGCGACATAGAGGTAGAAGCCTTCTACGTCTTCTTATGGAAGCGCCGGGTGACCGGTCGGTCATTTCCCTCTAATATGGTTGAGGAGGGCGATGGCTGGATCCCGCGTTAACTCGTGAACGGGTGCCGTTTGAGGGTCGTCGTTTGGATACTTGGGGGGAGGGAGGCTTGCCGAGCTAGTCTCCCCCCCCCCCCTAATAACTTTGTATAGACATAATGAGACTCTGTAAATTCATTTTGAAAAAAATATACCCGTGAAGTTTCTTACCAGTTCTTCTTCACGAAGGTTTTTTCGAACTGGTGGTAGAGTCATCTTTTGTTTGACATCAATAAGAACAAGTAATTGTCATTGTTGAGAAATAAATATTTCATTTCAAGTTTTGCAGCAAACTTACGTGATAAATGGCTCGGGTACTACTACATCAAATCAAATCAAATTAATACAGGTAAATTTACTGACACTAACTCAATTAAGTTTCAAAAGTTGATTGTTCTGATATCTTCCAGGCGTTGGCTGCCCATTCCTAGGATTAACCTGAGATTTAAAATCACGGGCTTCAACTAATTTATTAATTAATTTAATTTATTAGAAGTACTATCATCGATATATTAATCAAAGTTCGCCTGCATTGTGATTAAAAACAAAATAAAAAATTAATTTATTGAAAAACTGTAATTTATTTGCGCAACGTTTATCGCGGGCTTTTGGCCATTTGGAAATTTAACAATTTTGCTCTATGCACAAGTTTAGGCGCTGTATACTATCTTTCATCTTTTTTCTGATTGTTATTGTAAATATTTTGCTTGTAATTTTTTTCAATTTTGATGATGAATCTATATATATCTAATAACCTACTTTCTAATGACCTACCTTTTTATTTACTCGTTCTTGAAGATTATCATTAGTTATCAAAAGCCAAAATAATAATGCTTTTCAGGAAAACTTACGATAAGGGTTTTGAGTTAACAATATTTTCCTAATATACACAACAATTTTATTTGACGAGAAAAACTGGCGCTCAAACTTAGCTTTACCAGAAATTAGAAATAACGATAATATAATGAAACTGTACATTTACATTATTTTATCTACTTTTTCTGGGAACATTGTTCCCGAGTTTCCCCTTGAGCAGTCGAAATTCACTGATGTCAGACAATGAGTCAAATCCATGTTGGTACCAATTCTACGAGGGTGGATTGAAAAGTTCGCGGCCTTAATAAGAAAACATGTAGCACAATGCAATTTTTTATATTTAATTTTCTACATACTCTCCTCCTAGGTCACAGCACTTAGTCCAGCGGTACTCAGCAGCCTTGATTTCATCTAAATAGAAGGTCTCGTCAAGGTCTTCAAAAAAGGCATGTACGGCCACTTTGACCTCCTCATTGGTAGAAAATTTCATCCCAAATAAGTGTTTTTTTTACTTTTGGAAATAGGTGTAAGTCTGAAGGTGCCAAGTCAGGTGAATAAGGGCGATGAGGAAGCAATCCGAAACCACAATTCACTATTTGAGCTATGGATTCTGCTGATGTGTGAACATGAGCATTGTCCTGATGAAACAAAACTTTCTTGGTCAACAATCCTGGTCTTTTAGACTTTATTTCTTCGCGTAAACGACGTAATAGTGTGCAATAGTATGCAGAATTTATAGTTTGACCTCTTTCTAAGTAATCAACCAAGATGACACCCTTAGAATCCCAGAAAACCGATGCCATTACCTTGTTTACTGGAAAACACACCCTGGGGTCGGAGATCCGGATCTCTTCCATTGTTTGGATTGTTGTTTGGATTGTTGTTTGGATTCAGGAGTATAGTGATGAATCCATGTTTTGTCCATAGTAACAAACCTTGCCAAAAATTCATTTGGATTAGCTTGAGAAATCTCAAGAAATCGTGAACCGAGTTCGTTTCTGTTCCACTGAAAGGAGCCGCAGAACCCATCTTACAGACACCTTGTGGAACCCTAATTCGTTTATGATCATGTTTTGTGTATATTTATATGAAATTCCTAGAGCTTCAGCTATCTCAGATACCTTCAATCTTCTGTCTCCCATGACGAGTTAACATATTTTTTCGATGTTTTCCGAAGTCGTAGCTGTAGAAGGACGTCCAGAGCAGAGGTCATCTTTGATGCTGTCTCGTCCACGTTTGAATTCAGCTGTCCACTTTTTTATCATTGTATACGACGGAGCGGATGTTCCTAAAGTAGCCACCATATCTTCATGAATCTGCTTTGGAGTTAAAAGTTTCTTGTGGAGGTATTTGTGCACGGCACGGTGCTCTAAACTATCTATTTTCGAAATTTATGAAACTTAGTTTCACTTAATGTTCAATAAAATAAATAATTACGCATGTATCTCAGAGCAAAAGTGCACAGAGACTGACGAAGAGCCTAGATTTTATAAGAACGTACCTATAGAGTATACCAAATTCAAAAAAAAAGTTTGTAAAGAAACCATTGCCGGATACAAATTCGTCAATTTCATCAAGAATCTTACTTCCAAGACACTAAAATTGAACACCAGTAACTCAGAAAACACGGCCGCCCTTTTATTAAACAACTTTTAAGTCATACTTGCAAAACTAAAAAAAATACAATAAGGTTTAAAAAATTGAGGTTATTTCTTTTTTTTTCATACAAACATTAGGGATAACCATCGACATAAAATGAAAATGAATGAATGACAGGTATATATTCCCGATTCATATCGACATTTTGATGTATCGATACAACGAGATCCGATAAAACTAATGTAAATGGCCATGGATGCCACATTATCAGGCAGACTGTATACTCGTTTGGTCGGACAACTGAGTAAAAAAAAAGAAACGTCTCATAAATCGCTTTTGATTGATTTTATTAGGTGAGTTTTGAGCATAATTCGTTCTGCTTATAGTTCCGTGAATTATTGTACCACTAGAATGTGTCGTTTTTTGGTACAATAAGTCCTATTTGGGAGAAACATACCCTTTTTTTAATTAAATATGTTTACTTCTATTTTTTTTATTCAAATTCATAAAATAACATTGTACATTTTTTTATGTTGCAACTTTAAACTGGGTTTATGATGGCAAACCCATATGTGTAGCGCATACGCATACGTCTCATTCGCAGGGGGAGTCAGCTTTATTGCCTGATTGCAAACTACCTAGAAGGGCAAAATTTTTGAGCTATCGGGATAAGCTAATTATGCAGATGACTAAAGTCGATTGTAACTTAAAGGGCGAAGATGTTATCAGAATAGGAAGTATTTATTCCAGTAGACGCACAAATGATAGTGCTACAATCGAAAGGCCAGGGCCAAGGCAACAGCCAGCAAAGAGAGTTTACAATGGTCACTGGCCTGAAGACATTCCGACTACAGAAAATTCAAAGAGGAACATTAAATACCTTAAGAACCTTCTGTGTAGCAAAAAGAAAAAGCGCAAGGAGGTTAAGGTATAAGATTTGCAAAAATCCTCTTTGCCCTGCTTGTTTTGAGGAATGTCATACTAATTATGTAGTAAATGTGACTGATTTTGAGTAATACAAAGACTGATTAAAGAGTCACTCTTGTATAATATGAATAAAAAATATAAATTGATTTTAGAAGTGCATTTAATTAGTTTTTTGTTTTGATTGTGTAATCTGGAAAGAAAACATAATATTTAGTTTATTTTTGTTTAGTCTGATTCTACTATTTTTAAAATGTAAAGAAGACTGATTTATTGTTAATTCTATTACATTAATAAGAAGAAATTATATTTTTAATAAGAAAATAATTTTGTTGATTTGTTGATGTTGATTATCACTTTGCCAAACCGATTAGATTGAAGACTACGCGGGAAGAACAAGGAATGTCAGTTAGATGAGTTTTCGAGTAAATACATTTTTTAAGTTTGCAATTTTATATAATTTCTCATAAACGTCTGGAAAATATTTATCTCACTACATTATTAGCAGAATCTATTTTGTTTTACATTTTCATTAGAAACATTACAATTAATGGTAGAAAAGCTCGCAAATTTACTAAAACAGTAATTTTTTATTATTATGTAATTGCAGAGAACAAGGAATGTCAGTGACTGTTCCACTTTTTGTTATTTATAATTTTATTAAGAATTAGGTATTTTTCAATAAAAGAATAATATTATGATCAGATATTCATTTTTCACGAGAAATTATTCATGACGTAGATTTACATATAAAATTTGGGCTTCATATATATTTAGCTCTAGCTATCTTGAGCTTCATCACTAATCGACGTTTTCAATGTTTATTTTCTTTTAACAAAACGTAAGTTTATCAGAAAGACCTGCATAACAGGATTACAATATGCAAATAAACATTGTACAATACACACACGTTATAAATGATTTATTTTTGACTAACGTGCGCGCTTGCACTGACTGACGTTCCGTGTTTTTGTCGACTACGCTCGGATATTCCTTGTTATTAAACAGGCTATTCAAATAGAAAATGCGAACTGTCATGGACTAGTCGTGTTCTAGCGTTAAATGAAATATCAGAATAAAAAGTGTTGCCGAACTACCACTAGATGGCATTAATAGTTTAATTCTTTAAAAATACTAACATTCCTTGTTCTTCCCGCGTGGTCTTCAATTTAATAATTCAATAATCAGTATGGATAACATCACTAAAATGCCAAAGGGTCATTGACGTTTCATTGTTTACAAGGGTTTTTTTTGTAAAGATAATACATACACACGTACACATATACACACAAGCACACACACACATATTATAAAAGTACATAAATTTGAGACCGGCTCATTTGGCCTACACACCCAAAGGGCTTTCAATGCGTCACAAAGGATATGTTTACTTACTCTTTCAAAACTTCATCTGATGAAGCTTCTTTAGCATTATCCAAATGCATTTTACGAGAGCATTGCATTTTTAATAGGTACCTAATGTAATGTAGTTAATAAAATATGTTAATACTCAATTTAAATACTTTTGTCACAACTTCTATTAGGTAGGTATGTGTTTAACTGCTGCTTAGGTTCCTATATTTTTTTCTTTCCTTTTCCTTCCAGCAAAAATGTAAAGCGCCACCTGTGCAATATAGGCGGCGTTTACTCTTCAAACGATACTGTAGTAAGTGCCACCTCTTCGTAGTACGAAATAGCGCCGCAGGACATTGAAGCAGCGAGTCCACTGCTTAAGGCCTACAGCCCCACGATGTACACCGATCATAGTCGAAAATACTAACTGAGGGAATTGATCCAAATAAGATCAAGCTCTTTAAATAAAGAAAAGGAAATTGAGGGAATTGCTACTTTGTTATCCAGCATTGAAGTTTCATTCCAAAAACTCACAGCGCGGACTAGAAATCATTTATTTAAAAAATATGTGGAATGCAATGGTGTTGTGAGCATCAGATTATCTGTGGAACTCAGATAACGTTCGTGTTGGGTATGTCTAAAGCTAAAGTGATGTTGTAAATAGTAAGGAACGTTAAGATTGAATAGCAATCGATAAAGCAAGAGAACATGAATATTCTGGCGAAAGCGGATGGGGAGTCACTTGAACTTAGTGCGTTATTCGGATACATGGTCATATAGACGTAGTCCAAATATGAACCTTATACAGAGGTTTTAGAGCCGCTCAAGTTTATTCAGTTGTTCTTTAGTGACGTCAAGATAGCATACATCAGCATAGTCAAGTATTGGGAAAAAAAAAGATTGTGCAATCAATAATTTAAGTCAAAATTGGTAAAAGATTACGAAGTCGTTTTAGAGAGTTAGACGCAGCAAACATCTTCCGGCTCACATCGTCCATCTGAGGTTTCCAGGACATATAGCTATCGAATATGACACCCAAATTCCTAGCATCATTGCTGTACTCTATTGTAACTCCATCGAAGTTAATTTTCGGGCAAAATGTCCAGTTGATGCGCTTCATAATTTTTGGACTGCCTATGACTATAAATTGAGTTTTTAGGCGTTTACAACGAGACCATGATATTTGCTCCATGTTAGAGTTGTATCTAGGTCGTTGTTAATGGTATCGATTGCTTGAGACCAATTTTCCAGGCTAGACTGCGAGTAGATTTGAACGTCGTCTGCATACATATGGTAGGAAGAAGATATACCGTGAGAAATCGTCTTAATGAAGATAGAGAATGAGAAGGTGCTGACAAAGTAGAAAGTTGATTTAAAGTATGAGCTGTTGCTGTAGCATCGATCGATACTGACTGAAGATGAAAAGTGCCGATTAAGTAAATTTAGATCGAAGTTGTCAGGGAGAGATATATTTTTATTTTTGCCAACACCTATAGTTTTGAGAAAGTTAAAATGAGGATTTCCATTTGAAACATATTTATGGAAATAGCGTCGCTGTGCATCCCTACACATAAGTATTGCAGCAATTTCGCAGACATCGATATTTTTCGAAATTTGTATCATTGGGTTCTCGTTTGTATTTTGAACGTGCACCATTACGTTGGTTCGTGAGGATTTGTTGGATTGATTGGAATTGAATTTCTTCCGTAAGCCAGGGAGCAGGAAGATGCTTGATTTTAACTGGTTTGACTGGAGCATGGCTTTCATAAAGCTGAGTGAGAAGAGAATTAAAGACAGCTACTTGAGTATCTATATGATCAGCGTTTATAACGTTACTCCAATCAACAATCTCTGCTTCATCACGTAAATTATCTAGGTCAATTCCACCAAAACATCGTTGCAGAACGTATTTTGGGTTTAGGTTTAGGAGTTTTCATGTTGTAAGACAAAAATATCAGATTGTGGTATAAAAATGAGTTGGCTTCAAGTTGGCCTTGTGTTAGCACGTGGTTCAGGGAAGACACAATCCTGGTATCCAAGAGGGAAGGAACACAATTAGGTAAAAAGTGCGTAGCATCAGAAGAGAGAATATTAAGGTTACTAGCATTGACTATGGACTGTAATTTCTGTGCTCAAGAGTCATTTTGTAACAGACATGTTACAAAATGACTCTTGCCCATTATAATAGTGTGACCATACCATGTTTTTTTTTTTGATGATGATGATGGTGGTAACTTTCCTGGTTGATACTGGTAATACGAACCACAAATAAGATAAAATATTAAGATTACGCCTAATAAATACTTTAAGCACCAATTAAATTAATTACGTTGCCATTATGCATCAATTCCATTCATGAAAATATGTTTCGTGTCAGGTCTAGGTAGATTATTTTGCTCTGATATTTACTTGTTTTTCGCTCTGAAAATCGATTTGTGTGAGACATAACATCTAAACTAAGAGCGTCGCAAGCGCAGTGGTGAAGACACTGGCTTCTCAATCTTCGCGGTCTCAAGGTCGCGGGTTCGACCCCTGACACATGTAGCAAAGAGTTACAACTATAGTACAACTTAAGTACATTAAGCTGACTGCTGTAACGGCGAAGGATACCTAAGTAATTACTTCGAAGAGTACAAATCTGCCGACCCACAGTAGGTAAATATACATATCAATTACAAAACCTTTTCGCAGCTTCGACGATTTAAAATAATTTTTAACTGAAACTAAAGCAACACCCTTAGGTCATATGTATTTAAGATCAATTAATATATACCACCCTAAAATGAAGCTATCCATTCTTAAAGTACAGTCGCAAAATGCAAGACAAGGCATCGTATTATAATAATTTACCACGAAATATTGCTCTTGACTCTCTCTTTAGATTCCTCGGTCATACGTTTAATTCCGAATTCCGTAGTGGCGTTCCGACAAACGTGTTTAGGTACCTACGCTTTACGCTTTCACAAAGCTTTACGCTTCAGGTTGTTTTGGCTAAATACAAATTCCTTAAGACGTTAGCAAAACTCACATAAATACACAATGTGTAATTCGATTTTACTTAATTTTAAAGCTGCAATCTCGTTTGGTGAAAGAAGTAATAAATTGCAGTTTGTTAGGTGTATGTATTAATTGGAAAATCATCAATCAAAATCAAAACCGTCAAAATGTAAAATGCAAGTTCCGATATTTCAACTGGTGTAAAACTTTAGTGTTGCCAACGTTTCAAAGTGGAGAAATGAATTGCGATATTTTTATAAACATATTTTATTAAACATTTTTCTGTAAAATAGATTAATGAAAACTGACATTTACAACAAACAACTATAAAATTCTTTGTATTTTCTTCTAACACTAATTACATTAATAGGTCTTGTTTTATAACTGGGCTCAAATTAATAATTTAACAGCCGATTGTGCTCGGAGCCGCGTATGCACAGGATCCAATGTCGGATTCTAAAATTTGACATTTGACATTGACATTTCAATTTACTTATTCACCTATAATAATTACATTCAACAACATTTTTACTACGTAAGATCTATGCCGCCTTATCAGGGATGGTGTAAATTATTTAATCAATATGAAATTAAGATTCATTTTGCGAATAAAAACAATAGTTTGAGCTTTGTGCTCTTAATTGAACTATTTAAACATTTTCACATTTATCATTGCATATCGTACCTTTTAACGAAACTATAATTAATATTTGCTTATAATTTAATTGATAAACAATAGAATGTTTAAGCCCGTATCAATGTTGTAACATTTGTTTTAAGGAAAGTTTTTCTTTTTAATTTCAGAAAGGCATTTAATTTCAGTTCGTGAAGGAACGCAGAAAAAGTAACGTCAACGAGTCGAGATAAATAATGTAAACAAGCTTTCAAGTTTCATAACATTAAGAACTTTCAGAACTGGTTGATACATTTTGTACCGACAGTTTTCCTGAACTACGAATCCCGTTACGGCAACCATCGTCAAACCTAAAACATTAATGCGTACGAGAGATAAGGACAGATATAGAAATCGCTAGCTATGGCAATGTGACTCAGTAACGGTCAGTTTGTATACGTATTTTATCTCGTCTCGTTAACCTTACTCTTGAAAAAAGAAGACTAATATGTACCTATTTAACAAGCAAGCAGTTATATGGTGCGTTCCGATAGCCGATTATATCGCTCACAGCGTTCATATCACCTTTCCGAATGCCTGTGAGCGCGCTCACAGCGATATCGATAAGTCATCAATGACGTTATAAACGCCGCCATCTTCCCGCTCACAGTGCCCAAGCTACGGAGCATGGTCGCTCTGAGCGGCCTGTCAAAACTGACACATGACGTTTCTTTGTTGATGTTTTAATAAGTCGATTAAAGATTTTAAAAGCTTGCTTATTAATTTTTCTTTTGTAATAATGTTAAAAAATGGCTCCTGCTTCCTTCAGGGTCAAAGATCTTAATAAAATGTAATAAAGAACTTTAGACTCAAGCGACGAACAATCAGGATGTTAGCGCGATATTTACTGTTCCAATTGCAATAGCACTATAATCACTTTTATCGCGCTCAAACGATTCGGAATGGTTTTGAGCATTTTTAGCACTGATAGCGCTGTGAACGGCAAACGGAACGCACCAATAGCATCATCCATGAAGACCCGCCCCACTATTTTTTATTGTAAATGGCACTCACTATATTTGCTACTGTACTTTTTTACTTGTTGACATCAGCGATGGTGTCAATAAAGGCGGTAAATCGACATATTATGTTATCAAATAATATCAACATATTCTTTACTTCAAGTAATTTAATATTTTACAGAAGCTCCAACTTAGAAAAGCGTTTTATATCTTTTGGCTTTACAAATATTTGATCCGGATTTTCCCCTTAATAAAAATTATTGTGGAAGCATGAAGAACTAGTATGATTGCAATGGTGTTTACGAAACAAATTAAATATTCTTGTTTTTTGTATTTAAAAACACGAATAAAAACTTTTGATATTTCCTCTTTTCTTTTAGAATACCTCTATATCTCTATACGAGAATTACTCTATAGGTGAAAACTTAATTTGGCCGTCGTATATGCAAAAATGTATTCACAATGATTCCTTGCTGTTAGTTTTCCTGCTAGAATAGAAACTAAATGTATTTAATTTTTTGTTTGTTACAACTTCAAATGCAATCGTAAGTATTTTTTTGCATTTTCTGCATTTTTACTATTAAATAATAACGTCACCAGTTACGTTTAAATATGTATAGTTAACAATAGCTCAAAGCAAGTCCGATGTTGTGATTTACCGCAAGCCTTGGACAAGTCGTAAGAACAAATCTATTTTATAACAACTGCCGCACATCACTAGATATAAATAAAGCTTGTTATATTTTCAGTACCGTACGAGAATTATTTTAGTTGACACAAGATTAACGGACATTTAGTAGTAAATGCACATTTTCCGAATAGCGAAAAAATTCATATATAACTTCATTTTCGCAATTCAATCTGCTTACAGTGCAGTTAACAATGCAACAAAATGAATGCAGTTTACTCGCAAAGCCTGCGCATAAATCTAGCTTTTTAATCAAAAGTGTATTAAATACACGTGACTCCACACAATTACATTTAGCGTTAACTGCGTTGTAACTTTTCATATTTAGCGCACCGCATCCAGACGTTTCCCGCGCTTTGGTAGATTTACATTTCCTCAGAATTCAGCAGCTATCAACATAATAACGAGGGAGTTTAAATTAATTGTAATTAAATTATGGCAATTTATTACATTTATTGAAACGTGTATAGTAGCTAAAAATGCAATTTTTTAGTTATAGTTACAATTGAAATTGTAAATGTCAAGCAAATTATAACCTCTTTGTTGTATCTAAAGATGCAGATGAAGTTAGAAAACAAGTTTTATAAATTTTTAAATATAGCATTGTGTCTCATTCTAGCTGCAATATAGCTGACAAACTTCCTAAACAATGTTTGCTCTAAATAATTCAACAGATTCATGTTATTGCTTCAAAACACAATTTATTTTCTTACTGCGACAACACTTATTGTTCATGGGTTAGCGTCGTTTAAATGCAACCTCGAAAAAAAAACTTGGCTCCCCGGGTAGGTATAGCAGGAGTAAGTTGTAACAAACAGAATAAATTGAAAACGTTACATTTAACCATATTAAATTGTAAATGAATGAAAAAAACACTATCGTCAATTGATTAATTGAATTAGAGCAATTTGTTAGCCTCAAGTATCGCACCTAGGTACTTATGTCGAGTGTCCATGACCATGCTGGATGATACAACGTTTAGTAGGAATATCGACAATTCTACTGATTTTAATATACACGATCATTATTACAAATATTAAATAACGACGAAATTAACGTAAAAAAGATAGCGACTTTCCACAAATTGTCATTAACTTACAATTTAGCGATTAATCTACATACATATACATTCATATATTTATTATATAATATACTTACATTAACACTTGTAATATAGGTACAGATTTAGACCTCGTAATCAAGGACATACTTATGTAAATTTTGTAAGTATCTTTACCGTAAACAATAACTGGGGCAAGGTAGAATGAAAAATATAGCAAACAAGAAAATGGGTCACATATATTGCTTTCTACTTCGACTGAACTGATTTTAATAACACGAGAATGTTCACTGAGTCTATAATACAGTAGCAAGTGTTGTAAATTCAAGGATTAGTTTATTCGAGGATTTAAATATTTTCTCGATTCGATCTCGATTATATGCGTATACCGCAGATAATTTCAGATATGCAGATAAAGGCATCAAAGTATTTGTTTTCTATTTATATATTATAATAACATGAACGGCGAATTTTCCTTGCTTGGGTAAAAAAAACACAGTTTCGCATTCACAACAAAGCGAAGTAAACACGCAGCCAACTTTCAGTTGTAATATCGAAATAATACACCCCATCTTGATCCCATTGTTTGCGTACCTATATCGACAATAGAACAATATGAATTACTCGTACTTGAGATATCGCAAAAGACACACATACAATATGTTAGAAGTTAAAGTTGATTTTATCGAACATATCTCTTTCTTGTAATTTATATAAGTTTAATTGAATATTTCTGTCGTATATATATATTTTTTATACTCTTATTATTCAGTTTCACTCCTACACCAAGTTTTTTTTAAATTGTAATTCATATCTGTGTGTCATCCCAGGCCAGCCTCACTTTTATTTACCCTCTTCACTACCCTCAGACTGAAAAATCGTTAAGAACAAAGAAGCATGTTTTATAGTAACCGAAGCTGAATTAATAAACAGTCACAGTACTACAGGTTTCAATACAGTTGGGTTTGTGATCCGATTTCCCCTTGGAATAGTTTGGGAAGAAAAAAATGTCCTCCTGGCGTTTTGCCGTGATTTAAACTGGGATGAAGTGAGAACACGGTAAGCCGAAAAGGTTGTATGGGCGTGCAAAGCTGCGTGATTTTAGGGGAGTTTTAGGGATAAATTGTTGTAGGTACTTGTGTGTATGTTGATATCAGGTATGTGAAAGTTGTGCAGTGTTTTGAAATATTTTTTTTGTTGCTGTTTGAAGTTAACGTTGTCATGTTTTTAAGGTATAAACATATCTTGTATTTGATGTTAAATGGCTATTTTAAAAGCCTTAAGATCTATCGTAGAAAACGATTTGATAATTATAAAACACTGTGGGTAAATAGATCAATACTTTCCCTATATAATTGAGTACGAAAAGCAAATAAACCGTGACAAAATTGTGACAAACATAATTATTTAATTAGTATAATTATCAATATAAAGGTAAATTGTTTGTTTCCTTTGAAATGTCAAAAGGAACTTTTTAGTAATTTTTATTTAATTAGGTATTGTGTTTTCATTAAGCTGCAGCCTACGTGCGTGTGTTGTATATACTTGGATAGCATGTACCGAGAATCACAAAATCCACATCTTTTCGTTTAACTTTATAAACTCCACAAATAAAAACATTAATTCCGATCAATATGTTGAACCCACTTCGAAACGTCTGGAAGTTATTTGAATGTTTGCACATTTGACTAAAGAATGTTAGCCAATTTCGACAAGAAAGGCCGCCCTGTTTGCTACTTCGCAGGTTAATCGAAACTGAATACGTCATTTTGAGGTTTTTTGTGGAGGATATTTTGTGCAATAATGAGATATTTTGCGAAAAAAAATCGAATGGCTCTGATTTCTGTGACAGTTAAATGATGACGTCACGTCATGACGATGAAAAATCTTTTTAAGATCGCATTACAAAGTTTATTGAATTGGCTGAAAAGAACAATTCTACATTGCAAACACTGCATTACAGTTCAACCAAAGAGCAGTAAGAAAATTATGCTACTTGATAACGTCACAAAAATATTGAATGTGAATCAAATTATTTTACATATTCTCGTAAAAAAAAGAGAGTTAACTGAGAAATACACAAAAAAGCTAAATTTCGAAATGGATTTTTAATTATATCAAAAGAATTTTGAATGGTACATTGTTGAATAAAGGCCAAAACTAAAATATTCTTCTATTGCAGTTATTAGACCGACTAACCCATCAATATGCCTGCAGGAAAGATCTGCTCAAGGTTGGTCATAATGTCGGTTACCAGAGAAAGTAGCGTCATACCACTTAAACATCTCCTAGAAAGTATTGTTACTAAACTACTTATTTCCCAGACTCTGTGGGAAGAAAAGAATAGCCAATCATCCGCGTAAATGTAAACTAACATCCCTCGTATATAATATTAATCCCCGTCTAACCGACAAGGCCGATCAGGCACAAAATTGATTTACTGGTTCATACAGCCCCGGCTTTGATTATGTAATTTTGACGACACAGTTATCCGCCATTTTGTCAGCTCGGGTGATGCCTCGACTGATCTCGTCAACTTAATTGATTATAAGTTTAAAGCAATAACGCAATTACAGGATGTACGAAATGTAATGAGAGATACATTTTAAATTGTAAAGTTTTGACAGTTTAACGTAATTTTGATAGCAAATACTTATTAAAGTTTGTTTTAGCGATAAATCTAGGATTGAGGTCATAGGGTCGATAAAATCGTATGTTAATATCATTATTTTCACAGAAAATTAAAAATGTATTAGGTGTTTTAAATACCTATAAACCCATTATAATGAGGAAATTTTAGAGGAAAAACAAAGGAGGAAACTTTGCTGGATTATGAATTATTTAGAGAATATTGTTATATTTAAAGTGTATTGTTCTGTTTGTTTCCCAAATAAAAAAAAATAAAAATAAATAATTGTATAATCTTTTTTTATTTCAGCTCTTTATTAAATACTTGCAAATTTAGGATAATTGCAAATGGTTAGCAAACCAATTACTTTTATGTATGTCGTCGTAGCGAATAGTGATCGGGTATGTCTCTAGGTGTTTTAAATAATTAATTAATAAATTTAAAAAAATAAATATTTTTGGTTTCTTACGCGAATAGAACGTTGAGCTTCAAATCTTATTAAGTGAACCACAATTTATACCCTAAAAGGGTATAATAAAGGTGTATTCCCCTTGCCAGAAGGGCCTGAGAATCAGTTTAAGGCAAATCTGTCAAACTCGAAAAACCATTTCGGATCCACGGTATTTTGATATTGCAGGTATCTTCAGGGGACCACTGAATCGCTGGCACATTTTCAATATGACAAAACCACTGGAGCGTGCACTCAGATTTTCTGCGGCGCGGCGCTTTATATAATAATGTACTCGCAAGGCCGGCTCAACGTCTTCCGAGAACTGTTGTTGTAGAACGGAACTCATGAAATAGTGAATCGTTTTTTATGGAGGTATCAAATTGATTTGTATAAAACAGATAATTTTCATCAATAGCTATTTTAAAATGTTTGATATTTCATGGACAATAGTGTTTAAAAAATTCTAGCGAAAATTATTAAATAGAAACTCACTTCCCTCTAATATGGTTGAGGAGGGCGATGGCTGGATCCCGCGTTAACTCGAGAACGGGTGCCGTTTGAGGGTGTTCATCGTTTGGATACTTGGTGGGAGAGAGATTTGCCGAGCTGACAGATGCAGATAAGAATAAGTTTGTATAGACATAAAGAGACACTGTAAATTTATTTTGAAAAAAAATATACCCGTAAAGTTTCTTGCCAGTGCTTCTTCACGAAGGTTTTTCCAAATTGGTGGTCGAGTTCTGTTTTATTTGACGTCAATAAGAACAAGTAATTGTCAATGTTGAGAAATAAATATTTCATTTCATTTCATTGTTGAATACTACTAATAGTGATGCCATCTACTTGGTTGATTGAAATATCATAATATGCAACTTTTGTCGTTCAACTTAAAATATAGACTCATTTCCTTATTTATTATATTCGTGTTGGTGAAGTTAGTTTGATATCAGTGTAAACTTTTTAAGTGTAAGTTCCTAAAATTAGTATACTTACTGTTTCATATTTTAGAATTGTATTTTTCCTTAGATTAAGATTACATATAGTTGTCTGCTATCTATGTCTATCAATGAGTGTATTCTAACTGGTAATACATCCACAACGTATCTACCAACGATCGTACACAAAAAGCTCTTTCATTAAGGGATACATTATAATTCCAAGCTCTTTTTGCTCTTACGAAAATGGTAAAAATTATAGTTCATTATTGTATTGAAAGCGTCAGTGGCGTTTAGTCAAAGCACAAGGGGCGTAGTCTTAAAATGCAAGCATATTGGTAAATACTAGAGCCATAGCAAAGTATACTTAAATAGACTGCAGTAAGGTCTAGTTTCGTAAGAAAAATAGTTCAGAAGTAGACTTGACTTCTCTCGCACTCTAAAATTGCAGTCGAATCAACGGCTTGTCACAGTACCGGGATATACTATCTAGGTAAGAAATGTTGGTTCTTTTATTATTTGATCTAACTTCTTACATAACATTAATAATAAATAAATTCTATGACGTATCGTGACACCCATTTCAAAAGGTAATGGAAGTTGAGGCTTAAGATTAGGAATTTAGGGACGGTGTTACCTTAAGACACGCATTTCAACCCTTGCATTCTAAGACTACGGATCTACTAAATACATAACGTATATTATTTACTTTAAATTAGTTACTTTACAACTTGTCTGTTTCTTCATAATTGCATACATAATATATTCTTTATTTAACATTTATTTTAACATTCATTTTTTTACAGTAGTGAGGATATCTACTAAACATATACACTTACTTATTTTAAGGGCGTTGAATATTTTTATAATAATTTCATTGTGCTTTAATGGCACTTTTTATTATTATCACAATGAAAGCTGAAACGAAAGAAAGAAATATAACAGTGTAGATGATTCTCGTTTATCTTGAGAAAAACAAAAATACACGAGTGCGCCGTGAATTAAAACAAATTATGAACAAAAAGCTCGGAAACATCGTAACTTACTAACATCCCCGTTTCGCGAAGCATCGGGGCGTGTAGATGTTTGACGAGGGTGAACTTTCTCAAAACAACATTAATTTTATTTGCTACCACTTAACGAATTGTTTGATGTGTTAATTACGTAATACTTTGATGACAAAAGCGGTTCAGCCTGTAGCTAACACACCCTAACCCAAACAGAAACACACGGTATTTAATTAACCCCGTAGTTAAATTATATTTCTTCCTTCCGCGACTCATATAACTACGGATTGCATACCAACAACAATATACTTATTGACACCATTTCTATACGAGATAATGCTTTAATTTCAACAACTATTCACAAATTCACATATCTATCTATGCGTCCGTTGCGTTGATGCGGGGCTGTGCCGACGCGGGGCCGCTGGGGCGAGGTTGCGTGTCATCGGGGCCGGGGCTCACGCGGCAGGCGCCGGGGTCGGCGGGGGCTCTGGGGGCTCCTCTGGAGGGGCCGCGGCAGGCCGCACGTGGTCGAGGCGCGGGCGCGGCGAGTACCGCGGGGTCAGCGCGATGCCCCCGATGACTGGGTGCGATTTAAGACTCCCGCCTGGAGGACGTCGTGCATCAATCGCTCGTTCTCCTGACGGACTGCAACAAACATACGACGGCTTAATCCACGCTTATATTATTTAGTGTTAATGCGGACTTTGCTAGCAACCTAGGGCTTTACGAAGGTCCAAGGTTCGGGGCTACTGACTGACACACAGGGGACGCTGTACTGAAGGGATCTAACATTGAATTAAGTTTTAAGTTTAGTACATTAATGGAGTGTTTTAGTTTTTCATCTACTAACATTAATTGGTTACTTGTACAAAAGCTGGCTTGAAAGTCAAAAGAGTTAGATTTCTGTATATTAATTAGACACAACATATTGAATTTAATATTACGAATAGTAAGTTGTTTGAAGAAAAACTACACAACACGATAAGTGTCTTAAATGTAAATAAATTAAAATAAACTGTTTTGTTTTAATGCATCATACTTGTAACACAATGAAACGTTTTGAAACTGGAAATTAAGAATTAAATTGGCATAAACTTTATATATGGTCCATATGAAGTATTCAAAGTCATTATCTTAATGCAGACCACAAACATTGACGTGTGTGGGAAATTGTGGCTGCGCTGGTACTAAACTGATGAAGTAATTCCAAACCGCACGCTGAACACGGTGTAGTGGTAAGTAGCCTTGCCTCATACGCCGAAGGTCCCAGGTTCGAGTCCTGCCAGGGGCACACATTTGTGTGATGAACTCAGATGTTTGTTCTCGGGTCAAGGTTGTTTGTAATTATATATGTATGTTTATTCTGGGTTCCCCCCCAGTTCGCTGTATGTCATCCAGAACACAAGCTCTGCTTACTTTGGGGCCTGTATGGTTGGTGTGTTTGTCTGGGGATTAAAAAAAAAAAGAACACGCCGCGACTTAAGCGCACATACATCTATATAATTGTTTACCGTTATATTTACTGTTGAAATAATTACGTGAAATCTACGCCAGATTTTTTAAAATATTTACATAATATTTCACACTAGACAAGTGTAGAAACCTATTTATCGACATATGATGACGACGCTAAATAGTGGCGAAATGTGTTCAGTATGTCCACCATAAATCACCGAAGATTCATTATTAATAAAAATTAAATTCTTTCCAATTTTCAATAAGCAATTAGCAGCATCAGCTATTCAACAATTTTTAATTAAATGTTATGCACACGACGTAAGAAGCTTATCAGATTTACACACAAATGACGTCAACAGTAAAGTTAACAGGTAGATAATGAACAAACCGTTTGTTCTGTGACGCTCAAAGTGACGCAAAATGCTCACAGTACTAATGGGCCTAAACAAATAAAGTGAAATGCCCCTCGGAAATGACGCGCTAAAATACCTCTGAAAATCTCTTCAAAGAATAACACAGTTAAAATGTGACGAATACGAGTTTGAACAAATCAAAATATAGTTTTAAACCACTACGAAGCTCTAATTTAATCCGTATTATTAGTTTCGTACAGAATGTTGGGTCAATTTTGTTTTGAGCGTCACAATATGAGGCGTAAACGAAAAAGTTTATGAAAGTTTCGAGTCTGCAGTGACATTATTAGTCGGATGGAGTCGTTCCACCTGAATGCACTGGCCTGTCTCCAAAGTTGGCCGACGGCATTGTGCCTATACGCTTCCATTACAGCGCAAACACACGACGAACAAACTTTGAGAATCTTTGATCCGTCGGAGGATCGAGAAGTTTCAGAGTTCGTTTGCCTTCATGTGTCTGCAAAGCAGTTGTCGATGGCTGAGCTTTTAGAAGTTTTTGGTTGTGTTGGCTTAAATTGAGATGTGCAAAATTAGCAATGCACGTTCATGGTAATTTTACAAACTTTTGAATGTCATTAATATGTAATAGAATGCTTTTAGGGACTTTACCCAAGCAAAACAATCAATCAAAAAAAATCAACAGTCAGTCTTTAAGAATTACTTCGTAAATTCATTCGGTAGATTTCGTTTTAAATTGAGATAAATAATCCGATGATAAATATACCCAGTGTAAATTTTACCGCCCAGAATAAACACGTTTCTGGAAAACTTGCTCAGAGTTCTGTTCTGAGCCATAACAAATGTATAAATATTTTATACACTACTAAAAAATCACCTTAATAAAATTTTATTACGTACGTTTCAGGAGGTCACGAGGCTTACGTCACGAGTCTTACGTACAGACAACAATTCAGGTATAAGTAAGTGCATGTACTAACCCAACGCATATAGACAAATTTAATAAATAGAACACCACACTTGAAAAAAAATATTTTCACCAATTTCTGAAGAAATACATCTTTTAGTTACCTACTTATTTATACAAAATTATTGAAACAGCAACAGAAAATTAAAGTCGGCGGTCGATTTCTCGTCTTGATTAAAAACTTAGTCGACAGTTTCTAAGAGAGTCGTGTTCCAAGAAAACTGGCCGCTTCCCAAAGGCTCGGATTGTTCAAGTAAATGAGTAAACGTCGGCAGAGTTCATTTCCTCACCTACTTGTTGCTTAGTAGCTTCAAATTTATTTGTTTCTACTTGGTATTTTAATCTTAGTGCTTTCCGATTTTTTTTCTTTATTACTGTACATTTAAAGGATAACTTTTTGTTGGTCTTACGTATGTTGTACTTTTTATATCTCACATTGTACATATGCTAAGATACGTACGTATATGCGAAGTTGAACAGTTAGAAACTGTGAGTGGTAAACTACCCTAACTAGTGACAATTTGTTTTTTAAGATCGAATGAATTGTCATTATCAACGAATTACCTAAGCAAACCTAACTTTCATTGTGAGAAGCCTTTACAATCCATCTTGCAGCGCAAATTTGATAAAAAATGTTAGCTGTTTTATATTGTTTTTAGAGAAGCTAGCTAACTCTAGCTAAACTTTACGAGGTACTTTTTAAATAAGATGAGTTTCCAATTTCCAATAACTTACGTACAATCCTACAGATTGTAAAACAAGAAAAGGATATTGAGTCTTTGGAATTAACGCAAGCTACATAGTTTTGTGAACAAATACAGATCTTCCAACGAGCTATAACTGCGGCCGCTCCGACGACCGTAAGATATAAATGAAAACACAAGACCCAGATACTGTTTACTGCCATTTTAAATCTGACTCGAAATTGGACATATCTTTGAGAGGGTCAAATTATTGCCGGCTCCAGTGGTCCGATAATAAAAATGGGACAGGCTAAGTACAATAGACATATGCGCGGGTTACATGTATTAAGTAGTTAAGAAGGTAACTAAATTTTAAGTTACGGATAAAACGGATTAAGTTGTTAAGCTCATAAGGTCAATGAAGATGAACAGTGATGAATGTCAAGGAAATTGTCAATTCTATACTTAGATATGTGATTTTTTCCGTAATTTTACCTCGTTTATTCCACAAGAATTCGTATTTTAAATAGTCTTGAACAAATTTTAAAGTTGGAACTAAACTCCACTCCGACATTTAAAAAAAAAAGAGAAAATGCAACATAAATACGAGCTTTTGCCGCCACCCACTTTGTTAACTTATGCACTTAACTAAAAAATCACGTCCAAAAGTGTTGAGTGAAAAGCCCCGCCCACCTACTTACACGAAAATTAGAACGATTTCTAATCTACTTAATCATTTGCGTACTTTTTAACTTTTAACTTACCACTTGTCACTCGACTGACACGTAACTTTTAACTTAAAATTTAGTTAAAATTGAGTTACCAACTTAACACTTAACGCGTGTAAACCGGCCAATAGTGCTGGCTCCTACTAAATGTTTTCCTTTTAAATATTATAGCAATAGTAACTTTACCGGCCGTGAAGGTGCACTTAGATCTAAATTTGTCACGTGAAGTCATTTCTGGATACTACCGGTTAATGCACTACGATGTTATAGCTTGGTGTGTTTTACCTCCAATTAATCTACTTTGTGTACACATGTCACTTTCATTTCAGAGGTTCTTACATACCTAGAGATACCGGGCAACTTAGGCAGCGGTTGTCGTAATTTCTCGTTTTATCTTCTAGTCAAGACTGTGATGATCACAAAGGAACGTAAGTAATTTTCTATTGATAAAAGATTACTTCCTTTGGACCTTAAGATTGATAGCTAAACAAAAAATAATTATTTATTATTTTCAAAAGTTTTTGTATATGTTATCAGTCTTAGATAAAACGTTATAAACAAAAACATTTTATGATAGTATATACAGATATGTGTACTTTATTTCTGTACGTATATACGTATTAGTTTCATAGTGATCACTATTCTTGACACAGATCCAATTAACAATTTATCTCGTCCCGTTACAAACACCTTTGATTTATGGTTACCATTATCTAAGAAATGGATCGCAAGTCCTCTCAATAAACTGAGACTCAGATAATATATACGCAAAGGACATTAATACTACTCGTGAATCGTACTACTTTTTTTCTGATTCTCGTCATAAAAATATTTAAAAAAATATTTGTTGTAGGTATATAAGAATACTTTAGATTATGAATATGACGAAGTTATTGCAGTTCGAGTTAGGCGTCCGCAGCTAAAAGCCACGACGTATTGTGTCAAAATGTTTGAATAATACAAGTCTTAGCTGAAGCAGACATACAAATTTTACAAGTAGG
The DNA here is from genome assembly GCA_923062675.1 of Marasmarcha lunaedactyla. Classification (NCBI taxonomy): domain Eukaryota; kingdom Metazoa; phylum Arthropoda; class Insecta; order Lepidoptera; family Pterophoridae; genus Marasmarcha; species Marasmarcha lunaedactyla. The sequence continues at coordinate 2,904,018 of OV281344.1, forward strand.
TATTATGCCTCTCAGAAGTATCTATGTGGGTACTGAAGATCATTCCTGAAATCTGATCAGCTAACCAACACGATAATTGGCAGCCAATAAATGTAGTTCTACAATTCAATAGTTATAACCGTTGGAAAACAGGATCAAGTTACAAAACTTTCCTTAACCCAGATTAGTGATCATCTGATTCTAAACATTCTGCCTCTATCAACTTTGCAGAGACTAACTCAGATCGCAACTTTAGACAGTTTTGCAAGAAGCCCTAGTAAAAGAGGTCCCGGTGATATGAGTTTTCATCATTTATTTAAGGAAATAACGCCCAGTGCAGGATTTAGGACCTTCACTGTTTATGCATTATTTTGTTTTATTCTACAGTTATAATTTTTTAATTCGTATTTATTGTATTAATCGTGTCTACTTGTGTATTACATTTTAAAAAATCTGCTTTAAGAGTTTGCTAATAGGATAGTTATTTATAATGATAATAATTATTATAAATAATATAATAATAATAATAATAATAAATAAATACAAATGGTTACTTAAATATATATTATCAATTTTATATATTTTCTACATTACAGCAGATCATGCAAATTGAAGCTGACTATAAAAAATAACAACTACCCATATCAATATAAGACTTGTAAAGGGTCCTTTTGTTTCATTTTATTGACTGTATCAAATTTTTATACTACAGACTTTAGACAGAAGCGTTATTCTTTATTCTCTTAATACGTATTATTATTATGATTTGTGTTTTATGGCAATCAGCTGTTGTTAATACACAGTAGCTATTTCTGCCAATTTCAAGTATTAATATAATATATATAAAATATTAATAAAATCAAAACATTGCTTTCAAATAACTTTCAAGACACTTGTCTATCTTAATACGTATTTGCAATCTTAAAAGTATATTTCTTTCAACCCACTTTTTCTGGCATTTTCCAAAATGGCATTTTCTGCCCTGAATGCCAGCCCACCATTCATATTCGAAACTTCCTCACGTAAACAAAGCTGCGTTAGCACGGTACTTATTGAGATACAAATAGTGAAGCAACGCGCACGGGCGTTTGTAGTTCCTCCGCGGAACAAACAAATACTGCAGATCTGTTTGTTTTCAAATGGTTCATTCCACTTTTCACTGAATGTTAATGAGAATATTAACATAATTGTGCCGTTCATTCCGGAAATGGCGAAAATGGCAGAGGCCTTGAAAGTGTTTGTTGTGGGGAAATTTATTTTTGCTCGTTTGTCCTTTTGAATTAGTGTAAGTATATTGTTATTTTGAAAAGACAAATTCGAAGACAAAGAGATTTCACAAAGGCAAGAAAACGATCGCGTAGACCCTGATGACGAAATTTTTGGCTAATGTCACTTCTTGGTTATGTTTTCGATTAGCGAAAAAAAAAATAAAATCTTGGTGACGTTCGGTAATTCCATAAAGTATCGATAGCATTTTTTTATTATTTAATAACCAAAGAAAGAAATTTTTGAAATAAAATTTGCAATCGATATTCTCTGAGTCCTAATGATACGAAGGTATTAAACTACAAAACTTCAAAAATAGAAATCTTATATCACGCAACATTAATAGTTTAGTTGTAAGAAAACTAGGGCTGGAATTGAAAGAGGGCTTTACTGCTACCGTTTCAAATATTTACAATATTTCAAAATTTGCAATGCTATAAGAATGAAATAGGCTATTTGGCGATAAAAATAGTGAAATGATTATTGCCAACTGCGTAGATAATGTATTTTAAAATCAATTCGCATTACTAGACATGAACAATAGTTAATATCTCCTCCAAAAGACACAAATAACCTTTTCTAATTTGAGTTGGAACATCAAGGCATCAAAACCGTTTGATTGGATACGACGCCAAAAGCAAGTAAATATCTTGTGTCTATTAATGCATGCAGTGTCTTGACATTACCGTGTGTCGTCACAAGCCAGTATCGACGGCATGTTACTGGAGCAAGCGTTTTGACAGATTCAATGATTAGCGTACTTTGTAACGAGTTATTCAAATGAAATACATAAATCAAAATTATTTCTAGGGTCCTTATATACCACAAAATATTGTGAAATAATTTTCGCCTGGTTTTATACTCATATACGAATACTTCTTTGCTTTTTCGTTAAATAATTCGGTCGATAACGTACATTCAAATATTTGTCGAAGTACAATGTTTACTTTATAAAACGTACGAACGTTTTTACTTCCTTTGTTCATAGCTCAAATAATAGCATAAAAAAAATTAAAAGGTAGAACATTTTAATTTCCGCTTTCGTCTCTACAGATTAGAGCACAAAGAGTTTCCGCTTAAAAACTATAAAAGCTTGAATTTGAAAATCTCATGTTTGTTTATAGAGCTTTCATGAACATTTATTTTATTCTTTGAAATTGCTCTTCTCTACTTTAGAGTCTTAGCGTAAATCAGTAAATACTGAACAGTCTGTATGGCTCAGAAAGAAAAAAATGTAAATCCAGAACTAGCTCTCATGTTTTTCATAGTGAGTAATTCATACAGTTCTTTGTACTTTTATAGAAACAATGGATTTTGTAACCACTTTTCCACGGCAGCCTTAATTATCCCACAGCAGAGACACCACCGTCACCCTAAGGGGGTGTTGGTTCAGGTAATCTTTAGTCCTCGATTTGCCTGCAGCTGACACTTTTCACATACATAATAAATATTTTTTTTGGTATATTGCGGATTCCCTTACGATGTTTTCAGTCAGGTTTATGAAGTTCAGTTGAAACAAATGTATTGGTACATTTGGCCGTCACAGAGCTCGAAGCTGGTACCTTAAGATTGAGACGCCAAACATGAACCACTGCACCATCGAACTATTTTTACGGAAGCATTATTTGTATATATTCAGGTTGATAACTAACCTAACCTAACCTAACTAAAAAAAAGCAGAAATACGCGAGCGATACTAGTTTTTAATGACAAATAGGTTTTAATTAAATACTTAGAGATTACCTTGTCATGGTAATCTCTAAGTGTCTCTAAGACGACATCTTGTACTGAATTAATAATAAAATAATGATTTGTACAAAATATATTTTAAAAAATTCATTAATGTTTTTTATTACAAGATATTCCGTTTACGATACTTGTTATGGTATAACTAATTGACGCTTAATAAAAGTAAAATGGCCCAAAGTGGAGCATACCCACCACGAATGCCAGCATCTGTCAGTGCCTACTCACATTATTAGACAAGCCGCCATCATATGAATGTTTGCTTGGTTATGATTACATCTATCGCTGAGCCGAGTATATTTATATGCAATGGAATCCAAGGAATCTGAACTTTCCGTTAGCGAACTCGAATTTCATCTAGTGCTCGTCAATCAATGGGATACAAACTCGATCCTATCGGTTGTTATTAAAACTAAGTGACGCAGAGAGCTTCAAGCTTCAATTAAAGTAAAATAGAGGACGATGGGTGACGAGCTCCTAATGAACGGACCTCAGAAATCTTGTTCCCAGTCTCCTGAAAGGAACCGCGTCGATACGACACGACGCGAGAACGCACGAACTTTACTCCGTGTTGCGCGCGCGCATCGTCACTGCATCATCCTGCCTCTTTCTCAGTTTAATTTATTTAAAGTTCAAACAATGTAATATATTGAGTTTGTGTGAGCCCAGACGCATTGCTCAAGTACGTCGTGTAAGTATGTCATCTGTCACAAGAGACATTGAAGTCGCCTGGGTGGCTCCACCTTGCCTTTACCATTAGAAAGAGACTTTATCCAGAAGTGACTATTTAGAATATCTGTAGTCATGTCACTGTCGCATGACAAAAAAGACAAAAAAGGTGTGTCTCAACTTGTTGCTATCATCTGTTAGCGACGCAAAAGAGGGTACGATTTTCTTGTTTTAGCAGCACAACGACATGTCAACTAAACGTGTGATTAGGTACCCTAAAGTAACGGAGATAAGGCCTATTCTTATACAATGTAATATTGACTTATATTCTCATTATCGAAACCATTATTTCTTAATCATATCGAATATTTATGTATATAAAATATTTATGTATAAAATAGAATGTGTACATACTTAGAAAGTAGTTACCTGCTAGGAATTGTGTTAGCATCCGGAGCAGACTTTGCTAAAGAAAGTTATTTATTTTGTTATGAAACTTTATTTAAATTATAATATGAAAATTTATCGTATACCTAAGTTGTGAGTTTGCGATCATCGTTTTCTCCTTAAATAGTTTATTTTTTATTTTTTTTTGTAGTCAGCACCTGCGTGTATAACCTACCTGTATGTACCTAATTGTATCGCGCTAAATATTTACTTTAATTGATTCTAATTAACGTACGTTCTTTTCCTACTTTAAATCCTCTAGGATCTCACGACGTGTGCAATCTAAGCTGGATACGATAAAAAAAATTATTAATGATAATAATAATAAATTTATTTATTGTGGCAACTAGACCCATTTGTTATAATTACAAAGCTTAAGAACTATGTTGGTGTTACAAAAATGTTCTGCAAATCCTTATCATTAAAATTCACACATATAGCAACATCGTACTCTAAGCAGTCTATTACAGACAATACTTATTGACACACGACAAAAGATAAGACAGAAAATATTGAGACGTAAAGGCGCTACACAAACATAGATGCTTTTGTTGGTGACGCAGCACACCAGACTCCGGACACGGTTTTCGGTGGCCTGTTGCCGACACGACTCACCACAATGTACCGTAGTTTGTGCAGTGCAAGTGTTTGAGAAGTGTAAGTTGCGTGTGTACATTATTTTAAGTGTAAGTAACCGTAAGATACCGTATCTCTTCAAGTCTATTCATTGATTTCATATCAATTACATGAAATTAAAACATTCGCTAGTGTGTTCTGTCCGACACAGGACACCAAAATGTCCTCGTTTATAAGATTTCAAGAACAACGCACGCTTCCTTATAAAAAACTAAATTCTTACAGCACATATTCTAAAACTTACAGAGTTTTACAACACGGCGTGTATACAACCTACGAAACACGGTTTTCCATTAACGAATTGAAATGCAAAAAGAATGAAATTTTCACTAGATGCTTTTCAAGTAACCCCGTTTTGTTGAGTCTGCAATAAAGGCGGTGCTATCTGTTCAGGAATTTTGATGGATGAATATCGTGATCTCTGGAACCTACCGGTTGTTGCAGTATTGAAAAAATACAATATAGAGTCACGTGAAACTCTTTCGGTATTTGCTGTCAAATGTTCGTTTGTAGGGATCATATGAAATATAGATTGTTCTATTAATTTTGTTTATTACATACTTAGTTCAGATTTTGTGTTTGATATTTATTATCCTTTATTTTATTTGTTGAAAATTGGTCCCGGACCTACAAGCCGAACCTACCTAAGGATATTTGTAAGGACGAACAGAAGACATTTATTAATTTTATCCATTTCATTTTAATATTAAAAGTGTTATCCCGAAACGCGTCACAAAGAGATATTGTAAACACCAATTGCAATATGAATAAAAGTTAAATGGGACTCTGTGTAATCGTTCTTCGAAATAAAAATAAAATTCCCTAGTAAATATTTCAAATATAACTCGAGCAAATTGCTACCAGATTCCCACAGAAACGGTCTGTTTGATTACTTTCAGAAACTAATATTAACATCAAGTAGACTGAATAAAAGTAATAAGGCGAAGCTTAGCCCTTTTTTGTAATATTTGAAATTTTATCAAGGTCATTTACTTACAACCCCAGTCAGACTCAAAACCCAATCGTTTAGAATTATGTTGACACTGTTTGTAAGCTTACGAAGTCTGTTCCACCTCTAAACGGAGGTCTCCTCAGTATACATTTTACTCCTTAAAGGTACATTAAGTTTTTACCGAAACGAACCGAATGTGTAGACCTGTATGCCGAATGGACGGCACGATCGACACGAGCCGAATATATGTGTTAATTGTTTTTTATGTCATTGGCCGGCCTTGTTCAACGAATACTGACGACCCGAATGTGCTGGCCCGAACGTAAGGGTAGCGCCCCTTATGAAATTTTCATGTTTTTGTCCCGCTAGTAAGATGGTGAATTATAAGCGATTAAAAATGTATTTTAATATGAATATAATGATTGCAATAAATTACTTCAATAAATTATTATGTTTGGGTATGTTTATATTTATTCGTAATAATATTAAATACAAATAATCGAAAATTTCTTATGTATACGTCTAAAAATAACCTTTAGACAAAAAAAAATGTGAAAGATGCAGATTTGTTGACAGCCGTCTAGTTTTGACTTTTGAATTTTAATTTGTACCTGTACAAAGTTTTATTTAGATGGCATGACATAAAATTAACTTTAAGAACTTCACTTGAACTAATAAATGACAATCATTATATTGGAATTCGTTTAAATTATTTTATTGACATTGGAAAACTTATATCATTATAATATTATATGACATTGAAATATATTAATTAATTGCACTACATGACATATTACTATTCAGTTATTATTTGGAATTATAATAGGTCTTTACCTATGAAACTGCCGTTTTGCCGTACTGGCCATTTCAAATGAAAATATTTTTTTTTGACTGATAATTCTAATTTCAAATTAATTTTATTTGACAAACATGGAATTCTTTTTCTAAAATCGTCATTTGTTTAATAGTTAGTGTTTTATTTTCAACGCATTCGAACATATTTCGTCATCATGGATAAGTTAAAAATTCGAGTAATTATGGAGTATGAGTACCGTCGTGGCAGCAAAGCGGTACAAGCGGCACGCAACATCAACGACGCTTACGGAGCGAACACTACAAACGAACGCACCACCCGTTATTGGTTTACCCGCTTCCGTTCTGGAAATTTAGACCTGAAAAATGAACCCCGTGGTCGTCCGAAAACTTTGGTCGACAATGACGAATTAAAGGCAATTGTGGAAGCTGATGAAACTCAATCCACGGCTGAATTAGCAGCAGCTTTCGACGTTAGCATCAAAACAATATTGGTCCATTTGCGTCAAATTGGCAAGGTAAAAAAGCTTGACAAATGGGTACTCCACGAACTCAATGACCGCCAGCGCGAAGTACGCGTGGAGACGTGCCTTGCACTGCTCAGCCGGCATACAAATGAAGGAATTCTGAACCGCATTGTTACTTGTGACGAGAAATGGATCCTGTTTGACAATCGTAAGCGCTCAGCAAGTTGGTTGGACCCTGGTTCAGCACCCAAACAATGCCCTAAACGAAAACTTACCCCTAGAAAAGTGATGGTCACTGTTTGGTGGTCTAACGCGGGTGTAATTCATCACAGCTTCTTGCCAAACGGGACAAGCATTACTGCAGATGTGTACTGTGAAGAACTGAACACAATGATGGAGAAGCTCGCACGTCTCCAACCAGCTTTGGTCAATCGTTCGGCTCCACTGCTCCTGCACGACAACGCGCGACCTCATACTGCACAGCAGACGGTCTCCAAGCTACAATAGTTGGGGTTGGAAGTTCTCCGTCATCCGCCGTACTCACCAGACCTTGCGCCTACAGACTTCTACTTTTTCCAGAATTTGGATAACTTCTTGGCGGGAAAAAAATTCAATACCCGAGAGGCAGTACAAAATGCCTTTGAAGAATTTGTTGCCCCCCGTCCAGCTGATTTCTTCAAGAAAGGCATCAATAAGCTACCAATGCGTTGGCAAAGATGCATTGATTGCATGGGTGATTATTTTGATTAATAGAAATAAAAAATATATAAAAAAATTACGCTTCATTTATTTCGTGAAAAACGGCAATTTCATAGGTAAAGACCTAATATTTAATTCTATTAATTTACATTTATATTAACGTTGTCAAATTGTAATATAAAATGATTTTTGTCATTTAATTTATTTGTTGCAGTAACATTTTAATAATTAATGCAGCATTTCACTTATTATGGCTCTTTTAAATTTTGAGATCTTAGAAATTTTGAATTACGCATGAAAAATAATGCTTTTCGATATTTATATAATGACATCTTAAGTATTGTTGTCATTTATCTATTGTATTCCTAATAAAGTCAAGTTTAACATTTGCACACCGTCACAACCGTTGAATATGCTGAACGCGCTAATTGTAATATTTAGCCTGGACCATACTCTGCAAATAAATTATTTCTTTCTTTCTTTTTTAAAAGACTAAGGTTAAAATCTATAAGCCCAGCTTAGACTTATCCTAGACTTTTTACAGCTAAATATTCATATAAAAAGCGACTTTATTTAATGCTACATTGTGATAAAAACTCAGTACAAAAATTGTTGCCCCCATTTTGACAACATTGCTATCACTTTTTTTTGGAATATGTATGTCGCAGGTGGTTGGTTAAATAGGACATTTTACTAAACAGCTACTTGTTTTGCTGAATGGACATGTTAAGCTAACTGGCTAGTTAATGGTTGATTATAAAGCACATGTGATATATGATAAGGAATATATGAATTTTTTATAATTTTTTTTTTATTATTGTCATACGAGTACAATGTATTTTTCTTTGCTTTATTTACAGCCGGTTAACAAAGTCACAACCCACAAGATGGTAGGTGGCATCCGCATCACTAGACATCATTATTCGTCATTTTATGTATTATTAAAGATGTGATTGTTATCTCGACTAATTATGGCTGTATCTTCCCTCTTACCTGAACGCGACCACGTCAACGTGATTATTTGTCGGCCAAAATAGGAAGGACTGCATATCCTGTGATTTGGGCGAATTTCAAGACTAAGAAGATCAAATGGCCATCTGTTCAGTTGAATAGTTAATTCCACCGGCGACATTGTATTATACCTTTATTATTATGAAACATCAAGCTGAGACTAAAAGGTTTCAAACTTAGGCTCTTTATCAAATTACAAGAAATCAAATCAAACAAAACACTCCTGCAAATTAATCACCTTTATACAATTTTATATGGTATCTATCGATGTGGTGCCCTGGCTAAGTCCATATTAACCCTTATTTTAATGAGACAAAGTTCGAATTTTCCGTGAGTTTTCAAAGTATTCACGGAGGTTGATTTTGGTATAGAAGCACTTATAATATAACACAGCGCTATTTTCATTCAGGGCCTAGTTGTTCAAGGCTTACAAATCACGACAAATATTCAACCAGCAAATAAATAAATTTATCCACAGATTCTATATATAGATTTCGGGAGCGTAACTATATTACGGCGGTTAAGATACCTAAAAGAATTTAACCACCTTGACGAAGTCTTTTAAAAGTAAGAAGGGCGATTCTAATTTAGCGGCATTATATCTGCAGCACCCGCTGCAATCTCGAGTTTGACATGAGTTTGACATTATCACGATATAAAATTTTAAATCTCAAAAAATCTCTAGAATCGAGGTATTTCTCTAACGTCGACACTATTTCGAAAAATGAGAATTACCACCCAGGTAGTTAGAGTAACTCGCATCAGCGCATACTTTCTACAATATGAAAGTAAACTTATTACCTGAGGTTGTATTTGTCCGGTGCCTCATTAAGGGTTAAATTTCCATCCGAGCATCTATAGTAACATATTTTGAGTAGATACTTTCCACGAACCCCTGTGCCCTAATTGACTACTGACCCTTATGGTCGCCGGACAATGCGCCACCAAGTCACATTCATTTTTCACAAGAATAACAGACTAACTACCATAAATAATATTATAATTAATGAGACACGCCATTCGCTTACATCTGGTAACTTTTTAAGGTTAGTAGTTTTAAGCTTTTTAAATTTATAAAATCGGCTCGTCGTTTGATCAGACGGAAATTCCCACATTGCTTGAAATACAAATATTTCTTTTATTTGATATTGAAGGAAAATATAAGATTTAAATTTGTGATATGGACAACATTATCCATATTTCAGGGAATTAATAATAAATAAGGCTTTTATAATGACTAAATGCTGTTTGGTAGTTTTTTATAGTTTAGTTTCTGCCTGTATGAATCTGTCAGAGCCCTTGTGATACTAGTATGGTTAAACAAAACTTGTTAAGATAACTGTTAGAAAACCATAGCATAGTAGAAGCGATGAGAATATCGCATCGCATATTGTCTACATTATCAGTATATACTATTATTTACGAAGAGAAATTGTAAATGTATTTTGAAAAAATTATACCCGTGAAGTTTCTTGCCAGTTCTTTGTCACGAAAGTTTTTCCCAACTGGTGGTAGATTCATGATTTTTTAGACTTCATTAATAACAACTAATGGTCAATGTTGAGAAATAAATATTTGAATTTGAATGCAGAAATAACACATGCTTTTTCTCCCGAAATTGCCACCACAGATTATAAGATTCCCTTGTAACAGTATAATCCCTCTGTACAAAAATGGTGCTCCCGCCGTTTTAACTAAACCCACTCCCTCCCAGCACTGACGCCTGCACGCAAAAATGAACTTAAACGGTAACCGTGCAATAAGGCAATCTACTTTTTCTAAGGGCCGCCGGCGACCCAGCAGGGGCAGGTTGGTACCGCGCAAGTACATGGAGTGACATAGTGTGACATAACTGCCTCGAGACTTTACTATTTATTTATATACACTTGACATGAAATAGCATAAAAGTAATATTTTGGCGGCAGACAACCAGAAAAAGTTACAATCAAGATTTATATCAGGTTCGGCATATATGAGAATATAACATTTTAAATCACTTAAAAATTGCATACATAGAATATTACATACATATACTTAAACACTTACATTTTATAAAAATACAAATATATAAATACAAACATTTGTGAGTATATACATTCACTTAGCTATCAACTTGGGATAAAAAATGTTTTTTAAAATTTATTTTAAACGAATTTAAGGATTGGCAAGCGTTTTATTTCCAGTGGTCATTCATTCCAGAGTGATACTGCACGCACTGACAAGAAGTGATCGTGGCAATGTGTGCCTTGGTATTGGAGTATTAGGTTTTATTTCCAGTGGTCATTCATTCCAGAGTGATACTGCACGTACTGACAAGAAGTGATCGTGGCAATGTGTGCCTTGGTATACGGAGTATTAGGTTTTATTTCCAGTGGTCATTCATTCCAGAGTGATACTGCACGTACTGACAAGAAGTGATCGTGGCAATGTGTGCCTTGGTATTGGAGTATTAGGTTTTATTTCCAGTGGTCATTCATTCCAGAGTGATACTGCACGCACTGACAAGAAGTGATCGTGGCAATGTGTGCCTTGGTATTGGAGTATTAGGTTTTATTTCCAGTGGTCATTCATTCCAGAGTGATACTGCACGTACTGACAAGAAGTGATCGTGGCAATGTGTGCCTTGGTATTGGAGTATTAGGTTTTATTTCCAGTGGTCATTCATTCCAGAGTGATACTGCACGCACTGACAAGAAGTGATCGTGGCAATGTGTGCCTTGGTATTGGAGTATTAGGTTTTATTTCCAGTGGTCATTCATTCCAGAGTGATATTGCATGCACTGACAAGAAGTGATCGTGGCAATGTGTGCCTTGGTATTGGAGTATTAGGTTTTATTTCCAGTGGTCATTCATTCCAGAGTGATACTGCACGTACTGACAAGAAGTGATCGTGGCAATGTGTGCCTTGGTATTGGAGTATTAGGTTTTATTTCCAGTGGTCATTCATTCCAGAGTGATACTGCATGCACTGACAAGAAGTGATCGTGGCAATGTGTGCCTTGGTATTGGAGTATTAGGTTTTATTTCCAGTGGTCATTCATTCCAGAGTGATACTGCACGTACTGACAAGAAGTGATCGTGGCAATGTGTGCCTTGGTATTGGAGTATTAGGTTTTATTTCCAGTGGTCATTCATTCCAGAGTGATACTGCACGTACTGACAAGAAGTGATCGTGGCAATGTGTGCCTTGGTATTGGAGTATTAGGTTTTATTTCCAGTGGTCATTCATTCCAGAGTGATACTGCACGCACTGACAAGAAGTGATCGTGGCAATGTTTGCCTTGGTATTGGAGTATTAGGTTTTATTTCCAGTGGTCGTTCATTCCAGAGTGATACTGCATGCACTGACAGAAGTGATCGTGGGAATGTGTGCCTTGGTATTGGAGTATTAGGTTTAATTTCCAGTGGTCGTTCATTCCAGAGTGATACTGCATGCACTGACAAGTAGTGATCGTGGCAATGTGTGCCTTGTTATTGGAGTATTAGTTTTCATTTCCAGTGGTCGTTCATTCCAGAGTGATACTACACACGCTGACAAGAAGTGATCGTGGCAATGTGTGCCTTGGTATACGGAGTATTCGGTTTTTACTTCCAGTGGTCGTTCATTCCAGAGTGATACTGCATGCACTGACAAGGAGTGATCGTAGCAATGTGTGCCTTGGTATACGGAGTATTAGGTTTTATTTCCAGTGGTCATTCATTTCAGAGTGATACTACACACACTGACAAGGATTGATTGTAGCCATGCGTTGTGTGCCTTGGTGTGAGGAGCGTTAGGTTTTCAGAGGACCTCTATTTCCTTTCTCCAACTGTAACCTTAACTTCTAAGCTTCCGCGCGTATCATTCATATAAACCTAACAGTAATACAGGAATGGTTTAACGTGCTTTGGAGTCAGAAATTAACTTCAATTCATTTTGAGTTTTTCATAGACGAAGCGGTGGGTGAGAAAATGAAAATTGCATAAAACTACAACACTTTGTCATTGTAGAAAAGATGGCGGCTCCTTCATTTCAATTTACGACGAAGCAAATTAGTTTTAATAAATGTTCTTTATTCAAAATAAGTGTTTCTTTGAATGAACTGCAATAATATTATAGAGAATTATAGCAAAAGTGGTCTCTTTTTGTTGGAAACCTTTGTAATATTATGGTCATCATAATATGTGAAAATATTTTGATTCAAGTGGAAACTAATACCGGCACTACTAATTAACGCACTTAACACGTAGCTCGAAAAATGAGCCTTAAGTCGTTTAACTATAAAAAGGAGTTTTAAGAATACTTTCTTTAGAATTAAAAATCCTTCCCTTCAATTTTTTTTGTTTCAATTATATTATTGTAACTTAATTAATAATAATTAAATGCAAGACAGTGCCTTTGATTCAAAATCTGGTTTGCGAGGTAGCTAGGACCACTACCAACCACCCGTTGTTGAGTAATTCGAATAGTAATTTTAGTTAATTTTCCTTGTACAAATAAAAGTCCCAGAGTTTATATCGGAGCAAAAATTTGTGAACTTATATTTTATGTTGTCATGGTCATCCCTAAATCAATCGTGTACATCAAGATTTAATGTTAGCAAATTGCCCGCCATTGTCAAAATCTCTGCAAAGTTGGCATTCTTAACAAAGTTTGTAACTTGTTTTGAAGAGGTCCCTTTCAATTACCCTAACGCCGTGTTTATTAATTAAGTTTCTGGCGCACCTTAATTTCCTAAGATGGCCGTTTAGGTCTAGACGCGCACTGTAATAAACACATTTTAATTGATAAGCCCAAAATAGTCCCAAAGAAAAAGTATTTATTACCTAGTTAAGTAAAATTTCCAGAAACGAGGCGTGCCAACGAACAACGCTTGTGCGTTCGTTTGTAATGGTCGCTCCGGATACGTCGAGTGTGTTGAATGCCTTTTGTGATGCTTTCATAATAACTCGAATTTTCAACGTATTTATGAAGTGGAAAATATTGAAAGTGATGAAAAGTTATTAGCGTTATGCTAATTAATATTATATTCAAAGCAAAACAATAATACTTTTATTTGGGCATTTCTTAGTAGGCAACGTCATAGGGGTCGGTATCATGTCACTGTATCGGGGGTAGGTATTTTTTAAATTAAGAAAATTTTAATTATGCATTTACAGGTTAACGATTATCAGTGCAAATTTTAATGCGCCTTTTTCTATCGTGTGAGGGCGCGTCAACCTCGAGTCAATCAAGCCGCCTCTGAAAACTCCATAGGCCTCTGAAAATGATTTTACTACTACAATGCCATCATAAGCGAATCTAACTTGCCTTAATTCTGACATGCATAATGTTATATGGTATTAATGTATTGCATATACGTGTTCCTTAAGGACATATACATCATCGTTTTTATTTGCACGCCCTTAACTAGATTCTTAAAACAGAATCAATATTATTTCTCATTCCGGTTGATCAACAGTTTTGCTTTGGTTCTGCAAATGGATATTTCTTGAAGTCAGTAAGCAGACAGTAAACTTCATGCTGAAAGGTGAAAAAAAATGTTTTTTGTAAGTTAATTGGGTATTTGACACCATTTGAAGATGCATGATTTGATTATGTATTATGTATATTAGTTATTTTCAACATATATTTATCAATACAGTTTTTAGCATGAATTACAAGTTGTGTCGTCACAACTCGGTAACGTTTTGTATTAGGCGTTTGGCGATTCTCACAGCTCCTCAAATATATCGCTGTATCTAGAGAACTATTGATTGTAAACATACTGTTCCTTTGCAATATTTCTTCACTGTCGATAAACTATTAAAATGTGTAATAATAAAAAATTGTCAAATACCCAATTGGACATTCGTTTGTCTTCCATCTGTAGGCCAATTCTCGTAATTAAAACCGCGGCGATGTCGTAGCGACTCGACCGTAGAAGTCACTTTCGTATTCTCATCCGTCGATTGGACCGATTCTAAAGTCGTTCTGAACTCGCTCTATCGGAATGTCGCTGAACCGTATTCACATCCTGAATCAACTTTCAATCGTTTCAAAACGATATCACATTGGTATTCTACTCCTACAAATGACAGTTAGTTCGATCGGATGTCAACGACTTAACATCAAAATAAGCGATCCAAAAGTCGTTGAACAAAAGTTCATTCTGCGGGACGTTTACAAACAGAGAACCGCTAATTTTGTGTTTTGAAGATGCTAAAAATGAGGCTAAAGTTAGCGTATTTGTTGCTAAATATGCCAGAATTGCATAAAGCGAAAAAAAAGTGTATTGAGGTGCACAAGATGGGACGCATTCACAATGCCGGAGAATGACTTCATCAAAACATTTCGTCTCACAAAAGTGTTGGTGCAGAATCTCATTGATGAAAAGAAGGAAAACGGGATTCTTTGTCAGTAAAAGATAAGGTTAGTAGGTTTCTATTCTGCTAGCCCACGTTATTTGTAAATATATTAGTTTATGATGATATAAACTAAGGCTTACATATTAGATAATAATATTGTAACCTTAGGTAGGTATAACTAATTGAATAAAACACTTTTTAAACCTTTCTTTACAAACTGTTTTAATTTAGGTTACCTACTCAAATAAAAATAACCTTGCATTAGACATCTTAATTTTTATTGCAATAATGTTAAACATACACTGATGGTCTTATATTACTTTCAGATTTTTACTGGTTGCCTGTAAGCTACACTGCAACCCAGAAGTTTCTGGCCAGAAAAGAAGTTTTAATGCTTGAACAGTTTTTGCTAAAGTTGCACAGAGCCTCGATTGCGGTTCCAGTACTTCGTGAGATGAAAAATCAATCTCAATATATTGTGGCAAAGGAGAGCTTCACAAATGAAGCAGCTAATATGGAGACTTTTCAAGGACTGCATAGAGTTAATGTAGATCTAGAACAAGGCAGGATGGCCCTACAAGCAGTTATAAATGGGGGTGAATAGTCATAATAAGTTCAATCTTTAAATAGACAGAAACAAAAAATAATTGTGTTATATCAAATCTAATTTGAATAATTATGTGTTGAATAAAGATCTTAAGGATGGTATCATGTTGTGCTTATCTCTTATGAAAGTGTTTATACCTAAGATGTGTCCAATATGATTATTATTATTTATTAAACTTTAACAAATTTTTTATCTTACATAATAGTCAACATTATATGGTTTGAGGTTTTCATGTCAAATTACTGTATAATTGTTGTTATGTTGTGATTATTTAGTTATTATTATGTAAACTACTTAGTTATGGTAGGTTAATATTTAAAGAAATAATTACCATGTGTGTGGAGCCTGAGAGCAAAGTGTAATAAGTGTAAGTGTAACAAAAAAGTTAAACACAATTGTAAAATATACTTTTTGGTTTTATTTAGCTCTTAAAAATTTATAATTACTACAGTGACAAAACAATAACCCGAACCATAAACATTGGTCTAAACTGCAACTACAGGTGCTTCTTCAAATTGTTATCATTGAAATATTATAATATCAACAAACCAACTAAAAATTACATTCACTACACAATAGCTTGTTAAAGCAACTGACAGCTTAGTGAAAACCCTTAAACTTGTCAAGCCCTATAATTTCACAAAGGCGTTCTTCTCAGGGACTAAGTATCGGAACATTTTTGGGGCAACCACGAATCTACAAGCTTCGTGAATTCTTCGGACCGTATTTGAGAGCCAACATTTTAAATCGTTGTAGAGCTGCAACCTACACATTGTTCTATTATTTCGCTGTAACGTGTCCGTCGATGGTTACTCTTGACAATTTTGAGCTCAAGTCTCGTCCCTCCATAGATCGGACACGACCGGGCGACTTTGGGCTAAGATTTATGGAATCAACAAACAGTTCGAACTGTCGTATAGAAACTCGCGTATGATATTTAAATAAATAAGTCTTTGAACTAGAAATTTCTACACAAGTTTCTTGCTTTTGAATAAAAACAAATAATAAACTTATCGCCAATTTGACAACAATAAACTTTGACAAACAATTTGATGGCGGAATCGAAGACAATGACGTTTATCAAGATGCGAATTATTCGATCAATTGAAGTGAAAAATCGCTTTTTTCAGCATTTATTTCGCTTTGGCTAGTTGAAGTTAGTTGGAGTAGTTATTATTTAAATTTATTTAATTAATTACATGTTAAACACCGTATTCAGAATTTAAAATATGTTTTAATTTCTTGGTAGTTCAGTGATAACTTGAATTGGCAACATCTTGTGTCGCTCGATTCAAAAGTCGTTCAGTTTCGATCCTATTGAGTTGAAGTCCTATCGAAGCGCGTCTGAGCAATACGTGAATACCGATTTTGGATAGAACTTCGATCGAACGACTTCTGCACTGCAGCGATATGTCAATTGTCTGTTTTTACGAGAATTGGGCTACTGACCTGATGGGAAGAGATGATGACGGCAAGGATGTTACACACCTGTCCAAGAGGTGCCTTTTTACTTCACTTTTGAAGATTCTAAGACCGAATCTTGACATTGATAGCCCTTATACACATATTATCATTATTTATCATGATAATTTGATTTGATCTGGATTTCGATTGTAATGGCTCTTCTGTACAGCTACAAATACCATTTAACTAAATGTAATACTAAAACGAAAATAAAATAGCAAATGTTTGTTTAAAAAGAACAGGTATAATCAAGATTATCTACTTCATAATATATGAAAAAATTTCCCGCATCTAAGAGTTTGCGTTGGGTTATGCTCCAGGTAATATTCAAACCCGCATACCTCAAGTACCATCCCAACAACAAGAGGCGCAGCATTATGGGCTCATCCATCAAATATTTTTATTTGATTTTATAGCATATCGCATTCATTTCGCTGCACATGGGAGAGAGTTACCACTACTATTGTTATTTTAAGGTGGACGGGGTCCTAGGGTCATGATACTCTTTATCTTTTCAATGAAATTTCAAAACCATTGATGTGGGTAACGCCACATGTCTGGGGCTTCTTACTGGCACCCTTTGACCAGTTTCTATGCACAAAGTAATTTAGGCGTTGTATTATATCGTTAAGTCTTTTGCTTTCATTATGTTACTTTTTCCTATTTTAAATTTGTAAATAAATAAATATTTATTTCAAGGAATTTTTTTTCTTTATTGTATAATCGATAAACTCTGAAATTACTGAACCCATTTAAAAGTATTATTTAATTATTTATTTATTTATTATTTGGAAAACCAACAGCTTGGTTACACAGGACTGAACAATTGACTGAATGTTACACAGGATTGAACGATTAACCATGGAGAGCCAATTAAAAAGCTAGACAAATTTACAATTCATGTTAAATCAATAGGTAATTACGCAATAAAAAAAATAAAGACATTATAGAAATTAATATACTATGGAACTAATTATCTGTATCAAAAAATAATCAGCTTAACCGCCGCCTTGCCACAGGAAGGTGCAAGGAAGGCTGGTGCAAAAGAGGTCAAGATTATTATTTCACAGTAACTCATATCTGTAAGGTAACCAGGGGCTGGATCTATCCCTGTATTTTATCCCTAAATTCTCAAGGGATCTGACGATGCAAGTGTAAAAACGCGTCGAGACGTCTAGTTATCATCATAAAATACCGATACGAAAACTAGTCAAGTTTCAATAAACTTAAAAGTCAGCTTATCCATAAAGTAAACCCGAAAACAAATATCTATCTATGAGTTGATTTATGGCTTAAAGCTCATAAAGGAAAATGGCATATAAAAGCTTTGCCTATAAAAGCGGTGAAAGCGCGAAGCTATGCTCCATTAGTTGAAAGTTTTACCAAGTGTATAGCGTAGTCGCCCAGCACTTCAGTACACACGTGCGTCATAGATAGGTAGACTCTAGATTCTTAGACTGCGTTCATACTAACTATCGGCGATAAGTCTTTTTGTGCTCAGATACGAAGAAAACTATACATAGTAAACGTAATTGACTTATAATTGTGGAATTGAAACGATGTATAATACTAAAGGCAACTACTAAACCTGTGATATGAATCAAAATCTTAGTAATATTTTTTGAACTAAAATTAAATATGAAAAACAAAATTTTACAGCGCTTGTTTTATTTTGTCAATTGTTTTTGTCTGATGGAAAGTTAGTTCTAATATAAATCGTTTTAATAAGTATAAAAGCTGGAAATGCCTTTATTTGAAGTAGTAAGATTTTTGCAGTACCACGAAGGCCATACACAAAGGAAAACCATACTGCAATCACCTCCAGTTTGCCCTCCTCGAAGTCCTCCTCCTATTTGTCTATATAAGAAGTTCTTGGGATAAAAGTGTCGATGTTACGTGACTATACAAGAGTATGCATTCATGTTGGTGCTATTGAAAGTTTTGGGATAATATTTTTCTTAAAAAATAGATCTGAGCTTTGAAACGGGAACTAAAAAGTAACTGGCGAATAGATCAGTGCCAAAAATGACAGAAAATAGGTCTAGTTTCCTTTGAAAGCCTACTTCTGGAATCAACTTTTTCATGTCTTTATTGATAGTAAACTCAAACAGTTTCAATTTATACCTAGTAGTAAAACTTATCTTAATCCGTCTGGATGCTGGAGCAGACAACACCACTACATTAAAACTTGGTTATTCTATAAAGAATAACAGTGTGTAAAATGTATTTGATTGTATTTGAATGTATTTCTTTCTTTAACGTATGTGTTGTAAACCCTAATAAATAGAATTTAATATTAGATATAAAAAAATGAAACTTTTTAAATTACGCTTTATCAACATAATACAATTAAACAAAACACAAGCCAAAGTGATCGGTAACTGCATTTTGAACTCATCAACTTTATTCATAAAAACGTAAGTCAAGATTATTTAATATAAAAACAAACCCCCATCAACTGTGGCATATACTAAAATGTACAAGCACAACGTATCAATGAAACATTATAACTATATTTTCGCTTGTGTGCTCACGCCCTAACATTTATAGTTCTAAGTATAGTCTCGCGTAGCATTTTTGTCCGTACAGCATTTATGCTGCAACTTACTCTTGACAGGATTTAAACTTGATTTTATTTCGTAGTCAAGGTATTTAGGTTTTCAAAATGTCCAAAAAGTACTAACTGTCCAAATAGATAGCTCTGACTGAAATTTATATGGAATAGGTAAAGCTAAAGTATATATACTGAATAAGCAGATAAAGAGTTTGCTAACATGTTACTCAAAAATTCTCATTTTTTTTAAACAACGAGGCTTTCTTCGTTACAATGAAGTGTTTACATTCCACGATTAAAAATAAAGAAATAGTTCTTTTTTCAACATAAGATGGCGCTGATCAAAACTCATGAGTCAAAAATCATGTCAAAAAAAGTATGACATGACAGCAAAGACTGATTGAGTGATAGACAAAAAAAATATGCGCCCGAAAGGGCTTCTATTGAATATGAATCATTCGTCACTGGTTCTTGCTATGTGTACCTACGGGTGCAAGGTGAAGGAGCCATAGGTAGCAATTTCAGTAAACTTTACGAAAAGAAAAAAAACGATTAAATTAAAATAACCTAATCTACCTCAAGGAACACTCTATTATTAATCTTTTATAAGTTGTGTGTGTGTGATTGAAAATAAATATATGATAAATATGTAATTGGTTTAAATATCATAATATAAACATACGATCAGTCAACTAACAGAGAGATTGACATTGACTCTTGAGTTTTTTCAACGCCATCTAGTTTCGAATAAATTTATCTTTAAAAGAAAAAGAAACGAAAAGCTCTGATTATCATCACGAGAAATTGACATATTAGTTCACTAGAGGTTCATTACAGTAGCGCCTTCTTTCTAATTAATTTTTTTTTACATTAAATCTCGCGTTACTCTTTGCCGTCAGCAAATAAAGAATCGACTGGGCCGTTATTTATATAACATCAATTATGTAAGAATCTCATTCGGTTGGATTATATATCTTTAAGTAGAATGATTCTTATCAAATCACGTTCTGTGTTCTTCGTGGTCGAGTAAATTAATTACTCGTTAGTTATATTCAATCTCAAAACGTTAAATAGGCTTCCTAAAATGTGCGTAGCTTACAATTTATGCGTATTTTGGATTTCAATGAAAACGATTTTAAGCTTTTTTTTAACTCTTTCAATTAATATGTAATTTAATAATAGATCTTTACCTATGAAACTGCCGTTTTGCCGTACTGGCCATTTCAAATGAAAATATTTTTCTTTTTGACTGATAATTCTAATTTCAAATTAATTTATTTGACAAACATGGAATTCTTTTTCTAAAATCGTCATTTGTTTAATAGTTAGTGTTTTGTTTTCAACGCATTCGAACATTTTTAGTCATCATGGATAAGTTTTTTTTTTTTTTTTTTTTTGCTGCCGAGGCACCCTCGCGGGAGGGAGGTGGAAGATGCGTCATGCATACCCGCCCGCAGGTAAATTCCTCTGCGGGGGGGTTATGTGGGACTCACCAGAATGGCACCTACCCACTAAAAACCACCTGTTGGCTGTAGTTATTACCGTTAGCCTTCATCGGAAGCGACACCCGTCGGGAAGTTGGGTGCGCTGTAGTGAAAGTTGCACTGAAGGTGCTCAAAGGGACATGAGTTGGTGGCCGTTCTGGGCAGCCTCCGGTGAAGCCGGGGCTGGGCAGAGGTCGGCCGAAGCATGATTTAGGGATCAATTCATTTAAATGAACCTACAATGAATTGAGAAGGGAACTATGCTCCGCCAGAGCTAGCAAACGCTCTGTCGGAGTACGTGAAGCCCTAAGTTTACGGGCTAAGACTGCGATTTCACTAACATCGACATTTTTTATAGCGTCGCAGACGATACGCATATCGTCTGCTACGGAGGATTGAGGAGTGGGTTTGTATGGGCGAGGAGTCGGGATGGGATCCGATGCGGGGCGCTGCCTCCAGTTTTCTGGGACAGGCCTAGACTGTGTAGGCTTTGCAGCCGGAGGAACCCGGCTACGCAGCGGCGGAAAGTTTTCTTGGGAAAGGCGCGGAGCCTGTTTGGGTGCCGCCCTCTTGGAATTGGAGCGCATACAACGGGGTGCACGAGGGCAGCCCCTGTAATTTGCGGTGTGGCCGGACTGGCCACAAAGCACGCAATCGGGAGGAGAGGGAGTTTCAGGAGTGCGATTGCACTCCTTAGTGAAGTGCGGGACCAGGCACTTGACGCACCTGGGCGGTGCGCGGCAGTTTGCCGCCGCGTGCCCGTACAACTGGCACCGGTGGCACTGGCCGGGATGACCGCGGCGATGAGGTGCCTCGATTGAGATCCCAGAGAGGCCGCAAATAGAGCTAACCCCTTTCAGGATTTCTCTGGACTTAGGGACGTTGGCGAGAATCACCAAAGCGAGAGGGTGTTGCCTCCCGTACTTGCTGTGCATTTTATGCACCGCGAGTGCCGGAAAGCCTTGGGACTGCAGATCCTCCAGGATAGCCTCGTTCGATAATTCGAACGGGACTCCCCTGAGTACCGCTCTGATCTTACGCTCTTCTGACAGAGCATAAGTGTGATAAGCATATTGCTTATCGGTGAGGAGCTTAGTCAAAGCTCGGAAATCGTCTATCGCCGAGACAGTGATTTTAATAGATTCACCCGAGTTTACCGCTCGGGTGTAGTGGATCTTGTGCTCATTGCACAATGTCGAGACCTCAGTCCATTTACCCTTTTCCCGAAGGAAAACGGGTGGTGGGACCTTGGCCTTGACAGAAGTTGGGGCCGGAGCGGGTGTTGAAGACACCGGGGCAGCTGGCGTTGAAGACGCCGCAATGGGTGTGGGGACGGGCGTTGAGGGCGCCGGGTCTTGTTTCGAACGCTTCTTAGAGCGCTTCGAAACAAGTGTGAAAGAGGGAGACTCAGGGCCAGTTGGGGTGGCGTCCGAGGATGACTCGGTCGCGGGTGCGCGCTTGCGTCGCGGAGGGGCGTCTACTTCGCATTCCATGTCACTGGAGGAAGGGGACGCTGGAGAGCCTAAGACCAGAGGGGTCTGGGGGACTGGGGTGGCCTGAGGGGCCATTGGTGGAATTAACGCCATGATATGCGGGATAAGAGAATCAAGGAAACGAAACTTATCAGCATTTATAAACATGCCTTCAGCACCGGTACTGTCAAGTAGCTTCGTCCTAATCTCATCAGAGCTTAGGGAAGCCATTGCGGAGGGGTTGGGGAGGGACAATATATGAACCTAACAACGATGACTAACTTCCTAAAACCACCCTACACGCAGTAGGGCGGTTGAGAACGACGCGGATAACTCACTCGAGCACGGCACTTGAAGTCCTGGAACAACGAATTCCCGTCGACGAAGCTCACGTTCCACGAAGTACGGTTAACAAGCCACTGATCGCCGTGAAAACGGCGTTAGAAACTTATTAGAAGTACGGTTAACGAGCCACTATCCGCCGTGAAAACGGCGTTAGAAACTTAATACGGTAAACAAATATGAAATTTGGGTGCTCAATTAGCGCGGGGGCTAAAAGAGCGGGAAGGCGTCTGCGATCGACGTGCGCTCGAGAACGCACGCAGACCGAGACTGCATGGATAAGTTAAAAATTCGAGTAATTATGGAGTATGAGTACCGTCGTGGCAGCAAAGCGGCACAAGCGGCACGCAACATCAACGACGTTTACGGAGCGAACACTACAAACGAACGCACCACCCGTTATTGGTTTACCCGCTTCCGTTCTGGAAATTTTGACCTGAAAAATGAACCCCGTGGTCGTCCGAAAACTTTGGTCGACAATGACGAATTAAAGGCAACTGTGGAAGCTGATGAAACTCAATCCACGGCTGAATTAGCAGCAGCTTTCGACGTTAGCATCAAAACAATATTGGTCCATTTGCGTCAAATTGGCAAGGTAAAAAAGCTTGACAAATGGGTACCCCACGAATTCAATGACCGCCAGCGCGAAGTACGCGTGGAGACGTGCCTTGCACTGCTCAGCAGGCATACAAATGAAGGAATTCTGAACCGCATTGTTACTTGTGACGAGAAATGGATCCTGTTTGACAATCGTAAGCGCTCAGCAAGTTGGTTGGACCCTGGTTCAGCACCCAAACAATGCCCTAAACGAAAACTTACCCCTAGAAAAGTGATGGTCACTGTTTGGTGGTCTAACGCGGGTGTAATTCATCACAGCTTCTTGCCAAACGGGACAAGCATTACTGCAGATGTGTACTGTGAAGAACTGAACACAATGATGGAGAAACTCGCACGTCTCCAACCAGCTTTGGTCAATCGTTCGGCTCCACTGCTCCTGCACGACAACGCGCGACCTCATACTGCACAGCAGACGGTCTCCAAGCTACAAGAGTTGGGGTTGGAAGTTCTCCGTCATCCGCCGTACTCACCAGACCTTGCGCCTACAGACTTCTACTTTTTCCAGAATTTGGATGACTTCTTGGCGGGAAAAAAATTCAATACCCGAGAGGCAGTACAAAATGCCTTTGAAGAATTTGTTGCCTCCCGTCCAGCTGATTTCTTCAAGAAAGGCATCAATAAGCTACCAATGCGTTGGCAAAGATGCATTGATTGCATGGGTGATTATTTTGATTAATAGAAATAAAAAATATATAAAAAAATTACGCTTCATTTATTTCGTGAAAAACGGCAATTTCATAGGTAAAGACCTAATATAAGTCATTTGTTGCGCGTTCTCCAGGTACCATGTTGTCATAGGTTTTTCAATATGTATCTGTCTTGAGTATGTATTTTGAAGAAATAAATCAAAAAGTAATTACTAAGTCTAGTTACGTGTATAGTATAGTTGAGGTTCTGACAGCTTTCCGCCGTGTACTTAAATGCGGAAAGCTAGGTATTTTTGTAAGTGTACTCGTTTGTTAGGGTTGACCAAAACCTACCATATGAGTAATTGCCAATTTGTCCTAAAATGGCCATTCTGAGATAATAAAAGGTATTCAAACGGAATAAGTACATAAAAATAGTCCATCTCAACTTTTAACGAAACGTTGAACTAAATTTATCGCAGCTTTTCACATCTTTGCAGGTTCTCTGGTCAAAGAATTGTAACGGAAAATTAGAAATTTCGTCACCATCTGTTTCTTCATCTTCTGACAAAGTGGTTACGGCCGATATCTGTTGGATTTGATTATCTCCTTAGTAATTAGACTGGCCATTTGTAATAAAGGAGGGGAAATGATAATGGGAAATGAAATGATGAATGATGGAAAGATGATATATAAAATTAGAAGAATAAGAAGATTGTAAACACCATTAAAATTTGCAAAACTTTGTAAACTTTTTGTTAATATAAATCAACGAAATGTTATATAATCAAACTTATTTTTACGACCAAAGTTGAATAATAAGCAAATGTTGACGATGATCTTAAAACGCATAAAAGTTATAACGACCGATCGCCAATAATAACCTTTTTTACGTTAATTAGAGGCTGAGCCGAAAAAAAACATTCCGGGCTCAGAAGCAATAAGACTCTTTAAACGATTTCTCAAAACATTAGTTAGAAAAACGCCTAACGTCAAAAAGTGCCGAAAATCGGCGGAGTTTTTAGAGGGATTATCTTAATAAAGTTTTACCTAAGACTAATACGTCGTCAACGTGATTAGTTCAGGCATCGACAGTTGAAAGGATTACGCGTTACCTTTACCCTTTTAGCTAATCCTTCCGATTCGACAAATAAAAAACATATCACAGGGGTTGTTTGGACCGCTGTAGACCTCAGCTTATGAACAGTTATTATGAAAGTTTCGGTGTACCTGCTCGAATAGAAAACAGAGCTTTTGTTCAGATTATGGTTAAGGGTAGCATTCAGAGACGCGAGCTTTTTTACACTTTATAATGAGAAACATAGGATCTGAAAAAAAAATTCATGGTCTCTTGTTTAAGCCCATGTTTAATAATTACCGCTATCTGGACATTCGAATTTTTTGAAAATGCTGTTAGACTTTACTTTCTTTTATAAAAAATTGCAAGGAGCAACACTAGAACTATAATCTTCAAAGCGTGCTTAGAATGGTCAGACTGACAGCTAAATGTTCCAATAAAAAGCTACTTTATTTTTATAGTACATAGTGCTAAAAATCACATTTGACAAATTTCACAAGATTGGTGTCACGTGTGTCCAGAATATGTATTCAAATTCAAACATTTATTTCTCAACATTGACAATTACTTGTTTTTAGTGACGTCAAATAAAGCATGACTCTACCACCAGTTCGGAAAAATCTTCGAGAAAAAGAACTGGCAAGACACTTCACGGGTATAATTTTTTCAAAATAAACTTATAGTGTGTCTGTATGTCTATACAAAATTATTCTTATCTGCATCTGTTAGCTCGGCAAGTCTCCCGCCTCCAAGTATCCAAACGACGAACGCCCTCAAACGGCACCCGTTCACGAGTTAATGCAGGATCTAGCCATAGCCCTCCTCACCGGATTAGAGGGAAGTGATTGATATCTTACGGTATTCTATTTTGTACACAAGAAAGTCGCTTTCATTTGACTACTGAGTCAGCCTTAGGCTAAAATCTATAAAACGTACTTAGACTTATCTCACGTAAATGGACGAATAAAAATGGACTTTGTTTTATACCGTATACAATACATATTCTGAAAACATGTGACACAAATTTCGTCAAAGTGGGAGACATTATTTTTTACTAGATTTCCTCACTGTATATAGCAAAGCCGCTTTTTATTTGACAATTGATCTTAGAAAAGTCTGAAATAAGTCTTAAGTTTTTTGATATTGGATTTGGAAGATAGATCCTTAAATGTTACTAAAATCAATTTTTTTCCGATCCTAGATCATCAGATTTTCTTCAAATAAATCATTGCAGGATTCACAAGCGAAGGGGTGCGTGTTTGAATCCAGACTCTTCAATAGCATCTCTCAAAGTTTAATAATACTCCATTTTAATGTACGACACGTGCTTCCAAGGAGTTTAACGAGACAGGAATTATTTAAAACTAAGTTGTATTCAGTTAAGCATAGCTCATGTGCTACTTTGTGGAAATTGAATAACTTTATATGTTATTCACATTTGCTATACATTATTATGAATGTTGATATTTGTTATTGAATTAATATTAGTCTAAATATTGATTTAGAATGGACTCAGATATTTTTATCTTTAATTTTTTTTTAGTTTTCGGAAATAAACGTAGAGTAAACTCCGTAGGTACGTTCACAACAAACAATTGCACATACACGCAAACTTGCGCAACTTACAATTTTCCATTGTGTATCTTTTCGCAGCAAAAAGTCTCATTATAAAAAAAAACAAAAGTTATTTCAACATACTTGTACTCTGTACAACATACTCTCTGTAAGGTCTGATTTCATTTTCAAGCTCATACAGTGGACCCACATAAAACTAGCCAATAAAAACCGACGATCGGAGAGAGTTTATGCCTCGATTTCCCGTTTCTGAGAACCAGCAATGAATAGCTTGTTGGCAGAAATTCTTTAGATCGCATTCCCTATAACGAACTAATGTTTATTTATCGTTAATTGAGAGGCTCGCAATTTCTTTCTAAATAATTAATAGTGTAGGTAAGAAATCTTATCAAAATAATTTTTGAGAGTTACTTCTAGATAATTCTCATTGTGTAATGTTTGAAACAAGCAATTTATGTATATGAATTGTAGAGTAAACAAGGCAGGATGCGTAATCACTAAGACGCTAGGTCTTATGAACACTATAGACCTTCTATATGTCTACTCAATTGTGTCTCAGTAAATTTTTTAAATAATACTGCTGTGTATAAAATAGAGCCGCTTTTTGTTTGAACATTTAGCTAAGATAAATCGAAGTACGCTTTATAGGAGGCTTTTAATGGCCAAGTGGCGTAGTAGCCTTGTCACATACGCTGGAGTTCCCAGGTTCGAGTTCCGGGGCACGTGTGATGAACACAGATGTTGTCCTCGCTCCATGGTTGTTCGTATTTATGATGGTATGTTATTCTGAGTGTCCCTCAGTTTGTTGTGTGGTTGTCCATAACACAAGCTCTGCTTACTTTGGGGCATGCAGTTGGTGTGTTTGTCAGGGGATTTATTATGATTTACATTTTTTTTTAAACAAATATACAGATAAAGAAATATTTTTTTAAAGTTTTCATTCATTTGAAGTGAACAGGATGTTGTGAGCAGGATTGCTACTATCAACATGATCATACTGGGCTTCTCTTAAACTCAAATATCGCATTGAAAGTTTTCGTTCCGTGCTCGTTTTTATTGCATACTGCTTTTTCACTTAATACGGTAATATTCCCTTGTTACCAAAGCATAAAAAATTTACATAACACAGTTTTTAACGTAAATACTCAATTAATCCTCTTAGTAACAAGATTTAATTACAAATGAAACCCCATGGGTCAAATCGGCATTAGGGTGAAAAGGGAAACACATATTAGGTCTTTACCTATGAAATTGCCGTTTTTCACGAAATAAATGAAGCGTAATTTTTTTATATATTTTTTATTTCTATTAATCAAAATAATCACCCATGCAATTAATGCATCTTTGCCAACGGATTGGTAGCTTATTGATGCCTTTCTTGAAGAAATCAGCTGGACGGGAGGCAACAAATTCTTCAAAGGCATTTTGTACTGCCTCTCGGGTATTGAATTTTTTTCCCGCCAAGAAGTTATCCAAATTCTGGAAAAAGTAGAAGTCTGTAGGCGCAAGGTCTGGTGAGTACGGCGGATGACGGAGAGCTTCCAACCCCAACTCTTGTAGCTTGGAGACCGTCTGCTGTGCAGGATGAGGTCGCGCGTTGTCGTGCAGGAGCAGTGGAGCCGAACGATTGACCAAAGCTGGTTGGAGACGTGCGAGCTTCTCCATCATTGTGTTCAGTTCTTCACAGTACACATCTGCAGTAATGCTTGTCCCGTTTGGCAAGAAGCTGTGATGAATTACACCCGCGTTAGACCACCAAACAGTGACCATCACTTTTCTAGGGGTAAGTTTTCGTTTAGGGCATTGTTTGGGTGCTGAACCAGGGTCCAACCAACTTGCTGAGCGCTTACGATTGTCAAACAGGATCCATTTCTCGTCACAAGTAACAATGCGGTTCAGAATTCCTTCATTTGTATGCCTGCTGAGCAGTGCAAGGCACGTCTCCACGCGTACTTCGCGCTGGCGGTCATTGAGTTCGTGGGGTACCCATTTGTCAAGCTTTTTTACGTTGCCAATTTGACGCAAATGGACCAATATTGTTTTGATGCTAACGTCAAAAGCTGCTGCTAATTTAGCCGTGGATTGAGTTTCATCAGCTTCCACAATTGCCTTTAATTCGTCATTGTCGACCAAAGTTTTCGGACGACCACGGGGTTCATTTTTCAGGTCCAAATTTCCAGAACGGAAGCGGGTAAACCAATAACGGGTGGTGCGTTCGTTTGTAGTGTTCGCTCCGTAAACGTCGTTGATGTTGCGTGCCGCTTGTGCCGCTTTGCTGCCACGACGGTACTCATACTCCATAATTACTCAAATTTTTTACTTATCCATGATGACGAAAAATGTTCGATTGCGTTGAAAACAAAACACTAACTATTAAACAAATGACGATTTTAGAAAAAGAATTCCATGTTTGTCAAACAAAATTAATTTGAAATTAGAATTATCAGTCAAAAAAAAAATATTTTCATTTGAAATGGCCAGTACGGCAAAACGGCAGTTTCATAGGTAAAGACCTATTATTCTTTAAACTTTATGATTCGGCCAAGTCGAGATACGTCACATTGAGACACGTCAAAAGCGCCATCGGCTACAATCCCATTCCCCTTGTGAAAATAGCAACTTTCTTAATAACTTTTTTGAAGAATAAATTGTTATGGAGAAAGCGTCGCGTGGCCAGATTTTCTTTTATTATTTATTCCCAATGTTTTGAAGAAAAGTTATTTAATATTTTTATCGTGACTGCTCGCGAAGTTACAATAATGTACAAAAATAAATGTGTTGTCGTTGTTGGTGTCGCAAATGGTGTAGGTACTGTGCTTTTTTTCTATAGTTTTGCACTGTATAGCTAAGGTTTTGGAACAATCAGTAATGGAAAGTTAGTCTTAGAACAATTATGGATAAGGATCTATGGATAAGCTTAACAGTTATAACTAAATAATAAATTTATAAATTCCCAGACAAACACGCCAACTGTTTGGTCCCAAAGTAAGCAGAGCTTGTGTTACGGATAACATTACAGCGAATTTGGTGTGATCCCAGAATAAACATACATATACTATAAATATCAACAAGCATAACCCGAGAACATCTATGTTTCTTCACACAAATCAATGCCCCAAAAGACACTGGGACCTCCGGCGGTTGAGGCAGGGCCAGTAACCACTACGCCACTAGGTCATCAGCCAATTAGTACCTAAGTACCGGTCCATTTTGGTTCTTTTCTGAAATTAAAACTGTTTAAATACTAAGATGCTGTTTTATGTTTAGAGGTTCCTTCGTGCGGATCGCAGTTTATACTCAAGGGTTATCTTTAAAACCAAACAAATATTTGTCTTTTAGCTCAGATAATTCATAAAAAATTTCGCACGGTTTCACATGAACTTTAATAATTAAAATATTGAATGAGTCAATTTACATTATATTATAGTTTATAACTCTTTACAAAACAAAAAGCTTTGTTTATAATGAAATAACAATTTGCTTCTATAGTTCGTTCGCGTTAAAAATACAGTGACGTATCGTCTCAGCATTAGGTTATAGCCAATAGCGTCACCGACAAAAAGAAAACTTTTTTAATACGGCAATCTCATTGGCTAGTATTTGTAGTTGCAT
Organism: Marasmarcha lunaedactyla; assembly: GCA_923062675.1. Taxonomy (NCBI): domain Eukaryota; kingdom Metazoa; phylum Arthropoda; class Insecta; order Lepidoptera; family Pterophoridae; genus Marasmarcha; species Marasmarcha lunaedactyla. The sequence continues at coordinate 2,934,462 of OV281344.1, forward strand.
CGATGATTCACTGTACCCTTAACACGAACGAACTATAGAGTTTTTTGCATCCGTAAGCGGTATACGCACCCATGCATATCATAAGTCGTAGGTATTTTATTTATTTGTAGTGATTGTGATTATTATCTCGACAGATGAAACTGCCTATGTTCCAGGGATTGCACTGGCAGCTCCTTCCCTTCAGCCGGAATACAATCACGCGAACGTGATCATTATAGCGGTCAAAATAGGAAACCCGAAGGAGATCTTAACAAAGAAACCACAACCACGTATAAAAAGAAAGTTCCAAGTCCACTCAATACTTTTAAACAACAAAGGGATTTTTAACATATCACATTATTACAGTAACGTATGGGTCTGAAAAACGTTACATCAACCTTTTTCAAAGCTTAATGTACAGGCCCCCTGCTAATGGCGCTGCGGCGGCCCAAGGTTTCTATGGACACTTAATACGGATGTAAGTCAAGTATCAAAGAAACCAATTCGTTAGGAAGTTGACAGCTTTGCGAGGAGATTCTCGAGTGTTTTGGACTAATTAACAAGGGATCGAAGGGTTTTTTTATTCGTACATCAAAAAGAGGCAGTTCAATAATGAAGAGCAATGACGTTGAAAACAGATTGAAATGAGAATTCTTGTTTCTAGCAAAACCTAGAAAGAAAATCTAATGTTATAATATGATAAAATAAAAATAATATGTATAAAAGTGGGCAATAATATCGAAATCATAAAGTGTTCTTACATAAGTTTTTTTTATATTTTCATGATGTAAAAACGATGATTTTAGTGCCAAGAAAAATAGGATTTTACTTAAATATTTCCATGCTAAATGGCGTAAGAATCCGTTTTCATACACACGTCTTCTACATTAAAACTTTGTACCAATAAGCAATTGTAAAAATGCTTTGTTATTGAAAAACGATTTTCATACAATTTATAGAAATTCATTTCAAAAATCCTTATCAATGTTTTCCAGCATAGCAACCAAATAACCCTACGCGAACTAAACCATTTACAACCGCAAGTATTAAAAAGGCGAACACAGGGCGTATATAATAAGCAAAAATCTTTTGTTACCGACTTTGAATGGCAGAGTTACAGTGTATGAATATGATATCAGCGAGCCGACAGCGCTCGATAGCTGGGGCAGTATCGCATCGAGAGCCACTTGTTGCGGGGCCTAATCTTTTTTTTTTTTTTTTTTTGTTCCCCTCCGCGGGAAGGGCAGGAGGATAAAAATGCTCTGACGCATACTCCGGCGCGATTCCGAAGTTATGTGGGACTCGTCCCGACGCCTACCAGAACCATACCCACTAAAAACCCCCTGTCGGCTCGTGCATTTTTGCCACTCAGCCTTCATCGGAGCGACGGCCAATTGGAGAAAGAGGCCGCGCTAGCGGGGCCCTTAAGGGGTCACCCGCTGGGATTTACATAGCACTGAAGGTGCTCAAAAATTAAAAGTAAAATAAAAAATAAAACATTAAAATGAAAAGTAAGTAATGAAAACATTAAAAATTGAAAATTAAATTTGCATTAATTCGAATTTACGTTAGAATTAGAATTGGCGGCCTGAAGGGCCTCGAGATCTACGGTTATCTTCGAACGTTCGCTTGTGTGCGCGTTTCTCGGTCTAGCGATTTTGTAAGCCGAATCTAGGACAGGAGCAGTATATGAGACTGATTTTCGAACAAGAGGATTGGGATGGGATTCGGCGCGTTTGAAGAACGATTCTGAGAGTGTTTTTAGATACTGTTGAACTGTAGGCAGTTCAAGATCTCTGTGCAGGTCCGCGTTGCGCACGTACCAAGGTGCGTTTGTGGCCCTGCGGCAGAAGAGGTTTTGAACTACCTGCAGTTTGTGCAGGACGGAGGGTTTGGCGTGAGCAAAGACTGGCGAAGCATATGACATGACTGGTCTAACGCAGACCTTATAAAGCGTACGTTTGTTTCTGAAGGACATTTTACTTTTTCTACCTAACATACTGTAAAGCCGGCCTAGGTAAAAACGTGCGAGTTTCGTTACTCTATCGACGTGAGGATTGAATGAAAGCGTCTGGTCTAATATGACGCCTAAATATTTAGTACTGCGCTTCCAGGGGATGGGAGTGCCTTGCATTCTCAATTGGAGATTGTTGGGGATACGACTGCGTCTGTAGTCGAAGTAAACCGCAGAGCTCTTCTCTGGGTTCACATCGATACGCCATTTTTTGAACCAAGCACCGAGGGTGTTAATAGCCTTTTGAAGTCTGGTGACGAGACCCGAGGCTCTGCGGCCTTTGGTGTAAAGGGCAGTGTCGTCGGCAAAGAGAGCGAGTTCGACGATTTTAGCTGGGATGGGAATGTCGTTAGTGTATACGGTATACAAAAGAGGGGCGAGGACTGAGCCTTGAGGGACTCCAGCCTTTATGGGACGAGGCGCGGAGAGCGTGCCTTCATGTTTGAAACGAAACGTGCGGTCTTTGAGAAACGACGCGATTATCCTAACTAGGCGAGCCGGTAAGCCTATTTTATAGAGTTTATAAACGAGACCGCTGTGCCAGACTTTGTCGAAAGCCTTGGCTACGTCAAAGAAAACTGCAATCGTTTTCTTTCGTTTCGGATAGAAGCCGTCGAGTATGTACTCGACGATTCGATGGACTTGCTGAGGGCAGGAGTGCTTAGCGCGAAAGCCGAACTGGTGGGGAATTATGAGAGGATCGCCGTCCGTTGGAAACAGATGGTTCCGCATTCGAGAGAGTATGACTCTCTCGAGAAGTTTAGACATTGCCTTGAGGAGGCTGATGGGTCTGTGATTAGCCGGGACATTAAGAGGTTTACCCGGCTTGGGTATGCCTATGACTGTCGCTTCTTTCCAAGCTTTTGGAAAGTAGCTAAGGTCGAAGCAGGCATTGAAAATGACAGCTAACAAGGTAAGCACCTGTTGAGGCAGGTGCTTAAGTGCGTGGTTGGAAATACCATCCGCACCCGGAGCCTTTCTGGACTTTTGACTTTTGATGTGAAGCGAGATTTCATCATTAGAGACTGTGACGGGGTCGTTGGTGATGGGGAGAGAGTTTCTACGGAGGACTTCGGCCTCCACCGATTTGATGTGATTGGGATTCGCGGGTTGCGTGCTGGGCGAGCATTGAGACGCGACGCTGTCAGCGAAGCATTCGGCTTTCTCTTCGTCTTCGAAGGCGATTGAGCCATCGGGACGAGTGAGAGGAGGGACGTGAGAGGCGGCGTCTACGCGTAAGGCTCGGGCCATTCGATAATACGCTTGGTGGGACGGGGAGATATTCGCCATGAGATCGTTCATCTGGGTGTCTCGGAGTTCCGCGAGGCGAGATCTAACTTTACGTTGCAGCTGATTCGCAGCTGTTCTATAGGCGGGCGTGGGATATTTCTTGGCTCTCCGGAGAGCCGCGTTCTTAGCTTTAATAAGATTGCTAATGGCTAAGGGAAGCGTGGGTTTGCCTTTCTTAGCAACCTTTTCGTTTACACTGATGGCTGAGTTGATAGCATCAGTGAGAGAATTTACTAACGAGTCTATTTTATCCGGGCTATCTAATTGTTCGGGCGAGATCGCGAGCGGAGAGTTTGGGGCCTCTAAGGCAGAAACTATCGTATTTTTAAAACCTTTCCAGTCGGTAAAGGTCTTAGGAGAAGTGACGTTAACGTTAGGCGGTCCTAGCACGAGGGAAACGGGGCGGTGGTCAGAACCTAGGTCATCGAGCGGTTCGATAGACCTGAGGTCGAGGTTGATATGCTTGACGATTGCAAAGTCGAGGATGTCCGGAGAGTGGTTCGGGTTGTCGGGATAGTGAGTGGGAGTGATAGGGGAGACGACGTCTAGGTCGAGTAAGTTGGTGATGTCGAGGAGAGCTATGCCGCTTTGGTTGGTAGATAGGCACGTCCAGTCAGTATGTTTGGAGTTAAAGTCTCCGAACATAATGACTGAACGGCCGAGGGCGAGAATGGTCTCAAAGTCGCTGCGGATAGGTTTGGTGCCACTAGGTATGTAGACTGAGGCTATGATGATGGTCGGATGACCGGTCATAGCCAATCTACACACGGTGGCTTCCATGTTAAGGAGAGGAGGGGTAGGGAGAGGACAGCAATGGAATCCTCTTTTGTAGTAGATAGCAGTGCCGCCGAAACCGTCGCAGTTAGGCCTATCGTTACGTGTAAACGCGTATTTGGGAATCGCGAATCCCCTGGAGCGATTAGGAGTGAGCCATGTCTCCTGGAGAAGGAATAAGTCAGGTTCTTTGTTCTGAAGGAACAGTTTAATCTCGGGAAGGTTGGTGTTAAGGCTACGAGCGTTAAAAGATACTAGGGATAAGCCCTTAGGTTTAATACGACTGGATGCGAGATTCGCGGGTCTAGACATTAAAATTTATTTATTTAAAGTTTACAAAAATAAAAGAATTTACAACGAACTTAGGAGCGAGTGATGCTCGGCTAGCGCGAATAATCGCTCTTGAGAAAAGCGGGCGGCTCGCAGTTTGCGTGCGAGTACGGAAATTTCGTTAATGTCGACGTTTTGGATGACGTCGAACACGGTCTTCATGTCCTCAGCCAACGACGACTGAGGGGAAGATGACAACGCGGGACGCGGCCCTACTGGAGCTACGGGAGCTGGGATGGGTCGGGAAGGTGCAGGCGGGACGGCCGGACGCTGCCTCCAAGATAGAGCCGGAGTAGGCGTCGGCTGAACGGGCTTTGCTTCCGGGGGACCCCGGTTGCGTAGCGGCGGGAAGTTGGCAGGAGTGAGTGGCGGCGCCGGTTTAGGTGCGACCCTCTTGGTGGTGGAGCGCGGAGCGCGCGGGCAACCCCTGTAGTTAGCTGTGTGGCCGGACTGGCCGCACAGCACACAGGCAGGGGGGGAAGTGGATTCGGGAGTGCGAGTGCACTCCTTGGTGAAGTGAGGATTCAGGCACTTTACGCACCTGGGGGGAGCTGAACAGTTAGCCGCTGCGTGGCCATATAGCTGGCAGCGGTGGCACTGCCCAGGGTGACCACGGGGGTTGGGACGCTCGACGGAGATGTTCGAGAGTCCGCAGATTGTGCGAGCCTCTTTGAAAATCTCCTTCGAGTCGGGGGTATTGGACAGGATTACTAGCGCTAACGGAAAACGCCTACCGCGGTTGGAGTGCATCTTGTGCACTGCTGTGACCGGGAAACCCTGAGACTTAAGGTCATCAAGAATGTCTTCGTTGCTGAGTTCGAACGGGACGCCCCGTAATACTGCGCGGATCTTACGCTCCTCCGGGAGGGCGTAGGTGTGATATGCGATTTGGTTTAATCCGAGTAACCTGGTAAACTCGCGGAAGTCGACGACGGTCGCTAATTGTATTTTGATTGTATCGCCAGCGTTGGCGGCTTTCAAGTAATTAATTTTGTGCACTTTACACAAGTTGGATACCGCGGTCCAGCGCGCTTTTTCACGCAGGAAGACGGGCGGAGGGAGCTGAGGCTTCGGCGGGACGGGAGCGCAGCGCGTCGCTGGCTTCGATGTGACCGACGGAGACGCGGTTACTACGAGCGATTTTAACGGCGCGGGGGCTGGTGTTGAAGACACCGGGGAGGGCTCGGGTATTGAAGATACCGAAGCTTTCTTAGAGCGCTTCTTGGAGCGCTTGGCGACGAGTTGGAACGCGGGCTCAGGAGAGCCGGTTAGGGTGACGGCATCTGACGACGTATCAGACGCGGGTTCGGAGTCGCTCCCGGGAGCGGTACGCTTACGACGCGACGCGTGAGAGGATGCGACCGATTCGCAGTCCATCTCGGACGAGGCGGGAGAAGCGGGAGAGCTTAGGACCTGAGGGGTCTCGACGTTGGAGGCCTGAGGGGCCGGGGTTGAGGCCTGAGGGGCCGGGGACGTGATAGTTGCCTGTAAGGCCTGCGTTATTAAGTCATCCGATATGCTGGCGCCGGACGCAACGAGCGCCTGGGCGAACGACCTAAGAATGTTTGCAATGTCCATTGGAGGGCTTGGGATAATATGAAATATATAAATATATTATGTATGCCTAGGTTCCCTAGCAAACCTAGCGCCTATTTATATAACAAATGCCTAGAATTCCTAAATAAAAATCTAGCGAACCCTAGCGGCAAACCTCCCTACCAGCGGTAGGGGGGCTGGGGAGAATAAATTAAAACTAACAATAGTACGCCGAAGGCCGCTACCTAGAAACCTAAAAAAGGGTGCGCAGGTAAAGAGTTGACCGCGTTAGGGTCAACCTTTACCGACAGAAAGGACAAATACACACGAAAACACACAAATATGATAGAAATAAATATGAAAATAGGAGAAAAATAAATAAAATAGAGAAGAGAAATAAATAAAAATAAAAAGGACTGGTTCAGTACAAATTCGTTGTCACCGTTAAGTATCCTTTGCACTGAAACCAGACTACTTACGCCGGGCACAACACTGCACTCAGCACAAGCACAACACAACTTAGCACAGCACTTTGAAGACTAAGAGGCTTAGTCGCAAAGAAAAATCGCACTTCGAAAGCACTCAGACGGAGTAGAAAGACTCAGGAAACCGTAGCACGGAGCCAACACGCTAGACTGTGACGTCAGTAAACTGAGCGCCGCGGAATGGCGGTAAGGGACCGATCAACGGAGAGCTGGGTCTTGCACGTCCGAACCGCGTGGCGATCGGAGCGAGAATGCCTAATCTTTTATGTAACTTCTGCCTTTATTATGCAGACTGTGTGTTCGGGACGCTGGCTTAGCCGGCTTCATGTTTCAAACGTTGATTGCGGTTTGCAGTGTTATGTTTTTGTAGATCTTCATTTTTCTTTGTGCGTAAAATATTAATATTCTTTAGAATTATTTAGGTATTTTTTTGATTTGCTTGTATAATACATAATTATGTTTAAAGTTTATTAACGCAACATATACAACTAACTTAAAAAACTAAAACAGAAAAATATGTACAATAATAATCAAATTTTATGATAATTCGGCCAGCCTTATGGCTATGTTGCCTTCATTTTGTTTTAATTTAGGTGTACTTTTCATTTGTGGTGTATTTTTATCCTTATTTCAAATGATTTTTTTATATTGGAATATTAACAGCACATTTATAAATAAAAAATGTAGAAATATGTTCAGTAAATAATGCCAATTAATGATTATCATATCATATTGTCAGAAAATTAACCTATTCAGAAACATGAGAATTTAGATTTAGCTAGTTTAGTTGTTATAAGTTGTTAGTTTATTTGTGTTGTTTCCAACAGGACATAGGCACAGTCTCAAATCAAAAGCTGAATGTTAATCGCTGTAATACCGACGCACCTATCTCTACATTGAAAACGAAACTTGAGGCATTTCAAAGAAAACCACCAAGTGTATAGATATCTTTAGTAATCATTTATATTATATAAACGCATCGCAAATAAATACATATTGTCGACTTCTCAAAATTAAAGTAACCAAACCTGAAATACCATATTTTCATGTAAACTCCTGTCTTTTGCTTCCTGTTTTCAAACAGAAATAGCACTCGGCTGCAACATGAAACAAATGAACGCCATTTTGTCACGTATCTTGGCGGGAATCAACTTACCGACCCGGGGAGTCAAACAACTGGCGACTGAATTCTGCATGCAACATGTTAAGCCAACACGAGTTCCTAATTTGTTACAATAAAACTGAAACATATTGCATGTTTTGGGCAGACTTTCAGTTTTAAATGACGCAGAAGGCTTGTATGTACTGTGTATTAATATATCTAAATTAAATATAATTACATTTGTAATTTTAGGACCGTTTAGGTGTCTAGATAGATGCTTAAATTACATTTTAAACAGAGCAAAGTAACCAAAATACTGGCCCTATTTCCTCGCCGTGTGACTTACACTGCTCACGCAGCTTCAAGTGTGCGAGGAAGCTTCACAGCGAGGAAAAATACGAAAAAATCTTGATTTAAATGTATAATTTATGGAACATTACGACTTTGCTATGAGTCAATGTTTCTCATTATTGCTCTTTTAATTTAATTACTTATAATTAATTTTTAATTACATGTTTACCTAAAATCTTCTTAGTTTTGTATTATTACCTGAGTTGTCCCTTAAGCCGACGACTTGTATATTGAAACAGACGGCCATATTTTATGAATGTAGAGGTAAACGCAAAGTGAAAGACCGTTTCGTATAATTTGAAATAGGTGGCCGGGAAAGTTACAAGTTACGGATGGTAAGTAATTTATTAACAACGGAAAATCTATTTAGCTGTAGACCTCTGGACATTGTGTTCTTAGAAGACCGTTTAAATTGACCAGGGCGCTATTTTTTAAGGTTGGCTTTAGCTTAATTTTACTGAAAGCAGAACTAGAGTCAACTTTTTAATAATAAGGCTATTATTATAGAAATAATAGTTTTCATACACAAATCTGGAGTATACTTTTGATACTTGAGAAGTCTTTTAAAAGAAAATGGTAGAAAACTACTTTTTTAAATTGTTGAAGCTGCAAAATTGAGATTTATTAAAGATTTATGAAATGGAACTTATTTTATATAAAAATTTTGGGATATAGAATAATTGCGAATTTTTTCAAGATAGTTTTCGATAATAGACTGCAAATTTACTTCAAATTAAATTCCACTTCGAGTGTAGGTACCCTTGGACAGAACTAAAGTACAAATTACGTAGCAATTGACCATTGTTTTCTTCGCTGTAAATGGATACAACGTATATCACTCTTAATTGATTCGGTTCCCGTAATGGCTGAATAGTTAGATATGAAATATTACGGTTTAGGTCTCGGCTGTACGGCCTTATCACGCTCATTGTCGAATCTTCTTAACATAGGTTAGACTATACGTGATACATTTAAAACTAATTTTTCACCATCGCCTTGCAATAGGTGTAAAATTTGATGAAAGGTTGGCAAATAATGGATCTAGAAACCTGAATTTAAATAAGGAATATACATAATCTGCAATTTAAAAATATATTTTATTGATAGGAGAGTGCCATATGTTATTACTTCGACTGGGGCGGTACTACCTTCATGTTTTGATTGAAATAATAAGCTCGTTTACGGGATTATGTCCGGATATACGTACACAGCAGTCCGTGTAATTACTGGGGCAAACGCGATTCCAACTTAAGCCGCATCATTTATCAAAGTCTGCACTAAAACTATACAGGTCTTATTAATAAACACAGACTAAAGTAAGATTAATTTTAAACCTAGTTTTATATTTGACGTAATGACATTTTGTATTAATAAATATGGAGCAAGGAGGGAATAAGCTATTCCAACTCTAAACTCGAAGTAAGACTTAATCCTTGGCGCTACATAGTTTAACGAATGACTGAGCATGGAGAATGCGTAAAATAAGTGGGTAGGTACCTACTTATAGGTTATCTGTGATTTCATTTTTTGACCGCAACTTTTTTAGCTCCCTGTGTATTTATTTTGTAAAATAAGAATGGAAAGATATGATATGAGAGTGATAGAGGAAATTAATGAGGTTTATAACCAGGTCCCATTATTGAGGCGTGTGAATCATTATAAAATACGTAAAAATCCTCTGGAAGAACTTCAGGAATCTGAGTTTAAATCGAAGTACAGATTTAGTCGATCTACTGCCGTTTTCATTATCGAGTTAATAAAAAACAGGCTAGTTGGTGATACAAGAGGTACCATACCACCTCATCTGAAAGTTTTGACAGCGATTAATAAGCGACGAAATGTTTAATCGAGCCCATATCAGGAATCGCAGAACACAGGACAGTTGGAGCAGACACAATTTAAATTTATTCAACAACACAAGGAGGCGCCTGAAGCGTTGATAGTTGCTTGACAGTTTTTGCTGTCATTATCATTCATTAACTCATTCTTTTTACTTTTAAATATTGAGAGTTGCCATAACATTCGTATTATAACCGGTGTAAAGTGCGTATTGTTACTCCGAAGTTACGCCTTGTTTATTAATGGCAAACTAATTACAAACTTAACACTTTGTTACTCTTGGATTAACAAGTCCTAGAGTACAGTCGTACTATGGTTGGAATAGACGATTTTTATTAATAGCACCCAGTAAGATTAATTTTAAACCCAGTTTTATATTTGACGTAATGACATTTTGTATTAATAAATATGGAGCAAGGAGGGAATAAGCTATTCCAACTCTAAACTCGAAGTAAGACTTAATCCTTGGCGCTACATAGTTTAACGAATGACTGAGCATGGAGAATGCGTAAAATAAGTAGGTAGGTACTTATATATAGTTATCTGTGATTTCATTTCTTGACCGCAACTTTTTAGCTCCCTGTGTATTTATTTTGTGCACATAAAAACGGAAAGAAATTACTTTAATGATGATATGAGAGTGATAGAGAAAATTGATGAGGTTTATAACCAGGTCTCATTATTGAGGCGTATGAAACATTATAAAATAAGGAAGAATCCTCTGGAAGAATTTCAGAAATCTGAGTTTAAATCGAAGTACAGATTTAGTCGATCTACTGCCGTTTTTATTATAAACTTAATAAAAAAAAGAAACTATTACAATATAATTTACATTTTCATCCTCATCCCAGTTAGTAGAGCGATTCCGTTTCTCAATCATTTTAATTAGGTATTTGTAAAATTGAAGGAAAATTGTTTAATGCGAGCAGACCGCAGAACAGTTGAAGCAGACACAATTTAAATGTTATCAACAACACAAGGAGGCGTTGACAGTTGCTTGACAGTTTTTGCTGTCATTATCATTCACTAGCTCATTCTTTTTATTTTGAAATATTGAGAGTTGCCAGAACATTCGTATTATAACCGGTGTAAAGTGTGTATTGTTACTCCGAAGTTACGCCTTGTTTATTAATGGCAAACTAATTACAAACTTAACACTTTGTTACTCTTGGATTAACAAGTCCCAGAGTACAGTCGTACTATGGTTGGAATAGACGATTTTTATCAATAGCACCCTAAAAGTTGACATGACGACCGAGTGGTGCAGTGGTCAGTAGCCCTGCCTCATACGCTGGAGGTCCCAGGTTCGAGTCCTGACCTGGGCATTCATATGTGTGATGAACTCAGATGTTTGTTCTCGGGCATTGGTTGTTTGTATTTATATATGTATGTTTATTCTGGGTTACCTCCAAGTTCGCTGTATGGTCATCCATAACACAAGCTCTGCTTACTTTGGAGCCATTCAGTTATTACGTTTGTCTGAGACTTAAAAAAATATAGTCAAGCTGTACATTAAATTTCACCTGTTTTAAATACAACGTCCAAACAGCGTACAATATATTTTTTTTCAGTAGGTGCTAAGTGCAATGTGTTTGTTCTGGAAAGAATTTAGCAGGTCTGCCCGCCACGCCCAGTGTACTCAGCTTTAACCAACCGAGTAAATAGCAGATATACCCTACAGCTTTCAAATAATCTATTGTATGACAGGTCGCTGTGTTGATAAGTTTTGTAAGAAAATAAATTTCGTATCGCCGTTCACTTTGAGTTAGAATATAAAATATAGGTAAGATAGATTTGATTTTTTTTTAGCCTTGGATCAAAGATATTTCTGTTTCAGAAATGTTGCATAAAGTTAATGTGAAATACAAGCTTTTGTGTTACTTAAAATATTTGTTTGTTTATGTCAAATTTTGCAAGTTGAATCAGCGGCTTTGAAACATAGTTTGATTCGGCTGATGATTCCGATAGGTACAGAGGGGGTTAATCGAAGTTAAAGCTATGAAAATAAAAATAAATTAATGTTAACTTTAAAATTATTGCTAGTTACTTACCAGTTAGTAACAAAACAGGTAATTGTGGTATTTTTCTTTTTAAATATTTTTATATGTATATATTTTTTTAATTTTTAGTTTTCTTTTGTGGTCTTTGATTCTAAACCCGTTCCTGAGGAAAATGAAATGAAATGAAATATTTATTTCTCAACATTGACAATTACTTGTTCTTATTGACGTCAAATAAAACATGACGCTACCACCAGTTCGGAAAAACCTTCGTGAAGAAGAACTGGCAAGAAACTTCACGGGTATATTTTTTTCAAAATAAATTTACAGAGTCTCTTTATGTCTATACAAAATCATTCTTTTCTGCATCTGTTAGCTGGGCAAGTCTCCCTCCCCCCAAGTATCCAAACGACGAACACCCTCAAACGGCACCCGTTCACGAGTTAACGCGGGATCCAGCCATCACCCTCCTCAACTATTAGAGGGAAGTGAGCGACCTGTCACCCAACGCTACCATAAGAAGACGTACTTTAGTGACAATGACGCTTTAGATATTCATCGGGACGAAGAACTCAAATACTAGTACAATCCTGTTGATGAGGGGATTATACCCAAGGGCTTTTATCATCCAAATAATCGGATAGTTTATAATATGCTCTAGCACACAACTTCTCCTTTTTAGTTTCTTTGAATTTGTCAATAGGAAGACCTTGGATATCCTCAGGAACCTTATTATAAAAGCGTATACATTGACCCATGAATGTTTACCTATGTATGTTGACCTATGACCGTTTGAGGGTATTCGTCGTAAGGATACTTGGGGGGAGGGAGACTTGCCGAGCTAACAGATGCAGAAAAGAATAATTTTTGTATAGACATAAAGAGACTCTGTAAATTTATTTTGAAAAAAAAATATACCCGTGAAGTTTTTTGCCAGTTCTTCTTCACGAAGGTTTTTTTCGAACTGGTGGTAGAATCATGTTTTATTTGACGTCAATAAGAACAAGTAATTGTCAATGTTGAGAAATAAATATTTGAATTTGAATTTGAATGAGTTAGTGACTTTATGAACCCTACTATTATGAGCTGCCAGCATATTTCTTCCTCTTGTGTTAACATCGTGCAGATCTTTTTTTCTTTTGAACAAGGTTATGTTCTTTTTAACATACATTAAATTTTCTAAAATATATTGTGTGAATGGAAGGTAAAAATATTTATTTCCTTAAATTTACTTCTAAGTGACACCCTTGGACCGAGCTGATAGATTGCGCGAACAGCCCTTTTCTGCAGAATAAATATAGTATCTATAGAGGTAAGTATACTATTCAAATTCAAATATTTATTTCTCAACATTGACAATCACTTGTTCTTATTGACGTCAAATAAAACATGACGCTACCACCAGTTCGGAAAAACCTTCTTGAAAAGAACTGGCAAGAAACTTCAAGGGTATATTTTTTTCAAAATAAATGTACAATGTCTCGTTATAAATGTCTCGGCAAATCTCCCTATAAGTCTCTTTTATATCAGGAAATCAACAACCAGTTGTCACATTTCGAAATTGTCAGTGAAACCTGGAAATTTCATCCTGGGTTATCCCTACACGAACGGTCTACTCAATGGCTATAGGTATAGACGTATAAAGATAAAAGGTGAATAACCAAATTGCCGAAAAATACAATATACGGGGACACAGAAAGACACCAGACATTTCAGTTTGTTGATTGGTTTAAGATAGGTATTTGCCCCTTTACGCAAGTATCTAGAAGAGAAGTTTACATTTTTACACATCAGGTTCATTACGTTATTAGAAAATGAAGCATATCACAATATTAATAAATGAGTTCATTGAAGTGGTCTCGCTTTGAATTATGCAAAATCTCTAGCAGATTTATAGTTCCATGAAAGTTGGCTGTCCTAAGGGACAGCGGGAAGTTTTCTAATATAAACAGGTATGAGAAAACTCTGGACTAATGAGCAAGCTGTAATACTAGTTGTGTAAATTATGTAACAAGATTCTTAACGTTGTAGGTTATTGTTAATACCGGCTGTAATAAGAGTTCAAAATATGCGCAAGTGGGTGTACTCGTATATGTATGTGCGCCCGTAACTTTTTTATTTGAATACTCGCATAAGCTTCGAACCAAAGTTGAAGCTACGCCAGCATCTGTCCATATATTCCGTTTATGCAAATATATATAAATCATAAGCTATCATAAGTATAATTTACTTCAATTTTATACTTAAAAGAACAGCAAAGTTACATAGCTTCAACTTTTTAATATATCATACAATTGAATATCCACACGGATATTTCCACCGTCTGCGAACATATGATCTGGATTCCAATCTGAGTCCACTGTCCACTCGATTCCAATCACAATGCTCTTCAAAATGGAAACATAAGTTGAAAACCATTCATTCAGAAACATAAGTTGAAAACCATTCATTCAGTGATGTTAGGGTTGACTAGTTTTCGAGCGAAACTGTTATTCTACAAATATGAAATGTTATTCCTTAATTTTATTGTATTTAGCAAACCAACAGCGTTATAAAATAAGTTTTCAACACGTATATTCTTAAATTTAGGCCAATAATAGGTTTTCCTTAACTTTTCTTCTCGTGTGGTCATGGTTCTCGATTTTACAATTTTGCTACTTATACGTAAACTCATGTAAATAAAATAATACTTACACAATATACCTACTGTAACAAAACCTACCATCGTTCAAATACTCACATTTTTTATTTTATTTATGTATTTTTGTCATGTTTATGACGATATAGAAGGCCAATGATCATAAGTTTAGTATAATAACAGAAAATATTTTAAAGACCTAAAGACTTTCGCATGAAATAAAGTATTAAAATCACTTTTAACTAGCTTTTATGGCCACTTTCTTCTGGCAGTTAAAATCTATTCTGCAACGAGCCGTAAAATAATGATTAAGGCTCACTCAGTGCCAACTAGAAGCCATTTCGTCTAGTTTTTCCCGAGTTCCGTTCAGAGCACTGAGTTTTTATAGCACACTTGTTGCCTGGTGTCAACGAGCGAGCACAATATACAGTCACAAAAGCATCAATGTGTTTAGCCGCCGCCTATTTTCGTGTGTTTATTTTGGAGGAGTACTTACAGTCTATAAAGTCGGAAACTGTTAAGCTAGTTTTTTTAATTCTTTCACTATTTGTCGACACTATTCCTAATTAATAAAGGTAACACTTTACTTATAATCGAAAAGATGTTAATGTGGTGGTAATTAGAACATTAGCAATTTTATGGTTCTTCTAGATTTAATCAAGAAATTATGTTCTTTGAAAGTTATTTAACTGAAATATTGTCTCGTCTACAAGGTATTAAAATTAAATTACAATGCTCTTACAGGCTCTTGTGACTGTGAATTCTAAAAAACATTAAGTACTAAATTAATTGCAATTCTGGTAATTTCATATTCTTTGTAGGTTATTACAATATTCTTAGAAAGCATTTGCAATGTGCAATAGAAATAAAACTTCTAGAATTATAATGTTAAAGTAATTTCTTAAGTCGTCCACTTTCATTTTATTTTACAAACTAAACACAGTAATATGATAAGGGTACGGCAATAATATGTTTGATCACTTTACTGGATTAGATACTCTGAGCAACTGTGAGCCACACCTTTATGCGCTCAGTTCGTGAATGATGTGGAGTCACGGTGAATATATGGCGTATTTTCAGATACAAGACTATAAAACAGTCGTAACTTCGCCAACAGCAAATACATACCTACTAGCTGTATCTGTATTAGAAGTATACGTGCAAACAAACATGGGAGGTTTTCTTTTAAGCATTCAAATATCATGAAACACTCGTATATTAATATATTATGATAGTGGTTTCGTGAATAATGAAGTTATTTAGCGATATTTTTAAAAGACGTCTATGTGGTCTGAATTTATTATATAAAGTAATTAAATTAAATTTTTAGAAACACAAATATTACTTTCTATGCATTGTTATATATTTATAATACGATCCATTCATAAAATTAATTATCATTTCATTTTAGATCTAAAATATATTACAACTAAACAGTAATTAGAAATCCATTGATTGGATGAAATGAGGAATATCTCTTTGTCCTGTACGTGAAAAAACAAAACTGTTTAGGAACCCACATCCATTGAAATCGATGGATGTGAATTCACATGACTCTAAAGTAAATTGACAACTACATTTCTACAAATTTTATAACATAAACTTTTCTAACATAAAAGAACGTTCCGTACTTAGGTTACTTTTCAAAACACTTTTCCGACCGGCAAATACGAGTACAAGTTTTCTCGGAAGAACCTTGGAGTGAGTACGCCGGCCGTTTGAAGGGGCTTACGTAGGTAAGGTTATACGAAAATAATTGTGAATCCTGTTTATTATTTGTTGGGAAGTTAGGAACATGATCGATGGAATGGAAAACTTGATAACAAATCCGGCCAAGTTCTAACTAGATCATAAATGCGTGTATGATACCTACCGTTGTTGAAGGAACGCTGTACATGGTTCTGGTTCCAAAATGAGTATAACCTGTAGTTGTTCTATGAATGTTTTAATATAAAATTAACGATATGTTGCTTAACTGCAAATTTGTGAGCTTACTCAAAGTAAGTTCAATTCTGGAAGTTCGAAAGTTCGCTTCTTATAGAAAGAAGATATTTTCTTTTAAAGAATCTGTTTTTGTCACAGGTGTCCCTAAATCAAACTATGTGTGATATAAGTAAGTTGTTAGCTTTAAGATACTTATTCAAAAAATAAAATGATTTTAAAACAGCAGTATTTTGGACAAATATCTATGTTCTTTTAACACATTGACTGCCAGCTACGAGTAAACTCGTAGCTGTTTTTCTTAGCTGTGCCAACTACGAGTTTAGTCGTATTACTTTAGTTCGGCTTACTAAAGAAAATTATATAATTGGCGTCCAGAGAACGTAGCAATATTATAGATTGGCATCTAAGAAACAAAAAAGCAAAAAAAAGTAGTAGGATTCTATATAAGGTAAAAAATTACATAATTTTTACTAAACAGTTTCTAACGTATTTTTACAGAAGTAGAGAGTGTGCCTGAAATGTATTTTACCTTTATATAAATATATAAAAACATGAAAAAAATAATTTAGTGAGTTGCAGGATTAGTGTGATAAATTTTGAAACACTCCAAAACACATAAAGCTGGATTCCCTGGACACAATTCACAACAGTAGGCAGTTTCTTTTGGGTACAAACACGACAAGGCTTCTTAGGATTAACTTTTTTTCCCATTGACGAAAGATCAGTCTCCCGCGCCACAAAACCATTGATTCATCAATACTCAAATTTTTGTTAGGATAAATAATGCGATTGCTCAAGTTATTGAAATGTTCCATAACTGGACGTATTTTATAAAGGCGATCTCTCACCGTCGGTTCTTGGTTGTCCGAGTAATGCAAAAAACGAAGTAATAATTGAAATCCGTTTCTGCTCATTATTTGTCGAAAGAGAGGAAAGTTCTATAAACGATGTGTAGACCAGTAGTGTGCTGTTGTGGGTAGCTGATTTATGCCTAAATACAGGAACATACCAAAAAGTTTTCTTATTTCTTGCATGTCTGTTGGCTTCCAATATCTAAATCTTGAACGCTGCGTTGTAGGACGGACTAGCATTCGATAGGCATATAAGTTAGTTTGTTTCACCACCATTTGTATAAATTCACTTGAAAAAATTAAATCCGCAAATTGCTGTGTCGTCGAAACATTCACTTTCCATCCCGGCACTTCTGCGAAGCTAAAACTTTGAGGTAAAGCAGATTGGTACTTCCAAATCACATTTGTTTCCGGATCAAATGAAGGACTATCACCGCCAAGGAATCGACTTCTGACTCACTAGTGACTGATGCTGAGGACTCTCAATAGCTACTTATATCACCACTACTAACTTCGGGAACATATTATTCATCTGAACAACTAGAAAAATCTTCACCAGAACTAGACTCCGTATTCAAAAAGTCTTCTATATTTACCGGCCTTTGAAAATTACGGCGAGGGTGTGAGAGCGACATTATAGCAGTTCAATAACTAATGAAGGTATTTTGTGTTTAGCTGAGATCGAAAAATAAATAAGATATGAGGGTAGCATGAAATATGATGATAACTTAAAGTGCTTGGTGCCAATCTACGAGTTATCTCATATACGAGCTAACTCGTATTGTTGGCATCCTAGATATTGAGTATTTGACCGTTGCCGACTACGAGTAAACTCGTATTGTGCTGTTTGTATGGTGGGAACCAGATAATGCAGCTAAAATATGTTGGCATTCGATGTGTTAAAATAACAGCTGCGAAACATCTAAGCTTCCCAAATCCCAAAATAACAGACATCGAAACATCGTAACAAGATCGTAAAAATCCCAAAAACCAACGTCCACCCCATCAACTTTGATGAAAGAACTGTCTTCGATCCTCAAACAACTGTCAAACAGAATAATGAGATGAAATCATGGCCTCCGCAGGCCGAGTCATTCACGCGGAACTTTTCGAATCAAGCGTGAAATTAAAAAAGTTCCATATTCACTGACCAGAGTACCTTATAGTGGCACACTTACAAAGTGGCCGGGTTATACTGTGTTCCCATGCTCCGCTGCTCTCCTGGTAGTTTCTATTTGAAACTTTGCAGACGTGTATTGATTAGCACTGACAACGAGCTCAAGTTTGCATAGGTTGTTCGAGGTTTCTATAACAATAGACGGGATGCAGTTTCTATCAATCGTAACTAAAATAACCTATTATATTTTTATTTTATTTATTTTTATTTATTTATTACAAAATCCACAGCTCTATAAAAAATTACAGGTTAACATATAGTGATAATACATAAAGCCAATTAGGGATTTACATTATTTTGCTGATTACCACAGATGGTGTTACAATAAATAATAAAAATGACTTGTTGTGATGAAGATATAAACATTACTATCTAAGAATTCACAAATTCACAAAGTGAGATGAATGTAGGATTGTACGAGTGTGCATGTGTGCGTCAGTGAGAGTGTGTTAGTGTGTGTGTGTATTAATATATATAACCTAAAGCACTTCCAAGGTTGAAGTTGGAACAAATTTGTCCAATAAAATATGAAACTATTCAAACCTCGCGTCTTCTACTAATTTATTATATTCCCAAAAAAAAAAATATTATCATGTGAAGTAAAATTAATATTAAAGGATCTATCCTTAATATAGGCAATTTTTTTTTATTCCTTAAATGTTATTAAAAAGACACTGAATTTCTAAATATTTAAATGTCAAAATTATTCATGTGCTTTTTTGTTCGTTAGTCAAAAATTTTTTTACAATAAACTTTAGGAATATCGTTTTGAGTACTTGTTCTAAAATTGGTTTAAATTCTTAATTTACAGTTGAGTAATTTTTCTAAATTAAACCAAATTACTAAAATCAAAAATATAAAATCTCATGATCTGCGAAAAAATTTAATATTGGTGGTTCAATAGATATGGTATCCTATCACCTGGCATCAGTCTGACACCTTAGAAGAAAGATCACGTATAATATTAAACGAGTACTTACACAAAAAAACAATTCAACATCTTGCAAACAATATATTGCAATAAATAAAAATAAAAGAGGTCAGGTCTCTAACAGTGTTCTACAGCTCACCGTAATGTGCACTAAGTGGTTAACTAAAAGTGTAATAAATCACCCATGGTTATAATACTCCTCTATGTAGCAGAAGGTTTTACAGGTCCCCTACGAATAAAAAGTTTCATTACAGGCTTAAGTCGTAGTGAAAATGAATGGTGTAATTTAGGAGACTTTTTTCACATTTGAGGCTTAACTTCTTTCCTTAATTTGCCCCAGATTATACTGGAGTTTACCTTCAGATTTGGTCGCGCAATTTTCTGTTTTATTATGTATTTTGTGTAAGAAATAAACATTCAAAAGTTATTGTTTCAACGTTTTCATATAAAGCCAAAAATCGATCCCTGGATCCACCTAATACAACATGGTGTCCGAGCTTAAGGACACCCTTAATTTTAGATATAATTTCTAAACTAACTTAGTACTTGTGCGGCAAACCGGTACGTAGCTTGAAGAGGTTTAAGTTGGAATCACTTTCTATATTTATTACTGAAAAGACATCACTGTTCCATTTTATAATAGTCATCGGAATAAAAAAACTTAAGCAGGTAAAAAGTACGAGTGTACCATTTATAAAAGTATATTTGATTTAGACCAAGGTAATAACTTGATTTTAGTTTTTTATGGATATAATTTTTGTGACAACTATGAGCAAAGAAATATTCTTCAATTGCTAAAAAGTAAAATTATCGCCCTACAAATCGAAATGGCGAGCAAATATGGCCGACATGACATGTTGAAGTACTGAAAGACACGTATCAAAACACTGTCAAACCCACGTCAGAGTCACAGTATCGCACTTTGATCTCACACAATTGATTCGCACCTGTCAATGAAGTGATAGCAAACCGAAATAATAGACAAAATATGTTTGTACCACTGAAAGTCATAAAAGCATGTGACGTATGGTTTGCTTGTAAAAAAAAATGTCCGTATTTATATATTTTTCCAGGGAAATTTAATTTTAAGGCTAGTTATTTTTTTAATTCCTTTTCTTTCAGCGAAGCCTCTGCAGGACAACGGCCAACGATCTTTATGCCACCCACCATTTTATTTATTTATTTAGGACAGCATTACAATTACAACACATTTACATTTATATTTTTTTACAACCTACTGAAACAAACGTTGATGTAACATATTTATAAAGGCTATCACATCATGGTAGTTAATCAATTTACAGAATTGTAGAAAATATAGATATTTTATAAAATAGTATATACATTACTTTCATACCAAACATTTGTTTTCATTAATCCCTTTTATGTGGGGCGTAACATAGTAAATTAATTTTTTTATATCTTTTCAGGTTCTATGTCTATAATTTCAAACTCACAAGTAAGTTTCCTGTTTATTTCTATCATAAGAAGTAAACCTTAGCAAAACTTCGCGTCTCTAGATACTGCGCTATTTAGGGTCGAGAATATATTGCTTAGCGTCCCGAATGCTGCCCAGCCGAGTTGAGTTCGGCGATTGACCTCTTTTTCAAAGTTTTGTTTGTCCTGGCTATACATAGTCACCAACAACTTGCAGGGTCCCGGCTGGATGCCGCGTAAACTCGTGAACGGGTGCCGTGTGTTCATCGTTTGGATACTTGGGGGGATGGAGACTTGCCGAGCTCACAGATGCAGATAAGAATAATTTTGTATACACATAAAGAGACACTGTAAATTTATTTTGAAAAAAATATACCCGTGAATTTCTTGCCAGTTCTTCTTCACGAAGGTTTTTCCTAACTGGTGGTAGTCATGCTTTATTTGACGTCAATAAGAACAAGTAATTTTTAATGTGGAGATCTAAATATTTGAATTTGAATACCCAGCTTTCATCGAAGTAGCACAACAGGAACTTTAGGCATTATCTTCCTCTTGTCCATGTTCATCTTAAAGCCTATACGTTGAAGACTGTGTTGAGGTCATCGAGGATTGTACTAAAGTCTTCCAGTTGCCGTTGATATTGGTGTGATTTACACTCCAGCACATGAGCTTTTAAGGCTGCGATGAACAGCTTTGTTAATGTCACGAAAGGATTCCAATTCGTATTCTGGACTCAGAAGTACTCTTCAGCTCTTCGAAATATCGATAATCAATTTAGAAACGCCGGACAGACTGGAGCTCTGCTCTGATCTCCATCGAATCAAAGGCTATCTTAAAGACCACAAAAACCAAAAGTAGGATCAAGTCATATTAAAAAATAAAGCTTTTGTAATTGTAATATTGATGATATAGCCTGCTGCAGCGTGTGAATGTATTCTATGGTACCAGAGCTTTTTCGAAAATCGTTTCGTTTGTTACGACTTAAAATGAACTGCGTGTATTGGTCCATAATGTACTTCATTAAAAAATATTTGTAATATTAAAAAACCCAAACTGGCGAAAATCAGTACAATACAAACTGGCAAAAGTCCATCCGTGGACTGCCGATAACCGAAACACTCAAGTGAAATTTACCCTAATACGCATAGCAACCTACACACAAGTAGATACAGTCAGGTGAATTGGAGCAGGCGCAGATTCGCGTGTAGCATCGTCGTCCCCAAGTACGCAGGTTCTACCGAGGGAGCCAAGTGTAATTTCCAACAAAAATCACTTGGAATCCAATTAAATGTATGCCGTTATTTTTAGATTTTTAACCATTTTTTTAACCAGAATTTCAGGGTTACCTGAAAGACTTCAATCTTTTAGTAATATAAGCACGCACCCACATTGTCATTTTCCTTTAAAGTTTTAATCTAACTGTATTTCAATTTTGTAACTGGTTTGGCAATAAAAAGCGCTATGAGTATTATTATTTTAGTACTTAACGAGCCAAGTATCTTCCTTACCACATCAATGTTTCTTTATTTCATATTTGTAATAAGTTCCACGTGGTCATTCACCCCACACATTTTTTAACGATATTTTTACAACCCAAACTTTCTCTTTTTGTTAGTGTTTTGATAAAGTTTTGCCACTAGAAGTTTCCCCATAGATACCATCCCCATATAGCGGGGTTGAGTGAATCTTTGTCGGAAGCAGGAAGGGGAGTTAAAGGAAACTAATATTACTTTTTATAAAAACGAGTATATATCTTCAAACAGAGTAAATAAACTTCACTTAACAGGATAATGGCGCTTGTTTTCCTGTTATACGAGTGTATTCAATTTCGACAGGTCTGTACTGCGATGGGCCCTAATGAATCATACCATTCGGTTTTCACAAGATTGAAGCCAAAAAATGTGATTAAATTTAATTTAATTACGTATTAAATCTAAAACGAAAGAAGGAAAGTATTTCTATGTAAATCATTTATTTTCACAATATGTTCTAGGCTAGACGTTACAATTAGCGCGTACCGCATATTCAACCGTTGTGACGGTGTCCCAATGTTAAGCTTGCCTTTATTTGGAATACAATGGATAATTGTTTTTTTTTTTTTTTTTTTTGGTTCCCCTCCACGGGAAGGGCAGGAGGACATAAAAAATGCTCTGACGCATACTCCGCGCGCGCGATCGGAGTTATGTGGGACTCGTCCCGACGCCTACCAGAACCATACCCACTAAAAAACCCCCTGTCGGCTCGTGCATTTTTGCCACTCAGCCTTCATCTGAACGACGGCCAATTGGAGAAAGAGGCCGCGACAGCGGGGCCCTTAAGGGGTCACCCGCTGAGATTCACATAGCACTGAAGGTGCTCAAAAAAGAAAAGTAAAAATAAAAACATTAAAAATGAAAAATAAAAATAGCATTAATTCGGATTTACGTTAGAATTAGAATTTACGTTAGAATTAGGATTTGCGGCCTGAAGGGCCTCGAGAGCTAAAGTTAACTGCGAAGGTTCGCCCGTGTGCGCGTTTCTCGGCCTAGCGACTTTGAATTTCGAATCTAACACAGGAGCAGTATATGAGACTGAATCTCGAACAAGATGATTGGGATGGGATTCGGCGCGTTTGAAGAACGATTCTGAGAGTGTTTTGAAGTGCTGTTGCACTGTAGGTAGTTCAAGATCTCTGTGCAGGTCCGCGTTGCGCACATACCAAGGTGCGTCTGTGGCCCTGCGGCAGAAGAGATTTTGAACTACCTGCAGCTTATACAGGACGGAGGGATTGGCATGGGCAAAGACTGGCGAAGCATATGACATGACGGGTCTAACGCAGACCTTGTAAAGCGTACGTTTATTTCTAAAAGACATTTTACTTTTTCTACCTATCATACTATTTAAGCGGCTTAAGTAGAAACGCGCGAGTTTCGTTACTCTATCGACGTGTGGCTTAAAAGAAAGCGTCTGATCTAAGGTGACGCCTAAGTATTTGATACTGCGCTTCCAGGGGATAGGAATACCTAACATTCGAATGTGGGGATCGTTGCGGCGATTACGACGTTTGTGGTCGAATAGAATGGCAGAACTCTTTTCTGGGTTGACATCGATACGCCATTTTTGAAACCAAACACCGAGGGCGTTTACGGCCTTTTGGAGTCTGGTGATGTTATACGGGATCCTTTGACCTTTAGTGTAAAGGGCGGTATCGTCTGCAAAGAGGGCGAGTTCGACGCCTTTCGGCGAGATGGGCATGTCATTAGTGTACACGGTGTACAGCAGAGGGGCGAGGACTGAGCCTTGCGGGACTCCAGCCTTTATGGGACGAGGCGCGGAGAGCGTGCCTTCATGTTTGAATCGAAACGTACGGTCTTTAAGAAACGACGCGATTAATCTGACTAGGCGAACCGGTAAGCCTATTTTATAGAGTTTAAAAACGAGACCGCTGTGCCAGACTTTGTCGAAAGCCTTGGCTACGTCAAAGAGAACCGCGATTGATTTTTTACGATGCGGATAGAATCCTTCGAGAATGTACTCGACGATTCGATGAACTTGCTGAGGGCAGGAGTGCTTAGCGCGAAAGCCGAACTGATGGGGAATAATGAGCGGGTCGCCATCCGTTGGAAACAGATGGTTCCGCATTCGAGAGAGTATGACTCTTTCGAGAAGTTAAGACATTGCCTTGAGGAGGCTGATGGGTCTGTGATTAGCCGGGATGTTCAGAGGTTTACCCGGCTTGGGAATGCCTATGACTGTCGCTTCTTTCCAGGCTTTTGGAAAGTAGCTATGGTCGAAGCAGGCATTGAAGATGATAGCTAACAAGGTAAGCACCTGCTGTGGCAGGTGCTTAAGTGCGTGGTTGGAAATTCCATCCGCACCCGGAGCCTTTTTGGACTTTTGTTTTCTAATGAGAAGCAAGATTTCATCATTAGAGACTGTGACGGGGTCGTCGGTGATAGGGAGAGATTCTCTGCGGAGAACTTCGTCCTCCACCGCCTGGATGTGGGAGGGATCCGCGGGTTGGGTGCTGGGCGAACATTGTGCCGCTATGCTGTCGGCGAAGCATTCGGCTTTCTCTTCGACTTCGAAGGCAATGGTGCCGTCGGGGCGAGTGAAAGGAGGAACGTGAGAGGCGGTGTCTACGCGTAAAGCTCGGGCCATTCGATAATACGCTTGGTGGGACGGGGAGATATTCTCCATGAGATCGTTAAACTGAGTGTCACGGAGTTCCGCGAGGCGAGACCTAACTTTCCGTTGAAGCTGATTCGCAGCTGTTCTATATGCGGGCGTGGGATATTTCTTGGCTCTCCGGAGAGCCGCGTTCTTAGCTTTAATGAGATTGCTAACGTCTAAGGGAAGCGCGGGTTTGCCTTGCTTAGCAATGATTACGTTGTCGCTGATGGCTGAGTTGATAGCATCAGTGAGATTATCGACTATCGAATCTATTTTAATCGGGCTGTCTAATTGGTCGGGCGAAATCGCGAGCGGAGAGTTCGGTGCCTCTAAGGCTGAAACTAACGTATTTTTAAAGCCTTTCCAGTTGGTAAAGGTCTTTGGCGGTGTGACGTTAACGTTAGGCGCGCCTAGCACGAGGGAGACGGGGCGATGGTCGGAGCCTAGGTCATCGAGCGGTTCGATGGACCTGAGATCAAGATTGATTCGCTTGATTATTGCAAAGTCGAGGATGTCAGGAGAATAGGTCGGGTTTTTGGGATAGTGAGTGGGAGTGATGGGGGATATGACGTCTAAGTCAAGGGAGTTAGTGATGTCGAGGAGAGCGATACCGCTGGTGTTGGTCGATAGGCACGTCCAGTCAGTATGTTTGGAGTTAAAGTCTCCGAACATAATGACTGAATGGCCGAGGGCGAGAATGGCCTCAAAGTCGCTGCGGATTGGTCTGGTACCACTAGGTATGTAGACTGAAGCTATGATGATGGTCGGATGACCAGTCATAGCCAATCTACACACAGTGGCCTCCATGTTGAGGAGAGGAGGGGTAGGGAGAGGACAGCAATGGAAGCCTCTTTTGTAATATATCGCGGTGCCGCCGTAACCGTCGGAGTTGGGCCTATCGTTGCGAGTAAGCGCGTACTTAGGTATAGCGAATCCCCTGGAGCGGTTTGGAGTAAGCCATGTCTCCTGGAGAAGGAATAAGTCAGGTTCTTTGTTCTGAAGGAACAGTTTAATCTCGGGAAGGTTGGTATTAAGGCTACAAGCGTTAAAAGATACTAGGGATAAGCCCTTAGGTTTAATACGACTGGACGCGGGATTCGCGGGTCTAGACATTAAATTAATTTATTTACGAATTTATACAAAAATAAAAGAATTTATAACGAACTTAGGAGCGAGTGATGCTCGGCTAACGCGAATAAACGCTCTTGAGGAGAGCGGGCGGCTCGCAGTTTGCGTGCGAGTACGGAGATTTCGTTAATGTCGACGTTTTGGATGACGTCGAACACGGTCTTCATGTCCTCAGCCAACGACGACTGAGGGGAAGATGACAACGCGGGACGCGGCCCTACGGGAGCTACGGGAGCTGGGATGGGTCGGGAAGGTGCAGGCGGGACGGCCGGACGCTGCCTCCAAGACAGAGCCGGAGTAGGCGTCGGCTGAACGGGCTTTGCTTCCGGGGGACCCCGGTTGACAGCGGCGGGAAGTTAGCGGAGGTGAGCGGTGGCGCCGGTTTAGGCGCGACCCTCTTGACGGTGGAGCGCGGAGCGCGCGGGCAGCCCCTGTAGTTTGCTGTGTGGCCGGACTGGCCGCACAGCACACAGGCAGGGGGGGAAGTGGATTCGGGAGTGCGAGTGCACTCCTTAGTGAAGTGAGGATCCAGGCACTTTACGCACCTGGGGGGAGCTGAACAGTTAGCCGCTGCGTGGCCATAGAGCTGGCAGCGGTGGCACTGCCCAGGATGACCGCGGGGTTGGGACGCTCGACGGAGATGTTCGAGAGTCCGCAGATTGTGCGAGCCTCTCTGAAAATCTCCTTCGAGTTGGGAGTATTTGCAAGGATTACTAATGCTAAAGGAAAACGCCTACCGCGGTTGGAGTGCATCTTGTGCACTGCTGTGACCGGGAAACCCTGAGACTTAAGGTCCTCGAGGATTTCTTCGTTCTCGAGCTCGAACGGGACGCCCCGTAGAACTGCGCGGATCTTACGCTCCTCCGGGAGGGCGTAGGTGTGATAAGCTATTTGTTTTAAAGAAAGTAACCGAGTGAACTCGCGGAAGTCGTTGACGGTCGCGACCTGGATTTTAATTGTGTCGCCTGCATTGGTTGCTTTTAGGTAATTAATTTTGTGCTCTTTGCACAAGTTCGAAACCGCGGTCCAGCGCGCTTTTTCACGCAGGAATACGGGCGGAGGGAGCTGAGGCTTCGGCGGGACGGGAGCGCAGCGCGTCGCTGGCTTCGATGTGACCGACGGAGACGCGGTTACTACGAGCGATTTTAACGGCGCGGGGGCTGGTGTTGAAGACACCGGGGAGGGCTCGGGTATTGAAGATACCGAAGCTTTCTTGGAGCGCTTCTTGGAGCGCTTGGCGACGAGTTGAAACGCGGGCTCAGGAGAGCCGGTCAAGGTGACGGCATCTGACGACGTATCACGCGGGTTCGGAGTCGCTCCCGGGAGCGGTACGCTTACGACGCGACGCGTGAGAGGATGCGACCGATTCGCAGTCCATCTCGGACGAGGCGGGAGACGCGGGAGAGCTTAAGACCTGAGGGGTCTCTACGTCGGAGGCCTGAGGGGCCGGGTTTGAGGCCTGAGGGGCCGGGGTTGAGGCCTGAGGGGCCGGGGACGCGATTGATGCCTGCAAGGCCTGCGTTATGATGTCATTCGGGATGTAGACGCCTACCGCAGCAAGCGCCTGGGTGAACGCGTTAATAACGCTTAGCGGATCCATAAGGGAAAGTTGGGAGTGTAATATTAATAAAAATAAGTATAATAAAAGATGCCTAGTTCCTAAAAACCTAGCAAATCCTAGCGGCTAACCTCCCTACCAGCGGTAGGGGGGCTGGGGAGAATAAATTAAAACTAACAATAGTACGCCGAAGGCCGCTACCTAGAAACCTGAAAAAGGGTGCGCAGGTAAAGAGTTGACCGCGTTAGGGTCAACCTTTACCGACAGAAAGGACAAATACACACGAAAACACACAAATATGATAGAAATAAATATGAAAATAGGAGAAAAATAAATAAAATAGAGAAGAGAAATAAATAAAAATAAAAAGGACTGGTTCAGTACAAATTCGTTGTCACCGTTAAGTATCCTTTGCACTGAAACCAGACTACTTACGCCGGGCACAACACTGCACTCAGCACAAGCACAACACAACTTAGCACAGCACTTTGAAGACTAAGAGGCTTAGTCGCAAAGAAAAATCGCACTTCGAAAGCACTCAGACGGAGTAGAAAGACTTAGGAAACCGTAGCACGGAGCCAACACGCTAGACTGTGACGTCAGTAAACTGAGCGCCGCGGAATGGCGGGAAGGGACCGATCAACGGAGAGCTGGGTCTTGCACGTCCGCACCGCGTGGCGATCGGAGCGAGAATGATGGATAATTGACAACAATACTTAAGATATATCTAAAAGAGATATCTAAAGCGTCATTGTCACTAAAGAAATTCTTCTTCTTATGGTAGCGTCGGGTGACGGGTCGCTCACCTCCCTCTAATATGGTTGAGCAGGGCGATGGCTGGATCCCGCGTTAACTAAACGGGTGCCGTTTGAGGGTGTTCGCCGTTTGGATACTTGGGGGGAGAGATTTATGCATAAAGAGACACTGTAAAATTATTTTGAAAAAAACATACCTGTGAAGTTTCTTGCCAGTTCTTCTTCACGAAGGTTTTTCTGAACTGGTGGAAGAGTCATGGTTTATTTGACGTCAATAAGAACGAGAAATTGGCAATGTTGAGAAATACATATTTCATTTCATTTCAAGACGTCATTATAAAAATATCATTATATAGTTATAAAATTCCTAATTCTAAATTTACGATCTCAGAATTTGAAGGAGTTCGAAAACAGCGCAGTTAGAATAACAAGGTTTCACAGGTAATCGTGATTTATTTATATATTTTATTAAAAGAGATTATCATTAGTACGTTTTACTATTAGTAGAGCTCTTTTGTATGTTATGTGATCATAAAATTCTGCTGGAGTTTTCTTTTTTGATCTGTTGTTGATTTTCAATATGTGGCCATTGAGCGGTTAATAATAGGATGATAATAACAATAAACTTCCAGATAAATCCGCTAACAGTGCGGCCCCAAAGTAACAAGAGCACGTGTTATGGATGACCATACAGCGAAATGGTGGGAACCCAGAACAAACAACTGTATTCATCACATGCCTCGACCAGGACTAGAACCTGGGACCTCTAAGGTATGAGGCAGGGCTATTACCCACTACGCCGCTCGGCTGTCCTATTCCTGTAAAATCCCGTAAGATTCAAGATGTCATGACCCCTACGAACCCCCTCTCAGATCATCTCTTTTCCACTTAAGTAAAGAAATACTAGAAAAGTAATTACTCGCACACTGCTGATTCAATTGCCACGAGATACAAATCAAACACAGCGCGACTTAACTTTCTGTTTCAATTATCCTTGTATTTAGTCTTTATGCTCTTGAGAAAAGGTCATGTCCTTAAAAGTATCACAATAAAATGTCTGACTTTTTATTCTATATTCATGTTTTTCGCCTTTCCTGTCTTAACAATGAAAAGAAACAATTTTCACGTCCTCGGCATTGTGTCCGGGAACAGTGAGGAAAATTTTAAGACGCTTTTTTCGCAAAATCATCGCTTCTCGAGGATCTTTGATAAATTACAAAAAACACTAAATTCCTAGTAGGTATAGTATACTTTTAAGAAAAACCAAATCTCAATGTCTTATTACAGAAATTAAACACTTTCAGTCACATCAGCCTTCCATAGAAGACGTATTCTACAAACAAGTTGTGTTTGAATGGAACGGTTAACATGAAGTATAAAACAAATTATACCATATTTACCACCAAAGTGCTTAGAGCATACCCACGCACTCTTGACACACTTATTTTTTTTGTGATGGTGTAAACTTTGTTGGTGCTGTTTAATAAATAAATAAAAAGTTATTGCTTATTACTCAAGGAATTTCTTACAATAAACCTAGAACTTGTCTTAAAATGTCTACATTATAATCTGGTAATATTAAGACAGTAATTTTAAGACTTCACGACAACCTTTATAATCGCAATGCACGGATATCAGCTTCACACTCATTCATATAGTTGGCACTCCTGCCAACTGCGGGTTGGTAAACTTCACACACACCTACTAAACGATTTCTAGGTATGTGGGTTTCCGCATGGAGTTTTCCTTAACCGCCGACTGTTAAACTCATTGGTACATTTGGCTGTCACCAGGGATCGAACCTGCGCTCTTTACATCGAGAAGCCAGCTACTTAACCACTGCACCACCGAGGCTAAAAAATAAAATTAAAAAAATTATAATTAAAATTATCAAAGACACTTTAATAATCATAAACTAGTTGAACTTCGAACATACATTACTTTTGGAAGTTTTTTGATTTCAATAAATACGAAAATAATGTTCAACATTATTGCTTAGAACTTAGTTTAGTACAAGGAAAGACGACAGCTCTTTTTCGATATTATTGAAGTATTTTGACCATTACAGTTGCTGGTCCCATCAAATAACTTGAAGGAAGTATGACTTGTCTTTTATATAAAAAAAAATCAAAATGTTTAAATATTTAATTCATTATATGGTTAAAAAAAGTTATAATACGTCTTCTTTATCTTTATCATCATCTTCATGATCACAGCGTAAATACTCTTAACTTCGGCTTGTAAAAGGTATGAGAGGTAGTTAGAATGGGAGGTCCAAACCCGAGGAAAAAAGCCTCTGGGCAATCTTTTGTCAAAATTATTAAATACTTGGTATATAATTTGACTACGGCATGAGAAACATTTACAATATACAAAATATATTATAGCCACAAGCAGCGTAGTTCGGTTTCTTAGATTTATAGGCATTGTCAAGTTTATTCAACTTTTCAGATAATCTTGTGCAGACTCCAGCTTCTAGGAAACAATCTTGTAATTTGGTGATCTTGATATTAGCTGTATTAATTTTTTTTTTATATTATTTTAATTATTACTTCAGATTCAAAATCAGTATATTTTCCTTTATCTGCTTCCGTCAGCTAATTTCATTCAACACACTTTGATCGATGAATCCGAAAATCTATTAAGTACTTTTATAATACTCTAATATGGTTGAGGAGGGCGATGGCTGGATCCCGCGTTAACTCGTGAACGGGTGCCGTTTGAAGGTGTTCGTCGGATACTTGGGGGGAGGGAGCCTTGCCGAGCTAACAGATGCAGATAAGAATAATTTTGTATAGACATAAAGAGACTCTGTAAATTTATTTTGAAAAGAATATACCCGTGAAGTTTCTTGCAGTTCTTCTTCACGAAGGTTTTTTCGAACTGATGGTCGAGTCATGTTTTATTTGACATCAATAAGAACAAGTAATTGTCAATGTTGAGAAATAAATATTTCATTTCATTTAATTATACTTATTACATTCAAAGATCGAAAAACTTCTTTAAAAAAAAACACGTACCAAATTGAAATAATCCGGATCACTTCAAAAGGTACACTACTAAACGGAGTATATGAGGAAGTGAGCTTAAACTGGTTTGATTGCATTATTATGGAGTGAGAGTTTGTAGCTGGCATGTAACGGGGAATCCAATACGATTATTTTAACTTTTGTTTGTTAATAGTTAAGGCAACCTCTAAGAAGGTGCTCTATACATTAAGTAATTAAATCAGTTAATTTTAATACTTTTTCTTACGAAGGTTAAAATAAAAGTATTATTTCGCACTTTTCTTGATTTAGAAAAAAACGTATAGAAGTATGAAATTAGATTACTTGTTAGAAACCTTAAAAACAAAAAAGAGGTTTATAATTTAAATTACCTTGTTAAACCTCGAGGTTATATTTATGGTATTAAAAATTTTAAACATATTTGTTTGTTAAAAACTTACGGTAACAAAGTTACCCTGTGTATTTTCAAAACAAGGAAAGTATATTGGGCTTTCTTGTGTTGTAAATTGGATCTTTTTTTTATACAATTAATAAAGTAAATGTTTATGTTATACATTTTTTTTACCGTTATAAATGTGTATTGCGCAATTAAAGTTAATATTTGAATGTAGGCACAAAAAATACACAAACTTGCTTTAGATATTTTTTAAATCAAAACTCAAACAAAACCAAACCAAATTTTTAACATTATAAAATATTTCCAGCAGTTATAAATAAATTAACTTAACATTTCCAATTGTTATAATTTCATGGACAAGCATAACGGCAAACTTGTGAAAATATCCGAAACAATCTATACAATGCAATACAAAATTCAAAGAGTTAAATTTGACTGCTGAAATGCTCACTTTATTTCAGAAATTTCATTTGAGAACAGTCGTGAAAGAGATTCCGCTCTGCAGTTAGCCATTTTGTGGAAAGGACGTCAAACATTCTTCGTCAGAAGCATTCAAAACTTTGCAAGTATTTAAGAATCGGTAATGATCTGTTGATCCTTTATGTAAAAGCTGTTTATAAAATATTTAAGTTATTTCGGTATCAAACTTTACAAGACGAGAAATTATTTTCACGTGTAGCGACACGCTGGTCAATCAACCAATGACAGGCCGAGTTCTACATCGCAATATTAACAATTTTAATAGCAATAGTTATAGAACGTGCCATTTTTCAATGAACTAAGTAACAAAATAAAATAATAGTAATATAATAGTACCCGGCTTGGTCACCACAATTACGTCTATGGAAATATGAGATTTAGTTCCCTCAAGTGGTGAACCGAAGCACAACATATGAGCAGCCTCCATCATCTGTGTTATTTCTGAGTAATGTTTACCGCAGAATATAGCATATAGAATATAGCAGAATAATGATTATAATCGGTCAGTTATCTCATACCTTATACATTACAAATAAATAAAGATCGATTTCTTAAAAAAACGTAATTAATGACAATATTAAAAACAGTTTTACTAAAAGTTACATTTAAATTACAGTTAAATTACGAAAAGTTGCGAAGTTACCATTTTCAATAGCAAAGAGGAACAATAGATATCCTTTTAAATTTATGCCATTATTTACGTCAATTTTGTGCCTAAATCACTGACCTATAAAATGTTATTGTATTAGTGTTCGCCGTTTGGATACTTGAGGGGAGGGAGACTTGCCGAGCTAACAGATGCAGATGAGAATAATTTTGTATAGACGTAAAGAGACACTGTAAATTTATTTTGAAAAAAATATACCGATGAAGTTTCTTGCCAGTTCTTCTTCACGAAGGTTTTTCTGAACTGGTGGTAGAGTCATGTTGTATTTGGCGTCAGTAAGAACAAGTAATGGTCAATGTTAAGAAATAAATATTTGAATTTGAATTCTATGAACACTGGACAGACCTTAAAGCGCCTCGAGCGAGTACCGTCAAGAAGTTATGAATGCATTTTGCTATAAAAATGAAATTTGCGTTGACCTGTTTAAAGGACAAACTTGGTTTTGGGCCTGTCGTATTCAAATGTATTAAGCACGAGATAATCGTTCATGTTCGTTGGCTTATTTGGCTAAGTATTTTTTAAATCTGTTAATTGTTTGAAATTCTCTACCTTAAAATAATTAATTTTGAATATTTTATTAAAACTAACCTTTTTATTTTTTGTAAGTCATTTAAATTATAACTAAAATAATTAAAAATGAATTAAGAATTGAATTTTCAAAAATATTTTCATTCCGGAGATGAATAATAAAACAGATTTTCCTAGACGGTGCCATTGCCTACTTTAAATGTGGTTTAACTGACTTTTTCACTACTTGGTAGCACCTTAAACTGATATTTTTTATCTATTTGGCCATTGGATTCATAAATACTGAAAATAATTCCCCAAACCAAATTTCGGTTCTGCAATGCCAGGCCCACATTGCTTCGAAGACAAGGGCAGAAACTTTGTGTAATATAATTTGTCAATATTAGTTAGAGAGTATTCGGCATCTGCCAACGGCGCCAACATAGCGAAAACAAATAGGCAAAACAATAATTTGATAATAGCTAGTTTAGTGTTATTAGTAAATATCGGCACAAAAAAAAACAAACAAGTGATTGACAAGTTCGTCCGCCATCTGGTTCTCTCCAATAAATATCTATAACTCCGCCATACCTATAAATATTATAGCAGGAATAGTGTTTTTATTCCTAGAATCTTGGCTTATCCTTAAAATTTCGTGTTATGAAGCTTGATGAATTCCGGCGCAAGTAGAATAAACCAACGAACTTCACCTGATTCTTGTTAATGCGAAATTTGGCTACAGTCTTGATGGGTGTTCTACGTTTGGAATCTTTAAAGTCTACTTAGATTTATATCAGACTTGTCTCAGCTATATGGTCAAACAAAAAGCCACTTTACTTTATAAGACATAGTGATGAAAATCTGATATATGACAGAATTGGTGTGTCATGTTTACTAGAATCATTAATTACCTATACGGTTTAAAACCAAGTCCCTGGATTCGGTTAATGGATTTAAGTCTAATAAACTTTTCTGGAGTTAGTAAAACTCCCAGTTTTATTTAATTAAATAATAATAAAATTACTTTGTGATGTTTTAATATATATTTTGCAAAAAATAAAGAATTTCAAGTGACACGTGTCTATTTTATTAATAAAACACCGGATTTTATCGTGTTTGATTATATTTTTACCGACGTTTCCGTAATTTCATTAATAAATATAACTTGAATGTACTAAAACCACGAGTAAACGCGGTAAAGTTCGGTTAAAAAGTGTTTTTTTAAATATAATTAATAAAGAAAACATATGAAAATATTATGAGTATTATTGTCAATACAGTTGAATAAATATATAGTCCGCTTTGAAAATTGAAACTAACAGGTTTGTTATAAAAATATATTCTTCTAGACTTCTAAAAAGAATTGATGTGGCATTTTTATATATGTAAAAATTGTATTAATGAAATAGCAGTATAATTTGATTAGTTAATTTAGTAACAATACAATTTGATTATTGTTTGCCTCATGCGTAGGTAGGTATGAATACCACCTAGGGCTGTCCAAGATGTCGAAGTAAAAAAAATTTAATGAAGTCTTAACCAGCCCCTATAACTCCAATTTTTTTACAGTATATTCTAACAATGGTATATTTACTGACCCGTAAGTATTATGCTTCCTTTATGTTACACCCTGTATATAACTCCTATAATATTTTCGCCCAATCCGATAGTGGAATTTCATTACAAAAACTGCTGAACTAAACTTAATGAAATTTTTGTGGCGGCCACTCGGCATCTCCCCAGGCAATTGGTAGAAAATCGCTCATCGTTTCAGGAAATATAAAAAAATACGAAGTTATACAACAAATTGCACCGTTACTACGAGTCAAATCATTTTAGTTCGTTGTTGACGTATTAAAAATTATTTTATGTCAATAATAGAAAAGAATAGAAGTTTATGGAATCATTTGTGATAAAAAAAGTTATATTGCGTAAAATAATATTTAGATGATTCGTGATTAAATTCATAATTATGAATAAAACAATTATGTATAATCTACCAAACACTGCACGGAAACCGCACAGTTAGCTCGAAGATCAAGAACATATTCTAGTTTTGTACGTGACTGGCAATGTGTCCAACCTAGCTATAGTTAACGATTTTCTAGATACTTTCTTGTAAATTAGCAATAAATCAGAGAATCATTACTCATTAGGTTCGGTAATTTCTCTTCCTTTCTCACCGTTCCTTAACCCTCTAAAACTGTAAGAACACTCCACAAGCCATTTGGACCATATATAACAAAAATAACTTTAAATAAATATTTGCAGGTACACCAATAATTATTTTAATAAATATTCATCGCCTTATGAATAAACAATGCCACAGACTTCTAATCTTTCACTAAGAGTCAAACCAGAGTATATACAAGTAAAAGCCAATAAAATTGCTCATCTCTATTTCTCACGTTTCTTTAGTCAGCTGAATCCAAACGAAACTGCAAGCTTGCATAGTTGATAGGGGATGTATAATTAAACGCCCTTAAAGGGATGTAAACGGGACTATAACCAGTATTTACGTGTAAAGGGCCTGAGGGAATGCAGGGAAGTTCATATTCTATTAAAGTCTCGTTTTTATTCACTAAATGATTTTTTTAAATAGTAAAAAGAGTCATTATATAGTGGCAATAATAAAGTTTGAAATATGCAAACTTTAAGTAATAAACTGTACAGATTAATTTACCTGTATATAATCAATTTTAACATGGTTGACTTAGACTTTATGCTTGACTGTGCAATTTGAAATGTAAGCATAATATTTAGAAATAATTATGTAAGTAACTATTCTATGCTGTCATACAGTGCAATGTGTGTATTGATTAGTTATTGTACTAATACCTACAATTTCTACCATACTTAAAAGCAATAAATTAATTTTGATTTCATTTGATTTGCAAACAGACAACTTTTTACTAAATTCAATACTTATCCTTGGATCTGTGAAAACGTAAAATTTTTTTTAGTGGCCCTATAGAAAATTGTTCCTTGGAAATTTACATGTATTTAAAACTGTTTATTGTGACTCAATGCGATTACAATGCCACTTATCAATAGTGTCCTTTTAAAAATTTCTAGTATGCTAAGGATTTTATTTGATGTTTTCCAAGTTTATTGCTTGGTGTGATAAAAAAATATAGTGAAAATATTGTTGAAAGCATGAATTCATCATAAAGTATTAAAAAATATTTGACCCTTATTTGAATCACACGGACATCTCTTATCCTTAATGAAAATTACTACATTTAGAACTTAGTACCTTATTTTAGAAAACGAAAAGAAAATATTTACCGTGAAAATTTAAGCCAACAAAACCAGTAGAAATTAAAGCCATGGAAATTGTTCCATGACAACAAATACTACAGCAAGATTTTGTATACGTCTTGGTTAAATTTAACAAAGGCGTTCTAGAGAGCTCCGATCCTTTACAAGGGCTAACCTTGTTCTTAAGTATGTATTACGTGGGGAACAGCGGCAGCGTTGGGAATACGCGGAATTACTGCTGGACATTGTTTAAGTATTTGATTTTGTGAGATATTTGTAAACG
The DNA here is from genome assembly GCA_923062675.1 of Marasmarcha lunaedactyla. Lineage (NCBI taxonomy): Eukaryota > Metazoa > Arthropoda > Insecta > Lepidoptera > Pterophoridae > Marasmarcha > Marasmarcha lunaedactyla. Next base: position 2,971,336 of record OV281344.1, read on the forward strand.
TTTACTAGTTTTAAAACATTAGAAACTAAAAGCTTGAATGGAAGCTTTTTCTGGGAATGTGAAATGGAAGTGGAAGGTTTTATGCGGGTTTTTTCAAAGTATACGTAATATTTGTATATTTGAGATGGCAATGCTAAAATTTAGGTGATAACCCGACTATAACATAAGCTTTCTATGTTTTATTAAAAACAGCCTTGAAAATAATTACGTAAAAACTTACAAAGCATACTTATTTATGAAAGAAACCTCTAAAAGCGTGTAAACTTCTCCAAGCGTACTTTTTAATGAGAAACCAACCACCATATTTGAAACTAGACGGACCGCGCTTTTGCTTTTTTTATTTCACTTTTTAAAACCACTATAAGACACCAGGCACTGTTCTCTGGCTGTAAAGCATTATAAACCTCCGTACACAGCAGAACAAGCGTATAGCTATTCGTTCACAGGGCGGATGTGAAACGAGCTTTACGTCATTTTCATTTTGTACCCGTACTGCTCGGATACCATTTTTCTGCGTAGTAAATTATATTGAAGTGACTGAGGGTTTGTAAGGCTTTTGGAAATATTTTAGTGTTGTTTGTGTTATTGTGAGAATGAAAATAGAAGAATAGACAATAGATTTGCCAACCGAATATTTGTTAAAGAACTTTGTAAACATTTATAAAATTTATTACAACCATAATATATGTTTAAAATAGCTCCAACCAAATTTATACCTTATACGTAATCAGCTAATTCAAAAACTTCATATAAAAATTGTAAATGTTTATTTTTAAATTACACAATAATAATTACTTAAAGAACAAAAAGATAATCTAGAATTGTCTGTACTTTGCAGCCATGAATAGGAGCTGAATCAGCTCTCGGTATCATTTCACTCACAGAACTGATTTTAATTCGGTGGCTTTGTTTATAAATGTCCGTCGTAAGCACTGTGTTATTTCTTTATTTACATAAAACAATGAGATTGGTCTGAATATTTTGCAATAAGGCACGTGTACTATGTGTTTAAACTTAGCAATTTAATGGATGTTTATGTCAAAAATTTAGATCGTATGGCTAAAACATATTAATAAGTCAGTTGACCAAGTGACCAAACAACACTGTATATTTGTGTTTCATAAAAATAACTGTTACCGTGTAGAATGATACCATCAAGATATTTAAGATAAGATAGATAAGATAAGATAAAATCTTATGGTACAGTTAGGTCTTAAATATAAATTAACTCCATCATACACTGCTGATTATTCAGCGTGCAAAATTATAAATTGCAAATATATATCTAAATCATTAAAGCAATCGAATTAATTAATATTACATAAATTACATTCACAATTAAAATATAAGCAAATTAAATAAGTTATGTCGCAAGGTAAAACGAATAAAAATAACAAACAACAGTAAATATGTCCAAATTAAAGTTAAAAGATGTCAACGCATATCAAAAATATAAAAATGTCAAAAGTAAACAATAATTAAAATTAAGTCAAATTTACAATTAAATAAAAGAAATAAATATTCAGCCAGCAACTTACAATTCATATTTTGTCATTTAAATAAAGATTTATGTCATAGTACATTTTGTCTAATAGCAAATTACATAATTTTTTTCAGGAAGATCTGTATATGTCCTAGGTAATTTTTATACAGTCTGACAACCATATAGTGCACATTTCTACTATATAGAGTCAGCTTTTGGTGTGGTACATATAGTTTATGTTTGTCTCTACCACGCCGTCCAATCACGTCCTCATGTTTCTCAAATAAATATTTATTCCGATTGACGAAACAGCATACTTCATATATGTCTAGTGACGGAAATGGCAATATTTTTAGTTTCGCGAATAAAGGTTAACAGCTGTCTATTAAATCTGCCCTACAAAAGGCCCGTATACATTATTTTTGTAAAATAAATACTTTGTCGGCATCAACCAAGTTTCCCACATAACCACATAAACAAGATCATTTTGTATGCATATTTATACTCCTTCTATTCACATTGATGATTAATCTGCTAAAAAGTCTCTAAACCACGTATACTAAATACAAATAAGTATACATACACCAGCCCTACTCTGTGAGTACATTAATTATTTATGTCAACTTTTGACACTGGTCAATTACTACTACAATACGACATAAATACGTCATGAAGACCAGGATTATTTCTACGTCGTATTTTTACTTAAAAAACACCAACAGAGTTCAAAATCACGTGAACAGGTACACAAGACCCTGTCATCCATCAACCGCCGTGGTTCTAGTGCACACACACACATGAGCGTCAATAATATTCACACACACACATCCGCTGCTACTGGATGTATTACATTATTAAATAATTCCCCGACTGAAATAAAGTTAGTGGAGCAACTTGGAATCGGGACGGATTCTAGTGAATGGCGTATGCGAGACCTCGCTCATTTCTCAAAGTTAATCAGTATTTTTTTGGAGTTAGCAGCAATCGTTTTTCTTATGGCTGTCGTATGAGGATGTATAGAAAGTTAAGGAGTGTATAGGTTTGTTGTTGTTTTTGTTTGTGGCTTTTGTACGTGGTTTTGCTCGCTTTAAGAACATAAAAATAATTTGTAAGTAAACGTTTAAAATAACTGCATCGTACAGCGTTTAAAAAGACTCTTTCGAAAAACCTACGATATAACTAGATTGTAAGTATTCCAAACAAAACAAATTATGCAATAATAAACTAATAAAAATTATCATTTTCTTTTATTGTATTAAATCTTAAACTGAATTTCCCCTTTTTAACTAATAAGCTGACGGAGTGTCTGAGATAGACTTCTCCACAAGATTATATTAAACTTGATATTCAATTACTGCACGTACATATATAATCCCGATTTGATCAGTGACGGTTTATCACCTACTTAATAAGAGAAGCAGTAACTTTTGCAAACATCCTCAATAATTCGAAACGCTAAATTTCACGCAAAGCTTTTCCCTTTCAAACTCATTTTTAGGGAAAAACTACTAAATAATTAAATATTGAAAAATTTTCATTTGTGTTGTCTTACATGTATAAAAGTATTGTATAGTTATGTAAAATAAAACTATTATTAGAGATTATTAAGAGAAAATTAATTTAAAATGCATTTCAAAAATATTATTTAACATTTGTCGCGAAGTGAAACTATCTACCTTGTTGGTTCTGTCAGAATGACAGCGGTGTTGCCAGGATATGTTCGCGTATACTTGCTTTCAAAATTATGCTGAGCTAGGACCATTTAACTCACTTGAAATTTAAATACTGAAGGCTGATGTATTACTTTTGCTTTGTGTTCCTAATTTAATTCATGTAAAAGGTGTTCTATTATGTAAGTGAGTAAAGAAATTCATTACTAAACACTAGCAACAAAGTTTCGAGTTATTTTCGTGATCGATGGTACTGCGACGCGAGGCGATGGCGGACAAATCGAAACAATGCGTTATTGTTGCAGCAACCATTGTGCTACAGAGAGACTGTATTCGTATTCGTTGTTGTATTCTCACTTTATTATATTTGGTTCGATGGCTTACATTGAAAGAAGAATATATAAATGAGGTAATTATTTGGTTCATTTTTGAAAAACTTTTGGTTTCTCTATAAGGAATTTTGAACATCCGAACTCAAATAATTTTTTTTCCTGGAATTTATATATTATACGAAACATAAAAAAAATATTTAATGTAATGTCTTTGCCATATCATAAAATTGACCACATGTTCGACCATTTCATTAAAAAGATCGCATTTCATTAAATGTTCGACTGGCGTTCGGCCACATCATGATGAGGCTTGGCCAGATCTAACTAATTCAGGCTTCTTCATGATATGGCCAAGTTTATTTGATCAAATCGTAAAATTGTTCCTGTACCTACCGATAGAGACACTGGATACGCTTTGTTTATGTATCAATTTCTAATTTATCAAACAACATGTCATATTTTTTTTAAAAATTTGCCTGTTTTGTACTCTTTATTAATTTAATTTTAATTATGGTGCGTCGCCAGATGCTACCGCACCGCGCTCACTTCGTTCTTCGTCGCAAATTGCAGGATATCCACTAGGTTGTAAGAAAACATTTCACGATATGGCCAATCGTTGATGACCAAATCGTGAAACGTTTGCGATTTAACAATGTGGCTAAATATTGTGGGGCACATAATGAAATGGTCGAGAATTTCATGAAATGAGCAATCCTAATAAATTCTAATAAAAAGATTCTAATGATATGAAATATAATATATATAATATAATAAAATTCTAATTATATTAATTTGATCAATTAAAAAAACTAATTATTTATAATGTCACTTATGCCTTATACAGACTACTTGAAAACCAAATCTCGTAGATAAAATACATATTTCAGGCAACCGGAAATTCAAATGAATAAATCTATACATTTAGAAATAGGTTAAACTGATTTTAAGGTGCGAGGGTTTCAATCAGATATCCTTCCGGTTTATCCTATACAGGGTGAAATACAAGTCGTAAACAGAAATTTTTGTTTTTCTAGCAGTATTTTAAGGCTAATAAATAAATAAATAAATCCCCAGACAAACACACCAACTGTATGGCTCCAAAGTAAGCAGAGCTTGTGTTATGGATGACCATACAGCGAACTGGGGGGACCCAGAATAAACATACATGTATAAATACAAACAACCAAACCAAATTAATTGCATTAACTCTAGAAGCAAACAATTAAACTTTATTGATAATAATTTTAAATAGCAAAAACACCAACCTTATGGTCAACCTAAGTAAGGTCAGTAAACTGTCCATAGCTACGAATCAGGTTGTGTGTCGATACTGGTGACTCGGGGTAACGTTCTTGAAATGCTTCTCGTATTTGCTCTGTACCATTCGTTTGAGCGTAAAGTCTTGCCATATAGTAACGTTCGATAAAACTCAAAGGATATGCAGCTGGCATTTTAAACGCCAGTTGATATTATTTCTGAATTTAAATTGTAGCGTAATGTTATGACTTTTAAATTTGTCATTGTCAATTTATTTAAATTTTTTAACGTTCTGACCAGCAAATACAAAAAGGTTGAATGCTAAAAAGTGTATGAAATCTCAGAACAGTTCGACTTAACTTTCTGTGAAACGGCCAAATTCAGAACTACAGTCGCCATGGTGAAATGTCAATCGACCGCCAGTGTACTACTTTCGAGTGTTGTGTTATATTTTTTGTTATATTAACATAAAACAAATGTTGTAAGCGACAGTGATACTGAAAGTGATTCTGATAGTGATGAAGATATGGATACATTTATGGAAGGAATGCGGCCTATCAATCAAGGTCATACTTCAGGTGCCCATTCATCAAAAGTTGTAGCTCATACATATTGTAAACCTGGTTTTCAATAAATAATTATGAGTAAGATATATTTTTTATTTATATCCTTTGTATCCTATTAGATAATCAATGGTTAATATTGTCTGGTTTCAAAAAAAATGTGATTTCCAACATATAAATAAAATAAATAAATAAAAATGCTTTTCCTATCTATTCTCACATTTATAGCTGGGCTTTTAGTGCTTAATTTTTTTTTTAAGTTTAATGCCTGAGTATATTTATTTTAGAGGATACTCACATATACAAATTGAATTTGTAAGTACCCCCTTTGTTTAATTGAAATAGGAATAAAGGTAAAACATTTAGGTATTCCTCGTTTCATACGAGTACTTTAAATACCGCTTAACTCCGACTGTAGATTTCCCACAATATTTGCCGAAATTTATTACCTAGCAACACTGGAACGACAATGACGCCACCACTCAGTTCACAGATATGTTGGTCGAACTGTAAAATGCTATGGGTCTATGACAGTTTAACGTAACAATTAGGGTGACCATGAGACTCAGTAAATTTATAAAAAATTTTTTTAATTAACGAATCCTCAAACAACGTTTGCATATGCATTGCATTATGCCCGTTGTTCACGTCCACAGGTTTAAACTAAAGTTAAACAGTAAGAACTGCATATTTCTGTTTACGAGAGTTTGTTGTAATGTGAGTAATGTTTTAGATTGTTATTTTATTCTATATAAAATAATTAAGTATGAACTGAACAACTTATTATGACATTTGTCATGGGTTACAAGTTTTCGAATTTTAACGAGTTACTAAAATAAAGATACACACACACTGCTAAATCCTAAATGCTTTTGACGGGTTTTAACAGGAGCTAGCGATGATACAAACAAAAACTAAATAAAAAAAAGATATTTATTTCCAGGATAAGCCCGAGTACAGTTTTGTTTTTTCATAAATTTTTTTGAAAAAGGAAAATATATATCCATCAATAAATACAACTAAACATATTATTTCATAAAATAGAGTCCACATCATATGACAAAAAGTAGCTCAACGTGTCACGTGACAGCTTGTCAGACCCAATCAGCGGATCAATCATTTTTCATGAACTCAGCGACAGATATAAATGTTAGCGAAAGGTACATCAAAGGCCACCAACTTATAAGTCAGTAGCAAAAACAGGAACTAAAGCCTTTGATACGTGACCAAATGTGAAATTTCATTTATGCACAGAGAGCAGGGCCATTCTTCACTGAACAGGAAATTTGGTCGTACTGTAAATACTATGTCCTTTTATTAAAGGATTGAAGTCTTAGCTTGTCAATGGGATATATTTGTATAGATGGTTCAACTTATAATCTATTGATTCGATGTATATTTCTTTCTTGAATTAATTGATCTGAATACCAACTAATATTACCATTGCGAAAGTGAGTTTGATCGTTTGTTAAGAATTAACGACTGCATTGTGCATACACATTTTTAGGGTTACAGATGCAGACATAGTAAACCTTTCATTCCTCTTCGCTTGGAATATGCCAGCGAAGCCTCGGGAGTGGTCCAGTTTAAATCTCACCAATCTTCTAAAATAAATCAATTTCTACTCGAACCAAAAAACCTAATGCTTAACCTGAATTATAATATTTTTGTTCAAAAACATTTTTAAGTTTTATACCATATTCAAAAAAAACCATTGCCGCATATAAATTCGTCAATTTCATCAAGAATCCCACTCCAAGACACTACTCTAGACAGACTCGAAAATTGCACACCAGTAACTCAGAAAACACTGCCGCCCTTTTATTAAACAACTTTTAAGTAGTACTTGGAGCTAAAACTTGCAAAACTAAAAAAAATACAATTGGATTAAAAAAATGGAGGTTATTTAATTTTTTTTTCATACAAACATTAGGGATAACCATCGACATAAAATGAAATTTGATGTATCGATACAACAAGATCCGATAAGACTAAATCACTCAGATAAAAGCGTTTATTTAATAATGAATGTTTTTACTTTCAGTGTATTTTAGTAAAATTACAGTTAACAAAGACTTTTTTCCGTTGGAACAATATTGTGATTGTTACTGATTCTTTTATTAGGTGAGTTTCGAGCATAATTCGTTCTGCTTATAGCTCCGTGAATTAATGTACCACTAGAATGTGTCGTTTTTAATAATAAGTCCTATTCGGGAGAACAAATATCCTTTTTTAAATTAAATATGTTTATTTATTTATTAAATATTTTTTTTATTCTAATTTATAAAACTACATTGTACATTAATATTAATTTCAAATGTTATTTTTTATGTGGCAACTTTAAACTGGGTTTATGATGGCAAACCCATATCTATAGCGCGTACGCATAGCCCTCATTTAAAGGGTTAGCTTTATTGCCTGATTGCAAACTACCTAGAAGGGCAAACTTTTAGAGCTATCGGAATAAGCTAATTATGCAGATGACTAAAGTCGATTGTGACTTAAAGGGCAAAAATATTATTATAATAGGAAGTAGTTATTCCAGCAGACGCACAAATGATAGAGCTACAATCGAAAGGCCAGGGCCAAGGCAACAGCCAGCAAAGAGAGTTTACAATGGTCACTGGCCTGAAGACATTCCTACAGAAAATTCAAAGAGGAACATTAAATACCTTAATTGCCTTCTGTGCAGCAAAAAGAAAAAGCGCAAGAAACGAGGTTAAGGTATAAGATTTGCAAAAATCGTCTTTGCCTTGCTTGATTTGAGGAATGTCATACTTATTATGTAGTAAATGTGACTGATTCTGAGTAATACAAAGACTGATTAAAGAGTAACTCTTGTATAATATGAATATAAAATATAAATTGACTTTAGAAGTGCATTTAATTTGTTTTTTTTTGTTTTGATTGTGTAATCTGGAAGAAAACATAACATTTAGTTTATTTTTGTTTAGTCTGATTCTACTATTTTAAAAATATAAAGAAGACTGATTCTTAATTTTGGTATTGCTTTTGGCATTAATTAATTGGAATTTACAACAATATGTACAGTAACATGGAATGTACATTAATCGTACATTCCATGGTAGATTCTTCGTCATTATTGTCCTTCATAGATATAAATATTAATTATAGGTCCCGAAGGCCAAAAATGTTTAGTTTAAACGTTTACAGGAATAATACTTCATGTTTTAACCCCATAGTTCGTATGTGTAGACAATACAACGAAGTTTGTAATGCCGATTCCGCTTTTGATTTAGATTTATTTGACTGTAATTTTAATAGATATAAAAGATCAATCTACAATATTTTAAAATGTGATTGAATCTTGCAACGAAGTCCTCAGTAACATGGGTGCAAATACATACACGTTTAAATCAATGTAATATAATATATTCTTTGTATAATTTCTTGTTATTTAGTATGACCTATTGTAAACTAAGCTATACGTACCACTAATGCTACAACATATTTCTGTCAAACATGTTTTGGCTTACAGTTAGGTTAAAAACTTAATGTAATATTATTTTTGTTAAGAAGACTGTAATCTGTTTTGTGTTCTAATAAATAAATAAAATAAATAAATAAAAAGAAATTTTATTTTTAATAAAAAAATAATGTTGTTGATTTGTTGATGTCGATTATCGCTTTGCCAAAGCGATTAGATTTAATAATTCAATAATCAGTATGGGTAACATCACTAAAATGCCAAAGGGTCATTGACGTTTCATTGTTTATAAAGTTTTTTTCTGAATCTGGTAAAGATAATATCTACTTGTAAATATTAATATTTATTATTCCATGTAAGAAACAATCCTATTAGATTACTCACTTTATATTTAGCTGAAATCAACTTAATTCCACGAAACGGCTTATTTACAAGGGAACTTGTGTTCTGATCGAGTTATTTTATGGTATTATTGCGAACCGACTTCGTTTGACAGTTATGTTGACAGTTTTGTGTGAATTAGAAATTATTAAAACAGGAGTTTTTAGATTTGGATTAATTCTATCTTGGTTTCATGCGAAATTATCATGCATTCATTGGTAGAAGGGTTATTATTAGGATATATATAAGTGAGTATATATAATATTGTACTGAATTTATAAATACGCTGATTGCCGGTGCATAGCTTCATGGCATTTGAATATTTAATGTAATAAAGCAATTTGACAAATTAATTTTTACGATATCAAAATCTTTCTGTAGTTGTAAGTTGTAGCAGTATTCAAATTGTTATGTCTCAAGTCATTATTACGGGGAAAAAAACCGAAAACGTACTAAATATATTTCGTTTTAGAAAATTAAAAATCTGAAAATAATAGAGTATTCTAGGTATACATACAGAATTTGACTGCGGTACATTCGAAGCCGACGTCGATTTGTGAAACCACAGAAATGTCAAATCGTTTGAAATAATAAGCCTTGTGGCTGAGTTATTATGACAGTGCAAAGTTATGCATCATCGTTTAGGACTATGTCGAATTAAGGCTGTATTTACAACAAATGACGTTCGTTAATCGGATGAATTTACTAAATTTAATATTAAGGTACAAGTAAGCAAACGTCATGCAGAGCTTGAAGATGGTGACGGTGTTGACCTGGGCAGTGGATCTGGTACACAATTTCTGGGTACACAATCTAAATTATATTACTTTTTATAAAAGCTTGCACTAACAAAACTGAGAAAGAGACAGAACGATGCAATGTCGAAGTGCGAGTAAGAAGGAACAAAGTTATTTCGTACTCGCGTCGTGTCGTAGCGCCTTGGTTGTTTTCGCGTAGTGACAATCGGATTGCGACTAAGTTAAATCAGGCGACAGGGACAAGATATCTGAGGTCCGTGCATCAGGAGCTTGTCATATACTTTCCGCTATTTAATTTGAATCACAATTTTGATCCCAAATCGTCATATTATATGATATGCCTTAATGGAAATCATTAATGACTTATACTTGTACAAATATATCTGCAATCGTCACTTGAATGTTAGTTTCTATCAACCAATGTTGAAATAAATGGAGAAAAATGCAGTGACAATGGGTGTGCTCAGGGCCCAGGGCTCAGTTCTTGGTCCTTTACTATTTTTAGTATGTGTCAATGATCTGCCATCCGTGGTTAATAATCAATGTGAGGTCATACTGTTTGCCGATGATACTTCCTTCTTATTTAAAATCTAAGGAGACGAAACTGACTATCGAGCAGTAAACAAAATGTATCTCTTACGCAGAGAAGTGGTTCTCGGCTCATAATTTGCTCCTCAATAATAACAAAACAAATGTGTCAAGTTTGGTTTGCGAAATGTCAAAAGGTAATTACAAACATTGTAGTTCTAAAACACTGGGCATAACCTTAGACGCCAAACTCCAGGGTCGCATGTTGATGGGTTTGCGAAAAGGCTCCACTGCATATGCTGTTAAGCAAATAAGTTTAATTTCAAATGAAACAACTGCTCGTTTAGTCCATTTTGGTTACTTCCACAGCCTCATGACATATGGAAGTTCTGTTGTGGGGGAGTGCTGCCGACATCGATACTATATTTATTCTGCAGAAAAGGGCTGTTCGCGCATACTATCAGCTCGGTCCAAGGGTGTCACTTAGAAACAAATAAAGCCCATAATGGTAGGCTCCATAAATCACTTACTTATTCATGGGTTTTGACCCATGAATAAGTATACGCTCTTAAAGTAACTTTTAATATTCTTCAATTCCAAACGTATCTTGAGCCTACAAAATCAAACTTTTGTTTTTTCCGCTCAATAATTCTTAATATCATAATTTCAGTACCTTGTTTTACCTAGGCAATATAAAATTTTATGTGGGAGATGTTGGGCGCTCTTATGCCAGTCCATGTATGGAAAGTGAAATAAAGCTTTTATGTTGAAAAATTATACCCGTGAAGTTTCTTGCCAGTTCTTCTTCGCCAAGGGTTTAGTGGTAAGGTTTTTACGGTTTTTCAAGGTAAAATTTTACCTTGAATTTGAATTTGAACCTGGGACTTTTATGTGGGAGACAGGGACACTATAACCTGTACTCCAAGGTCGAGAAATGGGGAAGTAAATTTTTGTAAGAGCAATTTGAATAAGTAGTTCTAAGTGAAGTAGAGAATATATTGGACAATGTGTTACGGATGACCACACAGCGAACTGGGGGGAAACCAGAATAAACATATATAAAACATATATATAAAATATATAAATATCAAAAACCATGACCCGACAAAGAACATCTCTGTTCATCACAAAAATTAATGCCCCGACTGGGACTCGAACCTGTTACCTCCGGCTCATGAGGCTGGCGGGTTACCACCACTTTCATTACTTATCTTCAATATATATGAATGTAGCTCATGTTATAATAATGATAGGACCAAAGTAGTTGAACAAACTTTCAGTTCATTAGACAGACTCTTTAGTGGTCTCGGCGCGAGTAATCGATGTATCCTATCCAATAACCTCATAATAGATCGATTATTGGAAAAATTGTATCACTTAAGGTACCTGTCACTTAAGGCAGCTGTGTGTAAATCAATATCTTATGTAAATCCTCAACAAGTAGGTATACCTAAGTAGGTTTTATATTATTCAGATATCTTTTCATTATGCTTTAGGTATATTACCTTGGTAGAATGTAGAAAATTTTAATATTAGGTAGTTAGTAAAACCCGAGTTCAACTTTGTATTGTCGCATAAGGACCTTCGTTAAAGATAGTGTATGAGGTTATTATATGAAACGAGCAGTAATACGCACAAGATGAAACTAACTCCAAAATGACAAGGTGCCCTTCATATGAAAGTTTTTAATACTTTTAATAATAAATATTTATAGTGTTCGTTTATACAGGGTGACTTTTTACCGTTTGAAAAGTGGGCACAAGGCGTAGTCTGGCCTTAGTCATAGCGTAGAAGAATAAGAAGGGGAAAAAGAAGAAGAAAAAGGGGTAACCAACTGCCTTTTAAAATCTGGCTAAGCACCCACAGCCGGCTTAGCGCCCTCAGCGGCTAAGCGCCCTCAGCGCTAGGCCACAAAGTCCGGTGAAATTCAAAAGGCTAATAAATCAAATATGCATTTCGAAAAAAAAAATCTCTCAGCTGTGTGGTATGCAGAGTACGAAGAATGATTTTTTTTTTTTTTTGGGGAAAGTTGCTCAGAATTATCTATTTTCATTTTCCCATTCTATGGTAGGTGATTATAAAAAGTCACCCACAATTATTTTTCGTTATAATGAAACTTTTTTAGGTATATAATATAAAAATGATGATCCGTAGTAAGTTCGGTAACTTCCATTTTGTAAAGATGGCTGTTTAAAACTTGATTCATTTTGGTTAAGATACTCGAAGATAGATATCAAATTGGCCATTCTCGATTTCCATCGAACATTCTAACCAAGAAGCTACTAACACTTACGGTTATGTATCCAGATATAAAGATTAGAAATATAAGAAACTATCAACTATGATTCGCGATTGAGAAAACTTATTCAAATTCTACGAGTACAAATTTCATACAATTAAATAAATTATATATTTTGATTCTCATTGTTGTTATATAAGCTTTTCGTTTCAAACTATACAGAGTTTCATAGAAATAGATTTGATTGTAATATATGTCTAGTGATAAGAATATTATCGATTAAAAGTGTACCTAAGCATAAGAAATACTAAAAGAGTATATACAATTCTACTAACACCGATTTTTCAAAATATTTTTTACATACCTACCAAAGGAACTGCCAAAAAAACTTTCACCGGTGTAACAAAGATTATGGCAACACTACTCCGAAACTATATTGTCCCGAATAGATTAATTAGTAGTCGGTGTGCTGTTGACAATAAACAGTGATTGATGATTTCACTCGATACTGCAACACGAGACCGTCTGTTCGAATGTTACAAATGAACCCTTGAAAGGGCCATGTTGTGAAATATAGTAGGTACAGGATGAATCAATAGTAAATAGCATAAGTTAATAATATGGCGGTTTAAGAATATGTCTAGAATATGTAGTAGAAAGTAAAGCATGAGAATATAAACACTTTTACGTGTGGCAAATTATTTAGATACAAAGTTTTATAAGTATTAATCATTTTTTTTAAATCTATATTATGTTAAAGTAGTTTACTTGTTAACAAGACGACTACGCTCTTATTTTGCTTCTCGAGAATAAAGCAAGGAAACCACCGAACATATTTGCATGAAGATAAAAGCGCCACTGAACCCGTAAGAAAAAATGCAACAAAGCCAATATACGAGTACAATATGCGTTTTAAAGCTCTGTGAAGAAGTTGCCCTAGTTTTTTCCGTACTTCTTTGGTATCAGATCGAAACTTACAATCGGTGTAAACTTGTACAAAAGACTTCAACGGGATATTTCGGCACTATCTTCTATATCATGTTATTATATGTATACTACGTTTCATGGTCGAATTTCACTAAGTCTTGTATTCAGATATCTTTGTCATCAAATGTTACGAATCCACTGTGAAGTCTATTTCAAATTATTTCACAGTATGGTGTAATTTTTCCTTGAAAAAGTATGTGTAATACAAAACTTAGCCTTTTAACATCATAATACGAGAGTTAACCATAAATTCAGTCACGAGACATCTAATTATAACAGATACTAATCATGCAGAAGTGGGGTTGCGAACGTGAGGCGTGTCTCAGGGCCGGCAGCCGGGCGGCGACCCCGCGCGGGCCAGCCTGACTTGTCAGGGTCGATGGTTGATCGGGTGGGACACGTGCAACGTTGACTGGCGAGGTCGCCGGGCTGGCTGCCGGGTGGAAGCGCGATATGTACCACAGGAGACAGGCAGCGCCGCCGGCGACGTTCGCAGCCCCGGCAGTCGGGGTCGGAGGCAGTCGCATGCGAAGCGGGAGGGGCGACGGTGGGGCAACATGAACGGGGCTCACTGAGAGGATGGTGCGGCGGCACGGAGAACGTGTAGTACTTGGCCGTTTGGTTGTGCGAGCGTAGCACCGAGCTGTGCGTGAGGGTCACCACCACCACCAGCACCGACGCCAGCGCCAGTGCGAAGAAGGATGCGGCCACGGCGGCGACCACTCGGCGGCGCCGAGCCTCCTTGCTGGCCCCCAGTGGCGCCTCGGGCTCCGGCGGTGGCGGCGGTTCTGGAGACCGCGAGCGCACGCTGGGCCCGCGGCTCTCGGGCAGCTCGAGCGTGTGGCGGCGGCTTCGGCGTGCGCGCTCGCATTCAGCGGCGGAAGAGTGGTGCCGGCGCAGGCGGTGCGGCGCGCCGGGTGGCACGCGGCACGATGCCGAGCGCAGCGCCCGCGCCGGCAGTACGAGGTCGTCGCTGGCAGCCCGTGGGACTCGCGCCGACTGCACAGAACGGAACGAGTGGTCGCGCGCACTAGGGAACGGCGCGTCGACGGACGCGCGCGAGGAGTGACGCGAGAACCGCTCGCGGTCGCGGGGTTCGGCACGCACCGACATGGTGCAGGCGGGCGGAGCGCGCGGCGGCGGCCGCCCGAGTGCCGCACTCCGCCTCGCCGCCGCCGGCGCGCCGCCTGTTTACCCGCGCCCCCGCTCCGCGCTCGCACAAAGAACGCTTACAAACATTCGTGTACACCGACGCGACGCGATGGAGCGCCCGCCTCGACACGTAAATGAATGTCTTCGGTTGGGTATTTGCTCCATTAGGCGTATTTGAACATGCATGCTTATCTTTACAAATCGTATTCAAATAAGAGATTATCACCGTAAATACTGAAAATGTTCGATTTATTTATTTATTTTCCTTTCGGGTACATTTCATCATCAATTAATGTATTTTACAAATCAAATACATTTAAATGATTAGACCATTAAAACCTTTACATTAACAAAAAGAATATTTCACAGAAAGCATAGCTGAAATTTAACGGCAATTACAAATAAAATTTTGTCGTTTAAGGTTGTAATATCTGTTGCAGCACTCAGTCATCGCAGCGAGCGCTAAATGGAACGAGGGGCTTTTGTCGCCAGCACGTTGGCAAGTTAAATTGTCCCTCGGGCGCGCGGCAAGCCGCAGATAGTGAAGTTCTCGCATCGACGCCGTTCAATATGAACCAGCCGCATTTACACACGCATTTACCTTTTAACATTACTTCGAAACTGTTTCCAACTTCGCATTTTTCCGCGCTCCCGTTTCAAACAAACTCTATTTCAGTACAGCAATCACTGCGAGCACGAGGTCGGACGTTTGTTTAGATCGGTAAAGAAATAATGGTACTATTTAGCGAAGATTTCTCGTCTGGCAAGTCTCAAGTGAAGTTGGTCTCGGTTGTCTAGTTGGCGATTGAAATGTTAATGACGTATGCACAATAGGCGCGACACAATACTATTGTGTTCGTATCGGACGTGAACAGATAAGACACGACAGAACATTTGCTCTACAAACCCTTCGCTGAGGAAGGTTTTTTCTCGGGTTCGCTTTTCTTAATGCCAACATTGGTCAATATATTTTGTTTATTGTGGCAAGAATAAACAAGTATTCTCGTAACGCATATCTTGTGAATACAACGATAATAGTCACACATTACTGAAAACCCGGGAAATATACACAAAACTCGTAACAAATCAGAAGCCATAAAACTTTTTAAAAGGAGAAGAAATAAGAAGTTTCTTTAGTATAATAAAATTTGGCAATGTGTTTCATAAGTAGTTATTTTAATTTTATCTTGGGAACAGACAAAAATTCAACCCAGTCAAAATCTATATCAGTTCATGGATAAAATTCCATGGATTTTTATAATTCAAATCATCATTATAGGAAACATTTTAAAACCTGTAGTAACTTTTACGTGGGTAAGTCTAAATAAATATATATATTGAAATAAGCAAGAGATTTAATGACAGTACACAAAAAAGCCATCCTGGCAAAACAATAGGTACATGGATATTCGAAGGTATACGTGCAGCCCACAGCAGGCAAACACAGCAAGTGTTAAGTAATATTATTATTTATTATTAAATTTGCCGTTGAGACTGGGGTCGTGGACAGGGAAATTTCAAAACATTGGTGAGTGACAATCGCGACCTGGTTCTTATTTTGCACAACGTTTGTCAATCACAATTCAGTGAGGTGTGATTACTTTTCCCTTTGCACAATACGATGTAGGCCTTGTATTTTTCGATACAACTTTGTATGTATTCTTCGGTGTAAATAAATAGCTTATATTAAAAGTGGCATTTAGTGCAAATTTTCTTTCCTATATAAGGAAGCTGGCCTCTCCTTTCTAAACACAAACCTTTGTTTTTTTTCTGCTAAATCCTCTCTTCCGAATGCTCCGTCTGACACTTATTGAGATTCCTCAATATGAATAATGCATTAGGCAATTTGCTATTCGGGTTTAAATTTTAAATGCTATTTTTTGTAAGAAGACGAATGTACTAATAATATAATCGTTTTGGAAACGAGCTTTTGATTCGCCAACTTGGTTTCATATTAAAGTAAGGCGGAACAAGTGTGCGAATGTGTCTTTTGTATGTTTTTTGAGTCACGATAAATAATAATTTACTGACAAAAAATGTTGTATGTCTATAATCTTTGATAACCTGATAGTTATATATAATATAATAAAAACATACGTTTAGTAATGAGTCATATCTATATGGACAAGTAAACAACACTACTTATATATTATATATTTATTTATTATATAGTAATTATAACAACACCACAACGGACATATTTTACGCAATACTACAGATTATTTTAATTTGATTTTGAACTTTGTTAACTTATACAGTCGGGTCATATAGTCAGCATTTTCCCTGAACATTTTATTTATTTTAATTTTACAAAAACTGGATAAATTAAATATAAAATGACCGCCGTCAGCCTGAAAACCGCACAAAGAAATATCACGAGCCTGCTTAAAAGTCTGATATCGTACATCTCACTTGAATTTAATTCAGAATGCTGGTGAATCTCACGGCTGGCTGGACAAATAGAATGACTTTTGTTTAAAATTTAAAAAAAAATTTTCCGTTTTACTCGAGTATTTGTACATTTCCAATTATTTGCGTGTGTCGCTTGTATACATAAAGCAACCATATATACAGTGACCAAAATGTACTGATTGTACACGCACACCAAAGGTGCGAGATGTACTTGATTTATTGTAACTATAAATTTTTCGTATGTGTTTAATGTCTACTCAACATAAATACCACTTTCGTTCACAATAAAAATATAAAACATGCTTAATTCCAATAAAAATATTAAACAAATGCATTATTTGAAAAGGGTGCTAATTAAACAGACTTCTGTTTAATAACATTATTCGCTCTAAAAATCTACATTGCCTTCTAAATTACTAAGTCAGCCACAATTTACGAGCGTCTGAATTATACTATCTTAGCCACTAAAAATATGTTGCTACATGATGTTTTTGCTACAAAAATTTTAATTATCATCCAATTTCGTTTATGGCGCTTCGCCGACTGCTCCCGCACCACGCTCGCAAATACAGCAAATGCAGCCTATTTATTTATTTATTAATTTATTACCCTAACCCAAATTTAACCCAAATTTTGCAAGAAATACGAATTAGTTTATTAGAGGCTATCTCATTTTCCCGTGGCTCAGTTATAAAATTAGAAGTTTGATCATGTGGCCAATAAAGAAATCTATGGCTTGACTTATAATTTCCCGTTTGAAAATAGGTATCCACACTTAATTACATTATTTTTAACTCTGTCACAACCGAAAGACGAGTGCCTGATCTACCTGATGGTACGTGGGATCTGTGTTCTTTGAATCAATTAATCGTAGGTATTGTTGGTTAATTATATTGTGTCTTAATTATTATTAAATGATACGTTGTCGGCCGTAGAAGTTTTTCCATTGTTCCATTAATCGCACTGGTATAACGGCGGTTCAGATAGGAAAGAGACCTTAAAAAAATTGAAACACATTATGAACATCAACATATTAATGGATGTTTTTCAAAGTAGCTAACAAAATATAATTCCTTAAAAATATTTTTATTTTCAAAGTCTACTGTGGTCCTAAAAAACTTCTTTATATCGAAATATTTGAATAGAATAAGGCCTAGAAAACCCGACGCCAGTCAAACATTTCAGATCCGTTGTATTCTCATTAACACCATTCTTGCATAAACTGTGAACCAAGCTTCAGACTATGAAATTCTACTGATGGAATATCACACATGTATTACTTAGATGAACGATATTAAAATAATATTTATATTTCGATTGCATAACAGAAAGATTTACCCTCATCAGTTTTTTTCTAAATTTAAATGCTTCACTGAAACGTTCCGTACGTGCCGTTGCATCGCTTTATTACTAGTCAAAAAAAAATGTTTAAATACACTACACACGCTGTTTTTGTTCTATATACAAAAACCGAAATTTCTGTTTAAAAAAAATTATGATGACTTTCTGTGTACTTTCTATTAGATGTGTAAAAAAAGAAAGTATTCCAAAGATAAAAATCTTAAATCAAATTTGTAAATAAACCAACAATTTTAAAACCTATTATGCTATTTTAATACAAGCCTCAAGCTACGGATACGGATACGGGTACGGATACGGTCAAGGTACACGAGATATCTCAATTTAAATCACGTTTGATCCCGCTGAGATCTCATGATTTCGACGTGGTTATAAATAAAACTCAACGTGTACTTGGGTATATTTATGAAAAAGGTTTTCTTTTACTTTGAACAAAGGAGCTTCTTTTTAAATTTATCACGAGCTAAAACCACTCGGGCCAATAAAGCACTGGCCATGCTTCTGAAGCTGTCTAGAGATTGGTCTGTGTCGTCATTAACAATAAAAAATGAGAATAAAGTGCTTATACACTTTAGGGATTATTTTTCAATAGGCAGATAACTTTTGTCTGGAGAATAATTTTGACTCTTGACAAGACATTGCACTGAAACGGAGGATTTTTAAATGAATTTACTCATCAGGTGGCGTTAGCAAACGTTGGTCTTATTTTTTTATTAACGTGTATCGTATAAGAGAGGCAAAAAACTACACTATAAAGCCTGGTCTGTCTAAGTATTTATTATGTAATGTTTTTACATATTTTTAATTTAGGAGCTTATGCAGAAGCTAATAGTTGTATTTTAGAAACATTTCGTCTTTTCAGCCTTATCATCTTATACTATTTAATCAGACCGACTTTTCGTGGCGCCATCTATCAAGGTCATTGAAACTATTTTGTTTTCTTTATTTGATTGAGAAAAATTGATTGAACAATTAGCCCTTAGTCAAATAAGCTAAATTAAAACTCTTTTTAACTGGATTTTACCGCGTTGAATTACATTTTTTACAATTTGATTTCACTTTTTGGTGAATTCACAGAAACCGTTGTCACGAGTAACTAAGAGACGGGCGTGTCGACAGTTATGAAGGCATTATTCAATCTTCTCCATCTGTTTCTCAGTCTGCGAACGTTTAGGGTTAACAGAGAAATTGTTTTATTTAATATAAATTGTGAAAATTTAATCAAATAAGTTATTTACAGTACCGATTAAAGCGGAATAAGGTTAAATATGAAACAGATGGGACAAATTTTTAATCAGTAGATTCAAACTTAGAGGGTTTTTAAATATGAACCTATATGGAGTTTTTTTAGTGAGAAACCCAGCGTTGTTCCTTTAAAAATTACGATCAAATTAAAACAGAAAAAGTGGCGTATGATCACTATGCGTATGTGCAACAAATTATACTTTACATTTGATTTATTAATTCATACCCTTTGATACCAAAGGATATGATTAAAGATAAAGATCGGATTCTAATTCAAACACCATTTCGAGATATTTCATTTTTATAATATATTTTGTTAGTAACAGCTCGCAGATAAAAGTGATCAAGCTTATTTTAACTAAAATGCGTAAATTAATTTGACTCACAGTCAACCTATATGACGTCATGTAGTGGCGTCATTGTCCTACTTCTCTGGGGTATGACTGTCATGCCGATGTTTTTAATAAATGTCTAACATCAAGAATCAATAGAAAATTGTAGAATTGTTCGCTCCAGGTAGTATAATAAACGCTGTAATGTGATTTTTGAAAGATAAGCACTCCCTGACGTCACGAATTTCTTTAAAATTGATTTTAAATTTAAATTACTCATAAATTAAAAATATACATATATAATATTAATATTTTTATATTAATTATAATATATTATTAAAATATATATAATTAATATTCTTTTTTTCAAATTACTTCTGCAAAAAATTAAAAGATCCTCAAAATTACCTGACATACCGAATTGCGGAATGCGTTTGCTCATTAGATATATTATTAGTGGTACAGTATTTAATAACTATGTACTTTAGGGTCGCACTTAGAGGCTAATGTTACTAAGGCACTCTGACTTTAAGAATTTGTTTACCAATATAGATTTACATAAAGTATAGATTCGGTTAGCAAAATCTATAATTAGGAATTCCTAAGTAACCATTGGAGGTATCTGAGAGCTGCTATTTCTTTAACTGATATTTTCTATTGTTGAAAAATATTTGTAATAATACAAGGAATCTTCAAGGTAGCGTACGAGGAGTAAACCTTATTTTGACTTTCTAAATGTATATAAACTGCTTACGATGTCTAACGTGTTTAAATTTAGAATAACATTAACACATTGAACACCTCAAAGTAAAGCTTGAATTTCTCATATACATACATTATATTTAATTCTAGACTTTAAATAAAACTATTCGGCACTCGTACATTTATACAAATGGTTTCAATCAATCAGTCTATCGCAATCTAGTGCTGGACATAGACCTCCCCTGAATAGTTTACACATTACAAATACTGAAACTACAATGTATCGAAATTTCAGCAATGTAAAAATGTATGTGTGAATGTACAATGTTTTTTTTTCCAATTAAAGCGTTCATGTTTTTACATTTTGAATTCATCCATGAACCTTTTGGTCTTATTAAAAGTAATAAATGTTCAATGTAAGTTGCATCGTTTTTCTTTGCATTTTTTTCATCACTTAAAAATAATATCACATCATCCGTATGGCATCGTTGATCTAGCAGAACCATGGGATTTTTAAAATAAGTAACCAACCAATCAAATTCTGTAATTTGTAGCTTTGTAATACTTAAAAAAAATTATAAGATCAGTAACTAACTTCAGAGTTGTCATGTGAACAAACAAATCCTTTCACTTTTCAATAATAATTTAGTATAGGTACTGCGAGTGACTGTAAATATGCAAGTTTCTGTGGCAGCCGCCATCTTGTCTTCGTATTCTTGTCACATTGGTGTGAGTGTACAAATCAGTACATTTCAATTTCATCTCACAAACACAGTTGTTGTATATACACATACAAGCGTAAAGCGCACATAGGGCAAAGAAATCACTTTAGCCATGATAATTGTGAATAATACTTTATAAACTGTTACATGTATAACGCAAATATATAATTCTAATTACCGCTTCTTTGTGGCACTGTAAAACAAAAATGTCTACATACAAAATCACTAATCACCCAAAATGACGTTTCTAAATGAATGACGTCGCGAGAGAGATAAAAGGAGATTGAGGTAAACAAGAGAAAGCAGATTAAATATTGGCTGTCTGTGATTAAATACTTAATACGGTATAACACGTACCGGTTTTTGTATTAAATTTCGGTTATTGCCTGCGGTAATTAATTTTCAGATCTGTTTTATTAATATGTGATTTAATTATGTTTTGTGTAAAATATGCGTGAAGCATATAAAAATACATGCATAGGAGATAGTCCTCAGTTGGAAAACATAAATGAAAGTGAAAATTTAGCTTTTGAGGTGCTACTTGTTATGGTAGCTGTAAAGTTTCTGCTGCTTTCTCTTTCAAATATTTATATATTTATTGACTTTAAATAAATCCCATAATTTGAATTCCCAGTACCTATTATAAAAGTACATAACGCCACTGTTACATCGGACGAACAGACGAAACGTACAAACATTTCAATATTTACAAGTCCCAGTAGCACGTTAAGATTTTCTTTTGAGTCTCGTGTATCCTTTGACAATGTCGGCCGAGGGTAGATTTGATTTTGAATAAATCCTTTCTAAGTCACGGCACGCGTTTTTGAAATTCTTTTTTGCGATTCAAAATAAAGGAATATCTGATATTGCGCAAAGTGAAATTAGAGGTGATAAAGCAATAAAAAGCTACCATGAGTAGCTTTTTATTGCTTTTTTATTTGACTTTGTGGGTTGGACAATAGAAATAAATATTAAATAGATATTATATTCAAATCAAGTCTAATGTACGCAGCTACTACAAATGTTAGTAATGTAATAAAGTTAATGCCAAAAAAGGGACTGTTCATCATCGTATCATTATTTTATTTTATAACATTAAAAGTTACTGATTGTGCCGTTTTATTATGAGAAAAAAATTACTATTTACTACACAAAATTTTGGCCAATGATTTTAGCAAATTAATTTCGGAATATTCCGTTTGATGCTGTAAAATTGTACTGATACGCTTGTCCGAAATGAAATTAATCGTATTTGATTTAGCTGAAATGAAATTATATCAAGTGAATAATTATGTCAAATAAAAATATAGTAAACAAATATTAGGTGTAGTGATCAATTATGTCAATTGATTTTAGGCGAAATTAAATTATATGAAGTGAAATTATATCAATTTTTTATGTCAAACAAGGGGAACCTTGACTTTTTGAGGGAGAACTTTGAGTATGAGATCTTAAAAAAAAAGGATAAATAACTATGATGAGAGCTGCGCTTAATACCAGCTTATATCCCTATTGTATGCGCAGAAGTTATAAATTGCCAACAATGTATGTGATAATTGTCTAAACTGACAGACTTAATTCAACTCTTAAATGAAATTTCCCTCCATTTTGTTAGGTTTGTACCTATATAAATTTTATACCTCACATATTTTTCTTTATTACTTTTTTGATCATAATTTAATTAAATTAAGGTGACGTGAAAACAGTAAACTGATCTCTAAAACTTTTCTTAATTGATATTGTAAAACTAATGCAAATTGATCTACCATTAGAATGGCATGTTGCTCCATATAACATTTCTTCTAAGAATTTGAGTAAGGTAAGACTGATTTTCTAAGAAAATCCTCTAAGAATTAATTTTCAATTATTCCCTGCTTGCTCCAGTCACAGTTGTTATATGTTATTTTTCCTGGCAGCTCTACCAGCATTTCTATTGAGAAAGCTTTTTTATATTCCAATGAAGAAATGGCAAGTTGAAAATTTCGGATTTAATTCCTGATTTGTAACTATTTTATATATATCTTATATATTATAACGGTTTTGTAGGCTATTACTTATGCAGTGCCTATTTTTAGGATTCATCAAAACTATTTAAAAATTTATGTACAAGCGCCTATACGAAGGTTATTTTACATATCATTTTCTCTCGAGAGCAAAAAAAAAATATCGCAAAACTTAAGCTATTCATTTCCTCCATCGCAAAAACTTCATAGTTGCGGAGATTTTCAATTAATTTAAAAAGCTCATGACGGTGGCACGTCGTATGAGAAAATATTCAAGAAACCTTCGCCACATGATCTTTTACTTAAGCTCATAAAATAAATTGCGTTAAGGAGCCCTTAAAAGCTTTTTTAGGGTCATGAAGATGAAATGAAACCCTTGTGTCAAGTTTTTACGTATATTTTCCTCAAAAACATCTTGGTTAAAATAAAACTTTGAAGCGAATGTAAGAAAATAAAATATCTGACCAACAATATCGTCTGGACGAGTTGAAAAAACTAAGGTGTCGTCAAAATGAAATTATTGCGAAACTTGTAAGCGCTTTTGTTTTGAGTCTCTCAATTGGCTATTTCTCAAACAATCGATGAAACGTTGAAAAGTCTAAGCAATTCTGTAATTCTTATATATAGCTCTATATTAATACACAAAAACCAAACGGATCAGCTACGCGGGTGGAACAGTATAAAACTTTATTGTGCTAGCGGTTTCAGTTATTATATAATGGGAATTAACGCATAGAAATATTGCCCTCATATTCCACTTGTATACGACCAACGCACAACATAGAGACAAGATTCATCGGGCATAACGCGTGGTGAGTTTGATTTATACAAAATTTCACGAAATACATCCACAAATTAAGCAAGCAAACCTGTGGGCAAGAGCATTGTAAGCACATAACACTAACTGAACCCTTAAAACAAAGTCAAAGTCACCCTCCCTTGTCTTTGATAAGGATTGGTGTCAGTTGACAGCAACATGAGGCTCTCACTGCGCGTTACTCGAACGAAGCTCATTTGGTCTCATTCACGCGACACACTCGTACAGCGCCGTGCAAACATGTTGGATCAGATTTTTTTAGCGTGTGATTGTTTTTAACATTTGTACTCAAGTTTTAAGATTATACATTATACTAATATATATTATATTATCGATTAGATTTTTTCTTACAAATATATATTTATATCAATGAATGAAAAATTATAAAATATAAGGTATACATCAAATTTCTTCAAGACCTCAAATCATCCGTTAGATTGATCTATTATTTAAGTTTATATTTAAATATCAGAATTGATAGGTAACATAACATACGCAGAAAAGAGATTAAGCTGAAATCAACTTTAATAAAAATCAATTAGGTACAAAAAAGCGAGAGCATTCACTTTGTATATTTCGACAATTGGGAAATATTTCTCACCAATCCGCACCTCGCTATGGGAGGGATCGAAACTGTATCTTACGTCTTGAGTAAATAAATGAATTTCTTTCAAAAAGCTATTACCAAACACAACGAGTCAAACAAATACAATTTCTTCGAAACACCAACACACAGACTAAAATGTAATAAAACATAGTACAGAATAAGGAAATTGCAATATTTGATTCACATTTTTTCTCAGAATTGAAAAATAAAATACCAAAAACCATGAAAAGCACAATATTATCATTCATAAAATTCGATTTCCTAAGCTAATAAACGCTAAAAGTTACAATGTATAACAGATTTCGCCTCCAATAAGAACACATATTTTTGCTCGCAAGTTGTTTGGCGCGAGGCTAAGTAGGACGTAGTGCGGCCACGTAAAACACATTCGCCAACTATCAAAGTCAAGTTACTGTCCGTTAAGTAAGCCAGTATTTTTAAACTTCACCTTAAGCCTAATGGAGGTCCCGGATTTGTGGGTGAGGGGTGAATTATGTGATTTCTAATTGAGGTATATGTGTAAGTTTGTTAGGTTGGCTTTATTGGCAAGATGTTAATACAATTTATTTCCTTTTTATTTTCATTTTTTACCTATACATTTAAGGGTATGTCTTTTGCGGGGTGTCATTAACACTTGAACCTTCGGGAAAAATTTAGCTTTTGGATTGTAAATTATCACTTAAATGGGTAGTAGTTTTAAAGTTTTATTACATTACAAAGAAACAACTTAACAAATAATATTCTTGTTTATAACATGTGTAGCATGAGTAAAGGCATTATAATGATAGCAGACGTGGCCGTTTTTAGTTAAAATCATAACGCTTTATAAAAGTATGCAACAAAGCAAATAGATGCACAGCAAACTTGAGCTACAATGAAATTATTCTAAAACAAGTGAAACTTATCCAATATCGAATTTAAACTCTCCATGACAAAGTAACATGAGGCCGAAACAAATATAGCAGACTGACGCCATTCATCAATTCTTTGCCAAAGGCTGGAACAGATCATTCGGATCAAACAAATACCACATTCCGCGTGGCAAAACATAGATTGAGAGTAAGCCAATCGCTACAGCGAATCACTTGCTTTTCATTAAATTGATGCTCATTTGTTCTGTAAAATTTGATTTCAAATTACGATTTTATTGGCTACAGTCTCAACCTTGTGGTAAGGTCTTTGTAAATATGGATAAATATTGTGTATTTATTCAGTTATTTCACAATACAAGAGATTAGTAAGATTTATGTAAAACAAGAGCCAAATACATTGAAGTATTTAGCAACATCACCAATGGAATAATACGTCAAATTTTGACGATGAAATTAGTGCTAAAACTTTAAGAATTTATTAATTTCATGTTGTTTCTACTCTATAATCTGAATCAAGAGAAATTCATGACTTACGTAAATCAAACTAAATTGTCATTGTTTTTTTACACTTTCTGTATAAGTGACGCATCGAATGAGAGCACTCTAAATAATCTTATAATGGTATTCTGCGTGGTGATTGACTTGTATATTACACATAAATTATCCGGTATTAGACATAGATCCTGGAAACAATTAATTGTAATTAAGGTATAAGCATCATCAATTATAATTAAACACTTATTTGATATGTAATTATGTATGTTGATCTTGAGATGGAACCGTTTCCTTCTATTTCTGTGGCTTTATCACCAATCCAATGACACTTGTTAGTTGCAAAGAAGGTGCCAAAGTCGATCTGCTGACAGAATTTACCTGACGACAATCCAAAAATGATCTGTTGACATGAAGTGCACACTAACTCTCTGTAGTTCGTCCTATATCCAGTTTAATAAAATTAAACTATAATTAAATGCTGTGTACGTTTTGTTTGTCTTTATCTGTATTTTCAGACTAGTTGCATCAAATATTTAAATATTTTTGAACATCTCCCCATCCAACATTTTATTTACTTTTCAACGTTAGCAGAATTGCCAGAATTATCAGGAAGCCACTCAATCAAGAACACAATAAAATACAATTGAAAAGATTGGTTATTTACGTCTTAAATATGTGACCATATGTATTTAGCAAAAACTTATGTTTAAAATAAAATTTTTAAACATAAATTCCTACATGAAATTCACCCCTTCAGTCTAAATAATGAATATAACGAGTTCTGAAAGCCCTTTTCATGAAAGGTTTTTCAGTTTTTGTTAATTAATGTTTCTTTTACAAAGAATCCCAATAAAAAGATCTCCTTTTAATATCGTTACCCAATTACTTTGTGTGTTCGCAATATATAAATCTAAATACATATAGGCACAAAAGGGAAAAGTAACGATAATAATAATAAACTCTCAATGGATCAAGTTGAGAAGTATTATTATTTTTGCAATCTTTAATGAAAATTTTCGGAAACTCAATTCGGAAGAATAAGAATGGGGATTAAGGATTTGTGCAAAAGTTTGTTTGAAGCTATGCATTGTATAATAAATTTATTCTTTCAAGTATTTACTTTGCCAGTATTATAAAATGCAATATCAATTTCAATTCAAGTCAATTTGCATCTAAAAATCTACGATAAAAATATCCCTTATGTCACCAAACACTTTTTTATAAACTAAAGAAAACCCACTTGTAAAAATGGTCAACATAACATTGAATAATTTAGAACAGGAAGTAAGAAAAGTGATTAGATAAGGTAATAAAAAAAATTGTGAACAAAAGTTACACAACAACTAGTGCCAACAATCAGCCACCGCACAAACCACATTCATTTAGAGCGTTATCTCTAAAAACTCATGACACTAAGTACCAGAGGCATTATTGCAGGTGCTTTTTTATTATTTTAGCACGAAATGCACTGCAGTGCACGTGAAACCACATCAGTCATGACAGACAACGGCTGCGCCATCTCCAAAAGACCTACTCAAGCTGCGTGAGACACTTGATCGGCATTTCAGGATCAAATTAATTAGCTCGTCCTATACCAACTTACAATTTATTAGAATATAAATATACCAATATACCACAGAAAACAGCGATGACTGTTTACATTGTATTTACGAGGAATCGTCTTTGTCATAGCTAAGAGCCCCCAGGGGTGCTCCAATTAAAGGGGCACCGTCTTGAACTGTTGAGACACTTTCTGTCTAAAGCTCCAGGTGAAGAAGCTAATAACGGAGCTACGCTGTTATTTAATGGTTTTTTATATCTTTTACACTTTTTCATTAATTAAACTTGTTTCTAGGTACCCTAAGGGTAGTAATGAAATCTTTTATATTGTATGTATGACAACGTTATTATTTAAAAATATGAATGTACTCACAAACACAAATGATGGCTTTGAAATAGTACAGTCATCGGTAAATAATTGTATTAAGAATCAACTTTGTTTTTCGAATAAGATATCATGAAAAACGTTGCAAGCTTTGTCCCAAAAATAAATTTTTATTTTTAACTGTTACAGTAGTAAACGCAAGCTAGGAAAGATTAAAATCATAGAATTAAAGTAATTGCGTGAAGTGTTACCATCAACAACCTAGATATATCCATCATTTTTACTATTAATATCGAAATGAAAAATGTTACGTTTATTAATAAACATGTAACACTCATATATTTTAGCAAAATTAAATATTTATAATATCGATTTTGTTTGAGGTTGCTACGCTAAGTTTTATTAAATGTTTATATAATAACTAAGCACAGCAACTTAAGCACTAGTAAGATGTAACGTTTACTTTATAACCTTATCTAATAATTTTTTTTTCAATACGTTTGATGAAGGAAAAGTTTTAAGTTGGAAACATATATTATTAAATAAATAAGTGATGTTAAAGTTTGTTTAATGAAGACACCTATGTGACGAACTTTTATTTCAATAGAGTCCAGACTTTTCGTTGTAATAATTGAGTGAAAGTCACACTCAAAATCATTGAGTGTACTACATTATTTTGATCTATCTTGAAGGGTTCAGCCAATGTAAGCACACAAAAAAATATTTAGTTACGACATCACATTAGAAACCTCTAAGATTATCAGTGTTTCTCTCCTATATTATGCATGTATTATACATATAAACTTCCTCTTGAATAATAAATTATTCAAGAGGAAGTTTAATAGATAAATCTATTAAAAAAACCGCATCAAAATCCGTTGCGTAGTTTTAAAGATGTAAGCTTTATACTATGAAAAGACTATGTTTTATACTAAGTAGTGATTGTGCGTGTGATTATTCCATCAAAAATGCGTTGCCAACGCCAGCTTCAGCTGGAATTGCCTCTGCTCCAGTATTTAGCCTGGCTGTTCCTTCATCTCATCCGGAACACAACCACGTAACCGTGTTTGTGATGGTGGTCAAAATAGGAAGGACTGTAGGACCGCCCCAGACGAAAAACTCTACTACCTCATACCTACTTAAGTTCGCTTACTTATTAAAAAATAAAAGATATTTATCTTCTAAGTCTCTGGATGTTTCTATTCAATTAAAGTTCTCCTTCCGCCTCTGATCAACCAGGCCCACACAGAATTTCCATCCGTTTGTCAACCTGCCGAAAATGGAAGAAAAAGTTTTGATCTGGTTACAAGGTGCCGAACACTGTGGCCTTTGGTATAGAGTGCGGTGTCGTCAGCAAAGAGGGCGAGTTCGACGCCTTTCGGCGGGATTGGAATGTCGTTGGTGTACACGGTGTACAGCAGAGGGGCGAGGACTGAGCCTTGAGGGACTCCAGCCTTTATGGGACGAGGTGCAGAAAGCGTGCCTTCGTGTTTAAATCGAAACGTACGGTCTTGGAGAAATGACGCTATTAACCTGACTAGGCGATCCGGTAAGCCTATCTTGTAGAGTTTATAAACGAGACCGCTGTGCCAGACTTTATCGAAAGCCTTGGCTACGTCAAAGAAAACCGCGACTGTTTTATAACGACGCGGATAGAAACCGTCAAGTATATACTCGACGATTCGGTGGACTTGCTGAGGGCAGGAGTGTTTAGCGCGAAAGCCGAACTGATGGGGAATAATGAGAGGATCGCCATCCGTTGGAAACAGATGGTTCCGCATTCGAGAGAGTATGACTCTCTCGAGAAGTTTAGACATTGCCTTGAGGAGGCTGATGGGTCTGTGATTAGCCGGGACGTTCAGAGGTTTGCCCGGCTTGGGAATGCCTATGACTGTCGCTTCTTTCCAAGCTTTTGGAAAGTAGCTATGGTCGAAGCAGGCATTGAAAATGATAGCTAACAAGGTAAGCATCTGTTGAAGTAGGTGCTTAAGTGCGTGGTTGGAAATTCCATCCGCACCCGGAGCCTTTTTGGACTTTTGATTTCTAATGAGAAGCAAGATTTCGTCATTAGAGACTGTGACAGGGTCGGCGGTGATGGGGAGAGAGTCTCTGCGAAGGACTTCGTCCTCCTACGCCTGGATGTGTGACGGTTCAGCAGGTTGCGTGCTGAGCGAGCATTGTGCGGCAATGCTGTCGGCGAAGCATTCGGCTTTCTCTTCGACTTCGAAGGCAGTAGTGCCATCGGGACGAGTGAGAGGAGGAACGTGAGAGACGGTGTCTACGCGTAAGGCTCGGGCCATGCTATAGTACGCTTGGTGGGACGGAGAGATATTCGCCATGAGATCGTTCATCTGAGCGTCTCGGAGTTCCGCGAGGCAAGACCTAACTTTACGTTGAAGCTGATTCGCAGCTGTTCTATAGGCGGGCGTGGGATATTTCTTGGCTCTCCGGAGAGCCGCGTTTTTAGCTTTAATAAGATTGCTAACGGCTAAGGGAAGCGTGGGTTTGCCTTGCTTAGCAACCTTTTCGTTTTCACTGATGGCTGAGTTGATAGCATCAGTGAGAGAATTTACTAATGAATCGATTTTATCCGGGCTATCTCATTGTTTGGGAGAGATCGCGAGTGGAGAGTTCGGAGCCTCTAAGGCTGAAACTAACGTATTTTTAAAACCTTTCCAGTTGGTAAAGGTCTTAGGAGATGAGACGTTATCGTTCGGCGGTCCTAGCACGAGGGAAACGGGGCGATGGTCGGAGCCTAGGTCATCGAGCGGTTCGATAGACCTTAGATCAAGATTGATTCGCTTGATAATTGCAAAGTCGAGGATGTCAGGAGAGTAGGACGGGTTGTTGGGATAGTGAGTGGGAGTGATGGGGGATATGACGTCTAGGTCAAGGGAGTAAGTGATGTCGAGGAGAGCGATACCGCTGGTGTTAGTCGATAGGCACGTCCAGTCAGTATGTTTGGAGTCAAAGTCTCCGAACATAATGATTGAATGGCCGAGGGCGAGAATGGCCTCAAAGTCGCTGCGGATTGGTCTGGTACCACTAGGTATGTAGATTGAAGCTATGATGATGGTCGGGTGACCAGTCATAGCCAATCTACACACAGTGGCTTCCTTGTTGAGGAGAGGAGGGGTAGGGAGAGGACAGCAGTGGAAGCCTCTTTTGTAATATATAGCGGTGCCGCCGAAACCGTCAGAGTTGGGCCTATCGTTACGAATAAACGCGTACTTAGGTATAGCGAATCCCCTGGAGCGGTTTGGAGTAAGCCATGTCTCCTGGAGAAGGAATAAGTCAGGTTCTTTGTTCTGAAGGAACAGTTTAATCTCGGGAAGGTTGGTATTAAGGCTACGAGCGTTAAAAGATACTAGGGATAAGCCCTTGGGTTTAATACGATTGGACGCGGGATTCGCGGGTCTAGACATTATAATTTATTATTTACGAATTTATACAAATATAAAGAATTTACAACGAACTTAGGAGCGAGTGATGCTCGGCTAAAGCAAATAAACGCTCTTGAGGAGAGCGGGCGGCTCGCAGTTTGCGTGCGAGCACGGAAATTTCGTTAATATCGACGTTTTGAATAACGTCGAACACGGTCTTCATGTCCTCAGCCAACGACGACTGAGGTGCGGAT
The DNA here is from genome assembly GCA_923062675.1 of Marasmarcha lunaedactyla. NCBI lineage: Eukaryota > Metazoa > Arthropoda > Insecta > Lepidoptera > Pterophoridae > Marasmarcha > Marasmarcha lunaedactyla. The sequence continues at coordinate 3,003,222 of OV281344.1, forward strand.
GACGGAGAAGGACGCGGCCCTACGGAAGCTACGGGAGCTGGGATGGGTCGGGAAGGTGCAGGCGGAACGGCCGGACGCTGCCTCCAAGACAGAGCCGGAGTAGGCGTCGGCTGAACGGGCTTTGCTTCCGGGGGACCCCGGTTGCGCAGCGGCGGGAAGTTAGCGGGAGTGAGCGGCGGCGCCGGTTTAGGCGCGACCCTCTTGGCGGTGGGGCGCGGAGCACGCGGGCAGCCCCTGTAGTTAGCTGTGTGACCAGACTGGCCGCACAGCACACAGGCAGGGGGGGAAGTGGATTCGGGAGTGCGAGTGCACTCCTTCGTAAAATGTGGATCCAGGCACTTAACGCACCTGGGGGGAGCTGAGCAGTTAGCCGCTGCGTGGCCGTAGAGCTGGCAGCGGTGGCACTGCCCAGGGTGACCGCGGGGGTTGGGATGCTCAACAGAGATATTTGAGAGTCCGCAAATTGTGCGAGCCTCTCTAAAGATCTCCCTCGAGTTGGGAGTATTCGACAAGATAACTAAAGCTAACGGAAAGCGCCTACCGCGGTTAGAGTGCATCTTGTGCACTGCTTCGGCCGGGAAACCCTGGGACTTAAGGTCCTCGAGGATTTCTTCATTCGCGAGCTCGAACGGGACGCCCCGTAGTACTGCGCGGATCTTACGCTCCTCCGGGAGGGCGTAGGTGTGGTACGCGATTTGATTTAACCCGAGCAACCTGGTAAAAGCGCGGAAGTCGTCGACGGTCGCTACTTGGATTTTGATTGTATCGCCAGCGTTGGCGGCTTTTAAGTAATAAATTTTGTGCTCTTTGCACAAGTTAGAAACCGCGGTCCAGCGCGTTTTTTCACGCAGGAAGACGGGCGGAGGGAGCTGAGGTTTCGGCGGGACGGGAGTGCAGCGCGTCGCTGGCTTCGATGGGACCGACGGAGACGCGGTCACTTCGAGTGACATGAGCGGCGCGGGGGCGGGTGTAGAAGACACCGGGGTTGGCTCGGGTGTTGAAGACACCGCGGCTTTTTTCGAACGCTTCTTGGAGCGTTTGGTAACTAATTGGAAGGCGGGCTCAGGAGAGCCGGTTAAGGTGGCGGCGACCGACGAAGCTTCGGACGCGGCGGAGTCTGAATCGCTCCCGGGAGCGGTACGCTTCCTACGAGATGATCGCGAGTATGAGACCGACGCGCAGTCCATATCGGATGGAACGGGAGACGCGGGAGAGCTATAGACCTGAGGGGTCTGGGTGTTGGAGGCCTGAGGGGCTGGGGTTGGGGCCTGAGGGGCCGGGGACGCTATTGATGCCTGCAAGGCCTGCGTTAGGATGTCTTTTGGGATGGAGACGCCTGCCGCAGCAAGCGCCTGGGTGAACGCGTTCGCGAAGTTAATAACGCTTAGCGAATCCAATAGGGAGTGTTGGGACAATAATATATATAAATATAAGTATAATAAAAGATGCCTAGTTCCTAAAAACCTAGCAAAATCCTAGCGGCAAACCTCCCTACCAGCGGTAGGGGGGCTGGGGAGAATAACTTAAAACTAACCGTAGTACGCCGAAGGCCGCTACCTAGAAACCTAAAAAAGGGTGCGCAGGTAAAGAGTTGACCGCGTTAGGGTCAACCTTTACCGACAGAAAGGACAAATACACACGAAAACACACAAATATGATAAAAATAAATATGAAAATAGGAGAAAAATAAATAAAATAGAGAAGAGAAATAAATAAAAATAAAAAGGACTGGTTCAGTACAAATTCGTTGTCACCGTTAAGTATCCTTTGCACTGAAACCATACTACTTACGCTGGGCACAACACTGCACTCAGCACAAGCACAACACTACTTAGCACAGCACTTTGAAGACTAAGGGGCTTAGTCGCAAAGAAAAATCGCACTTCGAAAGCACTCAGACGGAGTAGAAAAACCTTGAAAACCGTAGCACGGAACCAACACGCTATACTGTGACGTCAGTAGACTGAGCGCCACGGAATATCGGGAGGGAACCGACCAACGGAGAACTGGGTCTTGCACGTCCGCACCGCGTGGCGATCGGAGCGAGAATGCAAAGGGCAGTGGAGGAACCCAGATTTAAATACGTATACAAATTTAAACGTAAAACATCCTCAGCTCAAAATAAATATTTATTTCATACAAATATTGTAATAATATAACTGTCGAACAGATTTATTATAGAGTTGGTATGTTTGTCTGGGGATTTATTATTTATTGTACTTATTAAAATACTGTATAAAAGTTGATATAGCGATGAAGATCACGCATTTTGATAGGTCGGTTGAGTAGCGCGTCACCGCTGCAGTTCCTTGTTAAGGATTGTTTAGTTTTTTAAGCAATTTAAGTTTAAATTTAATTTAAATTTTAAGCAATTCTTTGACCTTTTTCAGTCTTAATAGTATTTTTACAATACCTACTTAATGTTAATTTAATAATTAAGCATCATGCTTAAAGCTTAAAGTATCTAACCGTAACACAAAAATACACAAATATTCACCATTTATACGTTCTACAGTTATAAACTTAAAACGTTGAGTGATGTGAAAGTATTTCCACGTGCGGTACTTAAATTTAAACGCAACATAAGCTGAAGCGTTAGAGTAGTTTCGCACCGCGCCCATTCTGAATCCGTGAAAAACTGACTAAGAAAACGCAAACGGAATAAGGACATTGTTTTGCGGATTAAATCCGATCCAAATTCGTAAAAGAACTATTGATCTACAATATTCAGATTTTTATACAGTTCATGAACACTTCGAAAGAAGTTTGTGTATCACAAAAAAGGCAATATAGTGTATTGACTCTGCAAATGGTTATCTGCTTACAGGTTTTTGAATTAAGACACTAACATACTGTTTTATATTTCTACAAGTATATGTAAAACTCGTATCATCGATCAAAAAACGACCTCAACAACCTAAGGTTAAAAGTAATTTGAACAACGTAGTATATATTAATTAGATAAATTTTAGCTTAGATTTGTTTCACAGCAAGATTTTTTGATGCAAATCAGTACCTCGTTTGTCTTCATATGCTAAACATGAGGATGTCACACGCCTATCCAAAAGCTGCCGCTTCGCCCTGCTTTTGAAGGTTTCAGGACTAAACGTTTTAGGAAATCACGGTGCGTGCAAAACAAAGAAGTGCCGTGCCTTATTGTCAAATAAACCCGATAATTCATGGACTCCCTGAGAAGTTTTCGCTGGAGTCGCTAGACTTCTTGCAGACTGGTTCACAAATAGGAAATATAGCCCTTAACAGATCTCTCAGCACATTAATGCCTGTAACGAGAAGACTTACAATTATTTTAACTATGGAAAACGTGGTTTTGGACCGATCAGCGCAACTCAAAAAAATCTCCAAAATTGAGCTTCGTACGTAATATACAAATAGTATCTTAAAATCTTACTTAAATATTACTTCGAAACCTGTTTTCTCGGATCCAAATCGGGTGTATTGCAAATCTTTTAGTTGGCTCGGATCCGAGGTGCGTTAACTACGTGCCGCCACGTAGTCGTTAATGTACCGCTGACTACGGCTAGTAGCGCGTAGAGGGCCCGTAGCGTGTGGATTTTCATTTGTTTAGTCTAGGGAATATTAGTCGGTTGCGTTCTGTAGCGTTCTGAAGTTTCTTGCCAGTTCTTCTTCACGAAGGTTTTTTTCGAACTGGTGGTAGAATCATGTTTTATTTGACGTTAATAAGAACAAGTAATTGTCAGTGTTGAGAAATAAATATTTCATTTCATTTCATCTCATTTCATTGAAATTTATCTTATTTTATTTTATTTAGATTGGTACAGTTACAGACATCAGATCAAAAACAATTTTAGGTAACTTATTTTTAGATTTAAAATTAGGAAAGTTTAAGGGGGAAAAGATTACTCATGAGTTAATCTTTTATGCGTACTACCATTAGCAGGTCAAAATCCCATATTGAGTTTGACCATCATCTTTATTGTAACCCCCGTATGGCCACAGACAATAATTACGAGGGTGGATTGAAAAGTTCACGGCCCAACATAGATAATATTATCATATTATTATAAAACTACCCTCATATGAAACCTAGACTCTTTGTCAGTCTCTGTGCAATTTTTCTCTGGGATACATTTGTAATTATTTATTTTATTGAACATTAAGTGAGAGTAAGTTTCATTAATTTTGAAAATGGATAGATTAGAGCACCGTGCCGTGATCAAATACCTCCACAAGAAACACTTAACTCAAAAGCAGATTCATGAAGATATGGTGGCTACTTTAGGAACATCTGCTCCGTCGTATACAATGATAAAAAAGTGGACAGCTAAATTTAAACGTGGACGAGAGAGCATCAAATATGACCCCCGCTCTGGATGGCCTTCTACAGCTACGACTTCGGAAAACATCGAAAAAATATGTGATTTCGTCATAGGAGACAGAAGATTGAAGATATCTGAGATAACTGAAGCTCTAGGAATTTCATATGAATGTACACAAAACATGATCGTTAACGAATTAGGGTTCCACAAGGTGTCTGCAAGATGGGTTTCGCGGCTTCTTTCAGTTTAACAGAAACGGACTCAGCTCACGATTTCTAGAGACTGTTTAGAGCTTTTGGAAGAGACCCGGATCTCCGACCCCCAAGAAAGCCAAGGTAAAAAGGAAAGCAAAGGCCTTAGGTACAATTACATAATTATATTACAATTACCAATTGTACCAAGAATATGGAAATCTGCATTTATTAGTCCTATATATAAAGGTAAAGTAAATAACTATAGACCAATATCGAAATTCTGCCAATTCGCAAAAATGTTAAAAAAAATTATTTATAACCAAGTTTATAGCACTATAACAAACTCATTTATCACAGAACAACATGGGTTTTTGAAAAACAAGTCAACAACAACTAATCTTCTTTGTTTTATAGATTCATTAACATCCTCTATGGATGCTGGCGCGCAGGTAGACTCAATTTATACCGATTACAGCAAGGCATTCGATCGAATAGATAATGAAATTCTCCTAAAAAAGCTTTTGCGTGCAGGTATCCATGGAAATCTATATAGATGGTTAACATCGTATATAGAGATTAGGTCTCAATCTGTTGCATTGAATGGATATTGCTCTTAATGGCGCTTTATCCCCTCTGGAGTTCTCCAAGGATCTTTACTCGGTTTTTTAACCTTTTCATCAATGATGTTGGCTCCTGCTTCTGGAATTCAAAATTTCTTCTGTACGCGGACGACATGAAAATCTATAAAGACATTCTAACACTAGACGATTGTATCCGTTTACAGGATGATTTAAGAAGGTTTGAAAAATACTGCTCTCATAATAAGTTAGATTTAAACATCACCAAATGTCAGCAGATTACATTCTCTCGTAAACCTCAGCCTTTGAATTTTCCTTATTTCCTCAAGGGGCAGCAACTCAACCGCGTCGGGCAAATAATGGACCTAGGCATATTACTGGACTCAAAACGAACGTATGAGAAGCATATAGACCATGTAGCCAAAAAAGACAACAAAGCTTTGGGTTTTGTTATAAGATCGACTTCTCAATTTTGTAACATTAAACTCGTTAAAATAATACACTGTAGTTTGGTACGCAGTTCTCTAGAGCATTGTTCACAAATTTGGAATCCACAATATGACATTTAAGCAGAATAGAAACTATACAGCGAAAAATACCTTCTCTCCAGGATACATTTGAAAGTCCCCACAAGAACAAAAACGTCCGGTGTGCTTACATGTGGAACATAGTGCCACTAATTATCGGAAAAATTCATTTTTTATACGGTCTGCGAACTATATAAACAAACTGGTTGACTCTCCTGAAGTTGATCTATTTGGGTCAACAACACTCGCCTTAAAGCGATTGCTAAATAATGCTTGGTTTCCTCTAAAATTATGCATATATAGGTAGGCATATAAGTTTGTGTTTATATATATATTTTAATCTTTTTTACTTGGTCTTCTTTTGTACAATCTCTATTTAATGTCTTATTTTTTGTCTTTTTGTTTCCAAATGTATGTTTTCATTTGAGATTTGTGATTAGATTTATTTTATAGTTTCTATCTATTATTATAATGATATACGTTAAAAAAGAATACTATTTCTGTACTGTGTAAAGCTTTGGGCGTTACTTATGCTGCATAGTGTTTAATATGGGATAACATGTAATGGTGTCTTACCACTTGTATAGACTTATATTTTATTTACTATTGTAACACTGTTTGTTATGCAAGGAAAATAAAAAAAAACACAGCTGACAAGAGAAACTTTACGGGTCAGTTGTTATTAGTCAACTACAAACAATAATTAAAGATTACAAAAATAAAAATTAAATTAAAAATTACAAAAGGCTTTTCTTTTTTAAGATTCACAGTTAAGCCAACATTATATTACAAACAGTTCAATAACACTATTTATTTCAGGAATTATTGTTTTATGGCTGAAACATGTTGTACAGTCACTGGCAAGAATCTTCTAAACATTTTGTTCTTTAAACAAAGATTAATTTTTACTAACAATTATTAAATCTTATGTTATACTAGTACTGAATATTGTCGGGAACCTATCCTAAAAATGGCTTCCTAAATACTTTATCGAAACTATACATAATTACTAAATGGTATTATATCGAAATATCATTTTGTATCTATTGTATAGATATACATAGAAATCTACTTAATGACAAGCAGGTTTCATCAGTATATGGGATTAGAGAGGATATTCGTTTCAACATTCAATAACGTTTGTAATCAAATTACTTAATTTAAGATGCAGCCTCCTTTTAATTTGTTCATAATCAAAAGCCTAAAGAAGTCTGCTCTGTTACCTTTCAATAACAATAACAATTAATTTCACTTCAGTATTAACAATTACCAACGGCACTTCAGATCGGCAATATTTGTTGAACAACAATAACCTGCACTAAGCAACTGCTACAATATTCAGCAAATGCCGACCCGGTAGTCGACCCAGGCTTTATACAGACTGGTGTCGGAAAAACCCGAGTGGCATTGGCCGGTTCGCGTTTTTCCCGATCGTTCATCCACACATATTTGACTACGCCGCCCGGCAATGCCAATTGGCGCTTGCCAGAATACGTGCGTAGCGCCTCTGAACCACCAAGCTATCGCCACTAAAACCTAAACGCCAATAGCTACCAAATTTATTCTTAGAACAAGTCTCTACAACGATTAGAAAACTTTAGCAAACTCGCAACCGAAGCTAAAGTCGTACCACAAGGGAAGCATCACTCCCGAGTTTGTCATAAACAAGTTAGTACCGACATTTACATTTATGCAAAATAGATCCTCAACCAAATTAATCTATGCCCAAAGGAAATCCATTTAAAAGTTTAATTACTTGTTTATCGCTTCCACACAGAATGCGTGCGTGATATTTGTTATTTAGTTTAAATAAATGCTATCGTAATATTTGTTTTACAATAATATTACTAAATTAAGACCAAAAAAATAACAATTATTTTTTAAGTAGCTGATGATTAATGAAAGATGTAACTTTAACGTTTAATGGAATAAAGTTTTGAGTATGTATCGATCTATTAGAAAACACTTTACATACATAGGCGGCGACTTAAAGGCCCGTGGACTTCATTATTTATAGATATGTTTTAGTAATATATAATTCTAATATAGAACTTTCCTAAGAGAAAAGCCGTAATTATATCCGATAGAATAAAGACTAAACAATAGCTGCTAGCGAATGGATCGTCTCGCCTGACCTAACACTCAGGCTAGACGATACTCAAAATAATTTATCATTTAGAATTTCTTGTGTTAACATCTCGTCGGGGGCAGTACTACGGTACTACGGTACTACGGTACTACGGTACTCGGTACTATGGTACTCTGTACTACGGTACCACGGTACTCCGGTACTTGTTACTATGGTACTACGGTCCGTACTAATTGAACCGCCGCCGTAACAATTACGTTTACGAGGGTGTTTTGGGGATTTATTATTATTATGATTATTTTTATAATTATTACACCATAACTCGTAAACTATAGAAAAGTCTTACAGAACAAGAGCTTCTGCGCATCTTTTGGTGACGGCTAAATTTAAGAGTTGTGCCTTTCGAGGCAGTTTTCGGTATCAGGCTACAAAATGTTGGAACAATATCCCACCACCTTTAAAACTTCCCCTAATAAAAACTACTTTCAGGAAGAAATTTAAGGGATTTCTGCTAGAGAGACAACTTTCTTTGTAGCCTGATATTCGTTCTTAGCCATCAAAATTATAAATTTATAGTTATATAATAATATAATATTATATTCTGGTCTTGATGCTACTTTAATTATTTCATTAATATTATTATTTATTTTTTTATATATTAATTGGTCACATATACTTCATATTAAAACATACATATGGAATGAATGGTCACTACCGGTGTGTTCCTGCGTTATGTTGTACCCGGCGGCAAATGAAAATCAGTGTATTATTATGTACAGCATAATAATGCAGTGCTGAGTTTGTCAGCCATTTATTGCCACAGTACTTATTACTTTTCATTATATTTAAGTACTTAGGTTTTTTCAAGTTGTAAAGTTATTTTTTAGAGGTGAAATTAATTGCTATTACCTTTACTTGTTCTCCTTGTCCATTTTTTTTATTTTGTACCTGATGTGGTGATAATAAAGCTTATATTATTATTATTATTATTATTATTATATTATTAAAAGAAAAATCAACAAATTACTGAAATTGCAAATAAGAATTTATACAATTTAAACTCACCATTTAGCGGCTCTCAAATTTATCTCAAAACCTTCTACACATATTAGTTTGAACATGCCAATAACCAGTACTTCTATTTCATCAACATTGTATCTCAAATTAATAATATACTGGAACGTTTTCATGTCTGTAGTGGTTTTGGCTATAAACCAAAAATTCCTAAAAGAAATTAGTGGGTTATCATTTGCCACAATATATGTTAGTATGAGAAACAGAATTAAAATCAATGAAAAAAGTATTTATTTCTCAAGAATCAATCACAACACGAAAACATTAGTACGTATCAGGTAATCAACTTTAAGTAGTTACTTAAAAAATATAATACGAGGGTGGAATGCAAAAGTTCGCGGCCTAAATAAGAAAACACAGGAATATGCAATTTTTTATATTTATTTTTCTACATACTCTCTTCCTAGGTCACAGCACTTAGTCCAGCGGTCCTCCAAAGCCATGACCCCATTTAAATAGAAGGTCTCGTCAAGATCTTCAAAAAAGGCATCTATGGCCAATTTGACCTCCTCATTGGTAGAAAATTTCATTCCACCTGAGTGTTTTTTTAGTTTTGGAAATAAGTGGAAGTCAGAAGGTGCCAAGACAGGTGAATAAGGGGGATGAAGAAGCAATTCGAAACCACAATTCACTATTTGAAGGCCATCCAGAGGGGAGGTCACATTTGATGCTCTCTCGTCCACGTTTAAATTCAGCTGTCCACTTTTTTATCACTGTATACGACGGAGCAGATGTTCTTAAAGTAGCCAACATATCTTCATGAATCTGCTTTGGAGTTAAGTGTTTCTTGTGGAGGTATTTGATCACGGCACGGTGCTCTAAACTATCCATTTTCAAAATTAATGCAACTTACTGTCACTTGATGTTCAATAAAATAAATAATTACGCATGTATCTCAGAGAAAATTGCACAGAGACTGACAAAGAGTCTAGGTTTCAAATGAGAGTAGTTTTATAAATAATATGGCCACGCTATCTATGTTAGGCCGCGAACTTTTCAATCCACCCTAGTAATATCACTAAAGCTAATACAATAATATATAAATAATAATAATAGCAGTTTTTACTTCTTGTCATTTTATCTTTCCGCGAAAAGTTATACAATGTGAAATTCAATATGTAACTTTGGCTTTGTTTTCGAAATCCTTTGAAAATAATGCCAAAGGCTAGAATGAAACTGATGAACAAATGCGAGATGACTTCCATTATTACTGTAGACAATTTTTAATTAATTTGTATATGTAATCGATTCAAAAATATTTCATCGTAAGTATCTTTTAAATAAGTAAAAAGACAACAACTGCAAAATATTGTGCCAGTTTAAAAAAAATATAACTTCCAATTAAAAAAACCTTTCTTGTCATCGAAAACATATTGTTAATTTATTGTGATTAGAATAAAATAGGCAAAATTAACAACTCCATACAAAAGCGTCCAATAATTTAAATTTACGATTTTTAAATACGTTTAAACTGATGACACGTATACATAGCTCTTCCTTTTACGGATCAGGCTTTCACAGTACAGGCTGTCAAAATGTGGAATGCTCTGCCTACTGCCAAAACTCCTGGCTAAATCTCCTTCGGCCTTTAAATCCAAATTTTTTATTATTTTCTGTCAATGACAAGCTCCTGATTTAGTATTTCATTTCTTTAATTAGTTTATTTAGTAATATCTAATTATTGTTATTAAATGTAGTATTTAACTATTTTACGTATGTTTATACCTACATGTAAACTATAATGTGATATGTAGTTTACATGTAGGTATGTGTAATATGTAATTCTTGTGATGTATTGTATATATGTATGTTTATGTAAAGATGAAAATGTTTATTTGTGTACACCGCAGTGCCTTGTGTGTGCATCTGGTTATTCTTGTCCATTCTACGGTTGACTGGAAGAGATCGCATTCAGCGCCCATTGTCCTCTATCTTGTTTTGTAGTAGTAGTTTTGACTTTAAACTACTTAAAGAATTATAAAGAGAATTGTTTGTACGGTGGACGCATTAAAACTTCTCAGCCAAACTCTCTTAATTTTTGCTGAGTGGCAAAAGCAGTTTGTGGTCTGGCATTGTCTGTAACAAACAGACTCGCTCATTTTGTCAAACAGAGAAACAATGGGTGTGGTTTATTTGACAATTGATGTGAGGCAATTTTTGTACTATCAAAATTAGAAAAAACAAATAATACAACCAGAGATTATATAATTATAAAATATTACACACAAAATATGAAAAAACTTTTTCCCCGACCTAATAATATATATTTATTCCATTAAACCTATAACTGTTTAAGAGCACAAATCAATCTTTCTGAGGTATATAGTGGGGCGGGGGTGGGGGGCGCCAGTCTGCCGCCTGCCTGTGGATACCGGACCCCACGCAGTCGTTATAAAAAATATACATGTTTCAATATTTATGATAGTTTTAGTACGCTAGAAATACGTTTTTTTCAAAGGGTTCTCAATTATTTTTTAATGGTTAAGTTAATAATTGATTCAATTAATTTGATGCAATTAAGTTACGTTTTCACATTCAGATATAAGTGTAATAAGTTAAGAACCTATGCTAGGAATCTAGAAAACAAAATTATGTATATTTTCTAAATTGTATGGATTAAGTGAGTGAAACTTTAAAAACTTATAATAAATATAATGTTAATCAAATTTAAATAAGGGAAAACTTAAGGAATTATAGCTACATAGTTAGTTCATTATAATCTCGATAATTTTTATACTTAATAATTGTCAATATTGTCTTGTATGTAACTGAAAAATATCAAATGGAAGCAACACGAAGACGTATAAAGTGAATCGATTCAGTCAAGGTTATAATAACAATGTGAAATAAATTAGTAAACGATTCATATTTATAATTTAGAACTGTGTATATGTATGGATAAAACCCAGATATAGTTGTTTACGTAATCCAGAAACATAAATCCTAATTCTTAAAAAAAAGTAACCCAACGAACATGAATATTTCTCGTAATATTTAAGAAACAAACAGGAAGAAACGAAAGTGTTGAAATTCTAAGGAAAGTGTAGACTCTTTGATCTTTGTTTGGTTTTGAGCAAAGATAATTAGAAAAACAAAATAAAGCTAAAATAAAACAAAGTAAACGAATAACCCAGGAATCAAACTTTTTCGTTTTTCTTAATTTCTTAATTACTATTCAGATATTGAAGTCAATAAACAAAGGAATAGTAAATCTTAATTCACTCGTATAATAATTGTTTCACAAAAACTAATGATCCGTTGTTCATGAACAATAAAAAATAAGTCTAAATAATTAATTACAAAATCCTCTCTGTAAGTTTCATTGATCCTGCATTAACTTCCGATTCCTCAAAATTTTGTGATAAATGTTATGTTATTCCCGGTTATATTCTATGTAAATTCAAAAAAATCATTCTAATCCGTTCAGCCATTTTTTCATGATTGAGTAACAAACATTCATACATACAACTTTTTACATTTATCATCAACAGGATTTTGCTAGTATTTCTAACAAAATATGTGTAATGTGTCTGTTTGCTCGTTGAGTTCTTCGTCCCGATGAATATCTAAAGCGTCGTAGCGTCGGGTGACGGGTCGCTCACTTCCCTCTAATATGGTTGAGGAGGGCGATGGCTGGTTCCCGCGTTAACTCGTGAACGGGTGCCGTTCGAGGGTGTTCGTCGTTTGGATAGTTAGGGGGAGGGGGACTTGCCAAGCTAACAGATGCAGATAGGAATAACTTTGTAAAGACATAAAGGGACTCTGTAAATTTATTTTGAAATAAATATACCCGTGAAGTTTCTTTCCGGTTATTCTTCACGAAGGTTTTTCCGAACTGGTGGTAGAGTCATGTTTTATCGGACGTCAATAAGAACAATGTTTCATTTCATTTCATCTTATTCTATCATTTATGCAGATGCAATGTGTAGTATAACTTTTCTTAATATACGTACACACATTCTTCCACTTCATCACATAAGAACACGTAAAACTAAAACGCACTCATAAGAAAACGAAATTATCATCCCACGTAAACCCGGCCAAGACACCGGCTTTACACGTCACCCATCAAATCCACATTTTTTCACAATTCCCGAACAATCTCCCGAAATAAAAGTGACTCCGGTCTTAAGTGACGTTATCAGACTCGCAGAACCGACGAGTCCACTCCAACGCATTATCTACCCTTAAACATCTGTTTGTTCAGCATTTAAATACAGCAATTAATTTGCCGCCTTTTTGAATTTCTGTGAATGAAAAAGCTCTCGTTGAAAGACATTAGCATGGTTTGGGGTTACAAAAGTTTGTTTTATTTCTGAGTTTTTATTTTAATTGGATATTGAAATCTGACTTGTGTTAGTAATTCGGACAACATTTCTAGTAACCTTTTGATAAGATGAAAAGATCGTTAACGTGTTATTGACAAATAAGCAATAATATCATAACAACTAGTTAGTAAGTAATCGTTAATGAAGCGCACCTTAGGGCTCGCATCTTTACGGGTGTTCTAACTATTTGCAGTTTTTTTTCAATATTTTTATTTTATAAAATTACAATTAAACAATTATATGTGCTACAACTGAACAATTAGACTATGCATGTTTACATAAATAGGCAAAGAAAAATTATCTCAACACATCCTACCAATATTATAATAATGAAAGTTTAGATGTTTGTACCTCAATCACTCAAAAGGGCTTGGATTTGAATCGTATTTGGTATTTTTGGCCTTTATTGCCATTCAGGAACACACTTAGGGTAGGGAATTCACGTTCTTTCATAGGAACTTATAAAGGAACATACTAATTAATAATTCATACTTTTTATTGCTCTTTAATCAATGATTTATCATGCATTTATAGTGGCAAAGGCCCGCCAAGAGGAAGAAAAAGTTTATTGAGGAATTAAGATTGACTATGCTTTTGAATTTTCACTTTTATGGTTCATTGTCCAGTTATTCATTGTGCAATGATCATTTTTGTTAGTCATGCTGGTTTTCCATTATTTCTTATATTGTTTTTTCACTTCACTTTTGCTATTTGGTATTGATTTTCCTGTTGTTTCATTATTTTGCTTACGGGGTTTTGTACTTTGATATTTTGCTAAGAATTTATTCTTTCTTTGAGATTCGAACGTGTACAGACTTCGATTGTTTTTTTTTTTTAAATTCCCAGAAACAGGTTTAGTTTGTGTTCGATAGTTTACTTTAAACGAATTAAGACATGCTTTTCTGCGCTCTAAGTGTCAAATTTCGGTTCAAGTTTTAGGTATGATTCGTTTACTAAAGGGTTTTGGGTATAAATCCCCAGACATAAATAAGTAAGTCGGTATAGTTATAGTTTCGTTTTACATTCTCTGCTTACGGTTCTTTGGTTGATAAACTGGAATTTTGTGCTGGCTGACTCTGCACTTATGAAGTGTTAGATGGTTTTGATTTTCTTTGCTCTGTGAACGATCACGAAAAGTACCGTTAGACAGTGAATTCGTATTTAGATATTTTTTAATTTTTACCTTAAGTTTGGTTTGTTCGTACACGTTTGACAATGGAAGTTGTTTTCTTTTTAGTTTCTTAAACTTAAATATCTGTGTTCCAACTGCTTGCAAGGCGATTTGGATAAGTTAGTCGAGTTTGGTTTTCTTAATTATAAGATTTCGAGTAAACGTTTTATTTGCGTTCGTACGAATCCCAATCGTTGCAAATAATTTGCCATTTTAATTTAAGAGGCTACAATTGCTAAATTTGGGGTTAAAATGAACCCCAAATTTAGCACCGCCAAACCCTGAACGTAGCAGGAATGCATTGGAGCACTCCCTGCGTCTCATACGGTTAGCTCTGTGTCGGTTTCTCAAGAGTATCGAGTGCCCAAAATAAACTAGCTGAAAATAATCAATCTTATAACCTCGTGTATAGAAGTATATTAACTTATCAATAACCATATCCAATTAAATTTGTCTAATATGTTATCGAGTTCAGTCAAAACTGCTAGTGTATACTAATTGGATCTGTGATGATTCCTAATTGTTACTGTTAATAATATTGTTATATGTCCATCGTAATGGTTTTTAACATTTTCAGTCAAAAAATTTACTAACATGCGCGAACGAAGCTGCGGGCAAAATTTAGAATAACAAAATTTTACGTGTATTCTTGTGGATATTGTGACTCGTCTATTTAAAAGAACAACCGAATGAAGGAAAATTTTTGAATTTGAAAAAAATTTTCGCAGTCTTCTTTATACTACAGACTATCTGCCACACAACCTCCTTAAGACTAGTTTTGAGAAATCCCTTTTCCATATATTCTGCGTAATAATATGTTAATATCATATCCATATCTTCTTCCAGAGCCTGTTGAGTATTTCATCACAACAGATTGCGTAATTACATCTCACATAATTGCTTGTCTGCGTTTACTCTAACGTAGAACCAGATGGAGATGGTAAAATGTGGAGGAGTGACATGGAATAAAGAACTACCTATAGTTACTGTTTACAGTGCATTTTCGTAGAGGATTCAGCATTCCAAAAGATTAAGTGCATGGAATGAAAGATCTCTCGTATGGGCAAGTAAACCAAAAAACATTTTAAAGCTCATTAAAAAGTGTAGGGCTGTGCATTGGCCTCGAGCCAACTTAAACCTTTTTTGCACAATACGCTTCCTGCCAGCTCATAAACTTGTAATATTGGGACGTTTGGAACGTCAAATTATTTTGATAGCTCTGACAGCTGTATTTATTTTCATTTTCCTTAAAGACACCAACAGGTAATAGTTGAATTTAAAAGTATAATTTAAGACATTTTGCAATGTTATACATATCAAATATTGTCAAAACAGAGGTTAGAATTTTTTAGCATGTCGAAATTAATATGTGTAACCTTTTTATTTGATCATTTTGTACACACAATATAAAATACGAACATGATAGAGCTTACAAATAATGTGCAAACCGCTTATTTCTAAATAAATCACTTCCAGCAAACCTGAGACTGGTGAGTGTGTAAAAGGAGGAAATTTAGTGCGTACTAAATAAATATACATAAGAATTTACTAGTTATGGGACGTTTTCACTGTATGTATTTATTTAACTTCGATAAATTTGTGAGGCACTAAACGGCTCATATTGAATCATTAAATAAAGAAATTCAGCTAACCATACTGTGTATTTCTCTGACATAGCCGACCTCGACGGCTCGAGCTTTTTTTCTGGAGATTTCTTTTCTCAAATGGGTAATTATTATATTTTAAAATATAGCCATTACTTTTATTAAATATTTAAATTTAATTTCATAATAAATTTATCTCATCTAAAAGAAGGTGATGAGGCAAACAAAGACCCGTTCATCCAATAAATAAAACAGGGATTTTAAATATAAAAAACAGAATTCCACCTTGTAGACCCGACATGATAATAAATAATAAATAAATATTTCAAACAATCACAGCACATTTTCTAGCCCAAATTAAGTATCATTAAGAACTTGTGTTATAGATACTAGATAACGGATAAATAAACTTAAGAAATATATAAACACACATACATTTTTTTTAATATATAAATATTAGAAATAAACTTAAATAAACATACATACACATCCATGACTAGAGATCAAATATAATATAATATCTGCTCCTACCAGGATTCGAACCCGGGACCTCTGGCATGAAAGGCAAGGCTACTTACCTCCATACCAAACAGGCCGTCACACACGATGAACGCGATAAGACAGTATAACTTTGGTTTCGTGAAGACACACCTATTATTAAAAAGCTTTTACTACGTAACGAGTGTCGATAAGTAAAAATTAAGACAACCCAAAACAATAAGTTAAATTAGTACTCCACTTTTAATAACCTCACGGTCTCAGCATCCAGATCGCTCGGCTAGGATCTCTGCCTTGACTCTCGACTCTGAATGGAGCGTCATTATCTCCTCGCAGCGTAATCAACCGAACTTCGCCGCTACAATTTCACACACCACGGATCGACGTCAACTGTCACACATACGCAGAGTTAAATTATGAAGTCGGTTACGCAGACTCAGACAGAAGTAAATATAGACATTGCAAAATGACGTCTTGTAATGTGTGTTTCGCGGTTATTGCTTGTTATGGTGGTAGACAAAAAAACTGTATGCACATGTGTCGAAATATATGAGTTCCATGTAAAGACCTACCGTGAATATTTTACAGTAAGGTTTGATATCGTTTGTCTTCTTTTTCTGTAGGTTCATTCAGTAAGCTATTTAAATACATTATTAGCACTTGTCGGTTCTGGGTTCCAACCGCGCTCCTCTAGGATACACAAAGACGAAACCCAACCGTTAAGGTAGATAAGTATACAGCTTTAAAAACTTTTTATTTTGATATCATAAGTTTCTAAAAAGGTTATATTTTGACTCACTTGTAGACATTTTTGAGTCGGAGATATTTTTAGTAAGAGTTGTTCAAATTCTTCGTAATTTGTCAATAAAAATGTATTATTCTTGCGCAGTTTGAGTAGTTGTCAAGTGCGAAATATTATATACTGCCTGTCGTAAATATTGATGGCCCAATCTATCCTCAGATCAACTTCATAAATTAACTCCTTTAGCGGCCGCACTTAAGATTTAAGTCCAAATTTGCTAAGCAAAATGTAGCGTAATTATTCTATCTAGAGCGTAATTATTTACAGGCACTGAAAGTGGCCGCGTATGATTAAAATAGCCAATAATAGGTTTTTATAAAGATATTGCTTTATATAACAAAAAAACTACCTGGGTAAATCTAGCTCGGAAGCGATTTTTTTTAAGTGCACGTCCTTCGGGCGATCGTTTTGGTTATTTATTATGAAACCAAGTGATTTATAATTCTCAGGGCCTTACAAGAAGTCACGTCCTCCTCGGAAATTACGCCGTGATTCAAGATTTCAAGGGATCTTTGACTTAAGGGGTGACAACATAAAGTTCTGTTGAATTTATATCATGTTGTATTTTATATTTTTGAATCATATATTTTTATATATGTTTTTTAATCGTCCCTTCAAGGAATTCTAAATTAAAACTTACTTATTTTCAAACCGAATTGGAAAACTAAAGATTTCTTTTTAAAATGCAATATGTAAAACAATAAAATATTATTATATCACATCTTAAGAATCATATTTAACAATTTATTTACATTTACAAGTTATACATTAAGAAACTATATAATTTAATGCAACAGACAAAATTGGTTTGCTTTTAAATAAAAATCTCGGCGTTGGTTTGATAGCGTGTATTTTAAACGCTCAGCTTAGTCATATAAAACAATATCGGTTATGCACCAAGAGGCAGGCAGCGCCTTAAAGCCCAGCAGGTGCGTAGTCCATCAAGGGTCGTTTAAAGTGACGCATCTATGTGACCGGGCGTTGTTCGCTGAGCAGACTGCTGAATTTACCTGTCAGCGATTAAGTCATTACATCTGAATAATTGGAGTTTACGCAAAGATTTTAATAATTAACTTAGCTTTCTCCCCGTCGTGGATTCGAACCCAATGACTTGTGAGCCCATGAATTGGACAATGCCAAATGAGCACTTAATATATAACACAATAAGAACTTATGTACATTAAGCCGACTACAGTAAAGGTGAAGGTAAACATCTTGAGGAATATGTGTGAGTAAAATTCTGCCAACCCGCAATAGGGAAGTGTGGTGGACTATACATTTCCTAATGCCACCCATTAGTTGGGTGGTGTTCATCCCTGCACTGGGATATTAAGGCTGTCGTGTAACTTAGCTTTTAATTTACTTTTTATAACAGATTTAAACTTGCTGGTGAGCGGAATAAATGTAAAAATGTTGAAAATTCAGAAGGTTATATCAATAGCAGATAATTTATATGAGCACATATTGCGTCTGTTTTTCCAGAAAACTATAGTCCCAGTTCTTTGAAGCGTCGAGTGAATAGGTATCTCGTGGATAGACGTGTAATACCTTCGTCTTCATCGTCAGTTTCCATCAGGTGATATAGAAGACAAACGTCTCATCCTTATTCGATAAAAAAAATGATTGTTGAGGAGTAGCAGAGCAACGTAACTTTCGTCCTGATAAATCTCCTTCCTACATTAAAACCAAATAAAAAAGATCTAAAGTTTCAACATAGAAGATGCGTGACTGTTGATGCGACATGTTACGAGTATTCGACCGTACCAAACTTTCGATTAATGGATAAAGCTTTTTAAATAAAAGTTGTATGTGTATACTCTATAATCATTAACCTGTCCCTTATATACACAATCCACATCCTAATTGATTCCTTGTTCCTTTTGAATGCCGCCATGATGGTTTCATATACCTTGCTTATAATAATATGAGCGCGCCACCTATCGGCGCACAAGTACTACAGAGTCTATGTCGGTCGACGGATGATGTTAGACGTTGCTACGTCACGAACTGAAATTAATAGCTAAATTTCAAGATCTTAAGTTACTCAAGTATTTTTGACCTTTCCTACGTTATACTGAGTGTTGTGTATACATAAACCCTATAGTGATGGGTTTGGAGGAGCTGACCGGCCGGCAGCCACGTTGCCCCGTCGTTGGCGGACCCCATCAATCCTACCTATCCAGGTTAGTGTTATGCTGTTCTCTTCCTTGAGACCACTGGGTTTTAAACGTAGGTCAAAGGATAAATGCAAAGCTTTGCCAGTAATGATCGTCCATATACAATTTAACTCCAAAGTCTTTTTATATATATAATTAATAAGGCTCGTCTTGTGGCAACAGTGCACGCCTGCTATGAAATTCTATCAAGGGTCCTGCCGGGAATAACAATGGCTTAACGGATCTTAACTAACGTACTCAGCTTGTAAGTGCCATCAGGATGAGGGGAATATTTAACATGGAAAGGAATTAAATTGTGTTTGAAATTTTAGCACCATTAAGGATACATTTATTGACGTGTAAACACAAAATATATAATTATTTGTGCTTAATTAGGACTTTTTTTACTATAACTTCGTGAGTCTTTAAAAAGGTTTTAAATAAATCGATTAAAGTTATAAAGTTACTTCGAATCAGATGATTTCTTGATGATTTCTCATGTCGTACCCTCAATAATTCCATAATAAAAAAGAGGCGTGGTTTAGTTCGCCCACAAAACAAACGTTTTATCAAAATGGAGTCCGATCAAAACTTTGCTGAGTCCACCAAATAATCCAAGAAACAGATAGTTATTCTTTCTTAGGTATACTTTTTGACCTACACTGTGCGTGGAACTTGCATGTTGAAAATGTTTGTTCTAAATTAAACAGGTTCGTCTATGTCCTATGGAAACTGAATAAAATCACAAATAAAGAAACGGCACTCAAAGCTTGCTTCAATCCTAAGGTATGGTATTCTGCTTTAGGGGAATTCGGTTAAAATAAATAAAGCATTCATGTCTCAAAAGCAGTGTATTCGAGCAATAGCTGAATTGGATTCGTGGACAACCTGCAAGCCTTTGTTTAAAAGCATGGAACTTCTAACCGTTCCAAGTATGTATATCTACGAAACAGCGTTGTTTGTTAAAATGCATCCTGAATGTTTTGTTAAGAAAAAAAATCTTGTGTTTTAATACTAGATTTCCAAATAAATTATGTCTTCCGAATGTTAGAACTGAAATATGTAGCAGAAATTGCCTCGTTATGTGTATACATTTTTTTAATAAATTAACTAATAACATAAAAACCTTGCCACTTAATAAATTAAATACTTTCTGCGCCGATGGCTAATTGAACAATGTATTAATGATATAAAAGATTTTTTTAAATAGCAACTTTGACATGAAAAATAATGTTAAGTATTAAATAATTGTGCTCTCTAATAAGGAATAAATATCTTGTGATTATAATTATAAATAGTATCAAACATAGAATAATGAACTGTAGAGTGATTTTAGATAGTTTTAGGTTAATATTGCATGCTGTAATACAGTAAAATATGTGCTCAAAAAAAAATTATGTAGCCCACCATATTTCTGCAATAAATTTATTTTGATTTTTGAGAAACAAGTAACCATAACTAAAATTTGCGAATATCGTCTGAGTTTAAGCAGCATATTCATAGAAAATATATGAATAAAAAGCTCTTCGCTACACAGCTGACGTGCAATCTCCACATTCCCACAGAGTAGTCTCTGGCACGGCTCGACTGTCAGTTATTCTAGCAACAAATCACTCCAGACTTGGGATTAGTTTTATAAACTGTGAAGTACATATATTTCGGCGCGTTAAAATCAAGGGCGAGAGTCCATTGTGAACTGTATATTTTGATCTATGAGCTATTTATGGATGGAGTATCTGAATTTTTTTACTTTAAATGTGCAGATATTCTTTTTCTGGTTAAAAATGAACAAAGGGAATAAATTGGTACACGTCTTTTTATTTACCCTAAGTTAGAAAATAGTTATAGTTTTATTGTGATGCGTGTTGCAACTTCTGTAACTGTTGTAATTGTTTACGTAGAACTAGATTTGAGAAACATATTTATCTTTATAACAAACACTTTGAAGTCATAATAATAGCCAGCTTTTTGCTTACAGAATATAAAGAAACTTGTGCAAGTATTTCGACTTTATGCATCTGCCACTAAGAGACGCTAAAACAGTAATTCCTCGCCAGGTAGTTAAGCTTAATGATATGACTCTATCGTCGTAAGCTCGCTAGCTTTTACTAATAGTTTAACTGGCAAATAGCCAATAGCATTGCAAATTATTTTTAAATGTTTATAAATGGATGCTTTTTAACAGCTTTTAGTATTCGAAATGCGGAGAGCAAAAAAATTGTAAAGGTAAATCGAAAAAAGTAATCATAACATTTAAAAAAAAGTAAAGTAACGTAAAGTGAATATTCTGGATGAAAAGAATAAATAGTTAACACATAATTTTTAGACTTTCCAAATAAAACTAAACTGTGATTGATTAGTTAAACTAATTATCAAAGCAGTCAAGGAATTTATAATTGTTTTTTTAATAATTATTATCATAAGAATTATTTTTCTTAAACAAAAAAATTGCTACTTACCTGAAGCCGTTGTGATCGAAGAGTGTATTTTTGGTATCAAAAAAATGTATACTAAGATAGATACATTAAACTTCCTTTTGGTCCAACTTAAATTATATTCATGTGTAACACAGAAAATATGAGATTTCCTGAAAAACATCCACATCAGGTATGTCCGCACAGTTTTGCAATTCTTGCATGTTAGCAGATAAACTGTCTTCTTTGGTTTCTCAATCTTTATTCCGGTTTGATCTCCGAGCCTCCTAATCTGCCTGTAGCGATCCTCTTCCATTATCAACCTCCGTCACAATTTCTAATGTCAACTTCACCTTCGCAGAGAGTGTCATTCAGCTCGTGAGGTTCACACTTAACCACCACGGTACGCATTGAACACGGTACAAAAACGTGGTCGTTAACTATGGACCCCAAAAGATTTTGCATATATAATTTTAAACATAATGAGTTCCTTTACTTCCTCATACAAAGATTCCCTCGTTCACCGTATGGAACTTAATATCGATATAATTAACTGTAAAATATACATTAAAACAGTCTAAACATTGTTTGTGTTTACTGTTTTGGTAATTTACCTTGTTACTTTAGTCAGCGATCTGTTTCACTATTGGCTACTAACGGTACAATGTTTCCTACCCTGCATTACACAACAATGATTTTTAAATCAACATGGTTTAAGCTTTCATGGGTTTGGTAACTATTTGTTACAAATTAATATTTCAAATTGTGTTTCATATGTAAATTGAAATAAATTTTACTTATAATTTAAGCATACCCACTGAAGAAATGCTTTTTTATATAATATGAAAATAAAGATTGGTTTATTTCCGCAAATTCACACAAAACTTAATTCTGTATTTCGATATTAACGATAAATCATCAAATTAGTTATTAAAATGACATAAGGAAATCATAAGGCTCAGTAATTGTCCTGTTTGACTAAATGATGCAGAGCTTAAGAAAGAAAAAAGAAACCGGCTGCATGGGCTAGATGCCTTTGCCTTCCCCTAAGGGTAAATAATTTAAAAAAAGAAATGCCATCACATGTTTCTTAAAAAAACTCATTGTCTTGAGTGACATTACACTCATACCACCTAGACTTTATCCTTAGACCTGAAATAACTGTGTCGTATGTAGTTAACCTTTATTTAGTTAATGTTACAAGATATTAGGTAGGAAATGGAAATTTAGGACCTAAGGAGGTGAAGTGGGGTGTTTTGGCGAGAACAGGACTTCCGTGTACGTCGCCATGTTCACGGAACTCCACCATACAAATATTTTTTGTATGGTGGAGTTTTGCTTGACATTATAACTTTTGGTGACCTGTATTATTTTAGTTTAGACTTTTCTTTAAGACTAGTTTACTTACCCATGTCATCGATGAGCGGCGCCATCCGAAGCGTGACGCCAACCAGCATGAGGCAGAGGAAAAGCAGCAGACAGGCTGTCACCATGATGGTGTAGCGTGCCCGTCGGGGCAGCTCGTCCGGGTCCAGCACCTGATGGAGAAGATGTTGAAACATGATGAATAACCTAAGAGAAGGTCGTCAGTTGGATGGCTTTAAAGTTAGGTGATTATGTTTAATGGGCATCGATAAAGCGAGCTAGGGAAAGGCGGATTAAACTTCGGGATTTAACTTGAAGATATACATTGTCTAAACTATAGGATAGGACTAGGATCGCATTATAATCAATTTAATAAAAAAAGTAGCATAAATACGTAAAGATGTCTCTGGCGGCTATGAAAAAATAAAGGCAAATAGCGTAAAATGTACTTCAATCGCATGGACTGCGCTGCGGTCTGTAAGTTTTCATAATAACTGAAGGAAAAAATACAGAAGGTTAGTGATTCCTCATAAGAATATCAGGATGTACAAATTCGCAATGTACAACACATCTTGTTTTATTTATCTGTAACATATTTGGTATATGGTATAACGGTTTGTATCTTGTTTGACTAGCTCAACGACATAACTTCTCTTTCCGTGTTAACGTAGTCTATAACCTCCTGTTTCTTTGTTTGTTTCTTTCATATCGTAGTCAAGCTGTATACCTAATTACCTATTTCATGTATTTTACAATGTTAGAGTGTAGAGAGGTTTTTTTAAGCCGGCTTTTTATCGGTCTACTTGTAATAAATTTTAAAGGCCGAAGCGAAGTTGTATTTATTACGCAATCACGATGAAGATGAAGAAAGGAAGACAATCAGCACGTGCACTTTTTCATCTATGGAGCAATAAAATATTGAGGTTTTTTGTGAACAGATATGAGTACTTAATAATGTTTTTAATGCACGTATTAGGCACTTATCAACAGGTTGATTATTAATAAAATGTTGTATTGGCTGTTTTAAATACGCACTGAACAGTTGGGTAAGATATGATCAGTAGATCACGATCGAAAGCTTTTTCGAAAGAATTGGATCACGTCACCCTTCTGCGCAAACTCCAGGAAATCGGTATCTGTGGTAACCTTTTACGATGGTTAGATTCGTACATGTAAAATCGTAGTCAAGCGGTAGTAGTGGGTGGCTTTCGGTCGAACTTCACAAGCATTCCCTCTGGCGTCCCACAGGGATCTATATTAGGACCGCTTTTGTCTCTGTATACCTTTACGACATTGGTGTATCTTTGCGATACGCAAGTTACGTAATGTATGCCGATGATATGAAGATATACATGAAGATCGTTAACCGTTCAGACACTCAAAAATTACAATTTGATTTAAACTCTTTATCTGACTACTATAAAAAAATCGAATAACTATCAATGTCAACAAATGTGTATATATAACGTTCACACGGAAAAATAGTCCACTGCTGCATACCTACTTGATAAATGGCACGATTGTTAATAAGGCTAGTCGCATTAGAGATCTCGGTATACTTCTTGATTCAAAATTGCTCTTTAATGAACACATTACAGACATCGTAACAAGGTCGTATAAAAATCTAGGTTTTGTACTAAGGAAAACCGCACCATTCTCGGATACCTCATGTATAAAACTACTTTACTACTGTTTTGTTCGGAGCATACTAGAATACTGCAGCCCAATCTGGAGTAGTCAGTATGTTCTATATAAACATCAAATTGAAACTATCCAACAAAAAATTTTAAAACATCTTAATTTTAGACAAAATTTACCCCACATGCAGTATCCAGACGCCTGTGTACACCATAGGCTATTTATCTTTAGAAAATCGACGCTGCCTCCTAGATATGCTCCTCCTGTATAATATACGTAACGGTGCTATAGATTGCTCAGACCTAACGCATGTGACTATTACCTTACAGACTCCATCCACAAGAACGTGACATACGCGTCTATTTCACATAAAACGGTCCAAGACGAACTATACCCAAAACTCAGTCATAAATAGACTGAAAAACACATATAATAAGAATTTCTTACAATACTGTGACATCTTTAATGACAGCAAGCCGAAATTCAGAAATAAAATTGTAGCGGCTATACAATGTTAGCAAAGTCAGCAAAACCCCAGACTGGACTGCCGCGTGTTCTAGGCAGTTAGTCGTCTGCGCAACACCGCCTCGCTAGGTCAACTTGTATTACATAAGATAAGGACTTATGATACTGACTTATGTAACTACGTTTAAGTGTTTGAAAATAATAGACTGAGTGAATTTAAAAGGTTTTTGGTTTTATTGCGTCACTACCTCCAAATTGGTGACCCCGACGTGATCAAGAAGACGACTCACGGTGACGCGCGAACCTAGCGAGGGTGCATATTGTTTAGTAATAAATAAAAAAGTGAATATTAAAGCGTCGCGCCTGCAGCTACCGACATGGAGTCGGAAATGATCAAATTCCTGCGCAACATGTCCCTGGAGCTAAAGGAACTCCGCGGGGAGATCGAAGAGATCCGGTCGCGAGGCAGGAGCTACGGACGACCGCAGGACAGAAGCTATGACGGAGGTCGGTGGAGATCGCGACCCAGGAGCAGGACAGCGTCACGACATCGGGAATCAGGGAACCGAGCGTGGCTGTGTCGTCATCATCTCCGGTTCAGAGAAAAGGCAACGCAATGCGAGCAACCTTGTGGCTGGGTGAATGGACAGGCAGCGCGGTTGGATTCGGAAAATCTAGTTGCAGTACAGTCAGCGACGGGGAGCGACTGTGCTGAGGGCAATCACCGATTATGCGTCCGAGAACAGAAAACCGGCTTAGTGTACCTGGTCGATACCGGGGCTAACGTGTCAGTGATTCCAGTGAATAAAGTGCCGGACAAAAGAAAGGCAAGCGAATGCCCGTACAAACTGTATGCTGCGAACAATACGGAAATAAAAACTTATGGTGTAATATCGTTAGAAATTAATCTTGGTTTACGCCGTAGTTTTAGATGGAATTTTATTATAGCTGACGTAAAACAACCCATAATTGGGGCAGACTTTTTAAAGGCACACGAATTAGTAGTTGATTTATACAATAGACGGTTGTTGGACGGCCGCACTAAATTAGATACGCAAGGTATATTAGTTTTGTATAACGAGCCCGCGATAACGAGTATTCAAAATGACAACCCATATCGCGAGCTTCTAGAACAATACTCAGAAATAACGAAACCAATTTCTTTTAAGGAGCCCAGTAAACACGGTATCGTACATTATATAGAGACTACTGGCCCCCCGGTTTTTGCTAAAGTAAGACCATTACCGCCGCAAAGATATAAAATCGCTAAGGGACGTTTTTTTATATTGCAGACCGGCCTCTCGGGCAATATACCCTTAATATTTTAATGATTATTATTAGGTCAAGTACCTACATCAAGTCGGCCCTTGAAAAATAGGTATCCGCAAAATGTTATTTTTTTGTTGTATAAGTGATCTTTTTAAATTACGTGTAATTAATTTTGTACCCATTTCAAACAACTTGTAAATAATTATTGTTGCTAATTTCTTATTTCAAATTTTTGTAAAACAATTCAATTACAGGTACATTGTGTATGAAACATTGCCTTAACATATTTTGTTACGAAGCATCGCCTTAACATATTTTGTTCTATAAATAGATTGTAAGAAACAAAGAGCATTGAGCTTTGGAATGCGATATCAGACCTAGTAACCCGTAATGTAAACACAGATTCAGCAATCATGTCGAATCAACGTCATCTGGTACACTTCTGTAATAAGTTTAGTGTAAGGTAATATTATGGAGTCATATTTTTTAAAACTGGTAAAAATTTTTTGTTTTGTTTTTGTTCTCTCCAAGGTATAATTAAAATGCAATAGCACTTACGAGATACAGGATGTTTGTTTGTTGAATTGTATAATTTTTTTTGGTAAAGATAGTTTATAAAATTTTTTTAAAAAAGAAGGGGTGTGATGTAGCGGCTATACAATGTTAGCAAAGTCAGCAAAACCCCAGACTGGACTGCCGCGTGTTCTAGGCAGTTAGTCGTCTGCGCAACACCGCCTCGCTAGGTCAACTTGTATTACATAAGATAAGGACTTATGATACTGACTTATGTAACTACGTTTAAGTGTTTGAAAATAATAGACTGAGTGAATTTAAAAGGTTTTTGGTTTTATTGCGTCACCACCTCTAAAAAATCATAAGTATTTTAACAAATGGAGACACACAAACACACACACACACACACACACACACACAAACACACACACACACACACATACATACACATACAAACTCATAGGCATTTGTAGCTGGAAGCAGTTTTATAACTAATATATTTTTAATTATCTCTTAATATTCCTCATATCTGTATTATTATTATTATTTTACTTTTACTCTTAATGTATAAGTCTGCATCAAAGTTAATTCTGTATAATGTAACTCCATAATTGGCCTTCAGTCATATTTTAAATAATTCATTTGTATTTAGTGTAAGGGCTGTGAATTTTGTGATAAATAATAAATAAATAAGTAGGTTACGAGACATTTTTATTGCACAGTAAAATCTGTAACCCTAACTGTCATGCATTTTGTCCAAAAACCACTGCTGGCTTTTTAACATTACTTGGATCGACTTGCGCGGACCCGAGATAAGAATTGAATTCGGAGTTTGCCCGATAGACAGTTGATGTGTCACTGTCATTTTATAGTAGATTGATACAGAAATACAACTATATTTTAAACGCCTTATGTTTAACGCCATCTGGTAGAGAGTGGATAAACTAATTATACCTTCAAGCAAGTTGTAATAAAAACCTATTAGGAAAACAAACCTGAACCAGTTTTGACTGCTTACAAAACGCCATCTGTATTCAAATACTCGTAACTGTTTATGTGCATGTTACTGTTAACTGTTTCTCGATTTTAGTTCTGGCACAATGCATAGTTAAACCGACTGACCTGTATATTTTCTATGAAAACTGGACAGGCTTTATCATACAAATTATAGCAAATTTTTTGGTTCCACTTCTTAGATCAAATCTAGATATTACTCTCAAGAAGTTTTTCACATAAAACTAAAATATCATTAATTGATGAAACCCTAAAATTCCTTTCATTCATTCCTTCGAACCCAAAAATTACAAAATGATAGGTACCTCTATGTACTCATTGAAAATAAATAGCACACGTTAGTATGTAATATCTCAATGTGTCCTAGGAAAAAGATTTGTCGCGATATAAGCTCGACAGCTCCATCCGTTCGTTTGCAAATGCAGTTCTACGAGCCCCAATGCAAAAGAGTTTGTCTAGCGCCACATACTACAAGTGGTTAATATTCGAAGTAAAATTTAGATAAATAAATTTAACTTTATTAGTTCAATAAGTCCACAGTGGTTTTGAACAGATAATGAAGTTTATTTGCAATAAAAGAAGCAGCATAATATTGCGCTATTTAAATAAAATACGACTATAATAAATTCTTGGGGAACCGTTAACATCCACGCAATAAACTTCGTCCGTTGCGTTGAACGGCGCAAAATAGTTCGTCTACCACTCAGTGGCGTCACCTTTAGCATCGATCACGGCCTTTCAGCTTCGTGGCATCGTTGCTACCAATTCTTCACATTGTTGTGTTGTTGTTAAGTCACAGACAGATAATTTTTTTCCTTTATATTGCTATTAGACCTTGCTGGATGCTTGCGCAGCATTTTCTTACATTTTCCACCATAAGGTGTCATTCGATGTCAAATCTGGACTACATTATACGGCTCTGATTCCGGTTAAACCAAGCCTTGGTTGCCGTCGCAGTGTGACAGAAAGCACCATCTTGTTGAAAGGCATTACGATGTTTCAACGTTGGAATCGAGGGCAAGAGACTTATTTCCAGATTGTTTTGGTACTATATTGCGGTAACAGTTCCTTTTACAAAATATAGACGTACCCAGAACTTGTGCTGACATGCAGCCCCATATCATTACCGATCCAGGAAACTTCACTTATCTTTTGATACAATCGGTATGGAATGCTTCATCTTTATTTCTGATAACTTTTTTCCGTACATCACCGATCGTCACCTCAAATTTCGATTCATCACTCCATATTAATTAATCGCTAGATAATCCCAAGGCACGGGAACATTTTTTTAAAATAACGTTATTGAAACGTTTCTTACAGTTCTTTGTATAGAATTGCGTTAGAGACGAAAACGGGTTGAGAACGGTTTCATAAATCGGTTTTTTCCACAGGACGACAACTGTGACAAGCGTGAACTTGTTTAGTTAAGCTAGGCCGTACGCATTCATTTCGTTTACTAATCCAAATATGAAATACCAACGGAAAGAATTTCATATACTCGTAGAATTGTTCGTGTTGGACAACACGAAAGAGATTTTAAAAAAGACGATCAAGAAATTTTTTATTTTGTTGTTTTATAAAAACGTTATTTATAACGTTCAGTTCGAACGCTCCAACACTCGCACCAACGCTCCTGAATGTACCAACGAAGTCTTGGGCGATAGCTAGAGTCTGATATCTGTATATATTCATATACCTATAACACCTTGTTGATAAGGGGCATATTACTTCTTAAATAAACAGAGGAAAGTAAGCATTAAGTAATGTTGTACAACTGTGGTCGATGGCCAACGACTGGTCAGATGATAAATGGACAATAAATGTTTAAATATAATTTAAGACAAGCTTCTAAATTTTTTATGAGCGGTTTTAGACTTTTCAGCCATCTTAGTTAATTTTTACATTAAGAATGTTTAGATTTTGCATATTAGTAATTACAATGTGGGGATCGAGAACAAACAGCAGCGCACTGATGCACCATAAAGTTGATTTGCAATGCAGGTGACGAGCGCTGTGCGGAAAGAGAAAAATCGTTGAGTTTTTTATGTTGCAACCACCCCCGGAGAACTGAAAGAAGTTACCTCGTCGTGAAACGTTCAAGCGTGAATACATACATATGTAAGATTATTTACGGTATTACGTATATAATTATGTATGTTTAAATTAGGTACACACTACTTTGTTATGTACTAATCTTTCCGCTCACAAGGCGCCTTTCTTTTAGAAATAAGCCGTACCTTTGTACATATTTAGTCTTTAAGGTATTTATATTATTTTTATATGTGTACAACAGCTGTTAAATAAATAAAATACATTCTTACACTTCATGTCATTGATCGATTATACTTGGCTTAATCACCTTTTAATTTAATTGGGGGATAACATTTTTGTAAGTGTAGTGAAATAGAGATGAGTTGTAATAACTAATTCTCAAAATACTTGCTTGCTGAATCATATTTTGCTACGTCGACTCACGAAATTTCATTTAGTATAATTTGTAATCTTCTTGGTCCCTGTGTGTCGCAAAGTCGCATATACGACACGAGGGGTGGCTGATAAGTTCGCAGCCGAAGGTTCTTAACGAATGAAAAGTGAAGATTATTTTTTTTATTGATCAATATAATCGCCCTCAAGTAAAATACACTATTAAGTCGATAATATAATGCTTTCATACCACTGAAAAAATATTCTTTGGGTTTCTCATCAAAATCGCTTTCTACAGCCGCCTTCATCTCACTGTCATCTGAAAATCTTCGCCCCGTAACTCCTTTTTTTTTAATTTGAAAAAAGGAAAAAGTCCGGTCCAGACGGTAGGATGAGTGGCTACTTTCATGACCAATTTCTGTGAATCCCGTAGCTTTAAAAGCATCCATCGCAACCCGATCTGTGTGAACGGGCGCGTTGTCTCGCAGAAACAGCACGCCACGCGTCAACTTGCCACGTCTTTTCCGTACGATTGCTTCATGTGCATGACTCAGTGAACTACCATAACACTAGCCATGCATTGAAATCCCTTTAGTAAGTAATCAATAAAATTCCCTCGTAATCCAAAAATTGGTAGCCATAGCCTTCGACACTTTATTTATTTATTTTGTGTTAAACTAGGCCTAGCCTGTCACTCAAGCACTAGTGTCTTCTGTCTTCTGTCTCAACGTAGCCATTCCTTGCGAATTGTTATTAAAAAAATTGCATTTTTGATAATTACTGTAGGTAGCAATAATATAAATAAAATAACTATGTGGCTAATTTCTAATACTACTGTATGCTGCCGGGTGATGAGTGACATCAGGGCGCACGCAGCATTGAAACTTTGTATGTCTTTAGTGGCCTTTCTTCCCTTGTAATCCACTGCATCGACTCTTGCTTGGGTTCGAGATCATACTGACGCATTCAGGTTTCATCCAAGGTCACAACGCGGTTGCAAATTTGGTCCAAACCTGGTTGACACAACTCCAAACATTTTTTACAAATTTATTGTCGTCTCTGCTTATCGAGTGGTGTGAGCATTCGCAGTACACAAGTAGCACTAAGTTTTTTCATGAGCTAAGTTTTTGATGTAAAATCTCTTCAACCCGTTCTCTGGTAATCGGTAGTTCTTCAGCGATCCGCCACAACTTAATAATTCTACCAGTACTCATTTTTCAAGTTTTTGTCAATTTTCTTTGGTCACAACCGTCACTGGACGGCCCTAGCGGGGGTTGTCTTCATAGTTCATTTGTTGATATAGCCGAGCTCATATTTGCACCATCGTTTATAAAGTTGTAGAATCCTGGCGAACCGATGACATCTCTTCAAAATTTTTCTATAGGCGTATTTCTTTTTTTAACATGAAAATTAATCACAGCGCGGGACTCTAAATTACAAGAATTTTCAATTCAATAATAGGCACAAAGTTTTTTTTCAGTAACTTAACTACATAAATGCTATTCTTTTCTGTATTTTTTTATTTCTAAATAGAAATGTCCTTAAGCACTCTAATAATTCGACTAGAAAATTACACTACACCGGCTTTGAGTGCAAGCAAGACGAGCACGACAGTGAAAAGTGATATGCCCTTTAAAACCCTTGCTTTCTGATTTTCTCTACATGTAATACCAAACCTTCAACGTACATGTATAACCTTGGCCTGCTCGTCAATGGCGGAGACGAGCAACGTGCGGTGCTTGCGTGGCTTGCCGGCGTGCTGGCTGCGCGCGCGCCGCCGCCGCCGCCGCCGCCGCCGCTCCAGCTCGAACTGCTCCCCGCTGTCCAGCTCACTAGAATTGTAGGAAAATATAAAGTTATTAATATATTTATTGCGGCAAAATAGTAAGTTAGCCTAAAAGAGTGGATATATTTTACTTATGAAAATTTGTTCTAGCACGTTTATTACGTCTATTTTATTATTGATAGTAGGTGGTCTATTTCAGAAACACAACATTCAGAAAAAGAACATTGATTCAAATGGCAATTTTCATTGGTGAATATCTGTAAATGGCATTAATTTACATCAATTAGCTAATACGAGTATTTTCTGAAAATCTTCCAAAAATATCTAAAAAATACTACTAGTTTATATACTTGGGTGTAAACCAATATTGGATGTCAATAAAGGACCAGTCCTTCCGTAGTCAGTCCGCATGGTAAAATGTCGGGAGTGGCGTTGACAAGATCCGATTTCAGAGTGAGCTAGAGGACCGAATCGTTCACGGATTGTATGCAATCTATTTCTATTCAATCTAATTCTAATTTTAAAACTTTTTAAATGTTATCGGATCGGCAACGTCTTATGTTAGCAATGGAACGGTCTCAACTCACCCATACTTGAGTTTCCTGTGCTTGTGGCGGGATACCTCGTGCTCGCACCAGTGGGCCGGCAGCGCCTCGCGAGGACTCCCCACGAATGGGGCTTCCTCTGGAAATAGAAACAATTGTAGAATTAGTTTCAAACTTAATATTTTATGTAATGAGTATTTATTGATGCAAAATTAGTTTTTGGTTTACTGCTCGCCAAATGTAGTAAAAAGCTACGTCCAAAAAAATACATTTTTTAACCCAAATTAGTAAAATAGGATGACAAAGTTGTGCACCAAAATTTGTCATCCTATTTTATACTATAACGTTGGCCATATACGGGAAATTATGTTAGTCAAATAAAGTAAATAATATCAAAAATCATATTATTTTCTCACAATTAGTATATGTTTGGAAAAAAATGTACAACAAATTAATTTGAAATGTTATATAATTTTAGAATTATCATCCAATTTCGATTATGGTGCTCGCTCGGCTCGCGCATGCGATAAACGCAGCCTAACATTAACCTAACCCAAATTTACCTACTACGCTTTCTATATAATATTTAGTGGGCGTTGCAAAAAAATACGAATTAGTTTGACGAAGTACGAAAGAGACGAAATAGTACTAAATTTGGTGAACTTTTACTAAATTTGATCAGCGGTTACATTTACAGTTATTAAAGTTATTAATTATGCACATTTCTTTATTTTCGACGCATATTTACTATTTTATACATTCGTTTTTTGGTACACGATATTTTTTTTTGGTGTACTTTGCCATAAAAGGACTAAAGTGTTTCAGTGTCAAATCATATTCTGGTATACAAGATATTTGTCCCCTTAGTTTTTGTGTTGTAGAAAACGTTCGAACTAGCAATCTTCGAATGTTGATATGATTAGGCAACCAGCGGATTCAACTAACCAAAAAACATATGAACGTGTTATTTATCCCAGGGCCTATTGCCTTAGCCTCAGCTAAACAAGGGATAGGGTCAATTTATAGTCCACTAGATTTACCTACTGCAGGTTGACAGAAATTCCCGTTTTTATTCCCCTTCGATATTATTTCTAAGGTAGGTATGTGATTCTCCTCACGATTTTTTCTTTGCCTTTAAAGCAATTGATTTTATATTCTTAAGTTGTAGAAACTCATTAGTATTAGTAGCAGTCACCGGGGATCGAACCCGAACTATCTTCCTTGAAATCGAGGAGCCAGTGCCATGAACACCGATGCTCTTATAGACCAATACATTATTTAACAAATATCAGTATTAATAAGTTATTTCGAGTATTACAACTTTTCCTATTATTACGCTTTAATTGAGATTATAATAAATGAAATACAGTATCTAAACATCTATACCTCGATCGTAGTAAAGATAAACAAAATATAAATAAACCATACTCAAATACGTTGGCCGATTTGCGCGGAAAATGTAAGCTAATTCGGGTTAAAATATTGCTCTATGTCACTGTTAGTTTAATAGAAATTAACAGTAATGGAGCGACATGTTTCACTGACTAATTGGCTCACTTAGAGTTCAATTGTTAACTCAGATCTGCGCAGGTCTAAGGGTCTGATTGGTGTGGATCCCGCGTTAACTCGTGACAGGGTGCTGTTTGCCGGTACGCTATGAATCTAGCAACAAAAAACAATACCATGCCCAAGTCATTGTCATGTTTACAATCTACAAAAATGTTTACCTGCTTAGTGGATTAAGCACGGGAAGGCTGGACGTGCATGACCACTCACATCTATACAACTAAGTCATGTAATGGACAAAATATAAAACTCTTAAAGAAGAAAATGTTTTTAAGTGTTATACCTGTAAATAGCATATACTTTAAACTCATTAAATCGAACTCACGGAGCGGTCTTTACCCGCGGTGGTCGCAGGAGAGCGGGTTTCTTTAAAAAAAACTCAAAAAAGGTCGATTTTTGCGGTCAGGTAACTGATGGTTGATGATAGTTGGCACAAAACCGGGTCTTTCTGGCTAATTAAGCCACAATCTGCTGTATTTGAGTTATGAAGCTTCGCTTTGCTTGATTCTCATAACCAATAAACTCTATAAATCTCTGCAAATGTGTAGCTACATTTAAAAGAAACATACATATTAGAAACCACAACTCTCGCCAGCATAAAAATCCCTCAAACTTAACTCAAACCGACCCATTTAGCGATCATTATTCGCGATGATTTACCCTAAAGTTTCTTACTAGCGAAAAAATGCTCCTAGATATTAGTCAGCGAAACAAAAGAGGTCGTCCCACTACGCCATTAAATCCTGGATAGGTGACTGGAATTCTACCTAAGTATGCTTTGGGGGAGCGTAAAAAATGTATGTCATCACATGAAAGCTGGTAAGTAAGTATATTCCTATTATTTCGGGAAAATTACTTCTAGAGAGGAGGTAAATTGAGAATGGAATGAAAGGAAAAAAAATTTTATGAAAAGTGACATATTTGTCTTATCTGAATTTTTTTTTAATGTTTGAAGCGGACTAAGACCTACGTGGTCAAATAAAAGGCGTGTTTGTTTTTCACGATACAGAATACATGTACTCATCTTGTTAAAAATTGTCAAATGTGATTTTTATCATTATGTCGTATCAAAGAGTAATATTTTATTTGACCATTTAGCTGCTTAATGGATTTCAGTCTCCGCATAATTGGCTGTTGAATTTGTGACATACATACGTATGTTTGTCGTGTTTACCTAGTCCATTGTAAAACCAGTTACGTATATTTTATATCAAGATGCAATATTGTCATGCTTTAATAAATATTTCATTTCTTTCGTTGAATTATGGTATCAAGAGAGCACTCGTCCGTCAAACGAGAGTTGGGTCCGAGTACTGCCCAGGGCATTTTCTCTTTTCTTGTATTCCATTAAGGCATAAGCGGGCACGGGAAGGCGATATTCGATCTTATGTTGCCAGTTGCCCAGTAACTGTCTTGTACTTAAGGATTTATATTCGTGGTCATATATTTTCATTTCTTTTGTTAAGTCATTATAATCATAAATTAAAAAAAAAATTTAATTACGTCATGTTACATTGTTAAACTCTACATTTATACTACGATAATATTTAATTTGGTTGCATTTAACACTGTGAAGAATCTTTGTAGTGGCTCGGAGATGATGTCATTGCGACCAAACGAGGAATACATATTACCTTTGATTTAACTTGTATTTATTTATTTATTACAACAGTTTGAAATGTGTGATAAATTCGTATCACAAAATGTGAACTAGAGACGAGATCGCAAAACAATTGTGAATGTATGGCATAGCATTTAGTCTTTTGCCATTTCATAAAGGTCTAAAAGGTCAAACTAGTATATTTTAATGTTCTGGTAAGTCAATGATTCTGTAAATGTTGTCTGAGGCGTTCAAATTCAAATATTTATTTCTCAATATTGACAATAACTTGTTCTAATTGACGTCAAATAAAACAGAACTCGACTACCAGTTTGGAAAAACCTTCGTGAAGAAGCACTGGCAAAAAACTTCACAAATATATATTTTTTTAGATAAATTTACAATGTCTCTTTATATCTATATAAAAATATTCATATCTGCATCTGTTAGCTCGGTAAGTCTTCCTCCCCTCAAGTATCCAAAGGACGAATACCCTCAACGTTCTTAGGTCAGTGTGCGTGAGAAATATTTTTTTATTATTTACGGTTTAAAGGCTGTCTTCAATCTAGAGACCACCACCGCCTACTCCGTGCACAGTTGAGTTTAGTACTAGTAAACGGCAAACAAGCGCTCACCATCCGGCGGCTGGCTGAGCAGCAGCAGGAGCGGGTGCGGGCGGCGCGCGTGCTCGGCGTGCAGCGCGCGCGCCTTGCGCTCCACCAGAGCCACCAGCACCGCCTCCAGCCGCGCCGCGCCGGACTCCTCCGTGCACACTGCTTTGTCTACCGTCTGGAATTTATCAGACAATGCATGTTAAGGGCCTTCAAACACAATAGTTAATAACTAAGTTGCCTGATTAAATTTATGTCATTACGAATATGATAATGAAAATAAAGACAAACACACTTACTGTGTGGCCCCAGAGTAAGCAGAGCTTGTGTTAGGAATGAACACCCAGACTAAACATATATAAACATAAACAACAAACGAATGCCCCAATCAGGATGCGATCCTGGGACCTCCGGAGTATAAGGCAGGGCTAAGAAGAGTCCCGTTATACCGTAGATTTATGTCCAATCTTAGATCAAATCAATAATTTTTTAAAGGAGCGTGCAGATGTATTTGAGTCTCTAAATCGTAATAAGTTCACGAATAATAATAGCAATATCTTTCGTCTCTAGTTGTTTTATTTAGAAAAAGCTATTAAAAGTAAGATTTTGTGAATACAATAAACTAAGAAGTAAATCCGTGATATCACAGTAGTATTGACGTAGCCGATCTTCGCCAGCCCCTGGTTGGCCCAACAATGGGCTAAGTGACCGCTGTCACCTGTTCACAACATATCTCGAACTCACTTCTGTAGAAGGCTGGCGCATGGTGAGCGCGCGGCCAGCCCATGTGGCCGATCATCGCCTCGACGTCCACGCCCCGGCTGCGCTGCGACCGCTGTCACCTGTTCACGACATATCTCGAACTCACTTCTGTAGAAGGCTGGCGCATGGTGAGCGCGCGGCCAGCCCATGTGGCCGATCATCGCCTCGACGTCCACGCCCCGGCTGCGCTGCGACCGCTGTCACCTGTTCACGACATATCTCGAACTCACTTCTGTAGAAGGCTGGCGCATGGTGAGCGCGCGGCCAGCCCATGTGGCCGATCATCGCCTCGACGTCCACGCCCCGGCTGCGCTGCGACCGCTGTCACCTGTTCACGACATATCTCGAACTCACTTCTGTAGAAGGCTGGCGCATGGTGAGCGCGCGGCCAGCCCATGTGGCCGATCATCGCCTCGACGTCCACGCCCCGGCTGCGCTGCGACCGCTGTCACCTGTTCACGACATATCTCGAACTCACTTCTGTAGAAGGCTGGCGCATGGTGAGCGCGCGGCCAGCCCATGTGGCCGATCATCGCCTCGACGTCCACGCCCCGGCTGCGCTGCGACCGCTGTCACCTGTTCACGACATATCTCGAACTCACTTCTGTAGAAGGCTGGCGCATGGTGAGCGCGCGGCCAGCCCATGTGGCCGATCATCGCCTCGACGTCCACGCCCTGGCTGCGCTGCGACCGCTGTCACCTGTTCACGACATATCTCGAACTCACTTCTGTAGAAGGCTGGCGCATGGTGAGCGCGCGGCCAGCCCATGTGGCCGATCATCGCCTCGACGTCCACGCCCCGGCTGCGCTGCGACCGCTGTCACCTGTTCACGACATATCTCGAACTCACTTCTGTAGAAGGCTGGCGCATGGTGAGCGCGCGGCCAGCCCATGTGGCCGATCATCGCCTCGACGTCCACGCCCCGGCTGCGCTGCGACCGCTGGCGCCACCTGTCGCCACAATAGATTTGTATATTAGACGACCGCGTGAACTGCAGCTTAAGTAATTTAATATATGATGTTTTCTTTTCTTTAAAGAATCCTACTTAAATGCTATCAAGGCTTCTTATCTCTTAAATCTTCGCAAAAAATTGCACGGCTTTATGTGAAATCGTGTTAGCATATATTGTAAGTTAGTAAATAACGGAATACTTTATACCAATAGGAACAACCGTCAGTTAGCGTTCTCTAAATTTAGGCTGGCTACAAGCATCCAATCATTGATTGGGATGTCAATACGTTGTTACAACAAAATACCGAAATTAGCTCAATCTCTGCCACTCAATAAGTTCTGGAAAACTATTAAGGAAACGCGATTTCAAAAAGGTTCCTATAAGATCAAAGATTATTGGATGACAAAAGGGCGCGGGATTAAGGTCCTCACACGCTTTTTCTGCATCTATTTATGAAAAATAAAATATACATACAATGTAAACAGCTTGGCTGCGACACTTAATTAGCACGCACAATTAGATGTCATGTGTATGTTTCTTTCATGTCGTCGTTAATGTATAGTATCTTATAAAAGTTTTCTTATAAAAGACTACCGAGAGGTTTTTTTCCACCGCCTTTTTTCATCTCATTCTGCCCATAATACCTTTTGAAAGCTGAAGTGAAGTTGTATTTACGCAATCTCGATGAAGATGAAGAAAAGGAAACTTTCGTTAATCGTACAATTTTCACCTATGATGAAATAAAACATTTTGTATTTGAATATATTTATATAGACATTATAAAACCTTATGTAAAGGAGTCAATAGTTAAATAAAATTTTAGTAACATATATTTTATCGTTATCTACCAACATTGTTAAAAATTGTCAAACCAGCAGGAGATCTGACAATGTCACCTGGGCTCAGAGATATGGTACACATAGATGTATAGACTACTTGTGGCAAAATATGAAACAGCTTTCTTCACTTATCCTTTCCTTTCGCCCAGACTCCTTGAACGCAAATTGCAATTTATTGCAATGTCTAAAAAAGGAAATATTGGAATCAAATGTCACAAGTCGTGGTTTCAATCAGTAAAACGTGTGTTACTAAATAGTTAAAAACTACTACATGTATATGTATAATTGCCACAAATTATGTATTTTACACAACTCCAGCTAAATTAATATAAACAATAAACTCTCTTTAAACGTTAAGTAATTATATATAAACAAACATGTATAGCAAACTATTGGAACAAATCAGAACTACTCTACATTTGAAAGCCACGGTACGATACGAAATGAAAACCGGTCGCATTAAAAATGCAGAGAAATCCACTACTAGGTGTGGTGAATAATTTTAGGTCATCCACTACGATGAACATCAGTTAAAATCAGATTCCGGAAAACAAGCGAATGACAAAATTGCCAAATGATTGATTTGGGATAGTTTCATAAAAACGTCATGCCAAACGTCTTCTCAAATAAAGAAACTTGCACGCATATTTTGTTTACTTGACTGTAAAACTAACGCTAATACTTTTTCATCATTTGAAATGTAGAGTAGACCGCGTACGTTAGTGGTTATAAAATTCAATGTGTGATTTGCATTTTGATATCAAAAATATAACAAAGAGAATTAACGTTTAGCGCATTATACTGCATCTCTGCTGACCGCTGAGCGCATTTCGACATTAAATATTTGGGCCACAAATCAAAATGCCCTCTGCATTGTAGGAACTCTACAACAGATGGCACCACGTTACAACAGAAGCCGGCGATTGCACGGTTTTTGTTCAATATGTAAAGAGTTTGTACGACTCCGGCCGATTCATTTATATACCAATTAGATAGCATACATTTGGTGCACTTCCCAGTAAATTTTAAGTAGATACGTTTTCAATTATAGAAAACCAATGACCTTTATTGCAGAAAAGAATAAGTAACAGTCCGCGATCATGGTGCTTGCAACTGAATCGAAATATCGGACGCGCGAAATAAAAATCGAAAATCGTGGTAAGAATCCCGTAAATTCTAAATAAACATTTTATAACTGGTAAATTTTTTGAAGTTGATTCCCTTTTTAGCAGCTCCAGCGACAAAGGATTATATCAGCAGATAAAAAGGCAGTTGAAACTGGTTAGCTAGCATTTGTTTCTGATTTTGCCTCAGCGGTTTTTACAGTTTAATCGGAACACAAGCACGTAAATGTTGTTACTGACAACATTGACAATTACTTGTTCTTATTGACGTCAAATAAAACATGATTCTACCACCAGTTCGAAAAAACCTTCGTGAAGAAGAGCTGGCAAGAAACTTCACGGGTATATTTTTTTCAACATAAATTTACAGAGTCTCTTTATGTCTATACAAAATTATTCTTTTCTGCATCTGTTAGCTCGGTAAGTCTCCCTCCCCCCAAGTATCCAAGCGACGAACACCCTCAGACGGCACCCGTTCACGAGTTAACGCGGGATCCAGCCATCGCCCTCCTCAACCATATTAGAGGGAAGTGAGCGACCCGTCATCCAACGCTACCATAAGAAGACGTACTTTAGTGACAATGACGCTTTAGATATTCATCGGGACGAAGAACTCATCGCACAAACAGACACATTACACATGCTTTGTTACAAATACTAGTACAATCCTGTTGATGAGGGGATTATACCCAAGGGCTTTTATCATCCAAATAATCGGATAGTTTATAATATGTGGTTAGAAATATAACCATACTACAGTGGTTAGAAAGACTAGTACCCCCCCCCCCCCAACCCACCCACCCAACTCCCAGTAGAGATCTCATCAAAATAAATTGCACTACCACACTAAGCCAAAAGACCCAAAATAATTTTACATTTGAACCAGAAAAGTCTAAAACTGGATACATGTTATAACTTGTTTTAATTTACCAACAGGAACTGAATCAAAACTGAGAGTTCCAAAGCTCACCGAGCTTACTGGAGGTAACATTAATATACTTTCCCTCTACTAATTAGTTGAGTTTCGCTCAATCCCAACTCAGATCTTAAGGGAGAACTTACAGAAACTTGTTGTATACGCACCTGAAATTGTTTTATATGAGCGGCCATTTTGAAAACATTATTTATGTAAGATATACTTGCGCAAGGCGAATTTAATGTTAATTTTAAGCTGCTCATATTTAGAAAAAGAGACATGTTTATATTCAACAACAACAAAGTAACTTTTAAAAGTTCGCCTTTTACTTCGTTGCTGGATTTACTCGAACGAAGCCGGAGGCAAAGTTAGTCTTTTTAAAGTTGAAAAGTTAATTGCCCCGCACGTATGCAACTGAATTGCTATTTCATTAGCTCTTGATTCCCAGGAAGAGATCGCTTTATCCTATCTTTTTTAAAGGAATAGTGCTTTATATAAAAGAAATCTAGCAGTACCTTTAGATAAGGATCGCTCTAGTAAGATCTTTTTTTAAACAATATGTTCCAGATCAAATCCAATTTCTTTGATATTGAGACAAAGGCCTAGAAAAGGTAAAATTTCCCCAAGTATCCAATTTAATTTTGGTCCACTATCATTTTAGTGGTATATATCAAATAATATCGCGAATATTAAAGTTTCCATTACCGAGGAAACTCACGTAAAGTTTCATTTTAAGTGGAAGCACCTACGGCAGGAAAGTATCCATTAAGTTCTTACATAAAGCATCATTTAACTGGAATAGTTAGACCCGTATTAAATATTATTTTTATGAGTTTTTAAGTAAAACTATTATTTAGTATAATAATTTAGTATATATGTATATAATAATAAATATTAAAAGTTGTATGTTTGTATGCTTATAGAGCTTTATTTTATTTTTTTTTTTTATTTGGTAAAATATCTTCCGCTTACTTAATAGATTTCCAGTTACACAAAGGTTGTCTGGAAGAAATCGCTACCAGCGATAAGACCGCCTTTGCCCACATTAGACTTAAGTAATTTACTGCAAATATTTTTATTGTAATTTTTATTTTGTGTGAGCAATAATGAATTATTATTATTATTATTAATCCGACTAACGCTAGTGACCGATATAGATCATTATTAACATACATCGCTCAAATTGTACAATTTTCGATATTTCAGTATCATATATGTTTGGATCAGGGCATCGAACAAAACTGGTTATAAATTGATTTTTTGTTTTTATTTTTGTATTTCAATATCGATTGGAGCGTCCTCGTAGTGACAGACATTTTGTAATGAAGGTAGATGTTTATAGTCGAGTCATGGTGTTATCTACATGTTTTTATAATATTCCCAGTTCGCTGCATTACCTGCACCGAACACTTACTCCTGTTTGTTTCTAAAATAATGAATGGGCTAGTGTGGTAAGTTTGTCTACAATATGCAAATATATATCGGATTGGACGTAGTATTTATTTTTAAAATAGGTCTGTTATTTACTTAAAGTCAGTGTATTATGCCACCGATG
This sequence comes from Marasmarcha lunaedactyla, assembly GCA_923062675.1. NCBI lineage: Eukaryota > Metazoa > Arthropoda > Insecta > Lepidoptera > Pterophoridae > Marasmarcha > Marasmarcha lunaedactyla. Next base: position 3,045,903 of record OV281344.1, read on the forward strand.
AAACTCCGTTAATTTGGTTTGAAAACGACGCCACATATCCTCGGCCGTAGACACTACTGAATAAGAAATATTAAAAATCGATTTCGAAATAGCTGAACAATATTCGCTTCAACACAATGACCTCGACTTGCGACTTATTTTCACAGACTGTTTTATTTAAGTCAGTTAAAATTAGAAAATAATCGAAAAAGTAGTTTACGAAAAATTCATGTTAGATATTATGAATCCTTGTTAGACACTAGTCGTAAAATATATCGTTTTCTCCAATTCGAATGGTCTGCATTTATTCATACAAGACTGAATAAATACAAATATAGGTGAAAATAAAAATGAAAAAATGCTTTATTCAAAATACAAATGCAAAAAATACTCCAAAATTTAGGAGGCTCTTCCATAATTTTGTGATAATTATTAACTTAGGACATTACATTTTAATTACATTACACATACACGTAACATTACATTTTAATTGTGATAATCATTTACTTTACAAAACCAAATTTTAAACAAACAAAAACAGAATATATATTGCATTTTTGTTTGTTGAGAGTGTACGCGTGTGTGTGTGCATGCGGCTGTGTAGGTGAGTGTGTGTGTGTGTGTGGGTAATGAGTATTTATATAAATGTGTAGGTGATTCATATTTAATAACCAAATAGATAATGTCTGACTTTTGTAAACTACCTTTATTAATTTTATTTTTATTGATCAAAACGTTTACTGCAATAAAGATTCAGTTTCTTCATACGATTTGTCTAGTAACTGTGTGTCCTTAAACAGTGAATACTTAAAAGAGCCTTAAAATAATTAATTTTGAATATATTTTTAAAAAGAAAATTATGATTTTTTGAATTAACTCATTATAATCTAAATGGTAAATTATTAAATATGAAATGACTGCAAGAATATTTTCAGCCTGGAGATGAATACTGCCGTCCGCTAACTAAAACATCGCTAAGCCACAAAGGAGCGATTTGAGTTATGAATGACATCTTAATTATATTATTGTTTCGATAATGAAAAATTGCTTATAAGGCATAATTCTTTTTTTATTTATATATACCGATATTCCTTTTTGATCATTGTATCGAGACTTTTAATTTGATACCCATTTCATTAACTACAATGGATTTGCAAAGCCGCCATGTTTGATTTTTTTAACGTCACCTATCTAAGAACACTTGGGCTTTTTGACCAATCTAACGATACCTCAATATGTAGTTCCGTTCCCTCATATCTCCAGCGGTTCGGGAGATATGAGTTAAAACATACAAGATACCCGCGAAAAACATAACCCTTCCTTTGCAGTCGGGTAATAATAATCTTATTAATTGATTTTCTATCTTAGTTTCATCATTTGAATGTAATATTTTTTCCTGCTTATTTTCAAAATTCAAATATTTTTTACATTAGTGTTGAGCCAGTTGGCTACTTTTTTGCTACTGATTTGCTACTTGAGTCCATTCTTAGCATTTCTAAACACCGATTTTCAATCTGTTCCTGTGAAAAAAAAGCTTTGTCATTAGCGTAGGATACGACTTGCTCATTACCGACATTTACTTCAATTTAATAATCAAATGAGAAATAGGTAGGTACTTCAAATTCAAAAAACAGTTTGAAGTGAGATCTAACCTCTTCTCCTCTCCAATCGAATTCACGAGAAATCATAAGAAATGTTCTGAAATCTCAAAAAGTAGCCAGCCTCTAAAAAAGATAGCTTAAAAATTTTTTATATATGTATTAGTCTTCCATCAACAATGCGGACTTCAATCCCAGAATACCTTTATAGAACTGAAAGAATTTTAGGAAAGCAAAAAATGCATTGATTTACCAACAAGAATATTAACAACTTAACTTTGAAGTTGCACTCGAACGAAACCCCAATTTTTTTTTTCATAAAAAACGCTACATAGTTGTGCTCTATTGTGTCATTTCCAACGATATTCAATCGATTCTCTATTTCGGTAAAAAAGTAACAAAGCCCCATTATATAAACGGTGACGTCATCAGTATCATTTACTGAATAATTCATCAGTAGGTACCTAATGCCCTGGAGCATTCAATCTAGACGCCTTAATTGTAACGGAATAATGAATGTCTAATTATAATAAATATGCAGTCAAATGTCTGTGTTATGTCAATAGAGTAGGATAGCTACTTATTGTCCTTGTTATTCATTAGAAAGAAAAATGTTGTAAAAATCATCAGTATTCATGAGATTTACTTTACTTTACTTTTTATTTTCGAAATGGACAGTTTATTAACGGCCCTGTGGGCCTTTTAAATTTCACCGGACTTTGTAGCTCAGCGCTGAAGGCGCTTAGCTAAATCTTAAACTACCCCTACTTTTTATTTTTTTATTTTACTCGTTTAACAACTGTTTGCTACATTTTTGCAAACTTCTCGAGATATTTTATAAATGAATACAATAATCTTGTATTCATTTATAAAATATCTCAAAAATGTGATATAATTTTTGGTCTTTTAAATATATGAATTTGAATTGACGTTGCAAATTAAAACCTCATTTTTCAAACTTAGTACAATAATATGCACCGGAAATGCCTGAGAACCCAAATGACTTGCTTTAAAATGAATTTGCATGATATTATATAAGAGGGCATAATCGTGCAGGCGGTGTGAATAAAATATTAGAAAGATGTGAGGTGTGAATGTTGATAAAAAAAGTTGGAAGCTAGCCAGCTGATTAGAATTACCGACCTTCCTACTTCTCGAGTAATTAGTGGTTAGATCCACCAATTTATAAGTATCTATCAGTCAGGAGTATTCCTGAATATTTGATGAAATTAGCCGTTGTCGACTGCGCAATGATATACGAGCGACATGCAGGTTGCCAAGCTCGTTGACAATGGATTAATTGGTTGTTGACTTATAATCAAAGTTTTTAAGGTTTCTGCTACATAAACCTTAATGTAATTATATGGACGACCACTCAGCGAACTGGGGGGGAACCCAGAATAAAGAGACAAATTTAAATATAAACATTCATCACACAAATGAACGCCCTGGCCAGAAATCGAACCTGGGACCTCCGGCGTATGGCTCAAGCGTCATTGTCACTAAAGTACGGTTCTAACGGTAGCGTCGGAATTTGAATTTATTAGGCAGGGCCGTTACCCACCACGCTACTCGGCCGTCTGCTACCGTACAACCGTCTACACCCGTTGTGAACCACACTAAGGCCGAATTCTACTAGGCAGCACATAGCACCCTCATTCCCATTGAAAAACGAAGAACAAAGGTCATTATCCAGTCCAGAAATAACTCGCTTAGAATTTCATTTATTCTTCAAATTCCCAAAGGTTTCATTCAATGAACGTTATATCTAAGTTTGATTCAATCTTGCTAGACTAAATCCCAAATGTCAAAAGAACGTACAGTCAATCTGTTATCCAGAGAGATTGATCAATCTAACAAAGTTTGGTCTGTTACAATGCGACATTGTCAGTTGTTCGGGAATTGTCTGCTCTTAATATTTTGATTAATGTTTATTGGAGTAGAAGGTGAAGCAATTTAAAGGCTTTGTTTTAATTAGAGCAGCTTTATTAAACTCCCTAGTTCGTCTAGTGTTAGTTAATGAGGGATTTTCTGACAGCTCAGAAAAATAGTAAATAAAACACAAGTTGGCGCTAGCTAAACGCAAATCTTATAAGAAGGGCAAGAACTACTCCATACAGCCTGGTCTATCGTAAATATTTATTTAATAATCCAAAAAAAAATTCCTTAACACTTGCATCTCTCTCTTAAAAACAATATTATGAAACTACGTAACGAGTGATATTTCTAAATGACCAGGAATTGTAGTTTCTCGCATTTAGAAGCATTCATCTTTGTGTACCGACTAAGTCTTGGCTACAGATTGCGTAACAACAAATGTATTTAAACTTTAACACACAGAATTTTCTCAATCTACATCGCTAGTTTAAAAAACGACCCGCACTTATGTGACACTTATTAAATCATCAAAAAGTTCCTTTTAGTCGTTTTATTCTAGACTAAAACTATTATTTATTTCCGCTTTACGACTATCAGTGACCGCATTACAGGACCGCTTAGGATAGATCCCTCGTAATGGGCTTAGACCTTTGCTAAGAAAAGTAAAGGCTACAAGCAAATTCCTCGTATAAAACTATATTTTGGATAATCCTCCTAAGGCAAGGAAAGTATTTCTAAGGCTAAAAAACTACTTCCTGAAACGAAGGTCCTTTCTCTGATTGAAACTTTTACATATTTGTATCCCACAGCATTTGTGTTCCATCTCACCAGGTGAAAAGTAATATACACATGAGGTATTTAAACATTCTAAGTTAAAAAAATTTAGGAATAAATCGAGCTTAAGAAAGTCACAATCAGTTGGGTATATGACAAAGAAATTAACGTATAAAGTATTAGGTCTTTACATATGAAATTAGCGTTTTGTCGTACTGGCCACCTTGATCTGTATTATCTCCTCTTTGGTGAAGAATTCCAATTTCGAATTTATACAGCTATTTACTCACACATTTTTGTTTCGAAAGTGTTCCATACTTCATTTGTTTTTACTCTTTTGTTTTTTTCTTTGCGTCACTTAGTTTACAAAATGGAAAACTGGAAATATCGCGTTATTTACGAGAAAGAGTTCCACCGCGGCACCCGTGCTGCAGAAACGGCTCGAAGTATTAATGCTGTGTATGGCGGCAGTGTCGCAAATGTAAACACGGTGCGTTTTTGGTTCCAACGTTTTCGTCCTGGAAATTTCAACCCGCAGAACAAGCCCCGAAGACGGCCGGAGACCAAAGTTGATAATGAAGAATTGAAGGCTATTGTGGAAGCGGATTCATCGCACACCACGTCCGAGTTAGCTATAGGCTGCGGTGTTAGTGACAAAACTGTTTTAATCCACTTGAAGCACACTGGGTGAAAAAGCTTGAGAGGTTACCGACCTCTCGTGAATTTAATACAGCAAACCGACAAACGCGCGTCGACTCCTGCGTTACATTACTCAACCGACACAAAAATGAAAGGATTTTAAATCGAATTATTACTTGTGATGAAAAGTGGATTCTGAACGACAATAAGAAACGGTCATCGCAATGGTTGAACCCTGGCGAACCAGCCAAATACTGCCCCAAGCGACAATTAGCTCAAAAAAACTTACTTGTGAGCGTTTGGTGGACTAGTGCCGGTGTCGTTCACTACAGCTTTCTTAAATCTAGCCAGACGATTACGGCAGGTGTTTATTGTCAGCAACTGCAAACCATGATGGAAAAGTTAGCTGCTAAACAACCGAGGCTGGTCAATCGCTCTAGGCCACTGCTGCTTCAGGACAACTGCTAGAGCACACACAGCACAACAGACGGCTTCCAAATTAGAGTAGCTACAGTTGGAATGTCTAAGACATCCACCTTACTCGTCGGACATTGCTCCAACAGATTGCCACTTTTTCGAAATTTGGATAACTTCTTGCAAGGGAAAAAATTCAACTCCGATGGGGCAGTCCAAAGCGCCTTCAAAGATTTTATTGGTTCCCGTCCGAATGATTTTTTTAGTAAAAGGATCAATGAACTACCTATGAGATGGCAAAAGTGTATAGACAGCAATGGCATACTTTGATTAAATAAAAATTTTATATATTTTTTAAGTTGTCCTTATGTTCCTCCTTAAAAAATGCCAATTTCATAAGTAATATAATATAAACCCAAATAACTATAGGTCTACAATAAATAGTTTACAGGATACATTGGTACGTACGACAAACGTGTGTAAATGCCAAGAAAACGCTTCATTTAAAATGGCACTAAGTTGTGACGTCACAACATATTAACGTAGGTTCTAAATATGCCCAATATTATAAAGCTAAAATGATTAGCACTTACCATAAATACCGTCGTCGTTAACATCGGTGTTTTTACTGTCCCTGATTATATTTGATAATATTTTTTGCTATATTGTTTGTTAATTTAAACCATATAACTTTTGAAATCGTTAGTACTATTTTACTTTTTTCAAACATTTTTCAGTACAAACAAAGTGTATTTCTAAAACCAAACATCAACATCTTGCATATTCGAATGCTGTCTCTACCCAATTTATTTCACGTCTTGAAATAATTTTAAGTATATTCCTAATACGATAACTAGTCGCAGTACTAAACGCTATTTTGTTGAAAGAATCTTGTTTTTCATAAAGGTTTTCCTCGTTGTATCCAATTTTATGGTCCTGTTTGTCAGTTCTCGAGGGATTACATGAAGTTTTATGGCATACGACAGGTCTGAAGCATTCTGAGGCTAATTTATGGAGAAAACCAATACTTAATACATGTTATCAGTTTTGAGATAAGAATGAAAGGGTAAAAAAGTCTGAACCGTAGTATTTTTATGGCTGTACAATCGATGATAAAGGTTATATCACGAGTTTGGTAGCACGACGTAATTTAGACGTATATTCGTATGATAAGAGTCATTTCAGAACATAAGAAACTAGAATAAATATAAAAAAAAGTTTACAGTAAGACATTAGCGGTTGAACTGCTACATGCTACATGAGCTATAGCATGATGACAATAGAACCTAGTTATCTCATTCTTTAATATAATACTACAAAAATCTATGTTATTCTAAAACTAAATGGTATAAAAAGTTATTCATCGCTCAAGTTGTAGAGCTACGCTCAATAAATCAACCATAGCATCAAACGAATTGAAACGCTGAGGACATCAATATCGTTATGATCAGAGAAAATGTTGTCGTAAATAAAATCTTGTTTTCGCATTTTGTTTATGTCCTTGAGAAGTTATTTGTAATCTTGTTTTTATTATCAATTCTTCTTAAAACAGAAAATAAGAGCAAAATATTTGAAGTGTGTTTACTAGGAAAGTCGCTTTTACAATAACAGTCGCCTTTGTCTTATTTATTCGCTGTTTACAAATGATGTACGTAATATTTTCAACAATTTGGAGATTCGAAAGTTATTTTCTCATCGCATTCCATCTTAAACTTAACTTTAAACTATGACGTGTAATCACTACTTTCTTGTGTCACTTGTAATCACAGACACCCCCGCTTACATAAGTGTACTCACTCATATTCACTTTGTTATTTACAAGTCTGTTTTTTGTTTTTTTTTTTTTTTTCAAATGGACAGTTTACAGACCGGACTTTGTAGCTTAGCGCTGACGGCGCTTAGTCGGAACTTAAACTACTCCTACATACGATACGCCTAAGGGCACCCGAGAGTCGTATATTGAAACTACCACTGGTTCGGAAGGAAATTACAAGCCAGTTCGATCAATAAAATGTAGGTAAAAGTTGTAATTAGACCTAAGTGCTAATGGCTCTGTGAAAAATTAATAAATTATTTTTGTAAAATTGCTATAAGTGAATAAATGATATAAGTTAACATATGCTAGCCAAAACTATTACATAAAGCTATACAAGTATATATGAGAAAGCCATTGATACAATAATTAAAAGCATAATTGACCAGGATAGTATTATCTGGAATAATTAATTGTCAGTTAGTACAAGAATAGACATAGATAGAGATTGAAGATAAAATATATTGTAAATATCTGAAAAGTGTTCGCAACTTTCCAAACACATTCCCCGCTCAATATTTTAATGAAATTAAAAGCCTTATAAATAAATATTATTGAACACGAACAGCAACTTGAAAAGTTCCCGAAGATGCCTGCAGAGGAGAAGATACGAGAGAACTGGTAAGTTAATTAATTTTAAATTTAAAGGTTAATTAAATTAATTAAGACAAAGTTATCGCCATCTATAGTTTCCGTCAATTTAAGTTCCTACGAGTCGTAACTTCAATCGAGTTTGTACTAGAAAAGTTGCTAAGATACTTCGCAAGTAAAGCCAGAAGCTGCGGTATGAGTGAACTCACTCTTGCAAGCAAGCTTAACTTTCTTAACAAACGTCGATCTTATTGTGGTACGTACCTATTATTAATATGCTCCCCAAACAAACGTGCAAAGAGAGTAGGGATGAAAAGTTAGCAAAGTTTATTAGGACTGTCCATACAGTGAACCCTAGGGAGTCCACGAATAAAGACACAATAATAAATATAATAAATAAACTTTATTGAAGATAAAATATATTCATTTCATTCAAAAATATGTCACTAGTTCCCGAACAAGCGTTAGCTGTATGTCAACAATGCATAGAGCGGCGTTCATTAGACTACGTTTTCTTATGGTAGCGTCGGGTGACAGGGCGCCCACTTCCCTCCAATATGGTTGAGGACGGCGATGGATGTATCCCGCGTTAACTCTTGAACCGGTGCCGTTTGAGGGTGTTCGTCGTTTGGATGTTAAGGGGAGGGAGACTTGCCGAGCTAACAGTTGCAGATAAGAATAATTTTGTATAGACATAAAGAGATTCTGTAAAGTTTCTTTGCCAGATTTTCTTCACGAAGGTTTTTTCCGAACTGGTGGTAGAGCCATGTTTTATTTGACGTCAAAAAGAACAAGTAATTGTCAATGTTGAGAAATAAAAATTCGAATTTGAAAAATGTTGGTCTCTGCTAAGATTTGGACCCAAAATGAAGGTGGTCTATACACAGCAATTAAAACGATTTCTAAAGCTTATTTTCAAAGTGAACGTTTTTCATTATATATTTCAAACTTATATCCAACTTTTTACAAATACGTCCCATGCATACGTTCTTATTTACTCCCTAAAGCTATCCCCAAAATGGTCGGTCAAAAAAAAGTTTCTAACGAAAACTGTAACTCTTGAGAAAGTATAACAAAACAAAGAATATTTATTGTTTCCTGCCAAAAACTCCTTCACAACTGATATTGAAGGAGAACGATTTACATTGAATAGAAAAACAAATCTAAACAATACGTACAGTCCGCAGAAAGAATAACCTAACCCCTATTTTATGTTTTGCTCTCCATTCGACATACTTCTTATTTTTTATAAATCTTTGATGTAAAATTTTGCCGTTCGGACAATCGGCACATGGGCTCAAAAAAGAGCTAATATTTTTGTGCAATTAAATCCTCAAACAATATCGGCAGTGACTCGTAAGTATATCTATGGAAAGTGGAATTTTGTTTTTTTGAAAATACCGACTGGTAAAAAAGTCGCCCAGTATATTCATAATAATACTTTAAAATTTATCTCACTAATTATGTTCCACATTCTACCTCGAAATCGGGTGCATCAAGCAGTGTACTTTTGATCAAGCAGGTAAATTTAGTACACATTCGATTAATAATCTCTTACTTAGATAACATAAGCCACAGAACCTTGAAGCCTTTTATTAATCCAAAATTCAAGACAGAGCAATATTGTACAGTGTATTATTAAAAGGCACAATCAATCAAACGGGCGGTATTGTGCGATGTATAATCCACGACGCTTGTGTGCATGTGTAATAAGTCCTTTGTGTGGGCTTTACGAATATTAATGGTTGAAGCAGCTCATTGGTTCTTTATCATGCTGCGGCTATGTTTATTAAAAGGTGTCCACTTTAAAACGTCTACTTTGGATTACTTTTTTTAACACAAATACGTGAACCTACTCGTAAAATACAATTTAGCAAAGGTTTGGGTTAATTAACTCAAACCATAATTTCTTTTCTTGATGACACTCCAAAAGATCACACAAATTCGTTTCAGTACAATTTTTTTTACACTATAATATATGGCCTCACTGCTGGATAAATATGGGCATACATAATGCGTTCAAACATTTTAGGTATCATGCTCAATTTTTAAATAGGCCTTTAGTTCTGTATGTGGTAATTATCCCTCGGCCAATAGGCACTACAAAACTCTGTTTTCTTTATGACTTAAGACAATTGTTAATTAATTAAAAAGAGTATACATGTACTATGTTATGTCTATACAAAATAATTTTTATCTGCATTTGTCAGCTTGGCAAGTCTCCCTCCTCACAAACTGTCCAAATGACGAACACCCTCAGACAGGACGCGTTAATGGGGTCAATGCGGGATCCAGCCATATAAAATTACCATTAATAACCATTGTTTAATAATGCTCTTCTACATTTAGGAACTAACCAAAAAACCTAGACCTAAACATAACATTACAGTTCTGAATAAAACATAGCCTAATAAATGTTCTCCCGCGGTGCAACATTAGCACTAAGTGATTAATTTCAATCCGACAAGTTGCGGACTCTATGGTTCCCTGGAGATTGATACTCCGGTTTCAGAGAGGAATTTTGTGAACATCATTTATTTATTTAACAATTTATGTATACAAAGTTATGAATACAAACTTTAGTGAGCAAAACTCGTGACCCTAAGGGTGGAACGTATTTTGCACTACGTCTGTACACAGAAAGCAACCCGGTAGAGCTCGTTTATTCAAGAAAGTAATAAAGTTTTAGTAATTATTTTACTAAGAGTGTATTTACTTATCAGTAGGGTTTCTTTTTCAGATGTTGTGGTGTTCGTTTCGATGGACGTCGTTAAGTTACGTTAACCTGAGGTGTTTTGCAGTAAAAAACGCAAGGGAAATTCTACATAGGTCATTTTAACTGTTGACAATGTATCAATAAAAATGTCCTTGTAAATAAAAAGAATACTAGCTATGTCTATTGGATTATGTGAGCATTGATTTACCGGTTATAAAAAGTAAAAGTTTTAATCAATTTATTAGAACAACATATAAAAATAAACCTCTAAGTATAAGTGGATATAAAGACCATCGTACACCTAAGTCTGATTCCGTTAGACTGAGAAAGACACGGTAATGACGCACGGTTGGCTAACCTGGGCTGACTAAAGTGGACCCTAATCAACAATGCCAATTATCGATGTACAGATACACATGGATCAATCAAGTGTTTGACAGGAAAATAGCAGATGTACAACGAGGATGTTTATATAAGAGTCTTTTAGGTTAATTTGTAATATTTTGGTTTTTTTTTTCTAGCAGCAATTACATAATTAATAGTTTTATTTGTTTTAATTTCTCTGAATTTAGTTTTAAGTGGTATCGTAAAAATAAACATACACACAGATACGTGCCTTTAGAACTATATTTTATGGCCAGTAATCATTTGAATTTAAGCTGGTTAAAAGTAACGTACAGTTAGAGCTACGAAGAAAGTTAAACGCAATGTCTACTTATGAACACAGGTATTGTTGGCCGTAGAATCCCCTCGCAATGACACTCGGCTCTCGTATCGCTTCCATGTCAACAGGATATTCGATATTGCTGACCCTACTACTGAACTACACACTAGTTTTAGTCACAACTCTCATTCTGATAGATTTACGTTTGGGATGTAGAATTTTCTTAGATTTGGGGTAAGTTAGTTTAATATTAATTTGGTATTTAGAGTCATCACAGTTTACCAATTATAAATAACTTATAATAAAAATAAATCCCCAGACAATCACATCAACAGTATGGCCCCCAAGTAAGCAGAGCTCGTAATGACCATACAGCGAACTGGGGGGACCGCAAAGTAAACATTCATATGTAAATATCAACAACCATGACCTAAGAACAAACATTTATGTTCATCACACAAACAAATGCCCCGGATGCTCCGGCCAGGACTCGAACCTGGGTCCTCCAGTGTATGAGGCAAGGCTGCTAACCACTACACTATTCGTTCGTCTATTGTTTTAAAAGAAATACAACGACTCAGGTTTCTCCTATAACAAAACAGTGATAGTTTCAACAATATAAATACAACATATAAACGTTTGAAAATGTGAATCTATCTAAACCTTGGGTACCGGTAATTAATGACTTTCCTCAGAGTAGTTCAAAATTCTCAGGGAGGGGGAGGGCAATTAATCGTGCCGTTACAAAACCAATTTCATTATTAACAATATTATAATAGTTTCATTATTAGAAACCAACGTAGCAATATTAGTGCCGTCTTTATCATTGAATTATTATGGACTTCTGAAAACTGACAGATTTAAAAATTGTTACACTTACACGTTTTAATAATAATAAAGCGACGTTCGCTTTACTTGTAGTTGTTAGTATCCAAACAAGCTACGAATGTGTGCGTGAGTGGGTGGATCGAGCAAATCATGCGCTCACGCACACCTTGTTTGTACACGTGGTAATTTATTTACTACTTTACTACAAGATCTCTCAAAAAGGTAAAAAGCACATTTTGCATAATCTGTGAGCCATTATTAAATAAAAGAAAAATGTGTATTGGATACCTTCGGGAAATCTCATTTTAAACTCAAAAACATTGTTTACTCGAATCATTTACTTTATTTTTTACTTTTAAGATAAACTGCAAAAGGTTTGTTTTTTAAAACGAATCTTCGCTCAATCGAGTTCCGTGGTAATTCAGCAGAAGTCAGACAATGGCATTCAGTCGCGCTTGTCTCAATCTCCCGCGGGTGCCGCTGTCGGCGGGCTTACACCCACACGACTCTGATTTATGTGTATGAGGAACGCAACAAGGAAGGTGTTTCATTTTGGCGTAGCTCTGTTAGGACATCCAAGACACTCCGTCGTTCATCGGCAGTGTTTAGTGTAGTTTTCGTAGAATCAAAGAACATAACTGATTTCTGCAAATGAAACAGAAATACATTATGCTTATGTTCTTCTTCTTTCTTTTCTTTCTTTCTTTATTGTTCGTAAACTCTCGAAAATCTTTTGTGTGCACTGAAATAATCAGTACGGTACTTCTGAAGTGTTATTTGAGTTACTTGAATAAGTACTCTTTATTTACTATAAACAGAAATATTAACAAATAAACAATAGGAAAAAAAAACTGAAAACGAACTACAGATAGAGCACAACGCCTAAGTTACTGTGCACACAAGGCAAATGCTGGTAGAATTGTGGCGTTCGATCGCTAACGATAAACAAAGTAAAAATGTCGCTAATTATAAAATTCAAAAAGCATGCACAAAAAGAATATCTTACAACAGCATCCAGAAATAATAAAAAATTAATCTTCGCATTTTGCTCGGTTAAATAGACACCAGTGTGCTTTCATGCTATATCTCAAATCGAAATTCAATCATATTTCTCAATGGGTACTAAATTTGCCACAAGTCGATCGACTCAAGCTAATCTACCGCAGACTGAAACCGCTACCAGTCTAAACGCCGGACGACATGCCAGTGCATTTGTAGATGAAATTGAGCTAAATATTTAATCATGTTAAGTATAACTTAACTTATAACTAACTTAACAACTATAATTGTACAAGATGCAGAATTTGACAAATTAATAAATCCGACTGCAAAAGATTTTCCCGTGTTACACCTGTTCCCATTGGAAATATACCCTATATCACTTCCACAACGGAGAAGATTCAATTAACGCCTCAGATGTAAAATATGTCAAACGGTTTAGGATACAAAGCATGCCAAAGTAAACACATACACTCAAAAAACATAACTCCCCTTCTGACAATCGGATAATGAGAGAATGTATTTACAATATAAATAATTTTAAAAATATGGTCTTAACTTAACCCCTAAGCCTCTACTAACATGAGAATAGCTATTCATTTTTATTGTACAGAAATGTGCGAGCAAGCTTAGCTGCGCGAAAAAAGTTCTAATTCAAAGGAGATTTGTCCAATTAATTTTTTTTTTTCAAATTCAAATTATTTTTTATCTTATCACATAACATTTAAGATCGTAATTAGGTACAGTTGTATTTCTTGTGATACCCCGTAGGGCTACTGCAATATGCACCGTAGGTGACATTTCATTAAGCTTATTAGGTACTAATTACTAAAAATACTTTCTATATAATACTTTACATTATGACACTTTATATATTTTTGTAATCTTATATATAATGTAATTAGTTAGTAACGTTATATGTGTAATAATAATAATTATATTAAAATATTATGACCTATTGGTTTACTCTATTGGGTATTTATACAAGTTATTTAAGTATGTATTGTTTTAAATTAGTGGGAATGAATATGTTTTAATAAATTATTTACCGGTGGCTTGTCTTTTATTAAAATCAACTTACTATTATTATCATTATGTGTTATTTATATGGTTTTTTTGCATGTTAATTACATTGAACATTTTGAACATGTTTTAAAAATAATTATGTACATATCCAATAACGCGGGAAATACTTTTTAAAGTAAATTATAAATGTTTATATAAAAGACCACAGTACACATTCTTTTCACTTACAATTTCTAAAGCATACGAAATAAACCATGCCTAAAAATTCAGATCATAGACAAGTTAATCTCCTCGCGCAACTGGGAGCGGTTACAGACGCCACTTCCGGTAGAAACTCGGCCGCCGGAAGGACCGACATATGCATTTGTGGATGTGAGGGGTTTAGCTGTATCTACTCGTACGACGCTTAGAGAAGTACAAACAAATGGCTTTTAAGAGCACATATGATAGGAGCGATTAGAAAAATTTGTTGATAGTCGATTCCTCATTTTGTAAAATTTAGTTATAATTCGATATGTTAAATAATAATGGTCAAACTGTACATACTCAAATAATAAGGGTATTGGTGTTTGTAATGTTTGAAAGGGCAATCTTGATTAGATTATATTTAATTTTTATTTTTCATGTATTATTATTCAAATATTGTAAAAATTTTCAGGATTTCTGTGTTAATCCATTATATTTAAATAAAAAATTGTTTTATTTAATATAATATATTGTAAAAACTTAAGAAAATATAAGTTATAGTTTGACAGACTTTTGAACTAGCAATTAGCTCAGCGCATTCTAGACATGTGCCCCTTGCTCACTCTTTTATTTTTGTTTTTTATTTTTTTATTTAGAGGTTTAAAAAAATACAATCCACGTCAGCCCAATCATAGCCTGTAAAATGAGGAATTGCCTGAATTACTAAGTAATGGAATTTCTTATAAATTAATTAATAAAAAAATTTTTTTATTAAATTTCACAACATGGTTTCGATAAAACGGTTTATACGGAAAATACCTAGATGAGTTTTATTTAACTTTAATTAAGCCATTAAAGCACTTCCCTCATTGCTATTTCGGACACATTCTACCAACAAGTGACATCACATCTTCAACAGTCCCGCAGTGCTAACTTTTTTCATCAAAAAACCAAACTGGTTGAGAGTCATACGTCCTGTTCTTAGTCTAAATGCTAAATTAAACATTTTTACTTCACTTAACATTGGTGAACAAGAGAACACATGTTATAGTAGTATAAGAGCCCACAATAACACGATGTTGTGGGCAGACAACCTCTAGGTGATTGGTTACGAGTAGGAATTCAGATTGAGATGAAATGAGGAAGCGAAGTTAATAAGCGAAGATAATAGTATTTGGTAATATATATGTCTGTTGTTACGGTTACGTGGTTTGGCTCGAATAAAGGGAGAGAACAGCCAGTGCTTCTGGAGCTCAGGCAATTCCAATGTTGGCATCGCCTCATTAGTCGATATATATATAAATAACAACCTCAATCAATCACGTGAATCTGAACGGCACATCTACACGCTTAGGACTGCTTGTTGCATGAAATAGGCTGCGTGAACGACGCTTGTGTACTACAAGCTGTAAACTGTAGACGGTTCGCTCACTTCTCTCTAATAACAGTTGAGGAGGGCGATGGCTTTATCCCGCGTTAACTCGTGAACGGGTGCCGTTTGAGGGTGATCGTCGTTTGGGAGCTAGGGGGGCTAATTTTATATAGACATTTTATATAGATCTCTTTGCAGGTCCAAGTTACGCACGTACCACGGTGCGTTTGTGGCCCTGCGGCATAAGAGATTTTGAACTACCTGCAGTTTGTGCAGGAGGGAGGGTTTGGCGTGGGCAAAGACTGGCAAGGCATATGTCATGACTGGTCTAACGCAGACCTTATAAAGCGTACGTTTGTTTCTGAACGACATTTTACTTTTTCTACCTAACATACTATATAAGCGGCCTAAGTAAAAACGGGCGAGTTTCGTTACTCTATCAACGTGTGGCTTGAAAGAAAGCGTCTGGTCTAAGATGACGCCTAAGTATTTGGTAGTGCGCTTCCAGGGGATGGGAGTACCTAACATTCGAACGTGCAGATTGTCAGCGATACGGCGTTGTTTGCAGTCGAAGTAAACCGCAGAACTCTTGTCTGGATTCACATCGATACGCTATTTTTGAAGCCATGTACCAAGGGCGTTTTCCGGCTTTTTGGAGCCTGGTGGTGAGACCCGGGACACTGAGGCCTTTGGTGTAAAGGGTGGTGTCGTCGGCAAAGAGGGCGAGTTCAACGCCTTTCGGCGGGACGGGAATATCGTTAGTGTACACGGTGTACAACAGAGGGGCGAGGACTGAGGCTTGAGGGACTCCAGCCCTTGATGGGACGAGGCACGGAAAGCGTGCCTTCATGTTTGAAACGAAACGCACGGTCTTTGAGAAACGACGCGATTATCCTAACTAGGCGATCCGGTAAGCCTATTTTATAGAGTTTATAGATGAGACCGCTGTGCCAGACTTTATCGAAAGCCTTGGCTATGTCAAAGAAAACTGCGACCGTTTTAAAACACCGCGGATAAAATCCGTCGAATATGTACTCGACAAGTACTTATACGACTTATACTTAAGACTTATACTTAAATATTGCAGAAATCCACAGTTTTTTTATACACATTTTTCATTTTGCGGTAAAGTTTTTTTATGTCAGTCAATAAATTACAAAAATCCTTTTTTACCTCGCCGTGCTAATGGACTCTTATAGAAATAACATTAAGTATATTTAGTTTCAAAACTTCTACGGGATCAAGTGCTACGCAGGTAAAACCGCGCGGGACTTCTTATCAAGATGTATTCTCTAAGTCACAAAACCTTATTTATAAAAACTACAACATGAAACAAACCTCCAGTTTTCACAAAAACTAAATTAAATAAAGTGGGACAAAAAATATAATGCTTTTACTACAATCTACACGGCATTTTTATCATCCTACAGTTATTATTTAACATGAACACGACCCTGTAGTCAGACGGACCCCACGCAATATCCGCTGGCCCCTAAAATCACGGAACTTTGCTCTAGTTATAGGTACTTAAGAGTCCGCCTTCGGCAAGAAATGGATTCCTAGCGTACATATTTTATGGAACCTTTTAGCGGCTTATATTTAAATTTTCTGCACGCTTCTATAAGATTTTCTTGTCTCATTTTGTACTGGTAATATGTACTTTGATGAAATGTAAAGGAATTTTTGTTTTCTGCATAATATTGTTAAATTGCTTGAAAAGAAAAATTAATAATCGAGAAATAAGCTACAGTTAATTAATTAATTATAACTCCAGCAATATAGAATATCGAAAGTTTTTTACCACAGTCATCTTTTCTTAAAAATCTATCTTATCTAAACACCCGAAAAAATCTTAAGTTACGATTATAGTGAAATATACAAATCCATGAATATTTAAAGCGTCATTGTCACTACAGTACGTCTTCTTATGGTAGCGTGACGGGTCGCTCACTTCCCTCTAATATGGTTGAGGAGGTCGATGGCTGGATCCCGCGGTAACTCGTAAAAGGATGCCGTTTGAGGGCGTTCGTCGTTTGGATACTTGGGGGAGAGAATACTTGCCGAGCTAACAGATGCAGAAAAGAATAATTTTGTATAGACATAAAGGACTCTGTAAATTTATTTTGAAAAAAATATATCCGTGAAGTTTCTTGCCAGTTCTTATTCACGAAGGTTTTTTCGAACTGGTGATAGAGTCATGTTTTATTTTACGTCAATAAGAACAAGTAATTATCAATGTTGAGAGTTAAATACTTCATTTCATTTCATGAACAACTCGAATGTAATAAGTAATTTCCCCATAGCAACACTTTCCAAAAGCAACCTCAGCATCGTTGAGATCTAAATTACCTAGCCAGCTTATTAAACAGAAGGCAGTTTTCCCACAGGAAGGTAAGATATGTAGTAATTGTCACGCCAGCCTCTGAGGTGCCATCAGAACTTCGTGATGCCGGAGCGGGGCACAAAGCAAATATCTAAAGCTACCTCATGTCTGCCAAGAAAGTAAAATTTAATATTTTTCCTTAGGTATTACGTTGAAATGGAGCAATAGCAAACGCTCGCAATTGTACCTTTCTTGGTGTTACTTTTTCAAATAATCCGTTTATTGGATTTTGGGTTTGCTATTTAAGATGTTATTTGAAATGTAAGTAATTTAGAATAAGTTGAAAAGTCACTCGAAGCTTGTTATTTTTATTATAAAAAATGGGTTTTATTATCAGTTTAAAGGTAAAACTTACTGCTTTGAATTATGAATATTAAGAAAAATATATATTTTTTCACTAAAAACGCTGTCACATATTAGAATACGCAAATATACCAATCAAAGCATTTCACACCAACTGCACAACGGGAATGGAAAATTATAAAAACCCTCAATACCTAGCTAAAAATGAAAAATAGCTATTAAATGCGTGGTCTGGGTTCGTGGTAAACCATGTGCGTGTTTGAACAGCCGTAACCTTGAGAACCAATAAGCGATCGGTCAGAATCAACTTTTATACTTACCGAAGGAGTGATCGACTCGTCTACGCCCCTAACATTACTAAAACTTTGTAAAGTTTATTTGTATGAACCTATTGAATCCCTGTAGTATTTTTAGTAGACCTAAACTTAAAGTTCGATCTTAAATTTAAACCATAGTCTTTTAGGATTTTATAGCGTTCAATTATATTTTTACATTTTATTCCAATTACGAAACACCCCAATTTCAATATGAAGATGGTAAGAAGCTATCTCTATCATGGCATCCTATACTGAAAAACATAAAATCCAACATCCAACAAACTGCAAGACTTCAAGCTCAAGGCGCTGTCAGCACTTTCTGTGTTCATCCTGACTGACAAACAGATGGAGATGATTGAATGCCTCTAACTGTCAAGATACCTGTCATCTGAGTCACTCGTGCACACGGTACGGTAAAGGTACCGAAAGGTACAGTTAAAATGTAGAAATATAATTAATCGCGTAAAATCCGGTTGAAAATTGTTTTGTTATCATCTTGTAAAATAGGTTTCGTGTTTTACAGGTTGGTGAGAAAAATCGAGAGAGTCATGGAGAACCGAGAGCCGCGCGTTTGACCGTATGGTCTCAAACATAAATTAGAAAATAGTTATGAATGAGAAAACCTACCTACGGTAGGAAGAATATAATGATCATCGGGAATAATTTAAGTTTCACTGTGAATACGAAGCAATTGAAAGTCAGAATAAACATACATTTTAACAGATAAAACAATCATGAATCGCAGATCTCATCTACTCTTACTTAAACTGTTAATATAGAACATGTCGTTTTGATTGTTGGCTGGTATGTAATCAATAAGCTATGAAGTACTGAACCGATGTTTAAATTCCTTTTACCATTTAAAAGATTAAGTATCTAGAATTAATGGGTACACTACATAAATACGAACAACTTAATTCCGAATCACGAACTTCAAAATTTCCTAATGATTCATAATTCCGAAAATGAAAATTCCGTGTTTCATAATTCCGAATTTTTCTTCTTCGAAACTTCAAAATTCCGAACGTTTATAATTACGAAAATCAATATGCCGAATTAGAAAATACCGAACCATAAAAAATCCGAATTATTAATAATCCGCTATATCATAAATACGAATCCCGAATATCAAAATTCCGAATAATATTAATTGCAATAACAAACGCCTTGTAAAACTGCATGAGCACATCAATTTATACGTTCGAGCATTCAAGTAGTCAGCTGGAAATGAGAAAGTTTATTTAGTTTTTTGTACCGAGTTATTTCTTGAGTATTTAGGTTATGTGCTGAAATGCAAACCCCGAGGCGAGCTCTAGCTACGTATATGTTGTAAATACTACAAATTGAACCCTTGAGGTACGAACCTATTTCGTTCCCGATAATGTTCGGAATGACGTCCTTACGACGTACTACCCTTATTTTACCCTTTGCTGACAAATTAATTACCTATGGAAATAATCCATTTCACAAGAAGCTTTTGTAAAACAAACTGCCCGTTTCATAGAAATATAATGAAGTCTCGAACTTTGTTCAATCTCGTGGCTTAAGAACGTTATTATAGCGTAATATTTTTAATTTGTGATGTAAAATATTGTGTATTATCAGAAAAATCGTAGATTAACACTTCACAAACGGATTCACAAGTGACATTATAATAGATTGTGTCACTACACTAGTCACAATAATTTAGGCATCAATAACTCAAAAGAAAATTATCGCACATGAATCTGAAAAAATTAAAATAGTAGGTTTGAATGTCCCGCTATTTTATCTTTTGAGAGTAATGTACAATTATTTTCCTCTGATTTACAGCCTGTCGAAAGCAATCTAAACATGTAACATTTTTCAAACATTCTTTAAATTTTGGTATCTTGTGTTATATTTTATTACTTTGCAGTCACTAAAGCCTGAAAATATTTCGAAACTGTAAGCTTACATGCACTTTGCTTAAAACGGAGACCGATACCCTCAGATTAGTTAACATCAAATGCACATGACATTTTCACACAAAGCTCAAAGAACTATTTTCCTTACACCGCATTAAAACTAATTTAAAATCAAACACATTTACATCTTATCGAGTTTAAAACAGACTTCGTCTGGAGTAAATTGCGAATACGATAAAATAAATTCCCTGGAATAAACGATCGCTAGGTGGCAGCACATCTGCTCACGTTCGCAATAAGCCGGGATGCCGAGTTGTTCTCTCTTCTTTCTAACTAAATTATGCAGTGTATGAAACATTTTAAAATGCTATGAAGTGAACACGCTGTGTTGCTCACTTTGTGAGAGTTGTTGTATAAGCGGGTTGTTCGAGCATTTTGTGGGTATTTGATACCGCTAAGTCGAAGTCGTTGAATTTAATACCAATATTTTGGAAAATAACAAACATAAAATTATTTTTCAGCTTTTATTATATCATAGGCCAAATAAAAAACAATATACTCCAAAAATCCTTTTATAAAACTTTACACAAATGCAATTTGTTTCCAGATGTTACTACAATGACGGGAGACTTTTCATTTTGTTAAATTAAACTTGGAGCTTCGATTTTGCGACTTGATTTATCTAGAATAAATAATATTACTACTTACAACGTAGTATCGATGCACTAAGTATTTACAACCACTTTACATTGGTGTGGTTTACTCTAGTAACAAGATAAACTTATTCTTTATAACTACTTTCCTGTTCACGATAAATAATAAAAATACTAAATCCCCAGACAAACACAACAACTGTATGGCGCCAAAGTAAGCAGAGCTTGTGTTTTGGATGAATGGTACAGCGAGCTGGGGGGGGGGAACCTGGCGTGTTTGTTTGGGGCTTTATTTATATTTATAAATGTGACCATTTCAGAAGATTCATTTCCACAGATTTCAACAAAACCAACATCTTTTGACAAAATAGTTTAAAGAGTGTTTTTTTTTAAATATAGGTACAGCAAGTTTGTCTGTTTTTTCAAGTAAACTGTATCGTAAAGTGGATAATATCCACATTATAGACGACCGAGTCGTGTAGTGGTAAGTAGCCCTGCCTCATACGCTGAAAGTCCCAGGTTCGAGTCCTGGCCGGGGCATTAATTTGTGTGATGAACATAGATGTTTGTTCTCGGGTCATGGTTGTTTGTATTTATATATGTATGTTTATTCTGGGTTCCCCCCCAGTTCACTGTATGGTCATCCATAACACAAGCTCTGCTTACTTTGGTGCCATACAGATGGTGTGTTTGTCTGGGGATATATTATTCATTTATTATCAGAAATAACTTGAAATAACGATAGTGATAATTTTTTATTCAGTAAGGAGGGAAAGTGTAATCCACACCGGTCTTTTCCAAAATCAATTCTGACATTTACTCGTGAATCAATCGTGAAGTGATTACGTAAATCTACTCGAAAGAAGCCAATCTTTCAGGCGATCAATCAAAGCGGCGGCGGCTCCATGAAGACCGAAAAGGATATTCTTTTTATTTAATATCGATTACTTGTTTGTGCACCATCTTACCTGATGAAAATTGACAATGAGATATAACAAAACGAAGACTAAGTGTCCGTTCAAGACATCTTGTTATTCTAAAAAGACATTTAAAGAAAATTATTCAGTAAAGTGCCCAATCATTACTTTAAATCTCATTTGGGGCGGTATTTTAGTTCTTCCTATGTTAACGCCACAATATCCATGTTTAAGTAGTTATAATAAATAAAATAATAATAAATATTTCTAACAATCACAGCAATTTTCTAGCCCAAATTAAGTATCATTAAGAACTTGTGTTATGGACACTAGATAACAGATAAATAAACTTAAGAAATATATAAACACACATAGATTTTTTTTAATATATAAATATTAGAAATAAACTTAAATAAACATACATACACATCCATGACTAGAGACCAAATATAATATAATATAAGCTCCTACCAGGATTCGAACCCGGGTCCTCTGGCATGGAAGGCAAGGCTACTTACCTCCATACCAAACAGGCCGTCATTTTGTAGTCATGATCCGGATTAAAGAAAGGCAAAAAGTCAGTGATAAAACTATTAGATGAATGAAGAATGAATGAATGAATGAAGAATTCCAACTTAATCGCATCATTAATCGACAATCAATTAATAACAATAAAATTAATGAATAACATCTGTTATTAATGATGTCTGTGGGAAAGGAGTGTACGTCTGTGGCTATGACTGAGATAAAAAAGCTTAATAAATACTATTTTCCTCATGCTAATAGTTACTTTTAAATTTGACTATAAACGCAACTAGCGAACGACACAAATCCTTTGAAGCAGCCATAAAACTAACGGTGAAAACTGCCCTCTACAATCCAATTGAAATACCATATCAACGTCAAACATTGGAATTGGCGCCGAGGAAGCTCCAATTCAAATTTTAATGTAAGTGGTAATAGACGTATCTTTGTAAAGATCTCGTCTGGAGTGTTACTGTAGTCCTTCCCTTGTTGACCGCCATATTAAACGCGTTTACATGGTTGTGGTCCGGTTAAAGGGAGGGATCAGATAGTGCTGTAACTGGAAAACAGGCAACTTCAACTGAAACCTACGGTCAATAACACATCGTTAGAGGATATATGTTCGGACGGCGCTCTCTAGATCGTTTTTCATTTAAAAATTTAGTATGTAATATGAATATTTTCCTTTTTTGTTTTTAATCTTCTTCGCCTTGCCTTTGTTATCGTACCATTGTTCTTGTAATCTCTTGTATTTGTAATCTAGTAATAACTAGAAGTTTAATACTTGTAATTAGCCCTAACATTATCCCACAGCATTATAACAGGAACCTGCCTGGAAGATGCACTGAAGGTGGTTGGTCAAAGCACCGATCGCTGCATTGGTCTCCTCCATAGATGACAACGAATCGGGAATGGTGTTTAGGTTGGGGCTGTCGGTTGCCTTAAGGGGTTCCGTTAGTTTGACCCATATATTTTCAGCTGTAAATCTTCCAAAATGTCTTAAATAAACACAATTACTTTATATAAACAAAACACATCAGGTAGGTACGTGATCGTTTGCCGGCTATGAAGTTAGTAATAAACATTACTTATTTGAAGCAAGATATAAGCAGTTATAACTTTGTTTTCGGTATTTGGACTCAAGGAAACCCTTCGTGTTAAAAATGACATATTTTTATTACCTTAGTTAGTGTTATGAAAGTAACTTAAGATATTTGACTACTACTATCCGATTTGATTACGACAAGAGGGTTGATTGTTAATTTGGTTAGCCCAAATTTTATATAAGCAGCTTTTTTAAAATTAATGGTTTGTTTAACGGAAGAAGCGATATGATTTGGATAACAAGCTTCATATTGAACTGCTTTTCAAAACAAATAAATAAAAAATTGAGTCACATGTTATGGCTACAATATCCTTATTACATTTTCTTCTTTACTGTGGTAATATCGATACGAATTCAGCAAATAAAGAAAATTATAAACCAAAGTTTATCCAACTGTTTATAAGCTCTTAAAAAATAACTGAATTACAATTAACTTTATAACTGTCTCACAACTTACAGTAAAGCGTCTGAACTTTGCTTAAATTCCCGTTTGGTTCCCGTAACCGTAACCGGGTCACGGGGTAACTTAACTAACTTAACTACAGCCTTATTCGTACTTGGTTTAAGGGTAGACTGACCTTTTGACCTTACACAGAGAGTTTGTTTTCGAGTATTTCCAAAGCAATTTCAAGTTAACGTTTTATCAATCCTAGTTTCAATAGTTGTCTCAAAGCTATTATTAAAAAAGAATAACATTTTCCGAGCTGCCATCCAAACTAACCACAATTTTATTTTGTTACACAAAAAGCACCTGCTAATATTATTAAGTTATGAAACGCTCTGCTTTTGTCGTAATATGTGTTTTTAATACTACTGATATTTAAATGATTACGAGTATACAATCAAGTATGACAGATCCGCTTAAGTTATATATTTACCATTTATTATTTTGATTATTATATACGAGTCGTATAATTCCAGACACCGCTAACTCCGTATCAAACCAAATTACGACAGGTCAAAAAAATCGTACCTTGTTATGTGACAAGCTATTTCCTGCACTGTTAGTTTTTCAGGAAAGGTTTGTACATTATCATGTAATTAAACCTAAGACAAGCCAAATTGACTTAATAATATTAAAGATAATTAACTATATTTTTCGGAAATAGCTGACTATGGAACTCAACAATGGAGTTAGCGTAATTAGAAATGTACCGGGAATGGAGATAGCGGGATTTGGTTCTTACTAGGTCATTATACAGGATGATAAATAAGCCACCATTATCAAAAAAAAAATTTAATGAAAAATACAAGTACTAGGTATGTTATGCTTAAAATATAAACGAAGAAACTAACGCAAATATCTTAAACATATTCATCATTTTCTTCTATCGGCTTACATACAGGGTCACCGCAATGATTATCTTTTGGGCTATCATCCCCATTGCTTAAATCACAATAGAATTTTAAACATTCAACATTGCCCCAATCATCCCCATAACGTTTTGTTAGCAGTATAGTCACATCGGTAAATTTTTATTTTTCAAGTTATTTTTAGTTGCAACTGGGACCAGCGAATATAACGTGTATTTATTTAAACATCTTTTAAACAAAATGGCTAGGAGTTGGTTTGAGACAAATAAATAAAAGACTGAACTAAAATTGGATTATACGACCACAATATTGCGTCTGTTTTTCCAGATAACTATAGTCCTAGTTCTTTCAAGCGTCGAGTGAATAGGTATCTCGTAGATAGACGTGTAACACCTTCGTCTTCAACGCCACATTCCATGAGATAGAAGACAAACGTCTAATCCTTTTTCAATAAAAAAAAGCGTCGGCTCGCAGAGATGTAAAATTGTTCATTAAAGAGCATTTCAATATAGATTTTGCTGTTCTATTTATTCTTCGGTTAAGTCTACATTTGTTTATTGCTCGAATTTACAACTTGAGTTATCTAAGTGCGGCCGTTAGAGTTTATTTTCTCACTCACCTTCAATCCTACCCTACTCTCTTGGTCTACCGTACTCTTTGGTCGGCCACGTGCCATTTATCAATTACGATGTAACTGAGCAATAACGCCCTCAGTTTACGAGATTTATGAGTACAGGTGCTATAGGCGGATAGCAACCAAATGAAAAAATACTTTAATACCAGAACGGTCGCATTTACAATGAGCTTCGGGTACTCCTGGCTTGCTCTAGCTCGCTTTTTCCTGATTTATTCTGTACGTATAACATTTTAAAACGCCACATGTGTATGTACGATACCGAAAAATAACTTGATGTTTTGAAATTTGAACACGCCCATAACACAATTGAGGAGTGACTTTACAAAAGGCGATATTTACATCTTATCATTTCAAAAGGGGATATTTATATTTTTTGTTTATTTTGTACCACTAAATTAGAAAGACAAAAATTTTTTTATATGCTTTTCTTATTACATAGTACCTATATAGCTATGCAGACTTTGTGTAGATATATGTGTCCGGTCTTTGTCGGTTTTCTTAATTTTCTGAAAAAATGATAAGATGTAGATATCCCCTTTTGTAAAGTCACTCCTCAATTGTTAACACGCCCTTAACAATAGTGTTTTAATGGATACAAAAGTTATGGGAATGGTTTATGTGGGCTTGTTTCATGAAATCATATCGTGTTAAAATTATACACACATATAGGAGTTACTTATGCCCAAAACATAAATGAGTTAAACAGGTACCCACAAACTTGTAAAAAATGTGATGTATAAAAAATTGTAATAAATATGTTATTTACTAAAAGATAAAAAGAAGTTGCTAATATACTTACTTTTAGGTAACACAGACCATTTCGAACTAATATTTAAGGATATACATATAGTCAGCATTGGTAATATAGTTAAATGAAAAGGAATAGGATAAAGTTATACGTATATTTGATTAATGAAATGGTACTTAAGATATAAGAGATGCTCAAAGCGTACAGTCGGCCAAAAATGTGGTCTTTCACCGTACGGGAGAGGTTCATTTGCACCTCATAAAACAACAATGTTGATTCCCTTGTAATGATATTCGGATAGTTACTGACTCGACCTTATAGCTTGGTCACACAGAAAGTTTTGTCAAAATTAGTAGACCACTTTTTCGGGCGACTATACTAATAGCCAATAGATTTAATTAGATTCGTGAAAAAGATAAATAAAAAAATATTTAATGTTAGTTTCCAAGGCTATTGATGGACATAATATTTTGGTCAAAAGAAGTTGTTGCATTTAGATATTAGCATAATATTATTTATTTCCCTAGACTAACTCACAAAATATCGTGATTCTAAACTAGCACGCTTGTAATATGGATGACACATCGCACAGCACTTGTTGGTAACTATATGTTAGTACATTTAATTTAAAAAATATTTATGACTTGTTAACAATTTGTAACTACCACACAAAGGCATGTCTGTATAAGTCTACGATTCCAAAACCACTGGGACATGATTCAGATTCACTTTTGTACGACACTGTCAAAATCCTTAAATATAACTCTAACCAGATCTCAATATATTATTCTTTATTCAAAAACTGCAGAATAGAGTTGGACCAATGCTAACTTTGTTACAACAATATTATAGGAGTGTGTTATAATAAAACATAACAAGGGGAAGTAAACAAACAGTTGAGTACATTTATCATATTTACGCTAGCTCCTAATTTATACTGCTGTCTGGCTGTTTTAAGAACAGAGCTAATAGGACTCAGTTTTATTTGCTTCGTAAATTACTTAATCGGTTTTGTATCATAAATGATATTAATTGTAATTGAATCTTTGTAATACCTAAAAGTTTATTTATAAAACAGAGGATTTTAGAAGCATTATAAATCTGTATTCTTAGATCGATAGTGTGTGATTTCAAAACCTACCCGTACCGAGTAAATCTTTAAGTCGATCAATCAAAGCGCCGGCTCAGTAAAGCCTGTACAAAAAGTAGCACATTGGTTAGGCGCCAAATATGATACTTTAAGACGGTGCTCGATTTCATTGAAATTGTGACGCACTGACTTCAATCATTGCTTCACGAGCGGGTGGCAGCAGATTGTTGTCTAATATTGAAGAAAAGTGTATTTGATCAATAAACAATTACAATGTCGTGGTAGCATTTACTCTGCAGTTTTCATTATAGTAAAAGCGCCTCATTACTGAACATAATTTCAAACTTGTGTGCAACGCATAAATTCTCCGTGTTCGAACAAGTTGTAAAACTGGAAGTAAACATTGCGCTCTAAAATTCGAATACAATGTATTTCAAAGTACTGATACTATTCTATAATAAACCTGTTTTCCATCGAGCTTTCCATGCGTTACTGAGTAAGTAGCGTGTAGATAGTATAGGCGATTTCGTGTCGTTATTAAAACGTAAAATTAACATTGATGCAAGGATTTATACTCATGCTATCAAAGTTCATTTAATTTATAACGTTTTATTCACAGAAATCGGACTAAATTGACTTGGACAGTGATAGCTTTTGAAGTTATACATTACAAAAAAAGATACAGCTAAATGATTTCTTTATTAATGGATATAAACGCAAAATTAGTTTAGAATGGGTAATTTTTCTGAGATTTCTGAAATAAAACATGGCGGAAAATCTACTTCACTATTATTTCTTTCCATACAAAATGCGATGCGGAAGCGGATGAGGGATGCTACCCGTACGAAATCAGTAGAACTGTATGTTTGTAAAATATCTAAAATTCGAGTAGAAAGTTGTGCATTTTATCACCAGTAGTGACTAAATTATGGTAAAGAATATATCTCATCCTGCATGTCAAACAAATAATGAGTTTAAAACTAAAAGAAACGAGGTTCATTTTAAAGTGAGTAATCTCGTTTGTTCTTGTTCGCCTCAGTCCTAAAAGAGCAAAAAGGAGGACCTCTAAATCTAAGAAGGTAAGGTTTATTTTTGCTGACAGTGTTAGTTTCATCTTGAAGATCATTCGTTACAGCTGGGTGCAACGTCGCGCAGGTTAACGAGGCAAAACTCATTGCGAAGAAATCTCTTTTCTGTTATGTTATTACAAATTATATGTCAGTAGCCATTTTATTAAAGGACTAATGCTTACAAATACTACTAGAACTCTTTACTGCTTGTTGCTTGTATCTACCAAAGAAATAGAAATAAAAGATTTTAATTTTCGTACCCTTTAGCCTGTTGGACCTTGGTGAAAAGTAATGAGACCGGTTGGTACTCGATTCTCCCGTTTGCTTTGCTCTAAAACGGACTCGACAGATTATTATCTAAACTTTACAAAAGAATTACCTACGATACACGTGTGTCTTAGCTTTTTCTTGTGTGCGTAATACTTATTTTATTTCAACGCAGTTTTTGCCATATGCATTAAGTTTTGTTAATAAATAATAAATCCCCAAACACTCCAACTGTATGGCCCCAAATAAGCAGAGCTTGTATTGTAGATGACCATACAACGAACTGGGGGGGAGCCCAGAATAAATACATATAAACAACCATGACACAAAAAAACATAAACGTGTTCATCACACAAAAGAATGCCGCGGCCAGGACTCGAACCTGGGACCTCTGGCGTATAAGGCAGGGCTATTAACCACTACGCTACTGGGCCGTCAAATATTACGTGGTATGATTTGCTTTCATAGCGTTATTTGGTTAACTTATTTAAATATATGATAGTAATGTCATATAAGAATAAAAATACACTTTTAAGATTTAAAACTAGAAACAAAGCCTCAAATGAATAAACTGCAACTATAAATAGTATCAAAAGTGTCATTTTACATAAAGTTTTTGATTTCTGACAATTTAAACCACGATCGCTCCATCATGTGGTGTGGTGCCGGCTATCTACGCTGCGTGGGGAGATCCTTGGATATCTCCCGGTTGAACAAAAGATTTCAATTCTGTGCTTACTGGTGACCTCAAATCACATGAATTCACTAAAATCACTAAGTTCAAACAAAACACGGCCAATAAAATAAAAGTTATCTCACTGCTGACGTCCATCCAGGGCAACCGTTAGTTTACAGCAGGTTAATGAGGCAGAACTCATCGACTGGAAATCTCTTTTCCTTTACCCGATTGTTCGGAAAGGCTCTAATCTGCCAGAATCTCGCTTTGTCACTGATATTATTACGCTTTTTGTCTTAAATGTTCCGTCAATTTAAAGAGAAAGTGGCCTTTGATGCGTCCAAAGGAAACTGTGACTTTCGTATCTTATTTTCCATTTCAAATGTAACGAGTATTGATATATTTTGTATTAATAACTGTTTTAAACTATCGCGGTTATTTTCACGGAATTTACGGGATCATGTCGAGTCATCGAGTCCGCGACTATGGTGTTTGCAACAGCATCGAAATATCGGACGCGCGAAATAAAAATCCAAAATCATGGTAACTATTTTTTTACTAAGAAATTATGAAATGAAATGAAATATTTATTTCTCAACATTGACAATTACTTGTTCTTATTAACGTCAAATAAAACATGACTACCACCGGTTCGAAAAAACCTTCGTGAAGAAGAGCTGGCAAGAAACTTCACGGGTATATTTTTCAAAATTAGTTTACAGAGTCTCTTTATGTCTATACAAAATTATTCTTATCTGCGTTTGTTAGCTCGGCAAGTCTCCCTCCCCCCAAGTATCCAAACGACAAATACCCTCAAACGGCACCCGTTCACGAGTTAACGCGGGATCCAGCAATCGCCCTCCTCAACCATATTAGAGGGAAGTAAGCGACCCGTTTTATTTTGTATTGATTAAAACACTTTAGATCTTTGAGTCCTTTATTCGGTTCTGTAGGTAACCACAGCCTAAGAGGAGCCAGCCAGACCGGGGCTAACCATTTTAAGTGTGACTCACTCACATTGTAAATATTTTTACACTATTATAATTTCCATTAAAAACTCTATTTATATATTCAATATGGAAACTCCAATGAAGTAACTACTTAACATGCCGGCCTGTTTGGTGTGGAGGTAAGTAGCCTTGCCTTCCATGCCAGAGGTCCCAGGTTCGAATCCTGGTAGGGGCAGATATATTATTATATTTGCTTTCTAGTCATGGATGTGTATTTACGTTTATTTAAGTTTATTTCTAATATTTATATATATAAAAAAAATATCTATGTGTGTTAATATATTTTCTTAAGTTTATTTATCCGTTATCTAGTTTCCATAACACAAGTTCTTAATGATACTTAACTTGGGCTAGATAATGTGGTGTGATTGTTAGAAATATTTATTTATTTATTTATTTATATTCAAGACTGCAAATCTGGGACATAGCACGTGGATCTTTAACAGAATAAATTAATCAAAAATTTGGTTTGATAATAACTGAATGAGAAGGTAAAGATTTATTAAACAAACAGACAGATATCATGTTTTATGTGTGCATACAGGTTACAGGTATAAAAATAGGTTCATAATAAAAATGTAATTTATGAATCGCTGTAATACCAGCTATGAACCTCCTGTGTGTGCTGAACTGGAGAGTAAAATATTTTTCAAGAAATTAACGAGATTCTTACCACGTACGTTCCCGATATTTCACACCGTTGTTGCAAGCGCCATGATGATGGAGTCTCTGTCAACTGGATAATAAAACTCAAAATCGTAGAAACAACCGTTAATTCCTTAAATCATAGTTTAAGTAACTACTAAATTATAACTCAACTTCAATTGTAACATGCTTGAAACATTGTTTAGGTCTCGTTAAGTTCTGTTGTTAGCAATGCCCACTTGAACCGTGACTAACTGGACAAGTTAACTAACTTCGCTACCTTCTGCTTTATTTACAGAATTAACTGTGTAACTGTAACTCGGTTCAGACTGACCCCTTGGCCTTTTTCAGAGTTCTTAAGAGAATAGAGTTCTACGAGTGTGAAAATAGTAACAAGCATTTTTGTATAGTATGATTATCTAAAATAAACAGTATATAATATTTAATAAGTCATTAAATCATTTTAATAAATTAACAAAAAATAGTGAATTATTATTAACATTATTATGAAAACCCCGTAGAGTCCCACTGCCGGGCAAAGGCCTCCGTTTCCTTAGGATGGAAAATTTGTGAATGAATAAGTTTATATATTTCTTGTCTCGTTTTCATCTACACTGTAATACCTAATCTTATGATGGAGAGAAATAAATTTGACCGGTTTCGAGTATTGTTTTACCGTTGCTACTTTACCCAGGAGTATCACAAGCTGTACTGAAACTCCCCCGGGTAGCAGATGCGAGGGTGAAACAGCACAGCGAGCTCTAGTAGTTAGATACTACAATTATTAAAATTCAACAATTAAAATAAAGTAACAAGCTTTACAACGAGTAGAATTATTCACACACACACACACACGTCAGTATATTAAAACAAAGAACTTACAATATACAATCGCTACATATCGCTGTCCGTGCTAAGATTTATAGCGGTGTACGTGCTCATTGGATTTTCAAGATATTCGTGATTTCTCTCAGAAGTTCAAGATAAAATAATTTGTGAGAGTATACACGCAATTAAATAAGAAAGGTAGCTTGTTTTTCTTTTAAGTTGTAAAAACTAAAATACCCAGGCAAAGAGATCAATTGAATCGACATACAAAATGTTTTTATAATGCAAGGGACTATGTTTTCTGCGTCAAAAAAATATGTACGTCACAGAAAGACATTTCTATGCGACATCATTATAAGTTATCCCAGGGCTTGTGAGCGGTATAAGGTGAAATGCAAGCGAACACAATGTTCATTATAACGAAACACATTAGCGTTCTTTTTGTCACTTTGAATTTGTATAAAAAATTCATATATTGCTATCGTTAATTACATGTAGTATAAAGTTTAAGTGTTAGTATTGAAAAGAGGACACCGACAAGTAATAAGGTAACGCTACACATAGTTATTATACTGGAATTTAATAAAAAAGTTTTATATATGCTTTTGAGCCACACTGTCGAAAAGGCGGAGGAATATTGTTTCAACATTTTGTAGCACAATATTTTACTCCTTAACTCCTATTCGTTGCAATTTGAATTAAAATCACTACAGCAACAGGTTTGTATTATATGTGAGACTGCGTGAGTATAAGAGGCCCCTAAGTCAGGCCTCGCAATATCGCTTTATGATCTACTTATTTAGCCTTACTTAGCGTAACTTAGCCAAATGGGTTACCTACAGTCATATGGATCCGCGCGTTTTCTTCATTGTCTGTATTTGCTTACTGCTATATTGTTTGACTTAATTTTACAAGCTAAGTTAATTCTTACTTCATTTCTTTGCGATAAATATACAGGGTGTAACATAAAGGAAGCACAATACTCGAGGGTCAGTAAATATACCATCGTTAGAATACACTTTAAAAGAATTGGAGTTATTGGGGCTGGTTAAAACTTTCACACATTAAATTTTTTTTACATCAACATGTTTTACAGCCCTAGGTGGTTTTCATACCTAACTACGCATAAGGCGCGCGAGGCGCAAATAAATAAAAAAATACGAGTTTTTTTATTTATTTGATATCATTAAAGTAACTAAAATCGTGTCCAGTCGCATCGCATTACGATAGGTAGGTAGGTAAGTGACGATGGCTGTGCTCGCGTAATGCATAGGTAGATGTGAAAACAACTTAGGGCCGTTAAAGATGTTAAGTAAAAAAATTTTAATAAAAAATTATGGAAGTCTTAACCAGCCCCTATAACTCCAATTCTTTTACAGTATATTCTAACAATGGTATACTTACTGACCCTTAAGTATTATGCTTCCTTTATTTTACACCCTGTACATGAAATATAGCATTGAAAGGGACCCATACGGACAAATGGTCTTGAATTTATGTCCTAAAACTATTCAACTTAATGAATAGATTCAACGATTTATTTTCCACGTCTTAATGATAATGTTTTGACTGCAGGCACAGTTTGTTATAACTCCAAGTGTCAAACCACGTGCTCTTGTAGTCTCGGTGGAATTCTTAACTGCTGGTTAACTTACACTCAGCGACAAGATGGAGGCTGTTTTTTGCAGATGTTACGTTAAAATAATTTAATGATTTATATCAAAGCCGGGTTGATACCTTAATTTCACATAGAGAAGTTTTAAAGAAACTAAACATTTACATGCGCTTCGTACGAAAATCAAGAAGTGTTGTTATAATTATTTATTTATTTATTACGTCCCGATTTTTCGAATTCGGTGTTTGGATATAAAAAAATTTGCTGTATATTTTTAATATTAAAATGATAAAAATACAGATATAAAACTTGCTACCAATTGATCATTAAAAGAATGGGTAAACTTGCATATGTCAAATATCAGTCCACTCCAAACAATCTACGTTTTTCTATTTATCTATTAATTATTTTCGGCTAAGTTTGTCCCACGTCAAAATTTCCTCAACACCACGCTCACAAAAAGAAAAAAAATGGAAATAATTATTTTAGTACACAGAGATTCGTCCCTAAATTCTTAAAAGGAATTATTTTTCTCTTTCGGCCTAGTGAAGCACCATTCATAGTACCCTCGCTTTCCGCACGAAGACATTGTCACTTTTACACAAAGACGCTTGTAACCCTTTCACACAGCCGAAATGAAAAAATATTTTTCTGTTTGATAAATATAAACTAAAAATAGATAATATTAAATATATTGCAGATAAGTTTTCTATTTCACTTCGTTTTCATTAGCGAGAGTTTTCAGCCTACTCCGTGCCGACCGGTTTTCGGTCCGGCAGGGGCTCGGCGGCTCGGCTTCTTCCTGTGTCTTTCAGTGAATATTTTGTTACCATGGAGCAGCGATATATGGATGGATCATCTAATAGATCGTCTATTGGATCGTACCGAGATTTATTCTCTCCAGTTTCTCAAGTGAGCGTCCCATATGCGGAACGAGAAAACAATGTGTGTGTTGAGGTTAAAAAGTATGGCGAGCTTTCGGAAGATGAAAAAAATATTTTTTGTGTAGAAGATAAAGAAGTGGAGTTAGGAGAGAATTTAGAGCGATTAATCGGTACTAAAAGACCAAGAGTACAGGGTGACACTTCGGAAAGTGCTGAAAATGAAGAGAAAGAGGGATGGCAGGACACTAGGAAGAGTAAAAAGGGGAAGAAAGAGAATAAACATGATAAGGTGATCACAATAACAAAGAAGGATGATATGCAAGTTTATTTAACTGGGAAAGGTCCATTACCTAAACAGTTTGCGATGGCCCGATTCCTCAAAGAAAATGATATTAATGGTATTGTTCAGGTTAAATACATTAATTCCAATAAACTGAGAATTGAGTTTGATAGTGTGAAAAATGCACAGCTACTTTTTAATTGTGAAAATATAATTACAAGGGGATGGTTAGTACATAAGCCCATGGAAGTAAATCACTCATACGGAGTTATTAGGGATGTGGATGCAGACCTGACAGATGAAGAGATTAAGAATAAAGTTTTGAGTAGTGTTGAAATTTTTTCAGTTAAACGTCTTAAACGTCGAGATAGAGTGGATGGTCACTGGTGCCCGAGTGAGGTTGCTCGCCTTGCATTTAAAGGCTCACACTTGCCTTCTCATGTTTATGTTGATGGATTAAAGATCAAAGTAGAACCTTATGTATTTCCCGTGACACAGTGCTTCAAATGCTGGAAAATAGGTCACGGAATAAGTTTATGTCCTTCCAAAAATTTCATTTGCCCTAAATGTGGAGGTAATCATTCCAACTGTGAAACCTCCTCTTTTACGTGTGTGAACTGTAAAGGGGGTCACATGGCGATGGCAAAAACTTGTCCAACGTACCTTAAAGAGAAGCGCCTCCGAGAATTGATGGCAGAATTCAATTGTACATATAAAAAAGCGATCAACCTTTATGATACATCATCTAAAATTCAAGAGTTAGAAAACAAAAATATTCACCCGCTAAAGAGACAGTTTCCCCCTTTGTACAATAGTTGTTTGGATAATAATGTAGAGATAATAAATGTTCATACTCCATCTTACAAAGAAGTTCTATGCAATAAAATTGATAATGTTGATGTGGAGGTTAAAAAACTACGACAAAGAAAGAAAGAGCAAATAATAAAAGAAAAACCTTTAAAACCAGAGAAGCCTGAAATGAAATGGAGAAATGATGAGGAGAATAATGAAAAGGAAGTTAGTGATAGTGAGGAAGAACAGCTTAAAGATAAAGTTTCATTTATAGAGTTGATAAATAGAGTTAAAAATGTCCTGTTTCTTAAAAACGTATGTTTTAAATCTAAAATTTTTAGTATCATCAAATTAGTTGTGGAATGGTTAGTTATCTATGCTGTGGGTTTAATTTCAGATTGGTCTCTTATTAAAATGTTATTAAATTATATTTCCAATGGCTTCTCCTAAACTAATTAAGTTAAACATTATACAATGGAATGCCCAAAGTATATTGCCTAAATTGAAATCTTTCGAGGAATTGTTGCGTATTGAAAAAGTTCACATTGCTATAGTTAGTGAGACTTGGTTAAACGAAGACAAAATTGTAAAAGTTAACGGTTATAATATTTATAGAAGAGATAGAGTTGATGGTTATGGCGGTTTAATGATTTTAGTTCATAATTCAATTAAGTCTACATCTTTTGCTACTTGTTTAAATAATTTAGGTATTGAAGTGTTACAAGTAAAGGTTTTCAATTGTTTTCCTATACAAAACCTGGTAGCTGTTTATTGTCCAGGTAATGTCAATACTAGGCAAGAGCATTGGGATGAGATTTTAAATTTAAGTACAGAGAAATGTTTGGTTTTGGGTGATTTTAATGGACACCATTTAACATGGTCGACCAAAACAGACGTTAGAGGTAACCAACTTCATTCGGCCTTTTCAAATAGCAATTTTGTGATTTTAAATACTGGTGATATTACTCGTTTAAAACTTGTTGAAGGTATTTTAAAACAATCTGCACCTGACCTTTCCTTGGTAAGTGCGGATATTGGACTTGATTTCACCTGGTCTGTGCTTAATGAGTCCTTGGGCAGTGACCACTTGTTCATTAAAATCTCCAAACGTCAATGTTTAAATACTAGTAACTCAATCAAAAGGAAAAATTTTAAAAAAGCTGATTGGAGTGCTTATACAGAATACTTAAACGAAATATTTACAAACGTTCAACGTACTAGCGATTTGCAAAAAGATTATGAACTTTTTACTCAATATATAAATTTAGCTTCAGATTCCTTTATCCCTTGCTATACAATCGAACAAAACCCTAGCTCTGTGTTTACCCCAAAACCGTATTGGACTCCAGATCTTTCTAAATCAGTTGCGGAGCGTAGACAAGCGTTAGGTAAGTTTAGGAAAAATCCGATACCACAAAATTTAGATAAATTAACTGAAAAAATTGAAATTTCAAAAAAGAAATTGAATCTATCTATAAGAAATGGTTGGAACTCATTTTGTTCATCAATAGATGAGG
This sequence comes from Marasmarcha lunaedactyla, assembly GCA_923062675.1. Classification (NCBI taxonomy): domain Eukaryota; kingdom Metazoa; phylum Arthropoda; class Insecta; order Lepidoptera; family Pterophoridae; genus Marasmarcha; species Marasmarcha lunaedactyla. Next base: position 3,082,842 of record OV281344.1, read on the forward strand.
GCACTACCTCTAGTGACATGTGGTCAAAAATGAGCTGGATGAAGGGTTATAAGAACCCACGACAATATATGGATCCTTTCAGAGTTGAGAAACTTCTATGTTCATTAACCCCTGACTATGCTACTCCTGCAATGCCTCCGCTATCTTCATATGATTCACCTCTCGATGCAGACATCTCTATCCACGAGTTGCGTAAATGTATAAAATCTAAAGATACATCTCCTGGTTGTGATGGTATATCTTACTCGATGCTAAAGCACTTATCTTTAAATGCTCAAGAGTTTCTGGTTGATTTATTTAACGATTTTTTAAAGCATGGGTTTGTTCCAACTCAGTGGCGTGACATTGGCATCATACCAATTCCGAAACCTGGTAGGGAACCAAATAGTGTATCCTCATTGAGACCGATAGCTTTAATATCGTGTTTGTGCAAAATTTTTCACTCGGTTATAAACAATAGACTTGACTGGTATGTGGAAAAACTTAATGTTTTTTCGAATAACACTTTAGGTTTTAGAAAGTGCAAATCCTGTTTAGACAATTTAAGCGTTTTGGTTTCGAGGATACAAGTTGGGTTTTCAAAAGGTTTGCCCACTATGAGCTGTTTCTTAGATATTGATGGCGCTTACAATAACGTGGAAAACACTGTTTTAATATCGACCTTAGATAAACTTAAAGTTGGTCGTAAAATATGTAATTACCTGTGGAATTTTTTGAAAGAAAGAAATCTCAAAATTTTTTTGGATGGAAAAGTTCTTTTTCAGAGATCTACTTGTCGTGGTTTAGCTCAAGGGGATCCATTGTCACCCCTTTTATTTAATTTGGCTACCTTAGAAATTTGCAAGTCCCTAGAAAAAGATATATTTATATCACAGTATGCAGACGATTTTGTTTTTTATTGTTATTATGATGATATAAACCTCGGTGAGAGGAAAATCCAAAAGACTTTGGATAAGATTCATAATATGTTGTTAGATATTGGACTAGAAATTTCACCGTCTAAAAGTAAATTGTGTCTTTTTAAACGAGGTTATAGGAGAGATTTTATTAACATAAATGTTAATGGTCAAGTATTACCTGTTGTTGATTCTGTCAAATATTTAGGTCTTTGGTTGGATCGTAATCTTCGTTGGGGAAAACATATCAACGAAACCAAAGATAAGGTACTAAAATATGTAAATATTTTCAAAGTCTTAGCTGGTTCTGGGTATGGTATTCATGTGAATCATTTGAAGCGGTTATATATAGCGTTAGTCAGAAGTCGTATTGACTATGCCAGTTTTTTGTATGCCAATAGTAGTGCAACTCATCTTTCTAAATTAGATAAGATACAAAATATATGTTTACGTGTGATTGGTGGATTTATCAAAAGTACACCTATACACGTAATGGAGGCGGAATTGGTTTTACCACCATTATCTGTTCGCAGACAATATCTGGCAGGAAAGTTCTATTTGAAATCTAGATCTTTTGATAATATGGTATGTAATGTTCTGGATGAAATGTGTAATTTAGCTCAAAACCGTTTTTGGAATCGAAAAATAAAACCTTTACTTGTAACCATGCATAACTCATTTAAGTCCACAGATATCCAATCCAATAGTAAGCCCGAAATGTATTCACTTGATACATGGGTCACAAATATTGATTTATCTGATTGTTTAAAACCTAATTTAAGCGGAATAGACAAGGCAAAATGTAAGTACACTCGAGCACATATTCAATCTGCATGGACTGATATTTTTGAAAATAGATATACATATTTTTACAAAATTTTTACAGACGGTTCGAAAACAGAGAACGGAAACGGGGGTGCGTTTTTAGATTGGGAAACTAAAGAATCTGTTAAAATACAGATTAATGCAGAAATTTCGATTATGGCCGTAGAAATGATAGCAATTTTAGAAGCATTATCGTACATTCAGAGCATAAATTTTCAAAAATTCGTTATTTTAACAGATTCAAAAAGTACTATTCAACATTTGATTCGATGTACTACCATTTTCCGAGGCTTTCCATTAGCTTATATGATTATAAATATGATAAATAGCTTAAAATTAAGAAAAAAAGATATTGTTATCCAATGGATTCCCTCTCATTCAGGTATCCTGGGAAACGAGGAAGTGGATCGGCTGGCCAAACAGGCCATGACGGAGGGTATTTATTTTCATTGGGTTCCATGGTTCGGTGATGTTCTCTATAAAGTTAAAATTAGGTGCTACGACATTTGGTCTGAATATTTTAATGAAAGATCGCTTTCTAAAGGTATCTGGTATAAAACCATCCAGCCGTCAGTTCCTCGAGTCCCTTGGTTTGAATTGATTAAAATGAGTCGGCAAGACATTGTATTAGCTCTTCGTCTCCGTTCTGGTCATATTCCGTTAAATAGTTTTGCTTACTTGATGCGTAAAATTGATTCTCCAAATTGTAGTCAATGTGGTGTGGTTGAGGATGTTTTTCATATTACTATGGAGTGTGATCGGAATGTGGTACAGAGGCGCCGCCTTAATTTGAAAAATTTCAATATCGGTTTGGTAAACAGTATATTATCATCCCCTATTTCGAAGGAGGCCAAATTGTTATATAATGTAGTGAAAATATGTTTAGATAATAGGTAATATTATATTATTAATTTTATTGATGTGGATTTAGAGAGTCACGATGAGGGTGGCTTTTGTAAAACCCTCTATAAATAAATATTGATTAAAAAAAAAAAAACCCTTTCACTGAGTGAACGAGAGAATGAACTGAAAGAAACTCTTAGTTATAACATCCATTCTATCAGAAAACTATTACATTAATTAAGATTCGTTCAAGCTTTGTTTGAAATTTAAACAATATTTTGTTTAAAAGTAAAAGATAACAGAGTTAGAGTTTGTTAGAGTTAGTTGTTCACGGACATTTTGTATAAAAAGTTAAATGAATAAATATTTAATTTTTAGCATTTGTGGTTTTAAAAGTTACTTTTAAGATAATTTAAAGAATTCACAGCATAGATATCTGTACCATTATAAACACAAATCATACCTGAAATTAACGTTGATATCATTTTAAAAATATTAAGTGGAGCCTTTATCATAGTGCTCTTTTAAAAGTAATGCATAAAGAATTCACTAATTGAGGATATATATGTAATGAAAGGAATATCATGCCAGCTCTGTCATTCATTACCAAACTACTGATAAACGAAGCATGATATAATTTAGGTAATATGAAAAGAAAATGAAATGAAATCAAAATGAGTTTATTATGAGCTTATAATCACAAAAACACAAAAAAAATAATAAACCTAAAGTGGCAAGAACATAAGGTTTTAGTTGAAAAAAAAGTGCATTAAGTTTATATGGTGCAATTTGCTTGAGTTGTTTACATGAACCCGGAAAATTTAAACTCCTAAAGAACCAATACATATTATTAAACAAAGTGCATTGGCCGCGTCTGCCTGTCTGTCTGTTTGAATGCGATAAACTCAAACATAGCCGAACGCATTCTCACACTGGAGGGAGTGAGCCAGGACGAAGGTTTTGTATTTAGAGCTCTTTAAAGTTTTGTGTAAATTGGCTGGAATATGTTGATTATTGTTGAATATATCGGAAAATTTTCAACCTACCGCGAGCTTACAACAAAAATGCCTAAACCCTTGGAGATAACAAAACAATGTACGGTACAAATGATTATTTTTATAGGTTTCCAGAAAATTCTGCGATGGCACATGTCTACCTTTTAAGGATAGCTTACTACACCCATTTTAGTCTACACTAATATTATTAAGAGAAAAGATTTGTATTTTTGTGTGTATGTTTGTAATGAATAAACTCGAAAACTTCTGTGCCGCTTTAAAAATTCTTTCACCATTAGAGGGCTACGATCACCCTGAGTAACATAGGCTAGACAAGATTAGGGATCCTTACTGAAACTTTAGAAACGTAACCCAAGGTGTAAAAAAATGCCATTAAACATCTTTCGTCGCATGCGCTGCGGAAACTATTGATGATGGAACGATAGAGTTACGTCACAATAACCACTTTTAATATTTTACAAGTTGATAGAAATACTGACCGAATTACACCATGTTATTCATACTTTTGTTTAAATCCTTATCCAAATAAATCATATTGTTTTCAAGACTGTTTCAGTTCATGTAGATTACTTTTTGAATTGTTTAAATCGGCTATTCGATTAACTAGATATTACGAATTTAATAAGTCATACCAATAGAAAAAACAAACGTTGTCGCGTTGTGCGTGTTATTCATACCTTTTTATTAATCCGTATCCAAATAAATTATTTTGTATTCAAAATTGTTTCAATACCTGTAGATTACTTTTTGAATTTTTCATATCGTATATTTCATTCAAAAGATATTACGAATTTAAAAAGTCATAGATACAGAAAAGGCGTCGCCCCCGGCTTAAAAAAAGACGCGGCGTTGGGAAGAGTGTACAGCATTCATCCTTTCCAGTCAGAATGTTTTTATGTCAAGACACTACTTCGTCGTGTTCGTGGCACGGCATCGTTTCAGGACTTGAAACAGTTGATGAATTGTTAAAGAAACTTACAAAGCCGCTTGCCGAGATAGAGGTTTGCTGGAAAATGATTACCAATGGGAAATAACTTTGAGAGAAGCTTCGGTTTCCCAGTGTCCGTTAAAGCTGAGAGAATTGTTGGTGGTGATATTATTATTTTGTATGTTTATGAGTTATCAGTATTTGTCAACTCAAATGTACCCAAGTTGGCTGCAGATCAAAAAATAGCTTTCGATGCTATAGTTAAAAGTGTGGAAAATAACAAGGGTGGCCTATTATTTTTGGATGCGCCTGGCGAAGGAGGTAAAACATTTCTTGCCAATTTAATATTAGCCAAAGTACGACAATCTGGAAGAAAAGCACTGGCATTTGCGTCTTCCGGAATTGCTGCAACTCTATCAAATGGTGGGAAAACTGCTCACTCAACCTTTAAATTACCGTTGGCTGAGTCTTTAGAACACCAATCTGTAAGCCCAATCCGCGAAATTGGTCCACTGGGGAAGCTCTTACAGGACACATCGCTAATTATTTGGGATGAGTGCACCATGAGCCATAGAGCTCATGAAGAAGCTGTGGACTGCACATAAAAAGACATCAAAAACTCAGGCAATTTGTGTTTTATAAAGTGGTAAAATATAATCTGGTATTTAGAAAACTACTTAGACGGAAATAATATTAATCCTTATCAAATTAACGGCCTTACTTTGTTACTTAAGCATTTCATGTTCATCATAATTGCCCAATTTAAAATCGGAACTTACGAAGTATCGCAAAATTAAAACTATCACGCATCCAAATAAATTGGCCGCAATTACTCGCCGTTAGGGCTGTAACAGATTTTAGAAACTGTATTTATAATAATTTTTGGTGCCCTTATATAGGTCTTCGATCACATAATAAAACGTGACGTTTGCTCGAAGACTTTAGGAGTGAATTATTCTAATAATTTTAGGAAGTTTTTTATTTAGTGTACGATATGGAAGGTTGCAGTTGGGTTCCGTTGTACGTAGTGAATCACTCAAAAGATTAAGGTTGCATTATTGGTTTGTGTCGTTTTTTAATAGATAGGTAAGTATTTAACTATTTTAAAATTAAAATTGATTTTGAGAACATAATTTTGTTTGAGTGAATTTTATTATTGGTTTAATAATTGTATAATAAGTATGTAGTATAGTAATTCTTCATGTTTTCATTTACTTGTAAGGTAAGAATCAAATAACGTTAAACAACTTAAAGAAGGATCAGCATAGGTCCGTAACATTAAACTCTTCTACAACGTTGTACACGCCGCAATGGCAGAATATGGCTGTGGCCTATATTCGTGCAATAAATGATTTGAATTTGAATGCTCTACGCAACAAGCTGATGCGACACTATGCCCCGTGCAGGGGGGGGGCCGGTCGCTAGTATAAAAAAAATATTGTATGTCCTCTTTGCGATTTGCACCCATTAATCTACGCAAGGAACCATGAATTTATACAAATTTTAGTAAGTGTCTTAACAATATCTTGAAACACTGTTGGTCATAACAAGGCCGAACGCCACCCACGTGTGCACAATCTGCTTCCAACGTGTTTCTCAAGACTAAGTTAATATAAAGATAAAGATAGCGAGATCATCTCAACCTCTGGTTCGAAGCTCTGTGCTTAATGTTCTAGAACGAACTGTCTCGCAAGGTTGGGGCCTGGAATTGAACTTATCTTTGAATCTTTGAGATAAGATGTTTTTTAGAACGAGTAAATGTTTCTTATTTATTTTACAACTTATGTACACACAAAATATAACTAATCATAAATGGGATAAAATGCTCGTACAAAGGTTTCTTCTCATTTTTTGGAAGGTATGTGCAGAAGGATTATTGCAGCTAGGGTGTGAAATTTTTCTTTTTGCATAGCTATCAGTATTGTCCGCTTAAATAAATAATAGGTAAATAAATTATGAAATCCCCAGACAAACACACCAACTCTATGGCCCCAAAGTAAGCAGAGCTTGTGTTATGGATGACTATACAGAAAACTGGGGGGGAACCTAGAATGAACATCCATATATAAATACAAACAACCATGACCCGAGAACAAACATCTGTTTTCATCACAGATATAAATGCCCCGGCCTGAACCTGGGACCTCCGGCGTATGAGGCAGGGCTACTGACTACTCGGCCGTCGCAGCTTTGATTGCACAGTCCTAATTTCCATATGTGTTGGACATACTTTTGCTCTAAATTTTAAAGTACATACTTCTATAAAAATGGCACAAATTACATACCATCTGTACAGTCGCAAAGAAAATGTTTAAAGAACAAATAACGCACAGAAGCACGGGATAAGCTATTAGTCGGTAAGAGGCAAAACTGCTAGCAGTATATTACTTACACATATGCGTTTAACCACAAAACTTTAAAACTAACATTACCTCGGGTACTTGTTCCCACAAGTGAAGCCTTATATCGGATACTTATACTGATTATATATTCTAGTAACAGTTCGGTGCAAAGTATGATTACAGGACATAGTTGAAGTACGATCACAGTGTTAAACTGTATATCTGCTGCAGGCGGATGGCTATAGTACAGAGTAGCTGGTCGTTTTGCGAAGCATGTTTTTCTTTTAATATACTATATAACCATCATTATGCCAGTTCACCGGGTGCTGCCGCACCACGCACACTTCGTTTGCTCGGCTCGCGACAATCGCAGGATATCAACAAGTTCGTATGTAACTAATGTACACATATGGATAAACTTGCAAAATTATTCTATTTGGCAATGCTGCCAGGTTTCTTTATGGTAAATCAATTAATTATAACATCCGCCTGCGAAATATTCACCGAAGCTGTGCGGCAGAGTGCTAGGAAAAAGTCCACCAATAGGGTTACTTCAGTAACCTAGCCAAAGTAGTCAAAATTAAACATTAATGAAATATAAGGTAATCCTATGGTCCAATCCTTGCCCAGCTTTAGCGGACTCGGAGCCTAAAACTGTGGTAAGATTGGTCGAAATTTCACAAACATTTTACACAGACTCCAGTCTCCAACACACACAAACAAAATATTAAATTATGAAACGCTTGTTACAATTCTCTGTCGAAATATGATTCATGTTGGTGTTATTTCGTCGCTGTTCCGGGAAGGCCAAACATTTCTCATTTTGTTATCTTTGTAGCGCACGTAGCTACGACGTGACTACGGGCTACGGCGTAGAAATGTTTTTATTATATGCTTTTTGTTTCAATTTAAGTACTCCTGGAAATTGACATTTCGTAAAAAATTATACGGCTGATAGCTTTACTAAGAGTTTGTACCAAAATGATTTTGGCTAATGGAATCGGTCATTGATTGTGCTCAAACTATTTATTTTCTATATTTGGAAACACGAAAAGGAGGATTGAAAATTCGCTGTTCATTGATGATTGTATTTAAACTTTTAATAATACTTTCAATATTATCAAAAAAATTAACGTTAAATATCCATGACGTTATGTCTGTATAAAATACTCTTATAAAATAAATGAAAAATATTAAACAATACGTAGAAATACTCGATTATTAGACGCCTTGAAGACAAGTGAGGTGAGTTCGAGTCCCGACTGAAGCACAATATAAGATGCATAACCATGTAAGTAATTTTTTATAAACTATACAGAGTTAATGTACGCGATCACATAAAACACAATATCTAACTTTAAATCGTTTCAAAGTTTTTTCAGGCTCCATCACATTTTATTTCGCCATAAAATTACGTTTTGGAATAACCGCGGAACTTGCTCACCGGAGCCATTTTTAAATGGGTAGTATAAACCCTTACCTGCGCGGAATGTAAATTAGTTGAAACTTGACTCACATTTTCGAGCTTTGAAAAACTTCCGAACGAAAATTGGATTTAAATTACTTCTCAGGTATTTGTTAAACGTTTAATTTGCTCCAATGGCAGTTTAAAACTATATTTTTTACTGAAAGTCTTATTAAACTTAGTCTCTAATGCCTGACGATAAAGATCAATATTTTTTAATAATTAAGCCAAATTCTGTCTTTGTAGTATGTAATAATAAAAGGTAATGTTTTGAATTCCAGTCTTTACTTTACCAAATTTAAGATGCATTATGCTTTCTCATATATCATCATAACATTAAATAAAATAATAATAAGCGTTCGGTTTGGCAGAGCACATCAATTACTAAAGCGTCTTTATAACTCCAACGGTTATTTTCACACGTGTCTCGCTATAATAGTGACTTTATGTGTCATAAAATTACTATATAAAAAATAATATATTTATATCATTAGGAAGATCAGCCAATAAAAATCTCGTGAACAAAGTCGTATGGGGAGTTTCGCAAGCAGTCAGTAGGCATTCAATCATGCGAGTCCAAGTTATAAAAAAACGATTTACTCTCGGTATGACCCGAAGACAAAACATTCTCTAGGAAAGGTTCCAACCGATATCTTGAAGGGCAACCTGAAGCATTCACAACAACATTCAAAGTTTCCTTATAACAAAAACAAGAATAACTTTATGTTGTTAAATACTCTTAAATCTCAAAATGTGTACAGTAAGTAAGAAGAAATTGCTCTGCATTGTGCAATACGACATCCAGATCAATGTCGCCGCTGCACCGCGTATTTGTAACTGATGGTTGCTTGTCACGAGAATAATACGTAACATATACATAAATAGTTAAAATTGTATATTGAGATATATAAGTAACTTATTAAACTATTTTACTCATCATGTAATCAAGTACAAAGAGATTTTCTTATAGTTAACAAAAAATAATCCCAAATATTTTATCAGTCTTTTTCACAATTAGATAATATTGTTCAAAGTAATCGGTAAAAATGAATCTTTATCTAAAATCTTCCTAAGAAACTTTAAGTAGTTTTAATACTGTTCAGTTAAATCAATGAAATATTCGATATGTCCGACAATTTCGTATCAAATATGTTTCAAAACGTCTTGTCAACAAAAGATACTATTATCTATACTATTTCTATTTCTTTATTTTCTCGATGACAGCTCCTGTGTAACCTTGTGCGAGCGTTTTTTTTTACGTTATGTATGCATTATTTTATAAAAATATGACGTTTACACACGTACAAGGTTACATAATACCAGAGTCGGAGAAACTGATAGGGATGGAGCTAGAGAGCATTATATCAAATTAGAACTGTCATCGAGAAAATAAAGAAATGGAAATAGTATAGTAATTTAATTAAAACATTACAATTCAAAGTAAGTGACGTGTTAATATTGAACACATTGTGCAATCTGTCGAGTTGATCAAAGAACTGTCATGACGGCATTAGACAGTTGTGAGTGACAGTTGTCCGCCGCAACAGCTCCATAACGGGAATTACTTGAATTGCATAAGTTATTCTTTGTGTTAAGTTTTTACTGAAGATGTGTATCTGTAACTGTTAACTGGTTTTATATAAATTAAATTAAATCCCTAGACAATGTAAGAAGACCTTGTTTCATGGTTGACATTATAGAATGTTTTCGAAGTTACAGCCACAGTTTTACAATAAGCTGTTTTAGAAAATAGCTGGTCGTTTTGTTAAAATAAATATGTTTTGGTATTATTGCATACTATGTAATTATCATACTGACGCTACGCTCGGCTCGCCAAAATCTGAGGATCACTGCAAGTTTGAGAAAAACGAATGTACATTTACTTACAAATTGTAGGGAAAAATTGTAGAGAGTTAAAATTTTGCGATAATACCGACGTGTATATAATTATTTTATGTTATCGGCAAAATTTTTCATCTATTTTAAGTTGTTCAACAAAACGTGTGAGAAGGGTTTTCAGTGAGGTCCCAGGTTCGAGTCTTGGTCGAGGCATTCATTTGTCTGATGAACACAGTTTGTATGTGTTTGTTTGTTTATATATTTTTTTATATGTATTTATTAATATATATTTTTATATATGTATATATATATAACAGAACAGGTGCCATAAAGTCGGTGTTTGTCTGGGAATTTATTTATTATATTTATAGTTAGTAACAACGATGGTTACTACAGTTTTAATAAAACTATTTCAATGGAAATTTGAATTATTAATTAGAGTTATGTATATTTTTGAAATAAACTAAGAAAGTTTTTTCGAGTCTTGAAATACCAAATATATAATTTTTAATAACAGCTATTTTACAGTTCAACTGTTTGCATTATTTCGAGTATGTTTGTATTTTATCAAGACTGAATTTTTATACACCAAACAATTTTTTTATTATAGTTATAAGTAAGCAAGATTAAATAATAATGCACTTTCTTTTAATGCGCTTCTATTACGGCTTTCGGCGTCGTTTGCAAAACAATCCATTGTGCTAAAAACTCTTACTTAGATTTTTTTAGCGTAGCTTTTTTTTCAAATACGTGGAATGAATAACTACCTACTCGTTTCATATACTTACAAATAGATCCTTTTTATCATATGTAACGTGTAAATATTACATGCATTATGATCGAAGTTCAAAGTCGGGTTGCATGGCTTCATCTCAACTGTAAACGTCATATACCATGCTTTAAGTTTGTGTTCAAAGCTTGATACTTTGAACTTCGGGACCAGTATTCTACTATTCAGAAGGGCCACCTCACTTTGATAAGGATGTAAGTGTTTTGCTTTTGGTGTTGTTTGATGTTTAATATAATAATAATAATTCATTTATTTGAGAGACTGTGTGTAAATACAAAAAGGTCTTAAATATAATTTTTATGTCCAATTCATAGTCTATCAGAACAGACGTGCAAATATTAACTATTTTTACAACATTACACAAACTACAAAAATAAAAATATTAATACATAACATTCTAAAACTAAAAATTTATAATGTAAAAATAGTCTTAATAATAAGCTACAAATTACATTACAATTTTACAAATATCAATCAAACATTAAATTAAATACAAAAATGTCAAAAGGAATGATAGATTAAATAGAAGTTAAGTACAAAATGTATATGAAATGTTTGGTTTTGTTGTCTTATAAACTGTCATAATGAAGGTCCAAATCTTGTATAATCCTGGATAATAAAAGTGTTACAGTCTACGGGGGCTCACTGGCGAAATAAGCAGTTTCCGTAGGCACGCGGCGGAGCGTTGTTCATAGCAACGGTCACGCTCCGCGCCTGCGCTAGTTTCCTCATATTGTTCAAAAACGTACGTAACTGGTAACTGGCAAACATGCTTATATATATTGCAATATAAAATAAAAATATATATTTTTTTTAATCCCCAGACAAACACACCTACTGGCCCCAAAGTAAGCAGAGCTTGGGTTATGGATACCCATACAGCCAACTGGGGGGAACCCAGAATGAGCATACATATATATATACAAACAACCATGACCCGAGGACAAAAATCTATGTTTATCACACAAATGAATGCCCTGGCCAGGACTCGAACCTGGGACCTCCGTCGTATGAGGCAGGGCGTCAAAAATAAATATATATTCATCACAAGTGGATGGTTGAATAAACAATGTAATACACACATAGCCGCTGGAGCGGTGGCTTCCAGCCAAGCCCAATTATCACAAATCATATCATAAACACTATCAATATCATAAACTTTCAATCAAACGGCTAGTGCAATCACCCACCTGCGAAATACACAATCACACATTTTCTTATTAAACATAATTTCCCAAAATGTCTTGTCAACTTATAATCTATTTGCATCCATAATTAACCTATCTCAATCATTATAAATATCGCGCTAACATTCCATAACATTAAATATCCTTGATAAATCATAGTTGTCGTTCTACAACCACACCAGATCTCAAATAATAAATAAATAAATCCCCAGACAATCCCACAAGCTGTCTGGCCCCAAAGTAAGCAGAGCTCGTGTTACGGATGGACAGGCAGCGCACTGGGGGGAACCCAGAATAAACATACATATATACATAAAAATCAACAACCATGACCCAACAGTTAAATGTACCAATTATAATAAACATTTAAGTTATGTGATGAAATAAGGGCGTCGGTAGCGCAGCGGCTAAAGAGCTGACTTCTGGAACTTTAGTCCGGGTTTGATCCCGAAGACTGTCCAATGTCGCAATGTTTGAATTTTTACAACGTTTTTACACTAAGCCGACTGCGCTAACGAAGAAGGAAAAACATGGTGAGGAATCCTGACGACCGAGGGGTGTAGTGGTTAGTAGCGCTCTTTTATACTCCGGAGGTCCCAGGTTCGAGTCCTGACCGGGGGATTCATTTGTGTGGTGAACACAGGCGTTGGTCATAGTTGTTGATAGTTATTTATGTTTGTTTATTCTGGGTTGCCCTGAACTCGCTATATGGTCATCCATACCACAAGGTCTGTGGTTGTTTTAAACCATCTCACAGTTAAGTCGACCTGATGTCCCCACAGTGGTTGTTTTAAACCATCTCACAGTTAAGTAGACCTGATGTCCCCACAGTGGTTGTTTTAAACCATCTCACAGTTAAGTAGACCTGATGTCCCCTCAGTGGTTGTTTGAAACCATCTCACAGTTAAGTCGACCTGATGTCCCCACAGTGGTTGTTTTAAACCATCTCACAGTTAAGTAGACCTGATGTCCCCACAGTGGTTGTTTTAAACCATCTCACAGTTAAGTAGACCTGATGTCCCCACAGTGGTTGTTTTAAACCATCTCACAGTTAAGTCGACCTGATGTCCCCACAGTGGTTGTTTTAAACCATCTCACAGTTAAGTAGACCTGATGTCCCCACAGTGGTTGTTTTAAACCATCTCACAGTTAAGTAGACCTGATGTCCCCACAGTGGTTGTTTTAAACCATCTCACAGTTAAGTAGACCTGATGTCCCCACAGTGGTTGTTTTAAACCATCTCACAGTTAAGTAGACCTGATGTCCCCACAGTGGTTGTTTTAAACCATCTCACAGTTAAGTAGACCTGATGTCCCCACAGTGGTTGTTTTAAACCATCTCACAGTTAAGTAGACCTGATGTCCCCACAGTGGTTGTTTTAAACCATCTCACAGTTAAGTAGACCTGATGTCCCCACAGTGGTTGTTTTAAACCATCTCACAGTTAAGTAGACCTGATGTCCCCACAGTGGTTGTTTTAAACCATCTCACAGTTAAGTAGACCTGATGTCCCCACAGTGGTTGTTTTAAACCATCTCACAGTTAAGTCGACCTGATGTCCCCACAGTGGTTGTTTTAAACCATCTCACAGTTAAGTAGACCTGATGTCCCCACAGTGGTTGTTTTAAACCATCTCACAGTTAAGTAGACCTGATGTCCCCACAGTGGTTGTTTTAAACCATCTCACAGTTAAGTAGACCTGATGTCCCCACAGTGGTTGTTTTAAACCATCTCACAGTTAAGTAGACCTGATGTCCCCACAGTGGTTGTTTTAAACCATCTCACAGTTAAGTAGACCTGATGTCCCCACAGTGGTTGTTTTAAACCATCTCACAGTTAAGTCGACCTGATGTCCCCACAGTGGTTGTTTTAAACCATCTCACAGTTAAGTAGACCTGATGTCCCCACAGTGGTTGTTTTAAACCATCTCACAGTTAAGTAGACCTGATGTCCCCACAGTGGTTGTTTTAAACCATCTCACAGTTAAGTAGACCTGATGTCCCCACAGTGGTTGTTTTAAACCATCTCACAGTTAAGTAGACCTGATGTCCCCACAGTGGTTGTTTTAAACCATCTCACAGTTAAGTAGACCTGATGTCCCCACAGTGGTTGTTTTAAACCATCTCACAGTTAAGTAGACCTGATGTCCCCACAGTGGTTGTTTTAAACCATCTCACAGTTAAGTAGACCTGATGTCCCCACAGTGGTTGTTTTAAACCATCTCACAGTTAAGTAGACCTGATGTCCCCACAGTGGTTGTTTTAAACCATCTCACAGTTAAGTAGACCTGATGTCCCCACAGTGGTTGTTTTAAACCATCTCACAGTTAAGTAGACCTGATGTCCCCACAGTGGTTGTTTGAATTTCAATTTATTTTATTTTTATAGATTTGTTCCAATTAATCTTTTTTTTTTAAACATGATTACGAAAAAAAAACACGTTTGCTTGCCTAATATACAGAATGATGCTGAGTTGGTTGCTATATTGTATTGGTAGGTTGAGTTGGTAGGTTGGATGTTTGACGTGTCTGTGTACTTGTACAATTTGAGCTTTCAAAGATCCCATGTGGATCACCATGGTGACTGCATCGAGAGTATTAGGCTTTAGGTCCTCAAGATTTTCCTTAAATTATGAAATGACAACAAAAAAACGTTTGCGGCTCATGATTTATTACCTAGCAAATACTTAATAACGAAACATTAATAAAGCCATTTTTAAAAGAATTAAAAGGTATCCTCTCTCAGTCTCTCTCGTTTTTACTTCTTTCGTATGTTTATTATTATAATTGCTTTGAAATCGGAAAAGAAAACTAAAATGCTTCATATATTATCTATCTTTTTCAACATTCTATACTAAAATGTCATTGTCAGTGACATACATCCTTATCATTTTAAAATGATCCAATAATCCTTAGTTTTATGAATAGTCAAACATTTCCCGAGAAAAGTCAACA
The DNA here is from genome assembly GCA_923062675.1 of Marasmarcha lunaedactyla. Classification (NCBI taxonomy): domain Eukaryota; kingdom Metazoa; phylum Arthropoda; class Insecta; order Lepidoptera; family Pterophoridae; genus Marasmarcha; species Marasmarcha lunaedactyla. The sequence continues at coordinate 3,097,925 of OV281344.1, forward strand.
CACATTTTGGAGCTATAGGATAAAAATATATTTTCCATGCACATCGAATATCAAGTAAACCCTGACAGTTCGTACGGCTTTCAATAACAGTTGAGGCACAATTTGACAAAGTCGACTCGCCTTCAAGTGTTCATTGAAAATGTTTCTTCCAATCAACTGGATTTTATTTTATTAATTTGGATAAAGGATTTGAGTCGAAGAAAACATAAAAAATATTTTCCTACTAAGGAAGCTGAAATGTTCAGTATAAATCAGTCACACTTAATTTTCTTTTCAGAAATACGTGCATTCAGTATCTATTTTCAGAAATTCCAATCCTTTATTATGTCAATTACTCGAGGAAGGAAAAACGTATATTAAATTTGATAAACGTGATGCGCACCAGTCGTGCGTAAGCCATGTGAGTGATTTTCTGTTTTCCCCTTCGTTTGTCATAGCCGTGAATATTTAACTCATATGAGGATACAAAAACGATCATTTTATTCAAATCAATTTGGTGTTTTAAAGTGGTGTTTATGATTCTGTGATTTCTCTCGTCTTTTGTTCTTTTAGAGATTATTTGATATTTATTCTTTAATTGTATATGTGGAATATAAAAGTTTTAAGTGACTTAAAATTTATCTCAATCCTTTTTGCAATAAGCACTGATTGAAAATAAATAGTGGTTAACATTTCCTGTGTAAGTTTTATATGAGGCTAATTTTAAAGAAAAATAGGTCCCTCCAGGTTTTGTTAGTTTTTAATCTAGGTCACATTTGAAACTTAAAACTACCTAAATAAAAGATACTACAGTGAACCGTCCATCCTTGCACTCCCATTAATTAATGGAAATCTCTTGGAACCTGAAACGACAAAAGCTTAAAGTATAAACTTACCATACAAAGCCTGATACATGCCAAAGTTTCTTGACTGTAACATCACGAGAAGTTTATTTAGTGTCACAATATACAGTCAAAGCATTCGCTTATTCTTATTCCTTTCTAACGGAGCATTTCACAAAAGTACTTTAAAAAAAATTTAAAAGCACAGCTATACAACGTAAATAAATATGTTTAGATAGGAATCATCACTGAAGGTAGTGTTAAAAATGTCAGTAGAGTCCTTTTTGATAATAATAGTCATATATTGGGGGTTGTTTCGATGTTGAGGTTTTTACTCGGGGTTCTTACCATGGGGTAGCAAAGGGGCGCGTGGGGCGAGCGGGCCACGAGAGGTGCGACACCAGACTGTTGCGCCCGGAGCGGCCGGGTCGAGGCGTGCGCAGTGCCGTGCCGCCCCGCGCTCCCCTCACAAACAGAAGAGGTGTGATTTTTCTATTTTGTTTCCTTTTTTTGTGACGTAGTTAGGTTATTGTTTGTTGAGTTTGTTATTTATATGTAGAGCCAAAGAGACATAAGTCCATTTCAGTTTTTTATGTAAATAAAAGCCTTTGGATTAAACAGCCATTTTCGCGGTAGGTCATTGTTGTATACTTACGATTACTGGTTATGAAACAATGTATTAGCCTCGTATTATTGATCATTTTGGTAAATAAGACACTGTTTAATCGAATATTACAAGAATTTACACGATGAAGATATCATCTCCGAAACAAGTAGTGTGGGAACAGCACGTGGAGTGAGGGTGCTCGGCGTTCTGTACATTCGCTTATTACGGTTATTCATAATCCCTTCATAATCATATATCATAATCCCGTATATACATAATCCCCTTCAGTCAATTGTTAATATCAGACTTTACACCTCATGAAGGAACTGCTTCGTATTTTTTTGGGTATTTCTGTATTCGCGTATTCGTCTTGTTCGTGAGAATAGGCAAATGTGTAAACGCGAACGATAGCGACGTGAAGTGCGACCACAAGGATGTTAGGTAATCATGTATAGATGGGAAAAAATAAATTTATTTGCACAAAATAGGTACAAAAGACGGTTCTACAATACATAATTAATAGAAGATAATACAAATATACAAATGAATTAAACACAAAAACTAATTTAAAAAAAGGAATTAAAAAAGAACAAATGAATAGCAAAAAGTAAAAAAAAACACAGGGTAGGATTTGCCACCTGGAGGGGGAGTTTTTTTTTATTGTAAATTGGTATCGCTTTCCATCACACCTGTTGGTAAGTGATGATGAATACTGGGAAACCAAGTGTAACTTTAGCAAAACAATCCTTCATTTTTTTAAATAATTTTATTGGGTGTTTTTTTGGTCTGCGTTGTCATACAAAGTTATGGACAGGATACCGAATACAATGGAATACCGTGGTGCGAACACCCACCCCCAGTCCATGCCCTCGCTGAAGGATTGCAACCGGGACAAAATATTTATTAATTAGTGTTGATTTTTATCAAATAAACGATAAGAGAAAACTGCTTTTGCGATTTTTTTTAACGGTAACATCTAATCTTATACAGCATCACAGTGCCTATATACAGGGTGACTCCACGAGATGGTTTAAGTTTGGGCGCGTCCAAAATTATAATATAGGAAACACTGTATTCGGACATACTCAAAAAATCTTGTAAACCATGCGGGAATTGAACCCGACAATTTTCCAGAAAAATGGTATCTTATTTTATGTAAAAAAAATGTATTTAGATTATAAATAATAAATGTTGCTATGAAACCGTACGTCTCATATTAAAATATAATGCCTAATTTTACTATTTTATTCAAGGTAAGCCTTATAATAACATAAATAAATAATAAATAAATAAATATTTCTAACTGACACACCACATTATCTAGCCCAAATTAAGTATCATTAAGAACTTGTGTTATGGATACTAGATAAGGGATAAATAAACTTAAAAAATATTGGATATTTTTTTAATATATAATTATTAGAAATAAACTTAAATAAACATACATACACATCCATGACTAGAAAGCAAATATGATAAATATCTACTCCTACCAGGATTCGAACCCGGGACCTCTGGCATGAAAGGCAAGGCTACTTACCTCCACACCAAACAGGCCGTCATCAGACCAGCAACTTGCAACTTAGGAAGGTGTACAGCAATACTAATAACACACAAAATGACGGTAGATCTTTTTGTTCCATCGTAAAGCTGCCTGTAAACAATTGTTACAAACAATAAAACATAGGATAGGATAGGAACCCAAACCGAATACGAAAATACGATTATAAACTTATTGAATATACTCAGAAAATAATTCAGACAATACAACTCACCATAATGGCCTCAAAATTTGTATGAACAAAGGTATAGATACATAAATAAATCCCCAGACAGACACACCAACTGTATAGCCCCAAAGAAAGAGAGCTTGTGTTATAAATGATCATACAACGAACTGGGGGGCAACCCAGAACAAAAATACGTATATGAATGTCAACAACCATGAATCAATCTGTGTTCATTACACAAATGAATGCCCCGGCCAGGACTCGAACCTCGACTTCGGCGAATGGGGCAGGGCTACTACTCACTACTACCCATTGCAACACTCGGCGGTCTGATGATATATTATAAATATAAACTTGATAAATGATGCTTTCCCGATTATCACATTTACAAAAAAAAACTATTTTCAAGGAATAATATTTAAAACTCAAGTAATAAAACACTAGCATTGGTCTCACTAATTTATTCATTTATAGCCAAAATAAGTTCAAAAGTCGAAAATCACTAAAAAAGTCACAAAAAGCTTCCTTACTTCTAAACTCAAAAAAGTCGGATAACGTATACATGGGGGTGATTCGTGTTCCCTAAAGGATGCTCTATCTCTGGACCAACGATTGGCTGTCCTTTTTATACAGCAACTGTATCTGCGTGACAAAAATTCACTGATTGAAAACGGATACTAAATCGACGAGAGCACGATTTTACAAGACGCTGGATGCCACATAAAATTAAGTTGCATATTTTATAAGGACACACACGTAGCGCCGCCCTCACGTGTTGCACCAACTATAGGCCTTCCCATTTCAAACACGTTGATGTCCTTGTGTCCCGGTTAAAGGGAAAGGAACCGTCAAGAACAAAAGCTATTCCAACTGCAACCTGCGGTCTGCGATGCATCGTTCTTCAATACTGTCAATGACTTTTAACTAAGATTATTGTTAATCGCCACAGACGCCACTTACTATCATGTTGAACGCGTGTTCATTTTGTGGCTTTAACAATGTAAAAAGGGCATAAATTAATGATAAATTACATTTTGGGAGAGCGCGAATGCTCTTTTTGATCAGGTTGAACCCACACCCTTCTTGCATCGGACTACTAGACGCAGACAGGCCTTCCATCCCTTATAGTAGATTCGATATGCTTACCAAACGCTTCGGTAGTTCCTTTTTGGTGCGGGTCGCCAAGGTGTGGAATTTACTGCCCGCATCTGTTTTTCCAGAATACTATATTCCCAGTTCTTTCAAGCGTCGAGTGAATAGGTATCTCGTGGATAGACGTATAACACCTTCGTCTTCATCGTCACTTTCCATCAGGTGACATGACATTGTCATGACCTGTACGAATCATCAACAGCATCATCCACAGCGTAACAGCCAGGGAAAAATTCGGTAGTCCTCATTTGTTCTGTAGAACATGACATCAGGAAACAAAATGGGTTTTTTCCAAGTTTACAATTCATCTTAAATAAGTAGGTAATGATACAATTAAAAAAACAAAAACATTATAGAAATTAATATAGTATGGAACTAATTATCTGTATCGAAAAATAATCTCCTTATCCTCCGCCTTGTCACAGGAACGCTGGTGCAAAAGAGGTCAAGATCTGTGCGCTTGCACAGTTCATTGAATTTGTTACTTACTCCCATGAGTTCTGCCTATAATTGGTTGATACTATAGGAACGTTTATAAGGGAGTATGATCGAGTGCTTTTTTGTAAGAATGAATGAATAATTTATTGACATAAACACACAACAAAAAGTAGAAAATTACAAAATAGATTTACAAAGACGAGATATAATATACAAGTAATAGGTAATAATTTGCCATCTTTCTGCCGTGCCCGTCAAAAGGCTCCGGTTCAGCATAGTGTTGCAATATAATTGCAACGCTGGTATTCTGCCGGCAACCCAAACAGAGACGCACGGAATCAGCGACTAGCACCGCGTCAGTTAATCGCAGCCGAGTTAATTGTTTCAAGATAAATAACGTAGTGGCGTAATAAATAAATAACTAATTATTATATTTAGGATAATATAAATAAATAAATAGGTATCGTTAATTCGATTTTGAAGTAGGCTATTGAATATGTAAAATTATAGAAATTGGATTATCTATCCTATCGTCGTTATTGTTGTACCCTCTGTTTATCTAAAAGGTATTTTTTCAATTTTGTTTTAAATTCCAGCATTTTTTGGAGTTATATCTAAAACTTCCACTAAAGCGAGGGGGAAAACGAATTGCGAGGGGGTTTGTGCAGGATCTGACAGCATTGCGATTTCCAGTAGAACGCCAAGATAGCCTATGGTATAGATAGGAAGGGGCCTGTTTACATACTATGTCGAAGAGAAGGCATGCAGTCATATATTTCTGACGTTCCTTCATATATAGTACGTTGTGGTGGTTCAGGTAAGGCGTAGTATGTGCCCTAGATGGAATACGAAAACAATAACGGGCACATGCATACTGGATACACTGAAGAAGCCTATGAGATCTTTCCAGGATGCAGAGACCATAAACAGGGATGCAGTAATTCAATTTTGACAACACAATACTGTCGCAGAGCTTTAGTTTAGCGCGTAAGTCTATAGAAATATAATCCCTCATGGCGTAGAGAATCTTCAGTCGATAGAAACATGTACAAACACATTCCAAAACATATTTTTCAAAGTGAAGCAACTCATCGAACACAATGCCCAGATTTTGTGCCTCAGACACCCTGGATACTTCGGTTCCCAAAAGTTCCACTTTGAGATGAATGTCACCCATGGTTTTCACTTTATTCTTTGAGCCGAGAACAGTGTATTTCGTTTTGGACGGATTTAACGTTAATGAGTTGTCAGCAGACCACGCACCAATTTTATCAAGGTCATCATGAAGCTCTGCAGTGGAGGAGAACACTGTTTTTATATATGCATGAGTGTAGATCTGTAGATCATCAGCATATAGGTGGTATTTACATCTTAGAGTATGTTCAGTAATGTCGGCAGTGTAAATTATAAATAAGAGAGGTCCTAGGATCGAACTCTGTGGTACTCCACGACAAACATTGCTTTAACTTGGATTCTGATCGCTTGCCATCAGGGTTGATTGTCACGACCTTTTGTAATCTTCCACTTAAATAGCTATTAAACCAATTAAACGCATTAGGCGTGGTTAAATCCGTAAAAGGTTAATTTTGAAATAAGTAGACCTATATCAATGGAATCAAACGCCCGGGATTAGTCAAGCAAGGACATGATTGTCAAATTACCAGTGTCTTGGGCAGAGAGCACACAATCCACTACATCGAGAAGCGCGGTAGCAAAGCTGCGTCCCCGCCTGCAACCAGATTGGAGTTCTGGCAATAATTTATTCAATTTGCAATATTTAATAATCTGAATAAATACGATTATTTTAAGAACTTTAGACAAAAAACAAAGTATGCTAATCGGACGAATATCTTTCAAAGTTGAAGGAGAACTATTTTTGGGAATGGGACGTACCAAAGCGGTTTTCCATTGATAAGGAAAGATGGCTGTTTCAAGCGATTTATTTATTATGGCAGTTAAGAATTCAAGAATTTCCGGCAGAGTCATTAAGGTCATGTCATGGGTGATTTTGTCTGATCCTTCAGCATTTGCTTTTATTGATAGGATTGCACGGCCCACTTGCATGCAGTTGACTGGTTCAAATTTAAGTTACAGTTTACTTTGCGATGGTGCTCTGAATAGATGAGTTGAGAGATCTTAACGGGTGAACTGCGCGGTAAATTTAATTAAGTTCGGATCATTAAGATGCGATGGTAGCTGGTAAGTTTTGTTTTTTGTGTTGGGTATGACAGATTCTTTAAGATGTTTCCATAAAGATTTTGGTTTGTTTAAGTTCTTATTTATGTATGTATGAAAATAGGCTTTTTTTCTGCATGCAAAGAAGCTGTTGCCAAGCTTTTAAGTGTTTTATAATCGTCACTTGTCACTTTCCAACTTTGACCTTCTGTATTTCGAGTAGGCTTATCACGAAGATGCATGATATAGCGAACGTTGCTGGTAAGCTAAGGTTTGTATTGATCACGAACAATAGCTGACCGCAGCGGTTCATGGTGGTCCATAAGATTAAGAATATTTTTGTTAAATTCTAGGAGCATTGCGTCAACATTATTCAGTTCAGTAATAAAGAGAAAATTGATTGACTTGAGTTCACAGGCAAGAGGCCTGTTGTACTTTTGAGTAGTCTGTATGTAACGTGTCTGGGGAGCGGTTTCTCTTTCTTTAATTTTAGATTAACCGAGACAAAGGCGTGTTTGCCTAGTTCGGGAGTGTGGTGTGAGTCAACATTAGTTACGGGGACATTTGTGGATATAATATCGATTAAGGTTTGGCTGTGTGACGTGAAATGCGTAGGGTCTTTCATGTGATTCAGCAGGTTAAAGCAGTGTAAAAACTCTTGAAGGTGCAGGTACTTTCCATCATTACCAGTCAAGTAATTAATATTAAAGTCACCGAGGAGTATTACATATGTTTAATCAGAAAAGAAAGTAATGGACGCAGTCAGAGCATCAAAAAATATATCGACACTAAGCCAGGGTGGTTATAAGCTGTACCGATTAATAAAGTAATAGAGTTCCCGGTAGGGATACTCACATTTGCTTAACTCACTTTTGTGAAACAGTAAGCTTTATTTAGGAAAGACGGTTTGGACAATCGACATGGCCTGACATTATTTGCAGAAGACATGTGAGGTCTGCTATTTCGCGTCTTTTGGAAAGTGGTAGAAGATGAAATTCCTTGCATATATTTAAATAGTTCAGATGAGTATGGGATTCGTAGACGAAAGCATAAGTACTTAATAAATTTGGATTGGATTCGTTCAATTCTTGAGATATACATATGGTAACGGGATTCCAAATTTGGGAAACATACCCAAGGTTGCTTCTGACAAATGCACACAACAGTATTTTAAACGTTTTCGCACGCTTGAAATCTCCCGAGATCCGCAAAATAAAACCAAGAGCTTTAGATGCTTTAGATGGATTCTATGTAGTCGTCAAAAATTTGTTTAGAATTTTATTTATTTTATCTATTGTCTTGACTTACTGACAACTTTTCCGAAGCTTAAAAATTTTTCTTGCTTAATTTAAGTAATTATTTAATTTATCTGAGTTGTTTTTTACATAGTTAGTGGATTTATAGTTTAGTTTATCATTTTGTTTGTTTCCAACTTAAACAGAACTGACTATTTTGTTACCATTGTTGGATGCAGATATATCACCTAAATAACAACGAGAACGTTGTTTTACCAAAAACATCTATAGTTAGTGTCATTCACGAAGACAAGACACTCTGCTTCATCGACACTTACAGTACAAAAACATCTATAGTTAGTGTCATTCACGAAGACACGACACTCTGCTTCATCGACACTTACAGTACAAAAACATCTATAGTTAGTGTCATTCACGAAGACAAGACACTCTGCTTCATCGACACTTACAGTAAAAATATCTATAGTTAGTGTCGGTCACGAAGACAAGACAATCTGCTTCATCGACACTTACAGTACAAGTGTACCGTAACCCTCTATCCTCTATAGCTACAACATTTATTTAAAGGTTTTTACATGCTGTTGCGAGTCTAAATAGCTATTTTTGAGCTTTTCCAACTATTAAATAAGCTTATCTTATATTAAATAAGCTAAGAAAATGTAACTTTGCTCGAAAGTGTCACATTTCAGAGTAATGCGTAGAAAAATATTGAAATGAAATATATATTTCTCAACATTGACAATTACTTGTTCTTATTGATGTCAAATAAAACATGATTCTACCACCAGTTCGAAAAAACCTTCGTGAAGAAGAACTGGCAAGAAACTTCATGGGTATATTTTTACAAGTTATTCTTATCTGCATCCGTTAGCTCGGTAAGTCTCCCTCCCCCCAAGTATCCAAACGACGAACACCCTCAAACGGCACCCGTTCACGAGTTAACGCGGGATCCAGCCATCACCCTCCTCAACCATACTATTATCATATATTGTACTTGTATACTGTAAAAGAAAAACTTAATGTGACCCTATAGCGAGGAACTAAAACCTTGCTTCGGACTGTAGTACGTATAAATAGTAGATCTTCACTTAGTCCAATATTTCAGTACTAAATTAACATATTTTAACTTTTATTAAAAAGGCACCATTACAAAAGTAATAGTACTGCACAGTCATTAAGTTTTGCAAGTTTATGAAGAATTTAAATGTCGGCGCACAGTTAAACTTTTGCAAATCTGTAAGGAAAACTTAAACAAACACATGTATGCCAATATACCTCAAAATGACACATTTCTGTAATGTAATCATATAAAATTGATAAAGAATTACTTACCTACGCAGCCCATTTTTTGCATATCGAGCTGGCAAGAAAAGTTCTACACCATGGAGACTAAATAATTTAAAGTCATTTAAATGTTCCAAGTTTTTAGGTACGATAAGACACTGATTGCACTTTAAACATAATATAGTACGTAAATAATTTAAAATTGCTTTTTAATCAGGTTTGACAACTATGATATTATTTTTCTGCGCATGATTCTGAAGTGTGACACTTTAAGGCAATGTGAGATAGAGAGATTTTGTATTCGTTTTAGGGTCTTTTATAGACTGGTAATTACTACGTTTTATTGTGGGCCAAGTGAATACTTTGGGATGTTAAAAATTAGTTTAAATATAGTAAAAGTTTAAAATAAAAGCTAAAAATTGTTATTTCGTACTACTACTACAATGCAAAAAAAGCTTTAAATTAATATTGTTACGGTTGTAATGATTTTTTACATTCTTATTCAGCACATAACTCTGAAATGTGACATTTTAGAGCATAGTGGATTATATTTCTGTGTTCCTTACAGTGCCTCAATCGATATACGCAAGGATCATTGTGCCCTTCAATTCTGAAAAAAGAAACAAAAGACAATCGGAGATGATACCCAGCCCCATACAAAAATTTTCAAACCTCTTCATGATTGCTAAGCGCCGTCTAACCATTCTAAAAATAATGATTTATTTATAAATAATCCTAATGATACCAAATTAAATCAAATATATCATTTTATCAAAGATCTTAGTGGTAGTTTTTTCTTATGTTACCCAAGATCTCGTGTGGGGTGATACTACAGTCCTTCCTATTTTACCGCCATAACAATCGCGCTTATGAGCTTGTGTTCCTGTTAGAGTGAAGGAGAAGCAATTCCAACTGTAGGCTACGCGCCTCAACGATATAACACCTCATTTAATAATATAAATAAAACGCCTACGACAAATGATGTTCATGGATGCGGATACCACTTACCGTCAGATGGGTCGCGTGCTGGTTGGTCGGCTATTAAAATAGTGAGAAATAATTTCACAAACTGTAATTCTTAATGAATGTCGATCAATACATCTATACCGGGTGACCCAGGAAAGGCAGTCAACCGTCAGCCAGAAGCAGAACACCCTTTATGTAATCCGAATGTAACACAATTGATGAGCAATTGCGCTTTGAGCAACACGTATTGGAATCCCTTGAAACATGCTTTTATAGGCTCCATGTTCTATACCGTATTCGGGATTTGCGTAGCGTTGATGTGCGTGTTAAGCTATGCGAGTCGTTAATACTCTCCAGGTTGACATACGGCAGTTTGGCCCAAGACTACTGGCACGAACAGATCGCGTCGCACAGAGAATGCAAAACGCATGTGCTTGGTTCTGCTTTAAGATCCCTCCCAGAACGCACGTTACCCCATTCCTTAACTCCGCAGTTATCTTAAAAATGGCACTTCGCAGGGAATTACATCTAGCTACCCTACTGTTTGGAGTTATTAAAACCGGGTGTCCCAAGTATCTGGCAATGAAACTAGAATGGCGTGCCAAAACTAGGAACTGTCGAGCGCTGAGCAGGCCGCTCTGCATGCCCTGGCACCGAACCACTGCCTTCCGTGGTAGTTTCAAGTACTCGGCTACTAAACGTTGAAACAACATCCCACCCCCTCTTCGCGAACTCGGCTCGCTGCAATCATTTAAAAAAGCAATCAAAATCCATTAAAATACCAAAAACAATGATGCCGAGTGGGACACGTGTTGTTCCAACATACCACTGGTAAGTACTTTGCACGTGTCATATTATGCGTAAATAAATAATAATAAAAGGTATATAAATAATTATTTATCTATCTACTATATTATAGTAAAATATTGTAGGTATATATAATGTATACAATATTTTATTATTTTATATTTGTGTACAAATATTATATGGGTACATTTTATTTTATAAATTAATGGTGTAATACTCGTATGTTGGGGCACATCAGAAAACCAGCGCTGTGGCTTCGGCTGCAGCGCTGTGCTGAGACGTGTCCTATTCAACACGCACTACAGTACGGGGCAATTTTGCTCGCTTTGATATTGTGTTTTGTTTGTCGTTCTTTTATTTTTATTATTTTTTAATTGTGTCAAATTTTAATCTGTTTATCTTGTCTTTTTCCCTTTTATCTTACTTTTATATTACCTTACTTTCTATATATTTTTTTGTATTTGTCTGTCTTGTTTGTATTGTGTGTTAAATAAATGTGTGTGAATTTGAATTTGATCCGAATCACCCCCATGTATGTAGTTTATCCCATATTTTGAACTTCGGAGTTATACAGATTATTCTGATTTTTAAGTGATTTTCGACTTTTGAGCTTATTTTGGCTATAACCTAGCAATTACGTCAGTTAAACGCTTCATTTTTTTTTTCTTTATTAGTATCGCCAAAACAAACACAATTAAATCAAGAAAACTTTACGTTTGAACATAAATCGAACATAATCGACGAAAAACACTATTAAATCAAGAAAGCGTTGTTCAAATGTACGTTACGTTTGAAGACGTTTTAGCGATAAAATGTTTTAAAACTTCGCGCCAAAATTATTCTAATACTTCCTTAGTTAATCAGCCCTTTACCGTATTTTTTATTGGGCGCTCATTATCGCATCGTACCTAAGTATTGGTTCAAATGGTAAAGAACACCGTTTAACATTTTAAAACTTAAAAAAAACGTCATATGAAATTTTATATTTTTAAATTTTGTTTCGTTTTAAAACTTGGGACAATGTTTCAAAACATTTTTTATTGCTTCCAGAATGATATAACTTTCCTGGGATACGCTGTATACCAATTCACAGTCAGTCGGGCAAAGGCGAGCAAGCACTATTTAACTATTTACATTTGACTATTCAAATACATATATTGGTGTCACATATATATAACAATTATTATTATTTTATTAACAGCATATTATTGGCTTCGGCTCCAAAAACTATTGACGATACATAATATAGCGTACTTCTGTCAGTAAGGTCCTATCAGAAAGCAATGTGATTCTTCAGAACAGGGACCGTGCTTTAAATCACCTAAAAAGAAACCCAATCGGAAGCCTACGATTATAATAGATGATTTTGAACAACAAATAATTCGGAGAACGATTCATAACTGTCATATTACAAATAAAGGAATTCCGACGATGAAAATACTACACGTAAAATTTTAAGAAGACAAGATTATAAAGGTCGTGTCAGCACTTTACGAAAACAGGTCATCTTGTTAGGTTTTAAATGGAAACCAACAGAAGATAGATAAACTGCTAATAAAAATCTCATAAAAATTGCAGAATATCGTGAACAAAATCGACCAAGTGTTTTTACAGACGAAACTTACATACATACATCACATACCTTCTCAAAGTCTTGGTTAGATGGAAGCACTTCTGGTTTAAAGCAACATGTCTCAAAGGGCAACCGCTTGACCACCGTCCATGCCAGCTGAATGGGTGGTTTTGTACCGAATGCCTTGCTCATGTTTAAGACGTCAGACTCATACTGTGTCCGTTTACCGCCATATATAGAGGGATAGTGAAAAATTACGTCGCAAAAAAAATGTCAAATGAACATGATAATGACATTTGCTGAGGAAAAGTTTAATTGCATAACTGTAGGGGAATAGAAACATGTTTGTCTACATGCTATTAAAGAGGACAAGAAATTTCAAGGCACGGATGAGGCTTTAGATATAATATCAGAACAAATTATAGTTAACACAAATGATTCATCGGACGAAAGTGAGGATGACGATGAGTGCGAAATGTCTAGAGTCGAAGAAATTAAGAATTAAAATTATGTTTATTATTAATATTCAATATTTTAATATCGTTTAATATTATTAGTTCCATATGAAGTACGTGGCTATAAAAATTATAAAAGTATTGGTTTATTTATTTATGTGCTGACAGTACACGAATACAAATAAATGCAAAAACGTCTCGAAAGTAATTTACCTGCAATCACAATAACCGTTTTCTAGTGTTATTATAAGGGGGAAAGATTTGTTTTATTTTTTATATGTAAGGTATACTTAATCGAAAAAAATCTTAAGCTCCTAGACCAATTCTGAAAATTCTTTCACCGGCTAAGCTACATCATATGGTGTTACCGAAATAGATTAAATAATTCAGAAGAAATCACCCAGATGTAGGTACGCCAGGAGGGTAACATTGCGTCTTTCTAATGTTATTTTTTATGTTAACAATGTTGCCGATTGAAACAGAAAACCGGAAGGAAAATTACAGTTTATTTCGATCCGACTCGTTTGGCTGCCACGCGCGCACTCTGCCGGGTCAAGCGGGATTGCGAAATCAAAGGCGGCGAGGGATGGGAAATAAGACTCTAGTGTTGTACTACGGCCCGCTGTAAGTTGCATATTTTGAATCGCTACCTTCTAACTTAACTTAAATCTCATTTCTTTGTTTGGTTGTAGGTACTTAAAAAAATTGATACCTTGACTTTTAAATGTGAATCGGACACTAGATCAGATTTGTTTGTTTTTTCACAGCAAAATGAGGTTGAACCTGAATTAAGTTCATACACATCAAAAAGTCTGGAAATTCAAACTCTTTAATTTTTTAACTGTAAGCAAAGCTACTACCTACTGCATAACCTAAGAAGATATTATACTAGGAACTAGGAATGTGTCTGTGTACATAGGTCAACTTAAAAATTCCTTAGGTCACGGTTTTGCTTTTCTGATTTTCACAGGCTTTTTCTCAAAAACATAATACCTTGTTGTTTCAGAAGTTTATTACTAAAAAAAATTATGAGACCAAATTTATTTTGAGAAATGTTTATACCTTGAATGAAAAAATATCTGGATATTCAGTTCAACGTAGGTATCTCTCCAAATTTCGCCAAAGTTTGAGTTGCTGACGAGACCTGAGTACTTTCTATTTATATTTTTAAATAAGCCGTCAGGTAAATCTGTACTGAATCCAGTTTACACTAAATATTTAGATTTTATTAATTCCAGGGTTGCTTAGGAGATATTGCTTTCTCTTTTTTAGTTTTAATCTTATTGTGTGTAACTTTATGTTACTGGATTGGCAATGAAGTGTATTTCCATTCTATTCTATTTTCAGATAAATACAAAGAAATCCTAAAAAATAAATAAATAAGTAATACGTACAAATAACCCGATTAAACATTAATTACTAGAAGATTACAGTTAGAGTTTTGAGTTAGCTAAAACCTTACAATTATTTGACTATAAGAACTATACTACGATCAAGCAGCGCTGGGTTGATTAAAATATCTTAATATATACATAAGTTAAGCTCAGATAATATCCACGAGCACATATATTTATTAACACAACACTATTTTCAGCCCTTTGAAAAGCTTGTAACAGAATAACAGAAAATTGGAGAAACTTGGAAGCTGCATTTATATAAACTTTTTCTTATCTTTCTATATCTTGTTTTTGAAACTCCTTAATAAACCGAATATAACATAAATAATCAAATAGTAGGACTTACAATTTGAAAAAAAAAATTCAATAGTTACATATGTTTATAAGCCATCACTACGGTATAAAAAATTTCCAGAGACGCCCGGATGCAAATAAGATACTTGATTTAATTATTAGCATACCTACTTAACTTTAGGGCCAATTAAAATTAAAAATAAACTTTCATATCACGAAAACAATCTCTAGACACAAAAGAAACCATTACCTTATGTCAAGGTAGTACTTATATTAAAGCTTAGATAATATTGACCAAGAAAAAGTTTTGTCGGTACATTATAATATAACCAAAAATATAATTCTGCGAAAAAAAGTACATAATTTATTTTCAGATAAAACCATCATAATCAGAAAGAAAACGAACGCAGACAGAACTATCAAAATGTCAATTTACTAAAGTTATTTCATATTTCGCGCCACAAAATGACGTACGAAGAATCAAAAAAAAATACCAACTTTCAAACGTAAAAGATACTTTATAACGTGTGGTATAGTCAAATCATAGCGAAAAATTAAATATACATATTAAAAAATTAAATAAATATTCTTAACATAGATTTATGTAGCTAATTTGTAACAAAGTAAACTGTAAATCTGGCACAAACATTAAAAGTTCTTCAACTGACTCGCTGCAATCGTTGCAATTACTTGACACCAGGCGGCGCTTAATGCGCGACGTCACTCGTGTATCTATAGTTTCTTTCTGTTTTGAAACCCAAGCTTAGAGAATTGGTTGATTTCTAATAGAATTCGTGTTATTTAATAGTGATAAAGTGCAAATATACAAGTTCTTGAAGATGGAGAAGAGGGTTGCTTTGGAGTTACGAGGAAGGAATCCTTCACAGGTAAATTTTAGATACCCGATATATTGGAATGTTTTGTCGATACTCATTTCGTCAAGTACGTATCTTAGAACAAAAAATTGGCTGAATATATTACGTATGATATTTACATTATACAATTACTTGTTAATAACTATATAACTGTAGTATATTCAAGTAACATGACCTAAAAAATGCAATAATAGCAGAAATTGAGCCATCAAAATTTAGTTACGTTTCATTCATGTGCAACAATATTTCTAGTAATTATTACTATAAATGTAAGTAATATAGGGATACGGGTGTAAGTTAACATTAAACATCAACAATTTAGTCTGTACTGAACGAAATCTGTTGATTAGTGGCACCAGTTCTTTAAAAATGATTATGCGTATTGAGGTTAAGTCTTGCACTATTTTATTGTTACAGCATGTTTTGCTAAAGTAGTATGTGTTATCATAAGCTCAGACGTTCTTAAGGTCCTATTGAATTTACAGCACTATTTTTATAGCGATTACACGTTAAACTAATGAAAAAATTTTCATTAAGTGCTCATTGATTTGATTGCACTGTCAATGTCATGAACATTCCCACAACTTTTCTAGCATAAAATTAACAATTTTTCTAATTACTTGGCAACGTGTGAACTCTGAGGTCCCAGTCAAGTTAAATAGAATCTAAAAATTACTTAATTTAACCGACAAATGTTAAAAATCAGATCATTTCGTAGGTTAAGTTTAGTAGCTCGAAAAGTGCCATATTCCAGGATTTCGCGCCCTTTCACCGTATTTTAAATCTCCGATTTCTAGATAGATGTGTTACTAGCACTGTATTAAGAGTTATTGTCGGTTTTTATCTGTTTAATTCTACAAATGTAATATTTTTCATTCATGATGAAAAGGAATCAATCCCATTGACGCGCGCCTTACCAATACAATAGTAGCGGCCATTTTTATTGCGTCGTGATGATTCGTGTCATCCGCCATTGCAGAACATATAAATAATCTCTTTTTAACTGCATATTGCACAACTTTAACATTTAACTGTTGAAGAAACTGTTAACTACACATCCTTTTTGTTAACTGTGAAATATTTTAGTGGAATATTCACTAGTTTATATTATTTACGAAAGGTACGCCTTTACTTTGACAACTGGCACCATTTTGACGTTTGTCTGATATAATTTCTTGCTTTCAGAGTTCTGTTTACAACCAGTTACCTTTCCAATTATTATCTAATTATTGCAGTAAAACCTCAGACTTATTTGATGTTAGTTAAAAATCAAATTAAAGTTTTTGACGAAGTTTGTGTTTCGTTATCGAATATTTTATCATTACTCCCACAAGTAGATGTTTGCTATTATGTTTTTCTTTTACCATTATTTTTATTCGAATGTGCAACATTTTGGCTGTAAACATGGATTCTTAGATTCTGGGTCGTTTAAAAAATAAAAATCTGCTTAGGTACTAAAACTAACTATTTGAATGAACAGGATTATTGTTAATTTCGTAATGTGACCTCTTTCTTTCTTCGTATTTTGTAAAGTTTTGCTACAGATGTCACTAGTGTATAGTGTAGTGTTCTATTGAAACACTAGATGTCATTATTTGATAATATTGTTTCTCAAAGTGGTTTTGAATAAATTACTTTCCAAATAGTAATATCAGTTGAAAGTCTACTACTTTTTTCGTCTTATTATCATATTATTAAGGGTTATTTAAGAATAGTAACAAATTTTTCCGTCATTTAATTTTCAGGTCAAAGAATTGAATTTGGATAATTGCCGAAGCACCAACATTGTTGGACTTTCTGATGAATATACCAATCTTGAAATACTAAGTCTCAACAATGTAGGTCTCACTACTTTAAAAGGGTTTCCTACTCTCCCCAAGTTGAGGAAGCTTGAGCTCTCAGACAACAGAATATCGAATGGACTAAATTTCCTAAATGGATGCAAGAAGTTGACGCATCTAAATCTTTCCGGAAACAAAATAAAGGATTTAGAAACACTAAAGCCATTGGAAGACTTTGAAAGTTTAAAGAACCTGGATCTTTTCAATAATGAAGTTACAAGTATTGATGATTACAGAAGTAAAGTATTTGCACAACACCCATCTTTGAAGTATTTGGATGGGTAAATATATTTGCACAGAATTTTCTTTGTAATTTTGATCAATCAATTAGTCCTTCATAACTATTTTTCTTTTCAGTTTTGACAAAGAGGACAGAGAAGCTGAAGACAGTGATGCTGAGGAGGAAGATGAAATGAATGGAAATAATGATAGTGAGGAAGATGGTAGGTTTTGTTTGACTTTCTGAGGAATTCTAAGAATTATGAGTAGTACACAAATCATTTTGACAAATGAATGTCACCAAATAGTATTCTGGATAGCAGGCTGAATAAATTGCACAATATAAATAAATGTGCAACTTTGCTAGCATTGCATTATAGAGTTATTTGCAATCATTTTGTCACCAAATAGTATTCCGGATAGCAAGCTGAATAAATTGCACAATATAAATAAATGTGCAACTTTGCTAGCATTGCATTATAGAGTTATTTGCAATCATTTTGTCACCAAATAGTATTCCGGATAGCAGGCTGAATAAATTGCACAATACAAATAAATGTGAAATTTTGCTAGTGTTGTGTTAGTTATTTTTTAGTTATAAAAAAACTGAAGCAAATTTCACAGTGATTACTTTGAAACATTGTGTTTGGCTCTCAATGGGTCAAATGAAATTCATGGTGCTCAGATAACACATTTTTACATATCAAAGGTTGAGTATTAGCAAGTTTCTATCACATAAGGTTTTACGCTTACACTCATTTAAAACTGGCTTACAGATTTGGACCTAGATCTGGCGCCACTTTCCATTGATGATAACAGTATAGCACAAATGCCCGCTGAAAGTAGGACCTCTCTGCCAATGTTAATATATACAGTATACGGACTACTGTTCCATATGGGTTTCTTTATGAAAAGTAAGCATCATAGTTTAATTTATGATGCTTTTATTTGCTCAACTGTTAATATCAATTTTTATCATTCATTATTGAATCATTACTAAATGTTTTTATAATTAATTAAAATTAAGGCACAAATATTGGCATAGAGTGGAACTTCTTATCAACTATTTACAGCAGCCTTGCTGAATTTGTCCATTTAGTTTTATTAATTTCACATATCTGGTTCAGGCTTTTGTGTTCAAAATATAGGCTTATTACATATTATGTGGAAAAAATAGCACTGAAATGTATACCCAAACTAAGTGAATTATCTGGACTAAAATTTACTTTGAGTTTTTATGGAAATCAAAATTGTTTCAGATATTTCTGTTTGTAGTACCAATGTTTGTTTTTGTTTTAGGATCTGATGTGGAAGAAGAGGAAGATGATGAAGACGAAGATGTGTCATTAAGTGCAGTATACAATGAAAATCTTGGTAAGTTTAACCTGTTTTATGAAAATATGTATAGTAAAATTTATTATGTATTTAACAATACAAGATTAAACCTAATTCTCAGATAAATTTTGTCTGTAGAATAATTTTGGTACTTGACAAGACACCCCTAGTTAAACTAAATTAGTTTTCTTTGAGCTTACATAATCCTCAATCTTTGAGATAATAAAAATTGTTTTTATTTATTTATTTAGTAATTTATGTACACACATCGCAATAATCAAAATGTCTTGTAAACTAAAAAAGTACAAAGGTACAGCTTATTTTTAATAGAAATTTCTACCACCTATTACTGGAAAAAGTTATATACATTAAATAATATACATAGAATTAACATATATATCGAGGGTGCAGTGTTCAAACTTGATAAATGTAAGAAAATCGAAAATTCGTTATTCTTATTCTTTATTTTTTCATTATATCTTATTCTTCTACTTATTTGTGATGTTTTCAGTTAAACTGATTTTTAAGTGTAACAGAGAAATACTAACCAAAAACACAGTAACTGCATAACTAAGAAAATATTTTAATTAAAAAAGGCTCTAAAGGTACTTATACCTAAACTTTATTACATTTGGTTTGCGAGAAAACCACATAGTGTATTTATTGGTATTTAAAAAGCTAATTAAAATGAATTATATATATATATAATAAAATAAATAAATTTTAAAAAATCTAACGTTAAAAACAATCAAAAATTTTTATTGGATTTTAGCTCTAAATGATTTTTTATGAATACACATACTATGAAAAATTTAAATCCAATAAAATATATTTATTGGTTTTTATTATGTGATCAATATTGTAAACATTACTGACTGGGTATTTGTACTATTCCATAGTCAACATTTTATTCCAACGCTTGTCCGGGGAAGAACCCAGTAAGTGTGAAATGAAAAAGTCCAAGTGTGCCAAAAGTTTTTCATAGCGACATTGTGTGTTAACGTGGATGCTATAGCAAATGCATCCAGCATTGGGATTTTATGCCACTGATGACCAACGAGAGAAAAAAGAACCACCTCACAAAACGAAAAAAGAAGATGTAGAGTTCTTTAAGCAACACATTGAGTACTTTCCAGTGATGGAGTTCCACTACTGTCCCAAGGATAGTAAGAAAAAGTATCTTGCTCCAGACGTAAAATCGGTAAACAACATGTACAGGTTGTATAAAGAGAAATGCACTGAAGAAGGAAAAACGGCAATTTCGGCATTTAAATATCGTGACATATTTATTGGCGAATACAATTACAGTTTTTTCAACCCTAAGAAAGACCTTTGCGTTATCTGCATAAAGTATGAAAAATCTGAATCGAAAGTAGGTCTAGAAGATGAATACCAAAAGCATGTAGAGCGTAAGAAAATATGTCAAGCAGCAAAAGACACGGATAAAGTTCGCACCAACACGGATGAAACATTATGTCTATGGATTTACAAGCTGTTCTACAGATACCTAGTGGAGGTGAAAGTATATTGTACTACATGAGAAAATTTGTCCTATACAATTTTACCATCTATGAAGCACGTCTTCCAAATAATGCTTGCTGCCTATGCTGGAGTGAAATAAATGGAAAAAAGGGTAGTTGCGAGATAGGTTCTTGTCTCTTCCACTATTTATCTAAAGAGATACCTAAAAGCGTGACAGAACTAAGCATTTATTCAGACACATGCAGTGGCCAGAACAGGAATCAACACATTTCAGCTCTCCTACTCTGGGCTGTGCAGAAAATTGATCACCTCCAGATAATTGAACAAAAATTCTTGGTAAGTGGGCATTCCCCAAGGATGTAGACTTTATGCATGCGGCCATTGAAAATGCCTCAAAGAACTTATCAATCAATAGTGTTTTAGAGTGGAAGAATGTTTTAAAGTCTGCTAGAAAACATAGAACAAAAACCATTAAAACTGATGAACCGAAAAAGAAAATTGAGGTAGGTAGCTACAAAGTAAAAGAATTTAAATACAATGAGATTTTAGACCTAAAAAAGCTAAGCACTCTACTAATGAGAAACAAAGACAATACAAATAAAGCAGTCAACTGGCTCAAAATTAAAAAATTCGCTATGTAAAAGGAGATCTTAAAATATATTTCTACTACGACTTGAGTGAGGATTATCGACACATTGATATTTTCAGTACCACTCAAAATACACCAAAAACGAGGGCAATTACCAGAACAGTTGGAACTATTATATAAAACTCAGTTGCCGATCAGTATTGCCAAAAAAAAAACGATTTGGAAACAATGTGTAGGAAAAAAGTCATCCCCAAGGAATTTCATGGGTGGATACACAGCCTGAAAACATTTAATGACATACCTGAAACTGAAACTGACAGTGATTAGTTATAAAAAAAAGATTATTACTATGATTTTAAATTGTTTTTTAATTAATAAAGCCAATAACTAACAAAAAGAAATATTTCATTTTGGGATCATCAAACCCAATAAGTCAGCTCCCCCAATTTAGTAATTTGATTGCGTTTAATTTATATCGAAATCTATTTTTGATTGCTGGCAAACTTTAACATTGATTATCTCGAGAACTACTTTTACACAGTAATCGGGTTTTATCACTGCACCCTCGATATATATAAATTAACCTAAACCCATATAAATCATTCAAATACTTGTATACATGCACACATTTTTGGTTATACACTGCATTATTATGTTACTAAGTACTCCATTTTAAAAACACTTAAAAAAAAGAAAGGATTTGAAACAATATACACTCGGCGTCACAAAAATCGCACCTTTCGAAAAAGCAACTTTAAAATACTTTTACTCAAACTTTGTCCATAGTAAGGGTATGATTGTAGGATATCATTGGAAAGGTTATTTAATTGCCTATTAGAAATTACAAACATGTGTATATGTTTTAAAGCTTTTAATAAAAAAATCTTAAAAAGGATAAAAGTTACAAAAACTAAATTTTAAAAAACATAAAAAAATCTCAAATCAGTCCTTAAAATCTAGTGTTTCCTCCCCTTGCTTTGATGACAGCTTCCATCCGATCCTTCATGGACCTCACGAGGGTCACCACTCTCTCTTGGGGTATGTTCTCCCATTCTTCCTTCACGGCATCCTGAAGCTCTTGGAGAGTGGTGGGAGAGGATCACGTGCTCGTACGTGTCTCTTTACATCGTCCCAGAGATGCTCGATCGGGTTTAGGTCTGGGCTTCGTGCTGGCCACTGCATAACAGGAATCTCAACCTCTTCCAAGTAGTCCCGCACAGAAAACGCAGTGTGGCAACGGGCGTTATCGTGCATTAACATGAAACCATCGCCAACAAAACCGGCATACGGGACCACATGGTCTTGTAAGATTTCTGTTATGTACCGCCCAGCATTCAGCGACCCTTGCCCGCGACCACCGCCAGTCCGAGAGACGCACACAAGTTCCGATTTCCCTTCAATGGATATGCCACCCCAGAACATACAGGAACCACCTCCGTATTCGACGTATTCCTCTATAACACGCTTGGGTAAAACGTTCCCCTCTTCTTCGGTATACCATTCTGCGTCTATCGTTGCAGAAAAGACATACTCGTGTCTCATCGGTAAAGAGAACGGCCCTCCACTGGTCAAGCGTCCAGTTGACATGCTCCTGAGCAAATTGTAACCGCTCTCTCCGATGTCGCACGGTCAATTTTGGGCCTCTAGCAGGTCTGTGAGCTCTTAATTCCTTTTCTTTCAATCTTCTTCTAATCGTAGAGACACTCACAGACGTTCTACGAGCTGACCGGAGCTCTTGTTGCACCTCAACAGCATTGCTGAAGCGGTGGCGCAACGACGTAGACACAATGAAATGGTCGTCTCTTTCTGATGTACAACGTTTTCTTCCGGATCCACGTCTTCGGTTATAGCCACTAGTCTCACGGAACCGTTGGTATACTCGTCGTACTGCAAATCGGCTAAGGTTCAACTGTCGAGCAACGTCAACCTGTCGCAGTCCTGTTTGCAATAGAGCAACGATTTGAGCGGCTTCTTCAGGGGTTGTATCCATCTTCAGGTACAGTTCTTTTGCGTATGTTGTTCCAGTGTGTTCACTCTAAAGTCTGAGTAGCGACTGACCCATTTCTTACCTGGACATAACATTTAAACCCTTTTAAGGTAGCCCAACTAGCGCTCCTTGAGTGAGCATTTTTTCCAATATCTTATTGATTGGTCCCTGGTTAGAAATGGTAATTGATTTTTTAATGATACAGGTAATGAATGTAAAGGTATTGAAGTGCACTTTACAATATTTCTTTTTCACGCGATGTATTTATGGGCCAGATTCTAGGAGCAATTTACTGAAAAAAACATAAAGGTGCGATTTTTGTGACGCCGAGTGTATATAAATGTGAACTGGTGTTGACACCTAAATGTGAACTGGTGTTGGTTAGATTACAAATGGCAATAGGACAAGCAAATTTTAATGATGCACTCTGCGGAAGGCCAGGCTAAGGGTGAGAATTTTGGTCTTGTGTATGAGCCCCACAAGCTAGGGGACACTGTGCTTTTTTCATCAAATAATTCTATGACAACCAGTTATGTATATTAGAGTAAATAATGTTGTGTCATTCTCTTGCAGATGAGGAGAGCTCGGCTGGTTCACTGTATGATGGCAGTGATGTGGAAGAAGAAGAAGATGAGGAGGAAGATGGTGATGGAGAGAATGATGCTGGAGATCATAATAATAAAACTGCTGGTGAGTTGATGGAATAATAGGTTGTTTTTTGTGTTTTTCATATACTTAACTTTTATTTAATTCTTTTTTTAAAAGAGGCTTATATCATTTATTGTGACCCATGCCAGCTTCATGAGGGATATTCAGATTAATTTTAAATGCTTATAAATTGTTATTAGAGTATTGTGTAAAATTTAAAAATAAGGCACTTTGAATGATGTAAATAGATAAAACAATAATAAATATAATAAATTCTTCATTCTGTGTACCAATGCTAAATAAATACTACATAATATTGTTTTAGGTGAAGATGGCGAACCTGAAGAGAGTACTAGGGGTAAAAAACGAAAATATGAAGAAGAGGACGAAAACTGAGTGTTGCCTTAAAGGGAGTTAGCTTACTAGTAGTAAGTGTACAGAGCTCCGAGAACTCGGACAATAAACAGCTCCCATTCTGCTAACAGTGGCTGGGCTAAGTCACAATGTGACCATTCTTACTTTTATTACTAGCCCTCGGACTAGTCAAACTTTGTGTGAGGGCCCTTTAATATGGTAAATAATTGGATAATGCAACATAATTAAGTACAATGTTTGTCAATTTTTTTATTAATGATTAACTTTTACATTTCATAAAAAATTTATATCAAAATGTTTTTACTATCACAAAACAAAACTTGAATTGTACTTAATGTTATATGAACTAATGTTGTAATTTTTTTCGGAAATGTAATTATTTTATATACTATAAATTTATTCAGATGTAAAGTAATCGTTATTTTAATGCAGTTGCTTGCATTGTGACTTAGCCCTGCAGTCATGTAGCGGAATGAGACCAAAATATCACTTATCATGGTACATTTACCAGGACTAGATGTCATTTACAATGTTACATCTTTGTGATTTGAAAACGCACCTACGCCTTCTTTACTTTTTGTGCCCATCAAATGAATTCCAGTGATGACAAATTTTATGGCTTTACATAAATTAAGCTGAATAAAGACAATTCATAAGATGGCTGCAAAGTAATCTGTACAACTCACCAAGGACACCTAGTTGGTTAATTTCTTCATCATCATTATTAATGTTACTACTATTGTGTGGAATGTATAGTTTGTTGTCCGACAAGTTAATGTTTCAATTAAATTGTTTAATGTAATAATTTTTTTTTTATTCTATTGACATGCTTAATTTAGCCTAATCATTGAATTGGAAGTGCATGATTTTAGGATTAAAATAGCTCTCAAAATTCATAAATTCTATTGGTTTCAAAGTAATATAATTAGATATAAGTAAAGAGGAACGTGAAAGTATAAATATTATTAGTGCCCATGGAACCTACGGAATTTTTTCACTTATTCGAATATTCCGCCTATCTTTGGACATTTTTGATGACCAAAATATAAATTAGACTGATAAAAATTTACTATTTCACCTTCTCAGTAACTATTTTGGATGAAATGTTCAACAGAATATTCTAAGAGCTTTCTGATAGACAAATTTGGTAAGCACAAATGCATACAAAAAGGCACTTTTGCGCTGAAATATACTAAATTTAAAAATTTTGTATCTTGATCAGCTAATTTTGCTAGTTACCAACAGTTATGCTTGTTACATGGTTCATACCCTTATGTTATCTATACATAGTTATATTAACGTAACTTTTCTTTGAAGATGAGGGTAGCATAGCATTATTATGATCAATGCATAAAATAAGTATGGTAATATTTAAGTTTCACTAGTAATTATTATCTAATTTGTTTAAAAAAATTAAATTAATCCAAATGATTTCTAACATTCCCATGAGTTTACATATTTGTTAAACTTGCACTAAAACATTATCTTGCAATAAGTGAGTGCACATAAATCTGAAATTTCCGAAGGGCGTAGCAAATAAGTAAAATAACAAAAATACTTAAGAAAATCCAATTATTAGATCAAATATTTAACAGCAAATGAGTTCAGAGAGTATTTTTCTACAATCTTTTTTAAATCTTAAAATGTTTAATGCACTAGAACATCGATGACGGATTGTTTGGTTGAGACTACATTCATGGTGAACGTGCCGGATAATGTTGAAGAGAGTTTTAGTTAATAATTTTATTGTATTATGTAAGTCATTAAGTTTAAGTAATTTACAACTTGCTCTGTTGATGTATATTATATAATCCTATTAAGACTTATTTCTGGGATTGTAAAATAAAAAGTAAATAACAATGCCATTTGTTTTATTTGTACTTAAGAAATGATCACGAGAGCATTATCATTACCATTTACAGTACTGCAACTAGTATTTGCATTATAAGCTGAGAACATGATTACAAATTCGCATTCCCTGACACGGAGCGCAAATTAGTCCACTCTAGCATCTTTTTATTGACTATTTGGATTTATTTGTGAATACTATATTGATAGTCATACATACAGATGAACCCTAAAAGATGCAAGCCAACTTGCAGGTAATATATGAAACATTAGTGCGTTTCACTCAGATCTAGAGAATGGAAAGAAATGGGTCCCAAAGAAACCCAATCATCCCAAAGAATAGTCTATGAAGTTCCCTCCCTAGGATAATAATACCATTGAGTAGGTAAGCGCTTGCGCAGTTATCGGCTTGGCTACCCTTAACTACGAATCGTATGTGATAAAAACTAAAACATCAAATACCATGAAAAAGTAGCCCTGCATGGTACAGGACGAAATTTCTTGGCCAGCACCCGACCGCACTTGCCAGAACTCCTAAATTATCCTTACGGACGCATTGGACGAGGAGTCTGAAGTATTTAGGGCTCGGCGCAAACGGGCGACCGACCACAGCCGCCGGTGACCAGCGCTTACACGCTTTTTCATACATTCTCGGCGCCAGCAACGCAAGACGCCAACAACTGTCGCCGCTTCTTAAGTTAAAGTCTCGTTGAAGACCATTGTAAAACCGCGCAGCACAGCAGGTAGATTAGAATATCAAGAAATCCGAATTTTACCTCTATTGGGAGAGACACGAGAAAACGCTTTTTTTTTCTAAATAGGCTAGGCCAGGGTTCTCGACATGATTTACGCAATGGTGGCTAGACGACTTAAGGTTAAAATTACTCCTAAATTAAAGAAACAAGCCCAATTCAAAAACCAATTAATTTTTGGTACTTACTGTATTTGTTACCTTTTATTGAAATAAAAAACTTATTTTCTTCAACAGCCAAGTTTATTATTTATCTTTAGGGATAAGGTTGAGGGGTTCACTGTCGTATTAAAACCTTAACAAGGGTACGTATAGCCATAAGTTTGAGGACCTCTGGGCTAGGCTATAACTTACTTAATTAAAATGATTGCTTATGTTTGTTATGTTTAAGGTGCACACTGATGGTAATTAGGCGTTTAACAAAACTGCTAGCGTAAAAACCTTGTAACCTAAGAAAGTTTCTCTTTTTATACTGGTGCATTGCGGAACCGGTCGCACCACGCTCACTTCGCTCGGCCCGCGCAAATCGCGGGATATCTACAAGTTTGTAAAAAATGAATGAACGAATCGAAGATTGCTCGCTTTGCAGTTAACTATTTTACATAATGGCTAGCCGCTATGTTGAAGCATCCGGTTGCGAGATAAACATAATAAAATTACACAATTAATCTAGAATTCATGAACCATCGCTCATCTTCATTACGTTAATGTTTTTTTATAAATAGATAGCAAAGATAAAAGAGAGTAAATATAAAATAAATCTATCAACCATGCACCAGAACACTAACTCTAATTAATTTAACATAGAGGTGTGTGTTTTAAAATATTGTAACTTATGTAAGTAGGTAATGTCTTAAAGATGCAAACCAGAGTAGCCAGGTTTTCATGTATTAAGTAGTTAAGTTGGTAACTAAATTTTAAGTTACTACAAGTCACTTGTGTGTCCAAACCGATTAAGTAGTTCTAAATTTTTTACTTCGTTTTTTCTACAAGCATTCCTATTTTAAATATTCTTCAACAAATATAAAAGCTGTAACTTAACTCCACTGCGACATTTTGAAAAAAAAAGAAAAAATGCGAAAAGGTACGAGCTCTTGCCGACACCCGCTTTGTCAACTTAAGCCCTTAACTAAAAAATCACGTCCAAACGTGTTAAGTGAGAAGCCCCGCCTACCTACGTATACGAAAAATAGAACGAATCCTAATCTACTTAATCACTTGCGTACTAAATTTTAAGTTACCACTTGTCACTTAACAGACTGTTTACACGTAATTTTTTACTCAAAATTTAGTTTCAACTTAACTAATTAACGCGTGAAAACCAGCCTTAGCCTGGAGTGAGCCGTTAGGAAGGCCACACATTAAACAATCATGGATAATAATTATTGAGAAAGAGTTTTTATAACTTATTTTAATCATCACGAAAATAACTTACAACCAAAAAAACCACAGACCTATAAGTAGATGCCACAAGTTGGTCTAATTATGTGTCTCAATTCATTCCCACCTCCGTTATTTAATCAAAGTCGTTGTATTGCATTTAGCATTAGTAGAAACTGATAATAGTTGTGTAATATTGAGTAGGAAAAATACAACAAAATCGTACATTTTCTTCACTTAATTAGACTGTTGACGTCATACTTAGTATGTGAAATCTGAAATGCTTCGTTTTCATATACTTTCAATAATTTGCGGCATCTACTTCGAAATTCCTGCGCAAAAAACAAACATCCCAATCAATAAACTAATCCTATCAGCTATTGTGTTGTTCCAAAAACTGCTGTAACAAACTATTGTCAATCGGTATGATTAGGTTCTCACTGCCATCGTAGCTTCTCTTCATTTTGACGAGCTTGTGATCCAAAAACTCTGTAAGTTGAGCTCTTAAGGCGAGGTCAGAACTCACAAGGAACTTTTCTCTTGATTTTGAATAAAGTTCCTTGAATGGTAAACCTGAAAATAACGAGGCTAATAGAAGATTTTGCTATGTTGACACAGCTGTTTTTATTGTACATTTCTAATAAAAACTCTTTGAGGCGGCAATAAATAATGCAAAGTAACTTAAAACTGAATTTGCTCAGGTGGGGCTGTTTGTTCGAACACCATTTACTGAAGCTTAACGTTTTTAGATAAGTACCTACATACTTCTCCATTTCTTGTTTGTGTAACATCGAAGAATTCCAAAAAAAAAATTCAAATAAGCGTTCTACCTAGTTTGGAAGATAATGAATTGTACCAATTTGTTCAAATATGTGTTTAACAAAGAAGTTATTATTTAATTACACTACAATTGATTTTGATGAAACGTTATGTACAAATTACATTAAAAACACGCACGGGGCACGGGGTATGATTCTACGCTTAATTCACGTTGACTCTCTTATTTGCTCAAGACGTAGACTCAGTCATTATTCTGAGTAGGAATTTCACCAGTTAATATTAATTTAAGATACCTATAGCAAAGAAAAAACAGTTACGAAATTCCAAGCCAGCAATGAACCGATGTAAAGACGCAATAGTGATCTAAAATTGGCGAATTAATTTATAGAGGTTTATTTGTTCAACTAAAATTACAAAGTGTTACTGAGCATTTCGACAAATTAACTGTTGCGGGTGTAAATGTTGCACCTAGACTTCCCAAATGTGGAATAAATATTTCAGAAGACCATCGACTAATACAAAAAATTTTGCAATTTGACATTAACCTATAAGGATAAACTTGTAAAACTATCTGAAAATTACCTTGATAGTGAGTCTGCTTATGATTCTCCAACTGATATTGGATAATAATGTGAAATATTCCTTTAGCATTGGTCGTTAGTGATTGGTAGACGCTTCTCAGGGAAGACAACTGCAGGGCGCCGCTTCTATGCGACATCAGCGAGTTTTCATATGAAGTTTCCTCGGTGTAAGGCAAAAATGTTGTGACGTCCCACCACGTGAAGCGAAACTTGCTCAGTTTTGTGTGGTCCCACACTGCAATTATTAATAATAATAATAAATCCCCAGACAAACACACCAACTGTATGGACCCAAAGTAGACAGGGCTTGTGTTATGGATGACCGTACACCGAACTGGGGGGAACCCAGAATAAACATACATATATAAATATCAACAACCATGACCCAAGAACAAGCATGTGTTCATCACACAAATGAATGCCCCGGCCAAGACTCGAACCTGGGACCTCCGGCGTATGAGACAGGGCAACGAACCACTATGCTACTCGGCCGTCAATTGGATTCATAGTTTAGTTATTTAGTGATAAATATAAGTAATTCTTCGATTATAATAACTAAAACGACTAGCTTTGCAATATATTGCTCAATTTGTAAATAGCGTTTCGGTAAAACAGTTTGGATGTTTGTTACAGCGAGGTGATAAATACATGGAGTAGCCGTAATGTCCTATATAAATAAGTAGTTATGTATATCGACGAGGAAGAAGAGGAAGAACTTGGTTGTCTCCCTTGACATATATAAAAATGCTAATAAAAGAAAGAGATAGTACTATTTTTGAATGTTGTCACTAAAATATCAATCACGTAGTGACGTCATAGCAGGTGGCTAGCGTGCCACAAATTGCCATTTATTGTTACATTTCTGTCAAAAGTGATGTTCCGGAGCTTTGATTATTTAACCAGATATCGATGATCATTATTAATATGCTTTTATTTTTCATACTTTATAAATGATAACAGGCGCTTACGCAGTAAATCATATCGAAACGGTATTTGCTTTGCTTGCCGTTGTGCGTGTATTTTTGAAACAAAAAGGCGTAAAGAAAGAGGGTTTTAAGTTTGCTTAGAATTGTTAATTTAGTTATTGAATATTAGTATATTATTGGTAGTTGTTTTGTCTATTTATGAATCGTAATTATTGAAGACAAGCCAGACTTTAATTGATTGAAAACTTTGATGCTTGACCTTGAATAACTTTTTAAGCAAACATGGGATCTTTCGGTGTTTTATTTATAATAGTGTACCCCAGGTCTGTACCAAAATTCAGCATGTTGGGAATTAATGCAAACTGACCGCTATTTTTCTGGCTAATTTGACGGGACTATATCAGGAATAAGAAAATAAACTGTATAGTTCTTTATTTTTTATATTAAAAGAATTATAATGAAAGTAAATAAACCATAAACTATGATTATTTCATTTACGTCAATCTCTCACAAAAGTTCATTAAATTACAATATTATATTGCAAGTACTATATTTAGTTCTAAAATATCGATAGTAGATTCGATAGTCGTTGTGCAACACTAGAAATGGACGCCATTTTATGTTATGTTTCAAATTTAGGTATGCACGTTTTTTTCGTACTTAGGGCTTGTCCATTAGTAGAGGTCAATGGTTTGTTATTGCGAATGTCAACCCCTACTTCCTGTACTCGCACAGTACGATATATTATGGACCAAAAAAATAGTCAAATTCAAATATTTATTTCTCAACATTGACAATTACTTGTTCTTATTGACGTCAAATAAAACATGACTCTACCGCCAGTACGGAAATACCAAGAACTGGCCTGAAAGAAAGTTCACGGGTACATTTTTTCAAAATAAATTTACAATGTCTCTTTATGTCTATACACAATTATTCTTATCTGCATCTGTTAGCCTCCTCAAGTCTCCTTACCTATAGTATTCTAAACGACAACACCCTCAAACGGCACCCGTTCACTAGTTAACGCGGGATCCAGCCCTCATGGGGTGCGACTTCGTGGCTGTGCACTCACTATATTTAATGACCCAAAAAAGACTAACGGATTTAATTGAAATTTGGCATACTTAAAGGAACGTGAATTTAAAAGCTTGTACTGATCTTTGTAAATAAACGTACAGATTAAAGAAATGTTTTGAAAAACGTCGTATGAAACACATGATCATTGGTCATTATCAACTGAAATGCTGTATTAAACCTGACATCTCGCCTAAACTGTAATAACCAACTAAACACACTTGTTCTTAAGTGTCCCTCAGTGCGTCGTTTTGTAGCGACACACTTTGATCACACTCAACTACAAAAATTTTAATTTTTCATGATCAGAACTCGACTTGAATTTTTAGCCGGAATTAAACATAAAACATGTTTTATTCTGATTTCTTGAAAACATTCATAAGTATTTTAATACATTGGCAAACTGAAAATATGATAACTAATTATTTTCTTGAGAACATGTAGTTTAAAACAAAAAAAAAACTTTTACCTTCAGAGGGATGCTACTAAATTGAAAAAGATATACGTATTTGGGCATTCTTTCGTTGTGTATCTAGTTTTTATGTGTGACCGAACGTCACATAGCAAATAAACAAACAGCGCCTGCTTGCTTCACAATTCTGTTGTACTTTTTATCACTCAATTTTTGTCCAACATAAATTAAGTTCTTTCTTCATAGAAATTGACATTTAAGTAACGGTTTTCGAGTCCTGGGTGTTTTCTATTTATGTAATGATAATATGTGCATAAATTATTTTTATCATTTTATATTCATAAACAATAATTTAAGCAGCATATCTACTTTTATAATCATATCAATTCCCATTAAAATATTTAAAAATACTTACACAAAGGCGCATTAATATGATCTATGGTAGCTATAGTATGCACATTCTTTATTTGCGACAAACTTGACAAGGCAGCCTGCGCTTTCGAGTTCCTCAACATTGGGCCATCAATATTGTGTACTATCAGGAACACGTGTGTCCCACACTCTTGTAGCTGAGAACCTATTAGACTAACAACGTCACTTATATTTGAAGGCACGTGAGTATTCTCCAACAAATCGACTATTATAGTTTCAAGTATACTCTTCATAGTCAAACTCGGGAAGAATCCGTTGACAACTATACAAGGGAAATCGTTTAGCTTTTCTTGTTGGAATCGATGTAGAATTGCACGCTTCGAACCAACACCGTAGAGGACTACATTGAAGTCTTCGCTTAAAACGTAGAGCCATCTGTTGAAAAGATGTTCGTAGGATTTGTTCAGTTCAGATATTTTGTTTCGATGTTCTTCGGACAGTGGTACGCTGGCTGCATCGGTACCATCAAGATTCAAGTTTTTGAGTCTTGCTAGTGTGTGGTCGGATGTGGCTATCTGAAAAGGTAAGTTATAAAAATAGGTTTATATTAATAATAATAATAAATCTCCATACAAACCCACCAACTGTATGGCCCCAAAGTAAGCAAAGCCTGTGTTATGGATACAGCGAACTGGGGGGGGAACCCAGAATAAACATGCGTATATAAAAACCGTGACCCGAGAACAAACATCTGTGTTCATCACACAAATGAATGCCCCGGCCAGGACTCGAACCTGGGACCTCCGGCGTATCAGACAGGGCTACTGACCACTCGGCCGTTATACATAATAGTAATCATATGAAAAAAATTTCTTTCTGAATCTACCGCTACACCAACGACGTTAAAATGTATGCTTTTGTCGTTTTACAAAAAGTTTCAAAAACTTTAAAATGATATAGTGATATAGAACCAGTGCCTACAGCACCATATTGAAATATGGTGGTAAAGAGTCTGTGTTAAGATCTCGTCTGAGGCGGTAATACAGTCCTTGTTATTTCCCGCCATAATAACCGCCACGTGTACGTGGTTGTGTTCCGGGCAACGGGAGGGAGCGGCCAGTGTCATCACTGGAACCAAGGCAGCTCCAACTGAAGCCTGCAGTCGACAACGCATCATTAGTCAATAACCACAATCGCTAGTAATATATACAGCACGTACGACTAAGTATGTCCACGGGCGCGTATGCCGCTTACCATGAGGCGGGTCGCGATATAGTAAAAGAAAAAACCTAATAGTGCATTTAGTAAACCCAGAATCAAATGTATGTTAAGAATATTAGTTCACTTTTATTTTAACCCTTTATTTGCGGTTGGCGAGTTAACTCGTTCTGTAAAATGTGTTCTTAGACACGGTGGTCGAGAAAACTCGTTTACAGAAATCTGTCACCACATACGGCGGTTCGAAATCGGTGAAAGCTTCTACAGACGGACTCATCGTAACATGTACCGACAGCCTAAGCCATAGCTATCAAATATATTTATGTTCTGGTTGGTATTGCTAGCATGAAAAATAAAAAAAAATTGATAGATCAAATTTTTAAACGGTAGGCGAATTAATTCGTTCTAAATAAATGATTTCAAAATATATGCAACGTAAGAGCAGTAGTGTACCAACTTTGAAGAAACGGATGTCTCTAAAGTTAAGCAGTAAATATACCTATTTATAATTTATTATGTGATTACTTTGTACAATAATGAGAACATATTTATTTTAATTTAGATTATAGAAATTTACACAAACGTTACTTCGGACACTATTACTACTGATACTCTACCAAATGTGATACACCTTCAATTAGAAGATGTGTAGGTATTAAGGTCGTAGATCATAGACCCACCCGTCACCGGATAAGCACCACCTCGTTGCTTAAAAACTATTCAAAATTGTATACAAATACAGCTTATATCAGAATAAGGCTCAATTTATGCTAAGTACATGCGCGGATCCTCCTTGACTCGCCCTAGGCATGCGCGTGCAGCCGTTGCGGTCCACTTCTTCGCCAGTACACTTAATTGAGCCACTCATAGGCTTAACTTATAAAAATATTATATATCGATACCAGCTAATTCACTATAAATATAATAAATATGCGTACAAATTTCCACGCGTACTTAGTCGCGGGCATCAGCTATTCGTTTATAAATAACGGAACCGCGTAGCAAATTCTTACTCACGCTTGACAGATTTGTATATGGTAAGTAATGGTAACACTACCCTCATTTTGATGATATTACTGGACATTTCAAATGAAAATATTTTTTTTGACTGATAATTCTAATTTCAAATTAATTTTATTTGACAAACATGGAATTCTTTTTCTAAAATCGTCATTTGTTTAATAGTTAGTGTTTTGTTTTCAACGCATTCGAACATTTTTCGTCATCATGCAAAGTTAAAAATTCGAGTAATTATGGAGTATGAGTACCGTCGTGGCAGCAAAGCGGCACAAGCGGCACGCAACATCAACGACGTTTACGGAGCGAACACTACAAACGAACGCACCACCCGTTATTGGTTTACCCGCTTCCGTTCTGGAAATTTTGACCTGAAAAATGAACCCCGTGGTCGTCCGAAAACTTTGGTCGACAATGACGAATTAAAGGCAATTGTGGAAGCTGATGAAACTCAATCCACGGCTGAATTAGCAGCAGCTGTCGACGTTAGCATCAAAACAATATTGGTCCATTTGCGTCAAATTGGCAAGGTAAAAAAGCTTGACAAATGGGTACCCCACGAACTCAATGACCGCCAGCGCGAAGTACGCGTGGAGACGTGCCTTGCACTGCTCAGCAGGCATACAAATGAAGGAATTCTGAACCGCATTGTTACTTGTGACGAGAAATGGATCCTGTTTGACAATCGTAAGCGCTCAGCAAGTTGATTGGACCCTGGTTCAGCACCCAAACAATGCCCTAAACGAAAACTTACCCCTAGAAAAGTGATGGTCACTGTTTGGTGGTCTAACGCGGGTGTAATTCATCACAGCTTCTTGCCAAACGGGACAAGCATTACTGCAGATGTGTACTGTGAAGAACTGAACACAATGATGGAGAAGCTCGCACGTCTCCAACCAGCTTTGGTCAATCGTTCGGCTCCACTGCTCCTGCACGACAACGCGCGACCTCATACTGCACAGCAGACGGTCTCCAAGCTACAAGAGTTGGGGTTGGAAGTTCTCCGTCATCCGCTGTATTCACGAGAACTTGCGCCTACAGACTTCTACTTTTTCCAGAATTTGGATAACTTCTTGGCGGGAAAAAAATTCAATACCCGAGAGGCAGTACAAAATGCCTTTGAAGAATTTGTTGCCTCCCGTCCAGCTGATTTCTTCAAGAAAGGCATCAATAAGCTACCAATGCGTTGGCAAAGATGCATTGATTGCATGGGTGATTAT
Source organism: Marasmarcha lunaedactyla (assembly GCA_923062675.1). Classification (NCBI taxonomy): domain Eukaryota; kingdom Metazoa; phylum Arthropoda; class Insecta; order Lepidoptera; family Pterophoridae; genus Marasmarcha; species Marasmarcha lunaedactyla. Next base: position 3,133,813 of record OV281344.1, read on the forward strand.
TTTGATTATTAGAAATAAAAAATATATAAAAAAATTACGCTTCATTTATTTTGTGAAAAACGGCAATTTCATAGGTAAAGACCTAATATATATTTTCTCGCCACACGTACAGGGGAGCAAAATTTATTTTTGTGAGTCCGTCTACAGGGCCGGTTTAATGTACGGTGAGCCCGCAGCGAAAGGGTTAATAGATGGCGCCACCAGCGTAACGGGTTCGCGATTAAATCGAGCTAGTAAAGTTTATAATTTCTAAGTGTAGTCTCATGAGATGTTCAACGATCCTTTTCCGTTCAAGAATACTATATGATGTACGTAACTTAGTTTATACAGTAGAATATATTGACCAACCGCTTATTATGAAGTAATTTCATAGCGAAGTTTGGTTTTCATTAGCGATGGGTCGTCGACGTTTTTGACGTTAACGAAACTAGACGGTTTATTTGCGTCGATCAACTAGTCGATCAACTAGTTGATTTTGTCAACTAGTCCATTATGATAACTTACAAGTTTTTCGTGTAGGTACGTTCTACGTAAACTTCGACCTGAGTAGTTTAATAAACAAGTGTTTTTTAGTAGAATATTTGTAGTTTATATGTTTTTATCATATTTTATAAGTTTGAAAATAAATCTTGTGTACTTACATACGTATTTAATATATTTCACTATAAATTAACATTACATGATATTTTTTTAGCTTTTACATGTGAAGAGTAGTTTATTTATGATCAAATCGATCTTCCCTTCATACTTTTCCAGGCTTAGGACTGGCTGAACAGTAACGAAAAGTTATTTTTCTCTTAAAAAAGCTTCTTATCAATTTAGTATCTATGTCTTTGGAATTCACAGTTCCAAACTATTCAGGCGTATTTAGAAGATCAACTGATTTTTTGTACACTGATTAATGTTTATTTACAATATTTACACATTTGTATGACTAATTTAAAATTTAAACCTTTCTGCAGGTGTATTTACATTGAGGAACATTATTTGTTCTACTTTGCTAGTAGTTAGCCTCGTGCGTCTTTCGTTTAAAATTAATCCAGTTTTCGAAAACATCCGTTCGCAAGGGACAGAAGTGGCTACGATGTTACAGCGCGATACATAAAGTTGTTTTAAATTGGGGTAAACATACTGATGTTTCTTCCACCATTCCAAAGGGCACGTCAAATTTCCGCCTTGGTCCCTTCTCGGGAGAAGCTCATCCGACAGGTACATGTCTACCTCTTTGATAGCTCTGGAAAGAGGTGTACCTTGAACTGTGCTTGCTGAGGCTATTGCGTCGAAAATACTCCATGGATCATATTTGTTTGTATTTTCACCTGTGTTTGTTTCTACAGGAACCGGGTAACAGGTACCTTCAGCACGTTCTGACTCAGTAATTAAAGCTGCTACTAACGATCGCACTTTTTCTTTTGTTCGCATTGCCAGATTAGCGTCCGAAAATCCCTTCATTTTAAACCGAGGGTCCAAAAATGTTGCCAAGGCAAATGTGCCACTCGTTTCTACTAATCTGTATCGGTCTTCCAAACCCGATTTTAGAGAAAGAACCGTTTCCCTTGCGGCTGGCAACAAATCCGGTATGAGTAGGAGTTTTTGGCACGTTTCTCTCAAACATCGCGTCACAACAATTACGGAACTGCCTGTGACGTATTTTTCTCCAGTCATTGAAGAACTTATCTCTTCAAACGGCCTTAAAATCTGACACAGTTGATTAAAAAGAGTCCAGTCCTCTGGGTTGATTATGGGCAAACTTGCTTCTGCAAAAGCCAAAGTTGACCTAACAGCATCTTCCAGCTCCACAAATCTTTTTAGCATAAAAAATGTGGAGTTCCATCTAGTGTCGACAGCTTGGCTTAATCGTTTAGGTTCTTGGCCTTGTTGTATTTGATACTTTTGCAGTCGTTCTGATGACAAAGTGCTCTTTTTAACATGGGCAACTATTCTCCTAACTTTTTCTAATTGGCACTTTACTATACGAAGTGCGTGTTCTACAATTAAGTTAAGGCCGTGAGCATAGCACCCAAAGTGCTTCCAATTTAATAATTCTTTGGTGGCTTTCACAATATTGTGAGCATTATCTGTGACAATAAAATTCACCTTTTGTCTTAATTCGTACTTATCAACTAATGTACCTATTTCTGCGGCAATGTTCTCCGCTGTGTGCTGTCCTGGAAACTGGCAGCATCCCAATAATACGCTTTTCAGCTCTAAATTTTGGGTTAAGTAATGTCCGGTGAGAGCAATGTAACTCTCCGTTTTCAACGACGTCCACATATCCGCAGTAAGGCATATACTTTGGACCTCCTCACGCACTTGAGCTTTAACTTTATCCACACATTTAATATATGCCTCTTGCATTATAGAATTAGTAAGCGTCTTACGTGTAGGCAGCTGGTAGCCTGGTATCCATCGGCAGAATTTACGAAACGCTCTTTCCTCGACTATTGAAAAAGGATGGAAACTGTCAATACATAAATCGAGCAAATCTAAATTTATTAACTTTTTCTGTTCGTCGCTAATTTTTTTATTTACAAACATATCATACATTGTTTTTTGCCTTTTATTTACAACCACGTGTTCTCTCGGATCTTCAGTAGAACCACGCGGCTCTGGTAAGTTAGAGCTGGTACTCGCTTCAGCCGCTTGCGGCAGTTGCGACATAGGCACAAAACTAGGCGGAGCCTGGGTTACTTGCGAACTTGATAAACTTGTAAAAACGGAAATATGCTTCCTTCTTAAATGGCTTTTTAAATTCGCCGTTGTAGATTTGTAAGATAGTTTTTCTTTACAAATATTGCATACTGCTTTACCACTCGACACATCTTTTTCAAAATGATGCCATAACTCACTACGTCCCGCCATTTTGAGCACAATTTTTTAACAATATGTTTATTGTTTATTTATTTACTATTTACACTATCCTATATTTAAAGTTTTATTTGAAATATTTACAATTAACCACTAAAGCTATTAATGATAAAATATACAAAAAGTCAAATATCTATTCTTTAAACAACACGTTAATATTACGAATTACGCACGCAAGTCGTTACTCAAACATAAACTAATTAGTATCGAAATTCAAAAGAAAGAAATGTAAGTAAATTAAAGAAAGTAAAGTAAAAAATCAACTCTATGTTCCTGACATTGTAGCCTAAATTTGTTTGCCTCGACGGTTTTATTTCAACAAACTTAACAAAAATCAACTCTACTTTTCTTGAATTACAGCCTAAATTTGTTTGCGTCGACGGTTTTATTTCAACGAACTTTAACTACAATAGTATTAACCAACCACGTTGAGGTGTCGTCGTTGCATTGTCAGTCGATACCGTCCACCGTGCAACTTGTCGATTGTCACTCAACGCATACAAAAATAAACTCTATATGCCTTGAATTGCAGCCTAAATTTGTTTGCCTCAACGGTTTTATTTCAACAAAACAACAAAAATCAACTCTACCGTGCTTGAATTACAGCCTAAATTTGTTTGCGTCGACGGTTTTATTTCAACGAGCTTTAACTATAATAGTATTAACCAACCACGTTGAGGTGTCGTCGTTGCATTGTCAGTCGATACCGTCCACCGTGCAACTTGTCGATTGTCACTCAACGCATACAAAAATAAACTCTATGGGCCTTGAATTGCAGCCTAAATTTGTTTGCCTCGACGGTTTTATTTCAACAAATTTAACAAAAATCAACTCTACTTTCCTTGAATTACAGCCTAAATTTGTTTGCGTCGACGGTTTTATTTCAACGACGTTTAACTAGTTAACCAACTACGTTGAGGTGTCGTCGTTGCATTGGCAGTCGATAAGAACGTTGTGGACTTTATAGTTTAGCCGTCTACGGATTCAACTAGTTCATTGACAGTCGATGAACCGTTCGTTCGTTTACTGTTCGTCGACCGTCGAATTAACTAGTTCGTCCATTCAACACCCATCGCTAGTTTTCATATAAAGTTCTTTATAAAGAAATCGGATACAGTGACTTCGCTTATAGTCACTATAATATAGTGTCATGTCGCTTAGTGTCTAACCATTTTTAATAAATTACGTCCAGTTATTGCACATGAGTAGATAAACGGAACAGAGACAAAGCTTCTTAAGAACGTGAAAAATTGTTACCTATTTTGGTAGGGTTGTCACAATAGGTTAAGCTTAAGACATAACAAAACATTTGTTAAATAGTTTCTTTTATAATTTTTGTTTTTTAATAATCTATTGTTTCTTTTGATGGTGTGGTAAATTCTGAATCTAACATAGTTTTTTCAAGTAATCTAAAGGGAAACACTTACAACATGGCATATCAAACTTACAATCTTTAATATATTTAAGTATTTCATTGCAAATATTGACAATATTTATTTGAAGATCCAAAAATTCGCTAAACTTTTGCTCGAGCTATTCGATTTTATTTTTTCTAGTATTATTCATACACACAGTACAGTAAACAACCATTATAAATAATAAAATACCACGTTTTTACATTAAAATAATCAAACTTGCAACTAACAAAACAAACAATCTGCGTCGCAACGACCCTGATATTGTCAACTGGCTGTGCCTTTTGACAATCTCTTTTGACCTGTCTCGCCGCGTACGTGACAAGTGGCCAGTGGTCACGCACACATGCCCCGTGTGCTTGTAGTAGTACAACTGTTTCCCGCAGTTGTATGACGCTTTGTCTCTGCTCCGTATTCTACTCATGTGGTTATAGTGACCGACATGATTCCGAACACCTTCGGCAGTCACGGCATCACGTGATGCCCGACGATGTTCGGCGCGTGCATGGCTTTTTTTGTTTTGAATCTCAGTGGGTAATTGATAGTTGAAGATCAAGCATGGTTCGTTAGTGATTTGTGAAAAAAATTACATTTCAACCTCGTCGTAAAGCATTTACGATTGAAGAGGTGCAATAAAACGCAGATTAGAGAATGGAGAATTTAACTCATCTCTCGCAAAGGAATCTGGGGTTGTTCTTTCGACAATCTCAATGATTTTCAAAAACGAGAACCGGATTAAGGAATCGCTCAATTCTCTATTAAAATAAATACATACTAACAAAAACAGGAGATTGTTTATTTTCTACAAAATGCTTTGTGTGACGTCCGCTTAGTGAGACGTGTTTGTTATTTCCCTGCGCTGTTATTATAAACGAATTCCACTGTATATTATCCACTATCCAGATCTATGTAAATTCTAATAAAGGAAATAAAACAAGTAGGCATGAGTCATTAACAGTTTTTTGATTAATGAAATTTAACTGTTAATCGTTATTACGACCAGGAAAAGGCTTGTTTATTAAGACACGATTACATGTTGAGTGACGATTTTTTTTTTTAAATAATGAGCTTATATACTAGATATAAACGTGTGAAATACAGAAATGTTTAATCATCTCATGATCTTACTTTTATCCCGTTTGTTCCTAATTAGATAAACTTGTTGATTTATTAACAGGTTTTCCTATACGTATTGAAATATGGATGGATGAAATGAAATGAAATATTTATTTCTCAACATTGACAATTACTTGTTCTTATTGACGTCAAATAAAAACATGACTCTACCACCAGGTCGGAAAAACTTTGGGATCACTTTTAGTCACAAATATCTTGTACTCAAATATTTTATGACTAGCGTCTCATCATCCCAAGAAACTAAGCCACTCGGACGACAAGTGCCCGGTCGATTTTGACTCATATCCAACGTTGTCCTGCGATAAATCAGGAGCAAAATTGTATGGAAAAAAAAATATGTTGAAGATCGAAGTTTTTTTTTTCATAAATACCATTGTGTTTCTTATTCCTATCAATATATGGTTAACTATTCTATGCATTTTTTCGTTTGAAAGTATTATTTTCGCAAAGTAGTTGATTCTCAGAAATTAATAAAATTTGTATTGAAATTATCCGTTGAGCAGAAACCGTTGTGAAATTAACAGTTAATACTTTCAACTGCTTTTTTGGAATTGAATAAAATAAAGTCTATTGAACTAATGCGTGTCATGTTCGTTGACGTAAATTAACAGTTAATATTTTCAACCTGTTTTTTCATCAATGAATAACAGTTAATTCGTTGACATATGAAAAGCTGTTAAAAAAACTGTTGATTGATTCAACGACCACCTCTAAAAACAAGTAAAAGTGATAAATAAATAGTGATTTTACTTAAGTGTTGTGCAGTAAATAGTTTGTGCCTTAACATCCTATAAAAAATTTCACAATTTTACACACATGTTACCTTTACAATGTACTGGTTTAAAACCTGAAATAACATAGTGAATTAAGAGGAGTCACAAATTACATGCGCAAAGCCAACATTTGCTAATTAAGATATCTGCAGATAGCAATCATACTCGTTATTTAAATTGTATTTTTGTTTCCAGCCCTTTATTCTATCTTAGTTCATATATGTATTACTTTTATATTATGTTTAGTATCTATATATATTTTATTTACTTTGATCACCGTTTACAAAAATCGATAGTATCAAATAATATCATATCGTTCAAGCTAAAAGCCTGTTTTATTAAACTTTATAATCTTTTACAATTTCTTGACTTCAATTATAAAACCATACTGTTAAAATATAATTCTGTCAGGGTTTGTTGTAACAGCTCACTATATATTATTATCACATTTTTGTTATTAGTTGCAAATAACAATGTCTGTTAATTTGAGCGTTTACTATCAGAATTGCAATGGGCTCAGAACTAAATTTAATGAGATATATTTTAATATTCTGCAATCGGATTATGACATAATTGTGCTATGTGAAACCAACTTAACTTCGAACATATCGAGTGCGGAATTTATAGATAAACGTTATTGTGTGTTTAGATATGACAGAGACCTTGAGAACTCGACTAAGGTGAGTGGTGGTGGTACCTTATTGGCTGTGAAACGAGAATTAAACGCTGCGATCATTCAATGGCCTAGCATACCTGGAATTGAAACAGTGGCTACCCTAATACAACTAAGCAGTTCTAGCGGCTCGAGTGTCTTATTAGTTGCTTCATATATTAGGCCAAACTCCCCATTAACTACCTACGAAAAACATTTGGATGTTATATGTGACATGAACAGTAAATTAGGCCCTTGGCGAACTTATATTATTGGTGACTATAATTTACCTCATTTACAATGGCATAAGGTCTCAAATGGTTTATTTTCAGAACCAATTGTTGACAATCGCTCGTCTATCAGTCAATTATTATTAAACACAATGTCATTCATGGCGCTTAAACAATATAATAATTTAATCAATATCAATAATCGAACGCTTGATTTATTATTATCCGATGCGGAGACTTTTATCAGTAATGTGGGCGATCCATTAGTATCTTGCGATCGGCATCATCCGGTATTTTCATTTACAATACAAGCTCAGTTTAGTACAGGACATAAACGTAAAAATATTACTAAATTCATGTATCATAAGGGAGATTATAATTTTATAAATAAAGAGATTATGTCGATTGACTGGGTAAGTTTACTACAGGATTTGACAGTAAATGAGTCGGTAGATACTTTTTACATGCATTTGTATAAAATTATTGAAAATAGTATTCCCAAAAATAAAGCACTTGTGTCGTCGTCTTTCCCAAATTGGTTTTCATTTGAATTAATAAAACTTTGTAAATTAAAAAAAAAGGCTTGGTGTGCATATAAAAAAAACCCTTGCAATGATTTGTACGTACAATTTTCTATGTATAGAACCCAATTTAAAACACTGTTAAAATCAACGTATAATAAATATATTACAAATTTGGAAATGAATATAAATAAAAACATAAAACATTTTTGGCATTTCGTAGCTAGTAAAAAAGATAGTGAAAATATATATAAGCAAATGAATCTATATAATGAAACAACAAATGATCCTGAAAAGATCTGCTCTATGTTCGCCACCTATTTTCAATCGGTTTATGAGCCTTCTCAATTTGATCCCGATATATGGATACCAGTATCAGAACCTTCAGTGGATAGTATATGCGTATCTAATATTTATCTCTCTCTAGATACTATTAGGAAGGAATTATTATCGCTTGATGTTACTAAAGGAGCTGGTCCAGACGGAATCCCACCATTCTTTCTCAAGCAAACTGCCACTTCCATGGCACTACCGCTTTATATAATCTTAAACAAGAGTCTTAAGGAGGGAATATTTCCTGATCGATGGAAAGTTGCTAATATAACTCCTGTACACAAGAACGGACCAAAAAACAATATTGCAAATTTTAGGCCTATATGTATATTATCTACTTTATCGAGGGTCTTTGAAAAATTAGTTCATAACACTTTATATCCTTTAATTTCCAAACAAATTATACCTAACCAGCATGGTTTTGTGAAAAATAAATCTACAATTAGTAATCTTATACTGTACACTTCTATGTTATTTGAATCTATGGACAAAGGTGAACAAGTAGATTGTATATATACTGATTTTAAGAAGGCCTTCGATAAAGTTGACCACTTAATTCTTATGGAGAAGCTAATATTTAATGGGGTAAAGGGATCCTTATTGAGATGGTTTTCATCATATATCCACAATCGTAAACAAAAAATTGTTGTCAATGGGTATGAATCTGAAACATTCACAGCAACATCCGGCGTAATTCAAGGATCAACCCTTGGACCCTTTTTATTCATTTTGTATATCAATGATATCAAGAACTATATAACACATTCGAATTTTGTCATATATGCTGACGATTCGAAAATATATAAAATGATAAAGAATATCCAGGATTGCACTCTTCTACAATTAGATTTGTAATCTCTTCAAAACTACTGTCACATAAATAAAATGTACCTAAGTTTCTCTAAATGTAAATATATTTACTTTTCTAGAAAAAGAAAACCCATACAATATAAATATGCAATTAATAATCATACTCTTGTCAGAGTAAATAGCATCAGAGATCTTGGTATTATACTGGACTCAAAACTTATTTTCGAAGATCACATTAATAACATTGTTGGGCGAGCATTTAAGATGTTTGGATTCATGGCTAGATTAAGTACTGTTTTTAAAAAACCTTCCACCTATTTGTATCTCTATAACACTCTCATTCGACCTATACTGGAATATGCTACAGTCATATGGGACCCATACTATAAAAAATACAAAATCAGTATAGAGCGTATTCAAAAAAAATATCTTGAAATGACAAGCTATAGATGCTTTAACAATTACGGTAATTATAATGAATTGCTTAAAAAGTTTCATTTACTGTCCCTTGAACAACGTAGAATTCAACTGGAGCAAGTCGCATTGTACAAGATTGTTAATAATAAGTTTGATTGTTCTGAGCTCATTAGCAGTGTTGATTTCCGCGTCCCAAACAAAAATCTAAGATCTAAACGTTTATTCTCAACAAATTTTAGTCGAACTAATGCTGGTAAACGATCACCTATTACCAGAATGTGCAATGGATATAATGAGCTGTTTACTGATCTAGATATATTTCACCCAAACATAAATAAATATAGATAAGAAATTGTTAATATCTTTAAAAAAAAATATAGATATATAATTGAAATAAACAACGGTGAGCTTCTCATTCTCATTTTCATTTTTCACCGTATATTATTATGTATTTATATATTATATGTATGTATTTAAATGTGTATGTATGTACTTATATATTTATTTACTTGATTTTTTGAAACAATTAAGCCTAATTTAATACAAAAGTGACAGCCGTGAACTTGTAACTTGTATAATTTAATTGTGGATCATGTTGTTGGGATGTACAGAAACATATTTAAATATTATATTTGTAAACTACTTTGTACATTACTGTTTGTGATCTCCTGAGTTTTAATAAAATAAACTAAAAGATATCCATTCGTTTTAAATGCTTATGCACATGAAGAGTTTCATGTGAACGTTAATTATGAGGATGTTGTAATGTGAATGAATGTTATTTAAAGCCCTGCCCTGAGCAAATAGCCTTGCAATCGCTCCACACTTGCCGCGTGTCGGCGACGCATACGAGTCACACATGCCGTTTTTATCAGCAGTTGTTCACAGTGAAAGCCATATCTCTATGAAATCCGCTCCCTGCCTCTATACATTCTGCAAAAACGCTTGATGCGTTTAAAACTAATTTAAAGAATTATTATCTCTCTCTCTATGATAATGAATTGATATCCTTTTGAATATATTTTATTACAAAGATCTAAATATTTTATGTATGCATATATGTATCAATTTTTTTTAAATTTACTTATATGTGTATGTATGTGTATATATTTTTATATGTGTATCTTTCTTGGTAAATATATTTATACAAAATGCCTTGCCTTAGAGTAGTTCCGAGTCACTATTTTAAAATTATGAATTTCAAGGTTGCCTGGAAGAGATCACTCTTAGTGATAGGGCCGCCTATATTGTCATTTTTTTGTGTTGGTTAATTTCAATTTCTTTTTTGCGTATTTAAATTTTTGTAACTTGTTTGGCAATAAAGTGTATTTTCATTTTATTTCACATAAAATGTTGGTCAATGGGAAAAAAATTAACCTATAAATTTTTCGCAGTTAAACTACCTATCAATATAGTTGAGTCCTCAATGAAATAATGCTTGCTTTAAGGTGAGATGTATGATGAACATCATAATTACCCATTTACGTACGTTGTAACGAAGTTTATTCAACATTTTTTTTAACAATTTATGCACACATATACGTTACAACTAGAGAAAGAAAAAAAAACTGAATTATATGTACAAAGGTACTGCTTATTTCCTAGGAAATGTCTTCCAGCAGACCTGTGACTGGAGAGTCTCGTATAAAGCAAGTAAGTGTGGCATTATGTATTATACATACAAAACATTACATAAGTACAGTTTATACTTATATATAAATATACATAAAACATTACATACGTATAGTATACTCGTAGATTACAACGATGAACTCTTTAGCAAAGCGATAAATGGTGCTCTCTATTTTGAAAAATTATCTAGGAATCAAAAATAGAAAAGTTGTATGTGTTTTATAAGTGGATATGTCTGTTCAATACAAAATACCGGACAAAAAAGGATCTAGCGCGGGGGGTTTATTTTGCCCACGCGCCCTTACCCGCCGACTCTTACGCTGAAGAAAAACATCGTGAACAATATTCCGAATAATTATTTTTAGGGTGATGCTGGATATAAGTGCTGTTGCGGGTATAACCTTTACTTAAAAATAATAACGCCTTCAGTATATAAACTACAAAATATCAACTGTCTAGGACAGTAACCAATGTTACCTTTTTACTAGAATTCATCATGAAATAATTATCGGGTGTGACAATGTATTCCGCCTCCTTGCCCTTCGCTTTGGTATCACGCTTTTGAACTATTCGTGTTTTAGACTTCTTCGGCTGCTCTTTGTCTTCTTCCTCTTCATTTTCTTCTGAAGAATATGACGCGGATGATGATTGGGGTTCACTCTGAAAAACAACAAATACAAATGTTAGAATAAATGATAAATTTATAATGATAATATATCCCCAGACAAACACACCAACTGTATGGCTCTAAAGTAGGCAGAGCTTGTGTTATGGATGACCATACAGCGAACTGGGGGGGAACCCAGAATACACATACATATGCAAATATCAACAACCATGACCCGAGAACAATCATCGTGTTCATCACACAAACGAATGCCCCGGCTAGGTCTCGAACCTGGGACCTCCGGCGTATGAGGCAGGACTACTAACCACTACGCTACTCGGCCACTACATCTAGGATTTTTCTTGTAAAAGTAACTTTTCGGCCACTTATATATTCTGTTTTGTGTATATACAAAGTGTAAATGAATTAACCCAAAACCTACACCTCATTTAAAAAAATAAGTAACAATATGACGAAAATATAAATTGCGCCGAAATAAATAATATTTTAAGAGTTATACAACATTAGATCGGAAGTGACCTTTCTATGAAGTTTCGAGCTCTACGGCGTAGGTACTCCGCGTCTCGTCGCACGCGGCCTCTGAGTCGCACAGCGCAGCGCCCGTACAGCTGACTACTATTCAGCAGTTTAACAGACGTTCACTTTACACCGGCCAAGTTATTTTGAGTGAACTGTAAGAACTAAACCTTGGCCTACCTATGGCCCGAAAAAGTTCAAAATCAAATTTCAAAACTTTCCATCACACTTTCCCAGGCTTTGGAATGGCAACCTATTTGTAATAGTATGACACATAATATCGATTTAAATTATTAGGTACTGCATACTCGGTCATATTAAACATGACACCTGGTTCAAATGACGCTTGTTGAGTGTGCTAAAAAGTTTTTTAGTAGGTACCTAATTTATTTTAATTACGAGAATTATAATTTTTACTGTTTAAAGCATGTTTAAAGTGATATTATTAAATCGGTTACGTAATTGGTAGTTATTAAGTACCTCGTAACTGATAGGTAATTTTTTGCATATCAAGCTTTAAAATTCTCATTTTTCAAACCATTTTGTTAAATGTTCAAAAATCCAATAGTTTGAAGAAAACCTCTAAGTGTAACAATAATAACAAGAACTCAAAAAAATCCAATAACCGTTTAACAACAACAACAACAGCCGCCGCTTACAAATCCAGGGGAGCCTTATGCATCGGCCGCCGCTGCGCCGCCGCAGCCGCCGCTTACAAATCCAGGGGAGCCTTATGCATTGGCCGCGGCATTATATCAAAACACCTTAACTCGACTGTGACACCGTAACTAACTGTTTTAAAGCGCAGACACGCTATCGCTACTACGCAGGTGTCATGTTAATTTGACCAAGTACCTAGTACTTTTGTAAAGAAACAAATGTTTAACTTGTAAAAAAAAATATAACAGGTACAAACAAGTTGGCGTATTTAAAAGTTTTGAATCAAATTATTTACACTGATTGTCATGTACACTTACGTACAAAATTAATTATTAGAAGTCCAATTTTGGCGGCTAGTTAAAAGTTGTTCAAAATGTCCACCACTTTGCTGCAAGCACAGTCTCGCGCGCTTTCTTTGGTGTCTTTTTAGTTTGTTTAGCACTGAAGTGTCTGTTTTCACTATTTCAAAAGCACTGACAATGGCCTCGCGTAATTCACTAACGTTTCTGGCACTATGTCCACTGTCATAAACAATTGTTTTGAATCTACCCCACACAAAATAGTCTAGTGGAGTTAAATCCGGTGATCTGGCAGGCCACTGCACAGGTCCACCACGTCCGATCCAGTTTTCCCCGTATCCGCGTCGAGGTACCTACGAACAGTCCACTGGAAGTGCGCTGGAGCTCCGTCGTGCTGAAACATCAGGTCTCGTAACAGATACAGAGGCACGTCGTCAAGTAACTGACTCAATGTTTCTCTGAGGAAACTTAAGTACGTTTCTCCATTTAAACGTTCTAAGAATAAGGGGCCGACTATGTATGGTCCCAGAACACCTGCCCATACATTTAGAGAAAACCTATGTTGGTAGGAATTCTCTACTGATGCGTAGGTGTTAACATGACTCCATATGTGCCTGTTATGTTGATTGAACATACCGGCGCGCGTAAACGTGCACTCATCAGTAAAAATAATGTTCTTATGTTCATTCGCTAAATACCACTCGCAGAATGCAACACGCGGAGCCAGATCCTGAGAGTTCAATTCTTGACAGCGACGAAAGTGGTAAGGGTGCTGTCCGTCGTCTTGTAAAACTCTCCAAACGTAGGCGTGACTACAGCCGATAATTCTCGCTGCTTCACGTGTACTGGATTCTGGGTTCTCATGGAAATACTCCAATATCCTTTCTTGAATCCATACGTCAAAGGGGTCGTCGCCTCTGTCCATTCCGGTAGGAGAAAAAAAGTTCCATGGTCTCTAAGCCTTTGAGTGGCTGCTAACATTGTCTCTTTGGAGACGGAAACACCGAATTGCTCACGAAATTGTCGCACTGCCAAACTCACGTTGTCGTTACATCGCGCGAGCGTTCTCACCGTTTCAGTGTATTGCACACTTGTGTACCGAAAAGGCATTGTGGAAGCGGCGGCACCTGCAGCCGCGCGTCGATCGGAACCGAAAGGACGATACCTTCCAAGACGAAGTTCGCGCGGAGACTGACCGGCGCCTCGCTCTCGGAGGTGCGAACACAGGCGATCGGCGTGGGGTGCGCGGGCGGCTTGTTCTTTAACTTTATAATAAAAAGGTTTATTTTTAGCATGGCGGTCTGTAATCACTCGGAGCGTGCCGGATTGTTTTGTCGGTCGGCGTCGTTCATTCGATGCTAACTAGTTATGCGCGGCCGGGCGCTAGCAAGAAATGTTGTAGTATAAATAGTTTAGACATGGGCCAATAAATATGGAAAAATATAACCTATATTAAAACATGGTGCGATCGATTCGCAATACGATTCTGAGCAAACTACTTTCTGGTTTTGGGTTAATTCATTTACACGTTGTATATATAATATATATATATGTAATATATATAATATATAATATATATATATAATATATATGTAAAATGCCACTCTTTCTCACAATTAATCATTAACACTAATCATCATGTGGATCGCATGCTCGTATGTCAGCTACTGCTTACCATTCGGTGGATGAAGTGTGTCTGTACTTAGCGATTGACCATGCCCTGCGTTTTAATGAATACATTGAAAAATGAATTCTATACTTGTTCTATCGAAATATATATATTACGCAATTTGTTCCGTTTTAGTTTTTATAAAAATAGACTTCACCTATAACAGTTAGCCAGCGACGTACTTTTAAATTACGCACTTTAAGAAAACAAAATCTTGATAGGCGATTAGTTCTACATCAAACCCAATTACTTGTCTACTATTACTGATAAAAATCATTACTTTAAATAAATAAAAAAATACAAAGAAAAGTAAAGCAGCGATGTATTTCTTAGGAAAATAATTTCGCTCGTTCATATGGGAACAGGTTTGTCGCCATGACAATTAATAATAAATAATAATAAATTTCAATGCCTAATAATTTTTTCTGCATAATTTGCCATTATTTAACCGACACTGTTTAATAGTTATAACGATTACTATATGGAACTAAATAGGAAAGTGTAGAATATTTGAATTATGACCATTTGTATCCTGAAAAAATTTAATTTAATCGTTTCAATAAATTAGTATGCATGCAACATAACTTATTATCTTATCATCAAAATGCCGTTCTATAACACATAGGTATGTGTATCATCCAGGTTGCCACGCGTTATTTCGCCGTCCCCAGCATCGCCTCCGTGGCGCAATTGGCTAGCGCGTTCGGCTGTTAACCGAAAGGTTGGTGGTTCGAGCCCACCCGGGGGCGTTATATTTTTGCTTTTTAGCCGAAGGTTGTTTCACAACAGTTTTTGCCGTAGCTCAGAACAAAATGAAAAAAAATGTTTAAGCACTTTCACTTTCTGGTTTTTGTCATTTATTTTTAAGGAAAAATTGCTCGACTATAGTAATTCTTTAAATCTTGATAAAGACCAATAGGATACATTAACAATTCTAAAATAACAATAGAAAGCTATTAACAGGAATATTTATGTCATCAAATTTTTTTTGTGTTAAATAACCTTTAATGGAGAACTTTTACAAAAATCAGTTATTTAGTGTCCAATATAAACAAATGGACAAAGCTTTACTCTTCAAGTGAAGTTTTGATAAATTCTACAGTCCACCGTTAGTCTGTTATCATCAAACTGATAATTATAGCGTATATAATGAAATTATGTACTTAAAACTTCTGATTTAAAATTTAGTTATAAACAAAAACAGGTCCAGATAAAACAAGGTTAGACTTGGGAATATTTATTATTCAGCTAAATTTGTGACTTTTTTTTCGAAATGGACAGTTTATTTATGGCCTTTCAAATTTCACCAGACTTTGTAGTTTAGCGCTGACGTCGCTTAGCTGAAACTTAAACTACTCCTACATAATATGATATATAACAATAATAATAATAACTTTATTTCATCGAAAAGTACAAAATTTTTTATCTTACAAAGTAAATTAATGAGGACTTCGGCTTAGGGAGTTGTTTATTGAAACTACCACTGGTTCGGAAGAATCGTCTACTGCCAAAAAACCAGCAAGAAACTCAGTAGGAATGCGTAACACGCGATAGCCTGGCCCACCGGTGGGTTAGGCGATTCGAATGCCGTGTTGCCCTAATTCTAACTGGAACACCGACGTTCCTTGTTGTAATAGCGTCGTCGGGATCTGTTAAGAAATTACGCGGAAGCCTGTAACGAAGCGCCGCGTCTGGGTTGGCTGTGTAGTCAGCTGACTTATTGACCAGCGGGTTGGGATGGTGGGGAACATTGTCGAAATAGCGTCTAGATGCCAACTTCATGAATGCGGCAATGGTGGGCATCTCGGGATCCTTGTGCAGATCTAAGTTGCGGACATAGGGCGGGACCCGACGCATTTGCGTAAGAACCTATTTTGAATAACCTGCAAGTGATTGAGGTTTAACTTGCTGGCGTGAGCGAAAGCCACACTGGGATATGTCATGATGGGGCGGATGCAAGTTTTGTAAAGTGTAAGCTTATTTCTTAGCGACATTTTACTCTTCTTGCAGATTAGAGGGTGCAGCCATGACGAAGGCGGCTCAGTACCGGACGCGTTTTATGTGATCCGCGAATATGAGTCCACTATCTAAAGTGACTACTAAATATTTTACTATTTTAGCGCATGGGATCGGAGTACCAAACAGGGTGATCTGACCTAATCTTTTGAAGGGTTTCGTAGAGGTTGTCCTAGAGCAGGATGAGAGAGAGAAGTACACTGTTGCACTTATTTCTGGGTTGACTTCTATCCTCCATTTCCTAAACCAAGCGCCTAATGCGTTTGCTGCAGATTGAAGTATTCTAGTTAACCTAAGTAGATTCCTATCAGATGTGTATAGCGCGGTGTCGTCGGCAAAGAGCGCTAGGTCTACTATCTCTGTCCTTGGTATGTCACTAGCGTATAGTGAAAACAAAGTTGGAGAAAGCACTGAGCCTTGTTGGACACCGGCTAAAACAGGACGGGGATTGGAGAGTGCACCTTCCAATCTGTAGCGAAAGGTTCGACAGTGGAGAAAGTCTCGTATGATGTGCACGAGGCTGTCTGGCACGCCTAGTTCAAAAAGCTTATATAAGCCGTTGTGCCAGAACTTGTCGAAGGCTTTAGCCACGTCAAAAAAAAAGCGCACCCGTGCCTATCGGTTTTCGACCTACGTTCCTTTGCTCCAAGGTGTACTCCGTGATGCGGTGCATCTGTTGGACGCAGGAGTGACGGGACCTAAAGCCGAACTGTTCATCCGGTAACAGGTGCTTCGAATGGATGACCTCTCGGAGCCTGTTCAAAATGATCCTTTCGTATAATTTGCCTATCACGCTAAGCAAGCTAGCAGGACGATAGCTTGTAGGTAGATTAGCCGGTTTTCCGGGTTTCCTTTCCTAGTACCTATGACAATCGCTTCCTTCCACGTTTGCGGAAAGTAGCACTTTGTTAGTAAGTAATTGAAAATAACTAGTAACAGTTGTATGAATGCGAGTGGGAGAACTTTCAGAACCCTGTTTGGTATTTTGGTAGGTGTAGTTTTTAGTTTTTTTTTATTATTGTCTGTACTTCTTCCGCCGTTACCGGTTGGAGGGTGTCTGTCGGTGGGTTGCCGCATTTAGTTTAGACTGTGCTATTCAAAGTTTACATTGTTGGGCCAAGCTATCGGCTAGGGTTTCAACTTTTTCGGAATCATCGAAGGCGGGAGTCATGGGCGGAGGCCTAAGGACCGGAGGCATCGATGACGCGGTAGAGTCCATCTTGAGAGACTTCGCCAAGCTCCAGTAAGCCAGATGCGAAGGCGAAATCTCTTCAAGAAGCGCGTCCCAGTTGTTAGACCGTAGTTCGCGTATGCGAGATTTAACATCTCGCTGTAGGGCCTTCATACGGATGCGGTTTGCCTCGGTCGGAGCGTAATCGTACGCCCGGATAGTTGCGTTCTTTGCTCTCAACAACTCCCTCACACCCTCAGGCAGGATCCAGCGACGATCATTCGCCACCGGAACCCGCCTGGAAGATGCACTGATAGCAGTTCGAAGGTGGTTGGTGAAAGCACCAATCGCTGCATTGGTCTCCTCGATGAATGACAACGAATCGAGAATGGTGTTCAGGTCGGGGCTGTCGGTTGCCTTAAGGGCTTCCATTAGTTTGGCCCAATCAATGTGTGCCCTCGTTTGAGGAACGGGTTCAATTGGGATACCTAGCTGCATGAATACCGGTCGGTGATCCGAAGTAAGTTGGTGGATGACTTGTACTGAGTTTACCGTTAAGTTAACACTTTGTAGGATTGCTATATCGAGAATATCGGGGCGATGATTTGTGTTATAAGGATAGTGAGTCGGTTCCCGAGGACCCACTACATCACAGCTTAGCGAATCTAACATATGATGAAGACGACGGCCGTTTGGGTTGCTAACTATGGAGTACCAACTTGAAAGTTTCGAGTTAAAGTCACCAGCTAGTATTACGGAGGGACTCATATCGAGTAGCGACTGGAGGTCGCTTCGAAGTATAGCTTTATCTGGTGGTTGGCTGATGGCCACTCATCGAAACAGGAAACTTCGATATTCTAGAGCTGTGGGGTTCGACAGGTGTACATTGTAGTGACCTTTTGTAATAGATGAGGGTACCGCCTTTATCGGCGGTAAGCCTATCGTTACGAACAATGTTGTAGTTTGCTATTTTCGGGTCCTTGTGACTAGGTTTCAAAAAGGTTCCCTGCACAAGTAAAATATCGATTTGAAATTCTCATTCATGAATTTAAGTTTAAATTACGCTGATGTTTAAGACCATCGGCGTTGAAGTAGCCGATAGTTAGGGACCGAGGATTTAATCTAGAGGATGCCATTTAAATGTTTAATTTATTGAACTTTTGGACGTTGGCGATAAGCACCTGGTGCTTGATCGCGACGAAGCACGTCGCCTGGTTGTCACCCTTTGTGGCTCGTAGTTTGCTAGCCAAGTGGTGATTTCTCCCAAGTCGAAACTTGAGGCGATTTCGCTTACAAGCGCGAAGGTTACAATGGGAGGAAAAGGCATGCAAGCAGGTGCTAACCTGACCTGCTGTACCTGAGAAGGCGGGAGGGTGAAGGCAGCCATTGGTTTCCTCACCATGGTAGGTGGGGTCACCCATACGTTCTTGAGAGGCGGTGGAGGACCGTGGGGGTCTCTTAGCGGAGGCTGCGGTTTATGGGGTGAGCTGGGCTTTGCAGCAGGAGCAGAGGGTGAACACCTTTGCTTTGCCTTCTGCTTTTTTTTGGGGTTGGGCTTTGAGGCGATAAGACGCATGCAGGAGGTTCGACGGATTGCGGGGTTCGGGCGCAATCCGCAGTGCCATGATCACCCAGGCACTTGACGCACCTGGGCTTGGCGTGGCATATTCTGGCCGTATGGCCGTAGACTTGGCTACTATGGCATTCGATGGGTATACCACGTTTGAAAGGGATCTCGACGGTGATCCCCGAAAGTCGTGCTATAGTTTAAGGTTGAAAATCCCCTTGCCCTCAGGGGTGTGATCTAGTGTTACCAACACTAGATTATATGGCATACTACTTTGCCATACATACGGTGGACGGAAATGACCGGGAATCCCTGGCCTTTAAGATCCTGGAGAAGGAGCTCTGACTCAATCTCCTTCGGTACGCCTCTAAGGAAGACGCGTAAAACGCGCTCCTCCTCGAGCGCGTAAGTGAGGTACTCAATGGATTTCTCATTCAAGTACTTGGTGAGGGCGCGGTGATCTGCGGGTGCGAATGTCGCTACGCGGATGCCGATCGCGGTATTTGATGAATGCGGGTTGAAGCGCCCGTTTTTGTCGTAGTTTTAGTTGTAGGGTTGAAGCACTTGACACTGCGAGCGAACGAAGACCATGAAGGCCTTCGATATATCTACCACGGCCTGAAAATAACTTAAAAACTAACCGTAGTTTGCCGAAATCCGCTACCTGGAATCCTAAAAAGGGTACGCAGGTAAAGAGACTACCGCGTTGGGGCCGAGCTTTACCGACAAAAAGGGCACGAATTGTACACGAAAAGACACAAATATGATAACTACTGTCACGTAAATGACATTATTAGTAGTTTTCATACATCGGTTATGTCAGTTTTTGAACACTACACCCCAGTTAAGCAAGTGACTATAAAACAGTGCCACTGTCCCTGGATTACACCTACGGTTAGGGAAATGATGCGGCTGCGCGATAGCGCTCATAACGCTTACCGGCTGTCAGGTACGGACACTCACAGGGATTATTACAGAGAGCTCAAAAGATGTGTCAATGCAGCTTTGTACGCTGAAAAAAAGGCATATTTCACTCAGCACGTTAATAAGAATATCCATGTCCCACGAGCTCTCTGGAATAATCTCAAACGCACAATCAGTGTAACCGGGAAATTGCGCGACATGGAACTGCCTCTTAATCTCCGTGATCCGGATAAACTCAACGCACACTTCCTCAAAATACCAGGTGAGCCTCATACGTCACTATCACATCTTACGTATTTTGAATTTCATCGCCACGAATCTAATGAGTTCGCCTTTAAACCGGTTGATGAATCGGGTATTTTGAGGGTCATTAACTCGCTAAAATCGAATGCGGTGGGAGCGGATGGTCTATCGTTAAATATGTTTCTTCTCACTCTTCCAGAATCACTGAGCACAATAACGGCATTAATAAACTGTTCTCTCAGAGCAGGTGTGTTTCCCGAAGCCTGGAAGATGGCCCTCATTGTGCCCCTACCCAAGATTAGTAACGTTAGTGCAATTAAAGATGTAAGACCGATAAGTATATTACCTTGCTTATCAAAAATATTAGAACGGGTGATATATATTCAACTAAACTTATATATGGAGCAAAGCAATGTGATACCTTTGATGCAATCGGGGTTCAGAAAATCGCATAGTACCGTTACTGCCCTCCTGGACATCACCGATAATATATTATCCGCGCAGGACGGGGGCATGGGGACGCTGATGGTTCTGCTGGACTACTCGCGTGCGTTTGAATCAGTTAATATTTCACTGCTTATTTCTAAGATGGCTTACTATGGCTTTAATCCCACAGCAATCAAATGGTTCTCAAGCTATCTAAGTAATAGGTCACAGCAGGTTAGATTGACTGGTGAAAATGGTGGTTCCGTATTTTCCAGCTCTTCTCCTATCACCAGAGGCCTTCCCCAGGGTTCTATATTGGCACCTTTATTGTTTACTCTGTACACCGCTGATATATGCTCTGTCATTCGGCACTGCAGATGCCATATTTATGCTGATGACATACAGCTATACTTACCATTTAATCCTGAGGATTCCATTGCAGCAGAGAACAAACTGAATGAAGATCTTGCCAGAATACTTGTACCAACGCACTTGTACTGAACCCGAAAAAAACCAAACTCATTCTGTTTGGATCTCCGCACCAAATCCGCTGTATATCTGACCTTAATCCCGTGGTATCTGTCATGGGTGAGAAGATAGAGCGTGTGTCAGAAGTCCGCAATTTGGGGGTGCTAATGGATGAACAGCTGCGCTTCGAGAATCACATGATGGAAACTGCAAAAACTGTTTCTACAGACTTCATATTTTATACCGCATCCGTGATTTTCTTAGCGTAGAACTGCGGATAAAACTTTGCGATGCACTCATTTTATCAAAACTGACATATGGTAGTCTGGTGTACGGACCCCACCTGCTTGCTCGTTCTGACAGAGTCGTGCAGCGAGTACAGAACGCATGTGCTCGTTTCTGTTTTAAGATCTCGCCTCGCACACATGTGACACCATTTCTTAATGACGCTCGCATTCTTAAAATGGCTTATCGCAGGGAATTACACCTAGGAACCTTGCTGTACGGGGTAATAAACACGGGACAACCAGAATACCTGTATAAAAAACTAGAATGGCGTTCGAAATCTGGGACACGTCGTCGCATGAGCAGGCCATTGAATATGCCATGGCATCGTACAGCTGCCTTTCATGGCAGTTTTAAATACTCGGCAACCAAATGTTGGAACAACATTCCACCCCCACTTCGTAAACTCGGATCATTGAATGGGTTTAAAAAATCATTCAAACTGCTTCTATTTAAACACCAAACGATGCTGCCGAGTGGAGTACGTGTTGTTCCAACATATGTGTAGCAGGGGTACCTATGTCAATATTAGGTATACCTATACCTATTCTTCACTGCTTTATCTATTTTAAATTTATTTATGGGTAGTATATATAATGGTATTGTACTAATGTAATATTTCAAGTACTTATTAACATTTAATATTAAGTTATTTTATATAATAGTGACATTTAGTTTGTATCTATTTAATATTTTGTATTTATTTAGTATTGTATTTATTTATTCAACTAGGGCAAGTCGGAAGATCAGCGCTGCGGCTGCCGCTGTAGCATAATGCTGAGGCGTGTCCTTTTTGACATGTGCACTCCAGCGCGACTAGTTATTTGACTTAATATTTTTATTTTATTCTTTATATTTTACTTTCTATTCTGGTAAAATTGTTTTCATCGATTAATCAAAGCAAACTTTATAATTATCTAAATTGTATACAATGGTTTCTTTTTTAGTATTAAATCAACAATTGTAAATATATTATGTAACTATTTGTCTGTAACTTTTTGCTCCTTATGTTGTTCTTATTTCATGTTGTAGTGTAATATGTTGAATAAATGTGTGAATTTGAATTTGAATTTAAAGAGTTAATAAATAAATAGTAGAAATAAATAATATATAAAATAAAGGACTGGATCAGTACAAATTAATTGTCACCGTTAGGTATCCTTTGTACTAAAACCAGAATACTTTACGCTGGGCACACACATCACTCAGCACAAGCACAATACAGCACTTTGAAAACTAAGAATCTTAAACACAGAAAAAATCACTATGAGAGCGCTCGGAGGGAGTAACAAACCCAGAAACACCGTATCAAGGAGCCAACACGCTAGATTGTGATGTCAGCAAAACTGAGTGCCACTGAATATCCGGAAGGAATCAATCAATCGGAGTGGTCTTAGAACGGGGTCGCAGGGAGAATCCTAAACTTATGACTAATCCCACAGGCATGACAGCAAATAACTTTTTTATAATAATAAAATAGCATTTATTTCAGTAATCCTCTTTACAACAAATTTTAGGGACTTCCCAGCGTGTAATGAGAGGATCGTTTTGGGAATGACCCACTTAGTTCCCACTTAGACCCACTTAAGATAATGCTGAAGATTATAAAATTAAAGAAAAATAAAAATGAATACTATAGTGTTTGAAAAACTTCTAGAAGAATTGGAAGAATGAAGATTTACATTTATAAATACATAAAAATTTGATCATACATTTAATTCATACATTTTGTACAAACAAATGAGTGTGTGAGGTTCATTGTGGGGATGTGGTGTTGTAAATGTATGTGTAGGGTTATATATTGATGTGTAGGTAAATAAAGATTCATTTTTAGTAGGTATAAATTAGCACCTATATAATAATATGGGTCATACATATTTCAATTACAGTAAGCAAACAATGTAATAATACAATAGGATTCCACTTATCCAAACAATTGTTATGTATTTTAAAATTCAAATTCACATCAAAAAATTATAACTTTTTCTTTAAATATTGATTGCTTACCTCATCTCCATTGTCTTCAGGCACAAAGTCACTGCTGCTGCCGGAGAAGTCACTCTCTGCACTGTCACTATCCACCTCTTTTATAATTCCTGGAATTTAAAACATCACATTTTAAATTGAAATTACATTATAATAGGATTTTAATGACATAGGTTCTTTTTTTTTATTAAAACTATGTTAATAAAATTTTAGAAGATTTTTCAGTGTAAAAACATATAAAAATTTTATAAAAGGAATTGCTGTACTAAACAAACATTTAATGTACTAAATCAATGTGAGATGTAAAAAAAACTGAAAAGATTATTTCTTTTCACTTTTATTATTTCAAACCCTTTTAGAAATACACTTACTTTTTTTCATAATATCCTTGACATGTCTTGGAGTAGCCTCTGTCAATTTAGCAAAAGGACTATTTATGCTGGGTCTAAGGTTCTTCCTTGGGGTCTTGAGTGGAGATTGAGCAGTTTTTGGTGAATTGGCTACAGCTGTCAAAGCCTTATTGTGCAAATCCACTTTAGTGTGCCGAGATTTAAATTTGAAAATATCTTGACCTTCCACATCATCCATGTCAAATAATGCTGTAAATATTGATTGCTTATTTTTAATTATGCAATATCACTGAAATATTTAAACTAGTTGAAATAAAAAAATTTTGCAGAGCAATTTCTTTAAAATGGATACATTTCAATACTGAGTAATAACTTGAAGAATAGTACTAAAAATATGTACAAAATATTTTATTACAAAGTAATACAAAAATTATTGAGAACAATTTAGTGTAATATCATCATAATTACAATTTGCGTTCAATGGTGTTTTTTCATTATTCAACATTTTCAATTAACTGATAAATTCTGAATTAGCATTTTAATAGAGAATTATACTAACCTTACCTAAAATGCTAACTAATGTAACAAAGACTAGAATTGCTGTCTTGAGTCTTAAAATATTGTGCAATAAAATATACAAAGTATAATTTTTTTGTTAATTATTACAAAAATATATAAAATATCAAACCATTTATGATCTAAACTTGAATAAACAAAATGTTAACAGGAAAATACTTTGTCAACTCTTGAGTAAGTGTAGTTACAATAGTGTCCCGATAAAATACCGCAAAAGAGTATCAAAATACGTTCTTACCTGTTGATTTCTGTGGACAATATTCTAGTTCACTTTCATCATCATCATCATCATCCGTACTCTCAAATTCTAGCATAGTTCTACGTTTAGTTGGGGTTAAAAACTCTCCATATTTTTGTGGTTTATTCCTTGCTCTGCCAGTACGCCTGGTGGGAGTTTCCGGGCACTCATCACGGTTACCTAAAAATAGTAAATATAATAATGAATAACATCACAGTATCACATTTGAATGCAAACAATACCTTGCATTAATAACGAAAACACAACCTTTGATCTTGCTTTTCGATACAAATTGTAATTTAAGTTCGTTGGGCATTATTCTAAATTTAAATCTTAAATAATTGGAATAATAAAATAAAACCCTCCAAAATAAATCTAAGTTGTCTAGTCTCACAGTCAACACAATAACCAACAAATATTTCGATGCGGTTCAATCATATTCAATTCAAACCCTCAACCATCAAGGATTCAAGCATCAATCACAATTTCGCGTTCTATGCTGCTTCAAATATCTAACTATTTTTGTACATTTAGTATAAAATATCTCGGTATATTTTACTTATGTCGTGATTACTAGATATATGTAATTTATTATTTCTAAAGATATCTTTAACTTCACCCGCCGGTTAGCCAGTATTGTCTGAGTCTCGACTCTAGAAATTAAATGCCATATATTAGGTACTATGTAAAAGCTTTTATTTATGTTAAAATTTCAATTCGAATAAATTTCTACGCAGTGAACAGTCCACGACAGCTTTAATAATCCTACTATATGGTTATTATCCTCATTCAGCCACCCAACTATGGGGGTAATTCAGGCAATTTATAGTCCACCGCTTGCCTACTGCGAATTGAAATTACCTACTGCGAAAAAAAAAATACTTAAACATACTTTCAAAATAGTTTATCAGATGTAAATCGGTTTTCTTACTATGTTTTCCTTCAGAGTTAGAGCAGTCGCCTCTATGCTTATTGTGTTGCACAACAATTATTCGAAGAAATACAGAAAAATATGAAAGCAGTCACTGAGAATTGTAAAGGTAATTTACAACACTACTCCTCAATGACATTCCATGTGTCTGGATTGGGATTGTTATTTCATAGCTTCGCTTAATTAGCTTTAGCCAATTTATGAAATTCCATTCCCAAGCCATCTTATGGTTCTTCTCGTTTGTACAATTATGTATCTACGTCTCTATTTTACTTAGATCCAGTGACCCAAAAATACGCAGAAGTTGATACCTACTGTAGTAATAAGTTATTACTAAGGTATATAGTTATTAGTAATAACATATCAGGAAGTGTTCATCTATATGGTACTAGATTTTGGGTTCAGTACTTTTTCTGCTTTAAAGATAACCTATGAATAAATCTTAAAAATCTACAAATCATAAAGAACAGTATTTTTCACAATATAATATATGTATCATTCAGTAGATGTTAGAATAATTAAATTAGATTTCTTTACCGACGCGACAAGTTTAAAGACTCCTATAGATGACACTGTTGGTACGATTAATTATATTCTGCTAGTACAGAATGTGCACGATCTGAATGCAGTCGGCGGTGCTCCGCCCGCCCTTTCGCTGCCTCACCTCGAGGTGTAACGAAGGGGAGTTGGAAATGGGCCCGAGCTCCCGTTGTACAGCGAGTTTTTCAACTGACAAAGTTTGAGGAGAGAAGCAGGAAGTGCCAAAATTAATTGCTACGGTACTGCTTTCAGCTTTTGGCGTCGGGACATATTTATGGTCATTTTAAAAGCCTACTTTATTGGAAATTGTGCTTCTTAAATTGAAATGGCAAATTATTTGTAACTAATAATCTTCTTTAGCTGTTCCGGTAAGAATTGTGGCTTTTATTATATTTCTTGTTTTATGCTTAGAAAATATTAAATGATAATAGGAAAAAAAGTAGGTATACCTATATACAATAAAGAAAACAAACTTACTCTAATAAACCATATTCATCGTAATATAATAATTAAAAAGAAAATAAAACCAAATAACACACACCAATCGCAAAGTAAGCAGTTGGAACCCAGTTATTTAAGTAAAGAAAACAAAAAAGAAAACCAATTTTATTTCACCATCGAGTAGGTACCTACATACTTGAAACTTGAAGTGAAAACAACCAAAAAATAAATAAATGTAAATTCACTGACTAAACTGACCAACTAGGACGTCGTAAGTGCAGAGTCAGGTAGCAGGTTATTCCAGTTAACCAAGCAAAACACAAATACGTTTTTATATTGCTATGTTAGTTGCGTAAAAATAACTTTTACAAAACTAAAACAACAATACCATTTGTAAACGAATCTAATTTATGATTTACATCTATATTTGACGCTTAGAACCCAGACATAAATTCTCGCTGCCTCATCTTTAGGTTACCTTTTTTTGTTCTAGAATTATCTGGTAAATCTAAGATAGTTGAAACTTTAACCGACCAATATATGAAAGCAAGCACATCGCCTCCCATAACATTTTTCTTTTTTTTCGAAATGGACAGCCTATCAGCCTTTTAAATTTCACCGGACTTTGTAGCCTAGCGCTGAGGGCGCTTAGCCGGAACTTAAACTACTCGTACATACGATACGCCTGAGGGCACCCGAGAGGGCACGGACCTCGGCTTAGGACGTCGTATATTGAAACTACCACTGGTTCGGAAGGGTCATCTACTGCCAAAGAACCAGCAAGAAACTCAGTAGCAATGCGTACGCAGCGTTAGCCTGGCACACCGGTGGGTTAGGCCATTCGAATGCCGTGTTGCCCTATTTCTTATTGGAACGCCGGCGTTCCTTGTTGTAATAGCGTCGTCGGGATCTGTTAAGACGTTACGCGGACGCCTGTAACGGACGGGCGCGTCTGGGTTGGCTGTGTAGTCAGCTGACTTATTGACCAGCGGGTTGGGATGGTGGGGAACGTTGTCGAAGTAGCGTCTAGACACCAACTTCATCAACGTGGCAATAGTGGGCAGCTCGAGATCTTTATATTTTTGCGGACATAGGGCGGTATTGCGTGCTGCAGAATCTTTGATAAGATTAAAGTCAAGAGATCTATAGGAAAAAAAATATACCTAATCATTGTTCAACACTAGTCGTGATACAACACTAGTCAGATTTATAAAATAACAATTATCTTCCACAACGCCTGATCTGAAAGCTGAGCATATACTTAC
This sequence comes from Marasmarcha lunaedactyla, assembly GCA_923062675.1. Classification (NCBI taxonomy): domain Eukaryota; kingdom Metazoa; phylum Arthropoda; class Insecta; order Lepidoptera; family Pterophoridae; genus Marasmarcha; species Marasmarcha lunaedactyla. The sequence goes on from OV281344.1 coordinate 3,161,800, forward strand.
AACAGAGTTAATTTTGCTTTGCTAATATTTTGGATGACGCTACGTTTGAAATAAAAAGGGGACAATTTAACGGTTAGATAGTGTTTTGATAATTTAAACATATATAAAAATCAAAATGATTTACTATTAAAACGGTTCGTATCTAAAATTATGACATTAGGTATTTAGTCAACATCCTAATATTAAATAAAAAGACATTCGTTTCTATGGTTGCTTGTTACTCTTTCACACCTGGTCTACCCGGTTATCCTGAAATTTTGCATAGAAATTGCCATGGGTCCATAAAATCACGTAGAGAGTCTGAGCGAAACTGCGGGCAAAAACCTAGTATCAAATTATTTTTTTTTGTTATGTCTACTCACATATAGAAACACAGACAGAAATAAAATAAGATGACTGTATTCTCAGGTGTTTAAATATTACTTTTAAATGAACATTTTTATTGCGGTTTTACTTTTAGATACAGATTATGAGCCTCATAATTGAACGCCCATACTTCAGAATTAGATGTAATTATCCCACTGTTATTGCGTGTGTTGTTCCAATTGTTGTTATCCCAGACCTTCATTGACATTATACCAAGGCACTCTCCTTCTCCTTTTAGCAGAACTTCATCCGTGTAAAATTACAACAAGGAAAATCGTCGCTAGAAGATACTTTTAATTCATAACTTCTCACGTAATGCACTGAAAACATCTTCTTTGAAGAAGAGACGTGTTGCTCAATATCTAGGCCACTAACAACTATTATGAAATATAAAATACTTCGCAAACTTTATTTTTTTCTTTTTGGTCTTAGCAGGACGGAACGGATGAATCAGATGGCGTCAGTATAGGTGTGTGATGTGCCTAGTTAGTTACCGCCGTAGTACCCCAGCGTCTGGCAGTTTGTCACTATTGTCACATAATTAGATGTAAATGTAATATGTATTTTACTAATAAATAGATGTAAAATTTATTTCAAAGAAAAAGAGCACTGGCAAATGGATATGAAATTCATAGTTTCAGCTGGGAGAAACAAAGATAATTGATTGCATTTCTGCAGGACCAGCGTTTTTGGTCGATATCCCAGGTTTTCCTGGATAAAGTCACAATCGCATATGAGTTTTCTAAGGTAGTATATTGGTATTGAAAAAGTATGTAAGTAGGAGTCTCATGCGATTTGTTATCCTGGCATTTTGACATTAAAAATTTTGTATTTATATATTTTTTAACCAGGAAGTAAACGATTGTTCACTGAAGGTATTGAAAAGGAAAGCACATCGATAGCATAAATGACAACCAAAATTTTAAATATCGAAACTTGGTCGCGCCATTTAGACGCTCGGGTACAGCACTCGGGAGCTATATACATATGGGTTACATTCGATTCGTCTCACCGAAACCCCAACGACAAAAGCCGGGCGGCATTTTTCAAAGCGTTTATCCACATCGTCTTATCTCCGGGCAGTGCCGATTAATGCTGGCCCAAATATGTGATGCTTATTTTAATTGGTCGAAAAATTTGTGTAGTTTTTATAAGAGCTAAAATTAAAACATCAAGAGAATTTCGTCATTCCATTTATTTGCTCAACTTATTGACAATTTCGAAAAATCACAGTTATTACTTTTGAGTGTATGTTTCTGTATTATTACAATACACGAAAGCAGCATAACTGCTGCTTGGGGAGCGGGTACAAAAGGGTATTATAAATATGTTATATCAATATTTATTGGCCACAGTACATTATTGGGTAATAACTACAACTCTAAAAGGGTTTCACAAACTTCAGTGTTACCACAAATATGCATTTTTGCTAATAATTCATTCATAGATAAATAATATACAAGAGATACATTTAAGAGTAAAGTAACTAGGAGTTTATTTATACAGTGAGCAAACATGAAGGGCGACATATTCACAATTGAGGAGCCCAGAAGATGAGGAAATATTTAAAAAGGTAAATAGTAATTAATGGCAAATTTATACATAAATAGTTGGACTCCCCTCAATGCGAAAATAATTGATGAAGCGAAACTAACGACAAACAATATTCAATACAAGTTAAATTAATATTAAGACAATGTGCAAATTAAAGAAAACAAAAAACACAATATAGATAAAAATATGGAAATCACAATATGTTCATGGAATAACATTTACAGATGTATATCTTAAAAAAAATTGCATGGCGTCCTCTGTGATACCACTTAATTAGTACTTAGAATTTATTTTAATATGGTGGGATCATAGCTCATCTAACACAATACCAACAATTCCAATACAATCACTTGAAATCTCTACTATCTAAAATGACAGGGTTTTGTTCAGACAGCTGGTCGGTGCCCGTTACAATATCACTCGGGTCCATCGGTCCAACGGTCTGAACAAAACCACTTGCCACACTCATACTTTCAATTACCGCACTACTCCGAAAATGATCCAAAGTGCTACTTTTTAACCTCTAACAACAAATTTATGTATACAACCATTCACTTCTCCATGAAGAATAAATATTTATAAGATACTTCTTGCACAAGTGAACAGTAAGTAATGGAGAGTTTATTTGGATTGAGATTTATTGTAGTAATTTGTTTCTCCATGACAATCTTAGCCAATTAATATAATAATAATATTTAATTCAATCACATATATAGTAAAGTATCCTTTTACACATGAGCTCAATTCATAGTAATAATTTACATTAAACATAACTGCAAAAGAACATCTAAGGAAACAATATACAAAAATTATTCTCCAAGCCTATATTAAAACTACATTCAACGCACAAAAAGCGTCCAGCGAAACGTAACTGCTCGTTTCAAAAATAGTAATGAATAATCGGTATCCTAATTAACCGCAATAGACAAAAACATAGGATCTAATAATGTCCTGAGATCAATCATAGTGAACGAAGGATTGAATCCGTAGATCCACAACTTAAATTAACACATCATCTGGTCGATTCACTTTAAAACTCACTATGGTACACTAGTAGACAAAATTAACAGATTGCAGCCTTGTACAGTAAAAACTAACCGTAGTTTCACGTTTCACTGATTGTCAAAGTTATTCAGCGTAGAATTCAAATATGTGGGGGGGGTGTGACGTGTCTTTGGTATTAGATGTAGCCGGGGTTGGGCACTATGCTTGCTTGACTCGTTTTCTGGGGGGACCAATAGGGGGGATCTGCTGCTGCTGCGTAGCCAACGCCCTGAAAGCTTCTGCGATCAGGTGTGGGTGCGAGGAAATCATGTTCTTCCATCCCGCTGTATCCATTACGTCTGTTGCGTGACTCCTGGAAATAAAGTTTAGGTAAATTAAAAATTATTTTTTTCGTGATATACTATTTCTTTTTGGTATTTTAATCATTTGTATAAACGATATATTTTAACAACAAAGTTTAAAATTACTTTAATACACAGTTCTACTGATACGAAAGAAAATTAATCAAATTTGATTTCCACAATTTGTTTTTAACATATTTACGAAACTACGGCGGCCAGAGGATTTTGTTCGCAACTTCTTTGTATAATTTTAGTGTTCAGTACTTGAAATAAAAACTGTGTTGTAACTTAAAATATAATGTTTGCATATCTGTCCAGCGCTGCAATATTACTTTAATTCCAAATTTTCAACAAACACGGTTGTCATCAATAACGACGTAGATAAATAAAAGTATAATTTAATTAATTTACGGGATTCTTACCACGATTTTCGATTTTTTTTCGCGCGTCCGATATTAAGATTCCCGTAAATTCATTAAATTATAATGAAAATAACTGCGATAGTTTAAAACAAATAAAAGTATATCCAAGTGAGCTTTACCCCCATATAGAAATATCATAAAATTATAAATTTATTATAATGCCATTCTACTTACGTGTTGATGAAGTCTATCGTCTGCGCTTTGAGCTGGTCCGCGGAATGCAAATCGGCCAATATCAACGTGTCCGCCGCCGTCTCCACGGAGAGGCTGAGGCAGAGGGCTTCTTCGCACATCACTTTTAACCGCTCCAGGGCATACTGAAACAAATTCAAAAATATTTAGCTGTTGCAGTATGTTACGAACCCACGGTAAAAACACTGAGGGAATGTCTGTGGTAGTTTAGTACTTTTGCAATTTTTTTTCCTGATGAAAAAAAAGTGATTGTATATTATTTACAAAATTATCTTATTTTAAACAAGAGACTAATCAGCGCCCTTCGATTAACAATCGAATTTAAAATCTTCAGAAACAGGACACGGCGATATAACAATTTTCTTATTGATAAAGACAATCGTAATTGAGGTTCACTTTAAGATATTTAAATACTTAAAATTATATCAATTAGTGAATGAACAGCATGAAACAGCACTTGAAAAATAACAAATTATATTTCGTAATCAAAAAAATTCAAAATTGTACTGACGTAATGAGGAAGGAAGTAAATGTACGAAGTTGCGTTCTAATAAAAAAAAAATCTTTTATAGAATCGTATCCTTATAAACGACAAATAAATCCAGCCAAGTATTCACAGTAAAGTTATAGGAGAGCGATAACTATCCGACTCAAGCCTCATATACTTAGTATAACAAAACTAACATTTTGCTGGCATCAACTTCAGACCTCTCTGAACCAATCCTATTAAAATTCAAATATTTATTTCTCAACACTGACAATTACTTGTTCGTATTGACGTCAAATAAAACATGACTCTACCACCAGTGGAAAAACATTCGTGAAGAAGAACTGGCAAGAAACTTCAAGGTTATCTTTTTTCTAAATAAATTTACAACGGCTCTTATACTGAATCTATACACAATCATTCTTATATACATCTGTTAGCCCGACAAGTCTCCCCCACAACTATGCAAACGAACACCCTCAAACGGTACCCGTTAACGAGTTAACTCTTGATCTAGCCATTTAGTCCTCAATCACGGCCTTACACGAATTCCCATTGCGATACATAAATCCTGTTTTAAAAGTAAAAGCATCCACCAACCTTATCCGCAGCCGCCAACAGATCGTCCGCCATCTTGTCTAAATTCGGCGCGCGGCCGGTGTATATGAAACGCAGCATTTCCCGCAGCACCTCGTGGTCCACGTCCGTGATGTCGACGCGGTTGCGCTTCCGTTCCTCCATCTCGTGCTCGAACATGGCCGCGAAAACCGGACTCCGCGCTGGAATTAATGGTATAATTACTTATATATTATAATAAATACGTAAATTAAAAATTCATTGAGGACTTAAGATTTATTTTGTGTTTGTTATAGAACAAATGAAAGATGGTTTCTATGAATTATTAAATTGAGAAGCTGAATATTAAGTAGATATATTTTTTTGAGGCCTCGTTCTACTGAACTCTACTTCAATCGAACTTAAAATTTTTACTTCATTATGGGTTTACAGCAGAAACGTTACAACAAACGAACGTCAAGCGAACTAAACAATTTTTACTGCGGCTTTTACAAAGCATAACATGGTTCATTAAAGAAAGGAATCGAAAATGGCGGCGCTTATCATGTTCTCTCCCTCGCACACTATAGTGCCGTCTATTCTCACTCTCGCGCGTACGGTAAGTAAAAAAAAATTTGTCTTGATTTAAATAATATTCATGTTTTATTTTAACCAACATCATAATAAGGATTCTTCTAAAATTTTGTTATTTACTTTGTCAGGTGTAAAAAATGGACATATGGTCCTTTCATCCCGAAAAAAGCACTGTTTCCCATGAAAACAACAACAACGTTCTAATGATAATGGATGACGCCACGTGTCTTTCAAACTTTCACGCCGACGAAGCCGCTGTCAGAAGCAAGTTTGAAAACCCGATCTTTTTTATTATTTTTCAACTGAAAAAATCTTTTGAAAATTTGTATGCTCACTGTACTACCTGTAAATGCAAGTACAAGCCGCCATTTATGATTCCTTTCTTTAATGAACCATGTTATATATTATAGTAGACAGAGAGGAAAAAGGCATTTTTTCTTCTCGGTTATTTTCATAACCTCTCGGCATTATTTAATGTTCGATACGTATTATTACAATACAACTTGAATACGGCGTGAAAGATATATTTAGGTAGTGCCTAAGTGGCATAAACCTGCTAATACTATAAAATCGAAAGTTTATGAGCATGTTTGGATGGATGTATGTTCACGCAAAAACCATTGAGTGACATTCAGTACCTAAAATTAATATTGTAGGTCCGCTGAACAATTGGCTACTTATTTCATCAATTGATTCGAATGAGAAGGGGAAGTTTTGATAAATAATTGAAGTCGAAGCTGGCAAGTATTTTTATGTATAGTGAGTGCCATTTAGATCTTTACATCTTAGTGTGCGATAATAGGCGGAAAAAGTAGTGGGGCGTGGCTTCGTAAGTTCTATCTTCTAACCTAACCTAAACAAATTGAAGAGTAGATTTATTGTTTTTAATTTAAAATTATGTAAGAAAGAATTCTATTTCTTGATTAGCCATTATTTAACACTGCTAGTATTCCAACGAGAATAAATTAATACATTTCTGCTTTTATTTTACTTTTTATTTTAGTCATAACACATGGCTATTGTCAGGAAAAATATTTACAAAACAACAGTTGTTAGGTATGCCCTAGTATACAGCAAACCCGATTCGTTTACACATTGATGTTTTAGAAAACAATAATACATTTGAAGCATATCAAAAATGGTTTATAACATCATCGCCAGCTACAACGCAATAAATGTATTTACCTACTTTATAATCTTAAACGCTCAGAACAATCCGTGGCTTATGTGATATCTAACTAAGAACAAACACGCCTGTACATGGTGCGCTCAATTAAAACGAGGAAACAATAATATAAATACAATAGGTATATATTGATTGGTACATTCTTGTAGTTATATAAATATGCAACAGTAATTTAATTCGTATTTCGAAGGACAGGCCTTATCATCGTTCTTATCGAGCACTCATGCGATATAGGAAGGAGGATAAAGCAGTTTAGATATCTGTATTTTGTTCAAATGAGGTATTACTATTGGAGATAAATAGGTAAAGACTCCTTGTTACAAAGGAAATAAACCATTGAGTATATTCATATAATAATAATTGAACAATTATATTTTGTGAATAAAGTCAATGTGTCAAGTATTAGGAAAGAGTTGATTTTAAGAAGAAAAAATCCATTTCACGACCAAAAAATCTTTGTTGTTTTACAAGATTTTTTTATATACTTACGAGGGGCGGTCAAAAGGTTCGTGGAATGCAGCGGACGGAATGGTGGGGAAGCGATATTTAAGCGATTTATAATTAGTATGTATACCAATTATTGTTACAGTCGGGTCATAAACTATTGTGATACCTCTCTAGGAACAAATCAATCTGGAAGAATAGCAGATCATGGAGAAAACCGCCTTAAAGGAACCATTTCGACAATATTTTTATATCGGCTATCAGCAAGCTTCTTCATGGAAATGTATTATGGTCAAGAAAGAGTATATTAAAAAAGAAAAGGTTACTTTATTATATTAAGCCCCGTTCCCCTCATTCGGCGAACTTGTTGACCTCCCCTCGTAGATATTCGATAAGGTTAAAATTACTATAAATAAGTTGGATTTTGATTTAGTACATTAAGAAGAGCCCAATAAATTATGAACGATACTATATCACTTAATACAACGAATCTTGCACCGCACCGTAGTAAACCGAAGAAGCGTTTTAATGGAAAAGGAGTATGGTTTAGATTGAAGTTAAAGTTACATACTTTCCTGAAATGATCCCAAATGAGAAGCGTTGTTGTAAGAGCAGAATGGCAATGGGACATCTCATCGAGTTAGTGTGGTCGGCCATCTTAAGAAAATGAACCCACTCATTGGTTGATGAAAATAATTACGACAAAAGTTACTTTGTATTGTTATGTAATGTGAATGTATGATAAGGGACACTCTTTTGGTAGAACTAGTAATGGATGGATGCTATTATGTTCTGTTTATTATGTCCCTAAAGTGCATAGAAACCCAATATTTACTTTAAGTTTCGAAATCATTGTCTCAATAATAGTAGGGGGACTCAATTTGAAATAAATGATATTTCAAACAAATGTTCCTAAATTTTGAGCTTAATACCTATTAGATATGATATTCTAAGATGTACAATGTTAAAGCCAATAGAAATGTTCAATGTGTAAAACATTGAATAATGCAATAACTAAATATAACATTGCATGAGGAAATATTGTTAAATGTGTCCTCACTATACTTAGTCAATATAATTAGTCACACAAATGGTATGTGGTCATTTATTAAAACAAACAAAAGTTTAAATTTTCAACAGAGTAAATTTTCAAGTACTCAACAAAACATTGTAACCGAAGTGGCCATCTTATCGCATTAACAATTCAAATCTTTCCGAATTGACATTCTATTCTTAACAATGGTACCAACCTGCTAAAATAGCTTTGTGCGCTTGAAACTCCCTGCCTCCGACAGCAAGCGTGACATCAGAGAATCTTTCATTATCGAACAGAGCCCCCAGGTCATCGGACAACCTGCATTCAGGCACTTTGAACTGCACCACGTTGCTTTGCCCGCTGATGTTGATACTGTCTGCTACTACGGACACTTCGCAGAAAATTGTGAGCTTGTCTTCAGGTAGGAGGCCGTTGGCTTCGTCTAAGAGGAAGTCTCTGAAAAGTTTTAAACATTCTTGTTAGGTGCTAATGTACAAGTAGAACGACGGCCCAGTACCGTCAGCGGGCTTAGGCCTGCCTCATACGCCGGAGGTCCCAGGTTCGAGTCTGGCCGGGGCATGCATTTGTGTGATGATGTTTATTCTGGGTTCCTCCCCAGGTCGCTGTATGGTCATCTATGACTCAAGCTCTGCTTACTTTGGGGCCATACATTATTACTATTATAATGATATAAGGCAGAGGGGAAAGTCTTTTGCTGAAACTTATTAAGTCTTTAAATTTATGCAAATCAATTATTTACCCATTCTAAGTCCTGGATCCTAATTACAGACTTGAGAAATTCAGGTAGGTACGTCAGAACGTATGTAGAATGAAAAATGTTAAAACATATATATGAATAATTGAAATGCTTTGAATAGAACAAATAGTTCAAACATTAATTTTCATAACATTCTTGTGGGGAGGTCCCCTGAGTGTTATCATCTTTAGTTAAACGACAAAAGTAAATGGAACTCCATTTTTGGAACCCTTCCAGCATTCATAGACACACTTAAAGCTTATTTAACTGACTAAAAACTATCTTGGCTCGGACCTAAAGTATTTGAAAATTTATTAAAATATGCTTTGGATATTTATAAAATACGTGTGAAATATAAATAGTTGAGTTCATTTCAGGCCCTCAATAAGCTTTTGATTTCAGTACTTCACGCAAAAAATGACTATACCCTAATTTTTATAACATTTTATAATAATTACTAAAAAGAAAGTCAGAACCAACTTATGTATATAAATATATAAAAGACATAAAAGCAAATCAAAGAATATGTAACTGCGTGCGTCTTCACCGATACAGACAAGGTTCTCGAACTACTTGAGTTACTACTACTACGAAATACTTGAGGTAATCTTTATGATTTAAAATAGATCACATAGATATTCAGTTGAATTAGTTACTAAAAAAATATCGAAATCATAACATATTAAAATAATATCACTAAAAATATATTTATGTCAGCTTTATAGCCAAATATTTTATTTTTGTGATTTTTATTTGTTTGGGTTTATGTGCGAAATTATTTTCTTTGATCGGCAACCCTCAATAAAAAATACACTCGCTCTGTTTTTGATTAACAAGTGAATGCAGCCTGCTTACTAATGAGATAGCAAACTAACACAATAAATAATTAATTAGTAGTTAATTGTTTATTTTTCCTTTTTTCCATATTACATGAAGTAACAAATATTTTTAGATTAAAGAATTTGTGGTGCAAAACAATATAGTTATTATAAGTTTACTCTAATGATGACTATTTTAACACTAAAAATAAAAAATAAACTAATAAGTATTTAGCTCAGGTGATTATAAAATATGGTATTTACCTTATTGATTATTACAATAAAAGTAATTATAACTGTACATTTTACTGAAACATAAGTGGCCGACGGCACGAACATTTTGAACTCAACCCTTTATATCCAAAGCATATTTTATGTGATAAATAAGCATCGTCTCAATTGTAAGTTTAAAATTTAATATTGCTTAATTGTACTTAAATGGGTATCAAGTATGTATTTTCTGTAGTGTCACATGTTTTTTAATCTACAGGGTTATTAAAGTTAGTCCGCATTTGATTTTACATACTAATAGGAGAACGTTAAAAATTTACCTTCTTATAAATTTTTTGAATCCCCAATCTTTGCCCTGCACGAATCTGTACGCACGCTGTGATTCCATCGCCTTGGTTTCTTCTCTCTTCGCGTTCAATATTGAGAATTTAAACTTGGCCCGTACTTCTGATTTATTACACGACACTAATAGTAAATATAACGATAAATAGTCTTTACTCTCTTCGTCCAGTCCTTTTGGATTAACACGCAGACACCATTTTAGCTTATCATTAGCACCGGCGGAAAACGTCGACGATTTTAACACTTCACCCATTTCTTCTCTACAGAAACTAAAATTATTTATTGTCCACATGTAACTGAACTTCACCACTTTGACCTGGAAAAGAAGAAATCTTATATTAAGATCTACGTATTTAGAAATCGGAATTATTAACGGATAGTGTCTCGGACGAACAGTCTATTCAAACAATCGGACCGGGCAATTAAAGTTTTATTGAGGCTGTAGTGTATGGGAATACCTTAAACAACGGCCGACATTACGTTTGATTTTATTACTATATAAGTCATTAAGGTAATAAGCCTTCGAAAAGTGCCCAAAGTAACTTCTCAAGGGGAACACGCAGCGGAAATAACAAAACGGTCATTCTTATGTCGGTAGCTTTCTCTTTGTATTTTATTATTTCTCGTGATCGCATTAAACAATTACCCGGCAGTTGTCAGGTGGAATTTTCAGAAACAAAACACTGTCTGAAACCATAAATCTTCATCGAACACTGAAGAATAACGGCCACAACATGCAACAGTATACTAATTGACTAGATGACAGAAAAGCTCTTGGCGGTTGACGGGAACCTTTAACGACTTATTTATGGTCACATAAACTTAGCTAAACAAAATGTTGGACGCCTATTCATTCATTACCCAAGGTCAGTAGAATGTCTCGTCTTAAATAGTTTGCCTAATGGCACATTGGCTACTTTTATAACCGATTGTTCAACAACGGAAAGATATTGAGCAGATGATATTTGCAACCGTACGTTTTCCTTCCATTGAAATCGGTTTTGAGTCCAAGATCACATAAAGGTTCCGTTCATACAAAGTTGAAGTGAGTGTATTGCTGAACTGACTTTCAAACTTGAAAACCTTGGGAAGACAAACAGCTAATTTGAATATGTCTTTGTTAGCTAAATTTAATTTGGAGTGCGTTCAGTTTTTGTCAAATAGTTCGATAGCACCTGTCTTCGGGCGGCGGTGCTGTTGAAGTTGTTTACGCGGATTGAAGACAAGTTTGGAGTGTTGGTTTTAGGCACGTGTGGTCGTGTCCATTGTTTGGGGGCAGTATCCCTAGCCGGTCGGCACTAGGTGCGGCTGGTCGTTGCCCCCGACCGTTGCTTGGCCGGGCTCGGTGCTTGCGGTCTTCGCCCGGTCGGCGACCCCACCAAGGCCGCCCGCATCATCCCCGCGCGATAACGTCCGCGACCAGATTCCTGACGAAGCCTTGTAGGGACAAGCGGACAGATTTATCGCAATTTTGCAATCTTGAAGTATATCGCCTAGCGGAACCCAGCAGTTTCCTAAAAGATAGAATGTGACGATACTCGATATAGTCGGGTTTAATGTGGTAATGTGATAAACGTGACTTTTGTTTCAATAAAGTACTTAAGATATAATTAAAAGTGGTACAATTACTTTTCGCTTGAAAACGTGTCCTGTATTATCGTTTTCTCAGAAAAAATAGCATAGTTACACTAATAGGCTGTTAGAACTCGATCCCGAGACACACCCTGCACTGGAAAAGCCCGCAATAGCGTGGGCTGCACTGCACGTGGAGACCCAGCTGACATTTCAGACTTACACGTGTCAGGCTTTCACGGATTCAACCTACTAATAAATTAGCTCCGTATACTGCACGATGCATTACGACAATCAACGCAAACGTTTAATATACAGATCGAGCTTCGTAATTTACAACTAGAGGCAACCAACTGAATTATTCAGAGAGAATCACAATAAAAAGAATGATTCTTATGAATTGACGTACCCAGTGCCTAATAAGCAGCCGTAATAAACGTGCCGTTCGCCCGTCGCTCTGCCAGCGGAAACACCGTTACCGAACTAAATAGATTTTTTTGGCAAAAAGCGTCAAAAAAGTTGATACCAGGTCGCCGATTAAGTCGTACAACGGTCGCTCCAGTTGTTCAATAAGTTCGTCATTATAAGACACAGGAAATCAAACACAATAATATTTTTTGTTTGTCTTTAACAGAAATGATAAATAAAAGTATTTTATTTATACACGTTACGTAAGTACGTTTAAGCTACGTGCATGATCAACGTCAGCGGCTTATCAGTAAAAATAACATACGCTGGCAAATACGACAAGTCTTCGTCAAGAGTTATTACATAACTGATGATCGCTTAAACCTTGGATTCGAAAAATAAAAGTGGTTTCCTAGATGCACGATCCTAATAAAATTTGGTTATATGACAGGTTGATAATCGCGAACATTTCAATGGCGCGAGCTTCACCTCGGGTTTGATTTGAGCTCTGCGGCCGCGCGCACTTCCTAGTCGCCTCACAATGTTAACATAGTTAAGCTAATCAGCAGGCGAGCAATGTTCAAGTTCGTCGATAAAGACCCCGGCACTTAGCGCAAGTATCGTTTAGTTCAACAATTGAATGCTGCGCGCCGTCTGATGAGCAGCATTCAACTGTTTACGACGCCTGTCGAGTTTTACGACTACCCACAACTTGACGATCCGCTGAGAATCTATTTTAAAGCTGACCGAGGTCGAGGTTTGCTGATGCAGTTAAAGCAATGTTACATTACTCCGTCGTAATTGGATCTATTTGTGAAAAATTTCAGAATGACGTCACGTGGCCTGCGATTTGCAAACGTCTGCCCGCCTACTAGTATTAGACGACCGAAATTGTTGATTTATTGTTTGCGAGTGTTGCTATTAGAAAATTGGATTGATATATTCTACGTAGAGGGGCAAAGTTATTCATCCGTAGGGATAATGCTCAGCGGCCGTGAAACTCGCAACAGTCGCGCCTCCCGCGTTTGAGAACAAGATATTGTTCATGTGTAATGATATTTCTTTGTGTAATAAGGAAATAAGTAGGCCGCCCAAGGATTCGATGACAGGTTTCAGTAAACAAAGAGTGATCGATGTTCGGCGCATTTTTATTACAGTCATTAATGTGGTTCAATCCTCTTCAATTGTTTTTTTTGTTCGTATTTTAAACTTTTTAGTATATTATAACTACTAACTTTCGAAGTTGCCGTCAAAATAAAACTCTTATTGAACTTTTCAAGATTTTCTTTTCAATCAGTTTCTCTGGAATCACCTAAAAAGTCTGCACAATGTAGTATCGACATGTCTGTATCAACGTTTTGCTCGTTCAACTTTATAAATTAAAATAATGGAAGCTGAGGGCTTCCGTCTTTTACAAAGATTTCCATGAAAAACAGCTAAGTTCGCTTTAGAGGGTTTAAACAAGTGCGCAGTTGCTGCATATTGAATTTACGCAGACAGCGGAAATACAAGCGACCTCTTGCAGCGGTACATTGAAAAAGAAGCAAAATATCGTTTTATTATTTGCAAAAGGTTCTTAACCTTGGACGTTATTGTGGGAGAAAATTTATTTGTTTCAAGATTACAAATCAAAACGTATACAGAATTCATTTCTTCAATTACGTTTTTAACCAAATGTCTGTATGTGCCGAAGATACTCCGACCGAAGAGTGTAGTGGTAAGTAGCCTTGCCTCATACGCCGAAGGTCTCAGGTTCGAGTCCGGGGCATTCATTTGTGTGATGAACACAGATGTTTGTTTGTATTTATATATGTATGTTTATTCTGGGTTCCCCCCAGTTCGCTGTATGGTCATTCATAACACATTAAGCTCTGCTTACTTTGGAGCCATACAGTTGGTGTGTTTGTCTGGGGATTTATTTATTTATGTACAAAGATCCGAACCCGGTATTAGATGTATAACGGGCCACTATCACATTTAGCACTCGGCAAATACCAGAGTCTTCCAACCAGGGTGTTATAACACCCTGCCCGAATTATATTTTTTGATACCACTAATTATGTCCATCTATACGGATGCTATTAACCATTAGATGTATTGCATGTTGGTTTGCCAGCTTTGAAAAGGCAAATTTTTTAAGTGCTCTACACCTTTCGAAGCCGTCTGTGCCGCAGTGCATTGCATGCCGGGAGCACCTTCGGCGGCAAGAGCCGGTATGCCATTTCCATAGTTCACTCAGACATAACTGACTTGCCGGGTAAAATCGACGGGCCAACGGCCCTAGAGGATTTAACAAGAGGGCAGTGAGGGTACCCTGCAACTGCACCAACCTGCGTAAAGCACCAGTTCTCAGCGACGGGCGTGTTCCCGTCGTGCAGCGGGCTCGGCACGCGGCTGACCGCCATGCCGCCGGCGCCGTTCGAGGTGACGCGCGCCGACTGCGGAGCGCCCGCGCCGCCGCCGCCGCCGCACTCGCTGCCCGACCCGAGCCTGGCGGAAACAGAAACAAAGTTGGATCATTCCGGGAATAGAAGTATTATTTACTATGATACTTAAAACGATAACCTTAAGGAGAGTAGTGAAACCTTGAAAGAAGCTGTAAATTAGAATAAAGCAATATTTTAAGTACTGTACACTAAAATGCTTAGTTATAAGCTTGCGTTTACCGACGATTCAGTTCTAGAAATTGTTTTGAAATAAACTGAATTTTCATTTCAAACATTCAAACTTCCATGTGTTATACATATTATTAATGCCAACAATGTTATTATATAATCGTAAAAGCTCACTGACTTACAAATGGAATTCGGGTCTGCGTTCAATAGCGTCCTAGCAAAAATGGAACGCAAACGGTATGAATATCATACCAATCTTGACTTGTTCGGCCGCCCGACGACACAAAAACATTGCAGCAAGCAATAATCAGGTGCAATGTAACTTTTTATTCATAATTCTGTGCCCTCTACAATGGTTTACAATGGTTTGTACGTTCATTTTTGCCTTATACCCACCGTACATTTGTTTTTACACCGATAACACTACTATATGAATGATCTATTTGTATTCAAGCAAACTTTAAGCTCTCGGGGCAGGCAAGAAAACTAAAAAGCAACAAGAGGGCTGTCACTCAGGTGTGCAACAGCCTTACAAATAAAAAGTCTGAAGTTATAAAATGCGTTATATAAGCATTGCAAATTACAAAAAGAATGCTTTGAAATACATCGCAATTTCCACGCAGTGAGAATAAATAACGTAGATACAGACTCAGCCCTAATTTTGCGAAGGGGGTGGAAAAGAGGAAATATTCTATAACAAGACTCTCGAATCCTGGTTAAATTATGGTACGAGAAGTCTTTGGGGTGTAAACGTGACGATTAAACAACCCCTTGAAACGAATATTTGAAAATAAAAACACTGTTACATTTATTTTCTTAAGATAAGTTAACCAGGTTTTGAGAAACCAAAGATACCTTACTGGATATGGGGAGTGCGATATAAAACATTTATACAAGGGTGAACGTCCCTAATTGTGGTTTTTGTGTCAGCCAACCGCAATCAAAACTCATAATGCACATATAGAACCGATTGTTGAGTAGAGACACAAGGAAAACGATTTAGTTTCCCTTTTGAATATCCCTACTTGACTCAAAAGTCAGTAAAATATTCACCCCGAAGCTTTCATAATCGATACCTTCACAGCTACAGCTTTCCCTCACCGTTTCACAACAAGGGGTGTAGCAGCCGTGGAAGCAAAGAATCTCGTTGTATTAGTCTGCCTTCGTAGTAATCATTTTAGGTCTACTAACAACATTAGTTAAGAAAGCTTTAGAAGTCACAGGGCGAGCTCCCGGCAACGACGTACTGGTTAACCAACTTAAGTCTATGCGCCAAGTTCAGTTGCAGCACAACTTGGTGGTAGCTTTGCAGATAGTAAAGTTATTACACATTAGAATAATATTTCATGTTAATTTATCACTCACAATACCAAGAATTCGTACTGAATTAAAATAAAACAACAGCTTTGATATTTTAATTTAGACGAGACTATTTAACGCAAACAGCATTGTAAAAGATAAGAGGTAAATTAAAATAAAATAATCTTAATACGGTTTAAATATATTTAACCTCGATTACTTTATCTAGGTATCATTTAGCTTAGTTTGTAACTAGGTCTTACAAATGAGCAAGTTACATCGCGGCGCGGAAAGCTGGCTCAAAGCTGGCATATTTATTGCACAATGTAATAGGTATCTGAGTAGCGAGTGACCTACTGGCCGGGCCGCTAACTCGCAGCTTCCCATACAATTGAATGCAAGGCGAAAATGTAGAAGAGCGTTGCGGTAATAAGACCAATCGGAGATTGGCTTTCGTGTTCCGAAACTGGGACACGAGTACAATACGTGAGCGAGAGAGCGAACCTGCCGTTGAAATGCAATTACTACTTTTTTTTATGCTATACCCGGTTTCGACCTCAAAATCATAAGTAGGATTAGATAAAAGGTAGAGAAGGACAGCAGAATTCAAAAGTCCATAACTAGCGCATAGCAGGCAGCCAATTAGGTGACCAAATATTTCTAAAGACACTTCGTCTTTGAACTACTGATGTCGTCATCAGTTACTGAAGTAGGACGAGCTGCTCGTGCGAGATACAGTCGTCCTGCAGACTTTCACGAGCTCCATGTATCTCGATTACCAAACACCCGTTAGAAACTGTGTCAGTCAGGCCGTTTCACCACAGCACCCATGCGGTCAGTAATTCGACGGGACTATCGAGACATTCGATACCTGCGGGGCGTCCCATATCCTTTTAAACAGCGGTTAACGATGAAGCCTGTGTAACTTCCAGATGCCATATTAAATAAAATAAATCAGAGATCGTATGGGCAAATTGTCGCAAAGTGGGCGTATCAGTCTGTACACACTTATGCAATTCGATACTTTCAATAGTGACGTACTAAATCAGATTAAGCCTACACAACTTTCGAATGATATAAATGCGCCGGATGATATTGCTAGACAATGCAGAGAGATCATGTTAGCAGCTCATACCTATTCTACAATATGAAAGGCCGCATTTTTTGTTGAGCAACTGTAACTAGCCGTATTCAGTTTGGAGCGTAAATGTATCAAGTATCAAGTAATTTACATTGGCTTATCGAAAACTAACATCAGACCTTCGGTCTCTGATGAACAAGCCGCTGTTTGTCCACATCGTAAACTACATATAATGAAACTCTGATAAAATAATAGAATATTGGTACGTGAACTCAATTTTCATTGCGATACTAATTACAACGAACGCTTTGTACGATAATAAATTCATGTTAAAAACATTTAAATAAATTAATTGCGAATTCCGCTAATATATTAAATAGTGTGGATAACTTTTTAATTAAATACCTATAAGGGGTTGTTAGGTAAATACAGTTACTTATTGAGCTATCGATTGAGGTAAAAGTGTTTTATGAACTTAAAATTATTTTTCTAAATTATAAATATTATTTTTATATTAGGTCCTTACATATGAAATTGGCGTTTTGTCATACTGGCCACTTTGATCTGTATTATCTCCTCTTTGGTTAAGAAGTCCAATTTTAAATTTATACAGCTATTTGTGTTTCGAATTTGCAGAAATTGTGTTTTGAAAACCGTAAGCCATTTGTTTTTTCCTCTTTTGGGTTTTTCTTTGCGTCACTTAGTTCACAAAATGGAAAACTTGAAATATCGCGTTATTTACGAGTACCAGTTCCACCGTGGCACCAGTGCTGCAGAAACGGCTCGAAGTATTAATGCTGCGTATGGTGGAGGTGTCGCAAGGGAAAACACAGTGCGTTTTTGGTTTTATAGATTCCCGTCCGAATGGTTTTTTTTGTGAAGGCATCAATTAACTACCTATGAGATGGCGAAAGTGCGTAGATAGCAATGGTATATTATCCTACCTTACTTTGATTAAATAAAAATATTTAATTTTTTTTAAATTGACTTATGTTCCTCCCTTACAAAACGCCGGCAAACGCACATGCGACCCACCTGATGATAAGCAGCATCCGCACCCACGAATATGGAACGGATATAAAAGGCGTAGATGTTTTATTTATAATTAGTGATTGTGGTCAATTATCTCGATTAATGATGGCTTGCCGACAGTATTCCAGTAACCACACCGGCGGTTCCTTCCCTTTGACCAGAACCCAACCATGAAAACGTCATCAACGCGGTCCAAATAGAATAGGCTGTAGTACCGCACCAGACGAGGCTTGACTTTGCTACCAATATATAGCTTTAGATTGAAAAACTTGTGTATGCACCAAGTTATGAATACATAATTTTTTTGAATAATCATTTTAATTTCTATATTTCGTTATATATACTACACTTCTTACTAAACCGATTCCGTCTGGACCGCGACTACCGATCGTAAAAAGATCGTAAAAAGTCATCACTACACCACAGCTCTTAATAAAAGCAGGGTAAGCGAATTTAATCAGTCGACCTAAAATACTGAAATATGAATTAAAATTATACAAGACATAAATGAACCATACAAATACTGCGGTTTTACAACTCTTTATACTTCCACGTCCTCCTAATAAAGACCAGCTGGAACCAGTACATACCGCCACCACAAAGACCAAGACTAACAGTAGATCAATACAGTGCTGGTCTTTTTCCCATAGGTGTGTACTGCACAAGTCAATGATAACATATCGAGGGCAAGTGGCCCACAATACCACAATTGTCGCAAATGGGACAACCATTCGACCTACATTCAGAAGTGGCGAATTAAACCTATGTGACTCAATCACCGTATCGCATTATTTTGTTTTTGACCTAAAATACTGTGTCACGTTTTTTTCCAATCCAAAACTATGCCACTTTGAAGCATGCATTCACACTGACATCAATCGATAAAAATAACGCTGGTTACAGAAAGGGATGTTACAGTTTATTTTTGTAAACTATGCAGTAATGAATTTCAAAAGAACTGTGTATTTTGTTAAAGACAACATGAATATTTTTGAAGGCTTAAAAAGTCAATGGCTTGCATTTAAAATTCGTGTCAATCTCGTTGCACTGTATCTAAGGGTTTCCCTGGTATGGCTCCCAAAATTTACAATAAACAACCGATTCCTATTAAAAATATTAAAAACCTAACTGAGTTTAAAAAATAAACTTAAACATTTTTTTGACAGGTAAGTCTTACTACATTCTTTTAGATTATTAAAATGACAAGCTGGTCCCTGTGCAATTATTAATGTATTAATTTATAACGCAGTGTTGTTGTAACATAATAATATGTAAAAACCCATATTTGTAAAAATAACCTCGACATTGTTCTCTTTTTATTTTAAACGATGGTAAATCTGAATTTTTGTTCCTTTTTCCAAAGTTAAATTGATTTATTAGTTAACTTGCATTACATTAACGGGCGGTGTCGGCATGGATAGTGGGTTTCGCTGTAGGCCACCCACCGCTCAGCCTGCAGGGACCCACCGCAAGCACAATTAAAAGCTACACCCGACTGAACGACAAACCCAACTTCATCAAACATTATAATAGACACGTTTAACTTATTACCCAGCTTTACACAGTTTTGTCGATCAAAGCTTGAAAGTTAAACCGTTCCCCGCATCTTAATATTGGAAGGTGTTTTAAGTTAGTCGGTCTTTGAACTTCGCTGGCAGCTTTATGTAATTTGCAAAGCGCTCACCTAGCGAGCTTTCCAAGGGAGCTTCGAGTGGGTGGCTCTCAATACATTTTATAGTACCTCTACTTTTGAGGCGATCTATACTCTTCACTTTAATATTTTTATAAGCTGAGTGTTTTAAAACCATAAAACTGTGTATATTTATGATATAGTTGATTCAATTTACATAATTATTAAAGCAATGAGGTTATTCACCTAAATGAATTTCGTGTGTGGACAGCATACCGTTTTAAATTTAATTTAATTTAATAGCGAGTGAGTGTGAAACGTTACATAGTTTATGTATTTAAGTGTGGAACATACGGGCAATGCGCTTGGAAGAGTCAACAACCTGCGAGACAGCTTGGGCAACTCAGTGGGTACGAGAGTGCGTCGTTTCATCGGTCTCTCGAGATCTTATTATAGATGTCATCAGACCTACTCTCCATACTTTTCTATATTTAAGCACGCAAACGTTACGCCATGCATTCGAAACACAAATTAAAAAAAAACTGTAATAATCAGTAGCAGCAACACTCAAAAAGGTTGACAATGATTCCATGCAGGCCATAATTAGTTGAACAATAAAGTGATGGCAGTTGTTGGAACAATAGCTTCAGAGTAATGACAAAGCTTAGTGGCGTCATTCCGTGACCTAGGTGATACGTGTATGATTTGCAAGTTGTATGAGAAGTGCATCGGAGGGGGGAAGGAGGGCTGTGAGCAATGCCCTTTTAACGACGCCAGCAGTACCCGGGTGACTCACGCGCCCTCAGGACGACTCTCAGGCCCTCAAATGACCGCCGTCAAGGACTTGCAACATGCAATTGCATCAGCTCGTATAAAAATAATGGCGTAATAGCGATATATTTGAATAATCTACCCATTATCTAAAAGCGATGTACCGAAAAATAGGCATGACGTAAGAACACACAACTGTTAATTCAAGGTTGCAGGAGTTACGTCTTCTGAACCAGCTATTTCATGTTACAATGAGAATTCAATGTCAATTTAGGTATGATCAGAATCGAACAAGCGTCATATCATTCTGTAAGCAAGTCGTTACACTGAGTACATACATTTCAAACAGTTTACATAATCACATGATACTATCTACAATTTGATAAACCGAATGAAAAATGCACAACAGTTGACTCAAACATTCGCCTAAAGACCTATCCACATTCTTCAAATTGTAAGAGAATATGATTCCTATGATAAATTAAATGGGCACGATGTAAGGAGAACAATTATACGAGTAACAATATATGTAACATAAATTAAAATAAACTAGGATGCACCAAGCAAGCGACGCAACTTATCCACCTTTGATTTATAATGAAAAACAATTATTTGCTGTGTAATGATGCGTCCTTATGAACGCGGAACCGAGCGCTGGCGAGCGGCGCGCGTCGTGTCGTCCGCGAGCGGCGAGGACATACAAGGTGACCGAATTGCCACGTGCTCCACCAGCACATGTCAGCAGCACCTCACCACATCCAACACTATAATAATATAGCACTGCAACAAATAAAACGAAACCTAACTAATATTTACCGCGGAAACAAGAAATGAAAACAAGACGCCCCAATAACTTACCACGGAATTTTTCTTTTTTTATTTAGGTATTTTCAACAACAACCCAATGTTTAAAATGAAAATATTAACATTTTATTATGAGGAAACGATAAAAATCCTCTAAATGGCAAGATGTAGCATAAATAAATAAATAATCGCTTTGACATTGAGAGATAAGTAGCGTAAAAAAATTTAATTTTGTTAACCTCTTCATTTGTGACTGATAATACGGATTTTAGCAAAATTCAAGAATTGTTATCGGAATATAACCTCGAGGGTTTTTCGTATTTTGTGAGCCGCTGCATCTAGGATTTCATATAATGTGACGGCTATCTATACGCTCCCTCCGCATAACATTAGCTATATCTTGGCCGGCGTCCAAACTAGTATCAACCGCGGCTTAGTCCAAAATATGAATAGAAAATACATTGCTCGCATTTTCACGCCGGTTCGAACAAACTCGAGTGACATCAATAATTTAGAAAACTCGAAAATACATATACCTAAGGTGGTGACGCCAGTGTTGTGAGCCGTGACGTCCCGGCTTTGATTTCCTAGTAGGCGTGATGATAACTACGATCTTGAAGTCTGGAGGTCTTCGTCGATTTCAGAGTTGAGGAAATAAAATCGCGCATAAAAGAACGTCCAGCCTTTAGTGCATTCGGCCTCGTGTGCGATTGAGACGCCGATTGTAGAGCTAAAGAATGGCAACGCTGACGTCACGGCCTTCAACGGCCAATGAGTTGACGACGCCGCAAGCACGCCTCCCGCACGCACGTGTATCGCTACTAAATTAACACTAACAGCTACGAGCGCCAATAAACATACATCCATCGCAAACTTCTATAACTCCATTCTACTACTCCGTTACGAATTAATAAATAAACATAACCACTACGCCCAACCACTATTGACGCAAGATCTATTTTAAAATAAGATATTTACAATGCTTATTTACATGAAATTATTAG
The DNA here is from genome assembly GCA_923062675.1 of Marasmarcha lunaedactyla. NCBI lineage: Eukaryota > Metazoa > Arthropoda > Insecta > Lepidoptera > Pterophoridae > Marasmarcha > Marasmarcha lunaedactyla. Next base: position 3,184,346 of record OV281344.1, read on the forward strand.
TAAAAACTTTATCAATAAGCTACGCAGTTAAAATAACGTAAAATAAAACAAAAAAATGAGTTACGTACTTCAACAACGAGGAGCGGGCAGATTGGTGATTATACCTAGAAAGAACATAACATAAAAATAAAAAAATGGTGGTAATAAATAGTGTGTAGGAAGGTCTAGGATCAAGGTGGCTCAAAGTAAAAAAAAAGTATCAATGGCAACGCTCTAGCGAGGATAAACCGCAACGCGGAAGTTACTTCGAGGCCGAGGACGATAATATACCAATTCACTAAGTGGAATCACTGGAAACAAAGCCAGTTCGCTAATTGCTCCTGTCCAGGTAGCGCGGATTTGTCCAGATTTGTTGTATCGTAAAGTAGTAAACATTTGAATCATGATCATCCCATTATTCATATCAAAGATACGCGTAGTATCATATAAAAAAATCAAAGAATTAAAACAAAGCGTAAACGTAAAGCGTAAATATTTATACGTTATTTCATACAAAAAAGTTCAAAGCTGACGTGAAAGGGCGTTGTATGTAACTTGAATGGGTGTTTAGAAACAAATTATTACGACTTCAACAGCTGTTTAGCACGTCTTAAATATTAAGGAGTTCGTATTGTGGTCGCAGTTGTGTAAGTGGGGTTCAACGCGTAGGAGTAGGTTACAGTATTGTGCAGGCAGGCACGAAACCTACGCTCGCCGTGCGTAATTCCGAGTTGGTAACACGGCTCATGCAACACCGACCACATTTGCCAACGCTATTGGAAAGCAAAGACACAGTAGCAAGCAATAACGCGGCACGAAACACTAATCTATCTAGGACATATTGATTTATAACTCGAACAAGAAACTGTGCCACCTCGGCCCTACATTGCTTTACCGTGAATATGCAAACGGACGCAAAATCTGTTGAAAATGTATGCCGCAGGCTTATTGTTATTAAATAAATTAATTTATCACAAAGCGTGACTTTTGACTGCTTTATTTATTTAATGGGAGCATAATTTGCTTATCTTTTTTAAATGCTAACCGTATTCGTGACTGTCCCGTTAGTAACGCAGCATATAATTGTTAAAAATTTAATAGAGACCTTGACTTGAGCCTGATTTATATTAGTTAACCCTACTTCCTCAACAGTCTAATCGTTTCGGTAGCCTTTAACATAAGGCTATCCAGTTATTGGGTCCAACGTGTGGGAGTGCGGTCGGAGTATGCGAGTCAAGCTGTCGCGGCCGGCGCCAGCTAGCATCGAGCGGCATCGGGCGGCATCGAGCGGCATCGAGCACGCGACCCGGTTAGCTGCACGAGAAAGCATCGGCAAAACTCGGTTGAGGCCGCGCACCACTCAACGGACGCACACTTTCAGACTTCGTATATCGGACGCAACAATTGAGAAACGTTGAGCAAATGCGATGGACCACCGAAATTAATGTTCAACGATCCATCAAAAGTGAAAAGGAGGATGCTGCACTCATTATTTACAATCCACACAGGTCATGTGAAAAGTGCAAGTCGATTTAATAATTAACTGAAAGCGTTCTGACTAAAATGTGTTACAAAAACGCACGGTCAACTTGTAAAACCTATTTGGGCAGCGGACCTGTCACGGCGCCTAGGTAAACAGAGCAAGAAAACATGCAAATATTATAGCCATTGACACCAAAATTTTGAACAAATTTGTTCAGCTACGTCCAAGACCTTGGATATAACGCCCCTGTTCTACTTTTCTACATTTTAACAATGTGTTAATAAACATCTGTACAAGATTGAAGCTACGTTATCGATATCTACTGGAGTAGTTTGGATTTATTGCTGAAACAGAGCTAATCTAGGTTGTTTCCAACGCATCAATGATATCGTAAAACCTCGCGCGCCGAGACTCACAATTGTTTGTACGTAACACGAAAAACGGGGTCAAATTTGACATCGTAATGCATTTGACCTACATGGCAAATGAGTGGCATTTGAAAAAAATTGGGCAAGGCTTTCGCAGGTGTGTACTTACAGGGCTTCGCACTGTACTGGAAATGCATTAAAAACTAATTTATGCTTTCTAAAAGTTTATCCCAAACTTATGATTCATTTTAAAAGGTTTTGCATATGATTCTTTCGGTTTGTGTGTTCTGTTAATATTTGCCAGAGCAACTTCAATCACTTGTAGGTCAGTCGAGCAGGTAAGGGGCACAAGGTAAAAGATGGTACATTGAAAGCGACCTTAAGCCCAATAGCGACCTGCGACCACCGCTTCCTACTGGCTTCTCGATGACAATGCTACAGCATACCTATGAAGGTGACGGATCAAACAAAAGGTCGGCCAGCACTCGACCATAAAATCAAGTAACTTTGAAATTATTTAAATCTTTTTTTAGCTTGAATATTTATATTTTTCGACATGCTAATTACCATATTCGCGTAGTAAATCACATAAAGTCATAGGCAATATTGGTATAACGATTAATATTTTTTCCAACCCCAAAACTCCAAATTGGGGCCGCGAAGTTAGAACAACAGTATTTACGGGTCGCCTGCCAGTAGGGCTGTCAGGTAGGCGCAGGGCGGCGCAGGGAGGCGAAGGGTGTAAGGGACCGCGTTTAGAGGACCCTGACACAGATCCAAACTCATCAGCGAAGCGCGGAGACCTCGAGATTCGATTCCTCGACTATACAATGCGTTACGCACAAAATGGGTCAGCACACAGTTTCCAAGCGCTGGTGGAGTGCGCGATGGCCCCGTTCCGATTACCTCCCCAGCCGAAATTATACCTGGCGCTACGATAATCCAAATATAAAATAGAACATAATTGATTAATGTACACCGCTCGCTGTATATACTTAAAAACAAATTACATTCACGTCTTTAAAGTGACCGAAATAAAATTTGGAATAGAGAAAACGAGTACGTACATAAATTGGAGAGCACTATACGTAACCCAGTCTCGTCACAGTTTCACGGGCCACTTTCAGTTTAGTAACATAACGACAGCGGGCACGCGGCAGCTGAGCGTAGTTGCGACACTCCACGCCTCAACTCCGCCGAGGATCGCTCAGATATTATCGAATCATTGCTCGACAGGGAGATCAGAATAAATAAAAATTTAAGAAAAGTACCGAAACGTTCAAACACGTGAAATCGCACACCGGTTGCTTAAATTTCGAAACTACTGGGTTAGTAAGGAAGGGCGTAAAAACCAAACGAAAAGAAAGTTGATGTCGCTAGCAAAGCCATTTATTTATTGAAGTATTTATCAGATAAATAACAGAGGAGAGAAAAAGCAATAAAAAGACATTTATTTACAACATGGTTAAATTGAAGATAACCGCCATGTTGATTGTATATACGTGAATATAATGCAAAAAAATACCAACTCTCGAGTGCTGGAATGATATCTGAGCGAAAAGAAAAGAAACCTCGACGTCGAGCAACGATGTTCTGGTGAAACTCTCATCGAGATCATCGCACAAAGAGAAGGCGGGCACCACGCACCGATCCAAGAAACACGCTTTCATTTATATTTACGATCAACTCAAATATTCAGTATATAAAAAAGTCATTATGCAAATATGATTGAAAAATATAAATTTAAACATGCTATTAACTTAACGGAGATACATTAATCTGTAAAGCTTTACCTTGGCCTTGCGAAATAACACTTAGATGGCAAAAAATTTAAACCAAATAACAAATTTTCCTACGAAATTTTTGAACGATGTGAATATGCGATGTGAAATTTTAGATACGGAAAATGTAAGTGCACAGATTTTAGAGGGCGTTATTTCAATTGGAGTGGAGCCAGGCATAATATCCCAGTTTCTAAGAGGGTTATGCCGTGGTAAAGGCGGTCTAATGTATTCATTGTTTACTTCGTTCCTTTAAAAACGAATAAAGAATTAAAGCTGTACGATTAACAAAAAGTTATCGTGACTAAATTACAATTACTCCGAGCTGGCGAAACCCACTTCAGTTATCGCATTCCGCTGTCAACGAAACAGGAGCAGCAAGAGAGCGGGCCCGGCCTCAATAGCAAGCCCTGGGCTAAATTGATAAACTCTTGCGAAACCACCCAACCCATTCTATTTAACCGTAACTACATTATACGACGCTTTACAACCTAATGCTTGTCACTGATTTATTACAGAATCCATTTCGATGAGATTCGCCCTAGAAAGAGGAAAAAAAACCCCTAGACTAGGTTGAATTTTGTCCGCTTATTGTAACTTGAAATAAAGAAGGGTAAGGTTAGAACTGCTCGCTTAAGCTCCATGGTTATGTTTGTTCATCTTTGTATAGGACGAGATTTTCCCTTCGCTACCTACTTAGTAAATAGAAAAAAGCAAAGTTGTTACGATTTATTCATCTCTATTCAAGATATATGTTATGTCACGTGGGATGATACCATACGATTCATCCATGCATTCTCCGTGGCCGAAGGTTATTGACCGCAAGAAGCGCCCCACTGCAAATCCTTATTTTGCCCACACCTACCTACCTACCTTACAACTTTGGTTCGCTCACTTGAGCTCCTAAAGGGAGAAAGAGACAGGACAGCTTCGTACCGAATCAATTGATATATTGCCAGGCATTGCTGCAAACACAATTGTACTCTTTAAACAAATGTAAACAAAAGCAAGTTTAAAAAATATCCATAAGTGATTAGTAAATGTATACATTAAAGTTTACAAATACGGGGAGGTGATGCATTCGTTTTGTTATACGGCACGAAAGATTTTAATCCATCACAAAAAGCAGTGAAAAAAATCATTGTTAGTCGCAAAGTGAGCGTTTTCCGGCCTCGCTTCGTCTACCTGCTCAGGGAGAGAAACAGCATCACGTTTGATTGTATATACACCAGGTTGTGACTACTGCATTATTGTGTTTGATTTCTTGTCCTTGAGTACAAACCAGACACGAAATAAACGACAGATTTGAAAATAAAACGTGATAGTTTCGAATAGGTAAACACAGACACGTAGTTTGGAAACCGTGGGGTTCTAAATATCGGGGGTAGATACGAATGAGGGTGCAATGGAATAAAGCGAAAACATCGACATCGCATCAACAAACACGCTCTACGGGTTTTAGGGGAAATTGTAACGGTACAAATATCATTAACAAAAATTTTTCCGAAAAAGTTGACTGCGGTTGTAAAACTGCCTCGATTTCTAGTGCTCCCTCTACTGACAGTCAGCTTACACAACAAGGAAAGTTAAATGCGTGCAGTCGAAGCAACTTTCGCTCATTGTATAGATTCAATGTACTTATTTTACAATTAACAAAAAGAAATCGACGCACTTTCAACGACACAAGAACACAAACAACTCAAAATAAATAAACGGTAAATGGAGTGGACTGCATGATATAAGAAACGTGAACAGAGCTGTAGGTAAACAGATATCGCTGGATATCGTACCTGCCTCATAAGTTTTGAACCAAATAATAACCCAATTGACGAAAAGTCCTTCGATGAGCATGATAACATAAACTAGTTCCGCGTTGACTCCAACAACCAAAATAGCTCACCTGGCTAAGGCCATTATTCGTTCGTAATCCAATTTTGCAAATTTGTGGCACCACTTCGAACACACAAACACCAAATTCAGGAGATAAAGTAAGTGTCCCGGATTGGGTAACGTTTCACTTGACGACATGCACGGATGTTAAGTTTCACTTCGGCACATGGCTGAGAGGTTGCGAGCGGGAGTGGTAAAGGCGTCCGTTGCGTTGCACGAGCGACGGGCGACTGAGCGCTGCTAGCTAGTTAGGTTCGTTGCGAGTGCTCATGCCGGGGAGTGGATCCGCTCTTTGCGGTGGAGGCGCGGGGTCAGCGAGGGTGGAGCGACACAGGAGCCCGAGGGACAGCTGCGATACTGCCTTTCCCTACCTCGTCTGCGATTAGAGCATCATTTCAAAAGTTATTGTCACGTCGTTGCATTCACATATTGCAAATAAAATAAAGTTGATACATTTTTATATTACAAAATTATTTTAAAAAGAATTATTATTAAAATAACTTTAAACTTATATTGATAACCTCCTCCCTATTCTCTTGTTCATTGTATATTTTTGTATTAAATTATTTTTTTTTATAAATAAATAAATTAGTTAAATTTGAATAATAATTTACAATTACTTATAGTGTGTGTTACAGTTGTATAATTTAAGGATGTCGACGTCACGTGGTAATTAGAGTGGCATTTAAAATGTAATTTTGTTTTTGTTATACTATGCTTATTTAGATGTACACTCTGTTGGTGACCTAATAAATAAATAAATAAATAAGAAATAATATTTTATTCGACTTAGGTTATACCTACCTAATATGCATTTTAATATGGCTCTGCAGCTTTGAGACATTTAAGAATCAAAACTACGAATAATATCGGCACAAACGACGTAGGTACGATTTGCAGCTAAAATTAAATAAAGCCAATTTTGCAAAAAAATGCCTTTGTTTGAAGCGAAACATTTATAAGTCTCTTTTGACATGCCAGTCGGGCTTCAGTAACCATTTCAGAATATGGTGTGATTGGATGTCAAAGATACACCATAAAACTTGTTATGTTTAAATAAAAAAAAAACTGCAAACGTAGACGCTTTTGTAACTTGTTTCAGTTCAGTGCACGGAGGGAGATGTTGTTGCCCCCGCATAGTGTAGGCAGATGGTATGCCCTCTGAATGCTCAGGGCGAACTAATTGAAAAAAAAAGATCAGACCAAATGTTTCAAAGAACTCTGACTCAGATCCTCATTGTAAACGTTTTTGACGTTATCTCTTCAGGAAATACTACTTCAAATATGATTCATCATAAAACAGACAGATGTTCTCATGAAACTGCGACAAATTGCTGACAAAGAGCTGTTGACATGGATCTTATTTGTATAATTTTAAATCTTAATATTATTTCTCTATTTATACAAAAACAAACAATAAAGATATGTAAATATAAATATCCCTCGGAGCTTGCATGAGCTGAATACGAACTCAATTTAGATAGCCTCATTCGGTTGAAGTGCAACAAACAGCGTCGAGACGGCTAACCGTCCGCTGCAGTCATAATGCGAGCATTGGCTGCCATTGCAGAATAATAATTGTGACCGGCGGAGGGTATATAGAAGTCACGGAGTCATCCGCCCCTCAATAACGTCCTGAGACGAGCACCCGTCGACCTTGGACCAAGCCATCAGGGTTAACCTTCCGAAGAGAAAAGGCCCTGTGGCCTTGGATTTCTTACCTGCGTGCAAGCCATGGCTTTTGTTCTTGCATTATTTATTTTAAAAATTCGATTTCAAAAGCCGCTACTTCTCATACGACGTCTAACGACTAATTACCATGACAACTCGTCTTATTAAATGCTTTGTTTTAGGCATAATGGATTTCACAAATTGTAAAGTAATTCATAATGTTCAGTTATTAGAGATGTTCATTAACTAATAATAATGTTAGAAATGTAGAGAAAGAAAGATTTACATTCTCTTTACGAGGAAGTTATTACTGTATGCTTTCTTCCACGGCTTGTTAGAATGTTTTACATGAAACGTGCGGATTTATAGCGATCGGTAAGTCACACACGTTACTACAATGTTGGAATTGATTGCAAACAAATCAATCATAAATTGGTTAGATTACGCAAAATGTTGGTTTTGTTAAACTCGTGTTTCAGTTAGCGTGGCCTTTGAGTAAATAGCTATTTGTTTGTAATTGTGTAGGGCGCGGCTTGGCGTCACTGGTGGAAGGGCGTGCCCATCATATGACCTGGATAACGCCGCGCCATCAAGGGCGCTGCCTACTATACAGACTAATCAAACTCGCTCGTCAGCGATTTATCGTCTACCCACAATAATCACGTTCTCTTTGAAACAATCATGAGGCATTCTAACTTATCAATATCCCAACATTCTTTCCGCGGCACGTTCGTAGTGTTGTACCGTCAAGTTATCGCGATTATCGCCGATAAAAGTTGTCGATGTGTTCCGAAAATGCAACAAAAATGGATATTTTAGAAAACGGCGAGTGTCGCAGCCCACTCAGGCGCACTTTCCACGATTGAAACTTTCTCAATCACAATGCGCGATGCGAGCCGACCTTCCCTTTCTATCGCGCTCACTTTATTTGCGGGTCAACGGTGATGCTAAACGACGCACCATTACGAATGATTAGATATAATCATGAATATATTTTCTGTTTTATTTGCATTTTATAGATCATAACTTTTTACAACTTAAGTACTAAGTTTGTCATAAAAACGTACGCCCGGTTGTTGGTTTCCGTAAAACTATTCAGTTTCTATATATATTGAGTATTACCAGTTATATTGTTTATGGTTACCTTTATACAAAAACATTACATATAAAGATTTTTATCAAAGCAGGTAATATATTTACACTATTTACCTAAGCATTCGCGCACAAATTACTTCAGTATCATAAAACGATCCATACCTTTTAAATTCAACATTTATTTATACCACAACTTTTAGTACTCCAAAGCTTTCATTTAAACATAACCACGAAGAAAGCAAATACAAAAATAGTGAAATTGAGTGCAACTTGAATTCATTATACATAAACAGTAATTTAGAAACCAGAGTTGATATGATGTGGGTATCTGCTTCCACTCTCGCCGTGATCTCACAACTGAGAAAGCTCCTGGTGAAACCCTACAGACCGAAAGCAACGCTGTTACTTGTGCTTTTATTTAGGTACTGCTCGGTAACTTAGCCGTCTGTGAAAGTGACGGAGTGCGGAAATCGCGCCCCTCGCCGTTTCTAAATAACTTCCTTGTTTCTCCCGGACTGATAATTTACGAGCGACACGCGGCGCCCGCGCACTATTCTAGCGCTACGTTCCGTAACAAATCTGCAACTTTTCTTTGCGTATTGCATTTACGTAATACGACTTGTAATCATCATGATTAAATCTACGAAGAAAATCGCGTACCAAATTACATACATTTATGCCGAAATACGTCATAAATTTCACTCCCGCATCGAGAACACAACTTTTCATGTGTAGTTTTTATGTTAATATATTTTATGTACTTTTAAATGTTATGTTTGTTGAGCGAGATTAATTCTGATGTCGATAGCAGACGGAAGAGTGAAAGTGCACCGTGAGATGCGCTCGCGAAACATTCAGAGCATTTTTCAGTACCGCGGGAGTGAAACGCAAGAAAGCGCCAGCGCATCTCGGTACAGTCAAATTTGAAAGCGCTACACAATAGCGCGTCGTCGAAATTGGAAAGTTGAGCGCTCGTCTATTGCATAACAGCTCTTACGGCGTGACGGCGTGGAAAGGAGTGACGTCACACACGAAAGTGCATCGCCCGGGGCGCCGGCCGCGTGCAGCGCTTCCTGCACGAGGACTTTCTATTGGGAAACGTGGAGCCGGCCCCTGCAGCTATTGGGAAACCTGAGTCTCACGCGCCGTGACACGAAACGAGATGCATCTGATTGAGCAACAGCGCACTCGCCTGTACACATTGCACAAGCCCCGCGCTAGCGTCTACCGCGCCGGGTGCACGCCTGCACCCGCCGTGGGAACCCAGCTGACCGTTGCTTCGTTTACATCTCCGATTTAATTTAATTTACATGCAAAATACTCACACTTTCGTACCGCTCCTGGCGCTCCGCCCAAACAACTGTAACAAAAAAGTTAATTTTATCAGGTGACAATTTGTGAAAACGTTTTAATGCTTGGCGACGAATTTCAACTTTCCTTTATCGTCGTTTTTTTTGTTAAAGAAAAATGTGTCGCAATAAGAGTGTAGTAATTTGCTTTGAGTTTTCATAGCATAGAATTTAAATATAGTATGGATTATAAGGATCACTTTAAAGTTCTTTTTAATTAGCCTGAATTGAACCCTGAGGCTGAACTAAATAGTTATCTAGAACTATCGGTAAGGTACAACTAGTGTTATATGAATTTAATTCATTCATATTTGAGATAAATTACTGATTTGTACACAAACGTGATTTAAGTAGAGCAACAAATATATAATTATAAATAAATTAGTTCACATATCAATATTTATATAAAAAGGAATGGCCTTCTATTTAAGGCAGAATCAAGTCAGGGCTTAATAATATTATATTCATACTTAATTATTCTGTCATCACAAAAAGTAAGTAGGTTAATCAGGGCTATTAAAAATTATTACACTTCATAAATCAATCACTACGAGTGATCAACTGCTGGCCGTCACTATAGGTAAGGATGTACTGCCTGCAGAACCGAGTCAATCGTTCAATCGCCATCTTCATAATAACATTTACATACAAATGTCACGCTGATTGACCAATAAGTGAGAGAGTTTAAAAAATTAAGGTCTCTACTCAACGCAGGACGCTCATCAAAAGAGTTCATGGTTGAATGAAACATGTACAGAGTGTACTCGAAACTCCCGCAACAACGTAATGTACACCTTTTCTTTATCTTAATAAAGTTTACATTTCGCTGACACGTCAGAGCCAGTCCTAATTGTCAGATTGAGAACGCATTACAATAAAAAACATTTTAAACTCTGTCGTCCAGCACATAAGGTCTGTTCTTATTCAGCACAAGGCGACATTCGAGAAGTAGGTTGAGAGAACGCACATCTAGACTCGTATATCACAGAGATTCATTAACTCATTGGTGTATGTAAGACGAGGATTGCCAAACAACAATGTACTCTAGGTAACAATGATATTAGACCTATTGAGATGAGTTTCCCACCCATGGGTACTGTTACGTAATTAGCATAATATTTTATTTACATTTAAAATCTGATTTACATAATTTATGTCGGATTTAAATGAGATCATGTTTTTCGACAATCTGTTCTATTGAATGTTGGTGCTAAAAAAGCTGTTAGCTTTCAATTTCTAAAAGCTTTCTATTGGTAGTGGCATAGGTACTGCAGCACCATTCACAAATATGAGTCTGATAAAATTGTAATAGGTTAGGAAAGCGAGCGGTAAGTGCACTTTCTATCGATTGTAAAAGTTTCGATAATCCCAGTGCCGTAACGCGAGGCAGAAACGTGGCGTCCTATTCCAAACGAAATCTATCAAAATACTGAGCATTTCAATTGTCAAGTTTTAACATTAAGTGTCCATTATGCGATCATTTAATGATATATTTTTTGTCCTTAATATACAATCCAGAGGATATTTTACAGAACAGAAATTGCATTATCATAACTCAATATTATTTTTCAAAAGTTTTATTGGCTGACGTTTGTCTTCCATCTCATCTACACTATTTGCGCTACAGCATGGTGCGGGTGACAGTTTCAGTAACTTTCGTTTCACTCTTGACAGTTGCCGCGATTTACAAATGATTCGTAATATATTAAATCTTTATTAACTATAGTAAATTAAATTAAACCCAACCAGAATGTTGAAGTCTACAAATAAAATCTAATTGAAAGAAAAATTAAGCAAAGTTTTATGCGTATAAAGTAACGCCGTAGACTTATTTAGTGATGGAATGTACTGCTACGATGGATAGTCGATGTTTTCTTACAATAAATAACGTATATTGTGCGTTGAATTTTTACTGTTCAAGTCTATAATTATATTAATTAAACAACAGAACACATGTAGGGTAAGATTGCTTAAAAGGTTGCTAAGAAAAAATATTATTATAATTTGATTATTTTATATAAATACAAAGATATGTAGCCATAAAATATTTATATTGACAAGTTTATACACGCAGTTTACGCAATAAGTTTATACACTGTACAACTGAATAACACACTCATAACAATATTAAAGAGAACTAGATTTATGCTGCGAGTATCGTTGGCGATAAAAATGAATTGCATAACGTCACATCCCTAGTCATGTGGTACTGACAGATGTCAACGTCATACAGGCAACTGTCACCCGCCCCATGTTACAGCCCAAATAGTATAGGAAAAATTGATGATGAAGTCTAGAACGGTACCCACCTGTCCGAGAGGTACAGTCGGAGAAGTTTGAGCAGGCTCAGACTCGCCTTCGAATCCCCTGCAGTTTTGTCGCCCCTTAGTATGCGGGGCGCCTACAAAAGACAGATTAATGCGCAAGCGATTCTCGCCTTTATCTGAGCCACCACCGACTTCCCAACTGTACCTGTGAAGTCATTTTAGAGGAGTCTAGTAACAAACCGATCAATCATCACAGCGTAACAAAATATTACTTAAATACTAGTGTCTTTAAAATAGACAGTTTTACAACTTGAAATATAACCATATTTACATTTTAACAGTATCCTATGTTTGATATAATTAAATAAAAACATTTACAAAATACAAAAACTATTTATAGTTACGATTTAGTAACTAGTCTGAGTATTTAGCTATAAATAATGCAACAAACGCGTCAAAAAAATGAATAATTCATAATATAAAAAGTGTGAACTTTCCTATTAAAATATAATATAAATTAAAAACTTTTTAATTGCAAATAAACCGACTTGAGATGGAAGTATTCTGCTATTCTTAAAGAATTTCAGTTACTTAATTCGTAAATTGAACCGATTTATACATAAAGTTCAATAATATAATCCAAGATCATTGCAACCACTCTTTTAGTTAGTGAGAAAGTTACGGACAAACCTACATGACATTATGAAACTCATGACAATTTTCACATTTGCATATCTAACACTTGATAAATACATACGCTTTAAAGCGACAACCTCCTTTTGAAATCTGTTGAATTAAAAGGCCCACAAAAACATAACCTGCATCAATTAAAAAAAAACACGAAATACATCGTTATACAAATTAAGAAATTATTCTCTTCCCATTATAGTAAACAGAAAATTAGCATACGCAATTTATATGAAGCTTTCTCTATGCCCACCAAGATATACCCGGTATTTAGTATACTACAAGTATACATATACGAATATAAAAAGAAAATATTTGTTTGTTTTTTGTAATTTATAAACTATTGAACTCTTTGATAAAGTAAAACAGCGGAAGATAGGACCTCGTAAATCTGGTCCTGATTTAAAAATTCGACTGTCACTTCGCGAAAATAACCGAGGCGATAAGGTGGGAGACGTACACGAACAAACTTCACTTCGTCTCGCTCGCGCGCCTTGTCACTGCATCATCCTGTCTCTTTCTCAGTTTCAATAAGTTTGTACGAGTACCAGATGCATTGCTCAAAACGTCATGCAAGGAGGTCGTTAATGTTCCGCTTTTTCAATTTAATTAATAATTAAAGATGAAACTAATTGCGTTCGGACAGACGTAGAAACGGCAGCTTGTACATAGTGCCATCCACGGAACCCAGTAATTGTTTGATCAATTAATTGTTGAGTGCGACCTCGACTAAGAAGTGGCAGTAGTTAATACTTAAAAGTATTTGTCATGTTTTGGGAAACTTACAGCTGTTCATGAATATGATAATATGTAAACAAAAATAGATCAACAAAGGCCAATCGGAAGGTTTCCACTTATAGTTAAAAATGTCTCTTAGTATATGAAGACTAGTATTCTTTGTTAGTCTTATATAAGACGACCGAGTAGCGTAGTTGTTGGTAGCCCTGCCTCATACGCCGGAGATGCCAGGTTCGAGTCCTGGCCGGGGCATTCATCTGTGTGATTAATAAAAATGTTCGTTCTCGGGCCATAGTCGTTCGTATTTATACATGTATATGTTTATTCTGAGTTCCCACCCAGTTCGCTGTATCCATAACACAAGCTCTGCTTACTTTTAGCCAGCCATACAGACCTTAAGTCCTACAATTAAGTGAGGTTAGCATTATTAATAATACTTGTTTATCATATAAATAATACATATTAAAAATGGTTTTTTTCACTCTTGAGAGAAAAATAAATAATTTTTAAAGCTTCTTAAATTTGTGCAAAGTTATCAAGTTTAATATTATCATTAAGTACAAAAGGATCAAAACAATATGGAGCTGTAATTGTGAAGGATTGACGCGATATACTGGACCAATATTATATCGGAAAATACCGACGTGATCACGAGTGTAATGCTGGTGAAGCCACATGGAACTGCTGGTTATATTCAAATTTATGATGTATTTCAATCAGCGCTGATTCTAAACTTCTAGGTCTAGAAGCAAGAAATTCTGCATTGCAACTTGACACAACATAAGAAGCAGAAAATAGGTATTGAAAAACCAACCCCTAACCGTGTGACACGGGTAGTAAAACTGAATAACCATGCAAACGAACTCACACGCATAAGCTAGTCCGAGTAAAATATAAAACCAAATCAACGAATAGAAAACCCGCTGCAAGTTATGAATAGCTGGCGATCCGGCTGCGTATGGAGTGGTGGTAAATTGCAAGACATCTCGGCGAATACCTTCACCGTCCCAATTGTGGTACTTTCCTTTTGAAATCGCTGCGCTCGCGCATACAGCGCTGCGTTGCTAACGCCCGTTTCTAAAGGTAACAGATGTTTTTGGTAAGAGAAGCTGTGACGGGATTTGACAGTTAGATTTATTAGAATAAAAAAAAAATGATTTCGCTGATTTTTAGGCCCTTGATTCAGAAAGTATTAAAGGATACTTTTTTGGAAATATTTAGACTTTAAGAGTTGATAACGGGGTTTTTGAATAAACGAGGTACTTTTGTAAATACCAATTGGATCTGACTGCTTGAATTTGAGAGTTTATTTTTAAGATAGCTATGAAAACAGCTGAAGCTATTAAGATGAAATCTTGCACATAGACCATACCTAGGGATAACACACGCTGGACACGCGATATATAGTCTAAGTGGTAATTTTAACACAACTTAAGTTTTAATCAGCAACCAGTGATATGAGCTTAAAAGCACGAAATATAAGATTCACCTCAATCCGTAAATAAACAACATTCGTTTTCATATTTGCTAAAGTAAAAATATGTTGTGACAACACTACAATTAGAAAAAATAAAACGAAGCAAAATAATTGCACGGAATTCTGTGAAGAAAACGGTCGAGCTGTTCACAAAGTTTAGGAAGTCTGCAATAATTTCAACGACGGGAATTTCACAACCATTTAAATACGAAACGGCAGAGAAAATAATATACTTTCATTTTGGATAACTTGATTAGCAAACGTAACTTCCATTATTAAATTTTTAGGGACTTACAAGTAACTTACACTCGATTATTCATAAAAGATCCGTTAATTCCAGATAATTATTATATATAAGATCCGTTGAATTAACAAGAACGAGAGAATACATTTTTGGCACCTGTTTTCAATGTATTTATTTTCAGTCAAAAATAGTGAGTCAGGTCAGTAATTAGACCAACCAGACGTAATAAAAATTTCGAAATATTGAAGCTAATGTAAATAAAAGTCAAATTGGACTAAACCTACTTCTCGAGCAATCATCTAAACACGACCAATAGATAAATAGCATTTGTCGTGTCGCTTGCTAATGTGCTAGTGCACCAGATTTCATAAGCGATCTCTCAGCTCCCTGAACTAGGTTAGGTGGTCGCGAGCCGGCAGCATCGAGCGCGGGCGATGTTAACCTACATACCGCCGGCACACATAGCGCGCCCCGCGGGGTCGCCTGCACCCCGGCACGTCATGACCCATGCTACCCCCTCCTCCTAACCTAGCCTCTGCTCTCGATCCAACACAAACGTCAAACTTCATAAGATAACCGCTACTCCACCTTTGTAAATTTTAACCGTTATAGTAACCGAAATCTTAAACTAACATGCAAGTGGTGTCATTATTGACTGGTATCATAACTATTAAATGTACCTCAATGACAATTTAATGATTTGAACAGGTTATAACAAATAGCGAGTTGAAATCGTTCTTTCGCTATTTTAAATTTGAGTTTACACGGTGTATTAAAATTGTACATACTTAGTTTATGTACGCATGATAGACTTTTCATATGTTGTGAGCAGGGCTAGCTAGAGTTCATTGACCACGGTGCCAGTGCAATTACTAAAGATCGATAACCTGATTTGCACAATTGCACTTGTCATGATTCATACGACGATCATATGAAAATCCTAATACATGAGGACATTTTGTGACATCCCATAGGTTAAAAAATCTGTAACGAAGCAATATAAATTTACGTTAAGCACATCGTTGAACTATTTTTTAAATTAAGCTCCCAACCATTTTTGGTGAGCTCAATGAACAGCATAACAATAACGTCAAAGGTGCAATAATTTACAAAGTTTCCGGTGCAGAGTATTTACCGGATATTCCGTTCACATCACTTAAGTTACAGACTAGGTAAGCAACGTATCTGTCTCTCAAGAGTTCGGCTTCTGAAGGAAACTGACTTTTCAAGAGTCGGTAGGTACTCTTAGTGCGAGATAAAAACATATCATATACTTAATAGCTGTAGACGCTATGCCGGATTCCAAAGCAGGGTCGACGTCCCTTAGTCCATTTAACCCGCTGATGACACGACACAATGCTGATATCATTCAAAATCAAAAATGCACTTGTACTGGTACTAGCCCCTACTCGGCATTAATTAAATTAACATAACAGGGGATCCCCAGACGACCGAACTTTGCTTTCTCACCCTAACTAATCTTATTATAGGGACGAAGGAAGACACATTTCGTTAAGATTAGGTACTGTAAGACACGCCGAAATCACAAGTAATTTTTTAGTATAATAAAGTTTATTTGGTAAACTATTTCTGCTATCTTTCTATTACAGTGGTGTACTTTATGTTAAGAGATAGATCTACTTGTAAATCATATCGAATCGGAAAAATATTTTACACTTTTAATAATTTGAGTTACCGACGGAAATTAGTTATTTGCCTTAACATCTTAACGTGGACTGCATGATATCTCATCAAAGGGAGATATGCCTAGTACCTGTTTCCATAAAACGGTATTTTTTAATTAAATATGTCTACGTAGTCTGGGCGGTTAAAAAATCATGGTTCTTATTAACTGAAAATTTGCGTCACAGGTAAACGTCCCACTTTGAACCAACACTCCTCAAATTAACTTACAAAAACTCATGAAGGTCTGGCAGGCTCGTAAGGCAGGCGGCGCCGCGCCGCCGCAACTAGCTTGACAATTTTTCGCTTTTTAACAATATTCAATCGATACCGAATATTTGGCGGTAAGACCACCGATTGTATAATTTACTTTGTACATCTCTCGTGTTGCATTTTAGTGTTATGCTAGTAATAAAAGTAAATTTTTAAATAATGATTACTTAAAATATCAACAATATTCAAATTATATCAAGCCAAGTTTCTGTTTGATGAAAAGTAGGGATGATCATTCATAAGTTTATCAGTAAGAATACTCCCTTTGTAGTCTGAAACCCCTTGATATAGTATATACGTACACAATTGAGTAAGCAAAAGCTCGAGTCACAAAGGTACGTTATAAACCGTTTTCAATACAAAATAGCCATGAAAATATCTCTTCCCGAAGGGCAGAAAGTTTGAAGTACACAAAAATATTAGGGCTGCAACAAAGAGGCCACCATATCAGAAAGTTATACATAATTCCCTCGAGTTTTTAGACGAAGATTTTCCTCTGAAAATCTTTATTCAGCGCGGATAGAATACAAGAGACGCGGAAAAAATGACCTCAAAAGATTCCTATAGCAACGTTTCCATTTATCATTACGGCTTAGGAGGGGCCTTGAAACCGAACTTGTTCAAGGCCTCAGAAAATGGGACCCGGAATATCCTTGTAGGGAGGGACCTTTGCGCGTTACTAGTACGCAAGGGCGAATCGACCCATTTCCAAAATGAAGCGCTTTACAAGGTTATTATTAATAACGAGGAAAATAAATAGTATAATGTCATCGCTAGGCGAGCCGGCTTCCGCGTTGACTTGTTCATCTCGCCAAACAAAACTGAAGGTTGCTTTAGACGTTATTGAAACTATTTGAATAAAAATCCTTTACGAATATTGTTCCATTATTTTTTTTAGGTTTTTATTATAAGTAAATTATCACTTGGCTCAATTTAACATGTACTAGTATTTTATCTTGATAAAAGACAGGTATGTAGAAAAATAAGGACAAATCAGCGTTTATTGTTTGAGAATGATCATCTTTTTTTTTACATTAATAAACACAATAAGACTGTCCGTAATTACATGCCAATACTATAATTAATAATTTTTTAATAGTTTACTTATCATCGATAAACTCTGAACTTTGAAACTTTGAGGATACATTTCATACAGAAAACGTACAACGATTAAGAGATCTATGTTTAAACTGTAATCACCGTGATAAAATATTCATTCAAAGCTTCTGTATTATACAGTGTGTCCCTCGGTCAAGTGCAAAGCCGAAAGAATGTGAAATATTTAAAAATTATTCAAGTTTTTACTAACTATAGTTTTTACCTTTTAGTATGGACTCTATGTTCAAAAGCTTCGACTTCTTTCAAAGGTCCAAATGCATAACAATAGGATAAAATAAAAAAGCCCCAAAAAGTGACTACCAAGATTTAAAACATTGCTTTAAAAAAAAAAAAGGATAATTTTTAAAATTATTTTTTCTTAAAGTTTCACCACATTATGCCCGTTTACTCATGTAATATTATGATTTATTATTTCTTTTTTTAAAAACATGCTTGCTAAGAGTCCAGAATATAAAGTAAAACCTTCTATTTAACTTTTCGATAATTTTTAATCTAATTTCATCCCCTTTTGGGATTACACTGTATCGAAGGACACACTGTATAGTTCATCCAAGGCAGGTTAAAAAATCTGATTAATAATAAGCCCCCTGGACATTATGAAGCATCAAACATGGCATCAGGCCTTACAATATTACAAACTTTATTAGGTATCGAAGACTTCCCCAAACTGGGCCTAGTGTTCTCCAGTAAAACCAGTACCTATAAAACTAAACTTGAACTCCCTCATCTTCGAGAAATACCCAGAGAGGTCTTACGGCAATGGCGTATTCACATGAAAGAACCTAAATCTATGGTAACTAACCATTGGTTAAGTAAAACCTTCCAGCAACAAATTTAAGCTATCTTTTGGAAAGGCCTTCTTAATTTTTTCATTTTAAAATTACCACCTAGCCTACATATTTATTACGTTGTGTGAGGTAGTGAGGAAAAAATAACACAGTTAAGGGTAATTTTTCGATGGTTAAATGAAACGCTCATAAAATCAGTTTTGTGGTCAACAATTAGAGATATGGTTATCTCTTGCTTTTCAATGTACATACCAAAACATACATATTCAGTTTCCTTTTGGGCATTTCACAACAATACAAGTACGACACATTATATATCTTAATTCTTGAACACACAAGTGGTTTTATTTGCGTTTAGAAAAATAACCTTTAAAATAAAAACTAGATAACATAATTTAAATTAAACTTTTGATATCAAACATATATTTTAAAAGAACCTTAGATTTCTATCATAATACTGTTCAAAGAAAGTCTGCATGAGTATTGTTGATCACCACCCCAAGTGCACTGTAGAATCACACTTATATGTATTATCATAAAGATTATCTGATTAAGAGCCTACCGTTGGTATGTTAGGTTATATCAAATTTCGCCTTATTCACATAAAGGTATTTCTTTTGCAAATGAAATCACTTATTTTGAATCTTAAATTACTTAAATCTGAAATATTCCTTGTTTTTAGCAGTTCCCCTTAAATTCAGAAATGGTCTTAATATACAAGCACCTGCACTTGCTCTTACTTGGCACAATCCAAACTTAAGTGAACAATAAAATCCTTAACATATTTTAGTTCAATTACCTCCCTATTTAACAAATAACTTTGTTGCACTCTGCGTCTTTAGCATTGATGCTTTCAGAATATTATCAAAAACATTATGTACAAGTTATAATTAATTTAGAAAATTCGATTATTTAGAAGTAAAACTATATTGGTTCCAAATTTAAATTTCCTTCTTAATTTTTTTCGAGCATTATGAAAATGAAATGAAAAATGGAGCTGCGTCGGGAACATTTTCGTACAATGATTTTTTACGACTTCAAGTGCAAAATGAAACCTGATGAATCGTTTAATCAGTCGATTTATCTTTTATTATTAATTATCTTTTATGAACAAGGCGCCTGCTAAAGCAACTGGTTAAAGAGTTTACGTGCGGTCGCTTAAATTTAAGTGATGAAGAAAGTAGTGGTCCTATACGGAGAGATTCAGCACAATCTGCATAATGGATTGGGAAGTGTTCATGATATTCTACACAACCACCTTTGGGTAAAGAGGATTGTTTCACGCCGAGTGCACCACAACCTCACCGGTGCGCAGGAGCAAGCGCGCTTGGAACGATGCCAAGATACGATTGATAAAGCAGGTTCTTCCCACCGTTTCTACGATGTCATAACAGGTGACAAATCCTAGATTTATCGATTTGATCCAGAAACAAAGCGCCAGTCAACAGAATGGCTGCTTCAAAACGAACCAACGCCTACGCAAGTGAAACTATCGACAAGCGCTGGAAAATTTTTAATCGCCAGTTTTTTCTCCTTAATGCTTGTCAGAAGTTTTTGCTACTGCGAGCAACAAGCCAACGCGCACGGGACTCCGAGGCCTTTTGCTCCACCACGGCAACGCGCCCGCGCACTCCGCGATCAACACGAGGGACTTCTTAAACACCACACCGGTAAAACTTTTCGGTCATCCACCTTACAGCCCTAATTTTGCACCGTGCGACTTCTTCTTGGTCCCTAATTAAAAACCAGCTCAGGAGGATACAGTTTTGATTGCCAGAAGATGCATTCACTGCGTTCGATAAGGCCTTTGGAGAAGTACCTGCTGCAGTTTTTATTTCTCAAAACTTATTGAGTGTCCCACATACAGCAGTAATAAAAACGAGTGCGTGATCTTGAAGGTTCCTGGTAAGGCAGTCAATTACATAAACATCTTGGACACTCCTTTTTTTTACTATTTTCATAACCGGCAAACGAAGAGGCGACCCACCAGGTCGTAGCCTTCAGTTGGGATTGCCTTTGTTCCAAACATTGTATTTGCTATTTCTTCCTTTAAACCGGAACACCATGTAAGCGTGATTATTATATCGGCCAAAATACGAAGGACCCAGGTGATATCTCACTAATAGAAACTCTAAAGATACTTCCACTAAATTGAGAACGTCAATGGTCGGGCCGATATCGAGGGAGAGCGAACAGCGCTGGCAGCGACATTCACATGTTGGCCCACAGGTTCGCGCATTGTAGTGAGGAGGCAACAATTTCACTTATTAGATGTTTTTGCCGATCTTGTTACACGACGAGCCTGGGGTGTATGAAAGGCATTGCAAGACTGCATTGAACTCTCTTATGCGCGGTTAACACGTAGAAATAGTTACAGAAGTAACAAAATTTTTAGTTACTACATTTCAATTGTGTGTCCAAACCCACAAAGTAGTTAAGCTCAAAATTTCAATAATGATGACAGTCAATAACTTAAGGTTTTCGTCTATTTTGTACGTAGATTAAAATTTGTGATGTCAGAGAAAAATTTGATTCAGAAATTATAAATTTCTAAGAAACTACGTTTATTTCTAAAGTTTTTACTTCGTATATTCTACATGCATTCTTATTGTAAATGCTTTTTAACAAATTTCAAAGTAGAGACAAAGCTCCACTCCGAATTGAAGTGCACTTAACTAAAAATGACGTCCAAACGTGTTAAGTTAGAAGCCCCCACGTACCAGAAAAATAAAACGAATCCATCTTCCTAACCAGTTGCTTACTACATTTTAACATAGCACTTGTCACTTACTCACTGTTTATATGTAATTTTTAACTTACAATTTTGTTAAAATTGATTTACCAACTTAACTAGTTAATATGTGTAAACCAGCCATTAAGATTCATTATAACAAAGGCCTAAGAAGGTTACTTACAAGGATTGCCTTGGAGCAATAGCGGTTTTGCCATGTTTGCTTTAGACGGAGTTTGCGAGCATAAGAATAAAAAAAATAAGAAAAATTCATCTCTCACACGCACACTATTGAGCTCTAATAATATTTTGAAATAATTTGCTTTAAAATCGGAGCTTCAAATGTAGAATGAAAATCTTACTGTAAAACACTGAGTATTTAATCTAATTTCTTTCCTACGTGACAATAATTTAATGGCTAATAATCTAACTGGGCATATTATTTAGTCTCTCATGCAACATGCTTTTTGATATATGTGTAAACTTTATTTTCTATTTATTTTATGTTTCAAACTATAGACATTATTCAATTTATTTATTATTATATTTCATATATTTATGACATTTATCAACACAATTACTCACAATTGGCATTTTACCCCCAACAGAAGTCTATTGGTATTAAGTAATTTGGCATCCATATGAAGGGAGTTTTATTGTAAATTTCATTATGAAGTTCCAATATTGCTTTCTCAAATATTTAATTCAACAACATACTATACTTAATATGAAAATCATACAAAGAACAATAGTAAATTAATAAATGCTGTTTTTCTGAGCACAGAATGTACCGTCTAAAACAATTTCAAGTATCATTAAATCATAAATGTTTAGTGAATACTAGACATTTTTACCTGCATACTAATTTAAAATATTTGTGACAAAAGATTATTGTAGCATAGATAACAAATCCAGAATGGGAGCCCCATATGTGTGGGTTTTAAGCACCTGATTGATCCTGTTTGTTGATAAACAGAAATTCTAAATATCAGGCTATTCAAAAATTTTAAATAACCTAATATTTTGAAGACACTGCCTCATAAAGAGGATATTTTACTTATACATTTTTTAATCACGTGATCAAACACAGCAAATGGAGAAATAAAATCTTTTCCATAGTTATGACCCTACCCAAAAGTCTATACTGCACAAGCATCAGTATTCTTCTGGATATTTGATTGCTCAAACTTAAGAAATACCATAAAATTATAGAAGAACATGTAGAATTAGTATTAATATGTTTTGGTGGGGTTTTATAGTGTCCTAGTACTATGAGATTTTTTTTTCTACTTTCTAATTTTGTTTGTACATTCAAGATACCTGTCCACCACCAATATGGCACTGTCATGTAGACAAACATATAAGGAAAAAATGAATTCTCAAATTGTATTTTGTTTTTAAGTAACAACTCTAAAAGTTCTAAAAGCTCTTTAAAATGTATGATTACTCACTTTATAACCTTTATACTTTAAATACACAATGATTACTTACAAATAAATGTGGTATCAAGCTATTACACATTTTGCCACTTTTCATACAACTAGTAACTAGTAAGTAAAGATTCTTTTTTATATGATTGGGACTTATTTATTTTGTGGTACTTAGAACTTAATGTGCCATATCCATTTTCTTATTTAACACCTTTTCAGTATCTATACTATCTATTAAGTAACAAAAGTACTTCTGCTAAGCTAAGGCACCATGTACAGCACACACACAGCAACCTTGTAATAATAATAATAATAAGAACAAAGCATTTACTCTTTGTAAATAACATAATGTGATGGAATAACCATTTGTTCCTGTGTGTTTGATATTTCCTTGAAGACCTTTCCTTTTAACCTTTTCCTTTAAGAATTGCAGTGATAACAGAATTAGACAATATTTTAGGTTAAAATTACTACTCTAAGGAAAAATAAAAAAATGTTCCGTTGTAATTATGAATTCATAATACACCTTATTATATAGGAAATACAATTCTTAAGACTTAAACATTATAAAATAATAATAATAAAATAATGTGTATACAATAAGTGAAATATAAACAAATAAAAACACCCTGAGTGTCTAAATTTTAAATACAAAACAAAATTGGAAAATGATAAGAGCTCCAAATGAAATAAGCAATGTAAAGATTAAAGAAGAAGAAATTCCATTGATAGTAGAATTAACCAAATCCTGACTCCACCTAGGGTACAATAATTTAAAATGGAAGTTGTAATTGATTTGACATGTATGCACAAAGTCGTCTAACCAATCAGATAAGAAAGTAATAAAAGTGTAATTAAATATGAAACATTCTCACACTACATCCCCATTACTGAAAGGGTTGTAATAACTTCAATGGCAGAACCATAGATTGCTGGTATGGTAACTCAAGGTTGACGTTGATTATGTGGGTAATAAAAAAGACCATAATTTTCTGCCGTCATATTCCATAAAATAAAAATATCAAGGCCAGACTGTGAAAATATTCTACTGCCAATCAAAATATGGTTTGACGTTCATGATGTAAATCACACTCACCAACTCCGAGAGATCCAGTTGTGCGGCTTATATGAACATCACACAAATAATTTACAGAAATAAAGGAGAAGATTGAAATAAACTGCTTTCCTTTTCTACAAAATCATTAAATAAAAACAAAAGAAGAAAGAACAGCACTACGAGCACAAAACGATGAACAAATCAGTAGACAAGATAGACTTTTTTCAGTAATTTTACCTTTTTTATTTTTAATCCAAGGAAAACGGAGCTCTTTCTTCTTTAGGTGTTTCAAACTATAAGATTCGTTTGAATACAGCATGTCTAATCGCCAACAAATATGGTGAATAGTATAAAATTAAATGAATTTACCAACAGCTAGCAACGAACAAATAACACACATTGTATGTTTTGTATTTTTACCTGTAATCTTAATTTTAATTTTGACGGGATATTTTTACTAATTTAATCGAAACTTCTACAATTTCATATACTTAAATAATTAAATTGTCTCACAAAGGCTTTGATCAGTAGGTATTCAACCCTTACCACGTACATAGGCAGTTTTAAGATCATTCATTGCTTTTTGATTATTCCCCATAAGATGATCTACAAAATGATGCACGGTGGCATGGGATGGAAAAGCACTCTATGATGTGTGTTTTAAATCGGTAAAATATGTTTTAAACATTTACAATATGTTTGGTTAGGCGCTTGATTCTTGCTATGGGAATCTGGGGCATCTTGGGTCTCCAACCTAAATCCGTGATATTTGATCGAACAATTAACATACAACTATTTACTGTTCATATTAATGACTTAATACGATGTAGGTAGACCGGCATCACACTGCCATGGCTCATTTGGACAAATCACGAAATGAAGAATCACTAGCCATAGGGGTAGGTACGTAAAGTTTTAAATTCCATAATACTTACTCGCAAACTACACAAACTAAAAGTTTGTAAATTATATATTATTGAAATTTATTAATTATACATTCTTTATTTGTTTATTTCAAGTATTTTGTTCTAGTTCTAGATACCCTACATGAGCCCATTCAATGACATTGACATATTAGTTTCTGGCAGCCCCATCTATTGCGATGGTTGGTACAAATTTTTGATGTTTTGAAAACCTCTCATTCTGACTAAAGCTTAAATCCACTTGAAGTAATTATTTAATAATACCTTCCATTATTCTGAAAAAACTTCCATACAGCAGTATAGCGTACCTGGCTCATGAAACCATGCCAGGTGTGTAGAGTATGAGCTTTCACCTTCACTCTTCATCGAGTGTACGTGTTTAATTTTTGTATGAAACAAAATTAATTTATTGACTTTATCTTTAGATACCACTATTCAAATTTCTTGTCAAAACAGACGCGTTCACGCTGTGAAGTGAAAGTGAAAAATCGCACTCTGCACACTGTACTCAAATCGACGAACTTAATATATATACATATTGCTTGACTGTAGCACTATAGCAGGGAGTGATCTTTCTATATATAAATAGAGGGTAGTGTTTTCAAAATATTGAAAGATGGTGAAAGAAGTTACGACCCCGATTTTGATAAAAACTAAAACTGTATCATTATACTTTTAAAAATAAATATCCCAAGCCAGGAATTGGAAATTTCGTTCACACATGTTAATGGAAGATCATTTATAACTTCAATTTATAAGTCTGCGGTACCATGTTGTATGAATTCTTATTTGTGATGTTTAGTATTGTTCATAAAAGCAGTCAATTTCAAATGCTGTTCTTATTTCAAATTTGTAATCGTTGTGGTCAAAGGCCGCAGCAGAAAACAATAAAATTCGAAAGTCAAATGCACCAATATAAAATCTTCTTGTACTGTGTTATTTTTTTTGTATTAGATAGTATATAGACCTAGCGCCGGAACTTAAACTACACCTACACGCGATACGCCTAAGGGCACTCGGGAGGGCACGGACCTCGACTCAGGACGTCGTATATTGAAACTACCATTGGTTCGGAAAGATCATTTTACTGGTAAAGAACCAGCAAGAAACTTAGTAGGAATGCGTACACCACTTTAGCCTGGCAAATCGGTGGGTTAAAAGATTCGAATACCGTGTTGTCGTATTTGTAACCGGAACGCAGGCATTCCTTGTTGTAATAGCGTCGTCTGGATCAGTTAATGAAGCAGACGCCTGTAGATGTTGAGTTGTGACGATGAATCTTTGTTTACACATTTGCCAATAGTAGAATGTTCGGATATCATAAAATCTAACTTCAGGATAATCATATTATCCAACAATACATACAGCTAATAGAATATTGCCTGACTACAAATTACATACTTCATCTAAAATGGTAAGATCTAACTTCTAATTGATGGTGTAGCGATGGGGAGCCCAGTAGTCGCCAATTTGTGAACCTCGCTTTGACTATTCTCCTGTTGGACTAAGATTGTGGAAAAGGTATGTAGATGTTATTTTTTTACATCCTGGATGGTGGGCCATCAGAAATAGGTGAGTGATCAAATTATATAAATCACCTTCATCCTAAAATAAAATTTGCTGCAGTGCTGGAGAAGCACAGATCTCCAGCATTCCTTGTGTAAAAGTGACGATTAAAAATAGCTGTGAGATAAGTTAGGCAGTCTACAGAAAACTAACACACACTGATAGATACCTTTACACTTCTGTACTACCACTCACGTCATCTCAACGCAGTAATTACTTTACTAACCAATCGTGCCTTAGACCTTTGCGACGAAGATCATGTTGAACAAGAATTTACACACGTACAAGAGGCGCTGTTTAAGAATGGACATTATATGAGAGTAAAGAAGGACAAATGTAACTAAAACCCCTAAGGTGAAGTGTCAGCCTTCGGTTTTACCATAGCTAAAGGAGTTACATATAGAATAGGTTCATATTAAATAGCTTTTCCACAGACATCATTTTTACTCCATCTCAGAACATTTTATTTATAAAATTGATCGAACTATATAAAACTGACTGCAGTACGCCTAAACACATAATAGCTTTCAAAAAGAATTCAAATTCAAATATTTATTTCGCAACATTGACAATTACTTGTTCTTATTGACGTCAAATAAAGCATGACTCTACTACCAGTTCGTAAGTTCGTAAAGTAACTTCACGGGTATATTTTTTTTCAATTTAAACAGTGTCTCTTTATGTCTATACAAAATTATTCTTATATGCATCTGCTAGTTGGGCAAGTCTCCCTCCCCCAACCGGCACCTCAACCATATTGGGGGAAGTGAGCGAACCGACACTCGACGCTACATTCATAACTCTGCCGTCACCGAACATCTGCTAGACTTGGGCCCCAACCACTGGATAGAGTATTGCGTAGCATCACTAAGTAGTTTGTGGAGTATTGTAACACTGTCTACGGAATGGCGATACATACCGCGACTCGTTAAAGAAGCTTTAGAAATAAAGAAAAATTCTAACATTTTAAATCGTGATGAGGGCTTTTAATTATCTCTAACGTGGAACCCAGCGGTCAAGACAAGTTAAAAGTTGGCAAAACCAAAGTTTCAAACTAAGTATGCTCCGTCAAAAACCCAGTAACATTCTAAGTGTATTTTTTAAAAGTGAGTTTCGTGCGAGTTCCATTAGTTGTTCAGTTGTCCACTAAGAAGAACTAGAAAGCGGGTAGATCAATTCGTCTTCCTCTGTCATCATCAACTACTAGCATGTACCAGTCTCTGTCATCATGGCGCTTGCAACATTGACAAACAATAGGAAACTATTTAATAAAAATTAGAATGATGGTAAGTATCCGGTTAATTCCTTAAATAATAGTCTGATCGTTTTTCACTGCTGATGCTCGTCGCTGCTGGTATAGTTGGTATATGTTTGCTATTAAACCTAAAATATCTCTTTTTACTTTCGATAATAAGTATGTGTTTGACGAATATAAAAGACAACCTTATAATAAATAGCACTTGTACAAGTAAAAATAACTTTTTGCTTGTAAAACACCATGGCAGTATGATGCAATACTTTTAATTTATATTAAATCCATTAAAAAAATTAACTAGTCTATGGATAGATAGATGAAATTTATGAATTTTGAGGTTAGGATTGTAAAGCAAGAATATTTTTTATTTGGTATTACAAAAGTAAGTTGACTAAGTATTTGAAATATTTGGTAAAACATGGCTGATGAAGAAATCAACGGGGACACTGATGATATTCAGGTTGATAAAGATAAAAGCCAAAAGAAAACAGCAAAACACGACAGTGGGGTTGCGGATTTAGAAAAAGTTACAGACTACGCAGAGGAAAAAGAAATATCTTCACAAGACATATCAGGTGTAAGTATATTTTATACGCAGTATGATTTCTTAATAGTAAGATCAGTCCAGTTACAGGAACACATAAACATATAAGTAATATGAGTTATTGTTAATAAAATTATTTTATATTTTGTTGCAATACTTCATATGTACAGAATAATTTAGTCATTATTATATTATGTAATTAAAATTAGTAATTAGAGCAACCATTATGCTGTGCCACAGTTAAATATGTGTTCAAATAATAAAATGTTGCCCCGTAATGTTACCAAATTTCCAACTATAAACTGATTTGTATTGATTTGACAGTTTTATAATTTATTCAGTTCTATGTTAATTAATTTCAGGCACTGTCTTTAATTGGTGACAGACGCAACAAAGAAGCAGCAGAAAGACTTGAGAAAGAAAAGGAACTTCAAAAAGTTTCTGTGAAGAAAGATGATATTGAACTAATAGTAAGTATATCCTACTAATGTTGTAATGTAGTAAAATCTGTGAAATATGGTTTACAGTAAAGACAAATGCTATAAATTTTGTGTGTTACATACAATTCAGTTGTCAATACTCAAGGAGGATACAAGTCTTAAGATAAGATAAAATCTTTATTTTTCAATATATGGTACAGTTAAGTCTTAAATATAAATTAGTTCCAACATATACTGCTGATTATTCAGCATGCAGAAATAAAATTGGAAATAAATATCTAAATCATTAAGCAATTGAATTAATTATTATTACATAAATTACATTAGCAATTAAAATGTAATCAAATCTAATAAGTTATGTCTCAAGGTAAAACAAATGAAAATAACAAATAACAGTAAATAGTCTTAAATGTACAAACTAATGTTAAAAGATGTCAAAGCATACAGGGTGGCCAGAAAAGTGATGTCCAAAAATTTTTTTAGGTGCCTCGTTATTTTTCATACTTTTCAAATTACAATTTTTTTTTTTTGACTGGAATAATACTACTTGCCCTGTTTGCCTCAATACTATTATTTTCATGCCAAGTACCTATTTTCAAATGAATTCTTTCAATATTTACTCAGTATCACAGGCTTTAAAATATCTGAACAAATATGACATTGCCATTGTCTGCTTATGGTATGTTCATTTTACAAAGCTATTGATGCATATCAAAACAAAGTTGTCTCTCAAATATTTTGCTATTACTTTTTTATTAGAAACCTTTCTAAAAATTTTTCTTGTGTCAGAATGGAGAAGATTTCTTACTCACAATAGTTATATTTATTATTTAAGAATTTAATTGATTCTTAATATTAATAATTATTTATATGTCATTAGGCTAAATACATATGTCATAAATTTTACTCAATGTATCAAGGACTGCTTTTACTACAGTAGTATTGCAAGTAGTAGAAATGAGTAGTACTTACATGATTGTATCTCAATCAATACATTGGTATCGGATCATACCAATATTGACTGTTATTGGGTCAGTCTGCTGGTTGTGCTCCCTTGTGTGGCTTTAAATATATGTCTCTCTCTAACTCATATCCTTGAGAGAATATTTTGAGATAACTGTGCAAGAATTTTAATGATAAACCTCAAGGTTTTATGAATAAATCAATTTTATTTAGTCAAAACATAACATTGGAAACAAGCTTTTAGGTGTATAATGTATGTTAACTTTATAATTTAGAACAAAAATAAAAGCTTAAGCGCAACTACACTACTTACAATTTTACACAGAGTAGATAAAATACAATTATTATTTTGTGCAGTTGATTCTAGGACATGTGTAGACCTATATATATGTAGGTTAGTTTTAGTTTTACTTTAATTTAGGCTGTTGAAACTGAGGATGATATAAGGATTAAAATGGCAACATAATATTGATTAAAATTATATCAAGAAAATTAATATTAAAGCAAATCATCTGATGGCAGTTGGCATCATGTTGTCAACATGATTTATAGTCTGACCAAATTATCTGTTAACTGACAAGTCTTACTAGTATTGTTTAAATGTTGCCATTTTATTAAATGGCTAATTAATTCTAACAAATTAATGAAGACCAATTTTGTCAACAATATGTATGAATCATTGAAGAATAAATTGGGGGTTTAAAATATAGTATGTCAATAATGCCTGTGCCTTTTGTGTTCCCACTGTTTTATATCAACAATGTTATAGTAAAATCCCTCAACAAACATGCTATGGATGATTATACACGTAACTGATGCGGTAAAAACTGACCTTGTAAAACATTCACATAGGAATGAAAATACAACAATAACTTTTAAATTAGCACCCATTCACCCAGATAGGATTGAAAAGACGTTTGGTGAAGGGTTTGGAGAAAGATGATCTAAGTTAAATGTAGGAGGAATAACTTTTTTTATGGAACCTTCTTTGTGATGTGATGCTTGAGTGTTTGAAATCTGATCAATTAAAATATCTTTAGTAATATTCTTACCCCAAAAAAGCATTTTGCAAGGTGTGTGTTATGGTTATAGAAAATAATAATCACATGCTTGCACATGTCTTCTTCAACCTAATACTAAAGTTTGTAGAAAAAGAAGTTGCTTTAAGGGATTTACTTGATGTTGAAGAATTAATACTTGGTTACTGTCTGGGTATGTATTTCAGTTGTATCCCTCACAGTATCTATGTATTGGTTAAAGCAAAATTCTCTATCAATTCATACTATAGTAAATAAATTGTAAAAAAAATATTTTTATTGTTTTTCAGGTCAAAGAGCTGGAGATCTCGAGAACATTAGCAGAACGCACTCTACGGGAACACAGAGGTGACTTAGTAGCGGCTTTAACTACTCTTACAAATTAACTGTATATATATTTATATTTAATTGGCATACCAAATTTTTTAATAAATGCCTTAAAAACTCTGTTTCTCTTTCTCTTTTATAATTTTTGGCGCAGAAAGTTACGAATTATAAACCTTTCGCTCCATCATCTTTATTTCTTACTGAAAAAACACAAGTGTCTTAAATATTCAGTTATTTCATAATTTTATTCATTCTCACAACTTTCTGGCTTCTTAGATTGTACCACAGCAAAAGCAACGCCATCTATATTTTAATAAACTAAATATAAATTAAATTTAAGTACACTGCTTTTGCAATACGCAAGCTTTATAAGTGGTTAACATCAAAAGTTACAGGTTTAATATACAGGATGGCGCTGCTGTATTTTCGAATTGATTGTCGGTTTTTAAGCATTTTTTATTAGTAAATAATAAAACATTAATAGATCAGTATTTATTTATGTATAAATTATATAAATAATAAAATTGTCGCTTCAAATTCAATTATGTACAAATAATAACTTAATTCTTCTTATCGTTGTTCAGAAGGCATTTCATTGGTTACTGTGGTGGTATTTCCAGTGGTAGGTATCTCAGGTTTTATTTCTTCTGGTGTGTAAGGAGGTGGAGGGATGCTGTTGTCGTGGATCTGTAGTTCAATAAAAAAATATATTTAAATTGAACACATCCTAGCTCTTATTAGTTAGTTAGTAAATTGGAAAATGGCAATCACATGTTGGTGGAACATAGGACAAAAAATAAAAGACGCCAAAAAATTAACTTCGTTGGGCATTGAGATATACAGGGTGTCCCAAAAGTCGACGATAAACCGGAAGCAGGAGATACAATAAGTCATAACAGCTGTGGTTATGAAACAATAGGTATTAAAAAAAAAACAAAAAATCAACACCCTGTGATGATCATTTCAACCTTGTTGCTACAAGCTGTAACTTTTGCTCGGTTTTATTTCTTGTGATACAGCCCTGAGCAATGCTTCTACCAATTGTAGCCTTACATTTAAAGTCGTCTAGTTTCGTTTAGAAGATTTCTCGTTTCTACCAACCAACAATTTTTGCTTAACTTTAACCTACTGTAATAGCAAACCTACTGTTTAATACCATGTTTTTTCAATGTTCTTGCGATCTAAGTGAATGTGAAAGAGAAAGCGCTATATAAAAATAAATATAAATATATAAATACGCCAAGTTTAAACAGCGAGAGTAAACCTATTAAAGTTTGCACATTTAAAACTGATTTCATAATGACCTAATAGTACTTTCATAGTTATCTTACTCTATTGTTTATATAAGTATCTATTATTATAAAGTAAGAGGGAATACAAAGAGGGAAGATTTGTTTGTTTGTGTATATGTACCAGTTCGCTTCGAGTTGGCCGTCGATGACCGTTATAAAATGACGTAACGGGCACGTTAATTGGTAAACGATAACAAATTCGAAGCGTGAATTTTTTGTAAATATTTTTTTATGAATTTTTTTCCTATTATATTTTATTATTACTATACATTGTTTATATATTCTTATTTAGTTTTTCGCCGCAGCTTAACAAGCATAGAAATCGGAATATAAAGTATCCTACTGCTCAGTAGTATGTCTGAGTTAAATTTTATCCAAATCAGCTTAGTAGTTTTATACAATATAAAAATACAAATCTTTCCTCTTTATAATATTGCGTTGCTAACGGTACTAATAGGGTCTGTGTAGGAGCGCGGTGCGGTGAAGCTGGAAGGGAAGTAGCGGCCAACCAGCGAGCACGCGTTCTCCTGATGTTTGTTTGTCGATATTGCTTGTGATTATTATATCGACTAATGATGCGTTGCCCTTTCGATTGTCTTTGTTCCAGTTCATGCAGTAGCTGTTTCTTTCATTTCACCGGAACATACCACGTAAACTTGATTAGTTAAAAGACTGTATTGCCACTAAAAATCAGTGGTTGTCAACCTTTGTTGGCTAGGGACCACAATAATTAACACAATTACCCTAGGCCACAATATTTGAGATAAGTAATGGAAAAAATTCAAAAGTAATATGAAATAATAGTGTTATAATAGTGGCGATCCTCTGGAGAAAAAGTTTGTTTTCGTCGGTTAGTGTAGTTAAGTGTAAAAGTGTGCGTATCGCTTGTATTAAGATAGAACAACAAACACGGTCGTCGCTTGTTTTTTCTATTAATATGCCTACAGGCTCGATGGAGAATTTAACTGAATTTACCGAGTGTTTAAGTGCGTTTAAGTGTTTAAGTAAATATACGCAATAATTGAAACTAATAATGTGGAATCGGTGTTGTTGTTGGGAGATTTCAACGCGCACCCCGGTGAGTCATTTAATCTTGAACTTTTGTGAGGAGCAGTCGTGGTCGTGTGTCGATCAGGAACTCTTACCGGCGGACACGTATACTTTCATTAGTGACGCGCACGGGTGTAGGAGGTGGCTCGACCACTGTGTAGTGACTGAGTCGGTCTGTGATTAGTGCTGCGGTTTTGTATGACACTTACTGGTCGGACCATATACCGATGTTAATTGAGTTTCATTTTAATTTAATACAACCTAAAACAATGGTATCAATTACAGACGATAATAGAACTAGTAAGAATAAGATTATATGGGGGGAAAGGGACTTTTGTCAAATAAATAAATATCAATTAATTTGTCACGCAAAGCTCAAAGAAATTGACTTTCCACCAGAATTAAATGAATGTAGTGATAAGATTTGTACTAATAGTAATCATAGGTAAATTTTAAATAGTATGTATAATAAAATTATAGGTATAATGATAGAAGCCGCGGAGTGTACAAGTAATTTTATGACTAAGACTAAAAAGTATGTACCCGGTTGGAACGTGCATGTTAAAGATGCGCACGGGGAGGCTCGGCTTGCCTTCCAACAGTGGACGTCCAACGGTAGACCTAGGGTAGGCCATTTTTATGAAAAAATTTACGAAACGCGAAAACTTTTTAAGAGTAAGCTAAAGTGGTGTCAAGATAATCAAACACAAATAAAAATGAATATCTTAGCTAAACACAACGAAGCGAAAACCTTTAAAAAGTTTTGCAAGTCTACGAATAGTTTGAATCCCAGGCCGAGCCTGCCGGTGACCATAGCTGGTGAACACGAACCGACTGCTATTGCCAATAAGTTCAAAGACCATTTTAGGGTTCTGTCTTCACAATGTCAAAGCTCTCGCATGAACGATGCGGAGGCCATCAATAAACATCTGACAGTGAAATTTTCATCTAAAGAGATTGATAGTATCATAAAAGTTATGGTTAGAGGCAAATCACCTGGCCACGATGGACTCAGCATCGAACATCTGCAGCACGCTGGCGTTCATCTGCCTAGGGTTCTTAACATGTCGTTCGCGTTATGTGTGGGGCATTGCTACTTACCGGATAAGATGATTAAAACTATTGTCATACCTATACCTAAAAACAAAACCGGAGATGCGTCGGATATAAGTAACTACAGGCCTATTTCGTTAGCGACTGTCATCGCAAAGGTGCTGGATAGTGTTCCGTACAGGCACATGGCTGGACGTATAGAATTGCACGACGCGCAGTTCGGCTTTCGGCCGGGCTTATCCACAGAAAGCGCAGTCTTGGCCTTAAAACATACTGTGCATTATTACATCAAATGCAATACACCCGTGGTCGCCTGTTTCCTGGACCTATCCAAAGCCTTTGATTTAGTTTCTTATGAGCTTTTATGGCAAAAACTAAAAGAAGATACCCAGGTCGCTGATGAAGTAGTGACTGTACTTGATTATTGGTACAGGAACCAGACAAATCATGTGAGGTGGGCAGGATCCCTATCGGACGCATACGGGTTAGAAGTCGGAGTAAGGCAGGGGGGGTTGAGCTCTCCTACACTTTTTAACCTTTATGTAAACCGCTTGATTGGGGAGCTCAGCAAAGCCAATGTTGGGTGTCATATAGGTGGAATATGTCTCAACAATCTAAGTTACGCTGACGACATGGTTTTGGTCAGCCCCTCAAACCGACGCATGAGGAAACTGCTTCACATACGTGAAAAAAATGCGGAGGCCCACGGACTCAGATATAATGCTGATAAAAGCAAACTCTTGGTTTTTAAAGCCGGTAATAAAACCTATCTTAACCTGCCGCCTGTTACTCTCGCAGGGTCGCCTCTAAACAGAGTTAAAAGCTTTTAAGTATCTGGGTCACTGGATCTCCGAGGATCTAAAAGACAGCTTGGACATTGAGAGGGAACGCAGGGCGTTGTGTGTCCGGTGTTAAATGCTGGCCCGCAGATTTGTACGATGTACGAGGGAGGTAAAACTTGTTCTCTTTAAAGCGTATTGTCAGTCCCTCTACACGTGCAGTCTGTGGCTCAGCTATACGCGTCGGGAATATAGCGCCCTGAGAGTTCAATACAACAATGGTTTTAGGGCACTGTTGGGATTGCCGCGACGCAGTAGTGCATCTGGCATGTTTGCAGAAGCGCGTACAGACGGTTTTCACGCGATTATAAGAAAACGCTGTGCCTCTATGCTCGAGCGCGTTCGCGGCAGTCCCAACAGCATAATCAAGGCAACAGCAGACAGGCGGTACAGCCCGATGCTGGCGCACTGGCAGCGCGTGCACTCCTCGCGCTGATCTCCCATGCGTGTATTTGTTTGTATTTTTTATGTTTTATTTGAATTTTATTCCATTTTATTTTACGTGTCACCAACATAGATATTAAGAATTCTATGTTTTACTAACCACATATGGATTTACTTTCTGAAATAAATTATTATTATTATTATTATTATTATTGAAACATTTAATTTTATGTAGATTATTCAGTTTGTATTATGGAGATTTATAAGCTTGTATCTTTGATTTTTTGTGATTATTTTTGCTCAAAGCTTTGCGGATACCATCATTTATTTTCAATCGTTCCATAATTGCATTAAAATGAACACAAGAAAGGCTTCTATAGCCCGTTATTGCGATATTACAACATTTGTTTATTACAACATACGGACCTAATTTTAGACCACCACAGGTGGTCAGTGATGCAGCTGAATGTACAGAGCCGGTTCAGACATTTTTGAACCATTGCAAAGGTACATTACCCAGAAGTAACGACCTATCTTTTATCCTAGAAGTTCGTCGTTGAAGTCGCACAAGAATCTCTAGAGAGTCATAAAAAGCATAACGGGCGTTACCCACATGTTCGGACCGTCGCATGTCAGTATACATTGAACAAAAGGCCGGCTCGAAGCGACTACTACGCATATTCGGCCAGTGCCGATCGGGCACCTAGACAAAATCCGAACGATATTAGCGACATTTTTCCCGAACGTTCATCTACATATACAGGGTGACTTGTAACTCGACATATTCCTCTTGGGATGTGATACCGAACCGAACATGTGGTAAGCGGCCCTTACAAATTTAATATAATGGATAAGTTCGCCATTTTATGAGCAACTTTTTAACAAACATTGTGACAAAAAAGGAATTTTAGAAGATTCCAGTACCTACTTAAGCAAGTTTTATGAAGTAGGTAAACACACGATGTATCTGTGCTAGTTTAAATCATGTATAAATTATTTTCGTGCTTACCCGACGCGTTGCGTGATTACCGTCTACCACGTGCATTATCTCCTCGATGTTAGAACAACTGTTTTACTACAAAAAATATTAAACCTCATATAAAAAATATTACTAAACCTAGTTTATCCTTAGACATTGTTGCAATATATTTTATCAAACTATCAAACTTTCTGTGAAATGGCAGTGTTTTAAAACTCGGCAGTAATTTTTTTATAATTTACAAGTTTTTGTCTCTATAGTTTTTTTTTAGAAATTAGTATACATTTCAATAAATTGGCGACATTAAAGCGGTACTGATAATAAATCTTGAACGTTGTGGCAATCAGCCGCCGTTACTTTGCGGCGAACTATTTCTGCCAATGGCACGTATTGGAATAGACACTACTTTCTAAATGGGGCCAAATAGGATTTTGATTTTGCCAGCTAGGGTAGAACTGGAACATTGGGTTACCTAGAACATTATGTATAATAACTTAATAACTACTAGATAGTACACCAGGCCACTATGAGAGTTTCGCGAAAAAAAGTTGAACAAGGCGCCTTCTAAAGCAACTGTGTACCGCTGGTACCTATAACGAGTTTAAGTGAGGTCGCTTATTTGAAGTGGTCGTCCTTTGACTGCTGTTACCACAATAGTCTTAAAATGTATTTCATAGGATAGCTTTGATTGTGCGTATAAAAGCACTCTTAGAATATTTGTATGTGGGAATAGTTTAAGTGGTTTAAGGCCTGTCAAAACTGACACATGACGTTACTTTGTTGATGTTTTTATTAGTCGATTATAGATTTTAAAAGCTTGCTTATTAATTTTCTTTTGTAATAATGTTAGAAAATGGCTCCTGCTTCATTCAGGGTCAAAGATCTTAATGAAATTATAGCTTTAGACTTTATCGACGAACAATCAGAATGTTAGCGCGCTATTTACCGTTCCGATTGCAATAGCACTAATACCACTTTTGGCGCGCTAAAACGAATCGGAACGGTTTTGAGCACTTTTAGCGCTGATAGCGCTGTGAGCGGCAAACGGAACGCACCAAAGAGGTTTAGTACAGCGCCCACTGTTGAAGTTAATACGTAGCTTCTTTTTTTAAAACTGAATACCTCTCATTCTAGTGAATTTTAAAAAGGCCTTAAATCATAATTAAGTTGTGTTTAAAGCAAAATAACTTACAAATCCAGCATTGACATAGTCAGCAGCCACGGTGGATTCTCTAGGCGGTGCTCCGGAATATCTAAAACAATAGGTATTGTTTCTTTTGATTCTTTACGACTTTAGGTTTAAGAAGAAAGTCTGAAATAAAAACGTTTATTATAATACCGGTTATAAAATTCGAAAATCGGTTCATAATATTAAAAACAAACCAAATACTTTAATGAATTTTTCACTAAATACTTTACCCATATACTAATGTTTTTTACTCATGTCTATTAAAATACCGGTGTGAAGAACACAGATTAAGTTTGACTAAGAATTTAGCAGAACAGATCAAGTCTTAGTTTAGGCCAATATGTTGGCCGTCTTTATGGATTATAGCCCTTACCGAGGCGGAGCATTCCTTAACCTTTCGTCGACGTACAATTGCATGCTTCCAATAGACATACGGCTGTCTGGTCTTGAGGTACCCAGGGGTCTGTAAAATGTAAAGAAGTAATCAATAAATATGCCTTATTTATTTACATTTAAAGCTGTAAATATATGTCTATAGTGCTCTTAGTGAAACTCGTAAATGACCCTGGAATGCGTTTTGTCACTTGTAGTATGTAAGTAAGTATGTGAGAACTGGCATGAAAGAGCCTGTTTACTAAACGGAGCAAAAAAAACATTCTTTTAATGAAAAAAATGATGATTTTTTTCTTCTTCAATTATTATTTATTTACTAAAGTAGGTCATTTTAAACGAAAAACCTTAACTGCTATGGAAACATCAATAAGTATAATATTCATTTTAAAAAAAATTGTTTTTTGGCTCTTTTTTCTAACATTTCGGTATTGAAAGAGCTACTAAAAGTTATGAAAGAGCCAGTCTGTATTATAAAGTGTAATTGTGAAAATTATGCAAAATAATATATATCTAGGCCATATCTGAAGCCAATAATATAATAATATATGAAAAAAAATGCATATTTACTACGGTTTTATTTTATTTACAAAATTTATATTTAGGGTTATGAAAAAGCCGGTTATGAAAGAGCCAGCTCTTTTAAGGCCCATTCATCCGGCTCTATCACGAATTATTCTTTAAAAAAATATAACCCTTAAAATAACAACAATATCAAAACTTTTGCGGCTCACATTTTACGAAACTGCAAAGCCAAATATATGCACAAACTCAATCTACAATCCATTTACTATACTTCTTTTCAGTAAAATACCAAAAAACAAGTTTACTGAAGCAAAATACTTACTTTTTGTACCAAAAACTTTGACTCGAAGTGCCGGCGTCAGTGGCGGATTTACACATTTGTCGCCAGTAGGCCATTCAAATTTTGCCGCTCCTACTGATTTTTTGTTCCCCTACCGGCAACTTTCAGTATTTTTTCATAAACGGACGTTGGAGTAATCAATTTACTGTACAGTACTAAGATATTGTAATTTTTGTTAAATTCTCGACTCATTTCCTCCGTGTATATAATAATGTTTGTTTTTCATTTCTATAAGACAAACAATTTTTTTTGGGTTAAATTTGCCGCCCACTAAAATCTGCCGACTACTCAGCCTGCTGGTAAATTCGCCACTGGCCGGCGTCCGTTGGTTTCGGCGGACTGTCAAATGTTTGTGGATGACGGGGAATCACTGTTGCGTACTTAAAAATAAAATTACCAACCAAATCCGTTTATAAGTTACCAAAATAATGTAAGTGGCTCTTTCAAAACCTGGCTCCATCATGCTCCATGCTCCCCTACCAAGCAAAGTCAATATAAATAATTCTTCTCAAAAAGTGTCAATTAATGAATATGAAGGTCGAGTTTACCGTACGTAAGGCCATTTTCTGAAGTAGTTTACAGTTCGGCCATAACCTGTTTAGATTGAAAGTGAACAATTCTTTGTCTGGAACCTAGCATGTGACTCAGTTCAGTAGACAGTTTCTTTAGACAAGTTTAGCTTGTTTGTACAATAAATAACAATAATAACAAACCCCCAGATAAACACACCAACTGTATGGCCCCAAAGTAAACAAGTGTTATGGATGACCATACAGCGAAACTGAGGGGGAACCTAGAATAAACATACAAATATAAATATCAACAACCATGACCCGAAAACAAACATCTGTGTTCATCACACAAATGAATGCCCCGGCCAGGACTGGAACCTGGGACCACCGGCGTATGTATATATCATACGTACGTATACATATCATAATATTGACTTTATGTGTATTTTCAATATAGATTTTTTTATCTTGCCTCATCTTAGAAGTTAAACTCTGGCAGTTTATCCATACTTCGATACTGTTTAATATGTTTGCAAAATATCTAATAACTAATAGTTCGCTCTATGACCTCAGACTCCTGAAATCTACTTTGGACTTTCAAATCATGAGCTACATGAGGACTGTACTATACATGACTGACTGAGCCGTGTTGACGAAGGTGACGGAATTCTTTAATTTTGAAAGATATTAAAAAATCACTTCTGTTCCTTACATCGAGTAATCAGTCTTTTAGCTAATAAAAATGCAATTCTTTTATTTTAATAAAATTCCATTTCTGCTCAATTAAATTCTTTCTTAGAACTGCCTACCCCCTGCAGCCTTACCAATGAGTGCAGTTTATAACATTGATTATAGTTTACAGGCAGATGTTCTACTAGTTGTACTACAGCCTCGTGCTGACAGTCACAAGTCCCGCGATCAAATCCTGATAAAGTTGACAATTTTGAGTTAAAAATCAGTTTGTTTTCAATTTATAGATGAAGATTTGTTCTAAGTTCCCCAACAGTTCGTTGTATAATCAGCGATAATATAAACTTTACGTTCTGGCGATAAATCTGGTTTTCTGGATTCTAAATACGGTTCTTACCTAATTTTAACAGAACAAAGTTTGCTGATGATGGCAAATGTCGCCAGAATCCCGAGGATCAGCGCTGCTCCCATCGCCAACTGCGTTATTGTGATCAACAGGAGCTCTTTCACCGATGTGCTGGAATTAATCAAATGAATCCTCAAAACTAAGTTAACTAAATTTTGGCAATTTCGCTGTTAGAGAACATTTTGTATTTTCTTTTCATTTTGATTGCCAACCAAAGCATATAATCCCGGATGGTGAGCGGCGTCCATGCCTGTAAATATGGTGTCTATACATCGAATTAATAGGTTGTAAAATGTGAAGCCCTGTATTACTACAAATAAGCTCTACTGCCACGTTAGTTCCCATTTATTTCATAGATCAAGACGTAAAGGAACAAAACCTGATCTTTTTCCATTTTGTGATAATTTTATATTTCAAACATTGTATAGGACAATGATAGTAAAATGGCCACCAGAAAATAATTATTATTTATGCAAACACTTGTTCTCACTTTATGGTAGTGCATCATGGAACATTTCGGGAAAATATAATTCTATTTTGTACCACGAAGTCACTGATGAATGAGCTCGGGAGAGAAGCTAGGATGTTGTCCTATGGAAACGACGATTGTCCGTTGACGTCATGTCCTGTCGAAATGAACAACAACTACCACATTGCGCATCCCTAACATTTTATTTTCTACTCATATTGCTCTATGATAGGTACGAACATTTTGCTTATATCTAGAGACGTATCTAGCGCCATTTTCAATAGAAATAATTAAGAACAAGTGCTCACTGGCATATCATATTCCCCTCATGATCGTAGCAGTCACGGCAGGAGCCACGCCAGCACTGCAGAGTTCTGTTGTCCAGCGAGTTGCAGCAGTGACCGAAACATGGCTCGCCCAGTCCTGGAACCAATCATAAATGTGCTTGATATACATACCTGATGTTTTCGGACAATATCTGTAAAGTAAGTTACAGGTATATGAAAGTTTAACAGATTGATATCAAGTGTCTAGCTTTAAGCTTTTATAAAAGGTTTCAAATGATTATAGGAACAAATACGATATAATTAATGGATCAAAATCAGCTTCTATAAAATTGATACTTTATCAAGCAGTGAAAATTGACCTCTAGGAGCAATTTTTTTAGGTAAATAATAAATTCAAACTGTGTATAGATACTATT
The DNA here is from genome assembly GCA_923062675.1 of Marasmarcha lunaedactyla. NCBI lineage: Eukaryota > Metazoa > Arthropoda > Insecta > Lepidoptera > Pterophoridae > Marasmarcha > Marasmarcha lunaedactyla. Next base: position 3,226,332 of record OV281344.1, read on the forward strand.
CGTTAATATGCTTATTGCTTAATTAGAATATAAATATAGACAGGCGATAGTTGCCTGATAAGCCTTATAATTAAGAAGATAAAACCTATTTATCAAACACAGTGTGAGCATTTTTTGTGAGCCGTTAAAATTTAAATTATATTACCTACGCACTGTACGACTTTCACGGATTTTTTGAATTTTCAAAACTTCTTAATCATATAAAAATTAAAACTAATTTACCGTTAAAGAGAGTCCTAACCTTGTAATTACACGTACATAGGTACAGAGGAAACTAACTGGGTATGCAGTAACCTGTAAGCTTGACCTAAATTCAATACAGTTAGAGGTTTTTCCTAGTTAGGAAAATATCTTATATTGTTCAAAATTAAATTTACGCATTGCTTTTTCCTTTAGTTCCTGATTTATAGCTATTATCGATATTATTTCCATATAGATAGAATCAGTAACGAGATTACATGAAGGTTTTATGTTAATGTTTATGGCAGACTGATTGAGCATCTATGGGTACTCCATTGATATACAAAGTTAGATCACTAAAAGCTTTAGAAAAAATAGCATATCGAAAATATCCGTCGTATCAATAAAATGTATAAATCAGTAGTAAACGTTGTAAATATGTTAAATTGTTTTGTATATTCTATGAAAAGTTTTACCTACTGTATAATAATAATATAATTTTATTGCGCGACAACAAATTTCACAACAAGGAGATTTTTAGCTTAATTGAGCTTGTTCCAGGAGTCTCCAAATTTGTATTTTATTACAATACAACATTTTTAATGGTAAAATTACAAAGGATTTATTATTCAAACGTATCTAATGAAAATTTAAAATAAAGTTTAGTACAATTTATAAAAAAAATTATAATAGCCATCAAGCTCTGAAGTACTGCAATCTGTTACCTATTAGTTTTTAAACTGTTTGTGTACTTTGAGTGTGTTTGTTTACGCGCTTGTGTTTTAAGAGAGAAAACAAATATTTATTTTTGTTAGAAAATGGGAGATTATCTAGTGTTGAGTAGTAGATGTTCCGTTTTGCCATAGTTTAAGGTTTGGATCCAATCTGCTATACCTTTTTTACAGTCGTATAAGTTTTTAATGTGTCTATATTTTTATTTATTTAGTTGTATATCTGGCCCAACTGCAGACTCGGTCTTAACTTTGTCTTTCCTGCGTCTGTGTTGTTGTTGAGGATTGACAGGAGCGACATGTGACGTTTCGATACGATATTCATAATGTACGGTTTTCTCACTGAAAGAAGGTTGCACATTTTATACAGTTCATCTGTTGGATAACGGATATGCCCTTTCTGCTTGTAAATATTGAGTTTTATAACACCACCCCATACGACGATACCGTACACTATAATCGACAGTACTAAAGCTTTGTAGATATTGTTTATATCATTTAATAGATTTCCTGTGAAATCGGTAGAATTATTCGACGGTTTGGGCGTTAAGTGTGTTTAAACATAACATAGCAAATTCAATCAAATCACGGGGAATGTATTATAAGATATAATATTTAGAATTAAAAAAATTATTAATAAATTAGTTTGGGATATGGAATTAGAATTACTGAAACGTAAAATTATAATAAATATTCAAGCTGTCAGTATCTGCAGTTATAACATTGGCAATATAATTTAATATTTCTGTACATTGATATTTAATTTATTTAAATTAAATAATTTAAACAATAATAACTGTACGTATCTTATATCTAAATCTTGCCAAAGTATCGCTAAAATATCCAGCTCTGGCAGTTTTGTGTTCAAGAAATTCTATTGAGATGACGGATACCGGATGATGTAGACCTGAGTTTGTATGGCTTGGAGGAATACTAAACAAATAATAGTGAATACTATTATACTATAGGATAAGTGGTCTACCTTTAAAGGTCAAGTTATGAAGAGCACGACATTTTGCTATAGAGTCTGTAGTCATAAGGGTGCCTATGTCAAATTTTAAACGAAGAAAAAGCTAGTGCGCGGCTTTATAAAAACAAAATATTAGTACCTAAACTTGCAACAATCACGGATGCTGGAACCTCTTAATACGGAAAAAGAATACATGTGAGCCCGTTTCCTATGTAGATTAAACCAGATGCATGAAAGGTTTTATGCAATGCTATAGTCGGTAGTACCTCCCATGAATTTGGTCCAACTTGGCTATACCGGTAACTAGTTGGGGATTTTGTGAAAGCTACTTTACTGGAAATATGATAAAGTTCAGATTGCTGTTGGAATTGTTTAGGCATCCTCGTGAAAGGTATGTCCGGTTTTGATTGTGTTTGAGCTCGATACTAAATAGTTTGCTATTAGGTAGGGTATGAAGATGTTTCCTGACAAAAATAATCCATGAAATCTATTTTACGATCCGTTATGTTACGAGTTCACAATATGAAGTTTAGATAGATACCTATAAAATACGGAGGAACGTATTTTGTTTTTTGTTGCTCTTAAAAATGTAATGTTGGTACACAGTGAAAATAACTTTTTTAGAGCTGTATTATGATACCATATATAAATTCTAGTTCAGGATTATTTAGGTGGATGTGGATTCACATTATTTTCGCTTCGTGTTGTCTAAAACAGAGTACTTACTAAGTAGTTAACGCCTATGCAAATTAGGTATGTTCACCAAACTAGACACTAGACGGACAGTTTACATTTTATCAATTCTAAATAATTTACGTTAATATATAGATTATAGATAAAAATATAGATAAATTATTATTCTTTATCCAAAAAAAAACTTTATTAATTATGCAATTATCGTGTTATTATATTAACTTCTTCTTTTTTTTCGAAATTGACAGTTTATTTATGGCCCTACGCCTTATGGCCTTTTAAATTTCACCGGACTTTGTGGCCTAGCGCTGAGGGTGCTCAGCCGGAACTTAAACTACTCCTACATACGATACGCCTAAGGGCACCCGAGAGGACACGGACCTCGGCTTAGGACGTCGTATATTGAAACTACCACTGGTTCGGAAGGATCATCTGCTGCCAAAGTTGTAATTAAGCGAATCATCTGTGCATATTCAACAATAGGTAGGAGGGGAGATATACTGGATGACTTTGTTTTCACTTTCACTACACTTACACTTTTACGTTTACACTTACACTTTTTAACTGGATTTTGCAGCATTTAAATTATGTTTTTATATTTTAACTCGACGTTGCGTTGGCTTTGCAGACCCCGTGGTCACTAGTGTTTTATGTATATATTCTTATGTCAATCTTATAGTAAAATTACAAGTTCTATAGTAAATAAATATAGAAACTATATACATTAAATAATGGCAGTTTTATAACTAAGCAGTGACTTCTTCCAGGCAATCATTGGAGAAAAGGACTATTTTTGCTCAGTTAATAAGTATTTGCGTTATTTAATTATAACCGCACAGGATGTCAAAAGATGCACCATATTTATACAAATTACTAGAAATCTAATATATACATCTTATAGAATAGCAATGTATCTTACCCGGGCACCGGATGCACCTGGGGAACAGCGGGTGTGGGATGAACCCGGCTGCGCAGTAGCAGCGCCCGTCGATGCAGGCGTACGGCTCGCCCACGCAGTTCATTGAGTAACATGCTTCTGAAACTAGTTTTTATTTGTTAAGTTTTGATTGTGGTACAGTGGGGTGACTGTGGTGTCGTCGACCCTTAAATATTCGGGGTGCCTACAAATGACCGGGAGAGGCGCACGCGGTTTCGCTCATACCCTGGCCTTCGCCGTGCGCCGGTTGTACAGTCACGTGCATTGATAAGTAAACGTTGACAATTTCCAAACAAATGTAAATATTAGATATTTCAAAAAGCAGTGTCTCATGTTGTCCTCAAAATAATGTATTCAGCGAACTAGGTCAAAATTAGGTATACTTTCTATTCATTGTAAACTAAACCAATCAACACCAGTGAATACTACACATTCGTAAAGTTTTATTTATGTATATGCGTCTATTTCTATAACATGTATACAATGCAGTTTCAAAGCAATGTATACCCAATAGCTTTTTTTCGATAATAAGTTCTGCAGCAGTTTTTACTATTTTGATATGTATCATTTAAAAAATATGTACACAATGTAGATTGCAATTAAATGTAAACATTCATTTTTGTTGGTGCTAATAATATTTTGAAGATTGCCGGTTGCGGTGGCGTTACAATGAACTATTTTTGTTCGGTTATATGTTTCATTTATATATATTATGATAATTTCAATAACATGTATAAAATGCAGTTTCAAAGCAACGTATACGAATATTTTTTATGTTTTATTACTAAACAAAAAGTTTAAGCGCACTTTTTTGAGGGATTGGTTAGTATGTAGTAAAAGTTTTTTCAGAATCATAGTGTCACTTATTTGTCTAATCAGTAGTAGGTATGTAGGTATTCAAATGCACCTGTTTAGATAGATAAGATAGAAATATTGAAAATAATACCTACGTTATTTCATATTTTCTATTGCAATATGATTTTTTTATTTACATCAATACATATATTTTTATTTACATCAATAAACAAAAATATTCATACCATATTATGTTATACTTATATGTGCTAAATAAATGTAAAATTATGTCAAAAATGTCATGAATTTCTTTTGTCGTTTGTTATGTTAAATCAATATTATGATTAAAATCAAAATTCAAAATTTAAAGTTAAAAAAACCCACGATATGTTATTTTGTCGTACAATATACTAAGTATTAGATTATACCTTTATGGGTATAATATCAGAAGGGACAATAGGTACTCGTCATTAATACACGTGTGTTCCATTCCAGTAGTGATTTATTACTGCTTTTTATTGTGACCTACTTATCTGACGCACGCACCGTCAGTACCCGTGTAGGTATGTACCTGCGTACATACTACACATAGAAGCTATAAAAGCGCTAGTGTTGTGTTCCCTACACTAAGTAGTATGTAATTTTTATTTGCCAATAAATAACAATATTCATAGCATACCAACATTTTATTATAAACAATGATTTTACCACCACATATTAACATAATAATTAATGCAATATATAACACAATATGGGATATTTATAAATACCTAACCAGTTGACTCGGCAAACGTTGTTTTCCCTTATAAATTATTTTTGTGAATATTTTGGCAATGGTTGGTGGTCAAATGGTGAAAATTTAGGGTTATATAAATAAATAAATATTTCTAACTAACACACCACATTATCTAGCCCAAATTAAGTATCATTAAGAACTTGCGTTATGGATACTATATAACGGATAAATAAACTTAAGAAATATATAAGCAGACATAAATATTTTTTTTAAACATAAAATTATTAGAAATAAACTTAAATAAACATACATACACATCCATGACTAGAAAGCAAATATAATAAAATATCTGCCTCTACCAGGATTCGAACCCGGGACCTCTGGTATGGAAGGCAAGGCATGTACAGGATATCCGGTAATGAATGGATAACCTTAAAACGTCTAATAGTACAATTTATGGCCGTTCTGAAAAAAGTACGAAAAATAATTTATCATAATTAGTAAGTACCTCTGACATTTCTTTTTTAAAGAAAAGTCTTATTTTTCAATATTGTTTTACTGTCTTAAAAACTATGACCAGAAATGAATGATTTCTATTAGTTTTTTGTTGTTTTAATATTATAGACTAACTGTGCTGATAGATTAAAAGTAAATAGTATGAAAAGCTTACGCAGTTTTTTTTTAGAAATACGCAAAATAATTTATTTTTGAAAAATATGCAAAAAATATTTTTTAAGCAAAGTTCAAACCTCTTGGGTATGAACAAAATTTATGAATACATGGGTGGCCAATAATTTTAATTTAATGTCTGTTTCAAGTAGATTTTATTATGGTACAATTCATAAATGTATCTTTCATAAATAGTGACTTATTGCCATTAATTTAGAAAAGAGAAAATTTTACTAAATAACCAAATTTGTAATATGGGAATTTTTTTAAATTGAATTGTGTCTGATCATTTGGGATTAATAAAAAACAACATTTAATATTTAAAATAATTTATTTTACATTAATTTACAGTAAATGTTCAAATTGTTTGCCTCCCACTATTATGCATGCCCTACATCTTCGGATAAATGCTCTTCTGAGCTGTCTAGTGTACCGTCGCTCGCTTATTTTTGATGCGGCTGCTTAGACACGACCTCAAAGTTCGTCCAAAGACCGTATAGGCTTACGGTATACTTCCTCTTTGAGGCAGCCCAGTAAAAAAAATCCAATGGATTTAGATCCGGTGAACGTGGAGGCCACAAAATTGACCCTAGACGTCCGATCCACCTATTTGGGTATCTGCTGTTTAAATATGCACGAACCGGAACAGCATAATGCGCAGGACAACCGCCATTTTGCAGCCAATACGATTCCCTCAGATCCTCGGGAACCTCTTGTAATAAATTGGGGAGATCGTTTTGAAGAAACTCCAAATAACTTTGCCCCGTCAAATTCCCCGGAAATTCAAATGGGCCAATCACCATACCGTTTAAAATTCCAGTCCAAATACTTATTTTAAATTGGTATTGTGACCTGTCTTCACGCGTAAGATGGGGATTTTCTAGTTCCCAACTATGTAAATTTACATAACCGTCTCTTTTCAGCGTTGACTCATCGCTCCACAAAATATTATAAAAAAATTGCGGGTCTTCCTCCATCATAGCCAGCATTTGCCGGCAAAAACGCACTCTTGCTTGAAAATCTCTCGGTTGGAGAGTTTGCACGCGTGTGACGTGGTAAGGGTGGAATCTGTTTTTCTTTAAAATATCTTGCACGGTCGATTTTCCAATGCCTGTGCGTCGAGCTATTGCTCGCGTAGAGGTTGAAGGATCATTTTCAATCTCCTCAAGCAACACGTCTTCTACATCAGGACGAGCGATTCTTCCAGTGCTATTAACACCTACACCACTACCCGGTATTCTTCCTTCTGAGTAACAACCGTGGACTCTTATAAATACGTGGTAGTCTGGATGGCGCAAATAAGGGTATCTCTCCCTGTAAAGAGCCGCGGCTGCATTTGCGTTGCCTCTGCATTCTCCATAAATAAACTGCATATTTGCATATTCTTGAGACATGATTCTGATGACGTGACATTTTGATACACAAAAGTACAGTTCAGTCCAGAAACAAGCCTAATCGTCGCAAATATCACTAAACAAAACAAGTCCAAATCAGTAAGCAAAACGAAGTGCAGTAAAATAACCAAGTGGTCGTTTTAACACTGATTCAAATAATTGCAAACGGAGACGAAATAAACACATGCGAAGTCGAGCAAGTCGAGTGACGCACTAAGTTCCCTTTATTTTTACATTTAGCTCTTTTCTTTCGCACTTACCCAATTCAGACCCCTCTTTGTCTAACATAACACAAAAGACGGTCGTGCGCGCAGGTAGCAAATATGAAGGTCGCACGGCCCATTTCACGCTAGTAAAGTAACCATTTTAAACATTTAAATTGGTTATTTTATTACATTCAAATTAGTTAATTTCTAACAATTTGGTTTCAATTTGTTTTAAAATAGCTGTTTTCATGTTTAATCAATTCCTGATGCGTTTTTTATATATCCCCAATGATCAGACACAAATCGATAAAAAAAAAATCCCATATTACAAATTTGGTTATTTAGTAAAATTTTCTCCTTTTCTACATTAATGGCAATAAGTCACTATTAATGAAAGATACATTTATGAATTGTACCATTATAAAATCTACTTGAAACAGACATTATTTTAAAATTATTGGCCACCCATGTTATCATAAATTTTGTTCATACCCAAGAGGTTTGAACTTTGCTTAAAAAATATTTTTTGCATATTTTTCAAAAATAAATTATTTTGCGTATTTCTAAAAAAAAACTGCGTAAGCTTTTCGTACTATTTACTTTTAATCTATCAGCACAGTTAGTCTATAATATTAAAACAACAAAAAACTAATAGGAATCATTAATTTCAGGTCATAGTTTTTAAGACGGTAAAATAATATTGAAAAAAAAGACTTTTCTTTAAAGAAGAAATATCAGAGGTACTACTTATGATAAATTATTTTTCGTACTTTTTTCAGAACGGCCATTAGTTGTACTATTAGACGTTTCAAGGTTATCCATTCATTACCGGACACCCTGTATATGTTATATATGTTTTGTATATATAAGATTACATATATGTTTTATTTGATGCCAAACCATAATAAAAAAGCTTTTGGTCAAACAAAAAGAAGTCATCTTCACTGCGGTGACGATTGAACCAAGCTTAGCTCAACCGACAATTATGAACCGCAGAATTATCCTGCACGAAAGGAACAACACCGTAATTAGGAATATATACCTCCAGACTAGGCAGCAAAACCTCTTCTAAAATACAATTATATTGCTCGTTGTTCATTCTATCAGTTATTTCAGCCAATTCACCGGGGCCGCTGCTGGCTCCCATCCATGCCCAAACACTAAAACTTATTTGACTACTTCTTCTCGATGGTAATACACTTTATTCTAAATACCGGGTTTTATCAGATTTCCATAAAGATAAACGTCCATCGGCAGAAGAAACGAACACTTTTTTGTCAGAAAAAATGGTTCTGCTAAAATTGCAGTTTATATATTGCCGAGCAAGCTGCAGTTGCTGCTGTTTGTGGCGATCAGATAAGAATGGTTAACGCGCCGGAGTTGTGTGACGTAACCCAGCTGAGTGTAGGCGACATCTAATTGTTGAAGACGACACTTGTAAAGAAGCTGATAAATCCTGTACTTTAACCTGTAAATATTTTAAAAGTCATCATCAATTTGGACGGGCGGCTGGTGTAGCGGTAACAACGTTGCCTTCTATGCCAGAGGTCCTGGGTTCGAATCCCAGTTGAATATTTATGTGATGAACAGGTCACGGATGTTTATAGGTTTATTTATAATATTTATGTACTGAAGAGTTATTATTTATACATTTCTTAAATCTATTTCTCCGTTATCTAGTATCCATAGCACAAATTCTTTAAGAAATTAAATTTGGGCTGGATAAAGGAGGGTTTTAAACTCATTTAAGTTAATCTAATATTGCGGTCACTGATTAGCTAGTCATTAAAATGATGAAAGTTATTTAAACATAATACATACGCTGATTCATATTTCATTTGCAATATCCGTAACAAAGTGTCTCTGTTCTTTTAAAACAATTAAAATAAACAATTAAAAAAAAAAGAACGTTACCACTGCTACTTACATCATATAATTTTGAAGGTAGACAGAAAAAACAAATAACCGAACAAAACAGTTCATTGTAACGCCACCGCACCCGGCTACCTTCAAAATATTATTAGCACCAACAAAAATGAATGTTTACATTTAATTGCAATCTACATTTTGTACATATTTTTGAAATGATACATATCAAAATAGTAAAAACTGCTGCAGAACTTATTATTGAAAAAAAGCTATTGGGTATACATTGCTTTGAAACTGCATTGTATACATGTTATAGAAATTGACGCATATACATAAATAAAACTTTACGAATGTGTAGTATTCACTGGTGTTGCTTCGTTTAGTTTACAATGAATAGAAAGTATACCTAATTTTGACCTAGTTTGCTGATTACATTATTTTGAGGACAACATGAGACACTGCTTTTTGAAATATCTAATATTTACATTTGTTTGCAAATTTGTCAACGTTTACTTATCAATGCACGTGACTGTACCTTATGTGTATTGGTAGGATAAAGATAAGATGTCGTCTGGGGCGACACTACCTGCAATGATTCTTATTTTGACCGCTATAAAAACCACGGTTGCGTGGTTGTAATTGATTTGTAGACTTTCAATTATTGTAGTACCTACGGTAGTACGCGAGTTTATTTCGTTAAGATAATATAACTGCCATAACATTGATAAAAGCTTTATAGCCTTTACAACCAAAACGGAATGAATATGCAAAAAGGGTTCCAAAACCCAAGCTGCGGAGGGGGGAGACTTTAAGCTGCACCTGCTAGTCGAAGCTGCATACGGTGCTTTTAAGCAAAAACCAGCATTTTATTTATTTATTACATCACCAATAAGTTAACAACAAATAATGCACGTTTGGACAATAGTTTTAACAATGTATTGCAAGTCGTAGACTCAATTATAGGTGACAACAGCTTGCAATGTTATGACAACAATCAAAATATTTGGGTATATAAAGAAGAAATAGGTTTTGTCTTGACAGTTAATTACCTTACGTTAAAAAATGCAATTAACTGACGCATCAGTCAAAAACAAATATTACCTACATTGCTTAAATCAAGCGGGACCTTTGATTAAAGTACAATAGGTGACGTTCTTTCATAACGTACGTGAAAATTGTTTTCTACCAAACTTATGTATTTACTCAAACGAACTCAATGATATTCGCACCCGGCATAAAAGAGATAAAATAATGCTAAACATGGGCGTGCGAGCAAGAAAACATATTTCGGGTCCATATAATTTCGTTTTCGTTGCGGTTCGCGTGACTTAATTCAAATCCAAATGAATGAATTTCCGGGGGTAAAAAATTGCGTGGCAATCGGTACTAAAAAACATAGTTATAATGCTCTAAAATTTTTTTCTGGTTAGGTGAAATAGTAATCTATGTGTAGCACTAAATATTTTAATATAATGGATTAACAGGTACTCCAAAAAATCAATTAAGCCTCGAAATCTTTCATTGCCGTGTTTGTCCACACGTCACCTTGAAGTGTATTGATATTGACACCTCATTGATAAAAATCTATTGGTTATTTATATTAAAACCCAGTGTTATTTCATACGTGAATAATTAAAGTACCTATTGTTACGAAATACACACATTCAAAAATTTTAACAATATAACGATTGGTAATCAAACATTTATTTGTCCTAGAACTTCCTTTCATCGCTATGTCCTAAACATGTTTAAGAATATCCTTTTATCTAACGACTTACGTCCCCCGCCCGCGTGCGCAGAACGTTGCATGCATATCAGTGCCACCAAGTGCTCGACGTGAAAGGACGTGCACACTTGCCAGCGTTTTCGCACCATAAATATAAGTATTCCATTTTTATGCTACTGGAATTTATTTCTTTCATCGCGGTGGCTAGGTATAGCTTGTATTTGCATAAGTTTATTCTCTTGATTGCGCATTCGATAGAACGCCATTTCTCTATGTTTATTTGGAAAGTGTTTACTACTTCGAAAAAGTAATAGATTTTTTTGTTATTTTATTTTTTTTGCCTTAATTTTTTAATAAAATTTAATAAATAAATTCAAATAAAATTTGCTATGGCAATGAAAAAAAGACACAGCAATGAAAAATAAATGAATTGCCATGGCATGTAGTTTCATTGCCGTGGCCAGGTGTTTCATTTCCGTGACTTATGTTTTCATCGCCATGGTATGTTGAAGCAAACGAAACCTCTTTACCTTTAATAAACAGGTAGTTGCGAATACTGACAGTACCGGGCTCGTCAAAAGACCTAAGGATAGGCTTGATGAGTTTTGTTACTGTACAGTCAACTACACTCGCTAGCTTCAAACTGGAATCACTTCATCGTGGGTTGCTGAAGACAAAGTTTTACTATTTAAATGCAATAAACTATGGCTTGTGTTACATCATTTAACAAAAGGTAATTTTGTTAGCTCTACAATGATATTAAATAATTTAAAATTGATGTCACTTTTCTATCAAAAATCAAGAATTAACTGCAATAGGTCGAATTGATGACGTCTAAATAAAACTAAAATCAAAAAAATTATAAAAAATTATTTACAATATTTGTTCCTTCAGTATTTTGTGTTACCCCCTTGGGACCTAATTACTGCTTGTAAACGGTTTTTCATTGACCGCATGAGTTTCGTAAAGTGGGATTTCTTGCCACTCTTCGATTAAAGCTCTTTTGAGTTATAGATGCTGGAGCTGGAATTCTTCCTCGTACCCGTCTTTTCAGCTCGTCCTACAAACGTTCTGAAGGATTCAAGTCAGGACTGTGGGCTGGTCAGTCTATTGTGGCCATCTCAACTTGTTCCATGTATGGTCTAGTGTCGGCAGCGGTGTGGCAGCGAGCATCATCATGCATTAACTTGATATTTTCACCAATAAATCCGGCGTAGGGGAGCACATGGGTTAACAAAAAGTCATTGATGTATCTTTCTGTGGTTAGCCCCCCTTTCCAACCTCCACCAGGTATGAATACCAGCCATATATTTAGCTGTAATAGAAATGCCCGCCCACCTCATACAGGATCCACCCCCGTATGCCACTGTTTCTGTAATACAACATTGTGAAAATCGCTCCCCCGGTCTTCTGTAGACTCTTCGTCGGCGGTCGCTACCATGCAGGCACATTCTAGTTTCGTCCGAAAACAAGATATGGCTCCATTACTCCATATACCTATAGTTGCAAGCAAACTGTAACCGGGCTTGTCGGTGAGCTGGGGACAATTTGGGTCCAGTGGCTGACCTTTTTGGGGTCAAGTTTGCTTCTTTAAGTCCTTCTCTCACTGTCCACTCGCTAACAGCCCTCCCTCGAACTTCTCTGAGCGGTTTCTGGACATTCACACCGGTCAGTTGTCGATTGCGCAGAGAAGTGGTGACAATAAATCGGTCATCTCGCGCCGAAGTGCATCGTTGTCGTCCTGATCCTGGTCTTCGGACTAAGTTACCAGTCTCTCTGAACCTCTTGTACACCTTGGAGACAAAAAACTGGCTGAAATAAAGTTGTTCAGCGATGGCATGCTGAGACCAGCCTTGCCGGATAAGGACAACGATTTTAGCGGCTTCTGCAGGTGTGGTTTTCTTAGAGCTTCAGTATTTCCAGTGACATGAAATTTTACTGAACCAATTTCTTAAAAGTTCGCTTTTTGTAGGTAAAGTTCGTTTTTTTCTCTATTATATTAAAAGAGGTTGAAAACTATCAAAATTCCCTTTTAAATGATGTAACACAAGATATAGTTTATTGTATTTAAATGGTAAAACTTTGCCTTGAGCAACCCGCGAAGAAGTGATTCCAAATTAAAGCTCGCAAGTGTACAAAAAGGTTTTTCCATGTTAACCTTACAAAAGGATGTATATATTGGGTATATAATTAGGTGTATTGGTATATATAAAGGATGTATAGATGATACTTGCATACCACCACTATTTGTATGATACATGGACTTTCATTTCCGGGGATTGATTTTTTCATTGCCGTGGACGCTAGTTTCATTGCCGTGCACGAATGTTTCATCGCCGTGGCACGAAATTTTTAATCTTGTATATTTAATGGACCTGTTGAAAGTCACCCAAATATTATTATTCTCAACATTGACAATTACTTGTTCTTCGGAAAAACCTTCGTGAAGCAGAACTGGCAAGAAACTTTACGGGTAGATTTTTTTCTAAATCAACTTACAGTTTCTCTTTATGTCTATACACAATTATTCTTATCTGCATCTGTTAGCTCGGCAAGTATCCAAACGACGAACACCCAAGGGAAGTGAGCGACCCGTCACCCGATGCTACCATTTGACAAGTACAATCAGGTGTGCGGGAACAAGATTTTTGAGGTCTGTTTTTGAGCTGCTTGTCACTTATCTTCCGCTATTTTACGCTAATTAAAGAGAGCGACACGTGTTTTAAAATTTTTGAATATAAGACGGCTTATTTTTTTACGCGAATAGATATATTTTGTGGTTGCAAACTCAATTATTTTTAATGTCGCCTAAGGTGGGACTATAGTCCTTATTTTATTCGCCATAATAACTAAGTAAACGTTTTCGTGTTACGGTAAAAGGAAAGTAACTGCCAGTAAATTACAGGAACAGAGGCATCTAACTTGTGACGGTTGTCTATTTCGACCTCTTTTTGTCAGTAAGTTTTATTTTTTTTGTCGTTCCCGACGTAATTTTAAACTAGGAATTACGTAGTGTCGGAGAACGGCAATGTTTTGATTTGACAAGTCAGTCACGAAATATTATCCATCAAAGCAACTTGAATCTATTTATTTATTATTGTTTCTGAGTTTATTATTCAAAATTACATAGTTAAGATATTTTATTATCTACAATCAAAGTTTTTTTTTAAGAAACCTATAATTTATTTTTACGTTCACGAGTGTGCGTAGCCAAAATTTTTGGCATTTTTGTATATTTTTAATTTTACCGAAAAAAATAAACATAGAAGAGAGTTTTGGTGTTTTACTGGTACTACGTTACAAACTGAGGTTTAAGGCCGGCCACGGATTATTAAACAATATTTTATGCATTTGTTCCCCTGGCAGTGAAAACGACTGGGTGTTGGGGAACGGAAACCAAACACCTTATAAGACCGCCGACTCTACGAACCTCGCATTGGGATGTTTTTGGCGCAAAGGTTGCCCCTGGCTTACTGGCTCCTTTGCGTCTGGAACTTCAAGGGGTAGTCTTTGCGAATAGTTTTGATTTTTAATGTTCCTATTTTATCTTTTTGTTATTTAATCTTAGGTTTTTATTTAATAATTTGTAATATTGATCATTAAGTTTTATTGTAACTAGGTATATTTTACTTTTAAGTTTACTCGTAAGATTGTACCATATATCTTAAAATTTAATTGCATTTATTAGAGATAGTTATTTGTCATAACAACACAATTAATTAACTACACCATCAATGAACAATGTGAGTCACTCAGGTAAATCGCTAGCTTAGTCGTCGGCTATGAAAAGTGTAAAAATTGGATGGTATTTTGTAAAACATTTTTTCACATATTTTGTCTTTGCAGCTGGTATTTCTAAAGTTTTTAAAATAAGCGTATCGCGTCATAAGTGAAAATGAAAGTGATAAGTGAAAAGGCCTATGATTTAGCGACTTTAGTTTAAACTAATAGTAATAAAAAAATAAAAAAGCTAAAGTCCACCATTGGCTACAAGTCGCAGACAGGGATTCTACCAGTTCATGGGTAAATTATAGTGTACACCAAAAAGTCGTACCAAACGTTTTGACGGCTCGCTTTTATTTCGCACTACTGAAATGTGGAATTAGCTGCTGGCGTCTATTTTTGTTAAAACGTACTATTCTGGAACCTCCAAGAGCTGAGTTATATCTCCGGCTAGTCTCTTCCTCATCACTTTCCATCAGGTGAGATAGAAAACAAACGCAAATCAAATAAACAAAAAACAACTTATTTAAGAAGCTATTTAGCCGTACCTATTTTAGTAATGAAATGAAATGAAATATTTATTTTCTCAACATTGCCAATTACTTGTTCTTATTGACGTCAAATAATAAAACATGATTCTACCACCAGTTCGAAAAAACCTTCGTGAAGAAGAACTGGCAACAAAAAACTTCACGGGTATATTTTTTTCAAAATAAATTTACAGTGTCTCTTTATGTCTGTACAAAATTATTCTTTTCTGCATATGTTAGCTCGAAAAGTCTCCCTCCCCCCAAGTATCCAAACGACGAACACCCTCAAACGGCACCGTTCACGAGTTAACGCGGGATCCATCAGAGCCAATAATCAGAGACGTCCACCGGTTACATCCCTAATGCAATAAATTATCAAACCTTAATATATCACGGTGACGTCATTTCACTTCCGCATCCGTGGTTACATTTTCAAACCCAGGTTTGATAAGTTCTGACTAGTCCAATCCAACAAAAATTTACCATTCTGAAAAAATATTTACCCCGCAAGAAACTTCCCTGAATACTTTATTATATAACTTGCGTTAATCTTCAAAATATAGTAAACCCAGTGATCTAGAGTTCTAAACTTGAAATCACAACAAAAAATAACCCTTTTTTGATTTTTATTGTTAAGTACTAAAGAACTAACAAGATAAGACATTTTTAAATCACAATTAGTACCAGCGAGTTATTGGAAATAATGATTTTCAGATAAAGAATAGGTATACAATGAATATCGCAAATAAAGTAGGTAAAGGACTTCATAATTTCTAACCTTGTGTTGTGTACTTACCTATTCCTAGGTGTATTTATTTATTTTTATTTATGTTATCTAGCTGACGTAGACTGCGAATTTTAAATTTAAAAAATAATCATAAAACAAAGTTGGCATTGTTTGTTGAAAGATAAATATCAATGACATATACATCAACGAAATATACTTCATGATTTTATTGATCACAACACTTTCATCGTTTTTCCATTCGGCGATACGGATCACTATAAAAATAGTTGACTTGTAAAAAATATAATTACTTCCTAAAGTTAAAATTGTATTAAAACTATTTTGTAGAAGAGCTATTTGTTCCAATTTTGATACAAATAGAGTTTCTATTCAAATAGAGTTTCTATTCAAATAGAGTTTCTATTCAAATAGAGTTTCTATTCATCTATGCAGACAAATAACCTAGCACCAAAAACAACAATGTGAAGGTCTTTCACTTACTTTCCTTACTGCCATCACTTTCACTACTCGTCGACACAGTCACAATTAAAACTATGAATATAAATCGAAGCATTATCATGGCAGCATTTGCACAATTTTTTAATAAACTTGAAATTGATTTCACATAATTTCGCACTGATGACGGAGTGTGAGGTAAATATAGTTTTAGACATCGTGCATGAAAAATGTATGAGCCGTGATAACTTATCAGTTTGTGATATGACTACCTGTGTTATGCTTTATATATTATGTACATGTGTACATATGAGTACGATGGTGAAGTTGAGTCAGAGATTAGTTAGTAGATGGGGTATTTGGCGTTGTTTCGCTGTAGCAATTCACCTTTAGAATGAAACAACGTTTTTCATGCTCCATTGTCTCCATGTCTCAGTGATTTTGATGTAGGTTATTTTTAGGCCGCTTTAAATTTATTTTTTTACAGTAAGATCGGCCGTTAAAGTCCAGGCTGTTATGTTATTAATCTCATGTGTGCGAAACATTAATAATTTGGCTGGATTTAAAATTGTGTAGATTAATAAGGCAGTTGTCCCACCGCCGGCGGAAAACGACAAATTATCGGCTATTTTTGCGCTCAAGAAACGTACAAAAGATATACATTTCGTGTAAATAAAAGAGATGCATATACAAATAGTTGATTGCTGACTGTTCACACTGCCGGCGAGGACTCGCTTCAATAGTTTGACGTTGAGCGAAAACAGCTATGAAAGATAATACTCGCTCAGCGATACTCGACCAGAACTCACGCCGAGAGAGCAACCAGCGGTCATTTCTCTATAGTGCGAATCTAAAAGTACACGTTTAAGTACACACAGTACAAGTACAAAGTTTTATTTATTATGAATATCGAAAAATCATTTGAATTATCATAGTTATCTAGTTCAGACGACGATGATGATGTATTATATGATAGGCTTTGTGTAATGGCAGCGGCAATTTTGAAAAAACGAAAGAAAATAATCTCAACTCGACGTCATATTCACACGCTTGCACAAGGGAAAAAAGCTATAAATAATTTTTAAATTAACGAAATAGCGAAAAATGCCGGTCTCAAACTGACTGTCACAAAGTGACACATAATGCTGCCGTATCAAAAAAAAATTAATTATTAATCGATGTTACCATTTGTAAAAATCATAGCGTCTGTGATTGGTCAGTTTTTTCCCACATAGGTATTTAACATCGCCTTAGAACAGTCGACCCCCCCCCGTGCAGGACTGTACGCTTGGCCGCCCCGAGCGAGCGATGCGAGTAATCGCTCGTCTCTCTCGCACACCCACTTATAGCCGAGCTACACAACTATCAGAACTACGCAATCGCTCCCCGCAGCTCGCCAACTCGTTTCTACATTCTAGCTCTACTCGCTACTCGTCCATCGTTGCCGGTGGGACAACTGCCTAAAGCTTGTAGAACTGCGTTATAAAGCAATTGTCCCGCCGACGAGTAGCGAGTAGATCTAGAAGTTAGATAAAAGTTGGCGAGCAGCGACTAGCGAGTGTAGTTCTCATATTTTATAGCTAGGCTACAAACGAGTGTGCGCGACAGACGGGCGGTTGCTCGCACCACTCGCTCGTAGATTAGAATTACCGCTGATTAATATCACAAATTCAAATTCAAATATTTATATCTCAAATTGACAGTTACTTGTTCTTATTGACATCAAATAAAGCATGACTCTAACACCAGCTCCGAAAAAACCTTCGTGAAGAAGAACTGGCAAGAAACTCTCGGCGAGTGTTCTTACCGCCTGTGAGAATCGGTCAGCAATTTTATTTGATAGCTCTTGCCGCTGTGATAAACCTAGTGGTGATTTTCGAGAGAGAGTTCGCGCGGGCAGTGTGCATTTATCAGCTATTTATATCTGTATCTATTTTATTGACATGGGATCTACATCTTTTATCCCATTCTTGAGGGGAATGAAGCCGATAGTTAGTTGTTTTCTCGTAGGCGATGGGACAAGTGCCTATGGCTGCTTTCTTATTAACGTTCAATATACGAGGAAGTGAGGAAAAATTCGCCTCACATCACGAAGGAGTGCACTCGCAGTCCAGACTCCACTTCCCCCCTGCACGTGTGCTGGGTGGCCACAACTCCTAGTCTCTGTTCGGTTAATTCAAAATCCCTATCTCTGCGCCAAACTACATACCGGCCGTCAAATCCCTCATTACTAATGATTCCGTCACAGAGCCACGTGTCAGTTAGGATCATTATATTATAATAATTCTTGAATGAAAGGTTACGGAAGAACTTAAGTCTTCTAACGTTTGGGTAATAGATATTAAGATATTCTAATTTACAGTGTGTATTGAAAGCCATTGCAATTTATTTTACAATAACATCATACATCTTCCTTCAAACCGTTTTGTTGTAAACGTATAAGGTACGAAATTTATGAATGCCTTTAGAGAACAAAAGAGCTATATAATAAATGTAGATACATATAGAATATGCGTACGTAGGCAATGTTGATTTGAAATTGGAATTCAAATCCCATTCATTTCGAGTACGCTTCCTTAAGTTAGAATAAACCTCTTTTGGCTCATCGTAGCTAATATTGATTTCAAGCGGTGAAATAATTCGGTCGCTTTTGTAGTTTCAGAGTTTTTTAATTACAAATATACTGCTCCACGCCATCTATGGGATTTTTGAAGAATGAAGCTCTAATGAAAAATACCGCACAAAATACAATAACGATAAATACTTTTTTTCGATACGGACTGTTGATTAATTAATTTATCAATAAATGTTTATATACACGCTGCAAAGGTTAATATAATAATAGGTCTTTACCTATGAAACTGCCGTTTTGCCGTACTGGCCATTTCAAATGAAAATATTTTTTTTTTGACTGATAATTCTAATTTCAAATTAATTTTATTTGACAAACATGGAATTCTTTTTCTAAAATCGTCATTTGTTTAATAGTTAGTGTTTTGTTTTCAACGCATTCGAACATTTTTCGTCATCATGGATAAGTTAAAAATTCGAGTAATTATGGAGTATGAGTACCGTCGTGGCAGCAAAGCGGCACAAGCGGCACGCAACATCAACGACGTTTACGGAGCGAACACTACAAACGAACGCACCACCCGTTATTGGTTTACCCGCTTCCGTTCTGGAAATGTTGACCTGAAAAATGAACCCCGTGGTCGTCCGAAAACTTTGGTCGACAATGACGAATTAAAGGCAATTGTGGAAGCTTGTAACGACCACCCCTTCCAGCTCTGCTTTCTGATCATATAAGGGAATGTCATAAATAATTATTTGAAATAGATACATAAATATAATATAAAACCTAACATATATTTGTCAACTTTATTCTAATATTTCCTATTCAAAATATATATAAAACCTTCAGTTATAAACTACAGAATGAGAAATTGTAATTGGCACAATATAAAGATTTATCAATAAAAAAATACAATATTTATTTGGTGTGATCGTCTAAGGTTGGGTAGGACTCTTCGCCGTGTTGCATAGTAACCAAGTTCTTTTCCGAGGTATGTGACAAAGATAAGAAACAAAGAATGTTTTAAGAATGCAATGTAAATTATTATAGTAATAAAAATATATAATATAATAAATACATACGATATATAATAAGAGGTAATAAAGAACTGTTGAAATGGATTTGATAAATTAAAATGAATTGGAAATTTATTAAAAATGGGTGTGAGTAGGGCCCCTATCCTCGCCCTAGTCATGTGAGAGACATCCTTTCATTTTTTTTTTTGAATTTCTCTCTCCAGGATTCACCAATCCAACACCCGAGTGTTAGTACTGAATAATAATGATAAAATAAAAATACTTTGTAAGTAAATAAGTTTATAAAGATAAGTAGAGGATGGAATATGGTGAGATTGTAAGAATAAATAAAGCTAACAATAAATTCCACAATCTTGAATAAAGTTATTTATATCACAAACCCAAACCTTGCAGATACTTTAATTTAATCTAAGTAGTGTAATCTCCAAGTTGGATCATTTTCGGAAGGGTAACTCTAATATCCATTTCATGATAATTGTTATTTATTCAGGCAAAAGTTTCCAAACCCAATTCATAATTCATTCCATGACATTTGTTAATTATTCAGCCAAGAAGTTCCAGAGCCAACTCCCTCACTGAGGCTGATGCACCGGAGGGTCATCCTGTCGTAACACCAGAAGCTCAGATCATTGAAATTGATAACAAGAGACTTCAACCACTGTTTGGTCTCATGCCAGATAACAAGTCACAAAATGAACATAAATGTAGGAAAGAAATAAGAATTTTTAATATTTGTCAATTATTCAGCCAAGAAGTTCTAGATCCAACTTTCTGCCTGAGTCTGATGAGCCAGAACTCGTCCTTGTCGCATCAACAGATAGTCAGATCAATGAAAGTGAAACCAGAAACTCCAATGACTTTAGTATTATGTTCGTTAATAATTCATGAAATAAATATATTAATGTAGGAGAGGAATAAATAGATTTATAATTCATTCCATGACATTGTTAATTATACAGCCAAGAAGTTCATGAACCAACTTCCTCACTGAGTCTGATGCACCGGAGTGTCATCCTGTCGTAACACCAGAAGCTCAGATCATTGAAATTGACAACAAGAGACTTCAACCACTGTTAGGTCTTATGCCAGATAACAAGTCGCAGAATGAACATAAATGAAGGAAGGAAATGTGAGTTTTAATATTTGTCAATTATTCAGCCAAGAAGTTCCTGAACCAACTTTCTCCCTGAGTCTGATGAGCCGGAACTCGTCCTTGTAGCAACAACAGATAGTCAGATCAATGAAAATGGTTACAAGAGACCTCAACGACTGTGTGGTTGTGAGCCAATTGACATGAGGATAAAGGGAGAAAATAAAGAGTAAATAAACTTCACCAAGTTGGAGATTAGCACGCTGAGTGTGTTAAATAAATTATTTTGACTCAATCAAATAATCTTCTAGTATATCTCACCATTGTAATGCATTACATACATTATATTTAGACGAATATAAACACATCACAAATGAGCATTTTTAGTTTATCAATACCTATAGATGTATTGTGTTCTGTGTGTGTGTGCGTAATTACTTTTAATACAAAGTAAGATAAAATATAACATGTAAGTATATATATACTTACATATATAAATAAGTATATATAATAAAATACATATAAAGAATAAAGTACATGAAATATTAATATATAAATCAAGACATTAAATAAATATACTATAAAAGTTAATTTCCCTGTTAAATTACCCTACAGTATTAAACGAAATAAACGCTCTTCTATAACAGGATTCACCTTCTAACACAATAACGTAATTTAATATTAATATATTCAAAAATTAAACTTTTATCTACGAATTGGCAGAACTTTCCTGAACACGAAATTCCCTATTAATGTGTACTAAAATAATCACTCACCTAAAACTGGACCTACGTTCAACTCAACACTATATTCTCTTTTTAAACAACTGAAAAAAAAAAACTAAATATTAAACTGGGTACAAACTGGCAGAACTTTTGGGTTACTTTCGTTTCCCGACCGAGACTCAAACTTCCATTTCCCGAGACTGAAATACTGATGATCCCGTGCCTCCGGCCTACTGCCCTATTTATATCCAAAAGACCGAACTCCCTCCCACGGGGCACCATGCACCACGCACCCGCGACAATCTCCAGTCATATTTACCAACAAAATAAAAGAATGCACCCTTGAATTACTTATTTAATTTAATTTATGTGTAACTACTGTAGAGTTATTTTGTTTAGCAAATAAATAAATAAATAAATAATGAATAAATAAAATCTATGTGTAAATGCGAAAGCATCATCAAATATTTTCCTGCAATTAATTACCACCCATAAGATCGTATCAACAACGGAAGGGAAACTTAATAACAAAAATAGGCATCCCAAACTGCTATACTTTTTTACCTTTAGGAACATTAATTAGATGTATCTATCTATATCAAATTAGTACATAAATTCTGAGAACCAGATATCAATATTAAATTAATAATTTTTTTCTAATTTTTTTATTCTTTAGCAAGGTAAATGAATTTAACTGAACTAACTGATAACTTCAGGAAATCAGTATTGCCAACTGCTATCAGCAGGTACCTATATTGAGATTATACTTCCGCTCCATACAAAAGACTCGAGCTTGTTCCGTCACAACATCCTTTTATGAGTAATTTTTCTTCCATTTAAAGATTCTATATATCAACAATTATATCTGCTAACATATACCAATATATAAACAGATATTTTTATGATAACTTCAGTAAATCAGTATTGCAAAATGCTATCAGCAGGTATATTGAGATTATACTTCCGCTCCATACACAAGACTCGAGCTTGTTCCGTCACAATCGCCCCCTAAATTATTACGAAATTCACTGGAGTAATAATTTACAATAGAAAGGAACAAATGGAAGTATTTATACTTATATCAAAAATAAACGGCACCTTTAAACTTACAAGGTAAATATTATTCTTTCTAGTTTTAGTAAAAGAACCAAATTAAATCCCTCCCCTTTTTTTTCGGAAATGACCACCCAATACCCCTCCAGATATATCTATGTGATCTTTGATCAAACTTGCAAAACCCAGTCAAAATTAGTACGATGTATGCCCCATGTATGTGAGTATTAAGTAAAACGTTGATGAAAGTGATAAGGCGACGAAATAATAAATCTAACTTTTATAAAGTTAATCATGTAACTAAAAAAAAAAAAAAGGTACTTGAGTCACCAACCCATTCTTTCTACACATAATATAAACCTATAAAAATACCAATACATTTTCCTTTTAAATCGTGCTAATTGGTAAAAAGTGACGTTACGAAATTTAGAAAAATATTAATATATAAAATTATATGCAATACTTGTTGTCCCTGTTCCTATTATAAATAAATAAATAATGATAAATAAACAACATTACCAACAATCACACCACATTACCCAGAGCCAAACCAAGCATCACCAAGATCTTGTGTTATGGATACTAGTACCTAGATACTGGACTATTACAATGTGTTTTTATTTATCAGATATTAAAGATTTATTTCCATTAACTTCCATGTAATGAATTTCGGGACAAAACACTGTCCATCTTAATTCGGCTCCTCTTAATGCCCTTCTCCTGAACTATTTGATTGCAAATATAATGGTTTTGTATAATCTGGATGATGTAACGCTATTGTATGCCACGGGTCACCACACAGCGAACGGTGGGGAAACGCAGAACAAAATCTCATCAACCTTGACCAGTGAACAAACACCCATACCCAACACACAAACTAACGCCCCAGCCAGGACTCGAACCCGGGACCCCCGGCTCACGAGGCAGGACCACCAACCACTACGCCACTCGTTCGTCTCAGTATATAACCTAATAATTTTACTTCCTAACAAATAAACCTATCTAAAAAAAAATACACTGATTAATTTCATCCACTCCCACGCGCAATTGTTAAATGACGTTTAAATTAATAACACTATCATTCACTATTCAGACTACTACCTATAAACTCACTGAATACCTAAAATGGATTGATAATTTGATAGACACGAAACAAAGTATTTGTCTGTAAAAAGTTTATATTAACTCCAACACTACAAAAATGATAAACTTTGTAGATACTATTATAAACACCGAAATGACATAACACTGAAAATATTTAAAAAAAATAATGATCAATCAACAAAGTAGGCACATATAATTCTTTCAATCATTTAAATTGTGGTTAATAAGTAGAACTTTGTAATTTAACTACCCTTAATTACCGGAACAATTATATTCAAAAGATAAAGTCACTACAACAGAGAATCTAAAATGTCCACATTGGTCAATTTGTGTAAATGTAATTCATTTCCCGAATTACTTGCAAATCCTCAACATTTTCTCTTTTTGTAAAATGGAGATATAATTGTCATTCCTATTCAATTCATTTCATAATCTGACTCATATTTGATTATAATGAAATTATTTTTCACCACACCGAAAATAGAATCGTAACTGTGCCGATTATTTTATATTTCATAAAGATGTGAATGTTATGTTTATAAATAACTGTTGGAACGTTACATATCTTAACTAACAACACAACTAATCATAAAAACAATGGTGAATTGGTGATCACGACTCAACACATAAAATCATTTCGTATTAAATTGCTGTCAACTATTCACAAATATGTCATCGCAGTAATAAAAAAAAGTAAACAACAGGTTGCATGGGCTAGATCCCTTTGCCTTCCCATAAGGGTAATAAAACAAAAAAAAAGAAAGTAAACAAACGCACGCACGTTCCAATATAAGTAACTGTAACTAAGTGCCGTAACTCTTAACATTATTTATTTGAATACTTTTCCAAGTGGATCCTTTTGCACGCTAAACTAACACGTCTTGTTCTTCGGTTTTAGTAACCTAATGTTGTAACATTTAAAATTCTCCACTTGAACATGTTTAACACTAATGAAAAATATCCACTCAAGTGGTCAAATGTGAAAAAGCTCTATTATTCGGCCTTTGAATTACGTGTGAGTTGAAACATTTTATTTTGAAGTAAGTGAGTGTTTGATTTATACAATGTTTTCTTCAAACATTGCTCTTGGGTAACCTTTTATGATTCAGCTATTTGACACCTACGCAACTCATACTACATGAAACATTTTAAGAATTTCTTTGTAAAACTATAAACAACCGAATTACAAGATATGAATTGTGCGTGCTTCATTTCATGAATTGCCCACTATGTTACCATTTTGTGTTTAGTAATACGAATCATAATAAGATCCTATTACGATTAACCTAGAACTGCCTATCTAGACTTCCAGTAAAACAAAATAATATAACAGTTATTATAAACTATTCAATTTTGTAGTTACTTTAATATTCAATCAACTAATCTATATCTAATAAAACCAATAATTTTCCTAAATAAGTAATTAAAAACTAAAACACCCTACATCCCCTAAGTACATAACCTAATTTGCAACATTCCTAAAGCCGATTAAATCTAATAAACAAACCTGTAAAACACATCAAAATTCTAAAATAATCTATCAACGAAGGCTGTAAAACAATAAGATCAATCAATTGATTGCTCTAACAGAATAATAGAGTATATTGAACCATGTTATCAAGTCCAAAAAGAAAATTGATATTATGTTAATCAGTACATTTGAATATAGTGAGAATATAAAATTATTATGTATTATACTTTTAACCTCTAGTCATAATACCACAAAGTGTTAAATAAAATAAACTAAATGCTGAAAAGAATACAAACAATGAAGAAAATAATTATAAATAAAAATTCCTGAAAGTAACACTCAAAATAAAAATAAAAAACAAGAAATAATAAATTAAAAATAAAAATAGAAACACAGTAATTGAATATTTCAGTTATTATTGATAATAAGAATACAAGTAATTAAAAATAAAAGCAGTGAAGCAAAAATTATAATCTATGCAAGAAATATCTACCTAATTTTCTGAAAACTTACAATTAAAATTTAAATAATATGCCAATTATCAAAGAAGAAATATACATATAACATCTTCACAATATTACCTAAGTTTTACCTAGACTACCACTTTGCTTACTAATTCACTACTTGTACCTTCCAGCTAATTACTGTTAAAGAAGAAAGGAAAAATACCATCCAAAGGCCATGTAAACTAGTATGTATGAAGAACTCAACATTAAACTTGTTAAATGGTTGAATCCAAAATATATAACAGAAATAAATAAAATATATAAACTAACTAGTGTGGTGGAGTAACAGTGTGTTGAATGTTTCAGTGTAATAATAAATAATATAATTGTCTTGATGTATATAAACACAAATAAATACTAAATATATTTAACATTGAAATAGTCGCCCCCACTTATTTCAAACCCTTGTCACATTTTCAAACCTCGACCTAGGTCACAAGCAACAAATTGTGGCCTTGAAGCCACTGGAATTTAAATACATTTTAATCAAAATTTATGCCAATAATACTCATTCTACCAACAGACACTTAGCTACTACTGAGGTAACTATACTAAACCACAGTAATATTTAACTAATTTTACTGATGATCTACCCTTTTTTACTTATCCTGGTCACGGCACCAAATTGTAACGACCACCCCTTCCAGCTCTGCTTTCTGATCATATAAGGGAATGTCATAAATAATTATTTGAAATAGATACATAAATATAATATAAAACCTAACATATATTTGTCAACTTTATTCTAATATTTCCTATTCAAAATATATATAAAACCTTCAGTTATAAACTACAGAATGAGAAATTGTAATTGGCACAATATAAAGATTTATCAATAAAAAAATACAATATTTATTTGGTGTGATCGTCTAAGGTTGGGTAGGACTCTTCGCCGTGTTGCATAGTAACCAAGTTCTTTTCCGAGGTATGTGACAAAGATAAGAAACAAAGAATGTTTTAAGAATGCAATGTAAATTATTATAGTAATAAAAATATATAATATAATAAATACATACGATATATAATAAGAGGTAATAAAGAACTGTTGAAATGGATTTGATAAATTAAAATGAATTGGAAATTTATTAAAAATGGGTGTGAGTAGGGCCCCTATCCTCGCCCTAGTCATGTGAGAGACATCCTTTCATTTTTTTTTTTGAATTTCTCTCTCCAGGATTCACCAATCCAACACCCGAGTGTTAGTACTGAATAATAATGATAAAATAAAAATACTTTGTAAGTAAATAAGTTTATAAAGATAAGTAGAGGATGGAATATGGTGAGATTGTAAGAATAAATAAAGCTAACAATAAATTCCACAATCTTGAATAAAGTTATTTATATCACAAACCCAAACCTTGCAGATACTTTAATTTAATCTAAGTAGTGTAATCTCCAAGTTGGATCATTTTCGGAAGGGTAACTCTAATATCCATTTCATGATAATTGTTATTTATTCAGGCAAAAGTTTCCAAACCCAATTCATAATTCATTCCATGACATTTGTTAATTATTCAGCCAAGAAGTTCCAGAGCCAACTCCCTCACTGAGGCTGATGCACCGGAGGGTCATCCTGTCGTAACACCAGAAGCTCAGATCATTGAAATTGATAACAAGAGACTTCAACCACTGTTTGGTCTCATGCCAGATAACAAGTCACAAAATGAACATAAATGTAGGAAAGAAATAAGAATTTTTAATATTTGTCAATTATTCAGCCAAGAAGTTCTAGATCCAACTTTCTGCCTGAGTCTGATGAGCCAGAACTCGTCCTTGTCGCATCAACAGATAGTCAGATCAATGAAAGTGAAACCAGAAACTCCAATGACTTTAGTATTATGTTCGTTAATAATTCATGAAATAAATATATTAATGTAGGAGAGGAATAAATAGATTTATAATTCATTCCATGACATTGTTAATTATACAGCCAAGAAGTTCATGAACCAACTTCCTCACTGAGTCTGATGCACCGGAGTGTCATCCTGTCGTAACACCAGAAGCTCAGATCATTGAAATTGACAACAAGAGACTTCAACCACTGTTAGGTCTTATGCCAGATAACAAGTCGCAGAATGAACATAAATGAAGGAAGGAAATGTGAGTTTTAATATTTGTCAATTATTCAGCCAAGAAGTTCCTGAACCAACTTTCTCCCTGAGTCTGATGAGCCGGAACTCGTCCTTGTAGCAACAACAGATAGTCAGATCAATGAAAATGGTTACAAGAGACCTCAACGACTGTGTGGTTGTGAGCCAATTGACATGAGGATAAAGGGAGAAAATAAAGAGTAAATAAACTTCACCAAGTTGGAGATTAGCACGCTGAGTGTGTTAAATAAATTATTTTGACTCAATCAAATAATCTTCTAGTATATCTCACCATTGTAATGCATTACATACATTATATTTAGACGAATATAAACACATCACAAATGAGCATTTTTAGTTTATCAATACCTATAGATGTATTGTGTTCTGTGTGTGTGTGCGTAATTACTTTTAATACAAAGTAAGATAAAATATAACATGTAAGTATATATATACTTACATATATAAATAAGTATATATAATAAAATACATATAAAGAATAAAGTACATGAAATATTAATATATAAATCAAGACATTAAATAAATATACTATAAAAGTTAATTTCCCTGTTAAATTACCCTACAGTATTAAACGAAATAAACGCTCTTCTATAACAGGATTCACCTTCTAACACAATAACGTAATTTAATATTAATATATTCAAAAATTAAACTTTTATCTACGAATTGGCAGAACTTTCCTGAACACGAAATTCCCTATTAATGTGTACTAAAATAATCACTCACCTAAAACTGGACCTACGTTCAACTCAACACTATATTCTCTTTTTAAACAACTGAAAAAAAAAACTAAATATTAAACTGGGTACAAACTGGCAGAACTTTTGGGTTACTTTCGTTTCCCGACCGAGACTCAAAC
The DNA here is from genome assembly GCA_923062675.1 of Marasmarcha lunaedactyla. NCBI lineage: Eukaryota > Metazoa > Arthropoda > Insecta > Lepidoptera > Pterophoridae > Marasmarcha > Marasmarcha lunaedactyla. Next base: position 3,255,202 of record OV281344.1, read on the forward strand.
TTCCATTTCCCGAGACTGAAATACTGATGATCCCGTGCCTCTTTTTTTTTTTTTTTTTTTTTTTTTGTTCCCCTCCGCGGGAAGGGCAGGAGGATAAAAATGCCCTGACGCATACTCTGGCGCGATTCCAAAGTTATGTGGGACTCGTCCCGACGCCTACCAGGACCATACCCACTAAAAACCCCCTGTCGGCTCGTGCATTTTTGCCACTCAGCCTTCATCGGAGCGACGGCCAATTGGAGAAAGAGGCCGCGCTAGCGGGGCCCAGAAGGGGTCACCCGCTGGGATTACATAGCACTGAAGGTGCTCAAAAATTAAAAGTAAAATAAAAACATTAAAAATGAAAAGTAAATAATGAAAACATTAAAAATTGAAAAATTAAATATGCATTAATTCGGATTTACGTTAGAATTAGAATTTACGTTAGAATTAGAATTTGCGGCCAGAAGGGCCTCGAGATCGCGTGACAGTCTGGTGGATGAGTACGTTTGCGCATTTCTAGGCCTAGCGACTTTGAACTTCGAGTCTAACACAGGAGCAGCATATGAGACAGAATCACGAACTAGAGGATTGGGATGGGTTTCGGAGCGTTTGAAGAACGCTTCAGAGAGTGTTTTGAGATATTGTTGTACTGTAGGCAGTTCAAGATCTCTATGCAAGTCCGCGTTACGCACGTACCACGGTGCGCCTGTGGCCCGGCGGCAAAAGAGGTTTTGAACTACCTGCAGTTTGTGCAGGAGGGAGGGTTTGGCGTGGGCAAAGATTGGCGAGGCATACGTCATGACGGGTCTAACGCAGACCTTGTAAAGTGTACGTTTGTTTCTGAAGGACATTTTACTTTTTCTACCTAACATGCTATTTAGGCGGACTAAATAGTGACGAGCGAGTTTCGAAACTCTTTCAACGTGTGGCTTGAAAGAAAGCGTCGGATCTAATGTGACGCCTAAGTATTTAGTACTGCGCTTCCAGGGGATGGGAATGCCTAACATTCGAACGTGGGGATCGCCATCGGGACGACGGCGTTTGTGGTCGAAGCGCATCGCAGAACTCTTTTCAGGGTTCACATCGATGCGCCATTCTTGAAACCATGCACCAAGGGCGTTTACGGCCTTTTGGAGTCTGGTTACAAGGTGCCGAACACCGTGGCCTTTGGTATAGAGTGCGGTGTCGTCAGCGAAGAGGGCGAGTTCGACGCCTTTCGGCGGGATGGGAATGTCGTTGGTGTACACGGTGTACAGCAGAGGGGCGAGGACTGAGCCTTGAGGGACTCCAGCCTTTATGGGACGAGGTGCAGAAAGCGTGCCTTCGTGTTTAAATCGAAACGTACGGTCTTTGAGAAACGACGCTATTAACCTGACTAGGCGATCCGGTAAGCCTATCTTGTAGAGTTTATAAACGAGACCGCTGTGCCAGACTTTATCGAAAGCCTTGGCTACGTCAAAGAAAACCGCGACTGATTTATAACGACGCGGATAGAAACCGTCAAGTATATACTCGACGATTCGGTGGACTTGTTGAGGGCAGGAGTGTTTAGCGCGAAAGCCGAACTGATGGGGAATAATGAGAGGATCGCCATCCGTTGGAAACAGATGGTTCCGCATTCGAGAGAGTATGACTCTCTCGAGAAGTTTAGACATTGCCTTGAGGAGGCTGATGGGTCTGTGATTAGCCGGGACGTTCAGAGGTTTGCCCGGCTTGGGAATGCCTATGACTGTCGCTTCTTTCCAAGCTTTTGGAAAGTAGCTATGGTCGAAGCAGGCATTGAAAATGATAGCTAATAAGGTAAGCATCTGTTGAGGTAGGTGCTTAAGTGCGTGGTTGGAAATTCCATCCGCACCCGGAGCCTTTTTGGACTTTTGATTTCTAATGAGAAGCAAGATTTCATCATTAGAGACTGTGACAGGGTCGGCGGTGATGGGAAGAGAGTCTCTGCGAAGGACTTCGTCCTCCACCGCCTGGATGTGTGAGGGATCAGCAGGTTGCGTGCTGGGCGAGCATTGTGCGGCAATGCTGTCGGCGAAGCATTCGGCTTTCTCTTCGACTTCGAAGGCAGTAGTGCCGTCGGGACGAGTGAGAGGAGGAACGTGAGAAACGGTGTCTACGCGTAAGGCTCGGGCCATGCTATAGTACGCTTGGTGGGACGGAGAGATATTCGCCATGAGATCGTTCATCTGAGCGTCTCGGAGTTCCGCGAGGCAAGACCTAACTTTACGTTGAAGCTGATTCGCAGCTGTTCTATAGGCGGGCGTGGGATACTTCTTGGCTCTCCGGAGAGCCGCGTTTTTAGCTTTAATAAGATTGCTAACGGCTAAGGGAAGCGTGGGTTTGCCTTGCTTAGCAACCTTTTCGTTGTCACTGATGGCTGAGTTGATAGCATCAGTGAGAGAATTTACTAATGAATCGATTTTATCCGGGCTATCTAATTGTTCGGGAGAGATCGCGAGTGGAGAGTTCGGAGCCTCTAAGGCTGAAACTAACGTATTTTTAAAACCTTTCCAGTTGGTAAAGGTCTTAGGAGATGAGGCGTTATCGTTCGGCGGTCCTAGCACGAGGGAAACGGGGCGATGGTCGGAGCCTAGGTCATCGAGCGGTTCGATAGACCTTAGGTCAAGATTGATTCGCTTGATAATTGCAAAGTCGAGGATGTCAGGAGAGTAGGACGGGTTGTTGGGATAGTGAGTGGGAGTGATGGGGGATATGACATCTAGGTCAAGGGAGTTAGTGATGTCGAGGAGAGCGATACCGCTGGTGTTAGTCGATAGGCACGTCCAGTCAGTATGTTTGGAGTTAAAGTCTCCGAACATAATGACTGAATGGCCGAGGGCGAGAATGGCCTCAAAGTCGCTGCGGATTGGTCTGGTACCACTAGGTATGTAGATTGAAGCTATGATGATGGTTTGATGACCAGTCATAGCCAATCTACACACAGTGGCTTCCATGTTGAGGAGAGGAGGGGTAGGGAGAGGATAGCAATGGAAACCTCTTTTGTAATATATAGCGGTGCCGCCGAAACCGTCGGAGTTGGGCCTATCGTTACGAATAAACGCGTACTTCGGTATAGCGAATCCCCTGGAGCGGTTTGGAGTAAGCCATGTCTCCTGGAGAAGGAATAAGTCAGGTTCTTTGTTCTGAAGGAACAGTTTAATTTCGGGAAGGTTGGTGTTTAGGCTACGAGCGTTAAAAGATATTAGGGATAAGCCCTTGGGTTTGATACGACAGGACGCGGGATTCGCGGGTCTAGACATTATAATTTATTATATACGAATTTATACAAATATAAAAGAATTTACAACGAACTTAGGAGCGAGTGATGCTCGGCTAAAGCAAATAAACGCTCTTGAGGAGAGCGGGCGGCTCGCAGTTTGCGTGCGAGCACGGAAATTTCGTTAATATCGACGTTTTGGATAACGTCGAACACGGTCTTCATGTCCTCAGCCAACGACGACTGAGGTGCGGATGACGGAGAAGGACGCGGCCCTACGGAAGCTACGGGAGCTGGGATGGGTCGGGAAGGTGCAGGCGGAACGGCCGGACGCTGCCTCCAAGACAGAGCCGGAGTAGGCGTCGGCTGAACGGGCTTTGCTTCCGGGGGACCCCGGTTGCGCAGCGGCGGGAAGTTAGCGTGAGTGAGCGGCGGCGCCGGTTTAGGCGCGACCCTCTTGGCGGTGGAACGCGGTGCACGCGGGCAGCCCCTGTAGTTAGCTGTGTGACCAGACTGGCCGCACAGCACACAGGCAGGGGGGGAAGTGGATTCGGGAGTGCGAGTGCACTCCTTTGTGAAATGTGGATCCAGGCACTTAACGCACCTGGGGGGAGCTGAGCAGTTAGCCGCTGCGTGGCCGTAGAGCTGGCAGCGGTGGCACTGCCCAGGGTGACCGCGGGGGTTGGGACGCTCGACGGAGATATTTGAGAGTCCGCAAATTGTGCGAGCCTCTCTAAAGATCTCCCTCGAGTTGGGAGTATTCGACAAGATTACCAACGCTAAGGGAAAACGCCTACCGCGGTTGGAGTGCATCTTGTGCACTGCTGTGACCGGGAAACCCTGAGACTTAAGGTCATCGAGAATGTCCTCGTTACTGAGTTCGAACGGGACGCCCCGTAGTACAGCGCGGATCTTACGCTCCTCCGGGAGGGCGTAGGTGTGATACGCGATTTGGTTTAATCCGAGTAACCTGGTAAACGCGCGGAAGTCGTCGACGGTCGCTATTTGAATCTTGATTGTATCGCCAGCGTTGGCGGCTTTTAAGTAATTAATTTTGTGCACTTTGCACAAGTTTGAAACCGCGGTCCAGCGCGCTTTTTCACGCAGGAAGACGGGCGGAGGGAGCTGAGGCTTCGGCGGGACGGGAGCGCAGCGCGTCGCTGGCTTCGATGTGACCGACGGAATCGCGGTCACTTCGAGTGACATGAGCGGCGCGGGGGCGGGTGTAGAAGACACCGGGGTTGGCTCGGGTGTTGAAGACACCGCGGCCTTTTTCGAACGCTTCTTAGAGCGTTTGGCAACTAATTGGAACTCGGGCTCTGGAGAGCCGGTTAGGGTGGCGGCGACCGACGAAGCTACGGACGCGGCGGAGTCTGAATCGCTCCCGGGAGCGGTACGCTTCCTACGAGAAGAGCGCGAGGATGAGACCGACGCGCAGTCCATATCGGATGGAACGGGAGACGCGGGAGAGCTATAGACCTGAGGGGTCTGGATGATGGAGGCCTGAGGGGCTGGGGTTGGGGCCTGAAGGGCCGGGGACGCGATTGATGCCTGCAAGGCCTGCGTTAGGATGTCTTTTGGGATGGAGACGCCTGCCGCAGCAAGCGCCTGGGTGAACGCGTTAATAATGATTAGCGGATCCATTAGGGAGGGTTGGGACAATAATATGTAAAAATATAAGTATAATAAAAGATGCCTAGTTCCTAAAAACCTAGCAAAATCAAAGCGGCAAACCTCCCTACCAGCGGTAGGGGGGCTGGGGAGAAAAACTTAAAACTAACAATAGTACGCCGAAGGCCGCTACCTAGAAACCTAAAAAAGGGTACGCAGGTAAAGAGTTGACCGCGTTAGGGTCAACCTTTACCGACAGAAAGGACAAATACACACGAATACACACAAATATGATAAAAATAAATATGAAAATAGGAGAAAAATAAATAAAATAGAGAAGAGAAATAAATAAAAATAAAAAGGACTGGTTCAGTACAAATTCGTTGTCACCGTTAAGTATCCTTTGCACTGAAACCAGACTACTTACGCCGGGCACAACACTGCACTCAGCACAAGCACAACACAACTTAGCACAGCACTTTGAAGACTAAGAGGCTTAGTCGCAAAGAAAAATCGCACTTCGAAAGCACTCAGACGGAGTAGAAAGACTTAGAAACCCGTAGTACGGAGCCAACACGCTAGACTGTGACGTCAGTAAACTGAGCGCCACGGAATGGCGGAAAGGGACCGATCAACGGAGAGCTGGGTCTTGCACGTCCGCACCGCGTGGCGATCGGAGCGAGAATGATCCCGTGCCTCTTTTTTTTTTTTTTTTTTTTTTTTGCTGCCGAGGCACCCTCGCGGGAGGGAGGTGGAAGATGCGTCATGCATACCCGCCCGCAGGTAAATTCCTCTGCGGGGGGGTTATGTGGGACTCACCAGAATGGCACCTACCCACTAAAAACCACCTGTTGGCTGTAGTTATTACCGTTAGCCTTCATCGGAAGCGACACCCGTCGGGAAGTTGGGCGCGCTGGCAGAGACCCGCTAGCGGGTCTTCCGCCTGTAGTGAAAGTTGCACTGAAGGTGCTCAAAGGGACATGAGTTGGTGGCCGTTCTGGGCAGCCTCCGGTGAAGCCGGGGCTGGGCAGAGGTCGGCCGAAGCATGATTTAGGGATCAATTCATTTAAATGAACCTACAATGAATTGAGAAGGGAACTATGCTCCGCCAGAGCTAGCAAACGCTCTGTCGGAGTACGTGAAGCCCTAAGTTTACGGGCTAAGACTGCGATTTCACTAACATCGACATTTTTAATAGCGTCGCAGACGATACGCATATCGTCTGCTACGGAGGATTGAGGAGTGGGTTTGTATGGGCGAGGAGCCGGGATGGGATTCGATGCGGGACGCTGCCTCCAGTTTTCTGGAGCAGGCTTGGGCTGAGTAGGCTTTGCAGCCGGAGGAACCCGGCTACGCAGCGGCGGAAAGTTTTCTTGAGAAAGGCGCGGGGCCTGTTTGGGAGCCGCCCTTTTGAAATTGGAGCGCATACAACGGGGTGCACGAGGGCAGCCCCTGTAGTTTGCGGTGTGGCCGGACTGGCCACAAAGCACGCAATCGGGAGGAGAGGGAGTTTCAGGAGTGCGATTGCACTCCTTAGTGAAGTGCGGGACCAGGCACTTGACGCACCTGGGCGGTGCGCGGCAGTTGGCTGCCGCGTGCCCGTACAACTGGCACCGATGGCACTGGCCGGGATGACCGCGGCGATGAGGCGCCTCGATTGAGATCCCAGAGAGGCCGCAAATAGAGCTAACCCCTTTCAGGATCTCTCTGGACTTGGGGACGTTGGCGAGAATCACCAAAGCGAGAGGGTGTTGCCTCCCGTACTTGCTGTGCATTTTATGCACCGCGAGTGCCGGGAAGCCTTGGGACTGCAGATCCTCCAGGATGGCCTCGTTCGATAATTCGAACGGGATTCCCCTGAGTACCGCTCTGATCTTACGCTCTTCTGACAGAGCATAAGTGTGATAAGCATATTGCTTATCGGTGAGGAGCTTAGTCAAAGCTCGGAAATCGTCTATCGACGAGACAGTGATTTTAATAGATTCACCCGAGTTTACCGCTCGGGTGTAAAGGATCTTGTGCTCATTGCACAGTGTCGAGACCTCAGTCCATTTACCCTTTTCCCGAAGGAAAACGGGTGGTGGGACCTTGGCCTTGACAGAAGTTGGGGCCGGAGCGGGTGTTGAAGACACCGGGGCAGCTGGCGTTGAAGACGCCGCAGGGGGTGTAGGGACGGGCGTCGAGGGCGCCGGGTCTTGTTTCGAGCGCTTCTTAGAGCGCTTTTTAACAAGGGTGAAAGAGGGAGGCTCAGGGCCAGTTGGGGTGGCGTCCGAGGAAGACTCAGTCGCGGGTGCGCGCTTGCGGCGCAGAGGGGCGTCTACTTCGCACTCCATGTCACTGGAGGAAGGGGACGCGGGAGGGCCTAAGACCTGAGGGGTCTGAGGGACGGGGGTGGCCTGAAGGACCAGTTTGGATATCAATTCCTCGATGTGAGGGAGAAAGGATTGAAGTGTTTGAATCATTTTAGGGGTGCAGTAAGCGCTTTTAGCGTCGTGAGCAGCGACCAGCTGATCTTGAATCTCCCTAATGCTTAGGGAAGCCATTGCGGAGGGGTTGGGGAGGGACAATATATGAACCTAACAACGATGACTAACTTCCTAAAAACCACCCTACACGCAGTAGGGCGGTTGAGGACGACGCGGATAACTTACTCGAACACGGAACTTGAAGTCCTGAAACGACGAGACCCCGTCGACGAAGCTCACGTTCCACGAAGTACGGTTAACAAGCCACTGATCGCCGTGAAAACGGCGTTAGAAACTTATAAGAAGTACGGTTAACGAGCCACTGTCCGCCGTGAAAACGGCGTTAGAAACTTAATACGGTAAACAAATATGAAATTTGGGTGCTCAATTAGCGCGGGGGCTAAAAGAGCGGGAAGGCGTCTGCGATCGACGTGCGCTCGAGAACGCACGCAGACCGAGACTCTGATCCCGTGCCTCCGGCCTACTGCCCTATTTATACCCAAAAGACCGAACTCCCTCCCACGGGGCACCATGCACCACGCACCCGCGACAATCTCCAGTCATATTTACCAACAAAATAAAAGAATGCACCCTTGAATTACTTATTTAATTTAATTTATGTGTAACTACTGTAGAGTTATTTTGTTTAGCAAATAAATAAATAAATAAATAATGAATAAATAAAATCTATGTGTAAATGCGAAAGCATCATCAAATATTTTCCTGCAATTAATTACCACCCATAAGATCGTATCAACAACGGAAGGGAAACTTAATAACAAAAATAGGCATCCCAAACTGCTATACTTTTTTACCTTTAGGAACATTAATTAGATGTATCTATCTATATCAAATTAGTACATAAATTCTGAGAACCAGATATCAATATTAAATTAATAATTTTTTTCTAATTTTTTTATTCTTTAGCAAGGTAAATGAATTTAACTGAACTAACTGATAACTTCAGTAAATCAGTATTGCCAACTGCTATCAGCAGGTACCTATATTGAGATTATACTTCCGCTCCATACAAAAGACTCGAGCTTGTTCCGTCACAACATCCTTTTATGAGTAATTTTTCTTCCATTTAAAGATTCTATATATCAACAATTATATCTGCTAACATATACCAATATATAAACAGATATTTTTATGATAACTTCAGTAAATCAGTATTGCAAAATGCTATCAGCAGGTATATTGAGATTATACTTCCGCTCCATACACAAGACTCGAGCTTGTTCCGTCACAAGCTGATGAAACTCAATCCACGGCTGAATTAGCAGCAGCTTTCGACGTTAGCATCAAAACGATATTGGTCCATTTGCGTCAAATTGGCAAGGTAAAAAAGCTTGACAAATGGGTACCCCACGAACTCAATGACCGCCAGCGCGAAGTACGCGTGGAGACGTGCCTTGCACTGCTCAGCAGGTATACAAATGAAGGAATTCTGAACCGCATTGTTACTTGTGACGAGAAATGGATCCTGTTTGACAATCGTAAGCGCTCAGCAAGTTGGTTGGACCCTGGTTCAGCACCCAAACAATGCCCTAAACGAAAACTTACCCCTATAAAAGTGATGGTCACTGTTTGGTGGTCTAACGCGGGTGTAATTCATCACAGCTTCTTGCCAAACGGGACAAGCATTACTGCAGATGTGTACTGTGAAGAACTGAACACAATGATGGAGAAGCTCGCACGTCTCCAACCAGCTTTGGTCAATCGTTCGGCTCCACTGCTCCTGCACGACAACGCGCGACCTCATACTGCACAGCAGACGGTCTCCAAGCTACAAGAGTTGGGGTTGGAAGTTCTCCGTCATCCGCCGTACTCACCAGACCTTGCGCCTACAGACTTCTACTTTTTCCAGAATTCGGATAACTTCTTGGCGGGAAAAAAATTCAATACCCGAGAGGCAGTACGAAATGCCTTTGAAGAATTTGTTGCCTCCCGTCCAGCTGATTTCTTCAAGAAAGGCATCAATAAGCTACCAATGCGTTGGCAAAGATGCATTGATTGCATGGGTGATTATTTTGATTAATAGAAATAAAAAATATATAAAAAAATTATGCTTCATTTATTTCGTGAAAAACGGCAATTTCATAGGTAAAGACCTAATATAATGTTTCCTGAGCTTATTTATCCTATGCCCTATTACAACGCTTTTTTATGAACGATGTAGTAAAGAATAACAAGAGTTTACCTATATTTTTATTGTGTTTTTGTAGATCGTACATGAAAGTGGATTGTGTTTTATTCTAGGAATCAATATCCGTTATTGTTTCATTTTTCTATAAAAATATCTTTCCTAAAACTCGTACTAGGAAAGATTTAAAATAAAAGTAGGTAAATTATAGCTATATGCGCATTGTACGCGCATTGCAATGTTGATCTAAGTCCTTATTATTTTAATGTATATTTGTAATAATTGTATTCTGTATTAGGGATTTTCTAACATATTGTATTACACGAATAGGCACATTGTGGTATGTATTGTAGAAACTTAGTCTTTTGTTTAGCCAACCTATCTAATAATATATATATTCGGAACAGCTTTTCGCACCGCCATCCATCGTTGTAATCGAGGAAGATCCGTCGAGGAAAATCTTTCATCATGCAATTGAATAAATAAATAAACTAGGAATAATAATTTGGCAACATTGGAGGAGAAACAAGTAGGCGAAGGGCGGATCTCATACAAAATATTCATAAGTCCCGGGTTAATTTCAAAAATTAAAAACAGCTCGTGTTTTATACTACATTTTATTTTATATTAACCTAAGACTATTTATCATCTTATTACAGATTTAATATACCTACCTAAGTAACGCTCAGAATGGGTCTCTTTCCATCAGATGGATCTGCTATTCGTTGGCCAGCTGTGTGGTCAGCGTTGTCTGGGAGTTTTTGTTTATGCAATTTTTACATATTATGTGTTACGATAATTTAAAAATTACAAATGTCTCCTACAACTTAAAAAATGTAGTAAAATTGCGGATAATTATAAAAAAACTTTCATTTATTTTGGCATCTAACAGTCGTCACACTCGCACAGTTAAAAACAATAAATTACTTAAAAGTATAGCAAACAGTGCCCACACTTTGCCAGAGCAAAATTAACTTTTGAATAAGACGTTGCTTTCCATTCACCAGTACTTACAATTCACTCTTATGGCGCAAGGAGACTTACAGGAGTTCCAGGCTCCAATCCTGTCAATGTGAAGCACGCGGATTATTTATCAGTCTTTGATGGATGTTCTCATATGTATATAAATAATACTATGGTTAGTTTCTGACTTGCATTCGTTGTAGTTTTCTATTGTTGGCATGGAAGAACGGTCGGCGTGTTCGGGCGAGGCCCCGGCTGTGCACAAGAACCTTTGTGAGGCGCCTTGCATACGAGGGCACGACAGTACAGGGTTGAATGCGAACGTGGGCCTTCAACAAATCTCTCGAGTGTACACAATATTGTAGCGTTAAAAACTTGTATTTTTAATATTAAATATTTATTGTAAACTAGAATTTCGTAAAAGGTGTTCCTATGTTACTATGAAGTCCTTTTTTCTGTACAAAATTGATTTGCTTAACTTTTGGAGCAAGGTTATTGGAAGTCGGTAACTTTGGTTCCAGCTGGCAGTTTTTCTAAATAAAAATTCGAAATTCTATCAGAGGGCTTCATTTACATTCATGGAGACCACCAACTTGGATGATGTTCCCGGGACTCAGAGATCCCTAATCAAATTTTTTGATACTTTGTTGTTTGTGAAATAAATAAGGATCTTTTGACGTTGTACAGAACTTACGAGTCGCAAGAATGATGAATACATTTTCGGAATTGTCTTCTCTAATAACTTATTGAACATATTTACGTACTTGCACCGGGGATGCCTTCTCCATTTCTGAAATATTACGGTAATGGAAAATATCACCATATTAATAATAATAATATATTTATTTATTCTTGAAACATGATTTAGCACTCTTATATTACAATATTTATATTGAAATAAATGTTAAAGAAAAACAAAGTGTTTATAAATTAGCATCTGCTGCTAAACTAAGCCTATGTTTCAGCAGACAGCGCCTCCTACCACCGGAATTGACCGATTTACATATTTACAATTTATTAATAAAAACTATATTTAAAATGTTTACATTATTAATAAAATAGGGGGAAAAAGCACGACCATGATACAATACATGTTTTGTGTGTTTTGTGTCCTCTCTGTGTGTAAAATGAAACTGAGTGTGTGTTTGAGAGAGGGTGTGTGGGTAGTTATTGAGTGTTCCACGAAGCTAATTGAAGTAAGTTTATTTTTATACGAGCTTATGTCATATTTACTTAACATAAACACGTACTTTATAATTTATTGCGTTAAGTGATAATATCTATACTATATATTATTTAGAATAATATATAACTATATTAGTAAGTTACCATTAATAGATGTTCCGTTTCATCATATGACAGGGAGCTAAGCCAGTGAGTTAAACCTTTCTTTGCCTCGTAATGATTATATGCATGAATTCTAATAATTTTATTAATTCTATTATAAAGGGAGACGCAAAGAATGGCAGAAATCTGTACATGAACGATGTTTTAGGATGGTTTTTGTTTTCACAGACTGCGTAATTCCTGCGCTTGTTCATTAAGGTGGGTTTATATGCCAATAAAGAGTGCTGTTTTAAAACAACTTTGAAAATAAATAGTTGGTGTACTGTTAGCACCGGGCAGTCTTGATAAACCTGTGCAGTAGGATAGCGGAAGGGCTTGAATGTGCAAATTTTAAGAATGGTTCTTTGAGACACTTCCAATATTTTCATAGTAGTTTTTGGTGAACCACCCCAGGAAATTATGACGCATGTGATAAGATACTGACATAGACAAGATATATTTGTTTGAGTGATACAGGGGTTACCACATGTCTTAGGGTTTTAAATACATAAGTTAACTTTCGTAGCCGCTTTTGAAAAAGGTGTATGTGCGTTTTGAAACTAAGTTTCTCGTCTATTGTAATGCCTAGATCAGTGGTTCTCAAACTGTTTAAATGACGGAACCCTTTTGGGAAACAAAATACTTGATGGAACCCTACAATAAAACAATTGTTTTTATAAGTGTATTTTTTATTAATCAGCATAATAAAAGTACAATGTAACAGTTGGCTAGGACAATAATAGAAAACATTAAAAAAGAGGTATCACGGAGGGTTCCACGGAACGCACTTAGAGTATAGCTGGCCTAGATATTTTATGGTATTGGTGCGCTTAAGCGGTTTACAAGGACAGGATTTATTAACTATCTGCAACATTTGATGGGAAGTTGTGGACATACAGTTGTAGATTATTATTTGGAAGGTTACGGACAGACAAAGTTAAGTATTTGGTTTTTTCTGTTAGGATGTTACTGTGTAGCCACCATTTAACCACATCAAATCCTTTCTGGGCATTCCGATAAAAAATGAGAGCTGTATCATCAGCATATGAGAAAAATTTTCCATGGAAAGACTTTAAGGCTTAGGAGATCGTTTATATAAACGAGAAAGAGGGTAGGCTCGAGAATACTGCCTTGCGGGGCAACGAAAGTTAGCGGTAGGTCAGTACTTATGTAGTTTCCTATTTTCACGCACTGATGTATGTAACGTTATCTAGAATAAGTTTTAATTGAGCTCCTCTGACGCCAATATTTTCCAATTTATTAATCAGAATGGGTACAGAGACCGTGTCAAATGCGTTTGTCTATATGCCTGAAATAAATCCAGGAAGATATACAAACACTTATGACCTTTGTCTAAGTTGGTTGATATAAAATTAATCAGATTATTAACAGCATCGTCAGTGGACCTCCCCTGCCGAAAACCATACTGCTGTTGTGATAAAATCTGTTTGGTTTCTAAATAATTGATTAAAAGGCTATGAATATCCTTTTCAAGTATCTTTGATAGGCTCGGTAAAATCGATATTGGCTTATTATATTAACGCTTACTTGTAGCGTTCGATTCAAAGCTCAAAGATGCCCATTAAATGTTTGACTTTTATACTTTGCTAGGAAAACGCTTGGTACAGGTAACATATAAGTCTGGAGATAAAATTCAAAATTTTATATACAGTGGTCGTAGAATTTCTTTGTTAAGATCTCGTCTGACGCGATACTACAATCCTTCCTATTTAGGCCGCACTAATAACCACGTGGTTGTGTTCCGGTTTAAAGGAATGTGAAAATGAAAAGGCAAATCAATTACTGGAACACAGGGAACTTCGACTGAAGGCTAAGTTGGTAATAACAATCACTTCTCGTATCAATAATAAAACTAGCCGGCAAACGATACCCACGTTTGCCGGCTATGTACAAGAAAATTAAAACTATTATTTTTCATATAAACTTAATGTTTATGGAATTGGATACAGGTACATATTATTGCCCTTTAACACTATTAACTATTATGCGCGTCACACAACACGGCAGCTCTGAAGTTAGCTGCAGTTCATGTTTAAAGTCTGCTGCCCGCGCCCCGCACCCCGCACACACCCACGTTCGTGTTCTGTGCAGCGTCTCGCAGATACTTCAGAGCCGCCAAGTTGTGTGACTTGTACTATACATAACCTGAAACACTGTACCTATAAACAATGGCTGCCTACTGACCCGCAAACCTATAAACTGCGATCAACTTAGCCGTTCACTAGCAAAATCTGGAACTGAAGCTTCTAGTACGTGACTGAAGCGTAAAACGCAGTGCCACCCCTCACTGAAAACATAAGCTGGTCGGACTGTACGTCGACAACGGGTGTCAGCGACGAGGCAAGAAAAGATGACAGCTTGAGTCGTCCTTACCACACCGTGTCCACAGAAGTACATTGCAGGCTTTTACGGTTTGAAGTACAATCCTATCCTAATTACTACTTAAATATCATAAGTCTTAAAGTTTGTAAGGGGCGCTACCCATTTGTCTGCACATTCAGTTCGGCCAAGGCCGCCCGAATCGATTACTACATATATTCGGCTCATGCCATTCTTGCTTTCGCGCACCTTTCCCTTCCCTCACCGGGTGTCACTTCGATGAAGGCTGCTTATCATTCCCATGCCACAGCCATAAAGGTGGTTTTTAGTGGGTAGGTGCCACTCTGAGGAATCCTTCATCACCCCGCAGATCGGCTGCAAACAAAAAACATTTTTGCTTGATGCAGGTCAGTACATTCACTTGGGCTCCGGCATTGGCCGGGCGGCATTTTTCCCAAACATTACAACAAACAAAACGGCTTTACGATGAAATTTGGCATATGGATACGATATGACCTGCAATAACTTATAGGCTAAGGCTGATTCCGAGAGTTATGTGAGAAAAGCCATGGGCATAACCTATTTAATTTATTTAATACTTAAGGTATACACAGGTTTTAATTAAAGTATAAAAAGTTGTTACTAAATAATGTACAAAGGTACGTACTGCTTATTTCTATAAGAAATCTCTTCCAACAGACCTGAGACTGGAGAGTGAATAATAGCAAATTTTGTGTACTTTTTATATTTAGTTATAAATAAGATAAATACTATAAAAAATACTATAAACAAATGCTAATATGCTTACATATTCTTAGAAAATCTATACTTTACCCATACTTTTTCAAGGGTTTGATTTGCTAAGCAAAATCTATAATTAGAAGCACCCTAAGAGACTATTTTACGTCTTCGAGTGCAGAGTACATTATTTTTGACAGTAAAATATCGGGAACTGGAATTTAAAAATCAAAATCATGGCGAGAATCCCGTGAATTACTCGCATTATAATTATATTCTCCTGTTTTCATTCTCTGGCTGCTCCTTTCCTTTAACCAGAATTTCAACTACTTAAGGTGAATTTATGGTTGTCAAAACTGAAGGATAGACCGTCGTAGAGAAACTCTACTTCATCCAAATATTATTGAATATGCATAACGAAAACTAAAATGTCTACTTAAACATATTTAAACAAAGTGTTTTATTATAACATCTGCATTGGGTAGTCCCACTGGGTTCTCCCTAAAATTGTACACGGAAATGATGTAAAACCTGGGGAATTTCCTAAAAAACCCTACTTTATGAATCTGTTACTACGACCCCTCCAACTGCTATGAATGGGACCAGATCGACCAGTAGATTATACACCAAGGGTAAAAAGCAATATCTTATGTCACGGGCCGCTTATTCAATCCTAAGCGTAATGAAGGATTGGAGGGTTAACTCACGACCGTAGCGAAGTATGAATCCGCAATTCAAGAGATTCAAGCCTGCCCAAGACGAAGACACGTTTATCTACGAGAAGTATAATTATTTATTTTTATTATTTATTTATTATATAATAGGACAACCAGTGAGTAATACATTAGGACTTACAACTAAATATTCTTATAGTAAAAAAGGGATAAATGTACACTCTATTCAAGGCTGCCACAACATGCATAAATAAGAAACTTCGACAAAAGTTACCTAAATTATTAAAGAATTTTTACAAATTGGATAATGTAAATCATAGACTATGCAATAAAAGTATTTAAGGGTATGGATGTTTAAGTGTTTGATCAGAGCCTAAAGAATTTGATAAGTATAGTTGAGTGTGTGATTTTTAATACTGATTAATATATTATGTCAATGATAAGTACTAATTCTCACATCCACTGAGATAGTAAAAATGAGTGGTTTATTATAAATTAATAATCAATTGTAATATTGGACACATTCGCACATTGTTGTGCAAACATATATTTATATTTCGCTTGTTGCTTTTATTTACTCTTCCATTTGTGAAATCTTCATAGGTTTTAAATACAAATTGATCAACAATGCACATAGCTTTCAATGTAACACAGGTACTCCGGAGTCAAATCATTGTCAGCACTAAACATTTGTCTTGAGTTTTGCAGGTTTTTCCTTTAATCCTGAACTCACAGCAAAATCCTTGAAATTGTTCAATTTTTGCTTTTTGAAAGAAGAAAACTATTGACCCAATGAACTGCCTTGTTTTCTTTTAGTAAAACACTCGAGTACGTGTTAAGTCCAAAAGAACGCATTCTTTTGGATCATTTGTGTTATTTTAATTTTTGTTGTATAAATATATTTTGACGTTACAAAATCAAAACTCTTTTCAATTTAGAACGGCAACTTCAAACCGAAATACAGTACAATATTGTGCTCGTTTCAGTATCAGACGATACTAAAAATATATATAAAAGGATAAAATCTTTACAGCGTGCGTTACCCTAACTCATTAGCCGACTAGAAAAACAAGTGCCGATACAAAACTTTTGTACCTTCGTTTACAAAGAATCCAATACAAAAAGGGTCAGCCCTTCTTTTTGTATCAAGGCAAGGTTGTCACGTTTCTAAGGGATAAGCCAGTTGTGAACTCTTAAACGTTAGCTTAGAACAATTCGTCCTTGTGGATACTGATAGTGAATTATTTATAAGCTTGGTTACTTGTATGCCTGCAGGGTCAGAATCAATAATTAACACTCGAAATTCATTTAAATTTATTATATTAGCAAGAACCTAATGTCAAACATTTAAAATTGCTGGATTATTTCTCGTCGATTCAATGGCGATATTTACTCAAACTTTGTAAATAGCTGCTTGTTTCTTGGAATAATTTATATTACTAATAAACACGGTTTTAGATTTAATTTATACATAAGGTAATTACAGACGAAATTATAATAACCTTTTTACCTTCTAGGACTAGGCATCTTAGTCAGCAGCGCGTGGACCTACTAAAAATGTAGCAATTTTTGTGCAGAATTAGTAAATTCATCAATTGACGTATTTTACATGTACACACACTATTGTAGATAAATTTGATATAAATAGCTTTAATTTTTATATATAAACTCTTTCTGGATTTGGACTCAACGCTGTTTCAATTGGGCACCCCTTGACAAGACGACTACCAAGCTGAGCTAGACACGACGACGCCCTGAAGAAGTACTACGACGCGACTGGGCTTACCTGACGACTACTGGACGAGACCTGGACGACGTCGTTCCGTCTATGACTTGCAGCTTCTTCTCACTGTGGCCAAGACACCTTTAGCCATCCAACGATCGGTCAAGTGAGTCTGCTTGACTGGCAGTGAGAAAACCTTATTCCAAACCTTTCATCCCTTTCTCTGCCGCCTATTGCCTTAGGTCTCACGGCAATAGGTATCCCGCATCTATTTATATATACGTAGTGTTTGGATAGGTTTGATGGTTAGGTTAAAGATTTAACCTCACCCTTTCTTGTACAGTCGGCTAATTATTACAGCACATTACAGTTCTATATAGCCACACTAGAGTTAATATTTTATACAGTTTATTTTTGCGCAATAGATACTTGAGAGTAGTTAGCTGACCGTATACCTTCTTAGAGATTTTATTAGTCATTTCGTGTCGGCGGCAACTGTCGCAGAATTCTCTAATAAGGTCTGTTTTTACGTTATGTTTTAGGTTAAAGTACACTATTAGTAAGTTGTAAGTTAGTTTTAAAATAACTACTAAATAGTAAGTTATTTTAATGGACTATAGTATTCAGATCTTTAAGTATTTTTTTCAAACTGATTAAACAAGAGTTATAGACTTATATCTTGAAAAAGAAAACTGTTAATTGGCCTAATTTAATACATTTATATAGTTACACAATAAAATAAGGATTAATTAAAATGAAAAAATGAATTACGAAGCGAAAGTATCTACGAGTGTTTCTGCCTCTAGATTCTGTTCTCTAGATTAGACAATGGTTGACTCAGAATTCATTCAAACATTTGATCGTATTTCAAAACCCTGCGCTAATCCCTTTGTTCGAAGTCTCCGATCTCGTAGGGGGAGGGTAATACCTTATCAGGCATTTTTCTGCTGTGTCATCATAATGATATTCGTGTTATTTAATTATGCTTGTGTTTTATGATGATTGGCTAGTGTGATCTAAATTAATATGTTCATTGTGGCTTTGCATATTTTTTTCTTCTTTTCTTTTTGTTAAATGTTTATTATTTATGGTTGTATGATGTTTGTTATTTGTCTTATTTTCTATTGCTTGTATTTGGATTCATTCATTATCTTTTATTCGTGTTACTTCAGTACGCTTGTATCGCTTGCTTTGCCTTGTTTAGTTATGACATTTTGCTCGCGCTTCTTCTGACAATCAGCGCTTAAGTGCACTCTTTTAGAGTGTCCGTTAGCTTAATGCTGAGACGGAAGCCTTTTTTAACACCTTCATGTATGCCATTTTTTTACCATTATATAATTTTGTTTTGTTATTGGTGTAAAAATAATTTTTTTTATTATTTTTCATTATTATAATAGAGCTCATTAAAATTCTAAATTTAAAAGAGAAATCACAACTATAACATGCATCATATGCTGTATATATTGTCATTCTTTATTTTAGGAGCTTCCTAAATCACAGTCGTATTCGTTTCAAATTAAATCAAATCAATATTCTTACAAAAATTTCCAACATCTAAAATCTCTATGAAAAAGTAGTTTTCAACACTTTTATTAAAGCCAGATGCATTACACATGGTCAAAATTCAGTTGGAAACATATCAAGAAGGTACTCCCAAGCTACAGGTACAGGCGAATAGTGGGTACAGACCACCTAGAGGTACCAGGTACAGGTGAGCTATAATACTTATCTAGGTTCCCATACAAGGCTAGGTTCAAAGCGGATTAAGATTAGTTGCAGCTGTGCTTGCGAGAGAGTTTACCTGGAATTTATGCAAGTACAGTCAGATATAGAAACGCTATAACACTGGGTGCAGATATGCGTAAATCTTTGCTGAAACTTCCGATTAAATGGGAAACGCATTCTCCTTGTAGGCACGCTAATATTTATGGTTTTTAAGTAAGTTGAGCTTGTGTTTTGATAGCAATAAAGGGAACTAAGAAAGTAAATTAAAGAGCAACTAAATTAATCATATTATTAGAATGAATGATTATCGAATTTTTTTGACTTCTCTAGGGTTTGAACCCAAGTCTTATCGTGCAGGCCATGGACTTCTTTACGTACTTCTGTTCTGTTCCTTTTATGAGCTTTGCAAAAATTTTTTATATATGTCGCCGTAAAATTGTCAAAACAGTACTATTGCGATATAACTCAGGTACGTTAGGTAAGATTTTAATACAACGATCTTTCGATTATAATTTTCCGATAAAAATTCAAGAGATATTATAAAGTAACGGTTTTCAAAATTTTACGGCGACATCTACAGCAGTTTCACGCGGCTTCACCCACATCTTTTGAACCCGTCAGAATTTCTCTGGATAATAATAATAATAATAATAAAAACTCTTTATTGCCATTAACATAACAAAAAACAATAAAAAATCAATTAATTAAAGAAATAGACAATTCGGGCAGCCTTATCGCTTAAAGCGATTCCTACCAGGCAACCCTCTATACACTATGAGAACCGAGTAACAAGTGAAACATAATTGGCACAGTTTTTAATGATTTGAGAATGTATAAATAAGTATAGTATACTATAATGAATAAAAACTATAATATTACACATAGGTACATATTAAGTAGTCATACATAAATATTATGTATAAAAAAATACTAAATAAATACAGTTAATATATAAACGAATAAAATGTTATGTTGGATAAATATTAGATAGATAGTACTTTTTAAAATTAAACTAAAAAGAAGTGACAGTCGCAGCAGTATGTAGATGAGGAGGCAGGGAACTACACAAGCCTGCAGCACGCGCTGTGTATGAATTGTGAAAAAATTCAGATGTGTGATGTTGCGTGGACAGAAGCATGTTGTTAGATGAACGTAAGGATCGGTCGTGATCCTGATGTCGAAACCTAAAACACTCCTTAAGGTACTTTGGAATAGATGGTTGAACAGTGTTTCATAGAGAAGAGAAAGAATGTGTGTATTCCTGCGAAGTCGAATCGGGAGCCACTTGAGCTTAGCGCGGAAATCAGAAACATGGTCATATTTTCGTAATGAAAATATAAACCGTATACAAATATTTTGGAGGCGCTCAAGTTTATCAAGTTGCTCCTCGGTCAGATCTAGATGTAAACACCAAGGCTTTTGACGGCTGGCAGGTGGCAATGAATTGAAGTCAATCCTAGCTAGCATATTTGAACTACCTATGAGTATTAACTGTGTTTTAGAAGAATTAACTTTTAAGCCGAAACGTTTACTCCAATGTGCAATCTTTAGCAAATCATTATTAGTGGTATTTACTGCATGGATTATGTCATTGGGCGAGGCATTGGTGTAAATTTGAAGGTCATTTGCGTACAAGTGGTAGGAAGAAGATAAAGCCTGAATTATTGAATTAATGAAAATGGCAAATAATAAGGGAGATAGCACACCACCTTGAGGGACGCCGGCAGTTGTGTCACACCAGTCGGATGCGGTGAAATCCACAGATATACGCTGTCTGCGTTCATGTAGATAACTACGAAGCCAGAAAATCAAAAGAATGTGCGTTCAGTTGGGCCAAGTGTAGGTTACTGGATTTTACGGCAGACAGTAGTCGAGCAGTACGGTGGTGGTCACTTTTCATAATGTAGCTTTATTACTGGGAAAGAATCACCAAAAGTGAATCAGATTCTTAAAATACTATAATAGCCAAAATGAGTTTGTTTGTTTGCTAAGCTTTTAAATAAATCTATCCTCTTTGTAATATGAATATCAATAAAAAATACTTAAAAATGAACAAGTAAAGCATTCGTACCAAGTTGATTAGACATTGAACTCAAGTGCTAATCCCCAATGATCTGCTGAGTGTACAAAGTATTTGCATCGCGTGTTCGGGACTGTTTAGCCGGTGATTCGTCGCAGCTGCGGCGGGGTCTTGGCTTCCTGTTCCCGCCGCCTCTGTAATTACTGGGACTTATTATACAGCTTAATGTATTGGGAATTAATGTTTGGGAGTTTCTAATGGGATTAAAGGAATTTTATCGCGTTTTTGTTGATATTTTAAATCAAACCGATGATGTTTTGATGATTTAACAAATAGGTATAAATACAAGAATTGACTTTACATCTTTTTTTTGTAAAAATTAGACGAAAAGCTAAAATATTTGATTGTAAAAAAATGATGTTGTCAATCAGACATCTTATACTGAACTGAGTGCTGGGGTTGTCTCCACTCACAGGAAGGAATAAAATTCTTCTGTATCTTCAGGCAGACTGCGTTCTTTGCTTATGAAATCGGTGTAACAATTGCGGTTCGTATAACTGTTTTTTGTTTTGCGCACAAGCAAAGCGGGGAGAGAGGTAGCTAAAAATGCGGGACTTGCTAAAGGGTCTTAGGTATGCTAAAAAGTAGCATAGCATAGCATCCCAGAGAGCGTTTCTCGGTCTAGAGACCCTGTACCTCAAATTGAGGGACGGGGCAGTATAAGAGACTATCTCGAAAATTAAATGATTGGGATGCATTTCGGAGCGCTTGAAGACAGCGTCCGAGAGATTTTAAGGTGTTGTTGAACTGAAGATATTTCAAGATCTCTGTGCAATTCCGCGTTTCCGGACTCCGTGATTCTGTAAGATATTACGATGGTCTGATGACCTGTCTAAACACAGTGGCTTTCATGTTGTCCATGTAATCCTCTCTTATAGTAGGCTGCGGGTGTTAAAGGAGATCAGGGATAGTCCTCTGGGTTTAATATGACCAGTCATGGTGACGTGAGTTCTGTTTAGTACTGAATTTTTACTGAACTAAGGGAATGGTGCTCAGCCAGAGCTAAGAGACGCCCTTGAGGAGAGCGGGGGGCTCGCGTGTAATGTTTGTAAATAAATAACATAATTATATTTTATGAAAGTAAGAAAAGGTATTGTTTAATTCTTATTTAAAAGTCTTATCCGTTTTGTCCATTTAAATATTAAAAGTAAACGTAAATGTCTTAGGGATTCAAAGCTTTAGTTTTCTTTTAATTGTATTTTTCTTTTCTTATGTGACCTATAATTGGTAGTTCATTCATTAATATTAAATTCAGCTTTTTAACATTTGATGACCTGATAGAATAGAAGTTCTAATGTAATTGTTTAGTATTTATTTGGTCGATAACATACAGTCCTTATTTTGCGGTTCACTCATACAGTTTTAATAACATTATTTATTTTACTAGGCTGTATGTATTTATTCTTTGCCTTCTCTATTGGTTGGGTTTAAAAAGTTCCTACTAGAGAATGTGCAAAACGTCGTTGGATACGAAGCTTTAAAGGGCAAAGCTCTTTTGCCTTATTGTGTAAACATAAAAGCTGTTGTTTTAAGAAATAAGTGATCTTTATAGTGGGCTCCATCCACGAAGACGATTTTTTAAAACGTCGTAGTTGGCATTCGCTATAGTTGTAGTTTAGTTTCGTACATTAGGATCTCGTGTGGGGCGGTACCACTTGTGACCGCCATAATACGTCATATAATGGAACCGCAAAATAAGGACATTTTGCGGTTCACTCATACAGTTTTAATAACATTATTTATTTTACTAGGCTGTATGTATTTATTCTTTGCCTTCTCTATTGGTTGGGTTTAAAAAGTTGAGTTGGCGGGAACTGTCACTTTTTGAAGACAAAATGATGGAGGTGCAACTGTGAACTTGTGAACCACGTTTTCACGTTTTTATATTATAATTGTGTTTTTACGGCGCCCTATGCCTATTGATATTTAACGTTTTGTAGACGAAAACTTAAATAAACTTTGTGTGTTGTGAAAAGTGAACTTAAGGAGTGCCAGCAGCAACAAGGTTCGTGCTTAGGGTTTTATTATAATATATTTTTATTCGTATTTATAAAGACCAAACATTCGGACTGCACAACGCCGATGACTGGATCGTGTTTTCATGTTCCAAGATAAAATTAACTCAAAATTTGACTCGGACGGCGCGGCACAGCTATCGAAGTTTTAACATCCTTTTCACCGCCGCACGAGTCTCTGCTGCTCATAATATCTTTTATTACTATATATTTTACCGTGTGCGATCGGCGCATACAGTAATTAATTGTACTATATTTTTTGTTTTGTCAATTATTTAAATCAAATTTTAGCTTAAATTAATATATTATAAATTATCTATTATTGTAGTACTAGTAGCAACTTAAATACACATACACTTTTAACTCATCACAAAACTGTTTAGAAATCTACAACCCCTTTGATGTAATTTGAAATCTGTTTTTTGCAAAATCTTGGAATCATACCCATGAACATCATTAGTTGTAGGGATTTTATTTGTAAATATTGAATGTGATTATTGTATCGACTAATATGCTTCGGTTCGGCAATAAACCGGAACATTCCCATATTTAAACCAACGACAATGACGGTTATATGACGTATTATGGCGGTCACAAGTAGTACCGCCCCACACGAGATCCTAATGTACGAAACTAAACTACAACTATAGCGAATGCCAACTACGACGTTTTAAAAAATCGTCTTCGTGGATGGAGCCCACTATAAAGATCACTTATTTTTTAAAACAACAGCTTTTATGTTTACACAATAAGGCAAAAGAGCTTTGCCCTTTAAAGCTTCGTATCCAACGACGTTTTGCACATTTTCTGGTAGGAATAATTTCATTTTAAATCTTTATCAAACCATACACCAATTTGGTTAAGAAAACAGAAAAATATAAACTAAGAATAACTAAACATTATGTAATATAACTGACCTTACAATTGTTCTAACGAAACAAATAAAAAAACTGAAAACTCTATCACTGTAAAATCAGATCCAAAAATATTATGAAATAAAAATAATTATTCACTTTTGCACCAGTTGGTATCTAATAAAACTTCAAACCTATCAGTTTTATTCTGGACATATTCCACGATTCGGTGGTGGTGCAGATCTTCTCTAGCACCATGACACGACTCACATTTGAGGCTGTCTTGTATACCCATAAGAAATCTAAATGCACCCGGAAAATGTCCAAAATGATCTCTCATATAGAGCACCAGCTCTCCCACACGTGGAAACCCAGTCCTTAAGTAAAGTAAAGAAACTATTTGCCGAGTTTTTCCTCGCACACCGCCGACCTTTCTCGCTGCACTTTGGCAGACATTTCTTGCCTTAACCAAGAATAATAATCAAAAATAATGACTTACAAACTAAATACCTTCTGTACGGAACACTACTAACTATAAATGAGTACATAAATTATCTACTTCATTAGATTTTAGTTACCCTCAAATATATCTATTAGTTGTGAAACGAAGTGTTAATAAGGTATAATAAATTGACGGGGTGCTTAAATTTACCTTCCATCCTTTGAATATGCTGCTCCTTTTCCATCTGGTCGACCATGAAATTGTCCCTTAGTTAAGAAGGCGATTACTTTGGGGATCGGATGGTCGTACCGTACCCTTGAGGATAGTTTATTACTACTTTGAATTTTGCGCGGTATATGGGGGTGACAATCGGAGACTAGGTATACATCTATACAGATACTACTGAAGAACAGGGGCTGCTATTATGTAAATGTTTTAACAAATTTAAATCTGTTATTAGGCGATAGGATTTACAAGTTGAGTATCAAACATCGAGATCGATTTTGCGTAATTCATGTAATGTACTTCTGAATTAAAGGCCCAAACTTTGATAACTCACTTGCGTTTCGATGGAATCGAACAGACACTTTTCAAAAATCAATAAAAGTCTGAGTAAACTTTTTTAGAGCTGTTATTATTTTTATTCTTAATTATGCCAGTATTATTTATGAAAAAGTTTAAAAATAAAAGATTTCCATTAAATTAAAAGTAAAACATGGCGTTTGTTCCCAAGGCAGCATTTACACCAGTAAATACATTAATTTGGGGGATGTCCAACCTGCAGTTACCAACACACCTTGGTTCTCCAAATATAAAAACCTAGATAAAATATCAACACCAACAATTTGTAGGCTCAGACTGGGTCATTGCTGTAGTCCTGAATTTCCGTATAGGATAGGTGCCCGGAACTCGCCTCTCTGTGGTCTAGAAATTAGTACAATAGACCACATCTTTTTCAACTGTCCCCTCCATCCCACCTCATTATATGATATCCTTCCACCACTAGTATCTACTCTCAACCCCCAAATTTTGAAATCCCTTACTAATTATATCCTCAAGTATAAAATATACTTGTAAACACAGTAAATTAGTACATGTTGTAGTTTCCACTTACCATAAGTTTGTATAAGGTCTTTACCTATGAAATTGCCGTTTTTCACGAAATAAATGAAGCGTAATTTTTTTATATATTTTTTATTTCTATTAATCAAAATAATTACCCATGCAATCAATGCATCTTTGCCAACGCATTGGTAGCTTATTGATGCCTTTCTTGAAGAAATCAGCTGGACGGGAGGCAACAAATTCTTCAAAGGCATTTTGTACTGCCTCTCGGGTATTGAATTTTTTTCCCGCCAAGAAGTTATCCAAATTCTGGAAAAAGTAGAAGTCTGTAGGCGCAAGGTCTGGTGAGAACGGTGGATGATGGAGAACTTCCAACCCCAACTCTTGTACCTTGGAGACCGTCTGCTGTGCAGTATGAGGTCGCGCGTTGTCGTGCAGGAGCAGTGGAGCCGAACGATTGACCAAAGCTGGTTGGAGACGTGCGAGCTTCTCCATCATTGTGTTCAGTTCTTCACAGTACACATCTGCAGTAATGCTTGTCCCGTTTGGCAAGAAGCTGTGATGAATTACACCCGCGTTAGACCACCAAACAGTGACCATCACTTTTCTAGGGGTAAGTTTTTGTTTAGGGCATTGTTTGGGTGCTGAACCAGGGTCCAACCAACCTCTTACGAATGTCAAACAGGATCCATTTCTCGTCACAAGTAACAATGCGGTTCAGAATTCCTTCATTTGTATGCCTGCTGAGCAGTGCAAGGCACGTCTCCACGCGTACTTCGCGCTGGCGGTCATTGAGTTCGTGGGGTACCCATTTGTCAAGCTTTTTTACCTTGCCAATTTGACGCAAATGGACCAATATTGTTTTGATGCTAACGTCGAAAGCTGCTGCTAATTCAGCCGTGGATTGAGTTTCATAAGCTTCCACAATTGCCTTTAATTCGTCATTGTCGACCAAAGTTTTCGGACGACCACGGGGTTCATTTTTCAGGTCAAAATTTCCAGAACGGAAGCGGGTAAAACAATAACGGGTGGTGCGTTCGTTTGTAGTGTTCGCTCCGTAAACGTCGTTGATGTTGCGTGCCGCTTGTGCCGCTTTGCTGCCACGACGGTACTCATACTCCATAATTACTCGAATTTTTAACTTATCCATGATGACGAAAAATGTTCGAATGCGTTGAAAACAAAACACTAACTATTAAACAAATGACGATTTTAGAAAAAGAATTCCATGTTTGTTAAATAAAATTAATTTGAAATTAGAATTATCAGTCGAAAAAAAATATATATTCATTTGAAATGGCCAGTACGGCAAAACGGCAGTTTCATAGGTAAAGACCTATTATTTATAGTTTTTGAGTTAACTATCAAGTTTTGGTTTTTGTTTTAGTGAGTGTGGTGTGCCCTGCTCTGAGGAACCCATCGTCATTCAATAACCGTGGCTCTTCCAATACCTGACACTGGCAGTAATAGTCTGTCGAGTCGTAACGACGGCTGATTGCCATATATTACAAGAATAGAATACAATAATTTGTATCTCTTAGCATTTGTATTGTTAACGAGTCAAAGATAATATAGAAAATACATACTTACATGGTTTGTTACAGTTATTGAATAGTAATCTCTGTAATCTTCTTGGAATAAGTACAAAAGGTAATTCGTTCCGTACTAAATAATAGGCTGTAAAACAACTGAATGGTAAAAATGCTATTAGGAATAATTAGTATAAAATGAAACTGCGCCCTATAAGTTCAAACAGTTGTTTACAAATAAATGTTCTTAAAAGTCGAAACTCTGTGAGTTTTATTTCCGAGTCCCTTCTGATCTCTTATAAGTATAAGAAATTCATCTAAACACACAAAGAAACAATGAGTTACAGATAGATTTTTTTAATTTTTTATTAAAAAGGATTAGACGTTTGTCTTCTATCTCACCTGATGGAAAGTGAAGATATCGAGTTGCACAACAAACTTAAATGTTCGGTTTTCGCTGCCCCCGCGGCATCGTGTTAACTAGCGATAGTTGTTGGAACATAAGTTAATCAGTGTTGTATTGGGGATTACTCTGTAAAAGTATAGTTCTTATAACCGCAGAATCGAGTAGACTTAACATTTTGTAATTCATTAATGTTATCGTTATAGTCATTCACTCATTTTATTTTAAATTATGAGACATAAACTACACATTACCTTATCCTCACATTAAGTATACATACATACATATATTGTAACGACAGTTACTAAGTATATTACCAGCAAAAATCCATGTTTGTATACGCTTTTACTGCCTTCTTGTCTACTAAAAAGACATGAGATTTGATGTTTGACTTACAATGGTTTTCATTCAGCTTTTAACGTGAAGATTGACACAGCGAACATCAGAATAGTCTGCGAATACGAGTTTCGACGCTGGACCTACGCCGCAGAAACTGCTATGTCATGCTGTTCGGAATGGATGCGGCCAGCGAACGCACCGGGCGTATTTAACCACGGTCGTAGTGGATACTTACGCGAGAACCACGAAAAAATTCTATCCAAATTGCCAGTGCGTTAAGACGGCACTTTCATATTGAGACCCATAATATTTCTAACTACCTTTTGCCCACGAATTCGATTGCTTAGCTTCCCAAATGCAGGTATAAAAGTATGTTTAGATGTCATTCCAGGTCTGTGTATACGTTCACTTACAAACGTCCAAACTTTCATGTTCCTATTCTCCTCAAAAGTGTGAAGTTCATTTTTATGTAAACTTAAACTTGCCTTTACGGGTATCAAACGGAAATTGTATCGCAACTGTTTAGTACAAGAAACTTGTGAATACCGGGGGCGCTGTAATGGACGACAAGACGAGGCCCTCTCACGCCTCGCTGACTCGCAAGATAAGTAAGTGTTGTGCCCATTATCAGACCTGCCTGGATTGACCATGGAGATCATTGTGATTCTGTGAATAGAATATCAGGGGACTATTTATTGTTTTAAGTGAATTCTGCCTATTATTTTAATTTTTTTTTGTTTTCTGACGCTTAATAGGGAATAGTTCTACGGCCGTTGTGTAGAGTGCTGTCCATGTTTCTATTTATTTTATATACAAATTCGTCTACAGATAGTAGAACTTTGTCGGTTAAAACAGAAATGAGACGCGACCGCTTTGAATCAAGCATGTGTTCAGTTCTTGTTTGTTATTGGCAGGTAGTGTCAAAGCTTACTAGTTCTGGTAAATTTACATTTTAAGATTGATATTCTGATGACTTCACGCTAAGAAATAATATTAAAATCAGCAGCGCAGAATATTTAATTAAAGTAATTTATATTCCAGGTTATATACTTAAGATCTATACCAAAAGAGAAAAATGTTTTTACTCAGAGCTACATCATACACCAGTAGAACGGTTTGTCCTTTTTTTCCCGCTAAAAATACACTAAACATTATTAAAACGAATACAAGAATGATTCTTACCCGACTTAATTTTCTCGCCACCACCCTTGTTCTATCGGTGCTTCCTCACTTCGCTGTCCGGAAACTTTGAATATCGAACGCAGTCCTTGTAATCAAATCGTGCGCTCTATCGCCGTCACCCGTATATATCCGATTTTTCCGCCATTACGAGGTCAACCTTATCCTTTTAGCGTTTGGGGTTTGCCTTCTTTTTAGTAAGCAGTATTAATATATTTTAATATCTGGCTGTTTATTTGGTCAATATCTGTAAAAAAAACTACCATATTTAATATCTTTGAGCTCCGTTTTCAAACTGAGTAAGCCGAAATCCCATCAAACTCCTTTTCCTCTCACTCAATTTCCTCTTTATTGCACCTGTGTTTGGAGTTTTTTTACGTTGGACTACGTCACATTATAAAAAAAGTATTAATTAATTGTAACTAACACGCACCACAGAAATCATACTATATTATGATTAACTATTTCGTTGATAATTGAAAACAAAAATGCACGATTCCAAACTTAATTGGTTCTCAGTATACTGAAATATATACGTAGCTCTCAGAGTACACACACACACACCTATCTTTGAATTCAAAAACATTTACGACCCCTCACCACATATCGGTGTATATAAGTTAAGAGTACTTCCGACAGCCTACTGCCGACCAATCCACGGAGCCATATCTCATACTTGAGTTAGTGACTTTCAAATTGGACGTTGACAATTAGTCGAACAAATTTGTTTGTTCCATACATGTAAACAGCAATCATGTTACCAAACTAAATGCTAATTAGGCGCTTATATGTCGTCAATATTTAAAGATTATTAAATAGTAGAATAGCTGATTACTTATATAAGTATTGGCATTATGATAAAATAACTCTTGATAAATATTCTTTGTAATGATTTTAATTAGATGTCCTTTTTCCACACACAACCTAAGAACCGGAGCATTACGTAGAAACAAATGTGCAACGGGTCCAGTAGGTACAAAATGCTTTCAAATACTGCTGAATTTAGTTTCAAATATTGTTTTATAACAATAATAATAATAATACATTTTATTTTCAGACAATTAGTCCATAGATGTGTTAGTGATTAGTTAGTAACAATGATCTTATTAACTACGAGTTAGTAAACTTAAAAACTAATACATAAAAAGTTATAAAAACCTTAGGATTAATTTTAATAATTAATGTAGCGTCACGGTTTAACCGCGTGAAGCTGCATCCATCAACGGAACATTGGCGAGTCCCACATTGCAGCAATCGCACTGAAAATGCTGTTGGAACAGCGGCGGAGGCCATCAAGTATGGAGGCACAACGTTTGCGCATGATGGCCGTGAAACTGTCGGTGTGCTTCTCCGTGAACATTCCCGATGCACTACACCCTGACTGCATTGTTGTGTTGCACGCGCAGGTCGCTGTATTCACTTTTCCCGAAGTTGACCCACAGTCTGCATGTATAAAAAGATTGGCAGTAAGCCTTAAAAAGCGTTATATTTACCGTATATGAACAGGCGTGGCGAGCTCAGTCCACCTTGCCTCACCCCGCACTTCAGCCCGTACGCTTCAGAGTAATCCCATGCCCACCGCACAGTATTAGTTTGGTTGCCGTACCAATATTTAAAAAATATTGTAATTTCAGAAGGCAGGGTAGTTTCAGACTTTACTTGCGCCATAGTACATCGTAAGACACCAAGTCGAATGCCCTCAACAAATCCAAATAACAAGCAAATATAGGCGTTTTTCTACTTGTACAGTAATGCACAGTCTGCCTTAGACACAGGATAGCACTCTCAGTCGACAGCCCAGGCCTGAAGCCAAATTGAGCACCTTGCAACTGAATGTGCCGATCCAAGTGTTTATCAAGCAGACTATTCAGTATCTTTGCTATCACCGTTGCCAAGGAAATAGGCCTGTAGTTGGATGAGTCTGTGGCAATGGCTCTCGTGACAACAGTGGTTGGACCTCGAAGTGGCGCCGGAAGTTAGCAGCAATGTCTGCCGGGTGGTGCACGCCCGCTATCTTTTTACTTATTACGATCCTGTGTCAGACTAGCAGGCGAACACTTAACTCACCTCAAGCTTCTTAGTTTTTTAATCTTTTTTTATATCTAACTATCTGGAAAAAACACATCACTTGTCTCCTCGTCGTTATTATCAAGAAACTTTTTCTGTTGAGGATATTCCAACATTGTAAGAAAACTGGCCTTGGCAATTAGTACACACTTGAAAACAAAGTGTGAGATGTTTGACCTCTATTCTAAGTCATTACAATATCAGAAGGAAAAGCAATTCTAATGAAAACCATACCAACGGTCGGTGACATATCAATAATTAAAACATACTTACGACTATTGACGACACATGGATTTTTTTGCCATTTTATTGTTAATAATATAATAAGATAAAATAAATACAAAATAAAAAGAGAGAACAGCTAAATAGAATGAACAAAGGAATAGTATAAATAAAACATTTCCCACAGGATTTATCCAAATCGCGTAATTTCGCGGGTTTCGGGAACAAAATTATCTCTTCGGGTGGCTTAAATCTGTTTAAAAATATTACATACTTTAGATGGAAAAGCGTTTAGCGAAAAGCGAAGGAAAACTGTTTGAGATGAATGTCCCGTGACTACGAACTACGGCGAGCTACGGATTTGCTTGTTTGTAGTGTGTTCATTCACAATGTGACAGTTGTTGGATGTTTGTACCAACATAATAGTTGAAATGTATGGCTTGCCAACTGTATATTTTATAAATAGATAAATAATAAGAATTTATATACGAATATGAGTCGCCATGCCTCCTTAATGACAATCTAAAACAGATATTACAATTTCTACACAATGGAATTACAAATACAATCAGGATTTGAACCTAATAAGTATTTGTCGAGGTAACCGCCGCACTCACCACGAGTTGTTTATTTAAAAATGTTTGTTCAATTTATTCTAGAATGTACAAATGTGTCAACAACAATTTTATGACATTCTATAACGTTTAATTTGTTCAGTAAAATAAAACAAAGTCCCTTTTTAAGAACATTCTCAAAAATTTTTAGTTCAAAAATATATAAAAAGTTAATTTATTTGTAGGATTTTTATTTTGAGGTTCCTGACCATACCCAAGGTCTTCCTACTAACTAATTCAATGAAACTATTAAGCAAATATTGTGTGCTAAAGCTTGTTATAAACTATCCGAGTATTCGGACAATATATGTATACTTTTAATAACAATATTATATTAAAATTGTTTATTTCAGTAAGTAAGAACACAAATCAAAACAGTACAAGTATTGCTAAACAGTTAAACTTATAGTTAAAATTATGGTGAGAATGGTCACTTATAAAGGGCACAGGGCTTTGCCCTTTTTGAGCCCAAAAACAATAAAAAGACAAAACAGTTTAGAAAAGATACGATTAGATTTTTAAGGAAGAGAAAAAAAAGCCCTTGGGTATTATCCTTCTATTTACAGGGTTTTGCTGGTATTCGTAATATAATAGGCGTACTGTGTTTGTTCGTTGAGTTCTTCGTCCCGATTAATGTCTAAAGCATCATTGTCAATTCAGTACGTCCTCTTACAGTAGCGTCAGGTGACTTGTCTTTCATATGGTTGAGGGAGGCGATGGCTCGATGCCGCGTCGAGGATGTTCGTCGTTTGGAAACTCTCCCACTTGCCGAGCTAACAGATGCAGAAAATAATTATTTTGTATATTTCTATACACATAAGAGCCATAGTAAATTTATTTTGAAAAAATGATACCCCTGAAGTTTGTTCTGGCAAACAAACTTCAGGGGTGTCTTCAAGAAGATTTTTCCGAACTGGTAGTAGAGTCATGTGTTATGTGTATAATGTCAACAAGAACAAGACATTGACAATTCGAGAAATAAATATTCGAACTTGGACTTGTTCGTGTAGGCAATAATCATATTCAAGGTCAACTGACCTTTTCATAAGAACCCATTTGTGTTGTTCATTATACCAAGTTACGTAAAGATATTTAAGATTCTGAAGCGAAATTGACTTTGAAAAGAAATACTGAATTGAAATTCATGCGAAAAATCTTAGTATTAATGAGAAAAAGGTTAAAAAAAGGGTAAAAAACTAAGTCATATTTTATTTTATTTTATTGAATTTTATATAAATTGAAGGTTACATAGGTATTCATTAATGCGCATATTATAGCCTGTAAAAACAATAAATATATGCCAATTTCAACAATTGAAGTACTGTATCTGGACACAGCTCATCCCATTGTATATCAAAAAATGAAATAGGTTTGTTGCCTTAGCGGTGCAAAACTTAATTAATGAATTGATTCATCATTATGAAAAAATAATCATAATTTTAAAAGACAAATTCATATTCTCTTTTCGGAAGGTTATATCGTTAAAACGAAATCAGAGCGGCACATGACCAAATGTAAAATATAACTACAATCTAGAAGCGACTTGCGCAAGCTGCATTAAGCCTCATGAACGTTATCATACTTTGAAAGTTTCATTTGTTTTCTCTTGAAAGTAATGAAATGATGTCCTCAAGATGAAGCCCTAACACGAAGTTATGTGACAATCTCGACTTTGTGGGACAAAATTCTAGAACAAAGCTCCGAAATAAATAAAAGCTGTTACTGCTGACTATATTCTACCTAGAATTAGTTTTGTAAGTAAATACTGTCTGGAGTCTGAAGTTAAATAAAAGAAAAACAAATCAACTAGAACATTAAGTTAGCGCAAGGCTTTTCCATCTTTGATTCGACATCACTACATTTATATAAGAACTTATTTTTGTAGTGAGTTACAAAAATCTCCAAAAACCTTTAACCACTGGTTATACAAAATATATGAATAAAAATATAAGAGTAAGTGGGTCATTTTTTTTAGAGTTAAATGAAACACTAATAATTTCACTTCTGTATGCCAAAATTAGGACATATTTATACTTATAAAATTATTTACGAAAATATAAATACTTATAGAGGTCCGTATTTCGGGATATTTTACAATAATAAGGGTTTATTTTTGTAAAATATGTCCTATATATCGTTATAGGTAATGCTGCAGTGTTTCATTTAACTCTAAAAGAATGACCCAAATATTAAAATCTTTTATTTGGTTTCAAATGGTGTGATCCTTCGAAAAATGCTTAAAGATCTCGGTAGTTTTATTGTTTGTAAAACTAAATCCAATGACACTTTAAACAATTTTAACAATACTTTTTAAACCTCAGCCCTGCCACTAAACGCCAACCTCAATGTAAACCGCAACTTCCGACATAGTTCAACAAAGTCACAGCGACATCGTTGCTTGATGGATGCGGTGTCGTGAAGCCGCCGTGTGACGTCACACTGCCGCCGCGGACCATTAGCTTTGATAGACTGCCGCGGCCTGCGTGGGCTGCCGGGTTCCAGGGAATGGGGAATGGAATGTATTGAAACTGAAAGTGTTTGAAATGTGTATATAAAGTCATGAAACTAGTCTCAATAACTTGTAGGTCAAAGTTCTTGATTGGTAAATGAGGGATGCAGGATCGAATCCATCGAAGCTACTTACAATATTGCATTAAATCAATTTATTATAATTCCAAAATGCAATTAGGGACTGTACTTTTGTACTGTGTGTGCAAAATCTCCTTAGCCATTATTTAATTGAAATCATTGATTGCCATACATTTTGAAATATATTATTTGTTTCATACTATCCATTATTAGTTGGTTTTGGGTATACAAGTCAGTTTATTTATTAATTATACACGTAGATAAGTCACCTATATTTATGAAGAACTCTATATTAATCCTAGGTGATTATAAGTTTTAATATTATTAGCTTAAAAATGTTATTGTTGTATTACTGTTTAATAGTAGTGAAATAAATTTAAAAAAAAGACCCAGCAATTCTTATAGAACAAACAAAAAAAGGATTTATTGTTCTCGCGCAGAACGTTAACGCGTAATGACCGAAAAAAAGAAAAAAAACTTAAAACACAAACGTATTAAACAATTACCTTATCCACTTGGTTCTAGAAATACAGATTGAAATGACAACATAAAATAATGTAGAGCCTTTGCACACTATACTTTTTATTAATTAGTGAAAGTAATTTACAGCATTTGTATACTTATATGTTGTTGTCTAAATAAATGATCAGAACGTGCGCTCGTCAGGTCTGACAGCTAAGTATTGATGGCTCGCGTCGACTCGCCGCGAGTCTCCCGACCGAGACATTAGTCAGGCTGCGGGCGTGCGTTAGTTATAGGTATACTATTTAGATTTCTTTATTTTCTCGATGACAGCTCCTGGTTAACCTCGTGCGAGCGTTTTTTACATTATGTTTGCATTATTTTATAAAAATATGACGTTTACACACGTACAAGGTTATATAATACCAGAGTCGGATGGAGCTAGAGAGCATTATATCAAATTAGAACTATCATCGAGAAAATAAAGAAGTGGAAATAGTATAATGCTTCAATTAATCATTGCTTAGTACTAGACAGTACTATACTGTAATAAGATATTTGCCAGAAATTACCTTGTCTACAAAACTTAACCTTATTTATAAAACTCGACTTTTAAACGAGCAGAACTCGAGGAATTTTAAGGCTTGTCGTATAGACTTTTTGTTAAAGGATTAAAAAAAAATTGATTCAATTATTTAAACTTCCTTGTGATGTTACATATATTTAAAGGAGACTCTGTAAGAACGCTCAAAAATATCAACAACAAACAGATTTTAAACATTATTAGTAAAACAAAACTTTGTACAGATCAAATATTTGCGTTAATTGAAATTCTTCAGTTAAATATAAATTAACAGTCAAACATTATCCTTCAGTTGCTCTTAATTAAGGTGAATAAATCTACATTAATAAGATGACTTTAATCAATGCACAGCAGAATGACTTCGACTGAGTCCGGTCGAGTTTGAGGTCACATCTCAAAAGAAAGCAAAAATTACTTTCTAATAGCCCACTTGGACTCTATGACATAGCAAAGGGGAGGGGTGGCTTTCGCGACTGGCCAACAATCCATCAAAACTGAGTGAGTCATTGCCCGTGGGCACTTCATCAAGGGCGGAAGGGAAAATAGCTAAATTGTTTCCGAACTTCAAAAGAAAATGCTTTTTTCTTTATTATGTTATCGAAGTCCAAGATTGATGTAACGAAAGTTGTACGGAAGTTATGTAAGGTTCTAAATGTTTACTTTTTAGTAATACTCGTAGTAGTTTTTCGAAACTTAAATATCGGACAAAAAAAATCAAAATTGTTCAAATTCTGTGTTATTAATAATTAGCCATTTATTGAATTGTTAACAATATTCATCATATTTGTACCATTATCCTGAGGAGTCAGTGATAAGTTTAAAAATCAGGGTAGTAATTAGATTAAGTTTAGTGATTTAAATATGAGCAAACAACAAAATATCTCCAAAACGTACTTCTGGAGTGCGCGATGGCGGTCGGGGCGCTGGCGTTCTGTTATTGGCGATATTTTACTACATTTAATCTACCATTTTCATTTAAATCGATATTACATTTTTTTTAATCAGACAATTATTTTATTAGACATAATTCTTTTTTTGTCTTTTTCTGAAACAATGGAGTATTTTTGGAAAACAATTTGAATATTTCTGATTTCTTTTCAGTATTTAATTTTAAATAAATTGGTAAAGAATTTATACAGACAAGTCACGGAATGTTATCTTTTAAAAAATCACATTGTAACGTTTAGAAATTTCCCTGAAATACAACTCTACAATTTTCTTTACATTCTTGATAATAAACGTTCATTGAAAATAATGACTTTACAATTTACCTACAAATAAATTAGCACATGGTGCCACTTTATGACGTCATATATAGATTGACAGTAATACTGTCAAAACAAGTTTAGTCGCTTTTACCTGAGAGCTTCTTCCAATGAAATATACCATAATATAACAAATATAGCAAAAACTATTTTAATATCACTTTATTTCAAAATGGTTTCTGAATCAGAATAAGATTTTTGTTCTTTACGAGTATGGAAGTAATGACGACCGAGTGGTGTAGTGGGGTTGGGGCCATACAGTTGGCGTGTTTGTCTGGGGATTTATATAAAAAAAATATTATTATAGTTTTCTACAGTGCTTGTTTGTACAACAAGCAACATTAATTTCAATAAAATCATTCCGTCAATATGTTTATCTGAAGACTCGTGACCGAGACTGCATCAAAACCAATACAGCTATTCTAGTGTAACTTATCAATGTTGTCAAAGCATAAGACATTAATCTACGTACTTAATTTACACAACAAACAATGCGTTGTATAAATATAAATATACACAGATAACGAGTTGCACAACCAACTGAACCGTGCGTTTATCGCTGCACCCGCGGTTTATTATTAACTAGCGATGGTTGTTGGAACATAAGCTATTCAGTGTTCTATATGTATAATTCTTTCGATTTATAATTCTTATGCCCACAGAAAGTATCATGTGCATAAACAAAGCATCATTGAAATCATTGTTTTTATAGTTTAATAATATTATCGTTAAAGGTATAACGGTTTTTAAAATGTAATTACGAGACATAAGCTACACATTACCTTATCATTAAGTAGGTATATAGAGGTACATTCGGGATTACCACTAACCCGTGGTAATTGAAAAGAATGTTATAAATTTTATATACTTTTATTTTAGAAATTTTAATCTAATACATCTTGTTCATCTGACGGAACAAGTCAGAATGTCTTGCTTCTTTTATTTCTGTAATGTCAAACGTATTTTTAAATGTATTAGTTATATATATTATATATACATAATAATTCATATTAACCTTTTTACTGAATGTCGCGGCATTCTGACGTGCGTACATACATATATTGTAACAACAGTTAGTACATTACCAGCAAACAATACAATCGGCTGCCCGGGATATAGTTTACCCCAAGTCCATGTTTGTATAGGCTTTTACTGCCTTCTTGTCTGCTAAAAAGACATGAGATTTGATGTTTGACTTACAATGTTTTTCATTCAGCTTTTAACGTGAAGATTGACACAGCGAACATCAGAATAGTTTGCGAATACGAGTTTCGACGCTGGACCTACGCCGCAGAAACTGCTATGTCATGCTGTGTTCGGAATGAATGCGGCCAGCGAACGCACCGGGCGTATTTAACCACGGTCGTAGTGGATACTTTCACGAGAACCACGTGACATGGCCAGTGCGTTTAAACTGCTCTTTCATATTGAAACCGCTTACATTTCTAACTACCTTTTGTCCGTAACTTTGATGGCTTAACTTCCAAATGTTGCTAGAAAGTATGTTTTCATGTCACTCCAGGTCAAACCTATCTGTGTTGCAAACGTCAAAATTTCATATTCCTATTCTTCTCAAAAAGTATGAAGTTAAGTTTTATGTAAACTTAAACTTGCCTTTATAAATTCCAAATCGGAAATTGTGTCGCAATGGTTTAGTTGGTGAAAACCGGGGGCGCTGTAGTCGGTTGTAAGACGACGCTCTCTCGCGCCTGCTGACTACGCGAGCTAAATAAGTGTAGCGTGGGTTGTGATATATTAATTGTTTTAAATGAATTCTGCCATTGGATACTAACTTTGTCAGTGAAATAGACAGTTTGTGCATCTGCCGGAGGGTTGTGTGATCAAATGGTATTTTAAAATTTGTTTGGGGTTGAACTTACAATATTGTTTTGTTGTTTTCTTTCTTTTCATAGGGAATAGTTCTAAGTTCGTTCTGTAGTCCATGGTCCTGTAGTCGTTGGTCCAAGCTTCACTTTATTACATAAGTATACAAATTCGTGCGCAGATAGTCGGTTAAAACAGAAATGAGAACGTGACTGCTTTGTATCAAGCACGTGTAGGTACGGAGAGTTCTTATTGCATATTATTAATGCTTAATCGATTCTGTTAAGCTAGTAAATTTTCATTTTCATTTCTAAGAACACTTCAAAATAAATGTAGCACGGTAAATTTATTTGTAGTGATTTATTTGTAGAAGTTAGTTCAAAATAATAACGTCAGACTACTTTACTTGCAGGTACTTTTAACCATTGTTTAAGTTGATTAAAGCGTTTTATACTACTTCTCTTTTCTATTCGTTCTACAAAATATTCTTAAACCTAACGCATGAACGCTGCTGATCGCGCATAGAAAAGTATCTCGCGAACTCCCCGTGTTCTATTGGTGCTTCTTCACATCCTTCCCTGTACAGCCAATCATCATCTGTACCAAGGAATTCCCGCGAACTTTGAATGTCGAATGCAGTCCGCACAATCAACCGGTCCGCTCAGTCGCCGTCACCCGTACTGAGATGTCACATTTTCCCGCCATTACGAGGTTAACCCTATCTTTATTGCATTTGGGGTCGAACTTCTTTTTAAGTGGGTAGTATTAAATTTACTCTAATGTCTATTCCTATTCTATTATTTTGTCAATATTGTTTTAAAAAAAGATTAACAAATTTAATGTCTGCGAGCTTAGGGTCAAACTCGGCATTTGTTCTTCATTAGGAACCCCTGTGTTTGGGTTTATTTTACATTAGACTATGCCATATTATAAATTGATACAATAATCAACTTCTGGTATAAAGTACATAACTACGTAGTGATTCACAATTTAGTTATGTGGATGATAGAAAACAAAAATGCACGATTCCAAAATAAATTGACTCTCAATGTCGTATTACAAATGTACATATTTCATTGTCTTAGAATACACACACAAACACACCTATGTTTGAATTCAAAAACAATTATGAACTCTCTCCGCATGTCGGTGAGAGGTCATAATTGTTATATATTTAAAAGTTAATATAATAAACCTAATATAATAAATTAATAATAGGTCTTTACCTATGAAACTGCCGTTTTGCCGTACTGGCCATTTCAAATGAAAATATATTTTTTTTCACTGATAATTCTAATTTCAAATTAATTTTATTTGACAAACATGGAATTCTTTTTCTAAAATCGTCATTTGTTTAATAGTTAGTGTTTTGTTTTCAACACATTCGAACATTTTTCGTCATCATGGATAAGTTAAAAATTCGAGTAATTATGGAGTATGAGTACCGTCGTGGCAGCAAAGCGGCACAAGCGGCACGCAACATCAACGACGTTTACGGAGCGAACACTACAAACGAACGCACCACCCGTTATTGGTTTACCCGCTTCCGTTCTGGAAATTTTGACCTGAAAAATGAACCCCGTGGTCGTCCGAAAACTTGGTCGACAATGACGAATTAAAGGCAATTGTGGAAGCTGATGAAACTCAATCCACGGCTGAATTAGCAGCAGCTTTCGACGTTAGCATCAAAACAATATTGGTCCATTTGCGTCAAATTGGCAAGGTAAAAAAGCTTGACAAATGGGTACCCCACGAACTCAATGACCGCCAGCGCGAAGTACGCGTGGAGACGTGCCTTGCACTGCTCAGCAGGCATACAAATGAAGGAATTCTGAACCGCATTGTTACTTGTGACGAGAAATGGATCCTGTTTGACAATCGTAAGCGCTCAGCAAGTTGGTTGGACCCTGGTTCAGCACCCAAACAATGCCCTAAACGAAAACTTACCCCTAGAAAAGTGATGGTCACTGTTTGGTGGTCTAACGCGGGTGTAATTCATCACAGCTTCTTGCCAAACGGGACAAGCATTACTGCAGATGTGTACTGTGAAGAACTGAACACAATGATGGAGAAGCTCGCACGTCTCCAACCAGCTTTGGTCAATCGTTACTCACAGCGTACTGCAGTACGTACTCGAGTATGTACTCGACGATTCGATGGACTTGCTGAGGGCAGGAGTGCTTAGCGCGAAAGCCGAACTGGTGGGGAATTATGAGAGGATCGCCGTCCGTTGGAAACAGATGGTACCGCATTCGAGAGAGTATACGTTATCGCCGCGCGTGCGCCGAACTTGTTGTGCCTTCCGTGTTAGTGTCGTTACTGAATATTGTTGGTCGTTGGCTTTGTGGAGATTTCGGTTTGCGTACAGAAGTTTAAAAATAATGCTTATAATGTTTAGAGGCTATTCAGTCACCTTAGCTTTATCTAGTCCGGTCAAAATGGACATTTTAATTAGAGCTTTGTATAGAGCTGGTACAGACCAAAGATATTCGGGACATTATAACAAATATAATGTCCCCATTGAATCCACATGTACTAAAAATGTTATTTAAGCTGAAATGTCAAAATTACCATTTTTTTTCAGTTTCACAACACATATCAATGTTATTACCATAAAAATAAGTAGACAATCGTAATATACACTTTCTTCATAAGAACCACCATTTCTAAGACATCGTGATGTCAAAAGTTGAAAATTTTTATTGTGTGTAAATATCCAACACCTGTGAGTTCCCCTGGTTTCCCCGGTAAACATACAGTATGATCTATTTTGTTTACCTACATTTTTAATTATTGAAAATTATTTGCATCACTCGAAGTATTCTTGGTTTCGAGAGGATGTTAATCTGACTGGTATTCAAATGCTACTTCAACAGTTCTTCTCCTCCTGTTATTCTATCTGGATGACTAAAAAAACGTATCGGTTGTCTCCTCGTTAATATCATTTAAGTCGTACTCTGTTAAAAAACTGACCTTGGCAATAAGTCAATACTTAATAAAGTGTCAGCAAATTTACCACTATTTTCCATTTATTTTGACCAGACTATTACAATAACAGGTAACATCTTAAAAAAGGATGAAAATGAATGCAGTGCAGTACTGCGTATGCAGTACTAATGTATTGACACCTACCTAACAAGATCACAAGTTGCCTACCTATGTACACAGAATGTGGAAAGCAAGGCAAAAACACAAGGCATTGTTTGTAAACGAAATTAAACTATACTCGTATATGCAACAGAACAGGAAAATGTATCAGAAAGGCAAGTTAAAATTAGACAACAAAAAGAAAAGCATAAAACTCTTTTGCATTGGTTGCATTCACAAAAAGGTTGCATTCCGTATGCAACACACATCATTAATTATCATCATAAACACACTTACGACTGTTGACGTTCATAGAAACAAGTGAATATTGCCATACAGTTTATCGTTTCATAATGAGAAATAAATAAATAATAATAATATATAGAACATTTAAACACACAAACAAAGTACTTGTAAAAATAAATCATCTCCCACAGGATATTAACCAAATCGCGTAATTTCCCGGGTTTCGAGAACAAAATTATCACTTAGTAAAATCCGGCCGGCGAAGTATCGCGGGCTTAAATCTGTTTAAAAAATATTACTTCGGAAGGAAAAGCGTTTCGTCCAAAGTGTTTGAGGCGAATGTCCCGTGACTACGAACTACGGCGAGCTACGGATTTGCGACGTAGTGTTTGAATGTCGTAGAGTTTTATCTTAAGGCGCTTATTGTTAAGATTACAGTGAATGTAACGAGAGAATCAAGATGGCTACTTCCGGCGTAAAGTCGAGTTTAATCTAGTTATAAATACTGTTGCTGTCGCGTCTTATTGACACGCTGATCTGTTGTGGTTCGCGTCCTGGCAGGAACTGATGTTCGTGTGAGGAACAAGGGCTTGTGTTGGAGTCACGGATGTGTATTACTTATATCGGCAATACACATCCGTGATATGTGTATTACCGATATCAATATCACAAGTCGAACGCAAATACCCCGTTTCGAGAGTTGAACCATATGTAATAAAAAGTTTAGACGTTTCAAAATGGATTGTTTCTGTC
Source organism: Marasmarcha lunaedactyla (assembly GCA_923062675.1). Taxonomy (NCBI): domain Eukaryota; kingdom Metazoa; phylum Arthropoda; class Insecta; order Lepidoptera; family Pterophoridae; genus Marasmarcha; species Marasmarcha lunaedactyla. Next base: position 3,297,733 of record OV281344.1, read on the forward strand.
GTTGTATAATTAACTTTACAAACATTTCCTACGTGTAACATCTGTTGAATACTTTAGTTCGCTAACTTTGTTTTGTTACATGTAATACTAATTGCGACTTTCAAGGAAAGGTGACTCAGTATTGAGTAAAGCCGAATAATCGTTGTCATATGTCTGAGAGTTCTGTAAGTGTACAGCAAGTTTCAGTAGTGGCATACAGAACTGAACTACTGCCTGTGTGTGTTGTGTGGATACAGTGACATTCAGATCCTGGCGTACATATGACTCCATGCAGACGGCTAATGGCGGCGGTCACGTGGTCCCTGCACTCGCTGCGATCTGTCAGACGGCTGTAGGGCACCGAGTGTGACGGTTGCATTGCGTGCGTGATGCTCGGCGATCGATGAATGCGTCGTATGTACTGTGTTCATTCACAATGTGGCAGTTGTTGGGCAGTTGGTACAAACGTACCAACATAATATGAGTAGCTTGAAATGCCAAGCTTGCCAACTCTAACTCCCAAAGCAAGCAAAACAACTTTTATAAATAGATAAATAATTAGAGTTGCAGTAACCTAGAACAGAGCTAGGAACGTAATGAGTCTGTTTGTTCGTTGAGTTCTTCGTCCCGAAGAAAATCAAAAGTCATTGTCACTAAAGTACGTCTTCTTATGGTAGCGCCGGGTGACGGGTCGCTCACTTCCCTCTATGGTTGAGGAGGGCGATAGCTGGATCCTGCGTTAACTCGTGAACGGGTGCCGTTTGAGGCTGTTCGTCGTTTGGATACTTGGGGGGAGGTAGACTTGCCGACTCTGTTAGATGCTGATAAGAATAATTTCAGTTCAAAAATATTTAATATACTTAATATAGTTGTGGGACTCATAAAAGAGAAATTTTCAATGTAATTGAATTATTCGATCGGTTTCATTCACGTTTATTTGGTTTACGTTTTCATTAAAAGTTTACATTTTACTTAACCTTACACAAGAAAACAACCAATGAACAAAAACATAATAAAACCCACAACAAGATTTCGCATAATTCCCTAGTTACAAAGGACCAAGCTTCAGGACGTGGTCGTGTGGGTAATAATCATAATATATTTAGGGTCAACTGACCTTTTCATAAGAACCCTTTTCTCGGAGTATTCACTGACTCCTTCTCTCAGCTCGCAATTTAATTTGATTCCGAGTACATGCCGACTATTGGATTGAAATTTAAGAAATTTCAAAGGACGTTAATAATAATTGTGTTATGGATTCTCGAACCTGGGAGGGCTACTCCCTACTATGCCCCACCGTCGTCCGTAACTACACATTATTTTTCTCGATTTTAATATTTCTCTAAAGTGCGTAACAATTTATTAAGCAGAATTACGTAAAGGTATTGAAGAAATCTTGGAGCGAAATTGGCTTAAAAAATGTCCAATCTCCATGCTTAATATCTCAGTACGGCAATAATGCGAAAAATTTCAAAATTTAATGAGCATTACACAATATTTCTACTTCAAATAAATTTAAGGTTATCTACTTTGGGTTTTATAGCCTGATAAGTCAGGGCTGTGTATGTATCTGCAAGTAGTTCATCATCCAACTGTATTTTTAACAATGCAATACGCGTTGCTCGGCGGTGATTTTTATTTCAGGCCAAATGTAATTATTAAATATTGAAACAAAAATATTTTTTTTTCATGATAATGAGTAATAAATGAATAAATAAATCCGCAGACAAACACATCAACTGTATTGCCCCAAAGTAAGCAGAGCTTGTGTCATGGATGACCATACAGCGAACTGAGGGAGGGAGAGGACAAACATCCATGACCCGAGAACAAAAGTATGTGTTCATCACACAAATGAATGCCCTGGCCAGGACCTTCGGCGTATGAGGCGTACGACGAGGAGTACGACTTACCACAACTCCACTCGGTCGTCTATGATTAATATTTTTTATATGTATATTTCAAATGAATTGGAATTGTGATTGGAACCGGAAGTTCTAAACCGCCTTGAAGGTTTTATCACATAAACTTCTCAAGAGATGTACACACACAAAGCTACCGACTGTGAAGCTCCACAACTTGCGCAAGCTGCACAAGGCCTGATTAAAGTTATCATATTTTTAAAGCTTCATTTCTTGTTCTCTTGAAACAAAATAATGAAATGATGTCCTCAAGAAGTGTTAGGGCTCCCTTAACACGAAGTTATGTGACAATCTTCACTTTGTAGGAAAGTTTTGTACAAAAGTTTAGGGACCAAGTACTGATATACATATATATATAAAAGTTTTATTATTATCTTCAACATTGTACCTAGAATTCGTTTGGGAGTTTTGTGAACTAACTAATCGCAAACCTCCGATGTACTCCGCAACTTCCGACATAGTTCAACAAAGTCACAGCGACGTAGTTGCCTGATGGATGCGGTGTCGTGAAGCCGCCGTGTGACGTCACACTGCCGCGGACCATTAGCTTTGACAGACTGCCGCGGCCTGCGTGGGCTGCCGGGTTCCAGGGAATGGGGAATGTGGATGTTGTGGGTACAAAAACTAAGAAGTTGTGGATGTCGCTCGTAACTGGATGTTCAGTTTGTTATTAAAGAGTATAAAATAAGTTTTATAAATTGTACTAAGAAATAGTATATTTACAAAGAGAAAATGTTTTGGTGATTATAGATAGGTAAGTCTGGTGGTAATTGATCTTTGGTAAAAAAAGCAACCCTGCAGCGAGTAGCAGGGTTAGAGGCAGCCAAGGGATGATAAGCCGTCAATAAAACGTCTCAACCATTTGAAGTTCAAAGGACTCAACTGATAAATTAGGGACGTATCAAATGGATATAAACATTTTTGATAATAGACTGTCCTTCATACCCCATTATCAATATATGACTGCACGAGCCAACCATCTTCTTGGCTTTGTTTTCAGAAGAAGAACAGAATATATAAAGCCATACAAAACCATAGCAGTTTTACCGTTGTACAAAAGAAGAGATGTGGTTGATATATCGATCTCATGTATCTCACAAGACCACAAGGCACACTCCACTCTTTCACGTACCGCTTGCAAATACAAATTATCGTAAGAACTCCTTCTGTATCAGAGCTCCACAAACACTTTATTTACTTTATTTTAGTTAAACCCTGAACAACAGTGATTTTGACCTTTTTTGTTTAAATTTTCATAAATTTAAAAATCAGTTTAATAAGAAATTCTTCAGTGACTCTTGAAAATTAATAGCAGGCTTGAATTTAACTTTGGATTTGGATATAAGGATAATATGTAATATATTTAAGTATTTATAAGTGGTTTTATGTTATCTTAAATATGTTTAAAATTAGCTGTAAGTTTCCCAAAGAAATAAAAATAAGTAAATAAAAATAAAACATTATTTACCTTTTCATTGCTTTAAAAAGAAGTTTTCTAGAATATGGCAGCTTTGTTTGGACGTACAACGACAATGACATCTATGATATTCAACGAGATCAAAAAAAAAGTTTTACGGTTCTTAAATTGTCGCTATAATGTAGTAGTACGGTAGCTCAAGTGGAGATTTCAGAATTTTACTCGAGCGCAGCAGAATGACATAACGGGGAAACCTTCAACTCTGTTCAGTACCCCCACCATACACGAACCGTTTATGTAGCGTCGTCCAAATAGGGCAGCCACCAGAATAGTAAACAATAAATCGATCGTTAGAAAAACTCGAGTGCGTCAGATTAAGGCAAAGTGAGTTTATTACACACTTGACATAAGGAAATGGGAAAGTCCTAAAGTTACAAAAAACACGTCACCTGGATATTCTCGATTTCCACAAGCCGCAGTAGTTAAAATTACTATTAAAGTGTGGTGCGTGCAGCTGCTGAGAACTATGTATTTCCCACTCCGCGCCTCTCTTCCCTTAGCACGCGTTCACTATCTCTTAATCTCTCTCTGAAAATATGGATGGATCTCGGAGATTTATGCAAGCCCATTTATCGATGTTTTCGCTCTTTCCGTTAAGCTAGGCCGACTAAAAAGCGCAACCAGCTCTTTATCAACGGGATGTGATTTAAAATCATCATTTTATAGACAAGGCAAGAGATGATCGAGTCACTAAACATTTTGACACTTCTTGATGTGATTTAATAAACGAATCTGGAACTTAATAATAATACTACATTTCGAAAAAATTGTAACTAAGAAAAGTACCGAACAGTTTACCTTAGACCATATTTCTGCTGAGGTATCAAAGTTAATTATTCTTCTTGTTTGATATTGGAATTTTAATTATTTTAGCAGTCTATGAATGCATGTATGTTTTTTAAACATTTCCAATTTGCAAATAAGTAAAGTAAATCCAACATTCAATTTATTTGTTTTTTATTTTTGCTATTAAAATGATTAGATGATTAGACATTTATCCAATGATTAATTATGGTTGGTTTTTTGATCAACAGATGGTTTTTATCGGAAGGATAAAATATGATATTTTGTACTGATAATCTGCCATTTTTTTCAAATATTTGATGAATTCGGATTATTCGAATAATGCAAGTAAATAGTGGGAGTCATAAAACTTGAATCCTTTTTTATGTATTTTTTTTCGAAAACGCTGCCTTATTCTTTTGAGATATTTCAAAACAATGTATATTTATAGGTGTACAGAAAAGTCCGTGATAGCACATGTCTATCTTTTTAATGTTCCGAAAAATCGAGAGCTAATTAGACGGATATGATGTGTGATAGTAGACTGAGGTAGTCAAAAATTTGAAATTCGTTTGACAAATTTCATCGAATGTTTTCATGGAAGGTTGCAGTTGCATTAGTTTTGCTTTACTAATTTTTAATTTACTTTAATCACTTTAAAGTTTAAGATGCATTTTTGGTTTTATTATAGGTTTCAGATAGTTTGATAGGTATGTACATACTTACTTATTTCAAAAAGAAATGTCCAAAAATGCAAGGAGTCTGGGTCAGGTCTTTGTACACTTTATCAAAAAATAGTTTAAGAGGCTTAGAACACTTTTTGATTGTTAAATTGTTATTGAAACACTTTGTTTATTGGTAGGAAATGAAATTGTGCATTATTAGTGTGCAAGACAAACAAATATCATCATGGCGGAAAAAAAATGTCATTTTGACAGCTTAGGTTTACTTACATCTTTTTGTTTTGTGTATCGAGAAGTATCGATAGCTGGTTTCCATTAATGCCAAAGAATTGAATTGAACTGTTTTGTACATTTTTAGCTTATTTAATAGTTGTAAAGTTAAAAAGAAACCGAAAGAAAGAACTCAAGCGCAGCGAACAATCAAACACACAAACAACTATCAGTGTGAAGTGAGTGAAGTGTGCTGTGAGCGAGGTGGCTGTCCCCTCTACTTAGTGAACTAAGTTCACTTGACAACTTCCGCCATAGAAAAGACTCATTGTCAATGTTGCCTGCAAAAACGAACACAAATAACGTTGGCTTTTTTATTTTCTTACCATCTAACTACTAATTAAATCAAATTATTTGTATTTTTCCTATAATTACCATTTATTTGTAATTTTTTTTAGATGGTGTACAAAGACCTAGCCAAGATTGTGATATTTCTTTTCAATTAATATACTATTTCCATTTCTTTATTTTCTCGATGACAGTTCTAATTTGATATAATGCTCTCTAGCTCCATCCAATAGCTCCATCCCTATCAGTTTCTCCGACTCTGGTATTATATAACCTTGTACGTGTGTAAACGTGATATTATTATAAAATAATGCATACATAATGTAAAGAAACGCTTGCACAAGGTTACACAGAAGCTGTCATCGAGAAAATAAAGAAATGGAAATAGTATAGTTTTGAACATACCTGAATAGTATATTAGTAAGTTGTTTCTATAATATTTTTTTAAAAGTTGGTCAAAATAGGGAGATTGTAGCACTGGACTAGATCTCAACAAAGAAACTCTGTTACCATTTAATTAAATAAAAATATACTTAGTAATAACATTTTTAATATATTTACCACACTAGGAATAAGGACTACTAACATGTTCTCAACCTGCGAAGAACCATCATTCAACCTAGGGGAAAATATATCCAAAGCCTTTCTGCCATCCTTGGCCGCCCAAAGACTTTACTTAAATTCAGGAAAAAACCGTTAGTGTCATAATTTTGTACTGTTATGACATTACAATGAAAAATCATATGATTGCGCCATTTTGTTTTGTGTCAAAATATTTAAAGCTCCCAGTCAGCTTAATTTTTTCGTATAACATTGTACCATGGAATTAATATGAATGGGAGGTCCAATACTGCTCGAAACGCGAGCCGAAAGAGAGGTTGATTAGCTGTTTGTGTCCTTGTCTAGGGTTACCAGGTTCAAATACACATACTGTATTTTATTGCATTACTTGGCAACAACGAGAGACTTTAAATGGGCAGGAAGCTCTGTAGTTTAGGTAATAACTATTATGGGATTTTCAAAAATCCCGAGGCACTGGGAAACGAAACCAGAAACTGCATAGCCTAAATTGGTACAAAGAAATACTGAAAGTGTATGCACATTCAAACTCTGATAATCAAACGCCTGGTTTTAGCTAAACAGTAGATACGTATCGTTTTCAGAATTTGTTTGCCACAGAGGTTAAGTTAGGTTAAGTATTTTTTAAGCCAGGATTCACCATTTATAGAATAAACAGAACGCGGATAACCAATGACATGAGAAACCTTCCTCTGTAATATTTAGTCTTGACGGCAACTGTTCAATATTCGCATGTCTTTTTAATTTTTGTTCACTATCTATATCCCGGCGTATATTCTCTGTATATCAAAATTTATTAGTAATTAATAAAACATTTGATGTGGCAATCGGGTTGAAAGAGACACAGTGAGCTAACGTCGGTCTACCGCGAGACCGTTTTTAACTGACATTTGCCTTTATTATATTGTATATAACGCCTTTTAAAACAGAGTTTACTCTGGTTCGACAAAATAATCGGAGTGATCTCTCCGATTGTACGTAGTACATATTATTAGCTTCATGCATAACACAGATACCCAATGATCGTTGCTGTAATGAACTCAAGGCGCGATGGATCTTGTACTCGTTAGAAGGCTATAAATAAACGGAAAAAATATGTTCACCTTATTTAATCTTAAGAATATTATAACGTGTAAGTTTCTATATTTGTTACTAAGTCATGTCAAAACTGTAGCCGTACTTTTATCTTGAAAAATGTATACTACTATATCACTATTATCGAGGCACGCGAGAGCGACGCCGCGTGCAAAACCTGGTCCAAATAAAAATTAGTTATGCAATGTAGCTTGTCGTAAAATCTACTTCGTATAACAATTAGTTCCACTTCAAATTCAAATTCAAATTCAAATATTTATTTCTCAACATTGACAATTACTTGTTCTTATTGACGTCAAATAAAACATGATTCTACCACCAGTTCGAAAAAAACCTTCGTGAAGAAGAACTGGCAAGAAACTTCACGGGTATATGTTTTTTCAAAATAAATTACAGAGTCTCTTTATGTCTATACAAAAAATATTCTTTTCTGCATCTGTTAGCTCGGCAAGTCTCCTCCCCCCAAGTATCCAAACGACGAACACCCTCAAACGGCACCCGTTCACGAGTTAACGCGGGATCCAGCCATCGCCACCCTCAACCATATTAGAGGGAAGTGAGCGACCCGTCACCCGACGCTACCATAAGAAGACGTACTTTAGTGACAATGACGCTTTAGATATTCATCGGGACGAAGAACTCATCGCACATACAGACACATTACACATGCTTTGTTACAAATACTAGTACAATCCTGTTAATGAGGGGATTATACCCAAGGGCTTTTATCATCCAAATAAACGGATAGTTTATAATATGCTCTAGCACACAACTTCTCCTTTATAGTTATTTTGAATTTGTCAATAGGAAGACCTTGGATATCTTCAGGAACCTTATTATAAAAGCGTATACATTGACCCATGAATGAGTTAGTGACTTTATGAAGCCTGCTATTATGACCTGTCAGCATATTTCTTCCTCTTGTGTTAACATTGTGCAGATCCTTTTTTTCTTTTGAACAAGGTTATGTTCTTTTTACCATACATTAAATTTTCTAAAATATATTGTGAATGGAAGGTAAGAATATTTATTTCCTTAAATTTACTTCTAAGTGACACCCTTGGACCGAGCTGATAGATTGCGCGAACAGCCCTTTTCTGCAGAATAAATATAGCATCGATGTCGGCAGCACTCCCCCACAACAGAATACCATATGTCATGAGGCTGTGGAAGTAACCAAAATAGACTAATCGAGCAGTTGATTCATTTGAAATTTGTCTAATTTTTTTAACAGCATATGCGGCAGAACCAAGCCTTTTCGGTAAGCCATCAACATGCGGTCCCCACTGGAGTTTGGCGTCTAAGGCTATGCCCAGAAATACAGTTGCGTTTACAGGAATCAGTTCCTGGCTCTTAACTACAATGTTTGTGTTTACCTGTTTGACATTTGGCAATGTAAATTTAACACATTTCGTTTTTTTTTTCATTGAGGAGCAAATTATTAGCTGAGATCCACTGCTCTGTGTTGGAGATGCATTTGTTCACCGCTCGATAGTCAATTTCTTGTCTTTTGATTTTAAACAAGAAGGAAGTATCGTCAGCAAGCAATATGACCTCGCATTGATTCTTAACGACCGATGGCAGATCATTAATATAAACTAAAAATAGGAAAGGACCGAGAACTGAGCCCTGGGGCACACCCATTGTCACTGCCGATCCTGATGATTTTTATCCATTTATTGCAATTTTCTGTTTTCTATTAGAAATATATGATTTAATCAAGGCAAGCGCTCGGTTTTTAATGCCGTAATGGTGCAGTTGGTTTCCACAAGGAGAGAATAAAATGATAGTGAAGATGCTTATATATTCCGATATTATTCCTATTTATTTGGCGTGAGATACTTTAATAACTAAGCAGAACCTGGGCTCGTCAGCCCTGACAGCGTGTGTATTGATGGCTCGCGTCGACTCGCTGCGCGTCTCCCGACCGAGACATTCGTCAGGCTGCGGGCGTGCGTTAGCGTGGTAATGCTTCAATTAATCATTGTTTTATACTACCTAATACTGTAATTAGATATTAGTCCGATTTTATCTAATTTTAAATCTGTAGTGAGACTTTCTAGAATATGAAAGAGCTCTCGAATATTTTCGAGGAATTCAAAGGTCTGGGTCTGGTTAATCACTTCCATGCAAACCAAATATGACAGATTTTATCCGACTTACAACGTTTTGATGTATAAATTTTTACTGGTTTAGTTTCATTATTCATTCAAATCATTGTTTAAGCTTTCTTCTGAAGTACCACCGTTCCACTAAGGTTAAAACTACTATAATAATACTTAGGGCGAGTTGAAAAGCGCCTTTTGAGGGAGTTCGTCTTTTGGATAGTTGAGGGGATGGAGACTTGCCGAGCTAACAGATGCAGTTACGAATAATTTTGTATTGACATATAAAGAAATTGAAAAATTGTTTTGAATTTTTTTTTTCTGAACTGGTGGTAGAGCCATGCTTTATTTGACGTTAATAGAAACAAGTAGTTGTCAATGTTGAGAAATAAAACTCTTCGAAAAAATACTATCGACAATTAAAATTTTCAAGTAAAGCACAATTTAGATAAAATTTTTACACTTACTGAAATTCTAAAAATAACAAAAAGTTAAACTCAAACAGTCGATTTCACTTAATAGTTACGATCACGCACTAGGCGAAGCTCAGAAAAAACCAAAAATTTATTGCTTATAGCCCCACTTGAACTCTACGACATCGCACAAATATAAATATGTCTCAGCGACGCTCGTGTGGTCAAGGATTATTACACGAGGGGTTGGTCGGCAAGGGGACCACCCCGGCTTTGTCGACTGGCCAACTATCCATCAAAACTGACTGAGTCATTGCCCGCTGGCCACTTCATCAATCGAGGAAGGGAAAATAGCTGAAGGTCTAATTTAATAACTGCTTAAATAGCGGTAAAAAACAATTTGGTACAAATTCTGTCTAACTTGCCATCAATGGACTTTTTAACAATAGTTTCATTAAAAATATACCTTTATTATAAAGAGTCAGTGATAAACACAATAAATTGAATATCAATATACCAAAAGACAAGGAATGGAAGGGACATAATAGCGCTTATGTTCCTGAAATATCAACGTTTGAATCTCATAATTCTGATGACGCTTTAAGAATAGGAATCAATCGTTAGATAAACTATCTTACCGTGTAAGAGGAACACTCAACCGGTACATTTTGAAATATAAAAAAATTTGGCACGACGACGAGCGAAGCGAGGAGGAGCAGTTAGTCTATATGTAGATAATGCAGCGTGAGCCGATGGAGGGCAGCGAGCGTGCCGCGGCAGTGGCCGGCGAAGCGCCAAAAAGGGACTAGCATTTCTAAATAACTCGGTACAAAGACACGGAATAGCACTTATTTCACAGATTTTGGGAGGCACACATTTTTCGAATCTTAAAAATCGGCATATTGATTTTCGTATTATAAACGTTCGGAATTTTGAAGTTTCGACTTTAGCCATTTTCCAGGTAACAGGGAAAGTAGAGGTATATAAATAATATAATTTAGTTTTCTTTATTCAATAGTTTTTTAGTTAAAGCGATTTATTTGAGGAGCTGCTGTGAGTCGCCAAAAACGGCTCCATACATAACGGTACCGAGTTGTGACGCCACAATCTGTAAATCATACTAAAATTGTATAGTGTTTGAATAAAATATATAATAGCTACGTAGATACTGCATTTATATGCACACTGTCATAGTAAAATTGTTATATAAAAATTGCTTAACGTCAGTAAGCTTATAATATTTAAAGTTATTATAATTTCAAAAATACATTTAAAACTTTATATTTCAAAACATTTTTCTGGGTAACTTATATTTTATAAATAAATGATTGAAACTTGCATTTGTTGTCAAATACCAAATTTCAGAAATACCCAATTACTATTAAATTATAAGTTTCCAGTAAAGATGATTTTATTAATGATTACATTTCCAAACTGAAGATTTACAAACATGATATATTTTCTTAAATTTTCACGATCCATACTTTAAATAAAACACTTTTTACCGGATATTATCGCGTATATTTTAGTTAATTTTAAAATTATTTCGACGTTTCGGCATCTTTGCAGTTGCCGTGGTCACGTGGTCACTAACTTAGTCTATCGTGACCACGGCAACTGCAAAGATGCCGAAACGTCGAAATAATTTTAAAATTAACTAAAATATACGCGATGATATCCGGTAAAAAGTGTTTTATTTAAAATTTACAAACATGTCTTCTGCTATTATGTTACCAATTCAATTTTAAAGCGTAATTTACATTTTTATCAAAACAAAACATGAGAATTAATTACTTAGCACAAGAATGGACTAGACAAATAAGATTTATTGTATTATTATGATATTTATTGTAAGAGTATTAAATAAACAAATTTTCGGCAGAAAAACAATATTTTAAGATGACAATTGATGGTATTCAATATTTTTATACGCTGAATGTGTCAAATTGTCATTATAGTCAAAATTGTGATACATTGATTTTATGAACTTGGCATCGTAAGCAAAAGCTGGCAAAAAAAGTTAACCCTTTATCCGATACCGAGCTACATTCTTATTATCTTTCAAAATGTCACACATTTAGTTCAAAAACGTTCCTAGCTAGAATTATTTTAGAATGAGCGACTTTTTGAACTATTTATCAATATATTGTAAGGTATCAAAACAAATATTTCCCAAACGGTTTGACCTATATCTTATCTGCGGTGCCTCGTGCCGCTGCGGGGTCGCGCTTATTGCAAACAAACCAATTTGTGCATAGTGACAATCATTCGATTTCGCTTAGTGCTGTTTGTAAACGCGTTATAATAACTATATGATAAATTATGTATTTGCTTTTATTATATTAGCTAATCGAGACCAAATTCAAATGAAAAAAAAAAGGCAATGCGACGAAAACACAATAATTCAGAGCAATATAAATATTAGAGTACTGTTGTAAAATTATTTCATGACTTAAGACACAGTCGCCAAAATGTTTGTAGAATTTTCAAGCTGAAACGCAAATGATACATAACAAAATAAGGTTCGCGAGATTTCCTCACACAATCATGATAGAAGCTGTACGTATTAAAAATGTAGTATTATTGTATCTAAAGCTTTCTTCGTATGTTTTCGTTACCTTGTCTAACCTAGGTAAATAAAAAAGTCTACCGTCGTCTGCGCATATATTAGTCGCCTACATAGATATGTCATATTGATAAGAAATCAAGTAAACATAAGTGCGTGTATGGGCGCCGTTCATGTGTAACAAATGTTTAAGGATGGCAACGGTAAAAATACGTAATTGCAAAATAATGTGGAAAATATTTTGTTATTTAAATATATTAAAAAACTAGCATGTACCTTTGTAATAGTTTCAAACTGTTCGAAAACTATTCAAAATATCCGTAGAAATACCCACTCCTGATTATTTTAACCTTCCTACATTCTAAGTATATTCCGAGGGCGAGCATTCGGGAATCAGGATCTAAACAGTTATTGTGAAAGATGGGTATCTTAAAAAGCAATTCGATTCGATCATTCAATTATATTTCACTCGCTTTTTGTATATTTTTCAACCGACTTTATAAACAGGCGAAGGATCTGTATAGGTCTGTTTATTTTTATAAAACCCGGTTCACAACTGTACTTATAAACAAAAGTTAATGTCATTACAGAAACGGATAAGATTCAATTTTACCACGAAGTCACAATTCTGTAATCTTCAAAGTTTAGAACACTTCTAAGGTGAGGTTTTAATTGAATTGGACTCACTTTCTATGATGACAGTTTCTTATTCATTTAAGGAAATAAATGAGTCAGAAGTTAATTAACTTGATAAACTATTTTCCAGCATCTTTTTAAATAAGACCCGGGCAATAAGCTTGGGTTGATGATTAAGAATTTTGATGTCTTTAGGTTCATATTTTGTAAATTAATATATTTGGGTGTATACCTCTGGCATAAATAATTGTTTCTTCGCGTTCGGGGTTTGCCGACCCTGGGTAAACCTCTGAGGGCGCTCAGACGAGAATCACGTGGTTTATAATTATTTATTGACTGTGATGTTTTTTTTTGTTCCCCTCCGCGGGAAGGGCAGGAGGATAAAAATGCCCTGACGCATACTCTGGCGCGATTCCAGAGTTATGTGGGACTCGTCCCGACGCCTACCAGAACCATACCCACTAAAAACCCCCTGTCGGCTCGTGCATTTTTGCCACTCAGCCTTCATCTGAGCGACGGCCAATTGGAGAAAGACGCCGCGCTAGCGGGGCCCAGAAGGGGTCACCCGCTGGGATTACATAGCACTGAAGGTGCTCAAAGCACTGAAGGTGAATACATAGCACTGAAGGTGCTCAAAATCAAAAACAAATAAAAATAAAAATTAAAAATAAAATTGAATTAATTCGCATTTACGTTAGAATTAGGATTTACGTTAGAATTAGAATTTACGTTAGAATTAGAATTTGCGGCCAGAAGGGCTTCGAGATCGGCTGACAGTCTGGTGGATGAGTACGCTTGCGCAGTCCTAGGCCTAGCGACTTTGAACTTCGAATCTAAGACAGGAGTAGTATATGAGACTGAATCACGAACTAGAGGATTGGGATGGGTTTCGGAGCGTTTGAAGAACGCTTCAGAGAGTGTTTTGAGGTGTTGTTGTACTGTAGGCAGTTCAAGATCTCTATGCAAGTCCGCGTTACGCACGTACCACGGTGCGTTTGTGGAACTGCGGCAAAAGAGGTTTTGAACTACCTGCAGTTTGTGCAGGAGGGAGGGTTTGGCGTGGGCAAAGATTGGCGAGGCATATGTCATGACGGGTCTAACGCAGACCTTGTAAAGTGTACGTTTGTTTCTGAAAGACATTTTACTTTTTCTACCTAACATGCTATTTAGGCGGCCTAAATAGTGACGAGCGAGTTTCGAAACTCTTTCGACGTGTGGCTTGAAAGAAAGCGTCGGATCTAATGTGACGCCTAAGTATTTAGTACTGCGCTTCCAGAGGATGGGAATGCCTAACATTCGAACGTGGGGATCGCTAGCGGGACGACGGCGTTTGTGGTCGAAGCGCATCGCAGAACTCTTTTCAGGGTTCACATCAATGCGCCATTTTTGAAACCATACACCAAGGGCGTTTACGGCCTTTTGGAGTCTGGTTACAAGGTGCCGAACACTGTGGCCTTTGGTATAGAGTGCGGTGTCGTCGGCAAAGAGGGCGAGTTCGACGCCTTTCGGCGGGATGGGAATGTCGTTGGTGTACACGGTGTACAGCAGAGGGGCGAGGACTGAGCCTTGAGGGACTCCAGCCTTTATGGGACGAGGCGCAGAAAGCGTGCCTTCGTGTTTAAATCGAAACGTACGGTCTTTGAGAAACGACGCTATTAACCTGACTAGGCAATCCGATAAGCCTATTTTGTAGAGTATATAAACGAGACCGCTGTGCCAGACTTTATCGAAAGCCTTGGCTACGTCAAAGAAAACCGCGACTGTTTTATAACGACGCGGATAGAAACCGTCAAGTATATACTCGACGATTCGATGGACTTGCTGAGGGCAGGAGTGTTTGGTGCGAAAGCCGAACTGATGGGGAATAATGAGAGGATCGCCATCCGTTGGAAACAGATGGTTCCGCATTCGAGAGAGTATGACTCTCTCGAGAAGTTTAGACATTGCCTTGAGGAGGCTGATGGGTCTGTGATTAGCCGGGACGTTCAGAGGTTTGCCCGGCTTTGGAATGCCTATGACTGTCGCTTCTTTCCAAGCTTTTGGAAAGTAGCTATGGTCGAAGTGAAATGTGAAAATATGAAAATGATAGCTAACAAGGTAAGCATCTGTTGAGGTAGGTGCTTAAGTGCGTGGTTGGAAATTCCATCCGCACCCGGAGCCTTTTTGGACTTTTGATTTCTAATGAGAAGCAAGATTTCGTCATTAGAGACTGTGACAGGGTCGGCGGTGATGGGGAGAGAGTCTCTGCGAAGGACTTCGTCCTCCACCGCCTGGATGTGTGAGTGATCAGCAGGTTGCGTGCTGGGCGAGCATTGTGCGGCAATGCTGTCAGCGAAGCATTCGGCTTTCTCTTCGACTTCAAAGGCAGTAGTGCCATCGGGACGAGTGAGAGGAGGAACGTGAGAGGCGGTGTCTACGCGTAAGGCTCGGGCCATGCTATAGTACGCTTGGTGGGACGGAGAGATATTCGCCATGAGATCGTTCATCTGAGCGTCTCGGAGTTCCGCGAGGCAAGACCTAACTTTACTTTGAAGCTGATTCGCAGCTGTTCTATAGGCGGGCGTGGGATATTTCTTGGCTCTCCGGAGAGCCGCGTTCTTAGCTTTAATAAGATTGCTAACGGCTAAGGGAAGCGTGGGTTTGCCTTGCTTAGCAACCTTTTCGTTGTCACTGATGGCTGAGTTGATAGCATCAGTGAGAGAATTTACTAATGAATCAATTTTATCCGGGCTATCTAATTGTTCGGGAGAGATCGCGAGTGGAGAGTTCGGGGCCTCTAAGGCTGAAACTAACGTATTTTTAAAGCCCTTCCAGTTGGTAAAGGTCTTAGGAGATGAGACGTTAACGTTAGGCGTACCTAGCACGAGGGAGACGGGGCGATGGTCGGAGCCTAGGTCATCGAGCGGTTCGATAGACCTTAGATCAAGATTGATTCGCTTGATAATTGCAAAGTCGAGGATGTCAGGAGAGTAGGTCGGGTTGTTGGGATAGTGAGTGGGAGTGGTGGGGCGGGGATATGACGTCTAAGTCAAGGGAGTTAGTGATGTCGAGGAGAGCGATACCGCTGGTGTTAGTCGATAGGCACGTCCAGTCAGTATGTTTGGAGTTAAAGTCTCCGAACATAATGACTGAATGGCCGAGGGCGAGAATGGCCTCAAAGTCGCTGCGGATTGGTCTGGTACCACTAGGTATGTAGATTGAAGCTATAATGATGGTCGGATGACCAGTCATAGCCAATCTACACACAGTGGCTTCCATGTTGAGGAGAGGAGGGGTAGGGAGAGGACAGCAATGGAAGCCTCTTTTGTAATATATAGCGGTGCCGCCGAAACCGTTGGAGTTGGGCCTATCGTTACGAATAAACGCGTACTTAGGTATAGCGAATCCCCTGGAGCGGTTTGGAGTAAGCCATGTCTCCTGGAGAAGGAATAAGTCAGGTTCTTTGTTCTGAAGGAACAGTTTAATCTCGGGAAGGTTGGTGTTAAGGCTACGAGCGTTAAAAGATACTAGGGATAAGCCCTTGGGTTTAATACGACTGGACGCGGGATTCGCGGGTCTAGACATTATAATTTACTTATTTACGATTTTATACAAAAATAAAAAAATAAATTTATAACGAACTTAGAAGCGAGTGGTGCTCGGCTAACGCAAATAAACGCTCTTGAGGAGAGCGGGCGGCTCGCAGTTTGCGTGCGAGCCTGGAAATTTCGTTAATATCGACGTTTTGAATAATGTCGAACACGGTCTTCATGTCCTCAGCCAACGACGACTGAGGTGCGGATGACGGAGAAGGACGCGGCCCTACGGAAGCTACGGGAGCTGGGATGGGTCGGGAAGGTGCAGGCGGATCGGCCGGACGCTGCCTCCAAGACAGAGCCTGAGTAGGCGTCGGCTGAACGGGCTTTGCTTCCGGGGGACCCCAGTTGCGCAGCGGCGGGAAGTGAGCGGGAGTGAGCGGCGGCGCCGGTTTAGGCGCGACCCTCTTAGCGGTGGAGCGCGGAGCGCGCGGGCCTCTCCTGTAGTTAGCTGTGTGGCCGGACTGACCGCACAGCACACAGGCAGGGTGGGAAGTGGATTCGGGATTGCGAGTGCACTCCTTCGTTATGTGCGGATCCAGGCACTTAACGCACCTGGGGGGAGCTGAGCAGTTAGCCGCTGCGTGGCCGTAGAGCTGGCAGCGGTGGCACTGCCCAGGGTGACCACGGGGGTTGGGACGCTCGACGGAGATATTTGAGAGTCCGCAAATTGTGCGAGCCTCTCTAAAGATCTCCCTCGAGTTGGGAGTATTCGACAAGATAACTAAAGCTAACGGAAAGCGCCTACCGCGGTTAGAGTGCATCTTGTGCACTGCTTCGGCCGGGAAACCCTGGGACTTAAGGTCCTCGAGGATTTTTTCATTCGCGAGCTCGAACGGGACGCCCCGTAGTACTGCGCGGATCTTACGCTCCTCCGGGAGGGCGTAGGTGTGATACGCGATTTGTTTTAAAGAAAGTAACCTGGTGAACGCGCGGAAGTCGTCGACGGTCGCGACCTGAATTTTGATTGTTTCGCCAGCGTTGGCGGCTTTTAAGTAATTAATTTTGTGCTCTTTGCACAAGTTAGAAACCGCTGTCCAGCGCGCTTTTTCACGGAGGAAGACGGGCGGAGGGAGCTGAGGCATCGGTGGGCCGGGAGCGCAGCGCGACGCTGGCTTCGAAGGGACCGACGGAGACGCGGTCACTTCGAGTGACATGAGCGGCGCGGGGGCGGGTGTAGAAGACACCGGGGTTGGCTCGGCTGTTGAAGACACCGCGGCTTTTTTCGAACGCTTCTTAGAGCGTTTGGCAACTAACTGGAACGCGGGCTCAGGAGAACCGGTTAGGGTGGCGGCGACCGACGAAGCTTCGGACGCGGCGGAGTCTGAATCGCTCCCGGGAGCGGTACGCTTCCTGCGAGATGAGCGCGAGAATGAGACCGACGCGCAGTCCATATCGGATGGAACTGGAGACGCGGGAGAGCTATACACCTGAGGGGTCTGGACATTAGAGGCCTGAGGGGCCGGGGTTGAGGCCTGAGGGGCCGGGGACGCAATAGATGCCTGTAAGGCCTGCGTTAGTACGTCAGCGGGTATGCTTACGCCGGACGCAGCGAGCGCCTGGGCGAATGACCTAAGAATATTAACAAGGTCCATTGGAGGGCTTGGAATTACAATATGTAATATAGAAATATATAATGTATGCCTAGGTTCCCTAGCAAACCTAGCACCTATTTATATAACAAATGCCTAGGATTCCTAAATAAAAAACCTAGCGAACCCTAGCGGCAAACCTCCCTACCAGCGGTAGGGGGGCTGGGGAGAATAACTTAAAACTAACCGTAGTACGCCGAAGGCCGCTACCTAGAAACCTAAAAAAGGGTACGCAGATAAAGATTTGACCGCGTTAGGGTCAACCTTTACCGACAGAAAGGACAAGTACACACGAAAACACACAGATATGATAAAAATAAATATGAAAGTAGGAGAAAAAATAAATAAAATAGAGAAGAGAAATAAGATTAAAATAAAAGGACTGGTTCAGTACAAATTCGTTGTCACCATTAAGTATCCTTTGTACTGAAACCAGACTACTTACGCTGGGCACAACACTGCACTCAGCACAAGCACAACACAACTTAGCACAGCACTTTGAAGACTAAGGGGCTTAGTCGCAAAGAAAAAATCGCACTTCGATAGCACTCAGAGGGAGTAGAAAAACCTTGAAAACCGTAGCACGGAACCAACACGCTAAAATGTGACGTCAGTAGACTGAGCGCCACGGAATATCGGGCAGGGACCGATCAACGGAGAACGGGGTCTTGCACGTCCGCACCGCGTGGCGATCGGAGCGAGAATGGGTTGACTGTGATGAATTAATGCCTTATTTAAATAAGTAGGCACTAGCTTGTAACTCGTGGCTTTGGTCGTCATACATACTTATGAATATTAATTAGTTTAGCTGAAAATTATTAGGTGTTGAGAGATGGGAAAAGGAACTTATAAATATTCTATAAATATATTTTAAAATTTTTAACAGTCTGTTAAGTTAATTGTTGAATTATCTTGATAAATATTTACTAACACAAACAGAATTATATTATTTCAATATATTTTTACTGGGAATATATCTATAAGAAATAGACTATGTACAAAAATTAACATGGGTAATAAGAAAAAAGTAAAATGGCAAAACAAAAAAAAACCATAATTTATTTTGTTATTTTGTTTACAGAAACCAACAGCGTAACTCTAGGTATATATAATTATCCACATAAGGACGATAACGTCTTGGATTCCTTCCACGTTGACGAGCAATTCCAACTTTAGTTCAGTCGTCGTCTATAAACAAAATTATAAGTTCGATTTGTTATAAGTGAAATTAAAAATTTAAGCTCTCTGGTTTCTTTAGGTAGCTTATTTTCAAAGATACGATAGCTACTGTCATAAATGATAGCTTAAACGAAAGGGCATATAGCCAAGCATGTTTTTAAAGTGATTTGAATAACCAAGAATATTTTACCTTTTTTTTAACCCATACTAAAATAACACTTAAATATTTGTTCTTTATTTTTTTTATTTTCACATCCCTCCAGTATTTTTTCTTGAGTCGCAGATGTTTCAAATTATTGTTATTGTATACAATAATTATTAGACAATCCAAATAAAAAAAATCTACCTCCAGTAACAGAAACACTATAAGAGGTTTATTGTCAAATTTAAGAGTTTTCTTAGAAAAACCTTAAATTTTTATTTAAAAAAAAAAACAATCACGCTTCCTCTAAGACATGTATTGGCTCAAGATGTTCTAAATGGTCTACACTATCACCTCCTTTCAGCTTTGCATCCTGTTACCAAACACCCGTATATGATGTATAAGCGTAAGGCAAATTACAGGTTCCCAAATTAAATTGTAGCATATTGCAGAACAGACAAAAGATTTAGTTTTTAACTAATACAAATAAGTAAAAAGTTATATGCAGGCAAACAAATTCTCATAAAGTTTCATCTGAAGGATGAAACAATGGCAAGCAGGGGTCGGGGTAATGTTTTAATAAAAAACGAAGAAAAAACCGGGATAAATTAGAATGGGTATTAGATCACTGTATAATTTACTTGTGTTATAAGCTCAAGATAACTTCAATTGTCACATTTTTACTATTTTAATTGATATTTTTGACATGAATAGTATTAATTAATAAATGTAACTTAACTAGCACATTAGGTTTACCCTGTCAATACATCTAGTTCGAAGGTAATGGTAATAAATTAATAAATACTTATAAATAAATGAATAATAACACTGTGATTTTGATGCGTAAGTCTACGCAACTAGTAGAGTCATGAAAATAGATTCTATCTTTATATTTACAACATATTGATAAAGTAAATACGAAAAGATAGTTTATGGAGAAGGAGAGGCGCCGGGTCGGCAAGAGCTCGCGCTAACTTTCTTGAAACAAGTCTATGTTCTACGGGGTGCCATTTGTTCACATGAAAATTTTGATTGATCGGTATGAAGCAATTAAACCTGATACTAAAATAATTCATATGAAACTAAAGTAACTTGTCATCACAGCAAACACGCGTCAGAAATCATTTTATTTACTCGTTTTAATTGTAATAGAAATCTTGTATAATTGTAATAGAAATTGTAATAATAATCCTTACTGTAATACAAATGAGTCCTCATTTCAAATAACGTAAATATCAACAACAAATATTTATAAACAATTTACTTACGAAGAATGTTATCATGGTAATTTCATAATATGTTGTTGACTATTTATAAACTTGTTTCCATCTGGTCCCTTGGGAAAGATAAGTTTTATCTCGAAAACAATATTTAGAAGGGATAATTATCGGGTGGGACAATATTTTGTAAGCCCTTATCATTTAAACTAGTTTGGAATACCGTCTCACTAGCCACAGGCCTGAGCGGAGATTGTTTTAAGGCGCGTCGCGGAAGGACACTCGCTCATTTGGTCACTTGCCATTCACGGACACACATTGTTCAAGATTGTAACAATGTCCATCAAGCAGCAATTGTTTTGTACCGTATGTATATCTTCAGAATTATCGTGTTTTTAATTCTTATATTTTATGTTTCTTACAATATTGAATGTCTTGTACCTCGGTGTACGCTCCATTGCATATTTACTTGAAGTTTAATCATTTGTGATTTAAGTTTATATCTTTCAAATAATGGAGTCCGTGAATTATACCACTTTCTGCCTCGTCCCGTTATGAACAATGTTTTTGGTGTTTAATATAAAATGAAAATTATTTTTCAGGCATAAAAATAATCCGGCAAATTCTAGTATCCATTCCATTGACAACTTTTGTGTTTCGATTATTATGTGCCTTTGGTTTTTGAAAAGATCCTCGTTTCACTTTGACCATAACTCCTCCACTTTCCCTAGGTGATGGTGGTGCTGATCATCCGCAGTAACTGCAGCATCGTCTACCACCTGGACGCCATCAGGAACATCAAGAATTCAGCCAGTGAGTTCAAGGTCTCTGACCAAGTGATCACTTGCAGCACTTGGTTGGCGAGGCTCATTGATGACATTTGCAACAACCTCTTCAAGATTGTCAAGCGTCATGCTCCAGAAAATAGTGAGTTAAAATACACCTTTATGGCCACCATGACAGTTTAAAAACTTCTTTACTGGTTGTTGAGTTTCCTTTATTAAGAACTTGTTTGAGGCTGTACTACAGTTCTCCCTATTTGACCGCCATAATAATCAGGTTGACTATATATAATAATATAATAATGGCAATTTCAACTGTAACCTATGGTCGGCAACATCGGGATATCAATCGCAATCACTATCAATAAATAAAAATCTACGACTGTAGTCTATTCGCGTTAAGAAAACAGTGAATCATCGATGCAACTACAAATACTAGCCAATGAGATTACCGTATTAGAAAAAGTTTTCTTACTGTCCGTGATGCTATTGGCTGTAACCTAATGCTTAGACGATACGTCTGTGTATTCTTAACGCGAACGAACTATAATGATGTATATGCCACTGCTGTGGATGCCACTTACCACCAGGAAATAAAAAAAAATGTGAACGTGGCTCTCGAATCAAGAGTTAACCATTTTAAACGAATAACGATTTTGTAGTGAAGAAGTTTTTTTTTTAATTGTCAGGAATAATTTGAAACATAATTTTTATTAAATGTGGGAAGTAGAAGTTGTTTCGTACACAAAGACTCCGGGTAAAAGCAGCTATAACGAGTTTTATTTAGCTATTTAATTAAAATCAGTTTCTCGAGTGTCAAATATCTGTTCGCATTTATTATTTTGGAAACGAACATTTAATCATTTTAATCGGAATGTAGCACTATAAATTCTTGTTGAGTTTAGTTCGATTTCTTTCAACCTTTAAAGTTGATGGCAGATTAGTACTTCTAAGTTTTTTTCTAATATTTTATTACAGATAAATCACCAGAGGAAACCAGGCGAGCTTATGAACAATGGCAGCGCACACGCAGACAAGTCGCTTCGGAGTGTTGCGAGAAACCGTGTTCCGTGGCCAACCTTCTCCTGTACTGTCCGTCTGATGCAGTCATCTTAAAGGAACACCCAGAATTATTTTAATAATCAACAATGGTTTAACGTTTATATACGCATAAAGACATGGGTTATTAGTTTTGTAGTTGCGAATAATTAGAAACTACGTGGAAGAGTTTAACGCTACAAAGATTTGTTACTTGTGATTCGTTTTTACAGTACATAACACGTTTTGGTTAAATAGTATAAAAGGTATAATATTGAACTGTTTCAAAATCAGTCGTAGAAATATGTGTACACTTGTCTGGGGCCGATAAAACTGTGGTGCTTTGCTAAGTTCTTATATTTAACAAATCATTAGAAAGCCATCTTTTCGTGAGCGTGACTCGTCGTGATATCGTGAATACGACGTAATGCAACTCGATGCAGCATGATCATTAGATGCAGTCAAAACATAACGCTGGTTTTCACCTGAATTTGGCCTTTTTTGATAGACTGAATACGATTGTTTACATGTATATTGTCACGCAGTCAGTTAATCAATTTAAGAAGGTCACTCTGAAAGAAAAATATTTCTTGAATATAGGAATTCTGCATTAACAAATAAACTTTATCAAGTTGACATGGTAACAAAAACTAACGGGTAAGTTTGATAATGTTTCATTGTATGTTAATATGGTTATCAAAAGTTCAAGTTATTACTTTCACTAGATGCGAAGAGATAATTCTTACGCCTAGTTATAGTATAGAATAGTATAGATTTGAACAGTATCTGAAGAATTTTTTTTGTTGTATAAGTAAGTAGTAGAAAGTGACGTGGCTACCACATGACCACTGAAGGCTGATGCGTAGCTGCAAACTTTTTAAGTTTTCCCACCAAATTATACCACCGCCATATCTGTAGATATGTAATTTTTAGTACCTTAGAATTAATGAATGTTTCATAATTCAAAAGAAAAAGAGTATTTAAATGATTTCTTTCAAATATTGTAAGTTAATATTTATCATTATACAGGGCTTATTTTTAAGAGATTTTTATTATTGCGTTACCATTAGATTATTGTAACGTCGCGTCGCGTCATCGTGATGTTAAATATAAGTGAGCATTCTCTATAAGTAACTTATTATAGTTTATTAAAAATAATAATGAAATTCTGTTGCTTTTTATTTCATTGAATATTGAAGTATTATCGAAAACAATTGAAACGTTTAAGATGTAAAGAGCTATTTTTATACATTGTGGAATGTTTTTAGTCTCCTCCTACGGGCATGTTTACTGTATGACATTATATACATTACAAAATACGAGTAAAAATAACTTTAAAGGTTAACAATAGGTTAATGTTTTGAATAAAATATCTTAAACGCTTAAAGCAGGTAGAAATAGGTATATCAACAATTAAAAACTATTGACGATATATATATACGAGTGTATATACTTAAATTTTGCGTCACTTAAAATAAACTTAAGCAAATGATAGCAAGATGTTCTAAATAATGTTAGATGGGATTATCACGTAATACGCATCCTTCAACCCTTCTCAACTGCCCTACTAAGTCAATCAAATAGGCTTTAATTGAGGAGTTCACTGGAAGACATTGAAGAGTACCACTAACCGACTGGTTTCAAAGCAAATTTTTTCTCTTAATATCTTAAGGTACTGCAATGGTCCGGGACCCTGTGGTTACCCTTAACCTACAGGAGGACTTTTACCTACGGAAGGATAAACACTTTTATTTATATTTTCATTCAATTCGAATACATTGATTATCCTTAACACTATCGAGGTGGCTGTCTACAACAGAATGCTAGAACGTTCCTTTTTGTTTTATCTCCGAGTCAAGTTTGGAACTTTAAATATTATGTCAAAATTATACGCCAGCAATGTTTGCGCTATAAGGTCTTCTATCATATAACCTATTCCAGATCTATAGGTAGGAGTAGGACAGTACTC
Source organism: Marasmarcha lunaedactyla (assembly GCA_923062675.1). Lineage (NCBI taxonomy): Eukaryota > Metazoa > Arthropoda > Insecta > Lepidoptera > Pterophoridae > Marasmarcha > Marasmarcha lunaedactyla. The sequence goes on from OV281344.1 coordinate 3,322,023, forward strand.
TTCTACAGTACAATAAATCTTCCACGTCGCAGTGAGGAAAGACGGGCCTTTACAACAAAGCAATAAAGCGTGAAATTAACTCGTTATCTCTAAACGTGAATAAGTGTTACGTTATATCTCTTACAAGAAAATCAAAACTAATCTGTTTCGATTATAAAAGAAATAACTTAACAATCAATAGGTCCAATGGCTTGAGAGATTTAGGTGTTCACCTGGATATGCTATCAACGTTTGCAACTTACCTGCGTTTGTTATTCCAGAAAACTATAGTCCCAGTTCTTTTAAGCGTCGAGTGAATAGGTATCTCGTGGATAGACGTGTAACACCTTCGTGTTCATCGTCACTTTCCATCAGGTGAGATAGAAGACAAACGTCTAATCCTTTTTCAATAAAAAAAATAAAAAAACTCTCATTTTAGCATAACGTCTACCAAAGCTTTCCGCATGATTGGATTTATTTTGAGAATTGGCAAAGAATCTACTAATATTAATAGTTTTGTTCGTCCAGTTCTTGAATATGCCTCTACAGTAAGGAACCCACAGTATAAGAATTATAGTAAACGTTAAAAATTGACAAAGCTGCAAATCGTACTTTCACAACTTAAAAATATTAACTCTACCATGTATATATATGTATATTGGAAATATGCAAGTATGTCCGTTTATACCCAGAACTCTACGAAGGAAGAGAAGACATCCAATCAAAATACACATTAAGACACAAAAATAAAATACAACTGCCATACTCAAAACTAGAGTTACACTCGGCCAGTCCCCTAGCATACAAAAAATAACTAACACTAAACAATTTTTAGAGACATTAAAAAAAAAAACTTTTAATAACTAAACGTTACTACATATTAAAACAGTACCTTAACGATAAACTTCTTTTTTGTTTGTTTTTTTTTTTAAATTTAATTAGTCTGAAATCACATATCTCTATTTATAATTCGTGAATTTGAATTATGTCTTGCCATGCTTATTCCTCCTCTCTCCCTAATTGCAGAGCCTCACAAGGCCCTTATTTGTCATCTCATTAATTTGTTTGTACCAATTTATGTAAATGACGTAAGGAAGCAATAAAGTATTGAGTATTGAGTAATATTATGCCTGTTTTTCTGCGCCCCTTTGTTTTACTATTCCAAATTCAAAATATGTTATTTTGTCTTAGGTGTATACCATTTTAGTATACACTTAATGATTGTCTTCTTTTAATTTATCATCATCTTTCATCACTGTGACTTGTGCACCACCTTCCCTTATTTTCATTTGTGCACAAGTTATATCAATGTTTTTAATAAATATCCGTTCTTGATCCATTCATTCCTAGTGATAGTTGATAATTTGAGAGATTTGAAAAAAGATATCTACGCCGTGACTTCACTTAAAAAATTATTTGATATTTAATACTGCACATAATTAGAAATATTGAAATGGTAAACCCAAAATACCTAAATGGTTCTTTCAAAATACCTCATTCTTTTTATCAATCACATCATGGCATAATTCCACGCGCGCCAGCTTTTGAGCCTCGTCGGTGAGATTGTGGGGTACCCACCGCGAAACATTCCTCCTTACGCACGGGTGGTTGTGTAGAATATAATGAACACTTCCCGATACAATATGCAGATTATGCTGAATCTGGATCGACCATTTCATGCTTTATCCTTCAAATGTAAGCGACCGCACTTCAACTCATAATACCAACGGTAAACACACACTTGCTTTAGAAGTCGCCGTGTTCATTGAAGCTAACTGAAGTCGATTAAACGATTCATCGGGTTTCAAGTTGGACTTGAAGTCGTAAAAACTCATTGCAACGAAAATTGCCGATGCATTTTCTACAACACTCTTTAGTTTCATAATGCTAAATTAATATTTAAATAAATATTTGAATTTGTGATAATTTTAAAGAATATTGGCAAATCCTTATTTAAGTAAACAGTGAGCGTTTAGAAAAGTAACTAGTACTTTTGTTTATTCAGTTTTTTAAATGTGTATTTCCATAATATTAGCTTCACGGGTAGAAGTCTCCAAAAAAATAGTTGATTTATAAAGCTTGATTTGACTTGATCAGTTTGTTTTAGCTCCTGTCATTTTTACGATATTACGATACAAAGGATTGATTGTGACCAAGCACAAGTATTTGATTTTTGTAATATAGATTTTAAATATAAGAAATATAGTCACTGCAGAATGTAAGGACTCATTTTTATGAATGTGTATATACTGTTTATATTCCTCATAGTAAAAATGATTTATTACTCACTGGAGTCCTTATACTAGGCTGTATAGATTTTGCCTTATCCGGCGAGTTTGAGATATAAAACATAACTTGAAAACGAAACCGTTTCGTTACTTTTGGACTTGTCACTTGTGTGTGTGTGTGAGTGCCTTGGTTTTGTTCTGACGATTTGCGACTCTTTTAGTTATTTTATATAACGTGATTTTATAATTGATGAACATTTACGTGTCATTATTATCATGGTTGGTTGGTGATAGTAGTAATTACCTATGTAAATGTAGGTAATTTGAAATCATAACCTCAAAATTAGTACCTAATGAAAATGCATTTATTATTGTTCGTAGACATACTCCATAATATATATATTTTTTAAATGGATCCAGATTTTATGTCCGATAGTTTTAGATACTTTTGACTTCTAAATGCTCCACTTTAACTCAAACTAAAATCATGTATGGCGATCTGCCAATGTCCTTTAGAATATATTATTAGAAAACATCGATCCGTTGTAGATATCATTAGACATACATACATTTAAGATCTGAAAATTGTCTGAAACTAGACTTATGAATATTATTTCCAGTTTGAAATTAAGTAACCATGACAATATATTTAATATTTCATAATTTGATCTTGGAATAAATTAAGCATTTTCTGTTTATTAGTAATGTTACTAAGTAAACATTCGTAAGGTTACAAAATGTATTCTAGAATAACAAGAAAATATTATAGAATTGGTGTTTAATGCGCCGAAATTGAAGAGAAACTGGAAATGTAAACAAACCGGGTAAGCAAAATTAATTTTGAACAACCAGCTCTGTCGAAAACTTGTGGACAGAAAAACATTTGACTGCAGTGATTTTTTTGTCACAGTTGTACTGAAATAAGTACTTCTTAGGCTCGTGTCACAAACTGAGGTGGCTACCGTCCAAAAGGCGTGGTTTGAGATATTCTAACATGACTTACCAGTCCTGCTACTCGGAAGGATCTGTAGTAGAATCCTCAAGTTCACCATTCACTAGGTAACATGGAAGAAAAACTTCTGCTAATTTATGTAATTTAAAACATCTTATATAGGTACCGTCACGGCTAGGCCTTACGAGCACGTTAGAATGCCGCGGTATTTTAGCAAAAAGGTCGATATAAATTAAGAAGAAAATAATTTAAATGTGAATATATCGAATGACATAAAAGAATTGAATAAACAATAGATTCTTACTTGCTTCATCGTCGGAGTAATATGTAATATATCTAGTGAATGGAAAGAAATAAGTTATTAATATGAATATTTCTATCTAACTTTAGTATACATTTCTGTTACGTATTTTTAGAAATTGCTCCAAAGATATATCTCGAATTTTTTTGCTTTTCACGTCTGCTCAATCGCAGCAGATTATGTTACAAAAATACTTATCCAATATCACAAGTATATTGTATATTGCTTAAAAAAAAGCCATTCATAAAATTCGAAAATCAATTTATACAAAGTTATCGTTGTTGTGGCGTTAGCCATCTACGCAAATAACAAATTGCTTACTAGATAGGTGAAATGAAGATCATGTGACGGACCGACTGCGGTTCTTGTGAGCGGAGTTTGTAGGCAGGCTGATTGCGACATCGTAATTCAGTCATGCTGCAGAACAGTTGCAAGATGCGAAATTGCAAATTGTGTTAGGAAATTCTGCTCTGTAGTTAAAGTATGTAACGAAAAGGTTAAGAACGAGGTTAAGAAATAACGAAAGAATAAGTTTAGTTTCTAGAAGAAAGACCGGAATTACCTTAGGCTTACGACGATATACGTATATGTTTCAGTTTTACCTTCCATATTAAGCTTATTTTATTTTTATAATAACTTTATACAGTATAAACTGTTTTGTACTATTATTAGATTATATGCATGGGATAGAGCTATTCATAAGGCAATGCCAAAATTGGAAAGGGATACACTTCACGCATAGTTAACATACGGGGCGTTATCTATGTATTTGGGCTGGCCGAGTCGAATTGATAAATGATCGGCAAAATTGGCGCCCAGCTTGTGCCACTCGGGTTATGGCGAGGTGCATCGAGTGTAGACCTACTTAAAGTCCGAATAGACTACCCAATCGGCAATAGCCGAATATGTTTAGTAATTGTTTCGGGCCAGTTTATTCAACACGGACGGGTGACAGGTCGCTCACTTCCCTCTAATATGGTTATTCCCGCGTTAACTCGTGAACGGGTGTCGTTTGAGGGTGTTCGTCGTTTGCATACTTGGGGGAGGGAGACTTGCCGAGCTAACGGATGCAGATAAGAATAATTTTGTGTACACATAAAGTGAGTGTGTACATTTATTTTGAAAAAAATATACCCATGAAGTTTCTTGCCGGTTTTTCTCCACGAAGGTTTTTCCGAACTGGCGGTAGACTCATGCTTTATTTGACGTCAATAAGAATAAGTAATTATTAATGTTGAGATGAAAAAAATTTCATTTTGTTTTATTTAATTTCATTTCAACACATACTGCCGAACCGAATATGCCAGCCCGAACATGTGGGTAGCGCCCTTAAGTTATTCGTTCTTACTATCTGTGATAACTTATATTTCATAAAGTATTTCCCTAATTATTAAGGAGAAAGTAAAAATATGTATGAAATATACAATAAAATAACTTTTGAATGTCACAAAACTGTCAATTTTTAATGATTCACACTGTACCTATACAGTTTTGTAGGTACAGTCACGCACATTGATAAGTAAACCTTGACAAATTTCCAAACAAATGTAAATATAAGATATTTCAGAAAGAAGTGTCTCAAGTTTACCTCAAAATATTGTAACCAGCAAACTAGGTCAAAATTAGGTATACTTTTTCTTCATTGTAAAGTAAACGAAGCAACACCAGTGAATACTACACATTCGTAAAGTTTTATTTAAGTATATACGTCAATTTCTATAACATGTATACAATGCAGTTTCAAAGCAATGTATACCCAATAGCTTTTTTTCACTAATAAAAATGTATCATTTCAAAAATATGTACACAATGTAAATTGCAATTAAATGTAAAAATGATAGCCGCGTGCGGTGGCGTTACAATAAACTGTTTTGTTCCGTTATCCAGCCCAAATTAAATTTCTTTAAGAATTTGTGCTATGGATACTAGATAACGGAGAAATAGATTTAAGAAATATATAAATAATAACTCTTCAGTACATAAATATTATAAATAAACCTATAGACATCCGTGACCTGTTCATCACACAAATATTCACCCCAACTGAGATTCGAACCCAGGACCTTTGGCATAGAAGGCAACGTTGTTACTGCTACACCAGCCACCCGTCCAAATTGATGATGAATTTAAAATATTTACAGGTAAAAAAGTACAGGATTTATCAGCTTCTTTACAAGTGTCGTCTTCAACAATTAGATGTCGCCTACATTCAGCTGGGTTACGTCACACAACTCCGGCGCGTTGACCATTCTTATCTGATCGCCATAAACAGCAGCGACTGCAGCTTGTTCGGCAATATATAAACTGCAATTTTAACAGAACCATTTTTTCTGACGAAAAAGTGTTCGTTTCTTCTGCCCATGGACGTTTATCTATACGGAAATCTGATAAAACCCGGTATTTAGAATAAAATATATTACCATCGAGAAGAAGTAGTCAAATAAGTTTTAGTGTTTGGGCATGGATGGGAGCCAGCAGCGGCCCCGGTGAATTGGCTGAAATAACTGATAGAATGAACAACGAGCAATATAATTGTATTTTAGAAAAGGTTTTGCTGCCTAGTCTGGAGGGATATATTCCTAATTACGGTGTTGTTCCTTTCGTGCAGGATAATTCTGCGGTTCATAATTGTCGGTTGAGCTAAGCTTGGTTCAATCGTCACCGCAGTGAAGTTGACTTCTTTTTGTTTGGCCAAAAGCTTTTTTATTATGGTTTGGCATCAAATAAAACATATATGTAATGTTATATACATAAAACATATATAACATATACAGGGTGTCCCAGAAATGACACGTAAGGGTGACACTGGAGGTAGATGGACTATAGACCTATTAGATAACAACAACATGCCTCTAGTAAAGTTTTCTGGTTTTCAAGATATTGCCACTTTTGTGATTTTTTATGAAATTTCCACTTTTTGGTCTTTTTTTGCTTACAGCTGCAATAAATATATTTTAACTCACGGTTTTTTTTACCAAGACTATTGTTATTAGTTATTTGAAACAACCTAGTAATAATTTTGATGGAAACTAGCACACTATGCTAAGAAAAAGAGTTGAATTGTTTTATTTTATTTCATTGTGAAAAACCTGACTAAAGTTTAACTGATTGCTGTGAAACAAAAATGTACGGCGATGATACTGCACATTATCTTTAAAAAATTGCTTGTTTAATGAACTTTTTCAAAATAGCATCACAGTAGCCATTTTTTTAAAACCAAATCTTAGGAAATTTAATTTTTTTCATGAATGGCGTGTTACTTGGAAAATAGTACAACTGCATGATAATGCTTAAAATAGGTCCAGGTGTCTTTTGTGGCAAAATTACTAATAAATGAAATTGAACTATCTATTTTTACCCTAAATGCAGACCTATATTTAGGATTTTTACAATCATCTACCCATTATGATGGAAGATGTGCCACTAGAATTAAGAAGAAATATGTGGCTTCAAAATGATGGGTGTCCTGCACACTACGCTCGTGCAGTACGAGGGCATCTTGATCAGGAATTTTCAAGCAGATGTATTGGCCGACTAGGACCAGTTTTGGTCCACTGCTGAACTGCGACAGCGAATAAATCATGCAGCGAGTGAACTATCACATTGTACGTTGAGATATTCAAAAAGACAATTTTGAACAGATGTAGATTATGTGTAAGAGTCGGAGGCAGACACTTTGAAAATCGTTTGTAACAATATTAAATAAAAAATCTGTGCTGACGACCATCTTGGATTTGAAATTTATCATAGTATTTTACTAGTCAAGCCCTTTCATTTGGTACCAATATTGACGGAGTTCTGAAAAAATATGTTATCCACCATTTTGCGGCGGCAGCCATCTTGGACTGAATTTCATTAAACAAAGTTGAAAACACTCCCCACTAATTCACCTTTCATAAAAGATAAAACTAAATCAAAATTGTTTCATTCATTCGACACACAAACACTAACACACACACACACACACACACGTAGACACATCAAACTTATAACACCCCATCGTTTTTGCGTCAGAGGTTAAAATAATAATAGTAAAAATAAACATTTTAAGTTACAACCTACCAACCTACTGAAAACGATTACTTCACTTCTAGTAGGCACCTAACTTGAAAAAAAAATAAAAGAGAGAAAAAGATAGATAGTTATGTGCTTCTGCAATTTCATTTATTAGTGATTTTGCCACAAAAGACACCTGGACCTGTTATTAAGCATTATCATGCATTTGTACTATTTTCCAAGTAGCACGTCATTCATGAAAAATTAAATTTTCTAAGATTTGGTCTAAAAAAAATGGCTACTGTGATACTATTTTGAAAAGGTCATTAAACAAGCAATTTTTTAAGATGATGTGCAGTATCATCGTCATACATTTTTTTTTTCACAGCAATCAGTTAAACTTTAGTCAGGTTTTTCGCAATGAAATAAAATAAAACAATTCAATTCTTTTTCTTAGCATAGTGTGCTAGGTTGCATAGGTTGTTTCAAATAACTAATAACCATAGTCTTGGTAAAAAAAAACCGTGAGTTAAAATATATTTATTGCAGCTGTAGGCAAAAAAAGACCAAAAAGTGGAAATTTCATAAAAAATCACAAAAGTGACAATATCTTGAAAACCAGAAAACTTTACTAGGTAAAGACTAGGTAAAGACCTAATACAATGTTGGTATGGTATGAATATTTTTATCTATTGGCAAATAAAAATTACATACTACTTAGTATATTATACGACAAAATAACATATTATCGTCGGTTTTTTTAACTTCAAATTTTGAATTTTGATATTAGGTCTTTACCTATGAAATTGCCGTTTTTCACGAAATAAATGAAGCGTAATTTTTTAATATATTGTTTATTTCTATTAATCAAAATAATCACCCATGCAATCAATGCATCTTTGCCAACGCATTGGTAGCTTATTGATGCCTTTCTTGAAGAAATCAGCTGGACGGGAGGCAACAAATTCTTCAAAGGCATTTTGTACTGCCTCTCGGGTATTGAATTTTTTTTCCCGCCAAGAAGTTATCCAAATTCTGGAAAAAGTAGAAGTCTGTAGGCGCAAGGTCTGGTGAGTACGGCGGATGACGGAGAACTTCCAACCCCAACTCTTGTAGCTTGGAGACCGTCTGCTGTGCAGTATGAGGTCGCGCGTTGTCGTGCAGGAGCAGTGGAGCCGAACGATTGACCAAAGCTGGTTGGAGACGTGCGAGCTTCTCCATCATTGTGTTCAGTTCTTCACAGTACACATCTGCAGTAATGCTTGTCCCGTTTGGCAAGAAGCTGTGATGAATTACACCCGCGTTAGACCACCAAACAGTGACCATCACTTTTCTAGGGGTAAGTTTTCGTTTAGGGCATTGTTTGGGTGCTGAACCAGGGTCCAACCAACTTGCTGAGCGCTTACGATTGTCAAACAGGATCCATTTCTCGTCACAAGTAACAATGCGGTTCAGAATTCCTTCATTTGTATGCCTCGCTGAGCAGTGCAAGGCACGTCTCCACGCGTACTTCGCGCTGGCGGTCATTGAGTTCGTGGGGTACCCATTTGTCAAGCTTTTTTACCTTGCCAATTTGACGCAAATGGACCAATATTGTTTTGATGCTAACGTCGAAAGCTGCTGCTAATTCAGCCGTGTTTCAGTTTCATCAGCTTCCACAATTGCCTTTAATTCGTCATTGTCGACCAAAGTTTTCGGACGACCACGGGGTTCATTTTTCAGGTCAAAATTTCCAGAACGGAAGCGGGTAAACCAATAACGGGTGGTGCGTTCGTTTGTAGTGTTCGCTCCGTAAACGTCGTTGATGTTGCGTGCCGCTTGTGCCGCATTGCTGCCACGACGGTACTCATACTCCATAATTACTCGAATTTTTAACTTATCCATGATGACGAAAAATTTTCTAATGCGTTGAAAACAAAACACTAACTATTAAACAAATGACGATTTTAGAAAAAGAATTCCATGTTTGTCAATTAATGGAATTTTAATTAAAAAATGATAATTCTAATTTCAAATTAATTATTTGAAATTAGAATTATCAGTCAAAAAAAAAAATTTCATTTGAAATGGCCAGTACGGCAAAACGGCAGTTTCATAGGTAAAGTTAATTATTAATAATCATAATACTCATTTAATATATCAAACGACAAAGAAATTAATGACATTTATGACATAATTTTACATTCATTTAGCACATATAAGTATAACATGATATGGCATGAATATTTTTGTTTATTGTGTAAATAAAAAAACATTTTGCAATAGAAAATATGAAATAACGTAGGTATTATTTTCGATATTTTAATCTTATCTATCTAAACAGGTGCATTTGAATACCTACGTACCTACTACTGATTAGACAAATAAATGACACTATGATTCTGAAAACTCTTTTACTACATACTAACCAATCCCTCAAAAATGGTGCTTAAACTTTTTGTTTAGTAATAAAACATAAAAAATATTGCTTTGTTTTGAAATGATACATATCAAAATAGTAAAAACTGCTGCAGAACTTATTAGTGAGAAAAAGCTATTGGGTATACATTGCTTTGAAACTGCATTGTATACATGTTATAGAAATTGACGCATATACATAAATAAAACTACGAATGTGTAGTATTCACTGGTGTTGCTTCGTTTACTTTACAATGAAGAAAAAGTATACCTAATTTTAACCTAGTTTGCTGGTTACATTATTTTGAGGTAAACTTGAGACACTTCTTTTTGAAATATCTCATATTTACATTTGTTTGGAAATTTGTCAACGTTTACTTATCAATGCACGTGACTGTACAGTGCCTGTTAAATAGCGTGCAACACGATGAACTACAAAAAATACAAACAAATGAAAATGTAGCATAGTCATGCCAAGAAAAAAGACGCATACCGTGTCCAGTATTGTTTCGTTTTATAACCCGTTAAAGTAAAGGATGACTGTTCTTTTGTAGATTTATAAATAAATATTAAATAAATCCCCAGACAGAATCACCAACTCTTTATATCGCTTTAAAAACTTCCTTCCAACTAAAGTTAAAATTATGCTAGTGCAATCCCTGATCATCAAAGCCCTTATAGACTATGCTGACACGTGCTATTTGGATATCTGTGAGGATCAATTAATCAGGTTGGAACGGCTTCTTAATAATTGTATCAGATTTATATTCAATTTACGTAAATTTGATCACTTATCTTCCTACCGTGAACAATTGCGATGGCTTCCGTCGTAGACGTCGCGACACTCGTCTTTTGTGCGTGCTATATTCTGTACTCTTTGATTCTTATCACCCACAGTACCTCAAAGATAAATTCTCCTTCCTCCACACCACACAGCAAAGACAACTGAGATCACTCCAGAGTCTGCTTCTAACAACACCGTTCATAACACTGCATCTTACTGTTTTTCCGTCGCTGTACGAGCAGTGCATTTATGGGACGCACTGCCAAAAATAAAAGAAATTTTATATAAAGAATAAATAAATAAATCTTCATATAAAGAAAGCTCCTAACAAATATTAATTCAAAAATCAATTAAAAAAGCTTTTCCTGGGAGAGGTGCAAAGGAAATGATTTGCTTCTAAGATTAACTTTGAAAAGTTATTTTTCCCCAAATTTCAATTACATTTATGTATGTATATGTATGTAATAATAATAATTAATGGTTATATGTATGTGTATTTATATGTGTTTTCTTTGTTCGTTTTGGTAAAAAAAATTTCTTACTTTTACTTAATAATAATTAACCTACCTTACCTATTTTCTTTGTCATGACTCACTTCTTTGAAACTTTGTTTACACCGGTTCTACTACCTAAAGGCTGGTAGAGAATGCCTTGTGGCATTAAGCCACCCTGTACAATATAATGTGCGCAAATTTTAAATAAATAAAAAAAATGAACTCTATAGGACCAAGGTAAGCAGAACTTGTGCTATGGATGACCATGCAACAAACTGAAAGGTAACCCAGAATATACATACATATATAAATATTAACAACCATGATAAGAGAACAAACAGTGTTAATCACAAAAATTAATGCTCCGACCAGGACTTGAACCCTGGACCTCCGGCGTATGAGACGGGGCTACTTATAATAATATGACTAAAACGTTCGTTTTATTTGTCTGTTTTAAATGTTATCACGGGAGACCCCAGTATAAAGCAAGTATGTTTCGGACATGCGATTTTAACATGAGATATGTGAACAATTGCTCAGTTTTTATATTCAAATATAAGCAAGTTATCTCAAAAGTATTTTGGCCAGTATTACCCTGCCTGAGTTGTCTGAATATTTTATCCAAGGCAGACAAATTCGAATTACTTTAATGTCCTTGGGCAAGATCCGGAATTTCTTAGGTAGGTACTTCCAAAAAACTGTCTTCTGTTGTACAAGATGTCCTTAAATATTAAATACCTGTCTTATATTTTTTATTTTTTGAAAATTTTAACTGCAAGAATGAACAAAGAACCCCTGTTAGGAGTTTGTGGATACTCCTTATTTATTCCATTGAGTTTACATCTAGTTACTATATTAGGTCCAAAATATTTAAAGCATATCATTGTTAGGCGTCCGTGCGTGAGATGTCTACGGGTTTGTGTGCTTGCCACAATGTGCTTGTAGTAATTTGAATCCGACGAAGACGCTCCTCACATAAATGAAATTTATTTATTTATTTATTTTTTCAAGGGAAACATACATATTTATATACAATAACATAACACATAATTAAACATACATTTAACAATTAAGTTTCCACAGTTATTTTACACATATCAAGTAGACACTAGGCAAAATTAAACTCAAACAAAACATTAGGGATATAATTTACAAGTGTTTTTAAAAGAAAAAATAAAACAAAACTCAGTGCAATTAAGATTTTGAAATTTCTCTTAAGATATTATTTTTAAATTGATTCAGTGATAAAGAAAAGATATCCATTTTACGAAAAGTTGCTATTGTAGAACTTACAGGTACGAATTACAAAATTGTTGGAATTATAATTTGTTTTTACAGTCGGAATATAAAATAAAAATTTGTTTCTGGCACTCAATCTTTGGTATCTCAAACTAATTTGGCTAATGTGCAGAATTTTGTATAAAAATATCTGGTCTCTAAGGATACGACGGGACTTAAGGTCCGGACACAATTGAGACAAGTTAAGAGAATGGTCGCTATCTCTATAGTTAGCATGTTTAAGAAATTTCGTGTGAATCCTTTCAATCATGTTTATGTATAGGTACTGCATACTGCGGGTTCCACACTGATGAGCAATATTCAAGAATAGAACGAACGAGAGCGTTATATAAAATAATTAAGGTGGAGGTTCTTTTAAAATCCTTAGAAACCCTCAAAACAAAACCCAGCATCTTATAAGCATTATCAGTTATTTTTTCAATATGAGACTTAAATAACAACTTATGGTCTAGCTGTACTCCCAAATCCCGCAACCCGGTCACTCGACAAATAGGTAAATTGTCAAATTTATAATTAAACAGTATAGGCTTGCGTTTTCTGCTGAAAGATATGACATTGCATTTTTTTATATTAAGGTAAAGGTAATTTTTGACACAATATTGAAGCAAGCTATCTAAATCGTTCTGCAACAATTCGCAGTCATGAGTGTTTTTAATAATTTTGAATAGCTTTTTATCGTCGGCGAATAAAAGTATATTTGAATGTTTAATTTCTAATAAAACGTCATTAATATATACATTAAATAAAAGAGGACCTAGATGCGAGCCCTGGGGGACGCCAGAAGACACAGGCAAAAATGAAGAGCAGTAACCTCTCACTGCCGCAGCTTGGCTACGTTCCCGCAGATATGAAGAAATCCACCGTAGCAGATCGCCGTGTATACCGATCAGTTCCAACTTCAAGATTAGAATTTAATGGGAATTTTTATCAAAAGCTTTGGAGTAATCAGTATACACGGCATCCACCTGGTACCCTGCATCCATTGCATTAGTAATAATGCTAACATATTCATTTAGGTTACTTTCAGTAGATCTTTTTGTTATAAAACCATGTTGCTGAGTTAACAAGAAGGGTCTGATTACGGGATAAATAGCATCACAAACTATTTTTTCAAAGAGCTTAGGAATAGCGCTAATTTTGGATATTGGACGGTAATTACTAATATCTTGTTTATCACCACTCTTCAATACTGGGGTTATAAACGACTGCTTCCATGAGCTAGGCATAACTCCTTTCTTCAGTGAGCTATTAAATAACCTAAACAGAGGTTCAGACAACTGATAACGACAATGGTGTAAAAAAATGGGAGGTATTTCATCAGGCTCCGAGCCTTTATTTGTATCCATATTTTTCAGATAAGTCTCAATTTGAAATTTGGATATACTTAATGTATGAAGGTTGACTAGATTACTGTATTCGGACAGAATGAAATTGTTTGTGTTAGTTGTATTATGAAGTTCAAAGACTGAATTAAAATATTAATTGAATGTGTTACAGATATAATCAGCAGTCGATACTCTTTTATCTCCTAAATACATTGAATCTGGCAGATCGTTAACATTCTTTCTACGTGACTTAATATAAGACCAAAAGTATTTACTGTTTATAGCTAATTTAGATTCTACCTTGTTTATAAACCGATCAAAACATTCAACCTGCAATTTCTTTTGTCTGTCTCTTAAAAGCCTAAATTCCTCGTAATCACTTAAACGACCATATACTTTCCACTTTCGATGACACATAGATTTTTCATTTATTATTTTTATGAGTGAACGATTGAACCAAGGTGGATATTTTTCAGAACTCTTGTTTTTAACTGAGACGGTTGGAACATGCTTTGTTATAACATTATTTATTTCATTATAAAAATTGTTGACATTTTCACAAACATCATTTACAAAACAATCGTCCCAATTTATGATGGCTAGAGAACTATTGGTTTCGTCATAATTCGCTTGTTTAAATAACTTAAGGCACTTAGTTTGCGACTGCAATGTTTTATGTTCATTAACTGATATCTCACAATACAATGCGGGATGATGCCCATCTTCACATACAAGAGGTTCAGCCAAACTTACCGTGCAAATAGTATTAGCCATAACAAGATCCAACACTCGATTGTTTTTATTATACAGGGAGTTGTATTGCTGCATATCGTTAAATGATAAAAAGTTTGACAATTCGTTAACAGACTCAAGCTCAAAATTACCGTTCAATGTTGCATGTTGGACTCCAGGTAACCAGTAAGCATCGGGGATATTAAAATCACCTAGGACCACGAAACAATGATCCAAACATTTAAACATATTATTAGACATGTTTTCATAAAATGCTTTTAAAATGTCATTTTTAAAGTTAGTTTTGATAAATTTTGATAAAAAGTTCTCAATTTAGATTCCATTAAAGTACTACGTTAATATAATAATTCAAATAAGCAAAACTTTTTAAATATTTAAATTGGATGCCATCATGATGGACGTTTTGTACCATTAGAATAACCAGTACAATAGCCACATTCGGCAGGTTACAAAAAAAGTATTTCACATTAAACTTAAGTAAGCAAAACATAAGTGCAGAAACTAAATAAACAAGACATAGTCCTAAATTAAGTAAACAGGATGTAATGGTGAGGCGTGTATCAATAATTATTGTCGAAAGAGGGAAAGAATGTAGAATAACTCTTACTTTATCTTCAATAAATCATTAGCAGAGTTGATGTGGATTACTGGACTATTCTCACTCTGACGAACCATGATAGTACAATTTTTAACCCAGACAAATTTGTAATTACAATCTTTTGCTTTTGCTTTTGCTTTTTGAAGAAGTAACTTATTGGAACTTGTTAAATGATCATTAAAAAATATCAATGAGTTATTACCTATGAATCCAATATCAGATGCCTTTAAATTTTGCAGTCGCCTTACCTTACTTAGAAATTCATCTTTATAATATTGGGACATGAAACGCACAATTATATTTTTGGTCTCTTACTGTCTTTAGATACCGCGGCCACCCTAGTAATAAAATCTATGTCCGAAGAAGAGTTGAATGGTATATCTGCCACTTTAACTAAATTCTCCATAATTATATTGAGGTTCTCGTTTTTTTTTTCGGGGACGCCGCAAATTTCAACATTAGACCTCCTGGCCCATTGGTCTCTTGCATTATTCTCGATTTCTGATTTTAAAAGCGAAGTTTTCAGCTGAGAAATATCTGCTAAAACAACATCTATAGATTTTAGTCTTTTTTCTTGGTCTTGTAGTTGATTTTTTAACACATCATAATTTTCACTTATAAATGAAACACTTTTCCTTAGCTGCAGTATTTCCTTCTTAACTTCGTAGATCTCTTTATTTATCAAACTCTTGAAGCTTTCTTCTAAACTGCTTTTCAACGACATCATTCCTTGTTTAATTATATCTCGTAAATCAGTTGCATTTAACGCGCTTAGGCTGGGGATAGCCCCTGCGTTCGCTTCTTTAGATTTGATAGTCGGGATTTCGCCAGTGATATTTTTGAACTTGTCATCCTTTGTAGGTACTGTCACGATTTTTTTCTTTTTTAAACGTTGAGTAACGTTCTCCAGAACTACGGTGGACTTTCGAACACCCGAACGAACCGGAGTATTATCATCTTTAGCTTTTTTTGGCTTTTTTGAAATACAAGTTGGGCAAATCCAGTCATCAGCGCCAGTTTTTGAAATATTAATACTACCAGTGGGGTCAACGCAACTTAGGTGATACTTCCCATTGCAATACTCACATACCAGCACTGGTTCTTCATTTTCAAGTAAACGTTTACAACATGAAAGCATTTTGTTATAAATATGCAGGCAAATCCAGGTACGATACTTGTAAACACTCCTTTTGCCTTGGGCAAGTGGCAAGTTAACGGTAAACGCGCACTAGGTGATTCACGCTGCCGGCCGATGAGTACGCGCTTCGTGCGGTAGTCGGCTCGTTACGTTGATAGTTTATTGAAACAAGAACTAAGATAATCTCCAAACCACGAACAGTAGACAGCTGATATAAACTGATTTCATTAGCTAATCAAATAAACTAGCCTATTAAATGGCTGTTGTATCGTAAAGAACACTTTTGACCGCCAAAAATTAATTATTCAGATCGAAGCAAAATTGCGCTGTGTTACTCGTTCGGCGCATTGGCGGATACTGAAAATTATATAAAATTTTTATTTCTCAACATTGACAATTACTTGTTCTTATTGATGTCAAATAAAACATGACTCTACCACCAGTTCGAAAAAACCTTCGTGAAGAAGAACTGGCAAGAAATTTCACGGGTATATTTTTTTTTTTCAAAATAAATTTACAGAGTCTCTTTATGCTTATACAAAGTTATTCTTATCTGCATCCGTTAGCTCGGCAAGTCTCCCTCCCCCCAAGTATCCAAACGACGAACACGCTCAAACGGCACCCGTTCACGAGTTAACGCGGGATCCAGCCATCGCCCTGCTCAACCATATTAGACGGAAGTGAGCGACCCGTCACCCGACGCTACCATAAGTAGATATACTTATTTTATTACGGACCAGCTTGTAGATCTTATAGTAACAGAAATTGTATTGGACTTTGAGGTTAACACATAACGCCAATTTAAAAGTTAAATGCATACTTGTATCTATATTTTGATAACGTTTATAATGTAACTAGTTACCTCGAACCAGTTTTCAGAGCATTCTTAAAGATTTGAATAGAACGTTTCGTTAGAAATTTCTCTTGTTTGATAACGATGACTATCAAAGAGCATAAGAGCATCTCTAAATTGATATCTTTATATATTCCTGTGCATTCTGGAATGATGTGGACCTGATGATAAAAAGTCATTGGCGTACTTATGAAATATTATCTTTGATTAATCCTTGTCCATGTGTTAAATTGATTTGTCATCTTTTCAATGAAATAAAATACGAATTTCTGTGCAATTTTTTCTCTATTTGTCCTAGGCTGCTATTTATTCATCTATTTTCTTTGGAAGAACGTTTCCTTAAATATATATGTTTTTAAAGTTAAAGAAGGATTTTTAATTTGTTAGTTTATCAATGTCTAAAACCGCGTAGTCCATCTTTCAGACAGCACCCTATTTTTCACCTCTAAGCTATAAATAATGTGATTTTCCCTGGAGCAATATAAACAGTCTCACTCATCTGCCGAGCGCCACAGTTAAGCGCGGAGATTAGCAGTTCAATTGTTTACAAAATAGCGCCAGGAATTACAAAGGTAATATTATCGTATAATTAGGTATATATATATTATACATTACATTAATTTAAAGAACAATAGTATAAACATTTGCTGTTAATCCCAAAAATAAACCATTCACGAGATTTAATTAGAAATATCGACGCCAGTGTCCGCAAGCGCGAACTGTCACTCCAGAAACACAGTTTACCAACATGAAAAAAAATTAGTTCGTTTTTTATATATTTTTAAGTATAGTATTTTAGTGAAATGCTTCAGTGTATTTTGTCAGAAAATGGCGACGACGACGCACGAAGAATACGATTTGTTTTATGTGAAAATTTTCGTAGAGATCATAATTTTCAGCGTTTTCCTCTTTTTTAAATATATACTATAAAATACTTAAAAAACTGAGTGACAAATTCCGGTCGCATTACCATTTATGCAAAACATTTATTTGAAAACTCGTTTTCTATCATATTTTGTTTTTATTTCGGTTTGGAGTCATAATAATAATTATAAATGACAAATACGCCGACTATATGGTTCAAACCTAAGCAGAGCTTGTGTTGATGACTTGGATGACAGTGGAACTGACTGAAATCTGAATAAATGTACATGTAAACCACTATAACTCGAGAAGTAACCTCTAAATGAGTGCCCCACACTAATGAACAAATGAATACCCCGACCAGGAATATAGCTCGGGACCTCCTGTGTGTGAGGCACTCCCACTACACCACTCGACCATCAAATTGTAATAATATCAAAATTAAACAGCCTAATGAATCAAATTTTAAACCTTCAAGTTAGCTTTGAATTCTTTTTATATCTTTATATAAAATAGAATCTTTTCTATGTATGGTTGTTTATTCTGGTTATCCTTGCCCTAGAATCAAACGGTCTTCGTGTTTTTTTTTTTAGTATTTTCATAGACTTCTCATTCAATTGTAAAATATAATTCAATATAAACATTAGATTAATATCGATAGAAACAAATGAATAAATAATGCCTATGTTCCCAGGATTCCGCTGGCTGTAGCATTCCTCTGACCGGAACACAACCTCACAAACATGGTTATTATGGCGAAAGGACTTAAAATTAAACAATAGGAGCTCTTCTTCCACTAAAGCTCCATATCGAAGCCACCGACTCCATCTCCCAGGCATGCTGTCCCTGCTGAGCGTCACCTGGCTCCTGCTGGCGACGTCCACCTCAGGCCAGGAGCGTCCGGTGGTGCTGTGCGGCCGGCAGCTGGCCAACGCCAGGGTGCTGCTGTGCTTCGGAGCCGAGTATGTCAAGAGGTCTGCTTATGGGTTCAGTGAGTATTTCGAGGAGTTCTTGTTAACGTAATCGCTAATTCAAAAACAAAAATCTTACAAGAAAACTATCTTAGCCACTACGAGTAGGTATACATTGTGGAAATTTGGCAAACATTCCTTTATTTTTTTAAAGAAGCAACGCTGTTTTCAATGATAATTGTAAATTATGTAGTTTAAGATTTTTCGTATCAAATTTACTTTTTATAATAATTAAACTAATATATTTAATGCTGCTGTTTATCTTTTGTACACGACGCCTTTTTAATGCGTTTGGTGTAATGTGGGGACATATATATAATTCTGCTCGCAAGACCTCTCCACGCCTGTAGAAGAAGTACTTGCGCTGATACTCTGGACAATTCAAGAAACCACGAATCCACTCAGTCTGCTCTTTGCGTAACACTATTACGCTCCAAGATAAAAAAAAAACTTAATATTTTGCGTCAAAATACTTAAAAATATTTTATTAAGAAACTACCTATTAAAAATATTTACAATACCGGAATATACAAACAAATATATTAAAATATAATAACAATAACAAGGTCAACATTGGCAAAAGGCTGGGCGAATTACCACGCTGAATCTCAATTACTTATTCAGTTTGTTTATATTCCAGTGAGAGCCATGCCACACGATGCGGTGCGGCGGCGGTGCGGTGCCTGACCGGTGCCGCTCCGGTTTCCTACATATAAAAATGTATGGTATGGCACACGGCGCCGTCCGGTGCGCTCCGGCGCTGCACCGCACCCGCATCGGAATCGGGACGATTTTTTAATAGACTGTCGTCGGAATGCGGTGCTGGAAAGCGAGCGCGCCGAGCACGAGTCCGTCGCTGCTACGGTACCGCAAAACGTCGCGGCGCCGCACTCACCGTGTGGTCGCTAGTCCGGCGAGATGGCCTGCGGTGCGGCACTGCACCGCATCGTGTGGCATGGCTCTGAGACGTTACCTGGAACCAGATACATGTTACTGGCTACTGATTCGCGCTAAAAAGACCGTTACAGTTACAATGTTCCTGATAAGTGAATACAATACAGTATTTACGCGGACTTAAGCGATAGGAGGGACCAAGAGATAGGCGTGTAAGTCGAATTCGCGTAAGTCGGGGTTCAATTTTGCATATAAATATTTTAAAGTTTGTGTAACCGGGACCAAAATCTAAAGAAAACAATAGTTTAGAAGAATAATTCTTCTTCTCACGTAAAATTTCCTCGTAGCATGCCGGTAACTTTTTAATTTCCCGTTTCGTAGTAAACACGCGCTCTTCATTAGAATCTATTTTTTCTAAAATTTGAAACCCCTTGTCAATTGTTCTGAGGCCTTCTGTTAAGTTTTAAACCGTCATTCGATTTTCCGGTTCAACTGGGTCTAACGAATCAGTGTGTTCAATAAGTCGTAGTAAAAGTAGAGTTAAATGAAACACTAATAATGTCACTTCTGTTTGCCAAAATTAGGACATATTTATACTTATAAAATTATTTACGAAAATATAAATACTTATAGAGGTCCGTATTTCGGGATATTTTACAATAATAAGGGTTTATTATTGTAAAATATGTCCTAATTTTGGCATACAGAAGTGACATTATTAGTGTTTCATGTAACTCTAAAAGAATGACCCTGTTCAATGTCTTGATCATGCTCACTCGTTTCTATAATCTCGTCAATTGCTAGTTCTGGGTTGTGTGAATCCAGCAACGTGTGAAAAACCGCGTATCTCCGAATTCGCGTAAAACGGGGTAACGTAAGTTGGGGTATTACCGTATATTGTTTCAGCAGACAAAAAACTATAAATCGTGTTTTCTAGTAAAAACATAAGTACTTTGAAGAAATAAAACATACGTTGAGGCAGTGAGAAGCTGAATGGTGGCTGATACAGACTCATCCAGAGAGGTTGAATGTTCAACTGAGGTGCTCCTAAATAACTTTGCTTAGCAAATCTATATTTATGTCAAGTTTATATTATAAAGTATGAATTCGCTTAATCTATACTTCAGAAATAGTCAATTAGATGGAGACTTTATTTACCTGAAGCTTACTTTGAAATAATTCTTTGGCTTTGTTAAGAAATCGAATTAATTTATTAGAAGATTTCTCGATTTGCCGTTGTTTATATATTAAGATAAGATAGATAAGATAAAATCTTTGTTTGCCAATATATGGAACAGTTAGGTTTTAAATATAAATTAGTTCCATCATATACTGCTGATTATTCA
Source organism: Marasmarcha lunaedactyla (assembly GCA_923062675.1). NCBI lineage: Eukaryota > Metazoa > Arthropoda > Insecta > Lepidoptera > Pterophoridae > Marasmarcha > Marasmarcha lunaedactyla. The sequence goes on from OV281344.1 coordinate 3,343,195, forward strand.
GCGTGCAAAATTATAAAATTGGAAGTATATATTTAAATTATTAAAGCAATCGAATTAATTATTATTTCATAAATTACTTTTACAATTAAAATAAAATCATGTTAAATAAGTCATGTCTCAAGGTAAAATGAATAAAAATAACAAACAACAGTAAATATGTCCAAATTAAAGTTAAAAGATGTCAACGCATATCTAAAATATCAAAATGTCAGAAGTAAACAATAATTCAATGAGTAAAATTTACATTAAATATTCATTATTCATTCATAAAGAAATAAATATTCAGCCAGCAAATTACAATTCATATTTTATCATTTAAGTAAAGATTTATGTCATAGTACATTTTGTCTAAGAGTAAATTACACAATGCTTTTTAAAATTTTTTTTCAGGAAGATCTCTGTATGTCCTATGTGATTTATTTATTTTAATCAGAGGTGGTTTCCCGGTCGACAATAAACTATGTAGCTTGACTTATGGCTCCCCGTTATTTCATTCAATGCTAGTATCCTTGCGATCCCAAGTTCGAGTCCTGGCTGGGGTATTTATTTGTGTGATGAACACAGATGTTTGTTCTCGGGTCATGGTTGATTTGCATTTGTATATATTTTAATTCTGGATTACCCCCCAGTTCGCTGTGTTGCCATCCATAACACAAGCACTTTCTTTGGGGCCATTCAATCGGTGTGTTTGTCTATGGATTTATTATTATAGTTACTTAATTTCAATATACAAAGATAGATTTTAAATAATGCGGCTTAATCACGGTACACGGTCGGATAGATCCCACTCGTTTTGGACTCGTCTGGAGTCCATCATCAGGAATGAGTGTAACCGCGGCTACTCGCTTCGCCTCGCCTCGCCGCGAGTCCGAAACTAATTGGACTTATCCGACCATGTACCGTGAGTAGGCCGCGTTGTTAAATATCTAATAAAAATAACTCACGTAATTTTATGAAATTAATAAACAAAGTGTTTGGGCGACGACTGTACAATGTTAAGGGGCAAGGAGTACACCTATTTTTATGGGGGTTGAGTACCCTATGTCTTATATATTTATCGGTAAAAAATAGGTTTACTACTAGCCCCTGACGACGGAGGAACACTTGTCAATGTGGTGGCTAAACTTGATGGTTTAGTTGCGGTAAAAACGGTTTTTCCAAGACTTTAATCGGGAGTAATGCGTCAGATGTGTAATACTGCAATAACGTTGCCGCGTGCTATGTCCCTTTTATAAGAATTCTTGATAATATCCAAGCCTATGTGAATAATTTAACACTACGTATTCTAGGTATATTTTCAAGTTAACATAAGAAAAACAAAAATATAAAAATGATTACAGATTAAATACACCGCCTGAATTATATTGTACATACAATGTGTCCGGTTGTGAACTGGGGATATTCTAGGTACGTTGAATACCACTATTTTTATACACAAATACACTACTAAGTGGGGCCTAAACCCTCCCCCTCTAAGCTGGAGCCATTTTGTTTTTTTTTTTTAATATCTTTCTGCGTGTACAATAAGCGACATATCTCTCATCATGTTCGTCTCACTGATATAAAAATAGGCTTATTCAAAGGGCAATAATATTGTCTGTCGCTTAACTGTATAAAAAAAGCTTAACTTTAACGAAACTGTTTGCAAAATTTAAAATATCTCAAAAAAAATGCTCAAAAAAAGATTGCAATTTAGTAAATTATAGTAAAAACAGCTCGTATGACCACATCTTTTTTTGTACTAGAATGATAGATTTTGAGCTAAGCTATAATTTAATTAAATTTAATTAAATTTACCGTTGTATGACCATTACTTTAAAAGTTATTGTTGTTTGAAAAGTCCTATCAGAGGATCGTTGATTATAGCTGCCCAGACGTTCACTGAAAATTCATGTTGAAATGAACTTGGGCGCACCGCATTCGGGTTTACGGAGCACCCGAATGTAAGCATTTTAAATATAATAAAAAAACATCTTTATATAAAATCAGTTTAATGTTTGATCAAAAAGTTCTAAACACATTTCAATTTTCATTGCAAAATATATACCTAAACAAATTTCTTTCTTTCGTGTAGGTTATTATAAAAATAAATGACTGGCTTATTTTTATGATAAACCTGTTTTAACCCTGTTTTAACAAAGGGCAAAGTTAATTTATTGGCAGAATCTAATTTATTTTTTTCATTTCAATGTCAAATGTTTCCATAAGCTATAAAATATTCAAGATGTTTGTATACATGGTGCAACTCGTTTGTGTGTGTGTGCTTGTTAATATGTAACTTTACTCGCCGCCATCTTGACAAATCCTGTACTCGACGCTTTTTTATTGCGATCGTACTGGAACCATTGCGACCGTCCAACGATTGTGAAACACGCCACACACATACACACACACATACAATGAAGATTCTAAAACTATTTTAGGTATTCTTGCGAAAAAACACACATCGATTTAGTTAGATAGGTAATATAATAATAATAACTTTATTTTCATTAAAATCCAGTTTTACAGGGTTATCATCTGGGGCCCTCTGTTTAGCTCAGAATGACTGCGTTAAAGGGTCCCGCTCTTCCATACATTATTTTAAAATATAAAGTTATATCTGTTTCAACATGAATAAATAATAATAATGAAATGATGTGAATACATAAATTTTTGCTCGTAAAACAACACAATGTAACTTATTAATTCTGTAAACTTTAATCAATTATTCGAAACTTTTTTAAGAGTGAAAGTTTAGATATTTCTTACGGATAGGAGGCTACCAATTTGATACAGGGTTTCTGTGGGGTATCTTACTTTTTTAAAGAAAATTGTCTTAATTCAGGCAATTTGTGCTCTTTCAATGTTAATAAATTTTGTTTTATCGGTACCACCGACCTACCATACCGGTATGCAATACGTTATTATAGATTCTACCAGAGCAGTATATATTTAATTAATAAGTTTATTGGGTTCTGTTTTTGGTAAAACATGCCTTAATGTCCTAAATATCCATGTCAATTTTCTAATTCTATTACTTATATGTTCTAAATGTCGGTGCCAACACAATCTCTGGTCAATGATAATTCCTAAGTATTTAGTTTGAGTCAATTTATTAATTTTTGAACAATTACAGGTTAAGTCATTACTATTATCACATTCATGTATTTTATGAAAAAGTTTTCATTAGGTTGGTTTTTATTTAGTATACTGAAGTATGCTGAAATATTAGTTAGTTTTAGTGGTATTTAGTGTAAGCATATTTTGTCTTAGCCAGGTTGCAATGCGTTTCATGCCAGCTTCTGCGTAAGATTTTACCGTATCCCAGGAATTACCCTTAAATACGACCGCAGTATCATCAGCGTAAGAAAATATCTGTGCATTTATCATATTTAAATTGGAAAGCTCGTTTAGATAGATCAGGAACAGAGTAGGTCCAAGCACACTACCCTGAGGCACCCCAAAAGTTACCTCCACATTGCCACTTGTCACTGAGTCTAGTCTCACTCTCTGCTTCCGTTCTGTTAAATAGTGTTTAAAGAGCTTGAGTGGCACTCCCCTTATGCCGATATTTTCTAGTTTTTTTATAAGGTCTGGAACCGACACGGTGTCAAATGCCTTTTTGAGGTCTATAAAAACTGTCAAACATTTGTTAGCCATATCTAATTGCTCTGTAATATGCAAGATTATTGGTTTGTTAAAAACATTAAAATCGAATTCTCTGGTGTGGGGTGGGTGGAGTCAATAGCATATTTGACTTAATGAGTTAAAAATTAAACAGAAGGATTCTGTAATATAATGGCTGAATATCAAATGGGCAGTTATAGAGTTTCAATTAATTTCGACGTTTTTAATAATTACAAAGATAAGAACGGCTGTTTGATCAATATAAAAAGTTATAAGGCACTATATCAGTTCTGATCGGTTGTCTATTTTATTTCATAAATATTTACCTCACAATTTAATATGTCATCAAATTGATCGTCATAACTTAGTATACATTACTACCAGGAAGCAAGTTTCTACAAACGTGGCCACCAGAACACCCGCTGAAACTACCTTCGCGAGCTTCTGATTACGTTCACTCCGCGAATTGCACTCTGGGGTCAAATAAATAAGGACCATGAAAAAATCGGGTGCTTTTAGGAGGAAATATTAACTACTTAAGGATAAACGTGTTCCAAAGAGCAAAAGATATTGGTATTACTTCTATTAATAATAATTATATTTGAATATTTTATAAACGTCTATTTGTGATGTTCTCGTTGCACAACAATTAAAATAGGCACTCGATATACTCAATGCAACCAATCACAACATTTTAATATTTTTTATAGACCAACCAGGTTGCCTATTTCTTATCCAACTAAATCGTTGTCAATAGTTTCGCAAACATACCGAAAAACGTTTTCAAATGATTCTGAAATCTTCTTTGTGTGTGTGCTGTGTTTTGCAATCATTGAACAGTTCGCAATGTTTCCAGTACGTTTGCAATTATACGCGTTATCTATAATCATACTACGACAATATACACTGGCGTACACTCGTGCCTAGAACTATCTACGAGCAAACTCACATTTTATACATATTACTTTTTTTACACAAACAACTAAATTAGAAAATATATTTTAAAGTTATTAACTTCGGCCGAGTGGCGTAGTGGGAAGTAGCCGTGCCTCATATGCCGAAGGTCCCAGGTTCGAGTCCTGGTTGGGGCATTAATTTGTGTGATGAATGTAAATGTTTGTTTTCAGGTCATGGTTGTTTGTATTTATATATGTATGTTTATTCTGGGTCACCCCCCAGTTCGCCATATGGTCATCCATAACACACGCTTACTTTGGGAACACACAGGTGGTGTGTGAAAAGAACTTTAATATTTTCGTGGAGTAAGAGCTTTTGCTCGGTTTCACGTTAAATATCCCGTATTTAAAGCCTGGAAGAGAAGCTTTAATTAATGTAGATGATTGTCCACTAGAACATTCTATTATACTACATAGTATAATAAGGCTTCACATGGTCATGATTTGTGAACTTTTTAACCCCGAAGCAAAAATCGGTGTGTCATTAGTGTAATCTGTGTTTTTCTCTGCGTCATCATATCGTATATTAATGTTTGACATGCAATGTCTCGTCAGGGGGGGGGATTGCTAAATTGCATTGTGATTGCTTTATTAGTGAGGTGTGAAGTAAATAAAGTCCATGATACAATCATACATAAAATTATGTTTATTTACGTAAGTTATCGCTTGGTAGGCTTACTACATAACTTGCGATTGCAAAAATCTCGAGATATTTCTTCAATCGCTAATTTAAAAATAAAACCGTATTACATACCAGCTATAGCAGCGCGACAGATTTGACGTTAGGCGTTACTTGAATATATTGTTGTTATTCATTCCATTCCATATAACATTACAACAAACTTAATAAGTATAATTTAATATTTGATTCTATGTATAAAATGTATTCGTTAGAGTTAGATAAAGGTCAGCAACAGCATGTATGCGAAACTTTATGCCTCCTTTCTAATAATATTTCATGAATTATTAAAATGTTTGTTTCACGATTTTATTTCATGATAGACCACGAAATCTATACATATTAGGTAAATTGTAATCCACCGGATTGCAACAGTTAAAAAAACTCACAACCTTATTTTTCTTTTCCAGCAAATGAAATCTCGGGTGGGACATAGGCTGGCCATGGAAAACCCGTAAGCAGGCTTTGTCTGGACTCTCTTACAGGAACAAAAGAGACGGCTTAGCGGACGAGTGCTGTCTCAAACCGTGCACCAGGAGCGAAACACTCAACTACTGCTAAATTTACTATTACAAATTGTAATCTACTATTGCTTATCGAACAAGCCAACTAACAGTGCGACCAAAAAGTCTTGACAAAAATTGAGGGAGCCACTTCAAATACATGTAGGAAATATGCTAACACCGTTTAGTATGCCTAAAATGGTTTTGATATTTACGTCATTATTTAGAAGGCTAAATTTAAAAAAAATTGTCTGAGAGCTTAAACATTTTTTATTTGTGGAAGATCTTTCTTATATTATCATGGTTCTAAATATATTTTTCTCAAAATCAATTTTTTTTAAATCGTTTTAAATTAAAATAACTGAATGAATGTGTATTGGTTAATCCTTTATCCTTTAAGCTTCATCGAATGATATTCGTTTGTCAAAATGGCATCTACAATAAGAGGCACGAGTATTGTAGTTTGTACTGTCAGCTTTTGCCCGCGGAAACCTTTAGTTCGTAAGAGTTAAGAGTACGCATGTTATTAAAATAGCAAATGTGAGTAAACACGTACTGCCTACTTAATAAATCAAAGAACTGATGAATGTTATCAAGAACATCTTATATAATTAAGTTATATCCTGCGGGGAGTATGAATGGATAAAAAGTAACCGCTGTAATATTATGCAGTATGTATAGCCTAAACTAAAATATAGTACCTATACAATGAGCAATAACTAGTTGCAAAAAAAGACTTTACAACAGGATCATCGTGCATACAACACTCATGCAAAGATCATTTTAATTCAGCCAGAGTGCAATAGAATAATTTTAAATAAAACAACTAAAGTATTTTTTTACATATTTATTCATCACGTCCACATATTCAACACCCGACAAGTCGCTATTGCTGCTACTATCACTTTCCACTAGGCTAACTAAATCATCAATATCGTTATATAATGTTCTTCCTCTCCCAAAATATTCTTTTTCTATTTTAATGACAGGTTTACAGCAATTCTTCAAATTCTCAGCTGTGATACTGTTTAAAGCTTCTGTCAAACTTTTAACATCGCGAGTTCCCACATTGTGTTCAAAGACCTTTTTTGGTGAGAGCCCAAATGAGCTCAATAGGATTCAGACCGCAGTGATAGAGTGGAAGCCTGGCTACAATATGTCCACGTTCTACAAGAAGCTCGTCAATAACTATATTTATCATATTGGATCTGGTTTATTATTTTTAACCACTCAAACCTAAGACTTACTATACTTTTACCATTTTATTTCCAACTTGTGTTCTTAATGTACCTTCCTTGATAATCACTGATGACCAACAACTTAAGTTTGTATTTCAGTATCAACGAATATGTTTATCTTTTCATTGATATTTTGTATGTATTAATATTATATAATATATACGTATGTTTATGTATGTTTGAATGTATTTATATTTTTAATATTGTTATAATTGTAATAATTAATAATCGCACTATGTTTGTTAATATTTGTATGCAGTACGCACTAAATTTGTTAATCTGTCACACTTACCAGCCTCAGGCTAGCTGGAAGAAATTTCTTTTAGAAATAAGCTGTGCCTTTGTACATTATCTTTCACTTATTTTTAGTTTATTTTTTATATTTTCTAATGTGTGTACATAAATTGTTAAATAAATAAATAAATAAAATACTTGGATTTTTCGGACGTCCACTTCTATGTTTACAAAGACTTGTAAATACTCCATTATTTTGAAAGCCTTCATCTACATTGCCTTTATTAATGAAAAATATATATATGAACAAAAATAACTACTCAACTAAATTAAAATGAAACGGAAAAGTATCAAATTGTGTCGGCCGATCTACAAATAACTCCTTGTAAATTCCTACATAACCTCGAAATAGAGCAATGTAAACAGTAATCAAGAAATTAAAAAAAAAGTAAATCTACCATGTATTATAAACTTTTTCGTTTTAAATATTCACCATATCCCTGGTGGTATGTAACCTTTAATTAATGCTGTACGGGCATAAACATCCTCCAAATCTGATAATAAGCGTCCAGCTTGGTATTCCGAAAAACACCGTTGGAACACGTTATAAATCACTTCCTCAGCTCCACTGCGTATCGGTTTATTCGATTTCTTCTTATTCATGATGATACTGATGACAATCAACGACTATTAATAAAAAAAATTAGAAAAACAATACGAAAACCAAGTTTCATGCACCATTTAGTTAAAGATATCATAACAGTGACGTCAATGACATGTCGATTGCCATAATCAGATTTATTTTAGTTCCTCAAACATTGTTTTCAAGATTTTTTGGACAAACGTGTACGGTCCGACCGTACACGTTTGTCGAACGTCAAGTGATTTGAGTGGCACTTTGCAGCGCTAGTTTTGTTCTTGTACATCGTCGTTAGGTAATCTATTGAAAGGAATTAAAACTCAAAATATTTTATTTTGTCATAGTTGTTAAACTTTAACTTCAGCTTTCAAATGTTATTACAGGTAAACTAAGCAGGAAAAAAGCCGCCGTAAAAGCCACTAGGAGCTCTTTTGCCATAATTGTTCAGAACATGTGGGAATACAATTTATTTCATGTCCATTCAAATGGTAGGAATACATTGCGTGAAAGGAATAAACTTATAGTTATTATTTGTACTAAAAATAGGTAGTTATTCTAACCTTTGAACGCTTCTGTATCTTATCTATAATCAACGAAAAGATTATGCGATCGTTTTAAATTGAATTTCGGAATAATTAAAATGTTTAGTTTTATCTGTTCCGTGATGGTTCCGTGGAATAAGACAAAATGCAATCTATGGAATTAAAATGATATATTTTGTATATTTTTTTTTTACATATGAGTTGCAAATAAAAGTTAGCAACCGAATATTAAGATCATAAAGCTACAAATATTAATGTTTAGAACAAATTTGAAGTTGTGTAATTCAATAAGTATATATTTATTTCAGTACTCTTAGAAGTTCTAAAACATTTCTAGTAGGTGTTACTAGAGTTTCATCTGAACATAAATTAATTTAAGAACTGGGAACACAAGAACTGGGGACTTATACTTACGCAATCTTATTTTCTTGGTTTTTATAACATTCATCAATGTTAAATACTGGTATATTTAACATCGGTGAATGTTATACAAAAAACCGCTTTTGTTATCCTTATATTTATCCTCATTGTTAATTACTTGAACGAAATTTTACGTGTTCGTAAAGCAAATAAGATTTCTGTTTTCAGGAAAAAACTATCAAAACCGTTATTTTGTCTTTAAGATTCTTATTTTATTGTATTTAGATTTATGTAAAGATGTATTATTTTATTGCCTGTAAACTATGACTTCAAGTCTTGAATATGTATAAGTATAAGTAAAAGCATAATATAAGTATTGTATAAGTGTGATTCAAGTCTTTGTATTCTTTTTACGTATTTTTACTTTTATCTTTTTACGGCTCACTACGTAATATACAGGTATAAATAAATGTATGTTTAAAAAGGAGAGAGACAAAGAAATGTAATACTTTAAATAGTCGGATTGTTTTAAATTACTCATTTATTATAGAATATGAGCTATACAAGTTAGTTTGTAATATTTAAAATGTAAGTTATGGAGTCGTATATCAGATGCCTGCAATTTGATAACGGTTTCCTTTTGTACAAGCTGAGATGTTCCTAAACTAAATAAACTATGTAACCTTGAGCAGACAGTTTTCTTTGAGCTTTTAGAAGTATTTTGTACCAATGTTTCTTAAGAAAAGAAGATATACAGATATTTAATTAGTCATTTCATAATTTTATGTTTTATGAAATTACTAAGAAGTTTTTCTTCTACTTAGAAGTTACGTCAAAGTAATACTTTTTATGTAAAATACTTATTATCATCACCGAATACGAAATTACATTAATAAATCTGTGTTGTGTGGACAAGGCGATGATGAGTAGGCTTTTGTTTATTTTCAGTTACGGCTCAAAACTAGCTAATTCACAAAAGTTCAGGTACCTCCTCTTAACTTTGAGTAATGACAGCCGAGTGGCGTAGGGGGTAGTAGCCCTGCCTCACACGCCGGAGGTCCCAGGTTCGAGTCATGCTCAAGATATGCATTTGTATGAGGAACACAGACTTTTTTTTCGGGTCATGGTTGTTGTTTTTTACGTGTATATTATTCTGGGTTGCCCCCCCCCCAGTCCGCTCTATCCATTATCAATAACACAAGCTCTGCTTACTTTGGGACCATACAGTTGGTGTTTTTGTCTGGGAATTATTATTATATTATTTATTAACTATATAAATTGATATAATAGTAACAAAATCTATACTTAAGAGAGACTTAATACAACTAAATTCAGTGATTATACATAATAATAATAATAAACCTTACTAGTATAATAAGGCCACCTACTGTATGGCCCAAAAATAAGTAGAGTTTGTGTCAACCATACAACGAACTGGAGGAAGTATACACATACCTATATAAATATCAACAACCGTGACCCGAAAACAAGAATCTGTAATTCTCACTCAAATGAATACCCCAAGCAGAACTTAAATCTAGGACCTCCGGCGTATGGGGCAGGCTACCTACTTACTACGCTACTCGGTCGTCAATACAGACACAGATTTAAATCATTACATATGAGATATCGCCACCCACTGCTGGACAAGCCTTTCGATGAATATGGTTAATATGTTATCAATGGACCACGTTATCAATGTCCTTAAGCAATTGCTCCTTTTGTCACTATGGAACGTATGGGAGGTTTGGGGGAGAGACTTGGTTAATGCTCATGGAGCCGGCTGTAATGTTGATGTGGGACTCTAACCTACTAAAAACACCTGTTCAGCTCATGAATACTGATGGTTCCTCATTCGAGGAATTGATTGATTACCCATGGTCTTGAGTAAATCGATGGATCTATGGCTAGCCGGGTTCTTGACTGTTGCTTTTGCAAATAGCTAAGATCAAAGCAGGTGGTGAAGATAATTGCAAGTAAGGTAAAGATTTGCTGGGGCAAATGCCTAACTAAGTGCACGGTTGAAAAATCTTGTTGCATGCAATGACATATTACATATAGACAGGTTATCGGCTTTCAAAAATGGCAACGCAAATGCAAGGCATTTGCCCACTATTTGACTCAGTCTTTTGCAACCCAGTGTCACGGCTAAACCTCAAACAAAACTTACTCTCTATTCTGAGTTTTTAATACCGTACAATGTCTTCTTGTTTGTTTAGACAGTGTACTAATTGCACTGTTACGGTTAAAGATGGAATAAACGTTTCTTTTCTTGCGTAAATACAATTTTTTTATAACTATCTATTTATTATAGATATTATTTAGATTGAGAAATTATAGCTTATATTTTTCTATTTAAAATGACATTTTAAAATTGACATGGCTATTCATTTCAACAAACTTGAAGAGCGAGATGTAATATGATTTTGTATGTGGGAGTAAAGGAGACAACGCTGTAGAGTTTCGACAATTTACGTACTACGTCACGTACGTTCGCGACCAATTAGTGCAAAGCAACGTCACGAAGTACATAGGTATTTTTTTCTTACAAGTGAACCGTATTATTCTTTTCTTCTCGACCCGATAGACCCGAGATTTGAGGGGAGTGATTTGGGTTATCTGGATAATGAGTGGGTGACGGGGATATGACATTTATGACAATTGATTATGTGATGCTAAGGAGTATAACTCCGACTTGGTGTCCAGTCAGTATGCTTGGAGTTGAAATCTCCGAATGACAATGTGCAATGACGGACTGCTCAAGGATCACTGTAGATAGGTCTGGTGGCACAGGCATGTAGACTGAAGCTCTGATGACTTATCATCATTTATTTTTTGTCACGGACATAGAAATTTGACGAGTCTTCTTAGATGTTTTCTGAAATATATAAATTAAACATTTTGTTACTTTGATCAATCCGAGTTTGCTTTGCGATCATCAATTATTCAAGTTTTGCATATTTTGTGGCCATTATATAAGTTGTTTTTTATTAAACGCATGTTTCGTCGATATAATTATATACACAATGAATGATACTATGTTTATTTTTAGAAAAAGACATCCATTTGTGTTAGTATAGATTTAAAACTATGTTAGTAATAACTATTTGACTATTTACATATACCATTTTATTTTCGCTATCTTTGGTTGGGCAGAATTGGCAGTCCTACCCAGTGGTTTATGAAACGGTTGTCAACTCTGTCCACCGCCGTGCTCAGGATGATGATACTATGTGTGTCAATATACACAGTGGTAGTTCAGTTTCTTTTGTAATCATCTCGCCTGGGGCGGTACTACGATCCTTCCTATAATAAACACGTTTAGTTGGTTGTGTTCCGGTTCAGGAGGGAACTGCCGGTGCCACTAATAGCAACTAAGGCTATTCCAACTAAAGTTTGCAGTCGGCAACGCACCATTAGTCAATATAATAATCACATTTAGGTGTTTTACACCTATGACTAATGATATCCATTGGTGCAGATGCTACTCATCATTAGGTGACACGTCGAACGTAGTTACAACATATAACTATGTACGTTTACAACTACATGGTCAGTCAAGTACAAGGTCAATAAACAGAGCCAGTAAAATATATTAAAAAATATTTACGAAAAATTTAATGAGTTTGTATTGTTTTTATGATTTATAATGTTTAAATAGTATCTACCCATTTTGTTATTATTAATTTGACTGTTTATTAAATAAGCCTCTCTCGGCTACCCAGACTTTCCCAGGAACACAGGTTTTGTCGCAATGAATGACCTTGATCTGAAACTAGTTCTCGCGACGTTGTAACCCGATCAAATGTTCAAAATTAACCTATACGCGGAATCCGGCCAGGCTCTTATTTAATAAGCGGGGTCTCAAGGCCCAGTGATCCGAAATAATATTTTAGTAACAAAACGTTGTAAACAATTTTGATACTTTTAATGTTGGTCGTTTTTCAGAAGATTGGGAGGGAAATTATCGTAATTTTTCCTGGAATGTGTTGTGAAAAATTCAACGCTTTCCTAGAAAAAAGAAATTACATTTTTTTCATATTTATAAAAAGTATTTATGACTTTGTTCTCCGTTGTTTTTATAAATTCGTGTATTATAAAGCGATCACTGTTGGCAACTAAATATTTTAACAAATGTAAAATGTGCAATGTGTGCTTGTAAAATCCATAGATTTATTTTAGAAAGGTCGCCCCAGTGTGAGTATAATTATGTAAACGTTGGGTTTCTTAGATTTGATCAAATGTTATATTAGATACGTAATAAAGCTATCGATATCCAACTAGGGAGGTGCACACCAAGTGGTTGCGATTCGCTCGCTTGCAGTTCCTTATTTCAAAACTCTTACAAACGTAAAAGATTTGACTTTCTAAAAGAAAGAAACTTCATTGAATGAGCGCTGTTTCAATCGACTTAAAATGATTTTTTACAATTTTTTTACTACAGATCTAATGTGGGTTCCGTGGCAGCAAGTAACATAAAAAGATTTACGGGCGGACGTCCACGAACAGATCTAGCTGTAGATGAAAAAGGCAAAATATCGTTGCTCAAAATCATACAGCGCAAATGAGATCTCATCATTTCTGGTACATAATTGTGTACAGATGGATTCATTTTAAGTGCTATAGAAGTGGCAAAAGCTATTGCATAAAGCCCGCAATCTATTACATTCGGTTGACATTGCACGCTAGGAAATTAAATAATAGGTCTTTACCTATGAAACTGCCGTTTTGCCGTACTGGCCATTTCAAATGAAAAAAATTTTTTTTTGACTGATAATTCTAATTTCAAATTAATTTTATTTGACAAACATGGAATTCTTTTTCTAAAATCGTCATTTGTTTAATAGTTAGTGTTTTGTTTTCAACGCATTCGAACATTTTTCGTCATCATGGATAAGTTAAAAATTGGAGTAATTATGGAGTATGAGTACCGTCGTGGCAGCAAAGCGGCACAAGCGGCACGCAACATCAACGACGTTTACGGAGCGAACACTACAAACGAACGCACCACCCGTTATTGGTTTACCCGCTTCCGTTCTGGAAATTTTGACCTGAAAAATGAACCCCGTGGTCGTCCGAAAACTTTGGTCGACAATGACGAATTAAAGGCAATTGTGGAAGCTGATGAAACTCAATCCACGGCTGAATTAGCAGCAGCTTTCGACGTTAGCATCAAAACAATATTGGTCCATTTGCGTCAAATTGGCAAGGTAAAAAAGCTTGACAAATGGGTACCCCACGAACTCAATGACCGCCAGCGCGAAGTACGCGTGGAGACGTGCCTTGCACTGCTCAGCAGGCATACAAATGAAGGAATTCTGAACCGCATTGTTACTTGTGACGAGAAATGGATCCTGTTTGACAATCGTAAGCGCTCAGCAAGTTGGTTGGACCCTGGTTCAGCACCCAAACAATGCCCTAAACGAAAACTTACCCCTAGAAAAGTGATGGCCACTGTTTGGTGGTCTAACGCGGGTGTAATTCATCACAGCTTCTTGCCAAACGGGACAAGCATTACTGCAGATGTGTACTGTGAAGAACTGAACATAATGATGGAGAAGCTCGCACGTCTCCAACCAGCTTTGGTCAATCGTTCGGCTCCACTGCTCCTGCACGACAACGCGTGACCTCATACTGCACAGCAGACGGTCTCCAAGCTACAAGAGTTGGGGTTGGAAGTTCTCCGTCATCCGCCGTACTCACCAGACCTTGCGCCTACAGACTTCTACTTTTTCCAGAATTTGGATAACTTCTGGGCGGGAAAAAAATTCAATACCCGAGAGGCATTACAAAATGCCTTTGAAGAATTTGTTGCCTCCCGTCCAGCTGATTTCTTCAAGAAAGGCATCAATAAGCTACCAATGCGTTGGCAAAGATGCATTGATTGCATGGGTGGTTATTTTGATTAATAGAAATAAAAAATATATAAAAAATTACGCTTCATTTATTTCGTGAAAAACGGCAGTTTCATAGGTAAAGACCTATTATTTGAGTTGATTGTATGAAAGGTAAATTGCGGTTTACGATTTATGACGTATAAAAAAAACTACTTACTAGATCTCGTTCAAACCAATTTTCGGTGGAAGTTTACATGGTAATGTACATCAATGATTTACTGTGATGTACTATCATTCTCTTATTTTAGAAGTTACAGGGGGGAGGGGGACACATATTTTACCACTTTGGAAGTGTCTCGCGCAAACTATTCAGTTTAGAAAAAATTATATCAGAAACCTAAATATCATTTTTGAAGACCTATCCATAGATACCGCACGCGTATGCGATTGATGAAAAAATATTAAATTTTGAGTTTTAATTCAAGTATAGGGAACCCCCAAAATGTATTGTTTC
Organism: Marasmarcha lunaedactyla; assembly: GCA_923062675.1. NCBI lineage: Eukaryota > Metazoa > Arthropoda > Insecta > Lepidoptera > Pterophoridae > Marasmarcha > Marasmarcha lunaedactyla. Next base: position 3,358,307 of record OV281344.1, read on the forward strand.
TTTTTTCTATTTTTGTGTAAAATCTTAATGCGGTTCACAGAATACATCTACTTACCTAGGTTCAACAGTATAGTTCTCAAAATTTCGGAAAAAAGTGGCTATGATATACGGACGGACAGACAGACATGACGAGTCTATAAAGGTTCCATTTTTTGCCATTTGGCTACGGAACCCTACAAACCCTCTTGTCAAAAGAAACTCTGCTAAACTAAGTAGGGCACACGCAGTTACTGTTGTGTTGACCTGGAGCTATTTCCTGTAATTCAGAATAATAAAATAAAAATAACTCATATTAAAAATGAAACAAACACTGGTCCGTCAAATGATTTATTACATAATTTACAATAACATTTATACATAAAGCTTCGAAGCTTATTAAGATCAGATATTTGGCACTAATAGCAATACATGTAGTTCACTGTGTCACTGAGTGTTCAACTACGTCTGATTGTCTTAAAAATGTTCCTTACGACGGGCCTACGAGAAGAGAAGGAAATAAATGATTTGTTTTCTCAAGATATACTGTAAAACCGCCATACAAAGACTATGCAGTATATGATTTAAACGGAGGGACATGGAAAAGTGTATTCTGTAATATATCCAACATGTGTAAATCCAGTGGAACCAAACAGATTGTGTAGTCTTTTGTTTTTCGGATTATTTAACCCTACAATTCTGAATGGAGAAGCGTTCGCTTGATATTTCCCCTCCACGATAGCATTTTAATTCGGCTATTTTGTCGATATTTTTTTTTGCAAAATAAGCCTGTAATTTTTTGAAAATCTGAGAATTCCATTTTGATATTGAGATATAATATTAAATATAAAAATAAAGAAAACTCATAGAAGGTAGACCCCAGAACTCCCTTTTAAAAAATCGCACCGTTTATGACACCTAAAGGCCCTTTTACGCTGTGTTACTAAGTTCACTTTTATAACAACGTGGCGACGATGAAGAGCATCCAATACTGAGGCTTGGAGACGGTGGTGGCTGCAGACCAGATGGCCCATTGGTGGTCTGCCGAGTCCTCTGGTCACGGACTTGGAGATAGTTCTGCAAAAACAAATGTCTGTATAATTATTTTTTTAAGTGTGGCTGAGTGCGTTAGGAATATTAATAACGAATTTTTATTTTTATATATATTTTTAAAATTTATTACGTTGTAAGGTTGGTCTTAAGAAATATAATCCTTTCCAGTCGACTTCATGTAAATCTCATAGTGTCTATGGGAAGTGTTCTATAAATATAATCGTTTATTTGTTTGTGGCATTTTCCCTGCAGGATTTCACATGTTAATTGTTGTACACATAGCGGTGATTTAAACTACTCACATAAAAAAGTCCGCATTCATGGAAAAAAGTTCTAATATTTTTTAATAGTGTTAAAAGTTTTAAAAAGATTATTACGTAGATATGTTCTTTATCAATCAATGATAGATGACCCTCATTCTTGTTTCTGCCTAAAAGCTGTTTAAATAAATTTCTTTGACATTTTTTTTTTTTGAAAATGTCAGGTCTTGTGAGTAAGATTAGTATTATTCCGTAAAAAAAGGATATTCTACAAGGCAAATCGAAGCCAGATGATCGACCTCGCAGTGGCCACCCTGCTGTCCTCAGTGATGTTCAGAACCGCTACATCAGACATCTGGCCACCCAAAAATCAAAGCTAATAAACTGAGATTAGAACTGCGAGCTGCTGCTGGACTAGATGTTAGCAATTCGTGTTGGTGGACGATAATGCGCCGGCACGTCGAGCTCAACGAGTGAACGCTGCTCTCCAAATACGAGCAAACACGAGCAAGTATATCTTAGTTTTCCAGGTAAAGGCGGAACTTTTTTTGATGAGTGTATATTAAGTTAACGAATCCACGAAACCCTAAAAACTTTTGCTGAAAACATGGTCTTTTGGTGGTGAAAAATGGTCATGGCTTTAACAGTGCCGTAAAATAACAAAAGCTTAACAGCTGTAATATGGATTCTGAGAAGTTCGAGCTGTTGCTATGTCATAGTTGAGTTGAGAGGCGACTGTAACTGTAAGATTAAAGTTTGATGGTGCATGCGAGGATTCCGGGATAGCGTAATGTTGTACGTTATTTTACAATGCAGTATAACTATTTATCGTTTTCGAAGCATTTTGTATAAAGTGTTGCTCGTACTGGTGATATGAAGTATTTTAGAACAATTTGAAAAATTTTTTATAGCTTGCACACTAATTGAATAATCAAAAAATCTATTATAAATAAAACGTATTAATATTTTTTTTATCAAGCATGTAACATTGGTATACAAACGGTTGCAGTTTTGGACGGAAAGCACACAGTTTTTACTACCTAATTTATTCCATCATAGCTTACGTTAGGTATCTCATCTCCCAGAAACAACTTCATTCTACCAGGCTATCAAGTACATTTCTTTAGCTTACAATATTTTTAGTTTGATTTACAAAAACTCCATCAAAAGTTGTCTAAAAGTGTCGTACGTTGTTCCTCGTGTTATTGTAGTGTCGCTTACTCACGTAGGTCACAAAAAGGAGTCATAAAATTTTAGGTCCCAACTCTAGATGCTAGACGAAAACACGCTGTATTCTAAGTGTAAGCGTTTTTTGATCCAGATCGTTAAAAAGTTTTGCAGCTCGATAGTTTTTTACTGCGCGCAAACTGTCAACGTTCAATACGGCCCAAGTTGATTGTGCAGCGTTATTTAAATCGGTTGTTATCGGGAAAAAGAGGCGCTCGCTGCATTATTAGCTAGCTTTTTCTGTTTATTTCAAGTTAGTTTTTGGAAGTAAAAAGGCTATTTTATTTATATCGTACAAAAGAGTTCGAACTATTGTTTTATTTTTATTATATTTTAATAAAATAATAATCAGACCGATAGGTAGTAAAAACTGTAATTACTTTTATAATCACATTATAGTTCAATTGCCGACTACACAAGTAATACTGAGGTATTACGCATTTGTCAGTATGGAGTATTTTACCCATAATTAAAAAAACAAGGGTTTTATAATAAAAGCAGGGTCGACAGTATTTTGGCGGCATCGTTCGCACTGAAAGCCCGATTATTTGCATAATGATTGAACTCGCGTCGCTGTACGAATTTATGGAAAAGCAATTTTAGGTATCACCCAATTTTTCTTAATAGCTACTCAAATTGATTTGTTGGACAAAGAGCCTTCAAAATTGAGTTCCTTTATTTTGACAAATAAATTTATTCAAAACCATTTATATCTAACATTGGTATTTTGAAAAATGGGTTTCGCCAACGTAGCTCATTATTCCATAGTATTTGATAAAATATTACCAATGTAATTTTTAGATAATAAAAATACATTACTTACATGGTTATTGGTTTTTGGCTACAAAAAATGAACGTAATAAAACAGTGAAACACGAGTAGTCATTAAAAGGTTTAATATAATGGTTATTAAACCTTTCGGTGGCTCCAGATTCGATAAATTAAAAATAAGAAAACAATAATTTCTTCTTTATAGTATTATATTGCTTAGTAAACAATAACTTACGGAATTTTGTTTATAACATCTTCGTGACATTTACTTATTATCATAATTCGTTAACGGACTGATGATGTGGGCCACAACATCCCCGCTTGTTGACATGCCGGGAGCGAATACTCTGGGGATGGCGTATGTATTTTGTTTATGACATGTCGTGACATTTACTTATTATCATAATTCGTTAACGGACTGATGATGTGGGCCACAGCGTCCCCGCTTGTTGACATGCCGGGAGCGAATACTCTGGGGATGGCGTATGTATTTTGTTTATGACATGTCGTGACATTTACTTATTATCATAATTCGTTAACGGACTGATGATGTGGGCCACAGCGTCCCCGCTTGTTGACAGGCCGGGAGCGAATACTCTGGGGATGGCGTAAGTATTTTGTTTATGACATGTCGCGACATTTACTTATTATCATAATTCATTAACGGACTGATGATGTGGGCCACAGCGTCCCCGCTTGTCGACATGCCGGGAGCGAATACTCTGGGGATGGCGTATATATTTTGTTTATGACATGTTCGCGACATTTACTTATTATCATAATTCGCTAATGGACTGATGATGTGGGCCACAGCGTCCCCACTTGCTGACATGCCGGGAGCGAATACTCTGGGGATGGCGTATGTATTTTGTTTATGACATGTTCGCGACATTTACTTATTATCATAATTCGTTAACGGACTGATGATGTGGGCCACAGCGTCCCCGCTTGTCGACATGCCGGGAGCGAATACTCTGGGGATGGCGTATGTATTTTGTTTATGACATGTTCGCGACATTTACTTATTATCATAATTCGCTAATGGACTGATGATGTGGGCCACAGCATCCCTGCTTGTTGACATGCCGGGAGCGAATACTCTGGGGATGGCGTATGTATTTTGTTTATGACATGTTCGCGACATTTACTTATTATCATAATTCGCTAATGGACTGATGATGTGGGCCACAGCGTCCCCGCTTGTTGACATGCCGGGAGCGAATACTCTGGGGATGGCGTATGTATTTTGTTTATGACATGTTCGCGACATTTACTTATTATCATAATTCGCTAATGGACTGATGATGTGGGCCACAGCGTCCCCGCTTGTTGACATGCCGGGAGCGAATACTCTGGGGATGGCGTATGTATTTTGTTTATGACGTGTTCGCGACATTTACTTATTATCATAATTCGTTAACGGACTGATGATGTGGGCCACAGCGTCCCCGCTTGTTGACATGCCGGGAGCGAATACTCTGGGGATGGCGAATGTATTTTGTTTATGACGTGTTCGCGACATTTACTTATTATCATAATTCGTTAACGGACTGATGATGTGGGCCACAGCGTCCCCGCTTGTTGACATGCCGGGAGCGAATACTCTGGGGATGGCGTATGTATTTTGTTTATGACTTGTTCGCGACATTTACTTATTATCATAATTCGTTAACGGACTGATGATGTGGGCCACAGCGTCCCCGCTTGTTGACATGCCGGGAGCGAATACTCTGGGGATGGCGTATGTATTTTGTTTATGACGTGTTCGCGACATTTACTTATTATCATAATTCGCTAACGGACTGATGATGTGGGCCACAGCGTCCCCGCTTGTCGACATGCCGGGAGCGAATACTCTGGGGATGGCGTATGTATTTTGTTTATGACATGTTCGCGACATTTGCTTATTATCATAATTCGCTAACGGACTGATGATGTGGGCCACAGCGTCCCCGCTTGTCGACATGCCGGGAGCGAATACTCTGGGGATGGCGTATGTATTTTGTTTATGACGTGTTCGCGACATTTACTTATTATCATAATTCATTAACGGACTGATGATGTGGGCCACAGCGTCCCCGCTTGTTGACATGCCGGGAGCGAATACTCTGGGGATGGCGTATGTATTTTGTTTATGACATGTTCGCGACATTTACTTATTATCATAATTCGCTAACGGACTGATGATGTGGGCCACAGCGTCCCCGCTTGTCGACATGCCGGGAGCGAATACTCTGGGGATGGCGTATGTATTTTGTTTATGACATGTTCGCGACATTTGCTTATTATCATAATTCGCTAACGGACTGATGATGTGGGCCACAGCGTCCCCGCTTGTTGACATGCCGGGAGCGAATACTCTGGGGATGGCGTATGTATTTTGTTTATGACGTGTTCGCGACATTTACTTATTATCATAATTCGTTAACGGACTGATGATGTGGGCCACAGCGTCCCCGCTTGTTGACATGCCGGGAGCGAATACTCTGGGGATGGCGTATGTATTTTGTTTATGACATGTTCGCGACATTTACTTATTATCATAATTCGCTAACGGACTGATGATGTGGGCCACAGCGTCCCCGCTTGTCGACATGCCGGGAGCGAATACTCTGGGGATGGCGTATGTATTTTGTTTATGACATGTTCGCGACATTTGCTTATTATCATAATTCGTTAACGGACTGATGATGTGGTCCACAGCGTCCCCGCTTGTTGACATGCCAGGGCGAATACTCTGGGGATGGCGTATGTATTTTGTTTATGACGTGTTCACGACATTTGCTTATTATCATAATTCATTAACGGACTGATGATGTGGGCCACAGCGTCCCCGCTTGTTGACATGCCGGGGCGAATACTCTGGGGATGGCGTATGTATTTTGTTTATGACGTGTTCACGACATTGACTTATTATCATAATTCGCTAATGGACTGATGATGTGGGCCACAGCGTCCCCACTTGTTGACATGCCGGGAGCGAATACTCTGGGGATGGCGTATGTATTTTGTTTATGACATGTCGCGACATTTACTTATTATCATAATTCGCTAATGGACTGATGATGTGGGCCACAGCGTCCCCGCTTGTTGACATGCCGGGAGCGAATACTCTGGGGTTGGCGTATGTATTTTGTTTATGACATGTCGCGACATTTACTTATTATCATAATTCGCTAATGGACTGATGATGTGGGCCACAGCGTCCCCACTTGTTGACATGCCGGGAGCGAATACTCTGGGGATGGCGTATGTATTTTGTTTATGACATGTCGCGACATTTACTTATTATCATAATTCGCTAATGGACTGATGATGTGGGCCACAGCGTCCGCGCTTGTTGACATGCCGGGAGCGAATACTCTGGGGATGGCGTATGTATTTTGTTTATGACATGTTCGCGACATTTACTTATTATCATAATTCGCTAACGGACTGATGATGTGGGCCACAGCGTCCCCGCTTGTCGACATGCCAGGAGCGAATACTCTGGGGATGGCGTATGTATTTTGTTTATGACGTGTTCGCGACATTTACTTATTATCATAATTCATTAACGGACTGATGATGTGGGCCACAGCGTCCCCGCTTGTTGACATGCCGGGGCGAATACTCTGGGGATGGCGTATGTATTTTGTTTATGACGTGTTCACGACATTTACTTATTATCATAATTCATTAACGGACTGATGATGTGGGCCACAGCGTCCCCGCTTGTTGACATGATGGGGCGAATACTCTGGGGATGGCGTATGTATTTTGTTTATGACATGTCGCGACATTTACTTATTATCATAATTCGCGAATGGACTGATGATGTGGGCCACAGCGTCCCCGCTTGTCGACATGCCGGGAGTGAATACTCTGGGGATGGCGTATGTATTTTGTTTATGACATGTCGCGACATTTACTTATTATCATAATTCGCTAATGGACTGATGATGTGGGCCAAAGCGTCCCCGCTTGTTGACATGCTGGGAGCGAATACTCTGGGGATGGCGTATGTATTTTGTTTATGACGTGTTCGCGACATTTACTTATTATCATAATTCGTTAACGGACTGATGATGTGGGCCACAGCGTCCCCGCTTGTCGACATGCCGGGAGCGAATACTCTGGGGATGGCTTATGTATTTTGTTTATGACGTGTTCGCGACATTTACTTATTATCATAATTCGCTAATGGACTGATGATGTGGGCCACAGCGTCCCCGCTTGTTGACATGCCGGGAGCGAATACTCTGGGGATGGCGTATGTATTTTTTTTATGACATGTTCGCGACATTTACTTATTATCATAATTCGCTAACGGACTGATGATGTGGGCCACAGCGTCCCCGCTTGTTGACATGCCGGGAGCGAATACTCTGGGGATGGCGTATGTATTTTGTTTATGACATGTCGCGACATTTACTTATTATCATAATTCGCTAATGGAATGATGATGTGGGCCACAGCGTCCCCGCTTGTTGACATGCCGGGAGCGAATACTCTGGGGATGGCGTATGTATTTTGTTTATGACATGTTCGCGACATTTACTTATTATCATAATTCGCTAATGGACTGATGATGTGGGCCACAGCGTCCCCGCTTGTTGACATGCCGGGAGCGAATACTCTGGGGATGGCGTATGTATTTTGTTTATGACGTGTTCACGACATTTACTTATTATCATAATTCGTTAACGGACTGATGATGTGGGCCACAGCGTCCCCGCTTGTTGACATGCCGGGAGCGAATACTCTGGGGATGGCGTATGTATTTTGTTTATGACGTGTTCACGACATTTACTTATTATCATAATTCGCTAACGGACTGATGATGTGGGACACAGCGTCCCCACTTGTTGACATGCCGGGAGCGAATACTCTGGGGATGGCGTATGTATTTTGTTTATGACATGTCGCGACATTTACTTATTATCATAATTCGCTAATGGACTGATGATGTGGGCCACAGCGTCCCCACTTGTTGACATGCCGGGAGCGAATACTCTGGGGATGGCGTATGTATTTTGTTTATGACATGTCGCGACATTTACTTATTATCATAATTCGCTAATGGACTGATGATGTGGGCCACAGCGTCCCCGCTTGTTGACATGCCGGGAGCGAATACTCTGGGGATGGCGTATGTATTTTGTTTATGACGTGTTCGCGACATTTACTTATTATCATAATTCGCTAACGGACTGATGATGTGGGCCACAGCGTCCCCGCTTGTCGACATGCCGGGAGCGAATACTCTGGGGATGGCGTATGTATTTTGTTTATGACGTGTTCGCGACATTTACTTATTATCATAATTCATTAACGGACTGATGATGTGGGCCACAGCGTCCCCGCTTGTTGACATGCCGGGAGCGAATACTCTGGGGATGGCGTATGTATTTTGTTTATGACATGTCGCGACATTTACTTATTATCATAATTCGCTAATGGACTGATGATGTGGGCCACAGCGTCCCTGCTTGTTGACATGCCGGGAGCGAATACTCTGGGGATGGCGTATGTATTTTGTTTATGACATGTCGCGACATTTACTTATTATCATAATTCGCTAATGGACTGATGATGTGGGCCACAGCATCCCTGCTTGTTGACATGCCGGGAGCGAATACTCTGGGGATGGCGTATGTATTTTGTTTATGACATGTCGCGACATTTACTTATTATCATAATTCGCTAATGGACTGATGATGTGGGCCACAGCGTCCCTGCTTGTTGACACGCCGGGGGCGAATACCATTCGTCTGTTCGTTGCGTGGTCGTCCATACCAAATTTTTGGGCTAGGCTATTGGTATATATCGATTATTATTGAAAAGCATTCAGCACTGAGATAAAAAATTTTTTTGGTAAATGTGAAATGTAAATTAAATTTTTCTTTATTTCATGCTGACATTCGGTAGCATAAGCTAAAACAGCTCCATTTACGAAAGAAAAACGGCACAAAAATAGAACAACGCAAAACCCCATCTGTCTCCTAAGTACAGTCAATTCAAAGAACTCCTCGATATGGCTGTATATTTGACATTTATATGTCAATATCACGGCACACCGCCATCAGTTGTCCCGCTGTTCCCGAGGGACGCGATGTTCCGTGCTTGCCAATCATGGGCCAATCGACCGGGCTAAATGGGACGCTGAAACATGCATGTCCTTTGAAATACGGCTGCAGGTAACATTTCACTGTACAGCCAGTAGTGGTGTGTAGTGGTGATTCATGGCAATTTGACGGCCTGTTTGGTGTAGAGGTAAGTACCCTTGCCTTCCATGCCAGAGGTCCCGGGTTCGAATCCTGGTAGAGGCAGATATTTTATTATATTTGCTTTCTAGTCATGGATGTGTATGTATGTTTATTTAAGTATATTTCTAATATTTATACATGAAAATCTATTTGAGCTTTTGGACATTTCTTTAATTTATCAGTATGAAACCATTTTTTAAAAAAAAAATTGTATTGTCCTTGTTGCTTACCTATCGTGAAGTTTCACTGCAAGCTGCAAGTTTGTCAGAGTTACCGCAATAAAAAATTTTCATTAATAATTGAGCTAAGGCGAAAATTACTTGCGCGTTGTCCGATTTTTGTAGGTGCTTCGCATACTACGGGGTGACAACACTTTGTGACACACAATTCCTCTACTGTACCTATGTAATCAACAATCAGTTGAATATATCTGTACACAACTTTTTTTAACACAAATAATAGTTTAAATAACTCTCATCCCCCTTTACAATCACTTCAAACATACTTACAAACTACCTCCAACTAAATTAAACTAGGAAAACCTTCAGCCGGTTCTACACTCGCGTGTGAAGTCGCGTCGTGAATTCACGCCGTGAATATACGCCGCGATCCACGCGTCGATGTGTCCGTCCACACTCGCATTCTTTCACTCAAGCTTCACAGTCTTGTTCGCGATATTAACGGAACAAAAAACCGACACTGATCGGGGAACGCCGCAAAGCGCGAATGCGAAGCGTGAACTACATCTACACTCGTGTTTCGCGGTTTTCGCGGGCTTTCGCACCGCGAGTGTAGAGCCGGCTTAAACAAAGAACAAGACGCACAATGTTCTCAAACTTATTCCTCGCACTAATTCACTTTATGAATATTGAAAGTTGTCTAAGGCGCAGTGGCTCGAGGCGCGAGTTTCGTGCAAGTTTTACCTGAGTGCTGCATTCTGTGCTGGCTCACTATAATGAAATTGTCTTTCTCATATACTTGTGTGCCGACGTCCTCTTGGTGACGGTTCTCGAGCTCCTCGTCTGTGGAAACAAAGAGACGTGTGAGTCTTGTATGACTTGGTTAGGTGCTTACTCGAGATAATTTTAGAAGATAAATGTGGGTAGGTTAAATTTTAAAGAGTTTTTAAAATTTGTCGTAATTTGTTTTAGACAGCAACAATAGTTATATCAATAATTTTTGATATATATTTCTATACTAAATATATATATTATATAATTTAAGATTGTCCGTCAAAATAACTGTCCTAAATTCTGAATTTTCCATAAAATCTAAACTCACAAATATTAGGTATCAGTATAACAATTGTGTGACAAGCATAAATATACTGCAGAGGATCTGTTTTGGAAACACAGCCTTGTGACAGCATTGTTTGCGGAGCACGTTATTGGCTAGTGAAGTCACGTGTGAAGTAAATCTCTAGAGAATATCGCGGAAGTCAGACATGTCATTGGTTAAGTTCTCCTCCAGTGAACGTAGTTATATATAACTTTAATATAACTTTCTGTACATTTATATATATATATATATATATATATATATATATATATATATATATATATCTACACGTTTTTTTTAAATATTCTAGCCTAGAATATATTACAGTCTAGAACGTAGATATACTTTATTCGCATTTGATAAAAATATTTGTTTATATTTATATTGTAATGATCATTTATATAGACATTGAATAATTAATTTGTTCTTATTCATGGTATAAATATTGTTATAAATCAAAATGATTATTTTAAATCAATTTGTTTCGTAGTTGATCGCGTAGTAAAAGCTAGCTAATGTATTACCATAATCGCTATTGAGTTGTGTTGCATTTTTATTTATCAATCATATATTAGGTCTTTACCTATGAAATTGCCGTTTTTCACGAAATAAATGAAGCGTAATTTTTTTATATATTTTTTATTTCTATTGATCAAAATAATCACCCATGCAATCAATGCATCTTTGCCAACGCATTGGTAGCTTATTGATGCCTTTCTTGAAGAAATCAGCTGGACGGGAGGCAACAAATTCTTCAAAGGCATTTTGTACTGCCTCTCGGGTATTGAATTTTTTTCCCGCCAAGAAGTTATCCAAATTCTGGAAAAAGTAGAAGTCTGTAGGCGCAAGGTCTGGTGAGTACGGCGGATGACGGAGAACTTCCAACCCCAACTCTTGTAGCTTGGAGACCGTCTGCTGTGCAGTATGAGGTCGCGCGTTGTCGTGCAGGAGCAGTGGAGCCGAACGATTGACCAAAGCTGGTTGGAGACGTGCGAGCTTCTCCATCATTTTGTTCAGTTCTTCACAGTACACATCTGCAGTAATGCTTGTCCCGTTTGGCAAGAAGCTGTGATGAATTACACCCGCGTGTACAACACCCCATCACTTTTCTAGGGGTAAGTTTTCGTTTAGGGCATTGTTTGGGTGCTGAACCAGGGTCCAACCAACTTGCTGAGCGCTTACGATTGTCAAACAGGATCCATTTCTCGTCACAAGTAACAATGCGGTTCAGAATTCCTTCATTTGTATGCCTGCTGAGCAGTGCAAGGCACGTCTCCACGCGTACTTCGCGCTGGCGGTCATTGAGTTCGTGGGGTACCCATTTCTCAAGCTTTTTTAGCTTGCCAATTTGACGCAAATGGACCAATATTGTTTTGATGCTAACGTCGAAACCTGCTGCTAATTCAGCCGTGGATTGAGTTTCATCAGCTTCCACAATTGCCTTTAATTCGTCATTGTCGACCAAAGTTTTTTCAAAGGACGACCACGGGGTTCATTTTTCAGGTCAAAATTTCCAGAACGGAAGCGGGTAAACCAATAACGGGTGGTGCGTTCGTTTGTAGTGTTCGCTCCGTAAACGTCGTTGATGTTGCGTGCCGCTTGTGCCGCTTTGCTGCCACGACGGTACTCATACTCCATAATTACTCGAATTTTTAACTTATCCATGATGACGAAAAATGTTCGATTGCGTTGAAAACAAAACACTAACTATTAAACAAATGACGATTTTAGAAAAAGAATTCCATGTTTGTCAAATAAAATTAATTTAAAATTAGAATTATCATTCAAAAAAAAAATATTTTCATTTGAAATGGCCAGTACGGCAAAACGGCAGTTTCATAGGTAAAGACCTATTATGTAAAAGTATATGTTATTCCAGGTTAGCTAACCTATATGTTCAATGATTATGCCAGAAATCACTCAAATCCATTTGTGCGTGATTGAGTATCAAATATCGAAACGTACAAAAACTTAAACATACAAACTTTCACATTCATTCATAAATTAATTAGTAATTAGTAGGATACCTGTAGAGCGCACAGTTGACTTACACATGTCGAACGTGGAAGAGTCTTCGTACGAAGAGGTGGAAGCTACAGGTGTTGCTGATTTCGAAGTTGAACTTATTGATGTTCCTGTTGAGCTGGTCGCTGTGGTGGCTGCTAAGGCTGATCGGAAAGAAATATTACCTCAGCTAATGAAAATTTAAACTTTTATACAATTGGCTACACGTACTTTGTGGAGTTGTAGTTCACAACACTTTTGATCAATGCAATTGACATGCATGCTGAGGTACCAGCAAGTACCAGCGGAGGTTACAGCATTCGGAACATAAATGTAATTGATATGAAGCTATTTTAGCTTTAGAAATTAAGACATTGTTGTATATTTTTGGATAAAAAATGTACTTGACGACCGATTGGTGTAGTGGTAAGTAGTCTTGCCTCATACGCCGAAGGTCCCAGGTTCGAGTCCTGGCCAGGGCATGCATTTGTGTGATTAACACAGATGTTTGTTCTCGGGCCATGGTTGTTTGTATTTATATATGTATGTTTCGCTGTTCGCTGTTCGTTCCCCCAGTTCGCTGTATGCTCTTCCATAACACAATTTCTGCTTACTTTGGGGCCATACAGTTGGTGTGTTTGTCTGGGGATTTATTATTATTATTATTATAAATAAATTATTTATTTATACACAAAATGAGTGAGAAACTTAAATTACAGTTAGAACGGTATATAGGTGTTTGTATTTAAAATTTCTAGTGCTTACTGGAGTTGCTGGTGCAACTATTTACAAAATGCATAACTACATACTTGCTTGGCGTAATAAACATGCATAAACATACAACACAAATATATACTCATATAGATAAATATATATATATTTAAAAATACACAAATACAACAATATAATTTAAAATAAAATGAGTGATAAGTCGGAAAATAAGGATGTACGACCACAACAGTACAATTTAGGTCCAAGAAAGATTATTTTTGCTTTTAAAATCTGCTAGTGATTTTGCATCACGATCACAATCAAACAGCTAGAGCTGTGAAAGATTTAGAAAAAGAGTGTGTTTTGTGAGTTTCCGTGTGTAACTGTGTGCGGTTGTGCTGTCTGCAACGAACGTCTGTTGGACACCATGAAGAGGAGCGCTCACTCAGGTATTACGCAGAGGATGGATGGAGGATGGATTGAAAAGGACGTTAAACAAAAGACAAAGTATTCGACAATTTCTGCGGAGGTGGATTGGTAGCCAACGGAGTTTCTTTCGACATTCTATTATATGCTCGTACTTCTGTAGACCAAAAATAAAACATATGTGTAAGGTTTGTACGCGTTCCAACTTATTTAAAACTTCTTCTGAAACATCTGGGTAGCACGCATCTGCGTAGTCAATTAACATTAGCGTGCCATGGTTGCAGTCTAGTGTAACACCTAGGTTCTTAGCTGTGTGGTTAAAATCAATCCTAGTACCGTTGAGTAACACGGGTGGGAGATCAGCTGAATCTAAACAACCGCGCATGTGTCGACTACCAACAATTAATGCTCGGAACTTGTTGAGATGCACGCACAGACCCCACAAAAGACTCAGCCCATTTACTGGGACGAATGAAACCGCCATTCACGACGACAAAGCCTAATCCAACATCGCAAGCTGTAAAGCGTCGGTAAATCTGTAAGTCGTACGCATAAAGATGGTAGTTACATGAAAGGACATTAGTTAAAGTGTTTATAAACACAGAGAATAGTAATGGAGAAAGAATGCCACCTTGAGGTACACCCGCAGCGAGGTCACAACAGTCAGAGTAAGACTCCTCAGGATAGATACGCTCAGGGCGCCCCCAAAATATGAACTGAACCACGCTACTGCAGATAATGGCAATGATTTATTTTGAAACAAAATGAAAATTAAATAACAACCCGTGGTCCGTTTAAAAGCAACGATTCCACAAAAGGACATGTAAGGCAAGAGTTATAGTAGCTTATTTGCGTTTAAATATATACTCCATTAAAATAAAATTGGAGATGCTATTGAATCTGTTGAATTGATGTATTCAATCAGTAAACATTGAAAATATGTCATATAAATAGAGTTCCAATCACGTTGCTCTCCTATCATACGAAAAAACCGCAAAACCTTTTTGTCAAAAGCCACAATAAATATCGCGAGTGGGTGGAATGGATTTGGTCCAGTTTAAAAAGAGGCTTATTTATCATTTTTTATAATAAATATAAGGTTGATTCAGCATTGACTAAGGTAAATTGAACAATTTTCTGTTGCTAACTTATTAGAATCTCTTTCGGTTACAAGAACAATAACTTGAACTTCCTAAAAAGTGTAAGTTTAACTGGGTGTAAATAGTTGAGTTCATTCCAGGCCCTCAATAAACTTTTGCTCTCAGTACTTTATGCAAAAAATGACTATACCCTAATTTTTATAACATTTTATAATAATTACTAAAAAGAAAGTCAGAACCAAATTATGTATATAAATATATAAAAGACATAAAAGCAAATCAAAGAATATGTAACTGCGTGCATCTTTACCGATACAGACAAGGTTCTCGAACTATAGGTTAATCATTATGCAAAAAGAAATACTTGAGGTAATCTTTATGATCACATAAATACTCAGTTGAATTAGTTTACTTTACATTACTTTAAAAAATGTCGGAATCATAACATATTAATATATTTTATTTTTATTTATATCAGCTTTCTAGTCAAATATTTTATTTTTGTGCTATTTATTTGCTTGGGTTTATGTGCGAAATTATTGTCTTTGATCGGCAACCCTCAATAAAAAAAAAACATTCGCTCTGTTTTTGTGCAACAAGTGAACGCAGCCTGCTTACTAATGAGATAGCAAACTAACACAATAAATAATTAATTAGTAGTTAATTGTTTATTTTTTCCCTATTAAATGAAGTAACAAATATTTTTAGAATAAAGAATTTGTGGTGCAATACAATATAGTTATTATAAGTTTAATCTAATGATGGCTATTTTAACACTAAAAATAAAAAATAAACTTATTAGTATTTAGCTCATGTGATAATAAAATATAGTATAAACCTTATTGATTATTATAATAAAAATAATTATAACTGTATATTTTACTACAACATAAGTGGCCGACGCCACGAACATTTTGAACTCAAGCCTTTCTTGCTCGATTATTCCGAATTTACACTAGATATTTAAAATTCTGTTAGAATTTTTGTTAATAAATTAACAAGAATTTTCTTATTGTGATAATACTCATCATATTGTTAACCGTTCTGTTTTCCAAATTATAAAATATATCTTGGAATTTTAAATAGTAGTTTACACAGGTATCTTTCCGATAGTCGTGTCATGTCATCGTCTTCATTGTGGATGATGTGACACGACTATTTCCGAACTATAAAAAAAACTAAACTAAAGCAAAATTTATAGATTTTAAGAATCGTAAATATAACAAGTATTCACTATAAGTAAGACGACATGTACTCACTATAAACAGTGAGATCATCTCGATCAGTCCCCAGCGAGTTCTCGGCGTGGCAGTAGTAGGCCCCCGCGTCCTCGCGACTCATGTCGTGCACGATGAGCACGGCTGTGTGCTTGTAGCTGTTCGACTTCATGTGAGCCTGGTACTTTGTACCTGAGAACAATGTGCTATTAAATTGATTCCTTACCCAAAAATAAGATAAACTACGGGATTTTAATTGAGTAATATCAACTATACGAATATTGCTTAAACGATTCATTAGGTACCACGTTTCAGGCTTCGTTGCATGGCTTCAATTGAAACTGCCATTGTTCTTGTGATTTTACTATCTGCGCCTTCTATTTATTTACCAAGCGACCACGTAAACGAGGAGTATACATTTAGTATAAGAATTGCCCTTCGTGTATTGTAGTTTCATCAGTGCAAAGAAGATGGAACTTCTAGTATATTAACTTGCACATCGATCTTGGATCAATCCTGAACCATTCACATCGTTTAAATGCTTTGTTTGAGCAATCTATTTTTTTTTTGTTTTTTTTTTTTTGATGTGGGACTTTCTTTCCGTCTCCTCTAGAGAACCTCAGCGAAAGATTATTGACGACATTAGTAAGACAGACGCACTGTAGTCAGTAGGTAGACAATGTCTTAGCAAACAAGTCTTGAAAGTAGAGATACTTTCAAGTAATGTAAATTTGCTAAATTATTTTTCATCTACTTAGCAACGGTTGAGTTGAAATAATGTGGTAAAGCGAAGCAATCATATTTTTACGTAACTTTAGCACCTACAGTACCTGTGTAATTGGCGATAGATAGCAGGTATACCTTTATATTTTTCTAGTACATATTAACAACTCTATCCTTCTGAAATTGAGTTATTTTGAATATTAGCGTCGGCTAGAGGCTCTAAGATATTAAAGTGTAAGCCAACTGAAGGTTTTGTTTTGGGTTCAACTAAGTTAATATTTGCCATAGTTCCTACAAATTCTATGAAATATTAAGATGTGTTTAAATTAAATAATTCTTTCATATTGTTTACTCGCTCTCAATTGATACAAATTGATAGTAACATCCACAAGCCACTTGAGTTCATTTGAAATGAAATTTTTATTCAGTTAGTTAGGTGAAACAAAAGAAAAATTTAAGCCAACTTATAGGTATCAATCATTAAAGTATCAAGTTTATGATATAACTCAGTATTTGCCATGAGTTTACGCAAAACAACATCCTTTAAACTCAGCATTCACATTGAATCTATAGCGACTCTACCCAATGAAGTTATTCAAGGATTTAACTGTTTTTAGCTAAAGTTTTTAACTACAGCCTTCTCTACTATTGATTGCTTAATGCAAAAACTTGAAACTTGACTTTTTCTCAAGCATGTACTTAGATAACAAATTGACAAAGTTACAGAACAAATTGACGCCACCCCGCTCCTTCATGTTGCTCTAAAAACTCTAAATCCCTTAACATAACTTATGGTGCTTATATTTCTCTTTAGGCTTTCGATTACGGAACATTTCCTTAAACAATTTTTCGAAGAAAACCTGAATATCAATAATATTGAAATGTTCTACAATGCGTCCAACATTTGAAAAAGATTTGAATACTGTCGACTGTAATCCGAAGTTTTTTTTATTCAAAATTTATCTAAGGATTTTTTATCACCAAATATAAAACTTTGAAATATAGAAAACTAATTATCTTAGTTTCCTGCGATAATGGCTCTGATAAATTCATTGTTCGTTCGTTCAGCCGAAATATGTCCAAGGCAGGACAAAGGCACCACCTATATTACTCTTGCTGATATTGATCCGAAGTTAAAGAGAAGAAAAGGACGCTTTAATGATGAAGATAAAGATTACTTTCGTCAATTGTGAAAGTTTTGGACCTCTAATGAATAAAATATGCTTTTTTTTACTGATAAAGATTTTTAAGGGTAATATTGTAACCTGATTAATCGTTTAGTCTATCTTGTATGAACAAGGCACCTCCTAAATCAATTGTGTACCGCTGGCATAACAAGTTTAAGTGCGGTCGCTTTAATTTAAAAGATGAAAAAGGAAGTGGTCGTCCTTTGACTGCTATTACAGGCGTAAATGTGCTACAAGTGAAAAATTTGATTCAACAAACCCGGTGAATCACATTTCAGGAGATTTAGCACAATCTGCAAATTGAATCAGGAAGTGTTTATGATAAGCATTGTATCCCGCTAGGTATCCCACAACATCTCCGATGCTCAGAAGCAGGCGCGCGTGGAACGGTGCCATGATATGATTGATAAATTCAAAGCAGGTTCTTCCCACCGTGTTTACGATATCATCATCAGAAACAATTAACAATTGGTACCTCTTGGACAGGCGTGTATGATCCTCGTCTTCATTGTCACTTTCCATCAGGTGAGATGGAAGACAAACGCCTGCTAATATTTTAATAAAAAGAAAAACAAAACGTCACTTCACAGTATGGCTTTTTATAAAAATTTTTAAAGTAAAACGATCGAGAAGCACTGGAATAATTTTAATCCCCAGATATTTCTCCTTGTTAAGTATCAATTCCCCTAAGAAACCAAAGTAGCATCAATGCAGAGTGGGTCACTACCAAATGCTTGCCAGAAGGTTTTGCTGCTGCGAGCAAGAAGCGAAAGAACACGCATTCTAGAGGCACTTCCTAAACATCAAACCGGTAAAACTTTTGGATCATCCCTGATTTGTCACCGTGTGACTGCTTCTTGTTCCTTAAAATGGAAACCAGCTCAAGGGAATATAGTCTTCATGGCCAGAAAATGCGCTCACTGCGTTCTGTTGCAGACTGGAAAATGTACTTTGAAAATGGGTTCACAGGCATGAAACTTTGTAAAGACGCTGGCGGGGAGTTCTTTGAAAAGATGTAATTAAAAAAATATAACCTATAGTTCTATAGGTTATATTTTAATTGTTTTTCTCAAAACTTAAAGTGTGTCCCACGTAACTTTATGTCAAATTGCTTCTTGTGTAAATGTGTCTGCGTAATGTATTAGTAGGGTCTACGTTTCAGACACCTGAACTATGAATGAAGTCTGTCTCATAACTCTTGCGAGGAATGTCGATTTCAATTCCATATAAGACACAAGAATTTTAATGAACAAATGAAAGAATAGTCATGAAAAATTATATTTACCATTTTGCAGTTTCTTGCCGAACACATGCGTCCAGTAGACAAAGGGCGGTGGATTAGCCTCAATCCTGCACTGCAGCACCAGCGTGTCTCCCAGGTAACTGCTAACCATCTTCTGAGATGCTCGCACTGCTGGTTTACCTGATGATGGTCGAAAATAAGTTGTAAGGATATTACAGGATACTATAGGATAATAATGTTGTCCATAGTCTAGCCTAGTTCAAACTTTTCAGCAGCGATATGTAGATATTTTTATAGATTCAATTAAGTTATTGTGTTTTAAGATTGATTAAAATTAAATTTGATTTATGTATAAAACATTTGGTAATTCAATCATTTTTATCTTCGTAGTACAGTTTACCAGAATTTATTTATTTATTTATTAGATCACCAACAAGTTTACAACAAATAATGCACATTTGGACCATAGTTTTAACAAGTTATTGCAGGTCGTAGACTCAATTATAGGTGACAACAGCATGCAATGTTATGACAACAATCAACATATTTAAGTATATAAAGAAGAAATTGTTTCTTTTTTTTTTTGCAGTTAATTACATTATGTTAAAAAAAAATGAATGAGACTTTTCTTATTACTTATACTTATACCTACTTATACAATTCCTAGATAGATCGTACAAATATAAACAGTCACTCGTGCATTTGACCAAGGATCAAGGACTTAAACTGATTTATTGAGTTACAGAAAATATCAATATTAATAATACCAGATTTAGACATTGAATTATAATAAGAAGACATTCTGTTTAGGGGAGAGAATGAGCCTAAGTTTGTTTTGGAACTCCAAGGTGTTATTAAATTGTAACGAGAAATTCGAGGCAGTTTAAAAGGAACGTTAATGTTTATCCGTGATAGTAATTGTGGACTGTCAATGAAGCCATTTATAAGTTTGTGGAGAAATACCGAGTCTAGCATGTTACGTCGACTTTTTAGGGAGTTCATTTTAAAATAACTCAACCTGTCATTGTAGTGAGGTAGCTTTTTTGCTAAATTGTGGTTGTACGTTAAGTGCCACAGAAATCTTTTTTGGACACGCTCAAGCTTTTTGATATAAACGTCATAGTGTGGATTCCATACCACACTACAGTATTCCAAATCACTCCGGACGAGGGCGCTATATAATATTATTTTTGTTTTAGGGTTTTTAAATTCTTTACAATTCCTTAGAACGAATCCGAGAGTTTTAAAACCTTGTGTGACTATATTTTCTATATGTGTATTAAAACGTAATCTAGTATCTAAGGTAACTCCCAGATCGCGAATATATTTTAATTTTTTTAGTTTTTCATGTCCAATAGTGTATTCTCTACTAGAGGTTATCCTGCTGCGAGCAAAATTGACAACAAAACATTTATTTGTATTTAGAGACATGTTATTCTGTTCATACCATTTAACTAAGTTATTCAAATCACTTTGTAGGAGTAGATTATCGTTTGGCAAGTCAATTTGTTTAAGGATTTTGAGATCGTCAGCAAATAAATAAAATTTAGAATAATTGAAGCATTGGTAAATGTCATTGATGAAAATGTTAAAGAAGACTGGTCCGAGAATTGAACCCTGAGGAATTCCAGAAAAAGCATGAATAGGGTCCGATTTGTAACCGTTCACCACCACCATAGACCTACGATCGTACAAATAGGATTCACACCATTTCAGCAAGTTACCAGTTATACCAATAGAAGATAATTTCTTGATTAATAGTTTATGGTTGACTTTATCAAACGCTTTGCTGAAATCGGTGTAAATAACGTCCACCACTTTTCTTTGGTCGACTGCTCTTGAAAGATCCTCCATCAGAGCAACTAGGTTTGTGGAAGTTGATCTTGTCTTTACAAAGCCATGCTGATGTGGTGACACCATCTGCCGAAAATGCCAAGTAATTATAGGCCGTAACAATGCCTCAAAAACTTTTGCAAATGTAGAAAGAATAGATATGGGTCTATAATTTTCAATACTACCGACGCGACCTGTTTTGTGTAATGGTATTATTAACGCGGTTTTCCAACTTGAAGGAAATATACCTGTGCTTAGGGATTTATTGAAGATGCGCGAAAGTGGATATGCAATAACTCCAGCACATTTGATAACAAAAACTGATGGTAAACCGTCTGCACCTGCCCCTTTGCGTAAATCAAGTCTTTTTAAAGCTTTATAGACCTGATCCCTAGTGAAAGAAATAGAAGCAAGATAAGTATTTCCAACATTTTCGGTATAAGTGGGTAAGTCATTGGTACGTTCTGGAGAATCGTTACAATACACGGATGAAAAATGAGATGCGAAGAAATTACAAATATCAGAGCCATTCGAAGCAACCCTTTCTCCAAGAGTCATTTCCGCGGGGAAAGTACTTTTGTTTTCTCGTTTACGTTTTATAAAGGACCATAAAAGTTTGGGATTACTAGTTATGGATTGTTCCAAGGAACTTATATACCTATTATATGAGACTTTCTGTAATTTTTGAACTCTACGTTTTAATAAGTCATATGCTAAGACGTCTCGTGGGTTATTATTATGTTTCTTAATCTTCATTCTGTATTTATATTTTTCTTTGATTAATTTTATCATACCCGAAGAATACCACGGAGGAAAGTTATTGTTGGGGGGGGGGTGGATTTGGGTATATGTTTATCTATTACTGAATGAAGTATACTATTCAGCTCATATGTCATCAAATCAACGTTTAAACTATCTGGTAATACGTCATCCCAAGATATTTTTTGTAATTCGTCAATAATTTTGTCATAGTTCGCTTTAAAAAAACAATACCTGACTATGTTATTTTGAGTGAGAGTAATGGGAGTCACAGCAGATATGAAGAATTGAAGCGGTGGATGTAACTGGTCAATTAAAGACAAGGGATTCACGTCTAAATCCAAGTCATTTATGTCTATATTACTAAGTACTAAATCTAATATTTTTCCTTTATTATTTAAAATAAAATTATATTGTTTTAGTGAATTTAAGGCCATAAAATTTAATAGATCTTCCCCGAATTTAACACCATTATTACAACCTTTTAAATAGTTCGATTGTTCGCATCGGCTCCAAATAATATTACATTGAAATCGCCTAGTATTATCGTTTTACCTTGGTTTCTCTCCATGGATCGGTTTGAGTTTTCAATAAAATGCTCCAATATGTGAGACTGCAAAGGTGGAGGTAAGTAAACACAACAAATGTATATTTTCTCAATCTCATTTTGAGAGTTTACTACATTTATGGAAATCCAAAGATCCTCGCACTTCGACTCTAAGTTATCCAGTCTCATAGAATTCAATTGGACAGAGACTGCTATGAGAACTCCACCACCGTCTTTATGAGAGTGGAAACCGGTGCTTTCTCGGTCTCTCCTATACACTATATAACGATCATCGAAGAGCTCGGAATCATAGACACTAGAGTTCAACCAAGTTTCGGTGAAAATTACAACGTCATAATTGTTACAGACTACATTATTAAACAAATCCACGGTCTTAGTTCTTAAACCTCTTACATTTTGATAATATATTTTAAAATTATTGAATTTTGAAGAAAGATATTCCAACTCATTTTAAGAAAAGTTAACTAGTGTATCAATTTAGTTTATTAAGAGTTTCCAAGTTACGTATAAAAATGTAGTTCGATTCTTCATTTTTTCTCATAAAAATTTTACCATCCCGAACCCATACGAATTTATAATGTAGTTCTTTTGATTTACGACGAGCAGCAGCGTGAAGTTCCTTATTTTCTAGGATTAAATGTTCCATAACATATACTGGTTTCTTTTTCTCGCAACCTAAGCCGAGGTGACTTGTGTTTAGCTTGTCAATTGGGTGATTTTTGTTAAACGTTGATGTTGCTGCTAGGAAAGTATCTCTAAGCCGTGGGCTTTTAAATTTGACTAGTATGGAGCGTGGTCGCGGGTTATTAACGTTTAACTTAGCTACTCGAGAACAGAAGTGTATGTCGCTATCGTTAATGGGGCACTTGATCACTTTGCCTAATTGTATGACCGTGCTAACTAAATTCTCTTGCTTATACTCTGGTACGCACTGAATTTCAATATTGGAGGCACGACTTTGTTGATCAAGTTGTCGAAGTTTAAGTGACAAATCTTGTGTAGTATTGCGAAGCAATTCATTTTCTTTACGGAGGTCATCAATCACTTTAGTCTGAGCAGAGGCTGTGGTACGTATTTTTTCAAATTCTTCATTAAAAAAAGACATTGTTGACTCGAACGACGACACGCTCTTTCTAATTTCTTGCAACTCAGAGTTAATTTCAGATCTAATGATTAGGCGCAATTCATCTTTTAGTATAGCGCGGATGTCGGCTGCCGTCAAGCAGGAACAGCCTTTCGTCTCAGATAGTGAAGATATTTTTTTGGCGCGTAAGGTAACATTATCGCAGTGCGAGTCAGAGGCATTCGGGTTCGCTGTTTGTGTAAAAGACGCTGGACGTACTGGAGTGTTACAGTTACTACCAGTTTTCGGCTCTTTGCATCGACAGGCTGGACATATCCATGTAGACTTAAATTCAGAGGTGAATCCCCTAAAATCATCAGCCAAAAAGTTCATGCAGGTATAATGATATTGCTCTCTACAGCGATAACAACGTAAAAAACCGATATTCTTTAGAGTATTTGGGCAAGCCGAGCAAATGTTGTTCTTATTAGGCATTTTAAATGTTATTGATAAATTAAATAATAATAATAATTCTACATAAACTGTATACTACCTATGAAATAAATAAATTCAAAAAATTAAAATACTGCATTAAAATAGGTAATGTATTCTTAAATTACCAATAAAAATAATAATAGTAATCAACAAAAA
The DNA here is from genome assembly GCA_923062675.1 of Marasmarcha lunaedactyla. Classification (NCBI taxonomy): domain Eukaryota; kingdom Metazoa; phylum Arthropoda; class Insecta; order Lepidoptera; family Pterophoridae; genus Marasmarcha; species Marasmarcha lunaedactyla. Next base: position 3,382,605 of record OV281344.1, read on the forward strand.
TGTCAAAGTTCAGTTATTATGCGTTTAGAAATAAATAAGAAACAAATAACATCAAAATTTAAAAATGTTTATATAAAAGAGTCCTGAGTCCCTATCTATAACAAAATGTCTAAAATAAAGTCAAATTCAGTGGTTATATAGTAAATATATACAATATAAATTTGATAAAAGAGAGTCCTGAATCCTTGTCAAAAATAATATTATTATAGTACAAGGTTTAGCAAAACTGCAATCTCACTATACAAAATTATAAAATTAATGCCCTTGAAATAAGTTACAAATTACTAATAAAAAATTATAATGATAAAATGTCTAAATTCACTAATTACGTGGAAAAAATTGACAGACAAAATATTTGATAAGGGTCCTGCCTGAGAACTAACCCAAAAATAAGATGTCAGTATTTAAAAATTTAGTATTACATTAAGGTCATTATATTATATTCGTCTTAAACCCACGTCCATACTTCAGCTGAGAGGTGGCTGAACGCGCAAGCATTTTTGTTCTTTTAGGTAAATTCAAGTCAAATTCAAACATTTATTTCTCAACATTGACAATTACTTGTTCTTATTGACGTCAAATAAAACATGACTCTACCACCAGGTTTGGAAAAATCTTCTTGAAGAAGAACTGGAAAGAAACTTCACGGGTATACTTTTTTCAAAATAAATTTACAGTGTCTCTTTATGTTTACACAAAATTATTCTCACTGCATCTTAGCTCGGCAAGTCTCCCTACCCCCAAGTATCCAAACGGCCGTAAAATGTAAGAATTATAGCTTTATTGATAGATCCTAAAGAAATTCAATAACGTTCATGTCCGATAAGTAATTGAAATTAGTAATTATCATTGGCCGCAGTCCGCATTTCCATAAAACACAAATTTATTTACGAGTAGATGTCAATGAACTTTTGTTTTTTTAGTTTATTGTGTGGTAAAAAGAAATTATTATACACAACAAAACCAATTTCTTGAAAAGAAGTATTTTTCTTTTTATAATGTTAATGATACTAATACTAAAAAAAAACAACATACTACAAGAAAATGTATTAAAGACAACATAAGAACAGGCTGCATGGGCTAGATCCCTTTGCCTTCCCCTAAGGGTAAAGAATTAAAAAAAAACCCAATAAAAGTTACCATAAATATAAACGATACTTCCACTGCAAGTTTCCAACACGGCACATATATGTAGTTCGCTTCGCTCTTCGCTGTAAAACTCTGAACAGGAACGACTAAAACGGACTTTACGATAGCGTTAATGCATTTTGAAGTGAGAAAATTATACAATAGCGATTAACGGTTATGTTCTACACAATAGGAGCACAGTTTGCTTGAAATAAAATAGAACTCGTTTTTCATGATTCAAAGTTTGAAGCAACTGAAAGTATTGCTGGTTATATGGGAGCATTTATTATCAATTACAGAATTTTATACTTAAGAGGGAAGCATTTTAAGTTTGTCGTTTGAAGAAAAGTACTTTTATTGTTTTTCAATGGGTTCTCCATGTAGTTTAATACACTTTCTTTCTTATTTGGTCGAACCAGTTTTTAAAATATTTATTAAACTCCAAAGTAGGGGTGTTCAATATGGCTGCCTTGAAAGCGTCTTCATCGTACTAGAACATTTGAAAACGAAGATTTTTCTAATCTTTAGGAAATGTACAGATATAATTGGCTTAAGCCAGGGCTGCAAGGAGTATAGTCGAGAATTTCTACACTTTCCCGCTTCAAGTACGTGCTTAAGTTTTAACGTGCCCTTCGTGAGCTTGCATTGTCATTTGTAGGATAATGCGTCGTTTGGAATAGATTTCCGAAGTTCGTCAATAACTTTCGATATACAAACTAGCATACCACTCTAAATTAACCATTTGAAAGGCTTCGAGAACGAATTACTACTTCGGCTTTGGTTCGTCTCGGAAGATCCAGATTGTAGATTATGATTTGCAATCAGGATTATAGGCATAGATCCAAGATAATCTCATTGACATTATTTCACTTTCCATGCTTCAACTTTTGAAGAGTTTGTGATCGTCGAAAAGCAAATGCGGGATCCAATGGTTTTCACACAGCCCCATACAAGATATTCAGAATGGTTGTCCCTGAGACGTATATAATAATGCCTCCATATCTCGATGTGTCACATGGCGATCTTAGAGACTTAGTAGTTTCAGTAACGATGTTTTCTTCAGTGGAGGCGGATTTTGGACTTTCTTCACAAGATTTAGCACTATGACTGGTATGTCCACGCTGAATTTCCAAATACTAGTTTTGGACAGTCCCGAGAGATGGCGCTTTATCGTGGAACACATATGTCAGCTCTTCTAAACACTGAAGTAAAGTTATTAGATCTTTTTATTTTTATTTTTTTATTGAAATAGGATAAGACGTTTGTCTTCTATCTCACCTGATGGAAAGTAATGATGAAGACGAAGGTGTTACACGTCTATTCACGAGATACCTATTCACTCGACGCTTGAAAGAACTAGGACTGTAGTTTTCTGGAAAAACAGACGCAGGCAGTTCATTCCACACCTTGGCGACCCGCACCAAAAAGGAACTATCGAAGCGTTTTGTTCGACTTCTTGGGATATCTACCATGAAAGGATGGAAGGTCTGTCTGCGTCTAGTAGTCCGATGCAGGAAGGGTGTGGGTTCAACCTGATCAAAAAGAGCATTCGCGCACTCTCCAAAATGTAATCTGTAGAAGATTGCTAAACTGGCAACTTTCCGACGATGGTCGAGGTTTTGCAGTTTTTTGGTGGTGAGGTCAAAGTTGTTAATAATTTTTCGGGCTCTTCGGTCAACTGCATTCATCGCTTCTAGTTTGTGCTTTGCAGAACCATCCCAAAGGTGGCTACAGTACTCCATACAAGATCGAACTTGAGCTGTATACAAATTAAGTAGCTGTTCAGGGCTGAAGTAGCGTCGGACCTTCGAGATGATTCCCAACTTCTTTGAAGCAGTTTGAGCTATGGACACAATTTGTTGCCTGAAGTTTAGTTAGGACGATATAGTTACGCCCAGAAGCCCTAGGTGGTCGGTTAAGGGAACAGAAACTGGAAAGTGGAAAGTGGGCGTTAGGTCGAAACTGCTCTTTTTCGCGGAGAATAAACACGCCTGTGTTTTCGACGGGTTAAATTTGACCAAGTTGGACTCGCCCCAATCGGACACTTTCTTTAAGGCCAAATCCACCCGCTCAATCATGGACTCTCTCAAAGCCTGGATTTCTTGAGGACTCGCTCGCGCATTGGACATGTATCTCTCTACAACGGTGCTGTCATCAGCGTAACCAATAATGCCTGGGGTTAGCAGGTCATTAATATGCAGCAAGAATAACGTTGCAGAGAGAACAGATCCCTGAGGAACCCCGGCATTAATTTCCATTAGGTCAGAAGAACAGCCGTCTAAGACTACTCGAATTGACCGTTCCCTCAGAAAATCAGATATCCAGTCGCCAGAGCCCTTTAGGTGTTCCGTATGCTGAAAGCTTACTCAAGAGACCATCATGCCAGACCCTATCAAAAGCCTTGGAAATGTCTAAGGATACAGCTATAGCTTCACCGTGACCTTCCAAGGCTTCGCTCCATAAGTGAGTGGCTTACACAAGAAGATCTCCAGTAGAGCGTCCACTGCGAAAACCGTATTGGTTATCACTAAGGAGCTCGTTGGACTCAAGGTATGCCAGGAGACGATTGGTCAATACACGCTCCATAACTTTGCAAAGTATGGAGGTGATTGCATTAGGTCGATAGTTGATGGGATCTGCACGGCTTCCCTTCTTTGGTACTGGTTGCACGTTAGCCAGCTTGCAGGATTAAGGGACCTTTCCAGATTCCAAAGAGAGTCGATACAGGCGCGTTAGTATGGGAGACAACTCGGCTGCGCAGTGTTTTAATACAACGGCAGGTATGCCATCGGGGCCGCTGGCCTTGTTCACGTCTAAATTCTACAAGCATTTAAGAACCTCCTTTTGGCGAATATGAACGGTGCCCATTTTGGGTCCGAACTGAGGTAACTGGGGTGGAACTTTACCTTGACTATGTAGACGTGAATAGTCTGCAAAAAGATTAGCAAGGAGATCTGCTTTCTCTTTTGCAGTGTGGGCCAGTAAACCGTCAGGCTTCCTCAGATACAGCAGCCTAGCGCCTTTTGGGCTGGTGTCAGGTGGCGAGTACTGCGACACAGATTTTACCACGCAGTGGTCGGATGTCCCTAAAGTAAGGTTCATTTTGGAATATGACCAGACCAATAGGATCTTAAAAATACTTTTACCATTAGAAAGCTGTACCATAGAGTACTAACATGCGTGTCATATTATCCAGAAAGCCCATAGAACAAATATCAGCCCTCCCCAGAACTCAGGTCCACGATCTCTGGTTAAGATTTAGGGCTAGTTTCAAGGACATCAGCTAAAAGTTTAGGCCTACTCGATTTAAAATATTTCTGTTTATCTCCGTTCATCCAATATAAATTGAGAGGGATGGAGGGACATTGATGGAGGGACATTTTAACTGACTAACTTAGTTACATTGCGCGATTCGGCTGAAAAGTTTCTTCCTATTTATAGACAGCTTTTTATTCTGGTAACCTCTAAATACAACTCGTGAACGGGTGCCGTTTGAGGGTGTTCGTCGTTTGGATACTTGGGGAGGGAGACTTGCCGAGCTAACAGATGCAGAAAAGAATAATTTTGCATAGACATAAGGAGACTCTGTAAATTTATTTTGAAAAAAATATACCCGCGAAGTTTCTTGCCAGTTCTTCTTCACGAAGGTTTTTTCGCACTGGTGGTAGAATCATGTTTTATTTGACGTCAATAAGAACAAGTAATTGTCAATGTTGAGAAATAAATATTTCATTTCATTTAATTTCATTTCATTTAATTTCATTTCATTTCAACACAGTAGATTTCCAAAACTGTATCTTTGAAAATTGTATAATTTTTAATTATTTGGGTCACATAACTATTTTTATTACGATTAAACGATAGTATAGACTCTCGTATGTTGTAAATTACTATAACTCCTGGAAAGTAAAGCGGTTTATCAACTACATCAACCTTTCACTGAGCAAAATCCCTTTGCCAAACAAACGTCATGAAAGTTCAACTGAACACAATAAGCTATTAGTTGCACTGCACCACGAAGCCGGTTAGCTGAACAAAGGTTAATGCTAAACCGGATAGTTGTCACGGTTTATATACAAGCATCGGAGAACGTGTGACCGGACTGGCTGCCATGGTAGCATGGTGTATTAGAATTGCGATGGCGGAAGCGAAACAACAAGAACATTATTTTTGTTGGGTAAATTGCTAAAATTAAGTGTAAATCGGACCTACATGACAGCGTAATATAAAAATGTTGTCTTCTTTATCTATGTTTTAGTATTTCTGGTTCATGAGCAAGGAGCTGTTCCTAAGAAAAAAATTATTGCGTATGAATGTATCGTGGATTGTAAAAAATAATAATAAAGAATATTGAAACTTTTATACAAATGAGCGATCACTTCATTTTTTTGTTAGGTTTGTCGTGTTCTGGACCTTAAAAGGGTATTATAACTATGTTAAAATATGGTTTAGTGTTATGTGAAAGTATTCCACCATCCAACAATTTTAAATTACTATTAACTGGTATATTTAGGTAAGGTTGCATTTACCTTACCTCTTCCCTCTGTTCTCTTCATAGTTTTCTGCCGAGACAAGGAACTCTGCGAGCTCCAATTTACAAAAATATTTGTACTTCTTTAAATTGGTAATTAGAATTTGATCATTAATATTGGAGTAATCAATTTCCTTAATAATTAACTTATACATAATTAATTTGATAAACAATTTTTCAGAATTCACGACAATACTACTTAGACTATTTAAAGTAACATTAAACATGGTTAGCAGAAATTCCAACGTTCCTAAAGCGTTAAGTTGATTTTGCATTCATACATATCAGTTGTAAATCACGAACTTCACAAACAAAACTTGCAGTTATATGAAATTGAGTATTATACTAAAATTCAGTATTAAACTATCTGGCACGAGCAGATGAAACGTGTACTTGAAAACCATTAAGTAACTAACTTAAGTACAGTTTAAGCAGCTTAGCGTTTAGTAGTTTGGTATTCGCAAATTGTAAACAAGTCCTCGCAAACTAACCTAAGACGTATTTACTAACTATGCTAAACAAGGAAATTCAGCGGTATGTACCTAAGCACGTGCAGCAATACATTGCTGTTATGCAATGATTTATCAAGTTATTGTTTTAAATTAAGCGGCAATGGACAAAAATATTGGTCGATTGAGAATTTTGTAGAGGAGTTAAGTATTCAAATTTATGAATAATTATGTCGATAATTTACTTGCGACAGCGGTTAATTTTAGTTTTTAGAGAGAATTTAGTAGAGTCTGTATAGTTGAGATTCGCTCTTGTGGCCTGTGAGCTGCCATTAAAATCACGTCTGTGTAGAATAGTCCATCCGCGAAGACGCGGCTCACTACTTTTTGGTCAAAGTCGCAATTTACATCAAATATGCCAAATAAATAATTGGTGATTCGTGGGTGGCGCTCACTATGCCGTTTTTTGTGACGATAAATTGTACCTACGTAAGATATTTAAATTATTTTAAATGGTTTCATTCAAGTCGACCCGTATTATCAACTCTGAGGAAAAAAACGTTACAAAATTTGGTTTTAGAATGACATTATTAGTTTAGACTATTAGTTTTCTTTATCCTTCTAAAATACATATTCTCAAAATCATAACCAATTTCAATAAAATTTTTGTAAAGCATTTTATTGGTGACGCAGCTTTACAAAACTCTCACGACATAATTTTTGCGGATTTTTGTATTAATGATTATTTATAGGTATATATATATATATATATATATAGGCTATATTTGTAGTATGAATTGTGATCCTCCATATAAATACAGTTGGTATGTAACTTCCATTTTCTTGAATGGCTGTGTTTTGCATCCAAAAGTGAAAGCCCACCACGGTTCAGCAACTACTATTTACTAAAAGTGCCTGAAATTTAAAAAGAACAGTGCATGGCTACATTCTGGTGTCTTGATGCAAGTTCAGATTCGAGTTCGATTCTCCTATAGTATCGTCGTCCCCTTCGCAGAACGCCTACAAAATGCCAAACAACGCGCAAGTGGTTATCATCCTAGGTCTGGGCCCCCGAACGATCTGAGTGTAACTCGTAGTGAGACAAGTAACTTTCTCATCGCCATCGTCACATCGTCACATGTCCATTAAGGGGGACAGAAGACAAGCCAATATACAAGGAAAAATCAAATAATTACTCATCTAGCTACATTAGATACATCTAAAACTTCTACACCTATATCTTAAGAAAGCTGACAACATAAATACTTACACAGAACATGGAGGAGTACTCGCTTGCTCACGCTGGGGGGCACTCCGTTGGTCGCGATGCACAGCAGCGCCGTGTTCAGCTCCCGACTCACGTCGGTCAGGTTCAGCCACGTCCCCGTGAACTTGCTCACTGAAATTACATTATTATCAGAAGGCGAAATGTTTAAGTTGGAATAATATCGATTAACAAGTTGTTAAGTAATTATTTTTAATTTTTCAGTGTAGTATATTTCAGTAATAATCTGGAATTATATAAAAAAGTTTCAAAGGAATCCTTAATGAATCAAACGATTATTTTTCAAATGCGTTCTTTCCAGAAAAGTTTTACCCTTTGAACATTAAGAATTCAGCAAAATATATCACAATATATATTACATACGTTGAATGCCTCCAACATCGTGTTTTTAAATTCTTATTTGTCGCAACCCTCTCAAATAAAAAAATAAACAAATCCGGCCTAAAAAGTGGTTTAGTTATTTGAAAGGCAATGCAATTTATGGAGTTGGTCACTATCGGTTGGTAAGTTCTTTTTTAACCCCCGACGCAGTAAGACAGGTATTATAAGAGTAACGCGTTTATCTGCATCACTGTCTTTCTCAGACGAATAAACCAAATTACATGGAAATGTTTTTGATGAAAATCAGTTACGCAATTTCAAAGTTATCAATGCTGCTTTATTGTCAGTTAGCAGTCAGTGTTTACAAAGGATTTATAATGCAAACTTGATATCAATTTAAATATATAAACGTGGATAACCTATAAGGCGCGAAAAGACATGTTCAACACATGTCAGCAACCTGGTAAGGTGACATAAGTTACAATCATAAATAGTAACCCAATAGCTAACTAAACCGAAAATAATTACAGTAGCAAGATTATAGAGCAACGTTTATTGTTATAAATCGATATCGATATCATTTTGTTCTTCTGGGCGCTCACGGTTCTACGGCAATTCTCGAATTAATTTGTCAATATCCAGCTGGCGCTGCGACGTCTGATAATACGGTAAATACAAAATGCTTCGTTTAATAAAATGCTGCAGTAGTGGTATGCAGATGTGTCCAACTGAATTTACGACATTTTTACCACGATTTTCATTGTCAATTTCAAGTTTTCGACATTTCGACAGGCGTCACGATCGCGAAGTCTCCGTGTAACAAAAATTCATAAGATTCTTGCGATTTCCTTATTTTATAGTTTAAATAACCGTGATGAAATAATAAATACCTACTGGCCGAATATTCTAGTTTTTGAATTTCATATTTACACTTTCGAAATCCTGCTGCAAAAAAATTTTTATTCATGTATGTTTGGATTTTTTATCACCCCAAAATGTGTGGAAGCGTAAGAGTAATTTTAATATATACTTGTGGATAAAAAATGTGAACTAGATTAATACTTCGGCTGTTTTATGAAAAAAATTACATTATAATTACATAATAATTAAATTATAAAAACAACTTACGCGCAATATGAATATATATATATATATTGATAATTGAATGAAATTATATAATATGGCACTTCCAGAAATCCATAAAATATGGTTTTGCTTCTTTTCAAAATAAAAGAATGTTTACTGGAGTCAATCATGCCATCTTCATTATTTCGAGTATTTCCTCTGTATAATATCCTGTATGAATTGTTGTACGATAAACTTCGAATATACCATAAACTAAACCCCAATAAGCGAATATACATTCCTATCGGAGTAATTGACGTGATTATAATAACAAACTACCCTCACTTCTGATGAAACCCAAGAGCGATACAGCTCTCTTACAAAGACTAATGACACTTATTGGCTTTCGCTCCATATTTTAGAAACTGAAGCATATTTGACCATTGACACTCGTGCACAACCCTATTAGGTCTGTGATACAACCTTTGATAACACTCCACTTCAAAACTGGTTGTCAAAGGACTGCTCTGTAGATACTGATTTGTCTGTTTACGTGGTGTATTGAACGCGATATCATTTTTTAATGTTCTCATATTTATAACACTCGGGGCCAATCGTTACATGTGTTTCTCAATCTGTAAAATATTGAAGTCAAAATTCGTTTCGAACTCGCCTTAAAGGAGAAAGTTGCTTTTTGTTTAATTATTCCATAATCTATTTCCGAACAACTATGATATAAGCACTTTTATATCACTGTTATATCATTTACGTCTATGGTAAAGTTCGGGGTCCGGAGCGTGGTTCAATTAGCTGCTATATCTGTTACAACTTGCAATTTACGGGGAATTAAAATAATTCGAACAATACGTTGTATTTCTATTCGCTAATAACCATATTTTGCATGATTTCATTGCAGGCAATTACGGGTATAATACTACTATCTGGCACTAACTATCGCATAAATTCGCAGATTACCACGCTGCGACGGAAAATTCAGTATTTCTATATTTAAGGCGAATTGGATTAGCCAATGGAAACGAAATCAATTATTAAAAAATTCTCTTTATATTTCTTCATAGAGTTGCAAAAAGTTAGAATTTCGCGAAGCTTTTGAAGTTTTAATTAAAATTTGACATGTTAGTTTTGTCCTCAAGAATTCCATTGATATTTTATATGGAATGAATAAATTATAATGAATCTTTAGCCCAAACTATAACTGAATATAACTTCGAACTAATATATTAGTACTCATGTTTAATTTGGTAAAAAGTTGTTCATATGGCCTCGTTGCTATAAAATCATAAACATAATATGCACCCATTCTCTTGTACTATTAAACAAGTAATTCTTGTATAAATTTATGTCTTGTAGTTTACAGTGCATTGGATCAAGGAATCAACTTATCATGCTTAAATTTTTTAATGGGAACTATATTTCTCGTCAGTAAAGTTTATATTTGTCATCAACTTGTATCACGTAATTAATCGATCTATCGCCACGAAATATTTTTATTCTCATATTAATAAAAAGTGTCCTCAAGTATGAATTATCTATTTAATGTCCACATACATCTGAAATAAGAGAAGGATTACCAATAAATGAATTAAATGAATAAAAACTTCGTTCTTAGAATATTAGGTTTATTCCTTAAATATTAGCTTCGTGTAGACGGTAGTTTGTCACCAGTACAGTAGTTATATTTTATTTAATTCAGTTAATAAGATTTTTTAAAAAGTTATTAAAATTCGTTGAAAATTAAATAGATGAGTTCATAAATTTAAAGAAAAAATGATCAAATGGGCGGAACCAAATTGGCGCGCAAGGAAAATTGATCAATCCGGCGTCAATGATGGGTCGAATGGCGCGTGGGTGGCGAGATGCATTTTTGGGTTTACTTCATTCGCGCCGATTCCATTTCCGTGTTGTGAGTGCATTTTATTATCTTTTTGGATAATTTGTAGTTTTAGTTGTTTTCTCAACTGTTATTATGGCATCAAGTAGTCGTGAAGATGATACAATTCATTCAAAAAGTTTATCATCGTTCGTATAGCAATCGTTCGTGGAGAAAGTGCCAATATTGGAGTCTGATCAGGAAATTTCAGAAACTGATAAAGGAACCACACCAAAGAAGAAGCGGTCGCAAAACAAGAATCGGATTTTCGTTAAAAAGTTTGAAGACAAACACAGGGCATAAAGGCCGAAAAAACTTGGTCTTTTCTACATCCGCGTGATGTAGAGGAAGGGCGAAAAACGTATTTTAGATGCAATAAAGCTGTACGGAAGGGACCCCAATGTTCAGCTCAGTTGTATTTCTTCATATTTTGATTCTCGTATGAAGTATTGTTGCTTCGTACAGATTGTCATCACTGCCACGATTCAAAAATGCTTTCTAATTATGGGCTTTAGTGACAGAGTAAAAGAAGAGATAAACAAATTATACGACTTACATCTCAAACCAAAAGCTTGCAAGTTTAGCTAAAATTGATGGTATAAAAGTGCAAAAATGTCCCAACTAAGGATTTACTTTATTGATAGGCGCCGTTGTAAATATGGACAGCCCACGATCAGTCTAGGTGAATTGGAAGCTTGGAACATGAAGTTTATGTTTGTGGATTTGAAGTTACTGAAGAAACTAGTTTACCACGATTTAGATTTGTACTATTGACAAAATAATTGCTGCAAAATGCACGTGATGTCAAAGTTATCCATGCTAATGCTACCTATAAATTGGTGTGGCAAGAATTCCCCGTTCTCGTTGTTGGAAGTACAGATAAAAATAAGCGATTTCATCCTTTCGTTCTTGGAGTTGCAACTAATGAAGAAAAGGAAGGCTTTAAGTTGTTGTTTGATACCATTAAGATTAATATTTTTAAGTTGTACTTACAAAACTTCAAAACGCATTTACAAAGGTATTTGGTGAGGATGTCACTATTAGGATGTGTTCTAAAAAAAAATTCAAGCTCGTGTAGAGAAAGATACGCCAAAAAGTGTCCGCAAAGAATTGTTGAGAGATGTGGATTCTCTCCAAGCAGCGACCAATTCAGAAACTTTCGAGTTAGCTTCACAAGCATTCTTGAAGAAATGGGAGAGTAAGACGGTTATCAAATGGTTAAAGTGCAATGGCTCATACAAAACTGTAACTGGTATTTAGGGGCTCACGTGGGTTCACCAGCGACTAATAATGCTTTAGAATCACATAACCGAGTAATAAAAGATGAACACATGTTGCTTCTGAGTTTGGAAACGGATTGTCGTTAGCTGTTAACGAAGTATTTGTGACATTAGCAACCATGACTCTAAAAGACTGGACAGAAGGCTACCACTGGGCAAAGTTTGTTTAAAGAAGTAATGCTGACGTACAATGATGATACTTTTAAATACTACGAAGTACCGGGTGGTAAGCCAGACAAAGCACAAAACTTTGAGAACGCATGGACTGATTTTAATGGTTACAAAGTTCAGCAAATGGAAAGTAGGTGTACTATTTTATTGACTGGATGCACAGGAAATGCAACCGCCCTGCATTTTACAAAAATTATAAGTGCAAACATAATATGGGGTTGGCCATTCGCTTAAGCTGGCCAATCCCCCACCAGAAGCAAAAAACGTGCTTATCGGTCAAAAAAGGAAAAGGGGGCGCCCTTCCAAAACCAGCGCTGATTATTCAATGATTAGATTTCTCCTGCGTTTTTTTGTTTATATAATTTCACACTACCTACAATTACAATTTTTATTCTAAGATTGCTTTGTGTTATTCTTAACATTAAATATTAATTATTATGACTAGAAATAAATTATGTGTTTCATTTATACTCTATAGTAAATTATTATTTAAATATATTTGATCCTTGGGGAAGGCATAAGACCAGTAGAAGACGTCTTTTAGCTGAGAAGATGACGATGACAACCCTAAATTTATTTGGAGCTTTACAAATTTTTCAAGCGTCATTATATTATAATTGTTTGATGATCTCTATCAATTAGTTTGACTATACAGTTATCAGAACAAACCTATTATGATAAATACAAAAAAATATATTTGGGTAAATAGATTTTAGGTGATTTTTTATTGTTTGGCGACTACATTTTGGCGACAAAGCTACTATTTTGCGGGCAAACCTTATTATTTAAGAAATGTTAAACCAATTAAATTGGCAATAGCTTAAATGATAACCTTTTTTAATGTTCCATTTCTGGTTCCTTCGATTTCCAGAGCTCTCAATGAGTTAAAGTATAAAGTTAGAACAAATAGTATTCCGCAAAAGAATGGTACCTACCTTCTCACATACTCCAGTACCTATCGTGTGTAGTTATCACATTGTGTAGTTTAGTTATGCGTTTGATAGGCTATTCTTTTATTATCCATTCCTAGTTTTTAATTAATTTATGTTTCTGTTGTGAATATGGAAGATTTGTCCAAGAGTGATAAAATAGATTCAAAAAACGGAATTTTAAAATATTTTAAAAAGTAAGCAAAATAATAACAGTTTGTTGACTAGACAGATCACCACGTCAGTTACATACTTCGTGTTACGTCAGCTGCTGTTGCTAAAGAAACTTCGCAAGCTCCTTTTGCAATTCTGCATCCAATTTCAAAAAGAAAACTGTTCTGAGCTTCTGTCCTCTATGCGTTTCCTAAAACCTGTAAATCCTGTAACAATCCTATCCTACAATAGTTACCCATATCATCTCCAATCCTCACCGGCGCGAAGTCCTCTCTTCTCCAAGTGATGGAGGGCTGCGGCACTCCCGAGGCAGCGCAGTAGAGAGCCACCGCCTGGTTCTCCTGGACTGTCACCTCGCTGCTGCCATTGTCCACTATATCCGGAGGCACTGTCAAGCAAAAGATAATAATCATAATAAATTACAAAGTATATCGAATCATCAATAGAACTAAAGACCCAGAGGAGGGTAGAGACTGTGCGACAGACTGGCGTCATCCCAATATCGAACCACAACAGTCTAAACATATTGAATATTCACCCACTTACTTACATCGAGTTGCATAGGCTTGTCCCGACATTTATATCTCCTTGGCCAAAAGCCCGCGGCATAAATGCTATCGCCAGACATGTTAAAAATATGTTTAAATAAAAAAACAAAATAATTACAGTAAATTTTTTATTTTATGGAACTTAGTATATTAATAAAACTTGGACTGTTAATCGTAATATTTCCATAAATATATAAGACATATTACAATAGCTCTTTTATATGTTATTATTCCCTTAAAAAGTAGGTTTGTCAAATACATAATTAGACTTAACCTAGTTTGAAATATTCACACTATGAAAGAAGTATTTGTTGCCATTAATATACTAGAGCGGTTGTTACTGTTACTGAAATAAAAGTAACAAGGTACAGTTACAAAAAATATCGCAAGACCCACAAGAATTTCGGTAGATACCAAAAAATCATGAAAACAAATGAATTTGTTTACTAACATTATATAAAAGCAAATGATTTGATTCGATAGCTTCGAACAAGTTATATTACTACTATTATTAGAATTTCAAAGTATATGAATTGTAAAGAAATAGTCTTGTTCAAATCTAATTACAGAATTGTATTGCTAAATGTAATCACATGTTTTAAACAAAGGCTTCCACAAATAAGCTGATAAATAAAGTCTTGTAAAGCCGTATTACATATAGATAAGTATTAATTTTGTGTAAATTGATCAGAGTACATTTGTTTTTATTGAAGGACCCGCGCGGCTCTCCGCGTCGCTCCTGGTCCCAGGGGGATTCCGGAATAAAATATAGCCTCAGTACTTTCAGAGTTTATTTGATATTTTTTTTTACTACTTTCACAGCCGGCAAACGAGCACGCGATCACCTGATGGTCAGTGGCATCCGCGCCCATGGACATCGATAGTCGTAGCTGTTTTATTTATCAATATTGAATGTGGTTATTATATCGACTAACGATGCGTTGACGACCGAAGGGTTCAGTTGGAATTGTTCCAGTGATTACATTGGCTGTGCCGTCCCTTGAACCTGAATATAAACACGTTAATGGGATTATTATGGCGGGAAAAATTGTAAGGTGCCGAGAGGTGACGAGATCTTAACTTTAAAAAATCTTCTACCACTGAAAACGTAGTAGAAATTAACCATATGCCACATTGTAGCGTCCTTGTTTGACTCTGCACACATTGTTACTTGATTAGGTGATTACTTGATAAATAAATAAATGAAATAAAACCCGAATTAAATGACTTAAATATACGGAATTAATTGATCTCTTGATGGATCAATGACGATGATATTAATGATGGGTGTGAGCACGCGCGACCGCCTTGATAAGTCTTAACGCACTAAAATTTAGTTTAAATTAATAAACTGCGTGTCGCAGAATGCTGATGCATAACCTGCTTAATATGTCCAATCTGCATCGTACACACATAAAAACAAACCAAGAAACAAATTTCCTGTTTATAAATGAACCAAAATAGAATAATTGCATTTTTGAAACATTATAATATCGCAATGATATACGCTTTGAGCAAATGTCTTTGTAGCCCCGGGAAGTTATCCCTGAAAACAATTACTCGTCCATCCCGAACCCAATTACAAGTTCGTTTTGTTTCCAGTGAATACTTCATCAAACTTGTTAAATAATAATTCGTACACACTCAAATTGGTTTGCGAAATTTTGATACGGTAAGGTTTATTAAAATAATATGTGGAAGATATATATTGATGAAATTGATTTGCTTGAAATACTGAATTAAAATACTTTTGTTGAAACACACTATAGACTGCCCGGAGAGGTAGCCGTCAGTTATTGGCAAATGAATTGTTATCCATTGCAACTAAGTACTGAGGGAATATGTTTTGTACAAATACCGTTGCTATTCTACAACATCGCGGGTGATACAGTTTTTTAACAGGAGTCAACACTAAACAGTGTCTCTTTTTATACAGTTGCCAAATTTCTTTCCCACATAAACAAATACAAAATCGATGCAACTGATCATGCAATTTGAATTGGAAGTTTTTTAGTTTTTCCAACCATGGTTTTTTATGTGGTTTCACGAATTCATCGTCATATCCTATACGTATAAATGCAAGGCGGCCTGCCACCAGATGTACTGACGATCTCGTTAGAGTTGCTGGTAAGGGCATCGCGCAAGACCAAGCGGCGCGGAGGTCCTTAGGGGAGGCCTTTGTGCTGCTGTGGGCGTCTATGGCTGAATAATGTATCCACAACAGATTTTTCAACTGTCTAAAAAGTTACCGTGTTTAAATAAGAGACATTAACTGTATTAAAGACAAGCTTAGCTTCTTATCCGTGGGATATTGTGTATAAATTGTGGCTTCTGCATAGTTTTCGCTTAGGGTTAGAATTATTAAGATTGATTCCTCGTTTCAATGTGTTGTCTTCTTGTTTGAATTACTAATTCCTCGTATCGATCACAAATATATAATATAATTTATAATATATTAACACAAAAATATTTCCTCCTTATAAAGTATCACGTATAGTGGGCAGTGAACGGTGAGATTACGATCCGTAGAAGTAAAAACCCGCATTAAACCTACCTTTACGGAATAAAATAGCGACTATTCTAACAGGTTGGTGCTACTCCTCTATCTAGTATCTATATTTTTTTAGCTTGTTCCATTTACTGTCCAAGCGCTACTTATCGGTACTCATACGCCGGATAGATATTACGACGAATAACAATAGGAGGTTTGAATTTGGAATTGCCGTTTTAAAGCAGTGGCCATTTTGAAATAAATTAAACCTGCATGGTGTTACATATCAGAGTGAAACTCTTTTCACACGGAAACTATTTTCTAAAACACCACTTTTGATGTCCTGTTTTCAATTGAACAGCTATTGAATAAGCTAAATTCCTGAAAAGGACTCATAAACTTGGAATAGCACTAAGATTTTTAGAGATTTGTAATCATCCTCAAAGTTACTTTTGCTGAGGGCTTCAAATAGTATTATGTATGTTCAGCTCTGAATTTCAGATTCTTCTACGTGTACTACACACAAAATTTTGTAACGCCTTTTTTAAGTATCGAAATTGAGTACGAAAATTGTCAAAATTAATTTAGCAAACTATCCAGTAACATAACGCATTTTGAATTTAATATTAATATCTACCGTATCTATACGATTGATTTAATTTGAGAAAGTCCCAGCAATATCTTCTAATTACATTCAGATCTCGTACGTCATTGCAGGTGCAATTCCGTGACTCTGTGCTTGCGTGTGTATGTTTGTGTGTTAGGCTGCGTATGTGTGAGACGTCACGTACCAATGAAACGGTCGAAGTCTAACTTTATGTCGATTTCCTCTGTAGAGTCCGCATGCACTCTGATAAATGGCAATATTGCGCGGAAAATACTGTTGCTCAGTAGGTTTACTGTTATGAAACTGTACTTGAGTTAGTGATATCTACATATTTATTTGTCACTCTGCCTAAGGACGCGAAGGAAGTTGATACTTCATGTGTGCTCTATTCCATTCTTCAAACACCGTATTTGTTGTATGTTGTACTAATGTTGACCATTTTCTAGTCTCACCATTTTCATCGCTTTATTAGCTATACGTATGTCCAGTAAAATCATAAAAATGAGATGTAAATCTTGAGACTAACGCTAACGTTTGTAATTTGAATATTTTAAGACCTAATCTAGCAAAACACTAAATCTTTTACATAACATTACACATACAGAAAAATGTACAAATGTAATGTACACATCTTTGCGTTTATTACGACGGTTTGATCGTACAAGGCTTCGAACTCACCTAATCGGAGCGGCATTAATCCGCACTTGCGGCGGCAAAGTTGAATATATGTAAACTAACGTTCGGGATAAATATCGCCCGGCTAGTGCAGTTCGTGTTTAGGGGAAACGAGACCTATCCTTAAGGGAACTTAATCACACGTTCCCACAGATGTAATTGTGGTGACCAGGCCGCGACCCACGGCCCGACAATCATTGTCGGAATCGCTTAAGTAAAGTTGATATTGCGATGTAGATCACGCGTTGTGATTGGTCGGTTTGAGTAGCGCGTCACCGCTACAACCCAATCAGCACAAGCCGAATATCTGTTGTAATTGGTACAGGCCGGCCTTGTACAACAACTATTGCCAAACCAAACGTGCCGGCTCGGTGCCCCTAAGATTTAATAAATAGAGATATTAGTTTTTGATTCAATAAAGTTATATTTCAAACTCGCTTTGTTTCAAGGCAGGCAGATAAGTTCTATAAGAACTTACATGAATACCTCCAGAACCTAATTTCCGAACTATTCTAATATAAGAGCAAGGAAGTCTCTAGTGTTTCACAACGAAATAACTGGATTAAATTCAGTCCCCGCTGCAGTGGCTGCTAGCGCGGCACGTACAGAGTGATCCGATCGCCATGCAGTCGCGCTGACGTACGGTCAGCAATGAAAGTCGAGGCAAATGGTAAGTAGTGCTAAGTTTTTGTTTTAAGTTTATGTGGAGATGAGATATTCGATTGCTTTGGTTGTTTGGTTAAATAAATAATCGTTGGCAATTATTCACCAACTTAGACTCCAGTCACTGTAGTGGTAGAAAAGTTTATTTTATAAAGAACGTTTTGACTGCAATAACAAATAATAATTTAAAATTCAATTAAAAAAGCTTTTTCTAAGAGAGGTGCAAAGGAAATGATTTGCTTCTAAGATTAACTTTGAAATGTTATTATGTGATCCCCAAATTTCAATTACATTTATGTATGTATACAGGGTGTCCCAGAAATTACACGTTTATATTATTATTATATTATTATTATATTATTATTTAACGTTTATATATTTATTTAATAAAAGTTTTCGGTTTTCGAGATATTGCCACTTTTGTGATTTTTTATGAAATTTTCACTTTTTTGTTCTTTTTTGCCCACAGCTGCAATAAATATCTTTTCACTCACGATTTTTTTTACCAAGACTATCGTTATTAGCTAGTTGAGATAACCTAGTAATCATTTTGACGCAAACTAGCACACTATGCTAAGAAAAAGAGTTGAATTGTTTCATTTTATTTCATTGCGAAAAACCTGACTCAAGTTTAACTGATTGCTGTGAAAAAAAAATGTATGGCGATGATACTGCACATCATCTTAAAAAACTGCTTGTTTAATGACCTTTTCGAAATAGCATCACAATAGCTATTTTTTTAAACCAAATCTTAGAAAATTTAGATTTTCATGCAAGGTGTGCTACTTGGAAAATAGTACAACTGCATGATAATGCTTAATAGCTAGTCCAGGTAACTTTTGTGGCAAAATTACTAATAAATAAAATTGCAGAAGCACGTAACTATCTATCTTTTTCTCTCTTTTATTGTTTTTTCAGCTTGTATGTAAGCATCAAGACGACCCAAATTTTTTCAACCGCATTTTGTGGAGTGATGAGTCGGCCCACTTAACCATCATAAACCATCATACACAGTTGGCAACTAGAAAATCCACATGAAAGAAGAGAACATCGATCCCAGCATCAATTTAAAGTTAATCTTTGGACTCGGTTCTTGAACGGGCAGATAATAGGCCCGTTCGAACTACCTGGACTTGTTGCCTTGTTACCTTGGACTGATTTTCATCAAACATAGCTAAAAACACTCCCCACTAATTCACCTTTTAAACAAGAAAAATCAAAATCAAAATCGTTTCATCCGTTCGACACCGTTTCACACACTTACACACACACACAGACGCGTCAAACTTATAACACTCCGTCCTTTTGCGTCGGGGGTTAAAAATAATGATAGTAAAATAAACATTTTAAGTTACTTACATCCTTCTGTTTTGTTATTCTTGTACCTACTTAAAACAATTACTTCACTTCTAGTAGGTACCTATCTTCAAAAAACAACAAAACTTGACCTTTGCCAGACCCATTCCCCTGCTCAAACTGCAAACTAAAGTAACGAACCCTAAAGGTAGGGTTACCTACTTTACTGCACCTAAGTACTACCTCGCAAAATTTCAAAGGAGATACTGAAGGAAAAGCGTTGTATCTAGCATGGTCACACTCCTCGGGAACTGGAAAAGCGTTGTATCTAGCATGGTCACACTCCTCGGGAACTGGAAAAGCGTTGTATCTAGAATGGTCACACTCCTCGGGAACTGGAAAAACATAGTAAATGAATTTCCTCAGTATCTTCCTAGTTAATAATTTTTATAGTATACCACATTTTAAAAGAACTCTGTATATATACTGCGGACTCCAAACCAACGTTTTACATATTTCACACTATTTTATGCAAAAAACCTGGCGTCCCATTGGATGTGTTATTAATATGATTTTGTTATAAAAGTGCGAATGGTGCCTTGGTTTCTGACATCTACTAATGTCATATTCGATGTGAATACTCCATTAGTATTGTATCTACTTTTGTTAAATAATGTTTTTTGCTGTATTAATTATTTTTAATCTGCCATATCCATTCCAAATCCATTTGTGTAGGAAGTCATTACATTTATAACACCACAATATTAGAACAGTGATATAACCATTTCCAAGAATATTTAATTAAAATGTCACAGATATTATTACAATAATTGGGTACTGAAATGTGTCAATACACATGTTAATCTGCGGTTCAATAATAGACGCTGCAATAATTCATTTATTCAGTTTGGGCTTTCACGGAGTACCACACAATGAGAAACGCTTATGGTTTTCAATATCCATTAGCATTAGCATAAAAAAAATAAACATACATAATTATATAAATACAAACATCCATGACCTGAGACCAAACATCTGTGTTCATCACACAAAATGATTGCCCCGGCCAGGCTCGCACCTGGGACCTTCGGCGTACTACTTACTACGGCAGGGCTACTTACCACTACACCACTCGGTCGTCATGGTACTCATAGTAGTACATAGTCATAGTACTCGAATATTTTATGTTCAGAAAATGTTTTAAATCTTTTGTAGTCGGCAAATGACCGCGCAAACCCCCTGATGGCACGTGACATCATTGCCCAGAGACCTCATTCCTCGTAGACGCTCCTGATTAATTATATTGCTAGTTATTGATTATGGATTAGTGATGCGTTACCAACCGTAGGCTTAAGTTGGAATTCAATCATTTATTTCTCATCATTGACAATTACTTGTTCTTATTGACGTCAAATAAAGCATGACTACCACCAGCTCGGAAAAACCTTCGTGAAGACAAACTGACAAGAAACTTCACGGGTATAATTATATCAAAATAAATGTACCTATAATTTTTTTATGTCTAAACAGGGATCTGGCATTGCCCGCGTCAACCATATTAGAGGGAATCGAACGACCCGTCACCCGACGCTACCATAAGAAGACCTACTTTAGTGACAATGACGCTTTAGAGATTCATCGGGACTAAGAACTCAACGAACAAAGAGACACACTACACATGTTTTATTACAAATACTTATAAAATCCTGTAAATGACGGGGTTATTACCCAAGGGCTTTTATCGTTCAAATAATCGGATAGTTTATAATAAGCTTTAGTACACAACTTTTACTTTATAGTTTCTTTGAATTTGTCAGCTTTTGTTTCAATAATTACACTGCCTGTCCTTCCCATTACCGGAACAATAATATTCCTTTGAACAGTTTTGTTTGGCGCTCTTCAATAATTTAAGCTTTCGTAGCACATTTAAGATCACATGCTCGTAAAACCTTATAAAAATTCGCTAACTAGGACGCCATAAAGCCTTATAACTTTTAAAGCTGATGTTGTTGAGAATTCTCGAAAGTTATTTATAAAATACTTGTAAAGCAGCCAGCACGCCGACTAACGAACAGAAAAATCTGAGGAAGCTTTGATTTCACGTCGCTTCTAAATGTGGGCTACAGCATGTTGGAAATGTGTATACAAATTTAAGTAACCGTTAAGAAACATGAGGATTTTAAGAGGAAATATTTTTAGGTTACCTAGATTTTGAAATTTAATGTCATAAACAAAATATCGTACTTCAAAACTATATTAGCAAAAGGTATTTTTGTATTTTCGGAAATACTTGTATTAAGATTTTGTTCCCTTAATCTTTAAAAGTATTGAATGTGAAACTGACACCGTCGGACAATGAGTTTCGTCCGAAAGCTGTATTAATGTAATATGTGTGAAAATGAATATCTTTGTTTATTTCCTTGTCACGTCTAAACGACGCAATCCACCACGCACTGTTACGAACACGTTGTCAGTTGCACGTACCTAAAAGGGCATGCAGTATTTCTATCCAAAAAATAAGTACTGTTCCAAACGGATTTGCAAGCGAAGCCGCGGGAATAACCAGTTACGGATAAATTAGAGAAAAAGCGCTTTTGACTGTTTGGAATGATGTAAGATTCTTATTAATTACGCTAATTAAATTCTAAAGGGCATAAGCGGATTTATTTTAAGGCCCGCTAGACCCGGAACTAAGGCGGTCAAACCGAAAATACAGAGAATACTTGGATGCGTGGAAAAAAGAGAAGATAAGAAAAGACCATAGTGTGTATTGTGAGTGGGTTTGTGGCGAAGCGGCCACGACTTCTCTCCTCTTCCAACAAGAAAAACTTATACCTATCAATCTTTGAAAATGTCTAGTAAAAAGTTGAAAACCTTCTCTTTTTGTAATTTATTTAGTACCTTTAATATTAAAGTTCTTTTGATCCACACAGTGTCTTCGGTCGACCGTCGAATTATGTAGGAAGAAGAAAGAACATGTCTAAAAACATTAACTAATTACGTGAACTAATTAATTTATAATTTAGCATCTGTTAGCAAAATTTTGATTCTCCAATTTTAACTTGTAAAACTACCCCACCACATATTTATAAACATTACAAAACAAAAGAGATAAGAAAATGAAATAAAGTTAAAATTCTTTAATGTGTCTTATCTATCTAATTTTGAACTCAAATTGGAATAAATTTATGATAAATTTACATCTTTTTTACTACAAATCTTAAAGGAAATATTGTAAATGTATATTTTAAAACTATGTTTAATGTGTCTTCAATGGGTTCAGCATGGAGAACCTACATAACAAATTATGGCCAATGCTTTTCAAATAGTACGGTAGGACCGAAATTGTATAAACGATAACTCGATCTAGAATATTCTTAACAAGAAACCCGCTTCTTATCATAAGATGTCTGAACATTTTTGTTAGTTAATAACTTTCCGTAGGTATATATTTTATGTATAATCGGTAATAATTTCGTAGTGTGTACGTTTCTTGTTTCCGCTATAAGAAGAAAGCAAATTACCATTCCTATGATGGTCAGTGACCTCTCATGTATCAAAACTTGAATATATCTAATATTTTAATTTAATTAAACTCACCAAAAACCTGCAGCAAATGAGTCTGCGTGATCATGGGCTCCGTGTTGACCTGGCACATGTACCTGCCGCCGTCCGACAGCCTGACGTCGCGGAGAGTCAGCACCCAGGCCTGCGGGTCCCCGTTGGACACGGCGATGCGGTGGTTCTTCGTGATCACGTGGCCCCCGATCGTCAGGATGGTCTGAGTGTCGACTCGCAGCCAAGCTACCTGGTTAAAGTGAATTGGAAATGATTATAAGGTTGTTTGGGAAAAAATTTGTTTCTTTTTTCTTTCTATAAATAATTTCTATATATAGAAAAAGAAATTTCTATAAATTATTTTTACACTGTTGTCAAAATGTGCGAAAGGTAGCATGTCACTGTAATTATAGAAAATAATATTTTTTTTATTTTTTTTTTATTTTTTTTATTTAAGGAAACAAACAGTACAATAAGACAATAAATAATACATTTTACAAACACATCAACCAATAAAGTTTCCACTATAAAAGTTAACAATTAGAAATATCGATCGGTGCGAATACACTTACTAAAGGTAATTAATTAATTACTAATTTATCAGCAAAATTGAAAAGTGAACATTAAAAGACATTTAACATAGTGTACTCGCGTACTGATTTATAAACTAGACATCTTCTTTTTAAAGCACGGTTCAAATTATTTTCTAAACTGACGAAAAAATTGATCTTTGATTGTAATGAGACTTCTTCACTTTTAGAGCAGAAAAAACAAATGATTAAAAATAGGCAACGAAGAAAACCTATTTTGTAAATAATATTTTTGAGCGTAAATAAATCAAGGCGTTGGAACGATGAAAAAGGAGATGTTGTAACACTAACTAAAAAGGGATCTTAAATCCTTTGAGACGTTCAAATAATTAATTCATACCTTTTTATGAATAAAAGTAGTCTTTACAAAGTTAGTATTCGTTTTGTTACTTTAAATTTATTCATCTCGTCTACTATTTATGACAAAAAGTGTCCAAACAAACAGCACGATGTTAGTTTTTCTTGTTTCTTATTATTTTACACACATATTTCACAAAAACAAGCGTTTGTTTTATGAGCACAATGTGCTATCTCGGAAACGCATAATTTCACAGTATAATTACATAATAAGAGCCAACTTCTCGCCCATATACTTGGCTGGACTATAACAAAACACATTTAATTTTAAATTTACGACAGTTACAATTGTAAATGTTATTTGTGCACAATGCCTTCATTCGTTTGGTTATTTTAATTTCGCCTCAGAGACAATGGGGAATTATTTAGATATTTTTAACTTCAAAATGTCCTTTAGCGCATAACATTTGAAGAGACTAAAACTTAAACTAGGTCTTAATCTTCACCTTCATACGGTCACCGTATTACGAAGCTGCCACATAATAGACAATGATTTATGTTTTATTTTATTTATTTGTTTACTTCATAAGAAAGTGAAATTGCATGAAAAGTATCCTGCAGAACTTCTTTGACCACGGCTATCTTTTTGTTATTAACATATACTTCCAACTATCCTTATTTCTGTTCATTTGATAGTTCACAGATATCTAAATAATATATTCATCTAAAGTAATATAACAGAAGAAATTATTATAAATAATTTTGGCAATGCAATAGCTACAATAATCGAATCAATCAAATTGGGTCTGTGGGATTTTTTGACAAAACCTACACAAAAGCTTGAAATGAAATGAAATTCATGCTGCCAAACATATATCCTCTATAGGTTGATAAAATGAGGTGGCATAATGTAACGAGTTCGGACAGCACTAGACGGCCATATTAAGTAAGGCAGCGAAACAAAGACCGGCCGACGCATTTCAGAAAATTGCTCCGGTCCGTAATAGGCGTTATTTCATATTTTATGCGAAGTCAAATTCAAGTAAATGAGAGTCGGGATATTGTTCGATGTTATTAGGTCGAGCCGGCCGATTCCGATATCTTCAGTGTCGATCGGAGTTTAAGTAAAAGGTTGTGAAATGGTTTGATATTTCGTTATGTTTTATAATTAATAGTTGAGAGGAACAGGTTATAATTACAACAGGTTTTTATTTAATGCTACTGTCAGTGCTTCGTTGAAACCGTGATAACGTTTCATCGTCTAAAGGTTCATAAAATTGTAAAAACGCAAATCTTGTCTGTTTGTTTGCGTGTTAAGGCATCGCGAAAATTAGTTAATGAAACTTAACGCAGTTTTATTTAATGGCAGCTTTATTTTGACATTATAGCCAAACACTACACACGCGGTGATAAATTAAAAGTAATAAAACCCAATTCTTTGAATATCTTATTAAAGTTCATTCCCTACTGTTTCCTACAATGCTATCTACATCTACACTACTAATATAAAAAGGAAAGATTTGTATTTTATGTGTATGTTTGTAATGAATAAACTCAAAAACTTCTGTGCCGATTTAAAAATTATTTCACCATTAGAGGGCTACAATCACCCTGAGTAACATAGGCTAGAAAAGATTAGGGATCCTTACTAAACTTTAGAAACGTAACCCAAGGTGTAAAAAAATGCCATTAAACATCTTTCGACGCATGCGCTGCGGAAACTATTGATGATAGAACAAAAGCATGTTCTACGATATCAAAGAGCATATCAATAACTACAAAAAACTTCGTGATACTATATGTCCAACTATTATCGTTACGTCACAATAACCACTTTTTACATTTAAAAATTGATAGATATACCGACCAAAATTAGACCATGTTATTGATAATTACAGGCAGATCAAAAAACAGCGTTCGAAGCTATAATTAATAGTGTATAAAATAACAAGGGTAGTCTATTTTCTTTGGACGCGCCTGATGAAAGAGGTAAAACATTTCTTGCCAATTCAATATTAGCCAAAATACGACAATCTGGAAGAAAAGCGCTGGCAGTTGCATCTTCCGGAATTTCTGCAACTCTATTAAATAGTGGTAAAACTGCTCACTCCACCTTTAAATTACCGTTGGCTGTGTCTTTAGAACAACAATCTGTATACTCAATCCGCAAAAATGGTCCACTGGGGAAGCTCTTACAGGACACGTTGCTGATTATTTGGAATGAGTGCACCATGAGCCATAGAGCTCATGTTAAAGCTGTGGACCGCACA
This sequence comes from Marasmarcha lunaedactyla, assembly GCA_923062675.1. Lineage (NCBI taxonomy): Eukaryota > Metazoa > Arthropoda > Insecta > Lepidoptera > Pterophoridae > Marasmarcha > Marasmarcha lunaedactyla. The sequence continues at coordinate 3,408,824 of OV281344.1, forward strand.
TTAAAAGACATCAGAAACAGGCAATATGACGGGGGGCGTAACCTTTGTGTTGGGTGGAGACTTTCGCCAAACATTACCGGCTATAACAAAAGGTACACGTGCCGACGTTATTAAAGCGTGCCTCAAATCCTCACCTTTATGGCAATCAATTGAAACTCTCAATTTGGGCACAAATATAAGAGCACATTTAAGTAATAACTACAATGGAAATTTCTCAAAAAAATAAAATACTTCAACTTGGAGAAGGAAAATTACCATCGACAGTTGCAAATAGCCACCAAGTATTGTTGGACAATGAATTAGCTCAAACTGTTAACAGTCTAGAAATTCTTATAGACACAATCTATCCCGACATCAAAAATCTCACAGAAAGAAACTTCAATTGGCTCTGTTCGAGGGCATAGTGTCACCGAGAAACGACTCATTAAATGAGATAAATACAATGATTATGGGAAAAGGACCGGGTGATTTTAAATGTTACAAACCTATTGACACCGTGTGCAACATCGAAGATACAGTATTTAGAATATAATTTTTAAATTCCCTCAATCCTGCCGGCTTGCCACCCCATGAACTTAAATTAAAAGGAGGTACTCCCATTATGCTAATAAGAAATTTAAGCTCTCCCAGTATGTGTAATGGCACAAGACTTTTAATAAAGGAATTACGTAACAATGCAGCAACAATCATCACTGGGCCCGCGGGTGGACAGCTCGCTCACATTCCGCGAATCCCGATGATTCCGACGGATTTGCCTATATCCTTTAAAAGGTTACAGTTTCGTGTGAAGATTTCATTTGCCCGTACAATAAATAAATCACAGGGACAAATTTTTTCGATTGTTGGCATCGACCTAAAAAAAGAGTCCTTCTCTCATGGGCAATTATATGTTGCCCTTGCTCGAGTAGGATCTCCTGAAAATCAATATAATAGGTCTTTACCTATGAAACTGCCGTTTTGCCGTACTGGCCATTTCAAATGAAAATATTTTTTTTTTTGACTGATAATTCTAATTTCAAATTAATTTTATTTGACAAACATGGAATTCTTTTTCTAAAATCGTCATTTGTTTAATAGTTAGTGTTTTGTTTTCAACGCATTCGAACATTTTTCGTTATCATGGATAAGTTAAAAATTCGAGTAATTATGGAGTATGAGTACCGTCGTGGCAGCAAAGCGGCACAAGCGGCACGCAGCATCAACGACGTTTACGGAGCGAACACTACAAACGAACGCACCACCCGTTATTGGTTTACCCGCTTCCGTTCTGGAAATTTTGACCTGAAAAATGAACCCCGTGGTCGTCCGAAAACTTTGGTCGACAATGACGAATTAAAGGCAATTGTGGTAGCTGATGAAACTCAATCCACGGCTGAATTAGCAGCAGCTTTCGACGTTAGCATCAAAACAATATTGGTCCATTTGCGTCAAATTGGCAAGGTAAAAAAGCTTGACAAATGGGTACCCCACGAACTCAATGACCGCCAGCGCGAAGTACGCGTGGAGACGTGCCTTGCACTGCTCAGCAGGCATACAAATGAAGGAATTCTGAACCGTATTGTTACTTGTGACGAGAAATGGATCCTGTTTGACAATCGTAAGCGCTCAGCAAGTTGGTTGGACCCTGGTTCAGCACCCAAACAATGCCCTAAACGAAAACTTACCCCTAGAAAAGTGATGGTCACTGTTTGGTGGTCTAACGCGGGTGTAATTCATCACACCTTCTTGCCAAACGGGACAAGCATTACTGCAGATGTGTACTGTGAAGAACTGAACACAATGATGGAGAAGCTCGCACGTCTCCAACCAGCTTTGGTCAATCGTTCGGCTCCACTGCTCCTGCACGACAACGCGCGACCTCATACTGCTCAGCAGACGTTCTCCAAGCTACAAGAGTTGGGGTTGGAAGTTCTCCGTCATCCGCCGTACTCACCAGACCTTGCGCCTACAGACTTCTACTTTTTCCAGAATTTGGATAACTTCTTGGCGGGAAAAAAATTCAATACCCGAGAGGCAGTACAAAGTGCCTTTGAAGAATTTGTTGCCTCCCGTCCAGCTGATTTCTTCAAGAAAGGCATCAATAAGCTACCAATGCGTTGGCAAAGATGCATTGATTGCATGGGTGATTATTTTGATTAATAGAAATAAAAAATATATAAAAAAATTACGCTTCATTTATTTCGTGAAAAACGGCAATTTCATAGGTAAAGACCTAATATATTGTTATCACCTACAAATACTACTGCCAACATAGTGCACAGTGAAGCATTAAGGTAAAAGTTTTGTAAAATAAAAGTAAGAACCGATAGAATTAAATAAAGCTTTAAAATAAAAATGTAAATACAGAAATGTAAAGTTTACAATGACTTAGAAAAAGTCTTCAAAATAAATACACACTCCTAAAACCACAAAAAAAGTAAAAATTTAAAGAAAACAACAGTTATTAAATATAATATTTAGAAAGTAATAAGATCAATTAGAAAGAATTATATTTTGTTTATTTCGCTCTTAATATTTAAGTTCGTTTCAAAATCGCCGGTTTCCGTATGTATCTTTTAAATTAGGCCGTATTGTTGAATTAGATTTACAAGTTTTATAATTTAAAATTGAGAGACTATTTGGTTTTATGATGTTGCTAAAGTTGGCAAAGTTTCATTCGCAAGTTCTACTGTTCAAACAAAAGATTTTTCTAAGCGTTCAAAAGTGTCAAAATGTGAATACAGAGCCAAAACCAACATATTAAACGTCGGCTCTGACTTGCTAAATAAAATTCAAAAAACTAAATAAACTTAATGGATTTATTAGGCACTTAATTTAAACTGCCGCCTGCCTACGCTGAACAAGCTAAGTAAAGCCCAAAACATAATTTCTCATTTCGCATTCTTTATCAAAATCTCTCAAATCTCTCAAAAGTTCTCAAAAGTGTATTTTAGGTAAATTGGCTTTGAGTAAAATTCTCCTAAATTGTCCTTATTCCGGACACGCGTTACCTTCAGAAATGATTGGCTTCTCCAAAACGATTGGTATTCATTAGTTTTAACCTTTATAATTGGTCATTTGCGGGATAAATGTTTCCGTCACTGGCTCGTGTACTTGCGACCGTAATGACGTGTAGTCCAGCCCCCGTCGACCCCGCCACACGGGTCCCAGCCGTCTCGGATAGAATAGCAGAACTCTAGTAAATGAATTATTGCCACTATTAGCCTGAGTAATGGCCAGTCTTAGGTAACTGTGCGCAGACATGTCTGTTTCTTGTAGGTATTTAGTCACTGCGCTCGTTTAGAAAGCAATTTCGATATCTCATTGAAGTAACAATAACTCATTGAAGTAAATAATTTACTAAAAAACTTTGAATTAAAAATCTTAAATGTGTCAAAGGGGATCCTCTGCAAGATATTTCCTTATATCTCTAATATAGACAATGAGTATTTCCAAATACCCTTAGACAAATTGCGTTTTCATAAATTTGTGGGTATGCCCTTACGTAGGTACGTGATAATTAAATTTACATTAAACAACACTCGTTGTGTACATGTTACTTTGAGGTTTTATGGCTATAATAACTGTAAGACAAAGGTGGTGTGATAAGCAACTCAAAAAACATTGAAGTAACTAGATACTTTTATCCTGAAGTCTGAGTTGTGGGGTCGACATATCAACTGTGGATATGTCGACACCAAAAAAAAGTCTGAGCAGGTAACTATTTTAGACAATATAATAATTTACCCAACAATCATCTTGAAACTAAATCTTATAAATATGTGTGTTAACTAGCAGTCGAACATGAGACCTGTCAAATATTTGTGATTATTGTAGTAATACGAGGGTAGATTGAAAAGTTCGCGGCCTAAATAAGAAAACACAGGTATAATGCAATTTTGTTTGCACAAAAGTAACATGTTGTTATCCATACACTGCCGGTTTTAATCATCTAGAACAACTTTTGGAATTTTACTTCGCGATTTAACTGCGATACAAAATGTCTTTTGTGCTTTTATTCGCGAAAATTTCTTATAATGCAAAAATGTACACAGGGTGATAAGTAATCATGATGAGAGACCAAAATATCAACAATTTAAACCTAGGTTAGTCAAACGCGGTCGTTATAAGTACTATGTACCAGTCATAGTTAATTTATGGAAGAGTTTTATTTTAAAGAGTTATTTACGTTATAGTTAATTATAAGTTATTAACGAACTTTCAGTGTAGGTTAAAACAATTTTGATTTACCCAGGAAGTATTTTGCTAATAATATATATACCCCATAGATTCAAAATACACACAGTTACCTTATAATTCTGCAGGTCGTCCACCAAGCACGTGAGGGTAGCGTCTCGCCCTACCACCACGGACATGTTGGAACTCGGACCCAGGAATTTGGGATAATCTGCAACGTGAGACAAAGAATATCATTATGTCATAAATAAATGAGAAAGTTTTCAATTTAAATAAGGAAAATTGGCACAATGTGCAACCGCGCTTTGGCCAAATATGGAGGGGAAAAAAACAGGAAAGAAAACAAAACATGGCAGCGTTAGTCGTGGCAGTTTTAATTATCGATATTGCTTGTGATTATTATATCGAAGCATCACCGGCCTTCGACTTCACTTGGAGTTGACTTTGTTCCAGTAATTGCACTGGCTGCCCCTCCCTTTGACCGGAACACAACCACATTAGCGTGATTCATTATCGCCTCAGATCTAAAAATAAGAAACTCGACTTTACTACGACTATACAAGCCGTTAATACTAAACTACTATAAATATAGCTTCGTTAATATCAATCGCACAATTGACATTCAAAAATATATGACATTAATTATTATGACCAAATATCCCTATAAAATGACATTATTTAATTAATTTTATAAATGAAACGTCGGCCTCTTTATTGCTACACCCTAAGAGGTATACATCTGATCATAAAATATTGTATACCATTGTAAATTACCATGTGAATGCAATAAGTATATTCAGTATTTATTGACAACTCTCTAAAATCATGTATCACTTGTCATATAGGACACCAAGCCAAGACTTTCAAACATAACGTCATGTATTCCGGATACGAACATTACTATTTATTTCGGTATTTTGTGCCAGTATTTATTTATCTATCTTGAGTTTGTTGTTCTTTAGCAGCACTTGTTCTGTTTATTAGTAGCAAATGATTGAACGTGGAAGCTACAGTCAACCCGTGTAGTTCACTTGGTCGGTTTTTCTTAGGTGTAGGTGAAGTTCCAGGTCAGACAGATGTCTTTTCAGATCTTTATCGTCAGGCGTTTTTCCTGTTAAGTGGAAGGTGGCAAAAATCGTTTCTGTACTCAAAAGCGGTTATCTTGATGTTATAATTAATTATAGACCAATATCAATATTAACAGTTTTTGCTAAAATTTTTGAAGCCTTGATTTGTCCTATAATGCACAGCCACATGAAGCAGTCACTCATGGATCACCAGCACGGTTTTGTCAAGGGAACGTTAACGACTACTAATCTACTTTCATATGTTGATACACTGGTCGAAGCTTTAGATGTTCAAGAACAAGTAGATGTAATCTATACTGATTTTTCTAAGGCCTTCGACAGGGTGTGTCATGCGACTTTACTTCGCAAACTTTCAAGGTATGGTTTTGGCGGTTCACTGTTGCTTGGTTACAGTCGTACCTTGCTGGACGATCTCAATTTGTTGTTCTGAAGGGTTTCCAATCAAACCTTGGAGTACCACAAGGTTTTCATTTCGGGCCATTGCTTTTTAATATCTTTATTAACGATATCTCAGACATTGTACGACATAGCAAGTTATTTTTGTATGCAGATGATCTTGAAATAACCAAAGTTATTAAAAATTCTCATGACACTGAAATACTTCAGTATGATATGAATAATCTATCAGATTGGTGTGATCGTAATTGAAGTCGATATTATTGACGCAATAATATCGAAGGCATCAAGAATGTTGGGCTTTGTTATTGGAAACGGAAAAGGGTTTAAAAATCCAATTACAAAAATTACAGTGTTCAACGCTTATGTTCGAAGTCTTTTGGAATATAGTCTAGTGTGCAGTGTAGTGTGGTCTCTACAACATAATGTACATCGTCTGCGTATCGAACGGATTCAAAAGCGCTTTACTAGGCACCTAGCTTACTCAGGCGTTCTACATAAAATTTGCATAGCTATAATGACAGACTGAATCATTTCAATATGGACAGTTTAGTCAATAGAAGAGTCTTCCTAGATTTAATATTTTGATACAAATTATTCAGAGGGTACATAAACTGTCCCGGGCTTCTGAAAAAATTCCAACTCAAAGTACCACGTCGAGTTCCTCGCAATCCGGTCAATTTACTGCATACTCCCTTTGCCCGTACACATTTACGACAACATAACGCCATCTACCGATTGTCACATACCTATAATTCTCTTGGACAGGACGTTGATTTATTTAATGATTCTTTGATTGCGTACAGAAAGAATAAGAAAATTAATCAAATAATTTTTGACATTATAATTTTATTTTTATTACTTATCATTGACATAATATATTAATCAGTATTAAAAATCACACACTCAACTATACTTATCAAATTCTGTAGGCTCTGATCAAACACTTAAACATCCATGCCCTTAAATACTTTTATTGCATAACCTATGATTTACATTATCCAATTTGTAAAAATTCTTAAATAATTTAGGTAACTTTTGTCAAAGTTTCTTATTAATGCATGTTGTGGCAGCCTTAAATAGAGTGTACATTTATCCCTTTTTTACTATAAGAATATTTAGTTGTAAGTCCTAATGTATTACGCACTGGTTGTCCTATTATATAATAAATAATAAATAAATGTCACTTTGCATAGAACAGGACATTTTGCGCCAATTCTGGCCTTCAACATTATTGTGTTGATTTAGCTCGTTATTCTTAATACTGCGGTATTATTTAAATTATGAATGATACAGTCAATGAAGTACCTACAGCAGTAGATTCACTTAAAATAATATTTCGACACGTGAAAATATTATTTTATTATTCAAAGAAATATTTACCATATTTTATATCGAAGTTTTAGTTTAGTTGTATTAATCACAATAACAAATATTTGTAATCCATAATTCATACATGAATGATACTTAAATACATTTTTAAGAAACAAATACTAGCGTGTTAGCTTTTCTAGCTTATCTAGTTGACAAATGTTGATTCACATTAAAAATATTTATAAGTATATATAGTTTTTATAAGTGAAAACTTCTGAAATATTTTTATAAATATTTAAGCCTTAAATAATTATAAAATTACCAGTATATGTATTAGCTGTAAGTTTTCCGTTGAGAATAAAATAAATAAATAATTAATTGCCTGTTAAGCAACATACAACAAAAAACTAGATAAACTAAGTTTGATTTGATAACTTCAAAGAAATTATTGTGACTTTAAATTTCACAAGTTAGTACAATGAACCACTAGTCAGAGTAAGCTATGATTCTTTTCCTCGGTGCGCGAAGGTTTTAATAAAAAAGTTTTTACCCGCGCTATCCAGTAATTTTCATGAAAAACGTGGCTTTCACACTTTACAGTTGGAAACAAAGGCTCTTTTGGAGTCAGTAAAAATAGAATTCATCATTTAACTGAACTGCGCTCTCGACACGAACGATTGAACAATTATTGTGCAATTTATTAATTTTTTACAAAGCACTGCATAAACTGAAATACAATATGTATCGATATAAGCATGCGTTAATTATATCGCGCTATTAATTAATTAATAAATTGTCGTCCATTTTTATTTTCATTGCTATTTTTCGAAGCACAATTTGTTTTGAAATGAAAACGAGAAATTATATGTGAGTTTATTTTGATAGGATTCCGTAATCTGATAAGGATAAAAGCATCGAATTTTCACTAGCTCCCTGCGGGATGTATGTTTGCTAAACACACTACAATATAAAACTAACGGTTATTTCAATTCATTGCATAGCGTGTCATTCATGAATCTAGTACTTATAGAATAACGACAATTCTTATATTTCTCTTCGCAGATTAAAAAAGTTCGTATTTTGTAATTAAAAATACTGAGCCATCTTTTACATCCAAAATAACTCATACCTTAATCCAGGTACATAATGATCAGATCAAAAGAAAAAGAAAATCTGAGAAACAATAGAAGGTATAAATAAAACGAAAATATTCAGCACATTTAATGTACATCTTTACTGAATCCAAGCGACTAAAGTGTTTCAGCGACGATACATGTAAAACGACTAATTCAGATTTATTGCACAGATCCTTTTGTTATATCGCCATGTTTAATTTCGTATAGTGGCGAAGTTGCATTTTATTGTGCAGCAGACCGTTTTACCAGATTAGACGAAAACTCTTTGATCCGACTAGACTGGCTGGCTAACAATGGAATTTCAAATAGTTAAGAAACTTTTTTCATAATTGAAACTGAGAACAACCGATCGGGCTGATGGTAAGTGGTGAATGTGTACACGGACTTTATTGGTCGACAGTGTTAATTTTGTTTAGAAGTTAAAACTGTTAAGTTTTTCATTTATTTTGTGCAATACAATGTTTAAGCACTCACATTAATTTTTCTGCTTAGTTTGTTGACGAATAGTCATCACGTATGAGATTTAAACTCTTGCTTTGATTTTTTGCTTTGACTAAGTCTTTTTAGTATCGGCAATATGCAGTATCATTACCTATAGCAGTAGGCTTGAGGTTATCACATCCAGCTATTCCGATTATCCCGGTAAATTCGCCCAAGCGACTACAAAACCTATGCGCTTTCATTTTAAGAACCAATTTTTGTTTTGTTTAGTGACCCTTATTAGGTCGCAGCACTAGCGCATTGCTCAGAGCTGCACTCAGATCGTGCGTGTGTGCTCATCATTAAAAACGCACCCAACTACTACTTCGTCTGTGGTCGCACATTACGATGAATAGACTAAAAAAGTAGGAGGGCGCGTCTAGAATGGCACTCACTACACCACGTCACACACTTTAGCTTTGACATGATAAAGAGAGCATCCGGGCTAAGATAATAAAATAAAAACTTTAGTGCTAATGAAAGCAGGTACAGCTGAAGGTATAAAAATTCTTTAAAGAACTTCCAAGGGTCACGACTCACGTATCTTCTGAATTAAATTTCCAAGGACCACTCGGATTAGATACTAAATAACTTAGTTAATTAAGACTTGCTACTCCAATTAACATTATTTTGGATTTGTTTGGTGTATGTAGATATATGTTCATGCGAATTTGCACTCTAAAGGAGTGCAGCTTTGAGTTTGTATTCACTTTGTTTGAGATATAATTGTATCAAGACAAAGGGAGCCTGGCTAAGTCGGTTAAGAGATGTTTAAATTCTTATGAAATGAAATTATTCTTTAGTCTTTGTTGCGTGAATTTAAATTGCTCGTGAGCACTTTGGGGGATTAACCTGTGAAATGTTTTAATCTGTATTATTTATTATTTATGTCCATTGCTTTGGATATTTTAATACATTTTTTTTATAAAATTGAATAAAATCAGATATTAAACGAAAGAAAACTTTTGCAAATTTATAGTCTTACAAAACTTTAGAGTTGAAAAGGTGTTTACTAATGTAACAACTTTATGAGTTTTTTTGTGATTTTGTTTGTTTTGGAGTTAGTTTTATTTGCAAGAAGTTTTATTTTATTGAGAAAGTGAAACCAAAATGGGATTTTGAAATGCACAAAATATACAGCAACAACCAACAAAAATGAACACTAAATAGTAAAATCTTGCTCAACTTTTTACATTGTAATAAGAAATCAACGTCATATTATCTCTAACTAATAAATATTCTTAAATTTATTTATTTATTTATTAGGTTACCAACAGAGTGTACATCAAAATAGGCAAAGGTATATAACATAAAACAAACAAAAGATGATGATGAACTGAAGAAAAAATACAATGCTGCCGCCAAGTCTTGCGAAAAGGTGATCAGGAAAGCTCGCTTTGACCACATTGGCCACATTGGAGACAAGATAGCGTCATATACTTCAGGAAGCAAAGCTTTCTGGTCTTTGGCCAAGTCGGTTGAGTCGAACTTCTGTCGCCCATCGCTGCCACCTCTGAGGAAGCTCACGGTTCACTGGCCCACACTGCAAAAGAGAAAGCAGACCTCTTTGCTAACCTTTTTGCAGACTATTCACGTCTAAATAGTCAAGGTAAAGTCCCACCCCAGTTACCTCAGTTGGGACCCAAAATGGGTACCGTTCATATTCGCCAAAAGGAGGTTCTTAAATGCTTGCAGAATTTAGACGTGAACAATGCCAGCGGCCCCGATGGCATACCTGCCGTTGTGTTAAAACACTGCGCAGCCGAGTTGTCTCCCATACTAACGCGCCTGTATCGACTCTCTTTGGAATCTAGAAAGGTCTCTAAATCCTGGAAGCTGGCTAACGTGCAGAAGCTAACGTAAAAGAAGGCAAGCCGTGCAGATCCCATCAACTATCGACCTATTGCAATCACCTCCATACTTTGCAAAGTTATGGAGCGTGTATTGAACTATCGTCTCCTGGCATACCTTGAGTCCAACGAGCTCCTTAGTGATAACCAATATGGTTTTCGCAGTGGACGCTCGACTGGAGATCTTCTTGTGTATGCCACTCACTTATGGATTTGGCCTTAAAGAAAGTGTCCGATTGGGGCGAGTCCAACTTGGACAAATTTAACCCGTCAAAAACAGAGGCGTGTTTATCCTGCGCCAAAAAGAGCAGTTTCGACCTAACGCCCACTTTCCAAAATGTCTCTGTAGCCTTAACCGACCACCTAGGGCTTCTGGGCGTAACCATATCGTCCCAACTAAACTTCGGGCAAAAAATTGTGTCCATGGCTCAAACTGCTTCAAAGAAGTTGGGAATCATCTCGAAGGTCCGACGGTATTTCAGCCCTGAACAGCTACTTAATTTGTATACAGCTCAAGTACGATCTTGTATGGAGTACTGTAGCCACCTTTGAGATGTATTGCAAAGTACCAACTAGAAGCGATGTCCACGCAGTTGACCGAAGAGCCCGAAAAATTATTAACAACTTTGACCTCACCACCAAAAAACTGCAAAGCCTCGACCATCGTCAGAAAGTTGCCAGTTTAGCAGTCTTCTACAGATTACATTTTGGAGAGTGCGTCTTTTTGATCAGGTTGAACCCACACCCTTCTTGCATCGGACTACTAGACGCAGACAGACCTTCCATCCCATCATGGTAGACATCCCAAGAAGTCGAACCAAACGCTTCGATAGTTCCTTTTTGGTGCGGGTCGCCAAGGTGTGGAATGAAATGCCTGCGTCTGTTTTTCCAGAAAACTATAGTCCTAGTTCTTTCAAGCGTCAAGTGAATAGGTATCTCGTGGATAGACGTGTAACACCTTCGTCTTCATCGTCACTTTCCATCAGGTGAGATAGAAGACAAACGTCCAATCCTTTTTCAATAAAAAAAAATGCCACTCTAATTACAGGTGACGTCGACATCCGTAAAGTATACGACTGTAACACAATCTATAAGTAGTTGTTAATTATTATTTGATTTTAAATAATTTATTTATATAAAACAATTTTTCAAATATACAATGAACAAGCGAAAACAGGTATGAGGTTATCAATATTAATTTAAAGTGTTTATTTAAAACAATTATTTAAAAACAAAAATATACAACAATATAAAACGAACAAGAAAAACATGTGTAACGTTATAATTATTCAAGGTACGTTTTTGTCAGTGTAAAGTTATTTAAGGGGTTTAATAGATTTGATTACCCTGGCTACAGAATCCTTGAAGACACTGAGGCCTAGTCCAAAGAATGAAAAAATTTACGATAACCAGCTTTCTTCAAATCTTTGTAAAAGGCAATTAGCCTGGACTTTTCAGGTTAGATTCAGCTCGTTAAATATGCCTAAAAAATGGTGCAGGTCTCAATTAATCGATTGGAATGAAAGTGCTTTGACGGACACCCAACTCTGTACATTATGAAATATTTTTCCTTTACACACTCAAGTGCAAAGTTAAGGCAACGCCTATTTTCCTACCCTAAGTGGCACTTTTTTTTCAAAAGACAAAACATGTACACTAGAATTACATTGAAACTTATGTATAATTATAAGCCAACAAGAAAAGTTATTCACGGAAACCGTGGGCATTTTGAGATCCTTGTGCAGATCTAAGTTGCGGACATAGGGCGGGGCCCCGACGCATTTGCGTAAGAACCTATTTTGAATAACTGAGGCGGATACAAGTTTTGTAAAGTGCAAATTAGAGTCGCGCATATTATTATAACATATTGTGAAAAGTATAAGTACTGAAAATACATTTTATTGGTATGAGTACAAAACAATATTACGTGAAGTTTTTATATAAAACCATAAAACAGCTGTTGTCCACATGACATAGATTTAAAAAATTTGTTCGTAAAGTCGACGTGTACGTGCGAGAATGTAATTGTAATGCGTGGTAAATATTATAAAATTTAAGTTTTTACCTACCAAATAGAAAGTTTTAATTTTTTATAATTTTGAAACAGGTCTTACAAACCGTCGTCCTAGCTCAGTAGTTGAAGTCAATCGCGCCAGTGGCCTAGTTAAAGACGGATGGCGGAACATTTACTGTGCACAAAGAAAATTTGCGAAAAATTTCGATAAATCAAAAGTTTATAACTAAGTTAATATAAATGTAGGTATGTATAAATGTATGTATGTATGAATTTATAAATATATGTATATATGTGTATTTTTTATTATTTTTTATTATGTAAGTAAGTGTTTAAGTATATGAATGCAATATTTATGTGTGTATGTAGTTTTTAAGTGAATGAAAATGTTATACTTTCATATATGCCGAACCTGATCTTGATTGTAACATCAAGTTTCCGGTTGTCTGGTAGAGATCGCTGTGTAGCAATAAGACCGCCAAATATAACCTTATTGCGTAATCAATTTTTAACGGTATTTATTATTATAAAGGTGTATTGAAAAGTATATAAATAAATAAATAAACATATTTTAAACGGAGGGATCAATACTAAAAATTGGTTAACGAGGGCGATGGTTGGATCCCGCGTTAAATCTTGAACGGGTGCCGTTTGAGTATACAGTAAATTCAGTGTACCCGTGAAGTTTCTTGCCAGTTCTTCTTCACGAAGGTTTTCCCGAACTGGTGGTAGAGTCATGCTTTATTTGACGTCAATAAGTACAAGTAATCGTCAATGTTGAAAAATAAATATTTGAATTTGTATAAGAATTGGTCTAATTTTTGACAATTAAATCGGTTTTGCCTATTAAAAAGTCGTCATTGGCTATAATTGTACTTACCTTATCGAGTTCTTTGTCTCTGTGTACTTGGCATGTCATGAACACTGCAGGTATTAAGCCCCGTTATATTAATGAACCGACGTCATCTGCGGTTATTGCGTTTAACTCCAGTCTAAAGACATTTTAAGCCTTCGGGATCACTCCCAACCCGAATAATTCCCGACAGGTATGATTTCGCTGCGGTTTGCAGCTCCATCTAGCGAGTGCGTTGGAAATTGACAGTAATTAGTTAAACTTGAAATATTTGAGACTGAAATTTGCCTGGACTTCGTAGCCCTCGGGATCTGTTACTTTTTCTGGAAAATACCATATGTACCTACTTTTATGTTGCATGGTTTGTATTTGCATGGGTTTATCACGATTGGTTGTGAAGAAAAACCATGACTGTGTATAAAACAAACCCATTTTTGCATTTTTAATGTAAGTTTTTTTTTTCAGTTTTCATAGTCGGCGGATAAGCAAACGACCCTTCTGATGGTTAGTGGCATCCATTCCCATAGACATCAATCATCTGGATAAAGATAGGGAAATTGCCTGATATAGTTATGTATTAGATTCAGATTTACATGCACAACGTGTTTTCTTGATTTCACTGACTGTCTTTTCCTTTTAACCTATACACAACCACGAAACGAGGTTATTGGGTGGTCCATAGCAGGAAGGGCTGTAATATCACCCCAACTAATCTTAGGAAAAAAACTCTACTACCACAAAATTCCCTTTCCTTCCTAGGAAAGACATGGAGTTCTAAGACCTGGAAGTCTCACGACAGCCCTGGTTTATCGGGGGATTAAAAAAAAGTAGCACAAATTACCGCAAACTTTTACATATAAAAGTATGACGTGACGTCATTTTACTATTTCCCTCAAAGCTGAATCCAGTTTTGAGGTTATTGCCAATAAAGATACAGATTTATGTACAATCGGGAAACTTGAAGCAGGTTCAGGTTCACCGGATACCCTATAGCGTCATTGTCACTAAAGTACGTCTTCTTATGGTAGCGTCGGGTGACGGGTCACTCACTTCCCTCTAATATGGTTGAGGAGGGCGATGGCTGGATCCCGCATTAACTCGTGAAGCGGGTGCCGTTTGAGGGAGTTCGTCGTTTATGTACTTGGGGGGAGGGAGACTTGCCGAGCTAACGGTTGCAGATAAGAATAATTTTGTGTAGACATAAAGAGACTCTTAAATTTACTTTGAAAAAAATATACCCGTGAAGTTTCTTGCCAATTCTTCTTCACGAATGTTTTTCCGAACTGGTGGTAAATTCATGTTTTGTTTGACGTCAATAAGAACAAGTCAATGTTGAGAAGTAAATATTTCATTTCATTTCATATTTCCCTGCATCCCCTGAAGTGTTGTCGCCCCTAGGCATGCGGAACCTGCACGTGTCCGAACAACGCGCCTTAGCCTAGCCTTTGCCAAGTTCCTCCAATGTACATCATAAAACTATGACTTCAGTCCCAATTTGTTTAGCCACTAGAACAAAAAAAAGCTGACAAGGTTTTTAAGTAAGGATTGAAATTGATCTACCCTTAAATTGTACCTGATAGACTAAAAACAAACACCTATACCATTACAAGTTTCTATAAAGTTTACCCGCCTAGTTTGAAATCGAAATCTCCTTCTATTTGGCGTTTTTCTAAAGACAAATATTGTCAAAGAAATAAGTATCGTTTCAATGGAAAGCTATCATATTCCATAAGATTCCCGAGGTAAACTTGTCCATCTAATTTGACAGTTCACTTAAAGATCAAAGTATCTTGTCTCTAGATGCATTTAAAGGAGGTCATAGTAGCTAATTTAATTATAAAACTTATAGAAATAAGCCATTGTATTATAAACTAGAGTAGTTAAGGGTAGTAGAGTTAGTCCTTCCTGTTCCAACCGCTATAATAACGTTGACGTGCTTGTGTTCCGGTCAAAGGGAAGGCACAGCCAATTCAATTACTGGAACATAGGCAACTCCAACTGGACCCCACGGTAGGCAAGGCATCATTTATCTATGATCAAACAGTAACATCTACGCTTAATAGATATGAAGATATGACGGCATACCAATGAATGTTCATACTGATTTATTTATTGAGAAAGCCAACAGTATATATTTACAATATTTTACAAAAAATTTATACAATATGTCAATAACAGGTTTCCCTAAAATTTACACATAATACTCAATAAAAACTAAAATCAAAAGAACAACAACAAAAGAAATGGAAAATGTGTTGAGAAAATTAAATTAATATATTTCATTTCAAATTCAAATTAAATGAATATATTTAATTAATAAAAACATTTTTTTATCAAGCCATTCAAAGCTCGATTTCCTATATTTTGACGAAAGGACGACCAGTCACCTCAGCAGAACGGCTTCAATTTATGTGCATTCGTTACATGTTGCTTTCGAAATATAATTATATTTCGGATTTCGGAATACTGCATTGAGGTCGGAATCATCGGTTTTCGCTTATGTTCAAAAGTTTCAATAAAGTCTAAATCTATCATTCTGTATAACGTTAAAAGATACATAACTAATGTAATGTACATTGTACATTCAACAGCTCATATCAACGTACCATAAAATGTCAAATTTCTCAATCAGATTTCAACCTATTTTATTATCAAAAGAGTTCAAAATCAATCGAGAAAATTTATGATTTTATGGAAGGTTGATGTGCTGTTGATTGTACAATGATTTTTAACATTTTATCATATCCCATAAGAGTTAACATTTTATAATCACCAAGCAAAAAAACGATAATTTTGTTTAGAAGAATAAAGACAAATTATTTTAAAGATGCAATTACAATAGGGCGATGTGATGTATATATAATGTATCCCTAGAGCTGGGTAAATACGCTTTGAGCTTTTATTTATAATATATTCCTGAATAATAAATTAAATAAATGTATGACTCAAATATTTCATTTCAGAAAACTGTAAAAATACTTATATGAAAGTTTCTATACACTGATTTAACAGAAATATAAATCGATCTTACCTTTGCCACAAACGAACTGAACCGCCATAAAGAAAACTAAAACCCGCCAACAGTCCGTTGTCACCATAGTTACACTTGCAATCAAACTTTCATTCACTTTCAGTCATTTTACTTTGAATCTCGAATGCTGCAAGTTTTCCCGCGGAATCCAACGGTCAAACAAAACAGGGACCTCACGGGACGCAAACGGGTAACTGAGGGAGTATCTGGAATAGGATTACGATGGCATATACACGCATGCGTAAAAGCTTTTTGTAAGAAAAAGTTGCTTTTAGAAAAATGTCTTGAGGAAAATAAACCGTTGAATTGTATCAATAATTTATTTTAGAGTTACAACTGTAGGAGGTTGTGTAATGAATTCGTGTTTTTGTAACTCACTCTCTCACTCACGACCCTGTTAACATTTTCCGAGGAAAATCTGAAATCTGTATTCTTAGTTCAAATTCTACCTAAACAAATTCTAAATTTCGGTTCGAGTCCTGGTCGGGGTATTCATTTATGTGATTGACATTTGTTCTCGGGTCATGGTTTTTTATATTTAGATATGTATGTTTATTCTGGGTTCCCCCCAGTTCGCTGTATGGTCATCTATAATGCAAGCTCTGCTTACTTTGGGCCTATACAGTTGGTATGTTTGTCCGAAATTTATATTTATGTTTTATATCACGGCAAGACAGCCTAAGTCACACCGAGAGATAAGGTCGAATGGTTGCTCCATATCAGCACTTAATACGAGTAATTCCAAGACTCAGACTTGTGATGTGAGTGTTACGTCGCCCGTGCTACGCTGCTGCTCTTCTGTCTTGACATCTAAACATTATAAGTACTTTTACTACGATCGCCCGTAGCTAGATTTTTTTGCCTCTGGTTCGATACTTCAGGGGTCTGAAACCTGTTCATCTATTCTCCGTGGTGGTAGGGCGCAACGCTTTGTATTTACATTGGCTCAAATTAGAATTCCTAAATTTGACAGCAGTAAAGCGAATGGCATTGAAATAAGTGATTAAATATTAATGTCATGTTTCAAATCGATGAAAATCGCGTCTTAAAACTGACCTTTTTCACTATTTCCGTTAATTCCGAACTTATATGCAACTGCTGGTTCTAAGGTGTTGCCAAACCATTTCGGTACTTTGAAAATATTGTTTCTGATTACTGCGTTTCCGTGTGTTAAACTGATTTGCGCTCTTTAAAATGAAACAAAATATGTATTACTGTAAATATCTTTTTCCAATTGGTCCTATGGCGAGGTTCAACGCTTTCAATAATGTGTAATAATAACAGTGACTATTAATAAATAAAACTAATACGACTAGAGATGTCCGGCTATGGAATAAGTGAAAAAATATAAAATTTGACGTTGCAACATACGTAGTTAGTACTGCAACGTTTGCTTGTGCCGTATTTAATAAAAGAGGTTATTGCACAAACAAACTTGCTGACATTTATGACTGGCAACTTATAAGTCTGTCATTTTTTATTTTATTTGTAAAATGTAAAAAATATATAGAATATGGATGATTGTTCCATGGCATCCCTTCAGGGGATTCCTTTAGGGAATTCCTTTACAAAATTCTATTGCGGGCTTCGTCCCCAAAATAGTCTAAGAATTATTCTTGTATGTTATTATAAAATAGAGTCATCATAAATAAAAGTAATTTAAAGTTATATGTGTTTTTCCTTTGTTGATTAGGAAGACCTCCCTAGGTTAGATTAGGTCCATCTAGGGCCCGTACCGCTAGTAACAATATAATAGGTATAACATATCTATGTTTGAGGGTAGGTACAACAAAATTACTTCAAAGTACCGATTTTTATATGGTTTATATTTCGGGCTTGGCACTGTTTTGTATTAATATAAACATATAAGTGGTGTGCAAAAAATACGGTCCGTTATTTTTTACGATTCACTTGTTTTGAAGCCAAGAAGTGTTGGCAATATGCTGAATGCGGGCGACAATTGTTCTCTCAAAATATAAGTTAAATTTTATGAAATTAAAATTTATATCTCGGAAAGCAATTCCTTTATGTGATTTCTAGATATCTTTTAGAGGGCACGTTGAAACATTCAGGCCAATTTTCTTGAATGCTGCCCAATTGCGTTACGTAATCAAATACAGAAATGTTTTCAATAAAGTTATAAATAAAGTTTTCTTGAAATATTGCATACCTCATAATGCAAAAATTCAGAAATTATTATATAGATTATATAATTCTCTATATATAATAATATATAGAATTATTTTTATTAAGTATC
Organism: Marasmarcha lunaedactyla; assembly: GCA_923062675.1. Lineage (NCBI taxonomy): Eukaryota > Metazoa > Arthropoda > Insecta > Lepidoptera > Pterophoridae > Marasmarcha > Marasmarcha lunaedactyla. Next base: position 3,427,419 of record OV281344.1, read on the forward strand.
TACCATAATTAGATATGGGTCGTAGCAGTTTGTTGTTCAAACAATTTTGTGGATTATTTATGACCTAAAAGAGAATGGCAGGCTAGGTACCCTGTAATATTTATAAATTGTATTCATATCAAAACCGGGCTATATTTAGTTTATAGGTCAATATTAGACACGTATTTACTCAAATATTAAGTTCAAATATTAAGATAGTTGTTGGATATACTAAGAAATATAATAAAATCCAATTATTCCCATAACAATGCCATTTATTTTATCACCGACATCTAGAAAAATTATGTACTGTCACTCTGTCAAACTTCAAAGACATTCCGCCATTTCAATGATCCCTTATAGGTCTTTACCTATGAAATTGCCGTTTTTCACGAAATAAATGAAGCGTAATTTTTTTATATATTTTTTATTTCTATTTAACAAAATAATCACCCATGCAATCAATGCATCTTTGCCAACGCATTGGTAGCTTATTGATGCCTTTCTTGAAGAAATCAGCTGGACGGGAGGCAACAAATTCTTCAAAGGCATTTCGTACTGCCTCTCGGGTATTGAATTTTTTTCCCGCCAAGAAGTTATCCGAATTCTGGAAAAAGTAGAAAAGTAGGCGCAAGGTCTGGTGAGTACGGCGGATGACGGAGAACTTCCAACCCCAACTCTTGTAGCTTGGAGACCGTCTGCTGTGCAGTATGAGGTCGCGCGTTGTCGTGCAGGAGCAGTGGAGCCGAACGATTGACCAAAGCTGGTTGGAGACGTGCGAGCTTCTCCATCATTGTGTTCAGTTCTTCACAGTACACATCTGCAGTAATGCTTGTCCCGTTTGGCAAGAAGCTGTGATGAATTACACCCGCGTTAGACCACCAAACAGTGACCATCACTTTTCTAGGGGTAAGTTTTCGTTTAGGGCATTGTTTGGGTGCTGAACCAGGGTCCAACCAACTTGCTGAGCGCTTACGATTGTCAAACAGGATCCATTTCTCGTCACAAGTAACAATGCGGTTCAGAATTCCTTCATTTGTATGCCTGCTGAGCAGTGCAAGGCACGTCTCCACGCGTACTTCGCGCTGGCGGTCATTGAGTTCGTGGGGTACCCATTGGTCAAGCTTTTTTACCTTGCCAATTTGACGCAAATGGACCAATATTGTTTTGATGCTAACGTCGAAAGCTGCTGCTAATTCAGCTGTGGATTGAGTTTCATCAGCTTCCACAATTGCCTTTAATTCGTCATTGTCGACCAAAGTTTTCGGACGACCACGGGGTTCATTTTTCAGGTCAAAATTTCCAGAACGGAAGCGGGTAAACCAATAACGGGTGGTGCGTTCGTTTGTAGTGTTCGCTCCGTAAACGTCGTTGATGTTGCGTGCCGCTTGTGCCGCTTTGCTGCCACGACGGTACTCATACTCCATAATTACTCGAATTCTTAACTTATCCATGATGACGAAAAATGTTCGAATGCGTTGAAAACAAAACACTAACTATTAAACAAATGACGATTTTAGAAAAAGAATTCCATGTTTGTCAAATAAAATTAATTTGAAATTAGAATTATCAGTCAAAAAAAAATATTTTTATTTGAAATGGCCAGTACGGCAAAACGGCAGTTTCATAGGTAAAGACCTATTATCAATTGTCTTGTCACGGTTCGCTGTTTTATGTACAATAAGCGGTTAGTTACTTTGGTGCTACGTAGTGTTTTCTATTAAATGAAACAGGGTGTGGCCTTTGAGTTTTTCCGAAATTAGGGTGTTTTTTAATTTCAACAGCTTCATCTGATCATCCTATGAATGTATTAACCCTATAACCGTATTCGTCCTATTAAGTAAACAACGTTTTGACATCTTAATCACGTGTTTTTTGAGGTTAGATTATAATTTCGACTTTTTATTCCCAACTTCTATATAAATCTTATGATTGCATTTCGATTATACATTATTCAAACAGTCAAACCCACATATGCAATTAGAAAATAAAAGTGGTACTGACAATGTATGTGAGTTTGCCAATATTCTTTTACAATCAGAGACACGACATAAGAATAGAAATATTCGACTTTACCGCTTCATTCCAAAACTCTTATTATTGCACAGTTTAATTTTACAAAGATAGTTAAATATGTTTGTGACCGTAAAGTGTTTGTAAATTTTCTAGTTGATATTCAAACAAAATATATCTGTGTTTCTACATTCCTTAACCTACTGTCAAAGCTATTATGATATATTGACAGCTAGTGCCGTTACCGAGTGGCGTAGAGGTCAGTAACCCTGCCTCATACGCCGGAGCTCCCAGGTTCGAGTCCTGGCCGAGGCATTCATTTGTGTGATGAACACAGATGTTTGTCCTCGGGTCATGGTTGTTGATATTTATACATGAATGTTTATTCTGGGTTCCCCCCCCACTTCACTGTATGGTCATCCATAGCACAAGCTCTGCTTACTTTGGGGCCATTCAGTTGGTATGTTTATCGGTAGATTTATAATATTATATTATTATATATTATACGTTAAGGCAGTTTTAAAATTAGCTGTTTATTTAACGGTATCATAAAACTACATTTTAAGCGGGAGTTTACCAATATTTTCTCATTTGCGTATGAATAGTGTTCATGATTTGTATTTTATGATCTCGTGGTGCCACCGGTGGGAAACCCTTGCCTCGAATAACAGAGGTTCCGGGATCGCATCATTCTTGAAAAAGGATACTCATTTGTTTGATGAATTTTTTTAATGATGATATTTCCTTGCACAAACTTTCACACTATGACAACATTTTTTTAAATTCACATTACAATGACATAGGCTATGTGAACAAATAAACCAAATAAATCTTTTAAGCTTGTAAATGTTGTGTAAATTTTCTTTTGAAAGTTATATTTGCAAAGGCATATCTGTCACTATATTTATTTATTTTCTATATTTTGTTATTAAACTAATGAATGGGGGTCTTCAAGTCAACCTGTAAAGTTAAATCCAAATCGTAAAGTTACGTATACCTATAGGTAGGTAACGGACGAGTATACAATAAAAATGAAAAAACCTGGCATATAAACACCAATTATTAACAATACAAACTACATACTACATACAATACAAATACGTAACTATATAATAATACTACAAACTAGTACAACAGACTGGACGTATGTTTAAAATAACTCATTCAAAAAACATACTAAATTTAGATAACGTTCAGAATATTCACTACGATTTCTATGACAACTCACAATTCACAAAAATAAAACTAAAAAACTAGCATTCGACTACAACACTGTCCAGTAATTTATGGTACAAAACCTCTATGACGCAGATCAAGATGGACGCCACCCAACCACCAAGCAGTAAAATGATACAGCCCGTGTAATGGGTCAAGTTCAGCGCCTGCACAGAAACTTCTTTCTTAAACAGAGCAGTGGGTAGAGCATGCTGCTTCCTAAACTTGCTCACCAGCCCACACTCCACAAGGCGCTTTATTACCACATCCACAGGCGCCTGCAACGGCGAAAACTTTTTAAAATAAACAACCTTCGGGCTATATAACACTTTCTGCGGTACGACATGAAGTTTCCTTTTATATTTGGCTTGAAAAAGATCAGTGAAATCTGTGTTTATCACGAAACAAAACTCCTCCCCTTTTGATACATTCCAGAACTTCTGAATCACTTCAACGGGAAGCACTGGACTCCAGTTGTTGTACACGTGGGGCTCTTCCAGGAAATAATCCTTCAATGCCGGCAAGCCACCTAAAGCATAGCCAGATTGTAGTACATCATGTAAATTTTGTATTTCCGGTTTATATGCGTCATTCTTTAGAGAATATATCAAACATGCTTGGTAATAACATCTCACTAGAAAAGAATACCAAACCCACAGATTAAAAATGTACAAAAGCAATGCTTTACCAGGCATGTGTTTTAACGGCAAACCCATGAATATTATCCAAGAACTAAATATAATATTTGTATGGTTTTCCTTAACATTGAGAACTTGATATTTTATAACAATGGCAAAGAGAATAACACCCACGTAGCTCAAAATTACAGCAAAATGAGTAGTAGGTTGAAACGGTTGCAGCAGTTTCAAGGCTGCTGACTGCTTGATTGCTGGATGAGTGACCCACACGAAGACTTTGAAATCGTATTCAGTCGACATCTGAAAGTGTTGGAATCTGGTAAGGGTTATAGCCGCAGAAGTCATGGATATATTTGAAAAACCGTTATAGATATCGCCAAAGGATCCAGACCAGTCACCGTTTTTGTCTAGAGAACCAAAAGATTTTCCGACGCGCGGAGTGATGACCCGGAGACTCGCGTTTAGCCCCTCGGCGATGAGCCGCAGTACGTCACCGTCGCTTCCCGATGGCACGCCATTATCCAGCGCCATGTAAGTCATTTGTTCAAACGTCGAAACGATCAAAACACATTTATGCAGATTCAAAAATTTTAGAGGATAAACGTTCCCACAGTTTTCTTTGTCTCCGTACTCTCCACATTGAGCTATGTTCAGTTTTATGGGTGGAGTATTGCTACAAGTGAATGTGTCGTAATCGTAAGAAAATACGTTTAAAGTTCTGTCATCGCGAGCCCGTTGTAGAAGTACCACATTTGTCACTTTGTGTTTCCACAGGATGTTGACAGTTTCATTTTCGTTGCAGTCGTCAGAGGAAAGGGAGTCACAAATAATTATGTACTTTCCAGTGTTGTCCAGGTGGTAACTTGTTATCCAATTGAGAATATACTCAATATTACTGGTACTTGTTCCAAAAACTACAAATTGTCTAATGTTTTCATCGCGGATTTCAACAAGTGATTGGCCGCCTTGTACTATTTCGACATTCTTTTCGTATAGTTTCATGAACACCTCGATGCCATATACAAAAGTAGAATTATAGATGAGCAAAGTCGCAAACCGCCATTCAAAATTATGTGTGGAAATTTTAGCTGCGGTTGCAGCAATGTAATCGCTGCTGACCATGTCAGTTATACATTAAGACTAAACAATCTAAATGTGTTTTACATTTCGTGCTTTTAACTTGTATGCCTTAATTATCTAGAAAATAAATCAACCCATTGCTGATAACAACTGGTGTTTACCAGTATTTCTATATAGGTTTTTGTTTTCAATTATAATTTGGAAAAAGTAATGACGTGTGGTATTAGGAAATATTAATTACTTTCAATGTGTCACGCGCACCTTTATGACATAATGACTTTCTTTATTAATTACCTGTCAGATTCCATCCTGTCATCATATAAATAAAATATTATTATGTATAGATGGTTCAAGTAATTTGTGCGGGCGGCCCTAGGTGTGCGTTAAGCTTGTATATACACAGCCACTGCGTGTGCGTGACAATAATGTACTGATTCCACTCGCACACCAAAGTAACGAGAGCATGGCTTAACAAGATGGCGGCTGCAACACACAATTACGTTGCATATTTACAAGCACATGCATACATAGTTGCAAACAGTTGGCCCATCTACACCTACCTGCATTGTTTCGTGTATCGAAAATAAGTCCTGAAAGATTGATAACAAACAACGTTATAAGTAAATAACATATTAGGTCTTTACCTATAAAATTGCCGTTTTTCACGAAATAAATGAAGCGTAATTTTTTTATATATTTTTTATTTCTATTAATCAAAATAATCCCCCATGCAATCAATGCATCTTTGCCAACGCATTGGTAGCTTATTGATGCCTTTCTTGAAGAAATCAGCTGGACGGGAGGCAACAAATTCTTCAAAGGCATTTTGTACTGCCTCTCGGGGATTGAATTTTTTTCCCGCCAAGAAGTTATCCAAATTCTGGAAAAAGTAGAAGTCTGTAGGCGCAAGGTCTGGTGAGTACGGCGGATGACGGAGAACTTCCAACCCCAACTCTTGTAGCTTGGAGACCGTCTGCTGTGCAGTATGAGGATTTAAGCCATACTTTCGCTTAAATTTTTAAAATTAAAAAAAAAACTGAAATCTCGATAAAGTTCATACTGACTGATTTTGTTAATGATAGCTTATGGGTCAAAACTAAATATTTTTTTCAACCAGCACTATCTTTGTTGTTATATTCTTAACGCTATTACAACAAGGAACGCCGGCGTTCCAGTCAGAAATAGGGCAACACGGAATTCGAATCGCCTAACCCAACGGCGGGCCGGGCTAACGCGGCGTACGCATTCCTACTGAGTTTCTTGCTGGTTCTTTGGCAGTAGAGACCCTTTTGAACCAGTGGTAGTTTCATCGTATCCTAAGCCGAGGTCCGTGCCCTCTCGGGTGCCCTTAGGCGTATCGTATGTAGGAGTGGTCTAAGTTCCGGCTAGGCGCCCTCAGCGCTAGGCCACAAAGTCCGGTGAAATTGAAAAGGGTAATAGGGCCATAAATAAACTGTCCATTTCGAAAAAAAAATGTTATATTCTTAAATCCACTGCTTAAAAACGCCTGCGCTTGTTGCGAAGAAGCATCATTTGCTTTATAGCATGTCCCATTTAAATAATTGGTAACAAATAAAACAACTTCAAAATTATATTAAACCAACAACGTTTCTCATCAAACAGTAGATGTAGTAGACTTTGTTTTGTTAAATTCTTTCTGGGAGGTACAATACAACCACATTTGCGTGGTCATGTTGCGGATATAAGAACGAAGGAAACTCGAAGGGAAGCAGACGTCCGTTGGAATTTACTTCATGATGGATATTATTTTTCAGTCGAGAACGGTTAAGTTATCGATAATCAATCAATATGAATTAAATTTATAAATACCTAACAGTTACTATACTGAATGCTAACAAGCATGAGTGCCACTTACGATTCGCTGAACTTGTGCTGGGACAAAGATCAAAAATTGAGAGCCGTCGAATGGCTTGTTCTTAACTCTTGCTATTAACATAATTATTTTTTTTAGCAATGATGATTGGAATTAGTTAAATAAATAAATTATCTAGTTGAACAAGCAGTAAAGGAAATTAAAACTGTTGATATGAGTTTATGGATTTATTGCCAATAATGCAATTCGTGAAATACCTTGTTGTTTATAATAATATTAAATTCACACTTTAAATAAAGTAAAATCTAAATAAAGAGACGAGATAAAATACCGAAACAACCTATACATTACGAACATGTGTATTGCAAACAATACGTCGTTCTACGGTTGTCATTGTGTAATTCGTATTTCATACGTTACGTACAAATAAATTAGTCGAACTGTCTAGAAATGTATGTATGCAAATGAATAATGTTCGTGAAAGTGCGTTAACATTTCTTATCTCGTTTTGTAGATATCTAACATCTACGATAAAAAATTTCCCCGATGAAACTGATGAAAGAGAAAAACCATCCGATAATGAGGACTGTGTAGCAGCCGGTGAAGTGCCCCATGTTGATGGGCACCTTGTCATCTGCTTCTTGACGTCTCTTGAATTCAACATGATCCTGGGAGAACTTCGTCCTGAATCCGTTCTCCACCAAACGAGTCAACACTTTATTCACAGGCTCAACGAGTGGGGAGAACTTTTTGAAGTACAAACCCACCGGACTTGAAACAATCTTCTCTGGCACAGGATAAAAATGTACTTTTGACTGTCGACGCATTTTGTATCTAAGACTATCACCTGAAGCCAACGCGAAATGCCAACCATTAGAAATATTTTTCAAAGCTATGATTATTTCAGATGCATTGATATCTTTCCAATTGTTATACACTCTTTCGTCGTTTATATAGTAATCCTTTAAAGCTATGCCACCTCCAAACTGATACTTAGCTTCTATAAGATCTTCTAAGGTTTGTGGCAAAGGAAAGTAAAAGTGATTCTTCAAAGCGCCGATTAAACATGCCTGGTAAAAGGTTCGAAGCAGAAAGCAGTACCACATATAGAATACCACGATCAGGAGATATTCACGTTGCTTCGGCAGCCTCGTGGACGGAAGGCCTGTGCAGATCATCCACGAGTAGAATGCCAAGCTGGTGTGAATAGGTCTTAAATGGATTCGTCTACCCATTCTCTTGAAGATTTTTCCTTTTACTACTAAAGAACAAAACAATACCATAAAAACTATCACATTCATTGCTAGGTGAGTGTATATCTTAAAAGGATATAGCAATGTTAAATAAGCTGGTTTTTGTTCAGCACTTGGTACGTACCATACTAAGGACATTGAATTATATGCAAATGAGATTTGGAAATTTGTAAATCTTGATAGCGAGACTGAACACGAAGTCATTGAAAAGTTTGCTAAGTCATAAAAGACATCCCCTAGAGATCCCTTCCAGATTCCTTGTTTGTCAAGGTAGCCCCAGCCGAGGCCAGAAAAAGGTGTTCTGACCTTAAGCGTAGCGTTTAAGGCATCCACCAATACACTTAGCAAATCCCCATCAGTGCCGGAGGGTAGATTATTTTTATCTAAGTACATAAACGGCGCCTGCACAAACGTAGATACGATTAATGGGCATCTATGTAAATTATTCAACTTTTCGGGGAACATGGTGTTACACTCAATAACACTGCTACTTTGAGTGCAGGATTTTGAGAATTCTATCTTCTTCGGTCCACTATTTACACAAGTATCTTCTTGGAGGTAATATGTATATGCATTTACATTGAAACGGAAATCAGTGTTGATGTAGATGACGTTCATAATTTTGTGAATCCAAAAAATATGCATCACATCATTTTCGTTACAGTTATTGATATTCGGGTTCTGACAAATTACGATATACTTTCCAATATTGTAATACTGATGCGTAGTCATACTATTCAGAACATGTTGTAAAGACCTTACGTCACTCACGAATATAACATACTGCCGATAAAGGCCTGCGATTTGTGAGAAATATACACCTGAGGCGATACCCACCGATTCCTGGTAACCTCTAAGAAATACGTCCACTCCGCTCGTTGTGGTCGTATTCATCACAAGTAACGTCGGGAAGCGCCAGTAGAAGCTGTAAACAGCTATATTCGCAGCAAACTCAGCTAAACGTATTGTAACATTGTGTTCTGTTTGCTGAGACGTTTCTCTTGCTAGTTCAGTATCACTAAAATTAAATTTCAACGCCATATTTAAATACGACTTAATCAGTACCGGTGGACTAAAGCGACGACTTAGCTAATGTATTTGATTTCATGGAAAACTGTCCATTAGCGCTTTTATCATCAATCAGAAAATTTAACGATATTCCCAATATTGAAGACTTAATTGAAGTTAATATCTAATAAAATACTAAAAGCACATAAAAATGCAATAAAGAGGCGCTATAAAATCTGAAACAACCCGTTAAATTTCACGTAACCACAACTTTAAAGCAAGAAAATTTACGGTATATAGACTAGGCCCAGTGTAGCGGTCTGCTTGTCTAATTGTATGGTTCAGTAAGTAATCAATGCTTAGAATTTAGAAACAACATTCGATTTTGATTATTGTTAATATAAGTACCTTATAACTTTTAATATTAAATATTGATGGAAAGAATGAACGATACACCGTTAGGTATATGGTACCAACTGAGCAGAAATGATATTACATAGGTACTATAATATGAAAACTTTTTTCAATGCTTTTTTTTTCGAAATGGACAGTTTATTTATGGCCCTGTGGCCCTTGTAAATTTCACCGGACTTTGTAGCTTAGCGCTGACGGCGCTTAGCTGGAACTTAAACTACTTCTACATACGACATGCCTAAGGGCACCCGAGAGGACACGGACCTCGGCTTAGGACGTCTACTGCCAAAGAACCAGCAAGAAACTCAGTAGCAATGCGTACGCCGCGTTAGCCTGGCCCACCGGTGGGTTAGGCGATTCGAATGCCGTGTTGCCCTATTTCTTACTGGAACGCCGGCGTTCCTTGTTGTAATAGCGTCGTCGGGATCTGTTACGATGTTACGCGGACACCTGTAACGGACCGGCGCGTCTGGGTTGGCTGTGTATTCACATTGTAGCTAAGTAGATCTTTTTATTATTATTATTTTATATGTTGTATATTTTATTGCGTACTTAACTTTATATACCACACCAAAATCTATATGTGAAAACTTCTCTGTGGCCCTGTTTATTTCATTCCACTTATTATCATTCTGTAACTAGCTGTAAGTTTTCCTTGTTAATAATAAATAAATAAATAACTTATTGACCAGCGGGTTGGGATGGTGGGGAGCATTATGGAAGTGGCGTCTAGACGCCAACTTCATGAATTCGGCAATGGTGGGCAGCTCGAAATCCTTGTGCAGATTTAAGTTGCGGACATAGGGCCCATTTTTTTTTTCAATGCAACAACGTAGTACTGTATGAAATTAAATATAATGAACTTAATTGTTTTCGTCAAAATTTTGGAATATAGGTAAAGCATTTAATGGTGGAAACGTTAAACCAGGTTTATGCTACCTAATTTTATGATTTCGCCTTGTTGCCAATCTCTGTTTAATATTAAGAAGTAACAAACGACTACACTTGCGTTTATAATATTGGTATCATTTTTAAATCAATCAAAAGATTGGGAGGTAGTCAAATCCTTATCATAAATAATTTTTTTTTCTTATAGAGTGCGACCTACTTGTGAACTAGTGAGAGTATCACGCAAATACTACGTCGACACCCAAGTATGAAAAATAAATTAATATTCCGAAATTAAGCTTCTAAACCAGATGCTGTCAATATATCTTATTCTTTTCATACATATTTATTTGAAGCTGGCTACATCCCAGCATCATCTGTTAAACTTGCTCCTTGCTCGTAAAATAGTCCTTATTTAGGTACCCTCATTTCCATCTGAAAAACCTTTTAGAACTCAAAGACATATTTGAAACTAGCTTTTATCCCGAGCTTTTACCTGAATCACTATCGTGCTTCTTAGAAGTCTATTCTCAGAGGATTACATTTTGCCAGAGTTATATGAAAGTTTTCGTTGTCACTCTCCAGTATCAAATAAATAATTTTTCCTAAAACAAATGTATACCTCCGTTCTGAGATCCTGCATTTCAGTGTAAATAAAAAACTTATTGTAATATTACTTCCTCATACGACCACATTTATGAGTTAAGCTATTTCCCATCACAAAAATTTATCAAAATTCAAAATTCCTTTATTGCTCAAAATGTGGTACATGAGATATACAGTTTTAAGTAGAGCTCATATTTTACTGTCAGACAGCATGCAATGTATGCAAATTATAACATTTTGTAATGTCCCTATTTAAGCGTCACCAGTCTAATAAAAGAAACAATTTAATTTATACATTACAATAGGCACAATGTCAACAAATTAAAATTACATTATTATTATTATTATTATTTTGTTTTATGGCAATCAGCTGTTGTTACGACACAATAACTATTTCTGCCAATTTCAAGTATTAGTATACACACGTACTACACGAGGTTAATAATTTTGTAGCGATCAGTTGAGTAGAACTTGCAGTATCTCGAGCATTGAGTTACCTTGAACAATACAAAAACAGGGGGATGAAATAAGTTTTTACAGATATTTTTAACATAGAAGAGTATAATTTATAAAGGCCATTGTTAAGAAGAAGATTAGCAATAGGGGATAACTTTTTAGCAACGGAGGACGGTAGTGGGAAAGTGTGAAAGAATGTTCAAAACTAGGGAAATCAGGAGTTCTAAAAAATGGTCATTAGGGGAGCAGGAAGAAGTAGGGGGGAAGGCATTATCAGATTTAGTAGATGGAGGGTTAGCAATAATAGCGTTATGGGCCATTTTGTCATAGCCTGGAGATAAAGACGGACTGGGTTTTGATGGTTTGTATATTGTTTTTTTGTAAGAAAGATTCAGTGAAGGAGAACTTTTAGAATCATCTGCGTACGATTTTTTTACTGAAGGGAAGAGGGATGATGCTTCCTTGAATGATATGTTCTTTTGGGACATGGTGATTTTAATATTCTTTTGCCGGGAATGTTCCGGGCAAGATTTGTCAGTTGCTAGCATTGCAGGCAGGAAACTTCAGAGGATGCAGGACAAGAGTCACCTGAGTGAGTTTGTGCACATCTGAAGCAACGAGCACTGGATCGGCATTGGGCTTTCACATGGCCAAATCTACAACAGTTTAAGCATTGTATGGAAGGCAAAATGTATGGATCAACGGTTAATGATGAGTTGAAAATAAACACTTTATCAGGTAAGCACTGTCCAGAGAAAGTGATCACTACAGATCCTGTGGGAGTCCAAGTGGAACCAGACTCCATGGACACTTTTCTGTTTAAGCGACGCGCCTTCAAAATTGTTATATCACCTTGGCTTGTGGAGATTGTTGATACAACTTCCTCCATAGACCATGAAGTTGGGATCCCGCGGATCAGCCCCATTCTTGTTATATTATATGTAGGAATTAAAGCTATATATTTATATAGTTATGAGATTTAAGACTCGGGTTTCTGAGAAACTCGTTTGCTGCACATGCAGATGAGAATTCCACAGAGACCCGATTTCTGCCAACACTCTTTATACCATCATTTTTAATATTTTTAATGTTTGATGTAAATAAAAATTTTCCAAAATTTAAAAGATTAAATGTACTGCCTGACTTAGGGTGAGTTTCTGACTTGGACACATGAACAATGAAAGGACCTTTGTCAGAAGGATGGTAAGATTTTTCTTCTAAAAGCCTTGGATGAGTGTAAATAAGGTTATTGGTTTGAGATGGAAGAGCATTCGAAACAGATTTTTTAGGAGTAGGGGACGAATCCCGATTTATACTTGGACGTTTTCTTGTTTGCACATGTTGAGAGAAAGGGTCAGGGGAGTTGTTGACATCAGAAAACGGGATTGGGTCTGGGGGCTTAGGAGGGATTGGAACACAATCCATGCTCATTAAGAGCTAGATAATTCGTACAACCACTTACCAGTCGAGGAAGAGAAAAACAGAAAGACTTAAAATAACTCAATGATGATAACAAAATTACCAAAATAACCGACAAATAACGAAAACCGTGTGTACACCGCAAACGAAAAATTGACAGTCCTTAAAATTACATGTCAATTACAATAGTATCAAATTAATCAATGTCAAATTACACATTTACAATTCAGATTTGTTTGATGTCAAAATATTCTTTCATATTATAAAAACAGTTTTCACATAACCGCGTCTTAAGCCTGCGTTTGAATATTTGTAATGTTAACATTTTCATGTCAGTCGGCAATTTATTGTAGATTTTAACGGCCATTGAGCGGCAGCTTTTATCCCGCATGGCTGTGCGTATTGCCGGCATTACTAACCTATTTGGCCGCCTACAGCTGTGGGTTCTAGGAACGTCATATAAACAATTAAATAGTTCCGGGTGATATTTCACAAAAATGCATATTTCATGTATGTATAAACAAGGGACCGTCAGAACTTTTAACTCCTTGAAAAGGGGTCTACATAAAACCAAACGCGGCTTTTGAGCAAAAAGAACACTATATACATGACTACAGTTTCTCCACAGTACTATACCATATCTTATGATGGAACAGACATTGCCATGATAGGCCTGAAGTGCCGTTTCTTTACTTGCAGTTTTTGCTAGTTTCCACAAGGCAAAGGAGTACGAATTTATTCCCGCGTTAACTCGTGAACGGGTGCCGTTTGAGGGTGTTCATCGTTTGGATACTTGGGGGGAGGGAGGACTTGCCGAGCTAACAGATGCAGAAAAGAATAATTTTGTATAGACATAAAGAGACTCTGTAAATTTATTTTGAAAAAAAATATACCCGTGAAGTTTCTTGCCAGTTCTTCTTCACGAAGGTTTTTTTCGAACTGGTGGTAGAATCATGTTTTATTTGACGTCAATAAGAACAAGTAATTGTCAATGTTGAGAAATAAATATTTGAATTTGAATTTGAATTTGAATTGTATTACATAATTTAGTGACGTGTTGTTCCCATGTGCATTTACTGTCTAAAATGAGTCCTAAGAAGGTAACAACAGTTTCTTCTTTCAATGATTCGCTATCGTGACTTATTCTAAGGTCTTTTTTATTTCCGTTTTTATTAATAAATTGAATGTATTTTGTTTTATTGAGGTTAGGTTTAAGATTATTAAGTTTTAGCCAGTCAATTACAGATTTTAGGGTGTTATTTATTTCTTCATTGTAGTTATTTATGTTTGTGGAAGGTATTACGACAAATATATCGTCAGCAAATAAGATACATGGATACTTGATATTATCAGGTAGATCATTTATATAAATTAAGAAAAGTAGAGGTCCTAAAATGCTGCCTTGTTGTACCCCATAGTTGTTAATTTTTGTCTCAGATTGAAAAGTCGAAGCTATTTTAGGCTCATCTAAATTTGTAATTTCTACATATTGTCTCCTGTTACTAAGGTAAGATTTAATCCAATCGTACGCAAGGCCTCTGATCTCTGAAGGAGCAACTTATGAGAAACGCAATCAAAAGCTTTGCTCATGTCCAAAAATATTACTGTTGTTGGAACACGTCTGTCTACTTGTTCTACTATATTATCCACCAACTTAAATTTATTTATTTATTTATTACTTGGCACAGCTACAGTATACAATTTAATACATTAGATTTTCAACTTATAAACTAAATAAAGCATAATTAAAACTGCACACAGATAATTGCTACGCACAGCATTCGCAGTTACTTGTATTATTATAACAATAATATATAAATATTTTATCTTTAAATTTTTTATCTTTTATGTAGGTTAACACAAGCTTATAATTATAATTACATATAAATCACAACAATAGATTATTTTTTTAATACAATTTTCAGGTAAGCGTGTAAGTGTTGATAAAATATATCTAAATCATTGCATTTTTCATTGTAAGCTCTACACATACGAAACAACGGATCATTATAAGTGACATTGTTACTACAAAATGGTAAATCAAACAATTTTGGCAACCTTTTACTACCCCCAACTCTCAGCGAAACATGGCTCAGTAGATCCATAACATCCCATTTGTTGAAGATTTTATACAGCACAGTTAGTTCTTGGATAGAACGTCTAGATTGTAACGTATTTACTCTGAAGAAGGTAAGTCGGTCTTGATAGGTTGGTAATTTGCGCCTCATACCGAACTTAGTGCTTAACTTACGTAAAAACGCCTTTGTAATGCTTCCAATCTATCAATGTGATTGTTATAATAAGGTGACCAGATGATCATATTGTAATCTAAGATACTTCTGGCAAGAGTATAGTATAATACGATGATACAATCAGGATGCCTGAAGGGTTTAACAATTCTACTAATAAAACCCAAAATTCTATTAACCTTTGCAACCAAGTAATCATAATGATAGGTATAAGTTAATTTTGAGTCTAAAAATACCCCTAGATCTTTTACTACATTTTGACGACTTACTATTATTTTGTTAATATTATATGAAAATTGTACAGGATCTTTGTTCTTAGTGAATGTGATTATATGGCATTTTTTAATATTAAGTGTCATATTATTTTTTATGCACCATGTATGCAATTTGTCAATATCACTCTGTAATTTTAATGCGTCGTAATTAGAAACTACTTCTTGATAAATTTTGAGGTCATCAGCATAGGCAATACAATTATAAGTAAGAGATTCAATAAGGTCATTAATAAAAAATATAAACAATAGCGGGCCTAAATTGGATCCTTGTGGAATGCCTGACGTAGATACAAAGGGTATATAGTCGAATCCCTGGACTGTAACTAACTGTGATCGATTTGTTATGTAGGAGGAAAGCCAACGTAATAGGGTGCCATGAATGCCAAGGTGGTGTGCCATACGACAGAGAATATTGTGGTCTACTTTGTCAAAGGCCTTAGAGAAATCTGTATAAAGACAATCTATCTGAACGTGTTTATTGAATGCCACATTCAAATCATGAACATAAGTCAGAAGATTAGTAGTCGTTGATCGGCCTTTGACAAAACCATGCTGTTTACTACTGATTATTGGTTTGAGATGATAGTATATGTGTTTATATGTTAGACTTTCAAACAATTGCCGCTAATGTTGTGGAGTTGCCTTTTTGGAAACCATTTTGCTCTTTTTTAATAAGTTCATTTTTATCAATAAAATGTAACAATCTAGATTGCATTGCTTTTTCGAAAATTTTTGACCATATAGGTATGAAAGCTAGTGGCCTGTAGTTACTGGGATCGCTTTTATCGCCCTTTTTAAACAGTGGCATTACTTTAGAAATTTTTAGACAATAAGGAAAATTACCACAGCTAAAAGATAGATTAATTAAATAACATAATACTGGTGCTATTTCATCTTTAACGTGTTTAATATTTTTTTGTTGATATTCCGTCATGTCCAGTAGCATTAGTGGAGATTAAAGATACAATGATTTTTTTAGTTTCATAAATGTCTATTGGATTAAGGAATATGCTTGAATTATTTGATTTAATACGTTGAATTAATGAAATGTCAATTTGATTATTATTATTACTTGTCAAGTTAATGAAGTATTCATTGAAAAAATTAGCAATGTCATATGGGTTTTCAATCTGTGCACTCATGCTATTGACGGAATTTATTGTGTCTCTGCGCTGTGTTTGTCCAATTTTATTGCTAATTATATCTCATGAGGCTTTTACTTTATTTTTGGCTTTACAGACGTATGCTTTATTTGTAAGTTTTTGCGCTTGTAATATGCACTTTTTTAGTAACTTATTATTATAAAATTCCGATACTTATTTTTATTTACACATGTAGGATGTTTTTAGTATAAAAAACGGATTAATCTTTTTGTAGTTGTTGACTTTTTTAGGCCGGTTGAAAACCAGGATAATTTTTTAACCACATTTGAGTGTCTTGAAGTCACCCGTTAAAATAGTTTTGTGGTTCTTTTTGTATCTAAGTTTTACCATTAGCGATTCTAATTTATCCAAAAAAGATTCTGTTTTAGAATTAGGAATACGATAAATACAAATTATTATACATTTTAAAGATAAAAGATCTATGCCGCAGCATTTAAAGGTATAATCTGTGGCGAAATCTCGTATATATGTTAAAGTTATATATATATATATATATATATATATATATATATATATATATATATATAGTTTTTATTAAGTATACATACCCCACCTCGCTTTTCATGTTTTCTCGAATAACTTGCAGCTAATTTATAAGTAGATAGATTAATATTATTTTCACTTCCAGCTTTTATAAACGTTTCTGAGAAACATACAATATCTAAATTAATATTTTGACATTTCAGTTCTTCTAGTGTGAGTTCTATATAATCCTTCTTGCTTATAAAACCTGCGATATTTTGGTTAAAAATAGTTATGCTATTTTGATTCGATTCGAAAAAACGTTCCGTCATGTGGTATTGTATTTTTAATTACTGGCTTATGTATAGGAGTAAAATAATCATAAATTAATTTTTGTATTTGTTTGCTGTGATTTTTCATGGTTTCTGTCCCTTTTTTATGCATACATGATTTTTGTATATGTTGGCGGGTATAGTTAAATATATTTACATTATTTTTAATTAGTAAATATTTTTTCTCATAATCAGTGCTGTCAATTATATAATTTATTTTCTTACAATTATTTCCAATTTTTAATGACTTTGTTTTATAATTTATAATGTCACCTAGGTACAAGAAATGGCAGTTTTCAAAATAATTGCATCATTTAATATATTATTTCAATCACCATCTAAATATGCGGCTGCCCCTGAGTATTTATTTATTGAAGTTATTGCTAGTAATGTGAAAGTTATCTTGGGTGTTACTTATTGTCCTTCAAAAGTACATTATTTTGATGCTTTTGAAACCGTGATAGAAAACGTCGGCCACGGAAATCCTCACAAAATTATTATGGGCGATTTTAACACGTGGTTATTAAAAAACAAATCAACGTGCACAAAAACTATCAGACATTATTAAATCCAATAGTTTAGAAAATTTTGCCAACCTTGCCGACACATCACACAAACGGCTCCTCCACGTTGCTTGATTTAATGATAGCGTCCTCCAAAGCCAAGGTACTACGATTTGACCAGCTATTAGCTCCGGGGTTTTCCAAGCACGACGTTATCTACCTCTTGTACAAACTCAAGCCTCTACGTATGAAGCTATCAATAATTCCGATGGGAAACTTAATCAATATCAACAACGTATTATACGACGCATCGGCTATTGACTGGACTTCTATCGTATTTATACGACACCTTGTATTGATGACAAACAGGAAATCCTAAAACACAATATACTTTCTCTGTTTGATTGACATGCTCCCATTGAACAAGTTAAAGTGTAAAGTCCACCAGCTCCATGGCTAAATGAGAATGTACGACAGATAAAGCGTACAAAAGATATCGTAGGCTACGCACTGTTGAGACAGTTCAAAACTGCTAGAAACGTTGCTCAGGCTTGTCGGTCATCAAAGCGTCGATACTTCTTTGAAAATCTCAACAACGTAACTTCAGTTCAGAAGTGGAAATGTATAAACTCTATCGGTGTGAGAAAACTACGTCCTAATCTAGACGAGAAATTATTTAATCTCATAACTTTAAATAACCACTTTTCCTCTGTTCCAGACTTAGACAGACTAACAAGACAGACAGGTTACAAACTTAATGAGTTAGCTCGACGTACTGCAATTTTTAATTTTGAGCCAATAATGTCACCTAGGACGATATAGCTAAACTTGTTCGTTCCTTAAACTCTAATGCTGTATGTAGGTTGGGATGGTCTTAGTCGAAGAATGATTGTATTAATCTTCAAATCTATTCAACCAGCTCTTACCTATCTCATTAATTATTCTCTTGACTCTAGCCAGTTCCCATTATGCTGGTGAAAATAAATTGTCTGTCCCATCCCAAAAAAATCGAATTTCATCACTCTATGATCCATTCATGTCTATGGTCATAGAGGGAGCAGTTCATAGACAAGTTCTTAAATATCTCACTAAAAATAGTTTACTAAATCCCTATCAGTCTGGATTTAGTTTGCGTAACTGCACTACAACTGCGCTACTTAAGGTCACGGATGTTGTGCGTAAAGCCGTTGACGACCGGAAGTTAACTTTCATTGTCCTAGTAGACTTTACTAACGCATTTAACTGTGTAGATACAGACATTCTACTCACTTGCCTCTCCGTGGTAAATTTTTCCGTTAACTGGTTTTCCTCTTACCTTCGTGGGCGCCAGCAAGTCGTACGTATTAATAATTGTATTTCTGACTGGTCTTATCTGCACGCTGGTGTACCACAAGGTGGAATCCTATCCCCACTCTTTTCAATATTTATTAATTATGTTACTACGTCACGGTCTTGCTCATATCATCTGTACGCTTATGACCTGAAGTTGTACTGCCATTGTAGCTGGTACAAAGTGTCGGATGCGATTGAGACCCCTAACCGCAATCTTAAAGCCACCCACGACTGGGCCTATGAATTCGGCGAAAGGGATAAAGCTAAAGTGTCAGGCTGTCGTAGTGGGAAGCCCGCAAATGGTCGGCCGTGTCTCTGTGATTGATATTCCTGGAATTATCTATGATGGGTTGCCAATCAGTTTTTGTTCAGTGGTTAAAAATCTGGGGCTTTTAATTGATTCTAACTTACCGTGAAATCCACAAGTAACTAGCGTGTGTCAGAAAGTCAATAAGGCACTTCGCTTGTTGTATCGTTTTAAAAACTTCCTTCCAACTAAAGTTAAAACTATGCTAGTGCAATATCTGATCATATCCATTATTGACTACGCTGACACATGCCATTTGGATATCTGTGAGGATTAATTAAACAGGTTGGGACGGCTTCTTAATAATAGTATCAGATTCATATTTTTATTTACGTAAATTTGAGCACATATCTTCCTACCGTGAACAATTGTGATGGCTTCCGTCGTAGCCGTCGACGTCGCGGCACTCGTCTTTTGGGTGTGCACATTCTGTGTTATTTGATTCTTATTACCCATAATACTTCCCTTCACACCACACATCAAAGACAACCTAGATCACTCCAGAGTCTGCTTCCAGCAACACCAGTTCATAACACTGCATCTGAACTCTTTTTGTGATAATAAACTTAATTTCATTTCATTTTATTTAATCTTACTCTTTTTCCTTCGCTGTAAGAGCAGTGCATTTGGGACGCACTGCCAATTCAAATAAAGAAAGCTCCTACCAAATATCAGTTTGAAATTATTCAATTAAAAGAGCTTTTCCTAAAAGAGGTGCAGAGGAAATTCGATTGGCTACTAAAATTAACTTGAAAAGTTATTATGTGATCCCCAAATTTCAATGTATGTATGTATAATATGTACGTAATAATAATTATTAATGGTTATATGTGTTCTTATATGTGTTCTCTCTGTTCGTTTTAGTTCCTCATTTTCTTTTTCTTACTTTTACTTAATAATATTTAACCTACCTTACCTATGTCCTTTGTCATGACTCACTTTCTCTGAAACTTTGTTAACACCGGTTGTACTACCTAAAGTTTGGCTGGTAGAGAATACCTTGCGGCATAAAGCCACCCTGTCTAAAACAGTGTGTGCAAATTTTAAATAAATAAATAAGAAGCGCTAGGTACATCGCATCACAAGTCTACAGTCACTTCTCACCTAATAAGTAATCAAGTATTATAATAATAACAATAAATCCCCAGACAAATACACCAATTGTTTGGCCCCAAAGTAAGCAGAGCTTGTGTTATGTAGTACCATACAACGAACTTGGGGGGAACCCAGAATAAACGTACATAAACATTAACCGTATATAAACACAAACAACCATGACCTGAGAACAAACATCTGTGTTCATCACACAAATGAATGCCCCGGCCAGGACTCGAATCTGGGACCTTGGGCGTGTGAGGCGGGGCTTCTAACCACTACACCACTAGGTCGTCAAATGCATGAGGTAATTGTTTACAAGTTTTATTGTTGATAAGTATTTTCGTGCTTAAATAATTGTTTACTGAAATGGTTTCTTACGCAAATGCGTTGAGGCTTCGCCCTATGTCCGCAATTTAGACCTGCATAAAGATCTTGAGCTGCCAACCATTGCCGTGTTCATGAAGTTGGCGTCTAGACATCACTTTGACAACGCTCCTCACCATCCCAACCCGTTGGTCAATAAGTCAGCTGACTACACACCCAACTACGACGAGGTGGTCCGTAACAGGCGTTGCGTAATATCTTTATATATCCCGACGACGACGCTATAACATCGAGGAACGCCAGCGTTACAATTAGAAATAGGGCAATAAGAAATTCGAATCGCCTAACTCACCAGTGGGCCTCGCTAACGAGGCGTTCGCATTCCCACTGAGTTTCTTGCTAGGTATCTGGCAGTAAAGTTCGAACCAGGCGTAGTTTCATTATACGACGCCGTCCTGAGCCAAGATCCGTACTCTGTCGGGCGCCTTTATGCGAATCGTACGTAGGGGTAGTTTTAAGTTCCTGCTAAGCGCCCTCAACGCTAAACGACAAAGTCCGGTGAAATTTAAAACTCAATAGGGCCATAAATTAACAGTCCATTTCGAAAACAAAAAAGGCGAAAATCATTACCATTTAAGGAGACCTATTGTTTTACAGTAAGTCAGGAGGTAGGAACTGCGCAGGGATCCAGTGTGGAATAATTTCGGTTTACTGGCGTTGATAACTGATACTCGGTGCCATTTAATTGTTGATAGATTTTTGTGGTATATCTTAACAAGCCAGACAACCAAACGTTCATGTGTGCATTACTTAAATATGTTACAATTCATACTCACATTGTAGAAAGCATTAAATTACTAGGCTGGGCGTGTCAAACCTGTCCTTCTCCAATTAACGAAAAATTTGATCTAAGAAAGGATTAATATATTAATAAATTAAAGAAAACGAGCTTTTGTAATAACCATAATCATATATTTCATGAAACATTAATTATTATTTACATAAAATTGTCTTGTTTTATTTCATAATGTTATTTCCAATAAAAAATGTAAAACGGGTTGTTAAATCAGATGACATAATATGTGAACACATTAATGTGTGTTTACTTTGGCCTTGTCCAGAGCATAATCGCATGCAAAGAAGTATATATGAACCGAAATATTTCGATTACCTACTAACATTACTTGATTACGAAGAAATTTAATCACAAACTTACTTGATTTCGTTACCGAAGTTCTTAGAGTTATCAATTTCGATAATCAGCTTTGAATCTAAATACTTCCTGTGAAGTATCTCTGTACCAAGTGTCAAAAGAGATATTACCCAACCAATTAATAGAACCACGTAACAACCCGTAAAATGGCCCGTATTTATGGGTACGTGATCATTTTCATGTTTTATTTTAAAAGATTTTGTGTAGTCATTAACGAATTTTGACACAAGCCCAGATTCCACGAGACGACTCAATATTATGTTCACCGGATCTAAGAGCGGAGAAAATTTCTTGAAGAATATGATCACAGGGCTCTTTACAACCTTTTGAGGTAAAACCGTTCAATTCAGTCAAATTGTTATCACTCAGAATGCCCTTCCCCCCATCGGCCCCGTCGTGATGGCGAATTTGGCGCCTTTAGAGATTTTTGTCAGAGTCGGTACTATGTCAGTTACATTTAATGGCACCCAGTTTTTATATACTTCAGGATAGTTCACGTAGTAATCTCGCAATGCTAAAACTCCTCCAAATTCATACTTCGCCGCCATGACATCTTCAATACTTTCCAATTCTGCGTAATATTGGTGATTTTTTAACGCACTGATTAAACACGCTTGATAAAATGTTCGTAGCAAAAAACAGAACCATATCCAATAAATTACAATTACGAGATAATTTCGCTGCTTCGGTAACTTATATGTAGGCAAACCCATACATATCATCCATGAATAAAAAATTACAAGAGTGCTATTGCGGGTCACAGGATAATTTATTACAGTAGTAACTGACTTAAAAAAACTTGTCTTCACAATAACAGCACAAAAGCAAACTAATAAAAAAATAAAGACAACGGCCATATGAGTTTGCGCTTGAAAAGGGTCCAGTAGTTTCAGATAAGCCGGCTTCATTTCGGCACATTTCGTGAACCAAGACAAGTCCATAAAACTGTATGCGAAAGATATTTGAAATTGTTTATATCTTGTTAAAGTAATTGCAGGAGTTGTGATGGACATGTTGGCCCAGTTGTAGTAGATGTCGCCTAGAGATCCCTCCCACTCGCCCTGGCTGGTGAGCGAGCCCCAGCCGAACCCTCGCAGTGGCGTCATTATCTTTAAACTTGCATTTAATCGCTCGATCAATACCACCAACAAGTCACCGTCAGATCCATGTGGCTCATTTTCTCCATTAAAAAACATAAAAGGCTTCTGTCGAAATGTAGACACAATCACCGGACATTTGTGTAAATTATTCAGCTTGTGTTTAAACATAGCTCTACAACCTTTTGCTTCGTTTCGGATGCATGATTGAATGTCCAACTCCACCGGAAGACCATTTCTACAAATTCCTTCTTCGAAATTGTACGTATAAGCTTTTGCTTGATAACTACTTCCACTGTTCATGAAAACGACGTTGACAATTTTATGCGACCATAGATGTCCCATCACGTCAGTTTCTTTGCAATCTTCATGATTTTCAGACTGGCAAATGACGACGTACATTCCATTATTGTAGAATTGTTGCGTGTCCATCCATCTCAGCATGTAAATACTTCAATGTTGCGTTATTATGTGTGAACAGAATGTACTGTGTAAATCGACTTGGACGTGGCGTATAGAATACATTCTGCCCGACCTCCACATTTTTATGATAGGTTTTCATAAAGGTTTCAATTCCACAAAGTATTGTTGTATTCAAGAAAACGAGGGCTGGGTATTCCCAGTAAAAATTGTAGTGTGCTAGTTTAGCCGCGGCTTTGGCCAAATTATTTGTCAAAGTGCAGTCCGTGGGGGCGAATAAATCCAACATTGTTTGCATGACTACAGATAGCGTGCTCCTGATAATGTTTTTGTGCACGAAGGATTCAATAAGCGTTACTTGTAATAAAATATCTACAACATAAATTTTAACACTAATGTATGCCGCTACGTAATCGAAAGCTATTAGTAAGTTTGATGTTAGTGGCTATTTTTACTGGGGTCCGTATACGGTGATAGAAAGCTGTTATATTGTGAGGTAAATACTAATTTCCCACTGCTGTAAACATGATCCTAAAATGAGGAACGCCTTTGAGGTAGGGATAGATGCAAAAATAATTGGACAAGTTTAGTAAACGTTCTTAGCTGCCATTATTAAAAAGGTCATCGAATTAACGATTTTATTTCGAAAAACTGGAAGTAACAGTATTTATTGAATAGGTATTTTAAAAACTTATGATTTTGTCTTAGAGTGCGTCAAATCATTTTCTTCATTCCAACCTAAATTAATTAGGTTGGAAAAACTCGTCAAAAGGTTATTTAGTAAATAAAGAAGAATTATAAAATTATCGCCAAATTCATATGTATACCATAATATTTTCATTACACAGGGTGAAAGAAAATTCTATAAATTCATTTTAAAGGGTTGTAGTTGAGCTTATTTTCAATAGATTTGGATAGACAACATGTTGTTGGAAATTATTATTTTTAAGATATATTTTTTTAAATCTTTATTTATTTAGGGACTTTTATTACAATATAATATGTTAGTCCCATTGTACCTTATTCTAACTTATAAACTATTAAAACATGCATACATCGAACGAAACTATTTAATAAGCATTTTATACACATCAAATGCGGCTTTTGAAGTGGGATTAGCAAGAATATCTACAAACCAACCCATATTGTATACATTTAAACGGTACCGCTTAAGTAACGCCTCTCGCTGACTTTGATATTTGGCACAATCCACCTATAGGTGTTGGACATCATCTATTTTTCCACAAATTTCGCAATTTGGCGATTCTAACTTTTTCATAAGATAACCAAACCTATTGGATGGATAGTGCCCTGAGCGCAGTCTATGTGCCATTATAATAAAAGTTTTGGCAATTGTTTTCTGTACAAACCAGGGCTTACGAGAAGGCTGACACTGGATAATTTTGTACCAAATACCCTTTTCTTTACTTCGCTCATCAAAATACTCTTTAAATTTTTCATAGCGACTGTTTTTTATTTGTCCTAGAAATTCTGAAAAATTAGGCTTAATTATATAATCTTGCCCGTTTGTTATAGCTAACTTAGCCAGTGTGTCAGCCCTCTCGTTACCCTGTAATCCTACGTGTGATGGAACCCATTGCAGTCTTAGCCTTTGCCCATTGTTTTTTAATATAATTATGTGCTTTAAAATGTCATAAGCTATCGTTGTTCCTCTGCTGTCAGAGGTACAGCGAGCTATGCACTGCAAAGCACTTTTACTGTCGGCGTAAATTACAGTGTTTTCGGTAGTCCTATCAATAGCCTAGATGGCTTTTAAGACTGCAATGAGTTCGATCGTCATAGTGGATACACAGGGGTTTGTTTCAAATTTGGATCGAAAAATGCGGCTCCACATCCATTATTAGTCTTTGAACCATCCGTATACATACAGTGCCAACTGTTGTATTTCTCATTTAATTCTGTTATAATGTCATATTTAATATTTGATGGAGTCAAGTGCCGCTTCACATCTTTAACGCAGTCTAAGTTTAGTTTTATCACATCTTTTATATCTATATAAGTAGTGCATACATGTAAAGAGTATAAAGGTATTGAGTGGGAGGAATACACATCATATTCTTGGCAAGCCTCGTAAACTTTAACAATCAATGGAATTTTTTTTTTACGGCAGTATCTATTTTTAACTTTTGTGTATTTTTTTAAATATTCGATTTCAAACTCTAAGTTGATGTATTTTCTAGAAACACCATAGACAATAAGATTTTATGGTTTTTTTTTTGAGTTAATAAACGAGAAACTTATTTAAATATCTAGTTACGAATGGTACAAAAACAAAGTATTATGCCCCTAAAACGACAACTGATTTCTAAGAAAAATGGTTTTTCTTTACAATTGGCAACTTTTCTTTACAACCCCTTAAAACGAATGTATCGAATTTCCTTTCACCCTGTACACAGCTCGTTCACCTGTTTCAGGATTAACAGTACCTACTTTTTGCACCCTGTATTAGCATAACTAATATTTATCTGACGAATCCATAGGAATATTGAATTAGGTCGGAGAACAGTCTTTTTTTTGTAAACTTAAATATGTACATAAGATACCTATATAAGGATATATAAGGATATCTATAGAAGGAATTATAAAGTATTAAGATAAGTATACGTGGAGTGCCTGAAAAAGATTAATGTTAAAATGAAAGTATTTTTTTTTTTTTTTTTTTTTTTTTATTAATAATTAGCAGGCGTTTGTCTTCCATCTCACCTGATGGAAAGTGACGATGAAGACGAGGATCGTACACGCCTGTCTAAGAGGTACCTATTCAATTATAATATTATTATAATAATATTATTTTTATATATAAAAATTAATTCTTAGGGCTGCATATTTCCTAGCAATATACCTAGCACACTTCGTAGATTTATTTAAGGCTAAGTAATTAACGATATGCTCGTAGGTAAATGGCCAATGGACTCGTAAACTAGCAATCCAAATTGTAAAGGTTTTCCAAGTATATAGAAATTGTAGGTATATAATAGGTAGTGTATAAATTGTGTACCTTTAGAAAAATTTCCATAGTTGTAAATGTTGGCTTTTAGTTGCTAGGTCGGCCAGGATCTTGTCATTTATTATCTTCTTTAGGTAAGTACCTATGTAACGATTGTAAATGCCATAACTACTATGGTTCGTCAATACATAAGTATCATAAGATTGTTTAATTTGTGTATTTATGATTGATATTTCTATTGAAAGGTAGGTAAAGAATGTACAATGAATTATCAATAACATCAATCTTAAAGTCTACTTTATCTTCCAATGTATCAGTAAATTATCAACTAGTTGACAAGTTGTTTATGGGTGTGATTTATAAAAGTTGTAGTTTTAGACATTAGGGATAGCGTACTTATCGCTAGATCATTAATCGTTTAAAATAGCCAATGAACTTTTTACGCATTCATATCTACATTAGCACCTACTTTTTATTTTTTATTTATTTATTAGGTTTTCCAGTGATTGTATACACAAATTTTTCAAGTATTATCTAAGTATTAGGTTTTCCAGTGTTTGTATACACAAATTTTTCAAGTATTATCTAAGTCTTAATAACTAACTAAGTGTAACAATCGTTTCAGGAAAACACCACATGCAATTTAACAAAAAATAAACTAAACTAATATTTTGAAATAACAATTAACAAAACAGACGGAGATAACAGTTAAGCAATACAGTTACAACAAAAATATAAATTTTATGAAACACTTAAAACCGTAAAAACTAATGCACAGTTGCTACTGATCAGGCTGGGGCTGGAGCCAGGCCTGGCTCAACCTATACTTGAGCTTGGCAAATGAGTAAGCGTGAATGTCGGTCAGGTCACTATATTTATTCAGGAGCTTACAGAGCCTCGGGATCGGTGAGCTGACACCTAACACCGATCTTCGAAAGGGAGGACAAAGCGGAGAAATTGGTTTACGCGGTTTCTGCGGGGAGCGGTAAATTTAATTTTTAGGAGCAGTTGGGGGCAGTTGGTTTTGTTTTGTAGAATTTTGAATATAAATGAGAGATCTAACAAATTTGGATGATTTTCAAGTGATATTATTTTAAAGAAACGTAATCTCTTGTCGTAAGACCGAATTTTTTTGTGAACACCTTTGCTATAAGCAAGATTAGAAAGAAAACGTTTCTGTAACCGTTCCAGTCGTAATGCATGCGTCGCCAAATGTGGCCTCCATACAACACTACAATATTCAATTATGCTTCTTACTAGGCTGTTATATAGAAGGATCTTGGTTGCATCATTCTTAAAAACCTTTGCATTGCGATTTACGAAACCCAACAATCTATGCGCCTTTTTTGCTACGTTCTCTATATGAGGGACAAATGTTACTTTATGATCAAAAATCACTCCCAAATCTCGAATCTCCTTTCTTGATAATAACACACATTAAAAGCGTTATATTTCTGGATACGCTTAGTAAATACATACCACCATCCTTCAGTACTAATCGCTTAGTTCATAATGTTTCTTAGTGATGAGTAAGTACCTGTCCATTTACAAATTGCTATTAGTGACCCAATAACGTGGTTAATTCCTCACGTCGCTGCTCCTGCCTCGCGCGCTTGTGCCGGCGGCGTCTGAATCTACGCCTCGAGCCAAGCGCGTAGCTCACTCCTAGTTTAGTAACTTTTATTCTTGTAATTTATCAGATCTAACGCCTTTCTTTTTGTAAATCTTTTTGTAAATATTTTTCTAAATCTACTAGTTTTATATAATAAACTTAATGTTATTTTCCTGGTAACAACCTGTTTCATTCCACGCCCGCAGGACGGTTACAGGAGTAGTCGTGGTGACGGATCCTTCGAGGAGGGTCCCTCATTACGTGACAACGTATTCTTCTTGATATGCTGTTCTTATACAATATTTGTAATAATAATATAGACTGCACTGCACTCACTTGCCTCACTCTTAATCTGCGCACTCCTTTCACTAGAACTAGACATACAAATATTTTCTATCCACAACACACAAAAAACCAATTTTACACGAAACTCAACCATAATTACGATTCAGAACACTTATAATAAAATATTCTCACAAGTCACTGATATATTTCATGAAAGCAAGTCAAAATTTAGACAAAACATTATATAGTAAAAAATTTGAAAGATACAAATTCATACACATGAGTGTATGTTTGAGTGTATTTTTTATTTAAAACAAAAAACGGAACAGAGACAAAGCTTCATACAACTGCACGAATCGGTTGCACTACTACAAGCATGCGTGTGTGCGTGACCACTGGCTGCTTGTCACGTACGCGGCGAGACATTTCAAAAGAGATTGTCAAAAGGCACAGACAGTTGACAACCTCAGGGTCATTGCGACGCACGTTGTTTTGTTAGCTGCAAGTTTAAATATTTTAATATAACGTTTGTACGTGGTATTTTATTATTTATTATGGTTGTTTACTGTACTGTGTGTATGAATAATACTAGAAAAAATAAAATTGAATTGCTCGAGCAAAAGTTTAGCGAATTTTTCGATCTTGAAATAAATATTGTCAATATTTACAATGAAATACTTAAATATTAAAGAATGTAAATTTGATATGCCATGTGAGTGTTTCCCTTTAGATTACTTGAAAAAACTATACGTTTGATTCAGAATTTACCACACCATCAAAAAAAAACAATAAATTATGAACAAACAAAAATTATAAAAAGACAACTATTAGAGTTAGTAATTTGTGAAGTATTCAAATAAAACTATTTAACAAATGTTTTGTTTAATTTGTCTTAACCTATTGTAACAACCTTACCAAAATAGGTAACAATTTTTCACGTTCTTATGAAGCATTGTCTCTGTTCCGTTTATCTACTCAGCTTACACTCATAAACTCAGCGAGGTGATAAAGAGGTCAATGCATAAACTCTCTCTCTCTCTCTCACACACACACACACACACTCACACACACACACACACACGCACACACACACACACACACATACTCACACTCAAATAATTATGACCTTACCGTATAAGTTGATATATTTATCACTGATTTATTAAAATAAAAATTGTAGATCCATAACTGGTTGTCAGTACTTTATAGATAATTAATAACTGTAATTAAATTAAGAGCTGTGGATTTAGTAATAAATAAACAAATAAATTGCTCAGCCCTTCCCGACATTCAGTGGCGGTCAGTTTACTAATAAGATATTTCTGGATTTTAAACTCCCTCCGAGCGATTTCGAAGGGACCTTTTCTTTGCGATTAAGTCTCTTAGTTTTCAAAGTGAGCGTAAAGTATTCTGGTTTAAGTTCAAAGGGTACCTACCTAACAGGACAACCATTTGTACTGATCCAGTCCTTTTAGGGCCTGCGAGAAAAAAGTCCGCCGTGAATTTACCGCGAACTCAATGCACACGGTGTGCGATCATTTTCAGTTCCCTCTAAAGGTGGAATCTTTCACCACTTTCGGACTACACGCTTGTAACCGAATTTGCCTCAAGTTTTGACTTTCGAGCTGCAAAGGGTGACTAAGGCGACGTGCTTCGGTGCAACGGAGCACCAGGCGCGTATCGCCACGTTCTAAAATTAAATAAATTACACTTTTAAATGGCGTCTTCTAGATTAAAACCGCGATCCCTCACTTTCGGCGACTTCAACGCCGATGGTTTTAAACACCAGCGAAATGAAATTCACGAAATCGTTCGAGAATTTCAGATCGAAATCTTACGTGTGCAGGAAATTTGAAACCTAGTCACAAAGGGGTACACTACATAAATACGAAAAACTTAATTCCGATAGTCATAATCAGGAATTTCATAATTCCGAATTTTTTAACACCGAATGGTTCATAATTCCGAAAATGAAAATTGCGTAATTCCGAATTTTTCTTCATCGAAACTTCATAATTCGGAAAGTTTATAAATACAAAAATCAATATGCCAAATTTGAAAATACCGAACCATAAAAATCCGAATTGTGAATAATCCGCAATATCATAAATACCAATCCCGAATATCCAAATTCCGAACAATATTAGTTGCAATAACAAACGCCTTGTAAAACTGCAGCTGTACGTTTGAGCATTCAAGTAGTCAGCTGGAACTGAGAAAGTTTATTTAGTTTTTTGTACCGAGTTATTTCTTGAGTATGTAGTTTATGTACTGAAATGCAAATCCCTTTATGGCGCTTCGCCAAGGTTGTGATGGACATTTTTAACTGACTAACCCGCTAATTCCGAGCTAACTTATTAACTCGTGTTTGCGTAAACGGCCTTAAATAAAGTTTATGATCTAGATAGTTTGTTTTTTAGTCAAAAAGTTCTTAGATAACGTACTCGCGTAATGGATCTGGTACTCACACAAATTAATGTATATTATGTTTATGTTATTGTACCACTGTTCTCTTCCGTTTGTAACCTAGCTGCATTAGTAACAACTAAAAGTGAAAACTTGTAATTAGCCCTAACACACCTATTTTCCATAATCATGTATAAATTAGCTGTAAGTTTTCCAAAAAGTGTTAAATAAATAAAATAAAATAAATAAAATTACATTAAGAAGCTTTATGTTACATGCATGAAACTGAGAAGGAGACATAACCCGCCGCGCGCGATACGAGGCAATGTGGGACTCGCTCCGAGCCTACCAGAGCCTCTACCCACTAAAAAACCACCAGTATGACTCTGGCCATCATTTGCCTCACAGCCTTCATCTGAAGCGACGACAAATTGGAGATAAGAGGCCGCGCAAGCGGGGACCCTTATGGGGTCATCCGCTGGGAAATATGACGCGCACTGAAGGTGCTCAAGGAGAATTAGGGTTTGCAGCCAGACGGGCTTCAAGATCGGCCATTAGCTGATTGGCTGCGTACGCGATTAAGTTTCTAGGTCTACTGCGACTTTGAACTTCGAATTTAGTATTAGGGGAGTACGCGGGACCGAATCTCGAATTAAATGATCAGGATGGGTTTCGGAACGTTTAAACAACGTTTCCGAGTGTTTTGAGTTGTTGTTGAACTGTAGAGAATTCAAAGTCTCTGTGCAGGTCCGTGTTACTCACGTACCAGGGTGCGCTTGTGGCCCTGCGACCCAAGAGGATTTTGAGGGATAAATAAGCACCACCTTTTTCGACCTTCGAATAGGGATTGCAATCCGGAATCCAGCGGATCCGGTATTCCAGTGGATCCGGCATCAATATGCGTCCACCGGATCTGGTGTTTTTATATTTTGGCAAAATAACTTATTTTTTTATACATTTTCGATACTCAATACTTTAATGCTATCATAATTTTACAGGTGGTAGTTTTAAAAATAATAGAGAAATTATACAATAAAAAGTAAAATTATGCACCTAGTTTAGGTATTGTAATGCAGGAGAAGACATTTTGTGGTCATTTTAAATTGAATAAATTATTTCGATAATATTCTTTATTACCTATTTATGTTGAATTCATTTAAAACTTATCAATTACCTAAGTATTCGTAAGTTTATTTATTTATTTATTTATTCTTTATTGTACACCACAAAAAGATATAAATGAATATCAGTGAACAAAAAAAATAAAGTAGGTATAAAAGGTGGTCTTATTACTAACAAGCAATTTCTTCCAGACAACCTTTGGGTGAGAAATTGGAGACCATGTAGGTACTTGGGTGCCTTAGGCGTACATACATAATATAAATACACATATACTTCATTTTATTTACTTAAATAAATACACATTACTATTACATAAACTTACTTTCTAATAATACACAAAAAGAAAAATAAAATAAAAACTATAAACTTACATACAATGTAAATAAGCATAACATATATAAGAGGATTAATAGATTATTATGAAGACTTGTACTAATCTCTATGTATGTTTGGAGAGAAAGTATTGTTTGACCAGTTTTTTAAATGTTTGTATTGTTTGTGCAGACTTAATTTTTAGTGGCAATTTATTCCACAGTGAGACCGCGAGTGCTGAGAATGATTTTTCGTAAAAGTCACTTTTGCGTAAGGGCGTTGATAACATTAAATTGTCAGCGGAACGTAACTGCCGTTGGTGATGTGAGTGTCGATAAGTGAACCTTGATCTTAAATACTCTGGTGCAGCGGGATTGAACAGCAAACGATACATCAGACAAAGAATTTGAGTATTCTGGCGAAAGCGAATTGGAAGCCACTTGAGTTTAGCGCGATATTCTGAAACGTGGTCATATTTACGTAATCCAAATATAAATCTAATGCACAAATTTTGAAGGCGCTCTAGTTTATTCAGTTGGTCTTCAGAGATGTTCAGATAGCAGGCAGAACCATAGTCAAGAATAGGAAGGAAAAGGGACTGTGCAATAGAAATTTTAGTGGGAATCGGTAAAATATTGCGCAAACGTTTTAATGAGTTCGTGGCTGCGAACATTTTTCTGCTCACTTCATCCACATGAGGTTTCCAGCAAAGTTTTTATCAAATAAAACTCCTAAATTTTTAACCGATTTGCTATATTTAATGATAACATTATTAAAAACAAGTTTGGGGCATATGTTCCAGTCAATTTGATCCACAAATTTTGGGCTCCCTATTATGGTCGCTTGAGTCTTTCAAGGGTTTACAGTTAAGCCGTGATGTTGACTCCACGATAGAATTTTACCAAGGTCATTATTTATAGTACAATGGTAGATCCACAAGGGTGGACTGTGAATAAATTTGGAGATCGTCTGCATACATATGGTAGGAAGAAGTTAAATTATTAGAAATTGAATTAATGAAAATGGAAAATAGAAGGGGAGACAACACGCCACCTTGAGGGACGCCGCATGTGATATCAGTCCACGCTGAGTAGGACTCATCAACTGTTATACGCTGCCGATGTCCGCACAAGTAAGTATGAAACCAATCAACCACTGATGGAGATATGTTAAGAGAACGCAGCAGCTGAAGCAAGATGGTAAAGTCGACTGTGTTAAAGGCATTGCTAAAATCAAGCAGTGCTACCACTGTAAGCTGTTTATGTTCCATGCCTAGGCGTATATCATCAGATATTTTGACTAGTGCCGTGACCGTACTGTGATCCGAACGAAAACCAGACTGGAGTGGATTGATCAAGTCATTCTTTTGAAGGAAATTATTTAACTTTTATGGACCAGGTGCTCTAGGACTTTGGATAGGAATGGGAGGATGGAAATCGGTCGAAAGTCTTGAAAGGTTGTGGAAATAGGGTTTTTTGGAAGTGGAATAATATGAGCATCTTTCCATGAGGTAGGAAAGTGACATGAGGTGATAGAATTATTTAGGATAATTGTAATGATGGGAAGGAGGAAATCAAGTAATATTAGGATCATTTTGCGGCTGACGTTATCAGCACCAACGGCGTTTGAGTTGATGGTATTAATAGCTCTCTTAACATCACATTCAGTGAATTGAGTAAAATGGAAAGATTCGTAAGTAGGCGTAGGCAAAGAAGAAATTTTGAGTAAAGTTTTAGCTTTTTGTATGCCATCTATAGAGCCGGAAGTTGTGAAATGTGAATTGAGAGAGTTCAAATTCATGTGATCAGGTATTGAGTGTGTTTTATTTTTGCCTACGCCTAACGTTTTGAGGAACTTCCAGACTTTTGCTGGAACCCCATTTGAAACTGATTTATGGATATGGCGTCTCTGTGCGTCCCTACACATAGTATTGCATCGATTCCGAAGAAAACGATATCTTTCATGGTTAACGTCAGTGGGTTCGTGTTTATATTTGCCTCGCGCACGATCTCGTTTGGTCATAGTGGATTTAATTGTATCGTTTAACCACGGCGCAGGCAGGTGTTTAATTTTAACGGGTCTAACTGGGACATGTCGATCGTAAAGCTTAAGAAGAAGTGAGTTAAAAATAGCAATTTGCGAATAAGACGTGTCAGCGTTTACGGCCACAGACCAGTCGAATTCCTGTGCATCACGAAGTAAGTTGTCAAAATTAATCCCACCAAAATTTCTTTGCAGGAGAACCTTAGGTTTACTTTTAGGAGGCCTTACTTTGTACGAGAGAAATACCAAGTTGTGGTATGAAAACGGATCAGCCTCTAGTTGACCGTGGTGAGCAACGTGTTCCAAAGAGGCGATAATCTTAAGGTCCAAAATGGAAGGGGTTGAATTTGGGAAGAAATGTGTTGCAGAAGATGGCAATATATTCAAATTGTATCCATTTATCACCGATTCTAATTTATTTGAGCGAGTGTCTTTTTTTAACAGGCACGTGTTGAAATCTCCCATTATAATAACGTGGCTATAGAGCGGGGTAAGTTCTTCTAATACCTTTTCAAATGCTGAAAAATAATTTGCCTTGGCAGACGCACTATAAACCACCCCCAGGAGAATTTTTGTGTTAGCAACCAAAACTTATACAAAAAGATGTTCTGTTGCATTTGGGTTTACTGAAGGTGTAGTAGAAAAGTTTACTATTTGGGAGGCAATATCAGAACGTAAATAGATGGCAACCCCACCACCAGTTCGGTCAATACGATCATTTCGGATTAGTTTAAAACCTGGTAACGGGTGAAAGGTGAAGTCGAAGGTAGGCAGGGTTTCATCCACGTTTCGGAGACAATACTGCATGAATATTCCTTGTGTAATAAAATTTTTTTAATGAGAGTTGTTTTAGCAAGAACATGAATCTTTTGTCATTTTTGTTTGAAAATGACGCCGGATTGCAATCCCTACCTTCGAAGTACTTTGACGACCGAGTCGCGTAGTGGTTAGTAGCCCTGCCTCATACGCCGGAGGTCCCAGGTTCGAGCCTGGCCGGGGCATTCATTTGTGTGATGAACATAAATGTTTGTTCTCGGATCATGGTTGTTGATATTTATATATCGACGGTTGAAAGGCTAATTGATCTAAGTGACTTTTTGTAAAACTTACAGGAGGATGGATTAAAGTTTTTATTTTGGAAAAAAAAATCATTAAAAAATAACTGTTAAGTAGACTTTTATTTATTTAATACAGTATATCCCTTATTAAGTAAGGAAGTTATTTAAGCTATTACCGTTGATTATTGTGTATTATTTTAGAAAATTTATGTTGGTTAGCCCAAAATGCATCAAATTTAGTTATTTTTTGAGAAAGGAAAAATGGTTCAAGTGCCTATCGTAAATAAAATAGCTGAAAGTAAACTGGTTCAAGCATAGACTTAGGTTAAAACAATATTAGAGAAAATGAATTTAGCGCCAAGTCAACCTGACAGTTGAATATGCCAAATGAGCCTAAGCACCATGATGTTGCACCAAAATGAAGTAGTTTGATGCATATGCATAGGGGCTGTAGGATGAAACAAAATGAACCCTTACTAGATTATAGTAGATATTGATGCTCAGACCATCATTATTCATAATCGTCCATAAGATATTTTTGAGTTTGGTATGCCAGTTAATACAATTTTGGACAGTGTTTGTATATTTTTTACATCATCGTAAATTACAGACTTGACTTCTTCGTATAATCTGTCTGTTGTACCAATGTCTTCTCCTACGAATTAGTATCCAAACTGTAAACCATCCCCAATAGATTTAATATTTATTTCCGATTCTAACTTAGTAGCCTGTCATGGTCAAACCTCAGCTCCTTTTTCATATCATGCTTTAGTATTTGTAAGTTACAAACTACGACCTCAAAAAGTAAAGCATAAAGTTCTTTTGCTTCGAAACTTTTACAAAATGAACATTGAACATGTAAAAAAGGATGCTAGGAGACTTGACTGGATTGAACTGTGAGGATTTGGATTTAATGGTGGCCACTTTTACACAGGAATTAATAAATCTATAATAATACCCATGCCCCTGTGTGACTGGTACGAGTTAAGCGATTGCCTGCACCATGGTTAACAAACAGTTTTAAAATATATATATGTTAAAGCGTGATAAGGCTAAATCTCGTTATAAAAAAGATCAATCGCCATATAACTTATTGTCTTACAAACACCTTAGAAATAAATTCTCCTCATAACTACTTCTCTACCCCTCCAATCACTCTGGATCCCAAAACTAAATCTTTGTCGCTCTCACTGCTCTCAAATGTTTTACCATCTGTGATAAAAAAATCAATTCAAAACATTTCAACTAAAGCTATTGGAAGTGACATCTTAAGCTTGGATATGATATTACCAGTACTAGACGAGAATGCAAGTTTTATTACTCATATAATAAACTTTTCCCTATCTTACAATGTCTTTCCAACTGAATGGAAAAAAGCTCTTGCTATCCCACTTCCTTAAACATCAAATCATATTCCCAGTACCGATCCATCCTATTCTTCTTCCTCCATCTAATCCTTCCTATCCTATCTAAAGTTCTGGAGTCTATAGTTCATATGCAGTTACACAAATATCGTACCACCAACAATCTCCTTTGCCCTTACGCCCTCCGTTGGCGCACTGTTGAACATCACTGAAGATATCAGACAGGCTATGGACGATACTAAGCTTACTGTTTTAACATCATTGGACTTCAGCAGTGCATTTAACTCGGTAGATTTTGACATTATGCTTCAATCTCTTTTTGCTCTAAATATTTTTTCTGAGGTAATAGAATGACTTCAATCCTACCTATATGGCAGCCGGCAATGTATGAAGATCAAGGATGCATCATCCAGTTGGTCTACTCTCACTGCTGGTGTACCCCAGGGTGGCGTATTATCACCATTACATTTTTCTATATTTACAAATAACATCTCAAAAGTCATTTCATCAAATGTTCACTTACATGCTGATAATTTACAAAATATCGCCATTTTTCGCTATCTGAGGCAGAAAATGCTATTCAAAAGGCTTAATATGGATTTGTCCACTGTGCAGACTTGGGCCAAATGTTTTGGCTTACTCATTAATTCTGCCAAATCACAACTTTGATAATTGGTAGTAGGAGACTTAGACGGACGTTGAACTTTAATAAGGTACCAAGTGTTATGTATGATGGAGCAAATTTGGTATTTTGATCTTAGGAAATATGATCACGTGTTGCATTACGGCGAAATCTGTTAAAGTGGCTCCCAATACGACGTCGTCATGAATTACATATATTACCAGTGCTGTATAATATCCTTAACGACCCTATGAGTCCCACCTACCTGCGATCCCGTTTCCAACCTCTATCTCCCGGTACGCGCTCATTGCAGTCGTGTCATACCAAAACACCACAACAACTAAAACTAAGTTCAGATTTGAGTCCTCCACAGTCCGAGCTATTCTTTTGTGGAACAGCTGCCGAGGGACATACAAAATAGCCCCTCAGCTTGGATCTTTAAAAGAAGATTAAAAGAACATCTCATCTCAAGCTAACAATCTCCATGTCATCTCTGTACATTATATGTATTAAGTATGTATGTAAAATATGTGTGTATCATTTGTATATATCTGTAGGTTTTTTTTGTAATTGAAGTATTTTTTTAAATTATGTAAATCTTGTAATTTTTTTATTTTTGGTTTTTAGACTATTACTTGCACCTTTGTCACCTACTTTTGTCATTTTGTAATTTTCTTCAATCACCTGGGTTGGCTGGAAAGATCTGTTTTAGAGATAAGTCCAGCTTTGCTAAATAATTAACTTATTTTTGTACCTAGTTCTTAAGGTTTGATTATATATATATATATATATATATATATATATATATATATATATGTGTGTGTGTGTGTGTGTGTGTGTGTGTGTAAAGGAATCGTTAAAGATGTTGATCTTATATGCCTTGGAACAAAGTATTAGGTAAGGTGGTATAGCACCCTAAGCCTAGGTAGTAGTACAGAGGGCGCGGAATAAATTGAATTTAGTTCCAAGCAACTAAGGAGTAGCTATTCTCATTAATTTATTGGACGGCCTATGTGTTTAAACCTGTTCGATAAAATGATGGAAATGCTAATTTTACAAATACTGAATTTTATCAAAATGTTTCAACCGCCATAACACTAATGATATAGTAAGGTCAAAATAGCCGAAGTGACATTACTCCTTATCCTTAATAGAGACTAAATGAGTCAAGAGACATGGCTTTTTGTTTTGATTTAATGCAAAATAGGCCAAACGACAAAACAACAACCATGATGAAAAAGCTAAATGCCTTAATCGACACACGTTATAAAAAAATTAAAAATCAAAATAGCTTAAGTCATCGAGTCGAAAAATTTGTCTAATTTTGTGTCGCATAGATTAATGAGCTTAGAAATGAGACCTGTTTTGCTGTGGGTGCTAAGCGCCAAAAAAGTTGTCGAAAACATTTGAAACCTGACTCAAACGACGGAGAAAAATTTGCTGATTCCAAATATGTATATAACTCAATATCGCAAAAATGTCGCTTAGACCAATTAGCCTTTCAACCGTCGATATGTATGTATGTATTATGTATGTAATGTATGTATGTATGTTTATTCCGGGTTCCCACCAAGTTCGCTGCACGGTCATCAATAACACAAGCTCTGCTTACTTTGGGGCCATACAGTTGGTGTGTTTGTGTGGGGATTTATTATTATTATTACCTTATTATACCCGTCCCATTACCCACGACCACGTGCCCCACTAATGTTTAGTTGATGTCACATATACACAGATCTTCTAGCTTGGATATAATTCGCATGATGTTTGCGCTAGGTTCAAATTATGTTTTTTGTATGTTACATCACTAACAGTCAGTGGTGTCAAAAACAAATGAGATTCTATTACAGCACCGATGGCGTTCCGGTGGTGTCAGCGGAAGGAACTACCTAATTCCTTAAGCACAACTATGCAAAATTAAACAGTTAATGTGAGGTAAAGGCAATAAACTAAGAAAACGACTTTCATAGCTGAAAAAAATTATATTTTATGAGAAATTATAATTTACAATATTTCATACAGGCATCCATCTTCAGTCGGAACTTAAGCTAAAACTCTCACAATCTCACGCAAAAGGTAAAGCAACATTAGACTATAATATATTAGAGCATAATATTGTGTAGTCATCGCCCAACTGTAGAAATGAACGCGAAGAACCCTACGCCTTCGAGGCTTAGCAACCGTAAACGCGACGCCCCCCACCCGCTACGCTAACGCCGATACAATTTACATTTGTGCATTGTTCTCTTTTGAAGCTATTCAATACAGGATACATGTCAATTCCATTCACTGGGTGTTCACATGTGGACGTCTATAATGTACTTACATATTGTAAAAATATCAGTCTGTAAAAGTTTGATATACTACCTAGCTTTAACCTCGTATGATAAGTCACCCAGTACGGAGCGATATCGCAATTTCGTGCCTTTGTGAAACGAAATATACTCTTTTATTCATAAATTAATAATTAAATATTGTTTACAGTTTACTACGTCGCGTTCACGTTTGCCGAATTACAAAATGTAAAATCGCTTTGGATCCAGGCCAAACGACAATTCCCAATTACATTCGCGGAAAGTAAAGTAGATTTTCTATGTACAGGACAACAGAATGCACTTAAGAGACTGGTTCATACTGAGCGTCGTTAGTTAAAAATATGAACACGGTAGCAATTGTTAGTCATCACATAGAATATTGGCACATGCCTAAATAAAATTGGGCGACTTTTATACATAAAAAAACATTTGATCGAAATTTTACTAACGTTACGGCTTTGGTTGCAAAAATTAGGAGCCACAGAAATATCTGAGAATAACAACACATTAAACATAATTAGATTCACAATAGACAGGAATAAGAACTTAATTAAATTAATTCGGACTATCAAATTCACATACTTACATAATCGAATATTACATTTAAATATAAGTTAACATTACGTTACGCGCTCAATATGAACCGGTCCACGGGTAACATTAACATGAAAAAATAAAACAATTCCAATATTGTGCGCTAAGTTTCAAATTCACAAATTTGAGCATATTAGACAGCTGTTTATTTACTTAGTACAAAGCATACAGTTTTGCTATTGACAGTGCAGGGTGGGCAAACGACCCAACATCACTTACAACGTACAATAGAACATAAGACACAACAACGAAAATAAGTTAATAAGTTATCTCTCAAAATAGAAACTTTGTTTCTGACTGTACATAAATAAACTAAACAACACAAAGCAACACACTAAAATAAAGCGTCGCATAATAAAATGCTCTAAAATATGGTAAACAAAAATATAAAAATGTATCTCTATATGTATTCTGTGCCTATTTAAGTAATGCCAATAGCAAAACTTGGCACGAACTGTCAGCTCATTTCACTCAGCACATTTAAACCCCCATGTACAATATATTACATCCAGTAAGCCGTCGTGCATAAAACATCAGTATCGGTTTTTACAATTCACATCCACTTTTTGTGTTCCTTCGGGTTTCGAGTAAAAAAAGTTATTACAAATGCATCAAAAATGTCCTTAACCACTAACGCAGTGACGCCCCTACATCGGCGCTTGTCTAGAGTGGAATTTCTTATCGGATAATGTACCAAACAAAATACACCGGACCGTTGCGTACACAAAGCCTATAGAATAACATAAAAACATTTGCGAGAAGTCAATTCGTGTAGAAAAACACCATTTTATTCATTTAAATATAAACAACTTAAATAATAACATACAATATTCAAGTAACAAAATTCAAATGTACAAAAGTAACGTAAAACTTCCATTAAATACAATAATAAATTCCCCAAGCGGATCTAACAGAAATTAAGTTAATATGAATCTTGCCGTCGGGCGGAGGGCGGTCGGCAGGTTTCAAATTTCAACTATATTCGTTTAAAATTTTAATTATTTTAATAGTGCCATGGCGCACTCCGCCCTTCCCCGATCGATTTTAGTCCAGGATCTTTCTGTCCACAGTTACAACTTAAATAAATACATTATATCAACACGGAGGCATCCTGATCGATACA
Source organism: Marasmarcha lunaedactyla (assembly GCA_923062675.1). NCBI lineage: Eukaryota > Metazoa > Arthropoda > Insecta > Lepidoptera > Pterophoridae > Marasmarcha > Marasmarcha lunaedactyla. Next base: position 3,468,821 of record OV281344.1, read on the forward strand.
TTAGTAGGAAGTCCAGTTCGATCCTTAAGGATGACAAAAAACACGCCTAAGTTTCATTGGACTAGTTTGTTCAAAAAATTCATCCATCTGGACATAATAAATGTATACTAATGTAGAAAGATATTATGGCAACAAACTTTACAAAAACTCCTAAAACAATGACTAAAAGCAGCTCACGGCAAGCCCAGGACTCACCATAACTTTTTTTTAAAATGCACAATTTAATAATCACCGATACAGACACAGACATAAATTGTGAATAACTTCATCTTAAAAAAACATGTCAAAATAAACGTGACTCAACGTTGACGAGAACGAATTTGTCCGACTATAAGTCGCGTCCACCTGTTTTCTAGTTTTTGGGTTAAATGACTTACAAACTAACCTTATTTCTCATTAAACATTTTAAGGTGAATAAGTTCGTCCATCCGTGTCAGTACGTGAATGTAGACATTCGGTAGGGAAGTGTTGATGGCTACGTGTTATACACAATCACAGTTTTGTGTCGGCCGCTGGCTTATACAAGGTTGTACTCCTTGAGGTTTGACTGCAGGATGGTGTCCTTGACGGCGGCGAACACGAATCTGATGTTCTCGGTGTCTGTCGGCGTAAACACATCAATTAATGCATTTATTACACATGCTAAGGCCCGTATCTTGCTCGAATCACTCAGCGCGCCTTCTTGAGACTCTGAAGAAGCAAGACAGTTATGTTTCGGTACAAAAATAATATCTGTCCCGCTTCTCGAGATGACGCATGATTTGAGTGGGGATACAAGCCTTAGAGAAAAACAGTTGGACCAGGACGTAACCACAAAAACTTAAACACTATCTACTAAATGTATAACTCAGATAATTTAAAATGATGACTGTGTTAGTTTGTTGACATTTTATTTAATTTACCTATTTTATAGAAAATATTTACAAATTAACAGACGTTTAACTTTTTTTGTGGTAAAGCCGTAAAGGTAACATCCGTGAATCTATAGGAACGTTCGTTATGAATGAATTTATCTATATTTGTGAACTTAGAAACTACCAATGTGTCAGTGCAAAAGTACAAGTTTCATTTCGCAACAAATTATTGTACTCTCGAAATTATCACTTCAGAATTAGACATACTTTGCAGTTTACTCACATTGAATAATTTCTAAGTTGTGATTTGTAACAAAATCTCTTGTTATTACATACGGCCATTTAGTTTCTAATTTCACCTAGCTTGTGACTTAAGCTTACTTATCAAGATACTCTAAGGGATATATCATGTGTACAGTGGTTTAAGTCTAGACTTAAGATTCTATTGCTGACATATCTGCACTATGTTAACGGACTGAAGAAGGCGTATACTTACAAATAAAAAACAAATTAATACTTTGCGTAATGAAAACTAATTTAATTTAGCTCACATGCTTTAAGTCCGCACTCACATAGTGTACACCACAATTGAGGTATCGTAAGAGGTATAAAAGTTGCCTACACATAAATACATATATTACCGTCAATCTAATATACAATGAAAATGAAAACTAGCTTCTTATAAAAAGACACCGCAACACTAAAATTCCATACTGTTATTGAAAATGATCATAAAAATTATATATCCAAGCCTTTTAAAACCACAACTTTGAATATTTTTTGTTAAATACTTACACCATACTTTGTCGTTAGATTTCCCTCTAAATCCTAACCCCATTTTCTTGTGATGCGTATTTTCACTATGTATACCCACTGAAAATATGCAACGCTCATGCTTAATAGAAAGTAACAAGGTAACGCCCTTACATTCTCATACTAAACAAAAATGTTAATATAAATGACCTGAAATAAACCCACACTAGTCGCAAAAAATAGAATTAATAACTACTGTTTAAAAAAACCTAACTTCCTTTCTCTTTACAACCATTACTTCCTTGCAATTATGAAAAATTAATGGGCATTAAGTGTTCTGCAAGAGTTTTATCATGATCTAAAAAAAGTTATGGAAGCCTTTTTGGACCAATGACATATTACACATAGACAGGTTATCCGCTCTCAATAACGGCAACGCTTTTTGACTTGTGAAACCCAGTGTCACGGCTAAACGTCAAACAAAACTTATTCCCTATTCTGTGTTTTTAATACCGCACAATGCCTTCTTGTGTGTTTAGACAGTGTACTAATTGTTAAATGTTACTGTTAAAGAAAGAATAAACGTTTCTTTTCACGCGGAAATACTATTTTTGTATAACTATCTTATTTATTATTTTATTTTACTATATAAAACGACGTTTTAAATTTGACATGGCTTTACATTTCATTAACACTACATGCTGTGACAATTTACGTACTACGTCACGTACGCTCGCGACCAATTAGTGCGAAGCAACGTCACGAAGTACATAGATATCTCTTTCTTACAACAAGTGACCCGTAAATTTTAATTTATTATCTTCGAAATATTCATGAACTGATTAATAACATTTTTCTATAAGTAATTGTTTTAATTGTTTAAGAAACTGCCTAAAACCCGTAGTATTTCTCAGACGATCCGGGAGCTTGTTACATATATTTTGATAGACATCACATAGGAGCTCTCTGCATAACATACAGGCATGACCAAAACAATGCTTATCCCTGTACTTAACCCCTGCAACTATACTACCTTAACCCTGCGTTTGAAAGGATTCAGAGACAACCGACGGCTTAAGCCGTCATCGTCCTTGACGCAAATGACGATCAAAGAAACCATAGAAACTAAGCGCATTTCTAGATCTCAGGCCGAGCCCTTCCGAACCTTCCAGGCAAATACATGTGTGACACGTTACAAATTATTAGATTGGACTCTCAAGAAATTTCGCCAATCCTTTATCGGTCTCTGGAACTTTTACTACAATAGAATTAGTTTGGCCGTAGAAACTTTCTAGTGCCTAAATTTACTTCAAACAAATCTGACAGCATGATATACATAGCTATAAATTTCGTGCAAACTCTTTAAAATAAATTTAAAAAAAAACACATGCACATACTTTAAATCTATGCTGTTTAAAAAACCAATTTATTTTCAAGATCATTTAACTGTGGTTGTTCAGAAAAGAAAACGATTGTTAAGTTTTTAGAAAAGCACATGCAAAGCCTAAATTAATGATAGATAAATAATACACAAATAACAAAAGATAAACGTTTAATACCGTCCAACATATCATGCAACATTCATAGTCTACGCTAAATTAAATTCTTTAAGGGCCGACTGCATAATCGTGTCCTTTACCGCGCAAAACACCAACTTAATGTTCTCAGTGTCTTTGAAAGCATCCAAGGCAGCATGCGAGAAAATTTACAGTTAACAAAAATACAAACATGCATACAAAAACAAATAATTAAACAAGTACCTACATTAAAATGAAAATACAAACATGCATACAAAAACAAATAATTAAACAAGTACCTACATTAAAATGTGAAAGTGTTCGTTGAATTCTAGCTAAGCAATAGACAAGTTAAGCGACAGCTCGGTGTGCTCAAGGCAAATTGAAAGAATTAAGTTTAACAGGCAATCAATAATATCAACAAAGTAATGAACAAAACTGAAACGAATTCCATTAAAGAAGTAGGCCATGTTGGCAGGTTCATTTTCAATAGGACAAAGTTTCGCATTTTCAAAGATAAAACAAATAGACAAATAATTAATATATTTTTTAAATGTACAGTGAACAAATAGTAGCGACAATTATTTCGACACTCGCCACCAAGTAACATCTAAGGATGTTAGTACTAATTTTTAAAAGGCTGCATTGAAAAATATCTACCTGATAGGGAAAAAATTCAATGTTAATATAGTAAACAAGAACTTTCACATTTCTAGACATCTAAAATACTGGAAGCACTGTTTTACACATCTAATTAAAAAAACAATCAACACACAAGCGCGTAACAACTACAAAACCCGCATCAACTAGCTAAAATACTACGTTTAGCAAAAAATTCTCCTTGTTATACTAAAACAATTAGATAAAAATAATTTACCTCAGAAACCATGCAAAGTTATTTAAATCGCAGCTCACAATTGTATAGTAGAAATATTACATAGAGTGAAAATGTATATGAAAAGGTCTTCTCAGTGTCAACTAAATAAACTTATATTCAGCCTAGTCTTGGCGATGTCAACGACATGCAGATTCTTGACAACCGACTAGTGTGGCGGTTAGTAGCCCTGCCTCATACGTTCGAGGTCCCAGGTTCGAAGCCGCGACAGTCATTTGTGTGATGAACATAAATGTTTGTCCTCACGTCATGGTTCTTGATATTTATATACGTACGTTTATTCTGGGTCGCCCCCCAGTTCGCGTATGGTCATCCATAACACAAGCTCTGCTTACTTTGGGGCAATATAATTGGTGTGATTGTCTGGGGATTTATTCATAATTATATTTATTATTCTGCAACATGCAAGACAAAACCTTCATTAGCTTTCACTGCGCCGCCCAAGTACAGATACGATTTGCTGACATGGACAAATATAAACGATCGAAATTAGCAGTAAATGACCTAAAGACAAGCGGACTAACATGATAGATCCGCTAGGTGGCAGTGTGGCAGGCCGCCACGACGCACTGGCCCGCATAGTCCCAAACTAACACATAATAAGAATATAACCTCGACAGTTTTGCATTGTCGACATACGAACCCATTTTTTAATAAAATAACAAATTAAAATTATATTTTTCATATTAAAAATGATTTTTCTTTGTAGAAATTAAAAAACAACATATAAATCACAAAAGTTGTAGTTTTAAAAGGCCAAGTTATTCCCTCAAGTTTTAACCTATTTAATATTACTTATTTGATTATAATAATTACATTTGCCTTAACCATTTTTCGTACTTTCGTCCAAAAGAAGCCTCTAAAAAGAGTCTTTATTGACTAATCCAAAGTAATCCTATATAATGTCTTAAAATAGAACTGGATAATACGATTTGGAAGGAAGTATATTTTGGGATACAATTATAGATTATGAGTTTTTGACCACAAATAGTTCTTAAAAAGGCAAGAAAGAGTGTGAGTATGAAAATTAGATTTATTCCAGTTTTTAAATAGTTTTGATATTATCTAATGCTACGCTTAAATTTTAATTAATAACTATTAGGTAAAAGTAAAGTCGAATATAAGCGGGGAGTCATGTAACATCCTTTCGCTATAATCACTTTTTAAACAAATTAGTTACCTATAGAAAACAAAAAGAAAAGTCGTCGCCGAAATGTTAGTCCACAATAAATATTCCATCTACAACTGGCGTAAAAAAGAATCCGCACAATTTCAAAACAATTTCTTTGTTATAGGCGATTGGAAATGTTTTTGTTTAGTCCAAAAAAGTTTATATTCGAGCTTATATTATATTATTATCAATGATTAAATAAAAACACCGGAAGATAGGTGACTTTCGTACATGAAATACTTGAGCAATTCATATTCAAATATTTATTTCTCAACATTGACAATTACTTGTTCTTATTGACGTCAAATAAAACATGTCTCTACCACCAGTTCGGAAAAACCAAGAACTGGCAAGAAACTTCACGGGTATATTAGATATTTTTAATTAATTTAGAGTCTCTTTATGTGTATACAAAATTATTCTTATCTGCATTTGTTAGCTCGGCAAGTATCCCCCTCCCCCGAAGTATCCAAACGACAAACACGAGTTAATGCGGGATCCAGCCATCGCCCCCTCAACCATGGATCTGGTACCACCACAGATACATTTACTCGCACAAACGCAAGAAAGTAGATATATTACATTAATGAAAGCTTTACATTCATAAAACTGAGAGCGAGACAGTCACGGCGCACGAACAAGACGGCATATAGCTGTTCGTGTAATTCCGTAAGTACTCGTGTCGTGTCGGATTGCGACTAAGTAGGATTACGGCAGGGTCAGTAGCTTGTCAGCTACCTTCCGCTGTGTTACTTTAATCAAAGATGTATTATGATTAACCATTGACCTACCAGCAAATGGACTTCGGGTCTGAATTCTACAGCCTCTTAGCCAAAATGGCATAAAAATTCAAAAATGGTATAAATATCATACCAGGCTGGATTTGCACGGCCACCCAACACGTCAAAAATGACATATTGCTTAGTAAAAAATGTTCCTTTGAACGCTCGAAGTATTCGAAGCCATATAAGGTGATTTTATAGTCAGATTCCTAGTTGCAGATATATAAGGCGAAAAATTATAATTTTTAGTGATTTAAATTATTAAGAATTATGTATGTGCGTTTTATATTAGACCCACCGTCCATTTGTTTTTACGCCAATGTTTTTAACCCTCCACGAGTGACTTACCCGTCGCGCAAGTAAAATGCGAATAGATGATTTTCTCCGCGTCGGGGTTCAAGTCGACGAACATTCGCAGTATGAACTCCCGCGCGGCCGTGGCTTCGCGTTGCGGACCTGTGGTAGGGGGTGTTACTAGCGAGTTCTAATGGTGGGGGACAATGTTGTTGATATAAGATTGTGTAAAAGATTGTAATTCGTTGTAAGAGCTATGAAATGTGGTAAAACTTTTTGACTCAAGAGTTTGTACGTTATTAATAAGCATTTATTGCTTTAATATGCTCAAAATTAGAAAAAACAACAGTAGCTGCACAAAAGCAGGATATATAAGAAATTTGAATTACCAAACTTTACTATTAAACTTCCTAAGTAAATTGGTAGATCAGCTCCAAAAAAAAAAAATTATGCCGTTTTTAAATAATTTGAAGAAGTTATAAGAATTACATATAGGTATGGTAATATCAAATTACTTTAGACCCCTGATGTTCAGTTTCTCAAAACACAATCTTGCACCAACAACACCACAAAACTAGCATAATAAAACATTAGCCTGCATCATCTAGCTTACAAGATCCACACACTGGCAAATAAAACACCACCGTATATAAAGTATCCATCAACCTGTGGCCGTAGTGAAATGAGAGTAACAAGATCTGTCAGGATCGGGGTTTTCCTTTAGGTACTTCTGGCAGATATACTCGCAAGCTGGTACCGGATCTAGTTTCGGACCTTTTGTAGTGAAGTTCTTGTTAAAAATATAGTAGTAATAATAGGACTAGACAAACACGCAGACTTCAGGGAAATTTCTTCATTTTGAGAATTTAAAGAGAGAAACTATTTAGTCCGCTGCATATGAGTTGCCATATAGAAGAATTGAATAATGGGAAGTGAGTTTTTATGGAGGACAACACGATTTCTTCTTTTGCATTCTCTCGCTTTTCTTAAAATCTTTTTAATATAATTACAGGTTAAACAGGTATTAATCAATAAAATTGAGGAGGGCGTTTGTTTTTCCATGTCATCATCACTTTTTACCAGGTAAATTAATGTCAAAAAGGGCTTCTGAATGTAGTAACTTTATCGTCATAATATATATCAAACCAATAAATATTAATGCAATATCTATATACAGTCTTCACTAAAAGTTTAATAATAAAACCAAATTTTCTGCATAACTCACCGTCATACTCCGGGAAGTAATCAACAAGATGCGAATACATAATCTTCTCTTCGAGCAAGTCCTTCTTGTTCAAGAACAGGATGACAGATGACTGCTGGAACCACGGGTATGTGATGATGGTTCTGAACAGCGCTTTTGATTCTTCCATTCGGTTCTGGAATACGTAGGTTCAATGTGTTAGTATTTTTTGTAATGAATAGGCTATTTGACTAGTTTTTGAACACCATATTACATTATTCTGGGTATATGAGGACCCAAGATATAATATTCAAGAACTGACTTGAGCTGTCAATACGGCCTGTGACGTCAAGACACGGCATGTATTGACAGAAACAGGATTATACTTGCCTGTAACGTCATTTAAAACTTAACCAATCAAAACCGTTTTATGTATTGATGTTCCAACTAAAAAAAGATAAGTTTATTTATGTTCTGTCGGAGAAAATACTAATTATCGTTCATGTTATCTACCCGGATAGCAATAAATATTTCATTATTTTTTTATATTGTCAAATGCCTATTGTTGATATTTAACAGTCAAAGTTTCGACGAAAGTTTCGGTTTCGTATACTTGTCTGTGAAACTTTACAGTTAAGACGGAACCGCGAAGCAATATGTAGGTACACTAGCAGTCCAATTATTTTATTTTATAATATAGTAAATGATATTTATAAAAGAAAGTTATATCTATTGTGAATGCACAATACACAGCTGTACATGATCTATTACATTTTAACCAAGGTGTTCTTACTTAAATATCACAACAGTGGGTTGAAAAATGAATTTTCTGTATGTTTATTTCACAAAATTGGAAGATAGTTCATTATTCATGGGTTTTATATTTATATAACCTTTGCTCTAAAATTCGAAATGGAAATGAGAAATATCGCGACAGAAAGCAGAAGTATTGACATAAAATATGAAACGCCGTCACCAACATTGAGTTCGCCGTTTTAAAATAATAATAAATCCCCAGACAAACGCACCAACTGTATGGTCCAAGCGGAGCTTGTGTTATGGATGAGCATACAGCGAACTGGGGGAACCCAGAATAAACACACATATATAAATAAATATAAATAGCCATGACCTGAGAACAAACATCTGTGATCGTCACACAAATGAATGCCCCGGCCAGGACTAGAACCTGGGAACTACGCTACTCGGTCGTCATGTTTCATCTGCGTTTACGTTGTAACTAAGTGAGCACTGATAAATGATGCGTTGCCTATGTTCAGTCGGCCGCATAAGTCGCTTAACAGAATCAAAAGTTCGACTTTTGGATGAAAGCTTTTAGCAACTTATGAATCAGTTATGTTATGCTTATTATGAACGTTTGTAAGTTAAGTTTATTTTGCGCCCTTGTCACGACAACGACCTATAGTTTGTTGGGTGTTCAGTTGTTTTGCACTTTTGATTTTGTTAAGCGACTTATGCGGCCGACTCATCCCATTGCAGGGTTAATAAAGTCCCAACTAGGATTGACTGTCTTTTACGATTTTTATTTTTGTTTCTAGAGATATTACCCCGAAATATTATATATATAAATATTATAAGTAGTTTCTAATTCAATGTTTTTAGATTTTATAGAAGCCTCCAAGTAATGAAAAATGTATGCAATATCACAAATAAATAATACCTTATAATATTTACATGATGCTTAGCTTAAACCAAACAATTCTATCAAATCCTATATCAGAAGCAGCCAAAAATATGTGCCAATGAATTTTCTCACTAAAATAATAAAACCAATTTCAATGAAATATATGGAATTTGTATTTAGTATAAGAATATTTCACAGTTTAGTTTAATTATAAGAATTTATTTTGTAAAAAGGTACAATGGGATTGTTTAAAAATCGATATGCACAAAAATTTCTCAAAACACAGAATAATAAAAAATTAAAGAAGATGATGCATAGCTTAAGATTTTCCTAATAAACAAATTGCATTGTACTCACCTCATTTTCCGATTCGAATAAAATTTGATCATATTCACTAAGAGCTACTAAGAATATGATAGAAGTGACGTTTTCAAAACAGTGGATCCACTTTCTTCGCTCCGATCTTTGGCCCCCGACATCCACCATTCTGTAGATTACATACAAATGTCATTTAAACATAATGTAAATACGGACTAATGTATAAGCGCACAAATGACTCGAACTGTCTATACCTACCTATGTGAAGGCTCTATTTCAGATGCTTGGTGCACAGAAATTACAGATTCCGCAAAGTCGTTCGATATGCCTTCTATTGAGTAAAAATATATGAATGCAATCTTTTAAGCTAAGTCGTTCTTTGAAGCACTTTCCTAAATAATGGACACTGATGTAAGGGAACCATAGTTTAACTATTTGAGCCATATCTGATAGTATTTTTTTTAAGAAAGTTTCTCAGACTTTAACTATTATATTCAATTCCATATTTAAATATTCAAACATTACTAAATAAAATATAAAGCATAAAAATATGTAATATTTTGGTTTAGGATTTTTAATTTAATCATAATATTTCATAATATTAATCAATAATTTTATCCTAAACTTAAAATTTTGAAAAAAGAAAAAGTGCATGGGCTGGCTCCTTTGCCTTCTCCTAAGGGTAAAGAATTAAAAAAAAAGTAGTGTGACAAAAAAAGTATACAAATAAGTTATTGCAATAGGAAACACATAGATTAGTATGGTAACAAAAAGCGGAAAGCGTTCAAAAAGCTGTTAAAAGATGACAAGTTTGTTAACAACTAATATCAAACTTTGTAAATAGAAGCATTATGCTGTTTTGAGCATACACAAATGTCACACGCTCATAGCTTAATATTCCAATAAGACACTACAAAATACTTTTTCAATTACCATCAAGGAAAAGGGCTTTGGTCACAAATCAAAACTAGATACTTACACAGTTTCATACAAATGTAAGATTTTAAATTGTCCATGATGTTTTCGAAATTTGTCAAGAAATGACAATTGCTACACAACCTATTTTATTGCAAATACAACCCTATGTGGCATGGTTTAAATTAGAATTTAGTAAGTAATAACAAAAACTGCCACTGCCACTACTTGTGTATCTAATTTTTGTATGTGACCAATTGAAATGGGAAAGTAATTAATTGATTTTCAATTAATGAGTCAGTGCTTTCCACAGAGATAAATATAATGCTAACAAAATCACTTCATGTTAAAATCAACGAAGACACGTAATATCGGTTGTACGATTTAAGTTGACTTGTAATTATTTTATTTAACTCTGTGAAACTGACCAAAATATTCCAAGCATTTGTAATGTAATGCTATAAAATCGTCAAACAATGTTTCATTTGGTTAGCTCGAATGCAGATGTCATGGCGACCAACACCAAACATTGAATAACTATAACTATATGATGATATTATTATAATATTCTCGGGTAAGAATTGTAAAATTATAAATTACCACGGGAGCAGGAACTAGCCATCATTATAAAGGTTTCTAGCAACTTTCAACGAGGTTTCCAATTTTTTTTTAAATATGAAACATACCTAAATATGATCCCATCTAAATCGAAGGGATACTCTAAGATGCCTGTAGTGGGCTGGCGAGCCCTGAGAATGTCCTGCTCGGTTGGCAAATAGTCATCTTTCTCGATCCTTGCCAAGTCGCTCAAATAGCTGTAAGAGTCATGCAGAACTAGTAACTAAACATGCATCAAAATGTTGTAAATTACTCCTTTTTATGCTGAATTGGTTGGTCACAATTGGTTATCAACATCTTTTCGCTTTAGTTCGTAATCCACTTCGGAACAAAGCAGTCGGAGCGTTCTGATAACCAGCAACGGCAAACGTTCGACAGTTCAGGATGTATTACTATGAAACATGCAACAAAAGCTTTTTAATAACCAACTGTAACTTTACCTAGAAACACATTACAAAAAAAACACATAATTACAATATCCCGAAAACAAATCCCAACACAGAAAGACCGTAACATAAACCAGGCAGAAAAAAGCTTGCGACATGCGTTTTTCGCGCGCCATTTTCGCGCTCCATGCAAAGACAATGTTTTCTTTTACCTAAATCGAATTTCCTCCAAATCAAATGGGTATTCTATAATGCCCGTCGTGGGCACTCGAACACGGAGTATATCTTGTTCGGTCGGTAAGTAGTTTGGTAGTGCGATGCGATCAATCTCCTGCAAATAACTATGGGAAAAGGTGACTTTTTAATAAAGTCGTGTTTGGGTTTCCACGTGTAATTAATATCACAATAATAATAAATTAGAATATAACTTAAGTTAAAACATTTTTTGTAAGTTTATAATTTTGCTTATATTTCAGAAAAATACTATCTTAACTTCTAATGTTAGTCCCCAATTCTGTTGTAGTGTAGCCTACACAATTGGCATTCGATAGTAACTTAGAAAAGTAATCAAATCAAATCATTTATTGCACGAATATAGGTAAAAAAAGATGTCATACAAGTAATGGCACAGCCATATTCTGCCAGTGCGGCGTGTACAAGGTTTACGTTTAAAATTACAATTTACTCAATTTATACATTTGTCATTTAAGTATTCATATGTCCTATAATAGCATTTATTTAATAGAAATTATTTTAAATTATATTTGAATTCATCATAATTAGTTACATTTTTAATAGTTATAGGTAATTTATTAGGCCATCCCAAAGAAGCATTCTGAAAACAAAGTGGTTCCACGCGGTTGAGCTTTAAGAATATCCTTCCGGTTACTTTGTAATTTTTCAATCATATTGTAAATTTTTCTAACGAACAAGGCAGTTTCGAGTATATGGACGCATGGAAAAGTCAAAATTCTTAACTTTTTGAAATAGGGTTTGTACAACTTTAAGATTATTAATTGATCTGATACACCGCTTTTGCGCTTTAAATATATTTTCCTTATCAGCCGAGTTTTCCCAAAAAACTATGCCATATTGAAGTAACGACTCGACGTATGCATAATAAGCCGATTCATTGACTATTCCTGCCAATTTCCGTAAAGCGTATGAAAATGTATTTAATCTATTGCACACACCCTCTAAATGGGTCTTCCAGTTCAAGCTGGAATCCACGCTTATCCCCAAAAACCTAGCGAACTTTACCTCCTTAATTTCATGTCCGTTATATTCGAAGTCAAAACATGTCAAGATGTTATTTCTACTTTTAAAACTTATAATATTTGTCTTACTTAAATTAATTTTTAAATTATTAGTTTCTAACCATTTCATAATATTTTGTAAATTGCTTTCAATGTCATGTTTCAGTGAATCTGTCTTTATTACTACATATCAAAGTACTGTCATCTGCAAATAATACCATCGGATGTGAAGAAATTTTTGGGAAGTCATTTATATATATTATAAATAATAATATAAATAAAGTAAATAGACCAAATGCATGAAATTGACATAAGCGTTTGAAACGCTCAGCCGCATGCTGTGGTACGACGGAGTTCGGGGGTAGGATCACTTCGAAACATCAAAATTAATGTCAATATAATTAAAATTACATGGCGAATAAAAACCTATAATTACCCGTACTTGAAATAAACATCACAGCGTTTTTTTTTTCTAACCGTACCTACTACATTGCAAAACACCTAAATAACAAGTTTAAAATCTCTTTGTGAACCGGTCAATTGCCTCCAATCGTATTTCAGTTCCAGACTAACAAAATACAGTCGAAATATAAACAAGACTACATTTCGTAAACTCCGGCGCGGCTGGCTTTCCTTTTATCTCGGGTACAATCGTTGCGTAGAGTTCATGTGTCACTGCATGCACATGTAACATGTAATTCGCTTATAAAATGAGTCAGTCAGTTGTACCAGCGTTGGTTATGATATTATTAGAAAATATACACGTAATGCATAGAGCTTATAATTGAGAATATAACATTGTTTTGATTTGACTTTAGTTACTAACAACATAATAATAATAAATAATATAATAAATCCCCAAAGACAACAACTGTTCGGCCCCAAAGGAAGCAGAGCTTAAGTTATTGATGACCCTACAGCCAACTGGGCTATAGGGTCAACCCGGAATAAACATACAAATATAAATATAAACAACCATGACCCGAGAACAAACATCTGTGTTCCTCACACATATGAATGCCCCGGCCAAGACTCGAACGTGGGACCTGCGGCGTATGAGGCAGGGCAACGACTAACCACTGCGTCACATTTTATAAATGTAGTGTATAATGATTAAATTGTGTTCTTCATATGAATGTTTGCATCTTTATATTTAAGATAATATGAGGCAGTTTCCAATAGGCGCTTCTAGTTATCTTTCTCCAAAGTTAAAAAAAAATAATAGTTTAAAAAAAATACATAATATGGAAACTAAACTTACATCAATAATATGATCACTACTATAAAATTTGTTGGAGCGCCCATTCAATGAAACATTTAACCCGTAAGTTTCAGATGACAACCAAATTATTCTCCATATTTAAAAAATATGTAGCAATGAATTATAACATTCATTTGTATCTACTTAAAATATACTTACATGCCAATGAGCTTACAAGATTTATAACTTTATTCATCCATAAACATATTGGTTAATCCAAGTAATCACATTATGATATTAAAACCCTTAATAGAATTGGATAAGTAACCATTCCGGTACTTACAGACTATTGATTTTAATAAAAATACCTGTCTAAGGCATATTTATCAGATAATTTTCTGCATGCTATAAGATTATTCATTTGTTTATACCTATGATTAAAACACATATGCTTCTGATGTAACCCAAGTATAATACACGTGTTTTTGTATAAAATTATATAATGCATATGTTTTAACCTAATGCAGTAAGTGCCTTGGTTATTTCAAATACTATTTTTATTTGTAATGGAACAGAGGTGGGTTTAATATACATGAATGACTCAACATTCATTGTACTTCACTGTTGTCTGCATCTTTAAGATTTTCAAACAACATTTCAATTGCCAATTCAAATATTATTTGTGAAAAGAGATTGCTGTCATGATTGCTGCTACAAATTACTCAAAAAGATTTGCTAATTTCACTTTAAACAAATTAATTTGGTTCTCATTTTAAAATTCAGAATCAAAAAAGAAAGTATACCACAGTTTCTTGAAATAGCAGTAAGTTTATATAAATACTTTAATATGGCTAAATTAAACTTGTATAATTCACTAATACACATTTTTACTGCAGGACAAGACTTCGAGGACCGCGATACTGGAGTACTGACATGTGTTAAGTGACAAACTAAAATACTTTAAAAAAACGGGCTGTCTAATTTACTTATTTCACTATACCTTCCTTTTATTTGACTATCAATACCCTTTCTTTAATAATAAATCCTAGGCACAATAGACAATTTTTTTTTTTGTATAAAAGAACGTGTTTTTAATAAATGACTTACTATTTAGCAGAGTCCGTGAGCTGGTACTCCCTCCTACGGTCGTAACATTCCTGGATGCCAGCATCCGACCAAAGCGCCTTGATTGCTTCCACATATGGACTCTCGAAAGTCGTTACACTCTCAAAGTCGATTGATGATATCAACTCCGCCTTTTCCTGTAATAAAACACAAAAAAAAACTTAGAATAACATTGGAGTTGATCAAAATCGGTTAACCCGCATGTGAGTTACGATTGCAGACAGATACGTGGATACGTTGACACGTACAAACTTTCACAAGCTCTGTATGTATGTTGGAGGTTTATTTTTCTGTTTTAAAAAAACACGGTTTCATCTCTCGTAAGTCTAGGTTGTAACTAGCTGAAGATTAAATCTGCTGTCGTATAAAAAAAGTGGGAAAGTATTAGAAGACAATAAGCGTGCGTGCAAGTCCAATGTAGTCTTGTTCATTAAGTCTTTATACATTCATTGTCCTAGTTCTTTCAAGCGTCGAGTGAATAGGTATGTCGTGGATAGACGTGTAACACCTTCGTCTGCATCGTCACTTTCCATCAGGTGAGATAGAAGACAAACATCTAATCCTTTTTCAATAAAAAAAATTCGAAATTCGTAATTGTTGAAAATATATGAACGTAAGGAACTTTCATTTAGTAGTCTATTTTACTTATCTCTTCCTTCGATCAATGAATTCTATTGATGATTATTGCGAGACACTATTTCGAACACGCCTCCTTCGTTCAACACGAAAGCTATTCTTCTTCTACGAATAGTATTACAAAACAAGTCAGTTTATATATCCATAGGGACAGGTAGTTCACCATTACAAAGGACACATATTGAAACATTTATTGCAATTACTTTAACTTTGCTAACTTACATCCGCAAAAGTACATGTAGTACGCTGAATATGAAAACTCATACTTTTTAGATCTCTTTAACTATTTAATCCATTTTCCCTCACAGAACAAATTCTAGGGTTATTGTTAAATCTTGTGGCCATACCGTGACATAAGTCGAGTCCTACCTCAAGAAAATCTAGACTCAAAAAACTTGAGTACTGCATTATACTTAGGTATGGACAACATAACGTCTATTAAAATTTTAGATTAAAACTATTCAATATTACATACGACTGACTGCCTATATATTGGCGTTGATATACTGTCGATATTATATGAGGAAGCTATCCAAAAGTTCGGCATCAGTTACTGCATATATACGGCGAGTGCCGATCGGGTAGTCAATAAAGGTGGGCTCATTCGGCTCGTCATGCTAAAACCCGAAAGGCATTGGCTGGGCGGCATTTTCCCAGAACGTCCACGCGGTTAACGCCGGCCATACCATGTGGGTAGCGCACCTGACAGAAAACGTGTATCTAAAATGTTTAATTGCTTATTTGCAAACTGTATCACTATGATGCGATATTGGAAAATTCCGCATGACTCATTTTCAATTCGGTAAACCAATTTTCCCTAATTAACGTAGAACTAAGGATTTTAAAACTAAAATTTAAACTTCATAATGAGTATAACAGTTTTACAATTTTTGTAATATTAAATATTTGAGATGAACTGACGGCAACTGACCGCTAATTTTTCGAAGGGTCAGGATCGGCCGTAATTAACACTGTATTAAAACGGTCGTCTTGCTAGGCTAGCCGAAAATTACCTATACATAAGAAGTTAAGGTACCTACAAAGGCTACAAATAAATGATCCAATCAGACGGCCGAGTATGTATGTTTATTCTGGGTTGCCCCCCCGGTTCGCTGTATGGCCATACAGTTGGTGTGTTTGTCTGGGAATTCATTATTATTATTATTTATTATACTATTTCTACTAAACCGAATAGGTTTAGTTAGCGGTGAAAATACATTTTTATGCCAATGCAACGTTTAAATTTACTACAAAAATTGTAGGCGAAAACATAGATCATAAGAATTTTTTTTTTAACTTAATTTATTCCAGGTGTTTTTAATATTAGTAAGCATGTCCTATCATACTTACTTCGGCTCAGTCTAGGGTTACCAACTAACCGGATGAATTAACAGTCTGATGGATCTATTACTCATAGGTGAGTCTCTCAATAATTTGGCAAAATAATATGATGGAAATCTAAACCGATCTTCAAGTCCGGGAGGTAGCGTTTTAGTAACACAAAAGTCCTACATAGTAAGCCGGCCGATATTAACAGCGATAGTTGCTTATATGACAAATAAGTGAACCGACCGTCAGCTGCTCAGGTCGCGGTGGGTGTGGAATTGGGAGTTTGCGAAAGTGGTAAAAAATATAAAAAATGTAAGTGATAGTACGGCGGCTGAAACTTTTTTCATAAATAGTTGTTATCATACTGACCTGAAAAAATATCGTCAACTGCATAGTGGAGGGGGGATTATGCGCCAGCTGCTCGCATGAACTTGTATAAAAAAACGTAAAATAAAGTTATATTACGCCGAATGAAATTTAACTACGTGATTATTTAAATAATTAAGAACACGAAGACAACAATCAGCTGCGTGTATAGCGCTGGAGAGTCCGTCAGCTGACGCAGCAAAGATGCAGATTATTCGAGCAATGCACAGAATCTTTCACATTATATTTTTGTCGATCTTTATTTTGAACAAAATTCATGATATGAAACGATATCGCGTCTTAAATGAAATTAAATTTTAATAATTTCATTCGGCGTAGTATAACTTTATTTTAAGTTTTTTTTTTACAAGTTCATGCGAGCAGCTGACTCATAATTCCCCCTCCACTATTCAGCTGACGATTTTTTTTCAGGTCAGTATGATAACTATTTATGGAAAAAGTTTCAGCCGGCGTACTATCACTTAAATTTTTTTTATTTTTTACCACTTTAGCTAGCTCCCAATTCCACACCCACCGCGGGTGCGACAGCTGACACTTGACTCAGTACTAAGTCATTCGAGATCTACTGAAAAAGATGGCAGCAATCGGCGTAAAATCACTGCCCAAAATGCAACGCTACCTTCCAGACTTATAACGAAGTAACTTAAGATTTCTTTATTGGTCACAAGAATAAGTCTTATTTAATAAAATACAATAGGCATGAAAATATTAAATTTTTAAATGGTTTTTCATTAGTCTCAAATCCTCATCAATACATATCCCGGCCGTCCGTCTGTCTGAGCGCGATAAACTCAAAAACTAACGAACAGATTTCCACAGAGGTGAGCCAAGAGGAAGGTTTTGGGAAAAAATTCAGCCGACTGGGAGCTTTCTTCGTAAAGGCTGCCTTATATCTGTGAGATATAACAAAACAATGTATGGTGAAAATGTTCCTCTGTTATAGGTGTACAGGAAAGTCCGTGGCGGAAACGTGGCCAATTACTTGTTCTTGTTGACGTCAAATAAAACATAACTCTACCACCAGTTCGGAAAAACCTTCGTGAAGAAGAACTGGCAAGAAACTTCACATCATAATGTTTAAAAAAATGATCACATCTATATGGTAACTAGAGAGCTAATTGGACGGATACGATAACAATCCTTATCCGATGACATGCGTCAGTTACCTTCAGCATTTCATACTCGTCATAACCCTTTACGCCAACACTTTAAATTCATATCTAAAGCTTATATTGGAATCCAATAATTGCACTCTCTGGTCCTTCCTTTTGACCACCACGGAGACGTGATTATCATGGCTGTAACAATAGGAAGGACGGTAGTACCTTCCCAGACGAGACCTTAATAAAGTAACTACAACCAGTATTTGGCGAATATTTACGTTCTCAAATTTCAGGATATGAAATAAATAGGTAAGTACTTTGAATATACGCCAAGTAGGATGAAAAAACGTTACATTTAAATATAATCTGCATGCTGAACGTAACAATCTGGTGCGACACTACGACGACAAAAACAAATTTAGGCATATATGCTCTGTTACGGGTTGCTTATTGCTAAAATGGAATATACATTGAAGGCGTATCGCCTGTCAAAAGGTGAAGACAAAGACTGTAATGGTACACGTCAGTCCAAGGACATCATTACTCGCTAGTTTATCTATTAGTATTTAATGTGATTATTATAATGACTAATGATGACAGAACATAACCACGTTGGTTATTATGGCGGTTTAAACAGGTAGAACTGTAGTGCCGTCACAGAAACTCTACTTGCCACGTAAACCATATAAGCGGCTGAAACGTCTACGTGCACCGAAATTCCCGATGCAAAAATGACGAAAAGTGTTATCAGTTCAAAAAGAGAAATCAAAATAAAAGCACACTTACTGAATTGGACGGATCTCCATATTGTATTCTTAGAAGGTCCATGGCCCGTATCATGCTCTGCATTGCCATGAAGATATTCTGATACACCAGCTTTATGAAGCCTCTCTTGTCGTCATCGCTGTAGCCGGAGCCGTGGATAATCCTCATCTGCTTGATGAAGGTAGATTTCCCCGACTCTCCAGTACCTGCGTAGAGTTCCAATGTCACTTGGTTTTGAAGGAAAGTTGGTGGGTGGCGCGTAGGCATAGTTATTAGAAAACTAAGATAATTGTTACATTATAACCTAGTAAGTTAACAAAATAGAGGTACAGTATGCAGTATTAGAATAAACTTGTTGAATTAAATACTGACGTTTGTAGGGAAGAATTCTTAAGAAACTGTTATACTGTCAAGTAAAAATGACGTACTCAAGGAGCTTCTGCCATGTACAAATCAACTCCTATTATAAATACCCAATTCTAAAGCTAGCATATATTTCTGAAAGTATATATATTTTCTTTTTCATAAGGAGTATAGTGATAGTAATAAATTGTTTTAAGGCAAAATGATTAAGTCAATTAAAAATAAATAGTAATTACAATCTATTTGTATAAAGAAAAAGGAGAACTCGGAGGAGGGTGTCAAACATGCTAATTTTTACTAGCTATATTGTGCATGGTTTTGAACCTAGATTTTGTTTTTACAGTATTTCTGAGAGAACTTTGCTTAGATTTTATTTATGTTATTGTTATCATCAGTGCAATACATTGTTTTCTTTTGACAAATACCCAAATGGCTTTAGGACTTCAGCCTATGGAGAGGTCTGGAGGATCTTGATCTACTCCCATTCAATAGTTTTCCTTTGAATTAATAGTTTTTAGGTAAACCAACAGATTTTGGTTTTTGTTTTAGTGAGTCTGGTGTGTTCTGCTCTGAGGAACCCATCATCATTCAACAATAGTGGCTCTTCCAATACCTGACACTGGCAGTAATAGTCTGTCGAGTCAATGGCTGATTGCCATATATTACAAGAATAGAATAGAAGCAATAGAGGCTTTTGAAGAGAGTAATATATAAATTAGACCTGTTTCAAAAAATTTGTGGGTGAGGATCTGATAGATGAACCTGGACCTACGGAACATGGAATTTCATAGCGGGCAAATGAGTGAACATCCCCCCTGATGGTAAGTGGCATCTGCACCCAAGGACATGCTCAGTCATATGTGTCAGTGATATTTAATAATATTGAATGTGATTGTATTAACCCGTCCCACGCCAGCAACTGTTAGTTACTTATTGAACTTTAAAAATAAGGATAAGACCACCAGGAATTTGTTTTTCATTCAAAATTTCTGACAGCTGTGTGTTCTGTAATAATGTCAAACGCAAATTTCTTATGGACCAACATATGACCATAAAGCACAGTATGGGTTAAATAACACTTAACTAGATTTTATCACATTTAAGTAATAATACTTTTACATTTTAACACAACATTTTGGTACCTTCACAGATACTGTGGGCACAAGTGTTTTATTATGTGATTACTATAATCAGATTGATATTATACTTTATAATCAAAAACAGTAGTAGTAAAATCAAGTACCTAATTAATCAAAAATAATCATTAGTCTACATACTATGTCAGTTTGGATAGGGAAGAACAAAAATAAGTAGTTCTAGACCATTACACGCAGAACTCAAATTACAAAAAAAATACGTACTTAGTTACATCATTTACCAATGCAACAGCAGACAAAAAATAAGAAATAATATTTATACTGTCTGCCAAACTTATCTCTGAAAATGTATCATCACATGTATAGTGCAAAAATATATAACTGGGTAAAATGTGTAATTTTAGGTAGTTAATAGGTAATTAGGAAACCAGTCATTACATTTTGATGCATAACACGGGATGTTAAGTTATTGTTTTTCACCTCATTAATTAATCGATAAGGCAGATTAGCATGTCAAAGTTTAGACATTCTTTAGTGATGATATCAAACAATTGTAAAAAAGTTAATGTTAGTCATTTGAATAAAATTTTAAAATAATTTACTGAAGGATTTAGTTGTTTGTTAATTAACTAGCCTTTATTAAGGCCCTGTGATACTATAATAGTCAATTTGACCCAGTTTAAAAAAAGTGTTTTGACAAAGCTTTATTGTAGAACAGTAATTAAAATATACTTATCTTTTTTATTTTTTTACTATCTTTGAATTTCATATCATGTATGTGAATAACTTAATAAACACCTCCAAAGTCATTCAAATGTATGTATTCAAATATTTTAGTTACAAATATTTTTGTGAGTCAAAACTCACAGTACATATCGATTATTGAAACCTCTAGTTCGTCGAAATGGCCTGAACAAATCACAGACTAGAAAGACAAGTTGTCAAAGACTCAGTGGTACAAGCATGCTGTTTCATATTTTCGTTCAACAATGCGGAGTATGGAAACGTCACCTCGGTGTGGCCATATGATGTTTAGATTTTTGTTTCAAAGTAGAACATAATGCAGGGTATAATTTTTTAAGTATTTTTAGTATGTCTACCACATTTTTTCAAACATTTCGAAAGGGTGTACATCGCGCTAGCCGAAAATGAAACGTCTCCTTTAGGTCATTAATTTAACTTGGTTGATGAAGGTTACTTTGAAACTTGATGAAGGTTACTTTGAAACTTGAGAAAAGTGTATAAATAAAATTAAGTAAAATCATACATGTGGTAACACCCTTAAATGGTCATAAATAAGTAATTCCGGATACACTAACTTTGCTCTACATCACCCTCTCCAGTCACAGGTTTGCTGGTAGAAATCTGCGTCAGAAATAAGCAGTAGCTACTAGTTTGTACATTTAAGAAAATGAGTAATTTATAGTGTACAATTTTTTAAAATAAATAATGTTCTAGTAATTTTCGGTTCTCTACATAACTGTCTGCCATAGGGTTTAGTTAAATGTTCCAGTTTAAAATAAAGTTTCACTTAGTAATTACTGTCTGAATGTCTTAAGGCACTCTACACACTCATGATTCACATTCCACATGATGAAGTAAAAATGTATCATATTTTTTGTAAATGTTTTTTTAGCAAAAATGTATGGCTACATACTAACATAACTCAAATATTCTTAAGAGAATGAATTAGCCCTACTATTTTTATTTACCTATCACAGCTTTCTTTTTTGTCACTTACAAACAATGGGCTACAATTCCTCATTTCTCTGCAAAAAATTGTTACTTCAAAGTAGTGTTTTTGCTTACATCTCATGTGGAATGCAATCTTATATTTAGCTATTATCACAGCTTTATTTTACACCTAAAATTTAAAAAAAAAACCTAGTCTATATGTGAAAAATTTGGGTCATTGAAAATGCATTGGTGTGTCTTGCCGTTTTGCATACTTTGTAAGTAAAAGTAAACCCTATTAATATAAAAATCTAATTTGATCACATTTTTTTGTTTTATATTACAATAGAATACATAACTTAGTTACTAAGTTGACTAAGTTATTTATTCTGTGTGGGAAGAACCTTATTTTATATCTATCTCTCTATCATTACACATTCTCACCAGTCTTTTAGGTGTTGTATTTGTTTTTATTATCAAGACAAAACCAATAATGAAGTCATGAATAAATAATGGTGAAAATATTCCAGCGCTGATGCTTATATTTTGATTGTATGTATACACAAAAATTCCAAACATTGACATCACAAAACAATGAAGATTTATAGCTCTACTGGTTGACTGTGTGTTTTTAAATTAGTTAGCAATTTTCAATAAAAAGACAAATTAACTTATCAATCTCAGAATATTAACATACTTCAAAAACAGTTTTATTTTCATTTAAGTAACTGCATTTTGATTAACCATCATAATTAAAATAATGATTGTATTTTATGAATAAACAGAGAAAAAAAACTATGAATTATTATTTATAAACTGATATAATTGTGTCAAGACATGTTTAGAGGAGTAATAAGTACAAAAAACTATTCCAACATGAGACATTACTTAGAAAGAAGATGATTCACAATATAAATAACTGATTTGATCAAATTGGCATGCTTAACACGTTGAAGTGAGCATCCCATATGGCTATAAGTTGTGTTGTGACACAAAATTTTTACAGGAAAGAGACGTCTATATCCGTTGTCACAATATACATGATTTAGTCATAAAATCGTCTAATACGGCGGTAGAATTTTAAAAACTGATACATTACGGCGGAAGGACATAACTATTAGGTCCAGCCTAAAAGAAAAGACGTGGAGTCACGTTGTTCGCAGCGTGAATAATATAAACTTGACGTGTATACACGTTGTGTCACATTATATTTTACAGAATTAGGCGGGTAATCACGTTGTTCACTTCAACGTGTTAAGGATCAGAATATTGCAGACTGCTTTTGTATAAGGCATAGAAGTGAAAAATAAAATGGCTACTTTAATATAATTTGGATTATCTTTGTGGACTTTTGAAGAAAGAACATGATGTGTAGAAATAAATAAAGTAAACTACTCTTAAACATAAGTATGTAATGTTTTAAGTAAACACAATTATTATTATTATACCTTAACCTGACAATTTGATTTGTTCATCAGTAAATAGTTACTGATAGAAAATTACTGGTAAGGATGCATAGTTATAAAATAAAGTTAATTCCACACATCAAATAAGTAACTTTAATAATAAGGGAAAATGTTATTAAATTAGATAATAAGGAAATCAAAGTAAATTTTTACTTCTATTTACATGGTATACAATGAGGTAACACCATAAGGAAGGAGTTATGTTATATTCCATAAAATGTAATGAAATCCATATAAAGATACTGTTAATTTTACGATGAACAAATATTTGTCTAGTAAAGCCATATCATAATTTTGTTTTATCTACTTTAGTGGTAATCCTACATAATATAATGTCATTGTTATAAAATACTATAAAATTTAGGTCAAAATTGTATTTTAGTTGTCCTAGACATTATGCATGCATTTTGTGTTCCAGATAATTTATTAGAAATTTATTGAAATTAATAGTTGTTATACTATCATGCAAAAGAATGTAATTATTTTCATGTTCATATGCAAGTACACCATATTTAAAACAAAATTTATGCAAGTAAGCATACATTTTTGACTAAATTTACAGCCCCATACAGACTTTTAATTCTTATGAAATATATATCAAGTATTAAAAAATTACTGTAACTATGCCAGCTAAATTCTAACTTGTAATGTTAAAAGCACACAAAAAGTATATTTTTTATGAATTATTATATATGAATTAGCAAGTATAAGTACTGATACATGCTAATTCACTCTGATTTTGTGCAGTAACTACAGTAAATACAGCACTAGTCATAGCAACAAGTCAAACATTAAATGATAATGATTAAAAAGAACATGGCTCTTAAGACTGAATAACACACTCAAGTTGTTAATAAGTAACCATACTGTGATATCAAAATAAATGAATAAGTATCATATTCTACTTTCACTACTTTTGGCAAGCTTTTAATGACCAAATTATATCCAGTTAATCTATAACTTTGCTTACTAAATTAGTCTATTACTAATTCAATTAAAACTACAAAAACCTTAAAGGACATAAAATAAATAGTGATGATTCATATTAACAGGGTTATAGTTACAAAAACTATGACCAATGAGACCGCTACAAGGTTATTAACATTAGATTAAAGAAGAAAAGTTAATCTTATTTTAGTGTTCTGCTTTTAACATGGAGAGGCTTATAAAATGGTAGTTGATAAATTGAAAGCTCTTAGAATTCTGCTGTAATACATGGCATTAGGTACTCATACATTAAATTATAATACTCTTCACTTTTTGCTACATTTCTTTGAATATTCAAGAGGATGAGTTCAGGGAAACATTAGAAAGCATAAATTCCACTAAACACTTTTTCATATTGATGCCAAACCAAATATGTGATAAGGAAGATAACACAGTTGACTGGGGAGATAAAATCAATTGAAAATGCTTCACTTACCCAGTAAGAGTAGTTTGAGTTCTCTCCTGGCATCACGTTTGTCCTTTCGGAGTTGCCGCTCTATTTCCTGATTAATTCGCTTCTGTTCTTTGGCTTCTTCAGACATGCAGCACTCCATCTTTCTTCAGAGCGGAGGGCCGCGTTCAGACCTCGCACGCGGAGCCCTGTCCTTTCGGCAGGCCTTTCAACCGAGGCACACCACTCCTAAAAATGACATATCATTACACTCACTGTCACCACATATCGCGCCAAATATCACATTATCCAACACTTTAGAAACACTATCATACCGAGGAAAACGCGCGTACAACCATCCGAACTCAAAACTATCAGTAACTAAACTAAAACCGACAATCCGGTCACTGGGTGTGGTGACTTATGATCGGTCATATACTTATACGCTTCTGTCAACTGCCGACATAAACACTTCGAAATCCGTTTATATACGAGCTTCAGACCTTGTGAAGCGTACAACTAATCTTGTTAATGTAACTAGATTTAAGAAACCTATGGCTATTCCCTACACCAGTATTAATAAGATTAAAACTGTGAGCAAACAGCGGATTGATGATACCTAAGTAATCTACTGATAACTAGAACAGCCTATGTCTAGGTTACGATGTGATTTCCAAGGGCTTGCCGCACATAATCGGAGAACACTGGTATAAATCTAAAACACTCTACGTACCCAAATGTATATCCATAGGGCACGATGAAATATTTCACTTCAAACTATTGCACTAACCACGATAATCACTCAAGTCATACAACGTACGCCTCGTCAATATGGCGCTGGGCGATTTTGGGCGATGGGTGTTCTGCGCGTGCGTTGTGGAGTAATAGGAAATAAAAATAGTGGACCAGAATCTAGACAATATAAAGCAATTATTAAAAATTTTATTCTATTAATAAATTTGCATTAAATCGGCAATTTGGTCTTGAAAATAAAGATAATTAATTTCATTCTACGAGTTGACATTTTTTATCTGTCAAATTAGAGTGAGAGAGTGAATTGTCAGTTTATTTTTGTAGCAGAAAATAGAACTGTAACTTTACGATTTATGCCATTTTAAACTTTATTTTGTATTAGTATTTAGATAGTTAACTTTGAATATAAAATACATTTTCCATAGGTACTCTGTAGTTCCTAGACCAGGCATTTCCATGCATCCAAACTTTGATTTTGAAAGAAAAGTTGTGAAATTGTCCATGAAGATTGACAGCCATAGACACTGTTTTTGGTTAACGTTTATCTTATAAGAAAGGCAAGAAACTACACCACACAGCCTGGTCTATTGTAAATATAAATTCATCAACTTTTATTATGATGATCATGATATTATGTTTGATAATGAAGGTGAAAGTTAAAATGAGGTGATAGCGTGACTTTACTATTAACAAGCGGACCTCTGAAGCAAAACGAAAAATACTGATTACACTCCTCATTGCATTTTGAACTTAATGTACTCTTTCTCTGAGTATTTACTACAGCATCACTATTATGCACTAAACGCATTTTTAGTAAGGTGGCGTTGTTAAAAATACTGAGTTTTTCTTACATGATTACTAATAACTGTAAGAATTTGATTTTAGTTTCAAACTTATGATCGAAAAATAACGACAGACTTAAGTTAACACTATTATTTAAGAAGCATGCTACTGCTATTGGTATTTCATAACGATAAAATATTAAATACGAGTTTCACAGACTTACATTAAGATCAACAAAACTTACTATCTATGTATCTGAGATATATAGATATAAATAAAGTAGGAATTTCTATGGAACATTTTAATGCCTTAAAGAACAGTTTCTATGGCAAACTTTTTTTAAAGTAATTTACGTATTAGAACTTTGCTTTGTGAAATAAGTTAACTCTTTAGTTCTTGGGTAATAATTAGGTCCCACGTTCAATTGGTAAACGAAGTGTGGGTGAAAAAACTTTCCAATGTTATATGACACTTTACTTTAACAAAAAGTTGGGTTTACTATAGAATAGAGCCGCAGGATTTTGGGGGTAAGGAGGGTCGGGGGGGTTAGGGGGTGGTCTCACGAACCCCTTGGTACCACTCTCCCCGCGCGGAGATGCATGGTTCCTGAGATATTTATGATTAAAACTTTGAGGTTAGGTTGTATTTTTAAGAGGGTTTTGAGGTGGATTTGGCTTAAATAGGAGTAGAAAATGGTAAAGTAGGTTGCGGCCTAACCCCACTGTACCCCTCATCAACTCCGGATACAAGATTAGATTGGTGTAAGATGGTTAGTTCATGAGAAACCTAACCTCGAAATTTATTTTGTGTCTAATTGGATCTTTTCTGGTTATTAAACTTAGTAATTTATCGGTTAACAACTATTATCTACTCTCCATAAAAGCTATTTCATTTTAACTCAATGTGCATGTATGTGAAAGTCGCTTTTTGGCGCTCGCCGACCGCTGCCGCGGCACGCTCGCTCCGCTCGCTCGGCTCGCGCGGCATGACCTACGTGCTGTCTAACCCGCTCCTCCTCGCTGCGCTCGTCGTCGCACCTAATATTATTTATTGTTACTTGCTAGACTTAACATAAAGTGGGTACATACGATCTGCACTTGATAAACTAGTGGTAGTAAGTAACAACAAAATGGCGGTCGCGTTCCGCTTGACGTAAAAATAATTTTGTCAAAATTTATATGTATAATTATAATGTTACAAACACGTATTGAAAGACATATTATAAGAACGTAACAACATTTTTTAATAAATATCTTTTCACTATATCAATTTAAAACGAATAAAAATGTAAAAAACAATGTCGCATGCGTTCCATTTCACAGATATAAAAAAAAATAATTTAAAAAAAACCATGCGTCTCCGCGCCGGGGGCATGTTACCAAGGGGTTCGTGGGACCACCCCCTAACCCCCCCGACCCCCCTTACCCCCAAAATCCTGCGGCTCTATTCTATAGCCCACCCAAAAAGTTAGTTTAATCACTCATTTTACTCAGTCTATACAACCATAATACACAGTTTCAGTAATATTGGGAACAGACATTATCTTGTTGGATGGTTATTGTCTGTAACTTTTTGCTCCTTATGTTCTTCTTATTTCGTGTTGTAGTGTAATATGTTGAATAAATGTGTGAATTTGAATTTGAATTTTATTTTATAATTTTCTTGGTGGTTTGATTATTTTACGCATTAATGTACCTACTATAGTTATTTGTTCTCAGAGATCTTACCTATTCAAGTAGCCGTAACCTCTACTTTCTATCTACCGATTAAGAATAACCTTAGTGTCATAGACAAGTCTTGTTCAAAATCGGGCTTTAAATACGAACAGCCGTAAGGAAACCTGTAAAGTGTTGGCGAACCTTGGCAATAGTCGTGCGTGGCTTGTGCATGTCCCAGACCTAAAGGATTAGCCTTGAGTTCAGTACAATGGCATTAATATTGTGTCATACGCTAATCAGCGGGTAGTAATTTACGCTTTGTTTCACTATGCACAGGTTGGCAAGAAATGATACTGTTTATTTTTTGTGAAAAGATATGTTAACATTCATTTATCAAGAATTAGTGGTTTGATACTCATAATTGCACTTCGTAAACATTGTGAATTTTTTTATTCAATTAGTAAAGTACGTCGTCCAGAGGAACCCAACATGGGCTATATAAAAAGAAATAAAAATCATGCGAGAAGAAAAAGCTGTGCCGAGATATTGGTGCGTAAATCACAGATTTATAAATGGAAGCAGACCTAACATATTCATTATATTGCGTGAAAATTACCCATACATCTCAAATTTTCTCACACACTGACAAACACAAGGTCGCATTTGATTCGGTTCAAGTAAAAAATGTTTTGTTGTGCTTAGTTGTTAAAACGATCAATTGATGGGTGGGTTGTGGGCTTGTATTTTTGATCACACAGTTTTTAGACATACTAGTATATTTTTGGACTGGCCTAAAATCTATTTGCTCTGGAGAAAACAAGTTGAATCCAAGTTCAAGCAAAGACGATAAAACCTTTTTTTAGTAAGTTTATCATTTCCGTTAAACAAGCAAGTTTTCTGCTTATTGGTATGTAGCATTCTTGTCCATGGAAATCATTCAATATTTTGAAGACCTTGTTTTGCCTGTGATTTTACTAGCTGTTCGTCCTCTTTGACCACCATGCACATAATTATTATGGCGGGCCAATACGCAGTAGGTACTCTAGTATGGACCCAAAAAATTTAAAATCATTTATTAGCCAAGAAATATAGTAAAATATACTGTCGCAATTGGATAGTTCTTTTTTTAGTTTCAAAAAGTGTATCAAATTATTAGTATAAAAAATTTCTAATCTACTAGTACATAATCTTACTTGTATTGTATGGTGGATTACATAAATTAAGTCAATAGCTAAATAAAACTGGCCTACCACTGGCCTTGCATAATAACTGTTGCTTCCGTAGATACTTACTTCTGTGCATATTTTTGTATATATTGGTCAGCACAATGCTTTAAGCTCAACAAACTCCTTGAATTAGGCTGCCAATAGTTTTTATTTATGTTTTAAATCCAGGCCTTTCTAAAATGTACATTTTTGAATAACTGTAAAAATATTTAATTTGACGTATTCCTTTTCCAAGAACCTATATACGTACTTCTGAAATTGGTAATTAGTCTTCCAAGTTGTTAACAAGGGCATAGTCTAAAATATAATTTGAATCTGGATAATTTTGCGTATGTAATTTGTATTCATTTTTATTGGTATCATTAATACTGAGAAATATATATCTACAAACTTCTCGCATGTATTAAGTCAAATGGAAAACTTATGACCAAAAAAAAATAACATTTTACCATTGGAATACCAAGTCCGCCCCTTTATGAGCCACTTTATAAGTAATTGAAATGTCAACTTGCTACTTGCTGGCTACTTGAACCATAAAACTGAAATATTTCATAGATGTATAACAAAAACGTATAATAATTAAACTATACATTTAAAGAGTAGGAAAAACAGATTTACTTTATAGGAGTTGAAAGACAAAGTATATTTTCGTATAAAAAAAATTACAACAGTTAATTATTCCACCAAAAATACTTACCAGCAAAACCTTAATCTTGAAATTTTCTGTATGATGCATTATCACTCAGCAATTCACCATGTTTGTATCGTATAATCGGAAAATAATTGAAAATGATTTAAAAAAATTGCCACAATGAGGGAAGCAATATGTTGTGAATATGTAAACACAAACACGCCATTTTGTTATGGTATTTGTATATGTTTTTCAACGACGATCGCCAGACCTTAGATACTCACTGTACTTTCAAGTTCTATAGAGATTTTTTTTTAATTCTTTACTTAAAGAGCTTGTTCAAAAAAGAAAATGTAAGCTCTGTTTAAATCTTACACAAAATCTTTACAAAAAAAATTAAAATCTAAGTTTACACAGTTTATAAAAAACTTGTGCTGCTTTTGACGCAGGTTGCGACAGTAAAATGTGGCACATACCCACTAATCTAAGATCAATATCTTGTTAATAGAGTAGTTGGCTCCTCAAGGCCTCAGTCCGGACACACTCCACCAGTAAATGCAGCCGTTCTTCTACTTTTCCACTTTCCTCACAATCTGGAGAGTTTCGAATCTTCATTAGATGTAAAAACTTATTTAATGGAATGTATCCGGAACGAAGTTTTAAAGCATACACAATCGATCTGATCTCCTGCTCATCTGCTGTTCGTCAAACCAAGGACCACGAGGAAGATGATTCTGTATGGTTTTAAACCATATACCCTTTTGCAAAGATCTTTCATCAAAGTATGTTTTCCAATCTTCTCGACATTGTCTCTTTATCTCGAAGAACAAATCGGTATAAAAAGGCAAGGATTGGATTGGTACTCCGTCTACAGTAGCTTGTTTAGCTAGCAGATCAGCTTGCTCGTTGCCCTCGATGCCTACATGCGAAGGTATCCACTTCTTGCCGCCACATCTGAGAATATTAAGTGAGTCCAAAATATTCAGTAATAAGAGTAATTCATTATGCAAACTTTATTTCTAACTTTTAATTTAATAAATACACTCAGCTGTGGATCAAAGAACACAATACCTAAGCAAGATTCATCTTTAGAAGCGTCACAATATATCTTGTTATGTTGCATATTTGTTTTCCAAATAATCACAACATTTTTTTTTGAGCTGAAACAAACTAAATGAGCTCTTTTTTCCTATACCTGGGATGGTCGAAATTACATTATTAGAGACATCAATATTACCAACCCATGTATTTAAAACATGTCCAAGGACTGGCTGTCATACATATCCGAGTTCATTAGTGAATTATACATATCTACAAGTAAAGGTTTTCCTTTTCGAGACCAGTAACTAGATTGACATAGCCCGGATAAGCTTTGCAACAATTGTATATTGATGTTATCTTTAATGGATTTGGAGCGTAAGAAAAATTTTCCAGCAAGATATTTTCTACGAATATTTAGTGGAGATATGCCTAATTCATTTTCCATTACATGAATGGGTGTGGTTTTAATATAGCCACCAACGGTTCTCATGCATTGATTTTGTGCTCTGTCAATTTTTGCTAAATGTGTTTTGGCACTGCAATCGTACAGAAAACATGAAAGTCCATTCTACTACTTACGATCGAGATATACAGACGTCTTAAGTGCGTCGGGTGAACCCCCGATTTAGAACCTCCTAATACCTTAAGTATAACAATATATATACAGCATTTGGCTACAGTTTCGTTAATATGTTTTGCCCACTTTAAAGATCGGTCCAACCACATGCCTAAATATTTGACAACTTGTACCGCCTTCAAGATTCTGTTTTCAATTTTGATTACTGTAGGTTCTCTTGTGATACCCCTGCACACTTTAGTCTTATTGATCGATATTTGCAATCCCAA
Organism: Marasmarcha lunaedactyla; assembly: GCA_923062675.1. NCBI lineage: Eukaryota > Metazoa > Arthropoda > Insecta > Lepidoptera > Pterophoridae > Marasmarcha > Marasmarcha lunaedactyla. The sequence continues at coordinate 3,500,870 of OV281344.1, forward strand.
ATCTGTGCACATATGACCAAAAATGTGCAAAGCTTCCTGAAGCGCACCCGAAGCACCCAAGATCGTCTTGTTGGAAACAAACAACACAAAATCGTCTGCATACTGCGTTATTGACACATCTCTGATACTCGATATTCTATGGCATATATCAGCAGTTGTAAAATTAAATAATAATGGGGACATAGGATCTCCCTGCGCTATTCCTCGACGAGCTACTCTATCACTACTATTTTTCACGTTAGCAAATATATGTACCTTTCTTTCTGAAAGGTACTCCCAAAGATAATCACAAATATGTTTTCCGATCCCTAACGTATCCAATTTATTTAGCAGTTGTCCTATGTCCACATTATTATATGCATTATCAAGGTCTACAAAACACCCCACAGTGACCATTCTTTTAGACATTGCAGTTTGTATTTCAGACACTATCCTAGCAAGGCTATCGTGGCAAGATTGTGACCGTCTAAAGCCGACTGTTTCTCTTGCAAATGTTTTATGCTTTTCCAAATACCATTCTAATCGACGACAAAGTATTGTGTGTAAAACCTTAAATGGACACGAAATTAAAGATATTGGTCTTAGTTTAGCAGTAGGTATTCTCTTGGCGCTGCTTCGGAACAGGTACTACTTTAACTACCTTCCATTGTTTAGGAACAAAACCATCGCGTAAAAACTTGGTAAATAGTGCAGCTAAGAAGACCTTGCCAGATTTTGGTAAGTTCCTCAGAAGAGAATAAGACAAGTCATCTTCACCGGGAGTAGTGTCGCTAGATCTAATACAGTTTTGTAATTCCTGTACCGAAACAAGTGCCAATAGATCCTCATTAAAAGAAGTAAAATTTGGTTTAGACACAGATACCGAGTCAGGGGTTAAGCTTTTTAACAATTTATCTATTACTATGTTATATACCTGGATTGCTAGATTTATATCCTTTGATCCATTTCATATGTCGCCACATTTCGTGAGCGCTCATCTTGCTGTCAATATTATTGTAAAATCGTTGCCAGGAATCATTTTTGGCCTTTCTAATAGCTCGCTGGGCTGCTCCAATTTTTCTTTTTAGATGATCCATGTTTGAGGGAGTTGGATTCCGCCTGAAGGCCGCTAACGCCAATCGACGTTCTGCTACAAGTTTTGACAAATTGGGGATCCACCAAGTTTTGGGTTGAAATTTTTCTGACCTTTGGGGATCATTGCATATTTTAACATATGGGATACTCTTATCGGCAGCTTGGTGTACTTTTTGCATGAAATTATCATAGGTCTCTTGATTATCAGTCAAAAAAGTTATCATTGTTATATAATCTTTAACGTATCTCCTATATTTTGTCCAATCAGCCAGTTTATAATTTCTTCGGCGAAAACTGCTACCTTGTCGCCGGACACAACTTAACTTATAAATATACATCTATAAGGTCGCTCCCCAAGGTTTCATTGCTGACTTTCCAGTTGTATTTAAAAGCAACATCAGTTGTAACAAACGAAATATCAAGTGAAGTTCTTTGAATTCTTCCTTGAACCAACTTGATGCGTGTGTGTTCCATCATTTAAACACATAAAGCTGTGGTCGATTTGTGAGTCGAAAATTTGTGTACCTCTTGAGTCTGATTTTGTCGACCAGTTAGAATGGTGCCCGTTGAATATAGCATCCCAATCATTTTTAGTAGTAGCGATGTTTTGAGGACAGTAAATGGAGAATATATTTTCTAAGTCTTGACAGTTGGTTATTTTAACATGTAATACGTGAATTCCTGGATTCGGGAGAGTAAAATTAGTTGCATAGGATAGTATTGACCAATGTGTGATTACTGCAATGCCTCCATATCCATCATGTCTATCTTGTCTATATACTTGGTAGCTGTTAAGGCGGATCATTAATTCAGGCATTAACTAGGTTTCGCTGAGCACGACGATGTATACTTTTTCTTGAGAGAGTAACGCTTCCAATTCGGTAATTTTTTGAGTAATACTCTGGCAATTCCATTGTAAAATCATCAGTTTGTTACAAGACAAGCTAGCCATCAAATAGGTGTAATAGAGAACCATCAACAACATGTTCGTATATAAAAGATAATAGGTAGCTAAATAATTGACTTGCATAAATCTTCATTTTCTCTTCCCAGGACTTCTCTTCACAAAGTAACATATTTTTATTTTCTCAAACAATACTTTAAATTTGCTTCTTCTTTGCCTGCCACCGTCGGTGTCAGGTTTTTGTTTTCCACTTGTACTAGCACCGAAACCGTTGGGTGTTGGTTTCTTAAGTAGTAACGGATCTGTACGCTGTTCAGGTAAATCAGAAAACATGGTGTCATCTTCTACTTCATTTTCTATTGTGACCATTTCTCTGACCTTAGCTTTCTTCTTTTTCTTTTTTGTAATGCTGGACCAGGTTTGCTGAATTTCTGAATCCTCAGATATAATTACATTTTTCTCATTATCATTTTCTACGTTATTAAGTGGTTGTCGCTCCTCTACAACTACAGGGCTACGTAAATAGTAAGAGCTCTTTTATATGAACAGTTGAACTCAGCCATAATTTCCCTAATACGTCTTTCTTTAATAAATATAGGACATACTCTAGCTAAGGTAATGTGTCTCCCTCCGCAGTTATTACACTTAAACTCATTAGTGTCACAGTTAGTGTGGTTTCTGGTGTATTTTGGACAAACATCTCGCAGTAAAGGGCACATCTTAGATTTATGCCCGAATCTCCAACACCGTGAACACTGCGTTGTAGGAAATACGTATGGCTTAACTAATATTTTCATCCCGAGTACTTCGACAGATGTAGGCAACGAGGTCCCTTTAACTAACCCTTTTCCCCTTCCGTTCACTCTAACCGACTCACTTTCTTCCCATCGACCATCAGTTTATGTTTTTTCTTTTTAACCTTCGTTTCTCTACTATTTCCAAACCACTTCCACAAGTTAAGGAACTCATGATTTCGTCTTCAGATGCTTCCTACTCAATATCCCTGATTACACCGTAAGCCAACCCAATGTCCAATCTCTTTTGGATTTTAAAGCCCTTTTCGTTAAAAAACGATTTTCGATAAGAAGCTCGGCATTTGAAATATCACTAAACGTAATTAGCACTTTGTACTCATTAACATATTTAACTTTAGTTATTTTTGTAACATTCTGAGTTTATAAGTACTTTGCCAATGTTAACTTTTTTGGTAAGGGCTCTTTCGACGTCAAGAACACTTCAGAACACTTCTACGGGTTCTCTAACTTCTTCGGCTGCATTTGAGCTTCCGGCAAATACCGTCCCCCTTCTGCCCATCAACATCCATCTCTCTTCCTCATCTATACTCCTCCTTCTCTTCTCCCCCGGCATGTCATTTACATTCTCATACTCACAGCGTTCCATCGCTTCACCTTCAAAAACAATCGGGCTCGGAGATAATTCACTCATAGCTTACGATCATTATAAGCGCACGAGAGCGCGTGAACAAAAGAAATCGCGATCGATAGCTCGGTCAGCCGCAGGTACACGTATTATCCGTACAAGCGCCCGCGCGCGACTACGTAGAGATTTTTATAAGTAAGAGAAGAACAATGGTATATCCATGTCGCAAAGAAATAAAGTGCATTATTAACTAATATTAACTAGAACACTACATAAGATGAATAACAACATATAAGGAATTAAATAATACGCATACTTGTTCATTGATGGGAGTGGACAATAAAAGTAATTTTAGTAGAATTTCTCCAAAATTGGCGGCACCGGTATCTTATCAGATTTGTGGCTGCCACGGTCAGGATTTTCATATATAATATGTGTGTCACTGTTGCAACACCAAGGAAAGAAAGGACTAGATATATACAATTCTAAGTGGAGGAACAAGGGTAGTAACAATGCTTTACACGTGCATATGTGTGTACGATATTATGTTATGTCTGCTTCCATTCATAGTATGTGGTACAAATATACTTGGTTAGGGTAAACCACTCAGTAGTTAGCTGCGGGCCCTTACTTTGTCTTTACAGATATTATTTTCATCCAAGTAGCAATATCTCGAATTTCTAAGGTAGATCCAATTCTCAGCCATAATCTGCTGAAATGGGACGTAGGTTAGAGAAGTGAGTCGAGTTTTTAGCCTTCCATAAGGAACCCTACAAGACAGACTACCTTTAAGAGTCCCAGAAATGCCCCGAGAAGTGGGACCAGACTCAATGAAGAGACTGCTTTGAGAACTGGTCAAGAATCTACTTTTGACATTATTTTGAAAGAATAATAGACCGGAATAGCTCCTGTCCCTGAGGTGGGTATTCCAAAGAGGTTTGATGAAACTGCTGAATCAAATTAAATACCCACAGGCGGTAATACGGATGCCAAATCCTAAAAGCGAAAAAAGGGGACAATTGTTGTATGGAAATACGTGGCTTTTGGGAAAACATTGCTTCCTAGGCCTACAAGAAAAGTGGAGACAACCTGTGAGAACAGAAGAAGAGATGATTGAACAGAAGAAAATTATAAATTGTTATAAAAAAAAGCAGCGGTTGAGACGCTGGTTTCTCTTCTTCTTCTCTCTTGGAGCTTACCAAATGTACCGACTATGATGCCAACTACTCTAATGGTTAAGGGAAACGTCATAAGGAAACCCAAAAACCTAAGAAATTATTTCAAAGCTATTTGTCAAGTCTGCCAACCCTCAGTGTGGCCAATTGCTTGAAACTATTACTACCTTAGCTAGTAGGTGAGGCTGATATCCTTGCACTGCAACAGTTGTGGAAGTCGTGGTGGAGTAAAAAAATTAAGGGATCAGAAAGTAAGAAGAAGAAAGGCTAGAAATAAAGAGGAAATACAAATAAAGAAGAATGTAACTCTGTGCTCAGTAAATAGAATGGCAATATTGAAGATAGCTTAAAATATAGTTACTTACTTATCTGTTTATTTGGAATTGTCACTGAGTCAGTGAAAATATTAATAAAATGGCATAATTCCAATCAAATCAATTTATTATCTTTTAATTTAAAATTACAAAAATGTAGAGTATCGAAACATATTCCTTATATAGAAAAGAAGATTAGTAAGTACTTAAATAATCTTATTTATATTTTTCTTAAATTCTATAATACACTAAGCTTTATTCATTCATTCAAATCTGAAGCTTTTGTATGTCACGTTCTTACAATTGCGTATTGACAAAAAAATTTATATTACATATTTAAATAGTTTATCAACAGTATGGAAATATTGCAGAAGTAAAAGAATGTTTACAATCAATCGTTTTCTAGACACAGCGATGTGTTTGAGGAGCTGCTGCGAGTCGCCGAAAAACGCTCCATACAAAACGGTACCGAGTTGTGACGTCGCAATGTGTAATTCATACTAAGAAGTTGTTCGTGCGTTTGGATAAAAGACTACGTGGAGTATGTGATTACATTTTAGATTTTAAAAAATATTAAACTATTTAACATATTTTATAAAAAGATTTTGCCTTTTTAAATCTTTCTTATCTATATAATTTCGACATTAAAGTGAAACTTTGTTTTGCAAATCATTTTTTGGGTCAAAATATAATAATAGTTTTCATAAAATCTTGCATTTTCAAATGGTGTCAAATACCCAATTCTTCAAAAATATGTGATGGATCTGCAACGGGCCTCGTCATAAGGTTACAAGGCTGGTATCGAAGTTAGCGTCAAGTGCTGATTAGCATGTAAAGTATGTGGCAAGTGAGGTACGAACGAACGTTCATTAAGTCTTGCTCTATCTTAATATAAACGCACCTTGCCGCGTATAATTTGTTTTCTGTTAGTAGGAATAGTACGTATCAGGTTTAACTTGTAAACTTTATTGGCAATCTCGCTTCCATACAAGCCTATGAAATATTTTCACTTACCCTAATAAAAGATCACAGATCTATAAGTTTTGAAATTAAACATTCCCAGTCGATGATATACACTTTTTCTACGAATTTTAAGTGTTAAAAATAATGTTGCTTTTGCAAGAGCAGTCTTTACAGTAATAAGAGCATTGTGAGTTCGAGGAGGGATTAAAAACTTGTCCGTTTCAACTATAAACTAATGTGATAGTAATTGAGCAAACATTTACGATTGTGTTCAATTGAGTACAATAAAATAAAGCTACCTTGCAGCTCATATTCCAGTCTCCATTGATCGAAACCTACTCTACACGGAAACTGCAAATGTAAAATCATTTATAGCTACAAGAGCACCTACATTTTCATTTCTTTGGAGGTAAAATTTTAAATACATCATAATGAGAATACTACGCAGTTTTTACAGCATTAATGAGTTCAATATTTGGCGGGCTCCATCCACCGAAGGCTCTTTCGAATTCTCTGGCAACAGCGATTGTCAAATGGTCATTACATTTGTTGGCGGCGATCTGTATTCCAACTGGCAACCCTTTACTCGTCTGGCCAATAGGACAGGCGGTCACTGGCAACCCGAGGACGTTGAAAATCGTCAAGTACCCGCAATTTAAGAACTTGTAAAATGTTCTGTAGTGGAGATCGGCGGGGTAGGGGAACGTCGGGTACAGCAGTACTGAATTGTCGCCCAAAGCTTTCTGTAAAAGAATGAAACTGAATGAAAATGATTTTTCTCAGGAAAATAGTAACTTTTAGCAGAAAATATGTTTTGGAGAATAGACTCAAGCTGTTATAGAAAATTCTTGACATCGTAAAAATAGTAAAAATATTTGTGTAACTACAGGTTAAAAACAACTCACACTGTTATCGTAATGTCTTGGGTTTGTCTTAGCTTAGTGGCTAAATAACAAATCAATTTGATTTAAAGTCACATTAAGTTAATTTAGGTTCCAATTTTGACAAGATTGGTGTCACATGTCTGACAAGTGGAAATTTTATTGGATGCCGTATTGTTATTGTATTATTTCTGATTGTTTCTCAAACAATAAATAAATCATACCTCAAAATCAGCTTTAACCTCCTGGAAAATCTCAACCAAATTCTTATAGTAACTCTTGGGTAAAGCATCGAAGAACTTTTTAAGAGGTCCATAGGCGACGCAGTAGAGGCTGTGGTCCGACAAGCCGACCATCTTCTTGAAGATCTCCGGCCAGACCGACACCCACTCTTCTCTCTTCTCCGGGTGAGTGTAGATGTTCCACACGTGCTGTATGTTCAGGAGTACGCGGACGCTGATTTCCCACATGTGTTCTACGTTCTTGATTTTTAGCTGAAATGCGATGGAGTGGAGTTTTAGAATTTGGTAATTAGAACCTTTATTAATAATATAATATTACTTTATTTGTACAAAATCTTGCATAGACAATAAGGCCTGCTTGCATTGATTTGAGGTTGTGTAATTGTTTTTTATTTAAATTTTTCTGATAAATTCGGTGAATTTTCTATAATTTAAAGGATCAAAAATGTAACTCTTGATATGTGTTTATGATACCACCCCTAACAAGTGCATGCCAAAAAGTATTTGCCGATGACATAAAAAATCGTATACCTACTCAAATTTTTTTAATCAAGGAAAGTTTGAACCCATACGTACATAAAATAGAAAACATGAACCACTAACTCCTGGAATCCATCAGACTTCGCTCCATGGCTTTTTATAAATTATCCTAGCTAACGTAAAATACTTTGTTTGCTTACACGTTTTTTGGTTTGTTACACTTTCATCCCTAAACTTCGAATGTTCTAAATGTTCATGAAATTTTGCATACACCTCATCAGGGCAGACAAGTATATTCGCTACTTTTAATTTAGAAAGACTGTGTTCCTGATGAAGCCAAAACCTAGATTCCCAGTAAAAAAGCGCTGGGACTAAAAACTCTTATATATCTTAAAACTCTGTCTGTCTATATCTCTGGGTGCACCCACAAACCCTTCATTAGATATTTCGTATCATCGTGAGCCAATCTCTAATACTATATCCTAATTGTTTCGTTTTTCCTTTTGTATCCGCATATTTTGCTTATAGCAATATAAGCGCACCACCTAAGATTTTAAGTTACTCAAGTTAGACAAGTAAAACAAACGAGTATCTTGGTCCTCTCCTACGTTATAATTAGTGCTGTGTGTGTATATATACCCTAAGGGTTTGGAGGAGCTGACCGGCCGGCAGCCATGTATATTAGAGTTATAGTTAGTGTTATGCATGTTCTCGGCCATGAAACCACTGGGTTTGAAACTTACGTCAAAGGATAAATGCAAAGCCAGTAATGATCGTCCAACGTTGATTCTATTGAATTACTCAACTTTATTTGTTTATTATTTTTTTTTTCTGGCATAAACAGTCATTATATAAAAAATAGTGTTTAGATAACAAATTACATATTTCTGTAGACAAATAATGCCCAAACTAATTATAATTAAATTTTACAATTTTTCGAGCTCTGCGGCCAAAACTATAAATAATAAGTTTAGTTATTTTTTAAGTATAAGTAAAAGGTAAATATTACATATGTAAAACTAAGTAATATTCTAAGTACAAGTTCATAATGGGTAAAAAAATAAAAGGGAACACAGTTTTTCATGCAAACTTAGTTATTCAAGGCTTTAAACAGTTTCGATTTTATTGAATTTAAAGTGTTATCAAATAAATCAATTTCATAAAAATATTGGTTATACATATTTAAACAGCAAATGGTAAAATTATTTTGTGTATAATTTCTACGATGACGAGGTGGTACACAAATATTTAAAATTCTTTATCTTAACATACCGGTTCAGCTTCAATATTGTAGGTGATCTTCAGATATTCCCTGGTCCTCTGCATGGCCTTCCTGACGTCCGCGCCGATCGAGTCACTGACGTTGCCGCCGTCGCCTTCCATGTAGTAGAACTTCAACTTTGACACGTCCACCTGGAAAATACAACGTATTTGCATTATTTCATGATTCTACAGAAAATGGACACTTAAAGACTAATACGTCAACTCTAAGAGACGTCAAACTATTGCTATAGGTCTTAATTATAGATTTTCTTAACAAGTATAGAATTGTTATAAAAATAATTATATAAAATCGTTGTGCAAAATCTATAGGAGCGCCATAGTGCGGCCGTAAGTATTATTAATATATTTAAACGCATTCTAATGTATCTAATGTCTCTGGATTTACTTTTTGGAAACTTTACATTTTTATTACTTATTTAGGAATAAAACTTTTAATATATATCAACTATAAGAAGCATACTTACAAAAGTGTTCTACATGCTATACTCTAAGGATAAATTCGAATCAAACGATTGTCGATTTATTGTCAAGTTTTTTCACCAAACTATTTCTGTATGCATCACGTTCTTGCATTCGGATCGCCTAACCCACCGGTGGTGGGCCAGGCTAACGCGTCGTATAACATGGTTCATTAAAGAAAGGAATCATAAAAATAAACGGCTTGTACTTGCATTGACAGGTAGTACAGTGAGCATACAAATTTTCAAAAGATTTTTTCAGTGCAAAAATCATAAAAAAGATCGGGTTTTCAAACTTGCTTCTGACAGCGGCTTCTTCGGCGTGAAAGTTTGAAAGACACGTGGCGACATCCATTATCATTAGAACGTTGTTGTTGTTTCATTGGAAACAGTGCTTTTTTCGGGATGAAAGGACCTTATGTCCATTTCTGTACACCTGACAAAGTAAATAACAAAAAGATATGTCCCAAAATGCAAGGAGTCTAGGCCAGGACTTTGTACACTTTATCAAAAAATTGTTTAAGATGCTTAGAACACTTTTTGATTGTTAAATTGTTATTAAAACACTTTGTTTACTGGTAGGAAATGAAATTATTCATTTTTAGTGTGCAACACAAACAAAAAACATGATGGCGGAAAAAATGTCATTTTGACAGCTAAGGTTTACTTTTGTTTTGTGTATCGAGTAGTATCGATGGCTGGCATTAAGTCCAAAGAATTGAATTGCATTGTTTTGTGTATTTTTAGCTTATTTCATAGTTGTAAAGTTATAAAGAAACTGAAAAACAAACTCAAGCGCAACAAACAATCAAACACACCGACAGACAACTATCAATGTGATGTGAATGAAGTGTGCTGTGAGTAAGGTGGCTGTCCCCTCTGCTTAGTGAACTAACTTTACTTTGCAACTTCCGTCATAGAAAAGACTCATTGTCAATGTTGCCCGCTAAAACGAACATAAATAATGTTGACTTTTTTATTTTCTTACCATCTAACTACTAATTAAATCAAATTATTTGTATTTTTCCTATAATTACCATTTGTTTGTCAATTTTTTTAGATGGTGTACAAAGACCTAGCCCAGGTTGTGACATTTCTTTTCAGAAGAATCCTTCTTATGATGTTGGTTAAAATAAAACACGAATATTATTTAAATCAAGACTAATATTTTTTTCACTTACCGTACGCGCGAGAGTGAGTATAGACGGCACTAGTGTGCGAGCGAGAGAACATGATGAACACCGCCATTTTCAATTCCTTTCTTTAATGAACCATGTTATACGCATTCCTACTGAGTTTGTTGCTGGTTCTTTGGCAGTAGATGCCGAGCCAGTGGTAGTTTCAATACACGACGTCCTAAGCTGAGATCCGTGCCCTTAAAAATATATCTTTACGACATCCTCTTTTAAAAAATACTTTTCTCAAGCATTACAAGTTCCTTTTATTTAAAAAATTTCATTGGGGCCTTTATTGCAATATTTTGAAAAAATGATTCAGTTCATTGTTTTGTATCTTTTATTTTATTCATGTCATATTTAGTGCAAATTATGTTTAGTGATTTGTTTTATATATTTATTTCGTTTTTATCTGTGTATACCATTTATTTTTATGAATAGTTATGGAAGTAATGAGTGTACAGTGGTGGCAACCTCTTGGCCGCAACTGAAAATCGGCGCTTTGTAGCCTTAAGCTACAGAGCCAAAGCCGGGTTAGTGCGTGCCTGTGTGTCGGCAGCGCCGGCTTCCTAACTAGGTTAAGTTTTTTTGTTTCCTATTTTTATTTGTATTTCTGTGTGCTGCTGTGACGATAAATTGATTTTTACTTTTACTTTTACTTTCCTTTTTTACTTTATATACTCTCTTGGAGTAGTATAATACTGGCTAGGTGCCCTCAGCACGGGGCCGCAAAGTCCGGTGAAATTTAAAAGGCCAAAAAAAGTATAAGTTTCTTAAATGACGTTCTTGAGCAATGGATCTGGTACACAAACGTCATTTTATTACATTGTTGAAACTTTATAACAATGAAACAGAATGAGGCAGTGACGAAGCGTGCGAGCAAGACGGAAGAAAGTGCGTTCGTATTTGTGCCGTGTGGCGGCGCCTCAGTTCTTTCCGCGTAGTGACAGTCGGATTGTGACACTTTAAATTAGGCGGCGGAGACACGACATAAGTGGGCCGTCAATCAGGAGCTTACCTATTTTATTTATTTATTTACATAATTATATGTTTCTAGACTTTCCAAAACCACGCTAGGTTTGTCCGGAACTTGCAATTCCTCTATCGCTAGCTTATTATTATTTTTTATTTATGTTTTGTATTGGTTGTAGCTTGTTTTGTGCATTACAAAAATAAATAAATAAAAGCACGAAATATGGAAAATAATAAATAATATAGTAATAATAATAAATAAATCCCAATATACATAATTTTAAGAAAAAACTAATAACTTTTCCTGTTTTAAGTTATTTGTACAAAATTACCATTATGAATGCGAGCTCGCAAATATTATACAATTTGTGTATACGAATAATAAATAAATTAATCCCCAGACAAACACACCAACTGTATGGCCCCAAAGTAAGCAGAGCTTAATGTGTTATGGATGACCATACAGCGAACTGGGGGGAACCCAGGATAAACATACATATACATACATATAATATATAAATATAAACAACCATGACCCGAGAACAAACATCTGTGTGTTCATCACACAAATGAATGCCCCGGCCAGGACTCGAACCTGGGGACCTTCGGCGTATGAGGCAAGGCTAATAACCACTACGCCACTCGGTCGTCAAAAATTCCCACGAATGTAAGTCACATATTATTATCTTCTGCCTAGCATTTCCCGTCTCGCTCATACACGCTGGACCATCGGACCTTTTTTCTAATTACTTTAATTAAAGTTTATACGCGATATCCGCTATAATACCAGCTAATACAGAATCTAATACTGGCTCTATATTCAATGTGAATTGTAAACTACATTATTCAACGTCTAAATAGCAAAATAGTTTAATTAATATTTTAATATTGTCATATTTATTTCTTTTCCGATATCTATAGAACTATTTAAACGAGCTGCGGAATTTTAAAAACTAAAAAACCAGAGTCCTAAAGTTATTTTCTCGTGTCATTCCAGTTCCCGCGAGAATCATGGAAAATAATAAACTCTATGTCACTCCCACAATTATTGAGACGAATCTAATGATACTAAGAAATAAACACATACACTCGAAAAACAACCCTCCTTGGGACAGTAGGGTAAAAAGTTCTGATTTGAAATACTCACGGGCTTATCGAAAGGAATGTCAGGACTTCCAGGCTGCTTCAGGACTTTCAGCAGCAACGGGATATCCTCGGCGTATCGCACGATGGGGCCCAGGGCGAAGTACTCTTCAAATTCTGGATCTAAACAGTCTGGGACGTGACCTGGAATGTGAGAATGGTTTTAATTCTATTCATCTACATTTTATAAGTGGGCGTCGGTTATGTTGTAAAATTGGATTATACTGCAAAGTAAATCTTAAACGAATTACTTATTTTATACGAAAGATAACAGCTACAATTCATAACCAATAACAAGCTTTCACAGATAATAAATTCAAATAATTTGTCACAGCTGATGTTTGTTTAAATCACATCGATTTTTTCCACACGAAGTACACATCTACTGTTTGATTACATTTCAACTCAGATCTAAATGTAGCTCCCCTCAGGAATCAGTACCCACCTTGAACAGACAGCAGCCTGGGCGTAGGCTTGTGTCCGAAGATCCCGGTGAACATGGGCGGCAGGCGCAGCGAGCCTGCGATGTCCGAGCCCACGCCCATGATGGACGCGCCCGCCGAGATCAGGGCTGACTGCAATGGGAATTATACCAGATAAATTTATAATTACTAGTAAAAGTTTTTTTGCATCATAAGTAATAGGTAAATCGTAGGTATAGAGATTAATAAATACGGGTTTGCTTAGTTGCGGTAATGGTTCCAGGTCCATCTTATAGCTTCGTTGATAACTTCCAGGTTCAACTAGTACTTGTATGTTTTAGAGACTGTGATGCAGTATATAGCAGAAGCCAAGTTATGCTGTTAGCATTGTACTAGATCAGCACAATCATTAAAGCAAACATAAGATTAACAGTTTTTGAGGCTGGCTTCGCAATTACAAATTAAAGTTAAAAAGATGATCTACCTCTCCCCCCGAACTTCCTCCAACGGTTCTCTTCTGATCGTATGGGTTCATAGTGAGTCCAGTGACGTTGTTGTAGGTCTCCCAATTCATGCAAAGCTGGGGGGTGTTGGTGACAGCTATGGGAATGGCACCCGCAGCGCGTGCCAACTTGATGATGGCGGCGTCAGCTTTCGCGGGGTTACGGTAGGGGTGGACTTGCCCGCAGTCGTTGCTCATACCTGGGTGACCCAATCGGGTTGTTTGTGAATATTTTGATAGAACTGCAGTTGGAAAACGCTCTTGATAATAGTTAGATTAAGTAAATTAAACAGTCATTACATTAGTTTATTAAAGAAACCTTTAATCAGAAATTGGATTTCTTTAGTTACCTACTTCGGTTTACCTACGTGTTCGTCCGTTTCATAACGTGAAAATAAAAATACAGCTATCCAGTATTATAGTGCTTACACAAATAAAACCTATTGAAAGTACTTAAAAGAACAATCATTAACATGAAGGCAAACAAACACACAATTTCTTTTGGTAATTCGTTACGATTGCGATGTTTCTGAAGTAGTGGAAGAATATCAATATTCTTTTTTTTTTACACACAGGGTGGCCAGAAAAGTGACGTTCAAAAATTTTTTTAGGTGCCTCGTGTGGACACGTTTTTGAATCACCCCTATGTATGTTATACGATTTTTTATGAATTTTCGCAAAATTGCGACCGAACCTTTCTACTGTAACTCTAAGCTTTAATAATAATAATAATAAAGTAGTAACTTCATAGGCTTATTGGCGCGATTAATAGCCTATGAAGTACTACTTTATTATTATTATTATGAAAGCTTAGAGTCTAACGCATTCTCTGAAGCTACTTAGAAACGAAGTAACTACCAGTTTAGATTATAAATTTTAAGTTGAAAATGTAAATGATAACTCACTTAACATAAATGCTCAACTTTAGGTAATTTTTTAGTAACTTTCATTAAAATTATGAGGCTGTTCATTTTTATGCATAAACACATATAAACACACAGTTCGTAGAAATTTAGTAGCAAAAATAGAAATCTGAAGATACCTTATACTTTTTTTTTGAAATTTTTGAAACTAATTCAGTCGCAATTTGCGAAGATTCATAAAAAATATCGTAACTCGAAAACTATTAAAAATTTTATCACATACATAGGGGTGATTCAGATAACATCATTCAGGCAACATGAGGCACCTAGAAAAAAAATTTTTGATGTCATTTTTCCGGCCACCCTGTATATGGCCTTTTTCTCTTTGTTCGTACTATATTCACAGCCGCTCATTCAGTAGCTCATACTCGTTTTATATATTACTTCTAGTAATTATGATTATTATATCGACTAATAATGCGCTGCCGGCCGTAGGTAGGCTTCAGATGAAACTGCCTATGTTCCAGTGACTGCACTGGCTGTTCTTATTCCCTTTGACCAGGGCAGCTCACATGAACGTGATTATTATGGCCGTCAAATTGAGAAGGACTGTAGACGCGTCCCAACGAGATCTTCACATTGAAGCTCTACTACGACTATTATTAAGGACACACGACCCTCCTCTTAGGTCTAACGTAACCTTTGTTGACAGAAGGTACAAGAACGACACGCCCTGCAGAAGCTTATGGAAGACAGATTCCGTAGATTGCATTCGGTCGTTTACAGCTTCAGTGTTTCCTAAATCTTGACAGCTAGTGACTCGAGCTGTCACTTGTATAAAGTGAGGTATCAATATACGCAGTCCGACCGACTATCATTTTTATGTTCCTTGGCAGGCGTCCTCTTCAGTCTCACCTGGTGGAAAGTGGAAAGTCGCCAGTTGAAGAAGCACATATTCACTTGAAAGGTAAAGGATGAAATGTGTCTGGAAAACAGTCGCAGGCAGATCATTCCCCTCTTTCTCACAGGTCGTTTTTTGGAGATACGTACAAAAAACGACCTGTCGAAACGCTTTGTTCGGCTTTACCATAAACGGATGGATCGTAATTAGTTTGTGGATGGATGTAATGTCTGCGCGTGGTTGATCGGTGGTAAAAAAGGGAAGGTTCCATCAAAATAATTCAGATAACGGTTGTGCTGTCTTCTACGTTGAATGAGTGATATATAAAAACATTTGTTTCATTTTGTTCCGCTGAACAGGTTGGACTATACAAATATTTTATTACGAGTAGGAAATATATTTTGAAGTGACTATTTGCAACTACCGCACCGTCACGTTCGCTCATATATAACCATAATGAGGATACTATGATCTCCTATTTTTCATAAACCAAATAGCCAATAAAATAATTTTAAATAATTTTAATTCATTACTAGTTAAACAGGTTTGATATTTTTAAATAGCCTTACTTAAAGAATAATCTAAATCTAACCAGCAATAAATTATTATGTTAAAATACAGGATTATATAAAAAACTTATATATACTTAAATTTCCTTTGTTTATTTATTTTATTTTTATTCAAGTACTTTTACCTTACATTACACAAGAAGTATGTATTAAAAATTCATAACAACAAGAGTGTTACAAATTAAATGGTATTGTACCAAATTGTTGTATAATATATATTTAATAAAATGAGCAAATCCCTTAAAAAAAAAGAAAACAAAACTGTAGCAATTAAATTTAGAACAAATAATTTGCTTATTTAAAATTTTGTTTTAACTATGACTTTTTGTCAATTTAAATTAAAACTGATTAATATAAAAAAATTAATTATTAAAATCTACTTTATAGTGAACTACAGCTTTTGTAAGTAGTATATCCTATCATATAAGGTACAAAATTAACAAAATCTATACTTTAGCATCAATATTTCTAATAGCTTTAATGATGTTATCGCTTCGCATCCGTATAGCTGTCAATGGAAATCGGCCCTGGGACCCCGCGATACGGGTTTATCCAGTGCGGGGACCGCTAGTAATTGTAAGCAGCAAACTACCAATATATAATATAGTTCAATTCAATTCAATTCAATAAGAAAACACTGTTGTTGTCTATCGCGTAGTTATAATATAGTTTCTCGTTCTATTTAAATATGTGTCAATAATTATTAACTTTACTTCTGAAGTTATAAGACCATATTATGATTAATTAAGCTGTATTTAATTAAGTTTGTAAACCTTGTAAGATGTTTGTACCTATTGTAATTTTTCTGGCAAATAAACATTATTATTATTATTATTACTTCCGGTTGGTCTGCATGGTAATGAAATAACTAGGCAATACCTCGCATGTTCATCGGAAATGGTTATTTTTCGAAATTCAAAGTACTCTGTAATTTTTTATGCCCCGACAAAATGTACGCAAAGTTACATGATCGATTGAGCGGGAAAGCGCAATAACTAAAGCATTTTCGCATGTAATACGAGACGGAATTCACGTATTTGTTACCAATTGAAAGTTTCAAAAATTTAACTTCTATTTTCAAAATTTCTGATTTTTCAAAACGGCAAGTCCGTTTTGGCACTTACCAAATTTCTGAATGGGAACACCTTAAATTTATTTTTTTAATGCATTTTATGTTATTACGGTTACATATGTTAAATAAATAATTGATTTATTTTTATATCACCTTGTATGGTTATAAGTTTGTTTTGGCTTTATGATTTTGATATGATATGATATATGATATTCCTTTCTGCAAAACAATAAAACTTATAATATAAGGTACCGAATAAAAATATTGTTATAAGAAATGTCAAACGAACAGATTAATAGTTTTAATCATAGATAACTACTAGTAACCATGTAATAGATAAATCACACCGAACAAAAAAACGCAATACCTACCGCTTTAACTACGTACATTCTCCAAGAAGAATTCTCCATTCTCCATTTTAAACAAGAAGTGTTATAAAATATCTATGTTTTGAATATTTGTACTGTATATATCTTGTTTTATTACTTACTAAAATAAACAATTTTATTATTTTATTATTATTATTTTTATTCTCCGAGCGCTAAGTATTGCCTCGCAAAACCGCACTATGTACTATATAATTTTATAGCAAAGAAATATATACCTACAGTAAAAAAAATAATTTAGGTATGTATGCAAATCAAGTACAGCTTTTTTTAACTTCAAATAATTTATGACACAAACAAAATTTTTTAAAGGTAAATCGCGCGGGTGCGATGGAGCCTTAGGCAAATAACTGCTAAGATATATAAAACTGCATTGATGTATCTTTCATGTTGTAACAAGCTGCTTAATTAGATTAGTTCTTGTGGTAATTCCGGATAATGTCACTTCCTCAAATAAGACTAATCTTTGACACCACATTATGTTGAAATCCATGAAATTGTTGATTCTGTACATCTTGCCAAAGAAACAGACACACATGCGAAAAACATAACCTTCATTCTGACAGTCGGATAAAAAATACGTCTTAAACATTGTACTTAATTTAAAACATAAGGTGCAATAAAAATACTAAACATGTACTTAAAAAGGTACTTAACTAATTTCTTTTCGTCTTAACAGAGTTCAGGGTTCATTTTTATAAACGTGTTTGAAATATACCTCGTTACTGCGTATAACACTAATTGGTCAATTTAAGCTCTTTCACAGCATGTCATGTAGTAAAACCAGTTTTTAAATCAACACAATATAACAAACTGTTGAATTTAATGATTAAAAAATCCCGAGTAGTGTTATTTTCGCATGAAATTCATATTCCCACGGGGATTGCATATAACGTATGCCACTCTCACAAATGAGACGAATCTAATTCAAATTCAAAATTCTAATTTAAATATTTATTTCTCAACATTGACAATTACTTGTTCTTATTGACGTCAAATAAAGCATGAGCTAGTTCGGCACGTCTCCCTCCCTCCAAGTATCCAACCCAACGACGAACACCCTCAAACGGCACCCGTTCACGAGAACACGGGATCCAGCCGTCGCTCTCCTCGACCATATTAGAGGGAAGTGAGCGACCTTCATATGTTGTAGTAGTAATCACACCTCGTGTGTTGAAATCCGCAAACGGTTAAGGCTGTAAAGGCGGGCCAAAGAAATATAGATACATACATATACTCGAAAATCATAACCCTCAGTTAACGTTAAACCTCAGTAACGCAAGTTGGCTTATTACGATTTTACGATTTATTTTGCATACAGGTTGTCATTTCAAATCTATTTATTAGACGTACCCTCAACAGCAATACTCTCTTTCACAGTCATCGGGACACCAAGTAAGGGGTACTCTTTAGCGATGTCCTCCGGGCTGCGCTCCATATTGGACAGCATCTTGTCTATGCCCCGGGCTTCTTTCAAAGCGATCTCGTATCGAGGTTCTACGACGGCGTTCAGGTACGGGTTCACCTCCTTGCAGCGTTCTATGTATGCTGTTACAACTTCTTCGGATGTTATCTGTGGGTCAAACAGGGAGTATTTAAAAAATAAAGTTGGTTTGTGTCATCTAGCTGAAGAGTTAAAAAAGGGTGGTGCTTTTTTCTGAATAATTTAGTCACAGAATGCATTGCATGCAACAGAGGTTCTAGAATCAAATGTGGCGTGCGATTGTGCATATTTTTGATTAAGTGCTATCTTAGAATACAATTCCTCTATGAACGTGTTAAGGTTTAATTTTTGTTAACCGAAACGACACTATTTGTTATCATGACGGTTAATCTAAAATTGAGCTCAAGTAACTCGTGCGTTTTCGATCTGCATCAGATTAGATGGATTTTTTGCTCAAATTTGGCCGGACTATTTGCTTCTTTTTTTAAGTTCTCTAATTTCGATATTAAATTCAAACATTTATTTTTCAAAACATTTTCTTGTGTCAAGATAACTTTTATTTTCTAAATAAATGATAAAATAATACATTTTCAAATGGTGTCAAATAGCCAATTAGAAAATCCCATAAACAATTGCTGAATCCACTAGACAATTTATTAGTCATATCTATAATTTTTGTGCTGTCCATTGCTAAAATTCCGCTGTTATCTCAACCCTTCGAGACGTCAATAAAAACCCAGCCTCGCAGGGTCCACAATTTAGAGAACAAGTAGTTCTTTGTCCGCTTGATAATATTTCATGATCGTGGAAAGTTCAGTAAGTATAGAAAAATGCGAACCTATTAATGCAACCACATCGTAACCGATTAAAATACTTTTCCCCGCAAACCATTGAAAAGAACCCCATCCATGATGTCTTATTAAAACAGGTAGCTTATTAAATCCTTTTATGGAAGCCGGAGTTTTAAGGTGATACACCCAAAACGTTTTATTACTAATTGACATCCATATCAAATGTCAAAATAATTGCCGATGATTACTTTAATAAAGTCATTTTAACGCGGTTTAATAATTGTTGGTAAAATAAACAAGGGTTCAATTAAAACATTAATCTCGTAGAAACAGTTCTTGTAACCTTTGGAAGCTAGCTCGTTTTTAATAATGGTATTTTTCGAATTAAACCTCTTTGTTGGTGTAAACAACAATTTTTTTACTGTTACCCATGGTCAGATAAAGTTCATGCGCTCGTCGGATGGATCCAAACTTAATCGACAACTTGCTTGAAACTTAATCAATTAACGAGTTGACATGACCTACTGGTAAATGTGATCCACTTGAATATTTAAAAAAATAATCTGAAGACGTTCATGGTAATCAATTTTATCGTTGTGTCTGTTCTTGGGTTCGAAAATATTTTTGGATATATTGTCAGTGTCACAGCTATTGTGAATTTAATTTAATTAATTGTACATTCAGTGACTTAAAGTTATTGATCATGTTGGTTTATACGGGGTGATTTTTTTACCCTTCGGAAAATTGGCATGGATTCAGACCACAATTGGGTAGATGACACAATTTAAAAATGCAAGTGTTTATAATTTATTTATAAAATATTAATTATTTTGACAGGTACAATGTTTTGAAAAATAGAGTTTTGAATTTAATATCGAAATTATGTAGATTTGAAAACTTAAAAAAGGAAGCAAAAACTTATTATAGTATATGTTAAATTTTTAAATATCATTACCTTACTGACATTAAATATAACAATTTTTACTATGACAGTATGCATGTAAACGCATTATCTACGTAGCTATTATATATTTTATCCAAACGCCCATACAATTTTAGTATGATTCACAAGTCGTGACGTCACAGCTCAGTACCGTTTTGTATGGAGCGTTTTTCGGCGACTCGCAGCGGCTCCTCGAACACATCGCTGTATCTATAAAACTATTGATTGTAAACATACTGTTACTTTTGCAATATTTATTTACTGTTGATAAACTATTTAAATATGAAATAAAAAAAAATTTGTCATGTACCCAATTCTGAGCAACTTTTCCAAAGCCTGGTATTGTTGACGTGAAATATTTTCTTGCGGGACCTATGTGAGCGTTTGTGGTGCATTGGTTAAAGAACTGGTCGATCGATCTGAGATAACGTGCTCGATAATGGTAACTTAAGCATTATTCATAATTAAGCCGATGGTCCTTACAGTGAAAGAAATTCACAGACATTTTTATTTTTTTATTTATGTACTTATCATTGAAAGTAACTCTAAAACCTTATGGACAATAAATTGCTGAAGATCACCCCGTTAACGATATAAACCTAAAGTCCCTGCCCTGCAATGGAGTTATTAGGGCGGGGGGGGGAATGGACTGGGATAGTAGGACGGCCGAGTGGCGTAGTGGTCATTAGCCCTGTCTCATACGTCGGAGGTCCCAGGTTCGAGTCCTGGCCGGGGCACAAAACTGTGTGGTGAACGCAGATATTTGTTCTCGGGTCATGGTTGTTCATATTTATATATGTATGTTTATTCTGGGTTCCCCCAGTTCACTGTTTGGTCATTCACAACACAAGCTCTGCTTACTTTGGGGCCATACAGTTGTTGTGTTTGTCTGGGGATTTACTATTTTTGTTTTATTTTAATGACACGATGATATCTACAAACAAAAAGCAGTAAAATTACTGAATTTTTTTGACCCTTTTGACTAAACACAGCCTACCTGTTTACTCCTAATCATAGCCGCCAAACTTGTAGCCGACTTGAAGAGGAGCGGGTTGGCCGGCGGGGGACACTTGCGGGTCCTCCTCAGGCTGATGATAGCTGTCAGCGGGAATACTATGATGGCCAGCAGGGAGACCAGGAACCGGAGGAACCGGCGCAGCAGCCCGTTCATCATCGTGGTCTGGGAACAGAGAAAAGTACGTTTGTTTATTTATTAATGTGGTGTTTGCTAGCATCGTCGCTTGCGCAACCCACGAGCATCGACGATGATTAACATTTAAAAAATTGTATGGTTGTAAAATCTGTCTATTTAAATTATATGGTGAAAGGTTAGTGGTAGAATGAAAGGGCATCTTTATTTATATATAATATTTTATTTTGCCTGGCTTCATGACCGCTGTAAAAATCATACGGTTTATGCTTAAATATGTTTATGCTTAAATTAATTAATCAATAAATACTAGCTACGTCAACGATGTGAAATTAATGATTTTTAATAGTTTTTTTAAAATCGTTAAGAATTTTTGCGGCTTTTGTACTTTAAGACTCTTTAGTCTATGCGATATTATGAATGATGAAGGTATCATCTCACCTACAAGAAAAATCGTAGCATAAATCTATTTACGTGGTATTCCATGATTATTATTATAATAAAAAATACATTATTGGCCGGATGTAAAAATAACATAGACTGTATGAAAATAGTTATTAAGAGCTGTTATTAAATAATAAATATGTAGAATGCAATATCTTTAGCTGCAAGTCCTTAGCCAGGTGTACCTATAGAATTATATTCGCCGAGGCTCACATGTGAGGGCGTTGATATCTTATACACTGAGAAAATTTTTTGCAGTTATTGGAAAAAACGCTTGATACTTACAGTTTTCTTTTGTCCTAGCAGTTTTTTTAATTATGAATTGCGTTTCAGTATATTAAACGTATAAACTTATTCGTGTTTAGTTTAAATATAATTTTTGTCTGCAGTCACAAATATATTGATATACGTAATTAGTAGCTAAATATAATTTAATCTATAATTTATCAAATGTAACCATTTGTCGTGCTCGCTTGCCGATTTTTCATTTACAAAAACAAATAAGCAATATTTTTATCAAACTTGTTCCTTTAATAATTTAACAAATATTGCATTACAATAAACTATGAATAACAAATTTTAACACGATAAAAAGTTGCGTATGTAAGAAAAAATAATTATTAATTTAATAAAAAATAATTAAAACACTTTAGGTTTATATGTAGTATGCACATTATTTAACAAAAATTACTAAATATTATTTTTTAAATTTCATCACTTCAGTGACGTTATGTCCTCGAATCGCGAAATCTTAAATAATACTAAACCATATTGATATGTTTATCATTTAAAGTAAATATTAAAAATGAATCGATTTACGCAAGTGGAGAACTACGCCACGCACTTCCGTGTGAAATACGCAAACTTCATGGGTTGGAACCAACCGGAAGTACTTGAATGTTATCTATTTTAGTGACTTGTGTTCTATAACTATTGCTGTTGATTGGGAGATGTTGTAGCATGGAATTCATGATGTACAGAAATTTTGAGGTAATTATTTTTTCCTAAAAGAATTAGGCAATTTGAGTAAACAACTTGAATATTTCTGATATATTTGCAGTATTTAATTTTATAGAATTTTTAAAGAAATTTTTATGGTGACAAAAATAAGATAGAAAACAATGCAACTTTATGTTGTCGTATAGAGGTTGACTGCAAGTCAAATTATTTTCGGTATTTTCGTTCAAATCAACTTAGTCGCTCTTACCTACGAGCTTTCACAAGAAAATGAAAAGACGGGTAACTCGAAACAGTTTTTGAATTAGAATCAGTTATTTTTACTTTACATATCGAATTGTTTAAGAATTGGGTATGTGGAAGTAATCGATGAAAATTGAATAAGCTCTTTCAATTTAGACAAAACACATACTGTAGCATATTATTTAATTTAGTACTGCAACGTTTGCTTGTGCCGTATTTATTAAAAGAGGTTATTGCACAAACAAACTTGCCGACATTTATGACTGGCAACTTATAAGTCTGTCATTATTTGATTTTTATTTGTAAAATGTAAAATATAGAGAATATCGAAGATTGTTCGAGGTCATTCCTTGACGGAATTCCTTTACGGAATTCTATTGCGGGCTTCGTCCCCAAAATAGTCTAATAATTATCATTGTATTTTCCTATAAAATAGATTCATCTTAAATAAAAGTTACTTAAAGTAAAATTGTGTTATATTTCCTTTGTGGATTAGGAAGACCTCCCTAGGTTAGATTAGGTCCATCCCGGGTACCGACCCCACAGTAGGTACCTATTAGTGTGACGCGACTACCGTTTTCGTCGATATCGTTTTCATCATTTTACGTATTTGACGTACAGTGAATGAACGTTTGAAGTTACAAATTCAACTTTTAAAAAGCGTTGTATGTAAACCAATGGAGAATAACTTACTGCAATGTTTTGTTAATATATATTTGACATAAATTTGTAGATATCCAATTTGTCTAGGATATGAACAAGACAAACACGAGACGGCTAAGCGTACATGCAAATGTCGTGTCAAAGTGTGCGCGTGAAGCCGTCGTCGGTCACGGTTGTTGTCCAATACAACTCTCCTTAAGCCACGTCTGTAGTCTTAGCAGTTCCCAGAGGCGGCTTGATCGGTATCCTTTACATGGCTTTCCACCACGTGAGATGTCACACAACCACTGGTAATTCCTGCTGACTAGACAACATAACTAATAAGTAAGTTAATAAGATTTGGAACGTTTTCTGTGTTATGCGTACACTATTGTAGCGTCGGGTGACGGGTCGCTCACTTCCCTGTAATATGGTTGAGGAGGGCGATGGCTGGATCCCGCGTTAACTCGTGAACGGGTGCCGTTTGAGGGTGTTCGTCGTTTGGATACTTGGGGGAGGTTGCCCAACTAACAGTTGCAGGTAAGAATAATTTCGTATAGACAAAAAGAGACACTGTAAATTTATTTTGAAAAAAATATACCCGTAAAGTTTCTTGCCAGTTCTTCCTTACGAAGGTTTTTCCGAACTGGTGGTAGAGTCATGTTTTATTGGACGTCAATAAGATCAAGTAATTGTCGATGTTGAGAAATAAATATTTGAATTTGAATTTGTATTTATTATTAAATATATATGTAGTTAAATCGTGAAACATCATGTATACGTTACCCCGTTGGATTAGAACTACGCATGCGAAACTAAGGCAAATTTCTAGTATATTACTAAATTGAAAATACAATTACAATTACAAGTACTACATTTTTGTTATATTAAGATCCAAACGAAATAATATCATTTATGAAATGTTGGGTTAAAGTAGTCATAATACAAGTATATAATATAATGAATTCACAGCTCAATCATGCATTTTTTATGCATGGAATCCTGGTTTCCGCAATAAAAATGTCTAGGAACTGCCAATGAAGGCCGCATTCACAATAAAGTTATAGGAACAATTTAAACGCGTCTCTGCATCACCGCGAACTTTCCTTTTCGCATTTATTATAAGACTAACAAAGCTCAGCCTGCTATAACTGCTATATAATATTTTTATAAAGCGCAGGCCACACTGAGAGCGAAGCGAAACATACCTTATCTTACGTTTTCCAACTAAGATGGTTTAAACTGTAGTTTATCCATGCATACAGCAATATATGTATACAGGTAATTTCATTTCACGAATAATCTTTGAAAGTTATACGATTTACGCACCTTATTAATAAACATATTATTTTATACATATATAAATCTGATAAATTCTACGTGAATGTGCTTTAACCTCACTAACTCATGGTATCCTCGTGGTGCTTTTTCGGTTTCTATTGGCAACCATGGGGCCCTGTACAGGTGGTCATATTAGAGAAAACGTCCCAAGCGAAGGCTGTCAGAAGTTTACTATCAAGAAAATGTCAAGAAGTCTTTCAATGTTTTAAAATATGACTCTAAATTTGAAAGCGCCAACAAAACTTAACGCTCAACGTGCTCTGAGCTTTGCTGTGTAAAACATCAATACTATGTTTTAAACTTTCTACTCCCCGTGCGTCATTCAAATCTTTATTATCTATTTGAGGTTTTGTCCAAATAGAAATGCTGATGAATGCAAATAGTTGACGTTTAGTCATTTGTAAAATAAAGCTATAAAAACACATTAAAATCTAGTAGGTACTGACAAGCGGAGTTTCAAACGATATCCTATCTTAAGAAAATGATTCTTGATTGCATAATCGTTATATTTATATAAATAAGTTATCGAATTATAATTCCAATCCAATTATTACGTTATCATCGAATGTGGTAAGCACATCGAGACTTGACTTTCCACATGACATATGTTCTGCCACGACTAAACTTAAAGATGGCTAGTATCACAATTTTGCACACTATTGTCCAATATTCACGGTTACTAGCGTAGTAATCAATTCGAATTCATTCAAATTTCCAAAATCTTTTTAGACACCGAGGGCCTAACCAACCCGCTCGATTTTAACCATCGATTCTCTAATTCACTTTCCTAACTAAATATTTGTTCACAGAAAGTGCTAAACTTTATTTATTTATTTTGTTTTTAAAAAATATGAAAATTTAAGATACATAATTAGACCTATTGAAATGAATAGCTTCGGAAAAACTTCGTGAAGAAGAACTGGAACGAAACTTCACGTGTATCATTTTTCAAAATAAATTTACAATGTCAAATTCAAATTCAAATCATTTTATTATCCAGAAATGTGGTTACAATATGGTGTTAACAAAATATAATGTCAGTACATACACATTTTACCATAACAATGGTGAGTAAATATGTCAGACATCAAGGGATAAAATATTACAAAATTAAATTAACACATTAAATTATAATAAATGCTAATGTCAAGTCAACAATTAAATTAAATTACATTCTAAAACAATAATGAATTATATATTCTCTTTGAAGTTCACATATTCATTTACAGTGTAAAAGCATTGTACTGCAAGCCATAAAGTAATTTCTTTTTTAAATAGTGTCAGTGGTACTTCCTTTAATATATTTGGAAGTTTAATATAGATACATAGATCTTTATGTCTATAGAAATTATTGTTATCTGCATCTGTTAGCTCGGCAAGTCTCCCTCCCCAAGTATCCAAACGACGAACACCCTCAAACGGCACCCGTTCACGAGTTAACGCGGGATCCAGCCATCGCCCTGCTCGACTATATTACAGGGAAGTGAGCGAACCATAATTCCGACGATAATATAACATCAGGCGTTAGCAGTAGCTTCAGAAATACGTGGTTATAATCTGTCGGGTTATTAAGGCCCACGGTATGTCAAATTAAATGCTGCTGCTAAGCAAATACCTATTACATAAAACTGTGATGTGACTATAAATATGAATGATTTTTTGCGTGTTTTAAGCGCTATTTGTTATTTATAAATAATAGTGCATTGTTCATCGAGGCGAGTAGGTGACCGATTACCAATGAGGGTGTAGTTCGAGTCTCATTTCCACACGAGTTGGGAATCGCTCTTTCTTCCGAGTGATACATAGTGCTTTGATACCTATGAGGAGAATAAATAATCATTATTCTGTAGTTAAAACGTACAAATACCTAGCCTTGCTGTACTTTTGCCTGGATTCGCAGGTTTTCTTCAACTGCTTGGGTAGTTTCTTTTAGTTGAAGCGGCGTTTATAAACTTCACTTTCGCTCTTAGACATCTCGATTTTCGAGTTAAAAAGAAAACTATCACAAACATTTAAACACAAAGAAATTTTTTTTTTTTGCTGCCGAAGCACCCTTCTCGGGAGGGAGGTGGAAGATTCGTCATGAATACCACCGCAGCCGTCTGCGGGGTGATGTGGGACTCACCAAAGTGGCACCTAGCCACTAAAAACCACCTAAACGGCTGTAGCATGGGAATGCTGTCAGCCTTCATCGGAGCGACACCCGGGCGATCGTCACTTGCTTTGCTACTTATTTTACGGAAAAGGCAAAGGATTTAAGCCTATACAGCCAAGTCTTTCGTTTAAGCTTAGAAGAAGCCAGTATAATTTTTCTGACTCCGAGATAACTTTTTGTTTTATGGCATCTGTCTGATGCAGAAATGAATTTTCATTCATTTTTTCAGCCCGTTTGTTTGATAGTACTAAAGTCTATTCTTATCTGTTTGAAAAAGAACTAATTCGAGCAGTTGAGGTACAAATGTATATTCCTACCCATTTCCTCGGAACCAGATTAATACCATCAGGCCGGTTGCCATCATCCGACAGTAAACCTGACGGTATAAACTTAATATATATATAACCTTACTTAGTATATTTATTATATTAGTGTAAAGTGCAAATAAAACAATGATATAATCGCACGCGCACTTTTTATGTCTACTAAATCGGTTATTAATTACATTGCATCTAATTAACCTTAAGACCTGATAAGTACAGAATAAAGAAGTGATGTCTCGCAGCATATCGGCGGCACTCACAGATATCAAATTGTTACTGAATGCGCTCATAAAAATGTAATTTGTTTAGAGAATTTACACTCTACCAAAATTATATCTCAGTCTATATTGGCAAAGACTGAGCTGCGACCGAAAGTACTAAAAATTTAATTAAAATGGAATCTTTCCTGGGATGGAAGGTTTGGGTGGTAGAACCTAAACAGATAAATTTAGAATTAAAAAACACAAAATTCCCAAGTAATGGAAGTTAAGGCAACAACTTAATAAACAACTATTTGATAAAATAAATTATTGGTTCTGCTGCTAATAACGCTGAAAGCCTTAAACGTAGAAAATATCAGAATTTGGGTAGCGGGTATATTTTTGAGGCTTTTGGCGTTGAAACCATGGGGTCCTGGGGACCAGGGGCTCATCGTCTTTTTTCGGACCTAGCGAGGCGATTGGTGAGTGAAACTCGTGACCCGAAGGCAGGCAGCTACCTCGCACAACGAATATCTATGGCGATCCAGCGTGGTAATTCAGCCAGCCTTTTGGCTACGTTGCCCTCAATGCATTCAAGTTTAGATTTAGTGTTTTATTTGTAGTATAATTTTAACGTATAATTATTTATTTAATTTAAATTTTAAATTTGTCAATACACAACTAAATGTAAATTAAATCTTTAATAAACTACACTACTTAGAATATATATAAAAAAAATTATTTGTAAAAGAGATGCTCGCGACTCAGCCTAAACAATTGGAAAAGTCATGAAAATTTGCACAATTACACGTTTATTTTCCCAGCCCTTGCTCCTCTATCCCTCTGTCAGATGTTTGACATACCTGGTAAAAATCCCAGACCCTAATTCCGCATTGCTCTTTACTACGTATGTTGTTCACCACATACCGGCAACCACGTTTAGTTCAGACGTATCAATATAATTCAACCCGATAAGATCCGGTGCAAAAGTGTTTTTTAAAGTAATGTATCGCGAAAACTTAAGAAAATTATAGTATTTCATAGAAATAACGAAGTACCTACACGTTGTAAGGAAAACATTCGTAGCCCTAGGTATCTGTTTAGTTTATACGCTAACTACATACTTTGACCTTAGGTCTCATCTTAGCAATAAATGTGGTTTATTGCACTAATGTCTTTCATTATGGTATAGCTATAATTTGTGTATACATATATGCTAAAGGTAAAGAGTTTCTTCGACATTTTGTTTGAACGCGGCATTCTCTGGAGATATCAGCTAGAATTGAAATATTTTTTGTATTTTTTTAGATCAGTAAGAATAACATGAAGCACTAGCGAAGACATAGCCTATTTGACAGCTAAATGAAGACACTCTGGTACGGGAATGTGACACGGCTTGTCTTCCTAACATGAGATCCCAAGATATTCCTTCAATCCGTTTATCAGTTAAGACAAAAACATAAGAGTTTATGTCTTCTTCTCCTAAAAATGAAAGATGGGAAAGGAATTTCGATTTCAAATCTTCGTCATAATTTGTTAAATATTGTTTCCTATTGTTTTTCAATTGTTTATTTCGATTATTTACTACAACCATCTCCAGGTTCTTTATCAGCAGGCTAAATGTAATTATTATTTATTTATAACATTTCTATATTACGCACTATATAATATTTAACAATATCTGATATTTCAGTCGATGCCAACGTTATTGTAAATCAAATGACAAGTAATTGTTTAGTGATTGCATTGCAACGGATACGACTAGCATGAAGTAATCGAATTGTATTGATAAGGTGGCAAATGCCTGATAATATTAGAGCTAATATCATAAAGAGATAGGGCAAATCTACATATGGTATGCAAATACAAATAATACGGAAACCCCCGGAACCTTTGAAAGTTACTTTATTGCAGAGATGGTCATAAGCTGGGTATGTTTTAAATACACGTGACAATTTGTGACCAGTTACTAGTTTTAGTCTGCTTTTTTAAATATGGAACTCCATATAAAAAACGCAGCCAATTTCGCTTGGTACCTATTTAAAAAACGACAAGAACGTTCAGTTTTTAATGTTATACGAGTATAACAATTCTCAGGTTTATTATATTTTATTAACGATTTTATTTAAACATTATTTATTTCAGACCGGTTCCTAAGAATTTAAGATTATAATATCCTTAACTTTTCATCACTAGTTTTAATAGAATCACGTTTAATTGCTCATTTAATATGAATCCACAACTGATAACATAAACAAATTATGTATTTGCCATATTCAATGAAAATAACAATGGTTATTTTATTAAGAATTAAGAATGTTAAACTTAGACTTGTCTACGATTGTATGCGTTCAAATGATTTTTACTCAAGTAAAGATTATTTGCACTATCTTACATAATCTTAAGCAATACAACAAAATGAATAACAAAACACTTATTAGTTTACCTTAATAGCCACAATTTTCACAAAGAGCCCGGTTACCGAAGTAACATTGCTCTGTACTAACGCCACGGGCTTCTCCAAATAAGGCGGGTACAAAGAGTGGTACCCGTTGAGTAAGACCTCAGCGATCACAAACCCATGGTACACGCTAGCACTCAGCACTATCAGAAAAACACGAATAAACAAATTACTACCACTAGGTGCACAATTACATTCATGAACTGCCGCGCTCATTGTACGTGCACAGATTAAAAAATGTTATCAATCAAATATTCATGAAAAAAGCACGTCCATTTTGTACACCGCCTGTGGTAAACTAGGGACTCTTTATCAGTATCTCCTGTTGATAAATGACGGTAGATACAAATAAATGTTGTTAATAGTTGTGTGTCTTGTTGTCGATATGTTATTCGAATTAATTAATTGTATTTAACGTCAATGGAAGATAACACAAGCTCTGTTTGCGGGTCATACAGTCGGTGTGTTTGTCTGGGGATTTATTTTTGTTTTTATTTATAGAAGATGCAGCTGGGCGATTACTAATCAGTTGTTTTTTGGTACCGTTTTAATGTTTTGACTAAATCTGTCAATGACTATTCTGACGTCCTCTTATGGTGAGATGGAAAATAATCGAGTCTTCTTCACCAGTAGTTCCAGCTTGGATTCTGATAAGTAGGTATAATTGTTTGTTCCCTTATCATCAATGTTTTCTATTAATGTAAACCTATTTAGTTCGCCGTACGTGGTAATTTACAACAATACTCGCTTGAGATTATCCAATATTCATCATAAAGATGGAACATCATTTAATATGGAAAGTACTCACATTTATCAAAGGAATAAGAAATGTAACTTGTATCAGCTTTCAGTACAAATCAATTTAGTTTATTAACATAATTGTGTTGATGATAAGTCAGAGCATATTTCTTTATAAATAAGTAAACATAACTTAAAAGTATTGAGCTAACTAGAGTTTTAGGATACAATCCTTACCTTTAACCAATATGTTTATATATTTATATACATACCTAACATAACTAACATTATGTGAACTAATGCTGAAATTTCTAAAATAATATTTTGCATAAAAAAGCAATAACTTCAAGTAGTATATAAGCATCAAACAATGTTGTTACGGCAACGCACAAAAACGTTTTATTGAGCGCTTGATGTATTAACTCAACTCTGTATTTTTTTCGCCTTCTTTCTACGGTCACTTACATTTTAAATTGCTAGATTCGATTAACAATTTCCCGCTTTTACCGACTCATTTGCACAAAGTAAATTTTCGCAAACATAATTCAACGCTGTTTGGATTGCTATAGTATACTTATCCAAAAACGCCTATCGCTAATTGCCAAAAAGTCGTATGCCGTACCAGCGATAGCAAACAATTTGTACGTTATACCGCAGCTGGTTTTCAGTCTCTACTTCCTAAGCCGGCTACTTCCAGTCCAATTGTATTGGCGCATCTGCTTCCACAATAAAGACCTAATGTATAGTTTAATTTTGTATTTTTATCACATTTTTTGTAAAGTTTCAATTATTTAGTGTGTGTACTATGGGACTGACATGTTTCTAAAGGAAATTTAGAAATAAACTTAAAGAAAACAAAGTGAATCCACTTCCGAGCATACAATATTGAACCTCTCAATCTATTTATCAATTACAAAAACGTAAATTTAGAAACTGTAACCACATTTAACTTACTAGGCTTAAACATAGACTCAAATATAAATTGGAAAATCCATATTCAAAATATAAAACCTAAATTAGCTAAATTTAGTAATGCTCTTTTTGGAATCAGGAATTATACAAACTTGGAAACCGCTTATCGTATACTATGCATATGCTTACGCCTGGCTGCGGTATGGAGTTATACTCTGGGGAAATAGTGTAGACTCCCAAGATTTATTCATCATACAAAAAAAGCTTGTTAGGATACTCGCCAGCGTAGACAATTCACAAAGTTGTAAACCATTATTCAAAAAATATAGACTGCTTACGCTCCCTGTATTTATATATTCTACCTGTGTATTTTTGTCTTTAAAAATATTGGAACATTTTAAAAAGTTCATCATACCCATAACATTATTTAGCACAAATTTAAAAAATTCCTTATTGAAAATTGTTTCTAATATCTTGAATTAGTATAAAGAATTAGTTTCTTGGTAGCGATTTTAAGAAATTGGGGAAAATTAATTTGGGGCTTTATTGCCCCTGGGCCTCGAGACCTCTAAATTATTATTGTGTATTCATGCTAGTATTCATTTAGCTGACTGAGTCAAAAAAGTATGAAACGATGCGTTCGTCTAAATCACTTGGTTTGTCCTCTCCCAATTAATTTAAATCGTTGAAATAAATCTTATAGCACAGTGAAATAACAAATTACCATTAAATACGTTTATAATTTAGGTTGCTATCGAACCAGCTAAATCATGGCAAAGTTTTTATCGCATTATATCGTATTATACGATGTAGTCAGGCCTTACAGTTCGACTACGATTCAATTAAATTGATCACTGTAAATTCCGATCTGAGGGCCTAGACAAGTGGCAAGTGGACGGAATAGCTAATGTATAAAATTGACATAAGCGTACGAAATGTTTAGTCAAAGACTTATGTCAGTTGTGTCAATAATGACACTTGTCTAGGGGGGGCTGCACAGACTACCGTTTACAAAAGGTTTGCTTCTTATAATACCATGTGGTATTGCGTTCTTTATGGTCGAGGTTTTACTTTTCTTAGTGCAACTTAACCGGATATGAAATCTAAAGCTCTTCCAACACCAGGTCCGGTATTAACTTAAGGTTAAATTACAAATGCACGCAATTTTTTGATATCTCTTTTATCTTCTTCTTATGGTGCCTCTTCAACTAGTAAAGTGAAATAAAATACATCTGAAACTCTCTTAAGTTTCGCAAGTTTTCCCATAGTTTCACGTGTGGAAAGTCCAATGAACTAAAATAAATATTAAATCGCAGCGCGTGCGCACGAGTGTTGCAACAGTAAGGCAACGTCGAGATTCTGGTTGGCTGGTCAAGTAGCGTACTCTTACCACATTTCCTCAGTCCTACTCGTCTAATTTTCATTCTTACCCTTGGGTTAGTTTAGTATAGGGTTCATCTATACATACTTCTATAATTGAAATATTTACATGTTGATTTGCATGTAATCAGCGATCACATATACAAATTATATACAGGCAGGGTCAGAAAAGCGTCATCATAAAAAGAGTCTTGCAATTTCGTAGTTTTTTAGTAGTTCTCTTTATTAATTATATATATTAGGAACCCAGAATAAACATACCTATTTACATGTAAACAACTATGACCCGATAACACACATCTCACCGTCACACAAATGAAAGCCCCGACCA
Organism: Marasmarcha lunaedactyla; assembly: GCA_923062675.1. Lineage (NCBI taxonomy): Eukaryota > Metazoa > Arthropoda > Insecta > Lepidoptera > Pterophoridae > Marasmarcha > Marasmarcha lunaedactyla. The sequence continues at coordinate 3,534,485 of OV281344.1, forward strand.
GGACTTAAACCTGGGACCTGCGGCGATTTAGGCAGGTCCATTACCACTGCCGCTACTCGGCCGTCTTTATTTATGTTGCTTACTTCCGTTTCATGTGTTTAAAAGGGCTACTTAAATCGAACCTATGGCTAAATAAATGTTCACTTCAAAATAACCCTTGCTTTTAAACGAACTTTGGTCAAAAATCATAGATGTCGACGTGCAAAATAAAAATCACCAGCGTATGTTGGCACATTTTCAATTTACCTATAAGTTGTTGTCCAAGTGAAAATGCTTGTATGACCTACTGTACCTAAGTACAATTCTAGCGATCACTGATGCGTTTCCGACCTTGTACCTAAACTGTACAGGCTCGTGTCTTCATATACCGAGGCACAAGTGCAGCAGGCCGCGCGTTATTATATATTGCAACACTGAATTTGAGTGCATAATGTGTGCAACTCAATCTTTTGTTGCGTATTTTACTCTGGTAACTTTGACATTTGTTTAAGTACTAAAAATAACTAACAATATTTTATATATGGAATAAATATTGAGTCATTGATAACAGAAATATTAAATAAAAGTACAAGAACTGGAACTTATTATGTTATATTTAATTTCAAAATCGCATAAAAAGTGTCGCAGGTGACCGCAGCGCATATCTACGCTTATAAGCGTTTCAAGTAACAATAGGACCGACTTAGCGCCATATTTTGACGTCATAGCCGTCAATTCAAATAGGTTAGGAAGGGTGAGCAAAAAATAGAATTTTTGCATTCCATTGCTTCTATTTAGCGTCTAATGCGCGGTTTACATGTATTAAGTAATTAAGTTGGTAACTAAATTTTAACAAAATTTTAAGTTACTGCATGTCACTTGTGTGTCCAAACGGATTAAGTAGTTAAGTTCATAAGTTCAGTGAAGATGAGCAATGATGAATGTGAAGGAATTCGGCAATTCTGTACTTAGATATATGGTAAATGTGGTTTTGGCAAAATTCAGAAAAGAATTTTGTCCGGAAATTAAAATCTTTACAAGAATATGTTTTTTTCTAAATATTTATTCTACAAGCATATCTATTTTATATATTCTTCAACAAATTTTAAAAGACGAAACTAAACTCCACTCCGACATTAAAAAAAAAAAGAGTAAAAGCGAAATAAATAGGAGCTCTTGCCGCCACCAGCTTTGTCAACTTATGCACTGAACTAAAAAATCACGTCCAAACGTGTTAACTGAGAAGCCCCGCCCACCCACTTATACGAAAAATAGAACAAATCCTAATCTACTTAATCACTTGCGTACTAAATTTTAAGTTACCACTTGTCACTAAATTGACTGTTTACACGCAACTTTTAACTTAAAATTTAGTTACCAACTTAACCACTTAACGCGTGTAAACCAGCCATAAGTCTCAATTTGGCTTTCTAACTGTTTGACGTTTTTGTCTGCCACCCTAGCTAAATTAAGTGCCAAATATATTCGATTGGATTTAAATCACAATTGTAAGATGGCAGCCTCAAAATTTCAAAACCATAAATGTTGAAAATGTTATCTATGACGTAGGTCGTTTTTTGGTGGTTTGTGCCTTTTTATTAACTCATACCATTCTTTTTTTTATATAGTTTTATTATGAAAAATTTCTTTTCGATATAATACTCTAATGAATAAAGTAAAATAAATCGTTAGTTTTATCAAAAAAGTTTTCTTTGCAGACCATAATTTTCAAGTGATGTAGACAGATAGAGACCTATTCTCATTTGAATCGGACAGTAAGCGCTCAGAGGGTACGCGCAGATCTGCGCTTAAGCATACCACAGGTAAATTATGTATTTGACGTTGAGGTTTTATAATAACATTTGTTTACTTTGCATACTGTGCGATTCGACTATTAGAAATAAATATATACGTTGTTTCTATCTATGGAACGCCTCAGCTTAGAAGAGTTTTTTCATGAGCTTGAAACACTTCTACAAACCTTGACAAAGAAGCGTAGTAAAGCTATATGTGTGTGACTGTGTGGTGATTTCAATATAAATACACTGAAAGACAGTAAGAGCTCAAAAAGGCTTTTCACTTTACTATCCCAATACAACATTAAAATCCATATAAATAAACCTACAAGAAAAAAGGCATGTTTGGACTTAATAGTAAGTAACTTAAATAGTTTAAAAAGTGATCAGGAATAAGTTTATATCTAAGGGATTAAAAAAATCATGTTTTGTAAAACAAAAATTGTATTTGAAATACCGTAACCATAAGTTTATTAATAACTCAAATTATAAGAATTATAGCAAAATATTAAAATAATGTTTTTCTAGTGCTCAAAAAAGAGAAAATGATAAATATTTAGCCAACTCTAAAAATAAGTGTAGAGCCTGTTGGTCACTAATTAAAGATACGACAAATAAAAATAACTATTTTAAATCAATAGAGAAAATAAAATTTAATCATACAATTTACTCAAACCCTGAGGACATATGTGAAAAGTTCAATCAACATTTTGTTGACATTGCAAAAATAAACAACGCTAAAAAGAAATATGATAATTATGTACCAAATAAAAAATAATAGTAATTCGATTTTTATGACTCCTGTTCGCTCTGTAGCTCTGCTCTGATCTCATTTCTACACAACTTTTAAAGGCTAGCGCTAGGTCTATTGTCGGCCCTTTGACGCATATAATCAACCTATCACTGTCTCAGGGCGTTTTTCCCAGAAGATTAAAAAAATCGATTATCAAACCATTGTTCAAAGAGTGAGAACCAGATAATGTTAATAACTTCCGGCCGGTAACACTAATACCAGCCCTATACAAACAGTTTGAAAGAGAAATAAATTGCTTTTTTGAAAATATATTGCTTTTTTACACTCAAAAACATATTAAATGCACAACAATTTAGCTTTCGAAAAAGCAGCTCCACAACACTAGCTTGTTATACATTCGTCAAGCATGTTTCTGAAGCCTTAAATCGTGGAATATATCCCATTTCAGTATTCCTAGACATGTCGAAGGTATTCAACCGCGTTACACATGACATTCTTTTTAAAAAAATACAACTATACGGCGTTAGAGGAATAGCATTAGATTGGTTGAGAAGCTATTTATTTGATAGAACACAGTGCGTTGAAGTTAGCCGTATATACGAAAACACGCTGAAGCACTTTCAGTCCCCTTACGCCCTCAACAACCGTGGGGTACCGCAAGGCAGCGTATTAGGCCCCTTACTATTTTCAATTTTTATAAATGACTTGCCAAATCATGTTGACCATCATTGTATCCTATTTGCAGATGACACTACAATAACTATAGAATGTGATAAAAAAATATTGACGCTGAGAAGGAAATTAAAAATACATTACTTGACATTACGAAATGGTTAGACATGAACGAACTAAAATAATGCAATTTCAAACATATAATTAAAATTGCCCAAATTTGATATAGAATTGCTATTGCTTTAGATAGAGTAGGATCAACAAAATTCCTAGGCATTACAGTTGACAAGCACCTTAACTGGAAAGAACACATATTTATGCCATTAAACGATTGGTTCAAGTAGTATCAGTTCAGAAAGCTCTACTGGCATACCACGGCTATGTGTCTTGTGTTATACGGTATAGCCTAATTCTATGGGGGAATTCGGTCGAAGCTGACAGCGTCCTTATCGTCCAAAAAAAATGTATACGGGCAACATGTAATGCTGATTTTTTGGATAGCTGTAGGCAAAAATGTATTAGGATGTAAAAATATTTTTGAATGATAACGCTTTATGACATTCGATTGAATTAATTGTTAATTTGTGGAGCTCATTACTTTTATGAATTTAGATTAAAGAATTTAGATCTTACTTTGGACATACTATATACCTAAAAAATACATTGTTTAAGTACTAGTCTGAAATCTTATTGTATTATGTTAATCAACATATAAATATATATTTTTTCACAAGTTTGCGCTGAGAAATCAGCAGTGTATGTATGAACATTTATATGTACCTATTTTTAAGAACTTATTGTTACCATATACTTGCAAATAAAGAATTATTATTATTATTATTATTGTAACTGGCAAACTGACAGGCAGCCCACCTGATAGTAACTGGTATCCGGTAATTGATCAATACTGAATGTGATTATTATTTCGGCTAATGATGCGTTGACAACCGCAGGCTCTTAGCGATGGCACTGACTTTCATCCCTTCCACCGGCATACAACCACGGAAACGGAACTATTGCAACGGTATAGTGTATCGAAATTCCTAAAATAAATATTTGTTTTTTTATACTTGAAATAATATCTTTAAATAAATACTCTTTGCTATTTGTAGGTTAAATGAGCGTAGCTTCTACCTACCTGTTTCGTGACAAATTCTGGATAATACAATGTCAAGATTACTATGCTGGGTATTTATAAATTTCAAACAAATTACAAATCTTACCTCTTCATAACAAAAGTTAAGAGAAATCGTCTCCTGTAAGATGATACCGAAAATCTCAGCGCAATCGTAAAAATCGTATGACTGATAACAATATAAACACAATGCAGACAACAATCAAAGCTAAGAATTTCAATGTTTATGTTAACATTTATATAAATTAAAAATACTACTAACGAATTTTTGATTCCAAGCCAGTTCCCGGAACGTTGTACCAAAGAGGCCATCAAAAAAGAAGATCTTAAGCATACTTAAAAAATCAAAATTTCAAATTTATTTGAACTTAACTAAGACGCAACATAAATTGAAATATACTTTGAGCTCACCATATAAATCGTCTACCAAAATTCACTTTCCAAGGTTGTAATCAGTGAAGTAACCTTTGATTTTAGACACGATTACTCCATACCTTGTCATTGCAGACGTTTCGACATTTCATTTTCAATTGTTGCTGTGTTCTTTGATAAAGATTACTTGGACATCATTTTGCTGAAGATCTGAACAATTATCGAAGGATGAGTGACGCGTGGACAACGACAAGAGGACACTTGGTGTAGTTTGCGAGTTCAACAGAATAACGGTTTCAGGATTCTGTTGGGGCTGCCGCGTTACTGTAGCGCTTCGGAAATGCTTGTAGCTACAAGTAGATAGTTTTGATGACGATGAGTCAAGACGAAGAGACAAGATGATGAAGTGAGTGCGGGGCAGCACCAACGGACTTCTGGAAACGTTCAAGGACCGGTTTGACTCAAAAATATTGAAGCACTGGGTTAGTGCTAAAAGACTGTCTTTTAATTTAGACATTAATTAGTTTAATTAGACATTAATTATTTTAAATTTGGACATTAGTTATTTTAGAATCATATATATGCTTGAATTGTTTTGACATGAATTTTCTAATACTAACAAAGTTTTTTAAGAATATTGTTACTAACATAATATGGAATAATTCCGAATTAAATTTATTTATTATAACCCTCCTAAAGAACCTGATGGCAAACAGCGTCCATTCCCATGGTGATGAACATCATTAATAATAACTGTTATCAAGGAATACAACGTGAAACTGGCTGATCCTTCCTCTCAACCGGGAGACACCAGGATAACATGGTAATTATGGCGGTAACAACGAACGAGTCGCAAAGAATTCTCCCCCCAGAGGATTTAATGTTTGAAAATTTTTCTCTCTTAGTAAAATAAACACTTAACATTTTGTATTTGATTTATATACGAGTAGACCCTTGACCCTACCTAATGAACTCAACTCGACGTTTTCACTTCATTATGAAATCGCGGTCACACGCATATTTCACATATTAATTAGAATATTTACTATATATATACAGTATAATCAAGTATACTGCAGATTAAAAAGTAATAAGAAACCAGATTAACCTTACCTACTACGAGAATATCTTTTATTCATGCTTGTATAAATTAAGTATGTATATGACCAAGATAAGAAAGAAAGAATAGTCTAATAACTAATACACATGCATAGGCTTTTTAAACATGTTATGTTCAATCTAACATCGCACGTAAAGTTACAATCTGTTAAAAAAATGTTCAAACTTCGGACCTCATCTAAGTTGTATTTCCAAAACAAAACTTGTTTTAATATTATTTTCCTTAAACTGTAGATTATATATTATATATATATATATGTATTTCTTTTAAGTTACCTTTAAACTAAGATATAATTTGAAAATGACAACTAAATCTTGCCAATGAAATTTATACTGTGATTTTCTTTTATTTTTTAAATATTTTTTTAAAATTATTCTACAAATAAAAAACTTAATCTAAACTTGAATCGATTGAAGGCAACGTAGCCAAAAGGCTGGCCGAATTACCACGCTGGATCGCAGTAGAAATTCGTAAATTGTTAAATATTGATTATTAATTATTAAATTTCGTTTTGTAGATATTTAAAATTATGTGTACACAAACCTATAGTTGTTTCATGGAATAAATGGCTAGTGGTGGCACAGGTATGTATGTAATGTACGTAACCTCCGTCTGATTTCCCTGGATAAAGCCACATAGCTAAAATCAGATCCATGAATCAAATTCAAATTCAGATATTTATTTCCCAACATTGACGATTACTTGTTCTTATTGACGTCAAATAAAACATGACGCTACCACCAATTCGGAAAAACCTTCGTGAAGATATATTTAAAGGTATTTTTTTTTTCAAAATAAATTTACAGTCTCTTTATGTCTATACAAAATGATTATTATCTACATCTGTTAGCTCGGCAAGTCTCCCTCTCCCCAAGTATCCAAACGACGAACACCCTCAAACGGCACCCGTTCACGAGTTAACGCGGGATCCAGCCAGCGCCCTCCTCAACCATATTAGAGGGAAGTGAGCGACCCGTCACCCAACGCTACCATAAGAAGACGTATTGAACAACAATACCAAAATTCTTTACTCTTACAGTAATCCCTAGCAGCGGAGTACCTACGAGGATTTAAACTGGTCTCTCATCGGCAATTTAATGAATATATTTTTATTTATTTATTTATTTTTGGAAGATTTACAGCGGAAATCACTAAATATTAGCTAATTGGTGTAAACTAATGCTATTTACAAATCTTCACCGATGGAGGAAATTTTGGTTACAAGTTTTGTTAATTGATTACTAGGATTCGATTAACTTAAAATCATGAAATAAATTATATGCTCTAAATGTACGACGGCTTCCTGCGTTTTGTAATTACGTTTTCCGGTCTACTACCAGATGCAGCTGCACCGTTAACTACCAGCATAGACCGTAAACCATACAATTATTGAACACACAATTAGATTTCTTATTAAAACAATGATCTTTATTGAATTTCTTCTATTTCCCATCATGGCTACCTACTGACACAGTTTGAGCCCAAACAAAAACCAGACGATTCTCTTAAAGAACTTGTTAATGGTTTGATTTAAAAGGTGAAAGAATTGGCTGTCGATTTTCTTTCATTCATTCATTTGTTATTTGACCTACTTATGTCATTCATGGTTTTAGTAATTTTAAAAAGTATTTTTTCAAGTTTAGCTTTTGTTTTAAATTAGCTCGGCAAGGGTTAAAACTTGGACATTTTAATAAAACGCCTTTAACACTAAATATATATAATATTCGATAGTAATCTCATACACTAATTATTCCTTATAAGAATCCTGACGTTAATGACGTGTAATATTAAACCACACTGTATTTTTGTATCGAACATAATCCTGAATCGTAATTTTTCGTGCATTAATTCGTTGAGTAGGTATACTTAGCATTACGCACCGCCGCCGCCACTCAAGCGCATCAATCAGTGTAACGCAATAGCTGTAGAAGTGTGACGGGATATAATTATTGGCTGATTTTATAACTACTGATTAGTAGGTGCAGGCTTATCTCAGAAAAAGAGAGCTTATTCATGATAAAATCAGTTAGCGATCATCATCATCAAATGATGATAACATCAGAAAATAGGCCAATTCAAACGATCAATGCCTTCAGTATATTTATTAATTTAATGTCTTTAGTCATCATAATAAAACTAGTTTTTAACGATCTGTACAACTAAATATTGGTTGCGAGCGTAAACAATTTTTTTTTTATGTTACCAATTTTTTTACTATGACTTATTTATTAAAATTTTTTTTTTCTATTGGGTAAATGCAATAAAATCTTTATGAACAAGATTTCATGAAATAATCTTTGATTTTAAAATCACATTCTTTTTTAATTACTACTACGAGTATTTGGAGAGGGGCGCGATAGATCTTCACACATATTGGAAAAAATACTATTTCAAGAACAAAAGGAAATCATAGGTTCCGTTCCACCAACACCTACTCGGTAGCAAAAACGGGAACCACGGACGCAAAGGACGAGCGCCACCCATTACTGAACAGACAGTTGATCGCATCGCACTGTACTTTACTCAGTTGAATGTCACCCCTATTTCTTTAAGGTCGATTACAAAAGAATTACGTACTTATTTTCTTTATAAGAACAGGAAATCTAATGGTTGGTACAGATTTAATCCCGGCTGCAGTGCTAGCTTATACATACAGGGTAACTTTAAACAGTACGAAATGTGGTGCAGACGGTCCCCATTAATGAAACACGAACAAAAAATTCTGGAGTTCCAATATGAATTGCATGATTTGCAATTTTATCCAAATATTGCATTCGTATTTAAACCTTGTTTCTTTGGGATAGTTATACAGTTTCACTTATAGATCGTCTACACCAAATTTCGCACTGTCTTAGAAGTTATAAACTAAGTATTCGAATGCAACAGCAAGACGCAGAAACCAACAAGTTATTGTGAATAAAAAAAATAATCCAAGAAAAATTGAATTATATGAATATAATACAGAAAACCCACAGTTTGATAAAGTGCACGTTTATATAAAATATTTGAAAACGTTAACTTCTGACGAACTCCAGGCATGTGAAGGGCTCCATTACCTATGAGGGTGTTCGTCGTTTGGATACTTGGTGGGAGGGAGACTTGCCGAGCTAACTGATGCAGATAGGAATAATTCCGTATAGCCATAACGAGATACTGTAAATTTTTTTTTTTTAATTTACCCGTGAAGTTTTCTTGCTAGTTCTCTTCGACAAAGGTTTCTCCGAACTGGTGGTAGAGTCATGCTTTATTTGACGTCAATAAGAACAAGTAATTGTCAATGTTGAGGAATAAATTTTTGAATTTGAATTTGACTTTAGGCAGGTAACATCGTGAGCGTTAGTGCAGGCTCGTATTCGCATTCGACTCCCTTACAGGGTCGTAGTTCCCTAATATACAATAGACCGAACAACGCAGAGCGATCCTCACATTAGCCTGGGCCTCAACCCAATGCACATCCATTTTAGTGAACAATTATGTAATCCATGATTTCAATTCGATGACTTCATCTTATCGACTTCCATAACGTGATCCTGTTCATATACTCGTTTATTAATGTAATTAGGTACCCATTTAGGTAACTTATTTACCTAAACTCAAACTTTACGACCGTAAGTTGAAAGACAAGTTAGTTAAGCTGTTTGCTTAACTAAGTCTATTGTACAAGCTAAGTTTGCTAACCTGGCTCCGCACGAAAATATTTACATTTTAAATAAATAGATTCTTAAGTCTTATGGAACATGGCCATAAAGTTATTAGTGTTTTGGGGTACTGCGCCGTTAGATTATCTACTATTGAAGAATCTCGTTATTGACTCATGCTCACAATTTGACACAAAGCAAAGTGATCTACGCTGTTAACTTGATACTGATAAGTTTGACTGGGTAATTGTAGCTATATACCAACACAAATTGTGTTATGACAGTGTTACGACACAGTTCAAAAATAGACGTTATTTAATTAACATTTCGGAGCATACATACAGTGTTTCCACGAAGTTTCTTATAACCTTTTTTGTATGCGGACTGATTTTTCGAACTAGTGGATAGTTTCATTATTTTGTAAAGATTATGTCACGCTCATTCAAATCCTCTGAGCTGACCATCCTTGCTGATAAGTTTCTCAGGGATCACGCTTCGGCACATCCACGCCAAAACTATGCCGAATGTTTGTAAATATTCGAATTATATTTTAATTTTGTTGCAAGGATTATAATCCAAGTATTGGTAATATTCAGGTTAATAACATTCAGGTTAATGGAAAAGAGAGATGTTTGGTTAGAATTTCAAATATAAAAATAATTATAAAATACTAAAACAATGTAAATAAGAATAAAATTCTAAAACAATGTAAATAAATAAGAGCAAAAAATAATGTAAATAAAACGATGAATGTTTTTTTAATTAACTAAACAGCAAATAATAAAAGCAGGCGTTACAGGGAGGTAATAACTCATGAAAACAAGCAATATTCCGACGACACACGATGACTAGCTTTTATGTTGTCTTAAAAATGTCACAACTAATGAGGTTATAAGCAGTACAATAATAATTAATATTCTTCAAAGTTATAAATTTTCAGTACCTAGGTAAGTACTACAATTTCTCAGTCACAGAACTCATTTCGTAAGAGGATTGACAACTAACTAGGTTTAAAGTAACTGTTTGGTATGGAGGTAAGTAGCCTTGCCTTTCATGCCGGAGGTCCTGGGTTCGAATCCTGGTAGGGGCAGATATATTATTACATTTGCTTTCTGGTCATAGATTTGTATGTATGTTTATTTAACTTTATTTATAATATTTATATATTAAAACAAAATCTATGTGTGTTCATACATTTCTTAAGTTTATTTATCCGTTATGTAGTATCCATAACACAAGTTCTTAATGATACTTAATTTGGGCTAGATAATGTGGTGTGATTGTTAGAAATATTTATTTATTGTTTTTATTTATTTTGGCTGATTTACTAAATTGTAATTTTTTACTGTGTGGATGTGGAATTTCATACAGCAAACATATCTCATAAAATGACTCTAAAGTATCTGTTAAGTGTTATAATTTTTCGTGGAACATTGTAAATTGACAAAAGTAATTATTAAACTTGAATAGAAAAATATGCACTAAAGTATCTTACCTGTCCTGTATAATGACACTAATGATATCATTAAAATTTTGTTCGAAGTTATACCCAAATAACAGAACAAAATTATTTCTTTTATGCAATAACTCTTGGTTTGTTGAGGTACTGTACGTAACAGTAGGAACACACGAAGATTTATATAACTTTTGCCGCAATTCTTAATATGACTAGCATGTTTACAATCGTTTTTTAGCCGCGGTTTAGATTTTTATTTAATCAAATATTATTGGGCGTTTATCTTCCTTCTCACTTGAACTTACGAAATGCCTTTTATTGGAACCTGACGTATTTTTTGGACGATGAATATAAAAAAATCTCTGCTCAATATGAAATAAACCTAGACTACGTGTGCTGGGTCCACCGCAGGACTTCTAGATTTCTGTGAGATACACACAAAAGCATTCTATAGATTACATAGATTCTAAGACCAATGAAATTTCGAGTTTTAACATAAAATTAATGATATATCTACACTTATATTATACAGAGGAAAAGATTTATTTTTTTGTATGTTTGTTTGAGAGTCGACGGTGAGGTGGCCTCTACAAATAATGCTTATGTAAGGAGTTGTTATCTTCTATTTTACCAAATAAAGTACTAATTTTCTTGTTTATCTTACCACGCCGGGGGGGGGGGTCGCTAGTTACTGATAAGTAATCTAAGCTGTCTAACGGCAAATAATACTGATAACAATAAATAATTTCCAAACACATCAACTTTACCTATGGCCCCACAGTAAGCAGAGCTTGTGTTGTGGATGACCATACAGCGAACTGGGGGGACCCAGAATAACCATGCGTATATAAATATCAACAACCATGACCCGAGAACTAAACATCTATGTTCCTCACACAAATGAATGCCCCGGCCAGGACTCGAACTAAGTAGATGTATTACTACTAGTTAGATTAGGTTACTAAGGACTAAGGATTAAACTACAAGGAGTTCGAATTCGAAACTGAGCCTCCACTTGTACCTGCGACTCTAGGTACCCAACACTCGCAACGCCTTTACACCGCCCCGGCCCAGTTCCACCATTGTGTGCTTCTATCATAGTTTCTGAAGCACAGAATCTAAAGCTTTTGTTACAAGGCTGACTATGTATTGTGAAATATTTTGTGTAATTAAATTTGAATTAAGAATGCATTCACTTCTTTGGATTTGCACATCAAAAGAATTCTTTTTGTCACTAAAGTGCCACTTGGCCTTAATTGAACACACGGTAAATGCCCATGCGGCCCACGAAATATTCGAATTTTAGAAACAGGCGATTAATGTATACACTAACTGGACACATTAACTAAAACATACACTTATTAGTATTTAAAGGACTCTAATTTATCAATGCCTGCAAAGTCGTTTGTTGATACGTACTGATCCACAAAATATTACCCAAACGACTTCCGTTTTAATTTAATAGTACACACCTAACGCCGCCCACGAAAAGAATATTCTAGAATTTTCTTGAGTATTTATTATTTATTCATTTAACACGGGCAAACTTCAACTAATCACAGTTTTTTCAACATGTGCACCGCGATGTATGCTTTACGATGATGCGTCGCGTAAATCGAGTATGAAAACCTGGAGTATTGGTTCGCGCTAATGGCTTGTGTATAATTTCTCTCTATTAGAAATTTTGTCGGTCAAACCTATCAGGACTAAATTTATGAGAGCAATCACATTACATTATCAAATATATAGATAATAGAGTTTCGGATTCAAAACATCCACGTACCGATCAATTTCATTATCGGATTGCGGATTTCAAAAAAAGGATATACAACACTTTTCTCAGCCCTGTATTTATGTTACGTTATTTTATTCTTTCCTTTTTAGCATAAAAATTCAAATAAGACGAAAGTCACATGCTAATCTTGCCTAGGTACACTAGATGGAGGTCCAGGTTAAGGGCGAGCATAGCTTTCGCAGTGTTGGATCTTTAGTACGCACCCCGTGGGCTAGAGGACGCCACTACAGGGAATTCGAATGCGAATCTGAGCCAGCACCGACGCTCCTGATTGTACAACTGTTGTCCCCGATAACATTGCGTTAATTAACGTTTGTTTCAGAGCTTTATGTGCGTCTTCTTCTGGGTCATTGTCTATCCGTGTATTTAATCTCATCCAAACGCGTCATTTGTTTTTGTGAGTAAGAATTATAAAACTTTCACATACACCCTCACAGACAGGACCCAAGAACAAGATTGTTCGTATTATAAAAAATACGTACTTAAGTAACATTCATATAAAAAAGTTATTCATATCCGTATCAATTAAAGCTATAACAAAGTAATAGAGACGACAAACAAGATTGCACCTCTAACAACCAAACAGCATAGAAAGTAAAATGAGTGACAAGTGAATGACCTTGTTTCGTTCAACGCTTTCTAGTTCAGCTTCATTCATAGAACTACACCTAAATTTATCGCTGCGCCCCTAGTGACCGTCAAAAAGAACGCGTGCAGCGCCACCAAATTACCCGTTCAGTAGCAAAAACAGGAACTAAATCGATTTGGCATCAAACTTAATTTTAAGTATAAAATCATCTATTTGGCGTCTAAATGTCAAACTTAATTTTACGTATAGAACGGTTTGGTTGGTCGGAAGTTTGTTAGATGTTTTCAAATATCAATTTTAATTTTTTTTTATTTGGTATGCATAATGTATAAGAACTTACGGACACACAAAGGACACGAATTATTCGTTCTTTAGCGTTTATTAATTTTAAAATAAAAATAATAAACACTATATTTGGTAGATAACAGCAATATGTATAAGATTTTGAAATAACACCTTATTATCATTAAGAAATGCTTTAAATATAAAGTTATAGTAATGATATAAAAGATAGACATGGCTTACAAAAAACGGAAAAAAAGCAATAAAATAATTTCAGAATTTGTAAAAAACACTAATTCTAACACATCAAGCAAGAGACACTAAAAGTAACAACATTAACTTTGTCGATGTATGCGGTAAAGAGCAATTTTTAATTTAATAATATTAATGTGTTACCGTAAATTCAGAGCCTACGCTACTGCACTGTGACGTCACAACACAGTGCCATTTTCTATGAACCGGTTTCCGGTCATTTGCAAATATGTCCTGTAAACTAGAGATTGTATCCTTTAGGTCTAGGTTCTTTGGGTAAAATACATTATTATAATACTATACATTATGGGGATTCATTATTATTATATTATATATTTTTTATCATTTTATTTATTAGGTGTAGTGGTTAGTAGCCCTACCTCATACGCCGAAGGTCTCAGGTTCAAGTCCTGGCCGGGGCATTCATTTGTGTGATGAACACACATGTTTGTTCTCGGATCATGGTTGTTTGTATTTATATATGTAGTTTATTCTCCCCCCCCCCCCCGTTCACTGTATGGCAATCGATAACACAAACTGCTTACTTTGGGGCCGTACAGTCGGTGTGTGGGAATAAAAAAAAAATACGAAAGTTGTAAATTCATAAAATAGTTATTTAGATACTTACATACTCAGTTTACGTACCCGTTATTTCTGTTATTCAATGTATGCGTACTTGTGCGTTACTTAACTAATCGAATGCATTCATTGAATCACTAGTTAGATTTATTTTAAATGCATATTTAAATTATTTTCGGTAATGATAGTGTACTTGCATTTAAAATACACTCGAGGTCAATAACTGTGTAGTTAGGTACTTATTACAGAGTATTGAAAGTATCCAGATAACACCTGGCTTTCTTTATTTAAATTTATTGAGAAAACAATAGCAAGACATAAACCTGAATAAAACTAAACACAGTTAATATTCCAAAGACTTCTTTGGAAGAAACATTGTAAATATGTAACAGCCTAAGTGAAATTGTGTATTTTTTTATTTAGATACGGCTATGGTTACAAGTATTTAAGCCAAGGTTATTTACCTGAGCATATAATTTATGAATAACTATATCGAATTTTTAGATTAACTAAGAAATATATACTAACTAACATAACTCCTAAACTACCTAATGTATTAATAAAAACATAAACTGGTAAAGTAAAACAAGTTTAACCTAATAAAAAAACACACGCATAATTCAACTAATATTTACATTCAAATAGTGCAACTTTCACAACAGCGTTCAAACAGAAATAGAACCTTCAACGGTATATTTATATTTCCACACACATAAACAAACATTTCAAGCATTCTACACTATTTATATAAACGTATTCGGAACTATATACCAAACGAAAAAAAAACTAAAAATATGTCACTTACGAGTAAAATTAAGGTACACCCCAAACAATTTTAAAATTTCAAAGTTCACTCAACAACGTTATTGTTCGTATTTTGAAAATCCGCGTTCTATAGTCGTATAGACGCGTGAGTGCGCGGGCGGTTGGTCACAGCGCGTACTCTCAACTTGAAACTGGCAGCTATGCGCTTACGGCTAACCCAGAAACGTACCTACGGCTCCCATTCTTGCGTGATACTTAACAATGGCTAACTCACAGCATTTTCAAACCTACAGCTATGACATTAAGTTCATTTTCTAACAACTTTACGTTTTAGACAGACCTCTTTTGCAACTCCTCAACGTTATTAATCAACGTGAACTTGTGTTTCAACAAACAAAGTGTTTCAAATTGGACACCGGAATCGATAATTTATTTGGTATTCGCTTAATATTAGTAATAATTACTTGATTTACTTAGTTTACGAACAGCTCTTGGGTTATTCGTAGATATATTTTTGACTCTTTCATACCAACGGCACGCATTCCACCTGATGGTAAGGAGCGTCCGTGCCCATAGACATCATTAATAATAGTGTTGAATTGATTAATACTGACTATATAAATATTGGAGCATTGGTGAGTGAACTATTGCTAACAAAAGCTTCGGTTAAAATTCTCTTTGTTCCTGTAAATTAACTGGCAGTACCTTCCCTGTGCCTAATCGGTCAAATACATGTAATTACTATAATCACAGCATATAAAATGAAGAAGACTTAGGGTGTTACCACACCAATCGATGGACTCGAATCGATTAGAACAACCCAAGCCGAGAATTTAGCAAAAGAAACTCTACCTATTATCAGCTATTATCAACAAATTGGGGTCGACGTTTTGTCAATTCCAAAAGGTGTGATAATTTTTACCAATCAAATTGTTCTACCTATGCACTGTGAGTCATGTTGTTTTACTATATTGTGTAATATGTTAATATGATAGTCCCTTTAAAGTTCCTCGCAAACGGATGACCAGCCAGTGCAATAACGGCAACAAAGGCAAATCCAAAGATCGCATCATTAATCGATAATCAATAATTAACAATATAATTAATCAAAACCCTTTCAGTTTATGATGTTCTTGAGTACGGACTGCATTTACTATTAGGTGAAGGGCGGGCTATTTTCCGGTTTTTTATGTGAAAAATTAAAAAAAAACCGATGCATTGCAGTAGTCGTAACCTATAACACAGTAAATCACGAAGACATGCAGCTGAAAAACTGATTACTCAGATATTTCAGTATTTAAATATTTAAGATTCATTTGAGTATGTAAGTCATCAAAAAAGCAAGCTGAACCTTCATCTGCGTAAACTTTTTTAAAAGTACTTTCATAAGTTAATCAGAGTACTTATTCAATAACTAAATGTTGCTGTAGGTACCTTTTTAGTACCTCCTCCTACCTACTTAGTCAGTTCCAATACATTTAAAGCTACTAAATATTACGTATTAGGAAACATGTCCAATCATGATCTATGTCCAAAAGTCTCGTAAACATTTACAAATCGATTCGCTGTTTAGTTTAACTAACTTCAAGCTACTAAGTTTGTGATGAAATGCCGCTACGGTCAAGTACGCTGCTCAAGCTAAGGCGAAAATTGTTTGGCGTTGTTCGGTCTTTTGTAGGCGCACCGCATAGTAAGTGGCGACGACACTGCAGGGGATTCGAATGCGAATCAGAGCTTGCACCAAGATCCCCGTCTATACCTATATTATGAAATGACCATGCTAAGTTTCTTAGTGCCAAGTAAACACAAGTAAAAGGGTTGATATGGAACCTAGAGTAGCAAGTCAATAAATTTATTTTGAATCGCTGAGTGGTCCCTGTAGAAGGCTGGATAGGCCAGTTAATTTACATGATATTAATTGTCAAACTAAGGTTAGACTAACCGAAGCAATCAAATAACCTATTAGGTGACATGGTTCAAAAGACAGTAGTAGAGACGTCGATTGTTGGTTACTATAACTTCTGTTTGTTCATCCGAACCGGTTCAGCCGTTTCATAACAACTAACCTTCAAATCCGACTCAAGTAGAAGTAGAATTTATTTTGTTAAGATCTCGTCTGGGAGCGAGAGCTCGTCTATAGAGCTTCTTATTTAGTAGTTATAATAATCACGTCTACGTGGTTGAAGTTGGTGATTCCAACTGAAGCCTACGGATGGAAACTTATCATCAGCCGACACAACAATCACAATAAACGTTAATTAAAAAAACGCCACAACTAATGGTGTCTTTGGGTGCGGATGCCATCATTACCATAAGGTGGGTCCGGTGCTCGTTGTTCAGAACTTTGGTCTGAGCTCATGTGACCTTTTTCCGGAAAAAAAAACACAAGATTCACGTCATTAAGTTCCTCCAATTAAACTAGTTACTTCACTATAAATAGTACATTTTCAACATCCTTATATAAGTCCGTTGGTTGACCAGACCTTGTGGTTGTAATTTTATCAAATATACTTCTTCCCTGTCTTCTTTTCTTAATAGAATAGAGAGAGATCTTTTCTTATTCGAACGCACTGATAAACACAGAACTTACGCACACTAAGGACTCCTGCTGTTTTATGTAACGAAGGCGTTGGGTGCCGACATGGTATAGGAAGAAGAATTTAAAGCAAGACGCTTTGAGCTACTTAATGCTCAAACTGATGTTCACACAAACACAAACCGAACCTCGCGAGCACATACAGGTTGCCCAGAGGTATAGCGACGCCCAGGTATTTAGTTACACAGTTTTTTGATAAAGCAGAAAAATTACAGCATCGTTTTCTAGGGACCGAACATCAACAAGAAGTTGAAGATGGTGTGGGTTTGTAGCATTACTTTTACTTAAACGGACGTCGATAGTTTTTTTATACGTTAAGAGATTATACGTTTATACGGAAAGAGTTGCTTTAACCCACGCACGATTATAAAAAACAGAATCCATTCATTTTCCGCTCAACGTCCCTCATTATCCCAGGTACTTCCATGGAAGAGTATGACCGATGAACATTTGAATCTTAGGAACATAGATTAGCACCTTTAATTTTATGCTTACAAAGATCGTTTACATAAGTGAGGAATAATATAGGTCCCAGCGTACTGCCTTGAGGCACCCCATAAGAGTTAAAACTTTAGCTACTTGTATGATTATTTACCCTCACACACCGACTTCTAACAGGTATAAAATTTTGGTTATTCCTGGACCCAAAAAATCGCTATCTCTGTGCTTTTGATGTTCTCTACACGAGTTATTAAGATATCTTTTCATTTCTAAATAATGTCGAGGTATGTAATGAAATTAGTTGTTAACTGTAACACAGCCTCGTCAGAAGAATATCCATTACAAAATCTATGTTGATTTTCACTAAGGATGTTATTAGTTTCTAGAAATTTAACTAGTATATATATATTATCAATAATTTTTAAGATTCATAAAACAGGGCATACAACTGAATCTTTAAACATATTAACAACACATGTTTGGAACAATGCCAAAGTTTGTATTTTATTTATTTTTTGTGGGGTTTAAATTACACATTATTAAAATAAGTAAGTAAAATATAATATAGGTAAGGATGAGTCGAGAAGTTATTTTAATTACAAAGTGCAAACTAGAAAAAGATGAGAGCAAATCGCGAAGTGCAGACGTTTTTTACATCATAATTATGGAAAGTCAATTGGCTGTCTGTAACGTTTTTTTCTATATAATTATAGTGTCGCACAAGGAATGTTTTTGAATGTCAACCTACCTACCTAAAGCCTTCAAATAGTAGTTCAGTATGATAATTTCAATTCGTTATTTTTATGTACACACCCAATTGAAGTACCTACTTATGGTGTTACGCTTACTAATATTCGAAGTAATGTGACAGAAAAACAATTAATCAATATTGATTGTATGGTAATTAATTTCTTAAATGCGCTTTATTTTGCGCAAAAAAGAAGGTCTTTGCGTACGGTGTATACAGAAGAGCATCAGATAATGTGGAGAGCCGACAATGGCCGGATAAAATATACGCCAAAACCGAATTTCGGCAGACATTATATTTCCTATAGGTACAGTGCGGTTCAGATTGCACCAGGATGAAATTCATTTTGCTTAAACATACAAACGAGTCCGCCAAACTACAAGACACCTAATTATTAACGTGGAACGTGCACAAACAATTAGTACCTACATTTGTAAAGCTGACAAACAAAAAATTTGCAATTTTTACTTTAATAAAATCCCTTTTTCAATCAAAAATACTGATTGTACATCAAAATTGGCAGCTCAAACTAATGTAATTTTGGCAACAATTAAAGTACATGACGCAACTCTATTTTTTTAAATGTTAAGCTTTTTTATTTTTGGCGCTTCGCCGGCAGCTACCGCCGCACGCTCGGTCGGCTCGCGCTGCATTGCCTGCATACAGACTAACCACACCTCCTCGCTGCGCTTGTCGTCACACAAAAATAGTTGTTTTGTTACCATTGTAAGTATTCCATATGTACGGCCGGGTTTATTTGATGTACAATATATATATTCAGTATTTTTGGTGTAAAAATAATATTTTTGTAAAACAAACAGCTTTTTAGGTGCGAAAAATATATTAAAGGCTGTTGATGTATATTTTCGAATTATTTATATTTATAGTTTTGCAGTACAATAATTTATTAGTTGTAAAAAAATTTTTAAATGTTGACCATAAATTGATAGGTTATAAGTTATTTGATGTACACTTAGAAATAACCCATTTGTAAATAACGATTTGCCTCTGATTAGGACAATAGCAGTTTTTTTACTATTTTCATATCCGGAAAACGAGTACTCCACCTACCACTAGTCGTAGCTGTTTTATTTGACAATATTTAATGTGATTATTGCATCGACTAATGATGCGTTGCCGACCGTAGCCTTCAGTTGGAATTGTTCCATCCTTTGACTGTGCTGGCTGTTCCATCCTTTGACTGTGCTGGCTGTTCCATCCTTTGACTGTGCTGGCTGTTCCATCCTTTGACTGTGCTGGCTGTTCCATCCTTTGACTGTGCTGGCTGTTCCATCCTTTGACTGTGCTGGCTGTTCCATCCTTTGACTGTGCTGGCTGTTCCATCCTTTGACTGTGCTGGCTGTTCCATCCTTTGACTGTGCTGGCTGTTCCATCCTTTGACTGTGCTGGCTGTTCCATCCTTTGACTGTGCTGGCTGTTCCATCCTTTGACTGTGCTGGCTGTTCCATCCTTTGACTGTGCTGGCTGTTCCATCCTTTGACTGTGCTGGCTGTTCCATCCTTTGACTGTGCTGGCTGTTCCATCCTTTGACTGTGCTGGCTGTTCCATCCTTTGACTGTGCTGGCTGTTCCATCCTTTGACTGTGCTGGCTGTTCCATCCTTTGACTGTGCTGGCTGTTCCATCCTTTGACTGTGCTGGCTGTTCCATCCTTTGACTGTGCTGGCTGTTCCATCCTTTGACTGTGCTGGCTGTTCCATCCTTTGACTGTGCTGGCTGTTCCATCCTTTGACTGTGCTGGCTGTTCCATCCTTTGACTGTGCTGGCTGTTCCATCCTTTGACTGTGCTGGCTGTTCCATCCTTTGACTGTGCTGGCTGTTCCATCCTTTGACTGTGCTGGCTGTTCCATCCTTTGACTATGCTGGCTGTTCCATCCTTTGACTGTGCTGGCTGTTCCATCCTTCGACTGCGCCGGCTGTTCCATCCTTTTAACTTGTGTTCCAGTGAACGTGATTATAATAGCGGTCAAAACAGGAAGAACAGGATTCATTCTTATGGAGAAGCTAATATTTAATGGGGTAAAGGGATTTTAATTGAGATGCTTTTCCTCATGTATCCATAATCGTAAACAAAAAATTGTTATCAATGGGTATGAATCTGAAACATTCACAGCAACATCCGGCGTAATTCAAGGATCTACCCTAGGACCCTTTTTATTCATTTTCTATTTCAACGATATCAAGAACTATATAACACATTCGAATTTTGTCATATGTAAAGACGATTTGAAGATATATACAACGGTAAGAAATATCCAGGATTGCAGTCTTCTACAATTAGATTTACTATCACTTCAAAACTTCCGTCACATAAATAAAATTTACCTAAGTTTCTCTCAATGTAAATATATGTACTTTTCTAGAAAAAGAAAACCCATACAATATAAATATGCAATTAATAATCATACTCTTGTCAGAGTAAATAGCATCAGAGATCTTGGTATTATACTGGACTCAAAACTGTTTTTCGACGAGCAAGCTAATAACATCGTTGGTCGAGCATTTAAGATGTTTGCATTCATCGCTAGATTAAGTACTGTTTTTAAAAAACCCTCCACCTGTTTGTATCTATATAATACTCTCATACGACCTATACCTATATGCTACTGTCATATGGGAACCATACTATAAAAAATACAAAATCAGTAGGTATAGAGCGTGTTCAAAAAAAATATCTTAAAATGACAAGCTATAGATGCTTTAACCATTACGGTAATAATAATGAGTTGCTT
Source organism: Marasmarcha lunaedactyla (assembly GCA_923062675.1). NCBI lineage: Eukaryota > Metazoa > Arthropoda > Insecta > Lepidoptera > Pterophoridae > Marasmarcha > Marasmarcha lunaedactyla. The sequence continues at coordinate 3,556,205 of OV281344.1, forward strand.
AAAAAGTTTCATTCACTCTCTCTTGAACAACGTAGAGTCCAACTGGAGCAAGTCACATTGTACAAGATTGTTAATACTAAGTTTGATTGTTCTGAGCTCATTAGCAGTGTTGATTTCCGCGTCCCAAACAAAAATCTAAGATCTAAACGTTTATTCTCAACAAATTTTTGCCGAACTAATACTGCTAAACGATTACCTATTTCCAGAATGTGCAATAGATATAATGAGCCCGCTTTTGCGAATTGTGTAAAATATATAGAAAATAAATAGTTAACATTTTGAAAAATTTTGATGTATACCTAATTAAAAATAAATAAAGGTGAGCTTTTCATTTTCATTGTACCTATATTATGATGTATTTATATATTATATGTAGGTATTTATTTATTTAATGGCACAATAACAAATTGTAAACCTTAAAATGTGTATATAGATGTGTATGTATGTACTTATATATTTATTTATTCGATTTTTTCAAACAAATTTAATACGTAGTGACAAGTTCACACTTGTAACTTTTATAATGTAATTGTGGGTCATGTTGTTATGGGACGGTCAGGAACATATTTAAATTGTTATAGTGGTAAACTGCTTTGTACATTACTGTTTGTGATCTCCTGAGTTTTAATAAATACAAAGATCTTCACAAAAGTTGATCTACATACTACTAAATAGTTTCTATCAAAGAAAAACAAGCAATCCGTAACAATTTTATAATATGTACTTTCTGTAAATAATTAAAATGTTAAATGTGGTATTCAATTTGTTGTTTTATAGCATCCTTCTCACTTGGTTTCAGACAATAATCAGATAAACAATTTCTTTAGGTACCTCTTAATAATTAAGTTCAAAGTTTTTTAACCCCGGCGCCAAAAGAGGGATTTTATAAGTTTCACGTGTCTGTTTGTTTGTGTGTTTGTCTGTGGCACCGTAGCTCCCAACTGACTTAACCAATATTCATATCTTTTAACTAAAAATTTGAACTAAAAATGCATCCTTTACATTATCATAACAGTTAGACTTCTAGTATTAAAGTTGTAATCTAACATTGTATCCGTATGGACTTTTCTACAAGCCTTTATTCATATAAGTTTATAAGAAACGTATCATTTTTCTTCATCAAATCTAAGCCAAGACATTTTAATGTTTTGTTAGGATCTACAGTTTTCTTTTTTATTGTGTGATGGCTGAGTTTATCTTAACAATTTTATATTTAACTAAATATAGAGACAAATGCGTTCGGAAACAATCGTGAACATTTTTAACATTGCTTATTGCGATAAAAAGGGGTTCTCTTCTAGGTACACAATTTATAGATTCAGAATTAAAAAGACTTTTAAGAGGGCATGATTAAAAATAAAGCTTTATTGTGTTTAACCTTACATACAGAGTGCGATCTTGCGACGCCACCTGGAGAGAAAGTTCTTTAAGTTCTGGAAGTAGCAAATTTTACTCTTAGAAAACATTCCTTTAACTGGACTGTATTCAAATATATTTGAAAATAAGCATGCCACGCCCGGTAATCGAATCGGCTTAAATCAGAAAAAATACTAGTCTATATTTTTGTGCCATTAATAAATAGAATCAAATGTAAAGATCAAATCTCTCTAACAAACATGGTGATTTAAATGAGAGAAACACTAGGAGATCTTAACTTATACATTCCAACACAAGATTTAGATAAAGCACCTTGGCTCGTAAGTGCATTGGATCACTTACCTTAGTATTAGTAGGTAATCTTTGAATTAATTTTTGTTTTAATTATGAATCAAGGTTACGATGCTCTTTACACGTCTTCGTTATGCAAGTTTATCACAAGCGCTATATCTACGTGGGACATGAGCCATTCGGGCGTCGCAAAACTCCACCCACTAGATATACAAGTGGTTTACCACTAAAATAAGGGGCGCTGCCCACTCATTCGATTCGGCAGTAAAGGTCGACCCGAAACACCGGCTATTGCCGATCGGGCAACAATTAGGGCTAATGGAAACATTTTACGAATTTCATATAAAATGTTTGGAGCATATCCATTAAAGTAATTTTTTTTTTATATGAACAATATCCTCTTAGGGTTTATGGTTACTAGCAGTTAGTTTTATGATGTCTTTCGTAGTGATGGAGGACTCATCTGGACACTTTAAGTTGTGTGTACAGGACACATACGCACAATCAGTTAAGAGCCAGAAACTGACTCCTGTAAACTCAACTGTATTTCTGGGCATAACCTCAGACGCCAAACTCCAGTGGGGACCGCATGTTGATGGTTTAGCGAAAAGGATTGGCTCTGCCGCATATGCTGCTAAAAAATGAGACAAATTTTAAATGAAACAACTGCTCGATTAGTCTATTTCGGTTACTTCCACAGTCTCATGAAATATGGCATTCTGTTGTGGGGGAGTGCTGCCGACATCGATACCATATTTATTCTGCAGAAAAGGGCTGTTCGCGCAATCTATCAGCTCGGTCCAACCAAGGGTGTCACTTAGAAGTAAATTTAAGGAGATAAATATTCTTACTTTCCATTCACAATTTATTTTAGAAAATTTAATGTATGTAAAAAAGAACATAACCTTGTCCGTTTGAGGGTGTTCGTCGTTTGCATACTTGGGGGGAGGGAGACTTGCCGAGCTAACAGATGCAGATAAGTATAACTTTGTATAGGAATAAAGAGACTGTGTAAATTTATTTTGAAAAAAATATACCCGTGAAGTTTCTTGCCAGTTCTTCTTCACGAACGTTTTTCCGAACTGGTGGTAGATTCATGTTTTATTTAATGTCAACAAGAACAAGTAATTGTCAATGTTGAGAAATAAATATTTCATTTCATTTCAGTTCGAACATATAATCAAGTATGTGGAGAGTTATAGAACTATAAGAACAGTTGCTCACACACCATAACGTTTTTAATGTTACTGTAATTGGGTATTTTTTAATATTTTGATAGAGTAAGGTGTTTTGTTAGAAACAATTTGAAAATTTCTGATTTCACTGCAGTATTTCAATTCTAAAGAAATTCGTAGGGCGACGTCCGGGGTAGGTATATTTTTAAAAACGCATATCGAAGTTTATTAAACTAAATGGAATGAGCAGCTCTACAATTTTTTATGGATTCTTGATGACTGATATTTACTAAAACATTGACAAAATAAAGTAGCATCAATTTCGAACCAATAAGAAGTTCGAAAGTGACGCTACTTTATGACGTCATATAAAGGTTGACTGAAGTCAAATTATTTGACGCATTTTTCGTTTAAGTTTAATCGCTTTTATCTGCGACCTTGAACTAACAGAAAATTTTATAAAAAAAGTGCTATCTCCTAATAGTTTTTTGATTAGCATCAAATTGTTTTCTTTACATACCTCCCAAATTACTTGAGTTATCCAAAGACCCAGAACACATGTGCTAAATATATTATTTAAGCTAGATAAGTTTTAGTATTCAATTGAATGATTATTTATAAAGTAAATTCAAAAACGGTAAAATATACATTTATTAGTCTTTGTGAGTGCTGCGCCATATTTCCAGCGCATATTAGCTTATTACATCTAAAACATTCGATGTTGGTACATTTAATATTCAGGTACAAAAATAAAGCTATATTTTCATCAGTCATAAAATTATATGCCATACAGAATTTATACAAGGACGGATCATTCACACTATATAAAGATAACTATGGTGATTTTATACGGGATGCAAAGTTATTAAATTAACTTTTTTACTCTAATGCTTCTTTGGTATGTAGGTAAATGACGAGTGCAATTGCTAGGCCATTAGGTTCTAAGTTTAATAAGATAGGTAAGAAACCTAAGGTGAAACCTATAAAACTTGATATACTCATGTATGCTAAGTGGTCAATAAAGCAACTTTATTTTATATTAATATAGTGATGAAAATCTCAGTCGAAAAAAATGTCTCCCACTGCGCCAAGATTGGCGTCACACGTTTTCGGAATATCTATACTACTTTAGTTTAAAATAAGGTCGCTTTTTATTTGACCACTGAGCCAGGTCTTAGTAAAGTTTATTGATTTCAGCCCTAGGTACAACTGCATAAGAAGCAAATTTGCTTGCCAACATCCAAAACATTACATTTATAACTGTAGACATAAATTGAACTTGTTTATTCTATTAGTTCAATAAACTATTTTTCTATTTTATTGCATATAGTTTTATCACATGTTTAGATTTCAAAGAAACATATAAGTATTTCTCTCTCTACAAAATACTAATGGCATATTTCATTACAATCACTCTCAATAAATTATTTTTACAAGCACTGTTCTAAACTTGTATAGCAACTTATTGATTTCTGAAGCAAAATATCCGAATTTAAATGTTTACCACAAACAAAGAGGTATCAGTGCCTTATTTTATCAGAATGACACAAAGATTTTGTCAAAGCTTTCCTAACCTTTTTCTTAGCGGAGCCTGTAATTGATGCTTTGTGCTTTTCTTCATCTAGAAACAAAGGTGGCAAAGAAACTTTTCTTACAGAGAATTGTGGTGTGACTCCACTCAAAACTAGCCTACTGACGTCATTTTGAGGGGCATCCGGTGTACACAGAGGTTCCAACCTTGCTGTGTCCCGACTTTTAGCTGTAATCACCCTATTAATCATCTTCTTACGATCCGATGCACTCATTGCAATATTACTGTAATGCCTAGGATCTAAGGAAATAAAAGATTTTGCACTATTCCTTTCGTTTTTTGCAGCTAAATCTGGTCTTGAACTTTTCATCCAGCGAGAAGATGCTATATCTGATTTTATTATTGTTGAAGTCTGACTTTTTCGCGGAGAATTATGTGTGTTGACCGGTGTGATGTGTAATAGAGATGTGAATGAATCAGGTAAGGTATCATCTATGTTGTAATATGAGTATTGCGGTGCTTTTTCTCTAGTAATTCTTGGATCTAAATGTTCATCTGATTGTCTTGGAGAATTCTCGGGGGTAACATCTGTGCTGCTAAGTGATAACCTTTCGTCACTTTCGCTAAACTCTTCGTAATCACTGTAGTGCATTGCAAGGATTTCATCAGGATTGGGCAGCATGTGGCAACATATTGGCTTTTTCTCAGGTAGTTTGATAGCTCTGCCAATGATTCTGAAAATTCATTGATGTGGGATTAATAATGGTACTAATTGTAAAAGTTACAATTATGAAAGGTTAATTAATAATTTTATGACAATAAATTTTCAAACTGTGTTTACCTCCCTATATGATGTGCAAAAATTAAACTGCAAAATGTTTTAATACATAATTAACATTGATATACATTACAAAAAAGACAAGAAAATAATGTGATTAATCATCTTTTGGTTTTAAAATTATTGAAATATCTGTATATTGTGAAAAAAAAGCTTTTACTTACTTAAATTCTTAATTTTTTTCATTATTATGCATGCAGTATGTGAATAAAAAACTTTAACAAAAAAAAACCTCTACTTATTATCTACTTATATGCATTATATCATACTTCTTTCTCTTCTTAAAACCAATTATACCTCAGTTGCGGATGAATTTCTTTCCACTGCTGACACTCTTCTAACAACTGTGGTTTGGTGGTTTTTTCACCTTCTTCATCATACAATGTTCGTTCTATCTTCTCCCATTCCGTTGCTAGTGCCTTTGATGCTTCAGCATTGTTTCTTTGGAGAGTTGATCCTGAACTGCTGTCACTTTCTTCACTGACAAAATCAGGGGTACCTGAATAATATTAATATATAGTTACTTACTTTTCATAATAAATTTGCCAAAACAGGAACTCTTAATTAAATTTAATTCAATACATTTATAAATTTTAATGTAATATCGAAATAACATAGATTAGAAAACATAAAAAAGGAGCAAAAACTTATTATAAAATATATTTAATTTTGTAATATTTTTTGGAATATATCAATTTTTATTATGTCAGTATGCATGTAAACACATTATCTACAGAGCGATTATATATTTTACCCAAACACATAGTTTGATTTACATGTTGTGATGACAGAATTCAGTACCATTTTGTATGGAACATATTTTGGTGAGTTGCAACAATTCTGTGGTATCAACTGTACAAAACTATTGATTGCAAACTTTCTGTTATTATATATATATATATATATATATATATATATATATATATATATATATATATATATATATTCTATTATTGTCTTTGAAATCAGAACTTTTTAAATTAATTTAAAACCTTCCCAAAATTAATAAACTACCCAACCTTCTTAAACCCATAAGGACAAAATTTGTAAATAATCTCAACTTTTAGAATCTTATGGCTCTTAAAGAAAATGTAAGGACATAACTAAAGATAAAGATAATACCTAAAAATAACGCAATACATAATCAAACTATTAAAATGATAGTACCTATTCCATTACTTTAAAACAAGACCCTATTCAATTTTAAGAAAAAAACACACCTGATTCACTTTCGGAAAAAATATCTGAAAATGGAGTTCCAATTCTTTCAATATTGTCGTTGAAAGGAATATCATACGAATACACTAAATTCCTGTTAAAGTGAGGAGAATTTCCCGTTGCATTATTCAAATCTTTTCCATTGCTGTGCAAATATTTGCGCTGAATAATACTCGGTAAACAATCGATTATTTTATTAGAGACGGTTTTCTCTCGTGCCGACAAATAATTACGTGCTGACATACTCAAAGATGTAAAGAAATAGAATTATGGCACAGCTTCTCATAATATTCGTGTTTCCACTTTTTTTTGGGAGTGGAGTAACTACAATTTAATTTTCGAGTTTAATCTCATAAATTATCAAAAACAAACAAATCCATTTCAACCATAGCAGGTAGTCTTCATACAAAAAAGACTAGGAATTATGTCTATGGTTAGAACTTTTTGATTATGACAGCTCCGTTGCTACTTAGTTAGTTAGTTAGTTAATAGAAAAATGGCAATCAGCCGCGATTGGTGTGGCGGGCTATTTCTGCCAGTGTCGCGTATTGGTGAGACAAAGTACAAAAAATAAAATAAAAATTGCCAAAAAATAAATTCCGTTTTGCATTGGGATATATTATAGGCTAAAACAAAATAAAACACACGTACAATAACTTAAACTAATAAGAATGATAAATTATTTATATGGTATAAAACATGCTCAAACTAAACTAAACTTACTTACCAAAAGGAAAAGAAAAAAAAATTTAATAATAATAATAATAATAATATATATTAAACAAAATACTAACAATGTCAATCAAAGGCTAATATTAAATCGATGAATGAATTTACAATACAATACAAAAACTCTTTATTGCACACCATATATGAAAATACAAAAAAAAAATATATAATAAAAAAACAAGACAGAGTACAAAGGGCGGCCTTATCGCTAAAAGCGATCTCTTCCAGGCAACCGTAGAATGGACAAGATAACCAGATTGTAACAAGGCGGTACGGCGTACACAAATAAACACTTTCATCTTTACATAAACATACATATATACAATACAAAACAAGAATTACATACTACATAAACATGTAAACTACATATCAATATTTACATTCGTAAAATACTTAAATATTAAATTTAATAACAACAATTATTTATTACTAAATAAACTTATAAAAAATTAAAAACCCGTAATCAGCAACTTGTCATTGACAGGAAATAGTTAAAAACTTGTGATTTAAAGGCTGAAGGAGATTTAGCCAGTCGTATGGCAGTAGGCAGAGCATTCCAAAGTTTGACGGCCTGTACTGTGAAGGAGTTACCGTAAAAGGAAGAGCTATGCACAGGTGTCATCAGCTGAAACGTATTTGAAGATCGTAAATTAAAATTATTGGATTGGTGAAGGAACTGGAAACGGTCTTTTAGATATTGAGGGGTTGTTGGAATAAATAGGATAGAGTACAATAGGTATAGTATGTGGGAGTTTCGACGGTGTCGGATGGGGAGCCACTTGAGTTTTGTGCGAAATACGGATACATGGTCATACTTGCGCAAGCCAAATATGAACCTGATGCAGAAATTTTGGAGCCGCTCCAGCTTATTCAACTGAACTTCCGTCAAATCGAGATAGCACGAATCTGCGTAATCTAGTATTGGCAAAAGAAGTGACTGTGCAAGCGTTACCTTGGTGGCAGTAGGAAGAAAGTTCTGAAGTCTTCTGAGCGATGCAGAAGATGCATATATTTTGCGACTTACTTCGTTTAACCACGGATCCCAATTCAGTTTGCTGTCCATGACGACACCCAAGTTTTTAACGGTAGAGGTGATGGGAATGTGAATACCGTCAAAAGCAATATTGGGTAAATCCGTTAATTTAAGCTTGGTAATCAACCTTGAACTGCCAATAATAATGGTTTGTGTTTTATTAGGGTTGACTCCAAGACCGAAGGATATACTCCAATTACAAATTTTGCAAAAATCACCATTTATAGTTTCGATAGCTTGATCTATATTTTCTAATGAAGCCTGAGTATAAATTTGTAGGTCGTCTGCATACAGGTGGTAGGAAGAAGATAAATTAGCGGATATAGAATTGATAAAGATCGCGAAGAGCAATGGAGAGAGCACGCCACCCTGAGGTACACCGGCAGATAGATCACACCATGAAGAGACAACTTTGTCGACGCAAATTCGTTGCCGGCGTCCGTACAGGTAATTGTGAAACCATTCAATAGCCGCGGGAGATATGTGAAGAGAGCGGAGAATGCCTATAAGTATGTCAAAATCAACATTGTTGAAAGCATTGCTAAAGTCTAGGAGAGCAAGCACAGTTAACTTTCCCTCCTCCATACCATGTCTTATGTCATCTGTTATATTTAAAAGAGCAGTTGCCGTGCTGTGACCCGGTCGGAAGCCAGATTGGTAAGGATTTAATAGGGAGTTTTGGACTAGGAATGTATTTAATTGATTGTGTACAAGACGCTCCAGAACTTTAGAAAGGAATGGAAGGATTGAAATAGGTCGATATTCGGAAAAACATGATGGGTTTGTTTTTTTAGGTAAGGGAATAATCTGAGCTTCTTTCCAGGCCGAAGGAAACATACCCTTTTCAACAGATGCGTTAAGAATATAACTAATGACCGGAAGAATTTGATCTATAATAGGCAAAATCATGTTTCGACTAATACAATCCGTGCCAACTGCATTAGATGTGATAGACATAACGCTTTTCTTAACATCACTGTCGGAAAATTGATTAAAAACAAATGCAGGATGTTTGGGGACTGGCAGAGAAGAAAGAGTATTTAGTGTGTGATTTTTATTTGTATAATTAATTTTCGAACTATGTGAAAAGTGCTGGTTGAGAAGATCAATGTTTAAATTACTGATAGTTTGACTTTGTTTTGACTTACCTATCCCCAGCGTTTTCAAAAATTTCCACAGTTTAGATGGATCTTTGTTTTGTACTGATTCATGGATATAACGGCGTTGAGCATCCCTACACATCCTGTTGCAGCGATTTCGGTGTTCAACATATTTCATTTTGTTTTCCTCTGTGGGCTTACGTTTGAATTTAAACTTAAAGACATTTTTTCTATGCATGATTGCTCGGATATCATTGGTAATCCAAGGTGCTGGCGTGTGCTTAATTTTTATAGAGCGCAGCGGAGCATGAATGTCGTAAAGCTTGGTTAGGGTTTTATTAAAACTATCCACCATGTCGTCCATTGTACTAGCATTCAAAACCTCAGACCAATCTGTTTGCTCAGCGTCATTACGTAATTTATCCATATTTATGCCACCAAAATTACGCTGCAGAATAACATTCGGTTTGACTTTTGGCGCACGAAGTTTATAGGAGAGGAATAACAGATCGTGATAAGAGAATCCATCCGCGGTGCATTGTCCATGTTTGGCAACGTTGTTAGAAGACGAGACAAGTATTATATCAAGAAGTGACGGCGTTGAGTGGGGATAGAAATGGGTGGCATTTAAGGGAAGGATGTTAAGATTACTTGCTTTAGCGAGGTTTTCAAATGCAATGGAACGTGAATCTTGTTTAAGGAGACAAGTATTAAAGTCACCCATTATAATGGTATGATTGTATAGGGGGATGAGGTTTTCTAATAAGTTTTCAAATGAATTAAAATAATTCATTCGCATAGAAGGACTATAATAGACTCCAAGGAGTACCTTTGTGTGAGAAATGTTAACCTCAATAAAAAGATGCTCACCTGCGTTACATTGTGGTGGCTGCGAAGAGGTGCTTACGACAGAGAAGGGTAAATGTGAACGAAGATAAATAGCCACCCCTCCACCACCACCACAGGCACGATCATTACGTATAAGATTAAAACCAGGGAGTGAGTAAGAAGTTGACGGCAAACAAGGCTTAAGCCATGACTCGGAGACTAAAACAGCGTGAATATGGATTTGGTCAAAAGAAGCAAGCATCTCGGAAAAATGGGCTGGAATGCTCTGTGCGTTTATGTGGATTACATTAAAGTTTTGAGAAAAATCCGCGAACTCTGCTGCCAAGGTTTGAGAAAGAGAGGAAATACTTATGAAGCTGTCATTATCACTATTGCTAGAAGAACATGATAAAAATTTAGAACTATCGCTGTCGCTGCTTTGGTTTAACATACGAAATTAAAATAAATAAAATAAATATATATTATGTTAAATACCTAATCAAAACTTAAATAAAAAAAAAAAAATTAAAATAAATAAAAAAAAGTAGAATAAAAATAAAATAAATAAAAACAGATAAGTAAAATTGAAACGGCTTGGCTTTGTCAAGCAATATAGTCCTCCTGACCACCCGCCGATTGTGCTGAAAGAGATAACAAGACACACAACATAAATAGCTCACTTAAAAATAAAGACACAGTAAAATATTTGCGGAAAACGATAGTACAAAAAAAAACAATTATATAATTTTAAAGTACGACAAAGGTCTTTCGGCATTTGAGTAACAGTGAATTTGGAGCACAAATGTGAATTTATTAGAAACAATATAAAATTTTCATACTTTTAATTTAATTTTAATTTTCACCTCGCGCCAAAAGATAGCTTTACTTTGAACGCACCCGGTTGATAAATCGACTGACAATGACATTTTATATGACATTTAAGACATTGACATTGAATTGGAGGGTTACTTTACTTGGGGTTTGTTAAATAGTTTGTTTACATTTTTAAACTTAACAAAAGTAAAAGTTAGGTAGTAAAAATAATAGTAAAAGACGGTACCAGTTATAATGTTAAAGTAAAGCAAAAGAAGGTACATTCTGAGATAAAGAAAGAAGAGAAAAAGAAAAAGAAAAAAAATTTACCGATAAAAACTAAAATAACTATAATCAAATACCGCATTATCTCTTGGACGTAGTTGGACGTCTAGACTTCGGCGCAAGAGCGTCCTTTACTGGAGCTGGAACTGGCTTTGGAGCGCTAGGTTTTAGTGATTCCTGTAGTTTGGCGAAGATGTCGAGGTCACTCATATTGTTCACTCGATGGCAGACATTGTCGGAACCCAACACAAAAACAGAGCCTTGGCGCGTCCAGCATTTTGTTATGCCGAACCGTTTCCTCGCCGCCATGAACACTTCGTGCCGCGAATGAGTTAAAAACTCAGAAACTGTTATCCCGGAATCCTTCAAATTGCTCTTAGCAAACCAGATTTGGTCTCTTAGAGTCAGATCTCGAAGTTTTATTAGAATAGGCCTTGGCTTATTAGATGAAGAGCGACCCATACGGTGACATCTACTAATGTGTTCAGATGTGAATTTTGGAACCTTTAATTGGTTTGAAACAACATTGGTTACTACTGTGGCAGTATCTTCTTTTTGTTGCTCAGCTATGCCATGGAGTAGAAGAATCTTCCTTCTGCTGCGCATTTCCATGTTATCAACACTCTGTGCTAAGAAGTCTACCTGTTTTTGAAGAATTTCTACTGTTTTGAAGATGAAAGACTTGAAGCTTAAAAAGTCTGCGCTCAAACTTGCAATTGATGAAGATGGTTCACTTTGCTCTAATTTATTACTGAAAGCAGTTAACTGCTCACAGAAAATAGCCTTCATTTCTGCCATAGATCTTTGGACTTCCTCGATATTAGATTTCTGTGATTGTGCCATTGTTGTGGTTATGTTAAATTTATAGTGTAGATTTGTAAGGAAAACACTGTTGGGCAGGTAGTATTTATTAAACTATTAATTCATTCAAAAATAAAGTTATATTATTTACTTTTTCTAATATTCCCAAAATAATTTAGAAGAGCTTCTGTTTCACTTATTATACACCTACCCCCGAAAAAATTTACATAATATAATTAAAATCTTGGGGCTGTAAGTAGAGAGGAGAGTCTTGATATTAATTGGGCGCTGAATCTTAGGGGGAAGGAAATCAAATACAAACGGAAACGGAACGAGCGGGCAATAAAAAAATATATGGTCCACTGTTCCTAAATCCTGACCACAGTCACAGAACGGGGAAGAGCGAATTCCAATCCTGTTAAGGAAAATTGGGGAACAGCAGTGGCCTAAGCGAAGTCTAGAGATAACTGATGTTGTCCTTTTATCTACTTTCTAAATTTAAAAAACCAAGGTCTATCGGGAATGAAAGGTTGGATGTCACCATAGTGCTTACCTTTAACTTTCCGCGACGCCTCCCATTCGGAAGTCCACACGGCCTGTAGGTGAGATTTAGCTAGGAGACACAAATCCTGAGCGAAGCACATGTAGTAATCTGCGGAACCGATTTGGATGGAATCTTTCGCAAAGCCATCAGCTGTAACGTTACCTGTGATACCAGAGTGACTAGGAATCCAGGCTAACACAATATTTATAGCCCGGGAACTGCAACAGAATAGGACATATATATTTTGTTTATTATAGGGAATTTTGAGCCTTATTTAAACGGGTTGCCTTCCAAAGCTTGAAGACAGCTTAGACAGTCTGTAAATACAATGGAATTATATAAGTTGTTTTCAGCTATATACTTAACTGCTTCTAAAAGCGCAATAGCCTCACCTGTGAAGACCGTAGATTGAGGAGGAGACTTGAAGGACAACAGAACCTAGAATCGTGGAATCCACACGGCTGACCCTAGGTCTCCCGTAGAGGAGAGTTTAGAGGCGTCCATATAGACCTGAAGCCAGTCCCTATATTTTCTGTCTACAGCACACAAGAATGCGGAATTGGAGTTTGGATCGTTCTTGGCAATGCCAAAACTTGTGTCTATAGTCGGGGTAAAAATCAGTGAATTATAAGGGAAAGTAAAAAGAAAAGGACGGGCGCTTTTAAAAACTGGAGTACGGGAGATGTCCAGATTAGCACAACTTTTTATGAGACAGGGCGGAATTTTGTTTAACCAATACCTAGATGCAGGAGAGAATCTGCACATTCGACCTGCATAGCATTAATTGGGGAAGACTACATTGCACCTAAAACTATGCGAAGTGATTTACTTTGAATTTTAGTAATAGTGTCTAAACCTGGTTTATGGCAGGGTTCCAATAAGAAAGAGCCGTAGTCTATTAGAATCCGTATCAATGCGTTGTATATAAGCTTCTGGGTATAGGGGTGAGAACCCCACCATACGCCAGACAGATCCCGAATGGCGTTGATGTTGGCCTCGCATTTTTTGGAAACATAGTTAAGGTGTGGTGTCCCGGAAAGTTTTGAATCAAAAACTACACCAAGTAACCTTACCTCATTGGAAAACGGAATTGGTTGACTTTGGAAAACAATTAAAAGGGGAGCAGAAGGAAGACACAGATCTATCCAAATCATACGTATAGATGTTATATAACAGGGGACTTAAGACAGACCCCTGTGGGAGACCTCGCCAAACTTTTCGGGGCTGGAAGTTGGCGTGAGAGTGTCTCATTTGAACAGAGCGTTCTACTAATAGATTGAAAATAAAAGTTGTAAGCCTTGTAGGAATACCTAAAGAAAGCATCCTAAGCCTAAGCAATGGAAGCTGGACATGATCATTAGCAGAAGAAACATCCAAGAACACCCCCACGACCGATTCATTGCTAGATAGGGCTAACCTTAAATCGGCCATGAAAATGCTCAAGCTGTCCATCGTGCTGAAACAATTACGAAAGCCGAATTGCGTGTTGAAATCTACGTACCATTCCAGCCTATTTTTGACAAGGTGTTCTGTAATTTTCAACAGACAAGAGGCCAGGGCAACGGGACGGTACGAGTCTGCATCTAAAGGGTCTTTACCGTTTTTTAATAATGGGATAACTAAGTATACTTTCCAAGGATCTGGGATCTGACCGGTAAGAAAAATTATATTAATAGTACTAAGGAGCGACTCTTTAAAAACTGTCCCTGCTCTAGCTATAAGGGAGTACGGAATACCATCCAGGCCGGGGGACGAATCATGAAGACCCCTAAGGACAAGATTCAGTTCTTGCATAGAAAAGTTACTGTCAAAGGTGCAGTTTGAAGGCACTAACGATGAAAAGGGGACAGGAAGAAGATCGGAGTAAGGCACAAAAGGCGGGGCAATTTTATCAACTATCGCATACTTGGGCCAATCTGCCTTGGAGATCTTATATTTCAGAAGAGGAGGAACAAAAGTAGAGGATGGTAAGGATATTACAGCAGGAAAGTGATCACTCCCATGCTGTGAGTTAAGGCTGTTCCAGGATAGGGACGCACCCAGGGAAGATGAGCACATGGAAAGACCAAAGAGATTTTGGTGCGGACCAACAGACCTAGTGGGCCGGCCGTCATTGAGCACACAAAAATTTTGATCGTCAATCAGATCTGCCAACTGAAGACCAGGGGCATCGTTTGATTGGGAGCAGTGGAAACCCCAGAGATGATGATGGCAATTGAAGTCACCGAGAATAATGACAGGGGCGTGAGGTAGTGACGATAGTAGAGATTGAAACTCATGAATAAGAGCTATCGAAGGGTCGGAAATATATACAGATAGTAGAACAAAGTTTAAATTTTTACAGCAACAACATTTAATTCGAAAGAGTGAGGAGGTATATCGATACGAGAATAAGGCAGAGCACTTCTTACGAAGATCGCCGCACCGCCATGACCATCCGACCTATCATCCCTAAGACAGGCATAGCCTGAAAGACGGAAACGGCTATCGGGGACTAGCCAAGTCTCAGAGATAGCAATAGCCGAAATGTCATGATGGTGAGCTAGGTAAGAAAGCTCGTGAGTTTTGTGACGGATACTCCTACAATTCCACTGTATAAGTTTGATCATTTAAAAAAAAAAAGGTTAGAGACAGGGGAGAGTTTATCTGCTACGTAGGACGGTAAGTTAAGATCTTCATATTTGGAAAGCATATTTATAAGGAGGGTGATCAAAAGGTCCAAGATGTTGTCATTAGGCTGAGAAGGTAGAGGGTAAGAGAGAGCACAACCAGATTTAGAGGGGGGCATATCATAGTCCCTAATGAGAGCCTCGTGTGCAGCTTTTTCGAAGCCCGGGGCACGAGGAGCTTTGGGTTTAGCTGAAGTGAAAACAGTTTTTCTGTATGAATTCGCTGATGGATTAGGTGAAGCAGAAGTTGACGGGGGTAAATTGAATGGTACAGAAGATTTTGTGACATCCGCATACGATTTACGCACGGCAGGGAATCGGGAGGAGGCCTCTTTAAATGAAATATTGTCTTGGGACATGGCCATTTTTATGGTTTTTCGCCTAGAATGTTCAGGACAGCATTTATCTGTGGCCAAATGAGAACCTGAAGTAAACATGAAACTTGATCGAGAGGCACTACACAGTTATCACCGGAGTGAGGCTGACAGCACCGGAAACAGCGTGGCTTAGAACGACACTGTGCTTTTATGTGCCCAAACCTGCAGCAGTTTAGGCACTGGATGGTAGGTAAGATGTACGGTTCTACTTGAATTGAAGAATTAAAAACAAGTAAGTTCTTTGGAAGTTTTTGGCCAGAAAATGAGATTACAACTGAACCTGTAGGTAACCAAACTGTACCGGATGAGCTTACAGCTTTACGATTGAGTCGCCTAGCTTTAAGCACTACACCGCAACCGTGGGAGGGAGAAATTACCAACACAAATTCTTCCATGGACTATGAGGAGGGCACGCCACGCACAAGACCCATACGGGTGACATTGTACGTTGGAATAATGGCGATGAAATTGTTCGACGCAACACTTTGATTCTTAATAAAATCATTAGCTCCCCCGGCGGAGGTGAACTCAACTCTACCAACACTCTTTACTCCGTCTAATTTAATGCCATTAATTTTGTTGTTAAATAAAAATTTACCGAAAGTTAGGGGGTTCAGAGTAGTTCCGGCAGAAGGGTTAGCCTCAGCCTTGGAGACATGTACAATAAACGGCCCTGAATCGTTGACAGAATAAATTTTACTTTCAGTAAGACTGGGGTGGAAGTACACAGATTGAGACAAACTGGGAGTATCAAAAACTGCTTTCTTGGGGAATGGAGTAACTTCTGAAAGATCACTCGAAAGGGCATTCGGCCGCTTCCTGGACTGAGAGAGGGAAGAATGGCTGAACAAATCCTGTGATACGTCCCTAATGTCCAGAGGTGACCAACCGCGCGGAACGCCAGGATCCGGAGGTTTTGGGAGAGTGACGTCACCATCCATTATACATCCGAAAATAAATAAGAAATGTACAAATACAAACTACAGCTAAATCTACCTACTTAAAAAATTTAAATGGGTGAAAGTCTTTAACAGCCCCAGTAACTCCAATTATTTTACAGTATATTCTAAGAAGGGTATATTTACTGACCCTTAAGTATTATGCTTCTTTTATATTACACCCTGTATAATAACGTATTAAGTATTATTTTCTATTATCTACTGGTGCGTTCCGATTGCCGAGTATATCACTCACAGCGCTCATACACCCCGTTTCGAATGCCTGTGAATGCGCTCACATTGATATCTATACGTCATCAATGACGTAATAAACGCCGCCATCTTCTCGGTCACAGTGCCCAAGCTACGGAGCATGTGCGTTCCGATTCTAAGTAATTAGGAAGGTATCTTTTCATCTACGTTTACGTTTTTTCTATTTTGTAATTACCTCCCAGTTGATCACAAGGGCCGCGTGTTATCTGGATAGCTGTGTGGTTGCGCGCTTTAACTTAAATGTTTAGAATTGTTTATGGAAAGACTATAAGTCCAAATAAAAAATGTTTTATTTGGACTTGTAGTCGAATGGCGAAGACTTATTCAGTCTGGAATATTTTTTTCCAAAATACTTTGTTGAACACCCTGTATATTGAAATAGTACTAATCTAAAAGTAGTAAGTAATCTTTTGGTTAGAGAGCTCCAAAATCCTAGCTCTACCGTTATCAAAAATACTTCTCTGATTTTTCAAGACCACAAAAGTGCTCTAAAAGACATCTTGCAAAGTCAACTAATATACATATATTTGTGTCGAAGACAAGCGTAGGACATGCAGTAGTCACGGTATATAGCTTGTTCTTTTTTTGTGGACTTGGCAAGCCTGTATGCCAAGAAATAATATGAAAGAAGTTTAATTTTAGTTTTAGAGAGGTACCTTTGATTAACCCACAACGGGATTTTGATCAAGCTACTATCACAATGAGGCATAAATAAATACAAGCCATGTGCAACGCTGAATATGAAACTCGTTAATTTATTACTAGGTTAAGAAATATTATAATTTAGCCAACATTTGATAACAATGTCGGAATATATTCCTACCATCAAAAACTTGTATTCAATGAGAGATTTGTCTAGTCAAATAAAAAATTAGAAATAGAAATAATTATCTCGATGAATCTTGCTAAGAAAAACTGGTCTGGATATGCAAAATCAGATAGGTAGGCTGAAAAGAAGACGAAGTTTCTACAATGCCACAATATGCCCAGACAGTGCTCAATTAATAAATAAATGTAAAAAAATGGCGTAGTTCTTTGCCTTTCTTATACAATTTTCATATGGTTTCAAAAATGGCGTATCGATGTGAGCCCAGACAAGAGTTCTGCGGTTTACTTCGACTGCAAACACCGTCATATCACCAACAATCTCCACGTTCGAATGTTAAGTATTCCCATCCCCTGGAAGCGCAGTACCTAATACTTAGGCGTCACCTTAGACCAGACGCTTTCTTTCAAGCCACACGTCGATAGAATAACGAAACTCCGCCTAAAACTAAAACTAGGCCGCCTATTTAGTATGTTAGGTAGAAAAATTAAAATGTCTTTCAGAAACAAACGTACGCTTTATAAGACCTACGTCAGACCCGTCATGACATATGCCTAGCCAATCTTTGCCCACACCAAAACCTCCATCCTGCACAAATTGCAGGTAGTTCAAAATCTCTTCTGCCGCAGGGCCACAAGCGCACCTTGGTAAGTGCGGAACGCGGACCTGCACAGGGATCTTGAACTACCTACAGTGGAACATCACCTCAAAACACTCACGGAAGCATTCTTCAAACTAAACGAAACCCACCCGAATCCTCTAGTTCGAGAGTCCGTCTTTTAAATTAACTAATTTAGTTAATTTAGTTAATTTTAAATTAAAAAAAAATTAAATAAAATTACCAAATGCGGAAAGTAACGACTATCTATTCTTCGCTATACAAAATCTTTCGGATTTAATATAAACAAGTTGTTATGGTTTTTATTTATGTTACTCTATATGTTGGCATGACACCGGGCATCTAACTGAGTCTTATTAAGTAATAATCATTGTGTTGTATTTGTTTTTTTTTTAATTCTTTACTCTTAGGGGAAGGCAAAGGGATCTAGCCCATGCAGCCTTGTTTTGTATTTGTATTTCAAGAGTATTCTATGTTCTATGTTCTATGAGACATGCTCATCACTATGAGCTCGAGTGACTTTTTTTCACTCGAGTCACTCGGTACTGGTAACTTTCTCACTCGAATGCCACTCGAGTGATTTTTATAGACTCGAGTCACTCGGAATATAAAACTCGAGTGACCAAAATTTTAAAACGGATAAAACAATATTAGTTTTACATGAAAATGTGTATTCATATTCGCATTCAAAAAAATCTAAACAAAATGTAAAAAAATTGAATTTTCCTTCAAACTCTCACTGATGCTATCAACTCAGCCATCAGCGATAACGAAAAGGTTGCTAAGCAAGGCTAACCCACGCTTCCCCTAGCCGTTAGCAATCTTATTGAAGCTAAGAACGCGGCTTTCCGGAGAGCCAAGAAATATCCCACGCCCGCCTATAGAACAGCTGCGAATCAGCTTCAACGTAAAGTTAGGTCTTGCCTCGCGGAGCTCCGAGACGCTCAGCATTGCCTCTCAATGCTCGCCCAGCACGCAACCCGCAAATCCCTCCCACATCCAGGTGGTGGAGGACGAAGTTCTCCGCAGAGAATCTCTCCCCATCACCGACGACCCCGTCACAGTCTCTAATGACGAAATCTCGCTTCTTATTAGGAGTCAAAAGTCCAAAAAGGCTCCGGGTGCGGATGGTATTTCCAACCACGCACTTAAGCACCTGCCTCAACAGGTGCTTACCTTGTTAACTGTTATATTCAATGCCTGCTTCGACCTTAGCTACTTTCCAAAAGCTTGGAAAGAAGCGACAGTCATAGGCATTCCCAAGCCGGGCAAACCTCTGAACGTCCCGGCTAATCACAGACCCATCAGCCTCTTCAAGGCAATGTCTAAACTTCTCGAGAGACTCATACTCTCTCAAATGCGGAACCATCTGTTTCCAACGGATGGCGATCCTCTCATTATTCCCCATCAGTTCGGCTTTCGCGCTAAGCACTCCTGCCCTCAGCAAGTCCATCGAATCGTCGAGTACATACTTGACGGTTTCTATCCGCGTCGTTATAAAACAGTCGCGGTTTTCTTTGACGTAGCCAAGGCTTTCGATAAAGTCTGGCACAGCGGTCTCGTTTATAAACTCTACAAAATAGGCTTATCGGATCGCCTAGTCAGGTTAATTGCGTCGTTTCTCAAAGACCATACGTTTCGATTTAAACATGAAGGCACGCTTTCCGCGCCTCGTTCCATAAAGGCTGGAGTCCCTCAAGGCTCAGTCCTCGCCCCTCTGTTGTACACCGTGTACACCAACGACATTCCGATCCCGCCGAAAGGCGTCGAACTCGCCCTCTTTGCCGACGACACCGCACTCTATACCAAAGGTCACAGTGTTCCGCAGCTTGTAACCAGACTCCAAAAGGCCGTAAACGCCCTTGGTGTATGGTTTCAAAAATGGCGCATCGATGTGAATCCAGATAAGAGTTCTACGATTCGCTTCGACCCCAAACGCCGTCGTCCCGCTGGCGATCCCCAAGTTCGAATGTTAGGCATTCCCATCCCCTGGAAGCGCAGTACTAAATACTTAGGCGTCACCTTAAATCCGACGCTTTCTTTCAAGCCACACGTCGAAAGAGTTTCGAAACTCGCCCGTCACTACTTAGGCCGCCTAAATAGCATGTTAGGTAGAAAAAGTAAAATGTCTTTCAGAAACAAACGTACACTTTACAAGGTCTGCGTTAGACCCGTCATGATATATGCCTCGCCAATCTTTGCCCATGCCAAACCCTTCTTCCTGCACAAACTGCAGGTAGTTCAAAATCTCTTTTGCCGCAGGGCCACAAACGCACCGTGGTACATGCGTAAGGCGGACCTGCACAGAGATCTTGCACTGCCTACAATACAACAACAGCTCAAAACACTCTCTGAAGCGTTCTTCAAACGCTCCGAAACCCATCCCAATCCCAAATTGTAATGTAAATTCTAATTCTAACGTAAAACCGAATTTACTTAACTTCTTTTAATGTATTTTAATTTAACTTCTCTTTGCAATTTTGAGCAACTTCAGTGCTATAAATTCACCTTCAGTGCTTTGAGCACCTTCAGTGCTATATAAATCCCAGCGTGTGACCCCTTCTGGGCCCCGCTAGCGCGGCCTCTTTCTCCAATTGGCCGTCGCTCAGATGAAGGCTGAGTGGCAAAAAATTGCACGAGCCGACCGGGGGTTTTTTTGTGTTCTGGTAGGCGTCGGAACGAGTCCCACATTACCTGGAATGCGCGCGCCAGTGTATGCGTCAGAGCATTTTTTATCCTCCTGCCCTTCCCGTGGAGGGGAACAAAAAAAACGCGCTCGTCCTGTTTCCTCGGCGGTTCCTGCAGCGAGCAACACTTAGAAGACCATCTCGTTCACTTATTACTTATTTAATTATCATGTAACTTACCAGTATTAACGTAAACTATAAAGCTTTGTTTATACTCTAGATTTGTGTGAATCTTTCCATATAACTAATTATCTTGCGAATAATAGTTGTGACCCCATAAACAAAAGGATCTGCGACAGCGTTGTCAAATAAACGTGTGTGCTTAAAAATCGAATTTCATTCATTTCTCCAGGACGCTGCGTAGACACAAATTTAACTGAAATTGCTGCAATAACTACTTAAAAAAATGATTTGATAAATTTTTTTCCCTTCCAAATGGTTTTATCTTTGATTACATATCAGCGCAGCTTTAGAAAAAACTCGTTCTGAAGGAACAGAAGTCGCTGGGATACATAAATATTTCATAGCTAATTTATACAGCACTGGCATAATCCGTTTCCTCTACTCCCAGTAAGCAATAGGATCATCTTTTCTCTCTAAGTATTCTTCGTCATTGTATTGTTTCACCATAATAATAGCCGGCTATGTTTGATTTGTAGTACGTTCCGAAAGATTTGCATCAAAATGTTCCCATAAATCAGTCACGTCCTTATTTTCTGGTTGCAGTTGGCTTGTCGATGAAGACTCCGATTCTGTTTTGATATTATCTGAATTTGTAGATATAGAGGTAGATTCAATTTCATCAATAACGGATTGCATAGCCCTATCAGCATTAGATTCTACGCCAAAACCAATTTTCTTAAATCTCGGATCCAAGTAGGTAGATTTAGCTCCAGTTTTGTTTGATTCTAAAATACCTAACCGTTTATAAACAGCGTCTAATAAAGATTTTTTTAGTTCTTGACCAATGCCTTTATTTATGATCTTTTTTACCAGTGCTTCTTGAACATTTCTAATCAAAGGAATCACTGAAGACAATGTTGGATATTTCTCTCCGGATATGGCTGCAGTAAGTTTTTCAAGAGGTCTTAAAAGATCTACGCATTCTTGAACCACTTCCCATTCAAAGTTTTGTAAATTATTTGGTGAACCAGGCATAGCGGACATAGTTGCTGATAAAGCAATTTTAATTTTGAGCATTCTATCTAGCATTAAATATGTAGAATTCCAGCGCGTTGGGACATCTTGCTTTAATTTGATACATTCCATATCCATTGTACGTTGCATTTCCATAAGTTTGTAAGACGCTTTGGTGCTTTGTTTGAAATATGTGACTATGGATTGGCATTTATTTATAATTTCCATAAATTTAGGGTTAGCTTTCTTACAGTCAATGTTCGCCAAGTTCAAAGTGTGAGCTACACAGTAGTGGTTCCTTTTACTTTAATATTCAGAAATTGACTTTCCTTATATTCGGAGCATTATCGGATACTATTGTCACAATTTTTTCTGTAATTAGCCATTCATCAAATATCGACTTCAGCACATTTGCTAAAATAATAGAAGAACGTTCCTCCGTAACCTCTCGAGTACTAATAGTTTGCGAAAAAAGTTTTGAATTATAAATGAAATGTAACAGTTAGGTATGCTTTGTTACTGTGAGAAGTCTATAAATCTATTGTAGCAGCCATATGTTCAACTAAATGTAGAATATCTACAATTACAGTGCGTGCAGCATGATAAGAAGCATCAGGAAGAATTTTCTCTCTTAAAGATTTCCTGTTGGGTAAAACATAGTCAGGATTCATTTCATGGCAAAATTAATGAAGCCTTTATTTTCCACTATTTGTAGGGGTTGCAAGTCTTGAAAAATCATTTTAGTAAGAGCTAAAGAAATTCTTTTTTCTTTTTGCTTAGTAAGTGAAGCATTTGGCTTTGCAAGCTGTCTGATAACGCCGTTTCTTTGAAATGAAATTGTTCGTGGCAGACGTCGAAGCAGAACACTCACCTTCACTCGAAGAACATGCTTGTGACGAACTACATTCACCACTGCTATCCTTGTACTGAACTGGATGTTTATTTTTCATGTGAGAAATCAAGTTAGTTGTATTACCAAAATCTTTGTAACTTTTTTGCAAAACTTACAAATAATGGTTTTTTGTTCTAAATTTTTGACAAAAAATTACCACACAATTGCCTTTTTTACACTTTTACTCATTTTCACCGCTTACTAATAACACACAGTCATAAATAACCAAAACATTAAACAGTAACAACTCACACAAAAAGATTACCTACAGCGGGTAAACTTGTCACAACTTGAATTTCTTACTCGGCTCGGTATAAACCACTCGAGTGGTACGAGTCAACTCGAGTCACTCGTAATTCGAGTCGACTCAAGTCACTCGAAATCGAAACTTGAGTTGTCAAAAATTTTACTGTAGTGCGAGTAATATTAAAACTACTCGAGGCACTCGAGTGAAAGAAAAGCAACTCGAATCACATCACTAGCTCTGGGTGCCGCAGGGATAAGTTGCACTTTTTTATTTATTTATTTTGGTATGATCGATTGATCGATGTGAACGTCTGTATTGTACATGATTTGCGAATACTTGGTTATAAAACACAAAAGAGCAAAGAATATCTGACGATCATTGAGTGGTTTTGCATCTACTTACCAAAAATGTCTGTAATCTACACGAAGGATGGAGATAAGTCTCAGGATGAGGTTGGTACAATTATGTTTACTAAGTGGATAACCTAGAAAAGTGTCCGGCTTTATCAGGAATCTAATAACATCGAAGTTTTAATTCTAAACTAGTCTTAAGAAAACTGAATATACTACATATTTAGAAAAATGACACTTTTAACTGACAAACAAATGGACTTCGGGGCTGCGTTCAAAAGCGTTGGGCCAAAAATTGTGCGAATATCATACCAGCCTTGAGATATCGGCCACCTGATAACATATCCAAAATGCCATATTGCTTGGTGAAAGTGTCGAAATTTTTATGCCTCAAGTAGTTGAAGCTGCAGCTGTTGAAGAGATTTTATTGAAAAAAATGTAGCAATGAATAATCTGCTTAAACAAATTTAAATTTATTGTGATTCAATTTATTCATTATTCTTTAAATGAAATTTCTATATAATTAAATTAGGTTAACTCTGGACACTTTCTGCATCAATTTTGCACAAATTTGATTTATTTGATGCTTCATACCTCTTTCTAGAAAATTTTGATGCCCTACACTTATATACTGCAAGTACCAGGAAAACAAATCCGGACAAAATTAATATCAGCTTTCAATTACTGGCTTAAAATAACTGAAGATAAGATCAAAGCTGTTGGGGAAATAGTCCAAATGTTACACAACTCCAGTTTACTGTAAGTAATTTTGTTATTTATTGTGACTTAAGTCTATACAGATATACACTTAAATTTGTTTTACATTTTTATTTAAAAGGCTAAAGATTGCTTTTGTAATAACATCACCTAAGCCAAATATAAGTTCAGTTGTGCCTTGGATTAGATATATTATACATCATATTAAGTTTATAAACATAGGAGAGAAGTAGTCTAATATTTCAGCTAAATATCATGTGATAGTTCAAATAACTCCATGTACTTTAAATATTATAGTTGTTTTCATTTTTTTACTATACTGAATATGTCTAGTGCAGAGGTGTCAACTCAATTTTGCAGAGAACCATATATTAAATTTTGAATTAGTAGGCGGGCCAGATTGTAATAAAAAAAATGAACTGAATTATTATAACATTTTATTTATTAAATTATATAGTGTATAATATATGGTTGTTAAAAATAATATCAATCGTGGGCCTTATGAATACTGCCTAGAGACGGGTGCGGCCTGCTGGCCGTGTCTTTGACATGACTGGTCTAGTGAAAGTTAAATTTGTTTATGTTGCTGCGAACATCCTGTTCTTTTCATTCTTTAAATATTTACCAGTGAACAGTCACAACCTTTGGACTTAGTAGAAGAATAGGTATTCTTGATTGTGCAAAAATACATAAAAAAGTATATACACTTTTTTGTTTTTACTGGTTGAGTTTTATGTGTTGTGATATTGCACAACCTTACCTAGTGCTGACTTAAATGGGCATATCATATTTTATAAAACAGTTTAATATTTATTAAATTATTACTGTTACCGAATTAAGTATTATGTTGATTTCGTGTAATATATATTTAAGTATGACGACCTACTTCCCCATCAACAGACATCCCTGTAAATTTGTTGAAAATGTAAAATCACATAATCTTTTCTTTAAATAACCATATGAGAAAAGTAAGTCATATCAATCTCTTAATACATATTTAGATAGGTAATATGTCTACAGGTAATATTGTTAAACTGAACCTGTGGAACCAATATTCCATTAAAACAATATATAAAACAAAATATTGTTATAATTTCCTTGAATAATATTCATTTAAAAAAATAGATGGATAACATCTAAAGACAGCATTAAAATTTATATAACTTATCTATCTGATTGCTATCACAATTTTATTGGGACTACTCACTATACTGAACAAGGACATAAATAAGGTCTTTATCAACTTCCTGTGAATTCTCTCTACAGAATTAATTGTTTGCTAAAGGCAACATAGTAAAATTGCTTTAAATATCTACAGTTCATATATAATGAATTATTCAGTCTTACATGATTTTAATTCACATTGATGTTTTTGCTAAATAATAATTTTTATGATCGTATTGTGTGACAAGTTATAATTGTCATAAGATTTAAGGTGTGACATTATGTAACACCAATAACAAAAATTACTTTTAGGTCTGTAGTTAGTTTTGCGTAAAGTAATTTTGTAGCACAGGTTTTCGTCCATAGATAAAATCAAAACGACGAATGTAGGTAATTAATTTTTTGCTTGATGCTTACACAGAGCGAATGGGATACAGTAACCGCATTGCAGAATTTGCCTTACGCAGCGTTAACCGCATTAACGCCGCAAACAAAATACTATAGTTTGTTCAAGATATTAAATATATTTTGTAAACTACAATATTTGCAATCAACTTGCTTAAAAAATATTTCATGAATATTTGATTCGTATATATTCGATTGAAAGCAACGAAAGAACAGAACAATTTACCAATTGTGTTGTCGATGTCATCGACGTACCTATAGAATTTTGAGTAGCGAACTCTCGCTGTTTTTTTATCGTTGATAATAAAAATAATATATGCCCAGATAAACACAACATCTGTACGGCCAAAAAGTATGCTAAGCTTGTGTTTTGGATGACCGTACAGCGGACTGAGGGGTAACCTAGAATAAACATACATATATATAAATATGAACAACCATGACCCGAGAACAAATATCAAGCATCATAACACAAATCAATGTTGCGACCAGGGTTTGAAACTGGGACCTCTGGCGTATGAGTTTACTCAGTGATTTTGTTTAGAAACTGTTATTTATAGATAACCTTGTTTTTACGAGCAGATCATTCTAACGTTTTCGCATTTTTGCGCAAGTAAATTTCTTGATTCAAAGCTAGAGTGTGTTAATTATAACTAGAACTTTTTGAAAGAAATGAAATATTTATTTCTCAACATTGACAATTACTTGTTCTTATTGACGTCAAATAAAACATGACTCTACCACCAGCTCGGAAAAACCTTCGTGAAGAAGAACTGGCAAGAAACTTCACTGGTATATTTTTTTCAAAATCAGTTTACAGATTCTCTTTATGTCTATACAAAACCACTTATATCTACATCTGTTGGCTCGGCAAGTCTCTCCCCAAGTATCTAAACGACGAACAACCTCAAACAGCACCCGTTCACGAGTTAACGCGGGATCCAGCCACTAAAGAATATCGATGCTAAAACTTTGGCACCAACCGTAGGTAGAACTTCTCTACAAGTTAAAGGATAATGAAGGAGTTCCACAGAGCGGGTAATAATAATAAAGAACCAATGAACGGGCAACTGGCATAGCTCGGAGATTCAGCTAGCTGCAGTGGCAATGGGCTTGCACATCGGCGTAAACCAGCGGAGGTACCAATGCAAAAAGGTTTATGTCCGATGGAGTAGACAGTTACTAGAAGAGATACCGTGATTAGGCAAACGTACTGTGACCTCAAAAGACAGGCATATATGCTATAGCTAGCAGGCACTCTTTGGGGCAGACTTTTGTGTAGCAGTGGACAATCGAACACTTGAGATTAAATGAAATTCGTTCAATTTGTAAGCGATGACTTAGCCTTGGCAAGGCTTACTTTGCGAGTCTTGACTGGTTTTTCTCACAATCAACCTTTATACGCTATAAAGGTTACCGTAAACATTCATTCCATTCCTTCACTACAAACCACTACAAAACATGACCTAGTACCCAAATTATCCACGACACCTAATTTGTATTCCAAACTGCTACAGTAAAATAAACTAAAGAACATTTTGTATGCGAACCTTGGTTCGTTCGCTGAAAGACCTACGAACAATGGTTTGACTACCCGTGAATTCTCGAATAACGTGTGACTCACAATCTACACGATCAGTTTTTTAACTGTGAGATTCCCAATGATTCATTATATGACGGCGTAACAATAACTTCTTGTTAACGGCAGTTAACTGTTTGTGTTCCTCGTAGTCGTAGTTCTAATAGAATTGTATTAAGGGTAATTTCGTTTAGTGGGTTTTTCAATTGAGCCTATTCGTTAATTCATTTATCGTACTTTGAATCTGTATATGTATTGTTAATAGATTCGATCTCGTCTTTCTTTGTATTAAACATAAGAATATGCGTCATGCGTGAGATTTCTGATGTTTTCAGAATCATTCAAGCATGCTAAAAAATAAAGGTTTAAAAATTAGAAATGAATTTCAAAAAATCGTAACTGCTTAAATTGATCGTTGACCAATTTTTTGGATCTCTGTATCTTCTATGCTGATAATGTGTAACAAAATTTTATAAAATCAAGAGAAGGTACATACGAGGGGCGTTCAATGTATTCTCAGTATGGGCATGAAGGAAAAGGAGGAAAATTCTGAAATAATTTTATTTTTCTATATAGTCTCCCATAACCTCAATACATTTATTACTTCTATTAGAATATTCTTCGAAAGAATATTTTTATTCCTTTTCTGAAAAATGAGCAGTAATTGCTGCCTTGAGCTCTTCATGGTCGAAAAACCGCTTTCTACGAAGGTCTTTTTTCAGGAAAGAAAATAGAAAATAATCGCTGGGGGCCAAGTCTGGGCTGTAGGGCGGGTGACTAATTTCTTCAAACCCGCATTCTCTTACAGCAGCCTTTAAACACGAGAAGTGTAAACCGGCTCGTTGTCATGAAGAAGCAACACGCCTGCGTTCAATTTCCCGCGTCTTTTTTCTTTAATTGCTTCCTTTAAATTACCCAAACTGTTAGCATATGATGATGCCTTTATACTCTGACTTGTGAAAGTAGTGGCACAACTTACGGCGGTGCTTTTTATTTTTGAAAATTGTTTATCAACTTTTGTTGCTGACTGTACCTGCATATGTTAAAGTAGGGCCAATTTAATAGATCACATTTGACATCTGTCAGTTCATGCAAAATAAATCGTAAAATTGCCTTCTTTTGCCATTAATACAGTACATATCTATGTTTAACTGAAAAAAGGTAAGCATTGGGCTTTGAAAACTTTGTAAAATTAAATAATGTTGTGTGTCCTCCGTTGTTGAGTTTTGACGAAGTGTCAAATGTGATCTATTCGATTGGCCGTACTTTAGCCAAAGCCTCGAAACCTGCAGACATCTTGCTAAGCCACCGTGCCAATGGAACTGTGTCTGCACATTTTTGTAAGCGATATATCTACCCAGTAGTAATATTTTAGCATCACAAGGCCGCCAAACTATTTTAATTCGAACAGTGTAACTGGATTTATCAAGATCTATGTATTTAAACGAGATTCGCTGTGCAGCAGATGGTAGGTTTTGATTGTTTCATGAAAACTAATCTGTTGGTATTTTCGATTTAGATTTGCTGTCTTGCAATCTTGGCTAGTTCTGTAAATTCTTAAAACATCTTCCACAGCATGGGTTCATTTTTTTACACCCGATGATCGAAAGTAAAAAGATTTAGAAATTTTAGGGACAAAAATAGTTTTGGATTGTGTTGTGTATTAACTACAGGCAATCTGGGATTTTGAAGGTTTGTGGTGGATAGCAGTGCTACTAAGTTGCCGATACAAGAAAAAAATCTGAAATTTTGGAAAAATTGTGGTGATGGTAGTTAATGAGGAGTGTAAATTTTCGAAGGATATCAAATTATTTGTGAAATGTCAAATGTACATTTTATTTTCGACTAATCTGGTCTTTGAGCAGGTCTGGTGCCAGCTTATCGTTGAATTTTGGGACATATTGTTTATGGATTAAAAACCAGTTTAGTTAAGCTTCTTATTCTGAGTATTCAGATAATTTTAGTACTAATAAATATTTCTTTATGCGTACTGAATAGCGCAACGGTCGAGGCACACTAAGTTTGATTCGGCCAATGAATTTCAAATACTCTGATGGTGAAGAAAAACATTGTTCCTTTTTTGGAGAGGCCTCACTTCATTTGGAGGAGAGGTATTT
This sequence comes from Marasmarcha lunaedactyla, assembly GCA_923062675.1. NCBI lineage: Eukaryota > Metazoa > Arthropoda > Insecta > Lepidoptera > Pterophoridae > Marasmarcha > Marasmarcha lunaedactyla. The sequence goes on from OV281344.1 coordinate 3,585,765, forward strand.
TTCCGCCAGCTCTTTTTTCCTCTCGGTCTATCTATAATACCTTTTAAAAGGCGAAGTTAAGGTATATTTACGCATTCTCGATGAAGATGAAAAAGGTGTACTTGTTTCCTACGATGAAATGAAATATTTTGAATTTTATAAATGTAAGTACACCATAGTGCAATTATTGACATGATTGATTCAGCGGTCGAGGTAAAGATAGGATACTTGTTTTAATTTAATGAGCTCATTTTGAAATGATGATACAACAATAATTGTAGATATTTTCTGCCCCTTCTAAAGCAAGCTTTTTACCTTTTAGACTAAGTCACTACATGCTATAGTCGTTACCCTTTAGATATCCGTAAATAAAATATGTTTATGTTAAAAACGGTGGATTCAATATCATACATACTATACATTTGTAGTGTTCAATCTTGTGATTGAAATCAAATGTTTGGAGATAATATTGATTGTGTTATTAAGTAGCGCTCCGTTCGTAATAGCATAACAAAAGATTTCACCGATTTTGTTATGTATTCTTTAAATATTTATTAAACATTATTATAATATAGTTCTTAATAGGTCATGTTTTTAAACAATGTCTATTTATACTTGGGAAATTTGGTCCAGGCTCATATTGGCATTTTCCCCTGCAGTGTCGACGTCCTACAAAAGATTGAAGAAGTTGCAAGCGATTCTCACCCTTCCGCTGGGTCTCCGCCGAATTCTCTTAGCGAACCTACGTGCGTTCCTAAACATCCTACCATAGGGTGCAGATTTGTTATATACTTAGGTCCTTAGCAGACTGCATTCATCAAAATATTTGAAACAAGCCGAGCAGTATATAATTTCTGGATACAATCGGAACGTTTACTATGCGTCTTGATAAGATTTACCTTAATGTCTTGAAAACCTTACCACCAGGTGGGTCGTGATTGTTGGCCGACTTTGAAAATAGTCGGTCGAGTGGCATAGTGGGTAGCAGCCCTGCCTCATACGCCGGAGGTCCCAGTATCGGGTCCTGGCCGGGGTATCCATCTGTGTGATGAACACAGACGTTTGTTCTCGGGTCATGGTTGTTGATATTTATATATGTATGTTTATTCTGGGTTCCCCCCCAGTTCGCTGTTTGTTCAGCCATAATACAAGCTCTGCTCACTTTGGGGCCATACAGTTGATGTGTTTGTCTGGGGATTTATAATTATAAGTAGAGACCGGATTATATGCATTTGCATATGCTTTTGCTTATTTAAGCCATTCTCAGCGGTAACAGCATATTTTACCTAAGATCTAGTTATGATGCATATTGTCGGTACATTTACAATATTTTTCTGAGTGCAGTGCATTCACCCTGTGTTCCGAAATGCGATAAAAGCGATTTAACAATAACCCAGGTTTTGAAAGTTTGTGTCAAATTGATAGTTTCATTAATGGGACGGTAGAACTTTTGCTAGAAACTATAAGTGCTAACATGGCACCCAAGTTCTTGCCAGTTGTACGGGCATGCGGCGGCCAACTGCGCCGCCCCGCCCAGGTGCGTAAAGTGCCTGGTCCCTCACTTCACTAAGGAGTGCAATCGCACTCCTGAAACTCCCTCTCCTCTCGATTGCGTGCTTTGTGGCCAGTCCGGCCACACCGCAAATTACAGGGGCTGCCCTCGTGCACCCCGTTGTATGCGTTCCAATTCTAAGAGGGCGGCACCCAAACAGGCCCCGTCCCTTTCTCAGGAAAACTTTCCGCCGCTGCGTAGCCGGGTTCCTCCGGCTGCAAAGCCTACTCAGCCCAAGCCTGCTCCAGAGAACTGGAGGCAGCGCCCCGCTGCACACCCGAATCCCATCCCGGCTCCTCAACCCTCCGTAGCAGGCGATATGCGTATCGTCTGCGACGCTATCAAAAATATTGATGTAATGAAATAGGGAAATTTTTGTCTTAGCCCGTATACTTAGGGCTTCACGTTCTCCGACAGAGCAACTGCTAGCTCTGGCGGAGCATAGTTCCCTTCTCAATTCATTATAGGTTCATTTAAATGAATTGATCCCTAAGTCAAGCTTCGGCCGACCTCTGCGCAGCCCCGGCTTCACCGGAGGCTGCCCAGAACGGCCACCAACTCATGTCCCTTTGAGCACCGTCAGTGCAACTTTCACATCCGGTGGAAGACCCGCTAGCGGGTCTCCGCCAGCGTGCCCACTTCCCAACGGGTGTCGCTTCCGATGAAGGATAACGGTAAAATTTTACTACAGCCAAAGAGGTGGTTTTTAGTGGGTAGGTGCCATTCTGGTGAGTCCCACATAACCCCCCGCAGAGCACGGTATTTTCCTGCAGGTGGTATGCATGACGCATATTCCACCTCCCTCCCGTGAGGGTGTTGCTTTTGCGGCATAAAAAAAAACCAAGTTCTATTTCTGCCCAGTTACTTCAGTCGGTGTCGAGCGAACCTTTTCTTTTTTGAAAAAAATATTCTAAATGATCGAAGACACAATCTTACCACTGAACATTTGGAGAAATACTTGACTGTTTACGTTTGCAAAAAGTTTTAAAAATTTTAGTGTAATGTTGTAATGTTACGGTACATATTATCGCCAATCAAAAAATAATTTACTCATTGTATGCTGATTTTGAAATAAAAAAATTAAAACTTACTTTTATTTTTTTTTGGGGGGTTCCTAAAATTTATCATTTAATTTCGCTTATTCTGCCAATTTTCGTGCATATTTCAAGCATTTTATGTTGCATATAATCCGGTCTCTAATAATAAGACTTCATTTCAAGTCGAAAGTCAAACGTTTCAATCACAGAACTTATAATATAGAGATATAGAAATGGTGTACGAGCCGGTAGCATGTGCCAAGCATATGACTGTAAAGCAATATATTCGGGTTGATCACGATTTCTTTGAATCGTACATTTTTGTTTTCATTGCTTATTGAACATAAATTCAAAGCAAGTATTATTATTAAAACACCGCAATGGACATATCAGTAAGCGATGTATCCCCTGGTGCAAAATGTGTGAGTATAGTTCACGACTGGCAGTTTTCAACTAATTTTTCTGTTTGGAAATATGCGTGTTGACTTATGGCAATGAATGGGGAGCAATGTGGCGACAGTCGTAATCCAAGTGAATATAAACAAAGGTATTTCTGATTGTTCGTAGTGGAGTAGCGAATCCTAGCTCCTACCTCTCAGTTAGTACCCGCACATTTAGTGCGCTGCAAATTCAAATTAATTTTTGAACTTGACCTTCTAGTATACTGACTTCGAAGAGCAATAATCGTATCGAAAAAATAATTTTTATCAATGCATATCCATTTAAATAGTGAAAACCGATTGATGTACGTCTATAGATAATTTAGCACTTCTGAAACCTAAAAACGGTTATATTTGCTGATATACTTCTTCATTTGATTTCAAAAATCTTTTTGGCATTTCCAAACCTGTCTAGTCCTTTATAGGGTATACTTAAATGATCTACCCTATAAAGGACTAGAGATGCTACAGACAAGACTACAACATGAAGTAAAATCATGTTGCTCAAAACTGTCATCCGGAATATTAATGTTTATTTTAGAATCGACAAACGTTCTAACATTTATAACCCAATTTTAATCTTATTTCGGGGTCTTGTGCTAAGCGTCCACCAAAACTATGTGAGTGGTTGTTGTGCGTAAACCCATTTAAAGAGTATCATCTGATCCCCATTTCTCTTGTCAAAACAGACAATTAAAATGAATAGTTGACTTTTACCCCACACATTGCCGTACATTCTCGCACAGCTTTAGTTAGACAAAACTAAGAGTTGTTTTAAAAGAAAATCAAAATTTATTTATTAGGTGCAAGATTCATTGTTGCAGTCAGCCCTGACTGAAGATGTTCAAATATTTTATTTTATTTTATTTGCGATAAAAAAACAGTTACACAGTTACAGATTAGCTTATAGATATGAACACAAAATAAGAATTAACCATGTAACCAGCACCATTATCCACATATAAGTTAACTCAAATAAAGGGGTGCCAAAAATCACAAAAACTAAAAGTGATTACAGAAATGATCTTTACACAGTTGACAAAACAAAACAAATTAAAATTGTTGTTATACATTTCTTATATTGTAGTTTTTTGAGATGAAATATATCAATTTTACGAAACAATTCTTTGGGATTTTTCATTATTCTGTTAATGGGGTTGCGTTCTCCCGCGTTGGTGCGGCTAAACTTTGGCATAAATATTGGGTGAAATGAAATGAAATATTTATTTCTCAACGTTGACAATTACTTGTTCTTATTGAAGTCAAATAAAACATGACTCTACCATCAGTTCGGAAAAAACCTTCGTGAAGGAGAACTGGCATGAAATTTCACGTGTATATTTTTTCAAAATAAATTTACATCTGTTAAATCTATTCAAAATTATTCTTATCTGCATCTGTTTGCTCGGCAAGTCTCCCTCCACCCAAGTATCCAAACGACGAACACCCTCATACGGCACCCGTTCACGAGTTAACGCGGGATCCATGCATCGCCCTCCTCAACCATATTAGAGGGAAGTGAGCGACCCGTCACCCGACGCTAGCTGTTGGTAGGTTTCCCGAATGCGTTGTGATTTACTTGGTATTCTGTAGCATACATTGTTGTTAAAGAAGTACAGTCAAATTGATTATGATATATATCGCACAAATTAAGTTGTCCTTGTATCGTTCTCCTATGCAAGGAAATTAGTGAAAACTTTTTAAGTTTAGTAAATATTGTATGTAACTCAATTCTGTGATCCTCCAGTTTGCTGGATTGTCATTTGTAACAAAACAACTGCTTACATATGTTGTGTGTGCTTTAGGCATAAATCGGCACTGCTGAGCGGTAAATTCGGAATACTTTAAATGAAATGCCTCCCGGCCAATGTTGTAGGGTTTTGGCGACTCGAGCCGAATTTGCATAAAGCTCCAATCGACTGCTCCGAAAGCTCCGATCGGCACTGGCCGGCTTGGTCCTTCAACAAATATGCAATAATAATGAGTAATATAATAAGTAATCAGCATTTATTGAAAGAAAAAAATGTACCGGTAGGCTTGAATATGTCTGTCTTTTCAAAGGTTAGTATCTAAAATCTGATATTTATTGGTTATTTGGCTGTTATATATCATTGATAATCGACATTACCGCTTCATGACCCCCTCCAAAAACACTTTTCCCAGTTGTGACGTACAAAACTACACCGCCATATTTGTTTTCCAGCATAGACGACATCCAAGACAACTCCATTCTGCGACGCGGTATACCAGTAGCGCATTCAATCTATGGTGTTGCCAGTACCATAAACGCGGGGAACTACGCCATGATTATTGCGCTTCAGAAGACTTTGGAACTTGGACATCCATTGGTATGTCTTAAGGTTTTCTTTTTTCGGGCGATCCGGTTTGCGTAGATTGATGACGTCGGGTTTTTTTAATTAACGAGTGTCTATTTGTGTTACTGTTCAACAATTATGTTGCACCTTAAACTACACTAGGTTTTAAATCGAAATTATTTTGAAAATTTCGCGAAAACTTTTGGTTTTTATCTCGCAAACTTACAGAGTTGACTCATACCCACTTTTAGTGTAGTTGATTTGACAGTAGCAATTTAATTAATTTTGTATTTTCAACTTCTATTTAATTTGTCTTTCCCTTTGACATTTTTGTATTTAATTTAATGTACTAGGGTGGATTGAAGAGTTCGCGGCCTAAAATAGATAGCGTTGTCATATAAAACTATCCTCATTTGAAACCTAGACTCTTTGTCAGTCTCTTTTTTGTCTTTGTCTTTGTCATGCGTAATTATTTATTTTATTGAACACTAAGTGAGAGTAAGTTTCATTAATTTTGAAAATGGATGGTTTAGAGCACCGTGCCGTGATCAAATACCTCCACAAGAAAAACTTAACTCCAATTCATGAAGGTATGGTGGCTACTTTAGAAACATCTGCTCCGTCATATACAATGATAAAAAAGTGGACAGCTGAATTTAAACGTGGACGAGAGAGCATCAAAGATGACCCCCGCTCTGGATGGCTTTCTACAGCTACGACTTCGGAAAACTTCGAAAAAATATGTGATCTCATCATGGGACACAAAAGATTTAAGGTATCTGAGATAGCTGAAGCTCTGAGGGTTTCATATGAACGTACACAAAACATGATCATTCACGAATTAGGATTCCACAAGGTGTCTGCAAGATAGGTTCCGCGGCTCCGTTCAGTTGAACACAAACGAACTCGGCTCACGATTACTAGAGACTGTTTAGAGCTTTTTCAAGCTGATCCTAACGAATTTTTGGGTTCATCACTATACTCCTGAATCCAACAACAATCTAAACAATGGAAGAGACCCGGATCTCCGACCCCCAAGAAAGCCAAGGTGTGTTTTTCACTAGACAAGGTAATGGCATGAGGAGGTCAAAGTGGCCGTAGATGCCTTTTTTGAAGACCTTGACGAGACCTTCTAATTAAATGGGATCAAGGCTTTGGAGGACCGCTGGACTAAGTGCTGTGACCTAGGAGGAGAGTATGTATAAAAATAAATATAAAAAATTGCATGATTGCTGTGTTTTCTTATTTAGGCCGCGAACTTTTCAATCCACTCTCGTATAATTGATTTTTGTTGTATTTAAATGTGATTTGTGATTTATTATTAATACTATTTTTATATTATAACTTTTTGTTGTTTTAGAATGTTATTGTATTTTTAGTTTGTGTTGTGACATAAAAATAGTTAATATTTGCGCGTCTGTTCAGACAGACTGTGAGTTGTTCATAAAAAATATATTAAAGACCTTATTGTACTCACGTACAGTCTCTCAAATAAATGAATTATTGTTATTATTATAAAAATCGCGCGATATTGTCTATCTAGCTCACCAATCGCTAATTATCTAAAAAACCGTATAACGTATCAGCGATAGCGAACGAATTGTATGTAACATGGAGTTTTTGTGACGTTCACCGATGATCGTGCGATAACTGCTTGGTATTTGCTGATTGCATTTCCTACGTAATATCGCAGCGGGGCTAGGCTAGCCTCAGCTGGACCGGGTAGAGGACGTGGTAGACACAGAAGTAATGTTTTTATATGTAGGTAAGTATGTTTACAATTGAAAGCCCCGTAGTTTCCCTAATGTAATCAAGATATTTCCTGTATATAATTTTTTTTAGGTGCAGTAAATTTAATATATTTTTCTAATTATGAGTAAGTACCTACTGTCAGGTATTGCAGGAATAGTTTTCCAATATTAAGCCTGTGATTTAATTAATAACACAAGACGACTTTGACATTTTATATTTGGCTTTAGACAATAATATTTTTTTCTATTATTTTAATGATGTTAAAATTTACATTTTATTTTTATATTTCCTTGAAGTTAAAAAAAAAATGAATAACACGGAGAAAACAAAACGATGTACGTAGTAGGTACACTTTTTATATTTCTGTATCTATGTATTGACGATATTAATTTAAAAAACTTATAAAAGCGAAAGAAATTACTTTACATAGATACAATTCGGAAAGTTAACTTTGCATTTAGATAAGATTTACCTTATTGTCTTGAAAACCTTACCACAGGTGGGGCGCATGGTTGTTTGCTGGCTATGAAACTAGCAAAATAATCACTCACTGTAAATATTTTATTATCTTAGATCGTAACTATCGCCTATATCATATTTCAAGAACAATAAGGGCTTAGGAATAACCATAAATTGTTTAAAATGTCACCTATATATGAGGACTTAAAATGTCATCTATATATGAGGACATCAGATTCAGACCTCTCTGGTTACTGATCTGGTACGTTGGGTGCTCATGAAACATACATGACAGTGTATATTGTGACGTGATCAATCTCTCCAGAAGCTTAGATAGACTATAGACTTTGTCTTTCTCCGAGAGAAAAATCGAATTTACAGAAATTTTCTAAAACAGAAAGAGAAGGCAAATCTACCATCAAGGTAACCAGTTTTGAATGACATATCGTCACAAGTCGGCACAATGACCAAGTTATCGGTGCAGTCAAGAGCGGTGCTGCCTTGTAACTTTATATATTTGTTACAGCTTAGTTGCTCTAGGTATTTTAGTTAGGATTTTGTATACTGAACATATAAGTTGTGTGGCACAGTGACAAATTTAAAATGTGTAACGCGTTATTACGCTCTTAGGTAGTCTTTATGGAGTAATATTAAGTCTATTGATCTATTCTATCATGCAATCTGTATTGAACAAATGTATATTCTCATCCGCCAGGCAACCACAGTGTACACGGAACAGCTGCTCGAGCTGCACAGAGGACAAGGCATGGAGATCTACTGGAGAGACAACTTCCGGTGCCCTTCCGAAGACGAGTACAAGCAGATGACTATTCGAAGCAAGTATTTATTGTTTGTCTTATATTGTTTTGTAGAAAGGCTTATGAACTTTGCATGACAGTTTGAACAAGAAAATTACTTCAAAGATATTGCTATGCATGAAATGTTCAATCCATTTTCTACTCGGTTAATAAATGTTAAACACACTCTTGCTAATGAGCGGCGGAGAAATCGCGTGAAATACATACATACAAAAATGTATACTTAAAAACCTTCTCTATTTAAAAAATCGTTTAAAGTAAATGTCCTAAGGTGTAGAACTATTGCGTTACGTTACGTAGCACGTGGGCCTTCTGTCCACGTAAACTTTTTTGGCCAATACGCGTCTTTACCTAAATATATACCAACATAACAAGAGAGACATCTCCTCCAAGGTTTTTTTTTATTTGTTTATTTATTTGTCTACAAAAAAATAGGCATCGCCGCTCCAACACTTGAGATACTGGTGCAAAATATATCGGAATTGTCTAATTTGCTTTTGCCTTGTTCACCTGATTGCAAGAACGTGTAACGAATGAGTTCTGTCGTGATATAGTCAGAATAGTGTTTCTTTATTTTGTTTTATATTAAGAATGGAATAGCCGGCTAACAGAACAAATCCATTGACCCAAACCGCCAGGTGTTTAGTATTTATGCAACCGTCCGCTTGCGCCGTACAACTCGAGCACGCGTCGAATCTGTGCGAGGAAGGTCGGCGGTGTGCGAGGAAACAGTTTACTAAGATATGTTCTAACATTGCCTGTGCAAGTACCCAATCGTAGATATTTTGATTAATGATATTGTTATTTAATAATTATCGATTAATAGGCTTTGGCTAGAGATTTTTTTGTTACGAAAAATAAAAATAAATAAATAAATAAAGTTTTAACGCATAACTTAAAATAAAGTTTAAAATTAGTTTAAAATACGTCAAATTATAAATAAGCATTTATATAATGTGCTTGTAACTTTAGTGTTGTATCATATTTGTCTATCGCTTGTATATGAATATATTTTTTATATCCTTACTTTGTGAGTGTTAAATTTTATTCTGAATCCTATGTTTGAAAACTTTATTTGGCTATCTTTGTTTTGAAAATGTATTTACTTTAACTCCTAGCTGTAAGTTTTCCTGTAATTATAAAAAACTTTTAAAAGAAATGCTGCCCCAGTTGGAACGGCCGTGTTCCAGTGATTGCACTCACTGTTGCTTGCCTGTGAGCGGAGCACGACCTCGTGCACGTGGTGCTGTGGAGGGGGAAGTAGGAAGGACCATAGTACCGGCCCAGATCTTAACATAAGAAACTTTATTACCACTATTCCATTTATTTTTGTCAATTGACTTCGAAAATCAGGTCGTCCTATTGGTGGATTTTTCTTCTTAACACAACGTTTCATCTTCGTTGGTCATATTATTACATTACTCTTTTTCCTTTGTTTCTATGAGTTTATTTTATTTATCTATAACTATACTATTTCCATTTCTTTATTTTCTCGATGACAGTTCTATCTATCTCGTTTATCGATATAGCTCCATCCCTATCAGTTTCTGCGGCTCTGGTATTATATAACCTTGTACGTGTGTAAACGTCATATTTTTATAAAATAATGCATACATAATGTAAAAAAAACGCTCGCACTAGTTTTCACAGGAGCTGTCATCGAGAAAATAAAGAAATAGTATAATTGCTTTTAAACATTGAACATTACAGAAACGGGTGGTCTGTTCATGTTGGCTATTCGCTTGATGCAGCTGTTTAGCGTCAACAAGTCGGACTTCGGCAAGCTTTCCGCCATCTTGGGACTCTACTTCCAGATCCGAGATGACTATTGCAATTTAGCGGCTTCGGAGGTAACCATTAGTTTATTCAAATTCAATTTCATTTATTTGGTAAAATTATACAGAGCAACAATTATAAGAGAATCGATACCAGCTGCTTGAGTGAGCAGTGTGTCGCGGCTGTTACCGCCCGCCTCCAGGTAGTGTATAATATGAAATAGTCAAATGTTGTACAAGTTTACAAGCAAAAATATCGAATATATACAAAACAATAGAGGAATTAGAAAAAAAAGCCAATATTACAGCAAAGTTATAGACATCTCGTAGTTTTTAGGATGAGTTTATGGTGTAAGTGTATGGGTGGGTGTGAATGGTGAGATATGTGTGTTAATTGTGTGTGTGTGTGGCTTTGAGTGTGTAATAACTATATTGAATTCTTATAATGTGGAATTTTGCGATGCCATCTGAAGGAAAAGTTCTCTTAATACTGGAGATAGCGAGTTTTACTTTCGTCATAACTCTTATGAAACATTATTTTATTTTTATGCAGCATCCGCGACCGTAGACATCGTTCATCGTAGGTGATTTGTTTATTAATAGTCGCCGTGATTAATGATGCGTTGTTACCGCGGGTTAAAGTTGGAATTGCCTTGTTCCAGTGATTGCGCTGGCTTTTCCTTCTGTGTGAGCGGAGCACGACCTCGTACACGTGATTAGTGATTATTACGGTGTTAAATAGGAAGGACTGTAGGAGAAGACTGTTTTTTTTCGAAATCGACTGTTTATTTATGGCCCTATTAGCCTTTTGAATTCCACCGGACTTTCGGTGTTACCGACTTACCACATTGGTGTGGTAGAAACCGTCGACTGTTCTATTCTGCCGTCGATCGACGTCGACCGGTTGACGTCGATCGACGGACGATCGATTGGTGTGGTACCCTTTGTGGCCTAGCGCTGAGGGCGCTTAGCCGGAACTTAAACTACTCCTACATACGATACGCCTAAAGGCGCCCGAGAGGGCGCGGACCTCGGCTTAGGACGTCGTATATTGAAACTACCACTGGTTCGGAAGGATCATCTACTGCCAAAGAGCCAGCAAGAAGCTCAGTAGGAATGGCCCGCCGGTGGGTTGGACTGTCTTTCGTCAAGCGTAAATTATGAAATAAAATATTTTTAATACTTAACATGTACTGACATTTGATTTGGCAGAATTTTTTCCATTATAGCCTTCAAAATGTCTAGTCCATCAGTGCAGATACTAAAAAGGGTGGTTTGTTGCTGTTTGAACCTTACACCTTTTGAGGCAGCTGAAATTGCAATACAATATTTTGTAAGGCAATTTAGACGCGCAGAGGTCCCGGCTTAGGCTGCGGTATATAAAGCGCACTTAGACTTATCTCAGCTTTAGTTCGGGAGTTTAGTGGAATAATAATAATAAATCCCCAAAAACACACCAACTGTATAGGCCCAAAGTAAGCGGAGCTTGTGTTATGGATGACCATACAGCGAACCTGGGGGGGAACCTAGAATAAACATACATATATAAATACAAACAACCATGATCCGAGAACAAACATTTGTGTTCATCATACAAATTAATGCCCCGGCCAGGAATCGAACCTGGGACCTTTGGCGTATGAGGCAAGGCTACTTGCCAATACATTACTCGGTCGTCTGAAAATGTTATAATGTTAAATATAATAATAGTAAATAAATCCCCAGTAAGCAGAGTTTGCGTTATGGATAACTATACAGCGAATTGGGGAGGAACCCAGAATATACAATATAAATGTCAACAACCATGACCCGATCACATGACCTCCCGCGTATGAGGCAGGGCTTCTAATCACTTCGCCACTCGGTCGTCCTTGAATTCGTCCTTAGAATAATCCAAACGATGAAAACTGAAATCATGTGACACCAATATTGTCAAAACTTGTCACTGTGATTTTCATCCGTATACAGTAATAAACAAAGTTGCTTTTTATTTGGCCGTTTAGCCGAGATAATTCTAGAGAGCTTTGATTCAAGTAAAACAGGAGAAGAACGACTCTAACCTCCTCACAGAGACATTTACCCACAACAAATTCGATTATATTGCGTCCCAATATGAAAAAGATAGAATGATGCAAAACATGTGCGAGTAAGACAAATTACTCCAATTCCGTATAATTTATTTTGTATATTTGTCATTTCGTATTTTGTCGGCTCGGTTCGCGGACTTATTAAACGAAAGCGACTGGGAACAAGACTTTACAGGTCCGTTTTTGAGTAGCTTGTCACCTATCTCCGCTAGTTTACTCTAATCAAAGGGGAAAATATACTCCAGTGTCACTGTGGATAGCAATTTTTTCCATTATTGAGGTTAACAAACAGTATCACAATGAGGATTACAATATTAGAATACAAACATATATATACATAATCGTGACACCAATACCGTTAACCACGGATTAAAATTTCAATGTTGATTGATTTCCAATGCTGTAAGAATTTTAAAAGCCATTCAGAAATTTCAAGGTTTTTCCTCTTTATAAAAATAGTTTTGAAATAATTTCCAAAGTTCGAAAGAACTAAACTATTCTGCAAATAAAGCGACGTTCCTGTACTTATTGTTAGTGCGACTTTACAAAATGATTAACGGAAGTATTGATCCTTTGTCCGCAGTATACCGAGAACAAGAGTTACTGCGAAGATTTAACCGAAGGCAAGTTCAGTTTCCCCGTGATCCACGCCATCCGGAACCAGGACGGAGACAATCAAGTGCTACGTATCCTTTTGTATATATGTATATACAGGGTGTTTCATTACAAATTGCCAAAATCTTAGTTCATTATAGGCGGCCCTTAGCAGGGTTAGTGCCTACAGTTGCATCTGAGTGGTCTCCAATCATTTGACAAAAAATAAATAACAAATTTTCATTTGAAAAACAACGTTTGACAAAATAATATGTGATAAATTTATCATTTACCCTATATAATCATAAAATTGAAAAAGTTACACAAATAAAAGATCTCGGCGTTATCATGGATAATAAATTGACCTTTATACCTCACATGGGCTCCATTATATCTAAATCGTACCAGCAATTAGGACTAATTTTAAGGATAGGTAAACCATCCAAGAACCCCCTCACTTACAAAATACTTTACAACAGCTTTGTTAGAAGTCATCTTGAGTTCGCGTGTGCGGTGTGGAACCCCTATTTTAAATGTCAAATTAACCGCTTAGAAAGAATACAACGAAAATGTGTAATATCTTTGGACTTCAGAACTGGCTTTAATTACGTTGACTACACCGAGTCACTAAATCGTCACAAGTTTCAGTCATTAAGATGCCGCCGTGACTGTGTTGATTCCGTCCTATTATACAAAATAGTAAATAGCTATGTTAATGTCCCCTCACTATTAAACAGGATACATTTTAGAATACCTCGCAGGCGTGAACGTCAATGTCGTACTAAACATTTGTTTTATACACCGCGGAGTAGAACACTTTATGGTGCAAATTCTTTTATTAAGCGAGCTTGTAAACTTTTTAATGTTAACGAAAAATTACTTGACACAGATATATTCTTTGACAAATTGTCGAACTTAAAAAAATGTTTCAAATAGATTTTTTCTTAATTTGTTAATTTAATGTTATGATCGAATTATGTCTTTTTTATATTCTCTCTCTTTATATATATTTGATTGTGCTATTTCATGTTTATATTGAATATTGCTTTTTGTTTGGAGTACTATGTAGTGCAAATGTAGTTAAGTATGTAAAAATTAGGAAACTATAGGTTTTTATTTTAATCTTAAGTATGAGTTGTCAAAAATCTTGTATAACCGTTTGTTTCTAAAAAATAAATAAATAAATTTTACAAACTATTGTTTAATCAAAATAGACAAAATAAATTTACTAGAAAAAATTTCATTATGCCAAAACATCATTTCACAAAGTGATTGTTTTTTTAAACTGTATGCATGCATTTGATGCAGATTGTGCAGCACCCAGTGAAGCGCCAGGACCAGATTTAGTACAATTTCCAGATTTTTACGACCAGCGACTTTTAAACAAACATCAGGACACGAGGTGTTTTATGATTAATATTTTAACAATTGAAATATTTCCTAAGTAAAGCATTTGCGTTATCTGCAATGAATTAAACGTCAGTCATTCAAATTAAAAAGGTTTATTTTTGACTTCGGTTTATTATAACTTGCCATGATGTCCAAAACAACGAATTTCCTTAAACAAAAGCCCACTAGATATTCTCCGCCAGAGAACTCGAGACGTGGAAGTGAAGCGCTACTGCATCACGCTGCTGGAGAGACTCGGCAGCTTCCAGTACACGAGGGACACGCTCAACCAACTGGACCGGGAGGCGAGGGCCGAGGTAAGTTAACTTAATCCAAATATTATATATTATTTATAGTACTTTTTATTTGTTTAAAAAAATTGCAGCAGGCTGTAAAATGTGAGGGAACAAACGCATTTTATATTCCGAACGGTCAAGATTTAAAAATTAATATTCTGTGATTTGTTTAATTTCCAATAGTACAAGTGAGCACAAAAATCCAGGTTAAGTGTTGAAGTTTGCACAAATTCTACACATTTTTTTTTTGATATCAGAATTTATGCAATCTTCTCTTTGCTGGTATGATTTATGGTTCGAGTAAAATGTGCTCTATATTTTTGTATGTATTGTATATATTTTTCCCGCAGTAGTTACGTTGTATAACACGCGTTCCATAATCATATTATGAGCATGTTCTGTTTTTCTAAAAAAAGTTTCTTGCATTTGTCCAGGTCGCTCGTCTTGGAGGGAATCCTTTACTTGAGGCGTTACTCGATGAATTATTGAGTTGGCGCCGAGCCGGCAAATATACGGACCTCGACGAAAACACCGTATAAATCTTACACCCGTCTCAATGTCCCCGGAATATTGTCAGAACCGTTATTTTACAATATCACTAGAAAATTGTTCGGGGAATTATAATCAAACGTTCGTCAGATTACAGTCCTAGTGATATTGTAAAGTGGCGGCGACTTAGATACATTGCCACTGCCAACAGACATAACTACGCTTCATGGAGTCGGAAAGCTTTATTTTTATAGTTTTATTTTTATTTGAAGTTTGGGATGAGAATTTAATGTTGCAGGCAAATAGTGACTATTTCACTTTTGTAAAGTTACGAATTGGAAAATATATGATCACGTAAACTGGGTTTACAGCGTATACAAGGGCTTGAAATACTTATGCAATTATATTATTTGGTTGGTGCGACGTCGGTGTTAATACTGTTCTTTATAATTAAAAATAATGTTACTTTAGTTCGAAAATTCTTAAAGAAATTCGAAATTATTCTAATGTTTATGAAATAATTTATATCATGTCTTCTGTCTAAATATTGGAGCGTGTTGTGGTAGAAACAAAAATTCTTAATAATCTATGGTGCGTTGTCAATATTCTTATATAGTATTTTAAGTTCGCTTAAATATTTAATTACGTTGGTACTTATTTAATTTAAGCTCTAGTTAAATACTTTAATGGTATTTGAAAAAAAAAAATTATATTATGAGGTATTATTATAAAATAGCAACATCTTGTGAAAGTTCAATGAACTTAAATCGTCGTAAATATATGTTTCAGTTTTAAAATGTTACGTTCCTTCGTTCATTGCATCTTAACATTTAAAATTACAAATGCATGGTTATTAAAGAGGTGCACTATCATTTAGATTGGTAAACTGTAAGAAAATATTTCATGAAAGCAACATTTTTATTTGAGATTAAGTAATGTTATGTTTTAAAAGTTTATCAATTTCTTGCTGTATGTAAATATAAAATGTTTGAGTTATTTTCTGAAGAATTGCAGTGTTGTGTAGTCGCATCTGATGTCAACACATGAGCAAGGGGAGACTTGTCGGTGCGTTCAGCAGCAATGCAACGACTTCTTTCTAACAAAAGCTATAAGATATACTTGCTTGCGTGCAAAATGTTTTCCTATCTAAATAATCTTTAGTTTTAATATTAATACTCTAAAACTTTCGGAAGTTCGTTTATAATCACTGTTTCTGTACCCGATAGTTCTAATTACCAAGAAAATCTGTCCGATTATAAAGAATAAAATATATAGGCCGAAAAGAAAAACAAAATACAATACCACAACATACCTATCCAGTGCTAAAACAATCGCATAATTGTAAAACTAATACTAAATAAATATTAGCGACAGACCAGGCTGTACAGCGTACAGGTAAGTGGCCTTGCCTCACATGCCAGAGGTCCCGGGTTTGAATCCTGGTAGGGGCAGATGTTTTATTATGTTTGCTTTCTAGTCATGGATGTGTATGTATGTTTATTTAAGTTTATTTCGAATATTTATATATAAAAAAAAATTCTTTGTTTATTTATCCGTTATCTAGTATCTATAACACAAGTTCTTAATGATACTTAATTTGTGTGGTGTGATTGTTAGAAATATTTATGTTATTTATTTTTTTTTATTTTTTTTTGCAGAGCCGTCAGAAAATCCCTCATCATGAAATATTTGGTTTATATTCCAAATAAATATTCAGTGTTGTATTTACTGCCCGAGCACATAGAAGGGTTAATATAAGTTGTATTATTATTTAATGAGTACTAGTCAAGTTACTGCAATCGTTTTATACATATTTAAGTGTTAGTTTGTATAGCTTAGTTAGGTCTTAATGTTTGCTAGCAGACAAACATTTTACTGTGTCGTTGGAATAGTCTCGAAATTATGTTAGAATATTTTATGTATCCTCATTGTTTCTTATCAGTGTCTTATGACAATCTATGTATTATTATCGTACAGGAAGGGGGAGGGGGGAAATAAATTGAAAAAGCCGAAGATAGGTGACGTTCTTACGTGGCACGTTTGTGTAATGATTTCGGAACTCACACAAACTAAGCATATATAACGTTTATAAATCTTTACGTGAATAAAACTGAGAGAGAAAGACGGAACATTGCAATGACGTGGCGCGCGAGCGAGACGGGTGTCGTGTCGTATCGCCTCGGTTCTTTTTGTGTAGTTATCAGGCAACGAGAACAAGATGAGTTCCGTGTGTCAGAAGCTTGTCGCCTGTCTACCGCTGTTGTTTTATTGTAATCCAAGTACAATGTTATTGTACACTTAAAAGGTGTTTCTGTCAGTGTAAATATATGTACTAGGGACAATCGATATACCACAGCGTGAGTCATCCAAGTGTGACAATACTGTCGATGTCGTTGTACAATGTTTCATACAAACATTGTAGGAAACACTGCGACAATATTTGCGGAACCTTCCAAAAATATTGAATTTCTTTTTACAAATTTCCTATCGCCCACTTATAAGTATTTAGACTTTTTTAGATTTTGCGTGTGAATCTGTTAGTTTACAATTCTGGCGTTACTTTTCGTAAGCATAATATTGGATACTAGGTAGTACAGTGATAGGAAAAGTGTCAGTGCTTATAAATATCGTAATTGCGGGGTCACAATTGCAAAAAATGTACTCAAACTAAGAGCCAGTGTATCCCTGTAAGTTTATTCTGCGATATAGTATTACAAATACTTACTTAGAAATGTTTACTCGCTAGTAATTGAATATATATACTTATAATGATACTTACACTTGTCAAATGGGCTATAACACTCAGGGCCTACAATAAATAGACAGATTTGAACGCAAATAAAAAAAATCCATTTAACAAAATTGTGATTCGGTGATATGTAGCTTGTATTTAATCGCATGGCTCTCGACGGCACAAGAACGATGTGAACGCAGGATTTACTTATTATAAAGAGCTTGCGCGCCATTTTTTTCATTTCTGAAAAGGCCTTCTCCGGATCTTGTGAACATTCCATCGTATAATAGAAACGTTCAGTTGTCTTTGTTTTTTGAGAATTTTTGAATCAATTTTGAAATTAAAGTAATAAAGTAGAGAGTAATTTTAATGAAACAATCTTCTAGGTACACCAATGTATGAGTCCTCCAATTATTAAAATGTCATACAATACTCGTAAATAGTAGTTACGTATGTTTCTATGACACGTACATAAATTGTAACTGAATCCCGTTGTTGTCTCATTGTCTTGTTGTCTTTTGAATATATTCTACTTCTTTTTGGTCCATTTACTAGATCTCTGCTTAGTAATCAATTATTTTTGTATAATTTATTATTTAATGAGAATTTGTTGGAAAAGTTATAATGAAACGGCCAATATGCTTTGAATTCTGATTACAATTTTAGTTTTATTGTTTGGTTTGTGAAGTACTTATTATTGTAAAATAAAAGTTTTAGTGCCATTTCATTTTGTTGTTTTTTTAAATTTTATTTTATAATTTACACCCGTTTGTACAAAGACACCTTTGTAGAATTATCAGTAGTATGTAGGATTAATATTTTAGATATTTTAACTAGCACCTTTTAAATAAGCTTTTAACACAACTTTTCTCGTGAGAATCAAATATTTCAAAAGTTAAAAGGACAAGTATACCTATGAGTTTCCGCTGCACAAAGCGGGCACCAGTTGGCTCTACGGTGCAGAGGGCCATCTACGGAATAATTTTGCTTTTGATTGAGATTCAAGACACACTGAGGGACTCTCACGGTCACCAACCATTTTACCAGACTCGGTGGCTTGGTGCTGATAGTCCTTTCACGTGATCTCTGAGTGTCTGTGATGTAGATATCTGGTAAGGTAAAGTGCCTGAAGAGCATATAGTAAACAGAGGGAAAAACTAAAATACCCTTCTTGTATGTAATAATCAGTTGTCCGTATAGATGTTAGATGTTTGTGTGCGCCACAGAGACACGCACAGCTACCTAAACGCATACGTACACACACGTGGCGCGTTTCGCCAACACACTTCTCCACAACGCACCGCAGACATTTTGAAGACAATCTGGTTGTACTAATGTGAAAGACTCGCTGCCCGCGGGGCGACAATCAGGACGCCGCGTGTTTAATTTTCTTTGTCGCACTCTCATTGCCTTATGGGAGGTAACGGTTGGGTTGATGTTAATATTAGAAAAAATACGTACTACGCACGACTATCGATCCTGGTGCGATGATGTAATGCTTCGCGGGCAGCGTATCTTTAACAATAGTACCTATATAGCATTTAGTCTCTAACTTTGTATTTCTTATGTATAAACACTCTTATGGCACTTCGTCTTAATCGTCTGAATACGACGACGTCAAGTATCAAATACCTCTATTTGCCTATAGCCGTATTCTCACAAACAAGACGAATACGTACATACTCGAACACCCGTTGCGTTCCAGATGTGGGTTCTTGTTATTGGGACACATAAACGAATATAAGTCAACAAACAAAACGCGAATACTGTATAGCGATGTGAAGTGCTACCATTTAAACCGGAGTTAACTGGTTAGTTAGTTAAAATACTCGTACGTTTCGAGCTATTAAACTGATAGATTATAGCAATTATTTTTAGCTTACTACTAGTTAAAATATTAATTCAGATTAGCACGAGTGTTTAACTTATGTTTAAATACATCATTTTAGTAAAAATGCGGTACTAGAATAAACTGCGGTCAACAGAAACAGTAATTGTGAAGTATTTTTAAATATCGTCATTTTTTGTTCACCTTTAGATAAAAAAATATTAATCACAGTACTGTCTTACTGACCCTATATCTACGTAACCTATAAATATATTCTAACATTTCCTGCTCTTTTAATCCTGTTAACAGAACCTGTAGGTATACCTACTCACATTCCTTAATTGCTATATCTAACAAATTGAATTAGTAATAGAGACCATTAGAATTGTGCCTATGTATAATAACGTAATAAAACCTACTTTGTCTTCCCGTAATGACAATAATATACACATTATATGGGTGAACGCACAATACCTATTTAATAACATATCCTGCGTAGTAATTAAACTGCTTGAAAATTTAATTTTCGATTTATTTCACCTGCTCCATGACGTTTGTTGAACAGGATTATTAAATATAGCTAAGACAAAAGTATAGGTATAACACCACCAACGTTCCGCTCTATACAATATTTCTTTCGGCCGCCGAGATGTCAAATGGTATAGAGTTTACTAATCAAATCTAGACTTAAACCGAAGTACAGATAAAGTACATATTCACGTAACGAAATCTTTTCTTAAGCTAGCTTTGAATAACTTATTTACCTAAGGTAACGTGACCATAGAAATATATCTCCGAGGAACACACGGGCGCAGCCATGTTCTAAACGTTGCTATTTACGTGTCGCTCAGCAGCTCTACTTATTTTTGGTTTTCAATATGATAACATGACTAATTGTAAGAAGATATATTTACAGTTAACAAATATTTCATAATTTCTAAAACTCGTCGTAGCATTGAGTATTGTATGGAGGAAATATATTATGGAATAACTCATCATGTTTATACTTTATAGTAAACATATGTAAAATGTTAGAAAACTATTCGTTCCTAGATTGAAATGAAATATTTATTTATTTCTCAACATTGACAATTACTTGTTCTTATTGACGTCAAATAAAACATGATTCTACCACCAGTTCGAAAAAACCTTCGTGAAGAAGAACTGGCAAGAAACTTCACGGGTAAAATTTCTAAGATTCTTTCTTAAGATTCTAATGATTTATAGGTAATAGTCATCGGTGTTTGCTTTTTCGAGAAATCGGTGAATAAAGAGTGAACTGAGCTTTTCTCTCAGAAATTTCGTATATTTGCGAGGATTGTAAGTTTTTTGGTTTGAGCGATTTAGAGTCATTACGAAGCTGGCACAGCCATACTTTGAAGAGTCATAGTTCATTTAAAGGTTGACCGCCGACTCCATTTATATGTAATACGAATTCAAACACGACTTAATAAAAAAATGTCACTTGTGGCTTACCTGCCAGATACCGTGGCCGCGCCGACCGCCATTATTTCGACATTATCTCCGAATATCTCGTAAAGTACATATAAAATGCACAAACTTTGCTTGGGACCGTTGATTTTGCACACATTTTGGATATATGCTGGTGCATTAATAATTGTGATTTGCCACCTCGGTAGAGCGGCCGAAATGCACACAAAATAACAGGACATATAACCAACTTATGAACGTGACTTATTTAATATAGTTATAGTATAGTTATAGTAGAATTAGTTCTTATAACTTCGAATCCGCGATCAAAAGTTTCCAAACAAAATGTATGAATATCCAATATCTATGCAAAAGAGATTTGAAAACGAGTGAGTTGAATTCGTTGTGCTGGCCAGTCGAACGCTGAAGGTACCAAATAGTTGCAAACAAAGATTAAGTGGTTGAGACATTTTATTTGAAAACATTTTAATTATTTACAAACAACGATTGAAATAGCTTCTGGTGTGTGTTACCAATCGAATCTATTCGGATACGAAGCTTCGTAACGACTTGGTAGCGTCGGATGACGGTCGGGTCGCTCACTTCCCTCAAATATGGTTGAGGAGGGCGATGGCTGGATCCCGCGTTAATTCGCCAGCGGGTGCCGTTTGAGGGTGTTCGTCGTTTGGATACTTGGGGGGAGGGAGACTTGCCGAGCTTACAGATGCAGATGGAAATAATTTTGTATAGACATAAAGAGACACTTTAAATTTATGTTGAAATTTATACCCGTTTATTTGAAGTTTCTTGCCAGTTCTTCCTCACGAAGATTTTTCCGAACTGGTGGTAGAGTCACGTTTTATTTGACGTCAATAAGTACAAGAATTGTCAATGTTGAGAAATAAATATTTGAATTTGAATTTGGATATTTGTATCCAGCAAAGAAAAAGGACTTGATGCTAATGAGGAAATAATGCCTTGAATATAACCTCCACCAGTACCGATGTGAGGAAGCCAAGGAGCAAGCGGATACAAAAATAGTGCAAATGATTACCAAAAAAAAACCGATTTACCTTACATATGTTTGGTTAAATACAAGTCAGCGAGGAGTGTTAAAGCAACATACAACAAATTTAACGTCCTACATATTCTTCGATTTCTACCTCGTGGTGTTTGTTATCTTTGAATATTGGGCATAAAAATGGTCAGGCTTATACGGTCAGGTACCGGGGAGAAGAAGGCAAGCAAGTAGGTGCTAATCTGACCTGCAGTACCTGAGAAAGCGGGGAAGCGCGGGAAGCGATGGGTAAGTGGGGTCACCTAAGCGTTCTTCGGTAGCGGGCGTACGCGACAGGTCGATTAGTTGTGGCTGCGGTTTCGCGGGAGGGCTGGGCTTGGCGGAAGCAGGCGATAGAGACCTCTGCTTCACGTTCTGAGCCTTTTGGGGTTTGGGTTTTAGGGAAGAAAGTAAAACACAACAATTTCAAAGCCCAAATTATATATCAAAACTATATTTCGCATTCGATGAAAATGGGTCTGTGATGACCACGTTACGATAACCTGATATGGTTAGCCTTCGCGGCGAGGAAGATCAGCTGAAGAGGACAATTTGAAATTTGAGTTAGGTTCAAATTGAAACGAGTGGCGTAGTGGGTAGTAGCCCTGCCTCCTACGCTGGAGGTCCGAGGCTCGAGTCCTGGTCGGGACATTAATTTGTGTGATAAACACATATGTTTGTTCTCGGATCATGGTTGTTTATATGTGTATGTATGTGACGGATCGCTCACTTCCCTCTAATATGATTAAGGAGGGTGATGGCCCGCGTTAACTCGTGAACGGGTGCCGTTTGAGGGTGGTCCTCGTTTGGATACTTGGGGGGGGGGGAGACTTGCCGAGCTAACAGATGCAGAAAAGAATAATTTTGTATAGACATAAAGAGACTCTGTAAATTTATTTTGAAAAAAATATACCCGTGAAGTTTCTTGCCAGTTCTTCTTCACAAAGGTTTTTTCGAACTGGTGGTAGAATCATGTTTTATTTGACGTCAATAAGAACAAGTAATTGTCAATGTTGAGAAATAAATATTTCATTTCATTTCAAAATATTTCATTTCATTTCATATATAGGTATGTGTGTTTATTCTGGGGCCATACAGTTGGTGTGTTTGTCTGGGGATTTATTATTATATATATTCTCAATATTTAAGAGGCGTTTTTCACAATCTTGGACAAATATTCTTTTTTAGTAACATTTTTCCAAAACTAAAAAATATAGCTATTTTATACATGTTTTTCAATAGTTTTGTTTTAAATTGTAAGTGAACAATTTTATAGTTACTTGAATAACGTCACAATACAAATTTGTATGGAGACACATAAATTATGACGTGATAACATTTCCTTGAAGTACAAAATCTTACCTACCTTCAACTGATCTTCAATAAATCAACATTTTTACTTAGCAATATTTGAAGATACTCCATTCTTTTAAGAAAGTCTTTATACAGAACTTGTCAATCTTAGTGTAAATTCATAAAGGCCCGCGGTTTTTTTCACGTAAAATAATGGGTTAAGACACAAATCACACCGAAATTGAAATTGTACATTTTGTTATTATTAAAAAAGAAAACTTATTTAATAATAACAAAATGTACTTATAATGCAAAGCTTAGTGTGATTTTTACCACCAATAGTGGTGATGGAGTTTTTTTTTGTGAAGAACTCGTCAGGGGCGGTGCTACAGTCCCTCTCACCCCCATAATAAACGTGCTTACGTGGTTGTGGTCCGGTTGAGGTAAAGGGAAGAAACAGCCAGTGCCATCGCTGGAACAGAGGCGATTATAACTGAAGCCTACAGCTGGCAACGCATCATTAGTCGATATAATAACCACATTCAATATCGATAAACAAAACAGCTACGACTATCGATGTCCATGGGCGCGGATGCCACTGACCATCAGGTGATCGCGTGCTCGTTTGCCGGCAACGAACAATCTTTAAAAAAATTCTCGAAACAATCTTCGGTGTTAAATTCTTACCACGGTAATACTCCACTGACAAGCACAAGAGTATTCCAGATAGGGAGAGGGATATCATTATTTACAAACTTCCAAAAGCTGATAATTCTTCTTTAAACCTTCATTTCCATTGCATTTGCCTTATTACTAAATATTTCTTTGAAAGCAAATTTTGCTTTCAGAATTTTGTGGAGCGACAGTCCAGTGCCTTTTTTTTTCACCACCGAATGACAAATCAGAGGTACTTAAATAATTTTTGTAGAAAAAAAATAACGAGCTTAATATTTTTTTTATATGAATATGATAGATCTACTATGCTAGATTTAAAAAAAATACAGAAGTATCTGCTTGTTTGTACACACAGCAACAAAAAAACTGACCAAAAGCTAAATTTTTCGAAAAAAACTAAAACGTCGGGAATATCTTGAATACGGTGACACTTTTGCCCAGGTAATTTTTTTTTATCTAGTACACCTCAATCTTTCTTTCATTTCAGTTTGTCGTACCAGTTACGGGACACCCTGTACCTATGTTTATTCTGGGTTCCCCATGATTTATTCCCTATATTGTATAACTGGAAGTCGTCTTATCTGCGTTCATCGACGCAATGTTCAGCATGCAAATACCTTCTGTAGTTTTGCTTCGCTGTTCCTGCACGTAGCCATATTACACCATTCTTAAATAAGGCATCTATGATAACCATGAAAATCAGCAGGCATTTACATATTGCTTGCTTGATGTTTGATATAATTAATTACAAGATCCTTAGGTGATATCAGTGGCAGAAGCGAAAAACATAGAGCTGTGGCTTTGGAAGGCAGTTTTCGTATTTGGCCACGAGTAGCTGGACAAATATTCCCCCACCTAAAAGACTTCACAGTAGGTTTAAGAAAACAAATGAAAAAACATGTCGTCAAAAAACAAAGTTTGTTATGGCGTGATGAGGACGTCGTGGCGTAGGTAGGTGAAATGTGTTCACTATCGACCTATCACATTACGTTCCAGAAGAGATAATATGTTACTTATAAGCCAATTTTTGCTCTGTCTCATATTTTTTATTGTGATATACTTATATTTTATTTAATTAATAATTTCATACTATTATTAATCTACAAATAATCTGCATCATACGCAAATACTGTACTTATTCATAACTTTCAAAATTTTTATCAGTTTATTATTTTTACTCATATTTATGATACGTTGAAAACATTTAATAAGTTGCTTCATCAAATTATAATTTAATATTTAACCAAAATAAGTAACCAATTTCTTTTGTTTACTTTGTCAACCCTACCAACCATAACCAATAATAGCAAAGAGCTCGCGAACCACCTTACATCCACATGGCATCCGCGGCCGTACTCAATAAATCCCCAGACAAATACACCAAAGTAAGCAGAGCTACACTAGTCGCAAAGACTCGTGGCAGACGCGGTCATAAAACGTGTGACTAGGACAGAGCACATCATTATCTCGCTCGCACTTACACTGTTTATGGGTGATGTCACAACGATTTAGAGATGCGCGTCGTTTGGTTTTGAGTGTATGTCGATAGTATTGGGTTTTAAGTGAGGCATTTACTGTAAAACATTAATTAAAAATTACGCTACATTAAAGGGCAACCTATTAGACTAAGCTATTGCTAACAATAAATAATTACAAAATTATCGCTATTATCAAATTTATTGCCAATTACCTTCAAAATATAATATTTAACAGTATAACAATTATTAGTTATGATCATTAGTTAGTGATTATAAAATTTGCTGATTTGTTTGTGCAGCGAAACTCACTCGTTTTTAAATTTATCGAGTTTTGTAAGTCTGCGCGTGCGCATCCCTATAACAAAAGTGATTTATGGCCTCGTCTGCCACGAGTCTTTGCGACTAGTATAGTGTAACGGATGACCATACAGCGAAAATAAACTTTAATATATAATAATAATAAATATAAACAACCATGTCCCGAGAACAAACATACGAGTTCGTCACACGGAGGTTCCAGGTTGGACTCGAACCTGGAATTTTATTATGAGGGTATATAATAGCAGAATATTGTATAATATCCCATTCAAAAAAGAAACACTTAACATACCAAGAGGGGTCCCGCCATCTTCAAGTTTATGGCGTTAAGAAATTACAAAATTTTCAACAAAAGATTTTTGACCTCATAATGGCGGGACAAATTTTTTGTTGAATATCTTTGCTATTTTTGTATGTGGAAGGTATGAAATCGAGAAAAACTGTATTAAACCCCATTTAAAAGATATCCGAAATGGTGATAGGGTGCCTGTTATAGATCTGAAGTCAGATTTTTTGTACAAGCATCATATTTATAAATGTACTGAAAACGTGAATTCCAAGAAAAAAATATTTTAATATATAAAAACACATGAGAACAACATCTTCTTAGTTAAAAAAAATTTTACCTCTTACTGCATGGATTTTTATACCCTCGCGGAAATAAAATATGTTGTATTTTCGAGTATAAGGAACCTAAAAAAATTACAAAATAAAATCTAGCGTTACTATTTATTATTTTATTTACGAAAAACATACCGTACCATATGTGGTACGCTATGCATTGCAGTGAATAAAATTGTGTCAAATATGGTACAACATGCATGCAATGGAATGTTCATGACATAGATAGTAAATCACTCTAATATATTATAAATGCGTATATTTTGTATAAGTTTGTATCTGTGTGGTTGTTTGAGTGTCTTTTACGCAAAAATTGTGAGTACTAGCAGAGACTAGTAAATAACTATAGACTGACCATCTCCATACAAAAATTCGTGACTCGGAAAAAGCTCAAAATCCAAGCTATTACTAGATGTCGCTCTCAAATAGCTTGGACCAACCTTGTCGTCTTTAATTTTTATATGAATTATTGACGAGAAACGTAATGCAAAATATTTGATTGTATATTAATATGGACTAAAACTGCTAGATGGCGTTGTCAAATAACCTGAAACCTTAGCAAGTAAATAGTTGAGTTCATTCAGGCCCTCAATAAGCTTTTGATTTCAGTACTTTACGCAAAAAATGACTACACCTTAATTTTTATAACATTTGATAATAATTACTAAAATGAAAGTCAGAACCAAATTATGTATATAAATATATAAAAGACATAAAAGCAAATCAAAGAATATGTAACTGCGTGCATCTTTACCGATAGAGACAAGGTTCTCGAACTATAGGTGAATCATTATGGAAAAAGAAATACTTGAGGGAATCTTTATGATTTAAAATAGATGACATAGATATTCAGTTGTATTAATTACTTTAAAAAGTGTCAAAATCATAACATATTAAATAATATCACAAAAAATATATTTATGTCAGCTTTATAGTCAAATATTTTATTTTGTGCTTTTTATTTGTTTGGATTTATGTGCGAAATTATTTTCTTTGATCGGCACGAGTCACAGTAGGCGAGCAGAAAAATTGTGAATTCAAAGAAATGCAGGGAAAAGTTCCAAAACAAACACACACCCATAGAAACAACAATAAACGACAAAGAATTCAAATTGTCAAACAAATAAAATGTTGTCATAAAAAGAACAAAAAAAGTTGATTTAAGTTATAAGTGTCTAAATACAATATTTACAAAATATTTCAAAATCCATCCAGCAAGAAAATATTTTTTTAACTACTGCAAAATAGTTATGAGTTATATGCATTATAAATAAAAATTATGCACTTATTAAGACATAATTTTTATCGATATCAAGAAATTAATTAAAATATAAAAAACCTATTAATTAAATGCACTGAAATTCGTTTTATTATGTTAAGGCAGATAAGAACAAACTGTGGAGATGAATGCTATATTTTTGTGGGAAAAATTATATACTGGGAATACAGTAATCCAGTAACACTACAAATAATATCCGGGGTAGTGTAAAGATTTCTGTTACTGAATTATAAGAGCGGCAACATAGCATCAAATAATATAATGCACTAGCTGGCAACGTCTGTTGTCGCCTGATACCTACGGATAGTACTTGCAATGAAATATCAAATGATTTTGTAAACAGCTCCATCTTAAGTTTTTTTACGCATTATTTTTACTAAATTTAAATAACTTGTAAATCTAATACAACTAACGCCATCTCTCTATCTTAAAAACAACTATTTTTCAAGTCACAAAATTTTGTTAGACATGGTCAGTCTATAGTTATTTACTAGTCTCTGGTACTAGTTCTGCTCCTAAGAAAAATGTGATAAAGGAATAATGTCACATGAAAGATAATTCATAGTATGAATGAAAGAAAATCAGGTAAAGATTTGAGGAGCAAGAGTGCATGTATTAAAAGTGCTTCGCCAAGACAAACAACAAATAAAATATTTCAATATCAGTCGTATATATTCCCAGATACACTTAAAATTTTAAATGAAATATTAAAAATTTTGCTGAGGATAACTAAATAAAAAAAAAGTGTGAATAGGCTTTGTATATAACATTTGACCTTTTATCCTTAATACCTAATAATTAACATTGATCAGCCACTAGATTTATTACAATAGGACTGGATTCGGATCAGTATGAAATTACAGAAAACAATTCCTGTTTTTGTTTATGCACAAATATATTTTACATTTGAGGCACCAAATGTAAGTTTGACCACCACATTCATTTCTGCAACTCTGTCTACTAGCTGTCCAGTCGGGAAAATGATGAAAACCATCTTCTGCGACTCTTCTTGCAGGCATCTCGATCTTACGCTTCCTTTTTTTTGGTACTGGTGGTTCATTTCTGTTGATTAGAAGCCTGCCTCGCGATGTGGGCGTGAATACCTGAGATTTTTTTTGGTCAAAACATCAGCGATTAACAATTTAAAATCAAGAAGTGGTATATACGTATCTTCGTTGCATCTGCGCCACAGGAGCCATGAATTTACACAAACCAGATCGATCATGTGAAAAAAACTCTCAGGTACCATTTTTTGGAGCGAACTTTGATTCTGTAGTAGCCTAACATAGAATCTAGGGTGTCGACCCCACCCATGTGCTTGTTGTAAAGCTGTACTGCTTTTGGACAACTTACTTCTAAGTACGATTTTTTTTTCTATCATAACGCCTGACTACGGCTGGCGGATTTACTCCAACATAGGTTGAACATAAGTGAACTACTTTATTGTCCAACCACGCCACCAAAGCTATAGTAGTATCATCAACAGTGATATGTATTTCTGACGTCGATCCTCTTCCCTGTCGGGACAGTTCTTTTTTTGTAGGAATTTTAGCTCCTCCAAGTCTATTAGCCCGAACGGTACCCAGAGGTAAAATGCCTTTTTTGTGCATGAATATCATGAGTTCCACACTAGTGTACCAATTATCAAAGAAAATTTTGTAATTAAGATGTGTAGGTACAATTTCTGTTAAACGTAGAACAACATTACTGCTGGTACTTATGTTCGGAATATTTTCAGGTATTTTGTCACTTTGTTTGCCAGCATAGAAATCAAAATCGTAGGAAAATCCTGAAACTCCATTTAGCACATGTATTTTGTAACCCCATTTGTGGGGTTTATTGGGGTTGTACTGTTTGAGGCTACTTTGGCGAGTCTTTGTGGGAACAATTTGTTCGTCAACTGCCAAACATTCTTTTTTGGTACTTGTAATAACATTTGTCTCAGACATGTTAGAACTTTGTATGTCCTCAAATCGATTGCATGACATTGTCGTCACAATTGGCTCGAATTCTTTACCAGTTTACCAGTAGGGTCTGGTAGTTGGGTAAGGTACTACTGACATGTATATTAGTATACCAATAAACTGTTTTATTTCTGTTTGGGTAGTTTTATATTCTTTGCCCAGCTGGGTTGCATATCTAATACTCTCGCAAACCATAATTTCTATAAGATCACTTGGGAAAAAGAATTCGAATAATTGAATGGGTGTTTTCAGTGCTTTGAGTGCGTCGGTAGGTTGTTGATCACCCAAAAATCTGCAATCTTCTTCACTGTACTCCATCGTTCCTGGCGTCTAATTATATTTAGATTTCCTTTGAGTATTACTTTTATCTTTGGATCTCTCGACGTAGATGGAGCTTCTGCTGATGAAGGATGGGTATTGTCGTCACTATCATTAGATTATTCGTCCTCTTCTGAATTGGCCAATGGATCTTCCTCTAGGTGGTATTCATCGTCTTCATCGCCGGATAGACCTTCATCTTCACTACCAGACGGTATATCTCTGAAATAATAGTTACTCATTCTTCTTTCGGTGGCCAACTACAAGTGAAATCTGTTAAAAGCATAATAAATATAGTAAGCAAACACTATGCAAACATCAAACAAAAACCTAAGGCTTTAGTACTTATCGAAACATAACAAGATTATGCATAGAAACTTCAAAAAAGGTACCTTAATCTGGATAAATACTCTTTCATTTACCAAAGGTATTTAATTGAATGATAAAAAAATTTAGTTAAGCGGCGGAATGGTGCCAAAAGCAGAGAAAAAGTGTGTGACCTCGAAGCTAAGTAAAATTTAAGAATTATGTATGGGGCGAGATACATAATAATAAAGTAAATATCAACTAAGGTTGTATGAGGGAAATCAGGAGCAAAAGTCGCATACCATTAGTTTGGCTGAGAATCTTTATAAAGCGAACAGCAAAATGTTTGAGAATGAGCTAGTGTTTGAGAGTAGATAATTATGCCAAATTGTTGAAAATTATATGTGCACAAGCTGGGTTCGACAAAAGGCCAGGTCTTTTACTAGTGGTGCAAAGGTGAAACAATTTTTACTCTTTACCTACCTCCTATTGACGACTTTCATGTGCAAAAAAACATAAAATCAGTAAAGTATAAAGTTTGCTATACATCTCTTTGAGATTAAATTTACACTCATATTACTGCATACCGTCCCATATATCAAAATTAAAAATTGAGCGCTTACTACATATGAACATTACAATTATGTACACACTGCATGAGGTCTCAGATATGCACACAAGTATATTGTCGAACAAAATTAAAATCCGTAGATGTTTTGAGCAAATCTTTCTGTTATAGCTTCACAAAGGATGGCTTTATTAGAAAGAAATTTACACAAGCTGAAATATTCACATAATTCCGATATTTTTGAGTTTGACAACTCACCTGTCGAGCACGTTTACTTTCAAACTAAATTTACTGTTGTTTTATCAAGACTGCCAATATTTCTCCGTCTCGAAACGAATGAGTATATATTTAGTTTATGGTTTTTAATGTTGCCAATTGTCAAACTTGGAAAGAATTTAAATTTTTTGCAAAAAAGTTAAGTGTGCAAATATGGGACGCTATGCGGTAAGTGGATAAGTTTTTCTTGCTCCACGCTGTTATAATGCTCCAACAGCTGTGCGCCATCACGTAGACCACGCAAAAACAACAATCTTCATGATGATTTCAAGGTGTGTTTGGTATTTATAATATAGGGGTAATATAATAATAATGGGGTCTTTTCTCACCCATAATCTCAGATTCCACACTTTTTTACATACCATGTAAGGCACCCAGTCCTTGTCCCGTATTACAAACTCCGACACACGTAGTCGACAATTAATTCTCACCACAGATTCAGACAATATTCACCATAGATCAGTGGCGTAGCGTGCCTTGAATCAAAATTAGTGGGGGGCCCAAATGAAGGGTAAAGATTTCTCACAAAAGTAATAAAAATGCTTGCATTAAACTAAATTAAAAATTTATTGATTATAAGATATCACTTCCTCCTCGAAATTGAGCTAGCCAAACAATTCAAATTAAATATACACTATTCTTGCCTTTTTTTCGCCAAATTGTTTACTAGATTATCTATAGCTGAAGACGAATTCAGTTTTTCCGTTTCTGCCTCTATAGACATTAGTGACAAGTCTGATAGTCGTTCCTGTCCCATCAAAGTCCTTAGGTAATTTAGTTGGTACAAAGTTTTCATGATTAATAAACAATTTTTCTTTATCGCTAATAAAACGTCGTTCGTCGAAAACCATCTAGCTAGTAGGACATACTTTTTTGAGGGTAATTTTATATTTTTCAGATGAATCGTTACTCAACATTGCCCAGCGTTTTTTACTGTCGCTAAAACAGTATATACTTTTTCTAAATTATCGAAAAATTTAATTAAATTTTCTTCAGACTTCTTAGAATCAGAGATTTGGGTTTCTTCTATTTCCGGATGGACATCTAATGGATGCTGCGTTCCAGTTGCCGCTTACAGCGCTATCAGACTAAAAACTGCTCATAACCACCGTTCCGAATCGTTTGAGCGCGATTCGGAACGGTGATATGTAAAAAAGTGATATGTGCTATTGCAATCGGAACGGTAAATATCGCGCGAACATTTTGATTGTTTTTCGCTTAGATCTAAAGTAATAGTTTCATTAAGATCTTTTCCCTGGGTGAAACAGGAGCCATTTTATAACATTATTACAAGAGAAAATTAATAAGCAAGCTTTTAAAATCTTTAATCGACTAATAATTCATCAACAAAGAAACGCCATGTGTCAGTTTTGAAGGGCGAGTCAGAGCGACCCTGCTCCGTAGCTTAGACTATTACTGCGTTCCATTTGCCAATTATAGCGCTCACAGCGCTCATACACCCGTCCCGAATGCCTGTGGGCGCGCTCACAGCGATATCATACGTCATCAATGACGTCATAAACGCCGCCAGCTTCCCGCTCAGTGCGCAAGCTACCGAGCATGGTCGCTGTGAGGGGCCTGTCAAAACTGACACATGTCGTTACTTTGTTGATGTTTTTATTAGTCGCGATTAAGCTTGCTTATTAATTTTCTTTTGTAATAATGTTAAAATATGGCCCCTGCTTCATTCAGGGTCAAAGATTTTAATTAAATTGTAACTTTAGACTTAAGCGACGAAAAATCAGAATGTTAGCGCGATATTTACCGTTCTGATTGCAATAGCAATAATAACACTTTTAGCGCGCTCAAACGAATCGGAACGGTTTTGAGCACTTTAAGCGCTGTGAGCGGCAAACGGAACGCACTAACTGTAAGCGGGTAAATAGCGGCATTTATGACGTCATTGATGACGCATCGATATCGCTGTGAGCGCTCTCACAAGCATTCGGAACGGGTGCATTAGCGCTTTGAGCGATATAATTGGCAATCGGAACCCAGCAATTATACATCGGTTATTGCGGGGTCCCCCGTTTAAATAAATGACTTAAATTGGGGAACTTTTGGGCACACGCTTAACCCCAACATAAAGAGATTGCCTTTTTTGACTTTTATTATTTCTGAAATGTAAATTCTATAGACACGTATGACAGTTTTTTTATATGTTTTTTTTTCTCGGGAAGCAAGAGATTAAGTGACATTGTGGATAACATTTTACTAATTTTTGCTTACACACGTTAGGAGCCTCTGTAGCCCGGAGGCCCCGTATCATAGATACGGCTGATACGGCGGTAGCTACGCCCCTGCCACAGATGTTACCGATATAGATGGGATCGTTTTAGATATTTCTCAACACTGGGCATTGTAAAATTGTTCTTTTTTTAAACAGCAAGGTTTTATGACAGTACAAAGATATGGCAAATATCTGTATCTCAAAAACTAGAGCTGTTAGAGAAAAGTTGAGGGTAGATTCTTAGGCGTCAGATTTAAATCAGCGACCTCGAATTAGTAAATATACCCATTAAACAAAAAAAAATTCTAGTTTTGTTTCCTCGTGTTATGTATTGGGGTGGATCGGACCCAACCACAAGTTTTCTTTCACATGACCTATACTGAAGTATTTAGGTAGGTGTTAAGCTACACACGTACCTAATTAGTCACTTAGATGCAGGAAATGTCGCAACAAAATCAGCCAAGGGAAACATCTTTTACAGGAAATTTTAAGGAACATTCACATGTTCATCTTGAGCGTCAAGATAACATATTCACACAGAGAAACTAGTTGAAATGTTCTTCGAAATAGATCTTTTGTTAAATATCTACGTGAAAATACAACCAAAAGGATACCTTGACGAAATAAAACCAACAGTCTCGTTTTGTGTACTTTATTATTACTTTTTAAATCGTCACAAACTACAGACCGTCACGACGTCTCTACTAGTCAAGGTTTCGTTGATATCATGGAACAAGACCGAATTACATCAACATAAATAACTACAATTAAAATAATTTTACATTAATTTCATTACCGTTAAAATAAGAGAATATTACGTTTGAATAATCTAGAATCGTATATAAATATCTCTCTTACATTGAAATAAAGAAGAAATACAAAATGAAAGCAGTAAATTTTAATGGAAAAACACAATGTCTATCACAATGTTACGGACATGTAGATCCTCGCGAGTAGATTTCATCAAATATACATAGAGTTACATTTTAATTTAAAGTTAAGCATTCGACATTTCAAGAAAGCAATAGGCGAAGTAGATTACAAGATGGCGGCTACGAATCCAAGCACTTCACTTACACTTAAAGCTTTACTTGCGTGGGTTTATTAAAAATGTATTAATATGAAATTACAAAACGATTTATCGTATAAAATGTATACCTAGTGCTTTGTTGAAAAATCTAAAAATTAAGTCACTTTTCACTGAAGTGCGATTAAATACACAAAATACATGATTCTTGTACTTATTTATGGTTTTAATACAAAATCGTTATCCATTCGTTGGTGAGTTATTATTCTGATCAGTTAAAACATAGATGTACTTTTCCACTTTCGAGGTTAACCCCACTTCAGTGCAAAGTGTTACCATTAAAGAAATATATTACATTTCATTATAATTATGTAATTATTACGCATTAGCACACTAGAAATAAAAATTAATATTAAACTCTTATAATCAATCAAATAATTTTTAACAACAATCTGTGATTTTATAGGTATTTATAGTTTTTTTAACGATAGTCCTGCCATCGTTGTATTGTGTATTGGTATTTCAGTAAACTGATGAAAAATTCACAATTATTGTTATAAGTATCACACGCACATTCATACATCTTATTTGTGGATATTTGCTAATTTGTTCTCAGTATCTTTATGTCGGATAGCTTTAATAGAATGCAATATTCAAAACCATCAAAATACACATATAATTTATCTGTCACTCGGTGAAAAAAGCCAAAATTCATTAAATAATATTTAATTTGAAATGTGTTATTGTTCAGTCACAACAAACTGATTTGATTTAGTCCAGTATAATCCAATTTCGATTAAATAAAGATGATAAACCATCAGTCAATATGAAAATACACAAAATTAATTACCTCAACTCAAATCAGCTAAAAAATAAAAATTAAACTTTTTAAAATGTCCCATCTTTCCAATTTAAAGATTAAATTAAAAAAATAAATAAAAAATAAATCCTTCGACACTTTTATACAGCCAGACCAGATTTTTACTTTTGGAGTAGTGTCTACAAGCATAGTGACTACAAAAACAGTTAAACACGACAAAGTGTTAGCTGAAATGCTGATTCGGCTGTAAGTGGCACAAATTGGCAACTACCCACAAATGGACAAAGAGCGTATTGTCTCGGGCGGAGGGACGCGGGCGAAAGAATATGGGCGATCACGGGATCCACCCAACTACGTAACTTCGACTGCGAGTGAAGTTGCTTATGCGACGAATACGCCCACCTGAGAATGGAAATAATATAATTAGTAATTAATAAGCAAGAACGAAGAAAGAGTCGACAAAGTCTGTAAATACGATGTAAATCTCCTGGAAGAAAGGGTTAGTAAACGACGTTGCGCCTTCATACTGCATAGATTTTAAATTTCTTTTCTTATTATTAAACAGTAAGAAAGAATATATTACTCCAGGGCTCCATTTTATGTGGCTTTAAATTGACGTTTTGTTTTTCTATTTTTTCATCCGGCAAAGTTGCACTCGACCCACCTGATGAAAAGTGGCATCGGCACCAACGGACACCATTCAATGATCGGAGAAATAATAACCGATACGAGCATTATAGTTAAATTGAAATAAGTTATGTTTCATTCTAACTTATTTTATGAGGTGGTATAAGTGCTGTATGGGGAAAAACTCAAAATTAAAACATAACTGCAGCTTTTCAGAAATAATTAGGGCTAACTTTGACTAGACATTGAAATCACAATGTTTACGAAGCAAATATTTTTTATTTACATAAGATTGCGCCTCAAAGTTTTTAACACATTCAAACTTCGTAGATAAACATAGAAAAAATATTTTTTTTTCTTGGGCAGTACACACTATTTGAAAAGGATGAATAACAGCATCGTTGCTAGGATCTTATGCAAGGTCACATACTCATAACAAAAGATGGAACTTCAGCATGCACTTATTTCATGCATTTCGTATTTCCCAACTGTTCGTACTTTACAATTCATCAATGTGTAACTAAATTTCGAATCTGTTACTAATATGCAGTACTAGTATTAGTGTCTTGATTTCAAAAGATCCGTGTAATTTTTTCAATCTGAAATGATTCTTATTAAATAGCTTGGCTACGAAAATCATATATTTTTTAAATACAATGTATTTATTTACAAACAGTTACAATATTATAATTCAATATAAAGTATTATTGATTCTCAAACTAGGATTGCCTGTATTTTGGTGATCACTTTTGTAAATATCTATTTCATTTAATATTACATTAAACCTGAAGACCTTATTTACGAAAAATTATCATACGAATTAATTAAACATAACATCTGTACCGCGTCATTACACAGTATCAAGTAGCCGAGGACCTACCGTTCAAACCGCAGATTGTGACTACCCTCGATTTATTGCTAGATTTAGTAAGACTTGAACATAAACAAAACATTTTCATTCGGTAGTTATGGAATCTAGACGCCTCAAGCTTCGATACAAATTTAGTACCTAGAACTAGATCCATTATAATACATAAAGGACGATTTACTGGTAGCTAATTAAAACGTTTACAAGTTAACGTTGCTTAGCGTTAACTTGTACGCGTTGCGACGCGCCCCACTCTTCTTCCTACCCGCTTACAGTTAAGTGTATCGTAGTCCTCATTCATAGACAAGTGGTGGGGCGAGTCTTTGAGGATGGCACTCACACAGCGACATTTTTATTTATTTCTGATTGGTCACCGGCAACGATAATAGCCAGCGCCATCTGTCGCCGTTTTAAGAACTATGCTTTTTTAAATGGGGCTGTCAGAAAGTCCCCTATTGGAAAGGAATAAGACTTACCGCCCGAAGTTCAGGGATCTAAGAGGAGGTCTTGCTGCGGCGTCGCTGGCGTACTGAAATGCAGGGAATCATTCAACAACCGGCTTTATACACGTTTGTACATCGCGATACTCACTGATTTCTCTTTTATGTAGTATAACATGTAATCACTATCCGAATAAAGTAAAATTAATAACAAATGCTTACTTCAAATATTTTTACAAATTAAGCATATGAATTTGTGGATCCAAAAATATGAACCAAGAATCAGTGAGTATCGAAGGAAATATCAAGGGGTACATTGCAGAAAAAACAAGGGGTATTTTTGAATATATCAAAGGAATGGGGTATTGTTAATAAGATTTGTTGCATCTTAACTTAAAAACAATTTTCAAGTTGGTTTACCACAAAATCTTCGAGACTCTTGGAAGAAACCGAACATTTGTGAATTCATAAGTTGGTTAGAAATCAAAACGTGCTCAATAGCATTTAGTTTCACACGCATTCTCATCACTATTAGTTTTCACACTCATGCCAGTTAGTTTAAAACGTTGCGTTTTCTTAAAAACTACATTATGTTTCATCTCTCACACACAATGGGGATAAACTAAATAATAAATGAGTTTCATAATTATCCTGTCTCGTTTGGGACCCCGAGCGAAAATTGCTAAGCACTATTTTGAATTAGCTGAAGCTGCAATAAAAAAAGTACGAAGACACGAGCAAAAACCGATAACGGCCACTGAGCATTCGCGCAAGTAACTGAATTATTACCGGTTATTTTAGTGCCGTTTCTTTATAAACTACCATTCGGTTCTACGCTCCCCTCTCGTCTAAAAATCAAATTGTTATCAGTTAAAATAGTTGGCAGTTTCACAAAAATAAAAATAGGTACAATATCAATATGTATTACGTCTTGAAGGAAGTCGAGGAAAAGTTACGACAGATTAAATGTTTTGGTAAAAAGGATAGAAAACTTGATAGGTTTATTTTTTCTTTATAAGTAAAAGTGCAGTATTATAAAAAAATATCTTTGTCTTCTACCTTAAGTGTTCTGTGAACTGTGCTGTTTCAACGAGAAGTGTACAGAGTAAAAAGTGCATTTTCTCTTGGATATTATTAAATAATGTTCGTGTTATGTAGAAATAGTGTTCGAACTCATATAAAACATTTATTATTTCATATAAGACTGCACCATTTGGAAATTGGACACTCAAAAGATTAATCGTCACTATAAATAAGCTTTACTGTAAGCGAAGTATGTTATGCGCAGCGCGTGCTTACAATTCGTAAACCCTTGGGAAGGGCCTGACCTTACTCGTCAATTACTGACTACGCGCCCCCTTTTGTAGTTTGTTAAAAAATCTGAACTGAAGTCTCAGCGTTAGGTCTTTTCGTACTGCAATGAGATAACATTCTACAGTCAAAAACTGTGTGTAAATCTACGTAAAGGCTGCGAACTCGAGCAATGTAGTGTAGGTTCTACGTGTGTGTTCATAGGATCTATTTTCGTATAGTTTTGTTCAAGTTCGCAGGCTAGCTACTGGTTTTGAGGGGGTTCGGGGGCCACGCGTGAGTGGTGAGTCAAGTGTGAGTCGCGCTACTCACGAGTGGGGATTGGGGTTGGTGTCGGGTCGCTCGGCGCGGACAAAGCGATCGCTTTCTTCGGGGGGTTTAGCCTCGACTGTGACAGATTCTTCCACGGTCTCCGTGACCGCTTCAGCGGAGGCCTTTCTGGTTTTAACTGTGACGGATTCTTCGACAGTTTCTTGGATCGTTTTGGTTTCTGTAGGGGTGACGGCTTCTGCACTGGGAGGGGTCATGTTGAACAGGCCCGGGTCTAGCCCGACTGCGGGTGGCCTGCCTCTCGGGTAGGCTAGCCTGAGCGACACGCTCGCCTTCTTTAAGACCCGGCAATCTGACATCACCAATGATCAGTCAATCAATCAATCAATCGTAATCAATCAGCAACATCAGTCAAACTTGGATTAGTAGTTGTTAATAGCTAGATAAGCGAAGGGTGTGAGGTATGACACTCATGAGGTTTAGTAATTATGTGGTGTGATGGCCGGGGGGTATAATATTTAGTGATTTACTATCGGGTTCGTTGTCGCAGTCCGTTGAACCGCACGTTGACTCCATCTGTACGTTAACGTTTCTGTTAATTCTCCGATATAATGAACATCCACGTTTCTATACGATTATTTTCAGATTTTTTTTTTAATGTGTGATAAATTAAATAGTTATTAATGTATAATACCGATGTATTATTGACGTTAGAATAATATTTAACGCACTGAAATGACAAGTGAAACACGAAAGTTTTTAATAAATGAAATGGGTAATAGAACCATCTGAAAAAATACTTTAGTGATTAAATAATAGAAGCAAATAAATAGTCCAGCTGAAAAATAAACTGAAAAAAAATAAAAGTATTGAAAGAATTAATTTTGACAATGTTTAAAAATTTTTCAAAAGATGACCCCTTCCTAAGCACCTTTTGTTTCTTC
The DNA here is from genome assembly GCA_923062675.1 of Marasmarcha lunaedactyla. Classification (NCBI taxonomy): domain Eukaryota; kingdom Metazoa; phylum Arthropoda; class Insecta; order Lepidoptera; family Pterophoridae; genus Marasmarcha; species Marasmarcha lunaedactyla. The sequence goes on from OV281344.1 coordinate 3,625,430, forward strand.
TGTCTTGATGTTTCTTTTACATGAATTATTCAAATATTTTATTTATTTCGTATAGTTTTTACGATCCATCGCCACTCTGATAAAGCTTGAATGGAATATATATAATTATATTTTTTTCTTATTAATTTTTGTTTTTGTTGTTTTTTTATGTAAGATTCGACATATGACACAATTCCTTTATAATATTACGAACAAAATCAAACTCTTCAAAACCTGTGTTTATTCAATCAAGTTTAAAGAAAATATATAATTTGTTCATACAGTCATAGAATATTCTAAAAACCTAATTCTAATTCCACATACACCAAAAAACCTTTATATATATATTCCATCTTCTAATTCGCATTTTTTACTTACAAAATAACCTCATTCACGCGGCTCCTCTCAACACACATAGTGACTCTCTTTTAAAATAAAATATTTTATTTTAATTTACGTCAACTACAACTTACTACGAAAATAATCAAACATTTTGCTAAAAACAAGAAATAATCAATTCCATAGGCTATTATTTTTTGGAATACTGTGAATAAAAATAAATATAAAAATTATATTATGGTAGCGAAAAAGATTTTTCTTATTTTATTTAAAAATGAAGACTATTAAAAAGACATTTAAAAGTATATTTAAATTAGATTATAAAATGTATGAACCATTTTGTTTAATAACCTCTTGCCATCTTGTAGACAGTGACGTGATGCCATCGCTGTAAAAATATCTCTTAATGTCAACTTGTAAAATTTCGAAGACACAGATACAAGTGAAAATCTGTGGATGCTAAGTCAGGACACTATGGCGGAAGCATCACACTTCCTAGCCAAGCTGTCTTAATGTTTGCTGAGAGGCTAGAGAAGTGTGCGTCAGTCCGGAGTTATCACGATAAAAGACCACACCCTTCCTGTTGCTCAATACCGGCCGTGTGTCCTCAATTTCTTGCTTGACCCCATCAGCTGTTGGCAGTGAAGATCCGAATCGATGGACAAAATGTTGCTCTTATTGCGGTTTAATCCGGTTTTGCCAGTCTGTGGTGCTCGACCGCTCTTGGACCACAACCTATTTCTCACGTTCTTGGTTCAGTTTCATCACCATTGGTCATTCTCTTTAAAAATTGTTAGTTCATTAAGTTTCTTTCTGTCATCTCCTGTGGTACCCAAATACCAAGCTTTTTTGCAGAGACAGATTTTTCAACTGGGTTAAAACTGTCTTGTGGGCAATTTCCAATTCTCCAGCTATATCGTAGCTACTAATATCTTGCTCTAAGTTTTCAAAAATGGCGTCGACTTTATGGGCTACAGGGCTACCGAGGCGAGCGGCGCTTCTGACATAAACATTCCCGCTTGAATAGCTTTGTGCTACCGTTACTGACACTTTTAATTAAGTACAACAAGTTATTGAACAAAATGGTTTCTATACAATTATTTTTTGTTTATTCCTCAGACAAACACACCGACTGTATAGCCCCAAAGTAAGCCGAGCTTGTGTTATGGGGGATCCCAGAATAAACATACATGTATAAATATATACAACCATGACCCGACAAAAAAACGTCTGTGTTCAACACACAAATTAATACACCGACCAGGACTCGAACCTGGGCGCTCCGGCGTACGAGGCAGGGCTACTACCCACTATGGCCGCTATAATTACATATAAATATTCTAAGACAAAAATTGTCTTATTTGGTACATAGATTATGAAGAAACTGAACCCAACCTATTATTATATTACACAGACTTCTTAAAGTTTCATCTTACAGTCACAATAATTGAAAATCGCCTTTTTTCCCCAACGAACATAGGGTTGGTTAAAGATGCTCAAAACTTACAGAACACAAATAGAAATCCCCTGAACCTACACCTAAATTCCCCGATAACGCATTTTTCTAATAAAAATAACGTACTGTTATCGATGTTCCGCTGCAGATGCGTCGCCAGGCGATGCCGCGCGTCGCTGTATTCAAGATGGAGGCCGAGTCGCAACAGGCGCGGGTTCTGCTCGATTAGAGACGTTATTTCCATTTCGATCTTGTTTCCTAGGACTTGGGATCTCTGGAAGTCGGGGAAAAATTTGGGTTTAATACAATTATGTGGAACTTTAAATAACCAAATTCAAATATAATGTTAAGCGGCCAGGGTTAAAAACAACCAAACAAATATAGAGAAATCTTGCGATTTCGTATTGTTTATTATGATAAACTGAACAAGTAATTATAATTTTTATGTCTAAACACCAACTGTAAATAAATTATTAAGTAATAAACTATGAATGTGCTACCTAATCTCATGATAGTATATTTGATTAAAATTCATTTAAAAGTAGATTAATAAACATAGATAAATATGAATTGTAGAATAATTCAAAAAACAAAACATAGATTTAAGACCACTGCTTATTGTTTTTCAAACTGTCAGTTTTATTAATCTTAGAATGTTCTTGAGACATAAGTATACAAACATGTACAAATAATAAGAAAATAAACATTTCCTTACCTGATTGGAAGCTCTAAACTCTTCAACCCCAGTGGTAGCCAACAGCGACTTGACCAAGTTAACCACTCCTTGTGGACTAATGAAGTTAGTTTCCACATTGACCACTCTCAGAGTAGAGTTAACTCTCAAGGCATCCGCTAACAGCCCGGCTGTCCGGTCGTTGAGTCCAACGTTCACGAGTGACAACACTTCCAAGTTGGTGTTTGATTTTAATGCTTCGAAGAGCTTTTCGAATTTTTCATCGCTAATGTTCTGTAATTTAAAAAGAAAACGGTTAGCTTTTGATGGGAAGAAAAGGTTTTTGTAGTAGTTGAAGGTAAAGATTTGGTAAAAGAAAAATTATTAATATCAATATGTATGTGTCAAGGATGGTTGACAGATTGTATACAAAAATGAAAACTAGTTCGAATATCAAAAATAAGTAAAATATATCAGAAATCTATGACATAATTTTGTGCCTCTTACATGACCAATCACTTAGAATTTTGCTAGTTAAGATAGGATTTTTCTAAGGGCCGATTTTGCAATGCTCAAATATCTTTTATCTAGAGGATAACTTTGACACTTTACAAGACTTTCCATAGATATTATGTAACATTTTCATATCTAATCTACTGACAAAAAAATTTCTGAAATTGACGAATCAGCCGTAAGATATTCATTGATCCAGATGGTTTTAACGAAAGGTATTTTATCTAAATATTAAATTCTAGTAAAGAATTTTAACGTATTTACGGTAAAATTATGCTTTGTTCACACATAGGCACCGTATAACGTATCCGTCACACTGGATGCGATGTTCACACGCAAGGTCGCAGCAAAAGCACGTAATCTTTATGAATGCAAAATAGAAAATGCGTGCGTGTACAAAATTGTTCGTCTAGCTGCACCGCCCACCCGCCCCCTCCGAGCCCGTTCACACATGGTGTCCGTTTTAGCGGATACGTTCTTTTTTGGATGGGGGGGGGGGGGAGCGGGCGGTGCAGCTAGACAAACAAGTTTGTACACTGCGACCTTGTGTGTGAATGTAATGAGTGATACGTTAAACGTCATACGGTGCGTATGAACAAAGCATAATTTGTTGTCGTATCCGTTAAAGCGGGTACCGTAAATACGGAGACTGTGTGAACGGGCTGTAACAATGTAAAAACATACAGCTCAAACTACTAAACCTATCAGGTTAAAATTTGGCGTACAATTAGGTATTACGACGAGGACATTATATAAGAGTATATTTAGGGAAGTCTAACCTCGAAAAATTAAGCACAAGGATAAAAAAAATGTATTAAAGTTCATCAGACCTCAAAATACGAATGTTAATTACCTTACAAAGCTATTGAGATAGAATTAATACCTTAATGTTATTCCAGTTGAGATCAGTCATCTTGGCATCATTGTCGGCAACTTTCTTGATTGTTTCTTCAGGGTCGGTGTCGTTGGGTGGGTCCATGGGGAATATCTTGAAGTGGATAAAGGTTATTTATTTAATTCGTGATAGTATATAGTAAAAGGTTTACACAACACAATTAATTATGATTGGCCAGTTCAATGAAAAATCTTATTCTTAGGTTTATTTATTATATTACTCTTTTTGTAGAACACACAATATATTCTAATGAACTTAAGTAACAAAGAAACCATAAAGTAGACGAATATGTCATCAAAATCTCAAGTTTATTTAAGCAAAACAATGAAACAAACGTAAACTTAAAAATCTCACTTTTCAAGTTTCATCTCACTTTACAAATGTAAAGATTCTAAGTATACTCTTAAATATTTTCTAGCTTTAGTTGTATAACACGCGTTCCATAATCATATTATGAGCATGTTCTGTTTTTCTAAAAAAGTTTCTTCCATTTGTCCAGGTCGCTCGTCTTGGAGGGAATCCTTTACTTGAGGCGTTACTCGATGAATTATTGAGTTGGCGCCGAGCCGGCAAATACACGGACCTCGACGAAAACACCGTATAAATCTTACACCCGTCTCAATGTCCCCGGAATATTGTCAGAACCGTTATTTTACAATATCACTAGAAAATTGTTCGGGGAATTATAATCCTAGTGATATTGTAAAGTGGCGGCGACTTAGATACATTGCCACTGCCAACAGACATAACAACGCTTCATGGAGTCGGAAAGCTTTATTTTTATAGTTTTATTTTTATTTGAAGTTTGGGTGAGAATTTAATGTTGCAGGCAAATAGTGACTATTTCACTTTTGTAAAGTTACGAATTGGAAAATATATGATCACGTAAACTGGGTTTACAGCGTACACAAGGGCTTGAAATACTTATGCAATTATATTATTTGGTTGGTGTGACGTCGGTGTTAATACTGTTCGTTATAATAAAAATAATGTTACTTTAGTTCGAAAATTCTTAAAGAAATTCGAAATTATTCTAATGTTTATGAAATAATTTAGATCATGTCTTCTGTCTAAATATTGGAGCGTGTTGTGGTAGAAACAAAAATTCTTAATAATCTATGGTGCGTTGTCAATATTCTTATATAGTATTTTAAGTTCGCTAAAATATTTAATCACGTTGGTACTTATTTAATTTAGGCTCTAGTTAAATACTTTAATGGTATTTGAAAAAAAAATAATATTATGAGGTAATATTATAAAATAGCAACATCTTGTTAAAGTTCAATGAACTTAAATCGTCGTAAATATTTGTTCCAGTTTTAAAATGTTACGTTCCTTCGTTCATTGCATCTTAACATTTAAAATTACAAATGCATGGTTATTAAAGAGGTGCACTATCATTTAGATTGGTGAACTGTAAAAATATATTTCATGAAAGCAACATTTTTATTTGAGATTAAGTAATGTTATGTTTTAAAAGTTTATCAATTTCTTGCTGTATGTAAATATAAAATGTTTGTGTTATTTTCTGAAGAATTGCAGTGTTGTGTAGTCGCATCTGATGTCAACACATGAGCAAGGGGAGACTTGTCGGTGCGTTCAGCAGCAATGCAACGACTTCTTTCTAACAAAAGCTATAAGATATACTTGCTTGCGTGCAAAATGTTTTCCTATCTAAATAATCTTTAGTTTTAATATTAATACTCTAAAACTTTCGGAAGTTCGTTTATAATCACTGTTTCTGTACCCGATAGTTCTAATTACCAAGAAAATCTGTCCGATTATAAAGAATAAAATATATAGGCCGAAAAGAAAAAAAATTACAACACCACAACATACCTATCCAGTGCTAAAACAATCGCATAATTGTAAAACTAATACTAAATAAATATTAGCGACAGACCAGGCTGTACAGCGTACAGGTAAATGGCCTTGCCTTACATGCCAGAGGCCCGGGTTTGAATCCTGGTAGGGGCAGATGTTTTATTATGTTTGCTTTCTAGTCATGGATGTGTATGTATGTATGTTTATTTAAGTTTATTTCGAATATTTATATATTAAAAAAAAATTCTTTGTTTATTTATCCGTTATCTAGTATCTATAACACAAGTTCTTAATGATACTTAATTTGTGTGGTGTGATTGTTAGAAATATTTATTTTATTTATTTATTTTTATTTTATTTTGCAGAGCCGTCAGAAAATCCCTCATCAAGAAATATTTGGTTTATATTCCAAATATATATTCAGTGTTGTATTTACTGCTCGAGCACATAGAAGGGTTAATATAAGATGTATTATTATTTAATGAGTACTAGTCAAGTTACTGCAATCGTTTTATACATATTTAAGTGTTAGTTTGTATAGCTTAGTTAGGTCTTAATGTTTGCTAGCAGACAAGAATTTTACTGTGTCGTTGGAATAGTCTTGAAATTATGTTAGAATATTTTATGTATCCTCATTGTTTCTTATCAGTGTCTTAACTAATGACAATCTATGTATTATTATCGTACAGGAAGGGGGAGGGGGGGAATAAATTTAAAAAGCCGAAGATAGGTGACGTTCTTACGTGGCACGTTTGTGTAATGATTTTGGAACTCACACAAACTAAGCATATAACGTTTATAAATCTTTACGTGAATAAAACTGAGAGAGAGAGAGACGGAACATTGCAATGACGTGGCGCGCGAGCGAGACGGGTGTCGTGTCGTATCGCCTCGGTTCTTTTTGTGTAGTTATCAGGCAACGAGAACAAGATGAGTTCCGTGTGTCAAAAGCTTGTCGCCTGTCGACCGCTGTTGTTTTATTGTAATCCAAGTACAATGTTATTGTACACTTAAAAGGTGTTTCTGTCAGTGTAAGTATATGTACTAGGGACAATCGATATACCACAGCGTGAGTCATCCAAGTGTGACAATACTGTCGATGTCGTTGTACAATGTTTCACACAAACATTGTAGGAAACACTGCGACAATATTTGCGGAACCTTCCAAAAATATTGAATTTCTTGTTACAAATTTCCTATCGCCCACTTATAAGTATTTAGATTTTTTTAGATTTTGCGTGTGAATCTGTTAGTTTACAATTCTGGCGTTACTTTTCGTAAGAATAATATTGGATACTAGGTAGTACAGTGATAGGAAAAGTGGCAGTGCTTATAAATATCGTAATTTCGGGGTCACAATTGCAAAAAATGTACTCACACTAAGAGCCTGTGTATCCCTGTAAGTTTATTCTGCGATATAGTATTTGTACTCACTTAGAAAGTGTTTACTCGCTAGTAATTGAATATATATACTTATAATGATACTTACACTTGTCAAATGGGCTATAACACTCAGGGCCTACAATAAATTGACAGATCTGAACGCAAATTAAAAAATCCATTTAACAAAATTGTGATTCGGTGATATGTAGCTTGTATTTAATCGCGTGGCTCTCGACGGCACAAGAACGATGTGAACGCAGGATTTACTTATTATAAAGAGCTTGCGCGCCATTTTTTCATTTCTGAAAAGGCCTTCTCCGGATCTTGTGAACATTCCATCGTATAATAGAAACGTTCAGTTGTCTTTGTTTTTTGAGAATTTTTGAATCAATTTTGAAATTAAAGTAATAAAGTAGAGAGTAATTTTAATGAAACAATCTTCTGGGTACACCAATGTATGAGTCCTCCAATTATTAAAATGTCCTACAATACTCGTAAATAGTAGTTACGTATGTTTCTATGACACGTACATAAATTGAAACTGAATCCCGTTGTTGTCTCATTGTCTTGTTGTCTTTTGAATATATTCTACTTCTTTTTGGTCCATTTACTAGATCTCTGCTTAATAATCAATTATTTTTGTATAATTTATTATTTAATAAGAATTTGTTGGAAAAGTTATAATGTTATAATGAAACGGCCAATATGCTTTGAATTTTGATTACAATTTTAGTTTTATTGTTTGGTTTGTGAAGTACTTATTATTGTAAAATAAAAGTTTTAGTGCCATTACATTTTGTTTTTTTTTAATTTTATTTTATAATTTACACCCGTTTGTACAAAGACACCTTTGTAGAATTATCAGTAGTGTGTAGGATTAATATTTTAGATATTTTAACTAGCACCTTTTAAATAAGCTTTTAACACAATTTTTCTCGTGAGAATCAAATATTTCAAAAGTTAAAAGGACAAGTATACCTATGGGTTTCCGCGGCACAAAGCGGGCACCAATTGGCTTTACGGAGCAGAGGGCCATCTACGGAATAATTTTGCTTTTGTTTGAGATCCAAGACACACTGAGGGACTCTCACGGCCACCAACCATTTTACCAGACTCGGTGGCTTGGTGCTGATAGTCCTTTCACGTGATCTCTGAGTGTCTGTGATGTAGATATCTGGTAAGGTAAAGTGCCTGAAGAGCATATAGTAAACAGAGGGAAAAACTAAAATACCCTTCTTGTATGTAATAATCAGTTGTCCGTATAGATGTTAGATGTTTGTGTGCGCCACAGAGACACGCACAGCTACCTAAACGCATGCGTGCACACACGTGGCGCGTTTCGTCAACACACTTCTCCAGAACGCACCGCAGACATTTTGAAGACAATCTGATTGTACTAATGTGAAAGACTCGCTGCCCGCGGGGCAACAATCAGGACGCCGCGTGTTTAGCTCTTTGTTGCACTCTCATTGCCTTATGGGAGGTAACGGTTCGGTTGATGTTAATATTAGAAAAAATACGTACTACGCGCGACTATCGATCCTGGTGCGCTGATGTTGTAATGCTCCGCGGGCAGCTTATCTTTAACAATAGTACCTATATAGCATTTAGTCCTTAACTCTGTATTTCTTATGTATAAACACTCTTATGGTCGCACTTCGTCTTAATCGTCTGAATACGACGACGTCAAGTATCAAATACCTCTATTTGCCTATACCCCTATTCTCACAAACAAGACGAATACGTAAATACTCGAACACCCGTTGCGTTCCAGATGTGGGTTCTTGTTATTGGGACATATAAACGAATACAAGTAAACAAACAAAACGCGAATACTATATAGCGATGTGAAGTGCTACCATTTAAACCGGAGTTAACTGGTTAGTTAGTTAAAATACTCGTACGTTTCGAGCTATTAAACTGATAGATTATAGCAATTATTTTTAGCTTACTACTAGTTAAAATATTAATTCAGATCAGCACGAGTGTTTAACTTATGTTTAAATACATCATTTTAGTAAAAATGCGGTACTAGAATAAACTACGGTCAACAGAAACAGTCAGTAATTGTGAAGTATTTTTAAATATCGTCATTTTTTGTTCACCTTTAGATTAAAAAAATATTAATCACAGTACTGTCTTACTGACCCTATACGTCGTATTTGCCGTCGTAACATATAAATATATTCTAACATTTCCTGCTCTTTTAATCCTGTTAACAGAACCTATAGGTATACCTACTCAAATTCCTTAATTGCTATATCTAACAAATTGAATTAGTAATAGAGACCATTAGAATTGTGCCTATGTATAATAACGTAATAAAACCTACTTTGTCTTCCCGTAATGACAATAATATACACATTTTAGGTGTGAACGCACAATACCTATTTAATAACATATCCTGCGTAGTAATTAAACTGCTTGAAAATTTAATTTTCGATTTATTTCACCTGCTCCATGACGTTTGTTGAACAGGATTATTAAATATAGCTAAGACAAAAGTATAGGTATAACACCACCAACGTTCCGCTCTATACAATACCTCTTTCGGCCGCCGAGATGTCAAGTGGTATAGAGTTTACTAATCAAATCTAGACTTAAAAGAAGTACAGATAAAGTACATATTCACGTAACGAAATCTTTTCTTAAGCTAGCTTTGATTAACTTATTTACCTAAGGTAACGTGACCATAGAAATATATCTCCGAGGAACACACGGGCGCAGCCATGTTCTAAACGTTGCTATTTACGTGTGGCTCAGCACTTATTTTTGGTTTTCAATATGATAACATGACTAAGAAGATATAGGGGAAGGGTGGGCAGGACGGATAATAATCTTTTCAAACACCTGTTATTTCTATATTATACACAGTATTAGGTATTTAATTAATGAAACTAGTAAAGTATTTCATCAGTCTTTATTATGGCAAGTTTCGTTCATCAGTCTTAAATATTTTTTCAGTCTTAGAAAAAGAAGGAAAAGTGGGAATTATCCAACCTACCCGAATAGGGGTGGGTAAGATGGATTCTATAGTAGAGCCAAACGGACATTGCTATTAAAGTACTCAAGGCAGCAAATATGCTCAAATGCTCGAAATAATAAAATTAAATACAAAATCAAAATCCTAATATATCTAGTTTAAAAAAATAAAATAAAACATAAATCAAACAAAAATAGACTCCATAAAATCAAATTAAACAAAACAAACAAATTATATAAGTATTTTTCTCCTTACTTTATAATTTATAAACTTAAACAAATCTAACATTTACGATCTACCTATAAAGTAAAAATTTTGGTTTTACCAATTTAATCATTCATACAAAAATCACAAAAATATGATCCAAAACCCGTATAACTTGTGCAAAGTTCATGTGTCCACACTTCGCATTGGCTACACTGGTTCCAATCCTCATTTGGAGGATATTCATAAGGTTCGTTACAAACAGAACAAAAATATTCTTTATTTTCTTTATTACTCAATTTCTTTTTTTGGTTTACTTTTTGGCTTTTGTTTGGTTCCACTTGTTGAAGGTATTGGTTTAGTTTCTTCGAGATTTAATTTTGGTTTTTTCTTTGGGTGTATAGTTTTAGTAACCTTTGATATCTTCCTAATAGCCTTATTTTCTAGATCTTCTTTTATTCGAGTGCTCGTAAGAATCTCTGCCTTGTGAAGTTTTCTCTTCGTTTTGGTAATTTTGTTTTTTGTGTAAAGTGGAAGCGGTCTGAGATGAGCTGTTGTAAAATTTTCAAGGACAGTTATCTGAGATGGTGGTGGCGACTTGCAGCTGACAAGGAGATTTTGCAGGTGTTGGAGTGGTCATCCTTGGTGATGAGATAGAAAATTGGTGTAACGGTTGCTGCAGCGAATCAATATTTTCATTTGTTTCAGATGTATCAAGACGTAAAGCATCAATAGTTTGAGGATTGTTGTTGAGGGTGTGTTCATTTCCTTCAGCTTCTCGTTCATTTATATCGTGAAAAAGCGACGACGTCACGTAAATGAATTTGTTAAAAGGCCATATACCGGCTGCTTTGAAGCCGCTTATTGCATTCTGGGGAACCGAAGCTTTTAAATAAGCTGGGGATAAAAGTCTTGATATATACATTTCATTTATAATTCGACCTGGGTGCTGCTTTTGGAATGTATATATTTCTTGTTCAAAATATGTTTTTAGGGGTCCGTAAATGCCAACATCTAATGGTTGCACCTTATGCGATGTGTGAGGTGGGATTGAAAGCATGACAACATTGTGATCACGAGCATATTGAATTGCGGGAAGAGATTTATGTGACATGAGATTATCCAATAAGAGTAACACTATTTTCTCTGCAGTTGGCCTTCTATATTCGACAAAGAATACCATCCAGTCGTAAAATCTGTCTGCTGTGATCCACCCGCTTTTCGTAAAAGTCGCTTGTGATGCAGGTGGAGCTCTATCAAGCAGACGTGGGCAAACTTTCTTCCTTTTAAAAATAAAAAATGGGAGGCAAATATGATCCCGCTGCATTGCAACAAGCTATGACCGTAGTTAACGTTCCTCTTTCCAGATTGAGACCATTCCGACTTGTGGTTTGCCATAGGAAGACAATATCTTTGGTGGCTTAGTTGTGGTTGTTTTAAGTCCAGTTTCGTCCATGTTATAAATGGTTGTGGCATCAAATGTATGTTTTTGTATAAGATCCTCTAGTAAATCGTGCAAACGTCCTACCTGGTTCTTATCGAATCCTTGCAGCCTTGCAATTGACGTAGGCTCGGAGTCCTTAAAACTATTTGGGGATTCCGTCTTCGAAAATTGCGAAACCAGTCTTTACCCGCAATGTCACCTTTAAAGGCATTGTTCTTGTTTTTCAAATTGTGCTGCCAACACCAGGAACTCTCTTCTAGCTAAGCCGTAAAACAGGCTTTCCACATCCTGGATGTATGATACTAACGCTTTTTCTTCTTCTTCATTAAATATATTACAAAAACATCCCAGTTTTTTTTCTGTATTTTCTCTTTTTATATGGCGATGCAGAGTTCCATAGGGAATGCCATACATTTTTGAGGCTTTATTTATTGAAGACATTTTAGCTTCATCCATTGTTTTTTTCAAGTTTTCCTCTGACCAGGATCCTCTCGAAGATTTCCTCACATATTTGTACACCATCTGCATTGCAAAATATTTAATATGAAATCAAATGCTTAAAATAAACTAATGCATTTTCAGGAGGGCAAAATGGATATCCGGGTAAGATGGATTAATCCATGATGCCCGGTAGGTACATGAAATATTTTATGATGTGAACAAAACGTAATAAAAGCGAATCACAAAAAAAACTGATTAGTAATCAAATTAATAATAAATACTGAATAAAAAAGTGCCTTTATTGCTATAATTAACTTTCATGAACAAGAAATATGATGATTTGCTTACCTTGATTAAATCAATGTTTTGGCGCTAAAAATTTCCCGAGCCCCACTGCACGTCAAAGATGCGCTGTTTCGTCACGCGTTACCGATTGAAAACGCGTCAGTCAAGTGGCGGGAGCTGAGCGAGCGTTCGAAAACTTACCACAATAGTTTGTTTTCGAGTTATGACAGATATGCATCATGCCCACCCTATCCGTCATGACCACCCTTCCCCTATTTACAGTTATAACAAATATTTCATAATTTCTAAAACTCGTCGTAGCATATGGAGAAAATATATTATGGAATAACTCATCATGTTTATACTTCATAGTAAACATATGTAAAATGTTAGAAAACTATTCGTTCCTAGGTTCTAATGATGTATAGGTAATAGTCATCGGTGTTTGCTTTTTCGAGAAATCGGTGAATAAAGATTGAACTGAGCTTTTCGCTCAGAAATTTCGTATATTTGCGAGGATTGTAAGTTTTTTGGTTTGAGCGATTTAAAGAGTCATTACGAAGCTGGCACAGCCATACTTTGAAGAGTCATAGTTCATTTAAAGGTTGACCGCCGACACCATTTATATGTAGTACGAATTCAAACACGACTTAATAAAAAAATGTCATTTGTGGCGTACCTGCCAGATACCGTGGCCGCGCCGACCGCCATTATTTCGACATTATCTCCGAATATCTCGTAAAGTACATATAAAATGCACAAACTTTGCTTGGGACCGTTGATTTTGCACACATTTTGGATATCTGCTGGTGCATTAATAATTGTGATTTGCCACCTCGGTAGAGCGGCCGAAATGCACACAATATAACAGGACATATAACCAACTTATGAACGTGACTTATTTAATTTAGTTTTAGTATAGTTATAGTAGAATTAGTTCTTATAACTTCGAATCCGCGATCAACAGTTTCCAAACAAAATGTATGAATATTCAATATCTATGCAAAAGATATTTGAAAACGAGTGAGTTGAATTCGTTGTGCTGGCCAGTCGAAGCTGAAGGTACCAAATAGTTGCAAACAAAGATTAAGTGGTTGAGACATTTTATTTGAAAACTTTTTAATTATTTACAAACAACGATTGAAATAGCTTCTGGTGTGTGTTACCAATCGAATCTATTCGGATACGAAGCTTCGTAACGACTTGGTAGCGTCGGGTGACGGTCGGGTCGCTCACTTCCCTCAAATATGGTTGAGGAGGGCGATGGCTGGATCCCGCGTTAATTCGCGAGCGGGTGCCGTTTGAGGGTGTTCGTCGTTTGGATACTTGGGGGGAGGGAGACTTGCCGAGCTTACAGATGCAGATGGAAATAATTTTGTATAGACATAAAGAGACACTTTAAATTTATGTTGAAATTTATACCCGTTTATCTGAAGTTTCTTGCCAGTTCTTCCGCACGAAGGTTTTTCCGAACTGGTGGTAGAGTCACGTTTTATTTGACGTCAATAAGGACAAGAATTGTCAATGTTGAGAAATAAATATTTGAATTTGAATTTGGATATTTGTATCCAGCAAAGAAAAAGGACTTGATGCTAATGAGGAAATAATGCCTTGAACCGATGTACCACCAGTACCAATGTGAGGAAGCCAAGGAGCAAGCGGATACAATAATAGTGCAAATGATTACCAAAAAAAAACCGATTTACCTTACATATGTTTGGTTAAATACAAGTCTGCGAGGAGTGTTAAAGCAACATACAACAAATTCAACGTCCTACATATTCTTCGATTTCTACCTCGTGGTGTTTGTTATCTTTGAATATTGGGCATAAAAATGGTCAGGCTTATATGGTCAGGTACGGGGGAGAAGAAGGCAAGCAAGTAGGTGCTAATCTGACCTGCTGTACCTGAGAAAGCGGGAAAGCGATGGGTTGGTGGGGTCACCTAAGCGTTCTTCGGTAGCGGGCGTACTCCACAGGTTGGTTAGTTGTGGCTGCGGTTTCGCGGGACGGCTGGGCTTGGCGGAAGCAGGCGATAGAGACCTCTGCTTCACGTTCTGAGCCTTTTGGGGTTTGGGTTTTAGGGAAGGAAGTAAAACACAACAATAAATTATATATCAAAACTTTATTTCGCACTCGATGAAAATGGGTCTGTGATGAACACGTTACGATAACCTGATATGGTTAGCCTTCGCGGCGAGGAAGATCAGCTGAAGAGGACAATTTGAAATTTGAGTTAGGTTCAAATTGAAACGAGTGGCGTAGTGGGTAGTAGCCCTGCCTCCTACGCTGGAGGTCCGAGGTTCGAGTCCTGGCCGGGACATTAATTTGTGTGATAAACACATATGTTTGTTCTCGGATCATGGTTGTTTATGTGTATATAGGTGTGTGTTTATTCTGGGGCCATACATTTGGTGTGTTTGTCTGGGGATTTATTATTATTTGTCTCAATATTTAAGAGGCGTTTTTCACAATCTTGGAAAAATATTCTTTTTCAGTAACATTTTTACCAAAACTAAAAAATATAGCTATTTTATACATGTTTTTCAATAGTTTTGTTTTAAATTGTAAGTGAACAATTTTATAGTTACTTGAATAACGTCACAATAAAAATTTGTATGGAGACACATAAATTATGACGTGATAACATTTCCTTGAAGTACAAAATCTTACCTACCTGCAACTGATCTTCAATAAATCAACATTTTACTCAGCAATATTTGAAGATACTCCATTCCTTTAAGAAAGTCTTTATACGGAACTTGTCAATCTTAGTGTAAATTCATAAAGGCCCGCGGTTTTGTTCACGTAAAATAATGGGTTAAGACACAAATCACACCGAAATTGAAATTGTACATTTTGTTATTATTAAAAAAGAAAACTTATTTCATAATAACAAAATGTACTTATAATGCAAAGCTTAGTGTGATTTTACCACTAATAGTGGTGATTGAGATTTTTTTGGGAAGAACTCGTCAGGGGCGGTACTACAGTCCCTCTCACCCCCATAATAAAGGTGCTGACGTGGTTGTGGTCCGGTTAAGGTAAAGGGAAGAAACAGCCAGTGCCGTCGCTGGAACAGAGGCGATTACAACTGAAGCTACGGCCGGCAACGCATCATTAGTCGATATAATAACCACATTCAATATTGATAAATAAAACAGCTACGACTATCGATGTCCACGGGCGCGGATGCCACTGACCATCAGGTGATCAATCTTTAAAAAAATTCTCGAAACAATCTTTGGTGTTAAATTCTTACCACCGTAATATGCCACTGACAAGCAAAAGAGTATTCCAGATAGGGAGAGGATATCATTATTTACAAACTTCCAAAAGCTGATAATTCTTCTTTAAACCTTCATTTCCATAGTATTTACCTTATTTCTAAATATTTCTTTGAAAGCAAATTTTGCTTTCAGAAATAATAAAACTGAGGCTGTTTCTAGACATTTCCTTTAAAGTTACTTTACCAATCCACATTCAATGTTAACTTGGGTCGGCGAGGGCGACTGGCGCCGGAGGGTGAAGTAGCGGTATTATCAAGATCGAGCTGCGTGGACATCCTACAAGAAAGATTTTCTCATTCGTCTTCCTATAATAACTTTTAAAATCCGGAGTTTAAGGTGTATTTACGCTTTTATGAATAACATGAGGAAAAAGAAGACTTTCATTAGGCGTAGGTACATTTTGTTTACCTGTGATGAAACAAACGTTGAAATTCTCATGTTGACGGTTAATGTTCATAGTTTGTGTCAAGGGCAGTATTTCACAGTGTAAGGGTGTTACCACACCAATCGATCGACGTCGGTCGAGGTCGACCGTTCGACGTCGATCGATGGCAATATAGAGCAGTCGACGTCGCAGTAGGCGTGATGGCCTATAATTGTCGGACGCCACCCCTGAGTTGGTAATAGTAGTAAAATAATCCCATGAACCTATACATTTATATAAAGGTATGTGTAGTCTGCCGACCCGCAGTAGGCGTGATGGCCTATAATTGTCGGACGCCACTCCTGAGTTGGTAATAGTAGTAAAATAATCCCATGCACCTATACATTTATATAAAGGTATGTGTAGTCTGCCGACCCGCAGTAGGCGTGATGGCCTATAATTGTCGGACGCCACTCCTGAGTTGGTAATAGTAGTAAAATAATCCCATGCACCTAAACATTTATATAAAGGTATGTGTAGTCTGCCGACCCGCAGTAGGCGTGATGGCCTATAATTGTCGGACACCACTCCTGAGTTGGTAATAGTAGTAAAATAATCCCATGCACCTATACATTTATATAAAGGTATGTGTAGTCTGCCGACCCGCAGTAGGCGTGATGGCCTATAATTGTCGGACGCCACTCCTGAGTTGGTAATAGTAGTAAAATAATCCCATGCACCTATACATTTATATAAAGGTATGTGTAGTCTGCCGACCCGCAGTAGGCGTGATGGCCTATAATTGTCGGACGCCACTCCTGAGTTGGTAATAGTAGTAAAATAATCCCATGCACCTATACATTTATATAAAGGTATGTGTAGTCTGCCGACCCGCAGTAGGCGTGATGGCCTATAATTGTCGGACGCCACTCCTGAGTTGGTAATAGTAGTAAAATAATCCCATGCACCTATACATTTATATAAAGGTATGTGTAGTCTGCCGACCCGCAGTAGGCGTGATGGCCTATAATTGTCGGACGCCACTCCTGAGTTGGTAATAGTAGTAAAATAATCCCATGAACCTATACATTTATATAAAGGTATGTGTAGTCTGCCGACCCGCAGTAGGCGTGATGGCCTATAATTGTCGGACGCCACTCCTGAGTTGGTAATAGTAGTAAAATAATCCCATGCACCTATACATTTATATAAAGGTATGTGTAGTCTGCCGACCCGCAGTAGGCGTGATGGCCTATAATTGTCGGACGCCACTCCTGAGTTGGTAATAGTAGTAAAATAATCCCATGCACCTAAACATGAAGGTATCTGTACTCCGCCAACCCGCAGTAGGCGTGATGGGGAACACCCAAAAATTCCGAATGATGTAATTCCGAATTTGAATATTCCGATTATTTAAATTCCGAATTTCACAATCCCGAAGAGTCTTAATTCCGACTATTCAAAAAAACGATTCGTATTTTACCGAAATTCATAAATAAGAAATTTTAATTTTACGATTTTCATTAGTACGAAGAATTAAAAACCCACTGTGTTACTAACCCGTAATATGGTATTCCGAATTTTGATATTCCGAAAATTCAATGCCAACATTCAGATTTTATATCTAAAACGGGTATATATTAAAAATAATATTCTAAATCTCCTGTGACACAAATTAAAATTAATAAAGCACATTTTGAAATTATACAAATTAGGCGCGACCACGATCGGAGCGAGGTGGAGCAGTTAGGCTGTATGTAGATAAGGCGTGCCGCGGCAGCGGCCGGTGAAGCGCCAAACAGGGATTTGCATTTCAGTCCATAAACTACATCCTCAAGAAATAACTCGGTACAAAAATCTAAATAAACTTTCTCATTTCCTAGATGTGCTCATGCAGTTTTACAAGGCGTTTGTTATTGCAACTAATATTATTCGGAATATTGAAATTCGGGATTCGTATTTATGATATTGCGGATTATTAATACCTCGAATTTTTTATGGTTCAGTATTTTCAAATTCGGCACGTTTCTAATTAGATTTTCGTAATTATAAACGGTCGAAATTTTGAAGTTTCGAAGCAGAAAAATTCGGAATTATGAAACACGGAATTTTCATTTTCGGAATTATGAACCATTCGGTGTTATAAAATTCGGAATTTTTAAATTCGTGATTATGACTATCGCAATTAAGTTTTTCGTATTTATGAAGTGTACCCGGCGTGATGGCCTACAATTGTGGGACACCACCCCTGAGTTCGTAATAGTAGTAAAATGATCCCATGCACCTATACATTTATATGAAGGTATGTGTAGTCTGTAGTGTAGTCCGCAGTAGGTAGGTAGCATGGCCTGCAATTGTCTGACACCACCCCTGAGTTGATCGACGTCGACCGGTCTACGGACGATCGATTGGTGTGGTAACACCCTAAGTGCCAACAAAGCATACAAAATAAGGTAAAAGTGTTATTGTTTCATCAGCTATGAATAATTAAACGGAAATCTGTAGAACGGAGTCACTGCTCTTCTAAACTTTGTTGGCAAATTCATATATTCTGTTTCGTCAACAGTTCGTAAAAAGAACTCTCCATGAAAGCTGTGACGGTTGACCTCCTCCTCGATTAACATTACCTCATATAATGCAATGTAAAAAGTCTTTATAATAATGACAATAAGTATGAGATCGAGTATAAAAAAGGATGAAGAAAGTTTTGGGCTTGGCGGTTAACAAAACGAAATGTATGTTAAAAAATGCATAAAATTATTCTGTATTTGCATAAAAAAAGCTACAAAAATGTTAGATCTGTGAAACGAAATAAATTGAAATGAATGTACTGTGATTACGGCGTCTTCACATTTTTATGATTATTGTTTTGGAAATATCAAGAATTCATAAAAAAAAATATAATATAAATATATACTTTTTTGATTATTTCACACGAATATTGAAAAATTTTATTCACATTTTATGAGTTAACAATAAAAAATATTTGAAAAATATGTTAGATTTTACATTTTTATTTTGGCATCACCGCAGTAAGTTATAGCATATGTCAAATCTCCAACGGTCATTCGTTTCGTTGCTTTTCGTGCGTCGATAGTGCTCTCTGTAAAGAAGTGAAGTGTGTTTTCAATGGGGTCTCCACTATGCAATATCAATTAACAGGATGTGTACTAAGCTTATATTTTCTTGAGAATTATTTATTTTCCATATTTAAACTAACAAACATATGTTAATGAACTTTGTGTATTAGTTATAATTCTCAAAAAAACATGCAGCCTTAGTACAACCTCTACTGTTAATTTTCTTACCATATTTCAAGTATTAATAACTCTGTTTTCAGATTGCAAAATGTTCTGAAACTTTATTTATTATGTTGTTGATATTATATCTATCTGTAACTTTAAATTTCATAATGTTAACTCAACAAGGGCCCTGGGCCCAGGCATGTATGAGAAGGTGGGTTTCTCCTTTAATTTGAAACTATTTACACAGTAAGAAAGTATAATACTAGTTTCTACTACATCGATAGCTTAAAAAAGTCTATTAATTTCATATCTAGATAGGTAGGTTAGGTAGATACTTTGTGTGAAACTGTATGTAGAGATCGCGACAGGTTGCCATGGCGGCTCTGAAGTTAGCTGCAGATCATACAAAACATGAAAAGGTGTGTGCGAAGGTTTCGAATCACTTTTTCATGTAATTGTATCTAAGCAGACATGATCAGCTGCTATCTTCAGAGCCGCCATGTCAACCTGTCGCGATCTACACCTATCCCATAAGCGTTGTGAAACGCACAAACACCGTTATGTAACCCGCAAGTACATAGTTAGTTCCTAAACTTAACAAAAAAGTTTGTCAGCTCCAACAGACCCAAGACAGAAAAGTTTATAAATTAACCGAGATTATTTTGACCTTTCTATGTTTCTCGTCCGCATTTCAATTTAGTTAAGTAAATGTGATAAACAAATTAAAAACATTTTTCCTATAATTCGTTTTATTCGTGTACCAACACCAACAACATACATAAGTAAATTAATTATAAAAAATAAAATCTATATTACTTGTGAGTTGGTTGTAGGTATATTTGTTCTGTATTTTTATCAAAATCATTTGCAACACGCAGGGGTCGAACTTCGCACTCAGTCGTCAAGATCGGTCTGCATTCTTAATAGCTTGCTAGAGTTCATAACCAACTATTATATTATAGGAACTTTCATTTTATATAGACATTTATTAAAAGAACTTTCATTTTCAAATTATCTAAAACGTTAAGCAAAGGAAATGGTAATAATTAAAAATAAAAATGTACAAGATTTTCTTAGATTAGAACTTAGAAAGTCTGAGCTCGTTGCAAAAATTTAGTTTAACATTTTAACTCAAACCAAGCTAAAATTTATGTTCTGCTAAATCGATTTTAATGAAACTTGTCACTGTTTTTAAGTTCAGATAAGGGTAAAAACAAACCGACAAGCATTGCATTTTTTAAGCTTTTAAAATAATAGTTTTCTAAGCTTTCTTATGCATAAATATAATGACTCTTCGTTGCACCCGTAAATTACGATGTAGGTATTACAAAAAAGAAAAAAACTCAAGTCGTAGGTTTAATCATTTGAAATATCTTCGTTCATGAGTACATATTACATTTGGACAAATTTATTTCTTCGCCGAGAACCGAAGCCTTAAACTCTATGTCAGCTATACATTAAGGAAGAGGCGAGGGTCTTCTTTACTATTAATTAATTATGTTATTGCAAGAAGTTACTAAGAAATATGGAGAATCTGTCCCAGTTTGTTTTATAATTCAGGGCGTAAATTGTTTCACTGCACACTTAGCTCCTGTGTGTATTGGTATGATTAAAACCATTTATACCTAATAGTATAATTAAACTAGAACCTCAAATGACTAAATGCGTAGTCAAACGAGATATCAAAATAAAAGTAATTTACTAAGTGGACTAGTGGACTCATCAGTGCATTACTCAAGAATCCTTCATAGTCAAGAAGATCTTTGGGTCCAAGTCCCAGATTGAAGAAAATTTATGGGATCTTTAGTAGTTTCTTTGGTCGGTGACAAATTAGAACGTATTGATGAAGCTATCTTGAAATCTTGGCATCATCATGGATAGCCACCTGGACTTTGAAACTCATGTATTGAATTTAGTAACACTGTATTTACAGGTTTGACGGCCGAGTGGCGTAGTGGGTATCCTCTGATACGCCGGAGGTCCCAGGTTTGGTCCTGCCGGGGCCATCATTTCTGAAGTTTTTATTAAACACGTAATTTTTTTGTAAAATGTGGAGTGACAGTCCAGTGCCTTTTTTTTCACCACCGAATGACAAATCAGTGGTACTTAAATAATTTTTGTAGAAAAAAAATAACGACCTTTATATTTTTTTTATATGAATATGATAGATCTACTATGCTAGATTTAAAAAAAATACAGAAGTATCTGCTTGTTTGTACACACAGCAACAAAAAAACTGACCAAAAGCTACATTTTTCGAAAAAAACTAAAACGTCGGGAATATCTTGAATACGGTGACACTTTTGCCCAGGTAATTTTTTTTTATCTAGTACACCTCAATCTTTCTTTCATTTCAGTTTGTCGTACCAGTTACGGGACACCCTGTACCTATGTTTATTCTGGGTTCCCCATGATTTATTCCCTATATTGTATAACTGGAAGTCGTCTTATCTGCGTTCATCGACGCAATGTTCAGCATGCAAATACCTTCTGTAGTTTTGCTTCGCTGTTCCTGCACGTAGCCATATTACACCATTCTTAAATAAGGCATCTATGATAACCATGAAAATCAGCAGGCATTTACATATTGCTTGCTTGATGTTTGATATAATTAATTACAAGATCCTTAGGTGATATCAGTGGCAGAAGCGAAAACATAGAGCTGTGGCTTTTGAAGGCAGTTTTCGTATTTGGCCACGAGTAGCTGGACAAATATTCCCCCACCTAAAAGACTTCACAGTAGGTTTCAGAAAACAAATGAAAAAACATGGCGTCAAAAAACATAGTTTGTTATGGCGTGATGAGGACGTCGTGGCGTAGGTAGGTGAAATGTGTTCACTATCGACCTATCACATTACGTTCCAGAAGAGATAATATGTTACTTATACGCCAATTTTTGCTCTGTCTCGTATTTTTTATTGTGATATACTTATATTTTATTTAATTAATAATTTCATACTATTATTAATCTATAAATAATCTCCATCATACGCAAATACTGTACTTATTTATAACTTTCAAAATTTTTATCAGTTTATTATTTTTACTCATATTTATGATACGTTGAAAACATTTAATAAGTTGCTTCATCAAATTATAATATAATATCTAACCAAAATAAGTAACCAATTTCTTTTGTTTACTTTGTCAATATCTACCATAACCAAAGAGCCCGCGAACCACCTTACATCCATCCACATGGCATCCGCGGCCGTACTCGTGGTACCGTACGGCCCAGACAAATACACCAAAGTAAGCAGAGCTACACTAGTCGCAAAGACTCGTGGCAGACGCGGTCATAAAACGTGTGACTAGGACAGTGCACATCATTATCTCGCTCGCACTTACACTGTTTATGGGTGATGTCACAACGATTTAGAGATGCGCGTCGTTTGGTTTTGAGTGTATGTCGATAGTATTGGGTTTTAAGTGAGGCATTTACTGTAAAACATTAATTAAAAATTACGCTACATTAAAGGGCAACCTATTAGACTAAGCTATTGCTAACAATAAATAATTACAAAATTATCGCTATTATCGAATTTATTGCCAATTAACTTCAAAATATAATATTTAACAGTATAACAATTATTAGTTATGATCATTAGTTAGTGATTATAAAATTTGCTGATTTTTTGTGCAGCGAAACTCACTCGTTTTTAAATTTATCGACAGTTTTGTAAGTCTGCGCGTGCGCATATCCCTGTAACAAAAGTGATTTATGGCCTCGTCTGCCACGAGTCTTTGCGACTAGTATAGTGTAACGGATGACCATACAGCGAAAATAAACGTTAATATATAATAATAATAAATATAAACAACCATGTCCCGAGAACAAACATACGAGTTCGTCACATGGAAGTCCCAGGTTGGACTCGAACCTGGGACCTCTTTTATGTTGAATATCTTTGCTATTTTTGTATGTAGAAGATATGAAGTCGAGTAAAACTGAATTAAACCCTATTTATAAGATATCCGAAATGGTGATAGGGTGCCTGTTATAGATCTGAAGTCAGATTTTTTGTACAAGCATCATTTTTATAAATGTACTGAAAACGTGAATTCCAAGAAAAAAATATTTTAATTTATAAAAAGAACATGAGAACAACATCTTAGTTTAAAAAAATTTAACCCCTTACTGCATGGATTTTTATACCCTCCCGGAAATAAAATATGTTGTATTTTCGAGTATAAGGAACCTAAAAAAAATACAAAACTAAAATCTAGCGTTATTATTTATTATTTTATTTACGAAAAACATACCGTACCGTATATGGTACGCTATGCATTGCAGTGAATAAAATAGTTTGTGTCAAATATGGTACGACATGCATGCAATGAAATGTTTATGACATAGATAGTAAATCACTCTAATATATTATAAATTCGTATATTTTGCATAAGTTTGTATCTGTGTGGTTGTTTGTGTGTATGTTTGAGTGTCTTTTACGCAAAAATTGTGAGTACTAGTTCTGCTCCTAAGAAAAATGTGATAAAGGACCAATGTCACATGAAAGATAATTCATAGTATGAATGAAAGAAAATCAGGTAAGAAGATTTGAGGAGCAAGAGCGCATGTATTAAAAGTGCTTCGCCAAGACAAACAACAAGTAAAATATTTCAATATCAGTCGTATATATTCCCGGATACACGTAAAATTTTAAATGAAATATTACAAATTTTGCTGAGGATAACTAAATAAAACAAATAAATTGTGAACAGGCTTTGTATGTAACATTTGACCCTTTATCCTTAATACCTAATAATTAACATGATTAACACTGATCAGCCACTAGATTTATTACAATTGGACTGGATTCGGATCAGTATGAAATTCCAGAAAACAATTCCTGTTTTTGTTTATGCACAAATATATTTTACATTTGAGGCACCAAATGTAAGTTTGACCACCACATTCATTTCTGCATCTCTGTCTACTTGCTGTCCAGTCGGAATAATGATGAAAACCATCTTCTGCGACTCCTCTTGCAGGCATCTCGATCTTACGCTTCCTTTTTTTTTGGTACTGGTGGTTCATTTCTGTTGATTAGAGGCCTGCCTCGCGATGTGGGCGTGAATACCTGAGAGATTTTTTTGGTCAAAACATCAGCGATTAACAATTTAAAATCAAGAAATGGTATATACGTATCTTCGTTGCATCTGCACCACAGGAGCCATGTTTACACAAACCAGATCGATCATGTGAAAAAAAACTCTCAGGTACCATTTTTTGGAGCGAACTTTGATTCTGTAGTAGCCTAACATAGAATCTAGGGTGTCGACCCCACCCATGTGCTTGTTGTAAAGCTGTACTGCTTTTGGACAACTTACTTCTAAGTACGATTTTTTTTTCTATCATCATAACGCCTGACTACGGCTGGCAGATTTATTCCAACATAGGTTGAACATAAGTGAACTACTTTATTGTCCAACCACGCCACCAAAGTATAGTAGTATCATCAACAGTGGTATGAATTTGTGACGTCGATCCTCTTCCCTGTCCCTATTTTTTTGTAGGAATTTTAGCTCCTCCAAGTCTATTAGCCCGAACGGTACCCAGAGGTAAAATGCCCTTATTGTGCATGAATATCATGAGCTCCACACTAGTGTACCAATTATCAAAAAAAAATTTGTAATTAAGATGTGTAGGTACAATTTCTGTTAAACGTAGAACAACATTACTGCTGGTACTTATGTTCGAAATATTTTCAGGTATTTTGTCACTTTGTTTGCCAGCATAGAAATCAAAATCGTCGGAAAATCCTGAAACTCCACTAAGCACATGTATTTTGTAACCCCATTTGTGGGGTTTATTGGGGTTGTACTGTTTAAGACTACTTTTGCGAGTCTTTGTGGGAACAATTTGTTCGTCAACTGCCAAAAATTCTTCTTTTGATACTTGTAATAACATTTGTCTCAGAATTGTTAGAACTGGACGGATTTTCTGTAATTTGTCGTAATTTGGATTAATTAATAGGCTGTAGCATATGGTAATTGTTTACTAAATGAAGAAATCTTTTTATGTCCTCAAATCGATTGCATGATATTGTCATCACAATTGGCTCGAATTCTATACCAGTTTACCAGTAGTGTCTGGTAGTTGGGTAAGGTACTACTGACATGTATATTAGTATACCAATAAACTGTTTTATTTCTGTTTGGGTAGTTTTATATTCTTTGCCCAGCTGGGTTGCATATCTAATACTCTCTCAAACCATAATTTCTATAAGATCACTTGGGAAAAAGAATTCGAATAATTGAATGGGTGTTTTCAGTGCTTTGAGTGCGTCGGTAGGTTGTTGATCACCCAAAACTCTGCAATCTTCTTCACTGTACTCCATCGTTCCTGGCGTCCAATTATATTTAGATTTCCTTTGAGTATTACTTTTATCTCTTGGATCTCTCGACGTAAATGGAGCTTCTGCTGATGAAGGATGGGAATTGTCGTCACTATTATTAGATTCTTCGTCCTCTTCTGAATTGGCCAATGGATCTTCCTCTAGGTGGTATTCATCGTCTTCATCGCCGGATAGACCTTCATCTTCACTACCAGACGGTATATCTTTGAAATAATAGTTACTCATTCTTCTTTCGGTGGCCAACTACAAGTGAAATCTGTTAAAAGCATAATAAATATAGTAAGCAAACACTATGCAAACATCAAACAAAAAGGCTTTAGTACTTATCGAAACATAACAAGATTATGCATAGAAACTTCAAAAAAGGTACCTTAATCTGGATAAATACTCTTTCATTTACGAAAGGTATTAAATTGAATGATATAAAAATTTAGTTAAGCGACGGAATGGTGCCAAAAGCAGAGAAAAAGTGTGTGACGTGTGAAGCTAAGTAAAATTTAAGAATTAAGTATGGGGCGAGATACATAATAATAAAGAAAATATCAACTAAGGTTGTATGAGGGAAATCAAGAGCAAAAGTCGCATACCATTAGCTTGGCTGAGAATCTTTATAAAGCGAATAGCAAAATGTTTGAGAATGAGCTAGTGTTTGAAAGTAGAAAATTATATGTGCACAAGCTGGGTTTGACAAAAGGCCAGGTCTTTTACTAGTGGTGCAAAGGTGAAACCATTTTTACTCTTTACCTACCTCCCATTGACGAATTTCATGTGCAAAAAACAAAAAATCTGTAAAGTATAAAGTTTGCTATACATCTCTTTGAGATTAAATTTACACTCGTATTACTGCATACCGTCCCATATATCGAAATTAAAAATTGAGCGCTTACTTCATAAGGTCCCACATATGAACATTACAATTATGTACACACTGCATGAGGTCTCAGATATGCACACAAATATATTATCGAACAAAATTAAAATCCGTAGAGGTTTTGAGCAAATCTTTCTGTTATAGCTTCAGAAAGGATGGCTTTATTCGAAGAAATTTACACAAGCTGAAATATTCACATAATTCTGATATTTTTGAGTTTGACATATCACCTGTCGAGCACGTTTACTTTCAAACTAAATTAACTGTTGTTTTATCAAGACTGCCAATATTTCTCTGTCTCGGAACGAATGAGTATATATTAGGTCTTTGCCTATGAAATTGCCGTTTTTCATGAAATAAATGAAGCGTAATTTTTTTATATATTTTTTATTTCTATTAATCAAAATAATCACCCATGCAATCAATGCATCTTTGCCAACGCATTGGTAGCTTATTGATGCCTTTCTTGAAGAAATCAGCTGGACGGGAGGCAACAAATTCTTCAAAGGCATTTTGTACTGCACCTCAAGTATTGAATTTTTTTCTCGCCAAGAAGTTATCCAAATTCTGGAAAAAGTAGTAGTCTGTAGGCGCAAGGTCTGGTGAGTACGGCGGATGACGGAGAACTTCCAAACCCAACTCTTGTAGCTTGGAGACCGTCTGCTGTGCAGTATGAGGTCGCGCGTTGTCGTGCAGGAGCAGTGGAGCCGAACGATTGACCAAAGCTGGTTGGAGACGTGCGAGCTTCTCCATCATTGTGTTCAGTTCTTCACAGTACACATCTGCAGTAATGCTTGTCCCGTTTGGCAAGAAGTTGTGATGAATTACACCCGCGTTAGACCACCAAACAGTGACCATCACTTTTCTAGGGGTAAGTTTTCGTTTAGGGCATTTGTTTGGGTGCTGAACCAGGGTCCAACCAACTTGCTGAGCGCTTACGATTGTCAAACAGGATCCATTTCTCGTCACAAGTAACAATGCGGTTCAGAATTCCTTCATTTGTATGCCTGCTGAGCAGTGCAAGGCACGTCTCCACGCGTACTTCGCGCTGGCGGTCATTGAGTTCGTGGGGTACCCATTTGTCAAGCTTTTTTACCTTGCCAATTTGACGCAAATGGACCAATATTGTTTTGATGCTAACGTCGAAAGCTGCTGCTAATTCAGCCGTGGATTGAGTTTCATCAGCTTCCACAATTGCCTTTAATTCGTCATTGTCGACCAAAGTTTTCGGACGACCACGGGGTTCATTTTTCAGGTCTAAATTTCCAGAACGGAAGCGGGTAAACCAATAACGGGTGGTGCGTTCGTTTGTAGTGTTCGCTCCGTAAACGTCGTTGATGTTGCGTGCCGCTTGTGCCGCTTTGCTGCCACGACTGTACTCATACTCCATAATTACTCGAATTTTTAACTTATCTATGATGACGAAAAATGTTCGAATGCGTTGAAAACAAAACACTAACTATTAAACAAATGACGATTTTAGAAAAAGAATTCCATGTTTGTCAAATAAAATTAATTTGAAATTAGAATTATCAGTCAAAAAAAAATATTTTTTCATTTGAAATGGCCAGTACGGCAAAACGGCAGTTTCATAGGTAAAGACCTATTATTTAGTCTATGGTTTTTAATGTTGCCAATTGTCAAACTTGGAAAGAATTTAAATTTTTTGCAAAAAAGTTAAGTGTGCAAATATGGGACGCTATGCGGTAAGGGGATAAGTTTTTCTTGCTCCACGCTGTTATAATACTCCAACATCAGTGCACCATCACGTGGACCACGCAAAAACAACAATCTTCATGATGATTTCAAGGTGTATTGGTGTTTGGTATTTATAATATAGGGGTAATATAATAATAATGGGGTGTTTTCTCACCCATAATCTCAGATTCCACACTTTATACATACCATGTAAGGCACCCAGTCCTTGTCCCGTATTACGAACTCCGACACACGTAGTCGACAATTAATTCTCACCACAGATTCAGACAATATTCACCACAGATCAGTGGCGTAGCGTGCCTTGAATCAAAATTAGTAGGGGGCCCAAATGAAGGGTAAAGATTTCTCACAAAAGTAATAAAAATGCTTGCATTAAACTGAATTAAATATTTATTGATTATAAGATATCACTTCGTCCTCGAAATTGAGCTAGCCAAACAATTCAAATTAAATATACACTATTCTTGCCTTTTTTTCGCCAAATTCTTTATTAAATTATCTATAGCTGAAGACGAATTCAGTTTTTCCGTTTCTGCCTCTATAGACATTAGTGACAAGTCCGATAGTCGTTCCTGTCCCATCAAAGTCCTTAGGTAATTTAGTTGGTACAAAGTTTTCATGATTAATAAACAATTTTTCTTTATCGCTAATAAAACGTCGTTCGTCGAAAACCATCTAGCTATATTTTTAGCTTATATTTTTCAGATGAATCGTTACTCAACATTGCCCAGCGTTTTATACTATTGCTAAAACAGTATATACTTTTTCTAAATTATCGAAAAATTTAATTAAATTTTCTTTAGACTTCTTAGAATCAGAGATTTGGGTTTCTTCTATTTCCGGATGGACATCTAATGGATGCTGCGTTCCAGTTGCCGCTTAAAGCGCTATCAGACTAAAAACTGCTCATAACCACCGTTCCGAATCGTTTGAGCGCGATTCGGAACGGTGATATGTAAAAAAGTGATATGTGCTATTGCAATCGGAACGGTAAATATCGCGCTAACATTCTGATTGTTCGTCGCTTAGATGTAAAGTAATAATTTCATAAAGATCTTTTCCCTGGGTGAAACAGGAGCCATTTTATAACATTATTACAAGAGAAAATGAATAAGCAAGCTTTTAAAATCTTTAATCGACTTTCGAATTCATCAACAAAGAAACGTCATGTGTCAGTTTTGAAGGGCGAGTCAGAGCGACCCTGCTCCGTAGCTTAGACTATTGCTGCGTTCCATTTGCCGATTATAGCGCTCATATCATACGTCATCAATGACGATATCATACGTCATCAATGACGTCATAACCGCCGCCAGCTTCCCGAACAGTGCACAAGCTACCAGGGTCAAAGATTTTAATTAAATTGTAAGTTTAGACTTAAACGACGAAAAATCAGAATGTTAGCGCGATATTTACCGTTCCGATTGCAATAGCAATAATAACACTTTTAGCGCGCTCAAACGAATCGGAACGGTTTTGAGCACTTTAAGCGCTGTGAGCGGCAAACGGAACGCACTAACTGTAAGCGGGTAAATAGCGGCATTTATGACGTCATTGATGACGCATCGATATCGCTGTGAGCGCTCTCACAAGCATTCGGAACGGGTGTATTAGCGCTTTGAGCGATATAATTGGCAATCGGAACCCAGCAATTATACATCGGTTATTGCGGGGTCCCCCGTTTAAGTGAATGACTTAAATTGGGGAACTTTTGGGCACACGCTTAACCCCAACATTAAGAGATTGCCTTTTTTGACTTTTATTATTTCTGAAATGTAAATTCTATAGACACGTACGACAGTTTTTTATATGTTTTTTTTTCTCGGGAAGCAAGAGATTAAGTGACATTGTGGATAACATTTTACTAGGTTTTGCTTACACACGTTAGGAGCCTCTGTTGGGAGGAGCCGGCTGATACGGCGGTAGCTACGCCCCTGCCACAGATGTTACCGATATAGATGGGATCGTTTTAGATATTTCTCACCCCTGGGCATTGTAAAATTGTTCTTTTTTTAAACAGCAAGGTTTTATGACAGTACAAAGATATGGCAAATTTCTGTATCTCAAAAACTAGAGCTGTTAGAGAAAAGTTTAGGGTAGATTTGTAGGCGTCAGATTTAAATCAGCGACCTCGAATTAGTAAATCTCCATTAAACAAAAAATAATTCTAATTTTGTTTCCTCGTGTTATGTATTGCGGTGGATCGGACCCAACCACAAGTTTTCTTTTACATGACCTATATTGAAGTATTTAGGTAGGTGTTAAGCTACACACGTACCTAGTCACTTAGATGCAGGAAATGTCGCAACAAAATCAGCCAAGGGAAACATCTTTTACAGGACATTTTAAGGAACATTCACATGTTCATCTTGAGCGTAGATAACATATCCACACAGAGAAACTAGTTGAAATGTTCTTGCGAAATAGATCTTTTGTTTAATATCTACGTGAAAATACAACCAAAAGGATACCTTGACGAAATAAAACCAACAGTCTCGTTTTGTGTACTTTATTATTACTTTTTAAATCGTCACAAACTACAGACCGTCACGACGTCTCTACTAGTCAAGGTTTCGTTGATATCATGGAACAAGACCGAATTACATCAACATAAATAACTACAATTAACATAATTTTACATTAATTTCATTACCGTTAAAATAAGAGAATATTACGTTTGAATAATCTAGAATCGTATATAAATATCTCTCTTACATTGAAATAAAGAAGAAATACAAAATGAAAGCAGTAAATTTTAATGGAAAAACACAATGTCTATCACAATGTTACGGACATGTAGATCCTCGCGAGTAGATTTCATCAAATATACATAGAGTTACATTTTAATTTAAAGTTAAGCATTCGACATTTCAAGAAAGCAATAGGCGAAGTAGATTACAAGATGGCGGCTACGAATCCAAGCACTTCACTTACACTTAAAGCTTTACTTGCGTGGGTTTATTAAAAATGTATTAATATGAAATTACAAAACGATTTATCGTATAAAATGTATACCTAGTGCTTTGTTGAAAAATCTAAAAATTAAGTCACTTTTCACTGAAGTGCGGTTAAATACACAAAATACATGATTCTTGTACTTATTTATGGTTTTAATACAAAATCGTTATCCATTCAGTGGTGAGCTATTATTCTGATCAGTTAAAACATAGATGTACTTTTCCACTTTCGAGGTTAACTCCACTTCAGTGCAAAGTGTTACCATTAAAGAAATATATTACATTTCATTATAATTATGTAATTATTACGCATTAGCACACTAGAAATAAAAATTAATATTAAACTCTTATAATCAATCAAATAATTTTTAACAACAATCTGTGATTTTATAGGTATTTATAGCTTTTTTAACGATAGTCCTGCCATCGTTGTGTTGTGTATTGGTATTTCAGTAAACTGATGAAAAATTCACAATTATTGTTATAAGTATCACACGCACATTCATACATCTTATTTGTGGATATTTGCTAATTTGTTCTCAGTATCTTTATGTCGGATAGCTTTAATAGAATGCAATATCTAAAACCATCAAAATACACATATAATTTATCTGTCACTCGGTGAAATAAGCCATAATTCATTAAATAATATTTAATTTGAAACGTGTTATTGTTCAGTCACAACAAACTGATTTGATTTAGTCCAGTATAATCCAATTTCGATTAAATAAAGATGATAAACCATCAGTCAATATGAAAATACACAACATTAATTACCTCAACTCAAATCAGCTAAAAAATTAAAATTAAACTTTTTTAAATGTCCCATCTTTCCAATTTAAAGATTAAATTTTAAAAAAAAATAAAAAATAAATCCTTCGACACTTTTATACAGCCAGACCAGATTTTTACTTTTGGAGTAGTGTCTACAAGCATAGTGACTACAAAAACAGTTAAACACGACAGTGTTAGCTGAAATGCTGATTCGGCTGTAAGTGGCACAAATTGGCAACTACCCACAAATGGACAAAGAGCGTATTGTCTCGGGCGGAGGGACGCGGGCGAAAGAATATGGGCGATCACGGGATCCACCCAACTACGTAACTTCGACTGCGAGTGAAGTTGCTTATGCGACGAATACGCCCACCTGAGAATGGAAATAATATAATTAGTAATTAATAAGCAAGAACGAAGAAAGAGTCGACAAAGTCTGTAAATACGATGTAAAGCTCCTGGAAGAAAGGGTTAGTAAACGACGTTGCGCCTTCATACTGCATAGATTTTAAATTTCTTTTCTTATTATTAAAAAGTAAGAAAGAATATATTACTCCAGGGCTCCATTTTATGTGGCTTTAAATTGACGTTTTGTTTTTCTATTTTTTCATCCGGCAAAGTTGCACTCGACCCACCTGATGCAAAGTGGCATCGGCACCAACGGACACCATTCAATGATCGGAGAAATAATAACCTATACGAGCATTATAGTTTAATTGAAATAAGTTATGTTTCATTCTAACTTATTTTATGAGGTGGTATAAGTGCTGTATGGGAAAAAACTCAAAATTAAAACATAACTGCAGCTTTTCAGAAATAATTAGGGCTAACTTTGACTAGACATTGAAATCACAATGTTTACGAAGCAAATATTTTTTATTTACATAAGATTGCGCCTCAAAGTACTTAACACATTCAAACTTCGTAGATAAACATAGAAAATATATTTTTTTTTCTTGGGCAGTACACGCTGTTTGTAAAGGATGAATAACAACATCGTTGCTAGGATCTTGTGCAAGGTCACATACTCAAAACAAAAGATGGAACTTCAGCATGCACTCATTTCATGCATTTCGTACTTCCCAACTGTTCGTACTTTACAATTCATCAATGTGTAACTAAATTTCGAATCTGTTACTAATATGCAGTACTAGTATTAGTGTCTTGATTTCAAAAGATCCGTGGATTTTTTTCAATCTGAAATGATTCTTATTAAATAGCTTGGCTACGAAAATCATATATTTTTTAAATACAATGTATTTATTTACAAACAGTTACAATATCATAATTCAATATAAAGTATTATTGATTCTCAAACTAGGTAGGCATGTATTTTGGTGATCACTTTTGTAAATATCTATTTCATTTAATATTAGGTCTTTACCTATGAAATTGCCGTTTTTCACGAAATAAATGAAGCGTAATTTTTTTATATATTTTTTATTTCTATTAATCAAAATAATCACCCATGCAATCAATGCATCTTTGCCAACGCATTGGTAGCTTATTGATGCCTTTCTTGAAGAAATCAGCTGGACGGGAGGCAACAAATTCTTCAAAGGCATTTTGTACTGCCTCTCGGGTATTGAATTTTTTTCCCGCCAAGAAGTTATCCACATTCTGGAAAAAGTAGAAGTCTGTAGGCGCAAGGTCTGGTGAGTACGGCGGATGCCGGAGAACTTCCAACCCCAACTCTTGTAGCTTGGAGACCGTCTGCTGTGCAATATGAGGTCGCGCGTTGTCGTGCAGGAGCAGTGGAGCCGAACGATTGACCAAAGCTGGTTAGAGAGGTGCGAGCTTCTCCATCATTGTGTTCAGTTCTTCACAGTACACATCTGCAGTAATGCTTGTCCCGTTTGGCAAGAAGCTGTGATGAATTACACCCGCGTTAGACCACCAAACAGTGACCATCACTTTTCTAGGGGTAAGTTTTCGTTTAGGGCATTGTTTGGGTGCTGAACCAGGGTCCACAAGTAACAATGCGGTTCAGAATTCCTTCATTTGTATGCCTGCTGAGCAGTGCAAGGCACGTCTCCACGCGTACTTCGCGCTGGCGGTCATTCGAGTTCGTGGGGTACCCATTTGTCAAGCTTTTTTACCTTGCCAATTTGACGCAAATGGACCAATATTGTTTTGATGCTAACCTCGAAAGCTGCTGCTAATTCAGCCGTGGATTGAGTTTCATCAGCTTCCACAATTGCCTTTAATTCGTCATTGTCGACCAAAGTTTTCGGACGACCACGGGGTTCATTTTTCAGGTCAAAATTTCCAGAACGGAAGCGGGTAAACCAATAACGGGTGGTGCGTTCGTTTGTAGTGTTCGCTCCGTAAACGTCGTTGATGTTGCGTGCCGCTTGTGCCGCTTTGCTGCCACGACGGTACTCATACTCCATAATTACTCGAATTTTTAACTTATCCATGATGACGAAAACTGTTCGAATGCGTTGCAAACAAAACACTAACTATTAAACAAATGACGATTTTAGAAAAAGAATTCCATGTTTGTCAAATAAAATTAATTTAAAATTAGAATTATCAGTCAAAAAAAAAATATTTTCATTTGAAATGGCCAGTACGGCAAAACGGCAGTTTCATAGGTAAAGACCTATTATTCCATTACACCTGAAGACCTTATTTACGAAAAATTATCATACGAATTAATTAAACATGATATCTGTACCGCGTCATTACACAGTATCAAGTAGCCGAGGACCTACCGTTCAAACCGCAGATTGTGACTACCCTCGGTTTATTGCTAGATTTAGTAAGACTTGAACATAAACAAAACATTTTCATTCGGTAGTTATGGAATCTAGACGCCTCAAGCTTTGATACAAATTTAGTACCTAGAACTAGATCTATTATAATACATAAAGGACGATTTACTGATAGCTAATTAAAACGTTAAAAGTTAACGTTGCTTAGCGTTAACTTGTACGCGTTGCGACGCGCCCCACTCTTCTTCCTACCCGCTTACAGTTAAGTGTATCGTAGTCCTCATTCATAGACAAGTGGTGGGGCGAGTCTTTGAGGATGGCACTCACACAGCAACATTTTTATTTATTTCTGATTGGTCACCGGCAACGATAATAGCCAGCGCCATCTGTCGCCGTTTTAAGAACTATGCTTTTTTAAATGGGGCTGTCAGAAATTCCCCTATTGGAAAGAAATAAGACTTACCGCCCGAAGTTCAGGGATCTAAGAGGAGGTCTTGCTGCGGCGTCGCTGGCGTACTGAAATGCAGGGAATCATTCAACAACCGGCTTTATACACGTTTGTACATCGCGATACTCACTGATATCTCTTTTATGTAGTATAACATGTAATCACTATCCGAATAAAGTAAAATTAATAACAAATGCTTACTTCAAATATTTTTACAAATTAAGCATATGAATTTGTGGGTCCAAAAATATGAACCAAGAATCAGTGAGTATCGAAGGAAATATCAAGGGGTACATTGCAGAAAAAACAAGGGGTATTTTTGAATATATCAAAGGAATGGGGTATTGTTAATGAGATTTGTTGCATCTTAACTTAAAAACAATTTTCAAGTTGGTTTACCACAAAATCTTCGAGACTCTTAGAACAAACCGAATATTTGTGAATTCATAAGTTGGTTAGAAATCAAAACGTGCTCAATAGCATTTAGTTTCACACGCATTCTCATCACTATTAGTTTTCACACTCATGCCAGTTAGTTTAAAACGTTGCGTTTTCTTAAAAACTACATTATGTTTCATCTCTCACACACAATGGGGATAAACTAAATAATAAATGAGTTTCATAATTATCCTGTCTCGTTTGGGACCCCGAGCGAAAATTGCTAAGCACTATTTTGAATTAGCTGAAGCTGCAATAAAAAAAGTACGAAGACACGAGCAAAAACCGATAACGGCCACTGAGCATTCGCGCAAGTAACTGAATTATTACCG
Organism: Marasmarcha lunaedactyla; assembly: GCA_923062675.1. NCBI lineage: Eukaryota > Metazoa > Arthropoda > Insecta > Lepidoptera > Pterophoridae > Marasmarcha > Marasmarcha lunaedactyla. The sequence continues at coordinate 3,661,359 of OV281344.1, forward strand.
GTTATTTTAGTGCCGTTTCTTTATAAACTATCATTCGGTTCTACGCTCCCCTCTCGTCTAAAAATCAAATTGTTATCAGTTAAAATAGTTGGCAGTTTCACAAAAATAAAAATAGGTACAATATCAATATGTATTACGTTTTGAAGGAAGTCGAGGAAAAGTTACGACAGATTAAATGTTTTGGTAAAAAGGATAGAAAACTTGATAGGTTTATTTTTTCTTTATAAGTAAAAGTGCAGTATTATAAAAAAATATCTTTGTCTTCTACCTTAAGTGTTCTGTGGACTGTGCTGTTTCAACGAGAAGTGTACAGAGTAAAAAGTGCATTTTCTCTTGGATATTATTAAATAATGTTCGTGTTATGTAGAAATAGTGTTCGAACTCATGTAAAACATTTATTATTTCATATAAGACTGCACCATTTGGAAATTGGACACTCAAAAAATTAATCGTCACTATAAATAAGCTTTACTGTAAGCGAAGTATGTTATGCGCAGCGCGTGCTTACAATTCGTAAACCCTTGGGAAGGGCCTGACCTTACTCGTCAATTACTGACTACGCGCCCCCTTTTGTAGTTTGTTAAAAAATCTGAACTGAAGTCTCAGCGTTAGGTCTTTTCGTACTGCAATGAGATAACATTCTACAGTCAAAAACTGTGTGTAAATCTACGTAAAGGCTGCGAACTCGAGCAATGTAGTGTAGGTTCTACGTGTGTGTTCATAGGATCTATTTTCGTATAGTTTTGTTCAAGTTCGCAGGCTAGCTACTGGTTTTGAGGGGGTTTGGGGGCCACGCGTGAGTGGTGAGTCAAGTGTGAGTCGCGCTACTCACGAGTGGGGATTGGGGTTGGTGTCGGGTCGCTCGGCGCGGACAAAGCGATCGCTTTCTTCGGGGGGTTTAGCCTCGACTGTGACAGATTCTTCCACGGTCTCCGTGACCGCTTCAGCGGAGGCCTTTCTGGTTTTAACTGTGACGGATTCTTCTACAGTTTCTTGGATCGTTTTGGTTTCTGTAGGGGTCACGGCTTCTGCACTGGGAGGGGTCATGTTGAACAGGCCCGGGTCTAGCCCGACTGCGGGTGGCCTGCCTCTCGGGTAGGCTAGCCTGAGCGACACGCTCGCCTTCTTTAAGACCCGGCAATCTGACATCACCAATGATCAGTCAATCAATCAATCAGCAACATCAGTCAAACTTGGATCAGTAGTTGTTAATAGCTAGATAAGCGAAGGGTGTGAGGTATGACACTCATGAGGTTTAGTAATTATGTGGTGTGATGGCCGGGGGGTATAATATTTAGTGATTTACTATCGGGTTCGTTGTCGCAGTCCGTTGAACCGCACGTTGACTCCATCTGTACGTTAACGTTTCTGTTAATTCTCCGATATAATGAACATCCACGTTTCGCTACGATTATTTTCAGATTTTTTTTTAATGTGTGATAAATTAAATAGTTATTAATGTATAATACCGATGTATAATTGACGTTAGAACAATATTTAACGCACTGAAATGACAAGTGAAACACGAAAGTTTTTAATAAATGAAATGGGTAATAGAACCATCTGAAAAAATACTTTAGTGATTAAATAATAGAAGCAAATAAATAATCCAGCTGAAAAACAAACTGAAAAAAAAATAAAAGTATTGAAAGAATTAATTTTGACAATGTTTAAAAATTTTTCAAAAGATGACCCCTTCCTAAGCACCTTTTCTTTCTTCTGTCTTGATGTTTCTTTTACATGAATTATTCAAATATTTTATTTATTTCGTATAGTTTTTACGATCTATCGCACCTCTGATAAAACTTGAATGGAATAATTATATTTTTTTCTTATTAATTTTTGTTTTTGTTGTTTTTTTATGTAAGATTCGACATATGAAACAATTCCTTTATAATATTACGAACAAAATCAAACTCTTCAAAACCTGTGTTTATTCAATCAAGTTTAAAGAAAATATATAATTTGTTCATACAGTCATAGAATATTCTAAAAACCTAATTCTAATTCCACATACACCAAAAAACCTTTATATATATATTCCATCTTCTAATTCGCATTTTTTACTTACAAAATAACCTCATTCGCGCAGCTCCTCACAACACACATAGTGACTCTCTTTTAAAATAAAATATTTTATTTTAATTTACGTCAACTACAACTTACTCCGAAAATAATCAAACATTTTGCTAAAAACAAGAAATAATCAATTCCATAGGCTATTATTTTTTGGAATACTGTGAATAAAAATAAATATAAAAATTATATTATGGTAGGGAAAAAGTTTTTTCTTGTTTTATTTAAAAATGAAGACTATTAAAAAGACATTTAAAAGTATATTTAAATTAGATTATAAAATGTATGAACCATTTTGTTCAATAACCTCTTGCCATCTTGTAGAAAGTGGACATGATGCCATCGCTGTAAAAATATCTCTTAATGTCAACTTGTAAAATTTCGAAGACACAGATACAAGTGAAAATCTGTGGATGCTAAGTCAGGACACTATGGCGGAAGCATCACACTTCCCAGCCAAGCTGTCTTAATGTTTGCTGAGAGGCTAGAGAAGTGTGCGTCAGTCTGGCGTTATCACGATAAACGACCACGCCCTTCCTGTTGCTCAATACCGGCCGTGTGTTCTCAATTTCTTGCTTGACCCCATCAGCTGTTGGCAGTAAAGATCCGAATCGATGGACAAAATTTTGCTCTTATTGCGGTTTAATCCGGTTTTGCCCGTCTGTGGTGCTCGACCGCTCTTTGACCACGCCCTATTTCTCACGTTCTTGGTTCAGTATTCTTTCATCACCAGTGGTCATTCTCTTTAAAAATTGTTAGTTCATTAAGTTTCTTTCTGTCATCTCCTGTGGTACCCAAATACCAAGCCTTTTTGCAGAGACAGATTTTTCAACTGGGTTAAAACTGTCTTGTGGGCAATTTCCAATTCTCCAGCTATATCATAACTACTAATATGTTGCTCTAAGTTTTCAAAAATGGCGTCGACTTTATGGGCTACAGAGCTACCGAGGCGAGCGGCCCTTCTGACATAAACATTCCCGCTTGAATAGCTTTGTGCTACCGTTACTGACACTTTTAATTAAGTACAACAAGTTATTGAACAAAATGGTTACTATACAATTATTTTTTATTTATTCCTCAGACAAACACACCGACTGTATGGCCCCAAAGTAAGCAGAGCTTGTGTTATGGGGGATCCCAGAATAAACATACATGTATAAATATATACAACCATGACCCGACAAAAAAACGTCTGTGTTCAACACACAAATTAATACACCGACCAGGACTCGAACCTGGGGCTCCGGCGTACGAGGCAGGGCTACTACCCACTATGGCCGCTATAATTACATATAAATATTCTAAGACAAAATTGTCTTATTTGGTACATAGATTATGAAGAAACTGAACCCAACCTATTATTATATTACACAGACTTCTTAAAGTTTCATCTTACAGTCACAATAATTGAAAATCGCCTTTTTCCCCAACGAACATAGGGTTGATTAAAGATGCTCAAAACTTACAGAACACAAATAGACATCCCCTGAACCTACACCTAAATTCCCCGATAACGCATTTTTCTAATAAAAATAACGTACTGTTATCGATGTTCCGCTGCAGATGCGTCGCCAGGCGATGCCGCGCGTCGCTGTATTCAAGATGGAGGCCGAGTCGCAACAGGCGCGGGTTCTGCTCGATTAGAGACGTTATTTCCATTTCGATCTTGTTTCCTAGGACTTGGGATCTCTGGAAGTCGGGGAAAAATTTGGGTTTAATACAATTATGTGGAACTTTAAATAACCAAATTCAAATATAATGTTAAGCGGCCAGGGTTAAAAACAACCAAACAAATATAGAGAAATCTTGCGATTTCGTATTGTTTATTATGATAAACTGAACAAGTAATTATAATTTTTCTGTCTAAACACCAACTGTAAATAAATTATTAAGTAAATTATTAACTATGAATGTTCTACCTAATCTCATGATAGTATATTTGATTAAAATTCATTTAAAAGTAGATTAATAAACATAGATAAATATGAATTGTAGAATAATTCAAAAAATAAAACATAGATTTAAGACCACTGCGAATTGTTTTTCAAACTGTCAGTTTTATTCATCTTAGAATGTTCTAGAGACATAAGTATACAAACATGTAGAAATAATAAAAAAATAAACATTTCCTTACCTGATTGGAAGCTCTAAACTCTTCAACCCCAGTGGTAGCCAACAGCGACTTGACCAAGTTAACCACTCCTTGTGGACTAATGAAGTTAGTTTCCACATTGACCACTCGCAGAGTAGAGTTAACTCTCAAGGCATCCGCTAACAGTCCGGCTGTCCGGTCGTTGAGTCCAACGTTCACGAGTGACAACACTTCCAAGTGGGTGTTTGATTTTAATGCTTCGAAGAGCTTTTCGAATTTTTCATCGCTAATGTTCTGTAATTTAAAAAGAAAACGGTGAGCTTTTGATTGGAAGAAAAGGTTTTTGTAGTAGTAAAGATTTTGTTAAAAGAAAAATTATTAATATCAATATGTATGTGTCAAGGATGGTTGACAGATTGTATACAAAAATGAAAACTAGTTCGAATATCAAAAATAAGTACGATATATCAGAAATCTACGACATAATGTGGTGCCTCGTACATGACCATTCGCTTAGAATTTTGCTAGTTAAGATAGGATTTTTCTAAGGGCCGATTTTGCAATGCTCAAATATCTTTTATCTAGAGGATAACTTTGACACTTTACAAGACTTTCCATCTATATATTATTTATTATGTATATATTTCTTATTATAATATCTATATATTATGTAAAATTTTCATATCTAATCTACTGACAAAAATTTACCTGAGCATTGACGAATCAGCTGTAAGATATTCATTGATGCAGATGGTTTTAACGTATTTACGGTAAAATTATGCTTTATTCACACATAGGCACCGTATAACGTATCCGTCATTACTGGATGCGATGTTCACACGCAAGGTCGCAGCAAAAGCACGCATTCTTTATGAATGCAAAATAGAAAATGCGTGCGTGTACAAAATTGTTCGTCTAGCTGCACCGCCCACCCGCCCCCTCCGAGCCCGTTCACACATGGTGTCCGTTTTACTGTTTCGTTTTAGCGGATACGTTCTTTTTTGGATGGGGGGGGGGGGAGCGGGCGGTGCAGCTAGACAAACAAGTTTGTACACTGCGACCTTGTGTGTGAACATTGTATACAGTAATGACTGATACGTTAAACGTCATACGGTGCGTATGTGTGAACAAAGCATAATTTGTTGTCGTATCCGTTAAATCGGGTACCGTAAATACGGAGACTGTGTGAACGGGCTGTAACAATGTAAAAACATACAGCTCAAACTACTAAACCTATCAGGTTAAAATTTGGCGTACAATTAGGTATTACGACGAGGACATTATATAAGAATATATTTAGGGAAGTCTAACCTGGAAAAATTAAGCACAAGGATAAAAAAAATGTATTAAAGTTCATCAGACCTCAAAATACGAATGTTAATTACCTTACAAAGCTATTGAGATAGAATTAATACCTTAATGTTATTCCAGTTGAGATCAGTCATCTTGGCATCATTGTCGGCAACTTTCTTGATTGTTTCTTCAGGGTCGGTGTCGTTGGGTGGGTCCATGGGGAATATCTTGAAGTGGATAAAGGTTATTTATTTAATTCGTGATAGTATATAGTAAAAGGTTTACACAACTAGAATAAAATTAGAGGGATAATTAATTATGATTGGCCAGTTCAATGGAAAATCTTATTCGAGGTTTATTTATTATATTACTCTTTTTGTAGAACACACAATATATTCTAATGAACTTAAGTAACAAAGAAACCATAAAGTAGACGAATATGTCATCAAAATCTCAAGTTTATTTAAGCAAAACAATGAAACAAACGTAAACTTAAAAATCTCACTTTTCAAGTTTCATCTCACTTTACAAATGTAAAGATTCTAAGTATACTCTTAAATATTTTCTAGCTTGGTAACCAAGATTTTTCATGTAATTTCTTAAATGCTTTGATGTATTCGATTGGGTAGTGATTAACTTGTTGAAGAATTCGGTCTTTAATTCAAAGAATATCTTTTAACTTCAACTTCTGCAACAACATATGTGCAGAATTATTTCCAACAGGATTTAACCTACGAACCTAAGACAACCTAATGTTGTCTTAGGTTAGGTCTTAGGTGTCGTTCAAGGTTAAGTTAAGTACTCCCTCACCTTAGGTTTAGTAGCTTTAGTGATCCCGTCCCACCCAAGGCCGACCGGCTGACCCTTGTTAAGCAACGAGGCGTGGTACTGTTCTTGATTCATCATTGAGTGGAAACCGAGGATAGCTGGAATACAAGAAAGTTATGTGTAAGAATCAATTATGTGTAAAAATCAATGAGGTTCTATAATAAATTGGGATGTTACCTTCACAGTATATGCTTTTCAAAATGTGGTGAGAAAATGGATTGGTCAAATTGTTTTTGGCATCTGATAAATTCGAAAGGTCAAGAGAAGACTTGGGAATGACGTTATCAGTAAAATAACGTACAATAATGTTAATGGTAAATATCGTGACATCTCCATTTCTGGCTGATAAGTTACACTGAAAATAGTTGTGTATGTTAGAAAAATATTGACAATTCAAAACCGCTAATTGTAAGTTTACTTTTTTGAAATTATATTGACTTTTAATAATTGGGTAGTTTCTTCGAAAATGGGTAAATATAAGAGTAGGTATTATGCAGTTATAGTATAACATATTGGTAGCATATAATTTATAATCCTTATCAAAATTAAACACAAGTATTACAACATTGTATTAAAGCAAAAAAATATAAACTGCCGTCGAATAAATATACCAAAAAATATTTACAAGAACATTTACAAATGAATTTAATATAGAATACATCATCTAAATTACTTTGTACATACAGCAAAGTGACCGTGTTGCATCGCTTATAATACATTTTGTGCAAAATAAAATCCAGCCTAATAACAAAACTGTTTATTAATCAAGTTTATTTTAATTATTTTTCCAAAATATTTTTTATTCGAACATTGATAAGCAATTAAGTGAATAAATTAGCTAAAGCTAGTTATTCTAAGTTTATTAAGTTACTCAAAGGAATAGGCACCAAATGCATGTAAAAGATCAGAACAATATGATCTTTTACATGCAAAAATATGCTTCGAGCAAATAAATGCATTAATATACCTAAGTTGAATTAAATACCGAGAATACATAAACTGACTCCTAACTGCCCAAGTACCCAATCCCTTCTGGTTTACATTTTAAACTTCAAAATTCACAAAATATATTATTAAATGTTGAACTTTGGACTGAAATTAAATACTTTTTCGTTCTGTAGTGGCTGCAATGCAAGTTTTACATGGGGGAACCCATTAGGCGGCATTTTTGAAAATCTTTGTATACTGCGTTACTGATATAAAAAAGTGAGCAAATTAAACTAAGAAATGCTACCATTGGATAACACATAAAGTTCACTATTACTTAAAATCTAAACAAAACAAGAATCTGGAATGTAAATTGTGTCAAAAATACTTTATTCCTTCATCAATAGCATCCAACAGTGAATAAGTATATTCCTTAATTATTTAATTTCACACATAGGAAACCCAACATAATATCCCACATTTCGATCACACAACTTCTATTTAAATTTTCTCGAATAAACACCTTTTTTCATGCATTCCTACTGACAACAGTTATTAGTGTACCGATCACGAGCCCATCTTAATGGGCCGAACTGGGATCAATGCCAACATGTAATGATAATTTCGTAGATATTATTACTAACTACATTATTTTTCTTTCCGAATATGACACAATGAGAGGAGCTATTAAAATATGTCATAATATGTATTTATTAATAGAACATTTCGTATTTGACTAATGGTTTTATTCAAATTTTCACAAATGTATATTTGTCCAAGGTGAAATTAACAAAAAAAATATTTTAGATATTTTTATAATAATATACAAAATAACAAAAATATAAATGAATTTTTCACATGAGAAAATGTAAAAGCACTATTAAATAATGTGATGAAGTAAAGTGGCCATTGTTCATACACAGACATGAGAACTTTCCTCACAATTTCTTTTAATGTGTAAACTTGATCTTGTTTTCTAAACTAAATAAATAGATGAATGAAACACTGCAAATATAGTATATTTGTTTACTGTAAAGGCTCGTATACAAATATAATACCATCATTATGTTATAGTATAAGATACTGTACTACTTTGCAATATTTGTTTTTGCAACTAAGATATTGGAAGTGAGTATGTTTGAGATAAATATTAAGTATCGTAAAAAAAATTTTCTTGCCTTCACTGATTCATGATTTCATACTGCAAAGTTTGTCAAATTTTAAAAACTCAACTGTTTAAGTTATTTTCCCATATAATTATTATTTCCATGAGAATTACAAGAAATAATATACCCTATAATTCGACGGCCGAGTACCGTAGTAGCTCTGTCTCATACGCTGGAGGCCGCAGGTTCGAGTCCTGGCTGGAGCATTTATTTGTGTTATGAACACAAAGTTTGTTCTCAGGTTATAGTTGATAATATACATGTGTATGTTTATTCTGGGTAACCCCCAGTTCACTGTACGGTCTTCCATGACAAAGCTCTGCTTACTTTGGGCCATTCAGTTGGTGCATTTGTCTGGGGATTTATAAAGAGGAATCTATTGACACCTCATATGTTGAAATCTGTCAAACAGTTTAGGATGCATGCCAAAGAAATATTAGTATACATACATTGACAATATTAAACAAAGCATAGACTGTCAATTTTTCGTTTGCGGTGTACACACGGTTTTCGTTATTTGTCGGTTATTTTGGTGATTTTGTTATCATCATTGAGTTATTTTAAGTCTTTCTGTTTTCTCTTCCTCGCCTGGTAAGTGGTTGTACGAATTATCTAGCTCTTAATGAGCATGGATTGTGTTCCAATCCCTCCTAAGCCCCCAGACCCAATCCCGTTTTCTGATGTCAACAACTCCCCTGACCCTTTCTCTCAACATGTGCAAACAAGAAAACGTCCAAGTATAAATCGGGATTCGTCCCCTACTCCTAAAAAATCTGTTTCGAATGCTGTTCCATCTCAAACCAATAACCTTATTTACACTCATCCAAGTCTTTTAGAAGAACAATCTTACCATCCTTCTGACAAAGGTCCTTTCATTGTTCATATGTCCAGGTCAGAAACTCACCCTAAGTCAGGCAGTACATTTAATCATTAAAATTTTGGAAAATTTTTATTTACATCAAACATTAAAAATATTAAAAACGATGGTATAAAGAGTGTTGGCAGAAATCAGGTCTCTGTGGAATTCTCATCTGCATGTGCAGCAAACGAGTTTCTCAGAAACCCGAGTCTTAAATCTCATAACTATATAGCTTTAATTCCTACATATAATATAATAAGAATGGGGCTGATCCGCGGGATCCCAACTTCATGGTCTATGGAGGAAGTTGTATCAACAATCTCCACAAGCCAAGGTGATATAACAATTTTGAAGGCGCGTCGCTTAAACAGAAAAGTGTCCATGGAGTCTGGTTCCACTTGGACCCCCACAGGTTCTGTAGTGATCACTTTCTCTGGACAATGCTTACCTGATAAAGTGTTTATTTTTAACTCATCATTAACCGTTGATCCATACATTTTGCCTTCCATACAATGCTTAAACTGTTGTAGATTTGGCCATGTGAAAGCCCAATGCCGATCCAGTGCTCGTTGCTTCAGATGTGCACAAACTCACTCAGGTGACTCTTGTCCTGCATCCTCTGAAGTTTCCTGCCTGCAATGCTCAGGCCCTTATTTAGCAACTGACAAATCTTGCCCGGAACATTCCCGGCAAAAGAATATTAAAATCACCATGTCCCAAAAGAACATATCATTCAAGGAAGCATCATCCCTCTTCCCTTCAGTTAAAAAATCGTACGCAGATGCTTCTAAAAGTTCTCCTTCACTGAATCTTTCTTACAAAAAAACAATATACAAACCATCAAAACCCAGTCCGTCTTTGTCTCCAGGCTATGACAAAATGGCCCATAACGCTATTATTGCTAACCCTCCATCTACTAAATCTGATAATGCCTTCCCCCCTACTTCTTCCTGCTCTCCTAATGACAATTTTTTAGAACTCCTGATTTCCCTAGTTTTGAACATTCTTTCAAAATTTGAAGACATCCCACTACCGTCCTCCGTTGCTAAAAAGTTATCCCCTATTGCTAATCTTCTTCTTAACAATGGCCAGAAGCCTTTATAAATTATACTCTTCTATGTTAAAAATATCTGTAAAAACTTATTTCATCCCCCTGTTTTTGTATTGTTCAAGGTAACTCAATGCTCGAGATACTGCAAGTTCTACTCAACTGATCGCTACAAAATTATTAACCTCGTGTAGTACGTGTGTATACTAATACTTGAAATTGGCAGAAATAGTTATTGTGTCATAACAACAGCTGATTGCCATAAAACAAAATAATAATAATAATAATACATACATTCGAAAAACATAACGCTCCATCAGACCGTTGGGTAATTAAAATAGGAAATATATTGAATATTATCATAATATGACATTCATAATTTCCAATGAGATAAAAATCTCATCTTAATTAAATGCATAGAAAAGATGAAAGTTCCTATCTATTATATGACCTACCAGCCAAGTCAATGATTTCTTCCTGTGAAGCTCCTGTGAGAGCCTGCTCGTATTCATCACCAAGATCAATGGAAATCTGCTCGTCCGCGTCCCTGACCTTCTCCGGAGCTGGCGGTGGAATCCACTGGAATTGGAAAATTACTTGATGTTAGTGAACAGTTACAAGTAAACATTATTGTACCGGCTAATCAACATATGATTGGATGGAAAAATAGTATAACATCTGTCAGTAGATCACAACACTTATGTTGTTTAAAGAATCAGTAGTTTTTGATATCAAACAACTCTATTTGAGTATTTTTACCAACAACTATGTTCTTTTCTTTTGAAGCCTTTGAAGCCTCTTTTTTGAAGCCTTTGAATCTTAATTTAGGATCTTAATCGAAATAAAATAATACATAACATAGTTATAAAAAAATTGTACTGACACATGAAAAAAAACCGTTTATTGTTTCTTTAACAGTTACAGTGTAATTAGTACACTGTCTAAACACACAAGAAGGCATTCGTACGGTATTAAAAACAAAGAATAGGGAATAAGTTTTTTTTTATGTTTAGCTGTGACACTGGGTTGCACAGGACTAAGTGAAATGGTGGGCAATTGCCTTGCATTTGCGGTCCCATTATTGAGAGCGGACAACGAATGGATTCCGGGCAATTTTGAAGTTAGACGAAATACGGGTTAAATAATACTTCTGCTAGTAATAATATTGTCACAAATACTCCTATAGATCGAATGTAAATGTAAAGAGAACTCAACACAAGTAAAAGCTTAAAAAGTAATTCTACTTAAAACAAAACTCTTTGAATGCATTATTCAATGAATGTTTACTCAAGTGTAACAATTAATTTATTTAAATTCAAAGGCAATCAATGCAATAATATTGAAACATGTAGTACAACAGAAACTTTATCTTATCTGACTACCTGATTTAACCAAATGTGGTTTGTTACTTAGATTACAAGACAATACCTCTTGTACACTAAGCCCACTTGCACAGCTGTGAAATACCTAGCACTAGGCTAAATATTGTTCAAAATTAAAATATTTTATTTCTAAACATCGATAATTACTTGTTCTTATTGACCTCAACATGACTCTACCGCCAGTTTGGAAAAACCTTCGTGAAGAAGAACTAGCAAGAAACTTATACAAAATTCTTATCTGCATCTGTTAGCTCGGGAGTCTCCCTCCCCAAGTATCCAAACGACGAATACCCTCAACGGCTCACGAGTTAACGCGGGATCCAGCCATCGCCCTCCTCAACCATATTAGAGGGAAGTGAGCGACCCGTCATCCAACGCTACGAGGGTGGATTGTAAAGTTCGCGGCCTAACATGGATAGCGTTGTCATTTTATTATACTACCTAGACTCTTTGTCAGTCTATGCGCAATTTTTCTCTGAGATACATGCGTAATTATTTATTTTATTGAACATTAAGTGAGAGTAAGTTTCATTGATTTTGAAAATGGATAGTTTAGAGCACCATGTCGTGATTAAATACCAAGAAACACTAACTCCAAAGCAGATTCATGAAGATATGGTGGCTACTTTAGGAACATCTGTTAGCTGTCCACTTTTTTATCATTGTATAAATGATAAAAAAGTGGACAGCTGAATTTAAACGTGGACGAGAGAGCATGAAAGATGACCCCCGCTCTGGACGGCCTTCTACAGCTACGACTTCGGAAAACATCGAAAAAATATGTGATCTCAACACAGGAAACAGGAGATTAAAGGTATCTGAGATAGCTGAAGCTCTAGAGATTTCATATGAATGTACAACAAAACATGATCGTTAACGAATTAGGGTTCCACAAAGTGTCTGCAAGATGGGTTCCGCGGCCCAGTTGAACAGAAACGAACTCGGTTCACGATTTCTAGAGACTGTTTAGAGCTTTTTCAAGCTGATCCAAACAGCTTTTTGGCAAGGTTTGTTACTATGGACGAAACATGAGTTCATCACTATACTCCTGAATCCAACAACAATCGAAACAATGGAAGAGACCCAGATCTCTGACCCCCAAGAAAGCCAAGGTGTGTTTTTCGGTAAACAAGATAATGGCATCGGTTTTCTGGGATTCTAAGGGTGTCATCTTGGTTGATTACTAAGAAAGAGGTCAAAGTAAAAATCTGCATACTACTGCACACTATTACGTCGTTTTCGCGAAGAAATAAAGCCTCAAAGACCAGGATCGTTGACCAAGAAAGTTTTGTTTCATCAGGACAATGCTCGTGTGAATTGTGGTTTCGAATTGCTTCCTCATCCCCCTTATTCACCTGACTTGGCACCTTCTGACTTCCAACTATTTCCAACACTAAAAAAACACTTAGGTGGAATGAAAGGCTTAAGTCCATAGTGTTTGAGCCGTCGGCCGATGATGTTTCAGCATATAATACCGTCATAATTATTTTTAATAGATTAACTATATAGTCATAAACCATATTTAAAAGGTTATTGAACTAATTTTTTTGTTTTTGGTATTTAAATTAAATAATGAAGTCAAGAAAATCTTACGTACAACATTAGAGTCACGTGTCCAAAATCTTAATTAGAATATAGAAAGAAACACATTTATACATTACAGTAACCTAAAGGCTTTTAAAGGAAGAGGTCTGCACCCGCGACAAGTCGAGGAGGTCTCAAAATGCCTTCAAAATGTTTTCAGCTTGAGTTCTTATTGTCAAACACAGGAGAGTTTTTTTGAATAATTAAGTTTATTTTATGATAAAATACGTTCTAATATAAAAGAAAATCAAAAAGGAAATAACATGGGAAGAAAAAAAGTCAAAAAAAAAGGAAAATGGAAAGAGCACATCCACTTGTTGCAAAATAACAGAGTGAATATTGAATTGACGTATTTGAGTTTTGAAGTTTGCTGATAGGGATCCCGAACTAAAAGAAAACAAATCTCACAAAAAGTTATAGTTGCAAATGAAATAACGCTTTGCAAGATTATACAATTAACATAATTAAGTTTGTAATATGTTTTTGATTTTATTTATTTAGTTTTAAATGTATACTTTACTGTTTATGAAAAGCTTTATGCCTTTATCTTTAGAATAAGCCACCAGCACAACTTATTTTGCATTGAATCGGTAACCCCAACGTTGCGCAGCTAATTGTATGGAGACTCCTCAAGTTTAGTTTCTTATTGATTGAGATAATTTTATTGGGAAATACTTTAGTTCTGATACTTTTTTTAATAATCATTTACATAAATGATACGAATTATCGTGCATTCCATTCGTCCATTAAATGCTGAAACAAAAAGCTTACTGACGGCCTAAAATGGACTTAACCATTTTCTACCAATGAGGAGGTTAAAGTGGCCGTAGATGCCTTTTTTGAAGACCTTGACGAGACCTTCTATTTAAATGGGATCAAGGCTTTGGAGGACCGTTGGACTAAGTACTGTGACCTAGGAGGAGAGTATGTAGAAAAATAAACATAAAAAATTGCATTATTCCTGTCTTTTCTTATTTAGGCCGAGAACTTTTCAATCCAATAAGAAGACGCACTTTAGTGACAATGAGGCTTTAGATATTCATCATGTTTTATCTCTGTCAGTTTAATGGAAAAAGAAAGTGACGGAATGATATCTTAAATAAAGAGCTGCACAAGTGACCCTTGATATAATGAAAACAGGTCAGATTATATTATTCTGATATCTAGAGATTTGATAAGGCTATACTACTATTTTCTTTTTGTTAAGTATCTAATAATAATTAACAGGAATCTGATCATGCTAGTAAGAATAAATTATAAAACTATATTTACCTTCTTCCCTCGGACAACGCCAGCAACATATGGTTTAACCTCAGGTCTGTCAGGGGTCTCCAAGGCCTGTTTGTTGATGTGTTCAATAAGCTTCTTCCGATTTAAGGGACCGGTGGGGTCTTTTTCACACTCATAATTATTACGTTGTGATGGTGGAAGGAAGTTGTCCTGAAAATTGTAAATATTATTAGGTTATTATTGAAGAGTTTGTGGAAATAGCAGAAGCTTTCTTTTTTTTTCAATTTGTAAAAATTATCAAATGTACGAAAAATAATTATTCCTGAACTATTTAACATCTATAAGTTTTACTATTTGTGTTTATTTTGAAATAGGTTATGTTGTATTCTGATTATCTAGAATGAAATATTGCATATCATATTAAACAATTGCTAGCATTATGATTTCTGGTAATTGGATTAGACTGTTTATGGTTTAAATACTAAAGATTTTTCATTTTTGACTGTAGTGTCAAGTTTCTTGTCTGTTGCAAAATGTGGTTAAATTATACATATCAAAGACGAGAAGAAGACCATATTTCTCAGTTTGCTTCAAGAACTTTCAAAAAGTTGGAAGTTATATATAAAAAACCAAATTTAAAAAACTTTTCTTGATTGTTCTCTTCTTTTCCATGCATTGAGTGCCCACTCCTTAGAGTTTACCCTACCTGGGATTTAGATTCATTTATTTAATTTTATTTATCAAAAGCGTGCTATCATCAATACATTTACCAATATTCGACTACACTTTTGATTAAAGAAAAAAACAAATGCCAATATAAAAGTCTAATAAACTTAATTAATTTGAAGGCATTTACATTTCTTATTTTGCACAATGTCTATCGTAAGTGATCCAACAGCAATTCTGCTAGCTTTATGGCCACTATGTCCTATATGTCTGTTGCTTGTTACAAATGTTGATAATCCATAGCAAACAAATGGAATTTTTTTGGTAAAAAACTGCATTTTTTTCCTAGGTACCTACTCTTTATTTACCTGTTCTAGAAGAAACTACCTAATTATTAAAATTCAAAATAACAATGATATTAATACTAGCACTTAGAATAGTCAGAATTTACCAGAATTACAAACATATATATTTATAAAAATAAATACATTTTTACATGATTTTTATTCTACACTATTTAACTGATAACATTGTTCCCGAATCTCCTCTTTAGCTGTTGAATTTTACAGATGTCAAAGACAAAATATATAAAGTTTTGTTCTGTTTGTTTCCTAAATAAAGAAAAATAAAAATAAAATAAAATATTAATTTTGTTGCCACATTTTGAAAGCATGAACTACGATGGTGACATCTCAATAACATTTTAGTTCATTTTATCTGGTGTTGCAAAATTCAATAAGTAGTCCTAAAAATAACCTAATCTCGAGTGTTGTTTTGTCAAAAATAAAAATACTAAATATTATAATTTATAATGTTTTTGGAATAATCTGACTGAAATTTATTTGAATCATAAAAAACTGTAATATCCAACTGTACATACAATTGAATTTATTTGGCTTTGTGAATATTGTGTGCAAAGTTTATACATTTTAATAAAATAAAATATAATTTTTGCTCTTTCAACAAAAACTTCTACCAATTGGAAAATTTATATGCTATTATTACATTTTTATTTTATTGTTTAACTTAAAATAGCAGACACAAAAAAAACGTTATTTTCCCCATAAACAAATTCCTGTCAATTAACAAATTCTGATTGTTTCAAAGATTATTAGGAACAAAAAGTAGTTTGCATCCGATGATTATTTTTTTACTATGATTTTGCAATATAAGAGTATTTATATATTGATTATAATGTTTGTATGTATATTCAATAAAATTTCAATAAAATTCTTATATATATTGAATGTATTCTTATTACTAACAATGCCTCTGGCTACCTTATATTTAAGTATGATTTCAATTGTAATGTTGTTTAGTGCAATACTGTTTATGCAATAAAGTGATTATATTATGATTGTTATTTTATTTATGAATATTCCACAGAAAAGTAAGCACAGATTATAACCATTTTCTTGTGGTAAAATCTCATAATTAGAATTGATATTGAGTGTATTATTAAACTTAAATGAAGTACCTATTTAGTTTTGGTGATATAGATTAGCATTTAGTGAAATGATAAGACAAGATAAAGTTTTCATTGCTCTTGTATGATTCTAAAGCCACCAAGTGTATAAAGTTTAGTAGAGCAAAATAAAAGTATTTTACTTCTTTGATAAATGACAAAATCCAAGTGTCTCCATGTTAACTCCGTAATTGACAATTGGATTGGTTGGATTATGACCTCCAAACTATAAAAATTATTTAGATGATCTTTTCAACGTGCAATCAAAACATTTTTTTAATATGAAGGTCATAGCTTAACATTGTAAAGCAATCTATGTGGTAAGAATAATTGTAGCTGCAACATTAGTTCTGGCGTACAATAAAGCCAGTTATATCAATAGTCTTTTATCATAATAACCTTGGAAGCAATGTATGATCATTGGAAGTACCAAGTATACCATTAACCTGGATTGGCTGATGTCATGGATATCTTTTGAACTCTATGAATGTTTGTATCTATGAAAGGTCAAATTACTTAGCACTATTGTGATGTTCCTTAGTAAGATTAAGAAGAATATGTTATATTTCTGTGTCTTAAAGATATTTTATATTTTTGTATCAAATTTTCAATGTTTTAAACATACTTAAATTTAATAAATATGTGTATTCCTGATAACAATTGGTTACAAGAATTATGTTCACAAATGGTAGAACAGTTTAATTTGTAAGCTGTATTATAGGTTGGCTTGGATGTACTTACATCAGGATCCACTTCTTTCGCCAACATCGTCAGCTCTTCCTGCGTGAGCTTAGACAGCAATTCATCAACGTCTGCTTCATCATAAGACGCCAATTCCCGCCCAAACAGCTTGGCAGGCGTCGTCATCGTCATCGTTTTCGTGCTCGACGACTTCTGCACAGAACATACAAAACCACACTTAAAACTTCTACTTTGACAAACACAATGCATTTCAGAAAAACAATAAAACGAAGTTAAACATTTCTTTGGAATTTATTATCGGAAGTAATCTGAATTACGTCACTGTGCAATTAAAAAGGCAAATCTAATGGAGAAATTATTGATTTCAGATTTTGACTATCACACTTTGGGTTTTTCACCACACCCACTGTTTAATTGAACCACTTTATATCAATATTATTAATCAATTGTAAACTTTTTAAATACGGCAATAAAGTGCTACTTTGAGTATAAATAGAGTAAATAATTTGATCTTACACGACAAAATAAAACAACCCGAAACAACACAAATTCACCTCAAAACGTACGAACAAACACCCTCCTCGAAAGACTAGTTGGGACTAAAAAAAATTGCACGTCGTCGAAGGTACGATAGAAAGAAACAACCGTATTAAGTAAGTAGGATGATGAAAGAGACAAAAGACGACTGTGTCGTAGTGTTGCCCATCTTCATAAAAAGTTGAAATATTACTTTTTGATTGTGCATGGCAAGTTAATGATTTTGAACGTTAATATTATTTATTTAGGTATACCTACATAATATGACATAGCATTTTGTTGAATAATAAGTAATGATGTACATAATTAGTATTAATTCCCCTCCCCCCTGGACCACGGAAGCGTTTGGACGTGTGTAATGTAATGTAATTATTTAAAAAAGAAAAATCAAAATTATTAAATAGAAACCGTGCGACTGAATCAAACAGTGTACCAGGAGCACAAGAGCTGCGGAAAGTAAGCGCATCTGTGTGAACGGGACAACTATTGTGAGACAGCCTATGTTCGCTCCATCGCTTCGTCTTTGCGCATCATCGATACGTAAGCATTGTGACTTGACGTAATTCATAAGCGAAAGCGGAAAATTGTAAGGGTCCAAGTTTATTCCTTTTGGCTACTTCGTGTTCATTTTTGATAAAAAAATATGCCACTTAAACGTACACCTCCCGGCACCCCCACTGCTGAAGACCTGAAACAAGCTAATTTGAACGTTCCGAAAGTTTCTCAATCGGAATCCGCACCAGATTTGTCAAATTTAGAGCGAAGCAATGTAACTGCGAGGCGCAAGACTGATGACTCTAATATTAAAAAAATCATAACGGAAGTTAGAGAAATGCTTGCCAAATCAAACTCTCAAAATGAGGGTAAATTCACATCGTTGCAATCTTCGATGAGGGAACTGTTGGCCCAAAACACAGAAATAAAAGAGTCCATTACTTTTGTCTCCAAACAGTACGAAGAAATGAAAGCAAAATACGATAAGGTGGAAAAACAGAGGAATGAAGATCGCCTGTATATTAATCAGCTTGAAAACAAAATTGAGGCCCTGGAACGAACCACTGCCTCGACTAAACTCGAGCTAAGAAATATTCCTAAGCTAGTCGGCGAAAATAAAGATAATTTATGTAAACTAGTTTTAAAGGCTACAGAGGTCATTAAATTTCCTATTCAGAAACCAGAAATTAAAGATATTTTTCGTACAAAAAGTAAAACTGGGCATGGAACAATTGTTGTGGAACTGGGGAGCGTTATTTTGAAAGAAAATATTATTATTAAAGCACGCAAATTCAACAAAAATAATCCTGCAAACAAATTAAGCACGTCACACTTGAGTTTGGAAGGATCAGCAAAGCCAATCTTTATTTCGGAATGTCTATCACCCAACGAAAAACGATTAAACTATCTGGCACGAGCATTTGCCCAAGAAAATGGATATAAGTTCTGCTGGACTTCGTTTGGAAGAACCTACCTTAGGCACGATGAAGGTAAACGACATATTAGAATCGAGTGTGAGGGTGATTTGAATAAACTTCGTTCGGAACAATGACTAATGGAGGTCCCCAGGCAACTGCACCAGCCAGCAAAAACTCTCCTGTTTGTAAGAAGTTCGCATTTAATTATTGTTTTTAAAGATATTGTTTTATATATATATTATTATTTTATATTATATACACACCTATATACTAATTATTATATTTTATTATACTATAATAATCAATTATATACTAGCAGTCCCGTTATAATTGTAAATTTAAGATCTTCTCTGTTTAATAAAAATCAGCTTTCTAAATTACTATCAGCCGTGACAAATAGCTCTTACACTTTTAAAAATGGCTAGATTGCTTGACAATATAAATAGTGATATTGATCATATAACAGTGGCGACAGCTTACAATTGTGATACAGAGACTTGTAATGACTTAGTTAAAAAGTCGTGTAACTCACTGAAAATTATAACACAAAATATCCGTAGCGTCTACAAAAACATTGATGCATTCTTGGTACATATATCTCGTCTTTCTTTTGATCCAGATTTGATAATTTTAACTGAATGCTGGTTACAAAACGATAAGCCCATACCCAGTCTTAAGGATTATAACTCTTATTGCACAAAAAAATGTTTAAACCAAAATGACGGTATCATAATATATGCTAGACAAAATATAAATTGCATAATTGAAGAACCAGATCCCAAAGACGCAAACTTTTTTCTGGTAAAAATATTACCAGACATTGTAATTTTAGGTATTTATAGATCACCATCGTTTCACAACACAGACCGTTTTCTAAATGCTTTGGAAGTTGTTGTTAGGTCTATAAAATCCAAAAATGTATTTTTGATAGGTGATATGAATATCGATATTAAACCTGGAAACGGTGACAGAAATAGTAACTCATATTTAAATCTGACCAGTGAGTTAGGTCTTCTGCCAGGCCACACATATCCAACACGAATTAATAATTGTCTCGATCATGTTATGGTTAAAACCATTTTACAAACAAGTGTTATCGTTATGAATTCTACCGTAACTGATCACTACTCCATTTTAGTAAATTTATCACTTGATAGTAGACGGACTAACGCTCAAGGCCCTTCTGTTGTTGAAAAAGTAAATTTTAGTGAAGCTGTAAAATGTGTTGAATTGGCTGATTTTACATTCATTACTAATAAGTGTGATGCCGAATCCGCGGCAACCCGATTTGTGGACATATTGTCATCCGCGATCAAAATAAACTCTAAAAAGATCCAGGTACCCAGGCGCAAAAAGTCTCTTAAGCCCTGGATGACTCCTGGCCTGCTTCGCTGTATTCGTCATCGGGATAAGTTGCATTTTAATTTAAAAAAGGATCCCCAAAATGAAGTACTTAAAATTACATATAAAAGGTACAGAAATTTCTGTGGCTCACTACTCAGAAGACTGAAACGCGAACACGATAAATTCATATTACGTAGTGCTAAATCGAGTAAAGAAACCTGGGCTGCAATTAAATGTATTACTGATAATACAAGTAAAAAATCTTCTGCTGAGGAGTTGCTTGGGAAATCGAATGCACTTGATGCGGTTGAGGAAATAAATCGTTATTTTTCTAATGTTGGTAGAGAGTTAGCCGAAAAAATTACGGGGAATGGCCAAAAACACATAAATAATATAAAATCCAATAGTTTAAGAAACTCTTTTGTACTCATGCCACCAGATGAGTCAGAGGTTGAGTCTCTTATCTTAAGCCTCAAAAATGACTGTGCTACTGGTTGGGACTCCATACCAGCACGTTTTTTAAAAATGGTGAGACATGTTATTGTAGCTCCGCTAACGATTTTGCTTCAGAGATGTTTTGAAAACGGCTGTTTTCCAAAGGTCTTTAAAAGGTCACTCATTTCTCCGGTTCACAAGGGTGGGGCTAGAGATGGTATAGCAAACTACAGACCAATTTCTATACTTCCGGCACTGTCTAAAATCCTAGAAAGGATGCTAAACATTAGGTTAATACAGTTTTTAAATCGGTACAATATTCTGTCAAGCGCCCAGTTTGGCTTCAGATCGGGTATGTCGACAAACGATACCGTGGATAGTTTGACAGAGTATGTCACTGAGAAACTTGACAGGAAACAGAAATGCATTGGAGTTTTCCTCGACCTTGCCAAGGCATTTGATACCGTTTCGATACCTACTCTTGTGTACAAACTGGAATGTATTGGGATAAGGGACTCAGCCCTGCTTATTTTTAAAGATTTCCTTACAGACCGGGTGCAAAGAGTTAAGATAAATAATTATATTAGCACCGATGCCAATGTAACTTTTGGAGTTCCGCAAGGCAGCATTCTCGGTCCAAGTCTTTTCCTTATTTACATAAACGAACTATGTAATATGGCTCTAACAAATGGCAAATTGTTTACCTATGCCGATGATACGGCTTTAGTTTTTTATGCGGATACTTGGACTGAGGTTCAAAAAGTTGCTGAAACTGGACTTCAAAAGGTGGCTAAATGGCTCAGAGAAAATTTACTTACTCTAAATATTTCTAAAACTTCTTACATTCAATTTCAAACTGTAACTTCTCATGTGGCAGATATTAATCTCAAAATACACACATGTGACCATGAGTGTAAATGTTCTTGCATGAATATAACGAAATGTAAGACTGTGAAATACCTTGGTATCGTGCTAGATTATAAATTAAGTTGGCGTCCTCATATTGAGCTTATAACTGCACGCACGAGAAAATTAATCTGGATTTTTAAAAAATTACGCTATGCCGCTGAATACCAACTCCTCCGCACAGTTTACTTTGCCCTAGCACAATCGGTAATCGGATACTGTGTGAGAGTATGGGGCGGAGCCTGCAAGACACACCTCATGCAACTTGAAAGAGCTCAAAGGTCTTTACTAAAAGTAATGACCTTTAAATCCTTCAGATTTTCAACCACACTTCTATATAAACAGTGTGAACTACTTACTATTAGGCAGTTATTCGTTTATAATATAATAATCCAACAGCATGTCCAAACCTCTTACAACCCAGAGATATGCCGTAATAAACGTCTTATACCAAACGTACTTTCCCCAGTTGCATTCCGGACTGCTCTTGCAAGGCGACAGCGAGCATACCTGTCAGTTTTTCTCTATAATAAAATAAACAAAAAATTAAATTTCTATCCACATTCACTTCATGAATGCAAATCCATTGTTAAGACTTGGCTTTTGTCCTTAAACTATAAAGAAACAGAGGATCTATTTATTTAGGAAACGGGCTACTACCAACTATTAATATATAATATTTATGTATGTATCTATTTTTATTTATTTTTTGAATAAATTATAATGACATTTGTATAATATATGAAAAGTATCAATTTAATGTAGATACCTATTAAAATATCATGTCACTTGTACCACACAACTTTGTTAATCTACCGCCGTTTAAAGCTGCATTATCAATCAGTCTTTGTTTTTATTTTCTTGTCAAACTTAAATACCAATCTCATAGTACCCACTTTATGAATTGAGTGTTAAACTTTAGTTTTAAGTAATTGAATGACATGTATTTGAATTTATTAATTTAAAGTATAAAAATAAACTTGATGTGATAATTGCTTGTTAAAATATATATTGTGTGTGATATGAAAGGGAAAAGTTTCCTGGCATGAGTTTACGCTACTTCCTTCATCTGTAAACCTAGAGGTAATAAAGAATATATTATTATATATAAACAAATATGTATATAAATGTCTACATTTATTTTTATTTTTAAATAAATTATAACGATGTAAGCGTAGTATTTCCATTCAAAGCGGATTGTTAGCAAAACTTGGGAGAAGCCACTGACCCCTGAGATACGGGCTTTTTTAGCCCAGTTTAGGTGTCAGAGTCTTCATAGGAGTTTGTGAGAAATTATTATGTCAATGTCAATAAATTATTATTATTATAAATTATTATTAAAATTCTAAACCAATTCATGAAAGTACCCAATAAAGCTATAAGTACTGTAAATTGCTAACTAAATATCTTGAGGCTAGGTTAGCACAATGTTCCTCCCATTTCTTTCTAATTCGTTGCAATTATAAGTTCAATAAAGATGAATGGTGATAGAACTCAAGTAATTCGTCAATTCTGTACTTAGTGAGGTTTGGGACGAGGTCAGTGAAAAATTGATTTTCGAAATTAAAATCTATTAATGACTAGGTATGTTTTTATCGGAAGTTTTTTTTTCGTATATTCAACAAACATTCTTATTTTAAACATTCTTCCACAAATTTTAAAGTAGAGTCTTAACTCCACTCTGAAATTTTGAAAAAAAAAGGAAAATATGTAAAATAAGTTCTAGCTCTTGCCGCCAATCGCTTTGTCAACTTATACTAAACGGAGTGGAGTTTAGTTTCAACTTTAAAATCTGTTGAAAAGTATTTAAAATAGGTACTCATTAATCCGTTTGGACACACAAGTGACATGTAGTTACTTAAAATTTAGTTACCAACTTAACTACTTAATACTTAATACTTGTAATCCGCGCAATGGGTGAAATACAGAAATACTTTAACTTAATTACATAATATGTATAATACATAATATATATAAACATATACATACCTACCTATATAAATATTAATCTTATTTGTATTGGGCTGTGAATGTGTGGATAGTGGATATCAAATACCACACTAGGGATTATAACATTTACAAATTTCTTTTCTTGTCTTTTAACTTAGCTCAGAAAATGTCTAAGAATGTAATTATTATTTAAAAAATGTGGTGAATATTTCAGTTTATTAATAAATTATAAAAAAAAATAAAACTAAACTATACATAATGGACTCGGAACAGCACTGTTGTCGTAGTACTGTTATGTCGCTGTTATAGTCTAGCTAGCGCAAAGTGGTGCTGTTTAATAAAACTTGGGCCAATAAATCTAGTTTTGTTTTGTAAACTAGGCACTTTAAAACGAAGGATAAAATTGTACCTATTACTCTGGTATAAATAAAAAAATATATATTATTATTACATATACTTATAACAAACCCAGATTTACTTTTTTCTTCTTTTATTTTATTTTCATAAATCTTTTTTTTATTTTATAGCTTGTTGGAGTGGGTCGTTACTAAAGTCGTTCCGTTTATCTCAATAGTAACTACGAGGTTGTGTTCCGGTTAAAAGGAAGGAAAGTCAACGAAGTTACAGAAACAAGGCAATTGCTGCACAACAGTACGAAGAGACATTAATCAATCAATAACATTATTGATAGAGCCTAGTAGACAAGGATGCCTCCCATCATTCATTCATTCATAAGTGCATCGTGTGTTTGTTTGTTGGCTATGAATATAATTTTTGGTACATGCGTAACCTGTAATTTATTTATATTTTTAGTTAGGTAAAAAAGACTGATTTTTAATAGCAAAAGAAAAGCATATGATTAACAAGTATGTTACGCCGCCAAGGAATTATAAATCAGTAATGTGTATACCAAAAAAAGGAAATAAACAAAGTATAATAAATGACATAAAATCTCAAAAATGTCAAAATGCGTTTACTTTCAATGCTGAAAATATATAAATGAAAATATATTGCATGATATTTTTGCAAACATGAGTTTACCTTACGGCCCCCCGAAACAGGTATCCCCATTAATTAGGGGTCTTCGTTGGGGCTTATTCATTGCCGGATTTTTCTACGCCAGAAGTAAACAAGCGATTTACAATAGAATGGAAGCAAATTTCCAAGTTGAGGAAGCCAAGCGTAAGGAGAAGAGAGCCAGGGAAAAGGTAATTATGAAAGCAAAGATAGCGAAGGAGGAGAGAGAAACTCTGAAGCTGTTAGAGTCCGGTAAACTCTTTGATATGCTTTCTGACGAACCTAACCTTGAAGAGGAAATAGATGATAGCGAATGTTAAATTTATTAAACTAATAATTCTAAACTGTGTCCTGGTTTCTTTTTATTTAATTAACATTGAGTCCGTAGGTAATTGTAAGGTAAACCACGTATGGTAAACATAGGTTGGTAGTTGGAACCTGCCACAATCCATGAGGCCTACGTTTCTGTTTAAACAGAGACTCGAGGTGCTAACAACTTTCTACAGATGCGGATAAATATTGAAGTTGAACCACACGTTCTTACGCAAGATCGAACTTTTTACCGATATGTAGGTAGTACGTAACTAAGTATCCGGTTTTTCAATTAACGATACATATTTGGTTGCCGAGATAACTATCTATACTTACGTACTAATTAATGATTATATTTATCATATGTAAGTTGGAATGAAAATTGAATAAAATATGAAATTTACTAGATTTAAAGTAGGAGAACATAGAAGAATTTAACCAGCCTTCATTGTAGGTACGTGCTAAGGTATTAAATGATATGAAGTGAAGGTCGAATTTTGATATTTAGATATTAGTTATACCTGCCCTAATGCAAAAGAGTTCGTCTAGTGCCAAATATTACAAGTGTCTAATATTCGAAGTAAAATTTAGATAGACAAATTTAACTTTATTAGTACAATTAATAATTAGTTCAACTAAAAACAGTAACAAAATATTTCCCTATTTAAATAAAATTTAATAGGTCCACGCAATAAACTTCGTCCATCGCATTTAACGGCGCAAAATAGTTCGTCTACCACTCAGTGGCGTCACCTTTAGCATCGATCACGGCCTTTATTCTTCGTGGCATCATTGCTACCAACTCTTCACACTGTTGTGTAGTTTTTCCTTTAGGTTGCTTTTAGACCTTGCTGGATACTCGCGCAGCATTTTCTTAATTTTCCACCATAGGGTCTCAATTGGTGACTAATCTGGACTACTTGAAGGCCGATCTATTGTAGGGATTCCGGTTAGACCAAGCTTTGGTTGTCCTCGCAGTGTGACAGGAAGCACCATCTTGTTGAAAGGCATAGGCATTGCGATGTTTCAACGTTGGAATCGAGGGCACGAGACTTGTTTTGGTACTCTACTGCATTAACAGTTCCTTCTACAAAGTGTAGACGACCCAGAACTTTTGCTGACATGCAGCCCCTTATCATTACCGATCCAGGAAACTTCACTTTTCTTTTGATCCTATCGGTATGGAATGCTTCATCTTTATTTCTGATAACTTTTTTCCGTACATCACCGATCGTCACCTCAAATTTAGATTCATCACTCCATATTATTTCACGCCACTGGTCTGCAGTCCAATTTTCATCATGTATAGCGAACTTCAGCCTTTTCTTTTTTTGGAATGGCGTGAGAAAAGTTTTCTTTTTAGCAGTATAAAATCCATAGCCCAATCGTTTTACGACCCTCTTGCAGGTATCGACAGATACGTCTTTGTGAATCAGCTCTTTCTCCACTTCAAGGTAAGTTCTCCTGCGCGGGCACGACGATTATATTTATGATTTTTCCTTAAAACTCGATTTTCAGCTTCGCTTGTGATTCACGGTCGACCAGATTTCTTCAAACATTCAACCGTGCCATTTTTCCTGTGATGTTCGATGATGGTCTGAACTGTCGATCTTGGCAGGGATAAGTCCAGGGATAAGTATTTGGTAAGCAGATTTGCCGTTATTGTGGCTACGAATAATTCTTTTTCTTACTTCGTCGGCGATAGGTTTCCCGCGAGCCATTTTGTTTGAAAATGACAGTGACGCATCTTGTGACAGATTATTTCTATTTTCAAATCGAATTTTACTAATTTTTCAATGAAAACAGTAAGAATTGAGACATGGACGAACTCTTTTGCATCTATTAAGAACTAGACGAACTATTTTGAGGTAGCCATAGCAAATTAAAGTGCCCATAAATACATAGTTTAGTTAAATAAGTTTTTCTTTAAAAGTGCCTGATTAACAACAATAAGATGGAGAATTTTACCCTATACTATTATTTTTTCAATGGCCTGTTTTATGAAAATGTAGTCAAGTTGAAATCAGGCAACCTTTGCAATATATTACTGGACGAGCTCTTTTGAATTGGGGCTCGTTTACTTAGTGTCTCACCAAGATATCCCATTGAGAATTGCCCTACAAGGTCCTACTTAACGTTTTGAAGTACTTACATTACGGATTTTGTTAAATTATTTTAAGCTATTCAGTAACTTAGATACCAAGGCACGGATGATTGTGTCGATTTTTCGTATGCGTTTTATTAGTGTTTCAAAAACGATGTCATTATTAAATTTTATTCTCAGGAAACTGCACCTAGTCCAGATTTGTACCTACTCCAATTATATCTGTAAGTATTTGTGTGTACATGCACAGCGGAAAGTATCTGGAAATTTCGAATTTATTTCAAAAAGGTGAATAGGAACTGAAATGAGTTATTTTGTTGAATTTCCGATATAAAATAAACCGACTGAAGAGAAAATTTGTTAAAAAAACCTACTATACGTGAAGACTTTGGATATTTATCCACCTCTGGCTTAACGCACTTTCCGAAGCAACGCGCGAGTACGTAAGCCACTGGCGGTCACGTTGCTTAACTTAGACAATCGCCCAGCGACAGTCAAAGTTGTTCGGCTATGAGTGATTCAGTACAAAAATAACTTATTTACTTTAATTACTAAAAAAGTTTATCTAAATAATGACAATTACACTTCTTGATGCTACAATTCCTATAAAAAAACACGAGCTTAAACCGCTTCGAGATACCTAATTTTCAGTTAGTTTATGCGTGCAGCAGAGCGAAACGAAAATCGATGCGTAACCAACATTGTAAGAGGTACAGTCACGTGCTGAACTACAACGGCATTATTTAAGAAGTTATTATATCCATTAGAATACACATGCCCTTTGATTAAAGTAAAATAGAGGACAAGCTGCAAGCGTTTGGGCCTTATAAATCTTGTCCCCACCTGATTTCACTCAGCCCAATCTGACTGTCACTTCGCGAAAAGAACCGAGTACTAACAAACTTGATTCCGTGTTGCTCACGCGCCTCGTCATTGCATCATTGTGTCTCTTTCTAATTTATAATTTAATGTTTCAAATTAATACTTGAGTCTGTGTGAGTACCTACTAGATCGATTGCTCAAGTACGTTGTGTAAGAACGGCACCCGCTATTTGAATATAATGAAAGCACTTTCAAAAACTCAATTTGTTGCTATATTGGTGGCTTCTTATGTTTTTTTTTAAATATATATTTGTATTATACATTAATGTAGGAATCGACCTATGCTAACTCTATCTACATTTTAAATTTGTTCCAGTTCTCTGAAAGTTAACCTAATAACCGATTTATAATTTGTAATGAATTAATCCCAAAATCATGATGCCATGATTCTTTCATTTTCTTTTAGTTTTTAATACGTAAGCTATTTTAACAAAAATGTGGCAAAGTATGCAAAATAAATTCGTTCCTAAGTTTATCCTACTTGGAGTTTTTTAATGTTGTTTATTTCCTATCCTTCAAGTATTTAAAAACTAAAAGAATCACTAACTTACAAATTATAAAATTTATGTAAACAAGCTCAGAAACAGTCAATTTCAATTTATAAAATAGGTAACTACTTAGTTCTTACTATCTTTAAAGTGATTCACTAGGTACAACAAACCCAATATCACACACTAAAAATAAAACTTGTCAAAATGTAATTAAGCCGTCGGCCAAACATCGCGTTCTTATATGTGATTGAGGACCAAAGTACTTAATTACAGCACATTTCCACCGTACACTGTTTTGTTATATCTCAAAGGCTTTAGGCAGCGTTTTCGTTGAAAACTCCCAGTCAGCTTAAATTTTTCTGCTATTATTAAGAATTATAATGTTTCAGCCAATTCACACAATAGGTTAAACAAGTATAAACATAAACCATCCCCTTGAATCGTTCCGTCTATTGGTATATTTTATGGTACCACCATATACCATTGGTGTATGGCTTGGTAAATTTTGAGGTTTACCAGGGGAGTTTATTTTATAATAATATTATGTACATATTATGTAGTGATTACCTCCGAAACAATCATTTTCAACAAGAAATCAGAGGTTACCAAATACAGTCAACGTTTTATTTTCAAAATGTTGATGTTTTTATTTTGTGACAAGCTTTTTCTGAAGATATGCATCGGCATTCTTGAATTTAATCGTTAGAAGAGAAGATTCAACGAAGTAATTATTGAGATTTCAACACGACTGTACCCATATTTTTAAACTTTTAACCAAGTGAATAAATTACAACAACCGTCGTTATTCCTGTTTTTCCTAAGGGTAACCAACGAAGCGAAACAAGTTCCTCTTACTGCTAGTTAGAAAAAGCTATTAGATAAGTACCGCTTAGTTATTTAGTTATAAATATAAGTAGAAACTATCTCTATTTCAAAACCACGATGATATCTTTTATATTGCAATATTTTATTGTCATACTGTTGGTAATAATTCCACCTAGCATAATGAATTGACCAGCTCTAGTCATGTCTCAGCTAATGAGCAGTGTTACTGTCCATAATACAAGGGAGGAATTAAAAGAGGTAGTTACCACGCCTCCATCTTACTTACATGAGCCACATTAAAGTTGAAATTTTTGAACTGTGCCAAGAATTATTTAGCTAAATGGTCAAATAAAAGAGACCTTGCAACTTTTACTATAAAGTCATGAATACCTCATGAAAAAAATGGCTCGCTTTGGTCGCTTTGTGACAAGTTTGGTGTCACATGTTTTTAGAATATATACACTGTACAGTATAAAGAGTCACTTCTCATTATGCTTTATTTTAAATTTAGTAGATTATATAATTTAATAGATTATTTTAAAAAAAATAATAAATATATTTAAACCTAAGTCTGTTTGTGTTTTGAGGAATTGTTATAACTGTTGAAGATCTACTAACGTGTTTTTACGCCCTGGACATGTGTGCAAATAAAGCCGGTGCAGTCATAACGGACCAGATTTTTATAAAACATTTCCTACATAATTGTACTTATGTACAAAAGTGCAGATTAGTTTCCCAAATTTACGCAAGTAAAAATGCACTGAAAGAAATAATTATTCAGATGCAAGAAATCTTTGGTAATAAGCACGAAATGAATTTGAAACTCCCAATAAACGCTCGAATGTCACAAGGAACGCTATTATGTTCAGCGACATCACCAAGGAGTGGGAATGAAAACTCCCAAATGACGACCAACGAGAACTACGGGAACGCGAGAGGGAGATTCACAAATAATAACAATCGATCTCCATATAATTTAGGAAGAACACAGGATCGGGGTGATTCATTACCAGCAACTAAAGCATTTCTTCAAAGCGACATAATGTCAAATTTCATTTACGTATTGAACGCAGCGCCACCCTTGTGGCATTCGATGATGGAATAGAAAAAAAGTGAACAGAATACTGAATGCATGAAATGGCTTATTATGTCAATTTACGAAACGTTTAGTCAAACACATATGACAATTTCATACATTTGCCACAAATTGTAAAACAGAAGATTCGGGAAATCAATAAACATTGATTTATATTAATATAGGCTGGTTGCCATTGCGCTCAAAGAAAAAACAATCAATAAAGAGCTAATAGAAATAAATTAGGTACTACTACAAGACTTAATATTTTTTTACATAAAAGAGAATAAATATTTAACCGCGGCACTCTAAGACATTAAACGGTTCCTCAAGGCGCTGCTAACTATAGATTTTGCTTAAGAAAAGTAGACTTAGATGAAGTTTATAAAGATTCGCTAGGCAAAATCTTTATTAAGGAACGCTTAATTGATGAGTGCGGCCGTAAGTCTTTATGTTGTTTGTTTGATGTTTTTCTTCAACGTTAGATCAGTCGGCTTTATGTACTTAAGATGTAAACTAATTGGTACATTTTTTTGGTCACGGGAATATCCAACGCCTCAATCACTGCGCCACCTACGCTCCTATTTAAACGAATATTGTTTTATTGTTTTTCAACTGATTCAATTTCCCATATAACCTAGCAAGGAGCTGGGACAAAACATACTTTTATACCTACTACTTTTTCATTTTATGACTGGCTTTCCCCCTTTTTTTGAATATTAAACAAGTTACGATTCTCATGTTAAAAGTCCTGCTTACTTTCATTATTAAGAAAGGCAATAAGAATTTCTCTGCCAAGGCAATACCAACTCCAAAGTAGGCACCTAATAACCTTCCATTTCAATTCATAGTTACCTTATCTAGTGTTATGTGCGTACAATCAGCGAACTCGGCGGACGCTCAGCCAAGGCGAGAATCACGTGCGCGTTGTTTGGTCTTTTGTCGGCGCCCCGCAAACTAAGGGTCGACAACGCTGCTGCACCAAATTCCCTGAGTGTACATATTTAAGCTGTTCTTGCATAATTCATACCTACTAGTTCTACTAAGATCGATAGGCCCCAGTTATCTGATCTTCAGAGACAATAGTTGGCAACGAGTTTCGTCACAGCTGCGTTCAACCCGTCACTGCCATACGCTTGGGCGGGTTCTGTTGCAACTGTACGTGCTAAGGGCCTGATTTTGGTTACATTAAAAGTTAGATATCGTTACAATACGGAATATGTGCATACGTATTGTATTGTGGAGTTTTTATTACGCCGTATGATTTTTAGGTTTGAAAAAATACTTTATTTGCCAAATTCAACTATTTCAAATTCAACAATTGTGTCTATTTAGATGGATAGATTGTCTTTCTCATTGCAAAAAAACCTAAAAAGAGATTTTTTACATTTAAGTTATATAATTATAATTAGATATATTTATATTATATACCTGTAAATATGTAGATATTCTATTCAGCGGGTAGGTACTGAATGCAAGTAAATTTAATATGATATAGTGTATTTAACTGGCTTCTTAAAAAAAAGTGCCTCATTCGACTGGGTCATGTACGTATCGTATACCTAAGCCTTGTAAAACCATTGCCATCCTAGAGTTTTGTTCGTGACCCAATATCTTTAAGCACTGTACAAATTTTAATAAATTGAATTATGTTTTCTGGCAGTATACTGTGGAACCTTATCCTTTATTCATCAAAAAAGACGTAACAATGTCTTTCTACCGCAACAATAAAGTAAAATCTCCAGTTATTCTTAGTCTCGGCAATTTCTAGTTATAAATTATAAATAAAATTAGATGTTGGTTGGACATTCCGCTCCGGCGCAATGCGAAGGTCGGACAAACACCCACAACACATACAATAATATTTTGACGCACTTCCTATCTACCTTGTGATATTTCGGAGGTATTATCTGTTTCAAGGATGGTATAAAAGTTTTTAATATGGAAATTTAGTTTTAAGCTATTACCAAGCCATTTCTAGAATAAAATTGCAGTTTGTGACAGCTAAACAGTCGGCACGTAAATTTATTTTTCGTTTTAAATTATACTCAGCAATTCTAAGCAAAATTTATAGAAATTTTAGTTCATTTATTTCACTAACTACTGAGCTATACCTACAGGAGAAACGCCGCAATCTATTTTACTATTTGACTAACTAAGCGATTAACGGGCGAAGGGAAGACGAAAGTGCGCAATGCATGGATGGCGCTCTAACTTTCAATCCTAAGGTAAATTTTTTTTTACCTTTCAATCCTAAGTTTTTACTACTAAAGTACTAATGCACAAAACGAGCGCTGTGAAAGAAGTACCACTCAATACTGTTGGTGATTTACAGGTAAATAAATAGTGGCGTAAAATAAAAAAATATACAATAGTGCTGTGCTGCTGCCCGTATCGATAAATAACGTCACGTTTGACATTCGTGTAGATGTGGGTACAATCGGCAGCAGAAGAATCGCCGGCGAGAATATATTGCGCGTTCATTGGTATTTTGTAGACACCCGCGTGCATAGAGGACGACGGCACTAATAAATAAATAAACCCCTACCTATATATATACCTATACCGATTAAATACCGAATACCGATTGTACCTATATGTAAGGTCAGAGCGGGGAAGTGCGGCATATAATTTGAAAAGTTGAAAGGTCTCTAGCGTATCGATAGAACAATTCAAAAACTACCAAGAACAATTAGAAAAAACTATGAAGATACAATTTCAAAACAAAACAATGCTCTTTTTAAATGCGGCAGTTGACGATCCTCCCCGGCACTTTGAGGCAAGTCCGTCTACTTGTTATATTATCAACAAGAAGGTGTATATGCGTACTAAATTAGCATTATATTACTATTCATTGAATTATTATGGGATTTAGAAGTTTAAGTTTGAATTCATAAGGCATAGAGTTGAATAAATTGTGTTAATAAATAGTAAATAGAGAATTTTATTTTCAGTCTATTCTTATTCGTAATTTACTGATCTTTAAAACTCTAGCCTTGGATATGTCAGTCTATTTCGACTCTACTAATTGTTTAAAATACAGTAACCGAAACGAAAATATAGCACATTTAGAATAAGACTATTACATATTTATTTGTTTTTTGGATCGGGAATTTGCTTTTCTGTTAAACCTGCTAGAAGTTATATTAATGAAGAAGAACTCTATCGCGCGCCCTCAGCGACACCAACATTTGGTCACTTAGATTTTCCTAAGCGAATCCATACTAAATTAATATCTATCTATTCGTTTAGCAAAGTCTTTACTTAAACTATAATTTAGTCTGAAAATTTAAATTTAAATCTTATCTTTCCGCTGGTAACGACGATGTACTTACTTTATTTATTATTTCTTACGCTTGCTCTCACCATAAGAATTTTCCATTACTGAAAGGAAACTAACTACCCACATACAAAGTCATGCATGAACACAAGTTTACAAAAAAAAGACGAAAATTCAAGCTCTTACCTTACGTATATTTGCCCAAAAAATAATTGTACAAAACCGTCCGAAGCAATTCGTAACTTTGTTATTTATAGAAGATCCTCTGTATGCTTTCGTACGCTTTCCCTAACATCTTTCTCCAAATGTATTTTCTTACTATTAATCTTAATAAACAAAAAGTTTTCATTGTACAAATGTTTTTAAGTAATCTAAACACATTTATATGATTTCCAAAAATGTACCTTTCTCATCCCTGACTGCCAGACTGTTCTATTTTCAAATCGAATAAACTCAATTCCGTAATGTTGTATATCAATACACTTCTGTCAAAGGATTTTGAACTTTGGCACGACTACATTGAGTATTGTTTTGTTTGGCCTTGGTTCAAAGTATTTTGGCGGTTTTTTACTCACGGTTTTTTTACTAAAGTATGTTTTGTTTACATTTTTGTTATTTATAATTGCTCTATTTTTACTTTCTTTCTTATATCTTTGAAAGATGTTTTATGTTTAAAAAAAAATTTAATAAAACTTTAGGCAATTTAGGCACCCATACATAACGTATTAGTCATTTACCCATAGATTGATTTAAATCTTTGCATTTACCGATGTTATTCACGTTTGTTTTATCGGCTATTTGATTTGCAATTTGTGCCAGCCTTTTGGTCAAATTTTTTTACTTTACAAAGTAATTTAGGCTTTGTATTCTATGTTTAATTCCTGTAACTCTTTTGTTCTATTTTTTTACCCTATTGTCAATTTATAAATATATTTGTTTATATATAAATATCCGATTATATCATTGGGACAACTTATTTAAATTTCATATTTATGGTATTAAAAGTGGTAGCCAGGAGTAAACAATATTTATGTTCAGCCGCGAAGTGGATTTACCATTTACAATAGGTACCCCTGTAAGATATTCAGATGTCATAAGAACCAGAGCTATTACCAACTATACCACGTGGCCACAGCAATATTGATACTTACGAATGCCATACATCATATACCATAAGCCAGCACATCACACACTCCATTGGCTTCGAGGCAATCAAGCGTACCCGTAAAAGCGGTATCGAACAAACAATTTGAATTTAAACCCATTTGAATGTGGAATCCATGTGAATGTAGAGCGTACAATGAGTGGCCGGGTAATTAGCACCTCGTCAGCTGTCAACAGTGGCTCTTGCTGGGATCTACACGCACGAAATGGCTGGACTATTTGTAATTGTCACGTTTAGATGTTTATGTAGCGCGTTTGTTTGGCTTCGGCTTTTGAAGTAATGGTTTTAAGATATACGGTCGAGGTTGACTGCGGTGTTTCCTTTTTTGATGTTAGATGTTGGTTCACAGCAGGTTCGTTGATGAGTCACCGCACTCTTCTATGTATGTTTCTTTATCAGCGAAGCGAAAACATCAGGCGCAATGTTTATTAATTTCATACTTTTTATATAAATACTGTACAGTAAAGATAGTATTCACGTATGAGAATATATTATTATAAATAATCTAAAATAAAAAAGAAATGCCCATATAAATTTAGCAAAAATAAAATTGGTATGAATATGGTTTTCATGTTCAATAAAACTATGGTCTGACCGTTGAATTTTGTGACCAAGGTGTCAATTAAAAAATAAATTATAACTAAACACGGTTTTTATTCGTGTTATTTAATATTTTATGAATCGTGAAAACTCAAGACAATACTATAGTTTTCATAGCTAGCATAAATACAAAAATTAATAAACGTTATAAAAATGTTTTAGAGATTTCTTAAAATAATTTATATTGCGAAACATTAACATGTAATTTATGTTAAATCGTTATCGATGTTTTATACATTACATGGTTTGAGTTAGTTTATACCTAACTACTGAAAAAATTTGATACCTGAAATTAATGTATGTATGTCTTTTAATGTGTGTAGGTACTTCGCGTGATGTGTTGTCGGGAAGATGACAAATATCAATGTATCCCATTGAATAATGTATTGTGTGATGATAGGAACGGGCTGCCTATTGGCAACGAATACTGAACGCATTCCTAATTGATGCCAATTATTTTGAACCGGATAGCTGTGACTTTGCTTGTAGTCCCGAGTCCGATATAAAAAGATGTAAATTGCTTACAAACCAAAAAAGAAAAGGCTGCATGGCCTAGATACCTTTGCCTTCCCCTAAGGGTAAAGAATTAAAAAAAACCTAAAAAGAAATTGCTAATATTACATAAATAAACGATTTAAGTTCCAAAATAACAATATATTTAAACATTTACACAACACATTACGCCTAAATTAAGTATTAATATGAACTTGTGACATGGATGTTAGCCCTTAATCAAACGCAACTTTTTTTTGCGAAAAGTAAAATCTGAGAATTGTTTTTGGGTGAGTTCGATCCGTAGATTTCAAAAATTATTATCAAATTTTTTTTAGCGGTGGTTAGAGGGTAGTTTTGCGGATTTTATTTCTGTATGATTTGAACTGCTTGGTGTTGCCAATAAATATAAAAAAAAATAATTTGTAAATTCAGAACAAGTGGGAAATAGTTTCCCAGTATTTGATTAAGGGTTAGGAATTAAAAAAAAATATTGAATGTATAACAATAATGGCAAATCGAAACTTTTCTGTGACCTATTTTATAAATCTCATAAGCAAATATCAATCCTAAGGATATAATAACTCTCGTTATCAGGATTTGATCGGAACCCTCAAGCCTTGTCTGAGCTCCAGAATCTCAAATGTTTGCATGGAAGTAAGCTTTCTTATGTTAATATCTCGTCTTAGCGGTACTACAGTCCTTCTTATTTTGACCGCCATAATAATCAGGTTTACGTGGTTGTGTTCCGGATAAAGGGAGGGCACAGCCGGTGTAGTCCCTGGAACAAGGTGATTCCAACTTTGCGTACGATCGGCAACTCATCATTGGTAATTATCGACTCAGATCATAAGAATCACAGGCTTCTTATTAATACTTGATTAATGATTTCCATAGGTATATATTAGGTCTTTACCTATGAAATTGCCGTTTTTCACGAAATAAATGAAGCGTAATTTTTTTATATATTTTTTATTTCTATTAATCATAATAATCACCCATGCAATCAATGCATCTTTGCCAACGCATTGGTAGCTTATTGATGCCTTTCTTGAAGAAATCAGCTGGACGGGAGGCAACAAATTCTTCAAAGGCATTTTGTACTGCCTCTCGGGTATTGAATTTTTTTCCCGCCAAGAAGTTATCCAAATTCTGGAAAAAGTAGAAGTCTGTAGGCGCAAGGTCTGGTGAGTACGGCGGATGACGGAGAACTTCCAACCCCAACTCTTGTAGCTTGGAGACCGTCTGCTGTGCAGTATGAGGTCGCGCGTTGTCGTGCAGGACCAGTGGAGCCGAACGATTGACCAAAGCTGGTTGGAGACGTGCGAGCTTCTCCATCATTGTGTTCAGTTCTTCACAGTACACATCTGCTGTAATGCTTGTCCCGTTTGGCAAGAAGCTGTCATGAATTACACCCGCGTTAGACCACCAAACAGTGACCATCACTTTTCTAGGGGTAAGTTTTCGTTTAGGGCATTGTTTGGGTGCTGAACCAGGGTCCAACCAACTTGCTGAGCGCTTACGATTGTCAAACAGGATCCATTTCTCGTCACAAGTAACAATGCGGTTCAGAATTCCTTCATTTGTATGCCTGCTGAGCAGTGCAAGGCACGTCTCCACGCGTACTTCGCGCTGGCGGTCATTGAGTTCGTGGGGTATCCATTTGTCAAGCTTTTTTACCTTGCCAATTTGACGCAAATGGACCAATATTGTTTTGAAGCTAACGTCGAAAGCTGCTGCTAATTCAGCCGTGGATTGAGTTTCATCAGCTTCCACAATTGCCTTTAATTCGTCATTGTCGACCAAAGTTTTCGGACGACCACGGGGTTCATTTTCCAGGTCAAAATTTCCAGAACGGAAGCGGGTAAACCAATAACGGGTGGTGCGTTCGTTTGTAGTGTTCGCTCCGTAAACGTCGTTGATGTTGCGTGCCGCTTGTGCCGCTTTGCTGCCACGACGGTACTCATACTCCATAACTACTCGAATTTTTAACTTATCCATGATGACGAAAAATGTTCGAATGCGTTGAAAACAAAACACTAACTATTAAACAAATGACGATTTTAGAAAAATAATTCCATGTTTGTCAAATAAAATTAATTTGAAATTAAATTATCAGTCAAAAAAAAAATATTTTCATTTGAAATGGCCAGTACGGCAAAACGGCAGTTTCATAGGTAAAGACCTATTATATCACTTTTTATCAAGTGGATCGAGTGCTCGTTTGCGGGCTATGAAAATAGTTAAATAACTGCGGAATAGAATACTTAACTAAACATCTGACAAGGTCTTTTAGGATCAATTTGCCTCCGTCTATACTATCAGGCTAATGCAGTCCCATATACTGATGAAGCAGACGGCCTGTTTGGTGTGGAGATAAGTAGCCTTGCCTTCCATGCCAGAGGTCCCGGGTTCGAATCCTGGTAGAGGCAGAAGTTTTAATATATTTGCTTTCCAGTCGTGGATGTGTATGTACGTTTATTTAAGTTTATTTCTAATATTTATAAATAAAAAAAATATCTATGTGTGTTTAAGTACGTATATATTTCTTAAGTTTATTTTCCGTTATTAGTATCCATAACACAAGTTCTTAATGATACTTAATTTGGGCTAGATAATGTGGTGTGATTGTTAGACATTTTTATATTATTTATTTACTTATTTGAAATAAAATCTGTGTCAGACTAATGTACTCCCGAAACTTCTTAAAGAAGAATAAGTTCTTGGATGGGCTCCATCGAGTAACACCCTCGTCTTCACTTTACTTTCCATCACTTGAGATGGAAGACCAAAACCCACCCATAAAAGAAAATCGCGCTTTTATATGCAATTCTAAATAAAACAACTTTCTACTTTTCCTACACCGTTTAAGAATACTTAATGCTTTGGTAGGCTGTTACAAGACAAGATACTATTAACAGCTTAGAAACCCAACTGTGAGAAACAACTTGAAAGTTTTCTCAAGCATAGCTAATGAACACGTAGGTAATAAATGCCATTATTGGTACGAACGAGTACTAAAATGATACTTGCTCAAGTCGGGAGTCAAACCGGCTGTCCTTTATCAGGAAGAAAAATGTACAGTAAATGCACGTTTTGCAAGCTCTGCAATAACTCACTGCAATGAATATGTTATTTGGTCAACAATGCTAATGAGTTCGTTGACCTGGTAAACTCGTATTCGGTTAGTTACGACATCGTTAGTTGGTCGTATTTGTAACTATGTGGCGATTTTTAAATATTTAACCAATGATTAACATTCCAGTAGGTATGTACTGTAGATCTTATTGGAAATTGTAAGTTAGTACACTTAATATTGCGCTGGAGAGCTTTAAGGGCTTGCAACACGTTTGGAAACCAGGTTGCCAACAAAGTGACCTTCTAGTTTCCAACGGAATAGTCAGCGATCAAACCGATGTAACGGTTTTTTGAGGGTTTGTGTAAAAAATAATAAAGCTTTCGAAGAACAATGAAGCATTATTTACACAGCCATAATTTACACTATTTATATTGGCGTATGAACAAAATAACTGCAAGATAAACAGATATTTATAAAGTTAAGCAAATTATTAATTTTATGAATTTTTTTTTCTTCAATGAATAAATTCCTAGGCACTAGGCAGAGCTTGTTTATGGACATAAATACTCGGCTGTCAATTCGATATTAGATAAACCTACTACACTGTGTTCTATTAACAATTGGATTCGCGTTCGTCTTCCGACTCACTGATGGAAAGCAAAGGTGAAGACGAGGCTGTTACC
This sequence comes from Marasmarcha lunaedactyla, assembly GCA_923062675.1. Taxonomy (NCBI): domain Eukaryota; kingdom Metazoa; phylum Arthropoda; class Insecta; order Lepidoptera; family Pterophoridae; genus Marasmarcha; species Marasmarcha lunaedactyla. The sequence goes on from OV281344.1 coordinate 3,701,266, forward strand.
CAACCTGTTCAGTCTAAGGGTGTTACCACACCAATCGTTCGATCATCGATCGATTTCGATCAATTGGTGTAGCGTTGGCTGATCGACGACGGGTACACCAATCGATCGATACCATGTTTCATTCTACCATCGATCGATGCCATATATGTTATGTATATATATGCTATCGATGTCATAGATCGATGATCGATCGATTAGTGTGGTAACACCCCAAGAGTGGCCTATTAATTTAATTTTTGAAACCCCTAGGATTGTATATGGACCTTTTATAAAAGATTTACAATCATAAAATAAAGAAACCTGAAGAAGTTACTCACTAGCAATCTTAGTATTATTTAAAAGTCCTGAATTAGTGGGAATTTTGATAAAGTAGGTACCAACTGTACCTCGTGTGTCCCTGTACTTTAGATCAAAATGTATCGACAAAAAATGTAGAAAAAAGTTTTTGTTGAAAAATTAAAGTTATTACTGTTTATGGACTCTATGTACTTTATGTGAAATTTTCGCTTTTTAAAGCTTACTGCCAGACCTACTACACCTGCAGCCTGCAGCCACCTGGGGCAGATACACGCAGCGGACATACAGCGACATTCGTGTCCAATATAATAACGCGTTCAGGGTTCTGTTGGGGCTGTCGCGGAGGTGCAGTGCATCAGTAATGTTTGCGGAGGCGCATACGGATAACTTTTATGCAATAATAAGAAAACGATGCGCCTCCCTAATGGCCCGTCTCCGAGGAACCACCAGCCGAATCCTGGGCGTGTTCGTAGACCGGTGGGACTCCTCAATGCTGCGTCATTGGGTGCAGTTACACACCCGTTGATCATTTAATTTAATATAATTATTTATTTTATCATTATATTTTAATTTTAATTTTGAATTGATGCATACTAACAATAGGTATAAGTCAAATTGTTGTTAACGAAATATGGGCAAGGGTTTGAAATAAAAAATTTATTATTATTATCAATAAAAGCATCGATTTCTTTCAATGAAATGGGTCGATTACGGTGAATTAACAAAATAGCTATGTAAATCCTTGACAAGTTTTTTGTAAAAATATATTATAAATGTAGGCTAGCTTTTCAAATCATTTAAAATATGTCCAAGTTATGCTTATTTAATCAGGTAATTTTATAATTTTTTATCAAAAATAAAATCTATTTTCTAAGTCAAAAAACGTGCTTGCTAGGAACTCGGCAGTTGGCTTTTGTACAACATAGTCCAAAATAAAAAGTAAGAACTTTAATTATTCAATTATATTTGAATTATTTTTCAAATTACTTTTTTCTATTTTGTTTGCCATCCGGTTTTGATTAGGCAATTTTTTTAAAACCATTTCCATAGCCGGCGTAAGTGAAATCCGCACGCCTTGACATCACTTGCCGGAGGTGTTTTATTTATCAATATTGAATGTGGTTATTATATCGACTAATGATGCGTTGACGAACGAAGGGTTCAGTTGGAATTGCGTTTGTTCCAGTTATTGCACTGGGTGTTATTTCTCTTTAACGGAACGCAACCACGTAGGCTTGGTTATTTTGGCGGGTAAAGTTGGAAGGACTGTAGTACCGCCCCAGAGGAGATTTTAACATATTTTTCTAATAACGTTATTAAGAACGAAATGTTTGTTAGAATACAACAAACTAACCTCAGTTAAAGAATAGCAGATTATAACAATTCACATAAAACTGGAGTTCTCACATTTATAAAGATTGGTATGTTGACTTTGAAAGTAATTCCGACGGTAATTCCGTTGTATACAATAGAAGGAGAATATTTTACAAGAATTTGTTATATATACTTTAGATATACTTTATACATGGGACGTGTGCTTGGTTTTTTCGATTTCTTGTCTGTTTATGGCTTTATAACTTGAATGGTCTGTGTGGGTTTAGGAAGGCACATAGTACATAACCAAATAAATGGTTGATCGGGGATAAACCAGGCTTATGTCTCGATTAACCATACATTTGGCGCGCTAAATATCCGCCGGTCGCTGAGTCGCCGGTGGCCCTTAGAAGAATAGTTAGCCGTATTGTGATCGCGTTTAAGTTCATTTTTGCATGCATCAGTGATGGCAGAGAGTAGGTTTAGTTAAAAAGGCGGGAGCGCCATTTTAGGTTGACTAATTTACCTGTTGAAACTAGATAACTTTAGCAATCTGTAGGTAAGCACTTCGGCTTTGAATAATTAATTGTATCGATTTCTGGTACAGTAGAAGATCATTTAAAGTCCTTAATTAATTCATCATTCATCATTATATGCTTTATAATTTTTTGAATAAAATGACTTACCGTTCTTTTCGGTAAAACGGGAAATTTAATAACTTTTAAAGACTAATTAAACATAAACTTTACTGCCGACATAATGTTTCTACAATGGTTAACTGTTATGAATCTATCAAACACGCATAATTATATCATAAACATATCTAAAATACTCCGACATCTAATAAATGTTGGGGTAGGTAGAGAATAATTCACGTCAGATTTAACGCGGAACGTAAAATAACATTGTAGAAGTAAATAGGTTAATATTAATAGATTACTGAGTCGGGCGTGGGTCACGTCGATATTGTCAATAGCGTATGTTTACGAACATACGAGGGAAATCTCCGTCATGGAATTTATCTTTAGAGACTGCTCAGAATTGTAACCTAAAAAGTTCTTTATCTGTAAATCTTATTAACTATGTTAAAGTCTCTTAGGGTGTTACCAATCGATTGACGATCGATCGACGATCGATGCTAGAATGGAACAGGCGATCGACTTCGATGGACGTCGATCGATCGACGTCGATCGACAGTCAGTCGATTGGTGTTGTAACACCCATATACTCCAAATACATTAAAACAAGAAATGGTAAAAACTTGCATAATGCAGTTGTTTCAATTCTACTCAAAAACTTATCGGCTGTTGTTATTGCATTATTATTTTTCTGTGGAAACATATGTAAATATTTGCACATTTATTGACTGTGATCTACTGTAATAAAATGTTTAGTTACGAAGTCTTAGAAAAATAAGAAAGCGTTATAAAGTGAAGGATCGAAAAATACGAGAGAAAGTTCCTCATTGTACATACCTACGTGGAATTAAGAAAAAATAGATAACAAATAAGAACATTTAAAATTATGTATTTTTTTTACTCTTTTCATAGCCGGCAAACGAGCAGTCGATCCGCCTGCTGGACATCGTTTGTCTTTGGCTTAATTTATCAATATTGAATAAGATCATTATATCAATCAACAATGTATTATCGATCGTATGCTTCAGTAGAAATTGCCTTTATTCCTTTGAACCGGAAACCAACCACGTAGACGTGACTATTACGGCGGTCACAATGGCAACACACCACTAAACTTATTCTAATAACCGGCGAGGAATTCATCTGATGCTTCTATGCAACTAAGTAGGTACCGTCACGGCTAGGCCTTAGGAAGCACGTCAGAATGCCGCGATGTTTCAGCAAAGAGGTTTTTATAATAAATATTAATAAATAAATATTTCTAACAACCACACCACATTATCTAGCCCAAATTAAGTATCATTAAGAACTTGTGTTATGGATACTAGATAACGGATAAATAAACTTAAGAAATATATAAACACACAAAGATATTTTTTTTTCGTATATAAATATTAGAAATAAACTTAAATAAAAATACATACACATCCATGACTAGAAACCAAATATGATAAAATATCTGCCCCTACCAGGATTCGAACCCGGGACCTCTGGCATGGAAGGCAAGGGTACTTACCTCCACACCAAACAGGCCGTTATGAATTAAGAAGAAAATATATTTAAATGTACGTTTGGTATAAAATGAAATGAAAAAAACAAATACATTCTGACTTGCTCCATCATCGGAGTAAGATGTACAAGATTAAAGTATATAAAAAATAAAAGAAAGGTTATACAAAGACCACCATTTTATTAAAACGCCACGGTACCTACATAATTTGGTAATTCACTCTGCACACTTCACTATTCGTGCGCAAACTACACAGAACATATAAACGCGTACTTTTTTTTTTTTTTTTTTTTTGCTGCCGAGGCACCCTCACGGGAGGGAGGTGGAAGATGCGTCATGCATACCCGCCCGCAGGTAAATTCCTCTGCGGGGGGGTTATGTGGGACTCACCAGAATGGCACCTACCCACTAAAAACCACCTGTTGGCTGTAGTTATTACCGTTAGCCTTCATCGGAAGCGACAACCGTCGGGAAGTTGGGCGCGCTGCGAACGCGTACCTAAATCTGGTAAATACTGTGAGTTCGATTTCGATTGGCTACTGTGAATCGGGCCATTCCTTCCACGAATTTCATGTCTCGGCTAGTTCAACGTTTTAGTTGTTGCTACTCTAACTGAAATAGGGGTTTCTCTATCAACTAAGTTGCCTAGAGATTTTAGGAATCTGTGTCAATAGTTTTGTATTGGGAGAATTTGATACATTTGAAAATATGCTAACGAATTTTTGAACTTATATCGGTTTTATCTGATCCTGGTTATGTTGGTCTTTTTTATTAAAATTACAAACAGACAAACAGATTTAATCGTCATTAAAATATTGGACTGAAGCTTGCATATAAAATACCTAAGATTTCGGGTGACATCTAAATTTAATAGTAACAGAAGACAGTGCCGCTTTAAGTTCATAATGCGATGCTGCTCACTACGGGGCCATACGTTGGTGTGTTTGTGTTGTTGTCTGGGGATTTATTATTATTATTTTAATAACATACTTTATAATTAAAATTTGAAATTATTATTTGATGAATTTATACAACAATAATAATTATTATTTTTATAAAAATGTTATAAGTTATGATCAGGATGATGCTCGTAAATATTTGACAATGCTTTATTATATTGGTACACAGCATTAATTAATTTAATTTAGATATTTCAATATATTACCTATATGTTGTTTTGTTTGAATTCTTCCGTCACCAAAGAAACTTCCATAATGACATATAACAAAGACTGGTACTAATTTTGAATGTTCCATACGCACATTCATTGTTTTATGAGAAAATATACTTCTCCGTAATAACAATGAACAATTCGTGACAGCGTGGAAAAGCTGACCAATTTGATGATGGCGTGGATACCATTGTATACAGTTTACCGGAATCATGCGTGTCTCTACATCTCAAGTAATTGCTTAATTTATCAACTTCAAACAAAAGCTGAAGGTGCTTCCATGAATGTTCGTGCCTGTCTTTTGTTCATTCGATAATTTATTATGGGAATTGGCGCCAATTTCTTCAGTACCTACCTATTTTATCATTGAATCTAAAGGGAATTAAATCTTTTTGTTATTCTGCAGGCAAAATTATGGTATACCGAAAAGTAGTAAAAGTTTGCCGAGTGCTTTTTGGAAAACATAGCGGTCGTTTTTCCTGACAAATGTGTGAAACTGAAATCTTTAAAAGGTGGAAAATGGAGACTTTTGGAAAGCACAAAGGAACAACTTCGTTTTGATCCTTTGAACATTAAAATGCAAGACAAATGCATGGCCAATAAAGGAAGACAAATAAAAAAAATTCATTTGGACATCAAAATTGATCAACCCTTTGATTGAAAGTTCGTATTATTTTTTCAGGTTCGTTTATTGGTAAGTAGAATACCTAATTAATTATTAGTTACTTTTTATACCGCTTTGTCGAAGATTCCTTATCTTTCATTGAAACATTGTCTATCTGTCTACTATAGCAACTCGTGACTCTTATGCTAAAACTTATATTGTACAATGGTTTTCGAAATGGATAAAGCACCATTTCTGCCAGGTTTTTGGCCACTTTAGGCGCTTTATGCTACTTGTATACAATTATTTAGTTTTCTTATATTTCTGTTAGTGATTTGTTTACGTTATTGTTTATAAATAAAATGAACTTATATCAATTGATTTCGGTACCTACTTGTAAATGTTTCTAATAGTTAAGTATGCATTGCAAAATCGTACGAAAAATGTCGTGTGACTTGGTTCGCATGTCGTGACTGCGGGTCGTGAGTCGTGGCCTAAGAATCGTCACGAACCTACAAGACTCGCCCTACCGCTCGTTTACTTTAGTAATCTATAAGTATAAGTTAAATTATTAGAAAATATTAAAATTTCAACAAATAGTTTTATGGTTTTTTTTATTTTACTTTTGTTAAAAATGTTTAGTCCACTTTAAGTTCAATATTTATATTACATATTCGTAGGGGAATTTGTCATTTTCGTAATAGGCTAATAAATAAACAGAGTAGTTTTAAATGTCAAACAGTTGGATCATACAATCCGCTATTTACACTGTCTCATTATATTTAATTTTCATTAGCAGGCCATCGGATTCTTTGGCAAACTATGCAAATTAGAACGAACAGCAAATGTCTAATGAACTTACGGAAAAAACACGTAATAAATTGCACATGACGAAACATCAACATCTTATTTCTTTCGGAATATTTAGATTACTCAGACCGTGTAAACAATTATTTTAATATTAATGCTACAAGTATGTGTAGCTTCTCTTGACGTCAAGATATGAAAATTTCAGGGAAAAGATAATTTGTTTTTACCGAGAAATTATGGTATTTTTTATTTAACAACACGTAACAGATCGATATTTTATGATGACTTTAAGATCTTGGAATTGATTGTTGATGATCGAACATGGTTGAACTTGCACGACATGAACCGTGCGCTCGTAGTGGTGGCAGACTATCTCGCCATGCCAGTTTGTTCGAATATTCAAGCTGGCATGGCTGCCAACTACGCGGAAAGTGTGAAGCATAGGAAATATCAATGTTTAGGCATTGGTTATATTTTTGAGGCTTTTGCGTTGAGACTATGGTCCAGGGGCAGGGTGCTCGTAGATTCTTCAGAAAATTGGCAATTCTGCAAGCCTTTTGGCCTCTTTGCTCCATGTACAAAGTAGTTCAGGCCTTGTATTCTATCTTAAATTATTTTTCCTTACTTGTTTTTCCTATTCATATTTATAAATAGTATTTTTTGTGAAAAGTACTTCGTTCTTAAACAAAAAGTAGCGAAAAATTACAGAACAAACCTATAAAATGCAATACCTGGATTTGTTTTAACAGATATAAACGTTATATAATTAGTGAAACGGCTGTATTAGCATTGACTCTACTACAATGGTTTTAGAATTAATAGAGTTGTATGACCAAAGGCCAACTCTCGTAATGATCGTAATGCAGTTGAAAAGAAATAACATAATGTGTCAACAGCGTCATTTCTGAGTTTTCATTTGAACACTGTCTAAAATCTACATGATAATCATAATCTCAGTTCTGCATTATTTAAGCGGCTGTATATCAAAAACATTTTCGCAATTTTTCGTATAAGTAATATATTTTGCTTGCGAGGGCGTAGGCGCGCTGCTTGTTTTAAATCTAGACTCAAATTATATAGTGACTCACTTTTGCTACGTACTTTCGTTAATATCTTTAATACTTACTCAAATTTTTACTCATCTGATAAACGTGATATTTAAAAGTGTCTTTCTTTCCAGGTGTTATGAGGTATTTTTGTAACATTATGCGTCACAGGGGTTTTATAAGACTGTGAAGTGGACAAGGTGTTTCGCCTTCACCTTGGTGTGTTTAATATCAGAGACGAGTCGAATTGACACCGCTGCCCGTGACGCCTGTGACGCCTGTGAGCTTTCCAAAATAAACATATCTATGAAGATACTTCGCTTAGAATACATTTCTAGAAAAAATTCACTTATTTTCTTGGTCGCTTTTACTGTAGAATCTTTCAAATTTATGAATTTGAAGTTTTAATCGAGACCAAAAAGGTCATTCTTTAACTTACTTGTGACTTTCTGGTCGTCGTAACAGTCTCTATAGTCTCTACCGTTTCTTCCACGACCTCTTCTTCCTCCTCCGCCCCTGGCTTGTTCCATGATCCGAAAAACTCCGTCATTGTATTGGAAATTAACACAAAAAAAAAAACTAAAACTTTAAAAAGAACACATTCACTTCTTTGTTATGAGCACAGCCATAGCACATCGGAATTCACATTCGGAATTTAAAATTTAAACTTTAACTTTTTTTACTTGTCTTTTTTTCACGTCAAAAGATGTCGTATCCATCTTTCTAAATGTCGTACATTGATTTTAATGTCGTTTTTCTTTAATTTCACTGCAGTCCAGAGCGGGTGAAGCGGCTGTTATACAAATGGCTACTGGAAAACTGAAATGGCCGCGTCGAACAAAAAGCCCGCAGCCAAAGTGTTTCACGCGATGGATTATTATTAGGTGGACGATCTAGACGAAAGCGCTAAGTGTCGTTGCGACCTTAACGTACACACATAAAATTATTGCGGATTTGTGGATTTTCCGCGTATATGAACGATTTAAAGATTCTTCATAGTTTCGTTGCGAAAACTGTTTTCAGGTGCTTTTTTATTTATTGGTGGTTGCATGGAATCTAGACATGTTTTACTTATAAGACTCCCTATCAATATGCATTGGTGTTAAAAGTTATAGATATAATTTACTTAATCTGAAGAAACCTTTAATTTTCAAGTGATTATTGGTATACTTATTATTTTTTGCCTTTCCAAACACAAGACGGTATGTCATATCACATAAAACATCATATTAAGAAAATATGTTTAAAAAAATAATTTGATAAAATATAGGCAATTTTTTTTTAATATGTTTATTTTGCCAAGTCTCAAATTATTAAAAGAGTATTAAAATATGCAACATTATGTTAACCAATTAAAATAGATCATATCTAAATAGCTCTGTATTGCATGACGCTGCCCAATTCAGCAGCGCGTAGGCGCCGACAGCGCTACACTTATTATAAATATGTGGCTTGTAACTATAGATTATAATTAGTAACAAAAGTTCAGCTCAATAAGCTTTAAGAATAACAATGGTTTTCATTGAAAATAAACGAAAATTTTAAAATCCTACAAAGTTAAAAAACCCAGGTACTTACTTACCTCATTTTAGCTCAAAACTAGTAAACGTATTTTAATGTTTCACGGTTTACCTAGCGCAATAACATTACCTTATACGAGTAGTAGGACATATAAGTATATGTCCTTCTGAGACAGTATAATTTTCCTAAAAAATGGTAAATTTACCTACTCGTTTTTTTTATTTGCGTTTAAAACACACACCTATAACGACTCTCAACCGAAGACCGCATCATATTCAAATGAGTGTTCAAAAATTGTAGAACAATTATTTTCTTTCCTCGATCGACTCTTACCTGAAAATAAATTACATGAAATTAATATATGAATTGTTTTTTTTTAATTTTCGACTAGGGGGGCAAAATAATTAAGCAAACTGCATCATTCAAAACTGTTCTAATGCGATTATGTTCTGGTGGACTGGCAATTGTTATGCCATCTATTGATTGCGGGCGAACACAATTAGTTTCAGTACAGATGTACAGATGGCGTTAAAGTATTGCCAAATTTTTACGGTAACTACATAATATATTATTATAACAATATTATATATAATTCCTACTTTTAAAGGTAATACTACTCATAGTTTGGCTTTATACTCATTAGCATTTTTAATTACCATATTGGTAGATTAGTTTGATAGAAAATACCTATTAACTTGTAAAGAAATTGATGTGGCGGTTTATACTACTAAATTATTATCAGAGGTTTAAACACGTGCAAGCCGCGCCGTGAGTTCCACAGCCTGTTAAGAACTCACAACTGATGCAAGAAGAGCTCCGGAAAAAATGTTAACAGTATTTTACCTATGCAAGATCTTTTATTTTTACACAAACTAATCCACTGTCCCAAGTTCTTGCGAAGCAGAATGCTTTATGCTCTATGAATATTGAACATCAATCATTTCGCGGAGTTGTGTTGAGATCTTTATGGCTTCTCGACTGGCTGCTATTGGAGGACATGTCAAGTCAATTTTGCCCCCTACCTAAGTACATACTGAGAGAGCATTTAAAGGCAATTTTTAGTCTTTCATCCATCTAATGTTTTAATCTTTTAAACTGATTGCGTATGTTTTAAAGAAATAGTTTATAATTGAATTGTAATGTTTAAAATGTTAATTTTGGTAATAATAAATAATAAAATCCCTTCCATAAACTGATAACAAACAAAATAATTAACGATAACAACATAGTTATTAATTTTATTTTACCTTATCGTAAATATTAATATGAAAAAAAATTATTATGAAAAAGTATTTTGCATATATACAGGGTGACTTGTAATTCGACGTATTCCTCTTGGGATGTGATAATACAACAAATTTCCAAAAAAATTAACTATAATGTCACTAATACCAAGTAGGCTTGTTATCGAGATATTCAAAATTTTTGGTTTTGTACAAAAAAATCCCGAACTAACTACAAAAAATTCAATAAATAAAAAACTAGTGTTTTGAATAAAGTTGTTTACATTTTTATCAGTTACCAATACATCAACAAACATTTATTAATACTAATACTTGTTTGAAAGTAGTCTAACGTGTCTTTTTCGTTCTTCCTTAAAGCATTCTTGTTAAAAAAACACTCTCATAGACTAAAAACCAGGACACGATTTTGCTTATCATTGAAGACTAATAATTCTGCTAATATTGCGAAATTTAGGTAACCAATGATGTAATAAAACGATGAATGCATCGTTACCTATTTAATATGTAGCTATCCTAATAATAATTTGTGGGTTTTTTCTATACACTTCGCTTAGCTGTCGATCGGAAGTATGTAAGTCAGGTGCTGCATGTTTCAATAACTAAGTTATCGTAATACTTAAGAGCCTACCTTATACCGATAAATTCCTTTTTCATTCATAAAATTTTAAAAACGAAAGAAATAAACAATTGCGTTTTACATGAGAGTAAGGAAGATAGCGTAAATAATGTTAGCGCCAAATCGAATATTTCCTAATTTAAAAGAAAACTGTCAAACCATTCAATAAAGTGTTTTGAGGAACTATTGAACAATAAGATGACCATCTTTCAATGTAAATATTAATCTGAAATGCCGTTAGAATTCAGAGATTAATGATAAAACATGAATAAAATAAGTATTTTTCGCGCTTTTTTTTTTCGTGGTGTTTTGTTTATAATCATATTTTAGAATCCGAGAATCTTGAAATAACTTAACAAACTTCAACACACCCAAAAAACAGCTTTATAGATTGCATAGACTCATAGATTAAGGTCGATGAATCTATCAAGTTTGTGTAATGTGGCCGCTTAACTATTGTTATTATAACACAGTTATTCCACATCGTTAAAATACGTGCGAATTACTAGCCCATGCAGAGACAGTTATGTATTAACATGTGTTTTGTAATGCTTGTTAAGTACAATCGTTAAGGTGCTATCGAGATTAGAGTTCTAACATTAGGATTTAATACATAGTCACTGAAGTTACTTAGAAACGAAGAAACTATGATAACTCACGTAACATAAATTCTTAACTTTAGGAAATTTTTTAGTAACTTTCATTATAGTTATGAGGCTGTTTATTTTATGCATAAATACACAGTTCATAGAAATTTAGTGGCAAAAATAGAAATCCGAAGACACCTTCTCCTTTTTTTTTAGACATTTTTGAAACTTATTCGGTCTCAGATTTGCGAAAATTCATAAAAAAATCTCGAAAACTATAAGAAATCGTAAAACATACATATGGGGTGATTCAGATACCTCTAAACACGAGGCACCTAAAAAAATTGGTGTACGTTACTTTTCTGGCCACCCTGTGTATGGATTAAGTACATATTTACATATTTAGTTACAAGGAAAATTCACCTATATCCGTTAAGAGATTGTAGTAGAGGTCATTACACAAATATAAAATTATATTTACGACAGACCGGGCTGCATGTCGTAGTACCTTGACTTTCTTCTTGGATAAAGGTTAACAAAAAAAACTGTGGCTGATTTTGATACTATGACAAAAATTACATTAAAATAACTATTATCCGTATTTTTTAAATTGTTTTTGTGTTTGATAATATATTTTTCAACACACTTACTTGTAAAGGGACTCTCATAGCAACGCAATTAGATTCATAATTCAGCTCATGTTTATGTACACTCGTGTTTTTTACTGGATATTTTTTTTTCAATCTCCACAAAGAGTATTTATGTCCAAAAAAAATTATATTTTTGTGAATAAATAAACTATTTTAGGTAATGCATGATAAATAATTAACACATTTCATCAAATTATATATTTTTCACTACATATTAACCTTAATTTGCTTATTCAAAGTAGTATTTTGTGTTTATTATATCTTTTATATAGGCTGTTAAGCTGGCGCAGACTGTATGGGCTAGAACCCCAGCCGTTTAATAAATAGTTAAAAAACTGCGTGCGAATTGCAAGCGTGGTGCGTGGTAAAAATAAACCCAGCGTCCCCTAAGGGTAAAGAATTAAAAAAAACAAACCCAGCGCGCGATTTTCCATAAATATTTGTCAAAATTTTCGGAGTGTGGTTTATTGTTACCAAAAATGTCAACTTCACTTTGGGAAGAAGAGCAATACGTAGGTTTGACCATTGCCGGGAATACTAATCAAGGCAAGAATCGCGAGTGATAGCCCGTTGCCACCAAAATCTGGACAAAAATACCTAGCAGCCCACGTAACTTTCATACCGTGGAATAACAGCTAACAATACAATTAGTCTGTTTTCTGCCTTGCAAGAGTGTTAAAACCGTCATATGAAACGCGTTTGCATTGATCATTACACACTCGGCTCCCTTATCGTGTATAATAATATAAATATTCGAGTGCAATGACCAAAATAGCACACTTGTGCTATGTTCAAAAAAAATATCAAAACGTGCTATTAGCCACCTTGGCCTTTCTAAAAAAAAGGCTTTATTTTTATCACTGTACGTAATCATTATCAAAATTGGTTTTTATTTTTTACACATATTATATATATTTTTTTATTTTTAAAGGTTTAATAACATGTCATCCTAAAATAAGCCAGACGCCTTTAACACACGGTTAGCGCATCTATCAAAATTAATAAAATTTTGGCGACCATCAAAATTGCATTTTTCACGTCTATGTAAGCTGATTGAAAATTCATATATTAAAGCGAAATTCTGTCACATGATTCAGGTCACAACCGACAGTGATGAAATTAGCGAATTTCTTCAAAGTACTATTACATAATACGTGTAAAGATTTACGGTTGGTATGTGCGTCGTAATTTTAGATTATGTCGCGTTTTTTATAATTTACAGGCAACAGGTCTGTCTTTCTGACATAATAGCACTGTTTGTTTGTGAACGTTTTCTGGTTTTGAACGAAATTTTATTAAGCCTTTTAGTCACAGGACCGACAAAGAACAGCACGGTTAGGAAAAAACGAAAATTCAGCTTATAATTCAAGGAGCTCAATGGCATTTGCCCTTTTTCTCCATGTCCGCTGTAGGACAGAGGCCGCCAGCCACTAAAGCCAGTCTCCACTCCACCTTGTCTGGAACGAACACCATAACAACGTGGCGAGGACAGCCTCGAATAAAGTAAATTTTCGTATCCAGAAGTTAACGGCTATAAGCTGCGTGTCTGAATTAGGTCACAATTGTGTTATTTAATCATCACCATCATCAATCATTTAATCGTTGAGTTCGAAAAATTAATTATGATCGAATAATGCTCGGTTTCGTACATTTTGATTTCTATGGCATATTCTTTCAGAGACTACGTGCCTATCAGTTCCAACTACCGCTACTTCGAACTCGTCCTTTACCTACTGATTTACTATAATGCAGTTTTACGAAACAAGCACGGAGAAAGCTAAACATTAAATTGCGCCTCTACATATTATTTCCTACTTATATTCCACAAACACTTCTTTAACTATATACACCATATAAACCATAAATACAATGATAGTTATTTACGAGTGAACACAGGCAATACATTTTTTATCCGACTTTAAAGCGACGTGCAATTTATTCTATCTCTGAATCATTGTCAAGCCTAAATGCATCTTTTGACAAATATGTAGCACCATACAAAATTATGGACTTACAATATACAGGGTGTCCTAGGAAAGATTGCCAAACGGTGGTGGTCCAGAAGTGGAAAACCACTTGGGAAATATGAATCACCACTCAATGACGCTATCCGATTTTTCTTTTGGTTGAGAAGTTTTGAAGCTTTTCTTAGTTTAGAAGTTATGAAGTTAGTAAGAAAAATGCTTGTTTTTTTCTTTATATTAAGCTAAAGGTAGACGCCTTACCAACGCAAACACCTTTTAACACTAAATCCAGAAAACAAAATCACACGTTTGACCCAGCAAACAATACACAAAAGAAAAAATGTGAAAAGATCCTACCATTTTATGGCAGTTAATACATAACAAATTATTAACTTTGCAAAAAAGTTATTTTATATAATTACATGTTTAGCTCGATTTAACACGTTTTCACCATTAGAATGATTGGAGTTTTTAATATTTTTCTTTTCCGTAATTTTTGTTATGGTGTATAGGGATTTATTTTCTCAATTTAATCGTATCTGTGTTAGTACTTTAAGCAAACTAATAAAGAAAAATACAAGCGTTTGTCTGACTTATTTGCTATAAAATTGAAAAAATAAGTTCTAATGGGGATGAATCGGATTTTCCAAACGGTGCTAATCCACCGCCACCGTTTGACAGTCTTCCTGGGACACCCTGTATAATTCCTTGATGTTTACAAGTTCTATAATCGCTTGGCAGCTTCAACTATGTAAGATTCATTATAATCGTCGCATCGGGATATTCCAAAATCAAAATCATATAAAAATATTAATACACAGTAATATATATTATGATATGATAATAATTAAGATATGATAACCGCTATGTTCTGTGGTTTTAGTAAAAATTAGTTTATAAGTAAGTGTGTGTAATCATAGACAAAACAATTACTTTATAAGACTGGAGTGGGTTTCTATTATATTACAAGAAAATCACTAGTACGTCATTGTAGCAGACAATATGCGTCTCTAAATGAAGGCGTAGACGGATAGGGCGCGTGATTTCAATACCAAACAAACATTAAATGTACGTACGAGGATGACAACTACCGTAACAGGGTGTAACAATTAGATTCTATGCACAGTCAGCCGAAAATGTGGTCTATGTGTGGGAGCCACGGGTGAAGTTCATTTCCACGTCATAAACCAACAAGGTTGATTTTACCTTGTAAATGTCAACCTTACGGCTATTTTGGTTACACGGGAAGTAGGTAGTCAAATGTAGTAACCACTTTCTTGGGCGGCTGACCCTACGCACAAATTGGCACATGGCAAATCGCACCGCATTTGAAAACCTTTATTACCATGAATAAAAATCATTGCTGGGTAATTCTATAATTTGAATTATTAATTGGTCTTTCACGTTTATTTCGATAGCGGTGAACTCAATAAAGCGATCGTGGGTCTATTTTGGTGTCGATTATTTATAATGTCTGTCGAAGCTCGAGACTAGCGGCGTATGAGGTTTCTAGATTTACAATTAAATATTTTAGGGCCATTGGTTTTGGGCGTTTTTTTTTAAATACATGCGCTCTTTATTCACGTTATCACATAACGTAACATACTTAACATTTTTAATTACCTACTAAATTGCACTTATATCTATCAAGAAAATGAACATAGACTTATTAATAACTTATTATTAGCTAAGTAACTCATTTCGTTCAATCTGTGATAAACGCGACACTTCCGAACATTTTTATTAAGTACGCCGTTCAACGTCTGTACCCGTTGGGTTCATACGTCACCAATATTAGGTAACAGTGAGAATATTCTCATATACTTAGATAATAATTTCGTAGAATGTTTCATTAGTTTGCGTGAATTTTCATTAATATTTCTGCACACGCAACTGTAACTGGGTGTCAGTTTTTACGTAACATCGTTAATATGCATGATGTATTTTTGGTTATAAACTGTTCTAGATGTTGGTGTGATGAATGACGTATACTTTCGCTTCGTAAACTGCGGTCGGTAAATAATAATCCGACAGCTGTGCACGCTGTGACGTACGGTGTGGGAGCGCCTGAGGTTGCAACATGTAGCGACATCTATTAGTTTATTCTAGAACTAAATTGATTAGGTATATTTTTAATTTCGAAAGATTTATTTGTGTCTGGGCATCGGTAGCCTGTGTGTCTGTAATTACTTAACTTTGAATTAGATTCTTATGGGAAGCATAAACAGCCTTTAAGTTTTTAACAGTTTCTAGGAACGAAGTCCTATGATTGTCTTATAACTAAACTAGGTATTTCGATGTATTTAGTAAACATAAGTTAAAAGATCACAGCCACAAATACAAGCAGATACTGTTTCTTTTTTTATTTAAAAAGCCTATTTTATTCAATAGCAAACGTTAAAAAACGTTATATTCGTCATCAAAATTAAAAAAAGTATTATAAGTACCATATTTAATTTAATTCTAATTTATCAATCAATCTGTTGGATGCCAATAACCTTATGTATTTCTTTGTTGACAAGCCCACGCTTCGAATTATAAATCTGAGCACTCAGAATAGATGTTGGACACACCTATTTCATGCACCCAACGACAGACGTATGACATATACAAATAATAATTCCTATAGGTAGGTATACTTTTATTAATTTTCTTATAATAATAAGATTTAGCTTCTGTTTGTTCTTTTCTACATGATAATAAAGAGGTTGCATTTCCATGTTTGACGTGTAGTAGGTATAATATCACAATTACTTTATATTATAATTAAATAACAACTGTACCAGGGCTCTCAGAAAGTTTTGCGGAAAAACGTTTTTATGTATGGAACGCTGGCGAGTTATAATTTATTTTGAAAATTTAATTATTTAAAAGCAATAATTTTTTTTACCTGCATAATGAAACTATTGTAATTCTTAGAAAAATGGATCTGCATCTGATCTCTTAGAAAAATGATCGGGAACATTTTTGTGCAATGATTTTTTACGACTTCAAGTCCAACTTGAAACCTGATGAATCGTTTAATCGACAAGAGGATACAGTTTTCATTGCCAGAAGATGCGCTCACTACGTTTGAGAAGGCCTTTGAAGGAGTGCCTGTTGCAGGCTGGAAAATGCGCTTTGAAAATTGATTTACACGCATGAAACTTTTTATAGACGCCGGTGGAGAGTTCTTTGAATAGATGTAATAAAAAATTTTTACTTAAGAACATTTTCATTTTTTTTTTCAAACTTTCTGAGTGTCCCACATAATTGTAATTACTGATATTTATATGCGAAAACTTTAAATTGGTGAATAGAACTGTATTTAGTTTATTGTTGTTAGTTATAGAGCATTGTTTGTTTTCCGAATAAAATAAAATAATATACACTTAAGCATAACGTTCTGATAGGTTTCATAATGTCGATACAGAAATAAATAAAAACAATTCCTACTTAAAGCACAACCAATAAAATAAAACACCTCGCCATTTTGAGGAAAACGTATGGAATTATTTCTTGATATTCACAGTGTTGCAATATAAAAAGCGACTGAGGCGACTAGGCTAGATTTTTTTAATTTTTTGGTTAAGTTTTTATACTAAACATTACAGTTAGATAAAAAGTAGAAGTCTACCTATAAGAAATAAAATAATCTCATAGAAAGGTCCCATAAAAGCGAATTAACTCAAACTTTATAACTGTTAATCTTACTAAGAGACGCGTCGTGAACCGGAATCGGTCAATCGGAAACCGGCACGTGCGTGTTTTTTACCGATTTACCGATTTCCATGCAATTTCGCTTTTATC
Source organism: Marasmarcha lunaedactyla (assembly GCA_923062675.1). Lineage (NCBI taxonomy): Eukaryota > Metazoa > Arthropoda > Insecta > Lepidoptera > Pterophoridae > Marasmarcha > Marasmarcha lunaedactyla. The sequence goes on from OV281344.1 coordinate 3,719,027, forward strand.
TTGCTACTCCATATTGGAAAGTTATTTTCTAATAGCGCCGCGGTAACTGTGACAGTGAGGTAAGAAATTGCAGGTCGATTTCACGGAGAATGCATTCTGCGTTTAAACTAAAGCTTTATGGTAAAAGTAGGTTAACCAGGTAGGTATGTTGTACTACAATATTTCGCGAGTTTTGATTTCAATTTGGAATTGTTTATTTAGATTAGGGTATGATGAGGCTGACATGTCGAAAGATAAAAGCCTCTAAAAAAATAACGGCAGCATGACTGTATCATAGAAGTGGGTCATAAGATTTTTTAATAAAATGTGTACAGTGATCTATACTTTAATAAACCCCAAAAGGGATTGCTTGTTTTTGTAATTGATAAACTTTTTACAATATTTTCCTCTAGAAAGCTGCACGTCTTAAAACAGGTGCATTATATGCTATTTGTATACGCAAAATAACTAACGGTTGTTGACCACTTGAGATGAGGGTTACTAAGTATATATGTATATACTTTTATTGAAACGGAAGTTTAGCTAGTCATAAAATTACATAGCCAAATGAAATTATTCTCATGATGTGTGTAAGATAGGCTGGCAACGTACCAGCCATATTGTGCATTGCAATTTGTAATTTGGTTTCTTTGTGTAAAAATGTTAATCACAGTGATATCAAGATTTTGTTTTTATTTCTTGCATTATTTCGCTTGTTTATAAAGTATAACGCCCATATTTTACGATTAATCCAATAAAGTCAGCCTGAACGTTTCTATATCTAAATCCGTAAATCACAATACTGTTCGTATCGAATCTTTTTCATCTAACGATTTATTATTCTGTCTTATTAAAGTTTAATGTATGGCAATATAATTAAATTTGGTTGTCTATTATTTATTAAGCCAAGGTTTCAAACTGAATGTTATTGCAACTGGGAAGTGTGATAAAGCCAAATCTGAGGCGTCACATGTCTTCGAGTATTATTTGTAAGGTAGTAAACAACTTTGTCTAATTTACCGGTTTTTATTGCCTGTGGTTTATTTTGATAAGACAGAATTTGACGTTTATTTGACAGAATAAGTTTGATGTTGATTTAGGAGTTTCAATGCGAATGGCTATCAACATGTAATCGTAGTCTTTAACGAAAGTAATTTCCAACATTATCGAGTCAGCCCGATGAAAATGAACCCATTAGCACCATCATTAACTGCTTTTGGTAGGTTCATATATTCTAATATTTGCCTTTTGAAATGAAATGAAAAATATTTATTCAGCATAAATTAATAAAATGAAGAATAGAAACAAAGCAGGTAAAATAAAAAAAATTTGTAGATCTGAAATTTAAACCAAATAATATACTATGTTGAAATTATGACAGCCTAGAGTGTGGCGCTAGTTTTCAGCTGTTGCCATGGTGAAATGCCAGAGATGTTACAAAAAATCCGCATATTAGAACCCACTACAGAATATTATATTACAATAAATAATTTCCACGCACAAAATAAGACCATTCACAAAATTGTTGTACCGCTCAATTGGTGATGTAATACACAATTTTTCATTTTAAGTTTAAATGTGGAAACAGAGACGAAAGGAATTTTCCTAAAAGGCGGAGGGATGTTGTTCCATATTTTGGCAGCGGTATATTTAAAGCATCCCTTGTATGAACTCGTGTTATGAGGTGGATGGAACGTATAGCCGAGCTCGTCTACTCCTAGAAGACCATGAAAGTCTATCACAGAGATAAGACGGCTTCTGATTTTTTAATATAATAAAGAGTAGCGTCGCAAAGTTTAAGTTTCTTCTACAGTTCATGTTGAGGGTTATAGTCTGGTTGATATAAGGGGACACGTGACTTCTAGATGGAATTTTATAACAAAAACTCATGTACAAATGTTTTGAACGCAATGTATTAGCTTTTAAAGGTAAGGCAAAATGTTTAATCTATAGAAAACAGTTTTGATTTGTCAAATAGATGCACTTAAATGAGGCGACAAAAATATGTTCCGTTCTAAGAAATACTAGTAGTGTCAGGTATATTACTAGCTTATACTGATATGACACAAAAATAAATACGATTTGATCTAAAAAAAAACAAAATAGATATATACTTCCTTAACGCCTACTTTACTTCACCAAACAGTGATTTATGATCACTAAACGATGTTTTTGCTAGACTTCAAAAAAAATTCAATGAAAATCGCCTGAAGATGACCCAGATGCGCGATAGTGTTGCAACCGCGCGCGAGCGCAGGGCAGACTTCAACTCCCAGAGATACGAGTGGGCGAATGCGTTCTCATATTTAATCGTTAATTAGTTCTGCCCTGTCGTCATATCACGAATATAAGTGCAGTCAGCTTGCCACTTTTATTTGTAAGCGATTCTTTTTGGTAGGCGGTGATGTATGGGGCACTGAGAAAGAAAACAGTTGATCGGATCGGCTAAGAGATGTCACTGTCACGTTTTGTAAATGATGGTTTTGATAAACAGGGTTTATTTGGACTGATTAAAAAGGCTTGGCATAATTTAAGCAACAATTTCAAGTTCAAAATAGGTTAGGCTTAGATTGGCAATTGAATCCCCTGCAATGCTGTCGCCACTTAGTATTGGGGCGCCTACAAAAAACCGGACAAAACGCAAGCGATTCTCGCCTTATCCGAAGCCTCCGCCGAGTTCCCCGACTGTTACGGCTTCTTCAATGTTATTTTTTTCTTTAATGTTAAGACGCATACCTACTTATCCATAAAAGTGAATTAAGGTAATCCCAAGAGTCACGATCGTCGCCTTAGAAAGTTGTAGGTATTGTGTACTACAACGGTTTCGGAAGTTATGCGTCGATAGCAATTTCGTATTGATTCTAAAATAAAAATTGGTGAAACCAATCACAGATAGCTTCTGAATAGTAAGTACACATTACCTAATAAACAGTTACGAATCATTTCGTGTCGCACGAATGAATTTGTTATTAATTTCGTGACGTTTAAATTCACGGTATTCTTTTACTCGCGGTATGAACGAAGAGAATTGTATTAATATTTATCACATTTTGTATTCATACTTGCAAAACAGCATTATTTAACGTTGATAGTATCTTGGTGTACGTTAATACCTGTAAGAGACGAGTTCAAATCCCACGTTTAAAATCACAAAATTAGAAATATGTTTAGGTAGGTATGCAATTCAAGTTCAGGAAATATGTATTACAAGCAACCATCAGCCACAATTTATTTAATCGGACCTTGCACTGTTTTTACATTTAAAGATAAATAAATAACTATCTTAGTCACGCTTTTCTGAGTGATTTCTTTGTATTTAACTAATTAGGAAGCCGAGTAAAACGAGTTCTTTTTGCAATATAGACGTCCTGAACTGAATACAGAAAAGAATTAATTTCTAGATTTATTTTTCTTCAGTACATTGACCGGGATTCTGAGTCATTTGGAAGTAACGATTTCGCATGTAGGTCGCATAAAACGCAGAAAACAACTTTTAGTGCTGGTTGGAAGTCTTCAAACTGTTCCGAATGTTTCGTTTTATATCAATGCTCTATAAAAAGTATGGGTATATTTACACAATAAATATTTGTCACCACGGAACGCAATGATTATGGCCATAAAATTCAAACGAAATGAATGAATGAACGCATCCAACCAATCATTACTTACTGATTGTCACTTGTTGCTAATATTATGTTGCATAGGAAGAATGGAAAATATATAATTATCTATTTTTTAATGAAATGATACACACCACACTACGATACACAGGTTACAGAAAGACTCGTATTGGTTTTAAGTATTGGTATAAAGATTTCGTATGGGTTTTAAGTTGCAAAAGTTGGCATTTCTACATATCCTAATCAAGCTCTAAATCTGAAAATATTAGGTACCTACCTAGTTAAGTTCCATTATAGATTATACCAACAAAAGTTCAATGACTTAGTTTTAAAAGATGGTATTTGCGGATAATTATGATAAACAAAATGAACGAAATATGAAGGTGTTAAAATAAACTTTTCACATGTTTCGAAAAATCTCAATATTCTCATTATCAATTTCGAAACAAAGATCATTGTTCGTCATATAATTTATTTACCACTTATTGAAACAAAGTGCTTTAACATTCAACATTTAGGTCTTTCAAAATGCTCCCAAATAATTAATTTATTTACCGCGCATGCGTACTCGACGCCAGCGCCCTCTGCCGTATGAAAAATGAGCTGACATGGCGGGAACGAAAATAGCGCGCACAGAGCCAATGTCGAGGTGATGCTCGCTTTTTGTCGCACATTCTGAATACGTAATAATTGTGTTCGAAGGAACATTTGTTTGAAGAGACTTTGTTGCAATTCGTAGTTCTATTTAATTGTCGACTTCTCTTTGAGATTTTCATGTCATTTATTTGAAAAGGGACAGTTTCGCGTCATAACTGAGAGGAAGATTTACTTGACTTAACATTGTTTCCAAAACTTAACCACAAAAAATTTGGTGATTGTTGCGTGGGAGAAGTAAAGTAATGAAAATAATAAAATAGCATACGTTGGGGGCACGGGGCTAAAGTCCTGTCTTCATTCCTTGTCTTTACAATATTGTAAAGTTGGATGGATACTGGATATTGCTCCAGTTAGATGGAATAGGGTGATGATGATAAACATTATTTGTTAAGAACGTATAAAAGTTTAAATTGAATTAAAAGATGAAGACCGATAACTAAAAGTTAGTGCAAGGAGTATCCCGGAACTGCTTGCATATGGGTCACTTTGCAAAGTGGACGAGAACAGGGAGAAGTTAGTAACAAATCCCGATACTATTGGTCTTAACTTAATGGAATCAAAAATCAAAGTCCTCTCACCAAACAAAATAAGTAAGTAGTTATTATAAAAGTTGCAAAAAGGGACACAAAACTGAAAATAAAGCAGCCAAACCAAGCAAGAAAATGGATGACACATCTCTTAACACGGACTCACGAACGGTTGCAATGATATTCTACTTATTTATATTTCTGATTATTGAACGATAAAGAAATAATAAAACTTGCAATACTGTTGAGGAATATCTCAACATCACAAAGAAATATAATATTATTTCTGAAAAGATAACGTTGTCTCAGACTCAAAAAATGTCAAGTGAATAGGTATGTCGTGGATAGGCGTGTAACACCTTCGTCTTCATTGTCACTTTCCCTCAGGTGAGATAGAAGACAAACGTCTAATCCTTTTTCAATAAAAAAAAATGTCCTAAAACTAGAGCATTGCATATCATTTTTAAATGAAAGACATTTATAAATGTCTGTTACTCAGATACACAATTTGTACTACAGATTGTCATACTCTGTATCAGTTTAAAGGTAATGGTAATTGTGTGAATACACACAATGCCCTTTGTATTATTGAAACATGCGTCTTAAATGAAAACATCGTGTTAACATTGAAATTTTAGCTTTATACGAGTCAAAAAACCTATAAAAATTTTAAAACTTGGTATTTGTTATATGTTTTTAAGAACAGAATTACTGCAAATTAATGTTTTATGACGAAGAAATTAATGGCGCGAAAAAAATATTCCTAACATCCGAGGCAAAGCAAACACCAAGAGATAATTTTCATTTCAGCTTTTGTTTGAAATAAGAAGGAGAACTTTGTTTATATCTTTATGTATGATCACTAGTGGTGGTGGAAAGTGATCTAGTAGACCAAATAGAAGGAAAAATGTTTCTCGTTTTATTGCTCATTTGTAAGGTGCATCTTTTAACCATAGAGGCAGCAAGTTCCATTCTTCGACGTTGTTATTTATTGTTCATTTTACAAGTATTTGTTGAATGTATTTGTTACCAGTGTTCTACTTGTTACCAGTGTGGTTAGGTATCTACCTATTAATCTAAGTAACTATATTTTGCACTTAAATCTTTTGTTGTATATAATACGCAACTGATAAAGCTTAACTGTTTTATAAGTGATGTTTTCCTGTCGTATTTCTTGTCTAGAATACACGAAGATAATAGAAATAAAAACAAAGAAGTTATTACTGTATATTAACACATGCATAGCTCACATCTACCAAAAACAAAAGCATATTATTACTAATCCACATTAATTCAAGCCAAATTGATTACCGTCCCACTGTCTAAATAAAATTTCCAGTGAAGTTAATTAAACCACAAATAACTAGAACCACAAAACTGGAGCGTTGACACCAACGATTAATATGAAGCCTCCTGCCAACTTGTATTACTGGCTAGCGTTTATATGGGACGTTGAGACTCGCTCTTTCTACAAAGCAAGAGTAAAATACACGCGAGGGCGATGGCTGACCGAATTCGCTCGATAATTCCGCGTCAACGATTTGTCCGGTCGGTTCGGTTATAATTATATCCGCTGCGTTCCATTTTCGCGCCGAAACGTTCTTCCGCAAGACGCGGCCTAGACACATCGGCTGTCAATACGCGATCGATCGGTGCCTTGACGCTGTCACGCTCACAAAAAGTCGAATGTTTTCCTACAGAATAGTTATATTGACAACGGCCGTTAAATGTTATTTCAAAATAATTAATCTATCGAGTCTGGTCGTGGGCTGTAAACAATACCTATAAGTATATAAACATTGTGCGTATAAATATAATTTGACAGGCCGCCATTGGCTTAGTGTGAGGCCCTTTAAGAAGAACATTTATTTGTTATTATTATTAGTAAAAATATTATAATTTTTTACAGTCATTTAAACTAACTTAATTCCTGGTTGGAGGCTCTCCGCACACAGGTAATGAAGAGTAATCAAAGAACGGTATAAAAAAATATATAAATACTATAAGAACTATCAAATCACAAAGTTTTTTTTCTGAAATAAGTTACACACCGTACGTATCTACTAAGATATCTACTAGTGAGCGGATTAAAACTATCTAGATACTTCTTTACATTATGGTATTAGACAAATTGCTTCCCGCCCCGTCTGCCCCTTTGTACGCATCGATCTTTTAAACTACTCAACGGATTTTTATGCGGGTTCTACCAATAGATAGAGTCATTCAAGAGGAAGATTTACACAGATACGATATAAACCCTTTTTCAATTAAATGCATTGTTCAGTTAAATCATTTCATGCACATTATTATTGCCCTTTCACTATACGGTTTAATTTACTATCTTCGGAGTTATAACTAAAAATAAATATCACGCGAAAAGTAAATTCTGGGGGTCACACACCGACGTGACGTGAGAGAATATTAAAAAGATATATATATTTTTTTTATGTAGGTATGACATAAGAGAAATTGTTTAGAGAAAAATTACTTTTTCAGATACTTGCAAGATAGGAAATATAATAGAATACATAATGAAAATCCAATGTACACTCTCGATAAAACAACCTCATGCGACATTTAAACAGAAAAAAAAATTGGCATATATGCTTTGCTACCCGTGCGAAGCCGGGCCCGGTAGCTAGTTTACCATAAATCTTAGTTAATTGTGTAATGCCAATCTTAGAGACGGTACTAACGTGACGGTACCATTAATTTTGCATAAATTCAGGGTTCCGATCAGCTAAAATTAGATTAAATTTTAGTTTGAAGTTTCAAAACGTAGACCTCATAGGAGACCAACTAGAAATGACATATCAAGCTCGTAAAACATCCAACATAGGTCTGCACTTAGACAGCAAAGAATTCTATGTAACTTTAGCTATTGAAATGTCTCAATCAAGATACATTTACATTTACTTACCTACTTGCTAAGGTGTGCGCAAGATTACAATCAAAACGCATTGACCGTAAAATCTACTAGGCCGCACAAAAAGAAAATAAAATTACGTAGGTATTTTTATGACTCTTTTGCAATTTCATAGTCTGCAAAATGTTAAACTAAAACAGATTAAATTTCTTATACTTATAAATAAGAAAAACTAGTTAAGTACCGAACCTATACCTGATTATCTATTTACTTTGAGCAACATGTGGCTGCGGCAATCCGTATAAGTAATGAATCCCCTGACGAACACACTATATGTGCTAAAAGTTTATTTTCTTTATATGCCTTTGCATATTTATGTTTTTTCTAGTGTGTTGAGTTTAAAAATAATAATTACGAAAAAGCGTTGATCACATACAAACAGAAAAGATATAAATTTTCCTAATATAATTCCTAATCTATAAATTTTCCTCGAGGGATTATGTGGTAGTTAATTCTAAAATCGGGATGCGCCTGCCTTAGTAAATATTATTGTACAGTTGGCTTTCGATAAGACCTTCCGAACATAGCATGTTCTACCAAATCGTTGTGGCAGTAATGGTAACGTGACAGTACTCTCAATTCACCTGAACTGATTTTCAGAGTTTACAATGAGAAACAAGCGCAGTGTCATCAATAGGATGTATAACATTGGGATTTACTGGTAAAACAGGTTTTATTTGTAAGTTAAATGGCGCCGCGCCGGAGCGGGATCAAACGGGCGGGATGTTCCACGCTCGTCAATTAGACGCACCCGCCATTTTGGCAGCGTTCCCGCACAGTTGTTCCATTCGTGAGATCTGCGCGTTTGATTCGCAGAACGTTGCGCGGACGCCGTCCCTTATAAGGAGCTTTTGCAGTCGACTACCGATGTTTGGAAACTGGTCCCGTTATGACAAAATGGCGGGGCCTTAATTACTCTTTCTTGTAACAGTTTCATGATAATATTAATATATGGGTTTAAAAATATAAATCTGTATAAGGTTAACAATTTATTTTCGTGCTTCGAGTTTAATTTTAAATTAACATTTTGTCATGCATACTTTGATCAACCTTTTTGTGATAGGTGAATAACCTACGTAACCTTAGCCCGAAAATTTCATTTTACCTAATGATTAAAAAATTGCATTTGTAGGTTCGCCCAATTCGTGCTTATGTTCCATTTTAATGTGAATTTTTCATCAGAAATGATTGAGACCTAAATATTTGATCTAAAAATAAATCTCGAATAAAAAGCTAGCTTTTCTTTTATATTTAATCCGCCTCAGAGACGGCTGTTTGATGCGGCGTGGATATCTGCAACATCGTTGCTAACGAAAACGGTTACAGTCTTGTCACAGTAATTTAGATTCCACATTTAAATATAGTTTGGCAAAATGGTTGCAACATTGAAAAAGAATTACATTCTGATAAGAATAAATCAAACTATAAAGTTGACCATGAAATATACCATAAAATATCATAGGTAGTATAAATGGGTCGATCAACTTTTAGTTGTCCTTCCTCCTCCTAGTCCTGTCCCCAGTCAAAAAAATCCATTTTCTTAAAAATATATACTTTTTACCTACAAAAAAATCGTTGAAATTATATTTAATATATAAAATATTAATTAAGTGAAAGATTGAAACATTTTTCTAATTATTTATTCGTATTTTAACGGTTGTCCAATCGACGTCAATGTCTATTTCATACTGATGGAAGTTGTCCCTCAGCAATAGTCGTTACGTAAAACTTACGTTGTGAAAAAAAATTATATGACGATGTTAAATATAAATACACACATAAATAGTAATATATATTTAGCCTAAAATAAGTAGTGTGAAATATTTCATTTCTCTGTTTTTGTACAGAAAGTTTTACATTTTATTGCTGTCCCCGTAAATGGCCACAGCATAAGTCACTTGGACAACCAGTTAGAAATTCGAGCTATAATATGTAGATGGCTCTGTGCGCACACAAGCGAGAAGCTGATCATTTGTGGTGCCAAAGCCATGAAACCGTTATTTTGTTTTCGCGGTATTTGCGGCGTCAGTCAGTCGTCGGCAGTCGTCGGAGATTCTGTTGTGAGTGAGGGTGGCTTTATTGTGTGTCCGCTGAACTACCGCAGAAAAAATGTAAGTAAATGAATATTTTATTACGAATTATAATATTACAGAATCCATTTAATCTTGGTTTTACATTACAAGGGTGAAAAGATGAATTGGAAGTTTTCTCTTTAACAACAATGCTCAAAACTCAATAAATGTCTATTAGACAACCGGTCCCTTAGACAACTGAAGCGGTTGTCCAAAAGAAAATATTGGTTGCCCAATGGACAATAAAATAAAATCCAATTAATTTAGTTATGAAATGTGCTATTTTCCTTCTTTCATGTTTGTTCTTCTAAGGTTTGTAGAAAAATCCATGTATATACGTAAGGATAAATAAGGTATTAAATGAAATAGCTTAATTTAGTAAATTCTGAAAGATTTTGGGATATGCTAATAATTTTGTCTTTTTGTTATAGAATGGGAATGTCATCGAAGGAGAAATCTCGTCGATATCGGGAAAGGCTGAAAGCTGATTCTGAAAAACATGCTGAACGGAAGAGAAAAAAAAGAGAAAGTTACCATAAGAACAAGGTTTTGGTTGAAAATATGAAACCACAGGATAAAATAAATGCTAGAAAGATTTGGAAATTGCGTAAGCAAATAGAAAGAAAACGCAAAAAAGAAACTGAAAATCTTCTAGCATATACACCTCCTAGTTCACCATCTATCCTACAGGATATAGTAAACCCACCCGAATCAGTAAACTCACCATCGCCCTCTCCATATCTTAGACAGCAAAATTGTAAAAACAAAAATAATGGAAGAAAGAAGATACGCAGAGATAGATCAAAAGTGTACAAAGAAAATATCCGTTTAAAGAATGAAAACGAGAAATGGAAAAAGAAATATGAGAATTTCAAGAAAAGAGTACAACGCAAATATATAAAAAAAAGTGTTATTTTCAAAGAAAATAAAAGAGAAGAAGTCAAAGAAAAAGGAAAAATTAATGACCAAGAAGGCGACCAAGATAAATATAAAATATTAAGTGATTCTATAAAAACAATATATAAACAAACAAAAAATCTTAAAGAAAAGAATTTACTCAAGAAAATTTTCAAAAATGTAAGCACAACGGAAAAAAACAATATTATAAAAGAAAGTTTAGGTTTACAGGGAAGAATAAGAACTAGAGCAGGATTAAGAAAAGAATCAGAACTGAAAAAGAAAGTCAAAGATTTCTTTCTGAGAGATGATGTCTCAAGAGCCACCGCAGGTAAAAAAGAAACTGTTGGCAAAGGCAACAAAAAAGTACAAAAACGATTTTTGTTAGACTGTATGAAAAATCTATTCAACGCTTTCAGACAAGAACACCCAGGTGTTAGCTGCTCTTATTTTTACTTTACCAAAAATAGACCTTTTTATGTAATTAAGCCAACAGTTGATGGAAGAGAAATGTGTCTTTGCAAAGTTCATACGAATGCTGAATACAAGATAAGAGCCCTGAAAAATAAAAGAGTCATAGATACTATGCACCTAAGTTCCCTCGTTGTGGAAACTGTTTGTGATCTTAATAAGAAAGAATGTATGTTTAGTACATGCACACAATGTCAGGACAGAAAACTTAAGATAAATACAGACAAAATGCAAGATAAAATACAATATTATGAATGGGTGAGAGAACAAGAAATATATTCAAAAGAAGGGAAAACCATAAAAGCTGTTAAAAATATAAAGAAAATTAAAGAAGACACAGTAGAAAATATGATAACAATTTTTGAAAAGGATCTAAAAGTACTAAAAAAACATGTTTATAATATGAAAAACCAGTATATGAATTTCCGACAAAGCATTGATAACATTCAACCAAACGAAGCGGTCATACTAGTCGACTTTAGTGAAAACTATAATTCAAAATATACGCAAGAAATTCAAGCACACCATTTCGGCGGGTCTAGACAACAGGTGACACTTCATACTGTAATTGTATACATCCACAATAGTGAAAAAAATCACAAAGTTTTATCGTTTTGTACTGTGTCTCCTTACAACATCCATCAACCAGCTGCCATTTGGGCACATTTGCACCCAATCCTCAAGAATTTATTAGAAAACTACCCAGGAATCAACACAATTCATTTTTTCTCGGATGGACCATTCTCCCAATACCGACAAAAACGCAACTTTTTTTTGGCTTGTACAAAAACTTTTGACTATGGCTTTGAATCTTTAAGCTGGTCGTTCTTTGAGGCTGGCCATGGCAAAGGTCCTGCAGATGGCATTGGGGGATATTTAAAAAGAGCTGCTGATAACAAGGTGGCTACTGGAACTGACATAAACAATGCACTTGAGTTTTATCAAGTTCTTCAAGGTACAAGCAAAGTGAAATTGTTTTACATAACAAAAGAGGATGTGGATGCTATTGACAAAGAGATTCCACAGAATATTTACCCGCTATCAGGAACAAAAGACGTTCACCAAATATTTTCCAGGGTTCGAGGTCAACTCAAGTATAGAAACCTGAGCTGTTACTGTACTCGAGGATTTTGTGAATGCCTCAACCCTAAAGTTTACTACCCTACACCACGTCCAAAAAAGGACGTAGTTGTTAAAAATACTTGTGGAGAAACACCCAGTGATGATGATTTACCATTAAGCCGTTTAATTTCGTCGAAAGAAAATGATATTGAATATGCTGATTTAAAGCGAGCTCCAAGCCTAAATATCTATAAGAGTGTATATGGTTCTCCCGACGATTCCGAAGAAGATAATAACATCAATGAACCAAAACCGTCAACATCAGGGCAAAATAATAAGCTTCCAGGACTAGGAGAATTTTTACTCGTTAAAGTTTACGGAACCAAAGGCAAATCGTATACTTATGCGTGTGTAACTCAAAGCGATATTGACGATGACGGGGAGATTAAAGTCACATTTCTTAAGTATATTAAAGGAGGTAATTTATTTAAACTTAATGAAAATGACATGTCTTACGTAGCATACGAAGACATTGTCAAAAAACTACCCAAACCAGATGTACAAGTTAGAAGAGGAATCGTTTACTATAAGTTTCCATGTGATGTTGACGTATTTGAAAAATAATAGTTTGTATAGTTTTTAAACAATGATCTCTATACTATAGACTGATTTGAGATTTTCTTTTATTAAATAAGTTTATTAGTAACCCAAAGTGCTTTTACAATTAGGTAAAATGACTTGCCAAATACGTGTTTTAATATTAAGTTGTTATTTTCTTATTCTTTCCTAGATACAGCAAAATATATTATGAGTACTTAGGTTTGAGGATGTTGATTAAAACAATTATAATTTGTTGTTACCTTTATGATGATAATTTTAGGAAAAAATGTTTTTCAGTTTAAAATGGAAGTTATTTTTGTTTATTTTATTATTTCGGATACCGATTTTCTTTACAAATATATTTTTTCAGCAAAATACGGCTTTTCAATATTAATTTATAAGGTCTTAAATCTAAAAATTAAAGGCTGAAGTACTACCGTATGTCTTGGACAACCAATTATGTCTGCTGGACATCTACATTGTCCCCATATTTTAAAATCTTCTAAGAGTTGTATTGTTAAGAAATATTAAGGTAATATATTTTAAATCAAATGGTTTAATGTTACTACTAAAATTTTATTTTTAGCTTGCGGTTTTTACAACAAATAGTCTCTTCTTTTGGATTTAATGTTACTTTTCCCTAAGTTTTAGGACAACGGTTGTCCAAGAGACGTTTCAAATTGAAATATCTGTAGAATCAGTACATCAAATAACTATAAATTAATTGCAAAATGAGGTTTTTGGTATGTTTAATAAGATGAAATAAGTGGTTTGAATTCATAACAAAGTTTACTCCATTGAAAAAAATAAATAAGTAGTTGTCCAACGGACACATTTTTCTGGGCTGAATAGAAATAATCGCTCCAAAATCTACCAAAATGATAAAAAAGTGCTCTGCTCGATATCGAAACATAATATCGAATTGATAATTTACAATATAAGGTCATTTAATGAGTAAAATCTAAACATTAATAAAAAAACACAAAATATCACATTCGGGACAATTAAAAGTTGATCAACCCAAATACTGTTATAATTTTACCTTTCTCATTAAACCGAGTATTAAAATACATGAAATGCAATCAAAACAATACAGTCCAGCCATAAAGCCATTTAAGTATTGTAGGGAACACGTGTTAGATAGGCTGTTATTTTTAGGTTGATCTTCAAATCCGTCAGGGGGGCACTTGATCAGTTACTGCCATGTCAGAACGTACCCACAATATTAACCATGAATTATTGTAAATGTAAAACACGATTTTAAATACGAAGTTGTGAATGCTTTTTTTATATTGTTTGATATTTTCTTACTACGGTGAAGTTTTTAAAAAACATAAAACTAGTACCTATATGAAACCGTATGCAAAACCTCCTTCTTTTATGACGTCGCTTGTATGGAAGAGTCATAGTAAAAAAGGCTGCAATTTTATCTTGACATTAGGAAAATATTTGGTTAATAAAATTATTAGCTCAGTTCTACGTGAATTGCTTTATGTTAAAATTTGCCAAATTAAATTTGAAGTCATATTTATACAATAAAATTAGTTATGTTGATATTGTTTTTATAATATGATAGAGATGTATCGACTGCATATTCATTGTCCCGATGCATGGCCAATTTATGGAAATTGGTTAGAAATGTTATTCCTTTTTTAAAAATCACTACCTAAATCAAGATGGATACCTGAGAGAAAGGCGTGAAGCGTCTTCGTCTTTACATCATCTGCAAGATGAGATGGAAGACAGACGTTACAAGGAAAATAGATTTGTATTTTATCATTAGAAATCTATTTTTGGTCTGCTTCATAAAACACTAGATGGCTTTTGGCGGTGTTTATAAAACTTTTGTCCCGTAAGTTTTGGCAGGCCAGGAAGATTCCCACTATTTTACGATCACATTTACTATGAGTGATCGTGGATAATTTTATGGAAGGTCAAATTGTATTTCTGCTTTCAGCTAAACTGATAATGAAGTTATCCAGAAGATAATAGTTTACAAAGGTAGTGATTATTATATTATATCTACTGAAAAAATTTACTAAGTAAAAAAAAAGTATTGGCTTCTCGCTCAAAAAACTAAATGTTGTTAATTGTCATTAACAAAAAGGATGAAGGATTCTTCATATTGCCGAGAATGCGACTTTCGACAAAATGTTTGTCACTAATGTACCTACGCACTAAATCAGCAGCAGTATCTACATTCTACTGTTGTGGTTTATGAAATAATTAGTATTTTAGTACTAGGGATGTTTACAATTACTGAAGGCGGATGTAGACGCAGCAGCAGGGCAATGCGTGTACGTTTGCAAACATTTATAGATTTGATTTTATGATTTGAGGTAATACGGTCAGCTGGGCGGACAAATGACATCATGTTGTTGAAGGCTGGCTAAAACTGTGACGGCTTACCTAAATCAGTTGAAATTAAATCAGATTTTTCTTATTAAATACTGGCTAAGCCTTTGCATTCCATGTGTAATGGTGGAAAATGATGACACAGATAAAGACCTTCCTTTTCACTCTACGTTCAATATACCTATCTGAGGCTGTATTTGTCTCCAAACCGCACGCAGGCAAGTCATTCCACGAACCCAAATCAAAAGAAATTATCTTATGGTTTAGGTTTTCCCACAATGAAAGATTGAACCCTTGCGCCTGCGCATTGTACCTAATCTTAGATAAGGTGAAAGTTTTGTAATACAAATAAAGTAATATGCTACAAATTTGTTCTAACTTTTTAAATGTTATCAGCAGGTTCATCTGCAGTAGTCTACTACAAATTATTACAATCACTAAAATAAACATAATTTGCATCCAAGCATATTAGCAATGTACCTATAACGGTGTGCACCGATAACTTTCCTACAGGTTTGAATTTAAATTAAATATTTACAATTTAATTATTTAAAAATATTTACTATGCATGCATCGCGAAAATAAACCAGGTAACTAATGGCAACTCTGTTTTCATTTTAATTCTTTTCTTGTGCATTGAAATGTCATGTACCGAAACGTAGACTTTATTGCAAGCGTAACCACACAAATAATCTGAATCAGTTAATGTATTTAATTTACAATAAGAATAATTTTTATAAAAGTCTAATAAGATATTTCCAAAATGTATCTGAACTTTAGATTAACCAAAATTTTACGTTAAGCCTTGTTTCTTTTATGTTTAGCTTCAATACTAACCTATCATATACCTAGTTTAACTAACTTTTTATTGGCGAAGTTGTCGTGTAAACACTTTTAGGATAGCAACTTGGATATGCATGATTGTAATCTTGACTGTCTGGTATATAATTGATTGTTATCTGTTGTGATTTCCAAATAAATAAATAAAAAATGAAAAACAATAAACATTAGCAAGATGCAAATCTGTACGTTTCATAATATTACTCTTATCATAACAGTTCTGTTTATTTTGAGTATACATCGTCAAAACATTTGGCAAAAGTTCCGTTCATAATAATTAAAATTAAGTTCTGTTTTGGACAAATAGTTGCGCCAGGAATTGCTTAATGATGCGTAAAAACTTGTTAAATAGCTTGGTGAAATATTTATAGCTAGCTATTTTAGCTACTAGGTTAAAATTAATGACTTGACATAGACGAAATGGAAAGGAAATTGTCATAATTCTGCTCGCCTAATTTATAGAAATGATGACCAACACATTTAACGACCAACATGCCGTTTATTTGTTAAACTACCTAACTACTACAGTAAAATACTTATGAGTAAATTTTACGGTATATACGCTATACTGTTTATGAAATATCTAATTTAAAATAATGTCACCTTTTAATCAAGATTAAAATGTAGGTCCGTACATGTACCTAGGAGTTTACTTGTAGCAAGGAGTTGTTTTGTATATAAACTGAAACGGTGACTCATGACGCAGAACAGGATCGTTCAGGAATCAATTTGTGAGCGATAATATAATTTATGCTCATGGACGTTCAGGCAAATGTAGAGACCTGTGTACAAGTGGTACAGACGCACACATTCATGTTCTCATTGGTATTGTGAATAAACATCGTAATGTAGCAGATAAACTAGGATGGGAGCCAAGACGAAAATATGCCACACCGCGTTTTTCCATTGGATTTCAAGCTTTGGAAACGAACAGTACAGACTTGTCATTGTTGTTAACGGATGAGACGTGATAAACTGAATCCAAAATTAATGCGCTTTGTTCAAGCAGCACTAAAATATCCTGGACCATAAGCCGCTCTGCCCCATGAGTCACGTTTCAAGAGAGCAATTAAATTCATTCAAACTGAACTATTTTGTTGAAACTGAATATATTGCACTAGTATATTCAAGATTTGAGGTTAGCCAAAACTTTACTTATCATGCCGATGTGTGGCGTGTTCCTGTGTGTTTGCTGAATGAGGTTTGTGTCTGTTGAGTGTAAGCAGATCGCAGGTGCAAGGTTACTCGAGGACATTGTCCATAACGACTCAGGTCGATGCACATGCGTCAAGGTGGGCGCGCAAATTTTCATTCACCGTTTCCCGAGCTATTTACATCACCAAAGATTATATGTAGCGCGCGCACTTCCTCCACTGACGTAGGGTTATAGGACCTTCGCGTGCCGTAGTAACCGTCCACTCGCATCTGTCACTTGTGTCATAAATAGGTTTGTGTATCCGGAATGTTTGTCTGTCACCGGTGTGGCAGAACTAGGAGTTCATCGATCTAAGAGGTTTTAGGGTATGTTTTTTAGGTTAGGTTTGTGTGTGTGAGTCCTCACCTCCTCTATCTTGAGGCTGGTGCGGACCACCTTGCGGGTGACCGCGCTCTCGTACGTTTCCTCGATGGTTTCCGCCATGTTGGTCGCGTGCGCACGTTGATCGCGCGCGGAGTCTACGGCGGCACTGAGACGGTCGCGGCTATTTTTAGGCGCCGCTGAAAGCGCTGAGCATCACCCCGGTGGTCGCTGCACCCAACAGTTTCTGATGATGATACAGGATATACAACGACCATTACACAGCATTACTATCTCAAAATGTAATTGTACTTACGTGCACAAAGTGAATATTCAAAATGTTGGTAGGAACTTACTAAATAAACGACTAAGATAGGAATTTTTATTCCATTGTAACTTGTTTGAACCAAATAAAATCACAATTAGATCTTACTTAAAGGCGGGCCGCATGGTAATACCTCAAAATAATACATGCCTATACCTGGAAAAAAATATAGTTCCATTCCATTTGTCGATTACTCAATTAAACAGTACTGAATTACAAATTGTGAGGTCTAATTATTCTGCATATTTATTTTTTAATAACGACTTTTAACATTAATATACCAACAAGGATGAGTACCCACATGAGTCACATTTTAAACCAGTATCTACTTATAAATTTTTTTTTAAATGAAAAAAAAACTTCTGCGAATTCTGGTTTCTTGTTCTTCCAGATGCATTAATCATAGAGTTAATAGGTAATTACAGGACTTGGACAGGCGTGAACCAGCCTCGTTTTTATCATCACTATCCACCAGGGCAAAAAACTACAAACACCTTCCAATCTACAAAAAAGAAAAGCGCTTTGTACCTATAAGTTGTACCTATAACTAGCAAAACGGCGCAGCGAATCCGAAGAAAAAATAGCTTTTTTGTATACTTAGGCTTACGTATACATAACGTTACATGAACACAAGTCCAGGCCTCTTTACTTTTCCATAGCAATACTACGTATATAATTTAATGTAAGGCATTAATCTTTTTATTTATTTATTAAAATACGAACATCAATTGGAAATATATTTATTACACAAGATTTGTTATAAAGATTATGGTCTAAATTCAAATTCAAATAGTTATTTCTCAACATTGACAATTACTTGTTTTTATTGACATCAAATAAAATATGACTCTACCACCACTTCGGAAAAACCTTCGTGTAGAAGAACTGGCAAGAAACTTCACGGGTATATTTTTTTCAATATAGATTTACAGTGTCTCTTTACGTCTATACAAAAATATTAATTTTGTAATTTAAATTTTAAAACTACAGCTTTTACTCACGAGTTATTGTTGGAAAGGTCCGACTAGTTTCGGACTTTTATGGAGTCCATCATGAGGGCCGAGTATTTCTACCTACAGATAGACGTCGCGGCGTAGTAATGGGCTCGCCCATAGTTAACCATTGAGAGGGAGGTGAACGGGACTCTGACTTTCTTAGATGTACTTGTTCAACGAGCAGCACATGGGCGGCTTACACATACTGTAGTTCGCAAGCCCACACATACAGACCGGTACTTAAGACCTGACTCCCACCATCATGCCACTCACCTGGCTTCAGTCCCCCCGTATAAACCGAGCTCTACGTTTATGTGACCCACAAAGCATAAACACGGAACTGGAACATGTGAGATCTGTCCTGGAAACTAATGGGTACAATCGGACACAGAACTTAATAGCGAACTCAAGCAATCGACAGAAACCCGCGATAGTTGAACGAGCGCCTGTATACCTACCGTACATAAAGGGTGTAACTAATACCATTGGGCACTTACTGAACCGCATGTTTAGTATAAGGACGATTTACCGCCCTTTTACTAAAATACGATAACTTTTGGCATTCCCCAAAGGACAAAAACCCTCTAGGTAGACCAGGCGTATATGAGATTCCCTGTGACAGCTACATGGGAGAGACGGGCAGAAACATCAATAATTGACTCACTGAACACATACGAAGTGTGAAGAAGATGGATGAGATGACCTCTGCAGTTGTTGACCATGAGTTAGACACTGCTCCGTCTCATTTCATCCGCTTTGATAAAGCCAGAGTATTGGTTCAGGAGAAAATCTTCGTGTCTCGCAAAGTCCATGAATCCATTGAAATAAACAGGCGGCGTAATTTCAATCGCGATACAGGCTGGACTGTACCCGCTGCGTGGAAACCTACCCTTCACAAACACGGACACGTGAAGAACCTTACACCACTCTCTAATGACACCGTTAGCTCAGCATGCAACATGAAGGTCTCTTGAGTAAGCTTCCAGGATACGGAATACCTAAAGGGCTCTGCGACTGGATATCTGATTTTCTGAGGTAATGGTCAATTCGAGTAGTCTTAGACGGCTGCTCTTCTGACCTAATGGCAATTAATGGCAATTAATACTAATGGCAATTAATACCTCAGGGATCTATTCTCTCTGCACCGTTATTCTTGCTGCACATTAACGACCTGCTAACCCCCGGCATTATTGGTTACGCTGATGACAGCACCGTTGCAGAGAGATACATGTCCAATGTGCGAGCGAGTCCTCAAGAAATCCGGGCTTTGAGAGAGTCCATGATTAAGCGGGTGGATTTGGCCTTAAAGAAAGTGTCCGATTGGGGCGAGTCCAACTTGGTCAAATTTAACCCGTCGAAAACACAGGCGTGTTTATTCTCCGCGAAAAAGAACAATATCGACCTAACGCCCACTTTCCAAAATGTTTCTGTACCCTTAACCGACCACCTAGGGCTTCTGGGCGTAACTATATCGTCCCAACTAAACTTCGGGCAACAAATTGTGTCCATGGCTCAAACAGCTTCAAAGAAGTTGGGAATCATCTCGAAGGTCCGACAGTACTTCAGCCCTGAACAGCTACTTAATTTGTATACAGCTGAAGTTCGATCTTGTATGGAGTACTGTAGCCACCTTTGGGATGGTTCTGCAAAGTACCAACTAGAAGCGATGGACGCAGTTGACCGAAGAGCCCGAAAAATTATTAACAACTTTGACCTCACCACCAAAAAACTGCAAAGCCTCGACCATCGTCGGAAAGTTGCCAGTGTAGCAGTCTTCTACAGATTACATTTTGGAGAGTGCGCGAATGCTCTTTTTGATCAGGTTGAACCCACACCCTTCTTGCATCGGACTACTAGACGCTGACAGACCTTCTATCCCTTCATGGTAGATATCCCAAGAAGTCGAACCAAACCCACAAATCAAAAAAAGAATTCCATTCATGTTTTTTCGAATAATTGTTTTGTTTCGAATTGAGTGGTTTGTGTTGGTTTATGACAATAAAAAGATCTTTCTAAGAATGGATTTATCAAATAGTGACGATTTGATTTGATGGAGGCCTATTTTTAAATAGTGGTAGCATAGTTCGCGCTCTTAGCTGATATCAAAACAAATATCCACATCTCTTATCCTCGAAAAAAGTGTTTAGAACTATGGCGAGTAACTTAAAAGTGACTGGAAGTTAAAAAACACCATTAGCACGAAATCCACGAATCATCAACGAAAATTTAGAACTGGCAATATTGACGTTTTTCGAAGCATTTCCCGGAACACCATTTATGCAGTTCTTCAAAAACATAAATAAAAGTGCTATCGTTATGGACGAGTTGTTCAAAACTTTCATCCAAGTGATAATGAAAGGCGCCTGGAGTTTTGTTACTAGGCATAGGCATCGAAATGTTTTGTTTAACATCTTATTTTCCAACGAAACAAACTTCTCAAATAACGGAATGTACAATCGGAAAAATGAACATTACTGGTCTCAAGAGAATCCATTGCGAACACGTGAAAGATAGCCCCAAATTAAATTTTCGTAACTGTTGTTGTGGAATCCTAGGAAGCAGAATTTTGTTCATAAAGATTTATAACGGCACTTTAAATGCTACGATGAATGCTGAAATTTTAAACAACGTGTTTGAAGAAATGGAGAATTTGCCAATAGCCAGGATACGGGATCTGTATTTCCAGCAAGACTGGGCCCCAGCTCATAACAGCCGTGTGGTTCGAGATATGCTGAATGTACTCTACTCACCGGACAATGGCACTCATTGTCCGGTGAGGTGGCCGGCAAGATCACCTGATCTTATACCACTTGATTATTTCCTATGGGGTTACGTCAAGAACGAATTTTACAAAGCTTGTTACGAAACAGTTGAGAACTTACAAAGCTCATTGCTGGATATTTTATCGATAATAAATCCTGTCATGGTATCAAATGCAGTAAAGTCCCTAGAGAGACGTACAACCTTATGTATTGGAGTCAATGGAAACCATTTTGAGCAACTTATTAGTTAAGTAAAATTGAGATACTATAAGTAAATCGTAAAAATTTGCTATTTCCTTTCATTTTTAGTAATACGTTTATTTGCCAAGATTGATCCTTTTCAGCAACAGAATTCATTGGTTCATTAATTCAAAATGTAATATTTTTTTGATAAATCATTCGGGTCCATTTCCGTGAAAAGTAAAAGATTGTTGAAAAAATAAATATGCAGTTATTGTTGTCTTATCGAGGGCATGAGTCCTTTCGCGACTTTTCCCTTACTCTCGTGGTTTCGGACTTGGCCATCACCGCCCTTCTCCAAAAACCACCCTGTATAGTCAATCTATTATCAATTGAATTATGATAGGGTGCATTATCAACAACAACAACACTATTAGGTTTAAGATTGGCTATTAATTGCATTTGGATCCACTTCGAATAATTATCATAATTCATATTACATGGTAATCACCACTTTTTTGGTTGGCTTTAAACATAAGCAAGCCATTCATTACAAAACCATCCATTCCGCCGGCGTGGACGATTTAAACCAGAAGCTTCCATCTGAGCAAGACTGTGAGAGGGTATGTAATGTTTGTATATAAATTTCATCGGTAAAAATAATTGGTTGGTTTTGTTTACGATATTCTGCAGTTTTAATGAGATAGTTAATTCGCAAGTATCGAACTTCGTGCTTTTCCATAAGTATTTTGCGGTTATCTTCCGTTGGTTTCCATTTCAAACCTAATGAGAAGACGTGTTTTCGTAACGTGATGACACAACCTTTATAACCTATTTCTTCTTTAAATTTGGTTATAATTTAAATGGTCACCCACCAAAAATATTTTAAGACCCTAAGCCAACGTACCAAATTTAATAAAATAAATAACTCCAAAAAAATAAAAGGACTTTATAAACAGGGTCCTAAAGCATATAATATAATGGTCCAAAATAAATAAACACAGAACCAAATAATTGCACGTTTTGTACAAATATTCTTTTTGCTACTCAAAATGGATAAATGGTCACCAAATGTTAGGTTACACTCCACTACTGAACTTTGAACTACGAAATCGCGATGTATGTAAGTTAAAAAAAATAGAACTACAATGTACATTAGTTCGAAAGTTCACTGTAACTACGTTCAATTCGGTCAGGTTAAGTTTTTGTGCAGTTAATACACGCGCGAGCCAAGCGAGCGAAGCGATCGTGGTTCGGCAGCATCCAGCGAAGCGCCAGGACCAAATTAAGAACAGTTTCCAGCTTTTCACAAAACGCGACTTTGGTTCCAAACAGAAAAAAATCAAGATCATCGGAATTCCATACTTCTCTATAGTGAACTTTCGAACTAAATGTACATCGTACTTCTATACTTTTGAACTTACATATATCGCGATTTCGTAATTCGAAGTTTAGCAGCGGAGTCGTTAGGTTAGGTTAGGTTGGGTTCAATCGATCGACCGTTAGTTTTTTTAGCTCAAAAAATATTACGAAATCAACGCTCGTGACATAAAATATTGGTAACATCTACTTAGTGGAAATTTTTTAATATTTGGTCTGATATGAATTTTAAAGGCGTTCATATATTTTTATAACATTATATAAAAATTGGATATATTTTGTTATATTTCAGGAAACAAAAATTCGGTGGCCATTTATCCGTTTTGGTAAGCGTTTTGAATTTTATTGGTAGGTTTATAGGTTATATATATATATAGGTTAATAGGTAGGTACATTTCTGGTTGGCGTTTCAACAGAAGCCTTAAATTTTGTGTAAGTATAGTATTTTCATCGTCGCAATTTCTTTGTTTGTAATGTGAAAATTGTGAATCTTTCTCCGGATAACTTGTTGATCAAAATCAACTATTATAATCGTAGTTTTACGATTTGGTTTTTTTTCTTCCTGTTCTGAAGAATGACATTTGCTTCCTGATAGGACCTTTCTGACGGAAGTCAATGATATTCCAGTTGATATAGCAACTAATTGAGCGGGAGTCACAATACTGACTGCTTGGATTGCTATTGCATTCATTTTCAAAATACGAATTTCTACAAATTATGCAAACCGTCTTTAGTTTGAAAGTCTTTCTTTAGAAAGTAAAAGGCCACGTTGCAACTAAAATCAATTCATTCATTTTATTACTAAAATCTAATAGTCAGACCTCACAATTATTAATTTGACATTCACCATTGACTTTTAATTCTCAATATATTTTCTTCTTCAAAATGTAATAAGGAAATTTAAATTTCAAGTTTAGAATTCCTGTAAATATACAAATCCAAAAACGTTTCGAAAGTAATTTCCCTGTATTAAATGTTAAATGAGTTTTTTGACAACTTGTAAAAAAGTATTAGGCTGGCACTTCGCGTGGCTATTAGTGTTTGCGTATTTGTGTTACTTAAAGAATAGCCACAATGTTTAGATGGTACATTTGCCCAACTTTTTATTTTATTTGCTTATTTGACAAATAAGGCAAATAGTCTTACAATCGTCTTACTTTAGTGTCCTGGCAGCATGGAAAGTGGCAGAGCTGGCAACCGTAAAAAACGCACTAAGCCCGTCAATTTGTCGAACCGTTACCTGTTTGTTCCCCTGGCAGTGGAAACGACTGGGGTTTGGGGCCACATGCGAGATTTGTACCGCCGACTCCGAGACAGAGAGTGCGTCCCTCACTCTGGGTTGTTTTAGGCGCAAAGGCTGTCCCTGGCAATAGGGCGCGGAAATGCTGCAAATATAATGGGTACCTATACGCTTAGAACGATAAGGGGTGGACTTTTTAACGATTTTATAAATATTTTTAAATTTTTTTTATTGTATCATTTTATCATATATACTCAAGTTTTTATTATATAATTAGTTATGCCTTTTTAGGTATTTTTATCCTATTAAATAAATATAGATTTTTATAAATTAGACTTTAATTTAAAAAAGAGCCTACGTTGCTATGTATTTCTAAACGAAACAATTTATGTTCCAATGTCAATGTGACAGCTGTTTTTGTCAAACGTCAAGTATAAGTAGAATAAAAATAAAGCGCTTACTGCGATATAGGCGTTCACCAATATATCTTGTGTCCTTTTTTTCAATCAGCTCTACATAGCTGCCAAGTTGCTGAACTAACTTATTTGAATAAATCCCATTCAATTTTATTTATTATCAACAAAACAAGGAGAAGGGAAGGAAAAGGACGAAATAAATTGATAACACTCTATCTATAGTGCGGAATATTTAATTCTAGGCAAAGGTTTATCATTTTGTGTTAAAAGCGGTGTCGGAAATTATTATTCCGTGAGGAGTATATTCTCAAAAAGGATCTTAGCGTAAGTGTGTTTGCGTGACTTGTATCAAGGTTTTCTAACTAAGTACACAATTTACCTTGTTGTCGTTTTGCTAACATGATCACCTTGTGAAATTTCGATCAAACAATCGCGTAGTGTCTTGTCCATATCTGCGTTAATTTTAGAAAACTAAGAAACAACTGCATTTTATAAGGTATAACTGTTCCGATGAGTCATTCTTCTTATTGGGCGGGAACCACTCCTTGTAGTTAAGTGCAAGTTATTTAAAGATCATGCGTTTTTTTTAGAATAAAGATATCATGGCTGATATAGAAGAAAAGGTTATCATGACACCAAAGTGTAAAACAGCTACATCTACTACCTTGATTGTAGAAAGAAAAGCAGTAGAACCAGAAGCAAGTGATAAAATACATGTAGCTGGTGGAGATCACACTGGTATTATTATAAACAAGGAAAGTGTGTATGGTAAGTACTATAACACTTTTTATGTCTAAATATCCTCATCAATCTTACAATTACTATCTTCTAAACTTTAGAAGATGACATTATTTGTGAACCTTAAGGTTTCATTTGGTGACTTATATTGGAAACCCCTTTGCCAGATTTGGCTGCAAATCTCACTGTAAAAAAGCTAAGAGCTACCATTTCTGCAAATTTGTATAAGTAATACTTTAAAAGATAAAGTTTAAAAGATAGGTAATATGGTTTTATGTATTTTAATTACATATCTAATTTCAATATATATGAGTGCAGGTTGGCTGATATAAATTTAATAATATAATAATAATAATTGAACCATTTCCCTGATCAGTTTATTTTACCAGTATTTGAAAATAATTGTAGCACTTTTTATATTTTCTTTATGATATTATATTTAAAAAAATATTTTGAACCTGTTACAGTTGATTGAAAGTGTTTCCTGATAAGGTAATATCTGTGCTTAGATTTTTAATTTTGACAAACTTAACAGCATTGAATTCCAGTAAAGTCTGGCAAATTCACATGGCTCACCAATATGAATAACTACAAATTTGATATTGTGGAACTACTATACTATATAACTAAAAAATATACTTGTTGAACTGTTTTATCATTGTGATACAAATGTTTACTTGAATCATGTCAAAACTATTTTTGGCTCTGTCATAAGTAATGATGTAAACAACAATTATAAATTCAATTGTATTTATGACTTGTGAACACTGTTTCCTATATCATAAGGCAAATAAAACTGTTGTTATATAATTAGAGGTACCATATAACTTTAGATCCTTTGGCTTATGCTATTACTGAAAACATCACTCCTATCTGGTGGTGAAAATATATTTAAAATCGGTTTCGAATTGTTTCAGATCTTATCACTAGTATAAACCATGTTTTATATTTCTCAGAAAATGGTGTAACCGAGCCTTGTCATGCACAATTGGAATTCTATGTCTACTTAGTTTCTGGAGCGACAGGATCTCATACAAGAGAAGCCAGAGGATTAAAGTTTTGGTTTAAGCCACAAATGCCTCCTAACGAACGACCACATGAGGCACAAGCCTTCTTTAGAGAGCTTGTGAGCCCTCAAGATTTTCCCAAAGGTATATTTAGTTAGACTGATATTAAATTAACTATGATACAAAATGTAAAGCTGTTCTTATTGTAATGCTGCTGATTTTACTAACACTGCTGCAGTTTAAAGGACAAGTTCATTGAACTATGAAAGCTTTTTGAGAATTACATGCTAAGTTTCTTATATTAACCAATGTTTGATTTGTAGGCACTTTTTCTCTTAAATATCAGTTAGTCTGAAATTTAAATTTAATTCTTCCACACACCACTCCTGCTCTCAACTTTTTCAAATATTATTAAAAATACTAGGATGTATTATAGCAAAGGTTTTATTGATTAATCTTGATTTGGTATCAATCTTAATATTTTATAACTTTTAAAAGTAAATATTAACATTTTAAATATCAATGTATAGTTTTCATAAGTTTAGTTACGATTGTAAGGGACATAATGTTCATACATTATATTGTCATCAGCACTTCGCATAGTGAGTGCCTGTAGTCTCCTTACCCCCGTTATGTGTACACGAAACTGTAATAGACACAGTCATTATAAAATCGCATCTTTTATTAACAGTCACCGTCACTTAAATAAGGAGGCTACGCAGCATTGGTGACCCTGACATGATAATAAATTAAATTGTTCCAGATTATGTTGGTTTTATAAAAAAAATTATAAAGCTGATGCAGCACAAATATCATCAGTTGAAGACACTCGAGGTAGAATTAAAGCAAGCTGGGAATGCTAGTCCACCAGTAGGTGAGTTATACGACCTGTGTAATATCTATTTTTTTAAATAGCTGTGATCCTAAACTAAAATTAATTTACAAAATATCATGATAGTTAAGAAACCAAATTTGTTTTATTTCTTCGGATTTTATATGTTATGTTTTTCCATTTTACATCTAAAAAAAAGTATAAATCAAAACATGTACCTAACTATTCACAATGGAAGTAGCAAATAATTTTATGGTGACTACTAGAAAAGAAATTCTGATTAGAATAGGGTATTTTATTGTATAAAAGAAAAAATCTAATTCAGTTGAGATAGCATAGGCATTAAGTAATCGGAGAATGTTACTTTTAGTTAATAAAATAACAAAATTCATTTTGAAACTCTCAAAGTTTTCAAGTCTATTTTTTTAATCAGCCAAACAGAAGCCGCTATGTTATTACGTCATACGGTCAGGTGAACTCAACATTCATAGGTTACTTTTGGTTTTTTTAATTTTATTATTCACGTTAATAAAACGTAATTTTTTTGCAATAATACCATGGAAGATGGTACAAAAGTACAAACGAGATTTTTCAGACACTAGTTTTGGATCCCTTCTAGCAAGTTTAAACCAAGTTTTTCTAATATTTATTTCAGTTTGCACTTGAAACCAAAACTATTTCGGTGTTTTTATACTAATATATTTGCATTCAGCAACACCACACCATAAATTAAAAATTCTAATAACGACCAACATCAGCGCAAAGCTACTTTGCGATCAGTGCCTTTGTTTACATGACTTATGCGCGGCTTACATGTATTAAATAGTTAAGTTGGTAACTAAATTTTAACTAAATTTTAAGTTACTGCATGTCACTTGTGTGTCCAAACGGATTAAGTAGTTAAGTTCATAAGTTCAATGAAGATGAGCAGTGATGAATGTCAAGGAATTCGTCAATTCTGTGCTTAGATATATATAGTAAATGTGATTTTGGACAAATTCAGAGAAGAATTGTATTCGGAAAATAAAATCATTACAAGAATATGTTTTTTTCTAAATGTTTATTCTACAAGCATATCTATTTTATATATTCTTCAACAAATTTTAAAGTCGAAACTAAACTCCACTCCAACATTTAAAAAAAAAAGAGTAAATGCGAAATAAATACGAGCTCTTGCCGCCACCAGCTTTTTCAACTTATGCACTTAACTAAATAATCACGTCCAAACGTGTTAAGTGAGAAGCCGCGCCCACCCACTTATACGAAAAATAGAACGAATCCTAATCTACTTAATCACTTGCGTACTAAATTTTAAGTTACCACTTGTCACTTAACTGACTGTTTACACGCAACTTTTAACTTAAAATTTAGTAATTTAGTTACCAACTTAACCACTTAACTCGTGTAAACCGGCCATTATGGCTGGTTTACACGCTTTAAGTTTTTGTGGTAACTAAATTACTAAATTTTAAGTTAAAAGTTGCGTGTAAACAGACTATTAAGTGACAAGTGGTAACTTAAAATTTAGCACGCAAGTGATTAAGTAGATTAGGATTCGTTCTATTTTTCGTATAAGTAGGTGGGCGGACTTATCACGTTTGGACGTGATTTTTTAGTTAAGTGCATAAGTTGACAAAGCGGGTGGTGGCAAGAGCTCGTATTTATCACGCATTTTCTCTTTTTTTTAAATGTCGGAGTGGAGTTTAGTTTCAACTTTAACATTTGTGGAAGAATATTTAAGGGTGTTACCGCACCAATCGATGGCAGAATAGAACAGTCGTCGCAGTAGGCGTGATGGCCTTTAATTGTCTGACACCACCCCTGAGTTGGTAAGTCTGCCAACCCGCAGTTGGCGTGATGGCCTATAATTGTCTGACACCACCCTTGAGTTGGTAAGTCTGCCAACCCGCAGTTGGCGTGATGGCCTACAATTTTCTGACACCACCCCTGAAATGGTAAGTCTGCCAACCCGCAGTAGGCGTGATGGCCTACAATTGTATGACCACCCCTGAGTTGGTAAGTCTGCCAACCCGCAGTAGGCGTGATGGCCTACAATTCTCGGACGCCACCCTTGAGTTGGGAGAGGCTGATATCCCTCCAGTGATTATTAAGGGTACCTTATTAGTAAAGGTACCACACCAATCGATTGTCCGTCGATCGACGTCGTCCCGTCGACGGAAAAATTTAGGAAAATACATAATCTTGCAAAGATTTTAATTTCCGAAACAAATTCTTCTCTGAATTTGTCCAAAATCACGTTAGCCACATATCTAAGTACAGATTTGACGAATTCCTTGACATTCATCACTGCTCATCTTCATTGAACTTATGAACTTAACTACTTAATCCGTTTGGACACACAAGTGACATGTAGTAACTTAAAATTTAGTTAATATTTAGTTACCAACTTAACTACATAATACATGTAAACCGCACATTATGGCCGGTTTACACGCGTTAAGTAGTTAAGTTGGTAACTGAATTTTAATTTAAAAATTACATGTAAACAGTCAAATAAGCGACAAGTGGTAACTTAAAATTTAGTACGCAAGTGATTGAGTAGATTTCGTTCTATAGTTACATTATTCTATGATTCGTTCTATTTTTCGTATAAGTAGGTGGGTGGGGCTTCGCACTTAACACGTTTGGACGTGATTTTTTAGCTAAGTGTATAAGTTGACAAATCGGGTGGCGGCAAGAGCTCGTATTTATTTCGTATTAACTCTTTTTTTTAATGTCGTAGTGGAGTTTATTTTCAACTTTAAAATTTGTCGAAGAATATTTTAAATGGGTATGCTTGTAGAATAAACGAAGTAAACTATTTTGAAAAAAAAAACATATTCTTGTAAAGATTTTAATTTCCGAATAAAATTCTTCTCTGAATATGTCCAAAATCACGTTTGCCACATATCTAAGTACAGAATTGACGAATTCTTTGACATTCATCACTGCTCATCTTCATTGAACTTCCAAAATTAAAATTCACGCAACTTCTAACTTAAAATGTAATTACCAACTTAACCACTTAACGCGTGTAAACTAGCCATAAGTGACGTCATGACTACTACGCGATTCAAATGAAAATAGGAATGTCAATGACCTCTATCTGTCAAATGTCACTTGAAAATTATGGTCTGTAAAGAAAACTTTTTTGCATAAAATAACGATTTATTTTACTTTATTTATTAGAGTATTATATAGAAAAGAAATTTTTCAAAAAAAAAACTGTATTCAAAAAGGAACTGTATGAGTTAATAAAAAGTTGTGTCATAGATAACATTTTCAACTCTCAGGGTTTTGAAGTTTTGAGGCTGCCACCTTACATTTTTGATTTAAATCCAATCGAATATATTTGCCACTAAATTAAGCGTTGGTTGGCAGACAAAAACGTCAAAAGTTGGAAAGCCAAATTGAGAGTTTGACGCTACAAGCAATTGCTTGCTTAAATAAATTATATTTTTTTATTAACCTCGTGTAGTACGTGTCTATACTAATACTTAAAATTGGTAGAAATAGTTATTGTGTAGTAACTACAGCTGAGCAAACACACAAAATAATAATAATAATAAATTATATTTTAAAAAGGGAACAAATATCTTGTATACCAGAATATGATTTTACTCCCAAAACACTTTAGTCCTTTTATGGCAAAGTACACCAAAAAAAATATCGTGTACCAAAAAACGAATGTATAAAATAGTAAATACGCGTCGAAAATATAGTAATGTGTATAGTTAATAAATTAATGTTTGAATTTAAAATGTAACCACTGATCAAATTTAGTCAATGTTTACCAAATTTAGTACTATTTTGTCTTCTTCGTACTTCGTCAAACTAATTCGTCTTTTTTGCAACGGTTACTGAATATTCTATAGAAA
This sequence comes from Marasmarcha lunaedactyla, assembly GCA_923062675.1. NCBI lineage: Eukaryota > Metazoa > Arthropoda > Insecta > Lepidoptera > Pterophoridae > Marasmarcha > Marasmarcha lunaedactyla. The sequence continues at coordinate 3,750,302 of OV281344.1, forward strand.
GCGTAGTAGTTAAATTTGGGTTAGGTTAATGTTAGGTTGTAATCATCGCATGCGCGAGCCGTGCGAGCGAAGCGAGCGTGGTGCGGGACACCCGGCGAAGCGAGCGTGGTGCGGGACACCCGGCGAAGCGCCATAATCGAAATTAGATGATAATTCAAATTTTTGTAGCAAAAACATCATCAGACAACATATTTTTAGTAGCTAAGATAGTATCAGCGATCAAAATTAGATAACATTTCAAATTAATTTGGTGTACATTTTTTTCCAAACATATACTAATTGTGAGAAAACAATATGATTTTTTATATGACATTTTCGGGTCCCTTTAGTCAGGTGTTCAGTAGTTTCAAATGATGAAGTACTTTACAATAGGTTGTTCAAATTTATTTCAAATGTGATTTTTCTGTCCTTGCATTTACTTTGGGGATTTGCATAGGTACATTTTATTTTTTGCAATGCTCTAATTGAGTATTTATTTTTCTTGGATTCCTTAACATATCCATGGATCATCTGTTGGTTTTAATCACTATATTAAGAAGTCTAAAGTTTGTATGGTTTAAATTAGAAATAGCTTAAGCGGATTGTTTTCGAATATTGTCGTATTATGATATAGTAAATGTTAATCATGCCTCACATTACATCTTAACTATAGTAGTGGTGTGATAAATGGGTTTATTTTAAGAAATAATATGTTTGCTTTAAAAGTAAAATAACAAAATTGAAAAATATTATGAAGGAATGATGTACCTATAACACCTGTAATCCTTATTATAATGGTAAGTATTTGTTGTACCTATAAGCGTAAACTACGGTACTGCAGTAAAATATTTTAATTAATTAATAAATTTTTCAGTATTGTTATTTATCAGCAAACAAAATATTCTAACCAGTCTGTGGGTAATTTGGCTATTTATTTATATTATTCTATGTGTATCATGTAAATATTTCTTTAAAATAAATGATATATGTTTTAAATAATATTATGTACTTATTTTTCGTAGTCAAAACAATTTGAGGATTGGATAAATACTGATACTTTAAATAACCTTTTTACTAAGATAGCAGTGAATCATTACATAGCCTATTAAAGTTAATTGCATTTTTAAACTGAAGGTTACTCATAATGTCTTATAAATTATGCTAATATATTTTTAACGATTGTGTCAACTTTTAATGAATGAATGCTCTTTCAGTAACTGAGAATAAAGTTTTTGACCAAAGCTGTAACAAGTTGAAAGAAAGGATGTCTTAATTTTTTTGATATGTTTATTATATTGTATCTAACAATAAATTTACTGGTATTAATTTATATTTCTATATGTTTCTTATGATACAGTGCCCAATGGTGTTAAAACGAGTAAGAGTGTTATATACAACTTTTGTAATGGCTGTATGTACCTATATTATGTTTTTATTTTGTATGTATTTTGCATGTATTTTGTGCGTATCTAATAGCAACTGAGTTTTATGTTAGTAGTGTGTATACAAGCTACATAAATAGTGCATGTTATATAAAGTAATATACATCTAGCATTTTAAGATTATCATTTATAAACTAGATATTTTATCCGTTATCTATCATTTTAACCATTTATTAGAAAGTATTTATTCACGTACTTTGATGCATAGAAGAGAATCTATTGAAGTATAATTTTATAATTAGCATTGTTCAGTTTACTTTGGCGTTATTACTTGACCATTTTAGCATTTCACTAGGTATGTTAATAAGGTGGATGATTCATTTTGTTAGACCATTAAATAGGTCAGTGTAGGTGCATTGCATCAATTCCACCTTATGCAGAATGGTATTGTTATGTAAGTCTCATGTAACTTTATGAAACATGGAAATAGTTTAGTTCTAGGGATTTTCACACTATGTAGAATCAAACATGTTTCGAAGTAATGGCAAACACTATATAGGGTATTACTACACGGTGACGGGCTCAGTATTAAGAGAGGACCACAAAACAATTAAAAACTAATATTAAAAATAATTAAAAATACATACCATATGAAATCATATTTAAAAAAAAATATTTTATGAGCAAAACACCACAAATATCAAATTTTCTTGCCAACGAGTCATTCAACCAGCATTAATTTTTAATTAAGTTTTATTTATTTAATGAAAACAAAATTGCCCTTCCTTGATACTGGTTCATGAGCTGTGGCACGCGATTGGATGAACACGCTGTATATTAGGCTGTTATTTCGTTTATGCCGATTGACACGCAAAAACTACAGGAAAGCTCACTACGGCTGCTAATCTGCCAAAAACGGGCGCTCCTCGCGTTCAGCCATTTTTTTTATTAAAAAAAAAGAAGTATGCCGATTTCTCTTAGCTAACCGTCGAGCTGCCTGGCCCAGCTTTAGTGGACACGCGATGTAATGGGTTCTTCTTATAAATAGGTAATAAAATAGACTTATTGCTCGGTGATATGTCGACTGATAATATTCGGTTTAGATAAACTGACATACTGACAACTTATTTAGTCCCATAAGCACAGCTGTCTTGTTTAAGGTCGACCCGAAAATAGATTCGTGTACGCCCCCTGAGGGCGTCACACGCAAGACAATTTCACGATATGCAAATAGATATCATACAAAAGAAAGGTACAAGAAGAGTTACGCAAATGATTATTTTATAAAGCAATTTCATTTTCTGGTAGAGCTTTTTCTAAAGAATGTCATAAATTTACAGGTTATTTTATGAGTCACGATATTTAATGTAGACAAAATTAACGTATGGTAAGATTTGGATTAGAGCAAAGTAACATTTTTTTAAACTGCGCTACTTTAAGTATAAAATTATGAATCTCACTCACTAATATTGTGTATGTGAAAGTTTGTATGTCCGTGATTGTTAGTATGTACGTTTATAACTCTTTTTGGATGCAATTTAGACTATGTCATAGAACCATACATAGGTTTTTACACCGGGAATTCTCATGGCAAATGTGTCCGAAACCTAGATTTTCATGAAAAGATAGAAGTAAAATTACTAGAAGATATAAAAAGCATGACTGCTTAAATCACCTAAACATTCGAGTAATAATTATTTCACGGTGTTGTTACTAAAATATATTGCTAAAATAATGAAATAAAATAGTTGTTGGATGTGTGGGATTCGCATGCAAAAGTGGTGTTGGAGTGATAACTCACTTATGGTGTATGGACATACAAATTAACTCACTAACTTCAGCAGTAACCAACTTACAAAAGCAAAAATAAAAATTAAAGTAAATTTTTTTATTTTACAATTTTTAATAATATAACTAAATTATACTGGTACTTATTAAGTATGTTTCTGATTCATCTCTCACGGTCAGATCAATTATCACTTAGAAGTTTATTATAATCACTTTTAGATTTCTCACATAGGACTTTACCAAAACTGTCAAAAAATAAATATTACAAGAATTTATCTGTGATTTTCCAGCATTCATAGAAGACCATGTCGCGAATCAAACCCAAGTCATTTCGGAACAAAGAGTCTTGGATATGATAGAGAATGCCTACCCGAACCCGTTGACTGTCGACGATTTTGTTAGGTATGTTATTATAATCAATAATAATAATAAATCCCCGGACAAACACACCAACGTTATGGCCTCAAAGTAAGCAGAGCTTGTGTTATGGATGCCATACGGCGAACTGGGCAGGAACCCAGAATAAACATACATATATAAATACAGGCTGGCCAGAATAGTGACATCCAAAAATTGTTTTAAGCGCTTCGTGTTGAGAGGTATCTGAATCACCCCTATGTATGTTATTTTATGCGTAAACACATAGTTCATAGAGATTTAGTAGCAAAAATAGAAATCCGAAGAAACCTTAAATTTTTTTTCAGAAATATTTGAAACTGATTCGGCGCAATTTTGCAAAAATTCATTTAGAAAATCGTAACTCGAAAGCTATCTAAAATCGTATAACACACATAGGGGTGATTCAGATACCTCTCAACACGAGGCACCTAAAAAAAATTTTGGACATCATTTTCCTGGCCACCCTGTATAAACAATCATGGTCCGAGAGTAAACCTCTGTGTTTATTACACAAATGAATGCCCCATCAAGGACTGGCAAGGACCTCCGGCGTATGACGCAGGACTACTATCACCACCGACACCCGTGGGCCGATATATTTTGCCTAATATTTCCACCACAGCCGGAATACAAAGTGGAACATAAAATACACTGCTAAAATAAGAAGGACTATTTTATACAAGGTGTAATTACTCATTATTTTTAATATTTTTTCAATAACTATTTCCATGAATAACTTATTAAACTGTACCACGATTTAAACTGTAGTGTACGTTTTAATGATTACGACTATTAATATTTTATTTTAAACTATAATTTATTAACTTTCAGTGTCGCAAAATGGTCAAAAACGGACGTGAAAGACGCACTGCAGTCGTTAGAAGAAAAGGGTCTAACAAGGACTATGTCAGAAGGATTGTACATACGACAACACAGTGTTGATACTCAGGTATTCCAAATAATGTGTTATACCTTAATTATCTTAATTATAAGAATCCTTGGCGGAAATAAATAAAGAATGCTTAGACTTGTGATTCGGAACCTGGTATTGTATTGAATAGGTCTTGAAAATGAAACAAGATAGTTTTTTTTCTAAATATGTATATATCGTTGCCATATCGTAGAATTACCCACATCATGTAATGTCCGATCGTTTTATGAAATGGTAGCATTTATCGAAATGATCAATCATCAACTGTCATTGTGACACTTGAAAATTGTGTGTCAATATGGTCAAAACGCGCGGCTACTTCATGGAATGCCCAAATTTATTTGATCGTATCGTAAAATGGTTCCTTTAACTTTTAAAGTCCGGTGAAATTTAAAAGGCCCTGTCTGTAAATAAACTGACCATTTCAAAAAAAAAAAGGTTCGTTTAACTACCGATAGAGACGCCGGAAACGCTTTGTTTATGTGTCAATGTCTCACGTGAATGGTATAATTCGGTGATTAATCAAAAAAGATGTTGTTTTCTTAAAAATATTTTGCCTGTTTCGTAGTCTTTGTTAATTAGATTTTCATAAAGGTGCCTCGCCGGGTGCTGCCGCACCTCGCTCACTTTGTTCGCTTGGCTCGAGCAAATTGCAGTATGTCAACAAGGGTGTAAGAAGCATTATTCACGATACATACAAGTGTGAATGTCCAAATCGTAACACCATACGACTCCAGTTTTTTTTCAATCGCAAAGCAATTTTTTTGTGAATATTAATAGTAAATTTTATTAGAAATTTGGGCGATTAGTTGCGAGTTATATAAAGGGGAAATATTACTTTGTTTCTTTGATAAATTCGGGAGGTGCAGAATTGATTTTGCATTTTGTTTCACCATTGAAGAACTACATTATTCGAAAGTACTCACTTCCGTCCAATAGGGTTGAGGAGGGCGATAGCTGGCGCGTTATGACCATGAACAGGTGGTGTTTGTGGAAGTTCGTCGATTGTAGGGAGGGGCGAGCAAATTAACGCAGATAAGAATTATTTCGTATGGAAATAGTTTTGTTTTAGAATGACTCTTCTTTTACTCGGAAGTCTTTCCGAACTTCAATAAGTACATAAAATTGTAAAAAGTAAATAATATTCAAAAGTAAATATTTGAATTTGAATGTTTAAAGTAACATAGACTATTGGAGTGACGCGCGCGCTTTCGTTCGTGTCGCTCGTGTCTATCGGTTTGCGAGGCTCCGTACGTTTCGCAAATATGTCGTGTAGTAGAATAAAGTGCAATCAGTGTAACATCGTTGTTGATGAACTTTTGTGTTGTCTACACAACAAGATATCAATAACTAACGAAGAAAGTCTTATTAAAATATGTTCGTGTTCGTTCTCAAGTGAACAAATAGAAACGTCAAATGCGTTATTGCTTGAATCAGTGTCGTCCAACCTGCGAAAAACAGTTCGAGAGTGCAAAGGAAAGGAGAATAGAACGCTGCAAGATATTATCAGTGTCTTTAAAGCTACAGATCCTGATAAAATGCCCGTATTCGTGTCTCGCGATATTAGCAAATTGCCCCCTATCACTTTTGACCACTTGGATGTTTCAAAACTTTTGAAGGACTTAGTAATCCTACAGGATGACATACGAATGATTAAATCGAACTATGTTGAACAGCTGGAAACCTACAAGAATGAGTGCAATAACATTAGAAACTGCTCGTCACCTTTCTCAGCGGTAAGAGTAAACATGAAAAGGGGCGCATATTTTGATAGTGGGCCAATGGGTTTGTCGCATTTTGACGAATCCATTTCGGATCACGAATATAAGAACAGTGGAAAAGCAAGTAAAGTTAGATTACAATACCGCAATATTAAACAAACGCCTTACGCAAATATTAGGAAGGGTAGTTGTGAAACAATAACAGTCGAACCGGCGAAGTCGGCAACAGCGGCGGCGGTTGGAGTCCCGAGCGATGAGTCACCGCGCGCGCTGAGCACCAACACGACGAACACTCACGTTATTAAGAATGATCCTATCACTAGTGATAAGCCAACGTATGCAACTATGTTGCAACCGACGAGTGAATGGACAGTAGTTCAAAAAAGAAAAATAAACTGAAGAATCGATTCGAAGGTAAAACGGTAAGGACTGTCGTGGTGGAACCTAATGAAAAATTCCGAGCTGCAGAGAAGACGGCACCTTTATTTATTACCAATGTTCATAAAAACACCTTGGAGGCTGACATTGCGGATTGTATTTTAAGAAGACAAAGGAACGTGCCACCTTGGAGAAAACATCGATAAAACGTGAATGTGATCATAATGCCTATACATTTTTTGTATCGGATTGTAAAATTCCCTTATTTTTAGATGACAAGTTATGACCTCAAGAAATAATATTTCGACGGTTCATACATTTTAAGCCAAAGCGATATACTAGAATACCTACAACAGGTAACGGGACTATTACATAAAAATAATGGACAGTCAAAGTTACAAATTTACAACTTTTAATTGCAAAAATGTACAAAGGTCCATAGAAGCTATATGTGACCTCTGTAAGACTTGTGATATAATAGCATTGCAAGAAATGTGGCTATTGCCTGGAGAGATCCCGTTCCTCAGCACGATAAGCGATTCAGCAGTACTTTTTTGTGTGCTTTTTAAACTCCAAAAAACTGTGAAATCAAGCTTTTTACCCTGTAAATATTGTGTGGTAGTGTAGGTGAAGATATCCGTGCTATAGATTTAAAATAAATACGTCTTCTAACAAACAATGTGAAATCCATCAAAAACAAAAACAATAACAATTATCTAGCAATTTGACGGCCCCCATTAATTTAATTCCTACATTCTAAACTATTTACAAAAGACGTAGTGAACAAAACAAAAGTGGTGAAGTGATAAAGTGAGAAACAAAGAAACGACCAACGTATTTATTCCAAAAGCGATTGTGTACTTTGAACCTTAACGACTTTTTTCGCCGTATAACTCGTAAGCAATGAATCTATCAACTATTTCGCGCTAGAACATTAAGTCGAATTGGCGCGACGGTGACATTCATTGATTCTGGCCTGAGCGACCGTGGTTCGAGTCTCGGATCGAAACATAGCTTGGGCATGTTTTTGGCATTATTGTTTGAGTATTTGATAGTAAGAAATAGATATAAAATTAAATATGACTAAGGAATGTGTTAAATGTAAAAAAAACATTATAAACAATGAGTTTTTAAGTTGTACGAAATGTTTATTCAAATATCATATTGCATGTGAGAATGTGTCTATCCAAAGATTCTACAATACATTAACTTCAGAACACAAAAAGAAATGGAGATGTAAGAAATGCATTCGTAAACTTACTCATCAAAAAAAGGTACACGATGAAGATGACATACAATCATCTTCAAACGAAGTTAGGAACATTACCGAGAGAAAAAGACAAAAATTAATTTACCTACGGAAAAAAAGAGACAGACGAAATCACAATCATGTGAATCACTTGAACATAATTTATCTTTAGATTCCATTGATTTAGACACATGCTCAAAAAGCTTGGAAATAAATTACAACATTGACATGCAAAATGAATTACAGAATGAAATTGATAATTTAAAACTACAATTAGAGAGTACACATATTGAAATGGAAAATCTTATATTTGAGAATCTTGGATTAAAAAAGGAAGTCTCACAGCTTTCTCGCCAAGTTCACTTACTAAAATCTGTGTGCAATAACTCACAAGAAAATAAACAAAAGAAGGTATTGAACAGTACTAAAAAAAAGAAAAAGAGGAAAATTAATGGTCGAAAAACATTCGCAATGAATTGTATTTCTTCAAAAGAGTCCTCGTTATCTACAAATGAACCGCAGCCCTCGCCGCTCGTGACTTCAGCATCTAAACCAGCATCGGTGGTATCAAACACAGTCGATAATTGCTCACAAGACAACGAAGAAGTGATTAGTTTCAAGTCTGAACAGATAAATAAAAGAATATATATAATAGGCAGTAAGCAATGTAAAGGTTTACGTCATTATTTAAACATATCTAGATTGAATAGCCCTTATGTTAATTACGAAATTATGTCCTATATTAAACCTAATGCTAAAACTGACGAAATTTTAAAAATGCTTAAATGGATAGAACCAAAGCAGGATGATAAAATTGTATTATCAATTGGTGAACATGACACTAATCCAACTAAAATTATGGTAGAACTTAGTGCAGCCCTAAAATCTTTGAACTGTGATGTATTGTTGCTAAGTGTTCTTAAAAATATGTATTTAAATGAAAATAAATTGAACAACATGCTTAATATTATCTGTAAAAACTTTTTAAAATGTTCATGCGTTTATTTAAACATTTATGATTCATGGAATTCTTTGTGTAGAAAACTTAACATTGTAATTGACCAAAATGATTATAATAGCAAATTTTTGACATTTACTAATAAAAAAAGAAAAGATGTACATACAATGGCAGAACAAATAAATTTAGTGACTCCTACGGTTCCAACAAAGAGAGGTACAATATCCTTCTATTTCCCAATATTAAAAAATAGAATTGTAGACAGTGGTAATGAGTTAGATTTTTTTCGTAGTCTATCATACAAGAAATAATAATAATAAAAATAATTTAATAATATTGCATCAAAATATTGCTGGATTATTGTCAAAAAGGAATTTATTAGAAATAACATTGTCTGACTTACATAGTAAAAATAAAATTCCAGATATCTTATGTTTCTCAGAAACTTTTATAAACACAATAAATCGAAATAATATTCATATAACAGGATATATAGTAGCATCGATGTATTGTAGAGAAGATGGTAAAAAACGGGGGGGTGTTTGTATTTTATTGAAAAGGGATATTCAATATAAACCCCTGGAAATGGTAAAAAAATATGCTATTGACAAGGTGTTTGAATGCTGTGGAATTGATATTACTGGTACTAACATTTTATTATTATGTTTTTACCGTACTCCTCGCTCAGATATTAATGCCTTTCTTCTACGACTCGACAAACTTTTACATGATCTTAGTAAAAAATCTAAATATAAAATAATCCTTGCTGGGGACTTTAATATTGATACATTACAATCATCAAAGGGTAGTATGGCTTTAAAAAAATTAATGCAAATTTATAATTTAACAATACACATTAAAGAGCCGACCAGACGAAATACGTGAATATTAAAGAGGCTAAGGAAGAAGTGATAAATTTAGAATTGTCGGATCATAACACAGCTCAACTTTTACACATACCTCAAGAAATAAAAAGAACTAAACCACTGACTTGTTATAAACATATAAGGGACATATCTATTGAAAATTTAATGAAATTTAAGGAATGTATATCTGCCTTATCATTTTCGGACATTTATAAACAATCTGACATTAATACAACTATTACATTATTTTATGACATTATTGATATATTTTATTTATTTATTTATTTATTCGTAATTTATTTATTTATAAACTTTGCTTTCCATTGAAACGTATAAAGATAACGGATAAGTATAAAAAACTCAAATGGATAACTACAGGATTAAAAAAATGTTGCAGAATAAGACGATATTTGAGGTATCATTTCTACAAAAATAGGTCTAAACCTAGTAAACATCACTATGAGGCATATTCAAAAATATTACGTCAATGTATGTATAGAGCACAAAAAATTCACAATGCTAAACTAATGTATCATTCAAGTAACAAGGGTAAAACTTCCTGGAAGTTAATAAATGAGAAATGCGTCGATTTCTGTGAAGATCACATACAAGAAATTAAGAAAGATGGCAAGGTTTTTAAAGACCCTAAAGAAATAGCTGAAGAATATAACCATTATTTAACGAACCGTAATATAAACAACTGTATTAACACAAATAAGATAAATATAGAAAAGTCTATGTTCTTAGAACCGATCACTATAAATGAAGTAATCACTCTTATTAACTATCTAAAAAATACAAATACTGTTGGATATGACGATATCAACACTAAGGCAATAAAGTTTTGCAAGTCTGAATTAGCAGCGCCTTTAGCTTTTTAAATAAACCTTTCATTCTCTGAAGGTAAGTTTCCAGAAGCTTTAAAAAAATCTATAGTCAAGCCTATATATAAAAAGGGTGACAAAAAAAACTTTTGCAATTACCGCCCTTTAACTTTCATTACAATCTTTGCAAAACTATTTGAAAAAGCAATGAAAATGAGACTGTCAAGTTTTATAACTAAATTTGACATAATTTGTAATGAGCAATCAGGATTCCAAAAGAATAAATCCACAAGTACTGCTGTATTTCAATTGGTTACGGATATTACAAGAAATTTAAATTCAAAAAGGGAAACAACAGTTATATTTTTTGACATGACTAGGGCTTTCGATTTTGTTTCTAATAAGCTTTTACTACAAAAATTAGAAAATTATGGTATTAGAGGTTCAGTATTGAATTGGTTTCGAACATATCTAAGTAATAGACTACAATCTGTGGAAACTCAATATATAAATGATAATGCAGAAATTTTAACACATAGATCAACTTTTAGAGAAATTGCGACTGGGGTGCCGCAAGGAAGTATCCTTGGACCCCTTTTATTTCTTCTTTATATCAATGATCTACCAAAGTTGACTAATCATAAATATTTTTTATTCGCGGATGACATTTCTGTAATTGTGACCAAAAATACTAACAATAATGAAAAATATGAACATGAAATTAATAATACAATTGAAGAAATAATTAAATGGCTATCAAATAATAATCTGACTGTCAATTTGACGAAAACAAACTTCATTAGATTTAATACCACAAAATTTTTAAAAAATATTGACATTACATATAACGATGAAAAAATTAATGAAGTTGACTGTACTAAATTTCTTGGAGTATACCTTGACAAAAATTTAAATTGGAAGAAGCACATAGAACACGTTTGCAATAAGATGAATAGTTACGTATACGTATTAAGCAGACTCAGAAAAACCTGCTCTTTAACAACAATACTTTGTGCCTACCATGGGTACGTAACTTCGACCTTAAAATATGGGTTATTCATTTGGGGAAATTCTACCGATATTAAAAAATGTTTTAGGGCTCAAAAAAGATGTATAAGGACAATACTTGGAAAGGAGCCTTATGAGCCATGCCAACCATTATTTAAATCTTTAAAATTATTGACGATGCCTTGCATGTACATCTTGGAGGCTGCCAATTTTGTAAAAACTAATCCTCAATTCTTTGTACAAGCTGGCAGTATAGGTAGACCAACTCGCCATGCACAGAGGTTCGTTTATAATGATATGCCACGTTTAGAAATATATCATAGGCAATGCTATGCGATGTGCGATATACAATGCGTTGCCCAAAGAGATCCAAGGTCTACAGAAAAGTAAATTTAAACAAGATCTATCAAAATGGTTGAAAGAGAAGTGTTTTTACTCTGTTAATGACTTTCTTAAATATAAAAAATTGATAAATTTGTGTAATGGTGGTAGAAAATTTAGTAATTAAATATTGTAATAAATATTGCATGCTATTGAATAGTAATAATATGTAGAACTTTTTTTTTTTTTGTATAACACCATATTGTACACCATATTATGTTGCAATAAATGATTTGATTTGATTTGATTTGTACGGGGTTGTCTGCGGTGGACGTGTTGGCGGGGGTGCTGCGCGGGCGCCCGCACGGTGGCGTAGCGCAGCTGTGGCTGCGCGACACCTTTCATCATGTGCTTACAGTGCAGTGTGATAATCCGCGTGTCTGTGCTATAAAAATAGTGTTAAAAGGGAAAGTCATTCTTGTGTTTAGTGTATACATATATGCCAACAGATACAGTGATCAATCTATCAGATTTTACGGATGTTTTAAGCTCGGTACGTTCTATTATAGACAGCTGTAGCGTAGACTGTGCGTACATACTCGGGGACTATAACGCTCACCCATTTGAGCAGTTTTATACCGGACTATTGAACTTTTGTACGGATCAACAGTGGTCTTGCATTGACATTGACATTCTAGGTATTACATCGGGGTCGTATACTTACGTGAGTGAAGCACACGGATCTAGGCGGTGGCTAAACCACTGTGTAGTAACTAAAGCAGCGGTGCACACAGTATGAGATCCGTATATTATGTATGACGTTTTATGGTCAGACCATTTCCGAATGTAACTTAGATGTAACATTGCCTAGAAAATTTATAGTTGCGCCATTACAAACGTGCGAACTGAGTTGTAAAACATTACGACAAATTCCTTCTTTGTTTGTTGAAAAGTCCACATCTTGCTCGAGTATTATTTTTATCATTTAGTTTTTGTTTAAGTCATAGTTATATGCCCAGTGACATGTTACGAACGGTCGTAATACCTATTGCAAAGAATAAGACAGGTGATCTTTCGGGAAAAACCAACTACAGACCCATTTCCTTAGCAACTATAATATCGAAGATTTTTGATAGCATGCTAAACACACAGCTAAATAAACATTTCACGCCACATGACAACCAGTTCGGGTTTTCGGCCTGGACTGTCTACGGAGAGCGCTGTATTGTGTCTTAAGCATGCTGTCCACCACGACACGAGTAGAAACACATAGGTATATGCCTGTTTCCTTGATCTCAGCAAAGCTTTTGACTTGGTTTCCTACGATATATAATGGGGTAAAACTGCCGAAAGAAAATTTAAATATTTTTAAATTTTGGTTAGGAAACCAGGTCAACAGTGTGAGATGGGATGGGACCTTGTCTCCGGCATATAGGTTGGAGTGTGGGGTGAGACAAGGAGGGTTGTGTTCACCTACGCTCTTCAACCTGTATGTTAATGAGCTGAAGCCTGGCTCAGCAGCAGCACGGTCGGGTGTCATATTGACGGCATCAATGTTATTAACATCAATTACGCGGACGACATGGTGTTGCTGAGCGCGTCTATATGTGGTCTTAGAAGGCTAGTACAAGTATGTGAAGAGTATGCTAGTTTTCATGGTCCAATCTATAATGTTAAAAAGAGCCAAATCATGGTCTTCGGGGCGGGCAACAAAATGTACCACCGGTCTTACTCAGCAGTAATACAAACAAAACCTCAAGGGCGATGAACATATAGAAAGGGAACGGAGAGCGTTGTCAGTGAGAGCGAACATGCTGGCCCGCAGGTTTGCTCGTTGTTCACTCAACGTAAAAACTACACTCTTTAGAGCACACTGTACTTCATTTTACACCTGCAGCATGTGGGCTAGATATATTCAAAAATCTTATAGCGCTCTTCGTGTACAATATAACAACGCGTTCAGGAGGCTGTTGGCGCCATACTGTAGCGCATCAGGGGTGTTTGCAGACGCGAGAGTCAATTGTTTTTACGCGACATTGCGCAGCAGGTGTGGGTCGCTGGTGCGCAGGGTGCAGGGGAGCGCCAACAGTATCCTGAACATGATTGCTCATAGGCTAGATTGTCTCTACCTGGGTCATTGTCGTATAATATCGCGACACCTGTACGTATCTATATTTTTCTATGTATCTTTTGTTTACTCTGTTCATAAACACATTATATCATAATTCATATTCTACTAAGTCCTATTAATTTTTTTATTTATATTATGATGTCGTAATTTTTTTTCAAAATCGTAATATGTTTTTTCAATTTAAATTACATAATTTTCATTCAAAGACATTGTTGAAGTGTATAATTCAATAATTGAATTTTTAATCATGACATTGTAATTGTAATGGAATTCAATTTTTTATTTTTGTTATGTTATTGAATTTAATTAAATAGTATTGTATAATTGTAATGTAAGTGGACGGTTTTATTTATTAATTTTATTTTTGTGACTGTGCTGTGTAATTTTTGTAATATGGATTAAGTTGGTCGAAATAAATAATAATTATTATGATTATTATGAGTATATAACTTAAGTTCCTTATAATTATAAGCGGCACAAGTAAAATCGCGCCTCCAGTAAAATATGTTTTAGTTATAGGAGATATTGTATCTAATATTTGTATAATTTAATTGATTTCAGGTGGTGAAGCAAATGCCTACGCTGTGTTCGTCTCGACAGCCCAGCATAGCCGTGATCACGGCGCTGTACTGCGAGAAGCAAGCCGTCGACGCCATGATGGACAACCAGGAAACGTACGTGCGGTACACCACTGTCGGTGAGTGCTAGGTTTAGAACTTTAAATTTTTTTTAAAAGTGTGTATTTTGATTCGTGGACAATAGAATAATGACCCATACCTAATAGATTATTCTAGTTAGTGGGGTAACTTTCAAATCCAGAGTGCGTATGAATAATTGATTCTTTAGAAAGCCACATGGATGTTAATTTCTGCCCCGTAACAGAATATCTGTCGCGTCATTCTTTCTCTCAAGATGGTCCATGTAAGTGACATTTTTGTTTACAAGGCAAAGAGTATATAAGTTAAGGTTAAGTTTTCATTCGTTTGAAGCTTTGAACTATACTAATATAAGTGCTATTCTCGAGTCTAATTATGATATCCCAGGCAGTCTTCGTTCAGTCAGTCTAGATATAATAATATACTAATAATAATATTTATTTCAGTACCAGTTTTAAGTTATACAATTTTAGCGCTTGGAGTCTTCTTTTAGATATTAAGGCAAAGAACTCATTTCCGTCTCTAACTCAAAAATACACAAACTGTAAATGTCCCATTTGATTAGGCAGTCCCCATTTAATATCTTTAATTATGTACAACAATTTTTTTAAGCCGAAGTGAGACTTTGAGATTTGTTTATTATATTATTGTATCTTAAAAATATGCGATACGTTATAGTTTTCTGAACTATATGATAAGCACATTAGAAAAGAAAAAAGTAATAAAGGCGCAACGAAAATGCTAACTTTACTTTCATTTTAAAAAATCTCATTTGCGAAATTTTTATTTAAATTTTAAAGTGACTAAATTTTTACGTTTAGGTGCGTAAACGTTAAATCTATAATGTTATGAAGGCATATTATTCTATTGAAGCATAGAATATATTAACTGTATTTCCAATCATTGCCAGAAATAAATCAGAATAATTTTTCTCCAGAAATATTATCAAAAAGTCTGTCCTGCTTCACGTGAGGCACTTTAAACGATTTTCCTCCAAGTTTGAAATTCCTTTGCCCACTGGTTATTCTACAGCATTACCATATTTGTCAATGGAATTGTTTTGTGAATTAAATTGACCTAGTAACAGGAGGAAGTCCTGAAAATCGTGTACTACGTGATGTTTTGACGCAAGCAAGTACAAGTTTTATCAAATTCATTTATGGGATGTTTTTCCTTAACATTCGGTCGACATAATATAGTATAACGCGTTTAGTACGCTACGGTTGTAACCAGTACAGTAGGTATGTAAGGGTGCTACCACACCAATCGATAGTCCGTCGATCGACGTCGTCCGATTGGTGTGGTAGAAACCGTCGACCGACGGAGAACACCAGCATAACTACAAATAAATGGCGCAATCGCTGAGGACTGTCGCTTATAATTGCTTCGGACAAAGCATCATCCCAGTGCTGATCCCCATCCAGTAAGTGACGTGCCCGGCAAGCCGCTAGGTATGTAGGGTGTACGATCAACCTTTCGGAGTTCGGCAAAAGAAGTAGGCCCTCGAACAACGTGTAGAAGTAGGCGCAGGTAAAAGCATTCGGAGTTATTCGGATGCACCGTAAACCCTTCCAATGACGTGATCTTTAAAAATACCTGGTTCACCTACTACATGGCTACTTTGACGCCCGACAGTGCCGCCCGAATATGGCACCTCTTAGGGTGTTACCACACCAATCGATCGACCGTTGAAGGTTTCTTCCACACCAATCGGACGACGATAGAACGTTTTTATTATAGAGTTCGAATTTCCATAAAGCGCGCATATTATGGAAATTGGTTAAACTATAGTGAAACTGAATTCATATTGTTTAGGCCATATAAATAAATAGGTTAATATAATCAATAAATGCTTGAACAATGTTAGGTACATCCTCCATCCCTTTCACTCCTTGCTATTCTATCCTCGCCGGTCTCCTTTTCGCAAGGGACGGGACAGTTGCGCCGTGACACCATGCGGCACCATCAAGACAATGTTCTAAACACTTATAATTTAATAACTGCGACTATCACGTCAAAAATAAGAAACTTGTACAGTGCAGTGTTGTGATATATTGTACTCTGTGTGTGAGAATTGATAAGGACGCTTGGGATTGCATAGGCTAGTGAACCCTTCCATACTTCCCTTATCCAGCCAAACATTTGTTCAAGCATAGATAGATTGATCTAAGATCTATTCTTAAGCGTAAAACCAACCAACGGTATTGAGATCTGCCTTGTCGTAACAAGTTCGGATTTATTACGTGCCACTCATGTAAATTGTGTAGATTCATGTAGCCATCTTTTTAATCAGTTTTTTTTGAAAAAACATTTTTCGCGCCAAGTCTAAGAAATAATGTAGTAAGTGCTACACCATTTTAGAAGTTTTTTAAGTTACTTGCCAAAATAGCGTAGTGCTTTTTTAAGTTACTTGCCAAAATAGCGTAGTACTTTTTCAAGTTACTTGCCAAAATAGCGTAGTACTTTTTTAAGTTACTTGCCAAAATAGCGTAGTACTTTTTTAAGTTACTTGCCAAAATAGCGTAGTACTTTTTCAAGTTACTTGCCAAAATAGCGTAGTACTTTTTTAAGTTACTTGCCAAAATAGCGTAGTACTTTTTTAAGTTACTTGCCAAAATAGCGTAGTACTTTTTTAAGTTACTTGTCAAAATAGCGTAGTACTTTTTTTTTCAGTACAGGCAGTTAAAGTAGGCCGATAATTTAATTTTGACTACTTGGTTCGGCATAAACTGACGTCCTCTTTCAAGCTGGAGCAGTTGGTTTAAAATTTAATATTACTGATTGCAGAAACACTATTCAGATACTTGTTAAAAAAGAAACTTTGGTAAAAAATCAATATTTGTAGCACCAGCAGTTAAAAGACTGACTCAGGGTGTATATTTAAAAAAAACATAAAAGCACTATAATTTGGAAAATACATGACTGAAATTTTTTTTCATATTTTTCTGATAACTGTTGTGACCTAGCCTATCACCCGGGCTCGGCGTTTCGGCGGTGACTTGTGTGAGAATCCTTTACATAAGATCAAACAAGCAAATAACTTGTGGACTTGATTTTTGAGGTAAATTAAATTTAAATTGTATAAATTGGATCAACCACTCGGCAAGTTTGACTTCTACATATCTATTTAATAAGGCATTTGACGCCTTTTTACATTTATTAGAATATAATTTTAAGATAAATTTAGTTGGAAGAAAAAATGTTCACTTCACCATAAAAAATAAGGCAGTTATTTATTTTTGGGCACTGTTGGTCTTTTATTGTGTACTTTTTTTTTGTAAAACTGTAGTTTAAGCATGACTGTTTCTTGCCAAAAAAAAGTAAATACAACGGAGGGTAAAACTTAGGTATGAAAAATAAGCCGTCGTTACCTGCTCCATCGATTCGTGGTTAATGCTTATTGAAGCCGGACCAAACTCACTAGCGCAGCTAGCATGTATATTTTTCCTATTAATTATAATTGTTGCATTTTGAATGGCGGTCACTATAAGCGCCATAACAAAAAAAAATCTATTATGTCTGTTAGTTTTAAGAGTAAAGAAAATGTGTAATTCTAGGATGGGCAGTAAAAGCTCAACTGTGATCCCTGATGAGGATGGCAAAAAATTTTACAGTGGTCAATTAGAATGGAAGTTAAATAAAAGTTATCCAATGATGTTTTCACAAATTTTATTGTAACAATTAAAAACACAAACTAAAAACAATATTAACGAAACTTGAGCAGTGTTTTAATACAAATTCGCTCATTCTAGTAACAACAATGGTCCCGCCATCATGTAGTAAACATATTGAAAAAATAAATTAAATCAGAATTTAATAAATATTTTTGCAGTCTTAAAATCTGTTTTGCAAAGCTTGTTTATACATAAATTATATCTTAAGTACATGAATCATTTAAGGTCGGCGCCATTTCGTTCTAATTATTAAATTGCCAAGCTGTTAGGTCAAGTGTAATCACCACATCGGGTAGTAAAATCAGTACGTACATAAAATGCGAGGCATGACTACACGAAGAACATTAGGCTTTGTTATTTTTTTAATCAACGAAATTAAAGACAAGTCAAAATTCAACTCTTATGGACGTAAATGGGACGACAACTGATTTGTGCACGCTGCCGTGTGTCTGCGTGTGCTCGTCAAGATGCAACTTAACTTCGTGTGGTAGCCGCCATCTTGTAAAATTGTGTTCTTGTGGCTTTGGTGTGCATGAAGTCAGTGCATTTTGTCACGCACACACAGGGGCTGTATATGTACAAGCACAACGCACACACCGGGCCGCGCGTTAATATGAGTTCAAATATATTTAGTAAAGTTTGTAAGGTTAAATCTTTACCATCGATGCTACTGTGGGATCTTCGCAGACATCCAGTTTAAATATAGAGGGTACAGTGAGCCTCAGTTAGTGAAACGCCGACCTACTATGATACTATTATACTGTAGCATTTTACTGGACTTTTTCCTACGTCCTATTCTTGAAAAATGAACTTCAGACTTTTCACTTCCGTAACTCCAGAAACCCGGAGGTACTTCATGTTTTCGACCGCGAAATAGTTACTTTGGAAATCTTCTAGGCGTAATTGGTCGTTTAAAAATGTATAGATTCCATCGGTGTTGATTTCAATATTGTACGAGATGTTTCCTAAAATAAAAAAGTTATTAAGTACTTTGATTTGGTAAAATTTTAATGTAAAGTTGTGGCATAACTAGTATCCACTTTTGTATCTAGTTGTATCTAGTATGAAAATACAAAATACTACACAGATAGATATTGGGTTTTTTTAAGTGTATTCATTACCGGCAAACGAGTTACCATCCATCTGATAGTAAGTGGCTGATTTTAAAATTCGTTTAAAATATAAAAAAATATAACTTATAAAAAATTGGGAATAATCTAACAATGTAAATGTAACATCATAAAAAAAATTATTATTTCATAATTTTTATCTTATTTGTTTTCGTAACGATTGACATCGCAATATTGACAGTATTAATAATCTATTGCATTTCGGTGCCTATACTAGCCCCGTAGATTTACATTCGGAATATAAGGGAAGCAATAAAGTATTTGAGTTTTAATAATTCAGGGTCAGATCAAAAGTTTACCTTTGAAATCAATTTCTTCAAATTCCATCACAGGAATAAATTGGGGATGATCCAAATAAATACTAGTGTACGCCATACTCTTCCCCTCAATGTCCAACGTGTGCGCCCAAATGGGAGTGCCTTCGTCAGCTTTTGCTTCGGTTTCATCGTACAGACCGACTTCAAATCTATAAAACAATTATATTCTATACATTTTGTCAAAATAAAACCAGACAACACACAAAAATACTAACGAACTGTACGTAGGTAAGAGTCATAAATATAATGTAATATAGTTAAGACTGTTATATAATATAATAACAGAAAATCTCCAATGAAACAAACGGATAAACTGCTTTTCACACCACAGGGCTACCCACATATTCGGGTTGACAGTATTTGTTGAAGCCGCAAGTGCCGATAGGGTAGTCAGCATTTGGCTTGTCTCGCCAAAAACCGAACACCATGAGCCGAACAGATTTTTGCCCAAGCATTTATTTAAGTAGATTGTATATGTCCCCGGCTGTGCTGATTAATGCCTGCCAGAATATGTAGCTAGGGGCTCTTATGCGCGGTTTACACGTATTAAGTAGTTAAGTTGGTTACTACATTTTAACTAAATTTTAAGTTACTACATGTCACTTGTTTGTCAGTAGTTAAGCTCATAAGTTCAACGAAATGAACAGTTATGAATGTCAAGCAATTCGTCAATTCTGTACTTAGATATGTAATAAACGAAATTTTGCATAATTCAGAGAAGAATTTGTTTCGGAAATTAAAATCTCTTCAAGAATATAGATATATTTTTTAAATTTTTTAATTCGTATGTTCCACAAGCATTCCTATTTTAAATATTCTTCAACAAATGTTTAAGTTGAAACTAAACTTCACTCCTACATTTCGAAATAGAAGAGAAAATGCGAAATAAACACGAGCTCTTGCAACCGCTTTTTGAACTTATGCAGTTAACTAAAAAATCACGTCCAAACGTATTAAGTGAGAAGCCCCGCCCACCTACTTATACGAAAAATAGAACGAATCCTAATCTACTTAATCACTTGCGTACTAAATTTTAACTTACCACTTATCACTTAACTAACTGTTTACACGTAATTCTTAACTTAAAATTTAGTCACCAACTTAACTACTTATCGCATGTAAACCAGCCCTTAGACTATCCTCGTTCCAGTTCCTTTTCAAATAAAATAATAGTAAATCGAAATCGTCGCGTCTGGATTTGATGTTGTAGTGAGTACCGTACGCAAAGACGCGCCCAGCTACATTTTTCTCTATATTCGCACACTACGAGATATGAACAATTCGATAACGTCTTCGCGTATGTCCTAACTATACATACTATTAGGTACATAAAAACGTTAAACTTATAAAGTTTGCTTTCGGTAAGCAAATGATTAAGAGAAAATATTTTATAATACAGTGCACCCTCAATATAACGTACCTCAATATAACGACTTCCTCGATTTAACAAATTCTTCGTAATCCCCTTGATTTGTCCATAAAAGTCAATGTAAAATATACCTTTACATTGAGAACAACCTGTTTATAACGAATTTTCGACTATCAAGAAAAATAATAAATACCTTTAATTAACGAATTTTATCAACCCAAAACCTTTATATAAAGTTCCCACCGATGTATGACTCTTAATCTCACAGTATGTGATTCATGTCGCGACAGGTTTCGACATGCTTTTTTTCGTAAAACAATCATTGTTGTTTGATGGTTAACCTCTTAATAACGAATTTTAGACCAACCTAACCTCAACATAACAAACCTCAGTTCAACGAATTACTTGATATAACAATATTTAATTGTTCCCTTCCGATTTGTTAAATCGAGGTTGCACTGATTCTGACTGATTGACCATTCGATTGATGTAAACACGATTGATTCATAAATAAATGATATTTATAACTGTATATATATATAATAATATAACTATAAAATTAAAGTAAATATACCTTTTAATATCTAGATCTAAGCCGACGACGAGTTCTATTTTGTCATTGATACCAAGGTTTCTTGGTAATTTGAAATCGAAGCTTGTATTGTTTGGGCCCGGCAGGTCTCTGCAACAAAAGAAATTTATATGAAATGTTGTAAACTATACTATTTCCATTTCTTTATTTGCTCCATCTTACAGCTCCATCCCTTTCAGTTTCTCCGACTCTGGTATTATATAACCTTGCTTGTACGTGTGTAAACGTCATATTTTTATAAAATAATGCATACATAATGTAATAAAAAACGCTCGCACAAGGTTACACAGGAGTTGTCATCGAGAAAATAAAGAAATGGAAATAGTATAACGGTCTTACCCTTAATTGAAGTAAAATTTCTACCACAAAGAAAGTTCTACCACAGATACATTTACTCACACAAACTTTGACATTAACCAGTGTAATACATTTATACAGAGTTTAATGATAAATAACTTTTTTGTGGTCAGAACAAGTTTAGTTTGGTTCGTTTATCCTTAATTTCGTGAGAGTTTTTGGTCAGCATATAAATAATATGATAATCCAGCTATGTGTTTCGATTCAACTAAAACTATTTTTTTTCTACTTTCCAACAAAAGAATAATTATGCAAGCCCCCTTTAATTAAATCTTTCCTTACAAAAAATGTAATTATAAAGTTTTCTAACACAACTCGTATTTTTCTAACTAATGTTATTTTGTGCGTTTACAAATTTAATTAGTACATTAGTAGTTCAAGTCATTTTTGTGCGTGTGCTAGCAAAGGTGCAACGTAACGTTGTGTGGCAGCCGCCATCTTGTCAAACCGTGTCGCGTCGATTTGTTGTGCGTGTACAGTCAGTACATTGCTGCGTTCCGTTTGCCGATTACAGCGCTCTCAGCGCTCATATACCCGTTCCGATTGCCCGTGAGCGCGCTCACAGCGATATCGATACGTCATCAATGACGTCATAAACGCCGCCATCTTCCCGCTCACAGTGCCAACGCTACGGAGCATGGTCGCTGTGAACGGCCTGTCAAAACTGACACATGACGTTACTTTGTTGATGTTTTTATTAGTCGATTAAAGATTTTAAAAGCTTGTTTATTAATTTTCTTTTGTAATAATATTAAAAAATGGCTCCTGCTTCATTCAGGGTCAAAGATCTTAATGATATTGTAACTTTAGACTTAAGCGACAAACAATCAGAATGTTAGCGCGATATTTACCGTTCCGATTGCAATATAGCACTAATAACACTTTTAGCGCGCTCAAACGAATCGGAACGGTTTTGAGCACTTTTAGCGCTGTGAGCGCTGTAATCGGCAAACGGAACGCAGTACATCTTGAGTCATCTTGTCACGCACACACAGTTGCTGTATATGTACAGGCATAACGCACACATACGGCCGCGCGCACAAATTATTTGAACCATCTATACTAACATGTTGTTGAAGTTTTAATGAAATTATACGATAAAACTGTACTGTCACATGAGAGATTTGTTAATTTTTAAAGCGTCGATGATACCTTTGTTTACTGAGAGAATTCTTACTTACCTCGGGTCGGAGATTTCTAGAACGGGCAGAGCGTCCAAACTTTTTAATACAGCCAATATCACGGGTAATATCACAAATTTCTTCATTATAACGTGTATTTTTTTTACTTGTTGAAGCCGAGAAGTAATCTCTTTTACACAATTAAAAAAGTAATGATCTTAAAATTTTTCGCCACAAGTTATATATTTACCACTTTAATTTGTAGTTCTTTTTGAACTATATAAAATTATTGTGAATAAAATATGATATTAGTGGGATGTAGTAGACCGCAGAACAGTCTTTACTAACTAATTAAGTTTCTCAATTCTTGTCCTTTTATACCCGTTTTGACGTCATTACTTCCACGGTATTCCCTTGAACACAAAATAATCATAATAATTGTTTTTGATGCATGTATCCCTGCACTGTTAGAGGTAATCATACAATAAGGATAATTACGCAAAATCTATCAATTGGAGATTGATTCACACCACGTTCATCTTTTGTAGCGGGTAATTTATTTTTTGTTCGGAAAAAGCGGTTCCGACTGCAATTCTGAGTGAGTTTCCCAAATGTAGCTAATGAGAATGAAAGATAGATCGACTGTTCCATACGGGATTGGCCGTATTGTATGACGATTCGATTTTTTGTTTATTGTCACTTTTATCACTATATTCATAGCCAGCAAACTAGCACGCGTCCACCTGACGGTATAATGTATAATGTGTGTATAATGTTTATAAAAATGATTGTAATCTTGATAAATCGACTTACAATGCATCGCCGGCCGTTGAAATTGTCTTTGTTCCAGTGATTGCACTGGCTGTCCTCCCCTTCGACCGAAGCACAACCACGAAAACGTGATTGTTACGACGGTCAAAATACGGCCATTTTTTTTTCCGAAATGGACAGCTTATTTATGGCACTATTAGCCTTTTAAATTTCACCGGATTTCGGTAGTACGGCCCTAGACGAGATCCTAACTAAGAAATTCTATTACCGTTGATTGTAATGGTGGAAATCCTTCGTGCGAGTTTGGTTGCAGCCCGTGTCTTTTGTGATTGATTTTTGAAACCCGCTGCCATCTTGAAAGTTTATAGTTTTTCCAAAGTTAGTATATATTTTAATAAAATGGTAACATTTAAACGATATTAGCATCTTTAGTAGCTTATATAGCGACGCTTGTCAGTTCACAGATAAGTTAGCAATAGGGCTTGCAACCCGATTAACTGAATAACCGAAAAACCCGAATAACCGACAGAATTTAAACTCGGTTTTTTTCTACAAAAAAAAAACCCGGGTATTTCGGGTATTTATTTTTACCTACATTCTTTGTCAATGATATAATCGAGTACAGTGTAATAACATTTATCTAGTATAACCCTTTTCTTTCTTCTTCTGTTCTTAGTTATTATAATAATTAATTTCTTTAATGGATTTTGGTAATTTATTATATATATTAGGTCTTTACCTATGAAATTGCCGTTTTTCACGAAATAAATGAAGCGTAATTTTTTACTTAACTTCTTTTTACTTAACTTTACTTTAACTTCTTTGCCAACGCATTGGTAGCTTATTGATGCCTTTCTTTAAGAAATCAGCTGGACGGGAGGCAACAAATTCTTCAAAGGCATTTTGTACTGCCTCTCGGGTATTGAATTTTTCTCCCGCCAAGAAGTTATCCAAATTCTGGAAAAAGTAGAAGTCTGTAGGCGCAAGGACTGGTGCGTACGGCGGATGACGGAGAACTTCCAACCCCAACTCTTGTAGCTTGGAGACCGTCTGCTGTGCAGTATGAGGTCGCGCGTTGTCGTGCAGGAGCAGTGGAGCCGAACGATTGACCAAAGCTGGTTGGAGACGTGCGAGCTTCTCCATCATTGTGTTCAGTTCTTCACAGTACACATCTGCAGTAATGCTTGTCCCGTTTGGCAAGAAGCTGTGATGAATTACAACCGCGTTAGACCACCAAACAGTGACCATCACTTTTCTAGGGGTAATTTTTAGTTTAGGGCATTGTTTGGGTGCTGAACCAGGGTCCAACCAACTTGCTGAGCGCTTACGATTGTCAAACAGGATCCATTTCTCGTCACAAGTAACAATGCGGTTCAGAATTCCTTCATTTGTATGCCTGCTGAGCAGTGCAAGGCACGTCTCCACGCGTACTTCGCGCTGGCGGTCATTGAGTTCGTGGGGTACCCATTTGTCAAGCTTTTTTACCTTGCCAATTTGACGCTAATGGACCAATATTGTTTTGATGCTAACGTCGAAAGCTGCTGCTAATTCAGCCGTGGATTGAGTTTCATCAGCTTCCACAATTGCCTTTAATTCGTCATTGTCGACCAAAGTTTTCGGACGACCACGGGGTTCACTTTTCAGGTCAAAATTTCCAGAACGGAATCGGGTAAACCAATAACGGGTGGTGCGTTCGTTTGTAGTGTTCGCTCCGTAAACGTCGTTGATGTTGCGTGCCGCTTGTGCCGCTTTGCTGCCACGATGGTACTCATACTCCATAATTACTCGAATTTTTAACTTATCCATGATGACGAAAAATGTTCGAATGCGTTGAAAACAAAACACTAACTATTAAACAAATGACGATTTTGGAAAAAGAATTCCATGTTTGTCAAAGAAAATTAATTTGAAATTAGAATTATCAGTCAAACGAAAAATATTTTCATTTGAAATGGCCAGTACGGCAAAACGGCAGTTTCATAGGTAAAGACCTATTATTTGGGGCCATCCCAAAGAAACTTTAAGCAAACAATGCGGTACTCCGAGGTGGAGCACAAATAGTATCCTTGTGTTTTCTACTATTTAGTTTTTCAAACAAGTTGAGATTCTTTTTTACAAATAGGGCTGTTGCAACTATATAAAGGCATGGGAAAGTCATAATTCTTAACGTTTTTAAGTAGGGTTCACAGGGTTCTATGCTTTTAAGGTTATATTTAGAAAGAATACAACGCTTTTTGGCTTGAAAGATTTTTCCTTTATCTGTCGAATACCCCCAAAATATTATTCCATATCGCAGCACCGATTCGACGTATGCATAATATGCCGATAGTACGGACGTCTCGCTGACTACTTTCGACAACTTACGTAGTGCGTATGAAAATTTATTTATTCTACTGCACGCACTCTCTATATGATCTTTCCATTTCAGATTAGAGTCAACTATTAATCCTAAAAATGTTGTACATTTAATTTCTTTTATTTCTTGTCCGCAAAAGTTAATATTAAATGATGTTGAGTTATTATGTCTATTTGTGAAAGTCATTATATGGGTTTTACTCAAATTAATTGTTAGATTATGTGTCATTAGCCAGTTCATTGCTGAAGTAAATGTATTTTGGATGTCATTTTTGAGTATACGTATGTCCTTATTGTAGAAAATTAATGTACTGTCATCTGCAAATAATACCATGGAATGTGTAGTTATACTGGGGAAGTCATTTATATAAATAAGAAATAATAACGGCCCTAAAATACTACCCCAAGGAACGCAGTGCTTGACTTCTCTGTATTTGGAGAAAAAGTCAGTTTCTGTGAGGGAATATGGGCACATTCTGGTTATTTGGGTAGCTTGCATTCTATTATGTATTTCACTTACGCAAGAAACATTTTTGTACATTTATACAATAAAAATAAATTAACAAACTGAAATATGAGTCGTGTAACACGTATACTCTAATCATTTTATAATTCTCAAAAGTAAATTTGTATTAATATTTTTTCTTAATTTTTTTTAAACGAATACATGTTGATCTCAATTATTAGGATTGTTTTTAATGAAAATATGTTTTATGTTTACGTAAAGAACGTTAAATTTAGTTCGTTAAATTAATAATGAATATTTCTTTAGTTGATCTCATTTCGAAGACTCAATATCATTATTTTTCATTAAAAGTTTTTTAGAAAATTGTTGCTAAAGTGTGTTACTTTATTTTTTACTTTTATTAAAACGTTATTATGGGCATAAGCATTATTGAAAATACTAAAAAAAATGATTATACATTTTTTTCGCTTTTTTTTTATATTAAAACCGTATAAACCGAAAAACCCGAAAAATCCGGATTCCCCGGTTTCTCAATATAAAAACCGAGTAATTCGGTTTTCTGAAAAAGTCGGGTTTTTGCAAGCCCCAGTTAGTAAGTCCATACTAAGCTTTGCATTATTAGCGTATGGTCGCTCACTTCCCTCTAATATAGTTGAGGAGGGCGATGGCTGGATCCCGCGTTAACTCGTGAACGGGTGCCCTTTGAGGGTGTTCGTCGTTTGGATACTTGGGGGGAGGGAGACTTGCCGAGCTAACAGATGCAGATAAGCATAACTTTGTATAGACATAAAGAGACTCTTTAAATTTATTTTGAAAAAAATATACCCGTGAAGTTTCTTGCCAGTTCTTCTTCACGAAGGTTTTTTCGAACTGGTGGTAGAGTCATGTTTTATTTGACATCAATAAGAACAAGTAATTGTCAAAGTCAAGAAATAAAATATTTCATTTCATTTAATTACCCTCTAATATGGTTGAGGAGGGCGCTGGCTGGATCCCGCGTTAACTCGTGAACGGGTGCCGTTTGAAGGTGTTCATCGTTTGGATACTTGGGTGGAGGGAAACTTGCCGAGCAAATAGATAAATATATGAATAATTTTGTATAGACATACGAGACACTGTAAATTTATTTTGAAAAAAATAAATGATACCCGTGAAGTTTCTTGCCAGTTTTTCTTCACGAAGGTTTTCCCGAACTGGTGGTAGAGTAATGTTTTATTTGACGTCAATAAGAACACAAAATTGTCAATGTTGAGGAATAAATATTTAAATTTGAATTTGACATCTACCCTGCATTTTACTAAATTCGACGACAGTTTTGTCATATTCATTCAGTCATATTATTCATAATCCATATGTGTATATGTGTGGGTTGTGGCGTTGTGGGTACTAGCCCTGCCTCACACGCCGTAGGTCCCAGGATTGAGTCCTGGTTAGGGCGGAGGGAGACTTGCCGAGCTAAGAGGTGCAGATAATAATAATTTTGTATAGACACAAATTTATTTTCAAAAATTACACCACTTAAGGTTCTTGCCAGTTCTTCTTCACGAAGGTTTCTCCGAACTGGCGGTAGAGTCATGTTTTATTTGACGTCAATAAGAACAAGTAATTGTCAATGTTGAGGATTAAATATTTGAAATTGAATTTGGCATCAATTCGTGTGATGAACACAGATGTTTGTTCTCGAATCATGTTGTTTATATTTATATATGTATGTTTATTCTGGTTTCCTGCTCAGTTCGCTGTATGGTCAGCCATAACACAAGCTCTGGTTACTTTGGGCCCATACAGTTGGTGTTTTTGTATGGGGTTATTTATGTATTTATAATTCAGTATCGAAAAATGTGTAATTGCAGAATCATGCGTAATATTGAGACAACAGTTTACTGATAAAATAGGTCGTAAGAGATCAAAAAATAAAAGTAGATTGAATCTCGCCGAAAACTGTATTTCATAATGAACCTTATGCGTAATTTATTAAGTTGTAAATAAATTGGCCTCGTTCGATTCTTGATAGCTTATAAAACTCTATTGACGTGATTTTTAAAGACTAGACTAAGCTTAAATAGATATACAGTAATATATTGTATTTAAAAATGCCGAAAGTCTTCATTTTTATAAAGCGATAATTAGAATAAGGTAAAATACGTGAATATCGACAGCAAAATGTTTTCACCGTGGTAAAGTTTCTATGTCAAAAATTATACCAATGTAAGTACCTTGTTTTCAAGAAATAAAAATTAAAAATGACTGCTAAATGGAGGGTATTGATCATGTGGTATATTTTAGTGATAAAAATAGTACAACCTAAAGTTTATACGGTCGGGCCCTGGATAGGCGTGCTTGTGTTTGAATTAGAATAAAAACAATAAATAGGTTAATATTGAAATTACGAACTTTGTAGGTTCTTATAATTCCGTAATCTGAGATTTTCCTGCTTGGTCATTACGTAACGAGGGATGCATGTGGCCTACGTGATGTTCATTACTCATGAAAATTTCGCATTAGCAATCTCTATTGGTACGTCAGAAACTGCGTGAAACATGCAGAGGATACCTTAAATGTTAAATGTTCATCTCACGATAAAAGGATATGCTAGTACACAATTATGAATAGTTGTAGGGACTCTTTGTTCTCGTACTTCGAACAGTATATAAGAGTTATTTGTAATCAAGAGTAACCACAGAAAATAGCAGTTCTGTTTACTTTGCTTGGCACGACAAATAATTATCAACTCGCTGAAAAGGATATCAAGCATGCTGTAAGAAAAATTTAATGTTTGTAAAAAAACATACCACGTTGTAAACAAAACGAGATAATTTGAGAAAAGGCAGTTAAATAGTTAATCAATTATTCAGGAAACGAATAAGTTTGAGGGTAACTTTTGAATCTGCAGAAAACGCCGCCGGTTCCATGTTGTAGCTCTCATTCAATTATATATTTATTGAAGCGCTCATGACCGAACAGTTTTCGCTGTAGCTTGACCATGTCTAAGTTAGCAACGTTCGTCGCGGCAGGCCCAGGATGGGTGACCGCCAGTGGCTTTGAGAGCTTGAGCGTTTCCGTGCTTCAGAGGACACGTTGGACTTCAGAGTTGATACCAGTTTAGGAATTGCAATCCGGCGTCATTTCATCCGGATCCGGCCGGATTGATATACCCAGTGGAACTTGCTTTCATTCCAACATGGACCGTTAATGAGGTGGTGATAAACTAAACATAACATAAATATCAATCTTAACAGAGATGAAAATTCATCACTATGTCATTAATGGCCTAATCAAAGAATAATAAAAAGTTATAAAAATATAAGTTATTTTGCCAAAATATAAAAACACCGGATCCGGACAGCGGATCAATCGCAGCAATCCGCCGGATTGACGGATCCGGTTTGCCGGATTGTAATCCCTATACCGGTTGTCGCAAGATAATAAGCGTGAAGCCATGTCAGAGGCCTGTGGGCTTTCCAGAGGTGGCTTGGTTCAAAATCTTCAGGTTAAAAAGTTCACTTATTTCAATATTAAATCTCTTAAATTCGAGATAACAGTCATTGAAATTAATAAACAACACAGCGATAACCCTCTGCAAGATTAACAAGCTCTTCTGTCTTGTATCAATAAAAAATGGCATGGATATTAATTTAAAATAACAAATTTATTATATTTTTTGTTTATTACGACTGATAAAGTTCACATAGGGGAGGGAGACGTGCATAGCTAACAGATGCTGATAAGAATAATTTTGTATAGGCATAAAGAGACATTGTGCATTAATTCTGAAAACAATATACCCGTGAAGTTTCTTGCCAGTTCTTCACGAAGGTTTTTCCGTACTGGTGGTAGAGTCATGTTTTATTTGACGTCAATAAGAACAAGTAATTGTCAATGTCTAGGACAAAACATATTTTGGAGCGCGTTTAAAGCATACTTACCTTCGTCACACGGTGGTAAACTTGTACCGTGAAAGTGGTAGGAGCACTGCTTGCGGTGCCAGAATTGTTTTATAATGAGTCTTTTTTTTTCTTTATATCTTTACCTTTTGCCGCAGTTCGTTGTATTTTCATTCGTAACATCTGTCCGTTAGTTGATGTTATTCAAGTATTTAACTAAGCTTTAAATAAAGGGTACAAGAATATGTGTTCGCCGTAACATTAGCGAAAGAAAGAGGAAATAGGAATGAAACCAAAATTGTATAAATTATAATGGACTACACGGTCGACTAACCGAATAAATCCGGGCTTGTTTTTAAGGGAATGTGCCAGCCACAACATGTGGGTTGCGCTCCTTAACCGGACTAGACCACCAGAGAAAGTTCTTTGAGTGAGAATTAGGTTGATTCAATTTCGATGTCCTTAGTTATGATATGTTTCAGTAGGCGCGGAGAACATAGGCTTTCGTTAAGACCATCAAACAGCGGAAGGTAGCATACTTGGGTCATTTACTACGTCATGATAGATACCAACTGCTGAGAACCATCATGATGGGTAAAATAGAGGGGAAGTGTAGTGCTGCTAGGAAGATGATGTCATGGCTAAGAAACATCAGAGAATGGACCGGTATCAAGACCGTGGAACAACTTTTTACACTATCCAGGGACAGAGACAGGTTCAGTAGCTTGACTGCCAACCTTCAATAAGAGAGGCACTTAAAGAAGAAGAAGGCGCGGAGATCTATGAAAAATGTTTCTGTGTCATCGATCTTTTTGTGTTACATACGGCCGCACTCATAGACCTCGGACAGGTAATGTTGTCTGCGATACCAAATAAAACTGGATGTATACAGACGAAGAGCCGTCTCCTGTACAACAGACATGGATCATTTATAATTGTTATTTTGTATTTATTTGGATAACAAAGATTATTATTGTTATTATTATAATGAAGAGTGTCCTAAGTAGACATTTGTCATCTGTGAGTGTGGCTGATAGTGATGTATAGTAGTAGTAAGTAGCGAAACCAGGTAAAATGTGTTATTATTTTTACTACATATATAAAAATAATCCAAATAATACTTATTAGTCAACGCGTGGCTAGTAACAAAAATGTATCATCTCTTATCGGTACTAAAATATGTTGTCAGCATTTGAAGAATAATGAGATGATAAATGGCGTTTTAGATCCGCTATAGCCACGCCTGCGTCATAACACAGATAATCCATTTTATATATTTTTGTTCATATTCCGACCTATATTAAAAGTTAAGTGACAAAGTTTTTACTGTGTCACATAAAATAAAAATAAAATTCAAAAATGTGTTTATCTTTGGGTGTTCCGTAACTTGCACGACAAACTGAAATGAAAGAAAGATTGAGATGTGCCCTTACCAGTTAAAAAATTACCTCAGTAATAGTGTCACCGTTTTCGTGATATTGAGAAAAATGAAGAAAATTGCCGCTTTTGGACTGTTTTTTTGTTGCTGTATGTACAAAACAGCAGATACTTTTGTATTTTTTTTTGTAAATATCCTAGAATAGTCGGGAATAACTCGAAAACGATGACGCTTTTACTGAGGTAACTTTTTTTATCTGGTAGGGCACACACCTCAATCTTTCTTTCATTTCAGTTTGTCGTGCAAGTTAATAGAACAAGGAAGTTTTTCTAATAGTTTGTACGGTTAATGTAACGATTTTTCAAAATAAATCCAGTTTTCTATTGACCAAATTAGTGAATCGAAACAAAATCTTACAAGGATTCACTTGCTATTTTAAAATGTTCAATATTTGTGCCAGTATAAGTATTAATAAATGTTTGTTGATGTATTGGTAACTGATAAAAATTTAAACAACTTTATTCAAAACACTAGTTTTTTTTATTTGATTTTTTGTAGTTTATTCGGGATTTTTTTGAACAAAACCAAAAATATTGAATATATCGATAACGAGCCTCCTTGGTATTAGGGACATTGTAGTTAATATTCTTGGAAATTAGTTGTATTATCACATCCCAAGAGGAATACGCCGAATTAAAAGTCACCCTGTATATATATAATATATATATATGTTAAATTAAAGAACCAGAGGATACGGGACGTTGTTACATGATGTACTTGTGTAATGTATCTGGTCTGGTACCCAAACAAACTCAAGTATATTACATTTATTGAAGTTTACACAAATGAAACTGAGAAAGAGACCGAATGGTTGGAGGTGGCGCGCGAGCTACACGGAGCAGCTTTTTAGCAAGTGTCGTGTCCGATTGCGACTAAGTTGGATTAGGTAACTGGGACCTAATCTATGAGGCCCATGCATCGGTGCTTGTCACCCAGGCTATCTTCCGCTATTTTATTTTATTCAAATGAAGTTTATCTTTTAACAATTTTGTGTACCTAATGTGTTTGTAAAACACACGTTTTAGAATTGAGACACTTTTCCTTAATATGAGTAATCTATTGAAATGAAACCAAAATATTTATGAGTTATATTTGTTTATTCTTATTTTTATTTTTTTTTTAAATGCAACCTCATACTTTAACTGGTACTAGTTATAATAGACAGTTATTATTTAAAAAAATATTTGAATAAAAGAGAGTTAGCTTTAAGTCGACACAAGTATTATAAATTCAATTATCTATCGCCCTTTAATGGACCTAAGATCTTGTTGATTCTCTATGATGCTTTGCCTCGTTAGTTTATATAGAAACACGCACGTACATACTTATTTTCTTTTCTTATATAACGCGTCTGAAAATGGAAAACATGCATTTATATATACTGAAATGATAATTTAGTGACTTTCTCAACGTCGCCGTTAATATATAAATAATAAATATCGTCAAAGTGATCCGTTAAATCGGTCGTGGAGTTACTATTAACTTCTTGTACACGAGTTTCAACTATTCGGTCTCGAATATCCAGAGTTAAATTGTAGATCTCTGAAACAAATATAAATTAATCAGACACATACAACCCACACAAAAACCTTAATCAGTTAAATAGGAGTAAAATAGGAACAGAAATGTGACAAGCTTCTCAAAAACGGACTTTACTTGTCAAATGGTTTTATCACTACGCGAGCCGAGCCGACATAATACAATTCGTGTCGTATACAAATGAAATTAAACGAAATTGAAATATTTGGTCTTGCTCGCAAGCCCAATTTTTGCATAATTTTATCTCTTTTTAGTCGAGAAACAATACTATTAGGAGTTTGTGTGAGTAAATGTAACTGCGGTCGTAACAGAGCCATTTTTCACGTTCATTATATTGGTGTTTTCTCTCTTCCGCTATACATCTGCACTAGAAAGTGGTCTACTCCTTTTTACAAAACTTCCCGTGAAAACAAAATAGCTGTAAGGTAGAGTCTGTAACTGTCAGAATATTCTTAGAAGGGAAAATCACCCTTGCTGTTTTACGACGTGCAAATGAACTTCAACCGTAGGATGACAGACCATAAATTCAAAATATTTATTTCTCAACCTTGACAATTACTTTTTCTTGTTAATCTTAATTACTTCTGTAATATAAAGCATGACTCTACCACCGTTTAATGATTTTAAACCTCCAAGATACATGAAAAAATATATCGCAAGTCTAGACGGAAAAATAAAAAAATACTGAGTCCAAATTTTTTTTTTTCTGATATGTTGTCAATTACTCGACTAGCTCTTTTTTAGTGTCTGAAAACCGTTCTTGGTTACCGTCCCAAAAAGTATGTAAAGTTCTTTAATATATTAAAAACGTCGTAAATAAGCGCAGCGTAGCAATGATACTAATTTTAAAAATACAGCTGGTGATTGCAAAGCGTCGTAATGCCAAGTTTTTTGTAACAACAAATTGATAGTTCCCAGACTAATAGAAAGCGTGCATGTCTAACAAAACTTTCGGATTTGTAATATTAGTTGCCGGGTTTACCTGTAATGTTATAATCCCTCAGAGATTTGCCGTCTTCTACAGTGTCATATTCTCCGTTGCTTGACAAATAGCACTGAACTATTCTGTCGTTGTTGAACTCCAGGGCTAGCTGCCAAATTAGCCTTTTATCGGAACCAAGTAAATGCACGCTGACGCTGGAAATAAAAAAATAATTGTATAAATTAAGACTAGCTGATATGTACAGTCAAATACACAACGACCTATCAATCGATTTTCTACCTAGAGTTTACTAACAAAGAGTTCAAAATCAACTGAGGAAATTTGAATTTTCAAGTGGCCTTTAGATTTTGGCTATCAACTTTGAATAAAATAGTAGCAATATTGCACTATCAAAACACCATTAGTTGCGTTAGCTGTATTATCGAAGTAATTTTTTTGGAATACTTATTTCGAAAAAAATGATAAAATTGGAATGTTTAATTAAGATTATTTATTATTAAGGAACCTAAAAATTATACTTAGGCACTCACTTTGCACATTCCTCTGGTTCCTTCAATTTAATTTCCAAATAAATCGTGTCGTTTGAGTTCAATTTTTCTGTCGGAAATCTGAATAGCCTGCCGTTTTCCTTTATTTCCAAAGTCATTATGAAAATGTATATTTCACTATTTACTCAGTATCTATTTGTATATGATTTTTAATTGAACAAGTAAAACCACTAGTAACAACGAAGCTTCCCTACCGCACGTCTATAAATAAATGCATGAGTGTTCACAAGTTCGCAAAACAAAACCACTGGCGCGACTGGGGCTTGCTAAACGATTTCTCCTCTTAAATATCAAATTTGGCAGCAGGATTGATAAGGAAAAAATCGCTGTGACATGTAGCTTTAAATATCGCTCGCTGAGAAAATCTGTCTAGTTTGAATAGCCTAGGACCTTGGTAATGAGCTACAAAATATGCAGCACACGGATCTTTTCTCTTTTGTCTAAGGTCACTGTTTCCTCTTCTATCGCATTATGCGACTTCATAATCTGCAGTTACAGTCATAAGTGGTTTGTCATTAAGCGTCACGTATTTTGAAGACCCGACGAAAATATAGACCACGTGTTGTTTTTTTAGGCCTTTCTACTTGATGATAAATGTTGTCTCATCTTTGCTCCTGGACGGCGTAGGTGTTGTGGTGTTGTTATCGCCCACGGTGATTTGATTTTGGTCAGGGTTTGGACCTGAGGTGACTGATGTTCCCTGTGTGGACATGAGAGTGCCATCTAAAGGGTGTTTTTTTAAGAGCTTGAGAACTTTAAATATATTGTTAGATTGAATTTTTACTATCATAATCTGGTAGATAATTTCATGGTGTTTATTTTTTAAATATAATTTCCGTCATATGCCCGCCACGACTATGAGTTACACGGTCCATTCGATCAGATTTTTAACTACTTTTTCCAATAAATCTGGCCGTATGGCCTCAATGGTGGCTTGAATATTGGCTTCCAATGCTTTATTGGCATAAACCAATGACTTAACATAGCCCCATAAAAAGTAATCGAGAGGCGTTAAGTCGCACGAACGAGGGGGCCAGTTAACAGGAACACTTCTCGAAATAAAGTTGTCACCAAATTCATTTCGCAATAAATTGATGGTTAAGCGCGCTGTATGGCAAGTTGCTCCGTCTTGTTGGAACCAAATGTCGTCGATGTTTAGCTGACTAATTTTTGGAAACACAAAATTTGTGTTTGAAATGAGCTTTGTCACTAAACACAATTTTTCGATAAAAATGCTCATCTTCTTCCACTTTCAAATTAACCCAATCAGCAAAAATATTACGTAAGCGATGGTCACTTGGCTTTAATTCTTGGACGAGCTGTATTTTATAGGCACGCAGGCCAAGATCCTTACGTAAAATTTTCCACGTAGTCGAACGGTGACGAATCGACATTTCGGCGTCTTCTTCAACAGTTCGCGCTACAGCAGCAATATTCTCTTCGGTACGCAAATTTGTCTTGTTGATGGTTTTGAATCGAGCAGAGTAAATTTAGTGCGAGAACGATTCATAACTGCACGAATTGCTTGCTCACTCGGCCGATTATGTTGACCGTAAAATTGACGAAGTGCTCTGTGAACTTAACGAACAGATTTATTTTTTTGGAAGTAAATTTCCACAATTTGGATACATTGTTCTGGTGTTAAACGATTCATGATGAATTGCCAAACCTTACTAAACATAAGTCTGAACACAGTTTGCCATTGACGCCTGTCAAACCATAGACAGCAACCATCGAAAGTTCTCATGCAGCTAAAAAAACACCCATTATAATCAGGTAACTGATTAATAATAGGTATAATTAATCAGAGGA
This sequence comes from Marasmarcha lunaedactyla, assembly GCA_923062675.1. Taxonomy (NCBI): domain Eukaryota; kingdom Metazoa; phylum Arthropoda; class Insecta; order Lepidoptera; family Pterophoridae; genus Marasmarcha; species Marasmarcha lunaedactyla. Next base: position 3,787,209 of record OV281344.1, read on the forward strand.
CCCCCCGTATACCTACATAGGAATAGTTCTTTTTTACAATCCCCCAGACAAACACACCAACCGTATGGCCCGAAAGTAAGTAGAGCTTGTGTTATGGATACAGCGTACTGGGGGTAACCCAGAATAAGTATAGGTACATATATAAATATCAACAACATGTGAGTAGTATTTCTGCCTCTAAACCGGAGGTCCCAGGCTCGAGTCCTGATCGGGGCATACATTTGTGTGGTGAACAAAGACGTTTGTTCTCAAGTCATGGTTGTTTATACATTCACCGGCAAAATTAACCGGCCACCCTTATAAAGTGTCGGTTTTCTTATTTTTAAATGTTTGCGGTCGTTGTTCTGTTCGTTATATGTTTTGTGGGTACTTTTTCATTAAAAAAAACACTTCTACCCACTTTTTTTGTAATCAAAACTTTTAATGACCTTATTATGTGTTTTAGTCTTAATTAGATTTTTGTAGCGGTTAGATTATCGACGCTTTAATTTTTTTTGTTCTGGTTTGTATTCATTGCAACAAGTTTAGTTTTGTGTTCCGAGACATTCCTAATGAATTTAGTTTTAAAAAATGCCACTCGATGCTACTGGAGCGGCAAGGGCTGTGGCTTTGGCTGATGCAGGCTACAGCCTACGTCGAATTGCTCAAAATCTTGGAGTATCGCGAACAACTATCCAGGATGCTATCAGACGTTTTCGGGAGACCAGTTCCTACACGCGCAGACCAGGCCAAGGCCGGTATACATTGTATAGGCTCGGTGTACTAATGTTCGAGACGATCGCTTCATTGTCAACAACGTGTTAAGAGATCGCTTTCCCACAGCTATTGAAGCCCGTAATAGCCTTTTTGAGGTAAGAAATGGGAGTGTGAGTGAGAGAACAATAAGAAGAAGGCTGGCTGAAAAACATCTTAGAGCATACCGACCAGTACGCGCCCCCGAACTTCTCCCACAGCACCGTAGAGTCAGACTACGCTGTAGACCAGTGGAAGAACGTTTTGTTCTCAGATGAGAGCAGAATCGCTTTAAGAGGTCCAGATGGACGTCAACGGGTATACAGGCGCCCAAATGAACGTTTCGCTCCATGTGAAATATTGGAAACAGTGGGATATCAGGGAGGCTCAATTATGGTATGGGCTGGAAGCTCGTACAGAACTTGTCGTGTTTGAAAGAGGAAGTTTAACTGCTACCAGATATGTGGAAGAGGTTCTGGAAGAACATTTCATTATTGGAGACAATTTTATTTTAATGCATGACAACGCAAGGGCTCATGTTGCCAGAAGTGTTAATCACTATTTGAATGGCGTCGGAATTCAACATTACCGTGGCCAGCGCGAACACCAGATCTTAACCGTATTGAGCACATCTGGGACAATCTCAAAAGATGCATTAAGGCACGAAAACCTGCGCCCACGACCGTTAGAGAGCTCAAATCAGCTGCAGTAGAAGAATGAAACAATATCCCTCAATGAGACATTCAGGGCGTCATTGACAGCCTTCCTGATAGGCTTCATGAGGTCATCAGAGTCAGGGGAGGCAACACTCGCTATTCCACGGCAATGATAAAAAAAAAAAAAACTAAGAATGTTGTTTGTTATCCAATACGAGCAAAATTCAATTTTTTGTATTTTTTTCTTAAATAAAGTTACAAATGCATCAAAAAATTGTTTTTTGTTTATGAAACAGTACCCACCATTAATTAATAAACAAAACAATAACCACCACATTGAAAAAATTATTATTCAGACACTTTAGATGGGTGGCCGGTATATTGTGGCCAGAAAAGTTACATCTAAAAAATTTTTGTAGGTGCCTCGTGTTGAGGGTTATCTGAAACACTCGTATGTATGTTATACGAATTTTCATAGTTTTCAACTTACGATTTTGTTATGAATTTTTGCAAAATTGTGACTCAATCAGTTTCGAAAATTTCTAAAAGAAAAAGTATAAGGTTTCTTCGGATTTCTATTTTTGCTACTAAATCTCTATGAACTGTGTGTTTATGTGTAAAATAAACAGCCTCATAACTTTAAAGAAAGTTACTAAAAAATACCTTAAGTTGAGAATTTATGTTATCATTTAAATAATCAACTTAAAATTAAAAATCTAAGCATGCAATTTCTTAGTTCTTAATTGGCTTAATTAGAAATCAGCCATCAAAGACATTCCATTATTTATGTTAAGAATAGACTGCATTCGGCACTTTTTATTTAGGGTTAAAGTTCCATAATGTGTGACCAAGGCGACGCATCCTTTTTTATATCTAAAACTAAAACGGCCAAATGTAAGAAATAATCGAAATCTTTTATAATATAGCATTCTTAAACTGTTAGACAAACAAACAATTATGATTAGTATGAGTCGCAACACCAGGTGATTCATAACGCCGGGGCTTCCGTCCTGGTACTGGTTAGCTCAGGACACGTGGACAGTGTCACGTAATTCTCGTCTCGTAAAACTCGTCTGTACCTAAACGACACATCGAAGAATACGATTAGATCTGTACTAAGTACATATCGGTCTAGCCGACTACACGTAAGAGAGAGTGCGGCGATTAAATAAATTATAACTAATAAATAAAACGAGCATTGCGAAAGAAATGCTGATCAAGGGCGCTAGCCGTTTATTACCGCCGGGCGCGCGCCAGCGTTCATCGGGACAAATCATCAAATGTTAGACACGAACAAAACAGTGAACTTATGTATCTCATAGCTGCAATGTTTATAAGAATAATCGCCATAGAAAGAATTGCGAAATACAGTGGCTCAGGCCAAGGGTGACATGAGAATCATTCGAATGAGAATCTGAACCAGCACTTAATCTCCCGCCGTGTATACAGTTGAGATAATACGACTGGAAATATTTCTTCTGATTGGAAAACAAACACTTCATAAAACTACCGTATACAATCGACGGCGATAAATATTGCACATTGACTTTTGGAAAGAGAGAATCGGCTAACTTTGGCTTAGTATAGCGTTATCTCTATCGCACACTACCTATATGACGTTTTGATAATCGTTGTTCAAGAGAGATAGAGTGCGGTCGCGTCCAGTTAAAAAAAAATGTATATATATAGAGTTGTTAACACTCCCAAACTTAAATAATTTGTAGTATGGCATCCTTAGGAAAAAGAGGGAAACCTTTACGAGGACAGTCACGCGAAATTATCTACAATGTTTGTAAATATATTGTTACCGAAGCCCACAGTTTAAAAAAGTGAAGATGAAAATGTAAGTAATTATTTAAAGAAGGTTCAAGAGCGAGTGGTAAATGCCACTGGAATTTCAAGAAGAAATGAACAATATGTTAAATTAAGTCAGTACTGAAATACATTCCGCTGTAGTCATTTTGGGGACTGGAACTGCTCGCGTCCGCAAGGTTTAGCCCTCGATGCCTTGTACGCGGTCCCTGGGTGGTGCTAAACGAGCAGTATCTTCTGGTGGTAGGCTTCGGCCGTGGCTTGTCACCACCCACTAAACAAAGCCATGCCGCCAAGTGACATGGTCGCGTTCCGGCATGATGTTTAGTGTAGCCATCGAGGAGGGTAGGTCTGAGTAATCGTGCTGCATTAGAGAACTATCTTCAGCTCCTAATTTATTGACTCGCCAGGTAACTGGTTTTGGAGGGTAGCGGGATCCGAAGAACCGGTGCACCGCTGGCCGACCGCAGGTAGTAGGGGGCCCAAGTAGTGTGCTAGCCACATGTGAAAGGCTGCCCCGCCACCTCACGAAAAATCCCGGGAGGCTTCATCGTGCCAGCTGGCGCCTGGTTAGAGAGGACCCGATGACAATCCCGGGGGGGTTCGGGCGTCCCCGCAGTCTCCAAGCCAGATCCCCATCGGTGCGTTGTTTATTGCGAGCTGCTTGGGCACACTGTCATCTGAATTTTAATCGTATTGAAAATATATGGTCTCAACTCAAAGGCTATGTAGCCTCTAGAAATGTGGGTATGAATTAAACTACATTAGAAACGTTATTGACTGAAAAAGTAAACATGGTCGGGGCTGAAGAGTAAAAAAGGTTTGCGATCATGCAATCAATTGTACGAATAAATATCGAAGAATTCAACATGGTTTCGACAATCACACTTATAGACTAGTGATAGATGCGGCTAATGGTGGAAGTGATATTGAACTCATTGAGAACACAGATAGTGGAATGGAAGAAGGGGCTGGATCTCGCGTTAACTCGTGAATGGGTGCCGTTTGAGGGTGTTCGTCGTTTGGATACTTGGGGGGAGGAAGACTTGCCGAGCTAATTGATGCAGAAAAGAATAATTTTGTATAGACATAAAGAGACTCTGTAAATTTATTTTGAAAAAAAATATACCCGTGAAGTTTCTTGCCAGTTCTTCTTCACGAAGGTTTTTTCGAACTGGTGGTAGAATCATGTTTTATTTGACGTCAATAAGAACAAGTAATTGTCAATGTTGAGAAAAAAAAAAGAAGTTGACAATTAGAATTATTATTGTTTTATAAAAATAATTTATCAAATGAAGCAAATCATTGTATTAACAGCTTATGTTATATTTGTTTTAACAGCTCCTAATAATATCGGACAGAGATAAAGCTCTATCAAGCCGAAATTAGCCGATTATCTCATTCCAAAGGTCGATGTGCAATATTTATCGCCGGGCACTGTACTTTGTTTTGCAAAATATCGACCAACTTATCAGAATAATTAAATACGTAATATAGTTAATGTTGGTTGATAATTAATTTATTTTAAATTCTGGTTTCCTGGTCTTTTTTTATTATAATATTTTTGATGAGCCGCCTAAACAAGGCGTAGCGTATCTTGATAATTGTTCAATAATTTAAAAATAAACTAGGGGAAAAAGTAAATGTATTAGGGGGAACAATATTTCAACACTTGTGACTATATTTGAAATGGCTGTATCTTTATTAAAAGTGGTCGTATCGGTCCAAAAATAAAGCTTGAAGTCTCTAGATGCCAAACTCCAGTGGGACCGCATGTTGATCGATTAGCGAAAAGGCTTGGCTCTGCCGCATATACTGTTAAAAAAATGAGACAAATTTCAAATGAAACAACTGCTTGATTAGTCTGTTTCGGTTACTTTCATAGCCTATGGCATTTTGTTGTGGGGGAGTGCTGCCGACATCGATATTATATTCATTCTGCCGAAAAGGGCCGTTCGCGCTATCTATCAGCTCGGTCCAAGGGTGTCACTTAGAAGTAAAAGTAAGGAAGTAAATATTCTTATCCATTCGCAAAATATTTTAGATAATTTAATTTATGTAAAAAAAGAAGTTAACCTTGTTCAAAAGAAAAAGAGATCTGCACAATTTTAACACAAGAAGAAGAAATATGCTAGCTGCTCATAATAGGAGGTTCATAAAGTCGCTGAGTGATTCATGGGTCAATGTATACGCTTTTATAATAAGGTTCCTGAGGATATCCAAGGTCTTCCTACTGACAAATTTAAAGAAACTATAAAGCAAAAGTTGTGTGCTAAAGCATATAATAAACTATCCGATTATTTGGATGATAAAAGCCGTTGGGTATAATCCCCTCATTACAGGTTTTTACTAGTATTTGTAATTTTAACGCGTTTTTTCGGTACCTTTACCTCGCGTTCACGGTATCTGTTTCTTTAATATAAAACTGTCACTTGCTAAACTTGCCCGCAACAGCTTCAATTCAAATGTATTTCACAGCCGTAACCATAAGAGCATGGCAATTGTTTTAAAACTTTTACAAATGACCTGTTTCATTTTAGTATGGGCGCCTGGCTAGCAGCTGTGCCATGGGAAATAGTTGGGGAATACTATTAATAAAATGCTAAAAATAGTTGTTTTTTAAAAACCTAAGTAAATAAAACACTTTTTACCGGATATTATCGCGTATATTTTAGTTAATTTTAAAATTATTTCGACGTTTCGGCATCTTTGCAGTTGCCGTAATGTTCATCTATTGCCAGTAATAAAAAACTTATTTTTTATTACTGGCAATAGATGAACAACACCTTAGTCTATTGTGACCACGGCAACTGCAAAGATGCCGAAACGTCGAAATAATTTTAAAATTAACTAAAATATACGCGATAATATCCGGTAAAAAGTGTTTTATTTAAAGTATGTATCGTGAAAACTTAAGAAAAGATTTAAAACCTAAGTACTTTTTGTGTACAAAATAAAAATTCAATAGTTTTGACATTTACCACAGAGAACTGACATGGCGTCGTCAGTTCAGTCAGTGGCGCCAACATTCCTGTATTATGAACGCGCAAGATCATTTTAATAAAAAAACACGGAAAGAACCTGAGCTGATAAAATATTGAGGTGTTCACTAGTTTAGTCACAAAGTATGCAGTGGGTTAAAATTAAGCATAATTTTAATTCGAGCTTATTACAAATCACTACTAAAATCTACGATTGCAGTATTAAAAAAAACACATATTATTGATTAGTCATTTCGTTTTACGTGTCTGTAGTGCTTGTTATTTACTCAGTGCTAGAACGAAGTTCTCTATTAGTGAATAGGTGGATAGAATAACTTTTCCAAGAAACCTAATTTTGAGAGACAGTTTATTGTTCTAATGTAATGCAGTCCTTCATTGTAATGTACAATACATATTTTACTGTAAAAACGGACCAATAATATTTTTTTTTCCTCCTTGCCTTCCTTATTTATTTATTTACTTAAAATCGTAATACCTACGAAAAGCTTTTTTGTAAAGCTATTATATAACCTCTGAGATTTAATAGTCTGTGTTTTATTGTAATGCAATACAATATAGCTGACATAACGAAAATCTTTCTTAAAAATATCAACAAGCCTATGTTATATTCGACGCTCTTTTTAAACTATTTGTAGATTTTAGTAACTTTTAAAGTCTTAGCTTCATTTTTGTATGGTCCTATCTATTTCGGTTCAATAGAAATCAGGTATTTATTTTATTGTTTTTATCGATGAGTTTAAAAAACCCGTTTAAATCGAAAACTTGTACCAAAATATCATCAACAATGGACTAACGTTCGGTCTTTCAATCGATGGACAGATCGAGTCCTACTGTAGTGTCAATCATGTCAAACTGCCCTACGTACGGCCATTTTTAATAAACTGTGGGGATTTCTGGCAATAATTTCGAGTTTTTTTTTTATTTGTACACGAAAATCGCTGATTTATTTTCAAAAGAGATATTATTATAACACTCTTGAATATTTTCCACAATTTAATAGATAAGTCACAAGTGGTGGCCAGTTATGAAACGGGTCCTTTTAGCAATGTGCAAATGTAATTAAATACAAATGAAAAGTCGTGTACATACATAATGAGCTCATTTGTTAATTTAATTTGAGTAAAACTAGTGTATACTTTAGAATTTTTCGAATTTTCGCATGCTTTAATGGGAAAAGTGTCAATAAAAATAAATTGATATTATAAAATTGTGTTACAGCGGTAAATTGTTTTAATCCATGAATTTTTTTTTTACTTTAGATGACACATTACACAACCTTATTAATCTATCGACCTTGATCTTTTATCCTAGGTAAGCTATAAAGTTGTAATTTAAGGTGTTTGTTTTTTTGTATCTCAAGATCTTCGAAACCCTAAACACGATTACAAACAAACATTGCGAATAGAACCCTTTTTTTATCTAGTTTTTTGCGTTTTGTTCTGAAATCGAATGGCATTGCAGATAAAATTTTACACGACAGGCCATTTAATGCTCAATTTTTTATTATCTCAGTAGTCTCATACTGATTTGGCGCTTACGTTTTTTTTAAACGCGATTAGCAGCTATCGCTATTTTCATTTCTTTCAGGGTGGTAAGGCTTCTTTTTATTTCTTATGATTTCGAAAGAAAAATATAAGTTGGTGTCGTCAACTATCGTATTCGTGCAATTCAACGTTCAATTCATTTGTGTGCGCGGCTCTATGTGTGCTTTAAGTTTTTTTACACAGCAGCATGTATATACAACAGCTGTGTGTGCGTGACAATAACTTACTGTTTGTACACGCACACCAAAGCGACGAGTACCTACACGGTTTGTCAAGATGGCGGCCGCCACACAAAGTTACGTTGCATGTTTACAAGCACACATAAAATCGCGCGCGCACAAAGTACTTGAACATACTAAAATCTAATTTGATGTGAAAGTTTATTAGGCACAGATTTATGTCACGGCAAGGAATTGGTTTATGTTCTGTTAGTCGTCTACCACAAAATAATAAAATAAACTATATGTTTACAGCATCAATATTTATTCATAACCAATGTCAATGATTTTTCAGATCATTATTATAGGCAGAAATGTCGCTTGAAGACTAAATACAATACAAATAACCTTAAAATATAATGAAGGGTATATAATTACAAAGCGATATTCTTATAAAAAAATATTTGGTGGGGGTAAGTTAACCACTTAAATCTAAATATGTACAGTTTCAACAATGACATGGAAAAGTGTATGTTTAACAAGTGTAATAAGTAATAATATTTTTTTAATTTCATCACAAGACAAGAAAATTGCAAGGAATTTGTATATCACTGGAAGTTCTACTCGATTCTATCATAGATTTTTTATGTAAGCTACTCATAACTTTTTTATTATTCTCAGTTTTCATAAAATACTACTTTAGATCAAATAATATCATTGTTTTATATGCCACTTAAGTAAAACTATGCAGATATTTATATTATCAAATGTAAAACAATTGTTCATACCTTTACATGCTGGCTACGTCTTGGCAAACAGCTTATTTAATGTTTGACTTGTCGAAGTTCACCTAGCATGTTAGTAAAACCAGCATTAGAGAGAGACGCACGCCTTAGTATTCAGTCTGTCTCGACTTGCGTTTCGAGCAGAAGTGGACCTTCCAGTAATATGTATTATTTTCATTGAAAATCGTGAATCCGTGACATTGAATAGGTAAATACATATAATAATGCTGCTAAAATAACATTCTACAAATTTAATATATGCGTAGGGCTCTGACAACCTAGTAAATAAAACAATTATGTAAAACATGTTTCTTTCATAAAGTGGTTTTTGAGAAACACTACACAATATACAAAAAATAAAATTGTTAGAGAATTAAATATATTAATTTTTGTATATTTATATAAAATTTTTATGCTATTATGGATGACACGTTGCCTGTCAAACCTAATGAAGTATTTTCCCGCAGTGGAGTTGTTGATGACCCCATTTGAGACCCAACATAGTAGTAAAAATCTGGGCTTTTTAGCGTTCGAATAGGTATAGACTACTACTGGTTACAATTTCCTATCAACACTTTCAATGTATGTAGATTCATTGAGTTCTTATAAATAAATCAATCTTAACATCAAGCGCAGGTACTAACAAAAGCATCTTTCTCTACGGGAAAATAGTTATTAATTTGGTCTCAACGTTCACAACATACATTATTAATACTGTATTAAAATTAATAGGTTTATATATCAAATTAAAACTATTATTCGTGTATAAACTATCGTGTATAGCACCAGATCTTATTTTTATCTAAAGTACACTAATTTTGCATCTTCGCTGCTCGTAACCATAGTTTATTTAGTTATAATTTATTTTATTGCGTTACCCGCGTTTCCACATATTTCTGGATAGTATCAGAAGTATTTAGTCTATATATATAAAACTAATACAAAAATTTATGAAACACCTTATACTTATTCTCAACTGTAGGTATATACCCAGACTAGTTTCTTCCACAAATTGTTATATCTAGATTTAAACCTACTTACAATAAATTACAATTATTTAACAATATACATTTTATCATAATGTCTCGTTGCGAATCCAAACGAGAACCTTACTCGTATCAGTTCTAACGGCCACATCAAATGGTTATTCAAGGCATTACTGATATATTATGCTAAGCAAAATATTTACTTAGGTGCACTGTAAGTAACTATTTGACATTTCTGAGTGCAACCGTAAGAAAAATTTTTAAAAAATAAACGCCAGTTATTAAACGTGGAGAGGACAGACAAAACCCTTATAGCTCTGTCACAATCATACGGATCGTCAATAAACGTAGAGAGGACAGACATAAAAACATACAATCTTTTTAAAATAGATTAATAATAATTAAACTGTAATAATTTAACCTTTTCTACGTCACCGGTGACAAATATAAATCTGATTTCTTCGACATCTTCTAGTTGTAGCTCTTTGTCACTGAGTACTTCCCCCACCTTAGCCATGACGGAGTTATCTCTCGCCATGATTGTCACATTGTAGTTATCTGAAAACACATTAAAATATATGTTGGTATGCTTGTGTTGTCATCGTTACTTTTATTGTTGCTACCTGATTTTAGTTTTAAGAAATTCCAGTTTAACAGTAATTTGTGGATTGCATGTATACGGTGGTAACACCTTAAGAGTGTTGTATGCTGCCATGGAAGGTTGGGTTCCAATTCCTTTGTTTACGATTCTAGAATATTTTCTGTTCGTGTTTCGTATGTTTATTTTGGGTTCTGTCTCAGATCACCGAATCCATACAACAAATTATGCTCAACGGGGGGTCTTATTATTTTGCTCCTTTACTACGCCTCGTAACAATGTTTCTGAAAATGATACCTATGTTGAGTACCGTTATATTATACGAACGAGAATTTTTTTTTTCATAAATTTCCTTTTGAATATTATGATGTTGCAATTACTTTCAACATTAATGTCTCATAACTCGCATCATATTTGCAACATGCGGTATGTTCTTTGGTTCGCAATTCATTTTAGGGATTAGAATACAAGCTCCGACTGTGGGATTGAAGAGTTACATTTTCGTATTTTTATCAATTGTACAATATGGTGATGAAAAAGTGTGTAAAAGCTCATTCAATAAATCAAATTTTAAGAAGGTATTATAAGGCCTCATGTGCTAGAAACAAGCAACTGATGGTGTATTTCAATGACAAAAAGGCTGAAATGTACAAAACTTACTTTTAGACTTATCTCATCTAAACGGCCAATTAAAATGTGACTTTATTACATAAAGTATAGCATACAAATTCTTAAAACACGCGACACCAATCTTGCCAAAATTGTTACAAAATGGTTCTATAAAATAAAGTCGCTTTTTGTTTAAAAATTTGGCTGAGCTAAATCTGAGACTAATGCTCGTTTTATAGATTTACCTGTAACATTAAAAGCTGAAAGAGGATTCTCGTCCTCATATCTCGTTCCATATATATCGTAATGCACCAGCTTGTCGTTGTCGAACTCCAACGTCTGTTGCCAGATCGGTCTGCTCCGCTCTGGTTCACCATTGGCGTCTCTGGATAGCAGGCTCACGTTTACTCTGAAAGAAAGAGGTTTCGTTTAAGGAAAATTTACTGTAAAATAAAGTTGTAAATATGGAAATACTCACAAAAACCTTTTGTCTTATTTTAAGGAGTAAGGGGCACTATTTTGCGTGTTCGTTGTTAGTGATTTAGTCAAAGCTGTTTGTTTTTTTTTTAAATTTTAATTAAAGTGTTTTGGCACTGATGGGTTTTGAATTATTGATTACTGTGCTAGTTTGTGCGCTCGTTAAATATAAAATTCTTAGTTATTTTTATGTAAGCGAAATGTGAAATTTATTCTTTTTGGAAGATCTTAAACCTAAACATACCCCTTTAAGGTAGTTAAGTTAAGTTAAACTGAATTTTCAAAACAAAATCGAATCGTGACTCGGAGCTTTGCACAAATCAATAATTCATAAATAAAAGTAGGTCATATGAAGAATTCAAAGCCTTAAAACCTCTTTGCAATGTTCGGGTTTATGTTGAAATTCTGTGTAACTAATAAAAACTGTGTGACTTTATTGCGTATTCCGTGATGCAGTTATTAATGGTAACATTGTTGATACTCTTAGCTCGGTATACTAAACAGTTGTGTAATACTAAACTTAGGTAATTTGTAAGACTTGCTCATTTTATTACAATCTACAAGTCACTAATACATACGTCCTATTTTCTGTCTTAAACAATATGTTAAATTCTAGTTAGTCCTAAGTTATTGGCTGCTATATGTACCAGAGTGAGTACTGTATTTTAAATAATGAAACTATAATAATATAAAATAATAATATAATAATAAGTTCTTTTTTCACACCTTTTTTTATTTAAAATACGTTTTTAGAATAAATAATATATAAATAACTGAATCACTATGGCACATCAGAATTTCTGTGTGTTAAGTTATATGAACAATTTTAATATTAGTGTGTTGCCATATTTTATATTTCGTATTAAAAATGCCAAATCAACTTATATTATAAACTAAATGAGTTCAAATATGTATTTTTACTTAAAATGTATTATTAAAAATTGAAGATTTACCTGGTAGGTTGTGACTTTAAGGTGCACTCCAAAGTAATGCTATCGTAAGTTTTCATTTTCCGCGGCACTACGAAAGACATGTCCGTATCGTTTTGGGGCCAAGGTTTCACACTCAAAGACTCTTGCTTTCCCGACTGCGTTATGAGATCACTATCTGCTATATCGTCTCTGTAAGAAAACAGTTTCACATGAAACACTCGACGACTAGCATAGCACGTACCGATTACTTTGTATTCTAATAATAAATCGATACTTTTCACACGGTTATTAATACGCTTGAGTAACGTAATTCTTCAAACGAACACTTTACGGTACTGGCTGATGATACATTGAAAATTTCTTCTGTTATACATGTTTTTGACAAGTTGAATCACAGGGAAAACGCTCGCGTAAAGAAGTAACCTAGAAAATGCCGGCGCGTTTCGTGGCGAACTTCAGACAAGTCTGCGCCGTCAAAATCAATAGGCTGAAGTGCTGCACGACTTATACCGGGCGGTACGCGGCTTCCCCTTTCAGTCCTTGGATACTGATAAACAAAATAAGCGCCGCGAATACTTTGGTTATTCAGTCAGGTGAATAAATAACCAAAGTGCTACGGTGCGTAGCCGAAATAAATGACGCCATGTGTGGCATTAATCTAGTTGGCTTGGTTGAGTCTGTGTGGGAACTTGTTTGCTAAAAAACAAATGTTTTAATGAACTCTGAATGCTATCAGCGTGTTGCCCTACTGGGCACTGAATCACGCATGTTGTGAATAGTAAATGTTGAGGAATGTCCGGTTAAGGTGCAATCTCATTTTATTTGTTTACGTGTTGTTATATTACGAGCGGGGAAAGTTTGTGTGTGTTTGTCATAAACAACTTGTAAGAATGAATTTAAATGTATTTACATATACAAGTACTCGGTGATCTAGAATAACTTGTGTTTTGGGTAGTTTTCTCCCAAAATACTTACAGTAAATTTACATATTCGAGAGCGAAATCAAAAGAAATACATTCTGAAATATTAAGCTAGGTCTCCTCTTTAAAACTGGATAAATTAAATTGCTAATACTGATAACACATCTGCATATATATAGATCAGTGAATAACTGGTTTTTATAATGTTATTGCGATTTTATACTTCTATGAAATCTTATCACTCTTTATTTTTCTTATCTTTGTGTTCTTATATTGTGAGTTTTATACATATCAACCTTGAGTTCAACTTGACAAAAGAACATAAAGTAAATTACCTATTAGGTTTAGAACCGAATACGCATTCCAAGCACGATTCGAACATCTTCAAGGTGACACACTTATCATAATTTAAATTTAACACTTTCAACTAAATTTGTACACCGATGAGATTCAATTAAAATGTACAATGACGTTATATAGAAATCGAACGTCCGGCAACCAACGTGTTCGGACGCACTGAGGATTCAGTTGATACTGCATGATTTGTGTACACGTATGGCGGAACCGTGAAAAGTACATACGCAGGTGACGCGGTTACGACACAACCGAGCGAATCGCGCCTCCCGCTTTAATTCCTCTGTAATGAGCGCTGTGAAAGAAGTACCCCTCAGTGCTTTGGTAATTTATTCAGGTGAATAAATGCTGGAGTAAAATACTCGAACATATAATAGTACTGCTGGCCGTATGTGTCCGAAATAAAAGTCGTTTGAGAGTCGTCTTGCATTCAAACAGTAGGAAAGAACGAGATGCCGATATAACACGAAAACTTGTTTGCTTTGCGAACAGTGCGTGAGCGCAACCAGACGACCTCAAGTATTGCCGTAAATAAAAACGTGCGGCAAAACTAATAGACGATAACGAAAAACCCAATGTAGCCTTTACCGTAACCTTGTGATTTATTTATTACGACATAAGATACGTAATAGACAAGCACACAAGAACACGTAATTATAAATGCTATGGTTAAAAATGAAGGTTGATCTTGTTGGTGGAAAAACTGTGTTAAATATATTTTCCTACGTCTGTATTTAATATGTCATAAAAGATCAATAAAACAGTTACTTTCGTATGATAAGTAGATGTTAACAGTTTATTACCGTTATCGATTAGCCGTCTATAGTTTAATTCAAATTCAAATTAAAATATTTATTTCTCAACATTGACAATTACTTGTTCTTATTGACGTCAAATAAAACATGATTCTACCACCAGTTCGAAAAAAAACCTTCGTGAAGAAGAACTGGCAAGAAACTTCACGGGTATATATTTTTTTTTTTCAAAATAAATTTACAGAGTCTCTTTATGTCTATACAAAATTATTCTTTTCTGCATCTGTTAGCTCGGCAAGTTTCCAATTGACCAGATACACGAGAATATTGAAGTGAATTACCACCGGCTTTGTTTTCCTCTCAGTCTAATGTATATTTTAATGGCATTCTCGATGAAGTTGAAGAAAAAATCTTCTCACCAAGTCTAAGTCATTTTTAACCTATGATGAAAAATTTTTTTTAAAGTGTGGATTTGCAAAAAATATACCTCTTTTTAATTTATATTCTGAGCCTTAACCAAATATAAAATTACCCAATCAAAAGGTTCACTATCGCTCGTACTGAAGCAATCAATATTGCATAAAATTACAATAAAATAAAGTCTTAATTAACTTGCATACCTTACTCTCGGATTATCCTCGTGAGAAGCGTTATCGGTAGGACGGGCGTCGATCTCCGGAACGACAAGGAACACGGCACCTATTATAAATACATTCATTGTAACTTCATATAGTTTACCATGTATACACTTATCACTGCCGCTGCACGTTTTAATTATTATTATTAATAATGGCAAGAACGTTAAGTTATCAAGTGTGAAACATTTACAAATCGCACTGTTATTATGTTGCAGTGAAGGCTCGAGACTTAAGTTACTTTTAAATCAGTATTTGTTATTTTAAATATAACGAGTACAGTCCCTGTGAAACGGTAAATCGACTGTTGGCCTGTGCATCAATTTATCCTTTTATATATACTTTTAGTCGGCGCCAGATAAATGTGGGAGAAAATCTGCCGGCTTGTGGTGTCTTGTAGTTTTTGTGCGTGTTCCCAAATTGTTCCTTCTTTAAGCAAATATTGTCCTGGGCTATGTACGGATGTATGTTCGGGTCATGGGTGAATGGGTTCTACTACATTATGAAAGAATCGCTTACTTGTAGGTGCCGTAATATCTCTAAAACTAAAACTAAAAGCTTTTCGATCTTGTATATGGATAAGAAGGATTATTTATTCACTGTTTATTTATTTATTTATGGTTACCCAATATGTAGTACAACAACTTTATAACAGGAAAGAAACTTGACTTAAAAATATATCAATAAGTATACAAATTAGTAAAGTTTACATCACATGCTATTTTATACGGAAACACTGATTTATAAATATGATTATTATAATGACTCTAGGTTGACCTTTTGAAAGCAATCAAGATATCAACGATATAGAATTTAAATGGACCTTTACCACACAAATCTTCAATTAATTGCAAAAAAAATATTACCAGAAAAAGAAATCAATATGCATATTTACAGTTTCAAAAAGTTAAGTAATAATTAAGATATACAAAAGCAACAATCGATAATTAAAATATTGTAAAGAATAAATAACAATTTAAATTTGATGCTTTAATTTAAGTAAGAATAAAATACTTAATTAAATATGCAATCAAGACATATGATAGATAATATAAATTTACATTAAATATTGATATTCTGTAACCTTTACGAGTTCGCAAAACATAAATAAACCAACTTTCTATGTGACTAGAGTCCAAATATAAAAAGGCATTAATGCCAATGACAAATACCATCGCACTGGCTAAAACTGACTGAAATCTTTGCGGCTTAGAATATGTTACCACTAAACTACATCGCAGTAATAAAAAATTCACAAACGTGTACATTTAAATAAAAACGGATTAAGAAAGAGAAAAGATGACTACTCGTCTCAATCACATAAACTATGATTCTAAAGTTTCTATTGATGTCAATTTTAGAATATTAAATTGTCACACTCATTTATAAACAACATATAGGTGTTATTTTTGATTGCGTTCTATTTTGCTTAAAGTTAATCTCTCCCAAGATTTATTTAAATAAGCTTGTGACATTGTCTAGACCGCCCTTCTCCCTGAGCTCTGTTCACCCAGTTCAAACTATAAACAACATATAGGTGTTATTTTGGATTGCGTACTGCTTTGCTTAAAGGTAATCTCTCCCAAGAGCTATTTAAATAAGCTTGTGACATTGTCTAGACCTCTTTTTAGGGTTTATTATGTCTAAATATAAAAATACCTAAAACAATCTAAGCCCTAAAAACTGTCCTTGTATTTTCTGATATTGTAGATGAATTAATGATATGACTATTATCATCACAGGATCGAATTTTAAACCTTTTACAAATTTGAAACGTATGTAATTTCTAATCGATTTATTAATATAGGACAACACAATTCGAAATGCATCTGTATTGAATTAAGATCGGACTGGGCGAAATCATTGTAACATGACAAAATACTTTTTTACGAATAAACGTGGGGAAATTTTGGTGGATAATATAGACTGTAGACTAAGGTTTTCGTCACAAGCTGTACTTTCAAACATAATTAGTAATTTTTTCTTACTATATTATTCTGTGTATTGAAGAATTGTTAAAAAAGTAAAAGATATCGTTATGCCAGGCTGTATATTTTTAGACAGTATATATAATTTCTGATCACTTTCATTTTATTTTTGTGATATTTTTTATCTTTAGTTTAATCATCTGTTAGTGAAAAAAGAATATCTTTGCATACAAATTCCGTCATTTTCATTTCAGTCACATAATAATATAATAATTCTGATAAGTTTATTTATTTATTTTTTCTTTTATTACATATTTATTAATTATTATTTTTGTAACTCCAAGGAAGACACTTGAATGATGCACTTATTATTTAAGTAACTCAGGGCTGATTGTTCAATGCTTAGATAACTTTTATCCGGAGAATAACATTTGATAGAAATTATGGCGAATTCCGAAAATCATTCTACTGCAAAAAGCTATTTGAGCATTGAAAAAATGGTCCTGAATAGTATTTTGTTCAGAAGTGGCATGTGAACTCTTAGGGTCGTCGTCATCATGTAAAATCTTCCAATCGTTGGGCATCCAAATTAAGTTTACCATGAAATTCATAAATAAATGATTAATTAGAAGCTCCTTTACTCCCTCCTATTGTAAAGACAAATTTCTAAATAAATTCCAATCATAAGCCGTGACATCAAAAGAAACGAAATTCAGTAAGTTGGGCATGGGGCATCTAATGATTAGGCGTCAGCTCAGCCGCTCTATTATCCTATACCTACTATGATTTAAAAAAACTAACGACGTCCTCAGCCAAGGTCCGTCCCCTCTCGGGTGCCCTTACACATCTCTTCTGTAGGAGTAGTTTTAAGTTCCGGCCAAGCGTCCTCATTGCTAGGCTACAAAGTCCGGGGAAATTTAAAAAGGCATTAGGGCCCTCAACATATTCTTTTTTTATTGAAAAAGGATGAGACGTTTGTATTCTATCTCACCTGATGTAAAGTGACGATGAAGACGAAGGTGTTACACGTCTATCCACGAGATACCTATTCACTCGACGCTTGAAAGAACTGGGACTATAGTTTTCTGGAAAAACAGACGCAGGCAGTTCATTCCACACCTTGGCGACCCGCACCAAAAAGGAACTATCGAAGCGTTTGGTTCGACTTCTTAGGATATCTACTATAAAGGGATGGAAGGCCTGTCTGCGTCTAGTAGTTCGATGTAAAAAGGGTGTGGGTTCAAAAAGAGCATTCGCGCACTCTCCAAAATGTAATTTGTAGAAGACTGCTGAACAGGCAACTTTCCGACGATGGTCGAGGCTTTGCAGTTTTTTGGTGGTGAGGTCAAAGTTGTTAATAATTTTTCGGGCTTATCGGTCAACTGCGTCCATAGCTTCTAGTTGGTACTTTGCAGAACCATCCCAAAAGTGGCTACAGTACTCAGACCTGTGTATAAATTAAGTAGCTAGCCGTTCAGGGCTTAAAGTACCGTCGGACCTTCGAGATGATTCTCAACTTCTTTGAAGCAGTTCGAGCCATGGACACAATTTGTTGCCCGAAGTTTAGTTGGGACGATATAGTTACGCCCAGAAGCCCTAGGTGGTCGGTTAAGGGTACAGAAACATTTTGGTAAGTGGGCATTAGGCCGAAACTGCTTTTTTTGGCGGAGAATAAACATGCCTGTGTTTTCGACGGGTTAAATTTGACCAAGTTGGACTCGCCCCAATCGGACACTTTCTTTAAGGCTGAATCCACCCGCTCAATCATGGACTCTCTCAAAGCCCGGGTTTCTTGAGGACTTGTTCGCGCATTGGACATGTATCTCTCTACAACGGTGCTGTCATCAGCGTAACAATAAACCAGTGCAGTGCATTAATGTGCAGCAAGAATAACGTTGCAGAGAGAACAGATCCCTGAGGTACCCCGGCATTAATTACCATTAGGTCAGAAGAGCAGCCGTCTAAGACTACTCGAATTTACCGTTCCCTCAGAAAATAAGATGTCCAGTCGCAGAGCCCATTAGGTATTCCGTATGCTGGAAGCTTACTCTATAACCATCATGCCAGACCTTATCAAAAGCTTTGGAAATGTCTAGGGATATAGCTATAGCTTCACAGTGACCTTCCAAGGCTTCGCTCCATGAGTGAGTGGCATACACAAGTAGATCTCCAGTCGAGCGTCCACTGTGAAAACCATATTGGTTATCACTAAGGAGCTCGTTGGACTCAAGGTATGTCAGGAGACAATTGTTCAATACACGCTCCATAACTTTGCAAAGTATGGAGGTAATTGCAATAAGTCGGTAGTTGATGGGATCAGTACGGCTTCCCTTCTTTGGTACTGGTTGCACGTTAGCCAGCTTCCAGGATACATACAGATAAAGATGATAAAAAAAATATATTAAATTTTTTTGTTTAAACAGCTATTGGAGATTCTCATAAGTCCAAAGAAAATGTTGTTAATCTACTTAGTAACAATTGACACTTCAAGCGCTAACCTAAGTATTTTGTTTAAAGGTGAATCGAACGTGTACACTTTGGGTTCCATCGGAGCTCATCGCGTGGTGACCACCAAACTACCATCAGTAGGAAGAACCAGAGAAGCCATGACGGCTGCTGGTAATACCACTACCAGGCTGTTGGGCATCTTCCAAAAGGTCTGTAACCATTTGTGAAGGAAGAGTTTTATTTTCTCTCTTTGCATCAGTATACTTATCAGTAACATAACTAGCTATATTTGTTCAATTGCCATAATTAATTTTGACACGGTATACACATTTTTACTTTGAAGCTCTACCACTTTTCTTTCTTCAAGATCCGAATATCAATTTTTATTTTATATAACCTTATATCACTGGAGGCAAGGTAAAGATAAATTTAATGAATATAAATTTCAAAAGGGATTAAGAGATCCCCTAATACTTCCTCAGCTAAGGTTCAGTGGAGGAAATCACGAGTAAATGTCTTAGGATACTTGTGTTAGTCTTGATATCAATACTGTTAAATCTGTATTAATTTGATACAAAGAGTACGTTTGCAATCTACAATACCACTTCTTCATACTTAGTTACAAGAGTTACAAGTGAATATTTATGTTTGTCAGTGCTTCTTTCAATATTTTTCACGGAAACTCCGTGTTCCGTTGTTTGAACATGTTATGTTTACATAATAAGTTTCTTCCAGCTCGGCACTATGAACCAGCCGTTTACCCTATTTTATGATTAAATTTACAATATTATAAAAGATTTTAGACTTTAAGTTACTTTTTAAAAGGGACTTACTATTTGAAAGGGACAAATATGTATAAATATTTAGTAAATCATAATTATTATTTAGAATGTCGGAAAGCATATTTTTGGACTCTACATTTATTTTACATTTCAATTGATTACTATGTTTTAATATGAATCTTTCACTAACAATACATATTTAATAATTGAGTATTTTGCGTTTTAAAATTCATGACAGGCTCTTCAAATTTCCGTGATACTGAATCGATTTATCTCAGACAGATTTAATGTTTAAATATAATAAAAAAATATGAGAATCTTGTGCATGGATGCAATGTCCGGAAGGCGATATTTAGAAATATTATAAAAATGCCAACCCTAAAGTAATTTTTTTTTAAATTCGCTATATGGTGGTCTTTCGGAAAGTTGCTCAGAATAGTGGTCTGAATCCATGAGACGATATTCCGAACGGTAAAAGTCACCTGGTGTTTTGTTAAAACTCCTCCCGGTCCTGGTTATTATCCAAATACTTATACTTATTTCGTATTTAACCTTCCAAATTACTCAAAGCAATGCAATGCGCATACGTTTATACAGTAATCTTTGGTAAATGCTAAATTGCATCCGTTCACACGGTTCTTAACTTTGGAATTTATTCAAGACGCGTGGCTTAGAGTGAAGTGGTTTTGCAAGTGACATTATTGATTGATGCTTCCTTTTATCCAAAAATCGCACGGACAAACGCCGCGCGCGTACCTAGTTATAATGTAGTCGCTCCAAAATGTGGATGGGTGAAGTTCTTGTGCACGTCATAAAACAACAAGGCTGATATAAACATAGTTTAAATATAAATCCCCAGACAAATTCAAACTCTTTATGCTCTTTCCGTTTCAGATTAGAGTCAACTATTAATCCTAAAAATGTTGTACATTTAATTTCTTTTAGTTCTTGTCCGCAAAAGTCAATATTAAATGATGTTGAGTTATTATGCCTATTTGTGAAATTGGGCCACCGCGGTCTTCCTCCAATGTACCAGGAAAGGAAGTACCAGACGACCATCTATGAAATATATTCCCCTGTAACACATTGTGCTCTTGCGTATGTGAGACGAGGTCGACCCTATATGACATCATGTATTGTCTAAAAGTTGGGTTAGGTGACACCATTAGAGTAGTCGTTTGTTTTAAGTCACACATGCCCATAAAACCACAGAACGTTGGATCATGAAATAATGATGGTGCCACAATTTCATTGCTGTAAGTGTTTTGTAAGGTCAAAAGCAGATACTAAAGATTTAAATACATATCTTATTGTATGAATCACGATGCTTGTAATGAATAAACGAAGTCAGTCCTCTTGTCATGTCCATAAAAATAATAATCACCTTCCTAATTACTTACAAAACATTTAAAAAAAACCCAAATTTGATTAGTAAAAAACCAAAGGAAATCCTATTGCATAAATGTTACGAGGGTGGATTGAAAAGTTCGCAGCCTAACAAAGATAGCGTTGTCATATTATTATAAAACTACCCTCATATGAAACCTAGGCTCTTTGTCAGTCTCTGTGCAATTTTTCTCTGAGATACAAGCGTAATTATTTATGTTATTGAACATTAAGTGAGGGTAAGTTTCATTGATTTTGAAAATAGATAGTTTAGAGCACCGTGCCGTAATCAAATACCTCCACAAGAAACACTTAACTCCAAAGCAGATTTATGAAGATATGGTGGCTACTTTAGGAATATCTGCTCCGTCGTAGACATTGATAAAAAAGTAGACAGCTGAATTTAAACGTTGACGAGAGAGCATCAAAGATGACCCCGCTCTGAATGGCCTTCTACAGCTAAGACTTCGGAAAACATCGAAAAAATATGTGAACTCATCATGGGAGACAGAAGATTGAAGGTATCTGAGATAGCTGAAGCTCTAGAGATTTCATATGAACGTACACAAAACATGATCGTTAACGAATTAGGGTTCCACACGGTGTCTGCAATATGGGTTCCGCGGCTCCTTTCAGTTGAACAGAAACTAACTCGGCTCACGATTTCTAGAGACTGTTTAGAGCTTTTTCAAGCTCATCCAAACAAATTTTGGCAAGGTTTGTTACTATGGACGGAACATGGGTTCATCACTATACTCTTGAATCCAAACAACAATCCAAGCAATGGAAGAGACCCGGATCTCCGACCCGCAAGAACCCCAAGGTGTGTTTTTCAGTAAACAAGGAAATGGCATCGGTTTTCTGGGATTCTAAGGGTGTCATCGTGGTTGATTACTTAGAAAGAGGTCAAACTATAAACTCTGCATACTACTGCACACTGTTACGCCGTTTACGTGAAAAAAATTTATTCTGAAAGACCAGGATTGTTGACCAAGAAAGTTTTGTTTCATCAGGACAATGCTCGTGTTCACACATCTGCAGAATCGATGGCTCAAATAGTGCATTTGAAGACCTTGACGAGACCTTCTATTTAAATGGGATCAAGGCTTTGGAGGACCGCTGGACTAAGTGCTGTGACCTAGGAGGAGAGTATGCAGAAAAATAAACATAAAAAATTGCATTAATCCTGTGTTTTCTTATTTAGGCCGCGAAATTTTCAATCCACCCTCGTATTATACGGTAAGTGAATACGTGAACGACAAATTTGTAGTTTAATTAAGTTGATATTTGTGTAATAATAATAACATCTTGGTTATGTATTTATTTTTATGAGCGCTCCTTATGTATGTTGCAGTGCCTACATTAGGCCCATAGTATTACAAATGTTTATGTGTTCATAGGTCCGTACCTCAATTGTAAAAATAGATTTAAGAACTTTGTAACATTATTGAAGCAATAAATGATTGAGTATTGAAGCTACGTACAAATGATCAAATTAATAACCATAAATGGATAATAATACATGCATCATGCTGTCTCTTTATCAGTTCCATTTGTGTAAATTTTCATTAATGGAATATACTTGAGTTTGTTTGGGTACCACCTCCATTACACAAGGACATTGTCCACTATCCTCTATTACTTTAATTTAATCTAAGTGGTTTTCTTCTTCTTACAATTTGACTTGTAAAACAAAAATAGGTGTGCCGATGGCGTTGTGCGTAGTAACCCTGCCTCATACGCTAGAGGGCGCAGGTTCGAGCCTGAACAGGGCATTCATTTGTGTGATGAACACAGACGGTTGTTTTCGTGTCATGGTTGGTTACATTTATATATGTATATTTATTCTGGGTTCCCAGTTCGCTGTATGGTCATCCATAACACAAGCTCTGGGCCGTGCTGATGGTTTGTTTTTATTGTTATATTATTATAAAAACTTTACGCGGTATGCTATAAATATCGGCCTACGTAACAACTTTTTAAATTAGGAGTTGTTCTTAGTTTTTTATTACTTTAGCGTCACAATTTTATTTGTAATACAATATTCCCCACAATACGTCTATAGGTATAATACAGGGAATGGAATCATTAAAATTATTTCAGAATTGTCACCTACCTTACCTTTATCATATTAGCAGTACCTATGTTCAAAAGAAATTTAACTTTGCTGTCTAATTCTACAATTGGTGCACCTAGAAACTACTGCTGCATTAACTGTAGAACAATGCTTTTAGATTTACTTTTCTGCTCCTGTACTAAGCAACAGACACTTCCGCAATCTGTTTTCCGAATTCTAATGACCGTAAATCCGTTTAGAGGCCCACTGATGGGACCTTGAGCTGGATTCAGGTCATTCGCACTCGGTCTTAAATTCCGATGCGGTTAACTAGTTGCCATGCTCCTAAAATAGTCCAGATGCAAAGATTTATTTCTGTTCGATTTTGCGTACAAGTATGCGTGCGTGTACTCATAATTTGAAATTATTGTGAAATGGTGTAATCGATACTATTTTCGTATGTTAGTTAGTCATTCATTTGTTATGTTTACGGGTGTAAATAAATAGCGTCTAATGGGAGCTTAGTTCATTATTGTTGAAAATAGTTTGTTGCAGTTTATTAGAAAAAACTAAAGCTCTAAACTTTTTGGTGAGTGAAAATCGTGACCCGATCGTGACCCTACGGTTGGAGCTTATGTTGCGTAACATTAACTGTTAGGTATCTAATTCGGCATATGTGCCAGCCTTTTGGCCGCCCTGCCCCATGTACAGAGTAAATAAGGCGTTGTATTATATCTTCCATTCTTTTTCTTTCTTTGTTTTTCTTTTTCCTATTGTTGGTTTGTAAATGTTCTTGTGTATTAATAATGAAATAAACCGGTCTATAAATATACAACGTAAACATTACGTATTACGTTAGTTTCACTTCACATGTCTTTCAATTGGTAGCTAATCTAGTTAGATTAATTTATCACGACTACCCTACATGCACTTTTTGATGAATTCTCAATTTTTATTTGAATAACGTCGCAGTATTTAGAGTGTAAAATTTTGAGGAGATTGTCAAGATGTTAGATTTTTAATATCAACAACAAATATTAAAATGTTTCCTTTATAGTTTTAGCATGGATAACAAACTACGAAGTTAACAAAAACCGTGGATATATATCTACATATGTTAATAAAAACATAGAGTATCCAAGCTAGTAATATTTTCGTCTTTTTCCTCAAATGATTGGATGAACGAACGGACAACACAAGTTCAAAAAAATACTCTCTTTGAAGTCTCTTTCGCTTTAAATTCTAACCTATTTTAGTTATTACTTGTTTTTTATACCCTATCGATTTTAATTATAATTATTTATTTTTGTAAAACCAGGTGGAATACGTATTCCTGGTTGGGGTCGGCGGCGGCGTACCTCACTACACGGACTATACAAGACACGTGCGTTTAGGGGACGTCGTGGTGTCCGCACCGGCTCAGGATTTAGATGACAAGTAAGTCAGATTTACCAATGACATATTACATATAGACAAGTTGTCCACTCTCAATACTGGCAACGCAAATACAAGGCAATTGCCCGCATTTTACTTAGTCTTGTGCAACCCAGTGTTACGGCTGAACGTCAAACAAAACTTATTCCCAATTCTGTGTTTTAATACCGTACAATGCTTGCTTGTGTGTTCAGTCAATGTACTAATTGCACTCTTACTGTTAAAGACAGAAAAAACTTTTCTTTTCATGCGTAAGGACTATTGTTTTATAACTATCTTGTTAATTATTTTATTTTGCTATTTAAAAGAGCGAGATGTAATATGATTTTGTATGTGGGAGTAAAAGAGACAACGCTATATACTGCGACAATTTAAGCGCGAAGTATGTACATAAATATCTCTTTCTTACAACAATTGAACCGTATTATTCTTAACTTCTCCCACAAATTTATAACGTATAGTTAAGTTGACGCCGTTTTTTTGTGCGATAATATTTGGGTATGACTTGTCTATATGTAATATGTCATTGAGATTTACACGATGATTGAAACCTGTCAACAAACTAAATAAAGAACAGCAGGTTTACTCTCGAAACTCATTTTAATTCTAATTCAACACCAATCCAATCCCAAAGATAATTCAAACGTGACTTCCTATTCTTGAAAACAATTTTGTCAACATTGTATTGAAAATTGAGATTCGTTTACGGTTGCAGCCTTGCGAGTGAAGGTGGTTACGATTGAATGATATGAATATGATATATGAATAACAAACGATGCACACTGAATATTACCATAATTGACAGCTGTCAAAACAAACATTCAAGAGTAGCCATTTGTCGTTTTTGGGTTAGTCAATGCCAATTTCAATCTCAAGTAGTTCTACAAAATGGCCGTACAATAATAAAACAATTGGCGCTAGACTATCCAAACTGGATTACCGATCCACCGGAATTGTTTTCCAGAGTAGGCCTGCGGAAAGAATGGACATGCGAATTTGCAGATCCTTTTCGTTTCGGTGGGTTGGAAGGCCCGTCTACGGGAAATTCAATTTTGTGTCAACATAATTTGTATGATTATTACATTCTTATATTAAGTGTACACAGACTTATAGTAAATGTGTATAATTCGGTTCAGAATTGACTGGCTACCAAATTGTTCTTGACCGTACCCTACATATCTGGAGAGAGAATAGTAAGAGAATCCTTATTTTGAATATATATTGCTATCATCCCGAGATTGTACATCTCTTTGGATTATTACATTCAAATTGTTTATACTACACTCGGCTCACCCGGCAGAATCCAGGCTAAGGACGAGGAGCGTTTGTGCTTTTTTTGGTTCTTTTTGGGCGCTAGGGTTCGAATGCAGTGGTTACTAACCACTACGCTACCTCACCTCCCTCCCTGCCTCATACGCCGGAGACCCCAGGTTCGAGTGATGAACATAAATGTTTGTTCTTAAGTCATGGTTGTTAATATTTATATATGTATGTTTATTCTGGGTTCCCCCCAGACGTCACCACAGACATTACATAGACCCTGAATTTCTCATCATTATACAGTGCTCAATTAATACTGTCTTTCAATTATTCACCTTATTGACAAATTGTCAATAAGATGAGTAATTCGTTGTGAATGTTTATGATGCAATACAGAAAGATGGAAGTTCAGAATTATGCAAGGAGTTCTGTTTACGGGACTAAGTTGTGATAATGAAGTGATAGTCAGTTGTTTGTCATTATTACCTCCGATTTTTCAACCTTATGACTTTTATGACTGAAGTTCATTTGACTGATACACGATACCGATTTTTTTTGTGATCTAAAATTAGTAATAAAAATGAGGTCCCAATTTCAGTGGGTATGCCTGTTTTAGAATTTCCCCATTCTTCTTTGGAAAAAAAACCTTATTTTAAAATTCCATTATTTTTATTACGTCAGAGAAAAATGTAATATATCAATCATACAATTAAGAAACCCAAAAGGAAAACATCACGACAAGACGCTGAAAAAAAAAGACGCGGAAAATGCGTCACATTCTTTTGATGATATCACAAAATGTAAATGTAACAACATTTACCTGTCATGCGTTTGTATAGATCTGTGCGATAACAGCCATATTGCACAAATAAGTGATTGATATGTCATTATGAAGATAAGCTAGAGTGAAATTATAGAGATAAAAGAGTTAAGATATCAGAATTAACTTATTTATCACGGACGATTGTATGACATAATTAACCTAAGTGATATGAGTAATGCTACTGGAAGAGGCGTTCTGATAATCTTCACCAGATTGTCATGAGATGGAGTCTTACCAAACAAACAATCCATCTTCGACATCCTTAGGTATATCAACAACTGTTTAAGAACACCTATCTTTTGAAGCTTTAATCATGGGCGTATCTTGTTCCAATTGCTTCATTTCAGTCCTGGCTTTCAGCTGTCCAGGTTAAGAATAAAATAATGTTATTGTTAAAATTAAAAGTATTTTTTTCTTAAGTTAACCATGAGGTAATCGTAGTGCAACAAATTAATAAGACACAGATGCTATAAAGCAATATTATTGTAACTGCAAGGTAGGCCGGAGTACAGCGGGTTGCTGCGCACACATTGCCACAATCATTTAGTACCTTGGCTGGGCAAGGTATGAAAATAATGTTGTAACACCTGCCCAGTCATTAGATAATGAACTTTTTATATTATATGAATCACAGTACATTAAAAAAACTATGTATTTTATTTATTATTTTTTTTTAATTTATTTAATTAATTACATACATTTTACATATGAAGTGCTTACTATCTAAAAACCTCGAAGGTTTGTCCAGACAGAGCATGGTTAGGTCGAGCTTAGCATGTTAAACATTTAATGAAACTAAAACATATTAGGCAAAAATTAAATCAGTTGCATTTTAGGCACTTTTAGTTGTACGATTATAAACAGTATCAATTACTTGTATAATAAGTGTAACTTAAATGATCCTTCACCGCGAATATCATCACTAAATTATGCCATTTCGAACCAATTATATAATATTACAATAAGGATAAAAAGTATTTTTTAAGTTGTAATTTAATATTTTTAGTTGATAACTTAAATTTTATTGAGTTGTCAAGGTTATTAATCATTCTAGAGATAAGATATGCACAGGTACGTTGGCCATACATGTTTCGAGCGTGGACGGTTTCTAGTTGGTTGTTTGTTATTGACCTAGTTGAGTAAGAGTGAGAAACTTTTGTTTGAAATTTAGTGTTAAAATAATTTTGTTTTAATAAATTTAGTGTTACTCTATTATGAACTGGAAGAATATTGCAATGTTTAAAAAGTTGATTAATATCATGAAAGATTGATTTTTGAGTTTTTGACATACAAGTTTTTTTATTATTCTAATTTGTAGTTGCAATATATTATCTAGGTAAGATCTGTATGTGCGACTGAAATGAAATGAAATGAAATGAAATGAAATGAAATGAAATGAAATGAAATGAAATGAAATGAAATATTTATTTCTCAACATTGACAATTACTTGTTCTTATTGACGTCAAATAAAACATGATTCTACCACCAGTTCGAAAAAAACCTTCGTGAAGAAGAACTGGCAAGAAACTTCACGGGTATATTTTTTTTCAAAATAAATTTACAGAGTCTCTTTATGTCTATACAAAATTATTCTTTTCTGCATCTGTTAGCCCGGCAAGTCTCCCTCCCCCCAAGTATCCAAACGACGAACACCCTCAAACGGCACCCGTTCACGAGTTAACGCGGGATCCAGCCATCGCCCTCCTCAACCATATTAGAGGGAAGTGAGCGACCCGTCACCCGACGCTACCATAAGAAGACGTACTTTAGTGACAATGACGCTTTAGATATTCATCGGGACGAAGAACTCATCGCACAAACAGACACATTACACATGCTTTGTTACAAATACTAGTACAATCCTGTTAATGAGGGAATTATACCCAAGGGCTTTTATCATCCAAATAATCGGATAGTTTATAATATGCTCTAGCACACAACTTCTCCTTTATAGTTTCTTTGAATTTGTCAACAGGAAGACCTTGGATATCCTCAGGAACCTTATTATAAAAGCGTATACATTGACCCATGAATGAGTTAGTGACTTTATGAAGCCTGCTATTATGAGCTGCCAGCATATTTCTTCCTCTTGTGTTAACATTGTGCAGATCTTTTTTTCTTTTGAACAAGGTTATGTTCTTTTTAACATACATTAAATTTTCTAAAATATATTGTGAATGGAAGGTAAGAATATTTATTTCCTTAAATTTACTTCTAAGTGACACCCTTGGACCGAGCTGATAGATTGCGCGAACAGCCCTTTTCTGCAGAATAAATATAGCATCGATGTCGGCAGCACTCCCCCACAGCAGAATACCATATGTCATGAGGCTGTGGAAGTAACCAAAATAGACTAATCGAGCAGTTGTTTCATTTGAAATTTGTCTAATTTTTTTAACAGCATATGCGGCAGAGCCAAGCCTTTTCGCTAAACCATCAACATGCGGTCCCCACTGCAGTTTGGCGTCTAAGGTTATGCCCAGAAATACAGTTGAGTTTACAGGAGTCAGTTCCTGGCTCTTAACTACAATGTTTGTGTTTACCTGTTTGACATTTGGCAATGTAAATTTAACACATTTCGTTTTTTTTTCATTGAGGAGCAAATTATTAGCTGAGAACCACTGCTCTGTGTTGGAGATGCATTTGTTCACCGCTCGATAGTCAATTTCATGTCTTTTGATTTTAAACAAGAAGGAAGTATCGTCAGCAAACAATATGACCTCGCATTGATTCTTAACGACCGATGGCAGATCATTAATATAAACTAAAAATAGGAAAGGACCAAGAACTGAGCCCTGGGGCACACCCATTGTCACTGCCGATCCTGATGATTTTTCTCCATTTATTGCAACTTTCTGTTTTCTATTAGAAATATATGATTTAATCAAGGCAAGCGCTCGGTTTTTAATGCCGTAATGGTGTAGTTTCATGAGTAGAGTAGTATGATCCACACAGTCGAACGCCTTGGACAAGTCACAAAAGACACCAATAGCATCACACGACTCCTCCCAGGCGCTGAATACGTGTTTTATGAGCTCAACACCGGCATCGGTTGTTGAGCGACCCCGCGTGAAACCAAACTGCTTAAAATTCATTAAACTATTACCGTAAAAATGAGAAAGTAATTGATTTAAAATTAATTTTTCAAAAATCTTACTGAGCGTTGGTAGTATAGATATAGGTCTAAAATTATTAGGGTCAGACATACTACCTGCTTTGAATATTGGAATGACCTTACTCAATTTCATTAAATCAGGAAAAACACCATTATCAACACAGTCATTAAATATACTGGCTAAGTACGGGGCTATACCATCAATGACAGATTCAATAATTTTAACAGAAATCCCATCTAAATCGGCAGTATTTTTTACTTTAATGCTTTTAAATGCATTTAAAACTTGTGGAACAGTAACATGTTTAAAAATACAATCAATATTGCATGAATTTACATTTTCCGTTAGCAGTGACTGTGCAAGAGTGGAACATGAATTAATACTCGAAGTAGTTGACAAAGGGATGGCTGTAAAAAAATTTTCAAATGCTTCAGCAACTTCTTTGTCAGTTGACAACACTTTATCATTAATTTTTAAATTATATTTGGTGTGTGGTTCTTTTGCTCTCCCAGTTTCCTGATTAATTATATTCCATGCAGTTTTTGAAATGTTAGTACTATATTTAATTTTATTATTAATGTAATTAGATTTAGCTACACTGCAAACTCGTTTAAATAATTTTGAATACTTTTTAACATATTCATAAAATGTCTTATTATGATTATAAGTTCTTTCACTGTACAATTCATATAATCTATTTCTACTTCTGCATATTCCCACTGTTGCCCAGTCACTAAACCTAAATAAATTATTATTTATACATATTTTCTTTTTTTTAAAAACAGAGTCATATTCATTTCTAATTATATTATGAATAGAGTTATATTGAGTAATAGGATCTGCACAGTAATCTAATTTAAATGTTTTTTCAAATACATTTTTCCTAAATGTTTCAAGCCGTCTCTCATTCATGGGTATAAAGGTAATTTCTCTTTTTAAAGTCTTTTTTAGCCCAATATCAAAAGTGGCCAACTGCCCACTATGATCTGATTGTAGTTTATTAATTACTGACTTTGTACATGGCATTAAATTTGTAAAAATGTTATCAAGACATGTGGCTGAGGTCGCTGTGATTCGCGTAGGCTCTAAGAAGAGATTTTTTAGGTTGTAACAATTAAAAAGATTCAAGAATCGTTTACTTTGTGATGTCTCTACTAATAAATCAATATTAAAATCGCCACAAATAATTATTTCTTTGTTTTTGTTATTTACTCTATGTAATACCTCATCCATAGTGCTCTCAAATACTTCAAATGGTGAGGATGGGGGTCTGTATACACTTATTATAACAATATTCCCTATCTCAATACAGGCTATTTCAACTGATTGCTCAACAGACAGACTTACAATATCAGTGCGTTCTTTGAATGTTAGGCTCTTATGAGTGATGATCATTGAGCCGCCGCAAGTTGTTTGTTCTCTGTTGAATGAACTAGCAATTACATGATTCTTATAAGAAGACATAATTTGACACTGTGTGAGCCAGTGCTCTGTGATACATAGTATATGAATATTTTCACAGTTTATGAATAGTTCGATCTGTAATTCCTTACCATCAATGCCCTGCATATTTTGATGGACTATGTTCAGAAAATTATTTTTTACATTTTTATTGCTTAAATTACTACTTAGAATACTGGTGCTAGATGTATTATCTATTGTCACTAACTTATGTTTAAATTATTTCTAATACTATGTTTTGGAATATTACATTCCAACGGGTCAAAAGTATAAAGTGACTGCTCAATAGAAGCAGCGGTTGTAGTCAACGAATTGACTGTTATGAATAAAATATATGATAGCGAGTATGCTATATGTCGTAGGTCATTACTGTACAAATTGTACCTATCATTTATCATATATGGCTTGTTAATAAATGTATTTAAATCAATAAACTGAAATTTTTCACTATGACGACATGTCATATTTTGTACATCTATATTTAGTCGATGCTTCATATTATTTTCTGAGGGGCTCTGGGTAAATGGAAATGCAAACAAAATAATTTTACTAATATTCTGCCTGCAATTCAATCTAGCAAAACATGCTGTCATTGTTTTCCTACTTAGTTGCTTACATCTGCCTACTAATATAATCAATATTGTATTAGGGTTAAATGTACGGGATGTAATTTTATCAACTATGTCATAATATGAAGCACCGGGGTAACAATAATTAGTTATTGGCCCCCCAACACACCGAGTAAGTTGCAATCCCATGTTCTTACCAAGTTCATCGCTATACATAATTATATTTAATTCACTTTTATTTGACTTCTTATCTAAGCTACTACCTGAGTTTGATTCTACATGCTTAGTGACATATGGCTCCTCAGGTTGACTGGATATTGGCAGAGGACAATCTGATGTAGTATTATTTGAATTACTTTCATAATAATTAGTAAGGGACTCAAAGCGGTCATGATTATATTTAGACAGTTCAATCAAATTGTCCATAGCTACAGTGTGTTCCTTAATTTCTTTTTGAGAAATTTCATACTTATTGGTTAGAATAAGTAGCTCTTCATGTAGTCTCTGTATTTCTACATTTAATTTCTGTATGTCACTTTCATAAGTTAACCTATTCTGCTCCAAGTTACTTTTACAGAATATCAGTTCATTCTTTAGTTTTAAACATTGATTTTTACTTGGAATAGTTTGAGATAAAATGCTTTGCTTTTTGATAAATTTAGAGCTACTCTGAATAGATTGATTGAGTTTGACAATTTTCTTACTCTTAGTTTTGCTCAATTTTATGTTACCAGTATGGTGAATTTTATTGTTTTTATTATGTACCGTTCCCAAAGATTCTAATGCAGGGTCTGCATACATTGAAAGGTCACTTGTTAAATCAATTATTAAAGAGGAATCTGAAGGAACTGTAGTGACCATGTCGGGGTCACTGCAGACAAGCTCATTGAACAATGATTGGGTCTGAATTACTGTCTCCTGATTTATTTTAGACTCCAAACATGCTATTTTAGTATAGGAATTGCAAAGTTGCTTTTTAAGGTCATTGTTATGATCAAGCGTATCTTGCAAGACATTACTATCTTTGTCAAACCCATCCACTATCCCCTGAAGTTGGTCCCGTTGTTCTGAGACTTCTAAAAGCTGTGTGTGTAAGTTCACTAACTCCTGTTTCATTGATTTATTTCTATTTAATATTACTGTCATTTCTTTTTCACTATCATTCCTTTCTTCCAACAACTGCTCATTTAAAGCTTTGAATTTTTGGAGTTCTTGAAGAGTAAGATTCAATTTTTCTTCTAGTTGACGAGTTGTTGTTTGGCGAGTCATCATTTTTAAGATATTAGTTTATATGTTGATATAGCAGAAATGAACAGCTGGTTGGAATCAAGGTTATGTCCAATAACAGTGTAAACAAAGTCACTTCTATTACTTACAAGATGAAATTGAAAAGTTACCTCTAATGGTAGCCAAACTTTCTTGTTTAAACTAATAGTTTAAAACACTAGTCAGTACAATCGATGCCTATTTGATTTAAATCTTTGACTACAATGACACTGAATATAACGGTTCTCGTAACTTAGTTATGCACACTAAAAACACTGTTTGTACTAGGCATGGAAATGATTGCTATTTACAAATAACAATCATATGATAAAATGATTTTTTTTGTCACAGTGAAATCACCTGCTACTTTTCACACCTGCTATTTTTCACTCCTGCTATTTTTAATTTGGTATGATTTATCATGATGATGATTGATATGATTTATCATGGGTATGATTTATCATGTGGGAGTGATTTTTCATTAGCCGTGATTTCTCACCGTAATTAATTTGAATGATTTTTATAGCAATTATTGTTGGTTTTACGTGCTTTTATTTAACTTGCAATGTATGTATTTAGCTACATAGTTCACTTTGTTCGGGTGTAATCTTGAATGAAACTAAATTTTTAAAGCTTGTTTTTTATAGAAATAACATGATAAAAAAATCTGAGACCTGTATTATTTGGTACAATTTATTAGAAATAAGCAATGAAATTCCCTTCATACTTTATCAGGCTTAGGACTGACAATGTAAAAATCCTTTGTAGAAAATACATGACATACAAAACTTAAAGTCTAATAAGTTATAGGCAAATTTTTATAACTAAAAATCTCCTACGAAACGACTGAATTGCAAAGTAAACAAGTCGCTATCAATAGGTAACGAACGTACGTACGTACGTACTCTATACGTAATTATAAAACTATATTCGATGTCGTAATATCGAAAACAATATATTGATATCCAATGAATTATTTTATCGACTATATTGTTACAAATCGCATATTAAAACGGCAATGGATGCAGCTCAATCGGATATTACGACGAAACGAAATAACACGCGGAAGTGACTAGTGGTAGTAATGAGTGGTGCTGATTTATACTAAATTAATTTATAAATACATGGACGTAAAGTTTAATTACAATTGGTTATAATTTAGCGCCATCATGCAGTGCTAATAATATCTTAATAGTAAAATTTTTGTTCAGTAGATGGCTATAAAATTTGTGCACATAGCAGATCTTTAGAGTAAGCCTTTTTCTTATAGCCTTAAAGTTTAATTTAGAATGTAAACATTGACTGAAACGGCGAGCCATAGTGCGATCGAATGCGCTACTCGCACTCATAGCGCTGTAAGTAAGTGCGTCTCGCTCGATCCTGCCGCTCGCATTACCGCCGTGCTAATTCTCTCTCTCTCTCACCAAAATCACACCACCAACCAACCAACCAACAGAAATCATTATCACTGTGATTCTAAAACTGGATAGCAGATATGATATATGAAAAAAAAAATCATATGATTTTCACTGTTACTAATGATTTGTTCCATGTCTGGTTTGTACACTTTAAAAACTTACTGAATTTAACAAATCACTAATATAAACAAGATTTTTAGCGATGAACAAGGTTTTATTGCAATAAACAGATATAAATACAAAAAATTATAAATTATTTTATGAGAACTCGTTAGTTCACAACTTATCGGTAGTGTTGCCAACTAACTATAGCTACTTAGTCCGTAATGATAGAATCCGCCAAGGCGTTGTATAACATAACTTTTGTCTTAGACGGTATACGATTTTTGACAATAATAAGTGTAGCTACGAGGGGAGTTCAATGTATTCTCGGTATAGGTATGAAGGAAAAGGCGGAAAATTTTGAAAAAGTTTATTTTTCAATATACTCCCCTAACATCTCAATACATTTATTTGTTCGTGAAAGTAACTTTTCGATTCCCTCTGAAAAATATTTTTCTTCATGGCCCGAAAAAAGTTCGTTTATTGCTCCCTTCAACTCTTCTTCGTCCGAAAAATGCTTTCCATGAAGGTCTTTTTTAAGATTAGGGAATAGATAATAATCACTAGGGGCCAGGTCCGGACTGTAGGGTGGATGATTGATTTCTTCAAATCAAGTGGCAATTAAATGAAATTTTGTATTTATACCCTCAAAGAGTGTCATTAACTAATGAGATAATTAAATTACCCTCATCATTAGTATATCACCTCGATACCGAGAATACATTGAACGCCCTACGTAAGAATGCTCGGAGTTTGTCACATACATAATTAATATGAGCTAGCCAATTTAACCTGTGGTCAATAACAAGTCCCAAGTAGGGATGTGTATCAATGCATGTGTACAAGTTCTATGCTCGGGCATGTACAGCTCGATTTTTGTGTACCTATTCTGTGTATGCAATCATGACAGTGAGCAGTGAGATGTTTACTTAAGGGGGTGATTTTGTATGGAGAGTGAATATGCATCAGTTTAGTTTTCTTTGAGTTCAGAACAAGCCCCGCATCGTGACACCAAATGCTTAGGTTGTCAAAGTCCTGCTGCAGGTGTGTGAATGTTGTGTGGACGTCTTTAATTTTTACCTTTTTAATATTCTTCAATTCCAAACGTATTTTGAGCTTACAAAATCCAAACTTTAAATTATTTCACTAAATAATTTCTTAATATCATAATTCCAGAACCTTTTTACCTAGACGGTATAAAATTTTACGTGAAAGACGTTGGGCACTCTTAAGCCAGACCATGTATGGAAAGTGAAATGAAGCTTTTAAAATGTATTTCAAATGTAAGTTAGAAGTTTTTGTCCTGGCGCCAGTGTCTCAATTTTTCATATAAACATCCCTATACTATTAAAAAGGAAAACCGCTGCTGCGCTTGTGTTGAAACATTGTTTCCTTCCTTGAAGTTTTCTGTTCGTCACCGTAATACTGGATTCATTATCAAGGGCAGGGGTAAATGTTAAATAATATTCCTGGTGACGTCGCCGACGTCGGCTGTGCAATTGTGAAGTAGACTTCCTCCAAATAAGTGACTAACTGGAGTAATTGTACTTAATTGAAAGAGGTTATTACGCAACAGCAAATCCAGTAGACAAAACCAAATAAAGCAGAGTTTGAATTCATTAAAGGAGACATATGGTTTCGCTAACATGCTGGCACTGACCTTAATTAAACTCTAACCAATACATTTGATACATAGAATTAAAAGTTACATTATTCTTATTAGGTTTGTTTAACTGTTACCAAATCGTTGAACCCCGTTTTTATAAAAAATAATAAAATGTTTTCGTTTATTTCATTGCAGCAATACTAAAGTTACTGACATATATCAATGAGAATGTCAGCTGTGTCACTTACAGAACGTAAACTTCAAGTTTCCATTATCAATCTATGTGAGATATCAAGTCTATCTAATATTTTGTGATATAATTTCTACAAGTAAACAAACAAATCCGATCCACAATAAAACAAAGAAACAAACGTCAGTTGTCACTAGCTTGTTAAAGTCAATGTCTAACTGATATACAGACTTGAAAAACATGGCTGTCCCTGACTTAGGAATATATGTTCTTCCGTTTACTTAAGCATCGCATGTTTTAATCGGGGGTCTACGAAAATGTGACAAAAGCAGAAATGAACAGCGCTTTTTATATCTAAACACATAGTCTTTCTATTGTGTTGGTTAGAGTTATATTAATATCCAGTACCAATACTGCATTTTTTTCTTTTTAAGCCTCGGTTGATCCATTGGAGCTTTCTTTTGCAACGGAGCACAAGTTTCAGGCCGGAATATATACTCTGAGCTGTTTACTTAAAGTTTGCCATCTTCTAGAAAAATGCTGAAGTTAGGTGGCAGTTCAGTATATATTAGGACAGTTAATAATTGTTAAATGCGGTCTGTTAGTCACACTTGAGATCGTATAAATATCGCTGATGATTACCAGTCACTGAAGTTTTAAAACTGATACCTAGTATCCAAAGTTAATAATTGAGTATTATTTAATATAGGTGATATGGTGATAGGTAGGTGTAATGATTGAGTATTGAGTAGGTACTTATCACTTGTCGTTTACATAAAAGCCCTTTACCGCCAATTTTGTTTGAAATAGCGTTGAAATAAACCTGCATTGGCTTTTGTTTTTTATTTTAATGTCGTATGTCAACAAGAATTGTCTGTAATAGACTTTTTATATTGTGAAGTTCATATAGGTATGTGTGAATTTAGATGATAAAGGATTTGAATAAAATTATTGTAACATAGTTTTTAAGTTCTGTAATATTAACAATGTTTGATATGGAGGTAAGTAGCCTTGCCTTCCATGCCAGAGGTCCCGGGTTCGAATCCTGGTAGGGGCAGATATATTATTATATTTGCTTTCTAGTCATGGATGTGTATGTATGTTTATTTAAGTTTGTTTCTATTATTTATATATTAAGAAAAATCTATGTGTGTTTATATATTTCTTAAGTTTATTTATCCGTTACCTAGTATCCATAACACAAGTTCTTAATGATACTTAATTCAGGCTAGATAATGTGGTGTGATTGTAAGATATTTTTTTATTACTATTTAACCTCGCCCCTAAACCCAAGTTACACAGACAAACTTAGAATCCCTTAGAATGAGTAAATCAATGCAACGTGCTTCTATATTTGCCGTAGGAGATAGTATCAGACTCGCAAGTTCTACTGTATTAGTATAAACAGTTGATAGTGTCACAGACCGTATTAACTTATGCTTTTTCATCAATAAGCTAAATTTACGCTATTTAATCAGTTTGTCTTTAATTAATAGTAATTAGAGACAAAAATAGACTTATCAGTTAATTAATATTAATTATATCGAACTTTTTGCCCCTGGTTTGTTTATATTTATACCATTATACATGCTTATGATTTACACATTTATAAAAATTGTGTTCCTCTTCATCAAATATTTTCGGTCGCCTGGAAGAGGTCGCTCTGTAACTGAAGAACCCCATGTTTTAAATTAAAGAAATTGATCACTATCCAGTTTTCTGTTTTATATGATGTCCATTGTTATTAAGCGTAACCAAATATTTAAATACCATAAAATAAAATGGTTCCATACGAAAATGCCAAAGGCGAAAACCTGTCATAATTTGGTGTTCGTGCAGTTTGATGTTCAGTTTGACATTGTCGCGCCGCATCGCATCGAAGTGCATCCGGTTCGCGGTGGTCGAAAATTGATCGAAAAGTCATGAAATACCTTTTCTTTCTAATTGCCTATTTCTTCCTTATTTTTAGTTACGTAATTTGTAATGCGTTTATATATTTCTTCCGGCCTTTGTGGTATTGTGTAAAGACGGAACACCCTAATTTTAATTTGACGCGCACTCGTTTGTTACAGACCTTTTTTAAATTATAAAGTGTTACAACGCAGCGCTGTTGATCGCGTGTCGTATCGCTGACTTAGATCGCGTCATTGCTTACTGACTATGACTAAAAAAAAACAGTTAACTTTCTGCCCCTACTGCTCTGGAAAATTCGTGAAGTTAGGAAAACAATTCTTTAGAGGCGCTGACCATTTAATGGGGCCAGCAATAATCGCCACAGCCGGGTGCCACAAAATCTAACAAATGTAGATGAATATTCGGGGAAAAAGCCCGAATATAGTAAGCTAATTTAAGAAACCTTTTGATTACTTGTGTATAATATATCTTCTTTGTAAATCTATTTTGTTATTTTCTATGTTTTTGTTGTATGTTTGTCAATGTTAATAAATTAGTCATTCATTTTTTTCTTTCATTCATTCATTCTAATTAGCTGTGTTAATCAAAAACACTTAACACAGACATAGGGTCGCGTGCACAAATTACTTGAACCATCTATACAGTGGTAGAATCAAATCAAATCGAAATATTTAATTTCATCGTAGGTAAAACATACACGTGATGAATGTCTCCCTTGTCTTCATTCTCATCGTGATTGCATAAATACACCAGGTGAACCGAGATGTTGAAAAGCCGGCGAAAAAAAAAAACATCTTGACACTCTTTTGTCAACATTGTAAATACATGAATTAGGTAATTAGGTATACAGCTTGACTACGAGGCGTTATAATCAAATCTTGGCTCGTAAAGTGTCTAAAATTAACTCGGTCGGCTCTGAGGTACATCGAGAATGCAGAAGTGGTTTGTTATTTCAATTGAATCGAATGTATTAATATAGTTTTGCAGTTCCATGAAATACAAATTGTACTTAGTTTTGACGTCAAACTGAACGCACCAGTGTTTCCCATTCTATGGTAATTTTATTTTTACCTTGTTATTATTGGAAAAAGCATGATTTCATAATTTATTGTATTTAGTTATTTTTCTCTCTAAGCCGACATGTTGTAGGTAATAGAAATTTCCTGAAACCAGGAATATACTAAGATTACGTGTAATGGTTATAAGGTTAGCTATTTTTGGATTATGTAGATTTTTATGGTTAAAAATCATTAAAATGGTTTCATTCGTTTCTATGATCATCCATTACAAATATACAAACAGATATTTCATTTTTATAACATATTACTATTAATAGCAACGCTCTCTGTATCTGTGATTGGTCCAAATTTTAAATTTTGCTTGAAATGATCAAGATATTAAAGCAAACTATACCAGTTAGTAGTAATGTATATACCTATAACCCTACTTTAATTAAAAACCCCGAGTTTATCATATAAAATGTTAATTATTTGACCCGTACTGGAGATTTGACTGTTAACTATTAAATTAGTATCTAATATCACATTAATAGCTACCATTTCAAAACTATAAAACACGATATTATACTCGGAAAGTTGATAATAAACGTCTTGATGATGTATGTACACATTTATTTGTTTCCTTTTTGAACAATGAACAAATTTAATACAAAACTGACAACCGTAAGCTTGTATCTTTTATAATTTAATTGTGGATCATGTACAGAATCATATTTAAATTGTTATAGTTGTAAACTGCTGTGTGTATTACTTTTTGTGATCTCCTGAGTTTCAATAATAAAAAAAGAGGTAGGTACCGCTTACGGAATCCAATTATTAATCCTGTTACTTGTTATACTGTTATGATAGTTAACATTAACGGTATAACTTTAAAACTTACTATCAAAAGGCTAAATAAGAGTTTTCGCATATATACCTCAGTGTTTTCCGTTACAATCTCGCTTGAGATTCTTTCGGCAGTTGAAATCTAAATCTATGAAGCGTCCTCAGACTGATCTCGGACTTATTCACCTAAAAGGTCAAATTAAAAGTGACTTTGATTTGTACGACTAAGTGATGAAAATCTCACTACACATTTTTAACAAAAATTGCTGCACATATTTTCGGAACATGTTTCCTGTCGAGTATA
This sequence comes from Marasmarcha lunaedactyla, assembly GCA_923062675.1. NCBI lineage: Eukaryota > Metazoa > Arthropoda > Insecta > Lepidoptera > Pterophoridae > Marasmarcha > Marasmarcha lunaedactyla. Next base: position 3,828,072 of record OV281344.1, read on the forward strand.
AGTGAAGTGGCCTTTTATTTACCCATTTAGTGGAGATAAGTCCAAGTACCCTTAGCGAGAAAGAAAGGCATACATTTCATGCATAGTTACAGAAAGCACGAATAATTGCAAAGAAATATAGTTTTACTTAAATGTGATTTTAATATAGATCATGGGTTTATTTTAATGTGTCGTTACCACAGACTTATATTAAAGTAGATGCCGCAAGTTCATCTCACTGGCTGTCTAGGCGTTGATTTTAAATCAGCTTAGATTCCAGTCTGTTGTTCAATTTGAACTGTTGCTGTTGTAACGCGTGGCCAGTGCGGAACAAAAATGGTTTGAAGATCGAATTACCACAAAAAAAAGTAAATAACCATTACTAAATGAGGCAGTTATGTCTCGGTAAGCGTAAAAAAACCATTTCGTACCCATTGCCAAATTTGCGTCATCTGCTTCAATATAAAGCTGTGGTCGTAACAGACATATTTCGTGATTGGTTTCCTTTATTTGAGATGGTGCTGACAAAAATCGATGTTGTGATTTAGTTCCTCAACTACAATGGGTGCTGCGTGAGCTTCTGTCCAAGAGCCTTAAGTAACCTTGATCGATTTAAATAAGCATATTCTGTCAAGAGTTTTCAAGTTCGAAAATTACTACAGAGACCGAATAGTAACACAGATGATAACCTTTTTGATAAACAGTTGAGTCATAGAGTACAGTCGCGGCGATGTGTGAGTTCAAAGATTACAAATTCAAATATTTATTTCTCAGCGTTGATAATTAATTGTTCTTATTAACGTTAAATAAAGCATGACTCTACCACCAGTTCGGAAAAACCTTCGTCAAGAAAAACTGGCAAGAAATTTCACAGGCATAATTTTTTCAAAATTAATTCACAATGTCTCTTTATGTCTAGACAAAATTATTCTTATCTGAATCTGATAGATAGCTCGGCATCTCTCCCTCCCCCGACGATCCAAATGATGACCTCAAAATCCAGCCATCGCTCTCATTAACCATATAGAGGATGAGCGACCCGTCACCCGACACTCTAGTTAGTATTATGAATAAAAATGGACCGAGAGTATCACAAACGACCACTGTTAGCCCGCAATCAACATAAGCCCGAAAAGACTATCCGATCGGGGCTAGCCGAATAAAATACAACACGTGTAGTACTTTCTTTGGGTCAACATTGTCGTTGAACAAATACTGCCGAACGGATTGGGTGGGTAGCGACCCCCAATGAAGCCCTACAGCGGCACTACAGAAGTCACGAAAAATATGTCAAAATATTAGCTTATTAGTGCGGCAGACTATCCCGTACACCCGTGAATTCATCCCATTTGACCTCTTGTAGACGTCTCAATTGAATTACTTACGCCCAATCAACGCTGAACTGACCCTCATTCAGACTGGTTACACTCGGCGTAGATAAATATAATCACTAATTGAATAAATATAATAAATTATCCAACTTTGAAACACAAGATAAACATGTTATGTATTTTCCTGTGGAAAGGCATTGAGGAAAATAATTGAGAATTGTTAAACATACTTGTGAGACGGCGCGGCGGTTTCTTTTGTTCTCGTCTGGAGTGGGTACTACAGTCATTCCCATTTTGGCGGCCTAATCATGTTTACGTGGTTTTGTTAAAAGGAAGGGACAATAACTATCACATTCAGTATTGATAAATAAAACATCTACGGCTAATTATGACCATGAGTACGGCTGTCACTTGCCGCTCACCCGCCATCGCAGATGAGTCGCGTGCTATTAAAATAGTAAAAAATAACTTGTTACTATTTATGTCCAAAAATCTTTTTATACTTACATGAGCGGCTAATGATTCACCTGATGATCAGTTGCCTATCATTCACCATAGACACTTAATTAAGGAATATAATTACGAGTATATTGGTGTATCCGCTAGTTGTTTTTTCTGCCCTTCAATGGAAACACAATCGCGTGTTAATCCAAATTAACCGCCATTACATCTATGTCAACTTAGCACGAAATCTTCATCAGGATAAAAGTGTACTGCATGCTCGATTGCTGGCTGTTCCAATAATAAAAAAAATATTATTATGAAGGATGTACTGTCGGTCCGGACAAGCTCTTATCAAAAGACAAAACAAGGTATTAGGAATAATAATAGTTTACCGTAATATTCATTTCATTCATTCACAGTTGTTTTTAGTAGTTTTACCATCTACACAAGAGGTTCAGGAGTCGAATCCAGATAAACCCACTTTGTTTACGAGTCACGTAAGACTCTAGAATGGAGATCACGCCAAACCAAACGTAGTGTAGGATGGGGTGCAGATGAACTGACGGTTCAAAGAAAGTGGCTGGGAGTAGATGGATGCGTTTGGCTTTGGACAGTGATAGTTGGCTTGCTCTTGGCGAGGCCTACGTCCAGCAGTGGGTGGTGATAGGCTGAAATGATGCTGGAGGCTTTAACTAAGATCCAGAACTGGATATGAAAGTAGGTATTAAAGATTATCACTGTTCTCCAAGCTATACTTGATAATCCAAAGTTTATACGGAAAATACCTCATTTGTATGTAAAACTATACAATGTCTGGAGTGCTCTGCATCATAATTAAATTAGTCACCTTTGAGTTCTGTGAGGTCATAGTACTACTTTTTGTATTTGCGTCAAAGTGTTTCCCCTGGGCCTCACTTATGTATGAGGTAATTAGGATTTCCCAAAGTTTCGCACAGAAACTGCCGAGCTGGATGGCTCGCGCGTTATTCTAATGTATCTTTAACCCCTGTTAAAAAAAGGGGCGTGAATAGTCTGACGTGCGTATCTGCGTTTGTCTGTGGTATCGTATCCTTCAGACCGATTTTCATGTGGATTTTGTTGTTGAGCTGAACACGTGAGTGTTCTTAGCCATGTTTGAAGAAAATCGGTTGAGCCGTTCAAAAGGTACGCATGCTTTTTGCCGTCAGTCGGGTTTTTTTGTTCATTTACAACCATTCAAAAAGAGTTTCTTCTTACCATTTTTGAATAGCCACTCATAGAACTAACCACAAGGCAATATTTCATTGAATTCTCATTTATATAATTTAAATGTATCTGTTTTAAGAACTATTACTTCCTATGTACAGTTTCTTGCCAGGATCTTCAGGATTATTTTTGCTTATTTTGTTCGGCAAATGAACTTGTCCTGTTAGTTAGTTTTTTCTTACCACTCTCCCGAGCCTCCTCGTTCTGCCTTAGATGACACGCAGCCTTCAGGCGTTACCGTGGGCAAATTACCTTGAGCAATCGCTCCATACTAGCGGCTCGCCTGGGACGCATGAGTGACAGTCATAGAACAAGTGGTTACAGTAGTGAACAAGCACAGATTTTTAAAAAACGCCACACACAAACACATAAAATTTTAGTTTATTGGAGAAAACCTGTAAAACGTTCATAAAAAAGTTATCTATACATTAGAATGAGTCCCAAAATGAAACAACGCTAACTCTATGATGAGACGCACGATCAAAATCATAATAATAAATTTATGTGTGTTCGCTGTAAAGAGGTTTATTTAACATTTATGTATTTAAAAAATAGTTAGAGTCTTCCAATATGGAACCAATTATTAAGAAATGTTACTATATTAGATGGTAATCGCGTGCTCATTTTTTCGGATGGCAAGAGTGCACTACAACGCCTGGCTCCATGCGCCTAGCTGCTGAGGCACACCGAAAGCCTACCAAGCACTCCATACACACAACTGTGATGGCAATGTGTTCCAGCCCAGATTGGTCTACGTGGAAACGAAGAAACTGATAAACTTGCTAAGCGTGCTAGTACTGAAGGCGGACTGTGTCAGTTTTTAGCATTTTACTACGAAGCTGTTCCTAAATTTTAAGCGTATGTCATCAGTCACTGGAAAGAATATTACGAAGAAAGATCGAAATCGAAGGGTATAAAGGGTATAAAACAATACTATGTGAACTTCTGTATATCCCTTGCGATGAAAATGTCAAACTTTGTTGTAAATACATTAAACTAGTTTTCAGGCTTAGATCAGGTCACTACGCTTCCAATAAATTTTTGTACCTAATGAAAAGGGAATTCCCCTAATTGTGAAGTCAATGAAATTTAAGATGCGCAACGTATTTTGATAGGTTGTTGTAAAAATCAAAGTATAAGGAAGGCCCTGCTGAGAAGTCATGGTTTTCATCCGAGAGATAACCCAGAGTGCCTTAGTAACCCCACCTATGCAATAGCTTTGACATTTTACGAGCCCCAATACAAAAGAGTTCGTCTAGTGCCAAATATTACAAGTGTCTAATATTCGAAGTAAAATTTTGATAAATAAATTTAACTGTATTATTTCAAGAAATACACAGCGATTCGGAACACTTAATGAAGTTTATTTTCAATTAAAAAAGTAAAAAAATATTTCCCTATTTAAATAATATATAATGAAATTCTTGAGGAACCATCCACGCAATAAACTTCGTCCATAGCATTCAACGGCGTAAAATAGTTCGTCTACCACTCAGTGGTGTCAAATTCAAATTCAAATTCAAATAAATTCAAATTCAAATATTTATTTCTCAACATTGACAATTACTTGTTCTTATTGACGTCAAATAAAACATGATTCTACCACCAGTTCGAAAAAAAACCTTCGTGAAGAAGAACTGGCAAGAAACTTCACGGGTATACTTTTTTTTTCAAAATAAATTTACAGAGTCTCTTTATGTCTATACAAAATTATTCTTTTCTGCATCTGTTAGCTCGGCAAGTCTCCCTCCCCCCAAGTATCCAAACGACGAACACCCTCAAACGGCACCCGTTCACGAGTTAACGCGGGATCCAGCCATCACCTTTCACCTCCACCTCTCACCACCAGCAGTCACCTTTAGCATCGACAACGGCCTTTATTATTCGTGGCATCATTGCTTCCAATTCTACACATTGTTGGTTGAACTGCGGGGTGAGGCAGGGGGATTGAGCTACCCCAGTCTCTTCAACTTGTATATGAACCGATTGATCGAGGACCTCAGCAGTACTAAAGTTGGTTGTAACGTAGACGGGGTTTGTGTTAACAATATTAGTTACACGGATGATATGGTACAGCTGAGTCCGTCGATAGGAGCCCTCAAAAAACTGCTCAAAATATGCGAGTCGTATGCTGTGGCCCATGGTCTCAAATACAATGCAAAATGAGCGAAATGATGACATTTAAAGCAGGTCGGCTATGTGTGCTTAGGCACAGACTGATTGCTTCTATGCTTATTATCCGCAAGCGAAGCGCCTCGCTGCAAGGTGCGTACGGGCCACCGCGAACAGCATCCCGAATGTGTCGGCAAATAGGTGGGATTCCCCATTGTTACGACATTGGATAGGTTTACATGCGAAGCGAAGTCCCGACTATTCGTCATGGTAGTCACCGTACTACCGACATTTTATTTTATTTTTTCAATATTTTTTATAGTTATGTACATAAGTTATATTTTTAATTTAAATTCAATGATTTTTAGACATGTTTGAACTTTTAATTTAATTTTAATATTAATTGTTGGACTTGTTCATAAATTTCTGTTCTCAAAATTACTAACACTAGTTTAAGTTCATTATTACTAACATCCATAGGTGTTAGTATCTGAAATAAATATATTTTGAATTTTCCTTTTTTTTCTTTTAACATTCACTCAATCGGTGACAAATCTGGACTACTTGACGGCCACTCCATTGTAGGGATCTGATTCCGGTTAAATAAAGCCTTGGTTGTCCTCGCAGTGTGAAAGGTATGGGCATTGCAAAAGACTTTACAAAAGCTAAAATTCTTAAAATATTATATTGATCACTCGTAAGAAGTCACTTAGATTACGCGTCACAAATCTGGAACCCTAGATACATAACGCATGTTGCCCGTCTTGAATCGTTGCAAAAAAAGTTCATAACGTATCTTACCTTTCGCACGAAAGATCATAATTATTTCTCTGACGACTACATAGATTATTGCAGAAAGCACCACCTCCTCCCTCTTGCTAAGAGACGGGAAATTGTAGACCTTATTTTCCTGCTGAAGATAGCCTCTGGTTATATTGATAACCCTGTAACTACACAAATATGCTTACGCAGTAGAATAAGTATTATGTGGCCGAGGCGATGTGCATTTAGTTGCAGCGCCAGTGCGTACATTCGGCCGGTACAGTTAACACCTAACATGTAATACTTGGAGTCAGAAATAAATTAACTACAGTGTTTGTCGGATCTTTTAATTCAAGCAACCAAAAGTATATACCTACCAATATATATTTAACAGTGGTGACCCCGACAATTAATTAGTACCGTTTTCATGCATTTTGAAATATAAAGTGAAATCAAAATGGCGGAACCGGATGTACGTGACTCGGAGGTGGCGCAGATTACTGTTACCTCGCGTATACCTGATTTTTGGGAAGATCAGCCTCGTACCTGGTTCATTCAGGCTGAGTGGGTGCTGTACAACCAAAAGTTATCGGACGCGGCGAAGTACCATCTAGTAATCGCAAAATTAGGTAAACATGTCGTGCAACAGGTTACCGATATATTGATAAAGCCACCAGCAGAAGGCAAGTATGAGCTGCTCAAGTCAACCTTGCTGACAATTTATGAAGAGTCGGAGGCACGCCAAACCCAGAAGCTCATAGGCGAGATGGACCTGGGCGACCAGAAGCCGTCCCAGCTCTTGCGCCGCATGCGTGAATTAGCGAGGGATAAGATTAATAATGATACCCTCAATATTCTATGGCAGAATCACTTGCCAGCATCAGTTCGTGCCGTCCTCGTCGTCACAGATACAAAGGACCTGAATACCTTGGCCACCGTCGCAGACAAGGTTATGGAGACGGTGAGACCAATTAGCGTTGCTGAAGTTGGAACGTCCTCAGCATCTAACGACGCCATGTTAGCCGAGATTGCTAAGATAACCAGGCGTTTGGACATGATAACGAAATCTCATCACAGATCCAGGTCTCAGGGGCGTAACAAAAGCCGGACAAGTTCCAGATTTCAAGCCCGTCGAAATCCTACACCTCGTCGTACCCGTGAAGATTGGTTATGTTTTTACCATTTCCGGTACCAAGATAAGGCACGCAAGTGCATTCAGCCGTGTGCCTGGAAAAAAGGAGGGTCGGAAAACTGAACGCCGTGCAGCCAGTTGCGGTGGGCAGCTGTACAGGAATTTCCAATCATCGTCTAAGTGTAGTAGATAAGTGTAGTGGTTTACGATTTTTGATTGACACAGGTGCGAACGTTTCCTTTTTGCCGAAGGACAAAGTGCAGTTTAACAACTTAAGTGAAAAGTGTTCTGACTTTAAACTGTTTGCCGCAAACGGAACTATCATAAATACTTTCGGAACAAAGACATCAATTTTAAATTTAGGTTTACGTAGAGCGTTACAGTGGACTTTTATTATAGCTGACGTACACCAACCAATTTTGGGCGCAGATTTTTTAGCGCATTATAAACTTTTAGTGGATATAGGCTCACGCAGGCTTATAGATGAAGTGACACAACTAGGCGTTTTAGCTACTATTTGTTACAGCGATGAACAATCAGTGAAAACGGTAGATAGATGTCATCCTTTTTACGATATTTTAGCAGAATACCCTGATATCACCAAGCCTGTTTCGTTCAAGGAACCCGCTAAGCATTCGGTTTACCATTTTATGGAAACCAACGGCCCATCTGTTCACGCGAAAGTAAGACCGCTCCCGCCTCATCGTTATGCGAAGGTCAAGGAGGAATTTAGGGTTATGCAGCAGTTGGGAATTTGTAGGCCGTCGAAAAGTGCGTGGTCAAGTGCGTTACACGTAGTCCCGAAAAAAGACGGTCACTTGCGACCTTGCGGTGATTACAGAGCGCTTAACGCTATAACAAAGCCCGATAGGTACCCGATTCCGAGGTTATACGACTTTACTTATTTATTAGAAGGGAAAACCGTTTATTCTCGAATTGTCATAAATCGTGCGTATCATTTTATTATGGTTAATCCGGATGACGTAGAAAAGACCGTTATTACCACACCGTGCGGATTATTCGAGTTTCCTCGTATGACATTCGGTTTGAGAAACGCTGCGCAGACTTTTCAGCGTTTTATGAACCACACGGTGCTAGAAGGCTTAGATTTCTTATATACCTACATTGATGACGTCATAATTGCGAGTAGTGATATGAACTCACATAGAGAACATTTAAAGCTAGTTTTTGCAAGATTGAATAACTTTGGACTTACTATTAATTTAAAAAAATGCTCGTTCGGACAGTCAAAAATCGAATTTTTAGGTTTTGAAATCTCAGTTGATGGTATGCGACCTTTAAAAGAGAAAGTTGAAGCGATTTGTTCCTTTCCTAGACCCGAGACGGTCGAACAACTTAGAAAATTTTTAGGGATGTTAAATTTTTATCGGTTACATTTACCTAATGCTGCCGAATATCAATTAGAATTAAACACATATTTACAGCAGTCTAAGAAAAAAGATAAATCTAAAATAAACTGGACTGAAAAATCCAACGAAGCATTTATTCAATGTAAAAATAAGTTACAAAGAGCAGTTAACTTATCGTACCCGAAACCCGATACCTCGCTCGCACTTATGACGGATGCATCGAATACGAGCGTGGGCGCAGTGTTACAACAACAGGTAGATAATACTTGGATGCCTTTAGGTTACTTCTCGAAAAAGTTAAGCCCGACACAGCAAAAATATAGTACTTATGATAGGGAATTATTAGCCGTATACCTTGCTGTAAAATATTTTAGAAATATGGTAGAAGGTCGACATTTGGTAATATTCACGGACCACAAACCTTTAATTTTCGCGTTTTCGAAAATCGGTAGTGATAATGAGTTACCAAGACTTGTACGCCAATTACTTTTTATTAGCGAATTCACTACGAACATTGAGCACATAGTAGGTGACAAAAATGTAGTAGCGGACGCGTTATCTCGTATTGAAAGTGTGACTTGCTCGAGCGGATTAGATTATACAGCTATAAGTCAGGCTCAAAATAAGGATGCGGATTTTTTAAAGTTATGTAACGAGAGTAGTAAATATAACTTTAAACAGATATGTGTGCCTGGTAGTGATATTCCTATATGGTGTGAAATGTCAACTCAGCGAGCGAGACCGTACTTACCAGACTTATATAGAAGAATAGCTTTCGATTGTACACATAACCTAAGTCATCCCGGGATTCGAACTTCACGTAAACTTATGAGAGATAAATATTTTTGGGTCAATGTGAATAGTGACGTAGGCAAATGGGCCAAATCGTGTATACCGTGTCAAAGAGCAAAAGTACATCGCCACGTTAGGTCGGAATTAGGTAATTTTCCGTTAGCCGAGCGGTTTTCTCACATACATGTTGATATAGTTGGGCCCTTGCCAATTTCTTTGCAGGATTATAGGTACCTAGTAACGATTATAGACCGTCAGTCTGGATGGCCAGAGGCGTTCCCTGTGAAGGATATTACAGCTGAAACAGTCTCGATAGTAATTTTCGAAGGCTGGGTTTCTCGATTCGGATGCCCTGTACAACTTACGAGTGACCAAGGCAGACAATTTGAAGGGAATGTATTCCAACAGCTGATGTGATGTTTAGGTATATACAAAACACGTACGACACCATACCACCCGCAAAGCAATGGGATGGTCGAAAGGTGGCATAGATCTCTTAAGGCGGCGCTCATGGCTAGGCTTAAGACAAAAACGTGGGTTGAAGAGTTACCTATAGTTTTGTTAGGACTGCGAGCAGCACCACGGTCGGATACTAGTGTTAGTGCAGCTCAAATGACGTTTGGGCAAACCCTAAGATTGCTAGGAGATTTTTTTGACGGTAATGATTTTATTATAAGTGATCATACGCAGTACGTTGAACAACTCCGCAGTTTGATAAGAAAGCTTAAACCTAAGCCTACAGTGCACAAAGATAAGCGTAATATTTTTGTGTATCCTGATTTAAGTATTTGTAGTCATGTTTTTGTACGAAATGACCTCGTAAAGAAGTCTTTACAACCTCCTTACGAAGGACCATTTAGAGTTTTAGAGCGTAAAGATAAAGTTTTTTTGATTAAAATGCCAAGCAAAAATGTTTTTATCGCCATAGACAGATTAAAACCCGCCTTTTTGAACGATGATCCTAGCGATAGCCAAATTTTGGTTAATAGAACGGACAACTATTCGAATAAAAATTCAGAGAAAGTATCGGTCGGCACAAGCGAAGCGGATAGCGGCGATCGCCCGCTCAGCTTTACAACAAGTCGCGGCCGAATAATAAAAAAGCCCGTACGTTTCAATTTTTAAATATTTAGCGTAAATTAATTATTCTACAAATTATTTTACTCATTTTATTCTGAATTTCAAGTAAACAGTTTGGTGCTATTTAAATTGTTACATTTTTCAACATATTTCTAAATCATGGGTAATACAGTTAACAAGGACGAAGTAATTATCGCCCAATCAGAAGCTGAAATTAAGGAGACCATTTTTAGATCCTACATGGGATGGTCCATAACAGTTGTTGATCATTGTGATTTTAGGAGCTTGGAGGTAGTTGGAGGCGAAAAGAGAGACGGTTCGATAACGAATGATCTTTATTAGTTTTTTTTTTTTTTTTTTTTTTTGCTGCCGAGGCACCCTCGCGGGAGGGAGGTGGAAGATGCGTCATGCATACCCGCCCGCAGGTAAATTCCTCTGCGGGGGGGTTATGTGGGACTCACCAGAATGGCACCTACCCACTAAAAACCACCTGTTGGCTGTAGTAAGCGTATACTATTAGCCTTCATCGGAAGCGACACCCGTCGGGAAGTTGGGCGCGCTGGCGGAGACCCGCTAGCGGGTCATCCGCCTGTAGTGAAAGTTGCACTGAAGGTGCTCAAAGGGACATGAGTTGGTGGCCGTTCGGGGCAGCCTCCGGTGAAGCCGGGGCTGCGCGGAGGTCGGCCGAAGCATGATTTAGGGATCAATTCATTTAAATGAACCTATAATGAATTGAGAAGGGAACTATGCTCCGCCAGAGCTAGCAAACGCTCTGTCGGAGTACGTGAAGCCCTAAGTTTACGGGCTAAGACTGCAATCTCCCTAACATCGACACTTTTGATAGCGTCGCAGACGATACGCATATCGTCTGCTACGGAGGGTTGAGGAGTGATATTGGATGGGCGAGGAGCCGGGATGGGATTCGCTAGTGCAGCGGGGCGGTGCCTCCAGTTCTCTGGAGCAGGCTTGGGCTGGGTATGCTTTGCAGCCGGAGGAACCCGGCTACGCAGCGGCGGAAAGTTTTCCTGAGAAAGGGGCGGGGCCTGTTTGGGTGCCGCCCTCTTAGAATTTGTACGCATACAACGGGGTGCACGGGGGCAGCCCCTGTAGTTTGCGGTGTGGCCGGACTGGCCACAAAGCACGCAATCGGGAGGAGAGGTAGTTTCAGGGGTGCGATTGCACTCCTTTGTGTAATGAGGGACCAGGCACTTGACGCACCTGGGCGGAGCGGCGCAGTTGGCCGCCGCGTGCCCGTACAACTGGCACCGGTGGCACTGGCCGGGATGACCGCGGCGATGAGGCGCCTCGACCGAGATCCCAGAGAGGCCGCAAATGGTGCTAACCCCTTTAAGAATCTCCCTGGACTTGGGGACGTTGGTGAGAACCACCAAGGCGAGAGGGTGTTGCCTCCCGTACTTGCTGTGCATTTTATGCACCGCAAGTGCCGGGAAGCCTTGGGACTGCAGATCCTCCAGGATAGCCTCGTTCGATAACTCGAACGGGACTCCCCTGAGTACCGCTCTGAACTTACGCTCTTCTGACAGAGCATAAGTGTGATAAGCATATTGCTTATCAGTGAGGAGCTTTATCAAAGCACGGAAATCGTCTATCGACGAGACGGTGATTTTAATAGATTCACCCGAGTTGGTCGCTCGGGTGTAGTGGATCTTGTGCTCTCTGCACAAAGTCGAGACCTCGGACCACTTACCCTTTTCCCGAAGGAATACGGGTGGTGGAACCTTGGACTTGACTGAAGCCGCGGTAGGGGGTGGAGTCACAGTGAGTGACATCAATGGGGCCGGGGCGGGTGTTGTAGGCACCGGGGTAGCTGGCGTTGAAGTCGCCGCGGTAGGTGTTGAAGACACCGGGACGGGCGTTGAGGACGCCTGGGCTTGTTTTGAGCGCTTCTTAGAGCGCTTCTTGACGAGGGTGAAAGTGGGAGGCTCAGGGCCAGTTGGGGTGGCGTCCGAGGATGACTCGGTCGCGGGTGCGCGCTTGCGACGCGGAGGGGCGTCCATTTCACACTCCATATCACTGGAGGTGGGGGACGCGGGAGGGCCTAGGACCAGAGGGGTCTGAGGGACTTGAGCGGCCTGAGAGGCCTGAGTTAATGGAATGATTTGAGGGAAAATAGCAAAGAGTGTTTGCATTAGTATGTTTGGGTCAGAGATGGGTTTTAAAAAGGCAAGGCCTTCAGAAATTTTATTTACAAGGTCTTGAAGCTCCGGGCTCCTTTCGGAGGGCAAAGCCATTGCGGAGGGGTTGGGGAGGGACAACAATATATAAATATATATACTATGAACCTAACAACGACGACTAACTTCCTAAAACCACCCTACACGCAGTAGGGCGGTTGGAAACGACGCGGATAACTTACTCGAACACGGAGACTCGAAGTTCTGGAACGCAGATCTTGCCGGAGCGGCGACGGCGACGCAGTCGGCGACGTCGGGCAGCAGGCGGAACGAAGATTAGTCGTGAAAACGACTTTTCTATGAAATTTAGGAAATACGGTACGAAGCCTGGGTCGTGAAAACGACCCCTGAAATTTGGGGTGCTCAACTAGTGCGGGGACTAGAGAGCGGAAAAAGCGTCTGCGATCCACGTGCGAACGAATCCGCACGCAAACCGAGACTGATCTTTATTTTTTTTTTTTTTTTTGCTGCCGAGGCACCCTCACGGGAGGGAGGTGGAAGATGCGTCATGCATACCCGCCCGCAGGTAAATTCCTCTGCGGGGGGGTTATGTGGGACTCACCAGAATGGCACCTACCCACTAAAAACCACCTGTTGGCTGTGGTAAGCGTATACCTTTAGCCTTCATCGGAAGCGACACCCGTCGGGAAGTTGGGCGCGCTGGCGGAGACCCGCTAGCGGGTCTTCCGCCTGTAGTGAAAGTTGCACTGAAGGTGCTCAAAGGGACATGAGTTGGTGGCCGTTCTGGGCAGCCTCCGGTGAAGCCGGGGCTGGGCAGAGGTCGGCCGAAGCATGATTTAGGGATCAATTCATTTAAATGAACCTACAATGAATTGAGAAGGGAACTATGCTCCGCCAGAGCTAGCAAACGCTCTGTCGGAGTACGTGAAGCCCTAAGTTTATGGGCTAAGACTGCGATTTCACTAACATCGACATTTTTAATAGCGTCGCAGACGATACGCATATCGTCTGCTACGGAGGATTGAGGAGTGGGTTTGTATGGGCGAGGAGCCGGGATGGGATTCGATGCGGGACGCTGCCTCCAGTTTTCTGGAGCAGGCTTGGGCTGAGTAGGCTTTGCAGCCGGAGGAACCTGATCTTTATTAGTTTTTTTTTTTTTTTTTTTTTTTTGCTGCCGAGGCACCCTCACGGGAGGGAGGTGGAAGATGCGTCATGCATACCCGCCCGCAGGTAAATTCCTCTGCGGGGGGGTTATGTGGGACTCACCAGAATGGCACCTACCCACTAAAAACCACCTGTTGGCTGTAGTAAGCGTATACTGTTAGCCTTCATCGGAAGCGACACCCGTCGGGAAGTTGGGCGCGCTGGCGGAGACCCGCGAGCGGGTCTTCCGCCTGTAGTGAAAGTTGCACTGAAGGTGCTCAAAGGGACATGAGTTGGTGGCCGTTCGGGGCAGCCTCCGGTGAAGCCGGGGCTGCGCGGAGGTCGGCCGAAGCATAATTTAGGGATCAATTCATTTAAATGAACCTATAATGAATTGAGAAGGGAACTATGTTCCGCCAGAGCTAGCAAACGCTCTGTCGGAGTACGTGAAGCCCTAAGTTTACGGGCTAAGACTGCAATCTCCCTAACATCGACACTTTTGATAGCGTCGCAGACGATACGCATATCGTCTGCTACGGAGGGATGAGGAGTGATGTTGGATGGGCTAGGGGCCGGGATGGGTTTCGCTTGTGTAGCGGGGCGGTGCCTCCAGTTCTCTGGAGCAGGCTTGGGCTGGGTAGGCTTTGCAGCCGGAGGAACCCGGCTACGCAGCGGCGGAAAGTTTTCCTGAGAAAGGGGCGGGGCCTGTTTGGGTGCCGCCCTCTTAGAATTAGTACGCATACAACGGGGTGCACGGGGGCAGCCCCTGTAGTTTGCGGTGTGGCCGGACTGGCCACAAAGCACGCAATCGGGAGGAGAGGGAGTTTCAGGAGTGCGAGTGCACTCCTTTGTGAAATGAGGCACCAGGCACTTGACGCACCTGGGCGGAGCGGCGCAGTTGGCCGCCGCGTGCCCGTACAACTGGCACCGGTGGCACTGGCCGGGATGACCGCGGCGATGAGGCGCCTCGACCGAGATCCCAGAGAGGCCGCAAATGGTGCTAACCCCTTTGAGAATCTCCCTGGACTTGGGGACGTTGGTGAGAACCACCAAGGCGAGAGGGTGTTGCCTCCCGTACTTGCTGTGCATTTTATGCACCGCAAGTGCCGGGAAGCCTTGGGACTGCAGGTCTTCCAGGATAGCCTCGTTCGATAACTCGAACGGGACTCCCCTGAGTACCGCTCTGAACTTACGCTCTTCTGACAGAGCATAAGTGTGATAAGCATATTGCTTATCAGTGAGGAGCTTTATCAAAGCACGGAAATCGTCTATCGACGGGACGGTGATTTTAATAGATTCACCCGAGTTGGTCGCTCGGGTGTAGTGGATCTTGTGCACTTTGCACAAAGTCGAGACCTCGGACCATTTACCCTTTTCCCGAAGGAATACGGGTGGTGGGACCTTGGCCTTGACAGAAGAGGCCGGGGCGGGTGTTGTATGCACCGGGGTAGCTGGCGTTGAATTCGCCGCGGTGGGTGTTGAAGACACCGGGACGGGCGTTGAGGACGCCGGGGCTTGTTTTGAGCGCTTCTTAGAGCGCTTCTTAACTAGGGTGAAAGAGGGTGGCTCAGGGCCAGATGGGGTGGCGTCCGAGGAAGTCTCGGTCGCAGGTGCTCGCTTGCGGCGCGGAGGGGCGTCTACTTCACACTCCATGTCACTGGAGGAAGGAGACGCGGGAGGGCCTAAGACCAGAGTGGTCTGAGTGGCGGTTGTGGCCTGAGGGGCCTGTGGAGGTGTGGTGGCCTGAGGGGCGGGGGGGTATCCATCGAGAACAGTATCGATGAGGTGTTGGGGGTATTTAAGCCCCCGAACTGTACCGAATCTAATGAGTGCACAAAATGCGTCCTGCACTTCGACAGGAGCCCTTGAGCCCATTGCGGAGGGGTTGGGGAGGGACAATAATATATAAATATATATACTATGAGCCTAATCAACGACGACTAACTTCCTAAAACCACCCTACACGCAGTAGGGCGGTTGGAAACGACGCGGATAACTTACTCGAACACGAAGACTCGAAGTTCTGGAACGCAGATCTTGCCGGAGCGGCGACGGCGACGCAGTCGGCGACGTCGGGCAGCAGGCGGAACGAAAATTAGTCGTGAAAACGACTTTTCTATGAAATTTAGGAAATACGGTACGAAGCCTGGGTCGTGAAAACGACCCCTGATTTGGGGTGCTCAACTAGTGCGGGGACTAGAGAGCGGAAAAGCGTCTGCGATCGACGTGCGAACGAATCCGCACGCAAACCGAGACTCGCGGATCTTTATTAGAATCCCGGCCTCTTTATATATAATTTTGGATATCTAAGTACGGTCCGGCGAGCAATACCGTGGAGAGAGCCGCTGCGGTTTGTAGGCACGGTCGGCGAGCAATACCGTGGAGAGAGCCGCTGCGGTTTGTAGGCACGGTCGGCGAGCAATACCGTAAGGTGAGCCGCGGCGTGCTACATGATCATTATTATATTTTTTATTTGTCGTTATGGAATAGCAAGAATTCGCAAGTGGATACTGGGGCAAGTTGTAAACGTCCAAGGACATGCTGTCCAGGTAGCGCAGGCCGCTAGGAGCAGTTTTCGTAGGACGCGCGAGCAACCACACGACGAATTATGTATTCTGTACTATTTTTTTTATACTTAAAGATTGTTTAATCGTGTACTCATGCAAACAAAGTTACTTACACATTTCTAGAAATGTATACCTAAAGAAGTTTTGTGTTTAAAGTGTTTCTAAATATAAATAGGTAATACCTAATATCATTATAAGTTTACAATTTTTGTATTACGTGCTAGTTTAATGTTTTTTCAACTTGTTTGTTTCAAATTAAAAGTAATCATTATGTTTGTTTTGCAAGAAATACGTAGAAATTGCAATCAGGTCAGACTTCGTCGAATGACAAATGCCTTACGCAGCACAGTCGAGTTGTTATTGTAGACTGGAGGATGTTATGTTTTGTACTTAGCTATATTTTGTCTCCTTACTTAGGTTGAGGATGAATTAAATATATATTTTTTTAACTTTTAAAAATTGTATGTAAAAAAATTTTTTTTTTAGGGGAGGAATGATGTAACTACACAAATATGCTTACGCAGTAGAATAAGTATTATGTGGCCGAGGCGATGTGCATTTAGTTGCAGCGCCAGTGCGTACATTCGGCCGGTACAGTTAACACCTAACATGTAATACTTGGAGTCAGAAATAAATTAACTACAGTGTTTGTCGGATCTTTTAATTCAAGCAACCAAAAGTATATACCTACCAATATATATTTAACAACCCTGTACTTCTTAGCCAACTTCACCTCAGTTGTCCTGCCAAACCTCTTAGAAATAATTCACTTTTATATTAGGTCTTTACCTATGAAATTGCCGTTTTTCACGAAATAAATGAAGCGTAATTTTTTTATATATTTTTTATTTCTATTAATCAAAATAATCACCCATGCAATCAATGCATCTTTGCCAACGTATTGGTAGTTTATTGATGCCTTTCTTGAAGAAATCAGCTGGACGGGAGGCAACAAATTCTTCAAAGGCATTTTGTACTGCCTCTCGGGTACCTATTGAATTTTTTTCCCGCTCAGAAGTTATCCAAATTCTGGAAAAAGTAGAAGTCTGTAGGCGCAAGGTCTGGTGAGTACGGCGGATGACGGAGAACTTCCAACCCCAACTCTTGTAGCTTGGAGACCGTCTGCTGTGCAGTATGAGGTCGCGCGTTGTCGTGCAGGAGCAGTGGAGCCGAACGATTGACCAAAGCTGGTTGGAGACGTGCGAGCTTCTCCATCATTGTGTTCAGTTCTTCACAGTACACATCTACAGTAATGCTTGTCCCGTTTGGCAAGAAGCTGTGATGAATTACACCCGCGTTAGACCACCAAACAGTGACCATCACTTTTCTAGGGGTAAGTTTTCGTTTAGGGCATTGTTTGGGTGCTGAACCAGGGTCCAACCAACTTGCTGAGCGCTTACGATTGTCAAACAGGATCCATTTCTCGTCACAAGTAACAATGCGGTTCAGAATTCCTTCATTTGTATGCCTGCTGAGCAGTGCAAGGCACGTCTCCACGCGTACTTCGCGCTGGTGGTCATTGAGTTCGTGGGGTACCCATTTGTCAAGCTTTTTTACCTTGCCAATTTGACGCAAATGGACCAATATTGTTTTGATGCTAACGTTGAAAGCTGCTGCTAATTCAGCCGTGGATTGAGTTTCATCAGCTTCCACAATTGCCTTTAATTCGTCATTGTCGACCAAAGTTTTCGGACGACCACGAGGTTCATTTTTCAGGTCAAAATTTCCAGAACGGAAGCGGGTAAACCAATAACGGGTGGTGCGTTCGTTTGTAGTGTTCGCTCCGTAAACGTCGTTGATGTTGCGTGCCGCTTGTGCCGCTATGCTGCCACGACGGTACTCATACTCTATAATTACTCGAATTTTTAACTTATCCATGATGACGAAAAATGTTCGAATGCGTTGAAAACAAAACACTAACTATTAAACAAATGACGATTTTAGAAAAAGAATTCCATGTTTGTCAAATAAAATTAATTTGAAATTAGAATTATCAGTCAAAAAAAAAAATATTTTCATTTGAAATGGCCAGTACGGCAAAACGGCAGTTTCATAGGTAAAGACCTATGATTTACCCTTAGAATCTACGAATTACAGGCAAAACACCTTTATTTGGCGAGCGAGCAATAATTTTAATAAATTGAGTTTAAAGTTTGATTTTGATTTATTTAATACCAACGTTGCATCAGCGAGACGTGTCATGAGCAATGTTTTTTTTTCTAATAATAAATAGGAGTGACGGAAATGTTAGGTTATCGTCGTTATTGTAAATAGTTTTTAAGGAGTAGATTTAAGTGTGATTTAAAGAACAGAATTGTGTGGTAAATTTGGACTATTTTATATTGGTGAGGACTTATAATTGGTCCACTATTGCTATCACAGTTATGCATTATTGTAATATTGGCTGTTAGTCTTCCTTTAATAAATAAATAAATAAATTGCTCTGTTTCAACGTGGACTCGAGAGCACGAGATTTGTTTCCAGAATGTTTTGGTACTCTACTGCATTAACAGTTCCTTCTACAAAGTGTAGACGACCCAGAGCTTTTGCTGACATGCAGCCCCTTATCATTACCGATCCAGGAAACTTCACTTTTCTTTTGATACAATCGGTATGGAATGCTTCATCTTTATTTCTGATAACTTTTTTCCGTACATCACCGATCGTCGCCTCAAATTTAGATTCATAACTCCATATTATTCTACGCCACTGGTTTGCTTTCCAAATTCCATGATCTTTAGCGAATTTTAGTCTTTTATTTTTTTGGATACCTTACCTTACCATATCTTACCATACCATCTTGCAGGTATGGACGGCTACATCTTTGTAAATCATCTCTCAAAGGTAACTCTCCACTCCAAAGTAAGTTCTTTTGCGCGGGCACGACGACTCTTTTAAATGATTTTCCTTAAGCCTCGATTTTCACTTCGCTTGTGATTCGCAGCCGACCAGGTTTCTTCAAACATTCAACCGTGCCATTTTTCCTGTGATCGTCGATCTTGATAGGGATAATAAGTCTTTGGCTATTTGGTAAACAGATTTGCCATTATTGTGGCTACAAATAATAATATTATTTTTCGTACTTCTTCGGCGACAGTTTCCCGCGAGCCATTTTTTTTAAAAATAATGATAAAATTGCATGAAACTATGGTTTTTATGTTTTGAAATGACAGTGAGGCAGCATGTGACAGATTATTTCTATTTTTAAATCGAATTTTACTCATTTTTCAATTAAACAGGTAGAATTAATTCATGGAAGAACTCTTTTGCATGGATTAAGAACAAGACGAACTATTTTCAGTTATGTGGTTGTAGAAAATTAGAGTGCCCATAAATCATATTTTAGTAAAAGAAGTTTTTCTTTAAAAATGCCTAATTAACAACAATAAGATGAGAAATTTGCTTTTCTTATTTTTACTTTGTCTTTTGTAAATGATTTTACTAGTTATAATATTTTTGTTATTTAATGAAAACAATTTATATGAAGAAACAATCAACATGAATCAACAGGAATACAATATCAGGGCGTTACTTTTATAAAAGTACAGAAACAGATAATACTTATACATACTATTTAGAAGCGATATTTTAGTTTTGATTTGTTTTACAATCCCAGAAACAATATACTTTTAGCAATGCATGTTGATACTTTATTAAATAACTATTCTATAACATTGTCGTTTATTTATTACTTACTTAAACACCTGTAGTAAAATGTGTAAGTGATTATCTGTAACTAACTACAAAGTTACAGTTACAGCCTTCCATGTTTTATATAAGTAATAAAAGTAGTAAATTCCTGTAATCTACATAATCCGTACAATTTAATTATATTTTTACGTTATTAATGTTTTTACGAGTTATACACGCTCAGATACGTCAAATGGATACTTAAGATGCTCCTAATTATTGATTTTGCCAAGCAAATCTGGACTTAGATAAATAAGTAACATTATACTCTTTTGTCTTATTTTTCGAGTTTATTATTATTTACTTGGGGTAGAGGCAAATCGGCTACAAGCTCTTCATTACATAGAAAATACTTAACTAAATTATTGCAATTTATTGAAGAATACATTCAAAGAATCTATTGACCACTCAATTTAAAAAAAACAAATACTTTCAAATTCTACTTCTAGATTCCTATAACCCACCATCAGCAATTCCACATGGTATCTGTTCTTACTACTACTAAAACTGTTGTGATGTGTTTGATCTCATTGGTAGAAAATTTCATTCCACCTAAGTGTTTTTTAGTTTTGGAAATAGGTGGAAGTCAGAAGGTGTCAAGTCAGGTGAATAAGGGAGATGAGGAAGCAATGCGAAACCGCAATGCACTATTTGAGCCATCGATTCTGCAGATGTGTGAACACGAGCATTGTTCTGATGAAACAAAACTTTCTTAGTCAACAATCCTGGTCTTTTAGACTTTATTACTTCGCTCGTGTTCTCTTTATCAATACGGCTTTTTGCTCTGATCTTGTAGGCTCCGTCCAGTTCGTGGCGAAATACATATTTGGAAACTTTTATGTAATGAAAATTTACGGCTAAAATAAATTTGAGCCTATACCTAGAATATCGTTCTTTTAAGATTTTAAGGTCAATTATCTAAAACAAATATAATTATAAAAATAAATTGTTTGTCACTTTAAGTCCGGCAAGAATATCTACTATACCTAATACACCATGCCAACAGCATTCGTTCGTATAACGTAAGATAAGCTATCGGTATAGACGTTTTCCATCTCATCTGCTGAATAGTTGCGGACTTCCTATTCCTTTTGTACTTCAAAACTCGGGAATAATTTTCTAAAAAAAAGAGATGATCTTCACACGTTTCGCGAGCTCCCAATGTCCCAATCCCATGTCTCTCCTGTATGCTTTCTGATGGCGCAAGAATTTATAAAACTAGTTCGATAGTTTCAGCCATCGATTTTAAATGAACAACAAAATGTTCCCTTTTTACCTCCACGAAATGTACTTATTATTTATACAACCATTTACCTTCGTTAATTTCTGACAAAACTTACGACCATTATGTAAACGAAATACCTATTAATTAATATAAATTTCAATAAATTGATCCCATTGTCGTTTTGCAGTCAAGCAATACTTTCACTACGATAAGGAAAGCCTTAAAATTTTGTCCTTGAACAAATATTTGGGATATTTATACTATACTTGACGGCCGAGTGGCGTAGTGGTCAGTAGCCCTGTCTCATACGCCGGAGGTCCCAGGTTCGAGTCCTGGTCGGGGCATTCATTTGTGTGATGAGCACAGATGTTTGTTCTCGGGTCATGTTTGTTGATATTTATATACGTATGTTTATTCTGGGTTCCCCCCAGTTCGCTGTATGGTCATCCATAACACAAGCTCTGCTTACTTTGGGGCCATACAGTTGATGTGATTTATTTTTTATTTATTATTTATTATTCATGTGTCTGATGCAAATTTTTCCAGATTTTATCACTTAAACAATTATATTGGATTTACGATATGAAAAAAAAACTTTTTTGTTGTCTGTAGATAAGCAAAGAGTGGACTACCGTGGTCTTTAGGTAAAAGGATTCTAGTCTCCCGTATTTAAAATGTTTTTTTAAACGTATATACAATACAGGTTCAACCCTTATGCTAGCCAGATTTAAACATTGCTTGATAGGGACTTTCTTCCATCCTGCAACAGTCTTGCCTGGGTGTGGTCTCCACGTAGTAGGGTTCGCGGCAGTTGTGAAATGCGTCATGACTCACCATCGGTTCCTACAGGATATAAACATGGAAATCAAAGAGTTAAATAATGTTGAAAAAGTTAAATAATGTTTAATGTTGTGAATGCACCCGGGTGCTACGCTAGTTTAGTTTGCACTGAAAATGCTTTGTAATAATTTAACAAAGTAAAGTAGGTCAACGCTACGTCATACCATGAATACCTACTGCAAGTTAAGGTGTTCGGTCAATCACCGAACACCTTACGAGTACTTGACGCTTTTTCTAGAGATGATCAAGAAATAAATCTATTACCGTTAGACCTGTCCTTAAAATCTACGTACTAATCTATCAGGCGTCTGAATTCACAAATATTAAATTAATAGCATAATGTGTTTTTTGAACTATAATTTTATTTATTTTTGTGGAAGTATTTTTTTTTTTATTTATGAAAAATATTAAAATGTGATTTAGCTACGGATGTATAATTACGACAAAACGGTTCCTCTGAAAACAATACGATACTGAATTACAAAGTATGGCTGCAAATTTAGTAAGCTTGTAATATGGATGACCATATACGAATTGAAAACTTAATTGACTATGAACGAAAAGTTATACTAGTCGCACAAGGTATTGTTCATATCTTTTGTGAAGTTTTAATAGCCGACTAATAAGGACGCCTACTATTTGATGGTACGTGGCCATCCGTGCATATTAACCGTAATAGTTGAGTAGATAAACGATTGGTGTGTCAGTGTATTGAAATATAGAATAAAGAATCGTCGTAGACTGTTCGTTCTAGTTGGAATTTCCTTTAATTACACTGGCTGGTCCTTGCGGACCGGAACACACCCATGTAAACTTGATTGTTATGGCGATTAAAATAAGGAGGATTTTCCAACTGACACCTCTAAAACATACCCTTGATATTTTCACCATCTAACAGTTTGCGTATCTCAACTTCAGGTCGGTGTACATCTTCTGCGAAAGGGCAGAACAGAACGAGAAGGGCGGATGGGACTTTGAAGTGAAACCTTACAAGCCTGCTAACTACCTGCTGCAGGACATCGCCCTGCGACTCAACTCGCTTGGCACTTGGGACACTTATATACAGGAAGGTGCGTTCTTATAACCTTGTTATTGAATAGGTTTGTACGCCTTTAGCAATGTATTGCTTGTCTATTTGTTGATAGCTTCTGCCCGATGTCCGCTCGACTAAATTAAGGCGAGCATTTAATCATAGTTTTTTAATGCACATGCTTTTATTAATTTTGAGTATTAGTTATATATCATTGCTTGATGGCCGATTTGGTAATGCTCACAAAACTTTTTACAGTAGAATAAATTTGACAATTTGACATAATTCGAGCGAGGTGATAAATACATGGAGTAGTCGTAATGTCCTATATAAATAAGTAGTTTTGTATATCGAATCAAAGAAGAGGAAGAACTTGGTTGTCTCCCTCTACTTATACAAAAATGCTAATAAAAGAAAGAGATAGTACTATTTTTGAATGTTGTCACTGAAATATCAATCGTGTAGTGCTATTTTTAAATGTTGTCACTGAAATATCAATCGTGTAGTGACGTCATAGCAGATGGCGAGGGTGCCACAAATCGCCATTTATTGTTACATTTCTGTCAAAAAAAGCTGTCAAAAGTGATGTTCCGGAGCTTTGATTATTTAACCAGATATCGATGATCATTATTAAATGTTTTTATTTTCATACTTTCGATGCAAATGATAACAGGCGCTTACGCAGTAAATCATATCGAACCGGTGTTTGCTTTGCTTGCCGTTGTGCGTGTATTTTTGAAACAAAAAGGCGTGAAGAAAGAGGGAATTAAGTTTGCTTAGAATTGTTAATTTTGTTATTGAATAGGCAGGTAGTTGTTTTGTCTATTTATGAATCGTAATCATTGAAGACAAGCCAGACTTTAATTGATTGAACTGAAAACTTAGATGCTTGACCTTGAATAACTTTTTGAGCAAACATGGGATCTTTCGGTGTTTTATTTATAATAGTTTGCCCAAGGTCTGTACCAAAACTCAGCATGTTGGGAATTAATGCAAACTGACCACTATTTTTCCGGCTAATTTGACGGGACCATATCAGGACTTACGAAAATAAACTGTATAGTTCTTTATTTTTTATATTAAAAGAATTATAATGAAAGTAAATAAACCATAAACTATGATTATTTCATTTACGTCAAATTCTTACAAAGTTCATTAAATTTTCAATATTATATTTAAAGTTCAATATTTAGTTCTAAAATATGGTTAGTAGATTCGATACTCGTTGTGCAACCCTAAAAATGGACGCCATTTTTGGTTTTTTTTTTCAAGTTTAGGTATGCACCTTTTTTTCGTAGCTAGGGCTTGTCCATTGGTTGAGGTCAATGCTTAATTCCTATGAAAAGTCTTGACACTGTCAAAATTATACTCCAGATTGAAAAATCAGCCCTATTGGCTAGTTTACAAGCGTTAAGTGGTTAAGTTGGTAACTAAATTTTAAGTTAAAAATTGCGTGTACAGTCAGTTAAGTGACAAGTGGTAAGTTGAAATTTAGTTACCAACTACTTAATACGTGTAAACCTCGCATAAGTAATTACAACTTCGGCTTTTACGGCACTCTTTTGTCAAAAGTGTCCATATTAGGTATAGACCTAACCACTTATCTATGAGCTGACAAGCGTCGCCACTTACATTTAAATATTGTCATTTTGTTTTAATGTAAAAGATTTAAAAAAAAACCAGAAAGACCGAAGCTTGTAAATTATAAAAAAGAATTTCAAAATAGCTTGGTAGGTCTTTATGCTGTAACGAAACTGTAAATTTTACTTCTAAACAAAATTTGTTTAGAAGTAAAATTTAAATGATAAAGATCGTGATCTCTCAGTGGCGCAATTCTCATTATTTTATATCGTATACGTATACGTGCATTTCCAGGGTTAGACCGTCTGCGCGAGATCCCCGGCCGTTGGGAAGCGCCGGCCGGCTCCCACGACAGACTCACCATGGATGTTGGGGACGGAGCGTTCATTGAAGTGTCGCATCCCGCGCCGGCTGGAGACGATGTGTGAGTGACGTCATATTATTAGATTCTTTAATCAAATGTCTGGTGTGCCACCGTAAAGAAGTAGACCGTGTTTGACGGCCGACTCATACGCCGGAGGTCTCAGGTTCGAGTCCTGGTCGGGACATTCCTTTGTGTGATGAACATAAATGTTTGTTTTCGGGTCAGGGTTGTTGATATTTATATATGTATGTTTATTCTGGGTTCCCCCCAGCTCGCTGTATGGTCATCTATAACACAAGCTCTGCTTACTTTGAGGCCTTGCAGTTGGTGTGATTGTCTTTGGAATTAATTATTCATTACTTGCAACTGTATAGCTACAGTTGTATAATTACAAAAAAAAATGCTTTGTTTAATATTCCTATGTTTGTTTTTAACACACAAGAGTACAAATATTTATAGATAAATAAATAAAAATTTACCGCGGGTGTGATTGGTTCGCTAAGAAGAAAAGTGGGCGGAGTCAATCATGCCAAAGGTCGCAACTAATTTAGTTATTTTATAATTAGCAAAAGTCTAACCAGCTCGTCGGTAGTTTTGGATCATGTCAGATGTTTGCGTAATGCAACATACACTGTAATATAGCCACTATGTCCAAATATGATTTATACCATGAACGAAAATATTAAATAAGTATGACAATCAACTTACGATCCTGAGTTGAAAAAACGTAGCTTTCATTAAGATTCCATATAATTCTTAGTTTTACAATTTTCATATTTTTGTTTTAATATGTTTATAAAACTTTTTAATAACCTTCTCTTAAAATAATTTCTCCTAAGATTACACCAATGTAAAAAAATCGAATCAATATTTTTTTGTTGGGATACAGGTCTACCAAGTCCAAGAAACAAATTACAACCTATGTACATACGCTAACCTCTCACGCTTGTCTCGTCTTCATATTATATGTGTTTTTCTCTGTAAGATGTCTTATAGCAATAAATAATTATCAGTTATTATCAAATATTTCAATTCAATTAATTAGTGCATCAACTTTTACCGTACATCGGTAACAAATTAATTGTTTAGAGAAGCTAATCGTTTTATAATATCCCAGCACCGGTCGCCGCGTGCACTGCGCGCCGGTGGCCGGCGGGCGCGCGGTGGTGGGGCGGCCGGATGCGCGCGCGGCTTTCGCCAACCGGTGCCGGGCAAAGGCCTACGACTGCGAACTCGACTGCGTGTTGGACAGCGTCGTCGGCAACCGGAAGGATTGCTTCGTTTCCATCAGAGGTATCGTGTACTGCTTCATTCGTAGTAAAGTAATTTTTTCTCTTCACTGAATATGTAATTGATAGGGAAACCTGTTATTGGCATTATTTTTTGCTAAAACTTTTTTTTTTTTTAAATAATAATATGCTGTTGGTTTCCTCAATAAAGTTAATAAATAAATAAAAGGTAGTAAACAGCATTTTGAATAAGTATCTAGTTATCTGTCCCCCGATCCTGTAAGTATTTCAGGATAAAGTCTATCGGTCTTGTTTTTTTCCTGGATAATGTGGATTTGCAATTTACGGTCATCTTCGATCGCAAGTTAAAACTACAAACGCAGTTGTATACGAATATGCGCTTTTAAAATGTCCATGATGTTTTAGAAGTTTGTCACGAAATTAAATTTTGGTACAACCTGTTTACAAATACAACTCTACGTGCATATGATCCAAAATCGAATTTACAAAAGTTGATTACTAAAATTTTTATTGAAACTGTGTATCTAGTTTTTGTTTGTGATCGAAGATTCTGTTATTAATTTTCTTTCGTTGTTTTTGCTTTTTTATATTGTTGATGTGTAAATACGCGTGCTGTCTCCAGGTATATCCGACTACCGCGACGGAACGCGAGGCAAAGAATGGCAAGGCCCGGCCGCGCTCGCCGCCGCCGCCGTCATGAAAGCCATTGTCAGTCGCATGGAGCCACCCAGCGATTAAATTACAACTACCCACTAATTTAACTTATGCTCCTGCTCTTTTGTGTAGGTGAAGTTGATTTATTTTATTTTAAAATATGCACCATCATCTCAAATGCAAGTGTCTAACGTTGTTTTTAAGTGGCTTTATGTATGTATAAGAAATTTGCTTCCAACTGCCCTTGGTCTTCCAACCGGCTCCATATATCTTGAATGACTGTTTATTGGTACCAAATCTTGTGACAAATGTTGTAACTGATATTTATTAGGGATAGATATGTTATGGGTTTGAAACTTGTTCAGTGAAATGAACTATATGTGAATTGTAAACTAAAGTATAGCGAAATACATTATTTAAATAGATTCAAAATCTACCTCTCCTTATCAAGCTAGTATGTTACTGACTCATTCGTAAAGGGCTTGGATCCGTTTGTAATTACATTTTAGCGGATCCCACAATAAGGTTGTAATGTTTACATCGTCGCCTCCATCCGGAGATATGGAAGACAATTTGAATTTGAACTCATGTCCGTTCTTCTATAAACAAAATGTATTTATTTACAGTTCCTATGAAAGGCAACTAGTTAAAATTTATAAAAATTATAACTTTTCTAATCGTTCTTCTTTCTGACATATTATTACTATTTGTTACAACTATTTGTTCAGTTTCAACATTTACGACATTTACCTACACAAAAAAGTATATGTATCATTTTGTTTTTATTAGTTCTAATGCTATACATTTTACTGTATTCCCTCTTTTCATATTCTACTTTAACCTACTTAATATTAAACAATTTTATAAATTAAATTAAATTTATAACTAAGAATACAACAACATACAATTGAGCCTAACATGATCATAAGAATGAAAATTACAATGTGTATAATTGTTTCTATACATTTATTTTTAAATGTATTCACATATAAGTGACCTATAAATTTGATTTTGTTTTTCTACAAGATGTCGTGACCATGTTCTGTGTAAAAATGAAAATTCTATTAACATTTTGAAAATTGGATTTTGATAACACTTTTATTTTACGTAAATACCTTTTAAGACAGTGATTATTAAAATGTACTCGCACAGTTTTTGATATATTAACAAATTAGTTTTTACTCATACTTTTGACAATAACTGAGGGCCTACTTTTCCCAAGTGGTGTACTTACCATATTGATATCTCAAACATTTCAATAATATAAAGTATAAAATAATAAAATCTTTGAAATAATAAGTTATAAGAGTTTCCAATATTTTGAAAGTAGAATAACAGAAATATTGTGTTCAGAATGTGTAGATTTTCATAAAAATTACATCAAGTTAAGAACTTGATCAAGTTAATGATATTAAACTGATCTGTTAAGAACATCTTTGAATTTAAAACTTGCCTTACAAATGGCTGTT
This sequence comes from Marasmarcha lunaedactyla, assembly GCA_923062675.1. Lineage (NCBI taxonomy): Eukaryota > Metazoa > Arthropoda > Insecta > Lepidoptera > Pterophoridae > Marasmarcha > Marasmarcha lunaedactyla. The sequence continues at coordinate 3,856,288 of OV281344.1, forward strand.
ATTTAATCTTATTGTAGATTTTTAATTCATATTTGTTATTATGTACAGAGTATGTACTGCTAAAGTCACTTTCAATCGAATATAATCGTTATATAGTAGAAGCACATAGCTGTTTAATGATAGATTACCATTAATATAATATGTACCATTAGAATAGTTACCATTTTGGTAGAAATAAATATTATGTATGTATTCGCTTATTTGCCAAAACCAAGTTGTGTCAAAGGCTCAAATGAAATCGTCCTCTAAGGAAGTTGTTTTTATTTTATGACATTTTTCATAATTTATTTTTGACAATAACATTCTGTGAAACCAATATCCTACTTCATCATGTTACCAAAGGTTTTGTTGTGAAAAAAATCAGTATAATTTTATTTGCATGTTATTATTTTATTCATAAGGTTATTTATATCAGAGTTTTACTAAAGAGAATAAGAATTTAAAATCGTGTGACATAATAACTCCAAGAGCTTTTATATTAGTATATCTATTTAATAAATTAAAATGTTCATAATTTAGACTAACACTGCCAAAATGGCCTAAATGTTTACCTAGTTTATAAAAAGTTGACCATTATATTGAACCAAAGTTTAGACTGCTGTTTAGGCTAGTTGCTAATAGTGGTCATTTTGTTGAAATTATTTATTTACATTAAAATTACAAAATTACTCACTGATGTTGTCATTACACATATTTCTATCTTCAGAAATTGTTTAGATTGTAAGTTCTTTTACGTAATTCACAACTATAGTGTTCAATTATAATAAAATGTTCTTTGTCACAATGTTACTAATGCTTTATGTCTATACAGTAACCTGTCTTTGTCTACATACTGCCATTTTCAATTATAAGGATTGTAATGTTTTGATTGTCCTCCATTGTATTTAATTCAAAGTATAGATCACATTTTAATCTTACTTCATTTTATGTATATTTGGAGATCATTTCGATTATGTGTGCAAATTGTGAATTCTTGTGTTACATTATTAAACACTAGTATATAAAAAAAATCTTTTATTTTTAGCCATAAAACTAGTTTACAATAATTGCCGGAATGAAATTAATCTTCAATCTTGCCCATCTTCTTAAAGTCCCCTTGAACACATATTTTCCATTTTTTTCATTAGTCTATTATGAATAAGTTCATTCTATAAGAAAACAAATAAAAACATTAGTAAAAAGAACAAACAAAATCTATATTCCCAAACTTATGTTTGCACTTAACATGTACAATGGACTGTTAGCATGGCTGCCACTTCACATCAGGTGGACCACACAGATCATTGTTTGCCAGCTATACAAACAGTATAAATGTCATATAAGTGACTCATTTCCACTTGAAATCTTATATCCTAATAAGGGATTCATTTTAAAAGAACAGAATTTGTCCAAAAGACCCTCATTATAGACTAAGGTTTTAAAGGTGTTCTCAAAGTGATTCCATACAATCTTTGATGGAACTTAAATTAGACCCTAAAGTCACCTTATTTTACATATTCAACAACACAAAATGCAAGCACAATTATTTAGACACGAAATATTTTACCTCACTCTATCTCTCAAATGTCAGGGAGCATTATACATAATAGAGTTTGAGTAAACAAATCTGAGTTAGCGCCAGAGTAATGTATATGTTATGTAAGAATGCCACCAAACTTCCACTATTTTAACTAAATCAAACCATTGCATATCTAGAAAGTAATTATGTTAACTTTAATCTCCCTATAAACAATATTAGAGACGAATTCAATCACTCTCAGAAGTTAAATGGTATGCAATGAATGGGTCTTTGTCTTTTTGTCCCTTAAGAGGTAAATTTCACATGTTTTCCCACCACCACCAATAATGCTACAGATTTATCACCTTAGGACATATAACACAGTGTACAGACACTTCAACAAGTTCTTTTTAAAAAATTACTTGAATGCTTCAGACATTTTGTTATAAGAATATTATAAAAATGTTACTTGGAAATTGTAGTTTTTTAACCAACAAATATTTAATGAAATGAATTAAATTTTTTAAATATTTTATAAGTTTAATTTTAAATCTTGGAACATTAAAATACATCACAGGTTTTTGAGTAGTTCATCTTAAAATTATAATAAATCTATTTTAATACCATATTAGTGCTTTTATATACTGTATTAGATTTTAGTAATACGAACATGTTAGTCACATTCTAGCTAGTGTTGCTTAAAGCTATTTAATTCCTAAATTGTGATTTATATATGTTCTAAAACTAATGTTAAATCTTAAATTTGGCTTGTTAGTCACTAGATATTAATTGACAATGATTAGGTAGTGGGGTATGAATACAGAACAACATGTGCACAACACACAAAAGCAATGGTTCAAATTAAAATATTATTACTTGCACCTTTCTCAGGAGCATGGTGCCAAGAGCAGCCAGGCCATTTAGATTACTGTTGATCTTCTATAATTTCATAAAAAAATTTAATAGTTCATCATGGTCATCTACGTTCTGAGTTAATGTTAAAATTAAAATATAAAATAAAATGAGTCTATTCTCAGCATTCATTAATTAAAAATCATAGTTATGAACAGCCCTACTCCTCATGTCAAATGGTTTCTTAGGTTGCTCTTTTTTATAGAATTTGCTCAGCACGCACATTAGATGATATAGTTAATATAAAGTTAAGAGCACCTCAAGTAACCATTTGCATCACTGAGTGTGGCCGTTTTAAATTATATAAGCTTTATAAGCTATGTAAGTTAAATGACATAAATTAGATAAGGTATATGGAAAGCTACCAGTTTGAGTCAACTTACCAACATATTTGACTTCATCAAAAGCTTTTCTAGCTTTCTTCAACTCTTCATTCATGGTAAGTAAATCTTTAACACGAGCATACTTTCTTTGGTCTTTCCGAACTAGAAAAATTATATCTTCAACTTGTACTCTTCCTGTTCTACCAACTTCCATAGCCCTGCAATGAATTCCAAGGAAATTTAATAAAAAAATTTTTAGGAGCAATCTTGCTTGATGTAATATTATTCGAACACCTAACCTGTGGGTGGTTTCCGTTATAAACTCTATTACTAGGTCTTCTAGAAAATCTACACTTTCGGTGTAAGGATTCTGGTCATCACCAAAACCGTACATCATGCACCTTAATTCTTTGCTAAACAACCTTTTTCTTCCAGAAGCTGTAGCCCCTAATTGTTGTTCAGAATCGTCATCGTCGAACTGCGAATTAGAACATGGTGAAAATTGGTAGGGTTAAATTGTTAAGGATCAGATAAATCAAACAAAACATTATTGTAAATTTTACCTGATCAAAATTTTCCGGATTCTCTGGTGTTGGTGTGGCCATGACTACAAAACTTAAAAATACTTAAAATGTATCAGTATATTTGTGACGTTGATGATACATACAACCTAGCAGAAAAATTAGTTTTCTCAATCAATCAATCAATTTTGCGTTTAATCGCAATCAATCATACATAGAATGACGAAAACAACCAAGCAAAACTTTCACGTTACTTGTTTGTTAACTGTCAACAGCAGCAGCTAGTTAACAGACAAAAAAAACTAGGAATTGTGTCTAGAACATTTTGATTATGATTTATGACAGCTCCATTGCTACTTTTCGAGCGAACAACAGCGAGGTGTGAGGTCAATGGCAAACAATTTGTCATATGTCATTTCAATGTGAATGATGAATGATAACACTATGTTCAACCAATGATGTGCGGTTTTAGGTTATCTTTCAATGTTATAATTATGTTAAAACTACTTCAATTATATCAATAGTTATTGTGTAGTAACTACAGTTGATTGCCTTAAAACGCAAAATTTAATTTCATTTTCAATCAATCAGCTCGATCTGCCGTTACGGTTTCGTTTTTCAATTTTTGACGAGTGAAGAGTTTGCGTTTGATCAATTTCCGTAACATAATCTCTCAATTCCCAAATATAGTAATTAATTTGCGTTTATGGGTGCTTCACAACGCTGTGCTGCTGTGACAACAACAAGTGCTGGCAGTGAATGAAAAAGTAGGCAAAAGGACGTCATTTTCCATCATTTTCCAAGAACTGAAATGGGCCTTAACATTGCTTACCGTGTCTGTGCTAATAGTGTTAACTTACAAGGTTTAAGTGTGGTACAACTTCGTAAATTATTTGTAAGTCACAAACATTTTGAGAAGAAATGTTTTCTGGGTTACTTAATAAGAATACCGGTGTTTAGTTGGTGTAATATAATTAACAGAATATTAAAAGGTACTAATGTCTTAAGTCTAGAAAACAAAAATTTGCCTCCTATGCGATACAATCAAAGCATATAAAAATATGAAACAAAGTTTAGAGATAAAAAATTAATAAATATACAAGTCTTTTATTTATTTTACCTTCTTTATCTTTTAGATTGTTAAAATATCTCGAAGAATAGAAGAGGGGCGTTCGCGCTGCCACAATGGATTTACGCAAAAATCTAATGCAGTCATTTTAAAATTAAGAAACAAAGAATAATCTAATTTACAAATAAGTTGTCAAATTGAAAAAGTGGGTTCCTAGTGTTGTAATCAGAAAGTCGTTGGTCTGATGCGTAGCATCACTAGTTAGTTTGTGGCACCTACACAGACTTGACACCACAGATGAAACTATAGTAAGATAGTTTGATTTGTAAATAACTGGAAAATCCATAAAAGTAATATAAAACCTTATAGTAAGCACATGGAAAAAATGGTCTAGAAAAGGACCTACAACTATGGCGGGGCGTCTTTTTCAAGCAGCTGCCAACGTTATGGAATTTATACCTGTACTACTGGAAGGTTCAATTCTGTAATGCCAGCCTGACATTCTTATTAAAACTTTGATAATTAAGGCAACGACATACACACAGAGATGGGTAGTGGGTTAAAACCCAATCATTCCAATTGGGTTATAACTGGATGGTTTGGATTATAACCCATAAACACCCATTTTGCTGGGTGATAATGAAAATTGTACTATAACATAGTTTTTTATAACAAAAAAAAGGATAAAATCTAAAAGCTATATAATATAAGTTAGAAAGTTTAAAACAGAACAATATTAATAATGTACTTTGACTCGACACTACTTGTCTCTGTCGCTCATACTATGCTTAAATATGGCGTTTCACTTGCACAGTACGGCGACACAACGAAAGCGTAGCTGTTGTATGGGAGAGCAAGAAAGACAAGTAGAATTACTGTTTTTTTCGATTTGACCAATACATTTTATAGCTCTAAGGACTGTTAAAAAATTTAACGGTCTTTTTGGCATAGCCTTGTAAAAACACATTAAGTAGAGAGATGGTGATTGGACATAGTACATTTTTTTTGTGATTTAATGGTGAAAATCACGTTGAGTAATTCACAGTTAAAATATAACGTTAATTTGATTAAACAGCAATACTTACTAAAAAATAAGATTAAAATCTAAACATAAGGTATAATTTTATTTATTTTTTAGTCCAGATTGATATTGAAAGGCTTGTTTTGATTTAATTAATTTTTTATAATTTGTGGTCTCGCTGAGGTAAACAATTATGTAACATATTTTATTTTTCTTATTGGATTAAAATGGGGATTCTACATAAGTAAATATTATCTTAAAAAACTATTAAATAAAGGGAAATGAAAATGAAACACATAAGCCACAGAAATCACATCACCTGTGTACACTAACAGACGAAGTAAGTCAGAGTGAAGCTCACTAGAGTGCTCGAGTTAGTTACCAATGTGAAGGTGAAGGGTAGGCGATTCGTTGTCATCCATCGAGGAGACTGATGCTGCGATCGGTGCCTTCGAACTGCTATCAGTGCATCTTTCAGGCAGGTTCCGGTGGCGAACGATCGCCGCTGGATCCTGCCTGAGGATGTGAGGGAGTTCGCGTCTATCCGGGCGTACGACTACGCTCCGACCGAGGCAAACTACACCCGGGGTCCTACAGCGAGATGTTAAATCTCGCATACGCGAACTGCGGTCTAACAATTGGGACGCGCTTCTTGAAGAGATTTCGCCATCGCATCTGAATTACTGGAACTTGGCAAAGTCCGTCAAGATGGACTCTACCGCGTCCGGTCCATCTCTCTGATGACTCTACCAGTCAGAGAGTCTGTCCAGACCGGTAGAGTCTCTACCGCGTCTCCGCTCCTTACGCCACCACCCATGACTCCCGTCTTCATGATTTTGAACAGGCTCCGAGAGGTCATCCATTCGAAGCACCTGTTACTAGATGAACAGTTCGGCTTTAGATCCCGCCACTCCTGCGTCCAACAGGTGCACCGCATTACGGAGCATATCTTGGAGCAAAGGAACATAGGTCGAAAATTGATAGGCACGGGTGTGCTCTTCTTTGTCGTGACTTCGACAAGGTCTGGCACAACGGCTTGTTATATAAGGCCTTTAAACTACGTGTGCCAGACAGCCTCGTGCACATCATACGAGACTTTGTCCAACCTTTCGCTACAGATTGGAAGGTGAACTCTCCAATCCCCGTCCTGTATTAGCCAGTTTCCCACAAGTCCCGGTGCTTTCTCCAACTTTGTTTTCACTATAGTGTATAAGGACGAAAAAGTAGACTAGCGCTCTTCGCCGATGACACCGCGTTATACACATCTGATAGGAATCTACGTAAGTTCACAATAATGCTCCAATCCGCAGCTAACGCATTAGGCGCTTGGTTTCGGAAATGGAGAATAGAAGTCAACCCAGAAAAAATTGCAGCAGAAATTTTCTATCTCAAACTGCTCTAGGACAACCTCTAGGAAACCCTTCAAAAGATCAGGTCAGATCACTCTGTTTGGTACTCCGATCCTATGGGCTATATTTTATTATATTTAGGAGTAATTTTAGATAGTGGACGTCCATTCGCGGATCACATAAAACGCGTCCGGGACCGAGCCGCCTTCGTCATGGGTAGGCTGCACCCTCTAATATGCAAGAAGAGTAAAATGAAGCTTAGAAATAAGCTTACACTTTACAAAACTTGCATCCGCCCCCTTATGACATATGCCAGAGTGGCTTTTGCTCACGCCAGCAAGTCGAACCTCAATCACTTGTGGGTTATTCAAAATAGGTTGTTAAGCAAATGGGTTGGGGCCCCACCCTATGTCCACAGTTTAGATCTGCACAAGGATCTTGAGCTGCCCACCATTGCCGCATTCATGAATTTTGCGTCTAGACGCCACTTCGACAATGCTCTCCACCATCCCAAGCCGTTGATCAATAACTCAGCTGAATACACAGCCAACCCGACCCGCAGGTTTGTTATAGGCGTCCGCGTAACGACTTAACAGATCCCAACGACGTTATTAGGAACATTACAAGGAATTACAAGCAATTACAAGGAACGCCGGCGTTCCATTTAGAAATAGGGCAACACGGCATTCGAAACACCGGAGGGCCAGGCTAAGGCGTCGTATGCATTCCTACTGAGTTTCTTGCTGGTTTTTTGGCAGTAGATGACGAACCAGTGGTAGTTTCAACATACGACGTCCTTAGCCGAGGTCCGTGCCCTCTTGGGTGCCCTTAGGCATATCGTATGTAGGAGTTGTTGAAGTTCTGGCAAAGCGCCGTCGGCGCTAAGCTACAAAGGCCATAAACAAACTGTCCATTTCGAAAAAAAAGCGTCCTTCGTCTCTCACCCCTCACCCGCGTAACTCAGCCATATCACTCACACCACGTAATTTCGTGAAACATAGTAACAATATTTAAATGTAGTATATCATTAATTACTTTTCTTTTTCTTCTTTTTATTAATTATATATATAATTATATTAAATACATAAAACATTTATTTCAAAATCTGATTAAGTTCAGTAAACTACAACATTTAGTTATCACCCACTCAAATAGGTTATAACTAGTTGATAACTTGATTATAAAGGCATCGTAATTTATTTTTCTTATGTTTTAATTATTTTTTCTTTGCAAATATACATTCCAGTTCCTATTTCTATCTATAATCTTCGTAAAACTACAGTGGTTAGTTATCACCCGCTCAAATGGGTTATAACTGGGTGATAACGGGTTTTAACCCGGGTGATTCTCTCAACATACACCATCTCAACATACACATGGTGTTTTTTGGACACATGTCTTGAAAGCCAATGACATATTACAAATAGACAAGTCATACCCAAACATTACTGGACAAAACCAGAGTAATATAATTTGTGGGAGAATGAAATAATAATACGAAACACTTGTTGTAAGAAAGAGATACCTATGTACTTCGTGACGTTGCTATGCACTAATTGGTCGCGAGCGTACGTGACGTAATACGTAAATTGTCGAATCTCTATAGCGTCGTCTCTTTTACTCCCACATACAATATCATATTACATCTCACTCTTCGAGTTTGTTGAAACGAATAGCCATGTCAATTTTAAAACTTCATATAAATAGTAAAATAAAATTGTAGGTACTGCAACGTTTGCTTGTACCGTATCTAATAAAAGAGGTTATCGCACAAACAAACTTGCCGTCAATTATGACTGGCAACTTAGAAGCCTGTCATTATTTAATTTATTTGTAAATTGTTTACAAAGATAGCATATGTAAGATTATTCCAGTGCATTCCATCGCGGGCATCAGCCCATAAATAGTCTAATAATTATCGATTGTGTTATTATAACAAAGATTCATCTTTAATAAAATATAATAAATGATATATGTGTTTTTCCTTGTTAATTAGAAAGACCTCCCTAGAGTAGACTTATTCCATCAAGGGTCCCGGACCGCTTGATGGTGAAGGCGCCGGGTATTTCTTATTAAAAGTGAATAATTTTGTTTTCTTTTCTCAGTTATTTCAAATAAAGAAGAAAGTATAAAGCCAAGAATAAAAAGGTCAGGAAGACCAGAAAAATAAGATGCATATCAATACGACGAAATACAATGGTATGTCAACGGTTCTGGTCAGCGAGTTTTTGACACAATTCGAAGTAATTTCTGCACTAAACAAGTATGACGAAGAGAGTAAGAAGTTAATCATACAAACGTATTTGGACGTTCCGGCACTTTCCTTTTACAAAACAATAATTGATTCATGTGAAACATTTTATGATATTAGAAATAGCTTAATCCATGAATTCGGTAGAGAAGTGGATCATGTGGCCAATTTTTATTCCCGGAAGCAACAAGCCAACGAGGATTTGATAAGTTTTTTCTATGCCTTGGACATGTGCGCAAATAAAGCTGGCGTGATAATAACGGAACAAATCTTTATAAGACACTTCCTACAAAACTGTAAATATACGTATAAGTGCCGATTAGCTTCCCAAATATACGTAAATAAAAATTCGTTAAAAGAAACGATTATACAGATGCATGACATTTTTACTGAAAACCAGGAATAAAATTTGAACCTCCCCATAAATATCCGAGTGTCACAAGAAACGCTAATATGTTCTGCGACGTCACTGAGGAGTGGAAATGAAAATTCTCAAATGTCGACCAACATGGAATATGGGAACTCGAGAGGAAGGCTCACAAACAACAACAACCGATCCCCGTATGCTTTGAGAAGGAGAGGACATCGTGGTGATGCACCCAATGCATCTAATGCATTCAATATGGATGAACCTGGAGTACAATCGGCGTCAATCAGACAGATGGAGACACAATTGATGCCAAATAGTCAAGAAAATAATCCTTCACGTGAGTTTTACCCATCCATTAATTTAAGGCTAAACAATAGTAATATTTCAGCTTTACTTGATACAGGCGCATCAGTTTCTGTAATCTCCCAAAACTTATGTAAGCAATTGAATATAATAATACATAATGTGGAGAATGTAAAAATCCGAGCGTTAATGGTAATCGAATGGATGTAATAGGTAAAGTATAATTGTAATATGTTTGGAAATTGAACATATTGTGTATGTACAAAGTTGTAATTGATAATATTGAAAGAAATTTAATTCTCGGGCAAGACTTCCTTCAGAAGTCTGGTGCAATCTTAAACTTTAAGGAAGGTCATGTTCAATTGAATAACATTATTTGTAACTTTGTTACAAAAAATAAAGTAAATAATCTTAATAATAATGATATTAACGAAAATACCCTTCAGGTAATACAAGTTTAAAATGAATTAAGTAAGGATGAATATGTTTATTTTTCTGATTTAGTAGATAGTAATGATTATAAGTTAGTGGTAGCTGAACCCAGTGAAAATGAATTGAACTTACCCCAGAGTCCTCAAGACTCCAAAGCTGTGTATTGTTCTGAGAAACAGAATATTAAAGTTGATGTAGTGGAAAAGGTTAAGAAAGATACGAGTCGTATGCCATGTAAAGAAAAGAAATTGTGTAATAAAGTAAAATCACTACGCCCAATGGTAACGGATCGTTTATTCCAAAAAATAGAGATTAATATATTAGGTCCTTTTAATAGTTCGGTAGATGGTAATAAATGTATAATAACGTGTATAGAATGTTTTTCGAAATATGCTATTTGCAAAGCAGTCCCACGAGTTATGGCTCAAATAATATACGATTTCTTAATTAATGAAATTTTAACAAAATTCGGGACGGTATGTGAAGTATTGTTAGACAAAGGTTCCATGTTTACAGCTAGATTAGTTAAGGATTTATTAAGACAATATAATATAAAACACTCTTTTGCTACCACTATGCACCATCAGGTTTAGTAGAAAAATTAAATCAAACCATTTCATATTCATTAGCTAAATATGTAAACCCAAGTCAAAGTGATTGGTGTCGAATTTTACCTTTTATAATATATGCTTATAATTGTTCAAAACAAGCTAAAACTAAATTTTCCCCTTATTATTTGATGTTTGATAGAGAACCTGAAGTCTCATTTGATGAAAGGTTAAATCCTAATTATAATATGACTGTACAACAAAAAAAAGACGCTTATATCAGTGCAGTAAATCAAGCGAGAGAAAATTTAAGGAAAGCTCGTTTAGTACAAAAAAGGTCATATGATAAAAAAGCTTCTAATATTAAACTTCGTATAGGACAATTAGTTTTGTTACATTTTCCAAAGAGAATAACAGGTAAAAGTCGAAAACTTAGTCGACCATATAAAGGTTTATTTCGAGTATTACGATATATAGGATGTGATAATTATCTTGTAAAAAAATACAAAATAACCAAGAATTAATTGTACATGTGAATAGATTAAAACCATTTAATATTAATTTTTAAAATTTTTAAAATTATGTCTATATTTATATATATATATATATATACAACGTTGATAAAAGCGAGAGGCATTTAATGAAACCACATATACTATATGTGCCTACTGTAAATCCGAAACTATTAAAAAAAAGTTTACGGGAAGTATACGAAAAAACGTTTTTCAAAGAACTTAAATAGCTTAATAATTAAGTTAAAATGTAAACATCCTTTGTTGAGTAGCCTGCCGCCACCTGCGTAACAAATTGGCAACGTAGCATTTGAGTAGCATAGCGCGTGCGGCGGCAGGCTCACCGGCTCGCACACCTACCTACACAGCAGAGCGCCCGGGTTTTATGTGGATGATAATGTAAACATGTGTTGGGTTAGGTAACGTTGGAAAGTATGATCAATGAAAATAATAAACAAAAATAATTAATTGTGACACTTACACATAAAATCTTCAATTGTTCGAAATGTCCGCCGTTTGCAATGGTACACAAATTATAACGACGTATAATATTGTTACTTAACCGTGCAATAAGGTCGCTGTTTGTTGTTAAACTTTTTAATTTATTAAACGCCAAAATAATCCGGTTTTTAATTTCCTCTACGGTTTTCACGTTTGTCGCGTACACTTCTCTTTTCACAAACCCCCAGATAAAAAAATCCATTGGAGTGAGATCCGGGACCATGGTGGCCATTGTACTGGTCCAAATCGACCAATCCACTGCTGTCCAAACTTTCAGTGAGTAGCTCTCTGGAAGACATCACTTAATGTGGAGGAGCTCCGTCCAATTGGTACCATAAATGCCTATAATCGGCAGGGGTAGTTCTTCGGTATATTCAGCAACGGGACCGGATAATATCTCCAAAAATTTTGCCGCGTTAAGGGTGCCGTCAATAAAAACAGGGCCAATAATCTGGTCCCTGTGTATACCAGCACACACATTAACAGAGAAGCGGTACTGATGCTCTGACTCCCGAATCATGCGTGGATTTTCAATACTCCAGTATCTGAGATTTTGTTGGTTCCATATGCCATTGCGTGTAAATGTGCTCTCGTCGGTCCACATGACATTTAATAAAAAATTCGGTTCGTCAGTAACTTTGTCAAGTATCCACTGGCAGTGAGTACGACTGACTGGCAAATCCCTTCTTAAAAGGGCTTGAACTTTTTTAAATTTGTACGGTTTGCGTTTATTCCTTTTTAAAACGTTATGCACGGTCCTATGGCAAACTCTAAACTGGCGTGCGGCTCTATGCAGACTCATGTATCATAATGTCAGTCATGTCAGTGTATTCTGACGCCGTATATGTAGCACGAGGCATTGTGGATGTCTTACGTACTTACAAAATAATCAAAAACTCCTCACAAAACTAAACCTAAAATACTCAGTTACGTGTCCTATCACAATAAAAACTTAACATTAGTAAATGGGACGCGTGAGCGACAATAATCTGTGCTGAATTGCGCAACGTGCACCCCGGATGCAACGCGTCTTCGCACTAAACAAAGTAAAAATTGTGCCCTGGACCTAATTAGCCGAGCCGCCGCCGGCGCAATAGCAACATATTGATTTATTTCTATTTCTGTTACGCTTATTACATTAGATTGAGATAACCGTGATCTGTACTTTCTTTTAAGGAAAGATTTAGTAACAGTGTACTTCCTTGTTTGTACTGCAAACTTACGATGCGAACTGGCAACGTCACATAGCTCGCGCGAATTTTGTCGTTTAGATAACTACGAATGCCTATAGTACACACTTACGATCAGGTGATCGGGAAGATACAGAGTGTTTAAATGAAACTAAGTAAAAACTAAAAAACATTCCTGTGACTTACCTGTTGGTTACATTGATCTGATTTTTGTTGTATAGCCTGATAATGATACACAAAACATGTGTTTCATTTAATGCCTCTCGCTTGTTAATAGAGTAAAAGTACACATTTAGGTGTACAAGTATATATATCATTAATTTATAGATATACAACGGTTAGAATTTCATTGGGGTTTTAGAATAATATAAGAAATTAATATATATATTTTTAAATTCTATGTACACTTCACAACGCAATGCTCCGTGTCGGAGTAATAACATATCCTGCAAAGCCAATCCAAGCAGCATCACCAAAAAGGATATGCAATGGATGGATAATGCAGATAAAAGAAAATCAATGAGGAAAAGTTTTTTATATATAATGACAAAAGGGTCTCTTTACATATATATTTATCTAATAATATAATAAATTAATTTTAGATACCAGGAGAGGAACCTCTAAGGGGCGGCAGGTACACGCGGCACGTATTTACCGCGTTAAATTTTATTTACGAGTCGTAGATATACGTGTGGTGCCGATGCGCTAAAGAAGTAAATTTTCAAATACTAGAATAACACTATTAATAATGTGCACGTTTAATTTGAGCCACGCCTAATAATCTCCATAAGAGAGAAAGTGATAGCCGATTTAGCTATGCGGCCAAAGTTTACGAGTATATATAATATTGTGATATTGCTGTCTGTGGGTTAACACGTGGATGTAGAATAGGATCCTCAGTTGGGTAAAAGAGTAAAAGGGTTGTGATTGAATAGGTAATGTATTTTAAACGTTATTGGTATAGAATTTTCTCAGGTGTATTTCGGTACATTTTGAAAAAGTTCTCTGCGTTGCGTTGTGAAATATAAATTCATTAATTTATATGTATCATTTTGGCTTAAGTAAAATACTTTGGATCCAAGTTTATGATCTATTCATACGCAGGTTTATCCGGTAATAGTTAGGCAGGTAAAATATTAAAATTTAGGGAGGTAAAATTTAAACTTTAGAAAGTTATAAACTTTTAAATAAACTTTTAATCATTCAGAAAAGTTGGAAGTTAGTATGACAGTTCATGTCAAACGTGTTTTTTTTTCCAACTATATTGTATAATGTATGATAATATAACTTGATTAATTTAGTATTATGTTTAATATAATAAGGATTAACTGAATTTACTTTTATTGGGATATTAATGTATTTGTTACTTATCAATTAATTATAATTATACTTTGATTGTATTCAATGTTTTATTGTAACAATTGTTTATTCATTTAATAATATTGGTTATTTGAATTGCGTATATTGTAACGTAAATGATTAATATGGGGTTGTTCATTATTCATGAATTGTATGAGAAATAATAATATCTTACACTGTTTAGATATTAATTAACCAGCCGGGATCTTGGCTGATTTTCATCAGGTTTTGTGGCTAAGGCTCTATTGATGGAGAATAAATACTATAAGATCATTTTTGGTGTAATAAGATGTTGTCATTTAAACATGATCAAGTATTATTCCTATCGGTAGGGGACTTATCTGCGAATAATCCCGATTAATGTATATGGTCCTGATTTAAGTTGGGTCGTTATTTAAGAATGAAATGTATATGTATAGGAATTAGGATAGGAATGTATAGAATAGGAAGTACAGGAATATCAAACAAGAGGGGCGATTGCAACGTTTGCTTGTACCGTATCTAATAAAAGAGGTTATCGCACAAACAAACTTGCCGTCAATTATGACTGGCAACTTAGAAGCCTGTCATTATTTAATTTATTTGTAAATTGTTTACAAAGATAGCATATGTAAGATTATTCCAGTGCATTCCATCGCGGGCATCAGCCCATAAATAGTCTAATAATTATCGATTGTGATATTATAAAATAGATTCATCTTTAATAAAAGAAAAGTAAATGATATATGTGTTTTTCCTTGTTAATTAGGAAGACCTCCCTTGAGTAGACTTATTCCATCAAGGGTCCCGTACCGCTTGAGTACTTACGCATGTTTTACAAACGTTTATTCTATCTTTAACAGTAACAGCGTAATAAGTACACTGTCTAAACACACAAAAAGGCATTGTACGGTATTAAAAACACAGAATAAGGAATAAGTTTTATTTGATGTTTAGCCGTGACAGTGGGTTGCACAAGACTGAGTCAAATAGCCTTTTGCGTTGCCATTTTTGAAAGCTATCCGCTTGTCCTGTCTATATGTAATATGTCATTGTTGAAAGCAATGTTTTAATTTTATTAATACTTTTCATTTACTAATACTTGAAATTGGCAGAAATAGTTATTGTGTAGTAACAATAGCTGATTGCCATAAAACACTAAATAATAATAGTAATTAAGGCAACTATTTTTTTTTTGTTATTTGTTTGGACATAATTTGTCTTGGAAGCAATGTTTTAATTTGTGTTCGAGTGTTATAAAATAAGATACAAATTGACAGTTACGTTACACGTACTAAAATTGATAGAAAATGACAGTGTACGTTACGTTGACAGCACAAACTAACTGGTGATGCTACGCATCAGACGAACGTCTTCCTAACTACAACACTAGGAACCCACTTTTTCAATTTGACAACTTTTTTTAAATTGGATTGTCCTTCGTTTTTTAATTTTAAAATGACTGCATGGATTTTAGCGTAATGCCATTGTGGCAGCGCCAAAGCCCCTCTTCTATTCTACGTGTTCTTTTAACAATCTAAAAGACAAAGAAGGTAAAATAAATAAAAGACTTGTACATTGATGAATTTTTTTTATATCTAAACTTTGTTTTATATTTTTATATGCTTATTATGTGTTGCATGGAAGGCAGTTTTTTATTTTCTAGACGTGAGGCATTAGTGCCTTTTAATATTCTATTAATTATGTTACACCAATTAAACACCGTTATTCTTATTGAGTAACCAAGAAAACATATTTTCTCAAAATATTAGTGGCTTACAAACAATTTTCGAAGTTCTACCACACTTAAACCTTGTAAGTTAATTCTATTAGCACAAAGACACGGTAACGAATGTTAAGTCTGATCTCAGTTCTTGGAAAATGACGTCCTTTCGCCTACTTTTGTCATTCACTACCAGCACTTGTACATTGTGGAGCACCATAAACGCAAATTAATTACTATATTTGGGAATTGAGAGGTTATGTTACGGAAATTGATCAAACGCAAACTCTTCACTCGTCAAACATTGTAAAATGAAACCGTAATGGCAGAGCGAGCTGATTGATTGAAAATTAAAAAAAATTTTCTGTTTTACGGTAATCAGCTGTAGTTAGTACACAATAACTATTTCTGCCAATTTGAAGTATTCATATAATAAAAGGATTTTTAACATAATTAAAACATTGAAATAACCTAAACCGTAAATAATTGATTGAACATAGTGTTGTCATTCATCATTCACATTGTAGTGATATATTACAATTGCTGCGTTCCGTTTGCCGATTACAGCGCTCACAGCGCTCATATACCCGTTCCGTGTGCCCGTGAGCGCGCTCACAGCGATATCTATACGTCATCAATGACGTCATAAACGCCGCCATCTTACCGCTCACAGTGCCAACGCTACGGAGCATGGTCGCTGTGAACGGCCTGTCAAAACTGACACATGACGTTACTTTGTTGATGTTTTTATTAGTCGATTAAAGATTTTAAAAGCTTGCTTATTAATTTTCTTTCGTAATAATGTAAAAAAATGGCTCCTGCTTCATTCAGGGTCAAAGATCTTAATGTACTTATAACTTTAGACTTAATCGACGAACAATCAGAATGTTAGCGCGCTATTTACCGTTCCGATTGCAATATCACTAATAATACTTTTAGCGCGCTCAAACGAATCGGAACGGTTTTGAGCACTTTTAGCGCTGTGTGCGCTGTAATCGGCAAACGGAACGCAGCAAATTATTCGCTCGAAAAGTAGCAACGGAGCTGTCACAATCAAACAGTTCTAACCATCCATATGCTGCGTTCCATTTGCCGATTACAGCGCTCATAGCGCTCATATACCGGTTCCGATTGCCCGTGAGCGCGCTGTAATCGGCAAACGGAACATTCTTATGCTGCGTTCCGTTTGCCGATTACAGCGCTCACAGCGCTAAAAGTGCTCAAAACCATTCCGATTCGTTTGAGCGCGCTAAAAGTGTTATTAGTGCTATTGCAATCGGAACGGTAAATAGCGCGCTAACATTCCGATAGTTCGTCGCTTAAGTCTAAAGTTACAATTTTATTAAGATCTTTGATCCTGAATGAAGCAGGAGCCTTTTTTTTTTATATTATTACAAAAGAAAATTAATAAACAAGCTATTAAAATCTTTAATCGACTAATGAAAACATCAACAAAGTAACGTCATGTGTCAGTTTTGACAGGCTGCTCACAGCGACCATGCTCCGTAGCTTGGGCACTGTGAGCGGGAAGATGGCGGCGTTTATGACGTCATTGATGACGTATCGATATCGCTGTAAGCGCGCTCACGGGCAATCGGAACGGGTATATGAGCGCTGTGAGCGCTGTAATCGGCAAACGGAACGCAGCATGTGAGCGCGCTCACGGGCAATCGGAACGGGTATATGAGCGCTGTGAGCGCTGTAATCGGCAAACGGAACGCAGCATATAACCTGCTATGACATAAATGCTTCGTTCCGTTTGCCGATTACAGCGCTCACAGCGCTAAAAGTGCTCAAAACCGTTCCGATTCGTTTGAGCGCGCTAAAAGTGTTATTAGTGATATTGCAATCGGAACGGTAAATAGCGCGCTAACATTCTGATTGTTCGTCGATTAAGTCTAAAGTTATAATTTCATTAAGATCTTTGACCCTGAATGAAGCAGGAGCCATTTTTTTACATTATTTCGAAAGAAAATTAATAAGCAAGCTTTTAAAATCTTTGATCGACTAATAAAAACATCAACAAAGTAACGTCATGTGTCAGTTTTGACAGGCCATTCACAGCGACCATGCTCCGTAGCGTTGGCACTGTGAGCGGTAAGATGGCGGCGTTTATGACGTCATTGATGACGTATCGATATCGCTGTGAGCGCGCTCACGGGCAAACGGAACGGGTATATGAGCGCTGTGAGCGCTGTAATCGGCAAACGGAACGAAGCAAAATAAACTAACAGAAAGAAGCGAACCCAAGGCTTATTTTCAAATTAACTCAACTATGTAAACGGAGCTGAAAACATGAAGAAAGGGGAATAGAACAGTGACCTTGTTCTTCGTTTGGATTTTAATTTTTATATGTGTGATTAGAATATTATGAAATAATATTAGATTTTTAAGACTTCGGCTCTTTTAATAACCTAAAAATGAATCCCATGACGTGAGTGTTCCTCAAGTTTTTGCTGTGTATTTGAAGCATTCGAATTGCTTATTCGTAATATGCTATTTTTTTCAGAAATGTTAAAAATGTGCTAAAGTTGAGTGAGCAGGAACTTTCAGGAAAGTCAAAAACCTCTTGGCATGACCAATACAAAGATAGTGCATGGATATTTGTTGGGGGTTTACCTTATGACCTGACAGAAGGAGATGTGATATGTGTATTTTCTCAGTAAGTATACTTACTTCTGTGCAGTTCAATTTTGAATATGAGGTTTGCCCTAAAGCTATAAGTTCTTCACAGTAGTAGCAAACTAGGTTTCTATGCTTAGTGCATCATTCAGGCTTAAAACAATGAAGTTAATTTCATAATCTCTTAAGATTTATTATCTAGTATTAACAAGTTTCTTAAAAAAAAAAATAAACAAAAACCGAAAGTAGATGTGGTGTAAAACTTTGATGACATATAAAAACTAGATTTTTTATTAGTACACAGTTTGCTACCTACATAAAATTTTAAGGCCTGCATGTAGGATGGGATCTGCATTTACATGGGCTGTTATGTGCCAATTGTCATTTCTTGACAAACTTCTAAACCATTGGGACAGTTTACACTTAAGAATTATATTTAACTGTATATCTTGCCTTTATTTCTGATTGAAAGGATATTTTTTTGTTGGATTTTCATTCAATTAAACATTATTTGCTGTAACTTCATTAGTGACCTGATAGTTTAAGGGTCATTGTGCATTTATTTCAGGTATGGAGAGATAGTAAATATAAATCTTGTCCGAGATAAGGCTACCGGTAAATCAAGAGGATTTTCATTTATTTGCTATGAAGATCAAAGATCCACCATTCTTGCTGTGGATAACTTGAATGGGATTAAAGTTAGTGTAATTGTTACCTGTGTATTGTAAATAGTATTAATATTATTTATTTAACTACTTCAGGCATCAAAGGTCCATATAGTATGCATATTCATTACATTGACAAAATATAAACATTATCAGTGACAAAATCAATTTTATATACTTGTTAGTAAATGGATGGTCTTATGAATTGTAGTGGTGTTTAGTGGGTTAAATAGTTACATTTTTATAAATAACCTTACATGTTCTTTACAATAAAAGTCATAATTATATAAATACAAATTTTTTAAAGTGTACTCTGATATGTAATATGAAAGGGAGTTTAAAAGAATCTTTCCTCACTTCCATAATATTTATTGACTCTTTAAAGCCTAATCATTGAATTATTTAATGGAAAGTTATAAGTTGCAGAATCAAGGCAAAACACACATTCTGAATATATCAGCTGCATGATGGATTGACTTTATACATTTTGCAGATATTGGGAAGAACAATAAGAGTTGATCACTGTGAACAGTACAAGGCACCTAACGCTGATATGTCCAAAACAGATGAAGTGACAGCTTCTCTAAGAATGGAAGGATGTGCTCCAGCACCTAGCCTAAATCTACCTACACCAGCACCTATTGTAATACAGGTAAAAATTTATTATACTGATGGAGAACTTACATACTCTCTTTATTTTTATGGCAATAAAAAGCTTTATTTAATTCTTTTCAAAATCAGAATTAATATTGAATTACCAACTTGTGTCTTTGCGTTTATATTATTAAGGAACAGCCAATGAAATCAAAGTAACAAGGCAACACATGATTGATCAGTAGTAATAAATTATGATCAATAAAGTTAATTTTTATTTGTGTTTTAGTAACCCGACTTCTACATAGGCCCCAGTACAACTCAATGCAATTCTTTAACCTTTATTAAATTAAAAAACTAAATAACTCCTACTCTCTGTAATCTTACAGAATTTTATTATGCTAAACAATTTCAGGAGAAAAGAGTGGATACAGAAATAAGAGGAGAAAGTAAAAAGAGGAAGAAAGAAAAGAAAAGTAAAAAGAAAAAGAAGAAAAAAAAGAAAATTAAGAATAGTTCTGATTCAAAATCAAGCAGTGATAGTGATTGAGGTGGTGAATAAAACAACTAATTATATTTAACTGGTTTTATTATACATACACATTAATTGAATTAAACATTACAATTTTAGCACATATGAATTGAGAATGAGATCATAAATATATTGAATAACATATAAAATTATTACAAAATGTCAATTGGCATTGGATCATGTTATAAATTTGAATTTAAGATATTTTGTTTTATATCTTATTTTCTGTAAAATTTAATTTTTTAATTTTAAGGTTTTAAGTTACTAGTGTTGACTAAATTAATTATTATACTGGATTGAATATTATTTGATATATATACCATTTATTTATTAAATAATTTAAACTTAGTTTAATGAGATCAAAATTTGAGAATAAGGTACATGAGGATTGGACTGAAAGCATAATTATATGATAATATTTACAATGTGAATCCAGGATTTAGAGTGTCCAAAAGGGTTTCATAAAGAACTGGATTACAAAATGCTATGAGACCATCAATATTGGCATAGTTTTTGGAATCACCAGTGTATTCAGATTCATGATAAGAAATTGGTATTCTGTGCTTGAATGAAACTATATTGCCTCCCTTAGAGCGAAGAATTGCGTGTGGTGCACATGTGTCCCACCGGAATGTGGTCCCATGGGATAAGATGTATGCGTCAGCTTCACCTGAAAAGAAGCAATTCCATTATACATGATATAACACTAATATGGTGCTTTATGGTGTATCCCTTGTATGCCCTCAGATAGTATCCCTGCTTCATGTACCAAACATAAGCATGCTCAAGTTCTAGTTAAGACAAATATTGGTGTGATAAACATAAATATGTCTGTAACCATTATACTTTCTATTTACAGTATGTACCCCAGGTCAATGTTTGGTCATCTGTATGCAAAAGCTTTACTTTGGGGCCATAAACTACGATTGGATTTTATTTCAATTTATCCCAATATCTGTCACACACCAAAATATTATAACTAATAAACTATTTCTTAAAGAGATAAGTTTACTATTGATGTAAAAGCTTTTCTTATTGTTATGTAAGTACACCAATAAAAACTTACCCAATGCTACTTTCATCAATTTATTTCCTGCTCCTGGCACAGACTTAACTGTCCAGCCTGCCCTTTCAATGGCTTCACGAATATCTGAATCTTCAGCACTGCTCATAAGAACTACCTTAGTGGGCTCTTTTATGTCCTCAATACAACTATTTTCTTGAATTTGACCATAGCAGATTCCCCAGATAATTCTGCCTTTACCACTGTAAAAAGATACTCATAACAATTAATATACAGTATACATAAATGGAGCTCATTTAACAGTAGTCCCATAACCTAATTTGCTATACATTTTAGTAACTATACAGTGGGTTAATCAGTAAGAAAATAGAGTATACTCTAATGGGATCGACTGCAGGACTTTTTTTCACTAAATTTAAAAATGATCTTTACACCCAGGCCACCGCAAAAATTTTATGTTTGGCGCCGGCATCCTAAAGTATATATAGGAAAACGCACCCACTCTTTGCGCCTTTTTTTAAGCTTTTTAATTCTTATTTAACTTACTTATCAAAGAAAGGCTGGTTTATAACACCCATTATTGGTTCACCAGTAGCTCTGACATAGGCTCCAATGAGTACTGTTACACATGGCAACCCATTTTCTGCACCAGATTTTCCTTGTACACCAGCTATAAATTCTGCAGTTGCATCTATAAGAACAATTTCAATTTTAAGTAAACTTAATGTGATAAAATTCATAGAACTGTAGTTATTTATTATCCAAAATAAAGATAATCCAATATTTGATATATTTTTACCAATAGGGTCAATCCAAACTCCTAAATCCTGTGGTTTTAAGTCAGATAAATCAACTGTTACTTTTGCAAGAGTTACATTTATTTCTTTATGTACAGCTTCAGCCATTCGCTTTGCTGTATCAATGGGTACAAGAGATTCCAATAGTTTTTCAGTCTGGGCAGCTGTGTAACAACGTTTTATACTTGTACCATTTATTTCTGCACATTCTTCACCACTTACATGTCTAGCAAGTTCTGGAAACTGCTGCCCGATTTCGTATCTTGCAGACTCTTGAGCTAAAACATCAGCTATTGTTTTAAAATCCTTGTCGAAACGGGCGTTGGCCTCTCCTTCTTTTTTTTCAGCAACTAAAATAGTGCCTTTACACGATTCTGAGCAACAAGATCGAGCTATATCAGCAGCTCTTTCAGATGCTCTAATTAATACATTTAATATTTCAGCCATTGTTCCAATTTGCTTTAGTTAATAGTAGTTATTAGATCCTAAATTATTGTTTACCAAGTTAAGTGCGCAACTAACTAACTGCCTTAGGTGGTTCTATTTTTAAATTTTGGAGTAGGAGTTCGTTCAATTAGAATCGATCATTTTACTTATTTGAATGAACGGTGACGTTTGTCACATAATGATGATTGACATTGACCTGTGTTTATAAATAACAGGAACCAGTACGTCTAATGCTCGCACTTCAATCACTATTCGTTTTGCATGTTCGTCTTATGCGCACAAGTACAATATGTCGTAACGACAATGTAAAGTGGCTTATTATTCTCTTATTCGCCTATTTATACGAACAATACTCGACAAGCAAAAGCTTCCGACTGAATGGAATGGTCAAATGACCTTACGATACGATTTTAAGAAGCTTCTCAAATGCATCCCTGCATATGGGACCTGAAACATGGCTCTCATAACAACCGAAGCAAAGTTAATGGAGATTACCCCATTTTTGGCTTCTTAAGTTTGTTATTTTTTTATAGTTAAACTTATCATTATATTATAGTAAAATTTATTGTAACATAAGTACAGTGTTGCTTGGTAAAACGAAAAGTATTTTTTTTTTGTCTATGGTAAGTCATATGTGTCAAAATCTATTTGCGGTTATTTCATGGCGCAGCAGGTGGCGAGTGAAGTATAATATTTTAGAGTGGCTTATTAGTGAAAAATAATAGTAATAAAGTGACTGAGATTTCAATAAAATTTGTTATTTTCTTTTAGAATTGTCGACTTCGATAGCAGTAAGTTGTTTTTGTACTTAATTTTATTTTCGTTTGGTTTTTGACCTGTTTTTTGCTATCTCCAAATATGGCTTCGTATACACTCAAGCCTCTGTCTTATGCTTTTCAAAAATGGACCCTGCACGTTTTTATGACTCTTCTAAGCATGTAAATCCCATAATAGGTGATGGTTCTTTGAGTGAAGATGAGCTTGCTTCCGATTCTAACCTGGAACTAAAATGCAGCATGTTATCATACCCGAGTCTGACTCCGATAACTCCGATGATGATACACCTTTACAGATGTAAGAACGAAAGGTAAAAAAGTAAAAAAAGATCCGATTGTATGGAAGAATGAAAGAATGGAGCCTTATATCCAAGAAAACTTCAAGTTCATAGGAAACACAGATTTGCTGGAGGAAATAAAACAATTGGATACTCTCTAATTAATTTCATAGTTGAGCAGTTAAATCTGAAATCTTTCCAAGATAACATCAACAAACCTGCATGTATCACAAATGAAGAATTGGAGAAATTCATCAGAATAGTATTTTTTATGTCATGTGTGAAATTGCCAGCAACTAGGATGTATTGGTCTAAATGTGTAGGACAGGTGCAAGTCTATTAAGAAATGTCTATTTATTATTATATTATTTTGGCACCAACGGATATGAAAACTTTTTAAAATTAGGCCTTTACTGGATCAAATTCGTGAACGCTTGATATTACTCCCAAAAGAGGAATTTTTAGCCGTTGATGAGCATATCATACCAACGAAGTGTTCAAACCGTCCAATTTGTATAATCTGCAGGTAGTCCAGAATCTCTTCTGCCGCAGGGCCACGGATGCTCCGTGGTACGTACGAAACGCAGACCTGCACAGGGATCTCGATTTACCTACAGTACAACAACACCTTAGGACGCTCTTAACTGCTTTTTTCAAGCGATCCGAAGAGCATCCAAAGCCCTTCATTCGCGTTGTAAGGTTCTGTCGTTGAAATACCCGTTAACGAAAATTCTGTCGGCGCATCATCCGGCAGAGAAAAATTTGTTGGAGTTAAGTTTCAGAATCTAATATGTCTTTGCCTGATTTTCACTAGAATGCGTACGAGCCCAGATATGGCTCTTTCATATAATTTTTTAAATAATCAATATAATTTTGTTTTCTCTCTGAGCTATGTTTAATAAAGGCAAAGGAACATGTTTTCGCAAAAAAATTTATTCACCTTCTTTATAATTCATGCAGTAAGGGGTTAAGAATAGCCTATAATATACAGCCGCATTGAAGGAGCTTACAAACAAGTCCATCTTTGCGTTCGAGACTAGCAAAAATATTCGTGAATGTTTTTCATATTCGTTGTTTATGAGGATGTGTAAATGGTGCGTTCGTGTTATTCAGACTTTTACACGAACATAAGCAAACTAAGGCAAAAAAAATGCATCACCGAATATTGATGTGTGTGAGATTTCTTCCATAACTCGAGAATTCTTCACTATGTCTGTTCTTCCAAAGAGGTACTAAACGATTAGTGTTGTCGCTCGAAAATCCACTATTGATGGTCTATCAATAGTTGAGTAAAAGCAATAATATCTATAGGTCTATCGATCATATCGATAACCCCGTTAGCGTAAATACTATCGACACACAACAATACTATCGATAGTATCGAAGCTTATTATCGAATGCACTATCGATAGTGTCGATACAAAGAACTTTTTAGTGTCGTCTAAAAGACAATCTTAGGCTATTACCACACCAATCGATCGATCGACTTCGACTGTTGCCTTCTACCACGGACCGATGTCGTCGATCGATCGATTGGTGTGGTAACAACCTTAGATAATATGATTCAAAATGTAGGGTTCATACCTAATAGTTCAGTTCGTTTTAAACCGTCCCGTGTCGAGGGCCAAATTAGCTCAAACGCCGGTAGTGTCCAGGGATTTTAGACAAAAAATTTTTTTGCGACTTAGGTTAGAAAACTTAAAATAATTCCTAGATTCTTAAAAATATGTGCTACATTATAAACATTGTTAGAAAGCTTAGATTCCAAGCTATATGAACTTTCAATAATATTATTTAAATGTATACGTTATGTTTCCAAAAATACGTGGTTTTCGTGAAGTTAGCAATTTTTGTTTACATTTTCTGAAATACTTTGATTTATTACAGAATACTGTTAATCACCCATCACTTTTGTTACACATTATTTGAAACTCTACTATTTACTAAGTCTAATTCATAAATTTGTTATTACGTAGACCAAAAAAAAACTTCACAATATTTATTCATTCCCGGAGTAACACAATGCGTTGCGTTGCCGTGGTTGAAAAAAACATAATCAATACTATAACTTTAGTTACGTTTACTACAAAATAAATCTTTATCCTATTGAGATAATAGTAACTTGTAGGTATAATATTATGAAATATAGTCCAATAGTTTTACGGAGATGCGATAAAAAGCGATCCTTTTGCTGAACTGTAGATTGTGCTGGATTGCATGCCAAAATTATACAAAGGACTGTCGGAAGGAAGAATGTTGTTTTCAGCTATCATTTTGCATTGAGATTTAATATTAGAGTGCTTTTGTTGTATCTTATTAGTTTATAACTTTGTCGTCTCTATATATATACCTAAACATTTGTCATTGATTTCTTGGTAAATAGGGAAAAAGGCATACCTCGAAATCACACTCTTGAAAATATTTTTATGCCAGTAGGAATGAGAATCTTTTCTGCTTAAGTTTTTAGAAGTTGACTACAAAATATATTATTTATAAGAAAAACCGCACAAAAAAAAAAACAATTTTTATTTACAATATTTTCAATTTGAGTTACATTTAAAGAGAAACAGCTCTTTTTTGTTATACAGGGTGAAAGGAAATTCGATACATACCTTTTAAGGAGTTGTAGTTGAGCTTACTTCCAATAAATTTGTATAGACAACATGTGGTGGAAATTACTATTTATCAAGTTGTAGGCATTTTTGTGTTTTTTGAGAAAAATGTCCGATTTTAAACTCCAAATTGATGTATTTTCTAAAAATACCATAAACAATAAGGATTAATTTTTTTTTAGAGTAAATAAACAAGAAACTTATTTAAATCTCAAATCTAGTTACGAATGGTACAAAAAAAGGTATTATGCCCCTAAAATGACAACTAGTTTCTAAGAAAAATGTTTTCTCTCTACAATTGGCAAGACTTAGTAAATAATAATTTCCGACCACATATTGTCTATCCAAATCTATTGGAAATAAGCCCTACTACAACCCCTTAAAATGAATGTATCGAATTTCCTTTCATCTTGTATAAAGTATAGTATTTGTTACAAGAATGTATTAACCAACAGCTGATCTGGAAACTTTCTAAGTTATATACATATATAAAAATAATTTATTATGTGGTTGGAGTCCTCTTCCAATAAGAAACATTCCTCTTCCTCGTCAATTCCACGGGCAGCGGCTCTTTCTATGGCGGAAATGCTGGCATTCTCAAGCCTGCTCGTTCCCCCGATGGGCTAGGGGTCACGGAACGTGACCGAGACCGCGACACCGTTGACGCATCTGCTCAATTCTATTGAAGGAATACATTTTTTTAAAACTATTTTTAGATTCAAGTTTATTTTAATTTTATTAGTATATATGCTGCTATTTCGTGAAAACAATTCTAAACGTAAAATATAAAATTGCCTATTTTATAATTTAAAAAATATGCATTGCAATATAATATTCTGTACTACTTTCATTCAATCTATCAATCAAACATATTTTTTTGGCTGATAGTACTTTGCATTTATTTTTAGGTTGTTTTTACTAGAAATCGTAATTTTGCTAAAAGTATTGAATATTAGGTAAATATGAAGTCGAACTTAAATTGCTGGATAAATTTCCCACTAATTTGTCTATTTTTCTCAACGTATGAACATAATAGAGTGATATTTTAACGCAAACCATTGGGTCTGCTTGCATTTTTTCATAGCAATATCAAAGTTAGACACTTTTTTCACTGTAATACAACTATAAATAGTACAACTATGAATACAATCCACATAATCTATATTATATTCTTAGTAAATTGGTATAGAAAACTAATCACAAATACTTACCGTTTCAAATTCCAGGGCACTTAATTAATCACGAACTATTTTCACTCGCGAATGCAAAATGGCGGAATGGCTTTTTTTATGAACACCGAGAAAAAGACTTAAAACTAAAAGGGTCAATACAAAAGCTACAATAATTTATAACAAAGAGTACATAGATGAGGGCTTCAGAGTGAATGCTTTTTTTTGTCTTCGGAAAAAGAATTATGGTCATATTCGTCATTCATTTTCAATGAATGCCTTAGTGCCAAACCATGGCACTAGGACATTGTGTGTACGAAATCGTTAGGACCAAACGCTGTGCCTAGGACACGGGACGGGTTAATATCTAGGTATATATGATTTGCAAGGATTTGTATCAATCGATTGATATTGATATCAGTCACTATCTATATATTAATAAAATAAAGTTTCAAAATTTGATATCAAATATTAATATATAGTTTCGATTCGATGTTAAAAAACTCTATACTGCTCTATGGAGTTCTATGGCGGGCGTCTCAAGGTGTGTCCAAACATAGCGTGCAAGTTGCGCGGCAGCCGCGGGCAGCGTTCGTGGGATGCGAATTTGCCGCGTGACTAGTTTAGACAGTCTGCGCGGCAGTACTGCGCGGCAAGTCTCGGACACGCCGTGCACTTTGATTCGTATTTAAACTACAATGAAGGTGGCCGTGTGTGTTGTAGCCGTTCTTCTTATTCGTAAATTACGTAGAAGACGGAATAGAAAAAAAGTTATTTAAAAAAAGCAATGTTGGATGCGACCACTCTATCAACAGAGGCTACGAAATCTAGAAGTGATCAATTACGAAATTTTTGAGAATTACTTTGTATGAATTTGAAAATATACGTACGTTGGTAGAACCGCTAATAAAAAAAATGATACTCACTGGCGCACGGCAATAACGACGAAAGAGAGACTTGCGATAACTGTACGATATTTAGCTATCGGTGACTCCTATTCTAGCCTACAATACACATTGCACGTATCAAAACAAACATATCTACAATAATACCAGAGGTATGCAATGCCACAGTAAGAGCTCTTAAGGACATGGTACAGGTAATATTATTATATGTTTACATTTATAAATGTAAGATATCGTTATAAATTTTTATTGTAGGGCCCTCTTTTTCCCGAGTAATTGCTAGATGTGACTGTTGTTACTGAAAGTTTGTAACAGTTCTGTCCACAGCGATTGGGGATCAGGGACATGGGATTATGTATGCATATGTATATTTATTTATAATCATACACCTGTCTCACTGAGGGGCTTTTTTCAACAAAGACCCAATCTGATCGATGTAGGTCTTCCTGGGGCAGCCTCTACCAACTCTTCACTTTGTATATTGTATAAACCTTAACTCAACATTATTCCATCCATCCTCTTATTGTGTCCAAACCATCGAAGCGTCCCTTTTTTTATCAACTTTGTCACTATATCCTCTTTCAGATTACATCTCCTTTTTATTACACTAATTCATTTTCTATCAGTCAGTAAGTATATTTCTCGAAGATCGTATCTCAACTGGATTAATTCTGCTTCCATTGCTTTTTTGCCATACCAAGCTCTCATTACCATACGCGCCCAAACCATTACGCATACAAGCACGCCCTAATGAACAGAGAGCTAACAGATAATAATTATATTTAAAAGGGGCGAATAGATGTCTCGTTATCCATTTTATTTTCTGAAGTACGTCCACACACACGGTAGCCGCGCTCTGTTAGGTCACACCTTCACGCTAATGCTAGCTGTACATGCTCGGCAAACCTAAACAAGTCATATAATATAGTGTGAATTGGCCGTTCGCCAAGACGTAACAAACATGTAAACTAAAATGATTGTAAAATAATATGAAAACTTCTTTAACATTTGATAAAATATTTATTTGCACAATAAAACAATAATATTAAGGTTAATAAAATCAGCATGATATGAGAAGTGAGAATAGTAAAAAAATAATTATGAGCTGTTTAACAACGTAATCGTATGGAATTTTAGGTTCCACATTGCGCGATTTCCCATTATTTTTGAATCCAAAGGTTGTCATTCTGATGATGTCGACTGTCAACTGGAATGAATAATAACAATTTATGAAATCGTTAGGCCCAGCCCAGATCAGAGTTCGATTTTAACTTTTTGATAGACAACGGTATTAATTGACGTGTTCTGCCGCGTCCACTTACTCACGTGTCGACATTCTATCTCTATCAAAAAAAAAAAACAATATCACGGTTGTATCAAATAAGCATCGGTTATTTCCAAAAGTATTAAAATCTTTTATTTTTACTAATCTGCTACGAAAACTCCATAAATGATTTAAAGATTCTATCCCGCGGTATTAACGCACAATAACATTAAACATATTTACGACATGTATTCAATCTTAAATATTACCAACAATTCAAATGTTCTAAGTGCAGTTAATACAAAAACAAATCTAATCTTGCAACTATTTTTATGTGCACAAATGTGCTAAGTCGCCATGATACAAAAAATAACTATGTTTACAAAATTATCGATAATCCCAAATGTAATAAAAACACTTAATTCATTTTTGTTTTATTTCTTGAAATGCTCTAGTATACTAATGTCATTTTAAGTTAAGTGTGCTTTCAATAGTCATTTTTTTTGTTCCCCTCCAATGGGCCCTCCCAACATGAGATCTAAAAAATGCTCTTAAATTCTCTTACCCCGCCGCGTTCGATACAGAGCCACTACCCACTAAAAACCCCCTGAATGAACCTGGCAATCTTTAGTGCCTCACAGTCTTTATCTGAAGCGACGACCAATTGGAGGAAAAGGCCGCGCAAGCAGGGCCCTTAAGGGGTCACCCACTGAGAATTATAGTACTGAAGGTGCTCAAAG
Organism: Marasmarcha lunaedactyla; assembly: GCA_923062675.1. NCBI lineage: Eukaryota > Metazoa > Arthropoda > Insecta > Lepidoptera > Pterophoridae > Marasmarcha > Marasmarcha lunaedactyla. Next base: position 3,886,574 of record OV281344.1, read on the forward strand.
CACTGAAGGTGAATTCATAGCACTGAAGGTGCTCAAAATGAAAAATAAAAATTGAATTAATTCGAATTTATATTAGGATTAGACGTTGCGGCCCGAAGGGCTTCGAGATCTAGTGTTAGTTGCGTGGCTACGTTCGTGTGCGCGTTTCTCGGTCTAGCGACTTTGAACTTCAAATCTATGACAGGGGTAGTAAACGAGACTGAATCTCGAACTAGAGGATTGGGGTGGGTTTCGGAGAGTTTGAAGAACGCTTCCGAGAGTATTTTGAGGTGCTGTTGCACTGTAGGTAGTGCAAGATCTCTGTGCAGGTCCGCGTTACGAACGGACCAAGGTGCGTTTGTGACCCTGCTACAGAAGAGATTTTGAACTACCTGCAGTTTGTGCAGGATGGAGGGTTTGGCGTGGGCAAAGATTGGCGAGGCATATGTCATGACGGGTCTAACGCAGGTCTTATAAAGCGTGCGTTTGTTTCTGAAAGACATTTTACTTTTTCTACCTAACATACTATATAGGCGCCCTAATTAAAAACCGGCGAGTTTCGTTACTCTATCGACGTGTGACGCCTAGGTAGGTCTGGTGCCACTAGGTATGTAGTTTGAAGCTATGATGACGGTCGGCTGACCTGTCTTAGCCAACCTACACACAGTGGCCTCCATGTTGAGGAGAGGAGGGGTAGGGAGAGGACAGCAATGGAATAGCGTAACGATTTACGTTACGAGTAAACCCATATTTAGGAATAGCGAATCCCCTGGAGCGAGATGGAGTGAGCCACGTCTCTTGGAGGAGCAGTAAATCTGGCTCATTGTACTGAGGGAACAGTTTGAGCTCAGAAAAGTTAGAATTAAGGCTACGGGCGTTAAATGAAATTAGGGATACGCCCTTGGGTTTGATACGACCGAACGCGGTATTTAAAGGTCTAATAATTGTATGAACTAAAGAATTTAAACTATTTATAGAATTAATACAAATTTAAAAGGAAGTAAGTAGCGAGTGATGCTCGGCTAACGCGAAGAGACGCTCTTGAGGAGAGCGGGCGGCTCGCAGTTTGCGTGCGATTACGGCGATTTCCCTAATATCAACGTTTTGGATGACGTCGAACATGATCTTCATGTCCTCAGCCAACGACGACTGAGTTGAAGACGACGGACCGGGGCGGGGGCTTACGGGAGCTGGGATAGGAAGGGAAGGTGAAGCGGCCGGACGCTGTCTCCGTTAAGCTTTATTTGACTAGATATTACATTAAGTATCATTATTTATGTTCTAACCTGTACAAAATATTTTGAACCAGTATTCTGTGGTATTTAATAAATATCTAATATTTTTATTTTGATAAGTACCTGTTTCTCTACTAAAATACTAATACCTGCCCACTTAGTACATTCGTGCATTCAAATTTCTAAATTTTAAGGTTCAAATGTACTAAGTGGAGCGGGGGAGGTTAGCTAGGATTTCAGCTGATTTAGTTATGAAGTTAAAGTATTTTTTAAAATAAAACTTACTTATTTGTAGAACCCAAAAACAAATCTTATGAATAAACGTAATATGAATTCCATATCATAGCAAGTGTTTGTATGAATAATGCTTCAACTTTAAAATGTTCTCCTCAAAATCAGCTTTTTCAGTAAAAGAACATGTGTGTTTTAAGCCATCGGTAAAGACTGGTGCGTTTTGAATGCCGTTTATATTGCTCAGAGCGATCATATACCATTCCGAATGCCTGTTAGCACGCTCACAGCGATATCGATACGTCATCAATGACGTCATGAACGCCGCCATCTTCCCGCACACTAATAGCAGTGTGAAGTGCGGGTGTAAACCTAAAAAACTCTACTACGATAAACTCACACCAAGCTACGAGAACACGGTTTAACAAGATGACGGCCGCCACACAAATAAAGTTGCATATTTACAAGCACAAGCACGACAGGTTTTCATTCATGATGGCTTCACCTGAAAACCAGTATGTCAATGTCCTTGAATGGTAGGTTGTGGAACTAAACCAAAACACTTCAAATAATCAAATACAGAATCTACGAAAATATAATTTAAAAACTCTTGCTTTTAAAAACTCTTGTCGTTCACATGACATTGACATATTAGTTTACTACAAGTTCAGTTCAGCGCCTACTGTTGTGATTAATACGTAACTGGTTTTTTTTACCAAAAACCTCTCACTGGCACACCAACACACCTCAACTGGTGTGCCAGCAGTTTCATACTTTACCGATTAAAAATATGTGAACGACTACACATTTCTTCTGTGTAATAATATAACCTATAGAATTATAGATGAGTTAGGTTTGAAGGAAAATATAGATCAAATTTTTTTTGTTATTCTTTCGTAATATTGCGTGATCTATATTCAGTAGGTTAGGATACCGACTATGAAAAACGTGTACGACCTTTCTGGTTCTAAATCTGATTAAAACGGGTTTTCTTTTGACCTTCGCGCCAATTTCATTGCAAACAATACCTACGTGTCGATGTAGTGCAGATAAAATTAGTTTTCGAAAAGATTTGCTACTCTTAAGCAATAGTTGCAGGTGTTTAGTTAGTTATATTAGACATTGAGCAGCATTTTAAGGCCGCCATTTTGTTGATCGTTAAAGATTTCCTTTCATTTTGCCATTTAAAGATTATTGGGAAGTCAAATAACAATCGTAGCAAATAAGATATAGGTAGCTGACTATAACTCTCAATTTCATAAAATAGATTTTTTCGTTTCCCCTAAGTCGAAATATGTAGTCAATAGCTCAAAGGGGAGTTAGGTACTTAACATTTATTTATTAAATCTAGGTATAATAATCTGAAATCTACCTACCAGGTAACAACAATATTTTATTGTTAATGTACCTGGGAGAGAGTGGGAGTACCTACTTACTGTATTTACCAAAAAATTATAAGTTTAGTAATTACAACAAATATTAATTTAATTAAATAAAATAATTATTTTGTAGCTTAGATTTTTCAATAACGTAAAAAGGAATCGTACATAAATTTTTTATCAAATGCTTATATTTTTACAGATATGAATTGATTTATATGTTACTATGTATATGATTCAAATAAAACTTTCAAAATTTCTTTATTAGGTAAGAGCATTTAACATTGTTGCAGAATGCCCCTGTTAATTACACAGACCTGTATAATTTGTCGCTAAAACATTTTAATAACGTTTTTGGCATCAATTTATTGTCTTCGTTGTCAGCTATCAAAATATGAAACGTCTTTTGCGTTTGTTGGACTAAACTTATAAATGGGTAGATATTTCTTAATTAATACAGGCTTCTTAGGTCATAAAACAATCAACCACTGCCAATCCATTACGGAGAAAATTGAAATTTAAGACATAATGGGCATAATGGCGGATGATTTGATCATAAAAAAACTACAACATCGCTGAGCGTTTGCATTGTGTGATGTAGATATCCTTTAATTCTATTCACGAGTTCAATGACACTAGATTACATATAGTTTTCAAGTAGCTCAAGAGTACCTATGTGGTTGTGTTATTTCATAAAATGAAAGACTTTTTTTAGTCATAATAAGACACTCTATTTACACCTAATGCATCACGAATGCTTGTGGTGTAACTAATGTAAGTAGGTATAACGTAAATTAAGTCTTTTAAGACTTTTATTTTAGCCAATTATCTAAAAATTTGGTGGTTTTAAATTTCTTGAAAGCTTCTTATCAAATTCGGTTAACGCGTCTTGTTTGTTACTTTTACGAGTAATATTACCAAACCCTCCATTACCTACAATCTATGAAATAATGTTACAGCATCCAAAGTTAGCAGCTATTTCAAAGTTATTTTATTGTGTAAGGTATTTCACCAAATACTTAGATGCATTGCCAACTAAACTAAAAATTTTTTCGAGTTAGGGCTAGCTATTATAAATTTATGAGGAAATGATATATTTATATGTGTAACGAGCGATGAGCGCTCGCGAATTTTCTGTGGAATGATGCCATGTCATCACAACAGCCTTCAAATTCCTACTGTACATGAAAATACCTACGATTGATGATGTCTATGGGTGTCACTTACCATCGCGTGCTTGTTTGCTGGTTATGAAAATACTAAAAAAACAGTTACGAACAGTTTATAGTCGACCTAGCATTAGCAGACTTGACACATAACCTCAAAATATAAATTTTATGTCACTTTGATATATAACCTTCAAGATCATTTCCTTTATTCATAAAGTACCCAGCCTACCGTAAGTGAATTGAGTGACATCCACGAAGACGTGCCCCACTCCTTTTTTTGTTAGTGGTCCAAATGGAAGAGTTTTTGGTGAATTTGATAGTCGTCGAAATAAAGCCAGGAATCTCAGATTAAGAAACCAACTAACTCCACTGACAATGCTCTAATCTATAACGCTGTCTTATCAGCTAAACGAAAATATCATGATGGCATAATGTTGTGCGGCAGACGTATTCTGAAGTGGCTTAGTAACGTAGTTACATAAACAGGTAAACTGCAGGCGTAGCACGGGCGCCCTAAGACTCAATAAATCAACCAGTCTCAGTCATGGATTGGTTCTTAAGTGCCAGTATAGGTCTCAATTTCTGTTTACGACGTGGGCTGTCCTGACGCAATATAAAAATGAAATAATGGATGCGGTTATATGGGCCACATTGATGTGATCGGTAATATAAGTTCTGTCTTGGCTGGTTGCTGACAAATCAAAGTATGTTATTGTTTGCTTGATACGGACTACGTATTGCGGTACAGTGGCTTTACAATTAGTAGATGTTTTGTTTTTTAAATCTAAGGATTGTTACTGGAATTACATACGATGTTATAAAAACCCAAGATAAATGAAACGACTGCTGTACCTATTTGCCCAGACAAATCTTAATTAGGTTATTTTATTAAAACTCAGTATTTATTTGCTGCAAAATAAACGTTATTTTTCATCGCATGTGTGTAATTTAATTTTACGAGTTCAATGATAGAAGACAATAAATGTGACAATGTAAATAATTTGGCAGGGTCTACCGTGTCATATGACGATATGTGTATTAAGGGGAGATGGGGTTAGTAAGAAAGTATGGGCAGCAAACCTGCGTTACTATGGTATCTTATAGTACTTTTATATATTTAATAGAATGACTTCAAAAAACTGTTACGGAGTATGTATACGTAAACTGTGCATTACAATAAAATTTGCTATCCCAGATCTTCACAATGATCTTAATTTTTTACACCTGAATTGTTAAGATCTCGTCTGTGGCGGCACAATTTATTTATTTATTATAATTTGGACTTCCAGAGAAAGTTACAATATTTCTTACATCGACATAAAAATTTCAAGAAATGATAATTATCATAAGTGTAACAATCTATTTAAGGTAGCCACATCATTCATTTACCTAAATAGAGACGGATTGAGTACAAAATAAACGTTAACTGTAACAAAAATAAAATATCATACGAACGCAACTTATGACTTAGACAACAGAAATATGTACATTTATACAAATCTATAAAACCCTTATAAGTATATATTATTAACCAGACTACTCATATCTTAAAACAACTTTGTAACCTTTTCCCGAAATTGGCGTAAAGAGTCATTAAAGATGTCAACGGTCTCATCTAATGTGTTGTAAGTGGCGGGCAAGCGGCATAAAGCAGCATGTGAGCGGCCGTTAGTGCGTGTGAACGTTTTAGCAAACAGGGGAACTGCGTAACGAGGACGTCTGCGAGGAACCCTAATAGTTATAGAGCTGAGAAGAGGCGGGCAATCAACAACATTTCTTACAACTTTAAAAAGAAACAGCAAGTCCGATATGTTTCTCCAAGCCAAAAGACTGTTAATTCCAAAGTAACGAAGCCTGTCATTATAGCTTTTGAGCGTATTACCTAAACCAGTACAAAGACAATAGGCTATTTGATTAAATATTGATTGCCATCCGCATAGACAATGAATTTTGAAAGCAATTTGCATTACTAGAAATAAGTGATAATTAATATTTCCCCCGAAGAAAACACAAATAAACTTACCTTTTTTGAGTTGGACTATCAAGACATTAAACGATTTGATTGGCTCAGTTTTAAATCACGTCACAGGCAAGCGAAAATCTTTTTTCTGTTAATGCATGCCTTATCTTGATGCCACCATGTGACGTCACTAGCCAGTCTCGACAATATTTGCTGGAGCAAGCATCTTGACAACTTAAATAATCAGTGTACTTTGTAATAAACTTTTATGAACAAAATATTTAAAAAAAAATCAATATTATTAGAGACCACAAAATAATGTGCGATGGTGTTCGAAAACAAATAGCCCATTGCAACTTAATTCAGCGTCGGCACCGAATCACTCATCGATAATATAACATAAGAAAGGACGCTTAACATAAAGTTCATCAAGGAATAAATAACCACATGTCATGCCCCGGTCTCCCCAAGCCTGCTAAGATATACATACAATGTCAATTGTATAGTTTTTTCATGGACTTAGCATATACATATTTTAGGTACTTTGGGAATAAAAGTATTATTAAATTTAAAAATCTTGACCGCCAATTGGCGTAGTGGGTAGTGGTCCTGCCTCAAACGCCGGAGGTCCCAGGTTCGGCGGTCTAGGCATTCATTTGAGAGATGAACACAGATGTTTGTTCTCCGGTCATGGTTGTTGGTTGTATGTCTCGGTTCCAGAAATGATCCCTTTTTCAATAGTTTAGACATTTTAAAACCATTTACTAATTGAAATTTGTTTCCTAATGTAATAACAAACATGTTTCCTAATCTAATATCTTACGTAACTATAAGTTAAATTAGGCAAGAAGGCAAGAAGAACCTAAGTATATAGTAGATACTTAGCTAGATCATTCTCCTATACCACATTTCACTTAAACTTGGATTTCGTAATCCCGCTCCACTGCAATTTCACACTCATTTAATGCATAATATAATAGCTTCTACATTGGCCTTTTTCTAAAAATCAATGGCCAATTATAAAACGTTATCTTTTCTACGACTTATTGCAAAATCTAGAGTCACGCAAGGATGAAATTATCTATTGTTTTATTATTATAAAAAAACCGGTTCTACTTTATGAATTGTCAGGGGCAAATCTCTGCAACCTTCTAGTCAGTATTTTGAATGTCATCGTACGAAAAAAAAAACAGAATTAAAACAAAACACGCGATAAAAAGTGGCGCGTATTTTGTTGCGTTGATTTTTTAAGATATTCCAGGATGTAAAGTAGTAAAAAAAAATTATTGGCTTGATTAGCATGACAATTTGACTGTTACGATTAGAAATAACAAGGTGTATATTATAATGGAAACTATATTTATCTATTAATTGAATCCTTTTGTAATTGTTTGTGCCTCCTTGCTGATGGCCCAAGCAACTCAACTAGGAGAGGACTCGTATCTAGCTGACCAAAATAAGAAACGACATCAACGCCATTAAGTTCGTTAATGTTTAAGTTTTGGTAATATGTGTTCCTCTAAAACTGCTGTGATAAGTCAGAAAATTTGTTTGTTATTTGGATAAATGCTGAAAGTACTAAAGAGATTTTAATATTTTCACTTATACAATGGTGTATTAGCGCGAAACTTTATATACTTTCATATTCGATATTATACCTCAGCTAAATTTTGTCCCGAAAATCGATGAAGTCAAGAGTTACGTGGGTGATCTATGGTGCAATATATTCCTTGTAAAACAAATTAAAAATAATCTGTTTTTTGTGATGATATTTTTCTGCTTTAACTAGCAATTATCGTAAAGTTCAAATCGCACATTAGTTCAGCATATTATTTATAGGGTTTCTATCTTTCTAATATTTCGTAATTAACTTAATTAGGTTAACCTTTTAATTATAATAAAAAATGTACTGGAATTAGTCGCATTTGATCTATCTAAGGTCAATATTAAACAAATTATGAACACAATTGTAGCTATTTTAGGTATTTGTTTTCTATCTTTATGTAATTAAATTATCATAAATTGTTTTTCGTGTCGTGGCTCATTACGACCAGTAATTACGCGAATGTCCTCTCCATTTAAAAATAGTACATAGTCACAGAGTCATAAACATATTCAACTAAGTATTGATTAGATTCAATTAATTGTATTCAAATAATACTCCAGTTCAAAGTTCCCACGGCCCTTAAACTTCTAGATGTTTCATATTTGTGTCTAACTGCACTTAGTAATTGTTAGTCATTGGAGAGGATTATTGTTGCTGACGCAAAAAGGTATTTTACATTTAAAATAGCCGATAGCCGTTAGGCCCAGAACGGGTACGGGGTGTTTCGAGTAGATTGATAAGTATGTTGTGAAAACGTGAGTGCGTGAAAGTTTATCCTTGGTTCTTCTCTAGTATAGTCCCAGTATGTTTGTTTTCTGAGGACATTTGTATTTATTCAATTGATCAAGTAATTATTCTCACGACCTTAAACGTATAGACTTATAAGCTTTGCGTTCCTGCTGTAAATAAAAAAGAAACAATGAATTTGTATCAGCTGATCAATTAATTATGATTCTGTAGACGCTTAGTCACATGTTTCCTGCTATCAACTGTGCAAATAAAAGTTGATGCTGTACAATAATTGATATCGATTTTTGGTGATCTCATTTGAAACAATACTGCAAGCTGAAAAAAAAATATTGTACGTCCAATGTTTTTTTTAAATAGTTGCCTTTCAGAACGTCATTATTTCAAGTTTAGTCTTAATATTGCGTTGACTTAGTTTTATTTTTGAAAGATTTAGATTTAGAGAAGATTACATTCAGTTCGGCATATTTAGGCATAGTTTAGGACTGGTTACCAATATTTGGCATGGATAAGAGATTTTACTTTTTACATAAGTTTAGTTAGGCTTATTTTTTTAAGACAAATATTTTTCAAAACTTTAAAAAATAGGTAGAATGGCTATCTCTTGGATGGGCTTCTGACGCCCTCATTTTCATCAGTAGGTACTCTACCGGCCCGGGACCAGCAGATGGTATTAGGTCTTTACCTATGAAATTGCCGTTTTTCACGAAATAAATGAAGCGTAATTTTTTTATATATTTTTTATTTCTATTAATCAAAATAATCACCCATGCAATCAATGCATCTTTGCCAACGCATTGGTAGCTTATTGATGCCTTTCTTGAAGAAATCAGCTGGACGGGAGGCAACAAATTCTTCAAAGGCATTTTGTACTGCCTCTCGGGTATTGAATTTTTTTCCCGCCAAGAAGTTATCCAAATTCCGGAAAAAGTAGAAGTCTGTAGGCGCAAGGTCTGGTGAGTACGGCGGATGACGGAGAACTTCCAACCCCAACTCTTGTAGCTTGGAGACCGTCTGCTGTGCAGTATGAGGTCGCGCGTTGTCGTGCAGGAGCAGTGGAGCCGAACGATTGACCAAAGCTGGTTGGAGACGTGCGAGCTTCTCCATCATTGTGTTCAGTTCTTCACAGTACACATCTGCAGTAATGCTTGTCCCGTTTGGCAAGAAGCTGTGATGAATTACACCCGCGTTAGACCACCAAACAGTGACCATCACTTTTCTAGGGGTAAGTTTTCATTTAGGGCATTGTTTGGGTGCTGAACCAGGGTGCAACCAACTTGCTGAGCGCTTACGATTGTCAAACAGGATCCATTTCTCGTCACAAGTAACAATGCGGTTCAGAATTCCTTCATTTGTATGCCTGCTGAGCAGTGCAAGGCTCGTCTCCACGCGTACTTCGCGCTGGCGGTCATTGGGTTCGTGGGGTACCCATTTGTCAAGCTTTTTTACCTTGCCAATTTGACGCAAATGGACCAATATTGTTTTGATGCTAACGTCGAAAGCTGCTGCTAATTCAGCCGTGGATTGAGTTTCATCAGCTTCCACAATCGCCTTTAATTCGTCATTGTCGACCAAAGTTTTCGGACGACCACGGGGTTCATTTTTCAGGTCTAAATTTCCAGAACGGAAGCGGGTAAACCAATAACGGGTGGTGCGTTCGTTTGTAGTGTTCGCTCCGTAAACGTCGTTGATGTTGCGTGCCGCTTGTGCCGCTTTGCTGCCACGACGGTACTCATACTCCATAATTACTCGAATTTTTAACTTATCCATGACGACGAAAAATGTTTGAATGCGTTGAAAACAAAACACTAACTATTAAACAAATGACGATTTTAGAAAAAGAATTCCATGTTTGTCAAATAAAATTAATTTGAAATTAGAATTATAAGTCAAAAAAAAAAATATTTTCATTTGAAATGGCCAGTACGGCAAAACGGCAGTTTCATAGGTAAAGACCTATTATTATACTATAATAACGTGTATATGCTAGGTTTGTTGAATGCCGCTGCCCGTGATAGAATGCCATGGAACAATCTTATTCAAATTCAAAATTCAAATTCAAATATTTATTTCTCAAAATTGACAATTACTTGTTCTTATTGACGTCAAATAAAACATGATTCTACCACCAGTTCGAAAAAAACCTTCGTGAAGAAGAACTTGCAAGAAACTTCACGGGTATATTTTTTTTCAAATAAATTTACAGTCTCTTTATGTCTATACAAAATTATTCTTTTCTGCATCTGTTAGCTCGGCAAGTCTCCCTCCCCCCAAGTATCCAAACGACGAACACCCTCAAACGGCACCCGTTCACGAGTTAACGCAGGATCCAGCCATCGCCCTCCTCAACCATATTAGAGGGAAGTGAGCGACCCGTCACCCGACGCTACCATAAGAAGACGTACTTTAGTGACAATGACGCTTTAGATATTCATCGGGACGAAGAACTCATCGCACAGACAGACACATTACACATGCTTTGTTACAAATACTAGTACAATCCTGTTAATGAGGGGATTATACCCAAGGGCTTTTATCATCCAAATAATCGGATAGTTTATAATATGCTCTAGCACACAACTTCTCCTTTATAGTTTCTTTGAATTTGTCAACAGGAAGACCTTGGATATCCTCAGGAACCTTATTATAAAAGCGTATACATTGACCCATGAATGAGTTAGTGACTTTATGAAGCCTGCTATTATGAGCTGCCAGCATATTTCTTCCTCTTGTGTTAACATTGTGCAGATCTTTTTTTCTTTTGAACAAGGTTATGTTCTTTTTAACATACATTAAATTTTCTAAAATATATTGTGAATGGAAGGTAAGAATATTTATTTCCTTAAATTTACTTCTAAGTGACACCCTTGAAGTGGCATCGATGTCGGCAGCACTCCCCCACAGCAGAATACCATATGTCATGAGGCTGTGGAAGTAACCAAAATAGACTAATCGAGCAGTTGTTTCATTTGAAATTTGTCTAATTTTTTTTAACAGCATATGCGGCAGAGCCAAGCCTTTTCGCTAAACCATCAACATGCGGTCCCCACTGCAGTTTGGCGTCTAAGGTTATGCCCAGAAATACAGTTGAGTTTACAGGAGTCAGTTCCTGGCTCTTAACTACAATGTTTGTGTTTACCTGTTTGACATTTGGCAATGTAAATTTAACACATTTCGTTTTTTTTTCATTGAGGAGCAAATTATTAGCTGAGAACCACTGCTCTGTGTTGGAGATGCATTTGTTCACCGCTCGATAGTCAATTTCATGTCTTTTGATTTTAAACAAGAAGGAAGTATCGTCAGCAAACAATATGACCTCGCATTGATTCTTAACGACCGATGGCAGATCATTAATATAAACTAAAAATAGGAAAGGACCAAGAACTGAGCCTTGGGGCACACCCATTGTCACTGCCGATCCTGATGATTTTTCTCCATTTATTGTAACTTTCTGTTTTCTATTAGAAATATATGATTTAATCAAGGCAAGCGCTCGGTTTTTAATGCTGTAATGGTGTAGTTTCATGAGTAGAGTAGTATGATCCACACAGTCGAACGCCTTGGACAAGTCACAAAAGACACCAATAGCATCACACGACTCCTCCCAGGCGCTGAATACGTGTTTTATGAGCTCAACACCGGCATCGGTTGTTGAGCGACCCCGCGTGAAACCAAACTGCTTAAAATTCATTAAACTATTACCGTAAAAATGAGAAAGTAATTGATTTAAAATTAATTTTTCAAAAATCGTACTGAGCGTTGGTAGTATAGATATAGGTCTAAAATTATTAGGGTCAGACATACTACCTGCTTTGAATATTGGAATGACCTTACTCAATTTCATTAAATCAGGAAAAACACCATTATCAACACAGTCATTAAATATACTGGCTAAGTACGGGGCTATACCATCAATGACAGATTCAATAATTTTAACAGAAATCCCATCTAAATCGGCAGTATTTTTTACTTTAATGCTTTTAAATGCATTTAAAACTTGTGGAACAGTAACATGTTTAAAAATAAAATCAATATTGCATGAATTTACATTTTCCGTTAGCAGTGACTGTGCAAGAGTGGAACATGAATTAATACTCGAAGTAGTTGACACAGGGATGGCAGTAAAAAAATTTTCAAATGCTTCAGCAACTTCTTTGTCAGTTGACAACACTTTATCATTAATTTTTAAATTATATTTGGTGTGTGGTTCTTTTGCTTTCCCAGTTTCCTGATTAATTATATTCCATGCAGTTTTTGAAATGTTAGTACTATATTTAATTTTATTATTAATGTAATTAGATTTAGCTACACTGCAAACTCGTTTAAATAATTTTGAATACTTTTTAACATATTCATAAAATGTCTTATTATGATTATAAGTTCTTTCACTGTACAATTCATATAATCTATTTCTACTTCTGCATATTCCCACTGTTGCCCAGTCACTAAACCTAAATAAATTATTATTTTTACATATTTTCTTTTTTTTTAAAACAGAGTCATATTTATTTCTAATTATATTATGAATAGAGTTATATTGAGTAATAGGATCTGCACAGTAATCTAATTTAAATGTTTTTTCAAATACATTCTTCCATATTCTATTTTACAATTTACAAATAAATTAAAATAATGACAGGCTTATAAGTTGCCAGTCATAACTGTCGGCAAGTTTGTTTGTGCGATAACCTCTTTTATTAGATACGGCACAAGCAAACGTTGCAGTACTTTCACAGACAGAACACAAACGTCAAACAGTAAAAATTCTAATAGCTAGATTGATTTTTGAGGTGATTCAATTATTATTTAAACAGCGCAATAGGTTTCAATTTTCCTCTTGATTAATGATTATCTAAAAACCCAACACGTGATAACATTTTTCAAAAAACGATCATCAAATCAAGTTGTTTCGGTACAGTCAGGCATACTCTTGAACATATATATGAATTGCGTATCATTGATTTCTCTGAAAGCAAGAACAAATAGTGTTATGTTATTTATTTATTAATCTTATAACTAAAATTATCAAGTACATCTTATAGGTATAAATTTGCAGTCCGATTAGATTAGTATTCAGCTAATTTATTATTAAAACAAAAATATAATTACAATTGAAGAAACAAAGTAAATAGTGAATAACAAGTTTAGTGTAGTAAATTTAAGTTTTACAAATTGTCAATAAATTAATGACAAATTCGGTATTGATTAATTATAATTATGTCAAGTCAAAATATACATGCCATAGCACCCAAAGAATTGAATTGAATTTGAATGTACATGTCATACTTACAAAAAAATTTCGCAAAAATAAAAAAATTTATGCAATCATTAATTGGGTAAATGACAAATTTTTTTTTATTTCATATTTAAATAGTTTATCAACAGTAAATAAATATTGCAAAAGTAACAGTATGTTTACAATCAATAGTTTTCTAGATACAGCGATGTGTTCGAGGAGCCGCTGCAAGTCGCCGAAAAACGCTCCATACAAAACGGTACTGAGCTGTGACGTCACGACTTGTGAATCATACTATAAAATATATAATAGCTACGTAGATAAAGCGTTTACATGCATACTGTCATAGTAAAAATTGTTATATTTAATGTCAGTAAGCTAATGATATTTAAAAATTTAACATATACTATATTTAACATATACATATACTATATTTATATTTTTGCTGCTTTTTTTAAGTTTTCAAATCTATATAATTTCGATATTAAATTCAAAACTATATTTTTCAAAACATTGTGCCTGTCAAAATAACTAATATTTTCTAAACAAATTATAAAAACTTGCATTTTTAAATTGTGTCATCTACTCAATTATGTCAAAAGGAATTTCTTTTTACAATTTTATTGACTTTAACAACCTTTAAAAGTGTCATAGAGTGACAGTTGACACTATCCGATGATAAAATTTTACTATTGAACTGAACGCAATTACTAAGTAAGTAACTAAGTAAGAAAAACAATAACCGGCAGCAGGTTTTCTTTCGTTGAGCTCGCAACTGGGGCAGCACTACAGTACAGTCGTACCTATTTTAACCGCCATATTATTATAGAGGTGGTTATCCAACTGTACGTGGTTGTGTTCTGGATAAAGGGAAGGATCAGCAACTGGAACAAAGGCAATTACAACTTAAGTGTGCGACCGGCAAAGCATCAATATCAAATAATAATATAATGTAATCTACGATTAATGATGTCTATCTATGTGTACCTACCATCGGATGGATAGCATGATCTTTTGCCAGCTAAGACATAGTTAAAAAAAAAGATTTTCCAAAAATCTGAATGATTAACTTTTCCCACATTCCAAAACGGCTGAACTGTTTCATAACATTTATAACGCGGAAATCTGAAATAAGTAAATTTTTCATTTTGATTAATATGTGTATTGTTTTTGTCAAGATTCTTTATTTTCCTCTTTGAATAGCACAGGCTTAATTTCACAACGAGATTTAGCCATACAAAAAGTCGCAAGCATATGCAATAGTAAAGACTTTTATTATGGCTCCACCTGTACACGTTAATTAGGCTTCGCTAAATAAAAAAACAGAAACACGTGAGTAGTTTCCCAGTAAGAACCAACACGTATCGGCGCAGACGCAAGTTTCACGAGGTGAACTTGAAATGGTAATTGTTACAAATTCTGCGAAGCCATTACGATGGCCAAGTTCAGGGGCGCGGTTGTGTAATCTTTTTTGCCTTACAAATGGGTAACTTATGTAAAATTAATTAAAAAAACCGGTTTATAGAGTAGTTTTCAATTGTTTCGTAAACCAAAATGTCTTTTGACCACTTGTAGATAACACTTTGTATAAAATGCGTGTAAGTATATGAGATGCTAAAGAAAAATAGTACTATTATTAAATAATATTAGGAATATAAATAGGTATCCACGAGAAGAAGTGATTCATTTCATTTCATTTCATCAATTTTTGGAGAGAGAGGTCGTGACATAGTTTTGTTTCTAAGGATAGTGTATAACAAGATTGTGATAATTTCAATAAAATAAATAACTTAAATCTTCAGCTAGCTATTGACATTAAAATAACAAAGCTAGCACCGTACGGTTGGCAGCGAATCGAAATTTCGAATCGATTGATAGTGTCGCTAGATGCCATGTACCATATAATTGCGTTTTGGTTTGCCAGCTGTTAAAATAGAAAAATAAGGAATAGGCCTTGATGACATTTATTTTATGGCAAATATTTATTTACACAATTTATGTATCATGAAATCTGTTTAGTCATGTACCTACATGTAAAGACTTTGTATTGTTAACAAAAATACAGTTTTTTTAGTTAATTTTACAAAACAAGCCCTTTTAGAGCCTCTCCAGTAGGCATAGCTGGATTGTAAACATAGTTATGTAATTTAGTCCCACTAAAACCCGCAGGATCTCCTTCGTGAAATGCAGACAACTATCACTAGGGCTCCGTGGGAACTGCCAGCCTCACGATTCTTGAATAGTGATGAGATATGCTAAGTTTCATACTCACTACGAAACACCCACGACTCTGAGAGTATTATTAATATATAACCTACATTATCCAAAGAGGAAAAAGGTTTGATTTGACCTTTTATTCAAAACAATAATAGACAAAATATTACACCGCAATATGAAAAAAAAGCTAGTTGTTCTAAAGTTTCTCGAAAATTACTTTTTTATCGGCTGGTATTGGTTTTTTTAAAGCACCTTTTATTTTTAATTAAGCGTGAATTCGTTCCGATGGGTTTTTGTTAATTTTAATGTTTTTTATTAGACTTTGGGATGATCGAATGCTTAGAATAGGAACCCAAATTTAAATAAAACCATGACAGGATTATAACTTTTCATTCATTAATTTACACTGAATTATTATTATAATAATTTTTTTTATTTTAAATTTTTTTTTTAGCAGTAATTAGTAAGCAGAGCTTGTGTTTTGGATGACCATACAGTGAACTGGGGGGGAATCCAGACTAAACATACATATATAAATACAAACAACCATGACCCGAGAACAACCATCTGTGTTCATCACACAAACGAATGCCCCGGCCAGGACTCGAACCTGGGACCTCCGGCGTATGAGGCAGGGCTACTAACCACTACACCACTCGGTCCCCAAGTATTATAATATATACTTATGGTCATCATAAGCCACTTTCGACTCAGATTACTAAACAAGTTACGACGTAACCATCGGTGCTCAATAAAAATTCTTAATTCATTTATTTTATTTTATCAACCCATTTAATTGGCTGATTAAATGCATGTTTCATTTTAACAGGTTTTTTTTAATTCTATTTTTCAAATGAATAAATAAGAGTCGTTTTGAACTAGAACAATTAAAGCTTTTCCTGGTGTATACGTCACTGGTAAAATGTCTAACTTTACCCAAAAATAATTTATCGACAATAAAAATATTTACATACCTACTAGCCATCAGAATTCCCAGACTGCCTCTCATCTACCAGTATTAAATATTTTCCTTGTTTGGTTAGGTTTAAGGTGAATCCCCGTATTCATATCGATCTCAGCAGCGATGCGGTTTAAAAAGTTCAGTTAACGCTGCAGTTAGTTAACATAAATACTAACATTTAAAGGTTTTTTGAAACATTTAAACCACCGTCGATAAGAACAAGTAATTGTCAATGTTGAGAAATAAATATTTGAATTTGAATTTACCAAAAACTACTTTCGCCTCAGAAAGTGACTTTAGTCGCCTTGTTTTAGAGTTTAATTCTTATTAATATTCGAAACTGGGGCTCAGAATTTACTTCTATGATAATGACAAATGTGTATAAAAATAGCCAGCCAAAAAGGCCTTCCCTATAACAACAAGGCAAACCCATGCGCGTACACAGAAACAATGACCGCGCAATGTATCGCAGGTCACTTACGTAATGGCACCTCATTAGTATTCCATGTCGAATTGAAGATGGTTAGCTGACCCGCGCGAAGGTTGGTCTGATTCAGTTATCCTATTACTACGCTGCACCGGTTGCCGTGGTTTTCCCACGGATGTCATTGTTACAATGTGTTTTCCTCTCCGTCTATTTTCTAAGCCGACAGTTCGGTAATTGCGAAGTTATAATTATGAAGGTCTATTGGGAAAACACTGGTCTCTATGCACACTGTTTAATCTTAAATCAATTTCAAAGACGCATTGTAATTTTAGCTGTTTGTTATATTAGCTGGAATTCACAACTCTACAATAAATTCTGGATGAGGTCATACAGATATTGACTGTAAGGCAAATTATGTTAGGCATTTACGTTAAAGTAATCGTAACAGCTTTGACAGGCGAGCTTTTACTTACGAAAAAAATACATCATAAAAAGTTATCTCTAATATTACAATTACAATTAGAAACAATTAAAATAGTTTTTGAAATTGAATCAATTTTTTTTACTTACCAAATTCTGTTGTCGAAGACAGGACTGCGACCACACATGGCAGTTAGTACCATGTAATTATATTCTATAATCCCAAATCTCTTCGTGTGCTATCGGTAAGTACCTATGTCCTTTCTGAAACGAATTTTTTCCAGTATCCTCTCGTCTAAAGTAAAATGAAACACATACATACGCCACATACATGCACAATAGTTAAACATTTTATACAACTTTCTTATACGACAAAAAGAAACAGGGGTATCTACAATTAACCTACTTCAGAGTGCACGTACAAGGTCGCTTAATATAAGTTATTGCTTTTGTAGCCATTTTGACGGAACGCCGCCGTGATAATAAATTATTGAAGGACAAAGAAACTGCTCAAGCGTTTACTCCAAATATGTTGTTCTACGTTTTAAGCCAATTTTAATGTTTAACCTACTTCAAGGAAAATAACTCAAATAGAAAGAAAATCAGGATATGTAGTGAGTACTGTAGGAGACGCTCCCACTACTTTTTGGTCTAGATCGCAAACAATACAATACAAAACTTCTTTATTGCCATCATAACACAAACTTATAAAAAAATAAATTATACTGAATTATAACAAAATAACAGTATATTTATTATAGGATATAAGTATAGAATTATGTCTGTTTATAACTGGATATATTTAATACTTTTGTAGGTTTATTTATATATTTTAATAGGGAACACCCAAAAATTCCGAATTATGTAATTTCGAATTTGAATATTCAGATTTTTTAAATTCCGAATTTCAAAATCCCGAACAATTCCGACTATTCAAAAACACGATTCTTATTTTACCGAAATTCATAAATACGAAATTTTAATTTTCCGACTTTCATTAGTACGAACATTTAAAAACCCGCTGTGTTACTAGTCCGAAATATGGTATATCCGAATTTAAATTTTCCGAAAATTCAATGCTAACATTTAGATTTTGTATCTAAAACGGGTATATATTAAAAATTATAATCTAAATATCCTGTGACACAAATTAAAATTAATAAGGCACATTTTGAAATTATACAAATTAGGCGCGAAGACGAGCGAAGCGAGGAGGAGCAGTTAGTCTGTATGTAGATAATGCTAAAAAGGGATTTGCATTTCAGTACATAAACTACATACTCAAGAAATAGCTCGGTACAAAAAACTAAATAAACTTTCTCATTTCCAGCTGACTACTTGAATGCTCGAACGTACAAATTGATGTGCTCATGCAGTTTTACAAGGCGTTTGTTATTGCAACTAATATTATTCGGAATTTTGATATTCGGGATTCGTATTTATGATATTGCGGATTTTTTATGGTTCGGTATTTTCAAATTCGGCATATTGATTTTCGTAATTTTTATTATTATTACTAAATATCAATCTTTTCCAGGCAATCTAATTGGTAAAAAAGATACTGACAGGATTCTAATAGGCATTGCGACAAATTTCAATAAATTACTGTTATAAAGATTAAGTTCTATAACTAATGTTGACACATATACATAAATATACATATATTATCTATTTATGTGTGTAAGTATGTAGATATATATGTATACACTATACACAATATAGACCGCACACTTTGATGAACATACCAAGAAAGTCTTGGTGGATGGCAATCATCATAATATGTATATTATTAAATATTAGATATAATAGTAAATATGACACTTTGCTCTGTATAGAGACTTGAATCAGTAAGGTTTCTAAGGTCCTTCATAGATTATAATTTTAAGTTTACGATTTCGTCTAATGTCTTGTTTTGAAAAAAAAAAGAATGAAGGAAAACGTAACAACCGATAAGGGTTATTATACACTTGCTGGCCATTTTGTTACATACTTAATAAATGTTGAGCATCACATCCGTAAGAAGCTCGTCTGTTTTAATTAAGATAAGGGTATTCCAATTTTACATTTGGTATTACTCAAAAAATATTTGGAAAGAAACGTTTACATGAAAGATCATCTGTGCAATCGCGTAAGAAATACAAAATATCTGTCTAGGTATTTACAAAATTAAGTTAACTGTAAAGTAGTATAGATGGTTCGAGTAATTTGTGCGCACGGCCTAATGGGTGCGTGAAGCTTGTATGTTTATAGCAGCTGCGTGTGCGTGACAAGATGTACTGATTGTACACACACACCAAAGCGACGCGAACACGGTTTAACAAGATGGCGGCCACCACAAATGCTGCGTTCCGTTTGCCGATTACAGCGCTCTCAGCGCTAAAAGTGCTCAAAACCGTTCCGATTCGTTAGAGCGCGCTAAAAGTGTTATTAGTGCTATTGCAATCGGAACGGTAAATAGCGCGCTAACATTCTGATTGTTCGTCGATTAAGTCTAAAGTTATAATTTTTTATATAATTATAATTAAGATCTTTGACCCTGAATGAAGCAGGAGCCATTTTCTTACATTATTACCAAAGAAAATTAATAAGCAAGCTTTTAAAATCTTTAATCGACTAATAAAAACATCAACAAAGTAACGTCATGTGTCAGTTTTGACAGGCCGTTCACAGCGACCATGCTCCGTAGCGTTGGCACTGTGAGCGGGAAGATGGCGGCGTTTATGACGTCATTGATGACGTATCGATATCGCTGTGAGCGCGCTCACGGGCAATCGGAACGGGTATATGAGCGCTGTGAGCGCTGTAATCAGCAAACGGAAGGTAGCAAAAGTTATGTTGCATATTTATAAGCACACGCACACACAGGGCAGCGCGCACAATTAGTTGAACCTTCTCTGCCTACTAGGAATTTTATTGAAAGGAAGGTATTTTGGGGTATGCTTGGAGTGGTTCAATGTGTGCAATGAGCAGATTCTAAGTTGTATTGACACGTCTTACTGTATGACTAGACAGTGCAATTTCAATTCAAATAAATTGCCGCTTGAAGAAACTCAACTCATATTAATAATAGTACTTACTTTTCGGAAAATGGTTAGTTTTTTGATCGTGGGGCATTTACTCGTGATAGGATAGTATAGATTGTAAATAGCGTATTTTTTTAATATTTTTGATTTGTTTATTCGGTCACAAATTTTAGAAGGTTTTAATTTCGCAAGAGTATTCAATAACTAGCACAAGGTTTTTCATACACATAACATATTTTCCAATGATATTTAAATGCCCTGCAATATTCAAGATGTCCTGATTGGGCTAGTTTATTAGAATACAGTAGGTATGTTTAATTATTTACCACTAAATAAACCTACGTAACCTATCTATGCGAATGCGACAAACATGTGTAGTTCTATAAAAGGCATGGGTATTCGATTTAATAGTGAAGTGTTCGATTTGCATGGAGCTCGAATGTCAAACTAGTAGAGCCTACAGAAAAATAAATCAATTTGTCTTAAAATCTAAGTTGTCAACTTCAGTTAACTTCAGAACTTAGAATCTATATTAGTTGATATACACAGCAGTGCCAACGTGTTCAGCTGTTTGATGTCGTTGGAAACTCTTTCAGGACACTTAAATTAAAAGAATTATTCACACTAAAATGATATAGGGTTGGTAAGTAAGTATATGTCGAATAAATTAGACAATAAAAATAAAAAAAGTTAAAGTTTGTATACTTTGGGAAGGTGGCTTTTTTTCTATATTGAAAACGAGCACTTGGCCCATCTGATGGTACGCATCATCGCATCATCATTCATCATCATCCATCATCAGGCATCCGCAGCCTGGACATTATTAGTCGTAGGTGTTTTATTTATTAATAATGATTGTGATTATTATCTCGGCTAATGATGAACGCCTCAGATAAAATTGTCTTTGTTCCATATATTCGGAACACAACCTCGTAAACATGATTATTATGGTGGTCAAAAAAGGAAGGGCTGTAGTATTAAGATAACTTACTTAGTTGGCTGTTCCAAGAGGAATATGGACCATTTAGACCAAACTCCCTTATATTTACACTGCCATAAGAACCAACCATTAATTTTAGTCATAACCCAGATCGTTGCTACATGTGAGACTGTGTTCGGAATTTGAAAATTTATTTATTTATTTGTCAAAAGGTCTGCCAACAAGGCTTACATCATTTCATTATAAGAACGATTCATCAATTAAAAGATACAATTCAAATGAAGCCTCTTTTACAGACAAACACAGCATGCACATTGTTATATTGGTTTACAATACCGGTTACCTAATATTATATAAATTAAAATAACAAAAATTATAGATCTAAATTAGAAAATAGGTATCAATAAGATTTATTACAAAGAAACAAATTTAAATTAATACAACAAACAAAAAGTAAAAAGTGTCAAATAAAATTAAATTGAATGTACAATACAGTTACAATTAAGGTCAGAAAAAAATTAATTGTCAATAAAACATGTCCATGGAGTAAGATAATCATAATTAAAGAAAATAAAAAATTATATGTAGAGTTAGATTAAATGGAATTGGATTACATAGTTTAACTTGAACAAATAATAATGAATAAAAAGCATTAGGTCTTAAACAATCATAACGGTGTATTAGCAAAACAGTATCTGACGTAATGTAGACTTAAATTGAGTTACTTTATCGCTAAATTGATGACTGAGCTCGTTATATGTTCGACACATTCTAACAAGTGGAGCAAAATGTCCTAGGTTAGTCCTGCATGTCATAGTAAGATAAAAGTTTCTGCGTTTTGTAAGTCTGGGGACCTTTGGAGGGACATCTAGAGCAATTTTTTGCAATAAACTGGGGCAGTCTATGAAGCCGTTAATTAGCTTGTACAAGAATAAGCAATCGTTTAATTTTCGCCGAGCTGATAAGCGTTGTATTTTAAAATAAGACAAACGTTCTTCATACGACGTTAACTGTTTTTCTAATTTCATTTTAAAACATAGATGCCACAAAAATAATTTCTGAACTCTTTCGAGCCTTTTGATGTACACAGCGTAAAACGGGTTCCATACTGGACTACAGTACTCCAGCCTACTACGAACCAAAGTGTTGAAAAGCAATATTTTTGTAGCTGGATTTCGAAAGTCTTTCGTATTGCGATTTATAAACCCGAGCATTTTCAAAGATTTTGTTGAGATTTCTTCGATGTGCTTGTTTAACTGCAGTTTGGCGTCAAGCAAAACTCCTGAGTCTTTAATATAATTCACCCGTGTTATTTGCCCTTTCAGTGTGTAAATATTCGATGTATTTAGGCTACGGCTACGTGAATAACGTACGTGGTAACATTTGTCAATATGAAGCGTCATACTATTTGTTTCACACCAATTTACTAGTTTGTCAAGGTCTTTCTGCAATAATGCTTCGTCGTTGTTGTTGCCTATGGCGCGAGATATTTTTAGGTCGTCAGCAAATAAAAAATAATTAGAATTTTGAAAACACGATACGATGTCATTAATAAAAATATCAAATAGAAGAGGTCCTAAATGTGAACCCTGAGGAACTCCAGACAGTATTGGGTATATATCAGATTCGTATCCGTTTACTACGACTTTCGAAAAACGGCCACTTAGGTATGAGCGGAACCACTACAATAAAGCTCCAGCGATCCCAATGCTTTTTAATTTGTCTATTAGAAGGCGATGGTTTACTTTATCAAAAGCCTTACTAAAGTCTGTGTATATCACGTCAACAGGGTTGCGTTCGTCTAAAGATTTTGACACAGTATCAACAAAGTCTACCAAATTTGAGCAAGTGGATCTTAGTCGAACAAATCCGTGCTGGTTTGGACTTAATACGTTTTTAACATGCCACGCCAGGATAGGGTTTAATAGACTTTCAAATATCTTTGCAAATATTGGAAGCAATGAGATAGGGCGATAGTTTTTTATATTTTTCTTGTTACCCGATTTGAAAATAGGAACAACAAGTGAATTTTTCCAACAGTTCGGGCAAGTTCCTGTTTCAAGGGACCTATTGTAAATCATCTGCAGAGGACGACGTAGAATTTTGGCACAGTTTCTAATAAATAGGGGGGGGCGATTCCGTCACAACCTGCGCTTTTGTATGGATTTAATTTCATCAGAGCTTTGTGAACAGACTTTTGAGAAAAGGCTATTGTTGAGATATGATGACAAGTAGAGGATTCTTCTTTGGTTTCGTGAAGTGAGTCTGTATCAGGTAAATTAAAATCATTTGAAAAACTTTTTGCGAATAAGTTACAGATACTTTCACCGGACGAAGCAATTTCGGTATCAAAAGTCATCTTTGAAGGATACGAGCTTAGATTTTTACGCTTATTTTTAATATAAGTCCAAAAAATTTTACGATTGCTTTTAATTGCTGATTCTATACGATTCGAGTACTGTCGATATGTGCTAATCATTAATTTTTCACATCTAGAACTAAGCAATTCGAAGGAAATTTTGTCTCGAGGATTCTTATATTTTTTAAATTTTAATCTGTATTTATTTTTTTCTTTCAGTAAACGGATTAATTCTGATGTAAACCAAACCGGATACTTGTTATTTTTAGGTTTCTGTATCGGCACGTATGTCTCAATCACTTTATTCATTATATTATAGAATTTGTTTGTCATGTCGTCAACGTTTTGATCACAGGATAGTATTATATCCCATTGTTTGCTACCGATTTCTGCTATTATTGCATCGTAATCTGCCTTGAAAAAATTTCTTTTTACATGTTTGCTCGGTTCTAACATTTTAACTTTGGTTTGCTCCAATTTTGATTCTATAGGTGGGTGTAATTGATCTACCTTAACTAAAGGTTGATTGGCTGCCGTAAGGTGAGTCAATGGTATTGTACTAAATATTAAGTCCAGAGTCTTTAATTTACAATTTTTTCACATAATTATATTGTTTTAAATTATGCATTGCTTCAAAGTCAATCAAAGCGCAACCAAGGGAACTGTTTTTAGCATCGGGTAAACAATATAGGTCGTTTAATTGTTTTGTCCATTTAATACTGCTCAAGTTAAAATCACCGACAATCATAACTTGATCTATATCATTTAACTCTTTATTGCATTTCGTAATGAAATGTTCCAGAATTTGCCGTTGGATGGGAGGAGGTAAATAAACTGCACAAATATAGAGTTTGTTACTACTACTTAAAGCAATACTAATCCACAAGTCCTCACACTCACTTTCCAATTCTATTATTCTTTCCGATGCAATTGATGTTTTTATTGCTATTAAAACACCTCTACCCGATTTCCTAGCGTGAAAACCCGATGTACAACGATTTCGCCTGTAAACGATATATCGATCATCTAAGAGCTCAGCATCATAAACATTACCATTTAGCCACGTTTCGGATAAAACAATGATATCGTAATCATTTAACAAGACGTTTTGAAATAATTCATTTGTTTTGGTATTTAAGCCACGCGTGTTTTGATAATAAATTTTTAAAGGCATGAATGTGATAACATGTTTTATCGAAACGTTCACTATCTAAAGGTTAGGAGTCACTTACACTCTATGCAAGTTTGTCTAGTACGTCCTTATTTCTTAGCTTGAATTTTACTGTTTTCGTACAAATATTTTGCCGTCCCTAACCCAAACAAATTTGTAATTCAATTCTTTCGCCTTTTTTCTTGTAGCTGCATGTAGGGCTTTGGCTTCTGGTGCTAAGTGTTCGCTTACATAGATTGGAGTTTTGGTGTTTCCTCCCATTCCAAGATGTCGTGTGTTTAACTTTTCATCAGGGTTGACTTTATTATATTTGATGCATGCGGCTAAGAGAGCGTCTCTAAGTCTTGAACAACTAAGATTCACTATTATCGATCTAGATCTTGTATTATTTGGATTGAGCTTGGCTGTGCGAGTGCATTTCAGAATTTCTGTCTCCTTTAAATCGATCTTAACAGTCTTGCCTAATTGGTGCACTATTGAAACTAGATTTTCTGACTTACTCTCAGGAACACATTGTATCTCAACATTGTTTGAGCGTGAGTACTGCTCCACTTGGTTAATTCTTTGAGTTAACTTGTGTAACGCTTCCTTGATTTCAATATTTTCCTTTGCGATAGTGGCAAATTTTTTATTCATCGTAGTAAAGGCTGTTTGTTTGTCATCGAATTTATCGCTTAAAAATTTTATCGTAACATTGTATTCAGCGATTTCTTTTCGGATTGCCCTGAGTTCATTACCTAACTTTATTGTGATTGTATCCTCAACCATAAGACTGAATGCTTTTTGTATTTCTGCTGAAATTATGTCTCTAAGTTCGTCTCGTTGAATACAATTACTATGATCCTTAGTGTCCTGCCTCTTCAGTGGGTTACTCTTCACTCGACGGGTTACATTGTCAGGTGCTGCTTGTTCCATAGGGGAGGTCCTCACAGGAGTGTGCGTATTATCTGTTTTGCGCATCTTACTCTTGCACAGTTGACATTTCCAGGTTTGGAGTGTTTATGTAGATATTTCTGCCATTTGCTTTTTGGTGATATTGGCACAAGGTAAGTCATGGTTATCTCCACAATTTGTGCATTTTAAGTATTGGTTATCCTTTGTACTTTGTTTACACCCCGCACAATTTCTTTCCAT
The DNA here is from genome assembly GCA_923062675.1 of Marasmarcha lunaedactyla. Lineage (NCBI taxonomy): Eukaryota > Metazoa > Arthropoda > Insecta > Lepidoptera > Pterophoridae > Marasmarcha > Marasmarcha lunaedactyla. The sequence continues at coordinate 3,912,768 of OV281344.1, forward strand.
TTTAATTGAGTAAAACAATATGTTTTATAATATTATAGTTTTTTAATTTTTTTTTTGTCAAAAAAATCAAAAAGAAATAAGATAATTCCGACTTATGAGAATTCTGCATTTATTAGTCAGTAAAATTGGCGTCTCTAGCTTCGCACGGCACTCATAATCGGGTCTGGCCTCACCTGATAGATCACCTGTGCATATTTGCTAACTGCGAAGAGACATCCCGACTTATTATATCCCAATTGATTAATGTAAAAGTGAGTTTGTTTGTTACGCTTTTACGCCTTAAATGCTCAGCTGATAATCATGAAATTTTGTGCACACGTTATCAGAGTTAAGAAGGGTGACATAGGCTAACTCTTATCAGGAAAAAGTGTGTTGCTGACGGATACGGGTGCGGACGAAACTCTATTAAAAATAAAAATTTTTTTTAACGGAAATTATGCCTCAGTGGAGGTCCAGACTAACAGCGAGAATCACTTGCGCGTTGTTCGGTCTTTCTTCGACGCTCTACATCCTAAGGGTCGTCCCTGCAGGGTGGGAATGCGAATCTGAGCCTGCATCAAATCTGCCAACTGTACCGCTCCCGTTATTCGTTATTATTGCGAGATTAAAGTTAGCTTTTCATTTAGTCCAGCTCTTATTCACAAGCCGTTAATCACAAAACAGTTCAGCTGTTTTCATATGATTTAGAAACAACAAACAAACATGCAACCTTTGACAATTATAAAAAGTATAGTAGGATGGCTTGTGCTCAATTGACATACTTGTTTAGGTACTTAAGCTGGTTATTATCAGTGCACAATGATCGTATTATTAACATAAGTACAAATCTGAGACAATAAAAACACAACAACTGAAACTGGCTTAGTTCCGGCACTTTTATTTCTTTTTAATATGACGAATAAATAATGCCAAGATAATGGAATATAAATCACGAGGCAATAATTTATGAATAACTTAAGAATGATATTAAAAAAAAAACACTGTGCGTACTAGATATCTTTAAGTTATGTATTAAACTGTAACGAGATATCTTCGATTTAATTTATTCTCTGCGATGACATTGGATGAACTTCAATTTTATTAAGATAAAATGTTTTCTGCAGCGTTAAACAAAAAAGTATTAGGATTCTATTTTACCGTCGTTACTTAATTTTTCCTCACATGCAAGTCACAGTGGTACGTTTTAGGGCACAATTTTATAATCCTCTTTTCGTATAGCATATAATTAGAGTGTTTACGTCACCCTTATCACTATGCACACTTGGCTTTAATGACATGAATTTTCGAGGTGTAAGTTAAAAGCCAAATATAAAACATGTTTTTATCGCGACCGCCTTAATAATCCAACTCCATGGACAGCAGCCTTACCCAATCAAGGGTTGGTATTAGGAAACTTACAGTCTAGGACGCTGGCCATCTGCGAGTTGGCAAATTTTTACACATATCTTCGAAATGAATTCTTATGTGTGTGGATTTCCTCACGATTCCTTTACCGTTGCAGGAGTCGGCTTTATGTTTTTTTTTTGTTATTTTTTATTTATTGAGGGTTTAATAAATGCCACCCTCACAATGGCTCTCTAAAACTACAGCAAGACAACATATTCATCTTTTACTTAAGCTTAAATTAACTAAACTATATAATACTTTTGCGTCATCTGAAGTGGGTGACGATAAAATACTATTAACTTCAAATTTATATTACAAGTTCGCAAATTGAGACGGCGTCTCTCCGCCGCGTTCCGGCCACACTCCATTGTAACATGAAAAACATCCTCAACTACTCCACAAAGACTGCAATTTGGAGAATCAGTTTTACGTATTATATAATAATAATAATAAACCGCCAGACAAACACACCAACTGTATGGCTTCAAAGTAAGCAGAGCTTGTGTAATCGTTTAGTTGGGGGCGAACCCAGAATAAACATACGTACCTATATAAATATCGAAAACCATGACCCGAGAACCAACAATTGTGTTCATCACACAAATGAATGATCCGACCAGGCTCGAGCCTCGGACCTCGGGCTAGTACCCATTACGCCACTTGGCCTTTATACCTACTTCTTATCACATTCTAATTTAGTTACATATCAGTGAGGTATTTATTACATCTAAGTAAGAAAATACATTTATTACATCTGAAAATAACAGAGTAATTTACTAATGTATAGAAACACGTGCGTAGGTAATAAATGATAAGGAAATTAGAATGTAAATTACTTGTAAGTCAAACAAGGCATAACATTTTTCAGTTGCTGTGTTAATTGACTTAGGATGCTATTATCAGTAACACTTTAATTAAATTATTTTTCAGAAAAAAGGTTTCCATCCCTAGGTGGGTTAAATCATTAAGTATCAAGTTTTTTAAATTGCAAACTTAACATTACTTATTATTTTATAGAATTTGGACTTCAAAATCATTGCAGTCACTTGAATAAAGCAAGTATCGTTGCATATTTTAACTCTATAAGCAGACTTACTCATATTAGAGCAAAGACAGAAAGAATAAGTTTATTTGCAAAAAAAAATAAAAAGTTAATTCAATTATTAATTACAAGTTTTATAAAATATATAGTTTAAATATATACCTATAAAGTTTATACAGCGAAATTAAAATGTTTTATTATTCGGTGAAGGTTAGCTACAAAAGAAATGTCCCAAGAAATTCAAGGAGTCTGGGCCAGGCATTTGTACACTTTATCAAAAAATAGTTGAAGATGCTTATAACACTTTTTGATTGTTGAATTGTTATTAAAACACTTTGTTTATTGGTAGTAAATGAAACTGTGCATTATTAGTGTGCAACACAAACAAAAAACATCATGGGGGAAAAAATGTCACTTTGGCAGCTAAGGTTTACTTACATCTTTTTGTTGTGTACATCGAGTAGTATCGATGGCTGGTTGCCATTAATCCAAAGAATTGAATTGAATTGTTTTGTGTATTTTTAGCTTATTTAACAGTTGTAAAGTTAAAAAGAAACCGAAAGAAAAAACTCAAGCGCAACGAACAATCAAACACACTGACAGACAACTATCAATGTGATGTGAGTGAAGTGTACTGTGAGTGAAGTGGATGTCTTCTGTGCTTAGTGAACTAACTTCACTAGACAACTTCCGCAATAGAAAAGACTCATTGTCAATGTTGCCCGCTAAAACAGACACAAATAACGTTGACTTTTTTATTTTCTTACCATCTAACTACTAATTAAATCAAATTATTTGTATTTTTCCTATAATAACCATTTATTTATAAATTTTTTTAGATGGTGTACAAATACCAAGCCCACGTTGTGACATTTCTTTTGTTACCAGTAATTGTTAGTAGTACGTACCACCATCTTAATACGTTCTTCGTTTTTTTATCAATAAACTAATCTTTGTATTCAGCAGTAATCTTAAAGCAGCTAAGTAATTTAAATCGCATTACATAAATATCATACATGATCAAATGAATGCAAAAAAACGTCTTTAAAGAATTTTATTTTATTTTACCTTTGTTCATGTGGGTACACTATATCGATTTTGAATATAAATAACAATTGACAAATGTAAATTCAAATTCAAATATTGATTACTCAACATTGACAATTATTTGTTCTCATAGACGTCAAATAAAGCGTAACTCTACCACCAACTCGGGAAAACCTTCGTGAAGAAGAACTGGCAAGAAACTTAACGGGTATAAATATATATACAATGTATCTTTATGTCTGCATAAAGTTATTAATATCTGCATCTGTTAGCTTGTCAAGTCTCCCTCCCCCCAAGTATCCAAACGACGAACACCCTCAAACGGCACCCGTTCACGAGTTAACGCGGGATCCAGCCATCGCCCTCCTCAACCATATTAGAGGGAAGTAAGCGACCGTCACAAGGCGTCTTTGTTCAGGTTTGTCTTTGCATAAAATTTTTCGGTGCGGAACGGAAAGCCGGGCCTCTGTCAAGCGTGATATGTACTAATGACCAGGGGATTTTTAAACCAGGCGTTTGTCGTCCATCTCCCCAGAGTGACAACCAATACGGGGATGGAACACCCCTGTCCAAGAAGTACCCAGTCTCTCTACGATTGGACATCTTAAGAGTTATATTTATCCGGAAACAGACGTAAGCAGATCATTCCACTCCTTGAGGATACGATCAGAATCACTACATAGTATAAAACAAAGTTGCTTCCCGCTGTCTGTCTGTCCCTATGTATGCTTAGATCTTTAAAACTACGCAACGGATTTTGTTCCGTTTTTTTATAGACAAAATAATTCAAGAGGAAGAATCGAAATCGCTTCCCGCTGTCTGTCCGTCCCTATGTATGCTTAGATCTTTAAAACTACGAAACGGATTTTGTTCTGTTTTTTTTATAGATAAAATAATTCAAGAGGAAGAATCGAAGTCGCTTCCCGCTGTCTGTCTGTCCCTATGTATGCTTAGATCTTTAAAACTACGCAACGGATTTTGATGCGGTTTTTCTAATAGATAAAATAATTCAAGAGGACGGTTTTTATGTATAATACATGCATAATAAAGGAGAGAAACACTGATAATCTTAGAGGTTCCTAATGTGATGTCGTAAATAAATAATTTTTTTTGCGTTTACATTGCAAACGCTGGCTGAACCCTTCGAGATAGATCAAAATAATGTATCACAATACTGTACACCTTAAAAAGATCTACAAAATGTATATGTCTATCTCTTAGGAATAACCCACAATAGCCATTTTGTATCCTATACTTATTACGAGAAATAATTGCTTACTTACGAATCGATTTTAAGCAATACAGCATTAATCCTTATCTAATTAAATACCTTAAGTACATTGTGCATGTAATATAAATCAATTTGGCCCTTTACAGCGTGTAATTTGAACGAATATTTTCAAAGATATTACAGGTTTAAAATGCAGGGGCTTAGACCCGTGCGAAGCCAGGGCGGGTCGCTAGTTGATGAAGTATGTTACAACACGACGCAATGTGGAGTTGATACGTCAGTGCATGGAGGTTCTCTTTTACAAACAATATATTTTTAGAAGGATGCGTTTTTATACTATCAGGAAATTTAACATCTTGAGCATCCTATTGTCATGTAAATAATGCAACGATAAAAAACAAGTAAGCGTGTCCAACAACCATTAGCTTACTAAAGAAACAGTGATTCCTTTTGTAAAATCAAATTACCAAAACTTGGTATAATCAGTTTCATGGATGAGTAAAACGATCGTGAGATTTTTTTATTTTATATGCAGTTGAATAAAATAACGTTCATTTTTTTACCTTTCACAATTCTCTTTTGCGGGGTCGATCAAGTCAATGTAATAGCCAGTATTATTTCTGTATTCCAGAATATTTACCTAGGATTCTTTGCCAAATATATTGGAAATATCCTTTTTAATTCTGTATTGCGACATATTCAGAAAAATGAAGTTTATTGCAAAATAACCTTTGAATACGAGGATACCGGCCATTGAGTTTTTCGTTCACTATTGTTTTATTTAAATAGGTAGGAAGTACTTGCTTATAATTTCTGTATAAATGCTTTTATATAAAAAGAACAAAGTACAAATAAAATAAAAAATAAAGAACGTTGATGAAGTGGACATGTAAGTAATTACATGAACAATAAAATTTTACTTTCAATGTCTATAAAAATCGATAATAATAAAAAAAATAAAACGATTGCTCTACTTTCGTGACAAGGTTAAATAAGATATAAAATTTTGGAAATCTGTAATAAAATGCATTTATTCCATGTGAATTAATGTGAAATTGTTTCTAGAAGATGTTTCTGAAGTAACTGGGAGGTGTGACCTGTTGGGGCCTTAGATCATGTGCTTTAAGTTTCGCAACGTAGAGCGTTGTTGAGTTGAGACTGTCGTGTCGTGCGCGAGTCTGTCGCGAGAGTTGCGCTGAATCGGCGCTTGCGCACGCTTCCCCGTACACCCTCGGCCAAACCGCGCAAAACAAATACACCAATGTAACAAATAACACGAAATTTAGTGAATATATTTAATATGAGTTATATTCTGTGCTAGTATACAGCCTTGAGTTTAAAGATTTTATTCAGTGTGTTAATTTAAAGGATATGGCAAGTTTGCATGTTGGCTGGTACGTTTATTTTTTCTTTTTTACTTTAAATTTTTTTTAACTTATTTTTATTTTGACATTAACCTCTGCATTTAAAATTAAGTATCTAATTAACATTGAAATTAATAGGGTTAGGTTGCACAACATACCGGCTGTATGACATAGGAATTGCATTCTTCAGAATCCTAAACTGCCTGTTTTCGTTGAATGAAAATATTTTTGTAATGGATATGTTTACTTCTTATTTTTTAGTAATTAATAATTATAATAATACATTGACAAAACCAGTTTAAAAATTAAAATACATTTAGACAAAACTACAAAAAAAGAGAATGACAACGTGGGCGGCTTTATCACTAAAAGAGTGATCTTGAAGTTTATAAATTATAAAGTAACTAGAACTACTGTTGAGCAGTGCATTTTAGGGAGACATTGAAGGAACATAGTAGACGAATACATTTATACATAAATAACATCAGTTAACCTTTGTAATAAATATTATTAATTACACGTTTGTCTTATTATAAGTTCCTAATTTGGAAACTGATGACGAAGGAGACACGGTGCTCTCCGTGATTCGACATGTAGTTCGTCTTCACACTACGCTTAAATTTGGGTTTGACACATATTTAACTAAACAATATAAATTCTCTCACGAGCTAGATGACAATGGACTGACATTAACCAGATTTTATTCAGGAGAAAGGTAGTTGCAGCAAACGAAACAATTGCAGAATCTCAGATGATTTGATAAAACGTTACAAACAATATTTTAAGCAGTTTAGGATTATGATCACTAGGTACATCACCAGAGATGCAACAGTTATTTTTTAAATAAACTTAGATTTTAAAGAAGTGTCCACTGACTTTCATTTGACTTTTTTTAACCTGTATCTCTTTTTTAGCAATTGTTTTTTATCGATATATTATACTTTTAAAAATCATTCGAGGTTCTCGATCTTACCAGATTAATGGCCTAGTCTGCTGTGAAATAAGTTAGTTAGTTGCATTAGTTCGTGAAAAATGTTTTGACTTTTTGATATGTTTTTGTCAAATTGTAGTTACTTTCCTTCAATGGATTTTAGCATTTACGTAAACAAAAACCAACTGATATAAAATATAATTGTCTATGTCCTTGGTCGTTTATGAAAACCTTATTAATTTTAAATTAATTTATTAATGTATTTGTGACAATAAAGAGTAGGTATAAACTCTTTGCTTAGAGTCACAGATAAATAAAATTACTTCGTAACCAATATACAGAGTGTTTTATCATTAATTGCGAAGACTTTAGGGGGGTGAAATGTGGTATTTTTTATCAACAAATCACTATCCCAATTTTACCTCTCTACCGTAATGAAATGGCAGCCATTTTGTTTTTTTTTACCTCGAAGCCCGGGTGCCTGTACTGATTTAGTCATTGCTATCCATATAGACGTTCTAGCAATACAAAAGATGTCTCATTTGAAAGCTAATAATGTAGACAATCAACTTATGATACATTAGGGTCAATATTTTTTTCACAAAAGAACAAAACAGCGTTACATAAACAAAAATAATTTTTTTTTCTTTTTTAAAACGAACCTGTCACGCTACGTTTTTATAGTGATTTGTCAATAAAAAATACCATATTTCAGCCGGCTAAAGTGTCCGACATTAATGATCGGCCACATTGTATAACCCAGCACAAGTGTAATTCGTCCTTCTCTCTCCGCGCTGTGAATAATCAACTTCAAAACCAACGAGATACCGCAATCTACTTTACTAAGGATCGCCGGCGACCCATCGGTCTTTAGTGCAAGCATTAGTACATCGAGGCTGTGAATAATCAACTTCAAAACCAACGAGATACCGCAATCTACTTTACTAAGGATCGCCGGCGACCCATCGGTCTTTAGTGCAAGCATTAGTACATCCCGGCGACCCATCGGTCTTTAGTGCAAGCATTAGTACATCCCGGCGACCCATCGGTCTTTAGTGCAAGCATTAGTACATCGAGGCTGTGAATAATCAACTTCAAAACCAACGAGATACCGCAATCTACTTTACTAAGGATCGCCGGCGACCCATCGGTCTTTAGTGCAAGCATTAGTACATCGAGGCTGTGAATAATCAACTTCAAAACCAACGAGATACCGCAATCTACTTTACTAAGGATCGCCGGCGACCCATCGGTCTTTAGTGCAAGCATTAGTACATCGAGGCTGTGAATAATCAACTTCAAAACCAACGAGATACCGCAATCTACTTTACTAAGGATCGCCGGCGACCCATCGGTCTTTAGTGCAAGCATTAGTACATCGAGGCTGTGAATAATCAACTTCAAAACCAACGAGATACCGCAATCTACTTTACTAAGGATCGCCGGCGACCCATCGGTCTTTAGTGCAAGCATTAGTACATCCCGGCGACCCATCGGTCTTTAGTGCAAGCATTAGTACATCCCGGCGACCCATCGGTCTTTAGTGCAAGCATTAGTACATCGAGGCTGTGAATAATCAACTTCAAAACCAACGAGATACCGCAATCTACTTTACTAAGGATCGCCGGCGACCCATCGGTCTTTAGTGCAAGCATTAGTACATCGAGGCTGTGAATAATCAACTTCAAAACCAACGAGATACCGCAATCTACTTTACTAAGGATCGCCGGCGACCCATCGGTCTTTAGTGCAAGCATTAGTACATCGAGGCTGTGAATAATCAACTTCAAAACCAACGAGATACCGCAATCTACTTTACTAAGGATCGCCGGCGACCCATCGGTCTTTAGTGCAAGCATTAGTACATCCCGGCGACCCATCGGTCTTTAGTGCAAGCATTAGTACATCCCGGCGACCCATCGGTCTTTAGTGCAAGCATTAGTACATCGAGGCTGTGAATAATCAACTTCAAAACCAACGAGATACCGCAATCTACTTTACTAAGGATCGCCGGCGACCCATCGGTCTTTAGTGCAAGCATTAGTACATCCCGGCGACCCATCGGTCTTTAGTGCAAGCATTAGTACATCCCGGCGACCCATCGGTCTTTAGTGCAAGCATTAGTACATCGAGGCTGTGAATAATCAACTTCAAAACCAACGAGATACCGCAATCTACTTTACTAAGGATCGCCGGCGACCCATCGGTCTTTAGTGCAAGCATTAGTACATCGAGGCTGTGAATAATCAACTTCAAAACCAACGAGATACCGCAATCTACTTTACTAAGGATCGCCGGCGACCCATCGGTCTTTAGTGCAAGCATTAGTACATCGAGGCTGTGAATAATCAACTTCAAAACCAACGAGATACCGCAATCTACTTTACTAAGGATCGCCGGCGACCCATCGGTCTTTAGTGCAAGCATTAGTACATCCCGGCGACCCATCGGTCTTTAGTGCAAGCATTAGTACATCCCGGCGACCCATCGGTCTTTAGTGCAAGCATTAGTACATCGAGGCTGTGAATAATCAACTTCAAAACCAACGAGATACCGCAATCTACTTTACTAAGGATCGCCGGTGACCCATCGGTCTTTAGTGCAAGCATTAGTACATCCCGGCGACCCATCGGTCTTTAGTGCAAGCATTAGTACATCCCGGCGACCCATCGGTCTTTAGTGCAAGCATTAGTACATCGAGGCTGTGAATAATCAACTTCAAAACCAACGAGATACCGCAATCTACTTTACTAAGGATCGCCGGCGACCCATCGGTCTTTAGTGCAAGCATTAGTACATCGAGTGGCATAGGCCTGATAGAGTGATTATATTATTAATCTTTACACTCGTTATGACTCTATGCAAGCACTTTTTTAAGAAAATGTTTATGAGAAAAACTTTTCGTCTTCGACATGTCCATCTGAGTGTTGAAATAATATTAATATTCAAATGTGATCGATTACGAAGCAATCGTGATTAATTATTTTGTTTACATGATTGTTATATTCTGTCGAAATGAAGACGATACAGACAAATAAGGCATTCAAATCTAGTTCTCAGTGAGAAAAAAATTAAAGTAAATATTGGGACGAATTTAAAGATACATCGTAAAGTAAAAGTTAGCAAAAGCTATGACTTGAGATCTGCACAGCGGACATATGAAATTGTCCTGTAGGTAATTAACATCTTAACCCGCTTGTTAATTAATAATTTTGCAAAACCCCAAATAAGTATGAAATCTTGTAATTGCATTTGTTTCTTTTACAAAGATCTTGCATTAGCGTCAGAAAAAATGTTGTGTTTTTGTTCTGAATTTTTAAATCATAAAATTACCTTACCTTCTATTCGAAGTCTGGTTCTCTAGAAGGCTGCAACACAAATTTAAATTTGTTGTTTAAAAAAAACTGTTTTATACAAACATACAAATAATGAATTAGACATTAAAATATACTTGATTATAATTATAAAGGCAACACATTGAGCACAATGAAAGCTTTCTTGATTAAATTAGAGTTCTTATATTTTATTTTTAAAATATTAACTGAGTCATTTTCATAAATTTTAAAACTACAGTAAAACTCACGCGTTTATTGTTGGAAATTTCTTCTAACAATTATCATGCTTCGGTGTGTCTAGTAAGCGATTAAAAATAAATAATTTTGACTATCTAATGAAGTATTTATTGCCAGCATGCATAGATACTAGGCATACACGACAGTTTATATATCCTCAAAAAAAAAAAATTCCTTATCTATTTTGAGTTGGAACATCAAGACATATAATGATTTTGATTGGCAATGATTAAATGGTGTCATAGGCAAGTAAAACTTGAAGCCACCTTGTGACGTCACAAGCCAGTATCGACGCCATATTGCTGGAGCAATCGTTATGACAGATTAAATAATTAGTGTACTTTGTAATGGGTATTTTTGAATGAAATACATAAAACAAATAAAAATCAATATTATTTCTAGGGTCCTTATACACCACAAAACAATGTGGCTTTCTAAAACTAGTCAAATAGCCTATTCGGCAGTTCCTCAGAGCTGAACGCCATAAGTCACATAATGTCCTTCCTTCCTCAAGTTAATTTTAAAATATGCAATACTACGAGTAGGTAGGTATGTAGATGAATGAAACATGGGGAACTTTTTATCTGACTTTTTAAAACTAGTAATTTATATTCTTAAACTCGTTAATCCACAAATTTCTATTGCAAAACCACATTTTGTATCTAGTATATTAAATTATTTATCTTTTAAATGTGAATACATTAAAAAATAACGTGATTCTGTGGCGAATGTAAGTTTCGTGTTTTTGCTATATCAAAGACGATGTATTAAGTGATCTTTTGTTTTTTTGAGTAGGTACCCATGTACTTAAGGAATGTCAAAGACCAACATATTTTGGTATTTATTAGACAAGTATTTATGCAAGTTTCTCAGATAATTTCTTTTTGATAATTATATTTTAAAACTTTTGTAACTTCGAACCTTCGTTGCGAAATTGTTATCGATTCCGAGGTTCACATTTGCTGTTTTCTTTATTAAATATAAGTTAGTAATTGATATTGCAGTGCCTGGGCTACTTTCAGGAAAGAAACCCCTAATTGTAGACACTGTGCAGAACAAATATTTTATTGTGTAAGTGCTTCGAGGCAACATTCGTTCTTATTTTAAACGTTCATCAAAATATGACGCACGAAAAACGGATTAGCCGTTTTATTGACCTTTGACCTTGTAAAAAATTATGTGAATCGTGAAAAGTTGTCTCAAACCTGTATACGTGGATATAATATTAACATGGATTTAAACATTGTCAGCTGATTGGCTGAAATGAGGGCTTCAATTTAGTGCTGCGTCCCGTTTGCCGATTACAGCGCTCACAGCGCTAAAAGTGCTCAAAACCGTTCCGATTCGTTTGAGCGCGCTAAAAGTGTTATTAGTGCTATTGCAATCGGAACGGTAGATAGCGCGCTAACATTCTGATTGTTCGTCGCTTAAGTCTAAAGTTACAATTTCATTAAGATCTTTGACGCTGAATGAAGCAGGAGCCATTATTTCATATTATTACAAAAGAAAATTAATAAGCAAGCTTTTAAAATCTTTAATAGACTGATAAAAACATCAACAAAGTAACGTCATGTGTCTGTTTTGACATGCCGCTCACAGCGACCATGCTCCGTAGCTTTGGCACTGTGAGCGGGAAGATGGCGGCGTTTATGACGTCATTGATGACGTATCGATATCGCTGTGAGCGCGCTCACGGGTAATCGGAACGGGGATATGAGCGCTGTGAGCGCTGTAATCGGCAAACGGAACGCAGCATAATTACACCACTGATTGTCATATCTGCTGATTGCTAATTTAGGAACCTATGTCGTTTATATTAATTAAAAACAAAAAATAAGATGCATTTAATTTCAATAATACTTATTACAACCAACCTTAACCTTGGATTACGCTCACAATTATTATGTAAAATTTATTACGATAGTTTTTCAGAGACTATCTTGTCTCTATTCAGATAGTTCATACATTATTTATCCAAAATGATTTTAAATTGAATTATGCTATATAGTAATTTTAGGGTTCCGTAACTAAGTTCCTCTAAGCCTCTATTGTCAGTACCTAAACGTACCTACCTCATGAAACGTAATAGGACGCCAGTTGAAACACAGAATGTGTACCTACTACTGTTATAATAACAAAACATACTAAAAAACTAATAATTTAATGGAGACTTTTGGTGGAAGATTGAGTCACCCTAGATTGGTTTAAGATTTAGTAATAGCAGTGATAGTAATATTAGTTTGACAATTTAAGACAATGGGATAAACTATTCAAATATCAACGTATAGACTTTAAAAGGGCATCAAGTTCCGTGTGATCCTTGACCTAGGAAGTCGTGGTTGAAGCTACGACTACGTGCCCTCTGCGTGACATTGAAGTTGTGAACTGGTTTGTTTGACAATATTGTTTTGATTATCCGCAAACTGTACAGAAATCTGGTTATGATATAAAACAGGGCCAAAAGTCTACTATGTTAATTGAAAAAACAGGTAGTTGTGTATTCATACTGGGTTTTATTTGAGATAAAATTCCAGACAAACAAACCAACTACATGGCGCCACAGGATAGTTCTTGTTCAATAATTTATTTTTATTTTTGGTGTAAAGTTTATTTGTTTATCGCTGATTAACCCGAACAATAAGATAATTCTTATAGCACAAAAAACTAAGGTTTATAGAGATAATCTTCGGTACATCTAGGTTTCCTAATTTATTGACTCGTGACATCTATTTGTTTTAATCTTATAAAATACAAGATTTATATTATATACAAGGTCTATGTATTTTATATTATACAGATGGATTCGTTTGTTTTTCTGAGAGTATGGAAACAATTTAAATACAGAGGTTATTCTTTGCTTTATAATAACTACGATTACTTTATTGAGACAGAATATAAGTAACAGGGATGGTGCTACGTAGCTGAACACCCCTATTTGAAGCTTTGAATTTGTTGACTCTGCCGTGTATGTATATTTTGGAAGTTGCTATATTTGTAAAACGTAACATTCATTATTTTAGTCGAGCTAAAAACTTAGGCAGGGCTACGCGGCACGGAGAAAGATTAGTGTATGACGATGTACCGCGCCTGCAACTATATCTTAACCAATCATACGCAATGTGCATAAAATTTTTAATGCGCTACCAAACCGTTTTAAATATTTGCCAGAAAACAAATTAAAAGGCAAATTCTCACATTGGTTAACAGAAAAATGTTTTTATACGCTTAATGAATATTTTAAATGTTGTTAAAAAACCTAAATTATGATAAATATATTGCAAACTTCATAAATCTTAAAGAATATACCTAAATTAAAAATTAATAATAGTAATAATAATAATATAAGCTTTATTATCTTTATTGATATTATTGTAATTGTTTTTAAATTATTTTTAATTGAATGAAGTGAATTGTGACGTTTTTTAGCTTTTAAGTAACATACTATTGTAAAATTGCATGCTGTATAATAGTTTTGTATGTGGAGCATAACTTTTTTGTAAACAACTATTTTTTACCACACATTGAGCAATAAATTAATCTGAATCTGAAAATATCCTGAATACCTATAGGTATACAATAGTTACGTAACAAGATATTAATAAAAATCACATATAACATGCAGGTATGCGTTTAAGATCTAGTCAATGTCCAAGTATTATTAAAGTTTTATCATACATACGCAATAATTAACAAATTGCAATGACGAAGAAAGTAATAGACAATATTTGAACAACTATTTTAAAAATTGGTTTTGTGATCAGAATCATATTATCAAAATCTATGCTTTTGGAACCAGATTGAACTTTTTATGATTAGGAAGGATTCCGTTTCCAAGTGTGTAAGCGATAATAATTATTAAAATAAATAAAATAAAACTACTATTGATAAATTTTTGGTAAATCAGCAATACGCTTAGATTAGCTTAAAATGATTTGCCGATTGTTGATAGTAATAAACCTTTACTGCTTTATTACTCAGCGTGTACGGTGAGCACTTTAACTGAGATAAAAAAAATTACATACGGAGTTTAAATACCTATGATTTACTACAATAATAATAATCTTAATTATATAAATAAAAGGTGATGTGTACATTAAAGCGTGCATGCGACTGCGAATTTCGAGTATCATATTTATTAACGGCTCGCAGTTTATTAGCCTGTTATAAATATAACATCACATCAAGCTACCCTATTGACTGCGTACGGAACCCTCGCGTGCTTATCGGCCCTCACTTGAAATATATTTTTGTTTCCTAACTTGAACGTGTTATTTCTTAGTTCGAGGTTATATTTAATTCGTGAAATTATAATCTTTATAGTCTTTTTAGAACCTTAACATTATACAACTTTATTATATTACATAGACTAGCGGCCCGTCCCGGCTTCGCTCGGGACGGTTGATTTTTTTAATAATTTAACTCTTAGTTATATTTTTTTGTAGTGTCATTTCTATATTTTTGTATATACTTACAATCCGAATTTGTTCATCGTTTTTTTATGTACATTTTTCAATATTTTAAATTTTTATCTGATCTTAAGTAATAAAATTTTTTATTTGTATTTTTTTTTGTTGTTTTCTTCAAATTTTTTACTTTTTTTGTTGTTTTAAGTGTGTGTATTTATTTTGAAGACTTTTTCTAAGTCATTGTAATTTTTACATTTCTGTATTTACATTTTTTATTTAAATGATTTATTTAATTCTATTGATCCTTACTTTTATTTTACAAAAGTTTTACCTTAAAGCTTCACTGTACACTATGTTGGCAGTGGTATTTGTAGGTGATAACAAAATATATTGATTTTCAGGAGATCCTACTCGAGAAAGGGCAACATATTATTGCCCATGAGCGGAAAACTCTTTTCTTAGGTCGATGCCGACAATCGAAAAAGTTTGTCTCTGTGGTTTTATTTATCGTAAGGGCAAACGATATCTTCAATGGAAGTGTAACCTTTTAAGGGTTACAGGCAAATCCGTCGGAATCATCGGGAATCGCGGAATGTGAGCGAGCTGTCCGCCCGCGGGCCCAGTGATGATTGTTGCTACAATCACATTGTCTCATAATTCCTTTATCAAAAGTCTTGTGCCATTACACATACTGAGAGGGCTTAAATTTCTCAATAGCATAATGGGAGTACCTCTTTTTAATTTAAGTTCATGGGGTGGCAAGCTGGCAGGATGGAGGGAATTTAAAAATTCTTGTGTGTAGTGCACTATTTGTTCGATGTTGCACACGGTGTCAATTGATTAGTAACATTTAAAATCACCCGGTACTTTTTCCATAACCATTCTATTTATTTCATTTACTGAGGGGCTTTTCGATGACACTATCGCCCTCGAACAGAGCCCAGTGAAATTTCTTTCTGTAAGATTTTTGATGTCGGGATAGATTGTGTCTATAAGAATTTCTAGACTGTTAACAGTTTGAGCTAATTCATTGTCCAACAATACTTGGGGGCTATTTGCAACGGTCGATGATAATTTTCCATGTCCAAATTGAAATATATTTTTTTGAGAAATTTCCATTGTGGTTATTACTTAAATGTGCTCTCATATTTTTGCGCAAATTAAGAGTTTCAATTGATTGCCATAAATAGCTAGCCGGTATAGATAGCCGGTATATAATAGATAGCCGGTAGTATTTGGCGAAAGTCTCCGCCAAACCCAACACAAAGGTTACGCCCCCCGTCATATTGCCTGTTTCTGATGTCTTTTAATGTGCGGTCCACAGCTTCTTCATGAGCTCTATGGCTCATGGTGCACTCATCCCAAATAATCAGCGACGTGTCTGAGAGCATCCCCAGTGAACCATTTTTGCGGATTGAGCATACATATTGTTGTTCTAAAGACACAGCCAACGGTAATTTAAAGGTGGAGTGAGCAGTTTTCCCACTATTTAATAGAGTTGCAGCAATTCCGGAAGACGCAACGGCCAGTGCTTTTCTTCCAGATTGGCGTATTTTGGCTAATATTAAATTGGCAAGAAATGTTTACCTGTTTCGCCGGGCGTGTCCAAAAAAAAAAATAGGCCACCTTTGTTATTTTCCACACTATTAATTGTAGCTTCGAACGCTATTTTTTGGATCTGCCACCAACTTAGGTTCATTTGAGTTGACAAATACTGATAACTCGTTAACTTAACATCGTATGTGCAGCTCGGTATGGTATTAACATTTTGTAGTGAGCGATTCGGAGAAGGTAACCCAAAGTCTCTTAAATTTTAGTTTTCGATCTGTATCAAGCCTTCATTATAAACAACAAAATTATGACCTTGTTGTTGGGCTATGTGTCACGATACGATTTGAAAAATTTAAAAAGTAATCTACAGGACTTGAAACAATTTTGAATACAAAATAATTTATTTGGATAAGGATTAATAAAAAGGTATGAATAACATGCACAACGCGACAGTTTTTATTTTTTCTATGTCTATGACTTATTAAATTCGTAATATCTAGTTAATGGAATAGCCGATTTAAACAATTCAAAAAGTAATCTACATGAATTGAAACAGTCTTGAAAACAATATGATTTATTTGGATAAGGATTTAAACAGAAGTATGAATAACATGGTCTAATTTTGGTCGGTATATCTATCAATTTGTAAATGTTAAAAGTGGTTATTGTGACATAACGATAATAGTTGGACATATAGTATACCGAAGTTTTTTGTAGTTATTGATATGCTCTTTAATATTGTAGAACATTCTTTTGTTCTATCATCAATAGTTTCCGCAGCGCATGCGTCGAAAGATGTTTAATGGCACACCTTGGGTTACGTTTCTAAAGTTTTAGTACGGATCCCTAATCTTGTCTAGCAATAAATATAGCCTATGTTACGCAGGGTGATCGTAGCCCTCTAATGGTGAAAGAATTTTTGAAATCGGCACAGTAGTTTTTGAGTTTATTCATTACAAACACACACACAAACATACAAATCTTTCCTCTTTATAATATTAGTGTAGTGTAGTAGATAGTTATCTAGGTACATCTACACTAATATTATAATGCAGAGTAACTTTTGAGGCAGTTACTAAATTTGGCGTATAAGACGACTTAGTCATAAAACTGAAAAACTTTTCCAAAGTAACAATAGTTGAAGTATGCGGAATGATATTTTGGGCTTCACATATACAGTTCATGTATCCGATTATAAAATTGTTGTGGGAAGTCTGTTGTGTGTAAGTATATACTACTAAGATATCTTAAATAATATTTCGCAGCCAAGGGGATGGTCCAGGCAATGTATAGTCCACCTCACTCCTCGTCCACTGCGGGTTGCCATGTTTTATACATACTTACGAAATAACGTCTAAGCCTTCGACTTTCAGGCGATGATGAAGTGAAGTACCTTCATCTTCAGATCATTCGTCTAAATAGATATACCTACGTATTTGTTAGTCACCAGATATTAAGATCGAGAAGCCAGCTTCCTAACCAATGCGCCACCAAAGTTTAAAACAAATCACTTTAACTGATAACACAGGTGTAACATTTGATAAACCGATCGCTGTTAAATATGTGAAAATAGGTATTCTTGAAGAAGAAGAAAGAAATAAAAATGTTTATTTGATACCATACACAATTTAACCTTAAAACTAAAATAGTTTCTAATAGTTTTGTTAGATACCTATAAGACATATCTGTCAATACGGTCATCAAAAAGTCTCCGTTTAGCTTTATGTCGCGGCAGGAGCCACGGCGCTGGGCTCTTGGTATTCTTGAATTTTCATTAATACAGGTACTCATTCTTACAGCACTTTGTATGCACCCTACGAATATTCAATACACAATCTATGCCTATATTAGAGGCACTACCAACTTACTCGGGCCGGGCCGGCTACAATCGGCACGGCACAAAGTCAAATATGTGTAGATGAGGGTTCGGATAAAATGCCGCCCAGCTCGCTGCCATTTCCGTTGGGGTTTTGGCAAAATACGATTCTTTTTTGTCTTGCGCCTGAGCAGGCACCCGGTGTTTAATGCATCATGCATACCCCGCAGCCGGTCTGCAGGGTGATGTGGAACTCACTTGAGTAGCACCTACCCACTAAACACCACCTTAATGGCTGTAGCAAATTTTGCCGCAGCCTTCATCGTAAGCCACATCCGATTAGGGAAGGGGGTGCACTACAAGGTACGACTAAAGAGCCGACTTATATAAAGCCCGAATGGATGATCGGCACTTGGCAATTGAATTGGGCCGGTATGGTCGTTCAACAAGTGCTGCCAACCCGATTGTTGCCTCAGTGTTTAGTTAATTCTGCTCTCACGGTATTTAACGGAAAATTTGAATTTTCCATCATTCAAAAAGGCTATTTTTGCGTTTTTATAAATAAATAAATATAAGGTTGACATGCCTGTGGCATCGTAGCTCCCAATCGAAAGGACCGATTTATTTTGAAAAAATTATACCCGTGAAGTTTCTTGCCAGTTCTTCTCAGAAGGTTTTCCGAACTGGTGGTAGAGTCACGCTTTATTTAACGTCAACAAGAACAAGTAATTGTCAATGTTGAGAAATAAATATTTGAATTTGAGTGTTTGAAAAGTCACAAATATTCTTAATACACTAATATTTATTAGTTGTCATCGAAGGATTTTAAATAAGAATTGCTGGTATTTTCAGGTTGCAATGGTGGTCGCTATTGTCTGTCATCGCGCGATGCTCCGGCCTCTACCAGCCACACATCGTGTTCATCATGGCCGACGACATGGTAAGTTTACGTAGTTGGCACATAATATCTACAGTTGGAATTCAGATATACAAAAACAGTTAAACAATGCAAGTGCCAGATTACATAAGAAAAGTTTGCTCAGTCACCCATTCACTGGAGTCCTACGCATTTTATAGGTCCGTCCATCTACCCAAAGTTGCGATACACACATGTTTGGGCCGGTTAAATCAAATATGTCTAAATGAATGTTCGGGAAAAAGCCAGCCTTCTAAGGGCGACTAGGCTTTTTGGTTTACTATAGTAAGGTTTATTTCCCGACACATACCCAAAGTCGTTATTAGTTACAATTAAAGTTAATTTAAGTAAAGTTAAATTTTTTATTTTATAGTTATTTAATTAAAATTTAATTAAAGTTATTCGTTACAGTTAGTTGTCACAATTAAATTATATGAATAAATTAAATATTAAGGTCTCTTGACGTGGGCAATGTGAAGCTACTTTATGTTTAACGACGTTATTTTACGTTATTATTCACGAGCAAGACAATTTTTGCTTTTCGATAATGCTATAAAAAGTCTAACTAGTTTTAAAGATTAGGTAAAAAAAGCTGCTTTTTATCATGTAAATTAAGTATACCTAGGCGATAATAGTTTCAAAGTTCAACGATATTAAGTGATATGTCTACGTACATCAATCAATTAAGCATCGTGTTGTAGGCAGCTAAAGATAGATCTACTTAATCATTTGTGCGCGCGGTGCCATGTATGCGTGTACTTGTATGTGACTTCATTTTATGGGGCAGCCGCCATCTTGTCAAACCGTGTTTGGTGTGCGTGTACAATCAGTACATTTTTGTTACAACTGTTGCTCGCGCGCACAATTGACTTGAACTATCTAAATAAGTTTTGTTAGTTACCAAGTTAGTTGCTTGGAGTGGTGTCCTGCGGCTGCGTATCTAAGTGCGAGGTATTAGAACTATCATCACCTTATCGTGTGAGCAGTGGCAACTACTAGCGCCGAAGTGGGTCACGCAGCCTCTGGATTTACAAATTTCTCTGACGTGACTTAACCGCTGTATCTTTGAGACATCAAACGTTACCGACATGATGGTTTTATATTCCCTCCAAAGCATGGAAGCGCTTACGCTCAAGTTCTTTTTTCGCTATTGTAGTGCGACCACTAATCGTTCAAAGCTTATCTCTGTAGGGACAAAACGGCGTTTTTTTTGGAAACCAATTTTAATTCTAATTCAACACCAATCCAATTCCAAAGATAATTTCAACATCGCGTGACTTCTTACTCTTAAAAACAATGTTGTCAACGTTGTATTTAAATTGTAATAAGCTTCCGATCGCATCCTTGAGAGCGAAGTTGATTACCTACGATTTAACGATCAACAAAAAATGCATAGGTACACTCATAGAACTTGGCGGTCGACCATTTTTAGGTCGATATTCGCTTGCGCATTACTCGGTCTATTTATAGACGTACAACTCCTACTCGTCACTAAGCCACGCCCACTGGTCACAATGAATTAAGAATTTATAGATTTTTTAATTTTTCAACTTTTATGGCGGTATTTATAAATCAATGCACATAGTAAGAGTTTTCTGTGATATTATGCGCCCTATTGATGGTAAAACTTTACACTGAAACTGAAACTTTATGCCAAACAAAAAAAATATCATGAAAAATTGTATGCATCAGACATGGTCCCAACGGGCTCTCTTTTGTAAAGTAGACGAAACTTTTCAAACCATCTATCTGTCATATTAAAACAAAATGAAATGAATTCAAAAATAATTTATAGATACTAGAATCATAAACGACTTGTTCATTTGAAATATAAGCATGTAAAATACAAAAGAAGCAATGTGGTTTTTTAGTCACACTGCCATATATAGAGTATAAGTAAGTGGGACAAAAATAAAAGCACCCAATATCAAACAGCAGTCTTTAATAAAATCAAAAAATAAAAACACTAAAAATATACACTAATGTTGGTAAATATAAAACAATAAAACCATCTAATAATAAATTTAACAGATTTGTTGGTTGTAATTCTTGGAATGAGATAAAATAAACAATTTACAAAAATTCACAATCTGAAATTATATATTAACTAGCTTTTGCCCGCGGTTGCACCCGCAAAAATCTTAAACGCGTGGGAATATCGGGATCAAAGGTAGCCTATGACACTCGCAGATAACGTGGATTTCTATTGGTAAAAGAATTTTAAAAGTCGATTCAGTACATCCAGAGATTTCCCTCTACAACCTCACAAACTTTACCTCTTTATAATATTAGTATAGATGAGGCAGTTTCATGAGACATCACATCAAAATGATTTGCGATTTATTATTTGTTTATTTGCTTTATTATTATCACAACAGGCAAAACCCAATTTCGCTGACAAGAAGTTACATAATAATGTCCAGTAACAATGTGAAAACACAATATATAT
This sequence comes from Marasmarcha lunaedactyla, assembly GCA_923062675.1. Lineage (NCBI taxonomy): Eukaryota > Metazoa > Arthropoda > Insecta > Lepidoptera > Pterophoridae > Marasmarcha > Marasmarcha lunaedactyla. The sequence continues at coordinate 3,934,479 of OV281344.1, forward strand.
TCTATAGTGTAAAATAAAATTATACAGTGATATGTCTCCCGGGAGTTATCTTAATTGAAAATATTTTCTAAATTAAATACATAGTAAAACCATTATAACCTACTGTCATGTTTAATTCTCGAGAAATTTGATTAATATTTCGTCCTTGGTAATGGAGAACCAATATTTGAGTTCTCTCATCTCTTGTCATATTTCGAGGCATTATTGATGTCAATCCGAAAAATACAGCACATCAAAGGTCCACTTAATCACAGCACAGGTTATCAAAAAATCAGAAATCGGTCAATTTATCAAAGCAAAGGTCGACAGAAACTCAAGGAACAGTCCAAAGAACACGCGCAGTTCGAAAAAACGGGAACACGGGATCAAAAAACAGATGCGTCTACAATCAGCGTATTACAAATTGCAATTAAATAAAACTAATTTTAATGTAAACAAACATGCGAGTCCTTATCCCTAATTTGTCGAACTCGGAAGTGAGCGGAGTCATACGCTCCTTGACACTGCAAACAAAATAGATGTACAAGTGGTCTACCGCGAAGTTATCTGATAGTACCTAATGTAACCACTATTGACAGCTGTCAAAAAAACCTCAATATTAGTAGCGATTTCGCATCTTTGGGTTGGTCAATCCCAATTTCAATAAATGGCCGTATAAAATGAAAAAATTGGCGCTAGTATCGCATTCAAAAGTAAGAAACATACAAATTGGATTGCCGATTCATCGGAAATGTTTTGGTGGGTACTCAGCCCTAGTAGGTTCTTAATAAGTATCGAAACGAAATAAAAATAACTAATTATCAAAAGGCCAAAGTTTAGTGTATGTTCTGCTAATAAGCGTTATCCATTGGTATACCATCAAATCTGATATAAAATTATAAAAGGTGAATATCTTCAATAAAATAAATAAATAGGTACTACATTAGCAGTAGGTTAAATTTTTCAATAAAGAGTTACTATTTTGTCAGTTACACCTACGTGCTACGCTTCCGTCGCGCTAGCCGTTGAAGCTAAACATTTCATGCACGTTTTCAATAAATAATCCTTAATTCATACTATGTACCTAGGCACTCCTTTACAATTAACGATGTTCGAACTTGGCTTGGGCCCTTGTGTTCCTTAGTTTAACGTAAAAATTCCTGATAGGCTGTGAATATTGACCAATAAGCTTGACCGGTGGCTTACTCGGAAGACCCGACGCGCAATGCGCGCACCCATAGCAGGCTGCAGTGCCCTGTTTATTTTTCGTGCAGATTTATATAATTTTAGATAGCGTTTGGTGTTAACCCCCAGACGCAACAACGTAGTTATAAGTTAACGCGTGTATCTGTCTCCCTTATGAAAGGACCAATTTAAAAGCGATTTTTATTTTTTGAAAGCTAAATAAGTAAAATTATGGCAAATAACTTTTGGTTCAGTATAATGGACACACATACCCTCTTGGATATTCCATTCAAAATATATACTATTTATGCATACAACAAGCAATATTTCAACAATCAAACACTTGCAGTATACCGATATGATGGTTGCCTAAAGAGTTCCTAAACTCACTCCCAGTTTGCCATCCTTCTTTCCCACTACTTCTACATACCAACTTGTATATTCCAGGGTTGGAATGACGTCTCATTTCACGGATCAGACCAGATCCATACACCGAACATTGACAACCTGGCGTATCAAGGAGTCATCCTGCAGCAGTATTACAGCGAAGCCATCTGTACTCCCGCGAGGACGGCTTTGTTGACCGGGAAATACCCGATGAGGCTAGGTAATTGGGCATTGCTTAACTTACCACGACTTTTGATGCTATTAGAATTAACAACCTACCTTAAGAATCAAGACCTGGGACCTGTCTTGCCCTGTTTTCTTTGGATATTGACGTTCCTATTGACTTAAACTTATGTTTTTTTTACAGCAGACATACGTGTCATACGACAACACAACCCACCTTCCGCCATATCTGGTTATACATATTTTGCGAAATTCCTGCCTTAAAATATTGCTTCTGTGGTTATCCTATGCCGGCAGTTCAATACTCTATTTGAACTAATTGAAATCTAAAAAATAGAAGGCTTTAACATATTTTTTACGTAACTTTCGTTGGTACTCACTCACGATATTCCATTTTTAATTATTTTTCTGGACCGTTGTTAGAGTATCGATCAACTGTTCCATTTTCAGTTCTTTTACCTGCTAATATTCCAACGCATAATTTCGTATATAAACAGGTATGCAGGGCTTTCCTCTCTACAATTCCGAAGACAGAGGCATCCCACCAACAGAACGACTTCTTCCATCCTACCTAAAGGAGCTTGGATACGCCACGCATCTTGTTGGCAAATGGCACGTTGGAATGTCAAGAGAAGAGTTCCTGCCAACTAGGAGGGGATACGATTCCCACTACGGCATGCGCGGAGGGTTCATCGACTACTACACCTATGATAAAATTGAGATGGTGAGAATTTTTTTATTTTAGTTTGACTTCATTTAAAAGCTGCCAAATAAGTGATACCAAAAATAGAGAGGGTCTTGCCTAACAAGTTTTGCTGAACATGATAATAAGGTTTTTCTTAAACTAGTGGGTAATCTGCCTACAACAAAGGCAACCTAAATGACGAATGAAAAAATATAAGTACCAAAAATAAAATAATCTTACCTTAAATTATTTAATAGAATATCTGTTTATAAGATAACTACCAGTTCACAAGGAAAACTGAATCTGTTACTACATATTATAATTATTTGTACACAATTAATAATAGAGAGGTTTGCGTCTGTCAATTTGACTCATGTAGGTATATAATTTTTTGCGATTAGTTGATAAAAGTCACAAGAATCACAAAAAAACATTATCAAATTAAACCCTGAACATATTTATTATGTTTTGCTTTAATTAGTATTAGTCATTGGAAAACATGATTTGGCGAAAAATGCACACGAACACTATACCAAACAATGTAAGCTATATAAAAACAAGGGATAATTACTTTTTCATGTATTGCAAACTTTCAAGGTCAGTTCCGATCATATTTTTTTACTAAACGGTTCGATTTGGTTCGGATTCATTACTGATCAACTTAGCTTGGAATATATTATCATTTTGACACAAGTAGAGGTAATAATTACGCTGGAGTCTATTTATTTATTTACTTGAAAAAAGTTATCACAGAATTAACCCAGCTAAATTGTAATTTATTTTATACTTTGAAAATGTCAGGACAAATTTGACAAGATTGGTGTCACGTGTTTTTAGAATATGTACATAACAGCTAGCCGTTTCGTTGAAAGGATTTGTTCAGCGAACCGGCTTGGTGTAATTGCGATTTTTAATAATGTTTTTACAAACTTGGTGATGGCCTGCGATTTGCGCAAGTTCAGCGAAAGAAGTGAACGTGGTGCGGTACCACCCGGCGAAGTGCCGTTATGCAAATCATAAACAATTTAACCGTCCGCCATCATGACATATGCCAGTGTGGTTTTCGCTCACGCCAGCAAGTCGAATATCAATCACTTGCAGGTTATTCAAAAAAGGTTCTTACGCAAATGCGTCGGGGCCCCGCCCTATGTCCGCAATTTAGATCTGCATAAAGATCACGAGCTGCCCACTATTGCCACGTTGATGAAGTTGGTATCTAGACGCTAATTCGATAACGCTCCCCACCATCCCAACCCGCTGGTCAATAAGTCAGCTGACTACACAGCCAACCCAGACGCGCCGGTCCGTTACAGGCGTCCGCGTAACGTCTTAACAGATCCCGACGACGCTATTACAACAAGGAACGCCGGCGTTCCAGTTAGAAATAGGGCAACACGGCATTCGAATCGCCTAACCCACCGGTGGGCCAGGCTAATGCGTCGTACGCATTCCTACTGAGTTTCTTGCTGGTTCTTTGGCAGTAGATGATCCTTTCGAACCAGTGGTAGTTTCAATATACGACGTCCTAAGCCGAGGTCCGTGCCCACTCGGGTGCCCTTAGGCGTATCGTATGTAGGAGTAGTTTAAGTTCCGGCTAAGGCCCTCAGCGGCAGGCCACAAAGTCCGGTGAAATTGAAAAGGCTTATAGGGCCATAAATAAACTGTCCATTTCGAAAAAAAAAAACCTGCGACATTTATACTTTACAGTATAAAACGAAGTCGCTTTGTATTTGACCATTTAGCTGTATCTCAGATAATTTAAAAGTAATTGAATTATGCTTTACAGATTTCATCGTTAAATTGGTACTTAATACTTCTCCATCTCACTACTGTAGAAATCATTATAATATTTCTGAATATTTTAGTGGCCTGATGGCAGATCGTTGTTCGGAATGGATTTATTCGACAACGACATTCCCCAAGTCAAAGAAGACCGCTACATTGTGGATGCACTTACTGAGAGAGCTATTGACGGTAAGAAAGGCTATGTTCTTTTTTATCTTCACTATATGAGATTTGAACAACAACATCTAGAGATAAAGTATGTAAATCGTCCAAAAAGAAACGCGCTCACGACGGAACGTGGAGCTGAAACCTCGCACTCGGCACAATGATTTCTTACAATCCATAAATACTAATACAGAAGCCCATTAAGTAATCTATCTCTTTTACTCCGCAGTAATAACCAATCACAACGCATCACAGCCTCTCTTCCTGCATCTGACGCACAATTCCCCCCACTCCGGTAACTCTGGAGGGGCGCTGCAGCCACCATTGTTTTCTACGGTGAAGAACAGACACATTGCGTATTCGGATAGAAGGCTTTATGCAGGTAATTATAGGGGCTTTTTGAGGGTGAATCTAGGCTTAGGTAGACTTGTATATAACGTGATCATACGTCCCGTTTTGAACGGGACAGTATATTCGATTGTCTATCCCGTTGTCCTCAAAAAAGCATCAGGACGCAAATTTGTCCACTTTTCCAAAAACGCGCGAAAATGTTATTTATTTTACAGTTTTAAGAACTGATAACGATGTTAATAACTTAGTTGAAACCATCTTTTTCTTATTCCACAAACAAAATCATTACTAAGCTGTATTGAAGCAAATCTGTTATTCTGACAAATATACCACAATCTTAGTGAAAACCTTGTTGCTTAATATTTTTAAGCTGTAATAATAACAAAACTACGATATTTCTAAACGGGAAGTTAAAAAAGGATATTTTTTCATTGAGAACCGAAAGATGTCCGATCATTTTATATACAAAAGTAAATGATAATTAATATATTGATAACGTGACTAAATAGGAAGACAAATCTGAAGTTTCATTTTTTATAACAACGAGATACAAAATTTTTGAGCGGAGTTTTGTAGCAGTGGATTCTATGAATGAGAAATAATGAAAATATAATTGTTAGTGGAACTTTAATTTTTTAATAAAACCTTACACACACACTACTGTTTGTCTTGGGGTTTATTACTCTGGCATTATTATTTCAATGGTCGTATAAGGTTTATTTTTTATTTTCAGAAATGGTGACTTATCTAGATCAGTCAATTGGAAAGGTTGTCAAAGCTTTAGCTGAGAAACAAATTTTAGATGAGACTATAATTGTATTTCAATCAGATAACGGCGCACCAACCACCGGATTCTTGGCTAATTTGGGTGTAAATTTACCATTCCGGGGTAAGAAGGACACACCATGGGAAGGAGGGGTCCGAGTGCCTGCAGTCATTTGGCATTCCTCCTTTAGACCAACAGTATGGCAAGGACTAATGCACATCACTGATTGGTTGCCTACGCTCATAACAGCCGCTGGAGGACAACTCAAAGGAGACATAGACGGCGTCAACCAATGGGAGTCCATCATTCAAGACGCTGAGTCCAAAAGAAGAGAAGTTCTAATTGCTGTTGAAACCAACAACAATTACCTCGCATATCGGGCAGGGGATTATAAGATAGTCGTTGGGAACGTCTCAGGTACCAGCAACGGTTATTACGGAGAAGAGTACATGGTGAATAAAGAAAGCCCGCCAGAATATTACCCAGTGCTTACGTCCTGTGACACTGCGAAGGCGTTCGAGTCTCTGGGAATGTATTTGGATAATAACGCAGTGAAATCGATAAGAAAAGCTGCTACTGTAAAGCAGTTGGATCCAATTAGAGATAACACGCCTTGTGTACCAACGCCAAGTGAGTATTATTTAAAACTACGTTCTCAATTATGACATAATACAAGTAGGTAGTAGTCTTCGTCCCGATGAATATCTAAAGCGTCATTGTCAATAAAGTACGTCTTCTTATGGTAGCGTCGGATGACGGGACACTCACTTTCCTCGTATATGGTTGAGGAGGGCGATGGCTGGATCCCGCTTTAATTCGAGAACGCGTGCCGTTTGAAGGTGTTCGTCGGTTGGATAAATATATATATATATATATATATATATATATATATATATATATATATGCCAGTTCTCCTTCACGAAGGTTTTTCCTGTTCCTGTTTTTGTGTATTGTAAAGGCTAAGCTGTTGATTTGTTTGGTTTTGGTCTGTATGATTATTTTTTTACTTAAAATATTTTCATACTACAAACTTTGATTAAATTAAAAAAGCGAGTGATACGTTCTCACATGATCTACTGCAGTAATGGATGTGGTACTCACACAAACTCAAGTACGTATGTTACGTTTATGAAACTTTACATTAATAAATTGAGAAAGACGGAGTGGTGCAAAGACGTGACGCGCGAGCAAAGCCGATTTCTTACCGTATCGCCTCGATTCTTTTCTCGTAGTGACACTCGGATTGCAACAAAGTTAAAGGGAACAAGATTTCTGAGGTCCATGCGTCAAAATAATCACTGATCTTCCGCCATTTTACTTTAATCAAAGAGTAGTAAATGTATCTGGCGATAAACAATACAGTAATTATTTAAAGATTTTGAGTTTATTAGAATAGAAAGCCAATGACTTGCTATTTCAGTACCTAATTAGTTTTATAATGCTTAACAAGTGTAACATAATTTATAGTTTTCACGTTACATTTTTCTCAATATTCACCCCTCCCTCCTCAGGTAAAGGCTGTTTATTCAACGTGCGACAAGACCCAACAGAAAGCCACGACCTCTGGCAGCGAGCTACCAGGATAGCAGCACTCCTCAACAACCGTTTACGAAACCTCTTACTCACCCAAATGAAGCGTGGACCCACTAAACTTGATGCTAATGGAGACCCGGCTTTATACGACTACATATGGCTTCCTTGGATCGACAGAGCTGATGATTCAGTCAATAGTTACTATAACGAGCTAGGCCGAGCGCTGGGAAACTCCTCAATTATAAGTGCTGAAGACGTGACGACCGCTTCTCGCAATAACTGCAACGGGACAGCGAGTTTCACGAACCTCTTGTGCCTTTTACGGAATGTTTTTTAAGTGTTAGGTTAGTTAAAGGTTGTTTTGTGGAAACTGAGGTATTTGAAATGCATTTATTTTTATTTATTATTACGTGACTAATATTACTGTGTGTTCTTGTTTGTGATTAAAGTATTGTGTGTAGCTATGGTATACTAAAATATTTTATACGGCGTTCTTTCCTTACCCAGTGTGATATCGAAATACAGAAAATAAGAATTAATAGTTGTTTCTTTTATCACCTTAAGTTAATGCCAAACTTACCGTTGTGACCAGTGTGTCGAGAGCGAGGTGTCACCTTGATTTAACGCCGTGACTGCATACAATTTTTGTATGAATCTCAGTTGGTGTATCTTCACTCACTTTAACTTCAGATGTTCAAATAATTATTTTATTTAATAAGTATATTTTAATAGTTTATTCATACAAAAACAAACACGCTCACGTGAAGGTGAAAATTCGCTCACGAGAATCTCGTTCATAGTTAAGGAGTTCAAAACTTCAAGGGGCTACTTTATGAACACATAATCTAAAAAAAACCACGATCGAAGATACTTATCAAGTTCATATATTCAATTTCTTTCTCTTTTTCCTGGGAGTTATTTCTTGAGAGCTAATCTCAATCTTTAAATTATTTTCAACTTTAATTTCTTCTTTTTTAACGTCCTTCATAGTATTGATCGGGATCATTTCTTGAGATGTCGAATCTGCAGGTCGTGTGCTTCTGGAAAACAACAAAGACAATTCAGTATCTTTTCACGGCACATAAGACAGACATCTTGTTTTTACTTAAGGATAATAAATTTCATTACTGTGCCTTCTGGCTTATTCATAAATTGGCAGAGAAACTTAGGAATACACACAGATTTCACTTGCACGATTCATAATCATTTTTTTTAAATTGAATATTTAAGAACTGAATGAAAGACACAGACCATATTCATAAGGATACGAATACAAAATAAATAACATATTCTTTTCAGATTAATAAAATGCCTATGTTTGCTCACATTTATCCAAGGCATTCACTTGATAGATAAGTGTGTAACTTAAGTAGTTACAAAGATCAATAATATATTAGTGGGATTATTGGCCATGGATAATTTCATACTTGATTTCCATAAACACAGAGTGTGACAAAGATGCGAATAATAAATAGTTTCACCTAATTTTGCTCACAAAAAATATTCTTTTTTGCAGTGGAACTAAACTTCAGTTTTATGAAAAACCCGCACTTTGCCTGTTTGTTACAGAACACAATTTGTTAACGGTTGTTGTAAAATAAAAATAAAATTCAAAACAGTATTTTATTTCCGATTACCAATTTAAAGTTTTTAATAACCGTTTGAAGAACTCAAACTTATTCAAAACTTTCAAACAGATAGCTTTCTGGATTTTTTTTACCATCAAGTCATTTTTCAGTTGGTATGTTACTGTTTGAATTTCAGTTTCAAATTATTTTTAACTTATTTTGTTTCACTTAAGTTTACTGTTTTTGTTCTGATTTTAATGCTTATTTTTTGTTTCATATATTTATTTATTTCACAGTTTTTGTACACACATATGAAAACAATATAAAATACCTTAAAGACTAAATATGTACAAAGGTACGGCTTATTTCTAAAAGAAATCTGTTCCAGCCGACCTGTGAGAGGAGAGATAAGTATATAACAAAGTAGTGTGTACCTACTTTAAACATACAAAAATTATATACTTAAAACCGTAAATAGACTTAGATATACATACATAAATAAAATAAAATACAATAAAATATATACAATCTAAAGTTGTTTAAAAGGAAAATGTATAAATGCCAAAACAATACAAAACTTACTTAATAAGGGAAAAGTAGTGGTCTTTAACTCTTTTTTCAAAGATAAGTAGTGTTTCTGACTCGCGGATATTATAAGGGAGTGAATTCCACAATCTGACTGCATGAACGGTAAATGAATAGGAGAAAAAGTCTGTTTTATGTGGATGTATGTGAAGGAGAGTACGCTTATGTGCTCTGCATGGCGCCTCTTTCGAATGAGTAAAAGAAAGAAGTTCGCGAAGATATTGCGGGGAGTTAGGATTATAGAGAACATTAAAAAGGAGGCAGAGGATTCGCATGTTTCTACGAAGTCGGATAGGAAGCCATAAAAGTTGGTTAAAAATAGTGTCTTATTGATTTGTCTTTTTTTCGTAAAACATGTCTTATGAATATAAGATCTAAGACATGTTTTAGTTTTATATCTATGCACACTATTCTGAGTTAATGTTTTCTTATGTTTACAAAAGCAGGTTCTTCTAAAAAATTTAAAAATAAAAATCCTTTTAGGTAGCTATTCCATAATTTTTAGAAAAATATTGTCTACTGTAGTTATAATTCCACCCATTCCGTTCAGTTACAAGTCGTCTTTTCTGTTTTGTTTTTTTTTTAGATCAGGATCAGGATTATTCTTAATTGTAGTTACGTCTTAATAAATGTCGCTGACGTGATATTGTTACAATAATAAAAATAAAATCCCCGGACTACTACACCAACTATATGGCCCCAAAGTAAGCAGAGCTCGTGTTATGCTTATGTATAAATATCAACAACCATGACCCGAGAAAAAACATCTATGTTCATCACACAAATAAAAGCCCCGGCCAGGACTCGAACCTGGGACCTCCGGCGTATGAGGCAGGGCTACTGACCACTACGCTACTCAGTCCTCATTATTACTAAAGACTTTTTACTAAATCTTAATAATCTGTCATACAAAATTTAGAATTCTGACTCTAAATTATCTTTTTCCTTAAATTCTTGTCAGCATGCAGCCACTTGTAAGCAAAATGATATTCCAGACAGAGGAGCAATATAGAAATTCAGTAATTTCTTACAGCTAAATCTTCTAAAAAACTTAATTTCTACAGTGTAGCTTTACCTGATTTCTAAATTAGTCTTTGAAAGCGCAATGTTATTTAAGAAACACTAAAACAGTGGTTTTTCAAATTTGATTTTCTAATTCTCATCTAAGGTTGATTTGAGAGGCCGCCGAACATGCACCGGCCGTGTTAAAATCCACGCGATGACAAAGGATCCTGGATCCAGAAGTAGGCGATTCCTTTAACCGTAGCCTGTACAACTGTTTACAGTTAACAGTTTGTTTCAAAAGTACCGGTAAGTATAATCGCGACACGTTTTCAAATAGAATCTGACTTATTTACTTTATAAACTGAATTTTGATATTTTCAATACTGAGACAAAGAATACTAAGATCTCAGTAATTACTATGACCGTGACAAAACGAGAGTAGCAAAAAGGATTGTGTCAATAACAATGTAACAAAATAATATACATTCGAAGCAGTTTCATTCAGAATGTTTAACAAATGTCGACTTGTAGGTAGGTACTTAAAAAATCCTTTGAATTGCCACAACGTAAAAACTGCCCTTTTACTACCAAAATAATTATTAAATTAGTATGACAACAGACATTCCCTACACAGTCACAACAATTGTATCAGTCACGAGCTTTAATGGAAATTTCTTTTAACATTGATACATTTTTCTTATGTAATAGATATTTAATTACTTACGCAATTTCTTCCTTCACTTCAACCTTTATCTGCTCCTCAGGACATTGAATCTTCTGTGCTAAAGTATGTTCAATAACATTAGACGTGCCAAAGATATCCTCATAATGTTTGTGTTGCTGTTTGTGTTTTTCTTCATTGAAAGCGGGGGTTTTTAGATCTGAAATTTTGTAAATATTGGTTATAGTCACATCAGTACAAACTAAATAAGATTGATTTCAGTAAGTGCATTTACTTTATCCCATCAAATTGCTATAGTTGCCCTTATAGTTATTTATGCCAGGTTCCTATTTTTTATAAATACTTCTTAAAAGTTCTAAATAATTTACAGTTAGGAACAGTTTAACTTGTTTTGACACATGTATTATCCTGTATATCAGGTAACTAATATTGGATTAAAGATGTCCATGAGATGTTAAAGTTATTTACTTATCCTACAAATACAACAAAAACAAAACTTAGACGGGAATATATGAATAGATAAATGTACATTTTTTTCTTAAAAGCATATGTACATTTATATATTCTGTACATTTATAGATCCTTTTAATAAATCAGCAATTTAGGATTAACATCTGTAAGATCAACAGACATTTTTTCAAGTGATAATAGTTTTGTACTCAGGCAAATTTACCAGTAAAAATTTACCAAAACATAATTTATTCCAGCAATGCCATAATGGTCTTGCATAATTTTTAAATCTAATTCTTTCATTAATTTATTAAGTGGTTAACAGGAAGGTATAAATAATATTAAGTAAAGATACGTTATAATAATAACATTTTTAAATCCCCAGACAAACACACCAACTGTATGGGTCCAAAGTAAGGCGAACTTGTGTTATGGGTGACCATACAGCGAACTGGGGGGGGGGGGGAACTCAGAATAAACATCAACAACCATGACCAGAGAGCAAATTACTAACTACGAAGCTACTTAGTCATCATAAATAATAATGATTAGTAATTATTTTACAACATACATTGTAGCACCTTTATGTTTTCTCTCTTATACCTTTCAATTTCCTTATCTTTTTTAATTAGTAAATCTCTTAGCTCAGTCTCACTATTTCTCAAATCATGAACTGTTTCTAGTAGTGGCTTTGTGACTATTTCAAAGAACTGAAAGAAAAAAAAGGATTTTTTTTAAGCATAGCTTTGTTGTAGCCGGCAAATGAGCATGCTGATGTGTATCCACCTGATAGTGAATAGCATCTATGCTGAAAGACATCAATTGTAGATTTTATTGATTTATCATAATGTTATTTGCAAATTTTGCCTCATGTTCATCATCGAAGCTTTTTCCTTGTAAATGATAACAGACAGACCGGAATAAACTGAAATCCGTTGGGGCTAAGTCTGGCGAATATGGAAGGTGTGGCACTATTTCCCAGTTGAGCTCCAGTAGGTTTAGTCGGGTACTCTTAGCAATATGGTGTGCGGCCGGACATTGTCGTGAAGGAAAAATATTTTGTCATGTTGTGGACGTTTACGACGGAGTTCAAGCTTTAGATTTTCAAGTTGATTACAGTATACTATTGCCATCATCGTGGTATTAGTAGGAAGAATTTCCCAAAATATTTCTCGATGTATGTCCCACCAGACCGAGAGCATCACTTTCCGGGTATGAGGATCTTTTTATGGGGTTGGTTTACCTGGTTCGTTGCGGCCTGGCCACAGGCGCTTGCGTGTGTGGTTGATATAGATAACACACTTTACGTAACAACGAGATGGTCTAGAAGCTAAATGTGCGAAGGAACGATAATGGTATGCACAGATATCTGCATGGTAAGTCAGTTGATCTTTGTTCAACTGGTTGGGTATCCAAACACTATATTCAAACCCAAACCGTACAGATACTTTTCCACCGTGCAATGAGAGCATCCGAGCTTAAGAGCCAAAAAGCGCGTTGGGCTTCGAGGATCTTCTTCAATTAATGCCTGCAGTTTATTTATATCTATTTCTACCGGACACCCAGACCTTGGTTGATAGATCAAGGAATAGTTACCCTTGCGGAATTTTTGGGACCACCGCTTTGCTGTAGCTTCGGAGACTGCATCATCAGCTATCCTCTGGCATATATTACGTGCAGCTTCTGCAGCCGAATGCCCAGATGGGTACTCATATAATAAACAGTGCCGAATACGCGTTTTAATATCACTCATGTTTTTCGTAGTTCTTTAAGCAATTGACAACCGAATATTACTGACGGCACGCTCACGACTCGCTCTCTATATACCCCCTACAACAAAACTCTCTCGACCTTATCCAAAATTTTCAGAAAATATAAACTGAAACGCTCATTACTTACTAGCCAACCCGATATTTTATTGAAGAAAATTAAGAATTGTACCTAATTTAGTTTCTTACAAATATTCAAAATATAATTTTTGATTGTGTTGTGCATGTTGCATATTTACAAAAATACAATATAGATGTACAGAGCATGACCGCACATTCAATACCTACATCATATAACCTACATTTTGTATGCCAATATTGTCAATTTAACAGAATTAAATCAGTGACTAAACAGCACTCTTTTGGTTCGGTTATTTTATTAACATATACCCTACCATGCCCAACATCTAAAACTGTTAGAATACACTACAATAATTTCTTAAACTATTTCCTGAGTTTGTTTACATGTTTCCATTATTTGTATACAAACTGCATGTCTTTTTACTACTTTTTCTTTTTCCTGGAACCCACCTGATGGTAAGTGGCATCCACACCCATGGACACAATTAATCATAGGCATCTCAATTATTGTGATTCTGTAATCGATTAATGATTTCTGCCAACCTTTAATGGAAATCGCCTTTGTTGCAGCAATTTCAGTGGCTTTTCCTTCCCTCTCAAACGGGACTTACCCAAAACCAGTTGTATAAAATTATTAATATAAATTATTAATTATGTTGTGACTGTATTTAATTACTGAATAGGTATGTTTATACATATGTGTGAGTAGCAGATATTGGAAACCTTGATACTCCACCATATTAATCATATATAAGGATTGGCTAGAAAAACCTCTTTTTCCAATTGTTGGATTATAAATTACTAATCTAGAGGCTGGCAAGGACAGCAAAATTTCATGATTTCTTCGAACTATGTAAATCAGTCACTGACAAATACTCTTTTCTTACCAATTCTTTTGAACTTCTTAGCAACTGCAATCTTATTCTAAATGGATAACCATAACTTTTGACAATAAAAACTGACAATGATTCTTCATCTGGAGTGATTTCAACATTTCTTAGATTTTCAGGATTTTTAAGTATTTCTTTCCCTTTTGTAATGAAAGCTTCATCATTATTTCCAGAAAGTGAGCTGTTGGCGTCCTGAAATTTCAAAGTTATCTTTCAATAGCTTTTCAATATAATTTTATTGGTGTTACCTATAAAATTATATTTGTTGTGTACAAAAATAAAAAAACAGATGCTATTAAGTCATTTTCAACAGTTCTATACAACTTACCCTTAAAACGATAAGAAATTGCTCTTGACTAAAATGAACATGCCACAAGTTAACGAAATCTGTTACATATATTTTTATCGTTCCATCATCGGTAAGACTTGTTGAATATAACGAGGAATCTATAACTTTCCACATTTTTGTATTGAATAAAGTTATTAGTTAGTAAAATCATAACTTGTTTACAAATTACAATCAAATAGATTCCATATAAACGTCAAGTCCATCTGTCAATGTCAATCTGTCAGTCCGTATACTGTAATATAATAACCACACATCTGCCCTCCAAATCATAAACGCAGTAACGACCATTTGACAGTTTTGAGATAAACGCGCCCAAAGTTTTAACTGAATCTTATGCTATCACGGCTACTACAAAAAGTTTTATTTACAAATAAGATTTTTTTTAGGTAACACAAACTTAACTTATTCAATATTTATCATCCATGTTATAAAAACTCTAAATAATTTGTGTTAAATTAAGAAAATATTTTTACGGCTAGCGTTAAGTCGACTTTTTGGTAGGATTATACAAGTCATGAACGCAGTCGGTTTGTTACTTACTGCGTTTATGTGTACCAATTCTACCTAAAATATTCCCAAGTTATACCTTAAGATATCTTACTGCTTTTATAATAGAGAAGTATTTGTGTTAGAACCAAGCAGGTGGTTGGTATAAACAGTGATTGTACCAACAATTAGAGATAAAACATTAATTATAATATATAAAGGGCACGAAAAAACATTTTTATTTAAATAATTACAAAAAAATCAAGAAACATTTATAAGTCAAACGCAATCAAATCTAACATAAAGTATGTAGAAATATATTTATTAATAAACCAAATGAAATTACACAAAGTCTTAAAAAGTAACTAACTTATAATAAAATGGAATGTAAGAAAATACAAAGCTGTTTTATAATTATTTTTGTTCTACAGCCTCATCTATTTCCGATTCTGGTAAATCATACCAAAACTGCCTTCTATTCTGCGGCATCAATGGTACGAGTTTTTTTTTAATTTGTTCCTTTCTGGCCGTGGCAAGTCCTCGAGCAGAAGTTTTAGCGGTTCTTTCAGGAAATTTTCTAGTTTTGATTATTTTATTTACTAAGAAGTCCAAAGTTTCTTCCGTTTCATCGTAGTGATTTGATTTAAATTTTAAATTGAAATAGCTTCTTTGTGCTTTGATGGACACGATGTCTGCCATATAACACCTTGGTTCCCTTTTGCGGAGTTTCACATGTGAGGATAAATCAGGATAATCATAAAATCGCCGACTTTCATTTCCTTCACAGAACTTTTTCCTGAATTGGCCTGGTTTACGGATTCTGAAAAGTCCTTAAATCGTAAACTTTTTTATTTCGGTTTAGTGATAGCTCCACTTGATGGTGGTAGCTATCTGCTGACATGAACGTATGTCCTGGCTCCAAGTACTTTAAAGTTATCGTTTCAGCTGCTATCAAATCACTGTTCACAAATTCTACTAGGAAAGAAAACAGTGCCCAGTTTTTGTTCTGAGACGAACAATTGTCCATCCATAGGATAATGTGCTTCTTGTCTCGTTTATGTAACAAAAATGCTCGGAAAGCCGAAATTATATCTCCGGCATTCCGTCCTGAAATGGACTCCGGCCAAATTACTGCAAGTGGTAAATTATCAGACAAACTTGATCCAAGCGGTACAAAAGTTTCATTAAAAACGATCATACGGGGACAGAATAAAGCAGTTTTGTACTGCTCCATTCTGGGTAACATTATAACTTTTTGTAGGTCAACTGAGTAAAAGATTGTGTCTGTGTTAGAAGTTTTAGAACCTTGGACATCTTTTTGATATTCTGTTCGACTGCACCTGTATTTTGCCTTGTGTTTTTCGTAATTGCAACAAACTTCACAATCTGTTGTCGGATTTTGAACATGGTCCTTATTATGCAGTTGGAAATAAGCGCAAACTTCACACTCCAGATGTCCTAGCTTTACGAAAGAAATATTGAGGTCACAAGTTACGATTTTTCTATAAGTTTCAAGGGATATTTTTATGTCTCGGTGGCTGTCGCAAAAATTTTTGTGCATAATTGTTATGTTTAGATCGCTGGGCAAATACAATCTATGCGGGGCATGTTCACGTCCAAAAATGAGAAATGCAGGGCTCGTACTTCATTACATGTTCTTTATTAGCTTCGCGATCGATTTTATTCTTCCTTTCATAGCTCCCTTTAAGGTTTTTTTGGTTGTTTGCAGATTTATTTATCGCTAAAAACACCCTTTTGTCATTTTTAGGATTATATCCCAATGTAGACAGGAAAAAGGTTTTACACACCTCGACCTTTTTCTGGTCCTTGTCAAAAAAATTGTAATTATACGTGAAATCTCTCTTTGGTTTGGTATTTTGCTTCCTTCTTGCCACAGTTTTCACGTCTACTAAGGCTTTAATAAATAAACCTTGAGCTTCCCAGTTTAAATTGTAGTAAGTTTTATGAATACCTTTTCGCATGTCATTATCAAAGCTAGACAAGCATTGTTTTCTGCATAAACGTGTACAAGGCTCCTTCATGAAATACTTTTCTTCTCGCAGTAATGCTTTCTTTTCTTTACTTTTGGACAAATGTTCACAATATAACTTTCTTTTTCTAAGAGTGCCACCTTTTGTGAGCACAGGTTCATCTCCTACTTTTTCAGTTATATACGGCTTGTGTACGTGAAATGATCTACGCATAAAAAACATGAGCAAGTATCGCAGATGCTGCATATATCTTTTTCGCAACCGATGTACTCACAATGTTGTTTTCTATCTTCATCATCGGTTTGATTTTAATTTTTTATTATTTCTATTGTTTCTCTCGTGCCTTTACGATTATTTTCTGAGTTATTTTTTGTATTTCTATTTTTAGTGTCAGCTTTTATAATAAACGACTTTGCCATCAGTTTGCAATTATTCTTCAAATACTTAATTTTGCTTTTATTCTTTGAATATTGTGCGTGATTAAGACAATCGTTGTAGGTAGATTGGTTATCAAAGTGAGCCCAGCATAAAAAGCAAAGACATTTACTACAAATACTGAATACTTCTTCAGTGCATTGGCTAAATTCACAGTGTTGTACTTTTGCATCAATATTCTGAGTTTTTTTTTGAGAAGTTTTATTTTTATTCGCCGATTGTATCAATTCATTGTTAAGGATCACAATCTGTCCTTCTTGTTGATAAATAT
Source organism: Marasmarcha lunaedactyla (assembly GCA_923062675.1). NCBI lineage: Eukaryota > Metazoa > Arthropoda > Insecta > Lepidoptera > Pterophoridae > Marasmarcha > Marasmarcha lunaedactyla. The sequence continues at coordinate 3,952,060 of OV281344.1, forward strand.
TTAAGTCAGAATCATTACAGTTTTCAGTTCTACTCGGAACGTAAACTGGATCTTCATTGTGATTGTCCGAGTCAGCAAATGGATCAAAGTATGAATGATCCAGCGAAAGTGAATGAGCATTGCATTGAGTTGATAAAAAGTTATCAATCTCATCATCTGAAGGAAGTATTACTTCTTGACACTTGAAAAAACTGAAAGTTTGTTCATTTGATTTTTTATTTTTTTGGGTTATTTTCCTGATGTTCTATTTTATTGACAGAAATATTATTTGCGTCTTCAATACTGCTTGAATGAATGAAATCTTTGTTCGAGTCTTTGTCTTTTTCGTCAGAAGTAGAATGTACCAATTCTTTGCCCGTTAATGCAATGTTATCTTCACTAAAATCAACTGTTTGGTTTGAATCTTGCAATTTTGTAACAACTTTTTGAAGCAATTTAGATGTATCAAGATCTGAAATCAAAAACAGTATGATACAAATATTAAATAATAATTTTAAAACATAAAAATTATTCAATATAGCAACATTGACAACTGAAAGCAAGAAATAAAGATTTTTGAATTTAGTTTTTCGGAGATTGAAATCTGAATTTCTTGTTTTTTAGTTGTCAATATTTTATTTTATTGCTATATTAAAGTAGGTTTAATTTTTTACACTTTATCTCAAAAACTTCTTAACCAGTTTTGATGAAACTTTCAGTGTACCTTAAGTTGAACTAAACCTAATCCAACAAAAAAAAATTTTTTTGCAATCTGACACAGTTTTTCAGATTTGCGTGGACATACAGACATACATACTTACATACATTACGAACAGACATACAATCAAACAAAATCATTTTTCCTCTTTTATAATATTAGTGTAGATAGAAATGGTAGATAGGTACCTATCTGGAATATTAATTAAATTTAAGTATTTTAAAACAAGATATGGCAAATCGCAGACTTTCATACTTTATCTGTAAGTTTCTCTGCGTGGCAATAGCACACGCGACCTTTTGGGTATAAATATTCCAAATATTCAAAGTATAAAGTAACCAAATAGAGTATTTACCAAAAAGTTATTTGTTTGTAAGTAAGTATCTACAACTTTTTACTCCATACTCTCCTCCAACTAAAACATTTCTGGAAAGTTGTAATATAAAAAATATTAAGATGTAATAACCTTACCTTCTGGTAGTATCATAGTCTCAGCATTATCACCTGAATGCTCATCTTTCATAAAATCTGGACTTTCTTGTAACACTCTTTTCAAAGTCTTGGATTTCGCTAGACTTTTTAATCGTTTTAAGAATTTTCGTCTATCAATTAAAGCTTTAATATTATCATGCATATTAATAAAAAACAAAATACTAGTGAAAAATAAAAAATAAAACAATCAATTAAACAAATTACTTCAGCAAAACAAAATTATGACGGTCAAGGTCAAGTTTAGAAAATAAAATAATGCAAATTTGAATTCCTGAACCCACGCGGCAATGGCGCTTGCACGGTGAGTATCGCTATCTCGCTTTCACTAAGTACAATTTCAGAGTCTTATCCCGCTTTTCTTAGTTATAGCTGGCTATAGTTTAACCACAGCTAATACATAGCATAAACGCAGTGCGTGCTATCGCAGTATTTATCTTAAGCGCGAAAATTTATACAGACATCTTTGTGTTAGGTTTTATAAATGCCATAATAGCACCCACTGCGTTTATGCTATGGATAGAGTATAGTTGGCAACAATTATATTACGTAATAAACGCCTTATCAGCTCCTGCTGCGTTAATGCTATGGTAGGGAAAGTTAGCAACAATGTAAGTATTAAGCTTATAGAATGCTTACCGCACCCGCGGCGTTTATGCTAAGGATATATGAAAAAGAAAGGCGGTGCTCTCCGGATATAATTGGCGTAAGATTACTTACTCCACACATTTTAAGTAAGATCGGTGTCGAGGGTAGACCCACTGCGTTTATGATTTTTGTTTGTCTTATTTCTAATACAGCTAGCGAAAAACGGGTTTTATTCCCGGTAAGGTCTTTACTTATGAAACTGCCGTTTTGCCGTACTGGCCATTTCAAATGAAAATATTTTTTTTTTGACTGATAATTCTAATTTCAAATTAATTTTATTTGACAAACATGGAATTCTTTTTCTAAAATCGTCATTTGTTTAATAGTAAGTGTTTTGTTTTCAACGCATTCGAACATTTTTCGTCATCATGGATAAGTTAAAAATTCGAGTAATTATGGAGTATGAGTACCGTCGTGGCAGCAAAGCGGCACAAGCGGCACGCAACATCAACGACGTTTACGGAACGAACACTACAAACGAACGCACCACCCGTGATTGGTTTACCCGCTTCCGTTCTGGAAATTTTGACCTGAAAAATGAACCCCGTGGTCGTCCGAAAACTTTGGTCGACAATGACGAATTAAAGGCAATTGTGGAAGCTGATGAAACTCAATCCACGGCTGAATTAGCAGCAGCTTTCGACGTTAGCATCAAAACAATATTGGTCCATTTGCGTCAAATTGGCAAGGTAAAAAAGCTTGACAAATGGGTACCCCACGAACTCAATGACCGCCAGCGCGAAGTACGCGTGGAGACGTGCCTTGCACTGCTCAGCAGGCATACAAATGAAGGAATTCTGAACCGCATTGTTACTTGTGACGAGAAATGGATCCTGTTTGACAATCGTAAGCGCTCAGCAAGTTGGTTGGACCCTGGTTCAGCACCCATACAATGCCCTAAACGAAAACTTACCCCTAGAAAAGTGATGGTCACTGTTTGGTGGTCTAAAGCGGGTGTAATTCATCACAGCTTCTTGCCAAACGGGACAAGCATTACTGCAGATGTGTACTGTGAAGAACTGAACACAATGATGGAAAAGCTCGCACGTCTCCAACCAGCTTTGGTCAATCGTTCGGCTCCACTGCTCCTGCACGACAACGCGCGACCTCATACTGCACAGCAGACGGTCTCCAAGCTACAAGAGTTGGGGTTGGAAGTTCTCCGTCATCCGCCGTACTCACCAGACCTTGCGCCTACAGACTTCTACTTTTTCCAGAATTTGGATAACTTCTTGGCGGGAAAAAAATTCAATACCCGAGAGGCAGTACAAAATGCCTTTGAAGAATTTGTTGCCTACCGTCCAGCTGATTTCTTCTAGAAAGGCATCAATAAGCTACCAATGCGTTGGCAAAGATGCATTGATTGCATGGGTGATTATTTTGATTAATAGAAATAAAAAATATATAGAAAATTACGCTTCATTTATTTCGTGAAAAACGGCAATTTCATAGGTAAAGACCTAATATAATATAAAATAAACTCATTTTTGAAAAAATTGCCTTACTGCGTTTATGATTTGGAGGGCAGGCATGTGGGTTTCGTTCGTGGTATTCCCACTACCTGGTCCATGGAGGAAGTAGTTTTAAGGTGCAATGAAATCATCACCAACCGAAGTAATGCAAGTCGAGTGCTGTGAACCTTCTCTTTAACTCCGGAGACAATTCCTTTGAGACAGGTTCTTGGCATGAACTCTTCAACTGTCTTTCCATCCAATACACCCTTGACCTTAAACTCTCTTCTCTTAAGTCTTCCATCCCCAACTCTATTAACTACTGCTACTGGGATAACAAAACATCCCATTGCCCTATACAAAGCCACTACAATCTAGTCATTTCACCTACCCCCATGAATCCTCCCTTATGAATCATTTATACATATTTACTCCTAACACAGTCCCCGATTTTGAGGTGACCAAAAATGACCCACAAGCTAATACCTTTACCTATAAGCATTGTGGAAGAAAACTGGATGGATTGAACTCAGATCTACACAGATGCCTCAAAGCTTTCCTGTGTGGGGTGTGTTGGGTCAACTGTGTGGTTCCCAAAATACTCAGTTCGTCTCTCATATAAATACCACCGCCAGTCTTCTGTCTTTACTGGAGAGTCAATCGCCCTTCTGGAGGCTGTCAGATTTGTGACTGCCAACTAACTTAATACATAACTATCTAATACTTTCGGACTGCCTTAGCTGTGGTGGTAGAGTCATGTTTTATTTGACTTGTTAATAAGAACAAGTAATTGTCAATGTTGAGAGCACTATATTTGCAATGACTTAAGTTGCTAATATGTACGAACTGTTATATCTTGACAAACGTCTAAACCATCTTCGATCAATAAAACAGTCGAAAATACATGGAATCAATATGTACAGTGGAATTAATATTTAATTGGTATAGTAGAAGGTCTACTATTGCTCAAAACGCGAGCCGAAAGAGGCGTTGATTAACTGTGTGTGCCCTTGTCAAGTGTTACTAGGTTTGGCACTTGGCATTTGACAAAAACGATAGACTTAATTGACAGGAACCAATTTCTAATTTCTAATAATCACACCACATTATCTAGCCCAAATTAAGTATCATTAAGAACTTGTGCTATGGATACTAGATAACGGATAAATAAACTTAAGAAATATATAAGCACAAATAGATTTTTTTTTCATATATAAATATTAGAAATAAACTTAAATAAACATACATACACATCCATGACTAGAAAGTAAATATTATATCTGCCTCTACCAGGATTCGAACCCGGGACCTCTGGCATGGAAGGCAAGGGTACTTACCTCCACACCAAACAGGCCGTCAAACTGAAGAGGTACGCACTTTTTATTACTTTGATAATCAAGCACAATCATATAAAAATGCTAAGGTTCTTATCAGCATCAGCGTTAAATCTTCAGAAGAATATATTTAGATATAACTTAAAATCTAATGTATTCTGCCATATTAATATACTAGTAGGATTCGCAATTAATATCCAATTAAGAACGTCAATTAGAAGTAAATGATAACGCATAAGTTATTTGTGAGTAAAATTTAAATATCCCCTCAATGACGATTTTTTTCTAACATGGCTAACAATATAGATGGCAAAGTAAAATGAACCACATGAAAATCAGCCGTTCATTGTAGGTACTTTGTAGGATTTGAAATTTTTTTAAGAAAGTCAAAGGAACTACGCCATACAGCCTGGTTTGTCGTAAATATAATTTCTTCTTATTTTATTATGATAATGATATATTGTACGATAATGAAGACGACGAAGGTGAAGGTCAATTAAGTCATACCGTAAAGTAAAATAAACTAGCAGACTTTTTGTAGCAAAACGAAAAATACTGTCTATACTCCTCATTGGGTATTCTATTTAATGCACATATCTATGAGTATTCACTGCACGATACACTATCACTGCTATACACTAAATACTAACTAACATACACAAAAATAATTTTTTAAGAAGAGCACAACATGCTCCGTTAAATTGTCACCAAAAATCACAAGCCCTTAGCAATGGAAAATATAAATAAAGTCATACGCACACTATTAGAGAGAATATAATCCTTTAACGATATTTGTATGAGATGATGTATTCTAACGTACCGCGTACGAAATGGTCTAATCCTATTACTAGGAGGACTTTCTAACTATGAAAAGATAAGCACTTTATATTTTTATTTAGAGTAATATATTTAGTATAGGCATAATATTCAATACATTTCTTTTATTATAAATCTTATTGAGGCCGCTGCCCACAATAGAATGCTCTAGACTAGAACATTATTTCATATTCTATCTTATAATCAAATTACAATATATGACAGATTTGTAAGTTGCCAGCAAGTTTGTTTGTGCGATAACCTCTTTTACTATATACAGCACAAGCAACCGTTGCAGTAAATAGTGTTTCGTTTATTTTACAATGTGTTCAATGTATAAATGATTGTTTTGTTAATATTATGTGGTCAATAAAAATACAACAAAATAAAAGACAAAAAAAAATTATGTTAGTGATCGAACGTTCATCCTGTTCTAATGCACAGGTTTGAAAACGAGCAATAGCTTTTTTAAAATATCATTTGAACCAAATTATTATTTTTAGAAATAATTTGTAATAATCTCTATAGGTCTCAAAAGATTCACTTTGTCTTGGTGTCTCTCATCTGCCATGATCGTAGATTTAATTTTTAGATTATAATTTAAAATAAGGTGTTTTATTTTTGTAGTATTTTATTTTATCTTATTATTTTTTTTAGACTTTCCAAATTTACACCCTTTATTATTATTTGCACAAGTTTAATAATTACAGGTGGTAACTGCCAAGGGTGGATAGTTATCTACAAACCTACACGAAAGAGCTGAAGGAATTTGGCCATGTTAAAATAATGAAAATCTTGTATTCTCGCTAGTACAAAAAACATATGTAGTCATCTGCAAATAAAAAACTAGATACACAGTTTTAAACCGCAAACAAATCAGACGTTTGTCAAAAAATGTTAATTGGTAGATAACAACCTATGTTATTATTGATATATGTCAATCCTACGTTCTTGATTTTAAACAGAATTAAAAGAGTCAATGACAAGAATTAAAATTTTTATAAACGAAACTCGACTTTTGATTTTTAATTGGAATTAAACTTCAAAATGTGATTTTATACTGATTTCTTTTTTAATTAATTGAAAATACTTATAAATATAATTCCCAAATATATGATAATAACTTTTTTGAGAGGTCAAACTCTGCAATTTTTAAAATACTTTGGACATGATAACTGTTGTCGTGAACAATTGCTACTAAATTGAAAGAAAACCCAAATACTCTTTTGAGCAATCTTTTGAAGAGGACGTTTTTTCACTAATATATATTGATAACAGTAGGCTGACTATCGTCAAATAATTTTTGTGCCAATTTGCGCCAATGAAAAAGAGTCTGCTTGGCGTTTCTGTTGTAAACACGGTTTAAATTGTTTATTTTTGGTTTTGGATAAAAATAATTATTGGAGTCATTGGGATTATTATAGTTATTTCACAAGCCAGTTGTGGTAAGTAGTTTAAGTAGGTAGATTTAACTGTAGTTTGTATTTGTATATTTCTTATTTATTTTCGGATGTATAATGGATGGTGAGGTCATTCCCCAAAACCTCCGGATTCTGGCGTTCCGCGCGCTTCGTCACCTCTGGATACTAGGGACGTCTCACAGGATTAGTTCAGCCATTCTCCTCTCGCTCAGTCCAGGAAGCGGCCAAATACCCTTTCGAGCGACCTTTCAGATGTTACTCCGTTCCCCAAGAAAGCAGTTTTAGATCCTCCCAGTTTGTCTCAATCTGTGTTCTCCCACCCCAGTCTTACTAATAGTAAGATTTATTCCGTCAACGATTCAGGGCCGTTTATTGTGCATGTCTCCAAGGCTGAGGCTAACCCTTCTGCCGGAACTACTCTGAACCCCTAACTTTCGGTAAATTTTTATTTAACAACAAAATTAATGGCATTAAATTAGATGGGGTAAAGAGTGTTGGTAGAAACCTGGTTTCGGTTGAGTTCACTTCCGCCGGGATAGCTAATGATTTTATTAAGAATCAAAGTGTGGCGTCGAACAATTTCATGGCCATTATTCCCACGTACAATGTCACCCGTATGAGTGCGTGGCGTGCCCTCCTCATGGTCTATGGAAGAATTTGTGTTGGCAATTTCTCCCTCCCAAGGATGCGGTGTAGTGCTTAAAGCTAGGCGACACAATCGTAAAGCTGTAAGCTCATCCGGTAGAGTCTGGTTACCTACAGGTTTAGTTTGTTTTCTAGCCAAAAACTTCCAAAGAACTTGTTTTTAATTCTTCAATTCAAGTAGAACCGTACATCTTACCTACTGTCCAGTGCCTAAACTGCTGCAGGTTTGGGCACATAAAAGCACAGTGTTGTTCTTAGCTACGTTGTTTCCGGTGCTGTCAGCCTCACTCCGGTGATAGCTGTGTAGTGCCTCTCGATCAAGTTTCATGTTTACTTTGTTCAGGTTCTCATTTGGCCACAGATAAATGTTGCCCGGAACATTCTAGGCAAAAAGCCATAAAAATTGCCATGTCCCAAGATAATATATCATTTAAAGAGGCCTCCTCCCGATTCCCTGCCGTGCGTAAATCATACGTGGATGTCACAAAATCTTCTGTACCGTCAACTTTAACTTCTGCTTCGCCTAATTCATCAGCGATTTCATACAGAAAAACTGTTTTCACCTCCGCTAAACCCAAAGCTCCTCGTACCCCGGGCTTTGATATAGCCGCACATGAGGCTCTCATTAGGGACTATAATATGCTCCCCTATAAATCCGGTTGTGCTCTGTCTTACCCTCTACCTTCTCAGCCTAATGACAACATCTTGGACCTTTTGATTACCCTCCTTATCAGTATGCTTTCCAAATATGAAGATGTTAACTTACCGTCCTACGTAGCAGATCCCCTCTCTCTAACCTATTTTTAAATAATATGAAAACTTTTACAGTGGAATTGTAGGAGTATTCGTCATAAAACTTACGAGCTCTCTTACCTAGCTCACCATCATGACATTTCGGCTATTGCTATCTTTGAGACTTGGCTAGTCCCGGGTAGCCGTTTTCGTCTTTCAGGCTATGCCTGTCTTAGGGATGATAGGTCGGATGGTCATGGCGGTGCGGCGATCTTGGTATGAAGTGCTCTGTCTTAGACTCGAATCGATATACCTCCTCACTCTTTCGAATTAAATGTTGTTGCTGTAAAAAATTTAAACTTTGTTCTACTATCTGTATATATTTCCGATCCTTCGGTAGCTCTTATCAATGAGTTTCAATCTCTACTATCGTCACTCCCTCACGCCCCTGTCATTATTCTCGGTGACTTCAATTGCCATCACCATCTTTGGGGTTTCCACAGCTCTTAATCAAACGATGCCCCTGGTCTTCAGTTGGCAGATCTGATTGACGATCAAAATTTTTGTGTGCTCAATGACGGCCGGCCCACTAGGTCTGTTGGTCCGCACCAAAATCCGAGCGCAGTGGATCTTTCCATGTGCTCATCTACCCTGGGTGCGTCCCTATCCTGGAACAGGCTTAACTCACAGCATGGGAGTGATCACTTCCCTGTTGTAATATCCTTACCATACTCCACTTTTGTTCTTACCTCCCTTCCTCCTCTTCTAAAATATAAGATCTCCAAGGCAGGTCGTCCCAAGTACGCGGCGGATACCAACATGTTATGTTCTTCCATACCTTCTGCTAATCAAGATAACATCATGGAATGTTATGACAAGCTTATGTCTTGTGTTCTAACTTTTTAGAATATAAGAGGGTGGCAGCGCAGGCGAGAAAGTTATTTCAAAAGAAAAAAAAGGTAGCTTGCGAGAGCTTATCTCCTCACTCACTTTCGTTCAAGGTGTGGGGGGCTCTGAAACTTTTCCGTGGTTCTGTGTCTTATGGCCGTCTATTTGGCTTGATCAGTTTTTTGATAAAATTGCCCCTCGTTTTGTGCCTTACTCCGATCTTCTTTCTGCCCTATTTCATCGTTAATGTCTTCAAACTGCCCCTTTGACCGTTCGTTTTCTATGCAAGAACTTCATCTTGTCCTTAGTGGTCTTTATGATTCGTCCGCCGGCCTGGATGGTATCCCGTACTCGCTTGTAGCTAGAGCAGGGTCAGTCTTTAAAGAGTCGCTCCTTAGTACTATTAATATAATATTTCTTACCGGTCAGATCCCAGATCCTTGGAAAGTAAACTTAGTTATACCATTATTAAAAAGCGGTAAAGACCCTATAGATGCAGACTCGTCCCTTCCCGTTGCCCTGGCCTCTTGAAAATTACAGAACACCTTGTCAAAAATAGGCTGGAATGGTTCGTAGAATACCATAATATCCTTGGCAACACGCAATTTGGCTTTCGTAAGGGTTTGAGCACGATGGACAGCCTGAGCATTTTTACGGCCATTTTTTGGCGGTATTTTCAAGCAATGAATCGGTCGTGGGGGTGTTCTTGGATGTTTCTTCTGCTTACGACCATGTCCAGCTTCCATGGCTTAGGCTTAAGATGCTTTCTTTAGGTATTACTACAACGCTTACAACTTTTGTTTTCAATCTCTTAGTACAACGCTCTATTCAAATCAGACACTCCCATGCCAACTTCCAGCTCCGGAAAATTTGGCGAGGTCTCCCACAGGGGTCCGTCTTAAGGCCCCTGCTGTATAACATCTATACGTATGATTTGGATAGATCTGTGTCTTCCTTCTGCGACGTCTTGCAAAATGCGGACGACGTTACTTTATATTAGCGCGTTATGGAAATAGAGGAGGCCCCCTCTCGGTTTAATAATGCCCTAAATTATTTAGGAATCTGGCTAGGTAATCACGGCTAGTCTTTATCTACATCTAAAAGTAAGGCTGTAGTTTTTACCAGGAAAAGGATTTATCCTCCGATTTCAATTGTTTTCCAAAGCGAACCAATTCCGTTTTCCAATGAGGTAAGGTTTCTTGGTGTAGTTTTTGATTCAAAACTTTCCGGGACACCAAACCTTAACCTTGTTTCCAAAAAATGCGAGGCCAACATCAATGCCATTCGGGCTCTGTCTAGCGTATGGTTGGGTTCGAATGTGCAGATTCTCCCCTGCATCTTTGTCGTCAATACCTCTCGGATTGCTTTCTAGCTAAGTCGTTACAACTTTCATCACATCCGCTTCAACTTAAATAATAAAAATTAGACATGTCCTATTCTGTTGGAGTTCTCAGGCTATAAATATTGTGTTAGCCTGGATTCCTAGTCACTCTGGTATCACAGGTAACGTTACAGCTGATGGCTTTGCAAAAGATTCCATCCAAATCGGTTCCTTCCCTCTAAGATTCAGCGCCCAACTAATATCAAAACTCTCCTCTCTACTTACAGCCCGAAGATTTTAATTATATTATGTAAATTCATTCATCGATTTAATATTAGCCTTTGATTGTTAGCTAGTATTTTTTTTGTGTTAAGTATTAAATTTATTAATATTATTTTAATTGTTTTTTTCCTTTTGTATAAGTTTAGTTTGAGCATGTATTATACCATTTAGATAATTAATCATTCTTATTAGTTAAGTTATTGTTGGTGTAGCACACACTGAAGGTATGCCCGGCGCGGGATGCGGAGCGCAGCGCGCTCGGCTCTGTATTGGGTGCAGACATCTCGCTCCAGACCGTGGTTCGCGCTATGGTCGAAAGTGAGAGAGGCCGTAATGCTCGCGAAGGAGGCGGCGGAGAGGGCGAGGGAAGATAATGAATCCTCTCTTCCGCTTCGTCGCCGTCGCACGGGACGCCTGAGGGCGGCTTTCATTGCCGAAAGCCTCCCTCTTCCGCAGTCCCATGAGCCTTTGGTGGCGGGTTAGGGGAAACCTGCCTTCGGTCCAGGGCTCGAGATGGCGCGTGCGCTTCCTACGCACCATTTCGTGAGGGACGACTAGAGAGGGATCCCTGCCTCTCGGGACGTCGCCGGCGCTGCACAGAGCGCTGGCCAACGCTGTCGGGCCGCGAACGAATGCACAAGCTCCTCGTGACCCGACTCCGTGCGTCCAGACGGAAGCCGCCGGTACGAGTCCAGCATATCCCGACTTTGGCCCCTGCTAGGGTTGGGTATATTTTGTTTTAGCCTATAATATATCTCAATGCAAAACGGAATAAATTTTTTGGCATTTTTTTTTTTACTGTGTTCCACCAATACGCTACACTGGCAGAAATAGCCCGCCACACCAATCGCGGCTGATTGCCAGTTTTCAATTAACGAACTAACTAACTATTTACGCAATTTTGGAACTGTTGTCTGGTGCATATTATCAAATCAAAATGCACAAATGGACTTACCCAGTCTTTAAATCGCTAAGGGCCTGGCATTATAGAGCCAAAATTCGGCAGTCAATTGTAGCATCTGTAATTCCAAATTATAAAGGATGATAATTTGAAGTATAAAGATGAAAGAGATCTTATTTTTTTATTGTAATGGTTCAACAAAATGTTATATTTAATGCGCGTAAATTCGAAAACTTAGTAAGTTCCTATTTTTTTATATTTTTTTGTATAAATTAGATTTTTTTAAATAGAGGATTTGAATAAAAAATACGATGGTAGGGATATCGTGACCACCATGTTAATCCCGTATTTTGAGGTGCTATGCCGACAGTACCTTTGAAATGTGTAAAAAACGGGACAAGATTTGAAACTTTACCGTAGCAAAAATTAATTCAGAAATGTATGACTACTTTCTCCAATTTAGATAAGCCTATATCTATCCACAACAATGTCCAAAATGAGAAAATGTTCTTTATCAAAATATGGCAAAAATTCTTACCAATAAAGACTCATTCGAAATAACTATCGAAGAACTTAATTGCCAAAACTTTCCTCTAGACCACAAACTAATTAGTGATGCTACGTATCAGACAAACGTCTTCCTAACTACAACACTAGGAACCCACTTTTTCAATTTGACAACTTTATTTTATTTTATTTAGATTGTCCTTTTTTAGATTTTGGCGTTATGCCATTGTGGCAGCACGAAAGCCCCTCTTCTACAAGATATTTGAACAATCTAAAAGATAAAGAAGGTAAAATAAATAAAAGACTTGTATATTTATGAATTTTTTTTAATTTCTAATGTTTGTTTTATATTTTTATATGGTTTGTTTGTATTGCATGGGAGGCGAATTTTTATTTCCTAAACGCGAGGCATCGGTACCTTTTTATATTCTGTTGATTATGTTACACCAATTAACCACCGTTATAATTATTGAGTAACCCAGAAAACATTTCTTCTCAAAATGTTTGTGGCTTACAAACAATTTACGAAGTTCTACCACACTTGAACCTTGTAAGTTAACACTATTAGCACAAAGACACGGTAACCAATGTAAAGTACTATCTCAGTTCTTGGAAAATGATGAAAAATGACGTCCTTTCACCTACTTTCTCATTCACTACCAGCACTTGTTGTACATTGTGAAGCACCATGAACGCAAATTAACTACTTTATTTGGGAATTCAGAGGTCATGTTACGGAAATTGATCAATGCAAACTCTTCACTCGTCAAACATTGAAACCTTAATGGCAGATCGAGATGATTGATTGAAAATTAAATTAAATTTTGCGTTTTATGGCAATCAGCCGTAGTTACTACACAATAATTTTTCCTGCCAATTTTAAGTATTAATATAATAAAAGTAGTTATAACATAATTAAAACATTGAAACATAACCCAAAACCGTACCTCATTAATTGAACATAGTGTTATCATTCATAATTCACATTGAAGTGACATATGACAATTGTTCGCTCGAAAAGTAGCAACGGAGCTGTCATAATCAAAAATTTCTAACCATAGACATAATTCCTAGTTTTTTTGTATGAAGACTACCTGCTATGCTCTAGGAGTAATATGTCTTTCAGAAATCTTTATAAAATCATGAAATGAGAATAATTTACATTCATCTACGCATAAATTAGTTGTAAATTATTGAAGGAAACATCTAAATTTGAGGATGTCCGTCGTTTGGATATTTGGGGGGAGGGAGACTTGTCGAGCTAACGGATGCAGATAAGAATAACTTTGTATATACATAAAGATACTCTGTAAAATTTTGAAAAAAATATACCCGTGAAGTTTCTTGCCAGTTCTTCTTCTCGAAGATTTTCCGAACTGGTGGCAGAGTCATGTTTTATTTGATTCAAAATAAGAACAAGTAATTGTCAATGTTGAGAAATAAATATTTCATTTCATTTCATCATAAAAGAGCTGGGTGGCATCCTGAGTAAAAATATCTCCAACCTACTGTTTCAACAATAATCATTTTAGCTTCCAGTTGAACGAAGTATATAATAATTATATAATCTGGCAAAGGCAGTGTGGTACAAAAACCTGTTTTACTATTTTACTTATTTTTTATCTTCGGAGTGAAAAGATTCTTGTAAATGCGTTTTTAGTTTCAAGTGATATAACTAACTACAGGCCTACATCTATGTTATCCAATTTGTCAAATATATTGGAGGAAAAAATTAATAAAGTTCTCAGAAAAATATTTCTAAATATAGTCAAACCTATCTATCTTCTAGTTTAAGATCCTGTAGGTCTACTCTAGATGTATTTCACCACCTTACTTCCCTCAAATCTTGACATTAGTAAAAAGAGCATGGGCATATTCTTTGATTTAAGAAAAGCTTTTGATACGGTTTCAATTTCCTTGCTGGTACGAAGATTGGAAAGCAAAGGTATACGTGGTACTGCTCTTTAGTTATTTGAAAGCAATTTCTTTATCAGAACTCAGGTAATCAATATAGATCAGTACACTAGTTCGGAAGAATTTTAATTCCGGCGTCGCCCTAGGTAGTATCCTAGGACCTTCATTATTCTTGGCTTACGTTCTGTAAACCAAAATTACCTAATGCAGAGGTTTACGGGTGATACCGTAATAGTTTACACAGCTTAAAGTCACGACTTGGCTAAATAAAATTCTCCTTACATTAAATAAAGATAAAACGAAACATATTTACTTCAGCATCCACACTCAAGCATCGCAACCACCTCCAGATTTATTACAAATAAAATTAAAATACTTGTAACTCTTAGTTAGGGGTGAGTCTTATAAAACAGAATTTCTTAAACTAGAATGTCCACAATGAACTGTATTTAAAACAATTCTGTTCAAATCAATAAGATAGTCATCCTTTAGCTTATGCAAAGAAATCAACTTGCTATCCGTTCACAAATTATTTATTAAAACTTTATCGCTACATCAACGCAAATTACCTACCAATGTCAGAAGAAATAAAATAAGAAAAAAATAAAGTATACAATGTCCCAACGTGTAAAACATCACGAGTAAACATCTTTAACTCATTCCTGGGTCAATTAGTAAAAAACAAGCTATCAAAAGACGTTAAAATTCAACACCTGTCTCCATATGTATGTCAAATAAGGTTCGACTCATACTTGTCTTTACCCACTTAAGACAGTTATTTTAAGAAAACTCAGAAACTTTTAAGAGTTTAATCAAGCAGTAAACAGCATAATAATAGTGAAAGTATAATAATTTCACGGTGATTAATAATTACATTAATAGTATATTGTATTGTATGTAAATATAGCATGTTTATAAGTAAAATCATGTACATTTTTATTTTCTTGTGTAATGTTTCTTAAGGCCCTAACTAGTTGTTGTCTAATATATTACGTGAGATTAAATTATAACTAAAATAGCTTAATTTTGCTAATATGAGAGTTTAAAATTCATTATTACTTTCTTTTTAAATCACACATCAAAAAAAGTTTGAGATCACTAGCTAAAGATGGATTTTTTTAAAATTTTACTTTTTAATATAATGTTGCTTACGTAACATCTTTTTATAAAAAGGATACACTTTTTGAAATTAAATAATTTTTTATTAGCAAAAATAGAATTAAAAAGTCCTAATCCAATTTCGACTAATAATTAATTGAAAGAAAAAGAGAATTTAACTAAATATTATGAACATTTATTATGAAATTGTTTTTATTTAGTACAAGATAACTCCTCACCTGGCTCGAACACATGCGGCCATTGGGCATGCTGAGAATTAAGTTATCCAGCATTTCTTGCGGTAACCTGTCTCTCTCTTGAATAACGGCTTCCCTGATCTCTGGCACTGTCTGGGGAGGTGGCTGACGGTTCCAAACCGCTCGCTTGACAGCATCCCACGCGTGCTCTATCGGGTTTAAGGCAAGCCGGCAGGCCAGTCTAACCTGGTAATGTCGTACTCACACAGAGCAGCGTTGATTCATTGAGCTCGATGTGCGCGTGCATTATCGTCAACCAATACGAATTGAGGGCGATGGTTTATCCTAAACGACCTGACAACTCCATCAATAGCAATGGTTTGGTGCAAAGCTGCAGCCACGATACGGGATCAACGGCGTTCTAGCACCAATCATTATACCGCCCCAAAAGGATACTGATTTCCCGCTTTGTTGAACGGTTCCGGTGGCAGTTTTATGTCTTTCCACGTCTTCTCCAGACACGGAGATGTCGGTTGTCCAGATGAGTGCTAATTCTGGACTCGTCAACGAAGAGACAATTCCGCCAAATGTTTTCCTCGTCGTCTTCTTCATTTTGGCGTCTATTTGGCGATTTCTAGCCCAATGAAATCTGCGTCGCTGTCGTTGCTGTGAGTTCAGGGGTGCTCGCCAGGATCTTTCGCTCGTAATCCAACCTGGTGTAAGCAATTCCTGATGGTCTGAGTGCTGATTTCTAGTCCAGTAGCAGCTTGCAACTCAGCTTTTATTGGCATTGATTGTTGGGTCCTGGGCAGTCAGCAATCTGAAGTAACGCTTCTGAGCAGCAGTAAGAACAGTTGGCCGAGAATCGCGAGGTCGATCAGCAAAGTTATCGACGTCGCTATACCCCTCTAACGTGTTCACGACACAGGATTGGGATATGTCTCTTCCCCCAAAGTAACAATTCTTGCTCGTAAAACTTCTGATAATCCCCTCGGCATCTATATGAATGAACTCCTTCTTCGAGAAGTCAGAAAAAACGCTTGAATCAAGTTGGTCAGATTTCTGAATGAGCGTAAACAAGGATTTAATCTCTTTTTACACAGAAAAACAATCGATAATTTAAAATCTTTTGTTATTAAAAGATTTGATTTTTAAATGAAGAAGCTGGGAAGAAAAAACGTTTGTTCTACTGTAACAAAAAAGATTTCATATTTTTTAAAGTGATCTCAAACTTTTTTTGATGTGTGTACATTATAAATCACTATTGATATGACAAAATGTACCTTTATTTTTTTTAAGTTACGTACTTAGGTATCTTTTTTCTTATATTGCACAGACACCACAAAGTTGATTTTACAAGTTTGAAACTGAATTGTTATTTCATGCCAAACTACGGAAGTTCAAAATGATTGATTTCAATCCATATCATAAACTCGGGCAGAATACTAACTTACACAAGTGTTGAAGCAGAACAAGACCTTGTTTAAACTTCGGATCGACTAAGATGTATGGCTTGTGTTCAGGCTGTGGATTGTGCGAGAATTGCGGAGTTTATTGAAACTCAAACTCGAATACTTTATTGCTTCCATAACGTACAGCTGGTATTATAATATTCAGATATAATTAAAATTTGAATGTATAGTTATGGGGCTAGTGTGGGCACTGCATTGCAAGAGAGGAATTAGGTATTGTCAATATCAAGAAATGTCAATTGTGACAAAAAAAAATAACTTGTCTCGTTTATTATTTTTGATCATGATTATTACATTTTTTTCTTGTTACATTTCTATTGGTTGATTATGACCAATACTTATTTATAATTTTTATATTTTAAAAGAATTGTGTTTCCTCTTACCTACTTTGTACTTCGCACAGTACATTAACAAAATAATAATGGATTTCTTTCCTTTACATCTCAAACTTATAAATATTTTATTTACGGGCAACATCGACCTGTCTATCTGTCTGTTATTACGGTAGTCACTTTTTTGGTCTCCAGATTATCAGACTAAGCCCTAAGTAAGCAGAGATTGTGTTAGAGATATGACCATACAGGGAACGGGGGGGGGGGGTGTGACTCAGAATAAAATAAACGTACTTATCAACAACCATGACTCGAAAACAAGAATTTTGTTCAAAATGATCACAAATTAATGTGCAACAGGACCCGAACGTGGGACCTCCGGCGTATGAGGCAGGTTTACGAACCATTACGCTACTCAGTCGTCATTTTTATTATTATCATTCTATCATATATTCGTTATTCATTTAATAAATAAACACTTGTGTCAGCAATTGGAAAGTTTTATATACCTTTTCAGCTTATGACACCCATTTATTTATTTCACAACATAAAGTAAATGTATCGGAATAAACCACCAAAATTGTATAACGTCATCTTTAAATAAGAATTCATAAAACAATCTTGCACAATACACATGACCAGGTAAAAAATTATACAACAAGAAAAGGTACCAACGAAAAGATTGTATTAAAACCGAAGAACACTTGCACTCAGCCAATATGGGAAACCCTTTCAAAAAGGGTCCAAAAATAAAACATTCCAACACCCAACAAAAGTTTCTTGTTAACTATAATCGGTACGGCATCTTCACGCATTCACCCTTCAAGTGTCCATTGACTCACAAAACAGTTTAGTTGATCGCCTGCATCTCAATTTCACGTCACGTTCCTGGTTTACTTTTTCCTATCTCCGTTGTTGAATTCAATTAAGGGTCAGACATTGTCCGTCAGGGCGTTGTTCGCTACACAGTTGATTTGTTTTTGAATTCTCTCGGATAGGCGTGTTACGACGAATTATAGAACTAAAATTCACCGTATTAAAGTTTACAGTTAATTGACGGCCGTGTGGCGTAGTGGCCGAGGTCCCAGGTAAGAATCCTGGTCGGGGCATTCATCTGTGTGATGAACACAGATGTTTGTTTTCGGGTCATGGTTGTTGTAATAATATATTACGTTTATTCTGGGTTCCCCCCAGTTCACTGTTTGGTAATCCGTAACACAAGCTCTGCTTACATTAGGGTCGTATAGTTGGTGTGTTTATCTGGGGATTTTTTATTATTATAATAATACGGTCACAAATACCATTGAGGTCATAAAACAGCCAAAAAAGCTTTGTGTACATTATACTACTTTTCTAAAAACCTTGTTTTGCTAACATCAAATGAAATCCAATCAGATAATTGTTGTTCCTCTCAAACATTGCTCTTTGTGATTTCTAGTTATACAAGGAACAAAAAATGATGACAGCCCAGAGTTGGAATGACAGACCAAACTTGCAAACTAGGTCCACAAATTGGCATGTATTGCCGCCTCACAGGCGAAGTTAGCTTTTAATTTTAAGCTTGTATATTAACTCTACGGGTAAATGCTTCTTGAAACATAGGTACTTTTATGTGTCTGTGATTTGTATGTTACTTCAAATGTATCATGCACATATCTTCTTAATTTTGTGGTTTGTGTTAACTCTGAGAATTGTTTATAAACTCTACACTACAGGAAAATCTTCCAAAAACATCAACTATTAAACACTAAAACTTTTGCATGTTTTATAGAAAATATTAAATACAATTAAGTAGGTAAAGCTATTTCCTGCTTTTGAGTAAAACAGAATCTAACCAACAAACTCAATCATAGGGCTTCTATTTGTGTTTGTAAAAACAATGAATTTGTAAAAAACATAATATTTTAAAACCTTGAGAATGTAGCTCTGTTGAACTGAGAAAAACCGATATTGGACTAGCGCAGTGTTCCGAAACATCCTTGCCGTCCGTTTCTGAAACTAATTGCTAGTTTTAATAATTACTTATGCTCGGCACCACTCATAGCTTCTTGCTGGTTGGTTGTAACTGTAAAACAAATTCATTTAAGTTTGGATTAATTAAAATTCATATAAGTCTTGAGTAATGTCGGGCAAAATGCCGATTATGAAAAGCATATAAGTCTTGAGTAATGTCGGGCAAAATGCCGATTATGAATAGCATTTTGCCTGCTTACCACGACCATCACGCCACTTCAACTACGTATTTAATTTTACATAGAAGGTTCGTGCGGGTTCGCTTGCCTTACTCTCGACCAAGTAGGATTATTTAATGTAGTTTTACGAGAATTAACACCGTTGTAGTTCTAGAATTGATTAATTACAAATACACCAACAAATAAGTTTTAAGGCTATTTGAACAATATAAACGTTTTAAGACGTAAAACTTTAAAAATACAATTTTAATTATTATCGTCGCTTAATCAGTGACATATAAAACAAATGGACGCTGGGTCCTATACTAAATTGACGTAAAAATTGTCCCGAATTAATCCACACATTTACAGAATTAAGAATAAATTCAACCACTTGAAATTTAAATCGTATATCGTTGAGTTACAGCTGATTATTGCTTGCCACTATTTTTCACCCTTCACGAAGTTGAAAATAAAATTTTGACATTTTTTATCAAGCAATATGTCATTTTGGACTTTTAGCGAGGCCAAGCAAATCAAGACTGGTACGATATTCACACCATTTTGTATTTTCGTTACATTTTGTCCGGACGCTTTTCGACGCAGACTCGAGGTCCATTTGTTTGTAAGTCAATGAGTTAATAAAATTATTAAAATGTTAAAGTCTTCTCATTTGCTACGTAATATTCCATTTAATCACGATTTAATTCTCAGAAATATCAGGTGGCAGTAAAACCCAGGTAAGATAATTGGAGATATTTTTATAATTGGAGATAAACAACGGTGAGCATCTCATTCTCATTTTCAATTTTCACCGTATATTATTATGTATTTATATATTATATGTATGTAGTTAAATGTGTATGTATGTACTTATATATTTATTTATTTGATTTTTTGAAACAATTGAGCCTAACTTAATACATAAGTGACAGCCGTGAACTTGTAACTTGTATAATTTAATTGTGGATCATGTTGTTGGGATGTACAGAAACATATTTAAATATTATATTTGTAAACTGCTTTGTACATTACTGTTTGTGATCTCCTGAGTTTTAATAAAATAAAAATAAAAAAATAAAATAAAGATAGTACTACTATTTATTTTATTTATTTACTGACACGCATATTTTACACTGACAATTGTATAGTATGTGCATAAGTGTCAATATATACCAAGTAGGTTTTAACACCTATGTTAATCACTCTTATAGCTAATAAAGCGATTCAATAAAATATCGTGTTAAAAAGGACATTGAAAGATCGCCATACATGGTTTTAGTTGGAGTAAAGTGTAGCGTTTAGAAGTCAAAAATATCTAAAACTATAGGACGTAAATTCCGGATCCATTTAAAAAAAATATATATTATGGAGTATGTCTAGGAACAATAATAATTGCTTTTTCATTAAGTACTAATTTTGAGGTTATGATTTCAAATTACCTACATTAACATAGGTAATTACTACTATCACCAACCGACCATGATAATAATGACATGTAAATGTTCATCAATATCTTTAACTTAATCAACTTGTCCAAAAATCACAACAATAAGTCGTCGTAAGCGCAATCTATCGGAAGTTTTTATCTCAAACTCGCCGGCTAAGGTAAAAACTGTACAGCCAAGGATAAGGACTCTAGTGAGTAATAAATCATTATCCTATGAGGAATATAAAAATAAAAATATTCTTTCATACAAATAAGTCCTTACATTACGAAGTGACTATAATTTCCTATATTTAAAATCTACTTATATTACAAAATCAAATACTTGTGCTTGGTCACAATCAATCCTATGCATCGTGATAAAAATGACAGGAGCTAAAACAAACTGCTCAAATCAAATCAAGCTTTATAAATTCACTATTTTTTTACTTTATTTTTAGACTTCTACACATGAAGCTAATATTATGAAAATTCACATATAAGAAAAAAGAATAAACAAAGGTGCTAGTTTTTTTCTAAACCCTCACTGTTTACTTAAATAAGGATTCGCCAATATTCTTTATAAGTTAAAGGATGTAATATTCCATATTCCTATAATGAAATGAACCGAATAAAAAATAACTGAAACTCTTTACATAAAGGAAAAGCGAAGACTTTTTTACAGAAATCGTTCGACCATGCATAAAATAATGACTGTTGCTATTGTGAATTGTAGAATCTGCTGGACCTGTAGGTGTTTTAGGTATTAGTGAACGTTTATGTATACACCCATACAAAAGCTTCGTAGCGAGAGGGAGACTTGCCAAGCAAACAGATTCAGATAAGAATCATTTTGTATATATGGACACAAAGATCCACACATTTATGTACATTTATTTTGAAAAAATTATACCCGTGAAGTTTCTTGCCTTCTTTCTAACCTTCTTCACGAAGGGTTTTCCGAACTGGTAGTAGACATCATCAATCAGAACAAGTATTTGTCAATGTTGAGAAATAAATACTTTAATTTAAATTTGAATAAGAATTCTGGCGATTCCACTATTTGGTAAACATTTAATTATTCGAGAACTGCCTATGCAATGGTTTAAGTAAGAAATTTAGTTACGTATGGCGGTAGTTGCAAATCAATTTTTGTTTACAAATTTTCAGCGGTAGGATATATTGTATCTTCTTTATACGATAACACAAGCTTTACTCGTTTTAGGACAACGAAAAAATTTATACACTGACATTCTCAATTCTCTATAAAATAAGCCTAGTATCTTCAGCAATGGGGTACCTGCTTTAGAAATAGTGTGTATCGTAAAATTTTACTTCGACCTTCGTATCTTTCGTTGTTCGTATGTTTCAAGTAGTTTCAACACTTGACCAATATGAAAGCCTCCGTGCACGGTCTCGGAGATCGAAGGTTCTGAGCAAATCAAGTTACTATATCAGTTTCCTTCGTGATTCATATCGATCGCTTTCGTATTCGACCGAATTATTGGAAATTATATTTGATTTTCCTTAAACTAACAATGAATAGTAAAGGAAAGTGTTGTAACAAAGGCATTGTATGGTTATCAAAAGCGTCCAGAAGCAAGGAAATGAAATGGATAATAATTCAATTTGAGTTTTAGCGTTGGTTTATATTTTAAAATGTGTATTTATTTTTACTATTTCATAGGCGACAAACGATAACTCTGTCCACTGGCCGTGACATTCACTCACGTCTCTCGTTACTATGACTCGGGCGAGAGTGTCTTTAATATTATCTATAATGAATTGCCAATAGTAGATGACATTGTCTTTGTTCTTGTGATTTCGCTTCTACTTTTATTAATTCAGAATGCATCTACGTTAACGCGGTGAAAATAGACAATACTATGTTACTGCTCCGGAAGAGCTCTTAACAATACGGACTACTTAGTATTATCAACTCTCAAGACGCAACTGTAAATATTTCATTGCTGATGGTAATTTTAAATACACGCTACAATTTAAAAAAAAAAGCGTATTAAATAACAACCAGCAAAAAATTTATGATTATGACAAATTATTTTTCATAAATTATGTCATCTTCCTTTTTTGTGTTTGCTTCTGTCATTTGTTTTGCCTTAATCCCAAAAATGTAAAAAGTTCACATATCTCTCTATAAGAACATTTTAAAATTGTGAGCCTGTTATTGGCAACCGCCAACAGGGTGTTTAGGCAATTAAATACAAACAATTGTAATTTAGACCTAAGCGAGGTTGGCTCTGTCAAAAAAAAAGATAAAGTTCGAGTAGGACTGGAAGAAGAATAAGGAAGGGTTTTGTATAATTATTGGTGGTTAAATTAGGAAGGATTATAGTATGTCTGGAGTCCACATGGACTTGAGGCCTGGGACTCTTCCTGGCTTGCCGGTGGACCTTCGGGTTCGGGAAAACCCGCCTCCGGTTCAAGGGTCGAGATAGATCGTGCGCGTTTTACGCATTATCTATAACTAGAAAAGGGGTTCAGCGGGAGGTCACCACGCTGCACCGGTATCTGTACGGCAGTTTGGTATATGGGCCGCGTCTACTCGCTTGCACGGACCGTGTCATTCAGAGAGTGCAGAACGCCTGTGCTCGTTTCTGTTTCAAGGTTCCCTACCGCATGCATATCACTCCCTTTCTTAATAATGCTGGGCTGTTAAAGATGACACTTCGAAGGGAACTTCACCTTGCATCCCTTCTATTTGGCGTTATCAATCGAAGACCGGAATACTTACTTAAAAAATTAGAATGGCGTTCTAAGTCCAGAGAATGCCGTTCTCTTAGCAGGCCTTTAAGTATGCCGTTGTACCACAGTACTGCTTTCCGTGGTAGTTTTCGGTATTCGGCATCGAAGTGTTGGAACAACATACCGCCTCCACTTCGAAAACTTGGCTCGTTACAAACTTTTAAAACATCGTTAAAAAAATATCTTTTGTCCTATCAAAAAACGATACAATACAATGTTTATCTACCTATGCTATTTATGTGTTATAACAAATATTTATGAAGTATCATTATTACAATACGTATATATATATATATATATATATATATATATATATATATAATTTAGATTTTCTTTAACTTTTGGATTTATTTTTTGTTATAGTTAATTTAATATCTTAGTATCTAGTATATATCTTCTTCGCGACGGTACTCGTGTCACCTAGGGCACATCTGAAAACCAGCGCTGTTGCCTGTGGCTACAGCTTATGCTGAGATGTGTCCTATTTGACAAACGCACTACAGCGCAAAAACCTGATTAACCTAATTAATTTAAACTATTATTATCATCTATTTTCCCCCTCCTTATTGTTATTGTTTCTTGTTTTTGTAAGTTGTACATTTTATTTCATTTTATGCTTATGTTTATGTGTTGTAGTTGTTTTGTCAAATAAATGTTTGAATTTGAATTTGAATTTTGTTAACGCTGTCGGGCCGCTAACGAAAAGCTCACGCTCCTCGTGACCTGGCTTCATGTATCCAGAGCAACACCGCAGACTTTTAGCCGGTAAGAGTCCGGCGTAATTTGGCTGGAGCTCCCGTTTGGCCAGTTAACCATGAGCGTGTACCACGGGTCAAAAAAAAAGAAAGGACTATGGTATCACCCCAGAAGTGTTCTTAACAAAAGATACTCTACTATCGCTAAACTACAAATTCATTCACTTTTATGTTACAATTATTTACATCGACGTACTTAAATGTACCCCAAAGATGTACCCATTATGTACCCATGTATGATGTGTAGCAAAGTACTTTGTTACAAATTAAGCCATAAGGCAGTGAAGGGTACACGTGCTCGCTGGAAACCACTTTCTATGATTTATGTTTATCGTTTTGGAAATAAACTACGTATACTAAGATTTACTTGAAGAAACTATGTAGTTTGAGGGCGCAATTAAACACAAGTTTTGTCCTATTTGCTAATTGGGGTGTGACAGTTTTATTTACTTCCTTTGAGGCCTCACGGCAAGGGTAAGTGGTATCTAATGACCTTGGTTCTAATTTTGGGAATAAAGAAAAGTTTTTGTATTTTTTTATTAATCAAGCCATCAAGATTGCATAATGGTTGTGCTGTTCTAAAAAAAGTTAGAAAGCCTTTCATTCATATTTGAATGCTTTGTAACCTCCCAATTAGTCTTTTTGGCTGAGGACTCTTCAGTGTGACATTTTATAAGAATCGTGATCGAAATTGATCATAGCACTCATTTTTACAATAAAACATCCTTTTAAAATCCTAACGAATTTAAAAAAAGCTATTTTCCCGTCCTGTGAAAATATAATATTCTCTGAAACGTAATCCGATGTCAATGATTCAATAAGGCGTCACAGACTGCCCTCGGCACTACGGCGGGAAGTCATATAAGCCGCGTGTATCACACAAGATACACAGACGCACACCACACACACAGTTAACACTGACTATTGCTCCACGCGCTAGCCCGGAAAACGAAAATCACGAGTACGCTAAATTGCATTTTCCTATAAACGCCAGACGCCGGAATAAACAAGGTTTACCATTTATCTACGAGTACAAGGATTAAGATACACATTCAGATTGACATTTTGACATTTTACAGTTTAAATTATACGTATAATACGTACAAGTGGGTGAAAATCTTTCTATAATCGGGTAAAGTCAAACAATAATAATAATAATAATAAATAAATCCCCAGACTACCACACCAACTGTATGGCCCCAAAGTAAGCAGAGCTTGTGTTATGGCTGGCCATACAGCGAACTGGGGGGGAACCCAGAATAAATATACATATATAAATACATACAACCATGACCCGAGAACAAACATCTGTGTTCATCACACAAATGAATGCCCCGGCCACGACTCGAACCTGGGACCTTCGGTGTATGAGGCAAGGTTACTTACCACTACACCACTCGGTATCATCATGCGCATTAGTTAAATGTTTCGTTAGGTAACCATTATTATATTGGTAGGAGTTTATCTTCGGTCTTACCTTTTGAAAAGTTAACAAAAAGACGAGGTTTACTCAGAATTTTCCAAGCCTCTATTCTTGAATCTCCCAGAATTATATTCTGACGGAAAACCAGACCCAGACAGTTAAATAGATCTACCAATTTAGTTTGGATTTAAGAATACATAAGAAAATACCCTTATATACTAAGCTACGACGCAAGTTTAGGTTAAAAAAAGGCGCGAAACAAAGACTCCAAAGCGCAATTTGAGTTGATTCATTCTAGAAATTCTGTCAAAAATTTTTCAGAACTAGAAAAAAAAAATCATAAACGCAACGTAAGAATAGCTTGTTTACGTGAGAAATGTAACTAATTATATCCCAGTTGCCATCAGATGTCACTGACGTCATACATTCAGGTTGATGGGGAGGCTATATTTTAAATCGATTTTTTGACAGGCACAATAACACAATAACAAACCAATCGAAACATTTCGTGTACGAAAACTCCGAATATTCGTCTGACTCCGTTCTCCGAATCATAAATCCTGGATTCTGTTTGTGTTGTGGAATCACACTAAAGGTAAATTAAAATCAGCCTAAAGACATCAAGCAAATTTTTATATTTAGCTCATCAAAAAATGCATGCGGTTGTTTCGATCATGTCACAAACATTGATACATTTTATTAGGTTTTTAAACAATTAATAATTACTGTTTGTTGCTACATAGACTACGTACGACTTTCGTTTTGTCGTAATTACAAAGTGCAAAGGAAGGTAAATTGCACTGAAATTGAATTGAAAATATTATTTCGAATTACGTACCTGCCATTTAACATCTAACAATTGTGTGTCATATTAATATTAAAAGGCTACTTTATCCATTTATTATACTAGCATTTGGGTGTAAATTACATTAAAATCTGTATGTACAGCCAGAATAATGAAGCATCAGGTATTTTTCGTGTATTGTTGATAACTAAATCAACTTTAAAAGAGAAAATTCGACGTGTATTTTGATTCCTGCTGAAAAGTAAAGCCAACGCCAAAGACGTAGGAACTGACGTAACTCAAAAATTTTCTCTCCAAATTGAAATTTTCAATCAATATCTTGGAACCTTACTCATTTATTCAAATTATTTGAACTTCCCGAAAGAATTCTTTCAATCAGAAAACTCATTAAGAAACGAATCTCTCACTCATCAACGCCGGGGTTATCCTATCTGAAAATGTTCATAAAAATTGATGATGTTTCCATAAAGTCCCGCCATTTTAATGGCTCTATAATTGAAAACTTCACTTTTATATAAAATGCTTGGACTTGATTGAAACCTATTGAACCATACAAAGTGAAACGTATTATTTAAAACGAATCGAAATTTTTTTCTTCTGAAAGTGTGCCTAATTTTTAATGTTTTACACTTTGAAAGATTTTAGGTTTTTATTAAAATATCTTCTCTGAGTAGATAGGCACTAGAAGATTTTAAGAATTAATAAATGAATTTGATGAAATTAGAATGAATAAATAAATGAAATAATTTATTGACTCATGCAAAAAATTATAAAAAGGAAAATAATACTAACAAACATTTTAAATTAAATTATATAGTGAAAGTAAATAGGTCCCTTTGCATAATGTTGTTGCTGGTTAGCTCAGCAACTAACAGCAATAGGTAAACAAAAAAAGACAACAATAACAGGAAGCAATGAGAACAAATAGAAATAATAAAAACAGATTATTAATTGAAACAAATTAGGCAAAAATATGAAGTACAGGAAAATAAACCAATAAAAGCTCAAATTATACAATTCAAATACACTAACAGTGTGGAGTTCAAATACCACGCACCATACAAGAAATTAGGATTTTTGCTGGATCTCTTCGAAATCTTAAAATACACTTGTCGTGGTTCTAAATGGAGTTGGGTCATTACTCCAGCATTAGGGGGCGTGATATCTTCAACTACTACGCAAAGAAACTGTTCTATGCTTTGGTACTAGCAACTCAACACAACGTGGCATTTTATATTTTATCACTCCATACAACATGGTAGCTTGAAGAGAGAGCTTGAAGATGCTTTTATTTAACTAATATCTATTTCACCGTACAATTGTCTAAATAACTGTAAGCACTGTCTGTATTCCAGGTTACCTATGTTCGACTGCCAGCTGGGCAGTTAAGCGTTGCAAAAAGCAAATACCACAATATTTGCACATTCCCCGTTGTCAAATCTTTAATGAAAACAAAAACCCCAACTTCCGCAACCGCTAAAATAAAATTAAATGATAAGACATCTATAAAAACTACAAATTTCTGGTGTCAGTTTCATCTTCGCAAACCCTTTGCCCGTTTAATAATACAACTTGTACTGAATCACTGAAATTCTTCGAAAAGCTATTACTGAGAAGTTTTTCTATTATTTGGGCTGACAATGACAATAAGTTTGAACGATTGGAAACATTTTTTCTCAAGTTGGTTGTATAGAATAAAAATTAATTCCGATTTTACTGAAGGAGTAAAGGACGTCGGCGGCGGGGCCGCAGTTAGGCGCTGACATTTCAATCTGCTTTTCGATCCTGACTTCTAAATGTACCAATGAGTATTTTGAGTAATTATGTGAATTAAGCCGACCGCTTTGTGAATGGTAAAATATGGTAAAAATAAAGTTAAAACGCCTTCTTAACGTTTATTAACTCTATCACAGCTGACAAACAAGCACTCGAACAGAGGATATTGTTTCTGTGATTTCACTGGCTGTCTTGTTTATTAAATAACTGACAACCACGTATACACTACTAGTAATGGCGTAATGGATTAAAGTACCGCTCCAGACGCGCTCTTAACATTATGAAAGAGCGATACGCTTAAACTTACTTACTTGTAAATCTTTCTAAGAGTTGATTACTTTTCGGACGGTTTTCTAATACCCAATATTAGTAAAAAAAAACGATTTATTCTTGAATGTTTTTACATGTAATTAATCAAAAACATTTCATTTTTGGATACCAGCGAAAAGCCAAAGAAAATTATTATCATTGGTAAATAGTATAATGAATTAATATGCAGTTTTTTCAACAAGTATCTTCTCCAAAATGAACTGGCGGCATTTCATTTTACAAACAAATTAAATGTTTGACTTTTAAAGGTAAAAGCTACGAGCACTCACCCTTCTTCATTATTTTACATCAAGTGAGTCGGTGAGGCTTTATACGATATATGAAAAAACTAAAATAAAGTTGCCATAGTAGTTACTTGTTCAATGTACAAAAATTTCCATCGCCAAAATCTCACATGTCCAAACAAAATAAATCAGGTTTCTGGAACCACAAACCAATTTAAAGAATAAAGTATGTAAGTGACTAACATAAATCTCGAAGTCGCCTTAAGAGCAAAGTTTTTAGTAATGCACGGAATAACGAATGCCCTACAAGGAAAGGCAATCGAGGCGCAGAATTTAAAAACGCTGAAGATAAAAGATCCATAAAGCTCGCGGGAATTTCAGCTGTGAGATTTCAAAGTTGGCAGCTCATCAAGTTGCTACATATGCAAATTTGCAGCCGTTGCGCCTGGTAAGTACGGCTAGGTGTTACGAGGTATCTTGCGGAGTAGTGACGGAAGATTACTTTGGAAAGTAATACCAATTGTATTACGGGTTTTTTATAACTGTATCACTTCTGAAATACTCAATACTTATCAAAAATTACCTTTACAAAAACTTCTACGATACGATAAAATAATTTATCAATTATCTTTCATATTGACCTTGGCCTTCGGACCCAGATTCGGGATAAATGGGTATTTTTTGGAATAATTTGGATTTTATTATATTAAATTGCAATAAAGTAGAGAACGACATGAAATACTTTGTTCAAAAGGATTTATACTAATCATCATACAATCGCTTTTAGGAATTATTAATATTATAAAGTTTATTTTATTTAAAAAAGTGTTTGCTACAAGCCATTCGACTCCTCGGTATCCAGGAAATGAAAAGGCATGAAATATTCACTGGGTCAGTTTCATGTAACTTTGTATTTACTGCATCTATTGATTCATGCTACTTTGCTAAAATGGAAATAATGCGGTCTCTTTGAAGCAATTCTTAACTTAATCTAACATTACTACTTTGTTTATAAATTACATACAATGAGTATTCCATTAACAGTTTGTAGATCTAATTTATTAAGAATTTTTACTGTTTGATGACTGTACCTTGTTTATATCAATCTTCAATCAAAATACATCTGACAATTGTTTTAGACTATCGCGGTTATTAATTTTTTTTGACTTGAATAAAAATCAAAAATCATGGTAAGAATCCCGTAAATTTATTAAATTGTAATGCATGTGACGATTCATAATACAAAATTAAAAATAAAAGAAAATTTTAAAATTTAAATATTGGTCTATATTAATTAAAAATAACGACTAATTCAACTTGAAGTACCGCTGGGCAAGACAGTCTTACCTTACCAGAAAGAATGTCAATTCTAGAAATTTTAAAAAGACTTAATTATTTCTAACTCATTTAGAACCACGGCTGAGTATCTAATGTGAAGCACTTTTGTCCAACTTAACATTTTTTTAAGTAATGTGGCATGTCCCTAAAAGCCAAAAAATTTATTATTTAATAATATGTATATGAAAAAAAAAAAACGATGTTCTCGAACAAAGTTCTGTATTAATCTAATCGCTTTCCAACTCTATAATATGAGAATGGAACAACGACCGCTGCTGATATGATGATATAGATGCAAACGTAGGTATGTCATTGTTTGAAAATGTGTTTCATGTTTCTGTGAATATCAAGCATCGCCTTCTTGACATCTCAGAACACTAGATAACATTTTCAGTTCAGATACAAAAGTCAGAGGAAAAGTCATAGCTGCCGTGAGTTTTTTATATCAATTTATTTGAATTGAAGGACTTCCGCATATGTACTCCACTCCATCTACTTATACTGGAGATAGAAGTCTTATAGTATGGGCGTAGGATTAAAAATTCAATCGTTTATAACAATCTTAGACATCATAAGTAGTGTATATATGGGGGTTCTGTATATTATCTATTCATTCATACCATCTATTTAATCACAACATCATACCATCTATTCAATCTGTTCATCTAAAACATTCACCAGTACTATGACTTATTCAAACATTACATAATACTATCTAATCAATCATTTAATCTAGCCAATAATTTTCGAATTTTCATGCTCACACAGCGACTCGACTGCGTTCAACGGTGCTACGATCTACCAATTCAGATTTCATATATTATCTACTCTTCGTTGTGATAAAATACCTTCTACCTGCTATGAATCTCATTTTCAGATGAATTGAAGTCTCTATTCACCTAAATACTACTTAATTTTACTAGGATGTTATTTTTAAAAAACTATGTACTTTATAAGTTTGTAATTCTAGTGATGTGTATATGTCTGGATATGAATAAATAAATAATTATTATATTATTAAACGAGAACAGTTTACTATCATCATTATTTAAAAAATAATTTTAGTCTTAACTTATAGAGGTTGAAAATTAAAAACATGATTCAGTTAACATATTTTTTTTAATAAGAATACAACTTATTTAAACAGGTTACAGTTTCAACGATTCGTTTATATATATATAGTGGACGAAATTTTTTCCGCAATTTCTTTAACTGATTTATAAATGTCATCGAGTAAAATATTTTTCACGACATGCTGTACACATAATTCCGCATCACACGTACAAATTGAACCGGCAACATCAGGGAATTGAGCAGCATCGTATATTTCAATTCTAATTACTTTCACACCCCGTTTAGGTTTTTTTATATAAGAAAATGTAGTTAAGTCCGTTTTCTGTTTTTTACTGCTGGGGCCAACAAGATTCAGTGTTCCAGTATTACGCATATCCATAGATGAGCCTCGTACATCGTTAGGAAGGAAGTTGAATAAATCACTCTCGCTATCCTGAAATTAAAAATATACAGTAAGATAAAAAAGGTTAAAATTGAATAGATACTAAGTTAAGAATATTATATTAAGATTATTGATTAATTACTCACGGACATCATTGAACAATAAGTGTAGTCGCTCGTAAATTCTGTTTTTGTTTGAGGATTTACTTGATAATTATATTTTATTTATACCTCACATATATCGTTTATAAAGTTCATAATCGAACATGAAATTATTTAGTCAATGCAAGAATAAGTTTTGTAATACAATGCTCACACATCCTTATACGGCTACGTCGCGCGCTGTGTGGTCTGCTTCGCACTTCCTCATTAAACACCTAAACTCTTTATTCTTATTTATTAACCGACTTCAGAAATAAAGTATTCCTGATTGATGTCTACTTTCACTTAGGTCTTATTCCATTTATTACACCTCACGGTTAGTAAGAATGAAAATAAACAGACAGGCAGGTAAATTATTAGGTACTATGATTTACTTGAATACCTCATAATAAATTAATCGATACCTACTCAAACCTATTTTTCAAAGCATGTTCAAATTCATATTTAGTGCAACCAAATCCCCATGGCAAAAACTGTAAAACCATTAGTAAAAATTGATATAATTTCACGACTGTGAATTATTAGTTATGCCCGTGGATTCATCCGCGAAAGCGTCGATCTAAATCTGCGGACCAGCGTGAATATCGGTCTATGTCACGTGCTGTTAGCTTTCGACAGGTGAAGGAATTTTTAAAATCGATTCAGTATTGTTTAAGTACATACATTATTATTACAAACAAACAAAAAAATCAAAACGTTCCTATTTATAATATTAGTGTAGATGATTTTCCTAATTAGATGTTACCGATATCTATTAGTGTTCTTAAAATGGATTTTTAACAAAGTCAGCTATTATGCACAAGCAAGTTTCTTGTCGATATGTTACGCACACTTTAATTTTTCTTTCAATATAAATCAGATGATTCCGTACAGGTTTTCATTAGCGAAAGCAATACAGGCAATCAAACTACAAACTCTGAAGAATTCTCAACTGTCAATATGTAAGTATTCTTATTTTAAATATATTTATATATTCATTCACCTAAGTAAACTTATATTTTTAATTTTTGTTCATAATTTTTTATAGGTCTAGATCTATGCCACAGCTCTTTGATGAGGTGTTTCCTCCTTCAGACGACGAGGTGAAAATGGTTGAAAAGAAAAAAGAAACTACAAAGAGGTAAGATACATTAAAACTATTTTTTTTCCTCACTTTTATTTCTTTCATTAACTCGTCAACGTAGTTGAGTCAATATTTATAGCTTTTCAATTGTTCACAGATTACATTCACCGAGTTCCCGGGGCGCGGAACACCGGGCGTCAAAGAGGATGAAAGAAAACAGCCACGAAAGAAACGACGCAGAGAAAAATGAAAAAAAGTGAGTATTACATGTTTTTATTGTATCTGCAGGTTTATTCTTGGAATCATGAATGTCATAATATTTGATTTAGAGTTAAAGAACTCATAGGTATTTTTGAATCATGAATGTTATAATATTTGATTTAGAGTAAAAGAACTCATAGGTATTTACATTATGTTAACAACATTTCTCAATTTATTAACAGATCACACACGACGGTGTCTGGAGACGAAGGGGTGTCGAAAAAACACACTCCGACCCCTCATCGATCCAAGAAAAAATCATCAACTATCGCACCGATAACACCCGTGAAAATCACATCTCACGATCTCTTCGGGACGGATAGTGAGGGTGAGGATGACTCTGAGCCATCACCAACTCCAACTCCAACACTGCCACCTTTGCAATCGATATTCATAAACAGAGTGGCAAGCGGCCTGTCGAAGCAGGTTTTACCAGACAAGAAAGGCAGCCACTACATTGAGGTAAAAGTGTATAGGTCCGCGGACATCGAGCATGTGATGCCTATTAATAGATGGCGTCACTCGGTTTCCAGCCTAAAGATTAGGACGGACATGGACACCGATCTTTGGCAACATCTTGCCAATCTAGTACTGGTGGCCAGGAAGGAATTCCGAGGCACACCTAACATTTTTACTTCAAATTTTAGCATGCAGTAACAAGATGTCTAAACACTTTTATATCAATGTAGTGTGCTAGACTAAGTAACTTTAACTCGGTGTGCGAAAGTAAATAATATTTTCCTTAATATTATATTATTATTATAATGTGTTGATATTTAATATACCTTTTATATTTAGCAAATGTTTTTTTCTTTACAGTTATCAGCATAGACCCTACCCGAGATCCTCTCAATAAAAATGAAATAGTTAAATGTGATAATTGTGATATAAGAATAATGAGAAATAAATATCAGTATCATTTGAAAACTGAATTACATAAATTGAATTCTTTGATTATGAGCGAGTTTGACAATATTTATATAATTAATACAGCATTTAATAATCGTGTAATAAGTTATCGTTTGAAAGCTGAAAATAAAAATTATTGTATACCAGAGAATTTTTTATATGACTATGAAACTGATATTTATAGACTTATAGAAATGAATTTAAAAAAACACAGATGTCTTAAGATACAATTTGAATTATATGCATTTTATTTATTACCAAAGACTCTAGAAAAGCAATTGAAATCATTTAATACCAAATATGAAATTATAACTGATATTAATGAATTGAAAGATATATTTAGAATAAAAACTATTGATACAATCAAAAGAAAACTTACTGAATTTGAACACTCTACGTCCGGTTGGACATTTTTATCACTCAGTCATTTAGAAATCAATTTAAATAAGTATTGTGCTTTGCGAGGAGGTACATATATAAAACTACCACCTCGCGTATCTAATACTAAAAGCTGTATGAATGTTAAAAATGATGATGAGTTTTGTTTCCTTTGGAGTATTTTAGCTGGGCTTTATCCATGTGTTGATAACCCGAATAAATGCAGCTCCTATCCTCATTATTCAAATGTGTTTAATATAACTGACATGAAATTTCCTCCATCATATCGAGATATAAAGATCTTTGAAAAGAATAACTTGAATATAAGCATAAATGTTTTTGGTTTAGACAAAAAAAATAAATATGTAACTGGACCTTTGTATTTAACAGCTGAAAAAAGAATTAATCATTTTAATTTACTATTTATCGAAAATTATGAAAAAGGTCACTACTGTTTAATAAAAAATTTGGTTAAGTTAGTGCGAAGACAAATAACAAAGCATAAAGGTAATGTTTATTTGTGTGAATCATGTTTACAATGTTTCAGTAGCAAAAAAAAATATGGAAATCATTATTGTTCCAAAGTTTTAGAATTAATACCAA
Organism: Marasmarcha lunaedactyla; assembly: GCA_923062675.1. Classification (NCBI taxonomy): domain Eukaryota; kingdom Metazoa; phylum Arthropoda; class Insecta; order Lepidoptera; family Pterophoridae; genus Marasmarcha; species Marasmarcha lunaedactyla. The sequence continues at coordinate 3,987,047 of OV281344.1, forward strand.
AGCCTAATACTCATTTAATGTTTAAACACTTCGAGAGACAACAAAAGGTTCCTTTTATCATATACGCTGATTTTGAGAGTTTATTAGAAAATTATTCAGACGATTCGCAGAGCACGACCACTATAAAATTTAAGATTCACAAACCTTCATGCTTTGCTTATTATGTTTGTTGTACATTTGACAACTCATTAAACAAATTGGTTTCCTATCGAGGCTTAGATGCACCTAAAGAATTTATTAAACATTTGATGGAAGATGTGAAGTATATTAATGATTTAATTTCGTTTGCTAAACCAATGACACAATTAAGTAAAACACAGCAAAATGAATATGATTCAAGCGTTCACTGTCATATTTGTAAACATTTATTGTTTGGTGATAAAGTACGTGATCATGATCACATGACCGGCGAGTATAGAGGCGCAGCTCATTCATATTGCAACCTCAATTATAAAATATGTCCATTTGTACCAGTTGTATTTCATAATTTATCTGGCTATGATTTACATTTATTCATAATGGAACTATCGAAATATGATGGTTCAATTAATGTTATACCAAAGACTAAAGAAAATTACATAACGATCACGAAATCATTCACAATAAATGAGAACAAATCTTGTGTGAATGTGAAATTTATTGATTCATTTCAATTTTTAAGTGCAAGTCTAGATAAATTAAGTAAAAGCTTAAATGATGATAATTTTATACACACCTCAAATTTTTTTACTATTCCCAGTCAATTTGTATTGATGAGAAAGAAAGGCATTTATCCTTATGACTACATGAATAGTTTCTCTAAATATGAGGAAAAATGTTTACCACCGAAACATAACTTTTATAATAGTTTAACTAAACAGCATATATCTGATAGTGAATATACACATGCGCAAAATGTTTGGAAACAATTTGGTATAAGCGACATGGGTGAATACACTGATTTATATTTGAAATGTGACGTTTTGTTATTGACTGATGTATTCGAGAACTTTAGAACTATGAGCTTACAGCACTATAAGCTTGACCCAGCCTATTATGTAACCGCACCGGGGTTTAGTTGGGATGCAATGCTATTTTATACCGATGTTCGATTAGAGTTGGTACATGATCTTGAAATTTATCAAATGTTAGAAAAAGGAGTTCGAGGAGGTTTGGCACAATGTACATTGAGACATGCTCAAGCGAATAATAAATACTTACCAAATTTTGATTGTTCAAAACCATCAAGCTTTCTTATATATCTTGATTCTAACAACCTATATGGATTTGCTATGATGAAAAAAATTCCGATATCAGATTTTAGATTTTTATCGTCTGAAGAAATTAGATGTCTAAATATTGAGACTATTTCAGATGACAGTGATTTCGGATTTATCCTAGAAGTAGATTTAGAGTATCCTTATCACTTACATGATGCACATTGTGACTTACCCTTTGCTGTTGAGAAACTCATTCCACCAGGTAGTAAATCACCAAAATTAGTTGCAACTCTTAAAGATAAAACTTTTTACGTTATTCATTATACTTATTTAAAAGAATGTTTAAAACAAGGATTACGATTAAAAAAGATTCATCGCGTAATAACCTTTAGACAAGAATATTTTCTAAAGAAATATATAGAATTGAATACAAGTTTGCGTCAAGCCTCAAAATCTGAATTTGAAAAGGATTTTTTCAAATTGTTAAATAATTCAGTCTTTGGAAAAACTATAGAGAACAAGCGAAAACAAGTTAATGTTAAACTGGTATCTCACTGGGAGGATAATAATAATTTAACAAATAAATGTGTCGGTGCTCGAAAACTAATTGCTAAACCGAATTTTAAATCTGTGTCAATATTCTCAGAAAATTTTCTTGCTATTCAGTTAAGTTTAGATAAAATAACTCTAGATAAACCAATATATGTAGGATTTACAGTCTTAGAATATGCAAAATTACATATGTATCAATTCCATTATAATTTTATTAAACAAAAGTATGGAGAAAATGTGAAACTTTGTTATACTGATACAGATAGTCTGCTATATTTAGTTAAAACAGATGATGTGTATGAAGACATAAAACATGACATTCAAGAGTTTGATACCAGTAATTTTGAAAAAAATAATCCATATAAAATCCCAAGAGTCAACAACAAAATACCTGGTTTATTCAAGGATGAAATGGGAGGTCAATTAATAACTGAGTTTGTAGGATTAAGAGCCAAACTTTACTTCATAAAGAGTACTAGTGAGGAGATTAAAAAGGCTAAAGGTGTATCTAAGTCTGTAACGAAATCTTTGAATCATAAACATTATTCAGATTGTTTATTTTATGACAAAGATTTACGATCTAAGATGAATATGATTAAGTCTTTAAAACATAATTTGTATTCCCAAGAAGTAGATAAGTTAGTATTAAATAGAAATGATGTTAAACGTCAAATATTACCAAATCAAATTGATACTGTAGCTTGGGGACACTATGCTTACATGTAGCTATTAAATAGATATAAGAAATTATATATGTAATATGTTAATAAAAAATTATATGACTTTCCAATTTCTGTTTTATTTTATTCCTATTAGATTATAACTGATACAATACTATAAAATGACAATCAAGTAGCAATGATGTTCATTTGTTAATAATGAAGCTTAAAAAGCACCCGCTAAGCTTGGACATCAATCTTATTGGTATTGAAGAGAGATCACAGCCCATAAGACATAGTGAATTGTTACCAAATAGTATACGGTGTTTAATTTGCGGGCCATCTAACTGTGGTAAAACTAATGTGATGATTACTTTGCTATTACATAAAAACGGGCTAAAATTCAAAAATTTGTATTTATATACAAAGACTCCATTTCAAAGTAAATATTGTTATCTTAAAGAAGTGCTTTCAAAGGTTTCTGAAGTAAAATACAATGTGTTGCGTGATGACAGCGAAGTTACACATCCGAATAATGTGTTACCAAACACAATTATAATTTTTGATGATGTGGTTTGTGAAAATCAGACTAACATTCGTAATTATTTTGCCATGGGAAGACATAGTCAAGTCGATTGCTTTTATCTCTCACAAACATATTCAAAAGTTCCAAAACAGCTGATTCGTGATAATGCAAATTTGTTATTACTCTTCAAACAAGATGAAGTCAACTTGAAACATGTATACAATGAGCACGTCAATTCGGATATGTCATGGAATGAATTTAGAGAAATCTGTCAAAATGTTTGGCGAGAAAGGCATAATTTTTTAACTTTAAATAAAGAATCAGAATTAAATAAAGGTCGTTATAGAAAAAATCTTGACACCTTTATATACTTATCCTAAAATAGAATGTTATCATTTGTGATAAATAAGTGATAGAGGCAAGACAAAAATGAGTCTCAATATTAAAGAACAAATAATCATGTCATCAGACATCATTAAAAATAAACTTAAACAGTTAAAAGATATTGAAGATAAAAACAACTATGAACTCAATAAAATATTTAAGCCAGTTACCAAACCTTTATCACAAATGATAGAATCAAATCAAAGTAATATGAACTGTGATTTTAATGTGAGCGCTATACGAGTGCCTGTCAAATTAGATGATGCAATAACCTCTACACCATATAGAGTACATGAACAATCATTGGATGATGATTTACACTCAGAGAAATTTGCTTCGGGCTCAGAATACTATAGTGATGCAGATAATATCAATAAGAAAGACATATCTGTTACAAAAAAATATCTTAATAGTCTCTACGATATAAATATTCCATTCGGAGTTCGGAAAGTAGGTGATCAGTTAATGATGGGTAATTTTCCGGTTAAGATAATTGCTTCAGTCGATGGTGACATGGAACCATGTAGAATCAAGATTGATAACGATGAATATCAATTGACTCAAGGACTAAAAGAAGTATTATTACATAAAAAACCGAATCTAGAACTAGTTACTGAAAATGATAGAAACACTTATAAAAACATTTTGATAAAAACGAATGCTCATAAGCGTGACTATGATCATAAAGGTCAGTTAAAAGGAGACAAAGGTGAAAAATATAAACAAATTATTAAACCTATGTTCATAGCCTCGGAAGTTGAGAGTACTAAAAAAGTTGGTGGCAACATAAATGTTTTGAAAAGATATAGAAAAAATACTGATTTCATCTATTGGGATGATCCTAATGAGCTAGTTGAAAGATTGAAACTTCTTATTGCTTCCAAACAAGCTGGAAATACTAATCAAGATAATGAAATAATATCAATCATAGAAGAACTGCAAGAAGCAAATATAATAAAATCATAAAAAGCATAGTGATATTAAAAGTTGTTTAGTTGTCAAATAGCTGTGAATGATGAAACAAGCTAAAAATGAGTAAAGAAGATGTGGTGACCGAAATACATAAAAATGCAAGAGTAAATTTTCCTCGCAGATGTGTTCTACTCAAAGATATAGATGATCTATGGCAAGCTGATTTAATAGATATGCAAAAGATATCGAGTATAAATTTTAATTTTAATTTTATACTTATTGTGATTGATTGTTTTTCTAAATATGTTTGGGTCCAACCATTAAAAAATAAAACTAAAGATTCGGTTACAAAAGCTTTTCAATCAATTTTATGTGATGGCAGAGTCCCTTTGAATTTGCAGACAGATTGGGGTAAGGAATTTTATAGTGAAAGTTTTAAGAAAATTATGCAGATGCATTCAATAAATCATTATTCAACATATTCTATTAAAAAGGCTTCGATAGTGGAACGAGTAATACGTACTATAAAAAACAAACTTTACAAAAAGTTTAGTTTGAAGGGAAACTTTAAATGGATTGATGGAACTTTAGACGAAGTTGTGAATAATTACAATCATACCAAGCATACGACTATTCAGATGTGTCCGGTTAAAGTGAATAAACATACGAAACACATTGTGATGCAAAGATACAACATACTAAATAAACCAAAAGTTAAAAGAAAATGTACTTTTGTTGTCGGCGATGTAGTGCGAATAAGTAAGCATAAAGCAAATTTTGAGAAAGGCTACACTCCAAATTGGTCGACTGAGTTATTTAAAATAATCGTGGTTCAGAATACCAATCCAGCAACTTATTTGCTAGAAGACTCAAGAAAAAATAAAATTCAAGGAACATTTTATGCGCAAGAGCTTCAGAAAACCAAAAATCCTGACGTGTATTTAGTAGAAAAAGTTCTTAAGAAAAAGGGGAATAAAATGTATGTTAAATGGTTAGGATTGTCATCTCAGGACAATAGTTGGATAAGCAAAACCAATATATTATAAATTACATTTGAAATTTTACCATTCTTCGTTTACCTATGAAAGGAAAAGGTCTTGTGAATAGTATTATAAATCATCTACCGTTCGAGTTACATCTCCCAGGCTATAACTATTGTGGACCAGGAACAAGATTACGTGAGCGACTTATCAGAGGTGACAAAGGAATTAATGAACTTGATGAGTATTGTAAACAACACGATATTGCATATATGAAAACAAAAAACTTACAAGCCAGACAAGCAGCAGATAAGATCTTAATGAAAATGGCAAAGAAAAGAACATCATCATCATCTCAAGCGAGTGTAGGAGAAAAGCTTGCAGCAAATATTGTTAATAAAGCAATGCTGATGAAACTTTCAAATGGATCGGGGCTTAAAAAAAGTTTTAAAAATGTTGTTGCCTATGCAAAAAGAAATATTCGTCAAGCAAAACCAAAATGTAAAAAACTAGCCATAGATTTAGCGTTTGCTGCCATTAAAGATCTTGTTTCTGATTCAGAGGTAAAAATTCCGCGCGTGATACCATTACCAAAGACCGGAGGATTCTTACCACTGATACCAATCATTACTGGATTAACTGCTGCTGGTGCTCTTGTTAAAAAAACATCTGCTATAGCGCGAATGGTAAAAACGTTTCAAACTGCACAGAAAACATGGAATGAGATGAAAAGACTCAATCAAAGTTTTGAGCCAGTGCATTTAGGAGGAGGATTACAGCTCAAACCGTACAAGAGTGGTTTAGGTATTTATACTTCATCAAAAAACTGAATAAACAGCTACCTGATCGTCCTCTTACCAATATTGATATAATGAGGTATTCAAAAACTATCCCATATTTTCGAGGGGTCTTCATGAGAGATCAACTACCTAAACACCCTCACAAAATCGAATGTGGTATAATTAATTTGGATAGCTCTGAAAATCAAGGTACACATTGGGTAGCTTATGTTAAAAAAAATGACTATATTGAATACTTTGATAGTTATGGTGATCTAAAACCACCAAAAGAATTTATTAAATATGTAGGGGGTGACATTCAGTATAACTATATCAATTATCAGGGTAGTCATCCATATAACTGTGGTCATCTATGTCTTAAATATCTTGAAAACTGTATGCTTTAATATGAAATAAATTGTATGATTGAATCGTTAAACGATCAGTATCAGTTAATACTTCGAATGGACAAGCAGCATTTATTTGTGCTACCAATATAAATTGTAATCAAATATGATTGATTTCAATATTAAAAAAAGTAAGAAAATTGGGAGTAAGCCAACAAAAAGTTATAGTTCAATTCACGACTCCGGTAAACACACACGCGTTGTACCAGCTCTCAGTGAGATTAATAAAGAATTTTTAAGAAAGTTGGGATTTTCACTATGAGTATGTTACAAATTAATGAAGCGCCGCATTTTGACAATTCTATTGAGAGTTATGAAGTTCATTCCTATACTCCATACACTAATAGCTTCAAAGAAAACGATGAAATACGAATACCGATTAATCAACAAGACATTTATTTACTACCTGCGAGCAGTTCCATTTACATTGAAGGATGTATAGAAGTATATACGAAGGATACCACAGGAAAACTTACGAAAAAAGGGTTTCAATTTAACAATAACCCTATACCGTTTCTTTTTCATGATATAAGGTATGAGATAAATGGAGTAGAAATCGATCGTATTAGACATGTTGGTATTACTTCTACAATCAAATCTTACATCTCGATGAATGAGGGAGAAAGTAAACAGGCTGCTCTGTGGGGATGGAACTTGAAAGGAACAAAATCTGTAAATGGTTTTTTTAATGTTATATTGCCGCTTAGTAAACTATTAGGATTTGCTGAAGACTATAACAAAATCGTATTAAACTGTAAACATGAATTAATTCTAACGAGATGTAAATCTAATGTTGATGCTCTTATACTTGATAATAATAATGATCATGTGTTAGTAAATATTGAGAGAATTCAATGGCGTGTACCACATATTAAAGTATCTGATCGAGAAAGATTACTACTCTTGAAACAGTTAGAAAAAGATAAGCCAATACAAATGGCATTTCGAAATTGGGATACATATGAATATCCACTTTTACCTAAAACAAAGAAGCATTCGTGGTCAATCAAGACTACCTCCCAACTCGAGAAACCTAGATTTGTAATATTCGGTCTTCAAACAGTCGACCAAAATTTAAAGAATAGAAATTGTTCTTTGTTTAATCATTGTAACTTAACTAACGTTTCATTATATCTAAATTCACAAACATATCCGTATGATGCACTAAAACTTGATTTTGATAATGATAAATATCATATATTATATGAAATGTACATCAAATTCCGTCAGTCTTATTACAACGCTTCAGTTGACCCGTTGCTTAATATTATTGATTTTAAACAAAAGGCACCTTTGTTTGTAATTGACTGTTCAAGGCAAAATGAAACATTAAAAACTGGCCCAGTTGATGTAAGACTAGAAATAGAGAGCAATAAAGATTTTCCTGACAAAACGAGTGCCTTTTGTCTTATCATCAACGATCGCATTATAGAATATAAACCTCTCAGCAGTATTGTTCGCAAGATATCATGAAGTTAATAGTTGATGTTCAAGGTTTTAAAACCGAATTAAATCAGTTCATACTTAAAGAAATAGCTATTCTGGATGATAAAGGAATACAAAGTTTTTCAATAAGACCACCATTCGCTTTCTATAATTTAACTATAAAGGAAATGAGGCAGGTTGGGTGGATCGAGAGAAATAGAAATATTTATTGGAAAGAAGGATTTATTTGTTTTTCAAAATATAAGCCTTTAATTTCACCTCTACTTGAAAACAATTGTATTTATGTAAAAGGTGAAGAAAAAGCAAAATGGATTAAGGAAATGTTTGTTGATTATAATGTGAATGTGATAAACTTAGAAAATTTTAAGTGTCCAAATTTTTATACCCTGTATGAGCTTTACAGCAAATGTAATGATGTCTATAGATGTATCTATCATAAGAATATTTGTGGTTTAAAAAATGTAATCTGTTTAAATAAGTGGTGTTCTGATAATAAAATTATATGTTAACCGAATCATGTTTTATTTTCAACCGAATGTTTACCTCTCGTAGAATAAGACTAAAATTATTATAAAAATAATGATGCTAGTAAAACTGTTCTCATTACAAAGTTTGGAAGTAAAAAAAGTTATTGACTAGCGCTCGCTTTCAATATTGTATCTAGAGATCTATCCGTTGAAAACCACCAATGACGATTCGTTATTTGGTAACCGTTGCAAAGTTCAAATAAAAATATGAATCAATATTGGTGGTTTTCAACGGATAGATCTCTAGATACAATATGAAAGCGACCGTACATGAACGGGTTCAATAGATCTTTACACTGTTAAATGGACTGGATGAATAGACTGAATCATGAAAATTCGAAAGTTATTGACTAGATTAAATGATTCATTAGATGGTATTATGTAATGTTTGAATAGGTCATAGTACTGGTGAATGAATGAACACTGAATGATTTAGATGAACAGATTGAATAGATGGTATGAATGAATAGATAATATACAGAACCCCCATATATACACTACTATCATAGTATGATATTTATCTTAGATAGATCTTAGATCACTTCATTTATAGCCTACAATGTTAATAAACTAGTGTTTTATTTTGATAAACGTTGGTATTTTGTTTTCATATATGTATAGTACTCTAGTATTTAAGGTCAACTTTGTGAGTTTTTTATGCGAATCTTTAGTTGTGTTCGTTTACAACAAAATATTTAATCATCCAGTTTATATTTCAGTTATTCAAATTAATTAATTCTTTAACAAATAAATGCATTATTCAATGACGAAAAAGGACAAAATGACTTTATTACTGTCTCCATTTTCAAAGGATATACGACTCATAAATCAACTTAAAAAGAACAAAACTTTTTAAAAAGGCGCGAAGATAATGAAACCTTTATCCATTCTCATTTATCAAAGTCGATGCTGGTAAACAAAAACGGTTTTAATTTAATTAACGCCAAGAATTACTAAATTTACTTGAACTTACTTAAGTAAATACCTACCAGTACAGATGAAGGCGGAAGTCCGTAGCAGATTTAAAAAAATAGGACACTGGAAATTACTCGTAATGTATCGTTATATGTAGGTGCATATGTATGTATACGAGTATATGCTGCACTGGCTTAGCACTCATGGACAAAAGATTTTTTTTCATAATGTATTGTACATAGTATCGGCACACTTATTCTACTAACTTCCACACATGGTGCTGGGTGTAAATTTTCACCATCACTTTACATCGTGAGTGAAGAAGAATGTTTGTATGAATCAATGTTGGCTTACTCCCTTTTTTACATGACCACGTTCAAATTTCTCATAAAATAAATAGGGCTCACGGCGTGTAGGGAAGTTATTATAGTTAAAGCACACCGAAAATTGTTATATCAAGTGTGTCATTTCGATAATGTTTATTTATTAAATACTTTCATAAAGTATTTGATAATACACGGAATCAGAGTAAAACAGAAGACAAAATTGCTAAATCAGTTTTACCTCGGACTGTACTCAAGAAGGTATGTTGTTTCGACTGCTAATTGAGGAAGCGACTGTAATATTTAAGACGTTGCAAATTTTAAGATTGTTGTAAATCAAATTAAAGATTTATCTTAAAATGCTTGACGCATATTACATTGTGTTCTTTCTACGGCTTTGGATATTTCTAAAGTTCTAAGTTTCAGAAGTAATATATTTCTTGCAGGAGCAGAGCTGTTAGCTTCTGGTGGGGACAAACATTATTTATTTGTAAATTGTTTGTTTGGGTTAGATATTAAAAAATAGAGTGATGAGGCATATCTTGGAGGCGTGTTACAGCTGAGATTTCATCTTCGCTTTCCATCAGGGGAGTTGAAGGAGAAATGCGTATCCGATTTGTTAAAAAAAGGATGCTTTTGTAAGCATGTTCATTCGGGGAATACCTCAGATTGCTCTAATATTTAAAAAAAGTTCACCCACCAAATGTCACGTATGTATTGTATCAACACAAGCTTTTTTCTAATATAAAGAGGGAAAACATATTTGTTCATTTTATTAATAAAACCCTAGGCTTAAAACTGGGCTCTATTACTAGTTTATAAGGACCCATCGTTTCAAATAAATAAAATTATAAAAAATATTTTAGAAAACACATTGTCGGTAAATGTGTGTGTAATGGAAATGTGAGGGTTTGTTTAGGAATTATGAATCAGTTGCTAAACTTCACAACGGTAGGCAATTATTAAAAATCCAATTCTTCTGTTAAGGCTCAAAAACTCTGAAACGGCCGTTAAGTGTTAGGTTCCGGGTGGATACAGCCATCTAACATTTTATAAGAATATCTGAAGGAAAAACTAGAAATTCAAGCAATTATTCTAGGGTTTGTTGTTGGTTTGTTGTAATATTTGATTTTTCTTTTATATAAAAAATTACATGCTATTATAATTTCTATTTCTAACGAAAACCTAGTCAAGTTTAATTTCTACGTAGGAACTACTAAACAAATGAAAATTTACCCTCAATAATAAAAAAAATACAAGTAAAACTGTAACGCAAATTGAGAAAATAAAAAGATCTTTTTACTTAGTAAAATTTCAAACCCGGATATGTTTCTATTCAATCGCAGAGATAACTGAGTTAGTCGCTTGTTTGACTAGAAAGTTAGTTTGCAGGTCTGGTATCCGCTGCACCTTTCTGCCAACATAATTTTGTAGGATAAAAACAATCGCCAGATACGACTTTGCTATCGAGTTCATTTCCAATAGAGTAACAATTGCTATATACTGTTATTTAAAAGTTCAGATTTATCGCCGGTGGCAAGAAAATACCTATAGTTGGGGCTTTTCTATGTTTTGAAGTTAACAAGATAAGTCGTTGGTTTCGTCTGTTACGATTGCTCAAATCAAATCTGTATGCATATACCTGATATGTTATTTTCCACTCGTTTGGAAAGTTTAATATTAAATGTAATTAAAAATAAAAAGCTTTATAACAACTTTACTATCCGTTTCCATTAAGTTTATAAACATTTACTCCTTACTTCACTAGCTATCACAAATTATATAACCCTTTTCTGCAAATACTGCTTTGACGAAAAAGTTCAAATTAATGTTTGTATCGAATCTAAGTAAATGATAAGCAAAGTACGATTTTACATAACAATGGTAACTGTTATATTATACTTAAGTTACGTAACCATAATAGTCACCCATTATCGGTAAACATATATTTATTTATGATGTCCAAGTGATATAGTGGTTAGTAGCGCTGCCTCATACGCCGAAGGTCCCGCGTTCGAGTCCTGGTCGCGGCATTTATTTGTGTGATGAACACAAATGTTTGTGCTCGGGTTATGGTTGGTTGTATTTGCATATGTATGTTTATTTTGGGTCCCCAGTACGCTGTATGGTCATCAATTATACAAGCTTATAGTTGCTTACTTTGAGGCCATGCAGTTGGTGTGTTTATCTGGAAATTTATTTATTATTATTTATTTAATGTACATAATTGCTTACTAATCACAATTAATTATGATGTAAACTGTTACTCTCGTTTGTCATCACCATTTCTAGGTGGGTGGTATACGAGATTTTCCTACGTTAGGCTCCAGTTTACTGTGTCTGTGAACTCAAATGGTACTCTGAAAAATTAAGGGGCTGATTCAAATATATTCCTGTTTTGATTTTGCACTTTCTGAGTCGTGTAAATAAAACCAGGTACATTAATAAATTCATTGGTTCATTTATACATTTTCGAAATAGCTCAAGTTTAAACTCTACCGGTTTGTTGCTCAGTGAGTTTCGTGAACTGAACAACTGCGGTGAGCTTACGCCGAGAGTTCTGATTGTGTATGTTTTGTGTTCAAACCAATTTGAACAGTAAACCGTGGTACAATTTTGTATCGTTTTATACTTTGATTGGGTAACTCATCTAATTAGTTTTAATTTAATTAACAAAAGTTACCGCATGATGTTATTATTCTGAGCCTGATGTACTTCTGAGCCAGTCCCTATAACTATTTTGATAATATTCTGTATGGGAGAATGTCAAACAAAACCTTTCTTTGATAAGACCCACGATGCGGCGCCTGTTAGTCGCTCTATTAAACTTAATGCGAGCAGCATCGATGTAAAGTAGGCAACTAACGGTTATTTTCATATCAAAATGGGAGGGAACACGAAATTGTCCTACTTGTATTATGGACGTGAATAAGGATAAGAATTTTATTTTGCAAGAATGTGGTACAGCGTAAGTTCTAAATATAAATAAAAAAAAACGTTAAAAACACAATTCATTACATTTACATTATAAATCTTTTTGAAAGGAACACCCAAAAATTCCGAATTACGTAATTCCGAATTTGAATAGTCCGATTTTAAAAAATCCGAATTTTACAATCCCTAAGAGACTAAATTCCGACTATTCAAAAACACGATTTTTATTTTATCGAAATTCATAAATACGAAATTTTAATATTCCGAGTTTCATTAGTACGAAGAATTAGAAACCCGCTGTGTTACTAGTCTGAAATATGGTATTACGAATTGAAATTTTCAAAAAATGCAATGCTAAAATACAGATTTGTATCTATAACAAGTATATATTAAAATTATAATCTCAAAAGTAAAAAAAAAACCTTTGTTGCGGAATATATTGCAGCGCGAGCCGAGCGAGCGCACCGAGCGTGACGCGGCTCCGGCCGGCGAAGTGCCAAAAAGGGACTTGCATTTTAGATTTTGATGTGTCTGATAAATACTAGCATCATTGTGGCGGTTAGATGATTTGTTCATGCAGATTTACAAGGCGTTTGTTATTCGCGCTTTTATTATCCGGAATATTGATATTCGGGATTCGTATTTATGATATTGCGGATTATTATTAATTCGGATTCTTTTATGGTTCGATATCTTCGAAATCGGAATTATTAATTTTCATTATTATAAATGTTCAGTTTCTAAGAAGAAAAATTAGGAATTATGAAACACAGAATTTTCATTAACGGAATTTTGAACCATTCGGTGTTATAAAAATCGTAATTTTGAAATTCGTGATTATGACTATCGGAATTAAATTTTTGGTATTTATGTAGTGTACCCTGACAATCTGACAATCTGACAATCAGTCGTTCTCTCTTCGTCATCACCGTGCTGCACAAATGGAAATATACTGCTTTGATGCCTATATATCAAAAATTGAAGACTCTACTCAAGAGACCCAAAGAGCTTTTGGACGTATATAAATAGCAAAAACCAACAAAATTCATACCCTAGCAAAGTAAAATATAAAGGTTTAACTGCTGACACTGGTCGTGGCATAAGTGACCAGTTTAGTAAGTGTTTTGGGACCGGCTTTAGTACCCTAGTAGCTCTCCTGGAAATGACGTGTTATACCTAATATCAAATTGTCCTCACCTCTGTGTAAATATCGCATCAATTGTCGTGGATCGTAAAGGGGTGACGAAGTTGCTCAAATATTTCGATCTCACTAAACCAGGTGGTCCTGACGACATTTCCCTAAGATTAATAGTTGAGTGCGCTGACAGTCTAGCAGTACCGATCTGCATTGCCTTCGAGCAATGTCTATCTGAGGGTGTCGTGCCCGGTATATGGAAATCGGCATTCATAACGCCGATATTCAAGAAGGAGGATAGAGCACAAGTACAGAACTATAGGCCCATTTCAAATTCAGCCTGTTTGCTAAGGTCTTGGAAAGAACCATCTATGATCAGGTCTACAGTGCTTTAAAATGCTGCTTTGGCGAAGGCCAGCATGGATTCCTCAATAGGTGCTCAACTAAGCTATATGTCTAAACTGGTGCTGGCTAATGACTTTATAACTGCTGGCATGGTATAGGGTATACAGGTTGATGTGATATACACCGACCATAGTAAGAGTTTCGGTTGTATTAAACACTCGTTACTTCTCAAAAAGTTGACTGCACCTGGCATTCACGGATACCTGCATAGTTCTTACATCAGGAATAGCACTCAAGCTGTTGTTTTTACGGGCATATGTCAACCTGGGCGCCTGTTCCATCCGGGGTACCTCAGGGGTCATTGCTGGGTCCACTGGTGTTCACCTTGTTTATCCTTGACATAGAGAAATACATCCTGAACTCGAAGGTCATCTTATTTGCGGATGATACGAAAGTCTTAAAAAGGATTTGCAATACCAAAGATTTGAATGACCTGCAGAGCGTTCTCCATAGATTTGAAAATAATTGCCTACGTAACAGACTGGTACTCAATGTATCGAAATGTTTCTACATGTCATTTTCATTTACGTGTTATTCACACGTCACCGCCAAGCAATTCAATCGAGCTACAAATTGAAATACCAGATATCAGGGTGTCGTTCACGACTCCAAATTCTTATTCGATAGGCACATTGACAATACACAAACAGAGCCTCTAGATCTCTTGGTTTTATACTGTGTAGGTCTCTCCATTTCCGAAGCATCAAAACCATTAAAATTCTCTACTGTAACTACGTCCGCAGTCACCTTGAATACGCCTCTCAGATATGGAGCCCCCAATAGCACAACTATGCAAGTTAAGTTTGTTAGGTACCTAGATTATAAAACAGGGCAAAGCTCTAACGACTACATCCAAAGATGCAAAAGATATCATTTTTGCCCCTTGAAACCAGAAGGAATATTGGTGATGTTTGTTACCTCATGAAAATTGCTCAAAACGAAATTGCCTATCCAGAGCTATTGCCCAAACTGCATCTGAGGACCAACACCCTGCGCCTAAGACAGAGATCAATTATAAATGTTCCCTTCGTAAGGATAAAATATAGAGCCAACAACTTTGTTTTAAGCACCCTTATTTCTTTTAATAAATTTCTCCATGAATTTGACATATTCTGCTCGGGCACAAAATCAGTCAAAGCAATGTTAGCAAAGGAATTTATTGAGAGCATTAGCACTTTAAATCATATTTAAAGTTTCATTTGTTTCTTTCTTAAATATTGACATACTATCGAAACCAAAATCCCTTTCTAACTCCCATAAAATATTGCTTTTTGCGTTATGTCCAATCTTATAATGTTCTGTTTTCACGGACGGCTCTTACGATGTCGTTTTTTCATCTTCACATTCTAAATTAACGTAAGAAATAAGTCCTTTTGAATGCAATGTTAAATAATTTTGCATATAAGTGGAGATTTATGCTGATTTTATGCTGTAAATCTTCCTACAAAGGTAAATAAAATAATCGAAAATTCAATGTTACTTGAAGTTGTGCAACAGTGAATGTGACGGTATAGGAAAACATACCAGTTTCTCACTCTTTACGGTACCCCGCTATGATTTGGTTGAATTAAAGTACCCTCATACCAAGAGTTAATGTACAAACAAATAGTTTAGTAGCGCGCTACCATGTAGTAATTATAATATGATAGTTTGATTGATTTGATTATCTCTTGGTGTCGATTCTCCGTTTAACTTGGATATCAATGGCGAACACGTGATTGCTATCTGCTTAATCTGCAAATTGAATCCACAAGAGCAACTCAAAAAATATCTTCTTCACTACTTGAGTTAGTGTCATAAAGGAGTATGTACATTAACCGTTTTGAACCATATTTGTACCAAATCCTATATTGAAAGGACAAACTAGGAAAATAAAAGGACAATTCAATTTATAAATTACAAATAGGCAACATATTAAAGGTACAATACAAGATAGTTTACAAAAAATCAATGTCAAATCCTACACTTAAAATTATTCTTGCATTCCAATTTCTTTGTGATCAAAGTGTGTTGTCATATTAAAATGTTTTCATTTAGTCACATCTTAATGCGAATAATCAGAATTATTCAGAATATTTTTAACGTTAACAGTTTTATGACAGTTGATAGTTTGTTGTAGATTGAAACTACCACTGAGCGCCAGCTTCTATCAAGTGGCGATGACAATCAAGTAAACTCTGTGGTTGGGAAGTAATAATTAATAAGGACCAAATATAACGTTATTATTACATTACACACTATTATCACTATATATGTATCAATATATTTCTATACAAATAAATATATCTTTATAATGTTTTTCAGATGTAGGCAAAGGCATTTTAACAGCAGGTACTACTTTAAATTTAATCGAAAAAATACCCTGTCAGAGGTTTGCACCCTTAACCCTCTGAGAAATCGAAAAAAATTTAGGTTTCAGATATTGCTTCAAAAAAATTAAATATGTATTTTTCTTTGAGGTCTACACGAATCAAAGCGAGCTCATTTTAAAGCTAACAATATTCCTCACACTAAATCAATAACTTTTGTGCAGTTGTTTGGAAAAAGAAATACTTTTCATTCAAGAAAAAAGTATTCTTTGTCTTTAAAAAAAAAATTGTTTATTTATTCTTTAATCCAGGCCCGATACACACATTTAGACAATTGACGGTTCCATCATATGTTATATACTTGGGACAATCAGAAAGTTTTGAAATAAAAATTGTTCTATAGATTATATTTTTTATTACATATTTTAAAGGACTCTCCACCAGCGTCTATGCAAAGTTTCATGCTTCTAAACCAATTTTGAAAACACATTATCCATTCTGCAACAGGTGCGCAGTGAGCAACACTGAGAAACAGTGTGCGAACTTTCTGGGGATAAAAACTGTAGTCCCTTGAGCTGGTTTTAAATTTTAGGGAACAAGAAGAAGTCACACGGTGCCTAATCGGGGCTTTAAGGCCAATGCCCCAAAAGTTTTACCAGTGTGGTGTTTAGTAAGTGCCTCGTTTTGATCGCGGAGTGCGTGGGCACGTGTTGCGGTGGAGCAATAGGCTGTGTTCGATCAATAGTTGCACGTTTTCTTCAGTAACACCAGTCAAGAGAGACCACTTCTTTCTTCATCCTTGAAATTTAGGCACCCGCACTTAAACTCTTTATAACAGTGGTACACAGTTTTAAGTTAAAAGTCATTTAAAAAAGCCAATTGAAGTCGATTACACCATTCATCAGGTTTCAAGTTGCACTTTGAAGTCGTAAAAAGTCATTGCACGAAATGATCCCAACGCAGATTAAAATTGTTCTATAAAACTCAATAGTTTCATAATGCTGGTAAAAAAAATTTTGATGGAAAGTTAAATTCGGAACAACTGTATTTCAAACTAAATTGTAAGTCGCCAGCGTTCCGTACATAAAAACTTTTTTGCAGAACTTCCCGAGTGGCCTATTATCCACACCCGTTTATTACCTAAAGGTTGGCTGGTAGAGAATGCCTTGTGCAATATAATGTGTGCAAATTTTAATTAAATAAATAAATGAAAAGGGTTATAAGTCTTTAACGCCTGTAAAGCAACATTCGGTATAATAGCACAACACAAATACTCAGATAGTAAAAATACCGAAAAAACTACTATTGGGGCATATTATTGGTAACAAGTACCAGCCGTGTTTTCCCGACAGTTTATCACGCGCTGTTAAAGTTTTTTTTAGACTTTACTCACAGACAAATCTTAACACTTGCAGAGTTATATGGACACAACACTTGTATTACAATGTATGCTTGTATAATATAATAATACTACTGTCATCTTTACAATAGAACAATCTGTTAGTGTGAGCGGAAATGTTAAGAAGTATACATTTTCTTCATTGAAATATCTACAGTAATTGCGGATAAAATATAAGACAAAAAAATTTCTTGAAGAGAAAGATGTTCATACGCCTACGGTTAACTATCGATTTCGCTATAAAATAAGTTCCTGCCTGCATAGAAACAGTACATAGATCAAATCAGTAAAGCGTCTCGGTTGACTATGTTGCAGCACCAAACCATTCATTTAATCAGTAGGCTCTTTGTCAATCGATTTTGCTCTCTGGAATACAGCATCTACGTTCTCTCGTAGATTACTTGTGCTATAGCAGGAATACCTATTTGATGTCAGCTACAAAATAGTTCTCAGCCATTAACCCGTACCAATACTAATCAAGAGAAATTCAGAACTGAACTGTGCCGCCATCTATGTTTATGGGTTGGTAGACTCCAATGCGTGAATCATGACTGTAATGTAAATAAAACACTTTTTACCGGATATTATCGCGTATATTTTAGTTAATTTTAAAATTATTTCGACGTTTCGGCATCTTTGCAGTTGCCGTGGTCACGATAGACGTGGTCAGTCTATCGTGACCACGGCAACTGCAAAGATGCCGAAACGTCGAAATAATTTTAAAATTAACTAAAATATACGCGATAATATCCGGTAAAAAGTGTTTTATTTAAAGTATGAATCGTGAAAATTTAAGAAAATATATGACTGTAATGTGTCTATAGAGGATAATGGTTAATAAAATTGAAATCAGTTCGCCTTAGTACTTCCGTAGATATGTCGAACAATCGTAGGTCGAACTTACTCGTGGAGTTTGAACTGGAACTATTGTTGAGTTGTCTTGCTGTGAAAAAAAAATAACCTTATTATTTGCCCACTACAATTATATTAAACAAATAAAAGGTTAATATAGATTATTTGTATTCAATAAAAATATATCTCTTGTAAAATGAGGTTTAGGTTGAATAGTCAGTGCGAAATTGTCAAAGTTTTCTCAAGCATAATCCACAGCCTATGCAATTGTGAGTCCTACATTGTTTCGTATGAGGTTTATGAAATTGGTAATAAATATGTCGTTTTAAGGGTCCGTTGCTGATCAGCTCTGAATATAACTGAATAGAATAGAAACTGAAAGTGAGATAATTATATAATTCATATAGGTATAGATAGGTGTTCAAACACGAAAGATGAATGAATTAGATTACCTAAATAACCTATTTTGGTGCAGTTTTTGAATACCATGTAAATTTATATTTATTTTTATTTTTTTGGTAGATAGCTCTTTATTAAAACATTGGAATAGTTGCCACCTACAATGTAATGTAAAATAAATTAAAACTAATTGTTACGAAGTCTTTATTACATCAAGTGTCGGAAATAAATAATAATTATTATTATTTGTCTGGGGTACCCAACTATGTAATCGTACGAGATAATGCGTTGAAAGTAGTTTTATTTTATTAGTCGGAACATAATTTTTATGACATAATATACCATAATTTCGATAATATTACATTAGGAAAGCTCATCTCCTGCAGTTTGCAGTCTCAATGTACTATTAAAAATGTCTATTCAATATGTTGTAAAATTGATTAGCCATTGTGTTTTAATAATATTTTAGTGCAGACTAGTTCGTTTTGGTAAGTATTTGATTTTTACTTCGGTCTCTTGAATCGGTTTCAAACAGTGGTGGTGTAAAACATATATGTTTAAAGAACTCTTTTTTTATTGAAGTAGGATTAGACGTTTGTCTTCTCTCTCACCTGATGGAAAGTGACGATGAAGACGAAGGTGTTACACGTATATCCACGAGATACCTATTCACTCGACGCTTGAAAGAACTAGGACTATAGTTATCTGGAAAAACAGACGCAGGCAGTTTATTCCACACCTTGGCGCCCCGCACCAAAAAGGAACAATCGAAGCATTTGGTTCGACTTCTTGGGACATCTACCATAAAGGGAAGGCCTGTCTGCGTGTAGTAGTCCGATGTAAGAAGGGTTTGGGTTCAACCTGATCAAAAAGAGTATTCGCGCACTCTCCAAAATGTAATCTGTTGAAGACTACTAAACTGGCAACTTTCCGACGATGGTCGAGGCTTTGCAGTTTTTTGGTGGTGAGATCATAGTTGTTAATAATTTTTCGTGCTCTTCGGTCAACTACGGCCATCGCTTCAAGTTGGTACTTTGCAGAACCATCCCAAAGGTGGCTACAGTACTCTTTACAAGACCGAACTTGAGCTGTGTACATACTAGGTAGCTGTTCAGGGCTGAAGTACCGTCGGACCTTCGAGATGATTCCCAACTTCTTTGATGCATTTGAGCCATGGAGACAATTTGTTGCCCGAAGTTTAGTTGGGACGATATAGTTACGCCCAGAAGCCCTAGGTAGTCGGTTAAGGGTACAGAAACATTTTGGAAAGTGGGCGTTAGGTCGAAACTGCTCTTTTTCGCGGAAAATAAACACGCCTGTGTTTTTGACGGGTTAAATTTGACCAAGTTGGACTCGCCCCAATCGTACACTTTCTTTAAACCCAAATCCACCCGCTCAATCATGAACTCTCTCAAAGCCCAGATTTCTTGAGGACTCGCTCGCGCATTGGACATGTATCTCTCTACAACGGTGCTGTCATCAGCTTAACCAATAATGCCTGGGGTTAGCAGGTCATTAATGTGCAGCAAGAATAACGTTGCAGAGAGAACAGATCCCTGAGGTACCCCGGCATTAATTGCCATTAGGTCAGAAGAGCAGCCGTCTAAGACTACACGAATTGACCGTTTCCTCAGAAAATCAGATAT
Source organism: Marasmarcha lunaedactyla (assembly GCA_923062675.1). Lineage (NCBI taxonomy): Eukaryota > Metazoa > Arthropoda > Insecta > Lepidoptera > Pterophoridae > Marasmarcha > Marasmarcha lunaedactyla. Next base: position 4,007,735 of record OV281344.1, read on the forward strand.
CCAGTCGCAGAGCCCTTTAGGTATTCCGTATGCTGGAAGCTTACTCAAGAGACCATCATGCCAGACCCTATCAAAAGCTTTGGAAATGTCTAGGAATACAGCTATAGCTTCACCCTGACCTTCCAAGGCTTCAGTCCATAAGTGAGTGGCATACACAAGAAGATCTCCAGTCGAGCGTCTGTTCACTGCGAAAACCATATTGGTTATCACTAAGGAGCTCGTTGGACTCAAGGTATGCCAGGAGACGATTGTTCAATACACGCTCCATAACTTTGCAAAGTATGGAGGTGATTGCAATAGGTCGGTAGTTGATAGGATCTGCACGGCTTCCGTTCTTTGGTACTGGTTGCACGTTAGCCAGCTTCCAGGATTTAGGGACCTTTCCGGATTCCAAAAGAGTCGATACAGGCGCGTTAGTATGGGAGACAACTCGGCTGCGCAGTATTTTAACAAAACTGCAGATATGCCATCGGGGCCGCTGGCCTTATTCACGTCTAAATTCTGCAAGCATTTAAGAACTTCCTTTTGGTGAATATGAACGGTACCCATTTTGGATCCGAACTGAGGTAACTGGGGTGGGACTTTACCTTGACTATTTAGACGTGAACAATCTGCAAAAAGATTAGCGAAATGGTCTGCTTTCTCATTTGCGGTGTGGGCCAGTGAACCATCAGGCTGCAGCATTGTATAATTTCTTTAGTTCATGCGAATCCACGGCTTTGCTTCTGCGACCGCCAGCCCAGGCTTTACACGCTTCTTGCTTAAGATTTACAGCTGTGAGGCAAGCAGCCAAACCATGGGCCATAAAATCATGGGCGACCTTTGGTTTCAAGGGATAGGTCAGTGTATGGGATGAAATACTTCATTGCTTGGCCTATCACACTTGATACAGCATCAGCGCAGCACGATGGATCGGTTGATGTAAAACAAGTCTGCCGCCAAAGATGAGACGCAAAAAAATGCCGCATCTCATCCCAATGTGCTCATTTCTAAATATCAATTACTCGTTACCAAATATCTTTCTTCTGAGTTCACTGCAATGTCTGTCCATTCAAACGAGGCATTCAATCGCACTCCAAAAATGTGGTTCTTGATGAATGGTAATTCAATAAATTATGTTTGATTTATCCACTAACAACAACTGAACACATGTTGTAGTCTAGAGTCACCTTCAAATAATCAGGACGTAGACCTGTCTTAGAACCTATGAGTTTCTTAGAAATCGAATCTGACAGACAATAGGAGCAGGTGTGAATATTTAATATACTTTAGTCTGCTTTATAACAATTACGACTTGCAAATTGAACACTATGTGCATGTAAATCAGTTTGAACCGTAAGTTTTATTATCCATATTTGAAATTATTGCATATGTCTATCAATTTACCTGATAACAAATTATTGTGCGTCCAAAAACTATTCGCAAAGATCTCTTTTTATTGACAAATATAGTATAAAAAATTAAAATCTATCAACGATAATGTATAAAGTAGGTCTAAGGATGCATAGAATAATTTTTATAACATTTTTAATTGTTTGGAAATTTAAATATAATCCCACGAACACTTCATGTTCACAAAATCTATAAAACATTATTCAAATGGGTCCCATTTATAAATGAAATTTGTTGACGTACATTTGAAGAGGAGATACTTCATCATCGAAATTAAATTGCTCCCCTATTTAACGTAGGATCCCCTATTTTCAATAATTTGTTACTAGGTAAATTGATAGACGTATGCAATAATTTCAAACATACAGAAAATAAAATTTACGGTTTAAACCGATTCAAAAAGTTTTACCTACAAAATACCCTCAATTTGATAGGGTTACAATTATATGAATAACTTTAAATCATACCGCAATAAGCAAATAGAGCCAAATATTCCGTTCGAATTGCGTTCTCCAATGTAAATTACGTAGTTTCTACAAGTAAATCTCTGTTTGCCGAATTATTTCCACAAGTTAAGCATATATCATAGAAAGTGCTTTATAGACTGCGCATGTAGCCCTCACTACACAGTGGCTCCATTTAGTACAGAGGGTATATGTACGTGGATGAAGTTGCATCGGTAATGCTTAGAATACGTAGTTTCACGGTAATTAAGTTTGGATTACTTTATTAATATTGCTTTTTGATATTATTGTATCTGTCAGTAATTTATGATTTTTGTAAGGAGCAGAATTATATATGCAGTCAGGTAAAGTAAAGCCTCCGATGAACCGATTAGCACCAAAGATGAGCTAAATGGAAAAGTAAAAAGTTTAAAGCTTCTTACATCGGACTACTACACGCAGACAGGCCTTCCATCCCTTTACAGAAGATATCCCAAGAAGTCGAACCAAACGCTTCGATAGTTCCTTTTTGGTGCGGGTCGCCAAGGTGTGGAATGAACTGCGTGTGTGTGTGGAGCCTGCGTCTATTTTTCCAGAAAACTATAGTCCCAGTTCTTTCAAGCGTCGAGTGAATAGGTATCTCGTGGATAGACGTGTAAGACCTTCGTCTTCGTCTTCATTTTCCATCAGGTGAGATAGATTTTTAATTCAAAAAAAAATGAAGTGACAAAATTACGTAATGCTATTGATAAAATTTTTTAGCTTCTTATTTTTTAAATAAGCTTCCTGGCAAGTTTTCATAGTAATCCAGCCTTAGGCCGACTTTCGTAGACCTGGGTTAGCAACTTAAACTCAAAGTTAGCTGGTTAGTCGGTTATAAGGTCCTTTAATCATTGTCAATTTATATAAGACTGATAGAGACATACAGCAATATTTTTAACCCGAATTAGCGTTTTATCTCAGATCCGCGGAAGTCAGCCTAATGGCCTGCGCAGACGACGGACTTTTATCCGCGGACTTTTTTGTCCCCTAAAATAGATCACTTACAACTGTACAGAGTAACGCAAACGAGGGATTAAAAGTACCGCGTACAAAAAGTCCTCCGAAAAACCGAGGACATGCAGGGAGCGGACCGAACAAAAGTACGGGGGAGTCCCCGAAAAAAATAGAACTCTTCTCACTAGGAGAAGCAAGGCATATGGCGGAGTTTAGTCCGCGTTTATTTCTACATTTCTGGGCAACAAATCGTGTGCGCGAATTTGAGTGCGTTGTGTTCGTCGTTGTTGAGTGCGTTGAGTTCGCGGTAAATTCTTAGCGGACTTGTTATTCGCGGAGCGTACTTTTTTCTCCGCGGCGGAGAAAAAATTACGCTTCTCCTAGTCACAAGAGTTCTATTTTTTTCGGGGTCTCCCCCGTTTTTGTTATTTTTTTATCAGGTAAATTGAGAGACATATGAAATTATTTCAAATATGGATAATAAAACTTACGGTTCAAACTGATTTACATGCACATAGTGTTCAATTTCCAAGTCGTAATTGTTATAAAGCAGACTAAAGTATATTAACTATTCACACCTGCTCCTATTGTCTGTCAGATTCGATTTCTAAGAAACTCATAGGTTCTAAGACAGTTCTACGTCCTGATTATTTGAAGGTGACTCTAGACTACAACATGTGTTCAGTTGTTGTTAGTGGATAAATCAAACATAATTTATTGAATTACCATTCATCAAGAACCACATTTTTGGAGTGCGATTGAATGCCTCGTTTGAATGGACAGACATTGCAGTGAACTCAGAAGAAAGATATTTGGTAACGAGTAATTGATATTTAGAAATGAGCAGATCGGGATGAGATGCGGCATTTTTTCGCGTCTCATCTTTGGCGGCAGACTTGTTTTACATCAACCGATCCATCGTGCTGCGCTGATGCTGTATCAAGTGTGATAGGCCAAGCAATGAAGTATTTCATCCCTTACACTGACCTATCCCTTGAAACCAAAGGTCGCCCATGATTTTATGGCCCATGGTTTGGCTGCTTGCCTCACAGCTGAAAATCTTAAGCAAGAAGGCTCAAACTGCTTCAAAGAAGTTGGGAATCATCTCGAAGGTCCGACGGTACTTCAGCCCTGAACAGCTACTTAATTTGTATACAGCTCAAGTTCGATCTTGTATGGAGTACTGTAGCCATCTTTGGGATGGTTCTGCAAAATACCAACTAGAAGCGATGGACGCAGTTGACCGAAGAGCCCGAAAAATTATTAACAACTTTGACCTCACCACCAAAAAACTGCAAAGCCTCGACCATCGTCGGAAAGTTGCCAGTTTAGCAGTCTTCTACAGATTAAATTTTGGAGAGTGCGTGAATGCTCTTTTTGATCAGGTTGAACCGACACCCTTCTTGCATCGGACTACTAGACGCAGACAGACCTTCCATCCCTTCATGGTAGATATCCCAAGAAGTCGAACCAAACGCTTCGATAGTTCCTTTTTGGTGCGGGACGCCAAGGTGTGGAATAAACTGCCTGCGTCTGTTTTTTCCAGAAAACTATAGTCCTTCTTCTTTCAAGCGTCGAGTGAATAGGTATCTCGTGGATAGACGTGTAACACCTTCGTCTTCATCGTCACTTTCCATCAGGTGAGATAGAAGACAAACGTCTTATCCTTTTTCAATAAAAAAAAACTTTATTTTTACCACTATTGTTTGCATTTTTTGCCCGTCGTCGGCTTCTAATATTTGTACGATTAACAAAAATAGTTGTTTTAAATCGTCTTTTGTATTCCATTTTATTTTTCTTTAAATGTTTTTTGTTGTCGCTTGTTCAAGTTATTTGTAAGCCAGTATCTTTGAACTTAATATTTACAAAGTTTTCGAATGCTTATTTTTGTTACGGTGCTACTGTAGAGTTTTTTGTGTATATGCAATATTGTAAGTATAAGGTCAGTGGCTCATTGGTTTAGCTATGCTTCTTTTTACGCCCTGAAATTAATTCTAATGGGCTTATTCTTCTATTCGATAAATATACCTCATCTAAAATTATTGTATTAATGTGTTACTACAACGTAGATTTTATTAAAGTACTTGAATTTATTTATTTTTATAATGCTAGAGTATCCTTGTACATATTTGGTTTATATTATGCAATTTATATTATTATGTATTTAATTTGTTATAATTTTTTGCTTTGTTTTTATGACTTATCGAAGTTGCTATACTATTTAAGCTGGCTTGCCTTCATAGTATGTATGATTGCCTGCATTAATGGCTTCTAAAACAAAATTTCTTAAGTTAGGGCTTTACAATGCAGGGTCGCTGAACACCGGTCATTACGACTCTGATAGCCATGAACCAACTGAATCCGGATAGCGAGGCGAGAGCTCCCGCAGTCCTCGGTTACCACCTGCGCAACACACCTCGCCCAGACAGCGTGCGCCTTGGTTGTGGCGGCGGCGTCGCCTTCTATGTGAAGCGCGATGTTCGTGTAAGGTATGAGAAATATCCGGATTCTAATATCGAACAAATGTGGTTGTCGATGAAAATAAACGGACATTGTATTGCAATTGGCACGGCTTATAAACCCCCTTGGATGAAAGCGGAATCGTTTATTGATGAGCTAATGAAATGGGTCGCACATTTTTCAAAATTTGATTATATAGTTATTTTTAATTGATTATTAGTTAACATGTTAAACAGTTTTAATCGAGGCACAATTATATTTAATAATTTCCTTCAATGCATGGACTTGCGCCAAGTTGTTATGGAACCTACACACTTTACATCAGATTCGGAAAGTCTGATAGACCTTGTGTGTACCAACTGTACAATGCGGGAGGTGTCTGTTGACAATATCACAGGACAAATAGGGCACAGATTGGTTATAACTACCCTCTAGTTGCAGAAAAAAAAAGTTCCACGTAAAATTATTCATTTTCGTCCTATCAAGAATATAAATATGGAATATTTAATCATGAACTTGAATTAACAGACTGGGAGTCGATTTCTGAGGAACATGATCTAAATATTATGGTGGAAAAATTTTACAGAATGATATTGTCGCTTTATGACAAGCATGCGCCTGTCAAAACGGTGACCACAAAAGCAAATTATTCTCTCCCTTGGATTACTGGTACCATTAAGCACATGATCAACTTGCGTAATCAGGCCTACGAGACCTTTCGTAAAAGTTAATCTGAGTCGCATAAAAAGTATTACCAAGATCTCAAGCAATTGGTGTAACGTAGTATTTATCATGAATAGAAGGCATACTTTGATTAGCATTTTAACAAGAAAAACCAAACCAGCAAAGAGTTTTGGAAAAATCTTAAAGAAAAAGTTCTGGTAGATCCGGGAAAAAATGAATACCTTCCAGATTGTTTTAATGACCCCAATGATATTAACAGACATTTCCTTAATGTACCTGGATCCATCACAGTACCAACCTCAGAGCTAACTAATTTTAAACTGAACAGATTTTGCTCCGCTGATTTTAAACTTCGCCCTGTATCCAAAACTGAAGTTTTTAAGTTTGTAATTTCAATTGAATCTAATGCTGCCGGCAGTGATGGGATTAGCAAAGAGAATTTTATTTAGATTTATTTAGAAATTTATTTATTTATTATGATATTACTGACTTTACCTCATACTCTAAAGATTATCACAGATATTATAAATAGATCGATCATGACTAATACTGTACCTAAGCAGTGGAAAGTAGCCTTAGTTACTCCGTTGCCAAAAGTCGAAAACCACAGTGAGTTAAAAGATGTAAGGCCAATTAGTATACTGCCATTCAACTCTAAGCTGCTCGAAAAAGTAATCTATTGTCAACTTATTAGGTATATAGAAGAAAACAATATATTGCCGAAACATAAGTCAGGTTTTCGTACCGGACGTGGTACTATAACAACACTCTTAGATGTCACCGACAACATTTTAACCGAACAAGATGTTGGAAAGGGGACCATATTGACTCTACTGGACTACACACGAGCCTTTGACTGTCTCAATATTCCACTTTTGCTATCCAAGCTTAAATATTATGGAGTGAATAGCGAATGTGCGGAGTGATTTGTCAGTTACTTGACTGGAAGGTTTCAAGCTGTTAAGCTGTCTCGGAGTGATGGCACGCATTTAATCTCAGAACTGAAACCAATTGAACGTGGCGTACCTCAGAAATCTATTCTTGGTCCGCTTATTTTTATTATTTACAGTGCAGACCTTGTGAAAGAAATTACGTACTGTAAATATCACTGTTATGCGGATAACGTTGAACTTTACATTTCAGAAACACCTGATAAAATTGCGATCGCCACGGAAAGGATGAACGAAGATTTAAAAAGAATAGCTTATTGGTCTTCGAGAAATGCTTAAGTCATCAACCCAACCAAATCTAAATTCATGGTCTTCGGATCCAAATCGCATATGAACAAAACTATGCAAAATAAACCAGATGTGCGTATATCCGGCAATAACATTGAACATGTAAGGGAAGCGAGAAATTTAGGCATTATAATGTACTATCAGTTGCGATTTCACTCGCATATAAATAGCAACGGTAGAACTGTTTTTATAGATTAAAAATCCTATATAAGATACGCAGTTTTCTAAGTGAACAAACGCGCATAACGCTCTGCGAGTCTGTAGTGCTTTCTAGGTTGAACTATGTGGACCTTATCTACGGAGGCCGTCGCCTATCTATTCAGCAGCGCATGGTGCAACGCGTGCAAAACGCCTGCTGTAGATTTGGCTTTGCAATACCTCCTTGTTGCTATATCACACCGTACCTAAATAAGGCGTCAATATTGAATATGAAATCTCGTAGGCCGTTGCACCTAGCATGTTTAATGTTCGACATTGTGCATTTCAAAAAGCCCGAGTATCTGCACGAGAAACTGACTTTTTTACGGGGACGATGCAAAGGTAAGTTTACTGAAAAGATACTCGGGACTCCTCCAATGCACAACGCCAAACATAAGCGATGCAAGATGTAAATGCCTACGTGATTTCATGTTTAACATGGATGCATAACAAAATCTATAGCACGCATTTTGCACTTGCTGTAACATGCGCTGATGAACGGAGAGTAAACGCGGACCATAAACCAGATCACCATAGTTAAGTCTGGAAAGGATAAGGGCTTCACAAAGGGCAATCCTTGTCCGTTCACTAAGCAAATGCCAAATCTTATAGAGGATTTTTAATCTAAAAAAACAATTTCTAATTAACTGTACAATATGTGTTCCAAATCGCAACTGACTGTCCATCATTATGCCCAAATTTCTTGCTTCTTTTACCGATTCTATGGGTTCGCCAGAGATACGTATGTCTGGCTTATTCCTGCAAATCCTGGTGATTTGAGACTTTGTACCCAGAATCATAAATTTGTACTTTGACGGATTGATAGCGAGAGAATTTCTGTTCGACCATCCAGCAATCCTATCAAGATCCTCGTTCATTCGCATGGTCGCTGTTTCAACCTTTTCAGGTGGAACAGAGATGTACAACTGGACATCGTCCGCGTAAAAGTGGTAATGGCAATACTTGATCTCTCGGACCAGGTCTGCGGTGTAAATAATGAACATCAACGGGCCCAGTATCGAACCTTGTGGAACTCCACGTCCTATAAGTCTGAGATCAGATGTTATGTAAGTCCCGTCACTCCTCATTACCCTCACAGCCTGGCATCGGTCGGTCAAGTAACTGCAAAACCACTCCATCGATTGTCTGTTCAGACCATAATAAGCGAGTTTTGAGAGTAGAAGATTAATATCTAAACAGTCAAAGGCACGGGTGTAGTCCAAAAGAGTTAGGATAGTTCCATTCCCAAGATATTGTTCGGTCAGAATATTATCAGTGACATCCAAAACAGTTGTCACCGTGCCGCGTCCCTTACGAAATCCCGACTGCTGACAAGGAAGTATATTATTAGCTTCCACGAACTGACTAAGCTGAGAATAAACTACTTTTTCTAAAACTTTTGAGTTGAAAGGCAACATGCTAATGGGTCTTATATCTTTCATCTGACTAGGATGTTCAACTTTAGGCAGTGGGGTTACTAAAGCTAATTTCCATTGCCTAGGTACTGTACGAGTGAGAATCGATTTATTGATAATTGCAGTAATAATTTTTAACGTACGCGGCAATGTCAAAATAATCGTATCTTTATTGATTCCGTCACTTCCTGCTGCATTTGAATTAATAGAAATAATAAACTTGGAGACATCCTCCTCGGATATAGGTTTCAGATCGAAAATTGCAGAACCAAATCTGTTTTTTCTAAAATGTTCTAGATCTGAATCAGAAATATTACCTATTCCAGGAACATTAAGAAAGTGTTCGTTCAAATTATTTGGATCAATAAGGCTATCTGGAAGGCATTCCGACTTTCCTGGATCAACTTTCAGATTTTTCCAGAATATTTTACTATTGTTAAGTTTGGCATTGAGATGGTTATCGAAGTATGCCTTTTTTTCATAAAATATACTGCGGTCGGTCAGCTTTTTTAAATCCTTGTAATATTGTTTACGTGTTGCGGACTTCGTTTGGCGAAAAGCATCAAAGGCCTTGTTCCTTAAATCTATCATGAGCTTAACCGTGCTCGTAATCCAGGGAAGTGATTGTTTTGGTTTAGTTTTTACTTTTTTGATGGGTGCATGTTTTTGAAAAAGAGTAAGGAGCAAACGATTGAATTCTTCGACCATTACGTTGACATCTTCAATTTCGGAGACCGCTTCCCAGTTCACTATCTCAAGGTCCCTGTTGAACTTCTCCAAATCTATATCCTTGATCGGCCTGTAAGTTACAAATCTTGATGGTACTTGCTTTTTCTTAAGAGTCAGAGTAGCTGCCACTAACGCATGACCTAGTTTTCCAGTAATATTAGCAACAGTCACCTCTCTTACTGCAGTATTAGTACAGATAAGATCGATCAGGGTTGCACCACTGGAGGAAAAGTGTGTTGGCTCCGACACCACCTGGTTCAAGTCCATACACTGTAGGAAGTTGAAAAATTTTTCAGAGCTTTTCTTATTATAATTAAGCAAATTAATGTTGAAATCTCCCTTAACGATGGTGCAATCGAAATTTGAAAAATGCGACACTGACATGATTAAGTCATTTATGAAGGTTTCAACATTCATCCACTGCGGTCTGTAAGCCGTGCCAATTATTATGTTGTAACCATTTTACCTAGTTGACAACCACATCTGTTCAATGGTACTGTCAGGACACTTTTCTAAGCGTACCCGAAGGTCGCGTTTAACATAAAATGCGACGCCACCACTGCGACCATTACACTTGTGCTGAAGACGAGGTGTGTTCTTTAGACGATATCCAGGCGCTGCGGGAGCTCTCGCCAGCTGACCCTCGGGAATCCAGGTCTCATTTATTGCCACAATGTCTAGGTCAAAGCGATCCATAGCAACTAAAAAATCATCATGACCCGTATTAAGCAAACCTGCGTTATAAAGCCCTAATTTTAAAAATTTTGTTTTAAGAGCCATGAGAGATATCTATGTAGCACAAATTACGATCTATTGAATTAAAATCATAAAAAAAATAAAAATTGAGCAGTGACAACGAGCATGTGGCTGTATTGTAGCAGAATGATAAAGAAATGTATACCATTACTAACAAGATAGAAAATACGGTATAAAAATATATAGTAGATCTGCAGTTATAAAAAGCTTCAATTAAATAAAAATAATATTTCATTACGGCGTATTGTAGATAAATAAGTAAATATGTAAAAAGTGAGTAAAGATTTTGAAACAGCAATTTGAAAAATCGACAGACATAAGAGCGAAATAACACACACAGCCACAACATTACAGCAGATGAAAAAGAAAGTATAAAAGTATTACGATAACAGAGCCAAACATAAACAATAACAATTTAATGTTGATGACGAGTATCAAGCACAAACTGCGGCTTCTCCAAAAACCCTTTGTAGGTCCTTTGTAGGTAAAAGAAATGTATTATGTGAAACTGCAGAAGGAGGAACCTGAGGAGGATATTATTATTATTTACTAGCTGTACTTACTTTACTTCGTCCGCGTGGAATTTAACAAAAAAAGTTAATTCGTTTATTTAGTTTCTTTTTGTGTTTGCATTTTTATTTTAATTATCATTTTTTTTCAGTTTTTTGTATTAGCTTTATTGAAAAATTCTTTATATACAATATTTGGTGTACGATTTTCTTGGCCTAAAACAACAACACTGCTGGCATTCCTCGCACGTGAACATACCAAGTATAGTTGCCCATGGGAAAAGCAACCTTTAGATAAATCTATACCAGCTTTGCTTAATGTTTGTCCTTGGGACTTGTTGATTGTCATAGCAAAACTGACATTGATCGGGAATTGCAATTTCAATGGCAAATTCAATTCAAATGGACAATTTGATGGTATTATAGGATTTTTGGGGTGTAAGGGGGAGTCGCCTACCATCAAGACTCTCCAAATGGCAACCTCACCTGCCTGCGGTGCACCCTGCCGAACAGCGGACGAGGCTCTGGCGACCGATGAATGGCGGGATAACCATTTTGCAGGTGGTAGGTTTCGACCGCAGTTTACAACCACCCTCTAGACAAAGCCATGTGACCTAGTTGCGTTCCGGCATGATGTCTTGAGTAGCCATTGGAGGAGAATAGGTCCGAGTAATTGCGCAACGTATGAGAGCCGTTTGAACTCGAAGGGTTATGATGCACCGTGTGGCTCATTTTGGAGGTTCGCGGGATCCAAAGAAACGGTCCGAAAAGGTCCGGCGGTACTTCAACTCCGAACAGTTGCTCAATCTGTAAACAGCCCCGGTTTGATCCTGAATGGAGTACTGCAGCCATTTTTGGCATGATTCCGTGAAGTACCCTCTTGAAGCGTTGGATTCTGTCGACCGAAGGGCCCGTAGACTCATAAGTGACGATAAACTTACTTCTTCGAGACTGCAAAGTCTCGAACATCGTCGAAAAGTTGCTAGTCTATCGGTTTTTTACAGATTGCACTTTAGAGAGTGTGCGAATACTCTTTTTCAGCTGAAAAAAAAGAATCCGTGATATAAATACTGTCGCGGCCGCTAGGGGTGAGGGTTGCGGGGGCATCAAGTCCTCGGAACTGGTATCGCGAGCGCCGACAAAGCTGCGCTCTGACGAGCCGCCCCGCCAGAGCATCTCCTAGCTATCAATCGAATAACACCTCGCGACGTGTTCGCTTAAATATCTTTTTTGTTTAACTTACAATGCAGAAATTATAATACACATGGTTGTACTTATTTTTATTTAATAGTTTCATTTCAAACGCAAAAGTAGGGACCCCGAGCCCGAACATGGTGACCCCGACGTGATTGCGCAACTGATCGCACACGTGGCACACAAAAGCGAAGCTTCCAGAAGATCCAGGCAGGGAGGTTTCTTACGGGAAGGCGTCTGCATTCAATCATCCAGACCAGCCACTCCACTCCACTGCATCCAGATTCCATGAAGATTATTCAGGAAGGCGTCTAGGACGACTATCCAGGCATCCAGACCAGCCACCCGGTCCACGTGTATCTACGTGTATCTACGGAAGTTTCCAGCTTGCTCTCGTTTCAAGCCAGCCGGTCCGCCAACTGCGCCGCAGCTACAGCTTAACAAGAGAAGTGCACCTGCATATCCTTTTCCATTATTTTTAAATCCCCATTTCTATTTGACTAATTAGCCTTGCTTGTTCCTCATTAGTCATTTGCTATGTTTCTTAAAAGAACTGGATACCTATCTATTTTCTATCTCATAAACTATTTTATTATTTTTCTGCCGCGACTTGCAAAGTAAGCACTTAAATAAACTTATTACGCACTTACTCAATACCTAGGCTGGACGATACCTAGGCACCTATCTATATTTATTTGCGTAAAGTTCATTGATATCTTTTTATCTATTCATTATTGCATATTACGTTATTAATAACTCGCATTCTTTGTTCCCCTAGTGGTACCTAACCTATGGTCGCGTGCGCAGTTTGCCGGTGTGGCGGCGGCGCGGCGCGGCCTGGCGCCATTTTGTCTGCATCCGCGCGTCTCGCGATTGTGTGGAGCACGAGCCGGACCAATTTACGTACTCCCTTTTTATTTGTTTCTATTTGAATTTAATAGTTCATTCGTTTGTTTTCTTTGTGATATACATATCTAAGGTTTTATAAAATGACTGAAAAGACCTCTGTTTACGTTACGCGAAGCTCGATTAAGGGCCGAATAGCTAAATTTAAAAATTATATTGATAAAATTGGTAATTACGAACGCTTTAGCTCAGAGCAAAGGAATGAACTGACATTGAGATTGGATCGATTTCGCAATTTATTAACACAATTTGATGAGGTACAGTCTCAAATTGAAAGTTTGAATCCAGCCTCTTTGGAAGCCGAAATTGATGCAAGGGATGAGATAGAACAGGAATTTCTTTCGTTGATAAGTATAGCTCAAGGTTTATTTGACAAATTTGTCGAGAAAAATGATTTTGCCAGTGTTAATTCAGAAGCTTCCCATTGTAGTCATGTCAATGAAATGAATTTTAAGCTTCCTATACTAAAAATCTCCAATTTCGATGGCTCTTATTTCAGATGGCTCGAGTTTAGAGACACTTTTAACTCTCTTATTCATTTTAATGATAGGATTAAACCAATACATAAATTTCATTATCTTATCTCGTATTTAGAGGGCGAAGCATCGCAAGTTATTAGTAATCTAGAAGTTACCGACGCAAATTACACAGATGCTTGGCGACTCCTCTGCGAGAGATACGACAGTAAAAAGCAATTGATAAGTAATCACTTAAATTCTTTATTTAATATTCAGCCAGTTGGGCGCGAGTCGGCTAAGGCTTTACGATATTTAGTGGATCATGTCTCAAAGAACTTACGAGCTCTAAACACACTGGGTCAGCCGACTCACCAGTGGGACACATTAATTATTTATTTGATTTCGGCAAAGCTCGACAACAATACCAACTTTAAATGGGAGGAGTATAGAAACACCTCTTTTGAAGACATGCCTTCCCTCAACGATTTTAATAAATTTTTTAAGGGTCGCGCTGATGTATTTGAATCTGTCCAGCAAAAGAAATCTGAGAAGGCCGTTAATATCTCTAAACACGATTTTGTAAACTCCCATAAGTCACACACGAAAACTTTTCAAATTTCAGCTGCTTCTGGTGCTTCCTCTTCGACTCCAGCGTCGTGTGTCGTCTGCAACGGCGAGCATCGTATATACGATTGCACGTCATTCCGCTCCAATTCTATTGAAGATATATCTGAGGCGGTAAAATTGAAAATCTGTCTTAATTGTTTGAGAATCGGCCACCCGTCGTATCGCTGTAGATTATCTTCTTGTCGTATATGTAAAAAGCGACACCATACGTTGTTACATAGGGAAGTTCCTAAGACCGTTGTAGAATCTTCGCCGCAGTCGAGTAGCGATGCGACGATCGGAGTAATGACCTCACATAATAGTAGCCATGTTTTGCTATCCACCGCTCTAGTAGATGTTTTTAATCCCACCACTAATCTTTGCCTAACTGTCCGTGCTTTGTTAGACAGCGGGAGTCAAACTTCAATTATTACCGAGAGTCTGAAACAACAATTACATTTGACTCCTCAGTCAAATACAACTAACATATTAGGTATAGGTAACGTTCCTCTATCGGGCACCCCTGCTCGTTGTTTAATTAGACTAAAATCTAAATATAACGATCAAATCAATTATAATTTATCTTGTTTGGTACTTAAAACTATTTCAGGCAACATGCCACAAAAATATATTGATTTGAAACGATTTAAATTACCTCGAAATATCAAACTCGCCGATCCTTACTTTAACAAGCCTGCGCCCGTGGATATTCTTCTCGGTGCAGATATTTTTTGGCATTTAATCGGTTCTGAGCAAATAAAATCAGGTGATAGTTTACCAATCGTACGCGATTCCCAGTTAGGTTGGATACTGGCGGGTCCTATTAATTATTCTAATCGACTACCTTCACATTCTATTCATAGTAATCATATTTCTATAGACGATAATTTAAATGAGGAGTTAACAAAGTTTTGGCAACTCGAACAATTTCCTTCTCCGACAAAGCAATATATAGACATTGACCCTGAATGCGAACATCATTTTTGTACACACACATATCGCGACACGAACGGTCGTTTTTGCGTTCGTTTACCATTAATTACAGAGCCGACTTGTTTAGGTAGTTCCTTCCATACAGCTAAGAAACGTTTTTTAAGTTTAGAGAAACGATTTAAAAATAATCCTATACTTAAAAATCTTTATACTCAATTTATTGCAGAATATTCCGATTTGGGTCATCTTTCTAAATACAATGTTAATTTTAAAGACCCGCATTATTTTATTCCTCATCATGCCATTTTAAAGCCTAATAGTGAGTCCACGAAACTTCGCGTTGTATTTAATGGTAGTGCACCTACCACATCTGGTTACTCGGTTAATGACATACAGATGGTAGGACCGACAATACAAGGATCGTTTTTTAACATTTTACTAACATGCGTAGTACAGAGGAAAACATTAAAACAAATTTGAAAGCATTTTGGAGCTACACTAAATCAAAAAAAGTTGCAAATGGACTACCAAATCAAATGACATATAATTCAGTTACAGCCCGTAATGGCAGAGATATAGCAAATTTATTTGCAAAGCATTTTGCATCAGTTTACAATGCACCATCTACACATAATTACATTCCCGAGTTCCCTGAATCTAATAATAGTATGTCCTCGATCAGAATAACAGAAAACGATATCACAAAGGCTATAAAATCTTTAGATACATCAAAAGGTGCTGGTCCTGATGGAATACCACCACTTTTTGTTAAAAACTGCGGAATGGCTTTAGTAAGACCCTTATATCTCATTTATAATAAGAGTTTGGCAACTGGTAAGTTTCCTGAATTATGGAAGATTTCCAAAAAAGTGCCCATCTTCAAGAGGGGAAGCAAGAATGATGTTAAAAATTTTCGACCTATAAGTATGCTGAACTGTTTTGCAAAAAGTTTTGAAAGCCTTGTTTACAAACATTTGTATTATAACT
Organism: Marasmarcha lunaedactyla; assembly: GCA_923062675.1. Taxonomy (NCBI): domain Eukaryota; kingdom Metazoa; phylum Arthropoda; class Insecta; order Lepidoptera; family Pterophoridae; genus Marasmarcha; species Marasmarcha lunaedactyla. Next base: position 4,023,639 of record OV281344.1, read on the forward strand.
TCAAACCATTTATAAGTAGCAAACACCATGGCTTTGTCGCAGGCCGATCGACTACCACCAATCTTCTTACTTACGTCCATGATTTAAATACGTCATTAAATAAACACGTACAGATTGATTCTGTGTACACAGATTTTGCCAAAGCCTTTGATAAAGTCGACCACAACATCCTTTGTCTAAAAGCATATCACCTCGGCATTCATGGCACACTCTTAATTTGGCTCTCCTCTTACATGGCCAATTGCTTAAATTTAGTAACCATACATGGCTTCGAATCAGCACCATTTGAATCTACCTCCGGCATACCCCAAGGCTCGAACTTAGGACCACTTTTATTTATTATGTTCATAAATGATCTCATTAATTCTTTTACTTGCAGTTGTATAGCTTACGCGGATGATATAAAAATTTATCATGAAATCAAAAACAATGAAGATGCCGTCCAACTTCAAAACAATATCAACAAATTGCATAAGTGGTGTCTGAATAATAACATGACACTAAATATTGAAAAATGTTTTGTTATCAGTTTTACCAGGAACAAAAAACCTGTGAACTATTCATATAATATTAATAATATTGCACTCAGTCGTCAAGATGTAGCTAAAGATTTAGGAGTCTGGTTGGATTCAAAATTAACCTACACACACCATTATGAACACATAATATCAAAAGCCAATAAAATTGTTGGTTTCATCATTCGAACAGCTAAACCCTTCCGGAATCCTACTAGCGTGTTGACATTGTATTATTCACTTGTCCGCTGTGTCTTGGAATACAACGCAGTCATCTGGTCTCCTTTCTACAACATCCATATTGATAGGTTGGAAGCAATTCAGAGGCGCTTTCTTCGTAGCTTGTGTTCCAAGTTCGGCATGAGGCGCAAATTGCCAACGTATGAAGCACGGCTCAAATATTATAGAGTTGACACGCTACAATCTAGACGGTTAAGCCATGAACTAGGTGTCATTCATAAAATTTTCAACAAATGGGATGCCCCGGATTTGTTAAGCCATGTTTCGTTTAGGGTGGGAGGTAGTCAGAGAATACCAAAATTGTTTTCTGTGCCTTGTTGTAATAGTAATGTTACATACCACAACCCATTATACCGTATGTGCAGAGCATATAATAAGAAATGTAAAGATGCTGATATTTTTTCTCAAACCTATAGGAAATACCTCAAAATTGTAATGTAATATAGAAATAATTTAGATATTTTCTTTTTATTTTTTTCTTTTTATTTTAATTTTTTTGTTTTGTTACTTGAAAGATAAATATTGTTTCTGAAATGTTAATAATTACTTTGTGTTACTCTATTAAATTGTGTAATTCTAATGCTGTGCGTAGCAATAACTGGTGTGCAATTTTAGAAAATAATTGTTCAACATGTATAAGTTTAAGATGTTTTAGATTGTACACTGTTAGCTGTGCCATCAAATAAATAAATAAATAAATAAATAAATAAAAGATTTCGTACTTATACATATGTGCTATCTGGCGACATTGAAAAAATGTATCGTCAAATATTAGTTCAAGAATGTGATCGTAACTTGCAATTAATTCTGTGGCGAAACAATGGTTATTCTAGTGCTAGTTTTTTAAGTACGCGCTGTTTATGGCAGCTAGGACAGGACTGCAATGATCCTTAAATTAAATCAATTATTCAAAACGATTTTCTAGTCGATGATTTGCTCACGGGTTCTGATTCTAAAGACGAGCTACTTTATATTAAAAATTCAATCGAACGGATTTTATCTACTGCTTGTTTCCCGCTACGTAAATATCGATCAAATTCATCTTCAATTCTAAACGATGATCAAGGATCTAATCCTGAAGGAAGTTTGATTATTAGTTCTTCTTCACATATTCTAGGCGTAGGTTGGGATTCCTCAGCCGATATTATTCATTTTCCTATACAATATACAGCTAGGTGCGACACACCTACTAAAAGGTCGATATTATCGGATTCTTGTAAGATTTTCGATCCCTTAGGTCAAATTTGCTTATTAACAATAATTCCTAAAATTTTAATACAAAGATTATGGCTAGCTAAATTAGATTGGGACGAACCCGTACCTTACTCCATAAGGGAAGCATGGCAACGGTTTGCCGATGGGTTCTCCGCTCTCAGTTCTATACGTATTTCCCGCAATGTGCTTTTTTTTTTTTTGTTCCCCTCCGCGGGAAGGGCAGGAGGATAAAAATGCCCTGACGCATACTCTGGCGCGATTCCAAAGTTATGTGGGACTCGTCCCGACGCCTACCAGGACCATACCCACTAAAAACCCCCTGTCGGCTCGTGCATTTTTGCCACTCAGCCTTCATCTGAGCGACGGCCAATTGGAGAAAGAGGCCGCGCTAGCGGGGCCCAGAAGGGGTCACCCGCTGGGATTACATAGCACTGAAGGTGCTCAAAGCACTGAAGGTGAATACGTAGCACTGAAGGTGCTCAAAATGAAATCAAAAATTAAAACAAAAATTAAAAAATTGCACAATAAAATTGAATTAACTCGCATTTACGTTAGAATTAGGATTTACGTTAGAGTTAGAATTTACGTTAGAATTAGAATTTGCGGCCAGAAGGGCTTCGAGATCGCGTGACAGTCTGGTGGATGAGTACGTTTGCGCATTCCTAGGCCTAGCGACTTTGAACTTCGAGTCTAACACAGGAGTAGTATATGAGACTGAATCATGAACTAGAGGATTGGGATGGGTTTCGGAGCGTTTGAAAAACGCTTCAGAGAGTGTTTTGAGATGTTGTTGTACTGTAGGCAGTTCAAGATCTCTATGCAAGTCCGCGTTACGCACGTACCACGGTGCGTTTGTGGCCCGGCGGCAAAAGAGGTTTTGAACTACCTGCAGTTTGTGCAGGAGGGAGGGTTTGGCGTGGGCAAAGATTGGCGAGGCATACGTCATAACGGGTCTAACGCAGACCTTGTAAAGTGTACGTTTGTTTCTGAAGGACATTTTACTTTTTCTACCTAACATGCTATTTAGGCGGCCTAAATAGTGACGAGCGAGTTTCGAAACTCTTTCGACGTGTGGCTTGAAAGAAAGCGTCGGATCTAATGTGACGCCTAGGTATTTAGTACTGCGCTTCCAGAGGATGGGAATGCCTAACATTCGGACGTGGGGATCGCCATCGGGACGACGGCGTTTGTGGTCGAAGCGCATCGCAGAACTCTTTTCAGGGTTCACATCGATGCGCCATTTTTGAAACCATACACCAAGGGCGTTTACGGCCTTTTGGAGTCTGGTTACAAGGTGCCGAACACTGTGGCCTTTGGTATAGAGTGCGGTGTCGTCAGCAAAGAGGGCGAGTTCGACGCCTTTCGGCGGGATGGGAATGTCGTTGGTGTACACGGTGTACAGAAGAGGGGCGAGGACTGAGCCTTGAGGGACTCCAGCCTTTATGGGACGAAACGCAGAAAGCGTGCCTTCGTGTTTAAATCGAAATGTACGGTCTTTGAGAAACGACGCTATTAACCTGACTAGGCGATCCGGTAAGCCTATCTTGTAGAGTTTATAAACGAGACCGCTGTGCCAGACTTTATCGAAAGCCTTGGCTACGTCAAAGAAAACCGCGACTGTTTTATAACGACGCGGATAGAAACCGTCAAGTATATACTCGACGATTCGGTGGACTTGCTGAGGGCAGGAGTGTTTAGCGCGAAAGCCGAACTGATGGGGAATAATGAGAGGATCGCCATCCGTTGGAAACAGATGGTTCCGCATTCGAGAGAGTATGACTCTCTCGAGAAGTTTAGACATTGCCTTGAGGAGGCTGATGGGTCTGTGATTAGCCGGGACGTACAGAGGTTTGCCCGGCTTGGGAATGCCTATGACTGTCGCTTCTTTCCAAGCTTTTGGAAAGTAGCTATGGTCGAAGCAGGCATTGAAAATGATTGCTAACAAGGTAAGCATCTGGTGAGGTAGGTTAGGTAGGAAATTCCATCCGCACCCGGAGCCTTTTTGGACTTTTGATTTCTAATGAGAAGCAAGATTTCGTCATTAGAGACTGTGACAGGGTCGGCGGTGATGAGGAGAGAGTCTCTGCGAAGGACTTTGTCCTCCACCGCCTGGATGTGTGAGGGATCAGCAGGTTGCGTGCTGGGCGAGCATTGTGCGGCAATGCTGTCAGCGAAGCATTCGGCTTTCTCTTCGACTTCAAAGGCAGTAGTGCCATCGGGATGAGTGAGAGGAGGAACGTGAGAGGCGGTGTCTACGCGTAAGGCTCGGGCCATGCTATAGTACGCTTGGTGGGACGGAGAGATATTCGCCATGAGATCGTTCATCTGAGCGTCTCGGAGTTCCGCGAGGCAAGACCTAACTTTACGTTGAAGCTGATTCGCAGCTGTTCTATAGGCGGGCGTGGGATATTTCTTGGCTCTCCGGAGAGCCGCGTTCTTAGCTTTAATAAGATTGCTAACGGCTAAGGGAAGCGTGGGTTTGCCTTGCTTAGCAACCTTTTCGTTGTCACTGATGGCTGAGTTGATAGCATCAGTGAGAGAATTTACTAATGAATCGATTTTATCCGGGCTATCTAATTGTTCGGGAGAGATCGCGAGTGGAGAGTTCGGAGCCTCTAAGGCTGAAACTAACGTATTTTTAAAACCTTTCCAGTTGGTAAAGGTCTTAGGAGATGAGACGTTATCGTTCGGCGGTCCTAGCACGAGGGAAACGGGGCGATGGTCGGAGCCTAGGTCATCGAGCGGTTCGATAGACCTTAGATCAAGATTGATTCGCTTGATAATTGCAAAGTCGAGGATGTCAGGAGAGTAGGACGGGTTGTTGGGATAGTGAGTGGGAGTGATGGGGGATATGACGTCTAGGTCAAGGGAGTTAGTGATGTCGAGGAGAGCGATACCGCTGGTGTTAGTCGATAGGCACGTCCAGTCAGTATGTTTGGAGTTAAAGTCTCCGAACATAATGACTGAATGGCCGAGGGCGAGAATGGCCTCAAAGTCGCTGCGGATTGGTCTGGTACCACTAGGTATGTAGATTGAAGCTATGATGATGGTCGGATGACCAGTCATAGCCAATCTACACACAGTGGCTTCCATGTTGAGGAGAGGAGGGGTAGGGAGAGTACAGCAGTGGAAGCCTCTTTTGTAATATATAGCGGTGCCGCCGAAACCGTCGGAGTTGGGCCTATCGTTACGAATAAACGCGTACTTAGGTATAGCGAATCCCCTGGAGCGGTTTGGAGTAAGCCATGTCTCCTGGAGAAGGAATAAGTCAGGTTCTTTGTTCTGAAGGAACAGTTTAATCTCGGGAAGGTTGGTGCTAAGGCTACGAGCGTTAAAAGATATTAGGGATAAGCCCTTGGGTTTAATACGACTGGACGCGGGATTCGCGGGTCTAGACATTATAATTTATTATTTACGAATTTATACAAAAGTAAAAGAATTTACAACGAACTTAGGAGCGAGTGATGCTCGGCTAACGCGAATAAACGCTCTTGAGGAGAGCGGACGGCTCGCAGTTTGCGTGCGAGTACGGAAATTTCGTTAATGTCGACGTTTTGAATAACGTCGAACACGGTCTTCATGTCCTCAGCCAACGACGACTGAGGTGCGGATGACGGAGAAGGACGCGGCCCTACGGAAGCTACGGGAGCTGGGATGGGTCGGGCGGAACGGCCGAACGCTGCCTCCAAGACAGAGCCGGAGTAGGCGTCGGCTGAACGGGCTTTGCTTCCGGGGGACCCCGGTTGCGCAGCGGCGGGAAGTTAGCGGGAGTGAGCGGCGGCGCCGGTTTAGGCGCGACCCTCTTGGCGGTGGAGCGCGGAGCACGCGGGCAGCCCCTGTAGTTAGCTGTGTGACCAGACTGGCCGCACAGCACACAGGCAGGGGGGGAAGTGGATTCGGGAGTGCGAGTGCACTCCTTCGTAAAATGTGGATCCAGGCACTTAACGCACCTGGGGGGAGCTGAGCAGTTAGCCGCTGCGTGGCCGTAGAGCTGGCAGCGGTGGCACTGCCCAGGGTGACCGCGGGGGTTGGGACGCTCAACAGAGATATTTGAGAGTCCGCATATTGTGCGAGCCTCTCTAAAGATCTCCCTCGAGTTGGGAGTATTCGACAAGATAACTAAAGCTAATGGAAAGCGCCTACCGCGGTTAGAGTGCATCTTGTGCACTGCTTCGGCCGGGAAAACCTGGGACTTAAGGTCCTCGAGAATGTCTTCATTACTGAGTTCAAACGGGACGCCCCGTAGAACTGCGCGGATCTTACGCTCCTCCGGGAGGGCGTAAGTGTGGTACGCGATTTGTTTAAGCGAAAGTAAACGAGTGATCGCGCGGAAGTCGTCGATAGTCGCGACTTGGATTTTTATAGTGTCGCCTGCGTTATTTGCCTTGAGGTAATTGATTTTGTGCTCTTTGCATAGGTTAGAAACCGCGGTCCAGCGCGCTTTATCGCGGAGGAAGACGGGCGGAGGGAGCTGAGGCTTCGATGGGACGGGAGCGCAGTGCGATGCTGGCTTAGACGGGACCGACGGAGACGCGGTCACTTCGAGTGACATGAGGGGCGCGGGGGCGGGTGTAGAAGACACCGGGGTTGGCTCGGGTGTTGAAGACACCGCGGCTTTTTTCGAACGCTTCTTCGAGCGTTTGGCTACTAACTGGAACGCGGGCTCAGGAGAGCCGGTTAAGGTGGCGGCGACCGACGAAGCTTCGGACGCGGCGGAGTCTGAATCGCTCCCGGGAGCGGTACGCTTCCTGCGAGATGAGCGCGAGGATGAGACCGACGCGCAGTCCATATCGGATGGAACGGGAGACGCGGGAGAGCTATACACCTGAGGAGTCTGGACATTAGAGGCCTGAGGGGCCGGGGTTGAGGCCTGAGGGGCCGGGGACGCAATAGATGCCTGTAAGGCCTGCGTTAGTACGTCAGCGGGTATGCTTACGCCGGACGCAGCGAGCGCCTGGGCGAATGACCTAAGAATATTAACAAGGTCCATTGGAGGGCTTGGAATAACAATATGTAATATATAAATATATAATGTATGCCTAGGTTCCCAGGCAAACCTAGCACCTATTTATATAACAAATGCCTAGGATTCCTAAATAAAAAACCTAGCGAACCCTAGCGGCAAACCTCCCTACCAGCGGTAGGGGGCTGGGGAGAATAACTTAAAACTAACCGTGGTACGCCGAAGGCCACTACCTAGAACCTAAAAAAGGGTACGCAGGTAAAGAGTTGACCGCATTAGGGTCAACCTTTACCGACAGAAAGGACAAATACACACGAAGAACACACAGATATGATAAAAATAAATATGAAAATAGGAGAAAAATAAATAAAATAGAGAAGAGAAATAAAATAAAAATAAAAATAAAAAAGACTGATTCAGTACAAATTCGTTGTCACCGTTAAGTATCCTTTGCACTGAAACCAGACTACTTACGCTGGGCACAACACTGCACTCAGCACAAGCACAACACAACTTAGCACAGCACTTTGAAGACTAAGGGGCTTAGTCGCAAAGAAAAATCGCACTTCGAAAGCACTCAGACGGAGTAGAAAAACCTTGAAAACCGTAGCACGGAACCAACACGCTAAACTGTGATGTCAGTAGACTGAGCGCCACGGAATATCGGGAAGGGACCAAACAACGGAGAACGGGGTCTTGCACGTCCGCACTGGGCGGCGGTCGGAGCGAGAATGCAATGTGCTTTGCGACTCGCCTAATTATATGGAACTACATTGTTTTTGTGATAGCAGCGCCAGCGCCTACGCAAGTTGTATTTATCTAAAATCTATTAGCGATGCAGGCAAGGTAGTGGTGCGGTTACTGTGCGCGAAGGCGCGCGTTAGCCCCGCTACACTAACTACAATCCCTCGTCTCGAATTATGCCTGCAGTGCTCGGTGCTCAGCTCACCGCTGCGGTCGTTGCCGCCCTGCGTTGCCAGATACGCAATGCTTACTATTAGACAGACTCGACTATTGTTTTAGCTTGGTTGCAAACTAGTCATACTAAATTAAACACCTTTGTATCTAACAGAACGTCTAAAATTTTAGAGTTGACCGAAGGCTCAGAATGGCGTCACGTTCCTACAGATTTAAACCCCGCGGATTTCGCTTCGCGCGGAGTGGATGCTGGCAAATTATATAGTTTAGAGATGTGGTGGAACGGTCCTGCATTTTTATACAAATCTAAAGCTAACTGGCCTGCACTAAATACACGACCCTGCGATGAAATTCCTGAATTAAAAATTAATTTGACGCAAACCAGTATGATTAAGCTTAGCCCATACAAATTAATTGATTTTGAGAGATATTCTAAACTTAAATATATACAGCGTTCATTTGCTTATGCACTTCGATTTATTTTTAATTGTCGCAATTCTATTAATAAGAAAGGGGGTATTCTGCAGCCATGTGAGCTCGATTCTTCATTTAAGTATTTAGTTAAGTTTTCACAGCTAGCATCTTTCGAAACCGAATTGAAACTTTTAAAAACTAACCAGCCTCTTAATTCTAAATGCAACATTATTTCTCTTAACCCGTTCCTTGATGGTGAAGGCATACTACGCGTAGGTGGCCGCCTTGATTCATCCTTTTACTCTTTTGAAACCCGTCATCCCATGCTATTACACAGCAAGCACAGGCTCACCAAGTTGTTATTTCAGCAGGAACATTTGCGACTTCTTCACGCTGGTCCGCAGCTTCTTCTATGTTCGATGCGGGGGTTGGTGTGGGCGGTGCGCGGCCGCGACTTGGCGCGAACCGTGTGTCGCCAGTGCGTGGTGTGCCGACGTCACGCCGCCACCTCCGCCGCTCCTGTCATGGGCGCGTTGCCCCCAGAGCGCATTACACCTGATTACCCATTTATTAGTGTTGGAGTCGACTTTGCTGGGCCGTTTTTGATAGTCGATAGACAGGGGAGGGGTTGTAAAATAACAAAGTGTTATATGGCTATATTTATTTGCACTAGATATAAATGCGTACATTTAGAAGCCGTAAGTCAACTATCTAAGGACTCTTTTATTTTATCGCTGCGTCGTTTTATCGCTCGCAGAGGAAAACCACGCGAAATTTTATGTGACAATGGTCGCAATTTTGTTGCTGCTGCCAAAGAAATCGGCGATTTTATTGATTCTAGTTCTTGCTCTATCACTGATTTTGCATCTAATGAGGGCATTAAATTCAAATTTTCACCGGCTTATGCTCCGCACTTTGGGGGTTTATGGGAAGCAGGTGTGAAGTCCGCCAAGTTCCATATAAAAAGAATTTTAAGCAATGGTCATTTGACTTTTGAGGAATTATCTACAATGTTTAGTCAAATAGAATCTATCCTGAACAGCCGCCCGTTGTGTCCTTTATCTTCCTCGCCTAACGATTTCCATCCTCTCACTCCAGGTCACTTCATCATCGGCCGCGCACTCACTTCGCTGCCGTCGTCCTGCCTGAAAGGCATTAACGAAAACCGCTTAGACAGATTTCAGAGGCTAGAGTCCATGAGGCAGCATTTCTGGCGGCGCTGGCAGATGGAGTATGTGACAGAGCTCCAGCAGAGGAACAAATGGCAGGTTCCTGGCAGGCAACTTCAAGTAGGAGACCTGGTACTGATGAAGGAAGACAATACACCCCCTCTCCAATGGCGCCTTGGACGGATATCCCATTTATATCCCGGAGCGGACGGGATATGTCGCGTAGCGGATGTAGCTACTATCACTGGCACCTACAGACGAGGTGCACGCTATCTCTGTCCCTTATTGGATGAATTAGACGACACTTTGAAGACTAGTGCCTTCAAGGCCCCCCAGGATGTCGCGGCCGCTAGGGGTGAGGGTTGCGGGGGCATCAAGTCCTCGGAACTGGTTTCGCGAGCACCGACGAAGCTGCGCTCTGACGAGCCGCCCCGCCAGAGCATCTCCTAACTATCAATCGAATAACACCTCGCGACGTGTTCGCTTAAATATCTTTTTTGTTTAACTTACAATGCAGAAATTATAATACACATGGTTGTACTTATTTTTATTTAATAGTTTCATTTCAAACGCAAAAGTAGGGACCCCGAGCCCGAACAAATACTATTTGACCTTTTCCGTATTTACAACCTTCTATAACGTTTCCTTGCAACGACACTACTCGCAACCTAGTACCATTGCAAAGTTTCGGCGGGTTTAAATTACGCAATAGCATGATGCGCTCGCCAACCTTAAGTTCTAGTTTGTACGGGGGGGTTCACCCGGCACAATAATACTGTTTAAAAATTCTGTTGGATAATTAACCACTTCATCCGGATTGCAAACTGTATTGATGGAAATATATGTTTGTAATTCACCAGATAGCTTATCTAAAATGCGCTGATTAAGCGTAATAACCTGTCGTTCGTAGGTGCTAAAATTGATCTATCACACAACCACGAATCTTCTTTGATATTGAGATTGTGAGTATCATCATAAATACTATGTATTAAAGTTTCAGTGTCCGCCACAACCTGACAAAGACTGGTAGGTAGTTCAATGTCATGATTACTATTCACTTCTGGACACTTTCCTTCTCCAACATCAAGAAGAATTTTACTAAATTTTGAATCAGCTGAATGTGCTCATGTTTTGTTTTAAATTAAGTTGTTTACAATGTCTCCAAAGTACTGAACGTTTTAAACAAGCGTTAATTTCATCGGCTCGCGTACCCTTAGTTACAACCGGTAATATTTGTCTAAAATCTCCAGCGAATAAGAATATGACTCCTCCAAATAATAGATTATTACTTCTTATATCCTGCATCGTCCTATTCACGGCTTCTATAGAAATTTTGTTTGCCATAGTGCATTCTTCAGCCATACTTTGGCTTTGAGACTATTTTTGGGTATATTGCAGATTGGATTTTCCGTTCGGTCTAAATCTAGTGGAATTTTAAACATAGAGTGAGCCGCTTATCCCGCAGGAAGTAAGGTTGCCGCTATGCCGGACGATGCGACTGCTATGGCAATCTTCTTTTCTGCACGTATTTTGGCCAGCAAAAGATTAATCAAAAATGTTTTGCCTGTACCACATGGAACATCTAAAAAATGCACTCCACCAGCGTTTCCATTTGTTTTATTAATGAGGAGTCGGTAAATTTGAGTTTGTTCATCGTTTAGTCGTGGTTCACTATGATTTATAGTATTTTGAAGTTCAACTGGGTCAAAATTGGTATGTTTAATATATTCTCTTTTTAAATTTTCATCAATTCCATCAGTCGCTTGTGGAGATGGTAAACCATAATGAGGGAGACAATTGCTACCTATCGAAAGAAGAACGTCTTGTAATGCAAACGAAGCTTTATTATCAAAGAGTATTTATGGCTGCATCCCATAACTCTGTGGGATTAGAGAAATTGCAGAAAACTAAAATAATGGCAAATAGTTCTCATAATTTAGATGCGCTGCTACTTATACTGGCATCTGTTAAAGTGTCGAACCAGTGATTATCGCCTTCTAGTAAGCCAAGAGCAAGGCATGCCGCTTAATATGTAGGATGTAAAATACCATTCGCCCTTTTGAGACTTTCGAAAGAAGTTGGTCCCTTGACAAATGTTAATAACAACCTCAGACAATAACATTCCCGATTATTGGGGTGAATTGCATAGATTCTCCCAAGTGTATGCTCATAAAATATGCCGGGATGACCTTCCACAGGAGTACCTTCCCTCTAATATGGTTGAGGAGAGCGATGGCTTGATCCCGCGTTAACTCGTGAATGGGTGCCGTTTGAGGGTGTTCGTCGTTTGGATACTTGGTGGGAGGGAGACCACTTACCTACATCGCTCCGATGAAGGCTACGCAGCATTCCCATGCCACAGCCGGCAAGGTGGTTTTTAGTGGGTAGATGCCACTCTGGTGAGTCCCACATCACCGTCGCGGAAGTCGGTTGCCTGCGGCGGTATGCATGACGCATCTTCCACCTACTTCCCGTGAGGGTGCTGCATAGTCGGCATAAAAAAAACATAAAGAGACTCTGTAAATTTATTTTCTTGCCAGTTTTTCTTCACGAAGGTTTTTCCGAACTGGTGGTAGAGTCATGTTTTATTTGACGTCAATAAGAACAAGTAATTGTTGCCCGCTGCCCAGCATCCTTTGTGATATTGATTCGTTGGTAGGAGAAGTGGTGGGAGACGCCCGACGTGATGGCCCAGTGGTGGCATACGCGTGAGCTGCGCGCAGTACTGGACAGAACTTGGATATTGCAACATTACTTTTATTTTTCTAAAATAAAAGTAGCCTTAGTTACTCCTTATTACATCAGCTACCTGCCAAAATCCTGTCAAATAAAAGTCCTGTCAAAATCGGTCCAACCATTTCAGAGATTAGCCGAAACAAACAGACAGACAGACAGAAATTAAAAAAAAATATTATTTTGGTGTATGTACCGTATATATACTCATATGCATGTAGTAAAAAACGGTTATTTCAACATTACAAACAGACATTCCAATTTTTTTTATATGTATAGATTATAACAAGAGTTAAAAGACATCGTTGCAACAATATTACTAAGTTAAATAATACCCAATGAAATTTTTGAAATTTAAACAATTGAACAATTAAACAAAAAGTGATATTTATATCTCAAAAACAAAAATAACAATAGAAAAAAGAAATACAAGGAAAGAAAAAGAATTAAAGGTATATTACAAGGCCTAAATTACCTTATTCAATTTAGGCCTGATTGTCCAATGCTTAGAAAACTATGATAAGTATAATAATTTTAAGAACTTGACATAATTTGTATGAAAATGAAAAAGTCTCTTAAATATTCTACTGATAAAATTTCTGTGAGCATTGAATCAGTCGTAGAATTATATCAAGTGATACCTTACTTAAATAAAGTTAGTATTCCATTTCCCAATTAACGTGTCGACCTTTCAGCGTGTTTTGTCCCGGATCTCATTGTTCAATATATAAGAGTATTGTACTAGTAAGCCGAAATTCAATTTCTTAACTGTTAGAATGTTATTGAAGTGCTTAATTATCGGAAACTTAATACTTTTTAATTTTGAAGTTACAGACTTGCTCCAACTTAACAACGGAAGGAACAGAAGTTAAAATATCAGAGTTTATATACTTATGGCTATAATATTTGTTGTGTTTTCAAAAAGGGAAGCTATATATTTCTTAGTAGAGCCTGTATTTGTATGTCTCGGTATTATTATGTTCAGTATAAACTGTAATAATGTACGTTGGTGTACATTGAGCCATAAGAAAGAAGCAGAACTCTCAGATGTAACTTATTGTACGATAAGAAAGTACATTAAGTTTGCAACTTTGAAACTGCGCAGTGAACTGGGTAAACTAAGAACTCACAGAATAAGATAAAAAAAATAATGAAAAGTTCCCTTGACTAGAGACACTGGTATCTGAGTGTCAAAAGTTACAACCCTGGACGTCTGCATTATTATTCAGATATGCTTTCTAAAACTAAGGTATAAGGCAGTCTTAATAAACCCCGGCTTTATTTTAGTCCCCGGGTTAACTTTAATCTTATCCAGCGTAATCTAATATTAGTTTGAGTTAATCTGCGGACTACGGATTGTAATGGCAATACTGACAGTAAAGAGTGAATGTAACTATATAACATAAAATTGTATTGTAGGCAGAACAAAATTAATCGGGAGTTTTTTGCCTCCCGTCCTTCTCATCTCTTGAGGAAGGGCATCGATGTTCTGCCATTGTGAAGCATTGGTTCCATTACTTTAATAATAACACGTAGAAAAAAATGTATATTTTGTGTAAAAAGGCAATTTCATAGGCGAAGACCTGATATACATATAATTCGAAAGGAGCTACAACAACTTCCTAACTTATCACTTGATCATTTGTACATCGTTGAGATGAGTATAAACTGACGATATAATATCTCACAAAGCCATGCTTAAGCCCTCAACATATTACAGTGTTTATTACAAATTCCTCGTAAAAATTTCCTTGAAGTACCTCAGGCTTTTATTAGCTACTACAGTCTGATTTCCTAAGGAAGGGAAAACTCTAATTTTGCATTGAATTATGTTCACATCGTAAAGTTTATACGCACTCACGAAAATTGAAACAAGAGTATCAAATGTACACGTGGGGTAAAACTTGCTTATGAAGGTTGATGCTGACGAAAGGAGTGAATAATTTGAGACTTCTAGAAAAGTAAATAACTGTTATAAGTAATGTTGTGAAAGTGAGTGAAAAATAAAATGTGTTAATATCTTAATGGACATATGCAATGACGGCAGTCGGTCATATTTTATAATGGTTTTTGGTAAAGCAAAACTTTTTTCTGATCGTCTTCAATGTCTACTTTGAAATATCTTTGTGATATATAATATGATTTATTTAAAATTTGACATAAAATTCGAAATAAATATTATCGGGTAATTAGAAAACAAAATTAATTAATATAAATAAAAATAAGATCGTAAATTTCAGGAATAATCGTAAATATTTGACTTCATGCAATATTATTTATCCATCATTTTTATCATTTTCAACATTTACCATCGGTAGGTACAGTCGGTGCCATATACATCTAACCCACCCAGTCGTCGGCCGAATACCCCCCGCATGCACCGCGCGCTCACCCAAATTCACACTACTAGACTCGAACAAGTAACACAACCGGTTTAGAGCGACTATGTTGTTTGCAAAATAAATTTTAACTATCAGCGATCGAATCTGTTCAGAACAAAAAATTATGCTACTATACGGGAATATAGATCGTTAATTTCATGATGTTAATTTTAGATGCAGACGAGCGTAGCTCATCCGTATAATGTGCAGATTCACATGTCCGCTACCCTTGCTTCGGGCGGCCTGAGTTCGAATCTCGGGAGGCGTAACCTTTTTTTATTTTTTCTATTTTTGGGTTCGAATCTCGGAAGCTGTGCCTGTTTTTAATTTTTTTCTATTTTTATAGATAGTCGAAGAATATTTATCATATAATAAGGTGTAGCTAAAAACTATAAGAAAAAAAAACAAACTTTTCCAGATAATTATTTATTTTTTGCATATTACAACATGTTGCTTCTGACTAGAAAACAAATAAAAATATAACATTACTTATATGGACTAGGCGACAAGACGCTGAGAACATTTTAAAAAACAATTATAGTTTAGTCATTTAGTTGATAATTGAAAGATTTGAGTGACAGTTCTAATTATAATTTGTCTGTCACTTGGCGTTAGACCTTATTATATCATTGAAGTAGTAAATCCATTGTAGACATGAATCAACATGTAATTAGCCAGAAACTATAAATATTATTTGTTTCTAAGCTAAATGTCAATAAAATCATTCACTCATGGATTAGCTTCTTTTTAAAACACAACTATTACGAAACTTTTTCCTAATAACTAATTTGTGCGCCTTCGGTATCTATGACCTGCTGCAAACGAGATCTGATACTGTCAACTAGATTCCAGCACAAGTCAGATCCTCTCATCATATTCCAAGTTGAAATAACTAATTCCCCTTAATTCTATGGCCACAATATCGCGATGTCTCTCCGATGCATCAGTGGAGGCCTACAAGGTTCTATCTCCAGATTCCTCATAACGACGAACCCATAATTGCACCACCACCGGCTTTCTCTGTAAATAAAATTATCAACTTAGAAATAAAAATTTCGTTCAATCCTAGTCACAGGATAATACTTAGCGTAAATTTACTCACAGATATCGACGTACAATTTTCCTAATGGAAACATTTTGACTAAACAAAACAACGATTTCAGCTCTCTGCAGCGTTGGTAAATGATAATTCATTTTTGGCTTCACTTGAGCACAGAAATATGATAGGACTATAATAAGTGTAACGAACGAATGCGAAACAGCAAACAATCCGGCAACACGACTATACAATATTAGATGCGCACGTGGTCGTGTGAGAGTAGCAGTTTAACCGATAATAAGTGAGGTATTTATATTGTGTGCTTGTGTGCATAAGCAGATTGCCATAGTGCTCAGGTGGTTTAGATATTTCGTGGTATGAGTATCGATGAACGCGCGTGTGCGTGCGACATTAGAAGATGGTCAACATGATTCTGTTGCCATGTGTACTTGCCCATATTTGTACAAATACAATGATTCAATATGATTTGAAACAACTTAACGATGGGTTAGGCTATGGGTACCTCAGAAAATATTAAGTTTAATAAAAAAAATAGCAAATGCACTAGCAGAATATACAATATGTAGTAATATATATATGTACTAACAAAGTCTACATTTGTATTGAAATATAAAAAAAAATTATATTCAGAAAAGTACCCTTCATTTGTACTCAACCGAAAGCTAATTGTATACATTTTTTAACCCAACATTATTTTTAACCTCAATAAAACCTTACATAATGAGCCATTTATTATAATTAAAATGACTTTTCAATAATCAGGCAATCCAATAGATACCCTTAATAGGCCATTTACCCGACCGGAGCTTAATGGCGGGGTAATGTTTGACAGCAAAGATTTACTTAGCTTCCTTGTAATTACAAGTTCGTTTTCGAGAGTGGTAGTAAGGGATTTTCTAAAAGAGATACTAATCCGCGCTCAGCCACTAATGAAAAAACTTCCGATGTCCTGACAACTTCAGTCTGGAATCGCCGGATTTGCACACGAAAGGGGAATTACCTCCAAAATGTAACAGCTCGGGACGACTTTTGCCAAATTGTCATTGGGAGTTATTTTCAAAGTTTGCTCGTTGAGACGCAGAGAGAGAGTGTGAAGAACAATCAGAATTTAAATTATTTTGTGAGTTAAACGTTGTTTATCGTACTGTTTGTTAATGTTTTGTGCGACATAGCGATGGGAGTGAGAAATTAGATGTATTTTTACTAATACATAAAATTCAAATTCAAATTCACACATTGATTTAACACACAATGCAAACAAGACAGACAAATACAAAAAAAAGTAAAATAAAATATAAAACAATTAAAAACAAGGGAAAAAAAGACAGAGATAAACGGATTAAAATTTGACACAATAAAAAAATAACAAAAATAAAAGAAAGACAAACACAAACCAATATAAAAGTGATCAAAATTGCCCCATACTGTAGTGCATGTTGAATAGGACACATCTCAGCATAGTGCTACAGCCGAAGCTACACCGCTGGTTTTCTGATGTGCCCCAATAGATGCGTGAGCACGCCTGCGTATTTTACCATTAATTTATAAAATTAAATATACCAATATAATATTTGTACACACATATAATATAATATGTATATACCTACAATATTTTACTATAATATAATAATGTTAATGTAATAGATGAATAGTTATTTATATACCTATATATAAAATGCTAACTATAGACATAATATGACACGTGCAAAGTACTTACCAGTGGTATGTTGGAACAACACGTGTCCCACGCGGCATCATTGTTTGGTATTTTAATAAATGAGTTTTGATTGCTTATTTACATGATTTCAACGAGCCGAGTTCCCCAAGAGGGGGTGGAATGTTGTTCTAACATTTAGTAGCCGAGTACTTGAAACTACCACGGAAGGCAGTGGTTCAATGCCAGGGCATGCAGAGCGGCCTGCTCAGTGTTTGACAGTTCCTAGATTTGGCACGCCATTCTAGTTTAATTGCCAGATACTTGGGACACCCAGTTTTAATAACTTCAAACAGTAGGGTAGCTAGATGCGCTTCCCTGCGAAGTGCCTTTTTTAAGATACCTTCGGAGTTAAGGAATGAGGTAACGTGCGTTCTGGGAGGGATCTTAAAGCAGAACCAAGCACATGCGTTCTGCATTCTCTGTACGACGCGATCTGTTCGTGCCAGTAGCCGTGGGCCAAACTGCCGTACGTCAACCTGGAGAGTATTAACGACTCGCATAGCTTAACACGCACATCAACGCTACGCAAATCCCGAATACGGTATAGGTATATGGAGCCTATAAAAGCATGTTTTAACGGATTCCAGCACGTGTTACTCAAAGCGCAATTGCTTATCAATTACCACCCCCAGGTTGCGGACCATTGGCACACGTTCCACTCGTTCACTCATCAAGTACACAATAGGATCGTGAGTCGATATATTGTCTATTTGGGTTGGAGAGTTTTCGGGTTTAATGCAAGTGTATTGGATTCCGACCATGCAACAATTCTAGTTAGATCTCTATTCATCTTTTCTACTGCTATTCTTGTGTCACTGGGATCAAACGAAAGATAGAGTTGGGTATCATCTGCGTACATATGGTACTGATAGTGATGAATCACTAAACAAATGTCTGCCGAGTGCAAGGTAAAGAGAAGGGGCCCCAATATAGAGTCTTGGGGGACGCCTCTAGTGTGGAAAATAGAAAATCTCCATTACCATCTGCCAACCTAACCATCTGAGAAGGATTACTGAGATAACTAGAGAACCATTTGACTGAGATGCAGAAAAGCCATAGAAAGTCATTTTGGTTAGCAAGAGAGAAATATTTAACGCGTCGAATGCTCTCGAGTGATCCAGCAAAACCATGATGGTTCCCTGTCCTCTGTACTGCTCCAATAAAATATTATCTGTTAAGTCAACCAAAGCCGTGACTGCACTGTATGCTTTTCTGAAGCCTGATTGTAGGACCGGTAATATGCCGTTGTTTTCCATAAAAGAGTTCAGTTTGGATGTGCACTAATTCCAGTACTTTAGATAAACCAGATCGAGCGTATGTCATTGTATTCAGTAACGTCAGGCTTCTTAGGTAGCGGCATAAACAGCGCAGTTTTCCAGGCCTCGGGAAATACACCTGTGACAAGCGAACGGTTGACTTGCAGTTATGACGCTAATGGATTCAGGAAGTGTCAATTGTAGCATTAGTAGAGATATACCCTCAGCTCCAACCACATTTGAGTTTAAAGAGTTGATAATCTTCAAGACGCAGCATTCATCAAAAGTTTTTAAAACAAATTCTGAGGAGCCGTGTCGGTGGAATTCAAAATATGTTAATTGTGATAATGGCAACGTGCGTTTCACCTGGCACAGTGAGAAAGTGTGAATTGATCTTGTTAGGATCGCTAAGCCACAATTCGCGAGCGTCTGAACGATACTATCTTATCCTCTAAAAATATGTTGTTACATTAGGTTTTTGCTGTAAAATGTTGAATTATCATCCAATTCGATTATGGCACTTCGCCGGGTGCTTCCGCACTCGCGCTTGCATGTAAATTTGGGATTTAAAACTTTTAAAAATCCTGCGTTTTTATTTGTCTTTATCTTAAAGCGACCCGAGCCAGATTAAATCTTTAAATTTGGCTCGGGTCGGGTAGTCGATATTACCCGAACCGAGCCGTAGCGAGCCGCAGCGTACTATCGATTTAGTGTATTGTTGATGTAGCGTATCATTGATTTGGTGTACTGTCGATGTAGCGTGCCATCGGTTTGGGGTAATGTCGATACATTAACCAGTTGATGGAACGTTTTCGATACAGCGACTGTCGATGTAGTGACTGTCGATATTATGAACATATACGCTGTGATTGTACTGATATCTTAATTTTGTCTTTATTGTGCTAATTAAATAATAGAATAAAGCATTGATCAAAAGTGTCTTTTAACTTAACTTTTAGTTTTGGCGAAACGAAATAACTGAAAGTCATCTGCTGAAAGTTAAAGAATTGGCAGATGTTTCCTGAAGGTTCAGTTAATCAATTCATTTGTTGCTCACTTTTTGTATATTTTTCAACTCACTTCACAAAAAGGGGCAGATTTCAATTTGCAGATGTAATTTACAGCTTCTGATTCCTTGGAGCTCGTGCGCGAATATAGGTAATACGGATTTGAATTATTTTCTACGTACCATAGAACATGAATCTCTGGTATAGACTAAAGGAGTATAAATGTTGGTAAGCATCTTGAAAAAATTGAAATAAAGTGCTCATAATAACTATATATTTTCAAGTGTTTGTTTCTGAACAATTTATCGGAAAGTTCTAAAAATACCTAGGCAGCGATGCATAAAAATCCTTCATCTTGCACAACTTGCCCCGCTGTCTCTGCTGCGACAATGCATGTTGATCATTATTCATAGAAACATGAAACACATTTTACAACAAACACTGACATATGTTTGCAATATCAGAAGCAGCCGTTGTTCAATTCTAGGTGGCATAAACTATGTAGGTACTATCGAGTGGAAAAGCCTTTAGGTTTACTCTTCTTTTGAAATGATCTAGAATGTAGTCATTTTAAGAGTAATGAACAGTTTTTTTTATGACATAAGTGGCAAAGTGTGAGTTTCTTGTCTTAAGTAATCACCACCTCCCATAGTCACCAGCGACACCGAGGTTACTGGTGCATGGCCGGCCTTTGGAGGAAGGTGCATGCTTTTTTCTTGGGCCTGAACATCGTAATTGTACGGAAATACCGCCGATGGAAATTCGTTCCAGAACGTACGCGGTAGGAAGCTTTGCATAAAACGTACTGTAGTGGACCTCCGATCATCCAGATTGTAAGGATGGGTCTTGATACTTTGGCGAGTATTAAGTACGGGACAAAGGTGTTATTGTATTAATAAATTGTATTTTATACAAATTTTTATGCTATGCAGTGTTAAATAACGTGAAATACAGGGTTTTTTAATACATTGAAATAAAGTTAAATAAATCCTTTCATTTCGCAGGCAGAATTCAAAGTTAGATAAAAAGTATGCACAAATAACAAAAAAGGGGTACATGCATCTAAACTTAAAAATTCTTACAAGATAAAAATCAGCGACTCAGCAATTGTTAAATGTGTAATTGTAAAAACACTCAACCATGTTATGTTACCCTAAGTATATTGGAGCTAACTACAAAAGCCTGTATGTTTCTAAGATTGTTGTAAAGTCTAACGTCTAAGAGGATTTTCCTCCCGACTGTAGGTACCACGTTGAAGCCCGTTGCGAATGAACCTGTCTGTGCTGGACATTTGTGAAGCTAACCTAAAACCTAAAATCCTAACCTTAGCTTAAAACATTTGTAAGCTAAAGTTACATAGAAACAATATAAGATACAATCTTCTCCTACACCTTGAGGCTACACCAAGTCATTTATCAAGTCAGTTTGCTCTTCGTCAATCGATCTTCGTCCCAGGAATATACCAACTGTAGGTTACTGACACCGACTGCATAGTTACACTATAACAACTAATATCGTAGTGACTACATGTTAAAGCCTGAGCTTCTAGTGACTATTAATTCATTATCACAAATTCTGTACCGTACCGGGTTTGCTTGTGCGTCGGTGGATTTCAATTCATGCGTCATGGCGACACGTATTATAATAATCTCTATAATCTAAGCATTTATTTATTTATCACAAAATCCACAGCTCTTAGTAATGCTAATATAAATATAAAGTATTTGAAATCAACAGCCGTTTATGGAATAGCATTTTTCCCCCTTACATTAAGCAGACTTATACAAGGTTTTGATACTTAAATTAAATAACTAGATAACATTGTGAACATTCTAAATTAATACAGGCAAATGGAATTAAATAATAATAATAATAACAAACAGAACCAATATCAATCAAAGAATGAATATCAAATTTATAACATCATTAAACTGCATACAATAAGACATACCCAAACATCGAAAAAAGAGAGGCAATACAAAATATATTTAATCAAAATACAAAGACATATTATCGACTCTGGTGTAGTGTGTAATGTATGGATGTATATAATTGTAAGTAAGTGCGTGTTTGTGTGTTCCAAGAGTAACTGAAAATTGTAAAAGTACTGACTTGTGAAGTGAGTTATAATTTCTTTTCTAAACTTGTCCCTTAGAGCATATTCGCATACTCTATAAGCATATTCACCTCAACTCATCTCAACAGAAACAAAAATCTAGACGTCATTTTTATGTGCTTATTCTTGTGAAGCTTAAAGTTATAGTTATTTTAAGAGCACTATATTTAAATATTGAAGTTGTTGACTGACAGGGTTCAAGGATTATCCTTCCATCACTACAGTCGACGTGCCAAATATGCATTGTTGCGGCGTCTTTACTTGACGAAGGGCACTGCGAAATTGTCAAAGCTATCTCAAGGAGCATCTACCCTTGTTTCAGACCTTCATTGTTTTAATAGTAGGGTTTGAATATTTATATAAGTGAAAATCAAAGTGTTGGTAAACTGACTTTTAATTTATTAATTCTGAGATTTTGAATATGGTTTGCATTCTTTATTATGACTACAGTACTTACGGGTAAAACAGAAAGATCGAAATTCATACAAATATTTGTAACTGATGCTACGGTCTTTGCATTATATTTTCATTTTTAGTTTCTATCTTCTACCCCAAAGTGCCAACGGGAATTCACGCGAACGAAGCCGTGGTCAGAAACTAGTCGATTATAAAATATATCATTTGAAGGATCCGTCGATTGAAGCTGTATCGAGGACAGGTCCATAGTTAATTACGATGTAAGTATTGGCATATCACACGACCAGAGAACACAGCAAATTAAGATTAACATAAATAATATAAATAAAATATTCATATAAAATAAAATATACAAGATAATTTAAATAAAATATTAGTACTGATCTTTTTGAAATATGTAGTAAGACCGGGCAACTCATTTGAGATACTTATTAAGTGGTCGTGGAACAGAGCTTAGTTCTGGATGAAAGGAATCATCTGTCCTTTTCTTTACAGGCATTCAAAACTTTCTGACCATTACTTTGCAAGCTTTGGAACCAATTAAAACATGTTCCAGGTAGAGTGCCCTTTGGGGATCTAAATCACCCTATATAAAACAGTCGATTTGTTGTTTGTTTAGGACGTATGAAGCTTTTTCTGACTTTTAGTGATTTATTGAATTGCAATGTTTAGATTCTTTGTCGTTGAAGCGAGATTCAACACTTATTGAAAATATTTACCTATTTATATTCAATAAGGTCCCAGCGTGGTTTGCATATGTCCTGATCTCTTGAGTAATCTGGGAAAAATGTAACCTACTACTACTAATATATTACTAATACTACATCGGGATAATCTAATATCGAAAACATTATTAGAATTGGTGCAGTAGTACAAGTAAACAAACCATCAAACAAGTAATTACTCTTTTTAATAACAGAAAATTGGCTCAAAGTTTTTACTATTGCTCAACAAATTAGCGATAATTTATAAGGTATCAGTATTAATACAGATAAAAAGGGCATAAAAAGATAATGAAGCAATGTATTGCATTATTATATGCATTATTAATCAACCATGAACAAGACTAGTAAGTAACAAAGAGCCATACTTTCGAGGTACGGTGACTGCAAATTTGCATTTTAAGCACTTCGATGAGATGCCAACTTTTAAATCTCACAGCAAACATTTCTGTGAGCCATACGGATCTTTTATCTTCAGCGTTTTTGAATTCTTCACCTCGATTGCCTTTCCTTGTAGGACATTCGTTATTCTGTGCATTCTGAAAATTTTTGAGGTAACCTCGCGATTTCTTGATTGTCACATACTTTATTCTTTAAATTCCCGGGTTTGTGGTTTCATGAACCTGATTAACTTATATGCTGTTTGGAAATATACGATTTTCGCGATAAAAATGTTACGTTATCAGTTTAAATGCATATTTAACGTCTTTACTTTTCGTACATTCGACAAGTATTATGGCAACTTTATTTTAGTATTTTCATATTCTCTTTGACATAGTATGGAAACAGGCCCCTTCCTACTTATATCATAGGCTATCCTGGCGTTCTACCGGAAATCGCAATGCTGTCAGATCCTGCACAAACCCCCTCGCAATTCCCGAACATCATACTGCTGCATTTCGTGGAAGTTTTAGATATAACTCCACAAAATGCTGGAACAATATCCCTCCGCCCATCCGTCAAATCAAGAACAAGACGGAATTTAAAACAAAACTGAAAAAATACCTTTTGGATAAACAGAGGGTACAACAATGACGAATTATCTTTCCAATTTCTATAATTTTACATATTCAATGGCCTACTTCTAAAATCTAATTAACGATACCTATTTATTCATTTATATTGTCCTCAATATAATAATTAATTATTTATTTATTATTTACCATTACGTTTAAGTACTAATATACAAGCACTACCTTTATTTATCCTGAAAAATATTAACTCGGCTGCGACAAACTGACGCTGTGCTAGTCGCTGATTCCGTGCGTCTCTGTTTGGGTCGCCGGCAGAATACCAGCGTTGCAATTTTATTGCAACACTATGCTGAGCCGGAGCCTTTTGACGGGCACGGCAGAAAAATGGGAAATTTGTAACTATTACTTTTATATAATATCTCATCTTTGTAAATCTATTTTGTAAATTTCTATTTTTTTGTTGTGTGTTTATGTCAATAAATTATTCATTCATTCATTCATTCATATTTCGTAATGAGCTTCTTCCGTAAGAAAACTCACTTGGTAAAAATAATGATAAAGGGAATATGTAACCCATCTATTCAAGAGACAAAGGGTTTTTGATTATTAGAACATACTATTAAAACAAAATATACTATTAAAAACCGTGCCTTATTTAGATGTTGCCAACTTTTAGAATCATTTGCTAGTCAGTAGTAAGCAAGCTTAAGTGTGTGGCTCTTTTACAATGCATCTAATAAAGAAAACCAAAGTGTTCTCGTGATTAATTTCTTTAATATTGATAACATTTGCATAGACACCCTTTGAAAGTATTGTGCCTTTAAATGCACTATGACTACGTCTTCTTATTGTAGCGTCGGGTGACGGGTCGCTCACTTCTCTCTAATATGGTTGAGCAGGGCGATGGCTGGATCCCGCGTT
Organism: Marasmarcha lunaedactyla; assembly: GCA_923062675.1. Classification (NCBI taxonomy): domain Eukaryota; kingdom Metazoa; phylum Arthropoda; class Insecta; order Lepidoptera; family Pterophoridae; genus Marasmarcha; species Marasmarcha lunaedactyla. The sequence continues at coordinate 4,048,377 of OV281344.1, forward strand.
AACTCGTGAACGGGTGCCGTATGAGGATGTTCGTCGTTTGGTAACTAGGGGGAGGGAGACTTGCCGAGCTAACAGAATCAGATAAGAATCATTTTGTATAGACGAGAAATACATTTTTAATTTGAATTTTACCTTAATTATTACACTAAAACTTTTAACAAAAGTTTGGAAACACTTGATGTACAGTTATACATTGAAGTAGAGATTCTTTTGTTAAGACCTCGCCTGGGGATGTACTACAGTACTTCCCAGTTTAATCGCCATTCCGCTATTGCGTGTTTACGTGGTTGTCCTCCGGTTAAAGGAAAACAACAGCATGTGAAAATGAAGGAACATCTCAATTAAAGGCATATATACTATTTCCATTTCTTTATTTTCTCGATGACAGTTCTAATTTGATATAATGCTCTCTAGCTCCATCCAATAGCTCCATCCCTTTCAGTTTCTCCGACTCTGGTATTATATAACCTTGTATGTGTGTAAACGTCATATTTTTTTATAAAATAATGCATACATAATGTAAAAAAGACGCTCGCACAAGGTTACACAGGAGCTGTCATCGAGAAAATAAAGAAATGGAAATAATAATAATATTATAATAATAATATTTCTAACAATCACACCACATTATCTAGCCCAAATTAAGTATCATTAAGAACTTGTGTTATGGACACTAGATAACGGATAAATAAACTTAAGAAATATATAAGCACAGATAGATATTTTTTTTTCATGTATAAATATTAGAAATAAACTTAAATAAACATACATACACATCCATGACTAGAAAGCAAATATAATAAAATATCTGCCTCTACCAGGATTCGAACCCGGGACCTCTGGCATGGAAGGCAAGGGTACTTACCTCCACACCACAGCAATGATGGATCGCGTGTTTGATTGTCGGGTGGTATAGATTAATAAAATGTTATTTAGTATTTTCGAAAAATAAGTTATTCAGAGATTTTAATTAAACTTTTACGATTTTTTTACACAATAAAGACTAACGGATGTGAAGTGTATCAATATTTTACCCTACTGTGGGTAGACAGGCTTTACGAAATAGCTTCTTGGATTTGATAGGTACTACGATTTGTTACTCACTTTGAGAGCGGTCGCCTTATGTACATTACTTGTTAAAAACTCATCGGTACATTTGAAAGTAACGGGGCTCCGCCGATGCGGTTTATTCTGTCAGTAAAATCAAAATTGATGTTTTTTCTACACAACCAACTTAAGCAAAAAAGCGGTTCCAATCGTTCAAACTTAATGTCATTGTCAGCCCAAATAATGGAAAAACTTCTCCGTAATAGCTTTTCGAAGAATTTCAATAGATTCAGTACAAGTTGTATTATTCAACGGGCAAAGGGTTTGCGAAGATGAAAATGACACTTATCAGAACTTTCTAGATTTCATGGTTGGCTTATTTTTATTCTAGTGGTTCAAGTTTTATTTTTATATCCGTTTTGATAGCGGGGAAAGTGCCAACGTGGTATTTCCTTAGTTTAGTCTTAGTTCTGGCGTACGACTGACAATCCTAAATACGTAATTTCAGACTCAAACCATGTTGCCCTTGAACTTATGAAACTAATTTCACCAAAGCTTTATGGTGTAAATGGTAGCAATCATGGTTCATACACACATGTTCGATAAAGATAGACATGTTTTCTATGAATTTATTTAAGTTCCGATGTTGATCCAGGACGAAAACGGGTGCCCTGGCACTCTAAACTTAGCTCACATTCGGTGCTACAATTTGTTTCTACGTCTGGACCTTTTATTAAGTTTATTTCAATTAACTTCATAATTTATAACTTTGAGTTATTTCTCTGACCACAAGTCAGAGAATGTGTCATTATTATGTGTATCAGTGATAATGATATCACTTTCCGTGATAAATAAAAATTGGATACACCAACTATGCTGAAGAGTTAACAGTTAAAATTTGGTCAAAGTTATCGTTCGGCAAACATAAAAAAAGCAAATTACAGTCTATAGTTTTTAACTATCCCTGTTTAATTTCCTTTAATTATTGCGACTTGTAATTTAAGAAGAATATCGATGATGAAGATAATTGTGATTTATCATAAATTATCATTATTGAACTGTGTATAATTATATTATTGTTGTGATGTATGTGTTGTTTTTATTTTGTTAAATGTTAGCTATCTGTGGATGTATTTATTATTTACGTACCCTGTATAAAACCACAAAAAGGTCTGTATGGTATTTAGGACCGGGCTGAAAATCAGCGTTACCATGTGACACAATGCTGAGTTGGTGGATCATTTTTAGAAATAAGTATTTGTATCATTGTCAAAACTTTATAATTGATCTTTTGTGCTTGTATCTGATATACACAATTTTTCTTTCCTAATTTAGAAAAATTACTATGAAAATAATCAAAAAATTATGGTACCTTTGTAAAGTTACAAAAATTTTGTTTTAATTTTTTTTAAACAAAATCTTGTTATGAGTGTTTACATGACCAAGAGATCATTTATCTTAAAGCTTATCAAGTTGAAAAAAAAATCCCACACTTTCACTTTATCAATTCGCGTAAAATAAACTGATTTTTTGTTTAGTTCAGTAGGTTTCAATCAATTCCAAGCATTTTATATGAAGGCGAAGTTTTCAATTATAGAGCCATTAAAATGGCGAGTCTTTCTGGAAAAATCATACATTTTTATGACGACAGGGTAACCCCGGCGTTGATGAGTGAGAGATTCGTTTTCTTAATGAGTTTTCTGATTGGAAGAATTATTTCGGGAAGTTTAAACAATCGAAATAAATGATGGTGACAAGATATTGATTAGAAATTGTAAGTTTCTAATTCTTGAATTAGAAATTGGCTTTAAGTTTTAGCAGTAACCAGAATGCACGTTGATGTTTCTGTATTGGAGTTGGCTACAAAGCAAGAAAGTGTACACACTTTTACTAATGAGATTTACCAATTATCTTATAAAAATGAATAATTTATTTTAATGTAAATGTAGATACAACGTATGATGCTGTTTATAAATAAAATACAGAAAATTCGAAATGATTATAATTTAATTTTCTTTGGTTTGCAAAAAGAGCAAAGTAATAAAATACAAAACGAGTGTAGTGTTGCATGTTTCTATGGACGGAGGATAAATAAATGATAAGATCATTTAATGATGATGATCCTTCAGAAGACTAGACAACCTTTTTCATGGTTATATTATTAATAATTATTTTATCTGTATTCAATTTGGGGTACAAACTTAATCCTCTAATTTTAATTAAATGTACGAATTTTTGGATGTTTTGGTTGTACAAATATTTGAAACAACGATATACGTTTTTGATAAGCGAAACAAGTAAAGCTCTTTAAAATTTACTTTATCTGTGTAGATGTGAGAATTTTGTAATGCTAGTCCTTCAACAGGTTTAATTGTAATTTCATAACTCAACCGATTTCAAAGATATTTGTTCCAGAGAATAATTTGTATCCATACACAAAACAACTCCGAAACAAAAATCTACTATATTATATTGTAATAAAAGTCCCTAAATAAATAAAGATTTAAAAAAAAAAAATCTACTAGATTGACTAGATTTTATTTTATTTTTATTTCTTTGGGAAACTTACAGCTAGTTACAAACATATTTAAGATACCATAAAACATACATAGAAAGCCAATTTACAGATTTCCACTTATAAATACTTAAATATATTATTAAAAACTTAAATATATCTTGTCCAATATCATTATATCCAAATCCAAAGTTAAATTCAAGCCAAGTAAATTTTTAAGAGTCACAGAAGAATTTATTGTATATTATTATTGTATATACAAAAAAGGTTAAACTAAAATGGTTAAGTGTTTGTGGAGCTCTGACACAGAAGGAGTTCTAGATACGATAAGCAAGTATGTACTTTCTAGTTAGTTCGATGGTAATACTTAAGTTAAGATTAGAATAAAACTTCTAACAACCGCAAATAGTGGTAAACAAACATTGTAAATGAATCGTCTCAACTTGAATAACGGCAGATACAATCAAAACTTTGTTAGACTTACTTCATTAATTTTATTTTCAAAGTCAAAATGTTAATGTGTTCGTTAAGTTTCTAGGCAGAATTGGTTCATCTAAACCATATAAATATGATAAAAAACTAAACGCGGTCAATATATCGCAATACCAAAATTAAATATAATTGAAAAAAATATTTTTTCTGGATTAATAAACAAATGTCATATTCTTTTCGAACAGTAAATTAGAATAGCTTTGCTACAGTCTTCGTTGGCTTTTTATGATTTTTAGCCTGATAGAAAGTCGATTTAAAATATAGTTTTCCCGGCTACCTGGAGGCATGTCGATATTGACACCTGACGGCAACTGGGAAATAAATGACTACATTTTTCACGAAAACGAGCCATTGTTATTTTTCTACAAAAATGTGTTCTAGCAGTGAAAAATGGTTTGAAAGATCTTCCAAAATACTGGAGTAATTCAAATCAAATTGCACTTTTGAGTTGCGTATCTCTTGCCTTACAACTGTTTACTTGAAGTTAGTCGCAGATTATTATATAAGGGGTATTCTTTATATATTTCTAAACGCTAAACTAAATGGAGGGTCTATTTTAGCTGCCCAGGATTTGTTTTCCAAAAGAATGTATTCCTAGGAGATTCAAAAATCGAGTGAAGGCCGATTTACATTGATCCAGTAGTTGGCATCGGTGTCACTGGCTTCCCTCGCTGAATCAACATTGGATCAATGTATCCAGTTTAAAGCCAGTTCATTGTCCCGTATCCAGCGCTTGATCAGAACAGCACCGCGCAGCCCGTGCCAGGGACGCTGGATCCGATAAAACACCTAGAGACAGACGCCGAGGCCTACTCGTATAGAGACTACGCCTTTTGTTTGGACGTTTCGAAAGTGAGATCGTAAAAGTGGTCTGATAAAGATAAGATTTATAACAACATAATATCCTAAGATTAATGTTAACAAAAATATGTGGTCTATACCATTGTAGAATATTTCCTTCAGAACAAACGTCCTAAACGGCATACCATAGACGACATTAAAAGCAAAATAAAATAATTTACAACGCCTTTAATTCTCTTCAATTTTCCACATGCAAGAGACTCGTTTTCGTAAACGTGTAGCCAATGATTTACCGATATCTACTGGACGCGTGTTAACATCGGCCTTGAACCTCGTCTTTTACGAAAGATTAACGATAAATCTTTATTTTTCTTTCTTTCAAAATATCAGGTAACCGTAAGCCGTCTCCCGATGTGAAACACTCCATATTTTGGTTTTAGTAGAGATGTTCAGATCTCTTCTGGGCAAATTAACAACGTTTACGTAATTACTGGATCAAAGCCAATTCCAGCTTAAGCCTGCGGTCGCCAATGTATCATAAATCGGCAATCGTAAATAACGGAATAATTAATCAATAGCATCTATGACTAATGAGGTCTATGGGCACTGATGACACTTACCATCAGGCGAATCGTCATATATGCACATCCAACAGCATTATGAAACTATTGTGTGTCATAGAAAAATGGATCTGCGTCGGGAACCTTTTCTTGCAATGATTTTTTACGACCTCAAGTCCAACTTAAAACTTTATGAATCTTTTAATCGACTTCAATTAGCTATTACGAGGCTTTTGGACAAGGCAATTGTGTATCGCTGATATAAAAATAGAAAATAGTGGTCGTTCTTTGCCTGCTATCAATCTGCAGATTAGATCGGGTAGTGTTCTTGATATTTTACACAACCTTTGCGAAAGGAGAATTGTTTCACGCTGGGTACCCCACAACCTCACCGATGCTCAGAAGCAGGCGCGCGTGGAATGGTGCCATGATATGATTGATAAATTCAAAGCAGGTTCTTCCCGTCACGTTTACGATATTATAACAAGTGATGAATCTTGGATTTATCAATATGGTACACAAACAAAATCGAAAAGCGCTGAAAAAATTTTGATCGCCAGTTTTTTCTCCTTAACAGGGTATTAAGAAGGATCAATTTCCTTGAGAAACCAAACAAGCATCAATGCAGATTGGTACACTGCCAAATGTTTTTTTCTGTAGCGAACAACAAGCGACCGAACACGGCTTTTTGCCGTACCGCGACAACGCACCCACGCACTTCGCGATCAAGACGAGGCACTTTCTAAACACCACACCAGTAAAACTTTTGGGTCATCCGCCTTACAGCCGTGATTTGGTACTGCAACGTTTGCTTGTGCTGTATATAATAAAAGAGGTTATCGCACAAACAAACTTGCTGGCAACTAACAAATCTGTCATAATTTGTAATTTGATTAACAGATAGAATACTAAAGAATGTACTAGAGCATTCTATTGTGGGCAGCGGCCTCGATAGCACTAATATAATATAAAATTGTATTCTAAAATTGTGTTTATCTAAACTATATAAATTAATTACGTACAAAGTGATTGTTCTTTCATAATTAGAAAGTCCTCCTAGTAGTAGGATTAGACCATTACGTACCCGGTACGCTAGAGTACCATGTGGCTTCTTCTTGTTTCCTAAAATAAAAAATCAGCTCAAGAGGATTCAGTCTTCATCGCCAGAAGAGGCGCGCACTGCGTTTGAGAAGGCCGCTGAGGAAGTAACTGTTGCAGACTGGAAAATGTGCTTTGAAAATTGGTTCAGACACATGAAACATGAATGAAATGTATACGCTGGTGGAGAGTTCTTTGATTTATCAAATTGTCTGTGCCATCTGTGAAATGCGTGCGAGAGAAGATTCGGGAATTATGTTACCATAAAATAATGCACGGTAATTATAATAATAAAAAATGTTTATATGTTTTTATCATTAAACCTACATTTAAGATGATTCACAAAATACATTTCTTCTTGATTGGCATAACAATAGATTAGACAACACGAATGAGCTTTATTTTTTATACTCATATAATTGAAACAAGAATCCAGCTACCACACTAGTTCAGCAATCGCTTTCCTCAGTCTGCACACTTTTATTTTCGGCGGTGGACGTTTGGGTGACGGTGCAGTTATTAAACACAATGTTGCCGCAAGTGCCATTCAAGCTTCACATGACATTTAAATATGTTTTCTTTTATTTTTTCTACATGAGTGAAGTTGGTTAATTCATTTACGCACTCAACTTAGGTAACGAAAAAGCGTGCGTAAATTGCGGGTTGCCTCCATTGCCAGAGGTTCGAAGGGGCAGATATATTATTATATTTGCTTTCTAGTCATGGATGTGTATTTACGTTTATTTAAGTTTATTTCTAATATTTATATATAAAAATATATATATATGTGTGTTAATATATTTCTTAAGTTTATTTATCCGTTATCTAGTATCCATAACACAAGTTCTTAATGATACTTAACTTGGGCTAGATAATGTGGTGTGACTGTTAGAAATATTTATTATGTATTTATTTATTATTGTAGAGCACAGTAATACTATCAGAATTCCTATGCATAAACACCCAGACCAAATTCATTTAAGTTGACTCTGAAACATAGCTCGACATTAATTAGATGATAATAAATCTATTTATTTCAGGTTGCATAGACCCATAGTAATAATCAAATTTAACAATGTCATATACAGTAATAATAAAATAAAATAAAATAAATAAATTAAAATTAAAATCAATAAATTAAAATTATTAAAATGAAATTGTCACAAAAGGTAATGATTTTAGAAGTTAAGGTTGCATATCAACGAAAGCTGTGCGAATAAGCTTAGTTGCGCTGAAAATTATCGATCAATAGCATTAGTTAATTTTTTCGCTTCTCCTTGCTCATCTATGGTGCAAACCGCTTAAAACGAGCGCGGCTCATTTTACCTGACTTCATATTTTTTGTACCTTAGAAAATCCAAAACGACTTCTTCAATTTAAATAGCAATTTCAATAAAAGAATCATAACTTAATGTCACAATGTAACCCAAGAGTTACCGATATAACGATATTTACGTAAATTTACCGTCAAGTCCTTTGTAGTGAGGGCATACATGTGCACGCCATAGAGCAATTCCAATGATTTATGTGAAACGTTGTGGAAACAAATTCGGCCAACTGAGATTCACTTAAAGAAACTATGTAATTTATACTCGGTGGCGCTCTTTAAACGGTAAGTTTTGCTTATTGCTGTGAGATTTAAACTTATTTAAGTGAGGGTCCTTCACTACGACACGTTTGTTACTATGGCAGTTACACAATCATTATCAGACTTTAAAACCTATATCCAATAAAATCTAGAGACCTAAGTTTTATATCTATGAGATAATAAAATCGCTGTGCAATGGTATTACCTCGTATGTCCCGAGACCCAAACTAAAAAGGAAATGAAAAAAATGATTATAATTAATAAAGAAGAGGTTTTCATTTTACTTCATAGCTAACCCCAGTAGTCATATAATTGGTTTCAGGGTTTTTTATTTCTTTTTTATTAATAATTAGCAGGTGTTTGTCTTGCATCTCACCTGATGGAAAGTGACGATGAAGACGAGGATCATACATGCGTGGTTAATTGCAATACGTAAATTTCTTTAAATTTTTAAATATATAAAAGAAAGCTGCATTTTTGTCATACGATGTATTCATGCTACACCGGCGATAAAAGAACACGGAACAAGGAAACATTTAGAATGGCCTTGTGGGCGTGGCAGCGTCGCCACAAGCAGGATCAGCACCGCTTGGTGATTTGCGATCTCCCACGGTATGAGTACTATGCTGTGATTAAAGTTCTTCTTCACAATTGTTTCTTTAATAAAATGAACTTAAGTGTCAAGTTTGGCTAAAGTAATAATTTCATTTCACCCATAAGTAGTAAACCTTCTCAAATAAAACCCACAAAACTATAGTAAAGCGATAAGTCACAAAAAGTTGTTCTAAGAAATATACAACGCTGTTAATAATAATAATAATAAATAATAATAATAAATCCCACCAATCACACCAACTGTATGACCCCAAAGTAAGCAGAGCTTGTGCTATGGTTGACCATACAGCGAACTGGGGGGGAACCCAGAATAACATACATATATAAATCAACAACCATGCTCATCAACAATATGTTTATCACACAAATGAATGCCACGGCCAGGACTCGAACTACTCAGGGCTACTATACACTACGCTACTCGGTCGTCAAATGAAACCCCTTCTATTTAAATAGTTAATAAAAAGTGCGTAATTTTAAATTTACTTATTGTACGTTGTTGTCAGTGACGCGTCTTTGTGCCGCATGACTTGCGTTTTATCTTTACATTTAAAAAACAAATTGATATAATAGGTAATTAAATACTGTAATAAAGATGAAAAACTGGTTATTTTACGGATAAAGTAGTAAATATAATCGAAGGAAAGTCAATTCACCGTTATTTGGGTTCAATGTTATGTTGCAATACTTTCCTTTGTCATTTTTTACAGCAATTTAATAAAAACATTTAAAATCGATTTTTATTTCTGTCGATATCAGCGAGGTGATAAATACATGGAGTAGCCGTAATGTCTTATATAAATAAGTAGTTATGTATATCGACGAGGAAGAAGAGGAAGAACTTGGTTGTCTCCCTTTACTTATACAAAAATGCTAATAAAAGAAAGAGATAGTACTATTTTTGAATGTTGTCACTAAAATATCAATCATGTAGTGACGTCATAGCAGGTGGCTAGCGTGCCACAAATCGCCATTTATTGTTACATTACTGTCAAAAAAAGCTGTCAAAAGTGATGTTCCGGAGCTTTGATTATTTAACCAGATATCGATGATCATTATTAATATGCTTTTATTTTTCATACTTTCGATGTAAATGATAACAGGGGCTTACGCAGTAAATCATATCGAAACGGTATTTGCTTTGCTTGCCGTTGTGCGAGTATTTTTGAATCAAAAATGCGTGAAGAAAGAGGGAATTAAGCTTGCTTAGAATTGTTAATTTTGTTATTGAATATTAGTATATTATTGGTAGTTGTTTTGTCTGTTTATGAATCGTAATTATTGAAGACAAGACAGACTTTAATTGATTGAACCGAAAACTTTGATGCTTGACCTTGAATAACTTTTTAAGCAAACATGGGATCTTTCGGTGTTTTATTTATAATAGTGTACCCCAGGTCTGTACCAAAATTCAGCATGTTGGGAATTAATGCAAACTGACCGCTATTTTTCTGGCTAATTTGACGGGACTATATCAGGAATAAGAAAATAAACTGTATAGTTCTTTATTTTTTATATTAAAAGAATTATAATGAAAGTAAATAAACCATAAACTATGATTATTTTATTTACGTCAATCTCTCGCAAAAGTTCATTAAAATACAATATTATATTGCAAGTTCTATATTTAGTTTTAAAATATCGATAGTAGATTCGATACTCTCTGTGCAACACTAAAAATGGACGCCATTTTATGTTACATTTCAAGTTTAGGTATGCACGTTTTTTTCGTACTTAGGGCCTGTCCATTAGTTAGAGGTCAATGGTCGATATTTATAAAACTTTGTGTCAATCACTAGTGTAAATCAGAAACGCAATGTGCGTCTGTAGGTGTGAGCGCATGATTCGTCTAAATTACATCGCGTGGTATCGACGAGCTTATTTTATTTATTATTGCTTCTTTTTATGTGTGCGTAAGCTTTCAATTATAATATACAGTATAAACTGATGAAAAGTGGAACAACACCGGTGACACCGGTTTCCGTATATAGCCCCTCTAACTTTCCCCTTGTTTTGTTGTTTTGTGTAAAAGAACAAGAGACAAGTTAGCTCTTCAATTACAATACTTAACAAAACACGTAGGCGTTAAGTGAAATGTTAAATCTAAATATAAACATTCTGTTATAAATTCAGGAATTTATAAAACTATTTTACAGCCCTCCCAAATATAATATAAATTGCAGCTGTAATATGGCGTCACAGACAGCCCGCGGCACCGCGGCGGCACGCCATCTAATTTGCCGCGTGTATCACACAAGACACGCATACACACAACACACACAGTTAACACGGACTATTACCCTGCGCGCCAGCCCGGATAACCAAAATCACGCCTACGGTACATTGCATTTTCCTATAATCGCCAGACGCCGGAATAAACAGGTTACGTTCACTTCAGGATGCTATGGTAGGGTAAGTTGAAAAATATATGAAATACATTGAATTTTGATCGTAAATAAAAAAATTACAACAGTATTTTTAGTAGCCATAAAATATTTCCGATACATTCACATTATGTTCCCGGCTTATTTTGTTTTAATTAAAATTATTTAAAATTTTATTAATATTTAAAATAATTTAAAAAAACTAAAATACTAGTAATAAGTTTAAAAACAACATGTCTGAAATATTTGAGTTAAAGCATATATTCATATCAAGAATCATGATAAATTATCATCAAAGATGCGATCACAGTTTGAAAATATGTGCGAAAATGTATGCGTTAGCCTAACTAATGAATAATAATAGTTTCATAAAGCTTGAAAGTTAAAACTTTTCTAGTTAATTTAATATGTTATCTTTAATACTTTTACAAAAGAGGTAACTTTATTTGCTTCAGTAAAGTTATATTCGATCCTACTTTGTCCTTACCTCATAAAGTTGGGTATATTTGACAAACACGAATTAGTTTACCCTTTCTTCATGCATTCCCAAGAAGTTCAGTTTATACGATACATTGCGAATATTCTATGAATGTTGTACATATTAGGTCAAAGGATTGCGGAAATGGACACTACGTCGAATTCAACCTTGTAGATCTGACTTTCGTGTGTTTAATTGTAGGACGTCATGATAAAAGTGTAGGAAAGAATACACAGACAGAATGTTTTTCAATTCAATTGATCTCATACACATAAATGGTTTTATTTGTAATCAATATTTCAGATTATTTTTGATTTTGGTTGATAAATTCCTAAAAGTAGAAAACTCGTTAAGTAACAAATCTCTCTCATCAACGCCGCGGTTGCTTATAAAAATTGATGACGGTTCCATGAAGTCCCGCCATTTTAATGACATTGGAAACTCATTTATGTTCAATGCTGGAATTAGATTGACATTCATTGTATATAAGTATTTTTTAATAGAAATTAAAGCGGCGATTGGTTTTTCATCCGTAAATTTTTGAGATTTCTTTTACTGATCAGAACACCTTAAAATAAAGTAAGATAGTGAATTTTCTTGCTAACACAAAAACGAGACAAACTTCCAAAATTGCGAAAAATTCATTTTTGTCGCCAAAAATAGTAAAAAGATAACTTTGAAGCAAACAAATAAATGACAAGTCATACAACCTACACAAGGTATTGTATGAAGTAATTCTAAGGTGCGTTCGGAATATTAACTATACAGTAAATTGTTATTGTAAACTCATTTGTTATTGCTTGGCACTTTCAATAGAATCCCACGGACACAAGTTCGCAAATTAAAAAAGAAAACTTTTCTTTATGAAGTGTGTTGACATAGATTTTGATGATCAGATATAGCTACTTTATTATTAACTTAATATCGCTTTTACTGACTAGAAGTTCTACGCAGTAGTATGTCCACTTGCGTAGCTCCCAATTCTCTCAGCTTTTCTGCATACTATATAACTTATGTTACTTCTGTATAATGTTGCTTAAAGAATCTACCCGGTAGTTTCATAGCATATTATTGTAGAAAACTAATCCTTCCTCTTCGTAACATCAGTTTAGAAGTATATATGATGTCTTATGAAGTTTATTCATGGTCCATTAGTTCAATGAGCGGCCCAACTTTGCGCAAACATTAAATTGCGTTTTAAATCCCTCGAGATGCCTTACACATTTCTTTGTCATACATTATGAAATTCTAATTTTTAGTATCATTACTAGTACCTACCATAAGATATCGTATGTTTTCTTCGAGCACTATTGATATAATGTTCATAGATGCAGCTTTTACAAGTCTACGAGCGCGATTGATTTGCCCGAGTTAGAACGACGGTTTGTAAGAGCGTTTGTGACTATAAACAATAAATAAATATATACTACTATAAACTTCATAATTGATTATAAAAACATTTGTTTTAAGTGAAAAGAATCGAATTTTTAATATATTTAATTCCGATTAAAACAAAAATTTAAGTCTTTGGCTTACCGAACCATTTTTTATGTTTATTTTATGTGAATAACTGCTTCGCTATTTTATGGTGGTATAGGTATATAGTAAATAAATAAAACATGTTTTATCCACTTGCTTACCAACAAACTATAGACTTTTCACAATAAGTATGTGTTTGCTTCAAATGTGATTTAAAAGAAAGCTGAGAAATACAGTGTTTTGTGATAACCCTAAAATATTTGATCGATATTTGTATTTTGATGGTATCAAAGCATGAAATTGTCCATTTACAATTCAAACTGAAACATGAAACTGTCCATAAACAATTGTTCACTTACAAACAAACTTTCTATTAAAATGGTTTTACGATTCTTATGGTTTTTGACAAGTTGATACTGAAAAGTTCGTGTTTTCAATTTGTTGAGGAATAAATATAAAAGATCTAAAATAAAATCTTGGAAGTCTTGAAAGCTTTTTCAATTTGAATTGGTTTTGTTATTTTTTGTCATACTCACCTCGTTATAAGTTTGTTATCAAGTTTGTTGTTACGCTATTGCTATCGATATAAACTATTTTTAGCCTTATTATAATCTACTTTTGTCTTGTCTTGTGCAACTTAAATTAGCAATACAAGCACTAAACATTTCGTTTATTTTCTTATAATTAAGTTTCCTGAAATAGATTAACTATCTCCCACTTCAAAAGCTAAACAATAAGATTCATACGCTTTTATCTGATTATATGAAACTTTCATTGCTAAATATTCTCTCTCCTAACACAATGTAAGTAAATTGGTTTCCTGGAGCCACAAACCTGGCGATTTAATGAATTTAGGAATTAGTACCTTAAGAGCAAAGTTTTCAATAATGCGTGGAATAACGAATATCCTACAAGGAAAAGCAATCGAGCTGCGGAATTTAAAAACGCTGAAGATAAAAGATCGTCCTTAAGGCTTTTGAAATCTCTCCTGTGAACTTTTTAAGTTGGCATCTCATCATTGCTTAAATGCAGCCGCTGTGGCTCCAAGTTATGGCTCTGTGTTACAAGGTATCTTGGCGAGTAGTGATAGAGGACACGCCAGGTAACTGTCGCCTCGAGGCTTTTACATTTTTAAGTAGTACAAGTAATTGTAGTTACAGGGTTGAACCATTAAATATTAAAAAATGAAAAAGAATAATGATTTTCTAAAATCTTTATTTAAAAGTTTAGTCCTACTATGACTATGTCGTTCTACCATACATGTTGAATGCGGTGTTTTTTTCTTAATATAGTTATTTTACTGAAACAATAATTCATTAGTCGCTTGCCTGAATTATTGTATTACTAAAATCCAGTCTTCGAAATAGAATTATAACTTTTTTGATTTGCTAAAAATGTTAATGTTTATGTTAATGAAGGAAACTTAATTTCATTTTCTTACTATTTTATTACAAACTGAAAAGTCAGGATGCCTCTTACATAAGAAGTAGGCTTAGCTTAATGAAGCCTGGAATCCTTAATGTTACATTATGGTTCACCTCTTTGGTATGCGTCAAATAAGTAGATTTCTGTTATAGAAAAGAATTCGGACCGTTAAGGACATTTTCACCATATTATTTCAAAAATAATTTGTTTGAAACCGATTCAGAAGACTGAAGTAAAAATCGAATATTTCAAGCTAGTCTACGATTTAATTTACTTGAAATACAATGGCTAATAATACTTAAAATATATTATAACTGAAGACCTGACCCAGCTTCGCGCAAACATGCCTAAATTTGTTTTCGTCAAAATGTCGCATCAGCTTGTTGCGTTGAGCATGAAGTTAGATTTAAATGTAAGGTTTCTATTAAACCTACTGGAAATATTTTAAGAGTTTCTTATTTCCTATCCTGCAAGTATTTGAAAACTCAAAGAATCACTACATATTATAAAAATAAATAACTAATCTGAAGATAATGATCTTCGAAAAAATTTACTCAATTACGCGTAAAGGTATGCTCACAGGCTCACAGGTAGCAAGGGAAGACAAATACAAAGCAAAAATGCGACTTAAACAGGCAACCTTAAAAATAAAATAAAACTAAAGGCGGTCTCCTTCGTACAGTTCTAATGCTCCACCATATTTGGTTGAGGAAGGCAATGGCTGGATCCCGCGTTAACTCGTGAACGGGTGCCGTTTGAGGGTGTTCGTCGTTTGGATACTTGGGGTGAGGGAGACTTGCCGAGCTAACAGATGCAGAGATAAGAATAATTTTGTATAGACATAAACAGACATTGTAAATTTATTTTGAAATAATTTAGTTTTTTCCGAACTGGTGGTAGGGTCATGCTTTATTTGACATCAATAAGAACAAGTTGTTGTCAATTTTGATAAATAATTATTTGAATTTGAGTATCACGCGGTTTTTTTTTTGTTCCCCTCCGCGGGAAGGGCAGGAGGATAAAAATGCCCTGACGCATACTCTGGCGCGATTCCAAAGTTATGTGGGACTCGTTCCGACGCCTACCAGGACCATACCCACTAAAAACCCCCTGTCGGCTCGTGCATTTTTGCCACTCAGCCTTCATCTGAGCGACGGCCAATTGGAGAAAGAGGCCGCGCTAGCGGGGCCCAGAAGGGGTCACCCGCTGGGATTACATAGCACTGAAGGTGCTCAAAGCACTGAAGGTGAATACATAGCACTGAAGGTGCTCAAAATAAAAATCAAATAATAAAAAATAAAAATTAAAAATTGCAAAAAAAAATTGAATTAATTCGCATTTACGTTAGAATTAGGATTTACGTTAGAATTAGAATTTACGTTAGAATTAGAATTTGCGGCCAGAAGGGCTTCGAGATCGGCCGACAGTCTGGTGGATGAGTACGCTTGCGCATTCCTAGGCCTAGCGACTTTGAACTTCGAATCTAACACAGGAGTAGTATATGAGACTGAATCACGAACTAGAGGATTGGGATGGGTTTCGGAGCGTTTGAAGAACACTTCAGAGAGTGTTTTGAGGTGTTGTTGTACTGTAGGCAGTTCAAGATCTCTATGCAAGTCCGCGTTACGCACGTACCACGGTGCGTTTGTGGCCCTGCGGCAAAAGAGGTTTTGAACTACCTGCAGTTTGTGCAGGAGGGAGGTTTGGCGTGGGCAAAGATTGGCGAGGCATACGTCATGACGGGTCTAACGCAGACCTTGTAAAGTGTACGTTTGTTTCTGAAAGACATTTTACTTTTTCTACCTAACATGCTATTTAGGCGGCCTAAATAGTGACGAGCGAGTTTCGAAACTCTTTCGACGTGTGGCTTGAAAGAAAGCGTCGGATCTAATGTGACGCCTAAGTATTTAGTACTGCGCTTCCAGGGGATGGGAATGCCTAACATTCGAACGTGGGGATCGCCATCGGGACGACGGCGTTTGTGGTCGAAGCGCATCGCAGAACTCTTTTCAGGGTTCACATCGATGCGCCATTTTTGAAACCATACACCAAGGGCGTTTACGGCCTTTTGGAGTCTGGTTACAAGGTGCGGAACACTGTTGCCTTTGGTATAGAGTGCGGTGTCGTCGGCAAAGAGGGCGAGTTCGACGCCTTTCGGCGGGATGGGAATGTCGTTGGTGTACACGGTGTACAGCAGAGGGGCGAGGACTGAGCCTTGAGGGACTCCAGCCTTTATGGGACGAGGCGCAGAAAGCGTGCCTTCGTGTTTAAATCGAAACGTACGGTCTTTGAGAAACGACGCTATTAACCTGACTATGCGATCCGGTAAGCCTATCTTGTAGAGTTTATAAACGAGACCGCTGTGCCAGACTTTATCGAAAGCCTTGGCTACGTCAAAGAAAACCGCGACTGTTTTATAACGACGCGGATAGAAACCGTCAAGTATATACTCGACGATTCGATGGACTTGCTGAGGGCAGGAGTGTTTGGCGCGAAAGCCGAACTGATGGGGAATAATGAGAGGATCGCCATCCGTTGGAAACAGATGGTTCCGCATTCGAGAGAGTATGACTCTCTCGAGAAGTTTAGACATTGCCTTGAGGAGGCTGATGGGTCTGTGATTAGCCGGGACGTTCAGAGGTTTGCCCGGCTTGGGAATGCCTATGACTGTCGCTTCTTTCCAAGCTTTTGGGAAGTAGCTATGGTCGAAGCAGGCATTGAAAATGATAGCTAACAAGGTAAGCATCTGTTAAGGTAGGTGCTTAAGTGCGTGGTTGGAAATTCCATCCGCACCCGGAGCCTTTTTGGACTTTTGATTTCTAATGAGAAGCAAGATTTCGTCATTAGAGACTGTGACAGGGTCGGCGGTGATGGGGAGAGAGTATCTGCGAAGGACTTCGTCCTCCACCGCCTGGATGTGTGAGGGATCAGCAGGTTGCGTGCTGGGCGAGCATTGTGCGGCAATGCTGTCGGCGAAGCATTCGGCTTTCTCTTCGACTTCAAAGGCAGTAGTGCCATCGGGACGAGTGAGAGGAGGAACGTGAGAGGCGGTGTCTACGCGTAAGGCTCGGGCCATGCTATAGTACGCTTGGTGGGACGGAGAGATATTCGCCATGAGATCGTTCATCTGAGCGTCTCGGAGTTCCGCGAGGCAAGACCTAACTTTACGTTGAAGCTGATTCGCAGCTGTTCTATAGGCGGGCGTGGGATATTTCTTGGCTCTCCGGAGAGCCGCGTTCTTAGCTTTAATAAGATTGCTAGCGGCTAAGGGAAGCGTGGGTTTGCCTTGCTTAGCAACCGTTTCGTTGTCACTGATGGCTGAGTTGATAGCATCGGTGAGGGAATTTACTAATGGATCGATTTTATCCGGGCTATCTAATTGTTCGGGAGAGATCGCGAGTGGAGAGTTCGGAGCCTCTAAGGCTGAAACTAACGTATTTTTAAAACCTTTCCAGTTGGTAAAGGTCTTAGGAGATGAGACGTTATCGTTCGGCGGTCCTAGCACGAGGAAAACGGGGCGATGGTCGGAGCCTAGGTCATCGAGCGGTTCGATAGACCTTAGATCAAGATTGATTCGCTTGATAATTGCAAAGTCGAGGATGTCAGGAGAGTAGGACGGGTTGTTGGGATAGTGAGTGGGAGTGATGGGGGATATTTATTTATTTATTTAATGGCACAATAACAAATTGTAAACCTTAAAATATATACATACATTCATTATCTTATAACTATTTAGGTTTAGTCTACAATTCAATAAAAATTATGCACTACATTTAAAAACTAAAAAAGACTCTTAAAAAAGAAACAATAAAATTAAGCTATGTAAAAAGAAAAATTCAGCACGTATAACAAAAAAAATATATATATATATAACTAATCAGCTTACGTTATCGAGATTTTACTTTTAAAGGAAAATAAAGGATCATTAAACAAGTCAACATCACTTTTTAGGGCATTGTAAAGTCGACACATTCTGTAGAGCGGACTATTGTAAGATATATTATTATTCGCAGATGGTATTGCAAACAAAGTGTGATGTCTCATAGACTTATTCCTAATTTTGAAATTAAGGTTCTGGATTAAGTTTCCATCTATTTTATAATTCACAATTTTATATAGTGTTACCAAAGAAGATAATGAGCGTCGAGATTGCAAAGACATCAGGTGGAAGTGCTTAATTCTGTCAGTATATTCTGGAAGCGCGTTACGAAGTCTAGATTTCATACAAAGGTACCTGGCAAACTTCATTTGAATTGATTCAATGCGATCTTTATGAACAGCGTAAATAGGATCCCAAATCAGACTACAATATTCTAAAATATTTCGCACTAGTGATGTAAAAAGTATTTTTAGGCTGTCAGGGTTTCTAAACGGTTTTGTTGTTCTAATAATAAATCCTAGCAATTTATTTGCTTTTGACACAATGGTGTCGAATCATATCCGTAGATACTAACCAACTGAGAACGTTGAAGTAGATATGACCGAAGCCAACGCAATAATGAGCCATGAATACCTAAGTGCTCTAACTTTAAAAGTAAAATATTGTGGTCGAATCGATCAAATGCTTTAGCAAAGTCAGTGTAAATGGCATCAGTTTGCAATTTATTTTGAAATGAATACGACAATTTGTTAGTGTAATATAAAAGATTAGAGAGTGTGGATCTGTTTTTGGTAAAACCATGTTGTCTCGGGCTGAGTATGTGCAAAAAATGATTGTGTAAGTGAGAATAAACAAGACTTTCGAATATTTTTGAAAAAGTGCTTAGTATGCTTATGGGCCTATAGTTGAGTACGTCAGATTTGTCACCTTTTTTATGAATAGGCAATATTTTTGTTAACTTCCTATGACGTCTAAGTCAAGGGAGTTAGTGATGTCGAGGAGAGCGATACCGCTGGTGTAAGTCGATAGGCACGTCCAGTCAGTATGTTTGGAGTTAAAGTCTCCGAACATAATGGCTGAATGGCCGAGGGCGAGAATGGCCTCAAAGTCGCTGCGGATTGGTTTGGTGCCAGAGGGTATGTAGACTGAAGCTATGATGATGGTCGGATGACCAGTCATAGCCAATCTACACACAGTGGCTTCCATGTTGAGGAGAGGAGGGGTAGGGAGAGGGCAGCAATGGAATCCTCTTTTGTAATAAATAGCAGTGCCACCGAAACCGTCGGAGTTGGGCCTGTCGTTACGAATAAACGCGTACTTAGGTATAGCGAATCCCCTGGAGCGGTTTGGAGTAAGGCATGTCTCCTGGAGAAGGAATAAGTCAGGTTCTTTGTTCTGAAGGAACAGTTTAATCTCGGGAAGCCCTTGGGTTTAATACGACTGGACGCGGGATTCGCGGGTCTAGACATTATAATTTACTTATTTACGATTTTATACAAAAATAAAAAAAATAAATTTACAACGAACTTAGGAGCGAGTGATGCTCGGCTAACGCGAATAAACGCTCTTGAGGAGAGCGGGCTGCTCGCAGTTTGCGTGCGAGTACGGAAATTTCGTTAATATCGACGTTTTGAATAACGTCGAACACGGTCTTCATATCCTCAGCCAACGACGACTGAGGTGAAGATGACAACGCAGGACGCGGCCCTACGGAAGCTACGGGAGCTGGGATGGGTCGGGAAGGTGCAGGCGGAACGGCCGGACGCTGCCTCCAAGACAGAGCCTGAGTAGGCGTCGGCTGAACGGGCTTTGCTTCCGGGGGACCCCGGTTGCGCAGCGGCGGGAAGTTAGCGGGAGTGAGCGGCGGCGCTGGTTTAGGCGCGACCCTTTTGACGGTGGAGCGCGGAGCGCGCGGGCGGCCCCTGTAGTTTGCTGTGTGGCCGGACTGGCCGCACAGCACACAGGCAGGGGGGGCAGTGGATTCGGGAGTGCGAGTGCACTCCTTAGTGATATGAGGATCCAGGCACTTAACGCACCTGGGGGGAGCTGAACAGTTAGCCGCTGCGTGGCCATATAGCTGGCAGCGGTGGCACTGCCCAGGGTGACCACGGGGGTTGGGACGCTCGACGGAGATGTTCGAGAGTCAAATTGTGCGAGCCTCTCTGAAAATCTCCTTCGAGTTGGGAGTGTTGGTAAGGATTACCAGAGCTAAGGGAAAACGCCTACCGCGGTTGGAGTGCATCTTATGCACTGCTTCGGCCGGGAAACCCTGGGACTTAAGGTCCTCGAGGATTTCTTCATTCGCGAGCTCGAACGGGACGCCCCGTAGTACTGCGCGGATCTAACGCTCCTTCGGGAGGGCGTAGGTGTGATACGCGATTTGTTTTAAGGAAAGTAACCTGGTGAACGCGCGGAAGTCGTCGACGGTCGCGACTTGAATTTTAATTGTATCGCCAGCGTTGGCGGCTTTTAAGTTATTACTTTTGTGCTCTTTGCACAAGTTAGAAACCGCGGTCCAGCGCGCTTTTTCCCGCAGGAAGACGGGCGGAGGGAGCTGAGGTTTCGGCGGGACGGGAGCGCAGCGCGTCGCTGGCTTCGAAGGGACCGACGGAGACGCGGTCACTTCGAGTGACATGAGCGGCGCGGGGGCGGGTGTAGAAGACACCGGGGTTGGCTCGGGTGTTGAAGACACCGCGGCTTTTTTCGAACGCTTCTTAGAGCGTTTGGTAACTAATTGGAAGGCGGGCTCAGGAGAGCCGGTTAAGGTGGCGGCGACCGACGAAGCTTCGGACGCGGCGGAGTCTGAATCGCTCCCGGGAGCGGTACGCTTCCTACGAGATGATCGCGAGGATGAGACCGACGCGCAGTCCATATCGAATGGAACGGGAGACGCGGGAGAGCTATACACCTGAGGGGTCTGGACCTTGGAGGCCTTAGAGGCTGGGATTGGGGCCTGAGGGGCCGGGAACGCGATTGATGCCTGCAAGGCCTGCGTTAGTATGTCTTTCGGGATGGAGACGCCTGCCGCAGCAAGCGCCTAGGTGAACGCGTTCGCGAAGTTAATAACGCTTAGCGAATCCATTAGGGATGGTTGGGACAGTTATAAGTATAAAGTAAGTATGTCACAGGTTGCCTAGTTCCTAAAAATCTAGCGGCTAACCTCCCTTCCAGCGGTAGGGGGGCTGGGGAGAATAACTTAAAACTAACCGTAGTACGCCGAAGGCCGCTACCTAGAAACCTAAAAAAGGGTACGCAGGTAAAGAGTTGACCGCGTTAGGGTCAACCTTTACCGACAGAAAGGACAAATACACACGAAAACACACAGATATGATAAAAATAAATATGAAAATAGTAAAATAAACGAAATAGAGAAGAGAAATAAAATAAAAATAATAAAAGGACTGGTAATGTACAAATTCGTTGTCACCGCTACCTGGAAACCTAAAAAGGGTACGCAGGTAAAGAGTTGACCGCGTTAGGGTCAACCTTTACCGACAGAAACGACAAATACACACGAAAACACACAGATATGATAGAAATAAATATGAAAAAAGGAGAAAAATAAATAAAATAGAGAAGAGAAATAAAATAAAAATAAATGGATTGGTTCAGTACAAGTTCGTTGTCACCGTTAAGTATCCTTTGCACTGAGACCAGACTACTTACGCTGGGCACAACACTGCACTCAGCACAAGCACAACACAACTTAGCACAGCACTTTGAAGACTAAGGGGCTTAGTCGCAAAGAAAAAATCGCACTTCGAAAGCACTCAGACGGAGTAGAAAAACCTTGGAAACCGTAGCACGGAACCAACACGCTAAACTGTTACGTCAGTGGACTGAGCGCCACGGAGTGTCGGGAAGGGACCGATCAACGGAGAACGGGGTCTTGCACGTCCGCACCGCGTGGCGATCGGAGCGAGAATGGGGTCACGCGGTTTGGCAGATGTGTTAGATTTAAGGTCTTGAAGACTAACCTGTCTCTTTCTGTGGGGATAGGGGTAGGGGGTGGCGTGTATACGCACTGTAAGTAGGGTCCATCCATCCATCTACATGAAAAATGTGTAAGAATATGTGTGAACACGTTTTGATTTTTCCGGTTTATGTAAAATATTACCACGGAGTCTCATTTCGCACCCAACACTCGCAATCCAACCAGGCCCGCTGTTTACAACCTCTTCAATACCATGTAAAGGTCCAGATAACACAAATTTTACTAAGGTTGGATTTCATCAAACCTCAAAATCTCCCAGAATAACTACACTGGATATTACTTTATTGCAACAAATAATTATAAAATTATTTTTATCAAATAAAACTTGGAATAATTTTGACTTACTTATTTTATGGATAATCCCATAATCGTAAATGGACGTAAATACACAAGAAGTTGCGAATTTTTTTTAATAGCAAAGAGGGACAATAGACACTTTTTAAATTTATCCAAGATTTATCCGTTGTATATGTTAATTTTGTGCCAAAGTCACTGACCTGTATATATTCTATGAACCCTGGAAAGACATTGTCACATAAATGAGAGCTATTTTTGTTCCAATTTGAAGCGCCTCTAGTGAGTACTCGAAATAAGTTACGTACGCATTTTTATACAAAACTTAAATTTTCGTTGTCATGTTTCAAAGGACACACTCGGTTCTGGGCCTGTCATATTCAAATGAAAAATTAACACGTCATATTCGTTTATGTAAGTTGGCTTGATTAGCTAAGTACATAATTTTTGGGATTTTTGAAAATTGATAATTGTTTAGAAATAGGTATATCTAAATAATCTGAACGCTAAAATAATTGTAAATGAAATTAGAAATGTCTTTGCAAGAATATTTTCAGAGCGGAAATAACTAATAAAACAGGGTTTCGTAACGCATTGCCTTTAGCAGATTATGAAATTATTATGTACTTCGTTCAACTGGATAGCTCATTCGACTTTTCTTATCAAACTAAAATTCTCTATCCTAACGGTCTTTCATTACCTTCACATATTCTATTCGAACAGTCTATTCAAAGAAAACTATTGCATACTATGAAAGTGGCCTCGAAAGATTAAGTCGAAAAAAAATTTGCTTTTTAGATACTTAGAGTTTTTTTAATTTCTGTGCATTGCCATAGTTTTTACTAAACCATTGTAGAATAAAATCACTTTTCAGCATTATCCATTATATTTTCATCTTTTAAGATTTGGGTTTATCAATATTTGTTTACTCGACTTTTTTCTCAGTTTGGTAGTGCTTTAACCCGACATTATCATATATTTGGCCATTGGCTATATAAATGCTGAATTTCGGCTCTGCAATGCAAGGCCCAAATTTGTATGAAGTTTTGTATAATATGACTTGTCAATTTTTGTTCGAGAATTCGCTCCGTACTCGTACTACGAGTAAACCCGCTATGTAAAACAGCACCAAATTTGCAAAAATCAAATGATCATAATCATTTTTTAAAATAGCGAGTCTATTGTTATTAATGTACATGTACGTCAGTGGTTAAAATGAACAAGTGACAAAAAATAAACACAAACAGCTGATCGACAAGTCCATCCACCATCTTGTATTAATACCGTGGATAACTCCGCCACACTGCTAAAACCAGCGGCATAAATATTATACCAGGCATAGTGTTAAATATTCGTTTTATTCTAGCTTGATGAAATTGAATCTAAGTGGAATTTCATATTACATTGAGATTGCATACTGCTGGCTGAGCTTTTCTTATGTAATATTACCCAAATTATGTTAAATTATTTCATAACAATAATTTTTTTATCAATAAAATAAAATTACTGTTATCTCGTACGATCACTCAGGTGGGCACACCAAATAAATGAAAACGCAGCATACATATAAATTGACACGTGATTCAAAAAACATCAGCATAATAGGTTATAAAGGTATTTATTTATTTATCTTTCGTGTATGAACACCTCTCTTTGTATTAATTAATACTCTTAATCTCTAGTTTCGTCCTAGAATCAACGTCACAAACCATATGCGGTTAAAACAGAGGCAATCAGCATCGGACCCTGGAAACGACATATTTATCACCAATTTCCTTAATAACATACAAAACAATGGAGGCCTTATAATTTCATAGAATGTAGATTCTCTTTGGGATAGCTTTGACAAATAGCAGCAGACCGTTCTCAAGTAAGGGCTCCATCGTTGCTTAAATAGTATTTGCAAAGACTTCTGTTGCCCTTGGTTTATTAAAGAAATTCTGAAACTCTGTCAGTTAAACCTATTTTTTTTTTGGGAAATAAAATTTTTGTCATTTATTTATTTATAAGGACACACCAACAGTGCTCACATATAAATTTCACTATAATAGATAATAAATAAGGTATAACAACCTATGTGCACACCCATTATGGACATGTGCAATTGCACCATAAAAATAACAAAATAAAAACAATTAATCAGATTATTCTTTCAAAGTATTGTACATTAGTGATAACATAACTTAAATTTAAAAGGAAAGAGAAGGGCCAGGATCTTGAAACAGTCCATAATTTTGGAACGGAATTTGTGAAATGAGTCAAAATGAATATCAATATCTGGTAATGTGTTACTGACATCATTAAATTGATTTACCATTCCAACAATGGGTGAGTATTTCCCCACATTAGTACGCACATAAAGAGGACGGAACACTTTAGTAAAAGGATGACGTGGCAGTGTTCTGGCGACGGTAAATCTAACTTGTTCTAAAATTTCTGGATTATGATTATAACCCCTGACAATTTTATAAAGGAACACAACGTCAAACAGCTTTCTACGATTTCGCGAAGAAAATAATTTAAGTCGAGTCTCCGATGTGAAATATACTGAGCAAATAATTGGTTAGCAAAATAAAATTTGATTTTATCTTGATAATTGTTTTAATTAAACACTATGAGTAAGAGAGCGTTGCATGACTTGTTCCTGAGGTTTCCAATTTCATAGATATATCTACTGTAGCACTAAGACAAACTAACTTTAGTTTTATTAACCGTTACGCTCTATAGACCCCATATTACAGTCGTGAATAGTCGTGATTCATGAATTGCAATCTATTGACACATAAACATAGTCGGCGGCACAATGCTATTCCGAAATTCTCTTGATTAATATTAGTTACGGAGGCACTGGCTTAAATGACTGGGAACTACTCTGTAGTTGATATCAAATAGCTATAGCTGCTGTAGTACAAGTAATCTACAAGCACAAGTGAATTAAGGGATTGAAGATCGACTGACAAAGAGCCAACTGATTAACTAATGGTTCGGTGCTGCAACATAGATATGTGAGAATCGAAAGAGTAAACTTACGGCGGGAACTTATTTTACAACGAATGCAGTATTAAGTCAATCGTACGAGTATTTGCATGAAAATTTGCTCGTACCCTACATTTTAGACGCAATAGGGTATTTGACTAATTTTGGAAAATCATTTTAAATTATTCGTTGTTACAAAAATTGCACACACAAAGTTCAAATTTTCTTAACCACGCGGAAAACGCCATTGTTTTAATGGCGCTGGTCACGAGACGAGTTTGACATCAAACGTAAGTAAACATTTAATTAACCTTATAAATGCAGTGAAACTAATAGTATATTATGCAACTAGTGAATAAAGGATGGATTTAAAGCGAGGGCCGTAGATGAGTCACGAGCAAGTGAAGGATTCTAACGATTGAATCACGAGCGCAGCGAGTGAATTAAGATGATTGAATCACGAGCGCAGCGAGTGATTCAACTGTTAGAATCCTAAGCGACGCGAGTGATTCATGGCCCTCGATATAAATTCGTACTTTATTCAGGAGTTGCATACTATACTTTATACCATGACTACGAGAAAAAGACATAATTTAAGCGAAAATAGAAATTTAATCAAGACATAATAAATGTTACATTAATTGAAATGGACATTAAAATTAGAGCAATGACTGAAATTAAGCGTAATTTTCTTATTATTATCATTAGGGTGGTCAACTTGTGAAACAATATTTATTTCTTGTCGATGGTCAGAACTTTCTGCTGGAGGAAACTCTGGGGCATCTTTGGACGTTGAAGGGCGTGGAGTCCATGGGTTTTCAGGTTTCTTTAGGTTTATGCTGCTTGCTATCTGAAGGCTGCGTTTCGATTTATTTTCAATACAATCTTCGATATAACCCTCTGCCACGGTGGTGGTCTTCCATCCACCATGTCGCTTTAATTCCGTCATATCTGCACCAGTGTTTGCTAATAATGTGGCAGAAGTCCTTCGGAAAGAATGTCCTGTACATCTCGGGATTTGGTAGCTTTAAAAATGTTGCAATGTCTTTTGGCAATTTTATTTATTCCAATCGGATTTTTTGTACATTTATTTTTAGAATAGAACAAAAAGAATCTATTATTGTTTGTATTCGGAGGACGAAAACTTTGATACTTTGCTACGATTTTCATGTAATTATCTCTGACTACGAAGGTTCGGTCGATTTTCGTTTTTGTATCCTTTAAAGTAATCAGTAAAGCAGTGTCAGAAATCATTTGCACGTCATCCACTGTCAGTTTAACAAGCTCATTTGAACGACAGGCTCCACTAATGCCGAGCTAGCGCAAGGAGTTTGTGTAAGCATTGAAATGGAGATCGGATATATTTTGTGTTCCAAATTCAAACACCAAAACAGTGAATAAAAACAAAACAGTGAATAAGAGGCCTTTTTATTCACTGTTTTGCGTGAATAAAATAAGCTTTTTAGAGTAGGTATGGTATAAAGTACATTTCATGAATTTTCTTGGTGGATAAAATAGTGTATAGTGCCACAGTGCAGTAATGCGTCAATGAATAATCCAAAGACCATACGTACCATGACATAGATAACTTATAAGATCATTTCTAAGCATTTATCATTATAACCTATCATAAGAATAAAAATAACTTGCAAATAAATTTAATAAAAATATTTATTTCAGGCATTTTAGACACAATTACATGAGTAAAATATTAAAATAAATATGTCTAACAACCACCCCACATTATCTAGCCCAAATTAATTATCATCAAGAACTTGTGTTATGGATACTAGATAAGGGATAAATAAACTTAAGGAATGTGTAAACACACATAGATATTTGTTTTCATATATAAATATTAGAAATAAACTTAAATTGGCATACATACACATCCATGACTAGAAAGCAAATATGATAAAATATCTGCCCCTACCAGGATTAGAACCCGGGACCTCTGACATGGAAGGCAAGGGTACTTACCTCCACATCAAACAGGCAGTAAAAGGTTTACAAATTATAACTTCTAAAGCTAATAAAAGACTTTATCGAGATCTCTATTCTCTAATAAAAATAATAATAACTCCTACGGGGTGTATTGCTGTCTTTACATTTTTGAGTTCCACAGCATAATTAACGTTGTTCTTGAAAAAAACTGCATCCATAACCGCGTTTTTTACGTAGGTTGGTGTTATGGGCTTGCGCAAAATTTGTCTCCATTTTGAGATTTAAGACTTATGTTACTGGTTATAAAATATATCAAAAAGTATCATTAAACTGCTTTAGAAATAGCTCGTGCTATAAACAGTCAAATAAGCCGCGTTTACTTGCTTGTCAAGTCACCAGCGTTGACACAGGGCGTTCTCATCACAGATTGAAATCTAAAAATATTACATTTTGTGAATTACATTGATAAAATTTTCAATAAATATAATTATTTTAGTTGAAATTATAGTTTTATATGTATTTTTACGCTATTATCGTATGGTATGTACCACAATTTGCAGCATATTTTTGATGTTGTTTTCAATAACCTCATTCCGATAAAAAAATAAACTGCAAAGTCTATTATCCATTCAATTGATGTTTATAATACATAGCTTCCACAAATATTTCGTCTAGATATACTTTTTTTTTTTTTTTTTTTAATTTATTAGGACCAACAAACAGTTTTACAATCGATGTTACTAAATAGTAGATCTAATACGAAATATGTAATTGTAAGACCAACTTCGTTAGCCACAGGTAACTACAGGTGAGAGATGAAAGTATCTATGTTGAGGCGGTAAGGTAAGTAGATTACATTTACAAAAAAAGTACTTAATACATTACAGTGAATTAACCACTCAAATGTTTACTAAAATTAATTATTATTACATCGAATTATTATTATTTAGGACTTCTATTATTTTATTTCGAAAGTAGCCCACAGGGGTAGCAAAGATATCAATATGACCAAAGTGTTCATTATAGTTAAGAAAGAGTCTATTCATAGGAGCCCTTTTGCCAGCATTTGTGCGGCACATTTTAGTAGCAAATACATGTTGCTTACGGGCTGCACGCATATGCGATCGAGTAGGAACCAGATAAAATATCCTATTTACTAGGTCAACACAATCATAGCGGTTATGACATAGATCATACAAAAGCATAACTTCTAGTTGATGACGTCTAGACTTTAAGTCTAATAATTTGTAACTCTTCAGTAAATCTTTATAAGATAAATAAATACGAGCACATCTATACTGCATACTTTTTAAGAATTTTTTCTGTATGTCTTCTAAATTATTTGCATATCGTTTATAAAACGGGTTCCATATTGAAATTGCATACTCTAATTGTGATCTAATTAACGTTTTATACATATATATATAGGTACTTGGTTTTTTGAAGTCTTTACATGCCCTCATCACAAAACCAAACATTTTGTAGGCTTTGTTACAAATTGTATCAATATGCACATCCAGGGTCAATTTGCTATCCAAGTAAACACCCAAATCTCTTATAGTATTTACCTTCTCCAAGACAGAGCCACATAACTTATAAGTGAATTTAGTGGAGTTTCTTTTCCTGGTGAAAGATATAAACTTGCATTTGTTTAAGCTAAGACTAAGATTATTTACCAAACAGTATTCTGTGAATCGGTTAAGATCATCTTGTAGGTGATATAGGTCTAATGAGTCATGAACTATGTGATATATTTTTAAGTCGTCCGCATATAAAAGAAATTTACTATATTTAAAGCATGTGTGGATATCATTTATAAATAATATAAAAAGGAGGGGCCCTAGAATGGATCCCTGAGGTACACCCGAACTTATATTTACTGAATTCGACTCATAGCCATTTATCACAACTTTCTGTGTTCGATTAAGTATGTATGATTTAAACCACCGCCAGAGATTCCCCCGGATACCATTAAACGCCAACTTGTCCAATAGTATTCTATGATCCACTCTGTCGAAAGCCTTCCGAAAGTCCGTGTATATACTATGCGTTTCCTTATTAGCATCTAAGTTTTCAAAAATGTCTGTTACATAAAGGAGTAAATTACTATTAGTTGATCGCTTATGAACGAAACCGTGTTGTTGAGGAATAATTGTTGAATGTAGGATGGGATATATATTATTATGTACCAGCCTCTCGAAAAGCCTCGACAGAGCGGGTAGAATAGATATTGGACGATAGTTTTCTACGTTTTTCTTCGCTCCACTTTTGTGTACGGGTACTATGCGGGCGGATTTCCAAACGTCAGGATAAACACCGTCTTTTAAGCATTTATTATATAAATAATGTAGGGGTATACAAATCGTGTTAGCAGTGTTCTTTAAAAATATCGGAGGTACGTTATCTGTACCAGAACCTTTGGTAATATCAAGTGATTTTAATTCCTTAACAATGTCGTCTTTAGAAATTATAATATTACATAGATTAGTATTCATTTCGTTATAGCTAGCCTTATCAACCATATCAATGGAATAATCTATAGGAACAGTAGATTGTTCAAAAACCGAGTGAAAGTATTCAGAGAACAGGTTGCACACATCGAAAGGGCTGTTAGCAGTATTATATCCGTAAAATACGTCACTCGGAATAAGTGATGAGTTTTTTCTATTTGATACATATGTCCAAAAATATTTTATGTTCATTTTAATACTTTCCTCTACTGTATTTATATAGTTTCTGTAGGACTTGGTGGACTCTTTATGCATTAGTTTTCTATAAAAAGAAAAATCATTATAGTCAGCTTCATTTTTGTTTATTTTCCACTTTACCCACGCTTTATTTTTAAGTTTAAATAATTTTTGTAAATGGAAATTGAACCATACTGGAAATTGTGATGATTTAATCATTTTTAGAGGTATGTATTTACGAATAATGCCATAAATTACTTCATAAAATACTTCTACAGCTTGATCTGCTGACTTATGTAGAAATAATTCATCCCACTTAGCATTAGTTAATTCCTTATTAAGGAGGTCGTAATCTGCATTCCTGAAACAATATCGCAATCTAGGCTTACTTCGAATGTATGTTTCCGGACTACTAATAGGCAATAAAGTATAGAACGGCGGGTGATTATCGTCTGGAGGTACCAAAGGCAGTTGAGCTGATAAAAGTTTACAATCAGCTATGTTAGTAATAAAAAGATCTAATATCCTGTTTTTATTATTTTTTATGTAATTTAATTGAACACTATCCGAAAATGACATAAAGTTCATTAATTGTAAAGTCGATTCACAAGTAGTACTGTTGATAACAGGTTTTTCGTTAAAAGAGCCGTCGGATTCCCAAGTAATATTTGGCAAATTAAAATCTCCCACGATTATTATATTACATTCATCCAGTAGTTCCAAGTGACTTTGTAAAAACTCCAGGTACAACTTATAAACATCATTATGCATTTTAGGCGGTATATATGCAGCGCTAATAAAGTATTTCTTATTTCCTAATTTAACATCTAACAGAATAAAATCTACAATAGGTGGTGGTACCGGCGGGGGCGAGGAGAGCCACGACGACGTCGGCAAGAACGACGCAGAGGAAGCGAGCGAGCGCGCCACCGCCACCAGCACACCTCCGCCGTCGCAGCGACCACATGCTCCTCGATCCCTGTCACAACGATACACCTGATACCTAGAGTCAATAATTTCATTATCATATATGTCCGGATGTAGCCAGGTTTCGGTTAAAATGATTACGTCATAGTCGTGTAATATAATATTCATAAATAGAGTATGCAACTTAGTTCTCAGACCACGACAGTTTTGGTAATAAATAGAAAGAAACTTGTTACTATTACAATCCATTATTTTTTATTTTTTTGGATATAAAAAAGAAAAAAAATTCTCATCGGCAGCAATAGTTGAATTCGTTCAAAAATTATATTTAAATAAATATATAATAAGATTGAACCCTATTTGAAAATGTATAGTGAGTTAAATAGAATAAAGAATAAAGCTTAAAATGAGTCATCAGCAACAACGATAATTCTATATATAATACTACGTTAATTAAGTAACTCTGGGTTAGACAATGGGCAATATTATTATTAGGTTGTAAACTTTGTGCATATTTGTTTTTATAATTATTGATTTTATAGTATGTCATAAACAAAAATACCACATAATTAGATGATTTGTATATCACATAAATATAGGCACATGAACACTGAGAAATTACAATGGTATATATTTTTAGTTTGTAGGTATGATTGTTTATGAATAATAAGATGCGTACACTCACAAAATAAACCGTAAACTGAGGGACTATTTCACCATTATACATTTGAGGCAAGCTACAGTAAAGTTTGTGAAAAAATAAAATTAATTCGAGTTCTGAGCATTGTAAATGCAGCTTGCTTTTGCTTATAGTATATAGTATGTATGTTGATTTAGTAAGGCTATGATTGTGTCGAAGTTCCAGTAATATAGTGGTATAACAGACAATTATATAAGAAATTTTCAAATGAATTAAAGTAAACAAAAATATTAAACATGAAATGACACTAAGAACAGGCAAAACGATGTTACGATTTAATTTTATCAAGGTCACTCTCACATCGGATGGCCAGCACAGCTGACACGTCATTCTTACGTACAAGTATTGTGCCGTGTTTAACCCATACATACTTGTATTCACACCGCTTAGCCTTCTCCCTACAAGCACGAAATAATTGTTTGTTTTTTAATGTAAGGTGTTCATTGACGTAAACAGTATGCATGGCACCTGCGATTGACAATAGTTCAGTCGTTATACTTTTTTTAGAGCGACATGAGTACAAAAATTTGTCACGTAACACTTTAGTAGTGAACTTGATGATAACATTTTTTGGCCTATTGTCTTTGTTGTTAGCATGGGGTACACGGTGAGCCGACACTATATCACTTAATGATAGCTGTTGATTTGTCACTTTCCCTAAATTGAGCACAATCGCGACTAGGTTTTCGTCACGACGTTCTGGTAAGTTGGTAATTTCAACATTGCAGTCGCGGGCTTGCTGCTCCATGGTCGCTATTTGTTTCTCTAGGGTGAGTAGTTGATTAGCCAGGTCACCAGTAGATTTGGTTTGATTCTCCACAATTTTCAAGCGATTTTCAAAATCATCTTGACGATCATTGGTAAAGCTGAGAGATTTCTCCATTTCTGAAAACCGAGAATTCATCTCATCCAAGGATTGCTTTATTAAAATGTTATCCATGCGCAAAGTACTAATTGAGGTATTGATATCATTTAAGGTGACGGAGATTTTTGTTAGCTCAGATGTAAGCACAGTTTGCATGGTATTAGTTATGGTACTGGTAACCAAACTATCAATTTTTTTATTCCATGAATCCAACTGGCTACTAAGTTTAAGATCAATAAGCATATTAATCTGATCAAGTTCCATGTCGCAGGGTTGTTTACGCTTGCGAATGTTCACGAAGGTATCGACGTTTGTAGCTGTGGTTTTGGTTAAATCCGGATTTGAAGCGCACTTCGGTGGCGTGCGCTGCAGAGACATTCTTTAGCGCACGATTATTAATATGAGACGACAATAGCAATTGCCTTCCTTGTTTAAGACACACTATAGTTAGTAATTAACTTTTTGAAATTGTCAACTCACTGTACACTCAAATTTAACCTCTATTCACACTGTTATAATTACGAATTTAGAAGGTTATAGGACAGTTAATTCACAGAGCTACCGCGCACATGTACACTCTCATCAATGGTTCTCGACGGACTCGACTGTTAAACAAATTGCTGGTTCCCAGTTACAAAACAATGTTTACGTAATTTTTCAAATGTAAATCTCTAAGTTAAGGTCATCATCATCAACAACTTGGACTACTTTTTTAAGGTAGGTAATTCACCTTATAGGAAAAATAGACACTATAAACTTTCTTTCGTATGGTTTTATTTATCACAATCGCCTGCTTTTTCCGTAAACGTAAGTTTTTTTAGTTTCTTGCGGGCTTTTTACCTATCTGTTTGTTGCGTGTTCTTTTGTAATTCTTTATACGAAAGCTTCAACGGTGCCCGAATTGTTCGCGGTTTTCTCCCTCATACTTGTTTTGCTTGGATATGCTTGAGTAGGATAAGCTTGCCAGGTTTAAATAAAAAATAGTGGGTAGGTAAGATTTTTCTCAAATTTGCGGTGGAAATTTGAGCGTTTGAAGATACTTCTGAAGATACGTTTGAGATTAATCGGATTGGTAAATTTAAAATTAGAGTTTCCAGGCTGTGATTTCATTAAATCACAAATTGTGCAAATTCAAATATTTATTTTTGAATATTGACAATTACTTGTTATGTAAAAGTATGTATCTACCACCAGTTCAGAAAAACCTTAAGTATAACTGGCAAGAAACTTCACGAGTATAACTTTTGCAAAATACATATAATACACTTTATGTCTATACAAAATTATTCTTATTTACATCTGTTACAAGTCACCCTTCTCCCAACTGTCTAAAAGACGAACATCCTGAAACGGCACCCGTTCACAAGGTTAACGCGAGATCCAGCCACCGCTCTCCTCAACCGTATAATAACACTGTATATACCAATGAAGAAATAGTTAAAACCATTAACCTTAGCGAAATAATATCGTACCAAAAATTAAACAAATACGGAAATGAAAAAAAAAAGCATATCATTTCGTACACAGACCAAACAGGATGAACTTGTTCACAAGAATGGCGGCAAAAACGACGATAACCTCTGACAGCTGTCCTGCACTAAGACGCAAAGACAACCATCGTCGACCAACTGACAACATTATTCCATACTAGAGATAAGCACAGATATAGATATCGCTCGCTATCGGAATGTAACCCAGTAACGGTCAGTTTGTATACGTATTTTATCTCGTCTCATTGGTCTTACTTTAGTACGTGTAACGGGAAAAGTTATTTCACGGTACACTTCCATACTAGTCAACAGTTAACAAGTTGACCAAATAAATCACGTAGATATATCAGTTCAGTATTTTTAACGCCGAGTGACAAACTGCCGGAAAATTTGGCCGGTATTTTATATATCCCAAAAGTAGATATGCACTTCTGTATTGCAATATTGTATCGATTGTTGTTTTACAGGCGTTATAGGCGTTTAGATTGCTTGCCAAGTCTGTATTATGTATATATGGCGTCACAGATGTGCGAATAGGAAAAAAGTTAAGTGAAATAAAAATGGTTGGTTATGGTAATATAGGATTTTAATTTGGTGTTTGTAAAAAATACCATTGGTCGCAGGCAATTCTTTTAGCGAGATAGCTTTTATTATTCTTAATGACGTTTTCTTTTGTATCTCCCTGAGCACCACACACTTAGTACAAAAAAATCTACATCAAAGTCTTGGGTTTCTGATTGATT
Organism: Marasmarcha lunaedactyla; assembly: GCA_923062675.1. Taxonomy (NCBI): domain Eukaryota; kingdom Metazoa; phylum Arthropoda; class Insecta; order Lepidoptera; family Pterophoridae; genus Marasmarcha; species Marasmarcha lunaedactyla. The sequence continues at coordinate 4,083,359 of OV281344.1, forward strand.
GATTGATTGATTGAAGATCCTCGAGTCAGGACTGTCAGAATCTTACTAAGTTCTAATATAAGGCCCTCTCAAATAAAAAAACTTCGTGATTTATACTAAATTTGTTTACGCGATGATGTTTGTGTCTAAATGTTTTGAAAAACTTAAAGTTGTTACAAACGCACAATTTTCCTTTTTTTCTTTTTTATTACATATGGGAAGGCATTTGTCTTCCTTGTCAGTTTGAGTGGTAGTAAAGTTTCTTTGTTAAGATCTCTTCTGAGGCAGTGCTATAGTCATTCCTATTTTGACCGCCATGATAATTACGTTTTTATGGATCAGTTCCGCTCAAAGGGAAGGTACCGGCCAAAGGTAAATAACAGCCTGTGCAATCACTGGAACAAAGGCAACTTCAACAGAAGCCTACGGCCGGCAACGCATCATTAGTCGATATTTAATAATTACAATGACTATTAATAAAATAGTAGTAATAAAAAGAGTAATTTTTGTAATTAACTTTGACTAAAGAATAGAGAACTATTGAAAATTACTTGTGCGGTACGACCTAGTTTGCAGCTTACAACTAATTAGATGAATGATCCTATCCAAGTATAAGACTACTGACAAAAACTAATTCATACCGTGGTAAACATCGCGGTAACAAATTAGTTTGAACACAAAACACACACAATCTGAACTCTCGTCGTGAGCTCACCGCAGTAGTTCAGTTCTCGAAACTCACTGAGCAACAAAACTGTAGAGTAAGAACTTGCGCACAGTAACAGCAGTTCATAGTGCAAAGAGTAACAGTATTTCGAAAAATTTATAAACGGACCAATGCTTTCATATGGGACTCCGAAAGCACAAAATAAAAAGGGATGAATTTGAATCTTTTCCTCTATTTTTCAGAATACGATTTGAGGTCACAGACACAGGAGACTGGAGCCTAAGCTCAGATAATCTAGAGACAGCATTTGTTAACAATATTGTAAATAAGATACATGTATACAAGGGATGATCGATGATTGTTATGGTTATGTAATTTAAGCATAATAATTACCAATGTTTCGAAGATTTTGTTTATTATTTGTCTCATTATAGACTAACGTTCGACACTTAAATGATTTTGAGTGTTTTTCTCCACAGCTGTACGAGCAAAAAAGGGTTATTTATAAAACGGTTATATACTCTGTGACAGCTAGTGGGGTAAGTAGACCGGGGTATAATGTTTATATGACAATGAATAGTTTTAAATCTTTATTTTTAAAATTAATTAAATATAAACATTCGATACATTTATGAGTTAAAAATAACATATTTGATATATTTATAAAGCTTTAAGTAATCATTTAAGTAATCGTAACAGCCAAAACACCGTTTTATTTTTCGAACTTTAAAACATAGAAAAATCCAAACTATTCGTAATTTCTTGCCACCGGCGACAAAGCTGAATATTTAAATAACAGTATGACCCAATTGTTACTCTATTGGAAATGAACTCGATAGCAAGGTCGTATCTGGCGATTGTTTTTGTCCGACAAAATTATGATGGCAGAAAGGTGCAGCGGATACCAGACCTGCAAACTAACTCTAGAGTCAAACCAGCAACTAACTCATTTTTGTTTCGAAATGGACTGTGTGTTTACTATGAGCCTTTTAAATTTCACCGGACTTTGTAGCTTAGCGCTGACAGCGCTTAGCTGAAAATCTAGCAAGTACAAAAAAAAAAACAAAAAAACTAGGAACTATGTCTATGGTTAGAAATTTTAGATAATGACAGCTCCGTTGCTACTTTTCGTGCTAACAATTATCATATGTCACTTCAACGTGAATGATGAATGATAACACTATGTTCAATCAATGATGTACGGTTTTAGGTTATGTTTCAATGTTTTAATTATGTTAAAACTACTTTTATTATATTAATACTTGAAATTGGCAGAAATAGTTATTGTGTAGTAACTACAGCTGATTGCCATAAAACACAAAATTTAAATTAATTTTTAATCAATCAACTCGATCTGCCATTACGGTTTCAATGTTTGACGAGTGAAGAGTTTGCATTGATCAATTTGCGTAACATAACCTCTCAATTCCCAAATAAAGTAATTAATTTGCGTTCATAGTGCTTCACAATATACAACAAGTGCTGGTAGTGAATGAGAAAGTAGGCGAAAGGACGTCATTTTCCATCATTTTCCAAGAAATGAGATATGACTTTACTTGGTTACCGTGTCTTTGTGCTAATAGTGTTAACTTACAAGGTTCAAGTGTGGTAGAACTTCGTAAATTGTTTGTAAGCCACAAACATTTTGAGAAGAAATATTTGCTTGGTTACTCAATAATTATAACGGTGTTTAATTGGTGTAACATAATCAACAGAATATTAAAAGGTACTGATGTCTTGCGTTTAGAAAATAAAAAATAAACAAAATTCATAAATAAACAAGTCTTTTATTTATTTTACTTTCTTTGTCTTTTAGATTGTTAAAATATTTTGTTGAATAGAATAGGGGCTTTGACGCTGCCACAATGGCATTGCGCCAAAATCCAATGCCGTCATATTAAAATTAAGAAATGAAGGACAATCTAAATTCAAAAGAAAATAGTTGTCAAAATGAAAAAGTGGGTTCCTAGTGTTGTAGTTAGGAAGACGTTCGTCCGCTGCGTAGCATAACTAGTTAGTCTGTGCTGAAACTAAAGTAACTAACTCAGTTAACTATGCGATTGAAAAGAAACATATCCGGGTTGATGGTTTAGTAAGTAAGCAAGTTTTTTAAGTTTGATTATGCGAGTTAAAATTTTAGCTTTTACAAATACCTTTGACCCGCAATTGGGTTTTTGGTGGAAATTGTACTTGGTACAATCATGCTGTAGATTAGTAATACTTGGCTCGTGTTAAAAAAAATTTGAAACTCACACCATCTGTGTCGCCCCCGATAAGCCAAGGTTGAGATTTGAATGACCAGAAGATGAAATAGACCCTAGAATACTTATGTTATAGTAGAAAACGTCTATAACTAGTTTTTTGTTCGTTAAATTTAGATTATGGCTTTCAGAATAATAACAATACTATTTGCGTTCGTTTTCACTATTAATTTTATTAAATAAAACACTTTTTAATCTGATTTTATTGCATTTAATAATAGTACTGTTAATACTGTCTTTGGTCGTAGTTTTTTCAAAAGTAAAATAATAATACCAAAATTATCAGGCAATTTTTATTACTATACAAAGGAACTATTCTTTCCATTTATTTTTTAAAGATAATTTCTTTCAAATTTTGGCCGTAACTACGGTAAAGATTGTCTATTCTACCGTTCCAATTATCAATGACGTGTCCGAGCATTTCTATTGGTATTTGGCGAATAACGCGTGTAATTTTGAGTTCCAGTTGCTTAATTGTACCCGGCTTATCTACATAGACTATGGACTTTACATAGCCTCGAAAGAAAAAATCCAGGGGTGTGATATCACAGGATGTAGACGTCCAAGTCACCGGACCGAAGTGCAAAATTAACTGAGAGCCATGGTTTCACGAGCTGTGTGGCAAGTGGCGCTGTCTTATTGGCGCCAAATGTCCAGGAGATCACGGGCTTCAATCTATTATCACGGCACGATAGCGGTCACCGCTGACAGTTACGTTCTGGCTACCGCTACCACCGCAATATTTTGTTCACTACGTGTGGTCTGTTTAGTCGTTTAATAATATTTAATAATGTAAAATGGCAAACCTTTCGATGGTACAGCGAATCGTGCGATCGGTAGGCCGATAATGTGGACCATAAGTTTCTGTAAGTGCACGAAACACTTTCCTCGCAGAACACTGATTTGCTTAATACAGTTGAATAATTTGTAACAGTAATCTGTGCAGGGCTAAGTCTTTCCAGGATGAAATGTCAAACTATACAGAACAAAAATAGCATAAAATGTAATCAACGCTCACGCTTCATCTGTCCAAAAATCCATAGACAAAAAAGTACCTTATTATACCCGTTATTTTAACATTTTAAAACGAATTCTCGGTGCCTTACAAGGGTCGTGGTTGCGAGTGACTAAGACTCAAGATACTGTCTGCAGAAATAATGCGGTTAAAAAGTGCTTAATTTCAACTACTACATGTAGGAAAATGTCATGTACATGTCATCGAGGTATTTTAAGTTTTCATATTAAACTATTACCTAAATAGATACTGTTCTAAGTGACATTTAATAAGAAACCTTTGTAATTAATAAAAAAATTGTGCTTTGTGAGGTATACCCCAATTAAATTCTAACACAAGTGAAAGCATTTGATTCGTAAACAAACTATTTATAAATAATAAAATGTTTGTCCCTACCAGGAGGAATCTGAGTTTATGCTTTTAAGATCGTCACGTCACTTCGTTTTATCGATAAAGATATAAATGACAGTTCTACTCCTGCAAGAGCTATGTTAGTACTTTTCTGAAACTTAATAACTCGTTAAAAAGAAATATCCAAAACCGTAGAAAGGATACAATGTATTGTGCGTCAATTATTTCAAGATAAATCTTTAATTTGCTTCACAACAATCTAAAAATTGCGACGTCTTAAATATTACAGTCGCTTCCTCAATTAGCAATCAAAACAACAAACCTCCTTGGTACAGTCAGAATTAAAACTGATTTACCAATTTATATGGTTTTGGTTCCGAGTAGGCGCACCTATGAAGTGTTTGATAAATAAAAAGGAACAACAATATTGGAATTACAGACTTGATATAATAATTTCGGCATGCTTTACGCCGTCAGCGCATTTTATTTTACAAGAAATTTGAATGGGTACATCTAAACAGACGTAAAGTGAAGACACTGTTGTACATACATCAAAAAAAGTTTGAGAAAAAGAGAATTTAACTAAATATTATCAACATTTATCATGAAATTATTTTTATTTAGTACAAGACAACTCCTCCCCTGGCTCGAACACATGCGGCAATCCTTCTGGGCATGCTGAGAATTGAGTTATCCATCATTTCTTGCGGTAACCTGTCCCATTCTTGAATAACGACTTCCCTGATCTCTGACACTGTCTGGGGAGGTGGCTGACGGTTCTAAACAGCTTGCTTGACAGCATCCCACGCGTGCCCTATCGGGTTTAAGTCAGGCGAGCCGGCAGGCCAGTCTAACCTGGTAATGTCGTATTCACACAGAGCAGCGTCGATTTGTTGAGCTCAATGTGCGAGTGCATTATCGTCAACCAATACGAAACGAGGACCATGGTTTATTCTAAATGACCTGAAGATTCCATCAATAGCAATGGTTTCGTAATGATTCGTAATCCAACCTGGTGTAAGCAATTCCTGATGGTCTTAGTGCTGATTTCTAGTCCAGTAGCAGCCCGCAACTCAGCTTTTATTTTAGTGGTATTGATTGTTGGGTGTCGGGCAGTCAGCAATCAGATGTAACGCTTCTGTGCAGTTGGCCGACCACTGCGAGGTCGATCAGCAAAGTTATCCACGCCGTGATACCCCCCTAACGTGTTCACGACACAGGAATGGGATACAGCCACTCTGCGTGCTATTTCTCTCGTACAATGTCTTTGTCCCCCAAAGTAACGATTTTGCTCGTAAAACTTCTGATAACCCCCTCGGCATCTTTTTGAATGAACTTCTTCTTCGAAAAGTCAGAAAAACGCTTGAATCAAGTTGGTCAGATTTCTGAATGAGCGTGAACAAGGATTTAATCTCTTTTTATACAGAAAAACAATTCATATTTTGAAATCTTTTGTTATTATAAGATTTGATTTTTAAATGAATAATCTTAGAAAAAAAGGAAAAACGTTTTGTTCTACTGTAACAAAAAAGATTTCGTATTTTCAATGTGATCTTTAAACTTTTTGTAATATGTGTATGTGCAAAATTACTATGCTGATTCGTGTACCGGCTGTATCTACAAAGCGTTATAAAAAAACCTTTGGTTCATGAGTGCTGAAACTGGCGCGTTGTATTTTTTCCACAAGTAATCGAAGTTTTCAGAAACTCATTTTTTTCTATCTGCTACGAACTACGAACTTTTGCCTACATCTGTACTTGTAGGTACTACTCAAGTAAATTAAGTTATTCTTGGCGGTAATTAAATTAATACCGTTTTTGTTTACCAGCTCTGCATCGACTTTGATAAATGAGAACGAATAAAGGTTTCATTATATTTGAGCTTTTTTTAAAAGTTTTGTTCTTTTAAAGTTGATTTATGAATATTGAGGCAATAAAAAAGTTGTTTTTTTTTTGGCATTTAATAATGCATTTATTGTCCATAAATTTTTTTGAATTATTAAAATATAAACTGGATTTTAATTATTTGTTTACAAACAAACACAACTAAAGACTCTCTTTAAAAAATAAAAAAAAGTCACGCAGTTGACCTTAAATACTAGAGTATTAAATATATGAAAACAGAATACATTTATGTCTTTCAATTGATGGCTTAGGAGATACTATGATGTCTTCGGTAGGTAGGTAATAAGCAATTGAATGTGAACACTGCTTATATAGCATAGGACTTAAGTCTCTAGTATGAGTAGGTAGGCTCGACTACAAATGTGAAAGGCCTTTGGATTAAAATAATTGAAATGAAAAACTGATAAGACAAATTAAACAGCATTTAATGAAAGCGAAGAAGCTCACCTACCGCGACAGCTGCCACAATGCACGTTGATCAATATTCACACAATCATAAGACACTTTTTACAACAAACAATGACAAATGTTTGCAATATCAGCAATATCCTTTGTTCAGTTCTAAGTAGCATGAGGTAACCACGTACTATTGAGTTGAAAAACTATTACATTATTTTAGAACTTTGTTCGAGAACACCGATCTTTTTGTTCTTCATTATAATATTTGTCATTAAGCGTTCTTAATATAAAAACCGTTTCCGTTAGGTACATAAATATAAAGTTTGACACAAATGCTTTGCATTCGAAACGGGGTCCCGATTCGTATGTTAGAAATTTATACAACAATCAGCCAGCCCGAACCAGCCCATGTGTATAATTGTAGAATGTCTGGCTAAAAATCACACCCTTATAATTGAGCGGGTTCTTATGTTACGCCAATCACAATGAAACTAAACAACTCAGTAGCTACGAAGCTCTTACATCTTTGTTTTTAAATCATATATTTCACATAATTTTCACACAAACTGTATCATGTAGCTATGCAATGCGAATGAACCAGCCTTCGCTGGATATTGGTGTACGTAGCCCTAACGCAGACATGTGTATAACGCCTGCAAAGTCAAGTCGAAACAATATACTTTAGGCTATATTAAGTCAGATCTTCCTCCCAGGAATATACTGTCTAGGTATATCTGTACAGTACCAAGGCCAACTATGGGTAGTCAATTACAACTAATATAGTAATACCACCTGTTAAAGTCAATACTTTTGGTGATGACGCAAATCAACAGAAATTCGAAACAGTACGCGGCAGCCATCATTGTTTATACGTTCGCGGTAATACATTGGTGTCCATGGAGTTTTTGAGTTAAATCAAATACTTTTTCAACCGGTTTATATCGCGTTTTAGTGAAACAACGGATAAATTACCTGAAAATACTTCACTTAAACGATGGGAACACTTAGATTAAAATATTGAATTTAATTTTGAAATAAAATATTCCACTTTGTGATTGTTTCTTGAACTATAATTAATTTTTTTCACTTTTAAGATTCTTTTGACATTGTAAATTTAATTTCAGGTATAATTCGATATCTATTCGGAACATTATTACCTTTACCGTTTTAAGAAATAACATATACCGTTTAGCATTATATGCTTTTCATGCCTCATTATGTTTCATGCAGACTTAGTCTAAAGCCAGAAATTTAGGTCCTCAGGCACCCTGGTGCAGAATATTGTCATAAACCGGAGGTTTGAATTTGGAACATCTACGAAAACTTTATATATTTAAAAAAATGTGATGACTTTGTTCTTTGCTTCAACATTTTAGGCACCAAAACTATATATATATATATATATATATATATATGAGTCTCTGCTGTTTGAGTTTTTTTCAACGTTAATTTCTATTTTATTGATTTTAATTATTTTGAGTGAATGTAAAAAGTGGGGTATATTCCTCGGGGATAAACGGTCTTTGCCATCCTTTGCTCCATTCAGGATTTCTAATTATAAATAAAAAAAAAGAATTTCCTCCACCGCTCGGTTTTAGTTAATGAATCTTTAATTTCGTTTAGGATTCATTATCCCGCCCGTGACATAAGACACTGCTTTACTCCCTAGGTGCACAATTCACTATTCTTCATTTTTAAATGTTTTATTAATTTGACCACAAGAAATGTTATAAAAATAAATCTTTAAGATTTAGGTAATTTTTCTTCGATTTCACAAAACAGAAACAAAAAATTTATACTCACTCTTCACTTTATCTGTTCTCCCAGCCATACTCATGGTCATACTTATTTTAAGAGCACAGCATTTAAATTTCAAAGGACTTGATTGACGGGGTTCAAGGATGATCCTTCCATCACTGGGGTCTCCAGCGGGCGACGTTAATGCCAAACAAGCATTGTTGCGGCGTCTTTATTTGACGAAGGTCTGCTGCGAAATTGTCAAAGCTATCCCATGAGCATCGACCCTTCGAAATAAGACCTCCATTGTTTCATGTAGTGCTTTGTATATCTACGTATATAAAAATTAAAGTGTTGGTTAACTAATGATGAAATTTTTGTGAAAGTAGAAAGCTCAGTATTTGCATGTAGTTTCTTTTATTTATTTATTTATTTGAGGCTTGCCAACATCTTAGACACTAGACACAATCAATTAATACATTCAAGTTCTTATACGCTAGCGGTACAATAAGGCTTATAGACTAAGTGCCCAGACAATTAAAGGCAAACACCACATGCATAACACGAAGTAACGTCGCAGTCTGAAATTACAGGATATTTAAATAATAAAAAAAAGACATTAATAAGTAAGAAAAAAAAAGAAAAAAAGAAGATAGAATTAAAATTATAACATTTTTGGTTCACATACACGAATTTAGTCCAAACAACAACAATCAAAATAGGATACTTGGAAAAATATTTACTTTGATAATAATTTGCATAATGGGTTCCACTCTTCAAAATACTGCATTTTAGCGGCCCAAGACTTGTATTTTCTATCTAACATTATTTTTTATAAACTGTATAGGTGTGGCAGTACTACGTAACGTTACGAATGCATTGGATCTATCGGTTACGTACAAAAAGGTCGCTAGTCTGTATAACGATTCAAATACCGGCCAATACTTAAGAAATCGCAGAGTGATCGCTTAGATTTATCGAGAAAGTTATCTCCGAGACAATTATGCCCGTTTTCACCAACAGCCTCTAAACAGTAACCTAACTATGGTTCCCTTATCTTAGAGGCTCCCTCAAATCATCCCCTAACCTAAATTCTGTTTCACTTTCCTAAGGGCTACCTAAGTAAGCATCCCCTAGTTAGGTGACGTTTAGTGCGGAGGTACTACGTAAACGTTTATCGATAAATTATTTAAGTTAACGATTTTATTGATATTTAACCGAAAAAACCAAATAAAACACGTTATTAACTCCAGTTTATTTTTAAAAAGGAGGGTCTACGGCTTTTAAATATTAGATAAATTTAAAAAAAGTTGCAAAATCGAGCTATTCTGTAAAATTTTTTTTAAACTATTTGTTGTTCTTCTTCAGTCTCTGGAGATCGTATAAGCTCCCTTCGCAGACCCACAATAGCTTCAGACACTCTCTTTATAATTCGACTGCAAGTAGAAATACTAATGCCGTTTACATCTGCTATAGATAATAATCGATTGCCTGATGCATACAATCGATGGGCACACAGCAGTTGGTTAATCGTTGCCACAGATTTATTTCTGTAAATAAGATACAAGTAGGTTACAAAGTTACATAAATGAAATTAAAAACAAAATTAAGCAAGTAGTAATAACATTTTAAGGTAGGTACTTACCTGTCATTGTGGAATTCTAACAAATGTTTAGTATTTTGCAATATAAATAAAAAACTCTCTTTTGATAATCTGAATCTTATGCAAAGTCTTTTTCGTAAAATTTTTCGAAAACCTTCGATCTTTCCCGGTAAATACGAGGTCATCTAAACTAATTTTGGTCACTTAAAAATTATATACCTTCAATTGCTTCTTAATCATCAAATAAATCGTGGCCACTATCCATTTTTATCACTAGGAGTAATTATTGTTCGGAAGTTGGAAGGATATCTCGCAAATTAACCTAAAAATATACGTCACCTAAGTGTTACGGGGTCGTCAATTCATTCCCTAAATTATAAGTGCTTAAGGTTAAAATTTAAGCTTAAGGTTTCACTTAACCGTCGGTGAAAACAAAACTTACGTTAGGTGCCCCTTAAATTGGCATAGGAGACACTTAAATTTTAGGGGCTACTGGTGAAATCGGGCATTAGACAACGATAGAGATTGTCCTACTTAGGTGTCACTTTAGTATTTCTAACAGACGCTCTTAGAAAAATATATGTATATAAATTTAAAATGTTACCTACGTTAAAAAGTTCAAGGCGACCATAACTATTAAAATTAACTTCCGCTTTAATTTTTTTTAATAATTCTTAAAATACTTTTTATACAATTACACCGTGATTTTTACCTTTAGTTACCAAGAACCAAAAGCCATAAATTTCTTACAGTACAAGTATGAATAGGAGTATATAGTTCAGTGTTGCAATTTTTCCTTTTTTTAAGCCTCGGCGGCGTAGTGGTTAAGGCTCTTCTAGTTTGTCAGTATTAGGTCCCGAGTATGATCACGGTGAGTGCATATGGCACTGGTATTAATGTAAAGTGCCACAATTGGATATGTTACCAAAGGCATTGTTTAGTTTGAAATATTTCCAAGGTCGTCTTGCGCGGTTCTAAGTTAAAATAACAACCCATGTTCGGATAGTCAGATCAAATGTCCCTCTATTACTGTCAATTTCAATTGTGATAATTTGTAAACTAAGGTTAACTACCTTGTTAACTCTAAGTTAAAGTGTTAATTCATGTCTGCGCAAGTGCGCCCAAAAACTCTATTGATTTCTTATTCGATCACTCTATTCTTGTAATAACACAGTTTTAACCTAAAAATAGTCTATAAATCATGTAGCCAACATCGTTTCGTGTGTTAAACTACCCGTCTTATACCATTAAAAATGTAGTTTATAAATTGACGCCTTAAAAGAATGGTGGCATCTACGTTATTGCCTTAATTGACAAGACGCAGGTAGAGCAGTGACATAATACTAGGATAGACCAATGCTTGTCTTTGCAATACAATAATCACATCAACAAATATTTATCACATAACAACGTCAAACACCTAGATATGTTTCGCAATTATTGTCTACGAGTAATTGCAAATGAACAAAGGAGTAGAAAAGGATGTTGATGCGTTTACTTCACTGTTCTACTTAATACCGCAATCTATGTTCTAATAATACTGAAACTTCAAACATACTATAGCAGTAAGGATTCTCTTACATGACTAAGTTGCAACACCAAACCATTAATTTAATCAGTTTGCTCTTTGTCGATCGATCTTCGTCCTGGAATACACCATCTCGTTTACTCGTGGATCACTTATGCTTTAGTATGCAAAGCAATTTAATATCAACTATGTAGAAGTTTCCAGCCATTTAAGGCTAGTGCTTTCGTCACAAATATTAAAACGAATAATTGTGGCAGTCTCATGTCATGTTTTATTATGTTTATGTGTTGGTATTTCATGAATCAAAGTTGTAATGTGGTGTAAATGAAATAGAAGTTAGTTTGCGTAAGTGCTTTGGTACAGTCAGGAAAACTCAGGCAAAGGCGAAAATCGCTAGCGCGTTGTTCGGTGTTTTGTAGGCGGCCCGCATACTAAAGGGCAACTGCACTGCAGGGAAAAGGAGTGCGAATCCAAGCTTGCACCGAGTTCCCCACTGTAGGTACGAGTATGTCTAGGAAATTAGAAATCTCTCAAATATTTATATGTAACTTTTTTACCTAATTATTTGCTTGGAAATATTTGACAAATAAAAGTTTAATACAATCAGAGCTTTTACAAACCATGCAAAAAAATGTAGTTATGCAAAGTGTATTAAACCTAAAAGTGATTTAAACCTTTTGTTTCTTTCAATTCACTGTCTTGGCAATTTGTGTCATACTTTTAAATTTTTACTTTTGATATGTTCGGGTTGGTTCATACACATGCGAGTTTTAGGCATAAAAGGTGCGGTTGGATGTTAAGTTCTGTAGTCAAGGCGCGTAAGCATACCAGACAAACTCACTTTCGCCTGTATGTTAAATTAGGATTGAAGTGTTCGTCGTTTGACTTGTATTGGATTTAACTGACAGGGATTACCTGGAATTACCTTTCTTAAACCAAGGACCACAGAACTCGACGCAAATACAATGAAAGCATTGTTGCGGTGTCTTTACTTGACGAAGGTCTGCTGCGAAATTGTCAAAACTATATCAAGTAGACGCAACGGTCCCTAAAATTGTGAGGCCTCCATTGTATTGTAATTTGTTTAGGAAATGGGTGATGAAAATGTCACTTCAAGGGTCCGTTGTTGATTGGCTCTTTAAGGGCTTACTGGTTGTGAGTTGTATCAAACAAGGGTGATCCTAGAAACGGGTAAGTAGTATAAAGCCGAAGTTAAAATTACCGAAGTCCTATGAACGGAAGGCCGAATATTAAAATGCCGACAGTTTATGTGACTGAAAGTTGAAAATACCGAAAGTTTAAAATCCCGCAAATTTGAAGTACCGAATTTTATAAGACCTATGAACGGAGCGCCGAATATTAAAATGCCGACTGTTTATTTAACCTCAAGTTCACAATTCCAAAGATTTGTATGCCTACGGTAAAACGCATGTTCACTGAGAAAAACAAATTTTAGATGCCGAAAAATATTTATTTGGCATAGTTTATCAACAAAAAAGTTACCTAATCATTCTTTTAGGTATTAAAAAAAATGTCCTTTATGACCAACATAAATTCAAAATACATATTATTATGCAGGTAAGTTCAAAGATTACTAGCAATTGCCTTTAATAACTCCACGTGCGTGTAGTCAGGTAAATGCTTCACACCCTTTATGGTAGATATCCCAAGAAGTCGAACCAAACGCTTCGATAGTTCCATTTTGGTGCGGGTCGCCAAGGTGTGGAATGAACTGCCTGCGTCTGTTTTTCCAGAAAACTATAGTCCTAGTTCTTTCAAGCGTCGAGTGAAAAGGTATCTCGTGGATAGACGTGTAACACCTTCGTCTTCATCGTCACTTTCCATCAGGTGAGATAGAAGACAAACGTCTAATCCTTTTTCAATAAAAAAAATAAAAAATTTAACGTTGTTGTTTAATCATGATATTACTAGAGATCATTGGGACCGATATTGAGTCGAATGCAGATTCCTTTTTGGCAATTAACGTAATTGTGTTTTGAGTTATTTGGTTTACTAATATACTCAGCGTAATAATCCTTTACAGATCATTTTATTTTACTACTTATTTAAACACAATTTTTAAAAGGACATTTGAAAGTCCCATTTTTAACGAATACTGTGGTCCATAAACTAACGGGCATTAGCAATATTTACTATATATTGAAGCTAACCTTCAAATCCGTAATTCGCTTCCTGTTCAGACAGCAAATGCGAATCGTGAATGCGTTCTTTCGATAGATTTTTGGATGAATAATAAATTAAAATTAAATAAGTCAAAACGCAAATTAATATATTTTGAAAGTTATAATCATTTTTGTATAACCTAAAATAATAACATTAACTTGTTTGTTTCAGTAACTATTCGTATTTTAGTCGCTCTCTTGAAATGGTTACAAATATATTATTTTTCCAAAATCTTTGTGTAAATAATAATAATAAAAAATAATAAATCCCCAGACATACACACCAACTGTATGGCCCCAAAGTAAGCAGAGCTTGTGTTATGGATGACCATACAGCGAACTGGGGGGGATCCCAGAATAAACATACATATATACATACAAACAACCATGACCCGAGAACAAACATCTGTGTTCATCACACAAATGCATGCCCCGGCCAGGACTCGAACCTGGGACCTTCGGCGTATGAGGCAAGGCTACTTACTTACTACACCAATCGTTCGTCCTTAAAATGGCCTTAAGTTTAGCTTTACCTTAAATTACCTACTGAAATTTGTGTAACAAATACAACACAATCTTTAATATTGGCAAACACAAGGTAACTCATATTTACCTTTTCTCAAACGTTATTTTGAATATTTTCTATTTCTTTTCTATAACAGAAATCTACTTTTTGACGCATACCAAAGATGTGAACCATAATGTAACATTAAGGATTTCAGGCTTTATCCAGCTAAGCCTACTTCTTATGTAAGAGGTATTCTCCCGACATTCCCGTTGTTATACGCTGCTTGAACGGATTCAGCAGGAGTTTTGTATTTTCAAGGTTAAGAAATATTTTGCATATACTCACGAAAAGTTCAGTGATAATATCTTTTATTACTTTTTAAATAATAACTAGGTTCGCATGTATTTAAATGGTACAGTCAAAAAGTGAACACATAGATAATTTGTTTGTTTAATCAAATTTTTAAATAATAAATAGGTTAGCATGTATTGAAAAATAAAGGCATAGGTTAATTTATATATAAAGCGTCGCTAGACAAGAATAGGCATATTAGGCTCGTATATTTGAAAATTAACACATTCAAAAAATGATATATCTGGCAATTCCTGCTTTAAACTCATAAAAGCATTTTGTTTAATGAAACTCAAACTCAAGAAGTAAAATGTTTTCAAATGTTTTTCCAACTTTAAATAATTGATGCTTTCAAACATTTACAAGTATCTGAATAAACTTACCAAGTCTCCAAAGTGCTTCTAAATAAGATTTATCTAATCCATCCCATGTCACTACTCGCCAAGATACCTCGTAACACGGAGCCGTCCATACTTTCGAGCACAGTGGCTGCAAATTTGCATTTTAAGCAGTTTGATGAGATGCCAAATTCAAAATTCCCGCGAGCCTTAGGATCTTTTATCTTCAGCGTTTTTAAATTCTACGCCTCGATTGCCTTTCCTTGTAGGACATTCGTTATTCCGTGCATCACTCAAAACTTTGCTCTTAAGGCGACTTCGAGATTTATTGTTAGTCAATAACATAGTCTCTTTAAATTGCCAGGTTTCTGAAACTTGATTTATTTTTAAGCTGTTTAGAAAGAGATTTGGCAGTAAAAATGTTCTGTAATCAGCTTAGAACTCGTGGTTTTACTGTTCGGATTTGGAAGTTGAAGATAACTATATATTATTTTCGTGAACGTGTAGTCACCCCAATGATTTACGATTACTACTGGATGCATGTTAACAGGGCGAGTTAGCCAGTCCAGCGATCCCTCGCTTCTTCGCAGCGATCCCGACTTCCAAGTCAGTCACACTAAAATATCTATTGGATCAATGTAAATTGGTCTTTTCACAACCTATGGCCACACGGATGTCCCGGATTAAGCCAGAATAATCATACTTGTATACCAGATTTATAAAGAGGAAAGTGTTTGTGTGTTTGTTTGTTTTTTTTTAATTCTAAAACTATTGTACCGATTTAAAAAAATATTTCTCTATATATAATAAATATATAAAGCTATATCTATATCTGTCCCTACCCGGATTCGAACTTAACTTTAAGAAGGCAGAGTAATTTAAATCATGGTACGAGCGAATCGATCTTTCATGGTTATTCGAAAAATTATTAATTAAAATCTCCGCTTACCTGTTAGAAGTGTTACCTAACACATGAAAACTTTTATCTCACCTTCAATTAATCTGGTCGTTTAACTTTCTCAGAAACTTTCTAAGAAATATAATCTAACGAACAATAAAAGCACGTGTGTATAGTTAATAAACAGTCTTCTTTGTAACAATTACGTATACTTTATTTAATGTACATAATTGTTGGATTATTTATGGGCTATAAGTTTTTAATGCCTGGAATAAGTTTATATGTTAATAAATCTAACAAATTAATAATTATCGTTCATTTAAAATAGAACATAATATTAGGTCTTTACCTACGAAATTGCCGTTTTTCACGAAATAAATGAAGCGTAATTTATTTTATATATTTTTTATTTCTATTAATCAAAATAATCACCCATGCAATCAATGCATCTTTGCCAACGCATTGGTAGCTTATTGATGCCTTTCTTGAAGAAATCAGCTGGACGGGAGGCAACAAAATCTTCAAATGCACTTTGTACTGCCTCTCGGGTATTGAATTTTTTTCCCGCCAAGAAGTTATCCAAATTCTGGAAAAAGTAGAAGTCTGCAGGCGCAAGATCTGGTGAGTACGGCGGATGACGGAGAACTTCCAACCCCAACTCTTGTAGCTTGGAGACCGTCTGCTGTGCAGTATGAGGTCGCGCGTTGTCGTGCAGGAGCAGTGGAGCCGAACGATTGACCAAAGCTGGTTGGAGACGTGCGAGCTTCTCCATCATTGTGTTCAGTTCTTCACAGTACACATCTGCAGTAATGCTTGTCCCGATTGGCAAGAGGCTGTGATGAATTACACCCGCGTTACCGCGTACCACCAAACAGTGAACATCACTTTTCTAGGGGTAAGTTTTCGTTTAGGGCATTGTTTGGGTGCTGAACCAGGGTCCAACCAACTTGCTGAGCGCTTACGATTGTCAAACAGGATCCATTTCTCGTCACAAGTAACAATGCGGTTCAGAATTCCTTCATTTGTATGCCTGCTGAGCAGTGCAAGGCACGTCTCCACACGTACTTCGCGCTGGCGGTCATTGAGTTCGTGGGGTACCCATTTGTCAAGCTTTTTCACCTTGCCAAATTGACGCAAATGGACCAATATTGTTTTGATGCTAACGTCGAAAGCTGCTGCTAATTCAGCCGTGGATTGAGTTTCATCAGCTTACACAATTGCCTTTAATTCGTCATTGTCGATCAAAGTTTTCGGACGACCACGGGGTTCATTTTTCAGGTCAAAATTTCCAGAACGGAAGCGGGTAAACCAATAACGGGTGGTGCGTTCGTTTGTAGTGTTCGCTCCGTAAACGTCGTTGATGTTGCGTGCCGCTTGTGCCGCTTTGCTGCCACGACGGTACTCATACTCCATAATTACTCGATTTTTTAACTTATCCATGATGACGAAAAATGTTCGAATGCGTTGAAAACAAAACACTAACTATTAAACAAATGACGATTTTAGAAAAAGAATTCCATGTTTGTCAAATAAAATTAATTTGAAATTAGAATTATCAGTCAAAAAAAAAATTTTTCATTTGAAATGGCCAGTGCGGCAAAACGGTAGTTTCATAGGTAAAGACCTATTATTATTAATAAACGAACTAGCTTAAGATTGATAGATCTGCTTATGAAATGTTGGAATGTACTGTTAGTTTTATTATAATACATTAAAACGGTTTAAGGTTTATGACTTCCATTCGACCAATAGCGTACCTAAACTACATACTCCACAGAAAGTTGAACTGGGGTTACATACTACATGTACACAGCGAAAACATGTGCGACGATTAAATAAATAGTATTGGGAAAAATAATTTATAAAATCTGGGTACATTTAAATCATAAGATGGGAAAGACTTAATTAATTAATGGTAAACTTCAATTAAAACGAATATCACACAAATTTTTTTTTTAATTGGATTCGATGCTGATGCTACCAATGTTTTGGGTAAGCTACTTCGACTTACGAAATGAGATTATGTTTAAAATATCTCGCTAGCTCGCTCATTCAAATGAAAATTTTAAATTTATACTTGGTAAAGAAAAAGGGTCGTTCAAACTTAATTTCATTGTCAGCCCAAATAATTGAAAAACTTCTCAGTAATAGGTTTTCGAAACATTTCAATAGATTCAGTACAAGTTGTATTATTCAGCGGGCAAAGGGTTTGCGAAGATGAAAATGACACTTATCAGACCTTTATAGATTTCATGGATGGCTTATCATTTTTTCCGAGATATATCTTTTTAACTATTGTTGGCGGAAAAGCTGAATTCGCGTATACTTTTTAGAAGTGATTTATCTAGTTCACGTTATAGGTGATGATTGTTAAAACTCCTGGTTATTCCGTAACGCATGTCTCAAAAGTTTATGGGCACCAGCATCCAATCCCAACCAATCATCAACTAGGAATTTTGAATTTCTTAATACTTTTTCATTTCTAATAATAATGTTTGTTTGTAAATAAGGGGACGTTTTCAATTATAGAGCCATTAATATGGAAAAATCATCAGTTTTAATAAACATTTGCGGATAAGATATGTACACGGTTTTGATGGTGAGTGTAACGAATTACACTTTAAGACTGATAGATGATATAAATGATATAGATGATAGTTGCTGCTGCTGCTACTGATGCTGATAGATGCTTCTGATATATGGTGATAGATTCCTTATGATGCTGATACTGATAGGCGATGATAAAAGGGATGTCAAATGAAACCCGTTGAGTGCGTAATGATCACTGTTTTTATTGTAATAATGTCGAATTTATATACATCTAATATTGCTTACTCAGGTAAACGCGGTGAACGAGTGCAATGACACATTGGCTCGTACATCTTGCGAGTCTCAAAAAGAATACAAAACAAAATTAAATTAAATTAACTTGTAAAAATGTATAAAATCTATATCTTAATATAATATAATTAAATCAATCTATTCGTGGGATTTTTCGAAAAGAAATCGATGACGTTGGCCGATTGAAGGTGACGGATCGCCCGGGCTGGTCATAGGTCCTGGCGCCAGTGGATGAAGGGGCGGGGTCCTCGCTGCGGGCGCGCTGCGCGGGTATCGCGTACACAGGGCAGGTCGACGCCGTCTGATGTTCTTCTCCTGTGCTGCGTGCTGCGGACTGCGGTGAACTTGTGCACTCAGGACGCTGCCTTCGTCTGAAAATAAAACAACACATCGAAACTGTTAGGGCAATTATAGTTGAGGCTAAGATGTATATCATGACGTAGTGATGTTCATGGTGAACCGAGACATTATTTATACTCGCTTCCTTAAGAGTATGGATCTGTTTTTTGACTGTCTCGTAAATTTCCGAGTCTGCTTTTATTCCAGATACAGAGACTGACGTGTTTATGAAGTTATTGAGTGCTGATACGGTCGGCATTGTTTCTATATATGCATTGTTGATATTTATTTTGCTGCGATAGTCATGATGGCCGAACAAGGTAAAGATTTCACTTTACAGATTGCACTTTGGAGAGTGTGCGAATGCTCTTTTTCAGTTGATCGAACCTTCCCCCTTTCTCCACCGGTCAACCAGGCGCAGACAGAAGTTTCACCCGTTTGTGGTTAGCGTGCCGATGAGCCGAACTAAACGGTTCGATAGCTCATTTTTGGTTCGTGTTGCCAAAGAGTGGAACGATTTGCCTGCGTCTGTTTTTCCAGACAAATATAACCCTGGAGCTTTCAAGTGTAGAGTGAATAGGTACCTCTTAGACAGGCGTGTACGATCCTCGTCTTCATCGTCACTTTCCATCAGGTGAGATGGAAGACAAACGCCTGCTAATTATTAATAAAAAAAAAAAAAAAAAAAGGTGTCTCCTTTCACGTTACAGTCCTGACCTAGCGCAATGACGCCGCTCCCTTCGAGTGTGTGTGACGTCACACTTTCCGGACACATTATGCGCACATGGCACTGCCCACAGCACGTGTATAGCCACGCTGCGTTAGAATGTAATTTAAGCCACATATCCGCGCACTGCATTGTTTTTATTTTGCAAAAGGTTTCTTTGTTTTCTTTAATTAATATTTGAGTATCGCAAATCGAGTGTTGTATTCTTAATTGATAGATAGGGGCATTTAGAGGGCATAATAATCCGTCATCATGATACTTAATGCAGGATAATATATCCGTCTGTGACATCGGAATGAATGTATCCTTTCTTACATTAAGGGCCATGAATTCCATACTTGGTATTGCGTAATAAGTTGTATTATAATTGTTTGATATAGGTAAACTGATGACGCGATCCAGCTCATAGTGTTCACTCGTAGTCAGCGGTATTTTTATTTCCATTATTAGATAATTGCTTTTAATTTTAGTTCGGACATGTAGGATTTCATACAGGTATTTTATGTTTTCAGGCTTCACAGGAATTGATAAGTCGCCGTTTATCCGTCCGGAAATTATGTTCAGTTGTTCCTTTAATTGATTGGGTGATAAAATGTGGGTATCCAATCTTCCTTGGTAGATGTCTGTTACTGTGTTCAGCAGGCTTTCTTGAACTCGGCGAATATTTGATATCAAGTTATCGGTGTTTATGGTATTCATCATGATGTAAACTGATACTTTAAGGACGTTTGATTCTCTTGAAAGACTTTGTAGTTGATTGTTTATAATTTCAAATTGTTTGTTCATGTGTTTTTCATTGCGATGAATAATGTTACTTTCGGTTTCGAATATGGAGGTTTGGTTTTTCATTAATTGTAATAGATGATATTCGTTTTTCTGCACTTTTTCTATGTCACTTTTGTACTGTCTTGATAATTAAATTGGATGCGTTTTTTAATTCACTTGATGATAAAATGCTTGTATTGCAATTTGCTTTATTGCGCGCTCTGTTTATGAAACGCAACACCCATGCAGTTGTTTTGATAATACGAGTAATAGAACTCATAGTCCGGTCAAATTAGACATTCGAAGTTACCTAAATTCCCACCAAGCTGAAAATCGGTAAGATTGTTTGAAATATTATTAAAAACAAAATTTGATTTTCCCCACCTTTCCCCTGTAAGGAAAAAAATTTATTCAAGGTCAAAGGTAAAAAGAATGAGTTTTTCGCGATTTTCAGCAAAACGGTAAGTTTTATCATAAAAATATTTCAGACAAAAATTGTAAATCATAAAATTATCTACAAAAAATTAATTAATACTTTTTTTTCTACGAGCCACCGTTTTTGAGATATTACGATTCAAAAAGTTGTAAAAGTTGTAATCGTCATAATATGCACACGTTTCCTCGCCACCTATGAGGTAGTGTACTTAGCGCGTTTTTTTTTGTGGTTTCCCCAGTAGGCCTATTCCACGGGTCAGTTTTGATCCTGTTTAATTTGAAACTAATGAAAAATAATGGATATTAGCAGAGATTGAAAAGATAAAAGCAATTTAAGTTTTAAAAAAGTAGTGAAATTTACTCGTCCGGGTCGTAACTTTCAAAATCTTCTTCTTGTTCTTCTTCTTGATCTTCTTGTTCTTGTTCGTCTTCATCTTCATTCTGAGTGCATGTAAACTGCGTTAATAGCGATGTATCGCATGTTGCCTCGTTGGAATCAAACGGATCCTCTACTGTTGGTGATTCAATATTAGAGCACAACCGGCCTTGACAATGTGTACATGCCGTAATCTAGTACGAGGAGGACTTTCTGTGGATGTATTGGCTTCTTGTTCTTCACGTTGTCTTTTATTAGCTGCAGCAATAGAAGACTTTCGAGTATAATTTTTACGACAACTTTCATGTACTGTCACAGATTTTTGATTTTTTAGATACTCCGAAAATTCATCTGCTCTTTCGATACTTGCATTAATTAATGTCTTCATACCACGTGCAACAGTAACAATTTCACTTTCAGTTAAAAGTTTAGCGCAAATAAAACAATAATCTGATATTTTTGTTATAAAACTCAAAACAGCACAATATAGGCTAGGATAAACACGTGTTTTTACTACTAACTGGCGTTCAAGACTAACAGTATTTCATTTATTTTAGCAGGTATAAGACCCTAGCCACGCACACAATTGAACAGGGGACAGATGCTTTCTCAAGGTTTCATTGGCGTATAAATTAAGGGACTGGGCTTCATTTGACCTGATATTCTTATAGTTATAACTTATGTATATTTTATATTAGTAGTGTAAGTTACAATAACCGATAGAAAAATATTTTAACACATATTACAACTATAGAGATGTATATATACGTGGCGTACTCATGCATATTATGACGATTACAACTTTTGCAACTTTTTGAATCATTAAATAAAAAAAAAGTATTAATTAATTTTTTGTAGATAATTTTATGATCTACAATTTTTGTCTGAAATATTTTTATGATAAAACTTACCGTTTTGCTGAAAATCGCGAAAAACTCATTTTTTTTACCTTTGACCTTGAATAAATTTTTTTCATTACAGGGGAAAGATGGGGAACTTTCAAATTTTGTTTTTAATGATATTTCAAACAATCTTACCGATTTTCAGCTTGGTGGGAATTTAGGTAACTTTACTCTTATTTTTTGGTCTAATTTGACCGGACTATCATTTCATTTAACAGTTTATAAATTATAAGTTCAGAACTTGATTGTAAGGCTGCATGCACACTGTGGATTTTTTTATATTCGATTAATGGTTCTTGATATGTCTCAGACTTTGAAAGGTGATAATCTTCGAGAATTAATTTAGGGCCTTCCCACCATAGAGTATGGGTTGATAGACTACTGCTGCTTAGACCTCTAGTCGCGCAGTCTGCGGCGTTTTCTTCGGACATGCTTCCAATATTTAGCAGGAATAATATTTATGATTTGGTGTACCCTGTTTGCAACAAATTGTTTCCATTTTGTTATATCTCCGTGTAACCATCCCAACACAATCATGGAGTCAGTCCACGCATGAATGCTGATGTCTTGAGATAAAAACATGGTGTCTAGAACTTTCTTCATAAGTTGAGATAACAATAATGCTCCTAGTAATTCCAATCTTGGTAGTGATATTTGCTTTTTAGTTGGCACTACTTTCGTTTCTGCAGTGATAAGCCTCGGTGTGCGCTCGCCTTTATCGTTTTCTGTCACTAAGTATATTGCGCACGCGTAAGCTTTTTCAGACGCAGCGCAAAATCCATGTAATTGAAGTGAATGTCCGCTGTGACCTAGATAGCGCAGGATTTCAAAAATATGTAATTTTAAGAGGTCCTTTTTTAATTCATTCCGCTCATTTTGGATTGATTCTGATAATAAGTTATCCCATGATAGTTCGGACAGCCATGTTTGTTGAAAAAGGATTTTTCCTCTGATTGTGAGTGGTGAAAGCCAGCCAAGTGGGTCATAGATTTTTAAAACTTCTGATAAGAGCTGTCTTTTAGTTATTTTATCTTGATGACTTTCAGTTAGTTTGCAATGATAAGAAAATGTGTCAGTGGCAGGATTCCAGCGCAAGCCCAGAGTATTTCTGCTTTCGGCGTCCTTGAACTCGAAAAAAGGGTTTAACTCCTCAGATGATAAATCTTTCGTGAGTTCAGGAGTGTTGCTGGACCATTTTCTTAGATTCATTCCCGCGCCCTTCAGGACTTCGATTAATTACACTTGTAACTGTTTTGCTTCAAGGATACTGTCGCTCCCGCACATTAGGTCATCAGTGTAAAAGGAATTATTTAATGCTTGCGCAGCCAAATGATATTTTTCTTTGCTATCGGAGGCAATCTGACGTAATGTTCGCATAGCTAGGAACGGTGCGGCCTTGGTGCCATACGTCACAGTAGTGAGATGATATTTCTTGATGCGATCATGGGGTGAGTTTCTCCACAGGATAGTTTGTAAGGGTTGATCGGATGGTCTAATCCGGATTTGTCTGAAAATTTTTTCTATGTCTGCTGTCATCACATATCTTGGCTCCCGCCATTTCAATATCAATCCCTGGAGGTCCTGCTGTAGGTTGGGTCCACTCTCCATAAGATCATTAAGGCTGTGGCCCGATGACGATTTGGCGGAAGCGTTAAAAACAACACGTAATTTGGTCGTCGTAGAGTCTGATTTTACAACGCCGTGGTGAGGTAGATAGCATGCTGTCTCCCTCGCACTTATGGTGTTGTTTACTTCGATCATATGACCCAGTGACTCATATTCATGCATAAACTGTTTATAGCTGTCTGAAAATATTTGATTGTTAGCCATTTTTTTCTCTGTTTGTGCAAATCTGGCCAACGCAACTGATTTTGAAAAACCCAAATCTTTCAAAAAATTTTGTTTCATGGGGATGGCCACCTCGTATCTACCATCCTGTAGCCTTCTTGTAGTAGATTGATATAGGTCTTCACAGTACTGCTCTTTCTCTATTAAAGGTGAGTTATCATGGGAATCGTTGATGTCTTCGGTCTCCCAGTATTTTGATAAGTTTTCTAATTGATGTACGACAACATTGCATTGGAATGTCTTCACATTCCCTGATAGGATCCATCCCAGTTTAGTATGTTGAGCGATAGGGGCTCGTGGGGGGCCCCTTATTAGACCATCCATGATAATGTCTGAATATATACTGGCATCCAACAATATATCAACTGGTTTTGAAATATTATATTCTGGATCAGCGAGGTTGAGGTGTTGAATATGAGGCCAGGACTCATTCTTAAATGATAAATTAGGCAGGTTATTGATGATGCGTGATATGACGAGTGCTTGGGTACTAAATTGATAGTCACCGTATAATGATTCGCAGACTAGTGTAACCATGCTTTTACTTTGCTTTGAACTGGGACCAATTCCAGCCACAGATGCCTGATATCGTTGGCGCTTTAGTCCTAGAAGTTGAGCTGCATTCTCTGATATAAGAGTTACTTGAGACCCTTGGTCTAAGAGCGCCCTTAGAGTTATGTAGGTACCATCCGCCGACTGTATTTTAATAGATATTGTCGTAAGAAGTATCTCTTCGTCATCCGATGCGACATAGTTAGCATAATGTTGCTTAGGTTGCTTATTCGAAACTGGAGCGCTTACTGCTGAGTGCGATGTACTCGGAGTGGGTGGTGGCGCCTGCACGTGTTGCGTTGCTTGCAGTTTACTGTACGTGGACTTTGATTTTGATTGCATTATTGAGTCATGAATTTTGGTGTTATGTGGTTCATTGCACTCCTTACAACGTCGAATTGAAGTGCATGGTTTATCGTAATGCGTGTAGAGACAATTCTGACAGATGTCATGTTTTGATATCGTTTCTATTTGCTCCTTGGCAGGTAGATTGAGGAAAGTTTGACACATAAATAGGTCATGGAATGCATTGCACACAACGCAGGACTTGCGTGTGTATGTTGGTGCGGCTTGATAAAATCCTCTGCGCTTGTTCTGATATTGCGGCGGCGGTGGCGGCGGGCCGGTCTTGTTATAATATGGAACATTCTGTGGTTGATAGACACATTTTTTGGTACTATGATTATCCTTTTCTCTACATTGTATAGGTTCCAGCGCCGTAAATTTACTTTCAATAAACG
The DNA here is from genome assembly GCA_923062675.1 of Marasmarcha lunaedactyla. Lineage (NCBI taxonomy): Eukaryota > Metazoa > Arthropoda > Insecta > Lepidoptera > Pterophoridae > Marasmarcha > Marasmarcha lunaedactyla. The sequence goes on from OV281344.1 coordinate 4,108,606, forward strand.
TCATAAATTCTTCAAGTGTAGGTAGTGAGCGCGGCGCCTTGCGGGACTCCTTGTAGTCGCTGTAGGTATCAATATCTAGCTTTTTCGATAAAATGTGTACTATTAAAGGATCCCAGCTGTTGGTGTCCACCCCCAGGTTATGTACGGCGTGGATGCATTCAGTTGTAGTGTCGTAGAGCTTCTTCAATTCATATGAGGTTTGTTTGTGAATATTGGGCTGATTGAGAAGGATTTCGACTTGCTTGGTGAATAGGAGCTGCGGGTTTTTTTTTTTGGTTCCCCTCCACGGGAAGGACAGGAGGACAAAAAAAATGCTCTGACGCATACTCCGCGCGCGCGATCGGAGTTATGTGGGACTCGTCCCGACGCCCACCAGAACCATACCCACTAAAAGACCCCCTGTCGGCTCGTGCATTTTTGCCACTCAGCCTTCATCTGAGCGACGGCCAATGGGAGAAAGAGGCCGCGCTAGTGGGGCCCTTAAGGGGTCATCCGCTGAGATTTACATAGCACTGAAGGTGCTCAAAAATGAAAAGTAAATAAAAACATTAAAAATGAAAAGTAAATAAAAACATTAAAAATGAAAAGTAAAATTGCATTAATTCGGATTTACGTAAGAATTAGAATTTACGTTAGAATTAGGATTTGCGGCCTGAAGGGCCTCGAGAGCTAAAGTTAACTGCGTAGGTTCACCCGTGTGCGCGTTTCTCGGCCTAGCGACTTTGAATTTCGAATCTAACACAGGAGCAGTATTTGATACTGAATCTCGAACAAGATGATTGGGATGGGATTCGGCGCGTTTGAAGAACGATTCTGAGAGTGTTTTGAGGTGCTGTTGCACTGTAGGTAGTTCAAGATCTCTGTGCAGGTCCGCGTTGCGCACATACCAAGGTGCGTCTGTGGCCCTGCGGCAGAAGAGATTTTGAACTACCTGCAGCTTATACAGGACGGAGGGATTGGCGTGGGCAAAGACTGGCGAAGCATATGACATGACGGGTCTAATGCAGACCTTATAGAGCGTACGTTTATTTCTAAAAGACATTTTACTTTTTCTACCTATCATACTATTTAGGCGGGTTAAGTAGAAACGCGCGAGTTTCGTTACTCTATCGACGTGTGGCTTGAAAGAAAGCGTCTGATCTAAGGTGACGCCTAAGTATTTAATACTGCGCTTCCAGGGGATGGGAGTACCTAACATTCGAATGTGAGGATCGTTGTAGCGATTACGACGTTTGTGGTCGAATTGAATAGCAGAACTCTTTTCCAGGTTGACATCGATACGCCATTTTTGAAACCAAACACCGAGGGCGTTTACGGCCTTTTGGTTTCAAAAATGGCGTATCGATGTCAACCCAGAAAAGAGTTCTGCTATTCAATTCGACCACAAACGTCGTAATCGCCGCAACGATCCCCACATTCGAATGTTAGGTACTCCCATCCCCTGGAAGCGCAGTATTAAATACTTAGGCGTCACCTTAGATCAGACGCTTTCTTTCAAGCCACACGTCGATAGAGTAACGAAACTCGCGCGTTTCTACTTAACCCGCCTAAATAGTATGATAGGTAGAAAAAGTAAAATGTCTTTTAGAAATAAACGTACGCTCTATAAGGTCTGCATTAGACCCGTCATGTCATATGCTTCGCCAGTCTTTGCCCACGCCAATCCCTCCGTCCTGTATAAGCTGCAGGTAGTTCAAAATCTCTTCTGCCGCAGGGCCACAGACGCACCTTGGTATGTGCGCAACGCGGACCTGCACAGAGATCTTGAACTACCTACAGTGCAACAGCACCTCAAAACACTCTCAGAATCGTTCTTCAAACGCGCCGAATCCCATCCCAATCATCTTGTTCGAGATTCAGTATCAAATACTGCTCCTGTGTTAGATTCGAAATTCAAAGTCGCTAGGCCGAGAAACGCGCACACGGGTGAACCTACGCAGTTAACTTTAGCTCTCGAGGCCCTTCAGGCCGCAAATCCTAATTCTAACGTAAATTCTAATTCTTACGTAAATCCGAATTAATGCAATTTTACTTTTCATTTTTAATGTTTTTATTTACTTTTCATTTTTAATGTTTTTATTTACTTTTCATTTTTGAGCACCTTCAGTGCTATGTAAATCTCAGCGGATGACCCCTTAAGGGCCCCACTAGCGCGGCCTCTTTCTCCCATTGGCCGTCGCTCAGATGAAGGCTGAGTGGCAAAAATGCACGAGCCGACAGGGGGTCTTTTAGTGGGTATGGTTCTGGTGGGCGTCGGGACGAGTCCCACATAACTCCGATCGCGCGCGCGGAGTATGCGTCAGAGCATTTTTTTTGTCCTCCTGTCCTTCCCGTGGAGGGGAACCAAAAAAAAAAACCCGCAGCTCCTATTCACCAAGCAAGTCGAAATCCTTCTCAATCAGCCCAATATTCACAAACAAACCTCATATGAATTGAAGAAGCTCTACGACACTACAACTGAATGCATCCACGCCGTACATAACCTGGGGGTGGACACCAACAGCTGGGATCCTTTAATAGTACACATTTTATCGAAAAAGCTAGATATTGATACCTACAGCGACTACAAGGAGTCCCGCAAGGCGCCGCGCTCACTACCTACACTTGAAGAATTTATGACGTTTATTGAAAGTAAATTTACGGCGCTGGAACCTATACAATGTAGAGAAAAGGATAATCATAGTACCAAAAAATGTGTCTATCAACCACAGAATGTTCCATATTATAACAAGACCGGCCCGCCGCCACCGCCGCCGCAATATCAGAACAAGCGCAGAGGATTTTATCAAGCCGCACCAACATACACACGCAAGTCCTGCGTTGTGTGCAATGCATTCCATGACCTATTTATGTGTCAAACTTTCCTCAATCTACCTGCCAAGGAGCAAATAGAAACGATATCAAAACATGACATCTGTCAGAATTGTCTCTACACGCATTACGATAAACCATGCACTTCAATTCGACGTTGTAAGGAGTGCAATGAACCACATAACACCAAAATTCATGACTCAATAATGCAATCAAAATCAAAGTCCACGTACAGTAAACTGCAAGCAACGCAACACGTGCAGGCGCCACCACCCACTCCGAGTACATCGCACTCAGCAGTAAGCGCTCCAGTTTCGAATAAGCAACCTAAGCAACATTATGCTAACTATGTCGCATCGGATGACGAAGAGATACTTCTTACGACAATATCTATTAAAATACAGTCGGCGGATGGTACCTACATAACTCTAAGGGCGCTCTTAGACCAAGGGTCTCAAGTAACTCTTATATCAGAGAATGCAGCTCAACTTCTAGGACTAAAGCGCCAACGATATCAGGCATCTGTGGCTGGAATTGGTCCCAGTTCAAAGCAAAGTAAAAGCATGGTTACACTAGTCTGCGAATCATTATACGGTGACTATCAATTTAGTACCCAAGCACTCGTCATATCACGCATCATCAATAACCTGCCTAATTTATCATTTAAGAATGAGTCCTGGCCTCATATTCAACACCTCAACCTCGCTGATCCAGAATATAATATTTCAAAACCAGTTGATATATTGTTGGATGCCAGTATATATTCAGACATTATCATGGATGGTCTAATAAGGGGCCCCCCACGAGCCCCTATCGCTCAACATACTAAACTGGGATGGATCCTATCAGGGAATGTGAAGACATTCCAATGCAATGTTGTCGTACATCAATTAGAAAACTTATCAAAATACTGGGAGACCGAAGACATCAACGATTCCCATGATAACTCACCTTTAATAGAGAAAGAGCAGTACTGTGAAGACCTATATCAATCTACTACAAGAAGGCTACAGGATGGTAGATACGAGGTGGCCATCCCCATGAAACAAAATTTTTTGAAAGATTTGGGTTTTTCAAAATCAGTTGCGTTGGCCAGATTTGCACAAACAGAGAAAAAAATGGCTAACAATCAAATATTTTCAGACAGCTATAAACAGTTTATGCATGAATATGAGTCACTGGGTCATATGATCGAAGTAAACAACACCATAAGTGCGAGGGAGACAGCATGCTATCTACCTCACCACGGCGTTGTAAAATCAGACTCTACGACGACCAAATTACGTGTTGTTTTTAACGCTTCCGCCAAATCGTCATCGGGCCACAGCCTTAATGATCTTATGGAGAGTGGACCCAACCTACAGCAGGACCTCCAGGGATTGATATTGAAATGGCGGGAGCCAAGATATGTGATGACAGCAGACATAGAAAAAATTTTCAGACAAATCCGGATTAGACCATCCGATCAACCCTTACAAACTATCCTGTGGAGAAACTCACCCCATGATCAATCAATGATATTTCAAACAATCTTACCGATTTTCAGCTTGGTGGGAATTTAGGTAACTTTACTCTTATTTTTTGGTCTAATTTGACCGGACTATCATTTCATTTAACAGTTTATAAATTATAAGTTCAGAACTTGATTGTAAGGCTGCATGCACACTGTGGATTTTTTTATATTCGATTAATGGTTCTTGATATGTCTCAGACTTTGAAAGGTGATAATCTTCGAGAATTAATTTAGGGCCTTCCCACCATAGAGTATGGGTTGATAGACTACTGCTGCTTAGACCTCTAGTCGCGCAGTCTGCGGCGTTTTCTTCGGACATGCTTCCAATATTTAGCAGGAATAATATTTATGATTTGGTGTACCCTGTTTGCAACAAATTGTTTCCATTTTGTTATATCTCCGTGTAACCATCCCAACACAATCATGGAGTCAGTCCACGCATGAATGCTGATGTCTTGAGATAAAAACATGGTGTCTAGAACTTTCTTCATAAGTTGAGATAACAATAATGCTCCTAGTAATTCCAATCTTGGTAGTGATATTTGCTTTTTAGTTGGCACTACTTTCGTTTCTGCAGTGATAAGCCTCGGTGTGCGCTCGCCTTTATCGTTTTCTGTCACTAAGTATATTGCGCACGCGTAAGCTTTTTCAGACGCAGCGCAAAATCCATGTAATTGAAGTGAATGTCCGCTGTGACCTAGATAGCGCAGGATTTCAAAAATATGTAATTTTAAGAGGTCCTTTTTTAATTCATTCCGCTCATTTTGGATTGATTCTGATAATAAGTTATCCCATGATAGTTCGGACAGCCATGTTTGTTGAAAAAGGATTTTTCCTCTGATTGTGAGTGGTGAAAGCCAGCCAAGTGGGTCATAGATTTTTAAAACTTCTGATAAGAGCTGTCTTTTAGTTATTTTATCTTGATGACTTTCAGTTAGTTTGCAATGATAAGAAAATGTGTCAGTGGCAGGATTCCAGCGCAAGCCCAGAGTATTTCTGCTTTCGGCGTCCTTGAACTCGAAAAAAGGGTTTAACTCCTCAGATGATAAATCTTTCGTGAGTTCAGGAGTGTTGCTGGACCATTTTCTTAGATTCATTCCCGCGCCCTTCAGGACTTCGATTAATTACACTTGTAACTGTTTTGCTTCAAGGATACTGTCGCTCCCGCACATTAGGTCATCAGTGTAAAAGGAATTATTTAATGCTTGCGCAGCCAAATGATATTTTTCTTTGCTATCGGAGGCAATCTGACGTAATGTTCGCATAGCTAGGAACGGTGCGGCCTTGGTGCCATACGTCACAGTAGTGAGATGATATTTCTTGATGCGATCATGGGGTGAGTTTCTCCACAGGATAGTTTGTAAGGGTTGATCGGATGGTCTAATCCGGATTTGTCTGAAAATTTTTTCTATGTCTGCTGTCATCACATATCTTGGCTCCCGCCATTTCAATATCAATCCCTGGAGGTCCTGCTGTAGGTTGGGTCCACTCTCCATAAGATCATTAAGGCTGTGGCCCGATGACGATTTGGCGGAAGCGTTAAAAACAACACGTAATTTGGTCGTCGTAGAGTCTGATTTTACAACGCCGTGGTGAGGTAGATAGCATGCTGTCTCCCTCGCACTTATGGTGTTGTTTACTTCGATCATATGACCCAGTGACTCATATTCATGCATAAACTGTTTATAGCTGTCTGAAAATATTTGATTGTTAGCCATTTTTTTCTCTGTTTGTGCAAATCTGGCCAACGCAACTGATTTTGAAAAACCCAAATCTTTCAAAAAATTTTGTTTCATGGGGATGGCCACCTCGTATCTACCATCCTGTAGCCTTCTTGTAGTAGATTGATATAGGTCTTCACAGTACTGCTCTTTCTCTATTAAAGGTGAGTTATCATGGGAATCGTTGATGTCTTCGGTCTCCCAGTATTTTGATAAGTTTTCTAATTGATGTACGACAACATTGCATTGGAATGTCTTCACATTCCCTGATAGGATCCATCCCAGTTTAGTATGTTGAGCGATAGGGGCTCGTGGGGGGCCCCTTATTAGACCATCCATGATAATGTCTGAATATATACTGGCATCCAACAATATATCAACTGGTTTTGAAATATTATATTCTGGATCAGCGAGGTTGAGGTGTTGAATATGAGGCCAGGACTCATTCTTAAATGATAAATTAGGCAGGTTATTGATGATGCGTGATATGACGAGTGCTTGGGTACTAAATTGATAGTCACCGTATAATGATTCGCAGACTAGTGTAACCATGCTTTTACTTTGCTTTGAACTGGGACCAATTCCAGCCACAGATGCCTGATATCGTTGGCGCTTTAGTCCTAGAAGTTGAGCTGCATTCTCTGATATAAGAGTTACTTGAGACCCTTGGTCTAAGAGCGCCCTTAGAGTTATGTAGGTACCATCCGCCGACTGTATTTTAATAGATATTGTCGTAAGAAGTATCTCTTCGTCATCCGATGCGACATAGTTAGCATAATGTTGCTTAGGTTGCTTATTCGAAACTGGAGCGCTTACTGCTGAGTGCGATGTACTCGGAGTGGGTGGTGGCGCCTGCACGTGTTGCGTTGCTTGCAGTTTACTGTACGTGGACTTTGATTTTGATTGCATTATTGAGTCATGAATTTTGGTGTTATGTGGTTCATTGCACTCCTTACAACGTCGAATTGAAGTGCATGGTTTATCGTAATGCGTGTAGAGACAATTCTGACAGATGTCATGTTTTGATATCGTTTCTATTTGCTCCTTGGCAGGTAGATTGAGGAAAGTTTGACACATAAATAGGTCATGGAATGCATTGCACACAACGCAGGACTTGCGTGTGTATGTTGGTGCGGCTTGATAAAATCCTCTGCGCTTGTTCTGATATTGCGGCGGCGGTGGCGGCGGGCCGGTCTTGTTATAATATGGAACATTCTGTGGTTGATAGACACATTTTTTGGTACTATGATTATCCTTTTCTCTACATTGTATAGGTTCCAGCGCCGTAAATTTACTTTCAATAAACGTCATAAATTCTTCAAGTGTAGGTAGTGAGCGCGGCGCCTTGCGGGACTCCTTGTAGTCGCTGTAGGTATCAATATCTAGCTTTTTCGATAAAATGTGTACTATTAAAGGATCCCAGCTGTTGGTGTCCACCCCCAGGTTATGTACGGCGTGGATGCATTCAGTTGTAGTGTCGTAGAGCTTCTTCAATTCATATGAGGTTTGTTTGTGAATATTGGGCTGATTGAGAAGGATTTCGACTTGCTTGGTGAATAGGAGCTGCGGGTTTTTTTTTTTGGTTCCCCTCCACGGGAAGGACAGGAGGACAAAAAAAATGCTCTGACGCATACTCCGCGCGCGCGATCGGAGTTATGTGGGACTCGTCCCGACGCCCACCAGAACCATACCCACTAAAAGACCCCCTGTCGGCTCGTGCATTTTTGCCACTCAGCCTTCATCTGAGCGACGGCCAATGGGAGAAAGAGGCCGCGCTAGTGGGGCCCTTAAGGGGTCATCCGCTGAGATTTACATAGCACTGAAGGTGCTCAAAAATGAAAAGTAAATAAAAACATTAAAAATGAAAAGTAAATAAAAACATTAAAAATGAAAAGTAAAATTGCATTAATTCGGATTTACGTAAGAATTAGAATTTACGTTAGAATTAGGATTTGCGGCCTGAAGGGCCTCGAGAGCTAAAGTTAACTGCGTAGGTTCACCCGTGTGCGCGTTTCTCGGCCTAGCGACTTTGAATTTCGAATCTAACACAGGAGCAGTATTTGATACTGAATCTCGAACAAGATGATTGGGATGGGATTCGGCGCGTTTGAAGAACGATTCTGAGAGTGTTTTGAGGTGCTGTTGCACTGTAGGTAGTTCAAGATCTCTGTGCAGGTCCGCGTTGCGCACATACCAAGGTGCGTCTGTGGCCCTGCGGCAGAAGAGATTTTGAACTACCTGCAGCTTATACAGGACGGAGGGATTGGCGTGGGCAAAGACTGGCGAAGCATATGACATGACGGGTCTAATGCAGACCTTATAGAGCGTACGTTTATTTCTAAAAGACATTTTACTTTTTCTACCTATCATACTATTTAGGCGGGTTAAGTAGAAACGCGCGAGTTTCGTTACTCTATCGACGTGTGGCTTGAAAGAAAGCGTCTGATCTAAGGTGACGCCTAAGTATTTAATACTGCGCTTCCAGGGGATGGGAGTACCTAACATTCGAATGTGAGGATCGTTGTAGCGATTACGACGTTTGTGGTCGAATTGAATAGCAGAACTCTTTTCTGGGTTGACATCGATACGCCATTTTTGAAACCAAACACCGAGGCCGTAAACGCCCTCGGTGTTTGGTTTCAAAAATGGCGTATCGATGTCAACCCAGAAAAGAGTTCTGCTATTCAATTCGACCACAAACGTCGTAATCGCTACAACGATCCTCACATTCGAATGTTAGGTACTCCCATCCCCTGGAAGCGCAGTATTAAATACTTAGGCGTCACCTTAGATCAGACGCTTTCTTTCAAGCCACACGTCGATAGAGTAACGAAACTCGCGCGTTTCTACTTAACCCGCCTAAATAGTATGATAGGTAGAAAAAGTAAAATGTCTTTTAGAAATAAACGTACGCTCTATAAGGTCTGCATTAGACCCGTCATGTCATATGCTTCGCCAGTCTTTGCCCACGCCAATCCCTCCGTCCTGTATAAGCTGCAGGTAGTTCAAAATCTCTTCTGCCGCAGGGCCACAGACGCACCTTGGTATGTGCGCAACGCGGACCTGCACAGAGATCTTGAACTACCTACAGTGCAACAGCACCTCAAAACACTCTCAGAATCGTTCTTCAAACGCGCCGAATCCCATCCCAATCATCTTGTTCGAGATTCAGTATCAAATACTGCTCCTGTGTTAGATTCGAAATTCAAAGTCGCTAGGCCGAGAAACGCGCACACGGGTGAACCTACGCAGTTAACTTTAGCTCTCGAGGCCCTTCAGGCCGCAAATCCTAATTCTAACGTAAATTCTAATTCTTACGTAAATCCGAATTAATGCAATTTTACTTTTCATTTTTAATGTTTTTATTTACTTTTCATTTTTAATGTTTTTATTTACTTTTCATTTTTGAGCACCTTCAGTGCTATGTAAATGCGTTTTCATGGATAAAGGAAAATTTTAATGTATATGTTCTGTGTTGTAATTTAGGCTTCCAAACCCGAAAGTCGCTGTAGGTGCAGTTTTGTCAATTAATTTTGACCTTGCAAATGTTTCTGAAAGACTCACATAGTCAGTCAAAACGTTATTTTTCTAATTATTTTATCTGAAAAAAAATGTTAACCTTTTGAGATTTTCACAATTTATTATTTAAAAAAATAATACTGGAATATAAATTTAGCGTCCTTTTAAGTATAATAGTCATCCCTTTCTTCCAATAGTTTCAGAATTTCAAAATAGTTTGACCTCAAATGCTGTTGATCATCAAATAGAGTGCCATACGAGGAACAAATGCCATACGATTAGAAAAAGTACTTCAAAAAAATATCTGAGCAAATTTAAGGGCAAAAAAACGAAAATGCTAAAAAGTTGCTGTGGCATTACAATTTTAATATAACATTAAACAGGCGCAAACATGGCTTCTCTTATTGTTTCTCAGCCCAATTATTGATTCATAAATTGGATTGAAGAATTACATTTTAAGGTTCACTTAGTCTCTGGTATAATAAAATAATTTCGGGACGCATCCTCGCATATCACTGCTGGATAGGCAGTCTGATAGACTTAATCAAACTTTTTAAATCTTAAGTACTCTTATTTGATTCATAATGAGTATTTTAATCAAAATGAAAAAACGACCAAACCAATACAGAATTTTTATACTTTTTGTAAGCTTCCACCGGCCTTTTATTATTATATAGTAAGGAACATAGTAGGAAACATAGTAGGAATTATTATATAGTAAGCTTAGAAAAATCGCAGGGTAGTGAGGGGCTACATGTGGGCGCTACAAAGCACTTCCTATGATTAATGCTTTTGGAAATAGATTCGACAAACTGAGATTTAATTTGTAGAAACTATGAAATTTATACTCGGTACCCAAGTTGCTGCCTGCTCAAACTGCCTGTGAATAGTTTTTTCCACTAGGTTCATCGCAGCGACAAGAACTAAGCATCAACTCGCTATTCACTAATCGCCGGCGATGAGACTATTCGCCATTTATGACGTCACAGACAGCCTCTGGCATAGCGGCAGGACGTTATCAAATTTGCCAGGTGTGCACTAGACACATATGTACACACAAGACACACACAATTAACGCGGACTATTACATAGATTGCAGTTTCCTATAACCGCCACACGCTGGAATAAACAGGTAACATTCACTTCCAGTTGCATAAACAAACTTAATGAAAAGGTTTTGTAATGATTCGTGGCCAAGAGATTACTTAAAGATAGATTAAAGGACTTTCTATTTAAATGAGATATGCATTGTGATGCATTGTAATAGTGACCTTACCAATCAGTTAATAGCGCAGAAATATTGTTAATAAGTAGATACATGTTCGCAACTTATACGAGTATAACTTAAATAAAAGATAATAGTTATACAGGGTTTAATTTTAAAATAAGTACCGTTAATCTGTGAGTTTTGTCTCCTGTGTCAGGATTTCTATTGAATTAAATTTAAAGAAATGAGGATGTAAATGAAACAACTTTTTACAAGGAACATAAGAGGAATTCGTAAACATTTTTTTTATTCAGTGGTTTACAGTGTCTGGAACTGAAATACTATTCTGCAGGCAGATAGCCATTAAAATCTGTATAGAATTAGATCAGGTTATCAGTTAGGGAGAACAAGTTTTTCTGTATAATCCTGTTGTACAACAACGCTGTATTACTGATTGATTGATATGATAATCAGAAGCGAGAAAGCCGCGCAGTCCGCGCATGTAGCACTTGTCAAAAACGGGTTGCATGACATTATTAGCATTGCGTTTGTTAATTGTAATTCTTTTTTATGCATTTTTGACGCTTAGGTTCTCTAGGAAAATCGTTTGGTTTAAGCAATTCCTCTATCTGTTTTAGAATAAAAAGTACTTTTTTACGCCCTGTATAGGAGGAAATTTGAATACATTATATAATTATGTTGATTTACACATATTGCACATAAGCCTACATGACGGAAAGAAACACTTCACAAAGTTAGAACATTTTATCTTTCAGTTGAATAAGTTGATTTGCCTCAGTAAAGTTATATTCGATCCGACTTTGTCCTTACCTCATAAAGTTGGGTAAAACTTTGACAAACACAAATTAGTTTACCCTTTCTTCATGCATTCTCAAGAAGTTCGGTTTATACGATACATTGCGAATATTATAGGCATGTAAAAGTATTGCGAGAATGGGAGCCAAGTCAAATTTTAATTAAGTGCAGTTTTTTTTTCTTATTCTTTGTTCGTACGTGGCAGTGTAGGTTGTAGTCCTTATGTCCTTTTGATAAGAATATAAGTGTTTTTATTACCGAAACAGAAAGCTGTTCTAAAATATATCCTGATATCAAGTTCACACGGTTTTATATCCTAATGCTGTGGAAATAGAGCGTAATGATACTTTTGGGTGGCTTTGTTTGTATTCGCCAATGATAAAAAGTATTCAATAATGTAAGAGTTTATTGATCACAATCAAATTTATCTTCTTTCATTATATTAGTCAAAGAAGCAATTGCAAGCAACAAATTACCTTATTTTAGTTTATTCAATGTCATCAATATTTCGGCATATTCACATCTTATTATATTCAATTATTATATAATATTCATTACAAAAGTCCATCTCTCACTGTACGAGCCAATGTGTCATTGCACTCGTTCACCGCGTTTACCTGAGTAAGCAATATTAGATGTATATAAATTCGACATTATTACAATAAAAACAGTGATCATTACGCACTCAACGAGTTTCATTTGACATCCCTTTTATCATCGCCTATCAGTATCAGCATCATAAGGAATCTATCACCATATATCAGAAGCATCTATCAGCATCAGTAGCAGCAGCAGCAACTATCATCTATATCATTTATATCATCTATCAGTCTTAAAGTGTAATTCGTTACATTTTTTTTTTTTGGTCCTTCGAGCATTTTATTGTTTGTACCTTCGTCGAAGGAAAACAGCGAACATAAGGATCCTACGCCATTGTTATCCTTTGATCGGAGTGGATTTGGTATAACTGCGAATCGGTTTGGCTGGCTTCCCACGAGCGGGATCCCCCAGCTCAGATTGAGAAGGCGCATAAGGTTGTACTTGCCCCTTAGTCTTCAAAGTGCTGTGCTAAGTTGTGTTGTGCTTGTGCTGAGTGCAGTGTTGTGCCCAGCGTAAGTAGTCTGGTTTCAGTACAAAGGATACTTAACGGTGACAACGAATTTGTACTGAACCAGTCCTTTTATTTTTATTTTATTTCTCTTCTCTATTTTATTTATTTTCTCCTATTTTCATATTTATTTTTATCATATCTGTGTGTTTTCGTGTGTATTTGTCCTTTCTGTCGGTAAAGGTTGACCCTAACGCGGTCTACTCTTTACCTGCGTACCCTTTTTAGGTTACCAGGTAGCGGTGACAACGAATTTGTACTGAACCAGTCCTTTTATTATTTTTATTTTATTTCTCTGTTCTATTTCACTTATTTTCTACTATTTTCATATTTATTTTTATCATATCTGTGTGTTTTCGTGTGTATTTGTCCTTTCTGTCGGTAAAGATTGACCCTAACGCAGTCAACTCTTTACCAGCGTACCCTTTTTTTAGGTTTCTAGGTAGCGGCCTTCGGCGTACTACGGTTAGTTTTAAGTTTTCCTCCCCAGCCCCCCTACCGCTGGAAGGGAGGTTAGCCGCTAGGATTTTACTAGGTTTTTAGGAACTAGGCATCTTTTTTTATACTTATATTTATACATATTACTGTCCCAACCCTCCCTAATGGATCCGCTAAGCGTTATTAACGCGTTCACCCAGGCGCTTGCTGCGGCAGGCGTCTCCATCCCAAAAGACATCCTAACGCAGGCCAGACATCAATCGCGTCCCCGGCCCCTCAGGCCTCAACCCCGGCCCCTCAGGCCTCCAACGACCAGACCCCTCAGGTCTACAGCTCTCCCGCGTCTCCCGCCTCTTCCGAGATGGACTGCGAATCGGTCGCATCCTCTCACGCGTCGCGTCGCAAGCGTACCGCTCCCGGGAGCGACTCCGAACCCGCGTCTGATACGTCATCAGATGCCGTCACCTTAACCGGCTCTCCTGAGCCCGCGTTTCAACTTGTCGCCAAGCGCTCCAAGAAGCGCTCGAAGAAAGCTTCGGTATCATCAATACCCGAGCCCTCCCCGGTGTCTTCAACACCAGCCCCCGCGCCGTTAAAATCGCTCGAAGTAACCGCGTCTCCGTCGGTCCCATCGAAGCCAATGACGCGCTGCGCTCCCGTCCCGCCGAAGCCTCAGCTCCCTCCGCCCGTCTTCCTGCGTGAAAAAGCGCGCTGGACCGCGGTTTCAAACTTGAGCAAAGACCACAAAATTAATTACTTAAAAGCCGCCAACGCTGTCAATACAATCAAAATTCAAGTTGAGACCGTCGACGACTTCCGGTCTTTCACTAGGCTTCTGTCGATCAATCAAATCGCGTATCACACCTACGCCCTCCCGGAGGAGCGTAAGATCCGCGCAGTACTACGGGGCGTCCCGTTCGAACTCAGTAACGAAGACATTCTCGACGACCTTAAGTCTCAGGGTTTCCCGGCCGTAGCAGTGCACAAGATGCACTCCAACCGCGGTAGGCGTTTTCCTTTAGCTTTAGTAATCCTGTCAAATACTCCCAACTCGAAGGAGATTTTCAGAGAGGCTCGCACAATCTGCGGACTCTCGAACATCTCCGTCGAGCGTCCCAACCCCCGCGGTCATCCTGGGCAGTGCCACCGCTGCCAGCTCTATGGCCACGCAGCGGCTAACTGCTCAGCTCCCCCCAGGTGCGTTAAGTGCCTGGATCCACATATAACAAAGGAGTGCACTCGCATTCCTGAATCCACTGCCCCCCCTGCCTGTGTGCTGTGCGGCCAGTCCGGCCACACAGCTAACTACAGGGGTTGCCCGCGCGCTCCGCGCTCCACCGTCAAGAGGGTCGCGCCTAAACCGGCGCCGCCGCTCACTCCCGCTAACTTCCCGCCGCTGCGCAACCGGGGTCCCCCGGAAGCAAAGCCCGTTCAGCCGACGCCTACTCAGGCTCTGTCTTGGAGGCAGCGTCCGGCCGTCCCACCTGCACGTTCCCGACCCATCCTAGCTCCCGTAGCTTCCTTAGGGCCGCGTCCCACTTTGTTATCTTCACCTCAGTCGTCGTTGGCTGAGGACATGAAGACCGTGTTCGACGTCATCCAAAACGTCGACATTAACGAAATTTCCGTACTCGCACGCAAACTGCGAGCCGCCCGCTCTCCTCAAGAGCGTTTATTCGCGTTAGCCGAGCATCACTCGCTCCTAAGTTCGTTGTAAATTCTTTTACTTTTGTATACATTCGTAAATAATAAATTATAATGTCTAGACCCGCGAATCCCGCGTCCAGTCGTATTAAACCCAAGGGCTTATCCCTAATATCTTTTAATGCTCGTAGCCTTAGCACCAACCTTCCCGAGATCTCTCACGTTCCTCCTCTCACTCGTCCCGACGGCACTATTGCCTTCGAAGTCGAAAAGAAAGCCGAATGCTTCGCCGACAGCATAGCGGCACAATGTTCGCCCAGCACGCAACCCACGGATCCCTCCCACATCCAGGCGGTGGAGGACGAAGTTCTCTGCAGAGAATCTCTCCCTATCACCGACGACCCCGTCACAGTCTCTAATGATGAAATCATGCTTCTCATTAGAAAGCAAAAGTCCAAAAAGGCTCCGGGTGCGGATGGAATTTCCAACCACGCACTTAAGCACCTGCCACAGCAGGTGCTTACCTTGTTAGCTATCATCCTCAATGCCTGCTTCGACCATAGCTACTTTCCAAAAGCCTGGAAAGAAGCGACAATCATAGGCATTCCCAAGCCGGGTAAACCTCTGAACATCCCGGCTAATCACAGACCCATCAGCCTCCTCAAAGCAATGTCTAAACTTCTCGAAAGAGTCATACTCTCTCGAATGCGGAACCATCTGTTTCCAAAGGATGGCGACCCTCTCATTATTCCCCACCAGTTCGGCTTTCGCGCTAAGCACTCCTGCCCTCAGCAAGTCCATCGAATCGTCGAGTACATACTCGATGGATTCTATCCGCATCGTAAAAAATCAATCGCGGTTCTCTTTGACGTAGCCAAGGCATTCGACAAAGTCTGGCACAGCGGTCTCGTTTTTAAACTCTATAAAATAGGCTTACCGGTTCGCCTAGTCAGATTAATCGCGTCGTTTCTTAAAGACCGTACGTTTCGATTCAAACATGAAGGCACGCCTTCCGCGCCTCGTCCCATTAAGGCTGGAGTCCCGCAAGGCTCAGTCCTCGCCCCTCTGCTGTACACCGTGTACACTAACGACATCCCCATCCCGCCGAAAGGCGTCGAACTCGCCCTCTTTGCAGACGATACCGCCCTTTACACTAAAGGTCAAAGGATCCCGTATAACATCATATGTTATAGTTATGTACCGGGAGCGGTACGCTTGCGACGCGACGCGTGAGAGGATGCGACCGATTCGCAGTCCATCTCGGAAGAGGCGGGAGACGCGGGAGAGCTGTAGACCTGAGGGGTCTGGTCGTTGGAGGCCTGAGGGGCCGGGGTTGAGGCCTGAGGGGCCGGGGACGCGATTGATGTCTGGCCTGCGTTAGGATGTCTTTTGGGATGGAGACGCCTGCCGCAGCAAGCGCCTGGGTGAACGCGTTAATAACGCTTAGCGGATCCATTAGGGAGGGTTGGGACAGTAATATGTATAAATATAAGTATAAAAAAAGATGCCTAGTTCCTAAAAACCTAGTAAAATCCTAGCGGCTAACCTCCCTTCCAGCGGTAGGGGGGCTGGGGAGGAAAACTTAAAACTAACCGTAGTACGCCGAAGGCCGCTACCTAGAAACCTAAAAAAAGGGTACGCTGGTAAA
The DNA here is from genome assembly GCA_923062675.1 of Marasmarcha lunaedactyla. Lineage (NCBI taxonomy): Eukaryota > Metazoa > Arthropoda > Insecta > Lepidoptera > Pterophoridae > Marasmarcha > Marasmarcha lunaedactyla. The sequence continues at coordinate 4,125,031 of OV281344.1, forward strand.
GAGTTGACTGCGTTAGGGTCAATCTTTACCGACAGAAAGGACAAATACACACGAAAACACACAGATATGATAAAAATAAATATGAAAATAGTAGAAAATAAGTGAAATAGAACAGAGAAATAAAATAAAAATAATAAAAGGACTGGTTCAGTACAAATTCGTTGTCACCGCTACCTGGTAACCTAAAAAGGGTACGCAGGTAAAGAGTAGACCGCGTTAGGGTCAACCTTTACCGACAGAAAGGACAAATACACACGAAAACACACAGATATGATAAAAATAAATATGAAAATAGGAGAAAATAAATAAAATAGAGAAGAGAAATAAAATAAAAATAAAAGGACTGGTTCAGTACAAATTCGTTGTCACCGTTAAGTATCCTTTGTACTGAAACCAGACTACTTACGCTGGGCACAACACTGCACTCAGCACAAGCACAACACAACTTAGCACAGCACTTTGAAGACTAAGGGGCAAGTACAACCTTATGCGCCTTCTCAATCTGAGCTGGGGGATCCCGCTCGTGGGAAGCCAGCCAAACCGATTCGCAGTTATACCAAATCCACTCCGATCAAAGGATAACAATGGCGTAGGATCCTTATGTTCGCTGTTTTCCTTCGACGAAGGTACAAACAATAAAATGCTCGAAGGACCAAAAAAAAAAAATGTAACGAATTACACTTTAAGACTGATAGATGATATAAATGATATAGATGATAGTTGCTGCTGCTGCTACTGATGCTGATAGATGCTTCTGATATATGGTGATAGATTCCTTATGATGCTGATACTGATAGGCGATGATAAAAGGGATGTCAAATGAAACTCGTTGAGTGCGTAATGATCACTGTTTTTATTGTAATAATGTCGAATTTATATACATCTAATATTGCTTACTCAGGTAAACGCGGTGAACGAGTGCAATGACACATTGGCTCGTACAGTGAGAGATGGACTTTTGTAATGAATATTATATAATAATTGAATATAATAAGATGTGAATATGCCGAAATATTGATGACATTGAATAAACTAAAATAAGGTAATTTGTTGCTTGCAATTGCTTCTTTGACTAATATAATGAAAGAAGATAAATTTGATTGTGATCAATAAACTCTTACATTATTGAATACTTTTTATCATTGGCGAATACAAACAAAGCCACCCAAAAGTATCATTACGCTCTATTTCCACAGCATTAGGATATAAAACCGTGTGAACTTGATATCAGGATATATTTTAGAACAGCTTTCTGTTTCGGTAATAAAAACACTTATATTCTTATCAAAAGGACATAAGGACTACAACCTACACTGCCACGTACGAACAAAGAATAAGAAAAAAAAACTGCACTTAATTAAAATTTGACTTGGCTCCCATTCTCGCAATACTTTTACATGCCTATAATATTCGCAATGTATCGTATAAACCGAACTTCTTGAGAATGCATGAAGAAAGGGTAAACTAATTTGTGTTTGTCAAAGTTTTACCCAACTTTATGAGGTAAGGACAAAGTCGGATCGAATATAACTTTACTGAGGCAAATCAACTTATTCAACTGAAAGATAAAATGTTCTAACTTTGTGAAGTGTTTCTTTCCGTCATGTAGGCTTATGTGCAATATGTGTAAATCAACATAATTATATAATGTATTCAAATTTCCTCCTATACAGGGCGTAAAAAAGTACTTTTTATTCTAAAACAGATAGAGGAATTGCTTAAACCAAACGATTTTCCTAGAGAACCTAAGCGTCAAAAATGCATAAAAAAGAATTACAATTAACAAACGCAATGCTAATAATGTCATGCAACCCGTTTTTGACAAGTGCTACATGCGCGGACTGCGCGGCTTTCTCGCTTCTGATTATCATATCAATCAATCAGTAATACAGCGTTGTTGTACAACAGGATTATACAGAAAAACTTGTTCTCCCTAACTGATAACCTGATCTAATTCTATACAGATTTTAATGGCTATCTGCCTGCAGAATAGTATTTCAGTTCCAGACACTGTAAACCACTGAATAAAAAAAATGTTTACGAATTCCTCTTATGTTCCTTGTAAAAAGTTGTTTCATTTACATCCTCATTTCTTTAAATTTAATTCAATAGAAATCCTGACACAGGAGACAAAACTCACAGATTAACGGTACTTATTTTAAAATTAAACCCTGTATAACTATTATCTTTTATTTAAGTTATACTCGTATAAGTTGCGAACATGTATCTACTTATTAACAATATTTCTGCGCTATTAACTGATTGGTAAGGTCACTATTACAATGCATCACAATGCATATCTCATTTAAATAGAAAGTCCTTTAATCTATCTTTAAGTAATCTCTTGGCCACGAATCATTACAAAACCTTTTCATTAAGTTTGTTTATGCAACTGGAAGTGAATGTTACCTGTTTATTCCAGCGTGTGGCGGTTATAGGAAACTGCAATCTATGTAATAGTCCGCGTTAATTGTGTGTGTCTTGTGTGTACATATGTGTCTAGTGCACACCTGGCAAATTTGATAACGTCCTGCCGCTATGCCAGAGGCTGTCTGTGACGTCATAAATGGCGAATAGTCTCATCGCCGGCGATTAGTGAATAGCGAGTTGATGCTTAGTTCTTGTCGCTGCGATGAACCTAGTGGAAAAAACTATTCACAGGCAGTTTGAGCAGGCAGCAACTTGGGTACCGAGTATAAATTTCATAGTTTCTACAAATTAAATCTCAGTTTGTCGAATCTATTTCCAAAAGCATTAATCATAGGAAGTGCTTTGTAGCGCCCACATGTAGCCCCTCACTACCCTGCGATTTTTCTAAGCTTACTATATAATAATTCCTACTATGTTTCCTACTATGTTCCTTACTATATAATAATAAAAGGCCGGTGGAAGCTTACAAAAAGTATAAAAATTCTGTATTGGTTTGGTCGTTTTTTCATTTTGATTAAAATACTCATTATGAATCAAATAAGAGTACTTAAGATTTAAAAAGTTTGATTAAGTCTATCAGACTGCCTATCCAGCAGTGATATGCGAGGATGCGTCCCGAAATTATTTTATTATACCAGAGACTAAGTGAACCTTAAAATGTAATTCTTCAATCCAATTTATGAATCAATAATTGGGCTGAGAAACAATAAGAGAAGCCATGTTTGCGCCTGTTTAATGTTATATTAAAATTGTAATGCCACAGCAACTTTTTAGCATTTTCGTTTTTTTGCCCTTAAATTTGCTCAGATATTTTTTTGAAGTACTTTTTCTAATCGTATGGCATTTGTTCCTCGTATGGCACTCTATTTGATGATCAACAGCATTTGAGGTCAAACTATTTTGAAATTCTGAAACTATTGGAAGAAAGGGATGACTATTATACTTAAAAGGACGCTAAATTTATATTCCAGTATTATTTTTTTAAATAATAAATTGTGAAAATCTCAAAAGGTTAACATTTTTTTTCAGATAAAATAATTAGAAAAATAACGTTTTGACTGACTATGTGAGTCTTTCAGAAACATTTGCAAGGTCAAAATTAATTGACAAAACTGCACCTACAGCGACTTTCGGGTTTGGAAGCCTAAATTACAACACAGAACATATACATTAAAATTTTCCTTTATCCATGAAAACGATTGATAGGTATAGTTGGAATCGGAATTATTTTGAACCTGAGGATTAAGGAAGGCTAGATTATTCGTCTATTAGGTACTTATAGTTACATAGCCTAGCAATCTAGTGACTTACATACTTTTAGTAGCTTTGCGTAATGTTTCAAGGCAACCAGGTGATATTCAGACCTATAACTATTTACACTTGCCTCCCTTGCTTCAGCGCTGTCTCGGTCTGCGTGCGTTCTCGAGCGCACGTCGATCGCAGACGCCTTCCCGCTCTTTTAGCCCCCGCGCTAATTGAGCACCCAAATTTCATAGTTTACCGTATTAAGTTTCTAACGCCGTTTTCACGGCGGACAGTGGCTCGTTAACCGTACTTCTAATAAGTTTCTAACGCCGTTTTCACGGCGAATAGTGGCTTGTTAACCGTACTTCGTGGAACGTGAGCTTCGTCGACGGGAATTCGTTGTTCCAGGACTCCAAGTGCCGTGTTCGAGTAAGTTATCCGCGTCGTTCTCAACCGCCCTACTGAGTGCAGGGTGGTTTTAGGAAGTTAGTCATCGTTGTTAGGTTCATATACTGTCCCTCCCCAACCCCTCCGCAATGGCTTCCCTAAGCTCTGATGAGATTAGGAAGAAGTTAGTTGATAGTACCGGTGCTGAAGGCATACATATAAATGCTGACAAGTTCCGTTTCTTAGATTCTCTCATCCCTCATTTCATGACGATAATGTCCACAATGGCCCCTCAGGCCACCCCAGTTCCCCAGACCCCTCAGGTCTTAGGCCCTCCCGCGTCCCCTTCCTCCAGTGACATGGAGTGCGAAGTAGACGTCCCTCTGCGCCGCAAGCGCGCACCCGCGACTGAGTCTTCCTCGGACGCCACCCCAACTGGCCCTGAGTCTCCCTCTTTCACCCTTGTTAAGAAGCGCTCTAAGAAGCGCTCGAAACAAGACCCGGCGCCCTCCACGCCCGTCCCTACACCCCCTGCGGCGTCTTCAACGCCAGCTGCCCCGGTGTCTTCAACACCCGCTCCGGCCCCAACTTCTGTCAAGGCCAAGGTCCCACCACCCGTTTTCCTTCGGGAAAAGGGTAAATGGACTGAGGTCTCGACACTGTGCAATGAGCACAAAATCCATTACACCCGAGCGGTAAACTCGGGTGAATCTATTAAAATCACTGTCTCGTCGATAGACGATTTCCGAGCTTTGACTAAGCTCCTCACCGATAAGCAATATGCTTATCACACTTATGCTCTGTCAGAAGAGCGTAAGATCAGAGCGGTACTCAGGGGAATCCCGTTCGAATTATCGAACGAGGCCATCCTGGAGGATCTGCAGTCCCAAGGCTTCCCGGCACTCGCGGTGCATAAAATGCACAGCAAGTACGGGAGGCAACACCCTCTCGCTTTGGTGATTCTCGCCAACGTCCCCAAGTCCAGAGAGATCCTGAAAGGGGTTAGCTCTATTTGCGGCCTCTCTGGGATCTCGATCGAGGCGCCTCATCGCCGCGGTCATCCCGGCCAGTGCCATCGGTGCCAGTTGTACGGGCACGCGGCGGCCAACTGCCGCGCACCGCCCAGGTGCGTCAAGTGCCTGGTCCCGCACTTCACTAAGGAGTGCAATCGCACTCCTGAAACTCTCTCTCCTCCCGATTGCGTGCTTTGTGGCCAGTCCGGCCACACCGCAAACTACAGGGGCTGCCCTCGTGCACCCCGTTGTATGCGCTCCAATTTCAAAAGGGCGGCTCCCAAACAGGCCCCGCGCCTTTCTCAAGAAAACTTTCCGCCGCTGCGTAGCCGGGTTCCTCCGGCTGCAAAGCCTACTCAGCCCAAGCCTGCTCTAGAAAACTGGAGGCAGCGTCCCGCATCGAATCCCATCCCGGCTCCTCGCCCATACAAACCCACTCCTCAATCCTCCGTAGCAGACGATATGCGTATCGTCTGCGACGCTATTAAAAATGTCGATGTTAGTGAAATCGCAGTCTTAGCCCGTAAACTTAGGGCTTCACGTACTCCGACAGAGCGTTTGCTAGCTCTGGCGGAGCATAGTTCCCTTCTCAATTCATTGTAGGTTCATTTAAATGAATTGATCCCTAAATCATGCTTCGGCCGACCTCTGCCCAGCCCCGGCTTCACCGGAGGCTGCCCAGAACGGCCACCAACTCATGTCCCTTTGAGCACCTTCAGTGCAACTTTCACTACAGGCGGAAGACCCGCTAGCGGGTCTCCGCCAGCGCGCCCAACTTCCCGACGGGTGTCGCTTCCGATGAAGGCTAAAGGTATACGCTTACCACAGCCAACAGGTGGTTTTTAGTGGGTAGGTGCCATTCTGGTGAGTCCCACATAACCCCCCCGCAGAGGAATTTACCTGCGGGCGGGTATGCATGACGCATCTTCCACCTCCCTCCCGCGAGGGTGCCTCGGCAGCAAAAAAAAAAAAAAAAAAAAATCCCTTGCTTCATTAGAATTACGTCCATCGCAAGAAAAAGACTTCCGTCGATTTAAACATTATATTACCATAATTATCCTCATGAAGTCAGGAATAGTAAACGCTACGTTCGATTCAGGCGCTGGTAGGGACCGGCATTTGTTCAAACCCAGCTGTTTATTTACGATACTTATATGCTTTCTATTTAATAATACAGTGTATTAAACATCAACAAACTAAAGTCATCTGTAGAAAACGAAGGAGTTAAATTATAAAGATCGTTCAGAAATTCACCTTTGTTTCGGATGGTTTACATGATTAAATTTATATTTGAACAAAATCATATCAAAATATTTTATTTTATTAAACATTTTATTCTTGTTGGAAGTCTTTTTTTATTACATCTTTAGCGATTCTACTATCCTAATTAATATTGAGGTCCTCCAAGCCTCTTATGATCCTGTCTTCATTGTTGGATAGATATTTTCCATGCATTTATTACTGTATGATGTATCAGCGTATTTTACAAACGTCATATTAAATTTGTGAACTGTTGGAAAGATGGCGTCAAATTGACACATTACCAGGAATTGGTTCCTTATCATTTTGATGTTACGAAATTAGTTCAACTTTACAGGGTTTCTATTATAAAATTATGATGTTTATTACGTAATTTAAACAACGTTTTAGGAACAAAGTTGTTGTCCTATATTATTATCAATTATTAGGTATGTGTGGACTGTTACATTTAGGTGCTTGTAAGAAGAGTATGGTTAAAATAAAAAACAAATGAAATCATCCTGTACAACACTGGAATTTGGGACGGTCTGTTTGGTGTGGAGGTAAGTAGCCTTGCGTTCCATGCCGGAGGTCCCGGGTTCGAATCCTGGTAGGGGCAGATATATTATTATATTTGCTTTCTAGTCATGGATGTGTATTTCCGTTTATTTAAGTTTATTTATAATATTTATATATAAAAAATTATCTATGTGTGTTTATATACTTCATAAGTTTATTTATCCGTTATCTAGTATCCATAACACAAGTTCTTTAATGATACTTAATTTGGGCTAGATAATATTGTGTGATTGTTAGAAATATTTATTTATTATTAACAAAGCAATCTAAAAGGAGTAACTAGAACTCCTAATTATTACGAAAAAGCCGCGAATTGGGAACACCGAGAATAAACATACATATGACAGTTATATTGTTGGGATACAAGAAAATGGCAAAAACGTTTAAAATTATAATAGATTTTCCTTGACTCGAGGTCGAATATCTGTGTTCGTCGTCTTTGGTGTCTCCGCCGCGATTCGAACGCTGTGCTGGAGTACATGAAGCTTCTTTGAAAGTATTTCATTCCTCTAAGTACGACGAGGCAGTCAATAATTTCACAATGTTGAAAGAACAACCGACAATAAAACGGATAAAAATATAAATAAAAAATGTTTTAATTATAGTCTAAGGCAAAAGTAAACTCATCATCAAAATTTTTTTATTCAAATTTTAAATAAATAGTCTGAATCAAACGCTGAATTATTTATGAATCGATTTGATGCAAATAGTTTCTTAAGTTAGTTATTTTATGAACTCGATTTATAGCTGTATTTATAAAACCTGATATAAGGAAATAATAAACTGAATAAAGCATTTAGTTACATTTTGTTTTAATATATTGAAATGTATATAATATATTTATAATTAATATAAGCATTCTGTATTTTTAACCTCTTAACATATTATGAATTAGTTTCACAATTACCATCTACCTCATAAACCAACAATATGTCAAACGAAGCCACGTTTCCTAAGTACATTACAGTGTTTATTACAAATTTGTTCGCTAAATTTTGAATATCAAATAAGTAGAGTGCGTAATTTCTCAGAAATTCATTTCGCCTTTATACGGCCGATATACCTCTTGAAGAACCTCGTGCTTTTATTAGCTGCTACAGTCTGATTTCCTGAGAAAGGGGAAAGCTCTAATTTGGTATTGAATATGTTAAGATCGTAAAATTTATACGAACTCGCGAAAATTTGAAACAAAGGCATCACATTTACACGTGGGGGTACATATTTTGTTATAAACGCTAGGATTTCATACGTAGGTGGCTGAGGAAAGGAGAAGACAATATAGAAAATTATCTTTTTTTTATTATTATTTCAAATAATTGTTGAAGTTCCGATATGGAACAAATAATTGATAAAAAGTTGCGAGGGTTAATTAGTACCATTAAGCAAGTTAAGGTTGCGTATTTAACGTTTGTTTTTGAAAAACAAAAAAAGTCAATAAGTTGTCTTGATTTTCAAGATTGCAAGAGGCTTCAAGAACTATACAAACTTGATTAAAAAGAACGATCAAATAATACCGTAATGTTTATGTTAAATAATGAATTTTATTCTTTACAACAAAAATGACTATAATTGTTATGTATTAATAAATAAATGTATCTACTTATAATATTGTATCTAATTTTCGCTAAGCTTTATTAATAAATATGATGATAATATTAATACTGTAGGGCACAAATAAATGTTCACGTGTTGTGAATATATTGTGTGTGTCTGTTAAAAACAAAGTTGTAGTAAATACTATATCTATACTAGTATAAAACTATACTAGTTAGTTATGGAATTAAGTTAATTATGGATTTAATTATGGAAGATGGGAAGTTTATTAACGTCAGTATTAGGCGCCAATCACTTTACTGTCAGCCACTTCAACATATTGGAATTTTGATTACCTTTAATATGTGCTTGAAGTTTTATTCATTCGCGTTTAGTTATAGCTACGTGTTTTACTATTCACAACAGCCAAAGTTAGCCGATAGATGGTTTCAAACCGACACATTCGACCTAGAAACTGGCAAAACTCAAAATAAACCTAATATTCCCTTGGTTTGGTTACAATATAAAGCTGCGAGTATAACGACTGGCGCGGGTTCGTGTCAGCTGGTCGCTTGCTGCCACATACCGCGGTTACGGGACTAGGGATGACACAGGGATGTTTCTGTTCTAACGATGTGAGGGCAAAATGTATGGCTAAGAGTAGTAGGATACATTTATTTGTTTTTAACAGGTTTTATTACGGAACCCAATGGAAATTAATTTAAAAATGAATAAATTTTATGAATCTTTTATGAATAAAGTTGGAAATATCACAATAAGTAAATTTCGAAGTTGAGAAACAAATATTTGAATTTGAATTTGAATTAACAACTTATTTAAAATGTACTAAAAGGAATGTTAAGTTGAAACTAGCAGTCAGTTCATTAACGCATCGATAGTGTGTAGTGAGATATAAGAAGAGATGCACAACATTTTTTTTTATATTATATTAAAATTTAATAATAATATATGTGGAGCATTTTGTTCAATAACTTGTTGGCTCCAAGCCAAACACTCAACATTTTTATAATGGGGATAAAGAAGTTTGTGATCTGGTGGTATCATGATTAATAACTACACCTTTCCCGTTACTCAGTTCCGATCGTTTGCTTATTTTTTAATTTTCTGTCTTCTTAGCCGACAAACGAGCACCCACCCACGCGACCCTCGTGCCCCACGTGCCCTGCCGTGATGGAAGGTAGCATCCGCACCCATGGACATTAATAGTCATAGGCTTTTATTCATAAATAGTAATTGTGATTATTATATCGATTAATGATGCGTTACCGACATCAGTTGGAGTTGCATTTGTCCAGTATTGAACTGGCTGTACCATGCCTTTAACAGGAACTTTCCTTCTTAAAATTTCTGACTTACGTCTTATCAGCTGTGTGCAATAAAGATCTCAAAAACGACTTTACACCCGGCGGCACAAGCTCATAATAAACGATCCCACGAAACATACTACATCACCAAATTGCGGGTAAATTCAGCCCCAGTCTGTAGTTCTTAACGGCTCTTTGTCCATAACCATTTTCGCACGTTTCTGTCGTAGGTGATCCCCATTTTGGTTCCAGTGATAATTTTGTTTCATTCTGGAGCTCGTGTGGACCTCAAACAGACAGACAGACAGACAAGACAGATTACACTTCTAAAGATATGTCTTAACTACTAACATGCCGATCTTCGGCGTCAACTTTGTCGTAACAGGGCGGCCAGGGTGAGCGGTATTGTGATTCATCTAAATTACCTGACTAAAACAGCCTGAACGAACTGTTGTGCTACTGTTACTGAAACTGTTTACTGTTCAATTTGTTTAAATTATTTTATGTAATAATTTTGTTTTCTCGCGGCTTTTGACGCGTTTTTTCCTTTTTTGAAATAATATTTCAGAACGGATCAAATTTCTTTTATAGACACGCTCATTATCGAACAGAACAACAATGCAAAAATGATGGGAAACAGATACTTTTTTTTCATAGTACAACAATGAGCCAGAAATAAACGACACAACCAAATAGATAGTTAAAAATATTAAATACAAACTGACTTTTTCCTGACCTATTACGAGCTTACGAACGATATAAACGAAGTACATAAAACCCCTTGATTGCAGCAGCTTTTAAATATTTTACAGTATGAAACGATGATAATAATAACAGTAATAATTTATTTCCACATTTATAGTGTAAAAATAATGAAACATATTAACAGCTTAGGTAAAAATCATAATTTGTTATGCTATCATTAGGGTATACTGTGCATGGTGTACTTGATAGATTTGCTCAGATTTGTATAGCTGTCACCATTTTTTTTTTTTTTTTTTTTTTAACGCAGGAAAATCCTCATGGATACCCTACCCCAGCGGGGGCCGAGGTCGGGTTATGCCGGACTCTTACCGACTAAAAACCTGCGGCTTCCGTCTGGACGCACGGAGTCGGGTCACGAGGAGCTTGCGCATTCGTTCGCGGCCCGACAGCGTTGGCCGGCGCTCTGTGCAGCGCCGGCGACGTCCCGAGAGGGAGGGGTCCCTCTCTAGTCGTCCCTCATGAGATGGTGCGCAGGAAGCGCACGCGCCATCTCGAGCCCTGGACCGGAGGCGGATTCCCCCGAACCCGCCAACGAAGGCTCATGGGACTGCGGGAGAGGGAGGCTTTCGGCAACGAAAGCCGCCCTCCGGCGTCCCGTGCGACGGCGACGAAGCGGAAGGGAGGATGCATCATCTTCCCTCGCCCTCTCCGCCGCCTCCTTCGCGAGCATTACGGCCTCGCAGAAGGATCGCACCGCCTGCCACGATCTCTCACTCTCGACCATAGCGCGAACCACGGTCGGGAGCGAGATGTCGGCACCCAATACAGAGCCGAGCGCGCTGCGCTCCGCATCCCACGCCGGGCACACCTCCAGCGTGTGCTGGGCCGTCTCGTCGAGGCAATCGTCGCAGTGGTGGCACCTGGCATTCGGTTCCCGACCGATCCGAAACAGGTAACTCCCGAAACAACCATGTCCCGAGAGCACCTGAGTCAGACGGTAGGTCAGGAAACCGTGTCGCCTACCCAACCACTGCTGGAAGACCGGACGAATTGCCTCGATAGTCCAGAGTCCGGCGCTCGAAAGCGCCAGCCTGGACTCCCACGCTTCGGTAGCCCGTTGGCGCAGCTCAGCTCTGTGCCCCTCCTGTTCCTGCAGTGCAGGCGGGTGACCCCTGGCCCGGAGCGCCTCCACGCGCCACTCGTAGAGCGACGCGAGGGCTCTCGCTTCCAGGTCCCAGGGAATAGTACCTGCCAGCACGCAAGATGCCTCACCCGAGATCGTGCGATAACCCCGTACCACCCTGATCGCCATCACCCGCTGGACTCGCGTCAAGCGGGCGATATTGCTGCGACTCAGGGCGCTGCCGGCCCACACAGGGGCACCATACAGGGCCATCGATCTCACGATTCCCGCGTAGAGACGCCGACACGACGTCTCAGGTCCGCCGAGATTCGGCAGCAGCCTTCCCAGGGCCGCAGCCGCCCTCAGCAGCCGAGGCTCAAGGCACTCGAAGTGGGGGCCGAAGTTCCACCGGCTATCCAGGACGAGTCCCAGATAGCGCATCGACGGCCTCACGTCGATGCGGACTCCGGATACGACGATATGGGCACCCCGGGGCGGCGCGTTCCGCGGGCCATGGAAAACCACGGCCTCGGACTTTTCGAGCGCCACCCGCAAACCCAATCGCCGTATGCGGCCCACCACGAATGCCGCGCCGGCGGTGGCGCGCAAGGAAGCATCCCTGTGGCTTTTGCCTCGGGCAGTGACCAAGGTGTCGTCCGCGTAACAGACTACGCCGACACCCGGCACTGTGGCTCCTCGCAGCACCCAGTCGTAGCCGATGTTCCAGAGGAGTGGGCCTAGTACCGACCCCTGAGGAACGCCGCACGACATCTCCCGCCGACACCACCGGTCTCGACCGGGGTATTCCACCGCACGCCCAGACAGGTAGTCCCCGACGACCCGGCGCAGGTACGGAGGAACTCCGTGGAATCGGAGCCCCTCCCTGATGCAGCTCCAGGGGAGGGAATTAAATGCGTTGGCGATGTCCAGAGACACCGCCAACACGACCTCCCCCCGGGCGATCGCGTCCTGCGCCAAGGACTTAACCCGCTGAATCGCGTCTACGGCAGACCTACCCCTGCGGAATCCAAACTGGCAGTCTGACAGATCCGGTCCGACATCCTCTAGGTGCTCGACGATCCGGGCGGCCACAACTCTCTCAAAGAGTTTGGCGTCCTCGTCGAGCATCACTATCGGGCGGTACGCAGATGGGGATTCCGCCGGACGCCCTTCCTTTCTGAGGAGAACGAGACGGCCTGTCTTCCACCGCTGTGGAACCTGGCCTAGGGCCAGACAGGCGTCGAAGAGTCTCCTCAGACGAGGCTCGAGGGCATCCATGGCCAAGACCAACACCCGGCCGGGTACGCCGTCAGGACCGGGGGCGGTGTTTTTGGCTCGCAGCCGCAACACCGCAGCTCCCAGCTCTCCCGGGGTCACTGACGGCGCCACATCCGGGCCGGGCTCCGCGGCAACCGAAGGCATCATGGGGGGACCGGGATGGTCCCCCGTCCGCGGAAACAGGGCCGCAACGACTCTGTCCAGGATTTGCGGCTGGAGACTTCGCGTGAGTGGGGGTGCCCAGGGGCGAAGTTTGCACATCGCCAACCTGTACGGCCTCCCCCACGGGTCGCGGTTCAACGTCCCCAGCAACTCCTCCCTCGCAAGAGCCTTAGCCCTGCCGATCGCTGCCTTCAGCTGCCGCCGGGACTCCTTGAAGGAAGCATGCAGGAGTGCAATCACATTCTCCTCCCGCATCCGCCGCCGCCTGTAATTGGTGTACTGGCGTCGTGCGACCACACAAGCTGCACGCAAATTCGTGAGCTCGGTGGACCACCAGTACACCTGGGGCTTCGGGGGACGACGCCTGGCTCGGGGCATTGACGCGTCGCAAACCTGCGACAACGCGCCCCGCAGCCATTCCGCCTCGTCCTCTACCACCACGGGGCCCACAGGCGCGGACACCCATGATTGCACAATTGCAGCTTCCTTCGCGAGGTCCCTGTCGAGGTGCCTCAACTGCCACCTCGGGCCGTCGTCAACCGGGGGCCGGAAGGGACCGGCTGGATCTGACGGGGATACGGCTGCGAGATCGAACCGAATGTATCGGTGATCACACAACACCGCCGTATCCACCACTCCCCAGTCCCGAACACGGCGCGCCAGGGCGGGACTCGCGAACGTGATGTCCACGATCGACTCGCCCTGGGGTCGCACGCACGTGCTCATTGATCCCCGGTTGAGAAGGGCCAACCCTTGTCCGAGGGCAAACTCCTCCAGTGCCTCGCCAAATACGTCCGTTCTGACGGAACCCCAAGCCGTATTCCAGGCATTGAAGTCGCCAGCGAGGAGCGCTTGGCGAGGGTGGCATTGACCGATTAAGGCGCCCACCCGTCCGAGATAAATCTCGAACTCGGCGAGTGTGCGGTTCGGGGAAAAGTAGCCACCGACGACTACAAAATCCTCAAACCACACAGCGACGTATCCCGGACCCTTCGCTACCTTTTCGAAGGGTGGGGAGTTCGCCGCGCCCCATCGGACGATCGCGACGGAGCCGTCATTGTCCCGAACCCAGTTCTCACCGGGGGGGACATAGTACGGCTCGCAGATCACGGCCACGTCTATCGACCACTCCGCGAAGCTCTGGAACAGGAGGTCCTGAGCTCTGGCGGAGTGTTCGATATTCGCCTGGAGGAATCGGAGCTTGTGGTCCATTACTAGGATTCCATGGCCACAAGTCCGTCCCCGGACACTCCAGCTGAGCTGCCGCTGGCCGACTGCGTTGAGGATGCAGTCGGTGGTGGTAGCCGCCTTTTAGGCCGAGGGGCATGGCACGATTTGCCCCCCAGCCTGTGATCGGCCGGCTTCTTGGCTGCCGCGCACACAGTGCAGTGTGCAGCGGCGGCGCTGCAGTCGCGGGCGAGGTGGCCCGGTTTTCCGCAGCGGTAGCAATTACTGCTGCGGTCAACCGGACTGCTGCACTGCTCCCGGACGTGCCCGAGTTGAAGGCACCGGAAGCAGCGCAGAGGTCTCGCTTCGAGGAGCGAGACCTTCGCCGACACCCAACCGACTAGCAGTCGCCTGCCATCAGCCACCTTGTTGGCGGCAGCCACCGGGCAGCTCAGCCAGAGCGTGCCCAGACCCGATTTGTCGAGGCGGACCTCGCCAGTCTTGATGGACGCAATTGGGCATCCACCAATTCCGGCCACCGCCGCCGCGACATCTGTAGCGGAAACTGCGTCGTCCAACCCGGACACGCGCAGTTCCGCGCACTTCGTGGGCCTGGACACGGCCACGCCCTCCCCAAGGGCGGCCCGCAACTTCTCTGCGAGAGCATCCGCCTTTTCGGTGTTTGAGACCCCGGGAATTTCCAGGATTCTCGCACCTGTGGCGGACACTCTAAAATTCACAGAGTCAATGCCGAGGCTTCGAAGATCGACCTTCTTCTTGGCCTCGGCAAGAGTTGCGGCGTAGGTGACGCCCTTTTGTACAGCCTCTGGCTGTAGTTTCAAAACTACAGCCAAGGACCGGGGAGGGCGCGGCTTGCGCCTCCGCTGTCGTCCCTTCTTGGTCTGCGGAGCCTGCTGGGAGACAGGTACCGCAGACTGGGCCCTCCGTGGTTGAGACGGCAGGGCAGCACTCTTTGGTGCCGCCTTTGGACGCCGTCTCGCCACCACATTCCACCCCTCGTCCATGGACGCAGGAGCCGGCGGCAGTGGCCGGGGCTCCCGTTGGGGTGGGGCTGGGGCAGGTTGTTTGGCTTTGGCCTTTCCCTTCTTTCCCTTTTGGGACTTCGGGGATGGGCCGGGGCCAGACCTGCCCTGGGACGTCGGGATCGCTGGTGCAACAGGCTTAGGCTGGGGGGCAGCCTTAGCCTTGTCGGCAGCCAACGGTGGGCGGAGGCGCGGTTCGGGCAGCAGCCTCTGCTGCAAGCCCTCGAACCGAGCGTCGAGCATCTTGCCCACACTAAGCAAGATGCTCCGCTCCAGCTCCTGCGCCTTGTCGGAGGACGGGGTCGCCGTTGGGCACGACCCCCCGACATTGACAGGTGGCAGCTCCTCTGCCACCCTGTCTGGGGCACGCCGCATATCGGCCCGTAATGCGGCCAACTCGCGGCGTACCTCCGCCAACTCCGTTCGCAGCTGGTCATTGTCCGCTTTGTAGCGGTCATTGGCCAGCCGCAGACGGGTCAACTCCTCTGACGCAGTGCGCTTCTGGAGTTCCTCCAATATCTCCTTTATAGAGGAAGCTGAATCTCGCAGGGCCTTAACATAAGTCCCCTTGAGATTCTTGGAGGTGCTCGCCACTTGGGATATGACCTCTATGGAGCTCATTACGCGAGTTTGCAGCTCGGTCGCCGAAGTCTCTTCCACAGCGGCATTCAACGTATCCGGCGAGCTCGGCTTTGCTCTAGCTCGGATTTTTCGAGCCGCCTCCTCCACTTCCTGCTCAGCACGGAGCTCCAACTCCGCGCGCTGAGCCGCCACCAGCTCTGCCTTGGCTTTGGCGAGGCCAACGTATTGCCCAGTGGTGGGCGGTCGGCCTCTGCCTCGGCGGGCGGTGGAAACCTTTGGAGCCGGTACAGGCTCCGACGCGGAGCTGCTGTCCTCGTCGGACGTAGCATCCCTGGCGGAATGGCTGCGTTTCCGCTGCCAGAGCCGCCCTCGAGTCTCCACCGACTCTCCGACACTCATAGCTGAGCCGGAGCTTAGCTCCTCAGCTTGAGCGTCTTCACTCTCTGAACCCATTTTACGACCGGGTTCTTGGTCGGCGTTATCAGTTTTCCAGTGTGCGTTAGCCAGGTCGTGTTCACGAGGGCCAGCGGTCTGCTGGCCCACGAGGCGGTTGTTGCCCCCCCCAGAGTACGAGGGGCGGCCCTCCACCGAGGTGGAGGGGTGGGATTTCCCGGCATCAGCCGACGTACCCACCTGGGGACCACATTTACAAGCGCTTTTGTCCATTCCAGCTATCTCCGATGACTCCACATCGTCGGCCCATTTTTTCAGGGGTTGGGCTCCCCTGTCAGGTGTCACTGCCGCCGGCTACCGGACAGACGCAGTGCACCCCGATCCCCCCAGCAAGGTAATAGGTAATAATGAGGGACGTGATGATGGTACACGCTTGACCAAGGGTTACCACTTCACTTTACGCTTGAAAATCCTAAAAAACTCTAAATATTTAATTTCATCATAGGTAACAAAAATTACACTTGATGAAAGTCTTATTTTTCTTCATTTTCATCATCACCTTTATTATTATAGAGGAAATTCATCTTGGATTTCGGCTTTTAAAAAATATCATAGGTAGACAGAGAGGAAAAACGCTGACAGAAGATAACCTAGTTACATTCACATGGAAAACTAAGAAGTTAAAAAGGTACTGTTAAAATAACAATATAAATTCAATAGAAGCGAAAGTCTAAAGATAAAATAGGATTTTTATGTCCATTTAAGAAGGCCACTATTAATTTGCGTTCGCTTAGTTGAATGAATTGTTTGAATTTTTTTATTAAAATAAGGACAAATCTGATTAAAATCCTTTCCACTTGACATAAAATCTCACAGATACGCATTTACTAAGATCATCATCATACTAAGATCATCGGTTATATTGACCTCATGATAAGAATGCAAAAATAAGCCAGATGTGCCAATTTAAAAATATTAAGTTTTTACTCAAAAATATAGCAATGGACCCATTCAAAAATAACATAAACTTCGGAATTAGTATTGAAATGGTATTCATAAAAACAGTCTTAGCTTGTCCGTCATGACAGCCTTAATAATCCTAATAGTATATCAATCTAAGGGGTAGACCGAGTGGTGTAGTGGTAAGTAGTCCTGCCTCATACGCCGAAGATCCCAGGTTCGAGTTCTGGCCGGGGCATGCATTTGTGTGATGAACATAGATGTTTGTTCTCAGGTCATGGTTGTTTGTATTCATATATGTATGTTTATTCTGGGTTCCCCCCAAGTTCGCTCTATGGTGATCCATAACACAAGCTCTGCTTACTCTGGGGCCGTACAGTTGGTGTGTTTGTCTGGGGATTTATTATTATTATTAATAAACTCAAAACTATTTTGTGATCTCAATAAAACCTACACATTAATGAATTTAACTTTTCAATAATAATGCAATAGATACCCTTAATAGGAGCTTAGTCACGTAGTGATGTTTGACAGAAAAGATTTACACGAGTTTTTCATTTATTATTATTTATTTAAAAGTTTCGAGTGTCATAGTAATGAAATTTCGAAAATAGATTACTTATCCGCGCTCAGCCACTGATGAAAAAACTTCTGATGTCCTGACAATTTCAGCCTGGAATCGCCGGATTTGCACATAAAAGGGGAATTACCTCCAAAATGTAACAGCTCGACACGACTTTTGCCAAATTTTCATTGGAAGTTATTTTCAAAGTTTGTATTTTCAAGTCGATGAAATTAGATGTTGCGTTACATATGGTAGGTTATTCGGACTGTAGAGAAGAAATTTGCGTTGATTGTGGAATTAAAAAGTTTTAACACATTCTAAACCACAAACAAAATATAACACCGACATGTATTGCAAGTTCTGGACTGTTGTCATTCGTCAATGTCGACTGCTAAATATTAAGACCTTATTGGCAATGTTTTGTCCCAATGTCTTTCCTGTCATCATGAATCTCAGACGCATCTTTACAAATCTTCGGTTACATTTACAACACTACTTATTTACACAAGTTTGTACCCGCAACTTCATTAACCTAAATTCTTAAGATAAAAGTGGGTCTAAGCGTTATACTATTTCAAATCTATCTACAGACCAAATTCGTTGAATCTATAAATTAATGAATTTACGGGATTCTTACCACGATTTTCGACTTTTATTTCACGCGTCCGATATTTCGATGCTGTTGCAAGCACCATGATCGCGGACTGGCAGATGTAGGTAGGTGGCGATGACAGAGTTGTATTGTTGGTGTTGATCTGCCTACTACTGAAACTACTCGTGGTAAGAATCCCGTAAAATCATTAAATTATAGTGAAAATAACCCCTATAGTTTAAAACAGTTAAAATTCGTTGAATGTTTGTATTAGTGAAGCCTTTTTAGCGTCATTGAACGACAAACATGCAAACTTTCACATTTAAAATATTCATTGAATATAAGAATACACAATAACAGGAAAAGATACAAAGTTGGTCTTCTTTTACGTACTTACGCATAGCACTTAGAGGCCCAGTTCTATAACTATTTTGAGCAATGTACTAGATGAGATAAAAAAAAACAGCCGTTACACATTCCCCATTCTTTTTATGCGAGCAAAAAGAAATATTGAAAAAAAAGAGCACAGTTACATCAGATTATACCCAAAACACGTAGGTGTCTTTGTGTATTGACCGATTGATATTTCGTGCGTTATATAGCGTCCGGATTCCTTTGCGTCCCCGAGGAAATCAAAATACACTCTATTTGAAAGACGTACCTACCTACCTATATGTAGGTATCGTGTTTCTGGGTCCGAAACGAAATACTTTTGTGCAGGTTTGATTCTTATTTAAAATTATTTTTCGAGTCTTGCTTTTTTTTGTTCCTTGTTTGGGCAGGAGGCAAAAAATGCATTTCCGCATACCTCTCGCGCGCGTTACAAGGCATTCGGGACTGGCTCCTAATGAGCACAACCCACTAAAACACCCCCTGAATGACTCGTGCAAATTTTTGCCACACAGCCTTCATCTGAGCGACGACCAATTGGAGAAAGAGGCCACGCTAGCGGGGCCCAGAAGGGGTCAGTTTGGGCCCAGTTTGCGCAGGATGGAGGGTTTGGCGTGGGCAAATATTGGCGAGGCATATGTCATGACGGGTCTAACGCAGGTCTTATAAAGCGTTCGTTTGTTTCTGGAAGACATTTTACTTATTCTAACTAACATAATATATAGGTGGCCTAAGTAGAAACGGGCGAGTTTCGTTGCTCTATAGACGTATGGCTTGAAAGAAAGCGTCTGGTCTAAGGTGACGCCTAAGTATTTGGTAGTGCGCTTCCAGGGGATGGGAATACCTAACATTCGAACGTGAAGATTGTCGGCGACACGACGGTGTTTGCAGTCGAAGTAAACCGCAGAACTCTTGTCTGGGTTCACATCGATGCGCCATTTTTGAAACCATGCACCGAGGGCGTTTACGGCCTTTTGGAGTCTGATGACGAGACCCGGGACACTGAGGCCTTTGGTGTAAAGGGCGCTGTCCTCGGCAAAGAGGGCGAGTTGGACGCCTTTCGGTGGAATGGGAATGTCGTTTGTGTACACGGTGTACAATAGAGGTGCGAGGGCTGAGCCTTGAAGGACTCCAGCCTTTATGGGACGAGGCGCGGAAAGCGTGCCTCCATATCTAAAATTAAACGTACGATCTTTGAGAAAGGACGCTATTATTCTAACTAGGCGATCCGGTAGGCCTATTTTATAAAGTTTATAAACGAGACCGCTGTGCCAGACTTTATCGAAAGCCTTGGCTACATCAAAGAAAACTGTGACTGTTTTCTTACGCCGCGGATAAAAGCCGTCGAGTATGTACTCAACGTTTCGATGGGCTTGCTGAGGGCAGGAGTGCTTAGCGCGAAAGCCAAACTGGAGGGGAATGATGAGGGGACCACCATCCGTTGGAAACAGATGGTTCCGCATTCGAGAGAGTATGACACTCTCGAGAAGTTTAGACATGGCCTTCACCGCCTGGATGTGGGGGGGATCCGCGGGTTGTGTGCTGGGCGAGCATTGTGAGGCAATGCTGTCAGCGAAGCATTCGGCTTTTTCTTCGAATTCGAAGGCAATAGTGCCATCTGGACGAGTAAGAGGAATAACGTGGGAGGCAGCGTCTACGCGTAAGGCTCGGGCCATACTATAATATGCTTGGTGGGACGGGGAGATATTTTCCATGAGATCGTTCATCTGAGCATCTCGGAATTCCGCAAGGTAAGACCTAATTTTGCGTTGAAGCTGATTCGCAGCTGATCTATGGACGGGCGTGGGATATTTCTTGGCTCTCCGGAGAGCCGCGTTCTTAGTTTTAATAAGATTCCTAATGGCTAAGGGAAGCGTGGGTTTGCCTTGCTTACCAAGCTTTTCGTTATCACTGATGGCTGACTTGATAGCATCAGTGAGGGAATCGACTAATAAATCTATTTTGTCCGTGCTATCTAGAGATCCGGGCTAATCGCGAGTAGAGAGGTCGGGGCCTCTAAGGCTGAAACTAACGTATTTTTAAAGCCTTTCCAGTTGGTAAAGGTCTTTGGAGAGCTGACGTTATCGTTAGGTGGCCCTAGCACGAGGGAGACAGGGCGGTGGTCAGAACCTAGGTCATCGAGCGGTTTGATAAACCTGAGATCGAGGTTGATTCGCTTGACAATTGCAAAATCGAGGATGTCAGAAGAGTAGTTCGGATTGTTGGGATAGTGAGTGGGAGTGATGGGAGAGGTTACGTCTAAGTCAAGTAAGTTAGTGATGTCGAGGAAAGCAATACCGCTGTTGATGGCCGATAAACTCGTCCAGTCAGTATGCTTGGACTTGAAATCCCCGAACACAATGACTGTACGGCCGAGGGCGAGAATGGCCTCAAAGTCGCTACGAATAGGTCTGGTGCCACTAGGTTTGTAGATTGAAGCTATGATGACATTCGGATGACCTGTCATAGCCAATCTACACACAGTGGCGTCCATGTTGAGGAGAGGAGGGGTAGTGAGAGGAGAGCAATGGAAACCTCTTTTATAGTAAAAAGCTGTGCCGCCGTGACCGTCGGCGTTGGGCCTTTCGTTACGAGTGAGCGCGTATTTGGGAATTACGAATCCCCTGGAGCGGTTTGGAGTGAGCCACGTCTCTTGCCGGAGCATTAAGTCTGGATCATTGTTCTGAACGAATAGTTTGAGCTCAGGAAGGTTAGAACTAAGGCTACGCGCGTTAAAAGAAACTAGGGATTAGCAGGTCTAGACATTGTGTTTATTATTTAAAGAATTTATACTAAAGAAATAATTCACAAGGAAATAAGTAGCGAGTGATGCTTGGCTAACTCGAAGAGACGCTCTTGAGGAGAGCGGGCGGTTCGCAGTTTACGTGCAAGTACGGAGATTTCCTTAATGTCGACGTTTTGAATAACGTCGAACACGGTCTTCATGTCCTCAGCCAACGATGACTGAGGTGGGTACGTCGTACGGGCTGGGATAGGACGGAAAGGTAGTGCGGAAACGGCCGGACGCTGTCTCCAGGAAAGAGTCGGAGCATTGGCTGCTCCGGCTTTGCTTCCGGGCGACCCCGGTAGCGCAGTGGCGGGAAGTTAGCGGGAGTAAGCGGCGGTGCCGGTTTAGGCGCGGCCCTCTTTGTGGATGAGCGCGGAGCGCGCGGACAACCCCTGTAGTTTGCTGTGTGGCCAGACTGGCCGCACGGCACACATGCAGGGGGGAAGTGAACTTGGGAGGATGAGTGCACTCCATTGTGACATGAGGATCGAGGCACTTTACGCACCTGGGAGGGGCTGAGGCAATTAGCCGCTGCGTGGCCTTAAAGCTGGCAACGGTGGCAAGCGTTGGGATCCTCGACGGAGATGTTTGAGAGTCCGCAGATTGTGCGAGCCTCTCTGAAGATCTCCCTCTAGTTGGGAGTGTTGGACGAGGGCGAGAGGAAAACGTCTACCGCGGTTAGAGTGCATCTTGTGAAGCCCTGAGACTTAAGGTCATCCATGACATCTTCGTTTGCGAGTTCAAACGGGGCGCCCCGTAATACCGCGCGGATCTTACGCTCCTCCGGGAGGGCGTTAGTATGATATGCGATTTGTTTGACCGATAGGAGCCTAGTATAAGACCGGAAGTCGTCGATGGTCGCAACCTGGATTTTGATTGTATTGCCTGCGTTGGAGGCTTTAGCTTAATTAATTTTGTGCTCTTTGCATAAGTTAGAAACCGCGGCCCATCGCGCTTTTTCGCGGAGGAAGACGGGAGGAGGGAGTTGGGCCTTAGCCAGGTCGGGAGCAGCGTGTAGCTGGCTTTGACGGAGCCCACGGGGTCGCGGTCATTTGCAGTGACATTAAAGGCGCGGGGGCGGGTGTAGAAGACACCGGGGTGGGATCGGGTGTTGAAGACACCGCTATTTTCTTTGAACGCTTCTTGGAGCGTTTGGCGACTAAGGTGAATGGCGGTAAGGTGGCGGCGTCCGATGACGCATCAGACGTGGAGTCTGAATCGCTCCCGGGAGCGATACGCTTGCGGCGCGACGTGCGAGAGGATGTGTCCGACACACACTCCATCTCGGAGGGCACGGGAGACGCGGTAGTAGTTGGTGGCCTGAGGGGCCGAGAGAGTGGCTTTAGGGGCCGAGAACGCGTTAAAAGCAATTAAGGCCTGCCTTATGACCTCATCTTTGACGGGGAAACCCGACGCGGCGAGTGCCTGGACGAAGGCCTTCGCAAAGTATAGAAAACTTTGCAAATCCATTAGGGAGGGTCGGGACTAATTATAAGATATATAAATATATAAAAGATGCCTAGGATCCGTAATAGCCTAGTGAACCCTAGCGGCAAACCTCCCTACCAGCGGTAGGGGGGCTGGGTAAAATAACTAAAACTAACAGTGGTACGCCGATGGCCGCTTCCTAGAAACCTAAAAGAAAGGGTACGCAGGTAAAGAGTTGACCACGTTAGGGTCAACCTGCGGTGAAGCCGGGGCTGCGCAGAAGTCGGCTGAAGCTTGACTTAGGGATCAATTCATTTAAATGAACCTATAATGAATTGAGAAGGGAACTATGCTCCGCCAGAGTCGCTCTGTCGGAGAACGTGAAGCCCTGAAATTTTCCTAACATCAATATTTATGATAACGTCGCAGACGATACGCATATCGTGTGTTACGGAGGGTTGAGGAGTGGATTTGTATGGGCTAGGAACCGGGATGGGATTTGCTAGTGCAGCGGGGCGCTGCCTCCAGTTCTCTGGAGCAGGCTTAAGCTGAGTAGGCTTTGCAGCTGGAGGAGCCCGGCTACGCAGCGGCGGAAAGTTTTCCTGAGAAAGGGGCGGGGCCTGTTTGGGTGCCACCCTCTTGGAATTGGGACGCATACAATGGGGTGCAATAGGGCAGCCCCTGTCATTAGCAGTGTGGCCGGACTGGCCACATAGCATGCATTTGGGAAGAGAGGGAGTTTCAGGAGTGCGATTGCACTCCTTAGTGAAGTGAGGCACCAGGCACTTTACGCACCTGGGTGGGGCGGCACAGTTGGCCGCCGCATGCCCGTACAACTGGCACCAGTGGCACTGGCCGAGATGACCGCGGCGATGAGGCGCCTCGTTCGAGATCCCAGAGAGGCCGCTCATGTTGCTGACCTCTTTGAAGATCTCCCTGGACTTGGGTACATTGGTAAGAACCACCAAGGCGAGAGGGTGACGCCTCCCGTACCTGCTGTGCATTTTATGCACCGCGAGTGCCGGGAAGCCTTCTCAGTCTCGGTCTGCGTGCGTTCTCGAGCGCACGTCGATCGCAGACGCCTTCCCGCTCTTTTAGCCCCCGCGCTAATTGAGCACCCAAATTTCATAGTTTACCGTATTAAGTTTCTAACGCCGTTTTCACGGCGGACAGTGGCTCGTTAACCGTACTTCTAATAAGTTTCTAACGCCGTTTTCACGGCGAATAGTGGCTTGTTAACCGTACTTCGTGGAACGTGAGCTTCGTCGACGGGAATTCGTTGTTCCAGGACTCCAAGTGCCGTGTTCGAGTAAGTTATCCGCGTCGTTCTCAACCGCCCTACTGCGTGTAGGGTGGTTTTAGGAAGTTAGTCATCGTTGTTAGGTTCATATATTGTCCCTCCCCAATCCCTCCGCAATGGCTTCCCTAAGCTCTGATGAGATTAGGAAGAAGTTAGTTGATAGTACCGGTGCTGAAGGCATTTATATAAATGCTGACAAGTTCCGTTTCTAAGATTCTCTCATCCCTCATTTCATGACGATAATGTCCACAATGGCCCCACAGGCCACCCCAGTTCCCCAGACCCCTCAGGTCTTAGGCCCTCCCGCGTCCCCTTCCTCCAGTGACATGGAGTGCGAAGTAGACGCCCCTCTGCGCCGCAAGCGCGCACCCGCGACTGAGTCTTCCTCGGAAGCCACCCCAACTGGCCCTGAGCCTTCCTCTTTCACCCTTGTTAAGAAGCGCTCTAAGAAGCGCTCGAAACAAGACCCGGCGACCTCCACGCCCGTCCCTACACCCCCTGCGGCGTCTTCAACGCCAGCTGCCCCGGTGTCTTCAACACCCGCTCCGACCCCAACTTCTGTCAAGGCCAAGGTCCCACCACCCGTTTTCCTTCGGGAAAAGGGTAAATGGACTGAGGTCTCGACACTGTGCAATGAGCACAAAATCCATTACACCCGAGCGGTAAACTCGGGTGAATCTATTAAAATCACTGTCTCGTCGATAGACGATTTCCGAGCTTTGACTAAGCTCCTCACCGATAAGCAATATGCTTATCACACTTATGCTCTGTCAGAAGAGCGTAAGATCAGAGCGGTACTCAGGGGAGTCCCGTTCGAATTATCGAACGAGGCTATCCTTGAGGATCTGCAGTCCCAAGGCTTCCCGGCACTCGCAGTGCATAAAATGCACAGCAAGTACGGGAGGCAACACCCTCTCGCTTTGGTGATTCTCGCCAACGTCCCCAAGTCCAGAGAGATCCTGAAAGGGGTTAGCTCTATTTGCGGCCTCTCTGGGATCTCGATCGAGGCGCCTCATCGCCGCGGTCATCCCGGCCAGTGCCATCGGTGCCAGTTGTACGGGCACGCGGCGGCCAACTGCCGCGCACCGCCCAGGTGCGTCAAGTGCCTGGTCCCGCACTTCACTAAGGAGTGCAATCGCACTCCTGAAACTCTCTCTCCTCCCGATTGCGTGCTTTGTGGCCAGTCCGGCCACACCGCAAACTACAGGGGCTGCCCTCGTGCACCCCGTTGTATGCGTTCCAATCCCAAGAGGTCGGCACCCAAACAGGCCCCGTGCCTTTCTCAAGAAAACTTTCCGCCGCTGCGTAGCCGGGTTCCTCCGGCTGCAAAGCCTACACAGTCTAGGCCTGCCCCAGAAAACTGGAGGCAGCGCCCCGCATCGAATCCCATCCCGGCTCCTCGCCCATACAAACCCACTCCTCAATCCTCCGTAGCAGACGATATGCGTATCGTCTGCGACGCTATAAAAAATGTCGATGTTAGTGAAATCGCAGTCTTAGCCCGTAAACTTAGGGCTTCACGTACTCCGACAGAGCGTTTGCTAGCTCTGGCGGAGCATAGTTCCCTTCTCAATTCATTGTAGGTTCATTTAAATGAATTGATCCCTAAATCATGCTTCGGCCGACCTCTGCCCAGCCCCGGCTTCACCGGAGGCTGCCCAGAACGGCCACCAACTCATGTCCCTTTGAGCACCTTCAGTGCAACTTTCACTACAGGCGGAAGACCGGCTAGCGGGTCTCTGCCAGCGCGCCCAACTTCCCGACGGGTGTCGCTTCCGATGAAGGCTAACGGTAATAACTACAGCCAACAGGTGGTTTTTAGTGGGTAGGTGCCATTCTGGTGAGTCCCACATAACCCCCCCGCAGAGGAATTTACCTGCGGGCGGGTATGCATGACGCATCTTCCACCTCCCTCCCGCGAGGGTGCCTCGGCAGCAAAAAAAAAAAAAAAAAAACGGGAAGCCTTGGGACTGCAGGTCCTCCAGGATAGCTTCGTTCGATAATTCGAACGGGACTCCCCTGAGTACCGCTCTGAACTTACGCTCTTCTGGGAGAGCATAAGTGTGATAAGCATATTGCTTATCGGCGAGTAGCTTTGTCAAAGCTCGGAAATCGCCTATCGACGAGACTGTAATTTTAATGGATTCACCCGAGTTGGTCGCTCGGGTGTAATGGATCTTGTGCTCTTTGCACAATGTGAAAACCTCAGTCCATTTACCCTTTTCCCGAAGGAAAACGGGTGGTGGGACCTTAGCCTTGACAGAATTTGGGGCCGGGGCGGGTGTTGAAGGCACCGGGGAAGCTGGCGTTGTAGTCGCCGCGGAGGGTGTTGAACACACCGGGGCGGGCGTTGAGGACCCCGGGGCTTGTTTCGAGTGCTTCTTAGGGCACTTCTTAATTAGGGTGAAAGAGGGAGGCTCAGGGCCTTTTGGGGTGGCGTCCGAGGATGACTCGGTCACGGGAGCGCTCTTGGGCCCGGTGCGCTTGCGGCGCGAAGGGGCGTCCGTTTCACACTCCATGTCACTGGACGAGGGGGACGAAGGAGGGCCTAGGACCAGAGGGGCCTCGGGGGCATGTTGATTTAATCCCCCCAGCTGTACCGAATCTGATGAGCGCACAATGGGCGTCCTGCACTAAGATAGGAGCCTTTGTGGACATTGCGGAGGGGTCGGGGAGGGACAACAATATATAAATATATATTCTATGAACCTACCAAGGATGACTTACTTCCTAAAAGCTCCCTACACTCGGTAGGGGGGTTGGGGACGACGCGGATAACTTACTCGAACACGAAGACTCGAAGTCCTGGAACACAGAACTTACCGGAGCGGCGACGGCGACGCAGGTTGGTGACGATGGGCTGCAGGCGACGGTATCGAAGATGCGTCGTGAAAACGACGGTCCTATGAAACTTAGGAGGATACGGTATGAAAACCTGAGTCGCGAAAACGACCCGTGAAATTTGGGATGCTCAACTAGTGCGGGGACTAGAGAGCGGAAAAGCGTTTGCGATCGACGTGCGCTCGAGAACGCACGCAAACCGAGACTGTGCCGAGTCTTGCAGACAGCTCTTGCTTTTTATTATATTTGACTAGACATGGCCATGGGTATGGAATTGATTACTACATTTATTACAATATACAAATATACATTTGGCGACAGAACTGGATCCCTATCTCCTTCTCAAATAATTGACCAGTTCAGATCTACCTGTGGAATATGCTGAGTTACTTGATTTTTGCCTAACATCTGGGTACTTTATGTGGAACCAAGAGCTCCATATGCCAATAACGGCACTGCCATTGGTTCCCCAGAGTCTCCTGTAGTTGCTGACATCTTCATGGAAAACTTTGAGGAGCGTGCCCTCCGCATGGCACCTGTTGTGTTGGGAAGATCTACAAGAGGTATATTGACAACACTTATACTATTTTACCTCAACACAAAGTAACAGCATTTCTAAACCATCGTAATTCCCTAAACACTAGAATACGATTTACAATGGATTAAAAGCAGATTAATGAATAAGCTTTCCTTGATGTTCTTATTGAACGGAATTCGAATGGTACTCTCAGTCATCCCATGTATGTAACCCACCCACACAGATAAATGCCTAAATGAGAAATCTGCTTTAGACTCCTCTTGTTTCAGAGAGCACAAGGAACTTGCGACCCCCAGCACGTTGATCATGAACTCAAGCATGTCGTCAAGGCACTTCGAGAAAATGGCCTCAAACCACTTCGTCGCCGCAGCAGAGACTGCGTCAAGCCTCATCCAGTCGAACGTAGACCTGCTTTTCTACCTTATGTAAAAGGTATAACTGACAAGATTTGTAAAACTACTCAGGCGCGACTTCATAAATTCAATATACACATCACTTACAAAAATTTGTCAACTTCTTTGTCCAGTTAAATCGAGTAAACCTTTCTAAGATCCAGTGTTTACAAAAATGACTTCGGGCTTTCCTACGTGGTCCAAACTAAACGGAATGTGTTAACCCATGTTAAATATATCAAAAACAAAAAAAAAACAAAGTCTGCAGGCTGTGCATTCTATGGACAATGAATCATTATTGAGGTTTGATTTTGTAAAAAACTTATCACAATATAAACACTTCGTACCTAAAATAACCACAGAGCCATTGAAATAAACAAAAACCCCAATTTCAGTAGAGAAGATGGTAGGAATATTTCTTCATCATACACAAACTGCAAAACCTCAAGCTCGAGATACTGTCAGCACTTTCTGTGTCAATCCTGCACGCTATGCTCGAAGATTTAGAAATAGATGAGTAGATTGAAAAATAGATGAGAAGATTGAGAAATCGATGGAGGTGATTATTCATTCGCCCTTCATAACTGTCATGACCCCTGTCATCTCAGTTGCTCGTGACCACGAATCTCGAAAAACGAAAATCGAATTTAAATGTAAAAGTATAATTCAACGCGATAAAATCCGGCTAAAAGTGTTTTATTTCATTTGTTTCTTCTACCCATTAGAACAAAATTGTATTTGTCTCTACAAGAATTAAATCATTGAGCATTTATCATGTTAAAGCTACAAAAAGTACAAACTATCAATAGAACTACGAAGTAAAAATATGAAAAAAAAAAAATATTTCTGTAAAACATTCTCAAATAACTTATGATAAAGTTTTAACGATTTACGCTATAGTGGCGCAAGGCATTGTCACCACGACAATAGCACTGCTATCAATGCAATTTAACTTTAAAATATAAAACTTTAAAGCAGTAAATCGTGTGAAATGAAATTGTAAGACAAATGTAACTTTGCTTCAAAGTTACGAGTATTTCATATGTTGACTCATTTTCCATGCATGGAAGTTTATTATAGTTTTGTTATAATGCCGCCTTTCACTGCTCTTGAAGTTTGAAGTTTAACAACGATAAAAGATTTTACAAATATTTATTGCTATAATAGCTTATCCTCTCTATTTGCGGCGAAATTCATTAACTTGGGTAACGGGGTTCTCATCCTCTCGTTCTAACTTTGAGATTTGTCTTCAAAACATTTACTTATCACCTCATTATATCAGTCAATCACATAATAATATATCCGCCAATTAGTAGATAATTGAGTCGGGCCGTTTGTTTATAAATGACGTAAGTAGCCTTGTTGTAACTGCTGGATGCTCTGTGATGAAACTCTTTCAGTTCACAAGTTTCATAATATACCATTACAATAAACTGACTCTTTTTTTCAGTACACAACACTACTGAAACACGGGTATCGATTAACAGTTTGTATTTGATACTGGCGTACCAAGACAACTCAGAACTACTTACATATATAACAACTACAAGTGGAAAATATTAGTAGTTTGTATAATAAACAGTAATTATGAATTGTTTAGGTACTGAGAACTGCGTTTTTTTGACCTCTTGGTGAGAACAGCGATCTATACACCAATAAGTTTCATACTAAATAAATTTTATTTTTGTCTAAATACATAATTAGATAAGATTATTTAAAGTCGATAGATCATTAAAAGATTTCGAGTAAATGAACGTGCAAGTGCGTTATTGCGCATTTATTAGCTGTTTTAACGTTATTGACGTATTTTTTGACATAATTAATCAATAATTATTTTAAATACCTTTAAAAACAAGAATATTTTCTCAAATTTTATTCGTTTTTAGAACAGCATATTTCAAACCCTTTGGAGTTCAAAATGTAATTTAAAAATCATTGCTTGCACATCCTTAGTTTATTAAACTAATAAAATATTTCTCAATTATTCAACGTTTAACCAAGTGGTTACAAGCTAAAATTCTTTACGGCTTCTTGCTTTAAATTAAATACTTAGGAGCTTAAAAAATACAAACAAATAAACGAGTAATTCAACAAAGATCTCATATTCACATTTAAACGTTAGAAAACATCCAACAAGCTGTCGCAGTAAACTAAGTTAGACAGCATACAGCAAGTTAAATGGAGCGTGCACGTGGCTCTGTAAAGATAACGCTATGCTTCGTGCTGCCGCGAGGCAAGATACTATGTGTAGCTGGAAATAAATATATCGTTTTGAAAGCCTAGGTATGTAGAAAGAACAGTTGTTTGTTGGGGAACATTTTAGTCCATACAAATGATTGAGTATTTTGTAACGATTAAACGGAGTTCAACGAGTGATAGCGCAAAATCATCGGATCCAACAAAATTTTATAATCAAATATAAGCCCACCAACATCTGTTCAAAGAACTCTCGTCTATACAAAGTTTCAATCAGGAAGCGTGTACACCTTGGCACAGGAAACAAAAAATGGCAGGCAAAATGTTAAGTTCGACTTCGGTATTAAATTGTGCGTTTCGTTTAACGATAAAGAAAATTAAAAGATTTTTTCAGTTTGAAGCATGACCTAAATTGTAACAATCGCAATAAAATTTGTGTGATGTTCAAGTTTTTTGGCACGACAAGGACGTTACACGATTTGACACGAATCGAGCAATTACCAAACAGATGGTCAAGTTGCCGTGGAACAAAAGGTATTAATGCTCGTCTTTGACGCCAGAGACCGAGATTTGAGTCCTACCGCGGGTAACAAGAATTTATGATTGTCGGTC
The DNA here is from genome assembly GCA_923062675.1 of Marasmarcha lunaedactyla. NCBI lineage: Eukaryota > Metazoa > Arthropoda > Insecta > Lepidoptera > Pterophoridae > Marasmarcha > Marasmarcha lunaedactyla. The sequence continues at coordinate 4,155,837 of OV281344.1, forward strand.
TTTTTGCATTACTACGATGCAATTGAAATATTCATATTTGGATGGACTACAATTATAGTTTTTTTTATATATTCGGAAGGAAGTAACGACAATTCCAGTGAAATCTATAAGACCATTCTAAGAAACAAACGAATAAAGAAAATACCATCGCTTTGAATTTTTGAAACAAATGACAAAAAAGAGGAATGGTTGTACCTGGGTGGGTTTACAAACCGTGTGGATGCAATCATGGGTAAGTACTGAATAGCCGGGAGTTGCCGGAAGTAAGCGGAAGAGTAAAGAAGAACAGGAAGGAGAAAGTTTTGTGAGAAGATGTGGTACTAGTGGAAAGATGCTAGGGCTAATCCAGTGAAAAAGAGGTTTACGTAGTCGAAATACGTGAAGTCAAGGTCTGTCTAAAGGAGGACCATGTTCAACGTCGACTTTAGGCGATGTGGTACTAGGGGAAAGGTTGTGCCGGTGCAGTGGGAGATGTACGGAGTCAAACTGCGAGAGGTCAATATCAGTGCGGATGTTTCCTGCCAGTCCCGTAACTCACTTCCGTAACAGTATCTACCCATTTAAAACAGACAAAGAAAAAAAAAACATTACATTACAGATCTTGGGCAGTAGCCTGTACTAAATACACGCAAATAAGCATTGCATACCCTGTAGTACCATACATAAAACTGATAGGTACCTACCTATCTATGAAAATGACACAGCTCATAAATATCCTAGGAAAATCTCCCCCATATTACATAACAATAAAATCACTGGAAATGTTTTAAAATGTGTAAAATATAATAACGGATGCCATGTTTCTTTTTATAGACAATGCTGTTAAAAGAGCGTTTAGAAACTTAGGATTCATTTATAGGGTAACTAAACAGTTTAGAAAATAAAAAGATCTAATAATTTTATATTTTGCTTTGTGCGTGCTATTTTGGATTTCGGTTGCATAGTTTAGCAACCATTTTTTATATATCACGACAATCGGATAGAAAGAATTCAAAAAAATTGATTAAATTTATTGGATTTTCGTTGTCAGCATTTTGAACGATCTATCACCGATTCTTTCAGACACTACAAGCTATTGTCCCTTCAAAATCGCAGAACAAAATACGACCTGTTTTGAACTTAATTAAATGTAATGATTGTTTAAAGGGAAAATAAATAGAAACAAAAAATGATAACTAAATACCCCTAAAAATCATAATATAATCTTGCCTCACAGCCCTTGGGCTATCCTTATATATTTTGCGATATCGCGCCATCTCTTAGCAGTTGTTGGTACTCACTTACTGAATGGCACACAATGCATGTTGAAGTTTTGGAGGCACAGCTTTTTTTTTATATTTATTATTAGGGTTTTTGTCAATTGGACATGTCAACCCTATCGTTACTTATACTATTATCACTTACATAATGAACATTTGTACAGCCAGTATATGTCCATAGCTATTTCAGATATTGGTACACTACACACACTTTGTATCAAACCTCCGTCTAATTTATTTAATTTATATTTTTGCATTACAAAATTCCTTTCTGTCTCATTTTCAGAGCATTCCTATCCAACCGTATTGAAAAACGCTTTCAAAGATAAGTTGTTGATTTTTTATCAGGTTGGCCGTGTTTCAAGCGTTTATATTTAGTAATTATTATTGCATGGATTTTTAGCCATTACTTTTTGTTGTTATTTGAATATTGTGATGATAGGTTTAACTGTATTTATTAGCTGTAGATAGATATTCATAAAAATATATGTGATCGCAAAATCTGTATAATGTAATAAAAATCTGCCACTTTCTCGGCACTTTTCATAACTTTTTCAGATACTCATGATCCTGTGAGCGCTACCCACACTTCCAAGGGGCAACATGGGTCCGGTCCGATGGCCCGTCGGTGGGACAAAGTGGGTTTGGCTCGACGGCCCGTCAGTTTTTGCTGCGCCAAAAATTGCCGCAATTGTTTTTTTGTCGTGCACACCCAAACTTAATGCCTGGGCACGCTACGGCCTAACTTTATTACACAGAAGTCATTAGACAAGCTATAAAAGACGCGTGTCGAAGGGTTTTTATTAAAAATTCTATAAAACGATACTTCTAACAAACATATAAATTTTTCCCTTCAATAAAACTAATAAATCCACGGTGCCTTAAAAACCTGCTATAACAGATAAAAGATGCACCCAATTACTCTTAGACTGCTCAAGTCTTCGAACGATCTCAATTTCATGAAAAGGTGTTTCTATGCAACGAACACAGAATGAAAGAAGATTCACATTCTATAGAGAATCTGCAGTGGCCCATCCGACAGGCGGATCAACGTAAAAGAGGATTTATTCAATTCCCCTCTAGCCTAATAGTCTTTGAAATATAACTCTCTTAAAGCGTCAATATGTATTTAAAAGTTGTGAATGCCACGATACGTTGTGTAGGTGTATATTTTAAATCTGACAATATAATTGAAATTCATTTTAGCTCAGATTTTAAAACAATAAAAAAAATTATAAACTATTTACTTTTCTTTGATATGTTAGTATTTGGAACATGGTGTAATTTTACTAGCTTCCTCTACGTAAGTATTATCAAAATACAGAAATTATTTTATGTAATAAAAAGCAATAATTATTTGAATGGGATTAAGATTTGATTCAAATATCTTATAAATGTGTAGACAATATCTTCTTTTATTGTAAACAATTTGATTTTTAGTTTTGTTTGTTTTGGGCCACATAATTTACCTGCAAGTGATAATGTAAGCAGTGTTTCTGTTTCAAATTGCATGTGGTGTGAACCTACCTAAGTTGCACATTTATATTTTTGTTAATTTATCTGTTGCAAAAAGCAGTATCTATTTTGTGCTACATGACATAATCATCGATGGAGTTTACTTATTTCAAATAATTTTGGTAGAATCAGTTTTGGAGGGTTTGAGACCTAAAAAATACATGTTCTTGTTGCTGATTATTTCAAAGATTGTATGAAATTTATTGTTTATATTGTAAAATGGTTTATATATCGTGATATATAGTAATAAAGACGCAGTTATAAGGCGAAGGTTTCAAATTCCTTCCAAATGCACAAAACTATTCTGTGAATACACAGAAAAGGGTTTTTGAAACCTTAGTTAACAATCACACGTGTAGATAATCTTACTTTTAGATAACTGCAGACACATGTCAAAATTTTACTGCTCGTACAACGTAGTACATAATTGTACACGGTGACACATCGAGATAGGTCAGTTTCGGAAAGATTGCAAGGCTCTTCTGGAAAAAGATAGTAAAATATAGCATTATTTTTTAATTGAGATTAACCTTGAGATAAGGTTCTATACTAACATTAATTTTTAGAACAAATATTTTGTAACAAAATGAAACACGATTATTTTTAGATATGGTTGGGTTCTGTCGCGAATGCGAATGCGAATGTGGGTAGGTATAAATGTTCATTTTATTTCTTTAAGTCACGAAAATGTATGTGGATAGGTACAAATTAGTAGAACGGATGGAGAGAGGGGAAGCAAGCGTGCCGCGAGCGGGACTTGATCCCCAACCGGCGAAAGGTTAAGAGCTGCCAATTGGTAAGTGATTTTATATTTCACTCTCAGCTTTATTTGATCATTTTATAATGATGTATTTATTATATTGTGTGTATTATGTGTGTCTAACCGGTGGCGTGCGGTACTGCTTGCGAGCAGTGATCAGCTCAAACCACAATGAGATTTACCAGTATCAGAATCTAAGCGATGCATGGGGTGGCTGTAGGGGAGGTTGGAGGCCACTAGGGGTACATCTCCAAATCGTATCAGCTGAGGTACGTATATCTTCAACCAGGAAGATTAGGTACAGGCTATAACCAGATAGCTAATACTTACATACTTAGAGATTCGTCCAATACCGTTTAGGATGTATTTGACGACAGCGTGTGTGTATCCATAAGATCAGATAACTGTCGTGTCAGTTAATGAGTATCAGATTCAGATCAGATTGTGTGGACAGGTGTGGCTATAAAAGATATGCCACTGAAGGAGTGTAACTCCTATTCAGGACCACTGATTAGTGGTCACGACGAGTGTTTACTCGATTCAGATTCAGTGACTTAAAATACGTGTGCACTAAGGTGCAGGTAGGTACGTATATTTGGTGTGTAATAATTCGCAACTACAGATATCAGGTGGTTGGCGACAGGTTCGATTATCGTTAGTGTGTACGAGTATTTTTTAAATCTTATAAGTAAGTTTTTAACTCTGAAAATCGACATCGTGATTCCTCAGAACAAATATCTCTCTTTTATAGTTTTAAATTTTCTCATATTGAACTGTCTCGATGAATCACCCCGTATATTTTAAAAAACAGAATTAAAGTTCGATTCCGTCTTTTTATAGTATCATCATAGGTTTAAGCAACAGTTGCTTTAAAAATAAAATGAAACGTCACATAAATTATATCTTAATTGGAAAGGGGAGAGTAAATATCAAAACAGTGTAAGCTAATTAACATTTTCATCTTTGGTTTCTACTTTCTATTACTACCACAACAGAAACAATACAGAGTAGAATGTTGCATTTATTATGAACGAAGTTGTGTGCTTTTTAAATTATTGTTTAATTGAACTATGAGTTTTATTGGGAACAGAGATATCTGTGACCTTTTAACATTAGATAAATATATTTATCAAAGAGCAATATTTGTTACGGTACGTAATACATTTTAAATTAAGAATAGTAAAAAATGCAAAGGTAGTAAATTTGCAGATGCAAAATTTGTCGTCTCCGTTACGTTGTGAGTTTGTAATGTAAGGTATAAAAACAATCGTGGTTACTTCTACGATTGGCGAGAAATTCATACAAGTCCTTTTGTAAAAAATATAAATATTCTGTTTAATTGGCAAACGTATTATAAGTGGAACGATACTGGCCATATCGCTTTATAATGTAATATGTTAATGTTACTAAGTAACACTTCAATATATCAGCTAAACCTATAACCAAATTTAAAACTACTAATCAATGGTCGTTATAATGAGGCACTTTTAGGCTTTTTTATCCCCAGAAGGCAAATGACATAGGTTAATTAATCCAAGCCTGTACCGTTTATTAATTAGTTGTATCAATTAAGAAACATCCTATATTCAATTTCCTTTGAAGATAAACATTAAACTATGTTTTTTATTTAAAGCTTAATAGTCAATTAAAACCTATTGTAAATTGAAAGTCAAGAAACAGAATTTTATTTCTTTCTACTTAAGGATATTTAATACAAATTGACTTTACAGTAAAACCTATATGCCAAATTTACAAATAATTTAAAAACGCATCTTTACGTTAATGTTGTCGTTTTGAAAAAAAAAATAAAGTATTGATTTTATTTTCAAACTGGTCAATAGCACGAAATTGTTTTTGTTATTGCCTGTAACATTTTTGTTATTTCCAGATACTGGAAACTAAATCACCAGTAAGTTGTAATTATTAATTGTATCAAGTTGTAAGTGTCTGCAGTTGACAAATTACAGAACCAAAAATAAAGTGATCACAATCACAAGGTTAGTGAAAGTGTATTTTTTCACTTAAAATTTTGTGCTCTCATTGCCTGCCTCTCCAAAATACATTGTAATGTGTTTTATTAAAGTGTACGTTGGTATAGCCACCATTTCAATGGATAACCTTAACGTTATACTCTCAATTTATTGAATATTAAAACATTTTAAATAACCAAAACTAAGATTTCGTCGTATTGCTCAAATTCTAAGTAAACTTTCCGAAATGTTTGCAAAAACTTCAAATTATTGTTAGATTGAAATTAACAAGTTGTAATTAGCAAGTTTTATGGATCGAATTTATTATAATAGGCACCTATATAATGAAGTACAATCATACAATTCCATACTTGCTCAATATCAGCAATAAGAATTTTTATAAACAAACATATTTTGTTAAGAACTCATAGCTTAGCAGAATCATAACTTTGTTCATCCCTCGACTTCATCTTTCAGAAATTAATAAATATCAGGTTGACAAAAAAAATTTAAATTTTACTTTTCAGATGATGAGAGTTATTTGCTTATGCTGGGGTTATCTTTTTGTGGTAACCAATGGACGGTCCGTAAAACCCTTTAAAGCATGTGATGGTATTATAATCAATGACGTAAATCATGAAAAAGAAGTTTTAAGGTCAGCCGTCGAGGCTCCATATCAGCTTGCCATCGATTATGACACGAATAATCTATTCTTCAGCTATACTGCAAATAATGGAATTGACATATTCAAATCCGCTTATTTCAATTTAAAAACGAACGAATACAATGAGATACCTGGTATTTCTGGTGGTTTTGCTAATACAGTAGACAAGCAATCTCAGATCGTGTACCTTGGCGGCGGTGACGGAATTTATAAGTTCAATTATGAAACGAAAGCCGCAAAGAAACTTCAAATTACAACAAAGAGTATTTGGCAACTATCTCATAATAAAGATTTATACTTCACCACATACCCCGATGAAAAACTATATAAGTACAGTAATAATATAGTTGAGGTTGTTCCGGAGTTGCAACACACAACTGTTTTATTAGCAGCTGTTGATAATGATAACAACATTTTATTTAGTAATACATCTGGGCTGTTTGCTTACAACAAGGCCACAGAATCAATTGAATCAATAGGAGCGTACAATGTGAACGGGATGACAAATGATATAAATGGCGAGATATATTTCTCTACTCCTGCAGGTATTTATTATGTAACGAAAAATATGACAGTTAAAGAAATTGCAAAAATATCAAACGTGTTCGGAGTTGCTGTAGAGGGAGATGGAAGTATTATCTATGCAGACAGATCAGCTGTCATTAGACTACACCCTAGTAAGGAAAAATGCTACGTTGAAAATTCTAAAGATTTAGAATCAAAATAATAGCACGACATTTGCAAGAAATCATCTCATTGTGTCACAAATCATCCCGTTTATTGCTAATCGTTTGTAAATGAAAATTAATTTTAAAAATATATATTATAACAGAATCATTGTTTCTTACAAAAACTATGTCAGTTTTATTTATCATCACTTCTTCTTTTGTAATTTTCAAATTGTTTTTAACAAACATAAAATCCTAATTTAAGTCCTGATAGAGGAAATAATGATTGATACTGATTTGAAGCATTTTCATTATTGAAAATCGTTTTGGAGTTTTGACGATTAAAGATATTAACTTTAACTAAACGGATATTTGGATCTAGGTATACCACTTATTTAAAATACTTTTTAATTTATTATAAACTTCTCATTGTAGTGTATTTAGGACTGAATAATTGTTATAATAGTCACTTCTCCAACACTTATTTTTAAAGCATATGTCTCCTTTTAAATAAAAAAAACGTATCAGTTCATATTTTTGTTTATTTTTTTTTGTTTTTAATTTGTAAACTGTTGCCTCTAGTTAATTGAGATTTTTGTTGTCTCAATTGTTAGTTTAAAAGTTCTAGAACTATGGTCTTGACAAACTCTAATAGGGTTTTAAGACCTTAAGATAACGAATGTTGTAACATAGTAAATAAATAAATATCATATTAATTATTTAACAGTACTTTGCCTAAAAGTTTAGTCATATCAAATTTAAGATACGAAGGTCTGGTACTCTCTTCGCCTTTGTGAACAGTTTAATATCTATCTATGTATTCAAAGTGCCATACACGAACCATCACTGCCGTCGTTGCTCCCACTGAATTCATTTGTTATTTTCCTTGATTAAAGTAAACTAGTAAACGAAAGGTGACAAGCCCCTTAAAAAACAGACATCAAAAATCTTCTTCCCGGTCACCTGATTTACTAATCAAATGGTTCACAATACAAGACACGACATGAAATTTCCACAAGCCACAAGCTTCTCACAAGGCCATCTTTTGCATCATTCTATATTATGCCGAGGAGCAAATATTTGAGGTTCTGTGACTCTATATTACATTTTAAATTTGCATATCTTGAATCTAACATTTGCCAAATGATCGAAATATACTTTAAAGCGATTGCATTTATTTATTGTTTCAAAATATAAGGTTTTTTTGATATTTCCGTACTCTTTAAACGAAATGAATTTTGAATGTGCCTTAAGAAACGGACAATTTTTGGCCTTTCATTGAATTCAACAACGGAGATTGGAAAAACTAAACTAGGAACGTGATGTGAAATCGAGATGCAGGCGATCAACTAAACAGGTTTGTGAGTCAATGGACACTTGAAGGGTGAATGCGTAGAAGATGCTGTACCGATTGTCGTTAATAAGAAACTTTTGTTGGATGTTGTTCTCGGATCATGGTTGTGTGTATTTATATATGTATGATTATTCTGGATTCACCCCAGTTCGCCGTATGGTCATCCATTACACAATCTCTGTCTACTTTGGGGCCATATAGTTGGTGTGTTTGTCTGGGGATTTATTATTATTATTATTTTTAGACCCTTTTAAAAAGGGTTTCCAGAATTTTTCTGAGCGCAAATGTTCTTCGATTTGTTAACACAATTTTTTTGCACCTTTTTGATGAATCAGAAAGTTTCTATTGTCTTGGTTTTACACATTTACAAACAGTGAATTTCAAGACATATTTTAAATAAATAGTGAACGCATTAATTTTTAAATAGAGTTAATAAAGTTATATCTTTAAATTTCTTTTTGTCGCATCATTGCTTTCCATATGTTACGGGATATGATTCTTCCCATCAATTATAAATATTTAAACTTTTTATACTCGTAATAAGAAATTTTGCAACTCTCGCACAATACACAGCCTGAACACAAGCCATACGACTTAGTCAAACCGAGGTCTCACTGTGCTGCAACACTCGTGTAAGTTAGTATTCTGCCCGAGTTCATGATATGAATTGAAATCGATCATTTTGAACTTCATGCAGCATTTGAGTCATGGAACAAAAATCCCATTGACCATAATAGGGCAGTTAAAGGGCTTTTCGTATTTGGTATGTAATATTTTAATTTGAATTTATTGTTGGTTTCTGACTGATTTCAAAACTAGGATATAAGAAATAATAACTGTATTTCGTCACTTTTCATTTGTATTCCCGTTATACAATGAGCGAGTCTAAAGAAGAAATTTGATATATTCTAAAATCTTATTTCAAAGAAGCAAAAAATCGACATAAGCCTTAAAAATTTATTTATTAAAATTTGTGACGTTTGTAGAAATGATGTAGTGTCAGTAAGAATAGCACAAACTTGTCACAAGCGTTCTAAACCCAAAAAGTTTTAAATCCAAGATACTGCTCGCTCTGATCTGACCTGTTACGGATAAAGTCGATGCCATAAGTGGAACATGAACGGTATATCTATATCATAAATAGAAGGCCGAGTAGCGTATTGGTTAGTAGCCCTGCCTCGTACGCCGGAGGTCCCAGGTTGGTCATCCATGACACAAGCTCTGCTAACTTTGGGGCCATACAGCTGGTGTTGGTGTGTTTGTTTGGAGATTTATTATTATTATTATTAATTGATCGAAAGACTCGAGTTTTAATCTATTGAGATCACTCGTGAAGAAATAGGGATCACCTGCATCTACAGGATAGTGCAAAAGTTCATGGTGAAAGAGTTGTGTGAAAACTTAGATAACCCACAATAAGGTGAAGTTGTGTTTTTGGTGGAATTGGTAAGGCATAATTAATTATGAGTTTTTGTGACCGGGTAAAACAGTCGTTTCGTTCCGCATTCGAGAGAGTATGACTCTTTCGAGAAGTTTAGACATGGCCTTGAAGAGGCTGATGGGTCTGTGATTAGCCGGGATATTCAGAGGTTTACCAGGCTTGGGAATGCCTATGACTGTCGCTTCTTTCTAGGCTTTTGGAAAGTAGCTGTGGTCGAAGCAGGCATTGAAAATGATGGCTAACAGGGTAAGAACCTGTTGAGGCAGGTGTTTGAGTGCGTGGTTAGAAATACCATCCACACCCGGAGCCTTTTTGAACTTTTGACTTCTAATGAGAAGCAAGAGTTCATCATTAGAGACTGTGACGGGGTCGTCAGTGATGGGGAGAGATTCTCTGCGGAGAACTTCGTCCTCCACCGCCTGGATGTGGGAGGGATCCGCGGGTTGCGTACTGGGCGAACATTGTGCCGCTATGCTGTCGGCGAAGCATTCGGCTTTCTCTTCGGCTTCAAAGGCAATGGTGCCGTCGGGACGAGTGAGAGGAGGAATGTGAGAGGCGGCGTCTACGCGTAAGGCTCAGGCCATACTATAGTACGCTTGGTGGGACGGGGAGATATTCTCCATGAGATCGTTAAACTGAGCATCTCAGAGTTCCGCAAGACGATACCTAACTTTACGTTGTAGTTTGTTTGCAGCTGATCTATAGGCGGGCGTGGGATATTTCTTGGCTCTCCGGAGAGCCGCGTTCTTAGCTTTAATGAGATTGCTAACGGCTAAGGGTAGATTGGGTATACTTCGTTTAGTAACCTTTTCGTTTACACTGATGGCTGAGTTGATAGCATCAGTGAGAGAGTCGACTAATGAATCTATTTTGTCCGGGCTATCTAATTGGTCAGGAGAGATCGCGAGCGGAGAGTTTGGGCCTCTAAGGCTGAAGCTAGCGTATTTTTAATACCTTTCCAGTTGGTAAAGGTCTTAGGAGGAGTGACGTGATTGTTAGGCGGTCCTAGCACGAGGGAGACGGGGCGGTGATCAGAGCCAAGGTCATCAAGCGGTTCGATAGACCTGAGATCGAGGTTGATTTGTTTGACTATCGCGAAATAGAGGATGTCAGGAGAGTAGTTAGGGTTGCCGGGATAGTGAGTGGAAGTGACGGGAGAGATTACGTCTAAGGCGAGTAGCTGAGTGATTTTAAGGAGTTCTCTACCGCTTTGGTTGGTAGATAGGCACTTCCAGTCAGTATGTTTGGAGTTAAAATCTTCAAACATAATGACTGAATGGCCGAGGGCAAGAATGGCCTCGAAGTCGCTAAGGATAGGTCTGGTACGATGGATGTCACTAGGTATGTAGACTGAAGCTATGATGACGGTCGGATGACCAGTCATAGCCAATCTACACACAGTGGCCTCCATGTTGAGGAGAGGAGGGGTAGGGAGAGGAGTGCAGTGGAAACCTCTTTTGTGATAAATAGCTGTTTCGCCGTAACCGTTGGGCCTATCGTTACGAATGAATACATAATTGGGAACAGCGAATCCCCTGGTGCGGTTTGGGGTGAGCTACGTCTCTTGAATAAGCAATAAGTCAGGTTCTTTGTTCTGAAAGAACAGTTTGAGTCAGGAAGGTTAGTACTGAGACTACGAGCGTTAAAAGAAACTAGGGATAAGCCCTTGGGTTTGATACGACCGGACGCGGGATTTGCGGGTCTAGACATAATATTTGCTTATTTACGCATTTATACAAAAATAAAAAAATAAAATTTACAACGAACTTAGAAGCGAGTGATGCTCGGCTAACGCAAATAAACGCTCTTGAGGAGAGCGGGCGGCTCGCAGTTTGCGTGCGATTTCGGAAATTTCGTTAATGAGGACGTTTTGAATGACGTCGAACACGGTCTTCATGTCCTCAGCCTACAACGACTGAGGTGAAGATGACGGAGCAGGACGCGGCCCTACGGAAGCTACGGGAGCTGGGATAGGACGGGAAGGTGCAGGCGGAATGGCTGGAAGCTGCCTCCAAGACTGAGCCGGAGTAGGCGTCGGCTAAACGGGCTTTGCTTCCGGGGGACCCCGGTTTAGGCGCGACCCTCTTGGCGGTGGAGCGCGGAGCGCGGAGCACGCGGCCACCTAGGAAAATAGAACAAGTAAAATAAAGAAGAGAAAAAAAATTAAAATAAAAGGACTGGTTCAGTACAAATTCGTTGTCACCGTTAAGTATCCTTTGTACTGAAACCAGACTACTTACGCTGGGCACAACACGGCACTCAGCACAAGCACAACACAACTTAGCACAGCACTTTGAAGACTAAGGGGCTTAGTCGCAAAGAACAATCGCACTTCGATAGCACTCAGAGGGAGTAGAAAAACCTTGAAAACCGTAGCACGGAACCAACACGCTAAACTATGACGTCAGTAGACTGAGCGCCACGGAATATCGGGAAGGGACCGATCAACGGAGAACGGGGTCTTGCACGTCCGTACCGGGTGGCGATCGGAGCGAGAATCGGCATTTACTAATAATACTCTTGCGTAAAAGTAATTTATTTTGCAGGCAAAACTAGTGACACTACGCTTAAGATGCAGGTGGCAGTCAGTTTCACAACACTCATCGTGCGAGCGAAAAAGGCACGAAGGTTGACCCTAACGTGGTCAACTCTTTACCTGAACAAGTAAAGACCACCGACGACTTCCAATCTTTTACTAGGCTCCTATCGGTCAAATAAATCGGGTATCATACTTACGCCCTCCCGGAGGAGCGTAAGATCCGCGCGGTAATACGGGGCGCTCGTTCGAGCTCGCGAACGATGAAATTCTCGAGGAGCTTGAGTCCCAGGGCTTTCCAGCTGAAGCCGTGCACAAGATGCACTCCAACCGCGGTAAACGTTTTCCACTCGCGTAAGTCATCCTGTCCAACACTCCCAACTCGAGGGAGATCTTCAGAGAGGCTCGCACAATCTGCGGACTTTCGAATATCTCCGTCGAGCATCCCAACCATCGTTGACACCCTCGGCAATGTCACCGTTGCCAGCTGTAAATAGTAAATATAATGTCTGGAACTGCAAATCCCGCGTCCGGCCGTATCAAACTCAAGGGCTTATCCCTAGTTTCATTTAACGCTAGTAGCCTTAGTACTAACCTTCCTGAGCTCAAACTGTTCGTTCAGAACAACGAACCCGACTTACTGCTTCTCCAAGAGACGTGGCTCACTCCAAACTGCTCCAGGTGTTTCGCTATTCCCAAATACGCGTTCACTCGTAACGATAGGCCAAACGCCGGCGGTCACGGCGGCACAGCTATTTACTATTAAAGAGGTTTCCATTGCTCTCCTCTCCCAACCCCACCTCTCCTCAGCATGGAGCCCACTGTGTGTAGGTTGGCTATGACAAGTCATCCGAACGTCATCATAGCTTCAATCTACAATCCTAGTGGCACCAGACCTATTCGTAGCGACGTTAAGGCCATTCTCGCACTCGGCCGTACAGTCATTATGTTCGGTGATTTCAAGTCCAATCATACTGACTAGACGTGCCTATCGACCAACACCAGCGGTATCGCTCTCCTTGACATCACTGAGCAACTCGACTTAGACGTCATTTCTCCCGATACTCCCACTCATTATCCCGACAACCCGAACCATTCTCCCGATATCCTCAATTTGCAATAGTAAAGCATATCAACCTTGATCTCAGGTCTATCGAACCACTCGATGACCTAGGCTCTGATCACCGCCCCGTCCCTCTGGTGCTAGGATGGCCTGACGATAACGTTACCTTTCCTAAGACCTTTACCAACTGAAAAGGCTTTAAAAATACGTTAGTTTCAGCTTTAGAGACCCCGAACTCTCTGCTCGCGATCCCTCCCGACTCTTTAGATAGCCCGGACAAAATAGACTTGTTAGTCGATTCCCTCACTGTTGCTATCAACTCAGCCATCAGCTAACGAAAAGATTGTTAAGCAAGTCAAACCCAGGCTTCGCTTAGCCATTCGCAATCTAATCAAAGCTAAGAACGCGGCTTTTCGGAGAGCCAAACTCTATCCCACACCTGCCTACAGATTAGCTGCGAATCAGCTGCAACGCAAAGTTAGGTCTTGCCTCGCGGAATTCCGAGACGCTCAAATGAACGATGTTAGGCATTCCCATCCCCTGGAAGCGCAGTATCAAATACTTAGGCGTCACCTTAGACCAGATGATTTCTTTCAAACCACACGTCGATAGAGTAACGAAACTCGCTCGTTTCTACCCACGCCGACTATATTGTATGTTAGGTAGACAAAGCAAAATGTATTTTAGAAACAAACGTACGCTTTATAAAACCTGCGTTAGACCCGTCATGACTTAAGCCTCGCCAATCTTTGCCCACGCCCAACCCTCCGTCTTGCACAAACTGCAGGTAGTTCAAAATCTCTTCTGCCGTAGGGCCGCAAACGCACCTTGTTACGTGCGTAACGCGGACCTGCACAGAGATCTTGAACTACTTACAGTGCAACAGCGCCTCAAAACACTCACGGAAGTGATCTTCAAACGCTCCGAAACCCACCCCAATCCTTTAGTTGGACAGTTTACCATCTCGTATACTACTCCTGTCATAGATTCGAAGTTTAAAGTCGCTAGACCGAGAAACGCGCACACGAACGTAGCCGCGCAACTGTCACTAGATCTCGAAGCCCTTCAGGCCGCAAATTTTAATTCTAATTTAAATTCGAATGAATTAAATTATTTTCATGTTGAGCACCTTCACTGCTCTGAGTTCACCTTTAGTGCTATGAATTCACCTTCAGTGCTTTGAGCACCTTCAGTGCTATGTAATTCCCAGCGGGTGACGCCTTAAGGGTCCCGCTAGCGCGGCCTTTTCTCCAATTGGTCGTAGCTCAGATGAAGGCTGTAAGGCAAAAAATTGCACGAGTCATTCAGAGGGTTTTTTAGTGGGAAGTGGCTCTGGTAGGCTCACAAAAAAAAAAACAAATAAATGTCCGTTCGTATTCCCACAACTGTTTTATTTCTCTACCTAAAACATCCATATCTCGCTACCTACAGTGGTGACCCCGACGCTCAGCTGACGGTGGCTAAGTAGCCAAGCACATTATACTTGGCTTTCCACCAGCGCAATCCCCCGGTGTCAGAATTCAAGACGCACTCTACGGCTGCTGAGTATTACATTTTGGCGCGATCCTCAGCGCGATACTACGCCCGAAGCTACAATGAGCGCGCTAATGGAGAAACGATCTGAAACTGAAATAGGAGGCATCTCTCTATCAGTACGTATTTGCTTACTTAAAGTAATACAGAAACTATACTTAGAAATTACTACGCTCAGAGCTACGTCACGCAATCAACGTCCATACCAGCGAGGCCGAGCAATATACCAACATCGAGGCCGCTCTCCGTACCGTTCCCGCGAGCGGAGCCACTCACGAAATCGAAGCTCAACCCCGTCGCCCTATTGCTTTTATAATATTAAGCAAGAAAATGCACTGCACCCTGTAATTTCAAACAACAATACAATGAAAACTCGGAAAACTGAAGATGACGTTGACAACGTCCACACAAATTCACACCGCCTTTATGTCACAGATTCAAAAACAAAGATGCAATTTCTGGTAGATACAGGAGCAAATATCTCCGTCATACTTAGTTATAGAGGAGCTACGATAAAACCACTCTCATAAAAAAAACTGTACGCCGCCAAAAACACCACCATAGATACCTTCGGGGAGAGAACTCTAGAATTGAATCTAGGACTGCGACGCCCTTACCAATGGTTGTTTATCGTCGCCGGTACAAAAAACCCATGCTAAGCGCGGATTTTTCTATTCCAAAAACCCCCCATGGCCAGTCAACAACTGTGTAAGGACTCCAGTTGGCTGTAGTTTCCTTATGGTTCTATATGCCTGCAGAGCATCGGGTAAGAACAGCTTGGTCACTCCTGCTGTTTCGCCTTGCCTGTACCTGAGGTTCCATTCGTCAAGCGAGCGCATGCGAATGCATTGCTTGACGAATGATACCGGGCACAAATCATAGTCTGGCTTCCTCCTGCTAAGGAGGGCTGCATCTTTTGCCAGTGGGTCCGCGCGCTCATATCCTCCCAGACCAATGTGCGCCTTGATCCAGTGCAAAACTAATGTTTTGCACTGATAAACCGAACAGTACGATGGTAGAGCAAGTTTGACGGCCTTGGTTTCAGACTCTCTATCCCACAGGGATAAAACAGCTCCAACCCGGCCGTCAATCTTACTCCCATCTGTAAAGATACGCAATTCAAAGTCACTGTTGGCGTCTAGTGCTTGTTGGCTATCAAGTGTGCGGAACTCCAGGTTGGTATAATCCGCCGGATGTGGGAAGTCTGTTGGAGCTGCCTTCCGCTCCATCTCTCTTCCAGCGAGTTCTAGTTGCGGAACTCCTCTCCTGGCCTCGTACAACGTCACCGCCTCCTTACGCGAAGTTCAAGTGGGAGGATTCCCGTTAAGATCAATGCCGAGTTTGAAGACACCGTGTGGTACGCTCTACAGATCTTTAGTAAAAAGTTACTGTAGCGGCTATACAATGTTAGCAAAGTCAGCAAAACCCCAGACTGGACTGCCGCGTGTTCTAGGCAGCCAGTCGTCTGCGCAACACCGCCTCGCTAGGTCAACTTGTATTACATAAGATAAGGACTTATTATACTGACTTATGTAACTACGTTTAAGTGTTTGAAAATAATAGACTGAGTGAATTTAAAAGGTTTTTGGTTTTATTGCGTCACCACCTCCAAATTGGTGACCCCGACGTGATTAAGAAGACGACTCACGGTGACGCGCGAACCTAGCGAGAGTGAATATTGTTTATAAAGAAATATAAAGTGAATATTAAAATGTTATCGACGCCAGGTGTTAGTGGGGCTAAAAACCCGGTGCCCAAGGCCGAACCGACGGCGGCGGAAAATAATGGAGACGTTTCAATGGTCACGGTTCAAATGCGAACCCCGGAATTTTGGCCAGATATGCCCAGGATGTGGTTTTGCCGGTTCGAATCCATAATGGCACCACAAAAACAAGGCGACAGCGTCAAATTTGACCTAGTTTTGTCAAAGTTAAGTAAAGAAGCGTTGCGGCAAGTTAGCGACATAGTGCAATCTCCGCCGGCAACCGAGAAATACGAGACAATTAAGGAGCGCCTGCTAACAGTGTTTGAAGAAAGTGCAGAATCACAATTTCAAAGGTTAGTGAATGACATGGACCTGGGCACGCAAAAGCCATCACAATTGTTAAGAAAAATGGCTGATTTGGCAAACAACTGCGGCATAACGGAGGAGCCCCTAAGAAAATTATGGCTAAGTCACCTGCCGCCCAGCGTTAGAGCGGTACTCACAGTGAGTGGAAACGTGGGTTTGGACAGCCTGGCACCCATGGCAGACAAGATCCTGGAGAATTTAGGCAACGGTCAGGTAGCAGCGGTAGCAGCTTCCAGCATTGCGCCTGCAGCTACCGACATGGAGTCGGAAATGATCAAATACATGCGCAACATGTCCCTGGAGCTAAAGGAACTCCGCGGGGAGATCGAAGAGATCCGGTCGCGAGGCAGGAGCTACGGACGACCGCAGGACAGAAGCTATGACGGAGGTCGGTGGAGATCGCGACCCAGGAGCAGGACAGCGTCACGACATCGGGAAGCAGGGAACCGAGCATGGCTGTGTCGTCATCATTTCCGGTTCAGAGAAAAGGCAACGCAATGCGAACAACCTTGTGGCTGGGTGAATGGACAGTCAGCGCGGTTGGATTCGGAAAACTAGTTGCAGTACAGTCAGCGACGGTGAGCGACTGTGCTGCGGGCAATCACCGATTATGCGTCCGAGAACAGAAAACCGGCTTAGTGTACCTGGTCGATACCGGGGCTAACGTGTCAGTGATTCCAGTGAATAAAGTGCCGGACAAAAGAAAGGCAAGCGAATGCCCGTATAAACTGTATGCTGCGAACAATACGGAAATAAAAACTTATGGTGTAATATCGTTAGAAATTAATCTTGGTTTACGCCGTAGTTTTAGATGGAATTTTATTATAGCTGACGTAAAACAACCCATAATTGGGGCAGACTTTTTAAAGGCACACGAATTAGTAGTTGATTTATACAATAGACGGTTGTTGGACGGCCGCACTAAATTAGATACGCAAGGTATATTAGTTTTGTATAACGAGCCCGCGATAACGAGTATTCAAAATGACAACCCATATCGCGAGCTTCTAGAACAATACTCAGAAATAACGAAACCAATTTCTTTTAAGGAGCCCAGTAAACACGGTATCGTACATTATGTAGAGACTACTGGCCCCCCGGTTTTTGCTAAAGTAAGACCATTACCGCCGCAAAGATATAAAATCGCTAGGGACGAGTTTAGGTTAATGCAAGAATTAGGTATTTGCAGGCCATCAAAGAGTCCATGGGCAAGCCCGTTGCATGTAGTACCAAAGAAGGACGGCCAGATCAGGCCTTGCGGAGACTATCGTGCACTCAACGCGATCACGAAGCCAGACCGCTACCCGATTCCGAGAATTCAGGACTTCACATATGGATTGGCAGGTAAGTGTGTTTTTTCCCGGTTAGATATTAACAGAGCGTTCCATAATATTAGCATTGCACCGGAAGACGTAGAGAAAACCGCCATTATAACGCCGTTTGGTCTTTTCGAATTTCCAAGAATGACATTCGGCTTGCGGAATGCGGCCCAAACGTTCCAGAGATTCATGAATAATAGCGTGCTGCAGGGAATCGAAACCTGCACCCTTGGGGATGAGGGTAAGAGTACAAATAACAAAGTGCGTGAGAGCTCTAATTTATTTTCCTACATTGATGACGTCATCGTAGCTAGTACGAATCATGACGTACATAGAGAGCACCTTAAACAGGTCTTTGCCAGGTTTCAAGAGTTCGGCATAACCATTAATCTGGCGAAGTGTAGTCTCGGTAAGTATAATATAGAGTTTTTAGGTTACGAAGTGAGCGCGGAAGGTGTCAAACCCATGAAGAGCAAGGTGGAAGCTATCAAAGAATTCCCCAGACCTGAAACAATCGAGCAGCTCCGCCGTTTTTTAGGTATGGTTAACTTTTACAGGAATCACTTAGAGCGTGCGGCAGATCATCAGGCCGACTTGAACAACTTCCTGCATGGCGCCAAAAAGAAGGATAAATCAAAGATTAAATGGACGGATAAGTCGATAGCCGCCTTCGAGCAATGTAAGTTAGCTTTAGAAAACGCGGTGACCTTGTCACATCCGGGAGACGAAGGTGCGCTGTATTTAATGTGTGACGCGTCAAACTCGTGCGTCGGCGCAGTCCTCCAACATAAGGTTAAAGGAGTCTGGAAGCCGCTGGGGTATTTTTCCAAAAGATTGTCGGAGGCTCAAAAGAAATATAGCACGTACGACAGAGAGCTATTGGCAGTATACTTGGCCATAGTACATTTTCGCAGCATGGTAGAAGGCCGGCAGCTCACCATAATGACGGATCATAAGCCATTAACACACGTTTTTTCTAAAATAGGTTCAGATAATAAAGAGACGCCCAGGCGAGCACGACAACTATTGTATATAAGCGAATTTACGAGCGATATACAATACGTCAAAGGTAACGAAAATGCAGTTGCTGACGCATTGTCCCGAGTTATAGAGACCATTGTTTGTCCGACCGTTTTAGATTTCGACGAAGTCGCCCGGGCACAGGAAACAGACGATAAGCTTGCAGAAATGCTGACGGAATCTCAAGGTAATATAGTGCTTAAAAAACTACAATCACCACTGTGTAATAGTGCGATCTATTGCGAAACTTCGGAGAACCGTGTGAGACCCTACCTGCCTCAGCAGTTCAGAAATGTGGCTTTCAATGTCGTACATAGTAATAACCATCCCGGAATTAGAACAACGCGTAAAATGGTTACGAATAAATATTACTGGCCGGGTATGAATAAAGATATCAGTGTATGGGCCCGAGCGTGCATACAATGTCAAAAGGTAAAAACGCATAGGCACACACATTCTAAATTAGGTACTTTTATACTAGCAGAACGGTTCGAGCACTTACACGTAGACATCGTGGGCCCCCTGCCGACCACGCAGGAAGGGCATAGGTACTTAGTTACGATGATAGATAGATTTACAAACTGGCCGGAAGCCGTTCCGGTCAGCGATATAACAGCCGAGACCGTCGCTAAAATAATATATGAAAACTGGATTTGCCGTTTTGGATGCCCAAGTAGGTTAACTAGCGATCAGGGGAGGCAATTTGAAAGTGAATTATTTAATAAACTTATGAAAGTATTAGGCATTAATAAATTTCGAACCACAGCGTACCATCCCCAAAGTAACGGCAAGGTAGAAAGATTACATCGTTCTCTGAAGGTCGCTTTGAAAGCACGTTTATTACAGAATAAAAATGGGTCATGGGTTGATGAACTGCCAACGGTCATGCTGGGGCTACGTGCAGCATGTCGTAGCGACAGCGGCGTCAGCGCAGCTGAAATGGTATTAGGGCACACGTTACGCTTGCCTGGCGATTTTTATGTCGATTGCGCGAACGCAGAAACGTCGCAAGAAAAATACGTAGGTAAATTACGCAATATTATACAAAGTCTCCGGCCCCAGACACGAGAAAATAGCGATTCTGGTACAATTTTCGTTCATAAAGATTTAAAATCATGTAGTCATGTTTTCGTACGAAATGATTTAGTGCAAAGGCCATTGATGCCTAGTTATAGTGGACCGTATCTTGTGATAAATAGATCACCAAAGAGTATGACCATTGAAATAGGGGGCCGTCGAACAACCGTTTCCATAGATAGAGTGAAACCCGCTTACTGCTTATATGAAGCAGATCCCAATGATGGAAATAGAAATTCTATGTTCTCAAATAGTAAAAATTTTTTTAATGATGTTCCACAGGTGCAAAAATCGCTACCGCCTAAACCTTTAACCACGCGCAGTGGCCGCGCAGTTAAGCAGCCGGTGCGATTTGCTGATGTTGGATGAACTAAAATAGATGAGTTCACATAGTTATTAATCATACATTATTCTAATTGCAAAAGAATTTAACGTAATAACTCGTATATAACATTTTGTTCAATCCAAAAATGGGTAAATCGTATAGTAAAGAACAAGAAATAATCATAGCACAAAATGGTGCAAATAACGCCAGTACTAATGAAATAATAACGCACGTTAAGCTTTTCGGAGCAATTGTATTTGCAGTGTTCATAATGATGGTATTAATTTTCGTGTACTATTGCATTCAAAAATGTCGTAAAAACACTCGAAGCTGGATGGATAACAGAGTAAGAGCCATGTGGAAAGCAGCTAGTGACGCAAGCGGCACGGTATAAGCCGATACAGGTCGGCCGATGAGGGAGTTTTTTTGTTTGGCTATTGTCGCGAGAGGAGGCAAGGTGAGTCCTAAGGGACGTTTTTTTTATATTGCAGACCGGCCTCTCGGGCAATATACCCTTAATATTTTAATGATTATTATTAGGTCAAGTACCTACATCAAGTCGGCCCTTGAAAAATAGGTATCCGCAAAATGTTATTTTTTGTTGTATAAGTGATCTTTTTAAATTACGTGTAATTAATTTTGTACCCATTTCAAACAACTTATAAATAATTATTGTTGCTAATTTCTTATTTCAAATTGTTGTAAAATAATTCAATTACAGGTACATTGTGTATGAAACATTGCCTTAACATATTTTGTTACGAAGCATCGCCTTAACATATTTTGTTCTATAAATAGATTGTAAGAAACAAAGAGCATTGAGCTTTGGAATGCGATATCAGACCTAGTAACCCGTAATGTAAACACAGATTCAGCAATCATGTCGAATCAACGTCATCTGGTACACTTCTGTAATAAGTTTAGTGTAAGGTAATATTATGGAGTCATATTTTTTTAAAACTGGTAAAAATTTTTTGTTTTGTTTTTGTTCTCTCCAAGGTATAATTAAAATGCAATAGCACTTACGAGATACAGGATGTTTGTTTGTTGAATTGTATAATTTTTTTTGGTAAAGATAGTTTATAAAATTTTTTTTAAAAAAGAAGGGGTGTGATGTAGCGGCTATACAATGTTAGCAAAGTCAGCAAAACCCCAGACTGGACTGCCGCGTGTTCTAGGCAGCCAGTCGTCTGCGCAACACCGCCTCGCTAGGTCAACTTGTATTACATAAGATAAGGACTTATTATACTGACTTATGTAACTACGTTTAAGTGTTTGAAAATAATAGACTGAGTGAATTTAAAAGGTTTTTGGTTTTATTGCGTCACCACCTCCAAAGTTACGTTGTACAGAGTTTAACTGGGTCCTCACACAAGTTTTGCTGACTGCCGGAGCCCATACGCTAGAGGCGTATAGCAGAATTGGTTCGATGGTTGCTGTGTAAATGACCCGGATCACCTCTGGGTGCAGTCCCCAGGTAACCTTCGCCGCCCTAGTCAACTGTTTGTAAACAGCTACGACTTTATTGCATTGGTTTTTGACGTGTGCATTAAAGTTTAATTGATGGTCTATGGTGACTCCTAGCAATTTTATCTCTTTTACATTGCCTATGCTGATCCCGCCCATTCTCAGGCGCGGAGTGTCGGACTTAAGCTTTCTGGTTATTAACATCCATCTACGTATTTAAATTGCCATACACGAACCATCACTCTCTTCGCTCTATGTATCGCAGACTTTATTAAAGGTTTTTATTGCAATTAACGTTAAACTGAATTTTTTTTTCTTTGATTAAGGTACACAAGTGAAAGAAAGGTGACAAGCCCCTTAAAAAACAGACCTCAAAAATCTTGTTCCCGGTCGCTTGATTAACTTATCAAATGGTTTACAATACAAGACACGACTAGAACACAAACATAATTTCCACAAGCCACAAGCTTCTCACAAGTCCATCTTTCGCATCATTCTATTTTATGCAGATGAGTCATATAATCGAGTTTCTGTGACTCTATATAACATTTTAAAATTGCATATCTTGAATCTTAAATTTACCAAATGATCGAAATATACTTTAAACCGCTTGCATTTATTTATCGTTTAAAAATTTAATGTAAATTTTTTTTTAAAAACTTCCGTACTCCATAAAACTTAATGAATTTTGAATGTATCTAATACCTTAAGAAACGGACAATGTCTAACTCTTAATTGAATTCAACAACGGAGATAGGAAAAAGTAAACCAGGAACGTGACGTGAAATCGAGATGCAGGCGATCAACTAAACTGTTTTGTTAGTCAATGGACACTTGAAGGGTGAATGCGTGAAGATGCCGTACCGATTATAGTTAACAAGAAACTTTTGTTGGGTGTCGGAATGTTTTATTTTTGGGTCTGGTTGGTCATTTGGAAATGGTTTCGAGATTTGGCTGAGCGCAACTTTGTTTCGATTTGTCAACACAATCTTTTCGCACCTTTTTTGATGAATAAGAAGAAATAAGAAAGTTTCTATTGTCTTCGGTTTTACACATTTACAAACAGTTTAAGACATATTTTGAATGAATAGTGAATGAATAAGCTTTTAAATACGAATTAATAAAATTATACCTTTAAATTTCTTTTTGTCGTATCTTTGCTTTCTATATGTTTCAGGATATGATTATTCCCATTAGTTATAAATATTAAAACTTTTAATAATAAGAAATTTCGCAATTCTTGTCAAGTCCACCAACCCTAGTTACAACAAAGTCTCACTCTGCTGCAACACTTGTGTAAGTTAGTATTCTGCCCGAGTTTATGATATGAATTGAAATCGATCATGTTGAACTTCATGCAGCATTTAAGGCATGGAACAATAATCCCATTGACCATAATGGGGCAGTAAAAGGGCTTTTCATTTGGGATTTAATATTTTTATTAGGTCTTTACCTATGAAATTGCCGTTTTTCACGAAATAAATGAAGCGTAATTTTTTTATATATTTTTTATTTCTATTAATCAAAATAATCACCCATGCAATCAATGCATCTTTGCCAACGCATTGGTAGCTTATTGATGCCTTTCTTGAAGAAATCAGCTGGACGGGAGGCAACAAATTCTTCAAAGGCATTTTGTACTGCCTCTCGGGTATTGAATTTTTTTCCACCAAGAAGTTATCCAAATTCTGGAAAAAGTAGAAGTCTGTAGGCGCAAGGTCTGGTGAGTACGGCGGATGACGGAGAATTCCAACCCCAACTTTTGTAGCTTGGAGACCGTCTGCTGTGCAGTATGAAGTCGCGCGTTGTCGTGCAGGAGCAGTGGAGCCGAACGATTGACCAAAGCTGGTTGGAGACGTGCGAGCTTCTCCATCATTGTGTTCAGTTCTTCACAGTACACATCTGCAGTAATGCTTGTCCTGTTTGGCAAGAAGCTGTGATGAATTACACCCACGTTAGACCACCAAACAGTGACCATCACTTTTCTAGGGGTAAGTTTTCGTTTAGGGCATTGTTTGGGTGCTGAACCAGGGTCCAACCAACTTGCTGAGCGCTTTCGATTGTCAAACAGGATCCATTTCTCGTCACAAGTAACAATGCGGTTCAGAATTCCTTCATTTGTATGCCTGCTGAGCAGTGCAAGGCACGTCTCCACGCGTACTTCACGCTGGCGGTCATTGAGTTCGTGGGGTACCCATTTGTCAAGCTTTTTTACCTTGCCAATTTGACGCAAATGGACCAATATTGTTTTGATGCTAACGTCGAAAGCTGCTGCTAATTCAGCGGTGGATTGAGTTTCATCAGCTTCCACAATTGCCTTTAATTCGTCATTGTCAACCAAAGTTTTCGGAAGACCACGCGGTTCATTTTTCAGGTCAAAATTTCCAGAACGGAAGCGGGTAAACCAATAAACAAACCTCGGGACGGGTAAATACGATTTTATTTAAATGCACGGGACTGTCAGAATCTTTTTCATTTAATTTACTAGTGTCGTATGCTCCAGATGATGCAGGTTCAAAAACTGACGGCTTAGATCGAAAACACCAAATTGAAACTATCTACACAGATTTTAGAAAAGCGTTTGATAAAGTGGATCATCTGCTACTCTTGGAAAACTTAGCTTACAACGGCATCAAAGGCAATCTTTTGCGATGGTTTAGCTCGTACCTTAAGAATCGCGTTCAGTCTGTTGTTGTTAACGGGTATGTTTCTTCCTCCATAGTTACCACATCGGGCGTTCCCCAAGGCTCGATATTAGGGCCATTGCTATTCATTCTCTTCATAAATGACATTTCATCTTGCTTCCAACACTGCAACTTTCTTTTATACGCTGATTACTTAAAATTGTACTCAAGTGTTCGTGATAGAAATGATGTAAAATTAATACAAAATGATTTAAATAGATTTGAAGAGTATTGCAGAACTAATAAACTTTTTTTAGCCCATGATAAATGTATTCACGTGACATTTACAAAAAACATTAACTTACTTCCCACTAGTTTCCAACTAGGCGGTCACACTCTGAACAATAAGAAAACAATCAGGGATCTTGGTATATATCTTGACACTAAACTCACATTTGATACGCATGTAGAAAATATTCTGGAAAAATCATACCGCATGCTAGGTTTTATAACAAGAGTTACGAAATCCTTTAAGCGTAAAGAAACATTTGCATGCCTCTTTCAGAGTCTAGTTAGATCGCACTTAGAGTACGTATCTCCAATCTGGAACCCACTATACGCCGTCTATATAGATAAAATAGAAATGGTGCAAAAGAAGTTCCTTAGATCGCTTAATTATCGAATGCGCATCCCTCGCTGCTCATACAATGAACTCTTAGCCAAACACAATACATTATCCCTGACTGACAGACGAAGAGTAATTGACGCTCTAACGCTAAAAAAAATATGCACTGGAGTTATAAAATGTTCCCATTTGTTACCAAAAATAGATTTTCGTATACCCTCTAAAGCAACAAGATCAAAAAATTTATTTCACATCTGATCAACTAATGCTGGTAAGCGCGCAGCACTTCACACACTATGTGCCTTTCAAAATCACAATTTGAATAATATAGATTTGTTTTCGTGCTCCCATTCTAAGTATAAAGCTGAACTCACGAAATTGTTTAGTTCAGAATATACCTGTGTACCTTAACATTATAATAAACAGCACTTTTATGTACAATTCTTAACTGTTCTTTGTTTTTATCTTTATATCAGACACTGCTGCGCCTTAATTGTTACCATTTTTTTTATATCTGTGTTTGTCCTCAGTGAGACGTTCTAAGGAAATAATTGTAATTATTTTAGTTTAAAATTTGTTTATATCTGTTCTATCTTTTATTTCTGTTTTGTCTCCAATAAAGTAAATAAATAAATAAATAAGCAAGTTATGGTCAATTTATGATATAATGTAACGTCTACTGGTGGTCCTGAAATACATGTATAAATAAATAAAATAAATAAATATTGGCTATTACAGCCATCAATTGACTTTATATGTATGTACCTATTCCTTAATTTCCTGAATTTTATTGTTTTGTTTTATTAATTTTGTAATACCAAAGCACTACACTATTTCTTTAGAGGTGGTTACAGACTTACACACATAAGGTTTTATTGCAATTAGGCAGGCAGTTGTCTTGCATCTCAACTGATATTATGACGAGGATATTTACAGAACTATTCTAGAGGAGTATTTCATTTTGAAAAGTTCCAGTTATATACCGTTTGTAAGAAAATTTGCTTGGCTGCTGTTTCTTTAATCATTATTTTATGTGTTAACCGATCAAGCAAACAGTCACTACAATGAAGAATAATTTGCGTAATTTAAACGTAATTATAAGGCGACAGAACCACGTAAGCGGGGCGACCTCAGAAAAATAAGCCGATTATGAACGGATGCGAATTATCAGAGTTTGGAATAACTTGAGCTATCTGAGTACATCAGTGGTTATTTACCAATACAAGATGGCGTCAGATTTATACATTTTTATCACGATACAAACAAATGTATAAAAATGTGTGCATTTTTTTATACATTGGTGTTGAAATATTTCTTTATGTTTATATTAAATAAAAAAATTTCAAACTCAAGACACTGTCAGCACATTCTGTACTTATCCTGAACGCAACGCTCGCAGACTTAGATACGGATGGTTTTGGCAGATTTTTTTCATAACTGTCAAGATGTCTGTCATCTAAGACCTTCGTGAAAACGGAATCTGTAAAGACACCGAAACATCGAGTTAGTATGTAAAAATATGATTAAACGTGGTAAAATACGGTTAAAAGCGTTTAATTTAATTTGTTTCTTCTACCAAATCGAACAAAATTTTGAACTAAGATAGCTTATAGCCTGGATTCACATAATGAAGAATTATTATCGAGAATATACTTCTTCACAGTTATTCTTTACGAAGATTTTTCCAAGCTGGTGACAGACTTCAATAAGAAGAGATAAATTTTAAATATTTGGAAATAATAATAAAGAATAATACTCAATTTATTCAGTAAAAAGTTTAAATTATATCAACTGTGGCTGGAGTCACCTTTTAAGCCAAGAAGCCCTGTTCTAGGAGACTCCGCTCTTCCGTTAAATTGTTTAACTTATTTACTAACATTTAAAATACATACAATAATGATTATAAAACTGTACACCAATCTTGAATTTTTATCTAACTTACACAGTGAGTTACCAAAGTGAGTGTGTAATATTAATATTAATATTGTATTTTATTTATTTGTTTACAAACACAATCTTTAAACCAAACAAATACAAAAAAATTACAATTAAATTCAGAATTAAAACAGTACACAGACAAAGAAGATGAAATACAGATTAATCCGCAAAGTAATCAGTACCCATAATACAATTTGACAAATCAAATCAAGAAGCACATTAACAAAATTACAAAAGAAGTTTGGGTGGGTATTATAATAAATGCTCAGAATCACTTACTTTTCCATTACACTCACACATATTTTCAAATACAAAAGCCAAAGTACCCACATAATAAGATTTACCGAAATATGGTGTGCGGTCCAAGTTAAAAGATGAAAACAGTATGAGGTCATAGCATCTTAACAATATTAAAGTTTACTCCGCTGTATGTACCCAAATGATGTTTGTTTATTAAGTGAATTTATTTGTTTACTTTGATATAAATAATATTAAAAGTAGGCAAGTTCATATGGTTTGGTTACAGCAAATTGCAAAATGGGAACATTATCTTAGTACTTAAATAAATAACTCTGTAGTGTCATAATTCAGGGATCCCAACCACGCAAGTACTATCTATTGCAGAGAGTTCTAGGTTTTTATTAATTCGATTGTAGATTCGTGCTGAAAGGGAACTGTATTGTGCTTAAGCAAACTTTCTTTTTGTCGGGAGAACTTTAAATATATCAATATTTATTAGCAGTAATTATTCTGATCTTCTAGTAAAGGAGAAACCCACCTTCCCATACGTGCCTGGGCCCAGGCCTTTTGTTGAGTTAACATTGTGAAATTTAAAGCTACAGATAGATATAATATCAACAACATAATAAAGAAAGTTGCAGAACATTTTGCAATCTGAAAACAGAGTTATAAATACTTGAAATATGGTAAGAAAAATTAACAGTAGAGGTTGTACTAAAGCTACCTATGTAACAAAACCTGTTGTTACCATGACCTGATATACCTATCATATCGCATCCGACTCCCCAAACAAAAACCGAGTGTATTGTAAAACTTTGCGTACTTTACCTATTACTATTACCTTGCGTAGCTATAAAACCATTAACTCGGAATCTTTGGAGCGAGACGCGAGAAATATCAATTGGTCGCCAGTTTTCAATGGTGCTGATATTGACGACAAAGTTGACTGCTTCAATTCCTTTTTCTTGGCCTATATAATCGTCATGCTCCTCTCAAATTGGTAAAAATAAAACACAATCCTGCGCCTTGGTTAACTGACTTGGTAAAAAACATAAAGATTAACTTAAACCCATAAATAAAATTTAAATACTTATATACATGCACACATTTATAAATGAATGATATATATTAATATTTTACATAACATAAATTTTTGAACATAAACACAACATTTTATGGTTGAGAAAGATAGTGCTGCTTTACTTTGTTTACTTTATTTTGGTAACAATTTTACTTAGCGTATTTCATAAGGAAGGGAGTTCCATAGTTTGACGGCATGAATAGTAAAGGAGTGGGAGAAGAAATCGGTCCTACGAGGTGTACCTCAGGGTTGCGTTCTCTCTCCATTACTCTTGTCTTTGTTCATTAATTCTATCACTAAAGTTATCTCAAGTAACTATCACCTCTATGCGGACGACTTGCAGGTTTACTGCCATTTCACTGTTTGCGATGTTGGCTCTGCCATTACCGCGATCAATAAAAAACTTGGCCACATTAGTAAATGGGCTTCATCTTTTGGAATCCATGTAAATCATAGCAAGTCGCAAGCAATAATTGTGGGCAGCCGATATATGAAGGGTTGCCTTGATATGCTCTTCCAACTGTAGTACTAGATGGAACTTCGATTGCTTTCACCTATACTGTAAAAAACTTAGGCGTGATAATCGACTCAAACATCACGTGGTAAGCTAATGTCGGTGTAATCGGTCGTAAAGTCCATTATTCCTTTCACACTCTCAAGTGTCTCTAAAGTTTTTTGCCTTATCCAACCAAAACCACCCTTGCACAGGCGCTTACTCAGCCAATCATAAATTATGCAGATGTTTGTTACTTAGATGCTACAGAAGAACTTTGATATAAGCGTCTGCAGAAACTAAGCATTCGGTTCGTGTTGGGTCTTAAAAAATATGATCACGTTTCAGAATATCGAAAGTAACTCCGATTACCGATTCGGTTACCTCTACTCGATATCTTAGTAAGCGTTTCTCTTTTATGGTTTCCCAAGGTAAACTTTGCAGAACTCGTAAGCGCACTCTCCTTTACCTTAAACCTCGTAGGACCGATTTCTTCTCCCACTCCTTTACTATTCATGCCGTCAAACTATGGAACTCCCTTCCTTATGAAATACGCTAAGTAAAATTGTTACCAAAATAAAGTAAACAAAGTAAAGCAGCACTATCTTTCTCAACCATAAAATGTTGTGTTTATGTTCAAAAATTTATGTTATGTAAAATATTAATATATATCATTCATTTATAAATGTGTGCATGTATATAAGTATTTAAATTTTATTTATGGGTTTAAGTTAATCTTTATGTTTTTTACCAAGTCAGTTAACCAAGGCGCAGGATTGTGTTTTATTTTTACCAATTTGAGAGGAGCATGACGATTATATAGGCCAAGAAAAAGGAATTGAAGCAGTCAACTTTGTCGTCAATATCAGCACCATTGAAAACTGGCGACCAATTGATATTTCTCGCGTCTCGCTCCAAAGATTCCGAGTTAATGGTTTTATAGCTACGCAAGGTAATAGTAATAGGTAAAGTACGCAAAGTTTTACAATACACTCGGTTTTTGTTTGGGGAGTCGGATGCGATATGATAGGTATATCAGGTCATGGTAACAACAGGTTTTGTTACATAGGTAGCTTTAGTACAACCTCTACTGTTAATTTTTCTTACCATATTTCAAGTATTTATAACTCTGTTTTCAGATTGCAAAATGTTCTGCAACTTTCTTTATTATGTTGTTGATATTATATCTATCTGTAGCTTTAAATTTCACAATGTTAACTCAACAAAAGGCCTGGGCCCAGGCACGTATGGGAAGGTGGGTTTCTCCTTTACTAGAAGATCAGAATAATTACTGCTAATAAATATTGATATATTTAAAGTTCTCCCGACAAAAAGAAAGTTTGCTTAAGCACAATACAGTTCCCTTTCAGCACGAATCTACAATCGAATTAATAAAAACCTAGAACTCTCTGCAATAGATAGTACTTGCGTGGTTGGGATCCCTGAATTATGACACTACAGAGTTATTTATTTAAGTACTAAGATAATGTTCCCATTTTGCAATTTGCTGTAACCAAACCATATGAACTTGCCTACTTTTAATATTATTTATATCAAAGTAAACAAATAAATTCACTTAATAAACAAACATCATTTGGGTACATACAGCGGAGTAAACTTTAATATTGTTAAGATGCTATGACCTCATACTGTTTTCATCTTTTAACTTGGACCGCACACCATATTTCGGTAAATCTTATTATGTGGGTACTTTGGCTTTTGTATTTGAAAATATGCGTGAGTGTAATGGAAAAGTAAGTGATTCTGAGCATTTATTATAATACCCACCCAAACTTCTTTTGTAATTTTGTTAATGTGCTTCTTGATTTGTTTTGTCAAATTGTATTATGGGTACTGATTACTTTGCGGATTAATCTGTATTTCATCTTCTTTGTCTGTGTACTTTTTAAATTCTGAATTTAATTGTAATTTTTTTGTATCTGTTTGGTTTAAAGATTGTGTTTGTAAACAAATAAATAAAATACAATATTAATATTAATATTACACACTCACTTTGGTAACTCACTGTGTAAGTTAGATAAAAATTCAAGATTGGTGTACAGTTTTATAATCATTATTGTATGTATTTTAAATGTTAGTAAATAAGTTAAACAATTTAACGGAAGAGCGGAGTCTCCTAGAACAGGGCTTCTTGGCTTAAAAGGTGACTCCAGCCACAGTTGATATAATTTAAACTTTTTACTGAATAAATTGAGTATTATTCTTTATTATTATTTCCAAATATTTAAAATTTATCTCTTCTTATTGAAGTCTGTCACCAGTTTGGAAAAATCTTCGTAAAGAATAACTGTGAAGAAGTATATTCTCGATAAGAATTCTTCATTATGTGAATCCAGGCTATAAGCTATCTTAGTTGAAAATTTTGTTCGATTTGGTAGAAGAAACAAATTAAATTAAACGCTTTTAACCGTATTTTACCACGTTTAATCATATTTTTACATACTAACTCGATGTTTCGGTGTCTTTACAGATTCCGTTTTCACGAAGGTCTTAGATGACAGACATCTTGACAGTTATGAAAAAAATCTGCCAAAACCATCCGTATCTAAGTCTGCGAGCGTTGCGTTCAGGATAAGTACAGAATGTGCTGACAGTGTCTTGAGTTTGAAATTTTTTTATTTAATATAAACATAAAGAAATATTTCAACACCAATGTATAAAAAAATGCACACATTTTTATACATTTGTTTGTATCGTGATAAAAATGTATGAATCTGACGCCATCTAGTAGTGGTAAATAACCACTGATGTACTCAGGTAGCTCAAGTTATTCCAAACTCTGATAATTCGCATCCGTTCACAATCGGCTTATTTTTCTGAGATCGCCCGCTTGCGTGGTACTGTCGCCTTATAATTACGTTTAAATTACGCAAATTATTCTTCACTGTAGTGACTGTTTGCTTGATCAGTTAACACATAAAATAATGATTAAAGAAACAGCAGCCAAGCTAATTTTCTTACAAACGGTATATAACTGGAACTTTTCAAAATGGAATACACCTTTAGGATAGTTCTGTAAGATCCTCGTCATAATATCGGTTGAGATGCAAGACAAGTGCCTGCCTAATTGCAATAAAACCTTATGTGCTTAAGTCTGTAACCACCTCTAAAGAAATAGTGTAGTGCTTCGGTATTTCACCTTACCAATTTAAGTCAGACTCTATTATAAATTTATTTATTTATTCAATTCAATGCCAACTTACAGATAACAATCCAAATCGTCAACATGATAAATTTTACTTAAAAAGTATACAAAATTAATAAAACAAAACAATAAAATTCAGGAAATTAAGGAATAGGTACATACATATAAAGTCAATTGATGGCTGTAATAGCCAATATTTATTTATTTTATTCATTTATATATGTATTTCAGGACCACCAGTAGACGTTACATTATATCATAAATTGAACATAACTTGCTTACAACTATATAACATAAATGCAATTCTTAATAAGGTAACCACATCATTCAAACAAAACATAAAATTAAAATATCAGTTAGTTAAAACAAAAGTGAAATAATAACAATTAGAATACGTGTAGCACAATAAAATCAAATAAAATTAAATACAAAATTGTTCGAAAGTGAAGTTTGAAATATATAAAAGCATTAAATACTATGTATCACTGAAAAACTCTACTAATTTCTTTCTGAACTTATCGAGGGTATCATAAAAAATATCTACATTATTAGAAAGTCTATTGACGACATCATGCACGCGGTAAGAACACCGGTGATCACATGCGCGGTGGTTTGCGAGGGACTGTTTTATTGAACATGCTTAATGTTTGAGGGCAATCAATTTCGTTTCTGAAAACTTTGAAAAGAAAAAGCATATCCAGCATGAATCTTCCCATGACAAGGCTGTTCATTTTATATTGATGCAATCAATCGTCACACGGAATTTTCGTTTTTTTGCTGCTACAAAATGAAAGATGATTTTATTATTTATGCACCATCTCTCCAAGCCGTCAAGATCCTGCTGCAGCAAAGTCGCGTCCTCAATACAATTGATAGTTTTTACAAGCTTAAGATCATCTGCGTACAGAAAACACTACTTTGCTTAGCTGTGTCCACTATGTCATTAATAAAGATATTAAAAGTA
Source organism: Marasmarcha lunaedactyla (assembly GCA_923062675.1). NCBI lineage: Eukaryota > Metazoa > Arthropoda > Insecta > Lepidoptera > Pterophoridae > Marasmarcha > Marasmarcha lunaedactyla. The sequence continues at coordinate 4,189,010 of OV281344.1, forward strand.
AAGGCCCTAAGTGGGTACTTTGGGGAATACCTGAAGAGACGTTATATGGTTCAGATCTACAGCCTTTGACTACTACAAATTGAGCATGCTTGATTATGTAGGATTGAAACCAGGAAAGCAAAGGTCCACCGAATTCATACTTTGACATTTTGTTAATTAACGGTGGCAAACTCTATTAAATGCTTTGGAGAGATATAGATCGAAGGTATTGCAAACTGAAGCTATCTACATAGGTAGATAACATCAGTTTGCAATTTCGAATCGATGGCTTCGACCATGATATTAGTGAACGCAATAAGGTTTGTGTTTGTGGACCTAGCTCTTATAAATCCATGCTGACTGTCAGTGAAGTGATGTTTCATATGATTATTAATATATGGAAAGATGAGAGCTTCGAAGACTTTTGGGAACACTGAGAGGATGGAGATTGGTCTGTAATTTTCTATATTTTTCCTGTCACCATTTTTATAAATAGGAACAACCTTTGCTGATTTTCAGATATTTGGGAAGAGCTAAGGGACCTGTTATAGATTAAGCTGAATGGTAGAGCGAGAAAGTTAGCACATTTAGATATAAAATAAGGTGGAAGCTCATCTGGGCCAGCGCCTTTTGGAAGGCGAAGTCTTTTTAATTTGGTCAATACAGATTCCACAAAGAGGTGAATATTGGTAATATTATAGCATTGTATTAGTATTAGCATTAGTAATACTATAATATTATAGCTATGTCAAAATAAAAATATACTAAAATAATAATAATAATGAGGAATGTCAGTAATACATTCGCAATAATACGCAACTTTGAATATATGTCCGGAATAATCTGCAAATATGTCTACATCGCGGTGTTGATTGAGAATGTCACTAATCAATCGCAGGGCGCGGTTAGTAGGCGCGTTGGCGGCGTGGCGGGTGCGCACGTGGGACCGGCCCAGCAGACGCGGGCGGCAGCGTGGCGCTACCATACCACAGGGCCCATCAGGCACATGCGACTGTACCATTATGTCGATTCTAGCCAAAGTATGAGGATAGTATATGTTATTGTGCCGTATATTTAAACAATGCACAATAAGGAGCATTAGCCTCCTCATTGCGAGGGTATCCATGTCAACCATCCCGATAACGAATATAGAAGGATAAATGTATGGATAATAACCATACCTACGTTTATAGAGCCAAAGTTCAATTTCCGTTGAATCTTTTCAATTAAAAGTCGATATTTATCCTCGAAAGGGTTCCAAATTATAGCTCCGTATTCTAGTTTGCTACGAACATAAGCATTGTATTACACTTTGGCTACATAAAGATGGTCAAATTGAGAAGCTGTCCTGAAAACAACACCTAATAATTTACTAGCCGATTTACAAATAGTTGTTATTTGTTTGTGAAAGTCCAGTTGTGGGTCAAGCATAATACCTAAGTCACGTATTTCATTGGCTCTATCGAATTGCATACTACCGAATTCATATGTAAAAGTCAGAGGTTTACGTTTTCTTGTAAATGTCAATATTTTGCATTTTGACTCATATACGGTACATAATTCAATCAACTCCACTCAACCACGTTATGTATATCCAATTGAAGCATGTCAGCACCATCCTCGCCACTTAAACCCAAACTGAGGTTTATATCGTCGGCGAACATTAAGCACTCGGCCTCATGAATATTTTGAGGGAGGTCGTTAATAAATATTAAGAATAACTTTGGTCCGAGGTTACTGCCCTGACTTAATCCAGACCTGGTATAATACTCACTAGATTTGTACCCACCAACACGAACAAATTGATGACGATCACTCAGATAATCCGAAAAAAATATTTTTGCGAATTTTTGCGAAAAACCCGAACAAAATATAGTACATATTTTAAAAGTAACAAAGGCTGCTTTTTGTCCCAATATACTCACTCTTATAGGTCTTCATAATGGGGCATCTTATACATTCTGCAGTTCCAAAGGCGCGGAAAAATGCTATAAAATAATACTTACATTATCTGGTCACAAGAGATTTGTACAATCAATGTAAGCGTCAAAAATCGCCAAAGATAAATTATCTTTTTTAAGTAAACTTTTTTCCTCAAATTTATCTTTCTCGTACAAATTATTATTAAATCCCTTTGGCGTACATTACTTGATTAAGGCCAGCTAATTAATTATTTCTGAAATGATAGATGATAATATTTTTTGTATAATGGTCCTGATTAGTGACTCCCTCGACGAGACATTCATTTTTGGGTCCCATAATTTTATCTGCTTGTTTCGTAATTAGCTTGCTGAAATAAATTGTGTTTATAAAAAAATTAAGGTCGTTAGGAAGGTACTCAAATAATAAATTGTTTCTAATATTTTGATTTGTTTAGGAAGAAACTTCGTTTTAATGGTGATTTTTAAAATAATGTTAACATGCAGATCTGTTTCTACAGTTCCACACAAATTACTGAAACGATACGCAATATTATAAAAGTACGTTCATTAAATATGAATTAAGTAACATAAAGTGTAAATCCTTACCATAAGGCACTCAAAAGTTATTCAACATAAACTGACACAAATTATTATACCAAACGTTCGCTCTAAACGTTACAGACCTACAGGGAATTTAGCAAACGGAATGACCTAACGGTTCCCTGTTGGTTTTAACACCCGTTTTATGGTAACAACGTATTCAAGTGCATCAGATCTCTAATGCGATTACCCCAATTCTAGTTAAGGGTCAGTTTCATTGACTCTTCGATCTTATATGGTGAAAACCATAAAATAAACAAAAATATCATTAAGTTTACAGAAACTGCGAGGTAAAGATACCTCTGCTATAAGAGGTGAAGCTGCTATATTATCCTCATTACGAAGCTTTATATGAAGAATTATTTTTGAAATAATCAATACCATGTAAAATCAAAGGAAAAATTATTCAATTTCCCATGCTTCATTCCAGATTAAGTATGAAATTAATTGTAACGTGTGTCCGCCGTACAAGCAAATAGAGATTACAGGTAGAGTTTACATACATACTTATATAACATAAATTAAAAAATATTGAAATAATATATTACCTACAGTTTGATAATTAATCATTATTTACCTCGAAATTACTTTATGACATCTGAATTCTTTTTTAAAAAGGCACCTGATGATAAGTAATGATGGGACAGAAGATAAATCAACGGGTTTTAAAAAGGTCAAACAGACCCCAAAAAGGTCGCGCCGGCTGATCTGGGGTTACTTGGGACAGTCTCGACATCTAACTCGAAATAAATACCTTTCCGGATATTCTGCGCTTAACCCTTGCCTTTGCGAGTGAATAATGAAAAATATAGTCACTAAAGTGAAGACTATTTAATGTTATTGACTCAAGGGCTGCACAAGTCACTTCGCTTAGTCACACATTATATTTAGTGACCGGTGTGGCTCTTCTTCCTTTATTAAACTGGTAATTAATAATATCAGAATTACTAGCATCCAAACAAATATACTTACTTACGTTTTAGTATAAGTACGGCTGATACCATAAGTCACATTTAAAATGCTAAAGAAAAAGAAAAAGCAACCTACAAAAGTAAAATGCTTCATATATTTATCTTAACAAAAAATTTGTAAAACTCTTAATTAGAAAAACTTCAGATTCAACTATTTTAGTTATTTATGTTATTCAATGATATGGATTAGTGTAAGATGCAGTCAAGCCAATCAGCCAATGTTGTGTGGACAAAAATTTACTTTTTTATATTGATACCTGAAGAGCACTTGGCTGAGAAGAATTTTTGTTCTCTCGAAATGTCAGTAAAATTACATCTCGTGCGATACCATTGTGTTTTTTGTCTTTTACGTGTTTTTTTCACTAAAATAATAATATATCCATGCATGCGTACTCTTATTATCTGAAATAAGTAGAGTGCCTTTATTAATTTAAGTGAAGGTTTTAGATATATACCTTTTAAATATCTGTATACTTTTGTTACATTTACTGCAGCGCCGTAGCAAGATAATTACTTTTAAATTTTAGCAACAGTAGAAATGTTCATTGTGAGTATGAAAAAAAGGAAAATTAATTGTTGTTTATGGGATGACTGGTGTAATAAACCAACATTCAGGTTTATAACGTTGATATCACCGAGTTAATAAAAATATATATGTTAAACTATTAAACATTTAATTTTATTTCATATATAAACTTTTGCTATCGACGAATTCATAATGATACAAGCACAAATACTTTCTAGAAGATAAACCCCACCAGTCACGTGGCTACATCGAAAGATATATTGACAAAGAATACGTACCTAAGTTTGCGTTCGCAGTATGAATAATTGAACACCAATACATATAAGATTATTGTGTTTTTGTTTAGCGTCGCTCATTGTTTTCTTTTCTCTAAATTGCCTTACATGAAATGTTTTAGATTCATGAAAACAAATTCATCTAGAAGAAAGCAGGTTCTGAAAAGAGGGCAAAGATTTTAATGAGCTTGAGCTTTTTGTGATGGTGTAACGTAACTTTGAGACAGAACAACCGTTGTCAACTTAGTTATGTCATGTTTGAAAGGGGAATGAGAGTATCCTTGATTATAATTTTTGAAATTGTTAACCCTATTGTTTTTATTTGGGGTTTAAATTTTAAATCAACTTCTAATTAGAGTAACTTCGTTATTGAATTTGTTTACTCTTATTTAGTATGCTGACCTAAAAGGATTAAAAATATTTACTAAAACAAATATGTGAAAATATAAAATATACAATTTCGAGTTAAAATTGATTTATTTTTCTGCTGAAACAAGTAAAACTTCCCCTAAACTACAAAGCGCTTTTCAAGCGGGTCTGTTCTACACTTTTTACTTCGAAGTCTACTATGACAAATCTTCCAATGAATTTGTTCTCCATCAATCGGTCGATGTTCCATTCCATTGGGTTTTTTGGATAGTTTTAAAAGCTATTAACATGGGTTTTCTCTTCAGAAGTTTTTTTTGATTAAGGGATATAAACGTTTACCTATACAATATTTGGTACATAACGACCAATTCGTTTTTATGTTGAATAGTCTTCTCATAGATAGTTATATCACCAAATGAAAAATAATCTTTCTAGTAACATTTTCATTGACTGAGTCTTTATAGACATGAAACAAACTAACAACTGGAACCAAAATTAAAGAAATGAGTTAAATATTCAGCTAGTTATAAATGAGCTATAATTGAAGTTCGTTTAACCGAAAAAAATTAGAGCGTTGTCACTTAATTCATAGGTATACCATTTGCTTGGTTTAATCATTACGCAAAAATAATTGTTCCATTATTCTAAGTTTCGAAGGTAATTTATAAAAAAAAAGTAATAATATTTATTTAAAAAAAAGATTTTATATTAATAATCGAATGTGTTGAATGAAAGATATCTTACTTTTACGGCCGAGTAGTGTATTGGTTAGAAGCCCTGTCTCATACGCCGGAGGTCCCAGGTTCGAGCCTGGTCGGGGCAATTGTTTGATGAACACAGATGTTAGTTCTTGGGTCATCGATGTTCATATTTACATATATACGTTTATTCTGGGTTCCCCCCAGTTCGCTGTATGGCCATCCATAACACGAGCTCCATACTTTGGGGCCATACAGTTGGTGTGTTTGTATGGGGATTTATTATTATTATTATTATTATTATTACTGGTATGGAACCGCATTATAAATGAGCTTTTGTAAATTACGCTATTTGTCAGTGAAGCCATCTTCTTTATAGTTGGATGTTTGAGGTTTCAATCTAAGGAGTTCATCGATCAATCAGTCTATCGCACTCCACTGCTGGATAAAAGCCTCCCAGCGCGCCAGCTATTCCGGTCTTGCGCAGCCTGCGTCCATCTTTTTACGGCTACTCTTCTCAGGTCACCCGCCCATCGATAGTAGATAATAAACATTTTTTAACAGCGAAAGTCAAAGTAATGGGTTGCTAAATGGTGAGATACACGTGTTTAACGCGTGGTGCCCTCGCCACTGCAAACCCGTGGTGGCTAAGAAGTTGGGTAACGAAGGATCCTTATGGTATTACTTGGTGTGAATATATTAAATTGGAAGAAATTGGAATGAGTATGATCAGCTGAATAAAACTAAAAACAAACGATGAAAAACCCGAAAAAAGCTGCGTTTCTTAAAAGTAACAAAACCTGCTTTTGCTACCTATCTATAAACACTTGCTATCTCTCCAATAATTTACCAAAAGCAACCTCACAACCTCTACAAATCATCTACTTTAAACACAGGGGCGAGACATTAAAATATGATGCCAAAAAAGCGTTCACAACATTTCATTGTAAATCCGTTCGCACCTCAAAACTCAAAGCCGAAACAAAAATATGCAACCTAAACAGAATAAGGGCCGAGTATTCGGGCGAGTAATAAAACGGGGCATATTTAACATGGCTGGTAAATAGTATAAATACGTGAATGAGCGTGTTTGCGATTTTCTCCCTTCTGTGTTGGTCTGTTGCGGAACTGCGACATGCCTGTATCGTGGGCTGCTACCCTATTGTGCTTCAATGAGCAGAGTACAGTGAGTATCAATAATATGGTTCCGTTTTTCAACAAATTGGCTAATTTTATCATATTTCGATTATTCATCAATATAATTTATGTATGCGTCTATAATACGCGCAATGCTAATGCCGGGAGCAGTGGCAGAGCTTGCAACAGAAAAGAAAACGAACTAAGTATGCCAATTTGTCTGAACTTTATCAGTTTGTTCCCGTGGCAGTTGAAACAACTGCGTGTTTGATATTGGAAACCAAACACCTCATAAGAGATAAAGGCCGCCCACTCTGGGATTATATTATATTTGACAGCCATCAAAGAAATAATATTTATTATTCTCAAAAAAATATGAATTTGAGAGTGAACATTTTAATGCACCACAGTGGAGGACGTCCGTCAGTGACAGTGAAACATGGGCGGGGCTACATCCCTCTCATGGAAATAATGAAAGCGTACAATTTTTTATTCTATTGTTACATGTATGTTTATTCACGCTACGTCCTTAACCCCTTTTATCCCGCTTATAAAGAGGCATCCACAAATCTGCTGAATCAGATACGGAAATAAAGGATGGAGTTGAAAATTTTAGTCTTCAACGAAAAGTTTGATGAATTCCAGTCATCTGCTGGACAGTAGCGTTTTCCCAATCTTTCTTTGTATCATCTGTCTTCCTACGCAAACGTAGTGCTGTGGTAGATGACCTCCGTAGAGGCAAAGCGAATGAGTATTAGAAATCTAATGTGTCTCAAAAAACGGTTTATTAAGTTTTTAGATAAAATATTATAAAATAATTGTGCAGATATTTCGCAGTTTAACTTTTATAAAATTTTACTTTTTTTACATTTTCTGGATTTGTGGAGAAGGTACCGCTTGAGAAGTTCCAAATAAATGAAACTCTTTTTATTACATGAACATGTTCTTAATATTAATGCATCACACCTTTTTTCTAATAAGTTAATACGAGTTAGTATTCTGACATAAAGATAATCGGTAGTTCACATAATTAGTTTTTACTTATTCAGCAAGATCACAAGATAATAGTTTCTGTGTTATAATAGTTTATTTAAAAAAAATACCTAGTCGCAAAAATACGAAATAAAAAAATCTAACATATTTTCATATTTTCTTCTTCGCCATTTGAAGGTTTTAAACCGAATGGTTCATGTCTGATCGACAAAGCAAGTGAAATTGTTATGAGATTGTGAGAACCGTACTCAAAGTTACTACGCGTTTTTCAGTTTTTTTAGCTAGTGAAAGAGCCCGCAGTTCACAACATTTTGAAAGCCATCAGTATCGGTGATGATTTAATTATATACATATAACAATGATAATACAATTAATCGTACGTAATGCCGTATTATTGATTATTATATTTAAATATATAGCTAAGAACGGTGCGACCGTAGACAACTATGCGGAAAGCCGTTATTAATAAGTTGAATAAGTTTTCTCCCGCACGTGTACGTGAGTAGAAATATTTTTGGAACAATGACTTTGAATTAATTGGCGTGTAGAAGTTACTCTTACACCAATGTCTAAAAACCCAAGTATGACTTACCAGACTTATTTTGGTGTGATTTCAAAACCAAATACAATGTTAAATGTCACATTCCATTATCGCCATGAAAATAGTTCGGCCTTCTATCTTCTATCTAGAGTTCATATATATCTATCCGTATAACTTTTTACTTGAGAGGACTTATACGCTTCTAAGTAACGTAGGCAAGGCAAATATTAAAATAATATTTTTTTCTCTGACGGCTATCAAAACGCCCTATGAGAACCAATGGCTTATTTTCTTCAATATTAGTACACTCAAGATCGACTTACTTTTACAACAGAAAAATTCTGCAACGAAATCTGCACGTTCATTGTGAACCTACGATGCCAAACCTTTTCTTTTTCGTATTTAAGTCAGTAAAATTAAAACAAAACTAAACAGCATCGTCAAAAATTTCAAGCCATTGTTTTCAAACATTCCTTAATATACAAATCGTAACTTCAAACAAACTTTATCTACATAACGTCACGAGCACAACAGATTTAACTACGCATCATTAAAATAGCAAAGAGATATAGAACATTTGTTATTGTTCAACTTTTGAGAGACAAAGCTTCTTATATTGAGAAGACTCCCGCAACACGACTACTTATAGTAGAGCTGCGACGTAATATCTATCTGACCAATTTACCAAGAATTTACTGTTGCAAGAAGAAGACCAGGGATCAATGTAATTGGTTTCGGGTTTTATACACGAATGCTGCTTGTTATCACAAGAACAATAAAATGAACTCCGCGGCGAGGTTTATAAGTTATAAAATATCTTTCGTTTGCGATTTTCGTAAATATCACAAAAAGGTTATATTATTGGGAGGTGTAAAAATGAATAAGACTCTTACATTTCAGAATACTTTTATTATTTATTTTCAGATAATATAATTCAAAAAATACTGGGTTGTAATCTCAAAATGTGCATGTATTTCTTACTAACACGAAACAGTTGTTTACTGAAGACTTTAGACACTAGAGATTCTTGGTTAAAAATCCAGTTTACACAGAAAACAAACCTCATTAAATAGTTTATTTATATTGTTTTATAATACATCTCTTTGACAGACTTCGCTCTTTTACGCAGTAAAAATTATGGATTAAACAACTTAACCTTTAATTGTAGAGCTGACATCTTTTCTAATAATATGCTTAAAATACAATTTGAACTTTATCATGTCATGATATGAATTGAAATTGTAATCATAGTCGGAAATGGTAAAACAAGTTCCTTTAAATAGCCCGGCGAAGCCCTTTCTTTTTGACAGGCTGGGATTATGGTTTCGCACATCTTTTTTATCCCACAAAATTTGGTTTGATGTAGTTCTTTGATTACTTTCTATATTATATAAGTGTCTCTAGTGTATTAGGACCAAACTTCACATTAATCAAAGTTTGGATTTTTTGAATGTTCTGTCTTCTATATTAGGTTTTGATACATCATCTATGCGTCGATTGCAAAAAACTACACGATCATCAGACACACGTCAAATGGACCATTTCACTGGCACAATCTGGAACTAGAACCCCCAATACTATGTTCTAAAGTAACCGCAGCCACCGCAATGCTCCAAACTAAAAAAAAAGCTTCAGGGCCTGACCAGATAACAGTGGAAGTTTTAGGTGGCAGAGGCATTGACTATTTATAATCATATATGCAACTGAATTTGGCAAATTAGTGGACCTTCGCTTTCGTCTCACATAGCACCAAATTCTCCTGCACTTTATTGACATTCGCATTAGATACTTTCTCGATTGGCAAATTCCACAAGAGCAAGCTGGCCTTGTCAAAGGTAGAGGCACACTTAACAAATTCTCAATATAAGACAGATCATTGTCATACGAATTCAACACCTCATTTGTCATGTGCTTCATCGACTGCAGCATGGCTTTCAATGCGTTGATTGGTAAAGATTATGGGATGTCCTTTGTCAACTTAAATTACCGAAACATCTTACCGACCTGCTTCAGGCACTATATTCTAACAACCAAGGCCTAGTCCAAATTAACAACACGGTATCATAACCATTCAGTTCAAGAAAGGAGTCAGACAAGGGTACTTTTTATCATATAATATATTATATATGGTGAATATATTATGAGGTGGGTCTGTAAAGATTGGGGGGATGGAATATCGATTGGTGGAATCATCACCAATTTGCATACGCTTTTTGCGAAAAATTAAGCTGAAGTGGCGGGCCTATTGGAAAGACTGGAGCAAGTGGGCAATGAAATGGGGATTATAATATAATACTAACAATAAATTTAAAGTCATGGTAGTTGACCCTAACAAGTCTTTCAGCATTTCCGGCGACCTGAACCTGGAAGGTTGGAAAAATATATCCATTTATATAATATCTTATAACAAACTCAAAATATCATTAAGACTCACCAGCGCAGAGAGGCTTCAAATGCTTTGGTGAAATTTAAAAAGAGAGGTCACAACTTAAAAGCGCTTTTATTGACAGGCAAAATAGACGGAAAGCGACCCCGATGCGTTGATTAGATCAGATTCGATCCACCCTGGACACCACGTTATGTGAGGCCATCTACGCCACCGAAGGCAGGGAAATGGCGTAAGATAGTCAAAATCATTCGGCGAGGTCACGCTGCTCAGCAATGAGGATACACGACGCAAGGAGAAGGTTTATACTTCAAACTTTATTTTTACTTCAGTTGTTTAGGCGTATTGGATGTTCAAATAATGCATTTTATATATGTTATAGAATATTATCTTTTTCTGTAAAATATATACATTTTTCAGTTTGACATATTTTTATTTAGACCATTTTAATATTTTCATAGCCGGCAAACGAACATGTGACCCACCTGATGGTAAGTGGCATCCATGAATGCACCCATGAACATCATAAGCCGAAGGTGTTTTATTTATCAATATTAAATGTGATGAATATATTGACTAAGGATGCACACCGTGGGCTTCATGAGGATTTTTTACCATAAATTTCACTGTCTGTCCCTTTCCTTTATTCGGAACACAACCTCGTTCGTTTCGTAATTATTATGGCGTTCAAAACAGAGAGGACTGCAGTATCACCTCAGACGAGATTTTAACAAAATAAATTTAGTCCCTCTTTGATAGTTAATGTGGTTTGTTCCTCTAAGTCCTCAATGTTTTAAATGGTTACACTTTTGTTCACTTGTTTTTTTAGTAAATTACAATGACTTTCAACAGCGTGGTTACAAGATGGAAAGTATAATTTAATTATATGCATACTCTATGATATCAACTTCTTGATGTAATTTTACTAGTAATACTACTAAGAGTGTGTGTCCCCGTTCGTTGTATGGTCATCCATAACACAAACTCTGCTTACTTTGGGGATATACAGTTTGTCTGGGGATTTATTATTATACTAACGTGTGAAATTATGTATATTGAGTTTATACTACATAGAGTAGATTTACAGATGTCACAAATTGAATAAGAAGAGTAATAACAATCATGAGAAATCATTTAATACGACAAATTACTAGCTAACTTCAACATAATACGCTACTACAAAAATTATGAAATGAATTTTTTGAAGACGTATTTTGCAACTGTATAGGTATAGAGCATTACTCTCAGCAGCCATGAAGAAGCACAAGTCTCTAGGGGTCACTGGAGGCGCGTGTCGTATTGCTTATTAGTAACTCGTTCGAGCTTTATATAGCGTAAAAATAAGAAATATGAGGTCAAGGAATACTTTTTTTTGGATGGAATTTTATAAGAAAGGAATAAGAATTAATATTTGTGACTAAACGTGGTTAGTTAACGAGGTTATCCTTGCAGAATTCTAAAGTTACTAGAATTTTACGATCATTTTGTTTGTCTTATTTTCATAAGTTCTGTCAAATAAATCACATAACATGACGTAACCCTTCTCGCCGTCCAAAACAGTCATTCAAAACTTACAACTAAACAACATGTAGAAACTCTGAATCTGTAATAAATAATAACATTTAAATAAATAATAATTTCATTGAGTTGAATCGAAAAATATTTAAAGATATTTTAATTTTAACTTAACTAATATCTTTCTAGAGTAGTCAATATTACAAGATCCGATTATACGGAGGCTCGTTCAGAATGTTTCCTTTGGTCTGCTTTGAATAGACGACAGTTCTTGGGTATTTTTGCTTATCTACTGTATTATTCTTTTTATTATAATATTTTCATAGCAAAACCTCAAGCCTATTTGGTTTCCATTCCACGTAGAACTTACAACGAGAGCCGACGGAGAGATGGCCATTGAGGAGAGATGGGCTATCGAAATAGCTAAGAGAAGGCTACACGGTACGTCCCGTTCAATAGTTACCACGGCGCAAGCGTCACTATATCCGACTTTGCTTAGAAAAATTTAAAAAAGTGCGTATGTTGCAATTAGCCAACTGAAATTTGTGAACGTTTGGCTTTTTGCAAACTTGATTTTTTTATGAAAAATATGTTCTGGCCTGCCAAATAACCTCGAAAACTGCTTTAAATTTTAGAACTAACTGCCGGCCTTGGATATAAAAACAGTATTACGTTATGCTCTTTTTGTAGAATATTTTTATGACTCACTTCAAATACTTTCGAATAACATTTTCACAAAACCACACAAAAAATAAATCCACAAAAGAGAATTACATTTCAAATTCGACGGCTTTTTATCCTCATTTTAAATGGACTTGCAAAGGTAAGGCTGTCCGCTTCGTGACCAAAATCTTAAGGAAAGGCACAATTTATATTTTGGAAGGGTAACGTAATATGTAATCCAATTGACCACTCGAACCAAAAGGTTCTCTTGAACCTTTAAAGTAACGATAATTAAAGGTAAATTATATTTAATTGAAATAAAGTATGTTTAAAATGGCGCCATCAGTCACGCAAACTGTGGCAAAATAAAGTTTGAACAACATCATTTCTGTGCCACTATTTTACATAAAAAGTTATTTAATTTCGGTTTAAGAACCTAAGAATTAATAAATTTTAAATTTATTGAAATGAACGACTTTTACGTGGCTTCATAAATTTACAAATACAATTAAAACATTTAACTTTATATCTTTTTTCTTTCAAATTATATTTGCGTTTGTTTTCCATTTCAACTATCACAAGTTGGGAACGTACTTTTTTCCTAGTTTAACTATAAACTATTAATCTCCAAATGAACACTACTGAAAGATTGGATTGGATTATTTTGACAAATAGGTTTATTAACCATAATGGTATGTTCAAGTCATAATAATAATAATTCTTTATTTGCAAGTATATGGTAACAGTAAGTTCTTAAAGATAGGTACATATAAATGTTCATACATATACTGCTGATTTCTCAGGGTGCAACCTTGTGAAAAAATATATATTAATTTATTGATTAACATAATACAATAAGATGTTAGACTAGTACTTAAGCAATATATTTTAAGCTTTAGAGTATGTCTAAAGTAAGATCTAAATTAATTTATCTAAATTCATAAAAATAATGAGCTCGACAAATATAACAGTTAATTCAATAGGATATCATAAAGCGTTATCATTCAAATATATTTTAACATCATAATACATTATTTTCAATAGTAACTTAAATAAAGACATTTTAAATTTGTTTACTGGTAGCCCCCTTATTTTTTTCGGTAATTTTTTATATACCCTTTCAGCCATACAGTGCACATTATTACTGTAGACAGCAAGTTTTTGTTGCGGCACGTATTACTTGTCCTTATGTATACCACGCCATCCAATCATATCCTAATTTTTTTCAAAGTGGTTATTTCGTTTCATAAAACAACAGATCTAAAAATGTAAAGTGACGGAAGTGGCAAATTTTTAGTTTTTTAAATAATGGCCTACAGCTATCCAAAAATTCATAACATATCCGTATACATTTTTTTTGACGATAAAGACCCTATCAGATGTGCTTAATATGTTATAGTGAAAAAAATATTAAAATCTGTTAGACGTAGGTAGACGCATTCGATGGCTAAAAGCCACTTCAGATACAGCCGCGCGGTGGCGGTCAAAGTTCGTCAGGAAGGTGTACTTTGTAATAATCAAAATAGCTAACTATTTTTCAGTTGAAACTAGTGGACAAAAAGTCAAATTATTAGGATAGCACGCTCATATTGCGGCATTTTCATCATACAAATCCTATCACACGTATTCATTTAAAATAAATCTATTAATAAAATTAAACACATGATAACGTTTTTATTTTCTTATTCTCAACTATAATATATTTCAAGCATACTAGTTCCTAACTAAGTTTGAGATTAAATTTCGTGTATGTCGTGTATAGTGGAAAAAGTTTTGTTGTTAAAAGTTTTGCAGCGTCTATTTCAATTAAGGCCATTACGTCGTGTTTATTAATCCAATCTTAATCTAGTATTGTTGATGTAGAGGTAATTTTGAATATGATTGTATTGTTCGCATCAATGTATTTTCAATTTTTTAGGAAACGAATTGATGTTTCGTTAGAAATGCTCCAACTGACTCGGAAATTTATATAAATTTTAAATTTTACGTTGTTATAATATATATCGGACTCAAAATGTAAGTTTAATTATTATTACTATAAATCCCCATAATATACAATATATGTAATACACCAACTATATGGGCCCAGTGCAAGGGAGGAGGGGGATAACCAAAATACTTATAAAAATCGGCTTGAGGCAGGGCTCACCCGGCGCACCCACCTCCCAACCGGGTGTCGCTCCGATGGAAGCTGCTCAGCATTCCCATGCCACAGCTAGCTAAAAAAACCCTTATACCACTCAGCCGCCTAGAGTTTTATACGCAAATATTGCACATTAGAATTTTATATTAATGCAAAAGAGTGATCGTTTCGGGCAGAAAAAATTAAAACAATAAGCTTATTGAAAATTTATGTCATGTTCCAATTACAAAATTTGAACAGACTTTAAATTGATTAATTGAAATGAACTTTAAAACATAAGAATAATACGGCGTTTCTACGCGCGAGAAGATTTGTAAAACTCATCGAACTAAATTCAATCATGTATGTAATATACACTGTCAGAAAACGAAATTTTTGTTATCAATCAATCTGCTGTTATAGGTACGATAACATTATTAGAATTTTTTTACTTAAATAGTTTTTTTTTTACTTTTAATACATCAATAATGTTCTCAGTAACGCAAAGTAAATCGTAATGAATTAAGAACTAAGGTACAGGAACGGGTTCTAGGGACTTGCTCGTGATACATGGTAAAGAAAATAAAAAACTTCATCTTCAATTAGATCTTTAATATATGAGTCTACGAACTTATCACAATGCTGTATATTTTATGAAGATACCACTTACTTCGAGCGAGGTCGAAGTTACACTGCATCAAAAGCTCATAACAAAAATCTCTTGACAGATGAAAGCAGTTTGTTATTCGAATCTGCGTAGGGCTTGTGCATTGCCTTGCCTCCTTTACTCTCCAAATAAATCGATGAATAAATATTTCTACTACCTTAATCTATGATATTCATTGGTAATTCCCTGCTTTTTCTCATTAACAAAGTGCCCTATCTATGTGTGGATAATAATACGTGATATGGTGAGGTTCTTACAGTGAACCTGAGTTCTAAAAATTCAATTTCAAAAATAAACAATCCGTGGCGGGACTGCTCATAAGCAAAACAACACTAAAAGTGTATGCCTTCACCCTTTTCTAAGATTTTACGTTCTCTACATTTCGTTGAAATTCATAAAAAAAGTTAATCAATTATCATATCACTATCGTAGCAAACTAACTTCACTATCTCATATAATTTCAATATCACTATAATTTTCACGATTCATACTTTAAATAAAACACTTTTTACCGGATATTATCGCGTATATTTTAGTTAATTTTAAAATTATTTCGACGTTTCGGCATCTTTGCAGTTGCCGTGGTCACTTTGCAACTGCAAAGATGCCGAAACGTCGAAATAATTTTAAAATTAACTAAAATATACGCGATAATATCCGGTAAAAAGTGTTTTATTTAAATCACTATAATTTATCGTTCCAATAAAAAAAAAATCAATTATCCAACCAAAAAACTAAATTCTGACAAAACTTAAAAAACCAGACTACATCAAGGTAAATTGCACTCAAGTTTAAATAAATTTGCTAAAGATAATTTATTAGAATACCCATTTAATAGAAACAATGATTCATCAAGGGAATTTGCAAACCCAGACATAGAAATTCAAATGTATATACTGATATATTCTCGGATAAGGTATACAAAATTGCGTGTACAACATCTTCATTGTAAGTATTCCGTCAGAGCATATAATGTCTATGTGACAAAATCCTTAGCAAGATCATTTCCTGAACGGTAACTTACTTGTCCCATTCCACCTAGCTTCCTCTCAGTCATGCGCATTCGCGTTCATTCAAACTGGGAATTTTAATGAAAATATTTATTTTTTGTGCCTATTTCAATGTCCACATCAGAGATGATCATCATAACTTCCACAGCAAAGCTCATCGAGGATCGTGTGTGGATACATGAAAAAGAAAATAGGAATATTTTATCTCATAAAATAATTACTAAATCCAACATTAATTATGATAAAATGGTGTTGGGTTCAACTGAGGCAACCCAGTAATGATTAGCAAAGAAAATGAATCAGGGATAAGATCATATCGGTGTATGTTTCACCGGACAGACCTGTGTGGAGACTTAGTGCTACAATGAAAGGAGTAATGGATAGCTTGGTCTGTGTAAGCAGGGGGCAAGGAAGCATTTGAAATTCGAGCGGATTATGCTTTTTTGTATGTTAATTTGAAATATATAAATGCGCTCAACACGGAGTTACAAGGAAATGGGAAATTAAAGTGTGATTTGATACAAAGCGTGTCTGTTTTTCATCGCAAGCTGGATATCTTTGAAAAATATAATGCAAGACAAGAATTTATTCATTTCCCAAAAATATTATATTCTTCAACGTAAAAGGAGGAATCTCAAGAAGCATTGCGGTGTTTTTAAGATAACTGTCCAATCTTAGGAACGCATTGCTACAAGATTTGAAGACTTTGCAGAGATGGGACAGCTGTCTCAATTTCTTAAATCATCGTATGAAGTTAACACATCGGCATAATGGACTGATATGGCTGCTAAGTTGTTTAGTCCTTCAATCCTTCTCTACAAATTGAGATACTTGACCTACAAGAAGATATTTCCTTGCAAATGTATAAAACGCAGCCAATGAAGAATATTGGGGTAAACATGTTTAAAAAAAGTACGAAAATTGCAAAAACCTACTTATCAACCTAGCCATAATGTTTGGCACGGCACGTTTACATATGTTTGTTCGTTTGAGATTAACTAGTGAACTAAAGTAAAAAAAAACTGGCTCAAGACCGTCAGTCTAATTTCTCCTAAGTAATTTACGTATTATGTTTTATATTTCATATAATTACATACTTTGAAAGGAAAATAAAAAACGTATCTACTATATCATTAGAATTTTTTTCTGGAATTTAGTAAAATTGCTCAACACTTTCCGGAACCTCAATTAAAACTAATTGCCGACCAAACAGGTCAAACGGTTTAAATTACAGTTTAAATCTTTATTGAATTGAGCATCTGGTTCTCGAGTAAACATTAGTTAATATAAAGCAAACTGGGTAGAAGCTTGCTCAATACAATTATAAGCAAAAACTACATGAATAAAATATCCCTGTTGTAGAGATTTAGATAACATATTTAGCAAAAGTATGTAAGATGGTTTGGATAAGCCTTTTAACTATACCTAAAGTCTGATGGTGGATAGTGGTGACAAGGGATTCATACTCTCCAAATTTCCTCAATGTATTCTTAAAAAATCTAAATGTGAAAACCGAACCTTTAGCCGATAACTTTTCGCACACTGCACCGAACTTAGTAAATATTTCGTGTGAAGGAAATATGATTTAGCAGTTACCCGTGATAAAACTTTGCAAATAGCATATCCGGAAAAACACTCAATACACTACAATTACAATTCAATATCTATTTTCGTTTTCAGAACGGAGCTAGTATATCAGTCTCCATTCTATAAAATGTCGTAATAGTTGTAATGGGACAATATTGTTATACTTTTTCTTTTCTTGACAAAACGTACAACTCTCTTTGTTTTGATTTCATTAACTGCGTCTGGCTTAAAATTACGAGACCTGAAATTAGCTAGTGTTGTTGCTAATCCAAAATGCCCCGCGGTAGGCGTGTCACGGGTTCTTGGGACGTGCTCGTTATAGATGGTAGAATAAGAAAAAAAACTTTATCTTCCCCTAGATTTTTAGTTTATTGAGTGTCAGAACTTATTATACATATATCATTAACTACGAGCGAGGTCCAAGTTAGAATGTGTCAAAAACTCATATTTAAACTCATATTTTTTTGTCAGGTAAAAGCTGTGTGTTATTCGAATCCGCGAAGGGTTTGTACTCACTCAAATGCTCTCTAAGTTATTACTCTCCAAACATTATAATGCAGGCGTACCACGCGTAATTAAAAGTTAACTACATGAATTCTTTAAAAGTAGAATTACGTGGATAATGCAACAAAATAGAACTCATTTCGCGCAACTTATTATAATAATTAGTTTACTTGTATCTCATAATTTTTTTCAATATTTTTAAATGTTGCTAGGTTTTGTGGTTTTTGGTTATTTAATTTACCAAGTTTGATTAGGGAATTTGATTACAAAATTCCACTTGTGTATTTATGTAAGAATTTGAATAATCCAAACTGTAATTTCAAATACTAACAAAAGGTTTTTTCAAAATTTTCTCACTATTTAAATACATTTTGTTTTTATAAAGTTACTACTAGCGCTGTTTATATGATTGTAGGGTTGTTAATACTATTATTTTCATGATTAAAGATGATATTAATATTCAATTTAAGTTGGGTTTCGTGCTGTTTAATTCATATTTATATTTTTTGTATAGGCGACTAGGGAGCATGTTTAATTCATTATAAGTCGTGTTCTATAGCGTGGCAACTTGAACGTCAAGGAGAATCAGACCTTGTTTTTGGATCACGACTTCCATTATCCAACAAAGTGACTTTAATATACCCGTACTCAAGTTCATTTAACGTACCATAGATAAATCTACATGGAGCAAAGATGTTCTTAACCTCCATAGATCATCACTAGCAACCAGCAAAGCCACTCATGTTCATAATGCATTACGATGCATTGCGGGGCGACCAAGAGAGTGAAGCCATTTATTTGGTTCCTAATTTAAGGTTTTAGACTTTCATAGGTTGGTAGATATATATTATATATTTGAAGGAAACATTTCTTGTTGAAGCAAAGGTAAATAGAAAATGGTATATTAAAATTGTGACTAAAAGCCGCATCGTTTATACATATATGGCTGAAACATTTAGGAAGTAAGAGATATTACAGCTACGTTTTTTGTTATCATTTTATTGATAAATCCGTATATTCAAACCACAGAAGACGACAAGTGGCAGTACCCACAAGTTCAGGCCCGCACATTTCCAGTCCAGGTCAGTCCATTCGAGCTATGTATATTTAGGTCGGCACTTTCATACATCCAGGCATATTTATTAAACTGAAAACTTTATACAATAAAATGCATTAGTGTTAAAATAATAATTACGAGTATGTAATACTAGAACCACTCTAACTGTGAAAAGGTAGAAAATAGGTTAAACACAAGTGCTAGCAGGATTCAGAGGATTCTTGGGCAAACCGATGTACATTATCACTAGAATGCACCGTAATGTAGTGCGGCGTTGGAGAGCAGCCACTTGCTCGCTGTTATTTATTCAGGAAACTCGCAATGTACTCGTATACAGCCAGTATCATCTGTTCAAGGGACAAAAATGTGAACTAAACTTTTTGTACGTTATTTACATTTTAAACGTCTTTCACAGTGCAAGTAAGTTGGTCGGGCCGTATGGTCCACTGCGATGTGTCAAAACAGAGACTTAAATTTTAGTAGAAAGTTTAGTGTGGTTAAGTTTTGATTTAAACAGTTTTGTTAGCTATTAAGGTTTATTATTGTTAGTTGGTTGGAAAGTGGTGTAGTTGGGCTTGTCCGCCTTGTCTGGACCATTGTTACGCTGTTATGAAAAATCTGTGATAATTAAAAGAAATGATGGATGTAAATATGATACAATTATAAGCACTGGGGAAATTTTTTAATGTAATTAAGGTATCCGAGCGTTATTGTTTGTTAAAAAATCTTCTAAAATATCATAAAAATAGACATATAAGTGAAAAAATATCATCGTGACAGCAATAATCATTGATCAATACAAAACATTGTAACAGAGACACTGTTACTTTTTTACAAACTAGAACGACGTACCATTTTGTTTGTCGTAATATATTTTATATTTTATTAACATTACTATATTTTACATTTATTATTTAGGGCTCTTAAACTAAACTCCTAACTGGACTGAAGAACACAAGTCATAATTTTAGGATGCAATACTAAAAATATAAAATATATAAGTAAATTCAACTTCTTAAACATTAAATAGAAAGAGAATATGAATATTGGCGATTTCGTAACCTATTAGCAAATTGTTTCAAAGTATAAGTTAGCTGATTAAAAACTCAAGAAGACTTTTACTTGAAAAAATTTACATTTTATAATTTTATTCTATACGAACATTTAAATACATTAGAGGAATTGAATAGTTATTTTTCTGTATCCAGACTGAATTTAATATAAAATATAATATCCAGTTATTAAAATAATTGGATGTAAATGAATGAATTCAATCTTGTAATTAGGCTTTTTTTATGTTGACTATTTTAATTTTATTATTTACTGATTCTATTGCTTATGGCATTTATTTATATTAGGAACATTTAATATTTAATAATAAGGAAATATAATTTTATTCTTTTTTCTTTTTTAATAAATTGTTACATTACTAGGTAATTATTATAATAATTGCACGCCTGTTAAGGTTGAATATGATGTATTTCCAAATAATTTAAGACCATTGTATACTTTGACCATGTTTAGCGAATAAAGTTTTTCTTACTTTCTTTCTTTCTTTTTCAAAGGAAATATAAATGTATTATTAAAAATTTTTAAAATTAATGTCACAACGACCTAATTAAACCCAATGTAGTAGGGACATCATCCTTACCCGACTAAGGGGTGGTATTAGGCAATTTATAGTCCACCACGTTTGCATACTGCGGGTTGGTAGGATGTACACATGCCTTCGAAGTAATTACTTAGGTATGTGTGTCCTCACGATGTGTTCCTACACCGTTAGAGCAATCGGCTTTATGTACCTGAATTGTAAACACTTATTGGTACATTGGACAGTCACGGGAACCGGGACCTCAATATCGAGAAGCCAGCGCCAACAGCAGACAACAGGCAACCGGCACTCGTGTCTGGTTGCCACCACTGAACATAGCTACAGCGGTTACTGTAATGGTGCACTGGCTCATCAACAAGAAGTGTCTACATTTTCACAGTGCCCAAGTACGTTTTCAGTTAAGTTAATTGTTTAAAATAACTATGTCTAAAATTGCTGATAGACTTACTAAATCTTAATACGGCTATTTAATTTGGTTCATTAATTCTCCATTACCAAAAATTACAAATAACCAAACTCTATCTTATTCTGCTTTGATCTACTATTTGTTTGTAAACAAACATTATCAAATGTGACTATACCAAAACTTATGGTAAGAAATATCCATGCAAATGTACTAATTACTCCATAAGAAATTGGTCTTTGTAGTTTAGTGACGAAAATTCACTTAAATCATTTTAGAATAAGCAAATGAAGTCAGTCAAATGAATGATCAAAGCCTAGCCAGTGATTTTTCGCTTGTTTGAAGAACATTGGATAAATCCATTAAATGTTAGTTACTTGTGTTCTTAATTAGTTTTTACTTTTTCTATGTAACGTGAGGAACTTTGAGTGGAGTAGATGGCATTAAAATATTTTTAATAAACTTCTTGTAGTTTCAACGTGTGGTAATAACGGTACCGTCACGGCTAAGCCTTAGGAAGCACGTCAAAATGCCACGACATTTCAGTAAAGAGGTTAATGTGAATTATTATGAATTAAGAAGAAAATACATTTAAATATACGTTTGACATAACAGAAATAAAAGAAGAAATACATTCTGACTTGCTCCGTCAGATGAGCAAGGTGTATTAAAAAAACAATTAAATAAAAAATATAAAATTCATAACATACTTTTCAATGGTAATCCCCAGTTGGTGGAGGCAACTTTTAGAAGACTATGATCCATAGAACCGAGGTTCAAGTGAATTAGTGACTAATTTTTGATAAAAGCAAGTTTACAAGTTTCTATAAAACATAAATCCCTCAGCTGGAGAGTAATAATAAATCTTTGAGTTTACATTATAAACATATTTATATTTACAAACCAATTAGATATAGTATTTTTTGAAGTTTATTGTAATTGTTAAAATAGAACTACAGAAATAGGAAGTACCTATGTACTACTTAGTAAGAGAGTAGCTCTTAATAAGAGAAACTCTATTATCACGTTATTTATTATCACGTTATTTATTATCACGAGAAACTCTATTATGTTTTCATATTGAAATCCGAATATATCTTAGTATAAACATGCAAACGTGAGTTTGATACAAAAATAAACTTTACTAACTAAAAATATACTCATCAAGTAGGGGCAGTTTTTTTTTTTTTTTTTTTTTTTTGGTTCCCCTCCACGGGAAGGGCAGGAGGACATAAAAAATGCTCTGACGCATACTCCGCGCGCGCGATCGGAGTTATGTGGGACTCGTCCCGACGCCTACCAGAACCATACCCACTAAAAAACCCCCTGTCGGCTCGTGCATTTTTGCCACTCAGCCTTCATCTGAGCGACGGCCAATTGGAGAAAGAGGCCGCGCCAGCGGGGCCCTTAAGGGGTCACCCGCTGAGATTCACATAGCACTGAAGGTGCTCAAAAATGAAAAGTAAAAATAAAAACATTAAAAATGAAAAATAAAAATTGCATTAATTCGGATTTACGTTAGAATTAGAATTTACGTTAGAATTAGGATTTGCGGCCTGAAGGGCCTCGAGAGCTAAAGTTAACTGCGTAGGTTCGCCCGTGTGCGCGTTTCTCGGCCTAGCGACTTTGAATTTCGATTCTAACACAGGAGCAGTATATGAGACTGAATCTCGAACAAGATGATTGGGATGGGATTCGGCGCGTTTGAAGAACGATTCTGAGAGTGTTTTGAGGTGCTGTTGCACTGTAGGTAGTTCAAGATCTCTGTGCAGGTCCGCGTTGCGCACATACCAAGGTGCGTCTGTGGCCCTGCGGCAGAAGAGATTTTGAACCACCTGCAGCTTATACAGGACTGAGGGATTGGCGTGGGCAAAGACTGGCGAGGCATACGTCATGACGGGTCTAACGCAGACCTTGTAAAGTGTACGTTTGTTTCTGAAGGACATTTTACTTTTTCTACCTAACATGCTATTTAGGCGGACTAAATAGTGACGAGCGAGTTTCGAAACTCTTTCGACGTGTGGCTTGAAAGAAAGCGTCAGATCTAATGTGACGCCTAAGTATTTAGTACTGCGCTTCCAGGGGATGGGAATGCCTAACATTCGAACGTGGGAATCGCCATCGGGACGACGGCGTTTGTGGTCGAAGCGCATCGCAGAACTCTTTTCAGGGTTCACATCGATGCGCCATTTTTGTAACCATACACCAAGGGCGTTTACGGCCTTTTGGAGTCTGGTTACAAGGTGCCGAACACTGTGGCCTTTGGTATAGAGTGCGGTGTCGTCAGCAAAGAGGGCGAGTTCGACGCCTTTCGGCGGGATGGGAATGTCGTTGGTGTACACGGTGTACAGCAGAGGGGCGAGGACTGAGCCTTGAGGGACTCCAGCCTTTATGGGACGAGGTGCAGAAAGCGTGCCTTCGTGTTTGAATCGAAACGTACGGTCTTTAAGAAACGACGTGATTAATCTGACTAGGCGAACCGGTAAGCCTATTTTATAGAGTTTAAAAACGAGACCGTTGTGCCAGACTTTGTCGAATGCCTTGGCTACGTCAAAGAGAACCGCGATTGATTTTTTACGATGCGGATAGAATCCTTCGAGAATGTACTCGACGATTCGATGGACTTGCTGAGGGCAGGAGTGCTTAGCGCGAAAGCCGAACTGGTGGGGAATAATGAGAGGGTCGCCATCCGTTGGAAACAGATGGTTCCGCATTCGAGAGAGTATGACTCTTTCGAGAAGTTTAGACATTGCCTTGAGGAGGCTGATGGGTCTGTGATTAGCCGGGATGTTCAGAGGTTTACCCGGCTTGGGAATGCCTATGACTGTCGCTTCTTTCCAGGCTTTTGGAAAGTAGCTATGGTCGAAGCAGGCATTGAAGATGATAGCTAACAAGGTAAGCACCTGCTGTGGCAGGTGCTTAAGTGCATGGTTGGAAACTCCATCCGCACCCGGAGCCTTTTTGGACTTTTGCTTTCTAATGAAAAGCAAGATTTCATCATTAGAGACTGTGACGGGGTCGTCGGTGATAGGGAGAGATTCTCTGCGGAGAACTTCGTCCTCCACCGCCTGGATGTGGGAGGGATCCGCGGGTTGCGTGCTGGGCGAACATTGTGCCGCTATGTTGTCGGCGAAGCATTCGGCTTTCTCTTCGACTTCGAAGGCAATGGTGCCGTCGGGACGAGTGAGAGGAGGAACGTGAGAGGCGGTGTCTACGCGTAAAGCTCGGGCCATTCGATAATACGCTTGGTGGGACGGGGAGATATTCTCCATGAGATCGCTAAACTGAGTGTCACGGAGTTCCGCGAGGCGAGACCTAACTTTACGTTGAAGCTGATTCGCAGCTGTTCTATATGCGGGCGTGGGATATTTCTTGGCTCTCCGGAGAGCCGCGTTCTTAGCTTTAATGAGATTGCTAACGGCTAAGGGAAGCGCGGGTTTGCCTTGCTTAGCAATGATTACGTTGTCGCTGATGGCTGAGTTGATAGCATCAGTGAGATTATCGACTATCGAATCTATTTTAATCGGGCTGTCTAATTGGTCGGGCGAAATCGCGAGCGGAGAGTTCGGTGCCTCTAAGGCTGAAACTAACGTATTTATAAAGCCTTTCCAGTTGGTAAAGGTCTTAGGAGATGTGACGTTATCGTTAGGCGCGCCTAGCACGAGGGAGACGGGGCGATGGTCGGAGCCTAGGTCATCGAGCGGTTCGATGGACCTGAGATCAAGATTGATTCGCTTGATAATTGCAAAGTCGAGGATGTCAGGAGAATAGGTCGGGTTGTTGGGATAGTGAGTGGGAGTGATGGGGGATATGACGTCTAAGTCAAGGGAGTTAGTGATGTCGAGGAGAGCGATACCGCTGGTGTTGGTCGATAGGCACGTCCAGTCAGTATGTTTGGAGTTAAAGTCTCCGAACATAATGACTGAATGGCCGAGGGCGAGAATGGCCTCAAAGTCGCTGCGGATTGGTCTGGAGCCGCACGGTATGTAGACTGAAGCTATGATGATGGTCGGATGACCAGTCATAGGCAAGCTACACACAGTGGCCTCCATGTTGAGGAGAGGAGGGGTAGGGAGAGGACAGCAATGGAAGCCTCTTTTGTAATATATAGCGGTGCCGCCGTAACCGTCGGAGTTGGGCCTATCGTTACGAGTAAATGCGTACTTAGGAATAGCGTATCCCCTGGAGCGGTTTGGAGTAAGCCATGTCTCCTGGAGAAGGAATAAGTCAGGTTCTTTGTTCTGAAGGAACAGTTTAATCTCGGGAAGGTTGGTGCTAAGGCTACGAGCGTTAAAAGATACAAGGGATAAGCCCTTGGGTTTAATACGACTGGACGCGGGATTCGCGGGTCTAGACATTATTATTTATTATTTACGAATTTATACAAAAGTAAAAGAATTTACAACGAACTTAGGAGCGAGTGATGCTCGGCTAACGCGAATAAACGCTCTTGAGGAGAGCGGGCGGCTCGCAGTTTGCGTGTGAGTACGGAAATTTCGTTAATGTCGACGTTTTGGATGACGTCGAACACGGTCTTCATGTCCTCAGCCAACGACGACTGAGGTACGGATAACGGAGCGGGACGCGGCCCTACGGAAGCTACGGGAGCTAGGATGGGTCGGGAAGGTGCAGGCGGAACGGCCGGACGCTGCCTCCAAGACAGAGCCTAAGTAGGCGTCGGCTGAACGGGCTTTGCTTCCTAGGGACCCCGGTTGCGCAGCGGCGGGAAGTTAGCGGAGGTGAGCGGTGGCGCCGGTTTAGGCGCGACCCTCTTGACGGTGGAGCGCGGAGCGCGCGGGCAACCCCTGTAGTTTGCTGTGTGGCCGGACTGGCCGCACAGCACACAGGCATGGGGGGAAGTGGATTCAGGAGTGCGAGTGCACTCCTTTGTTATGTGTGGATCCAGGCACCTAACGCACCTGGGGGGAGCTGAGCAGTTAGCCGCTGCGTGGCCATAGAGCTGGCAGCGGTGGCACTGCCCAGGATGACCGCGGGGGTTGGGACGCTCGACGGAGATGTTCGAGAGTCCGCAGATTGTGCGAGCCTCTCTGAAAATCTCCTTCGAGTTGGGAGTATTTGACAGGATTACTTATGCTAAAGGAAAACGCCTACCGCGGTTGGAGTGCATCTTGTGCACTGCTGTGACCGGGAAACCCTGAGACTTAAGGTCCTCGAGGATTTCTTCGTTCTCGATCTCGAACGGGACGCCCCGTAGTACTGCGCGGATCTTACGCTCCTCCGGGAGGGCGTAGGTGTGATAAGCTATTTGATTTACCGAGAGTAACCTGGTAAACGCGCGGAAGTCGTCGACGGTCGCTACTTGGATTTTGATTGTATCGCCAGCGTTGGCGGCTTTTAAGTAATTAATTTTGTGCTCTTTGCACAAGTTTGAAACCGCGGTCCAGCGCGCTTTTTCACGCAGGAATACGGGCGGAGGGAGCTGAGGCTTCGGCGGGACGCCTATCGCAGCAAGCGCCTGGGTGAACGCGTTAATAGCGCTTAGCGGATCCATTAGGGAGGGTAGGGCACTAATATTAATAAATAAATGTATAATAAAAGATGCCTAGTTCCTAAAAACCTAGCAAAATCCTAGCGGCTAACCTCCCTACCAGCGGTAGGGGGGCTGGGGAGGAAAAACTTAAAACTAACAGTAGTACGCCGAAGGCCGCTACCTAGAAACCTAAAAAGGGTACGCAGGTAAAGAGTTGACCGCGTTAGGGTCAGAAATAAAATAAAAATAAAAAGGACTGGTTCAGTACAAATTCGTTGTCACCGTTAAGTATCCTTTGCACTGAAACCAGACTACTTACGCTGGGCACAACACTGCACTCAGCACAAGCACAACACTACTTAGCACAGCACTTTGAAGACTAAGGGGCTTAGTCGCAAAGAAAAATCGCACTTCGAAAGCACTCAGACGGAGTAGAAAAACCTTGTAAACCGTAGCACGGAACCAACACGCTAAACTGTGACGTCAGTAGACTGAGCGCCACGGAATATCGGGAAGGGACCAAACAACGGAGAACGGGGTCTTGCACGTCCGCACTGGGCGGCGATCGGAGCGAGAATGATGAGTAGGGGCGGTCCTCTGTACATTAATATAATTATGTAAGTTATAGCTTATATTGCTGGTGGTCTAGACAAGTTGCAATCTATGATCACTAACGCTATAGAAAACGCTTAAACTCTATGGAACATATTGCGTGACTATCGTGTCATTAAGTGATGTACAGGGTTGTGCTCCGCATGGGTTTCCGGTAAAGGGAAGGAACAAGCAGCGAAATTACAGAAGCAACGACACTAAAAATGTATGCCTATCAATACTCCAATACAATGATAACAACGAGAACACGTACGATAAATGGTACTCATGGGCCCGTACTATCGAGTGGGTTTCGTAATAAAAAGATATCCCTATTAATTTTGTGAATACCTTTATAATGATAATCCATTTCAGATATCTGTAAGAATTTTCGGCAGTTTTTTTTATCTATTTAGCAGTTTCTTACAATGCAGTGAAAGAAAGAAGAAAGAAAGAAAGAAAAACTTTATTCGCTGGACATGGTCAATAATATAATGGTCTTAAATAATTTGGAGCTACAATCATATTCAACCTTAACAGGCGTGCAAATAAACATTTATATGTAATTAAAGAAGCCATATTAAACTTTTTGAGCTTTACCGGACATCAGTGGCGTCAGCTTCACAACTTTCACATTATACAATATAAATATACAAATAGCTAATGCTTTTGCCTTTACCGAATGCTAATATTACCTGTAAGATCAATGTATACAACATTTCCACTTTATTCTAAACAAAACATTATAACAAACAATAGACGCGAGTAATTGTAAAAGTGGTAGGTGATTCTCGTCGATAAGCAAAATATATAAGATATTGAACTGTGAAAAAAAAGGTGGAACCAGTTCTGCGTACATTGGAATGCGTTGATGCAGATGCAGTATCATGCACCAGTACTTTTTTATATGGATTTTGCTATCGATCGATCGTCGATCGATGGTAGCATGGAACAAGCAACATCGATCGACGTCTATCGATTGGTGTGGTAACACCCTTACGATAGTCAGATGATAGCTCCATACATTTAGGCGTTATCGATAGCGTCAGCGATTGTACATTGCCACTTGTCTAGACCAACAGCAATAGTAGCTATTAGTTACATGATTATATTAATGAACAGGGACTGCCCATATTTGATAAGTTTGTAAAAGGGCAGTAAGTTTTACTTTCCATAAAATTCACGTTTATACCTTAGTATATAGGAATATAAGAGGAAAGAATAAATGTTACATTAAAATCCATACAAATGGATTTTTCTACTAATAGAAAACTTTTTTAATTACAATTACTAATGTAATATTTTTCTGAAAACGATGTTGATAAGGAAAAATTTATATCTAAAAGCAATCGAATCATTGATAAATCCAGGCCAAGGTGTTCGTCTTCGTTGAGGAAGTCTTTTATTTTCAGATAATCGGCATTTAATTAAGTTTACTTTCATGCTTGAATACATTAAGCCAGGAGCATTTAATAATAGGTCTTTACCTATGAAACTGCCGTTTTGCCGTACTGGCCATTTCAAATGAAAATATATATATTTTTTGACTGATAATTCTAATTTCAAATTAATTTTATTTGACAAACATCACAAGAATTCTTTTTCTAAAAACGTCATTTGTTTAATAGTTAGTGTTTTGTTTTCAACGCATTCGAACATTTTTCGTCATCATGGATAAGTTATAAATTCGAGTAATTATGGAGTATGAGTACCGTCGTGGCAGCAAAGCGGCACAAGCGGCACGCAACATCAACGACGTTTACGGAGCGAACACTACAAACGAACGCACCACCCGTTATTGGTTTACCCGCTTCCGTTCTGGAAATTTTGACCTGAAAAATGAACCCCGTGGTCGTCCGAAAACTCAATGACAAAAGTCGACAATGACGAATTAAAGGCAATTGTGGTAGCTGATGAAACTCAATCCACGGCTGAATTAGCAGCAGCTTTCGACGTTAGCATCAAAACAATATTGGTCCATTTGCGTCAAATTGGCAAGGTAAAAAAGCTTGACAAATGGGTACCCCACGAACTCAATGACCGCCAGCGCGAAGTACGCGTGGAGACGTGCCTTGCACTGCTCAGCAGGCATACAAATGAAGGAATTCTGAACCGCATTGTTACTTGTGACGAGAAATGGATCCTGTTTGACAATCGTAAGCGCTCAGCAAGTTGGTTGGACCCTGGTTCAGCACCCAAACAATGCCCTAAAGGAAAACTTACCCCTAGAAAAGTGATGGTCACTGTTTGGTGGTCTAACGCGGGTGTAATTCATCACAGCTTCTTGCCAAACGGGACAAGCATTACTGCAGATGTGTACTGTGAAGAACTGAACACAATGATGGAGAAGCTCGCACGTCTCCAACCAGCTTTGGTCAATCGTTCGGCTCCACTGCTCCTGCACGACAACGCGCGACTTCATACTGCACAGCAGACGGTCTCCAAGCTACAAGAGTTGGGGTTGGAAGTTCTCCGTCATCCGCCGTACTCACCAGACCTTGCGCCTACAGACTTCTACTTTTTCCAGAATTTGGATAACTTCTTGGCGGGAAAAAAATTCAATACCCGAGAGGCAGTACAAAATGCCTTTGAAGAATTTGTTGCCTCCCGTCCAGCTGATTTCTTCAAGAAAGGCATCAATAAACTACCAATGCGTTGGCAAAGATGCATTGATTGCATGGGTGATTATTTTGATTAATAGAAATAAAAAATATATAAAAAAATTACGCTTCATTTATTTCGTGAAAAACGGCAATTTCATAGGTAAAGACCTAATATTAAACGTACGAGTTGTTTACCATCGTTAAGTATAATGAATTTTAATCGTAATAGAATTAAGATTGTTAATCGCAAAGCAAAGTAAGTTTTGACCTACTTCTGAAATTGCATGCAAGCATATGTTTGTATATGGGGATGTTTTGAAAAGTAAATAATCTAACAGGAAAATGCTACACAACTCTTCGCAAGTGGTTTTTATCGAGACTTAAAGATAAATACTCTTATAATCTTACTTATGTTTTTGTGACAAAGTTTAATGTACTGAAATTATAATGTTACTTTTAATAAAACATTTTTATTAAAAGTAACATTATAATTTCAAAATGATTTTACAATTTGATCCTTAATTTTGATAAAACCCGTGGACTGTATTAAAAGTCTTAATGTATTTAACGAAGAAAGTTGTTACAATAATCTAATTAGTAGACTATTAGCTGTAGCATGGGTTGATCATGCGACTCTATCCTTCCTGAGACCTACGCTGTCATGGCGTGATAAAAAAAAATGAACGAATGAATGTGACAATATTGATTGTATCAGCCGAATTATGATATAATCCGTTACATAAGTCTTAACATGATAATGCCATTGCTGCAGATTTAGCCAAAGATCCAAAATTAATTAAAAATCATTCAAATCATTGCAAATAATTCATATCTGAATATTTGGCCTAAAATCCCATTTATATCTCACGTTAACTTCCACAAACATCAACTTCAAAACAACTTGAGTAGTAATCGAAAACCGCAAAAGTTTAATTGCTTAAGTTTTAATTTGAATAAAACTGGTATTCTGCAAAAGTTAAAAAACGATTTTAGCATTTTGTTGGCGCGAAATGAGAAATATACGAAAATTACTTATTTTCCTGCCGGTGTGACAATGTTTTTCAGTTAAAAGGTAATGTAAATATTAATATAAGCTATTTTTATTGTGGTTTTTCAATCCGAAGTCTTTGTCATCTTACCTTTACGTGCTGAAACAAGCTGCAGTAAGTAATATACCGCATGAACCTTAACGGAACTTAAAAATTGTAACCTACTCATATACCTGACCTCATATTTACTCTAATCTCATTAAAAAAATGGTTTACTTCAAAACCCACTAAATTGGTTTATTGTCACTCGTCGTTTATCAACTTTTTTTTTTTTTTTTTTTTTTATAAATAATTAGCAGGCGTTTGTCTTCCATCTCACCTGATGGAAAGTGACGATGAAGACGAGGATCGTACACGCCTGTCTACTACTACTTTTGATCTTAACAGTTCAAAGATTTTAAAAGAAAATATAATGTATTCAAGTCACCTGCAAGCTTGCTTTCTGTCGCATGCGCAAAAAGTTACGTGAAAAGAGGTTTTACTAGAGCTTACATTTAGGTTTTCACGCTTCGTCTGGTGGCATTTTGTGAAACGAAATATTCATATATAACATTTAGAACGATTTAGATTGAAAACTTTTTGATCAGGATCGTTAATTCAATTATTAATGATAAACGTCAAGAATTCGCAAATAACGGTATCTTTACTAATCTACAAATCCGATCTTTAAAAGCTAGTCTATTCAAAATAGATATTTCAGTTTGAATAGAGCTCAATTTTCATATAGCGCTTTGGGGCATTGTTACAAATAAAATACTAAAAGTCCCCAACGATCCGACATGCGTAAAAAAAGTTATTCAAGCCAAAATGTTAAAATATCATTTTCTTTAAGTTTACCTATGAGCTATAAGTTTTATCGTAAATATAGGTTAGACAAAGCTGTAGATCATAAAATTGTCCACAAAAAATGTCAACATACTTTTTTATTAGCAACGGTGGTATTTGAGGTATCACAATATACAGGTTGTAAATATAATGGCAAATTAATTCTTAAGGAGACTTAGGGTATCCTCTAAGGATCCCAAAATAATTGGACTAGATTTATTTTTAAACGTTCCCAAATTTTTTGGATTTTTTTTCATATTTTTAAGGTCTTGTTTCATTTTAAGTCATAATCAAGGAATAGTTGTTGTTGACAACATAAAAAACAAGATTTTAGAAACAAAAACGACTCACCTTGCATACATGTGTATACACACACATGAACCGATTTTGTTGTCGGATTTCATTAAAAATGTAGAAAATCTTAACTGAAAAATCGAACACATCACCAAACCTCGTAAGCAATACAAATACTGACATTCACTTGATTGTTTACACTTATTAAGACATATATGCACAGCAGAGAAGCGTATTAATATTATAAACGTAATATATGCTTCTCTATATACAATGCAATGTAAGACAATATTTTTTTCGAGCTAAGCACATCGTTGTACGATATTCACCCCTCAGATGTCTCAAATCAACCCTGAAATTTCAACAAGCACTGCGATTCTCTGCTCAGTGTAAATACTATTTCTATATTTGTAATAAAAAAAAGTCATGCTGCAATGCCATGAGCTCTAGGCGAGTTTACTGACATCGGTCCTCAACCTTTATATTAGATAACAAGACGGCAACATATGTAGTAGCATGGACTATTTACCCGTGTTATGGAAGTTCTAAAATACCGATTTTGGAAATATAACCCAAATACAATGTACTAAAAGGTAAGCAATCTGAGGTAAATTCCAGCTTCCGATTGCGATTCTGTTGAGTTTGTATGACTTTTATAGAGCGCGAGCGTTCAGGTAAAATCTGCGGCCGCTTGTGAGAACTTCGGAACTTTCCGCCGACAATGCCTGACATTTTCAGATGCCACTAGCAACATTGTGTATTGATATTCATTAATAAATTTAAATATGGTGCAAAATTGTATTCAATTCAATGATAAATAATCAAATATTATTAATAATACAGGGAAACGCAATAAATTAAATTGCACACAGTATTCTCTTTTGCCTCATTTATAGTATTTTGTATAAGGAAAGTTACGTTTTATTTTTAAATATCGAACATATTCAAAACTATACTATTTCCATTTCTTTTTTTTCTCGATGACAGTTCTAATTTAATATAATGTAGTGTTGTGACCAAATAAGTAATGATATCGATCGCATATATTTATTATATTTTGAAGAAAGACAAATACAACAAAAACATTCAAATATATTTTTTCAACGTGGGAACACTCAATGGCCCTCCGCCATTTTGTGTTTGTTTTAATCTGTCACTCGCAACAAGACGGTCGTGTCACTACACTTCTGTTCGCTGAGTCTTTACGTTGTGTATTTTGTGTTCCTCCGTGTTGATTGTTGCCCAGCTGTCAAATATGAAAATGGCGAAAGTATCTGTTCTGAAAAGGCGAGAGAACTGGTGATCAAGGTTAGTAATTACTTTGAAGCAGAGAATCAAAATGGTGGCCCGCTATTGCCACTGTCGCAAGTGCGAAAGCGTGTTGCGGACGCAATAGGAATAAGTGGACCTACTGTTTGCAGGCATGCAGGAAAATAAGCTTCGTACGCCGAAGAAAATACGCCAACCACGTCGTGTGACATCGGTTGACAACTTCAACGCTGATTTTATTCGCCGTCATATATATGACTATTACTTGCGCAAAGAAATTTCAACACTCAAAAAACTTGTTGTTTCTTTACGTGAATGTGGTTTGTTCCATGGCCAAAAATCGTCATTAAGCTTAGTTTTGAAATAAATTGGATTTTCTAATAAAAATCGGACAAACGTAAAATATTGATGGAGCGTCACGACGTTGCTATGGCTCGCTGTGAATTTTTGAGCGATGCCAAAAAGATATCAGATTGTTCAAATGTTATTTTCACTGACAAGACTTGGTTAAATGCAAACCACACAGTATCTAAGAACTGGACTGACGACACCGCCGATTC
This sequence comes from Marasmarcha lunaedactyla, assembly GCA_923062675.1. Classification (NCBI taxonomy): domain Eukaryota; kingdom Metazoa; phylum Arthropoda; class Insecta; order Lepidoptera; family Pterophoridae; genus Marasmarcha; species Marasmarcha lunaedactyla. The sequence continues at coordinate 4,223,229 of OV281344.1, forward strand.
CACTAGTTCAGTGCCAATGGGAAAAGGTGAACGCCTTATCATATGCCATGCACGGTCTACGGAAGGATTCGTGTCAGATGCTTTACTGGCCTTTAAATCCAAGAAAACGGAAATGCGGAGATTTACGAAGGATGGTTTTAAGAAATGGTGCAATCTCTGGAAGAACCGTCCATAATTATTATGGACAACGTTACATATCACTCCAGACAATTGATAAAATGCCGACGCAGGCCAATAAAAACAAAAGATAAATGACTGGCTCCAACGTCATGGCGAAAATGTGAATAGTACTTTATTAAAAGTACAATAAGTGAATATTTCAAAATCGAAAAAAAGCTTCCGTTAAAGATATTGTATCGACGAAATAGCTGCCGAATTTGGTCATTGGGTTCTTCAACTTCCGTCGTATCATTGCCAGTACAATGCTATAGAACTAATATGGGCACAAATCAAAGGACACGCCGCTCGAAACAATACCCATCCCCCCTTTACGGCAAACAAGATGTTCGATTTATTAAAACACTGCACTCGAGTTAGTCAATAACGCCAATAATAAAAACTTCCATAAAATAACATAACATAGTATAAGAACCTTTTCATATTCGAGTGTACATTTAATCCATTAAAACCTTATAGTTTACAAAGTTTTTCGTCCACTAAGAGAAAATTAATATTTTATGAATAATATATATAGGTTAGCTACGAAGCTCTTTAAGAAGAGCGAAATTTTGCGATAGAATTTTCAATGCATCGCGAGATGTATCGCGTTATTTAATTTCGGATATAATACAAGGTGAAAGGATAATTATTTGATTCAGATTAGTATAATTTAGTCTCTGAAAGGCATTTTAAGAAATACTTTTTATAAATTTAGTCATGTAAAGATTTTAGATGCTGCAGTAAAAGTCGATGGTTATGGTGTATGTTGTAGGATTTCAGCGGCACACCTTTGGAGTCAAGACTTACAAAAATTACAATATACGAGTAAAGAATATTGGCAAATCCTTATACATGTAAAAAGTGAGCGTTTAGAAAAGTAACTATTACTTTTACTCAGTCTTACACTGGCAATAGAACTGTTACTATGTTAAATGAATTTAGCGCTCTTTGTTCTAACAGGTATTGGCAAAAGAAAAAGAAACCTTTATTAGTGTAAACATTAACTGAAACTAAGAAAGAAGTTATACATTCTATCTATCGATTAGAACTATTTAAATTAAACACTTGAGTTACCAACATCAAAACTTAAGATATTATTCAAGATAAAATAGATTCTGTTAAACTTAGCAAAAAATATTGCAATAGTACCGCACTCAAGTTTGAAGTAATAGCAGTGATAAATACAAAATATGATAGTTGGCACAAAATATACACTGATGGATCAAAGAGCGCCAATGGGGCAGGAGCTGCCTATTACGACTCATGTTCTGGAAATTCTGGTTGTTTTAAGATAATTAATAATGATCTTTGTATAATGTCACTAGAACTCACTGCAATCTCAGAAGCCTTAAGATATGCTAAAACAAAAGAATACAAAAAAATAGTAACACTTACAGACAGCCAGAGTGCTTTGCAGCACATAGCTCGTTGTGCCTCCGGGTGCACAAGTTTTCCAAAAGCATACGAAATTCTTTCTCAAATAAATGATTTTAATTGCAATATTATTAGCCTGAGATTGCAGTGGATTCCTTCCCACATTGGTTTACCGGGAAACGAGGAACTATACGCATTAGCCAAAACTTCAGCGGTGAATGGTACACAGATAAAGGTTGAATGCCACTACTCGGAACTTTTGAGCAAATACAAAAATCGATGTCACCAAATCTGGAAAGAGTACTTTGATATGAAGTCTAGAGAGAAAGGATTCTGGTATCGGACAATGCAATGCGAGCCTCCTCATGTTCCCTGGTTTACTAATGTTAAGTTAAGTAAACAATTTTTAAATTTAGCCTTTAGGCTATGAACAGGACATAACAGGACTCAACAAGTTTAGTTTTTCGATGAAAACAGTGAGCAGCCCGAACTGCGAGCACTGCGGGACTGTTGAAGATGTTTACCACTTGTTGGTAGAATGTGTCCGAAATAGCTATGAGAGAAGTGTTTTAATGGCTGAATTAAAATAAAACTGATTTAGGTATTTTTCAAACGGTTTTAGCGAGGCCATGCAGTGAAAGTGCGAGTAAAATTTATAAATTTGTTCGAAATTCCATTAGTAGTTAAGGCAATTCCTCATTATATAGGCTATGATGGGGCTGACATGGTTTGTTTTGTTTGTAACCAAAAGCCTTTAATTAAAAATAAAGAATAAAAAAAAACTAGTACTTCTGTTTTTTTTTTTTTATGTGAATTTCCATAATATATTAATAGCTTCATGTCTAGAAGTGTCCCAAAAAATAGTTGATTTATACAGCTTGATTTGACTTGATCAGTTTGTTTTAGCTTCTGTCATTTTGTATTACGATACATAGGATCAGAGACTAGTAAATAACTATAGACTGACCATCTCCATACAAAATTTCGTGACTCGGAAAAAGCTCAAAACCCAAGCTATTACTAGATGTCGCTCTCAAATAGCTTGGACTAACCTTGTCGTTTTTAATTTTTACATGAATTATTGACAAGAAACGTAATGCAAAATATTTGTATTAATACGGACTAAAACTGCTAGATGGCGTTGTCAAATAACCTGAAACCTTAGCAAGTAGGATATATTCCTTTCCTGAAATTGGAAAATGTCATCATTTTATATCATTGATTTTGATAATTTTACTCAATAATAATAGGTGGATAGTAATTTATTCTTACTTTATAGATGATAAAATAACAACTACAAAGGAACATAAACATACTGGTATAAGTTTATTTTGTTCAGAGACGCCTGGGCACTACCATCCTCCTTATTTTAATTGCCATAATAACCTATTTTTAAAAGCTTTTATTATCACAGTTGTGATAAACGCACATGTTATACATATATAACATATATGTAGCAGCCAAAACGTAAACTTAATCAAGGTCTATAAAGTTTGCACGAGTCACAGTAGGCGAGCAGAAATATTGTGACTTCAAAGAAATGCAGGGAAAAGTTCCAAAACAAACACACACCCATAGCAACAACAATAAACGACAAAGAATTCAAATCGTCTAACAAATAAAATGTTGTCATAAAAAGAACAAAAAAAGTTGATGGATAAAGAACATTTTTTTTAATAATAATCCAGCAAGAAAATATTTTTTTAACTACTGCAAAATAGTTATGACTTATATGCATTATAAATAAAAATTATGCACTTATTAAGACATAATTTTTATCGATATCAAGAAATAAAGTAAAATATTATATACCTATTAATTAAATGCACTGAAATGCGTTTTATTATGTTAAGGCAGATAAGAACAAAGTGGAGATGAATGCTATATTTTTGTGGGAAAAATTATATACTGGCAATACAGTAACCCAGTAACACTACAAATAATATCCGGGTTGGTGTAAAGTTTTCTGTTACTGAATTATAAGAGCGGCAACATAGCATCAAATAATATAATGCACTAGCTGGCAACGTCTGTTGTCGCCTGATACCTACGGATAGTACTTGCAATGAAATATCAAATGATTTTGTAAACAGCTCCATCTTAAGTTTTTTTACGCATTTTTTATGAGTAAATTTAAATAACTTTAAATATAATACAACTAACACCATCTCTCTATATTAAAAACAACTATTTTTCAAGTCACAAAATTTTGTTTGACATGGTTAGTCTATAGTTATTTACTAGTCTCTGATAGGATTGATTGTGACGAAGTAAAAGTATTTGATTTTGTAATATAATTTTTAAATATAGGAAATTATAGTCACCTCAGATTTTAAGGACTCATTTTTATGTAAGAATTTTTTTTATATTCTTAATAGTGAAAATGATTTATTACTCACTGGAGTCCTTATCCTTGGCTATATAGGTTTAAAACAAAAAGAAACCGTTTCGTTACTTTTGGACTCTACAAATGTGTGCGCGTGAGTGCCTTGGTTTTGTTCTTTTAGTTATTTTATGTAACGTGACTTTATAAGCCTTTGTGCCTACGGATTCCGATAGATTGCGCTTACGACGACTTATTGCTTTGATTTTTGGGCTAGTTGATTAAGTTAAAGATATGGATGAACATTAACGTATCATTATTATCATGGTTGGTTGGTGATAGTAGTAATTACCTACGTAAATGTGGGTAATTTGAAATCATAACCTCAAAATGAGTACTTATTGAAAATGCAATTATTATTGTTCTTAGACACACTATATAATATTTTTTTTATATATCCGGATTTGTCCTATAGTTTTAAATATTTTTGACTTCTAAACGCTCAACTTTAACTCTAACTAAAACCATGTATACTTTGCGACTTAACGAAATATAAGCAGACACACTTTTCGCGTACCTGCACTATAAGTTAGGATTGCATTTTTTGGTAGTTGTAAGAATATACAATGTGCATATTATGAAAATACCTGAACAGTTATGTCGCAAGTATTCCTGGTAGCAATTGACCGATAATTGTCAACATGATATCAGATCGTGCCCGAGCTAAATGTTTTTTATTTGCGTTTTCAACAGCATCGCGTCGAATGGCATCATTATCGTGTCCGCGCACTTCATTTCCCATGTCCCAGCGTCAAGAGCGTGGGGGAATGACAGCTCCTTCCGGTGCGAAATGTTAATGACTTCAAGCCTTTGGACTGTACCTGCATTTCAACGTTTTTATTAGGCCGTTTTTTGTGGAATTGTCGATATTGGAGGTTATTTCGGAAGGGCCGACTGATTGAACCTTTGTATTTATTGTCGTTAAATAAATATTCATTTTTATCTTTAGGAAATAAAATATACGGGCATAAATTATTCAAAGATTATATCTTTATCAGATTACTTTTAAACTATAGGTATAAATAGCGTATGTTTGCAAGCAATTACATTTATTATCAAAAACAATATTTATGTTTTTGATAATAAATGTACAGCCGTGTATTGTGTAGTAGCCATGCCTTGTACGCCGGACGTACCACGTTCGCGTCCTGCTCGGGGCATTCATCTATGTGTTGAACCGATATGTATGTTTGTCTGGATATGTATTTATTTAACCCTTAACTACCTACCTGGAGTCTCCCTGAATCCATCAGAGTTATCTTTGTTCATAATTCTGCATGTCTTCGCGTCATCATCTTTGTCCTTCGCGCGTTTGTGTACCTTTTCCCTGCTACCCGTAGCACCGTGCCTGCTCTCATCGATTTCATACAAGCGCGTGATGCGTTTTGGTGAGTAAGAATATTTTTGCCGGAGTCTGAGAGACTCCTGGTAGTTACTTAACTTTTTCATGTAGTGATAATTTTTTTTTTTTGTTGAAAATGGTGACTAACGATAAAATTATTGATCGTTGGTTGGAGGAAGACCTTTCTTCAAATGAACAGGATGTTTTGTACAGGAATTGCAGTGATGTAGACGGGAATTTCAACGAATGTCATGTACTGCCCTGTGATTCCGCATCAAATTCAGAAATAGAAGGCAATAAGGAAGCGGATCTAGTAGAAAAGTTAGCTATACGCAAATCCTGTTCTTTATGTGATTCTAAAAAGAAGCGGAAATCCCTATAATTATATTTCAGGTGCAAAAACCCTGTTTGTCTGTTGTGTTTTCACATGCTGTGTTTATGCTGTCCTGAAAAGTCATATCCAGCAACCATCATCATCAACCTTTGCAATTTTATAAAAATGTTGTGATTTTAAAGAAAATTTGTTATTTGCTAAGTTTGTTCATTACTATACCTTGGAAAAGGAAGCTGAGTAATCGTGGGCTAGACAGTTAATAAGTTGAAATTCGTGTCAAAAATAAGTTATATTAACCTCATTATAAATATAATAAACCACGAACGATTTAATTTATGGAAATGAAATAAATTCAAAATATTTAAATTCACTGTGATTTTTATGAGTGGAATTTAGTTTTAACGTCGGCAATACTGAATTTTCCTCTTACAACGAGTGAAAAGAACGAACGACGCGTACGTGATTGACGAGTCACTCACTCAATCATGCCGTCAAATGGCTGCCATTCTGATACCCGTTTGTTTGGCTTTCCATGGCTCTATGCGATTGAGTTGTTTTATGGTTTTCCTATTTTCTTACGACTTACGCTTGTTATACGGACTAACTACGATTCTTGTTTACTCGAATACTTTCTGCTTGCCTACAGGATCCCGAGAACCCGACCTTACACTACGAATATTGGTTTTGTTCCCTTGGATACCCAATTTTGCATTGCGTTTGGTCGCTGTGCTACTGTTGGCAGACAAATTTTAAATGAAGAAATATTGGTTGTGATTTGACAATGGCGTATGACTGAAACAGTAAGTAATCTTTTCTTGCGAATAATTTCAAAGTGAACAAGCTAGTGGTTTAGATAAATGTTTATGCTATTTTGGGGAGCGTACAAGGGGTGAAATACATACACGATACGTTTTGGGACATCATTAAGTATTATTATAGTATATTTAAAGAATTTTTTGAAAAGTCTAACGAAATAGTTAAAAATAACATTCTCACAACCTAACGAAACTTTATAAGACACTACTAAAATATCCTATATCTCAACTTCTAGACGCACAAATGTTTTCCAATTTTAGGTGAACACTTCAAATGTATGTTTCTTATAGAAAACACTATTTCTAAGTTGTTAACACCATAGCCCAGAAAAGTATGGGACGGTATCTGCCTCCTTTATGATTAAAGTTCATTATTTTTTTCAATTTTAGTAATTCATCTCATTTTATAAGAATGTTAAGCTTTTTTTTAGTGTTTTAGGAAGTTATGAAAGAAACTGCGTTTTTAGAATAAGTAATGCAAATGTTATAAAGTTTTATAATTTCAGTACAAATAAACGAATATAAAAATAACGTTTTCTAGGGCTTCAAAATGCATGAGTCTGAGAGACTTCAGGTAGGTAGTTGTGTGACTAAAATGAGAGGTAGGTAGCTAAGGGTGAAAGTTCTATAAGCTTATTGAATAAATAAAAATCAATACAATTTATGAACTATATCTAGTCATTTCAGGAAGTTGCATTAAAGAATTTACAAAACATACAAAATTGCATTGCACACTCCTCGAGACCTCCACGAGACCAAGGTCATACCATAAGGCCACTTGCCATCGTCACGTAACAGACCCGATGGTTCAAGAAACGAGAAAGTGTTGGAGGTAACAAGAGTCCGATGGATGATGTCATTTAAACTGGCATGGCGGGAGTTATTCTGCCACCGCTGCGAGAATGTGAAAGCTCATGGTGACTGAGCTCATCAACCAACGCAGGGCAGCGTTGTCAAGCATACAATTTTATTCCTATATGCAAACTACAGGCAAGCCTAAAAAAATGGTTGTCAAAAAGGGTCCCCAAATTAGATGTCAGAAGCGCCTGCTAACATAGCCCAGACTCCCAAGAACCCACCGCTAGCAGACAAACGCGCTCTTTTTTTTTTTTTTTTGCTGCCGAGGCACCCTCGCGGGAGGGAGGTGGAAGATGCGTCATGCATACCCGCCCGCAGGTAAATTCCTCTGCGGGGGGGTTATGTGGGACTCACCAGAATGGCACCTACCCACTAAAAACCACCTGTTGGCTGTAGTTATTACCGTTAGCCTTCATCGGAAGCGACACCCGTCGGGAAGTTGGGCGCGCTGGCAGAGACCCGCTAGCGGGTCTTCCGCCTGTAGTGAAAGTTGCACTGAAGGTGCTCAAAGGGACATGAGTTTGTGGCCGTTCTGGGCAGCCTCCGGTGAAGCCGGGGCTGGGCAGAGGTCGGCCGAAGCATGATTTAGGGATCAATTCATTTAAATGAACCTACAATGAATTGAGAAGGGAACTATGCACCGCCAGAGCTAGCAAACGCTCTGTCGGAGTACGTGAAGCCCTAAGTTTACGGGCTAAGACTGCGATTTCACTAACATCGACATTTTTTATAGCGTCGCAGACGATACGCATATCGTCTGCTACGGAGGATTGAGGAGTGGGTTTGTATGGGCGAGGAGCCGGGATGGGATTCGATGTGGGGCGCTGCCCCCAGTTTTCTGGGGCAGGCCTGGGCTGTGTAGGCTTAGAAGCCGGAGGAACCCGGCTACGCAGCGGCGGAAAGTTTTCTTGAGAAAGTCGCGGGGCCTGTTTGGGCGCCGCCCTTTTGAAATTGGAGCGCATACAACGGGGTGCACGAGGGCAGCCCTTGTAATTTGCGGTGTGGCCGGACTGGCCACAAAGCACGCAATCGGGAGGAGAGGGAGTTTCAGGAGTGCGATTGCACTCCTTAGTGAAGTGCGGGACCAGGCACTTGACGCACCTGGGCGGTGCGCGGCAGTTGGCTGCCGCGTGCCCGTACAATTGGCACCGATGGCACTGGCCGGGATGACCGCGGCGATGAGGCGCCTCGATTGAGATCCCAGAGAGGCCGCAAATAGAGCTAACCCCTTTCAGGATCTCTCTGGACTTGGGGACGTTGGCGAGAATCACCAAAGCGAGAGGGTGTTGCCTCCCGTACTTGCTGTGCATTTTATGCACCGCGAGTGCCGGGAAGCCTTGGGACTGCAGATCCTCCAGGATGGCCTCGTTCGATAATTCGAACGGGATACCCCTGAGTACCGCTCTGATCTTACGCTCTTCTGACAGAGCATAAGTGTGATAAGCATATTGCTTATCGGTGAGGAGCTTAGTCAAAGCTCGGAAACCGTCTATCGACGAGACAGTGATTTTAATAGATTCACCCGAGTTTACCGCTCGGATGTAAAGGATCTTGTGCTCATTGCACAGTGTCGAGACCTCAGTCCATTTACCCTTTTCCCGAAGGAAAACGGGTGGTGGGACCTTGGACAGAAGTTGGGGCCGGAGCGGGTGTTGAAGACACCGGGGCAGCTGGCGTTGAAGACGCCGCAGGGGGTGTAGGGACGGGCGTGGAGGGCGCCGGGTCTTGTTTCGAGCGCTTCTTAGAGCGCTTCTTAACAAGGGTGAAAGAGGGAGGCTCAGGGCCAGTTGGGGTGGCGTCCGAGGATGTTTCAGTCGCGGGTGCGCGCTTGCGGCGCAGAGGGGCGTCTACTTCGCACTCCATGTCACTGGAGGAAGGGGACGCGGGAGGGCCTAAAACCTGAGGGGTCTGGGGAACTGGGGTGGCCTGAGGGGCCATTGTGGATATTATCGTCATGATATGAGGGATGAGAGAATCTAAGAAACGGAACTTGTCAGCATTTATATATATGCCTTCAGCACCGGTACTATCAACTAACTTCTTCCTAATCTCATCAGAGCTTAGGGAAGCCATTGCGGAGGGGTTGGGGAGGGACAATATATGAACCTAACAACGATGACTAACTTCCTAAAACCACCCTACACGCAGTAGGGCGGTTGAGAACGACGCGGATAACTTACTCGAACACGGCACTTGAAGTCCTGGAACAACGAATTCCCGTCGACGAAGCTCACGTTCCACGAAGTACGGTTAACAAGCCACTATTCGCCGTGAAAACGGCGTTAGAAACTTATTAGAAGTACGGTTAACGAGCCACTGTCCACCGTGAAAACGGCGTTAGAAACTTAATACGGTATACAACTATGAAATTATATATTACGACAACAACCAATGAAATTTGGGTGCTCAATTAGCGCGGGGGCTAAAAGAGCGGGAAGGCGTCTGCGATCGACGTGCGCTCGAGAACGCACGCAGACCGAGACACGACGTGTATTTAGCTGTTTGCTCCGCTCTTATATACAAAACACATCTTCCCACACATTTTTCGAGTTCCTTAACCACCGAAACGCACTAGTTGACTGGCTTGTTCCCAGGAATGATGATCAAAATGTATGTTCAGAATAATCAGAAGAGACTTCAGAGATTGACTTCATTTTGTCATCGAGAACCGGACAGCCAACTGGTGTGTCTGCAAAATTGTGAGCAGCGAAAAAAATAAAGAATTTTTGCACAAATAAACAATGACGTCAAATGAAAAAGGCCATATGTGTATTAACTTCCCGACTAGGCAGAAACATCGAAATTTTAAAATTTTGTCTATTGTAAAGTCCTGAACGGAGTTTTCGAAAATTGGTGAATCTAGGAGCCAAAGTGCAGACTTCTCAAGTACAGTGATGCTGGAAACTTGGGTGAATTTTTCAATGTAAGGCTTCAAGACAAAGCTGAAAGACACAAGAATGTCCTCCTAAGGTTCTGTCGTCGAAATACCACACGTTACATTTTGAATTTAGTTGCTCAGGATGTATACCTAAACTGAAAATAGTAGGGCCTAAAGTGTCACCCTGTTGATAGGCCACCTCCGATGAGATGAGATAGTCTCCGTACACTAGAAGCGATGGCTTGTCATAACATTGGTGAAGGAAATTAAATGCTTTGGGCAACTCGTCACTTTATAGGATTAAAATAATTTTTAACGTCCACCTCCAAACCACATCACTCTTCAAAATCAACCCAACCTCACCTCCTTGACAATTGAGAAAAGTCCTCAAAGCATGTGCGGCCGCTTCACAGTCACCCCTGGTTCCAAAACCTAATTGCTTGGGTTGAAAATACCTTTCCAGATCTGCATAGATAAGATGATGACAGACTTAAGCGGTGAGATGGCGTAGAGTAGTACCTATTGCCTGATTCCATCACCTCTTTTGCTAAAGGCGATAAGGAAGGATTAGTACAAAATCGGGGGCTGTAGCCATGCGGCAGTGCCAATCGGTGCACGGCGCTCGACGCGCGCACACGTCTAGCTTACCTTTGCATCAATGTGTCTATTGCTTATGCTTTTTACGTGATGTTGTTAGTGTTGGTATGCGGGTACGAGTATTTATGCTCTTCAATTCGATGACTTATTTTTATTTATTCATCTGCTATGTATGTATTAAAAAAGGTTAAAATTTATTACCAGAACGTCCGGGGAGTCCGGACTAACAGTAAGACTACCTTATTATTTCGAAATAATAAGGGTCTGGCTTTTGGCGAAACTTGGCTGTTTCGACGGCATTAGCGATAGCGCAATGTTTGACGATTGGTACGTAGAATTCAGGCGCGACCGCGGCCTCGCATGCATGGGATAGCCTCGCGGTGGCGGCGTGCTGGTGGCTGCGCGACGAGAACTCGCCGCCGACTTCCGGCCCAAGTGGTTCTTATCATCGGAGGTGCGAGATGCATCTGGGTTACATTGCGATTGCACAGAAAGCGGCCAAGAATTACCTACAATATACACTTCGGTGTAGTTTATATTTGCAATGATAACAGAGGCAACTCCAATAATTTTCAATTATCTAATTTTTCTGACATTACTATACAAAATCCAAGCGATAAATTCATTATTGTAGGCGACTTTAACTTACCAAATATCTCTTGGACATCATGCATTGACTTTTACTATTATTTACCAACGAATGTAGCTACTAATCAAATTCCATTTGTTGACTGCCTAGACGTTTGCAATCAAAACCAATAAAATTTTCTGACAAATATTAATTATAAAATTCTCGATTTAGTGTTCTGTAATGACGAAGTTGTAGTAACGGAATGTTCGGCCTCGCTCGTGCTCGACCCGCACCACCCGGCCGTAGGCCTCAGCGCCGACTTTGGGAGCTACACGCGCTGCCCACTGCCTCGCGGACCGAGTACCTATACTACCATGGGGACTAAGACTCCATTTGTAGTGAGCTTTACGAAATCTTGGTTTGGTTTAAAACACCCCTAATAAAAATACTTAAAGAGAAGTATAAATTTTACAGGAAATTTGACTATCTGACTGTCAGAGCTTTGTTATACTTAGAGAGAGAGAGCAGTATTACTAGAACAGGTGATGTTCACTGAATATATGGCACAAATAGAATAAGACAAGACAATAGAACAAGACAATAAGACACAAAATTGGCACTGCGTTAAATGTAAAACGCAGCTAAATTGAAGCTTCTACATGAAGTACGGCGAAAGCTCATCCAGCTCGGCTGAGACTATTTGTGACATGTTCAGTGTATTTATCTTCACTACTTTTTCAAATAACGTGCACTCATCTACATCTACAGTCTCATATTTATACGAAAATAGTTTAAGTATGAGCAAATATTAAGATAAATACCTCCATGGTGTATAAATTATTGAAATCGCTCGATATTAACAAGTCTTCCGGTCCTGAAGGCCTACCATCAACTTTTAGTTTGCCATTCAATTCCGATGCAATCCAGTTTAGGTACCTAAACTGAATCGCTAAGATTCGTACCATGAAGTGCCTTTAGCTAACTGGCGTTTGAATCGCTCACGGAGGAATGAAAGATCGAAATTTGTCTGTGGTCCGCGTGTGAGAAAGAGATGACGCTGTACACTTGTTGCATAAGTCTGTCTCTTTTACTCGAACCATATGCGTTGCGTTTCGAAATCTAGTTGATATGATTTTAGCGGTATTTTTTTGTGTAAAAATAACAACAAATATATTTTAAAATTGCGCTTTTTAGTGTCAAATTATATACCATAAGCCCGTTTTAGTACTCATTAAATAATAGAAATTTATATAATTCTTTAAATTACAAATAATTAAAGGTTTCTTTAGTGTTGTCGTAAAAATAAATTGATTATGACGAGTTTAGAACGCACCCAATTTGACTTCTACCTTTGTCTCTACTGATAAATCAATTGATTTTGTTGGATTTTTCAACAATGGGCTCAGCTCATCACACATTTCTAATACCAATCGTTTAGACAACGATATGCTTTTATATATTCTTCATTTTCCAAATAAACGGGGTCCGATTGTTTCCGTGTTTTGTTTATTTCATTATCATTTTCCAAGAAAATAAAAAGGACTAATTCGTCATACATCTACAATAAAAAATAGCTCTAGAAATCACTTTTTCACATTAACACATAAGAAACACTAAATATCCAACTGAAATACCATAAATCACGTATATTTTCAACCATTTTTTTAAAGATAAACCGAAACGATTCACTTTACGCCAAGAAAGTAGCAACTTTTTTTGAATCGCTTACTTTGACATTTAAGTCATCCAATATAGGTTGAAATATCACCTCATGGTACGAAAAATGAACGAACTAAAACAGTTTGCGATCCAATTGCCGACTTGATTTGGCGTCAACCTAAACTGGATCGCTTTAATGAAGTCGTGGTATGAAATAGCAAAGCAGTTTATTTTAGGTCGTCAATTGAATCGCAATAATAGTTCATAGTAGGCCTTCTGATCATATTTCGCCTATTTTTATCGTAAAATGCGCCAAAAGGCTCACCCTTCCGCTAACTTTACTCTATCGGCGATAGCTTGAAATTTACAGGCCTATATCAAAATTATGTTTATTTGCAAAAGCGTTTGGAAAAATAGTCTATTAACAATTATAAGCCACGTTAACACCAGTTTTCTCAGAATACCAGCATGGTTTTATAAAAGGTAAAACCATGCTGAGTACAGTTTGTTTGTTTGTTTTTAACAGTTTGATAACCAAATCAAACCTGTTGGTCCTTACGGAGTATCTAACTAGCGATATGTCCAAACCTCGCAGGTGGACATAGTTTATACTTACTATTCCAAATGCTTCGACAAAATAGATTATCTACTGCTGTTACAGAAGCTACAACTTATAGGAGTTAGAGGTGACTTGCTCACTTAGTCTGGTTTGAAATGAAATGTTATATTTATTTATTCAGTACATATACAAATAATACACAATCAACTGATACATGGTACATGGTACAGATAGCAATTTTTACAATATTTACAGATGGAATTAATTCAGCAGTACGCTGGAGTCCACACTTGGGTTCCCTGTGTTGTGGAGACCAGTGTCTTCCCATTAAGGTTCTTTTGTTTGTTTATGACATTGAGTGCGTAGCGTATTTAACTGTTCGTTTATTTGCGTCTTATGTAGAGAATAGGAGTCAAACTGTAGCTTTACATGGGTACTATTCACTGTCACAAAGCGTCCCATCAGGTATTCTTCAGGGATCTGTGTTGGGATCCTTGTTGGCATCCATTTCCGTCAAAAGTAAAAGATTTGTGAAAAAAAATTAATATGCAGTTAGTGTTTCCTTATAAATCGAAGGCATGACTCTTTTCATGACTTTTCCCTAACTCTACGTGGTTTCGGATTTGGCCATTACCGCCCTTCTCAAAAAACCACCCTGTATATTGATCGAATTGAATACATAAAAAATGGTTTATGGGACTTTTGCAAAACCAATATTTATGACGATAACTACTTGATTCGCTGTAAATGACGACAAAGACATTTTACGTCTCAACATTCGCCGAGATGTTACTGACATATCACGACTGCTTAAAATATTAAAAGGTGAATAGGACTGTACTGAGCGTATATTGCGAGCAACAATTGCTAGATCTTTTTTTTTTCTTAAACTTTTCAGTAGGTGATATAATATTTCCATTATTATTAATGTTTAGCAACCCTTATGTATTCTTACATCTTATTAAATGAAGTATTTTTAAGTGAAAACTTGTGAAATGCCTTAAATATTTTTATAATAATTATTAGCTGTATTAAAATAAAACTATAATAAAATAAAACAAAATTGAGAGTGAGGCTTGACTGGGCTTTGTGGTCTTATAAGCCCCTTTGGCGTCTGAACAGCAAGGTTGAGACAAAGGGGGCATCGTAAAAAACTTTCAAGTGACGTTGCATTGTACGTAGACGTGATATACATGTACCTCATATGTTATAACTCACAGATCCTTTCTTACCAACAGTACAAATGCATATAGAACAATGCGTAATGCAAAGCGGGGGGTTTCATCAGCAATTTACTGGACCACTTCAATTTAACACAGCTTAGGTACCTATTTACTTTTAAAAAGGAACTCAAAAGGAAAATTCAAAAATCACAAAATTTGACAAAATAATATATTATTAGGCCTATGAAGGAAGGCTTACTAACATTGATTGTTACACTGACTCTTTAATCAATTGTACAAAAATATTTTTAAAATAACTTTCTTTTTAGGCATGCTTAACTGCGCCATCTGTAAACGAATAGCTGCAGCTGCTATTTTGAGTGGGGATAGCAGCCGATGACGCAAGTGCAGCTAACTTCGATCCTAATAACTTCAAGACACACACTCGTTCTAATAACTTAAGCTCTACACGTTCCAATTGCAACTTTCTATCTTGTAATTCACTGATTAAAGATACGTTTCATTATTAAAACAATAAATAATATAATTGAAGAGACCTGAAGGCCTACCATCAACTTTTAGTTTGCCATTCAATTCCGATGCAACCCAGTTTAGGTACCTAAACTGAATCGCTAAGATTCGTACCATGAAGTGCCTTTAGCTAACTGGCGTTTGAATCGCTCACGGAGGAATCAAAGATCGAAATTTGTCTGTGGTCCGCGTATGAGAAAGAGATGACGCTATACACTCGTTGCATAAGTCTGTCTCTTTTACTCGAACCATATGCATTGCGTTTCGAAATCTAGTTGATATGATTTTAGCGGTGTTTTTTGTGTAAAAATAACAACAAATATATTTTAAAATTGCGCTTTTTAGTGTCAAATTATATACCATAAGCCCGTTTTAGTACTCATTAAATAATAGAAATTTATATAATTCTTTAAATTACAAATAATTAAAGGTTTCCTTAGTGTTGTCGTAAAAATTAATTGATTATGACGAGTTTATAACGCACCCAATTTGACTTCTACCTTTGTCTCTACTGATAAATCAGTTGATTTTGTTGGATTTTTCAACAATGGGCTCAGCTCATCACACATTTCTAATACCAATCGTTTAGACAACCGATATCCTTTTTGTATATTCTTCATTTTCCAAATAATAACATAAACAAATAAAAGGGGTCCGATTGTTTCCGTGTTGTGTTTATTTCATTATCATTTTCCAAGAAAATAAAAAAGACTAATTCGTCAGACATCTGACAATAAAAAATAGCTCTAGAAATCACTTTTTCACATTAACACATAAGAAACACTAAATATCCAACTGAAATACCTTAAAATACCTATATTTTCAACCATTTTTTTAAAGATAAACCGAAACGATTCATTTGACGCCAAGAAAGTAGCAACTTTTTTTGAATCGCTTACTTTGACATTTAAGTCATCCAATATAGGTTGAAATATCACCTCATGGTACGAAAAATGAACGAACTAAAACAGTTTGCGATCCAATTGCCGACTTGATTTGGCGTCAACCTAAACTGGATCGCTTTAATGACGTCGTGGTATGAAATAGCAAAGCAGTTTATTTTAGGCCGTCAATTGAATCGCAATAATAGTTCATAGTAGGCCTTTTGATCACCTGACCCTGCAATACCTATCAAGTAGGAACACATCAAAGGCTACCGTTCGAGAACAGTATTAAGACGGTGGATACTCTGCTTACAAAAAATTTAAATTCTTTAATTTATTTTTTCTAGAACTACAAATCTTTATAAATTCTCGATTATTTTTATAACGCATTGAATTGAAATCCTCATAGAACATATTGAATTGTAGATTTCAAATCAAATTAATGACAAAATGCACTTGAACCGTGAGATTTCCATTTTACAATCAGACTGAATTTTCCCGATGTCTGCACTCTGGCAGATATTCAGAGTTTAATATTCATATCTAGTGCTTCCGCAGCTTTACTGCCTTCAAACTCCTTATTTGTTCTTCAGCGAGTATGCTTTGAAAAGAGAACTTCGGGATCATTGGGCTGTCCGCGTTTGCGATATGACGTGTTATCAAACTGTTTTGACAGTTGCATTGGATACAGTCGGGATTGGATGAAGGTTATTAAGTCTGTCACTTACAATGCATTGATTTCTAATATATGGTTATGGGGCAATTCTGTAATATACTGGGTGTAGGACAATTCTCATTTTATAAGATAATGTCAAAATACAGAAAAATCTCAGATCTAGAGATTTTTCGATCGAGATGTGAAATTTGTTATTTTGGGGAAACTCACTTCGAACTCGATATTTTGCGAAGTTTAGCGATCGATATAGGATTTTTTCAGAATACTGAATTTTGAATACTGGTATTGATCTCAGACGCCGATGATCTCAAATGATAGAGTGGCGACCTAAAAGTGAATAAAATTAAAATATGCAAATCGTGATTTTTGTAAAAATCTCTAGGTGATGGAAAAATGTACGAACTAAAGATTGAGTGCTTACATTTTCTTTACATTCATTAGCAAGCAGACAGCTGTAACCCAGCCGTATAAATAACAGTGTTTCAAGTTTATAGGAAATATTGAAAGATTCCATATCATTACAGAGTAACTCATCCGGTACCGACTGTAACCCGCGGTAGTTACATTTCGCGAACGTTGTTTACCTGCACTCGCACCTCGTGAATGTCATAAAATTTCCATAAAGTGCTGATGGAACGCTACAAAGTGCTTATTTACTTCGCGCTAGGGCTGCGGAGAAGATTTTGTTCGTCTTTAAAATAGCTGCGTGATAATAATAGGTCTTTACCTATGAAACTGCCGTTTTGCCGTACTGGCCATTTCAAATGAAAATATATATTTTTTTGACTGATAATTCTAATTTCAAATTAATTTTATTTGACAAACATGGAATTCTTTTTCTAAAATCGTCATTTGTTTAATAGTTAGTGTTTTGTTTTCAACGCATTCGAACATTTTTCGTCATCATGGATAAGTTAAAAATTCGACTAATTATGGAGTATGAGTACCGTCGTGGCAGCAAAGCGGCACAAGCACAACGACGTTTACGGAGCAAACACTACAAACGAACCCACCACCCGTTATTGGTTTACCCGCTTCCGTTCTGGAAATTTTGAGCTGAAAAATGAACCCCGTGGTCGTCCGAAAACTTTGGTCGACAATGACGAATTAAAGGCAATTGTGGAAGCTGATGAAACTCAATCCACGGCTGAATTAGCAGCAGCTTTCGACGTTAGCATCAAAACAATATTGGTCCATTTGCGTCAAATTGGCAAGGTAAAAAAGCTTGACAAATGGGTACCCCACGAACTCAATGACCGCCAGCGCAAAGTACGCGTGGAGACGTGCCTTGCACTGCTCAGCAGGCATACAAATTAAGGAATTCTGAACCACATTGTTACTTGTGACGAGAAATGGATCCTGTTTGACAATCGTAAGCGCTCAGCAAGTTGGTTGGACCCTGGTTCAGCACCCAAACAATGCCCTAAACGAAAACTTACCCCTAGAAAAGTGATGGTCACTGTTTGGTGGTCTAACGCAGGTGTAATTCATCACAGCTTCTTGCCAAACGGGACAAGCATTACTGCAGATGTGTACTGTGAAGAACTGAACACAATGATGGAGAAGCTCGCACGTCTCCAACCAGCTTTGGTCAATCGTTCGGCTCCACTGCTCCTGCACGACAACGCGCGACCTCATACTGCACAGCAGACGGTCTCCAAGCTACAAGAGTTGGGGTTGGAAGTTGTCCGTCATCCGCCGTACTCACCAGACCTTGCGCCTGCAGACTTCTACTTTTTCCAGAATTTGGATAACTTCTTGGCGGGAAAAAAATTCAATACCCGAGAGGCAGTACAAAATGCCTTTGAAGAATTTGTTGCCTCCCGTCCAGCTGATTTCTTCAAGAAAGGCATCAATAAGCTACCAATGCGTTGGCAAAGATGCATTGATTGCATGGGTGATTATTTTGATTAATAGAAATAAAAAATATATAAAAAAATTTTGCTTCATTTATTTCGTGAAAAACGGCAATTTCATAGGTAAAGACCTAATAATATTGACATACCTAGGACGTATGAATTTTCAAGAACTGTTTAATCGTGTTATGTGAACGCATTTAAGTATACTTTATATAAATGTTGAAGGACTTTCCAGAAATAACAAGATATAATTAAAAAAACTATTTGATTTTGTTAGTTGTTGAAATAAAACGAGTGCGAGTGTACTTAGTAGCTGCGTATATTCAACTGCCTTTGCGCGCGCGATGACTTGCGATTGAGACACAGGTCATTCGCCGGTCATCCATTCATACATCTCATTCATTCATGTATCACATTCATAACATCCCTTCACCCATAGTTAAACATTAATCCTCATAAATAAAAATATCGCGAAGGGCTCTTCTTGGTGCTGGCGGCGGTGAAGGTTCCGAGCTCCCCAGGTCGTCTGACTGCTGATGTTGTAGGCCCCCTCTCGGCGAGCCTTGAGTAGGTGCTCCATTGATGGTCTGCGCCGCGTCACCCACGACTATAGGTGGCATTTCTATGGGTACTCCGATTACATTCTTTCTGCTCGCGTTTTCACCGGGGTCATGTTCCACTTCCTCCCCCACAAGTTTCCACAGTTGATTAACGTGCCTTTTTAAAATAGTTTTATCTTCATGTAACAATTTGACTAAATATATACACTTTCCTAAAATGTCTATTACGTAACCTTTACACCACATAGTTTTTTGATTTTTGTACATTTTAACTAGTACTGATTCGTATTTGTTAAAGCTTGCCACTCTTCTGCGTTTGTAAAATTTAGACTGTGAACACTGTTTATCTTTTACAACTTCATCAAGGTCAGGGTCGCGAGAAGCTGGTTGGCGGGTTTTCAATAAGTCTAATCGATTTCGTAATTTTCGCCCGAATAGAACCTCTGCAGGAGATTTTCCGATTGTGCTATGCTCGGAATTTCTATAATAAAATAAGAATTCGCTCAACTTATTATTTAAGTCTTTTAGGTTAATTCCAGACAAAATAAATGACTTTATGGCCCGTTTTACAATTTTTACGGAACTCTCGGCCTGCCCGTTGCTACTAGGGTTGTACGTAGGCGTGGTCACGTGTTCAATGCCATTATTCTTGCAAAACAATTCAAAATCATGCGATACAAAAGATGTGCCGTTATCTGAGCAAACGATTTTAATCAAACTTACTTCCGTAGCCCGTGGAGACATCAAAGCATTCCAACCATTTAGAGTACGCATCTACAATGATTAAAAATGTTTTGCCGTGTATAGGTCCTAAGAAGTCTACATGTACTCTGTACCACGGCTCCAGAGGGAAGGGCCAGGGTGTGAGGGGCGCGCGGGGTGGGGTCGGCTTCAGCGCCGCGCACACGTCGCATGCCGCGACGTACCTATCTATGTCGGCGGACAGGCCGGGCCACCAGAACCTACTACGGGCTTCAGCCTTCATTTTATTAGTACCTAGGTGTCCTATATGTAGCTCCCTCAACACTTTTGATCTGAGTTTCGAAGGTTCTACGAGTTTGTATCCACGTACTAAGCACGATTTTTCAAAAGCCAGCTCATTGCGACACCTAAAATACGGTTTGATAACGTTATTCGAAATGTACCTAGGCCACCCTAACTTAACATTTTTACACACTGCTGCGAGTTCCGAATCCAACTGTGTTTCTCTACTCAACTCGTCCATTGTCAAACCCGGTTGGCTCTCATTGTAAATAAAATTGACGTAGGATGCCTTATCTATAGATATTTGGCGTCCGCCGTTGCACATTTTGTCTTGCGGTACCGAGCGACTCAAATAATCGGCTGCATTGTTCACACTACTAACATATTCTATTTTAAAATTATACGAAAATAAAAATATTGCGTAACGCTGTAGGCGATTGGCCGTTATTTCTGGTATACCTTTGTCAGGATTAAAAATTGATAATAATGGTTTGTGATCGGTTCGTAGTGTGAAAGGGTCAACGCGGCCGTACAAATATTGATGGAATTTTCTAACACCAAAAATGATCGCTGTCGCTTCTTTTTGAATTTGACTATAGCTATGTTCCGCCTTAATGAGTGAGCGAGATGCGTATGATATCGGTCGTTCGACGTCATCACTACCCACTTGCGATAATATCGCACCGAGTCCGCTGGGGCTAGCATCGACCGTTAAAATTATTTTTGCCTGCGGGTTGTAATGCGCTAGTGTAACATCTGACACTAAATCATTTTTTATTTTTGTAACAGCTAACTCTTGTTCGACGCCCCAGTTCCATACAATAACTTTTTGCAATAGTTTGTGTAGTGGATTTAAAATACTGGAAGCATTTTTTATGAAATGTCGATAATAATTGACCATACCTAAGAATGACTTTAACTCGGATGGATTCGCTGGCGTTTTTGCGTTAATTATTGCATTTACCTTTTCTTGGCATTTATGTAGGCCGTCACGATCTATCGTGAAACCTAAGTACGACACAGAGTTTTGAAATAAGGTACATTTATTTCTTTGTAAAACCAGGCCGGCCTGTTGTAGCCTGCGAAATACTTCATGTAGGTTTTGAAGGTGTTCTTTGTCAATGATGCCTGTGATTAATATATCATCTTGAAATACCAAAACCCTGTCGACTCCCGCCAAAATTTGCTCGAGCGTTCTTTGAAAAATTGCCGCGGAACTTGCTAAACCAAAAACTAGCCTTGTAAAATTAAATAAACCCTTATGGGTATTAATGCATGTTAGGTTTTGGGATTCCTTACATATTTTCAGCTGCATATACGCTTGTGATAAGTCTTATTTCGAGAATAATTGACCTCCGTGCAATTTAGCGAACAGCTCCTCGATTCGCGGCAAAGGATACTTATCAACCAGTAGTTGCTTATTCAAGGAAACCGAGTAATCCGCGCATATACGTATGTCGCCGTTGTTTTTAAGAACTGGGACTATTGGACTGGCGTATTTCGAAGTTCTAACGGGCACTAAGATACCTACTTTAATTAACCTATCCAGCTCGCGTTCGACAGCATCGCGTAGGGCGAACGGCACTAGTCTGGCTTTAAAAAATATCGGTTTTGAATTAGGTTTCAAATTTAAGCTCACTTCCGGACCCGTGTAACATCCTAATTCTCCTGAAAATAGTTTTTTCGGGAATTTATTCGATACTTCATCTAAAAAATTCGTACATCGGTTAACACACGTAATTTGCAAGTTAAACTTCGCTAAGAAGTCCCTTCCTAATAAAGGCGGGCCGCAATTCTTTACAACATAAACTACTATTGTTTTTGTTTTACCACGATAAGCAAACGGCAGGGCGAGAGTGCCCAGAGTTACAATGTTGCTGCCATTATAACTCTGTAAGATTGTGTCACTTGGCTGTAACTTATAATCGTGAAAATACTCTTTATATATTTTATTTGGAATTATCGTAACGGCCGAGCCGGTGTCGATTTCGAAACGCATTTTTACCCGATCAACTACAACTGACTCCTGCATAGGTTCCCCGTGCGACGACTTGATGCTACACACGATATGCTTACCGTCATCACCAGGTTCATCATCGACCTCGACCTCGACGAAGTTATTTTGCACTTTTTTGCGATAGCACACTCTACGCAAGTGACCCAGCCGGCCACATCGACCGCACTTATAGTTTTTGAACTTGCACGATGATGCTCCGCGGTTGTCGTTGCCACATACGCGGCACGGCGCTTGCGCCACCGCCCTCCCTGCGAGCGGGCGCCGCGCGGTCTCCGGGCCGCCCTGCGTCGTCCTGTACACCGGCGCCATGAGGTCGGCTCCCGCCACCTCCGTGGTGCCCGCTGAGCCCAGCCGGGCGCTTCGGATCGCCTGCGCGGTGTCCAACGCCTTGGACATGGTCAGCTCCTCCATCGGCACGGTGAACAGCTTGTCCCGCTCGGGCCCCGGCAGCATGCCGAGCACGAAGCGATCCCGCAGCAGCTCGTTGAGCCACAGCGCCGGAAAGGCGCAGTGCACAGCGAGCCCGCGCACGCGAGCCGCCCATTCCGATAGGTTTTCTGAGGGTAGCTGAGTTGAAGTGTAGAATTTGTGCCTCTCTGCAAACCCACATTTGGTTACTTCAAAATGGCCGTCCAACAGCTTTATGATTTCTTCGTAATCCAATGTACCAAGTTTGTGAGGTAATGCTAGGTCTCTCACTAACTTGTATGTAGGTTCCGCCAAGCCACTTAGTAACACTGCACGACGTTTACTGCGCTTAGTGTCCGAGTCAATTTCATTTGCCATGAACCATTGTTCCAGTCTTTCTCTATATATAGACCAGTCTTGATTTTCATGGTTGAAAACTGATAATGCTCCAACTGAAATCTTCACCATTATTGAGATGGATTTTTTCCACACGTCAAGTTCGCCTCGTCGCCAATGTTAGTTGTTGAAATAAAACGAGTGCGAGTGTACTTAGTAGCTGTGTATATTCAACTGCCTTCGCGCGCGCGATGACTTGCGATTGAGACACAGCTCATTCGCCGGTCATCCATTCATACATCTCATTCATTCATGTATCACATTCATAACAGATTTCTTGTAATGTGATTGTATAAATTATGTAACAAGTAAGTTATATATAGCATTATTTAAGATGTAAAAACCTATTTTTGACGTAAGTATTTTTGTTAAGCTAACAATATTTTAGACTGCCGTTAATGCAAATTTTGCAAGAAAAGTAATTCATTCAAAAAGATATCGAAATACTAGGTTTTGCTTATGAAGATTTCTGCTAAAATTATAAAATCAGATTCAATTTAGATTTTGTGTATATCCAGTTCAAATTCTACCCGTAGCTAAAATTACAATTTGTTATACATTATCGGTGATTTCCATTGATAATCAAAAAATAAATTTGGCACTCATTTATTAAGTTTACTCCTACTTAACAAACTATACATTTACTGAGTGCCCATACAAGAGAATAATCCTCGCATATTTTCAGTTTTTTGACAGTGTGGTATTTTATTACCAGTTCCGCTTGCGCCCCACGATTTGAACCACAATTCCGGTTTTGACCTACTCATATATTCTTGTTTTGTCCCATTCTAAAACACTTTTTAAATTACTTATACATATATATAGATGAATTGTCAGTCATATGAAATACTTATTACAATGCCTGCTTGTTTAGACAATAGTTTTAAAATAAAAATATATATTTTTTTGTGTACTCTTTTAATTTTCAAATAGCTTTTTTGAACTATAATTTAAATAACAACAATGCAACTATTAACAATACATAATACACAGAATCAAGTAAAGAAAATACGAGAAAAATACTATGTAATTTTACTTTTAATTACTTACTAAGTAACAACAAACGCAGAGTTTTTATATTGTACGGTTCCCTAAAAAAAATTCAAACTAATATAACAGTATCGGTAATTGTGATCGTCGAAAATTTTAAAGTAGTTTTTTTAGTCGCTTTATTTTTTGATTTATATAGTGATATTCACAAATTTTACAAAGTTCTCTACATAAAATGAGCTCTTTTTTTAAATTTTGGTCAAAGTTTTATTATAAAGTGATTGGAGCGGGTTCCACTCTCAGGTTGCACAACAAAACAAAGAAAGAAGTAAAAATGGCCTTGTGCTCCCAGTTGTACTAAAACGCGCGATACTGTCGTTAAGTTACTCGCAATCTGGCGATCTGCGAGTACTATGAAACGCGACACCGAAATTATTAAAAAAGCTTTCTTGTAGAATCATTACTTGTAGAACAAGAACTTAAGTGTCAAATGGAAATAAAGGATCAATTTGGATTCATCCCTAACTAGTAAAACTTTTAAAATTAACTGCTTGCCAGTCTAACCCGATAAAAGAAATGTCACAACCTGGGCTAGGTCTTTGTACACCATCTAAAAAAATTGACAAATATTCAATTCTAATCTAATTATAGGAAAAATACAAATTATTTGATTAAGTTAGTAGTTAGATGGTAAGAAAATAAAAAAGTGAAAATTATTTGTGTTCGATTTAGCGGGCAACATTGACTATGAGTCTTTTCTATGGCGGAAGTTGTCAAGTGAAGTTAGTTCACTAAGCAGAGGGGAAAGCCACCTCACTCACAGCACACTTCACTCACATCACATTGATAGTTGTCTGTCTGTGTGTTTGATTGTTCGCTGCGCTTGAGTTCTTTCTTTCGGTTTCTTTTTAATTTTACAACAGTTAAATAAGCTAAAAATACACAAAACAATTCAATTCAATTATTTGGACTTAATGCCAACCAGCCATCGATACTACGCGATACACAAAACAAAAAGATGTAAGTAAACCTTAGCTGTCAAAATGTAATTTTTTTCCGCCATGATGATTTTTGTTTGTGTTGCGAACTAATAATGCACAATTTCACTTCCTACCAATAAACAAAGTGTAATAACAATTAAACAATCAAAAAATGTTTTAACCTTCTTAAACTATTTTTTGATAAAGTGTACAAAGACCTGGCCCAGACTCCTTGCATTTTGGGACATTTCTTTTGTAGCAAAGCTATAAGTTACAAAAAGTGATTCTTAAAACAAAACAAAAATACATTGCTGTTAATATACCCAGTTTAATACTTCGTATAAAAGGCATAATGCAGCCATTGAACCTTTTAGGTAGTGACCCTAGAGCTAGGCAGGCATATTTCGATAAATTAAAAAAATATCGTAAAGTAGGTAGTATAAAAATGAAATCCAGGACAATAAACTAGGTATTTTATGGAGTAACAGTGTAATATAGGTATATCATACTCTATTTAATATGTATTACTAAAAATAAGTTGCTAATTACTTAACAATATTTTCAAATAAATAGCAGATACAGAAATAAAAGCCAATGTGAAAATATCAGAACCTAATATTTAAGTTTGTCGATATTGATACAATTTTGTGTTAATCACTAGTGTAAATGAGAAATGAAATGTGTGCATGTATGAGTGAGTACGTGGTTCGTCTGAAATTGATCGATTGATTGAGATGAGCTATGATTGGCTCTTTTTTTGTGTGCGTAAGCTTGTGTGTATAACACGCCATAGTAATATAATAGTTATAAAATTCAAAGTTAGTATGAGTGCATTGAAAGCCCTTCGAACCTCTGTCGGTGTTCTGTGGGTTGCATTTTCAACAAAAACTCTCTTCTTTCAAAACATTCCATGCAACGTTAGGTTTACGGGAGGTTATTTATATTGTTTTTGAAATCACAGTGACAATTCTACCATTTTATTTAAATCATATAAAATTCATTAGTTGACCTTATTATAGTTTTAGTTGACCATCTAGTTAGTTAGGTGTGGCGGGCTATTTCTGCCAGTGTCGCGTATTGGTGGAACACAGTACAAAAAATATAATAAAAATTGGCAAAAATAAATTCCGTTTTGCATTAAGATATATTATAGGCTTAAGCAAAATATAACACACTAAAAATAAATTAACGAATAAAAATGATTAATTATCTAAATGGTTTAATAAATGCTCAAATTAAACTTACCCAAAAGGAAAAAAAAATTAAAATAATAATAATAAATTTAATACTGAACACAAAATACTTGCTAACAATCAAAGGCTAATATTAAATCGATTAATGAATTTACATAATATAATTAAAATCTTCGGGCTGTAAGTAGAGAGGAGAGTTTTGATATTAGTTGGGCGCTGAACCTTAGGGGGAAGAAAATCAAATAGTGATACCAAAACGAACGGGCAATTAAAAAATATATGGTCCACTGTTCTTAAATCCTGACCTCAGTCGCAGAACGGGGAAGAGCAAACTCCAATCCTGTTAAGGAAAATTGGGGAACAGCAATGGCCTAAGCGAAGTCTAGAGATAGCTGATGTTTTTCTTTTGTCTGCCTTTCTAAATTTAAAAAGCCAAGGTCTATCGGGAATGAAAGGCTGGATGTCACCGTAGCGCTTAAATTTTAATTTCCGAGAAACCATTCGGTTCTCCACACGGCCTGTAGGTGGGATTTAGCTAGGAGACTCAAATCCTGAGCAAATCACATGTAGTAATCTGAGGAACCGATTTGGATGGAATCTTTCGCATCAGCCATCAGCTGTAACGTTACCTGTGATACCAGAGTGACTAGGAATCCAGGCTAACACAATATTTATAGCCCGGGAACTGCAACAGAATAGGACCTGTCTAATTTTGTTTATTATAGGGAATTTTGAGCCTAATTTATACGGGTTGCCTTCCAAAGCTTGAAGACAGCTTAAACAGTCTGTGAATAGAATATAATGATTTAAGTTGTTTTCAGCTATATACTAAACAGCTTCTAAAAGCGCAATAGCCTCACCTGTGAAGACTATAGATTAAGGAGGAGACTTGAAGGACAATAGAACAGAGAATAGTAGAATCCACACGGCTGACCCTACGTCTCCCGTGAAGGAGAATTTAGAGGCGTCCGTGTAGACCTGAAGCCAGTCCCGATATTTTCTGTCTACAGCACTCAAGAATGCGGTATAAGCGTTTGGATCGTTCTTGGCAATGCCAAAACTTGTGTCTATAGTCGGGGTAAAAATCAACGAATTATAAGGAAAGTAAAAAGAAAAGGACGGCTTTTAAAAACTGGAGTACGGGAGATGTCCAGGTTAACATAACTTTTATGAGGCAGGACGGAATTTCATTTAATCAATACCTAGAGTTTTCGATGGAGCGTTTTAGTAAAATGAGTTTAAGATGAAGTGGCTGTGATAAAAGTTGTAACGACTTAGCTAGAAAGCGATCCGAGAGGTATTGACGACAAAGATGCAGGGGAGAATCTGCAAATTCGACCTGCATGGCATTAATTGGGGAGAACTTCATTGCACCTAACACTATGCGAAGTGATTTAGTTTGAATTTTAGTAATAGCGTCTAAACCTGGTTTATGGTAGGGTTCCAATAAGAAAGAGCCGTAGTCTATTAGACTCCGTATCAATGCGTTGTATATTAGCTTCTGGGTAGAGCGGTGAGAACCCCACCATACGCCACACAGAGCGCGAATGGCGTCGATGTTGACACAGATCTATTCAAATCATACATATAGATGTTATACAACAGGGGGCTTAAGACGGACCCCTATGGGAGACCTTGCCAAACTTTCCAGGGCTGGAAGTTGGCGTGGGAGTGTCTTATTTGATTTCTTTGCGTCACTTAGTTTACAGAATGGAAAACTTGAAATATAATAACGCGATATTTCAAGTTTTCCGTACGTTAGTACGAGTTCCACTGTGGCACCAGTGCTGCAGAAATGGCTCGAAGTATTAATGCTGTGTATGGCGGTGGTGTCGCTTTTGTTGTTGGAACCAAAAAGTGCGTTTTTGGTTCCAACGTTTTCGTTTTAGAAATTTCGACCTGCAGAACAAGCCCCGTGGAAGGCCGGAGACCAAAGTTGATAATAAAGAATTGAAGGCTATTTTGGAAGCGGATCCATCGCAAACCACGTCCGAGTTAGCTGTAGGCTGAGGTTTTAGTGACAAAACTGTTTTAATCCACTTGAAGCAAATTGGGAAGGTGAAAAAGCTAGAGACGTGGGGACCTCATAAATTGATTGCAGCAAAGCACAATAATGAGGATTTTAAATCGAATCATTACCTATAATGAAAAGTGGATCCTGTACGAGAATTGGAAACGCTCATCGCAATGAATAAACCCTGGCGAACTAGCCAAATCCTGGTGAGCGTTTGGTGGACTAGTGTTGGTGTCGTTCACTAGAGCTTTCTTTAATCTGGCTAAACAATTACGGCAGATGTCTATTGCCAGCAACTGCAAACCATGTTGGAAAAGCTAGCTGCTAAACAACCGAGGCTGGTCAATCGCTCTAGGCCACTGCTGCTTCAGGACAACGCTAGAACACATACTGCACAACAGACGGCTATCAAATTAGAGGAGCTTCAAATGGAATGTCTAAGACATCCACCGTACTCCCCGGACCTTACTCCAACAGATTACCATTTTTTTTCGAAATTTGGATTACTTTTTGCAATGGAAACAGTTCAACGTTGGTGTGGCAGTCCATAGTGCCTTCAAAGATTTTATCGATTCCCGTCCGCATGGTTTTTTTAAGTAAAGGGATCAATTAACTATCTGTGAGATGGCAAAAGTGCATAGTGCAATAGATAGCAATGGTACATACTTTGATTAAATAAATACATTATATTTAAAAAAAATTACTTTATGGTCCTTCCTTATAAAACGTCAATTTGATATGTAATGACCTAATATATTTCAAGAAATAACTTTAATATACGAAACTACATATACGAAAATTCTATCACAAGATTTTACTCATCTTAAAGAGCTTTGAGCAGCTTATTCAAAGATATTGACCTTATAAAAAACACCGAATGACCATAGTTAGTTGCTCAATGTGCCTGAAAAGTATATGCGGCGAACACGAAGTCGAAATATAATATGTTAACTGTGCACAAAAGTAAAATTACATGAACAAAAACTATTTTTTGTTATTATGTTATAAGACCAAAAAAATAAAGAAAGCTATTGTGGGGTTTACCAAGTGCTAAGTGGACTGTATTTAAAATAGCTAACGTGCAAAATCATATAATAAATCGAAATCAAATCAAACAAATCAAATTATCAAAATAACAATTATTCGTTGTGAAATTAGAACCAAGCAAGCGCAAGAACTCACCTCTGGTATCGATGTCACCTGGCACCTCCAGGAACCACGGTATCCTTGGATTGATGTTGGTTAATCTCGACTTACCGCGATCTCTCCTCAAATACCTGGTGTAGGACTGTGGTTGGTGATGATGCAGCGATGAAGTTCAGGCACTGACTTTGCTTCTAATCATTCACAACACCAAAGCGAATATAACAACACGACAATTATTTAACTTAAATCAAAATTACGAGAGCGACGAAAAAGGGTTGTTCGCGATTCGAATTCCCCACGACAAGAGGAAGTAGTATTGCCGATTGCAACACACAAAAAAAACCAACACTAAGTGTTGCCGACTAAAATAATTATAAAACTACAAATTAATAAAAACTTTGCATCTAGCTTGAACATTCCGCCCACCTAAATGCAACGTATTTACGAACGAAAAAATAAATAAAAAATTAAATAAAACTACGATAAGCAGCGACAAATTACTGAATGATCGGCAAGGGGCAGACCTTCACTACAGGTCGCCTATACTCACCCATAGCCGTCTTTACAGTAACGACACGACAAGTTCCATCCGCACCTGGATGTAAACAAACGATACGTCCCAGACTCCAATGCAAGGGATTAGTTTGCTCGTTAATAATGAGCACCAATGTGCCAATTTTTAAATCTGGACTTGATTTATCCCACTTCAGTCTCTGCTGCAAAGTCTGCACGTATTCGTTCCGCCATCTTTTCCAGAAATCCTGATGCATTTTTTGAATAAGTCTCCACCTATGAAGCATACTAATATGTTTCCCTATAAAATTTTCTTCAGGCAGTGTCGACACAGGTTCTAACGTTAAGAAGTGCGACGGCGTTAGAGCTGAAAGGTCATTAACATCCGCACTTACAGGTGTTAAAGGCCTCGAATTCAACATAGCCTCTATTTGAGACAATACTGTATAAAATTCCTCATACGTGAGGCGCTGCAAACCGATCACACGTGACAAATGTGTCTTAACGGATTTAATACCAGCTTCAGCCAAACCGTTGAAATGAGGACTCCCTGGTGGACTGAACGAAAATTTTATTGATTGTGTATCCGCTGCGCTCTGCATAATGTTTCCGAGATAATTAGCGGCACCTATAAAATTCCTGCCTTGATCGGAGACAATATGAGAGCAGCGACCACGTCGTGCAATAAAGCGCTTTAATGCAGCCAAGAATGCATCAGTACTGAGCTCAGAGGCGAGCTCAATATGAACAGCCTTGGTGCTTGTGCAAACAAACACGCAGATATACCCCTTAAAGGTTCTGACACCTCGACCACGACCAAGGGCTATGTCAAAAGGACCGCCGTAGTCAACTACGACACTAGAAAAAGGTTTCACTTCACTGACACGGTAGGAAGGAAGGTCGCCCATCAAGGGTGGTTGAGCCGGTCTTGGATTAGCACGAAAACACTTTACGCAACCTGAAACTACTGACCGTATTGCCCGTTTAGCTGATAAAATCCAAAAGGATTGACAAATCAAATTTTGTAAAGTTTGAGCTCCAGGGTGCATGTACTTCTTGTGATATTCATCAATAAGAAGGAATGTGAAACGATGATCTCGGGGCAGTAGGATCGGATGCTTTGCGCTAAAACCTATATGAGCGTTTGACAAGCGGCCGCCCACCCTCAAAACACCCGCCTTGTCCATAAAAGGTGACAATTTGCGGAGTCCTTTAGGCAGCGAGTTGAGATTGCCCTTTTCCAGGGACGATATTTCTTGGGATAAAACCATATTTTGCACGTGTTTTATTAGAAATGTGCGTGCACTTTCTATCTCATTAGGCTGAACAAAACCATAAACCTTTTCTTTGCGACATTTACATGAACAATTACGACGAAAACGAAAGCAATACGACAAGATTCTTAGTAGTTTTGACAGCGAAGAGTATTTATTTAGTACAACCTCGACCAAGCTCACCTCTTGCTCGATTGCCAAGAGGGTCGTACATTTTAGTTCTTCCTGCAGGCTATTGGGAAGTAATGCAACTTTCGACAAAGGCCACCTTTCTTCAGGCTCCGACAGCCAAGAAGGACCGCTCCACCACAAGTCACGCTTCAAAAATTCACTTGGTAGTGTGCCACGTGACCCGTAATCAGCAGGGTTATCAAATGTGCTAACATGGCGCCAGCTTTCTGGTGAAAATTTTTCTTGTATGTGGCTTACTCTGTTGGCTACAAAAGTTTTCCATTTAGATGGACACGACTTGATCCACGACAACGCCACAGTGGAGTCCGACCAACATATTACTTTAAATGTGTTATGAATTGGCTCTAACGACACTAGGACAGAAGTAAAGAGATCAGCCAGTAACACAGCTGCTTGCAGCTCCAATCTGGGTATCGACAAGGTACGTAGAGGAGCAACTTTCGATTTTGAGCAAATTAATTGCACATAAATGTTGCCCTTCGAATCTACGGTTCTACAATATACTGTGGCACAATAGCCACGCTCGGAAGCATCGCAAAACCCATGTAATTGCGTTTCAACAAATGCCTTACAGGGTATACGCCGAGGAATTGAAAGAGATGACAAACATGATAACTGCTCTCTGAAGGTCATCCACTCCGAAGCGATAGCTTCAGGCACATCATCATCCCATGATACACCGGATGTCCACAGTAACTGCATTAAGTATTTTGCATAAAATGTTACTGGGGCAAGGAATCCTAAGGGGTCGTAGATGCGAGCGATATGTGAGAGGATGACACGCTTAGTGCATCGAGAACCTTCACTGGATGAAACTCTGAACTGGAAACAGTCAGATCGAGGTCGCCATAATAGCCCTAAAATTTTGAGACATGTATCCTCAGTCGTTTCAAAGTCTATTAACTCTCCTGAGTAAACATCTGATGAAGGCAGGCCATCAAAAAAAGACTGGTTGTTCGACGTCCATTTTCTGAGATGGAAGCCACCAGACGAAAATATTTGAGCCAGCTCATCTCGCAATAACAACGCTTGCTCGATAGAGTCAGCACCAGAGGCCAGGTCATCAACGTAGATATCACGCGATAAGACTTGAGAACCCGACGGAAATGATTCAACTGAATCACTCGCCAGTTGAGCAATTGTGCGGAGAGCCATGTATGGTGCCGATGATACGCCATAAGTGACTGTGCGGAGACGATATTCACGCACAGGTATGTCAGGCGACGATCGCCACAGGATTCGCTGATATTCTGCATCCTCATTGGGTACCCAGATTTGCCGATACATCTGTTTGACGTCCCCAGTGAACACGATAGCATGCCAACGAAAGCGAACAAGAAGATCAAAAATATTTGTTTGAAGTTTTTGACCAGCAAACAAAGTATCATTTAATGATTTACCACACGTATCCGTGGCACTTGCGTCAAAAACGACACGAAGGGGAGTACTAATTGACTCAGGACGCAAGATGCCATGATGTGGAATATAATAAAACCTACCTATATCAGAAGCATGGGGTTCAACTTCTTCCATATGCCCACACGCTTCATAATCAGTCATGAATGCGACATATGCTTTACGAAAGTCAGGGTTGGAATTCAGTTTCCTTTCTAATGACGCAAATCGCTTGCGCGCAATGTTGCGAGAACCCGTGAAGACAGGTTTATCTAACGGATCCTTGAATGGAAGCGGAACGACAAATCTTCCATCGCTATGACGCTGATGATGTTCGACAAAATAATCCTCACATCTTTGCTCATCCTTCGACAAATGAACCTTTTGAGAATGGACATTGTCTAACTCCCAAAACCTTTTAATGGACAATTCCAAGGATGAGTTCGACATAGGGTGTGAAGGATTTGATACAAAAAGACAATTTTCTTTATTATTCTCACTACGGTTAGCAGGAGAAACATCACACGCCCCCATGACGATCCAGCCGAAAACTGTGTTCAGAGCCCTTGGTTGACCCTGACCACCTTGTCTAAGTCCTGACAAAAGGGAGGATGCGAAAACTTCTGCACTTAGCAACAAATCTACCGGGCCAGGGGTCTCAAACTCTG
This sequence comes from Marasmarcha lunaedactyla, assembly GCA_923062675.1. Lineage (NCBI taxonomy): Eukaryota > Metazoa > Arthropoda > Insecta > Lepidoptera > Pterophoridae > Marasmarcha > Marasmarcha lunaedactyla. The sequence goes on from OV281344.1 coordinate 4,256,601, forward strand.
GGTCGGCCAAAACCAGATTTGTCAGGTGTGACCAATTTGAACTATCTATGTGCTGAGATGGTTGATCAGCACATATTGAGGGTAACACTAAGGCCTCAAAACTAAATTTATATTTGTCATGCTGCCTAGAAAATATTTCACACGACACTAAACTATGGGGTTCAGCCCGAGCATGTCCTATGCCGCTAACCTGTTGCATATTATTTTTTAAATCTAGTCCCAGTAATTTAACGCAAGGCTCAGATATAAAATTGCAAGCACTTGCAGAATCTAACAGGGCCCTGACCTTGTGCTGCCTACCAAAACAATCTTTAATTAATACCTTAGCTGTTGCAAATATGATATTATTTTTAATCGACATTGTTGTTAATGCCTGCTTATCAATAGTAGCAGGTTCACTTGTAGGCTCCTTGGGTTGCACAATAATGTTTTTAGGTCTATCAAAATGCAGCAGTGTATGGTGGGAAAACTTACACACTTTGCAAAGACTGTCAGTGGTACATGCCTTGACATGGTGTGACCCAGAAAGGCAACAAATACAAAGTCCCTTCAACTTTACAAACTTAAATCTGTCATTTACTTTTAACTTGTGAAAGCGGGAACACTTGACTAATGGGTGCTGGCCATCGCAATAAACACAGGTTGGTGTAACAATCAGAGCTGGCTTTATATTTGACTTGATTTGCTTAGGAGTAGACTGGCTTTGAGTTTTACATATGCGAGTAAAATCTAAAGCCCGAACATGCTTTTCTATAAAAGCTTGCAAATGTTCAAAATCTGGAATGTCATCCGAGTTAAATTCTAACAAGAAAGCCTCTTGCGTTAACCTATCCAGTTTTGACCACAACAAATAAAATAACATAAAATTTTTATCAGGTAAATTATATTTTTCCAACACCGACAAAGTTTCAGTAAAAGTTCTGTTAACCCGCTCTAACTCACTACCCGATTTTACTTTAATGGGTTCACAGAACACTAACTTTTCATAATAGTTTACTGCAATCTGTCGCTTCTTATCATAATATTTGGCTAGTGTATTATAGGCATCCAAGTAACTTTCATCGGTAAGCGGAAAGTTTTTGACTAAAGCATAAGCATTGTTTTCTACACTAGATAACAAGTAATGCAGCTTTTCTACATTGGGTATATCTCTCTGGTGTATAAGAGAGTCAAAAAGTTGTTTAAATGATACCCAGTTTTCTAACTTGCCATCAAATGGCTTGATGCTTATTTTTGGCAACTTAGCACGCATAGACTCGACTACTTTACTTTCCAGACTTGTGTTTTGAGTAGTGTTTTGAGACCTCAAAGAATGTAACAATTTTCTAAATTTTTGTTCAAAAGTAATCGACACACCACATTCCGCTCTTTGTTCTGCTTTGCTACACGTCATTAGTAGTTTCCGCTGAGCGTCATGAAACTCAGCTTCTATTTGTTTAAGATCTTCTTCTATGTAACCTACCAAATCAGATGACTCTATATACTCAATACGCATAACAGCGTAATCACGAGCAATCCTATTTATATCACCTGAAGAATCCCCCCCTTTCTTGTCAACATTCCTTTCTGTCATTTTAAAAATCTAAAACAAAGGAAACCCAAAAACAAATCTAAAAATATTACAAACGACAATAACAACAAAACAAAATTAATTGAGGTTATGTTCAAAATGACAGATCAGATTGATGACAAAATTTGAAAGTGACAGATTGTACAGGCGATTGAATGAACTAGAACGAAGTTCGATTAATGTAGTGCCAACTACAGATGCCAAGTGCCAACCTAATAATACGAAAAGGTACAAAATAACGCGGTTTCCAAAATACCCCCAAGTAATTTTATTAAGCGTAACGGTTAAGCTAAGACAAAGGAAATACAAATAACGAATACGAAATCAACAAAATTAACGGGTACTGTACTAAATATCCGGCTCGAAGGACCAAAATGTGGGGTTTACCAAGTGCTAAGTGGACTGTATTTAAAATAGCTAACGTGCAAAATCATATAATAAATCGAAATCAAATCAAACAAATCAAATTATCAAAATAACAATTATTCGTTGTGAAATTAGAACCAAGCAAGCGCAAGAACTCACCTCTGGTATCGATGTCACCTGGCACCTCCAGGAACCACGGTATCCTTGGATTGATGTTGGTAAATCTCGACTTACCGCGATCTCTCCTCAAATACCTGGTGTAGGACTGTGGTTGGTGATGATGCAGCGATGAAGTTCAGGCACTGACTTTGCTTCTAATCATTCACAACACCAAAGCGAATATAACAACACGACAATTATTTAACTTAAATCAAAATTACGAGAGCGACGAAAAAGGGTTGTTCGCGATTCGAATTCCCCACGACAAGAGGAAGTAGTATTGCCGATTGCAACACACAAAAAAAACCAACACTAAGTGTTGCCGACTAAAATAATTATAAAACTACAAATTAATAAAAACTTTGCATCTAGCTTGAACAGCTATTTATGTTATTATTATTATTATTCCTTTAAAATGAATATGCAACTGTTTCTAATAAATAATATATGTTTTTATTTTTTTTAATAACATTGCAATGTTTGTTTTTTTAAGAACCAATAAATATTTATATTAGGTCTTTACCTATGAAATTGCCGTTTTTCACGAAATAAATGAAGCGTAATTTTATTATATATTTTTTATTTCTATTAATCAAAATAATAACCCATGCAATCAATGCATCTTTGCCAACGCATTGGTAGCTTATTGATGCCTTTCTTGAAGAAATCAGCTGGACGGGAGGCAACAAATTCTTCAAAGGCATTTTGTACTGCCTCTCGGGTATTAAATTTTTTTCCCGCCAAGAAGTTATCCAAATTTTGGAAAAAGTAGAAGTCTGTAGGCGCAAGGTCTGGTGAGTACGGCGGTTGACAGAGAACTTCCAACCCCAACTCTTGTAGCTTGGAGACCGTCTGCTGTGCAGTATGAGGTCGCGCGTTGTCGTGCAGGAGCAGTGGAGCCGAACGATTGACCAAAGCTGGTTGGAGACGTGCGAGCTTCTCCATCATTGTGTTCAGTTCTTCACAGTACACATCTGCAGTAATGCTTGTCCCGTTTGGCAAGAAGCTGTGTTGAATTACACCCGCGTTAGACCACCAAACAGTGACCATCACTTTTCTAGGGGTAAGTTTTCGTTTAGGGCATTGTTTGGGTGCTGAACCAGGGTCCAACCAACTTGCTGAGCGCTTACGATTGTCAAACAGGATCCATTTCTCGTCACAACTAACAATGCGGTTCAGAATTCCTTCATTTGTATGCCTGCTGAGCAGTACAAGGCACGTCTCCACGCGTACTTCCTGCTGGCGGTCATTGAGTTCGTGGGGTACCCATTTGTCAAGCTTTTTTACCTTGTCAATTTGACGCAAATGGACCAATATTGTTTTGATGCTAACGTCGAAAGCTGCTGCTAATTCAGCCGTGGATTGAGTTTCATCAGCTTCCACAATTGCCTTCAATTCGTCATTGTCGACCAAAGTTTTCGGACGACCACGGGGTTCATTTTTCAGGTCAAAATTTTCAGAACGGAAGCGGGTAAACCAATAACGGGTGGTGCGTTCGTTTGTAGTGTTCGCTCCGTAAACGTCGTTGATGTTGCGTGCCGCTTGTGCCGCTTTGCTGCCACGACGGTACTCATACTCCATAATTACTCGAATTTTTAACTTATCCATGATGACGAAAAATGTTCGAATGCGTTGAAAACAAAACACTAACTATTAAACAAATGATGATTTTAGAAAAAGAATTCCATGTTTGTCAAATAAAATTAATTTGAAATTAGAATTATCAGTCAAAAAAAAAAAAATATTTTCATTTGAATGGCCAGTACTGCAAAACAGCAGTTTCATAGGTAAAGACCTATTATTTATAAAAAAGAATCAAATATTTTAATGATAATATTTAATATTATTAGGACCATTGCAAATGAAGGTAGTCGAAACGACTAATGATTATAATTTGTGTTAAAAAAATATGATAGTTTTCTAGGGTTAAGAATGTACATTCAAATTGAGAATTATCCGATATTGAAGCAATGCCACCTCCAATTTTCTTCGCTCATTTCTATAACGAAAAGTACTTACTTTTACGTATACAACGAAAATAGATAAATTAAATAAATAAATAAAATTACGTTTATTTCAATAATCCTGTTCACAACATATTTCTAGGACTTCCCAGTGAGTAATCAGAGGATACACGTCCTACTTACCTTAAGGATAAAATTGAGATTACAAAAAAAAAACAAGCCTTTAAGGGACTTCTACAAGAATTTAAAAAAAGATGAAGATTTACGAAAAATATTAGAATTTATGTACTCTTCTTGTGCAAAATAAAATGTAATCTTCTTTGGGCTACATAAAGCACTCTACAGCTCCTGATAAAACGCTTAAGACGCAGTTGAGTGTGCGGAATCTTCTGAGCAAACTATCTTAAGCACTGGCGGCAACAAAACTACCGTATTCCTGAAGTGTGATCGTATTCCAGGAGAACTGTCGGGTGCAGTGACCAGCAGAAGTTCTTCATTTGGAAGTCATCATTTTAAACCGAATGGAAGAAATATTTTATCATATGTTTATTTTTTTATCAATTTAAGAGGCTTTAAAATTATTATATTTTATTATGTTTAGAATATAATTATGTGATACAACAAAAAAAGCAATTGTTCCATAAAAAAATTACCTCGTATGTAAGGGTAATTGAAATGACAACCAAAGGAACGATTTAACTGTATCCTTCGGTAATCTAATACCCTTGTGCTACGTAATGCATCTCAAAGTGTTTGCACTTAGCCTCTGTGTACCGGACACCTATAATGAGAAAGAGCATACATTGAATGAGTATTTAAATGATTACTGAACTGAAAGAAAGATGTTATTTCTTACCTACATTCGAGCAAATAAATCATTTTGATACCGATTTTGAAAATCAAACTTTACTGCACTTGAGTAAAGCAATAACGCCGATAATTAAAAATTCCTTAAAGTTAAAAATATAAGAAGTTTTACATATTTGAGTGTACATTTAATCTATTACCAACCTTAGTTGATAAAGTTTATCCTCCACAAGGAGAAAATTAATATTTTATGAATAATATATAGGTTAGCCATGAAGCTTGGTAAAATAAGCTGCTCAAAGCTCTTTAAAATGAGCAAAATCTTGTGACAGAATTTTCAATCTGATCCTTTGACACGATTCACGTTATTTAATTTCGGATATTAAACAAGATGAGAGAATAACAATTTAATTCAGAAAAAAAACAATTCAATTTCTGAAAGGCTTTTTTTGATTGACATAAGTATGTTGATGCTAAACTTATGTATGTTTGTTTTGTAAATTGAAATTTATTAAGATTTTCGCAGCGGCCTTAATGTTTAATTAATATTTTTATGATGTTGCGGATTTATTTGTGTATGTAAAGGAGCACACTTGATTTGAAAAAAGGCCAAGGGTAAGTCGTACTCATATTTACATCAGCTTTAAAAGGATAAACAAAGTTTTATATCGATATATAACAACTTGTTAAATTCTGTAATAAAATCCCATTGGCCAATTTTTGAGACAGAACCAATAAAAGTATTAGTATAATTATAACAATAATAATATATCCTCATAAAATCGCACCAACTATATGGCCCCAAAGTAAGCAGAGCTGACCATACAGCGAACTGGGGAATACACCCATTCCCATGGGGAATATAACCCAGAATAAACATACGTATATAAATATCAACAACCATGACCCGAGATTAAACATCTGCGTTCACCACACAAATGAATGCCCCGACCATTACGGGCGTTACTTAGCGTATGCACATTTATTTTACTCTTTGGTTTCTCCTCTGTTGTCTATAGACTCCTTGCCGCCTTAATGAAGAAGAAACAGATACACACTCTTGCTTGCTGTCTACTCTCGTACTACAAGTTAGGATTAAAATTTTATGGTTCAACAGTACACAGGTCAAGTTATTAGAAAATGAGGACACAAATATGTGAATAGATAACATGTCACGAGTATTCCTGGTAGAAACTGAACGATCATATGATTGTCAACATGACGCCTGCTGCCGTCGTGCTAAATGTTTATTGTTTGCATTTGTATTAGTATTGCGTCGAATGGCATCGTTATTATGTCCGCGCAGTTCATATGTCCCAGCGTTGGGAGCGTGAGTGAAAATAACAGCTCCTTCGCTTGCGAAAGGTTAATGGCTCCGAGACTTTTGAGTTAACCTGCCTTTTTTTAACGTTTTTATTGAGCCTTTTTGTGAAGTTGTCGATATTAGAGGTCGTTTTGAAGGGGCCGTTTGATTAAATGTTTTTAACTTACGTTCAAGAAGTATTCAACATTTAGCTTTTTGAAACAAAACACACCAGCTAAGGTTATTGACAGATTATTTATTTAATTTTTTTTAACTATTGATACAAATAGCAAACAAGTCGTGAACTCTAAAAATTTTTATAATCTGTAGAATACTTGGGTAATACGTATCTGATTGACCTTTAACGAGCTTTAATGTTAATTCGTTCTTAACAATATAACTGGCAAAAAATGTAAAATATGTGAGTATTATTAACTTTTATTTGGGGCCTCAGTGGATCTATTTTTGTAAAGTATAAATAGCTTTGCAGGTAAAAAACATTTGCAGAATGAAACATAGTGGGTACCTACCGGATGATCAAAACTGTAATGGTATGGAAAATTTAAATATTTTTTTATGATCACCGTGAAAATACTGGTTTTATGTAACGGTAATGTATGTAAAGTAATGTATAAAAAGAAAGTTTAAGCAATTAGCACTTTTCAGCGAAACTGGTTTAAATCATTTTCTTTCATTTATTCTCAAACTTAAACATCATCCCAGAGACTACTTCAAAAGGGATTTACACTTCTAGGTCATATTAAGCCAGTATTCACTTTTAGGTTCGAAAGAGTCTGTACATGCTGAATGATGCCGGAATCAATCCTAGTATTGCAATTTATCATTGAAGCCAAAATTAACACTTAGTTTCGAAATTATTGCTGAATTTTTTTTTAAGTAACTGGCCTGGAAAAATAAGAATACATTGTAATAAAAAGCCAAATTTGGCCTTCGTTCTTTAACTTTAACCACTGTTTGTTAGAGACAGACTCAGTATTCTTTATCCAATCCCGACTGTATCCAATGCAGCTGTCAAAACAGTTTGATAACACGTCAGCATATCGCAAAGGCGGACAGCCCAATGACCCCGAAGTTCCGCTTTCAAAGCATACTCGCTGAAGAACAAATACGGAGTTTGAAGGTAGTAAAGCTGCGGAAGCACTAGATATGAATGTAAATCTAAATTGTGAGCTACCTGATTTTTAATGCTGAAACTTAATTAAATGTTACACTCCGTTTTCAAAGTTTTGCACACAGCTAGACATATTTATCCAAAGTTTAGTGAAAGTTTTATTAGTAAGAAACTATCCTTGATTTCTAGCATTATCTACAGATTATCTACATCTAAAATTACTTTGTAACTAGATAAACATGGTTCTTGCGAGTTTTATGATGTTTATTTCTGGACTAAGAATAATTGACCATCTGTCATTAGCCTTCTCTTGGCATGCCAGTGGTTAATGTTTTCACATGGGGCTTTTCCGTCACGGAAAGTGATGTCTGTCAGATATTGCATTATTAATAGTTTGTATGTGTATAAAAGTAATGACCTCTGGCCTTTATTATGGTTATATATATTGAAAAGTATAATAAAGTATATATTTATAAATAAAGTGTATATTCTGTTCAAAACGGGTTGACTTGAGTTTCTGCGAAGCTTGTAAGAATGTGCATTGGAGACTTTATCAGTATTTAATAAATTGGTAAAAAATATTTTGAGTTAGGTTATAATAATTCGATATAACTTTAAGATGAAAACAAAATGGGTTGAACCAAATGTTAGTTAGTGCTCCTACATGATTTGTTTTCTAATCATGTCCGACTTGTATTTCATCGAGTTAGGCATCGTTTTAAAAAAAATTCTGAACAATCTCGTTATCATAGCCGAACGTCTCCTAAAGCTATTAAAATAGCTATCAATATATTTTAAAAATAATTTTCCGAACAGCCGATTTCCCATTAAAATACGCCTTTCTTCACAACAGGCTCTGGAATATAGACCATATACAGACCACCGTGTGAGAACAATAGTTGACTATTCTGGCCGGATGCGGCGCTGGCGGTTGTCAACTGAACAATACACGACGTCGTGCATTTGATACAATGAGCGTAAATTCTTTAGTAGTTACCGTTTTGTATGCGTTTACTTGATAGGTCACTTTTTGCGTAAGATTATTTACAATAAAAGCGAAGTACAAGCTTTCAGCAACCTTTTTGTCGAATAGGAGTATCTTTTTTTCTTGTACAGTCGGCCGCATAAGTCGCTTAACAGAATCAAGGGTTCGGCTTTTGGAATAAAAGCTTTTAGCAACTTATGAATAAGTTGCGTAATGCTTATTATGAACGTTTGTAAGTAAAATTTAATTTGCGGCTTTGTAACGACAAAGGCTTATAGTTTGTTGGGTGTTGAGTTGTTTTGCACTTTTGATTCTGTAAAGCGACTTATGCGGCCGACTGTACAATCAGTATTTTGAAACAGGCAATAATACATAACAACATAACATAATGCTGAGTCTACGCATAACAAGTATTGAAGAGAGTTTCATATCAAGATTTTGGATACTATTAGGTTTTTTACTCATAACATAAACTAATGTCAGAATTATTTAAATTTTGATTTCTCTTGTAGGCACATTTAATATTTACGCCCTTTAAAAACTGAATTTTTTTTTTTTTTTTTTTTTTGCTGCCGAGGCACCCTCGCGGGAGGGAGGTGGAAGATGCGTCATGCATACCCGCCCGCAGGTAAATTCCTCTGCGGGGGGGTTATGTGGGACTCACCAGAATGGCACCTACCCACTAAAAACCACCTGTTGGCTGTGGTAAGCGTATACCTTTAGCCTTCATCGGAAGCGACACCCGTCGGGAAGTTGGGCGCGCTGGCGGAGACCCGCTAGCGGGTCTTCCGCCTGTAGTGAAAGTTGCACTGAAGGTGCTCAAAGGGACATGAGTTGGTGGCCGTTCTGGGCAGCCTCCGGTGAAGCCGGGGCTGGGCAGAGGTCGGCCGAAGCATGATTTAGGGATCAATTCATTTAAATGAACCTACAATGAATTGAGAAGGGAACTATGCTCCGCCAGAGCTAGCAAACGCTCTGTCGGAGTACGTGAAGCCCTAAGTTTACGGGCTAAGACTGCGATTTCACTAACATCGACATTTTTAATAGCGTCGCAGACGATACGCATATCGTCTGCTACGGAGGATTGAGGAGTGGGTTTGTATGGGCGAGGAGCCGGGATGGGATTCGATGCGGGACGCTGCCTCCAGTTTTCTGGAGCAGGCTTGGGCTGAGTAGGCTTTGCAGCCGGAGGAACCCGGCTACGCAGCGGCGGAAAGTTTTCTTGAGAAAGGCGCGGGGCCTGTTTGGGAGCCGCCCTTTTGAAATTGGAGCGCATACAACGGGGTGCACGAGGGCAGCCCCTGTAGTTTGCGGTGTGGCCGGACTGGCCACAAAGCACGCAATCGGGAGGAGAGGGAGTTTCAGGAGTGCGATTGCACTCCTTAGTGAAGTGCGGGACCAGGCACTTGACGCACCTGGGCGGTGCGCGGCAGTTGGCTGCCGCATGCCCGTACAACTGGCACCGATGGCACTGGCCGGGATGACCGCGGCGATGCGGCGCCTCGATTGAGATCCCAGAGAGGCCGCAAATAGAGCTAACCCCTTTCAGGATCTCTCTGGACTTGGGGACGTTGGCGAGAATCACCAAAGCGAGAGGGTGTTGCCTCCCGTACTTGCTGTGCATTTTATGCACCGCGAGTGCCGGGAAGCCTTGGGACTGCAGATCCTCCAGGATGGCCTCGTTCGATAATTCGAACGGGATTCCCCTGAGTACCGCTCTGATCTTACGCTCTTCTGACAGAGCATAAGTGTGATAAGCATATTGCTTATCGGTGAGGAGCTTTGTTAAAGCTCGAAAGTCGTCTATCGACGAGACTAAGATTTTAATAGATTCACCCGAGTTGGCTGCTCGGATGTAATGGATTTTGTGCTCATTGCACAATATCGAGACCTCGGTCCATTTACCCTTTTCCCGAAGGAAAACGGGTGGTGGGACCTTGGCCTTGACAGAAGTTGGGGCCGGAGCGGGTGTTGAAGACACCGGGGCAGCTGGCGTTGAAGACGCCGCAGGAAGTATAGGGACGGGCGTCGAGGGCGCCGGGTCTTGTTTTGAACGCTTCTTAGAGCGCTTCTTAACAAGCGTAAAAGAGGGAGACTCAGGGCCAGTTGGGGTGGCGTCCGAGGATGACTCGGTCGCGGGTGCGCGTTTGCGTCGCGGAGGGGCGTCTACTTCGCACTCCATGTCACTGGAGGAAGGGGACGCGGGAGGGCCTAAGACCTGAGGGGTCTGGGGAACTGGGGTGGCCTGAGGGGCCATTGTGGACATTATCGTCATGAAATGAGGGATGAGAGAATCTAGGAAACGGAACTTGTCAGCATTTATATGTATGCCTTCAGCACCGATACTATCAGCTAACTTCTTCCTAATCTCAACAGAGCTTAGGGAAGCCATTGCGGAGGGGTTGGGGAGGGACAATATATGAACCTAACAACGATGACTAACTCCCTAAAACCACCCTACACGCAGTAGGGCGGTTGAGAACGACGCGGATAACTTACTCGAACACAGCACTTGAAGTCCTGGAACAACGAATTCCCGTCGACGAAGCTCACGTTCCACGAGGTACGGTTAACAAGCCACTATTCGCCGTGAAAACGGCGTTAGAAACTTATTAGAAGTACGGTTAACGAGCCACTGTCCGCCGTGAAAACGGCGTTAGAAACTTAATACGGTAAACAACTATGAAATTTGGGTGCTCAATTAGCGCGGGGGCTAAAAGAGCGGGAAGGCGTCTGCGATCGACGTGCGCTCGAGAACGCACGCAGACCGAGACTGAAAAAACTGAAATGGGATGTTGTGTTTATAAGCATTAGAATCACCACCAGGTTATTATACAGTAACTGAATGAAGGGGCTAACAAATAGATGAGTTTAGCTACTTAACACCTTCAAAGAAGCAGCTTTAACTCTCGAACAAAATCGGTTATGGCATAAATTCTCTATTCTTTTCAGCAGGAAGCAGAACAACTTTTTTGGAATTTAGTCTATATTTGGATATCTAGGCTTGCTGACATTGCTTCAAAACTTTCATGTTGTGTGAATGAGAATTTTAGTTTTCCTTTCTATATCATTTTACATTCTACAACATTAAGAATTATCTATAGCATTAAGAAAAATACAATGAAAAATGAAATCTTATTTACGCTACATAAAGCAGTCTTCAGCTCCTGATAAAACTCTTAAGACGCAGTTGAGTGTGCGGAATCTTCTGAGCAAACTAACTTAAGCGCTGGCGGCAACAAAACTACCGTATTCCTGAAGTGTGATCGTATTCCAGGAGAACTGTCGGGTGCAGTGACGAGCAGAAGTTCTTTTGTTTTATCTTTTTAAACTGAAGCCAATTTTAACAAGAAAGGATCAATTAGATATGTTTATATTTTTTTTAATTCAAATCTTAAAAATTATTTACTCTCCTATTACTAAAGTAGTTTTATTTAAATCTATTCTTAAATTTTCGCGATGCATACTTTAAATAAAACACTTTTTACCGGATATTATCGCGTATATTTTAGTTAATTTTAAGTTATTTTAGTATGTGTGAGAATATCTCCGAAGAAAGACATCCGGGGGAGTGCCGAAATTCTTCACCAAGCAAGCAAAAAACTACTGATCAAGTTAATACAACAACATCGGTATGACATATTTCGAACAGACGAAATTATTCAAATTTCAAAAAACGATCTTGCATTGACTCTGTCCCATTCGGATTTCGCGAAAGTTGAAGATTTTACGAATAAAAGGGCGTCCTATGTCTACAACATCTATAAAAATAAACAAATTAGCAAATTTCAAAAACTCAATAACAAAAGGATGACTCATGAACCCTTTCAGCCTTCAATCAGCTCAACCACAGAGAATCAATCAACTTTTTCGCTTGAACGTACAGTTGTCAATGTGTCAAAACAAACATTGGAAACAAATGTTATAAAAGTTTTATCGAAGGGCTTAAATTTTGCACCAACTCCGTCTAGAATACCGGTAGAAGACATAATCTGTCGCGTAGAAGACTGTCTTTTCACAAACAAACTTTCAAAGGAAGATTCTGAAAGTATACGGCAAGATATCTCCGTCGTATTAAGACGCAATAGTCTACCGAAATCGAATCTTTCCAGAGAAGAACGCCTTGCATTGAAGACCTTACGCAATAATGACGAGTTAACAGTTCTCCGTGCAGATAAAGGAAATGCTACCGTAGTGATGGATACATCTGAATATAACGAAAAAATCTTGGAGTTGTTAGCGGATGAAAACACATACAAAATGGTGAATCACGACCCCACCAACAGGATTATGAAGAAAACATCCACTTTAATACAAAAATACAAAGATTTGTTACATTTAGATGTGAAAAAGTTAACACCAGCAAGTGCAAAACCACCAAAATTGTATGGGTTACCAAAAATACACAAAGCTAAAGTACCTTTGAGACCTATTGTGAGCCAGCTAGACACACCAACTTACAAGCTGGCCCAGCACTTAGCAATTGTGCTCTCACAACTGCGAGGAAAGACAAGTGCATATGTAAAGGATTCTTACCATTTTGTTAGTGACCTTAAAAATCTCAAGTTAACTAACAATGAAACTATGGTTAGCTTTGATGTGTCGTCTCTATTCACCTCACTACCTGTTAGAGACTGCATTGATATAGTAAAAAGGAAGCTAAGTGAGTCAAACTTGCCCGAGGAATATGCAGAACTATTAGAGCTATGTTTAACATCTGGCTACTTCATGTGGAATAACAATTACTACATTCAAATTGATGGTGTTTCCATGGGGTCTCCGGTGTCACCTGTTGCAGCTGACATTTACATGGAGAACTTCGAGGAGCAAGCGCTCCGAATGGCACCTGTTGTGCCGATGATATACAAGAGGTACGTTGACGACACCTACACTATATTACCTAAGCATGAAGTGACTGCATTCCTAAACCACCTCAATTCCCTTAATTCTAAAATTAAATTCACTATGGAATTGGAGCAGGAGAACAAATTAGCTTTCTTAGATGTCTTAATACAAAGAAATCCTGATGGTACACTTATCCATACTGTTTATAGGAAACCCACCCGCGAACTGGGGAATACACCCATTCCCATGGGGAATATAACCCAGAATAAACATACGTATATAAATATCAACAACCATGACCCGAGATTAAACATCTGCGTTCACCACACAAATGAATGCCCCGACCATTACGGGCGTTACTTAGCGTATGCACATTTATTTTACTCTTTGGTTTCTCCTCTGTTGTCTATAGACTCCTTGCCGCCTTAATGAAGAAGAAACAGATACACACTCTCGCTTGCTGTCTACTCTCGTACTACAAGTTAGGATTAAAATTTTATGGTTCAACAGTACACAGGTCAAGTTATTAGAAAATGAGGACACAAATATGTGAATAGATAACATGTCACGAGTATTCCTGGTAGAAACTGAACGATCATATGATTGTCAACATGACGCCTGCTGCCGTCGTGCTAAATGTTTATTGTTTGCATTTGTATTAGTATTGCGTCGAATGGCATCGTTATTATGTCCGCGCAGTTCATATGTCCCAGCGTTGGGAGCGTGAGTGAAAATAACAGCTCCTTCGCTTGCGAAAGGTTAATGGCTCCGAGACTTTTGAGTTAACCTGCCTTTTTTTAACGTTTTTATTGAGCCTTTTTGTGAAGTTGTCGATATTAGAGGTCGTTTTGAAGGGGCCGTTTGATTAAATGTTTTTAACTTACGTTCAAGAAGTATTCAACATTTAGCTTTTTGAAACAAAACACACCAGCTAAGGTTATTGACAGATTATTTATTTAATTTTTTTTAACTATTGATACAAATAGCAAACAAGTCGTGAACTCTAAAAATTTTTATAATCTGTAGAATACTTGGGTAATACGTATCTGATTGACCTTTAACGAGCTTTAATGTTAATTCGTTCTTAACAATATAACTGGCAAAAAATGTAAAATATGTGAGTATTATTAACTTTTATTTGGGGCCTCAGTGGATCTATTTTTGTAAAGTATAAATAGCTTTGCAGGTAAAAAACATTTGCAGAATGAAACATAGTGGGTACCTACCGGATGATCAAAACTGTAATGGTATGGAAAATTTAAATATTTTTTTATGATCACCGTGAAAATACTGGTTTTATGTAACGGTAATGTATGTAAAGTAATGTATAAAAAGAAAGTTTAAGCAATTAGCACTTTTCAGCGAAACTGGTTTAAATCATTTTCTTTCATTTATTCTCAAACTTAAACATCATCCCAGAGACTACTTCAAAAGGGATTTACACTTCTAGGTCATATTAAGCCAGTATTCACTTTTAGGTTCGAAAGAGTCTGTACATGCTGAATGATGCCGGAATCAATCCTAGTATTGCAATTTATCATTGAAGCCAAAATTAACACTTAGTTTCGAAATTATTGCTGAATTTTTTTTTAAGTAACTGGCCTGGAAAAATAAGAATACATTGTAATAAAAAGCCAAATTTGGCCTTCGTTCTTTAACTTTAACCACTGTTTGTTAGAGACAGACTCAGTATTCTTTATCCAATCCCGACTGTATCCAATGCAGCTGTCAAAACAGTTTGATAACACGTCAGCATATCGCAAAGGCGGACAGCCCAATGACCCCGAAGTTCCGCTTTCAAAGCATACTCGCTGAAGAACAAATACGGAGTTTGAAGGTAGTAAAGCTGCGGAAGCACTAGATATGAATGTAAATCTAAATTGTGAGCTACCTGATTTTTAATGCTGAAACTTAATTAAATGTTACACTCCGTTTTCAAAGTTTTGCACACAGCTAGACATATTTATCCAAAGTTTAGTGAAAGTTTTATTAGTAAGAAACTATCCTTGATTTCTAGCATTATCTACAGATTATCTACATCTAAAATTACTTTGTAACTAGATAAACATGGTTCTTGCGAGTTTTATGATGTTTATTTCTGGACTAAGAATAATTGACCATCTGTCATTAGCCTTCTCTTGGCATGCCAGTGGTTAATGTTTTCACATGGGGCTTTTCCGTCACGGAAAGTGATGTCTGTCAGATATTGCATTATTAATAGTTTGTATGTGTATAAAAGTAATGACCTCTGGCCTTTATTATGGTTATATATATTGAAAAGTATAATAAAGTATATATTTATAAATAAAGTGTATATTCTGTTCAAAACGGGTTGACTTGAGTTTCTGCGAAGCTTGTAAGAATGTGCATTGGAGACTTTATCAGTATTTAATAAATTGGTAAAAAATATTTTGAGTTAGGTTATAATAATTCGATATAACTTTAAGATGAAAACAAAATGGGTTGAACCAAATGTTAGTTAGTGCTCCTACATGATTTGTTTTCTAATCATGTCCGACTTGTATTTCATCGAGTTAGGCATCGTTTTAAAAAAAATTCTGAACAATCTCGTTATCATAGCCGAACGTCTCCTAAAGCTATTAAAATAGCTATCAATATATTTTAAAAATAATTTTCCGAACAGCCGATTTCCCATTAAAATACGCCTTTCTTCACAACAGGCTCTGGAATATAGACCATATACAGACCACCGTGTGAGAACAATAGTTGACTATTCTGGCCGGATGCGGCGCTGGCGGTTGTCAACTGAACAATACACGACGTCGTGCATTTGATACAATGAGCGTAAATTCTTTAGTAGTTACCGTTTTGTATGCGTTTACTTGATAGGTCACTTTTTGCGTAAGATTATTTACAATAAAAGCGAAGTACAAGCTTTCAGCAACCTTTTTGTCGAATAGGAGTATCTTTTTTTCTTGTACAGTCGGCCGCATAAGTCGCTTAACAGAATCAAGGGTTCGGCTTTTGGAATAAAAGCTTTTAGCAACTTATGAATAAGTTGCGTAATGCTTATTATGAACGTTTGTAAGTAAAATTTAATTTGCGGCTTTGTAACGACAAAGGCTTATAGTTTGTTGGGTGTTGAGTTGTTTTGCACTTTTGATTCTGTAAAGCGACTTATGCGGCCGACTGTACAATCAGTATTTTGAAACAGGCAATAATACATAACAACATAACATAATGCTGAGTCTACGCATAACAAGTATTGAAGAGAGTTTCATATCAAGATTTTGGATACTATTAGGTTTTTTACTCATAACATAAACTAATGTCAGAATTATTTAAATTTTGATTTCTCTTGTAGGCACATTTAATATTTACGCCCTTTAAAAACTGAATTTTTTTTTTTTTTTTTTGCTGCCGAGGCACCCTCGCGGGAGGGAGGTGGAAGATGCGTCATGCATACCCGCCCGCAGGTAAATTCCTCTGCGGGGGGGTTATGTGGGACTCACCAGAATGGCACCTACCCACTAAAAACCACCTGTTGGCTGTGGTAAGCGTATACCTTTAGCCTTCATCGGAAGCGACACCCGTCGGGAAGTTGGGCGCGCTGGCGGAGACCCGCTAGCGGGTCTTCCGCCTGTAGTGAAAGTTGCACTGAAGGTGCTCAAAGGGACATGAGTTGGTGGCCGTTCTGGGCAGCCTCCGGTGAAGCCGGGGCTGGGCAGAGGTCGGCCGAAGCATGATTTAGGGATCAATTCATTTAAATGAACCTACAATGAATTGAGAAGGGAACTATGCTCCGCCAGAGCTAGCAAACGCTCTGTCGGAGTACGTGAAGCCCTAAGTTTACGGGCTAAGACTGCGATTTCACTAACATCGACATTTTTAATAGCGTCGCAGACGATACGCATATCGTCTGCTACGGAGGATTGAGGAGTGGGTTTGTATGGGCGAGGAGCCGGGATGGGATTCGATGCGGGACGCTGCCTCCAGTTTTCTGGAGCAGGCTTGGGCTGAGTAGGCTTTGCAGCCGGAGGAACCCGGCTACGCAGCGGCGGAAAGTTTTCTTGAGAAAGGCGCGGGGCCTGTTTGGGAGCCGCCCTTTTGAAATTGGAGCGCATACAACGGGGTGCACGAGGGCAGCCCCTGTAGTTTGCGGTGTGGCCGGACTGGCCACAAAGCACGCAATCGGGAGGAGAGGGAGTTTCAGGAGTGCGATTGCACTCCTTAGTGAAGTGCGGGACCAGGCACTTGACGCACCTGGGCGGTGCGCGGCAGTTGGCTGCCGCATGCCCGTACAACTGGCACCGATGGCACTGGCCGGGATGACCGCGGCGATGCGGCGCCTCGATTGAGATCCCAGAGAGGCCGCAAATAGAGCTAACCCCTTTCAGGATCTCTCTGGACTTGGGGACGTTGGCGAGAATCACCAAAGCGAGAGGGTGTTGCCTCCCGTACTTGCTGTGCATTTTATGCACCGCGAGTGCCGGGAAGCCTTGGGACTGCAGATCCTCCAGGATGGCCTCGTTCGATAATTCGAACGGGATTCCCCTGAGTACCGCTCTGATCTTACGCTCTTCTGACAGAGCATAAGTGTGATAAGCATATTGCTTATCGGTGAGGAGCTTTGTTAAAGCTCGAAAGTCGTCTATCGACGAGACTAAGATTTTAATAGATTCACCCGAGTTGGCTGCTCGGATGTAATGGATTTTGTGCTCATTGCACAATATCGAGACCTCGGTCCATTTACCCTTTTCCCGAAGGAAAACGGGTGGTGGGACCTTGGCCTTGACAGAAGTTGGGGCCGGAGCGGGTGTTGAAGACACCGGGGCAGCTGGCGTTGAAGACGCCGCAGGAAGTATAGGGACGGGCGTCGAGGGCGCCGGGTCTTGTTTTGAACGCTTCTTAGAGCGCTTCTTAACAAGCGTAAAAGAGGGAGACTCAGGGCCAGTTGGGGTGGCGTCCGAGGATGACTCGGTCGCGGGTGCGCGTTTGCGTCGCGGAGGGGCGTCTACTTCGCACTCCATGTCACTGGAGGAAGGGGACGCGGGAGGGCCTAAGACCTGAGGGGTCTGGGGAACTGGGGTGGCCTGAGGGGCCATTGTGGACATTATCGTCATGAAATGAGGGATGAGAGAATCTAGGAAACGGAACTTGTCAGCATTTATATGTATGCCTTCAGCACCGATACTATCAGCTAACTTCTTCCTAATCTCAACAGAGCTTAGGGAAGCCATTGCGGAGGGGTTGGGGAGGGACAATATATGAACCTAACAACGATGACTAACTCCCTAAAACCACCCTACACGCAGTAGGGCGGTTGAGAACGACGCGGATAACTTACTCGAACACAGCACTTGAAGTCCTGGAACAACGAATTCCCGTCGACGAAGCTCACGTTCCACGAGGTACGGTTAACAAGCCACTATTCGCCGTGAAAACGGCGTTAGAAACTTATTAGAAGTACGGTTAACGAGCCACTGTCCGCCGTGAAAACGGCGTTAGAAACTTAATACGGTAAACAACTATGAAATTTGGGTGCTCAATTAGCGCGGGGGCTAAAAGAGCGGGAAGGCGTCTGCGATCGACGTGCGCTCGAGAACGCACGCAGACCGAGACTGAAAAAACTGAAATGGGATGTTGTGTTTATAAGCATTAGAATCACCACCAGGTTATTATACAGTAACTGAATGAAGGGGCTAACAAATAGATGAGTTTAGCTACTTAACACCTTCAAAGAAGCAGCTTTAACTCTCGAACAAAATCGGTTATGGCATAAATTCTCTATTCTTTTCAGCAGGAAGCAGAACAACTTTTTTGGAATTTAGTCTATATTTGGATATCTAGGCTTGCTGACATTGCTTCAAAACTTTCATGTTGTGTGAATGAGAATTTTAGTTTTCCTTTCTATATCATTTTACATTCTACAACATTAAGAATTATCTATAGCATTAAGAAAAATACAATGAAAAATGAAATCTTATTTACGCTACATAAAGCAGTCTTCAGCTCCTGATAAAACTCTTAAGACGCAGTTGAGTGTGCGGAATCTTCTGAGCAAACTAACTTAAGCGCTGGCGGCAACAAAACTACCGTATTCCTGAAGTGTGATCGTATTCCAGGAGAACTGTCGGGTGCAGTGACGAGCAGAAGTTCTTTTGTTTTATCTTTTTAAACTGAAGCCAATTTTAACAAGAAAGGATCAATTAGATATGTTTATATTTTTTTTAATTCAAATCTTAAAAATTATTTACTCTCCTATTACTAAAGTAGTTTTATTTAAATCTATTCTTAAATTTTCGCGATGCATACTTTAAATAAAACACTTTTTACCGGATATTATCGCGTATATTTTAGTTAATTTTAAGTTATTTTAGTATGTGTGAGAATATCTCCGAAGAAAGACATCCGGGGGAGTGCCGAAATTCTTCACCAAGCAAGCAAAAAACTACTGATCAAGTTAATACAACAACATCGGTATGACATATTTCGAACAGACGAAATTATTCAAATTTCAAAAAACGATCTTGCATTGACTCTGTCCCATTCGGATTTCGCGAAAGTTGAAGATTTTACGAATAAAAGGGCGTCCTATGTCTACAACATCTATAAAAATAAACAAATTAGCAAATTTCAAAAACTCAATAACAAAAGGATGACTCATGAACCCTTTCAGCCTTCAATCAGCTCAACCACAGAGAATCAATCAACTTTTTCGCTTGAACGTACAGTTGTCAATGTGTCAAAACAAACATTGGAAACAAATGTTATAAAAGTTTTATCGAAGGGCTTAAATTTTGCACCAACTCCGTCTAGAATACCGGTAGAAGACATAATCTGTCGCGTAGAAGACTGTCTTTTCACAAACAAACTTTCAAAGGAAGATTCTGAAAGTATACGGCAAGATATCTCCGTCGTATTAAGACGCAATAGTCTACCGAAATCGAATCTTTCCAGAGAAGAACGCCTTGCATTGAAGACCTTACGCAATAATGACGAGTTAACAGTTCTCCGTGCAGATAAAGGAAATGCTACCGTAGTGATGGATACATCTGAATATAACGAAAAAATCTTGGAGTTGTTAGCGGATGAAAACACATACAAAATGGTGAATCACGACCCCACCAACAGGATTATGAAGAAAACATCCACTTTAATACAAAAATACAAAGATTTGTTACATTTAGATGTGAAAAAGTTAACACCAGCAAGTGCAAAACCACCAAAATTGTATGGGTTACCAAAAATACACAAAGCTAAAGTACCTTTGAGACCTATTGTGAGCCAGCTAGACACACCAACTTACAAGCTGGCCCAGCACTTAGCAATTGTGCTCTCACAACTGCGAGGAAAGACAAGTGCATATGTAAAGGATTCTTACCATTTTGTTAGTGACCTTAAAAATCTCAAGTTAACTAACAATGAAACTATGGTTAGCTTTGATGTGTCGTCTCTATTCACCTCACTACCTGTTAGAGACTGCATTGATATAGTAAAAAGGAAGCTAAGTGAGTCAAACTTGCCCGAGGAATATGCAGAACTATTAGAGCTATGTTTAACATCTGGCTACTTCATGTGGAATAACAATTACTACATTCAAATTGATGGTGTTTCCATGGGGTCTCCGGTGTCACCTGTTGCAGCTGACATTTACATGGAGAACTTCGAGGAGCAAGCGCTCCGAATGGCACCTGTTGTGCCGATGATATACAAGAGGTACGTTGACGACACCTACACTATATTACCTAAGCATGAAGTGACTGCATTCCTAAACCACCTCAATTCCCTTAATTCTAAAATTAAATTCACTATGGAATTGGAGCAGGAGAACAAATTAGCTTTCTTAGATGTCTTAATACAAAGAAATCCTGATGGTACACTTATCCATACTGTTTATAGGAAACCCACCCACACTGACCGATATCTAAATGGGAAATCCCATCACCACCCGAGCCAATTATCTGCCGTAGGCAACTCTTTGTTTCAGAGAGCACATGGAATCTGCGATCCCCAACACATTAATGAGGAACTCAACCACCTGGTTAAAGTGCTGCGGGATAACGATTTAAAAACACCGCGTCGCCGTCGCAGAAACCGCGTAAAGCCACTCACAGTTGAACGAAGACCAGCATTCCTGCCTTATATAAAGGGTGTTACTGACAAGATAGGAGGCATTCTTCGGCGAGCTTCAATCAAAACTATCTACAAGCCGCACTCAAAGATAAGCCAGCATCTTCGTCCAATAAAATCAAGCATCCCTTTACAAGATCCAGGCGTTTATAAAATCGACTGTGACTGCGGGCTCTCTTATATCGGTCAAACCAAACGAAATGTGTCAACTCGCATTAAAGAACACATCTCTGATGTTAAAAATAAACGAACCTCAAAATCTGCAGTTTGTGAACATTCCATAGACAAGCCCAACCATTATTTAAGATTTGATACCGTGAAGATCCTAGCAAAAGAGAAACATTTTATACCTAGGATGGTCAGAGAGACTATTGAAATTAAAAAACATCCAAATTTCAATAGAGATGATGGTTGGAAACTTTCATCAACATGGGATCCAATACTTAAAAACATCAAAATGAAAAACCAGCAAACTGTTAGACTGCAAACTCAGGACACAGTCAGTGCCTTTTGTGTCAATCCGGGACGTTATGCGAGAAGACTGAGAAACAGATGGCGTTAATATGTATTGACAATCATGTAGTTTTTATTACTGGCAATAGATGAACAACACCTTAGTCTATCGTGACCACGGCAACTGCAAAGATGCCGAAACGTCGAAATAATTTTAAAATTAACTAAAATATACGCGATAATATCCGGTAAAAAGTGTTTTATTTATAGTTTTATTTAATAATAACAAAATTTAATAAAAATATTTGCCTCATACTAATTCAGATTTTGCATAAAACCAATT
Source organism: Marasmarcha lunaedactyla (assembly GCA_923062675.1). Taxonomy (NCBI): domain Eukaryota; kingdom Metazoa; phylum Arthropoda; class Insecta; order Lepidoptera; family Pterophoridae; genus Marasmarcha; species Marasmarcha lunaedactyla. Next base: position 4,278,622 of record OV281344.1, read on the forward strand.
CTCAAGGGAATCCCGGTTTTATTGCACTTATTGGTCGAGGCCTCTATGATCTAATTTAGAAACGCAAGTCACGGCTGCAAGCTAGTGAACAACACACTTGCGAATGATAACATCTGAATACTCTTTTATTTTCACATTATCTTATTAAAAAATACATGTAACCATATCTAATATAAGGGACTGTGCACAGTTCTAAATGACCTCGCTTACTCTAAGTCTTTGACTGTTTGTTTCTTACAGTATATATTCAAATTCAAATTCATTATTTATTTCTCAACATTTATTGAACCATTACTTGTTCTTATTGATGACAAATAAAACATGACTCTACCACCAGTTCGGAAAAATCTTCGTGAAGAAGAACTGGCAAGAAACTTCACGGGTATATTTGTTTCAAAATAAATTAACAGTGACTCTTTATGTCTTACTTATTCATATCTGCACCTGTTAGCTCGGAAAGTTTTTTTTTTTTTTTTTTTTTTTTTGGTTCCCCTCCACGGGAAGGGCAGGAGGACATAAAAAATGCTCTGACGCATACTCCGCGCGCGCGATCGGAGTTATGTGGGACTCGTCCCGACGCCTACCAGAACCATACCCACTAAAAAACCCCCTGTCGGCTCGTGCATTTTTGCCACTCAGCCTTCATCTGAGCGACGGCCAATTGGAGAAAGAGGCCGCGCCAGCGGGGCCCTTAACCCCTCCCGCGACGACTCGGAAAACCTTAAAATGCCCTGAATGCGTCAGGTTTTATAAACAATTTTTTTGTCTTGGAGGGCCTTTAGAAAAACGAAGAATTTGTTAACAATAAGATATATATACGGTTTAAATTATACCTTTTTGGATTCGTTATGAGTTTATCTATCTGATTATAACATTCAATAAAGCAATAGAACTGACCTCGTTACATAAATATGCGTTATTTTACCATATTTTATGATTTTTTTTCACATAACCTTGAAACTTTAGCACATTATATCAAATTTACGCACATATTCACCAAATCAACACTTATTTTTTATACTTTGTATGTCTAAGTACACAAAACAATAATAACTTCACTTCAAATCCATCTGTTTACACAATAAAAACTTGTTTATCTAAACTAAGAAAAAACTACGCGAAATGGCTGCCACGTGCGAATGCCGTCGGCTCGACATAATTGTCTATAAGTACCGTTAACACAACAATGCATTGATTGCAATAATTCTTTTCAATCAATTAATTAATTCTTAATCATAGTGATAGATGTTATTGTAATTTTAATCTTAAATTATTATTACTTTAAATTAATTGATGCTTTTTCGATTATATTGTTCTACTAATATAGGTAGCTATTGTTTTTTTTTTCAACTCAAGATAAAAAACTGTTTCAATCATCGTTATTATCAAATTGTGGACAGCTATATAGAACGATTGTCTCAATAATATCTAAATAAATATAACAACAAGAAATACAACATCATATTTATCAAGGGACCTTGAGCTCAGACAGATATTTTAGAAATCTTACTTTTTAAAATATTGTTTCTCTTGCACACTGAGTGATTAAAATAGAATTTTATTTTAGTAAAACGTAATTGTAGGTTAGTTGAATAATATCGTGGTATTCTCTGGAATTGTTAAGTAGATGATAAAGATAATTTTATTGATATATCCTGCATTACTGTTTTCACTTGCGGGTTAATTTGGAGGCACGAGCGGACAAGACAACTCAAACCGTCGCGCGATTTATGTACACCAGGTGTACGTAAGGAAAAACGCTCCAAGCGCGTTACGTACACATGGTGTACATAACGAGTCAGTTGCAATTGGTCGCTCTTTTCTTCAATATTTTTGCACTAGCAATACGAACTAAGTAATGTAATCGATTCATTCATTCATAATTGAACATTTTCGAGTATTATTTTAATGGTAATACTGATATACCGAACGATAGAACGAAAAAAAAAAATTAATGCCGACGCCGAGACGCCATTACTGTTTTGTATGGTGGTTTGGAACTATTCGGAAGTGCTTTGTTGTAATTGAAATATGAATTCAAGAAGAAATCGGTAAGTAACTTGTTATATCATATATATAGAATTACTAAGAAATAACTGTAGAATCTGTTTTTAGTAATTGTTATATTGAAAGTGATTATAATTACAATGATAAAGTAGCAAAACTTTTGTAATGCACTAAACTTCGACGCCGTGTCCGCCATATTTTACAATATTTATTGTATTAATTTTCTTAAATGTGGTTTAAAATATATATAAGTTGGTAGTTAATTTATGTAAGAACATAATTTAACAAACAGATATTGATAATATTGTGTAATTTCATCGCAATCATATTTCAAATATGAATTTCTGAACAATCAATGCAAAATGATGAAAAGAGTACGAAGTGCAAAAACGGCAGTAAAAGTATTATCTATCAATCAATTTTTTTATATTTTCTTGTCGTAGGAGATGTCATATTAGGTATTTTGTTCCAAATAAAGTTTGTTCTCCGACTGGAACTAAAAATTTTAGACTTTTTCAACAAGAATAAATTACTATTGTTATATTATGTATTTTAGTTTTAATTTGTATGTAATTTTAGATTTGTACATGCATAATATAAGTTGTTATTTTCTTGTTAGTCAAGTTTAAAATTTATATAATGAATTTTATGATAATAAAATCAAATGAGTATGGTTCGTACGATCCAAAAAGATGCGCCCCACTCTTGCATCCGTTTATTTTATTGTAGTGTATTATTCTGTGAATACTTATAAATATATAATAAGAGATATGGTGTTGAGTACTCAAATAGTTAATTTTGTGATATTTTTAGTATGGAGAGATAGCTGAGGTCACGTAGTGAAATTGGACCACATGGCCAACCCGGGAATGCGTTGCCAGGCTAGCCATTATTATGGGGCTCTGATCCTCAACTGTCCCTTCGCCTCCGCGGTATGTATTTTTGTACAGAGTACAGCTATATTTGTTTAATTTCGGTGCAATTATTTGTATTTCTTTTTCTAGCCTCCACGCGTTCCTTGTCCAGGGGACTCCAGGCGGTTCTCTACATGTTGAACATACTAGAAGTATAATACTAATAGGTTGAAGAGATAACGGGTGCCGTTTGAGGGTGTTCGTCGTTTGGATACTTAGGGGTAGGGAGATTTGCCGAGCTAACAGATGGAGATAAGAATAATTTTCTATAGGCATAAAGAGACTTGCATGTCAATACTCTTTCATGTTGTATTCGCTTAACACACATTTTTTACAGCTTTATTTACTGTAAAATATAATTCTTGATAAAATATATTGTTTTATTTTTATTTTAAACCTTTCACAGTTTTCTCTTAGAACCAACAGTATTGCTTTTCACACCACAAATATCACGCAACGGGTCAAAAGCAAAGTTGAGTTGTCTTGTCCGCTCGTGCTCCAAATTAACCCGCAAGTGAAAACAGTAATGCAGGATATATCAATAAAATTATCTTTATCATCTACTTAACAATTCCAGAGAATACCACGATATTATTCAACTAACCTACAATTACGTTTTACTAAAATAAAATTCTATTTTAATCACTCAGTGTGCAAGAGAAACAATATTTTAAAAAGTAAGATTTCTAAAATATCTGTCTGAGCTCAAGGTCCCTTGATAAATATGATGTTGTATTTCTTGTTGTTATATTTATTTAGATATTATTGAGACAATCGTTCTATATAGCTGTCCACAATTTGATAATAACGATGATTGAAACAGTTTTTTATCTTGAGTTGAAAAAAAAAACAATAGCTACCTATATTAGTAGAACAATATAATCGAAAAAGCATCAATTAATTTAAAGTAATAATAATTTAAGATTAAAATTACAATAACATCTATCACTATGATTAAGAATTAATTAATTGATTGAAAAGAATTATTGCAATCAATGCATTGTTGTGTTAACGGTACTTATAGACAATTATGTCGAGCCGACGGCATTCGCACGTGGCAGCCATTTCGCGTAGTTTTTTCTTAGTTTAGATAAACAAGTTTTTATTGTGTAAACAGATGGATTTGAAGTGAAGTTATTATTGTTTTGTGTACTTAGACATACAAAGTATAAAAAATAAGTGTTGATTTGGTGAATATGTGCGTAAATTTGATATAATGTGCTAAAGTTTCAAGGTTATGTGAAAAAAAATCATAAAATATGGTAAAATAACGCATATTTATGTAACGAGGTCAGTTCTATTGCTTTATTGAATGTTATAATCAGATAGATAAACTCATAACGAATCCAAAAAGGTATAATTTAAACCGTATATATATCTTATTGTTAACAAATTCTTCGTTTTTCTAAAGGCCCTCCAAGACAAAAAAATTGTTTATAAAACCTGACGCATTCAGGGCATTTTAAGGTTTTCCGAGTCGTCGCGGGAGGGGTTAAGGGCCCCGCTGGCGCGGCCTCTTTCTCCAATTGGCCGTCGCTCAGATGAAGGCTGAGTGGCAAAAATGCACGAGCCGACAGGGGGTTTTTTAGTGGGTATGGTTCTGGTAGGCGTCGGGACGAGTCCCACATAACTCCGATCGCGCGCGCGGAGTATGCGTCAGAGCATTTTTTATGTCCTCCTGCCCTTCCCGTGGAGGGGAACCAAAAAAAAAAAAAAAAAAAAAAAAAACTTTCCGAGCTAACAGGTGCAGATATGAATAAGTAAGACATAAAGAGTCACTGTTAATTTATTTTGAAACAAATATACCCGTGAAGTTTCTTGCCAGTTCTTCTTCACGAAGATTTTTCCGAACTGGTGGTAGAGTCATGTTTTATTTGTCATCAATAAGAACAAGTAATGGTTCAATAAATGTTGAGAAATAAATAATGAATTTGAATTTGAATATATACTGTAAGAAACAAACAGTCAAAGACTTAGAGTAAGCGAGGTCATTTAGAACTGTGCACAGTCCCTTATATTAGATATGGTTACATGTATTTTTTAATAAGATAATGTGAAAATAAAAGAGTATTCAGATGTTATCATTCGCAAGTGTGTTGTTCACTAGCTTGCAGCCGTGACTTGCGTTTCTAAATTAGATCATAGAGGCCTCGACCAATAAGTGCAATAAAACCGGGATTCCCTTGAGAATTGGTTTTATGCAAAATCTGAATTAGTATGAGGCAAATATTTTTATTAAATATTGTTATTATTAAATAAAACTACTTTAGTAATAGGAGAGTAAATAATTTTTAAGATTTGAATTAAAAAAAATATAAACATATCTAATTGATGCTTTCTTGTTAAAATTGGCTTCAGTTTAAAAAGATAAAACAAAAGAACTTCTGCTCGTCACTGCACCCGACAGTTCTCCTGGAATACGATCACACTTCAGGAATACGGTAGTTTTGTTGCCGCCAGCGCTTAAGTTAGTTTGCTCAGAAGATTCCGCACACTCAACTGCGTCTTAAGAGTTTTATCAGGAGCTGAAGACTGCTTTATGTAGCGTAAATAAGATTTCATTTTTCATTGTATTTTTCTTAATGCTATAGATAATTCTTAATGTTGTAGAATGTAAAATGATATAGAAAGGAAAACTAAAATTCTCATTCACACAACATGAAAGTTTTGAAGCAATGTCAGCAAGCCTAGATATCCAAATATAGACTAAATTCCAAAAAAGTTGTTCTGCTTCCTGCTGAAAAGAATAGAGAATTTATGCCATAACCGATTTTGTTCGAGAGTTAAAGCTGCTTCTTTGAAGGTGTTAAGTAGCTAAACTCATCTATTTGTTAGCCACTTCATTCAGTTACTGTCTAATAACCTGGTGGTGATTCTAATGCTTATAAACACAACATCCCATTTCAGTTTTTAAAGGGCGTAAATATTAAATGTGCCTACAAGAGAAATCAAAATTTAAATAATTCTGACATTAGTTTATGTTATGAGTAAAAAACCTAATAGTATCCAAAATCTTGATATGAAACTCTCTTCAATACTTGTTATGCGTAGACTCAGCATTATGTTATGTTGTTATGTATTATTGCCTGTTTCAAAATACTGATTGTACAGTCGGCCGCATAAGTCGCTTTACAGAATCAAAAGTGCAAAAAAACTCAACACCCAACAAACTATAAGCCTTTGTCGTTACAAAGCCGCAAATTAAATTTTACTTACAAACGTTCATAATAAGCATTACGCAACTTATTCATAAGTTGCTAAAAGCTTTTATTCCAAAAGCCGAACCCTTGATTCTGTTAAGCGACTTATGCGGCCGACTGTACAAGAAAAAAAGATACTCCTATTCGACAAAAAGGTTGCTGAAAGCTTGTACTTCGCTTTCATTGTATATTATCTTACGCGAAAAGTGAACTATCAAGTAAACGCATACAAAACGGTAACTACTAAAGAATTTACGCTCATTGTATCAAATGCACGACGTCGTGTATTGTTCAGTTGACAACCGCCAGCGCCGCATCCGGCCAGAATAGTCAACTATTGTTCTCACAGGGTGGTCTGTATATGGTCTATATTCCAGAGCCTGTTGTGAAGAAAGGCGTATTTTAATGGGAAATCGGCTGTTCGGAAAATTATTTTTAAAATATATTGATAGCTATTTTAATAGCTTTAAGAGACGTTCGGCTATGATAACGAGATTGTTCAGAATTTTTTTTAAAACGATGCCTAACTCGATGAAATACAAGTCGGACATGATTAGAAAACAAATCATGTAGGAGCACTAACTAACATTTGGTTCAACCCATTTTGTTTTCATCTTAAAGTTATATCGAATTATTATAACCTAACTCAAAATATTTTTTACCAATTTATTAAATACTGATAAAGTCTCCAATGCACATTCTTACAAGCTTCGCAGAAACTCAAGTCAACCCGTTTTGAACAGAATATACACTTTATTTATAAATATATACTTTATTATACTTTTCAATATATATAACCATAATAAAGGCCAGAGGTCATTACTTTTATACACATACAAACTATTAATAATGCAATATCTGACAGACATCACTTTCCGTGACGGAAAAGCCCCATGTGAAAACATTAACCACTGGCATGCCAAGAGAAGGCTAATGACAGATGGTCAATTATTCTTAGTCCAAAAATAAACATCATAAAACTCGCAAGAACCATGTTTATCTAGTTACAAAGTAATTTTAGATGTAGATAATCTGTAGATAATGCTAGAAATCAAGGATAGTTTCTTTCTAATAAAACTTTCACTAAACTTTGGATAAATATGTCTGGCTGTGTGCAAAACTTTGAAAACGGAGTGTAACATTTAATTAAGTTTCAGCATTAAAAATCAGGTAGCTCACAATTTAGATTTACATTCATATCTAGTGCTTCCGCATCTTTACTACCTTCAAACTCCGTCTTTGTTCTTCAGCGAGTATGCTTTGAAAGCGGAACTTCGGGGTCATTGGGCTGTCCGCCTTTGCGATATGCTGACGTGTTATCAAACTGTTTTGACAGCTGCATTGGATACAGTCGGGATTGGATAAAGAATACTGAGTCTGTCTCTAACAAACAGTGGTTAAAGTTAAAGAACGAAGGCCAAATTTGGCTTTTTATTACAATGTATTCTTATGCTTTCCAGGCCAGTTACTTAAAAAAAAATTCAGCAATAATTTCGAAACTAAGTGTTAATTTTGGCTTCAATGATAAATTGCAATGCTAGGATTGATTCCGGCATCATTCAGCATGTACAGACTCTTTCAACCTAAAAGTGGATACTGGCTTAATATGACCTAGAAGTGTAAATCCCTTTTGAAGTAGTCTCTGGGATGATGTTTAAGTTTGAGAATAAATGAAAGAAAATGATTTAAACCAGTTTCGCTGAAAAGTGCTAATTGCTTAAACTTTCTTTTTATACATTACTTTACATACATTACCGTTACATAAAACCAGTATTTTCACGGTGACCATAAAAAATATTTAAATTTTCCATACCATTACAGTTTTGATCATCCGGTAGGTACCCACTATGTTTCATTCTGCAAATGTTTTTTACCTGCAAAGCTATTTATACTTTACAAAAATAGATCCACTGAGGCCCCAAATAAAAGTTAATACTACTCACATATTTTACATTTTTTGCCAGTTTTATTGTTAAGAACGAATTAACATTAAAGCTCGTTAAAGGTCAATCAGATACGTATTACCCAAGTATTCTACAGATTATAAAAATTTTCAGAGTTCACGACTTGTTTGCTATTTGTATCGATAGTTAAAAAAAATTAAATAAATAATCTGTCAACAACCTTAGCTGGTGTGTTTTGTTTCAAAAAGCTAAATGTTGAATACTTCTTGAACGTAAGTTAAAAACATTTAATCAAACGGCCCCTTCAAAACGACCTCTAATATCGACAACTTCACAAAAAGGCTCAATAAAAACGTTAAAAAAAGGCAGGTTAACTCAAAAGTCTCGGAGCCATTAACCTTTCGCAAGCGAAGGAGCTGTTATTTTCACTCACGCTCCCAACGCTGGGACATATGAACTGCGCGGACATAATAACGATGCCATTCGACGCAATACTAATACAAATGCAAACAATAAACATTTAGCACGACGGCAGCAGGCGTCATGTTGACAATCATATGATCGTTCAGTTTCTACCAGGAATACTCGTGACATGTTATCTATTCACATATTTGTGTCCTCATTTTCTAATAACTTGACCTGTGTACTGTTGAACCATAAAATTTTAATCCTAACTTGTAGTACGAGAGTAGACAGCAAGCAAGAGTGTGTATCTGTTTCTTCTTCATTCCAAAGAGTAAAATAAATGTGCATACGCTAAGTAACGCCCGTAAAAGTCGGGGCATTCATTTGTGTGGTGAACGCAGATGTTTGATCTCGGGTCATGGTTGTTGATATTTATATACGTATGTTTATTCTGGGTTATATTCCCCATGGGAATGGGTGTATTCCCCAGTTCGCTGTATGGTCAGCTCTGCTTACTTTGGGGCCATATAGTTGGTGCGATTTTATGAGGATATATTATTATTGTTATAATTATACTAATACTTTTATTGGTTCTGTCTCAAAAATTGGCCAATGGGATTTTATTACAGAATTTAACAAGTTGTTATATATCGATATAAAACTTTGTTTATCCTTTTAAAGCTGATGTAAATATGAGTACGACTTACCCTTGGCCTTTTTTCAAATCAAGTGTGCTCCTTTACATACACAAATAAATCCGCAACATCATAAAAATATTAATTAAACATTAAGGCCGCTGCGAAAATCTTAATAAATTTCAATTTACAAAACAAACATACATAAGTTTAGCATCAACATACTTATGTCAATCAAAAAAAGCCTTTCAGAAATTGAATTGTTTTTTTTCTGAATTAAATTGTTATTCTCTCATCTTGTTTAATATCCGAAATTAAATAACGTGAATCGTGTCAAAGGATCAGATTGAAAATTCTGTCACAAGATTTTGCTCATTTTAAAGAGCTTTGAGCAGCTTATTTTACCAAGCTTCATGGCTAACCTATATATTATTCATAAAATATTAATTTTCTCCTAGTGGAGGATAAACTTTATCAACTAAGGTTGGTAATAGATTAAATGTACACTCAAATATGTAAAACTTCTTATATTTTTAACTTTAAGGAATATTTAATTATCGGCGTTATTGCTTTACTCAAGTGCAGTAAAGTTTGATTTTCAAAATCGGTATCAAAATGATTTATTTGCTCGAATGTAGGTAAGAAATAACATCTTTCTTTCTTTTTTTTTTTGTTCCCCTCCGCGGGAAGGGCAGGAGGATAAAAATGCCCTGACGCATACTCTGGCGCGATTCCAGAGTTATGTGGGAATCGTCCCGACGCCTACCAGGACCATACCCACTAAAAACCCCCTGTCGGCTCGTGCATTTTTGCCACTCAGCCTTCATCTGAGCGACGGCCAATTGGAGAAAGAGGCCGCGCTAGCGGGGCCCAGAAGGGGTCACCCGCTGGGATTACATAGCACTGAAGGTGCTCAAAGCACTGAAGGTGAATACGTAGCACTGAAGGTGCTCAAAATGAAAATCAAATAATAAAAAAAAAATTAAAAATTAAAAATTGCAAAATAAAATTGAATTAATTCGCATTAACGTTAGAATTAGGATTTACGTTAGAATTAAAATTTACGTTAGAATTAGAATTTGCGGCCAAAAGGGCTTCGAGATCGGCCGACAGTCTGGTGGATGAGTACGCTTGCGCATTCCTAGGCCTAGCGACTTTGAACTTCGAATCTAAGACAGGAGTAGTATATGAGACTGAATCACGAACTAGAGGATTGGGATGGGTTTCGGAGAGTTTGAAGAACGATTCTGAGAGTGTTTTGAGGTGCTGTTGCACTGTAGGTAGTTCAAGATCTCTGTGCAGGTCCGCGTTGCGCACATACCAAGGTGCGTCTGTGGCCCTGCGGCAGAAGAGATTTTGAACTACCTGCAGCTTATACAGGACGGAGGGATTGGCGTGGGCAAAGACTGGCGAAGCATATGACATGACGGGTCTAACGCAGACCTTATAAAGCGTACGTTTATTTCTAAAAGACATTTTACTTTTTCTACCTATCATACTTTTTAAGCGGCTTAAGTAGAAACGCGCGAGTTTCGTTACTCTATCGACGTGTGGCTTGAAAGAAAGCGTCTGATCTAAGGTGACGCCTAAGTATTTGATACTGCGCTTCCAGGGGATGGGAATACCTAACATTCGAATGTGGGGATCGTTGCGGCGATTACGACGTTTGTGGTCGAATAGAATGGCAGAACTCTTTTCTGGGTTGACATCGATACGCCAATTTTGAAACCAAACACCGAGGGCGTTTACGGCCTTTTGGAGTCTGGTGATGTTATACGGGATCCTTTGACCTTTAGTGTAAAGGGCGGTATCGTCTGCAAAGAGGGCGAGTTCGACGCCTTTCGGCGGGATGGGCATGTCATTAGTGTACACTAATGAGTACACGAATGACTGAGCCTTGCGGGACTTCAGCCTTTATGGGACGAGGAGAGCGTGCCTTCATGTTTGAATCAAAACGTACGGTCTTTAAGAAACGACGCGATTAATCTGACTAGGCGAACCGGTAAGCCTATTTTATAGAGTTTAAAAACGAGACCGCTGTGCCAGACTTTGTCGAATGCCTTGGCTACGTCAAAGAGAACCGCGATTGATTTTTTACGATGCGGATAGAATCCTTCGAGAATGTACTCGACGATTCGATGGACTTGCTGAGGGCAGGAGTGCTTAGCGCGATAGCCGAACTGGTGGGGAATAATGAGAGGGTCGCCATCCGTTGGAAACAGATGGTTCCGCATTCGAGAAAGTATGACTCTTTCGAGAAGTTTAGACATTGCCTTGAGGAGGCTGATGGGTCTGTGATTAGCCGGGATGTTCAGAGGTTTACCCGGCTTGGGAATGCCTATGACTGTCGCTTCTTTCCAGGCTTTTGGAAAGTAGCTATGGTTGAAGCAGGCATTGAAGATGATAGCTAACAAGGTAAGCACCTGCTGTGGCAGGTGCTTAAGTGCGTGGTTGGAAATTCCATCCGCACCTGGAGCCTTTTTGGACTTTTGCTTTCTAATGAGAAGCAAGATTTCATGATTAGAGACTGTGACGGGGTCGTCGGTGATAGGGAGAGATTCTCTGCGGAGAACTTCGTCCTCCACCGCCTGGATGTGGGAGGGATCCGCGGGTTGCGTGCTGGGCGAACATTGTGCCGCTATGCTGTCGGCGAAACATTCGTCGCTTTCTCTTCGACTTCGAAGGCAATGGTGCCGTCGGGACGAGTAAGAGGAGGAACGTGAGAGGCGGTGTCTACGCGTAAAGCTCGGGCCATTCGATAATACGCTCGGTGGGACGGGGAGATATTCTTCATGAGATCGTTAAACTGAGTGTCACGGAGTTCCGCGAGGCGAGACCTAACTTTACGTTGAAGCTGATTCGCAGCTGTTCTATATGCGGGCGTGGGATATTTCTTGGCTCTCCGGAGAGCCGCGTTCTTAGCTTTAATGAGATTGCTAACGGCTAAGGGAAGCGCGGGTTTGCTTTGCTTAGCAATGATTACGTTGTCATTGATGGCTGAGTTGATAGCATCAGTGAGATTATCGACTATCGAATCTATTTTAATCGGGCTGTCCAATTGGTCGGGCGAAATCGCGAGCGGAGAGTTCGGTGCCTCTAAGGCTGAAACTAACGTATTTATAAAGCCTTTCCAGTTGGTAAAGGTCTTAGGAGATGTGACGTTATCGTTAGGCGCGCCTAGCACGAGGGAGACGGGGCGATGGTCGGAGCCTAGGTCATCGAGCGGTTCGATGGACCTGAGATCAAGATTGATTCGCTTGATAATTGCAAAGTCGAGGATGTCAGGAGAATAGGTCCGGTTGTTGGGATAGTGAGTGGGAGTGATGGGGGATATGACGTCTAAGTCAAGGGAGTTAGTGATGTCGAGGAGAGCGATACCGCTGGTGTTGGTCGATAGGCACGTCCAGTCAGTATGTTTGGAGTTAAAGTCTCCGAACATAATGACTGAATGGCCGAGGGCGAGAATGGCCTCAAAGTCGCTGCGGATTGGTCTGGAGCCGCACGGTATGTAGACTGAAGCTATGATGATGGTCGGATGACCAGTCATAGGCAAGCTACACACAGTGGCCTCCATGTTGAGGAGAGGAGGAGTAGGGAGAGGACAGCAATGGAAGCCTCTTTTGTAATATATAGCGGTGCCGCCGTATCCGTCGGAGTTGGGCCTGTCGTTGCGAGTAAACGCGTACTTAGGAATAGCGTATCCCCTGGAGCGGTTTGGAGTAAGCCATGTCTCCTGGAGAAGGAATAAGTCAGGTTCTTTGTTCTGAAGGAACAGTTTAATCTCGGGAAGGTTGGTGCTAAGGCTACGAGCGTTAAAAGATACTAGGGATAAGCCCTTGGGTTTAATACGACTGGACGCGGGATTCGCGGGTCTAGACATTATTATTTATTATTTACGAATTAATACAAAAGTAAAAGAATTAACAACGAACTTAGGAGCGAGTGATGCTCGGCTAACGCGAATAAACGCTCTTGAGGAGAGCGGGCGGCTCGCAGTTTGCGTGTGAGTACGGAAATTTCGTTAATGTCGACGTTTTGGATGACGTCGAACACGGTCTTCATGTCCTCAGCCAACGACGACTGAGGTACGGATAACGGAGCGGGACGCGGCCCTACGGAAGCTACGGGAGCTAGGATGAGTCGGGAAGGTGCAGGCGGAACGGCCGGACGCTGCCTCCAAGACAGAGCCTGAGTAGGCGTCGGCTGAACGGGCTTTGCTTCCGAGGGACCCCGGTTGCGCAGCGGCGGGAAGTTAGCGGAGGTGAGCGGTGGCGCCGGTTTAGGCGCGACCCTCTTGACGGTGGAGCGCGGAGCGCGCGGGCAACCCCTGTAGTTTGCTGTGTGGCCGGACTGGCCACACAGCACACAGGCAGGGGGGGAAGTGGATTCGGGAGTGCGAGTGCACTCCTTAGTGATGTGGGGATCTAGGCACTTTACGCACCTGGGGGGAGCTGAACAGTTAGCCGCTGCGTGGCCATATAGCTGGCAGCGGTAGCACTGCCCAGGGTGACCACGGGGGTTGGGACGCTCGACGGAGATGTTCGAGAGTCCGCAAATTGTGCGAGCCTCTCTGAAAATCTCCTTCGAGTTTGGAGTGTTGGTAAGGATTACCAGAGCTAAGGGAAAACGCCTACCGCGGTTGGAGTGCATCTTGTGCACTGCTATGGCTGGGAAACCCTGAGACTTAAGGTCCTCGAGGATTTCTTCGTTCTCGATCTCGAACGGGACGCCCCGTAGTACTGCGCGGATCTTACGCTCCTCCGGGAGGGCGTAGGTGTGATAAGCTATTTGTTTTAAAGAAAGTAACCGAGTGAACGCGCGGAAGTCTTCGACGGTCGCGACCTGGATTTTGATTGTGTCGCCTGCATTGGTTGCTTTTAAGTAATTAATTTTGTGCTCTTTGCACAAGTTAGAAACCGCGGTCCAGCGCGCTTTTTCACGCAGGAAGACGGGCGGAGGAAGCTTAGGTTTCGGCGGGACGGGAGCGCAGCGCGTCGCTGGCTTCGATGGGACCGACGGAGGCGCGGTTACTTCGAGCGATTTGAACGGCGCGGGGGCTGGTGTTGAAGACACCGGGGAGGGCTCGGGTATTGATGATACCGAAGCTTTCTTCGAGCGCTTCTTGGAGCGCTTGGCGACAAGTTAAAACGCGGGCTCAGGAGAGCCGGTTAAGGTGACGGCATCTGACGACGTATCAGACGCGGGTTCGGAGTCGCTCCCGGGAGCGGTACGCTTGCGACGCGACGCGTGAGAGGATGCGACCGATTCGCAGTCCATCTCGGACGAGGTGGGAGACGCGGGAGAGCTGTAGACCTGAGGGGTCTGGACGTTGGAGGCCTGAGGGGCCGGGGTTGAGGCCTGAGGGGCCGGGGACGCGATTGATGCCTGCAAGGCCTGCGTTATGATGTCTTTCGGGATGTAGACGCCTACCGCAGCAAGCGCCTGGGTGAACGCGTTAATGGCGCTTAGCGGATCCATTAAGGAGGGTTGGGACAATAATATAAATAAATATAAGTATAATAAAGGATGCCTAGTTCCTAAAAACCTAGTAAAATCCTAGCGGCTAACCTCCCTACCAGCGGTAGGGGGGCTGGGGAGGAAAAACTTAAAAACTAACAGTAGTACGCCGAAGGCCGCTACCTAGAAACCTAAAAAAGGGTACGCAGGTAAAGAGTTGACCGCGTTAGGGTCAACCTTACAGAAAGGACAATTACACACGAAAAACACACAGATATGATAAAAATAAATATGAAAATAGGAGAAAAATAAATAAAATAGAGAAGAGAAATAAAATAAAAATAAAAAGGACTGGTTCAGTACAAATTCGTTGTCACCGTTAAGTATCCTTTGCACTGAAACCAGACTACTTACGCTGGGCACAACTCTGCACTTAGCACAAGCACAACACAACTTAGCACAGCACTTTGAAGACTAAGGGGCTTAGTCGCAAAGAAAAATCGCACTTCGAGAGCACTCAGAGGGAGTAGGAAAACCTTGAAAACCGTAGCACGGAACCAACACGCTAAACTGTGACGTCAGTAGACTGAGCGCCACGGAATATCGGGAAGGGACCAAGCAACGGAGAACGGGGTCTTGCACGTCCGCCCTGGGCGGCGATCGGAGCGAGAATGATCCATCTTTCTTTCAGTTCAGTAATCATTTAAATACTCATTCAATGTATGCTCTTTCTCATTATAGGTGTCCGGTACACAGAGGCTAAGTGCAAACACTTTGAGATGCATTACGTAGCACAAGGGTATTAGATTACCGAAGGATACAGTTAAATCGTTCCTTTGGTTGTCATTTTAATTACCCTTACATACGAGGTCATTTTTTTATGGAACAATTGCTTTTGTTGTATCACATAATTATATTCTAAACATAATAAAATATAATAATTTTAAAGCCTCTTAAATTGATAAAAAAATAAACATATGATAAAATATTTCTTCCATTCGGTTTAAAATGATGACTTCCAAATGAAAAACTTCTGCTCATCACTGCACCCGACAGTTCTCCTGGAATACGGTAGTTTTGTTGCCGCCAGTGCTTAAGATAGTTTGCTCAGAAGATTCCGCACACTCAACTGCGTCTTAAGCGTTTTATCAGGAGCTGTAGAGCGCTTTATGTAGCCCAAAGAAAATTACATTTTATTTTGCACAAGAAGAGTACATAAATTCTAATATTTTTCGTAAATCTTCATCTTTTTTTAAATTCTTGTAGAAGTCCCTTAAAGGCTTGTTTTTTTTGTAATCTCAATGTTATCCTTAAGGTAAGTAGCACGTGTATCCTCTGATTACTCACTGGGAAGTCCTAGAAATATGTTGTGAACAGGATTATTGAAATAAACGTAATTTTATTTATTTCTTTAATTTATCTATTTTCGTTGTATATGTAAAAGTAAGTACTTTTCGTTATAGAAATGAGCGAAGAAAATTGGAGGTGGCATTGCTTCAATATCGGATAATTCTCAATTTGAATGTACATTCTTAACCCTAGAAAACTATCATATTTTTTTAACACAAATAATAATCATTAGTCGTTTCGACTACCTTCATTTGCAATGGTCCTAATAATATTAAATATTATCATTAAAATATTTGATTCTTTTTTATAAATAATAGGTCTTGACCTATGAAACTGCCGTTTTGCCGTACTGGCCATTCAAATGAAAAAAAATTTTTTTTTGACGGATAATTCTAATTTCAAATTAATTTTATTTGACAAACATGGAATTCTTTTTCTAAAATCATCATTTGTTTAATAGTTAGTGTTTTGTTTTCAACGCATTCGAACATTTTTCGTCATCATGGATAAGTTAAAAATTCGAGTAATTATGGAGTATGAGTACCGTCGTGGCAGCAAAGCGGCACAAGCGGCACGCAACATCAACGACGTTTACGGAGCGAACACTACAAACGAACGCACCTCCCGTTATTGGTTTACCCGCTTCCGTTCTGGAAATTTTGACCTGAAAAATGAACCCCGTGGTCGTCCGAAAACTTTGGTCGACAATGACGAATTAAAGGCAATTGTGGAAGCTGATGAAACTCAATCCACGGCTGAATTAGCAGCAGCTTTCGACGTTAGCATCAAAACAATATTGGTCCATTTGCGTCAAATTGGCAAGGTAAAAAAGCTTGACAAATGGGTACCCCACGAACTCATTGACCGCCAGCGCGAAGTACGCGTGGAGACGTGCCTTGCACTGCTCAGCAGGCATACAAATGAAGGAATTCTGAACCGCATTGTTACTTGTGACGAGAAATGGATCCTGTTTGACAATCGAAAGCGCTCAGCAAGTTGGTTGGACCCTGGTTCAGCACCCAAACAATGCCCTAAACGAAAACTTACCCCTAGAAAAGTGATGGTCACTGTTTGGTGGTCTAACGCGGGTGTAATTCATCACAGCTTCTTGCCGAACGGGACAAGCATTACTGCAGATGTGTACTGTGAAGAACTGAACACAATGATGGAGAAGCTCGCACGTCTCCAACCAGCTTTGGTCAATCGTTCGGCTCCACTGCTCCTGCACGACAACACGCGACCTCATACTGCACAGCAGACGGTCTCCAAGCTACAAGAGTTGGGGTTGGAAGTTCTCCGTCATCCGCCGTACTCACCAGACCTTGCGCCTACAGACTTATTCTTTTTCCAGAATTTGGATAACTTCTTGGCGGGAAAAAAATTCAATACCCGAGAGGCAGTACAAAATGCCTTTGAAGAATTTGTTGCCTCCCGTCCAGCTAATTTCTTCAAGAAAGGCATCAATAAGCTACCAATGCGTTGGCAAAGATGCATTGATTGCATGGGTGATTATTTTGATTAATAGAAATAAAAAATATATAATAAAATTACGCTTCATTTATTTCGTGAAAAACGGCAATTTCATAGGTAAAGACCTAATATAAATATTTATTGGTTCTTAAAAAAAAACAAACATTGCAATGTTATTTATTAAAAAAAATAAAAAAATATATTATTTATTAGAAACAGTTGCATATTCATTTTAAAGGAATAATAATAATAATAACATAAATAGCTTTCTTTATTTTTTTGGTCTTATAACATAATAACAAAAAATAGTTTTTGTTCATGTAATTTTACTTTTGTGCACAGTTAACATATTATATTTCGACTTCGTGTTCGCCGCATATACTTTTCAGGCACATTGAGCACCTAACTATGGTCATTCGGTGTTTTTTATAAGGTCAATATCTGCATATTTTTCTTTTCTTAGGTTCAGGTTCAGCGGCAGATTTACTGCTACTTTCACCAGAACTTTAAGGTACCAGATCTTCAATATTAGCCCTTAGCTTCTTAATCAGTGTTGGGACTGAGAGGCGTTTTTGCATGTAGGGATTTATAAGTTAACTGTAACTCTTTCGTGCATTTTGTCCAAAATATCTGGCCAACTCCTCAACAGTGAAGTTTAGAGGGTGACTTGGGCGAGAAGAAGTTGTTTTGTTACTAAAAACATACTAAAAATTATTGAAAGCGCGAAAATAGCAAATTAATCCAAACAAAAAAAAATACTTTAGTACTTATTATAAGTCGATCGGCCTAACAACCATGCTATAAATCCTAAATGGTGGTACTCCTACTACTGCGGACGTCCCACATACTGCGTCTCACAATAGATATTGATAAATAAAAACATCCCTGACTAATGAAGTCTCTGGGTGTGGATGACACTTACCTACAGGTGGGTTGTGATCCCGTTGTCGGCTATTAAAAAATTAAGTGAACTACAATTGAATCTTAAGTGGTAAGGTTATGCATTGCTTTACATAATACTGACGAACACGTTTGACAAAGGAATCTTGCAGCAGATATATACTTAAGTACAGATATATACTTATCTTAATTTTCATTTATATATTATTACATTACATTAATTTAAATTCATAATTTTCTTTCCAATATAAGGGTAACAAAGTAATTTTAGATTCTCTGTTTAGTTTGAAATCACAATACCAAGGGTAGGTCGTAAAATTTTAATTGTTTGACTTAACTTCAGATAACTTATTGTCTGGAGCTGCGCAAAACTTGGGAATAAAGTGTTACGTTTAATTAAGATGCGGTATCTAATGTTCATGGATCTAACAAGTTATGTTTTTGTTTATTTTGATGAAAATTTGTCACATTGGTAAGTAGTAAGTTTCCGTGAGAATCCGTGAAACGCCTGTATCGGTCTTTAGGGGGTTTCTTTTTACTGTATATTTCTTTTAAAATTTGAATTGTGATGATAATTATGTACGAAGCAGCAAAGTGGGTGGTGAGATTTGATTCCATGAATTGTGGTTTTCATAGAAATGAATCTCAACTCTGTTCTTTACCACAAAATAATTTTCTTGCTTGTTGGGAGCTGTTTATGCCGCAGCTTTGTTCATATTTAATGCAGTGGCTTTTAATGAAGTTCTATTTGTGGAATAGAAAAAGGAACCAAATATATTTACTGTATAAAATAATATTATTTTTTACACTTCATTTCCCAATAACCTTCAAATATTCAGTTCTAAAATTTTCAAACAATATGTTACTAGAACACGCCCGAGATTCACTTTAGATTCAGAACTTTAATTTATTCGGTTCGTTACCGCTTCCGAATAATTTTCTCGTTACGTCCCAAGCACTGCATTTATAAATAGTTGGCAAAAATCCAATGGTGCTGTGCACAATTTGTAAGTGTCGCCTAAGTGATCGCCGACGAAGCAAAAACGTGACCAAGAGATGTCTTTAAGAGTCAGCACAATGCTTGCGTATATCGGGGGACGACGTCTCTATTTATCGTTAGATCCGTGGTTATTCTAATAATAAGTAAAAAATTTTCCTTTTAGGAGCCATTTCATGGGCATATTGTTAGCTGTATGGTGAGCGACCAGCGTCCGTTTTTCCTTAATAAATATATTTCCGATATGTTTCAGGTTGATTGAATAACCGGCGTGCGATATCCTCTTGATAATCTACATTGCCCACGAGTGTTCTCGTTGTGAAACCAATTTAGTTATTATTATGTATGTAGGTTTACACGAAAATATCTTTATAAATTCTATTTATTATAAAAAATTTTTTTGCAGATTTCGTCACTGTAGAACCACCTCAATATTTATATTAATACAATAGCATAAGCTCATGAAAGGAGTAAAATTATTACATAATAGTTCTTTAATAATCTGAGAACTTGCAGCACCACAAAAATAATTAGTTTGTCATAACATCTAAAATTATCACTCGCCTGAAATTATCGTCGCAAAGAACTTCGCAAATTTGCAAATTCTTAGCAAAGATTTTTAGACAAAAATTAATATAACTTATTAAAAGAATTTGTGAGAATTCAATAATGAATAGTATATTGTTCCTACACTTATTTATTTAAGGGTTTATTTTCCCCTAAAACTGTGATCATTCATTTCTTGTAAACATCGCCTAATGGCGATAATCGTTTCCTAATGGAAACGATACATGTTTTCTCTTACAGGATCAAGTAACTAAATTAAAATAAATTCTGCTATTGGGCATAACGACAGCATGGTTAGTTACTTGTCCAAGTTATATTTTCTTTGATGATACAAATTTGAATTGCCTTGTAGAAAGGGTTTATGCTAATTCTACCGTATTTTCACTTTAGATTGAATGTATTCGGAAATGTTATAACCAGAAACCGTGGCCTTTTGTTTGTCACTGGATTAAATTTAAATCAAATGTTGAAAGCCAATGGCAAAGATAAAAACGAGGGCACACAACTATTGCATCCGCGCAGATGAATCGTGATCTTAAGTAGTTCACGTCGTAGTTCACCTAATTCTTAGCTATTTAATAAGCTCAAGTTCGATCTTGTGTGTCCCACATTCTCGCTCCGATCGCCACGCGGTGCGGACGTGCAAGACCCAGTTCTCCGTTGATCGGTCCCTTCCCGCCATTCCGTGGCGCTCAGTCTACTGACGTCACAGTCTAGCGTGTTGGTTCCGTGCTACGGTTTTCAAGGTTTTTCTACTCCGTCTGAGTGCTTTTGAAGTGCGATTTTTCTTTGCGACTAAGCCCCTTAGTCTTCAAAATGCTGTGCTAAGTAGTGTTGTGCTTGTGCTGAGTGCAGTGTTGTGCCCAGCGTAAGTAGTCTGGTTTCAGTACAAAGGATACTTAACGGTGACAACGAATTTGTACTGAACCAGTCCTTTTATTTTTATTTTATTTCTCTTCTCTATTTTATTTATTTTTCTCCTATTTTCATATTTATTTTTATCATATCTGTGTGTTCTTCGTGTGTATTTGTCCTTTCTGTCGGTAAAGGTTGACCCTAACGCGGTCAACTCTTTACCTGCGTACCCTTTTTTTTAGGTTTCTAGGTAGCGGCCTTCGGCGTACTACGGTTAGTTTTAAGTTATTCTCCCCAGCCCCCCTACCGCTGGTAGGGAGGTTTGCCGCTAGGTTTTTATTTAGGAATCCTAGGCATTTGTTATATATTATAGGCATACATTATATATTTATATATTACATATTATAATTCCAAGTCCTCCAATGGACCTTGTTAATATTCTTAAGTCGTTCGCCCAGGCGCTCGCTGCGTCCGGCGTAAGCATACCCGCTGACGCACTAACGCAGGCTTTACAGGCATCTATTGCGTCCCCGGCCCCTCAGGCCTCAAACCCGGCCCCTCAGGCCTCTAATGTCCAGACCCCTCAGGTGTATAGCTCTCCCGCGTCTCCCGTTCCATCCGATATGGACTGCGCGTCGGTCTCATCCTCGCGCTCATCTCGCAGGAAGCGTAACGCTCCCGGGAGCGATTCAGACTCCGCCGCGTCCGAAGCTTCGTCGGTCGCCGCCACCCTAACCGGTTCTCCTGAGCCCGCGTTCCAGTTAGTTGCCAAACGCTCTAAGAAGCGTTCGAAAAAAGCCGCGGTGTCTTCAACACCCGAGCCAACCCCGGTGTCTTCAACACCAGCCCCCGCGCCGTTAAAATCGCTCGAAGTAACCGCGTCTCCGTCGGTCCCGACGAAGCCAGCATCGCGCTGCGCTCCCGTCCCGCCGAAACCTCAGCTCCCTCCGCCCGTCTTCCTGCGTGAAAAAACGCGCTGGACCACGGTTTCTAACTTGTGCAAAGAGCACAAAATTAATTACTTAAAAGCCGCCAACGCTGGCGATACAATCAAAATTCAAGTAGCGACCGTCGAAGACTTCCGCGCGTTTACCAGGTTGCTCTCGTTAAATCAAATCGCGTATCACACCTACGCCCTCCCGGAGGAGCGTGAGATCCGCGCAGTACTACGGGGCGTGCCGTTCGAGCTCGCGAATGAAGAAATCCTCGAGGACCTTAAGTCCCAGGGTTTCCCGGCCGAAGCAGTGCACAAGATGCACTCTAACCGCGGTAGGCGCTTTCCGTTAGCTTTAGTTATCTTGTCGAATACATCAACTCGAGGGAGATCTTTAGAGAGGCTCGCACAATTTGCGGACTCTTAAATATCTCTGTTGAGCGTCCCAACCCCCGCGGTCACCCTGGGCAGTGCCACCGCTGCCAGCTCTACGGCCACGCAGCGGCTAACTGCTCAGCTCCCCCCAGGTGCGTTAAGTGCCTGGATCCACATTTTACGAAGGAGTGCACTCGCACTCCCGAATCCACTTCCCCCCCTGCCTGTGTGCAGTGCGGCCAGTCTGGTCACACAGCTAACTACAGGGGCTGCCCGCGTGCTCCGCGCTCCACCGCCAAGAGGGTCGCGCCTAAACCGGCGCCGCCGCTCACTCCCGCTAACTTCCCGCCGCTGCGCAACCGGGGTCCCCCGGAAGCAAAGCCCGTTCAGCCGACGCCTACTCCGGCTCTGTCTTGGAGGCAGCGTCCGGCCGTTCTGCCTGCACCTTCCCGACCCATCCCAGCTCCCGTAGCTTCCGTAGGGCCGCGTCCTTCTCCGTCATCCGCACCTCAGTCGTCGTTGGCTGAGGACATGAAGACCGTGTTCGACGTTATTCAAAACGTCGATATTAACGAAATTTCCGTGCTCGCACGCAAACTGCGAGCCGCCCGCTCTCCTCAAGAGCGTTTATTTGCTTTAGCCGAGCATCACTCGCTCCTAAGTTCGTTGTAAATTCTTTTATATTTGTATAAATACGTAAATAATAAATTATAATGTCTAGACCCGCGAATCCCGCGTCCAGTCGTATCAAACCCAAGGGCTTATCCCTAGTATCTTTTAACGCTCGTAGCCTTAACACCAACCTTCCCGAGATTAAACTGTTCCTTCAGAACAAAGAACCTGACTTATTCCTTCTCCAGGAGACATGGCTTACTCCAAACCGCTCCAGGGGATTCGCTATACCTAAGTACGCGTTTATTCGTAACGATAGGCCCAACTCCGACGGTTTCGGCGGCACCGCTATATATTACAAAAGAGGCTTCCACTGCTGTCCTCTCCCTACCCCTCCTCTCCTCAACATGGAAGCCACTGTGTGTAGATTGGCTATGACTGGTCACCCGACCATCATCATAGCTTCAATCTACATACCTAGTGGTACCAGACCAATCCGCAGCGACTTTGAGGCCATTCTCGCCCTCGGCCATTCAGTCATTATGTTCGGAGACTTTAACTCCAAACATACTGACTGGACGTGCCTATCGACTAACACCAGCGGTATCGCTCTCCTCGACATCACTAACTCCCTTGACCTAGACGTCATATCCCCCATCACTCCCACTCACTATCCCAACAACCCGTCCTACTCTCCTGACATCCTCGACTTTGCAATTATCAAGCGAATCAATCTTGATCTAAGGTCTATCGAACCGCTCGATGACCTAGGCTCCGACCATCGCCCCGTTTCCCTCGTGCTAGGACCGCCGAACGATAACGTCTCATCTCCTAAGACCTTTACCAACTGGAAAGGTTTTAAAAATACGTTAGTTTCAGCCTTAGAGGCTCCGAACTCTCCACTCGCGATCTCTCCCGAACAATTAGATAGCCCGGATAAAATCGATTCATAAGTAAATTCTTTCACTGATGCTATCAACTCAGCCATCAGTGACAACGAAAAGGTTGCTAAGCAAGGCAAACCCACACTTCCCTTAGCCGTTAGCAATCTTATTAAAGCTAAGAACGCGGCTCTCCGGAGAGCCAAGAAATATCCCACGCCCGCCTATAGAACAGCTGCAAATCAGCTTAAACGTAAAGTTAGGTCTTGCCTCGCGGAACTCCGAGACGCTCAGATGAACGATCTCATGGCGAATATCTCTCCGTCCCACCAAGCATACTATAGCATGGCCCGAGCCTTACGCGTAGACACCACCTCTCACGTTCCTCCTCTCACTCGTCCCGATGGCAATACTGCCTTTGAAGTCGAAGAAAAAGCCGAATGCTTCGCTGACAGCATTGCCGCACAATGCTCGCCCAGCACGCAACCTGCTGATCCCTAACACATCCAGGCGGTGGAGGACGAAGTCCTTCGCAGAGACTCTCTCCCCATCACCGCCGACCCTGTCACAGTCTCTAATGATGAAATCTTGCTTCTCATTAGAAATCAAAAGTCCAAAAAGGCTCCGGGTGCGGATGGAATTTCCAACCACGCACTTAAGCACCTACCTCAACAGATGCTTACCTTGTTAGCTATCATTTTCAATGCCTGTTTCGACCATAGCTACTTTCCAAAAGCTTGGAAAGAAGCGACAGTCATAGGCATTCCCAAGCCGGGCAAACCTCTGAACGTCCCGGCTAATCACAGACCCATCAGCCTCCTCAAGGCAATGTCTAAACTTCTCGAGAGAGTCATACTCTCTCGAATGCGGAACCATCTGTTTCCAACGGATGGCGATCCTCTCATTATTCCCCATCAGTTCGGCTTTCGCGCTAAACACTCCTGACCTTAGCAAGTCCACCGAATCGTCGAGTATATACTTGACGGTTTCTACCCGCGTCGTTATAAAACAGTCGCGATTTTCTTTGACGTAGCCGAGGCTTTCGATAAAGTCTGGCACAGCGGTCTCGTTTATAAACTCTACAAGATAGGCTTACCGGATCGCCTAGTCAGGTTAATAGCGTCGTTTCTCAAAGACCGTACATTTCGATTTAAACACGAAGGCACGCTTTCTGCGCCTCGTCCCATAAAGGCTGGAGTCCCTCAAGGCTCAGTCCTCGCCCCTCTGCTGTACACCGTGTACACCAACGACATTCCCATCCCACCGAAAGGCGTCGAACTCGCCCTCTTTGCTGACGACACCGCACTCTATACCAAAGGCCACAGTGTTCGGCACCTTGTAACCAGACTCCAAAAGGCCGTAAACGCCCTTGGTGTATGGTTTCAAAAATGGCGCATCGATGTGAACCCTGAAAAGAGTTCTGCGATGCGCTTCGACCACAAACGCCGTCGTCCCGATGGCAATCCCCACGTCCGAATGTTAGGCATTCCCATCCCCTGGAAGCGCAGTACTAAATACTTAGGCGTCACATTAGATCCGACGCTTTCTTTCAAGCCACACGTCGAAAGAGTTTCGAAACTCGCTCGTCACTATTTAGGCCGACTAAATAGCATGTTAGGTAGAAAAAGTAAAATGTCCTTCAGAAACAAACGTACAATTTACAAGGTCTGCGTTAGACCCGTTATGACGTATGCCTCGCCAATCTTTGCCCACGCCAAACCCTCCCTCCTGCACAAACTGCAGGTAGTTCAAAACCTCTTTTGCCGCCGGGCCACAAACGGACCTTGGTACGTGCGTAACGCGGACTTGCATAGAGATCTTGAACTGCCTACAGTACAACAACATCTCAAAACACTCTCTGAAGCGTTTTTCAAACGCTCCGAAACCCATCCCAATCCTCTAGTTCGTGATTCAGTCTCATATACTACTCCTGTGTTAGACTCGAAGTTCAAAGTCGCTAGGCCTAGGAATGCGCAAGCGTACTCATCCACCAGACTGTCCGCCGATCTCGAGGCCCTTCTGGCCGCAAATTCTAATTCTAACGTAAATTCTTATTCTAACGTAAATCCTAATTCTAACGTAAATGCGAATTAATTCAATTTTATTTTGCAATTTTTAATTTTTATTATTTTATTTTCTATTATTGTTTTCATTTTGAGCACCTTCAGTGCTATGTATTAACCTTCAGTGCTTTGAGCACCTTCAGTGCTATGTATTCCCAGCGGGTGACCCCTTCTGGGCCCCGCTAGCGCGGCCTCTTTCTCCAATTGGCCGTCGCTCAGATGAAGGCTGAGTGGCAAAAATGCACGAGCCGACAGGGGTTTTTTAGTGGGTATGGTCCTGGTAGGCGTCGGGACGAGTCCCACATAACTTTGGAATCGCGCCAGAGTATGCGTCAGGGCATTTTTATCCTCCTGCCCTTCCCGAGGAGGGGAACAAAAAAAAAAAAAAAAAAAGACCTTGTGTGTCAGTCTCGGTCTGCGTGCGTTCTCGAGCGCACGTCCATCGCAGACGCCTTCCCGCTCTTTTAGCCCTCGCGCTAATTGAGCACCCAAATTTCACTGGTTGTTGTCGTAATATATAATTTCATAGTTGTATACCGTAATAAGTTTCTAACGCCGTTTTCACGGCGGACAGTGGCTCGTTAACCGTACTTCTAATAAGTTTCTAACGCCGTTTTCACGGCGGACAGTGGGCTGTTAACCGTACTTCGTGGAACGTGAGCTTCGTCGACGGGAATTCATTGTTCCAGGACTTCAAGTGCCGTGTTCGAGTAAGTTATCCGCGTCGTTCTCAACCGCCCTACTGCGTGTAGGGTGGTTTTAGGAAGTTAGTCATCGTTGTTAGGTTCATATATTGTCCCTCCCCAAACCCCTCCGCAATGGCTTC
The DNA here is from genome assembly GCA_923062675.1 of Marasmarcha lunaedactyla. Lineage (NCBI taxonomy): Eukaryota > Metazoa > Arthropoda > Insecta > Lepidoptera > Pterophoridae > Marasmarcha > Marasmarcha lunaedactyla. Next base: position 4,304,974 of record OV281344.1, read on the forward strand.
CCTAAGCATTAGGGAAATTCAAGATCAGCTGTTCGCTGCTCACGACGCTAAAAGCTCTTACTGCACCCCTAATATGATTCATACACTTCAATCCTTTCTCCCTCACATCGAGGAATTGATTTCCAAACTGGTCCTTCAGGCCACCCCCGTCCCTCAGACCCCCCAGACCCCTCAGGTCTTAGGCCCTCCCGCGTCCCCTTCCTCCAGTGACATGGAGTGCGAAGTAGACGCCCCTCCGCGCCGCAAGCGCGCACCCGCGACCGAGTCATCCTCGGATGCCACCCCAACTGGCCCTGATGAGCCTCCCTCTTTCACCCTTGTTAAGAAGCGCTCTAAGAAGCGCTCGAAACAAGACCCGGCGCCCTCGGCGCCCGTCTCTACACCCCCTGCGGCGTCTTCAACGCCAGCTGCCCCGGTGTCTTCAACACCCGCTCCGGCCCCAACTTCTGTCAAGGCCAAGGTCCCACCACCCGTTTTCCTTCGGGAAAAGGGTAAATGGACTGAGGTCTCGACATTGTGCAATGAGCACAAAATCCATTACACCCGAGCAGCCAACTCGGGTGAATCTATTAAAATCTTAGTCTCGTCGATAGACGACTTTCGAGCTTTAACAAAGCTCCTCACCGATAAGCAATATGCTTATCACACTTATGCTCTGTCAGAAGAGCGTAAGATCAGAGCGGTACTCAGGGGAGTCCCGTTCGAATTATCGAACGAGGCTATCCTGGAGGATCTGCAGTCCCAAGGCTTCCCGGCACTCGCGGTGCATAAAATGCACAGGAAGTACGGGAGACAACACCCTCTCGCTTTGGTGGTTCTCGCCAACGTCCCCAAGTCCAGGGAGATCCTCAAAGGGGTTAGCACTATATGCGGCCTCTCTGGGGTCTCGATCGAGGCGCCTCATCGCCGCGGTCATCCCGGCCAGTGCCATCGGTGCCAGTTGTACGGGCACGCGGCGGCCAACTGCCGCGCACCGCCCAGGTGCGTCAAGTGCCTGGTCCCGCACTTCACTAAGGAGTGCAATCGCACTCCTGAAAATCCCTCTCCTCCCGATTGCGTGCTTTGTGGCCAGTCCGGCCACACCGCAAACTACAAGGGCTGCCCTCGTGCACCCCGTTGTATGCGCTCCAATTTCAAAAGGGCGGCACCCAAACAGGCCCCGCGCCTTTCTCGAGAAAACTTTCCGCCGCTGCGTAGCCGGGTTCTTCCGGCTGCAAAGCCTACACAGTCTAGGCCTGCCCCAGAAAACTGGAGGCAGCGCCCCGCATCGAATCCCATCCCGGCTCCTCGCCCATACAAACCCACTCCTCAATCCTCCGTAGCAGACGATATGCGTATCGTCTGCGACGCTATGAAAAATATCGATGTTAGTGAAATCGCAGTCTTAGCCCGTAAACTTAGGGCTTCACGTACTCCGACAGAGCGTTTGCTAGCTCTGGCGGAGCATAGTTCCCTTCTCAATTCATTGTAGGTTCATTTAAATGAATTGATCCCTAAATCATGCTTCGGCCGACCTCTGCCCAGCCCCGGCTTCACTGGAGGCTGCCCAGAACGGCCACCAACTCATGTCCCTTTGAGCACCTTCAGTGCAACTTTCACTACAGGCGGAAGACCCGCTAGCGGGTCTCCGCCAGCGCGCCCAACTTCCCGACGGGTGTCGCTTCCGATGAAGGCTAACGGTAATAACTACAGCCAACAGGTGGTTTTTAGTGGGTAGGTGCCATTCTGGTGAGTCCCACATAACCCCCCCGCAGAGGAATTTACCTGCGGGCGGGTATGCATGACGCATCTTCCACCTCCCTCCCGCGAGGGTGCCTCGGCAGCAAAAAAAAAAAAAAAAAGATCTTGTGTCAGTCTCGGTCTGCGTGCGTTCTCGAGCGCACGTCGATCGCAGACGCCTTCCCGCTCTATTAGCCCCCGCGCTAATTGAGCACCCAAATTTCACTGGTTGTTGTCGTAATATATAATTTCATAGTTGTATACCGTATTAAGTTTCTAACGCCGTTTTCACGGCGGACAGTGGCTCGTTAACCGTACTTCTAATAAGTTTCTAACGCCGTTTTCACGGCGGACAGTGGGCTGTTAACCGTACTTCGTGGAACGTGAGCTTCGTCGTTGGAATTTCGTCGTTCCAGGTGCCTCGAGTCTTCGTGTTCGAGTAAGTTATCCGCGTCGTCCTCAACCAGCCTACTGCGTGTAGGGTGGTTTTTAGGAAGTTAGTCATCGTTGATAGGTTCATAGTATATATATTTATATATTGTTGTCCCTCCCCAACCCCTCCGCAATGGCTTCTCTAAGCTCTGATGAGTTTATGAGGAAGTTACTTGATAGTACCGGTGCTGAAGGCATTTCTATAAATGCTGATAAGTATCGTTTCTTGGACATTCTCATCCCGCATATCATGGCGTTAATTCCCTCAATGGCCCCTCAGGCCACCCCAGTTTCCCAGACCCCTCAGGCCTTAGGCCCTCCCGCGTCCCCTTCCTCCAGTGACATGGAGTGCGAAGTAGACGCCCCTCCGCGCCGCAAGCGCGCACCCGCGACCGAGTCATCCTTGGATGCCACCCCAACTGGCCCTGAGTCTCCCTCGTTTACGCTTGTTAAGAAGCGCTCTAAGAAGCGTTCGAAACAAGACCCGGCGCCCTCGACGCCCGTCCCTACACCCCCTGCGGCGTCTTCAACGCCAGCTGCCCCGGTGTCTTCAACACCCGCTCCGGCCCCAACTTCTGTCAAGGTCAAGGTCCCACCACCCGTTTTCCTTCGGGAAAAGGGTAAATGGACTGAGGTCTCGACATTGTGCAATGAGCACAAAATCCATTACATCCGAGCAGCCAACTCGGGTGAATCTATTAAAATCTTAGTCTCGTCGATAGACGACTTTCGTGCTTTAACAAAGCTCCTCACCGATAAGCAATATGCTTATCATACTTATGCTCTGTCAGAAGAGCGTAAGATCAGAGCGGTACTCAGGGGAGTCCCGTTCGAATTATTGAACGAGGCTATCCTAGAGGATCTGCAGTCCCAAGGCTTCCCGGCACTCGCGGTGCATAAAATGCACAGCAAGTACGGGAGAAAACACCCTCTCGCTATGGTGGTTCTCGCCAACGTCCCCAAGTCCAGGGAGATCCTCAAAGGAGTTAGCACTGTATGCGGCCTCTCTGGGATCTCGATCGAGGCGCCTCATCGCCGCGGTCATCCCGGCCAGTGTCATCGGTGCCAGTTGTACGGGCACGCGGTGGCCAACTGCTGCGCACCGCCCAGGTGCGTCAAGTGCCTGGTCCCGCACTTCACTAAGGAGTGCAATCGCACTCCTGAAACTCCCTCTCCTCCCGATTGCGTGCTTTGTGGCCAGTCCGGCCACACCGCAAATTACAGGGGCTGCTCTCGTGCACCCCGTTGTATGCGTTCCAATCCCAAGAGGTCAGCACCCAAACAGGCCCCGCGCCTTTCCCAAGAAAACTTTCCGCCGCTGCGTAGCCGGGTTCTTCCGGCTGCAAAGCCTACACAGTCTAGGCCTGCCCCAGAAAACTGGAGGCAGCGCCCCGCATCGAATCCCATTCCGTCTCCTCGCCCATACAAACCCACTCCTCAATCCTCCGTAGCAGACGATATGCGTATCGTCTGCGACGCTATGAAAAATATCGATGTTAGTGAAATCGCAGTCTTAGCCCGTAAACTTAGGGCTTCACGTACTCCGACAGAGCGTTTGCTAGCTCTGGCGGAGCATAGTTCCCTTCTCAATTCATTATAGGTTCATTTAAATGAATTAATCCCTAAATCATGCTTCGGCCGACCTCTGCCCAGCCCCGGCTTCACCGGAGGCTGCCCAGAACGGCCACCAACTCATGTCCCTTTGAGCACCTTCAGTGCAACTTTCACTACAGGCGGAAGACCCGCTAGCGGGTCTCCGCCAGCGCGCCCAACTTCCCGACGGGTGTCGCTTCCGATGAAGGCTAACGGTAATAACTTCAGCCACCAGGTGGTTTTTAGTGGGTAGGTGCCATTCTGGTGAGTCCCACATAACCCCCCGCAGAAGAATTTACCTGCGGGCGGTATGCATGACGCATCTTCCACCTCCCTCCCGCGAGGGTGCCTCGGCAGCAAAAAAAAAAAAAATCGATCTTGTATGGAGTACTGTAGCCACCTTTGGGATGGTTCTGCAAAGTACCAACTAGAAGCGATGGACGCAGTTGACCGAAGAGCCCGAAAAATTATTAACAACTTTGACCTCACCAACAAAAAACTGCAAAGCCTCGACCATTGTCGGAAAGTTGCCAGTTTAGCAGTCTTTTACAGAATTCATTTCGGAGAGTGCGCGAATGCTCTTTTTGATCAGGTTGAACTCACACTCTTCTTGCGTCGGACTACTAGACACAGACCTTCCATCCCTTCATGGTAGACATCCCAAGAAGTCGAACCAATCGCTTCGATAGTTCCTTTTTGGTGCGGGGCGCCAAGGTGTGGAATGAACTGCCTGCGTCTGTTTTTCCAGAAAACTATAGTCCTAGTTCTTTCAAGCGTCGAGTGAATAGGTATTTCGTGGATACACGTGTAACACCTTCGTTTTCATTGTCACTTTCCATCGGTTGAGATAGAAGACAAACGTCTAATCCTTTTTCAATTAAAAAAAATTGGTTGCTCGTCAAATAAGTCAAGTTATTAACGATTAATAAAAAATGTATAAAATGTGTGATCGATTACTTTTTGGATTAATTTTTTAAAAAGACACGTTTTTGGATGAATAACTATGATTACAGTTTAAATACAAAGTTTCTGTATATAGTTTGGAGCATAAGGGGAAAGAGGGTGGGAAACCACTTATACACTTTTTGGCATAAAACTTCTTCTTTGTACGCACGTGATGGAGTTAATGGTCGAACACTTTTAGCAGCACATGACATCTGAGTTCTTCTTCTCCTCGTCATCAACATCGACACAGAAGTGATCAGTATCTACGTCGGTCAATGATGAGTCATCAACTTCCAAAATAACGTTTATTATAACGTTTGGAAAGACTTTTCTTGTGCTCTTTGCTTTTTGCATTTCGTTTCTTATACTGCTGTCAGTTGAACACGACTACCCGTAAAGGACTGCATGGAAAACATATTGATAAAAAAATAAAGACATTAACATGAGCTTAAACGAGAATTATTAATATTATTAACTGACAAAGCAAATATTCCATTATTTATTATAACATCGACTTAGCGTGAAAGCTTGTCACTTATAAACGCATGGACTGTTGAGCGAAAAGCTTCTTTCGTGGGGGTTAAGAACGAGACATTGGTACAACTGAAACCCTTAAATTACTATTATGGTGACCATCATTGCTCGCTTACCATGATAATCTTAACTTACCATAATTCAAGATAAAACGTGTGTTGCGAAATAAGCAGCGGTATAATGAAACGAAATTAACTAATAGACTTTGACAATGGACATGAATACGATATGAAATGGATACGGCCAGTTATGCGCTCAACACTCACTACAATTCATTTCTAGTCCTGAGGAAATATTCAATTAAAAAATGTTAAAACTGCATACTTGTTCTGCGTTAAAAAGAAATGATTTGCCATAGCCGCTTTGAACTTGAGGTACCACCAAAGAATAAGTTAAAATTCTCTCCGGGACTGCTCATCTGGACCATTATAAATGAGTTCTACCTGTTATTGGTATTGGCGGCAGGTATGTGTAGTTAATTTGGATTACGGTACGCTTTGGCGGGCGCACAAACACCAAATCCACCCAGAAGCTCCGGAACTCCATTTATATTTTAAGCAGTATGTAGAATGTTAGAACATAACCTAGGTATTGTTTTATCATTTATCATATCTACTCATATAAATACGTGACTATACTAGGCAATTTATTTATTTTATTTCAGAGATCGCGAAACACAAAAAAACAGGAATGCATTTATGAGAGCCCTTTAAAATTAGTAATATTAATTTAAGTTGGTTACATAACTTAGGATATTATTCAACTGGGCCTATTATGTACGTAAAATACCAAGTGATAGTATTCTTGCATCCTCAACGATTTTTGGCAGCTTTCCTAAGCATTCAGAATGTTTTTCGTTGAGGTAAGTCTCCAAATGTATGGCCGGAAAATGTAGACGGAACTGAGTCAGCTAGTTGCATTTGCAACAACATATTATTTTTCTTTTCGAAAAGTAAACATAGATGATTCATCTCTTGTGATGTTCAAGGCTAGATGTCCGTGTAGACACTGAGATAAAAGTAAGAAAAATACCGTGCGTTGGTCATACTGTAAGCAGTAAACCAGTCAACTTGATTCAACAAGTTATTCTTTTTTTATGAAATACAATCACGTGTTAAATAAAAAGATTGGAATAAGTTTTGCCATTAATGTTAGAAGGTTGAAAAGAGCGTTGGCTGGTGTTTGCGTCATACTGGTGAAATACATTGTTCAGTTTTACGGGTTTTGCCACATAGAAAATTAACTTTATGTAAGACTAGCTTTTGCCCACGGCTTCACTACTTTCGGGAAATGTATTTTGTACTTTTTATTATTTTTTTAATATACTTGTATTTATATTATGGATTTGTAGATATTTTGGTAAGTTTAACTCTTTTAAGCTGATTGTATATGTTGCGTAAAAAATGTTTGATTTTTTACTTGACTACTTTAAAATAAAAGTTTGCTGTCAGAGGAGCTGTTTAGGCGGCAAAGTGTAACAAAAAATGTAGTAAACAAGCTCACAATTCCAACTTTAAACCAAGGCGAAAACACAAAACGTAAAAGTCATTTTGAAACCATATTTATAAAATACAAATATGTATTAAATTGTATTCACATTAATAACTTCAATTTATCAGAAATTGTGTATTGTTAGGTTACATCCTATTTTGTTTGTACATTTTTTCAGAAATTCACTGAGCTCGCGATGGTCGTTACTCCGTTTTATTTTAAATTCCTGTTAGAAACTGATTAGAAAATGTTAGGGCAAACTTTTTTTGCCCATCCCTACCACCTTTGCAGAGACCTGATGGTTCTCTGGCCCATAGCGCAATAGAAAAAGAAGATCTTTCTGCCTACACATTCGCTCCAAATTCGCATCTGGACAACGGCCAAAACCCACCTCCTATTACCTCCGTTCAATCCCAAAATGGTACCATGCAAATCCACCAGAGAGAGGTCCTTGCTTGAAACCTTGCTGGACCTAGATTTATTTAAAGCCAGCGGACCAGACGGGAGACCCACAGGGTTGTTGAAGAGCTGTGCTGCCTAGTTGACTCCGGTATTAACACGCCATTACCGTCTTGTTTTAGACGCTGGAAAGGTACCGAAATCATGAAAGCTTGCCTTGTGCAGCCTGAGCCTAAAAGGGGCAACTTTGAAGAACCGGTCAGTTACCATCCATCGGCAACATTTCAAAATAACATACACAGCAATGAGTTAATAAAATAAAGAAAAATTAGAGAGAAATAATTTTTTTTCGGGCATTTATGTTAGCTTCCTTTTTTGGTTGTGTTTCGGTTAAAGGGAAAAAAATTATAAAATACAGTAGCAAAGGCAATTTAAAATTGTAACCTATTGTCGGCACATAATTGTAAAAGGGTTCAGTATAAGATAATAATTAGACAAATGATCTGTATGAAAACGGTAGTCACTTACCAATAGGAGATAGCAAGATCGTTTCTCAGTTATGACAAGTAAAAACAAGATATGAAACAAAGCATAATCTTTAGAGAAATTCACTTAAAATGTATTTTATAGTCCTAGTTCTTTCAAGCTTCGAGTGAATAGGTATCTCGTAGACAGACATGTAACACCTTCGTCTTCATCGTCACTTTCCATCAGGTGAGATAGAAGGCAAACGTCTAATCCTTTTTCAATAAAAAAAAACTGTACCACGTATTTTTTGACATCTCAAACTGGCTTTAATAAACTTCTTAATTACGTTAGAAAAAACAGTTTTATAGCACGTCGTTACCGTGGTAACGAGAGACTGTCCTTAAAGGCACCGAAACGTCAAGTTAAAATTATGTAATAACACATTAAGAAAAGCGATTTAATCTAGTTATTAATATGATTAATCGTAAAAACATAAAACAAAACTATCACAGACTAGAATTACGTAAAAAAAATTATAAAACATAAAAATATTCTTTTAGCGATATCGATGTGATTCTATATAGGGTGTGATCGGTACAAAAATAATTTCATTTGGATTTTTAAGTGCAAGCGGGTTGATGGTTCTCCCGGGACACTTAAAGTTAACAAATGGTAGAATTTTTCAATGTTGTGACGTATTTCGAAGCAATTTGACAGTGACAATGACGTGCACGTACAAGTATTGAGTTACGCGCTGTGTCTGTGTGTATGAATGTTTAAACGAAATGTTCGATCATTCCGTACGGGAGTACACCGACATTGTACTTTGTGTTACCTCCTCGCGTCGCGTTGTATTTCATAGTTTTGATAGTTAGTTCTGTGATTTTGATATAGTAGCTGACTTTCAAAATATGAAAATATCTGGTTTGTTATTTTGTATGTACGATGATTTGTATGTAGACTGAAATGGGAAGGTGAAACGCATAATATTTGTCAAATGATATTTTTTGCAGATGACAATCATTATAATTGATTATGAATTATAAGAGAAAAAGAAATATTAGTTTTGAACAGTATGAGACAAATAGTTTAAAACCTACTTTTCAACTTTTACTTTACCAAAATAGAGCTGTTGTATCTCGTGATTTTAGTAGTAGCTTGGTTCGAAATATGGACAAAAAAATGGAAACACATATATATATTTTAAAAGCTATGTTAATAAAAATACCTCTTGATTGGACTTGACCTGTTTGTGTGTAGTGTTTTATTATGATCCAGGAAACTGTGGCATGAGATTCATTTTTTTAAATAGATACTAGCGCCAGAAAGAAAACTTCTGTTTAGCTATGTGAAGGAAGGATATTTTATAATTTTAAATCTTTGCTAAGCCATACATCAATTCGGTTAAGTTGGTTATAAATAAAAACTATGAATAATTAAACAAAATATAACTACAACTAACAATATAAATAAGTGTAACTTAGTTAACAACTTACATTATTTTGTCTCGTAAATGAACAAATCAAAAAACTTAAAATTCTATCACTGCCATCTGAAGTCAAATACTTCATGAAATAAAAAAAAATTTCACTTTTGTGTGAGTTGGTGTCGTGTAAAAGTTCTAACCTATTAATTTCATTCCAAACACGTTCCATGAATCGGTGATACAGGTCCTCTTTAGGACCGTTGCACAAATCACAGTTGGGACTGTCTTGAAAGGCGCATAAGAAATCTTGTACCCAACGGAACATGTCCAGAACAAACTCATACATAGGACAAGCTCTGCTCTTTTTAACCCGCACGTGGCATACCATGGGATACGAGGTGGCCATGGGATACGACGCGGCTATGGGATACCATAGTGCCATAACAAATACCTTTTGTGCGTGAACTTTGAATAAATGCTGCTTTCCAAGGTTCCTATACATGTTTGCAAACTTGAGTTAGGTGATCAAAATGATGTGAAACAATATCTAGTTCTACGCCGAAAAGGATCGAGAAAAACAAAAATTATATCACACAGTAAACTTAATATCTCAGATGTTAAGTTATATAAAGGTAGCTTGACGTAATCACCTAATTTGCTACCTGTTTATTGATATAAACTCATTTACTGGAGCAAATACTTGTCTGAATGAGTCTAATATGATTTCAAAGTCAATTTCTGGGTGTTTTGCTCAAATATTTCTTGTAATTAACAAGTAAAATTCCATGGAATCTAAAATTTGCTTTGAGAGCAGCCTTAGAAGCAGCAATCATAATACTGACATAATAAATAATTAGAAATGGGAATATTATTACTCGATTCAAAGTTTTGACTCAAATTAGAAGAGTTCTTGTTGTTTGTTATTATATATTAGGTCTTTACCTATGAAATTGCCGTTTTACACGAAAAAAAAAGAAGCGTAATTTTTTTATATATTTTTTATTTCTATTAATCAAAATAATCACCCATGCAATCAATGCATCTTTGCCAACGCATTGGTAGCTTATTGATGCCTTTCTTGAAGAAATCAGCTGGACGGGAGGCAACAAATTCTTCAAAGGCATTTTGTACTGCCTCTCGGGTATTGAATTTTTTTCCCGCCAAGAAGTTATCCAAATTCTGGAAAAAGTAGAAGTCTGTAGGCGCAAGGTCTGGTGAGTACGGTGGATGACGGAGAACTTCCAACCCCAACTCTTGTAGCTTGGAGACCGTCTGCTGTGCAGTATGAGGTCGCGCGTTGTCGTGCAGGAGCAGTGGAGCCGAACGATTGACCAAAGCTGGTTGGAGACGTGCGAGCTTCTCCATCATTGTGTTCAGTTCTTCACAGTACACATCTGCAGTAATGCTTGTCCCGTTTGGCAAGAAGCTGTGATGAATTACACCCGCGTTAGACCACCAAACAGTGACCATCACTTTTCTAGGGGTAAGTTTTCGTTTAGGGCATTGTTTGGGTGCTCAACCAGGGTCCAACCAACTTGCTGAGCGCTTACGATTGTCAAACAGGATCCATTTCTCGTCACAAGTAACAATGCGGTTCAGAATTCCTTCATTTGTATGCCTGCTGAGCAGTGCAAGGCACGTCTCCACGCGTACTTCGCGCTGGCGGTCATTGAGTTCGTGGGGTACCCATTTGTCAAGCTTTTTTACCTTGCCAATTTGACGCAAATGGACCAATATTGTTTTGATGCTAACGTCGAAAGCTGCTGCTAATTCAGCCGTGGATTGAGTTTCATCAGCTTCCACAATTGCCTTTAATTCGTCATTGTCGACCAAAGTTTCCGGACGACCACGGGGTTCATTTTTCAGGTCAAAATTTCCAGAACGGAAGCGGGTAAACCAATAATGGGTGGTGCGTTCGTTTGTAGTGTTCGCTCCGTAAACGTCGTTGATGTTGCGTGCCGCTTTGCTGCCACGACGGTACTCATACTCCATAATTACTCGAATTTTTAACTTATCCATGATGACGAAAAATGTTCGAATGCGTTGAAAACAAAACACTAACTATTAAACAAATGACGATTTTAGAAAAAGAATTCCATGTTTGTCAAATAAAATTTATTTAAAATTAGAATTATCAGTCAAAAAAAAATTTTTCATTTGAAATTGCCAGTACGGCAAAACGGCAGTTTCATAGGTAAAGACCTATTATATTTAGTTAAGCTTAAAATAAAATAAACTAAAATTTAATGGATTCTCACGAAGTTATAAGATACACAGGGTGACAAAAAGGAATCGTAACTTTAAGGTAATTTTTCGAGTAGCTTTTTCTCTTTTATCATTACAATCATTGGATCCAATTTAATAATTAGGTTTTATCCATCACAGTTTGCCTTACCGTGCTGAAGTATCTTGTAAATCGTGTGAGAAGAGTTGATCTTCTGCAATTATAATTACATTCATTTCACTGATTGAAGTTAATTAATTTCAATGAAACACTTTTTAATCGGTTTTTATTGCATTTCATTAGATTTTTTTTACATTTTAGCTCAAAGTTATGATGCCTTAACAGACACCGTGGTGGCTAGTGACTTAGGTGACAGGTGTTCCCTTGACAGCTCTGAAAACATTCAATCATGTCCTCAGTGTGCATGCGTAGATTTCAGGATTGACACATAAAGTGCTGACAGTGACTTGCGCTTGAGGGGTTAAAGCTTGTTGGATGTCGGATTTTATGATGGTACCTTACTAATAAAGTTGCTAGTCGGCGTAAGTACCCAAAAATATATGATACATATAAGTAGGTGATATTTCGAGTACGTACGCTTGCCGTCAAAAACTTAAGCTATATCAGTGCTGTTGTGCGAAAATGTTCAGCCTTTTTCCAATTTTTGCAAACTTATATTATAAACTACAATTAATTTGAAACCAGATAATTATAAGTCCTCCTTCTCTTAATAACACACTAAAGTTTACTGAAAAAAAATTTCTTTATGAAATTAGTAGTACCTTTGCACAAGCATTTCTTATATATCTCATTATATTCTTCTTTTTTGTTTTTCTTTGTTTTTGTGTGTACATAAACAGTAAATTAAATAAATAAAGAACCTCGACACCAAAATTTGAAGTTGCTACAGATACATGGACTAACATTTGTTTATGCCGAGTCTCCACTTTTTGCTAAAGAACTTCGCAAATTAGACGAAGTACATTTTGCAGGACACCAAAGTTTAATGTGTCACTAATTCTGGTTGCTGTGCGTGCTTTTACACTGCATAGACATTATTTAGTAAAACTGGATAATATTCTGTATAAGGATGCATAAAACATTGGAAAGCGCTGAATGTTCAAATGGTTTAGTGTGTGTGCGTGTGGGTTAGCACACCAACTCACACTTAGTGTGCAAGAACCTGTAACTATTTTGTGTAATGACACTTTCTGTCTGGTCTTTGTCCAATTGGGCTAACTAGGCGATTAAGCACTTTTTAAGGCACATCTTAAAGGGAAGCCAAGCGTAACTTTTATGATAGATAATGATATGATAGCGTAACTCATTGACAGAGGGCCAGCTAGGTTGAAAAAAGGACGGACTGGTCAGCTGCTACACGAAAGTTTCTAAAAATGTAAATGAGACTTCTCGCTCTTGTGGCTCGGAGGTACTTTATGGTGTGGACCCAAGACAATGTGGCACAATTGCAGCTGTACGTTCATGTGTTCTGTCTAAGGTTGTAAGGGTATGAACATATAAGCAACTCGAAGTCACCTGTTGGTCGTGACGCTACAGTTTTACTAAAACAGAAGTATTCTTTATTCTTAATGTTAAGACTAAGAAGTTTTTCTTCCAGTCAAGTAATTACCAGTCGTAGCCTTTTTCGCGAGATTTCTTTTAATTTCGTCCAAGCCTTACTGTGGCATACGATAGCTGCTATCACTAAATATAATTTTTAGCTCACTGAGACCATCAATATACACCAGAAATCAAGTTTTCCATAAGTAAAATTTGTATCGAAACTGTGCCGAACGACAATTACATACTTATGACCTACGTCTACATATTGTGTGATTCGACTAGTAAGCTGAAGAACAGGATCTTTAGTTAAATTACCTTTGCGAAAACCACACTGAAATGGAGATAAAAGGGAAACAAATGGCTATTTCTTTCCAAATACTTCACCAGTCGATTTTGGACAAAATAGTCAACAGCGAGATTAGCCTGTAGTTGGACGGTAAGGTTTTGTCTCCACTCTTGCATATCTGACACACAACTGCTGTTTTAATTTATGAGGGAAGATTCCAGAAGACATGCTGAAATTGCATAGCTGAGCTATGGGTGATGAGACTAAGTCAGTTACTAGATTTAAGAGTTTCGTTGGTAACTATAAAGCTGGGACTTTCAAACGTAGATTAAATTATGTACTTTTTATTAACTTTAATAGCAATCAACCTCTAATTTTTTTAATTTTATTTGATGAAAAACGAACACGCAATACGCTTTTCATATTATTCATTATGGTAGTTTCATTGGAGAAATACTATAAAACCCGAGGAGAGTGTTCTTAGTTAAATAACATTGCTGACCATAGGGAATTCAGAAGGGAGCCTGCAATTTGAAACGTCTATTCATTCCCTTTAATCGCAGTACATCCACGACAACATGATAATTATTGCGGTTAATTCAGGGAATATTTTTGTTTCCTCTCAAGCCTAGACGCCCCGAAAATGACTCTCAAGACCGTCTAAATTGGCACAAATGTAAATATGTATGAATCGGAAAACAGAATACAATAATATGTTCATAGATTTGATTGCCTATTATTTCGGTTGTACGGATTGGTTTTTTTAAATTATTGAAGAGGATTTGATACAGTACTGTGCTAGCTAAATAAAGCCGAGTATAGCATTAGTCCTGAAGGTATTACCTTGTTTATATCCACCATATTTAATAAAAAAGGCTATTTACTTCATTATTATACAGTTAAGCAACTGTATATTTAAATACAGTATGCAGAAATCCGTTAACAAATCAGTGGTGTCGGCTAGAATAGTCTGTAGTTTATTAACGCACGTGGCAACGCATCGCATTCAACTTCACAGAACTTGAACAGAATCATAAACTCACACCAACACTTAAACTTATCAGGTTTCTCATGTAATCTCTATTTTAAAAGCCACTACATCGGTTTCTTGCCGCTCGCCGCTTATTCGACTACTTCTGATCTTAACAGTTGAAACATTTTGAAAGAAAGTAGAATGTATTCAAATTTCATTTTACCTGGAACCTTGCTTCCCGCCGCATGCACACAAAGTAATGTGACGTTAGATTTCACTCGAGCTTAGATTATGGTTTGTACGCTTCGTTTGGTGGCTCTTTTTGAAGCAGAATATTCAAGGTTTACATTTAGAATGATTTAGATTGTTAACTTTTGGATACGGATAGGTATTTGAGTTTATAAGGACACACGTCAAGAATAAGACGCTTGTCATTAGAAAACAAACATCTTTAAGAATTAACAAGACCGATTTATAAAAGCATCCTAAGTAATAATCGAAGGCAAAAGTGGTTTTTTTAGTTCCCCTCCACGGAGAGGGCAGGAGGAATTAAAAAATGCTGTTACGGATACTCCGCGCGCGCGATCGGAGTTATGTGGGACTCGTCACTCCGAGCCTACCAGAGTCTTTACCAACTAAAAAACCCCTTGAATGACTCGTGCAATTTTTTGCCATACAGTCATCTGTCATCAGTCATCTGAATGACGGCCAATTGGAGAAAGAGGCCGCGCTAGCGGGGCCCAAAAGGCGACACCCGTTGGGATTTACATAGCACTGTCGGTGCTCAAAGCACTGAGAAGAATTAATAGCACTGAAGGTGCTCAAAATGAAGCAAAAGTGAGTTTAGCTATTAGATTTTATAGAAATCTCTCTTCGATTCTCTCTTGTAGTTCTTAATAGACTAGTTACTTACTACCTTTGAACTGCTGGTACATGAAAGGAGTTTGCTATGTTTGTAGACTCAGAGCCCGACGCTAAAAGTAGGAATTATAAGCAATATTATTTCAATTTCATTCATTATTTTAAGGTAAAAAGGTCTTATGGCCACCGGTAAATAATATTTAAGAGATTTATATAAGAAGCAAGATCTGTAAAGCCTAAATATCCACAACAAATCCATGTGTGAATGTGTGCATCACAAATGGACCTAAAAACAATCGATATTTCTTATCAATCCTCATAGAACATATTGAATTGTAGATTTCTAATCAAATTAATGACAAAATGCACTTGAACCGTGAGATTTCCATTTTGCAATCAGACTGAATTTTCCCGATGTCTGCACTCTGGCAGATATTCAGAGTTTAATATTCATATCTAGTGCTTCCGCAGCTTTACTACCTTCAAACTCCGTCTTTGTTCTTCAGCGAGTATGCTTTGAAAGCGGAACTTCGGGGTCATTGGGCTGTCCGCGTTTGCGATATGACGTGTTATCAAAACTGTTTTGACAGTTGCACTGGATACAGGATATAGGTCACTGAGTCTGTCAATGACAACGCTTTGCTGTATCTTATGACGGTTAGTATTATGAACTTACTGCAAATTAAACTTTGTTATTAAAATGTGTTCTTATATTTCTCAGAGCAGAAACTTAAAAGATACTTCTCAATATTTTGCAGTGCTTATTTTGGTTTCAATGTTAAATTAGCATACTAGGATTGATCCCGGATTATTCAGCATGGACAGACTCTGACAGTGTTCATAAAAAATATTTAAAGTTTCTACACCATTACAGCTTCACTCATCCGGTGCCAACAGTAACCCGCGGATGTCCCATTTTGCAAATGTTGTTCACCTCCATTCGCACGTCGTGAATGTTGTAAAATATCCATAAAGTACTGATGGAACGCAACGAATTGCTTACTGACTTCACGCTGGGGCTACAGACATGGTTTTTTTTTAAATTTAAGTACGCAGTAAAGTTTTTAATCTTTTTAGAAATTGTTCAAGTCGATCTCTTGAACTGATATCATTATCATGGGTAATCATATATATGGCTAATAACCGGTGTTGCTTGCTTCTTATGTAATTGAATAAAGCTAGCATGTCAAATATGTATATAAAATATTTTAAAAAATAATTTTTGATACCTTATGTTATCTTATGGTACCTTATAATAACTTATCTGTGATATTTTATTAACTAGCTCATGTATTAAATCGTTAGCAAATTAGATTATTAAAACATTTCTTCTTCAAACGCAACCCTATTTCTATTTAAAAAAAGATATCAGCTGAGTACCCAAATAAAAGAGAATAATCCTCTCATATTGTACGTTTTCTCCCAGTTTCTTGTTTTATTGTGAGCTACTAGGTTACACCACAGGTCTTTAAAGTTCCATCAGACACATAATATCTAAGTATTCTACAGATTATAAAAATACTTGTTTGAAAGCATATGCTATTTATACCGTTATTTAAAAAAAAACAATTGAAACAAATAATCTTTAAAGAATTAAATAATATTAATAAATAAATAAATCTCCAGTCAAACACACCAACTGTATGACCCCAAAGTAAGCAGAGCTTGCGTTATGGAAGACCATACAGTGAACTGGGGGGGAACCCATAAATATATAAATATCAACAACCATGACCCGAGAACAAATATTTACGTTCATCTCACGTCATGAATTCGTCTATCTCTACTACTCATCTAGTCTCGAACCTGGGACCTCTGTCGTATGAGGCAGTGTTACTACCCACTACGCTACTCGGTCGTAAAAATTAAGAATTATTGCTTATTGAAATAGTACAAACAGTTTTCGAAGCTCTCCAACCCGTTCCAGTATTACAAACTGCATTACATACAGACTACAGCGTTTTCTCCGACATCCAAATAGGCATTTCAAAATATAATTTTAGGATTAATTGACATTACAGGAATAAGAATCACTTAGTATCAGTATAAAGACACAAAAATAAATTTTTTTAAAACATGAATTTACAAAAAAAAAAGTGTTTCTGTGTTTATATGTGAGTGTGTGTATGTGTATATTAGTGTGCAATGACCATGATATTTATTGTTTTTGTAATGGGATAGTCTAGAAATGTATAATCATTAACCTATCCGTGATAGGTATATATATTCCACATCCTAAATGCACGTTCTCTTCCTTGAGACCACTGGGTTTTAAACGTAGCTCGAAGGATAAATGCAAAGCCTTGCCAGTAATTATTTTCATCTGTTTCCAACGGATGGCGACCCTCTCATT
This sequence comes from Marasmarcha lunaedactyla, assembly GCA_923062675.1. Lineage (NCBI taxonomy): Eukaryota > Metazoa > Arthropoda > Insecta > Lepidoptera > Pterophoridae > Marasmarcha > Marasmarcha lunaedactyla. The sequence goes on from OV281344.1 coordinate 4,322,241, forward strand.
ATTCCCCACCAGTTCGGCTTTCGCGCTAAGCACTCCTGCCCTCAGCAAGTCCATCGAATCGTCGAGTACATTCTCGAAGGATTCTATCCGCATCGTAAAAAATCAATCGCGGTTCTCTTTGACGTAGCCAAGGCATTCGACAAAGTCTGGCACAGCGGTCTCATTTTTAAACTCTATAAAATAGGCTTACCGGTTCGCCTAGTCAGATTAATCGCGTCGTTTCTTAGAGACCGTACGTTTCGATTCAAACATGAAGGCACGCTCTCCGCGCCTCGTCCCATAAAGGCTGGAGTCCCGCAAGGCTCAGTCCTCGCCCCTCTGCTGTACACCGTGTACACTAATGACATGCCCATCCCGCCGAAAGGCGTCGAACTCGCCCTCTTTGCAGACAATACCGCCCTTTACACTAAAGGTAAAAGGATCCCGTATAGCATCACCAGACTCCAAAAGGCCGTAAACGCCCTCGGTGTTTGGTTTCAAAAATGGCGTATCGATGTCAACCCAGAAAAGAGTTCTGCCATTCTATTCGACCACAAACGTCGTAATCGCCGCAACGATCCCCACATTCGAATGTTAGGTATTCCCATCCCCTGGAAGCGCAGTATCAAATACTTAGGCGTCACCTTAGATCAGACGCTTTCTTTCAAGCCACACGTAGATAGAGTAACGAAACTCGCGCGTTTCTACTTAAGCCGCTTAAATAGTATGATAGGTAGAAAAAGTAAAATGTCTTTTAGAAATAAACGTACGCTTTATAAGGTCTGCGTTAGACCCGTCATGTCATATGCTTCGCCAGTCTTTGCCCACTGCCAATCCCTCCGTCCTGTATAAGCTGCAGGTGGTTCAAAATCTCTTCTGCCGCAGGGCCACAGACGCACCTTAGTATGTGCGCAACGCGGACCTGCACAGAGATCTTGAACTGCCTACAGTGCAACAGCACCTCAAAACACTCTCAGAATCGTTCTTCAAACGCGCCGAATCCCATCCCAATCATCTTGTTCGAGATTCAGTCTCATATACTGCTCCTGTGTTAGATTCGAAATTCAAAGTCGCTAGGCCTAGAAACGCGCACACGGGCGAACCTACGCAGTTAACTTTAGCTCTCGAGGCCCTTCAGGCCGCAAATCCTAATTCTAACGTAAATTCTAATTCTAACGTAAATCCGAATTAATGCAATTTCTATTTTTCATTTTTAATGTTTTTATTTTTACTTTTCATTTTTGAGCACATTCAGTGCTATGTGAATCTCAGCGGGGACCCCTTAAGGGCCCCGCTGGCGCGGCCTCTTTCTCCGATTGGCCGTTGCTCAGATGAAGGCTGAGTGGCAAAAATGCACGAGCCGACAGGGGGTTTTTTAGTGGGTATGGTTCTGGTAGGCGTCGGGACGAGTCCCACATAACTCCGATCGCGCGCGCGGAGTATGCGTCAGAGCATTTTTTATGTCCTCCTGCCTTTCCCGTGGAGGGGAACCAAAAAAAAAAAAAAAAAAGTATATATTCAGTCTCGGTCTGCGTGCGTTCTCGAGCGCACGTCGATCGCAGACGCCTTCCCGCTCTTTTAGCCCCCGCGCTAATTGAGCACCCAAATTTCATTGGTTGTTGTCGTAATATATTATTTCATAGTTGTTTACCGTATTAAGTTTCTAACGCCGTTTTCACGGCGGACAGTGGCTCGTTAACCGTACTTCGTGGAACGTGAGCTTCGTCGACGGGAATTCGTTGTTCCAGGACTTCAAGTGCCGTGTTCGAGTAAGTTATCCGCGTCGTTCTCAACCGCCCTACTGCGTGTAGGATGGTTTTAGGAAGTTAGTCATCGTTGTTAGGTTCATATATTGTCCCTCCCCAACCCCTCCGCAATGGCTTCCCTAAGCTTTGACGAGTTTAGGAAGAAGTTAATTGAAAGTACTGAAGGCATGTCTTTAAATGCTGATAAGTACCGTTTTTTAGATTCCCTTATCCCTAATCTCATGACATTAATGTCCACAATGGCCCCTCAGGCCACCCCAGTTCCCCAGACCCCTCAGGTCTTAGGCCCTCCCGCGTCCCCTTCCTCCAGTGACATGGAGTGCGAAGTAGACGCCCCTCCGCGCCGCAAGCGCGCACCCGCGACCGAGTCATCCTCGGACGCCACCCCAACTGGCCCTGAGTCTCCCTCTTTTACGCTTGTTAAGAAGCGCTCTAAGAAGCGTTCGAAACAAGACCCGGCGCCCTCAACGCCCGTCCCCACACCCACTGCGGCGTCTTCAACGCCAGCTGCCCCGGTGTCTTCAACACCCGCTCCGGCCCCAACTTCTGTCAAGGCTAAGGTCCCACCACCCGTTTTCCTTCGGGAAAAGGGTAAATGGACTGAGGTTTCGACATTGTGCAATGAGCACAAGATTCATTACACCCGAGCGGCCAACTCGGGTGAATCTATTAAAATCTTAGTCTCGTCGATAGACGACTTCCGTGCTTTAACAAAGCTCCTCACCGATAAGCAATATGCTTATCATACTTATGCTCTGTCAGAAGAGCGTAAGATCAGAGAGTTCTCAGGGGAGTCCCGTTCGAATTATCGAACGAGGCTATCCTGGAGGATCTGCAGTCCCAAGGCTTCCCGGCACTCGCGGTGCATAAAATGCACAGCAAGTACGGGAGGCAACACCCTCTCGCTTTGGTGGTTCTCGCCAACGTCCCCAAGTCCAGGGAGATCCTCAAAGGGGTTAGCACTATATGCGGCCTCTCTGGGATCTCGATCGAGGCGCCTCATCGCCGCGGTCATCCCGGCCAGTGCCATCGGTGCCAGTTATACGGGCACGCGGCGGCCAACTGCCGCGCACCGCCCAGGTGCGTCAAGTGCCTGGTCCCGCACTTCACTAAGGAGTGCAATCGCACTCCTGAAACTCCCTCTCCTCCCGATTGCGTGCTTTGTGGCCAGTCCGGCCACACCGCAAACTACAGGGGCTGCCCTCGTGCACCCCGTTGTATGCGCTCCAATTCTAAGAGGGCGGCACCCAAACAGGCCCCGCGCCTTTCTCAAGAAAACTTTCCGCCGCTGCGTAGCCGGGTTCCTGCGGCTGCTAAGCCTACACAGTCCAGGCCTGCCCCAGAAAACTGGAGGCAGCGCCCCGCATCGAATCCCATCCCGGCTCCTCGCCCATACAAACCCACTCCTCAATCCTCCGTAGCAGAAGATATGCGTATCGTCTGCGACGCTATAAAAAATGTCGATGTTAGTAAAATCGCAGTCTTAGCCCGTAAACTTAGGGCTTCACGTACTCCGACAGAGCGTTTGCTAGCTCTGGCGGAGCATAGTTCCCTTCTCAATTCATTATAGGTTCATTTAAATGAATTGATCCCTAAATCATGCTTCGGCCGACCTCTGCCCAGCCCCGGCTTCACCGGAGGCTGCCCAGAACGGCCACCAACTCATGTCCCTTTGAGCACCTTCAGTGCAACTTTCACTACAGGCGGAAGGCCCGCTTGCGGGTCTCCGCCAGCGCGCCCAACTTCCCGACGGGTGTCGCTTCCGATGAAGGCTAACGGTAATAACTACAGCCAACAGGTGGTTTTTAGTGGGTAGGTGCCATTCTGGTGAGTCCCACATAACCCCCCCGCAGAGGAATTTACCTGCGGGCGGGTATGCATGACGCATCTTCCACCTCCCTCCCGCGAGGGTGCCTCGGCAGCAAAAAAAAAAATAAAAAAAAAAAGTAATTATCGTCCATTCTTTTATGGTGCCTCCTGTGAGGAATTCTAACCTCACTAAATTATCGTAATTACACACATGTTATACTTTAAAGTCAAATATCAACATATTTCTTTCAATATTAAATGTAAATGGTTTTGTCGGATCGATTTTCATATCGATTTATGAAGTGTTAAGAGTTGAATACTTCTTGAAAAAAACATTAAATCAAAACGGCCCTTCAAAACGACCTCCAATATCGACAACTTCAGAAAAAAGGCTCAATAAAACATTTTGAATACAGGTAAATTCAAAAGGCTTAAAGCCATTAACATTTTGCACCGGAAGGAGCTGTCATTTCCCCACCCTCCCAACGCTGGGACATAGGAAATGAAGTGCGCGGACCCGATAACGATGCCATTCCGACGCAACGCTGTTTACAAATGCAAACAATAAACATTTAGCTCGACGGCATCGGGCGTCATGTGACAATTATCGGTCAGTTGCTAGCAGGAATACTCACGACATGTTATGTGTTCACATATTCTTGTCTGCACTATCTAGACCTGTGTACTATTTTGCCGTATAAACATTGGAACCTAACTAACAGTAATGATAAGCGAGAGTGTGTTCTGCTTCTTCTACTTTAAGGTGGCAAGTTTTTATATATTGCTATATAATCTAATGTAAAACAAAAAATAAATGAGTACGACTTACCGTTGGCTGTTTTAAAATTAATTTCGCTCCTTCACTTTTATGCGAATGAAGCCGCAAGCTCATTCATTACACCATTCATCAAACATTACAGCGGCAGCTAAAATCTTCATAAGTTTCTATTTATAAAATAAACATAGAAAAATAAACCATCAAACGCTTAGGTCTTTCAAGAAAAGCCTTTCTGAAACTGATTTGTAATATTCTGAATCAAATTATTATCCTACCATCTTGATTAATATCCGAAATTAAATAACGCGAAACGTCTCTAAGGATGAGATTGTAAATTCTATCACAAGATTTCGCTCATCTTAAAGAGCTTTGAGCAGCTTATTTTAATCAAGCGCTTTACTGAGCTCGTGGCTCACCTACATAGTATTCATAAAATATTAATTTTCCCTTGGTGGACGATGAACTAAGGTTTGTAATAGATTAAATGTACACTCGAACATATTTTTGACTTTAGGCAGTTTTTACTTATAGGCTATATTGACTTGCTCCACTGCAGTATTTCATTTCATTTTCAAAATCGAAACCAAAATCATTTATTTGTTCGCATGTAGGTAAGAAATAATTTTTTGGAAAACAAATATTGAATGATCGCAGGCCATATTCTGCCATTGCGGTGTGTACAAACTAAGCAAAACAAATACGTTCATAAATCTACTATGTCAACATTTTTGAGGTGGTTTGATCAACTCTGACAACAGAGGTCGCCACGATAAGTAGAACAAGAAGCAAAAAATTGTTCATAAATCTACTACGTCAAAATTTGCAGTCAGTTCTAAAGATACAAAAAGTAAAACATAAAAAGTTTTATTAACAATCAATATTCAAATAAAAAAATATTCAAATGCAAGCACCAAATTTTTTTTTTGTTTAAATGTCGCTGAAATGCTCATTTCACTGCATTAGCACTTTTTTTCTCACTACTTAATGCGTTTGGACACACAGTCGAAATGTAATATCTTAACATTTTGTAAAACTTTAATAATAATAATAATAATAATAAATATTTCTAACAATCACACCACATTATCTAGCCCAAATTAAGTATAATTAAGAACTTGTGAACTTGATACCAGGTAACGGATAAATAAACTTAAGAAATATATAAGCACAAATAGATATTATTTTTTTATATATAAATATTAGAAATAAACTTAAATAAACATACATCCATGACTAGAAAGCAAATATAATAAAATATCTGCCTCTAAGGCAAGGGTACTTATCTCCACACCAAACAGGCCGTCCAAGTTTGGTTATTACTTAACTAATTAATACGTGTTAACTGCGCATAAGTCCTAACATTTTGAGATGCGTTACATAGCACAAGGATATTAGCGTTCAAGCGCTCCTTTGGTTGTCATAACATTAACTTTTACATACGAGGCAAATATTGTTATTACAAGTAACAAAGTTTCATTATACATACAATAATAAATAATATTTAAGGCTGTTCAATTGATAAAAAAAAATTAACAATATTGACGCTTTCTTGTACCGTTTATATGACAAAATATTTCTTCCATTCCGTTTAAAATGATGAAATACAAAAGAACTTTGCTCGTCACTGCACCCGACAGTTCTCCTACTGCCACACTTCAGGAGTACGCTAGTTTTGTTGTCGCCGGTACTTAAGATAGTTTGCTCAGAAGGTTCCGCACACTCGACTGCGTCTTAAGCGTTTTATCAGGAGCTGTAGAGCGCTTTATGTAGCGTAAATGAGATTACATATTTGTTTTAAGAACCATATTTTGCGTATTACATTCTTAAAACATATGTTCCGGTTTATTCATAAAAATCAAATTATAATTTTTGTCATTACTGCTAATTAATCATTTAAATTTACTAAAGCCTGAATAATGCGAATAATAAATAAATAATTTTGACCGCTCTGTATTGTTGCAAGAAAAAAATAGACATACAAGACTAAAAGACTGTACTAGATATTTGATGTATGTAACCTATCAAGCAAACGCATACAAAACGGTAACTACTAAAGAATTTACGCTCATTGTATCAAATGCACGACGTCGTGTATTGTTCAGTTGACAACCGCCAGCGCCGCATCCTACCCGAGTAGTCAACTATTGTTCTCACTGGGTGGTCTATATTCCAGAGTTGTAAGGAAACTAGTATGCCATCAGGAAGTTAGCTGAAATAAAATAATTTACGTTCACGGGATTTTTATCAAGATATTGATTTACATATTCGATATTTGAGCCCTTTTGCAATCAACTCAATGTGGAAACTGTTTATAATACTTAAAATATTAGGCCTTAATTCTTTCATGCAATCTCAATCATATTTATTTATTTTTGCGACTTACAGCCATGTACGTATAAATAAACAATAATAATGCTGGTTGGTGCCTCGGCGAATATTTTGACCGCCAAGCGATCATCGATCACCTAAATGTAGCTCTGATATATCTTATCGCAGCGAAATCTTTAGAATAAAGAGTTCACTTCAACGATCATCTATTGATATATTGTATCTACATTACCTACACGAGATCTATATCAATTGAACTTTCCATGAGTGAGATAGCAGTCGATAGTTGAGCGCTTTTTCGCTGGCGGAGCGGCTTTGGGATCAGCCCCTTCCAGTCGGCATACGTTAATTCCGCATCCTGCCCGTGTTAGCTACGACAAGAACTAGTCTTCCTGCTTTGTTTTAAATGTTCCAGAGGCTCAAATTGACCAATCACCACGCATCAACTTTGCGTATATATACGGCTTTTAGACAATAACCGACGGGCTGTGGGCTGCGGCCTGTTCACCCTTTTCTATCGGTTGGAATGCGTGGTTTAGTTCCCTAGAATATATTTGAATGGAAAACTACGGTTTTACCAACTTAATTGCTTTAGGAATTATAAATCTTCAGATAAGACAATGTGATTACTTATAATAACTACCGTTAAAAAAATATTTGTCAGCAACATAACATGCCAAAGCGAATCTACTTGAAAAAGATCGATGAATACGAATACAGTAATTACAATTAAAAATTCTACATTTAAAAGTTTGTGAACCTAAAGTGAAATTCCTGATCTACAGTGGAGATTCCAAGCTTTATGTATTTTTAAATTGAATATTTGCATGATTGTGTTCTGGTCAAGGAAAAAATCAGTCAGTGCAAACACTGGAACAAAGGCAATTTCAACTGAATCCCACGGTCACCTGAATTATTACAAACTACTCATCATTAGTTGATATAATAATCACAGTCGAAGTTCATAAATAAAAGAACTAAAAAAATTCAAATTCAACATTTCTTTAATAGGTAAAAGCATTTAACATTGTAGCAGAACGCCCCTGTTAAGTACACAGACTTGTATTAGGGGCGAAGATGACTATTGATGTCTTTGGGCGCGGATGCCACTACCGTTTAAACAGTAGGTCATAACCTCGTTTGTCAGCTATGAATGAAATAAAAAGTAAAATATAACTGCAGATTCACATGTCACATGTGACAACAGAGTCTTTCAGTAAATGTATACTTACTTCCAGATATATCTAAAAATTAAAACAAAGCATGAATCGCAATAATTGTGTTATCTATATTAATTAGGTAACAAATTAATTTTAGATTCTTTGGTTTTAAATTACAATACCAAAGATAGGTCGTGAAATTTTAATTGTTTGACTTAACTTTAGGTAACTTTGTCTGGCGCTGTGCAAAACTTTGAGAATAGCCTGTAACGTTTAATTAAGATCCGGTATTAATTGTTTATGGATCTTACAAGTAATATTCTTGTTAATTGTAATGTTTTAATGTACGTTATGCAATATATCATACATATATTTCAAGGTATATTACACATACATTTAGAAAGTAAACATGTTTCAAACTACATATATAAATATAAGTTCGATGCAGTTTATGCCGTAGAGCTGTTTATGACGTTCTATTTATGGAATATAATAAGGAAAGAAACTAATTCACTCTTTAATTTTCTCTTGTTCATTGTTTATATGTTTGTGTATTATAAAAAATTGTTTTAAATAAATTAAAATTAAATAATAAGTAACAACTACTTATAGATTGTGTTACAGTTATATACTTTAAGGATGTCAAAGTCACCTGTAAGTAGAGTGGCATTTAGAATGTAATTTTGTTTTTTTTTGTTATATATCTAAGTATTTTTTGATGTATACTCTGTTGGTGACTTAATAAACATATAAATAATACTATATTATTTTTGACACTTTACTTCTCATTAACCTAACAATATTCAGTTCAAACCTAAATTCTAAACCTTCGATCAATACGTTACGAGACCACGCCTGAAGTTCACTTTAGATTACAACTTTAATTTATTCGGTTCGTTACCGTTTTCGAATAATTTTCTCGTTACATCCCAAGCACTGCATTTATAAACAGTTGGCAAAAATCCAATGGTGCTGTGCACAATTTGTCAGTGTCGCCTCAGTGATTTCTGACGAAGCAAGAACGTGACTGGTCAGTAGTATATCGGTATACTACTGACCAGGGAAGATTTTCATTTGGCACTATTTCGTCGTTATTATAATTAAGTACAAAATATTATTTTTGGGGGGCGTTTCATGGGCTGCAGTCCGAAGAAATAAAAGTCAAACTGAGCGTGTTGGCGGCTATAATATTGTAATATGTATTGAGAGCTTCTTGCGTCTGTTTTTACAAAAAAACATAAGTAAATGCGATATTCTTAAGGTTGATTGAATAATGAATGTGCACCACATTTTTAATTTTACACATTTTCCACACGATTGCTCGGGGTAGATCCACTTTTGTTCTTACAAATTAAATAAACTTTTTTAAGTTCTAGTAAATTTAAGTTAAAGTAAGATATGAATATGTTATCTCTCTCTCTTGAATATGAAGTTTTAAAGAGCCATTATGAGGGTGGTATATCTAAAACCCTCAATAAATAAAGAATAAAAATAAAAAAGTACTAGTACTATAAAAAAAAAACTACAGAGTCTCGCCGCTGTAAAACCACACAAATTAAACACCTCTTAGCGCCGTCAGATAATTCTATAGCAGTCCTTTTCTAAGCCAGCCTTTGAAATACATTCATATAAGTTTTAATATGAGAACTTTCTACGCCACAAATGATTTCTTTGTACGTATCAACTTCACGCCTACAGAAAAATTCTTAGCAAAGTATTTTTCCAGCAAAATTTATTGTTAATTATAACAATTAATTTGGATGCTTTGGATTTGACGTACTATATTTACTAACAATTATAAATTGAGAGACTTATTTTTCTATATAAGTACATTCAGGTGAAATTTACAAATAGCTCTAGTTAACATCACCATTGAGAAACACAGAATAAAATTTCTAGGTCAGCCGTAATACATGTTTTCTTTAATCGTTGGTAAAATAAATCCTGCTTTTGGGCATAGCAAAAACATGGTCATTAGCTTGTCTAAGATTCATGTCTTTAGTGATAAAAAAATTAAATTTCTCTTATAAAGGGTTTATGATAAATCTAATTGAATTTATTCGAAAGTGTCTTGACAACAAGCTATGTTGCTTTGTTTGAAATTTGATTTAATTTATATTAAGTGTTTAAGGCAATAAGCAAAAATGAAAACAAAGGCATGTGCATCAGTGCAATCATCCTTGTAATCATCTACGCAGATGAATCGTGCTCTTTAACAGTTCACCGAACACAAATTTTGAATTACCTAACCTGATACGTAACTCATTCTTATGTAACTGAAATTATATAATGAAAACAAACAATAATGTACACAGATGACAAAAATATCAATATATTTATAAAATACGTTCCAAAAGTCCAAGTTTTAAACAGAGTTTAAAGTTGACAGAGGATAAAGGTTAACAGAGCAAATGTCTCAAACATATGCCAAATATGCACCCTTGGAATCTTAACCATTACCGGGAAAGTGAGCTTAAGGTCCACCGTAGGAAGCGCACAGGTAACACATACTGCATTTTCGACCATATTTTCTACACGTAAGATTATGGTTTTCGGTTTATTCTACTACTTTTTATAATCATCATCGACACTATTTTATAGAATTGACCTATGTTGGTCAATGATGCCACGCCATCTTCCAGAAGAACATTCTTTTTACAATTTTTATACAAGTTTTGTGATCTTTGCTGTGATTGCCCTTCTGTGCAAGGAGTGCTGTCAGTTGACCACGATTACCTCAAAAAGACTCGACGGAATAAGCGAAAAAAAAATCGAAACTAAATAACATAGAGTTGCCGTGAAAACCAAAGACGCTCGTTACTTAGGAAAGCGTCGAGTGAAATGGGTGAGAAGCGTCATTCGTGGGGGCTTAAATGATTGCTGACCTGATTGAGTCGCGTCTTACGAAATTATCAGAGGTATGTTAAAATAAATATAACTAATAGACTTGGCCAATAAATGCAACAAGAAATGGATATGACACAGTTCTGCGCTCGACACTCGAATCTCTGCGATTAATTTCTAGTACTAATAAAACAGATACCACTCATCCGATTCATCGATGAATGGGCTTATGCTGGATGCGCTTGTCACAGCGCTTATCGTGAATGAGTCCTACCTGTTATTGATAGATATTTGCGGCAGGTGTTGTGAATTGGGACCACGCTTCGATTCGGTGAGTGCATAAATGCCAATTCCACACTGAAGCTCCGGATCTCCTTACATATTATTTACAATTTTCATCAGATTTACGTTTCCTCATTTTGAGTGTAGGTCCGTAATCTAGGTATTATTCACCCGTTACTAACGCATCTTTTTATCGTAACTGCTAATATAAACACGTGTCCTATTTGTTTATTTACTTATTTTATTAAATAAAACAGTTTGACCGGATTTTATCTCGTTTTATTAATGTTTAATCCTATCTAAGAAGATATTGAGCAACTTTCTTCGGCTCCGTTGTCCCGTCCCTTCTCTACCAAATTTTAATACTAATTGAGTCTAATTGAGAGAATATAAGCAAAGGACGATTGCTGGTATTGTTGCATCCTCAACAACTTTTGGCAGCTTTCCTAAGCATTCTGAATGTTTTTCGTTGAGGTAGGTCTCTAAATGAATGGACGGAAAATGTATACGGAACTGAGTCAGCTAGTTGCATCGGTAAAAAATATTTCTTTTTTCTTTTTAAAAAGTAAACAAGCGAATGTCATCTGCTGTGATGACAATTGATTCCAGACGGTTGAGGAAAACGATTGCTGGTTCCATTACTGAAAAGGTGCTATTAGCGGAAGTCGCATTGCTGCGTCAGTTAATGGGTCATGCCACAAGGAAAATTTACTTTGTGCAAGACTTGCTTTTGGCCGAAGCTTCACTGCTATCGTGTAATGTATTTATTTTTTCTAAATAAAATATACTTGACTTAGGACGGAGAGTGTAACAAATTATTAAAATAACAGACTTACCCTTACAACAAAGTGGGGATATTAACTGAATTAGGAATTGGAAACTAGACGCCGCCGGCTTAGTGACTCTGCTTTTCTTTACAAAATCGTACATTCCATGGTAGATTCTTCATCATTGTTGTCCTTCATAGATATAAATATTAATTACAGATTCCGAAGGCCAAAAATTTTAGTTTAATTGTTTACATGAATAATACTTCATATTTTAACCCGATAGTTCGTATGTGTCGACAATATAACGAAGTTTGTTATGCCGAATCCGCTTTGGATTTAGATTTATTTGACTGTTATTTTAATAGATATAAAAGATCAATCTACAATATTTGAAAATGTGATTGAATCTTGCAACAATATCCTCAGTAACATAGGTGCAAATACGTACATGTTTAAATCAGTGTAATATTTTTGTTTGTGTATAATTTCTGGTCATCACCACTCTCGGTACCAGTATAGTTTTTGTGTTACGTAAAGTATTTTGTCAGTTCTTTTTCACAGCAAAATCTTTCATAATTCCGTACTCAAGGAAACCATTGTATGGCAGCAATACTCAGTTTTGTCATAGTATACTTTATCTTATATCTTATCTATACTTTATTAGTACTGCGTACAGATGGTCACTCCTTGCCTCCCGCTGAAAGCGTCTCCACCCGCGCTCGGCTACCTCACAGTTACCGGTACAGACTTCCAAGGACGCGGCGCGCAGTGAATAACAACGAGAATATTTTTCAAAATTTTTTGAAATGGGATTGTGCTGTGCTCTTTCCCATTTTGTTACACAAACATTTTGTTCGTAAAAAATAAACAATAAAATTACAAGCACGAAATTTTATTTTACATCGATTACGCGTTCACGAGTACGAGTACGCGTTCACCTGCATGAGCTTATGACTGTGTGCGTAATAGGTTATAAGAACGCGCATACATTTTGCCGCGAGTGTCCGAGGTGTGGTTATATTATAATAATAATAATATATCCCCAGGCAATCACACCAACTTTATGGCCTCTAAGTAAGCAGAGCTTGAGTAATGGATGACCATACAGCAATCTGGGTAGGAACCCAGAATAAACATACATATATATATATATATATATATATATATATATATATATATATATATAAATAAATACAAACAACCATGACCCGAGAACAAACATCTGTGTTCACCACACAAATGAATGCCCCGGTCAGGACTCAAACCTGGGATCTTCGGCGTATGAGGCAGGGCTACTTACCACTTCAACACTCGGTCGTCAAATCAGTATTATGAATCCATGTTACTTGAATTATTAAATTGAGCTTTCTTTTGAACGTAATGCAGCCGGCATTACAGAACCAAGTCAATTTAAATTGCAACTATTGTTGGCAGCGTATCGTTATAAATAAAAGATTAGTAGATATAAGGTAATAATTAAAAACATAATGTCTATTGAAACTGAAGCATAAAATAGTTCATTTACGTCAAGTAAAAATATGATAATGTTTCTCCAGCGACATCGATTATGTACAGGGTGTGATCGAAACAAAAATAATTTTATTTGGATTTTTAAGTGCAAGCGGGTTGATGGTTCTCCCGGGACATATAAAGCTAACAAATGGTAGCATTTTTCAATGTTGTGACGTATTGCGAAGGCAATTTGGACTGTGACAATGACGTGCACGTACAAGTACCTACTGAGTTACGCGCTGTGTCTGAATGTATGAATGTTTAAACGAAATGTTCGATCATTCCGTACGGGAGTACACCGACATTGTACTTTGTGTTACCTTGTCGCATTGTGCTTCATATTTTTGTTTCATATGCATTTGCGATTTTGATTGTGTTGTTTGTAGAACAATGTGTTCTTTTTACTTATAATCGATTTTTATGTACACTGAAATAGGAAGTTAACACAGATAAAATTTTTATGGATAAGTATTTTGAGGAAATGGTATTTCGTGTAGATAATACCTAATAATTAAAAAAATTATGAGAGAAAAATAAAAATTAATTTTAAATACTAAAAGGCAAGCCTACTTTTTTACCTCGACTGTAACAAACATCTCGTGAATTTATTCCCTTGAAAAGCCTTTAATTCGGTGTACACAGTTGGAGTGTCACATTTGGATCCACTGTATTGTTGTATCAATTTAATATTTTTGATACGCACCAGAAATAAAACCAGTAATTCGTTACATGGAGGAAGGCTTTAAAAACTAATAACAACCCCTAAGTATCTCAGACATGAAATACATAAATAAAGGTAACTTGGAAGAATCATCTTATTCGCTACCTATTAATTTCACGAAGCAAATATTTGTCTGAAAGAGACTAAACATCATTTTAAGTCAATACCTGTTTGTTGGGCAAAAATATTTCTTGTAATTAACAAGTAAAATTCCAAGGAATCCACAATTAGCTTTGGAAGCAGCAATCACAATACTGACATAGGAAATGATGAGAAACGGAAATATTATTACTCGATTCAATGATTTGGCTCAAATTAGAAGAGACTATTTATGAATGTTTAATTTTCTGTATGTTTCGTCACCTTTACTATAAACTCAACAGTACTACAGTACTACTTACAGTAACTCAAAAGTATTTTTGTAATTCATATTTGGTTGGTCTGAAAATGAAATTATAATTAAATTAACATGGATTCTCATGAACATTTAAGAAACACATGATAACAAAAGAAATCATGACTTTAAGAATATTTTTCAATTAGCGTTTTTTTTATCATTTCTAACGACAGACCCCATTTAGTAATTAACTTTTTTCCATCACAGTTTGCATAATCTGCCAAAGTATCCTATGATTGTGTGAGAAGAGTTTTCTTCTGGAATTATTTAAAATTTATAAGACTGCTTGAACTAAGAATTTACATCTTTTGAACATAAAATATTTTGTTGAAAACATTGAGCAAATTGTGTATTTCACACATTTTATTCCAACTTTCGTGAACATATCTATACATAACATAATAAACTAACATAAAACCAAATGATTAAGGAGCCCTCTTAATGCCCTCATCACCAAAATTTCATCAGGCAAGTACATGGACTACCAGTTATTCAAGCCATGTCACCTCCCGCGAGAGAAGTTTTCAACTTACTCAGCGTACATTCAGAACACCAAAGTTTAATGCGTGACTAATTTCTGGCTGCTGGGTATGCTGACGTTAGCATTTACACTGCATATGCATCATTTAGTAAAACCGGATTACGTTCTGTGTTAGGGTACTTGCACATTAATGTACTTGTTTTGAACTATGATGATTGGAGGAAGTATCCCAGCTAAGATAAAATATATTTAGGACAATTTATGCGTCAGATGATGCGTCATTGTACAATAGAATGTGTAATTATAATCCTATTTTATAATTGAATATGGAAATGGAATATGGTTTACTTATTAACTTTTTTGGTTTCGAGATAATTTATGTCGTAAAAATGTAAACGAACGTATTATTTAAAAAATGGTTAACGTTACTATCAGCAAACTACATATTTATGACTTTGGCGTTGACGTTTGTTTTTTGCTCTCCAAAAAAGATATGTTTTTCTGTATTGACTCAGGAATCTGAAATAGTCACTAGAATACTTTGTACATAGCTTAAATAGTCCTAATATAAGTACCAAATTTGACAGTTTGACAGTTGTTCTTACCATTCTTCAATATCTATAGCGTCATTGTCATTAAAGTACGTCTCGTTACGGTAGCGTCGGGTGACGGGTCGCTCACATCCCTCTAATATGATTGAGGAGGGCGATGGCTGGATCCCGCGTTAACCCCGCAAACTGGTGCTTGCTGAGGGTGTTCGTCGTTTGAATAGTTTATAGCGAGACTTGTTGAGCTGACAGACGTGGTTAAGAATTATTTTGTGCAGGCGTACAAACACGTCTGTCAGCTATGGAATAAATTATACTCGTGAAGTTTCTTGTCAGTTCTTCTTCACGAAGGTTTTTCCTAACCGGTGGTAGAGTCACGCTTTATATAACGTTATAAAGAACAAGGCATTGTCAAAGATAAAAAAAAATATATGAAGTTTGAAATTGAACTCACAGGCAATGAAATAAAGTGTGATGCCCAAATGTGACTAAATAAAATTTTACATATTGTTGTAGCGGTGACGCGCGATTCAAACCGACCAAAAACAACGCGTGAACTACATCGAAATATCAACTTTTCTAAAGCGATTAGAATATATACGACTGTCCGGCAACGATTATCGGGCCGTGGGCCGTGGCCTGCTCACCCTTTTCAATCGGTGGGAACGCGTGGTTAAGTTCCCTAAAGTGGTGACCCCGAGCAGAGCACATGTGCAGCCTTCATCATCATTATCACTCTCCACACCAACAGCGAAAACTCCACGCCAGAGCCAGCTTCCAGAGGACAACACGGGCATAAGCGACCACGACCTTGCAGTGCTCGTAAGACTGGTCGCCACCCCTCATCCTCCACCTGCGATTTGGCACAGCACTTGCACTTACGGCCGGTACTTAGCTGAGCACCTCTCTCCTGGTCGACACGCAGCGCTGCACCTTCGGTCGGTCAACAAGCAGAACACTTCTCTCCTGGCCATCGCAGCCAGCCAGCCACTACGCACCACCAACACTGCACCGCCCCGACCCACTGGGGAAGTCTGCACCTCAGCATCCTGGAAGAACTATAAGCTAATCTGTTACTGTGTAACTGTTTTTTATCCCAAATAAAATAAAATAAAAATAAAATACTAACCCAACTCACTGGAGCAACTTGTTCCGAACTCCACCGGACCTGAACCCACACCGAGGATCGTCGGACATGCACCACCTTAGTCCAGACTCAACGTGGACTACTACGCGGCACCTGGTTCCGACTCACGGGTATCATCAGCTGGTGGGACAACTGGCAAGCTTCACCGCACGCAAAACAACGGAAGATGTACGCTACCTACGACTTTCGTTTTTTTTTTTTTTTTGTTCCCCTCCGCGGGAAGGGCAGGAGGATAAAAATGCCCTGACGCGTACTCTGGCGCGATTCCAAAGTTATGTGGGACTCGTCCCGACGCCTACCAGGACCATACCCACTAAAAACCCCCTGTCGGCTCGTGCATTTTTGCCACTCAGCCTTCATCTGAGCGACGGCCAATTGGAGAAAGAGGCCGCGCTAGCGGGGCCCAGAAGGGGTCACCCGCTGGGATTACATAGCACTGAAGGTGCTCAAAATGAAAATCAATAATTAAAACAAAAATTAAAAAATTGCAAAATAAAATTGAGTTAATTCGCATTTACGTTAGAATTAGGATTTACGTTAGAATTAGAATTTACGTTAGAATTAGAATTTGCGGCCAGAAGGGCCTCGAGATCGCGTGACAGTCTGGTGGATGAGTACGCTTGCGCATTTCTAGGCCTAGCGACTTTGAACTTCGAGTCTAACACAGGAGCAGCATATGAGACCGAATCACGAACTAGAGGATTGGGATGGGTTTCGGAGCGTTTGAAAAACGCTTCAGAGAATGTTTTGAGATGTTGCTGCACTGTAGGCAGTTCAAGATCTCTATGCAAGTCCGCGTTACGCACGTACCACGGTGCGCCTGTGGCCCGGCGGCAAAAGAGGTTTTGAACTACCTGCAGTTTGTGCAGGAGGGAGGGTTTGGCGTGGGCAAAGATTGGCGAGGCATACGTCATGACGGGTCTAACGCAGACCTTGTAAAGTGTACGTTTGTTTCTGAATGACATTTTACTTTTTCTACCTAACATGCTATTTAGGCGGACTAAATAGTGACGAGCGAGTTTCGAAACTCTTTCGATGTGTTGCTTGAAAGAAAGCGTCGGATCTAATGTGACGCCTAAGTATTTAGTACTGCGCTTCCAGGGGATGGGAAAGCCTAACATTCGAACGTGGGGATCGCCATCGGGACGACGGCGTTTGTGGTCGAAGCGCATCGCAGAACTCTTTTCAGGGTTCACATCGATGCGCCATTTTTGAAACCATACACCAAGGGCGTTTACGGCCTTTTGGAGTCTGGTTACAAGGTGCCGAATACCGTGACCTTTGGTATAGAGTGCGGTGTCGTCAGCAAAGAGGGCGAGTTCGACGCCTTTCAGCGGGATGGGAATGTCGTTGGTGTACACGGTGTACAGCAGAGGGGCGAGGACTGAGCCTTGAGGGACTCCAGCCTTTATGGGACGAGGTGCAGAAAGCGTGCCTTCGTGTTTAAATCGAAACGTACGGTCTTTGAGAAACGACGCTATTAACCTGACTAGGCGATCCGGTAAGCCTATCTTGTAGAGTTTATAAACGAGACCGCTGTGCCAGACTTTATCGAAAGCCTTGGCTACATCAAAGAAAACCGCGACCGTTTTATAACGACGCGGATAGAAACCGTCAAGTATATACTCGACTATTCGGTGGATTTGCTGAGGGCAGGAGTGTTTAGCGCGAAAGCCGAACTGATGGGGGATAATGAGAGGATCGCCATCCGTTGGAAACAGATGGTTCCGCATTCGAGAGAGTATGACTCTCTCGAGAAGTTTAGACATTGCCTTGAGGAGGCTGATGGGTCTGTGATTAGCCGGGACGTTCAGAGGTTTGCCCGGCTTGGGAATGCCTATGACTGTCGCTTCTTTCCAAGCTTTTGGAAAGTAGCTATGGTCGAAGCAGGCATTGAAAATGATAGCTAACAAGGCACCTATTACATCTGTTGAGGTAGGTGCTTAAGTGCGTGGTTGGAAATTCCATCCGCACCCGGAGCCTTTTTGGACTTTTGATTTCTAATGAGAAGCAAGATTTCGTCATTAGAGACTGTGACAGGGTCGGCGGTGATGGGGAGAGAGTCTCTGCGAAGGACTTCGTCCTCCACCGCCTGGATGTGTGAGGGATCAGCAGGTTGCGTGCTGGGCGAGCATTGTGCGGCAATGCTGTCGGCGAAGCATTCGGCTTTCTCTTCGACTTCGAAGGCAGTAGTGCCATCGGGACGAGTGAGAGGAGGAACGTGAGAGACGGTGTCTACGCGTAAGGCTCGGGCCATGCTATAGTACGCTTGGTGGGACGGAGAGATATTCGCCATGAGATCGTTCATCTGAGCGTCTCGGAGTTCCGCGAGGCAAGACCTAACTTTACGTTGAAGCTGATTCGCAGCTGTTCTATAGGCGGGCGTGGGATATTTCTTGGCTCTCCGGAGAGCCGCGTTTTTAGCTTTAATAAGATTGCTAACGGCTAAGGGAAGCGTGGGTTTGCCTTGCTTAGCAACCTTTTCGTTGTCACTGATGACTGAGTTGATAGCATCAGTGAGAGAATTTACTAATGACTCGATTTTATCCGGGCTATCTAATTGTTCGGGAGAGATCGCGAGTGGAGAGTTCGGAGCCTCTAAGGCTGAAACTAACGTATTTTTAAAACCTTTCCAGTTGGTAAAGTGGTTGGTGGACCATCGAGCGGTTCGATAGACCTTAGATCAAGATTGATTCGCTTGATAATTGCAAAGTCGAGGATGTCAGGAGAGTAGGACGGGTTGTTGGGATAGTGAGTGGGACTGATGGGGGATATGACGTCTAGGTCAAGGGAGTTAGTGATGTCGAGGAGAGCGATACCGCTGGTGTTAGTCGATAGGCACGTCCAGTCAGTATGTTTGGAGTTAAAGTCTCCGAACATAATGACTGAATGGCCGAGGGCGAGAATGGCCTCAAAGTCGCTGCGGATTGGTCTGGTACCACTAAGTATGTAGATTGAAGCTATGATGATGGTCGGATGACCAGTCATAGCCAATCTACACACAGTGGCTTCCATGTTGAGGAGAGGAGGGGTAGGGAGAGGACAGCAGTGGAAGCCTCTTTTGTAATATATAGCGGTGCCGCCGAAACCGTCGGAGTTGGGCCTATCGTTACGAATAAACGCGTACTTAGGTATAGCGAATCCCCTGGAGCGGTTTGGAGTAAGCCATGTCTCCTGGAGAAGGAATAAGTCAGGTTCTTTGTTCTGAAGGAACAGTTTGATTTCGGGAAGGTTGGTGTTAAGGCTACGAGCGTTAAAAGATACTAGGGATAAGCCCTTGGGTTTAATACGACTGGACGCGGGATTCGCGGGTCTAGACATTATAATTTATTATTTACGAATTTATAAATTATAAAAGAATTTACAACGAACTTAGGAGCGAGTGATGCTCGGCTAAAGCAAATAAACGCTCTTGAGGAGAGCGGGCGGCTCGCAGTTTGCGTGCGAGCACGGAAATTTTGTTAATATCGACGTTTTGAATAACGTCGAACACGGTCTTCATGTCCTCAGCCAACGACGACTGAGGTGCGGATGACGGAGAAGGACGCGGCCCTACGGAAGCTACGGGAGCTGGGATGGGTCGGGAAGGTGCAGGCGGAACGGCCGGACGCTGCCTCCAAGACAGAGCCGGAGTAGGCGTCGGCTGAGCGGGCTTTGCTTCCGGGGGACCCCGGTTGCGCAGCGGCGGGAAGTTAGCGTGAGTGAGCGGCGGCGCCGGTTTAGGCACGACCCTCTTGGCGGTGGAACGCGGAGCACGCGGGCAGCCCCTGTAGTTAGCTGTGTGACCAGACTGGCCGCACAGCACACAGGCAGGGGGGGAAGTGGATTCGGGAGTGCGAGTGCACTCCTTCGTAAAATGTGGATCCAGGCACTTAACGCACCTGGGGGGAGCTGAGCAGTTAGCCGCTGCGTGGCCGTAGAGCTGGCAGCGGTGGCACTGCCCAGGGTGACCGCGGGGGTTGGGACGCTCAACAGAGATATTTGAGAGTCCACAAATTGTGCGAGCCTCTCTAAAGATCTCCCTCGCGTTGGGAGTATTCGACAAGATTACTAAAGCTAACGGAAAGCGCCTACCGCGGTTAGAGTGCATCTTGTGCACTGCTTCGGCCGGGAAACCCTGGGACTTAAGGTCCTCGAGGATTTCTTCATTCGCGAGCTCGAACGGGACGCCCCGTAGTACTGCGCGGATTTTACGCTCCTCCGGGAGGGCGTAGGTGTGGTACGCGATTTGATTTAACCCGAGCAACCTGGTAAACGCGCGGAAGTCGTCGACGGTCGCTACTTGAACTTTGATTGTATCGCCAGCGTTGGCGGCTTTTAAGTAATTAATTTTGTGCTCTTTGCACAAGTTAGAAACCGCGGTCCAGCGCGTTTTTTCACGCAGGAAGACGGGCGGAGGGAGCTGAGCTTTCGGCGGGACGGGAGCGCAGCGCGTCGCTGGCTTCGATGGGACCGACGGAGACGCGGTCACTTCGAGTGACATGAGCGGCGCGGGGGCGGGTGTAGAAGACACCGGGGTTGGCTCGGGTGTTGAAGACACCGCGGCTTTTTTCGAACGCTTCTTGGAGCGTTTGGTAACTAATTGGAAGGCGGGCTCAGGAGAGCCGGTTAAGGTGGCGGCGACTGACGAAGCTTCGGACGCGGCGGAGTCTGAATCGCTCCCGGGAGCGGTACGCTTCCTACGAGATGATCGCGAGGATGAGACCGACGCTCAGTCCATATCGGATGGAACGGGAGACGCGGGAGAGCTATAGACCTGAGGGGTCTGGATGTTGGAGGCCTGAGGGGCTGGGGTTGGGGCCTGAGGGGCCGGGGACGCGATTGATGCCTGCAAGGCCTGCGTTAGGATGTCTTTTGGGATGGAGACGCCTGCCGCAGCAAGCGCCTGGGTGAACGCGTTCGCGAAGTTAATAACGCTTAGCGAATCCATTAGGGAGTGTTGGGACAATAATATATATAAAAATAAGTATAATAAAAGATGCCTAGTTCCTAAAAACCTAGCAAAATCCTAACGGCAAACCTCCCTACCGGCGGTAGGGGGGCTGGGGAGAATAACTTAAAACTAACAGTAGTACGCCGAAGGCCGCTACCTAGAAACCTAAAAAGGGTACGCAGGTAAAGAGTTGACCGCGTTAGGGTCAACCTTTACCGACAGAAAGGACAAATACACACGAAAACACACAAATATGGTAAAAATAAATATGAAAATAGGAGAAAAAAAAATAAAATAGAGAAGAGAAATAAATAAAAATAAAAAGGACTGGTTCAGTACAAATTCGTTGTCACCGTTAAGTATCCTTTGCACTGAAACCAGACTACTTACGCTGGGCACAACACTGCACTCAGCACAAGCACAACACTACTTAGCACAGCACTTTGAAGACTAAGGGGCTTAGTCGCAAAGAAAAATACGCACTTCGATAGCACTCAGACGGAGTAGAAAACCTTGAAAACCGTAGCACGGAACCAACACGCTAGACTGTGACGTCAGTAGACTGAGCGCAACGGAATAGCGGGAAAGGACCGATCGACGGAGAACGGGGCTTGCACGTCCGCACTGGGTGGCGATCGGAGCGAGAATGTTGATCGTACGACCTTCGGTCTCGGAGAGGAGTGATATAGCGGTGACGCGCGACGTAAACCGACCAATCACAACGCGTGAACTACATCGCAATATCAACTTTACTAAAGCGATGAAAATATATACGATTTCCGACGACGATCGTCGGGCTGTGGGCTGCGGCCTGCTCACGTTTTTCAGTCGGTGGGAACGCGTGGTTAAATTCCTTAAACTGTATTCCGTTACAATGTCCAGGTCACCAAAAATAGGTATTAACATATTTCATTACCAAATGTCGGCACGTAATAGAAACTCCATTTTACCTAAACGAAATTGGTCTCAATAATTGTCTATTATGTGCAGGAGTCCTTATGAAGTCAAATAAGTTGGAGCATTATCAAAATACTCACGTTCACTTTGGCTTTTTAGAGGTTAAATTAAAAGTGCTTGCAGTAAGCATAAGCTTCGAGATTTAAATTAAGATGTTAATGAAGTTAGCTTTGTTGTTGTTGAAAATAGGTTTTCCTGTTTCTATTAAAGAGCTTTATGGTGTTGTTATAATTACTGGGAGTCGTTAGCTGGTGCCAAAAAGTAACTATATTCTTGATGTTGTTTGTTTATTAAAGAAATAAATAGAAAGCAGTATGTTGCACTTTTGTTATTTTGAACACGAGTTACTGCACTCAAGCGACTGCATTATTTTTGTTCGGTTCATTCGGTTTTGGCTCGTAATCTGTATAATGATAAGTATGACGTTTTCGTCTGCTAGATAACGGAAGACATAAAAATAACTGAGAGCAAATATTCCTCAAATTGTCTATAAATATATCGTAGGAACTACTTTTAGTAATTCTACTAATTTATTACGTAGTATAAGTATTGTGCACTTTTAATATTCTTTTTTCGTAGGTAATAAAAGTCATATATTAATACACTTGCCATTCAAATTGTATCAGTATGAAAGTTCAGATACTTATTTGATTAATTGCATAGGCTATTTATTTTGAACTTGATTGATTGCAAAAAGACCTATTTGCAATTTCAACAATAAAATCGTTTCCTCGTTTATTATTTTTGTTCTTTAGCTGTAGTTAAAACTTTTATTCATTTGTTTATTTTGGTAAAATTGGCGTGCGTGAGTAGGATATCGGATTGCCTAAAATTCCTGTGACCCAGCAAATAAAAAGCGTTCGCGTAAATAGACTGGAGAAACGGAGAGTACAGGACATTAAAAAGAAGATAAAGTATCCAAGTTATCCTACGGAAGTGGATTGGGAGTCATTGGACCTGGACCAATATATATAAAAGCTCCTCTGTGGCATCCAGATAACTCAGTCATTATGTTCGGAGATATTAACTCCAAACACACTGACTGGACGTGCCTATCGACTAACACCAGCGGTATCGCTCTCCTTAACATCACTGAGCAACTCGACTTAGACGTCATCTCTCCCGTCACTCCCACTCACTATCCCGCCAACCCGAACCACTCTCCTGATATCCTCGATTTTGCGATCATCAAACGAATCAACCTCGATCTCAGTTCTATTGAACCGCTCGATGACCTAGGCTCTGATCACCGCCCCGTCTCCTTCGTGCTAGGTGCGCCAAACGATAACGTCACATCTCCTTAGACCTTTACCAATTGGAAAGGCTTTAAAAATACGTTAGCTTCAGCCTTAGAGGCACCGAACTCTCCGCTCGCGATCTCGCCCGACCAATTAGATAGCCCGGATAAAATAGACTCGATAGTCGATTCCCTCACTGATGCTATCAACTCAGCCATCAGTGTAAACGAAAAGATTGCTAAGCAAGGCAAACCCACGCTTCCTTTAGCCAATCTTAATAAAGCTAAGAACGCGGCACTCCGGAGAGCCAAGAAATATCCCACACCCGCCTATAGATTAGCTGCGAATCAGCTACAACGTAAAGTTAGGTCTTGCCTCGCGGAACTCCGAGACGCTTAGAGGAACGATCTCATGGCGAATATCTCCCCGTCCCACCAAGCGTACTATAGCATGGCCCGAGCCTTACGCGTAGACACCGGCTCTCACGTTCCTCCTCTCACTCGTCCCGATGGCACTACTGCCTTTGAAGTCGAAGAGAAAGCCGAATGCTTCGCTGACAGCATTGCCGCACAATGCTCGCCCAGCACGCAACCTGCGGATCCCTCACACATCCAGGTGGTGGAGGATGAAGTCCTTCGCAGAGACTCTCTCCCCATCACCGCCGACCCCGTCACAGTCTCTAATGACGAAATCTCGCTTCTCATTAGAAAAAAAAAGTCCAAAAAGGCTCCGGATGCGGATGGAATTTCCAACAACGCACTTAAGCACCTGCCTCAACAGGTGCTTACCTTGTTAGCTATCATTTTCAATGTCTGCTTCGACCATAGCTCCTTTCCAAAAGCTTGGAAAGAAGCGATAGTCATAGGCATTCCCAAGCCGGGTAAACCTCTGAATATCCCGGCTAATCACAGACCCATCAGCCTCCTCAAGGCCATGTCTAAACTTCTCGAGAGAGTCATATTCCATATTCCAACAGATGTCGATCCCCTCATTATTCCCCATCAGTTCGGCTTTCGCGCTAAGCACTCCTGCCCTCAGCAAGTCCATCGTATCTTTGAGTACATACTTGACGGTTTCTATCCGCGTCGTTATAAAACAGTCAAGCGGTTTTCTTTGACGTAGCCAAGGCTTTCGATAAAGTCTGGCACAGCGGCCTCGTTTATAAACTTTATAAAATAGGCTTACTTGAAAGCCTAGTCAGGTTAATCGCGTCATTTCTCAAAGACCGTACGTTTCAATTTAAACATGAAGGCACGCTTCCCGCGCCTCGTCCCATAAAGGCTGGAATCCCTCAAGGCTCAGTCCTCGCCCCTGTGTTGTACACCATGTACACCAACGACATTCCCATCCCGCCGAAAGGCGTCGAACTCGCCGTCTTTGCCAACGACACCGCACTTTCTCTCAGCTCGTCACCAGACTCCAAAATACCGCAAACGCCCTCAGTGTATGGTTTCAAAAATGGCGCATCGATGTGAACCCTGAAAAGAGTTCTGCGATTCGCTTCGACCCCAAACTCCGTCGTCCTGCTGGCGATCCCCACGTTCGAATGTTTGGCATTCCCATCCCCTGGAAGCGCAGTACGAAATACTTAGGCGTCACCTTAGATCCAATGCTTTCTTTCAAGCCACACGACGAAAGAGTTTCGAAACTCGCCCGTCACTACTTAGGCCGCCTCAATAACATGTTAGGTAGGAAAAGTAAAATGTCTTTTAGAAATAAACGTTCACTTTACAAGGTCTGCGTTAGACCTGTCATGACGTATGCCTCGCCTATCTTTGCCCACGCCAAACCCTCCCTCCTGCACAAACTGCAGGTAGTTCAAAATCTCTTTTTCCGCAGGGCCACAAACACACCGTGGTACTTGCGTAACGCGGACTTGCACAGAGACTTTGAACCGACAACAACACCTCAAAACACTCTCTGAAGCGTTCTTCAAACGCTCCGAAACCAATCCCAATCCTCTAGTTCGAGATTCAGTCTCATATACTACTCCTGTCTTAGATTCGAAGTTCAAAGTCGCTAGGCCTAGGAATGCGCAAGCGTACTCTTCCACCAGACTGTCAGCCGATCTCGAAGCCCTTCTGGCCGCAAATTCTAATTCTAACGTAAATCTGAATTAATTTAACTTTTCTTTGCAATTTTGAGCACCGTTAGTGCTATGAATTCATCTTCAGTGCTTTGAGCACCTTCAGTGCTATGTAAATCCCAGCGGGTGACCCCTTCTGGGCCCCGCTAGCGCGGCCTCTTTCTCCAATTGGCCGTCGCTCAGATGAAGGCTGAGTGGCAAAAAATTGCACGAGCCGACAGGTGGTTTTTTAGTGGGTAGGGGTTCTGGTAGGCTCGGAACGAGTCCCACATTACCTGGATCGCGCGCGCCAGTGTATGCGTCAGAGCATATTTTTTCCTCCTGCCCTTCCCGTGAAGGGGGACAAAAAATAATCCAGAGAACCCTCATCAGCATTATGGATAAGGCATAAATGGCAAACAGTTTTGTAGTTGTTTCAACGAATGCAAAGAGAAATGAACCTTCGGATTCATTTCACTAATGTGAGCGTTCCACCTTAGATAAAAAAATGCATTAAGATAAGCTAAGATAAGTGATTTTCTTAAAGTAGTTGTATATATTCCGTAGTGTCTAGATAACAAAATCATTTCTTGTTCACATAATTTATTTTATTTCATTGTTATACATAATTTTACTGAATTTAATTGAAAAATCACAACTTTTTATATATTTTTTTTTAAACTAGCTTCACCAATATAGTCCTTCGTAGACACAAATATGCGTCGCTTCAAAGCGATTGATTTTATCAGTGAAATTGTCAGTCAAATTATTTTTGCAACCTATTAATTTTATGTACACAATGAGGGAAGAAATAGTAACTAATAAAATTTTTAAATAATGATACCAACTTAAGGAGCACTGAAATTCATTATTTGTATTTAATACACTACTGTATTTAAGTTTCTAACAGTCAGAAATGTCCAAGATTACGCAACACCTTTTACCTCGGACAAAAACATATTTAAAAGTACTGCATATTTACAATAGGAGGCCGCACTTGCTGACTATTCCAGAAGAATGGATATTGAAAAGGAAAGGTTTGTCATAAATCATTTATATTTTCCGGCTGATAAATCAAATCTGAGTTCTGCTCAGTGAATGGGTAATTTTTTGCTTTCAATGGCAAGTCGGAATTCTCGTGAACGTTAGCGGGTGGGTATTTAGCAACGTAACATCACAATTAAAAGTTTATATGTATTTACAAACTACAAATGTAGGTATTATATCTGACCAAAGTATAATGATAAAGTTAAAAGATTTGAATAGCTGTTAAAATCTACGACGACCCCGAAATATTGCTTAAAACGTTTTATTGCAACACAATTTTACAACTGTTATTTTAGTGTCAAAGTTTTTTTAAAAACAATGACGCATTCATCCAATAAAAAAATCTGACACAATTAATGATTTTCATTTACGATTTACTAGAAGATCTTGCGTTTCGCATGTGTATCATGTACTTTACATTTGAAAAAAATTATAAACTATTATTGTTGCAATATTTAATAGATTCCATTGTGAATATGGAAAAGTGTGAAAATGTTAAACGTCCTTTATAAATGATCATTGTAACTTTTACATTGTTACTTGTCCTTATTGACATCAAATAAAACATCCCTCTACCACCAGTTCGGAAAAACCATCGTGAAGAAGAACTGGCAAGAAAGTTCACGGGTATATTTTTTCCAAAATTAATTCACAGTGTCTTTTTATGTCTATACAAAATTATTCTCATCTGCATCTGTTAGCTCGACAAGTCTCTCCCCCCAAGTATCCAAACGACGAACACCCTCAAAGTAACACGTGAATGTCTTTTCTCATTAGCTATGTCTATGGACACGGATGCTAGTTACCATCACGTGGATTGCATGCTCGATTGCTGGTAATGAAAAGGTTAAAAAATTAAGTTCTCTGAATAACTTTGATTTTTTAAAACAATACAGAGCTGATCTAATTAGTAATGTGGAGATGGTTAGTGAGCTTGTGAAAAGCGTTATCGCTAGTACTAACAGTTTGAACATTTATTACGTATTCTTAAACAAGTTATTACTTAGACAAGTCATAGCTTGTGGCTAGCATTTTTATATCATAAAGTTTTATTTAACATTTGAGATCATATGCAAAAAAAAAGTCATATCTCAAGTCTCAAGAAAAGAAAACGATTTCGAATTCAACTTTCAACGTTTGAAATAAATAATGTTACTTAAGTCTTTACTTTTACTCAGGTTATTATTACTTTTGTTTTATTATGAATACGAATGTGTGAGATATTTGAATGAATTTTGGAATAACTGAGTACTTGAAATGTTATATTTGGAGAAAAATCAACTCAATAAGCTGTCGGAAATAACCACGATATGTAATTTAATTGGAACAAGTAACTTCAGTTTGATGTAAGCACAGGTGTAAATAATTACTAAATGTGGCTAATTACTAAACGATTTAATAGATTCGCAAGCAAAATATAGTATAAGCAATTGAAGAAATGCTTGTATAAAGGTACTGCTCATTCCATTAGAAATTTATCAAGAAGACCTAAAGCGAGGAGGCTAGTAGACTTTTCATCATTTTTAAACATAGATTTTCAGAATATTACCTTTGTTTCCGATGTTATTATAATAAATAGTCCATCACATAACTAAACAACGTCTCTTATTAAATCTCTATCATAATTTTTCATTTTAGAGACAGTATTACTTTACTACTGACTAGACTAGACTGTAAAATAGACAGTAATTTTTTCCCTTCTGTAAACCTTATGAAATTGAACAAAATCAAATTTATTATTTTTCGTTCTTGTCTACATAACAATTACGTAAAAGCGTCTCAAATACCGCGAAGAATGGTATCAAATAAAGAATCTGCTCAATATAAAATTTCACAAAGTTTGTTTTGATATCGCCCCAGCTTGTTTTTATTTATTGCTGTCGTAGTTCGAGCACTTTGTTTTTATATTTTCGTGCGAAAATTCATGCTATATTCGAAAGTTACTTTAACAAAGAAAAGCTGTCAAGAAACAACTAGCTATATCTGAGCGTGAGTGGTTTTTGGATTAAGAATATTTTTACCCTGAGCCTTTATTTTATAGGTAACGAACGTAAGTATATATTTTTAGGTAAACGTTGATCTTTGTATCAAATTTAGCTCTCATTTCAAGAGAATATGAACTCATTATTTCAGATTGTTACTGTTCTTTTTACTATATTAAAATCGAAATAAAATAAATGAATAAAATATTTACAGTCGGCAAACGAACACGTGACCGACGATGGTAAGCGGCATGGACATCATTAGTCGTAGGTTTTTATTATTATATCGGCTTATGACGCGTTGCGGGCCGTAGGCTTCTGTTAAACTGCCTTTGTGCCAGTAATTGAATGGCTGTTCCTTCCCTTTGAGCAGAACACAACCACGCCGACGTGATTATTATGGCGGTCAACATAGGAAACTGCGTAGTTACGCCCTAGACAAAATCTTAAATACGAAACTCCATTACCACTATATTCGTATAATCGATTAGCTGCCACTATTAAACATATTTTAAAATTATTTCCCCAT
This sequence comes from Marasmarcha lunaedactyla, assembly GCA_923062675.1. Taxonomy (NCBI): domain Eukaryota; kingdom Metazoa; phylum Arthropoda; class Insecta; order Lepidoptera; family Pterophoridae; genus Marasmarcha; species Marasmarcha lunaedactyla. Next base: position 4,351,514 of record OV281344.1, read on the forward strand.
GAGAATAATCTAATTATCGAGTGGGCTAATTTAAGGTTCATGTTTGTTGTTGTCAAACATAATGTTTTGAGCTAGCGTGATGGCTATATATTTAAGTTAGAGAAGAAAGCGTTCTTCAAACACTCCGAAACCCATCCTAATCATTTAATTCGAGAGTCCGTCTCGTATACTCCCCCAGTCCCAAATTCGAAGTTCAAAGTCGCTAGACCTAGAAACGCACTCGCGTACCCAGCCAACCAGCTAACGGCCGATCTTGAAGCCCTTCTGGCTGCAAACCCTAATTCTCCTTGAGCACCTTCAGTGCGCATGATATTTCCCAGCGGAAGACCCCATAAGGGACCCCGCTTGCGCGGCCTCTTTCTCCAATTGGTCGTCGCTTCAGGTGAAAGCTGTGAATTTTTGAATGACTGAGACTGCATCTACCTTCTATTCTAATATTATACAGAGTACATATAAAATTTTTTGTATTTTAGTTTGTAGCGGACAAACTGAGAAGCTACTTAACTGATTTAAAAAATACTTTAACATATAGAAAGCTAAATCATCAGCAAGTAACATGATAATATCCTTAAGAAAATAACAATACATACTGGAAACCAATGTATAAAAAATTTGCCTATAAAAGTCATAATTTGCCGTGCGTAGCGAAAGCTGTAAATGGTAGATAAAATAATGTATTTTACGTGTACTCTGGTAGCACCCATCATTACTCACAAAACATTTGTGAGGTCTATTACAGTTAAGTCACAGTAACCGTTATTTGTTAAAACTTGCCAGATCCACCAGAAAGAAGATTGAAAAAAAATTGTAGTGCAAGGAATTGAGTAGATGACACAATTTAAAAATGCTACTTTTTATAATTTATTTATAAAATATTAGTTATTTTGACAGGTACAATGTTTTGAAAAACATAGTGTTGAATTTAATATCGAAATTATATAGATTTGAAAACTTAAAAAAAGAAGCAAAAACTTATTATAGTATATGTAAAATTTTTAAATATCATTAGCTTATTGACATTAAATATAACAATTTTTACTATGACAGTATGCATGTAAACGCATTATCTACGTAGCTATTATATATTTTATCCAAACGCCCTTACAATTTTAGTATGATTCACAAGTTGTGACGTCACAGCTCAGTACCGTTTTGTATGGAGCGTTTTTCGGCGACTCGCAGCGGCTCCTCGAACACATCGCTGTATCTAGAAAACTATTGATTGTAAACATACTGTTACTTTTGCAATATTTATTTACTGTTGATAAACTATTTAAATATGAAATAAAAAAAATTTGTCATGTACCCAATTGTAATCTTCTTTTTATTCACATAAGGTATTCATTTAGAACACCGATTTATCTCTTTTTCTTTCTACCCGTGCAAAGCCGGGGTGGGAAGCTACTCTATATACAATTTTACAACCATAAATCAAAATATTCGACGCAAAAGTGAAATAACGAAACGACAAGCAATTTATACTAATTTTTGGGCTGGATCTTTTCTGTTGCCTTACTGTTAATGCACATGTCCAGTGATCCTGGGGTTCGAATACTGCTTGGACACACACGACGATTTTTTAGTAGTGTTTAAAAATAATCTGCAATAGTGTCAAATATTTTGTTAGTATTATATGCAAACAAAATTGTAATGGTATTTATTTTAGATATTTATAAAATTGTTACCTTGTCCGTGGCAGTAATCCAGAGCAAACAGTATTTTAGTTATTAAACTTCTTGTCGAATATGTTTTGATAAATTCCGTAACGTTCAATAATGTACATAAGATACATCTATAAGAATGTAAAAGTACAGATTTAAAATGTACTTTAAAATACTATGTAAAATCTTCTTCCTTTAATATTTTTCACAATGCGCATACAAATAACGTTGAAGAGAAATAAAATTTAGAAATGCATGAACAATAAAGAAACGCCGCTTCGTCAAGAAAATCCGATATTTCTTTATTTAACATGAAAATATCAATGAATCAAGCGTGGAGTTCAAATAAAGTTTTTTTGTAAACGAGTTTTTAGTTAATAATCAGTTGATTAGTCTCTAAAACCCGGAAAGAATTCCGGAATTTTTGAAAATGGGTTATTTTATAGATTTCGATGTGCTCTTTCCGAATTTCATTTTTATCGCTCGCGCCGCCATGTTGGAAAAATGGCGCCTAAAATCTTATTTTAAAAGTAATACCACCTTTTTGACTATTTTCATAATAAAAACATTTAGGATAAAACCAATTAAAGAAAATTTTCTACTATATATTTTACTACGTTTGTTTTTCAAAAAAGAATGGTTAAGGCGTACGAACACCACAAATTATAGTTCAACGCGCGTTTTGGCCAAAAACGAATTTCCAGGCCACCTTCGGATAAGTAAAGCATTTTTTTTATCGTAGTATCATTAGTTGGCATTACCAAACCCAACCAGCATCGTTGCATAGCGGAAGTGGTGTGGCAGTGGCTCTCAGACTGAGAGTATTGCTGACTCTGGAGTCGAGAGCAGTTCGGAAGTGATAACAAAGATAAGTAGATACATTACAAATAATCGTAAGTCACTTTGTGATATGTATTATTCCGAGATATCATTGTTCAAGCTATTAAGATTACAGTTTTTTCTACAAGATATTGATAATTGTAATATTCACATGAACTGATTAGGTTTTTATAGGCTCGCTTATCCTGAGCAACTAATGTTTGATCAAGTGTATCTTTTCTCTATCAAACATTTTTAATAATAATGACGATATGATTAAATTAAATAAAAGGGGTTCTTTACTGCTCACTCCATAACATTCTATCTGATATATTTACTAATTTTGCGCCCAAGGATTGCGCTGCAGCCCTCATAAAAGATAGGTGTGTAGGTACATTAACTTCGGACAGTTTCATAATTCTATGGTTCTTCAACAAGATGTTTGACACATTTTTTAAATCTCAAAACTTGATAGTGTCGTGGACATGTTTGCTTGAACTTGCAGTTTCTTTAGCATATACATTTTTATACACGAAAACTTCAAAATAAACCAAATATTTTATTAATACTTAAATGGGAAGATCACTTAATTTTTACCATAAATTTTTTAAGAAGTTGATTTTTATATGAGGAATTATATTTCTTAAAAAAACAGAATCTATAGTAAACCATTTCTAATACGTTTAAAACTGAAAAAGAGTTTAGAGAGCATTAATTTGTTTTAAAGGTGATGTTTTCAAAGTAGGCTAGTTTCTGAACGCATTACGAACGGATAGCTAAAAATATTAAGGTAATATAAAACGACATATCTTCAGCGTACATTTTTGTTTTCTATAATGTACATATATGGCAGCACCGTAAACTCAGCTCTTTTCTATTTTCGTTTATAAATAAACGTTACTAACTCTTTATCTGTCACTGTCATAACTGTCATTTCGTCAATTCAAATGTCATAAGTCAATAATTAAGTTGTTAACTCAAGGTTTTTCGAATTGAGAAGCTTACTCAAAGGGTAATATATTTTCATGAAATGGTTGCTTTTGTTGTTTTGTTCTCTAGGTTAGATTGCTTCTGTTATAATTTGAGTATCACTGTTTTAACAAAGCGATTGGTACAATTATCATAACCTGAGAAATAGATCCTTCGTTTTAATTTAGATTTTATTAGAAATGGTAAATATTGCCAGAGGTCCCGGGTTCGAATCCTGGTAGGGGCATATATATTATCATATTTGCTTTCTAGTCATGGATGTGTATGTATGTTTATTTAAGTTTATTTCTAATATTTATATTTAAAAAAATATATCTATGTGTGTTTGTATATTTCTTAAGTTTATTTATCCGTTATGTAGTATCCATAACACAAGTTCTTAATGATACTTAATTTGGGCTAGATAATGTGGTGTGTTAGTTAGAAATATTTATTATTATTAAAAATATTGGTATCGTAACCATGTATGTTGATTGATTGGTTAAACGAAAAGTCAGCTGTGACGATAAGAAATGAATCTAGGCTTAATAAGTATGACGGGTGGTGGTCTATATTTGAACAGTTTTTCAATAAAAGTTAACGCTCAAAGTACCGTGTTATGAACGAAATATATATTTACTTTGTGTTAGTCCGTATAGTCTCTACATTCTCCCGGTGCGCTCGTAATCTAGCCCAAGAGCCTATACTAATGGAAACAAGTACTTTCCAAGAGTCGCGTTGACTTTTATCTTTTGTAGAGATGACTATTCTGTGTTTCATTGTAAAGCACTTTCTAGAGAATTTCAGCAGAAACATTCCGTTCGAAAACCACGAACGATAACATCGTAGGGGTAAGACGGTTCATAGGCACAGATAGTCATGTACCTCATTCAGAATCACCAGCTTTATTAGGCATTTTGTATCCAAAGGATATTACATTAAGGCATGACTAGTTGGCTTGTGTCAGCCAACTGGCCTCTCTCTGCATTCTACAGAAATTGCGGGCCAACCATCGCGGCGAACGCAAGAATAAATTGTACGGTGAGTTCGGAACCATACAATTTACACGGTTTTATGCTATTGGCTTTTAAGAACTGTATTTCAAAATTTATTATCTGTGAGATTTTGTAAGGTTAATACAATTTATGCTTTGAGAAGAATACATATAATTAAGGAGTTGGTACGCTAGTTGTTATAATTAAGAAGATCAACTTTACGATTATCTAGCTGGTTCGTATCGTTGGTTAAACTATAAGATCTGTAAAATTTTTAATAAAAAGTTCATTATTATTAGATCTACATAAGCTTTAATTTGAATAAAAGTGTACGGTTCAGTACAACAAAACGGTGTTCAAAACGACTCATTCATTTCAATCCTTTACAATTTAGACATTCACTTATTTCAGTAACTAAATGATGAGACTATGATATCATATATTAATTACTTTACAATGATTTAACTGTTAATCCACTGTTGCAATACTGTTTCGTTTGGAAATATAGCTTGTAAAACTTGTAAAAGTTTTGAGCAGCATCTGCAATTCATTTGTGACCTATTCTTTGCATAGGTAGTAGGTAGAAAAAAATACATCTACTCATCAGGACGCAAACAAAAATTTGCTTGACAGAGTATTATGTAAGACAAAGATAAATTATAATGATTACATTTTTACCTAAACTCATTTTATATTACTTGTTTGCCATATTTTGTATTCGTTTTAAACGGTAAAAGCAATTCGGAGCATCTTATTAATTAATCAAATATACACAGGCCTGTTTTAAGATTAAGTAGACATTGTTTCTCTTTACTGTGTTGATTTTATTGTGTCTTTGTGCCTTTCAATGAAGATTATTATTATTTTTATAACTCATTTGAAATTTCAACTTTAGTTTGACGACCGAGTGGTGTAGTGGTAAGTAGGCCTGCCTCATACGCCGAAGGTCCCAGGTTCGAGTCCTGGCCGGGGCATTCATTTGTGTGACGAACACAGATGTTTGTTCCCGGGGCATGGTTGTTTGTATTTATCCAGTTCGCTATATATCCAGTTCATCCATAACACAAGCTCTGCTTACTTTATGGCCATAAAGTTGGTGTGTTTGTCTGGGGATTTATTATAATTATTTGTTTAAGTTATAAAACTAGACCTGATTTTGTTTAGATTCAATAGCATTTCAATATTCTTTCGTTCTTTTCTTAGTACAGACAAAAACATATTTAGAAGTGGTTTTTAATATTCTACACTTACATTGTTATGATTCTGTTGATATTATGTATGGACGTACAAGGATGTCATCTGCCATGCCACATGCCATTATGTCGATATCCCCGTTAGCTCATTGTTCTACTCGACAGTAATTCAAATTTTAATCCATTTTGTAATTTATATCCCGCGGGTAATGTATTTCGCGCGCATTGTCCTCGTATAAGCTTCAAACAATACATTACAATATTTCATCTTTTTGTTTAGATATACAGCATGTGGCAAAATATACGCCTAATCATTTTAAAGAAACGTTTTGGTATTAAAATCAGGTTTAGTTGCTACCGTGTTACTGATCACCACGTCTTTTAATGATCACAAAATCTGATGTAATTTCTTAAAATAATTAGGAAAAAATCTGTAATTGGCCTTTCTTTAAGTTTGAATGTTGCTTTAGTGCAATTTTATGTACGCTGTTGATTTTTTTTTAAATAAAATAAAACTCTGAATGAATTGAATGAATTAGAAAAATACTTCTCATTATTAATTTTTACATTACTACTTAGAATACACAATGTTTTAGTGTTGCTAATGGTTATCGAAGATTATATTACTTTTAATTTATCTTTGTAAAATTCACTCATTCGCAGCAGGTTAGATGACACAAGTTTCTTGTACGCAGTAGAAAGCTTCTTGGAATAAAAAATAAATCTCACAAAATCAGGCTTTAAGAGCGATAGTTGGTTTCATCAGAAGCACACCAATTCATGTAATGGAGTGTGAGCTACATATGTATCCTATTCTTATATATAAGGAGACAATATTCAGCGCATAGATTTATTTAAATATATCATATTAATGTCCACAATTAAGTGGTCAATATTAATCAATCTGAATTATATATCTAGAATTACTGCAACAGAAATAATAAACAGTCTCTTTTGCTAGTCAGCTATAACAATTGTAAAGATAGAAACGTTCACTCCTCTGAACCGCTGGACATGTTTTCTTTAGTTTAGTCACTTATACAGTTTTTTTTTCATTGAGGGGCAAATTATTTGCTGAGAACCACTTCTCTGTGTTGGAGGTACATTGGTGTACTGCTCGATAGTCAGTTTCTTTTCTTTTGATTTTAAATAAGAAGGAAGTATCGTCAGCAAACAATATGACCTCGCATTGATTCTTAACGACCGATGGCAGATCATTGATATATACTAAAAATAGGAAAGGACCAAGAATTGAGCCCTGCGGCACACCCATTGTCACTGCCGATCCTGTTGATTTTTCTCCGTTTATTGCAACTTTCTGTTTTCTATTAGAAATATATGATTTAATCAAGGCAAGCGCTTGGTGTTTTATGCCGTAATGGTGTAGTTTCATGAGTAGAGTAGTATGATCCACACAGTCAACGCCTTGGACAAGTCATAAAAGACACCAGTAGCATCACACGACTCGTCCCAGGTGCTGAATACGTGTTTTTTGAGCTCAACACCGGCATCGATTGTTGAGCTACCCCGCGTGAAACCAAATTGCTTAAAATTCATTAAACTATTACCGTAAAAGTGAGAAAGTAATTAATTTATGAATAGAGTTATATTGAGTAATAGGATCTCCACTGCAGTAATCTAATTTAAATGTTTTTTCAAATATATTTTTCCTAAATGTTTCAAGCCGTGTCTCATTCATGGGTATAAAGGTAATTTCTCTTTTTAGAGTCTTTTTAAGCCCAATATCAAAAGTGGCCAACTGCCCACTATGATCTGATTGTAGTTTATTAATTACTGACTGATGGCATTAAATTTGTAAAAATATTATCAATACATGTGGCTGAGGTCGCTGTGATTCGCGTAGGCTCTAAGAAGAGATTTTTTAGGTTGTAACAATTAAAAAGATTCAAGAATCGTTTAATTTGTGACGTCTCTACTAATAAATCAATATTAAAATCGCCACAAATAATTTTTTCTTTGTTTTTGTTATTTACTCTATGTAATACCTCATCTATAGTGCTCTCAAATACTTGAAGAAATGCAAATGGTGAAGATGGGGGTCTGTATACACTTATTATAACAATATTTCCTATCTCCTTAGACTTAGACAGACTTACAATATCAGAGCGTTCTTTAAATGTTAGGCTCCTTTGAGTGATGATCATTGAGCAGCCGCAAGTTATTTGTTCTCTGTTGAATGAACTAGCAATTACATGATTCTTACATGAAAACATAATTTGACACTATCTGAGCCAGTGTTCTGTGATACATAGTACATGAATATTTTCACAGTTTATAAATAGCTCAATCTGTAATTCCTTACCATCAATGCCCTGCAAATTTTGATGGACTATGTTCATATAATTATTTTATTGCTTAAATTATTACTTAGAATACTGGTGCTAAATACATTATCTGTTGTCACTAACTTATGTTTAAATTATTCCTAATATTATTGTTTTGGAATATTACATTCCAATGGGTCAAAAGTATAAATTGACTGCTCAATAGAAACAGCGGTTGTAGTCAACGAATTGACTGTTATGTATAAAATATATGGTAGCGAGTATGCTATCTGTCGTAGGTCATAATTGTACAAATTGTACCTTTCGTTGGTCATATAAGGCTTATTAATAAATTTATTTAAATCAATAAACTAAAACTTTTCGCTATGACGACATGTCATATTTTATTTATACATCTATATTTAGTCGATGCTTCATATTATTTTCTGACGGGTTCTGGGTAAATGAAAATGCAAAAAAAATAATTTTACTAATATTCTGCTTGCAATTCAATCTAGCAAAACAATTTGTCATTGTTTTCATACTTAATTGCTTACATCTGCCTACTAATATAATCAATATTGTATTAGGGTTAAATGTACGGGAAGTAGTTTTATCAACTATGTCATAATATGAAGCACCGGGGTAACAATAATTAGTTATTGGCCCCCCAACACACCAAGTAAGTTGCAATCCCATGTTCTTACCAAGTTCATCGCTATACATAATTATATTTAATTCACTTTTATTTGACTTATTAACTAAGCTACTACCTGAGTTTGATACTACATGCTCAGTGACATATGGCTCCTCAGGTTGACTGGATATTGGCAGAGGGCAATCTGATGTAGTATTATTTGAATTACTTTATTGAATTACTGCAGGAAACTCTCGAAGCTCTCAAACTCATGCTGATGCTGAGACTGAGGCTGCCGCAATACGATGCTGCCTACTGCCTCTGAATTCTTCACTTGAAGAAACCTGCCACCACCACTGCTTGCCATAGATGCGACCTACTCCAGACTCTACCTGCCTGCTATCGACGTAACCTTTGCCTGATCCTGCCTGCTGCAAACCCTGCTAATCCTGCTTCCGCTGATCCTGCATGCGCCGGAGCGCCTGCCGCTGATCCTGCTGATCCTGCTCCTGTGCTGATCGTGCATGCGCCAGAACGCCAGCCGGCACCTAAGCGTCCTCGCCCTAGAAGCTTGCGCGGCGACTCGTTTATGTCCGTGACAGTTTTTGAATAAAAACTTTCATTACATGACAGGTTTTACTAGTAGAAACAGCCTTCATATGTCGTTAAGATCACATTAAATCAAAAAAAAAATTACACAGTAGAATATATATACACAGTGTGAATCATGAATAAGTAGTAAACAGAATTTTTGGTTTCTATAGCAGTATTGTTAGGTAAACTCACTGCATTAACTCTAGAAGTAAACAATTAAACTTTATTGATAATAATTTGTAATAGTGTAATAGAAAATAGTTTATTTAAAAAAAATAACGCTAATTTCACACGTACTTTAATAAATATTCAAAATGGTCACCTCCTAATTCATCACACAACTATAAGCTTCTCCTGTGGTTGTATTTGACTCTCCTTAGTACGAATTCTTCGGCCTTTACTTCGTCTAAAGCGGCTATGATTTTAAGTCGAAGCTCTGCAATTTTGTCGGATACCTGCTCCTAAACCTTTTTCTTAATTTCACCCCAGAGGTAAAAGTCCAAAGGCGTTAAGTCAGGATTACGTGGTGGCCATTTTATGGGTCCATTTCGGCTTATCCAGCATTATCCAAGTAATCACGGACGTCACGATGAAAATGAGCTGGCGCTCCGTCCTGCTGATAATGTAAGTCCACTAAATCAGTATGGAGATAGCTTGGCCCATTCTGACGCCACTGAATCACTGTAAAATTGACGATATCCGCCTAAACATTATCCGCCATAACCTGATATGCATTCTTTCACACAACGTGTGGGTTTCGTTCACTCCACCAATGTTTGTTGTGCTGGTTCAAAAGTCCGATCCTAGTAAATGTCGCTTCTTCAGTCCAAAGGATGTTTGTATCTTGATTTTGCAACAGCCAACGACAAAATTTAACCCTTATTGCGTATTCTGCTAACACAAGATTCTGTATGGTCTGAAAAAGAAACGGATGTTGGCCAGACGCATTAAGCAAACACCACACGTACATTTGGCTTACATGAAAGCGTCCAGACGCTTATGCCAGCAGCTTGTCTTGTACTCGCTTGTGGGTTCCTGTTAAAGAAGTTCCCTATCCGTCGGTACAGGTATTCTGGACGAATACCTTTCCTTTGCCTGTGCATGAGCTGGAACAGTAAACTGTCCATAGTCGCGGAGATTCTTAACCATGCTACGAATCAGGTTGTGTGTCGGCACTGGTGACTCGGGGTAACGTTCTTGAAATGCTTCTCGTGTTTGCTCTGTACTATGCGTTTGAGCGTAAAGTCTTATCATATGGAAACGTTCAATTAAAGTGTAAGGATCAACATCGATCGACGTCGATTGATCGTCAATCTGCGCAAATCGGAACTGGCAACGTCGATCGATTGGTGTGGTAACACCCTAAGTATATGCAGCCGGAATTTTAAACGCGAATTGATATTATTTTTCAGTTGTAAGGTCCACATGTTTAAACTAAAGTTAAACAGTATGAAACACATATTTCTTTTTACGACTTATGTTTCACCCGGTAGGTATAATTTACTTTGTAAAGACATGGTGTGATTTCAAAATCAAATAATGGTGCAGAAAGTCAGCGAAGATCGGTTGCTATTGGCAACAGAGAAACAAAGGTCAAACCAAAATATATAACCTCTTTACTCTATAATAAAAAACTGTATCTTTGTAGTGATGACTAGTTTATATTAAGTAGGGTATATTTTCAACATAATATCGCAACAAGTATCGCTAAATAAACTTTATAAAAATTGGTCTGATTACGTAACATCCTATATAAAGTTGAAATAGATCTATTAAATTCACGCCCCAAGTCAGTAATTTCTTGCTTCACGTAATAAAAGGCTTAAAGATGCTCCGTTCAGTTTAAACTGTACCCATTTACACGCTTGGTTAATTTCAGTACCAGACACTAATATCTACTAATTAAGAGAGAAACCTTCTGAATACATTTCGCAGAATAAACTTTTGTAGGTGTAAGTCAGAATTTGTCTGCGAATCTATACAAAGTTTTCGCGATTCGCGAGTGTCTAACTTTTGGTAACTGGTGTTAGTAATTGAGAATTCGCTCCGCGGGTGAAATTCAAATTTTGCACTTTGTTTTATAATGCATTGTGGGAATCAAGTTTGGTTTTTGATTGGTTTGTATAAAATTGTAAAAATATGGCATTGTCGATATGATATGGCGCCAAAACCTTAAACACAAGTAATAGTACCCTTCAAGTATTTGAAGTGTTTTATGGAAAATAGCTTGTTACTGCTTTATATTACAGTGGTACTGGATAGATCGCGGAGTCTCGGTCTGCGTGCGTTCTCGAGCGCACGTCGATCGCAGACGCCTTCCCGCTCTTTTAGCCCCCGCGCTAATTGAGCACCCAAATTTCACTGGTTGTTGTCGTAATATATAATTTCATAGTTGTATACCGTAATAAGTTTCTAACGCCGTTTTCACGGCGGACAGTGGCTCGTTAACCGTACTTCTAATAAGTTTCTAACGCCGTTTTCACGGCGAACAGTGGCTTGTTAACCGTACTTCGTGGAACGTGAGCTTCGTCGACGGGAATTCGTCGTTCCAGGACTTCAAGTGCCGTGTTCGAGTAAGTTATCCGCGTCGTTCTCAACCGCTCTACTGCGTGTAGGGTGGTTTTAGGAAGTTAGTCATCGTTGTTAGGTTCATATACTGTCCCTCCCCAACCCCTCCGCAATGGCTTCCCTAAGCTCTGATGAGATTAGGAAGAAGTTACTTGATAGTACCGGTGCTGAAGGCATGTATATAAATGCTGACAAGTACCGTTTCTTAGATTCTCTCATCCCTCATTTCATGACGATAATGTCCAAAAATGGCCCCTCAGGCCACCCCAGTTCCCCAGACCCCTCAGGTCTTAGGCCCTCCCGCGTCCCCTTCCTCCAGTGACATGGAGTGCGAAGTAGACGCCCCTCTGCGCCGCAAGCGCGCACCCGCGACTGAGTCTTCCTCTGACGCCACCACAACTGGCCCTGAGCCTCCCTCTTTCACCCTTGTTAAGAAGCGCTCTAAGAAGCGCTCGAAACAAGACCCGGCGCCCTCCACGCCCGTCCCTACACCCCCTGCGGCGTCTTCAACGCCAGCTGCCCCGGTGTCTTCAACACCCGCTCCGGCCCCAACTTCTGTCAAGGCCAAGGTCCCACCACCCGTTTTCCTTCGGGAAAAGGGTAAATGGACTGAGGTCTCGACACTGTGCAATGAGCACAAGATCCATTACACCCGAGCGGTAAACTCGGGTGAATCTATTAAAATCACTGTCTCGTCGATAGACGATTTCCGAGCTTTGACTAAGCTCCTCACCGATAAGCAATATGCTTATCACACTTATGCTCTGTCAGAAGAGCGTAAGATTAGAGCGGTACTCAGGGGAGTCCCGTTCGAATTATCGAACGAGGCTATCCTTGAGGATCTGCAGTCCCAAGGCTTCCCGGCACTCGCGGTGCATAAAATGCACAGCAAGTACGGGAGGCAACACCCTCTCGCTTTGGTGATTCTCGCCAACGTCCCCGAGTCCAGAGAGATCCTGAAAGGGGTTAGCTCAATTTGCGGCCTCTCTGGGATCTCGATCGAGGCGCCTCATCGCCGCGGTCATCTCGGCCAGTGCCATCGGTGCCAGTTGTACGGGCACGCGGCGGCCAACTGCCGCGCACCGCCTAGGTGCGTCAAGTGCCTGGTCCCGCACTTCACTAAGGAGTGCAATCGCACTCCTGAAACTCCCTCTCCTCCCGATTGCGTGCTTTGTGGCCAGTCCGGCCACACCGCAAACTACAGGGGCTGCCCTCGTGCACCCCGTTGTATGCGTTCCAATCCCAAGAGGTCGGCAACCAAACAGGCCCCGCGCCTTTCTCAAGAAAACTTTCCGCCGCTGCGTAGCCGGGTTCCTCCGGCTGCAAAGCCTACACAGTCTAGGCCTGCCCCAGAAAACTGGAGGCAGCGCCCCGCATCGAATCCCATCCCGGCTCCTCGCCCATACAAACCCACTCCTCAATCCTCCGTAGCAGACGATATGCGTATCGTCTGCGACGCTATAAAAAATGTCGATGTTAGTGAAATCGCAGTCTTAGCCCGTAAACTTAGGGCTTCACGTACTCCGACAGAGCGTTTGCTAGCTCTGGCGGAGCATAGTTCCCTTCTCAATTCATTGTAGGTTCATTTAAATGAATTGATCCCTAAATCATGCTTCGGCCGACCTCTGCCCAGCCCCGGCTTCACCGGAGGCTGCCCAGAACGGCCACCAACGCATGTCCCTTTGAGCACCTTCAGTGCAACTTTCACTACAGGCGGAAGACCCGCTAGCGGGTCTCTGCCAGCGCGCCCAACTTCCCGACGGGTGTCGCTTCCGATGAAGGCTAACGGTAATAACTACAGCCAACAGGTGGTTTTTAGTGGGTAGGTGCCATTCTGGTGAGTCCCACATAACCCCCCCGCAGAGGAATTTACCTGCGGGCGGGTATGCATGACGCATCTTCCACCTCCCTCCCGCGAGGGTGCCTCGGCAGCAAAAAAAAAAATAGATCGCGACCTTTCCGAAAGGAGATCACCCGCGTAATTTTCTCCACTTTATGTGACACGAATTTTACTTGAGCGATTCAACCTATTTTATTTATTTATTTATTTATTTAACAATTTATGTACACACATTAGAAAATATAAAATTGACTCGCGTATATGGTAAGGTAAAGAATTCCACAATCTGACAGCATGAATAGTGAACGAGTAGGAGTAGAAATCAGTTTTATGAGATTTAATTTGAAGGAGAGTACGTTTATGTGCTCTACAAAACGCATCATTAGAATGGGTAAACGAGAACCGCTCACACAGGTAAACTGGAGAGGATGGGTTAAAAAGGACATTGAAAAGGGTACAGAGGATACGGGTGTTTCTACGCAAGCGGATGGGGAGCCACTGAAGCTTTTTGCGGTATTCTGAAACATGATCGAATTTTTTAAGCCCGAAAACGAAGCGGATACAGAGATTTTGTAGGCGTTCCAATTTATCCAGAAGCTCTTCAGTGACATCCAGGTAAGATACATCAGCGTAGTCGATGATAGGTAAAATCAGTGTTTGTGCCAAAGAGATCTTGGTTTGTAAGGGCAGAAAAGTCTGAAGGACCTTTAATTTATGCAATGAGTAGTGCACTTTACGGCTGATTTCACAGACGTTAGCACGCCAAGTGAGATTTGCGTCGAAGAGTACACCTAAATTCTTCACTGATTCTGTGAAAGCAATGGGTATATTGTCCAGGGTCAAAGAAGGTAAATTAGAAATGTCAAGACAACCGCGCACGTGCCGACTGCCTAAAATCATTGCTTGAGTCTTGCATGGATTTACCTGTAGCCCGTAAGATTTGGCCCGTAAGATTTGGCGACCTATACGTTTGAGTTCAATGTTGAATTCAACGATAGCAGAGCTAGCTTCGGAGACTGTAAAGTGGCGGTAAATTTGCAAGTCATCAGCATAAAGATGAAAATTACATGACAAAACCTTGGTTATGGAGTTAATAAAAACAGAGAAAAGTAAAGGAGAGAGAACGCCACCCTGTGGCACGCCAGCAACTAGATCACACCAGTTAGAGTAAGACTCATTAAGGCGGACCCGTTGGGAACGACCCCGAAGATAGGAATTAAACCAAGCAACTGCAGAAGAGGAAATATTAATAGATTTTAATATGGCGAGGAGAATGTCAAAGTCTACTGAATTAAAAGCACTACTGAAGTCAAGCAACACAAGCAGTGTAAGAGATCTATTCTCCATTGCCCATCGAATGTCGTCAGTCACATTAATGAGGGCAGATACTGTGCTATGCCCTGGTCGAAAACCGGACTGAAATTGACTGAGAATATTGTTTGTCGATAGAAATATAGAGAGTTGATGATGGACAACATGTTCGAGGACTTTGGAGAGGAAAGAAAGAATGGATATAGGACGGAACTGTGACAGTGTAGTAGGGTTAGAGACTTTAGGTAGTGGGATAACAGTGGCACGTTTCCAGGAGGATGGGAAAGTATTCGTTTTGAGTGAATGGTTGAAAATGTAGGTGAGAATAGGCAGAAGTGTAGGTAAGATCATGGTGATCATCCTTGAACATATGTTGTCATCACCAACCGCCGATGACGAGACGGAGAGAACTGATTTCCTAACCTGATCTTCAGTAATATTTGTGAAAGAAAAATGAGGGTGTGTGTCATGAACATTCATTAAATCATTTAAGGTTATGGCTTTAGTGTTAAGACATATGTCAACTGGAGGAATGGAAAAATGTTTGTTTAGGTCATTTAAGTCAATACTATTAGGGGAAGCTAAAGGAGATTTACCTATACCTACAGACTTTAAAAATTTCCAAACTTCTGCAGTGCTATGGTTGACGAGTGAAGAATGAAAGTATTGTCTCTTGGCATCTCGACACAGGCGGCTGCAATGATTCCGAAGGTTCTTGTAGCTGATTAAGTTGCGTTCTGATGGACAACGCTTATATCTTCTCTTCGCCTTATCTCTGGTCGACATAGCTTGCTTAATGGAGTCGGAAAGCCATGGTGCAGGGTTATGTTTGATTTTTATACGCTTCAGAGGTGCGTGATGGTCATATAAATCCAGAATAAGTTTATTAAAGCAACCAACCATGTCATCTATATTACATTTATTTAAGACGGGTGCCCAGTCGATGGTACTAGCATCACGCTGCAAAGACCCAAAGTCTATACTGTTGTAGCTGCGGAGGAGTAAAATTTGTGGTTTACATTTGGGAAGGCGTACTCGGTAGGATAAGAATATAAGATCGTGGTAGGAGAAAGGAGCTGCAAGTTGACCGTGATTTGCTACGTTAAAAGGAGATGATACTATCATTAGGTCAATTAGAGAGGGAACGCAATTCGGAAAACTATGGGTGGGAGAAAGGGGTAAAATAGATAAGTTAAATGAAGATAAAAGAGATTCAAGTTTGTGGCAACGGGAGTTGTTTTTAAGAATGCACGTATTGAAGTCACCTAGCATAAGTATATGATCATATAGCGGACATATATCGAAAAGAATTTTTTCGAGAGCTTCGAAGTAGTTTATGTTCATATTTGGGCTATGGAAAACTGTCAGTAATAACTTGGTATGACGCACAGAGACTTCAATACCGAGGTATTCAGCAGACTCCGAGTAAAGAGAGGGGGAAGCGAAAACGACTCTATAAGGTATGTCGGCACGAAGATAGATAGCAACTCCACCACCCCCCTTACCGGTTCTATCATTACGAATGAGGACAAATCCTGGAAGAGAGTATTGAGTGGAAAGGAGGGAAGGTTTGAGGAACGATTCGGAGATTAACAGTGCGTCTACATTGTCGCTACTGAACGTTGACAGGAGGTCGGAATAGTGACTGGGAATGCTTTGGGAATTTATGTGAGCGATTTTCAGATTAAGTGGGTGACTTTGATAAGCGGAGGAAAGTTGGTCATGCAAAGTCAGAGGCGGTGATAGACGACTTTCTGCACTAGAGAAGCTACAGGAAGATGAACAAGAAAGAAAACTGTTGTCAATATCACTACTTATGTTCATTGAATTTAATAACAATATACTACATACAATAAATAAGAGTCTATAAATGAGTTATAAATTAAATAGATTATTATGCATAACTCACCATACGCAGCAATATAAAAACATTAAATTAAAACAGAAAAAAATAGTTTAAATATTGAAACAGAATCAAGTAAGAAAAAATGTTATGCGATAATTAAAAATACAAAATTAATACACAAGACTTGCCACTATTGGTGAGTACGGCAGACACAGGTATAAATGAGTACAAAACAGAACGCAGCCGTAGCCGGACGTCACCTTGTTTAGCTGTCAAGTGACATTTTAGTTGTCAAGTTGAAAAAGTAAATAAACAATGAGGTCAAAAACAAAAATAGACAACTGAGAATTACCGACATAAAAGCTAGTAAAAAAAAATTATAAGACAAACTAATTGGGAAGATGGCTAATTCTGTGACAAGATAATGAATATATTATATTGAAAAGATCTTAATGACGGCGCCGAGTTCTCTTAGGCGAAATTGCAGCGGGCATAGAAGCGGTGGCCTGTGCAGAGAGCCCAGAAACTTCACAACTCGGATACTGGGAGATGATTTGTTCGAGGGAAGTCATAGTTTCTATCTTCAGCCTGGATTTGTCAGGAAGATTAATTAAAATTTTACCTTCGACTGTCCAACAGTTAGTGATACCGAAGTGTTTGCGAGCTGAGACAAATACTTGCTGCCTTGATTTGGTCAGGAACTCAGAGATGGTGATTCCTGTACCCTTCAAGCAGGTCTTGCTATCCCAAATGCTGTGGCGAGTCTCCACATTAGTGAACCGAGCAAGAATTGGTCTAGTTTTGCCAGTTGAAGACCTTCCTAACCGATGACAAACTTGTATGTGGTTACTATTAACATTGTTCATCTTCATTTGGTCGGTTATAACTTTATTGACCACATCATAGATCTTTTCATTTTGCTTCTCAGGAATGCCATGGAATAGGAGTATCTTTCTTCGTGATGCTGTTTCTTGTCTGTCTTGGCCAAGAGTGAGAGATTCAATCGCTAACTTCAGCTGCTTAAACATTTGCCAGACCAATGACTTGAAGGACATGAAGTCTTGGGACAGTGTGAGGAGATCAGCATGTACAGGAGATTTACCAGCGACTTTATCCAGTCTGCTCTCATATTCACTAAAGCGTGTTTCAAACATTTTGGCTAGTGCTTCCATGTTGTCTTACAGATGCTCTGTTACTTTGGATATATTGATTGGAGAAAGTGTTTTAGAGAGTGCAGGTGAGTTATGCAGCTGATTATAACATTAGTTAGTTTAAACTAGTTAAAATACAAATATAATTAATTAAAAATGCAAGGACACTAAATCTGCGTGTTAACGTCGCGACTACCCGCGTTTTTCTTATCCACGTAATCAAGCCAAAGTTTATGATGCTTATCAAAAAAGGAAGGTACCTTATGTACATACATTTTTTGAACTTTGCTAAAAATGGAGTCCTAGTGTAGCTTTAAAAAAAAAAGGGAAAAAACCACAAGTAGCTACTTTAAAAGCTCTACGGTTTAAGCCTCCAATGGTCTTTAAATTAGTAAAATCGAATCTAGTATTATTATTTCCTAAACTTAAAAGTATCATGTTTTAATGTTGTAAGCCAAAAACTGTAATTTTCGAAACCGGTGTGGTTTGTATTTGTGTTATTTCTAAGAAATGATTTCTACCAAAATAAGTTTCCTTATAAGAATTTCTTCTGGACCCGCAATTTGCTTGGCTTTAACCGTTAAGCTAATAGTTTTATGAGCAAAAAATATCCTTCTAAAAGCAACTGAGAACATTTGCCTAAGAGTGTCATAACGTTAAAACTTAGCGATTGTATTAAGCTACAAAGTGCGATGTTGAACCGCAAACAGCATGTCGTTTAGCTAGTAATGACGCAACTATTTAACCGGGTTATGGAGTAGTCTGCGGGATGTTAATACTTTAACACTTCATTATCTTCTACTATACAGTTTGATTATCTATTAAACTTTACAGTATTCTTTCCCCGTAAGAGTAAGCTAATTAATGAGATGATTTTAAAGAGTAGCCAACTCCTCCGTGTCTCATACCCCGAGTGTCATAACCACATAACGTATTATTGTAACACATTTTGTGAAGGTAAATTTAGATCCCGACCACTCAACACTTGAAATAGCATTTTTAAATTATTTTAGTTACCATTTAGACGTTATTTGTTTAAGCCATGCACTCGGCTTTTTGTTTAAAAAAAAACGATGAATTTGAAAATTGCAGCAAAAGAAAGTTTAATTACGAGGAGCATTACCACGCATACTATAAGAACATATGTTTTCGTTACGTAACCATGGAAATGATAAGCTTAGATTATGAACTGACTCAATTCGAGTTCTTGTTAAATGCATGTTATCGGATTTTTTCCAGATAAAAGCGACCCACGACTTCACTTCTTTTAAGCTGCGCTTCTTCGAAAGCTGTGCGAGGAAGCTCAACGGTTGGCTAGAAAATGGCACCCAATAGGGTATAATTCGATCGAATATAACTTAATATTGAGGGCCCAGTCCTTTTATAATGTAAACGAAATAGTTTCTACACTTTCATGCTATCTAAGTGCTTTTATAAAAAATAATCTAGACAAATGATCTATGGCCTGGAGGTAAGCCAAACTTCTGGGAAAACCTAGAAAAGCACACGACTCAAGTTAACACACATAACATGTAAATAAATAGAAATGTACATTATAAAAAGGTTTTTCTTTAATAGAATTTGAACCGTATAATGTAAGAGGCAGGGCGACCACATAATACGTCAACGATTGATAAAAATAGGTAGCTCAAAAAAGACACTGGAGTCAAAGCACCAGTTCATTCATTAATTTGTGAAGTATATCCGCATATTTGCAATTCCACTTAAAACAACTACCTGTTTGCAGTTAAACTAACTATGTTCGCGACTTTACTCTCAAAAAAAATCAATAAGTAAAATTGCTAGAATAAAGAACTATAAAATGTGTATGGGGCGGGCCTTACACCGTGACAAGTTAGATAAAACAGCTGAATTACGTTAATTAACTAATTTATAATTGCCGAACTTATTATATTCTACTAAATGAGTGGAACGCGCTATGTGGGTGATTGCTAATTACGAACTGAACGAGTTTTTATAACTATACATGAAAACGTGCTTGATGAAGTAAAATGCTGCGTTGCGACCTACTTAAGTATGTACTCCGTACAAAATGAAAATGTATCACATTTTCATTTTGTACACACGCTAGAAAATGTTTTTACAGTTTGTTTGTATTCCTTATTGGTACATGTCTATGAAACACTTCAAGCATAAAAGACACCAGAGCGCTTTTGAGATAATTTTATAAAATCAGTTGAGCTTTAGTAACATACAAACGGACAAACTTTCACATTCAAATGTAATCAGATTGTTGAACCTATAGTTTCTGGTGCTGGTCTCGTGAAGGTGAACTGCAATGCAGCTGTCCAGTTACTGGTCGTGATACAATATAGTCACGATTTTGTATAAACACAAAGTTGTTAATCAATTACCGTTTAATTGTTTCTTGTTGTATTAATAAAAGTGTATTGAGCACAACATGAAATAAACATGTGTCTTTTTGTTCATATTCATTTTCAACGTAATAAGAACTTAAAATAATTACTAAAATAAATGAAATAAATAAGCGCTGGTTTTTTTTTACAACGGACCTCATTATGTGGTATTTTAATGTGATGTGATTTGTTAATGCTTACCGAATGAGTTATAAGCCAAATTATTTGTTTTTAGTAATAACTGGCTCAGTTATCTCACCTAAAGGAAAGTGTCGATGATTCAGTATAATTTTTAAAGCTCCGGTAGCAGGTTTTTTACCAAATATCTTCTATAGTACACGTCACACAACTTGGCGGCTCTGAAGTATCTGCGAGACGCCGCACAGAACACGAACGTGGGTGTGTGAAGGGTGCGGGGCGCGGGCAGCAGACTTTAAACATAAACTGCAGCTAACTTCAGAGCCGCCATGTTGTGTGACGCGCATAATATATTCGTAGCCGAAATACCAGCATACTACTCACCTGGTGGTATGTGGTATCCGTCCATCGACATCGATGGTCGTAGATGTTATATTTATTAATAGTTTTCGTGACTATAATCTCGAGTAATGATGCCAACCGTAGGCTGGAGTGGAAGTTGTCTTTGCTCCACTTGCACTGACTCGTCATTCCCTTTTTTTAAACGAAACAGAGCCACGTGTTTGTGATTATTGTGGCTATCAAAATAGAAAGAATTGTAGTACCACCTCATCACCAATTCGTTCTATACTTTAGATACCTAAACCAAAAAACGAAGTTTAAGTTTCTAACAACAAAACAATGCAACTTTTTAGTCGATTTTTGATTTGAAACTTAGTTTGTCTTTGAAACTTAGTTATCTCTTTCCAATGAATTCTGTAATTTTGTTGTTGTAGTTCTGTGGTTTTTGTATATGACTGAACACTCCATATATAAAACAAAATAAAAAGATGTAAAATAAGAATAGCTTAATTAAAAAAATATAACGTAAAAACTTTATATTTCACACAAAATCACAAAAAAAATTATTTTATTGATATATCGCCATCGAAATGTGACATTCGTCGTAAACCTACATTGCCTGCGTACTGCAAGGCGTTTAAAGAAAGTTTTCGTTCAGTTAGCTATTGTATGACAATATTATTATTTTTATTTCATATAACATAATAAATAAATAATAATGTTATATGGAATAAAAATGGGTTTTACTCTCCTATCTCCAAAGTCATTATATCCTTATACTTATTGACCACTGCGATTTGCACTTGCCGCTAGATACTGTGAATTTAACAATCAGGTGGCGATATACATATATTTACATACCATAATATTGTATCTTAGTTTAATCTCAACATAATTCTGATTTTGTAATACATATTTTATCACATTCATTCAAACATTGGCAGTTTATTGAAGCGATGTATACATTTGCTGAAGCTAATTGTTGTTTTGTTTTATGCAAAAATCAGGAAATTAAATAAAAAAGTGATTGAAGCTTTTCAAGTGAGTTCAGATAATACGTAAATGTATTCAACTTCCTTTTGTAATAAAATAGAGACTTGCATAACATTTTACTCAAACAAAATTTGGGTTTTAGAATTTTTATTTAATAAGTCGATCACACTATTGTACACGGCTTGTCCAGTAATTCAATCACATTTTTGAATAAATTGAATAAAATTTACATGATATTTACAAAATATGTAAGTAAGACACTCGAGATTTAGTTTTTTTATGATCACTTTCTACGTTTTTAACGGCGCAACTTTGTAAAAATGTTACTGCTAAAGCTTAACTCATAATCAACAAATAAAAAATATTTACAACGAAGTTAATTGTACAAATTTATCTTTTTTTATCGACCAATTCATTAAGCACAACTTCCTTTTTCTTGAATAAATCAAAGTTGATACTTCTTGTTCTAACAATCTCCCTGTAATTTAATGCAGATAGTTTTGGGGTTCTCGTCTTGTCTGGACTATCGAAATCCACGTGGTAGAGGCCGAATTTCGTTCTGAAATAAAAAACAACCGAAAATTACTTATCAAAAATCGAAATAGACTAGAATTTAGGAACATCCATATGAATTATGGATCTCTTCAAAGTCAAAATAAAGCCTTCTGACTGTTGAACTTGAAAAACCTTCATAATACATACAATATATTTGCAACCGCGCTGCTATCCCTGGTATGTTTTTCGTTCACAATTAGCGATTGAATAGGGAATTTCCCGCGATTTTTGCCATCGCTTTCAAAAATGATCGATTGCAAACAAACACACAAGAAAATATTTCTCCTTTTAAAAAGTGGTTTAAATTAACATTCGTTACTCATTTGCAAAGTCGTAAAAAGTTTATGAAAAGAACGTAGTTCAGTCTAGGAAATGCTATAATGCATGTAAATTACCTTAATTTCAATTACATTTACAAATCTACATTTAAAACAAAAGAAAAAAATTTTTGGCCGTAAAATATAACGAACATTAAATGAAAGATTGGAGGGATTGTTTGATGTGAACGATCAAATTAAATTGGCCGAATTTTGAAAAATTGTGGGATAGATAATTTCATTATTATAAAAAATACTTTTCGTGTAAGTACAAGTTAACGTTGAGTCCCCAAGCAATAACCAATATCATGGATGCGATAGCTTATTCGTAGAGTCCATAAAGAGTTTTTGTAAATTATCCATCTTTTTAATTAATATTTACAAAATTGATGTAAAGATAATTAAAATTAACTCTTTTAGTGTAAGATAAAATAATGCTGTTGATAATGAAATGATCTATAGAGTTAATTTCCCTCTAATATGGTTGAGGAGGGCGATGGCTGGATCCCGCGTTAACTCGTGAACGGGTGCCGTTTGAGGGTGTTCGTCGTTTGGATACTTGGGGGGAGGGAGACTTGCCGAGCTAACAGATGCAGAAAAGAATAATTTTGTATAGACATAAAGAGACTCTGTAAATTTATTTTGAAAAAAAAAATATACCCGTGAAGTTTCTTGCCAGTTCTTCTTCACGAAGGTTTTTTTTTCGAACTGGTGGTAGAATCATGTTTTATTTGACGTCAATAAGAACAAGTAATTGTCAATGTTGAGAAATAAATATTTGAATTTGAATTTGAATTGTTTGTAAAAACCTAATGTGTTTATGTACAACAAAAACTTCGCAAAGCTTGTTCTGGCATAATGTTTTTGTTTTAAGTGTTTTATTTATCTTCAAATCAAGTTATAAATTATGGTAATGGCTAAAAACGTTGACATTAAACACGAACGACGAATTACGCCAAGTTGCATCAGCTAATGCTTGCTGACCATGAACATAGGTTTCATGTGATATAGCCTCACGACTGTATATTTTATGGATAAATAAATCATAACTTGTAATTACAATGGTCTATATCCGTCTCTTTGTAGTGTATAAACGGATGTATCAATGCAGTATTATATACTCTAGGTTAAAAATAAACACGTTGTCGATATCGACTACAATGAGTTGAATCAATTCAAGAAACAGGAAATGACGAGAAGCTTTCCTGATTTTTGTAAGTTCGAGATAATAAAATACTAATTTAATACGAGACCACTTTCTAAATTGACTAATGCTTAGTATCTTTAGAAGACTGTCTTTAGATGTCTTAAGTAAATATTTTTTGTTGTTTCAGAAGAAGCCAAAAGTTTAAACCTAGTTAGTCTGTCTTCAGATTATTTTCTTTTGAAATAACGCGATACAATGCAATGTAATACGGCGTGACCATGTCTAAATAATTGAAACCACTTACGTGATTAAGTGTCCTACGTGATTGTGTACTAACACTAAGACTATAATTAACAGGCAACTAAATAACGGTGTCCTGTATTTCAGAATACAATGTAGCCTACGTTATAATATTTATTAGACTACATTAATTAACAAAAAGGCTTTTGACACTTAACGAATAAGCCCTCTCGTCAATCACACTAAGTGATATTGGTTATTTTTCGGGGACTCAATATAAACATGTACAAATATTTTTTTTCTAATGATGAATTGTCTATCTCGCAATTACGACAAACCGGCCAAAAATACGGAGGATTTCAATTTGATCGTTTATATCAAAAAACTCACGGGGCTTTCATTTGAATGTTTTGTTATTTAATTATTTTTATTTTAATTTAAGTTCTCGTCTTGGGCGGTACCAAAGTCTTTCCTATTTCAACTGAATTGCACTGAAACAAAAGCAATTCTAACAAAATTTTTCGTTCGGCAACTCATAGTCAATGTAGCAATCACAATCAACACCTATGACTAATGATGTCCACGTGGCGTATTCAATTTACTATCAGGTGGCCCCCGTGCTTGGTTACCTGCTATAAAAATTGAAAAAAAAATGTGAACTTGTAAATAAAAAGTCTTGCTTACACATATCCATCGCCCCATTCAAAATCATCCATCAACGTCCAAGCAAAATATCCTTGTACGTTGCAGCCATCTTCGTAAATGGCCAGCAACATTTGGTACAAATATTTGTTGAAATACGCAACTCGCCCATAGTCTTTTAGACTACCGTCATCACACATCCCGTTTTCGGTGATCACTATGGGTATCTGTCTTCCGTATGATTTGTTAATCCAATTTAGGAGTCGACGGAAGCCTGGTGGGTACACCTGAAAAGAAAGTTGAGATTTATTTAATTTAAAGCACATAATATCCATTAATAAGCACTATAGAAATTCCTGGGTCGTCAACCAAACTCGAGCGCTCGATATCAGAGGATTTCTGTCCATGATGAGGAGTTTTATATTAAGAGATTATCATCGTATACCAGGCCACTCAGTTAGTTTTGCGAAAAAAAGTTTTATGTCAGCTGACGAGTTATAATTTATTCTAAAAATCCGGTTATTTAAAAGTTACATGAAATTAATGAAAATATGAATTGCAGCTCTTACAGAATATGCCATTGAATTTATATAGAATATTTTTGTATAGACATAAAGAGACGTGAAGTTTCTTGCCAGTTCTTCTTCATGAAGATTTTTCCGAACTGGTGGTAAAGTCATGTTTTATTTGACGTCAATAAGAACAAGTAATTGTCAACGTTGAGAAATAAATATTTGAATATGAATTTGCCCTACGTACGTGCTACAAACTTGAGCATGTTCCAACTCTGTTACATAAATACGGGTTTGAGTGTAGGATCTACGATGACAAAGATCTTAACCCGCCCATTAACAGTGGCTATGACTATCACATATTTCGTTTGCCAAAAATAACAAATGGTTCTTTGAGATCTTGCATATGTGATAAATGGGTATTAGCCATTATTGCATATATCATAATTATTTTGCATTTTAGCTCAACAGATTTATGGCTTTTACACTCACAAGGAACTTGGCATAACAAGTTTTGAACATGTTGAATTAATAGCATTCCGCAAGAGTAAAACTAAAATGTAGGTGTATAAACGTAATTGTAAGCTATCTTTCTATGATAAAAGGATTCCAGGTGGTCTGCAATAGTAAGATATAGTAAAGGATTATTATTTGATTCTTATTTATAGCATATATCAAATATATAAGCGGTCCGTTTGATTTTTTACTTGCAGATTTACTTGTAAAAGTTAGGAATATTGTAATCGTATATAAATGATTATTATTTATGAAGTTATTGAATGAAAAAATGGTGGTAACAAATGTACGAATCAAAAGGCCCACATGAGCACTTACTATTGCGATTTCTGATATTTACTGAATTATATTTAAAGAAGTTTATCATTTTTATTATTTCGCACAAATCACGCTAGCTGTCAATAATAAAGCCGAACAAAAAACTTACTGAAAACCATGGAGCTCCAGGTTTAGGCCAGTCTGGATGTTGCTCCAGCCGAACTGCGGTGTCCTGGTCAATAGATGGCGTTGCCCATCCTTCTTCGTGGGTCGAAGGAGAGAATAAGTACGTTGTGTAGTGGTTCAAGCCAAAGAAGTCGGAGCTTCCCCGAAGCATTTCAATCTGTGGAAAACCATTTCTTTTTATTATTTGGGACTGATTAGTGAGTTTGTAAAATTAATAATGTCTTGGTTTATTAGGTGCCTGGACACTGCCTGTCACACTGGGCAACAACTTTCGCCGATTTTTGCGGTCCCCAACCAGTGCGATGGTGGCACAGTTCGCAAGCCGCACGATTCTCGATGTTGCATTTACATATCTAAATAATACATATTCTATCTATCAATACGCTTCAGGTCAATCAAGACCGCTGCTGAACAATATTATGTTACATACAACACGCTTGTGATTACTTCAACAGTTTGTCATGGAAATACATAGATCTGATCTGGGCATATTGCGTATAAGTTTAGAATTTCTCTAGTGCTTATTGAAAATCCTAAATTTGATACCATCTACAATCTGAAATACAATATTGTACAAAACAGTTATTTTGTTATTGTTATTTTGCTGTTTAAATAGATAGTAATTTAATCGTTGAGGAGAATATAAATTTTAATATTTTTCAGATGATATGTATAAGCGACTGTAATTCGTTTTTAAATTAAAACTATAAAAAACAAATAAAAAAGCATAAATACTTCCAATTATATATACTTATATGACAAACCTGCTTAGAAACCTCCGTAGCCCAATATGTATAAATTATATTTGTTATTTTAACTGCATTAAATACCCAAGAGTGTAATTGATACCTTTTTTTGATGTTGTTTTAGAAATAGATCCGTAAAGTATTATAAGGGAACCCCTAATTACCTCTTCTTTTGTAAAATAAGGCAGTCGAGATCTTTGGAAGCCCTGCAGACTGCTCATTCTATCGACTATTTCTCGCACTAAGGGAGGGTAGTCACCCATCTCGGAGAATATCGGATGAGCGTAAATGCCGAGCTGAAATTAAAATTATTTTTTTAAGGATAATAAATTCACAGAGGGTTGAATGTGACAGTATGAACAATTTCAACAAAATATCTGTCTTTCAAGGAAATCGATTGAAGAGCGATTGAATCGTGTATATTTAAATATTATAGATAATGTATAGATAATCAATAACGCAATTTAAAAAAAAAACACGAAATTAGAATGTTTTAAGTTATGTTGCAAAAAGAAAAGCTCTATTTTCGCGGGATTCGTGAGCATACCCGCAAGCAAATTTTTGCAACGAGTTTATGTGTCTCAAGGAATAACTACGATTATGCTACCAATACTTCAATACGATGGGAAGGGTTTCCTTTCCAAACATAAGTTTCTTACATTCATTTGTAAGTAGCGTTCAACTGCTTCTTTGTCTTCTTGACTAGTGCTATTCTTCGGTTCTGCCCAGAAAGAATCTAATGTGATTCCAATTTTGCCTGAAATAAAGAATTTCAAGTATGGTAACGATTAAATAAAATGTCAAATTATAACTCTACACTCCAGACAATTTCAAACAGCAGTGAAGAATAAAATATTTCCAGCAGTAGACTTAAAAAGTCCATTAAATTACTTTTTTTTAAAACGAAAGCAGGTAAATTCAAGATATTAATATAAATAATTCAAGTTTTAAGAAACAAATAGTGTGGAATACGGACGTCTGGATATTAATATTTTTGGTGTGACTTAGTGAGAAAGATCATTCAAAATAATTGCAGTCTATTTGGTTTCCATGGCATTCGTGACCATGGCAGTCATATTTGATTTTACTTCTTTAACAGAAATCGATATTGGCACCCTGCGAATAGAATCAGTTCCAAAAGGACTTTATCTTTGTGTTAGGTACAATTATACATTTTAAAATAAATCACGATTATGAAAATGTACCGTCTGTTTAGTACTCAAACAATAAAAAAAGGGATGTGATATGTTGAACGAAAATAAAATTTTGTATTTATAAATAGGTACGCTCTTGTGAATTGAACTTTCACTATTGATTGTTTTAAAGAAACACTACTGTATGATGTACTAAAGTAATAATAGTTAGAAAATACATTTGCTATTTCTTTGCGGGTCCTAACAGTAAATTTCAGTATCAATATCGTTTAGAACAAACCATGTAACAGATCAGATATCGTTTTAACCAATGTCAATAAGTAATAGATACCTTTTTGTGCTGGACGAAAATCTTGATCGTAAAGTCGATACGCCCTTGCGTGTGCCAACAAAATGTAATGTGAACAGAGATAGTCACCCACTCCACTTGATTTCAAAGCTGGCACGAAAATGTGTCCCCCATAACCCTGAAACAAGTATTTATTTACTTATTGAATATACTCATGTAAGAGCTAATATACACATTTAGCCCTTACATGGGTTATAGATTGCAATTGGGATAATATTACATGCGTTTATAGAATTCGAAGAAAAGTGGTTTAATAATAATAAATAATAAAAACTCTTTATTGCCATTAACAAAACAAAAACAAAGTACAATAAAAATTAATTAATTAAAGAAACTGACAGTTTGGGCAGCCTTATCGCTTGAAGCGTTTTCTACCAGGCATTCTGGTTTATGACTAGTTGTATGAATTCGTATGGGTTATTGACAGCTCAACTTCACATTTCTTCAAAATAAAATGATTTTCCTAGCGTATGATTCGTGTGGTTTTATATGGGAATTTCATGATCCCGTCAGAATTCACTTCGCGAGCAAATAATATACGGCAGCCTTTGTTGCTTCACTGAACCACTTGCTTAGGTGTCTAAGTAATACCTAGGTTATACACCAACGCGGCGCGTTTTCAGGTGGCAGATAGAAGCAATTATGATAGCCCTTTTTTAGAAGAGCTCGAATATTAGAATGGGAATGGGGAGTGAAGACGGATGCGTGTTCTAAATCATCTCCTGTTTTAGAAGCTTTTTTTTTGCATAAATTGATATATTGTGATGACTTGTTGATTGTTAAAGAAAAAAATAAAATCAATCAAAAGGCCCACTTAAAAACTTTAGGGTTTTGTTTTTTAATTATTTTATTATTTTGGTCCTAATAATAATTAAGTTTATTGAATAATATTTGGTTGCCGGCAGTGAGCTTAAGTTGCACGTCATCATGGTTATCATGCTAAAGATAAAGTAGAGCATACCTACTGTAGTACCTACTGACGGGATTTCAATAATGAGCAACCCCGGAGTAACACATTGTTTTTTCTTGAAATCCTCATCTTACTTTATAGTATTTAGTATATATACGATTAAAGAAATCACCACCACTTAAAATGCCATAAGGATGCACATTTACCAAGGCAGCGCGAGGAAACTTAGCGATGGGCAAGGGAAAAATCTATCAATTGTGTTAATACTTATTACTTATTTAACGGATTTCAAAAAATTCGCTTTCATTACGAAAATGAAATAAAAATATCCCCAGACAAACTGAATGGCTCCACAGTATTTGTTTATAAGCTTGTGTTATGGGTGGCCACACAGTGAACTGGAAGAAATCCAGAATAAACATACATGTACAAATAAAAACAATCATGACCTGAGAACAAATCTGTGTTCATCACACAAATGATGGGGACCTATGGCATGTAAAGCAGGGCTATTACCAGCGCGTGATAAAATTAAATCACCCTGTCAGTGGATTTTTGAACACAACGTCGTTGCTTTGGTTTCGATACTTAAACATCCCTTGAGAGATTTTTCTTAAATGGCTATGTTGTATATAAAACCCTCATGTATAAGTTCCAGATTTAAAGTAGAACGTGATATTGATTTATTATATGTTTTTTAGCATATTCATTGTTGCTTTACATTAAAATATATGCCAACCTTATCAATTGAGATCCAACGAGGTATGTCTGCCTACAGTTTGGCAACTTTTCAGCTTATGTACTTAACTTATGTAACGCAACTTCATTTGTAATTACATAAAAATGAACTTATTTATTTATTAAGCTTTTGTACTCACATTAAAACAATGTTGATGGGGTTCATTCATGGTTGTCCACAATTTGACGATGTCACCAAAAATTGAAAAAGCAACTTTAGCATAGTCTTCAAAGTAGTCCACAATTTTAGGGTTGGTCCAGCCCCCTAGGTCCATTAAAGGTGTTGGAAGGTCCCAGTGAAATAAGGTCACCACTGGAGTGATATTGGCTTTCAAAAGCTCTTCAAACACCGTGCGATAATATCTTACCCCATCTTTGCTTATATTGTTATCTGTTCCGTTTGGCAGCAACCTGAGCAAAATTTAAAACAAACATTTTTGTCTATTTTTGTTATAATTGTTATGAAAGAAAAAACCAATTAATTTTATGGAGATGGCCACTGTAATAAGCCGTCGTTCAATGCTAGACAGACAGCCGTTTGTACAAAAAATATTTTTTCTTAAAGATTACATTCTTATTCCAAGCAGATTTTTTTGCGAATTAAATTTTAAATAATACCATACCAGTGCTTCTATTTCAATTTTCTTTTGAAAAAAATATGTACGGACGTTTAATTTTCTATTAAATATATAAATCCTTAAGTGTCTTCAACATCTTAATTATACAATATTAATAAATTAAGTATAAATAATCAAATCAAGATGTGATATTAATGTTCAATTCAACTTGATGTAGCATATCTAATTGAACTAATTAACATTTAAACTTGTAGTACCTTTAATTATTCTTTGACCGACGTCACCTTTGGTTACAACAGATCAGGTTCTACCACAAAATATGTAAAAGGGGAATTACCAGCTAATAATTTATTATTGTTAATGGCAATGGAAAGTTTAACATAAGAGAGAGCTATATAGATATCTCTCTTCTATCCGAAATCTAATTTCAAGCGTTCTACATCGAGTGTCAGAGTGGAACAAGCGGCCTATTGAAAGCTCACAGGCCTATGACGTAGCGTAACGACTGTTATCTTTAGACAACAATCAGGACATAAGGCTAAGTGCTCCTCGAAGCATGGAAAAGCTAAAGTATTTAAACCACTGACAGTCATCCTAGGTATTTCCACACTGAACGTTACACGCTCCCAACTGTAGATTCAAATCCTAGTAGAGAATAACAGTAATTTGCGTGGTTGCGTAGTTAAAACATTTTTTATGTTTATGTAGGTTAATAATTATTCTTATGAACATCTTGGCCGTAGTCGTAATTTTAATGTTGCCTTGCGAACAATATACTTTAAAATGTTAACTAAACGTTGCGGTGACAAAAAGTTTTACTGTACTTATCGAATCAACACGAATCCATTCCTAAACAGGTTTCTAACACTGTCATAGTTCGTAATTGAAAATCAATTTTCTTTAGGTGATATAACAGACATTGCAAATCCAATCACAAATTAAAAAAAAACCCCAAAATGAGTTCCGTCGCTTCACGTCGATGATTCCAACTTTAGTTTTCTTCAGTTAAGTGTAATTTATTAATAACAGTATCCAGTAGCCTGTCATCAAAACATTGTTAATCATGTGCTTAGTGCAAGTTTGCGAGGTCTCAAGTTATGACCACCAAGTCGGGTTACAATTAATTTAAGATTGGTTATTTTAATTCCTAGCATATTGAAAGTTGTTTAAAAATATGTTCAACATTAGGACACATTTACACAGGTTACACTTTGTAAGTAAAAAAAATTAATTGAATTGAAATGAATTGAACTTTTAGCAGCATATACATTACAATAATAAAACAGCAGCAACTTGGAATGTATTTATTATTTTTCTTTTCTTCTTATCTTTTTACAAAAACAATATTCTATTTTATCAATGTCAATTTTTTATCTATACTTATAGAAACACAGTAGATTCGACTCGACGACATAGATAAATATTTATTTTGAGTAGTTCAAAGAGTTCAAACCATTTGCATTGTTTCCGTAATATAATTCTTAAATATCTTCATTCTTATTTATCAAAACTTGAGTTTGACACTGACTTTTTTAGAAATTTTTGACACTTGATAGAAGAATCGATGTAATAATTCAGTTTGCTGATTTAAGATAGATCTACATTCCAAAAAAAACTAAGTGAGCGTTTTGCAGTCGAAGTAAAAAAGCAGTAAGATATGTTTGTTATTTTTATTAATAACAATAGAATCGTGTGATCCATAAATCGATTTTGATCAAAAACGCAAAAAACCTTCAAACTGACAATGCTATCTTAACTTCTTTTTACAGGACTGTGTAAACAAAATCAATTTTTATTTCTGGAAATTTCGCAGTCAAATTCTAGATACCGTATTTTTTTATATAGCACTTAAATTTTAATCGGAAAATTAAAATCAAATGTTTGTTATATTATGATCAAACCCAACATATTTAGAGTGTAATATTACGATTCAGACAATTTTACGGCGTCAGATATAAATAAATGTTGAGTCAAATTTCTCCGACACACAACCATTCTACTTCATGAAATGAATAACTTTATAAAACTGAAAGTTTGAAACGAACTCGCTCCTCTTTTTTTTTTAATAGTCAAAGCCAAAATAGGCCAAGATTTTAGTGATATCTTATATATTCAAGATTTATTCACATTTCTTAATAAATTCTCCGCAATTTCCTTGACTAAAAAAAATTACACACCGATTTAGAAATCGTTATTCACACAGATTGTTTTCATTATAAGACGCTTGAAATTATTGCTGATAAAAATAAAATACTGTCAGTCT
This sequence comes from Marasmarcha lunaedactyla, assembly GCA_923062675.1. Taxonomy (NCBI): domain Eukaryota; kingdom Metazoa; phylum Arthropoda; class Insecta; order Lepidoptera; family Pterophoridae; genus Marasmarcha; species Marasmarcha lunaedactyla. The sequence continues at coordinate 4,384,345 of OV281344.1, forward strand.
TCTACTGTTCTTAAAGATTAAACATATGTTATTTTTAAGATTTATAATGTTTATCAGGTCGGGCAGATAAGTTTTTAGTTGTACACAAAGTTGGAACAATTTTAATCCTTCTATTATTTACTTTTTAGTTTATCATAGGATTGTAAATGTAAATAGGTTTATTGTGTGTTATGAAACTGTTACAATCATATATTTTATTTACATTATACTTAAATATGACAGTCTTTAGAAAAGTACCCACAGTCAATTCATATTATGAACAGCTGTATTGCAAGTAACTCAAAATTTTTGAAACTTTGCCTGTAGAAGTTTTTGAGACTAAACAATTTGCTTAGCGACAATCATACGCGTGAATGTTCCGCATAAATTATACGATCAAGGAGCAACATCTGATAAAGCAGAAGACTAGAATTTGAATTTATATATTTTGGGATAGAAAACCGGAGTTTAACCCAGTCTGAGAAAAAAATTAAGTTCAGTGATCAAATATACCTAGGACGCGATAGTATATTGAGATCACTGTACGAATGTCTGTTACATTTTTAAGGTCCTACCTACTAAGATGCATTTCAATTAAACTTCATAGTTCTTTGTTTCTTACATGTTAAGTCATATATTCTAAATAATAACTAGTACCATGATGTTTTCACACAATTCGAATATTGGTCTAATTTGTTATCACCTCTTCGTTTATTTACCTTGACATAGTAAGAACAGTGGATTAGCAATTATAATTTTGCTACAGATGACGTACATGCTAACGTAAGAAATGCCCTTCTTGCATTTAGAAGTGACTTGTTCGTTTAGACATTCACTATTTGTCTTTGCCAAACCCACAAATACCGAAATATATGCATACTTGCAAGAATAGATTCTCATAAGTTGTTAACCATAAAAATCTTTTTTTAGCAAATAACAGGAGATAAATAAAAACAAAAAACATTTCGAAAGTCGGTATCAAAAATCAAAATCGTGGTAAGAAACCCGTAAATTCCTTTAATAATTGTTAAATAACCGTGATAGTTTAAAACAAAAGATGTTCAATCCAGTGTTTTAGAACGTATTTCAGGGACCGTACAGGAATCGGAAATACTCTTACTTCCTAGTACATTTTCTACATCGGTTCAAATCTGCAAAATGGGATACCCAAGAACGCCAAATTTGAGTGCAAAAGAATTGTTTTATTTTTGTTTGACCGATGGCAATATCCATTTAGTGTTTTATTTATCTTTTTGGTTCGATTACGCTGCGCTTGCTGATCCTGTGAGAGCAACTTGTTGGGCGTAGGCGTGATTTTGTCTAATGAAAAGGACGTGGGGGCCGAGACTGTATTATACAATCAAGCGTTTACGTATTCGATTGTACATCAGAAGTTTTGTGACATTAATGTTTTTTTTAGTTATGTTAAAAAAAACATAATAGGAATGTAGTTTTGGACCTGTTTCTTATCGAAACAGTGAAAATAATTATGTATTGGTTACCGCTGACTAACAGGACGCATTTAAATAGGTCAACACGTTTATACTTAAAAAAAATTTTTGATGTAGTTGTATTTAAGACATACTATATTATATGAATTTATTATCACACCCCGTCAAAAAGAAAGTTAAATAGCAACTTTTTTATAACTAAACATAACATACGAAAGACTAAAAGAAATATGAAACATCATGCTAATACGTTGAGACAAGATTATTATTAAGATTATTTCTTTAGATTCTTATAAGAAACTTAATATTTACTAATAATTACTTGTAGCAAAGGTAACCAAATATAACGTCATCACACGAGTATTTTTGTCAAATATGAAAAGTCAGTACACTTTCTATCACGTACTTAAGCTTTTTATGATTCTTTTCTCTTTAATGAGCTGTCTATGGTAGTATTTATAAACCGGAATCGAATTAATAAACTAAGTTATCAAGTACAGTTTATCTACAATAACAGATTTTCACGGATTTTCAAGATACAAATAAATAATTTATTTGCAGAATGTGGTCTAGGCTAGATGTTACAATTAGCGTGTACAGCATATTCAACGGTTGTGACGGTGTGCAAATGTTAAACTGACTTTATTTGGAATACAATATATAATTGACAACAATTTTAAGATTTAAATTTATAAATATCAAAACTAAAACTAAAAATAGGTGAAATACGTAATTTAAATGTGTCTGCAATTAATAAATTTAATGTCAATATAAATGTCAATTAATAAAATTAAATATAATTTCAAATAATAACAAAATACTACATTAATTCAAAATAAATATGTCAAATACTGTGATTCAATAATATTATTAAATATCACATGATATTATCATTGATAACAATTTTCCAATGCAAATATTAATGTCAATAAAGTTTAAACAAATTCCATTAAATAATTATTGTCATATTTGATTTAATTAAATGATTTTCTTGATTAGATGAACCTCTATACTCTGACACCTCTAGATTCAGAGTGGATCACGCCGCCTTTACAGACTCTTTAAACCTCTGAGGTGTCTTCACGGCTGTTATCTTACCAGAACAACTTTGATCGACAATTTGAAGTAAGAGAAAGCTCAAATTCTTATGCTATATTTGCTATTTGTATGTATAATTCGCAATTGGAAATATTAGGCCATCAGTTACACCATGCAATATAATGTAACCTGTAATTTGCTGAAATACTTATGTAATTTTAAAAATGTATTTATCAAAGCACAAGCTAAAATAAGTTAATACCTTGGCCAAGAAATAGACAGACGATAGTAGTCTACCCCAAGCTCCTTTATAATCCTTATATCATCCATGTACTTGTGATACGAGTCTGTGGCAACGTCTGCGTTTAGTCCGTCTAATGTGTAGTTTGGATTCTTGTGTAGAAATGTGTCCCACGTACTTTCTCCTTTACCTGCAAGAAATGTTTTGTTTAAGTATACTTTTAGTTTTTAAACTACGAAAATAGTAATACAATGTAAAATGATATTTAAGGAGCGTCAGTGGCGTAGTAGTTAAGGCGCTGGCTGCTCGATCTGGGTTTGACTCCGGTAGCAGCCAAATGTGGTTTAACAGCCTAAGTACGTTAAGCTGAATGCTCCAACGGTGGAGACCAACACAGTGTGGAAATCCACATACCTTTGAAACTGTTTCAAAGGTATATGCGTAAAATCGACTAACAAAATTATCCTTTGTTGTCTTATCCTTTGTTATATATATATATATATATATATGTATATTATATATTATATATTATTATATTATATATATATATATATATTATCCAAATCTGTTCTACCTTTAATGTGAGCTTGGGTAACAAACCTTTCCATTTATTGTATCAGGCAGGATAGCTTTTGATTTCTTTTTGGGATTCTTATGATATGAAGGCCGAATTAATACGCATATATATAATGATCTCTTGGTCGTTCATTTTGTAATAAACCTGTCGAGGTTAGTTTGGTCTATATAATATACATATAATATCCATTGCCAAGATCAAGTCAAGGTCGTCGGAAGGCCTTAACAGGTACACACATAAAACCTTGGAAACCTTTCATAACTTTACTATATTTTCATAAAGATTCAACATTTACTCAACATATTCAACACAGATTTTTTTTAAATATATAGTCAAAAAACAGTGATTATCGATTTTTAGATTCTATTTTGATACCAATGACTGATGCCGTATAAAGTAAGAAATTTTTGGTATAACCTGATACAGGATCACCAAAAAATCTCAAATATAACTGGACACGCCAAATGCAAAATTTGGATTCCGTAAAATAAAGGAGCAAATAAGGGAGAGAGAAAAGGAAGCCTTGCACTAACCTGTCTTCTGCTGGTCGGTCCTGGAACACAGCTCCGATGGTCGGCTTATCCTGGGGTGGTTGGTGGACTTTGACCGTGGCGCCACGTTATCCAGGTTGCTTTGCTTTTCCGCGTTGATTTGGTTTTGTCCAAATATCTAGTTTGCTTAATGTGTATCCGATATTTTGTAAGAATACCGGCGCGGGAGACGAGGTGCTGATATCAGCACCCGGCGGTACGCTTAGAACGACAGTAACGGTAGTCGCAGCGATCAGAGGAAGAATCTTCGAGAGACTGACTTATTGTCAAACGTTCGACATAGTCGAAATGTAATGCAAGGCGAGGGAAGGGGGGTGGAAGGTGAGGTAGCATACAAAAAATTTGTTTTCTAAATAGATAACTAGATGGCGTTACCATTCCAGCCGCCCTTAAAGGGTCACCTTTAAAGACTATCATAGCGATTTAAATTATTACTATATTTAAAGTATGTGCGAAGCGAAAAAATACATATATTATACATATAAGAATATAGGTACATACTTATACTACGGATTATACATAAACTATAATATACAAACGGAAGTTTTCAAACGGAAGCTATGTCATTGAGTAGGAAGCGGACAAAGACGCACGACCGGTCGCAGATACGTTCCTCTAGCTGTCCTAACTGTAGCTACGCGAATAACTCCGTCCTTCGCGGGATGAACGCTCTCCACCACCGCTAACGGCCAGGCTAGCGGGGGTGAGTTGTCCGTTATTATGACAACCACTGTCCCGGCAGTGATGGAGCTGTCAGGTGTGTTCCACTTCTGACGAGTCTGGAGACTGTGGAGGTACTCTGTACTCCATCGACGCCAAAAGGATTGAACGAGTTGATCCAATAACGAATGTCTATGCAGGAGAGACACATTGTCTGACTCCACCGCGGGCGCGGGTAAAGAATAAAGTGGGGCGGTGTGAAGAAAATGACTTGGAGTCAGAGCTGCAGGTTCGGCTGGATCAGGGCTCAACACGGTAAGCGGGCGCGAATTTAGTAAACATTCAATCTGAACGAGGACCGTGGTGAGCTCTTCATACGACAATAGCTGCTGGCCGATTACTTTAAATAGGTGATTTTTAATGACCTTTACCATACTCTCCCAACATCCGCCAAAATGTCCGGCGGCGGGACAGTTGAACTTCCAAGTGATGCGATTATCAAGGAGAATTTCTTCGAAACGAGGTTGATATTCTTTAGTGATAAATCTGTAAAGCTCTTTTAGATAAGAATTAGCCCCTACGAAATTGGTCCCATTGTCAGACCGCATGTACTGCACTGGTCCGCGACGCGAGAGAAAGCGTTTTAGGGCTGCCAGAAAGCTAGGCGTGCTAAGGTCTGTAGCTACCTCTATATGAACGGCGCGAGTTGTTAGACAAGTGAAAAGACAAATATAAGCCTTTTCACTGCGTGTGCCTCTACGTCGGACTGGCGTGTATGGTATGGGACCGGCGTAGTCGCAACCTGTGTGGGTGAACGCCTTTATTGCGGGACGTGTGCGGCAGTCTGGTAAATCTGACATGAGCGGGTGAGCGGAACGCGGCTTCAATCTAAAACATCTGTTACATTTATGTATTCTATGTCTTACGACACGGCGGGCGGATAAAATCCAGTATCGTTGCCTAAGCAAAGACATCAGCAACTCGGGACCAGCGTGCGAGTGCAACTTGTGGTAGTAATCGATGAGTAAGTCGACGACGTGGTCGTGGCGCGGAAGTATTACTGGGTGTTTCTGCTCGTAGCAGAGTTCGGAGTTCGCGAGGCGGCCTCCGACGCGAATCATTCCGTTATGAAGGTACGGTGCTAACTTGTTAAATGAACGACTGCATTGTTTGCCGTCTCGTAAACTAGCAAACTCTTCCGCGAAATATTTATGTTGAAGTAATTCGATTACCTTAGATTCCGCGTAATCTAATTCGGAAAGCGTAACAGAAATTGAATGGCGGCGCGGTAATATTTTTGCAAATCTAAATACATAAACAAGTATGCGTAATAATTTACTCCACGATGAAATGCGTAGAGCGAGGTCATAAATAGTAGAGGACGCGGATAGGGTAGTAGCGTGTACGATGAATTTATGCTCTGGCATATCGGCAGGCGAGACGTCGTTGTCAATATTTCTTAGAGGCCACTGTGATACGTCTTCAGACAGCCACGTAGGGCCGTGTAACCAGAGTGGATGCGTTATTAGTTTCTGCGGTGTGATGCCGCGGGACAAGCAGTCGGCAGGATTTTCAACTCCGGCAACGTGGTAAAAGTTTTGTGCTGAAACGTTCTCGGAAATTTGAACAACGCGATTTGCGACGAACGTTTGCCAGCGATGGGGCGAACTTTTTAGCCAGTAGAGTGCTACTTTTGAATCTGTGAAGGCATAAATCTTTAAATTAAAACGAGGGCCGTAATGGTTTAAAACGGCACGAATCAACTTGGCGAGTAATACACAGGCACAGAGTTCAAGTCGAGCGATCGTATGCGGAGTGGAAGGCGCGACCCGAGACTTAGCACAAACAAGGCGCGCGCTTACACCACTGACGGAACTAACATGAAGGTATACAACACCTCCATACGCCTTCTCACTCGCGTCTGCGAAACCGGCAAGAGAAACGACGCACTCGTTGGTAACTCCTAAATGTCGTGAAATGCGAAAGTTATTGAGAGCCGGAAGTTCGCGACAGAACTGCTGCCACAGCTTCACAATATAAGCGGGCGGGGTATCATCCCAATCAACTTGTAGCTGCCACAGCTGCTTAATTATAAGCTTAGCGTACAGAACTGTGGGCGCCACGAAACCCATAATGTCCCATAATCTAGCCACTGTCGATAAAATCGAGCGCTTGGTGCAGACGTCATCGGGCGACGAGATTTTAAAATAAAATTCATCGGAGTCCGTTGACCAATGTAGACCTAATATTTTATGCTGCGCGTTTTTATCAAATTCTACTCCGCCGTCGAGTCTGTGGGTCGCGGGCACGTGCTCAAGGACTGCCCTCGAGTTGCTGTTCCATTTGACCAGATCCCACTGAGCTGACTTAAACATGTCGATCAGCTCTCGACTAGCATCTACAGCCGTCCTAGCGTCGGGCACGGAGTAGGCCAGGTCATCCATATACAATGAACTCGCCGCTATGTCACTCGCGAGTGGGTACTTGTGTCCCTCGTCGATGATTAACTGCTTCACCGTGCGCAATGCGTGATAAGGACTTGATTTTATACCGAAACATACGCGGTTGAATTGATAAAGTGCGAGCGGTTCATCTGGGCTAAAACGATAAAATATTTTTTGGTATCGACGGTCTGCTTCGCGGACAATAATTTGTAAAAACATTTGACGACAATCGGCGGTTATGGCAATAGCGTAAAGTCTGAAATTCAAAAGTATATTAAAAAGATCACCTTGCAGGTTAGGGCCACCATGAAGAATGTCGTTTAATGAAGCGGTAGACGTTGTTTTACAACTGGCGTCTAGAACGGGGCGGAGCGGTTTATCCCCGCTGACGACGGCGTGGTGCGGAATTACGTAACAAGGAAGCGCGGGGTCGTCGCGGGGCGCGGGTGACAAGTAGCCTTTAATTAAATAATCTTTAATAACATTATCGTAAGCTAATCTTAATTTAGGCGAAGCTTCTAATTTGCGTTCCAAACAAACGAAACGTTTGCGAGCGATTTCTGTGGAATCACCAAGCGCGTACACATCACCTCGAAACGGCAAGGCCACTGTATAACGGCCAGTGTCACAGTCCCGTTCGGTGGTGCATTTGTAAATATATTCACATTCAGTGTCGTCTGAACACTGAACGAGCGTATCGGGCACATCCTCGAGATCCCAAAATCGCTTCACTAGCACATCCAAAGAGTCATCCTCGGTCACGCAGCACGACGTGAGACAGGCCGTGCGAGCGGGCGTTGCGGCGGGCACGGAGCCCATTATTACATACCCGAGTATTGTCTCGATGGCGGGAGGCAATGAGGAGCCGGCGGCGGCGCGAACAACATTATTTAAAATTAAATGCGGAAATATCGAAGCTCCAAACAATACATCAATTTTACCAGGAATTGTAAAAGAATCATCTGCAAGCGTTAAATTATCTAAATAAGTAAATGAGGATTTATCGACCATGGCTGTCGGCAAATTGTCTGTAATATGGTTTACTAATAAACAGTTTACGTCATAATTGACATTCAAATTAAACCGCGATGCGAAATTAAACGTAACCGACTCGCTTACTTTGCTTTCTGTGCCTGCAAACCCCCGTATTATGGTATGCCTAATAGTTTGAGACTTGAGGCCCAATCGCTCACAACAATCTTTTGTAATAAAACTACTCTGCGAGGCGGAATCTAATAACGCGCGAACAGTGTGTAAAACACCGCGGGAATCGCGCGCCAGCACCTGGGCCGTGGCCAGCAACACCGTGGAGCCGGGCCGGCCGAGGCACGCGGCGGCGGCGGCAGGCGGAGCGGGCCGCGTCGCACACAACGCGACGTCCGCGCGGGCGTCGGCGGCAAGAGGCGCGGGCGCCGCGGGCGGAGGCGCGCGGGCCCCAACCCCGACCTCGCGGTCAAAGTGCAGTAGCGAATGGTGTTTCAATTTACATATTCGACAATTAGTGTTTGAATTACAAGATGATACCCGATGTTTCAGACTTAAACAATTAACACACGCATTATTATCCTTAACTACTCCAAAACGTTCGTGCGGCGTCAATTTATTAAAAGCAGAACATTTAAACAAATGAGTATGTGTAAAGTTAGAACACAAACACTTGTTTCCAGCGGCCGAAGTACTAACAACATATGATTGATATTTCGGCGGCGGCGGAGCAATACTATTTTTCGAACGCTGCTGGTGACTTAAGCGAGTTCCACCAGGCGTATTGGCGGATGCGGCGGGAGTGACGGCGGGAGTGACTGAATGTACATGCTGGAGTATCTTGTTTTGGTTCGAAATGAATTGTACTAAGTCACTAAAAGTCGGTATGCAGTTAGGTTCGCCGCGGGACTCGAACCCACGCACTGTACCTGGGTCTAATTTCTTTAATGCAATATGCAGAACAAGCGAATCAAATAAATTATCTAATTTTAAGTTTTTAAGTGCATTAACTGCACTTACAAAGTGTTCAGTAAACAAATCAAAATTAGCTGTAGTAGCGGTAGTTATCGGTTTGAAATCAAATATTTTATTCATATAAACCGAGGCAAAAACTCGTTTATCTTCGTATTTATCTACTAAACATCGAAATATTAGATTATAATTCTCGGCGCTCGGCGTAATACCAGCGCACGCTGAACTAGCCTTGCCCGATATTTTACCCAATAAATAATAAAGCTTTTCGGCATCTGTTAATGATGTGTTATTATGAATTGTAGTCTTAAAACTCTCATAGAAAAGCGGCCACGAACATATTTCTCCATCAAAAGGAACAATTTCCATTGCAGGTAATCTAGGTCTGTTGCCCTTAGGACCCTCAGAGTTTTTATCTAAATAGTTCGTTGCACTTTCCGTATATTGTGTAACCAGTCTCTTTACACGATTGAATAATAACTCAAAGGAAACTAAACTTTTATAGTCAGGTAAAGCGTTTGGGTTTATAGAAAGAAGCCTCTTATTATAACAATCTAACACAGTTTGAAACTCTGAACGAATGACGTCAATGTTACTGCTGGCGTCAAGGAACATATCTACGCTGTTTGTATCGGTGGACGAAATCGCTTTCGATAAATCATAAGCATGCTGTAAATACTCGAACATAGCTTCTCGTTTAGCTTGTAACATCGCTAAATCTGCGTCATACTCGCGTTCGGTACCTTTATCCTTAGGCATTGTGCTTAATTACCAAATACCTAGATCAAACTAAATACGAGATAAACACCGAAGGAACGTTAAATAAATAGTTTCAAACCTATTACTTAAGAGCGAGCGAAATATTTAGCGGTGTTGTTTGCTATCTACCTACATAAAAAGTAACCGTTGGAAGAAAGATCTCGAACTTACAATTTTATTAACCTCTAAAGTACCAACTTAAATAAATACCTATGAGGAATATCTAAAAGATCAGTATATTTTGTGTAGTTTTTAATGCGATTATGTAATAAATAAGTAATATAAAAACGTACCTAGTCAGAGTTTTTACGTCTTACGTCGGTAGTTCGAAATTGTAAACGTAACGGAAAAAATTAATTACATTGAGTTGCTTGATGCGTATAATGTGGAGATTTCAAGAATGGAATATTTAAATTAGACTGGGTAAATAATGGTTTTAGCGGTAGGTTCTAATTTAGGAAAGAATAAGCGGATATAATATGAATAAATATAATAAGCGCGGGAAGATATGAGCGGTTGAATATGAGCAAATATACTAGTATAATGCGAATAAATATTAGTATTTAAGTAAACTTAACGAAGTAATTTCCATTAAGGGCGGTTGGAATCCGACTCAAAGGACCAAGTAATATATGGACACGCCAAATGCAAAATTTGGATTCCGTAAAATAAAGGAGCAAATAAGGGAGAGAGAAAAGGAAGCCTTGCACTAACCTGTCTTCTGCTGGTCGGTCCTGGAACACAGCTCCGATGGTCGGCTTATCCTGGGGTGGTTGGTGGACTTTGACCGTGGCGCCACGTTATCCAGGTTGCTTTGCTTTTCCGCGTTGATTTGGTTTTGTCCAAATATCTAGTTTGCTTAATGTGTATCCGATATTTTGTAAGAATACCGGCGCGGGAGACGAGGTGCTGATATCAGCACCCGGCGGTACGCTTAGAACGACAGTAACGGTAGTCGCAGCGATCAGAGGAAGAATCTTCGAGAGACTGACTTATTGTCAAACGTTCGACATAGTCGAAATGTAATGCAAGGCGAGGGAAGGGGGGTGGAAGGTGAGGTAGCATACAAAAAATTTGTTTTCTAAATAGATAACTAGATGGCGTTACCAATAACGAATACAAAATTATATACTTTTATTTTGGTGGTAATAAGACTAAGGTGGTACACGGCTGTCCAAGATGTATCAATTCACACAATACTTGAAAGTTCAGGATTGAATTTGGCAGATCCACTCTTTGGCAAAACCGACCAAACGAGCGGAACAGGTATAAACGGGTGGAATTTCTGTCTGTGCCTAGTTGACCGGTGGAGAAAAGGGGACAATTCGATCAACTGTAAAAGAGCTTTTGCACACTCGGGAATCTGTAAATTAACTTTACGACGATGTTCGAGACTGCGTAACCTGGAAGATGAGAATTCGGCGTCTTTTATAAGTCTACAGGGTCTTTGATCGTCAGAGTCAATCGCTTGAAGCTGCTACTTTGCAGAATCATCCTAAAGATCCACACAAGATCGAACTTGGCGGTATAAAGGTGAAACAGCTTTTCAGAGTTGGAATACCTTGCGAAGATTCCTAAGTTTAGAAAAGCTGTGTGAGCCGTGGTTTCTATCTGTCGGCCAGAGTTAAGTTTTGATGATGAGGTTAATACTACGTGTGGACTACGAAGAAAATGCTGCAGATAAGTATTTTTTAAATAAGATACATATATATTAAGTTAATGGACTCGATTACTTGTTTTTATAACAAATATTTTTCAAACAGCTAGATATCAAAATTTGGAATCAATAAGTTGTATAAAATAGACGGTGTACGGTTTTAAAGTTTTAATTTTGTATATATCAGATTTATAATTGTTAGGTAGTATTCAATTTTGTTGATTTAAAATATTCCTTTGTTTACATTAACTTACTCCCTTTACCTCTATAAATAAATGAAAATATTTCATGAAAAAAAGTTGTAATATACTCATATTTGTAGTAAATATACGACACGATTTAAAACATCAAGCAAAAAAAATGTTTTATACCAATCGGATTTTTTTTTGCTAAATATGTATATTCCTTAATATACTTAACATTGTTTTATTGGTCAAGATAACATAATATACGTTTTTAATACGTGTACAAAAAACTTAGATACTTTGATTAAAACTTTTCCTTATTATAAATACAGTAACCGATCTTACTGAACTACCTAAATGGATTTCAGATGGAATTGCGTCCATAGACACAGTTAGTCACTATTTTACTGTGTTTATGGAAGTTCACACCTACTAAGGTAAATTTATGCTAAGCATAAAGTATTTTTGATTGACATAATGTCCTAAGAAACAAATATGTAAATTTTATTATTAGATTCGAAATCTCTGCTGTAAGATCCATATAAAAAGTGAAAACATTACAAGAGAAAGTGACGCCTTGTGACACCAATATATTAAAAAAAAATTCGAAGGCTTCTATTCATATCAATGCAAATGTCCTCATTGTGTTAATCAGTTGTGAGGCATTATAGATATCCTTAATTTTATGTTTAACAGGCCGCAGGCAACAGTGGACGCATTTAGTGGTTATTGATAGAGGTTTATAATTTTTCAATTAAGCTATTATTTAATAGTTGCAGTTTATACCACCAATTATTAATAATAAATAGCCAACACAACAACAAATTGAATTATTGTTTCCCATAATCACTAGGTACGCAATGATTTCAATTATTTAATGTTTTAATAATATAGCAATTACATTTACTAAGTAATTATTGCAAGATCAATTACTATATAGGTACCAGGCCACTCAGACAAAATTGCGAATAAAGTTTTTAATGTTGCTGGCGAGTTTTAATTTATTTTGAAATTTCAATTCTTTTAAAAATGAAATATATTTAATCCAAATTAAAATTTCTCTCTAAATTTTTGACAGCATTATAACACAAATTGGGTTCCATAATAAAGTGGATCTGCGTCGGGAACAATTTCGTGCAATGATTTTTTACGACTTTAAGTTCAACATGCACCAGATGAATCGTTTAATGGACTTCAATTAGCTTTTACGAACAAGGCACCTACTAAAGCAACTATGTGTCTTTGGTATAACGAGTTAAAATGCTGTCGCTTAAATTTGAAGGATGAAGAAAAAAGTGGTCGTTCCTTGACTGCTGTTACGGATGAAAACGTGTTACAAGTGAAAAATTAGATTCAACAAAACCGGCGAATTACAAACGAGGAGATTCAGCACAATCTGCAGATTGGATTGGGGAGTTTTCATGATATTATACACAACCACCTTTGCGTAAGGAGGATTGTTTCACGCTGGGTACCCCACAACCTCACCGATGCTCAATGGCGCCATGATATGATCGATTAATTCAAAACAGATTCTTCCCGCCATGTTTACGATTGCATAACAGGTAACGAATCTTGGATTTATCAATATGAACCAGAAACAAAGGACCAGTCAACAGTTTAGCTATTTCAAAACAAACAAACGCCAAACCAAAAGTGAAACGGTCGAGAAGCGCTGGAAAAATATTGATCGCCAGTTTTTTCTCCTTAACGGGAGATTACTAATTAATTTCTTTGTCATATCAAATTTAATTATCAATTTCTTTAACAAATCAAAGATGCATCAATGAAGAGCGATGCACTACCAAATGCTTGCCAGAATTGTTTGCTGCTGCGGGCAAACAGTTTTAATGGGTTTTACGTACTATATTATTTATTGAATTAATCGCTATACACAAAGTCATTTTGCAAACAGAACTCAACCTTAAGAACACAAATATATTGAAAAATTAAATTAACATCGTTACTACGCATATATGTCTATCACCTGTCCAATTTTGGGGTTATTAAATTTATTCACAATCAATTCAAAGACAAAAACCTAATTAAAAGGTAATCATGACTCACCCCCTACATTCCAGCCACCTTCAATCTGATAAGCCGATGTCGAAATCCCCAGAATAAACCCCTCGGGAAATGTTAAATTATTGATAGCAAACACTGGTTTATTTGATTTGTATATTCCATTTGAAAAGTCACTGTTGACAGGCAAACAAAGAATTAAAACATTACACAATTTTTGGAATTTTATCTATCCATGAACGTAACATTGAAATGCTCACCTAAGTTTTAGTAATAATAAAACGGTATACACGACTCTACTTGAGCTCAGCATTATGAATACTACAAGGAAATATTGGCTAAGATTATGTGAATCATATCAAACACAGCCTGATTCCTTACCACTTATTTATAGATGTAAAAATATGCGTTAGCACTATTATTTGGAGGTTCATTTCTGTTGCGTACCTATCAGTCAATAACGGATTATTAAAAGGTAATTAATGGATTCCGGTTTCATAGTTTAAATATCAATAAACTTATGAAAGGCTTGGCATATTTGTCTTTCTTTTGTATAATTTTAAGGTCTAAAAACCAGTTTTATGTCGTTATAATTCCCGTGGTATACCAATTATCTAACCTTAGGACAGGCTATCTAGCGATATGCTGTTATACATAATTATATTAAAAGATTTGAAGATATTTTAGATGAAGTAAAGGTTATTCTTAGGTTTGTTTATAGATTGGGTGGATGCCTTTTCATAAAACTTTATTACATATTATTTTGCGATTTCTCAAGTAAATTATTATGAGAATAGGACATGGGTGCTTTGTTTTTTATAGTCAAAGGCATACTGAAGGTTAACTGTTCAACACGTGTATCGTGTAGTTTTTGTATGATATTGAAATGTTTATAAGAACAATGTAAATAACTCAGTAAATGACATGACATTGAAATAAATGTATCTAATCGTTTTTGTATGTAATTGGGGAAGGCCGCCAATGTGACGTATTATGGCAAATTTTTGACACAAATTTAATTAAATGCTATCAAATGCATTTCATTTAATTATTACAAGGATCTTTTGGCGAAATTTACGTTGCTATCCAGCCTTAATTAGGACAAACGAATTTCTCGTTGATAGATTTTCCACGTATCTCGGAAATAATTTTAGGTATGTTGCTTTCCTCGCGATTGTTTCCTTCACCGTCAGAGAAGTCTGCTTTATGTGGCTAAGTTGTATAAACTGATTGTTAACACTTCACATTGCGAAGTCCAAGCCTTAACGCCACCGAAACTCATCATTCTATAAAAAAAGTAGAATTAAAATAATGTCTATAGTTTTTTTTTTGTTCTTTTGAGAAGCCAAGCCATGTAACCCCATTGTCAATGCCAGTGATATAATATACCAGAAAATATTTCAAAAAACAAGGATATGCCAGTGAGTTAACCCAATCAAAAGGCTGACCTTGAATAAAACAAAGATTAAATAACAAGTTGCACAAATACTACATGTATTTAAAGTAAAAATGCCGCGATGACTAATTTTATCTGGAAAAACGTCTACGTCAATCCAAGTCTAAAAACTGGTTTAAAACTGGATAGAGATCGGTTTGGGGAAGCCCGGGATGGCAAAGAGTTCATACTTAAAATACCTGATTATTCGATATGGAATGATTGGAAAACACTGATCACTTTGGCTTAGGTTATTGAGACGCGAACTTTCTGCGAACGGATTTTCTACTACGAATAGTACATAATATAGTTTGATGATGTCACGGACAAAAACTTAAAGGTTTTACTTGATAGGTGGTGTTGCATTTAAAGAATAGAAAGTAATACGTACAGATGACGTACAAATGAATGTATCTATGTGGTATATTGGTAAATATATTTATACAAAATGCACTGCCCTACAGTAGTTCCGAGTCACTTTTTTCAAATTATAAACTTCAAGGTTACCCGGAAAAGATCACTCTTTTAGTGATAAGGCCGCCTGTATTCTCATTCTCTTTTTGTTAGTTAATTTAAATATTCATTTATTTTCATTTCATTTCATTTCATGACCAAGTGGCATCTGTGGTCGGGGTATTTTGGTGAACACAGATGTTCCCGTGTCATGGATTTTGATATTTACGTATGTATGTTAATTTTGGCTTCCCCTGCCCTCCCCTGCACACGCTCTGTTTACTTGGGGCCATACATTTGCTGTGTTTGTCGGGGGACTGATTGTATTATAAAAAAATTACTACGAAAATTAAGAAGAGGGTGGATTGTTTTGTCAGTTTTTAATTATTAAAACCCTGATTACATTATTATGGATAGATTATAATCATTCCAACCTAATCAGAAGTTAAATGTACTAAGTAAATTCCATGAGATCAGAAGGCACGCGAAAAAATGAGCGTGAAACTGCTTGTTTAAGTCATAATTTTCACCATTTAGATCATCAAACATACATATCAACGTACTGACCACAAAGTGAATAACGCCAGCATTGTGGAGGCGAAACGAAGTAAGGCCCTTTTTGAAATGAACTAATTCGGTAAACGGAAAATCGATCTACTTCATGGTGGACAAATGGTGAATGGCCTTCATCGTAGGTATTATTGATATTGGTTAATTATTGATCAACGGTAGGTAATCAAGCGTTGTAGCGATGTACACCGTAGAGTTCAATTAGTATTCAATTGTTCCTGTTAGTAAACAGGCCACAAGTTTGTTTGATAATGCATACGTTTCTTTCATAAAACCAGACGTCCCAACAGTCACGTAGTTACTCTGGAGATTTCTTTGGAGGACTGTAATGTTGCCAAGACGAAATCTTAATGAAAATATCTATTATTCCTAGGCCTGTCCCTAACCATATTAGTACATATTAAAACTCCATCCATGAGTCTCTAAGAGTCTAGTGACGTCACTTGTAAACTAATGACGTCAGTACAATAAGCCTAGAGCGCACCTCATGATATTTATTTAATAATTTACGTTTGTATGTAAAGTAACTGGATGTACTTAAAAAGATAAAGGTCAAACTCAATATGGGATTTTGACCTGCTAATGGTCAGTAGTACTCATGAAAGATTAACTCATGAGTAACCTTTTCCCCCTTAAACTTCCCTAATTTTAAATCTGAAAACCTTGTAAAAAAGTTATAAATAATTTGCGAAAAATCAATCATAAGTTACCATGTTGTTTTCTTTTGTATGCATCAATGTCAATGTCAAAAAAAGTAACAAAACAATGTCGAATGAACCCAAGTAATGGACGTTATTGGCGGATTAGTTTTGACAGTCAATCAACAATCTGTCAGTAGTTTTTTTCACATGAATTACCTAGAGTGAATCCAAAAAGATCGGGGAAAAGATATACTTAAAAAAATATCTTACAATAATCTATATTTATTGGCCTTTAATTTGTTATACTGACTATTAGTAGGTCATCTTTTGTACTATCTGATTTAGCTTAAAACTTTATTGTTAGGATCGATGATATCAGGTACAGTAACGTGTAATATTACCAATATGCAACATAAAAAACAAAAAAATTGCCAACGGAATTAAAGCTTCATGACAATCAGGGAAAAACCTTGTTACTATAATTAATTACGTAAATCTTATAAATAATAATAATTTCTAATCTACACTGTATGGCCCAAAAGTAAGCAGAGCTTGTGTTATAGATGAACATACAGCGAACTGGAGGGGAACCCAAAATAAACATATACATAATATAAAGGCAAACGAATGCTCCGACCAGGACTCGAACCTGGGACCTCTGGCGTATAAGGCAGGGCAACTACTCATTACACCACCCGCTCGTCAATAAAACGCCATACTTTCCTTCTCATAATGGATTATAAATGATGGCTATCAGTCAGGGTCTTAAATCGGAGAACGATTGAATCTTTTAATTTTGATTAATATCACGCCACCCTGAAGAACACCGAAGAACACCGCAAAGATCATACCAATCAGGGTGAGCCTCATTTAGGTGCACCCGCTGCGAATGACCTCGAAGATAAGAATCAAACCAATCCAACATAGAAGAAGAGGATTAATTTGATTAGTCTTTGAGAAAATGATATTAAAAAGGCTTTGGTCTTTCGAGGAATCTTCACTTAACTCTTAGGTCCCAAAATTCCAAGTAACGTAAAATTCATTTCCTAAAGTTAAAAAAAATATATTTATTTATTTTTTGAAATAAGAATTATAACAACTTTGTTAAAATCGAAGACAACTTACTTTCAAACAATTGAGACTTGAAAATAAGGTAGGTTGAAATTTTTGAATTTAAAATTAACTCTTAAAAATCATGTACTTAAATAGCATTAAATACATTTTGAACAACCCCAGCTAAGCCTATCAAACTTTTGTTGATCAGTTATCTACACTGTTTCAGTCAAGGTAAGTAGATCGTGTCAAACTTTCAACTTTCTCAATACTGGCAACAAAACCAGTGCAGTTCAAAACTATAGGATATCTAAAAGTGTACGAACTTATAAGCGTTTAAGTAAAATAAAGGCTGCAGATTTAATTTAAGATTAAACTTGGTTTGATAATGTTTTATTTTACTATTAAAAGATAAATAATACAAATATGATCAGTTTTCTAGCGTTTTTAGCATTAGTGACTAGAATACTACATTCCACAGATTACAGGTTGTCATCATTTTCAAGACAGACTACAATAAACTCGTAACATATTTAAAAAAACTCATTGCAATATCCCTTTAATGACATTTTGTGTATATGTGTCTTCTTGATAATAAATGAATTAACCCCTTAATCTATCTGAAATGAAACCTATACTTAATTCAGGTATTGGATATGACAATTCTTATCAAATGAAATGCTTTTATGACCAGCAAAAAAGAAATCCTCTTAACTAATGTAAATCCTCTATCTCTTAAATAATAGTTCGCATTACAGTCAAATGTAACTCGTCACATTCGATTAATCCAGAAAGAGTAGAAAGTAGATAAATCATTATATCACCGCCTCTCCATGATTTATGTTCGCACATGTGAGGGAGTGTCACACACAGCCCACCCGTGGGAGTTCTAACGTTATTTACGACAGTACTTCCCTTTACAAATTTTACATAGCTTTAGATCTACAGGGTTGCGTGCTGTTTGGGTCGATTACTTAATCGCCATTATCTGTCTTTTTTTGGTTTCGTTTTAAAGCCAGTTGTCACACCAGTCAATCGATTACAAAAAAAAATACTAGTTCAAAATTACATTAGTCTGGACCTAATATGGACTTATCTATAGTAAATAAGAATACGAAACTATTTACGTACAAGAATAAGCAACGATTCGTCTTACAAATTCTGGATACCAAACGTCAACTCTACTTAATGTTAAGTCGCGCGAATTAATGGTTCGTCGAACGACTCGTCTCCAACGTTTCACTTATAATAACCATATGTTCCATTCCTGTTTACATTTATTTGAAGTCAAATGAGTTTTTATGATTTAATGTACCTTAGTAGAAGAAATGCGCGAGTGAAGTCACGGACAACGGATTGCTGTATTAGTTAAAGAGTACAAGAAAATTCCAGAACTTTCACGCAGTAAGTCATTAAACAGTCCAGTTATACACCAAAAACTATCTCCAACCTCTTCGTGACAACGTGTCGAGTTTTATTACATCTAAATGGACACATAACGAATCCGGGGCGGGATCGTGCCGTACTAAATTTTGA
Source organism: Marasmarcha lunaedactyla (assembly GCA_923062675.1). NCBI lineage: Eukaryota > Metazoa > Arthropoda > Insecta > Lepidoptera > Pterophoridae > Marasmarcha > Marasmarcha lunaedactyla. The sequence goes on from OV281344.1 coordinate 4,403,553, forward strand.
AAAGAGAGTCCTATTTTTTCACGTCGATAAAAATACGTCTGATATCCTAAAACCTACCAGGTACGTGAAATTATAATTAATTACGGTTTATGAAAATGACATTCGTAGGTATTTAAGTTGCTTTTTCGTGAAAATATATCATGACACTTTTACTATTATTTTAGTTTGTATGGATTGTATTTTTAATTTCTTAAAAGAATTGTTTGCTGAAAATACAAAAAGCATTCATTTCAGTTAGTTAATGCATGCATTTAAACGAAAGTTGTGTGCATTATTTTTTGTTTAATGATGCGTCATACTTAAAGATACCTGAACAAAGACACGGGCAAACCCTTTACTTTTAATACGGGTACGCCTAAGCCTTACTGACGTACAAAAGTATTGAAAACTTGGCGTATCTTTTTTTGGAAGTGAAGCTCACTCCAATTAAACTTTATTGTGTATACGGAATAACTTACCTATATATTCTTATTTTACCCCAGAGCTTGTCCCAAAGGTATCACTTGTTTTCCGGGATAAAAACACTGCTTGACATTAACAATATTGGCAGAAAATACCATGGCATTCTAAGAAAATAGGGAAGAAGGTATTATCGCCTTAGAGCTTGATGGTGAGTTTGACAAGGCTGCCAAATACTGAGTAAAAATCTATACGAAGAATCTCATAGAATTTGTTATCAATACGGCGTGATTTGCAGTATAATAATATTGTTGGGGCGTAAGTTTTCATATCTGGCGCGGTCAAGTGGTAGTTTTACATACCTGTCTATTTGAACCAGCATAATTAAGAAACCCACGTCAGAGGGTTTGCTTTGATTAAATAGAAGGAACAGCCAGTATGCATTGTATCATTTATATGACAGCATTATATTAATAACAATTATAATAAAAATATAAACATGTTTATATTTTCTTACTTACATAATTTGCAATTAACAGTACTCTTATTTCCGTTTAAAATTACATTAAAGTAGAAAGTCTACAAGTATTGATAGAAAAAACTAGACACTTCAAATAATCTAACGACGGGGATCATCCTTCTCGGTAAATAATAAAGCTCAATATCATTTACATTGCGCAATAATTCTGCAAAATTTTATGACTGTTTGCTGACCTTCTTTAAATAATTAAAATTTGGTAACAAAATATACAGTCTAGGAGCATTAAGTCCACACAGTAACGAATTGCTCGATTGCATTGAAATGAAATGAAATGAAATATTAATTTCTCAACATTGACAATTACTTGTTCTTATTGATGTCAAATAAAACATGACTCTACCATCAGTTCGAAACCTTCGTAGAGAAGAACTGGCAGGAAACTTCACGTGTATATTTTTTCAAAATAATTTTTTTTTTTTTGTTCCCCTCCGCGGGAAGGGCAGGAGGATAAAAATGCTCTGACGCATACTCTGGCGCGATTCCAAAGTTATGTGGGACTCGTCCCGACGCCTACCAGAACCATACCCACTAAAAACCCCCTGTCGGCTCGTGCATTTTTGCCACTCAGCCTTCATCTGAGCGACGGCCAATTGGAGAAAGAGACCGCCTTAAGGGGTCACCCGCTGGGTTTTACATAGCACTGAAGGTGCTCAAAAAATTAAAAGTAAATAATAAACATTAAAAATTGACAATTAAATTTAATTTGCATTAATTCAGATTTACGTTAGAGTTAGAATTTACGTTAGAATTAGAATTTGCGGCCTGAAGGGCCTCGAGATATAAAGTTAATTGCGTACGTTCGCTTGTGTGCGCGTTTCTCGGTCTAGCGACTTTGTATACCGAATCTAAGACAGGAGCAGTATAAGAGACTGAATTTCGAACTAGTGGATTGGGATGGGATTCGGCGCGTTTGAAGAACGATTCTGAGAGTGTTTTTAGGTACTGTTGAACTGTAGGTAGTTCAAGATCTCTGTGCAGGTCCGCATTGCGCACGTACCAAGGTGCGTTTGTGGCCCTGCGACAGAAGAGGTTTTGAACCACCTGCAGCTTGTGCAGGACGGAGGGTTTGGCGTGGGCAAAGACTGGCGAAGCATATGACATGACTGGTCTAACGCAGACCTTGTAAAGCGTACGTTTATTTCTGAAGGACATTTTACTTTTTCTACCTAACATACTGTAAAGCCGGCCTAGGTAAAAACGTGCAAGTTTCGTTACTCTAGGGTGAAGTGAGGGTTGAAAGAAAGCGTCTGGTCTAAGATGACGCCTAAATATTTAGTACTGCGCTTCCAGGGGATGGGAGTGCCTTGCATTCTCAATTGGAGATTGTCGGGGATACGACTGCGTCTGTAGTCGAAGTAAACCGCAGCGCTCTTCTCTGGGTTCATATCGATACGCCATTTTTTGAACCAAGCACCGAGGGTGTTTACAGCCTTTTCCAGTCTGGTGACGAGACCCGAGGCTCTGCGGCCTTTGGTGTAAAGGGCAGTGTCGTCGGCAAAGAGAGCGAGTTCAACGACTTTCGATGGAATGGGAATGTCGTTAGTGTATACGGAATACAAAAGAGGGGCGAGGACTGAGCCTTGAGGGACTCCAGCCTTTATGGGACGAGGCGCGGAGAGCGTGCCTTCATGTTTGAAACGAAACGTGCGGTCTTTGAGAAACGACGCGATTATCCTAACTAGGCGAGCCGGTAAGCCTATTTTAAAGAGTTTATAAACAAGACCGCTGTGCCAGACTTTGTCGAAAGCCTTGGCTACGTCAAAGAAAACTGCGATCGTTTTCTTTCGTTTCGGATAGAAGCCGTCGAGTATGTACTCGACGATTCGATGGACTTGCTGAGGGCAGGAGTGCTTAGCGCGAAAGCCGAACTGGTGGGGAATTATGAGAGGATCGCCGTCCGTTGGAAACAGATGGTTCCGCATTCGAGAGAGTATGACTCTCTCGAGAAGTTTAGACATTGCCTTGAGGAGGCTGATGGGTCTGTGATTAGCCGGGATATTAAGAGGTTTACCCGGCTTGGGTATGACTATGACTGTCGCTTCTTTCCAAGCTTTTGGAAAGTAGCTAAGGTCGAAGCAGGCATTGAAAATGATAGCTAACAAGGTAAGCACCTGTTGAGGCAGGTGCACTTAAGCATAAGTGCGTGGTTGGAAATACCATCCGCACCCGGAGCCTTTCTGGACTTTTGACTTTTGATGAGAAGCGAGATTTCATCATTAGAGACTGTGACGGGGTCGTCGGTGATGGGGAGAGAGTTTCTACGGAGGACTTCGGCCTCCACCGCTTTGATGTGATTGGGATTCGCGGGTTGCGTGCTGGGCGAGCATTGAGACGCAACGCTGTCAGCGAAGCATTCGGCTTTCTCTTCGTCTTCGAAGGCGATAGAGCCATCGGGACGAGTGAGAGGAGGGACGTGAGAGGCGGCGTCTACGCGTAGGGCTCGGGCCATTCGATAATACGCTTGGTGGGACGGGGAGATATTCGCCATGAGATCGTTCATCTGGGCGTCTCGGAGTTCCGCGAGGCGAGATCTAACTTTGCGTTGTAGCTGATTCGCAGCTGTTCTATAGGCGGGCGTGGGATATTTCTTGGCTCTCCGGAGAGCCGCGTTCTTAGCTTTAATAAGATTGCTAATGGCTAAGGGAAGCGTGGGTTTGCCTTTCTTAGCAACCTTTTCGTTTACACTGATGGCTGAGTTGATAGCATCAGTGAGATAATTTACTAACGAATCTATTTCATCCGGGCTATCTAATTGATCGGGCGAGATCGCGAGCGGAGAGTTTGGGGCCTCTAAGGCAGAAACTATCGTATTTTTAAAACCTTTCTAGTCGGTAAAGGTCTTAGGAGAAGTGACCTTAACGTTAGGCGGTCCTAGCACGAGGGAGACGGGGCGGTGGTCAGAACCTAGGTCATCGAGCGGTTCGATAGACCTGAGGTCGAGGTTGATATGCTTGACGATTGCAAAGTCGAGGATGTCCGGAGAGTGGTTCGGGTTATCGGGATAGTGAGTGGGAGTGATAGGGGAGACGACGTCTAAGTCGAGTAAGTTGGTGATGTCGAGGAGAGCTATACCGCTTTGGTTGGTTGATAGGCACGTCCAGTCAGTATGTTTGGAGTTAAAGTCTCCGAACATAATGACTGAACGGCCGAGGGCGAGAATGGTCTCAAAGTCGCTGCGGATAGGTTTGGTGCCAGAGGGTATGTAGACTGAAGCTATGATGATGGTCGGATGACCAGTCATAGCCAATCTACATACGGTGGCTACCACGTTGAGGAGAGGAGGGGTAGGGAGAGGACAGCAATGGATTCCTCTTTTGTAGTAGATAGCAGTGCCGCCAAAACCGTCGCAGTTAGGCCTATCGTTACGTGTAAACGCGTACTTAGGAATAGCGAATCCCCTGGAGCGATTAGGAGTGAGCCATGTCTCCTGGAGAAGTAAAAGATCTGGGTCGTTGTTCTGAAGGAACAGTTTGAGCTCGGGAAGGTTGTTGCTAAGGCTACGAACGTTAAAAGATACTAGGGATAAGCCCTTGGGTTTGATACGACAGGACGCGGGATTCGCGGGTCTAGACATTATAATTTACTTATTTACGAATTTATACAAAAATAAAGAATTTACAACGAACTTAGGAGCGAGCGATGCTCGGCTAACGCGAATAAACGCTCTTGAGGAGAGCGGGCGGCTCGCAGTTTGCGTGCGAGTATGGAAATTTCATTAATGTCTACGTTTTGGATAACGTCGAATACGGTCTTCATGTCCTCAGCCAACGACGACTGAGGTGCAGAAGACGGAGCGGGACGCGGCCCTACGGAAGCTACGGGAGCTGGAATGGGTCGGGAAGGTGCAGGCGGGACGGCCGGACGCTGCCTCCAAGACAGAGCCGGAGTAGGCGTCGGCTGAACGGGCTTTGCTTCCGGGGGACCCCGGTTGCGCAGCGGCGGGAAGTTAGCGGGAGTGAGCGGCGGCGCCGGTTTAGGCGCGACCCTCTTGGTGGTGGAGCGCGGAGCGCGCGGGCAACCCCTGTAGTTAGCTGTGTGGCCGGACTGGCCGCACAGCACACAGGCAGGGGGGGAAGTGGATTCGGGAGTGCGAGTGCACTCCTTAGTAAAGTCCAGGCACTTTACGCACCTGGGGGGAGCTGAACAGTAAGCCGCTGCGTGGCCATATAGCTGGCAGCGGTGGCACTGCCCAGGGTGACCGCGGGGGTTGGGACGCTCGACGGAGATGTTCGAGAGTCCGCAGATTGTGCGAGCCTCTTTGAAAATCTCCTTCGAGTTGGGAGTATTTGACAGGATTACTAAAGCTAAGGGAAAACGCCTACCGCGGTTGGAGTGCATCTTGTGCACTGCTGTGACCGGGAAACCCTGAGACTTAAGGTCCTCGAGAATGTCTTCGTTACTGAGTTCGAACGGGACGCCCCGTAGTACTGCGCGGATCTTACGCTCCTCCGGGAGTAGGTGTGATACGCGATTTGATTTAACGAGAGTAGCCTGGTAAACGCGCGGAAGTCGTCGACGGTCGCTACTTGAATTTTGATTGTATCGCCAGCGTTGGCGGCTTTTAAGTAATTAATTTTGTGCTCTTTGCACAAGTTTGAAACCGCGGTCCAGCGCGCTTTTTCACGCAGGAATACGGGCGGAGGGAGCTGAGGCTTCGGCGGGACGGGAGCGCAGCGCGTCGCTGGCTTCGATGTGACCGACGGAGACGCGGTTACTACGAGCGATTTTAACAGCGCGGGGGCTGGTGTTGAAGACACCGGGGAGGGGTCGGGTATTGAAGATACCGAAGCTTTCTTAGAGCGCTTTTTGGAGCGCTTGGCGACAAGTTGAAACGCGGGCTCAGGAGAGCCGGTTAAGGTGACGGCATCTGACGAAGTATCAGACGCGGGTTCGGAGTCGCTCCCGGGAGCGGTACGCTTACGACGCGACGCGTGAGAGGATGCGATCGATTCGCAGTCCATCTCGGACGAGGCGGGAGACGCGGGAGAGCTGTAGACCTGAGGGGTCTGAATGTTGGTGGCCTGAAGGGCCGGGGTTGAGGCCTGAGGGGCCGGGGACGCGATAGTTGCCTGTAAGGCCTACGTTAGAATGTCATCTGATATGCTGATGCCGAACGCAACGAGCGCCTGGGCGAACGACCTAGCAAAGTTTACCAAGCTTTGCTGGTCCATTGGGAGGGCTTGATCCTACGATATATAATATATATAAATATATAAGAATGCCTAGGTTCCCTAGCAAACCTAGCACCTAAACCTCCCTACCCGCGGTAGGGGGGCTGGGGACGACGCGAAGTGGTGCCCCTAGCTCGGACAGCACTGTACCGTCACCCTGGGAAAGGCCCAAGTGCAATGGGATCGGGTCAGCCGGTTTCTCCTTGGCCTGAAGGGCCTTGGAAGCGCACCGGGGCAACGCTATCAGGCTTAGTTGTCACCGTTAAGTATCCACCTGATCAAACGCGAGTCTACTACGGAGTGTGTCGTCAATAAATTGACAACAAAAACCGGCCGTAGACCTGACGGAGTTGGGTTGCACTAAAAGTGCAGGATTGACTACGTTACGACCGGCCTGAGCTGGCCGCAGAGCGAGTCTCTGACTACGTACAGGCGCCAAACGTCGAGTACGCAGCCAGAAAGACAGCCCGAGTCTTGCAAACCACTATCGAATTTAATCGACCGCGGTAAGCTCAGCTCTGTTGTTGCTGTGCAAGAGACCGACTTACTTGCAGCCGATCGAAACCGACCGCAGAGTAAGCCCTAAAGAGGCTAACAGCGTATGAGTATTGCTACGAGTTGACGTCGTGAGACGACAATCGTGACTCAATTGCTGGAGCGACCGCGAACACGTCCGAGCAGGGCCGGACGCAGAACGGATCTGAGAGTGGCGTTTGAGTATTGATACGAGAGAAGTCGTGAGACAACAATCGTGACTCGGCAGCCGGGAGCGACCTTCAACACGTCCGAACGGGTCCGGACGCAGATCAGGTCTGTCAAAATAAATTTACAGAGTCTCTTTATGTCCATACAAAATTATTCTTATCTGCATCTGTTAGCTCGGCAAGTATCCCTCCCTCCAAGTATCCAAACGACGAACACCCTCAAACGGCACCCGTTGAATTTTGTATTGCATTATAACTTTATACTTACCATAACTAACCATAATAACCACGTTTACGTTTAAATATTTCAATTAAGGTTATGTTTTAGCCAGTGGCGATTTCCGGTGAAACCTACAGTCAACTACTCATCATAAATAATTATGGACAAATGAAGTCCGTTTTCTTGAATGCCAATGCTACAGACTACAAACTTAAAAGCGTTATCGATATTACGGAGCACTGTCAACATATTCAATTTGCCGTTGGCACAGTTGAATTTCTGCAAACCGGCGATACGGGCCGAATGTGCGTACCTGCATAAAGGCCAAATGGACTTCCCGATCGGAACAGGCCGAATACTACAACTACTACAAACGTCAAATCCTTTTACAAAAAAAATTTCGTTCCATTCTCGATCCGAAAATACAACTCAAACGAATTTGTGAATATGAATATTGCGACAAGTTAAGTCATAATGTAGCCTTTTTTGTAAAGTACTACTTCAAGGATTTGCGTCTCTACGCTTTATAAGCTCGAAATACCTACCCACTAATAAAATGCTAAACAGGTTTACAACACATTGACTTTTTAATGTCAAGTTTAATGAAACTTATTAATAAGTAAGATAATTACTGTAATAATATTTTGTGTACTGTAAAACATTTTACACCTTTTTTGTCATAAAGTTTTATTTTAACTCGATTTTAATTAATTCAATGATATCTTTAAAAAAATGGATTATTTTATTATTTAGTTTGTCAGGCGTGCGATGAAAAAATAAACAATTTATTCAAAATCCATTATTTTTGTGTGAACTCGTTATATTCCAAACAATTCAAATAAGAACATATTAAAAATATTACTTAATCTACGCACGTTAAAATCAAAGTTTCTTCGCAAACAATGAAAGCACAAAGATTCTATTGAAATAATTTTTAACTAAAAACTTATTATGAAATTTAACCTACATAACAGAACAGAACACTTTCAAGATTTTAAAGAAAATAAAACTATTCTTCATAACTGGTAAAACTGACTGCAAGACAGACGCATGCGGAATAAATGCTCGGTCAAGAAACTTGAAACTTGGCTCCGTGCCTTTATTGAGAAAATAAAATATTACATTGTTTCGTATGAAAGTCAAATAACTGCTCTATACACTCAAATACTTTAAGTGTATATATATATATATATATATATGAATATAGTTAATGAAAAAGAGTTTTCAGTTGCTTAGATAATGGATTCATGTTTCTTTACATAGGATTCAGCAAGAAATTTAAAATAAAAAATCCAACGACAGGCATTAACATTGTAAGGATGCCAATGGAACTCTTCCAGATATCCAAGAAGTCTATCGTCGTTCGAAAGCTTTTAGCTTAAATAAAATCGATTATTAAGTTATAAATCATCGTAATTTTTAAATAAATTATAATATCTCCTTATAAACCGACTATACCTAGTCATACGAACAAAGCTATATTCTCCGTAGGCACCCTCCTAATATCAGATTGGTAGCGTGTAAATATTGTCCGACCAAGCTATCTGTTAAAGGGAATTTATTTAAAACTCGTCTGTCATCTTGAAATTTCCTTGCCATTTTCATAATATTACAAGCTTTGTTTACTATAGTTTTGCCATATGACAGTAGGCCAATTCTCGTAATAAAAACCGCGGCGATGTCGTAGCGACTAGACTGTAGAAGTCACTTTCGTATTCTCATCCGTCGATTGGACCGATTCTAAAGTCGTTCTGAAGTCGCTCTATCGGAATGTCGCTGAACCGTATTCACATCCTGAATCGAGTTTCAATCGTTTCAAAACGATATAACAATGGTATTCTACTCCTACAAATGACAGTTATTTCGATCGGATGTCAACGACTTAACGTCAAAATAAGCGATCCAAAAGTCGTTGAACAAAAGTTCATTCTATGGGACGTTTACAAAGAGAGAACCGCTGTTTTTGTATTTTGAAGAGGCTAAAAATGAGCTAAGAGTTAGCTAGACATGCCAGAATTGCAAAATTGACGCGAAAAAGAAGAAGTTTATTGAGGTTCACAAGATGGAACGCATTCACGATGCCGGAGAAAGACTTCATAAACGTCTCACAAAAGTGTTGGTGCAGAATCTCATTGATGAAAAGAAGGAAAACGGGATTCTTTGTCAGTAAAAGATAAGGTTAGTAGGTTTCTATTCTGCTAGCCCACATTATTTATATACCAAATTAAAACGTTAATATATTAGTTTATGATGATATATACTAAGGTTTACATATTAGATAATAATAGTATAACCTTAGGTAGGTATAACTAATTGAATGAAACACTTTTTAAACCTTTCTTTACAAACTGTTTTAATTTAGGTTACCTACTCAAATAAAAATAGTTTCAGTGCCAGAAGTTTCTGGCCAAGTGGTCAATGCTTGTACAGTTTTAGCTAACGTTGCAAACAGAGCCTCGATTGCGGTTCCAGTACTTCGCGAGATGGAAAATCAATCTCAATATATTGTGGCAAAGGAGAGCTTCACAAATGAAACAGCTAACATGGAGACTTTTCAAGGACTGCATAGAGTTAATGTTGATCTAGAACAAGGTAGGATGGCCCAACAACAAATATATAGACTATAAATGGGAGTGAATAATCATAATAAGTTCAACCTTTAAATAGACAGAAACAAAAAATAATTGTGTTAAATCAAATCTAATTTGAATAATTATGTGTTGAATAAAGATCTCAAGGATGACTGGATGATATCATGTTGTGCTTATCTCTTATGAAAGTGTTTATACCTAAGATGTGTCCAATATTATTATTATCATTTATTAAACTTTAACAATTTTTTTATCTTACAAAATTTGGTTTGTAAACATTATATGGTTTGGGGTTTTCATGTCAAATTACTGTATAATTGTAAATTTATATGTAAACTACTTAGTTATGGTAGGTTATTATTTAAAGAAATAATTACCATGTGTGTGGAGCCTGAGAGCTAAGTGTAATAAGTGTAAGTGTAATAAAAAATTAAAACACAATTGTAAAATATACTATTTGGTTTTATTTAGCTCTTAAAAATTTATATTTACTACAGTAGAAAACAATAACCCGAACCATAAACATTGGTCTAAACTGCAACTACAGGTGCTTCTTCAAATTGTTATCACTGAAATATTATAATATCAACAAAAATTACATTCACTACACAATAGCTTGTTAAAGCAACTGGCAGCTTAGTAAAAACCCTAAAACTTGTCAAGCCCTATAATTTTACAAAAGCGTTCTTCTAAGGGACTAAGTATCGGAACATCTTTGGGGCCACCACGAATCTGCGAGCTTCGTGAATTCTTCGGACCGTATTTGAGAGCCGACGTTTTAAATCTGCAACCTACACTTTGTTCTATTATTTCGCTGTCCCGTGTCCGTCGATGGTTACTCCTGACAATTTTGAGCTCAAGTCTCGTCCCTTCTTAGATCGGACACGACCTAGGGCTAAGTTCTAATGCTTATTATTGATTTATGGAATCAACAAACAGTTCGAACTGTCGTATAGAAACTCGCGTTTGATATTTAAATAAATAAGTCTTTGAACAAGAAATTTCTACACAAGTTTCTTGCTTTTGAATAAAAGCAAATAATAAACTTATTGCCAATTTGACAACAATAAACTTTGACAAACAATTTGATGGCTGAATCGAAGACAATGACGTTTATCAAGATGCGAATTATTCGATCAATTGAAGTGAAAAATCGCTTTTTTCAGCATTTATTTCTCTTTGGCTAGTTTAAGTTAGTTGGAGTAGTTATTTCTGTATTTATTTAATTAATTACATGTTAAACACCGTATTTAGAATTTAAAATATTTATAATTTCTTGGTAGTTCAGTGATAACTTGAATTGGCAACATCTTGTGTCGCTCGATTTAAAAGTCGTTCAGTTTCGATCCTATTGAGTTGAAGTCCTATCGAAGCGCGTCTGAGCAATACGTGAATACCGATTTTGGATAGAACTTCGATCGAACGACTTCTGCACTACAGCGATATGTCAATTGTCTGTTTTTACGAGAATTGGGCTACAGGTCTCTTGACAGTTATGAAAACATTCAATAATATCCATCTCTTTGATAGTATGCATAGCGTTCAGAATCAACACGGAAATTGCTGACTGTGTTTTGAGCTCGATGTCTTGCAGTTTGTTGGATGGTGGATTTTATGTTTCTCAGTACAAGATCCCATTTAGGAGAAAGCTTCCAACCATCTTTTCTAGGGACATTGGGGTGTTTCTTAATCTCAATGGCTTCTCTGATTATTCCAGGTGTGAAGTGTTTTCCCGTTGATAAATTTTTTACAGAGTCAAACCTTAAATAATATTTGGGCTTCTCCATGAAAACAAGTTAAAAAGACTTGTTCATAAAATCCGAATAAAAAAGTGTTTTATAAAACTAACTTGTTTTGTTGCGTGCTTGGAAAACCACTGCCAAATATGTTTTGATGTATTGTTCTCACTCTAAAGTACTTTTAGCGAATACACCTCAAAAACAATGAATTTAATAATATTGAAACAAATTCCTATGAAACGTTAACAATAATAATTATACTTAATTGGAATACTAATTTATTATACCCATTTCAGTAGCTGACATATTTTAAAACCAACAATGGATATATTGAACACTTAATATGATCGCATTTAATTTCCAATTGTGAATCCTGCCCAGTTGTAGTATATTGATTGCTCGCATTGGAACTATATTCTTCTGAATAAATCATTCTCAGTTGCACTATACTCTTGATAGCTTTTCATCTAAGATTCTCTAATGTCAATATCGTCGATAAAATAACCACAAAATGTAACTCAGGTGCCAAAAAGAAACACCTTTCTAACGACATAAAAAACGTTCGCGTTGGATTTCGAATATTCATCCCCTAAGGGGATAAGGTATAGAATATAAGGCTACTGGAGTAACCTTAAGGTCTCTATGCAAAGTGAGGGCTGCGAGGGTTAGTTCCGGGCCGACAAAGATTACCGAAAATGTTGTTTTGCCTGCCCTCAAATGAAATGACAACGATAATACGAGAACTGTGGTCGATTCTTAGCCCATTGAAAAAAAGATATTGCTTTCCGCGATCAAAATATTGTCGTAGTCGAGTAAAGTAAGGCACATGCATTCTGTATTATGTAAATAAACTTACAAAATAAATTACACTTGGTTGTGAGAATGCTTGGGTTGTTTATCCAATGTCGCTTATTGTATATTTAATTTTACTCTTTAGCTTAAACACACTCAGTCTTTTTTGTCAGCCATTAAGAATTTAGCACAACGTTTTTCGACATCTTGATCAATACTAATAATATATATTGTAATTTATATACTAAATATCTTAAACAAATTAATTTAGATTGAGGACATGACGTAATGTTGATACTAGATAATGATAGACTTAAAAATTACAAAAATCATTACGATTACATACCAAAAATGAAAATGTATCAATTAAGACAAAAATTAAATATATCAACAAAAAAAATTTGATATAAAACGAAAGAAAAACCGACATATTTTGAAGTTCAGTTATTTTTATTTTTCGCCTGAATACTTTTTGTGAGGTTATTTGATTAAAAAATTATTAAAGTAAGTGTTGCTAAGTCAAACATGTTACTAAGTCAAATGAAATTTTACAAATGTTTTACATAAAATAACTACCGTTGTAAACGTTGAATGTCGTATAACTGAGAATTTGACCGCAACAATAAAAGATGAGGACTACTTATCTCAATGACGGCTGTAATAATTTTAATTCATGCTGAATATATTTTTCTTGCAATCGAGGGAAATTTTATAATTTGAACGAGTGCTATTATTATGTTCCAATATAATTTAACGTGTAGAAATTAGTATTCTAAAGCAAACACAAAATAAGATACGTTATGATTTTTATAAAATAAGCGTCATTTATTTCACCGAGTGCATGAAAACGAGTGGTACGTTAATTGGTGCCTCCTTCTGATAATGCGAAACGGTAAACGACCATTGTTTTGTGAAAAATGGGAAATCTTTCGTAATAAATGGTAAATTATTATAGCAATGAGTTTACGTGAGGTCTTCTGGCGTGCAAACTTTGTGTTCCGCGTCTTATGGGCCTTACTGTGGTTGCTAGCAATGCAACATATGAGAAACATTGTGTGTGCAGCTCTTACGCGGCGCCCTCATCAGTTTTTAGAAACTTTTAGATCTTAACCATAATACCAGTATCAAATTATTATACATATATTTTATTATTATTAAGTATTAGTTGGTAATAAAATAAAATAAATCATACATTCTAAAATGCTTTTGACTAAATTTGTAAAATTCAAATTGTTTTTTCAATTAAAGATTTTTTTTTTGGTAGAATCCTATTCCTGACATTTATGAAAAGTGTGATTTACAGTTTACTTTTATTACAATATCAGACAAGATTCAAGATAAAGTTATTTGTTTTCAGAAAACATTTACAATTAAATATTTTGATCTCATCACTTAAACTAATTGTTACGTACATTTTTAGATATAAATTGATATTAAAAATCGAAGGCCTTCTAAAGACGATTGCATTCAGATAAGAAACTACTCCAAATTTCTATACAAAACTGCTTAGTACTATAAAAAGAAAAATAGAAACAAAACCGAACATTTCTAAAAATAGTTTCACAGCTTGTAACAAAAATAGGTTTTCCACGAAACGGGCACAAAAGACCCGGTCAACTATTCAAGGCTGTTTGGAAGTTATCCAAAGCTATTTATGTTTGGTTCCCACTAAGTCGAGAACATGCTTTAAGAATCCTGAACAGTTGGTAAAGTCTCAAGAGGGAATATACCTAGCAGCACACAACTCGAGAGAACTTCCTTTGCTCTGGGGGAGGAATTTTGGAATATATATAAGGGAAGGATTACGTTTATAACTGTATATTTTTAAACTAATCTGTAAGTCAAACTATTAATACATATAAAGACAATTTTTCGAATACCCAAGCCACTCAGAATGTTTTGCGAAAAAAGTTTTTAAGTATGGAATGCTGGCGAGTTTAAAAGAAAAAATAGTTTTGTTCGAAATTCAAAATTCCCTTTAATTATTTTTACTCGCATTATGAAACTATTATGTTTTATTGAAAAATTGATTTGCGTCGGGAACATTGTGATACCGCTGGTATAACGAGTTTAAGCGGTGGCTTAAATTTAAGGGATGAAGAAAAGACGTGCTACAAAGTGAAACTTTGATTCAACAAAACCGGCGAATCACATATGAGAAGGTTCCGCACAGTTTACATATGGAATCAGGAAGTGTTTATGATATTCTACACAACCACCTCAGCGTTTCACAACCTCACCAATGCTCAGAAGCACGCGCGCGTGAAGTATGGTGCCATGATATGATTGATCGATTCATGCAGGATCTTCCCGCCGTGTATACAATATCATAACAGGTGACAAATCTCGGATTTATTAATATGATCTAGAAATCTCTCGACTCATATCAATATGATATGAGTCCAAATCGGTGTTGCGTTGTCTTTACATGGTAAGGGTTGCAAGCAAAATTCTTTGTGGATCCTCCTCTTTTCTGCTGCTCATCGTGCTGCGGATATGGTGGCTGTGGTGGCTGTGGTGGCTGCTGTTGAGCCCCGTATCATTTTTGTGCCACTACGATGTCTGCGTATCCATGTGCCATATTTCTGTAACTTATAAAGTGTGAAAAATCTTTAATCTCACAGCGTATTTAGGAGCCCCACATAAACTTAAATATATAAACAGCATGACTGATTGTTGCGGAGTTTTGCGCCGGCTGGAGAAGATGCCGCCGTAGTACCCTTTGGCCCCGAAGACACCACGACCTGACGAACCACGGAGTGACACCCGACTTGATCGAGTGCAGGTTGGAGCGCAGTGAAAACAACACGTCTTCAAAGTATGAACGTTTATTGCGGATACCAAATAAACCTTAAGTTTAAACAAGCCTATGAACCGCAATCGTTCCTGTAGTTCAGTTTCTTTCTTCAGACCTCTTCAGTGGCCTCCGGATACACCAAACAGCGCTTACGTCTTCTTGGGTCTTCACTGGCTTCCGGATTCACCGAACAGCACTTTCTTTCTTCTAGCTGGAAGCTTCTGAACTTTTCTTATTAGACTTTTTCTTTCTTCTTATTAGATGTTGTTTTCTTGCTTGTGGGCACCGAACTGTTTCTTTCTTCTTATTAGATGTTCTTTCTTCACTTGTGGGCACCGAACTGACTTTCAAAGCTCGGCGTGCGCCTTTTATACAAATTTTGCCCTAAATAATTCCAGCGCTCTTATTGGCTGGCGCGTTTGTGCAATTTGCACCTAATTACACTTAAGTTTTACTTGGATTCTAAACTTTACATCGAATTATCTTTCAAACTATTAATCAAAACTATAACAATATTATATTCAAATAATAGAGCGAAACGATTCCTATATGTTTACATAAATATCAATTTGATAAAATTAAATACCAAAAACTTTCTAGAACAAAGACCATCTATCTCAAAACACCGTTTGCGCCGGCAGACTACTTACTTAGCCTAACATTGTACCTAAGGCAAAACGGTTACAAACATAATTTTATCATTTTACATTATTAAAATATGCAAACATTCTAATTACAATTAGATTTTAACATAAACAAACAAGATATAACTACCAATTAGGAACATATTCAACAACAAAGGTTTTCTCGTTATTCTTTTCAAATACGTAAAACACCATGAAAATAATTATTACATTTCGATAAAAGAAAGCAATTTACACATTATTATCAATAAACCATTACAATAAACCATATAATTACGTAGTTATTCGACGATAAAATATCTAACCATATTACGTCATTTATTACTTCAAATGCGTACTTTATTATATGAACCTATATACAATAACGTTATATCTACCATTATGTACCTAATCTGATACGAAATAACCATAAAATTACCACAATTATGACAAATCTGAACAAATCAGTATTTTACAAATAACCTAGGTCTTATTTCTATCTAAGACATACATAAAGCTTCTCATATTACGTTTATCTACCAATGAAATCTCTAAGAACTTTATTAAACACAAATATCATCAATTCAACCATAAATCAATGTTATCAAAATAGCATTCAAAATATACCTATACCTAGGTTCCTATAACATCATAATTTCCTATAAGAATCTTATTAGTACTTGCTTACGTCACACTCGAAAATAACCACCTATCCGAGGACGGGCGCAAGTAGTGAGGGCGTGGACTAGCATTATTTACAAAACTATTTGAATGGCTATGTCCCTATTATGCCGAATCCATTTCATGTTGCGTCGCTAACAGTCTCCCCCGCAGTGCGTAGCACTCCATCCTGCGGTTGCGACGCTGCAGCTGGAACCAGGATGACGACCCGTCTCGTTTGCCGCCTCAGGATCCCCCATGGTGTCTGCACGTCCAGAACTCGAACTCTCCCATCAGGTCCAGGGTAGACTCGGTGAACTCTTCCTCTCGGCCAGGTGTTCCTCGGCAGTGTTGCGTCGACGACCATGACAATGTCGTCAACGCGCGGATCCTGCGTTGCTGCTCCGTTGTCCTTCTTCGGCAGCAGGGTCGGCAGGTACTCTTTGATCCATCTGTTCCAGAAGTGATCCGATAGCCGTTGTGCCGTCTTCCACGTTGCCCTCCCGACGAGCTCGATGTCTGCAAACTCCCCAGGCGCCGGTGCTCCACAAGATCTACCAAGTAAAAAGTGGTTCGGCGTTAGAGCTTCCTCATCGTCAGGGTCTACGCTAACGTGGGTGAGTGGCCTCGAGTTCACCACGTGTTCGACTTCAGTCATCAGCGTGTGTAGGACTTCTTTTTGTGGTGTCCTGGACTGCAGCACCGTCGTCAGAGCCGTCTTCACCGATCGCACGAGCCTTTCCCAAGCGCCGCCCATGTTTGGACAGCCAGGTGGTATGAACTTCCACCGGGTTCCCTCTTGACTCGCTGCCTTTTCCAGCTTCGGTGAGATGCATCTGAGTATTAGAAGGTCTCTCAATACGGACATTTCCTTCACGTATTTGGCCCAGGCTGCTCGCTGGTCTTCGGGAATCTCGTCGTCCCAGCCGATCTCCCTGCGCCATATGTCCCGAATCAGCTTATTCCCCTGAATTAACACTGGGGTAGCAAGGCCCAGGGGGTCGAAGGTGGACATCACGGCGCTGGTGACTTTTCTCTTCGTCGGCGTCTTCTTGCCTTCGAGTATGTCCGGGCTGGTATTCCGGAACCCAATGTTGAAGGCCAGCAAGCCTTCT
Source organism: Marasmarcha lunaedactyla (assembly GCA_923062675.1). Taxonomy (NCBI): domain Eukaryota; kingdom Metazoa; phylum Arthropoda; class Insecta; order Lepidoptera; family Pterophoridae; genus Marasmarcha; species Marasmarcha lunaedactyla. Next base: position 4,420,905 of record OV281344.1, read on the forward strand.
GTCACTAGCCATCTCAGCCCAAGGGTCTTCTCTTCAGCAACCAGTTCTGTGCTGTCTTCTTTGAGCTGATCTCCTATCCCGTCGAGGATCTTCGCCCTGTTGCTGCTCCATCCCCTCAAGTGGAAGCCTGCCTTTGCGTGAATGCTCTGCACCTGATGCGCGATCTTCCTTGCATCTTCCTCTGTGGCAAAGCTCTGCAAATAATCATCCATATAATGATTTTTCTTGATGGCTTCCACTGCCGCCGGGTAATCTTCTCTGAAATCTTCTGCGTTCTTGTTCATAACAAATATCGCCGTAGATGGTGATGAAGCCGCACCAAACACCACTGAGCACATTCGGTATTCGTCTGGTGTCCCATTTCTTCTGTCGCCGCGCCACAGGAACCTCAGGCTGTCGCGGTCCTCTTCACGCATCTGTACCCTCAGGAACATATCTTGAATGTCTGCGACGACGGCGACCGGCTTCTCTCTGAACCTCACAAGCACCCCAAATAGCGATTGCAGAAGATCTGGTCCCGGCAGGAGTGCGTCGTTCAGGCACTTCCCGTCAAATTTTGCAGCAGCATCCAGGACTATCCTTGGCTTCTTCTTCACGGGATGCATCACCGCAAAATGCGGCAAATAAAATGTTCTTCCAGCGGTCGTTGATACTGGAGCCTTCTCTGCATAACCATTTTCTATCAGCTTCTTCATCTGGTCTTCATATGACGTCTTCAGGGTTGCATCCTTGTCCAATTTCCTTTCGACCCCAATAAGACGTCGATGAGCTTGCACGTAGTTGTTTGGGAGGGTTTCGTCTTCACTCTTCCACAGCAGCCCGGATTCAAACCTCCCCTCTGGAAGGCGCTTCGTCGTTGACTGCAGGACCTCAAGCGCTCGTTGGTCTGCGTCGTTGCTCGGGCGGCGAGGCTGCACTCCGATTGATTCGATGTCGAAGTGTCGCCGCACCAAGGCTTCTGTCTCATCTTCTTCGATGAGTCTGCTGTGGTTTACAAACTTTACCGGTGACGTCTTCCCGTTGCGACGCCCATGGAGGACCCATCCCAAGCTCGTTAGTGATGCAACTGGATCGGACCTTTTCCCTTTCTTCAGTCTTCTCGTGACGATGAGACCCCAGTTGTCTTGCCCGATGAGAAGTTTTGGCTCTTCATTTTCATATATCAGTTGACCTTGGATGCCTTGCACGTGCGAGCATCCTTGGATGACACCTCGATCCACACCTTGTCTTGAGAGCTTCAAACTGTCGATTGTTCGAACTTCAATCGTTTCCTTCTTCTTACGATGAGCTCCCTTGATCTTGACGCTTATCTTCCACGAGTCGCACCTCTTGATTCCATGTTCTCCAATTGTCTCGATAGTTATCGGACTCGCTTTGCCTTCAGCCCCAATCGTCTGCGCCACCCCAGCATCCAATAACGTGACTGTTGACCCCTCATCCAGAAGGGCCAGTACGCGTGCTGCGCCTTTCGGTCCATACAGGTCCACTGGGATCATCTTCAGATACACCTGCCCATCACTGGCAGTGTGCACGGAGGTGACGACTTCCTTGGGCTCTTCTCTGCGACTGGAGACATTGCAGCGGGATTCTTGTCTATCCCCAACAGCTGCTGTTGGACGGCTTTCATCATGAAGACTGATGTGGTGCCATCTTCCGCACTTCTTGCAATCTGCTGCCCTGCAGGTCTTCCTTGAATGCCTTCCTCGTAGACACCTGAAGCATAAAATTGCCTTCTTAGCCATTTCGTACTTTTGACTAAGGTTTGCTTCTTTGAACTTCCTGCATTCGTAAATCCAGTGCTCGCCGTTACATACTGGACACCGATTCTTGCGGGGGTGCTCTTCATTCCCCTGCACGTAGTGAACCTTCTTCACTGGTCTTCGCTCGTGGCCCCATGATGTCTTCGGTGGTGCAGATCGCTGACGGTCTTCTTTCTTCCAGGATACTTCAGGGTCGGCTATTTCCGCGTACCATTCGCTTTCAGCCTCCAGGAATGCGTTCATGACTTCCAGGTCCCGAAGTTCTTCGTCAGGATTCGTCCTCTTGTATGCGATCCACCTGTGTTTCATCGTAGTCGGCATATTTGCAATGAGGGCCCTCGTGGTTCTGAGGGAATCTAGGTACTTGCTTGCCCCCATTGCCTTGATCGTGGCCACGGCGTTCCTCACGTGGCTGTAGAACGTGCTCACGTCGTTCGGATCCTCTGTGACCCGTGGCAGGTTCTCCAGCTTCTCCAGCTCCGCAGTTGCCAGAGCTTCGGGTCTTCCGAACCTCAATTGTAGCCCCCTCATGACTTCGCTGGGATGCTCCGCCGTAAACAAGAGGCTCTTCACTGCCTCTCGCGCCCTGCCTTGCAGCGCCTTCCGTAATCTGGCTAGGTTCTGCACGTGACTGAAGCTGGGTGCCGTGTCTTCGAACGTCCTCTTGAATGCCAGCCATTCTTCTGCGGCGCCATCGAAGTTGGGAAGCTCGATGTGTACAGCTTCCGACCGGCCTCTAGGTAGCTTCCCCAATACTTCAGCCAACTCCTGGATGTCGGTCTTCCCAGATGCAGGCGGCGGCTGTGGTAGCCGCGTTGGTGGTGGTGGTGACGGTGGTCGCGACGGCGGCACCAAGGGTGGCATTACCTTCGCTCTCCTCTCGGTCTTCTGAAGCCACTCCTCCACGTGGTGCTGCGGCTCCTCGTCTGCGAAGTCCTCTTCACTGCCGGACTTGACCCGCACGAGCTCCAGTTCGGCCTCGGCGAGATCCAGCTTCCTCTGGGCTATTTCCATTTTCAATTTGGCTTCTCTTCTTCTGGAAGCCCTCGACCTGGTGGTGGAACCAACCCTCCTGGGTTCCACGGGCGCTGGTACCGCGAACCGTGCCTATTCGTGCGCAGCGCCCCTCGACGCAACCCCATCCATTGCTGGCGGTACGGTGCAACCTTCGGCGTGGCGTGCTTCAGGCGCTCCTCCGGCGGGGTGAGTTGGTGCCCCTGGTGTCAACGTCGACCCCGTAGACGACCCCATCGTGTCTGTCGTCTCTGTCGGCGTGGCTGCGCTCCAGTCCCTCGAAGACTCCGTGGCGGTGGTGGGCTTCGTTCTTCCAGTTGACCGCGTGGTTGGCATCTTCTTGATCCAGGATCTCGGCTCGAAGGACCAGGAAAACTGTTGCGGAGTTTTGCGCCGGCTGGAGAAGATGCCGCCGTAGTACCCTTTGGCCCCGAAGACACCACGACCTGACGAACCACGGAGTGACACCCGACTTGATCGAGTGCAGGTTGGAGCGCAGTGAAAACAACACGTCTTCAAAGTATGAACGTTTATTGCGGATACCAAATAAACCTTAAGTTTAAACAAGCCTATGAACCGCAATCGTTCCTGTAGTTCAGTTTCTTTCTTCAGACCTCTTCAGTGGCCTCCGGATACACCAAACAGCGCTTACGTCTTCTTGGGTCTTCACTGGCTTCCGGATTCACCGAACAGCACTTTCTTTCTTCTAGCTGGAAGCTTCTGAACTTTTCTTATTAGACTTTTTCTTTCTTCTTATTAGATGTTGTTTTCTTGCTTGTGGGCACCGAACTGTTTCTTTCTTCTTATTAGATGTTCTTTCTTCACTTGTGGGCACCGAACTGACTTTCAAAGCTCGGCGTGCGCCTTTTATACAAATTTTGCCCTAAATAATTCCAGCGCTCTTATTGGCTGGCGCGTTTGTGCAATTTGCACCTAATTACACTTAAGTTTTACTTGGATTCTAAACTTTACATCGAATTATCTTTCAAACTATTAATCAAAACTATAACAATATTATATTCAAATAATAGAGCGAAACGATTCCTATATGTTTACATAAATATCAATTTGATAAAATTAAATACCAAAAACTTTCTAGAACAAAGACCATCTCAAAACACCGTTTGCGCCGGCAGACTACTTACTTAGCCTAACATTGTACCTAAGGCAAAACGGTTACAAACATAATTTTATCATTTTACATTATTAAAATATGCAAACATTCTAATTACAATTAGATTTTAACATAAACAAACAAGATATAACTACCAATTAGGAACATATTCAACAACAAAGGTTTTCTCGTTATTCTTTTCAAATACGTAAAACACCATGAAAATAATTATTACATTTCGATAAAAGAAAGCAATTTACACATTATTATCAATAAACCATTACAATAAACCATATAATTACGTAGTTATTCGACGATAAAATATCTAACCATATTACGTCATTTATTACTTCAAATGCGTACTTTATTATATGAACCTATATACAATAACGTTATATCTACCATTATGTACCTAATCTGATACGAAATAACCATAAAATTACCACAATTATGACAAATCTGAACAAATCAGTATTTTACAAATAACCTAGGTCTTATTTCTATCTAAGACATACATAAAGCTTCTCATATTACGTTTATCTACCAATGAAATCTCTAAGAACTTTATTAAACACAAATATCATCAATTCAACCATAAATCAATGTTATCAAAATAGCATTCAAAATATACCTATACCTAGGTTCCTATAACATCATAATTTCCTATAAGAATCTTATTAGTACTTGCTTACGTCACACTCGAAAATAACCACCTATCCGAGGACGGGCGCAAGTAGTGAGGGCGTGGACTAGCATTATTTACAAAACTATTTGAATGGCTATGTCCCTATTATGCCGAATCCATTTCATGTTGCGTCGCTAACAGTCTCCCCCGCAGTGCGTAGCACTCCATCCTGCGGTTGCGACGCTGCAGCTGGAACCAGGATGACGACCCGTCTCGTTTGCCGCCTCAGGATCCCCCATGGTGTCTGCACGTCCAGAACTCGAACTCTCCCATCAGGTCCAGGGTAGACTCGGTGAACTCTTCCTCTCGGCCAGGTGTTCCTCGGCAGTGTTGCGTCGACGACCATGACAATGTCGTCAACGCGCGGATCCTGCGTTGCTGCTCCGTTGTCCTTCTTCGGCAGCAGGGTCGGCAGGTACTCTTTGATCCATCTGTTCCAGAAGTGATCCGATAGCCGTTGTGCCGTCTTCCACGTTGCCCTCCCGACGAGCTCGATGTCTGCAAACTCCCCAGGCGCCGGTGCTCCACAAGATCTACCAAGTAAAAAGTGGTTCGGCGTTAGAGCTTCCTCATCGTCAGGGTCTACGCTAACGTGGGTGAGTGGCCTCGAGTTCACCACGTGTTCGACTTCAGTCATCAGCGTGTGTAGGACTTCTTTTTGTGGTGTCCTGGACTGCAGCACCGTCGTCAGAGCCGTCTTCACCGATCGCACGAGCCTTTCCCAAGCGCCGCCCATGTTTGGACAGCCAGGTGGTATGAACTTCCACCGGGTTCCCTCTTGACTCGCTGCCTTTTCCAGCTTCGGTGAGATGCATCTGAGTATTAGAAGGTCTCTCAATACGGACATTTCCTTCACGTATTTGGCCCAGGCTGCTCGCTGGTCTTCGGGAATCTCGTCGTCCCAGCCGATCTCCCTGCGCCATATGTCCCGAATCAGCTTATTCCCCTGAATTAACACTGGGGTAGCAAGGCCCAGGGGGTCGAAGGTGGACATCACGGCGCTGGTGACTTTTCTCTTCGTCGGCGTCTTCTTGCCTTCGAGTATGTCCGGGCTGGTATTCCGGAACCCAATGTTGAAGGCCAGCAAGCCTTCTGTCACTAGCCATCTCAGCCCAAGGGTCTTCTCTTCAGCAACCAGTTCTGTGCTGTCTTCTTTGAGCTGATCTCCTATCCCGTCGAGGATCTTCGCCCTGTTGCTGCTCCATCCCCTCAAGTGGAAGCCTGCCTTTGCGTGAATGCTCTGCACCTGATGCGCGATCTTCCTTGCATCTTCCTCTGTGGCAAAGCTCTGCAAATAATCATCCATATAATGATTTTTCTTGATGGCTTCCACTGCCGCCGGGTAATCTTCTCTGAAATCTTCTGCGTTCTTGTTCATAACAAATATCGCCGTAGATGGTGATGAAGCCGCACCAAACACCACTGAGCACATTCGGTATTCGTCTGGTGTCCCATTTCTTCTGTCGCCGCGCCACAGGAACCTCAGGCTGTCGCGGTCCTCTTCACGCATCTGTACCCTCAGGAACATATCTTGAATGTCTGCGACGACGGCGACCGGCTTCTCTCTGAACCTCACAAGCACCCCAAATAGCGATTGCAGAAGATCTGGTCCCGGCAGGAGTGCGTCGTTCAGGCACTTCCCGTCAAATTTTGCAGCAGCATCCAGGACTATCCTTGGCTTCTTCTTCACGGGATGCATCACCGCAAAATGCGGCAAATAAAATGTTCTTCCAGCGGTCGTTGATACTGGAGCCTTCTCTGCATAACCATTTTCTATCAGCTTCTTCATCTGGTCTTCATATGACGTCTTCAGGGTTGCATCCTTGTCCAATTTCCTTTCGACCCCAATAAGACGTCGATGAGCTTGCACGTAGTTGTTTGGGAGGGTTTCGTCTTCACTCTTCCACAGCAGCCCGGATTCAAACCTCCCCTCTGGAAGGCGCTTCGTCGTTGACTGCAGGACCTCAAGCGCTCGTTGGTCTGCGTCGTTGCTCGGGCGGCGAGGCTGCACTCCGATTGATTCGATGTCGAAGTGTCGCCGCACCAAGGCTTCTGTCTCATCTTCTTCGATGAGTCTGCTGTGGTTTACAAACTTTACCGGTGACGTCTTCCCGTTGCGACGCCCATGGAGGACCCATCCCAAGCTCGTTAGTGATGCAACTGGATCGGACCTTTTCCCTTTCTTCAGTCTTCTCGTGACGATGAGACCCCAGTTGTCTTGCCCGATGAGAAGTTTTGGCTCTTCATTTTCATATATCAGTTGACCTTGGATGCCTTGCACGTGCGAGCATCCTTGGATGACACCTCGATCCACACCTTGTCTTGAGAGCTTCAAACTGTCGATTGTTCGAACTTCAATCGTTTCCTTCTTCTTACGATGAGCTCCCTTGATCTTGACGCTTATCTTCCACGAGTCGCACCTCTTGATTCCATGTTCTCCAATTGTCTCGATAGTTATCGGACTCGCTTTGCCTTCAGCCCCAATCGTCTGCGCCACCCCAGCATCCAATAACGTGACTGTTGACCCCTCATCCAGAAGGGCCAGTACGCGTGCTGCGCCTTTCGGTCCATACAGGTCCACTGGGATCATCTTCAGATACACCTGCCCATCACTGGCAGTGTGCACGGAGGTGACGACTTCCTTGGGCTCTTCTCTGCGACTGGAGACATTGCAGCGGGATTCTTGTCTATCCCCAACAGCTGCTGTTGGACGGCTTTCATCATGAAGACTGATGTGGTGCCATCTTCCGCACTTCTTGCAATCTGCTGCCCTGCAGGTCTTCCTTGAATGCCTTCCTCGTAGACACCTGAAGCATAAAATTGCCTTCTTAGCCATTTCGTACTTTTGACTAAGGTTTGCTTCTTTGAACTTCCTGCATTCGTAAATCCAGTGCTCGCCGTTACATACTGGACACCGATTCTTGCGGGGGTGCTCTTCATTCCCCTGCACGTAGTGAACCTTCTTCACTGGTCTTCGCTCGTGGCCCCATGATGTCTTCGGTGGTGCAGATCGCTGACGGTCTTCTTTCTTCCAGGATACTTCAGGGTCGGCTATTTCCGCGTACCATTCGCTTTCAGCCTCCAGGAATGCGTTCATGACTTCCAGGTCCCGAAGTTCTTCGTCAGGATTCGTCCTCTTGTATGCGATCCACCTGTGTTTCATCGTAGTCGGCATATTTGCAATGAGGGCCCTCGTGGTTCTGAGGGAATCTAGGTACTTGCTTGCCCCCATTGCCTTGATCGTGGCCACGGCGTTCCTCACGTGGCTGTAGAACGTGCTCACGTCGTTCGGATCCTCTGTGACCCGTGGCAGGTTCTCCAGCTTCTCCAGCTCCGCAGTTGCCAGAGCTTCGGGTCTTCCGAACCTCAATTGTAGCCCCCTCATGACTTCGCTGGGATGCTCCGCCGTAAACAAGAGGCTCTTCACTGCCTCTCGCGCCCTGCCTTGCAGCGCCTTCCGTAATCTGGCTAGGTTCTGCACGTGACTGAAGCTGGGTGCCGTGTCTTCGAACGTCCTCTTGAATGCCAGCCATTCTTCTGCGGCGCCATCGAAGTTGGGAAGCTCGATGTGTACAGCTTCCGACCGGCCTCTAGGTAGCTTCCCCAATACTTCAGCCAACTCCTGGATGTCGGTCTTCCCAGATGCAGGCGGCGGCTGTGGTAGCCGCGTTGGTGGTGGTGGTGACGGTGGTCGCGACGGCGGCACCAAGGGTGGCATTACCTTCGCTCTCCTCTCGGTCTTCTGAAGCCACTCCTCCACGTGGTGCTGCGGCTCCTCGTCTGCGAAGTCCTCTTCACTGCCGGACTTGACCCGCACGAGCTCCAGTTCGGCCTCGGCGAGATCCAGCTTCCTCTGGGCTATTTCCATTTTCAATTTGGCTTCTCTTCTTCTGGAAGCCCTCGACCTGGTGGTGGAACCAACCCTCCTGGGTTCCACGGGCGCTGGTACCGCGAACCGTGCCTATTCGTGCGCAGCGCCCCTCGACGCAACCCCATCCATTGCTGGCGGTACGGTGCAACCTTCGGCGTGGCGTGCTTCAGGCGCTCCTCCGGCGGGGTGAGTTGGTGCCCCTGGTGTCAACGTCGACCCCGTAGACGACCCCATCGTGTCTGTCGTCTCTGTCGGCGTGGCTGCGCTCCAGTCCCTCGAAGACTCCGTGGCGGTGGTGGGCTTCGTTCTTCCAGTTGACCGCGTGGTTGGCATCTTCTTGATCCAGGATCTCGGCTCGAAGGACCAGGAAAACTGTTGCGGAGTTTTGCGCCGGCTGGAGAAGATGCCGCCGTAGTACCCTTTGGCCCCGAAGACACCACGACCTGACGAACCACGGAGTGACACCCGACTTGATCGAGTGCAGGTTGGAGCGCAGTGAAAACAACACGTCTTCAAAGTATGAACGTTTATTGCGGATACCAAATAAACCTTAAGTTTAAACAAGCCTATGAACCGCAATCGTTCCTGTAGTTCAGTTTCTTTCTTCAGACCTCTTCAGTGGCCTCCGGATACACCGAACAGCGCTTACGTCTTCTTGGGTCTTCACTGGCTTCCGGATTCACCGAACAGCACTTTCTTTCTTCTAGCTGGAAGCTTCTGAACTTTTCTTATTAGACTTTTTCTTTCTTCTTATTAGATGTTGTTTTCTTGCTTGTGGGCACCGAACTGTTTCTTTCTTCTTATTAGATGTTATTTCTTCACTTGTGGGCACCGAACTGACTTCCAAATTTTTTTTTTTTTTTTTTTGCTGCCGAGGCACCCTCGCGGGAGGGAGGTGGAAGATGCGTCATGCATACCCGCCCGAAGGTAAATTCCTCTGCGGGGGGGTTATGTGGGACTCACCAGAATGGCACCTACCCACTAAAAACCACCTGTTGGCTGTAGTTATTACCGCTAGCCTTCATCGGAAGCGACACCCGTCGGGAAGTTGGGCGCGCTGGCGGAGACCCGCTAGCGGGTCTTCCGCCTGTAGTGAAAGTTGCACTGAAGGTGCTCAAAGGGACATGAAATGGTGGCCGTTCTGGGCAGCCTCCGGTGAAGCCGGGGCTGGGCAGAGGTCGGCCGAAGCATGATTTAGGGATCAATTCATTTAAATGAACCTATAATGAATTGAGAAGGGAACTATGCTCCGCCAGAGCTAGCAAACGCTCTGTCGGAGTACGTGAAGCCCTAAGTTTACGGGCTAAGACTGCGATTTCACTAACATCGACATTTTTCATAGCGTCGCAGACGATACGCATATCGTCTGCTACGGAGGATTGAGGAGTGGGTTTGTATGGGCGAGGAGCCGGGATGGGATTCGATGCGGGGCGCTGCCTCCAGTTTTCTGGGGCAGGCCTGGACTGTGTAGGCTTTGCAGCCGGAGGAACCCGGCTACGCAGCGGCGGAAAGTTTTCTTGAGAAAGGCGCGGCGCCTGTTTGGTAGCCGCCCTCTTGGAATTGGAGCGCATGCAACGGGGTGCACGAGGGCAGCCCCTGTAATTTGCGGTGTGGCCGGACTGGCCACAAAGCACGCAATCGGGAGGAGAGGGAGTTTCAGGAGTGCGATTGCACTCCTTAGTGAAGTGAGGGACCAGGCACTTGACGCACCTGGGCGGTGCGCGGCAGTTGGCCGCCGCGTGCCCGTACAACTGGCACCGATGGCACTGGCCGGGATGACCGCGGCGATGAGGCGCCTCGATCGAGATCCCAGAGAGGCCGCAAATAGAGCTAACCCCTTTCAGGATCTCTCTGGCTTCATCTGAGCGACGGCCAATCGGAGAAAGAGGCCGCGCTAGCGGGGCCCTTAAGGGGTCACCCGCTGGGATTTACATAGCACTGAAGGTGCTCAAAAATGGAAAGTAAAAATTAAAAATTGACAAATAAAATTGCATTAATTCGGATTTACGTTAGAATTAGAATTTACGTTAGAATTAGAATTTGCGGCCTGAAGGGCCTCGACATCTAAAGTTAATTGCGTGCATTCGCTCGTGTGCGCGTTTCTCGGTCTAGCGATTTTGTATATCGAATCTAACACAGGAGTAGTATATGAGACTGAATCTCCAACAAGATGATTGGGATGGGATTCGGCGCGTTTGAAGAACGATTCTGAGAGTGTTTTGAGGTGCTGTTGCACTGTAGGTAGTTCAAGATCTCTGTGCAGGTCCGCGTTACGCACGTACCAAGGTGCGTTTGTGGCCCTGCGGCAGAAGAGATTTTGAACTACCTGCAGTTTATACAGGACGGAGGGTTTGGCGTGGGCAAAGACCGGCGAAGCATATGACATGACGGGTCTAACGCAGACCTTATAAAGCGAACGTTTATTCCTAAGTGACATTTTACTTTTTTATCCTATCATACTATATAGACGGCTTAATCTCTATCGACGTGTGGCTTGAAAGAAAGCGTCTGATCTAAGGTGACGCCTAAGTATTTGATACTGTGCTTCCAGGGGATGGGAATACCTAACATACGAATGTGCGGATCGTTGTGGCGATTACGACGTTTGTGGTCGAATTGAATAGCAGAACTCTTTTCTGGGTTGACATCGATACGCCATTTTTGAAACCAAACACCTAGGGCGTTTACGGCCTTTTGGAGTCTGGTGATGTTATACGGGATCGCTTGACTTTTTGTGTAAAGGGCGGTATCGTCTGCAAAGAGGGCTAGTTCGACACCTTTCAGCGGGATGGGGATGTCATTAGTGTACACGGTGTACAGCAGAGGGGCGAGGACTGAGCCTTGCGGGACTCCAGCCTTTATGGGACGAGGCGCGGAGAGCGCGCCTTCATGTTTGAATCGAAAAGTACGGTCTTTAAGAAACGACGCTATTAATCTAACTAGGCGAGCCGGTAAGCCTATTTTATAGAGTTTGAAAACGAGACCGCTGTGCCAGACTTTGTCGAAAGCCTTGGCTACGTCAAAGAGAACCGCGATTGTTTTTTTACGATGCTGAGAGAATCCTTCGAGTATGTACTCGACGATTCGATGGACTTGCTGAGGGCAGGAGTGCTTAGCGCGAAAGCCGAACTGGTGGGGAATAATGAGAGGGTCGCCATCCGTTGGAAACAGATGGTTCCGCATTCGAGAGAGTATGACTCTTTCGAGAAGTTAAGACATTGCCTTGAGGAGGCTGATGGGTCTGTGATTAGCCGGGACATTCAGAGGTTTACCCGGCTTGGGAATGCCTATGACTGTCGCTTCTTTCCAGGCTTTTGGAAAGTAGCTATGGTCGAAGCAGGCATTGAAGATGATAGCTAACAAGGTAAGCACCTGCTGAGGCAGGTGCTTAAGTGCGTGGTTGGAAATTCCATCCGCACCCGGAGCCTTTTTGGACTTTTGCTTTCTAATGAGAAGCAAGATTTCATCATTAGAGACTGTGACGGGGTCGTCGGTGATAGGGAGAGATTCTCTGCGGAGAACTTCGTCCTCCACCGCCTGGATGTGGGAGGGATCCGCGGGTTGCGTGCTGGGCGAGCATAGTGCCGCTATGCTGTCGGCGAAGCATTCGGCTTTTTCTTCGACTTCGAAAGCAATGGTGCCGTCAGGATGAGTGAGAGGAGGAACGTGAGAGGCGGTGTCTACGCGTAAGGCTCGGGCCATTCGATAATACGCTTGGTGGGACGGGGAGATATTCTCCATGAGATCGTTAAACTGAGTGTCACGGAGTTCTGCGAGGCGAGACCTAACTTTACGTTGAAGCTGATTCGCAGCTGTTCTATATGCTGGCGTGGGATATTTCTTTGCTCTCCGGAGAGCCGCGTTCTTGGCTTTAATGAGATTGCTAACGGCTAGTGGAAGCGCGGGTTTGCTTTGCTTAGCAACCTTTTCGTTGTCGTTGATGGCTGTGTTAATAGCATCAGTTAGAGTATTGACTAATGAATCTATTTTATCCGGGCTATCTAATTGGTCGGGCGAAATCGCGAGCGAAGAGTTAGGGGCCTCTAAGGCTGAAACTAACGTATTTTTAAAGCCTTTCCAATTGGTAAAGGTCTTAGGAGGTGTGACGTTAACGTTAGGCGTACCTAGCACGAGGGAGACGGGGCGATGGTCGGAGCCTAGGTCATCGAGCGGTTCGATAGATCTTAGATCAAGATTGATTCGCTTGATAATTGCAAAGTCGAGGATGTCAGGAGAGTAGGTCGGGTTGTTGGGATAGTGAGTGGGAGTGATGGGGGATATGACGTCTAAGTCAAGGGAGTTAGTGATGTCGAGGAGAGCGATACCGCTGGTGTTGGTCGATAGGCACGTCCAGTCAGTATGTTTGGAGTTAAAGTCTCCGAACATAATGACTGAATGGCCGAGGGCGAGAATGGCCTCAAAGTCGCTGCGGATTGGATTGGAGCCACATGGTATGTAGACTGAAGCTATGATGATGGTCGGATGACCAGTCATAGCCAATCTACACACGGTGGCTTCCATGTTGAGGAGAGGAGGGGTAGGGAGAGGACAGCAATGGAAGCCTCTTTTGTAATATATAGCGGTGCCGCCGTAACCGTCGGAGTTGGGCCTATCGTTGCGAGTAAACGCGTACTTAGGAATAGCGTATCCCCTGGAGCGTTTTGGAGTAAGCCATTTCTCCTGGAGAAGGAATAAGTCTGGTTCTTTGTTCTGAAGGAACAGAAGGCCTACCATCAACTTTAAGTTTGCCATTCAGTTCCGATGCAATCCAGTTTAGTGTACCTAAACTGAATCGCTAAGATTCGTACCATGAAGTGCCTTTAGCTAACTGGCGTTTGAATCGCTCACGGAGGAATGAAAGATCGAAATTTGTCTGTGGTCCGCGTGTGAGAAAGAGATGACGCTGTACACTTGTTGCATAAGTCTGTCTCTTTTACTCGAACCATATGCGTTGCGTTTTGAAATCTAGTTGATATGATTTTAGCGGTATTTTTTTGTGTAAAAATAACAACAAATATATTATAAAATTGCGCTTTTTAGTGTCAAATTATATACCATAAGCCCGTTTTAGTACTCATTAAATAATAGAAATTTATATAATTCTTTAAATTACAAATAATTAAAGGTTTCTTTAGTGTTGTCGTAAAAATAAATTGATTATGACGAGTTTAGAACGCACCCAATTTGACTTCTACCTTTGTATCTACTGATAAATCAATTGATTTTGTTGAATTTTTCAACAATGGGCTCAGCTCATCACACATTTCTAATACCAATCGTTTAGACAACGATATGCTTTTATATATTCTTCATTTTCCAAATAAACGGGGTCCGATTGTTTCCGTGTTTTGTTTATTTCATTATCATTTTCCAAGAAAATAAAAAGGACTAATTCGTCATACATCTACAATAAAAAAATAGCTCTAGAAATCACTTTTTCACATAAACACATAAGAAACACTAAATATCCTACTGAAATACCATAAATCACGTATATTTTCAACCATTTTTTTAAAGATAAACCGAAACGATTCACTTTACGCCAAGAAAGTAGCAACTTTTTTTGAATCGCTTACTTTGACATTTAAGTCATCCAATATAGGTTGAAATATCACCTCATGGTACGAAAAATGAACGAACTAAAACTGAGGTTTCGGCGGGACGGGAGCGCAGCGCGTCGCTGGCTTCGATGGGACCGACGGAGGCGCGGTTACTTCGAGCGATTTTAACGGCGCGGGGGCTGGTGTTGAAGACACCGGGAAGGGCTCGGGTATTGATGATACCGAAGCTTTCTTCGAGCGCTTCTTGGAGCGCTTGGCGACAAGTTGAAACGCGGGCTCAGGAGAGCCGGTTAAGGTGACGGCATCTGACGACGTATCAGACGCGGGTTCGGAGTCGCTCCCGGGAGCGGTACGCTTGCGACGCGACGCGTGAGAGGATGCGACCGATTCGCAGTCCATCTCGGACGAGGCGGGAGACGAGGAAGAGCTGTAGACCTGAGGGGTCTCGACGTTGGAGGCCTGAGGGGCCGGGGTTGAGGCCTGAGGGGCCGGGGACGCGATAGATGCCTGTAAGGCCTGCGTTATTACGTCATCTGATAAGTTGGCGCCGGACGCAACGAGCGCCTGGGCGAACGACCTAAGAATGTTTACAAGGTCCATAGGAGGGCTTGGGATAATATGTAATATATAAATATATAATGTATACCTAGGTTCCCTAGCAAACCTAGCACCTATTTATATAACAAACGCCTAGAATTCCTAAATAAAAACCTAGCGAAACCTAGCGGCAAACCTCCCTACCAGCGGTAGGGGGGCTGGGGAGAATAACTTAAAACTAACCGTAGTACGCCGAAGGCCGCTACCTAGAAACCTAAAAAAAGGGTATGCAGGTAAAGAGTTGACCGCGTTAGGGTCAACCTTTACCGACAGAAAGGACAAATACACACACGAAAAACACACAGATATGATAAAAATAAATATGAAATAGGAGAAAAATAAATAAAATAGAGAAGAGAAATAAAATAAAAATAAAAGGACTGGTTCAGTACAAATTCGTTGTCACCGTTAAGTATCCTTTGCACTGAAACCAGACTACTTACGCTGGGCACAACACTGCACTCAGCACAAGCACAACACTACTTAGCAAAGCACTTTGAAGACTAAGGGGCTTAGTCGCAAAGAAAAATCGCACTTCGAAAGCACTCAGACGGAGTAGAAAAACCTTGGAAACCGTAGCACGGAACCAACACGCTAAACTGTGACGTCAGTAGACTGAGCGCCACGGAATATCGGGAAGGGACCGATCAACGGAGAACTGGGTCTTGCACGTCCGCACTGCGTGGCGATCGGAGCGAGAATGACACTTCCAATTTTTTTTTTTTTTTTTTTCCCCTCCGCGGGAAGGGCAGGAGGATAAAAATGCCCTGACGCATACTCTGGCGCGATTCCAAAGTTATGTGGGACTCGTCCCGACGCCTACCAGGACCATACCCACTAAAAACCCCCTGTCGGCTCGTGCATTTTTGCCACTCAGCCTTCATCTGAGCGACGGCCAATTGGAGAAAGAGGCCGCGCTAGCGGGGCCCAGAAGGGGTCACCCGCTGGGATTACATAGCACTGAAGGTGCTCAAAGCACTGAAGGTGAATACATAGCACTGAAGGTGCTCAAAATGAAAATCAATAATTAAAACAAAAATTTAAAAAATTGCAAAATAAAATTGAATTAATTCGCATTTACGTTAGAATTAGGATTTACGTTAGAATTAGAATTTACGTTAGAATTAGAATTTGCGGCCAGAAGGGCTTCGAGATCGCGTGACAGTCTGGTGGATGAGTACGCTTGCGCATTCCTAGGCCTAGCGACTTTGAACTTCGAGTCTAACACAGGAGTACTATATGAGACTGAATCACGAACTAGAGGATTGGGATGGGTTTCGGAGCGTTTGAAGAACGCTTCAGAGAGTGTTTTGAGATGTTGTTGTACTGTAGGCAGTTCAAGATCTCTATGCAAGTCCGCGTTACGCACGTACCACGGTGCGTTTGTAGCCCGGCGGCAAAAGAGGTTTTGAACTACCTGCAGTTTGTGTAGGAGGGAGGGTTTGGCGTGGGCAAAGATTGGCGAGGCATACGTCATGACGGGTCTAACGCAGACCTTGTAAAGTGTACGTTTGTTTCTGAAGGACATTTTACTTTTTCTAACTAACATGCTATTTAGGCGGACTAAATAGTGACGAGCGAGTTTCGAAACTCTTTCGACGTGTGGCTTGAAAGAAAGCGTCGGATCTAATGTGACGCCTAAGTATTTAGTACTGCGCTTCCAGGGGATGGGAATGCCTAACATTCGAACGTGGGGATCGCCATCGGGACGACGGCGTTTGTGGTCGAAGCGCATCGCAGAACTCTTTTCAGGGTTCACATCGATGCGCCATTTTTGAAACCATACACCAAGGGCGTTTACGGCCTTTTGGAGTCTGGTTACAAGGTGCCGAACACTGTGGCCTTTGGTATAGAGTGCGGTGTCGTCAGCAAAGAGGGCGAGTTCGACGCCTTTCGGCGGGATGGGAATGTCGTTGGTGTACACGGTGTACAGCAGAGGGGCGAGGACTGAGCCTTGAGGGACTCCAGCCTTTATGGGACGAGGTGCAGAAAGCGTGCCTTCGTGTTTAAATCGAAACGTACGGTCTTTGAGAAACGACGCTATTAACCTGACTAGGCGATCCGGTAAGCCTATCTTGTAGAGTTTATAAACGAGACCGCTGTGCCAGACTTTATCGAAAGCCTTGGCTACGTCAAAGAAAACCGCGACTGTTTTATAACGACGCGGATAGAAACCGTCAAGTATATACTCGACGATTCGGTGGACTTGCTGAGGGCAGGAGTGTTTAGCGCGAAAGCCGAACTGATGGGGAATAATGAGAGGATCGCCATCCGTTGGAAACAGATGGTTCCGCATTCGAGAGAGTATGACTCTCTCGAGAAGTTTAGACATTGCCTTGAGGAGGCTGATGGGTCTGTGATTAGCCGGGACGTTCAGAGGTTTGCCCGGCTTGGGAATGCCTATGACTGTCGCTTCTTTCCAAGCTTTCGGAAAGTAGCTATGGTCGAAGCAGGCATTGAAAATGATAGCTAACAAGGTAAGCATCTGTTGAGGTAGGTGCTTAAGTGCGTGGTTGGAAATTCCATCCGCACCCGGAGCCTTTTTGGACTTTTGATTTCTAATGAGAAGCAAGATTTCGTCATTAGAGACTGTGACAGGGTCGGCGGTGATGGGGAGAGAATCTCTGCGAAGGACTTCGTCCTCCACCGCCTGGATGTGTGAGGGATCAGCAGGTTGCGTGCTGGGCGAGCATTGTGCGGCAATGCTGTCGGCGAAGCATTCGGCTTTCTCTTCGACTTCAAAGGCAGTAGTGCCATCGGGACGAGTGAGAGGAGGAACGTGAGAGACCGTGTCTATGCGTAAGGCTCGGGCCATGCTATAGTACGCTTGGTGGGACGGAGAGATATTCGCCATGAGATCGTTCATCTGAGCGTCTCGGAGTTCCGCGAGGCAAGACCTAACTTTACGTTGAAGCTGATTCGCAGCTGTTCTATAGGCGGGCGTGGGATATTTCTTGGCTCTCCGGAGAGCCGCGTTTTTAGCTGTAATAAGATTGCTAACGGCTAAGGGAAGCGTGGGTTTGCCTTGCTTAGCAACCTTTTCGTTGTCACTGATGGCTGAGTTGATAGCATCAGTGAGAGAATTTACTAATGAATCAATTTTATCCGGGCTATCTAATTGTTCGGGAGAGATCGCGAGTGGAGAGTTCGGAGCCTCTAAGGCTGAAACTAACGTATTTTTAAAACCTTTCCAGTTGGTAAAGGTCTTAGGAGATGAGACGTTATCGTTCGGTGGTCCTAGCACGAGGGAAACGGGGCGATGGTCGGAGCCTAGGTCATCGAGTGGTTCGATAGACCTTAGATCAAGATTGATTCGCTTGATAATTGCAAAGTCGAGGATGTCAGGAGAGTAGGACGGGTTGTTGGGATAGTGAGTGGGAGTGATGGGGGATATGACCTCTAGGTCAAGGGAGTTAGTGATGTCGAGGAGAGCGATACCGCTGGTGTTAGTCGATAGGCACGTCCAGTCAGTATGTTTGGAGTTAAAGTCTCCGAACATAATGACTGAATGGCTGAGGGCGAGAATGGCCTCAAAGTCGCTGCGGATTGGTCTGGTACCACTAGGTATGTAGATTGAAGCTATGATGATGGTCGGATGACCAGTCATAGCCAATCTACACACAGTGGCTTCCATGTTGAGGAGAGAAGGGGTAGGGAGAGGACAGCAGTGGAAGCCTCTTTTGTAATATATAGCGGTGCCGCCGAAACCGTCGGAGTTGGGCCTATCGTTACGAATAAACGCGTACTTAGGTATAGCGAATCCCCTGGAGCGGTTTGGAGTAAGCCATGTCTCCTGGAGAAGGAATAAGTCAGGTTCTTTGTTCTGAAGGAACAGTTTAATCTCGGGAAGGTTGGTACGTTTCGTTGGTCGTTTAAGGCTACGAGCGTTAAAAGATACTAGGGATAAGCCCTTGGGTTTAATACGACTGGACGCGGGATTCGCGGGTCTAGACATTATAATTTATTATTTACGAATTTATACAAATATAAAAGAATTTACAACGAACTTAGGAGCGAGTGATGCTCGGCTAAAGCAAATAAACGCTCTTGAGGAGAGCGGGCGGCTCGCAGTTTGCGTGCGAGCACGGAAATTTCGTTAATATCGACGTTTTTAATAACGTCGAACACGGTCTTCATGTCCTCAGCCAACGACGACTGAGGTGCGGATGACGGAGAAGGACGCGGCCCTACGGAAGCTACGGGAGCTGGGATGGGTCTGGAAGGTGCAGGCGGAACGGCCGGACGCTGCCTCCAAGACAGAGCCGGAGTAGGCGTCGGCTGAACGAATTTCCGGGGGACCCCGGTTGCGCAGCGGGGGAAGTTAGCGGGAGTGAGCGGCGGCGCCGGTTTAGGCGCGACCCTCTTGGCGGTGGAGCGCGGAGCACGCGGGCAGCCCCTGTAGTTAGCTGTGTGACCAGACTGGCCACAGCACACAGGCAGGAGGGGAAGTGGATTCGGGAGTGCGAGTGCACTCCTTCGTAAAATGTGGATCCAGGCACTTAACGCACCTGGGGGGAGCTGAGCAGTTAGCCGCTGCGTGGTCGTAGAGCTGGCAGCGGTGGCACTGCCCAGGGTGACCGCGGGGGTTGGGACGCTCGACAGAGATATTTGAGAGTCCGCAAATTGTGCGAGCCTCTCTAAAGATCTCCCTCGAGTTGGGAGTATTCGACAAGATGACTAAAGCTAACGGAAAGCGCCTACCGCGGTTAGAGTGCATCTTGTGCACTGCTTCGGCCGGGAAACCCTCGGACTTAAGGTCCTCGAGGATTTCTTCATTCGCGAGCTCGAACGGGACGCCCCGTAGTACTGCGCGGATCTTACGCTCCTCCGGGAGGGCGTAGGTGTGGTACGCGATTTGATTTATCCCGAGCAACCTGGTAAACGCGCGGAAGTCGTCGACGGTCGCTACTTGAATTTTGATTGTATCGCCAGCGTTGGCGGCTTTTAAGTAATTAATTTTGTGCTCTTTGCACAAGTTAGAAACCGCGGTCCAGCGCGTTTTTTTACGTAGGAAGACGGGCGGATGGAGCTGAGGTTTCGGCGGGACGGGAGCGCAGCGCGTCGCTGGCTTCGATGGGACCGACGGAGACGCGGTCACTTCGAGTGACATGAGTGGCGCGGGGGCGGGTGTAGAAGACACAGGGGTTGGCTCGGGTGTTGAAGACACCGCGGCTTTTTTCGAACGCTTATTGGAGCGTTTGGTAACTAATTGGAAGGCGGGCTCAGGAGAGCCGGTTAAGGTGGCGGCGACCGACGAAGCTTCGGACGCGGCGGAGTCTGAATCGCTCCCGGGAGCGGTACGCTTCCTACGAGATGATCGCGAGGATGAGACCGACGCGCAGTCCATATCGGATGGAACGGGAGACGCGGGAGAGCTATAGACCTGAGGGGTCTGGGTGTTGGAGGCCTGAGGGGCTGGGGTTGGGGCCTGAGGGGCTGGGGACGCGATTGATGCCTGCAAGGCCTGCGTTAGGATGTCTTTTGGGATGGAGACGCCTGCCGCAGCAAGCGCCTGGGGGAACGCGTTCGCGAAGTTAATAACGCTTAGCGAATCCATTAGGGAGTGTTGGGACAATAATATATATAAATATAAGTATAATAAAAGATGCCTAGTTCCTAAAAACCTAGCAAAATCCTAGCGGCAAACCTCCCTACCAGCGGTAGGGGGGCTGGGGAGAATAACTTAAAACTAACCGTAGTACGCCGAAGGCCGCGCCCGATTAAAATAGATTCGATAGTCGATAATCTCACTGATGCTATCAACTAAGCCATCAGCGACAACGTAATCATTGCTAAGCAAGGCAAACCCGCGCTTCCCTTAGCCGTTAGCAATCTCATTAAAGCTAAGAACGCGGCTCTCCGGAGAGCCAAGAAATATCCCACGCCCGCATATAGAACAGCTGCGAATCAGCTTCAACGTAAAGTTAGGTCTCGCCTCGCGGAACTCCGTGACACTCAGTTTAACGATCTCATGGAGAATATCTCCCCGTCCCACCAAGCGTATTATCGAATGGCCCGAGCTTTACGCGTAGACACCGCCTCTCACGTTCCTCCTCTCACTCGTCCCGACGGCACCATTGCCTTCGAAGTCGAAGAGAAAGCCGAATGCTTCGCCGACAGCATAGCGGCACAATGTTCGCCCAGCACGCAACCCGCAGATCCCTCCCACATCCAGGCGGTGGAGGACGAAGTTCTCCGCAGAGAATCTCTCCCTATCACCGACGACCCCGTCACAGTCTCTAATGACGAAATCTTGCTTCTCATTAGAAAGCAAAAGTCCAAAAAGGCTCCGGGTGCGGATGGAATTTCCAACCACGCACTTAAGCACCTGCCACAGCAGGTGCTTACCTTGTTAGCTATCATCTTCAATGCCTGCTTCGACCATAGCTACTTTCCAAAAGCCTGGAAAGAAGCGACAGTCATAGGCATTCCCAAGCCGGGTAAACCTCTGAACATCCCGGCTAATCACAGACCCATCAGCCTCCTCAAGGCAATGTCTAAACTTCTCGAAAGAGTCATACTCTCTCGAATGCGGAACCATCTGTTTCCAACGGATGGCGACCCTCTCATTATTCCCCACCAGTTCGGCTTTCGCGCTAAGCGCTCCTGCCCTCAGCAAGTCCATCGAATCGTCGAGTACATTCTCGAAGGATTCTATCCGCATCGTAAAAAATCAATCGCGGTTCTCTTTGACGTAGCCAAGGCATTCGATAAAGTCTGGCACAGCGGTCTCGTTTATAAACTCTACAAGATAGGCTTACCGGATCGCCTAGTCAGGTTAATAGCGTCGTCAGTAGTGCCATCGGGACGAGTGAGAGGAGGAACGTGAGAGACGGTGTCTACGCGTAAGGCTCGGGCCATGATATAGTACGCTTGGTGGGACGGAGAGATATTCGCCATGAGATCGTTCATCTGAGCGTCTCGGAGTTCCGCGAGGCAAGACCTAACTTTACGTTTAAGCTGATTCGCAGCTGTTCTATAGGCGGGCGTGGGATATTTCTTGGCTCTCCGGAGAGCCGCGTTTTTAGCTTTAATAAGATTGCTAACGGCTAAGGGAAGCGTGGGTTTGCCTTGCTTAGCAACCTTTTCGTTGTCACTGATGGCTGAGTTGATAGCATCAGTGAGAGAATTTACTAATGAATCGATTTTATCCGGGCTATCTAATTGTTCGGGAGAGATCGCGAGTGGAGAGTTCGGAGCCTCTAAGGCTGAAACTAACGTATTTTTAAAACGTTTCCAGTTGGTAAAGGTCTTAGGAGATGAGGCGTTATCGTTCGGCGGTCCTAGCACGAGGGAAACGGGGCGATGGTCGGAGTCTAGGTCATCGAGCGGTTCGATAGACCTTAGATCAAGATTGATTCGCTTGATAATTGCAAAGTCGAGGATGTCAGGAGAGTAGGACGGGTTGTTGGGATAGTAAGTGGGAGTGATGGGGGATATGACGTCTAGGTCAAGGGAGTTAGTGATGTCGAGGAGAGCGATACCGCTGGTGTTAGTCGATAGGCACGTCCAGTCAGTATGTTTGGAGTTAAAGTCTCCGAACATAATGACTGAACGGCCGAGGGCGAGAATGGCCTCAAAGTCGCTGCGGATTGGTCTGGTACCACTAGGTATGTAGATTGAAGCTATGATGATGGTCGGATGACCAGTCATAGCCAATCTACACACAGTGGATTCCATGTTGAGAAGAGGAGGAGTAGGGAGAGGACAGCAGTGGAAGCCTCTTTTGTAATATATAGCGGTGCCGCCGAAACCGTCGGAGTTGGGCCTATCGTTACGAATAAACGCGTACTTAGGTATAGCGAATCCCCTGGAGCGGTTTGGAGTAAGCCATGTCTCCTGGAGAAGGAATAAGTCAGGTTCTTTGTTCTGAAGGAACAGTTTAATCTCGGGAAGGTTGGTGTTAAGGCTACGAGCGTTAAAAGATACTAGGGATAAGCCCTTGGGTTTAATACGACTGGACGCGGGATTCGCGGGTCTAGACATTATAATTTATTATTTACGAATTTATACAAATATAAAAGAATTTACAACGAACTTAGGAGCGAGTGATGCTCGGCTAAAGCAAATAAACGCTCTTGAGGAGAGCGGGCGGCTCGCAGTTTGCGTGCGAGTACGGAAATTTCGTTAAAGTCGACGTTTTGGATGACGTCGAACACGGTCTTCATGTCCTCAGCCAACGACGACTGAGGTGAAGATGACAAAGTGGGACGCGGCCCTACGGAAGCTACGGGAGCTGGGATGGGTCGGGAAGGTGCAGGCGGAACGGCCGGACGCTGCCTCCAAGACAGAGCCGGAGTAGGCGTCGGTTGAGCGGGCTTTGCTTCCGGGGGACCCCGGTTGCGCAGCGGCGGGAAGTTAGCGTGAGTGAGCGGTGGCGCCGGTTTAGGCGCGACCCTCTTGGTGGTGGAGCGCGGAGCGCGCGGGCAGCCCATGTAGTTAGCTGTGTGGCCGGACTGGCCGCACAGCACACAGGCAGGGGGGGAAGTGGATTCGGGAGTGCGAGTGCACTCCTTAGTGAAGTGAGGATCCAGGCACTTTACGCACCTGGGGGGAGCTGAACAGTTAGCCGCTGCGTGGCCATAGAGCTGGCAGCGGTGGCACTGCCCAGGGTGACCACGGGGGTTGGGACGCTCGACGGAGATATTTGAGAGTCCGCAAATTGTGCGAGCCTCTCTAAAGATCTCCCTCGAGTTGGGAGTATTTGAAAGGATTACTAAAGCTAAAGGAAAACGCCTACCGCGGTTGGAGTGCATCTTGTGCACTGCTGTGACCGGGAAACCCTGGGACTTAAGGTCCTCGAGAATATCTTCGTTGCTGAGTTCGAACGGGACGCCCCGTAGTACTGCGCGGATCTTACGCTGCTCCGGGAGGGCGTAGGTGTGATACGCGATTTGGTTTAATCCGAGTAACCTGGTAAACGCGCGGAAGTCGTCGACGGTCGCTACTTGAATCTTGATCGTATCGCCAGCGTTGGCGGCTTTTAAGTAATTAATTTTGTGCACTTTGCACAAGTTTGAAACCGCGGTCCAGCGCGCTTTTTCACGCAGGAAGACGGGCGGAGGGAGCTGAGGCTTCGGCGGGACGGGAGCGCAGCGCGTCGCTGGCTTCGATGTGACCGACGGAGACGCGTTACTTCGAGCGATTTTAACGGCGCGGGGGCTGGTGTTGAAGACACCGGGGAGGGCTCGGGTATTGAAGATACCGAAGCTTTCTTAGAGCAAGTTGGAACGCGGGCTCAGGAGAGCCGATTAAGGTGACGGCATCTGACGACGTATCAGACGCGGGTTCGGAGTCGCTCCCGGGAGCGGTACGCTTACGACGCGACGCGTGAGAGGATGCGACCGATTCGCAGTCCATCTCGGACGAGGCGGGAGACGCGGGAGAGCTTAAGACCTGAGGGGTCTCGACGTTGGAGGGCTGAGGGGCCGGGGTTGAGGCCTGAGGGGCCGGGGACGCGATAGATGCCTGTAAGGCCTGCGTTAGTATGTCATCGGGTATGCTGTAGCCAGACGCGGCGAGTACCTGGGCGAACGACCTAAGTACGTTGACAAGGTCCATTGGAGGGCTTGGTCCTACGATATATAATATATAAATATATAAAAATGCCTAGGTTCCCTAGCAAACCTAGCACCTAAACCTCCCTACCCGCGGTAGGGGGGCTGGGGAGAATAACTTAAAACTAACCGTAGTACGCCGAAGGCCGCTACCTAGAAACCTAAAAAAAGGGTACGCAGGTAAAGAGTTGACCACGTTAGGGTCAACCTTTACCGACAGAAAGGACAAATACACACGAAAACACACAGATATGATAAAAATAAATATGAAAAATAGAAAAAAATAAATAAAATAGAGAAGAGAAATAAAATAAAAATAAAAAGGACTGGTTCAGTACAAATTCGTTGTCACCGTTAAGTATCCTTTGCACTGAAACCAGACTACTTACGCTGGGCACAACACTGCACTCAGCACAACACTACTTAGCACAGCACTTTGAAGACTAAGGGGCTTAGTCGCAAAGAAAAATCGCACTTCGATAGCACTCAGAGGGAGTAGAAAGAACCTTGAAAACCGTAGCACGGAACCAACACGCTAAACCGTGACGTCAGTAGACTGAGCGCCACGGAGTATCGGGAAGGGACCAAACAACGGAGAACGGGGTCTTGCACGTCCGCACTGGGCGGCGATCGGAGCGAGAATCCACTGATATTCCTTACTTGCGCCATACTTGTAATCAAACCTTTATCGCAAAAACTATCACTGGGGCTATGGCTGATTATTAATTGAAGCTTTGCGAGAGAGCTCAGCGATGTGTGAAGAAAATTGAATTGATTTAAAATTGTGACATATGTTTTAAGTTCCATATGTGTTCTGAATCAATCAAAAATTTCAATTAGGCATTGAAAATGCTAGAATGTAGGTTTTTATTCTATGCAAGAAATACCCTAAGGAATAATTTTTTATACTCTAAGTGGTAGTACATGTTCTTTTTTGGTAAATTCTTGTATAGGGAGGTACTAGAGTCCTTCTTAATTTGACCACCGTAATAATAATGTTTACGTGGTGGAGGTCCGGTGAAAGGGAAGAAACAGCCAGTGCAATCACTGGAAAAAAGGCAATTTCAACTGAAGCCTACGTAGTCGAGATAAGAATCACAATCACTTTTAACAAATAAAACCCTACTACTCCATGGATGCGGATGCACTTACCACTCACCATCAGATTGGTCGTGTGCTCATTTTCCGACTATCAAAATAAAAAGAAAAAAACTAAAAATATTACAATATCTGTAATTTTAGAAACTCATTTTTAAATTCGCTATTCCAGTATTTCGGCAATGTTCCAAGCGTGATGATCACTGAATCACTGATCACTGAAAATAATAAACTATATTATTTTATTTACGAAATAGTAAAGATTTTTTAGGCTAATAAACATTTCTTTTTTCTTTACAGTTCAATAATAAAGTTAAAAATATTATACGTAGCTTCTCGGAAAATCACATACATTAATCATAAACATTAAGTGATAATTTAAAATTCAATTCAAAGTATTTTATTTTATATTTATAGTATTAAACAAACGTTAGTAAACGGTTTTGTTCGAACACTTCTTTCTTTTAACGAACTTTTCGGTTCATACATCGTAGTGTCCATAGAGCAAAGTGCGGCGTGACTTCGTGAATGGCACTCACTATCATACTTTATTTTTTTTAATGTATATCTAATGTTGAGTATTTATTGCATCATGGGGTGATGAGTAAAAGTCATATACCTGCTATAAGGCTTCCATTCATCAAAACGAAACTTCATCTTTCAAATAAATGTACCAGATTCTATTTCCAGATTTTCAGTTAATGAAAAAGAGCTTTTACTAATCACACCACCAAGACTATAATCCAAATATTCATAACACGATTAAAAGATATTAATATAGCACTGAATTTGTGATCCTTGTTACTTTAAGTTGGTTTATAACTAAATTCACTTCTATAATGTTCTTTGATTTATTAGAGAGTTATTACTGAGCGTTCAAGTTAGTATAAAGCATAACACTTGTATGCTTAGAAGTTTAAACAGGATAAATGGTTGCAATAAAAAAAAGTTAAGAGTTAACTTCATCGGTAAAATTGTTCATCGATTATTTTATAGAATTACTTTTCTAAAATTAACATTGACTATGAGAATATCATAACAATTTATGTAAAGGTCTAAATGTGATTCAAGAATGGTCCTTCACTAATCACTAATATGTTGGAAGGGAACTTGTTCAATAGGTTGAGACTTCTTCAATAATTACAAAAACTCAGAAAATATTATAGACAAATTATGCCACGGCGTACCTGTTTCTGTTTACTGTCATGTTGTTCAAAGATAAGGTTGGTTCTGTTTATTTATTCTTAAGCAAACTAATTCGTTTCAACATAAACAAATAAATTAGACTAATCATTGAAACAAAATATTTTTTTTTATAATTATTATTTATGGAGTTTCATCACTTAGATCTTACTTAAGACCGACGCTTCAGTTTAATATTTCGAAGTAGATCTTCTGTCTTTACTTAGATGTTTACTTTGTTTGTCCGCTAATTAGACGAAAACAACATTAAGTCCTTGGTAACAAATATATATTTTGCAATATTGGAAAGATAAAGCCAATTAAGCTTCAGGAGAATTTTCTGTTCTGTTAGTAAACTAAAGTATAAACGAATGATTTCGCTAGCAATAATTACTTTGCAAATATTATAAAAGATCATGTTATTTCGTTAGTTAGAACTAAGCAGAACCGGCCCAGGGCTAGCTGTGAAAGACACTACAACAACGTTTCTTTATTTTGTATTTTTGCGGATTTTAATACTCTTATTTATTTATTTATTTGAAAGTGATAATTCAATGTAATTCACGTTGACACAAGAGGTTTCCGTTAATTTCAACGAACAGTTTGGTTCTGGATATAATTTCCTTTAAAATCTGAGGCATTTAGTTACATCATCTATATATCTTGACGATCCTAACCAAGTGATCAGGTCAAAGGGAAGGAACAGCCAGTGCGATTACTGGAACAAAGGCAATTTCATCACGCCTGTCTCGGTTTGCGTGCGGACCCGTTCGCACGTCGATCATTGACTGCCTTCCCACGCTCTCTAGTCCCCGCACTAGTTGAGCGCCCCCATTTTCATACCGTCGTTTTCACATTGTGTAGTGCTCGTACCATAGTATCCTAAATTTCATAGGACTGTCGTTTTCATGACGCATCTTCAACATCATCGCCTGCAGCTCGTCGTCATCAATCTTCGTCGCCGTCACCGCTCCGGCAAGCTCTGCGTTCCAGAACAACGAGTCGTCGGAAGTACTCCGTGAACAGATAGATACCTCACGGTGCTAACGAAACCTGTTAGCGTTGCTCCGGTGCGCTTTATTGGCCCTTCAGGCCATAAGAAACCTGAAGTCCCGATCCCAGTGCACTGGGCCTTTCCCAGGTTGACGGAATAGTGCTGCCCGAATTAGGGGCACCATTCCGCGTCATCCCCAACCCCCCTACCGCAGGTAGGAAGGTTTAGGAAGTTAGTCTTCGTTGGTAGGTTCATTGTATATATATTTATATATTGATGTCCCTTCCCAACCCTTCCGCAATGGCTTCGCTAGGTCCCATGGACCTTACGAAGTTGATAATCGATGGCTTCACCGCTACAGGCGTTGCCTGCGACGATAATGTCCATTAGGTAATTAGCGCTATTCTCCCTCAACTCATGGCCATGATGCCCTCACAGGCCCTCCAGGCCACCCCCGTCCCTCAGGCCCCTCTGGTCTTAGAACCTTCCGCGTCCCCCTCCTCCAGTGATATGGAGTGTGAAATGGACGCCCCTTCGCGCCGCAAGCGCACCGCTCCCAAGAGCGCACCCGAGACCGAGTCATCCTCGGACGCCACCCCAACTGGCTCTGAGTCACCCTCGTTCGTACTTGTTAAGAAACGCTCTAAACAAGCCCCGGCGTCCTCTACGCCCGGCCCGGTTTCTTCCCTACGCGATGCCTCCACAGCGCGCGCCCGTCCCGTCGTGTTCAACACCTATCCCTACTCCACAGATGTCAAGCCAAGTAACCCCTCCCTCCACATCAGCGAAACCTCAAGTTCCGCCGCCTGTCTTCCTTCGGGAAAAAGGCCGTTGGTCTGAGGTTTCGAACTTGTGCAAAGAGCACAAGATTTAATATATCCGAGCTTCCCACCCGGATGAATGCATTAGGGTCATTGTTCCGTCTTTAGACGACTTCCGAGCCGTAACAAAGCTCCTCACTGGTAAACAAATTGCTTACCACACTTACGCTCTCCCAGAAGAGCGTAAGTTTAGAGCGGTACTCAGAGGAGTTCCGTTCGAGTTATAGAACGAAGCGATCCTTGAAGATGGCAGTCCCAAAGCTTCCCGGCACTCGCTGTGCATAAAATGCACAGCAGGTACGGAAGGCGTCACCCTCTAGCTTACCAGGCTCCCTCTCCTCCCGAATGCGGCCAGTCCGGCCACACCGCAAATTACAGGGGCTGCCCTCGCGCACCCCGATCTATTCAATCAAGCTCAAAGAGGGTGGCACCCAAACAGGCCCTGCCCCTTTCTCAGGCTAACT
Source organism: Marasmarcha lunaedactyla (assembly GCA_923062675.1). Taxonomy (NCBI): domain Eukaryota; kingdom Metazoa; phylum Arthropoda; class Insecta; order Lepidoptera; family Pterophoridae; genus Marasmarcha; species Marasmarcha lunaedactyla. The sequence goes on from OV281344.1 coordinate 4,449,623, forward strand.
TTCCGCCGCTTCGTAGCAAAACCTACATAGCCCAAGCCTGCTCCAGAGAACTGGAGACGGCGTCCCACTGTACACCCGAATCCCACCCCAGCTCCTTGCCCTTTCCATACCACATCCCAACCCTCGCTAGCAGACGATATGCGTACCGTTTGCAAAGCGATTAAACATGTCAATGTTAGGGAAATTTCAGTTTTGGCCCGCAAACTTAAGGCTTCACGTTCGCCTACGGAGCGACTCACAGATTTGGCAGAGCATAGTTCCCTTCTCAGTTCATTATAGGTTAATTTAAATGAATTGATCCCTAATTCAAGCTTAGTCCCCTTGAGCACCTGCAGTGGAACTTTCACATCCGGTGGACGATCCGTTAGCGGTCTCCGCTAGCGCACCCACCTCCCAACGGGTGTCGCTTCTGATGAAGGCTAACGGCAAAATTACTACAGCCGTCAAGGTGGTTGTTAGTGGGTAGGTGCCACTCTGGTGAGTCCCACATCTCCCCCGCAGAGGCTGCGGAGGTATGCATGATGCATCTTCCATCTCCCTCACTAAGGATGTTGTTTCGGCAGCAAAAAAAAAAATTCATCAGAAGGTTGGCAACGGAAAAAAAATCCGCGGTCACTTGGAAAAGTTAAGATATTTTTCTCGTGTCAAAATATAATTAATGATTGGATTATTTATTGCTTTAACACTTAATAACACATAATTTTAATGTAAAAATCCTTAATTTTTGTATTTGTTAAAAAAAAATAGCTTTTTGAAACCTTGTTTATTTACAATTTTGATACAAAATAACACCGCCCCTGGCTCGAACTCATATGAAAATCCTCTTGGGCATGCTGTAGATCAAGTTATCCAATAGTTATTGTGGTAAGGGTTACCCATTCTTGAATGGCGGCTTCCTTGATCCCTGACAGAGTTTTTTTTCGTTCCCCTCCACGGGCAGGGCAGGAGGATAAAAAATGCTCTTACGCATACCTTGGCGCAAGCGATCCAGGTTATGTGGGACTCGTTCCAACGCCTAACATAACCCTATCCACTAAAAAAACCCCCTGTTGGCTCGTGCAATTTTTGCCACTCAGCCTTCATCTGAGTGACGGCCAATTGAAGAAAGAGGCCGCGCTAGCGGGGCCCAGAAGGGGTCACCCGCTGGGATTAACATAGCACAGAAGGTGCTCAAAGCACTGAAGGTGAATTCATAGCACTGAAGGTGCTCAAAATGAAAAATAAAATTGAATTAATTCGAATTTACGTTAGAATTAGAAGTTGCGGCCTGAAGGGCTAAGAGGTCTAGCGTCAGCTGCGTCACTACGTTCGTGTGCACGTTTCTCGGTCTAGCGACTTTGAATTTCGAATCTAAGACAGGAGCAGTATATGAGATTGAATCTCGAACTAGAGGATTGGAATGGGTTTCGGCGCGTTTGAAGAACGATTCTTAGAGTATTTTTAGGTGCTGTTGCACTGTAGGTAGTTCAAGAACTCTGTGCAGGTCCGCGTTGCGCACGTACCAAGGTGCGTTTGTGGCCCTGCGGCAGAAGAGATTTTGAACTACCTGCAGTTTGTGCAGGATGGCAGGTTTGGCGTGGGCAAAGATTGGCGAGGCATATGTCATGACGGGTCTAACGCAGACCTTATAAAGCGTACGTTTGTTTCTGAGGGACATTTTACTTTTTCTACCTAACATACTATGTAGGCGGCCTAAGTAAAAACGGGCGAGTTTCGTTACTCTATCTACGTGTGGCTTGAAAGAAAGCTTCTGGTCTAAGGTGACACCTAAGTATTTGGTAGTGCGCTTCCAGGGGATGGGAGTACCTAACATTCGAACGTGGAGATTGTCTGCAATACGACGTTGTTTACAGTCAAAGTAAACCACAGAACTCTTGTCTGGGTTTACATCGATACGTCATTTTTAAAACCATGCTCCGAGGGCGTCTACGGCCTTTTCGAGACTGGTGATGAGACCCGGGACACTGACGCTTTTGGTGTAAAGGGCGGTGTCATCGGCAAAGAGGGTGAGTTCGACGTCTTTCGGTGGAATGCGAATGTCGTTAGTGTACACGGTGTACAACAGAGGGGCAAGGGCTGAGCCTTGAGGGACTCCAGCCTTTATGGGACGAGGCGCGGAAAGCGTGCCTTCATGTTTAAAACGAAACGTGTGGTCTTTGAGAATTGACGCGATTATCCTAACTAGGCGAGCCGGTAAGCCTATTTTGTAGGCCTGTTTATAAACGAGACCGCTGTGCCAGACTTTGTCGAAAGCCTTAGCTACGTCAAAGAAAACTGCGACCGTTTTCTTTCGTTTCGGATAGAAGCCGTCAAGTATGTATTCGACGATTTGGTGGACTTGCTGAGGGCAAGAGTGCTTAGCGCGAAAGCCGAACTGGTGGGGAATAATGAGGGGATCGCCATCCGTTTGAAACAGATGGTTCCGTATTCGAGAGAGTATGACTCTCTCGAGAAGTTAAGACATGGCCTTGAGGAGGCTGATGGGTCTGTGATTAGCCGAGATATTCAGAGGTTTACCTGGCTTGGGAATGCCTATGATTGTCGCTTCTTTCCAAGCTTTTGGAAAGTAGCTATGGTCGAAGCAGGCATTGAAGATGATGGCTAACAAGGTAAGCACCTGTTGCGGCAGGTACTTAAGTGCGTGGTTGGAAATACCATCCGCACCAGGAGCCTTTTTAGACTTTTGTCTTTTAATGAGATGCAAGATTTCATCATTAGAGACTGTGACAGGGTCGTCGGTGATGGGGAGAGATGCTCTGCGGAGTACTTCGTCCTCCACCGCCTGGATGTGGGTTGCATGCTGGGCGAGCATTGTGTCGCTTTGCTGTCAGCTTTCTCTTCGACTTCGAAGGCAATAGTGCCATCGGGACGAGTGAGAGGAGGAACGTGAGAGGCGGTGTCTACCCGTAGGGCTCGGGCCATACTATAGTACGCTTGGTGGGACGGGGAGATATTCTCCATGAGATCGTTAAACTGAGCATCTCGGAGTTCTGCGAGGCAAGACCTAATTTTACTTGTAGCTGATTCGCAGCTGATCTATAGGCGGGCGTGGGATATTTCTTGGCTCTCCGGAGAGCCGCGTTCTTTCTAAAAACCTAGCGAACCCTAGCGGCTAACCTCCCTACCAGCGGTAGGGGGGCTGGGGAGAATAACTTAAAACTTACCGTAGTACGCCGAAGGCCGCAACCTAGAAACCTAAAAAAGGGTACGCGGGTAAAGAGATGACCGCGTTAGGGTCAACCTTTACCAAAAAAAAGGACAAATGTACACGAAAAAACACAAATATGATAAAAATAAATATGAAAATAGAAGACAAAATATAAAATAGTAGAAGGAAATAATAAATAAAATAAAAAGTTAAGTATCCTTTGTACTGAAACCAGACTACTTACGCTGGGCACTTCACAGCACTCAGCACAAGCACAACATAATACTGCACAGCACTTTGAAGACTAAGAGGCTTAGTCGCAAAGAACACTCACACATCGATAGCACTCAGAGGGAGTAGAAAAACCTTGAAAACCGTAGCACGGAACCAACACGCTAAACTATGACGTCAGTAGACTGAGCGCCACAGGATATCGGGAAGGGACCGATCAACGGAGAACGGGGTCTTGCACGTCCGTACCGAGCGGTGATCGGAGCGAGACTGTGACAGAGTTCTTGGAGATGGCGGACGACTCCAAATAGATTGCTCAAGAGCGTCCCATGCGTGCTTCATTTGGTTCGACCGGAGAGCCGGCAGGCCAGTCTAATCGCGTGATATCATACTCCCAGAGAGCAGCGTCATTTTGCAGGGTAGTAATGACGCAGGTTTGAGAAACGGAGACTCTGGCTGCGATTTGCCTTGTATAATATCACGTATCACGTAATAACGCTATCCTTGCTCGCAAGATTTCAGACGGTCCACCTGGTTCTTTTCAAATGAACAATTTTAGAGAAATTGATTAAATTAGCTTTCAGAAACAACAATTGTGGTCTATTATTGATTTCGTTTTTATATAATACTGTATGATGTCTACATTTAAATTAGGTATTCTCAAATAAAGAACACTAACGTAATAATTTATTTTAAAATTAAATCTTATTGATGAGTTTTTTTGAAGCGTGAACGCGGGCTTTTCATGATACACGTATGAAGGAGTACTGTCTGTAATTGGTGTTTGCGATATGAACACGTACCAATTGATAAGCTCCATACAAGCTGAATATACTTTACTACCTTTGTAACATACCTACCAATTTAAACAATACAGACTTAAAAAATATAAAATATCGTGTATATAACCACGTGGATAAACAAATAGGTCAAAATATTGTAACATAACAATAATTATTAAACACGTAACGTTACTGACTAAATACATTGTATACAAGCTTATAAAATAGGGATAAGGATGTAATAATGTAATGTGTTACATAGAAATTATTATTAGGTAACTTTAAAATATGTATATTATGTGTATGTATAGTAATTAGTAATAAGCTTAATGAAATGTCACCTACGGTGCATATTGCAGTGCCCCTACGGGGTACCACAAGATCTCCAACTGTACCTTATTAAGATCTTAAATGTTATGTTATGTTATGTGTTATGAAATTTCGAATTTGGATTTGATAAATTTCTGTAAAATTCAACATGAGCTCAAATATTTATAATAGACAAAAGTTCCGGCACGTCGATTATAAAGGGTTTTCCAATAGGGACTTGACAACTTTGAATTCAATTTGTGAACGCACCCTTTCACTAATCATCGAACTTTCACTGTTAATTTATTTAGTAAACTGAACATTTTCATCATGGTAAAGTACACGAACGAACAACGTCTGCAAATTATAAAAATTTACTTCCTTAAATTTGGAGTCGGTGACCACTACTTTAAGAGCGTTAACTCCGATTTTCGGTCGTAATTCTCGCCCTAGTAGACAGGCAGTTACAAGTTTAGTGCAAAAATTTGAGTCTACTATTCGTTGTGTGATGTTGTTGTGCCAGTGAGACAACAGGTTGGTCGAATTGTAGAAAATATCGCTGCCGTTGAAACGTCCGTAGCAAATGATCCAAATCAGTCAATTCCACGGCGTTCTCAAGAGTTGGGTATCGCCCAGACCATTATGACGGATTGTGCGTAAGGATCTTGGTTAAGACCCATACAAGATCAAGTTGACTCAATAATTGAAGCCGATGGACCATTTGAAGCGACGTACGTGTTCCGATTGGGCTCTGGAAAAGATGCGCCAAGATGATCAATTTCATCGCAAAATCATCTTCAGTGACGAAGCTCATTTTTGGCTCAATGTAAACCCAAGTATGTTGTAACCCAAGTTTTTGAAATATCTCAAATGGTTTGCATTTTATTTTGAAAAAAAGTTGTCAAGTCCTTATTGGAAAACCCCTTATTATTAAATATTTTGATCTTGTTGCAGACATTTGATATGTCTCTACGTTGAGCGAATGGCAAGATGTGGTGACGCCTAAAACGAGACAGACAGTCTTGATTACATTTATTAAATTTGTATTGCAGGAATTTGAGAAATAAGTTATAATCACTTAGTAGTTAATGGGATTTAAAGCTTAATTTAGTAATCACTGTTTGCAATCTTCATTTTGAACATCAATTAGCATTATCAATAACATTTAAAAGAGCTTTTGAACCCGTGACCTTGTTAAATCACCAAACTGTAATCTGATCCTTGCAACACTGGTTTTCATTTCCAATATTAAAAGATCAGGTCATTTAAAATTCTGATCCAACACTTTGGTTCCTCGGTAGACATGCAGATGGGCGAAAATTTTGCACCGATTTGCATCCAATGCAAAACTAAGTTATGATAATCTAGCTATAAGTTACAGGCTTCAGCTGGTAAGCCTTTCAATTTTATTGGAGGATAGAATACTTTAGATCCACGATTCTTTAAGAAAATTGAATTTTACACTCATTTGGGATTCACTTGGCGAATTCAATATCTTCTGTTTTTATCTTTGGTGCACTAATTTTGTGGAAGTATTTCTCGATGCAGCTCGTTCTTATAGTAAAAAAAGTGATCATTTGCAACAATCTTTTTATATTTTATTAGAATGATTTCAACTTGAATTATAGAAGTGTGATGCTGTAACTGCAACACAAAAAAAAAAAACAAGATACTGCATAGAGGATGGTAGAAATAATTACAGAATTTGTTTACAATTGCTACATTTTAATGTATTATGAGAAATATATAGAGTGTAGAGTGAATCCTTACCTCTTGAACAGGCGTGTATGAACCTTGTCTTCATCGTCACTTTCCATCAGGTGAGGTTGAGATTAATAAAAAAAAATAATACATTTTTATTTCAATTACATTTTTAACTTGATTAAAAGCATTGTATAATTTTTATCATTACTAATTTTGCCCAAAACTCCTCAACAGTAAATAGGTCGCACCAACTACGCAACTTCGGTTCTAACTCATCAAAACTATGATTCTTTATGACCCAACCTATATACCTATAAATTTAAGAGACAATCTATTTAAATACTGAAAAATTCCTCCTATTTGGATGGAACGGCAATCACTTGAAATAATACTGTTTTAGTAAATACTTTTACTAAAACAGTAGTATTTAGTTTTCATGACAATAAAGTACAAAGGTTCCGTGTGATTTTACCTCTCGGAAAATAGGAATGCAATATATTCTATGATATTTCTGGATCAAATTACTTATGGCCTTTCTAATGTAGAAATATTTATTTGTTTTAATCTGTTTATAAATTTAAATATTAAAAAACAACAACAAATCACTCCATTCTATAATAACACGTACAATGTTTCATATTTAATTTTACCATTACATCTAAATAATACCACAGAAACCTCATACAGAAAGCAACTTTAATATTTTTCATATATTAGTGTTATTAGCATCAATCCGAATACAATACAATTTAATTGTATTTTATTGCTCAGAAGTTAAAAAAAATTTTTTTTTTGTTAAATAATAACAATAAAATTGGGGGCTTCAGTTGAACGAGTTCAATAATTTATGGATTATGTATGTTTGTATATAACAAAACGAATAAATAAATAAATTAAAAGTGCTTATTCAGTTCCAACTAGTATAACAAACTACCTGTCAAAGTTGGTTCAGGAGGCGAATACAGAAACATCCGTACTCGCGATACAAACCTGTGTGGTCAAAACGAAAACTTCAGAACTTTACTTAACAAAATCCCGTAAATCACAACCTGTTCTTGAAACTTTGTTATATAGTTCTGTATTTCAATTTATTTTTGTTGAGTAAATAATAAAATAAAATTCAATTTTGTCGTTCAGAGGTTTAAAATAAACTTAGAACTTATTTTACATTTAGTTTTGTCAAATATAATTTATTTATCTTATTCTAATTTCTAACACAAATATAAATTTCAAAAAATTGTATAAATTGAGCAGAAAGTTTTTTCAACACCTTTTTAAGGAGTTCGCTTTGAAGTGATTTCAAATTTAATCGCCTACCTTAAAAAAATAAGGAATACATTTATTTTGCGCTTTGTTTGACAACGAAGAAAGACTTGTCCTATACAATTTTAAATACTGTATGTACATCATACTTTATGGTGATACTAGTAATTTCAAACCTTTTTGTTTCGGAGTTTAAATGCTGGTAGGAACTGTTTGTTATCCACCGTTGAGTTTATGGGTTGGTTTTGGTAAGTTTTCCTGTTTTCATAATCGTATATTATTTTCTTACTTTATTATTTAACTTGAAAACTATTTGTATGGGCAATTTTATTTCACTTTTATTTACTATCACAAAGTATATTTTCAATTAAAAATAATTTATAACAAACATTGCATTTCACATAAAAACATCGACAGTATACAATACACCATGTGGTTACCGTTATGAAATATTATATACAAATTGTAAAAATAAAATTCAAATTTCAAATTGTGTATTTAAAAACAATTATTCGACAACAAATGGTATTAGTTAACTTTACGACAGACCTCAATACGGAATATTTGACATTGCGTTTCGGCCAGCTATCAATAGCGAACAGAATCTTTCGAATGCGTCCTCAACAGGATTAGTGTGCATCTCCATGCCATTTCTATTGGGTACTATATTGCCAGTTCTGTGAAGCACTTACTCATATCTTATCGGTTGAGTGCTTTGTGTATGGCTTTATACTGCTTTAACTATTTGTATTTAATATCTATTTTTAGAATAAAAAATTGAATGAATTAATACCTTTGATGATTACTTGCTTTACCATGAAATGACAGATAGAAGCTTTTTCTTCTGATTTGGATTAGTTATTTTCCTGCAATAGCCATCATATTTACCATCGTGGGTTGTCAGTCGCTCAATGGTTCAGGCGCTGGCTTTTCGATATCAAGGTCCCGGAAGCTGTCTTCATGAGTTTGAACAAGTTTAGTTTAGTACGTGGCAATAACGTTTTCTTGTTGAGATCTCGTCCGGGGGTTGTACTACAGTCCTTCCTATTTTAACCGCCATAGTAACCACGTCTACGTGGTTGTGTTCCAAGGAAAGGAACAGCCTGTGTACTTACAGGAACAAAGGCAATTCAAACTTAATCCTATGGTCGGTAACGAATCAATATTCGATATTCAATAAATAACTATATAATAATTCAATCTAAGATTAATGATGACCTTAGGCGAGGATGCCACTTACCACTATTTACCACTTACCACCAGGTAGATCCCATGCTTTTTAGCGGCTGTGACGAAGTTGAAACAAAATCATCGAGCCGCCGACTGGTTTAACGGTTAAGGAAAACACCACCGGTAAAGCCGCATAATGAAATTTCAGAAATTATTTAGAAAGTATGTGTCAAGTCTGCTACTCCGCAGTAGGCAAGAATGGTAATAATATCCTAATACTCCTTAGTTGGGAGAGGGTGCAATCCTTGCAGTGGAATAATTCATGTATAAATGCATGTATTTTTGTAAGTTTTCTTTTTCTCTACTTGTCACTACATAGGCATTTTCTGTATTTACCTACTTCAAAGTTATTTTCAGAAAATGCGAATGCAGGGCATCAAAGTTTGTTAAATTGTATGAAAGCTTACATTACATGTTCTCATAAAATAACACTTTTGTTCAGAGAAACGTTTTTATTTTATTTACACAAGTTTGTTTTATTTTGAACCATTTCAATTCAAGATAAATAGTCTAATATTATGATTAGCTTTAGCTATAGTACAACGTACCCTGTCTAAGAATACCCATTAGCGCTGCAAATTTGTTAATGAGAATCTGTTCAAAAATTAAAATATCAAATTCAAAATTCAAATTTTTTTTTTTGGTGTATCTATAAATTATTAGAAATACTTTAACTTTACCATAAGAAACTATTCTTCCAAATTTCAATCAATATCTTTTGTATTTTTAAAGTCATTCTTCTTTTTAAGAATAATTGATGAGTCCGTTGATTTATGCAGAGAGTTTTACGAGACTCCGACAAAATAACATTCGCGACCCTTGTTTAACATTTTCGGTAAAAAAAATTAAATGCTCTTTGGAAGTTTCGGCTAAAATATTAAGCAAAGTCTTGGTTAGAACACCTCGTAAGATGCGGTGTAATTTAAAACAACGATCAATCATAATGAACAAAGTTCTACATTGTTAAGGATTTGTAAATCTTTTCTTTTTTTGATGTGTGACCATTACTGTTTTAATTTTAAATAAGATATTTTTTTTACTTAAGGGAACCTGAAGTTCAACAAGGGATATACATTTACAAGCATAGGTATGTTTTAACGTAAAAAAACTAAGTACATTTTGTTAAAAAAACAGGTGTTTATAAAATATCTTGAAAATGGCTATTCAACATTATTTAAATTACAATAACATAACTATTACGTTACTTTACAACCAAGATGTAGTTATTAAACTATTTCTATGTAACAATGAATAACATGAATCATTATTTATATTTTACTTGAAGTATAATGTGGCACCCCACTACGCTAACATGTAGCGTGACGCATCTCTGTGGATGGCCCTCACCATTACTGCGCTCTTTTATCCGTGTACTGCCAGGTATTCTCGAGGTTTCGGGATAAATAATAATAATATAATATGTAACTCTTGGGAAGTCTACAAAATAACCAATTTTCAGGGTGGTTTTTTTAAATCGATTAAAGGCAAACATATCTTTTATTTATTTTTTGAATAATATCTTGTATCGCTGAAAGATTATGCCGTCCAAGTGAACGATAAATTTCTAAAATAGAAAATCCTCGAAATTAAAAACTTCTGAAGTGTGTTTTCCAGTTTACTCACTGAGAACTTTGGAGCGCCTTGCAGTATAGCATCAAGAAGAACATTTTTTTACAAATATTTAGTAAGACTGCCTTAAATTTTTCAATATTAACATGTTAAAAAGGCATTATTTTGTTTAATAATATTATTTTCTATGCAATTTAGGTGAAAATAGTTTTGCGCCCGCATTCGTTCGAATAAATGTCCGTTTCCATTAAAATTCGAGATGGAATCTGTAAAACATCCAATCCCGATTGAGTAACCAAAACAAACCTACCGGCAGTTGTTTTTGTAATAGTCGTTTTCACTCATTAATAACTATACTAAACTCCAATAAAAATATTTATTTCTCAACATTGACAATTACTTGATATTATTGACGTCAAATAAAACATGATTCTACCACCAGTTCGGAAAAAAATTCGTAAAGAAGAACTGGCAAGAAACCTTAACGGGTACATTATTTTTGAAATAAATTTGCAGTGTCTCTTTATATCTGTACAAAATTATTCTTATCTGCATCTGCTAACTCGGCAAGTGTCTCTACCCCCAAGTATCCAAACGACGAACACCCTCAAACGGCACCCGTTCACGAGTTAACGTGGGATCCAGCCATCGCCCTCCTAAACCATTTTAGAGGGAAGTGAGCGACCCATCACCCGACGCTCATGAAAAGATTTAATCGATTAAAGCCAAAGTATCAGGGACGCTACCCACATGTTCGGTACATTTTGTTCGGCAGAATTCATTGAAAGACAAGGCCAGGTCGATGTCATAACTAGAAACATTCGGGTAGTGCCGATTGGAAAGTCCATTCTAGGTGCAGGTTAGCATTCGGCTCTTCACGCCGTAATCGGCTTTTCCCGATCGGTCATCTTATTCGATTTTGCCGCCCGGTAGCGCTATGTAGACTTTATGCTACAAATTTAATCCTGATCAGTTCAGCCATTCCCGGTGATAGAGAAAGAAACACATTATTTCACTTTGTTTTCGATTCGTTTTGTTTTTTGAGCAGACTTTTGTTTTAGTTAATTGATCCATACTGCAACAAAACGTGTTGCTTAGTAAGCTGGTAACGACGGGGTCAAATAACTACGGATTTTAAATAAACCTAGGTAACTACTAAACTATTATGATTATAAAAGCTCCGTTAGTTAACTTATTCCTAGAAGTTTCGGGCAGTTTCACCCTTATTCATTCTGATTCGGGATAACACTAATAATGAAGGATTCATAAAAGCCATTTGTCATATTATTAATTTATAAAATTAAAAAAATACATATCTATGAATAAAAATTTCAAATGTTCGGAGTTTTTTTTTCTATAAAATCACTGGATGTTCCGTCCCTTTAACCTGAATACAAATACGTCATCGTAAGTCAAAAGACTTGTACCACCTCAGGCGAGGTATAATGCTATAATATATTTTATTCACTATAATATTACTTTCTTAATCTAAAGACTTTCATTAAAGAAATTTGATCAAACTACTCAGTGTAATTTTAAAATCATAATAGTATCCACAAACAAACCAAAAAGGCCCAAAAAAGCTCGAGTTTCAAACATTTATATGTATACGAATATGATTTATATTTATTTATTATTTTTATTATTTATGATTTTATATAAGATTTGTGTTTCTTTTTTAATTTACATATTTCTTGTATTTACTTCCTCACGTTACTATGCACAGTCGGCCGCATAAGCAAGCCTCTTAACAGAATTAGAACTGCAAAACAACTGAACACCCAACAAACTATAGGTCTTTGTCGTTACGAGGGCGCAAAATAAACTTAACTTACAAACGTTCATAATAAGCATAACATAACTGATTCATAAGTTGCTAAAAGCTTTCATTGCAAAAGTCAAACTTTTGATTCTGTTAAGCGACTTATGCGGCCGACTGCACTTTGTTTTTAAAACCATTGTCCAAACACACGAGTACCTACGCATTTGTTTTAACTTTGTATATACTATTTTATAACTCCCCAGTCAAATTACTAAATTTAAATATAATAAAAAAATAATAATTTTCCTAGCCATAAGTATGGCATTTAGTGCTAAATACATCCAGTGTGTCTTTAAAAATATTAAATTTTAAGTAAAACCCCAATTTTAAAATTTCCGCACCCCTTTATTTAGAGGTCTAAAAAAGACTTTTAATTTGTGAAAAACAGACATAAGAATGAGAATCATTATATCAAATAACATAAAGTATATTTTCACAAAACAACGCAAACTGACAGTACGACTAAGAAACCCAAAAACTTTTATCTTAAATAAATAAACGTCAGCGTAAAATAAAATAAATATATAATAGATCATCTACGTTTATTAAACAATAATATTCATTTAATTTTTATGTGTACTCCAAAACGCTGCTTTCCAATATCACCGTCTACAACCCCGTCGACAGAGTTATAAGCATCCGGAAAGAAATATTCGCATGCGTAAACCACCCTGTGTAATTCTGGACTCAGTAGTATGCGAGAAACGGGAGAGGCAAGACCTAAACTTGAACGCCCTTTATCTACTCGCACGAAACACGCGCTCTTTTTCGAACTAAAACAAAAAATATAAGTGAAGTGTATAAAGTGTAATTTAAATATTAAAAACTGAAGAAATAAAAGTGTAAACTTGTGATTAAAAAATAACTTGGTTGATAAATGAGGAAATTGATGGAAAAAGTTTCTACTTAATTACATAATACATTAGTTCGGAATAATAAAACGGTTCGTAGAATATTTTTTTAGGAGGAAAAGGTAGATAAATCGTTGCTATTAATTAAGTTTGGCATCGTTTGTTTATGTTGGATAAAAGTGATTAGATGTTTTTGGCAAGAGCAACTGCAGTCTTGGTGGGTTTCAAAGTTGTACAATTATTATCGTGGTTCACAAGTAAAGTTTTCTTACAGTTTTAACTTTTGGAATTTTGTCATTAATTTAATTAATAATTTTGCACATTTCTGTGACAATTTAGTAACTGAACGATACGACGTATATCTTCAGTGCTCTGAGATCGATCTCTATTTTTTTTATTATAAGTAAATAAGTGGCGCTACTGATAAACATTTTGATTAAGGAAATATAGCAGTTTCAAATTATTATATTATAGTAATCGGTTGTCTGGTAGAAACCGCTACTAAGCGGATATCGGTAGTTATCATAATGGTTCAATGTATGACGGTTATACACTCGGAAATATGTGAGGATGTATGATGGATGTCAGATTCCATCTCTTAATAGGAATCAGGAATTAACGCAGGCGATGTCGCGGGTACAAGTTTGTAGTTCATAAATCTACACTATTATGACAACGAGTAAGGATTTTGTTATTATGTAATTGAAAAGCTCTAAAAGATATAAAAGATTTTAATATAAAACAATATTTTACTAAAGCTATTTTGGTCAACAAAAAGTTATTTGAATAACTAGTGTAATAGCCGTCGTATATATGTATACAGGGTGTAACATAAAGGAAGCATAATACAAAAGGGTCAGTAAGTATACCATTATTAAAATATACTGTAAAATAATTGGAGTTATTGGTTAAGACTTTCGCACATTTAAATTTTTTTACTTCAACATCTCTGGCAGCCCTAAGTGGTTGTAATACCTACCTACGCATGAGGCGTGCGTGGCGCAAATAAATAAAGAAATACGAGTTTATTTTTTAATCAATAAAGTAACTAAAATCGTGTCCAGTCGCATCGCATTGCGTGCTACTCGATAGGTAGGTAAGTGACGATGGCTTTGCTCGCCTCATGCATAAGTAAATATGAAAACCATTTAGGGCTGTCAAACATCTTGAGTAAAATAAAAAGTTATGGAAGTTCTCTAAAACTCCTATTATTTTACAGTATATTCTAACAATGGTATACTTACTGACCCTTAAGTATTATGCTTCCTTTATTTTACCCTCTGTATATGTCACAGGCGGATGGTTGAATTAGTCATTTCACATAATGACAAAAGCTAGTTGTTTGGTTGAATCGATTTGTTCAGGTAACTAGCTAGCCGTAATTAATATAACTGTTTTATTTTTTATCTACATTCACAGCCGGCAAACGAGCACGCAATCACTTGATGGTAAGCGCCATCCGCGCCCACGGACATCGTTAGTCGTAGGTGTTTTATTTTTGAAAGTAATAGTCATATCAACTAATGCCGCGTCGTCGTCCGTAGGCTTCATTTGAAATGGCCTTTGTTCCAATAATTACACTGGCAGTTTTTCCCTTTACCCGGAACGCAACCAAGTAAACCAGGTTAATATGCCGGTTAAAACAGGAAGGACTGTAGAACCAACCCAGACGAGATCTTAATATAAGAAATTCTACTAACATTTTATACTAGAAGTCCTTCCGCGGTTTTCCCCTGTAACTCCTCATTCCGTGGGAATGTCGAGGTTAAATATATAATAAGTATCCTCACTACGTATACACGTTTGTTAATTGATAGAAAGTAGGCATTAATGTTTAGTATAAAAACTTAAAATGTATGTATTTGGTTCATAAATCCGTTTTTTAACTGCTATTTTTCAAATTTCATTAAGGAACTATATACAGGGTGACTGTTTTCACTCAGACCATGATTTTGAGCAACTTTTCCAGAGAATTTTTTTTTAAATTTTCGGTGTCTAGGAAAGTTGGTTAGGTTTGTAGTCCCAGCCTATGTATAAGTTTTCCAAAGGGTAAAGAAAATCACCCTCCATACATATATTAAAAAGATCCTACAACTCGTTATGAAACACATTACAAGTAAGTAGTTTTAAATATTTATCAATGCACCATTCCCATTCCACCATACCATTCAATATGTAAAATAAAGAAGTGCAATTAATTATCATGATCATGAAAAAGAGTAATGGTCCTAAAATTATTGGAAGATGAACCATACGCTGTCAGTTCAAACAATTCTATTCTCAGATAAAAAGTAAAATGATCTTGGTATTAAACCTACGCACATTCGT
The DNA here is from genome assembly GCA_923062675.1 of Marasmarcha lunaedactyla. Taxonomy (NCBI): domain Eukaryota; kingdom Metazoa; phylum Arthropoda; class Insecta; order Lepidoptera; family Pterophoridae; genus Marasmarcha; species Marasmarcha lunaedactyla. The sequence continues at coordinate 4,464,860 of OV281344.1, forward strand.
TTTCAGACAAGTACTCCATCTTAGTGGATGCGCACAATGTATTACGTATATCTATTGTAATCGCACACATAGTCACACATACCATTTTATACCTCTTTTTATCATGAACTATCACGTAAATATTTTGATAGCCTGAGGCAGTTTCAAAGTGAGTCCATTTTTTAGGCTGTTTTTTGATATCAAGTTAAAAACCAAACTTACCCGACTATAATGTCCCTACATCTACACTTAACACATCAGAATTAAATGGCGTTTCTGAATATCTTCATAAAGGATATTACTATTCTATAAGTGTTTACAATTCTATTATTATTTTGAACGACAGAAGGTTTTAATTTATCATTTCGCTATGTAAAACTATACCCTAATAGTGTAGTAAAGGTTTTTCGTCAGTAACGTTTAACTGCCAAAACGGTCCGACTAGTTTTGAGCCCGTTGGTTCAACGTAAGTAGAAAGCCGTTGGTATACTTATTATTAAAGATGACACAAAAATCTTTCATGGAACTTTAAATTATACTTGTATTTTTATAAAAAGGTGAAACTAGCTATCATAGCTAAAATCAAAACGTGAAAACCCTTCAAAATACTCGTTAAGTGTAAAGGAACTTTATCTTAAACCGAATCAAAACTTTAAGTGCTGCTAAAAATCTTTGACCCAACTAAAAGTCGTCCTTTGGCAAGAGGCTATCGATACAATCGAGCCAAATGGCTTTCCGATCCGGCCCCATGTGTGGAAGCAATGTATGCAGTCATCCGAGAATGATAAACGAATACCATTTTTAGAGATTTATATGCGAGTTATCGACAATTAGCGACTGGATGGGATAAGAAGTATTTTTGGGAAGTGTGTTGAGTGGAAATATTGTTTTAATTATGATTAACGATGTGATTTTAGATACAAAATGAAATCATGTTAAATGACTAGATTCTGTCAAAACAAATGTGAAGTTAATAATAGCAAATTATAGCGAAATGAACAGTAGCAACTACTGCATTTAACTCAACTATATTTTTTTGAGGAATATAAATTAATAGATGCTTGTTTGTTTGTTAACCTGTCACGGCTAAGCTACTCAACCCATCATCATTGAATTTTGCGTACAGTTATCTAAGAAAAAATTAAAAATATCTAAGAAGTAATTGTAACAAAAAAGGATAAAGACTCCTTTATCCCGAAAAAGTCCTGCACTGGACGGACGCGCGAGCAAACCCGCGAGAAATAACTGGTTCTATTTTTTATTTTGGACATTACGATAAAAATGAATTTACATAAATATAATTTCAATGTTAATAATAAATGAACTTATTACAACATCACGCACTTAGCCCGCTTCTTTGGTTCGCATCGCTCACGTATGAAATAAGACTCTACGTCTTTTTTTTCTTAAAATATTACATCAGGATTTTCAAGCACATGGTGAGTAGATACCTCTCGACTGAACTTGTAATATTCTCGTCATTCACGTAAAAACCTGACGTAATGGAATATTATTTTTATAAAGAGGAAAGATTTTATTGTTTCCCAGTTTGCTTATATGTGTTCTAGAGGTGAATTCAAATAATTATTACATTAAAAATAGCTAACATGGCTTGTAGTTTTGTCTGGAAAAGCATAATTGTTAGGTTTTAGCAAAACAAAATTGATAATCACTAGCAATTCAAATTAAAAATCTAGCTATATTAAACTCTAGAAATAAAAAAAAAAAACAGTGACGTTAACTTCGTAAATTTTTGCAGTATATTCTCTGCGGGTTATTGAAATCGCTCAACATCCCTTCATCTGCAGCGGCTTGAGTCGCCACTAGCTTCGAGGGCGGGCGCAGCAAGTTGGTCCAAATGGTGTGGTCTTGTTGCGTCTGAGTTCTCTCCCCATTGCTTTTCTCAATATTTATTGACACCTTCACCTTACTTGCAGTTTTACCGAAATTTCAGTATTCCAGCAATAACTGCCAATTAAACTCAATATTGCCTAATGCCATCATAAGTCAGCTAAGCTTGGTTGAGTCAGTCGTACTGGATGGTGTTAGTATTACATTAGACACTGCTGAAACTTAAGTGTAATGTTTTTTTTTTTTTTTTTTTTGTTCCCCTCCGCGGGAAGGGCAGGAGGATAAAAATGCTCTGACGCATACTCTGGCGCGATTCCAAAGTTATGTGGGACTCGTCCCGACGCCTACCAGGACCATACCCACTAAAAACCCCCTGTCGGCTCGTGCATTTTTGCCACTCAGCCTTCATCGGAGCGACGGCCAATTGGAGAAAGAGGCCGCGCTAGCGGGGCCCAGAAGGGGTCACCCGCTGGGATTACATAGCACTGAAGGTGCTCAAAAATTAAAAGTAAAATAAAAACATTAAAAATGAAAAGTAAATAATGAAAACATTAAAAATTGAAAAATTAAATATGCATTAATTCGGATTTACGTTAGAATTAGAATTTACGTTAGAATTAGAATTTGCGGCCAGAAGGGCCTCGAGATCGCGTGACAGTCTGGTGGATGAGTACGTTTGCGCATTTCTAGGCCTAGCGACTTTGAACTTCGAGTCTAACACAGGAGCAGCATATGAGACAGAATCACGAACTAGAGGATTGGGATGGGTTTCGGAGCGTTTGAAGAACGCTTCAGAGAGTGTTTTGAGATATTGTTGTACTGTAGGCAGTTCAAGATCTCTATGCAAGTCCGCGTTACGCACGTACCACGGTGCGCCTGTGGCCCGGCGGCAAAAGAGGTTTTGAACTACCTGCAGTTTGTGCAGGAGGGAGGGTTTGGCGTGGGCAAAGATTGGCGAGGCATACGTCATGACGGGTCTAACGCAGACCTTGTAAAGTGTACGTTTGTTTCTGAAGGACATTTTACTTTTTCTACCTAACATGCTATTTGGGCGGACTAAATAGTGACGAGCGAGTTTCGAAACTCTTTCAACGTGTGGCTTGAAAGAAAGCGTCGGGTCTAATGTGACGCCTAAGTATTTAGTACTGCGCTTCCAGGGGATGGGAATGCCTAACATTCGAACGTGGGGATCGCCATCGGGACGACGGCGTTTGTGGTCGAAGCGCATCGCAGAACTCTTTTCAGGGTTCACATCGATGCGCCATTCTTGAAACCATGCACCAAGGGCGTTTACGGCCTTTTGGAGTCTGGTTACAAGGCGCCGAACACCGTAACCTTTGGTAAAGAGTGCGGTGTCGTCAGCGAAGAGGGCGAGTTCGACGCCTTTCGGCGGGATGGGAATGTCGTTGGTGTACACGGTGTACAGCAGAGGGGCGAGGACTGAGCCTTGAGGGACTCCAGCCTTTATGGGACGAGGTGCAGAAAGCGTGCCTTCGTGTTTAAATCGAAACGTACGGTCTTTGAGAAACGACGCTATTATCCTGACTAGGCGATCCGGTAAGCCTATCTTGTAGAGTTTATAAACGAGACCGCTGTGCCAGACTTTATCGAAAGCCTTGGCTACGTCAAAGAAAACCGCGACTGTTTTATAACGACGCGGATAGAAACCGTCAAGTATATACTCGACGATTCGGTGGACTTGCTGAGGGCAGGAGTGTTTAGCGCGAAAGCCAAACTGATGGGGAATAATGAGAGGATCGCCATCCGTTGGAAACAGATGGTTCCGCATTCGAGAAAGTATGACTCTCTCGAGAAGTTTAGACATTGCCTTGAGGAGGCTGATGGGTCTGTGATTAGCCGGGACGTTCAGAGGTTTGCCCGGCTTGGGAATGCCTATGACTGTCGCTTCTTTCCAAGCTTTAGGAAAGTAGCTATGGTCGAAGCAGGCATTGAAAATGATAGCTAACAAGGTAAGCATCTGTTGCGGTAGGTGCTTAAGTGCGTGGTTGGAAATTCCATCCGCACCCGGAGCCTTTTTGGACTTTTGATTTCTAATGAGAAGCAAGATTTCGTCATTAGAGACTGTGACAGGGTCGGCGGTGATGGGGAGAGAGTCTCTACGAAGGACTTCGTCCTCCACCGCTTTGATGTGAGTGGGATTCGCGGGTTGCGTGCTGGGCGAGCATTGTGCGGCAATGCTGTCGGCGAAGCATTCGGCTTTCTCTTCGACTTCGAAGGCAGTAGTGCCATCGGGACGAGTGAGAGGAGGAACGTGAGAGACGGTGTCTACGCGTAAGGCTCGGGCCATGCTATAGTACGCTTGGTGGGACGGAGAGATATTCGCCATGAGATCGTTCATCTGAGCGTCTCGGAGTTCCGCGAGGCAAGACCTAACTTTACGTTGAAGCTGATTCGCAGCTGTTCTATAGGCGGGCGTGGGATATTTCTTGGCTCTCCGGAGAGCCGCGTTTTTAGCTTTAATAAGATTGCTAACGGCTAAGGGAAGCGTGGGTTTGCCTTGCTTAGCAACCTTTTCGTTGTCACTGATGGCTGAGTTGATAATATCAGTGAGAGAATTTACTAATGAATCGATTTTATCCGGGCTATCTAATTGCTCGGGAGAGATCGCGAGTGGAGAGTTCGGAGCCTCTAAGGCTGAAACTAACGTATTTTTAAAACCTTTCCAATTGGTAAAGGTCTTAGGAGATGAGACGTTATCGTTCGGCGGTCCTAGCACGAGGGAAACGGGGCGATGGTCGGAGCCTAGGTCATCGAGCGGTTCGATAGACCTTAGGTCAAGATTGATTCGCTTGATAATTGCAAAGTCGAGGATGTCTGGAGAGTAGGACGGGTTGTTGGGATAGTGAGTGGGAGTGACGGGGGATATGACATCTAGGTCAAGGGAGTTAGTGATGTCGAGGAGAGCGATACCGCTGGTGTTAGTCGATAGGCACGTCCAGTCTGTATGTTTGGAGTTAAAGTCTCCGAACATAATGACTGAATGGCCGAGGGCGAGAATGGCCTCAAAGTCGCTGCGGATTGGTCTGGTACCACTAGGTATGTAGATTGAAGCTATGATGATGGTCGGATGACCAGTCATAGCCAATCTACACACAGTGGCTTCCATGTTGAGGAGAGGAGGGGTAGGGAGAGGACAGCAATGGAAACCTCTTTTGTAATATATAGCGGTGCCGCCGAAACCGTCAGAGTTGGGCCTATCGTTACGAATAAACGCGTACTTAGGTATAGCGAATCCCCTGGAGCGGTTTGGAGTGAGCCATGTCTCCTGGAGAAGGAATAAGTCAGGTTCTTTGTTCTGAAGGAACAGTTTAATCTCGGGAAGGTTGGTGTTCAGGCTACGAGCGTTGAAAGATATTAGGGATAAGCCCTTGGGTTTGATACGACAGGACGCGGGATTCGCGGGTCTAGACATTATAATTTATTATTTACGAATTTATACGAATATAAAGGAATTTACAACGAACTTAGGAGCGAGTGATGCTCGGCTAAAGCAAATAGACGCTCTTGAGGAGAGCGGGTGGCTCGCAGTTTGCGTGCGAGCACGGAAATTTCGTTAATATCGACGTTTTGAATAACGTCGAACACGGTCTTCATGTCCTCAGCCAACGACGACTGAGGTGCGGATGACGGAGAAGGACGCGGCCCTACGGAAGCTACGGGAGCTGGGATGGGTCGGGAAGGTGCAGGCGGGACGGCCGGACGCTGCCTCCAAGACAGAGCCGGAGTAGGCGTCGGCTGAACGGGCTTTGCTTCCGGGGGACCCCGGTTGCGCAGCGGCGGGAAGTTAGCGGAGGTGAGCGGCGGCGCCGGTTTAGGCGCGACCCTCTTGACGGTGGAGCGCGGAGCGCGCGGGCAACCCCTGTAGTTTGCTGTGTGGCCGGACTGGCCGCACAGCACACAGGCAGGGGGGGAAGTGGATTCGGGAGTGCGAGTGCACTCCTTAGTGAAGTGGGGATCCAGGCACTTAACGCACCTGGGGGGAGCTGAACAGTTAGCCGCTGCGTGGCCATATAGCTGGCAGCGGTGGCACTGCCCAGGGTGACCGCGGGGGTTGGGACGCTCGACGGAGATGTTCGAGAGTCCGCAAATTGTGCGAGCCTCTCTGAAAATCTCTTTCGAGTTTGGAGTGTTGGTAAGGATTACCAGAGCTAAGGGAAAACGCCTACCGCGGTTGGAGTGCATCTTGTGCACTGCTGTGACCGGGAAACCCTGAGACTTAAGGTCCTCGAGGATTTCTTCGTTCTCGAGCTCGAACGGGACGCCCCGTAGTACTGCGCGGATCTTACGCTCCTCCGGGAGGGCGTAGGTGTGATAAGCTATTTGTTTTAAAGAAAGTAACCGAGTGAACGCGCGGAAGTCGTCGACGGTCGCGACCTGGATTTTAATTGTGTCGCCTGCATTGGTTGCTTTTAAGTAATTAATTTTGTGCTCTTTGCACAAGTTTGAAACCGCGGTCCAGCGCGCTTTTTCACGCAGGAATACGGGCGGAGGGAGCTGAGGCTTCGGCGGGACGGGAGCGCAGCGCGTCGCTGGCTTTGATGTGACCGACGGAGACGCGGTTACTACGACTGATTTTGGCGGCGCGGGGGCTGGTGTTGAAGACACCGGGGAGGGCTCGGGTATTGAAGATACCGAAGCTTTCTTAGAGCGCTTCTTGGAGCGCTTGGCGACGAGTTGAAACGCGGGCTCAGGAGAGCCGGTTAGGGTGACGGCATCTGACGACGTATCAGACGCGGGTTCCGAGTCGCTCCCGGGAGCGGTACGCTTACGACGCGACGCGTGAGAGGATGCGACCGATTCGCAGTCCATCTCGGACGAGGCGGGAGACGCGGGAGAGCTTAAGACCTGAGGGGTCTCGACGTTGGAGGCCTGAGGGGCCGAGGTTGGGGCCTGAGGGGCCGGGGACGCGTTAAGCGCTAGTACAGCTTGCGTAAATATGTCGTCAGAAATTGAAACACCCGACGCGGCGAGTGCTTGGGCGAACGCCTTCGCAATGTTAATGACGATTTGCTTATCCATTTGGGAAGGGGTTGGGACAATATGTAAAAATATAAGTATAATAAAAGATGCCTAGAACCTAAAAACCTAGCAAAATCCTAGCGGCAAACCTCCCTACCAGCGGTAGGGGGGCTGGGGAGAATAAATTAAAACTAACAATAGTACGCCGAAGGCCGCTACCTAGAAACCTAAAAAAGGGTGCGCAGGTAAAGAGTTGACCGCGTTAGGGTCAACCTTTACCGACAGAAAGGACAAATACACACGAAAACACACAAATATGATAGAAATAAATATGAAAATAGGAGAAAAATAAATAAAATAGAGAAGAGAAATAAATAAAAATAAAAAGGACTGCTTCAGTACAAATTCGTTGTCACCGTTAAGTATCCTTTGCACTGAAACCAGACTACTTACGCCGGGCACAACACTGCACTCAGCACAAGCACAACACAACTTAGCACAGCACTTTGAAGACTAAGAGGCTTAGTCGCAAAGAAAAATCGCACTTCGAAAGCACTCAGACGGAGTAGAAAGACTTAGGAAACCGTAGCACGGAGCCAACACGCTAGACTGTGACGTCAGTAAACTGAGCGCCGCGGAATGGCGGGAAGGGACCGATCAACGGAGAGCTGGGTCTTGCACGTCCGCACCGCGTGGCGATCGGAGCGAGAATGCGTTCGTAAGTGTAATGCTAATGTCAGTGACATTAATAGGAAATCACACTAGTCAGTCTATCGACTTAAAATTTCCTGCCCTTTCAGATCAAGATTACACTTGATCGGACTCATTCAAACAATTGTCGAATTACAAATAAAACAACTTAAAAAAACATGGGTATATGAAAAAAATATGAACTTCCCGTACCATGACCATTTGCTTCGATTTTGTATAGTAATTTCCTAAATTTTAAAAATTCAGTGTCACGAATAGATAGTTTACTCCAAATTTGGCTACTGTCCAAAAAGTAACCGTATATACATATAACAGGTATATAAGTTACTATATAAGATTATTATATATAAGATTTATCGTATATTTCTTTAATATAGGATATACTCGTATAAGTTGATATATTATTTTTAATAGTACTATGCGATTCAAATGAGAAAAGGAACGTCAATGAAACCTATCTGTCAAATTTCACTTTTAAATTATGGTCTGCAAAGAAAACGTTTTCGCATAAAAAGAATGATTTATTTTACTTTATTTATGAGAGTATCATATTAAAAATTTTCAAAATAAAACTGTATGAGTTAATAAAAAGGCACAAACCACCAAGAAACTATGTCAAAAATAACATTTACAACTCTCACGGTTTTGATATTTTGAGGCAACAATTCTGATTTAAATCCAATCGAATATATTTGGCCCTTAACTAAGCGTAGGGTGGCAGACAAAAACGTCAAAAGTTGGAAAGCCAAATTGAGAGTTTGACGCTAGAAGCAGTGGCTTGCTTAAATAAATTCTATTTAAAAAAATTCTTTTTTTGCTCACGCTACCTAACCGGTTCGAATTGACAGCTATGACGTCACAAGACGGAGCTAAGTCGGTACTATTGTTACTTGAAACGCATTGTATTTATTTTACTACGCAGTAATTCGACTATTATTCACATAATTCATAATTCACCTTTTCCGGTCTCAGGTCTGCTGGAAAAGATATCTTTAAAATAAACAGTACCTTTGTACATTTTTGCTTACTGCTTGTTTATTTTTTTTTTGTCAGAGAACCAACAGCATATTTATACATGGTAAATTATAAAACATTGTTTAACTAAACATAATGCTAATAACAGGTTTCCCAACAATAAAAAAATTGTTTATATCTGTATTAAAACCTGTGTGCACATTAAATTATTAAATATATAAATCTTTTATATTTTTTAATTGGTCGTAAATGAAAACGTCGATCCATCAAGTAATGATATAGAAAAATTTTAAGATATTGTCTAAATTTATCTTATTTTATTTAAAATGTTATTTATTGTTGTTTGTCTTTTTCCTTCTTGTTTGTAAATAAATAAGTATATAAAATACTACATTTAGTCATTATTACTATTTGCATTATAAATTTTATAAATATAAATTTTAAATTAAGTTTCAATGATATTCGTAGTAAAACAAGAAAACAATAAATAAAACGGTTCATGGAAATTTATAATAACTATGAAGAAACTTGTGTAAAACATCGTATATTTTCAGAAAGCCTCTTCATAATACTTTGAAGCTTAGATTATTACTTTGTTAGAAAATACGAGCACTGAATTTTAATAATTTCTATATTATAATAAATTTAAACGGTTATAAGTTCTTTTGTTTGATTCTTTTTGACAAGCAATTAATGGTAGAGCGTTTTTTGGTCGATATTTTTTGTATGATTCCTCAATCTTTTCATGCTTAATTTCTACAAAATAATATTTTGACATTAGGACGCGTCCAGTAGAGCAAATCTCATCCTGATGTCGAATCCGACATGTAATTTTACTGTCATATTAATATCTACAGCTGACGAGCATGTATAATATCGCTGTATGTTGATCAGTAAACTTCGTAAAATGTCGGGTTTGTCATATTTTGTACATCCTTATTAAATTTTAAATCTTTATTGAAAAATCTCTATTTTAGACTAATTTTGACATTATCTCTTAATATGATAATTGCCATCCTGAGCGCCAGACCTTACTCTCATGTCTCGTAGTAACTATAAACAAAAATATTCATTTATAAGTCATCAATATCTCCCATCTACTTCATGTTCTGCAGAAACTGCTTAGTTTTCATGTATATGCTTAGTGTTTCGTACTTGATTCCTTAATACTAATACAACTTATCATGTGAGGAAGTGGCACCCTCTAGAGTTGGTCAAGCCGCAAATGGAAACACCACAGGCCTCTAACATGGCTTGACGATTGTGGTCTTGCGAAACGCGCACCGCAGCACCGAAACGCCCAAGTTCTTTAGCCACTGGCAGTCACCCATCCTAGGACTGCCACACCGGACATAGATTAACTTCGTTATCGGCAAGTGACATAGAAATCTGTTCGGCTATTATTACTATAACAAAGTATGTGTTCAGAATGAAGTCTAAACAAACAGAGAAAAGGATTTTTCATTTCATTTGATTAATCAATAACTCTCTTGCAATCTAACACATACCAGAGTTTCCTTTGTTAAGATCTCGTCTAGTGCAGTAATAAAGTCGTTTTTAAAGTTTCTAAAGTTGTTATTTTAGCCGCCATAATAAGCACGATTACGTGATTATGTTTCGAAAATGGGAAAGGAACAGCCAGTGTAATCAGCGGAACAAAGACAATTACAAATTTAACCATGATTTATTCATTTTATAAACAATAAATCACAATATTATTAATCAATAATATCCGCGATTAAATGTGTCTAGTGGCACGGATGCTGGAAATTATGTGGAGTACATTTGCCGGTTATGGAAAAGTTGAAAAAAAAAGCAAAATAAATCGGTTGAACAAACAAATTTTCACTTAAACATGACATCAGTGGTATGTTTTACGGATTAAATGATCCTAATTTTATTTGAAGAATATCATAAAGAAAACTAAACTGTTTTGATTTTGATTCAAAACCTCAAAAAACTTCGAAGATCTTTTTATTCTAAAATCATGTCTAGATAAGGCACTACACTCATTTCGGTCAGCACCCCTGGGTGGCAAATATCTTAAGCGATTATGGTAGTAAGATATGAGAAATAAATAACAATCATATTTAAAAATAAATAAATGTTTATGTTCTGGATTTAAGTTTTATTATTTTAGTTTTATCAAACATTTTAATGTATCAACTTTTTGTCAGTAGGACACCTTTTAAATTAGATGTTAGACAAAATTAATAACAGTGACTATAAAAAAAAATTAATAAAAATATACTTAAAAAGTGTAAAAAGACTTAAAAAATAATAAACGTTTATGTTCTGGATTTAAGTTTTATTATTTTAGTTTTTTTTTAATTTAACATGTTATATTACTGTCTTTGCTTTATTAACCGCTTTCGTGATGCAAATTATTAATAAAAGAAAATGGATATTATTATTCAATGCATCTTAAACTTTTTATTTATAATAATTGAAACCGAAATCCACCAACAATTTTAAAATTATTTCGACGTTTCGGCATCTTTGCAGTTGCCGTGGTCACGATAGACTGATGATACGATAGATGAGTCTATCGTGACCACGGCAACTGCAAAGATGCCGAAACGTCGAAATAATTTTAAAATTAACTAAAATATACGCGATAATATCCGGTAAAAAGTGTTTTATTTAAAGTATGAATCGTGAAAATTTAAGAAAATATATATCCACCAACAAGATTGCAATTGTTTCTTACTCATCGGTCAAAACAGCAATTTAAATTCATAAAAACACTCAATTGAAAGACGCTTGCAATTTAGAATGCGTAATTCTCGGGTCAAAATTAAATCTGTAGACCTATTAATATTTTGAGCATAAATTTATTCAAGAGGGGGAATTTGTGCGATCTACCGTGACGGATTGATATTTCTCATGGGTTCTTAGTACGCTCTCGTCCCGTATCTTTGAGGAGCAAGAATTTATTGGCGCCATTTATCATTTAATCGAATATCCTGTCAGCGTGTCCTACAAGAGCTTAAACGGTTTTTATAACGCTTTACTTATTTTATTATTAGGTGATACATTTTATATTGACACTGCCAAAAAAACACAGTAATAGTCTTTTAAATTGATTGGGACAGAGATAGAGAGACGCAATTTGAAGAACGTTGAAACTTGTTTACAAATGTAAAGATAAAAAGTGTGAGTGAAAGAAAAGGATAGTAAAAGATAATGAGAGCAGCATGACAAATTGGATGGCGCTCTTCGGGTTAGTTTGGCTGCTCCGTGTGCGGGGTTCCCTATGCGGATGTGCGGCGTGCAAACGCGCCCGTAATGACACGCCTAGCCCGCAGCCTAGCCAAGTCCTAAACGCAGACAGGGCTGCCTTTGACGTCATCGCTATGCAACACTACACCCGTGACGTCACAGTCCAGACAGACTTCGACGACGATGAAATTGAAGATCTTGATAAAATTGAACTGCAGATTTGCGAAGAATGTGAGTATTTTATGCTTTCAATGCTGTGCGTACGTGTATTTAATACTCTTTTATTTAATCTGATGGAAAGATGACATATGTTTATCTACAATTTACTCATTATATTTATAAACATGTTGTGTCCATAATTTTCAGATAAGTAAATAACAAATACAGTTACAATCTTTGTTTTAATAACGATACCATCTTTGTTTTATTTCAAATGACCGTAACCTTTACTGAAAATACATATAGTTTTTGATATTTTTTTACTTGTACTGATTTTTTAATTACCAGCTGATTTGATGCTATAATGATGTGAGCAAAAAAGAACAAATAGTTTAGTATTAGTTCAAAATATTCATTGGTCAAAATTAGTTTTGACAAAACAACGTGCCTTTAAAACTTCTTTTTTAAACACTTTAAACGAAATTTCTTACTAAGTCTGGAATTTCTTGCATGTAATGGGCACATAACATTCTCAAACTACAAAGTTTATACAAAATTGACATTCAAAATATTCGAAAACTTTGTATAAATTGAAATTTTTAGACTTTTGAATCCAACTGAACAATATTTATGGGCTCGAATTATATTTCTTTCAATTTAAAATATGCTTCAAAGAAACTCCAAGTGTTATCTTAATTGTATTTAAATAGCACCTGTAGATATAAAGTCAAGCCGTTGCAAATTATATGTTTTTTTTAATAGACATTATTTTAAATACTGAAAGAGTAGAGACTCTTAACTGCTGAACAAAGTTTTTTTTACAAACAAAAAAGGTTTCTTAAGGAATGTCTTTTTTCTCAAAATGCATAAATTAAATAAGAATTTAAAATAAATTATTTAAAACACTATATTTAATCTTAGTATTTACTCAAACCATATCTTTATTGTTATATTAGGCAGAGTTTCAGAAAACGATATATTTGTCTTGTTTTAAATAAGCCTAAAAGTTTTATATTGGATTTTTTACAATAACAAGCTTCTACACTAGAGTTCCGTGGGATGTATAATAATCAAACATGACTAAACCACATCAAAGTAAAATTACTTTGAGGTAAAGCTAAGCAAAAACCAAAATATAAATCCTTTTTAAAAGTATAAATGTACGAATTCGCAAGCTACGCTCCACACAACGTTAGTGAAACAAAATAGTTCCGTAAACTTTTCCAAACTTTTCTGGTCGAGCAAAAAGGCAAAAGGTTTTAGTGTGTAGAAATAGTTAAGTTTAAAAAAAAAAAATGAATGAAAATAAAATTAATATTTTCTCAAATGAAACAATCGGAGGAAATAAGATAAAAGAAAAAAAACTAACTTAACTAGGAAAAATAAAAAAATAACTAACCCGACGCTGTGTTTCGACGTGAAGGATGGGAAACAAATAAACGAATGCCATTCAGCGAGGCAATGTGGTCAGTATCATGGGCACTCTGCCGCAATGTGAAGCGAGGGATGATTTATTTGATATGTAATCATTTGCCAAGTATTTGTTTGTGATAAATAAATAAATAAGTCAAAAAAACATTGATATTTAAAATATTACTGTCATATATCTGTACTTACCGTGGGGAAATTAATTTTGTAGGAAATTGGGCTTACCTGCCTACCTCAATATTAACGTTAACAAATATTTCAGCTTTTACATTTCATCAATACTTTTAATTACCATTTAAAGGCCAAATTAGTTTCGTTTCTTTATAAAACTGATATAAAACCTCTAAAATTTTGCTGTAATTGAATCCGTTTTAAGTAAATTTATTTAAATTTTTCGTTCATTACTTACGCACATTTTCGTTCTACGAGGGTTTAAAACCTTAGACATCGGGCCCCTATTACACAAGTTTAAACCTTAATGTGATAATCTCAGAAAATAATCTATTTTAAGGGACCCAGAAGTGTTTTAATAATAAGATCGACCTTCAAAAAAAAGCTTTGGTACTCTGGTCTACTACGGCTGCAGTCTTTTGGAAAAGACCTAGAGCTTTATTGTTATATAAATGCTTCACTAAAAAGTATGAAAAAGGGAATGGTTAACCTTTTCAGATATTACAAATGATTTTCGAATTTCAAATCCCGTTAATCAATGTTTACTACAGTTTTCATAGATTAGTCTGTCTATATATTTTCTACACACTACCGATGTGAACATTTATACCCATATGTTACATTTATATTATTTTATCATATTACAGTGCTTATTTATTTCTTGTATTTGTTTTCATTTTTTGTAACGAAACTCATATTTATAGATTTCTGATTGCTTTATTGAATATACGGTGCTTTGTACATTTAAAAATGCGAAATAGTTTTTTCAATCAAAAATTTATTAATGTCAGTCGACGTTTTGCCAGCCCAAACAGAAAAATTACTTTAAAGGGATGTGATTTGCATGAAATATTCCAGAAGTGTTTTATCAAATTTTATGGAAAGCTTTTAAAATAATCATATTTTGATATCAAAGCTCACAGATTGAAATTTATTGCCCTGCCTGGCTTGAGGAAGTTACTCGTACTTGCATACCGAATAGGTACTAAATAATAAGATTTTTATATCATAAATTATGTTTAGTCCATAGACGTGAGCTATATGTACTAGTTTCACGTTATATGGTCGATATAACCCTTTATTGATCGAATAATATAGCCCTAAAACTCAGTATGTTTAAATGTAGAATCTATTGACGCTGTCACAATTTATAATTGCCGTTCACTTTTAACAAATATTAGTTTATTGGGATTTGTTTCGTCTCCATGGATAGGTGTTTAATTAATTTTAGTCTTAATGAAGTAGGTGAATAGCTTTAAAATAAAAAATTGTTTAAAAAAAAACTGTGTATAAAATGTGTAAAAGTATCAAGTTATAGGATTGTATAGCTGTATCAAAAAAAGCTTCTATGGATGGCAACTTTTTTATGTACGCTAAATTCATTCAAATTCGTTTGAAAAGTATTACACTTTGAATCCCCTGAATGAACCAATTTTTTTAATCAACCTATCCATATAAATATTATATTTAAGATTAGAAAAAATTAAATATAGTTTTTTGAAAATAACCCCCCACCGGGCTAATTTCAAAAAACCCTATTCTAACTCGGATCATTTCAGGTAAACTGAAGGGTTAATTTTTATGATATAGGACTACCAGACTTTTCTATCATATTTATTTGTTATCACCACATAGAAAAACAAAATTCACAATCAGTAGCCAAAATACATCCTCACTAAATGAGTACTTGGGTACTCTATTAGTAGCTGGTTGGCTTCCTAAATTAAATTTTAAATCATGCAAATAGGGTTGGATTCGCATAAACACAAGTTCTTTTGTACCAATTATTGTGTGAAACTGTGTATTTTTTTTATTGAAAGTTATAACATAGTCTAATTAATAAATTACATTATTTAATCATGCTGAACAATAAGTAAGTGATATAAAGTTTTTAAAATCCTTTAAAGATTGTCACGTTTACGAAATGTAACATTATACAGGTATAATTTGACATTTACCCTGAAATCAACTGTTAATTTCAATTTGACTGGCTCGTACGTGTAGTCAAACCACAATAACTCTCTTCAAGTCACGGTTTATTATTAAATAAAATATTTAGAAAAAAGTAATGATCAACGCCCTATCGTTACAAAGTAGAAACTATTATTTTATTCTTAAACAAATGTATCGCATAAAATGTGACGTATACCAGTCTGCTCCGACTAAAGCTTGCAATTCATGGTCGGGGATGCTTAAAAATTGGATTTACGGTACTAAAGCTACACTGCAGGAAAATAAAATTGCCCTTTCATAATTTTAGCAAACCGTAAATAAAATGTAAACACCAAAACCCCACTTTTTCCGCCTGACAACGTGTACTATTTTTGAATAAATTTCCCTTTGGTGTTGGGTGTTAATATCTGGGTGTCTTGTTTGGACATAGTCCGTCAGATTTTGATTAAAATGCTACGGACCTTTACGTTTTTGTTTATCGTTAAATGACGTCGTGAAAATAGAACTTTTTAAAACAAAAAATCTCTATATTGTAAAAAGAAACGTTATAGTGCGTGTTCTGTTGAATTTCATATAAAACTTACATTTTTCCACACACCGTTGTCACATAACAGTCTTGGTTATTTGATAAAAATTAACCATTTTCAAATGTATCATAAATGAATATTTAAATCGATTAAACTTAAATTCCTATTCTTAAGTTTCTTCGAAAAATAACAACGTTGATTGTCAATAGTTGAAGATAGCACCAGAAGTTAGTTAGTTCTTCCGGGGAATGTCACTGATTCTAATGTTTTAGAATTAAGTAAGTAAAATTATAAATTTTTTGTTATCGACCGTGTGGGTTAATGGGTAGGAGCCCTTCCTCAACGCTGGAAGTCCCTGGTCGGGCCATTCATTGTGTGATGAACACAGACGTTTGTTTTCAAGTTCATGGTTGTGTTTATTTATTTATGTTTATTCTGGGTTCCTATATTACTATATTAGTAAGGTCATCAATAACACAAGCTCTGCTTCATCATCAGCCCATATTCGTCCACTGCTGGACATAGGCCTCCCCAATTTCACGCCATCGAGGTCTATCCTCGGCTACTCGCATCCAGCTCCTGCCAGCCATCCCGCGCAAATCATCACTCCACCGTGTCTGAGGACGTCCTACACTACGTTTGCCGAGACGCGGTCTCCACTCAAGAACTCGTTTACCCCAACGGTTATCGGTTCTTCGGCTAATTCGGCTCTGCTTAGTTTGGGGCTAAAACTGGTTGTGTTTTTGCTTCAACGTGATTTTATTCGTTATTGATTTTCATCGGCTTCATTCACATTTGAATACATAAAATCTTAGGTAGTGTGGTGGAAGTGCAACTAACTTTGCTTTCAAACTGGAGTTCATCACGGGTATTGGACATAAGGATTGAGTCACAAATCTGAGTTGGCCGAAGAAAACTGGGTAAACATTAAACTGACCAACATCTTACGAAGTTAAATTCGGGAAGATGAGGTTGTTTTATTTTGAATTCTCGCTCCTGGATAACATGCTAATTTTAAAGCTGGTTAAGTTTTGTTGACTGATTTTTATATGCATCAAAAAGTAAAGTATTCGTCTTGATATAAATAAAATTCCTTGTTTTATAACAAAGAGTATAATAGAAACACCCCTTGGCTGACATTTCTATTGTAGCACGTGTCACAACCGTCGCAAAACGCGGATCTGATAGTTCTATGCCCAATTCCTTTACTCTGAGATATATTTTCAAAATAATAACTCCAAAGTGTAAATACTGCTTCTTTCAATAAGAGAAGGGCATCAGTATAAAACGGTATCACATGTTCGGGAATTCCTCTTTCGATTGTCTCCTTCGCTAAGAGCTCTACAGAGTCACTGTCTTCTAAACCTATGTGTAACGGGATCCACTGAATAATGACCACTTTGTTAAAGCAGAAAGTTTTGGAATAGTCTCCAATATTATGTAAGCAATCGGGAGCCCTCGAAAAATCGAGGTGCACCGAGCTACATGTTGGAGAGCACTCCGAGCATCGGAAAGAATTAAAATCTTATCATTATTTATAGTCTCTGCATATGAAAGTGCTTCGGATAGTGCATAAAGCTCAGCTTACATTATAGTAACATAGCCGTCAATTTGAAATGAAATTTTAGGGTGTGTCTGAGGATCAAAGACAGCGGCACCGATTCCCGTATTACCTTTGGAACCGTCCGTATACAGTTTATAAAAATTACTGTAGCTATTCATTAACAAATCTTGGCACTTATCTTTTAGAAACTGAGATCCTAAGGCTGTTTTAGAACCCGATACACCATCAATAAAAGGGATTATGTTTTTATCAATATTTATATAATTGACGTAGGTATCCAGGCTAAACATTTCAAAATTTTCGGAACCATGTATAGGTATTGATTTCAAGGACTCGTGAATAACTACAAGTAGCGGCTTTTTCTTTCGACTCCAATAACCTGGTTTTACATACTGAGAAGTTAGCTGGTCAACTACATTTATATTTTTATTGTTTAGCCTAGGTCTACTCTTCAAGTAGAACTTACCCTCGAAAAAATATCTACGTAGGTGGAGAGGCTGAAGGCATAATTCATTTTGCATAACGTGGACTGGTGTACTTTTGATAAAACTACCGATACACTGGTTTTGAACCTTGTCGAGTTTGTACAAATGACATTTATTGCTCGAATCATAAACGAAGCATCCACAATCTAACCGACTTCGTATTACACAATAAAATTCATAAAAAGCACAAAACAGACCAAAAAAGTTAAATGAATCAGCTTATTATGATATCCACGTGCGACAATGAATCATGAAGTATTTCCAATTATAGACGCCATAATAACCACGCTTCAGGGTTGTGTTCCGGCCAAGGGGAAGGAACAGCCAGTAATTACTGGAACAAAGGCAAGTCCAACTCAAGTTTATGGTCGACAACATTTCATGAATCGATAATCAAATAAATAACAATATAAATAATCGTTAATATCTACGATCAATACCATCACGTGGATCGCATACTCCTCTGCCGCCTATGACAAAGTTTTAAAATTAACTGAGCGTCTTCAGTAAATACAACCATTATACGATATAATCATAAAAAACTTGGTCAAATAAATAATAATAAATCCCCAAACAAATACACTAACTGTATGGCCCAGAGTAAGCAGAGCTTGTGTTATGGATGACCATACAGCGAACTGCATGGAACCCAGGATAAACATACATATATTCACACAAACAACCATGACCCGAGAATTAACTTCTGTGTTCATCTCACAAATGGACGCCCCGGCTACTTACCACTACACCACTCGGTCGTTATACATACTTTACGAAAGGCACCTCTTCGACAGGCTTTTACATCCTAGTTACCAACACGTTAGATAAAAGACATATGTCTCCCAATTTATAGTCTAAAAATATACGATTTTTATGAAATTAATCTTTATTTAATTAAAATATGTAAATGATATATTTGAAAATACCAAAGATATTTAAAGCTCTCGATCATTTTGATATTATACTAGACAGGCAGTGTCTAATTTTTGGGTTTCATTTTGAAACCAATATGTTGTTTTAATTGCATTCAATCTAAAGCATAAAAAGATCTGATATTTAACATTTTATTTTACTTAGTTAGTCTTCATGGATTGAATAATGTTATTCATTATTATATGTTATAAAAAAACAATAAATTTAGAGTCTATCAATAAATAAGTCTGGTTGCCCTGTAGCATATAAATCAACCCTGGTTACTCGAAACAATCCAGGTTAGAATAATTAAGACAGAGGTAATTTTTTTAATAAACAATTTTAGTTTGTTTTTAATACATTGAAAATGAATACTAATGGTTGTATAATATAGAGAATAATAATTGTTTTTTTGTTTCCATTGAATCAAAATATTTTATTGCATGTTCATTTATATTTCCTACATTTATTTCAATGCTAACACATCTTTTACAAAATAAAATTTGAAATATAAACATGTCAAAATGTAACTAAATTTAATATGAAACCATTACATAATAGAAACCTTAATATTATAAAAAGCCATAATACTAGAATACATTTAAAAATTTTTATATACAATGATATGAATTGGTAAATTCTGCAGCATAGTCAAAAATTTTGGTTTCTTCAGGGAATTCTAGGTAAAATATGTTCAAACTAAATTGAATGAATTTCGAATAACTTAAAAAAATAGCCAATCCTTTGAAGCAAAATTATGGGCAAGTATTTTTATAATGTAAACACCTGGAATTACTTTCATAACTTGTTATTTTTTAGGTGATGATTTATTTTTAATGTAACGAGCACTAAAACGTGTTTCTCTGTCTGTGGCTTCGTATCTACCAAACGAATGATCCGACTTTGATGCGGCTTTTTGTTACGACACTGCATTACCTAATCAAGGGTGTTCTAGCCATGTTTCAGAAAGTCGGTTCATCAATTCAAAATTATGCATGCGTTTCAATCGGATTTTTTTTATTTCAACCATAAGTGATACATTAGAAATTTCGCGTGGTTTTACCCATGTAATTCCCGATGCCGAGGAAATCTCTAAATAAATTAATATATTCAAATTCAAATATTTATTTCTCAACATTGACAATTGCTTGTTCTTATTGACGCCGAATAAGGCATAACTGTACCACCAGTTCGGAGAAACCTCCGTTAGGAAACTTTATCTATTTAACTTTAATATATAGGCATATCTAGATAAAGCCCAGAGTAATGTTGCTCTCCGATGGTGAAATGATTTTCGAAATTGTTACCGTTGGTTCAGAGTATTATTTATTTGTAAACAGAAAGTCTTTTCTCTATGTAATAATAGTGCGGACTAGCTTTCACCCGTGAATTTCATCCAAATACGTTGAACCTCACAAGATCGAGCAGCGTTCACTTTAAGCCATTTCAACTTGAAGAAGTAAACAATTAACATACAAACATTCTCATTTAAGATATTATTTTTTTAATACGTGTCTCAGGTAGCCTTGGTTTTCTTTGATCCGTACCCGGCGCCTCCACCAACTAACAATTCTACGTCAGAGAGGATAATTAAAATATTTATTTTAATATTATATTTTATTTATTTTATTTGCATTCACTAAAAATACCACATCTTTCTCCGGTAAGGAGCAGGTCAGACTGTATTGATTCTTCAATTATTTCATATCATTCGATATTTAAATTTGAATTGTTTTCTTCTTAATTTATATCGACCTTTTTACTAAAATATCGTGGCATTCTGACTCGTAAGGCCCGTAAGCCCTGACGGTACTATATTATTAAAGTCTGTAAAAACCTTATACTCAACTGGACAGTATCACATGAACACTGAACCTTCCGTAATTAGCGCGTTGCAAATGTGAGCATGTTTTTGAAAGCCGTCAGTTGCGACATTTGCGACACGTGCTACAATAGGAATGTCAGCCAGAAGATGTTTCTTTTATAGTTCTTGTTATACAAAAAGGTTATTTTATGTATAGCGAGATAAATATTTTCATTACTATGATGCATATAGTTACTGCCTTCAGATGCGAGAATTTAAAATGAAACGGCTCGAAAATTAAATTTTCTTTTAGTTACTGGCTACCCAACTCGGGTCTCTAGGTATCCAATCATTTGACAAAAAACAAATAACAAATTTTCATTTGAAAACAACGTTTGACAAAATTATACTTGATAAACTTATAATTTAATATTGATTGATTGTTTAATAAATTAACCGTTAGACAAAATAAGCTGAAATTAAGTTTATTGAAGCATTCATTACCTAAATATAAAATTGTTTCTTAACTTTTTGCTTAGGTATATAAATCGAAAGAGCATATTTGAAGTCACTTACTCCACTACACTTAAACAAGCAATTTTTTAAGATGATGTGCAGTATCATCGCTGTATATTTTTTTTTCACAGCTATCAGTAAAACTTGAGTCAGGTTTTTCGCAATGAAGTAAAATGAAACAATTTAACTCTTTTTCTTAGTGTAGTGTACTAGTTTCTGTCAAAATTATTACTAGGTTGTCTCAATCAACTAATAACGATAGTCTTGGTAAAAAAACCCTGAATTAAAAGATATTTATTGCAGCTGTGGGCAAAAAGGACCAAAAAGTGGAAATTTCATAAAAAATCACAAAAGTGGCAATATCTCGAAAACCAGAAAACTTTTACTAGAAGCATGTTGGTGTTACCTGATAGGCCTTAAGTCCATCTACCTCCAGTTTCACCCTTACATGTCATTTCTGGGACACCCTGTATTTATAAAGTTCATAGTAAATTAATTATATTTTTTAAATCACTGATTATATAAATATATAATATATACCTGTTTAAGAACACCAATATGGCTCAACCAGGGGCATGTGTAAATCAAAACAATATATCCCTTTTAAGTGCCTTTTAGAATAAATTTTATTTAACATTTGACTGAAATAGCAGCTTATTTAAAAATACATACTAATTCAACAACCACCGAACACCAAATCTCCCTATAGATCTAGAACCGGCCTCTAAAATCGACTTTCCATTCATTCAAATTTCGAACTAAACTTTTTGTTTCTCCACAGCAAACGTTGGCAACTATGAGAGTGGACAAGCGCAACCGAGCCCTGGTGACGTACAAAACGGAACTTATCAGGTACGTATTGTATGCGCTACAAAGGGTGATGCACGTTTTAAAGTTGGTATTGTGTGTCACGTAGATGTTTTAGATGTTATACTTTGTTGGTTTGTTTGGTTTGGTTTTGCATGTTTATTGTAAACTGTCGTTCTTTGTTCAATGGTACGTGAATTTAGAGGTGGGTAGAACAAAGGTATGTATAGGAAGTTGACATTTTCAGTTTGTTAGTAGAATTTAATTTTGACAATTTTTAATCTAAAATATTAAAATTTATTATCACTATTACGTCTTCTTTACTCTTACTTTTTTTTTGCTATATTATTTGTGTAGGTCTTTTAATTATTCTGAGGTATTAAATAGACATTTATTCAAAACATAATCAAAGCTGAAAATTTTCCAAAATTGAATGAATAAATAAGTTGTGTACAAAATATCTGTTGTATCACAATTCATTTTGTATATAATATTCATATCCAGCAAAACAAAACGTCCCTTTTACATCAAAGAAAATCCACAAACATTCCAAAATAAGATAAACGAGTGTACGCTACAGGCGTCGAAAGAACATTTTCCAATCGAAGACCAACTTTCAATATATTCTTTCATGTGAAGTAGAAAAGAGTAATACCTGTTCAACTTTCAGTGGTCTTCGTATGTCCTGCTTCAATACTTTGCGGAAATACCCATTTCCGAAGCATTTTGAGCACCCTATATAATATTAGAAAATGTAGGTGTTGGATTTTACGCTTATAAATCTTTAACATGGATGATAAATCTCTGGGATTTGAAATATTATGTTCCGCAACAGTTGAATGTATGTTAGTGAATTCATAGTTTCTTTTTAAGGTTCGTATTGAAAATTTTTGACGTTAGTGAATAGCGTTCAAATATAGAAATCTATGGTGTGCCTGAAATAAAATATGAGAACTTAGTTCTAATGCTTCAGAATATTGCTGATCAAACCGGATTTAAATTGAAAACTTCCACAGACATTGATTTTGTCACTAGAGTTGCTCCAAAAGGCCAAAGTGATAATAATAATAAGCGCATAAAACCTATTGTTGTCAAATTCCTTGCTCGTTATAAAAAAGATGATTTCCTATCACATATAAGAAGATAAAAGTTGAGAGCTTGTGATATTGGTTTTACAGGTTCAACTGGTAATATTTATTTCAATGATCATCTCACAGACATAAATTAAAAAATTTTGAAGAAAGCTAAAATGATAGCAAAGGAGAAAAAGTATTTATTTGTCTGGGTAAAAAATTTTATAATCATGCTAAGGCAATCTGCTACTAGCCCTGTTATACATGTTTCTACCGAGCAAGATTAAACAAAATAAAATGAGAGTCATCTCATTACTTGCAAACTGTACTGTGTATTTATATTGTTTGATAAAATCACATTACAAATTAGAATTCTTAAATTTACTACATATGTATAATTGGTACAATTACTCTATGATGTCACTTAATTATAATGTTATTTGTCCTTCTCCGGGAACACCTTTTAACTTACCCGTTGAATCATATTTTCAATACTTGTCAAATTTTATACAAATATATAACAATTACATTTACTTAATTCAGTCACATAAATATAATTTCAGTTCTTTGGGAACACAATTGAATTTATTTTTTTCTGTAGATAACATTATCTGGTCTCTTTCAATACAAATATTCATATTCATTGGATTTGGATTCTTAGATTTTCTATACAAGAATAATGGCAATATGAATTTTAGTACAAAATTTAACAAAAATGGCTCATTTCGATTATTTAAACGTTTATTACCAGAATGTTCGCAGTTTACGTACAAAAACGAAAACCTTCATACGTGGATTAATAATCGCAGACTACGATATCATATGCCTAACCAAAACTTGGCTTTTACCAGGAATATATGATGCCGAGCTCTTTGATGTTAGATACACTATGTATAGATGTGACCGTGAATATACGTCTCGTGGCGTTACAGTAGGTGGTGGTGTGCTCATTGCCGTACATCAACGTTTATCAAGATCAAAGATTTTCTGTTGTTGCTATACCAAACTGGGCAGCCGAAGTTATATCAGTCTCGGTGCGTATTGACAAACATAGTTCACTTCATATTTTTTGTGGTTACTTTCCTCACTGTCGCTTACAATGTGAAGCATTGGATTGCTTCTTTGAAGAGATATCCAATTGTCTGTTAGAACGGCCTTCGGATAATACCTTGTTGTTGGCGATTTCAACATATCTCAGGCTCTGTGGGTTTCAGCGGAACTGGAAGATAGCCTAAGGCTGAAAGAAATAAGCGTCAACGATAAAATAAAACAGTTGGTCCGTAATTTCCTGAGCTATACTGACTTTAAACAACACAATGGGGTTTTTAGTAACAATGCTCGCCGCTTAGATTTAATTTTCACTAACTCTATTTGCCTTGTAACTAGATGTAAAGAACCGCTAGTTTCTGAAGATGCCCACCATCCTGCCTTGCATTGCAGTTATCGAATATTGAACCTTGAATGTTTAGAGCGAGGGCCACGCTTTGTGAAATTGTTTCGTAAGGCTGACTATAACATAATAAATGATACCTTACTGGCTTATGACTGGTCCAAAATGTACGATTGTGGAAATATAGAACTGGCTTAGGATGAATTTTACAGCGTTGTTAACGACGTAATATGTAAGTTCGTGCCTTCATTTGAACTAAAGGACGATTTGAGATATCCCCGTGGTTTTTCAGGGCACTCATCAAAATAATAAAAGAAAAACTTAAATTTCATAAGCGTTGGAAACGTTACGGTAGATTGAGTGATTTTGAAACTTTCAGTGTCCTACGCAAGCGTCAAAAAAAAAATGTTCAACATGAATGCTATAATAAATATATCCAAACTGCGGAAGATAACATAAATAAAAATAGTTAACAATTCTGGACTTTTGTGAAGTCTAAAAAAGGAATCATATGTACAGTGGGTAATGAAATATGTAATTTATTTAATTCGTACTTTCAGACCGTGTTTGAACCTCGAGTTACTTTCAATTTCCCATTAGACACTAATACTTATAATTTACCATGCAACTCTGGAAATATATCAATAGGATCTGTTGATATTTCAACACATATCGTAGGAAAACATATGAAAGATATTGATAAAGCAAAGGATGGGGGCCCGGACGGTATACCAGCAATATTTTTAAAAAATTGCTGGAAGACTCTTTCTGGTCCACTGTGTTATCTTTTTCAGCTATCATTGAGAACAAGTACATTTCCTACTGCCTGGAAACGTTCTTACGTAGTCCCAATTCACAAAACTGGAGACAAACATAATGTTCTTAACTATCGAGGTATTTCCAAGATTAGTATTATTCCTAAATTATTTGAAAAGTGTGTTTTTGATATGATCTATCCCAAACTTAGCCATGTAATTATTGGACAACAGTAGGTTTTGTCAAGAGGAAATCTACTGAGACGAATCTTTGTGACTTTACTCATAATTTTGCTACTTCCATGGGTAAAGGTAGGCAGATGCGGTGTATACCGATTACTCCAAAGCCTTTGACAAAATTCCTCATAATCCTTCTTCGCAAGCTTGAAGTTATCGGTATATATCGTGATTTGCTTAGGAGGCTTGCGTCATATTTGCGGGATCGCAAGTTTAATTAAGCATGTTTATTATTAATTAAATTGCATAACCTGCTCAAAAGTGCCCAGTGCATTTAGTTTTTTTTAAATATAATATATCTATTTAATGTAATGTAAAAGTATGTTCCATTGCTATCTATGCACTTTTGCCATCTCATAGTAGTTCATTGATCCCTTTACTAAAAAAATTAGAAGATATCCAAATTTCGAAACAAATTGTAATCTATTGGAGCAAGGTCCAGGGAGTACAGTGGATGTCTTAGACATTCCAATTGAAACTCCTCTAATTTGGTAGCCGTCTGTTGAGGAGTGTGTTCTAACGTTGTCCTGAAGCAGCAGTGGCCTAGAGCAATTGACCAGCCTCGGTTGTTAAGCAGCTAGCTTTTCCATCATGGTTTGCATTTACTGACAAAAGACATCTGCCGTAATCGTCTGGCCACATTTAAGAATGCTGTAGTGAACGACACTGGCACTAGTTCACCAAACACTCACAAGTAACTTTTTTTGAGTCAATTTTGGCATGGGGCAGGATTTTTCAATTCACCAGGGTTCAACCATTGCGATGAGCGTTTCCGATTATTGTACAGGATCAACTTTTCATGACAGGTAGTAATTCGATTTAAATTCCTTTCATTATTGTGCCGGTTGAGTAATATAACGCAGCAGTCGACTCGCGTTTGTCGGTTTGCTGCACTCAATTCATGAGTTACCCACCTCTCAAAATTTTTCACGTTCCCAGTTTGCTTCAAGTGGATTAAAACAGTTTAGTCACTAACACCGCGGCCTACGACTAACTCAGACGTGGTTTGCAATGGATCCGCTTCTACAATAGCCTTCAATTCTTCTTTATCATCTTTGGTCTCCGGCCGTCCACGGAGCTTGTTCTGCAGGTCGAAATTTCCAGAATGAAAACGTTGGAGCCAAAAACGAACCGTGCTTTATATTGCGACACCGCCGCCATACGCAGCATAAATACTTTGAGCCGTTTCTGCAGCACTGGTGCCACGGTGGAACTCGTACTCGTAAATAACGCGATATTTCAAGTTTTCCTATTTTGTAAACTAAGTGACGCAAAGAAAAAACCGAAAGAGAAAAAAATCAAATGAATTACGGTTTTCGAAATACAAATGCGTGAAATAACCGAATCAATTAGAAATTGGAGTTCTTAACCAAAGAGGAGATAATACAGATCGAAGTAGCCAGTACGAAGAAACGCCAATTTCATATGTAAGGACCTAATATTTTTGCCGTCGATGTAATATGATCACTCATTGTTCCTTCGTAGTGATAACTCTTTTGTGACTAATTCAAACCTGAGACATCTCGTCACGAACAAAACTGAACAGCCAGGGTGCTGTTCGGGGCATTCATTTCTGCAATGAAATTAGATGTTTGTTGTCGGGTCATGGTTGTTTTTATAATAATAATGTATAAAATAATATGTTTTTAATAAGTATCTTTATTCTGGGTTCCCCCCCAGTTTGCTGTATGGTCATCCATACCACAAGCTCCACTTGCTTTGGGGCTAGTGTTGGTGTGTTGGTCTAGGGTTTTATTATTATTTTTATAAAAAGTCGCTTAATGTAGGTACTGGAACGATCGGTCTTTATTTTTCAGTACGATAAAAAATAAATATATTTATAAAATGTAAACTTTAATAATGGAAACTTACCCTTTATTAGACAAAGCGGCCTCTATATATTTTTTGCTCCACAAAGCCCAACAGGAAGTTACGAGGTAGCTCTAACGCTGTAACTTTACCCAACTTCGAGCTAAATATCCTGGACAGAAAGTTGTTAAGTAAATTAGTTTTCAATAGAGAACGCAGTTACCTGTCCGTAACCTAAATGAAGCAATGCAATAAATTTTTCAAATTTAAGTTGAATTTTCATATTTTTTTGTCTACTTAATTATTTTTTTCATGTATTTTTCAGAAGAACTACCCTTTCACCTATGAGAGCGAAATAAAATCTCATTACACATAAAACACAAGAATAGGAATCATATTTTTATCTTCGGCTTCAAATCACTTGCTTTAGTTTAGATTTAATTTCGGTTGAAGTCCCAAGTATTTTATTTTGCGGATAAATAATTAAAAGTACGGTATTTTAAGACTAAAACTGTTTTATTTTTAAAACTTTAATTAGAAAACATACGTGATATTTTGCAGCAATGTCGGGAAAGTTCTCAAAAATAAAATCATGGTTTTCATTATTATGACTAGGTGTGTGTCTTTTATCATTTGAAGAAAACTGATGATGAAGCCTAACTTCATAAACGAAGCATCTTTTCAATGAACTTTTAAAATCTGCTTAACTTGTCTGAATTAACAGACAATTTAAGTCGTAATAATCGCGTCATGCACGCGAGCGCCCCACAAATTTTTTGGATTATACATCGTGGTGTGCGAGTACTGGAAGAAATGTTCATAATAAACATTGATATATTTAATGTTAATATGCTAATAATATTTAAAAAATTTCCATATTTTTATAATAGGTATTTTGCTTCTTTTTGAAGTTTTCTAATCTTTAAAATTTCGATACTGAATTCAAAACTTTTTGCTCAAAACATTGTTTTTGTTTAAATAACTTATATTGTCTACAAAAATATAAAAACATGCATTATTAAATGGTGTCAAATCCCCATATATTTCTCGTGTTACTGTTAATTTTTATCTATTGGTCAATGATAATTTTTATTTTATGTGTATTTGTTATGATCGACCTAGTTTGCCGTAGGATAATCAACAATCAACCCTCTCATTATTTTGCTTATAAACTTGCAGATTTATTTTATGGGACCTGTTATTTCTTTAAAAAATCACACATTTAGGAGTGAGCTTTCATTCCTGCATTACACCGCGAATTCATTACATTCCAGATTCACTCCTTAGCAAACCAACCCACTAACCTCCCTGCGCAATCTACAACACAATAAAAAATTAACAACGAAAAGAAAATGAAATTGTGTTTTTCAAAAACTGCAGTCAATTGCATTTCTCTATATGCCTCTAGACCGTTGTTGTTTGGCGAAATAACCTCGACTCATTCAGTACTAGGTTGCATTTTCAAAGACCGATCTAGGTCGCTTGGGAAATAAATCCGTGAAATTTTAAGTTCCCTGGCGCACTAGATTCTCTATATGTGTGAGAATAAAGTCTCCTATTTTAGATGCTGCAGGCTGTACGCGAGCAATGTCTTTCTGAATGGAAATTCGCTTTAAAGATCAATTGTTATATCGGCGGGGTTACATTTGAATATATTGTTTTTGAATTGCTCTCTGCTTTGTGTTTATTGCATGTTTGATATTCATTGTAATACTTCATTGTTTGTTTTGAAATATATATTGTATATGTCCTATGTTAAGGGTGTATGATAAGTAGTACACATGAGTTAAAGATTGTGGTTGGAAAATATTGTGTAGTTGTTATTGAATTTTTTCCCTTTTTTTAATTTCTGTATTACAAAGCACACAGCCGAATGACTTAACTTAGTAATAAATGTGTCGGTACCCCATCTAAAAAATAAACCATATTTAATTCCTTTTTGAAGAATTGGTATGCTTGATTATTAAACGATTATGAATAGCTTTCTTTCATTAATAAAAATATTTAAGGAAATGTTTCATATTGTGCAAGAGAACAAATCATGTAAATATTGTTTATAAAAAAGGTATTTAACGGGGTCAAATTCTGTTGTTTCTAGAATGCGTATAGAACTCTTCTATTTCGTCAAATTTGTCTTTGTCTTTTTGTCTCTTCTTATATGTATTAACTCACGTACTTATACAATGTATGTAGGCACATGAGAAAAATACTATTCACATTTATAAAATACACATATACTCACAAAAGACTTACAAGTTATTCCCAAACAAACAAAATATTTCTTAAAACTGTATCGATTCTGAATATACGTGTAACACTCAGAAAGTTCCAAAAACATGTGATATTTTTTATTACATCTTTTCAAAGAACTCTCCACCAGTCTCTACAAAGTCCCATGCGTCTGAACTAATATCAAAGCACATTTTCCAGTCTGCAGGTACTTTTTTTTTTTGTTCCCCTCCGCGGGAAGGGCAGGAGGATAAAAATGCTCTGACGCATACTCTGGCGCGATTCCAAAGTTATGTGGGACTCGTCCCGACGCCTACCAGAACCATACCGGAGCGACGGCCAATTGGAGAAAGAGGCCGCGCTAGCGGGGCCCTTAAGGGGTCACCCGCTGGGATTTACATAGCACTGAAGGTGCTCAAATATTAAAAGTAAAATAAAAATAAAAACATTAAAAATGAAAAGTAAGTAATGAAAACATTAAAAATTGAAAATTAAATTTGCATTAATTCGGATTTACGTTAGAATTAGAATTTGCGGCCTGAAGGGCCTCGAGATCTACGGTTATCTTCGAACGTTCGCTTGTGTGCGCGTTTCTCGGTCTAGCGATTTTGTATGCCGAATCTAGGACAGGAACAGTATATGAGACTGATTTTCGAACAAGAGGATTGGGATGGGATTCGGCGCGTTTGAAGAACGATTCTGAGAGTGTTTTTAGATACTGTTGTACTGTAGGCAGTTCAAGATCTCTGTGCAGGTCCGCGTTGCGCACGTACCAAGGTGCGTTTGTGGCCCTGCGGCAGAAGAGGTTTTGAACTACCTGCAGTTTGTGCAGGACGGAGGGTTTGGCGTGAGCAAAGACTGGCGAAGCATATGACATGACTGGTCTAACGCAGACCTTATAAAGCGTACGTTTGTTTCTGAAGGACATTTTACTTTTTCTACCTAACATACTGTAAAGCCGGCCTAGGTAAAAACGTGCGAGTTTCGTTACTCTATCGACGTGAGGATTGAATGAAAGCGTCTGGTCTAAAATGACGCCTAAATATTTAGTACTGCGCTTCCAGGGGATGGGAGTGCCTTGCATTCTCAATTGGAGATTGTTGGGGATACGACTGCGTCTGTAGTCGAAGTAAACCGCAGAGCTCTTCTCTGGGTTCACATCGATACGCCATTTTTTAAACCAAGCACCGAGGGTGTTAATAGCCTTTTGAAGTCTGGTGACGAGACCCGAGGCTCTGCGGCCTTTGGTGTAAAGGGCAGTGTCGTCGGCAAAGAGAGCGAGTTCGACGACTTTAGCTGGGATGGGAATGTCGTTAGTATATACGGTATACAAAAGAGGGGCGAGGACTGAGCCTTGAGGGACTCCAGCCTTTATGGGACGAGGCGCGGAGAGCGTGCCTTCATGTTTGAAACGAAACGTGCGGTCTTTGAGAAACGACGCGATTATCCTAACTAGGCGAGCCAGTAAGCCTATTTTATAGAGTTTATAAACGAGACCGCTGTGCCAGACTTTGTCGAAAGCCTTGGCTACGTCAAAGAAAACTGCGATCGTTTTCTTTCGTTTCGGATAGAAGCCGTCGAGTATGTACTCGACGATTCGATGGACTTGCTGAGGGCAGGAGTGCTTAGCGCGAAAGCTGAACTGGTGGGGAATTATGAGAGGATCGCCGTCCGTTGGAAACAGATGGTTCCACATTCGAGAGAGTATGACTCTCTCGAGAAGTTTAGACATTGCCTTGAGGAGGCTGATGGGTCTGTGATTAGCCGGGACATTAAGAGGTTTACCCGGCTTGGGTATGCCTATGACTGTCGCTTCTTTCCAAGCTTTTGGAAAGTAGCTAAGGTCGAAGCAGGCATTGAAAATGATAGCTAACAAGGTAAGCACCTGTTGAGGCAGGTGCTTAAGTGCGTGGTTGGAAATACCATCCGCACCCGGAGCCTTTCTGGACTTTTGACTTTTGATGTGAAGCGAGATTTCGTCATTAGAGACTGTGACGGGGTCGGCGGTGATGGGGAGAGAGTTTCTACGGAGGACTTCGGCCTCCACCGCTTTGATGTGATTGGGATTCGCGGGTTGCGTGCTGGGCGAGCATTGAGACGCAACGCTGTCAGCGAAGCATTCGGCTTTCTCTTCGTCTTCGAAGGCGATAGAGCCATCGGGACGAGTGAGAGGAGGGACGTGAGAGGCGGCGTCTACGCGTAAGGCTCGGGCCATTCGATAATACGCTTGGTGGGACGGGGAGATATTCGCCATGAGATCGTTCATCTGGGCGTCTCGGAGTTCCGCGAGGCGAGATCTAACTTTGCGTTGTAGCTGATTCGCAGCTGTTCTATAGGCGGGCGTGGGATATTTCTTGGCTCTCCGGAGAGCCGCGTTCTTAGCTTTAATAAGATTGCTAATGGCTAAGGGAAGCGTGGGTTTGCCTTTCTTAGCAACCTTTTCGTTTACACTGATGGCTGAGTTGATAGCATCAGTGAGAGAATTTACTAACGAATCTATTTTATCCGGGCTGTCTAATTGATCGGGCGAGATCGCGAGCGGAGAGTTTGGGGCCTCTAAGGCAGAAACTATCGTATTTTTAAAACCTTTCCAGTCGGTAAAGGTCTTAGGAGAAGTGACGTTAACGTTAGGCGGTCCTAGCACGAGGGAGATGGGGCGGTGGTCAGAACCTAGGTCATCGAGCGGTTCGATAGACCTGAGGTCGAGGTTGATATGCTTGACGATTGCAAAGTCGAGGATGTCAGGAGAGTGGTTCGGGTTGTCGGGATAGTGAGTGGGAGTGATAGGGGAGACGACGTCTAAGTCGAGTAAGTTGGTGATGTCGAGGAGAGCTATACCGCTTTGGTTGGTTGATAGGCACGTCCAGTCAGTATGTTTGGAGTTAAAGTCTCCGAACATAATGACTGAACGGCCGAGTGCGAGAATGGTCTCAAAGTCGCTGCGGATAGGTTTGGTGCCACATGGTATGTAGACTGAGGCTATGATGATGGTCGGATGACCAGTCATAGCCAATCTACACACGGTGGCTTCCATGTTAAGGAGAGGAGGGGTAGGGAGAGGACAGCAATGGAATCCTCTTTTGTAGTAGATAGCAGTGCCGCCGAAACCGTCGCAGTTAGGCCTATCGTTACGTGTAAACGCGTACTTGGGAATCGCGAATCCCCTGGAGCGATTAGGAGTGAGCCATGTCTCCTGGAGAAGAAAAAGATCTGGGTCGTTGTTCTGAAGGAACAGTTTAATCTCGGGAAGGTTAGAGCTAAGGCTACGAGCGTTAAAAGATACTAGGGATAAGCCCTTAGGTTTAATACGACTGGACGCGAGATTCGCGGGTCTAGACATTAAAATTTATTTATTTAAAATTTACAAAAATTAAAGAATTTACAACGAACTAAGGAGCGAGTGATGCTCGGCTAACGCGAATAAACGCTCTTGAGGAGAGCGGGCGGCTCGCAGTTTGCGTGCGAGCACGGAAATTTCGTTAATGTCGACGTTTTGGATGACGTCGAACACGGTCTTCATGTCCTCAGCCAACGACGACTGAGGGGAAGATGACAACGCGGGACGCGGCCCTACGGGAGCTACGGGAGCTGGGATGGGTCGGGAAGGTGCAGGCGGGACGCTGCCTCCAAGACAGAGCCGGAGTAGGCGTCGGCTGAACGGGCTTTGCTTCCGGGGGACCCCGGTTGCGCAGTGGCAGGAAGTTAGCAGGAGTGAGTGGCGGCGCCGGTTTAGGCGCGACCCTCTTGGTGGTGGAGCGCGGAGCGCGCGGGCAACCCCTGTAGTTTGCTGTGTGGCCGGACTGGCCGCACAGCACACAGGCAGGGGGGGAAGTGGGTTCGGGAGTGCGAGTGCACTCCTTAGTGAAGTGAGGAACCAGGCACTTTACGCACCTGGGGGGAGCTGAACAGTTAGCCGCTGCGTGGCCATATAGCTGGCAGCGGTGGCACTGCCCAGGGTGACCACGGGGGTTGGGACGCTCGACGGAGATGTTCGAGAGTCCGCAGATTGTGCGAGCCTCTTTGAAAATCTCCTTCGAGTTGGGAGTATTGGACAGGATTACTAGTGCTAACGGAAAACGCCTACCGCGGTTGGAGTGCATCTTGTGCACTGCTTCGGCCGGGAAACCCTGGGACTTAAGGTCCTCGAGGATTTCTTCGTTGCTGAGTTCGAACGGGACACCCCGTAGTAGTCTGCAGGTACTTCCTCAACGGCCTTTTTAACGCAGTTTATCGGTGTGGTGTTTAGGAATTCCCTCGTCTTGATCGCAGAGTAAGCGGACGCGTTGTCGTGGTGGAGCAAAGGCAAAAATTTTTGGCAAGCATTCGGTAATGTACCA
Organism: Marasmarcha lunaedactyla; assembly: GCA_923062675.1. Taxonomy (NCBI): domain Eukaryota; kingdom Metazoa; phylum Arthropoda; class Insecta; order Lepidoptera; family Pterophoridae; genus Marasmarcha; species Marasmarcha lunaedactyla. Next base: position 4,498,734 of record OV281344.1, read on the forward strand.
CACTGCATTCTTGTTTTTTTGGTTTCTTAAAAGAATTGATACAAAATAAGCTAACGGAGAAAAATTTGCGATCAAAATGTTTCCAGCGGTTCTCGATTCGTTTCACTTTCGTAGGCGTAGGTTCGTTTTGAAACAGCCATACTGTTGACTGGCGAGTTGTTTCTGGACCATATTGATAAATTTAAGATTCGTCACCTTTTACGATAACGTAAACTCAGCAAGAAGAAACTGATTGAAATTTATTAATCATTTCATGACACCATTCCACGCGCGCCTGCTTCTGAGCATCGGTGAGGTTGTTGGATACCCAGCGTGAAACAATCCTCCTTAAGCTGTGGTGGTGGTGTAAAATACCATAAACACGTCTTGATAATCTGCAGACTGTGCTGAATCTCTGCGTGTATGTTTCGCCGGTTTTGGTTAAATCAAATTTATCACTTGTAGCACGTATTCTTCCGTAACAGCAGTCAAAAGACGACCACTTCTTTCTTCATCCTTCAAATTTAAGCGACCGCACTTAAACTTGTTATACCAGCGGTACACAGTTGCTTTAAAAGGCGCCTTGTTCATAAAAGCTAATTGAAGTCGATTAAACGATTTATCAGACTTGAACTCGTAAAAAAGAATTGAATGAAAACGAAAAGTGAAATTTGGAACATATATATTTACTTTTAAATGAATGAATTTTCTAAATAAATCATAACTCGCCAGCATTCTTTACATAAAAACATTGTTTCGCAAAACTCTCTGAGTGGCCTGGTAATTGGTACTATTTATAAACAGTTTATAACTACACTCATATGGCACCACGAACACTTTAAATTTTTATTACTGATAAAAAAGAGAGATTTTTAACTCAACAACACCACCTTATGATTATAATGAGCTTATCATTAAATAGTGTCATCCGCGTGACTCCCTAGTGAATTCTAGGACAAAATATAGCCTTATGTTACTCCTGTAGAATAAATACCTTTTTAATGGTGAAAGAATTATGAAAATGCAGTTTTTGTATTCACAACTGAAAACTATATTTTTGTTTAAGCTCACTACTTTAAATGATATTGTTAGAGTCGCCCTTTTTGACTGAGTTAATTGTAAGAAATCGTCCTTATGGAACTTGGTTACTGAAATTAGGAATCTAAAAAAAGCTAAAATGGGCGACTCATCTATGCAAATAACAAACATTTCTGATACATCCAGTTGATCCAGTAATCAGTTTTCCGATATCTTGATAAGTTTGGTCATAATCGAGTGAGTTTACTTATCGTTTCACCCTGTATATGTATATACAAACTAAGCAAGACGTAGAAACAGCTACAATTTCTTATCCAAAAACAATTATTTTCTCACAGAACCCAACAGCCGACAATGACTCAATTTGGGAGACAGTCGAAGTGAGCTTGGAACGTGGCGTCAACGGTTTAGGTCTCAGCATAGCTGGTGGAGACACGGGAAGTGACGTCAGCATCACAAGACTTGCAGTGGAAGGTGCTGCGAAAGGTGATGGCAGGCTGCAGATAGGAGATATATTGTTACAGGTCAGTTTTAGCTCTTGGTCTTTAGAGAGAAGTTAATTGGAGGTAGTGTTGAGTTTAAAAAGAGGTCACGCGGTTTAATCTGGATAAGTTTTCTAGCCAGTCGTTCAAACTTTGGTTCAAACAAAACAAAATGGTTGTTAATCAAAAGTAGACACATGTTATCTTGCCTAAGGGCTGATTTTTCAAGGCTCTGATATTTTTTACCTGGACTAGACTTTCCAAAGAAATAATGGCAAACTCTCAAAATTATTCTACTGATAAGAGTTGAAAAATCAGCCCTAAGTTGCATATTTCTCTAACAATTATTTTGTGCTTAAAGGAAGTACTGTAGTTTAAAAGGTAGACAGAAGAAATGAATAACAATTCATTTGAATTCTGAGGTGATATCTTTTAATTAATATTCTTAACTTTGCCTATTTGTCGTTTTCTCGGGGCTTCGCTTGTGTATAACTTGGGAACGGTGACTTTTTCTGGATGAAAGATATTGTGTGCCTTTATCGCTAGCAACCTACATGGGTATTTTTATGCTAGGTATTTCAGTCATAATGATAAATAATCCCACTCGGATCGGATTGATGTTTTTAGTAGGGATAGGACTGTTTTAGTATCTTAAAAATGAAGAGTTCATAAAATTCTTTACTTGCCACAATAAAGCTTTGCAATAAAGCTACAAATATGCTTCACGTATGTATACAGAGCATACAAGCTTTCGAACCATGGACCAAACGAAAAACGAAACTTGATTCCAATAAATAATATTTTGTTTTAAAAACCTATTAAAATAAAATTGATTTTGAGGAGTTTGATGATACCACTCTGAAGATCACGGTCCAGAAATAGGAATGGGACTAACTTGAAGCTGCACTGAACTTAAAGCTATAAGAAATCATCAAAATCGGCCCAGAAATAAAAAACTATGCCCGAACAAACTTAAGAAAATAATTATACCTACAGTCGAATTAAACACCTTCTCTTTAAAGAAAAAATATCTAACGAGCCCTTGAAATTTGAGTATATTCTTGTTACAAATATCCCCAAAAACACGAGATTCAAATGAAAACTTTAATGCTTAGTACTTTTTTCAAATTTCATTACACCGAAGAAAAAACTTTTAGAAGAATGTAAAAAGTTATGAATCAAGTTTTTAAAGGCATAATAAAAAAGTTTGACCGCTTCCTTTTTGGTGAAAAAGGAATAAGATTCATTTTATTAATTATAGAAGTTTAACCTAGTTGCATGGTTAATTACCCATTTCAAGTTATAAAAATAAAATTATAATTAAAAAATAAAAAGATAATTAGTTTAAAATTACTTATGTTTTAAATGCTTTTCTAACATGGTAAATCATTAAGAATGGTACATACTCGTACATACGAGGTCACTCAGAGAGTTTTGCGAAAAAAGTTTTTATGTATGGAAAGCTGGCGAGTTATATTTGATTTTGAAAATTCGATTTTTTAAAAAAAAATATATTTGTTTCAAATTTGAATTTTAAAATTGCAGCATTGTAAAACTATTGTGTGTCAAAGAAATATGTATCTGGGTCGGGAGCATATTCGAGCAATGATTTGTTACGTCTTCAAGTCCAACTTCAATTGACTTTTTGAATAAGGCGCCTTCTAAAGCAACTGTGTACCGCTGGTTTAAGGAATTTAAGCGCCGTTTCTTATATTTGAAGGATGAAGAAAGAAGTGGGCGTCCTTTGACTGCTGTTACGGAAGAAAACGTAATACAGGTAATAAATTTGATTTAACAAAACCGCCAAATCACATACGAGGAGGTTCAGCACAATCTGCAGATTGGATCGGGAAGTATTCATGATATTCTACACAACCACCTCTGCGTAAGGAGAATTACTTCACGCTTGGTACCCCACAACCTCACCGATGCTCAGAAGCAGGCGCGCGTGGATGGGTGTCATGATATGATTGATTAATTCAAACCAGGTTCCTCGCACCGTGTTTACGATATCTTAACAGGTGACGAATTCTGGATTTATCAATATGATCCAGTATCAAAGTGATCAACAGTATGAATGTTTCAAAACGAATCTACGCCTTCGAAAGTATAAAAATTAAGAAGCTCTGTAAAAATTTTTGTCGCCAGTTTTTTCTCATTAACGGCTTATATAGGATCAATTCCCTTTAGAAACCAAAGAAGCATCAATGTAGAGTGTTACACTACCAAATGCTTGGCAGCAACAAGCGACCGAACACGGGACTCCCAGGCCTATTGCAACGTGCCCGCGCATTTCGCAACCATGACGGTGGACTTCATAACACCACACTGGGTTAACTTTTGGATCATCCGTCTTGCAGTCCTGGTTTGGCAACGTGTGACTTCGTCTTGTTTCCTAAAATTAAAAACCAGCTCAAGGGGATACAGTTTTGATCGAAGATGCGCTCACTGAGTTCGAGAAGGCCGTTGAGGACGTACCTGCATACTGGAAAACGTGCTCGTATAGGAAGATAACTAACGTAGTTAATTTAGTTAGCGCTATTGAAGGTGCCTAAACTAGACCTTTAGGTCTAACATGAGAATTATTGGCTATGTCTTTCTTTAAGGGATATAACAGTTCCGAAGCTGAAAAGATCTCCTTCTCCCGAGCGTGAGACGCAAAGAATGAAAAGAAGACTAATGAAGAAAACATTATCTTAAGGAAAATTATGCAATTATTTCTTATTATTAAATAAGAAATCTTACAAAACAAGCCTACAGTACTTTGTTTACTACGTCTCAACCAAATCCAAAACCCTTTCCACACAAAAAAGAAAGACACACTTATTTCTTCTGTCAAAATTGATTGATATAGAGAAAGCACTTATGTCTGTGGATTCATGCAAGGAAGAAAAGACACTTCACTTAGCTGTCATATTAGCTATATCTTCGCTACTCAGGGCTTCATTTCAGGCCCACTGACATGTCTCCTATTATTTAAGTAAACTGTTCTAGGTTTCAGTATTAAAATATTACTCAGTTGTGCTTAATATACAATTTACAACATCTTTCTCATATGCCGAATTGTTTTTAGAGGTATTTTGTGAAGTAGAATTTTTTATATAGCTACGATATCCAGAGTTTTAAAGATGACAAATAGTAGTATAACAACGCTTGACTGTTGTAATTGATATATTAATGAATCCTTAATGAATTGCTTCACTTTGATTGAAAACAAATCTTTTTCGAAGAGTTATACGCCGAGTGGCGCAGTGGTTAGTAGCCCTCATACGCCGGAGGTCCCAGGTTCGAGTTCTGGCCAGGGCATTCATTTGGGTGGTGAACACAGATGTTTGTTTTTGGATCATGGTTTTTTAATATTTATATATGTGTGTTTATTCTGCGTTTCCCCCAGTCATCTTATGTCAGACGCTCTAAGTAATTCTAGGATAATGTACTTAACACTACTTATAATGATTTAACAAAAAAATGATCCTTAGGATTCCTAAGATTGATTTCTAGGACCTACTTAGATTTATGTCTTTTATAATAAATGTTATTTTAAGCTGTTGTCGCGACATCATTCGCTTATTTTAAAATAAAGTATCTATCTTGCTGTTATTTTCTTGCATTGTATATTCCAACCATGATGATCAGTTCAAAGCAAAATCAAACAAACAAAATAAACTTTCTAATTACTATATTAGTTAGGACTGATGGGTTATGTGGGACTCACCAGAATGGCACCTACCCACTAAAAACCACCTGTTGGCTGTGGTAAGCGTATACCTTTAGCCTTCATCGGAAGCGACACCCGTCGGGAAGTTGGGCGCGCTGGCGGAGACCCGCTAGCGGGTCTTCCGCCTGTAGTGAAAGTTGCACTGAAGGTGCTCAAAGGGACATGAGTTGGTGGCCGTTCTGGGCAGCCTCCGGTGAAGCCGGGGCTGGGCAGAGGTCGGCCGAAGCATGATTTAGGGATCAATTCATTTAAATGAACCTACAATGAATTGAGAAGGGAACTATGCTCCGCCAGAGCTAGCAAACGCTCTGTCGGAGTACGTGAAGCCCTAAGTTTACGGGCTAAGACTGCGATTTCACTAACATCGACATTTTTAATAGCGTCGCAGACGATACGCATATCGTCTGCTACGGAGGATTGAGGAGTGGATTTGTATGGGCGAGGAGCCGGGATGGGATTCGATGCGGGACGCTGCCTCCAGTTTTCTGGAGCAGGCTTGGGCTGAGTAGGCTTTGCAGCCGGAGGAACCCGGCTACGCAGCGGCGGAAAGTTTTCTTGAGAAAGGCGCGGGGCCTGTTTGGGAGCCGCCCTTTTGAAATTGGAGCGCATACAACGGGGTGCACGAGGGCAGCCCCTGTAGTTTGCGGTGTGGCCGGACTGGCCACAAAGCACGCAATCGGGAGGAGAGGGAGTTTCAGGAGTGCGATTGCACTCCTTAGTGAAGTGCGGGACCAGGCACTTGACGCACCTGGGCGGTGCGCGGCAGTTGGCTGCCGCGTGCCCGTACAACTGGCACCGATGGCATTGGCCGGGATGACCGCGGCGATGAGGCGCCTCGATTGAGATCCCAGAGAGGCCGCAAATAGAGCTAACCCCTTTCAGGATCTCTCTGGACTTGGGGACGTTGGCGAGAATCACCAAAGCGAGAGGGTGTTGCCTCCCGTACTTGCTGTGCATTTTATGCACCGCGAGTGCCGGGAAGCCTTGGGACTGCAGATCCTCCAGGATGGCCTCGTTCGATAATTCGAACGGGATTCCCCTGAGTACCGCTCTGATCTTACGCTCTTCTGACAGAGCATAAGTGTGATAAGCATATTGCTTATCGGTGAGGAGCTTAGTCAAAGCTCGGAAATCGTCTATCGACGAGACAGTGATTTTAATAGATTCACCCGAGTTTACCGCTCGGGTGTAATGGATTTTGTGCTCATTGCACAGTGTCGAGACCTCAGTCCATTTACCCTTTTCCCGAAGGAAAACGGGTGGTGGGACCTTGGCCTTGACAGAAGTTGGGGCCGGAGCGGGTGTTGAAGACACCGGGGCAGCTGGCGTTGAAGACGCCGCAGGGGGTGTAGGGACGGGCGTGGAGGGCGCCGGGTCTTGTTTCGAGCGCTTCTTAGAGCGCTTCTTAACAAGGGTGAAAGAGGGAGACTCAGGGCCAGTTGGGGTGGCGTCCGAGGAAGACTCAGTCGCGGGTGCGCGCTTGCGGCGCAGAGGGGCGTCTACTTCGCACTCCATGTCACTGGAGGAAGGGGACGCGGGAGGGCCTAAGACCTGAGGGGTCTGGGGAACTGGGGTGGCCTGAGGGGCCGGTGTGATTAGTGGCATGATTAGAGGGAGAAATGATTGCAGTGTGCGAATCATATGAGGGGCGCAGTAAGTGCCTTGGGCGTCGTAATCAGCGATCAGCTTATTCAGGAGCTCCTCAGGGCTTAGGGAAGCCATTGCGGAGGGGTTGGGGAGGGACGACAATATATAAATATATATAATATGAACCTATCGACGATGACTAACTTTCTAAAACCACCCTACACGCAGTAGGGCGGTTGAGAACGACGCGGATAACTTACTCGAACACGGCACTTGAAGTCCTGGAACAACGAATTCCCGTCGACGAAGCTCACGTTCCACGAAGTACGGTTAACAAGCCACTATTCGCCGTGAAAACGGCGTTAGAAACTTATTAGAAGTACGGTTAACGAGCCACTGTCCGCCGTGAAAACGGCGTTAGAAACTTAATACGGTACAACTATGAAATTTGGGTGCTCGATTAGCGCGGGGGCTAAAAGAGCGGGAAGGCGTCTGCGATCGACGTGCGCTCGAGAACGCACGCAGACCGAGACTGGGGTCTCCTAGGACTGATCAATAATTTGAGTTTTTATTACAGGTCAATGATATATCGGTGGAAGGGGCGCCGCATGCGCAGGCAGTAGAAGCTTTACAAAATGCAGGGAACGTTGTTAGATTAGTAAGTTTATACTTTAAGTGTATTTTTAATTTCGATTTTATGCATATAATTTAATTTATTCAGGATCTGTTTTATTTAGGAAAATGTTTAAAAAAAATCAATTTCAAATAGACAAAGTTAACACGTCACCAATGCAAGATTAGATGAAGAGTATGGAAGGATGATTTTTTAAAACTTTGTGTTTATTTAAGATAAAGCTATTTAAAAAAAAGCTTTTTATGAATTTGCTATACCTGTACACTGTGAGTGCATGGCAAGATGTACTGCTCGTTCAGGCACACAAGCAACGAAAACACGTGTTGATGCCTTCAAACACAACACATTGCTGCGCTGATGACTGATGACAATCAAGTACACATAGCACCACACAAAAAGATGAGGTAAAAAATCTATACCTGGGGATCTAGTCGAGTTAAACCCTACAGAAAACGGGTAAACTGTTTGGAGCATATCACATGAATTTTTCACGAATTCTATCACGTAATGCTCCATACAGATTCCGTGCGAATTATTTACGAATTATTTAGTTAAAAAGATAATTTTGAAAATGTTTTAAAAAGTTTTTATTCTTTCTCGTTTCTCAGGCAGGATTATAAGATCGCTTCTATTGCACCTTTAAAAAGTTCTAAACTTGATAATCCTTTGTTCGGAATATGGGTCTAACTTATACTTATACCGAGTGGCGTGATTTCAGTAATGATTAATTTTTTTTTTCCATTTTCACTCGTGTCTTTAGGAACGTGCGTTCTGACTCCATGTACTTTTTTTACGAACGGCAAAAAAGTCACTCGGTATTTCTACGAAAAATTCTCTCCAAACAAGTAAAATTAAAAAAATACTAATACAAAATATTCTATAACAATATAGCATTTCATAATATTCTGATGTTACATTTTATATTGGGTTATGTGTTCATTTTGAAAAAAAAAGGGTTCTTTATCTTACATAATGTTTTTTATTTCAAAAATAACTTTAAAAGGTTTTTTTTTTTCGTGAGACCGGTTTTTGCGCTATAACTTAAAAACAAAAGGATATCAGACCAAGGTTTCTTACTAAAAAATATTGGTATAGACTAACTCTAACCACCTGCAAAACCTATTCATCAATCTATAACATTAATAAAATTTATAACATTCTTGCCGATACCACCCTGTATAATAACAAAAATAGCATATTTTTTACCAAATGAGATGAAAGACAAAAGCCTGTTAATTTAAATAAATTAAAAAATAAAAATAATTTAATTTTAAATAAAAATTTTTTATAACATGCTTATTTAATAAACTTTCTTCACAGAGAATAAAACGCGCGAGAAGGCCCCGGGTAGTTACTCTAAAGCGCGGTGTTCGTGGCCTAGGACTGGGTATAGCTGGTGGCTCTGACGAGGCCGCTGGTGGTGGTGGTATCTTTGTGTCCCACATAGCCGTGGATGGAGCGGCACATGTCGATGGAAGACTGAGATTAGGAGATAAAATTTTGGCTGTTAGAGATGAAGATGTAAGTTTTGGAGTTAATAAGGCTTAAATTGTAGGTTTTTAAAGATTTGTAGAGTAAATTTTTTAATGAGGCTCATCCCTTTTTATTTGAAGCCACACAATAACTACATAAGCGTTGTTGTATTCCCGACAGAGACAGGAAATAAACCTTTTTAATCGGTTTATCTAAATATTATGCACCTTCTTCAAGTATTCTAGACACCCTAAAAAAATTAATAAAAATATGACCCTTTGAACCCACTGAATAAAATTTTAAGAAATTTTTTTAAATTTGGTTTGTAAAATATCACAAAAATTTAATTGAAATTATTTTTTTTTAATTTATTGACTTATAGGTTTCTTATTAACAGGGCATGGAGACATCTTTAATAGGGGCAACTCATGCACAAGCCGTGTCAGCGCTAAGAAACACTGGAGATCATGTGACATTGGTAGTATTGCCAGCTGGACAAGTGCCTCTAGTGGCAAGAACTGCGGCGTTATATTCAAGTAAGTTAAATTAGATCGAATTTGACAGAAAACTGTCATATTAAACATTGTGAATATACTCAAAAAACAAGATATAATATGTATATAGAGAGAATATAAACTATAGGTATCATTCACGTAGACAAAAATGGACGAGTGTAACAAATCATTTTAATTAGTTCTGAAAATAGAACCCTTAAATTTAATACATGTTTCATTTAAAATACGTCAAATTTTTGCCAAAAACAGTTTTCACCTTATGCAGTTTCGACTTACAGGCGACTTACACTAAAGGAAGTCAAATCGCACCGTGATTAGACAACACCTCGACACTAAACATGGAGTTTCCTACACAATTACAGCTTGCCTCTTTACTGTTTGACGTCACTAAGTTTAAAAACCCTTACTACTTTTTTTCTAAACTTATGTTTCCAAAATGCAATACTGCATGCGAGCCTAGACCTTCACGGCCACCACTTAGGGGGGATAGCAACGTAGATCCGAAACATTTACTGCTAGTTTTCGATACAGTGAAACAAAAGTGTTGGAGTAACATTCTAGGATATTCAAGTTAAAATCTAAATTGAAATCAAAAGTTACTCCAACACTTTGTTTCGCTGTATCGAAAACTAGCAGTACATGTTTCTACGTTGCACCCCGCTAAGTGGCGGTCGTGAAGATCTAGGCTCGCATCTATCTAGCAATCTATCTATCTCGCAATCTAGGATCTAAACGTGAATAAACGGTCAACAAATTTTAGCCGAACTAATGCTGGTAAACGATCACCTATAATGAGCTGTTTACAGATCTAGATATATTTTACACAAACATAAATAAATATAGAAAAGAAACTGTAAATAATTTAAAAAATATAGATGTTTAATTAAAAATAAACAACGGTGAGCTTTCATTTTCATTGTATATTATTATGTATTTATAAATTATATGTATGTATATAGATGTGTATGTATGTACTTATATATTTATTTATTCCAGTTTTTAAACATTGAACAAATTTAATACACAAGTGTCAACCGTGAACTTGTAACTTTTATAATTTAATTGTGAATCATGTTGTTGGGATGTACAGAAACATATTTAAATTGTTATATTTGTAAACTGCTTTGTACATTACTGTTTGTGATCTTCTGAGTTTTAATAAAATAAAATCGTTACTCCATAAAACAAAAAGACTGAAAACTTCTAACAGATTTGCAAAGGAGCAAAACCTACGCAGTTTTAGTATGATTCAAAAGTTATAGTTTTTGAAATTATTTTTATTATATTTTCGTGTTACTTACATTTTTATTGTATTAATTTGAATGCACACTTTATATAATTTATGTAAATGATAAATTGATTTGGAATAATATAAAGTGTAATGATTTGTTCATAACATTGTTACTTTAATATTATCTATAATATCTAATGTTAAGATAAAATATACATATAGCTCGTGGATTACTATATTTTTCTTTAGTTTTCATTTCTATCTGTGTCTGCATTTCCTTACGGTTTTTTTATATATGTATATGTATAATATGTATGATATGTACGGTTTTACTGCTTATAAAAAAATGGAGTTGGTTCATTTTATACTGCGGTAGCATAAGGGAAACATTCAATGTGGAAGCAAAACCAGATGTAAAATAATTTCAATATTATTACGTAGGTATTGAGTGAACTACAATGAACAATCTAAAATACTTTTTTCCAAGAATTTTGATAAAACCCTAGCTTGTTATACCTTGTTGGATAGCTAGTGAAACGTAGATATTTTTAAACACATCTGCCGATTATCTTTTAAAGATATTTTTTGCAATATTTTAGAGAGAAAAATAAACTTTTTACAGGTTTAATAAATTTTATTACAATCAATCGTCTACTACAACCCAGTCGGTTCCTGTATCTAAAATTTTAGTGTTGATAATAATAACACAACTTATCTTCTACATAACAATAGCAAACACACGTAAATTAGATAATAGAAACCCAAAAAAATACGTCTAAAGAAAAAAAGACTGGTATTTTTTTAAAACTTTGAAAGTCCAATATCTCAGAAACGGTTAGTTTTGGGGTATGGTGTTTCATAGTGAAATTAGTCAGAAATGATGGAAACTAAAACCTCTTAAAGGATCTAGGTCGACTTAACCTGTAACCCTGTATATTTCATCGATAGATCTACTAAGTTACATTTCTAAAATTTTATGAAAACAATGTTCCAAAAGATTATTTTAGTACCTATAGACTAAATTGATAACCTAAGCGACGTACCACGGTTGAGGTATCTTTAACTGCTCTTTTTATGGATCTAGCTATGGATCTTTTTTTTTTTTTTGAAGATAAACTGCATAGATTAAACCTGTAAGTTTAAAGGTTATGTGTTAAAATAATTTTTATTACTTAGCTCGGACACAAGCTACATCGTGTTCCACACTCCACGAGCTTTTAGAAGAGGAGCCTAATGAAATACCGAGGTAAGAACACAGTATTTTCCTATCATTGAAATCCAGATTACAAAAAATTCATTGATGATTATTGTTCGAATACATTGACCAAGTACAAAGTTATTCGCTTCGATCTTTAATCAAAAATTAAATCAAAACTACTGAACAGTAAACTCATGAACATCTTACTTCGTATCGTCAAAGTTCCCCTTACAGTCTAATAATCATTCATTTAATCAAACAGATGCGTCCGAATGGTGCGTCTCGTCCGATCTGGGTCCAGACTCGGAATGGACATAGTTGGTGGTTTAGGGGACAGTGACTCCATCACAGACCAGGATGAGCCTTGCGGAGTCTACGTGTCTGGAGTATCTATAGGGGGTGCTGCATATGGCCTCTTGCATCGCGGAGACAGGATACTTAGTGTGGATGGCCGGGATCTTACCAGAGCTACACATGAACAAGCGGCTGCTGCTTTGAAGGTTTGTCCTTTAAAGAATGTTAAGTTTTGAAAAACTAACACGCACTTTGTTGAAATGCTTATCTCAGTTTTAAGCTAACTGAAAGTTTTCTTAATGTTGATGAAGTGTTTGAGAATTTCTCCAAACTAAACGCGAAAGAAAGCATCGTACCGCTTTGTATATATTTACCGTGATGTGTGCCCATGTGCTCTTTTTCCGAACGATAAAAAAATCACCCGGTATATAAATTACAACCTAGATTTATGCTTTTAAACCTTCATACTTCTCCCACAGCAGTACACCAGTAACACGGTAACAATCGCCGCGCAATACCAGCCGGAGCAGTACGAGCGACTGCGCGCGCGCATCCGAGCAATCAATGCCGCCGCCGCCACCGCGTCGCCCCGAGTCAGACACGGCACTCATGTGCCCGTGCATCCTGACTTACATTCTGTTTACCCGAGGTAGGAGATAAATGGTATTTAAATTCATTTAATAAATACATTTATTTATTTGCAATAAAACTATTTATAATTCTACATTAGGAATAAAAATGTATTAAATTAGTAATAATAAGATAAAAATACTCTACAAATAAAAACTATTTACTCATTATAAAAGATTTACTGCGATTAGTTTGTTTAGAATTCAAAGTACTCTACGGAAAGTGTACGAAACTTTCCGTAGAGTACTTTGAATAGATTATGAAAACTGGCAGATTATGGAAACTATCCACACATGGATATTGATGTCTCTGGGCACGAATCGTAATTAACTAAATAGCGTAGAACTTTGGCGATTATACAATGAAAAGAAATGCTATTTTCAGTTTGCAAAACAGATGTCCATTCCAGATTACACTGTAAATTGTAAATAATAGCGAAATATCATGAAATGAATTTCTATTTCAAATATGACGCACATATACACATTTCATATAAACAGTCCTTTGAACCCCTGTTCTCTGTGAAATGCTCAAGCACAGAACAAAATAATTGCTTTTATACAAGGCACACGTTCTGATAAACCCAAGAAGCCGGTATTCTGTTAAACCTTTTTTGATGAGTAGGCATATACCCACTATGAATATAAAATGAATTATTCATTAAACTGTACATTAAAGTTTTATTACATGGTAAAATGTGTGGTTCTGTTTACTAAATATACCTGAAATGGGAAGAAGCGTAATATTAGGAAGAGTAATTGCCTATAAGTAGCGAAAAATGCAAATTAATAAACATACAAAAACAACGTAAAGTAAGCCATTACTTGCCTTGAATAGATTCTAGTTAGGTTTAGTTTTTATATTTGTAGCACATTTTTATCTTATAATTATAAATGTAATACACTTATATATTCATTCTAGAATTGCAAATATTTTCAAGGCAATATGTTTTGTTGGAATAAAGCTAATTTTTATACGATTTCTATTAAAATCCTTGTAAAAATAAAATACAATATAACAACACAAACGCGTATAAGTTGTCTTTGCAATAATTCCACTCTAGTATGATATAGTATAAAATATGTTATAAACTTTTTTTTTTCGGGGGGGAAAATGCATTACGCATACCACCCGGGCGCAGGGGGCCCCCTAGTGGTTACGTGGGACTCCTGTATAGGCTAATGAGACCCACGATATACCCACTAAAAACCCCCCCATCATCCGTCTCGCCGCCTTTTGACGGGGTTACGGGAACGATTTCGCACACATCCGCGACCCCGCCGGCGGCAACCGCCCACAAGCGGCTCCATCGCGAAAGCCCGAAGGCCCTCCGAGATGGGCGCACCAGATGGTAAGGTGCGCCTCCCTCCTCGGCCTCCACCAGTACTGTAGCAGACTCCCCCCGTGTCTGCTACTAGGAGGTCATGGATACCAGATAACTGGTACCCGGTGGCAGACCAGTTGTATGGTTCTGCCACCGACCACACCTCGGCCGCAGAGGATAGGGCAAGCGGTGCACCGCAATACCGGCATGCCTTTTCCTCTGCGGCCCCACCAGTACCGTTTCGACGGAACGGGCCCACCAGCTCGCAGGGGGTAGGGAGAGTGGCGCACCGTAATACCAACAAGCCTCTCTCCCTGCGATCCCTCCACGGCTGCAGAAGATAGGGAGAACCTTGCACCGTAATACCGGCACTCCTCTTCTTCTGCGGTCCCACCTCCAAGCGCGTCCTCAGCGGACTTTTTCAGGACCTGATTGCCTCTTAGTTCACCCTGGGTGACCAGTCTACGGTTACTAAGCCCCCCGCCACGACAAGGCGAGCAACCATCGGGGGGGAATATGTTATAAGCTAGTATAACCTTGATACAACAAACATCAACCTTTTTAGGATGTATTTTGAATGTCGTGGGTAGTTAGTACTGTAGTTCGAAAATAAAGTAAAATTTCCGAATGAACGTACCAAAATTAAATTCTAAGTTTGGTTGATCACACCAGGATAAATGTAACAGCAGATATAGTTTTTATACATCCAACCCATACATACCCAACAGAACATAAAAATTTAAACCTGAATGCTCCAGAGTATGCAACAAAATGAGTTTATTAATCGTCCGTGAAAGTTTGAAGAATACATAATTCTTGGTTATCTCATTGACTTTGAATTTCGAATATAAGACAGGAGCAGTAAATGAGACTGAATCTCGAACTAGAGAATTGGGATGGGATTCGGCGCGTTTGAAGAACGATTCTGAGAGTGTTTTGAGGTGCTGTTGCACTGTAGGTAGTTCAAGATCTCTGTGCAGATCCGCGTTACGCACGTACCAAGATGCGTTTGTGGCCCTGCGGCAAAAGAGATTTTGAACTACCTGCAGTTTGTGCAGGATGGAGGGTTGGGCGTGGGCAAAGATTGGGGAGGCATATGTCATGACGGGTCTAACACAGACCTTGTAAATCGTACGTTTCTTTCTGAAAGACATTTTAATTTTTCTACCTAACATACTATATAGGCGGCTTAAGTAAAAACGGGCGAGTTTCGTTACTCTATCGACGTGTGGTTTGAAAGAAAGCGTCTGGTCTAAGGTGACGCCTAAGTATTTAATACTGCGCTTCCAGGTGATGGGAATACCTAACATTCGAATGTGGGGATCGTTGTAGCGATTACAGAGTCTGTGGTCAAATTGAATAGCAGAACTCTTTTCTGGGTTGACATCGATACGCCATTTTTGAAACTAAACACCGAGGGCGTTAACGGCCTTTTGGAGTCTGATGATGTTATTCGGGACCACGTGACCTTTGGTGTTAAGGCCGGTGTCGTCAGCAAAGAGGCGAGTTCAACGCCTTTCGGCGGGTTGGGGATATCGTTAGTGTACACGGTGTACAACAGAGGGCCGAGGACTGAGCCTTGTGGGACTCCAGCCTTTATAAGACGAGGCGCGGAAAGCGTGCCTTCATTTTTGAAACGAAACGTGCGATCTTCGCGGAACGACGCGATTATCCTGACTAGGCGATCCGGTAAGCCTATTTTATAAAGTTTATAAACGAGGCCGCTGTGCCAAACTTTATCGAAAGCCTTGGCTACGTCAAAGAAAACCGCGACTGTTTTATAACGACGTGGATAGAAACCGTCAAGTATATACTCGACGATTCGATGGACTTGCTGAGGGCAGGAGTGTTTAGCGTGAAAGCCGAACTGATGGGGAATAATGAGAGGATCACCATCCGTTGGAAACAGATGGTTCCGCATTCGAGAGAGTATGACTCTCTCGAGAAGTTTAGACATGGCCTTGAGGAGGCTGATGGGTCCGTGATTAGCCGGGATATTCAGAAGTTTACCCGGCTTGGAAATACCTATGACAATCGCTTCTTTCCAAGCTTTTGGAAAAAAGCTCTGGTCAAAGCAGACATTGAAGATGATAGCTAACAAGGTTAGCATCTGCTGAGGCTGGTGCTTAAGTGCGTGGTTGGAAATTCCATCCGCACCCGGAGCCTTTATGGATTTTTGACTTCTAATGAGAAGCAAAATTTCATCATTGATACTGTGATGGGGTCGGCGGTGATGGGGAGAGAGTCTCTGCGGAGAACTTCGTCGTCCACCGCTTGGATATGGGAGGGATCCGCGGGTTGCGTACTGGGTGAGCATTGTGACGCAACGCTGTCAGCGAAGCATTCGGCTTTCTCTTCGACTTCGAAAGCAATGGTGCCGTCAGGACGAGTGAGAGGAGGAACGTGAGAGGCGGTGTCTACGCGTAAGGCTCGGGCCATACGATAATACGCTTGGTGGGACGGGGAGATATTCTCCATGAGATCGTTAAACTGAGTGTCACCGAGTTCCGCGAGGCGAGACCTAACTTTACGTTGAAGCTGATTCGCAGCTGTTCTGTATGCTGGCGTGGGATATTTCTTTGCTCTCCGGAGAGCCGCGTTCTTGGCTTTAATGAGATTGCTAACGGCTAGGGGAAGCGCGGGTTTGCTTTGCTTAGCAACCTTTTCATTGTCGCTGATGGCTGAGTTGATAGCATAACAGAGGCTTATCCTAAGTCGTCGAGGACGAAGCGAGATATTGTACGAATCTCAGCGTATGAGTATTGCTACGAGTTGACAATCGTGACTCAACGACTGGTGCGACCACGAACACGTCCGAATGGGGCCGGACGCAGAACGGATTTGAGAGTGGCGTTTGAGTATTGCTACGAGAGAAGTCGTGAGACAACAATCGTGATTCGGCAGCCGAGAGCGACCGTCAACACGTCCAAACGGGGCCGCACGCAGATCGGGTCTGTTGGGGTTATCTCAGAAGACGATAAGTATACGTGTACGGTTTGCACAAACCACACAGTTTGACACGTTCCGCGAGTCAGCATTAGTCCAAATAATTTCTTTTAATTATTAAAATCAATCAGAACTGAATTTGCCACCACGTCAGCAACATCAATTTAACTGAACAATGTAACTGCGTTCTCAGTAAACAAAATCTTAATTTACTGGTTGTTCTTCTCCAACTCAACAACTACAAAAACCTAACTTTGGAGATTATGTGGCCTACAGATGATCCGGCTCGAAGGACCACGATGTATGATCTGTAGGCCACACAATATATGTGCATGGATGCTATTGAAACAAAGAATACTTAATCATCTGAAAGTATACACTGGAAGAAAAGACTTTAAACTTTTCGTTGGTAGTAGAGTTTTTTCGTTATGATCTCATCTGAAATGGTACTACAGTCCATACTATTTTGACCACGATATACAGGAACTGCAAAGGCAATTTCAACTGAAGACTGCGCGTGGCAACGCATCATTAGTCGATATAATAGTCACAAGCAATATTAATAATCAAAACTCCTAAGATTAATAAAGTGTGGATCACTTACCATCAGGTGGATTGCGTGCTCGCTTACTAGCTATTAAAATTGTTACTGGTATTGGTCATAACAGGATCTCGTTAACAGCTTGTCTCACATGACTTGAATCTTAAACTTAAATGTGCCATAAGCAAGCAAACACATTCGTAGATGAAGTTGTTAGCAAATTGCTACAACTTGAAATTATAACCGG
The DNA here is from genome assembly GCA_923062675.1 of Marasmarcha lunaedactyla. Classification (NCBI taxonomy): domain Eukaryota; kingdom Metazoa; phylum Arthropoda; class Insecta; order Lepidoptera; family Pterophoridae; genus Marasmarcha; species Marasmarcha lunaedactyla. The sequence goes on from OV281344.1 coordinate 4,516,571, forward strand.
TGTTGATTCGTTCCCGAAAGGCGAACTTCTTAATGACTAGCTAACTTTACAATATCTCGTTACATTCTGTTCTGATAATAACACATGGAAAATTTTGAGAACTTTTCATTGTATTGTTATTATAGTCAGTTTTCTTGTCTATTTTTGAAATAATATTTAGGTTTTTTAAAATATAATAGGCTATTTGACTAGTTTTCGAAAACCATCTCACATTATTTTGTGGTGTATAAAGGACCCTAGAAATAATATTTATTTTTATTTATATTATGTCTTTCATTCAGTAAAACTCATAACAAAGTATACTGATTATCTGAGCTGTCAAAACGCTTGCAATATGGTGTCGAGACTTGCCTGTGACGTCACACTGACCGTTATAAGCATTAAAAGAAAAAAGATTTTTACTTGCATCTGACGTCATTTAAAACTTAATTAATCGAAACCGTTTAGTGTCTAGATGTTCCAATTCAAAATTGATTCCGTTTTTTGGAGGAAATATTTCTAATAGTTTATGTCTAGTAATTCGAATTGCTTTTAAAATACATTTTATATGCGGATGGCAATAAACATGTGACTATTTTTATTTGTAAAATGAAATTATAGATATCCGACAGGCTGTTTATCGTTTGCTTATTGACATGGAAATGTCAAGAGGAAAATTCTTTTATTATTGTATTATAGTAATTAATTAAAAAAAAAATTGCAGTCACAGTGTAATTATTCTTGTAAATTTCCTTTTTTTATTATTTTCTTATTATCTATGTTGACATGAATCTGAATTTTATTGAAAAACATAGATTACAAAAAAAAACATTTATTCTTATAAGTGCATAAATTGTAAATTCAACTTTTTTACTTAAATTTTAACTATTTTTTCTTCTTTTTTTGACATGGATTACAAAATTTATTCTTAATAATTTTTTTTAATGCTAACCGTCTATAAGTCAGACAAAAATAATGTAAATCCATTAATGGCTATAAATTTGTTTTATATGTGTTATGTTTAATGTAAATTTTAAGTGCTGTGGATTTTGTAAATAATAGATAAATAAATAAAATAAAAGTAATAATTAAATTATTATTTTTTTTAGCTCAATGACAGAAATGTGATTTTAATTAAAGAAAATTAAAGCCCTACATAAAATTTTCCTTTGTTTATACAGTTAGTTGAAAACTTAAATTTACTACTAAACAGTGTAAACTACCGTTTCATGTAATGAATAAACCTATTCTTTTTTAAATTAATATTTTAGAAAAAACTGTTCAAGTATGCTTGTACATGTACCTACCACCTACTTATAATTTTTGACAACTTGACATCATAATTTACGTTCAAAGTATTGCACAAACAAAATTGTATACTTACACCCAAGGTATGTATATGTGTAGGTATGTAAGAATGTATATGTCGCAGGCGGATGGTTCACTTAAAAATTTAATTAAACAGCTAGCCGTTTGATTAAATCGATTTGTTCAGCTAAGCGGCTAGCTTTCATGTTGAATAGTTAATTAACGTGTCGATATCCACCGACGTGCGCAAGCCAAGCGAACAAAATGAGAAACTTGAAGACAAGAACTAAGCATGAAACGTTCAACCAAACGACTAGCTGCTTACTTGAATGTCTAATTTGACCTTCATAATATAGACCGAATAAACATTGGTATATGTCAGGCCACGAACTATTCAATCTACCTACGTACTGTCCTCGTTAGAAGAAATACTTAGCCAGTATCAAAAATAAAATGATCACCACTACTTAATTTATACGAGTATTATGTTTGCCAGCTACCCAAGACTGCTTTACAACTCTTATTAAAACGGTTCACGCAATATCTACACATCTACTATTCAATAAAATCAAAACCTCTTCATATCTAGACGTGAACATAAGCAATCGCGAATTTCAACCAGTTTATCAGTGTATATTAATTTCGCTGACATGTTGCATATCTGTGGGAAGACAATTCACATAACATGATATGAATTCTGTAGCAATATGTCATTATTAAACATTGTATGTAATATGCATGTATTAAATTATCTTCTCGTCTATGACATGATTGAATAGTCAGTACCTGGTTTGTACGCTGAACAGTAATTGTAACAGGATGTAGAGATAGATAATATTGTATATTAAAATAATTTATCTTATAAATTTTATTTATTTTAATATATATTAGCAATAATTTATTTGATATATTATTAATTTATTACACAATTGAAGTTTTCAAGGTCCATTTGTCCACAACCTAAAAGAAAATTAATTAATAATTGTTGTTAGCGAATGTTTATTCTGGATAATGAACCTTGCTCAAACTGAAATAGTAAAACACACAAACAAATCTTTCTTTTTTATAGTAATAATAAAGAAGAATAGATTTGACGACCGAGTGGCGTAGAGAGTAGTAGCCGTGCTCAAGGTTTGAATCCTGGTCGGGGCATTAATTTGTGTGATATACACAGATATTTATCCTCGGATCATGGTTTATATATGTATGTTTATTCTGGGTCCCGCACCCCCGGTTCGCTCCGTATCCGTAACACAAGCTCTGCGTACTTTCGGGCCATACAAATGGTGTGTTTGTCTGGTGATTTATTATATAGTATGTATAGCAAAATAATTCGTTAAGCTTTTGTCTTTTAACGTCGCCTCTGTGTCAAAGTTTTGCAAATATAACAAAATAGTATACCTTTTATAATTAATGGAAAATGAATAATTTCCAAAGATATCAGTTTTAATGGAATACTAGTTATCAGTGTATATAATTATAACTTCATCTTTTATGAACTGTCAGATGCATTTGTTTATATCAACTCTTTTTAGGTTAGGTTCACTGATTTGTTATTTATAATTAGCAATAGTCCTGAATATGGAAGTTATAAACACAATTTCAAAATCTTCAATGTGAACTGATAATTTAAAAATCACCAGCTTAAATACCATTTTACAAATTATTTTTACTTTATATTCAACTCAAACCAGCAACCCGCCAATCCGTCCTGCTGACGTTACTCGCGTGTTATTTCTGCAGCCCATGCGATGATTGTGCATTCGAAGCACATTCAGAATAAAATTTGTTTCCAGGCAGTTCATGAATAGTGAAACCATACGCGCCTGAAAACTGAATTATAAACAGTATTGGTCAACAAAGCGCTACTGTAAATGTAAAAATACCCCCAACAAGAAAAACATTTCGTATTTCATTGAAATTATTTTTGGAGATTTTTATTTCCGCATTTATTATTTAATAGCATCGTGATGTTTATGAAATTCTCTCAGTACATTACATATCGAAGTTTTATTATACAGCGTAACTTGTATAGCACGTTTATTGTTTCGAAAAATTGTTTTTATTTTTACTTACTCACTTGTATTTTCTAGTCAATCTGAGAAAGTGACACTAGAGGAAAGCTCCTCGGCTTTTGGATAGAAAATCTTCGTTATGGATGTGAGCCTCAAAGTTTTTATAGAGGACCAGTCGTATAATATATTTTTCGTGTCAATGACCTCAACCTCAGCCAGTAAAGTTGGCTATTACAGCTCTATTCCTTGCTAGAATTGCAGATGCCTTATTGATGACGCAGCAGGCCAATCAAATCTCGTAGGTAGCATACAAATAAATCTTGAAACTTGTAATTGTGTCTAAAAGCTTGTCACTGCCACATTTAAGGAGTAGGCAAACGGCATCTTAACGACACGACACAAGTTCTCTTTGAGATTAGTTATTTTAAAAAAGGATTCTTGCATGTATATAGGTATATATGCTACACATGATTATTTCCTTTCCCATTCTGTAGTTCATCCTATATTTACATAGTTCCCATTACAATTTATATATTCGGGTTGCATAAGGCACTCGTTAAAAAGATCTGTGTCCATCGGTATTCTACATATTTAACACATCATATAAATGTTATAAGGAAGACATAAATAATAATAATAAATAGATCCCCAGACAAACATACCAACTGTATGGATCCAAAGTAAGCAAAGCTTGTGTTATGAATGACCATATAACCCAGAATGAACATAAATATATAAACATCAACAACCATTACCGAGAACAAACATGTGTGTTCATCACACAAATGACCGCCCCGACTAGGACTCGAACCTGGGACCTCCAGCGTATGAGCAGGGCTAGTAATTAACTACCATCATGTTTGTTTGTTGTCGTATACATTCAGATACGATGGAGTTTCATAATTTTACCTAATATAATAATATCAAGTCACAATGCCTAGAAATATCGAGACCTCAATTAACAAGAAATGTTGCAAGGGATAGGATAACACGGGTAAAGCCCCAAGAAACTGCTATCATATTTAATGTTATTATATTCAAATGGAATAGAAAACTACTTATATCCATTGAGTCGTTGTAGATTTTACGCAATGTTTGCTTCGAAAATTACCTATTTTTTCCATGAATAGGTTGGAACCCTTTTTCGATTATTAACCCTTTCTGAATATGAGAAACGAAATACTTTGTTAAATAAAACTAATACTGTGTTACCATTTTATATCAAAGTGAAATATAAAATGGTCCATGGTTTATTTGTTTTCAGAAAATACCTGAATACTTCAATATAAAGTTTATCCAAATTACAGAGTGGAAGAGGTCAATATACTAGTAATCCTCTCATATTCTCTGTGTTTCTACCGTATCGGCAACATTCTTACTCAATATTAAATGAATCTTTCACTTTATTTTTGTTGAACATTGCAATAATTCTGAGCATATTTATGTGATCAGAATTTAAAGAGGAGTAGCTTGTTTTTGATATTAATTATGAATTAATATCAAAGCTTCCTTAGAGCGCGCCTAGCCTTTTATCTTTATCAGAATTCAAATTAGCTACCAGTTTCAAAGCTTACAGAAGAAGTGCATTGAATATTGGCAGGTGTTCTAAAAGACGAAATCCGACGTGTTTCAAATCAAAAGAGATCTATTGACGATGCCCATGGGAGCCAAATCCACTTACAATCAGGATTTTCCTACGCGCGTTATTTTGCAATTTATGAAAAAAAAAATACGTGTACATTTACACGCTACTTTATTTTACTGTATTACTGTATGACACCGTTGTTATTAATAGTCATGTACCTTATATTCCTATTATTGTCTATTTAATGAATCAATTTGTTTATTGTTACAGGTAACCGCAGAAAGGCTGTGAAGCTGATCAGAACTGAGTAGATAGCAGTAAAACGAATGTGTAAATTTAATTAAAAGTCAACAAAGATGAAAATCGTAGGTGTTAATAAATTCCACCTATATTCATATTCAAACAACTTTAAACCTGAATTGGAACATTAAAATTTTGACTAAACACGTTTCTATCAAAAGTAAAGTTTATAACATACGTCTTAAAGTTTAAAGTCAGAAATAAATTACGTCTATAAATACCAGTGTAAAGCTGCGTATCAACAGAAACTGTGTGTGGAAGCTCAGTTGTGTGCCAAAAAAAAAAATTGTAGTAGAATAATTCATTTTCTTCGTTTAGAGAAGTGAAACAACTTAGTTCTGGTAAAAAAGAGCCTAACAGAGCGTTACCGGTGAGGTACGGACGACGAGCTTATGTACAAATCATAGTGGGAGGGCTGCTGAGGATGTGCGCGACTCCTTATAGCGAGATACAACTTGAAAATCGCATACTCGAAAGAGTTTTACATCTTCACGATGCGTCACTGCACAGTTTCTTAGCACATCTCTGGCGCAGTTTTCATCGGTTTATAAAGTAAAATACAACAACGGGTTTTCACAATATCTCATTAAATTTCGAAGTATATATGGTTTTGCGTGTAGAAAATATTAATATTTGGTTTTAAATCACAGTGAGATCATGTCAAATACACTAATTATTAGTTTATTATACTAATAATTAATTAATTAAATCAAATATGTATTTCAATCAGATGTTATTAAACGCCGCTTAAAAAAATTTTGTATTTTGAAAACAAAACGTTTTGTATTTTCATTCCGTAAGTTTTTAATATTTTATTACAATAAGTGGTGAGGCGTATTTTATAGAAGTTTTCAACACTATTATATAAAATGAAGAAGGTAAAAAGATCTTATATTTTTATTGCAAAATAGAGTTACAAAAATTAAATTTGGGAAAAATGCTGTATTTTAATTAAATTTCTTGTTATAAATTTTGTTTGTTTGCTATCAATAACAAATAAAAAATTTCAATAAAATGAAATGTTAAAATATGCAACAGTCTATATCTGTAAATTAATATCCATGAAACCCCCGTTTAATTTTAGAGATTCAAAGCAGTTTTCGCTAATATAATATTTATTAAAAGTACCAAAAACCTGTAAATTTTGTTATTGACTTTTGTAACTTATACTGTTATAAAATTTCATTTTATTTTAACTCTATTTCAAAGACTGTGATATTAAATGTAAATGTTAGCACTATGAATGTAATTAAACTGTGGAGTTTATGCATAAACTTCCATAGACATCGATTTTTATTTACTTACCCAGTTATTTTCAGCATTAAAAACTAGCGTATGGATATTGAACATAATTGTTCTTTATGTTTTCACATTTTTTTCACGTACTGCGTATGATGTATTTGAGGGTGATTTGATTTTCTGGGTGCTCGAAAAAATTTTTAAGTAATTTACACTATAGGTGACGCTAGTTGGACCAATTTTTTTTAGTTAGCGTGTATCGTTTAGAAAAGACCAACGACTACGTCATAAAGCCTGTCTGTCGTTAATATTTATAATGTATTATTTTTAACTTTAATTAAATTGTTGGATCTCTGCATAGACTTATTGTGGTATTTTAGAAACTTTCCATCTAATCCAGACGAATTAGTTATCGATACATTGGCCCTAAATATTTATTATAATTAATATTTATAATAAATATTATCATCTTACATCACGAATTCTCACGAAACGGCTTTACTACGCTGCGTCTGCAGGTGCGTGATTGCTCTTAGAGAACAAGAGTTTACAAAAAGAACTTTTAGTTTCCACAAACTTTTGGGTTATGTTTATTATATGGCTTATTCTGTATGATTTCCAAATCGAGCTTGCTGATGATTTCCAGTATATAAAAGAATTCAATTATTTCTTGCTATTGCTTTTTGAAGGAAATTTTAGCTTGCTTAGTAGGCTTATCAAGCAACACATTATATTGGTTTTAAGTTGGACCAATCAAGCACGCTAGTCTTTATTTAAATAGGCTGAAAACAATTTTCCTCAAAACGTGTACGGCATATCGAATTATTTTAGAAGTAGAATTTAAATAGGAATATACCAATTATGTATATTATGAAGTTTTACAAAATCAATTTTAACCACATAGGAATGAAACCATGCATGATTCAAAACACGGCTACATTTTGATTTAAAATTGAATGGAATAGAAAATTAATTAACAATTTACGACGGTATATATATCAACAACTCTACAAGCACATGCCTAAGCTTGCTCCCAACATTTTGTGTGTTTTTCTATTTATTATGTAAAAATCAAATTTTTACATGCCTGACACGTCTATTATACTTTATGTGCTCGAACATATAGCGTAGAACGACCGCACACAAGGGAATTATTACAAAAGTACTATGATCTTTTGTTCGCACCAGTCAAATTTCGACTAAAAGGGATTTTGAGAAATACGTCTATTTTGGCCATAAAGTGGAATCAACCGGCACCGTACAATTGAGGTAGGGTTCATTGGTTATTTTATAAAAAATTTTTCTTTATCTGAAATGCAGGTACACTAATATATAGTTGTAAATAAGTTATTTTAGATTTTACCTTGTTAGTAGCAGAATTTAAGAGAAGTTTTATTATCCGTTAAGTATTTTATTTAAATACATTAATGCATTGCATACTCAGCTTTTTGTACGTAGAAACAGCCTTCTTTTTCAGAACTTTACCTAGTTGAATTATCCTACCGACCTCCAGGAATACAATTTAACCACTTTTTTCAACTTCTCTATGTCTGCATAACCCCAGGCACATGAAACATGACTTCCAAACCAGTTGGAAATTGACATACTCAGCGTTTTAGCGAAATTTAATTTGATATCATATGCAGACAAATCATATGTAGAAAAATAAACATCTAAATCTTCGCGTACCCGAAATTAAAGCATCTACAGCAATGAGATAAAACACACAATATTTAATAATAATCCATTATTTCTACTGTAATTAATTCATATTTTCTAATTAAACGGTTAACTAAAATAACTCGTCAGTACACCCTTCCTTTTCGCTGAAACAAAACATAATAAATCGTCTATTGTTTCTATGAAAGGATTCATTGTCTAATTTTTGAATTATGGAAACAAGAGAAATTTATCTTTCGCCGTGTAGATAAAATGTTAACACCGTATCCTACTTCCCTTTAGACTATATTTGAATTTATGATTATCTGTTTGTTTATTCTTCAAATAAACTAGCTGAAAGTAAAAGCCACTGCCAGATAGTTTCGTTGTCCTTCTGTTCGCAGCCTAACAGGGACCCACTTTTAGCTGATGATTCCATAAGTTCGTCTAGGAATTACGTTGTATTCGCCTCTCTGTGTTTTAGCAAAAAATTGCGTCGCATGTGATATTTCTTTAGTGACTATTTTATTGTGCATAAAACAGACCTATTCACGTCTTAATTTGGATTTCGTAGTTACAAAGCGCGTAGTAGCAAATACTGATATATTTTGCATACCTGAATAACATTGGAATAATTAATCGGACACGAAGAATAGGGTCGTTCTACAAGCTTAGTTTTAACATACAGTGGCAGATATAATTTTGAAGATGCGTATAAGCTACGATATTTTTTTGTTCCGCTAATATGCATTAATAACCATATTTTTCTTTCTTTCTTTTGTTAATGATTGTTAACTTCCTATGATATAACGATATGTACCTACATATTTTTAATGTTAACATTCAAAACATTAGTATTCAAGAAATATTCACGATATAATAGTTTCATAAAGTTAAAGGCTTCTAAACAACATCTACTTAAAGAGTACATGGCATAATCATTTACTTTGATAAAATAAAAACCCTTCACCTTAATTCAAATAAATCAAGATCCGAAAGCAAAGTCAGGGTCGATCCCTAGTCGCCTGGTGTATAAATTAACAAAGGTGAGTGCCGTAAATATCATGAATCAAATTTTGTTTAAGGAGCAATCAGTATGGAAATACAATTACGGCAAGATATCAGTTTATTCTGCTCAGTGCGGATATGGAAGGTAAACATTATTTTCCAAGATTTATTTTACAAAAAGTTACGGGTTTCTTGGAAAAAGGAAACGGCTAAAATGTGTTACAGTTATTGTTTGATATGGGTTAAATATTTCTTGAACGCTTTTCAGATTCTCGGTGACAGTAAGTGCTTATTTATTTTTGTAATTACGGCCTTGTAAATAACAATACATAGTAAATTTGTTGTAATAAGATATAATTAGGTTTTCCCATTCATACAAAAATAATTAATTCAGTTTGCACATTTTTTTAAACTACGTATTAAGAAACCTTTGGACCTACTGATAGATAAGCATTTCTTTATCTCTGTATTTGTAACTATTTACGTATATTTTAACTTGAATCAAATCGAATCTCATAAATTATCATGAATGTAATCAACATAAATCATCAATAATTAATTATCCACTGCGCTTCACACTGCACCAGTAAATACACCCAGGCATGTTCATTGCCCACCGGTTTCTAATTGGGATGCTGGCAAACCAGGGCATGATGAAGATTTCCTATCGTATTTTTGCGCGTTGCCCTTGCTGCCAAAGCCAATCTGGCAATTTCAGAAAGCGTGTATGTACAGCAGTTCCTACCAGTTACAGGGTCATGGTTTAATACTGGGATTGACAATAAGATTTAAAATGTTTACGCTAACCAGAAAGAGTGACATAGTCGGTAGAAGTAAACTGTCAGAAGGTCATCGCATAATGTGTTCCTGCCTAGGTAGGGTATGCAATAAACCTTTCTAAAAATTTATTTACCTAACTTTTTTAGCTGAATAAATTTGATACGTTCGGCCGATCGTGCCGGTTAACCTTACAAGCGATTTGTGGCAGCTGTTTATTAAAAAGGTTTTGCTTGAATAAAGAAATTCAAAATATAGTTATAAAATTAAATTTGTCAATCGAAGTTTGATTTTAACTTCCAAATAAAATTTGTAAGTAAGGGTTCAATGAATTATTTTAAAATTATATCTTAAACATGATATGCCTAAATCTAACTAAAAATAAAGACGAGACAATAGTAATAAACTAAACTAAGTATTAAGTGCCCTTCCTAGATGACTGAGATCGTTCTCTATCTTTGTTGTTCGAAAATTGAGACCAAACTTCGTCTGACCTAAGTTGTTAGCCAAGCCAACACACAGAGCTGTGAAATACTTCACCAAGGACTGGACAGCTTCCGAATTACTTCGTAAGATGGAGTAAGTAAAACTGAAAATGTTGCGTATAGGAAGCACTTTGACATTATTGAAATTAACATAGATGGTATTTTTTGTGAATCAAAATTATAAAGAATCTTAATAATATAAAAATATTTATAACATTTTCTATGCCATCGAGCAGTTCAATAGAAATAAAAATATATCTGAGCAAATAATCATGAATGTAAAGGTAAAAATAACCATCGTAAAGTGTAGTCCCTACAGACAATGCAACTCGTATATACAATACAATTTTGTTTATTTTTCATTTTCTTCTTTTTCTACATAAATACTACGTAAATACACTTCAGAATCCAAAATCCATTTCTTACATAAATCGAACAATCACAAAGTCATTCCAAAACGTTGCCAAACTAGACCCTATTTACCCGACTCAAATATATCCTGCTGTTTGCATATTCAAAGCACACAGTATATTTAAAACGTTAGTCATTTTATATAAAGTTTCACCTGGATTTTCACATTTGCAAATTAACAGTGTTACCTGAATATTGAAAGCCATTAATCGGGTTGAGCTCTCAGTTTGTTTAACTTTGATTCGCACAGCCGTAAAGCAAAGTATTTAGTTCGATGAAATAGCATGTATATTTAAAAAACAAATTGTTTTTTGATTGATAAAGCATCGACTGTTACGTTTAATTATTTTTATGTTTTTAGTAAATTCTGGTACATATTTGCTTCTATTTAACTATAAGTATTTTGATGCATATTGGCACGTGAAAGGGCATTCTTGAGGAGAGGCTAGTTGATTTCATTGATCCACATTGGCACACCAAATATATAAGGTCTACTTTGATGAAAATCCTCTTATATAAGTTGTTATTATACTTCGATTGTGGATAGCAAAACCTTCAAATGCTCACTAAATACTAGTGTTATCAATCAATCATGTATAATCGTATCAAGATATATCTTGCGTTAACGTAAGCGAAGGAAAGCCAAGTGCTTCTGGTAATTATTCTTTTAACAGTCAATTTCTCAGCACAACTTACATTGTCTCAATAATTTAATATAATACTAAAATTTTCCTTCCGATCTTTGTATAATTTCCTCTTATATACAACTAAACATGACTAGTGGCGCGGGTCGTCATGAAAATCATATCGAGCTGTCAGTTCCACTTGTAACTAAAATGTTGAACAGACATTGTGACGAGTAAGGTTCTAGTGATCTGACATGTGTTGTTCTATCAGATTCCAGGACCCTTTCGGCAATGAGGAAATAACGACGGGGAAGGTGAAGGACGACTTTAATGTGACAATCAATTAAAGTCATCTTTTAATAAAGAAGAAATATTAACCCACTGATTATAAAATCTAGTAGTACAAGTCTTTGCTTGAAGTTTCATGGCAAGCTCTTCCGCAAGTAATTCTAAAGTTGATAGATTTTTGTTCCACGCTCTGTTTTTACTTTTGTAAACAATGCTAATGGCAAGTAAGTATGTTATCCAAAATTTTAAAGAACAAGTTAAAAAATATTCATCTCGTTTGCTGAAAAAATTCCACGTAATAACTAAATACCTCTCACCCTGTACACGGTATCAAAGGAAAAAATAATATTTTCGTTAATACAAGATTTCCAAGTGATTAACGAAGGGTAGCGAAATATGGGTATAAGAAGATATGGTACTATGAAACGTTTACTTAAGCACTGAAGACATAGATATTTTATCTAACACATTTTTCGTTTTTGTATTTTTTTTTTTTGAGGATTTTTATATTACATAATACTTATCAAAGTGGTATTTTCTTAAAAAAAGTTTATTTTTTATTTTTATCGTTCTCTATTACAAACTATATCAATGATTTGTGTATGAAAAACATAAATACATTATAAGGGTAAAATAATGCACTGATTGAAAGTTATTATAATATATGAATCAGCCAATTTTTTTCACATTTAGAAGACGTGAAGACTAAAATTACGTCGTATCAAATTTATAACCACAAATGGTTACAACGAACAAAATAAACAAAAATAATGATTAATGTTTGATTGATATTTCAATTTCAAAATCAATCATGGTTTTAAATTTTATCTCAAAGCGAATATTTCTTATAATTTATGGTTTGGCATGTTATGGTACAGAGTTCGGCGAAACGATCTTAGTATTGCTGTTTTAACTGAAAGCTAATTCGTTGATATACCAATCAGTCAGAATTGCGATAATTTATCAAAAGTATTGTCGATAACTCATAATTGAAATTTTAGTGACTTAGTTAATAAGGAATCGAAATATTTGCACGCAGTTGCCACAAAAATCTAAGAACCTTAATAATTTAATAAAGTGAACTCTTGCCCGCTCATGAGCGCTAAATCAATACGGCACCCAGGTGTAGTACCTATTGAGATGCTGGATCTTCTTAGTAAATGGATCTCCCAAACTAGATTTTAGTTTAAATATATACTTCCTTAGTCAATTTTCGTAGCAAGTTGGGCTTTTCCCTACCTAACCTACTCATTTAGATCAAGTAGGTTTAAAGTTTCAATGTGACGCATCCTATAAATTATAAAATCATTCAGATCTATAACCAATTTAAATAAATGAATAATTGAGTTTTTATTTAAATTGTCCTTGGACTCCGGAATTCGATAAATGTCATTTTATTTGCAATAGTACATTTCTCTTTCACTCATTAAATATTTAAATTTATATTGCGTATGTTACTACTACTACGGGAATGAGAAATTCTTTAAAGTTTCAAGTTGTTTTTAAAGTATGAATCCACGTAAGCAAGAACTAAGTGAAACTTAAGGTTCCCTGCCAGTTCGTTATATCCTTAACACAAGCTCCGTTTACTTTGGGTACATACAGTTGGCGTTTTGTCTTGGAATTTATTATTATTATTATTATTTAAAATTTAACAGACTTTGTAAAAAGTCTTAACGTAAAAGTTTGTCATAATCGTATCTGACAACTATGAGAAAGATCCGGCTTACAATTTTTTTTAAACATTATGCAACGGCTTTAAAATCATCACTAAGTGACATTTGAAACTAATAGTGACATAAGCATATCGAAAAAGAAATGTCCCAAAATGCAAAAAGTCTGGACCAGGACTTTGTACACTGTATCAAAAAATAGTTTAAGATGCTTAGAACACTCTTTGATTGTTAAATTGTTATTTAAACACTTTGTGTATTGGTAGGAAATAAAATCGTGCATTATTAGTGTGCAACACAAACAAAAAAACATCATGGCGGAAAAAAATGTCATTTTGACAGCTAAGGTTTATTTAAGTCTTTTGGTTTTGTGTATCGAGTAGTATCGATGGCTGGTTGCCATTAAGTCCAAAGAATTGAATTGAATTGTTTTTATTTTTAGCTTATTTAACAGTTGTTAAGTTAAAAAGAAACTGAAAGAAAAAGCTCAATCGCAACAAACACACAGACAGACAACTATCAATATGATTAGAGTGAAGTGTGCTGTGAGTGAGGTGTGCTGAGAGTGAAGTGGCTGTCCCCGCTTAGTGAACAAACTGCACTTGACAACTTCAGCCATAGAAAAGACTCATTGTCAATGTTGCCCCCTAAAACGAACACAAATAATGTTGACTTTTTTATTTTCTCACCATCTAACTACTGATTAAATCAAATTATTTGTATTTTTCCTAAAATTATTATTTAGTTGTAAATTTTTTTAGGTGGTGTAATTTAAAGCCACTTTAACTTCTATAAACAAGACAAAAACTCTTAATATGAAAGTTTGTCGTTATCGAATCACATAATCATGAGAAAGATTCCATTTGCTTTTTTTGAAATAATACCCTAACAAAGGAACAGATCATTAAATGACATAAAAGAGTTATAGTGATAGGAGTAATAGAAACATTAAAAGCTAAATTAAAAGCGTCTTTTGTGTAAATAGTTCCTTCTCAAATCAAAATTCAGACTTACCGTTAAGTTTCATTCACTTTATTTCACAGGCTGAAGGCAAGAAGCTATGAATCCATACAACTGAACATCCTATAGCTCGAGCAGTTTAACTTATAAAAAGGAGCAGTAATGTGACCCTAATTTTCTTTCAAAAAGTAATTTCAGGGCCACTAGAAATATTTCTTAGAAAACTTCGAATTTTTCCTGTAAGTTTCTTCAAAGTTTCGATTGGGAACATTTGTGAGAAATGGGCGTATCTAATCGATTCGTAGTTTTGAGTTGAAGGAGTTGAAACTTTATGGAGAAAGTTATTGGCTTTAAAAAGGGTTTTATTTTTTTTTTTGTATATATAAATATGTATTGCTGTAGTTGGGTGTCCATTGAAAAATTTACAAATTTACTGTTCTAATATCCTTTTATTTTGTAATATAACTGCGTAGGTTTGTATTTTCAACTTGCACACTGCAGCTACAACTAGACTTTGCAAACACGTTTTATCGAGAAATAAATGGTCTGTTACCAAGAAACGCGAGGGAAGCCGCGGCCAAAATCTAGTTTTTCATAAAATATCTGTGTCGATGACAGTTCTTAGTTACGCTTTTAAGCCCTGGCCACGGCCACTAACGATGCAGGAATGTCTAATCTGCATTATAGGCGTGGTGGAACGTGAATTTTCTTAAAATAGCGACATCGATTTAGGAATCTCAATGTCCCAAGGCTCGAGGAACTGTGTGGCTAAATAATTCTTTCATTTGTTTTTTTACAAACGGTTCTATGAATTAAGTAGTAAGGTTCAATTCAAGTAACTTTTGAAGTTCCGTCTCTTTGAGATAAATTTTTTAACAAAGTTTTCGAACAGTACAGTTCAATAAATTTTTTTATTTTATTTGGAGTCAGACGTAGACCCACTCAAGAATACATACATTTTTTGCATAGGTCTTTATATTTCATGACTCAAAACCTCTTTATACTATTTTCACTTAGAAGGCACCAAATACCATACCTTATCAAACTCAACCGTCAGAATTACATTAATATTATAATATTCGTATATTTTCAGGCAAATATTTACTTACCTGCCTCATGTTACACTATTTTAGCATAATACTTCACGGTAGATTTACTGTCGTGTCATTTGAAATAGGGTCTAAAGTTTAATGTGGCAACTTAATTTAATACTCTTTTTATAAGAAAATACCTGGGTTCACGAAACCCATCATTATAAAGTCTTTGTAATTTTTCACCAGAGTGTAAGTCTCTCTAACGGTGATGGAAAACACCGTGAGGAAAAGCCCATATACTCGTATAAGAAATTATTTCGAAAGTATGTGTGGTAAGTGCAAAAGTGGAGGAATACCCACGAAAGCCCAATAAAATTTTATAAATTCTCCCCCTTGGGCGTGACAGATGTTCCTGCTGTGGTATTTCTTGGGCTGTCGTGGATAAAATATTTTAAATAGAAGGGATAACGGGGTAGTTAAAAATAAAAGTACCTGCAGTTTCTAAAGGTTATGAATAAAAAGAAAATTTAATGGCCTGCGCAGACAACGGACTTTTGTCCGTGGACTTTTTTGTCCGCTAAATTAGATCGCTTACAAATGTATCGAGTAACGCAAACGAGGGATTAAAAGAACCGCGTACAAAAATTCCCCCGAAAAACCGAGGACAGGCAGATTTTTTTTTTGTTCCCCTCCACGGGAAGGGCAGGAGGATAAAAAATGCTCTGACGCATACTCTGGCGCGCGCGATCCAGGTTATGTGGGACTCGTCCAGACGCCTACCAGAACCACTACCCACTAAAAAACCCCCTGTCGGCTCGTGCAATTTTTTGCCACTCAGCCTTCATCTGAGCGATGGCCAATTGGAGAAAGAGGCCGCGCTAGCGGGGCCCAGAAGGGGTCACCCGCTGGGATTTACATAGCACTGAAGGTGCTCAAAGCACTGAAGGTGAATACATAACACTTCAGTTTGAGCACCTTCAGGTGCTCAAAATGAAAAGTAAATAATTAAAAAGGTTAAAAATTGAAAAATAAAATTGCATTAATTCAGATTTCCGTTAGAATTAGAATTTACGTTAGAATTAGAATTTGCGGCCTGAAGGGTTTCGAGATCTAAAAATTGCGTGGGTCCGCCAGTGTGCGCGTTCCTCGGTCTAGCGACTTTGAATTTCGAATCTAAGACAGGAGCAGTATATGAGATTGAATCTCGAACAAGATGATTGGGATGGGTTTCGGCGCGTTTGAAGAAGGATTCTGAGAGAGTTTTTGCACTGGTGCTTTAGCACTGTAGGTAGTTCAAGATCTCTGTGCAGGTCCGCGTTACGCACGTACCAAGGTGCGTTTGTGGCCCTGCGGCAGAAGAGATTTTGAACTACCTGCAGTTTATGCAGGACGGAGGGTTGGGCGTGGGCAAAGACTGGCGAGTTATATGACATGACGGGCCTAACGCAGACCTTATAAAGCGTACGTTTATTTCTGAAAGACATTTTACTTTTTCTACCTAACATACTATATAGGCGGCTTAAGTAAAACCGCGCGAGTTTCATTACTCTGTCGACGTGTGGCTTTGAAAGAAAGCGTCTGATCTAAGGTGACGCCTAAGTATTTAATACTGCGCTTCCAGGGGATGGGAATACCTAACACTCGAATGTGGGGATCGTTGTAGCGATTACGGAGTTTGTAGTCGAATTGAATGGCAGAACTCTTTTCTGGGTTGACATCGATACGCCATTTTTGAAACCAAACACCGAGGGCGTTTACGGCCTTTTGGAGTCTGGTGATGTTATTCGGGACCACGTGACCTTTAGTATAAAGGGCGATGTCATCTGCAAAGAGGGCGAGTTCGACGCCTTTCGGCTGGATGGGGATGTCGTTAGTGTACATGGTGTACAGCAGAAGGGCGAGGACTGAGCCTTGTGGGACTCCAGCCTTTATGGGATGAGGCGCGGAGAGCGTGCCTTCATGTTTAAATCGAAACGTACCTAGCGGGCCTACGGGAGTTACGGGAGCTGAGATAGGACGGGAAGGTGCAGGTGGAGCGGCCGGACGCTGTCTTCAGGACAGAGCCGGAGTAGGCGTTGGCTGCTCGGGCTTTGCTTCCGGGGACCCCAGTTGCGCAGCGGCGGGAAGTTAGCGGTAGTGAGCGGCGGCGCCGGTTTAGGCGTATCCCTTAGTTGAAGAGCGCGGAGCACGCGGGCAACCGCTGTAGTTAGCTGTGTGGCCGGACTGGCCTTACAGAACACAGGCAGGGGGAGAAGTGGATTCGGGAGTGCGAGTGCACTCCCTTGTAATATGAGGATCCAGGCACTTAACGCACCTGGGGGGAGCTGAGCAGTTAGCCGCGGCGTGGCCATAGAGCTGACAGCGGTGGCACTGCCCAGGCTGACCGCGGGGGTTGGGACGCTCAACGGAGATATTCGAGAGTCCGCAAATTGTGCAAACCTCTCTGAAGATCTCCTTCGAGTTGGGAGTGTTGGATAGAATAACTAATGCTAACCGAAAACGCCTACTGTGGTTGGAGTGCATCTTGTGCACTGCTTCAGCCGGGAAACCCTGGGACTTAAGGTCCTCGAGGATTTCATCGTTCGCGAGCTCGAACGGGACGCCCCGTAGTACTACGCGGATCTTACGTATGCGATTTGTTTTAATGAAAGTAACCTAGTGAACGCGCGGAAGTCGTCGATGGTCGCGACCTGGCTTTTAATTGAATCGCCTGCGTTAGTTGCTTTGACATAGTTAATTTTTTGCTCTTTGCAAAGATTAGATACCGCAGTCCATCGCGCTTTTTCGCGGAGAAAGACGGGCGGAGGGAGCTGAGGCTTCGGTGGGATGGGAGCGCAGCGCGTCGTTGGCTTCGATGGGACCAACGGAGTTGCGGTTACTTCGAGCGACGTTAACGGCGTGGGGGCGGGTGTTAAAGACACCGGAGAGGGCTTGGATATTGAGGATACCGAGGCTTTCTTCGAGCGCTTCTTGGAGCGTTTTGCGACTAATTGAAACGCGGGCTCAGGAGAGACGGTTAAGGTGACGGCATCTGACGACGCATCAGACGCGGGTTTGGAGTCGCTCCCGGGAGTGGTACGCTTGTGACACGACGCGTGAGAGGATGTGACCGATTCGCCGTTCATCTCGAACGGGACGGGAGACGCGGGAGAGCTGTTGACCTGAAGGGTCCTGACGTTGGAGGCCTGAGGGGCCGGGGACGCGATAGTTGCCTGTAAGGCCTGCATTATTACGTCATCTGAGATGGGGACGCCAGACGCAACGAGCGCCTGGGCGAACGACCTAGCAAAGTTTAACAGGCTTTGCTGCCCATTGGAGGGCTTAAAACTACAATATATAATATATAATAATGCCTAGGTTCCCTAACAAACCTAGCACCTAAACCCTCCTACCCGCGGTAAGGGGGCTGGGGACGACGCGAGGTGGTGCCCCTAATTCGGACAGCACTGTACCGTCACCCTGGGAAAGGCCCAAGTGCAATGGAATTGGGTCAGCCGGTTTCTCCTTAGCCTGAAGGGCCTTGGAAGCGCACCGGGGCAACGCTATCAGGCTTAGTTGTCACCGTTAAGTATCCACCTGATCAAACGCGAGTCTACTACGGAGTGTGTTGCCAATGAATTGACAACAAAAACCGGCCGTAGACCTGACGAGGGTGGGTTGCACTGAAAATCGCGGGAAAGCCTACGTTACGACCGGCTGGAGCCGGCCGCAGAGCGAGTCTCTGACTACGTAACAGGCGCCAAGCGTCAAGTACGCAGCCAGAAAATCAGCCCGAGCCGTGCGAACTACTATCGAATTTAATCGACCGTAGTAAGCTCAACTCTGTTGTTGCTGCTCCCACCGAGGTGAGGTATTAATTCGAGGGGTGCACAGAGTGCGGTATTGACTACGTTACGACCGGCCGAAGCCAGCCGCAGAGCGAGTCTCTAACTAACGTAACAAGCGCCCAGCGTCAAGTGCGTAGCCAGAAAAACAGCCCGAGCCTTGCTAACTACTATCGAATTTAATCGACCGTGGTAAACTCAGCTCTGTTGTTGCAGCGAGACTGGCTTAAATGCAGCCGATCGAAACCGGCCGCAGCGTTAGTCTTACAAAGGCTTATCTCAAGTCGTCGAGGACGAAGCAAGATTTTTACGAATCTCAGCGTTTGAGTATTGCTACGAGAGAAGTCGTGAGACAACAATCGTGACTCGGCAGCCGGGAGCGACCTTCAACGCGTCCGAACGGGTCCGGACGCAGATCGGGTCTGATGACACGCAGAGAGCGGGCCGGACAAAAGTAAGAGGGAGTCCCCGAAAAAAAAATAGAATTCGTGTGACTAGGCGAAGCAACGCACATGGTGGACTTTAGTCCGCGTTTATTTCTACATTTTCGGGCAACAAATGATCGCACACCGTGTGCGTTGAGTTCGCGGTAAATTTGCGGCGGACTTTTTATTCGCTGAGCGTACTTTTTTCTCCGCCCGGAGAAAAGTCTATCGTCTGCGCAGGCCCTTAATTTTATTATATTAAAACTGCAACCCGTGCTATTTTGGAAAAATAAAAAAAGGAAACTTTAAATATTGTTAGAGTTGTTATAACAAAACCGCTTTTTGCATCGGAAGTTCAAAAAGACAGATTTCAGAAAATGTCTGTCATTAATCTCAGTATCCAAATATATTGCAAACATGTAAAAATGATTTGTATAGCTTATTAAAGTTCATCTCTTTGCTTCAAGAATCAACTGTACTGTTCTTTCTGTTTTTGGTTGCGTAATTTGGGTAACATCGGACTATCACATCAATACATTATGGTTAGAAATTATTCATTGGAGAAGTGCACAAAAATCATGAACATTAAAGAACGTTTACCGATTTAGTGATAAAATTTAGGAAAAGCTGAACAACATAAGTAGGATATGACAGAAGCATTAATAAAATTCAAACCATCAGTTTAAAAGTATTTCAATCTTGCTTCCTAGTTCAAATCAATCATTTCAAGTTTCGTAAGTACAGGTTTAGTCGACCTCTAGTCGCATGGCGTGTAAATTAACAAAGGTGAGTGCCGTAAACATCATGAATCAAATTTTGTTTAAGGAGTAATTAGTATGGAAATTATATCTCAACGAGATATCATTTTGCTCAGCTCGGTGCGGATATAGAGATAAACACCAAGTTATTGGTTCCTTGGAAAAACGCAATGAATATTTATGTGTTCCGGGTTTGATATTTGTAAAAGATTTTTGGTTTTTCAAGGTTTCGATCTTTTTTATTTTGTACAATACTTGCTTATATATAAAGATAATATATGAAGATCATAGACTTATTCATAAAACAGGATGTGTAAGTTAGTATTAAAATATAATACAGTTTTCACCTTAATATTTATAGGTAAGTAACTAAACAAGTACGACTTGTACTGGTGGATAATTATTTTTAATTTTTAGTTTGCCATCAAGTATAGTTAACTAGAATCAAATTGATTATTATTCATCATGAAAATAACCCTTAAAATTTATATAACACACTTCAAACCACACAAACACAAATGATATGTTGACCTTGGATATGTTGATATTTAAAATTCTAATTTTAGTCATGACTTTGTTGTCTTTTCTTCAGATAAGATTCTAAGGCCCAAGCACGCAAGACGAACGGCGTTATATTTTAAATCCACGAATAATAAACAAAAATATCGAAACAAATACTTAGAATAAAATATTGTTGAATTTCCTATCAGATTTTAATTTTAATAAACCTTAACGAAAATTAAGCCACTGAGCTAGGTCTACGTCCGGATTTTTTGTTATTTTATCAATTTTACTTACTCTTGTTGACTTTGATCAAAGAAGCGTCACTATCTGTCTCGCGCACTCTTTCCAAACTGCACAATCTCTCTCATCATAATTCATCATTCTGCCATAATTCATCTCGGCCACCAAAGAGTTCGTGCGAATCAAAAACATTTTAGCTGGGTACATAAATTCGAAAAACTTAATTCTTGAATGAAGATGGATTGTTCAAAATTCCGAAATGAAAATTCCGTGTTTCATTATTCCTAATTTTTCTTCTTCGAAACTTCAAAATTCCGAACGTTTATAATTACGAAAGTCAATATGCTGCATTTGAAAATATCGAACCATAAAAAGTCCAAATTATTAATAATGCGCAATATCATAAATACTAATCCCGAATATCAAAATTCTGAATAATATTTGTTGCAATAACAAACGCCTTGTTAAACTGCATGAGCACATCAATTTATACATTTGAGCATTCAAGTAGTCAGCTGGAAATGAGAAAGTTTATTTAGTTTTTTGTACCGACTTATTTGTTGAGTATATAGGTTATGTATTGAATTGCAAATCCCTTTTTGGCACTACGCCGGCCGCTGCCGTGGAACGGTTTCTGGGCTCGTTCGGCTCACGCTGCATTATCTACATACAGACTAACTGCTCCTCCTCGCTTCGCTCGTCGTCACTTCTAATTTGCATAATTTCAAAATGTGCCTTATTCATTTTAATTTTTGTAACAGGAGATTTAGTTTATTACTTTTAATATATACCAGTTTTAGATACAAAATCTGAATGTGGATGAATTTTCGGAAAATCAACATTCACAGCGTAACACAGCGGGTTTTTAATTCTTCATACTAATAAAAGTCGGAAAATTAAATTTCGTATTTACAAATTTCGATAAAATAAGAATCGTGTTTTTGAATAGTCGGATTTAGTCTCTTAGGGATTGTGAAATTCGAAATGAAAAAAATTGGAATATTCAAATTCGGAATCACATGATTCGGAAATTTTGGGTGTTCCCATTTTAGCTAACTAAAATGGATTCGCATAAAATCGGATTACTTCAAGTTTTTTTTATTTTTACCCATATATTTTTGGTATTAACCCACCAAGTATTATACCATTTTGGAATTCTGATTAAAGGTGCCAACTTTTGATGGCACTTGCCAAGGCACTCTAGTACATTTTTTCTTCAGGAGGCTCTGTCAAAGTCGAGATATTTTGAAAAAGTTGCATTCATAGTTCGGCAAAAAGTGTTATTTCTAAGAAATTGTGGGGCAATAGTGTTATTATTTTTTATTGTGATAAAAGATATGTTATTTAGGGTTATGGTGACACATTATAAATGGACAAAAGTAACCAACACTAACCACAACAACCAAAAAATTTTGAACATCTGCTTTTTTTGTTCAATGCCCATAATATCTAAAGAACATGAGATGGATTTTTTGTTCTGATTTTTCTGATGATGGTTATCATCTGATGATAGTTATCATCTATCCTATCGTCCCGTTTGGGCTTGACGTTGAATTTTGGGACACCCTGTATGTAGGATATTCCTACTTAATAATAAAAAAAAATTTACAAAAGCAGCAAATAAAAACAAAGAAGCTTATACAGAATGTACAAGAGGTGGCCTTATCAGTACAACGTTCAGTACAAAGTTCTTCCAGACAACCTTAGGTATGACATAGAAAACCTTGTACTAGGGTATAATAACAGAATATAAGTATAAATATGACGCTTATAATAGTATATAATATAAATACAAATATACAATACAAATACAAATATAAAATACAATTTTATTTTATATTTTTTTATGTCTTCTTTTATAGTCTACTAGAATCTCTATGCTTTACTCTTTAACCACATTTCTAAAGAAATATATTATACAGTTTGAGATGATTTAATCTTAAACGGGAGCTCGTTCCATAGCGATACTACGTGTATTTATTTATTTATTAACAAGGAAAACTTACAGCTAGTTACAAAATTATAATAAGTAGATTCAGATAAACAGGGCCACAAGAAGTTTTCACATATAGGTAGATTATGGTGTTGTATATAAAGTTAATAAAAGTTACGCAATAAGATATACAACATATAAAATTATTATCTATAGTATTAGAAAAATAATCTTTAATTGACGCTCTGTGCTCCAAAAGAAGTGCCCGGTAAGAGTGGCTCTGATACTTGAAACACTATCGTGAAATAAATCAAAATTTTTCAGTTGCCGGTTTGCTTTGTTCACCGAGTTGCACGCTCGTATAGAGAATGTGTTCTGCTTATAGTTAGTATTAGCGAATGAGATGTGTAAAAAGCTAGGGTTCCTGTATTGTTTATTATGAGCACAAACACTAATCACAGACAAGAGTTCAGGAACATCTAATAAACTGATCGCAATTTTTGCTATGCTACAAATATCCGCGATCTCCCTACGAATATACAGCGGAAGAATATGGTGACGCCTGCAGCGTGAAACATAATCAGTATCGTATTTCCGACTTTTGTACTGTATAAATCTCAGAAATTTCTTTTGAATAGTTTCAATTCGATCTATATACACTTTGTAGGCCGGATTCCAGACTGATGAAGCATATTCTAGGTGACTTCGCACGAAGGCGTAATAGAGTATTTTAAAGGTTTTAATATTGCTGAACTCACACGACATTCTTAAAACAAACCCCTTAGCTTTTGATGCCTTTTTAATGATTGCTTCAACGTGCTTGGCAAATATTAATTTAGAATCAAACGTCACTCCTAGATCGATCATTGAGTCAACTCTCGTTAAAAATTTTATTGTGATTTTTTTCTTGAAAATGAACAAATATAGCATTTGGAAATATTGAGGTCAAGTTTATTTAGAAAGCAGTATTAAAGTAGACTATCAAGGTCACGTTGCAGTTTCAAATTGTCAGCAGGGTTATTAATTGTGCATAGAATTTTCGTGTCATCGGCATATAATAAGATTTTTGAATAATTAAAATAATTATGGATGTCATTAATAAAAATGGAGAATAAGAGCGGTCCTAGCAGGGATCCTTGGGGGACCCCTGAAAGAACGTGTTGGATGTTTGAAGTATATCCATTTAAAACAATAACCTGATATCGACCATCCACATAAAAGGCAAACCAACGAAACAAGTTACCCCTGATGCCCACTTTTCGAAGCTTGCGAAGCAAGATTGCGTGATTAATACGGTCAAAGCACTTGGAAAAGTCCGTGTAGACTATGTCTACCTGCGCTGGTTTAGACATCTGTTCCGTCAAGTACTCCACACATACGAGCAAGTTTGTTTCAGTTGATCTGCCTCTCGTAAACCCATGTTGTTGACCAATCAGAGTATGTTTTAGCGATGCGTTAACTTGTTCATATATGTTCATATTTTTTCAAGAACTTTGGAAAAAATGCAGAGTTTTGATATGGGGCGGTAGTTTGATATCTCTGTTTTGGGTCCTTTTTTATGTATCGGAGTGATGATCGCAGTTTTCCACAATTTAGGTACATGATCTAGTTCAATAGATCGTCTGTAGATGAGCGTTAACGAAACTGCGAGGCAACTTGCGCATTGGACGGCAAGATGGGGGGTATATAATCTGGACCAGCTGACTTGTTTAAGTCAAGGGACTCGAGACGCTTAAAAACCTCCTCCACTCTAATTTCTATATTGTATATGTCAGTGTTAGTAGTACTGGTATTGTCTTGATTATCGTCGAAAGTTTGAGTATTCACTAAACATATTGCAGATCTCACTGCCTGATTGGAAGGTTTTGTCTTCATATTTCATTTCTTTTGGGAATGTATTGCACTGTTTTCTCAGTTTGACATAGGGCCAAAATTTGCGTGGGTTTGAGGAGATAGCGCTTGTTATATGCTCTATATAGGCTTTGTACATTTCAGCCTCGACCTGTTTCACGCGACTACGTAGTACAACAAAACTATGGTAATCAGAAATATTGTTATATTTTTTATACTTCTTATGATATTTATTTTTTTCCCTTATGATTTTTATCAATGATAACCGATACCAGGGAGAATACTTGTTCGTATTTCTTGAAACTAGACTTGGAACGTGAGTGTCTCTAAGATTATATAAAGTTTCATAGAAAAAAATCACGCCTTCTTTTAGTGACAATGAACCCAAAACTTCTGCCCAAGGTACCTCGTTTAGTTTAGTTTTTATAATATTAAAGTCAGCCTCACAGTATCGTGCATAATTAACTGAAGTGTGATGTGGTATGTGGTGGCACACACACAAAATTATTAGACGAACGCAGTTGTCTTTTGTGGGTACTGTGTAGAAAATGGAATCTGGATTTCAAGTATTGTGGAGTAGTTGGGTTGAACAGTATCCGATACAGCAGACAGAGAAAATGGGTATTCCGGCGAAGGCAAATAGGAAGCCACTTGAGCTTAGTGCGGTATTCTGAGATGTGGTGATATTTGCGTAAACCAAATATGTACCTTATACATAAATTTTAAAGGTGCTCAAGCTTATTAAGTTGATTTTCAGTAAGGTCCAGATAGCAGTCATCAGCGTAGTCAATAATATGCAGGAAGAGGGAATGTGCGATAGAAACTTTAGTGGGTTTGTAGCTGCAAACATTTTCCTGCTCATAGGGTGAACTTGTGCTTTCAAGCAAAATGTGTATCGAACAGCACACCAAGACTTTTCACAGTTTTGCTTAACTCTATTGTGATGCCGTTAAATACAATTTGCCGGTATGATTGTGTATCGATTTGATTTAAGAGTTTTGGACTATCTATTATGATAACTTGAGTTTTTTTGGGATTTACCATCAAACCATGTTCATTGCTCCAGGTAAGTATTTTACCAAGGTCATCATTGACAATGTTGATGGCCTCATGTAAGTCCCTTACTGTCGACTGCGTAGAAATTTGGAGATCGTCTGCATACATGTGATAGGAAGAATTGCTTTACAAACAAATTATTAGATATTGAATTGATAAATACTGAAAAGAGGAGTGGGGACCACACTCCGCCATGTGAAACGCTAGCCTCGATGTAAGCCCGTGTTGAAAAAGTTTCATCATAAGCTGTACGTTGTCAGCGTCCACACAAGTAAGTTTAAAACCAATCAACCAATGATGGAGATACATTAAGAGAGCGCAGTTGCTGTAACAAGATGGTGTGGTCGACAGTGTAAAAGGCGTTGCAAAAATCGAGCAGAATCAAGATAGTGAGTTTCGTAGATTCCATTCCTAAGAGAATATCAGCTGCTGATTTTACACATGCTGTGACCGTGCTTTGAGCTGGTCTAAAGTCAGATTGGAGAGGGTCGAGTAAGCCATACGTCACAAGAAACTAATTCAGTTGCTCATGGACAAGGAGCTCTAAAACTTTTGAAAGAAATGGAAAAATGGAGATAGGTCGTAAGTCAGGGACAGTCTTTTTGGGAAGTGGGATTACATGAGCATCTTTCCAAATGGCAGGGAATTGTTTTAAGGAAATTGAGCTGTTGAGGATAAATGTTATGATGGGGAGAAGGAAATCAATAAGGATAGTAATCATTTTGCGGCTAAAATTGTTAGATCCTACAGCGTTTGAGTCGATGGAGTTTATAGCTCTCTTAACGTCACATTCAGAGAATTGAGTAAAATGAAACTCTTGCTAAGTAGGTTTTGGTAAAGAAGAAAGGTGTTGTAAAGTTCTGGATTTATAACTGGCATCCATTACACCAGAAGAAATACCAGCGTCGTGGCTCCTGCCGCGACATAAAGCTGAGCGGAGACCATTTTGATGACCATATTGAGCTTATATGTATGTTACGAAATAAGTAAACAAATTATTATTGTTAAACTTAGAAACTATTTTAGTTTTAAGGTTAAATTGTGTATGGTATCAAATAAACATTTTTCTTTCTTTCTTTCTTTCAAATAAAAATGGAGTTAAGTGAGTTAGGATTGAAGTGGTCAGGTCAAAACAGAAAAAAAGGAATATTAAATTGTGGTAGGAAAAATCTTCAGCCTCTAATTGCCCATTATGGACAACGTGATCTAAAGATGAGACTATCATTAAATCTAATCTTGAAGGAGAAGAATTAGGAAAAAAATGCGTCGCAAACATTGGCAAGATATTTAAATTACATCCATTGACTGGATACTGATTCTTGAGTCATTTATTAATAGGCAGGTTTTGAAATCCCCCATTATAATAGTATAGCTATAAAGTGGTACGAGGTCTTCCAGGGGAATAAAGTTAGACGTAGAAGAAGGACTGTACACCACACCAAGAAGAGTCTTGGCTTTTCCGAGCGTTATTTATACGAATAGGTGCCTGTCTCGTGCCTTGTGGGTTTGCTGGTTGTGTTGAGATGTTAATGACAAGGTATGTGAGACCGTAAGTAGATAGCAACCCCGCCACCAGAGCGGTCTGTTCGATCGTTGCGTAACAGTTAAAAGCCATGCAAGGCGTAGGAAGTAGACGTACTTACTAAACGACATCAATTCTGATAATAAGGTATGCTTTGGAGTTTCTATTAATCAAGGTCTCCGCTGCCCAGATATTACTTCGTATGACTAAGTAATATCTATTATATCATTAATTAAGCTATGGTTTAAGCAATGTAACGATTACTCATTTTAATATTTAAGCCTATATAATACGTGGTACACTCAGAGAGTTTTGTGAAAAGAATTAAATGTTCATTAGGTTATATTTTTTTTATTATATCTTTTCGTATAATTCTTCATCAGCGTCTTTACAAAGCTTTATGCGTCTAAACCTATTTTCAAAGCACATTTTCTCAACTGCCTTCTCGAACGCAGTGAGCGCATCTGCTGGCATTGAAAACTGTATCCCCTTTAGGTGATTTTTAATTTCAGGGATCAAGAAGGAGTCACATGGTGCCAAATTAGGGCTGTACGGCGAATGACCCAAAAGTTTTACCAGTGTCATGTTAAGAAAGTCCCTCGTCCGCTGTCATGGTGCATTAAAAAGCCTCACAGTCCCGTGTCCGGTTACAAGCGCTAGTTGCTTGTGTAGAAAAGCATGACCACTTCCAGATTCAATCTGCATGTAATTTGCCGCTTTTGTTGAAGCTATTTTTTTACTTCTAGCACGTTTTCTTCCGTTATACTCGTACTAGTGGTACACAGTTGATTTAGAAGGGTTTCATAATTGTTTCACAAATAAATTTAGAGAAAAGTTTAAATTTGGAACAAAAATATTTTTATTTTTAATTAATTGAATTTTCAAAATATATTATAACTCGCCAGCGCTCCAAACATTAAAACTTTTTTTCGTAAAACTTTCTGAATGGCCAGGTATTATAACAGTCATACTATCCATTATTATTCTCTTGGCTGCAATAAAGTGATGTACCTGAAATTAATCTTTCATTTCCTAGACTATCTGCTTTCTTCTGTGTATGTTGATGTGGATAGGCTCTACGTTTAAAAATTTGTCTACATTTACTTCCTGAGCCTAACGGTCCTGGGACCTGAGAATGTTAATCTTTATGGCAACTTCATGCTAACAACACCACCACACCGAAGAAAAGATTTTGCTACAGCTTGTTACTACAGCGTCGGATAAAAATTGTGATGAGCAAGCTTCCAGTGATTGGACTTGTGCTTTTTCTCAGTTTCTAGGACCCTTTTGCCACGAAAAAGTTACTATGGAGTTAGTTAACATTAAGATTTCATGACAAGCTCTCACGCAGTCAAGAATTTTAAAATTGATTTCAAATATTTTCCATGTACTGTACAAGAAACAACCTTAATAGCAACGTATTGGGTCATCCAAAATATTTCTCATGATCAAAAATTTTTAAAAACGTAATTATAAAAGAAGCCCGTGCCTGTCAACGCAAAAAAAATATGACTGCCAACATAAGATTGCCCTAAGATAAGATTACCATACACATCCAAAAATTACGCATAAATTATGGAATTCTTATTAACGATGAGTTGCGAAATATGGGCATATAAAATTATGTGGTTTTATGAAACTTTTTCTCGAGCACTTAATAAGACCCAGACCCATTTTTACTAATATTAAATTTTTTTAAGTAAAGTTTTCAAAATTTAGATCTTTTGAGTGATCCGTATGTCGAAGACAGTATAATTATATTGTACGATATTTTATGGATATGGTAGTGCCAGAATTACAGTTTAACTGTATTTCTTCTAATCTTGTCACATGCTTACCTTATATCTTGATTTGGGCGTAAAAGCTAATTAACACAAGAGACATGTTTTAGAAAGAAAAGGACACTGGCAGATCGCCATACATGTTTTTAATTGAAGTTAAATTGGAGCGTTTAGAAGTCAAAAATATCTTAAACTAAAGGACATAAAATCTGGATCAATTTAAAAAATATATATATTATGTAGTATTTCTAGAAACAATAATAATTGCATTTTCATTAAGTACTAATTTTAAGGGTATGATTTCAAATTACCTACATTTACATAGGTAATATTACAAAATCAAATACTTGTGCTTGGTCACAATCAATCTTATGTATCGTAATAAAAAATGACCGGAGCTAAAACAAACTGATCAAGTCAAATCAAGCTTTATATATAAACTATTTTTTTGGAGACTTCTAGACATGAAGCTAATATTATGGAAATACACATAAAAAAAAGAATTAACAAAAGTACCAGTTACTTTTGTAAACGCTCACTGTTTACTTAAATAACCAATATTCTTTTGTGATATCTTAACTAATAAATTATTAATAAAGTGTAAGCTTCATTATGTACTTACTCATTCGAAGTCATTTTTAAATATGTATCACCCAAAAGAAATATTTCAGCCAAACTATTCAAAAGCCGCGAAACCAAAAATCACCGTATATCAAATATAAAACTTGTCAGCAGAAATAGTTACCGAGAACCAAATGAACAAAACGATTTTCAATCCAAATTTTGATTCCAAAATCAATCACGGTTTTTGCCTCAAAGCGGATATTTCATGTATCAGTGTTTATGTTTTGTTTGGAGTGTTGTTTTACAGAATTCGACGAAACACTGTTAGTATTGATATTTTGACTGAAAGGTTGAAACTGTTAAACGCGGTGAGGAGTCTATCAACTCGTCAGTCTAGTCAGTCTATTAACTCGTGAACGGGTGCCGTTTGAGGGTGTTCGTCGTTTGGATACTTGGGAGGAGGGAGACTTGCCGAGCTACCAGATGCAGAAAAGAATAATTTTGTATAGACATATAGAGACTCTGTAAATTTATTTTGAAAAAAATATACCCGTGAAGTTTCTTGCCAGTTCTTCTTCACGAAGGTTTTTTCGAACTGGTGGTAGAATCATGTTTTATTTGACGTCAATAAGAACAAGTAATAATTGTCAATGTTGAGAAATAAATATTTCATTACATTTCATTTCATTTCATATCGACAATGTCTATCTGTTTACCACTTTATTCGTGAATGAGTCACTAACTTTTTCAACTTTGTTAGTAATCAGTTTAGGGTTTAATATGTTTTGTCTTCCGGCCACTGTAATTTAAAATAACTCAATAATATAAATATTATTTATTATTATCGTTAAGTAATCTAACTTTATTTAACTCGCTGATCAACCCTAGATAAGGAATCAAAATATTCATATGCAACTGTAAAAGGTAAGGTAGATGAAGATTTACCTAACTGACCCTATAACTAAGTAGTGTCTTTAACATAATTCACAAATAGAAATTTCTTTGTTCAGTACGTATGATTTATAGTATTAGTGTTGCGTCGCTAAGCATTATAAATTTTAAAACAATCTACAACACATTTTGATGCATGTTCATAGAAACCTATTTTTAATTCAGTAAGGCATTTTATTGCTAACAGAAAAACTTACATAATATTCCATATTTCTTTCAGTTATTAAAAATTTAAATTTATCTTGCGAATCTTACTGCTGGAATGAGAAATGGCTCCACAGTTGCACATTTGTCATTTGACATTCACTATCATTGAGATACCGTAAAGTTCCCTGGCTTTCAAGAACTAAATGACACTAAAGGTGTGGTTGAAAGTTATCTTCTTCGAAAAAAATTCTAGATTTAACACTAGAATACACGCGCGGACTACTATAGTAGACCAGGGTAACATTTTTTAAAATAACTTTTAAAATAACTTTTAAAATAACTTTTTACTTGCAATGAAACGTTGTCATTTTAGGTAAGCCTCATTCAATAAATATGTCATCCAACCAGTGACACGCGTGACGCTATTTCTGCTATTTCCCGTCAAAAACGCAGGCCTACTATAGTAGTCCGCGCCAGTATTGACGAACCAAACTTGGGTAAGTCTTTTATTTATTATATTACTAGTTTATTAGATTGTTTTAGATACATATTCTATGTGTATGTATAAAGTGTGTGTATATGTGAAAGTGAAATTATATTGTAAGTTTATTGAAAAGTGTGTGTTAAAATCATAACTGGATATAATTATTATTTATTTTAGTGTTGAAATCAAAATTTAATTTTGCAGATTGATTTCGTAACGATGGATTCCGAACAAATTGGAAGATGGTTGATGGAATTAGATGAAGATGAGGATGAGGCAATTGAAAGCGAAGAAGATGACACAGAACTTGCACCAGATTTACAGGCATTGGTTGACGAGGCAAATGTTCCGGAAATGGAGATAGAAAATATAAATTAACTTGAAGACATTTCAGAAGATGATACCTCTCTCGGAATTTGCAATTGAAAGACGAAGTGGAGTTTTTTTATCTGTTAATAGAACTATTTGGAGAAAATAAGCTCCTCTATCAAAACGAACTCGTATCCAAAATATCGATGCGCGCTTTGCATAAGAGCCCAAAATTGGTCAACAAAATAGTAGTGCAAGACATGCAATAAATGGATTTGCCCTGACCATCAAGCAATAGTATGCCTTGCATGTTACGATTCACAAAAAAATTCTTATAAATTATGTCATAAAAATATTTTTTTTAACATTGATCTCAGAAGTGCCATTTTTGTTGAATTTTCGAAGAATTTTAGGAGTTAGTTTATATTTTTTAGTTCCTATTTAATATACTTAAATTTATATATATTCTTAGATGTCCAATAAATACTTTATTCATACTTGTTGGTATTTTATTCATACGCTACCTGAAAGTAAATTTATAGCATTTTTAAAATGGATTACCATAGTAGGCCACGCGAGTACTTTTGTAAAAAAAAGGGGCGCGTGTACTCTAGTGTTAAGATGTTATTTTTTTATAGTTCATTTTAGAAACACATAATATTTAAAAGATCGCGTCACGTGATACTTGTTGACTAATTCAAATATCGCTATAGATAAACGTCTAATGAATAATAAATCTGCAATTTTAAATCTAATGGTAAGTTTTAAAATTAAATTAAATTATTTTTAATTTAAATTTAAATTTACATTTATTTTATGAACATAAAGATACACATTTACAGATAACATATTTACTTTTTAATGAGGATAATTTAGTTTTTTTTAACCCCGCCCGACGCCAAAAGAGGACTTATCTATGCGTCTGTTTGTGCAATTGTATCTTCCATGCGCATGGACCAAAAATGATTGAGTTGTTTGTTTGTTTAAAAGTTGAATGAATCGAGAACGTTCTTAGCCATGTTTGAAGAAAATCTATGTAGCCGTTCAAAATGTATGTATTTTTTGATCCCTTAATCGGTTTTTTAAATTTGTATTTACAAAACTTAAAATTGGTTCGATTACATTACATTATACATACGTCCATTAAAACTTCTATAAACAAGACAAAAAGTCTAAATATGAAATTTGGTCGTTATAGAATCACATAATAATGTAAAAGATTCCATTTGCTTTTTTTGCAATAATACCCTAACAGATGAACAGATCATTAAGATAATAAGAAAGTTATAGTGTATAATAATCATTTAAAGCTTAATTATAAGCTTCTTTTGTGTAAAAAGTTCCTTCTTAAATCAAAATTCAAGACTTACCATAAAGTTTCAATTTATAACTGTTTTAAACTATCGCGGTTATTTTCACTATAATTTAATGAATTTAAGGGATTCTTACCACGATTTTCGATTTTTATCTCTCGCGTCCGATATTTTCATGCTGTTGCAAGCACCATGATCGCGAACTCAGTAAAATCGAAAATCGTGGTAAGAATCCCGTAAATTCATTAAGTTTCATTTAATTTATTTTACAATACTGAGGCAAGAAGCTATGGATCCATTTAACCGTACTTGCAAGATAAGTATCCTAAAGGTTGAGCAGGTAAATTGTATCCAACATTGTTTGTTCTAGGGCTGGTCGGCTAAACCAGGTTGGAAACCAGGAGAGGTTCGACCTCGCCATATCCTCATATGTGCTGAGAGTAATACGTCAAGCAAGTATTACTCTCGTGCGTGAGTCTCTGACTACCCGACGACTAAGTGCGGCGCCGGCGCCGGTCTCGCATGCTCGTGGTAACGCGCTAGGACCAACCTGTTGCAAAAGGCGTCTCACACACGCGCGTTGCTTTCTCTTAATATGGTAGCCGATCGAATCAACTTGTTTTGCTGCTCACAGAATGAATTTGCAATAGTATTTTTACTTGTTATGTTTTGACCGGTTATTAACGTTAGTAACTAGTGGATAATACTCTTGATGTATAATAATAATTATTCAATTACATTATTAGACACTACGGACATTATATATTTTTTTGTTAAAAGTTTTTCTTAATAATTTCTTGTCATATGTATATTAGTTTTGTAATTTGTAAATTTAAGATAACTTCAGTTGTGACATTTTACTATTTTAATTGATATTTTTTGACATGAATGTTAATATTGAATAATTATTAAATGTAACACAACTATCGTTTGTAATAAATAAAATTTATAAAAAGGGGCAGTAATGTGACCCCAATTTTCTCTCAAAAAGATAGTTTGAGAGCCATCAGAAAGGTTTCTTAGAAAACTTTGAAATTTGCTTTAATTTTCTTCAAAAAGTTTCAATTGAGAACATTTGTGAGAAGTTGGCTTTTCTAATTGATTCGGAGTTTAAAGTTGAAGGACTTGAATCTTTACAAAGGTAGATTTTTGATGTTTAAAATAGTTTAATTAAAGGGTTTTTTATTGGTCATATGTTTATTTGGGTTGTCTACGAAAAAATCACTAATTTTCTAATATGAAGTTGTTCCTAATATCCTTATAATTCTGTAAAAAAGTGAGTTTGTTTCTTTTTTAAGACTTTCATGGTTCAACTTCTCAACTGAAATATTTCAAACATGGTTTAGCGAGATAGAATGGGCTTGTTACGAAAGGATACACGAGGGAAACCGCGAAATACTGAATTGATGAAAGCACAAAGTTTCAAGTTACGCTATCTAAATTTAATGTTCTAATGGTGAAAGAAATGGAAAATGTTTAAGTTTATATCCTTCCTGCATGTCTAAGTATTAAGTTATTTTCTAGTTTAATCTCCCGCAGAGGATATTCATGTTGGAATATAAATTTTCCTACACCAACGTCACCTTTTCAGCGATTTCGATATTCCAAGCGACATTGGTTTGAGGAACTGTGTGGCTGAATAATTATTTGCATAATAACATTGCAGTGTTACACCGGCGTGTGTTATCCATTAAAGATTTAATGGATAATTTCTGGCTATTATTTAATATAAAACCAGTAACATTAAAGAACGATTACGGATGGAGTGATCTCATTTAGGCAAAGCACATCCCCGTATACCAGTAAGTAGAACACGAGAAAAGCACTTATAGAGTTCTAACCATCACTATAATAAAAGTCTGACCAATAATTTAGAATTATATAAACAAAGTCAATTATATAAATCTAAACGTCTAATTATAATATCTATATCTAGTCGCATGGTGTTTAAATTAACAAAATCTTGTGTAAAAAGCAATTAGTAGGGAAATAGTATTACGGCCGGATATAGTTTATTCTGCTCGGAGCGGATATGGAAGGCAAACAGGAAAATTTCTTTTACAATAAGTTATTGGTTTATTGGAAAAACGAAACGGACATTTATGATTTTCGGGACGTTTAATATTTGTAAAAAGATTTCTCAAAGGTTTTCAAGTTTTCGATCTTTTTGAATTTTGTCATTTCTTTGAAATTATACTAGATGATTTAGATAAGATTATTATAGATGAGATATGAAGACAAATAATATATGATAGGTTTATTCATATCATTGGATGTTCAAGTCTGTATTGAAATAAAATACGGTTTTCCCCTTTATATGTATTAAGTAATTTCGCGCCATTTTTGGTATCTACTTTGTAAGAAATCTGATATCGAAATCTGACAAGATCTTATAGAGTTGAAATTTGAAAGTTGTTCGGGAAAATAAAGTTTTAAATTTAATATCGAAATTATATAGGTACATAGATAAGAAAACTTCAAAAAGAAGCAAAAAACATTTTATAAAATATGTAATTGTTTATTTATTTTTTAGCTTACTGAAATTAAATGTAACAATTATTATTATGACAGTATGCATGTAAATGCATTATCTACGTAGCTATTATATATTTATCCGAACACTACACAATTTTTAGTATGAATTACAAGTATGGAGCGTTTTTTCGGTAACTCGCAGCAGTTTTTTAATATGAAATAAAAAAAGTTGTCAAATACCCAATTTTGTTTATGAAGCAGTACCTTTGTACCTACTGGTGGATAATTATTTTTTTTACCTTTAATTTGTACTCATCTTAGTATTGTTTAGCTTGAGTTCTTAACATTGTAATAAATTATCATGAAAATAATCCTCAACATAAATAATCAATACTACCTTCATATCTTACGCACTTATAAGTGTGTAAGATATGATAAAACACACTTAGAAATGTTAATTTTCTATTCGAATTCTAATTTTGAATACAACTTCGTTCTATGTTGGTCTAACGGACACTACGAATATATCCTACCTTCCTCTGAACTTTGCATCTGGAAATAACAATTCAACATAGTACCCACGCTGGCGTCCGACAACTTTGCTGCATGCATTTGAATTAGACAGACTCCTAGAAGTTATCTACATGGTACAAGTTTACAGAGATAGATAAAATATCTTACACTAAAAGATTGTTGGGGCTACATTTAGATGAGTGTCACTTGGAGTAAACACTGGGAATGTGTACCTATAGGTATAATTGATTTTTTTTTCTTTTTTTGGTTCCCCTCCACGGGAAGGGCAGGAGGATATAAAAAATGCTCTGACGCATACTCCGCGCGCGCGATCGGAGTTATGTGGGACTAAAAAACCCCCTGTCGGCTCGTGCATTTTTGCCACTCAGCCTTCATCTGAGCGACGGCCAATTGGAGAAAGAGGCCACGCTAGCGGGGCCCTTAAGGGGTCACCCGCAGGGATTTACATAGCACTGAAGGTGCTCAAAATGAAAAGTAAATAATTAAAAACATTAAAAATTGAAAAATAAAATTGCATTAATTCGGATTTACGTTAGAATTAGAATTAGAATTTACGTAATTTACTGAAGGGCCTCGCGATCTAAAGTTAATTGAGTGGGTTCGCCAGTGTGCGCGCTTCTCGGTCTAGCGACTTTGAATTTAGAATCTAAGACAGGAGCAGTATATGAGACTGAATCTCGAACAAGATGATTGGGATGGGATTCGGCGCGTTTGAAGAACGAATCTGAGAGTGTTTTGAGGTGCTGTTGCACTGTAGGTTAAAGTCAAAGATTAGGAGTTAAAGTCTCCGAACATAATGACTGAATGGCCGAGGGCGAGAATGGCCTCAAAGTCGCTGCGGGTTGGTCTGGAGCCACATGGTATGTAGACTGAAGCTATGATGATGGTCGGATGACCAGTCATAGCCAATCTACACACAGTGGCTTCCATGTTGAGGAGAGGAGGGGTAGGGAGAGGACAGCAATGGAAGCCTCTTTTGTAATATATAGCGGTGCCGCCGAAACCGTCGGAGTTGGGCCTATCGTTGCGAGTAAACGCGTACTTAGGAATAGCGTATCCCCTGGAGCAGTTTGGAGGAAGCCATGTCTCCTGGAGAAGCAATAAGTCAGGTTCTTTGTTCTGAAGGAACAGTTTGATCTCAGGAAGGTTGGTGCTAAGGCTACGAGCGTTAAAAGATACTAGGGATAAGCCCTTGGGTTTAATACGACTGGACGCGGGATTCGCGGGTCTAGACATTATAATTTACTTATTTACGAATTTATACAAAAAAAAAAATTTATAACGAACTTAGAAGCGAGTGATGCTCGGCTAACGCAAATAAACGCTCTTGAGGAGAGCGGGCGGCTCGCAGTTTGCGTGCGAGTACGGAAATTTCGTTAATATCGACGTTTTGAATGACGTCGAACACGGTCTTCATGTCCTCAGCCAACGACGACTGAGGTGAAGATGACAAAGCAGGACGCGGCCCTACGGAAGGTACGGGAGCTGGGATAGGTCGGGAAGGCGCAGGCGGGACGGCCGGACGCTGCCTCCAAGACAGAGCCGGAGTAGGCGTCGGCTGAACG
This sequence comes from Marasmarcha lunaedactyla, assembly GCA_923062675.1. Lineage (NCBI taxonomy): Eukaryota > Metazoa > Arthropoda > Insecta > Lepidoptera > Pterophoridae > Marasmarcha > Marasmarcha lunaedactyla. The sequence continues at coordinate 4,554,154 of OV281344.1, forward strand.
GGCTTTGCTTCCGGGAGACTACGGTTGCGCAGCGGCGGAAAGTTAGCGGGAGTTAGTGGCGGCGCCGGTTTAGGCGCGGCCCTCTTAGCGGTGGAGCGCGGAGCGCGCGGGCAACCCCTGTAGTTAGCTGTGTGGCCGGACTGGCCGCACAGCTGACTTGGCGACCAGTTGGAACGCGGGCTCAGGAGAGCCGGTTAAGGTGACGGCATCTGACGACGTATCAGACGCGGGTTCGGAGTCGCTCCCGGGAGCGGTACGCTTGCGACGCGACGCGTGAGAGGATGCGACGATTCGCAGTCCATCTCGGACGAGGCGGGAGACGCGGGAGAGCTGTAGACCTGAGGGGTCTGAACGTTGGAGGCCTGAGGGGCCGGGGTTGAGGCTTGAGGGGCCGGGGACGCGATAGTTGCCTGTAAGGCCTGCGTTAATACGTCATCTGGGATGGGGATGCCGGACGCAGCGAGCACCTGGGCAAACGACCTAAGAATGTTTACAACGCTTTGGTCCATAGGAGGGCTTGGAACTACAATATGTCATATATAAATATATAATGTATGCCTAGGTTCCCTAACAAACCTAGCACCTAAACAAACCCAGCACCTAAACCTCCCTACCCGCGGTAGGGGGGCTGGGGACGACGCGAAGTGGTGCCCCTAATTCGGACAGCACTGTACCGTCACCCTGGGAAAGGCCCAAGTGCAATGGGATCGGGTCAGCCGGTTTCTTCTTGGCCTGAAGGGCCTTGGAAGCGCACCAGTGCAACGATATCAGGCTTAGTTGTCACCGTTAAGTATCCACCTGATCAAACGCGAGTCTACTACGGAGTGTGTTGCTAATAAATTGACAACAAAAACCGGCCGTAGACCTGACGAAGTTGGGTTGCACTAAAAGTGCGGGATTGACTACGTTACGACCAGCCGGAGCCGGCCGCAGAGCGAGTCTCTGACTACGTAACAGGCGCCAAGCGTCAGGTACGCGGCCAAAAAACCGCCCGAGCCTCGCGAACCACTATCGAATTTAATCGACCGTAGTAAGCTCAGCTCTGTTGTTGCTGCGAGACTGACTTAGTTGCAGCCGATAGAAACCGGCCGCAGCGTAAGTCCTACAGAGGCTTATCTTAAGTCGTCGAGGACGAAGCGAGATTTGTACGAATCTCATCGTATGAGTATTGATACGAGTTGTCGTCGTGAAACGACAATCGTGACTCAACAGCTGGTGCGACCGCGAACACGTCCGAGCGGGGCCGGACGCAGAACGGATCTGAGAGTTGCGTTTGAGTATTGCTACGAGAGAAGTCGTGAGACAACAATCGTTCGGCAGCCGGGAGCGACCTTCAACACGTCTGAACGGGTCCGGACGCAGATCGGGTCTCCTATAATTGATATAATCTTTGGTATATTTATTGTTGTCCTTGTATATGTATATAAACAGTACAGGAACTTAACTACATTGCTGCCACATGTTTTTAAATCTAAGCACCCTCCCCTCCACTCCAAAAGGTATTTTAGAACCGTACCATTGGACCTTCGATATAATCTATAAGTTCCTGGAAATAGTCATGTTCTTTCATTCATGTGACTGAGCTTAAATCATTAATCTGCCAACTAACGTTAATATTGAACTTCCTAGAAAAACTATTATTATAAAACTAAACAGCTCAGGAAATAATATTACAGGAAATAATATCAAAACGATATCCAGTTCCTATTCCTGATATAATATACGTACAAATTATATAAAAATAAAGACGAAAGAATACTAAAAAAAATATTTTGTACCTTTCCTAGATTACAGAGATCGTTCTCTATTTTGTTGTTCCAAAATGGAGACCAAACTTCGTCTGACCTAAGTTGTTTGCCGAGCCAACACACAGAGCTGTGTTATATGTGTCCTTTACCAAGGACTGTAGCTTCTGTTTTACATCGGAAGGAAAACTAAAAATGTTGTGTATAGATAGCACTTTGACATTATTGAAATTTTACTCGGATGAATATGGAACTAAGATTTGTTAAATTGACGTTGACATAAACATTTTAAAATTAAAATTAGTATTAGATACTAAACAACAGGAAGTTTATATTTTAATTACTAAACCGAGTAGTTTCATGTTTTATTTAATTTATTTTATAAAATAGGGTCTTAAGGTTTGTTCAAATTATCTCGTAGGCTTTAACTTTATTTTATATACTGTTTAAGTCAAATTTACTAAGTTTACTCAGGTATTGCACAGAAAAATAAATAAATACAAGCAATTTGAAGACAAAAAAAAATATATATACCGTAAAAGTAAGGAATGTAAATCATTCCTTACTTTTACGGTATATATATTTTCAAAATCATTTTCTTACATAAATCGAACAATTACTAGGTGATTTCAAAATGTTGACAAGCTTGCTTCCTTTTTATCTGTGTCAAATATATCTTGCTGTTTGCATAAGCAACGCCTACAGAGAATTTAAAACCTTATTCTCTATGTTTAAAGACTCGCCTGGTTTATCACATTTGCAAATTAACTGTGTTGAAAGCCATCAATCGGGTGGGGCTCTCAGTTTGTTTAACTTCGGTTCGCAGAACCGTAAAGCAAAGTGTTTGGTGGTGTGAAATAAAAGTATTTTTGTATTTTTAAATACAAAAACGTTATCTCTTGTCATAATGTGTTTTTAACCTACTTCGAAAACAGGAGAAGGATTTCTATTCATCTACAAATTTTTTTAATGCATATTCGGGCATAACTGTTTGGTTTCTGGATCGATTTTTATGACTTTATTCGTGTTAGGTTGAGCTTAGCGTCAACTTGTCCAATTATAATTACATGGACGCTGAACCCTGGACTGTGGAGATATGCCAAGGAACACCTCAAAATCTAACAGAACACACTTAGTTATTATAATTTTTTTAGATAAGTGACCATCCCAAACCAGGAAGATAGATAACTATGGTGAAGGATACCCTGAAATGAGCCTGAACGCATACAAAGGAAATGCGTTAATGTAAGTAAGGAAGTCACGTCTAATATTTTGGGTTAGTGATCCGAGGTCTAAGATATTCTGGAACGGACCTGGACATACAACAGGACACCTCAACGTTAAACAGCGCGTGTATAAGAATAATTTCGATCGATTTGAGCTAATGTACGTATCGAAATCACGTCTAGTATTTTTAATGAGTGATTCTTAATCAGATATATCCTGGAGTGGCTCTTGACGCTTACAACGGAACTCCTCAACGTACATACAGCGTACGTACATACAGCACAGTTTCAATCGATTTGAGATAAAAATTTACGTTTGGAAATAACTTTTAGTATTTTGATTATGTTATCCATGATCACAGATATTTTGGACTAGACCTGGACGCATACAATGTATTTTTTTAACGTCGACCAGAACTTTTTTATAAACTTCGTTTCTATACAGATATTTCGATAAATTTGTGCTCATACAGTTATTTTATTGAGTTTCTCTGGTAACTATGGTTATGGAGGTCTAATAATGAAGCTTGGGTCGGAAATTAATCTAGTAAATGGCTACTATTAACCCCATCGTGTTTGGGGTTATTTGGTTTGTCTCAACAAGTCGAATCAAAAGCACAGATTGGCGAGCTTTTGATGGTAGCACCAACAAAGACACCCCTTTGGCATGGAAAGTTATTATTTTCCTCGTTTTAGTTAATTTACGTTTTAAAGTCAATTAAGTTATTAATAAAGTTTAAGGTTTAATTCCGTATTTACTCATTTGAAGGCATTTTTAAATATATATCAGCCAGAAGCAAAAACTCTAATTAAACTATTTAAAATCTGTGAAAACGAAAATTGTTGTGAATCAAATATGAAACTAGTCAGCAGAAAAAGTAACAGAGATCCAAGTAAACAAAACGATTTTCAATCGAAATTTTGATGACTCAATTGCAAAATCAATCACGGTTTTGCCTCAAAGCGGATATTTCATGTATCGGTGTTTATGTTTTGGCGTGTCAGAATACGGAATTTGTTTTGAATCTGTTGTGACCGAAACATTTTGACAAATTGGGTATTTGACAAAAAAAAGAAATAATGCAGGAGTAATAGTTTTCTAGATACAGTGATATGTTTGAGGAGATGCTGCGAGTCACAGAAAAACGCTCCATACAAAACTGTAGCGAGTTGTGACGTCACAATATGTAAATCATACTAAATATTGTATGGGCGTTTGGGTAAAATACATATACGATAGCTACGTAGATAATGCGTTTACATTCATACTGTTATAATAAAATGTATTATACTTAATGTCAATAAACTAATAAAATTACGATATTTATCATAATTTTAATTAGCTTTTTTTTTTTAAGTTTTCTATTCTTAATATTTTTGATGTAAATTCAAAACTTTTTGGGTCGAAACTAACCTATATTTTCTAAATAAATTATAAAACTTGCATTTTCAAATGGTGTCAACTGTTTAACGCAGTGAAGTATTTATCGACATGTCTATCTATTTAGCCCTTTATTTATGGATAACTCACAAAAATTTTAACCATTTTTATAGTAATAAATTTAAGGTTAAACCTTAATTTCACTGAAATTTAAAATTATATTTAATTATTATTATAAATATTTAATTATATATAAAAAACATTGTGAAGGTACTTAAATATATCTTTTTTAACTGGCTGTTCCATCTTTACTAAGGAATCAAAATATTTTTTATTAATTAAGGGTTACCAACAGATGATACAAAAAATAAACAAAAAATACAAATGTTTTGAAAATCGTTCTTAGTGTTCAACCAATTATAGGCCCAGCTAACAAAAATAACAAATTAGACAGATTTACATAAACAGAAAGGCTTTCATTAAGTTTTAAATGGATTAAAATAAGTTAGGTAAGAATTGGAAAAATCTCAGAATCCACGAATTTGTCTTTCAACTGAACAATAAAAACAACTGTGTACCTCAGCACGAAGAAATATAAAAGCAGTCTAAAAAACAATATTTTGAATCCTGTTCATAGAAAACTATTTTTAATTGGGAAATCATAAGTCAAGCCACACATTTCTTTCTTCTAATTAGTCTTTTTTCAACGCCTACTGAGTATTCTATAGAAAGCGTAATACTGAAATGTTTGTTAGGTTAATGTTAGGCTGCATTTATCATAGTGCGGTAGACCCGGCGAAGCACCATAATCAAAATTGGATGATAGTTCAATATTTTACAGCAAAAAAATCATGCGTTAAATTATTTTTAGTGGCTAAGATAGTATTATTTAGACGCTCGAAAGTTGTGGCTGAGTTATTAATTTAGATGGCCATATAGATTTTTTTGTGGCTTATATAAGCTTTTTAATAGCCCCCTTTTTAATTTAGTAAGGCACTCAATAAATTCACATTGCTAACACAAACACTTACATAATATTCCATATTTTTTTAGGTCATTTAATATTTAAAAATTTATCTTGCAAATCTTAATGCTGGAATGAGAAATGGCTCAAATGTTGCACAATTGTCATTTTACCTTCACTAGAATTGAGATAGTTTTTTGAAATTCCCTCGCTTTTAAGTAATAATTTCACGGAATCAAAAACCAAGTGAAACTAAAGGCGCGTTTCAAACTTATCTCCTTCGTAAAATAGTCAAGATTTTTGTGATGTTTGTCATCATTCAATTTAGAAACATATTTATAAAAGTTTGCTTCAGGTATAATAGTTGTGTAATTCAAGCAACGCTGTAACCGCAAGACTGGTTTTCGGTTTGTGTATTAAATAATGATCTCTATATCTATTATTTTATATGCAACAGTACACAAATAAAGAGTATATTATATATATGTCTATCTAACTATTGATATTTTATATTTGATTTTATATTCTTAAAGTCAAATTGAATGATGTCTCCTATAATTATAATTTCACTTATTGTTTGCCCTGTACCATTTGTCTTTATATTTTTTATAGCGTTAATTATGTTGGCGAACTTATTAATAAATAAATAAATATATGACAAGATAACATACATACATTTTCTGATAACATACAACGGGCAGTATCTTCTGATGGTAGTCTTCGGCCGTGGCTTGTCATCACCCACTAAACAAATCCACACTGCCAAGTGACATGGTCGCGTTCCGGCATGATGTTTAGTGTAGCCATCGAGGAGGGTAGGTCTGAGTAATCATGCTGTATTAGAGAACTGTCTTCAGCTCGTAATTTATGGGCTCGCCGGGTAACTGGTTTTGGAGGGTAGCGGGATCCGAAGCAACGGTGCATCGCTGGCCGACCGCAGGTAGTAGGGGCCCAAGTAATGTGCTAACCACATGCGAAAGGCTGCCCCACCACCTCGCGGAAAATCCCGGGAGGCTTCATCGTGCCAGCTGGTGACTGGTTAGAGAGGACCCGATGATAATCCCCGGGGAGGTTCGGGCAGGAGACGCAGATCTGTAATCCGTCAGACTCGGCATACCGTTGTTACCCAGGGTACATCCTGGAGTCCAATGTCCGCCCGAACGCCGGGATGTGCATGTATGCCAGTGACGAGATCTGTTTTCAGCGTCACCGTTACTTGGAAGATCTGGACTTTTCCGTCATGCGGGTTCACATTGATACCGGCCTTAACCAATTGGTCTATGCTAGTATACACTGGTTACATAGCGGAGATCGGGAGACAACGAGGCTCATGGAGTATCTCAGCAATGCAGCAGATAAGGTTCGGCAACGTTTTCCCTCAGCGCAGTTAGTGTTCTTGGAAGATTTTGACGCTCATCACGAGCAATGGCTATACCCGTATCAGGACACTGACCACGCTGGAAGAAAGGCTTTTAAGTTTTCCGTGACTCAATGCCTCTCACAGCTTGTGCACGTGCCCACGCACATCCCCGACATTACTGGCCACACTGCATATTGCTTAGACCTTCTGCTGGCACTGATCCTGACAGGTGCTCGGTAACCATAACTGCACCTTTGGGGACATCCGACCACTGCGTGGTGAAATCTGTGTCGCAGTACTCGACGCCTGACACACGCCCAAAAGGCGCTAGGCGAGCATGGCGATACAAATCAGCAGATTAGGATGAGATGCGGCATTTTTTCGCGTCTTATCCTTGGCGGCAGACTTATTTTACATCAATCGATCTATCGTGCTGCGATGATGCTGTATCACGTGAGATGGGCCAAGCAATGGCGTATTTCATCCCTTACGCTGACCTATCCCTTGAAACCAAAGGTCGCCCGTGATTTAATGCTGCTTGCCTCACAGCTGAAAAGCTTAAGCAAGAAGCGTTCAAAGCCTAGGCTGACGCACGCAGAAGCAAAGCCGTGGATTCTCATGAACTGAAGAAAAAATACAATGCTGCTGCCAAGTCTTGCAAACAGGTGATCAGAAAAGCTCGCTTTGACCACATTGGCCACATCGGAGACAAGATAGCTTCATATCCTTCAGGAAGCAAAGCTTTCAAGTCTCTGGCCAAGTCAGTTGAGTCGAACTTCTGTCGCCCATCGCTGCCACCTCTGAGGAAGGCCCACACCGCAAAAGAGAAAGAAGACATTTTTGCTAATCTTTTTGCAGATTTATCACTTCTAAATAGTCAAAGTAAAGTCCCATCCCAGTTACCTCAGTTCGGACCCAAAATTAGTACCGTTCATATTCGCCAAAAGTAGATTCTTAAATGCTTGTAGAATTTAGACGTGAATAAGGCCAGCGGCCCCGATGGCATACCTGCAGTTGTGTTAAAACACTGCGCAGCCAAGTTGTCTCCCATTCTAACGCGACTGTATCGACTCTCTTTGGAATCCGGAAAGGTCCCTAAATCCTGGAAGCTGGCTAACGTACAACCAGAACCAAAGAAGGGAAGCCGTGCGGATCCTGTCAACTATCGACCTATTGCAATCACCTCCATACTTTGCAAAGTTACGGAGCGTGTATTGAACGATCGTCTCCTGGCATACCTTGAATCCAACTAAGTGATAACCAATATGGTTTTCGCAGTCGACGCTCGACTGGAGATCTTCTTGTGTATGCCGCTCATTTATAGAGCGAAGCTTTGGAGGGTCACAGTGAAGCAATAGCTGTATCCTTAGACATTTCCAAGGCTTTCGATAGGGTCTGGCATGATGGTCTCTTGAGTAAGCTTCCAGCATACGGAATACCTAAAGGGCTCTGCGACTGGATATCTGATTTTCTGAGGGAACGGTTGATTCGAGTAGTCTCAGACGGCTGCTCTTATGACCTAATGGCAATTAATGCCGGGGTACCTCAGGGATATGTTCTCTCTGCAACGTTTTTCTTGCCACACATTAATGACCTGCTAACCCCAGGTATTATTGGTTACGCTGATGACAGCACCGTCGTAGATACATGTCCAATGCGCGAGCGAGTCCTCAAGAAATCCGGGCTTTGAGAGAGTCCATGATTAAGCGGGTGGATTTGGCCTTAAAGAAAGTGTCCAATTGGGTTGAGTGCAATTTGGTCAAATTTAACCCGTCAAAAACATAGGTGTGTTTATTCTCCGCCAAAAAGTGCAGTTGAAAAACTATAAACAACTTTGACCTCACCACCAAAAAGCTGCAAAGCCTCGACCATCGTCGGAAAGTTGCCAGTTTAGTAGTCTTCTACAGATTACACTTTGGAGATGACATTTTGGAGAGTGCGCGAATGCTCTTTTTGATCAGGTTGAACCCACACCCTTCTTACATCGGATTACTAGACGCAGACAGGCCTTCCATCCCTTTATGGTGGATGTCCCAAGAAGTCGAACCAAACGCTTCGATAGTTCTTTTTTGGTGCGGGTCGCCAAGGTGTGGAATGTACTGCCTGCGTCTGTTTTTCCAGAAAACTATAGTCCTAGTTCTTTCAAGCGTCGAGTGAATAGGTATCTCGTGGATAGCCGTCTAAAACCTTCGTTTTCATCGTCACTATCTATCAGGAGATATAGAAGAAAACGTCTAATCCTTTTTCAATAAAAAAAGCCCTGCCTCATACGCCGGAGGTCCCAGGTTCCAGTCCTGGCTGGGGCATTCATTTGTGTGATAATCATCATTATTTGTTCTGGGTCATGATTTTTTTTTGCCACCGAAGCAACACCCTCACGGGAGGGGGGTAGAAGATGCGTCATGAATACCGCCGCAGGAAAATACTGACCTCTGTGGGGGTTATGTGGGACTCACCAGAATGGCACCTACCCACTAAAAACCACCTTGTTGGCTGTGGCAATATTTTACCGTTAGCCTTCATCGGAAGCGACACCCGTTGGGAAGTGAGTGCGGGTCGTCCGCCGGATGTGAAAGTTGAACTGAAGGTGCTCAAAGGGACATGAGTTTGTGGCCGTTCTGGGCAGCCTCCGGTGAAGCTGGGGCTGCGCAGAACGACCACAGTCAGCAGTCGGCCGAAGCTTTACTCGGGGATCAATTCATTTAAATTAGCCTACAATGGATTGAGAAGGGAACTGTGCACCGCCAGAGCTAGTAGTCGCTCTGTCGGAGAACGTGAAGCCCAAAGTTTACGGGCTAAGACTGAAATTTCCCTAGCATCAATATTTTTGATAGCGTCGCAGACGATACTCATATCGTCTGTTACGGAGGGTTGAGGAGTGGAATTGAATGCGTGAGGAGCCGGGATGGGATACGAATGTGCAGCGAGTAGGCTTTGCAGCCGGAGGAACCCGGCTACATAGCGGCGGAAAGTTTTCCTGAGAAAAGGGGCGGGGCCTGTTTGGGTGCCGCCCTCTTAGAATTTGAACGCATACAACGGGGAGCACGAGGGCAGCCTCTGTAATTAACGGTTTGGCAGGACCGGCCACAAAGCACGCAGTCGGGAGGAGAGGGAGTTTTAGGAGCGCGGTTGCACTCCTTGGTGAAGTGAGGCACCAGGCACTTTACGCACCTGGGCGGAGCTGCGCAGTTGGCCGCCGCATGCCCGTACAACTGGCACCGGTGGCACTGGCCGGGATGACCGCGGCGATGAGGCATCTCGATTGAGATGCCGGAAAGGCCGAATATGGTGCTGACCTCTTTGAAAATCGTCCTGGATTTGGAGAAGTTGGCGAAAACCACCAAAGCGAGAGGGTGACGCCTTCCGTACCTGATGTGCATTTTATGCACAGCGAGTGACGAAAAGCCTTGGAACTGCAGATCCTCTAGGATAGCCTCGTTCGATAATTCGAACGGGACTCCCCTGAGTACCGCTCTTAACTTACGCTCTTCCGGTGAGGAGCTTAGTCAAAGCTCGGAAATCGTCTAACGACGAGACAGTGATTTTAATAGATTCACCCGAGTTAGTCGCTCGGGTGTAGAGGATCTTGTGCTCTTTGCAAAACCTCGGACCATTTGCCCTTTTCCCGGAGGAATACGGATGGTGGGACCTTAGGCTTGACTGAAGCCGCGGTAGGGGTGGAGTCACTTTGAGTGACATTAATGGGGCCAGGGCGAGTGTTGCAGGCACCGGGGTGGCTGGCGTTGAAGACGCCGCGGAGGGTGTTGAAGACACCGGGGCGGGCGTTTAGGGGCTTGCTTCGAGCGCTTATTAGAGCGCTTCTTGACTAGCGTAAAAGAGGGTGGCTTTGTGCCAGTAAGGGTTGCGTCCGAGGATGAGTCAGTCGCGGGTGTGCTCTTGGGAGCGGTGCGCTTGCGGAGCGAAGAGGTCTCCGATTCACACTCCATGTCACTGGAGGTATCGGGGGACGCGGAAGGGCCTAGGACCTGAGGGACCTGAGGGGCTTGAGGGGCTTGCAGGGCCTTAGAAGGGAGCCAGGTAAATTCGCTTTTAATGCATATTTTATGCATTGTGTCTGGGTCCATTTCAAACCCGAGAAAGGTAAGGTTTTCGGCTAGCATCGTCGCGAAGTCTTAAAGACTAATGGCCTCGCGATGTCTAAAAGACTTCACGAGGCCATTGCGGAGGGTTCGGGGAGGGACAATAATATATAAATATATATACTATGAGCCTACCAACGAAGACTAACTTCCTAAACCACCCTACCCGCGGTAGGGGGGTTGAGGACGACGCGGAGAACTTACTCAAACACGAAGACTCAAAGTCCTGGAAGGCAGAGCTTGCCGGAGCGGCGACGGCGACGCAGATTGGCGAAGACGGGCTGCTGGCGACAATGTCGAAGATGCGTCGTGAAAACGACGGTCCTATGAAATTTAGGAAGATACGGTACGAAAACCTAAGTTGTGAAAACGACCAGTGAAATTTGGGTCGCTCAACTTTGGGTGAAAATTGGGGTGCAACAACAGCGGGGACTAGAGAGCGGAATAGCGTCTGCGATCGACGTGCGAACGAATCCGCACGCAAACCGAGTTTGTTGGGTCATAATTCTTGATATTTATATATGTACGTTTATTCTGCGTGCCTCCCAGTTTGCTGTACGGTCATCCATAACATAAGCTCTACTGACTTTGGGGCCATACAGTTGGTGTGTTTGTCTGGGCATTTGTAATAATAATTTTGGGTGTTGTAACGACCACCCCTTCCTTCTCTGCTCTCTGATCATATAAGGGAATGTCATAAATAAAAATTTGAAATAGATACATAAATATAATATAAAACCTAGCATATAAGTGTCAAACTTTATTCTTATACTCCTCATTCAAAATATATATAAAACCTTCAGTTATAAACTACAGAATGAGAAATTGTAATTGGCACAATATAAAGATTTATCAATAAAAAATACAATATTTATTTGGCGTGATCGTCTAAGGTTGGGTAGGACTCTTTGTTGTGTTGCATAGTAACCAAGTTCTTTTCCGAGGTATGTGACAAAGATAAGAACCAAAGAATGTTTTAAGAATGCAATGTAAATTATTATAGTAATAAAAATATATAATATAATAAATACATACAATATATAATAAGAGGTAATAAAGAACTGTTGAAATGGATTTGATAAATTAAAATGAATTGGAAATTTATAAAAAAATGGGTGTGAGTAGGGCCCCTATCCTCGCCCTAGTCATGTGAGAGACATCCTTTCATTTTTTGAATTTCTCTCTCCAGGATTCACCAATCCAACACCCGAGTGTTAGTACTGAATAATAATGATAAAATAAAAATACTTTGTAAGTAAATAAGTTTATAAAGATAAGTAGAGGATGGAATATGGTGAGATTGTAAGAATAAATAAAGCTAACAATAAATTCCACAATCTTGAATAAAGTTATTTATATCACAAACCCAAACCTTGCAGATACTTTAATTTAATCTAAGTAGTGTAATCTCCAAGTTGGATCATTTTCGGAAGGGTAACTCTAATATCTATTTCATGATAATTGTTATTTATTCAGGCAAAAGTTTCCAAACCCAATTCATAATTCATTCCATGACATTTGTTAATTATTCAGCCAAGAAGTTCCAGAACCAACTCTCTCACTGAGGCTGATGCACCGGAGGGTCATCCTGTCGTAACACCAGAAGCTCAGATCATTGAAATTGATAACAAGAGACTTCAACCACTGTTTGGTCTTATGCCAGATAACAAGTCACAAAATGAACATAAATGTAGGAAAGAAATAAGAATTTTTAATATTTGTCAATTATTCAGCCAAGAAGTTCTAGATCCAACTTTCTGCCTGAGTCTGATGAGCCGGAACTCGTCCTTGTCGCATCAACAGATAGTCAGATCAATGAAAGTGAAACCAGAAACTCCAATGACTTTAGTATTATGTTCGTTAATAATTCATGAAATAAATATATTAATGAAGGAGAGGAATAAATAGATTTATAATTCATTCCATGACATTGTTAATTATACAGCCAAGAAGTTCAAGAACCAACTTCCTCACTGAGTCTGATGCACCGGAGTGTCATCCTGTCGTAACACCAGAAGCTCAGATCATTGAAATTGACAACAAGAGACTTCAACCACTGTTTGGTCTTATGCCAGATAACAAGTCGCAGAATGAACATAAATGAAGGAAGGAAATGTGAGTTCTTAATATTTGTCAATTATTCAGCCAAGAAGTTCCTGAACCAACTTTCTCCCTGAGTCTGATGAGCCGGAACTCGTCCTTGTAGCAACAACAGATAGTCAGATCAATGAAAATGGTTACAAGAGACCTCAACGACTGTGTGGTTGTGAGCCAATTGACATGAGGATAAAGGGAGAAAATAAAGAGTAAATAAACTTCACCAAGTTGGAGACTAGCACGCTGAGTGTGTTAAATAAATTATTTTGACTCAATCAAATAACCTTCTAGTATATCTCACCATTGTAATGCATTACATACATTATATTTAGACGAATATAAACACGTCACAAATGAGCATTTTTAGTTTATCAATACCTATAGATGTATTGTGTTCTGCGTGTGTGATCGTAATTACTTTTAATACAAAGTAAGATAAAATATAACATGTAAGTATATATACTTACATATATAAATAAGTATATATAATAAAATACTTTTAAAGAATAAAGTTCACGAAATATTAATATATAAATCAAGACCTTAAATAAATATACTATAAAAGTTAATTTCCCTGTTAAATTACCCTACAGTATTAAACGAAATAAACGCTCTTCTATAACAGGATTCACCTTCTAACGTAATTTAATATTAATATACTCAAAAATTAAACTTTTATCTACGAACTGGCAGAACTTTCCTGAACACGAAATTCCCTATTAATGTGTACTAAAATAATCACTCACCTAAAACTGGACCTACGTTCAACTCAACACTATATTCTCTTTTTAAACAACCGAAAAAAAAACTAAATATTAAACTGGGTACAAACTGGCAGAACTTTTGGGTTACTTTCGTTTCCTGACCGAGACTCAAACGTCCAATCCCCGAGACTGAAATTCTGACCCCTGCTCTGCGGCCTCCTGCCCTATTTATACCCAAAAGACCGAACCCCCTCCCACGGGGTACCATGCACCACGCACCCGCGACAATCTCCAGTCATGTTTCCCAACAAAATAAAAGAATGCACCCTTGAGTTACTTATTTAATTTAATTTATGTGTAACTACTGTAGAGTTATTTTGTTTAGCAAATAAATAAATAATGAACAAATAAAATCTATGTGTAAATGCGAAAGCATCATCAATTATTTTCCTGCAAATAATTACCACCCATAAGATCGTATCAACAACGGAAGAGAAACTTAATAACAAAGTAGGCGTCCCAAACTGCTATACTTTTTAACCTTTAGAAACATTAATTAGATGTATCTTTCTATGTCAAATTAGTACATAAATTCTGAGAACCAGATATCAATATTAAATTAATAATTTTTTTTCTAATTTTTTTTATTCTTTAGCAAGGTAAATGAATTTAACTGAACATCCTTTTATGTGTAATTTTTCTTCAATTTAAAGATTCTATATATCAACAATTATATCTGCTAACATATACTAATATATAAACAGATATTTTTAAGATAACTTTAGTAAATTAGTATTGCCAAATGCCACCAGCAGGTATACTGAGACTATACTTCCGCTTCACATACAAGACTCGAGCTCGTTCCGTCACAACATCCTTTTATGAGTAATTTTTCTTCCATTTAAAGATTCTATATATCAACAATTATATCTACTAACATATACTAATATATAAACAGATATTTTTATGATAACTTTAGTAAATTAATATTGTCAAATGCTATTAGTAGGTATATTGAGATTATACTTCCGTTTTATACATAAGACTCGAACTTGTTCCATCACAACATCCTTTTATATGTAATTTTTCTTCCATTTAAAGATTCTATATATCAACAATTATATCTGCTAACATATACTAATATACAAACAGATATTTTTATGATAACTTGAGTAAATCAGTATTGACAAATGCTATTAGCAGGTATATTGAGACCATACTTCCGCCCCATACACAAGACTCGAGCTTGTTCCGTCACAGTGTATAACTTAAACTTGTGAATTAAATCTGCCTGTGCCGTTGTATCTTCCATACCATTCAGCGTTTCAAAAGTATGTATGCTGTGTTCCGTCTGTCGGTGCTTTTTTTAAATTTGTTTTTCAATAACTTGTTCATTGTGTATATTTTTATCACATCACATTATCTTCTATCAAGAAGTGTAAATCTTATAACGTTTTTAGCAAGATTAGAATTGGTACTACGAATATAACATTACATTATACATATGCCCATAACATTTTTAGATACCTACATAAAGCTTGATATGCGGTTATTATACTCGTGATTGTTTGACAATCACACAATAATGAAAAATATTCAATTTTTTGTGCAATAAATAATGCTACTTCAAAACAACTTAGATGATTTTAAGTTGAAAGACATTTAAATCTTATAAAATAAGAGCATAAGAATCTAATGAAAAACTTGACTTAATCAAGCTTCTTTAGTGTAAACGGTTCCTTCTCAAATCATTATTCCAGAGTTACCATGAAGTTTCATTCACTTTATTTCACAAGAATAGGGCGAGAAGCTATGGACCCATTCAACCGGACTTATAAGATAAGTATCCTATAGTTCGAGTAGTACAACCTATAAAATTGGGTAGCAATGCGACCCTACTTTTCTCCTTAAAAAGTTCGTAAAGAAGCCTCTGTAAACTTCTGAATTTCTCAAAAAAGTTTCAATTGGGAACCTGTTAGAAATTGGCGTATCTGATTGATTTGGAGTTTTAAGTAGAAGGGGTCAAACCTTCATTAGGGTTGTATTACTGATGTGAGTAAAGTTTCGTTTAACAGTTTTTTTTATAAGTGAATTGGAACGTTCCTTTTAGATATAGGTAAAATTTGCATGGGAGAGTAATAAGCAATACTGTTTAGTGGTTGTTAAATCAATTTATAAATATTAAATCTCGACAACATTAATAAGTCCACTGTAGGGACAGCAGCCTCACCCAACCAAGGGGTGGTATATAGTCCACCACCCTTGCCTACTGCGGGTTGGCAGACTTGTACACATACTTTTGAAGTAATTACTTAGGCATGTGTGTCCTTACTATGTTTTCCTTCACCGTTAGAGCAGTCGCCTTTATGTACTTAAATTATAAAAGCTCATTGGTACATTTGGCAGTCACTAAATAAAGGATACTGAATACAAATTTTACGTACACTTTTAGGACCTGTTAGGCCTCTTACCAAACGATACGCGATCGATTTCGCGGCAAAAAGAATCATTTACTGTTATGATTAACATTTGAAGTAATTCCTTTAAGCATTGCCCACCAACGACGGCGGAAAACAAAATCTTACCTCAATCTTATCGCATATGAAATAATTTTAGGCTAAATCTACCAATCATCCACAAGGTAGGCGTGGTGGAATATAAATTTTCTTTAACCATCTACACCGTTGAAGAGATCCCGATGTCCCAAGCGACATTGGCCTGAGGTACTGTGGGACATAATAATGCTTTCATTTGCACACAAAGGTTTCTAAAATCAAGTAGTCTGGATCAATTCCAAGTGACTTTGAATGTACACCTTTTGCATTCCACCTTTGACATCAATAAGAACAAGTAATTGTGAATGTTGAGAAATAAATATTTAATTTCATTTCACCTCTTTGAAATAGTTGCAAGTTTTTCAACGTAGCTATCAAATTATAATGTTCGTACTTTTTTAAATCGCAACTTATACACATTCTTCGCCTTAATTATTCCTTGTAGTAAATTTTACAAAAAAAAAAACGAACATTATAATTGAAACATTACATTTAAAAATTAAATAAAAATAAAACATACGATACGATACCAAGGTTTTAATTTAATTCATACAGAACTTAATTATTTTAAGTAACTAAGGATTATATTTAATAATCAGAAAAGGAAAGTGTTTATATCTCTTTATTTTAGCGGCACTTAGTAAGCACCAAATGTATTTACCAAACTTAACAGGCAGAATAACATTTCTATTCTAATATTTATATATTAATTTCATGCAAATATTTTCATACCTGCCTCGGGTACAGTACCCTTGTCATTCTAAGCCCTTCTACCACTTTAGCGTGATACCTTCCGGTAAATTTACTTTCGTGTCACTTGAAATAAGGGTCTAAATTTTTATGTGGGAAGTTTTCAGTATACATAAACAACTAACCAAGGGCAAAGCTCTCATTAGATGGAATTTGAAGGATGGTTCATTTTAGTGGGTTTTTTTTTAAGTAATCACCTTTAAGATTTAGTGGTAGTCAATAGTTTCAACATTCACAAAGGATTTTCGTTTATTTTCTAAGACTTGTTGAAGACCTTTGCTTTAAATTTAAAAGTGGCACCAACAATTATGAAAATTTTGGAAAATCGTTTTTCCTGTTTGTGCTGACCGACATTGGAGTTTTTAAACGTAAACTGAGTAACTGAGGTATCCCTTGAACAGGTGAATATGAATGAATGAATGGAAATTATTTATTGCTCTTTACGATAGCATAAAATTCTTACATACATAGTAAAACATTATTCACATATACTTAAATTATTTTAATGTAAAGTAAAGCTGCAAAAGATGCCAACTCATCTCAGTTGAGATCATGGTCAGGTGAGACAAATGCCTACCAATTTATAAAAAAAACCCAAAGCGGGTGTCAGCAATTTTTTTGAGAACACAATAGCATATCGGAGTCTCTGAAAGGACCAGAGGAAATTAATAAAATAAAAAAGTAAGTTTATTTGAAAAGAAACCCGAAAAAAATATTGACTTTTATATAGAAAATGAAAGAAAACTATTAAATTTTTCGTATTTACCAATAATGTCCATTTAATTGATAAAATAAGGCGTTGCCAAAATCCATCGCAGCAAATGACTGTGCTGCTTCCACAAAACCTGAGCGTACAGGGTATGCAGGCATTTAGTTATAGCACCGCCACCGCACTACCACCGCACCGCCACCGCACCGCCACCGCAACCGTACCACGAAAAATACCACAATACTGGATTCTTTATTGGACACTATTTGAGCCTAATTTCATTCTCGCTCCGATCGCCACGCGGTGCGGACGTGCAAGACCCAGTTCTCCGTTGATCGGTCCCTTCCCGCCATTCCGTGGCGCTCAGTCTACTGACGTCACAGTCTAACGTGTTGATTCCGTGCTACGGTTTTCAAGGTCTTTCTACTCCGTCTGAGTGCTTTCGAAGTGCGATTTTTCTTTGCGACTAAGCCCCTTAGTCTTCAAAGTGCTGTGCTAAGTTGTGTTGTGCTTGTGCTGAGTGCAGTGTTGTGCCCAGCGTAAGTAGTCTGGTTTCAGTGCAAAGGATACTTAACGGTGACAACGAATTTGTACTGAACCAGTCCTTTTTATTTTTATTTATTTCTCTTCTCTATTTTATTTATTTTTCTCCTATTTTCATATTTATTTTTATCATATTTGTGTGTTTTCGTGTGTACTTGTCCTTTCTGTCGGTAAAGGTTGACCCTAACGCGGTCAACTCTTTACCTGCGTACCCTTTTTTAGGTTTCTAGGTAGCGGCCTTCGGCGTACTACGGTTAGTTTTAAGTTATTCTCCCCAGCCCCCCTACCGCTGGTAGGGAGGTTTGCCGCTAGGGTTGCTAGGTTTTTATTTAGGAACTCTAGGCATTTGTTATTTAATTAGGTGCTAGGTTTGCTAGGGGACCTAGGCATACATTATATATTTATATATTACATATTCAAGCCCTCCAATGGACCTTGTAAACGTTCTTAGGTCGTTCGCCCAGGCGCTCGCGGCGTCCGGTTGCCCCATCCCAGATGACGTACTAACGTAGGCCTTACAGGCTACTATTGCGTCCCCGGCCCCTCAGGCCTCAACCCCGGCCCCTCAGGCCTCAATCCCGGCCCCTTAGGCCTCCGACGTCCAGACCCCTCAGGTCTACAGCTCTCCCGCGTCTCCCGCCTCGTCCGAGATGGACTGCGAATCGGTCGCATCCTCTCACGCGTCGCGTCGTAAGCGTACCGCTCCCGGGAGCGACTCCGAACCCGCGTCTGATACTTCGTCAGATGCCGTCACCTTAACCGGCTCTCCTGAGCCCGCGTTCCAACTTGTCGCCAAGCGCTCCAAAAAGCGCTCGAAGAAAGCTTCGGTATCTTCAATACCCGAGCCCTCCCCGGTGTCTTCAACACCAGCCCCCGCGCCGTTAAAATCGCTCGAAGTAACCGCGTCTCCGTCGGTCACATCGAAGCCAGCGACGCGCTGCGCTCCAGTCCCGCCGAAGCCACAGCTCCCTCCGCCCGTATTCCTGCGTGAAAAAGCGCGCTGGACCGCGGTCTCAAACTTGTGCAAAGAGCACAAAATTAATTACTTAAAAGCCGCCAACGCTGGCGATACAATCAAAATCCAAGTAGCGACAGTCGACGACTTCCGCGCGTTTACCAGGTTACTCGGGTTAAATCATATCGCGTATCACACCTACGCCCTCTCGGAGGAGCGTAAGATCCGCGCTGTACTACGGGGCGTCCCGTTCGAACTCAGTAACGAAGACATTCTCGATGACCTTAAGTCTCAGGGTTTCCCGGGCACAGCAGTGCACAAGATGCACTCCAACCGCGGTAGGCGTTTTCCCTTAGCTTTAGTAATCCTGTCGAATACTCCCAACTCGAGGGAGATCTTTAGAGAGGCTCGCACAATTTGCGGACTCTCAAATATCTCCGTCGAGCGTCCCAACCCCCGTGGTCACCCTGGGCAGTGCCACCGCTGCCAGCTCTATGGCCACGCAGCGGCTAACTGTTCAGCTCCCCCCAGGTGCGTTAAGTGCCTGGATCCTCACTTCACTAAGGAGTGCACTCGCACTCCCGAATCCACTTCCCCCCCTGCCTGTGTGCTGTGCGGCCAGTCCGGCCACACAGCTAACTACAAGGGTTGCCCGCGCGCTCCGCGCTCCACCACCAAGAGGGTCGCGCCTAAACCGGCGCCGCCGCTCACTCCTGCCAACTTCCCGCCGCTGCGCAACCGGGGTCCCCCGGAAGCAAAGCCCGTTCAGCCGACATCTACTCCGGCTCTGTCTTGGAGGCAGCGTCCGGCCGTCCCGCCTGCACCTTCCCGACCCATCCCAGCTCCCGTAGCTCCCGTAGGGCCGCGTCCCGCTCCGTCTTCTGCACCTCAGTCGTCGTTGGCAGAGGACATGAAGACCGTATTCGACGTTATCCAAAACGTAGACATTAATGAAATTTCCATACTCGCACGCAAACTGCGAGCCGCCCGCTCTCCTCAAGAGCGTTTATTCGCGTTAGCCGAGCATCACTCGCTCCTAAGTTCGTTGTAAATTCTTTAGTTTTGTATAAATTCGTAAAAAAGTAAATTATAATGTCTAGACCCGCGAATCCCGCGTCCTGTCGTATCAAACCCAAGGGCTTATCCCTAATATCTTTTAACGTTCGTAGCCTAAGCACCAACCTTCCCGAGCTCAAACTGTTCCTTCAGAACAACGACCCAGATCTTTTACTTCTCCAGGAGACATGGCTCACTCCTAATCGCTCCAGGGGATTCGCTATTCCTAAATACGCGTTTACACGTAACGATAGGCCTAACTGCGACGGTTTCGGCGGCACTGCTATCTACTACAAAAGAGGATTCCATTGCTGTCCTCTCCCTACCCCTCCTCTCCTCAACATGGAAGCCACCGTTTGTAGATTGGCTATGACTGGTCATCCGACCATCATCATAGCTTCAGTCTACATACCCTCTGGCACCAAACCTATCCGCAGCGACTTTGAGACCATTCTCGCCCTCGGCCGTTCAGTCACTATGTTCGGAGACTTTAACTCCAAACATACTGACTGGACGTGCCTATCAACCAACCAAAGCGGTATAGCTCTCCTCGACATCACCAACTTACTCGACTTAGACGTCGTCTCCCCTATCACACCCACTCACTATCCCGACAACCCGAACCACTCTCCGGACATCCTCGACTTTGCAATCGTCAAGCATATCAATCTCGACCTCAGGTCTATCGAACCGCTCGATGACCTAGGTTCTGACCACCGCCCCGTCTCCCTCGTGCTAGGACCGCCTAACGTTAACGTCACTTCTCCTAAGACCTTTACCGACTGGAAAGGTTTTAAAAATACGATAGTTTCTGCCTTAGAGGCCCCAAACTCTCCGCTCGCGATCTCGCCCGATCAATTAGATAGCCCGGATAAAATAGATTCGTTAGTAAATTCTCTCACTGATGCTATCAACTCAGCCATCAGTGTAAACGAAAAGGTTGCTAAGAAAGGCAAACCCACGCTTCCCTTAGCCATTA
This sequence comes from Marasmarcha lunaedactyla, assembly GCA_923062675.1. Lineage (NCBI taxonomy): Eukaryota > Metazoa > Arthropoda > Insecta > Lepidoptera > Pterophoridae > Marasmarcha > Marasmarcha lunaedactyla. The sequence continues at coordinate 4,575,278 of OV281344.1, forward strand.
GCAATCATATTAAAGCTAAGAACGCGGCTCTCCGGAGAGCCAAGAAATATCCCACGCCCGCCTATAGAACAGCTGCGAATCAGCTACAACGCAAAGTTAGATCTTGCCTCGCGGAACTCCGAGACGCCCAGATGAACGATCTCATGGCGAGTATCTCCCCGTCCCACCAAGCGTATTATCGAATGGCCCGAGCCTTACGCGTAGACGCCGCCTCTCACGTCCCTCCTCTCACTCGTCCCGACGGCTCTATCGCCTTCGAAGACGAAGAGAAAGCCGAATGCTTCGCTGACAGCGTTGCGTCTCAATGCTCGCCCAGCACGCAACCCGCGAATCCCACTCACATCAAAGCGGTAGAGGACGAAGTTCTCCGTAGAAACTCTCTCCCCATCACCGCCGACCCCGTCACAGTCTCTAATGATGAAATCTCGCTTCTCATCAAAAGTCAAAAGTCCAGAAAGGCTCCGGGTGCGGATGGTATTTCCAACCACGCACTTAAGCACCTGCCTCAACAGGTGCTTACCTTGTTAGCTATCATTTTCAATGCCTGCTTCGACCTTAGCTACTTTCCAAAAGCTTGGAAAGAAGCGACAGTCATAGGCATACCCAAGCCGGGTAAACCTCTTAATATCGCGGCTAATCACAGACCCATCAGCCTCCTCAAGGCAATGTCTAAACTTCTCGAGAGAGTCATACTCTCTCGAATGCGGAACCATCTGTTTCCAACGGACGGCGATCCTCTCATAATTACCCACCAGTTCGGCTTTTGCGCTAAACACTCCTGCCCTCAGCAAGTCCATCGAATCGTCGAGTACATACTCGACGGCTTCTATCCGAAACGAAAGAAAACGATCGCAGTTTTCTTTGACGTAGCCAAGGCTTTCGACAAAGTCTGGCACAGCGGTCTCGTTTATAAACTTTATAAAATAGGCTTACCGGCTCGCCTAGTTAGGATAATCGCGTCGTTTCTCAAAGACCGCACGTTTCGTTTCAAACATGAAGGCACGCTCTCCGCGCCTCATCCCATAAAGGCTGGAGTCCCTCAAGGCTCAGTCCTCGCCCCTCTTTTGTATTCCGTATACACTAACGACATTCCCATTCCATCGAAAGTCGTCGAATTCGCTCTCTTTGCCGACGACACCGCCCTTTACACCAAAGGCCGCAGAGCCTCGGGTCTCGTCACCAGACTTCAAAAGGCTGTAAACACCCTCGGTGCTTGGTTCAAAAAATGGCGTATCGATGTGAACCCAGAGAAGAGCGCTGCGGTTTACTTCGACTACAGACGCAGTCGTATCCCCGACAATCTCCAATTGAGAATGCAAGGCACTCCCATCCCCTGGAAGCGCAGTACTAAATATTTAGGCGTCATCTTAGACCAGACGCTTTCTTTCAACCCTCACGTCGATAAAGTAACGAAACTTGCACGTTTTTACCTAGGCCGGCTTTACAGTATGTTAGGTAGAAAAAGTAAAATGTCCTTCAGAAATAAACGTACGCTTTACAAGGTCTGCGTTAGACCAGTCATGTCATATGCTTCGCCAGTCTTTGCCCACGCCAAACCCTCCGTCCTGCACAAGCTGCAGGTGGTTCAAAACCTCTTCTGTCGCAGGGCCACAAACGCACCTTGGTACGTGCGCAATGCGGACCTGCACAGAGATCTTGAACTACCTACAGTTCAACAGTACCTAAAAACACTCTCAGAATCGTTCTTCAAACGCGCCGAATCCCATCCCAATCCACTAGTTCGAAATTCAGTCTCTTATACTGCTCCTGTCTTAGATTCGGTATACAAAGTCGCTAGACCGAGAAACGCGCCTACAAGCGAACGTACGCAATTAACTGTAGATCTCGAGGCCCTTCAGGCCGCAAATTCTAATTCTAACGTAAATTCTAATTCTAACGTAAATCTGAATTAATGCAAATTTAATTTTATTGTCAATTTTAATGTTTATTATTTACTTTTCATTTGTTTTTGAGCACCTTCAGTGCTATGTAAAACCCAGCGGGTGACCCCTTAAGGGCCCCGCTAGCGCGGCCTCTTTCTCCAATTGGCCGTCGCTCAGATGAAGGCTGAGTGGCAAAAATGCACGAGCCGACAGGGGGTTTTTAGTGGGTATGGTTCTGGTAGGCGTCGGGACGAGTCCCACATAACTTTGGAATCGCGCCAGAGTATGCGTCAGAGCATTTTTATCCTCCTGCCCTTCCCGCGGAGGGGAACAAAAAAAAAAAAAAAAGCCTAATTTCATCATTCTCGCTCCGATCGCCGCCCGGTACGGACGTTCCAAGACCACTCCGATTGATCGGTCCCTTCCCGACATTCCGTGGCGCTCAGTTTACTGACGTCACAGCGTGTTGGTTCCGTGATACGGATTTTTTACTTCCTCCGAGTGCTATCGTAGTGATTGTTCTTTGCGACTAAGCCTCTGAGTCTTCAAAGTGCTGTGCTGAGTTGTGTTGTGCTTGTGCTGAGTGCTGTGTTGTGCCCAGAGTCTGGTTCCAGTACAAAGGATACTTAACGGTGACAACGAATTTGTACTGATCCAGTTCTTTTATTTTTATTTATTCCTTCTTCTATTTTTTTATGAATTTTTCCTATATTTCATATTTTTTTTATCATATCTGTGTGTATTCGTGTGCATTCGCCCTTTCAGTCGGTAAAGGTTGACCCTAACGCGGTCAACTCTTTTTTTTTTGTTCCCCTCCACGGGAAGGGCAGGAGGATAAAAAATGCTATAAAAAATGGATTTACGTTAGAATTAGAATTTACGTTAGAATTAGAAGTTGCGGCCTGAAGGGCTAAGAGATCTAGCGTCAGCTGCGTCGCTACGTTCGTGTGCACGTTTCTCGGTCTAGCGACTTTGAATTTCGAATCTAAGACAGGAGCAGTATATGAGATTGAATCTCGAACTAGAGGATTGGGATGGGATTCGGCACGTATGAAGAACGATTCTGAGAGTGTTTTGAGGTGCTGTTGCACTGTAGGTAGTTCAAGATCTCTGTGCAGGTCCGCGTTACGCACGTACCACGGTGCGTCTGTGGCCCTGCGGCAGAAGAGATTTTGAAATACCTGCAGTTTTTGCAGGACGGAGGGTTTGGCGTGGGCAAAGACCGGCGAGGCATATGTCATGACTAACGCAGACCTTATAAAGCGTGCGTTTGTTTCTGAACGACATTTTACTTTTTCTACCTAACATACTATATAAGCGGCCTAAGTAAAAACGGGCGAGTTTCGTTACTCTATCGACGTGTGGCTTGAAAGAAAGCGTCTGCTCTAAGGTGACGCCTAAGTATTTGGTAGTGCGCTTCCAGGGGATGGGAGTACCTAATATTCGACTCTTGAATATCTCCGTCGAGCGTCCTAACCATCGCGGGCACCCTGGGCAATGCCCCCGTTCCCAGGTTTATGGCCACGCAGCGGCAAATTGCTCAGCCCCTCCCAGGTGCGTAAAGTGCTTAGATCCGCACATTACGAAAAAGTGCACTCGTACTCCCGAATCCACTTCCTAATCCTCTAGTTCGAGATTCAGTCTCATATACTGCTCCTGTCTTAGATTCGAAATTCAAAGTCGGTCGACCGAGAAACGTGCACACGAACGTAGCGACGCAGCTGACGCTAGATCTCTTAGCCCTTCAGGCCGCAACTTCTAATTCTAACGTTAATTCAAATAAATTTAACTTCTTTAAAATTTATTTTATGTAACTTAAAATTTTATTTTTCATTTTTGAGCACCTTTAGTGCTATGAATTCACCTTCAGGGCTTTGAGCACCTTCAGTGCTATGTAAATCCCAGCGGGTGACCCCTTCTGAGCCCCGCTAGCGCGGCCTCTTTCTCCAATTAGCCGTCGTTCAGATGAAGACTGTGTGGCAAAAAATTGCACGAGTCATTCAGGGGGTTTTTTAGTGGGTATAGACTCTGGTAGGCTCGGAGTGACGATTCCCACATAACTCCGATCGCGCGCGTGGAGAATGCATAAGAGCATTTTTTAATTCCTACTGCCCTTTCCGTGGAGGGGAACAAAAAAAATCCTAATTAGGTAAATAAGTAAATACTAGTTAATTACTATAAGTATTATTTAGTATTTAATATAAGTAAAAGAATCGTTTATTAAAGGATTATGATAAAAACATTACATCGTTAACTTGATAAATCATAATTTACCTAGGCAGGTATATTAGACTCCGACTCTTTAATACAACACTGCAGCGAATCCGAGCGTGCACCAAGTAGCCTGAGTGTACCAAAATATCGAATTCCAGAAGCAATTTATAAATTGAAACAAAAACCGTAAATACTCTGCTTTATATATGTTTTATTAATAGTTGAATAATCTGCTGTAATCCGCTCTAATGTTTTCTCTCTTTGTCCCATGAGCACTGGACAGAATATTAAAATCTTATTCAAAATCTAAGTCCACAAAACAAGAATAATAAAACTATTACTGTCTCTTTAACAGTAACTTCAGATGTCAGTTTAACAGTCTGCAGCTAGTTTCCAGCTGCTCTCTTTGTAGGTCGACATCTTGCTGCATTCTTAATATTAAACAACACTCAAGAAATTTAAAATTCTCGTCTTGAAACATGGCTTTAGCATGCACTGTGACTCTATGCATGCAAGGATGTAGATGGTTCAGTGGCGCATATTCAAGTATAAGTTGGTTTTATGCAGTGATCATACCTTGAAGTGATACTTCAATTTTGAAAGTACTTCTTGATTGATTGTGGTTTTCAAATAATGATCTTAAGAAGCCATTGAACATCTCCATGGATTTTCTTAGAAGGTCCTGTAGAAATTAATACTTGTGGCAAGAAACCATTGATTTGAGTAAACTTCGGAAGGCTTTTTGATCTGTTAGTAGACTTTAAACTTTACTAGTTAACCGACATCGCCCTATAACAAAAACATACAAAGGCACAAAATATAATTAACAGATTATTTTGTTACTTAATTACGTACGATGTATTCTCCAATTGATACTACGTTTTAAACTTTTTTCTTTCGTTTAGTTGCTTATTTATTTCAAATCGATAAAACATGAATAAACATTCTTAATTACTTTACGTGGCGGAAGAACTATATTGTCAAAAAACAATTTCACTCAAAATTTGCCTGCAAACTATTTAATAAAAAAACAGAACACTATCTACAAATGCAACCTCAAACCCAAAAAAATTAAGAACAATAAATAACTTGGCCTTCACACGATTTCCTCTCGATATTATGAAAGTAAGGAGAAAATCAATTACTATCTGTATTCTCAAGTGTACTTAGCAAGGAAGTGCAAGTTTTATCTCCTTGAGTTCAGTAATTTTATTACTTCCATAACCTATAAAAGGCACGCGCCACATAGAATGATAAGAGTCTCTTGGCTCGGATTTAAGCATTATCGGCAGACTTCATAAATAGTAAACGAAGATACTGTTTCCATAAAGGGTTTTGTATGAGTTTACTTTCAAAATATGCACGATTGTAGACATATTTTAATACCTTGAAAGCGGAACGTGCTGAAGCGGGTGTTGTCAACGGTAACGGAGCTGTGATAAGGTTCCACACGTGAATTTTATAGGTTAACCTTAGATTAGAGGACTATATCACACAATTTTAACCGTTAGGCTTAAAAAATGTGTTGTAAAAAACTATATTTCAGACTCAAATCTTCGTACGCGTGAAACCATCAGACTTAAAAATCGATATTAAAGTTACAGGCATAGATACGTGTATCCAGCCATCGGAGTCTGCATAGTGTGAACTTTGACATTTCCAAAATATACGACAAATAGAGGAGATTAGTGAGAGTTGTTGTAGCTTGTAAATTTCATCTTTGGTTTATTCGTTTGGGTAAAAATAACTGTTTACTTGCTTGTAACATACAATTTTATAACTGCATTAAAGTGTAATGTGTGCTAAAATGTACATTTCAAATGATGTAGATTTTAGACTAAGTATAAATATCTAAGAAACCTTCTAAATTGCTTTTACACATTACTAGATTAAGATTAAAGTACGATTTATACATGAAAATAATTACGATTTTACGATACATAAAAAGCTCGTTACGTAAATGATCTCGCTGGATATTTACATATACCCTTAAAGGGATACGAGCTACCCGTTCATTGCTCTCACAAGGTCATTTCATGGTTTAACGAGGTATTATGCAACCCATGTATAAAAATAAATGTGTCATTATTTCTAATGAAACCTTATTTGGCCTTGACATTGCTATGACAAATCAAGTTTCGACGCTAAGACAAACTGGCTTTCGAGCATAAAAGAATTTTATAAAATTTGTTTAGTAGCAGATGATACATATTTTAATAACCTTATGTAATAAATAAGAACCAAATTAGTTTATGATATAATCTACAAGTGTATACATTTTGTAAAATACCTTTCAAAGTGGAAACAAAAGTTAAAACTGCCTCACAAACTTACTCATATACGAGTATGTTTAAGTAGTCTGTAGCTCGACTTCCAATCTTATAAAAAGCCAACAAAAGCCGCTTGAGTCATGTGAAAGTGGTCATTCTAAGTATTACAGTGTAGAAGAAGCCCATTGAACACGTCTCCGACGGAAGATTCACGACATTTTCACTTAGCACAGCGGATTATTTCCAAGCCCTTTTTTTGCTACAAGCAATGTTTATGGAAATCGTAAAACATTTTTTTACACGCTCTAAGACTTTGCAGCTGGTTGCGTTTATTATTATTGATATTGGAGCAAACAAAAATTTTTGTTAGTTATTTAAAAATCCGTCATAATAAGTCTCTTAAATTCTAATGTTTAATAAACACTTGCGAAATTGATTTTTAGAACATACAGTTACATTCAGTTCTTCATCAACGTTGATTTGGCAACAAGTTATGCATTTGATAATAATTTTATCATGAATTATTTTAATAAGAAATATTTTCTGGATATTTTTTTAATGCTTAAATTAAGGAGAACTTACTATATTTACCGATTAATAAAACGCTGTGGTACTAAATAGTACTTAGTTAAAAACACATAAAACAATTTAAAATCCCAAAATATTCCAGAAATAGAGGTATTCATGTAAAAAATAAACGCCACTCAAAATCCAACAACCCTAGTTAAGCCTCTTCGGACCTCCCGAAATTGCTCAAAGTATGCCAAAAAGACGACCACTAAAATCAATAACGCTATGCTTGGAACAATATAAACCACCTAAGTATGTACATGGAAATACATTACGTACGTATCCAAAGAAATCAGCGATATACCAAATCGTAATGTAAATGTATCCAAGACACCTCACCCTTGTCATTCAGTGGCCGGCAGAGTGTGAAATTAAATTCTACTTTCATTTCACTCCATTTTGCTGTGTGCTATGAACAGGAATATATATTTTTACAATGTGTTAGAGCACTTCTCGGAGTCTAAACAGGGTCTATATTTGTGTGAATTTATATTGGAACATGAATATGTCATTAGGTTTCTAAATTTGTGATGAACCACGTATCAGAAGGTATGACGAATGTTCGTGCTAGTGTGATTTTATTCAGTAAATAAATAGTTGCCTAGCGGTTTACTTTCATTTCGTCATGGTTGCTATTTATTTTGTCTTAAATTAGTGTTATTACATAAATAAGCGTGTGGTTTCATTACTGTTTATTCTGTCGCTTATTCCATTAAGCAATCGCAATCAAGGCCACTTTTTCTTTTTAAGGTTGTATGTTATATCTAATGTTGTATGACATGACGGTATCGTGGCGAAGAGGTGCAGACTCTCTTACTTACATCAGGAATTTCGGGCTTGCCATGAGTTTACAACTAGTCAGATTTGTCACATGTAATATTTAATGATAAATATTTTCTATGTATTTAAATATTTGAGAATGTCTTTGTGCTGAATTATCGAGGACTCTAAACTCCACAACAGCCAATGCCTTATTAAAAGGTGCAGTTTGATAATGGAAAATAGAAATAGATTTATTTTTTTGCTCAGTCTTGTTGCCTTGTAAAAACTTATAAGGTTCTAGATTTTAGTCATACAATTACTCTATAAATTTATTAAACTTTCTAATAAACAAATGATCCATGATCTAACTACAAACACGAAAAATAAAAACAATTAACTCCATAAAAAGTTATTCCGGCTGTAAAATTGGCGATTATATGAGCAATAACCACCCTGCTATCAGCTAAAGGATCTTACTGAAAACCGATACACGATCGCAACAGCCCAGTAAAAAATATTTATTGCCAATAACTCGGTGCCGTTACGTTTATATCGTTACTGCGATCATGGGTGTGCTCTTACAAACTGTCATAATGATGGTAAAGATGATTCATATGTGTGGTGCGAAGAGTTCGGTAAACATTATTGTCCCGTATTATTTATAGTGATGGACAAACATGAGGACTCTATTACCAAATCTCACAAAAATGGAAACGGAGTAGGAGAGATCTGTGGTCGAAGACGTGTTTGCGATGTCCCGTTAAGAGTGAAGCATTATGGAAAATTAATTGAATTTTTATCCCTTCTACTTTCTGGATTTGCATTGAAATAAAAAATAATGGATTTCACTCGCACCCTCCATCACCCCTAGGCCATTGGCTATTGCAGTTGGCATTGGTATGACACATAAGAAAAAGTTTTTACATAATAAAGAGATATGTTTTTATGTATGTAAGATAATACATTTGCTGAGAGAGCTGAATTAGACTCACGAAGAATTACTTCCTAAGTACTAAAAGAAGATTTTATTTATACTGTTACAACTCTTATTAATTTCATGGTTGATCACTGAAAATAAAATGCTATTTTTTCTAGTCACAGAACAATGTACATTGCATCTCTATTTGCATCAGTATTTTAACCAAATAAAGCTTTCTATTTCTCAGATGTCTGATATAAACCATGGTAACGACCAATAATTAAAAATTAAATAAGTTACATTGACCAAGGTCACGGAGGTCACCTTGATAGAATCTGAAATCATTTTGGCCCACTTTATTTGAACTATGGAGTTGGTCTATTATCATTAATTTTATGGGTTTGAAACAAACAGGATACTTATGTCCGTCTGGATGAAATGGGCGCTAATAATATAGAAGTAACATAACTGAACTTTGAACTGAAAGTTATAGATAATGATTAAGTACCTTAATAATTATCAATGTATGAATTTATCTGAATCTACATCTAAGCATGTGATTTAAAATTAAAATTTATTTTAACTACGTTTTATTAAAACTCAAAACTAAGAGAGCTAAGATTTATATTTAAACTTATTCTACTATCAATTGTAAAACAGACTATTATTTGTATATTTGACAAAGGTATTAGAAGACAGAAATAAGGCCGTTCTATATTTTTAAAAACCAATTGGAGTGAGCAAATTCAGTTTACTCACAATGACCACCTGTCAGTTTTAAATAGCATCAGTTCCATAAAGAACTAAACTATAGATAGTACAAAAAGTTGCAAAATGATAAATAAATTTTCAAATAAAACTAATCTATAATGGATTAAACCAAACTTAATAAAATATATCGTTCATGATCTACTAGTGGGTTTCTGCTTGGCGCGAAAGACCTCACTCTATTTTATTTAATAAGAGCTCTTAGTATTATGTTACATTTTCATTGTAAATTAACGGCTTTAAGAGTGTATTTTCAATGCACATTAATTGGTTTTTGAGCTTAATATTATTAATGGCAAGGGTCTGATCGTGGGAAAGTTAATAGTTTAGAAAGATATTGGTACTCGTAATAACGTTGTATTTTAAAAATATTCTTGCTGTAATGAAATCTGTATGTATTAAGTTGTTTCACGTAAACTTCACTTTGTTGCCCATTTAGAAGTAAAGATAATAAGAATTCAAACGTTTATAATAAGATAACACATTGTCGAAAGCGGAACGGATTTCACAATATATGCATATTATGCAACTAGCATTATTTGATTTTATAACTACATATCTCACCACCATAGAAACAAGAACAACTAGAAAATACCAATAATTTGACGACCGAGTGGTGTAGTGGTAAGTCAGTAGCCTTGCCTCATACGCGCAAGGTCCCAGGTTCCCAGGTCCTGGCCGGGGCATTCATTTGTGTGATGAACACAGATGTTTGTTCTCGGGTCATGGTTGTTTGTATTTATATATGTATGTTTAATCTGGATTCCCCCCCAGTTCGTTGTATGGTCATCCATAACACAAGCTCTGTTTACTTTGGGGCCATACAGTTGGTGTGTGTGTCTGGGGACAAAAAAAATAAATTAACAAAATAACAGATCGAATGCAACATACGAACAATTTGTCCATAGGGCAAAGTGGCAAAAGGCTGGCAGAATTTGACTTGTAATTGATTAGAGATAAAGTATAAAGTTGTCCTAATATTACTGGTACGCAAAACATTCTTATACGTATTTAAGTCGTTTTAAGCAGTTCAATTCTTTAAAAGAACAAAATGCGGATTTCCTTTAAATCTTTACATTCAGTAAGATAAAATTACTTCAGTTTTATATGCACGTATATGTAAACCACGGCAGGTATATGCAAAATGGTATGATTCTCGTTTATTTTAAATCACTATCCATGAATCAGTTCAATGACCCGAGGATAACACGACTAAAACCTAAATGGTGCTCCATTCATATCCATTTAATAAATTCTTCTGCACGTTTAATTTTTATGACGTAATAATCAGCTAAACCAAACGCTATTAATTCGACCTTATGCCGAAGGATCTAGATCGTATAATGGGTGTGAATATTGAACCTTCGACCCTTCGATCCCTTAGAGGACGGTCGGTAACCGCAATAAAATGAATTCTCAAACTTTGCTAATAGAAATATTAAATTCTTGAATTTCAATGTTACGTTGTTTTTGAAGACTGTTACAAATTATATTGGTTCTGAGGAGGCTTAAGGATTTTTCATTATGATGGAACATTTTAATAAACGGTTTAAGTGATTTCTTATGGATTTATTTCTTATGAAATTATAGGCCTTCGAACTTGATTACATAACGCTAGATTTTACACACCAAAAGCTGTTGTATTTTGGTTCTGAAAACCCGTTACGCACGTAACGAATGTTCTCAATATCCGGAGAGCTTAGTGAGATGGACAGCTTAATTGCTTACCATCATGTAGTTAGTTGGTTATACCTGCCAAAGTTAATAAGTTATTTAATATCTTTCCAAGAAAAAAATTATAAACTTGCAATATTCTCTGAGATGACAAATAGACACATAATCTTACAGAGATGGTTACCATTGTATCTCGATTTTTAGTTTCTAAATAAAAAGTGGAACATTATATAAAGCTGACGACATTTTGCACTTGCTTTTAAAGCTAATCTAGATAAACTCAAACAATAATTTTTAAATTATGCAAGTTCATATCGTACATATATTTTTATCATAGGCTTTGCTCGTGACTAAAACCGGGCTTTTATAATTTTTTTTTTGACTTCAAGAAGATCGGTGAAGTTTCTAAAGAACGAAACGCCAATAAAGATGGTAAATAAATTTACAACAATTTGAAAATAATCTGTGAAGCATTTTGCCATGATTAAAATATAGCACTTAAAAACAATAAACGAGCCATTTGTGATCTGAAAACGTTAAATATATTTTTAGTCCGGTATCATTGTCTATGGTACAAGTGACAACAGTGAGTCGGGCCTGCTTTTCGGCTTACAAGTTTTCACTTATTAAATTTTAATGAAAACAAAAACTTGCTTTGTAGAATATTATTTATAAAAACTAAGAAAACATCAGCACCAACGATGTAGACTAAACGTCACAAATGGCCGGTTAAATAAATGATATCAAACCATCCATACATTTCCAAACCCGGAAATAAGATCCAAAATAATATTTTTCACATAAGAAAGGTCCACAACTTTATTATACGATAAATTGCAGCGTTCGGCCTTCAATGCGACAGTTTCATTGTAACCTTAGAACTTCCAAAACTTTGCTGGTGTCCCTCAAAATGTGTCACATATGAATTTATGTGAGTTGGTAGTCGGACTTCTGCGAGGATATAGTAATTGAAAAAGTAGTTCTGTTGGTCTTTTGTTTGCTTTTTGTTATGATTTTGACATATTGTTATGTATTTTTGGTGATTTCTGTTAATATATGGTTGTCTTTCGTACAAATTGTTTGGAAGATTTAAGTACAACAAAAAACTTAAGCATACCTCATTACGTAAAAGTAAAGACAACATTGTATTGAGTTATATTGTATGGAGCTAATTGTAAGCTCTACAGATAGTTTATTTTCTTTTTAAAAGGATACTGCCATGATTGCTGCCACGAAGAAAGAATAATGTTTATTATTTTTTAAGTAAAATTATTTTATTCCATAAAGTATAAAAAATATGAAACCTAAATAATTGCTCATAATATTGTCAATGTTTATGTTGCTTCATGTTAAATGAGATGTAAATCCTAAATACGAGTCACCTGTATTAACTTTGGTGCCCATTACGGGATTAGCCACCCCTAATTAAGAAAGTACGTCAGCCTACGTAACAGTTTTATTATCTTGCCTCTAATTTCACGCCAAGGTTTTGAAAGCACAAAGGAGATTAAAGTGGGAACGCAAATTTATGGACTTTTTGTGTTACGTGCTGTTATAAAGTTGTGTAGGATATTAAAAATTGTGTACACACATTGTGGCGTGAATGTGTGGCTCACTTAATATGTTTTATTATATGGTTAGTAGCATTGGATGTGGTGTGTGTAGGCATGATTAGCTAGTAGGGATTGTTGGAATTAATATTGTGAAGTCTGAGATTATTATGCTGAAACTTGTTGGGACCATTTCGATGCAAAAATCATCATCATTATTCTTTTATTTTCTTTCACAATTTCACGAAAGTCATAAACATAATTTAACCAACAATTGCAAACAAGTTTGTGTGTACGAGTGAAAATTTGTAAAATATGTACAATACATACAAATCAAAATAATGTTGACAATAACCAAATACATAACAACAAACACTCCATTCATTAAAGAACATATTAAATAAACAATATTCACCTAGAAACCATAACATCGTATAAGATTTACGTGATGAAGCTACGTGACGTGATTCCTTCACTGCGTTAATTTTACTGAACGAATATCTATTTTGAGAAGAAAATACAATTATTTCCAACATCTCATCGTATACAGGCACATTATATAATATTATGCTAATGCAAGAACCGTACATTAGCGAGTACATAAGTCACAGTATTCGGTTAACATTTTATTCACAAGTTTTATAATTTGAACTTTTTAAAACTTATTTTAATATTTTATCCTAAAACACTTCACGTTTTATTGTGTATATATTATTTGGTCAGTTAGTTAATTTTATAAGCTATGAGCTCAAATTTCAAATACGAATTAACGACTTCATAATATCTTAAAACTTACATTCGTACTTGATGATCTTACGTGAAGCAAAGTTTCTCTGTGTTTCATTTCAGTCCCTCAATCAGAAATGGTGCTACCTTGCATTATGGTTACGTAAACGATTGAAAAAATTTTTTCATAATATCAAATACATACTTTTAATCTATGCCAATGAAAAATATGACGGGGCGTTGGAATAGTGCTTCATTTTAGATAAATATTTAAATAATACTTGTTAGATAACAAATTAACAAAGTAAGCAAACGAAAACGCAATTTACCTGATGGTAAGTGGAATGCTGTGCCCACTGACATGGTGTTAGACAGGTGTTATTGATTTAATAATAATGTTATGATTATTAAGCGATTAATAATTCTTCGCTGACCGTAGGCTTTGGATAGAATTGCACAAAGTTTCTTTACCTGAAAAATAACGATATCACGTGGTTGTAACGTACTGTAGCTAGCTCTAACTGATTCCAAGAACTCCCTCGTAGCTCACGCTCCCGTGGGAATTTTTGGATAAAATAAAGTCTATGTTATTTCTAGATAATGTTGAAAGGATTCGTTCAAAACCGTTTGGTAGATTCACACCTGTAATCTTAGATGGTTATCCGAGATTTCCTCCACAAAACTTAGTTAAGGAATTTTAAAGATTTTCTCAAATTTCACTTGAAATTGGTATTCTTGGTCATTAATTCAACCTTTCTTCCAGTGAGCTCTGGTGAAAAGCGGCTTTTTATGGTTGGCTGCCCTTGATGTTATTTTTGTTATGTTCGTCTACGGTCAGGGTTAATGTTAAATAAACGGTGAACATGGCTGAAAAGAAAACTATCTAAAATAAAATAAAAAATGCAGTGCAAAACAATTCACATATTTATCGTATATCATAATGGCGGCAGTAGAAAAAGACTGTATCAAATTAAATTTGGAATCAAGGAGCCTCTGACTGACGTGTATAATCCTCGGCTTTTTGTCCTGAACAGCTAAGTAGCTTTATCAATGATTCACATTCACGTGAGGCACCATGACTTGACGTTTGGGTCCTCAAGTCCAATGAGAAAAGTCCTCACGTCACGGAAGAAAATATCAACTAAAAATACCAGTATCCTCAACTAAGGTTACGTCGAATGCAGAGAAACGAGTAAACTTCTAAAAATACGGATTCTGTTGATTACATATTAAAATCAAACAATAAACAAACAAGAAATCTTTCTCTATAAGAATACGAGTTTAGGTATGTGGAGTGTGATCTTATTAAACTCAAAGTGTTTAACAAAGTTCGTTTGTACAATTCTTAATTGAACTACCTGCAATACCAATTGCATTACAGTAAAAAACAAACGAACTACAATTTGAAAATGAACAAGAACCGTCGACGTCCACAGGACTAAAGAGATTGGCTAGAAAACGTCAGCAAAATGCAAGTGAGTGGCGCTGTAACAAAAATAGTCCTTAAAAAATTCTGGCCAAGCCTACGAAGGCTGTAATTTAAATCCTGAAAAATCCAGTGGTACTTTATGTACGTGTCAAAAGTGTGGCCAAAAGTTCAGTGTATCAGAAAGACCAGACATATATTAGGTCTTTACCTATGAAATTGCCGTTTTTCACGAAATAAATGAAGCGTAATTTTTTTTATATATTTTTTATTTCAATTAATCAAAATAATCACCCATGCAATCAATGCATCTTTGCCAACGCATTGGTAGCTTATTGATGCCTTTCTTGAAGAAATCAGCTGGACGGGAGGCAACAAATTCTTCAAAGGCATTTTGTACTGCCTCTCGGGTATTGAATTTTTTTCCCGCCAAGAAGTTATCCAAATTCTGGAAAAAGTAGAAGTCTGTAGGCGCAAGGTCTGGTGAGTACGGCGGATGACGGAGAACTTCCAACCCCAACTCTTGTAGCTTGGAGACCGTCTGCTGTGCAGTATACAGGTCGCGCGTTGTCGTGCAGGAGCAGTGGAGCCGAACGATTGACCAAAGCTGGTTGGAGACGTGCGAGCTTCTCCATCATTGTGTTCAGTTCTTCACAGTACACATCTGCAGTAATGCTTGTCCCGTTTGGCAAGAAGCTGTGATGAATTACACCCGCGTTAGACCACTAAAAACAGTGACCATCACTTTTCTAGGAGTATTTTCGTTTAGAGCATTGTTTGGGTGGTCAACCAGGGTCCAACCAACTTGCTGAGCGCTTACGATTGTCAAACAGGATCCATTTCTCGTCACAAGTAACAATGCGGTTCAGAATTCCTTCATTTATTATGCCTGCTGAGCAGTGCAAGGCACGTCTCCACGCGTACTTCGCGCTGGCGGTCATTGAGTTCGTGGGGTACCCATTTGTCAAGCTTTTTTACCTTGCCAATTTGACGCAAATGCACCAATATTACTTTGATGCTAACGTCGAAAGCTGCTGCTAGTTCAGCCGTGGATTGAGTTTCATCAGCTTCCACAATTGCCTTTAATTCGTCATTGTCGACCAAAGTTTTCGGACGACCACGGGGTTCAAGTTTCAGGTCAAAATTTCCAGAACGGAAGCAGGTAAACCAATAACGGATGGTGCGTTCGTTTGTAGTGTTTGCTCCGTAAACGTCGTTGATGTTGCGTGCCGCTTGTGCCGCTTTGCTGCCACGACGGTACTCATACTCCATAATTACTCGAATTTTTGACTTATCCATGATGACGAAAAATGTTCGAATGCGTTGAAAACAAAACACTAACTATTAAACAAATGACGATTTTAGAAAAAGAATTCCATGTTTGTCAAATACAATTAATTTGAAATTAGAATTATCAGTCAAAAAAAAAATATTTTCATTTGAAATGGCCAGTACGGCAAAACGGCAGTTTCATAGGTAAAGACCTATTATAAACATTATAGCATAGGTGATTGTGAACAACAATGGTTATATATCAGTAGACATGTAGAAACAACATCCATAAAAAATGACGTTAGAACTTAAAAACAACCGCAAGCAAACTATTCATTATTTTCTTCCTTTAAATGGTGAAAAAAC
Source organism: Marasmarcha lunaedactyla (assembly GCA_923062675.1). NCBI lineage: Eukaryota > Metazoa > Arthropoda > Insecta > Lepidoptera > Pterophoridae > Marasmarcha > Marasmarcha lunaedactyla. The sequence goes on from OV281344.1 coordinate 4,591,678, forward strand.
TAATGTAAGAATTTTTTTTGAATACCTTACTAATCAGAGAACAAGTTGTATAAACTTCATTAGAAAAGGTTTCGTGATTCAAACCTTCGTGAAGAACTGGCTAGAAACGTACATTTTTTTTTTCAAAATAAATTTACAGAGTCTCTTTATGTTTATACAAAGTTATTCTTATCTGCATCCGTTGGCTCGGCAAGTCTCCATACCAATAGACCAAATAAAATGAAACCTATGACAGAGGTCACCATTAAAACGCATATTGAATGATTTCCGAAAGTTGAGTCCCACGATACGAGGAAGAGTTCTTATAAAAAACACTTCATTGAAAATTTAAATATACCAAGAATGTACTGTCTTTATACTGAATGGTTTATAAAACAACAAAATTATACCGTTGTTAAAATGGCAACAAAGCGTGTTATATGCCTACCACATAGGCATATTACTCATTAAGATTTGCCTAAGTCCTGACACGTGCCGCCACAGCGAGAGATCATCGCCGCCGCAGCCGCTGCCGCCGCCGACGCTGCATCGACCTAGTTACTTTAGCAGTAAACAGGAAATGCTGACGAAGACCCGAGGCTTCATTAAATATACGATTTAAATATAAATTACTTTTTAACCTCACATCGGTGAATTGTCACTTGTCTAGTAGTAATTTTTAATTTTGTAATTTTTAATTAATCTTAAATAAACGTATTCGCCAAATTAAACATTTTAAAACTCTCCAAGTCGTGCGGCCTTCATAATTAGCTTCAATATAAATCTGTATTCAACTCACAATATAACTACTAATTTTTTTTTAAAGAGTTTAGTTTAAAAGAAAATATCCTTGCTATAGTTTCACTGTTTTTGATGCTTTAGGGAAAATAGGGAGCTCAGAAATAGGGAGTTTTACTGCTTTTTTTAAACAGAACACGAGAAAGGCCGCATAAATTTTTCGTTATATTCCGATGGCTGTTATGGGCAAAATAAAAATTGTTACATTTTTGCCATGTACTTGTATATTTCAAAACTTCTTGGTATTTCAACTCAACTCAACTCAAACTCATTTATTTCACAAATTACTAGAGCAACAACTTCTATGCATGCCTGCATACAAAACTTGAAAAACATAGTTTTATATACACCAGATCAAATATATAAATATATTTTGAATTATAAGATTACCGGGGAAAAATACCAAGTTAAAGAATAAGAACAGTCCGATGTTTACAATTTAAAATCATTTGTGGACACTAGCCTTTGGCAGCTCGATATCAACGGTAATGTTATACGCTGGGCTGATGTGATGGAGGTATGCGTCTCGAATTACGCTATAGAGTATATTATTTTTTAAGTACAATATTGAAGACAATTATTCAGAGTTTGATCTGAACAATCCTCACTTTTCTTTAAGTAGACAGAGGAAACGCAATCACCCTCCTTGTAACACATTCATCGGTCTACAAGATGTAGAGTTTAAACCTGCTTATAGCCAACCCACTCCGATTAGTAAAGCTTTGCATGAAGACCTAATGAGCCTATGCAACAGTGGACTATAACGAGATACTAAAAATGAATCTGTTGAAGAAAATAACTCAGATTCAGAAATATAATGATTTAGTCTAGGCCTGTTTGTTGATTTACGAACTAAGTATTAATATACTGATTTAACATTTTATTGAACACTTATAGATCATTTTGTTTAAATTTTCATTAAAAATAGAGATAAGCGAAATTAAGCGCCTATGTTTAATTTATTTTATTTATTTATTTATTTATTTATTCGTGCCAAAGTAGTACAACATTGCTCTTAAAAGTATCTTAGAATAAAGGTGTAAGTACAAAAGATTACATATTTATTACAGTGCATTAATCTTAAACACTAGATTTATTGGCTGCAATTCTTGTTATAGAAAGCACCGCTGCGCCCTAACTAGACTACGGCAGTAGTCTGTACTAAGGGCTACAGCGCCGTTCCCAGTTTATCATGTGGGTGTTTATTTTACTTTATTTACATTTCACACAGGTTACTCAATACGTTACATATTTCAAAGTACAATAATGGCATTCTTAAACACTTCTATTAAGCAAAATTAAAATAAAAAAGAAAACAAAATTAATACATTTTGCGATATCCTAAATTTAGACAATTATTTTTAAAGTTATCAATCGAACACAAAAAGTTAGATAAAAATGTACCAGCCTTATACAAGCTAAATTATTATTAGCACGAATATAAAATACATAAATACAAATACAACATCAGCCCATAACATACACTCCAACTGCATTGGATTGGTTTTATTTTCCCATTCTAATCTAGAAACAAGAGTAGCTCTTCTGTTTCCCTATACGATTTACTCATCAGCCAATTTGAAATAACTTTTTTGCAGTTGGTATAGGTTAACATATGGTGGTTGGTGATTTTATTTATTTTATTATAGAGGTAAGGACCTGTGTAGTAATTAAACTGCCGTGTAAAAGAATATTTTGGAAGAGCTATAGTATGAATTTTATTTATACGCCGATTTTGATCAACAGTTGCCTGAGATTCAGAATGAACAGTTAATATAGTATTCAAAATATACAGCTGTCGAACATTCAATACTTTGCATTCTTTGTATAACTCAGTCGTTGGGAATTTACGCGGTTTGAAGTAAGCTACCTTAAGGAGCGCTCTGTAGGCCTTTTCAAGTTCGAACAGTAGTGTTTTGTAAATTCCACCCCAGGATGTAATACAATACGCTAGTATAGTTTGGCAAAGTGCAAAGTAAGTTGATTTGATAATATGCAAAGGAGCTATGTGGCGTAGAGTTTTAAAAATAAAAATAAGTTTGCGAAGTCTTGCGGTAAGTGCGTTGATGTGCAATTTGAAATTTAGGTTTTGGTCAATGATAACACCTAGATATTTTATTGTAGCTGATGACTCTATGGGTATATAATTATGTGTAATTGACCTCTTTTATTGTGATTTTTGTTAATTTTGTTATCTACTCAAATGTTAAAGAGTTTTAATTATTAATAAATAACATTATAAATAATAATATTATGTTTTTGTTTCTTATAAAATTGTATTTAATATATTTTTGAACCGGTATGCATTCATTTGTATTGATCTAAAACAGCAATGAATAATATAAATATTATTTCATCAAAAAAAGTTATTTGGAACAATACCCTTTAGGTATGTTTTAAAAATTACAACAATAACTTGCTAATAACTTGTTATATACAAGACTTATGAAACAAAATACAGTTATAGAAGTCCACAATGTTATTTTTTTAGCAAAAGAAGTAAAAAGACCTTGTAGATGTAGCCGACATTTTAACGAACAGGAACACACTACGTAAATCCAATAGTTCAGCAAAATCCGAGATCCGTGTTTGTAAAGTTCGAGCTTTATTTGGAACGAAACGTGTCATAGACCATATATTTACTGGGCGCGTTCGTGGCAAGCCAAATGTCAATAAATGACTACAAAAAGAAAACCCAATAAATTTTTTGTGAATTGTAGTTTTTGACATGAATTAGGTTTTATGGTTCAGCTAAAAATTTGTAATTTTTCGTACTATATTACTTATCTATACATAATACGTCAAAATGTTGACAGGTCAGGAATGGTCTTTCATCTTTCTAGGTCTAGCAATATAAGCACTAAATTACTTCCATGTTATAGTACAGCACCTGTATTAGTCTAAAATCCGAATCAAAAGGTTTCCTCCAGTCATGGGCTTATTTTGTTTTGTACTTAAAAATTATCGTAAAGCTACAGTACACAATGTGTAGTTTTATTTTCTCCAAATGATGTAGTACGCATTGCAGTACATGTTTTATCGAACGTCAATAAAAAAATACAAAAAAAAAAGTAGGCAAAGTGAACGCAATAAGAATACTCCAAGCATTTCCATAAAACAAAACAGAAAGTAATCTACTGTATTCCGATAACATTTAAATAATGTTCAACATAATAACTAATATATTTCCCTAGAGCTAAAAGCTCTTTTTTTTCTGTCCCCGAGATTTCCAGATATTTCTCTCAAGTAGGATTGAACGTTCGCATTGTTTAGGCCTGGATATTCCCAGTTTCCCGACGGGATCCTGGGATTTTTCCAGTAAATACGCACGTCAGCGCTTTGTTTTAGTTTTACTGGAATTGCTTGGTCTAATATTTATTGCGTAGTCAGAATAAAACCGGAATGTCAGTAACAAGACGTTATAAATTGCCGTTGTACTCATATTGAAAGAAATGTTTGTGTTTTTTCTTCATCTGGAACTAAATTGAAACTGGTTAGGGAGAATACCGATTTACTATCTCAGCTTTTTGTTTCTTATTTGGTACACTATAATGTGTATTTAAGAATAATTTTAAATAGTTGTATAAACGTAGTATTATTATATAAGCGCGTAGTAGTAGGAAAGTATATGTTTTTTTTACTGCTGAATTTGTTTGCAAATATTTTGAAATAAACCTAGTGTAAAAAAAACGAGCTCAAATTCATCTTCCTACTTTGTTTGAAACTTACTATCCTATTTCTATAAACCTTGCATCTCCCTTGCAGGTAACATTTTCAATATCACACCACCTAAATATTTGTAAGGGTGGAACATTTTCTGGCATTAAAATATTTCTGGAACTGACCATGTGCAATGATTCGTATGTAACGCGCTCGTTACTTTTATGCTTCTGGCTCATAAAATGAGTCGCTGTGTGGGTATACTTCATTCGAAGTACAAAGCCTATCTAAAACAGTGTATAAGTAATACACAGTTAGTTAACAAACACTTTATTTTTAAGTAATTTTCTGTAAAACACAAAAGAGTGGCTTTAAGATAAATTGTACCCATCCGGCTTGCTAGTCACTGGATAAATTATAAATTTTATTTATACCTATTATTTTGACAAAACCGCCGGAAAAAAAAACTTTGCAGTCTTTTGATAAAATTGTTAATTACATCAAAAAGGTATTTAGGTATACAATTTGACTACGAACTGAACGGTGCGGTTACGGCTTTATTTCTATTAATCTAATCTAACTGTATGGAGTTACTCACATTATAGGCCGACTGTATGTGACTAAAGCTGTCTTTTTAGTAGGTATAATAACTGATGTAATAACTGAGCGTACAAATAACTATTTGAAGTCATAATCCCAGTATTTTTTAAAGTAGAATAAATATATTATTCTTGATAAGGCGGGCATATTTATATTTAACATTAAAAATTTAACTCCTATCTGTAAGTTTTCCTGTTATTAAAAAAACAATCTTGTTTTGAATTTAGAACTATATACAATCTGTAAATTTAATATCTTCTACCCAGTTAAATACTGGCCATGTCTACACTGTAACAGTGCCGTTTATCTGACTCGTTTATCTTTGCAGTATCAGCAAACATTGTTTTGATCTTATCTGAAAATACACAATTTTTACTCGAAGGTCGTAGTATCGATAATGACAAGCCATACTCCTGAGTATGATATCGATTTTGGGATTAAGGTGACAAATAATTGTTTTTAATTATTTTATTACAAAATTTAATATTAACATGAAATTAAGCTGTATAATCTATAACAAATATATGAGATATTTTAAACACTGTTTATGTATTTTTTACTTTTTTAACCAAATTATAATTTTATTAAATATAAATTGCGCCATACGCTTTTTCTACCTTGAAGTTTCGAGTTCAAGTCCGATGATTAGATATATTTCCATCTAGATTTTTACTTTGCATCCTCACATAAAATTAATCCATCCCTCTTAAAGATATGAGAAATTTTATCAGGAATATATTCAAGCCAAACCTGTCAATAAACTATGTGGGTTATAAATTACCTTCAAAACCAATAGTATAAATTGTTAGAAATGTCACTTACAATTATTCACACTACTATCAGTCAAAATATACTATCCACCAAATTATTTCCTTGTATCAAAGTCCCTACTGACGAGAATTCCATTACCTCACCACAAGCCAAAAGCTTAACAACACGAAAAAAATCCTAATCTTTTAAGCCAGAGATTCTCCAAAATCATATCTCCAAGAAAAATATAAAATTATAGGGTAAGCTTATTTCACGCCAAGCTAAGTAATCCTGAATTAACACGGTGCAAATCTTCGCCTCCGCAGTGATCATTTGCGAGACGGAGCGCGACACACACTCAAGTTACTTGGTACATCTTCTAGGCAGTCTTAAATTAAGGAAATGTTATTACGAAATTCCAACGTGTGTCGAGTAAAAGCCTTGGCGAATTTTCCTAAAGGCCTAATGAACGTGCGAAAATTTACAACGATCCTAACCTTTTAGCAAGCTCGTGTTAGTATTCTGGATTACTGGTGATTTTTTTTCTGTATGTTTTTGTATGTTGTCTTGGGTCCTTGGATACTTTTTTATTTAATATGCAGATTATCGTTTTCTGAGTCTGCGAAAAGAATATTACTAAATACAGTAAACTATTACTAAGTAAAAATAAAAAATAAAAAATTGATTAAAAAAAAGACATGCGCGTATTATACCAAAATGTAATTATGCCTAAGTTTCCTAAGCTTCTAACTAAAAGAAGAAGTAAAGGAGGCTGAGTAGTCGTGGGCTAGACAGTTTAAAGGTGGAAATTCGTGTCAAATAATAAGTTATATTAACCTTATTATAAATATAATAAACCGCGAACGATGTAATTTCTGGAAATGAAATAAATTAAAAATATGTAAATTCACTGTGATTTTTATGAGTGGAATTTAGTTTTACCGTCGGCAATACTGATTTTTTCCCCCAATAATGAGCGAAAAGGACGAACGACATATACGTGATTATCGAGTCACTCACTCATCCATGCCACCATTCTGATACTCGTTTGTTTGGCTTTGTTCCATGCGAGTTGTTTTATGGTTTTCTAATTTCTTAGGACTTACGCTTGTTATACGGACTAACTATGAGTCTTCTTTACTCGAATACTTTCTGCTTGCCTATAGGACACCGAGAACCCGACCTTACATGAGGAATATTTTGTTCCTTTGGATACCCGATTTTGCATTTCGACATGGATCGCTGTATTAACTATGGCATTGCGTTTGGTCGCTGTGCTACTGTCGGCAGACGAGTTTTAAATGAAGAAATATTGGTTGTGAATCGACAATGGCGTATAATTGAAACAGCAAGTAATCTATTCTTGCGAATAATTTCAAAGTGAACAAGATAGTGATTTAGATAAATGTTTATCCTTTTTTGGGGAGCATACAAGGAGTAATAATGTTTATGTTATTGAAGTTTGCAAGGAAATTAGCAGCTGCTTTCTGCTAGAGCTGTCGACTTCAAATGCATCATGGCTTCTCCAGGGTCGAATCCAATCGAGACACATTAGCCGAAAGACACATTTCATTTATATATTAGTTGACAGCTCTCTAAGGGGCAGAGAGTTCATCCTTTCACATTACTGTAATTGTATTGAAGGTAGGAGAACTGTAGGCTGCTGAGCCCATGTGCTGTAGATAATATAATCTTATTACCTCAGCTGAGCTAGGTACCAACAAAATATTGTTCCATCAACTCAATTCTTGGATTATGCACTAATAATTTGATGATTATTAAGATGAGTAAATAATTTTAAGATAAATATGTTATGGTTTTATTTACACAGAGTTATCAATTTATTTATAAACTCCCATATAACATTCTTATATTTATGGAAAACAAGTAAGGAAGAAGGGAAGAAGCCATGTGGCCTGGTTAAAGACTGCTAGTCTTAAACCACTTACTTGTTTCCAGTCAGAACTATTTCTACATTTAGTTTAGTTTTACTTTTAAAAGTTTGTTGAATTTTGTATTTCATGTTTATATCTGTCTGTATTCATTTTTTATGTTTATCTTAATAGCATATTTATACATAAATATGTACCACCAACATTAGTAATCTGATAAATAAATCTCGTCACAAAAACATATATTTAGGTAGAGACTTCAAGATAGATATAGATATCTAAGTCCGAAATAATTTAAAATAACTTTCTCTTAACTTTATATGACACTACTAAAATATCTTATATCTTAACTTCTAGAAGTACAAATGTTATCAAATTTTAGGTGAACACTTCAAATGTATGCTTCTTATAGAAAACACAATTTTCAAGTTGCTAACACCATAGCCCAGAAATGTATGGGACAGTATCTGCCTCCTTTAAAATCTCATTAAATTCGCTAAAACCGTTTTGGAAGCTTTAGCTCCTCCTTTAGTAATTAATCGGCCTCAGTAACTTAATGACGGTTTTGGTAAATAAATAAAAAACATAGCTTTGTTCCTTAATTAAACTTATTAAAAAGAACTATAAACATGGTAGGAACAGTAAAAAGAATTGTCGTCAATTAAAATAGTAACATCAGGCATATTTACAACACATATAACTTTATTTTCACATCATTACGCTGATTTTTCAGTTAAAAGCTGTATAAAGATCATAAAGGCAAAGATTATAGCGCCGGGAAACATAGCTGGAGCGCCAGAAACTGTTCTTATCCAAGTGGTGTAATTTGACACTCTGGTAAAAAGCTCAGGTCTACTCGAAGTAACGCAATCGTTAGTTACACTCAGAAGTCCTGCTAAGACTCCATCACAGATGAGTGGGTTCCCTCTGTCAGTCTGTAAATATATAAACAAAAAGTTTAAAACTAATTATTAAGGTAAGATTTCATTATTTTATGTTTCCTTTATAATATGCACAGGTAGGTAATTAATGTTTAATAAGACGCACCCTGCATTTCATGAACATTTTGAACATTATTCTACCAATTCAATTAATAATTTTGCATGCATAGCTCTGATATAAGCTAAGTACTGTAAGGACTCGTCCGTATTATTAATATAAAATTTGAGTTATTTACGGATACGGTCGACAAAAGTTTATTAAAATTAATAAAAATGTATTTTTTTAATAAAAATTATTGAAAAGCTTAGCAAACAAACCTTTGAGCCAGGTTATCAAAATCGAAATTTATCTAAGACGCTTGAAATCAGTACGGATTGCCAATTTGGTATGGCTTTAAGAAAAATAATCTTGCTTAACAAATCCATACGTTCAAACAAAGTACGGTCAAAATGTTCACTGAGCCTCAACCGATACTAAACTCTGAGTTCTTAAACAATGTACATTTCTTCGACTTCTACACAACACTGTACCTGACATCCAGATGTCAGCATGTCGTAAGAAGTAGCGCAGACCATAGTAGGTAGCACATTGGGACTCTGCGAGTCTAAATTGTACTGCAGAGTGCACAAAATCTGATTATAGATGTACTTGTTGGCGTATCTCAAACTGACGCTAACCTGGAAAACAACAGTCGTTAATTATTTTTTAAAATGTATTTGTCTCCGATTGACTGGAAAGAGCATTCATAACTTTTGAATCGACTTTTATTTTACCGAGGTTATATGATTTATATAACACCCATTTTTTTTTATCGCCAGTTAAAAAGGGGTTTGTGACGATAATATACTGACATAACCGTAATAATAAAAGAAATAACAAGTTTTAGGTACTTATAATGTAATCAAAGTTCTGCCTAAGTGCCCTCAGCACTAGGGCCACATGAGTAGATAAACGGAACAGAGACAAAGCTTCTTAAGAATGTGAAAAATTGTTAACTATTTTGGTAGGTTTGTCACAATAGGTTAAGACAAATTAAATAAACATTTGTTAAATAGTTTTATTATTCAGTATAATAGAATACTTCACAAATTACTAACTCTAATAATTTTCTTTTTTATAGTTTTTGTTTAATAATAATTTATTGTTTCTTTTGATGGTGTGGTAAATTCTGAATCTAACATATAGTTTTTTCAAGTAATCTAAAGGGAAACACTCACATGGCATATCAAATTTACAATCTTTAATACTTTTAAGTATTTCATGGCAAATATTGACAATATTTATTTCAAGATCGAAAAATTCGCTATGATTTGCTCGAGCAATTCAATTTTATTTTTTCTAGTATTATTCATACACACAGTACAGTAAACAACCATTATAAATTTTAAAATACCACGTTTTTACATTAAAATATTTAAACTTGCAACTAACAAAACAAACAACGTGCGACGCAATGACCCTGAGATTGTCAACTGACTGTGCCTTTTGACAATCTCTTGTGACATGTCTCGCCGCGTACGTGACAAGCGGCCAGTGGTCACGCACATATGCCCCGCGCGCTTGTGTAGTGCAACCGATTCGTGTGGTTGTAAGAAGCTTTGTATCTGTTCCGTTTATCTACTCATGTGCTAGAGCCATAAATAAAAAGTCAATTTTGAAAAATTTTATAAATAAATAAAGTCACATTCAGTTAACCCATTCGTTGTTTTGTCATTCATACTGGTACAACATGGTCACTTTTATTGTGCAGTTACACAGTTAGCGGAAAACCAATCCTCGGTACGAAATTTTGTTAAAGATATATCCGCAGGCCTTGCACAGGCGCTAAAAGACTTGAATCGCAAGCCATCGACTTGTCCCAGTTTTGGAATGAGACTTAAGTGGTAAAACGGTTCAAATAATCCGTGATATAAGTATTGTCTTGGGCTACCATGCTACGGCTGCAGGTTGACAATTAGTCATTTGTTAGACATACCACGCATCATCAAGAGCACCTAAGTTCAATTATATATAACTTTATATATGTTTCATAGTCGGCCATTTTTCATAACTTTATCTGTTAAGATTGAAACATTAAATGAAAATCACTACTTCAATTGATCCGGAACTGTCAAACGTGACAAATAATTGGACCGGAAGACCAGATGGAAACTATTACCCGTCAAGGTAATTAGGACAGTTGAATAGTTCAAGCACCGGAAGCGTTCAATAGATATTGTTCCGTATAACTTTATGGGTAACTATGAAATCCGAAACAAGAATTTGGTTTGTAATTATTGAATTAATTAATTCTAAGATAATGTTTTGACACTTACCTAAAGATAACAAACACAAAAACAATAACAACAAAGGGTTATTATTGTAAATTGTTTTATTTAAACAATTATTCATCTATTTACCCTCTATTAAAAAAAATCAACGAGCGGGAAAGAAATAAATCGACATTCAAAAAGGTGTCCGAGATTCTTCTTCAAATTCTTCAAACAAATTAAAAAGTTTTAAAAGTTACCTTTTAAATATAAAAAATATAGTAGTCGATTCATACTTCTTGACATAACACAACATCCTTTATTTATTTCACAATCCAAAATATTTTACCTTTTTTGTATATTTTCATACTTACATAATTTGCTTTTACTTACTAAAGCTTGAACTTTCATAAAGATTCAAACCTAATTGTCGTCATTAAAAACATAAATAATAGAAAGAAAAAGAATAACTTACGTTATTGGAACTAACCAAGCCTCCCCAACCAGCCGTTTGACAGGTGTCAAAATCAAGCGGCTGATAATCAGTTGCAGGTAATGATATAGGAGTAACCACGCCAGAAGAAAAACCTGAAACCAACTGCAAAAAAAGTATATTTTTTCAGGCTGCATTGAGTGACTCTTTTTTTTTATTTGTACTCACTGTATTGTACAGGATGGCTTAATGCCACAAGGCGTTCTCTACCAGCCTTTAGGTTGTAGAAGGAGTGGTAAACAATATTTGAAGAAAGTGAGTAACGACGTTAAAACTAGACTTACATCTTTCCACCAGAGATGTGCGTAAAATCTAAGGCTGTGCGTAGCGAACGCTAACAGAAAACACGGGTTCATCAGACTCCTTGCACGTATTTCTAGCAAACATTTAAAGTACGCGTTCCTAAAAGGCCTTCCACTAAAGTAATTTTATATAATCTCAAATATAATACGATTTTAGTACATTTTAACATTAAAAATGAAAAGTGCATGCGTGTAGGTCATTTCTCAATCACGATATAAAACTGCTGAACCGTAGTATAGAGTATCTACCTACACAATACATATGTACAAAAATGATAAATGATTGAACTGAAGTAACTTGTAGGTCTGTCTTATATCACGGCTAAGTTAACACAAAGTCGAGTACAAAAATAAATCCCTTTAATATGCCATCGTATAATTATTGTTCTCTTCTGATAATTTTTAAAACAGAAAATTTGTTAATCTATTTAGGAGAAGACAACTTGAACTGAGAGTTGGATGAGAGTAATTTATCATTGTATATTTAATCAGATGAGCCACATTAATCTTGAAATCATTATCTAATTGTTACGGAAATCCACATCCGCATTTTTTTAAATCTATAAGTGATGTCTTTAAAACGCTTATTTTATTTTTGCGAAACTTGTGGAGTATATTGATTTGTCGTGGAATATCAGTGAGCTTATTCCAAATTGCTTGATGAATAATTCCTGCACAGTTATCATAAACACGAAATATTTATTCAGTGTATGCAAAATGTAAATAGTTCTCAGCGACCGAATACTACACCTAAAGTGTACGGTACACTTTTTTGTCACTCAGTCGTATTGAGTGAACGTTGTTGCAAGATTAATTTCTTATTGCTAAATAAGTAAACAACTGCCTTGAAACTCTAAAGTGTTTTATATACGATAAAGATTAGAAAAAACAAGTGGTATACTAATGGATAGTTTAGTATTGGGAAATAGTTTTGTCGTGACGTATCAGTCAGCAGTGCTCGCAGTGAAAATTCCCAAATTTAAGATCTCCACGAGGTTAATTGTTTTTGTGTTTCTATCAAGTCACGTATTTTGTTTTGTATTTCTCTAATAAATTATTATTTAGTATTCTAACAAGTTCTACATATTGTTATTCTTAATTAAACTATGAATGAAACTATAAATATGACTCGAGAACAAAAATCTGTATTCATCACACAACTGAATGCCCCGGCCAGGACTCGCACCTGGGATCTCCGGCGTATGAGGCAGGACTTCTAACCACTACGCTACTTGCAGCAAAACAATTATGATCAAACAATGACATTGCCTTAAAAACAAATGGACTTCTGGTCTACATTCAACAGCGTCTGAGTAAAAATCTAATGTACATGTAAAAATGGTATGAATATTCAACCAGTCCTGATTTGTTCGGTCGCTCGACGACACGTCCAAAATGCCATACTGCCTGGTGAAACTGTTCAAAATTTGAACGCTCTAAATAGTTGAAGCTGCATAAGGTTAAAAGGTTGTGCCAAGCAATAATCAGCTGTAATGTGAGGACACACGAATAAAATTTCAAGTGATTTAATTTATTCATAATTCTGTACATGTGTGGGTTAATTCTGGACACTTTTACGTCATTTTTGTATTAGACCCACCGTCCATATGTTTTTACGGCAATGTTAAGTAAGTACTTAGCAAAGTGCCAACAAGCTGATATCGTTACTCCCAATGTTTGATGATACACATTCCATTGATAGTGATTCCATTGATCTATATAGGAAATTCAAAAAATTTTCATTTCATATACTCGTAATCTCCAGAGTAGAGTTACAGCGATAACAGATAAACAAAGGTTTTAACGAAGTGTGATAGTGCTATTAGATATTCTGTGAAAATTTAGATACCAATATAGAATCACTGTTTCCAAGAACATTTTCAACTTTTTTTTTTTATTGTTCCCCTCCGCGGGAAGGGCAGGAGGATAAAAATGCCCTGACGCATACTCTGGCGCGATTCCAGAGTTATGTGGGACTCGTCCCGATGCCTACCAGAACCATACCCACTAAAAACCCCCTGTCGGCTCGTGCATTTTTGCCACTCAGCCCTCATCTGAGCGACGGCCAATTGGAGAAAGAGGCCGCGCTAGCGGGGCCCAGAAGGGGTTACCCGCTGGGATTACATAGCAATGAAGGTGCTCAAAGCACTGAAGGTGAATACATAGCACTGAAGGTGCTCAAAATGAAAATCAATAATTAAAACAAAAATTAAAAATTGCAAAATAAAATTGAATTAATTCGCATTTACGTTAGAATTAGGATTTACGTTAGAATTAGAATTTACGTTAGAATTAGAATTTGCGGCCAGAAGGGCTTCGAGATCGGCTGACAATCTGGTGGATGAGTACGCTTGCGCATTCCTACGCCTAGCGGCTTTGAACTTCGAATCTAAGACAGGAGTAGTATATGAGACTGAATCACGAAATAGAGGATTGGGATGGGTTTCGGAGCGTTTGAAGAACGCTTCAGAGAGTGTTTTGAGGTGTTGTTGTACTGTAGGCAGTTCAAGATCTCTATGCAAGTCCGCGTTACACACGTACCACGGTGCGTTTGTGGCCCTGCGGCAAAAGAGGTTTTGAACTACCTGCAGTTTGTGAAGGCGTGGGCAAAGATTGGCGAGGCATATGTCATGACGGGTCTAACGCAGACCTTGTAAAGTGTACGTTTGTTTCTGAAAGACATTTTACTTTTTCTACCTAACATGCTATTTAGGCGGCCTAAGTAGTGACGAGCGAGTTTCGAAACTCTTTCGACGTGTAGCTTGAAAGAAAGCGTCGGTTCTAATGTGACGCCTAAGTATTTAGTACTGCGCTTCCAGGGGATGGGAATGCCTAACATTCGAACGTGGGGATCGCCAGCGGGACGACGGCGTTTGTGGTCGAAGCGCATCGCAGAACTCTTTTCAGGGTTCACATCGATGCGCCATTTATGAAACCATACACCAAGAGCGTTAACGGCCTTTTCGAGTCTGGTTACAAGGTGCCGAACACTGTGGCCTTTGGTATAGAGTGCGGTGTCATCGGCAAAGAGGGCGAGTTCAACGCCTTTCAGCGGGATGGGAATGTCGTTGGTGTACACGGTGTACAGCAGAGGGGCGAGGACTGAGCCTTGAGGGACTCCAGCCTTAATGGGACGAGGCGCAGAAAGCGTGCCTTCGTGTTTAAATCGAAACGTACGGTCTTTGAGAAACGACGCTATTAACCTGACTAGGCGATCCGGTAAGCCTATCTTGTAGAGTTTATAAACGAGACCGCTGTGCCAGACTTTACCGAAAGCCTTGGCTACGTCAAAGAAAACCGCGACTGTTTTATAACGACGCGGATAGAAACCGTCAAGTATATAATCAACGATTCGATGGACTTGCTGAGGGCAGGAGTGTTTAGCGCGAAAGCCGAACTGATGGGGAATAATGAGAGGATCGCCATCCGTTGGAAACAGATGGTTCCGCATTCGAGAGAGTATGACTCTCTCGAGAAGTTTAGACATAGCCTTGAGGAGGCTGATGGGTCTGTGATTAGCCGGGACGTTCAGAGGTTTGCCCGGCTTGGGAATGCCTATGACTGTCGCTTCTTTCCAAGCTTTTGGAAAGTAGCTATGGTCGAAGCAGGCATTGAAAATGATAGCTAACAAGGTAAGCATCTGTTGAGGTAGGTGCTTAAGTGCGTGGTTGGAAATTCCATCCGCACCCGGAGCCTTTTTGGACTTTTGGTTTCTAATGAGAAGCAAGATTTCATCATTAGAGACTGTGACAGGGTCGGCGGTGATGGGGAGAGAGTCTCTGCGAAGGACCTCGTCCTCCACCGCCTGGATGTGTGAGGGATCAGCAGGTTGCGTGCTGGGCGAGCATTGTGCGGCAATGCTGTCAGCGAAGCATTCGGCTTTTTCTTCGACTTCAAAGGCAGTAGTGCCATCGGGACGAGTAAGAGGAGGAACGTGAGAGGCGGTGTCAACGCGTAAGGCTCGAGCCATGCTCGCCACGCTTGGTGGGACGGAGAGATATTCGCCATGAGATCGTTCATCTGAGTGTCTCGGAGTTCCGCGAGGCAAGACCTAACTTTACGTTGAAGCTGATTCGCAGCTGTTCTATATGCGGGCGTGGGATATTTCTTGGCTCTCCGGAGAGCCGCGTTCTTAGCTTTAATAAGATTGCTAACGGCTAAGGGAAGCGTGGGTTTGCCTTGCTTAGCAACCTTTTCGTTGTCACTGATGGCTGAGTTGATAGCATCAGTGAGAGAATTTACTAATGAATCAATTTTATCCGGGCTATCTAATTGTTCGGGAGAGATCGCGAGTGGAGAGTTCGGGGCCTCTAAGGCTGAAACTAACGTATTTTTAAAACCTTTCCAGTTGGTAAAGGTCTTAGGAGATGAGACGTTATCGTTCAGCGGTCCTAGCACGAGGGAAATGGGGCGATGGTCGGAGCCTAGGTCATCGAGCGGTTCGAAAGACCTGAGGTCGAGGTTGATTCGCTTGACTATTGCAAAATCGAGGATATCAGGAGAGTGGTTTGGGTTGTCGGGATAGTGAGTGGGAATGATGGGGGAGATGACATCTAAGTCAAGTGAATTTGTGATGTCGAGGAGAGCGATACCGCTGATGTTGGTTGATAGGCACGTCCAGTCAGTATATTTGGAGTTAAAGTCTCCGAACATAATGACTGAATGGCCGAGGGCGAGAATGGCCTCAAAGTCGCTGCGGATTGGTCTGGTACCACTAGGTATACAGATTGAAGCTATGATGATGGTCAGATGACCAGTCATAGCCAATCTACACACAGTAGCTTCCATGCTGAGGAGAGGAGGGGTAGGGAGAGGGCAGCAATGGAATCCACTTTTGTAATAAATAGCAGTGCCGCCGAAACCGTCGGAGTTGGGCCTGTCGTTACTAATAAACGCGTACTTAGGTATAGCGAATCCCCTGGAGCGGTTTGGAGTAAGCCATGTCTCCTGGAGAAGGAATAAGTCAGGTTCCTTGTTGTGAAGGAACAGTTTAATCTCGGGAAGGTTGGTGTTCAGGCTACGAGCATTAAAAGATACTAGGGAGAAGCCCTTGGGTTTAATACAACTGGACGCGAGATTCGCGGGTCTAGACATTATAATTTACTTATATACAATTTTATACAAAAATAAAAAAAAATAAAAAATTCATAACGAACTTAGAAGCGAGTGATGCTCGGCTAACGCAAATAGACGCTCTTGAGGAGAGCGGGCGGCTCGCAGTTTGCGTGCGAGAACAGAAATTTCCGTAATGTCGACGTTTTGAATGACGTCGAACACGGTCTTCATGTCCTCAGCCAGCGACGACTGAGGTGAAGATGACAAAGCAGGACGCGGCCCTACGGAAGCTACGGGAGCTGGGATGGGTCGGGAAGGTGCAGGCGGGACAGCCGGACGCTGCCTCCAAGACAGAGCCGGAGTAGGCGTCGGCTGAGCGGGCTTTGCTTCCGGGGGACCCCGGTTGCGCAGCGGCGGGAAGTTAGCGGGAGTGAGCGGCGGCGCCAGTTTAGGCGCGACCCTCTTGGCGGTGGAGCGCGGAGCACACGGGCAACACCTGTAATTAGCTGTGTGACCGGACTGGCCGCACAGCACACAGGCAGGGGGGGAAGTGGATTCGGGAGTGCGAGTGCACTCCTTTGTAATATGTGGATCCAGGCACTTAACGCACCTGGGGGGAGCTGAGCAGTTAGCCGCTGCGTGGCCGTAGAGCTGGCAGCGGTGACACTGCACAGGGTGACCGCGGGGGTTGGGACGCTCGACAGAGATATTTGAGTATTAGACAAGATAACTAAAGCTAACGGAAAGCGCCTACCGCGGTTAGAGTGCATCTTGTGCACTGCTTCGGCCGGGAAACCCTGGGACTTAAGGTCCTCGAGGATTTCTTCATTCGCGAGCTCAAACGGGACGCCCGTAGTACTGCGCGGATCTTACGCTCCTCCGGGAGGGCGTAGGTGTGATACGCGATTTGTTTTAAAGAAAGTAACCTGGTGAACGCGCGGAATTCGTCGACGGTCGCGACCTGAATTTTAATTGTATCGCCAGCGTTGGTGGCTTTTAAGTAATTAATTTTGTGCTCTTTGCACAAGTTAGAAACCGCGGTCCAGCGCGCTTTTTCATGCAGGAAGACGGGCGGAGGGAGCTGAGGTTTCGGCGGGACGGGAGCGCAGCGCGTCGCTGGCTTCGATGGGACCGACGGAGACGCGGTCACTTCGAGTGACATGAGCGGCGTGGGGGCGGGTGTAGAAGACACCGGGGTTGGCTCGGGTGTTGAAGACACCGCGGCTTTTTTCGAACGCTTCTTAGAGCGTTTGGTAACTAATTGGAACGCGGGCTCAGGAGAGCCGGTTAAGGTGGCGGCGACCGACGAAGCTTCGGACGCGGCGGAGTCTGAATCGCTCCCAGGAGCGGTAAGCTTTCTACGAGATGATCGCGAGGATGAGACCGACGCGCAGTCCATATCGGATGGAACGGGAGACGCGGGAGAGCTATAGACCTGAGGGGTCTGGGCGTTGGAGGCCTGAGGGGCTGGGGTTGGGGCCTGAGGGGCCGGGGACGCGATTGATGCCTGCAAGGCCTGCGTTAGGATGTCTTTCGGGATGGAGACGCCTGCCGCAGCAAGCGCCTGGGTGAACGCGTTCGCGGAGTTAATAACGCTTAGCGAATCCATTAGGGAGGGTTGGGACAAAAATAAGTATAAAATAAGTATGTCACAAGATGCCTAGTTCCTAAAAACCTAGCGAACCCTAGCGGCTAACCTCCCTACCAGCGGTAGGGGGGCTGGGGAGAATAACTTAAAACTAATCGTAGTACGCCGTAGGCCGCTACCTAGAAACCTAAAAAAGGGTACGCAGGTAAAGAGTTGACCGCGTTAGGGTCAACCTTTACCAACAGAAAGGACAAATACACACGAAAACACACAGATATGATAAAATAAATATGAAGATAGGAGAAAAATAAATAAAATAGAGAAGAGAAATAAATAAAAATAAAAGGACTTGTTCAGTACAAATTCGTTGTCACCGTTAAGTATCCTTTGTACTGAAACCAGACTACTTACGCTGGGCACAACACTGCACTCAGCACAAGCACAACACAACTTAGCACAGCACTTTGAAGACTAAGGGGCTTAGTCGCAAAGAAAAATCGCACTTCGATAGCACTCAGAGGGAGTAGAAAAACCTTGAAAACCGTAGCACGGAACCAACACGCTAAACTGTGACGTCAGTAGACTGAGCGCCACGGAATATCGGGAAGGGACCGATCAACGGAGAACGGGGTCTTGCACGTCCGCACCGCGTGGCGATCGGAGCGAGAATGGGGAACATTTTCAACTCAAAGTTAGATCTTATATAGATATTGACGGCTTTATGTAAGGAGGAGACGCAAGCATTGCGCTTAAAGATTTAACATTTGTTATCAAAAAAAATACACGTATTGACCTCAATTTAAAATTATAAAAAGGGTGAACTGCTTATTGCAGTAATAATGTTATTGCGATTATTGAGAAAATTACTTAGACTACAGGCTATTACTGAGAAATCTTAACTTAAGCTTCTAGATTGAAATGAAATGAAATGAAATATTTATTTCTCAACTACTTGCTTGACAACTACTTGTTCTTATTGATGTCGAATAAAACATGACTTTACTACCAGTTCGAAAAAACCTTCGTGAAGAAGAACTGGCAAGAAACTTCACAGGTATATTTTTTTTACAGAATCACTTTATGTCTATACAAAGTTAGCTCGGCAAGTCTCCCTCCCCCCAAGTATCCAAACGACGAACACCCTCAAACGGCACCCGTTCAGTTAACGCGGGATCCAGCCATTGCCCTCCTCAACCATATTAGAAGGATGCTCCAGTTATATACAGGGTAAAAAGAAATTAGACACATTTCTTCTAAGGGGTGAAAGTAGACCTTATTTAAAGAAGAATCAGTCACATGGTACCCTGTCCGAAAATCAGTAGTTTTGAAGATATTGTTAAATTTAAATTTGTTTTAAATCTCAGATTTTCATTTTTAAACCCATTTTTCAAAAAATATTGACATGATCTGATTTTTTTTTGTTGTTAGTCTGACACCTGATGAGTCAATCTTACTTTTCAATAACTAGGGTGGGCAAATTACTGTTAACTTTCTTAAAGAACTATAAAACCATAAATTTACTTTTAAAAATCATGCTTTCAGTCAAGAAGATGAAGAATCTTTTTAAAAAATTGTATGGAACGTTGAAATTGCGTAAAAAAACATCCTTGTTTCATTAGCTATTCTAAAAGGTACAAATGTTTATTAAAATCTTAAATTATATACCACTAAAATTACAAGTCGGCAAGTAATGAATAATCATAATAAAATTAAATTATTGTTAAGAAAATGATAAAAATCTATTTATTTACAATTAGTAACGTTTTCTTTTTATAAAAAAGATTTCCTAAATTACAATTACATATTTACAACAGTCATTTCAATTTCATTTTAAGTCCTGCTTGAAATGTGAACCTCGGTTCCTAATACACGCACGTAATCTTTTTCGAACTTCACTTTTTGTCACCCGCGATGTTAACGTCGTCCTGATATGTTCAGCTGCGTCAAGAATTCTTTGCCTAAGCTCCTCTACTGAACTTACTGGCGTTGCGTACACCAAACTCTTCAAATGACCGCATAAGTAAAGTCGCACGATGTCAAGTCAGGACACCGTGCTGGCCAAGGAATCGGCCCACCTCAGCCAAACCAACGGCCCGAAAAGTTGGTGTCTAGTCATAAACGTACACCCAGGCAAAATTGGGCTGGACATCCATTATGTTATTAAATCATATTTATTGAAGTTTTCATTTATACTTCAACAGCGAGTATAAATTATTCTCAAGAAAATTCTCATAAGTTTCTCCATTAAAATTTTGAGGAAAATAATAAGGCCCAACCACGTGTTTGTCAATATTACCCATCCACACACTTTTCACCCTTCTGGGCTCATAAATGCGCATATGGTAATTTGTTATTCAGTCGCGGGCAAACTTGGAGTCAAGAGATACGTCCGTACTTGGGAAAAGTGAAACTAACTAAAGTTAACATGTGATTCAAGTCATTGAATTTCACTAAATAAGCTTTGTATGTTTGTCTAATACATAATAACAATATTTCCGAAATAAAAGAAGCCGAACAATAGACATTTTTCACAAAGCAAACCGGATTGCCACCTGTGTCGTATTTCCGAGAGGTGCTCTATGTGGACATATAATAATAATAATAAGAATTTGGATAGCTAATGAAACAATGAAGTTCTTTATGCAATTTTTATACAACGTTCCATATTTTTTTTTATGAGTTTAAAAATGAAAATCTTAGATTTAAAAAAATGCAAATTCAACGATATCATAAAAAATACTGATTTTCCGACAGGCTACCATATGACAGATTCTTCTTCAAATAAGGTCTACTTTCACCTGTATAAATACATTGGGGAATTTATCAACGAAAAAGTTTCAAAATTTTCTGTAACTTATTTCGTGAGTCGGGAATAAGTACTCATATGGCCTTTTTCATATTTCGCCATTGCTTAATAGTTCCTAAATATATGTACTATATTTGTTGTTTGCCCTTTTAGAAACACCCTTATGTACTTCATATTTTTGATTTAAAAAAAATGTAGCTCTTTCAAATGAATAAAAAATTGATTTTGATCGACTTACGAGCTGTTTCAGTTAAGTGGCCTTTAGTTAAAATTTATAGCAATAAAGATATAACAAATTACTATCGTTTTCGTTTGCGGGATACAGTTTCTTCCTTGCCGAAGCTAGAAAGAACTGGAATATTCTGTCAAGTGGTTCAGTTTCTCCTGAAAATCTTTTAATTAAATATTTTAGAAAGGAACAAACTTTTCAATACTTCTATTTCGATATAGCACGCTCGTCTTCTTGTCGTAGGAACTTGGGAATCCAGGCTTTGGTTGCACGCTCCTCTATTTTCTATAGTTGTGACTATTTTAGACAACCCAAGCTTTAGAATAAATTGTAGTTTGCGTATTGGTGCAAAATTATATGCTACGCTCCATTGAGGTTTCAGTAAAATTTCAAAACTATTGCTGAGTGAAACTCGCGACCTTGTTTAGCACAACGTTTGTCGGTACCGATCCAAAGCGGTTATTTTTCTAGCTTGTTGATATTTTTATTTATTTTTCTTTTCATTTAAATTTTTTTGATTACTAAATTTAATTTTGATTATTTTATTATGTCATAACAAAAAAATATCCGGTCCGTTAAACAGTTGCTTAATTATACATTAAAAAAAAACAATATTTTGATGTACATGTTGAGTATTAATTAAACATTATGAGTCTCTTTAGTTATCAAGTGTATATAGTATGTGTCAAACCACTAAATATAGGATAAAAATAAAGTTCCGTGGTTACACGGGACGTTACGGTCACTCAGTATTTACTCAAAATCTCTATGACGCTGTATTTAGATTCAACTACCTAAGACCCAAATTAAATCTTGGTAAAGAGAAAATGTTGATAAAGAGTAACTTACTCCAAGCACAGCGATATCAAATGCATAGGCTGGTGGTCCGGTATACTGCGGGTGAATAGTGATGTTCTGCACATTTCTCACATTGTTAACCGTGTCGTTTGTCAGTTGAGAAGATCCGGCGAAGACGCGCAATTGGCTGGCGAGCATACTGTGGATATAAATAAGTTATTAAAAATATTATGGCAAAGGAAATACCTGAGCCGAAGGAGATGTTTTAATTATATTCATTAACCCTTACGGCAATTTGTAGTCTACTACAATTACTTAGCTGACTGTATTTTTAAGACAAGTTGGAAATGAAATGTGTCAGTTAAGAAACTTAATAGAACATAATCACGGTCAACTTTCAAAATTAGGACCATTTATTTATGGTACAGATGCCCGTAACGTATATACTGGGCTTGCTGTATAAAAATAAGTACACGTAATTGTTAACGTTGAGAAAAAAAAAAATGTTAAAATCCACAACAGACTTAGTAATTCCACCGCCAGTCAACCTGCAGCTGCTTCTGGCGGAAATATATATAATTTTTTTATGCTTGGGTTTTCAATCAATATTTACCTTATAATTTAATGAATTTACGGGATTCTCCGTGATCCGCGTGAGTCCGCGATAATGGTGCTTGCAACAGCATCGAAATATTGGACGCGGGAAATAACAATCGAAAATCGTGGTAAGACCCGTAAATTCATTAAATTATAATATGTACCTTAACAATAAGAGGATTCTGCTTAATTCACTTATTTAATAAAAACTCTCCTACAAAGCACATCAACAAAACAACAAACAATCTATTTTATACTACTATACTTTGTTATAATTAAAATTATTTTAACTAAAGCGATAAATTGCCTTGTTTTTTTTTTGTGAAAGAAAATTTTGTTTAAAACTTGTTTATAAAATAACACGCAACAGTGCCAAAATTAAAATAAATTTTGCGAAAAATCTCCTTTTGAACTACAAAAAAATTCTAAATGTTGACGATGTGGGTTAAAAGGGTTAAGCAATTTCATACATTCTTGTTGAATACCGTTGATCCTCTTTTAAAGGAAACAAAATATTTAAGGCCCGCTGTGGTGTTTAGCTGTACGCATTTTTATTTCTTTTTAGACAAACGGCTTTTTAGTAGCCGTTTAGAAAAGTTTTCGGAGCACGTATTTCAAATAGGTTACCGTAAACGAAGCATATGATAGAATTAAAGTGGTATTTTTAGAATAATATTTAGTATTTACATCGATGTCGATTGGAATATATATTTTTAAATGCAACCGTATTTTTTTTTATATTGTTTAATGAACATTAGGCGATGTGTATGTCAATATTGTTTTATAGGAACCTTTTGAGTTCGTAGCATCATAAGTAGTGTGTGTGTATTTAAAACGTATTAGCAAAATCTCTAGAAACTCTTTCTTCTTAGTCCACCCAGATTACAAGTTTTAAAAGCCTTAAGTACCTGTACACCTGTGTACCTGTATCTGAATAAATTCATACATATATTATTTAAAAAATTTTGTTAATTATATTCGCCACAACGTCTGTTTAAATTATATTTTTCAAAACGCCTTCGCTACTCTATTAGTTCCAGCTAGATTGGCAGAGGTAATTACTAGTAAAATAAAATACCTAAAACGTCTCTGTATGTCTAAATCTATTTAAAAATAATCCGTAATTCCTTAGAACATGACGCGCTGTGAGGGAACGAATTTATATGACTGTGAGTTATTGAAACCATCCTTCGGAAATTACAAAAATATATTGTTGCTGGCAAGTGACCAACATGTTTTGCGTTATATTAATATAAAAACTGTTTCCTTTGTCTTACTTACGCTGGTGTCTCTTTGTGTGAGTGTAGTTTCAATACATGTAGATCAGTTAATTCATGATTTATCGTCAATTGTAGTACCCATTTTTTATTTGAAAAACATACTTAGTTACTTACCCTTACTCAAATCCAAATATTGTTTCTCAAACCAAACTTGTTCTTGTTGTCGTTATATAAAGCCTGACTCAACCACCAGTTTGGAAAAAACCTTTGAGGAGCAGAACTGGCAAGAAACTTCACAGTATTCATTTTTCGAAAATAAATTTACAATAACTTTTATATCTATACAAATAAATTTAGCTCGACAAGTCTCCCTCTCCATAAAATGAAATGAAATGAAATATTTATTTCTTAACATTGACAATTACTTGTTCTTATTGATGTCAAATAAAACAAGACTCTACCACCAGCTCGAAAAAACCTTCGTGAAGAATAACTGGTAAGAAACTTCACGGGTATATTTTATTCAAAATAAATTTACAGAGTCTCTTTATGTCCATACAAAGTTATTCATATCTGCATCTGTTAGCTCGGCAAGTATCCCTCCCTCCAAGTATCCAAACAACGAACACCCTCAAATGGCACCCGTTCACGAGTTAAAGCGGGATCCAGCCATCGCCATCCTCAAACATATTAGAGGGAAGTGAGCGACCCATCACCCAAAGCCATTGAATCTCATCTGCCGCAGGGCCACAAACGCACCCTGGTACGTGCGTAACGTGGACCTGCACATAGATCCTGAACTAGCTACAGTGCAACAGTGCCTCAAGACACTCTCGGAAGCGTTTTTCAAACGCTCCGAAACCCACCCCAATACCTTAGTTCGAAAGTCCGTCTCGTATACTACCCCTGTCTTAGATTCGAAGTTAATAGTCGCTCCACCTAGAAACACGAATGTAGCCTCGCTATTGTCAGTGATCTTGAAGCCCTTCAGGCCGAAATTTCTAATTTTAATTCTAATTCTCCTTGAGCACCTTCAGTGCTATGAATTCACCTTCAGTGCTTTAAGTACCTTCAGTGCTATGTAATTCCCAGCGGGTAACCCCATAAGGGGTTTTTCCTCCAATTGGTCGTCGCTTCCGATGAAGGCTGTGAGGCAAATGATTGCCAGAGTAGTTTAGGGGGTTTTTTAGTGGGTAGTTGGCTCTTGTAGGGTCGGAGCGAGTCCCACATAACCTCGTATCACGCGCGGCGGGGTATGCGTAAGAGCATTTTTTACTTCCTCCTACCCTCCCCGCGGAGGGGAACAAAAAGAAACTCTGCATAGACTATCCAAACGACGATCATCCTCAATCAGCACCCGTTCACGGGCATATTACGGGAGCGAGCCATTGCTGTACTCAACCATATTTGTATTTAGTTAAATTGTTTGTCGAGATAAATACTTACGCAGTATTATTCTCGTGTTGAACACAAGATGCTGTTGTTACTACATAGTGTAGATTGAACAGAACTCCCCCGCAAAGGTGGCCTCTGTTCGCAGTCGCGGATTGACTGGCTAATTGGATGGACACCTGAGAAAATTAAACGTTAAATAAGTTTAGTACCAATATTTCACCAAGTTCGAGACACGTAGTCACTATTAAAATTGATAATTGGTGTCAAATGTAGGTTGCAAATTATTTATTTATTTATTGTTTGGGACAAATAACAACCGTGCATTTAAATATTACAATATTGTTTTTCTTAAAGATAAACACTTATTGCAGATCATCAGCATTATCCACGGTATTATTATAAACGCGTAAACGCGTAGCAGTGCACCATAAAACCTCTTTTATACACATACTGGGTATCTTAATTTACCGGGGACGGTCACAATATAGGAAAAAGGGCGCTCATGGAAAAAAGACAAAACATTTTCAATTCATTTTAAATCACACATATGTTTACATGATACATGACGAAAAATAAGTAATTCATTTTCAAGGCCTATGAAACTTGGTTTGATTTTTCCATTTGAATTTTTACAATAATAAGTTATTTATGTCGTATTGAGTAAGGGAGAAAATATGTTAATTTCATTTTAGGTTTGTATGTAGTCAGCGAGCGTGGTGCTGTAGCACCTGGCGAAAATTATTCCAATATGTAACTTTCGAAAATATGTCTATTTAAAAAAATAGTGCTAGGTTTGTATGTAGTTATCAAACACGCGAGTCGAGTGAGCGTAGCGTGCGTAGTAGGGCAGTACCCGGCAAAACATTAAATTCGAAAATATTCCAAATCCCTACTTTCAGGCCTAGATTTAACCATCTTCAAAAGTAGTGCACATAATGTGCCCTTAGGCGTATCGTATGTAGGAGTAGTTTTAAATCAGGCTAAGCACCGCCAGCGCCTAGCTACAAAGTCCGGTGAAATTTAAAAGGCTTATAGGGAAAATAATTAAACAGTCCGTTTCGAAAAAAAAGCACACAATGGTG
The DNA here is from genome assembly GCA_923062675.1 of Marasmarcha lunaedactyla. Classification (NCBI taxonomy): domain Eukaryota; kingdom Metazoa; phylum Arthropoda; class Insecta; order Lepidoptera; family Pterophoridae; genus Marasmarcha; species Marasmarcha lunaedactyla. Next base: position 4,618,113 of record OV281344.1, read on the forward strand.
TAGGTTTGGTATGCAGAAATGACATGCGCTAGCCGAGCGAGCGAAGCCCGTGTGTTGCGGCAGTAGCCAGCGAGGCGCCCCAGAAGATCTCGATTTATAGTTAAAACCAAAACCTATAAAGTATATATTCTAAGCTCAGGGCGATTATAAGTCACCGAGGGTTGGCCCGATAGAAAACTTTCTTCGAAATAAATTGCTTATTTTTGCACCCTTCATCTTATTACATAATAAAAATGGGGGTAATGTATAATGAAAAAAAACGAATGGTTCTTTATTTTCTAAAACCCAGCCACCTTGACAATAACACTCACATTTCACGCTATAAGTTGCCGGGGGTTGGTCAGAAAGAAAATTTTACTCGACGCTAATTACTAATTTTTTCAAACTTTATCTTATAACGTATTAAACATAAAACTTATGTAAAAAAATTTTCGCCATTTTTCTGTCTGTTTTTCATAGCGCCATTTTCCTATTGTCTGACCCTGGGGACATTTAAAACAGGCACATGAGCTCAGACCACACTTTTCAGCAACTTTCCCATAAACATAACCATATAACATAAATGAAAGAAAAAAAAACTCTGTCATCTGCCAACTTTTTCGGGAGAGTGGATTTTTTTTTAGTTTTTGCTATATTGTGTCTTTGGGCTCATTATTGTGGGATAAGCTCATCTTCCGAACGATAAAAAAGTCACTTGGTCTGACTAAAAGGAATAAAAACAATGTTTTCTATTTGAATTCTTATTTTGACATTATTTTTCAAAGTAAGACTAAAATGTAAAACGGATTTAAATTCTCATAACAATACACACGGAAGTATAATAGGAAGCTATTTTTTTGTAACAAGTTTAATTTCTCTTCATTCAGGGCAGAAATAATTTTCACTTAGAAAATTGCAGTGCATTTGGTCTCTTTACAGATACACGGAGCCTTTTCTTCCTTCCTCTAAAACGTAATATATACAAGTGCAATGCACTTACAGTAAAATTTTATTCTACACTACACGTTCTAAAGTACTCTGTTTTGTTACCGTTTTCATCATATAATTTTATTAGCTATACATTTTAGCTCTTTTCAAAGGAAAGTATCCAGATAAAATAGGTAAATTATTTGCAATGTAAACAAAATCGAATCATTTTGTAAAGAATAAAAAAAAGAAATGTTTTGTTTTAATTCTCGGAAGAGTTTTATTCCGATCCTTTTTATAATTAGGTATAATTTTTATTAACTTCCAGAAATGTAAATATTTTTGTAAAATTTAGGACTTTAAAGCTTGCTTTATGTATTAGGACATTATATATGAAATTGGCGTTTTGTAAGGGAGGAACATAAAGTCGTTTTTTTTAAAATATGATATATATTGAATTAATCAAAGTATGTACCATTGCTATCTATGCACTTTTGCCATCTCATTGATCTCTTTACTAAAAAAAACCATTTGGACGGGAATCAATAAAACTTTGAAGGTTCCTCCGGCTGCAAAGCCTACTCAGCCCAAGTCTGCTCCAGAGAACTGGAGGCAGCGCCCCGCTGCACCCCCGTATTCCATCCCGGCTCCTCGCCCATTCAATACCACTCCTCAACCCTCCGTAGCAGACGATATGCGTATCGTCTGCGACGCTATCAAAAATATTGATGTTAGGAAAATTTCAGTCTTAGTATTTCAAACTTAGGGCTTCACGTTCTCCGACAGTTCGACTGCTAGCTCTGGCGGAGCAAAGTTCCCTTCTCAATTCATTATAGGTTCATTTAAATGATTTGATCCCTAAGTCAAGCTTCGGCCGACCTCTGCGCAGCCCTGGCTTCACCGGAGGCTGCCCAGAACGGCTACCAACTCATGTCCCTTTGAGCACCTTCAGTGCAACTTTCACATCCGGCGGACGACCCGCTAGCCACAGCCAAAGAGGTGTTTTTTTTTAGTGGGTAGGTGCCATTCTGGTGAGTCCCACATAACCCCGCAGACGGCTGCGGTAGTATGCATGACGCATCTTCCCGAAAGGGTGTTGCTTCGGCGGCAAAAAAAAAATTGGACTGCCCCATCGGAGTTGATTTTTTTTCCTTGCAAGATTGAATTTGGATAACTCCAAATTTCAATAAAAGTGGGATAACTGTTGGAGCAAGGTCCGGGAGTACAGTGGATGTCTGAGACATTCCAATTGAAGCTCCTCTAATTTTGTAGCCGTCTGTTGTGCAGTGTGTGGTCTAGCGTTGTCTTGAAGCAGCAGTGGCCTAGAGCGATTGACCAGCCTCCGCTGTTTAGCAGCTAGCTTTTCCATCATGGTTTGCAGTTGCTGACAATAGAAATTTGCCATAATTATCTGGCCAGATTTAAGAAAGCTGTAGTGAACGACACCGGCACTAGTCCACCAAATACTCACAAGTTACTTTTTTTGAGTAAATTTTGGCATTGGGCTGGATTTGGCTGGTTTGCGTTCATCGCTTCGGTTTGCACCGGTTCGCATCGGTTTAACCATTGCGATGAACGTTTCTGATTGTCGTACAGGTTCAATTTTTATCACAGGTAATGATTAGATTTAAAATCCTTTTATTATTGTGCCGGTTGAGTAATGTACCGCAAGAGTGAACGCGCGTTTGCTGCACTAAATTCATGAGGTACCCACCTCTCAAGCTTTTTCACCCTCCCAATTTGCTTCAAGTGAATTAAAACAAATTTGTCCCTAACACCGCAGCCTACAACTAACTCGGACGTGGTTTGCGATGGATCTGCTTTCAAAATAGCCGTCCACGAGTCTTGTTCTGCAGGTCGAAATTTCCAGCATGAAAACGTTGGAACCAAAAACGCACTGTGTTTTCTTTTGCGACACCGCTGCTGCACACAGCATTAATACTTCGAGCCGTTTCTGCAGCACTGGTGCCACGGTGCAACTAGTACTCGTAAATAACGCGATATTTCAAGTTTTCCATTTTGTAAACCAATTGACGCAAAGAAAAACCAAAAGAAGAAAAAACACGAATTATGGTTTTCGAAACACAAATGCGTGAGTTGTATAAATTTGAAATTGGAATTCTTAACCAAAGAAGAGATAATAGAGACCAAAGTGGTCAGTACGACAAAACGCCAAATTCAAATGTAAGGACCTAATATTTTATATATTTACCCTATTACATGTATAAATAATTAAAAAATCTACTAGATTGAACAGTTTGTAATTTTTTGGAAAGTTACATTAACCAAATAAGAACCGTCTTACGCCGATTTGCGCGGACCTCAGTCAAAAACGTGAGCTAACTGGGATTAAAATATTTTGCTGTTTGTCCCTGTCAGAGTTAAATTGTTAATTCGGGTTGCGCAAGTCGGCCTTATTATTATATGGAAATAATAGGTCTTTACCTATGAAACTGCCGTTTTGCCGTACTGGCCATTTCAAATGAAAATATTATTTTTTTTGACTGATAATTCTAATTTCAAATTAATTTTATTTGACAAACATGGAATTCTTTTTCTAAAATCGTCATTTGTTTAATAGTTAGTGTTTTGTTTTCAACGCATTCGAACATTTTTCGTCATCATGGATAAGTTAAAAATTCGAGTAATTATGGAGTATGAGTACCGTCGTGGCAGCAAAGCGGCACAAGCGGCACGCAACATCAACGACGTTTACGGAGCGAACACTACAAACGAACGCACCACCCGTTATTGGTTTACCCGCTTACGTTCTGGAAATTTTGACCTGAAAAATAAACCCCGTGGTCGTCCGAAAACTTTGGTCGACAATGACGAATTAAAGGCAATTGTGGAAGCTGATGAAACTCAATCCACGGCTGAATTAGCAGCAGCTTTCGACGTTAGCATCAAAACAATATTGGTCCATTTGCGTCAAATTGGCAAGGTAAAAAAGCTTGACAAATGGGTACCCCACGAACTCAATGACCGCCAGCGCGAAGTACGCGTGGAGACTTGCCTTGCACTGCTCAGCAGGCATACAAGTAAAGGAATTCTGAACCGCATTGTTACTTGTGACGAGAAATGGATCCTGTTTGACAATCATAAGCGCTCAGCAAGTTGGTTGGACCCTGGTTCAGCACCCAAACAATGCCCTAAAGGAAAAGTGATGGTCACTGTTTGGTGGTCTAACGCGGGTGTAATTCATCACAGCTTCTTGCCAAACGGGACACACATTACTGCAGATGTGTACTGTGAAGAACTGAACACAATGATGGAGAAGCTCGCACGTCTCCAACCAGCTTTGGTCAATCGTTCGGCTCCACTGCTCCTGCACGACAACGCGCGACCTCATACTGCACAGCAGACGGTCTCCAAGCTACAAGAGTTGGGGTTGGAAGTTCTCCGTCATCCGCCGTACTCACCAGACCTTGCGCCTACAGACTTCTACTTTTTCCAGAAATTGGATAACTTCTTGGCGGGAAAAAAATTCAATACCCGAGAGGCAGTACAAAATGCCTTTGAAGAATTTGTTGCCTCCCGTCCAGCTGATTTCTTCAAGAAAGGCATCAATAAGCTACCAATGCGTTGGCAAAGATGCATTGATTGCATGGGTGATTATTTTGATTAACAAAAATAAAAAATATATAAAAAAATTACGCTTCATTTATTTCGTGAAAAACGGCAATTTCATAGGTAAAGACCTAATAGTTTCCTGTATAAAACATTTCTGCATTAATTGTCTTTGAGGCAATCCCTTGAAGCAACTATTAATACAAATTTAAATGGAATTAATTATTGCCAGCCTTTGAAGACAGCTTTAGATCTTTAGTATTGAATTTGTGATTGTACCAGTATTATTTCAAACAGCCGGCTGTTTAATTCTGATTGATCTTCAAAGTCATATCTTGAAATTTGTTGTTTATCCTCCTCTACAGAGGAGGAATACTCTGTGTACTGAGAACCAGAACGAATTTTAAATTATGAGAAATTATCACTTAAAATTAATTCATTGTTAAGAAGCCGTAAAAAAGTTAAACGTCTCTACAAAACTGAAATATAACTCGCAAAAGCGATTTTTGTAGTTCAAAAGCTTGCAAACTAAACTTGGTGCCTATAAATTTCTTTAATTCATAAAGTCTCCAAGTATAAACTCAAGCCCGTTTGCCGAAATATACCAAAAATGATTCATCAAAATTTGAAACGTCACATCTTTGCAAGGTGACGCCTAACCATTAAGCACTTATTACGCTAAGCTATTGTGCTTCACGTTTTAATATCGAATCATTTCGTAAATTCAGGTTTAATGCTTAATTTTGCAATTTTGTCAAGTTATAGGTTAGTTATTTCAAAATGGAACCTATATTTTGTTCGTGCAAATTTCATTAACAAATCAATGAGTTTAATTTTGATGTTTCATTCCGATTGAATTGTTTATCGGCAATTTGTAGAAACTTGTCAACAAAGTCATACTAAAATGATTCTTTTTAATAACTTATTTGAAAACAAGCTTATCTCTCAAAATTAAGATATTAACCAATACAGTAAAATAGCTGTAGAAAAATTAATTAATTACCGCGTATGGAAACTGGCTTTCCGCGGCCGGGACCCCATTAGCGATCCTGTTGACGTCAGTGCTGTCGTAGTCGAGTACCGCCGCCGTCACATCTGCGACCGAATAAATAGAAAACTCGAAATCAAAAATCAATTTTAAATCGATTAACATAAGTGCTAATGAAATTTTCAGCAAAAGCATTCGCTGTTATTCAAGACGTGGTTCGGAGGATCTGTGGAGTGGGTGGAAGTTTAATATGTACCGAGTGATGGGTAATAAGATGTTTTGTATATAAGAAATAAAGAAAGTAAATAAGTTACCAAATTATAAAAGTCTGAGTAAAATTAAAATCAGAGAAAGATTATCAATGGAGGTTAATTAATTAAAGTATATTTGTTTGTATTAGGATTCAAATAAGTCAGAGTAACTTAAGCGAATTTTAATGTTCAGAGGCTTATATGTCACTGAAGTTTTAATAGCTGAAAGTTATTATACTGTTTTATAGATAACCGATCAAAGTTATTTTGACTCGAATATAATTCTCAAATTAATTTTTCAATTAGGTACATTTGTTTATAGAGCCAGGTACTGAAACGCAATTGAAAACCTGTACTTGACATGGTAGTATTTCAACCCTGTATTCACCCGTAAAACAGAAAAAGTTCTACACGGAAAGAATACACTTGCATTGTTCAACTTGAGTGCAAACACTCAACATACATTAAATTTAATTTACATTTTGACAAACTGCTGCAAACTTATAACTTTTACTTATTTGTGTCTATTTTGGCAGGATGTCAAAACTTATAAGTTAAAATGTTTGCTTTAAACTTTTCGTACTCGTAACTATATTTTACCTTCTTGAAATATGTAGGTTAACTTCTCAGTTTTAGTGAAAATAAATAAAGTTTACGCTTAGGTATTCGAAATTAACCGAAGATATTTTTTTGTAATAAGGAGAGCCTAGAACGCAAACATATAATAACGCCTAGATCTGGTAAATGTACTTATGAACCTCATATGTATAACCAGTATCCAAGGATGGCTTTGGGAGTCGGAATACAGTAAGGTATTTAACCAATATGCCTTTCACTGATGGTAATTCCGTACAATGCGCATATTTTTTATTGAAAAAGGATAAGACGTTTGTCTTCTATCTCACCTGATGGAAAGTGACGATGAAGACGAAGGTGTTACACGTCTATCCACGAGATACCTATTCACTCGACGCTTGAAAGATATTTATAAATATTTTACTAAAGCTGCTTTATTTCACGTTAATTTACTATAAAAGAAACATTTAAAACTAAAGAACTCGAAGGAAGGATTAATATTTTATCATTTATGATAAATTTGTCTCACTATATAAATGTCCTCTGTAATTTGATTTGCGATAAATATAATTCGTTTATGAGCTGAAAATAGGCTTAATACTTGAAAAAGATAACAGACTTCGTTTAAACCAGTCAACCAGTTTCATTTCAACAAAGTATTCTGCAAATCTAATTGATCACAATGAAACGGAGGACATTTTAACTAGCTTTATGTTCCATAAACTTTTCATGAAGATTTATTTTATGCTTATAGTTATGTGACATGGGCGAAATTATTAAAAAAAAAACACTTCAAAGATTTCATCTTGAGTTCAATAGGATTTGACCCACGTTCGTGTACTGCCGATTTAAGTTCAACGATGTCTGGACGCTTAACAGTTAGAAGAACTGTACTGCCTGGGAGAAAATTGTTAAGTCATCTTAAAATTTGGCTTTATAACAATGCAAAGACTTTAGCGATCTATTCTAAAATTATAATAATTATTTAAAAATAATCTTAACTATAATATTTGAAATTATTATTTCTTATTTATGTAAAAGAAGAAAGCAATTACTCACAGTTAATAGCTACAGCTAACAGAACGTAGTACTTAATCATCGTAACAATTGTTCTACATAAAACCCTGAAGCAACACTGCATTCACAGAAACTTCGATAAAACTACTTTGTCAAACATCCACGAATCTAATATTTATTCAATCCGATTACTTTTATCTTATCTTTCATGTTTTAGTCGATACAGGAAAAAACCTAAATGGTGATTTACTTAGCGACATTGAGTCATAGTTTTATCACTGTCTGAAAGCATCTGGAACTAATTATTATTGATTTTTTTACTAACGTACAGTAAACAATGTAATTTCCTTTTATCAGAGTTGCTTTTTGCTATGTTCAGTAGTGAAACTCGCTAAAATCGCGTATTGTCATGTTGCTGAATGTTGTTCAATAAAAACTAATATTTATTAGCAGTGTACACGTGGTGGTAGCGGTGACACTATGTCAGTAAATTTAAAAAGGTTTATTTTAAATGGCGGTTTATCAAAAAATATTGAAATTGAAAACTATTTGAAAAAAATCAATGTCTTTATTTCATTATAAACTTGCACTCTGGACGAAAGTAGATAGTTAAAAATTCGGCTTTTAAAATGCGGAGTTAGCAGGAAAAAGGAAGCGAGATTAGCCTCGTGTCTACTGCCGCAGGTTCAATTAATACGTAAACTATCAATAAAAATGTACATTCAAACTAATTACATCGTTTACATGTTTTTGATTACCGATGATATCGACATGATAGGCGAAAGGCAAACATTAATAAAAATAAAAACCATTTAAACTGTTGCAACCGTATCAGAGATAAAGATCAATTTACTTAACTGAATAATTTTTAATTGTATGTTTACTTTATTGTATTGTTTACCATATCAAAATCATTAAAACATTAAAAACAAATTTATTTCGTTATTGGTACATCAAGAACTCCTACTAAAAGTCAAGGTTAAACAACCAAGCGGAAAAAAGTCAGCGGAAAAAAAGCTCTCATCACTCTTTTGACCTAAATAAGTTGGAACTAATTTAGGTCAAACTAAAACAATTTGACTACAATAGAAAAGAAACATACTTAAATATGTTGTAAGGCTGAATGTTATATGGTTTAAATAATAATAAATAAGGCTATTTCCAAAGTGGGTTCCAATTTTATTAACAGCTAGAACAATCGTAGGGGCCAAACATGCCATAGACACAATGTATAGGGAATATGAGCATTATTGTAAGAATTAGATGGCTTGATAACCCAGCTTCATTAAACAGAAGCTTTGCGCTTTATAGCATGCGGCAATAAATACCTCAGAAAAATTATAAATTTTGACAATTCTTCTATAAAAAATCTATATTTAGAAGTAATAAACATCATCATTTAAATTTAATGAAAAGTGAGTCATGGCGTTGGATAATTTTAGCAATGACGATTTACAATCTGGCAAGTTATAGTTGAGCCATTACAAACGTGCGAACTGAGTCATAAATAATTTTTATCAGATCTCTCGCTCACACTTATAGGCATATCGGAACTCTCGCTCGCACTTCTAGTGTTGTGCGTAACAACAAAGAAGGGATTTGTCGTAATGTTTTGTCAGTTCGCACGTTTGTAATGGCTCAACTATAGCATATTGCTCAAATTACATACTAATGAATCGACGACTTCATAAATTTTATTAATTGAAAAGTAACTAACGTCTGTGGGCCGTTGGACTAGAACTGTGAGGCTGATACATAGAACGAAAAAGTAGCGGGGTGTGGTCTCAGTAAAACTTTCTAGGCTTCATTAACTATCCCGAAAAAAAAAATCAAAAAAAAAATCCGGCAGTGGGAGCCCACATGTAGCAATTTTTGGAACAAAGCACCTGAAGTCACTTCGCACCGTGGCTGTCTCAGATATATGACTCCGGTTTCATGTAGTCTCTACATTCTCGCTCCGATCGCCACGCGGTTCGGACGTGCAAGACCCAGTTCTCCGTTGATCGGTCCCTTCCCGCCATTCCGCGGCGCTCAGTTTACTGACGTCACAGTCTAGCGTGTTGGCTCCGTGCTACGGTTTCCTAAGTCTTTCTACTCCGTCTGAGTGCTTTCGAAGTGCGATTTTTCTTTGCGACTAAGCCTCTTAGTCTTCAAAGTGCTGTGCTAAGTTGTGTTGTGCTTGTGCTGAGTGCAGTGTTGTGCCCGGCGTAAGTAGTCTGGTTTCAGTGCAAAGGATACTTAACGGTGACAACGAATTTGTACTGAACCAGTCCTTTTTATTTTTATTTATTTCTCTTCTCTATTTTATTTATTTTTCTCCTATTTTCATATTTATTTCTATCATATTTGTGTGTTTTCGTGTGTATTTGTCCTTTCTGTCGGTAAAGGTTGACCCTAACGCGGTCAACTCTTTACCTGCGCACCCTTTTTTAGGTTTCTAGGTAGCGGCCTTCGGCGTACTATTGTTAGTTTTAATTTATTCTCCCCAGCCCCCCTACCGCTGGTAGGGAGGTTAGCCGCTAGGATTTGCTAGGTTTTTAGGAACTAGGCATCTTTTATTATACTTATTTTTATTAATATTTGTGTCCCAACTTTCCCTTATGGATCCGCTAAGCGTTATTAACGCGTTCACCCAGGCGCTTGCTGCGGTAGGCGTCTACATCCCGAATGACATCATAACGCAGGCCTTGCAGGCATCAATCGCGTCCCCGGCCCCTCAGGCCTCAAACCCGGCCCCTCAGGCCTCAAACCCGGCCCCTCAGGCCTCCGACGTCGAGACCCCTCAGGTCTTAAGCTCTCCCGCGTCTCCCGCCTCGTCCGAGATGGACTGCGAATCGGTCGCATCCTCTCACGCGTCGCGTCGTAAGCGTACCGCTCCCGGGAGCGACTCCGAACCCGCGTCTGATACGTCGTCAGATGCCGTCACCTTGACCGGCTCTCCTGAGCCCGCGTTTCAACTCGTCGCCAAGCGCTCCAAGAAGCGCTCTAAGAAAGCTTCGGTATCTTCAATACCCGAGCCCTCCCCGGTGTCTTCAACACCAGCCCCCGCGCCGTTAAAATCGCACGTAGTAACCGCGTCTCCGTCGGTCACATCGAAGCCAGCGACGCGCTGCGCTCCCGTCCCGCCGAAGCCTCAGCTCCCGCCGCCCGTATTCCTGCGTGAAAAAGCGCGCTGGACCGCGGTCTCAAACTTGTGCAAAGTGCACAAAATCAATTACTTAAAAGCCGCCAACGCTGGCGATACAATCAAAATCCAATTAGCGACCGTCGTCGACTTCCGCGAGTTTACCAGGTTACTCGGATTAAACCAAATCGCGTATCACACCTACGCCCTCCCGGAGGAGCGTAAGATCCGCGCAGTACTACGGGGCGTCCCGTTCGAACTCAGCAACGATGACATTCTCGATGACCTTAAGTCTCAGGGTTTCCCGGTCACAGCAGTGCACAAGATGCACTCCAACCGCGGTAGGCGTTTTCCGTTAGCGCTAGTAATACTGTCCAATACTCCCAACTCGAAGGAGATTTTCAAAGAGGCTCGCACAATCTGCGGACTCTCGAACATCTCCGTCGAGCGTCCCAACCCCCGGGGTCACCCTGGGCAGTGCCACCGCTGCCAGCTATATGGCCACGCAGCGGCCAACTGTTCAGCTCCCCCCAGGTGCGTTAAGTGCCTGGATCCCCACTTCACTAAGGAGTGCACTCGCACTCCCGAATCCACTTCCCCCCCTGCCTGTGTGCTGTGCGGCCAGTCCGGCCACACAGCAAACTACAGGGGTTGCCCGCGCGCTCCGCGCTCCACCGTCAAGAGGGTCGCGCCTAAACCGGCGCCGCCGCTCACCTCCGCTAACTTCCCGCCGCTGCGCAACCGGGGTCCCCCGGAAGCAAAGCCCGTTCAGCCGACGCCTACTCCGGCTCTGTCTTGGAGGCAGCGTCCGGCCGTCCCGCCTGCACCTTCACGACCCATCCCAGCTCCCGTAGGGCCGCGTCCCGCGTTGTCATCTTCCCCTCAGTCGTCGTTGGCTGAGGACATGAAGACCGTGTTCGACGTCATCCAAAACGTCGACATCAACGAAATTTCCGTACTCGCACGCAAACTGCGAGCCGCCCGCTCTCCTCAAGAGCGTTTATTCGCGTTAGCCGAGCATCACTCGCTCCTAAGTTCGTTGTAAATTCTTTTATTTTTGTATAAATTCGTAAATAAATTAATTTAATGTCTAGACCCGCGAATCCCGCGTCCAGTCGTATTAAACCTAAGGGCTTATCCCTAGTATCTTTTAACGCTCGTAGCCTTAATACCAACCTTCCCGAGATTAAACTGTTCCTTCAGAACAAAGAACCTGACTTATTCCTTCTCCAGGAGACATGGCTTACTCCAAACCGCTCCAGGGGATTCGCTATACCTAAGTACGCGTTTACTCGCAACGATAGGCCCAACTCCGACGGTTACGGCGGCACCGCTATATATTACAAAAGAGGCTTCCATTGCTGTCCTCTCCCTACCCCTCCTCTCCTCAACATGGAGGCCACTGTGTGTAGATTGGCTATGACTGGTCATCCGACCATCATCATAGCTTCAGTCTACATACCTAGTGGTACCAGACCAATCCGCAGCGACTTTGAGGCCATTCTCGCCCTCGGCCATTCAGTCATTATGTTCGGAGACTTTAACTCTAAACATACTGACTGGACGTGCCTATCGACCAACACCAGCGGTATCGCTCTCCTCGACATCACCAACTCCCTTGACTTAGACGTCATATCCCCCATCACTCCCACTCACTATCCCAACAACCCGACCTATTCTCCTGACATCCTCGACTTTGCAATTATCAAGCGAATCAATCTTGATCTCAGGTCCATCGAACCGCTCGATGACCTAGGCTCCGACCATCGCCCCGTCTCCCTCGTGCTAGGCGCGCCTAACGTTAACGTCACACCGCCAAAGACCTTTACCAACTGGAAAGGCTTTAAAAATACGTTAGTTTCAGCCTTAGAGGCACCGAACTCTCCGCTCGCGATTTCGCCCGACCAATTAGACAGCCCGATTAAAATAGATTCGATAGTCGATAATCTCACTGATGCTATCAACTCAGCCATCAGCGACAACGTAATCATTGCTAAGCAAGGCAAACCCGCGCTTCCCTTAGCCGTTAGCAATCTCATTAAAGCTAAGAACGCGGCTCTCCGGAGAGCCAAGAAATATCCCACGCCCGCATATAGAACAGCTGCGAATCAGCTTCAACGAAAAGTTAGGTCTCGCCTCGCGGAACTCCGTGACACTCAGTTTAACGATCTCATGGAGAATATCTCCCCGTCCCACCAAGCGTATTATCGAATGGCCCGAGCTTTACGCGTAGACACCGCCTCTCACGTTCCTCCTCTCACTCGCCCCGACGGCACCATTGCCTTCGAAATCGAAGAGAAAGCCGAATGCTTCGCCGACAGCATAGCGGCACAATGTTCGCCCAGCACGCAACCCGCGGATCCCTCCCACATCCAGGCGGTGGAGGACGAAGTTCTCCGCAGAGAATCTCTCCCTATCACCGACGACCCCGTCACAGTCTCTAATGATGAAATCTTGCTTCTCATTAGAAAACAAAAGTCCAAAAAGGCTCCGGGTGCGGATGGAATTTCCAACCACGCACTCAAGCACCTGCCACAGCAGGTGCTCACCTTGTTAGCTATCATCTTCAATGCCTGCTTCGACCATAGCTACTTTCCAAAAGCCTGGAAAGAAGCGACAGTCATAGGCATTCCCAAGCCGGGTAAACCTCTGAACATCCCGGCTAATCACAGACCCATCAGCCTCCTCAAGGCAATGTCTAAACTTCTCGAAAGAGTCATACTCTCTCGAATGCGGAACCATCTGTTTCCAACGGATGGCGACCCTCTCATTATTCCCCACCAGTTCGGCTTTCGCGCTAAGCACTCCTGCCCTCAGCAAGTCCATCGAATCGTCGAGTACATTCTCGAAGGATTCTATCCGCATCGTAAAAAATCAATCGCGGTTCTCTTTGACGTAGCCAAGGCTTTCGACAAAGTCTGGCACAGCGGTCTCGTTTTTAAACTCTATAAAATAGGCTTACCGGTTCGCCTAGTCAGATTAATCGCGTCGTTTCTTAAAGACCGTACGTTTCGATTCAAACATGAAGGCACGCTCTCCGCGCCTCGTCCCATAAAGGCTGGAGTCCCGCAAGGCTCAGTCCTCGCCCCTCTGCTGTACACCGTGTACACTAATGACATGCCCATCCCGCCGAAAGGCGTCGAACTCGCCCTCTTTGCAGACGATACCGCCCTTTACACTAAAGGTAAAATAATCCCGCATAACATCACCAGACTCCAAAAGGCCGTAAACGCCCTCGGTGTTTGGTTTCAAAAATGGCGTATCGATGTCAACCCAGAAAAGAGTTCTGCCATTCTATTCGACCACAAACGTCGTAATCGCCGCAACGATCCCCACATTCGAATGTTAGGTATTCCCATCCCCTGGAAGCGCAGTATCAAATACTTAGGCGTCACCTTAGATCAGACGCTTTCTTTTAAGCCACACGTCGATAGAGTAACGAAACTCGCGCGTTTCTACTTAAGCCGCTTAAATAGTATGATAGGTAGAAAAAGTAAAATGTCTTTTAGAAATAAACGTACGCTCTATAAGGTCTGCGTTAGACCCGTCATGTCATATGCTTCGCCAGTCTTTGCCCACGCCAATCCCTCCGTCCTGTATAAGCTGCAGGTAGTTCAAAATCTCTTCTGCCGCAGGGCCACAGACGCACCTTGGTATGTGCGCAACGCGGACCTGCACAGAGATCTTGAACTGCCTACAGTGCAACAGCACTTCAAAACACTCTCAGAATCGTTCTTCAAACGCGCCGAATCCCATCCCAATCATCTTGTTCGAGATTCAGTCTCATATACTGCTCCTGTGTTAGATTCGAAATTCAAAGTCGCTAGGCCGAGAAACGCGCACACGGGCGAACCTTCGCAGTTAACTTTAGCTCTCGAGGCCCTTCAGGCCGCAAATCCTAATTCTAACGTAAATTCTAATTCTAACGTAAATCCGAATTAATGCAATTTTTATTTTTCATTTTTAATGTTTTTATTTTTACTTTTCATTTTTGAGCACCTTCAGTGCTATGTGAATCTCAGCGGGTGACCCCTTAAGGGCCCCGCTGGCGCGGCCTCTTTCTCCAATTGGCCGTCGTTCAGATGAAGGCTGAGTGGCAAAAATGCACGAGCCGACAGGGGGTTTTTTAGTGGGTATGGTTCTGGTAGGCGTCGGGACGAGTCCCACATAACTCCGATCGCGCGCGCGGAGTATGCGTCAGAGCATTTTTTATGTCCTCCTGCCCTTCCCGTGGAGGGGAACCAAAAAAAAAAAAAAAAAAAAATGTAGTCTCTATTTTTTTTATTTTTTATAAAGTCTTGTTATTAAACTTCACTGAACTTCATGACTTGAGATTTACTTAATTTTTTTACTGTTTTACATTTTTTTGTTACCGATGCCAATTTTTGTACATAGTATTTTTATATAATATGTAACTTGTAAATAAGTTGCTTTGATTTTGATTACAATTATTCTGTTTATATTTAATGAACGAAAATCAAAATTGTAAATGAAAAATCATTTTATTGCATATCTGACAGATCCAATAAAACAAAAGTTTAACTAGGTTATCTCGTAGTCACGTCCTTGAAAATGTCCTTCCTTCTGGGGCACGTTCAGAATAATACGTATTATTCGTGATCGTTGCAAATCCAATTACAAAAACTATACTAAAGTTGCTGAAATTCTTGGTCCTGAACAATATGTTCAGGATTAGATTCATAAAATGGAATGCACTTTTCTGGGCTTGAATCAAAACAACAAATAACACTACTTACATTTATGCTTGACCAATATTCAGATTGGAATCCTCGTCCGGTCTCAAATAATAATAATATATCCCCAGACAAGCACACCAAAAGAATGAACTGGGGGCGAACCCAGAATAAACATACATATATTAATATCAACAACCATAACATGAGATCAAACAATTGTGTTCATCACTGCACCGACCAGGACTTGAACCTGAGACCTCCGGCATACGAGGCAAGGCTACTTACCACTACACCACTCGGCCGTCATCTAGGATCACTGATGACAATGTTAAGATTAGATAAATTTTAAACTCACGTTTATGCTAAACCCTGAATATTAAAGATATATCATTGAAGATTTGGTCAGAGGATTTCATTTTATAGATTTTAACAAATGACAAATCAACAATATATTCAAAACAAGGCTCATAAAAATTCTAATATGAGTGGGGATGAAGAACTTTAAGCTCCATCCTTCTAAGAAATGATTCAAGACACATGAATAATGGATGTTATTTTCTTTACCTCGGGTTAGTGAGCATACCTTAAGCAAAATATATTTGCGCAGAATCTTAGGGATCAGTGCCGAATACTGGTTGACAAAAACTCATGTTTCTTAATCAGACACTTGAATATCGTATATCTTCAAATATTTCAACCTACCTACTTGATAAGTGAAAATGAAAAATATTTTAAACGAAAATAATTTATAAAAACGACATGATATCGTAATTTATTAGTTTTAGACTTCGTATGTGCAATGCCCATTACCATTAATTTAATGCAATCAATTTCACCTTTTGTGTTATCCCAGATTCGGTTTTATATACGTACAAGTATACAAAGTTTTATCAAAATCTGTGTTGTAGGTTTCGCGTGAATACAAACATCCATACATTTTCACAAACCTACACATTTATAAATTAAGTAGTAAGTGTCAGCCTTAATAAATGGTAGGAAGTGAAACTTGAATTTTCATACACAGCGCCTAATTTTGACCAGATCGATTATTTAAATATACACAATTGTGTAAAAAGATAATTTCATCCACTGAGAGTCCTTTATCACCTTTACTTTATTTACGACAATCAAAAAACACCGTTAGAACATCAATATAACATCCAATAAGTAGAATGAATATGAAACACACACACAAACATTCTAACTTAATTACAAACCGCACCCATACAAATAAAAACGTATTGGATATAATTTACTCTCACAGCGTTTCATTCTATTGAAAGTCGACCTTTTATAGCCAAGAAAAGAGAATTTATTCTTTCCCAGTCACATTGGACAAACGTTGTTTCATTTTGCTTTTTGCTGCACATTTATATGCTGATATGGGGCCCTAATAAAAATAAACAGAATTCTTCCTTATCTGGTAAAACTGGAAAAGGAGGTTCCTTCCAATCTTGGCTGAATACGCAGAATAAAAGCTTTGTTTCGCTAAACTTTCGGCCTTATTAAGGCAGTTCAGAGAAAAGATTTTGAATACCGCCGCCGAAAACATTTTGGAGTTTGAAAAGGGTTGAACACCTACAGAATTCTTTTCTGATGTTTGATATTTTTATTAAATTAGTAATTTTTATCCCTTGAATTAATATATTTCAATGAATTAACTGTCAAATTTAAAATTTTACACTTGCGATAGGTAACAAATTTGTGCATGTTTAGTTAGCTGTCGATATTTACTAATAATATGCATAAAGAAATATAAATTTTTATAAATAAATTTTTTTTGGGAACAAATATCTTATATACCAGAATATGATTTGACTCCCAAAACACTTGAGTCATTTTATAGCAAAGTACACCAAAAAAAAAGTTGTTGTAGCGGCTATACATTGTTAGCAAAGTCAGCAAAACCCCAGACTGGACTGCCGCGTGTTCTAGGCAGTCAGTCGTCTGCGCAACACCGCCTCGCTAGGTCAACTTGTATTACATAAGATAAGGACTTATTATACTGACTTATGTAACTACGTTTGAGTGTTTGAAAATAATAGACTGAGTGAATTTAAAAGGTTTCTGGTTTTATTGCGTCACCACCTCCAAATTGGTGACCCCGACGTGATCAAGAAGACGACTCACGGTGACGCGCGAACCTAGCGAGAGTGAATATTGTTTATTAAGAAATATAAAGTGAATATTAAAATGTTATCGACGCCAGGTGTTAGTGGGGCTAAAAACCCGGTGCCCAAGGCCGAACCGACGGCGGCGGAAAATAATGGAGACGTTTCAATGGTCACGGTTCAAATGCGAACCCCGGAATTTTGGCCAGATATGCCCAGGATGTGGTTTTGCCGGTTCGAATCCATAATGGCACCACAAAAAACAAGGCGACAGCGTCAAATTTGACCTAGTTTTGTCAAAGTTAAGTAAAGAAGCGTTGCGGCAAGTTAGCGACATAGTGCAATCTCCGCCGGCAACCGAGAAATATGAGACAATTAAGGAGCGCCTGCTAACAGTGTTTGAAGAAAGTGCAGAATCACAATTTCAAAGGTTAGTGAATGACATGGACCTGGGCACGCAAAAGCCATCACAATTGTTAAGAAAAATGGCTGATTTGGCAAACAACTGCGGCATAACGGAGGAGCCCCTAAGAAAATTATGGCTAAGTCACCTGCCGCCCAGCGTTAGAGCGGTACTCACAGTGAGTGGAAACGTGAGTTTGGACAGCCTGGCACCCATGGCAGACAAGATCCTGGAAAATTTAGGCAACGGTCAGGTAGCAGCGGTAGCAGCTTCCAGCGTTGCGCCTGCAGCTACCGACATGGAGTCGGAAATGATCAAATACATGCGCAACATGTCCCTGGAGCTAAAGGAACTCCGCGGGGAGATCGAAGAGATCCGGTCGCGAGGCAGGAGCTACGGACGACCGCAGGACAGAAGCTATGACGGAGGTCGGTGGAGATCGCGACCCAGGAGCAGGACAGCGTCACGACATCGGGAAGCAGGGAACCGAGCATGGCTGTGTCGTCATCATTTCCGGTTCAGAGAAAAGGCAACGCAATGCGAACCACCTTGTGGCTGGGTGAATGGACAGTCAGCGCGGTTGGATTCGGAAAACTAGTTGCAGTACAGTCAGCGACGGTGAGCGACTGTGCTGCGGGCAATCACCGATTATGCGTCCGAGAACAGAAAACCGGCTTAGTGTACCTGGTCGATACCGGGGCTAACGTGTCAGTGATTCCAGTGAATAAAGTGCCGGACAAAAGAAAGGCAAGCGAATGCCCGTATAAACTGTATGCTGCGAACAATACGGAAATAAAAACTTATGGTGTAATATCGTTAGAAATTAATCTTGGTTTACGCCGTAGTTTTAGATGGAATTTTATTATAGCTGACGTAAAACAACCCATAATTGGGGCAGACTTTTTAAAGGCACACGAATTAGTAGTTGATTTATACAATAGACGGTTGTTGGACGGCCGCACTAAATTAGATACGCAAGGTATATTAGTTTTGTATAACGAGCCCGCGATAACGAGTATTCAAAATGACAACCCATATCGCGAGCTTCTAGAACAATACTCAGAAATAACGAAACCAATTTCTTTTAAGGAGCCCAGTAAACACGGTATCGTACATTATATAGAGACTACTGGCCCCCCGGTTTTTGCTAAAGTAAGACCATTACCGCCGCAAAGATATAAAATCGCTAGGGACGAGTTTAGGTTAATGCAAGAATTAGGTATTTGCAGGCCATCAAAGAGTCCATGGGCAAGCCCGTTGCATGTAGTACCAAAGAAGGACGGCCAGATCAGGCCTTGCGGAGACTATCGTGCACTCAACGCGATCACGAAGCCAGACCGCTACCCGATTCCGAGAATTCAGGACTTCACATATGGATTGGCAGGTAAGTGTGTTTTTTCCCGGTTAGATATTAACAGAGCGTTCCATAATATTAGCATTGCACCGGAAGACGTAGAGAAAACCGCCATTATAACGCCGTTTGGTCTTTTCGAATTTCCAAGAATGACATTCGGCTTGCGGAATGCGGCCCAAACGTTCCAGAGATTCATGAATAATAGCGTGCTGCAGGGAATCGAAACCTGCACCCTTGGGGATGAGGGTAAGAGTACAAATAACAAAGTGCGTGAGAGCTCTAATTTATTTTCCTACATTGATGACGTCATCGTAGCTAGTACGAATCATGACGTACATAGAGAGCACCTTAAACAGGTCTTTGCCAGGTTTCAAGAGTTCGGCATAACCATTAATCTGGCGAAGTGTAGTCTCGGTAAGTGTAATATAGAGTTTTTAGGTTACGAAGTGAGCGCGGAAGGTGTCAAACCCATGAAGAACAAGGTGGAAGCTATCAAAGAATTCCCCAGACCTGAAACAATCGAGCAGCTCCGCCGTTTTTTAGGTATGGTTAACTTTTACAGGAATCACTTAGAGCGTGCGGCAGATCAACAGGCCGACTTGAACAACTTCCTGCATGGCGCCAAAAAGAAGGATAAATCAAAGATTAAATGGACGGATAAGTCGATAGCCGCCTTCGAGCAATGTAAGTTAGCTTTAGAAAACGCGGTGACCTTGTCACATCCGGGAGACGAAGGTGCGCTGTATTTAATGTGTGACGCGTCAAACTCGTGCGTCGGCGCAGTCCTCCAACATAAGGTTAAAGGAGTCTGGAAGCCGCTGGGGTATTTTTCCAAAAGATTGTCGGAGGCTCAAAAGAAATATAGCACGTACGACAGAGAGCTATTGGCAGTATACTTGGCCATAGTACATTTTCGCAGCATGGTAGAAGGCCGGCAGCTCACCATAATGACGGATCATAAGCCATTAACACACGTTTTTTCTAAAATAGGTTCAGATAATAAAGAGACGCCCAGGCGAGCACGACAACTATTGTATATAAGCGAATTTACGAGCGATATACAATACGTCAAAGGTAACGAAAATGCAGTTGCTGACGCATTGTCCCGAGTTATAGAGACCATTGTTTGTCCGACCGTTTTAGATTTCGACGAAGTCGCCCGGGCACAGGAAACAGACGATAAGCTTGCAGAAATGCTGACGGAATCTCAAGGTAATATAGTGCTTAAAAAACTACAATCACCACTGTGTAATAGTGCGATCTATTGCGAAACTTCAGAGAACCGTGTGAGACCCTACCTGCCTCAGCAGTTCAGAAATGTGGCTTTCAATGTCGTACATAGTAATAACCATCCCGGAATTAGAACAACGCGTAAAATGATTACGAATAAATATTACTGGCCGGGTATGAATAAAGATATCAGTGTATGGGCCCGAGCGTGCATACAATGTCAAAAGGTAAAAACGCATAGGCACACACATTCTAAATTAGGTACTTTTACACTAGCAGAACGGTTCGAGCACTTACACGTAGACATCGTGGGCCCCCTGCCGACCACGCAGGAAGGGCATAGGTACTTAGTTACGATGATAGATAGATTTACAAACTGGCCGGAAGCCGTTCCGGTCAGCGATATAACAGCCGAGACCGTCGCTAAAATAATATATGAAAACTGGATTTGCCGTTTTGGATGCCCAAGTAGGTTAACTAGCGATCAGGGGAGGCAATTTGAAAGTGAATTATTTAATAAACTTATGAAAGTATTAGGCATTAATAAATTCCGAACCACAGCGTACCATCCCCAAAGTAACGGCAAGGTAGAAAGATTACATCGTTCTCTGAAGGTCGCTTTGAAAGCACGTTTATTACAGAATAAAAATGGGTCATGGGTTGATGAACTGCCAACGGTCATGCTGGGGCTACGTGCAGCATGTCGTAGCGACAGCGGCGTCAGCGCAGCTGAAATGGTATTAGGGCACACGTTACGCTTGCCTGGTGATTTTTATGTCGATTGCGCGAACGCAGAAACGTCGCAAGAAAAATACGTAGGTAAATTACGCAATATTATACAAAGTCTCCGGCCCCAGACACGAGAAAATAGCGATTCTGGTACAATTTTCGTTCATAAAGATTTAAAATCATGTAGTCATGTTTTCGTACGAAATGATTTAGTGCAAAGGCCATTGATGCCTAGTTATAGTGGACCGTATCTTGTGATAAATAGATCACCAAAGAATATGACCATTGAAATAGGGGGCCGTCGAACAACCGTTTCCATAGATAGAGTGAAACCCGCTTACTGCTTATATGAAGCAGATCCCAATGATGGAAATAGAAATTCTATGTTCTCAAATAGTAAAAAATTTTTTAATGATGTTCCACAGGTGCAAAAATCGCTACCGCCTAAACCTTTAACCACGCGCAGTGGCCGCGCAGTTAAGCAGCCGGTGCGATTTGCTGATGTTGGATGAACTAAAATAGATGAGTTCACATAGTTATTAATCATACATTATTCTAATTGCAAAAGAATTTAACGTAGTAACTCGTATATAACATTTTGTTCAATCCAAAAATGGGTAAATCGTATAGTAAAGAACAAGAAATAATCATAGCACAAAATGGTGCAAATAACGCCAGTACTAATGAAATAATAACGCACGTTAAGCTTTTCGGAGCAATTGTATTTGCAGTATTCATAATGATGGTATTAATTTTCGTGTACTATTGCATTCAAAAATGTCGTAAAAACACTCGAAGCTGGATGGATAACAGAGTAAGAGCCATGTGGAAAGCAGCTAGTGACGCAAGCGGCACGGTATAAGCCGATACAGGTCGGCCGATGAGGGAGTTTTTTTTTTTTTTTTTTGGCTATTGTCGCGAGAGGAGGCAAGGTGAGTCCTAAGGGACGTTTTTTTTTTTATATTGCAGACCGGCCTCTCGGGCAATATACCCTTAATATTTTAATGATTATTATTAGGTCAAGTGCCTGCATCAAGTCGGCCCTTGAAAAATAGGTATCCGCAAAAATTTTTTATTGTTGTATAAGTGATCTTTTTAAATTACGTGTAATTAATTTTGTACCCATTTCAAACAACTTATAAATAATTATTGTTGCTAATTTCTTATTTCAAATTTTTGTAAAATAATTCAATTACAGGTACATTGTGTATGAAACATCGCCTTAACATATTTTGTTACGAAGCATCGCCTTAACATATTTTGTTCTATAAATAGATTGTAAGAAACAAAAGAGCATTGAGCTTTGGAATGCGATATCAGACCTAGTAACCCGTAATGTAAACACAGATTCAGCAATCATGTCGAATCGACGTCATCTGGTACACTTCTGTAATAAGTTTAGTGTAAGGTAATATTATGGAGTCATATTTTTAAAAACTGGTAAAAATTTTTTGTTTTGTTTTTGTTCTCTCCAAGGTATAATTAAAATGCAATAGCACTTACGAGATACAGGATGTTTGTTTGTTGAATTGTATAAATTTTTTTTGGTAAAGTTAGTTTTATAAAAAATTTTTTTAAAAAAGAAGGGGTGTGATGTAGCGGCTATACATTGTTAGCAAAGTCAGCAAAACCCCAGACTGGACTGCCGCGTGTTCTAGGCAGTCAGTCGTCTGCGCAACACCGCCTCGCTAGGTCAACTTGTATTACATAAGATAAGGACTTATTATACTGACTTATGTAACTACGTTTGAGTGTTTGAAAATAATAGACTGAGTGAATTTAAAAGGTTTCTGGTTTTATTGCGTCACCACCTCCAAATTGTAAACCAAAAAACGAATGTTTAAAATAGTACATATGCGTAAAAATAAAGTAATGTGTATAATTAATAAATTTATGGTTGAACTTTATATTGTAACCGCTGATCAAATTTAGTAAATGTTCACCAAATTTAGTACTGGCAATTTACGCGTTAACGTTCCCCAAAATAGAACAGAAGTCTAATGCTACTGAACTTTCAATTACGAAATCGCGATGTATGTAAATTTAAAAGTATAGATATACGATGTACATATTAATTGGAAAGTTCACTGTAGCGAGTTTCAAGTAAGTTAAGTTAGGTTTGTATGTAGTTAATACACGCGCGAGCCGAGCGAGCGAAGCGAGCGTGGTGCGGGAGCCCCCGGCGTAGCGCCAGGACCAAATTAAGTACTATTTCCAGCTTTTCAAGAAAAGCGACTTTGGTTCAAAACAAAAAAAAGACACGATCATCGGAATTCCGTACTTCGCTACAGTGAACTTAAAAACTAATGTACGTCGTACTTCTACACTTTTGAACTTATTTTTCTGTTCACAATAAAGGCAACCTTTACTTTTTTTGAAGTAAGCAAACTTATTAAATATATTTTCTATTTTATTTGTGTAACAAAATCATCAATATAAGATAACATTTCAAATTAATGTGGTGTACACTATTTTCCAAACATATACTAATGTGAGAAAACAATATGATTTTTGATATTAGTTACTTTATTTTACTAACGCAATTTACTGTATTTGGGCAACGTATAAAAAAGGATGAAAAATGTTCGTGCACATTTACTAATTTTGGGTAAAAATTTTATTTTTTGGATGTAGCTTTTTACAACATTTGGCAAGCAGTTAAACATAATCAATTTTTTTTGTTTAAATATCCAAAGCACAGCACAAAAATAACTGTGAAATTGAAATCGTACCAAAATATTATTACCAAAACATATATTGACGTGACCTTTCTAGCGTTCATTTTGTAATCATGAGACAATATCCATTATGAGAATATACTGGAGATTCGATAAAAGACAAAATACCTACGTTGTTACATTGTTTCATTGTTCTTTCTCTAATTGTAACAGATCTGCTTGGCTTAAAGCCAGAACCATCTCAATGACTCTAATTACGAACATCTCTCTTTCAGCAATAGATAATTAATTAGTGAATTTAATAGAATACTATGAGGTTTTATTCTCAAAAGCTTCGCAAAGTACTTAGAATAGGATCAAATGGATCGAATTTGTATGATGGATTTATATTTGCGATAAATAAGGCTATTGATTTTATTCGATAAATTTGTATGATTGTATCTCTTAAATTAAATTAAAACAGCGAAAGATAGGTGAAGTCTTTACATTACGTACTTGAGTATTAGATTTAGTACTCATACAAGCTCAAATAATTTTTTGTAACTTTACTCTCTCTTGTAATACAAGAGAGAAAGAGATATAATAATAATGTGGCGCGCTAGAACATTACCGATGTTACGTCATGTCGCCTCGGTTTCTTTCGCGTTGTGACAGTTGGATTGCTACTAAGCTAAATCAGGCGACGGAATAAGATTTATGAGGTCCTTGATAGCTTGACTCCTATCCTCCGCTATTTTACTTTAATCTTAGTTGTACTGTGAATGTTTATTTCTATTCACAGGTGAAATACTGATTAGTTCCAACAAAATAGTCTGCTGAATTTCTTAAACGATAAGACCAAGTAAGAATTTTATCTCATGTCTGAATCATGGAAGTTAATATAACTTACAAAGGATATCTAATCAATATGCAATAATACTAAAGTTCAGCCTATTAGCATTTTGAGCTTACACTGAGTGCAAAGTAAAATATGAAATCCATACTGATTTTAATCATCCGATCACGCAATTGTATTACGCAGAAAATCAAAATAAGATGAAATGTTAGGTAGTTTCATAATGTATAAGTTTTAAAATTATAAACTGTGTGAGAAAAAGCATATAAATTTTATCAGTTAGCAAAAGTTTTGGACAGCTTATAACTCTTTTAGAAAAGTTTTATTCTTTCGATTTCAATAGAGCAAAATTTCCGAGAAGTAAAACAAAATAATGTTAGATGTACAGAAAATGAAGTTATACAAGTATTCCATTTATGGTGTACTTCAGTATGTAGGTGTATCTTATAGAGTGACTAGCTTTTGCCTGCGGCTTTGCTCGCATAAAACGTTTATAGTACGGATAAAACCTTTTTCTTTTTCTTTACCTGTTAAAATAACAGGGGTGTTATAAGTATACCGTGTGCTTCCAAATTTCTGTAGCTCGCATACTAATGAACTGATTTAAAAATCAAACCCCGTCATTTTTTGTTTGAATGCTAAATAAATGGAGATTGTTATTACCTACGTTTGATGGAAATCGGTTAAGCTGGTATGCTTTTTCTTGTCAAAAAAAAAAAATACAAAATATTGTATGTCATCATAAATAAAAATATTTTGCACTTGGTGAAAGTCTTATTTTTCTTCATCTTTATCGATGGGACATAAAACGGACTTCACTCCGGCTTCGTCAGTCGGGATTTATAATTTACCATAACAAAAGCGTAGTCTATAGCGAAATATAAGGTTCAAAAGAAAAATGTAGTAAACATTTAGGAATATAGGAAATCACTTCTTGCTTTTTGCTTTTTAAAGCAAATGATTCCAAATTAATTATCAATGAAACACTCTGACGTAAAAAATTAATCAAAATACTAATTTTAAACACACATGCACATTAATAAAAATGTGAAAATATCTATCTGTTAACCAAAACGTAAAATACACTCCTCGTTTAAAATAATAAAATAAAAATGCTTAGATACATATAAGGCCGTAACTAGGTATCATTAGTTCGATATTTCTACCAAACAATGCAAAAAAAGTGCCTCTCAATATTATGATAAGTAGGATATAAAGACTTAGGTTTTTTTAAACAAAATGTTTTCCTGGGATATTTATTTTACGTCCAACTATTTAAGTTCACCATCTTATGGATGGATTTTTTTAAAACACGTACTTATTTCGTAACGCGTGTAAAAACAACAATACTTTTCCTTTAAGGCAGAAATTCCAAAAACGCTGTATATTGTGCCTAAAATAAAAGTTTCATGGGTTTTACTTTAAAAGTGACAAACAATCCTGTGTCCTTTTTGGAATTGTTTATAAACCGTATAATAATAATAATAATAATAAATTTTTAATAATAGCAAGAAAAAGTTTAATTGGTTTAGGTTTTAAAATAAAAAAGGGTGCTAATTAAACGGACTTCTTTTTAATAGCATTATGCGCCACAAAAAATCTATAATGCCATCTAAATTAATAACTCAGCCACAACCGACGAGCGTCTAAATAATACTATCTTAGCCACTAGTTAACTATCTTCGCCACTAAAAATATGTTGTTACATGATGTTTTTGCTATAAAATTTTGAATTATAATCCAATTTTGATTATGGCGCTTTGCCGGGTGCTGTCGGACCACGCTCGCTTCGCTCGCTCGGCTCGCGCATGCGATGAATACATCCTAACATTAGCCTTACCCAAATATAATATTTAGTAGGCGTTGAAAAAGACGAATTAGTTTATAAAAGGCTATGTAATTTTCCCGTAACTAAGTTATGAAATTAGAAGCTTGATTACGTGGATAATAAAGAAATCTGTGGCTTGACTTATAATTTCCCAAAAAAATCACTTACAAATTTTCATCCCCCATTTAATATATTTTAGAATGGAATTCTTTACAATTTACATAGCCGGTGAAAGTTAATCCGACCCACCTGGTGGTAAGTGGCACCCATTGACATCATTAATTGTAGGTATTTTATGTATCGTATTGTATTGTAATGTGATTATCGACTACTGACGCGTTGCGACGGCAGGCGGCAAATGGAATTCGCTTTGCTGTAATAATTGCACAGGCTGTTCCTTGCCTTCGTCGTAAAATGTGATTATTGTGACGCTCAAAATACAAAGGACTGTAGGAGCGCCCCCAAACATATTTTGTTTCATTCATAAAAGGCTGACCTCAATGTCAATCATCAGAAATTTTTTATATAAAATACCAAATGAAACGATGTTTCATGCTTCAATTATTAACATACAATCCCAATACAATAATTCTTTTGCTTAACGAAGGCACCTCATAGAATATTCAAAAGCTTTTTGAACTCCTACGTACAGTTGAAATAACAGAAGCATTTGAATATTCTGATATTCAATAAGGAAAATTACAACGCATTTTAAACAGTGTAATATACTTTAACTGCCCAAATGAATATTATTTATTGTTTTATCATTTAAAAAAACTTAATTACGTTAAGGGTGGCTAAAACATTGACTGTTTTATCTTGACTAGTTTTTACACGCTACCCTCGTCATTGAGTGTGAATCATTTATAACTTGAAACGTTTTTCAAGCCCATTTTCCTCCTAGGGGTTGTATTTACGCAATAAACTTTATTAACCGATGTTCTCGTAATAAGACACATTCATGCCAAAATACGTCTGAACTGGGCCTCGAATGAATATGTAGAACAATGTTCCGATCATTATTTAAATCCATTTAAAACATATTATTCTTGTTAAAGTGCATCAGTTTGGGCAGTAACCGAAGATTGGATTTTTAAATTCACATAATTTAAGTGTAAATTTATTTATTGTTCTTTTAATATAATCTGAAAATCAAGATACATCAATCGCTTTTATTGCAAACTGCATAACCAACACTAGCTTAGATTTTTGCTAACTTCTCACACTGTTTTAATGTTTAATAAAATGTTATACAAATTTACTAATCTCTTAACTATCATTTATCACCTACGGAAACCCAAATTCGACGTGAAACTAAAAAATATCGGAAAAGTCGTTAATGTAACTACAGATTATGCATCAATTTCGAAACTTTGAAACTTCGCAGTTGTCGTTCTGGGGCTACGGAATATGCATGGAAGAATATCGGTCAAGCAGAATTTAATTATTTCAAAAGAGTTCCGAACATTTTTCAAATTTTATAGAAAAGCAGAATAAAGTAAACAGATTCTTTTTCTTAGTCGTTCGCTCTTGGCAAAATTGTTTTGGTTATGGAATTATGCTTGCTTTTCTTTCTATAACTGTACCTCTGTATCTGTAAACAGATGCATCGATTACACATCACCAATTTTGAAATGAAAGTAAACGTACAAACGAGCAAAGAAATAAAATTATATTTAAAGATAATTTTAAATACGATTTTTCAAGTCGATCTGAGTTTTCTAAGAAGCTATGGTATATAAATAAACTATTTCAAAGAAAACGAAACTTAAGGGTATTTTTTTCAACTTGTAGTTTTTCTCGGTGCATTTTTTCTTCATGCGGTTATAATATCATTATTGCAAAATTAAACACCATAAAAATAGTTACAAAAGTATATTACCTTAATTTATTAACGAAACTAGTGTTTCCCGCGGCTTCATGACCCTTTTCTTTTGGTGCAGCACATTCAAGGTTAGAGTTGTGCATGTAGAAGCTTGTACCATGCCGGAGAGAGAAATGAAACAGTAATGAGCAGTAGGAATCGTTTTTACTACTTTTTTTTTTTTTTGCTGCCGAGGCACCCTCGCGGGAGTGAGGTGGAAGATGCGTCATGCATACCGCCCGCAGGTAAATTCTTCTGCGGGGGGTTATGTGGGACTCACCAGAATGGCACCTACCCACTAAAAACCACCTGTTGGCTGTAGTTATTACCGTTAGCCTTCATCGGAAGCGACACCCGTCGGGAAGTTGGGTGCGCTGGCGGAGACCCGCTAGCGGGTCTTCCGCCTGTAGTGAAAGTTGCACTGAAGGTGCTCAAAGGGACATGAGTTGGTGGCCGTTCTGGGCAGCCTCCGGTGAAGCCAGGGCTGGGCAGAGGTCGGCCGAAGCATGATGAATTTGAATTTGAATTTGAATAATGAATTGAGAAGGGAACTATGCTCCGCCAGAGCTAGCAAACGCTCTGTCGGAGTACGTGAAGCCCTAAGTTTACGGGCTAAGACTGCGATTTCACTAACATCGATATTTTTCATAGCGTCGCAGACGATACGCATATCGTCTGCTACGGAGGATTGAGGAGTGGGTTTGTATGGGCGAGGAGCCGGGATGGGATTCGATGCGGGACGCTGCCTCCAGTTTTCTGGGGCAGGCCTAGACTGTGTAGGCTTTGCAGCCGGAGGAACCCAGCTACGCAGCGGCGGAAAGTTTTCTTGAGAAAGGCGCGGGGCCTGTTTGGTTGCCGCCCTTTTGAAATTGGAGCGCATGCAACGGGGTGCACGAGGGCAGCCCCTGTAATTTGCGGTGTGGCCGGACTGGCCACAAAGCACGCAATCGGGAGGAGAGGGAGTTTCAGGAGTGCGATTGCACTCCTTAGTGAAGTGCGGGACCAGGCACTTGACGCACCTGGGCGGTGCGCGGCAGTTGGCCGCCGCGTGCCCGTACAACTGGCACCGATGGCACTGGCCGGGATGACCGCGGCGATGAGGCGCCTCGATCGAGATCCCAGAGAGGCCGCATATAGTGCTAATCCCTTTGAGGATCTCCCTGGACTTGGGGACGTTGGCGAGAACCACCAAAGCGAGAGGGTGTTGTCTCCCGTACTTGCTGTGCATTTTATGCACCGCGAGTGCCGGGAAGCCTTGGGACTGCAGATCCTCCAGGATAGCCTCGTTCGATAATTCGAACGGGACTCCCCTAAGTACCGCTCTGATCTTACGCTCTTCTGACAGAGCATAAGTGTGATAAGCATATTGCTTATCGGTGAGGAGCTTTGTTAAAGCACGAAAGTCGTCTATCGACGAGACTAAGATTTTAATAAATTCACCCGAGTTGGCTGCTCGGGTGTAATGGATTTTGTGCTCATTGCACAATGTCGAGACCTCAGTCCATTTACCCTTTTCCCGAAGGAAAACGGGTGGTGGGACCTTGGCCTTGACAGAAGTTGGGGCCGGAGCGGGTGTTGAAGACACCGGGGCAGCTGGCGTTGAAGACGCCGCAGGGGGTGTGGGGACGGGCGTTGAGGGCGCCGGGTCTTGTTTCGAACGCTTCTTAGAGCGCTTCTTAACAAGCGTGAAAGAGGGAGACTCAGGGCCAGTTGGGGTGGCGTCCGAGGATGACTCGGTCGCGGGTGCGCGCTTGCGTTGCGGAGGGGCGTCTACTTCGCACTCCATGTCACTGGAGGAAGGGGACGCGGGAGGGCCTAAGACCTGAGGGGTCTGGGGGACTGGGGTGGCCTGAGGGGCCATTGTGGACATTAACGTCATGAGATGAGGGATAAGAGAATCTAAGAAACGGTACTTATCAGCATTTATAGACATGCCTTCAGTTCTTTCAAGTAGCTTCTTCCTAAACTCGTCAAAGCTTAGGGAAGCCATTGCGGAGGGGTTGGGGAGGGACAATATATGAACCTAACAACGATGACTAACTTCCTAAAAAACCACCCTACACGCAGTAGGACGGTTGAGGACGACGCGGATAACTTACTCGAACACGGCACTTGAAGTCCTGGAACGACGAAACCCCGTCGACGAAGCTCACGTTCCACGAAGTACGGTTAACAAGCCACTGACCGCCGTGAAAACGGCGTTAGAAACTTAATACGGTATACAACTATGAAATTATATATTACGACAGCAACCAGTGAAATTTGGGTGCTCAATTAGCGCGGGGGCTAAAAGAGCGGGAAGGCGTCTGCGATCGACGTGCGCTCGAGAACGCACGCAGACCGAGACTGTTTTTTTTTTAACTACCAAAATCGTCTGCTTATATAGCATTGTTAGACAAAGACAACAAATAGAACGACATCTGTCTCGCTCCAACATCCACATTAATATTGCCGCGTTTTCGGTCCGTGCTTCAGTGTAGCGATGATCACCGGTGGGGGCACGCAGCGCTGCATACAGACACGAGTATAAATATGCCGGAGCGCGCGCGCAACGCGCCGCATTCTCGCTCCGATCGCCACGCGGTGCAGACGTGCAAGACCCCGTTCTCCGTTGATCGGTCCCTTCCCGATATTCCGTGGCGCTCAGTCTACTGACGTCACAGTTTAGCGTGTTGGTTCCGTGCTACGGTTTCCAAGGTTTTTCTACTCCGTCTGAGTGCTTTCGAAGTGCGATTTTTCTTTGCGACTAAGCCCCTTAGTCTTCAAAGTGCTGTGCTAAGTTGTGTTGTGCTTGTGCTGAGTGCAGTGTTGTGCCCAGCGTAAGTAGTCTGGTTTCAGTGCAAAGGATACTTAACGGTGACAACGAATTTGTACTGAAGTCCTTTTTATTTTTATTTTATTTCTCTTCTCTATTTTATTTATTTTTCTCCTATTTTCATATTTATTTTTATCATATCTGTGTGTTCTTCGTGTGTATTTGTCCTTTCTGTCGGTAAAGGTTGACCCTAACGCGGTCAACTCTTTACCTGCGTACCCTTTTTTAGGTTTTTAGGTAGCGGCCTTCGGCGTACTACGGTTAGTTCTAAGTTATCCTCCCCAGCCCCCTTACCGCTGGTAGGGAGGTTTGCCGCTAGGGTTCGCTAGGTTTTTATTTAGGAATCCTAGGCATTTGTTATATATTATAGGCATACATTATATATTTATATATTATATTGTAATTCCAAGCCCTCCAATGGACCTTGTTAATATTCTTAAGTCGTTCGCCCAGGCGCTCGCTGCGTCCGGCGTAAGCATACCCGCTGACGTTCTAACGCAGGCCTTACAGGCATCTATTGCGTCCCCGGCCCCTCAGGCCTCAACCCCGGCCCCTCAGGCCTCTAATGTCCAGACCCCTCAGGTATATAGCTCTCCCGCGTCTCCCGTTCCATCCGATATGGACTGCGCGTCGGTCTCATCCTCGCGCTCATCTCGCAGGAAGCGTACCGCTCCCGGGAGCGATTCAGACTCCGCCGCGTCCGAAGCTTCGTCGGTCGCCGCCACCCTTATCGGTTCTCCTGAGCCCGCGTTCCAGTTAGTTGCCAAACGCTCTAAGAAGCGTTCGTAAAAAGCCGCGGTGTCTTCAACACCCGAGCCAACCCCGGTGTCTTCTACACCCGCCCCCGCGCCGCTCATGTCACTCGAAGTGACCGCGTCTCCGTCGGTCCCGTCTAAGCCAGCATCGCGCTGCGCTCCCGTCCCATCGAAGCCTCAGCTCCCTCCGCCCGTCTTCCTCCGCCATAAAGCGTGCTGGACCGCGGTTTCTAACCTGTGCAAAGAGCACAAAATTAATTCCTTAAAAGCCGCCAACGCTGGCGATACAATAAAAATTCAAGTCGCGACCGTCGACGACTTCCGCGCGTTCACCAGGTTACTTTCCTTAAAACAAATCGCGTATCACACCTACGCCCTCCCGGAGGAGCGTAAGATCCGCGCAGTACTACGGGGCGTCCCGTTCGAGCTCGCGAATGAAGAAATCCTCGAGGACCTTAAGTCCCAGGGTTTCCCGGC
The DNA here is from genome assembly GCA_923062675.1 of Marasmarcha lunaedactyla. NCBI lineage: Eukaryota > Metazoa > Arthropoda > Insecta > Lepidoptera > Pterophoridae > Marasmarcha > Marasmarcha lunaedactyla. The sequence continues at coordinate 4,650,321 of OV281344.1, forward strand.
CGAAGCAGTGCACAAGATGCACTCTAACCGCGGTAGGCGCTTTCCGTTAGCTTTAGTTATCTTGTCTAATACTCCCAACTCGAGGGAGATCTTTAGAGAGGCTCGCACAATTTGCGGACTCTCAAATATCTCCGTCGAGCGTCCTAACCCCCGCGGTCACCCTGGGCAGTGCCACCGCTGCCAGCTCTATGGCCACGCAGCGGCTAACTGCTCAGCTCCCCCCAGGTGCGTTAAGTGCCTGGATCCGCACATAACGAAGGAGTGCACTCGCACTCCCGAATCCACGTCCTCCCCTGCCTGTGTGCTGTGCGGTCAGTCCGGCCACACAGCTAACTACAGGGGTTGCCCGCACGCTCCGCGCTCAACCGCTAAGAGGGCCGCGCCTAAACCAGCGCCGCCGCTCACTCCCGCTCACTTCCCGCCGCTGCGCAACCGGGGTCCCCCGGAAGCAAAGCCCGTTCAGCCGACGCCTACTCCGGCTCTGTCTTGGAGGCAGCGTCCGGCCGTTCCGCCTGCACCTTCCCGACCCATCCCAGCTCCCGTAGCTTCCGTAGGGCCGCGTCCGTCTCCGTCATCCGCACCTCAGTCGTCGTTAGCTGAGGACATGAAGACCGTGTTCGACGTTATTCAAAACGTCGATATTAACGAAATTTCCGTGCTCGCACGCAAACTGCGAGCCGCCCGCTCTCCTCAAGAGCGTTTATTTGCTTTAGCCGAGCATCACTCGCTTCTTAGTTCATTATAAATTTATTCTCTTTTTTTTTTATTTTATTTTATATAAAATCGTAAATAAGTAAATTATAATGTCTAGACCCGCGAATCCCGCGTCCAGTCGTATTAAACCCAAGGGCTTATCCCTAGTATCTTTTAACGCTCGTAGCCTTAACACCAACCTTCCCGAGATTAAACTGTTCCTTCAGAACAAAGAACCTGACTTATTCCTTCTCCAGGAGACATGGCTTACTCCAAACCGCTCCAGGGGATTCGCTATACCTAAGTACGCGTTTATTCGTAACGATAGGCCCAACTCCGACGGTTTCGGCGGCACCGCTATATATTACAAAAGAGGCTTCCACTGCTGTCCTCTCCCTACCCCTCCTCTCCTCAACATGGAAGCCACTGTGTGTAGATTGGCTATGACTGGTCATCCGACCATCATCATAGCTTCAACCTACATACCTAGTGGTACCAGACCAATCCGCAGCGACTTTGAGGCCATTCTCGCCCTCGGCCATTCAGTCATTATGTTCGGAGACTTTAACTCCAAACATACTGACTGGACGTGCCTATCGACTAACACCAGCGGTATCGCTCTCCTCGACATCACTAACTCCCTTGACCTAGACGTCATATCCCCCATCACTCCCACTCACTATCCCAACAACCCGTCCTACTCTCCTGACATCCTCGACTTTGCAATTATCAAGCGAATCAATCTTGATCTAAGGTCTATCGAACCGCTCGATGACCTAGGCTCCGACCATCGCCCCGTTTCCCTCGTGCTAGGACCGCCGAACGATAACGTCTCATCTCCTAAGACCTTTACCAACTGGAAAGGTTTTAAAAATACGTTAGTTTCAGCCTTAGAGGCTCCGAACTCTCCACTCGCGATCTCTCCCGAACAATTAGATAGCCCGGATAAAATCGATACATTAGTAAATTCTCTCACTGATGCTATCAACTCAGCCATCAGTGACAACGAAAAGGTTGCTAAGCAAGGCAAACCCACGCTTCCCTTAGCCGTTAGCAATCTTATTAAAGCTAAGAACGCGGCTCTCCGGAGAGCCAAGAAATATCCCACGCCCGCCTATAGAACAGCTGCGAATCAGCTTCAACGTAAAGTTAGGTCTTGCCTCGCGGAACTCCGAGACGCTCAGATGAACGACCTCATGGCGAATATCTCTCCGTCCCACCAAGCGTACTATAGCATGGCCTGAGCCTTACGCGTAGACACCGCCTCTCACGTTCCTCCTTTCACTCGTCCCGATGGCACTACTGCCTTTGAAGTCGAAGAGAAAGCCGAATGCTTCGCTGACAGCATTGCCGCACAATGCTCGCCCAGCACGCAACCTGCTGATCCCTCACACATCCAGGCGGTGGAGGACGAAGTTCTTCGCAGAGACTCTCTCCCCATCACCGCTGACCCTGTCACAGTCTCTAATGATGAAATCTTGCTTCTCATTAGAAATCAAAAGTCCAAAAAGGCTCCGGGTGCGGATGGAATTTCCAACCACGCACTTAAGCACCTACCTCAACAGATGCTTACCTTGTTAGCTATCATTTTCAATGCCTTCTTCGACCATAGCTGCTTTCCAAAAGCTTGGAAAGAAGCGACAGTCATAGGCATTTCCAAGCTGGGCAAACCTCTGAACGTCCCGGCTAATCACAGACCCATCAGCCTCCTCAAGGCAATGTCTAAACTTCTCGAGAGAGTCATACTCTCTCGAATGCGGAACCATCTGTTTCCAACGGATGGCGATCCTCTCATTATTCCCCATCAGTTCGGCTTTCGCGCTAAACACTCCTGCCCTCAGCAAGTCCACCGAATCGTCGAGTATATACTTGACGGTTTCTATCCGCGTCGTTATAAAACAGTCGCGGTTTTCTTTGACGTAGCCAAGGCTTTCGATAAAGTCTGGCACAGCGGTCTCGTTTATAAACTCTACAAGATAGGCTTACCGGATCGCCTAGTCAGGTTAATAGCGTCGTTTCTCAAAGACCGTACATTTCGATTTAAACACGAAGGCACGCTTTCTGCGCCTCGTCCCATAAAGGCTGGAGTCCCTCAAGGCTCAGTCCTCGCCCCTCTGCTGTACACCGTGTACACCAACGACATTCCCATCCCGCCGAAAGGCGTCGAACTCGCCCTCTTTGCTGACGACACCACACTTTATACCAAAGGCCACAGTGTTCGGCACCTTGTAACCAGACTCCAAAAGGCCGTAAACGCCCTTGTTGTATGGTTTCAAAAATGGCGCATCGATGTGAACCCTGAAAAGAGTTCTGCGATGCGCTTCGACCACAAACGCCGTCGTCCCGATGGCGACCCTCACGTCCGAATGTTAGGCATTCCCATCCCCTGGAAGCGCAGTACTAAATACTTAGGCGTCACACTAGATCCGACGCTTTCTTTCAAGCCACACGTCGAAAGAGTTTCGAAACTCGCTCGTCACTATTTAGGCCGCCTAAATAGCATGTTAGGTAGAAAAAGTAAAATGTCCTTCAGAAACAAACGTACACTTTACAAGGTCTGCGTTAGACCCGTTATGACGTATGCCTCGCCAATCTTTGCCCACGCCAAACCCTCCCTCCTGCACAAACTGCAGGTAGTTCAAAACCTCTTTTGCCGCCGGGCCACAAACGCACCGTGGTACGTGCGTAACGCGGACTTGCATAGAGATCTTGAACTGCCTACAGTACAACAACATCTCAAAACACTCTCTGAAGCGTTTTTCAAACGCTCCGAAACCCATCCCAATCCTCTAGTTCGTGATTCAGTCTCATATACTACTCCTGTGTTAGACTCGAAGTTCAAAGTCGCTAGGCCTAGGAATGCGCAAGCGTACTCATCCACCAGACTGTCCGCCGATCTCGAGGCCCTTCTGGCCGCAAATTCTAATTCTAACGTAAATTCTAATTCTAACGTAAATCCTAATTCTAACGTAAATGCGAATTAATTCAATTTTATTTTGCAATTTTTTTAAATTTTTGTTTTAATTATTGATTTTAATTTTTAGCACCTTCAGTGCTATGTATTCACCTTCAGTGCTTTGAGCACCTTCAGTGCTATGTAATCCCAGCGGGTGACCCCTTCTGGGCCCCGCTAGCGCGGCCTCTTTCTCCAATTGGCCGTTGCTCAGATGAAGGCTGAGTGGCAAAAATGCACGAGCCGACAGGGGGTTTTTAGTGGGTATGGTCCTGGTAGGCTTCGGGACGAGTCCCACATAACTTTGGAATCGCGCCAGAGTATGCGTCAGGGCATTTTTATCCTCCTGCCCTTCCCGCGGAGGGGAACAAAAAAAAAAAAAAAAAAAAGCGCAACGCGCCGCCGCTGCGCGCGCACGTTGTGTACGATGCTGCGTATGACTCCCATATGCACGTTTACTTACATTTTTTCATTTACTCAAGTACTTTTATTCAAATGTATTTGATGGATACCAGTATAAACAGGTCAATCCTGTTATAGTATTAACTAGTTAGAGTTCCGAATATAAACCAAAAAGTTCTGTTTCTTCATTTTCTCGGCATATCTCCAAAAAGTTGAGGGCACTTACAAGATTACACGAGGACGTTTATAGCTGGAGTCGAGCGTTATGTGAATCTCGTGCGAAGAATCCTAAGTGAACAACTGCAGCTGGTAGTCAAACTCGGTTATGTCAATGTATTTTAGGCTTTTCTATTATATTTGCAATTATTATAATAATCTCGTTAATGGGTTGAATGTTTTTTTACACTTTTATCAAACAAAGAAGAGTTTAGGCTTTTGTTCAAAATACATTTTTTAAACTAGAACACAATCCTGCTCATAAATCAAGCTGTCATAGACCAACTCAGTTTATTGATTAATATAATCACCATTTTTTTTAAAAGCATACTTTAATAAAAGCACAAAGACCTACCATACCATACCAATATCAATTGAAAAACTGCTTTAATTCTAAAGGTGGTTAAATTTTGTTGTGACTTCAACAATATTAATGAATCTTACGACTAAATATAAAGAATAATGTGTTCTAAGTTACGAAGTGGTTCTTTATAGTTACATCCTGGGTTAGTTGTTATTGTTTCAAAAGAATGTAGATGAACATAGATACATAAATATACTTTATTGCCATCATTACAATTCGCAAAACAAAATTTACACTCAGAAAACACAACGTTTTCACTAAAAAAAGTTTGAAAGAGTGTTTTCTTTCTCAAAAAAGGAAGGGGAGTTTCCAAAAGTAAGAAGCAATGGTCCATTTATACTTAATATCCGTAATGTGAAGCTCGTGGGAAGAATTCGCGACTACCCGCTGCAGCGTATCAGATGTAAGTAGGCACTTACGATGCTGTTATGTGGTGAATTATGGAGTGAATTATATTTGTTATAAGGTTTGTGTCTTTTACTTGTATATATAATATTGTTAATAAAGGTTCATTAGTAATGATAAAGATGTGATTTTAATACAAGAAAAAATAAAATTTTATGACGAACTAAATCGTTACTAAATATTTGACTTTACAATTTGACGTTTTGAACAACATTATTACCTGCGTCGAAAAATCAATTTTATTTGACAATCGCAAGAAATTAGAAAGATTTTTAAATCTTGATTTAGCACTTAACCAATTTCCTAAATGAAAAATTACGTTTAAAATAGTGAAAAGCTTTATACCAAAAGGAATGAGCTTTACAGCAGATGTGTGCTACCCACAATAAATGAAAAGCTCGCTCATCTGTAATCATTTTCTGTCAATCACTTCCTTTGCGGCTTCTAAGAGAGACAAGAGATGGAAGCCCGCCGTAGTCACCAGACCTTTTTTCCAGAAAATTTTTAAAGAGTTTTTGCTTCCCATCCATCCTGCAGATTTCTCCAAGATGATCCATAAATTGCCACTGTGCCAGCAAAGATTATTTGATTTCATGGCCTATATTCCTTTAGTTTAAAAAAATTTCAACATAGAGAATAGTAAATATTGCTATTATTTGGTACAATATTGCAACTTCATTGGTGAAGACACATATTTTGTGATGAGATATAAAGGTGTTACGAATAATTTTATAATAGTGTTCGAAATGTGTATAATAAATGTAAAATTAAAAATTATTCCTTTATAAACAATGTAATATGAAAGAAAGTTACATAAAATAACGAGGGATCATTTAGAGGCACCAGTTTTTTCACTACCTTCAGCATCAACATTTTATTAAAACGAGTTTTCGCGATAAGGATCTTATATCCATCAAGTTATAGCGTACTTTTGCTCAAAAGCGAAACTGTTAACGAGTTAGAGAGTATAGAGTGAGGACCCTTAGCAAGTTTAATTTGTCTCCAGAGAGGCTTATAACATATCCAGCCATTTGGAAAACCAAATTATAGGCAAGTAACAAACTAGAACGGGTACTATTTTGAATACAAGATGATTATTGTAGCGTTACGTTGTAAATGGAAATTCTGTTATTATTTGAAAGCATATTAATTTTGATTACTGTGCTTCGTCAATTAATGTTATAAATCTTATTGTTAATTTAGTGATTAAGGCGGGTCTGCGGTGGGATAAATATACGTCTTATAGTGTTGATCAAGCTATCTTTCCTTAGTTTACTATGTCAGTTCTATTTGAAAGAGCGTAAAAGATGCAATGGTTTAGGCGCTGCCTTTTCGATCTAAAGATTCAAGGTTCGATCTCAGTGGCTGTCAAATTAGTTTGAATTTAAGTACATTAAGCTGTTACGGAAAACGGTTAAGGAAAACAGCGTGATTCAAGGCCTTTTTACATTGATCCAGAAGCTGCGCCAGTGTTATTGGCTTCCACTGGCTGGATCACCACTGTAACAATACACGCAGTTTTTATTCCGAATCATGAAAATTTTCTGTAATTTGACATTTAGGGTCACAGAGTTGGTGTTTTTATGCGACGATCAAACTTATTTGTTGTTAAAAGTCTATTGAAAATTCAAATTATAACAAAGTATTTGTAAATAAATGTGTAAATTTTCAATGTTATTTTATTAAATTCTTTTTATAACAGAATTAACCCATAAATGCAGGCAAACTACTTTATATTAAAAGATATAAGTAAGTAAGTAAGTCCTTCTAGGACTTAAAATTTTTAAATAAAGATTGTTAATGGTTTTTAAGTAAAGGTTGTTAATGGCCATATTTAATATTTATTCTTTTTGTTTATTTATTTTTTAAGTAGCTGTAAGTTTTCCGAAAATGTAAAAATAAAATAAAATAAAATAAAAATTGTTTCCGCCACTTATCAAATCAATCTTAGGGTATTTGGACCAATGTAGTATTTGGTGTACTACTCGTAAAACCTACTGCAACAATTAACTTCATAAATAGCGAGACATTTAGGTGTGGGGTCAATTGAGTTTCCACAAAAGTGGATATTTATCGACGAAGATAAATATCCACTTTACGACTGCGCTTTATAAGTTTTAATAAAACAATTATAAAATAATTGGTGTTTGATATGTTTATTGGTAGCATGTTATGTTTGAGTCCCTTTGCTAGGTGAGTCATGCACGTGTCAGTATTCGCAATCCAGTCAAGACAATAACTGTCATCTATACATCTATACATATAAATAAAATTGGGCTGCCTGTTTGTAATCTTGAAATAACCATCTTTTATTACATGCATATGAATATATATATATACGGTATATACACCAAAATAACATCTTTTAAAATTTTTGTCTGTCTGTCTGTCTATCTGTCTGTTTATTCCGGCTAATCTCTGAAACGGCTGGACCGATTTTGACGAAACTTTTATTGGCAATTAGCTGATGTGATCCATCATTTTTTAACTTTTTTATCTTTTTTCATATTTTTTAACCCAGACCATTATTTTAGTTTTCTGCAATGTCTCTGATCCCACAGAGTTATGGGACAAGTTTAAGGATTATTTTATAGCTGACTATGTAAGAGACTTCCAACGGCATTACCCGGATGCAGCCATACATACTCATATAGCTACTCAACTGTCCGGGCGACTAGAGCAGCCTAAAAATTATATGCGTCAACTGTCCGGGCGACTAGAGCAGCCTAGTAGAAAAAAAAAGTACTTTTTCGTTTTGAACGCATTTTTATCAATGAAACGTTTCCTAAAGCTTCTAGTAAAATATACTAGATGGTACTTTATTAAATTACGAATTTTTTGATGGTAAAGAAGCACGGATTTGGACTGCTGACATTTTATAAATAAATTTTTTAAGGACGTAAATTTTCAAGTGCTTATGAATTTATAAATAATTGTGAAACCTGTGATTAAAATGTAAGTGATCATTTATTTATTATGTGACATTATTAGTGTTATATGTTTAAATATACCTCAAGATTCAATCTTTCGAAATATCGAACTATATTATGTATCCCAAGTTCATTACGAAATTTTTACATGCGATAAAATGGACATGCGATTACTCCATTTTTGTGGGCCTATTTTATAATTAAGTTTTTGTATGATTTATTGCATGTTGAACCAAATTTCCTCTTGTTATTGGAAGAACAAGTAATAACTAATATAAATATAGATTTAAACGCAATAAATATAATTAATATAGGTAGGATTATAAGATTTTATATTTTCTTCTTCAGGTGGGCACCAACAGCGCCGCCCGTGTCGCCTACGATTTTGTACTAAATTAATTTAAAATTTGTATTAATTTAGTACTAAAATAAGGGCTTGGTACAGATGGAGGAATCATGAGTAAATTTAACATGATTTTGATGATAGCAAACGGCAACAAAGTACGTAATTTCCTTAAGTTATTTTTTTATATATTCTGCTATATTTATTATAGTTTATATTCAATCGCTTATTTTTTTTTCAGTAGGATATCTCCAGAGGGACAGCCGTGCATTATGGCTCCCATATTGGTGCAGTATTCAACAAAATAGCTCTGTGGGTCTGTTTGCGATTCAGAGAATGGAGAATCTTACAAAAATTTAGGTCAACAAAGTTCGCGGAAATATTTTTATCTTTTACATTTACAAAAATAAATGCTATTTCAGAGTTACTTTAAATGGAACGGTTTTAATTTAAAACGATAATTACGTTGTGCATGTCATTGAAATTATCCTTTTCGATGTACAAATAAAGTGAACATATTAGAAGATAGAGATTTAAAATGGAAAGAAAAGTAATAAATGCGTTTTTTTACCAAGCAAACCATTTTTTTATAGATTTTTTTAATGTAAATATTTTAAATATTGATTTTGATGGAATATGAAACTAAGGTAGGTACCTGGATTGATACACAGAATTCTATTAGGTCTTTACCTATGAAATTGCCGTTTTTCACGAAATAAATGAAGCGTAATTTTTTTATATATTTTTTATTTCTATTAATCATAATAATCACCCATGCAATCAATGCATCTTTGCCAACGCATTGGTAGCTTATTGATGCCTTTCTTGAAGAAATCAGCTGGACGGGAGGCAACAAATTCTTCAAAGGCATTTTGTACTGCCTCTCGGGTATCGAATTTTTTTCCCGCCAAGAAGTTATCCAAATTCTTGAAAAAGTAGAAGTCTGTAGGCGCAAGGTCTGGTGAGTACGGCAGATGACGGAGAACTTCCAACCCCAACTCTTGTAGCTTGGAGACCGTCTGCTGTGCAGTATGAGGTCGCGCGTTGTCATGCAGGAGCAGTGGAGCCGAACGATTGACCAAAGCTGGTTGGAGACGTGCGAGCTTCTCCATCATTGTGTTCAGTTCTTCACAGTACACATCTGCAGTAATGCTTGTCCCGTTTGGCAAGAAGCTGTGATGAATTACACCCGCGTTAGACCACCAAACAGTGACCATCACTTTTCTAGGGGTAAGTTTTCGTTTAGGGCATTGTTTGGGTGCTGAACCAGGGTCCAACCAACTTGCTGAGCGCTTACGATTGTCAAACAGGATCCATTTCTCGTCACAAGTAACAATGCGGTTCACAGTTCCTTCATTTGTATGCCTGCTGAGCAGTGCAAGGCACGTCTCCACGCGTACTTCGCGCTGGCGGTCATTGAGTTCGTGGGGTACCCATTTGTCAAGCTTTTTTACCTTGCCAATTTGACGCAAATGGACCAATATTGTTTTGATGCTAACGTCGAAAGCTGCTGCTAATTCAGCCGTGGATTGAGTTTCATCAACTTCCACAATTGCCTTTAATTCGTCATTGTCGACCAAAGTTTTCGGACGACCACGGGGTTCATTTTTCAGGTCAAAATTTCCAGAACGGAAGCGGGTAAACCAATAACGGGTGGTGCGTTCGTTTGTAGTGTTCGCTCCATAAACGTCGTAGTTTTTGATTTTGACAAAACTGGGAATTGTTTTTCTAAAATCTTCATTTGTTTAATAGTGAGTGTTTTGTTTTCAACCCATTCGAACATTTTTCGTCATCATGGATAAGTTAAAAATTCGAGTTATTATGGAGTATGAGTATCGTCGTGGCAGCAAAACGGCACAAGCGGCACGCAACATCAACGACGTTTATGGAGCGAACACTACAAACGAACGCACCACCCGTTATTGGTTTACCCGCTTCCGTTCTGGAAATTTTGACCTGAAAAATGAACCCCGTGGTCGTCCGAAAACTTTGGTCGACAATGACGAATTAAAGGCAATTGTGGAAGTTGATGAAACTCAATCCACGGCTGAATTAGCAGCAGCTTTCGACGTTAGCATCAAAACAATATTGGTCCATTTGCGTCAAATTGGCAAGGTAAAAAAGCTTGACAAATGGGTACCCCACGAACTCAATGACCGCCAGCGCGAAGTACGCGTGGAGACGTGCCTTGCACTGCTCAGCAGGCATACAAATGAAGGAACTGTGAACCGCATTGTTACTTGTGACGAGAAATGGATCCTGTTTGACAATCGTAAGCGCTCAGCAAGTTGGTTGGACCCTGGTTCAGCACCCAAACAATGCCCTAAACGAAAACTTACCCCTAGAAAAGTGATGGTCACTGTTTGGTGGTCTAACGCGGGTGTAATTCATCACAGCTTCTTGCCAAACGGGACAAGCATTACTGCAGATGTGTACTGTGAAGAACTGAACACAATGATGGAGAAGCTCGCACGTCTCCAACCAGCTTTGGTCAATCGTTCGGCTCCACTGCTCCTGCATGACAACGCGCGACCTCATACTGCACAGCAGACGGTCTCCAAGCTACAAGAGTTGGGGTTGGAAGTTCTCCGTCATCTGCCGTACTCACCAGACCTTGCGCCTACAGACTTCTACTTTTTCAAGAATTTGGATAACTTCTTGGCGGGAAAAAAATTCGATACCCGAGAGGCAGTACAAAATGCCTTTGAAGAATTTGTTGCCTCCCGTCCAGCTGATTTCTTCAAGAAAGGCATCAATAAGCTACCAATGCGTTGGCAAAGATGCATTGATTGCATGGGTGATTATTATGATTAATAGAAATAAAAAATATATAAAAAAATTACGCTTCATTTATTTCGTGAAAAACGGCAATTTCATAGGTAAAGACCTAATAGAATTCTGTGTATCAATCCAGGTACCTACCTTAGTTTCATATTCCATCAAAATCAATATTTAAAATATTTACATTAAAAAAATCTATAAAAAAATGGTTTGCTTGGTAAAAAAACGCATTTATTACTTTTCTTTCCATTTTAAATCTCTATCTTCTAATATGTTCACTTTATTTGTACATCGAAAAGGATAATTTCAATGACATGCACAACGTAATTATCGTTTTAAATTAAAACCGTTCCATTTAAAGTAACTCTGAAATAGCATTTATTTTTGTAAATGTAAAAGATAAAAATATTTCCGCGAACTTTGTTGACCTAAATTTTTGTAAGATTCTCCATTCTCTGAATCGCAAACAGACCCACAGAGCTATTTTGTTGAATACTGCACCAATATGGGAGCCATAATGCACGGCTGTCCCTCTGGAGATATCCTACTGAAAAAAAAATAAGCGATTGAATATAAACTATAATAAATATAGCAGAATATATAAAAAAATAACTTAAGGAAATTACGTACTTTGTTGCCGTTTGCTATCATCAAAATCATGTTAAATTTACTCATGATTCCTCCATCTGTACCAAGCCCTTATTTTAGTACTAAATTAATACAAATTTTAAATTAATTTAGTACAAAATCGTAGGCGACACGGGCGGCGCTGTTGGTGCCCACCTGAAGAAGAAAATATAAAATCTTATAATCCTACCTATATTAATTATATTTATTGCGTTTAAATCTATATTTATATTAGTTATTACTTGTTCTTCCAATAACAAGAGGAAATTTGGTTCAACATGCAATAAATCATACAAAAACTTAATTATAAAATAGGCCCACAAAAATGGAGTAATCGCATGTCCATTTTATCGCATGTAAAAATTTCGTAATGAACTTGGGATACATAATATAGTTCGATATTTCGAAAGATTGAATCTTGAGGTATATTTAAACATATAACACTAATAATGTCACATAATAAATAAATGATCACTTACATTTTAATCACAGGTTTCACAATTATTTATAAATTCATAAGCACTTGAAAATTTACGTCCTTAAAAAATTTATTTATAAAATGTCAGCAGTCCAAATCCGTGCTTCTTTACCATCAAAAAATTCGTAATTTAATAAAGTACCATCTAGTATATTTTACTAGAAGCTTTAGGAAACGTTTCATTGATAAAAATGCGTTCAAAACGAAAAAGTACTTTTTTTTTCTACTAGGCTGCTCTAGTCGCCCGGACAGTTGACGCATATAATTTTTAGGCTGCTCTAGTCGCCCGGACAGTTGAGTAGCTATATGAGTATGTATGGCTGCATCCGGGTAATGCCGTTGGAAGTCTCTTACATAGTCAGCTATAAAATAATCCTTAAACTTGTCCCATAACTCCCATACTCATACTCCATAATAACTCGAATTTTTAACTTATCCATGATGACGAAAAATGTTCGAATGGGTTGAAAACAAAACACTAACTATTAAACAAATGAAGATTTTAGAAAAACAATTCCCAGTTTTGTCAAATAAAATTAATTTGAAATTAGAATTATCAGTCAAAACAAAAATATTTTCATTTGAAATGGCCAGTACGGCAAATCGGCAGTTTCATAGGTAAAGACCTATTATTTATCCCAAAAAAAAATTATAGGATTATCAAACATGAAATTTTTTGCGAGTGAAGCCGCGTGCACAGTATATTTATATATATATATATATATATATATATATATATTATATGTATATTATTATATATATTACAAAATGTTCCTTAAAATTTTCTTTAAACAAATAATTTTGTCAAATTTAAACCATACTATCAAGTATAATATTTTTTTATACTTTGAAAACTAAGCATCGTTTATGAGTTTACAGATAATTTGTTTCTGTATAGTTTCAGCTTTTCAAAAGTATTTTTTAATTAGCAATAGCTGCCGTAGTTTACTATTAAATAGACTTTAAACTAGATGATGGCATGGGGCGTTCGACGGCGACCTGCCGCGAGCGCGGAGAAATAGCGCGTCATTACAATCTGTACCTGGACGTTTCAGTGGTTAGACATATTTACAAGTAGAGCTTTGTTTCTATTACAAGACGTTCTTCTTTTGATAAGTGGCAATTCTCTGCCTCATTATAGTTTACCATCTCCACAAGCGACTGATGGAATTGATGAAAATTTAAACAGAAAATATATTAAACGTACAAATTTTGACCCATTTGTACTTCAAAATACTATAAATCATAATGAACCACGACTAAACGATGAACAAACTATTACTAGTATTTTGCTGGCCAAAATACGTGCAGAAAAGAAGATTGCCATAGCAGTCGCATCGTCCGGCATAGCGGCAACCTTACTTCCTAGGGAAAAACGGCACACTCTTTGTTTAAAATTCCACTAGATTTAGACCGTACGGAAAATCCAATCTGCAATATACCCAAAAATAGTCTCAAAGCCAAAGTACTACAAGATTATGCATTTGTAGTATGGGACGAATGCACTATGACAAATAAAATTTCTAAAAAAGCCGTGAATAGGACGATGCAGGATATAAGAAGTAATAATCTATTATTTGGAGGAGTGGTATTCTTATTCGCTAGAGATTTTAGAAAAATATTACCGGTTGTAACTAATGGTACGCGAGCCGATGAAATTAACGTGTGTTTAAAACGCTCAGTACTTTGGAGACATTGTAAAAAACTTAATTTAAAACAAAACATGAGAGCTCATTCAGCTAATTCAGAATTTAGTAAAATTCTTCTTGATGTTGGAGAGGGAAAGTGTCCAGAAGTGAATATTAATCATTATATAGAACTATCTACCAGTCTTTGTCAGGTTGTGGCAGACACTGAAACTTTAATACATAGTATTTATGATGATATTCACCATCTCAATATCAAAGAAGATTCGTGGTTGTGTGACAGATCAATTTTAGCACCTACTAATGATCAGGTTACTCCGCTTAGTCAGCGCATTTTAGATAAGCTATCTGGTGAATCACAAACATATGACGGCCTGTTTGGTGTGGAAGTAAGTACCCTTGCCTTCCATGCCAGAGGTCCCGGGTTCAAATCCTGGTGGAGGCAGATATTTTATTATATTGGCGTTCTAGTCATGGATGTCAATATATGATGGAGTCAATATTTATTTCTAATATTTATACATGAAAAAAAAATATCTAGGTGTGCGTACATATATTTCTTAAGTTTATTTATCCGTTATCTAGTATCCATAACACAAGTTCTTAGTGATACTTAATTTGGGCTAGATAATGTGGTGTGATTGTTAGAAATATTATTAAATAATATTATTAAATTATTATTATTAAATATCTTTCCATCAATACAGTTTGCAATCCGGATAAAGTGGTTAATTATCCAACAGAATTTTTAAACAGTATAATTGTGCCGGGTTAACCCCCAGAAAAAATAGAACTTAAGGTTAGCGTGCGCATCATGCTATTGCGTAATTTAAACCCGCCGAAACTTTGCAATGGTACTAGTTTGCGAGTAGTGTCGTTGCAAGGAAACGTTATAGAAGGTCGTAAATACGGAAAAGGCAATTCCCGATCAATGTCAGTTTTGCTATGACAATCAACAAGTCCCAAGGACAAACGTTAAGCAAAGCTGGTTTAAATTTAACTAAAGGTTGCATTTCCCATGGGCAACTATACGTGGCATGTTCACGTGCGAGGAATGCCAGTAGTGTTGTTGTTTTAGCCCAAAAAAATCGTACACAAGATATTGTATATAAAGAATTTTTCAATAAAGCTAATACGAAAAACTGAAAATAAATGATATTTAAATAAAAATGCAAACACCAAAAAAAACTAAACAAACTAATTAACTTTTTTTGTTTAAATTCCACGCGGACGAAGTCGCGGGTACAGCTAGTCGGTGTATAAAAAGGTTTTTGCATTTTCAATATTCCAAACACCCAGAAAATTTGTATAGAGTATAAATAGAACAGGTCTTAGAATACTTCCTTGAGGTACGCCTCGTGATCCGCCAGCGTGCCCAGTAGTGCATTGCTCAAGTCTGACCTAGTGATTTCCGATCAATAAATAGCTTTTAAATATTGATGTTTTTAGGTCTCTAATCTTGATTTTTTCCAGATTATATACATATATGAATTGGGAGAGAAAACGTATCAAAAGCTTTCTATAGGGATATCAAAATAGGGAGACTTTTCCAACTTTTACCACGCTGCGCTGATCAATTGCAAAAGTTGTTAGAGAGTTAGTATAATTAGAAAATGTCTACATGGTTTCTAACATCATTTGTCTCCCCAATCTAATAAACTGTTAATAGTGATTTTTTTGAAAGGGTTAGGGGAGAAGCCAGTTTGGAAGTAAGTGGCGGCAAAGTGTGGCCAAATGTGGGTTTCGTTGGTTAGACTTTGGTTGGGATGGCCCTGGATTAGGTTCTCTAAGGACTGGAAAAGATCCAAAATCATGGAAGTTTGCAAACATACAGCCCGTACCAAAAAAGGGCAGTCGAGCCGACAACCTATAGTTGACTATAGGTCTATAGTTGACCGATAGTCAACTATAGACCTATTGCAATCACTTCCATAATTTGCAAAATTATGGAACGTGTATTGAACCATCGTCTCCTGACGTACCTAAAAACCAATGAGCTCCTCAGTGACAGCCAATATGGTTTCCGCGGAGGACGCTCAACAGGAGACCTTCTAGTGTACGTCACGCATCTATGGAGCATGGCTTTGGAAGGGCATGGAGAGGCAATAGCCGTATCCTTGGATATCTCGAAGGCCTTTGACCGGGTATGGCACGAAGCCCTTTTGAGCAAGCTTCCTGCGTACGGCATACCATCTGGACTCTGCGACTGGATTTCTGATTTCCTGAGGGAACGGTCAATTCGGGTTGTCGTCGATGACGATTCTCTTATCGGAAGGCATTATTGAAGGCATTACGATGACAGCACTGTTGTAGAGAGATATGTGTCCAATGCGCGAGCGAGTCCAAACTAGATCCAATTTCAGAGAGAGTCGATGATCGAACGGGTTGATTTGACACTATGTAGGATTTCCGATTGGGGTGAAGCCAACCTTGTCAAGTTCAACCCTTCCAAAACCCAGGCGTCTTTTTCAGTTGATCGAACCTTCTCCCTTTCTCCACCGGTCAACCATACGCAGACAGAAGTTTCACCCGTTTGTGGTTAGCGTGCCGATGAGCCGAACTAAACGGTTCGGTAGCTTATTTTTGGTTCGTGTTACCAAAGAGTGGAACGATTTGCCTGCGTCTGTTTTTCCAGACAAATATAACCCTGGAGCTTTCAAGTGTAGAGTGAATAGGTACCTCTTAGACAGGCGTGTATGGTCCTCGTCTTCATCGTCACTTTCCATCAGGTTACATGGAATACAAACGCCTGCTAATTATTTATTAAAAAAAAAAGATTAGGGAGCGTCTACATAGAGGACTCAGGTATTGAGGTAACCAAAATGGCTAGACAGAGATTCGTCAACTGGGTTCATCATTATACTTCAATAATTTTATTGACGACTTTCAGATTTGAAACCAAAAAATAGAAATAATAGAATATTACGTAATACAGATATCGTGTTAAATCTCTTTCAGACTACACGCATTTTCTGTATTCGTATTAAAATATTCAAACATTTTTATTTAAACATTCAACGATTTTTGAAAAACAAAGTCAAAAACAACAATACGAGTACTATACAGCATTAATCGGAATGGAAACATCAGGTAGAAACCTACCAGTGATTTTTGCAGATAGCGTGATATATCTATTATAGATTACACGTGTTTTGTGCATCTTTTCGATAAAGCAAAATTTTAGTTTATAATAAAAAACATCAGGTAGAAGACTACCAGTAGTTTATGCGGATAACGTGATATATCTATAATAGATAACACGAATTTCTGCATCTTTTCGATAAAACGAAATTTTGGTTTATAATAAAAACATCAGATAGAAGACTACCAGGAATGCATGCGGACAACGTGACATATCTATTATAGATAACACGTGTTTTCTGCGTCTTTTCAACAAAGCGAAATTATATTTTATAGAAAACTTCCCGCGATCACTTATGAAAAAACATAAAATGGCTTACCTCATCGGAAGAAATAACGAGTCGCTTTCGTTTATTCTGTATTTTTTGTTCTAATTTTCAAACTTTTAGTACAACTTTTACAACATATTTAATATTAAACTTCAAGTTACTGGTTGGCATAAGACATGTGTTTGTTACCACGCAAGAAAAAAGAATGAAGTCTTGCCGGGACCGGGGTTGATCAAGTAAACAGACGGAAGTTTTTTGAATAAGTCAAATGACATACTTCAAAACCGTGCGAAGTTACCTAGTACCTTAAAAGGACTACCTTTTTAATTATATACTATCTGAAGAATGAAGCGACGAAGAATAATACCAGAATCAATATAAAAATTTGTTAGCTACTGAACTGTCCGGGCGACTAGAGCAGCCTAGTAGAAAAAAAAGGTACTTTTTTGTTTTGAACGCATTTTTATCAATGAAACGTTTCCTAAAGCTTCTAGTAAAATATACTAGATGGTACTTTATTAAATTACGCATTTTTTGATGGTAAAGAAGCACAGATTTGGACTGCTGACATTTTATAAATAAATTTTTTAAGGACGTAAATTTTCAAGTGCTTATGAATTTATAAATAATTGTGAAACCTGTGATTAAAATGTAAGTGATCATTTATTTATTATGTGACATTATTAGTGTTATATGTTTAAATATACCTCAAGATTCAATCTTTCGAAATATCAAACTATATTATGTATCCCAAGTTCATTACGAAATTTTTACATGCGATAAAATGGACATGCAATTACTCCATTTTTGTGGGCCTATTTTATAATTAAGTTTTTGTATGATTTATTGCATGTTGAATCAAATTTCCTCTTGTTATTGGAAGAACAAGTAATAACTAATATAAATATAGATTTAAACGCAATAAATATAATTAATATAGGTAGGATTATAAGATTTTATATTTTCTTCTTCAGGTGGGCACCAACAGCGTCGCCCGTGTCGCCTACGATTTTGTTAAGTACAAAAATAAGGGCTTGGTACAGATGGAGGAATCATGAGTAAATTTAACATGATTTTGATGATAGCAAACGGCAACAAAGTACGTAATTTCCTTAAGTTATTTTTTTATATATTCTGCTCATTGAGCTACTATGTACTACGTACTAGAGAAGCTATTCAAAACAAATTTTGTGTCACATCCCATTTTTTCTTATTCAATCATTTATTATTAGATGCAGCGCTACAAAAGTTTTAAGTTGTCTAGTCAAACGATTCAAACATGCAGCGCTTGGATTGCTACAATAATGTGAAATATCTCACGACCAATCAACGAATTGCAATTTTTCATACCGATAGATTATACGAGTGGCACAGAATGGACAAAATATTTAAAATTTACCTAACTGCATAGAAAATGAGTATATATTTTGTTATATAGGTAAATGAACATTAAAGTGGATATATGTCCACTTTATATGCGATAGCTAAGGCATAATTAATAAAAAAATATAATTTTAAATTTATTTACCTCATTTATACATAAATTGGTATTACATACAATTAGCTTTTGTCCATACATTAGATTTTTGAGATAAAAACAGGCCTCCGTCACTCTTTGTACTATTTTTACCCGACTGCAAAGAGGGTTTTTCACGCCTATCTATGTATTTAATATTCTTTATTGCCTCGTATTGGAGAATCGGCTGGATGAATTTGTAGAATCAAGTTTGTTTTGTCGAGCGTTAACCTACATGAGAATTTTATTTCTTTTGTGTACTACTAATATGGTATAAGTATAAGTGCATTTTTGAGCCGGCGGTTCTTACGATGTCACGGTAATATTGTTCATTATCTCTTGTTATAAAATGAGCTTGTAAACGTACGGGTGGGGTGATGTAGAGAACAATTCTAGTTATTTGCGTGTGTGCATTACTTGCATTACTTGCAAGGAGTAGGGATAAATGCGGTGTCAGTGGTACTGCTAGTGAATTCAAACAAAGCTATTTCTATACTATTGTTTTAAGTTCTATGACTGTAACTCATAAACTAGTTGTTTTGGTTCACATACATACATACAAACGCTCGAATTACATAACCCTCCTTCTGAAGCAGTCGGGTAATGATCAGTAACATCTAAGTCATCCCTATATTATAGTTCACCACCGTTAGTTCTACCTGTCCATTCTGTGCAGTTAACTTTTTTAAATCTATGACCGTTGATCTATGATTTTCATACAAAATGCCGGGCTTAATAGAAAAAAATGTACAAAAATAGTTGTTAACTAAATACTTTGTTTACTTTCCGATAATAACTCACTCCACTATCTTTTTTATTCACAGTAGATTTTAACACGCAAGACGGCATTTTTAGATATTTGTTTTGACATTAAGTCGGCACCCGGTCGCTAAGAGCGCCAGCGAGTGACTAAATGAGTTGTTGCCGGTCGGCAACAAAACACTGGGACAAAAACCTGGTTCGCGGTGTCGGTTCTATACGCTAGTAATAGTAGTTCAATGATTCTGCTACATTTATTATAGTTTATATTCAATCACTTATTTTTGTTTTCAGGAGGATATCTCCAGAGGAGCAGCCGTGCATTATGGTTCCCATATTGGTGCAGTATTCAACAAAATAGCTCTGTGTGTCTGTTTGCGATTCAGAGAATGGAGAATCTCACAAAAATTTAGGTAATATTTTTATCTTTTATTTTTATTTTTTTTATCTTGTAATATGTATATTACAAAAATAAATGCTATTTCAGAAATACTTTAAATAGAACGGTATTAATTTAAAACGATAATTACGTTGTGCATGTCATTGAAATTATCCGTTTCGATGTACAAATAAAGTGAACAGTGAAAGAAAAGTAATAAATGCCTTTTTTTACCAAGCAAACCATTTTTTTATAGATTTTTTAATGTAAATATTTATTTATAGAAAAAGACGTTAAAATGTTAATTGATTTTGATGGTAGGTACCTACCTACCTTAATTTCATATTCCATATCCAGGTGGATTGATACGCAGAATTCTATTCATCCCAAAAAAAAGGACAGGATTATCAAACATGACATTTTTCACGAGTGAAGCCGCGTGCACAGTATAATTATGATAAAGTATTTATTTTATCATTTAAAAAACATAATACATCAATGATTAAGTTTCCACATTGTTACATTGTTGTAATTCTATTTATTCATTATGTTGTAATTTTCATATGTAAGAATTATTTAAAGGTTATTCCAAATAAATATTACAAAACTTAATATTTGTCTTTATTTTTTAAATATCAACTAAAAAGTCGCCCAGTGTGTCAAAACCCTAATATGGTCGGCCATCTTCTCGCTATTTCATTCACGGCAGGCGATATGAAACTGATGCTGGAATGGGTGGTTTGTTTTCGTTTACTGTGCTACATTTTACACACCAAGAAATGATATTTTGGTTTCAAAAAAAAGATTATTTAATCTAGTTTACTGATGAGTAGGTAAAATTTGATATATATTACAAAATGTTCCTTAAAATTTTGTTTAAACAAATAATTTTGTCAAATTTAAACCATACTATCAAGTTCAATATTTTTTTATACTTTGAAAATTAAGCATCGTTTATTAGTTTACACATAAGTTGTTTCTGTATAGTGTCAGCTTTTCTAAAGTATTTTTTAATTAGCAATAGTTGCCGTAGTTTACTATAAAATAGGCTTTAAACTAGATGATGGCATGGGACGCTCAACGCGATGGCGACCTAGCGCGAGCGCGGACAGATAGCGCGTCATTACAATGTGTACCTGGACGTTAAGAAATAAGAAAGTCATCTAAGTCGCTGTAAATATAATTAGAGATATAAGATGCTAGATAATTGTGAGATCATAAGGCAGAGAAACTTAGTTTGTAGATTTCATGAATATAATTTAGTACGTCTACCAAATGATAATAAGTTGTACAGTCTGAGGGTAAAAGTGTTGTGAACTGAGGCAGAGTTTATACATTGTAAAGTGGGAACGTTTTGCTTTTGCCTTGATCTTTCGTTATTTTAGTTAGGATCACAATTGACGCTATTAAAAAAAATGCAGGTCTTTCTTTAACAATTTAATTTAGGCATTCGTTAGATAAAACCAAACATGAGCGACTTGAGCACGAGATGTATGTAACGCAGAGCATAAAAAAAGCTGACCTGGAATCCACAGCAGTGCGCAAAAAGTTATTTTTCCAAAACCTACATCTGAGTCGTTATAACCTCTAATTGTGATTTATTACAGTCGATAATAGAATATAGATATTTGATTTATTATAATAATATATAGCTCGTAGTAGGTTTTAAGTATTTTTTATTTGTGAAAAAAACCATGAGAAAATATAGTATCTGGGCTGTAATAAATGTAGGATAATGTTATTTTGTATCATTAAAAATATTGAATATGTGCCAAAAACTGATTAACACGAGTTTGACCTCAACCTTCTTGTGTAGGGTACAAGGTTACTTACCAAGGCAGTTCGCAGAAGGACGTTGTAATTATACGCAACAGGACTAACATATTAGGTTATCTTACATAAAATCTTGAGTTAAACCAGACCAGCTTACTGCCTCATTTTAGCTTTTGGCTTACTTTATCCAATAAAGCTATGGACTTACAAACATAACTAAGTATAGTGCTTACTATATTTCACTGCTCCAAAAAGAGAATCCTGACAACTATGCGATATTTTCATAAATCTTTTAGAAATAATTAATTTTTCATTCAAGCTACATTCATGCTGTCATGAGCTAGACAGCATGTCTAGTCTGAGTCGTTGAGTTGTTATATAAGAAACAGAATACAAAAAGGTTTATCTATTTCTATTCCACTGGAGTATGATTTCTTACATCCAAATGATTTTACACAGTGTTTCTATGTGAACGATGTAATGAAAAACTTTCTTTATGCTTCATTGCTTAACATCAATAATATGTTGAAACCACTGTTAGGTACTGAGCATAAAATAGTATTTTTAAAATAATATTTTACGCCCTTTGTTACCTCGGAGTAACAGTTCACTTAAGTACAATGTACAACAAACATGTTTTAACCAACTTATTTCTCAAAACTAATGTCATTGTGGACCCCACTGGACTCATTCTAAGGATACTTATGTGTACATAAAAAACTCAGAAACTCACATTAAATTTTCACTTAGCTTCTAAAATTAGTTAAATGCATAATGAGGGCGACGTGGAAACTCGACAGTTGTTAGTCACGTCCCTTAAAAAGTACACTAAGGTAAATTGTACATAGAAAAGTTATTAAGTAAGAGAAGTTAGGCGCCTTTTAATAGTACATTTTCAAACGCCAAGAAACGAGGTTATATTTTCAGTTTACCAATTTTTTGCAGTAGTAGAAGTTTGTAGAAGTTTGTCACAGTACTTAGATAGACTTGCTAAAAGCTAAGTACGTGGGAGTGAGATAAATTATTTTGGTCGTATTTTTGTTCAATGTTGATTTTAAGAGCTGTACTGTGTCTGAATTTTTCATACTGTTTTTCTTAACTAAGTATGTAGAAATATGAACCATGAAATGTCTACTAATAACATGAAGGGTTATTTGAACTATTTTAAATTATTTGAAAATATATGGTGTGTGAGATAGAGGTACGTGTCAATTGGTTTGAATCCTGTTACGATATAAGTTTGTCTGGATTCCCTTGTTTAATGTATGTTTTTATACCTTATGATCCGAGGCTTTAAATGCCTCAGCTTCCGATCACTCACATACGTCTCAGTCGAAGTTTCACATGAATTCTTAATTGCCGAAAGTGAACTTGTTAAAAGTTCGGAATGATAAGTGGACCTTGCCCGTTTTTGGTGTATAAGAATTTCTGTTTCGCTTGTCTATATAGCCTTTTATAATTTATTGTTTTAACATCCTTATTTAATCATCGAAAAGATTTTGCGTGAACTAGAAAAATTATGAGATATTATTTTCTGATTTGTTAAGTAATAATGTTATTGAACTTGCTCTCGTTGGCGAGTTAACAGTGTTATATGAAAAAAATAGACTTTTATGAATATATTTATTCGGCATGCAAATATTTAACCACTTTGCCTCAACAATTTCTGGGAATCAATAGGCGTCAACCTCATGTAACCACAGTAAGTTGGCTTCAACCACAATGGCGTGATCATGTTACAACCACTCATTCTGAAGTCGGCTCAGTTTTTGTACCGAAATGAGTGTGAGACTGAGAATAGCAATAGTTCTAAGGTATCAGTTATTTAAACAAATTAATACTGAATGTATTTTAAACAAACTTTTAACAAAACATGTAAGTTATAATAAAATATACCAAAAACCGAACACAGTAGTTTTTTCCATTTAAAAAAACAGGCAAATAGCAAAGCCATCCAAACTTTTAAAATAAACATTAATTATTTACGACTCTGAACGCACCCTAACAGAAATTTACTAGGAAAACTTTGTACGTGACAGTATACAGGGTAAGTGAAGTGCCATTATACGCTCCTAGCCTAGTATCCACTTGAACAGAAGTTAAGAACTGTGGCTGGGATTTTGAAACACCCTTTTTTTTTTTTTTTTGCTGCCGAGGCACCCTCGCGGGATGGAGGTGGAAGATGCGTCATGCATACCGCCCGCAGGTAAATTCTTCTGCGGGGGGTTATGTGGGACTCACCAGAAGGCACCTACCCACTAAAAACCACCTGTTGGCTGTAGTTATTACCGTTAGCCTTCATCGGAAGCGACACCCGTCGGGAAGTTGGGCGCGCTGGCGGAGACCCGCTAGCGGGTCTTCCGCCTGTAGTGAAAGTTGCACTGAAGGTGCTCAAAGGGACATGAGTTGGTGGCCGTTCTGGGCAGCCTCCGGTGAAGCCGGGGCTGGGCAGAGGTCGGCCGAAGCATGATTTAGGGATCAATTCATTTAAATGAACCTATAATGAATTGAGAAGGGAACTATGCTCCGCCAGAGCTAGCAAACGCTCTGTCGGAGTACGTGAAGCCCTAAGTTTACGGGCTAAGACTGCGATTTCACTAACATCGACATTTTTTATAGCGTCGCAGACGATACGCATATCGTCTGCTACGGAGGATTGAGGAGTGGGTTTGTATGGGCGAGGAGCCGGGATGGGATTCGATGCGGGGCGCTGCCTCCAGTTTTCTGGGGCAGGCCTAGACTGTGTAGGCTTTGTAGCCGGAGGAACCCGGCAACGCTGCGGCGGAAAGTTTTCTTGAGAAAGGCGCGGGGCCTGTTTGGGTGCCGACCTCTTGGGATTGGAACGCATACAACGGGGTGCAAGAGTAATTTGGGGTGTGGCCGGACTGGCCACAAAGCACGCATTCGGGAGGAGAGGGAGTTTCAGGAGTGCGATTGCACTCCTTAGTGAAATGAGGGACCAGGCACTTGACGCACCTGGGCGGTGCGCGGCAGTTGGCCGCCGCGTGCCCGTACAACTGGCACCGATGGCACTGGCCGGGATGACCGCGGCGATGAGGCGCCTCGATCGAGATCCCAGAGAGGCCGCATATACTGCTAACCCCTTTGAGGATCTCCCTGGACTTGGGGACGTTGGCGGGAACCACCAAAGCGAGAGGGTGTTGCCTCCCGTACTTGCTGTGCATTTTATGCACCGCGAGTGCCGGGAAGCCTTGGGACTGCAGATCCTCCAGGATAGCCTCGTTCGATAATTCGAACGGGACTCCCCTGAGTACCGCTCTGATCTTACGCTCTTCTGACAGAGCATAAGTGTGATAAGCATATTGCTTATCGGTGAGGAGCTTTGTTAAAGCACGAAAGTCGTCTATCGACGAGACTAATATTTTAATAGATTCACCCGAGTTTACCGCTCGGGTGTGATGGATTTTGTGCTCATTGCACAATGTCGAGACCTCAGTCCATTTACCCTTTTCCCGAAGGAAAACGGGTGGTGGGACCTTGGCCTTGACAGAAGTTGGGGCCGGAGCGGGTGTTGAAGATACCGGGGCAGCTGGCGTTGAAGACGCCGCACTGGGTGTGGGGACGGGCGTCGAGGGCGCCGGGTCTTGTTTCGAACGCTTCTTAGAGCGCTTCTTAACAAGCGTAAAAGAGGGAGACTCAGGGCCAGTTGGGGTGGCGTCCGAGGATGACTCGGTCGCGGGTGCGCGCTTGCGTCGCGGATGGGCGTCTACTTCGCACTCCATGTCACTGGAGGAAGGAGACGCGGGAGGGCCTAAGACCTGAGGGGTCTGGGGAACTGGGGTGGCCTGAGGGGCCATTGTGGACATTAACGTCATGAGATGAGGGATAAGGGAATCTAAGAAACGGTACTTATCAGCATTTATAGACATGCCTCCAGTACTTTCAAGTAACTTCTTCCTAAACTCGTCAAAGCTTAGGGAAGCCATTGCGGAGGGGTTGGGGAGGGACAATATATGAACCTAACAACGATGACTAACTTCCTAAAACCACCCTACACGCAGTAGGGCGGTTGAGAACGACGCAGATAACTTACTCGAACACGGCACTTGAAGTCCTGGAACGACGAATCCCCGTCGACGAAGCTCACGTTCCACGAAGTACGGTTAACAACCCTCTATCCGCCGTGAAAACGGCGTTAGAAACTTATTAGAAGTACGGTTAACGACCCACTGTCCGCCGTGAAAACGGCGTTAGAAACTTATTACGGTATACAACTATGAAATTATATATTACGACAACAACCAGTGAAATTTGGGTGCTCAATTAGCGCGGGGGCTAATAGAGCGGGAAGGCGTCTGCGATCGACGTGCGCTCGAGAACGCACGCAGACCGAGACTGTGTTGAAACACCCTTTACATACATAGTGCTTTGTACTTTTTTACTTTGTTTATGAATTATAATTAAAACAACAGTCACTTTTTTATTTAATGTTGAATATTGACTAATGTAAAATATATGGTATATTAAGGAAAAACACTAAAAGGGACCTTAAAAATATCCCATTTGGTGAATAATATATATTTTTTTATTAATAATTAGCAGGCGTTTGTCTTCCATCTCACCTGACGGAAAGTGATGATGAAGACGAGGATCATACACGCCTGTCCAAGAGGTACCTATTCACTCTACACTTGAAAGCTCCAGGGTTATATTTGTCTGGAAAAACAGAAGCAGGCAAATCGTTCCACTCTTTGGCAACACGAATCAAAAATGAGCTATCGAACCGTTTAGTTCGGCTCTTCGGCACGCTAACCACAAACGGGTGAAACTTCTGTCTGCGTCTGGTTGATCGGTGGAGAAAGGGGGAAGGTTTGATCAGCTGAAAAAGAGCATTTGCACTCTCTCCAAAGTGCAATCTGTAAAAAACCTAGACTAGCAACTTTTCGACGATGTTCGAGACTTTGTAGTCCTGAAGAAGTAAGTTTGTCGTCACTTACTACAGAATCCAATGCTTTAAGATGGTACTTAGCGGAATCAAGCCAAAGATGGCTGCAGTACTCCATACAGGATCGAACCTGGGCTGTGTACAGGTTGAGCAACTGTTCGGAGTTGAAGTACCGCCGGACCTTTGCGATGACTCCCAATTTTTTGGAAGCTGACTATGCCATGGTTTCAATCTGTTGACCAAAATTAAGTTTCGACGTGATGGTCATGCCTAGAAGCCCTAAATGGTTTATGATCGGTACAGATACACCTTGGAGAGTGGGCGTCAAGTTGAATGTGCTCTTTTTACCGGAGAAGAGACATGTCTGGATTTTGGAAGGGTTGAACTTGAAAAGATTGGTTTCCGATTCCGAACCCTTTATTTGTAAGCGCTTGAGGATATAGCAAAACTACCCTCATACAAGCTATTTAAATTTTGCAGATGATGGAACAAAACGCTTATTTAAATATGTACAAGATGAACTGCCTTTTCGCATATTGAGTAGTAACCCTGCCTCGAACGCCATAGGTTCGAGTCTTAGATCACACAGTCTTGGTAAACACAGATGTTGGTTGAGTCATGGTTGTTTATATTTATATATGTGTATGTATTCTGGTTTGCCCAGAGTTCGCTGGTTCGTCCATAACACAAGCTCCGTTTACTTTGGGGACAAAGAGTCTGAGTGTATGTAAATAAAAATCAAACCCTCATATTATTTAATTTTATCAACCGTTTTTGTTTTGTATTATTTTAGTATTACACTATTATCTTTCATAAGAAAATATCAGTAAAAAAGAGGTACACCTTGAATCAAAATGAATTCTCTCTCGTTGTCCTTACGTTATGCACATTAATCAATGATTAAACGAACTTACCTAGTACGTGAAGTTCGATCATAATTATACGAGGTGCTTTGTTTGAAGAGATGAGTAACCTGTAAGAAATAATTATTTTCTGCCTAACTTAATTACTTGTAGTAGATGACCTAGTTATCTCACTCCTTCACTATTTTGAGGGTATTTTATTTTTATTTTTTTTGTAGTTACTGAACCGTTTGTTTGGCAGCGCCCCGCCCCGACCATCATTGAGTTCAGAGTAAACTAATCACTCCTGCCCAAGATATTTCCGAAAATTTTGGGTTAAGTACGTCGTACTAATGGGCCGGGTGGGTGAATGTTACTCATCTCTTCGAACAAAGCACCTCGTATAATTATGATCGAACTTCACGTACTAGGTAAGTTCGTTTAATCATTAATTATACTCGTGCTTTGTTCTCGAGATGAGTAACCTGTAAGAAATAATTATTTTCTGCCTAACTTAATTACTTGTAGACTTTGAGAGTTTTTGAGGAAATATCAATAATACACGGTTTAATTATATCATTATTCATGTATTAATATAATCAGTATTATACATTAAATCAGTTTGTATAATATAATATTAGCAAAGTAACTTAAGTAAATCACAATAAATTTAAACTTAGTATCTAAAGTGTATATTTATATTAAATCCAAAAATATCCAATCAAAAATTACGTTTTATTCATTAATGATTAATTTTGCCAGAGAATCACCTTCATTGCTTACAATAATTCTATCATAAAATCTAGCGAATATGGAGGAGGTACCGCTCCAGCCCGCAGTCTTACGGATCGTATCGACGTTAAGCCCAAGCTGGCGTGCTCGCGATGTGCTAGCATGACGAGTGCGATGCGCGCTGAAAATCGATACATCTACTCCACATTCTTCCATTGTCCGCTTTATCCAGCGACTAATTGATTGCGAACTAACGATCGCGTGAGGTTTTCGAAAACTAATAAATAGATATTGATTATTACCTCTCAATGGCTTAGTACGTTCAATGTAAGCAAGTGAAGTATTTGAGGGGCAAATCTCAGGTTTTTGTCTAAAAAATGGCAAACACAGTATTGGTTGGTTACGACCCAGCCTGGAAGTTTTAATTAGGTCGGGAATTCTTATTAATATTTGAGTACCAGATACTTCAACGTTTCTTATAACAATTTTTGAGAGGGTTTGGACTCTCTGTGCCGTTGTTAGAGCCAATAGGATTGCACATTTTTTAGACAAGTCCTCTAATGATAAGTTTTCGTTTGGATACTTTCTGGCAAGTTCACCAAGAACTAGAGTAGTGTCCCAAGTAACGTCATATTTAGGAGCAGGGGGTTTTAATCGAAAAACTCCTTTGAAAAATCTTTTGATCCTGTCATCATTTGACACCTCGGACCCTATCAGTAACGCTAATGCCGATCTACAGGTATTAAGAGAGCCGAAGTGAGATCCTGAATTAAACAAATATGTAAGAAAAGACAAAATAGTAGGAATAGAAGCGTCAAAAAAGTTAAACGAGTTTTCGATACAGTAATTGAACCATTTTCGAAGGCAGACATCATACTGTTTTATGGAGTTTGGTGATAGAGATGCCAACAGGATATCTAAGGACTCTGTTGGAACACTTTGTCTGAGTAGCGCCGTCCGCAGAGCACCCCTGCAACCAGGGTAAGATTCGATCGGATGTTGCCTCGACTGGAATGAAAAAGAATTTTGAGCGTTTGGAACTGGAATGAAAAAAGAGCGTTTTCAAAGGGGCTAAATGTTATTGTTTCGCTTATCACCAGGTGCATAAAAAGTGGGAACCAAGGTTGTGTTTTCCATAGGGGGACGATAACAATTCCCGTCGCTTTATCGAATATAATTTTGCGTAATGTTTTAAAAATGACAGATATAGGTGGAAAAGCATAAAAGAAAAACCTAGACCAATCTAATGTGAATGCATTTACTGCATAAGCGTCTGGGTCTTTATTCCACGACACGTAAGTGAAACATTTTTTATTTATTCGACTTGCGAACAAATCAATATATGGTTGGCCAAAGGTACAAGTCAGTTTATTAAAAGCCGGACTCGACAATTCCCATTCGATATCTGGGTGGTTACGTCTTGATGCGGCATCCGCGATTATGTTATCTTCCGATCTTATATATGATGCATAAATGAACAATTTTCTAGATTCACACCACTGCCAGATATCTCTCGTGATTTCAGTTAGATGGGGAAACTGTATACCTCCCATTTTATTTATGTATGATATTGCTGTCGAGTTATCAACCCTAAGTAGTATTTGACAATTTGAATAATTTTTTGCAAAAATTTTAAGCGCTATGAATGCTGCCAGCAGCTCTAAAAAATTTATGTGTTTTTTACATTCAGCATTGGACCACTGGCCGCTGGCTGTCTCACTGCCACAAGCTGCACCCCACCCCGTCGTTGAAGCGTCAGAAAATATCTCAACTTGATATCTGTCTTCTAGTATTCTGTGTACAGAATTATTTATAACTCTAAGCCACCATTTTAAATCTACATGTAAATAATTTGGAATATCTTCCAAATTTTTTAGCTTTAATAGCTTTTTCATAGTTGTTGTTATCATATAAATTTAAATATTTGTGTCTTTCAAAATTTTTAGTATACAACCATCCGTATTCAATGGCCGGACAAGCAGAAACTAGTAGTCTAATGAGCTGTGCAAACTGTCAAATTGTGCATGTTTTTATGTTTAGAAATTTTAATAGTTCTTCTTTAACACGTGTTCTTTTTTCGTCTGGCAAACAAATTTCAAATTTTCGAGAATCGAGAAAATAACCTAAAAATTTGCACCTAGTTGATGGTATTAACACGCTTTTATCCTCGTTTATAATGAAACCCTGGGAGCATAAAAGTTTTTTAGTTATTGTAATATTGTACATGCACTCATCGTTAGAATTTCCTATGAGATGTAAATCATCAAGGTAGATTGTAGACATAAATCCGCCAGATCTTAAAAGTTTTACTATGGGTTTCGTTATTTTCGTAAATATATATGGAGCTGTGCTCAATCCGAATGGCAAGACGGAAAATTCGTACAATTTATTGTCCCATTCAAATCTCAAATATTTTCTACTGTCATTATGAATTTTTACAAAATGATAGGAATCTTTGATGTCTATTGTTGCGGTTCATTAATTTTATGGTTGTACGAAAATCTTCAATTTTAAAGTGTGGAGCATCTATAAATCTGTTAAGGTTTTTAAGATTAAGAATAAGTCTCATTTTGCCATTTGATTTGGGAATTAAAAATATGTTAGAAATAAATTGATCTTTACATGGTGTACAACTGGATATGGCCCCATATGATTCTAATTTTTGGATAGCTCGACTTATCAATAATTTTTCAGAATTAGAAAATATACGCTTTTGGGGCGGATTCATTTGTGTCACTGTCCTTGAAAATATTATTTTGTACCCTGAGCTAATCCACGAAAGGATCGTTCGATCTTGAGTTATAATTGACCAAGACTTATGGAAGTAAGACAACTGTCCAGCATATTTTACCTGGTCTAGTATCGCCTGCGAGTGGATCTCTGAGGCTGCTGCGGCTGCTTGCGTGACAATGGAGCACGTGAGTTCCGTATCTCCAATGGTGGTGGTGGTGGCGCTGTCTGCGCCATCATCATCGGTGCTGCAGGCGCGTTCCGGCGTCCCGCCGCTGGTGGCCTGCGACCTGCGACAGGGTTCCTCCAGTTTTTTGTCGGAGCCTTGTATTGAGTTTTCATTTCAGTGCCTGATTTTGTGACAGCCTTCGCAGTCTTCAAAGAGTCTAATAAATTATCGCCAAATAAAGATTTTTCTATTTTTGTATTGAACAAGGGTTCTTTCACCTCCTTTTTAACCGAATACACTGCCAAATTTCTACGTGACACCGAGTCATTGTATTGTGCGTCACACATAAGTCGTGCTGCATCCATGAGACGCTTAATTTGTGCGTTGTCTTTTTCTTTGGCATCCAGCGCATGCGAAATTGCTTCTCCTAAGCAGGAAATAGCTACGGAGACACGTTTTTGACGAGCCTCTATAAGTTTATCGCGTTTTACAGCAGCGTCGTTTAATGCTACTTTCACCTCGGCGTTCAAGACTGGAGCTCCAATGATTGTGCAATTGCCCGGTATTAGGTACTTCTCGCAAAGTTCCTTTCTCTGCTCTTTATTCATGCCATTAGTAGCGATGTGGCTAAAACGAGCAGCTAGTTCCGGACGTATGTCTTTTCCATAAACAATGGCTGCTACTGGATCTTCTCCCAAAAGATCTATGATGTCATTGTCAAGGTCTGGGCTCTCAGAAAGATCTACCGCTGGTTGCAATTAGGTTGTTCCGTAAGTCCCAGGATCGGTGGTACTATAAAATTTTCAGACAACGGTGGTTCGGCCTCAGGTGAAATTGGGGGTGATATCGAGTGTTCTCGCTGTTGGTTTTCGTGAGGGAGAAGGATGGAATCCAGACTGACACTTTTACTTTCCTCATCTGAAAATAGCCAATAAAGCTATTTACATAACGATATCTTTTACTTTATGTTATATTTAATTACTTTATTTTAAGCTAATTAACTTTAAATTTTGTAAGGCATGTACCTAGGATACTTTTTACGCTCGGATAGTCCCACAGACGTCCATGTGCGTAGAAATAACATCAAATAATTTGACAGTACTCATCGTTAGCGACGAGTGTCGTGAGTTTACGATTACGCTCAGATAGCCCCGCAGGCGTCCATGTGCGTAGAAATAACTTGGAAGGATTTGATCGTCCTTGTTAGCGACGAGTATCGTGGCTTTACGCTCGGATAGCCCCGCAGGCGTCCATGTGCGTTGGCCTTATAATTAGGATAGCGAGTCCTCGACATTAAATAATCACCATGTACTATTTCGAAAATGTGGTAAAAAATTAATGACTTACCGTTAAGTTCAGATGAAGAATGTGAAGTGTCCTCGGAATCTGATGACGACGAAATAATCCTTTTGCGACGATTTTTACACTCTTTCAACATTTTTTCTATTTTACGTAACTTTTTAGCTAACTTATCATCTTTGTGGCACCTCCGTTTCGGCATATTGACTCGAAAATTTTATCGTAATAAAAAGAAAGAAGCGCACGTGCGGAGTGATTGACACAATAATCAAGAATGATGGTCGGGGTGGGGCGCTGCCGAACGAACGGTTCAGTAACTACAAAAAAAATAAAAATAAAATACCCTCAAAATAGTGAAGGAGTGAGATAACTAGGTCATCTACTACAAGTAATTAAGTTAGGCAGAAAATAATTATTTCTTACAGGTTACTCATCTCGAGAACAAAGCACGAGTATAATGATGCGTCGAATACAGGAATTCCAGACATTACCGAATAAGTAAATTCTTAACTTTTGCAAATAACGATTCTAAGCAAACAAGAATGTGTGTAGTTTTATTACTTCAATTCAACGAAAGAGTTCGTTATGATCTTTATTTTAGCGAACATACTTTATTATTACAAAGTTGGCTATGAGTCGAAAATCTCTGGATGAATATAAAGGTGTAACCAGATGTGTATAATCATTTAGATATAATAAGATCAAGTAATTGTCAATTTTGAGAAATAAATATTTGAATTTGAATTTGAATTTATAAAATAATCCATTTTACTTTTATGTGTCATAAAATCATAAACAGTAATTGTTTCTATAATACTAATAGGCAGTATTAAAATTTGTTGAACGACGGTTATAATAACATTATGTTACATAAAACATTCATAATTAATTAAAAATCTCTTACTTAAATGACAACGCATTATGTAAAAATGTCTATCACAAAATTGGTTCGGCACGCAATACTGATGAACCAATACTGAAACTGCCGTTCTGTAACCAAATTTTTCTCAAACTTAAAAAACTTAAAACGCTAAAAAAACACGGACAAAAAAAAACATGACTGTATCGACCACGGACTCATCGTGCATTCCTGCACCAGCAGATGACCACCGCCAGGCTGTGTCGAAGTGAGAGGATTCAAGTGAACCTTTGGGGCACGCTTTTACTTATTTAGTATGAATTATTTATATACGGGATGAAAAAATGTTACCTATATGAGAGTATATCGATTTCCAAAATGAACTGTCATAAAATATCAAACTTTTATGTCTCGCAATTAATTAATTTATATAAGGAATTTCCTCTGTTCACAAACATTAAATTATAGGCAAGATCATTAAAAAAACAGGTATATACAAATATCAATAAATTGTTTATAAAATGGCTTAAACTTAACCTTAAAATAAAAACAAAGATACATTTACGTACCTACATATATAACCAAGCCAACCAGGCCAACGGAGGGTAGCTTCCTCTAATACCTTCTCAAAAATAGCCCGGCAATTTAGTCGGGTTGATATTGAAAAAATAACGTCCCCTTGACAGTCGTCGAGTTGGCTTGCTCGCGCTTCCTCACTGTATACAGGTGTAACTACAATTACCTTTATTGGATAAGACTGAAGTTTGTGATAGAAGATAACAATAAAAAAAATTGCAATAAAAGAGTATTCATTACAGATCTGTCAAACAAATAAACAAATTTAGGTTTCGATCGCAAATAATCAAGATACATATATAAAAAAATACACAAGATTAAAATGCACAACTACAGCAAAAAGCCTGCAGTATTTTTATTATAACAATCGTAAATTACAAGTACCTATATAAAAATATTACAAATAACGAAAAATTACATTCAAAGTTCTTCAAAAAAAATCTTGGCTTAACATTCGCCTATCTGATGCAACAGTCCTGTTAAATAAATCTAGATTAATGGTTTGAGATAGCCCATCAAAACTCTTGCATGCCCGATACATGCTAAGCTCTCTTTAGACAGAATAGCTCTTGCCAGTGTTGGCCGAAGACATTACCAACGGCACACTTGGTTGGTATGTTGGGTTTACAGAATGCTTACCTTGGCTAATAGTGAAAGACTTTCAGTTGCACTTCACGAGATCTTCAGCAGATACAATATATGTGCAATATCTTGACGCGGGTCCAGGGGCAACAGATGGTACATACTTCCAATATTAAAGAGTAAAAACTCATTAAAATATAAATAAATCACAAAAGTGATTATCTTTTATTCCTTAAGATGTGGAAATTTGCCAAATCTTTTCTTCGTGAGCGCCTAACTCCTAACCAGAACCTCCGTACAGAATTTTACACACACAGCTCTTATACTCGTAGATTAAAAGTCCTGTAATAAATTATTTTTGTTACCGTGTACATTGTGCGGAATTTTTTTTATCCTAGGTGTTGCTCTGTCCATTAGTTTTTCCGTGATACTCGTTCAGACACACATGCAAACATACACACTAAAATGTCTAAACTTTGTACCTGTAAGGACTACTATTCGTAAACAAACCCACCTAACATTATGCAATAAATATTTATTATACATACTCGGCTTCACTATAATTTTTTATATTTGTGTATGGTAACGTAACATATACATCGCGGCTTAATGAATTAGTTATTCAACTCAAAAGCTATTCGTATTATAATCTTAATATCTTTTCTTAAATAACACACAGTTTGCAACTGCTAAATATCTCCGTGGAAGGTTTTGGTTGCAACACTTTAATGTTAACGGGCCTGGTATATCTAAGCTATACTGGATCAACATTTTTTGTTTCTCATACTTGTCAAAAGTGTCTGAACTAAAATTTGCCCTGTCTCATACAAATCTGTCCCAGTTTAAATTAATCCCTCTATCCAGACAGTCCTCATACAAATGAAATCCGAATTTACAGTGGTATTTACTGCAGCTAACCTATTTGCTACTTAAACTCGCTATTTGTAAGCATCAAACTTATAGAGTCAGAAAATATCGCAATTTTTATTACCTTTTATCATTAACTTTTAATTGTCCTCAAAGGTCTTACAACAGTTTAGAATTGTATATAAAACCTAAAGAGTTTTTCAAGTGGTAAGTGAAAATTCAACTTGTTACAGTCTTCATTAAAGTAGCAAATTTATCAAGTTTTATGCAATAAATCTTATAATATTATTATTGCAGAGCACTCAATGAGTCATGCACTATGAAATTTGGGCATCTAATGATATAAACGTCTCAATGGCGTGATCTAAAAAGAACCATCTAATGAAGACATTTAATTTTCGGTTACAGCGATATACACCAGATCGAAATGAATGAAAAAATGTGGTGAAAAAACTCTGCTTTCTGTTCTACTTTGATTCAAAAACAAAACGTCAGATGGCCACACCGAGCTGACCTTTTCATATTCCGCCATGTTGAACGAAAATTTGAAGCAGCATGCTTGTACCATTGAGTCTGTGGCAACTTGTTGTCTATCT
The DNA here is from genome assembly GCA_923062675.1 of Marasmarcha lunaedactyla. NCBI lineage: Eukaryota > Metazoa > Arthropoda > Insecta > Lepidoptera > Pterophoridae > Marasmarcha > Marasmarcha lunaedactyla. Next base: position 4,686,154 of record OV281344.1, read on the forward strand.
AATCTGTGGTTTGTTCAGGTCCGTTTGTCGAACTAGAGCTGACTGTTTGCTTTCAATAATCGATATGCACTACTAGTTACGACGTTCAATAAAATTATTAAAAAATAAAGTATATTGAACATTTGAGTAACTTTCGAGGTGTCTAGTAGCGATTACAAAGATTAAAAGGAGAAAATAAGTAGAATAATTATTAAATCAAACAAATGTGAACTCGTATATTGGATTTATAAGCAATAAATAAAATAAATAAAAGTAACAACAAAATTAACCTAAAAATTTTAAATAAAATTAAAACATCAACATGACAAATGACGTCATCTTTTCATTATTTAGTGTGGCTGTTTTATGGATTTGAAAATATTTTCTTAAGATAAAACTAAACGAAATTATGAAACTCGTTGTATTTATTTTATGGAATCTAGAGAATCCCATAGAAAAGCCAAGCACCCCTTAAATACTGAAATGTCTCTACTTTTGCTAGCGCCCACTGGTTGAAAACTAAAAATATTCTCTTTTCAAATTTATGATCACTATTTACTCTATCAAATACTCACTCGTAATCAACAAATGACGCACTAAGCTGAATTCATAACTAACTTTTGTTTTCATTAACTACAAAACAATAGTTTATTTCGCCTGGTATTATACAAATGCGTTTACTTAACTGGGTTAACTAAAGTTGTGCTTTTATTACGTTCTGCGAACAATCTGGGGCTATGTTGGAATGTTAAGCAGACGCACAGAACTACCTTACGATTTGCATAGTGTTACAAGTGTCATAGATTTGTTCAGTACGAGTGTTACAAAACACTTAAGTCTGATTTATTGGTTATATTCAGTTCCTTACCCTTAGATAATAATATTATACAGTAAATAATCTAGGCGTTAAGTTATTGAATATCAAGAATCCCTATATATGGTTAATAAATGACAGAACCAATTTGACACCGTGATCAATGTTGTTCCTGAAACGTGTGACTTTTTTACCGTTCAGAAAATGCTCACTTAGCTCAAACCACAACTCTGAAAAACTTTCCCACAGAATATGACATTAATTTTGTATCTCTTATCCCACAAAGAATGTAGTCAAAGAAAATAATATTCAATAAAAATATTATAAATGTTTTTTTAAACCTAAAGACGCTTAAAATATCCTAATTTCTTTTTTGGGACAAATCTACGCTTCTTCGAAGCTCCAAACCAAAAATGATATCTAATTAATTTCCTACAAAATTTCACCACATTCATCGGGTGGTAATACTTATTTTATACTCTCTAAATAGCTACCTACATAACACATGAATAGCTACAAAAATCAGCTCATTTTATGTCCCAAAATAATTTGTTACCCAGTAAATGGAACTAATTTATTTACCCAGAGAAATAGACTTTATCAAGAAGATTATAAGGTCTGTAGTCTTCGTAAGTTATTCACTTAAGAAATCTGATTTGTGGTGAATAGAAGTTATTAATAGTACGCCACTGCGTGTTAGAGATAAGGAAAGGTCTGGCATAATAACTTTTGTGAATCAGCTGCCACTTTATTATATTCCAACCATAATTAACTTCGTCATAAGTAAGTAAGGTAAGAGGAGAAGAACGAACATTAGATGCTTAGCAGCGGTAATATTTAAACCAAAATAAGTTGAGCTTTAAAATTATGGTGCTTTCATATATATATTTTTTATTAATAATTAGCAGGCGTTTGTCTTACATCTCACCTGATGGAAAGTGACGATGAAGACGAGGATCATACACGCCTGTCCAAGAGGTACCTATTCACTCTACACTTGAAAGCTCCAGGGTTATATTTGTCTGGAAAAACAGACGCAGGCAAATCGTTCCACTCTTTGGCAACACGAACCAAAAATGAGCTATCAAACCGTTTAATTCAGCTCTTCGGCACGCTAACCACAAACGGGTGAAACTTCTGTCTGCGTCTGGTGGAGAAAGGGAGAAGGTTCGATCAGCTGAAAAAGAGCATTCACACACTCTCCAAAGTGCAATCTGTAAAAAACCGATAGACGAGCAACTTTCAAGCAAGTCTCCAAGAAGTAAGTTTGTCGTTACTTATGAGTCTACGGGCCCTTCGATAGACAGAATCCAACGCTTCAAGATGGTACTTAGCGGAATCGTTAGGCGGTCCTAGTACGAGGGAGACGGTGCGGTGATCAGAGCCAAGATCATCGAGCGGTTCGATAGACCTGAGATCGAGGTTATTTTGTTTGACGATCGCAAAATGGAGGAAGTCAGGAGAGTAGTTAGGGTTGCCGGGATAGTGAGTGGGAGTGACGGGAGAGATGACGTCTAACTCTAGTTGCTGAGTGATTTTAAGGAGTTTTCTACCGCTTTGGTTGGTCGATAGGCACTTCCAGTCAGTATGTTTGGGGTTAAAATCTCCAAACATAATGACTGAATGGCCGAGGACGAGAATGGCCTCGAAGTCGCTAAGGATAGGTCTGGTATGATGAATGTCACTAGGTATGTAGACTCGTTACGAATGAACACGTAATTGGGAACAGCGAATCCCCTGGAGCGGTTTGGAGTGACCACGTCTCTTGAATAAGCAATAAGTCTGGCTCGTTGTTCTGAAGGAACAGTTTGAGCTCAGGAAGGTTGGTGCTGAGTCTACGAGCGTTAAAAGAAACTAGGGATAAGCCCTTGGGTTTGATACGACCGGACGCGGGATTTGCGGGTCTAGACATTATATTTGCGCAGCCGCGGGAAGTTCGCAGAAGTGAGCGGCGGCACTGGTTTAGGCGCAGCGGGCAACCCCTGTAGTTAGCTTTGTGGCTGGACTGGCCGCATAGTACACAGGCAGGGGGGGAATTGTATTCGGGAGTACAAGTGCACTCTTTTGTTATATGAGGATCCAGGCACTTAACGCACCTGGGAGGAATTGAGCAGTTAGCCGCTACGTGGCCGTAGAGCTGGCAGCGGTGGCACTGCCCAGGGTGACCACGGGGGTTGGGACGCTCGACGGAGATATCCGAGAGTCCGCAGAATGTGCGAGCCTCTCTGAAGATCCCCCTCGAGTTAGGAGTATTAGACAAGATAACTAAAGCTAACGGAAAACGCCTACCGCGGTTTGAGTGCATCTTGTGCACTGCTTCAGCCGGGAAACCCTGGGACTTAAGGTCCTCGAGGATCTCATCGTTCTCGAGCTCGAACAGGACGCCCCGTAATACAGCGCGGATCTTACGCTCCTCCGGGAGGGCGTAAGTATGGTACGCGATTTGTTTAAGCGAGAGTAAACGAGTGATCGCGTAGAAGTCGTCGATAGTCGCAACTTGGATTTTAATTGTATCGCCTGCGTTATTCGCCTTGAGATAATTGATTTTGTGCTCTTTGCACAAGTTAGAAACCGCGGTCCAGCGCGCTTTTTCGCGGAGGAAGACGGGCGGAAGGCGCTGAGGCTTCGGTGGGACGGGAGCGCAGCGCGTCGCTGGCTTCGACGGGACGCGGTCACTTCGAGTGACATAGGCGGCGCGGGGACGGGTGCTGAAGGCACCGGGGTGGTATCGGGTGTTGAAGACACCGCGATTTTCTTTGAGCGCTTCTTGGAGCGTTTAGAAACCAATGTGAATGGGGGCTCAGGAGAGCCGGTTAAAGTAGCGGCGTCCGACGACGGTTCGGACGCGGAATTGGAATCGCTCCCGGGAGCGGTACGCTTACGCCACGACGCGCGAGATGACGTGACCGACGCGCAGTCCATATCGGATGGAACGGGAGACGCGGGAGAGCTGGTAAAGACCTGAGGGAGTTGGTGATCTGAGAGGCCGGGGTTTGGGCCTGAGGGGCCGGGGACGCGTTAAGCGCTAGTACGGCCTGCGTGAATATGTCGTCAGAAATTGAAACACCTGACGCGGCGAGTGCTTGGTCGAACGCATTCGCAATGAATGTTAATGAAGCTTTGCTTATCAATTTGGGAAGGGGTGGGGACTATAATTGGAATATATAATTATATAATAATGCCTAGAGTTCCAAAATAAAAACCAAGCGAACCCTAGCGGCTAACCTCCCTACCAACGGTAGGGGGGCTGGGGAGAATGACTTAAAACTAACCGCAGCTCGCCGAAGGCCACCTAGAAACCTGAAAAAGGGTACGCAGGTAAAAAGTTGACCGCGTTAGGGTCAACTTTTACCGACAGAAAGGACAAATACACACGAAAACACACAGATATGATAAAAATAAATATGAAAATAGGAGAAAAATAAATAAAATAGAGAAGAGAAATAAAATAAAAATAAAAGGACTGGTTCAGTACAAATTCGTTGTCACCGTTAAGTATCCTTTGTACTGAGACCAGACTACTTACGCTGGGCACAACACTGAACTCAGCACATGCACAACACAACTTAGCACAGCACTTTGAAGACTAAGGGGCTTAGTCACAAAGAAAAATCACACTTCGATAGCACTCAGAGGGAGTAGAAAAACCTTGAAAACCGTAGCACGGAACCAACACGCTAAACTGTGACGTCAGTAGACTGAGCGCCACGGAATATTGGGAAGGGACCGATCAACGGAGAACGGGGTCTTGCACGTCCGTACCGAGCGGCGATGGGAGCGAGAATGTTAACGTTTATTAATTTTTTTTTGTTCCCCTCCACGGGAAGTGCAGGAGGATAAAAAATGCTCTGACGCATACTCCGCGCGCGCGATCGGTGTTATGTGGGACTCGTCCCGACGCCTACCAGAACCATACCCACTAAAAAAACTACCTGTCGGCTCGTGCAATTTTTTGCTACTCAGCCTTCATCTGAGCGACGGCCAATTGGAGAAAGAGGCCGCGCTAGCGGGGCCCAGAAGGGGTCACCCACTGGGATTTACATAGCACTGAAGGTGCTCAAAGCACTGAAGGTGAATACACAGTACTGAAGGTGCTCAAAATGAAAAGCAAATAATTAAAAACATTAAAAATTGAAAAATAAAATTGCATTAATTCGGATTTACGTTAGAATTAGAATTTACGTTAGAATAAGAAGTTGCGGCCTGAAGGGCTAAGAGATCTAGCGTCAGCTACGTCGCTACGTTCGTGTGCACGTTTCTCGTTCTAGTGACTTTGAATTGCGAATCTAAGATAGGAGCAGTATATGAGACTGAATCTCGAACTAGAGGATTGGGATGGGATTCGGCGCGTTTGGAGAACGATTCTGAGAGTGTTTTGAGGTGCTGTTGCACTGTAGGTAGTTCAAGATCTCTGTGCAGGTCCGCGTTACGCACGTACCACGGTGCGTCTGTGGCCCTGCGGCAAAAGAGATTTTGAACTACCTGCAGCTTATACAGGACGGAGGGATTGGCGTGGGCAAAGACTGGCGATGCATATGTCATGACTGGTCAAACGCAGACCTTATAAAGCGTACGTTTGTTTCTGAACGACATTTTATTTTTTCTACTTAACATACTGTATAAGCGGCCTAAGTAAAAACGGGCGAGTTTCGTTACTCTATCGACGTGTGGCTTGAAACGAAGCGTCTGGTCTAAGGTGACGCCTAAGTATTTGGTAGTGCGCTTCCAGGGGATGGGAGTACCTAACATTCGAACGTGCAGATTGTCAGCGACATGACGTTGTTTGCAGCCGAAGTAAACCGCAGAAATCTTGTCTGGGTTCTCATCGATACGCCATTTTTGAAACCATGCACCGTGGGCGTTTACAGCCTTTTGGAGTCTGGTGGTGAGACCCGGGACACTTTGGCCTTTCGTGTAAAGGGCTGTGTCGTCCGCAAAGAGGGCGAGTTCAACGTCTTTCGGTGGAATGGGAATGTCGTTAGTGTACACGGTATGCAACAGAGGGGCGAGGACTGAGCCTTGAGGCACTCCAGCCTTTATGGGACGAGGCGCGAAAAGCGTGCCTTCATGTTTGAAACGAAACGTGCGGTCTTTGAGAAACGACGCGATTATCCTAATTAGGCGAGCCGGTAAGCCTATTTTGTAGAGTTTATAAACGAGACCGCTGTGCCAGACTTTGTCGAAAGCCTTGTCTACGTCAAAAAAAAACTGCGATCGTTTTCTTTCGTTTCGGATAGAAGCCGTCGAGTATGTACTCGACGATTCGATGGACTTGCTGAGGGCAGGAGTGCTTAGCGCGGAAGCCGAACTGGTGGGGAATGATGAGGGGATCGCCATCCATTGGAAACAGATGGTTCCGCATTCAAGAGTGTATGACTCTTTCGAGAAGTTTAGACATGGCCTTGAGGAGGCTGATGGGTCTGTGATTAGCCGGGACATTCAGAGGTTTACCCGGCTTGGGGATGCCTATGACTGTCGCTTCTTTCCAGTTTTTTGGAAAGTAGCTGTGGTCGAAGCAGGCATTGAAGATTATGGCTAACAAGGTAAGAACCTGTTGAGGCAGGTGTTTGAGTGCGTGGTTAGAAATACCATCCGCACCCATTGACTTTTTGGACTTTTGACTTCTAATGAGAAACAAGATTTCATCATTAGAGACTGCGACGGGGTCGTCGGTGATGGGGAGAGATTCTCTGCGGAGAACTTCGTCCTCCACCAACTGGATGTGGGAAGGATCCGCGGGTTGCGTGCTAGGCGAACATTGTGCCGCTAACCTGTCTGCGAAGCATTCGGCTTTCTCTTCGGCATCAAAGGCAATAGTGCCGTCGGAACGAGTGATAGGAGGAATGTGAGAGGCGGCGTCTACGCGTAAGGCTCGGGCCATGCTATAGTACGCTTGGTGGGACGGGGAGATATTCTCCATGAGATCGTTGAACTGAGCGTCTCGGAGTTCCGCGAGGTGAGACCTAACTTTACGTTGTAGTTCGTTCGCAGCTGATCTATAGGCAGGCGTGGGATATTTCTTGGCTCTCCGGAGAGCCGCGTTCTTAGCTTTAATGAGATTGCTAATGGCTAAGGGTAGATTGGGTATACTTCGCTTTGCAACCTTTTCGTTTACACTGATGGCTGAGTTGATAGCATCAGTGAGGGAGTCGACTAATGAATCTATTTTGTCCGGGCTATCTGATTGGTCGGGCGAGATCGCGAGCGGAGAGTTTGGGGCCTCTAAGGCTGAAGCTAACGTATTTTTAAAACCTTTCCAGTTGGTAAAGGTCTTAGGAGGAGTGACGTGATTGTAAGGCGGTCCTAGCGCGAGGGAGATGGGGCGTTGATCAGAGCAAAGGTCATCGAACGGTTCATCGAACGGACCTAAGATCAAGGTTGATTTGATTGACGATCGCAAAATCGATGATGTCAGGAGAGTAGTTAGGGTTGCCGGGATAGTGAGTCGGAGTGACGGGAGAGATGACGTCTAAATCGAGTTGCTGAGTGATTTTAGGGAGTTTTCTACCGCTTTGGTTGGTCGATAGGCACTTCCAGTCAGTATGTTTGGAGTTAAAATCTCCAAACATAATGACTGAACGGCCGAGGGCGAGAATGGCCTCGAAGTCGCTAAGGATTAGTCTGGTATGATGAATGTCACTAGGTATGTAGACTGAAGCTATGATGACGGTCGGACGACCAGTCATAGCCAATCTACACACAGTGGCCTCCATGTTGAGGAGAGTAAGGAGAAGTGCAGTGGAAACCTCTTTTGTGATAAATAGCTGTGCCACCGTAACCGTCGGGCCTATCGTTACGAATGAACACGTAATTGGGAACAGCGAATCCCCTGGTGCGGTTTGGAGTGACCACGTCTCTTGAATAAGCAATAAGTCTGGCTCGTTGTTCTGAAGGAACAGTTTGAGCTCAGGAAGGTTGGTGCTGAGACTACGAGCGTTAAAAGAAACTAGGGATAAGCCCTTGGGTTTGATACGACCGGACGCGGGATTTGCGGGTCTAGACATTATATATGCTTATTTACGAATTTATTTAAAAAAAAAAATATTATAACGAACTCAGAAGCAGATGATGCTCGGCTAATGCAAACAAACTCTCTGGAGGAGAGCGGGCGGCTCGCAATTTGCGTGCGAGTACGGAAATTTCGTTAATGTCGACGTTTAGAATGACGTCGAACACGGTCTTCATGTCTTCAGCCAACGATGACCGAGGTGAGGATTATGGAGCAGGACGCGGCCCTACCGAAGCTACGGGAGCTGGGATAGGACGGGAAGGTGCAGGCGGAACGGCCGGACGCTGCCTCCAAGACAGAGCTGGAGTAGGCGTCGGCTGAACGGGCTTTGCTTCCTGGGGACCCCGGTTGCGCAGCGGCGGGAAATTAACGGGAGTGAGCGGCGGCGCCGGTTTAGGCGCGACCCTCTTGGCGGCGGAGCGCGGAGCACGCGGGCAATCCCTGTAGTTAGCTGTGTGGCTGGACTGGCCACAGAGCACACAGGCAGGGGAGGAAGTGGATTCGGGAGTGCGAGTGCACTACTTCGTTATGTGGGGATCCAGGCACTTAACGCACCTGGAAGGGAGCTGAGCAGTTAGCCACTGCGTGGCCATAGAGCTGGCAGCAGTGACACTCCCCAGGGTGACCGCGGGGGTTGGGACGCTCGACGGAGATATTCGAGAGTCCGCAAATTGTGCGAGCCTCTCTGAAGATCTCCTTCGAGTTGGGAGTATTGGACAGGATAACTAGAGCTAAAGGAAAACGCCTACCACGGTTGGAGTGCATCTTGTGCACTGCTTCGGCCGGGAAACCCTGGGACTTAAGGTCCTCGAGGATTTCATTGTTCGCGAGTTCAAACGGGACGACACGTTACGCGGACCTTACGCTCCTCCGGGAGGACGTAGGTGTGAAATGTGATTTGTTTAAGTGAAAGTAACCTAGTAAACGCGCGAAAGCCGTCGATGGTCGCGACCTGGATTTGAATTAAATCGCCTGCGTTCGTTGCTTTGAGATAGTTGATTTTTTGTTCTTTGCAAAGATTAGATACTACGGTCCATCGCGCTTTTTTGCGGAGAAAGACGGGCGAGCTGAGGCTTCAGTGGGACGGGATCGCAGCGCGTCGCTGGCTTCGATGGGACCGACGGAGACGCGGTTACTTTGAACGATTTTAATGGCGCGGTGGCTGGTATTGAAGACACCGGGGAGGGCTCGGGTATTGAGGATACCAAGGCTTTCTTTGAGCGCTTGGCGACTAGCTGAAACGCGGGCTCAGGAGAGCCGGTTAAGGTGACGGCATCTGACGACGTATCAGACACGGGTTCAGAGTCGCTCCCGGCAGCGGTACGCTTGCGACGCGACGCGTGAGAGGATGCGACCGATTTTCAGACCATCTCGGACAAGACGGGAGAGCTGTAGACCTGAGGGGTCTGTACGTTGAAGGCCTGAGGGGCTGAGGTTGGGGCCTGAGGGGCCAGGAACGCGATTGATGCCTGCAAGGCCTGCGTTAGGAAGTCTTTCGGGATGGAGACGCCTGCCGCGTTCGCGAAGTTAATAACGCTTAGCGAATCCATTAGGGAGGGTTGGGACAATAATATGTATAAATAAGTATATTAAAAGATGCCTAGTTCCTAAAAACCTACCAAAACCCTAGCGGCTAACCTCCCTTCCAGCGGTAGGGGGGCTGGGGAGAATAACTTAAAACTAACCGTAGTACGCCGAAGGCCGCTACCTAGAAACCTAAAAAAGGGTACGCAGGTAAAGAGTTGACCGCGTTAGGGTCAACCTTTACCGACAGAAAGGACAAATACACACGAAAACACACAGATATGTTAAAAATAAATATGAAAATATAAGAAAAATAAATAAAATAGAGAACAGAAATAAAATAAAAATAAAAGGACTGTTCAGTACAAATTCGTTGTCACCGTTACGTATCCTTTGTACTGAAACCAGACTACTTACGCTGGGCACAACACTGCACTCAGCACAAGCACAACACAACTTAGCACAGCACTTTGAAGACTAATCGCAACAAGAAAAATCGCACTTCGATAGCACTCAGAGGGAGTAGAAAAACCTTGAATACCGTAGCACGGAACCAACAGGCTAAACTGTGGCGTCAGTAGACTGAGCGCCACGGAATATCGGGAAGGGACCGATCAACGGAGAACGGGGTCTTGCACGTCCGTACCGGGCCGCGATCGGAGCGAGAATGTGGAATAACGTTTATTAAAACTACTCTTGCATATATCTGCTTTATTGCGACGGCACAAGTAGCGACGACACGGCTCAGATGCAGGTGGCAGTCGGTTGCACAACACTCATCGTGCAAGCTTCGGTGTACTTTTTTATTATAATTACTTTTTTTTTTCAACCTCCTATTAATAGCGGTTATTTCATAACTAGAGCCCCATTTTTTTTGTTCCCCTCCACGGGAAGGGCAGGAGGATAAAAAATGCTCTGACGCATACCCCGCGCGCGCGACCGAAGTTATGTGGGAATCGTCCCGACGCCTACCAGAACCATACCCACTAAAAACCCCCTGCATTTTTGCCACTCAGCCTTCATTTGAGCGACGGCCAATTGGAGAAAGAGGCCACTGGGATTTACATAGCACTGAAGGTGCTCAAAATGGAAAGTAAATAATTAAAAACATAAAAAATTGAAAAATAAAATTGCATTAATTCGGATTTACGTTAGAATTTGAATTTACGTTAGAATTAGAATTTGCGGCCTGAAGGGCTTCGAGATCTAAAGTTAATTGCATGGGTTCGCCAGTGTGCGCGTTTCTCGGTCTAGCGACTTTGAATTTCGAATCTAACACAGGAGCAGTATATGAGACTGAATCTCGAACAAGATGATTGGGATGGGTTTCGGCGCGTTTGAAAACGATTCTGAGAGTGTTTTGAGGTGCTGTTGCACTGTAGGTAGTTCAAGATCTCTGTGCAGGTCCGCGTTACGCACGTACCAAGGTGCGTTTGTGGCCCTGCGGCAGAAGAGATTTTGAACCACCTGCAGTTTATACAGGACGGAGGGTTGGGCGTGGGCAAAGACTGGCGAAGCATATGACATGACGGGTCTAACGCAGACCTTATAAAGCGTACGTTTATTTCTGAAAGACATTTTACTTTTTCTTCCTATCATACTATATAGGCGGCTTAAGTAAAAACGCGCGAGTTTCGTTACTCTATCGACGTGTGGCTTGAAAGAAAGCGTCTGATCTAAGGTGACGCCTAAGTATATTTTAATACTGCGCTTCCAGGGGATGGGAATACCTGACCTTTGAATGTCGGGATCGTTGTAGCGATTACGGAGTTTGTAGTCGAATTGAATAGCAGAACTCTTTTCCGGGTTGACATCGATACGCCATTTTAGAACCAAACACCGAGGGCGTTTACGGCTTTTTGGAGTCTGGTGATGTTATACGGGATCGCGTGACCTTTAGTGTAAAGGGCGGTGTCGTCTGCAAAGAGGGCGAGTTCGACGCCTTTCGGCGGGATGGGGATGTCGTTAGTGTACACAGTGTACAGCAGAGGGGCGAGGACTGAGCCTTGCGGGACTCCAGCCTTTATGGGACGAGGCGCGGAGAGCGTGCCTTCATGTTTGAATCGGAACGTACGGTCTTTAAGAAATGACGCGATTAATCTGATTAGGCGAACCGATAAGCCTATTTTGTAGAGTTTAAAAACGAGACCGCTGTGCCAGACTTTGTCGAAAGCCTTGGCTACGGCAAAGAGAACCGCGACTGTTTTATTATGACGTGGATAGAATCCTTCGAGTATGTACTCGACGATTCGATGGACTTGCTGAGGGCAGGAGTGCTTAGCGCGAAAGCCAAACTGGTGGGGAATAATGAGAGAGTCGCCATCCGTTGGAAACAGATGGTTCCGCATTCGAGAGAGTATGACTCTTTCGAGAAGTTTAGACATTGCCTTGAGGAGGCTGATGGGTCTGTGATTAGCCGGGACATTCAGAGGTTTACCCGGCTTGGAGATGCCTATGACTGTCGCTTCTTTCTTGGCTTTTGGAAAGTAGCTGTGGTCAAAGCAGGCATTGAAGATTATGGCTAACAAGGTAAGAACCTGTTGAGGCAGGTGTTTGAGTGCGTGGTTAGAAATACCATCTGCACCCGGAGACTTTTTGGACTTTTGACTTCAATGAGAAGCAAGATTTCATCATAAGAGACTGTGACGGGGTCGTCGGTGATGGGGAGAGATTCTCTGCGGAAAACTTCGTCCTCCACCGCCTGGATGTGGGAGGGATCCGCGGGTTGCGTGCTGGGCGAACATTGTGCCGCTATGCTGTCTGCGAAGCATTCGGCTTTCGCTTCGGCTTCAAAGGCAATAGTGCCGTCGGGACGAGTGAGAGGAGGAATGTGAGAGGCGGCGTCTACGCGTAAGGCTCGGGCCATACTATAGTACGCTTGGTGGGACGGGGAGATATTCTCCATGAGATCGTTAAACTGAGCGTCTCGGAGTTCCGCGAGGCAAGATCTTACGTTACGTTGAAGCTGATTCGCAGCTGTTCTGTATGCGGGCGTGGGATATTTCTTGGCTCTCCGGAGAGCCGTGTTCTTGGCTTTAATGAGATTGCTAACGGCTAAGGGAAGCGCGGGTTTACCTTGCTTAGCAATAATTAAGTTGTCGCTGATGGCTGAGTTGATAGCATCAGTAAGAGTGTTGACTAATGAATCTATTTTAACCGGGCTATCTAATTGGTCAGGCGAAATCACGAGCGGAGAGTTCGGGGCCTCTAAGGCTGAAACTAACGTATTTTTAAAGCCTTTCCAGTTGGTAAAGGTCTTAGGAGATGTGACGTTATCGTTTGGCGCACCTAGCACGAAGGAGACGGGGCGGTGATCAGAGTCTAGGTCATCAAGCGGTTCCATAGACTTGAGGTCGAGATTGATTCGCTTGATAATTGCATAGTCGAGGATGTCAGGAGAGTAGTTCGGATTGTTGGGATAATGAGTGGGAGCGATAGGGGATATGACGTCTAAGTCAAGTGAGTAAGTGATGTCGAGGAGAGCGATACCGCTGGTGTTGGTCGATAGGCACGTCCAGTCAGTATGTTTGGAGTTAAAGTCTCCGAATATAATGACCGAATGGCCGAGGGCGAGAATGGCCTCAAAGTCGCTGCGGGTTGGTCTGGAGCCACATGGTATGTAGACTGAAGCTATGATGATGGTCGGATGACCAGTCATAGCCAATCTACACACAGTGGCCTCCATGTTGAGGAGCGGAGGGGTAAGGCGAGGACAGCAATGGAAGCCTCTTTTGTAATATATAGCGGTGCCGCCGATACCGTCGGCGTTGGGCCTATCGTTGCGAGTAAACCCGTACTTAGGAAAAGCGTATCCCCTGGAGCGGTTTGGAGTAAGCCATGTCTCCTGGAGAAGCAATAAGTCAGGTGCTTTATTCTGAAGGAACAGTTTGAGTCCAGGAAGGTTGGTGCTAAGGCTGCGAGCGTTAAAAGATACTAGGGATAAGCCCTTGGGTTTAATACGACCGGACGCGGGATTTGCGGGTCTAGATATTATAATTTACTTATTTACGAATTAATTTAAAAAAAAAATATTATAACGAACTCAGAAACAGGTGATGCTCGGCTAACGCAAATAAACGCTCTTGAGGAGAGCGGGTGGCTTGCAGTTTGCGTGCGAGAACGGAAATTTCCTGAATGTCGACGTTTTGAATGACGTCGAACACGGTCTTCATGTCCTCAGCCAACGATGACTGAGGTGAGGATTATGGAGCAGGACGCGGCCCTACCGAAGCTACGGGAGCTGGGATAGGACGTTAAGGTGCAGGCGGAACGGCCGGACGCTGCCTCCAAGACAGAGCTGGAGTAGGCGTCGGCTGAACGGGCTTTGCTTCCCGGGGACCCCGGTTGCGCAGCGGCGGGAAGTTAACGGGAGTGAGCGGCGGCGCCGGTTTAGGCGCGACCCTCTTGGCGGCGGAGCGCGGAGCACGCGGGCAATCCCTGTAGTTAGCTGTGTGGCTGAACTGGCCACAGAGCACACAGGCAGGGGGGGAAGTGGATTCGGGAGTGCGAGTGCACTCCTTCGTTATATGGGGATCCAAGCACTTAACGCACCTGGGGGGAAATGAGCAGTTAGCCGCTGCGTGGCCATAGAGCTGGCAGCGGTGGCACTGCCCAGGGTGACCGCGGGGGTCGGGACGCTCGACGGAGATATTCGAGAGTCCGCAAATTGTGCGAGCCTCTCTGAAGATCTCCTTCGAGTTGGGAGTATTGGACAGGATAACTAGAGCTAAAGGAAAACGCCTACCGCGGTTGGAGTGCATCTTGTGCACTGCTTCGGCCGGGAAAACCTGGGACTTAAGGTCCTCGAGGATTTCTTCGTTCGCGAGCTTACTACTGCGCGGATCTTACGCTCCTCCGGGAGGACGTACGTGTGATATGTGATTTGTTTTAGTGAAAGTAGCCTAGTAAACGCGCGAAAATCGTCGATGGTCGCGACCTGGATTTTAATTGAATCGCCTGCGTTGGTTGCTTTGAGATAATTGTTTTTTTGCTCTGTGCAAAGATTAGGTACTACGGTCCATCGCGCTTTTTCGTGGAGATAGACGGGTGGAGGGAGCTGAGGTTTCGGTGGGACGGGAGCGCAGCGCGTTGCTGGCTTCGATGGGATCGACGGAGACGCGATTACTTCGAGCGATTTTAGTGGCGCGGGGGCTGCTGTTGAAGACACCGGGGACGGCTCGGGTATTGAGGATACCGAGGCTTTCTTTGAGGGCTTCTTGATGCGCTTGGCTACTAGCTGAAACGCGGGCTCAGGAGAGCCGGTTAGGGTGACGGCATCTGACGACGTATCAGACGCGGGTTCGGAGTTGCTTGCGACGCGACGCGTGAGAGGATGCGACCGATTCGTTGTCCATCTCGGACGAAGCGTGAGACGCAGGAGAGCTGTAGACCTGAGGGGTCTGGACGTTGGAGGCCTGAGGGGCCGGGGTTGAGGTCTGAGGGGCCGGGGACCCGATAGTTGCCTGTAAGGCCTGCGTTATTACGTCATCGGATAAGTTGGCGCCGGACGCAACGAGCGCCTGGGCGAACGACCTAGCTAAGTTTACCAAGCTTTGCTGGTCCATTGGAGGGCTTGGTACTACAAAATATGATATATAAATATATAAAAATGCCTAGGTTTCCTAGCAAACCTAGCACCTAAACCACCCTACCTGCGGTAGGGAGGTTTAGGTGCTGGGGACGACGCGAAGTGGTGCCCCTAATTCGGACAGCACTGTACCGTCACCCTGGGGTCACCGTCACTTCAGGCCCAAGTGCAATGGGATCGGGTCAGCCGGTTTCTCCTTGGCCTGAAAGGCCTTGGAAGCGCACCGGGGCAACGCTATCAGGCTTAGTTGTCACCATTAAGTATCCACCTGATCAAACGCGAGTCTATTACGGAGTGTGTTGCCAATAAATTTACAACAAAAACCGGCCGTCGACCTAACGAAGTTGGGTTGCACTAAAAGTACGAGATTGACTACGTTACGACCGGCCGGAGCCGGCCGCAGAGTGAGTCTCTGACTACGTAACAGGCGCCAAGCGTCAAGTACGCAGCCAGAAAAACAGCCCGAGCCTTGCGAACCACTATCGAATTTAATCGACCGTGGTAAGCTCAGCTCTGTTGTTGCTGCGAGACCGACTTAGTTGCAGCCGATCGAAACCGGCCGCAGCGTAAGCCCTACAGAGGCTATCTCAAGTCGTCGAGGACGAAGCGGGATTTATACGAATCACAGCGTATGAGTATTGCTACGAGTTGTCGTCGTGAGACGACAATCGTGACTCAACAGCTGGAGCGACCGCGAACGCGTCCGAGCGGGGCCGGACGCAGAACGGATCTGAGAGTGGCGTTTGAGTATTGCTACGAGAGAAGTCGTGAGACAACAATCGTGACTCGGCAGCCGGGAGCGACCTTCAACACGTCTGAACGGGTCCGGACGCAGATCGGTTCTCAGAGCCCCTTAAGCCCTGAGGTTAGAAATGATCGCTGGGTCCATGTCGGAAATAATTCTCCCGACTGGCCCGGTTCATTCTCGAAGGTCGACGTTTCCAGATTAGGGAGAGTCTACAAAGAGGACTCAGGTATTGCGGTAACGGAAATGGCTAGCCAGAGATTCGTCCACTGGGTTCATCATTATATTTAAATCATTTTAACGACGATTTTCAGATTTGAAAAAAAATATAGAAATAGTAGAATATTACATACAATAATATATCGTGTTAAATCTCTTTCAGACTACACGTATTTTCTGTATTCGTATTAAAATTTTTATACATTATAAAAAAAAACAGTCAAAAATAACAATACGAGTACTATACAGCATTAATCGGAATAGGAAACATCAGGTAGAAGACTACCAGTAATTTATGCGGATAACGTGATATATCTATTATAGATTACACGTATTTTCTGCATCTTTTCGACAAAGCGAAATTTTAGTTTATAAGAAAAAACATCAGGTAGAAGACTACCAGGATTGCATGCGGACAACGTGATATATCTATTATAGATAACACGAATTTCTGCATCATTTCGATAAAACGAAATTTTAGTTTATAATAAAAAACATCAGGCAGAAGACTACCAGGAATGCAAGCGGACAACGTGATATATCTGTTATAGATAACACGAATTTCTGCATCTTTTCAACAAAGCGAAATTATCGTTTATAGATACCCGCAATCACTTATGAAAAAACATAATAATAATAATAAATAATAAATCCCCAGACAACCACACCAACTGTATGGCCTCAAAGTAAGCAGAGCTTGTGTTATGGCTGGCCATACAGCGAACTGGGGGGGAACCCAGAATAAACATACATATATAAATACATACAACCATGACCCGAGAACAAACATCTGTGTTCATCACACAAATGAATGCCCCGGCCAGGACTCGAACCTGGGACCTTCGGTGTATGAGGCAAGGTTACTTACCACTACACCACTCGGTCGTCATAATATCAACATAGAATGGCTTACCTCATCGGAAGAAATAAAGAGGTGCTTTCGTTTATTCTGTATTTTTTGTTCTAATTTTCAAACTTTTTGTACACTTTTAGTACACCATTTACAACATATTTAATATTAAACTATAAAGTTACTGGTTGGTATAAGACGTGTGCTTGTTACCACGCAAGAAAAAAGAAGACTTGTCGGGACCGGGGTTGATCAAGTAAACAGACGGAAGTTTTTTGAATAAGTCAAATGACATACTCTAAAACTGTGCGAAGTTACCTAGTACCTTAAAAGGACTACCTTGTTAATTAAATACTTTCTGAAGAATAAAGCGACGAAATATAACTATTTTTCTTTCGCAAGGGTAGATGAAACTAGAACGGGCCAGTAAATGACATTAGTACTGAGTCATATGTATAAATATTTTTAAGAGTTATCGTAAAACTTAAAAAAATACTAGATACTACAAATATGTTTAGCACACGGTCAGATAGTTTATACAAAAGATTTAACAGCTAGCTACAACTTATTATTGGATAACACGAAAGCCATAGCTGGCTGTTCGTAAATTGAAACGATCAAATCAAGAAATTGAAAATCATTGAATTAGAAATTCCTGGGAACATAAAATATGTTAAATTAGTAGATATTACAATATCAGCGTAGTTATTGCAAGGTATTTAAATATAAACATTCATCATAGCAACGATTACAATCATACCACGTTATGATTTCCTCTACGTAATAGAGTAATGAGTGAGAAATATAGAAACTAATTCCAAGACTGGGGTACAGAATATATCATATTTTTGCAAAGCTATAGCCAAAAATTATTCCAGTTCAATTCAGTTAAATTCAGTTAAATTATTATGCGACTAATTTTCAAGCAGAAAATAAGTGGCGAGTTTTTAAATTAGAGATTCCGTCGAGTCAGTTGGCTTGCGAATTAAGTTAAAAAGTTATTAAAATGAAAAACTTGGTTCAAAACTTAATCAGACTATATATTTTTAAAAATATTTTTCGGATTTCATTTGTAGAATTTTGATGAAATTATTATAAAGTTGTATTATAATGATAATAGTAATAGAAAGTTTATTTTTACACCAAAAAGAAAGTAACAAAATTACAAAATTACAAAATGGTAAAAAATGATATTATTTATTATTATTTAATTATCTTTTAAACATAATTATTGAAAAAACAATCAAAACAAGAAGTTATTATTTTATTTTACCATCATGATTGATATAATTAACAGAAATAGCATTGCTGGTGCAGTGGTGAAGGCGTTTGCTTCTCAATTTCATGATTCGGATGGATCCAGTTAAATACCAAATGTCCCCATGAATTTTACAACTTAAGTAGTTACAAAAAGCCAACCGCACTAGCAATGAAGGAAGACATCATGAGGAAATCAATACCTAGAAAATATTTCGATGGTACCAACCCACGCCAACCCACAGTGGGCAAGCTTGGTGCGGCTGAAATACTGCAGTGGAACTATTGAGGCTGTCTTGGACATATTCAATAAAAACAGGCGATACTTTAGGGAAATCCATTTCTAATATTATGAAAACTTCGCAACTTCCGCCACATCTGGGTATGCAGAATATTCAACAGTTCGTTTAGTATTATTAATTCCCCTTCTAATGCGGTGTTCATGCTAGAATTATCAGTTACATAAAAATGATCTCATCGTAAGAATGGCATGGATGCATGGGCAAGTATTGCGGAACCTAATTACACAGGAAATCAAATAAAACCGATAATCAAATCAAATATAAATTGTGACCCATTAAAGTCCACGAAAGACCGCTAAACCTACGTAGCAATATGTGACCTCCCAAATAGTCGCGCAATCAAAAAGTTTTTGAATCGACGAATCATAAGACCTTTTTTTCATTTTTAGTAGTTATAGAGGTATATCTTGTGTACGGCCGAGACAAACAATAAAAAACATACAGAGCTCTGGTACCTACTTAAAAAAAATTATAGTAGCGTTATTGACGTCACGCCAGAAGAAGTTCTGTGAATAAGAATATCACAATCAAAATAGCTCAAGAATCAAAATAATGTTTTATTCAACGCCGTTTATTTCTCACAAATTCCCAAAATCCCACAGAGAGGATCAAAACAATAATAAAAATAAAATCCAATAATAACCAAAATCCCTGAATAGGATTGTTTTCAATGGATTCTCGTCTATGCAATTAATGTCGGGAAGTAAATAATAAATCTATTTGAAATACGGCCCCTCTTAGATCCAGCTACAGTATGCTATGGACCATTAACTTAAAAACATCTCAATCAGAGTTGGCTGTAATTAACAGGTTATTTCTAAATTTAGGTAACGTACCTTATTTACTATGGCCGATTAGCGTAGTGGTTAGGACTTGCCTCATACGCCAGAGGTCCCAGATTCAAGTCCTGGCTGGGGAATTCATTGTATAATTACCTAATTTAGAGTGTAAGATGCAATCAGCCTTGTTTATTTCAAAAATACAATTGAACTAATTAACTTATAGTTACAGTTCAGTTATTTTCTATAATATTTATTATTACAACATTAACTTTAGGCAAATTAAGTAACAAGGTGTTTTAAAATATTTAGCAACTTAAGACTCGACACATAAGAAATAAATTTACTATCAAAATTGTGGAAGACGTTCCAATTTCACGAACACGTTACATAAATTTTGTGTTTTGTTTTTACTTAGAAAATTGTTCTTCGAAATGTAACATATTTTTATACAAATGAAATATGTTCGAATAAAATACATGAGCTTTTATCAAGATTATTTCTTGTTATAAGGTTTATTTTTCCTTTTAGGACAAACTGAAATTGATGGATCTAACTTTAATTTACTAAATAGAGTATGGTATGACAAAGAATTCCGTTTACAAATTCCAAGAATATTCAAATCAATGGCATGACAGGTTCTGAACAAAACTTTACTCTATATTGTTCTATACCACATGTAGCTTGAAATATTTGATGTAAGAGAAAATAAGGCTGTGAGAGGTATTTTGTTATGAAACGCGGCGCCAAAAGTTATCTAAGGGGTAAGGGTTATCTTAAAGCTAGTATGTTTGGTTATTTGTTAAACATATTTTGTGTATTTTTATTTTTAATTTTATTATCTATTTATTAACAAATTCAAAATTTAACTTAAATTAATAATTATAAGATAAAATTATGCTTCAAATAAAAAACTAAATCTAAACTTGAATCCATTGAAGGCAACGTAGCCAAAAGGCTGGCCGAATTACCACGCTAGATCGCAATAGAAATTCGTTTTGCGAGGTAGGTGCCAGCCTCAGGGCCATGAGTTTCACTCACAAATCGCCTCGCTAGGTCCGAAAAAAGGTGATGAGCCCCGATGGATGATGTCGTTTAAACTGGCATGGCGGGATATTCTGCCACCGCTGCGAGAACATGAAAGGCCACGGTGACCGAGCAACACGCCACAGCGGCAGCAGTGTCGAGCACACGATTTTATTCCTAAACGCAAACTACATGCAAGCCTAAAGCTATGGTTGTCAAAAAGGGTTCCGAAGTTAGATTGCCTACAAACATAACCCAGACTCCCAAGAACTTCTGTTTCAATTTTTTGTTTGAAACAGATTGTCTAATAAAACGCTGATTTCAAAGTTTCGCTTTTATTTATATATTTTATCAGAAAATAATCAGTGGTTAGATCAAATCCATCCAAAAAATATTTTATAAGGAAAACGTATTATAAAACTTGCTGGTATTTTATCCGGCTCCAACGCTGGTGTTCACGAGTCCTGGGCCAGTAACATCGATGACCTTTTGGAACCCTTTCCAATTTAATTGTCAAAAATGATAGTATTCAAATGTCTTGCATCTGCAGAATTAATAATAGGTCTTTACCTATGAAACTGCCGTTTTGCCGTACTGGCCATTTCAAATGAAAATATTTTTTTTTGACTGATAATTCTAATTTCAAATTAATTTTATTGACAAACATGGAATTCTTTTTCTAAAATCGTCATTTGTTTGATAGTTATTGTTTTGTTTTCAACGCATTCGAACATTTTTCGTCATCATGGATAAGTTAAAAATTCGAGTAATTATGGAGTATGAGTACCGTCGTGGCAGCAAAGCGGCACAAGCGGCACGCAACATCAACGACGTTTACGGAGCGAACACTACAAACGAACGCACCACCCGTTATTGGTTTACCCGCTTCCGTTCTGGAATTTTTGACCTAAAAAATGAACCCCGTGGATGAAAATGGATCCTGTTTGACAATCGTAAGCGCTCAGCAAGTTGGTTGGACCCTGGTTCAGCACCCAAACAATGCCCTAAACGAAAACTTACCCCTAGAAAAGTGATGGTCACTGTTTGGTGGTCTAACGCGGGTGTAATTCATCACAGCTTCTTGCCAAACGGGACAAGCATTACTGCAGATGTGTACTGTGAAGAACTGAATACAATGATGGAGAAAATCGCACGTCTCCAACCAGCTTTGGTCAATCGTTCGGCTCCACTTCTCCTGCACGACAACGCGCGACCTCATACTGCACAGCAGACGATCTCCAAGCTACAAGAGTTGGGGTTGGAGGTTCTCTGTCATCCGCCGTACTCACCAGACCTTGCGCCTACAGACTTCTACTTTTTCCAGAATTTGGATAACTTCTTGGCGGGAAAAAAATTCAATACCCGAGAGGCAGTACAAAATGCCTTTGAAGAATTTGTTGCCTTCCGTCCAGCTGATTTCTTCAAGAAAGGCATCAATAAGCTACCAATGCGTTGGCAAAGATGCATTGATTGCATGGGTGATTATTTTGATTAATAGAAATAAAAAATATATAAAAAGATTACGCTTCATTTATTTCGTGAAAAACGGCAATTTCATAAGTAAAGACCTAATATATGAACAAAAAAAGTTGCGTTTGTTTTAGTGGCCCAGTATTTCAAATAAGCATAAGTTTACAGTTTGTATTATTTTAAATTTCAATACAACAAAATTTATCACCAAAGTTTCATTGATGTAAAATCAAAAAATATTGTTGGATTTTAATTGTTTTAATGCGGTTTCACTGCGAACCAAAAATCCGCCTGACGTTGTGTAAGGCTTCAACTTTTGGCAAACCAAAACAGTCCTACTAAATTCGAAAGTCACTGAAAGTAAAACAAAACTTCATATCTTTAAACCCATAAAAATCTTGAAACCTATATGGGAGTAACTTGGGCTCAATAAAGAGTACTCTCTACCTCTAGACCGAAAGGACCATGGACTGCAAAAGTTCGTATATTAAAATTTTTGATAATTACTTGCCTCTAGGCCTCTTAAGCCCTATTCATTGCTAGTATTCTCTCGTTAATTTGCCGACCGAGTGGTGTAGTGGTAAGTAGCCTTGCCTCATACGCCGCAGGTCCCAGGTTCGAGTTCTGGCCGGGGCATTCATTTGTGTGATGAACACAGATGTTTGTTCTCAGGTCATGGTTGTTTGTATTTTTATTCTGGACCCCCCCAGTTCACTGTATAGTCATCCATAACACAAGCTCCGCTTACTTTGGGGGTAGTTGGTGTGTTTGTCTGGGGATTTATAATTATTAATTTATAATTATCATGGAAGGGTAACTTCTTCATATTCATTAGGATTATGTGGATCATTTTTTATCCACGCTGAAAGTAAAATTAACAGCAAAGTTTTATTTTGCTAATGAAATGTTACTTTAATTACTAGGGGTGAATTTCACTTGTACGTGACTTGTTCCTATTAAATAATAAGCACATAATAAAGCTAGGCAGAGTTATAAGATGACTGGCAAAACTTAGCAAAATAAAAAACAAACTTCTTGTAGCCGCTCACAATAAATATAAATCCATTCCCATCCACTGCAGTCAAAAGCTAGTGATGTTCAGTTTAAATACTTAGGTTAGCATAATAGACACTTGAATGTTTATAAAACCTGATGTAAAAAATGTACAATCCAAATACTAACTTTATGTTTAAATTACATAAATACGGGTTATCCAAATTATTATAAAAGCTACACCGATGCTTCTAAAGATTTAGGCCAGGGAGAGGCGTTAAATGATTCACAAAATGATAGCTATATTAAAATAAAAGTAGAACACAATGTATGTATTATGGAAAACATCCCGAATGCCTATCATATCTTATCAAAGTAATATTGCAGTAATATTGCAGGATACCTCTCACGTTGGCAAAGAGCATAATGAAAAGGCGGATAGTATAGCCAAAAAAGCTTATTTAGATGGCGTATGTTTCAATATAATGCCTTTTTACCTGAACTATAGAACATCTATTAAAGAAGATGCATATAAGACATGGAGTGAGTATTTAGATCTAAGATCAGTTGAAAAGGGCATCTGGTATAGGACTATTCAGCCTAAAATTTGCCTAAGACCCTGGTTTGAGTGTAATCTGACAAGACACGAACTCATAATAGCTTTTCGACTTCGTTCCGGACACATGCTACTAAATAAATTCGCATTCCTAATGAAAAAGATAACCTCGCGTCAATGTTCCGCTTGCGGGAAAATTGAGGACGTATACCATATTGTAATGGAGTGTGTCAGGACCGAAGCGCGGAGGATGGATTTCCTTAATATTGACGAGAATATATCGTTGCTTTGGGGCTGTAACTCTATATTATCGCTTCCAACATCTCGTGAAGCCAAACTTCTGTACAGTGTTGTTAAGATGGCTCTAAGGACGAGAAGCAGTTGATCTGAGTTTTGTATTATAAAACTTGATTAGGTGTTGATCCTTGTCTTTGGTGCTGCTTTTATGTTTTATTGTATGTAAAACTCATAGTGTTTCTTTCTTTTGTAATTATAATATATTGTTACCTATCTGAGCGTCGTAGTCTTAGATTTAAAAAAAACGCGGCTTACTCACGGTACACGGTCGGATAGATCCGACTAGTTTCGGACTCGTCCGAAGTAGGGATGAGTAGTCGCGTTATTAAATATCTAATAAATATGTCTCACGTAAGTTTTATGAAATTAATTACTTATTAAATTGGCATTATCCGTATTGTTTTCAAACAACTATTAATTGAGAGATCTAATCTAATAACATAATAATACGAACATCAAGGGCAAGGGTTGTTTGTGTAGGGAGCTCTCGTGTTTGCTCTTCTGTTGGCTCTCGAAATTATATCTTAACTAAGTTAATAATTTATCTATGTCAATAACATGATGTTACACCTGTTGCTGGTTTAAGATAATGAAAGCAATTCATGGAAATTAGTTTAGTCAGTTATACCGAAATAAGTTATGTTTTGATACATAAGTGTACGTAGCCTAATATATTAATTTATTAAGTGTTGAGCTATACTGGCTTAAAGGTATGGAATCCTATTTTGAATACATCAAATAAAAGAAAAATCTTATATTCTTTAACTAAATATGATGAACGTAATAACTTATTAAAAAACATTTTTAACGAGTGCGAGAATTCACATGATTTTCAATTGACACTATTAAAGTGTACCATGCCATGGTTATTATTGCCATAACATTTTGATGAATACTTACCTACTTTTCAATAGATTTTTAGTTATACCTTCAATGAAATTGAAAGTCCAATGAACTTATTGTTTTTTAAACAATCTCACTAAAATCGTGTTTTGACCACTTAAATCAAGAAAACAGTTCTACTACGCGGATTGAAATATAAAAATTAAAACCTAATTTTTATTTCACTTGAGGAACAAATACAACAATAAAACTTGATACCAATTACTGCAACACAACGATTAAATAAAAGGACAAACAAAGTGCAAGCATTACTTAGAGGTCACAGACCGCCCAGCACGTGCTCGCTTCCGCCGTTTTCTATTTTGCCAACAGCACATTGTACGTAGAAACCATCTAGTGTTCCTGGCAAATAGAAAAAGGCGAGGCAAGAAGTTTAATGAAACCAGAAGCCATTATTTCAGAATAGCTTTTAAAATAAGGTGCATGAGAGAAAATTATACTCGCGAAGGATTATTAGTCTAGTAAATGATAGAAAAGTTTAGTTTGCATTTTTTACAAGATGTTTCCAAAAATTTATTATAAAATGCAAGTTAAAGTGTATAAAATGCAAGGCTTGCTAAAAAGGCCCTTAGAGGCTCTTTCATAAAGGGTGCAACATGAAACATCATAAATATTTTGGAATACTAGTTTAATCCGGTTTGTTTTATGAAGACCTGGACAAAATTTTTATACGTACGCTTTTAATTTTTTCAAATTCAGGAGTCGCCAAGTCTTGACTCGTCCCTGAGCCATGAAACGTTAGTAACACCCATTATATGAATAGTAAATATATCAAGTTTATATTGAACAAACGTATGTCTTCAAGAATTTGAATCCTTCATATAAACGCATAAATTACTTCGTGCAATCACAAAATAAACAGAAACATAGGATTATTGCTGACGCATTGCACGTATTGCTTCCTATACAAAAAGCTGTGAAAGCCTAATGTCATAATATTTCCAAATGAACTGGCAGGGAGAGCAAGCGCGACGTTTCTGTCGCAGGCAAACACGATTTACGCTACACAACCACGATATTGGAAACTTCTGGAAGTTCACTGAATTTATTAAACCCTCGATACAAAATATAATAAACTTTTGTCAGAGCAGTCACATGTTACGTTAAAATGACGAGCTGGAACAAAGCTGGCATCTTATTTGATAAGTAATGTTTTTAATGTTTTACAATCAAAAATATTAAATAAAATTATATATTAATTGGTTGTATCTTGTAGTCTAAGCTAATATGAAAGGCCCTTTCGTTTTGACAATTGGGTACATGACAAATTTTTTTAAATTTCATATTTAAATAGTTTATAAACAGTAAATAAATATTGCAAAAGTAACATTATGTTTACAATCAATAGTTTTCTAGATACAGCGATGTGTTCGAGGAGCCGCTGCAAGTCGCCGAAAAACGCTCCATACAAAACGGTACTGAGTTGTGACGTCACGACTTGTGAATCATACTAAAATTGTATGGGCGTTTGGATAAAATATATCATAGCTACGTAGATAATGCGTTTACATGCATACTGTCATAGTAAAAATTGTTATATTTAATGTCAGTAAGCTAATGATATTTAAAAATTTTACATATACTATAATAAGTTTTTGCTTCTTTTTTTAAGTTTTCAAATCTATATAATTTCGATATTAAATCCAAAACTATATTTTACAAAACATTGTACCTGTCAAAATAGCTAATATTTTATAAATAAATTATGAAAACTTGCATTTTTAAATTGTGTCATCTACCCAATTAAATTCGTGATGATTTTTAGAAGTTGAAATACTATTTAATTTATCTCCCCTCGCCATGCAAATTTAATTGTGTACGCTAAAAGACACGGCCTGCTCTAGATTTTGGATATTTAGATATGATATTTTGATATTAAAGTAATGCCATATATTAAAGGCCTTATTTTCTCAATACACATTAATCTGCGTCCTAACCATCAATAATACAAGATTTTAAAAGCACACTAACATATTATTTATAATTTACTATTAATAAATATTACAAGAAGCTTTATAAAGCTTTCTACATAAGATCAATCCATGCAAATAGAAACATTTTATAGACCCTTTCACGAAGTATTCCATTGTTTTAATGTTGATATCAATAGTTTAGTCGGATTCATGCTTGGGGTATATTCACTTTCCATGTGTTATTATATGTTTTCAAGCTTTAAGGGTTTATGGTAGGCTATCTACAGGACAAAAGATGTGACTTTTCAAGATATTTATCTTCTAGCAAATAATTTTTTTGTAGGAACTTTACTACTTAATGAAATCAGTTGATGTGAATTGATTGATTTAATGGCGATTTTTTTTTATATTCATTAAAAAGTTTACCATGACCTTTCTTAATAAATATCAGGCTAAATAACATGATTATCAAAACGTGATTTATTGATGTGCTCGTATAGTCGTAAATTACTAAACTAATCTCCAAAAGCTGCTTTCATCATCTTCAAGCAACAACATGTTATTTTCATAGATAAGTTGTTGGTTATGGAAACTTGAGATCTCTATTACACAGAGTAATTATACACAAACACGGGGCGTTGTTTTTTCGAAGAGGACTGTTTGCTTGTGGCCTTATCGTGTAGCTGCATTGCCTAAATTAATTTACGCATTTAACTTTAAGCTTTTGCCGCCTTGCACTGTGTTAAGTTCTGCACCATACCATACGAAATCCAAACGTCTTGATTATGTTATTGTAATTGTGTGAAAATAAATATTCATACAGTTTGGGTAATATCATCTTTGTTTTATCCGCAAGATCACCAAACACGCATTATACCATTAAGTGGTGACTGCCCAACGCTAGTTGAGATAACATAAAGTTATCTTCGTAAGTATTACGAGTGATGAGCTCAAAGATTTGGCCCTCTTTTGCTGCTTTGCGTCGACGGGGAAAACCTCGTTGGATTTAAGCAATTAGGAGGAAGCTGCGAAATCGCAATCTATCGATGATACCATCTTCTTTGCTTCTTAATGATGTGGATGATGCCACCGACAAGCGTGAGCTACAGCGCTCGCGTGAGGAGAAGGATTTTTGAGAGCCAGATGTAGCTTGGGGCTAGCACACCCGTCTCTTCTTATTGTTAGGAAGTATAGCAATGGGTTTGATCCTGCTTTCGAATTTTGTCCGATATCTGAAGAAGATTGTTTTACTAATGTCACGAAGGTCTTCGCAAACTCTGCCTCTGTGGTAGCCATAGCTACTGCGGCAAATAAAGCTAAACAGTGATTCGTTGAATGCACTTCCCAGAACCTAAAGCTATTACACAGTAAAAGAGGCAGCAGCGTTAGAGCAGACTTTTACTGAAAACGGAGCAAAAATATTGAAAATATAGCACAAATAAATATAAAATGTATAATAGGAATAGTAATGGTAAAAGAGACAATGAATAAAATTGACAAATAAGTTAAAAGGACTTATGCAGTACAAATTAGTTGTCACCGTTAGGTATGTAACCTTTGTATTAAATCTGGGCGAGACACGAGAGGTACCAACACAAACGCCTTTGGTTTGGATATAGATACTTTCGATACAAAGTACATAGTGTCTCTGAGCGAACAAATAATTTAAAGAGAACAAGTATCGAAGAAACGGTAACGCGATATTTTATAAGTATTGTTTTTCATTTGGTTCTATTTAGATTTATGAATGAAATCTTGCATTGACTATGTTTTTATTCTTCACATGACGTATTTATATTCTTACTAATAAGTGATGGTTTAATATGCAAAATTAAAATAATGAAATATCTTATTCAAACCAGAAGCATAATATTTCCTGAAGATATCCCTTGTCATACCATAGTCTGTCTTGCAAAATTATGTAATCCATCAATATCAGATTGTTCTTAAACGAAGAATAAACCTAAGTACAAGAATAAGAAACAATTTGTGAAAGTATTATATTTCAATCGAACATATTTAACTCTGTAATGTGTTTGTTACAAAAATACGCAAAAAAAGCGTTTTCCAAGAATATTATTTTCATGAATATAACATAACTTTTGTGACTTTTTAACCGTTTCGAAAATGGGCACATGGGTACAGTACTGAGCAATTTTCTCAAAGAAACGCTTTAGCAAAAATGAATAAAAAATCAACGATTCATTTAAATTGACACCCGGTATAAATATATAGGAAATATATGTTGTCAATAATTGTGTTTATTAATATTGAGAGAGTTAAGAGATATATTTTAGTTGCGTGCACAACGTTTATTTTGTTTCTGAAATTTTAGGTTCAGTGTATGATTATCTACGTGAGCTCTACTTTATTAATATACAATTCCTGCGTTAGTTGCTTGTCAATTTGACTGAAAACACCGGAGAAAAACGGAACCAAAACTTAAGAACCTGATTATCTTTAAAACTTTTATAAATATTTGTCACCCTACCTTCAAGAAGGAATCGCTTAAGCTCGGCAACATCAAGGCTCCAAATTCTACATGCGTACACATGAGACGAATTTGCAGAAATGAAGACGATTCCTTAGGAACCAGGAGACTGACATTTCAGTTGCATGTCGCTGATGTGACATACAACTGAGAGGCCGCATTGTTGTTGTGAACCGCAGTTTCTTGAAATACGAGACGGTTTTTTAGTTGATAAATTTTAATAGTTAAAAGAAATACTTTTTATAATATTATAATTTGTTGTAAATATAAAAAATAAACGTCCAAAAGATAAATGTACACACAAACATCCACATTCATTGCTAAACTGCTTGTTACAAAAATTAAATGCACAAGACTTATGTAATCTGTGGTGTGATTATAAAGAGGCTTCGACTTCAAATTTTAGCTCCCTGATATTCGTGTGAGCTTAGTAAATTGTGCTTTTCGTTCATTTGGCTTTACGCATCTTTGAACTTCCAGTAAGCTTTTATGTAAATGAAATCTATTGCAACTTATAACGTAGTAAGTTTTAAACGTTGAGCAGAGATTATGCCTGTAGTTATACAGCCCTTCTCGAAAATCGTAATAGTATATCATTTCCACATCATACTATTACGATAAATACGAAATTTAGTTTATTTATTTGTTATGCTTTAACGACTTTTTTACTTGACTTTAGTTCCAATACGTGAGGGAAGTCGCAAACGAAAGCTTTATTAACTTTATTAACTTTTATAACATGACCCGGAGATTGTTATAAATATAACAATTGTAGAAGGCGATAAAAAAAATACATGAAGCGTCATTTCACAAATATTCCTTACTTTAGCATTTCTAAAATTTTACATACAATTTTATTACTACAGAACTTTTTAGAAGCCTGTCATTGACAAAACCATGTGCCGCAGAAAAACCCGTGGCATTTGTTCTTGCAAAGCGCTTTCATGTTACGTCATAGCATTTGAATACGCTGACATGGCAAAAAAGGATTCTCTGCGTAACACGACTGTAACACTTTCCATTGAGAAAGAACCATTCTGTGTTGTCATTTTTATTTGTTATCGGCCGAGTGGCATAGTGGATAGTAACCATGGCCAGTAGCCGGATGTCCAGGTTCGAGTCCTGGTCCGGGCATTTATTTGTGTGATAAACACATAGTTCTGTTCTTGGGTCATGGTTGTTTATATTTATATATGTATGTTTATTCTGAATTCCCCCATTTCACTATATGGTCATTCATAACACAAGGTCTGCACAAGAAAAACTCAGAAAGTTTTATTTTTGTAAGTAGCAGCTTTGTTTTGTAGAAAAAATTTGAAGTGTGTGTTTTTATTTGTAAAAATTTTGTAGAGAAATTCCAGAACTTCAGAAACTACGCTGAGTCTAAAATACGAGTATAATATGTCGAGTTTAAATTAATAGTCGAATTTTGACTGATTGATTGGAAAAAGTCCGATAATTCATGCTACAACATTTGCAGAGCGTCATTTCCATGTTCTAGGTATTCTGTTATATAATAACTTAAGCAGAATTCTACGCAACCTGGAAAAACTAAGTCAGTTTCAACTAAAAAAGAAACTCACTTCTTGGTTGTTAACCTTAAGCTACGCGGATACTGAAAAGTTGTTTTTTTTTTTTTTTTTTTTTTTTTGGTTCCCCTCCACGGGAAGGGCAGGAGGACATAAAAAATGCTCTGACGCATACTCCGCGCGCGCGATCGGAGTTATGTGGGACTCGTCCCGACGCCTACCAGAACCATACCCACTAAAAAACCCCCTGTCGGCTCGTGCATTTTTGCCACTCAGCCTTCATCTGAACGACGGCCAATTGGAGAAAGAGGCCGCGCCAGCGGGGCCCTTAAGGGGTCACCCGCTGAGATTCACATAGCACTGAAGGTGCTCAAAAATGAAAAGTAAAAATAAAAACATTAAAAATGAAAAATAAAAATTGCATTAATTCGGATTTACGTTAGAATTAGAATTTACGTTAGAATTAGGATTTGCGGCCTGAAGGGCCTCGAGAGCTAAAGTTAACTGCGAAGGTTCGCCCGTGTGCGCGTTTCTCGGCCTAGCGACTTTGAATTTCGAATCTAACACAGGAGCAGTATATGAGACTGAATCTCGAACAAGATGATTGGGATGGGATTCGGCGCGTTTGAAGAACGATTCTGAGAGTGTTTTGAAGTGCTGTTGCACTGTAGGCAGTTCAAGATCTCTGTGCAGGTCCGCGTTGCGCACATACCAAGGTGCGTCTGTGGCCCTGCGGCAGAAGAGATTTTGAACTACCTGCAGCTTATACAGGACGGAGGGATTGGCGTGGGCAAAGACTGGCGAAGCATATGACATGACGGGTCTAACGCAGACCTTATAAAGCGTACGTTTATTTCTAAAAGACATTTTACTTTTTCTACCTATCATACTATTTAAGCGGCTTAAGTAGAAACGCGCGAGTTTCGTTACTCTATCGACGTGTGGCTTAAAAGAAAGCGTCTGATCTAAGGTGACGCCTAAGTATTTGATACTGCGCTTCCAGGGGATGGGAATACCTAACATTCGAATGTGAGGATCGTTGCGGCGATTACGACGTTTGTGGTCGAATAGAATGGCAGAACTCTTTTCTGGGTTGACATCGATACGCCATTTTTGAAACCAAACACCGAGGGCGTTTACGGCCTTTTGGAGTCTGGTGATGTTATACGGGATTATTTTACCTTTAGTGTAAAGGGCGGTATCGTCTGCAAAGAGGGCGAGTTCGACGCCTTTCGGCGGGATGGGCATGTCATTAGTGTACACGGTGTACAGCAGAGGGGCGAGGACTAAGCCTTGCGGGACTCCAGCCTTTATGGGACGAGGCGCGGAGAGCGTGCCTTCATGTTTGAATCGAAACGTACGGTCTTTAAGAAACGACGCGATTAATCTGACTAGGCGAACCGGTAAGCCTATTTTATAGAGTTTAAAAACGAGACCGCTGTGCCAGACTTTGTCGAAAGCCTTGGCTACGTCAAAGAGAACCGCGATTGATTTTTTACGATGCGGATAGAATCCTTCGAGAATGTACTCGACGATTCGATGGACTTGCTGAGGGCAGGAGTGCTTAGCGCGAAAGCCGAACTGGTGGGGAATAATGAGAGGGCCGCCATCCGTTGGAAACAGATGGTTCCGCATTCGAGAGAGTATGACTCTTTCGAGAAGTTTAGACATTGCCTTGAGGAGGCTGATGGGTCTGTGATTAGCCGGGATGTTCAGAGGTTTACCCGGCTTGGGAATGCCTATGACTGTCGCTTCTTTCCAGCCTTTTGGAAAGTAGCTATGGTCGAAGCAGGCATTGAAGATGATAGCTAACAAAGTAAGCACCTGCTGTGGCAGGTGCTTGAGTGCGTGGTTGGAAATTCCATCCGCACCCGGAGCCTTTTTGGACTTTTGTTTTCTAATGAGAAGCAAGATTTCATCATTAGAGACTGTGACGGGGTCGTCGGTGATGGGGAGAGATTCTCTGCGGAGAACTTCGTCCTCCACCGCCTGGATGTGGGAGGGATCCGCGGGTTGCGTGCTGGGCGAACATTGTGCCGCTATGCTGTCGGCGAAGCATTCGGCTTTCTCTTCGACTTCGAAGGCAATGGTGCCGTCGGGGCGAGTGAGAGGAGGAACGTGAGAGGCGGTGTAGTGGAGTACATAACGGCGCGCTCGGGCTGCACCCTGCCGCCCGCGCCCGCTACCCGCTACCTCCGCCCGTGCCTTCCACCCCGCAGCCGGCGGCGCCCGCGCCGCCGCGACACACACACCTCAGAGTCCACGGTCGCGATCGCACGTTAATTATTGTCGGGCTAAGTTCATTGTTACAAAGGACGTAATTAAATCCAGCTTTCCTGATACAGTCCGCTTTCATTTCTTAGGACCCTCTTTATGGTCCTTTACTCGCCTCTTAACAAATTACGTCGTGCGAAGAATCGCATCGCAAGGCAGCCGAGATAACGGGACTTCAAACAGCTGTTACTGAACTTTGGACCGCTAATAGTCTACGTGTCTACGAGTCTACGCCTTCGATCACAATCAAGAATTTAGTCTTCCGACCAAAAACAAATTAATAGTGCGGCTGAGTGAAGTGTCTGCAACATAAATAAGAAGAAAGAAGACTGCGTCATAGCATCGAAACCGTGAGATTGTTCCAATTTCTTTCTTTCATCCCATCATTTCATTTTCATCTTCATACCCATTCCATCTCATTATATCAGCATTATTTCATCATAGCTTATTAATTGGTATCAGTGGTAGCAAAATCATCATTTCATTCATTTCATTGTCATAAAAATAATCGTACGTAGTTAATTAAACATTTCATATATCATAATTTCATTATCATTAGCTCATAAATGTGCCTGGCTTTGCATAGCAGTTAAAACAAATAATTATCGTATAAAAAATAGTTTGAATTCATTGCATTTAAATACTACCTACTTTAGACAAATAAGGTTGATTGATATCATTATTAAATTCACAAATAGTTGTAGTGCTTTGCAATCACGTACAATTAGTAACCATTAACAAAGAACATATTTTATTTGAAATTTTTAAACGGTTTTTATTTTTTAGTTCGTCCGTACTACCTGAAATTTCGTGTATACATACTACCTACGACGTCGAGACTGCAGCGCAACGGAAAATTACCAAAGTTGTAACTTTTATACTTATTATAGAACAATAGGTTTTCATATTTAGTTTTCAAGCTATTTTAATAATTTAACTGAGCCTTTATTTAGTACTATTTCGTTTGAGGTAAAGTTCTGTTCTTTTTGCTACAATCATAGGGTTTATTTAAATTTGAATTTTTCGATTTTATTCTTGCGTTATAGTTACAGGTATTGACTTAATCTACTACTCCTACTCTTTTACTATTTAGTAATTTGCCTTTACTTTTCTAGTAACTTTCCGTTAATAATTAAAGCAGTTTTATAAATACCTACCTACCTAACTTTAAATAATCACTTTTTTTTTCAAGCCTTGAATTTTTATTTCAAACTTATATTAATAATAGTTCATAATGGCCGAAGCTAAACTTTCACTTCTAGTAAAAAAACGAGGCACACTTAAAGGAAAACTTACTGGCTTTTCTAATTACATCAATACTTTAAAAGAAAAGGCTGAAATTATTACTCCCGCAGTCATAAATGAACTCAACGCCCGTCTTGAACGAATTGATGCTTTATATTCGGATTTTGATGCGCTTCAGGGTGAGATTGAGGAGTTGGCCGACGATCCTGAAACGAGGTACCAGGAGCGGGAAGCGTTCGAGAACCAATACTACGCTGCTATTGGCATCGCGAAGGCGCTGAACGATGCACCTTCTGCGGTTTCTTCCAACGAGTCAAACAGCACTAGGGTAAGCTCTCTTGATGGTATACAAAGACACAGTAATTTTGTAAGACTTCCTAAAATAGAATTACCTTCCTTTAGCGGCTGCTATCAGCACTGGCTTGAGTTTCGAGATACTTTTATATCAATAATTCATTCTAATAATAGCATGGACGATATAAATAAATATCATTATTTACGCGCTTGCTTACAGGGCAGTGCCGCTTTAGTAATTAAAAGCTTAGATTTTAAAGCTGATAATTATGCCGCTGCTTGGGAATTGCTGTGTCGAAGATACGATAACAAGCGCTTGCTTGTAAACAATCACTTTTTAGCGTAAATAACATTCAAAAAGAATCAAGCAAAGCTTTACGGTACATAGTTGACATTACAAATAAAAACTTACGTGCTTTGGCAACCCTAGATCAACCCACAGAGTATTGAGATACTCTTATAATTTATATGATGGCTACTAAATTAGATTGCACTACAAATAGGGAATGGGAACAGCATCGCAATAATCTTAGTGATCCACCAAATTTAAATACTTTTTTAACTTTTTTAACAAATAGGGCCGACCTGCTGGAGACTTTAGAGGAGGCTAAAGGTAACAAAAATAAACTTGATACTAGTAGTACATTACCCGTTCACAAACAAAAAAGCTTTATAGTTTCAAACAAGCCTAAACCTCATACTACATGTCCATTATGCAATAAGGACCACCATTTATATTCATGTGACTCATTTCGAAAACTACCAACTAATATACGCATTCAGAAGGCCAAAGAATATAAGGTATGTCAAAATTGTCTCCGCACAGGTCACAATGAGTCGCGATGCAAGCTGAGCCATTGCAAGTATTGCAACATCAAACATAATACTCTTTTACATGTAGAACCACCACAGGAGTCTACTTCACACAATAGTGTCGTACTTTCAGCTGAACATTCACAAACAATATCTAATGCATACAATATATTACTATCCACAGCTCTGGTTAAAGTGATTGACCAGCACGGGAAGCCACATCCAGCAAGAATACTGCTAGACAATGGCAGTACCGGCAACTTTGTCACACAGCAGCTGTGTGACAAGCTTCATCTTGCTACTCATATAGCAAATTCAAAGGTAACAGGCATAAACAATCAAACGTCCAACAGTTGCCAATCTTGCTCTCTTACATTAGAGTCTTACAATGGTAATTACAGAACGGACATTGACTGCTTCGTTTTACCGCAAATTACTTCATCATTACCTACTACTTACATAGATATACACGAACTAGGTATTCCATCTGGGATTTGCTTAGCCGATCCAACATTCAACGTACCGTCGACCATCAACCTCTTACTAGGTGCGGACGTCTTTTGGAGAGTGATTGGTACAAATCGCATCCAGTTAGGAAAACATAAGCCGGTCTTATACGAAACCAAATTCGGATGGTTAGTTTCAGGCGCCATATGCCAACCGGGTCCAAAGCATAATATGTGTATGTTCACTAATAATTTACAAAATCAATCCGATTTAACACGATTCTGGGATTTGGATACGATTCCAACCAAACATAAATTTACCCCAGACGAGCGTGCATGCGAAAAATCTTTTTTAGAAAATACTAGGCGGGACGAAACAGGTCGTTTCATAGTATCAATGCCTTTAAAAGAATCACCTGATGTGTTAGGCGACTCCCTTTTAATTGCTAAGCGAAGATTCCTTGCTCTTGAGCGCCGTTTAGAAAGGGACCTTCATATGAAACAACTTTATAAACAATTCATCAAGGAATACATAGAACTAGGTCACATGACTGAAATTTTACCTGATCCAAGTATTAGGTATTGTTATCTCCCACATCATGGAGTTTACAAAGAAAGTAGTTCTACCACTAAATTGCGCGTGGTGTTTGATGCATCGGCCAACACGTCGTCAGGTAAGTCACTTAATGACATCCAACGTGTTGGACCTACAATCCAAGATGACATCTTCGCCATCTTAATACGATTTCGTGGACATCAGTTTGCCGTTTCAGCGGACATCGAAAAGATGTATAGGCAGGTAAACATTGATGAACGACAACGTTCACTTCAATGCATACTGTGGAGGTTCGATCCTTCCCATCCTCTGAAAACTTATACTCTTAATACATTGACATATGGTACTGCGTCAGCGCCATATTTGGCTACGAGATGTTTAATTCGGTTAGGGTATGAAACGTCTGACGCAGACATACAGAGAGCCATTTGTCACGATTATTACATTGACGATTATCTTTCAGGTAGCAATTCCATTAATGAAACTATTCAGTTATGTCAAGGTGTATCTAGTACTTTAGAATCAGCCAAGTTTCGTTTGAGAAAATGGCACTCGAACAA
Source organism: Marasmarcha lunaedactyla (assembly GCA_923062675.1). Lineage (NCBI taxonomy): Eukaryota > Metazoa > Arthropoda > Insecta > Lepidoptera > Pterophoridae > Marasmarcha > Marasmarcha lunaedactyla. The sequence continues at coordinate 4,722,585 of OV281344.1, forward strand.
TAAAGATATACTTAATGCGGTCTGCGACATTAATGATATGTCAGATAAGGTTAATCTTAGTGCTAAAGAGACAGCAAAAACACTAGGTCTTCATTGGATATGCTCATCCGACACACTAACATTTTCAATAAATATTGATTCAACCAACATAATTACTAAACGTCATATTTTATCCACAATTTCACAAATTTACGACCCATTATCGGGCAAGCATGCAAGCAACTATGCAAGGAGATATACGGGCTTATATCTCCTTGCATAGTTGAAGCTAAAATATTAATTCAACAATTATGGATATTAAAATGCTCGTGGGATGAGGTTGTGCCATTAGAAATTAAAAATATTTTTTTGCAATTTTCAAATTCATTACTACATTTAAATAACTTAAAAATACCCCGATGCGTCAAAATACATCCATCAATAGATACACAAATACATGTGTTTACGGATGCGTCGGAGAAGGCATACGGTGCCTGTGTATACATACGTAGTGTAGATAAAAACGGTGCAGTCAATGTCCAACTGTTAGCATCTAAAAGCAAGGTAGCCCCAATCAAAACGGCTACTATGCCTCGGTTGGAACTATGTGGTGCACTTATGGGAGCAAGACTTTGCGCCAAGATTGTTTCGTCTGTTGCCTTCGAATATAGTTCATGTACTTGTTGGACTGACTCAATGATTGTTTTAGGCTGGCTTTCTTCTTCTCCTAATCAATTGCAGTCTTTTGTTCGTCATCGAGTTATAGAGGTACAGGATAACTCTTTTGAATGGCGCTATGTACCATCAAAACAAAACCCCGCAGATTTGGTTTCGCGTGGTTTAAGCGCAGACTCTATAAAATACTGTGCTCTGTGGTGGTCTGGCCCTACCTTTTTAAAACTTGATCCCTGTAAATGGCCTGAGAAACCCAATCAAAATAATGAACTTAATAAAACTTTGCCAGAAACAATAAATAATTTGCATATAGTAAATAATCAACCACAAAAACCTAACTTTTTATCTACTCTTATTGAAAATTCATCTAATTTTACTAAATTAAAACGGACATTAGCATTCATTTTAAGATTTATTAATAATTGTCAAAAAAATCATATAAAATTAAACGGTCATTTGTCTTTTTCCGAACTAAATGCTGCAACAACTAAGCTCTTACTAATTTCACAACAGGAATCATTTCCTGTAGAGCGTCAATTGCTCATCAATAAAGAAAAAATACCTATTAAAAATAGGCTTTTACCATTGTCTCCATTTTTAGACTCTGACAATCTTATTAGAGTAGGTGGCAGGCTTAGCGATTCTCACTACGACTTCAATGTTAGGCACCCTATACTTCTGTGTGGTAAGCATCGCTTGTGTCAACTAATCTTCAACACATTACATAAACAATACTTACACTCAGGTCCTCAACTATTATTAGCCACGGCACGGCATAATTATTGGCCGCTAGGGGGAACTAGGTTGGCGAAGCGGACAGTACGCTCGTGTGTCAAGTGCTGTCGCTTTAAAGGCAAAACAGTGCAACCTATCATGGGAAACTTACCGAAAGAAAGGCTTCATTTAGAATATCCCTTTCTTGAAACTGGCGTCGATTACGCTGGGCCAGTGCTAATAGCAGATCGTAAAGGCAGAGGCTGTAAATTAATAAAATGTTACATTTGTGTCTTTGTTTGTTTAGCCACTAGAGCGCTTCACCTGGAGCTGGTTTCGGACTTGACGAAGGAAGCTTTTATTGCTGCTCTAAATAGATTTATAGCACGCCGGGGGAAGCCGCAGAACGTGTTTTCAGACAACGGAACCACATTCGTAGGAACCTTTAACGAGTTATCAAAACTTCTCAAGGAACCTTCGTTGTCATCAAGTCTCGTTGACCAAGGTATTAACTTTTATTTTATTCCTGCCTACGCTCCTCACTTCGGTGGACTGTGGGAGTCCGCAGTTAAATCTGTTAAACACCATCTTCGTCGTGTGCTAGGCTTAACACATTTAGATTTCGAGGAAATGGCTACTCTACTGATACAGATAGAAGCTATCTTAAATTCCCGTCCTCTCACTCCTTTGTCTAATGATCCCACCGACCTCACTTGTCTGACTCCTGCCCACTTCCTTATTGGACGATCAATCGGCTCATTGCCTTGTCAGCCACTCCAAGATAGACAAATCACTTCACTGCAGCGATTTCAACGTATCGAAGCGCTGAAGCAACATTTTTGGTCACGCTTTGAACATGAATATGTTTTGCTTCTGCAGAAACGCACAAAATGGCTCGAATCACAGGGGGAGCTAAAGGAGGGCTCGCTCGTACTGGTGATGGATAAAACATCACCTCCACTCATGTGGCCACTTGGTCGCATTCTCCAGCTACATCCTGGCAGAGACGGGATAGCCAGGGTCGCCGACATTCAGACCAGGAGAGGCATCGTGCGTCGTGCCTATAACACCATCTGCCCGCTGCCAGCAACTGTTGAAGATCGTTCTTCAAGGCGGGGAGTATAGTGGAGTGCATAACGGCGCGCTCGGGCTGCACCCTGCCGCCCGCGCCCGCTACCCGCTACCTCCGCCCGTGCCTTCCACCCCGCAGCCGGCGGCGCCCGCGCCGCCGCGACACACACACCTCAGAGTCCACGGTCGCGATCGCACGTTAATTATTGTCGGGCTAAGTTCATTGTTACAAAGGACGTAATTAAATCCAGCTTTCCTGATACAGTCCGCTTTCATTTCTTAGGACCCTCTCTACGCGTAAAGCTCGGGCCATTCGATAATACGCTTGGTGGGACGGGGAGATATTCTCCATGAGATCGTTAAACTGAGTGTCACGGAGTTCCGCGAGGCGAGACCTAACTTTTCGTTGAAGCTGATTCGCAGCTGTTCTATATGCGGGCGTGGGATATTTCTTGGCTCTCCGGAGAGCCGCGTTCTTAGCTTTAATGAGATTGCTAACGGCTAAGGGAAGCGCGGGTTTGCCTTGCTTAGCAATGATTACGTTGTCGCTGATGGCTGAGTTGATAGCATCAGTGAGATTATCGACTATCGAATCTATTTTAATCGGGCTGTCTAATTGGTCGGGCGAAATCGCGAGCGGAGAGTTCGGTGCCTCTAAGGCTGAAACTAACGTATTTTTAAAGCCTTTCCAGTTGGTAAAGGTCTTTGGCGGTGTGACGTTAACGTTAGGCGCGCCTAGCACGAGGGAGACGGGGCGATGGTCGGAGCCTAGGTCATCGAGCGGTTCGATGGACCTGAGATCAAGATTGATTCGCTTGATAATTGCAAAGTCGAGGATGTCAGGAGAATAGGTCGGGTTGTTGGGATAGTGAGTGGGAGTGATGGGGGATATGACGTCTAAGTCAAGGGAGTTGGTGATGTCGAGGAGAGCGATACCGCTGGTGTTGGTCGATAGGCACGTCCAGTCAGTATGTTTGGAGTTAAAGTCTCCGAACATAATGACTGAATGGCCGAGGGCGAGAATGGCCTCAAAGTCGCTGCGGATTGGTCTGGTACCACTAGGTATGTAGACTGAAGCTATGATGATGGTCGGATGACCAGTCATAGCCAATCTACACACAGTGGCCTCCATGTTGAGGAGAGGAGGGGTAGGGAGAGGACAGCAATGGAAGCCTCTTTTGTAATATATAGCGGTGCCGCCGTAACCGTCGGAGTTGGGCCTATCGTTGCGAGTAAACGCGTACTTAGGTATAGCGAATCCCCTGGAGCGGTTTGGAGTAAGCCATGTCTCCTGGAGAAGGAATAAGTCAGGTTCTTTGTTCTGAAGGAACAGTTTAATCTCGGGAAGGTTGGTATTAAGGCTACGAGCGTTAAAAGATACTAGGGATAAGCCCTTAGGTTTAATACGACTGGACGCGGGATTCGCGGGTCTAGACATTAAATTAATTTATTTACGAATTTATACAAAAATAAAAGAATTTACAACGAACTTAGGAGCGAGTGATGCTCGGCTAACGCGAATAAACGCTCTTGAGGAGAGCGGGCGGCTCGCAGTTTGCGTGCGAGTACGGAAATTTCGTTGATGTCGACGTTTTGGATGACGTCGAACACGGTCTTCATGTCCTCAGCCAACGACGACTGAGGGGAAGATGACAACGCGGGACGCGGCCCTACGGGAGCTACGGGAGCTGGGATGGGTCGGGAAGGTGCAGGCGGGACGGCCGGACGCTGCCTCCAAGACAGAGCCGGAGTAGGCGTCGGCTGAACGGGCTTTGCTTCCGGGGGACCCCGGTTGCGCAGCGGCGGGAAGTTAGCGGAGGTGAGCGGCGGCGCCGGTTTAGGCGCGACCCTCTTGACGGTGGAGCGCGGAGCGCGCGGGCAACCCCTGTAGTTTGCTGTGTGGCCGGACTGGCCGCACAGCACACAGGCAGGGGGGGAAGTGGATTCGGGAGTGCGAGTGCACTCCTTAGTGAAGTGGGGATCCAGGCACTTAACGCACCTGGGGGGAGCTGAACAGTTGGCCGCTGCGTGGCCATATAGCTGGCAGCGGTGGCACTGCCCAGGGTGACCACGGGGGTTGGGACGCTCGACGGAGATGTTCGAGAGTCCGCAGATTGTGCGAGCCTCTTTGAAAATCTCCTTCGAGTTGGGAGTATTGGACAGTATTACTAGCGCTAACGGAAAACGCCTACCGCGGTTGGAGTGCATCTTGTGCACTGCTGTGACCGGGAAACCCTGAGACTTAAGGTCATCGAGAATGTCATCGTTGCTGAGTTCGAACGGGACGCCCCGTAGTACTGCGCGGATCTTACGCTCCTCCGGGAGGGCGTAGGTGTGATACGCGATTTGGTTTAATCCGAGTAACCTGGTAAACTCGCGGAAGTCGACGACGGTCGCTAATTGGATTTTGATTGTATCGCCAGCGTTGGCGGCTTTTAAGTAATTGATTTTGTGCAATTTGCACAAGTTGGAAACCGCGGTCCAGCGCGCTTTTTCACGCAGGAATACGGGCGGCGGGAGCTGAGGCTTCGGCGGGACGGGAGCGCAGCGCGTCGCTGGCTTCGATGTGACCGACGGAGACGCGGTTACTACGAGCGATTTTAACGGCGCGGGGGCTGGTGTTGAAGACACCGGGGAGGGCTCGGGTATTGAAGATACCGAAGCTTTCTTAGAGCGCTTCTTGGAGCGCTTGGCGACGAGTTGAAACGCGGGCTCAGGAGAGCCGGTCAAGGTGACGGCATCTGACGACGTATCAGACGCGGGTTCGGAGTCGCTCCCGGGAGCGGTACGCTTACGACGCGACGCGTGAGAGGATGCGACCGATTCGCAGTCCATCTCGGACGAGGCGGGAGACGCGGGAGAGCTTAAGACCTGAGGGGTCTCGACGTCGGAGGCCTGAGGGGCCGGGTTTGAGGCCTGAGGGGCCGGGGACGCGATAGATGCCTGTAAGGCTTGCGTTAGTATGTCATCGGGTATGCTGTAGCCAGACGCGGCGAGTACCTGGGCGAACGACCTAAGTACGTTGACAAGGTCCATTGGAGGGCTTGGTCCTACGATATGTAATATATAAATATATAAAAATGCCTAGGTTCCCTAGCAAACCTAGCGCCTATTTATATAACAAATGCCTAGAATTCTTAAATAAAAATCTAGCGAACCCTAGCGGCAAACCTCCCTACCAGCGGTAGGGGGGCTGGGGAGAATAAATTAAAACTAACAATAGTACGCCGAAGGCCGCTACCTAGAAACCTAAAAAAGGGTGCGCAGGTAAAGAGTTGACCGCGTTAGGGTCAACCTTTACCGACAGAAAGGACAAATACACACGAAAACACACAGATATGATAGAAATAAATATGAAAATAGGAAAAAAATAAATAAAATAGAGAAGAGAAATAAAAATAAAAAGGACTGGTTCAGTACAAATTCGTTGTCACCGTTAAGTATCCTTTGCACTGAAACCAGACTACTTACGCCGGGCACAACATTGCACTCAGCACAAGCACAACACAACTTAGCACAGCACTTTGAAGACTAAGAGGCTTAGTCGCAAAGAAAAATCGCACTTCGAAAGCACTCAGACGGAGTAGAAAGACTTAGGAAACCGTAGCACGGAGCCAACACGCTAGACTGTGACGTCAGTAAACTGAGCGCCGCGGAATGGCGGGAAGGGACCGATCAACGGAGAGCTGGGTCTTGCACGTCCGCACCGCGTGGCGATCGGAGCGAGAATGAAAAGTTGCTGTCTGTCCCAGGTTTATAGTTCTGCCTACACTACTACACCCACACACATACGTTCACACAAACACACACACACACACATACGTTCACACAAACACACACACATACGTTCACACAAACACACACACACACATTTTTTTTAATTAATTTACTTGGATATTTTTGTTTTTTGTGAATCTTAATTTAACTTTTCTTTTGATCTCCTTATGTCAAGGTATTTTTAAATAAAGAGTCAATTTTTTAATGTAGCGGGAGGGCACTAGCTCCCGAGTCACAAGTCTTCCTATTTCGGGAGTTCAGGGTTTTTTCAAAAATATGTATGCAGAAATTTATGTACCCACCAGATTATTTCCATTTTGTCCTAGTTATAAGTAATTTCTGTAAAATATGGTGACCAATAAACATTATTATTATTATTATTATTAAATCTACTTTGTCTCACCGTTTCACTCGTTTCACTGCGTAACCCCTGTTCTTGTTATACATATCGTCGCCAACGTGACTTTTAGATAAAGTAAATATTTTTTTAAATAATTATTTAGTTTCAGCGTTTATGAAGTACAGATAAGAAATATAGCTTTTGTATAGTTTTATTTTTATAGTATTTGTGTAGTATTGTGACCATAAAACTGTTTAATAAAACGAATGTACTATACATAAAACGAAACTATAATTTTCCTGTCATAGCCGTGGATTTTGGGAGACTAATAACTGTAGAATTACTCTATGGCTAGTGATCCAGTGTTAAATAATTAATAACCAACTACTGGTAGGTTATCATCTTTGAAGCTATAGCTTATTAACAACAAATATTGCATACGCATTAATTATTTTTAATACCAACTGTAATACCGATGTACCAAAATAATGTAAATGCTTAACAGTATTATTATCTACAGTAAATTTGGCGATGGCATAACTCGTAAATAGTAACTTCAATCTTGCACAAAGGGAATTGATTTTCAAAGTTAAACAAGTTAATTAAAGAGATGGTGTAAGATATTTACATTCATATTAGGGTCGTCGCGCAAATGTTGGGGCCGCCATTGATACGCTCTGCTTGGCGGCAATACACGTTATACACGTTTGGAAAAAAATGCCAAACAAGGCCGTCCGGTCTTTGCCACGGCAAACCGAATATCGACCGACATGCATAAAGCCTGAATAGACTACATGAGCCGCACTAGCCAAATTTGTGTAGTAATTGCTTCGGGCAGGTTTTGTCGTTCATCAAATAAATACTGCCGACTTTGTGGGAAGTGTGTAACATACCAAAGAACTATGAAAAAGAATGTTATTTTCTTCGATTGTTTATTATGTTGACAAAATTATAAAAGTAAATTGCAATATTGACTTTAGGTTATCTTAATTGGTCTAAGCAAGACTTACAATAAAACGTTGTACCAATTACTGCAACTCAAAGCTTAAATCAAAGGACAAACAAATAATGAACATTACTTAGCGTATACAGTATGCTTAGTGCGAGTGTCATACTAAAATTCTATTAACAGCACGAACGACCGCCTCGCACGTGCTCGCCTACACGATTTTGTATTTTCCTAACAGCACATTGTACGTAAGAACCACCTAGGTTACCCAGGAGCAGGAAGTTTGATGAAGCCAGAAGCCATTACTTCAAAATAGCTTTAAAACAAGGTGCACGTACGAAAATTACTCTAGTGAAGGATTGAATTTAGAATTAATTATTAGAATTGAATAGTTTAGTTGACCAATATATTTATGTATAAATATACAGTCCTATATATACGGTGAAAACAAGATAAATTGTTGTTCCTAGTAACCAGATTTTTTACGTATTAGGTTAAAAGACTGGCTTTGTGATAACTGACCCCACAAACTAAATCAATAGTGAAAGTAATATTACAGAAAAGTTATAGATTTAGTCTTCTACAAAATTAAAATCAGCATCTTTTGCACAAATATAAAGTAAAAAAATGATTGTAGATGAATCCACAAAAAGGTCATTAAACAAAGCCTAAAATAAATATGAATAATATACACATAAAAAGTAAATGTCTTCATTATACCAATTTTCGCGTAACAGAATTTGATTCCGTCATAAAAACTTGTAAATTATTTGGCAAAATCAGTGGTGAAAAATTCAACTCTAGCTGGGAAGTAATACAAAAGAGAATTACTTCCTAGCTGGAGTACCACAAAGCCTTATAGCTAAATATTTCCGATTGAACTGGCATTTCTGTCGCAGGCAAACACGAGTTATACAACCACGATATTGGAAACTTCTGCGGGCTCTCTGAATTAATTAAACTTGGAATTCGAGAGTACATACTTTTGTCAGAGTATTTTATATTTTTAGATGATGAATATTTTCATTCATTCCTCCCTGCCAGGTGAATCTAATTGAGTACGCTGTCAGATGTGAAGGCTAATGCACTTAATATGACTTATATGCTATATTCAAGATCATTTATTTAAAGTGCTGCAGCCTGAGTCATACTCATTAAGATTACAAGACATTCAAAGCACACAAACAACAACACCTACTTACATACAGCTTATACGCATAGGGGTAACATGTAAAATGGTGTGAAACATTTCCTTATAGTTTTGATGTCATTTCATACATACTTGACTGGATGTTTTTACTTGCCTCATCTCGATTGTGCGATATAATAACAAGGAACGAAATAAAAAAAATATAATTGCTTGTTTACGTAAAAAAAAAATACTTAAAAATATTTTTTTATATTAATTGACAATTGGGATTCACACTCACATAAACCAATAAATGACTAATTAAATGTTTCAAAGGAAACCGTCTCATAATATCACCCATAATAAATTATGCAATTCCATGTTTCAGTAAAAATTTTCAGACACGCTTTGATATATTTAGTATGACAGAATATAAATATATATAAGGAGTCAAATTAAATCTTGAACACACTCACAACACTCACAACACTCTGTCACTCACAACTCACAACAACACTCAGACACACGCACAAAAAATTAGCACTTTGAATAAGTAAAAAATATTTTCTTCAATCACTACAGAATACACAAGGTATAAAACTTTAATATTAAACTTGATTATTTATTAGTAAAAAAACATTTATGTTTCATAAATTATTCATTTAATATTTCAAATTTAACAAAAACATACAAAATAATTATAATAATTTAAAATTTAAAAATATAATTTATATCTTATTCATAATTTTATATAATCTTAGAACTTGGTTCACAAGTCATTTTAAATCCACCGTCAAAGTATTGTATATCCAACGACAAATACTGATACTGATAAAATGAATTATATTGTTTCAAATATAATATTTGTAATACACGCTATGTATTTCTACCCACGCTACAGTGTATCATTATTTTCTGCGATTTTTGTTTCCACCCTGTAGATGGTTATTTTGATTTGAAGTCTTTGCTTTATATAGTAACATTCATGGTATTTTGTAAATGGTTGTAAAGATGATTTTTAAGTTTAAAAATACATCTAATGCAGTCTTGTAGAAAAATTTGTTGAAAATTATTGTCAGATATGCAGAAATATTTTTCTTCCCGTTTATAGGTGCCTTGGAAATCTTTGTTTTGAGCACCTGGTGAAGCGTAATGCAACCTTTTTCGGGCACCAGCTCTTCACACATATTAGATTGTACTTCAATATTCTTGTAAGTATTGCTTATTTTGTGATGATTGAAATTCTAGAATGTACATATAAGTTTATTAAATTAATAATTTCAAGATAAAAATACGCTACAAATAAAAAACTACACCTAAACTGGAATCTATTCAAGGCAATGTAGTCAAAGGTCTGGCCGAATTACCACGCTGGATCGCAATAGAAATTCGTTATGCGAGGTAGGTGAACCTTAGAGTTACGAGTTTCACTCACTTATCACCTCGCTAATTCCGAGTAATGGCGTGAGCCTCTTGTCCCCAGGACCCCATGGTTTCAACTACGTCGTTGGCAGCCAAACCAGATTGCAAACTGGTTACATGAAAATGGGAAGCTGTAAGAGGGTCTACGCAGGTTTCATCCCACACCAGTGGCCTACCCATCCACCGCAGGACTAGAGTCATACCATCAGGCGACTTGCCACCCTCACGCAACAGACTCGACGTTTCAAGAACCGAGGGATTGTTGGAGGTAACAAGAGCCCGATGGATGATGTCATTTAAACTGGCATGGTGGGATATTCTGCCACCGCTGCGAGGACATGAAAGCCCATGGCGATCGAGCTCTTCAACCACCACGCCACAGCGGCAGCGGTGTCGGGCACAAAATTTTATTTCCCCTGAAGCTATGGTAGTAAAAAGGGTCCCCAAGTTAGATGTCGGAAGCGCCTGCAACCATAACCTAGACTTCCAAGAACCCACCGCCAGTAAGAACCCACCGCTAGCAAACGAGCGCACTCAGTTAAATAAATAAGCGTATTGTTCCGCTCTAAAATCAGACCCGATCTGCGTCCGGACCCGTTCGGACGTGTTGAAGGTCGCTCCCGGCTGCCGAGTCAAGATTGTTGTCTCACGACTTCTCTCGTATCAATACTCAAACGCCACTCTAAGATCCGTTCTGCGTCCGGCCCCGCTCGGACGCGTTCGCGGCCGCTCCAGCAGTTGAGTCACGATTGTCGTCTCACGACGACAACTCGATCGCAATACTCATACGCTGATAGCCTCTTCAGGGCTTACGCTGCGGCCGGTTTCGATCGGCTGCAACTAAGTCGGTCTCTTGCACAGCAACAACAGAGCTGAGCTTACCGCGGTCGATTAAATTCGATAGTGGTTCGCGAGGCTCGGGCTGTTTTTCTGGCTGCGTACTTGACGCTTGGCGCCTGCTACGCAGTCAGAGACTCGCTCTGCGGCCGGCCCCGGCCGGTCGTAACGTAGTCAATCCCGCGCTCTGTGCACCCCTCGCATTAAAAACCTCACCTCGGTGAGTGCAGCAACAACAGGGTTGAGCTTACCACGGTCGATTAAATTCGATAGTGGTTCGTAAGACTCGGGCTGTCTTTCTGGCTGCGTACTTGACGCTTGGCGCCTCTACGTAGTCAGAGACTCGCTCTGTGGCCGGCTCCGGCCGGTCGTAACGTAGTCAATCCCGCACTATGTGCACCCCTCGCATTAAAAACCTCACCTCGGTGAGTGCAGCAACAACAGGGTTGAGCTTACCACGGTCGATTAAATTCGATAGTGGTTCGCAAGACTCGGGCTGTCTTTCTGGCTGCGTACTTGACGCTTGGCGCCTGTACGTAGTCAGAGACTCGCTCTGCGGCCGGCTCCGGCCGGTCGTAACGTAGTCAATCCCGCACTTTTAGTGCAACCCAACTTCGTCAGGTCTACGGCCGGTTTTTGTTGTCAATTTATTGGCAACACACTCCGTAGTAGACTCGCGTTTGATCAGGTGGATACTTAACGGTGACAACTAAGCCTGATAGCGTTGCCCCGGTGCGCTTCCAAGGCCCTTCAGGCCAAGGAGAAACCGGCTGACCCGATCCCATTGCACTTGGGCCTTTCCCAGGGTGACGGTACAGTGCTGTCCGAATTAGGGGCACCACTTCGTGTCGTCCCCAGCCCCCCTACCGCGGGTAGGGAGGTTTAGGTGCTAGGTTTGCTAGGGAACCTAGGCATTTTTATATATTTATATATCATATATCGCAGGACCAAGCCCTCCAATGTACCTTGTTAACATTCTTAGGTCGTTCGCCCAGGCACTCGCTGCGTCCGGCGCCAGCATACCCGATGACTACTAACGCAGGCCTTACAGGCATCTATCGCGTCCCCGGCCCCTCAGGCCTCCAACGTCCAGACCCCTCAGGTCTACAGCTCTCCCGCGTCTCCCGCCTCGTCCGAGATGGACTGCGAATCGGTCGCATCCTCTCACGCGTCGCGTCGCAAGCGTACTGCTCCCGGGAGCGACTCCGAACCCGCGTCTGATACGTCGTCAGATGCCGTCACCTTAACCGGCTCTCCTGAGCCCGCGTTTCAACTCGTCGCCAAGCGCTCCAAGAAGCGCTCTAAGAAAGCTTCGGTATCTTCAATACCCGAGCCCTCCCCGGTGTCTTCAACACCAGCCCCCGCGCCGTTAAAATTGCTCGAAGTAACCGCGTCTCCGTCGGTCCCATCGAAGCCAGCGACGCGCTGCGCTCCCGTCCCGCCGAAGCCTCAGCTCCCACCGCCCGTATTTCTCCGCGAAAAAGCGCGATGGACCGTAGTATCAAATCTTTGCAAAGAGCAAAAAATAAATTATCTAAAAGCAACCAACGCAGGCGACACAATTAAAATTCAAGTCGCGCCACACAATTAAAATTCAAGCTTGACCATCGACGACTTCCGCGCGTTCACCAGGTTACTTTCTCTAAAACAAATCGCTTATCACACCTACGCCCTCCCGGGGGAGCGTAAGATCCGCGCAATACTACGGGGCGTCCCGTTCGAGCTCGCGAACGAAGAAATCCTCGAGGACCTTAAAATCCAGGGTTTCCCGGCCGAAGCAGTGCACAAAATGCACTCCAACCGCAGTAGGCGTTTTCCGTTAGCGCTAGTAATCCTATCCAATACTCCCAACTCGAAGGAGATTTTCAGAGAGGCTCGCACGATTTGCGGACTCTCGAACATCTCCATCGAGTGTCCCAACCCCCGCGGTCACCCTGGGCAGTGCCACCGCTGCCAGCACTATGGCCACGCAGCGGCTAACTGCTCAGCTCCCCCCAGGTGCGTTAAGTGCCTGGATCCACACATAACGAAGGAGTGCACTCGCACTCCCGAATCCACTTCCCCCCCTGCCTGTGTGCTGTGCGGAAAGTCCGGCCACACAGCTAACTACAGGGGTTGCCCGCGCGCTCCGCGCTCCACCGTCAAGAGGGTCGCACCTAAACTGGCGCCGCCGCTCACTCCCGCTAACTTCCCGCCGCTGCGCAACCGGGGTCCCCCGGAAGCAAAGCCCGTTCAGCCGACGCCTACTCCGGCTCTGTCTTGGAGGCAGCGTCCGGCCGTCCCGCCTGCACCTTCCCGACCTATCCCAGCTCCCGTAGCTTCCCGCTTTGTCATCTTCACCTCAGTCGTCGTTGGCTGAGGACATGGAGACCGTGTTCGACGTCATCCAAAACGTCGACATTAACGAAATTTCCGTACTCGCACGCAAACTGCGAGCCGCCCGCTCTCCTCAAGAGCGTTTATTTGCGTTAGCCGAGTATCACTCGCTCTTAAGTTCGTTATAAATTTAATTTTTTGTATAAATTCGTAAATAAATAAATTATATTGTCTAGACCCGCAAATCCCGCGTCCGGTCGTATCAAACCCAAGGGCTTATCCCTAGTATCTTTTAACGTTCGTAGCCTTAGCAACAACCTTCCCGAGCTCAAACTGTTCCTTCAGAACAACGACCCAGACCTATTACTTCTCCAGAAGACATGGCTCACTCCTAATCGCTCCAGGTGATTCGCTATTCCTAAGTACGCGTTTACACGTAATGATAGGCCTAACTCCGACGGTTTCGGCGGCACTGCTATAAATTACAAAAGAGGATTCCATTGCTGTCCACTCCCTACCCCTCCTCTCCTCAACATGGAAGCCACTGTATGTAGATTGGCTATGACTGGTCATCCGACCATCATCATAGCTTCAGTCTACATACCTTGTGGCACCAAACCTATCCGCAGCGACTTTGAGACCATTCTCGCCCTCGGCCGTTCAGTCATTATGTTCGGAGACTTTAACTCCAAACGTACTGACTGGACGTGCCTATCGACCAACCAAAGCGGTATCGCTCTCCTCGACATCACCAACTTACTCGACTTAGACGTCGTCTCCCCCATCACTCCCACTCACTATCCCGACAACCCGAACCACTCTCCTGGCATCCTCGACTTTGCAATCGTCAAACAAATCAACCTCGACCTCAGGATTATCGAACCGCTCGATGACCTAGGTTCTGACCACCACCCCGTCTCCCTCGTGCTAGGACCGCCTATCGTTAACGTCACTTCTCCTAAGACCTTTACCAACTGGAAAGGTTTTAAAAATACGATAGTTTCTGCATTAGAGGCCCCGAACTCTCCGCTCGCGATCTCGCCCGATCAATTAGATAGCCCGGATAAAATAGATTCGTTAGTAAATTCTGTCACTGATGAGAGTCATACTCTCTCGAATGCGGAACCATCTGTTTCCAACGGATGGCGATCCTCTCATAATTCCCCATCAGTTCGGCTTTCGCGCTAAGAACTCCTGCCCTCAGCAAGTCCATCGAATCGTCGAGTACATACTCGAAGGTTTCTACCCGCGGCGTTTTAAAACGATTGCAGTTTTCTTTGACGTAGCCAAGGCTTTCGATAAAGTCTGGCACAGCGGCCTCGTTTATAAACTATACAAAATAGGCCTACCGGATCGACTAGTCGCTAGAAATCGCTAGAATCGCATCGTTTCTTTAAGACCGTACGTTTCGATATAAACACGAAGGCACGATTTTCGCGCCCCGTCACATAAAGGCTGGAGTCCCTCAAGGCTCAGTCCTCGCCCCTCTATTGTACACCGTGTACACTAACGATATCCCCGTCCCGTCGAAAGGCATCAAACTCGCCCTCTTTGCCGACGACACTGCCCTTTACACCAAAGGCCGCAGAGTCCCGGGTCTCATCACCAGACTCCAAAAGGCTGTAAACGCCCTCGGTGCTTGGTTTCAAAAATGGCGTATCGATGTGAACCCAGAGAAGAGCGCTGCGGTTTACTTCGACTACAGAAGCAGTCGTATCGCCGACAATCTCCAAGTGAGAATGCAAGGCACTCCCATCCCCTGGAAGCGCAGTGCCAAATATTTAGGCGTCATCTTAGACCAGACGCTCTCTTTCAACCCTCACGTCGACAGAGTAACAAACTCGCACGTTTTTACCTAGGCCGGCTTTACAGTATGTTAGGTAGAAAAAGTAAAATGTCCTTCAGAAACAAACGTACGCTTTATAAGGTCTGCGTTAGACCAGTCATGTCATATGCCTCGCCAGTCTTCGCCCACGCCAAACCCTCCGTCCTGCACAAACTGCAGATAGTTCAAAACCTCTTCTGCCGCAGGGCCACAAACGCACCTTGGTACGTGCGAAACGCGGACCTGCACAGAGATCTTGAACTACCTACAGTACAACAGCACCTAAAAACACTCTCAGAATCGTTCTTTAAACGCGTCGAATCCCATCCCAATCCACTAGTTCGAGATTCAGTCTCATATACTGCTCCTGTCTTAGATTCGGTATACAAAGTCGCTAGACCGAGAAACGTGCACACAAGCCAACGTACGCAATTAACTTTAGATCTCGAGGCCCTTCAGGCCGCAAATTCTAATACTAACGTTAATTCTAATTCTAACGTAAATCCGAATTAATGCAATTTTAATTTTCAATTTTTTATGTTTTTTATTATTTACTTTTCATTTTTGAGCACCTTCAGTGCTATGTAAATCCCAGCGGGTGACCCCTTAAGGGCCCCGCTAGCGCGGCCTCTTTCTCCAATTGGCCGTCGCTCAGATGAAGGCTGAGTGGCAAAAATGCACGAGCCGACATGGGGTTTTTAGTGGGTATGGTTCTGGTAGGCGTCGGGACGAGTCCCACATAACTCTGGAATCGCGCCAGAGTATGCGTCAGAGCATTTTTATCCTCCTGCCCTTCCCGCGGAGGGGAGCAAAAAAAAAAAAACGCTCTAAAATACAAAGCAGGTCATCCCACTGACACTGTGACGCGGTGTTTAGTGTAACCGCTGAACTGTGTGAAAGAGTATTCTAGTGCATTTAGGCTTCCAAAAGATGACAAATCTCGCCCATTATTGACGAAAAAATAAAATAATTGATAATATCTTAGTTACTGTGAATCGAAGATAAGCTAGAAAAGCTAAAGAAGAAAGCCTTTCTGCCATGAAAAAACCGTTAGTGTCAGAATTTTTTTCAAATTGCGTTGTGTAATACAAACTGTAAAAATTAAAAGTACTGTTATGAGATTATTATGAAAAATCGTATGACTGCGCCATTTTGTTTCGTGTCAAAATATTTAAAGGGTATGTTTTGCTAATAGGGCATACCATTTTCGCCCCAAAAAAAAAAAAAGTTTTACGACTACCACTATTTACTTGCGTTATTCGAATAATCCGAATTCGTCTCATATTTGAAAAAAATGAGATTATCAATACAAAATGTCGATTGAAAAATCAGTCATAATTATTCATTGGACAAATGTCTAATCTAATAATTATGATAGGAAAATTAAAATTAAATAAATTGAATGTTGGATTTTACTTTGCTTACTTGCAAATTGAAAATGTTTAATAAAAATACATGCATATATTCATAGACTGCTAAAATAATTAAAATTCCAATAACGAACAAGAAGAATAATTAACTATGATACCGTAGCAGAAATATGGTCTACGGTAAACTGTACGGTACTTTTCTTAGTTAGATTTTTTTCGAAATGTAGTGTTATTATTAAGTTCCAGATTAATTTATTAAATCACATCAAGAAGTGTCAACATGACAGACGAATTATGGTGCAAACTTGAGGTAAATTGAAATTAAGACCTGGCAACACTGAAAGATCATTCGCTCCTGCTTTTTGCGTATTGAATGTCTACTTGCGATTTGTTTTCATTTTTATGACTAGTTATCGAAATGGACCCGATGATCTCTCCTACACATGATGGCTTTACTACCGATTTCAAACGACGTCTTTAGCATGAACTTAGACCCGATTTCTCAGCCCCACGACAACCTGCGCATGAACATGGATAATTCACAGCTACATTTACGCTGTGTGAACTGTAGTCGAGACGTTTCACAACGTAGACGGCACTCGCTTACTTATGTGTTGATTGTATGATGATGAATAAATTATTGTAAACCTGTTCTTTTTCTCACACGCTAAACTTCATTAAAAACATGTGTATGTATATATATATTAGTCATTTATATTTACACTTAATAACTAATATTATGTATTTTGGAATAGATTTCCGAAAACAAATAAGTCATTTCTGAATTAAAAATTAAATATCCATCTCATAGCCAACAGATGTATGTCAAACGGCAGGAAGCCTTTTTCGACTTCATAAACCACCGAAACGTACTGGTAAACTGGCTTAATCGCGGTAATGATGAACAAAATGTATGTTCTTCGTCTTCATCGTCACTTTCTATCAGGTGAGATAGAAGACAAACGCCTTATCCTTTTTCAATAAAAAAAAATCGCCAGAGTTGAATTCATTTGTTTTATTGAGAACTGAAAGTGAATTGGTGTGTCTCCAAAATTGTGAGCAGCGAAGATAATAAATTAATTTTAGTATAAATAAACAATGACGTAAAATGAAAGAAACCATATGTGTATTAATTTCTGAAAATTTTGAAATTTAGTCAGTTATAAAATCCTGAAAGGATAGAAAAATTAAAAATATCCAAAATTCACAAGCAAAAAGGCTCTGGCACAGTATAATGTGGCGTGCTGGTGCAGGTCCAACTACAACGCTACTGAGTCGGCTAGGATCAGTCAGAGTACTTTTTGTGAGGTGCTACAAATTATAAGTAAAAATTAAATTATATTCATGTCATTCATTTTTATTCACAATTATATTATCTGCATTTATAACAAAGTGACATCATTATTTAATGCCAAAATACCTGGCAATACATTTATGGAGCTTGACCACGCGATACCAAATGGTGCACGGGCCAAGACCAACAGGTCACGCGACGGTACAATCAGGTACAATATCAGAAATACAAAAATTATAAAATATTATTCACAGCCTCGTGGCAATAAATTAAACAATAAAAATGTAACAAAGATCCATTTTTAGGAATCCTACGAGGTCAGATTATCAATTGAAAAAGGAAAACTAACATCTAACTTGATTTCCGTACTGGGTAATCTAGACTCTACTTCGCGACGAACAAAGTTAAAACGTTTTGGTACAAATAACAAAAATGCCATATCTTTTATAAAATACGAAATCCCTCCACTGGCATATAAACATAACTGAGGTTGCAAATTTTCTAATAAACAATCCACACTACTTTGAGGCAAATCCTTCTGGGAGCCATCCTGAGGGAACGCTAAAGGTTACCCATACACGAAAAGCTCTTTCAGGAATGAGCATAAATAGTATGGCAGCGATGATTTGTAATCTATTTTATTTGAACTAAAATCTAATGCCAATATACAGAAGGAATATCTTGTCATACCACACTCTATCTATCAGGTGAGATAGAAGACAAACGTCTAATCCTTTTTCAATAAAAAAAAAGTGGAACAGTGTAAAAAAGTGTATGTGATTCAATACATGCAATATTGCCTAAAACGGAAATGTACAAGGGCAAAAAAACTTCGGTATAAGCTCATGTATTTCATTTAATAGATAATATTAGTTTTTTTGTAAGAAAGTTAATTGCAAAATATTTAAAATTATCCAAACATCAGTCCACCACGAGGTCAACATTACCTTTTCATATGTGAAATAAATACATTGTCAATATTTTTAAGAAGTTGTACTTATATATTATCTTTAATTTCATATGGTGAGTGTGTGTCTGGAAATCATAAAGTGTAGCCTTTGCCTCCTAACACGAGAAATGCTTATCAAAAACCCAAAAACGTAATTAATTACCTTTAAAGCTTTCATGAAATTCTGTCACAATATACTTCAACAAGGAATTCTTTGAGCTCGGCAACGTAGAGGCTTCAAATTCTACAAAAGATCCGTGCACATGAGACGAGCTTGCGGGAATAAAGACAATTCCTTGAGAACCAGGGCACCAACACTTCAGTTGCTTGCCGCTGATGTGAAACACCCTTAACAGAGAGGCCGTTGTTCCTGTGAGCTGTAGTTTTGCTGTAGTTTTAGCTTGTAATTTTCAGTTGTTAAATTGTGGCAAGGAATATTAAAATGGAATACTTTTAGATCCTGTAGATATTTTATTTTACACGTAATAGCTATAACATAGAATAATAATGATGATTAATGTCCATGAATACCTATGACCGTATTAGGAGCACGTACATTTACGTTTTGTATTGTAAATGTAGGTATTTTAATGGACGTCAATAATATGAGTTGCATAATACGTGTTAGAAATATAAATTGCAAGTTTTCTCAAAAACACCATAACATAAAACTGCTTTATTCCCTTTGAATCTAAATTACGCAGTGCAGTCTCATTCTAAAAGCTTTTGTGCAACGTAAAAGTCGAACAGTAATTTTTTAAGACTTAACTCATTAAAAAAACATTGTTAACGACTGGACGGAATTTTTTAAAGTATGAATTTGGAATTCGTACATTTTACATTCTATGCTATGAGTAACCTATTAGATCATTTAAACTATTACATTATTTTTAACTATTAGTTTTATAAATCAACTCCAGTATTCTCAGCCCTCAACCTTAAAAAAAAATGTACAGTAAGTGAATAGATTAAAAAACACAAAGTAAATTGTAATTCCACTTTAGAAGCAAAATCCACAACAAAACGTAATATCAATTACTGCAACAAAAAGCTTAAATAAAAGGACAAACAAAGTGTAAGCATTACTTAGAGGACACAGACCGCCCAGCACGTGCTCGCTTCCACCGTTTTCTATTTTGCCAACGGCACATTGTACGTAGAAACCATCTAGTGTTCCTGGCAAATAGAAAAAGGCGAGGCAAGAAGTTTAATGAAACCAGAAACGGTTATTTCAGAATAGCTTTTAAAAGAAGGTGCACGTAAGAAAATTAGACTTGCAAACTTTATTGTATAGTAATAAAAAGTCAAGTTTACATTTTTACTCGAACTTGTTATATTTACAAGGTGTTTTATGCGTTAGTTTGAACTTGCTTTAGAAAACTGAGGTAAAAATAAATTACGATGAAAATAGACAAAATGTTGATAATGCATCTGTAAATATTTGTAGTAACCCGGCTGTTTGCAGGGTAGTTTTAGAGTACTTTCCACATTTAAACCATAAAATCCTAAGATAGCTTAGACTTATTTAGTTAAGTTTATTACATCTAGTACTGAAACAATCATTACGGCTGTTTGATTTTGTTAGAAAGTGAAGGTTTTATATGTAAGATCAAATAATTAATTGTAAGACCAAATTGTAGCCACAAACTAAAAAAAACTTTAGATACGGTCCATATTCGTATTCTATACAAGACCAGAACGCAGTCATAGGAAACTACATGCGTATACTTTGTAATACATTTCTCAAATCTGTCACTACAGCTGTTATGTATAGCTCGCAAGCAGCATGACTGTGCAATTTTAGCTTTTAAGTATACTACACCAGTTCACCTAACAAGAATGTAAAAACTATAGTTTGTGTAATAGATAGGTAGTTCAGTGTCTGATCATTTTTAAATGTACTTACAATTAAATAAAAAATAAGTGTTCATCTTGTTTTTTTCTGCTGGGTTCATTTTAAATTAACGTGCATTGTTCTACACAATGGTATTTGCATTAAAAAGTGAAGGTTTAAGCGATGTTATATGTATTTCTTATTTTGCTTCGTTTTACTACTATTAACTAAACTAAATTCAAAGTGACGTTGGTCTTATTATGTAGAGTTGGAATGTTTGTCTAGACAAATAAGGTTACAATGGCTGAATCATCTATCAATACAAATAAATGAAATTGAAGTTTCCGTTTGTAATGTATAAATTATAGCTTTTTATCAATTCATGTGAATGTCGGCACAATACTGATGCCAAAATCTCAATTTTTAAAATTTTGGTCTGTCTGTTGGTATTCGATAAACTTCGAAAGGGCTGGACCGATTTTAATAGGAATTTCATTGCCAGATTGCTTACATAGAATACTTCAATTTCGGCAACAGGATCGTAAAATAGAAACATAATAAAAATATTTTATATACGCAGATGACTTTCTCATAGATTTAAGCGTTAAATAAAACACTTTTTACCGGATATTATCGCGTATATTTTAGTTAATTTTAAAATTATTTCGACGTTTCGGCATCTTTGCAGTTGCCGTGGTCACGATAGACTAAGGTGTTGTTCATCTATTGCCAGTAATAAAAACTACATGATTGTCAATACATATTAACGCCATCTGTTTCTCAGTCTTCTCGCATAACGTCCCGGATTGACACAAAAGGCACTGACTGTGTCCTGAGTTTGCAGTCTAACAGTTTGCTGGTTTTTCATTTTGATGTTTTTAAGTATTGGATCCCATGTTGATGAAAGTTTCCAACCATCTTCTCTATTGAAATTTGGATGTTTTTTAATTTCAATAGTTTCTCTGACCATCCTAGGTATAAAATGTTTCTCTTTTGCTAGGATCTTCACGGTATCAAATCTTAAATAATGGTTGGGCTTGTCTATGGAATGTTCACAAACGGCAGATTTTGAGGTTCGTTTATTTTTAACATCAGAGATGTGTTCTTTAACCCGTCGCGCGATTAATGTACACCAGGTGTACATAAGGAAAAACGCTCCAAGCGCGTTACGTACACATGGTGTACATAACGAGTCAGTTGCAATTGGTCGCTCTTTTCTTCAATATTTTTGCACTAGCAATACGAACTAAGTAATGTAATCGATTCATTCATTCATAATTGAACATTTTCGAGTATTATTTTAATGGTAATACTGATATACCGAACGATAGAACGAAAAAAAAAACTAATGCCGACGCCGAGACGCCATTACTGTTTTGTATGATGGTTTGGAACTATTCGGAAGTGCTTTGTTGTAATTGAAATATGAATTCAAGAAGAAATCGGTAAGTAACTTGTTATATCATATATATAGAATTACTAAGAAATAACTGTAGAATCTGTTTTTAGTAATTGTTATATTGAAAGTGATTATAATTACAATGATAAAGTAGCAAAACTTTTGTAATGCACTAAACTTCGACGCCGTGTCCGCCATATTTTACAATATTTATTGTATTAATTTTCTTAAATGTGGTTTAAAATATATATAAGTTTGTAGTTAATTTATGTAAGAACATAATTTAACAAACAGATATTGATAATATTGTGTAATTTCATCGCAATCATATTTCAAATATGAATTTCTGAACAATCAATGCAAAATGATGAAAAGAGTACGAAGTGCAAAAACGGCAGTAAAAGTATTATCTATCAATCAATTTTTTTTATATTTTCTTGTCGTAGGAGATGTCATATTAGGTATTTTGTTCCAAATAAAGTTTGTTCTCCGACTGGAACTAAAAATTGTAGACTTTTTCAACAAGAATAAATTACTATTGTTATATTATGTATTTTAGTTTTAATTTGTATGTAATTTTAGATTTGTACATGCATAATATAAGTTGTTATTTTCTTGTTAGTCAAGTTTAAAATTTAAATAATGAATTTTATGATAATAAAATCAAATGAGTATGGTTCGTACGATCCAAAAAGATGCGCCCCACTCTTGCATCCGTTTATTTTATTGTAGTGTATTATTCTGTGAATACTTATAAATATATAATAAGTGATATGGTGTTAAGTACTCAAATAGTTAATTTTGTGATATTTTTAGTATGGAGAGATAGCTGAGGTCGCGTAGTGAAATTGGACCACATGGCCAACCCGGGAGTGCGTTGCCAGGCTAGCCATTATTATGGGGCTCTGATCCTCAACAGTCCCTTCGCTTCCGCGGTATGTATTTTTGTACAGCGTACAGCTATATTTGTTTAATTTCGGTGCAATTATTTGTATTTCTTTTTCTAGCCTCCACGCGTTCCTTGTCCAGGGGACTCCAGGCGGTTCTCTACATGTTGAACATACTAGAAGTATAATACTAATAGGTTGAAGAGATAACGGGTGCCGTTTGAGGGTGTTCGTCGTAGGGAAATTTGCCGAGCTAACAGATGGAGATAAGAATAATTTTCTATAGGCATAAAGAGACTTGCATGTCAATACTCTTTCATGTTGTATTTGCTCAACACACATTTTTTACAGCTTTATTTACTGTAAAATATAATTCTTACTAAAATATATTGTTTTATTTTTATTTTAAACCTTTCACAGTTTTCTCTTAGAACCAACAGTATTGCTTTTCACACCACGAATATCACGCAACGGGTCAAAAGCAAAGTTGAGTTGTCATGTCCGCTCGTGCCTCCAAATTGACCCGCAAGTGAAAACAGTAATGCAGGATATATCAATAAAATTATCTTTATCATCTACTTAACAATTCCAGAGAATACCACGATATTATTCAACTAACCTACAATTACGTTTTACTTAAATATTCTATTTTAATCACTCAGTGTGCAAGAGAAACAATATTTTAAAAAGTAAGATTTCTAAAATATCTGTCTGAGCTCAAGGTCCCTTGATAAATATGATGTTGTATTTCTTGTTATTATATTTATTTAGATATTATTGAGACAATCGTTCTATATAGCTGTCCACAATTTGATAATAACGATGATTGAAACAGTTTTTTATCTTGAGTTGAAAAAAAAAAACAATAGCTACCTATATTATTAGAACAATATAATCGGAAAAGTATCAATTAATTTAAAGTAATAATAATTTAAGATTAAAATTACAATAACATTTATCACTATGATTAAGAATTAATTAATTGATTGAAAAGAATTATTGCAATCAATGCATTGTTGTGTTAACGGTACTTATAGACAATTATGTTGAGCCGACGGCATTCGCACGCGGCAGCCAATTCGCGTAGTTTTTTCTTAGTTTAGATAAACAAGTTTTTATTGTGTAAACAGATGGATTTGAAGTGAAGTTATTATTGTTTTGTCTACTTAGACATACAAAGTATAATAAATAAGTGTTGATTTGGTGAATATGTGCGTAAATTTGATATAATGTGCTAAAGTTTCAAGGTTATGTGAAAAAAAATCATAAAATATGGTAAAATAACGCATATTTATGTAACGAGGTCAGTTTTATTGCTTTATTGAATGTTTTAATTAGATAGATAAACTCATAACGAATCCAAAAAGGTATAATTTAAACCGTATATATATCTTATTGTTAACAAATTATTCGTTTTTCTAAAGGCCCTCCAAGACAAAAAAATTGTTTATAAAACCTGACGCATTCAGGGCATTTTAAGGTTTTCCGAGTCGTCGCGGGAGGGGTTAATGCGAGTTGACACATTTCGTTTGGTTTGACCGATATAAGAGAGCCCGCAGTCACAGTCGATTTTATAAACGCCTGGATCTTGTAAAGGGATGCTTGATTTTATTGGACGAAGATGCTGGCTTATCTTTGAGTGCGGCTTGTAGATAGTTTTGATTGAAGCTCGCCGAAGAATGCCTCCTATCTTGTCAGTAACACCCTTTATATAAGGCAGGAATGCTGGTCTTCGTTCAACTGTGAGTGGCTTTACGCGGTTTCTGCGACGGCGACGCGGTGTTTTTAAATCGTTATCCCGCAGCACTTTAACCAGGTGGTTGAGTTCCTCATTAATGTGTTGGGGATCGCAGATTCCATGTGCTCTCTGAAACAAAGAGTTGCCTACGGCAGATAATTGGCTCGGGTGGTGATGGGATTTCCCATTTAGATATCGGTCAGTGTGGGTGGGTTTCCTATAAACAGTATGGCTAAGTGTACCATCAGGATTTCTTTGTATTAAGACATCTAAGAAAGCTAATTTGTTCTCCTGCTCCAATTCCATAGTGAATTTAATTTTAGAATTAAGGGAATTGAGGTGGTTTAGGAATGCAGTCACTTCATGCTTAGGTAATATAGTGTAGGTGTCGTCAACGTACCTCTTGTATATCTTCGGCACAACAGGTGCCATTCGGAGCGCTTGCTCCTCGAAGTTCTCCATGTAAATGTCAGCTACAACAGGTGACACCGGAGACCCCATGGCAACACCATCAATTTGAATGTAGTAATTGTTATTCCACATGAAGTAGCCAGATGTTAAACATAGCTCTAATAGTTCTGCATATTCCTCGGGTAAGTTTGACTCACTTAGCTTCCTTTTTACTATATCAATGCAGTCTCTAACAGGTAGTGAGGTGAATAGAGACGACACATCAAAGCTAACCATAGTTTCATTGTTAGTTAACTTGAGATTTTTAAGGTCACTAACAAAATGGTAAGAATCCTTTACATATGCACTTGTCTTTCCTCGCAGTTGTGAGAGCACAATTGCTAAGTGCTGGGCCAGCTTGTAAGTTGGTGTGTCTAGCTGGCTCACAATAGGTCTCAAAGGTACTTTAGCTTTGTGTATTTTTGGTAACCCATACAATTTTGGTGGTTTTGCACTTGCTGGTGTTAACTTTTTCACATCTAAATGTAACAAATCTTTGTGTTTTTGTATTAAAGTGGATGTTTTCTTCATAATCCTGTTGGTGGGGTCGTAATTCACCATTTTGTATGTGTTTTCATCCACTAACAACTCCAAGATTTTTTCGTTATATTCAGATGTATCCATCACTACGGTAGCATTTCCTTTATCTGCACGGAGAACTGTTAACTCGTCATTATTGCGTAAGGTCTTCAATGCAAGGCGTTCTTCTCTGGAAAGATTCGATTTCGGTAGACTATTGCGTCTTAATACGCCGGAGATATCTTGCCGTATACTTTCAGAATCTTCCTTTGAAAGTTTGTTTGTGAAAAGACAGTCTTCTACGCGACAGATTATGTCTTCTACCGGTATTCTAGACGGAGTTGGTGCAAAATTTAAGCCCTTCGATAAAACTTTTATAACATTTGTTTCCAATGTTTGTTTTGACACATTGACAACTGTTCGTTCAAGCGAAAAAGTTGATTGATTCTCTGTGGTTGAGCTGATTGAAGGTTGAAAGGGTTCATGAGTCATCCTTTTGTTATTGAGTTTTTGAAATTTGCTAATTTGTTTATTTTTATAGATGTTGTAGACATAGTACGCCCTTTTATTCGTAAAATCTTCAACTTTCGCGAAATCCGAATGGGACAGAGTCAATGCAAGATCGTTTTTTGAATTTTGAATAATTTCGTCTGTTCGAAATATGTCATACCGATGTTGTTGTATTAACTTGATCAGTAGTTTTTTGCTTGCTTGGTGAAGAATTTCGGCACTCCCCCGGATGTCTTTCTTCGGAGATATTCTCACACATACCGGGAGAAGGTTGTTATCCCGACATCTTTTGAGAAAGTTTAACGATGTCAGCAGCCGTGATTTCTTTTTCTTCATGCACTCAAGCGATCGTATTTTGTTTGCAACTACCGCTCCGTAGCGGGTAATTATATATTGTCTTAAATTTTCACGATTCATACTTTAAATAAAACACTTTTTACCGGATATTATCGCGTATATTTTAGTTAATTTTAAAATTATTTCGACGTTTCGGCATCTTTGCAGTTGCCGTGGTCACGATAGACTAAAGTGTTGTTCATCTATTGCCAGTAATAAAAACTACATGATTGTCAATACATATTAACGCCATCTGTTTCTCAGTCTTCTCGCATAACGTCCCGGATTGACACAAAAGGCACTGACTGTGTCCTGAGTTTGCAGTCTAACAGTTTGCTGGTTTTTCATTTTGATGTTTTTAAGTATTGGATCCCATGTTGATGAAAGTTTCCAACCATCTTCTCTATTGAAATTTGGATGTTTTTTAATTTCAATAGTTTCTCTGACCATCCTAGGTATAAAATGTTTCTCTTTTGCTAGGATCTTCACGGTATCAAATCTTAAATAATGGTTGGGCTTGTCTATGGAATGTTCACAAACGGCAGATTTTGAGGTTCGTTTATTTTTAACATCAGAGATGTGTTCTTTAATGCGAGTTGACACATTTCGTTTGGTTTGACCGATATAAGAGAGCCCGCAGTCACAGTCGATTTTATAAACGCCTGGATCTTGTAAAGGGATGCTTGATTTTATTGGACGAAGATGCTGGCTTATCTTTGAGTGCGGCTTGTAGATAGTTTTGATTGAAGCTCGCCGAAGAATGCCTCCTATCTTGTCAGTAACACCCTTTATATAAGGCAGGAATGCTGGTCTTCGTTCAACTGTGAGTGGCTTTACGCGGTTTCTGCGACGGCGACGCGGTGTTTTTAAATCGTTATCCCGCAGCACTTTAACCAGGTGGTTGAGTTCCTCATTAATGTGTTGGGGATCGCAGATTCCATGTGCTCTCTGAAACAAAGAGTTGCCTACGGCAGATAATTGGCTCGGGTGGTGATGGGATTTCCCATTTAGATATCGGTCAGTGTGGGTGGGTTTCCTATAAACAGTATGGCTAAGTGTACCATCAGGATTTCTTTGTATTAAGACATCTAAGAAAGCTAATTTGTTCTCCTGCTCCAATTCCATAGTGAATTTAATTTTAGAATTAAGGGAATTGAGGTGGTTTAGGAATGCAGTCACTTCATGCTTAGGTAATATAGTGTAGGTGTCGTCAACGTACCTCTTGTATATCTTCGGCACAACAGGTGCCATTCGGAGCGCTTGCTCCTCGAAGTTCTCCATGTAAATGTCAGCTACAACAGGTGACACCGGAGACCCCATGGCAACACCATCAATTTGAATGTAGTAATTGTTATTCCACATGAAGTAGCCAGATGTTAAACATAGCTCTAATAGTTCTGCATATTCCTCGGGTAAGTTTGACTCACTTAGCTTCCTTTTTACTATATCAATGCAGTCTCTAACAGGTAGTGAGGTGAATAGAGACGACACATCAAAGCTAACCATAGTTTCATTGTTAGTTAACTTGAGATTTTTAAGGTCACTAACAAAATGGTAAGAATCCTTTACATATGCACTTGTCTTTCCTCGCAGTTGTGAGAGCACAATTGCTAAGTGCTGGGCCAGCTTGTAAGTTGGTGTGTCTAGCTGGCTCACAATAGGTCTCAAAGGTACTTTAGCTTTGTGTATTTTTGGTAACCCATACAATTTTGGTGGTTTTGCACTTGCTGGTGTTAACTTTTTCACATCTAAATGTAACAAATCTTTGTGTTTTTGTATTAAAGTGGATGTTTTCTTCATAATCCTGTTGGTGGGGTCGTAATTCACCATTTTGTATGTGTTTTCATCCGCTAACAACTCCAAGATTTTTTCGTTATATTCAGATGTATCCATCACTACGGTAGCATTTCCTTTATCTGCACGGAGAACTGTTAACTCGTCATTATTGCGTAAGGTCTTCAATGCAAGGCGTTCTTCTCTGGAAAGATTCGATTTCGGTAGACTATTGCGTCTTAATACGCCGGAGATATCTTGCCGTATACTTTCAGAATCTTCCTTTGAAAGTTTGTTTGTGAAAAGACAGTCTTCTACGCGACAGATTATGTCTTCTACCGGTATTCTAGACGGAGTTGGTGCAAAATTTAAGCCCTTCGATAAAACTTTTATAACATTTGTTTCCAATGTTTGTTTTGACACATTGACAACTGTTCGTTCAAGCGAAAAAGTTGATTGATTCTCTGTGGTTGAGCTGATTGAAGGCTGAAAGGGTTCATGAGTCATCCTTTTGTTATTGAGTTTTTGAAATTTGCTAATTTGTTTATTTTTATAGATGTTGTAGACATAGTACGCCCTTTTATTCGTAAAATCTTCAACTTTCGCGAAATCCGAATGGGACAGAGTCAATGCAAGATCGTTTTTTGAATTTTGAATAATTTCGTCTGTTCGAAATATGTCATACCGATGTTGTTGTATTAACTTGATCAGTAGTTTTTTGCTTGCTTGGTGAAGAATTTCGGCACTCCCCCGGATGTCTTTCTTCGGAGATATTCTCACACATACCGGGAGAAGGTTGTTATCCCGACATCTTTTGAGAAAGTTTAACGATGTCAGCAGCCGTGATTTCTTTTTCTTCATGCACTCAAGCGATCGTATTTTGTTTGCAACTACCGCTCCGTAGCGGGTAATTATATATTGTCTTAAATTTTCACGATTCATACTTTAAATAAAACACTTTTTACCGGATATTATCGCGTATATTTTAGTTAATTTTAAAATTATTTCGACGTTTCGGCATCTTTGCAGTTGCCGTGGTCACGATAGACTAAGGTGTTGTTCATCTATTGCCAGTAATAAAAACTACATGATTGTCAATACATATTAACGCCATCTGTTTCTCAGTCTTCTCGCATAACGTCCCGGATTGACACAAAAGGCACTGACTGTGTCCTGAGTTTGCAGTCTAACAGTTTGCTGGTTTTTCATTTTGATGTTTTTAAGTATTGGATCCCATGTTGATGAAAGTTTCCAACCATCTTCTCTATTGAAATTTGGATGTTTTTTAATTTCAATAGTTTCTCTGACCATCCTAGGTATAAAATGTTTCTCTTTTGCTAGGATCTTCACGGTATCAAATCTTAAATAATGGTTGGGCTTGTCTATGGAATGTTCACAAACGGCAGATTTTGAGGTTCGTTTATTTTTAACATCAGAGATGTGTTCTTTAATGCGAGTTGACACATTTCGTTTGGTTTGACCGATATAAGAGAGCCCGCAGTCACAGTCGATTTTATAAAAGCCTGGATCTTGTAAAGGGATGCTTGATTTTATTGGACGAAGATGCTGGCTTATCTTTGAGTGCGGCTTGTAGATAGTTTTGATTGAAGCTCGCCGAAGAATGCCTCCTATCTTGTCAGTAACACCCTTTATATAAGGCAGGAATGCTGGTCTTCGTTCAACTGTGAGTGGCTTTACGCGGTTTCTGCGACGGCGACGCGGTGTTTTTAAATCGTTATCCCGCAGCACTTTAACCAGGTGGTTGAGTTCCTCATTAATGTGTTGGGGATCGCAGATTCCATGTGCTCTCTGAAACAAAGAGTTGCCTACGGCAGATAATTGGCTCGGGTGGTGATGGGATTTCCCATTTAGATATCGGTCAGTGTGGGTGGGTTTCCTATAAACAGTATGGCTAAGTGTACCATCAGGATTTCTTTGTATTAAGACATCTAAGAAAGCTAATTTGTTCTCCTGCTCCAATTCCATAGTGAATTTAATTTTAGAATTAAGGGAATTGAGGTGGTTTAGGAATGCAGTCACTTCATGCTTAGGTAATATAGTGTAGGTGTCGTCAACGTACCTCTTGTATATCTTCGGCACAACAGGTGCCATTCGGAGCGCTTGCTCCTCGAAGTTCTCCATGTAAATGTCAGCTACAACAGGTGACACCGGAGACCCCATGGCAACACCATCAATTTGAATGTAGTAATTGTTATTCCACATGAAGTAGCCAGATGTTAAACATAGCTCTAATAGTTCTGCATATTCCTCGGGTAAGTTTGACTCACTTAGCTTCCTTTTTACTATATCAATGCAGTCTCTAACAGGTAGTGAGGTGAATAGAGACGACACATCAAAGCTAACCATAGTTTCATTGTTAGTTAACTTGAGATTTTTAAGGTCACTAACAAAATGGTAAGAATCCTTTACATATGCACTTGTCTTTCCTCGCAGTTGTGAGAGCACAATTGCTAAGTGCTGGGCCAGCTTGTAAGTTGGTGTGTCTAGCTGGCTCACAATAGGTCTCAAAGGTACTTTAGCTTTGTGTATTTTTGGTAACCCATACAATTTTGGTGGTTTTGCACTTGCTGGTGTTAACTTTTTCACATCTAAATGTAACAAATCTTTGTGTTTTTGTATTAAAGTGGATGTTTTCTTCATAATCCTGTTGGTGGGGTCGTAATTCACCATTTTGTATGTGTTTTCATCCGCTAACAACTCCAAGATTTTTTCGTTATATTCAGATGTATCCATCACTACGGTAGCATTTCCTTTATCTGCACGGAGAACTGTTAACTCGTCATTATTGCGTAAGGTCTTCAATGCAAGGCGTTCTTCTCTGGAAAGATTCGATTTCGGTAGACTATTGCGTCTTAATACGCCGGAGATATCTTGCCGTATACTTTCAGAATCTTCCTTTGAAAGTTTGTTTGTGAAAAGACAGTCTTCTACGCGACAGATTATGTCTTCTACCGGTATTCTAGACGGAGTTGGTGCAAAATTTAAGCCCTTCGATAAAACTTTTATAACATTTGTTTCCAATGTTTGTTTTGACACATTGACAACTGTTCGTTCAAGCGAAAAAGTTGATTGATTCTCTGTGGTTGAGCTGATTGAAGGTTGAAAGGGTTCATGAGTCATCCTTTTGTTATTGAGTTTTTGAAATTTGCTAATTTGTTTATTTTTATAGATGTTGTAGACATAGTACGCCCTTTTATTCGTAAAATCTTCAACTTTCGCGAAATCCGAATGGGACAGAGTCAATGCAAGATCGTTTTTTGAATTTTGAATAATTTCGTCTGTTCGAAATATGTCATACCGATGTTGTTGTATTAACTTGATCAGTAGTTTTTTGCTTGCTTGGTGAAGAATTTCGGCACTCCCCCGGATGTCTTTCTTCGGAGATATTCTCACACATACCGGGAGAAGGTTGTTATCCCGACATCTTTTGAGAAAGTTTAACGATGTCAGCAGCCGTGATTTCTTTTTCTTCATGCACTCAAGCGATCGTATTTTGTTTGCAACTACCGCTCCGTAGCGGGTAATTATATATTGTCTTAAATTTTCACGATTCATACTTTAAATAAAACACTTTTTACCGGATATTATCGCGTATATTTTAGTTAATTTTAAAATTATTTCGACGTTTCGGCATCTTTGCAGTTGCCGTGGTCACGATAGACTAAGGTGTTGTTCATCTATTGCCAGTAATAAAAACTACATGATTGTCAATACATATTAACGCCATCTGTTTCTCAGTCTTCTCGCATAACGTCCCGGATTGACACAAAAGGCACTGACTGTGTCCTGAGTTTGCAGTCTAACAGTTTGCTGGTTTTTCATTTTGATGTTTTTAAGTATTGGATCCCATGTTGATGAAAGTTTCCAACCATCTTCTCTATTGAAATTTGGATGTTTTTTAATTTCAATAGTTTCTCTGACCATCCTAGGTATAAAATGTTTCTCTTTTGCTAGGATCTTCACGGTATCAAATCTTAAATAATGGTTGGGCTTGTCTATGGAATGTTCACAAACGGCAGATTTTGAGGTTCGTTTATTTTTAACATCAGAGATGTGTTCTTTAATGCGAGTTGACACATTTCGTTTGGTTTGACCGATATAAGAGAGCCCGCAGTCACAGTCGATTTTATAAACGCCTGGATCTTGTAAAGGGATGCTTGATTTTATTGGACGAAGATGCTGGCTTATCTTTGAGTGCGGCTTGTAGATAGTTTTGATTGAAGCTCGCCGAAGAATGCCTCCTATCTTGTCAGTAACACCCTTTATATAAGGCAGGAATGCTGGTCTTCGTTCAACTGTGAGTGGCTTTACGCGGTTTCTGCGACGGCGACGCGGTGTTTTTAAATCGTTATCCCGCAGCACTTTAACCAGGTGGTTGAGTTCCTCATTAATGTGTTGGGGATCGCAGATTCCATGTGCTCTCTGAAACAAAGAGTTGCCTACGGCAGATAATTGGCTCGGGTGGTGATGGGATTTCCCATTTAGATATCGGTCAGTGTGGGTGGGTTTCCTATAAACAGTATGGCTAAGTGTACCATCAGGATTTCTTTGTATTAAGACATCTAAGAAAGCTAATTTGTTCTCCTGCTCCAATTCCATAGTGAATTTAATTTTAGAATTAAGGGAATTGAGGTGGTTTAGGAATGCAGTCACTTCATGCTTAGGTAATATAGTGTAGGTGTCGTCAACGTACCTCTTGTATATCTTCGGCACAACAGGTGCCATTCGGAGCGCTTGCTCCTCGAAGTTCTCCATGTAAATGTCAGCTACAACAGGTGACACCGGAGACCCCATGGCAACACCATCAATTTGAATGTAGTAATTGTTATTCCACATGAAGTAGCCAGATGTTAAACATAGCTCTAATAGTTCTGCATATTCCTCGGGTAAGTTTGACTCACTTAGCTTCCTTTTTACTATATCAATGCAGTCTCTAACAGGTAGTGAGGTGAATAGAGACGACACATCAAAGCTAACCATAGTTTCATTGTTAGTTAACTTGAGATTTTTAAGGTCACTAACAAAATGGTAAGAATCCTTTACATATGCACTTGTCTTTCCTCGCAGTTGTGAGAGCACAATTGCTAAGTGCTGGGCCAGCTTGTAAGTTGGTGTGTCTAGCTGGCTCACAATAGGTCTCAAAGGTACTTTAGCTTTGTGTATTTTTGGTAACCCATACAATTTTGGTGGTTTTGCACTTGCTGGTGTTAACTTTTTCACATCTAAATGTAACAAATCTTTGTGTTTTTGTATTAAAGTGGATGTTTTCTTCATAATCCTGTTGGTGGGGTCGTAATTCACCATTTTGTATGTGTTTTCATCCACTAACAACTCCAAGATTTTTTCGTTATATTCAGATGTATCCATCACTACGGTAGCATTTCCTTTATCTGCACGGAGAACTGTTAACTCGTCATTATTGCGTAAGGTCTTCAATGCAAGGCGTTCTTCTCTGGAAAGATTCGATTTCGGTAGACTATTGCGTCTTAATACGCCGGAGATATCTTGCCGTATACTTTCAGAATCTTCCTTTGAAAGTTTGTTTGTGAAAAGACAGTCTTCTACGCGACAGATTATGTCTTCTACCGGTATTCTAGACGGAGTTGGTGCAAAATTTAAGCCCTTCGATAAAACTTTTATAACATTTGTTTCCAATGTTTGTTTTGACACATTGACAACTGTTCGTTCAAGCGAAAAAGTTGATTGATTCTCTGTGGTTGAGCTGATTGAAGGTTGAAAGGGTTCATGAGTCATCCTTTTGTTATTGAGTTTTTGAAATTTGCTAATTTGTTTATTTTTATAGATGTTGTAGACATAGTACGCCCTTTTATTCGTAAAATCTTCAACTTTCGCGAAATCCGAATGGGACAGAGTCAATGCAAGATCGTTTTTTGAATTTTGAATAATTTCGTCTGTTCGAAATATGTCATACCGATGTTGTTGTATTAACTTGATCAGTAGTTTTTTGCTTGCTTGGTGAAGAATTTCGGCACTCCCCCGGATGTCTTTCTTCGGAGATATTCTCACACATACCGGGAGAAGGTTGTTATCCCGACATCTTTTGAGAAAGTTTAACGATGTCAGCAGCCGTGATTTCTTTTTCTTCATGCACTCAAGCGATCGTATTTTGTTTGCAACTACCGCTCCGTAGCGGGTAATTATATATTGTCTTAAATTTTCACGATTCATACTTTAAATAAAACACTTTTTACCGGATATTATCGCGTATATTTTAGTTAATTTTAAAATTATTTCGACGTTTCGGCATCTTTGCAGTTGCCGTGGTCACGATAGACTAAGGTGTTGTTCATCTATTGCCAGTAATAAAAACTACATGATTGTCAATACATATTAACGCCATCTGTTTCTCAGTCTTCTCGCATAACGTCCCGGATTGACACAAAAGGCACTGACTGTGTCCTGAGTTTGCAGTCTAACAGTTTGCTGGTTTTTCATTTTGATGTTTTTAAGTATTGGATCCCATGTTGATGAAAGTTTCCAACCATCTTCTCTATTGAAATTTGGATGTTTTTTAATTTCAATAGTTTCTCTGACCATCCTAGGTATAAAATGTTTCTCTTTTGCTAGGATCTTCACGGTATCAAATCTTAAATAATGGTTGGGCTTGTCTATGGAATGTTCACAAACGGCAGATTTTGAGGTTCGTTTATTTTTAACATCAGAGATGTGTTCTTTAATGCGAGTTGACACATTTCGTTTGGTTTGACCGATATAAGAGAGCCCGCAGTCACAGTCGATTTTATAAACGCCTGGATCTTGTAAAGGGATGCTTGATTTTATTGGACGAAGATGCTGGCTTATCTTTGAGTGCGGCTTGTAGATAGTTTTGATTGAAGCTCGCCGAAGAATGCCTCCTATCTTGTCAGTAACACCCTTTATATAAGGCAGGAATGCTGGTCTTCGTTCAACTGTGAGTGGCTTTACGCGGTTTCTGCGACGGCGACGCGGTGTTTTTAAATCGTTATCCCGCAGCACTTTAACCAGGTGGTTGAGTTCCTCATTAATGTGTTGGGGATCGCAGATTCCATGTGCTCTCTGAAACAAAGAGTTGCCTACGGCAGATAATTGGCTCGGGTGGTGATGGGATTTCCCATTTAGATATCGGTCAGTGTAGGTGGGTTTCCTATAAACAGTATGGCTAAGTGTACCATCAGGATTTCTTTGTATTAAGACATCTAAGAAAGCTAATTTGTTCTCCTGCTCCAATTCCATAGTGAATTTAATTTTAGAATTAAGGGAATTGAGGTGGTTTAGGAATGCAGTCACTTCATGCTTAGGTAATATAGTGTAGGTGTCGTCAACGTACCTCTTGTATATCTTCGGCACAAAAGGTGCCATTCGGAGCGCTTGCTCCTCGAAGTTCTCCATGTAAATGTCAGCTACAACAGGTGACACCGGAGACCCCATGGCAACACCATCAATTTGAATGTAGTAATTGTTATTCCACATGAAGTAGCCAGATGTTAAACATAGCTCTAATAGTTCTGCATATTCTTCGGGTAAGTTTGACTCACTTAGCTTCCTTTTTACTATATCAATGCAGTCTCTAACAGGTAGTGAGGTGAATAGAGACGACACATCAAAGCTAACCATAGTTTCATTGTTAGTTAACTTGAGATTTTTAAGGTCACTAACAAAATGGTAAGAATCCTTTACATATGCACTTGTCTTTCCTCGCAGTTGTGAGAGCACAATTGCTAAGTGCTGGGCCAGCTTGTAAGTTGGTGTGTCTAGCTGGCTCACAATAGGTCTCAAAGGTACTTTAGCTTTGTGTATTTTTGGTAACCCATACAATTTTGGTGGTTTTGCACTTGCTGGTGTTAACTTTTTCACATCTAAATGTAACAAATCTTTGTGTTTTTGTATTAAAGTGGATGTTTTCTTCATAATCCTGTTGGTGGGGTCGTAATTCACCATTTTGTATGTGTTTTCATCCGCTAACAACTCCAAGATTTTTTCGTTATATTCAGATGTATCCATCACTACGGTAGCATTTCCTTTATCTGCACGGAGAACTGTTAACTCGTCATTATTGCGTAAGGTCTTCAATGCAAGGCGTTCTTCTCTGGAAAGATTCGATTTCGGTAGACTATTGCGTCTTAATACGCCGGAGATATCTTGCCGTATACTTTCAGAATCTTCCTTTGAAAGTTTGTTTGTGAAAAGACAGTCTTCTACGCGACAGATTATGTCTTCTACCGGTATTCTAGACGGAGTTGGTGCAAAATTTAAGCCCTTCGATAAAACTTTTATAACATTTGTTTCCAATGTTTGTTTTGACACATTGACAACTGTTCGTTCAAGCGAAAAAGTTGATTGATTCTCTGTGGTTGAGCTGATTGAAGGTTGAAAGGGTTCATGAGTCATCCTTTTGTTATTGAGTTTTTGAAATTTGCTAATTTGTTTATTTTTATAGATGTTGTAGACATAGTACGCCCTTTTATTCGTAAAATCTTCAACTTTCGCGAAATCCGAATGGGACAGAGTCAATGCAAGATCGTTTTTTGAATTTTGAATAATTTCGTCTGTTCGAAATATGTCATACCGATGTTGTTGTATTAACTTGATCAGTAGTTTTTTGCTTGCTTGGTGAAGAATTTCGGCACTCCCCCGGATGTCTTTCTTCGGAGATATTCTCACACATACCGGGAGAAGGTTGTTATCCCGACATCTTTTGAGAAAGTTTAACGATGTCAGCAGCCGTGATTTCTTTTTCTTCATGCACTCAAGCGATCGTATTTTGTTTGCAACTACCGCTCCGTAGCGGGTAATTATATATTGTCTTAAATTTTCACGATTCATACTTTAAATAAAACACTTTTTACCGGATATTATCGCGTATATTTTAGTTAATTTTAAAATTATTTCGACGTTTCGGCATCTTT
This sequence comes from Marasmarcha lunaedactyla, assembly GCA_923062675.1. Lineage (NCBI taxonomy): Eukaryota > Metazoa > Arthropoda > Insecta > Lepidoptera > Pterophoridae > Marasmarcha > Marasmarcha lunaedactyla. The sequence goes on from OV281344.1 coordinate 4,759,605, forward strand.
GCAGTTGCCGTGGTCACGATAGACTAAGGTGTTGTTCATCTATTGCCAGTAATAAAAACTACATGATTGTCAATACATATTAACGCCATCTGTTTCTCAGTCTTCTCGCATAACGTCCCGGATTGACACAAAAGGCACTGACTGTGTCCTGAGTTTGCAGTCTAACAGTTTGCTGGTTTTTCATTTTGATGTTTTTAAGTATTGGATCCCATGTTGATGAAAGTTTCCAACCATCTTCTCTATTGAAATTTGGATGTTTTTTAATTTCAATAGTTTCTCTGACCATCCTAGGTATAAAATGTTTCTCTTTTGCTAGGATCTTCACGGTATCAAATCTTAAATAATGGTTGGGCTTGTCTATGGAATGTTCACAAACGGCAGATTTTGAGGTTCGTTTATTTTTAACATCAGAGATGTGTTCTTTAATGCGAGTTGACACATTTCGTTTGGTTTGACCGATATAAGAGAGCCCGCAGTCACAGTCGATTTTATAAACGCCTGGATCTTGTAAAGGGATGCTTGATTTTATTGGACGAAGATGCTGGCTTATCTTTGAGTGCGGCTTGTAGATAGTTTTGATTGAAGCTCGCCGAAGAATGCCTCCTATCTTGTCAGTAACACCCTTTATATAAGGCAGGAATGCTGGTCTTCGTTCAACTGTGAGTGGCTTTACGCGGTTTCTGCGACGGCGACGCGGTGTTTTTAAATCGTTATCCCGCAGCACTTTAACCAGGTGGTTGAGTTCCTCATTAATGTGTTGGGGATCGCAGATTCCATGTGCTCTCTGAAACAAAGAGTTGCCTACGGCAGATAATTGGCTCGGGTGGTGATGGGATTTCCCATTTAGATATCGGTCAGTGTGGGTGGGTTTCCTATAAACAGTATGGCTAAGTGTACCATCAGGATTTCTTTGTATTAAGACATCTAAGAAAGCTAATTTGTTCTCCTGCTCCAATTCCATAGTGAATTTAATTTTAGAATTAAGGGAATTGAGGTGGTTTAGGAATGCAGTCACTTCATGCTTAGGTAATATAGTGTAGGTGTCGTCAACGTACCTCTTGTATATCTTCGGCACAACAGGTGCCATTCGGAGCGCTTGCTCCTCGAAGTTCTCCATGTAAATGTCAGCTACAACAGGTGACACCGGAGACCCCACGGCAACACCATCAATTTGAATGTAGTAATTGTTATTCCACATGAAGTAGCCAGATGTTAAACATAGCTCTAATAGTTCTGCATATTCCTCGGGTAAGTTTGACTCACTTAGCTTCCTTTTTACTATATCAATGCAGTCTCTAACAGGTAGTGAGGTGAATAGAGACGACACATCAAAGCTAACCATAGTTTCATTGTTAGTTAACTTGAGATTTTTAAGGTCACTAACAAAATGGTAAGAATCCTTTACATATGCACTTGTCTTTCCTCGCAGTTGTGAGAGCACAATTGCTAAGTGCTGGGCCAGCTTGTAAGTTGGTGTGTCTAGCTGGCCCACAATAGGTCTCAAAGGTACTTTAGCTTTGTGTATTTTTGGTAACCCATACAATTTTGGTGGTTTTGCACTTGCTGGTGTTAACTTTTTCACATCTAAATGTAACAAATCTTTGTGTTTTTGTATTAAAGTAGATGTTTTCTTCATAATCCTGTTGGTGGGGTCGTAATTCACCATTTTGTATGTGTTTTCATCCGCTAACAACTCCAAGATTTTTTCGTTATATTCAGATGTATCCATCACTACGGTAGCATTTCCTTTATCTGCACGGAGAACTGTTAACTCGTCATTATTGCGTAAGGTCTTCAATGCAAGGCGTTCTTCTCTGGAAAGATTCGATTTCGGTAGACTATTGCGTCTTAATACGCCGGAGATATCTTGCCGTATACTTTCAGAATCTTCCTTTGAAAGTTTGTTTGTGAAAAGACAGTCTTCTACGCGACAGATTATGTCTTCTACCGGTATTCTAGACGGAGTTGGTGCAAAATTTAAGCCCTTCGATAAAACTTTTATAACATTTGTTTCCAATGTTTGTTTTGACACATTGACAACTGTTCGTTCAAGCGAAAAAGTTGATTGATTCTCTGTGGTTGAGCTGATTGAAGGCTGAAAGGGTTCATGAGTCATCCTTTTGTTATTGAGTTTTTGAAATTTGCTAATTTGTTTATTTTTATAGATGTTGTAGACATAGTACGCCCTTTTATTCGTAAAATCTTCAACTTTCGCGAATCCGAATGGGACAGAGTCAATGCAAGATCGTATTTTGAATTTTGAATAATTTCGTCTGTTCGAAATATGTCATACCGATGTTGTTGTATTAACTTGATCAGTAGTTTTTTGCTTGCTTGGTGAAGAATTTCGGCACTCCCCCGGATGTCTTTCTTCGGAGATATTCTCACACATACCGGGAGAAGGTTGTTATCCCGACATCTTTTGAGAAAGTTTAACGATGTCAGCAGCCGTGATTTCTTTTTCTTCATGCACTCAAGCGATCGTATTTTGTTTGCAACTACCGCTCCGTAGCGGGTAATTATATATTGTCTTAAATTTTCACGATTCATACTTTAAATAAAACACTTTTTACCGGATATTATCGCGTATATTTTAGTTAATTTTAAAATTATTTCGACGTTTCGGCATCTTTGCAGTTGCCGTGGTCACGATAGACTAAGGTGTTGTTCATCTATTGCCAGTAATAAAAACTACATGATTGTCAATACATATTAACGCCATCTGTTTCTCAGTCTTCTCGCATAACGTCCCGGATTGACACAAAAGGCACTGACTGTGTCCTGAGTTTGCAGTCTAACAGTTTGCTGGTTTTTCATTTTGATGTTTTTAAGTATTGGATCCCATGTTGATGAAAGTTTCCAACCATCTTCTCTATTGAAATTTGGATGTTTTTTAATTTCAATAGTTTCTCTGACCATCCTAGGTATAAAATGTTTCTCTTTTGCTAGGATCTTCACGGTATCAAATCTTAAATAATGGTTGGGCTTGTCTATGGAATGTTCACAAACGGCAGATTTTGAGGTTCGTTTATTTTTAACATCAGAGATGTGTTCTTTAATGCGAGTTGACACATTTCGTTTGGTTTGACCGATATAAGAGAGCCCGCAGTCACAGTCGATTTTATAAACGCCTGGATCTTGTAAAGGGATGCTTGATTTTATTGGACGAAGATGCTGGCTTATCTTTGAGTGCGGCTTGTAGATAGTTTTGATTGAAGCTCGCCGAAGAATGCCTCCTATCTTGTCAGTAACACCCTTTATATAAGGCAGGAATGCTGGTCTTCGTTCAACTGTGAGTGGCTTTACGCGGTTTCTGCGACGGCGACGCGGTGTTTTTAAATCGTTATCCCGCAGCACTTTAACCAGGTGGTTGAGTTCCTCATTAATGTGTTGGGGATCGCAGATTCCATGTGCTCTCTGAAACAAAGAGTTGCCTACGGCAGATAATTGGCTCGGGTGGTGATGGGATTTCCCATTTAGATATCGGTCAGTGTGGGTGGGTTTCCTATAAACAGTATGGCTAAGTGTACCATCAGGATTTCTTTGTATTAAGACATCTAAGAAAGCTAATTTGTTCTCCTGCTCCAATTCCATAGTGAATTTAATTTTAGAATTAAGGGAATTGAGGTGGTTTAGGAATGCAGTCACTTCATGCTTAGGTAATATAGTGTAGGTTTCGTCAACGTACCTCTTGTATATCTTCGGCACAACAGGTGCCATTCGGAGCGCTTGCTCCTCGAAGTTCTCCATGTAAATGTCAGCTACAACAGGTGACACCGGAGACCCCATGGCAACACCATCAATTTGAATGTAGTAATTGTTATTCCACATGAAGTAGCCAGATGTTAAACATAGCTCTAATAGTTCTGCATATTCCTCGGGTAAGTTTGACTCACTTAGCTTCCTTTTTACTATATCAATGCAGTCTCTAACAGGTAGTGAGGTGAATAGAGACGACACATCAAAGCTAACCATAGTTTCATTGTTAGTTAACTTGAGATTTTTAAGGTCACTAACAAAATGGTAAGAATCCTTTACATATGCACTTGTCTTTCCTCGCAGTTGTGAGAGCACAATTGCTAAGTGCTGGGCCAGCTTGTAAGTTGGTGTGTCTAGCTGGCTCACAATAGGTCTCAAAGGTACTTTAGCTTTGTGTATTTTTGGTAACCCATACAATTTTGGTGGTTTTGCACTTGCTGGTGTTAACTTTTTCACATCTAAATGTAACAAATCTTTGTGTTTTTGTATTAAAGTGGATGTTTTCTTCATAATCCTGTTGGTGGGGTCGTAATTCACCATTTTGTATGTGTTTTCATCCGCTAACAACTCCAAGATTTTTTCGTTATATTCAGATGTATCCATCACTACGGTAGCATTTCCTTTATCTGCACGGAGAACTGTTAACTCGTCATTATTGCGTAAGGTCTTCAATGCAAGGCGTTCTTCTCTGGAAAGATTCGATTTCGGTAGACTATTGCGTCTTAATACGCCGGAGATATCTTGCCGTATACTTTCAGAATCTTCCTTTGAAAGTTTGTTTGTGAAAAGACAGTCTTCTACGCGACAGATTATGTCTTCTACCGGTATTCTAGACGGAGTTGGTGCAAAATTTAAGCCCTTCGATAAAACTTTTATAACATTTGTTTCCAATGTTTGTTTTGACACATTGACAACTGTTCGTTCAAGCGAAAAAGTTGATTGATTCTCTGTGGTTGAGCTGATTGAAGGCTGAAAGGGTTCATGAGTCATCCTTTTGTTATTGAGTTTTTGAAATTTGCTAATTTGTTTATTTTTATAGATGTTGTAGACATAGTACGCCCTTTTATTCGTTAAATCTTCAACTTTCGCGAATCCGAATGGGACAGAGTCAATGCAAGATCGTATTTTGAATTTTGAATAATTTCGTCTGTTCGAAATATGTCATACCGATGTTGTTGTATTAACTTGATCAGTAGTTTTTTGCTTGCTTGGTGAAGAATTTCGGCACTCCCCCGGATGTCTTTCTTCGGAGATATTCTCACACATACCGGGAGAAGGTTGTTATCCCGACATCTTTTGAGAAAGTTTAACGATGTCAGCAGCCGTGATTTCTTTTTCTTCATGCACTCAAGCGATCGTATTTTGTTTGCAACTACCGCTCCGTAGCGGGTAATTATATATTGTCTTAAATTTTCACGATTCATACTTTAAATAAAACACTTTTTACCGGATATTATCGCGTATATTTTAGTTAATTTTAAAATTATTTCGACGTTTCGGCATCTTTGCAGTTGCCGTGGTCACGATAGACTAAGGTGTTGTTCATCTATTGCCAGTAATAAAAACTACATGATTGTCAATACATATTAACGCCATCTGTTTCTCAGTCTTCTCGCATAACGTCCCGGATTGACACAAAAGGCACTGACTGTGTCCTGAGTTTGCAGTCTAACAGTTTGCTGGTTTTTCATTTTGATGTTTTTAAGTATTGGATCCCATGTTGATGAAAGTTTCCAACCATCTTCTCTATTGAAATTTGGATGTTTTTTAATTTCAATAGTTTCTCTGACCATCCTAGGTATAAAATGTTTCTCTTTTGCTAGGATCTTCACGGTATCAAATCTTAAATAATGGTTGGGCTTGTCTATGGAATGTTCACAAACTGCAGATTTTGAGGTTCGTTTATTTTTAACATCAGAGATGTGTTCTTTAATGCGAGTTGACACATTTCGTTTGGTTTGACCGATATAAGAGAGCCCGCAGTCACAGTCGATTTTATAAACGCCTGGATCTTGTAAAGGGATGCTTGATTTTATTGGACGAAGATGCTGGCTTATCTTTGAGTGCGGCTTGTAGATAGTTTTGATTGAAGCTCGCCGAAGAATGCCTCCTATCTTGTCAGTAACACCCTTTATATAAGGCAGGAATGCTGGTCTTCGTTCAACTGTGAGTGGCTTTACGCGGTTTCTGCGACGGCGACGCGGTGTTTTTAAATCGTTATCCCGCAGCACTTTAACCAGGTGGTTGAGTTCCTCATTAATGTGTTGGGGATCGCAGATTCCATGTGCTCTCTGAAACAAAGAGTTGCCTACGGCAGATAATTGGCTCGGGTGGTGATGGGATTTCCCATTTAGATATCGGTCAGTGTGGGTGGGTTTCCTATAAACAGTATGGCTAAGTGTACCATCAGGATTTCTTTGTATTAAGACATCTAAGAAAGCTAATTTGTTCTCCTGCTCCAATTCCATAGTGAATTTAATTTTAGAATTAAGGGAATTGAGGTGGTTTAGGAATGCAGTCACTTCATGCTTAGGTAATATAGTGTAGGTGTCGTCAACGTACCTCTTGTATATCTTCGGCACAACAGGTGCCATTCGGAGCGCTTGCTCCTCGAAGTTCTCCATGTAAATGTCAGCTACAACAGGTGACACCGGAGACCCCATGGCAACACCATCAATTTGAATGTAGTAATTGTTATTCCACATGAAGTAGCCAGATGTTAAACATAGCTCTAATAGTTCTGCATATTCCTCGGGTAAGTTTGACTCACTTAGCTTCCTTTTTACTATATCAATGCAGTCTCTAACAGGTAGTGAGGTGAATAGAGACGACACATCAAAGCTAACCATAGTTTCATTGTTAGTTAACTTGAGATTTTTAAGGTCACTAACAAAATGGTAAGAATCCTTTACATATGCACTTGTCTTTCCTCGCAGTTGTGAGAGCACAATTGCTAAGTGCTGGGCCAGCTTGTAAGTTGGTGTGTCTAGCTGGCTCACAATAGGTCTCAAAGGTACTTTAGCTTTGTGTATTTTTGGTAACCCATACAATTTTGGTGGTTTTGCACTTGCTGGTGTTAACTTTTTCACATCTAAATGTAACAAATCTTTGTGTTTTTGTATTAAAGTGGATGTTTTCTTCATAATCCTGTTGGTGGGGTCGTAATTCACCATTTTGTATGTGTTTTCATCCGCTAACAACTCTAAGATTTTTTCGTTATATTCAGATGTATCCATCACTACGGTAGCATTTCCTTTATCTGCACGGAGAACTGTTAACTCGTCATTATTGCGTAAGGTCTTCAATGCAAGGCGTTCTTCTCTGGAAAGATTCGATTTCGGTAGACTATTGCGTCTTAATACGCCGGAGATATCTTGCCGTATACTTTCAGAATCTTCCTTTGAAAGTTTGTTTGTGAAAAGACAGTCTTCTACGCGACAGATTATGTCTTCTACCGGTATTCTAGACGGAGTTGGTGCAAAATTTAAGCCCTTCGATAAAACTTTTATAACATTTGTTTCCAATGTTTGTTTTGACACATTGACAACTGTTCGTTCAAGCGAAAAAGTTGATTGATTCTCTGTGGTTGAGCTGATTGAAGGCTGAAAGGGTTCATGAGTCATCCTTTTGTTATTGAGTTTTTGAAATTTGCTAATTTGTTTATTTTTATAGATGTTGTAGACATAGTACGCCCTTTTATTCGTAAAATCTTCAACTTTCGCGAAATCCGAATGGGACAGAGTCAATGCAAGATCGTTTTTTGAATTTTGAATAATTTCGTCTGTTCGAAATATGTCATACCGATGTTGTTGTATTAACTTGATCAGTAGTTTTTTGCTTGCTTGGTGAAGAAATAATTTTAAAATTAACTAAAATATACGCGATAATATCCGGTAAAAAGTGTTTTATTTAAAGTATGAATCGTGAAAATTTAAGACAATATATAGATTTAAGCGTGTTAGATTACAATTATAATTATATACTTAATTTAGTAAATTTAAAAGTTACTATATTTTTTAAATTCATAACACTTCAATATGGAGGCTTAAAAGTAATTTGTCTGTTGGTAATCAAGTCACGCTATCTCATTACTATTCACATTCACCTTCACCGTTTTCATTATCATTAATAATACCATCATCATTACAATAAACGATAACAAATATTTATGATAGACCAGGCTGTATGGCGTAGTTTCTTTGCCTTTCTTATAAGATACACATTATCAAAAAAAAGTCTATGAAACTGAACTTGTTGGCGGGAGATGGACAAAGCAAAGCGGGCTTTTCATTGATTTTTCTCTTTTCTGTTTTTAACGTAGTGCGGCGTTAAGCGTATAATAATGATAGAGTATTGTGGTGTAAAAACTCATCGACATATGCATAAAATAGAAAACCCAATGAGGAACGCAGACAGTGCTTTTCGTTTACTTCCAAGAAGTCCGTTTGTTGATAGTAAGGTCAGGCTATCTAACTAAGTAGCCTAATTATATGTATAGACTTTCATCTTTATCGTCTTCATTGTCATACATAATATCATCATCATCAGAATAAAGAAGAAAAAATTCTGTTTATGATACACCAGGCCATGCAGTTGTTGGCGCAGGCAAAAGAACCACGCCAACAGGCAGTTTTGCTTACTAGATGTGCAGCAAACTTTTCCCCTATACTTGCATCAGAAGCAGTTGCCCGCTGTTTAGCCATTTTTAATAAGACTAAATCTGCCTTATGCCGATCCCTTAAGCTTTTCGATTTATGATAGGCAATATCGTGTTCTTTACAATATTCGTCTAATTTATTCACGCCTTTATCACCGCGAGTAAGTCTTTTAATCAGATTTGTGCCAGGACCGCAATAATTATATCCAGGTAAATGTAATTCAAAAGGTAAATGATTAATAAGCCAATTGAGAAGACTACTCTCTCCAATACACATCGTAAGACTGATCAAGCACACATTGAACACTTAATAAATACGTATAACGACTTTCATAAACGATTTTGAAACAATCATAATATTTTTTTTTCTTTATTATAATATATTCGACTTATCAATCCAGCAATTTTCAGCAGAAGAGAATCCTAACCATTTTACAAAAACCTTATTTCCTTTTTGTCTAAGAACTTTTTCAACTAGATATACATTATGATGTTTTGTCTTTTGAAGCTCTTGTACATAAAATGCTCCTAAAATAGGCTGACTTCTGATTGCGTCTTCAATTAAGTAGGTTACAGGAGTTGTATTCTGTATTTTTCGAATTTTAAATATTTCTGTCGACCAGTTGGGAGTATACCCCTTTTCAAAAGTTCCTTTATATTTACTGATACGCACATAATCACCCACTTTAAACTTATTTTTTGAACCAGCATTTTTTTCTGACTTAACATATTTTTCCAATATTCGTTTTTTATTAATATTATCCACATTTGCTGGGATTTCATCAATTGTTCGATGAAGAGTATGGTTGTATTCATAAATGACATTATCAAGAGTGCCATTTATCCAACTGTAGTTACCTTTTAAACTAAATTCTTTATACAATTTAGACTTAAGTGTTCTGATGAATCGTTCAACTATTGAGGCTTTTTTTGTTGAGAAAGTTGAATAGTGGTTAATGAAGAAGCATTTCATGAGTTTGTTAAATGTAACATTATAAAATTCTGTTCCATTATCAGTTTGTAGATTCTTAGGAACGCGACCTTTATCCAACAACATCTTAAAAGTGTTACAAACACTATCCTTGGATTTAGTTTTAAGAGGAAAGGCCCATCCATATTTTGAAAATGTATCGATTATGACAAGAATATACTTAAAATTCTTATTTTCTAGGGCAAAAGATTGCATATCAATTAAGTCTGCTTGCCATAGATCATCTATGTCTTTCATAATAACACGTCTTCGAGGAAAGTTTACTCTCGCATTTTTATGAATTTCATTGACCACATCTGCTTTGCTCATGTTTATATTTTGCAACTCTAATAATTTACAATAATGAGCGTTAGGTAGTAAGATAGAAGTACAAATATTATGTTTTAAAATTGATTCAATAATGAGCTATGTCAATGCTCATGGTAAACAAGTCTGTAATACTAAATCAAAGTCTTGTCACTGCTCCTATTTATTGTTTAATTATGTCAGCTTCTTTTAATTCTTCAACTATAGATAAAATTTCATTATCATGATTTGTATTGCCAGCATCTCTTGAAGCTACTAAAAATTTTAATCTCTCAACCAATTCATTGGGATCATCCCAATATATTAAATCCGTGTTACTTTTATACTTTTTTAGTTTTGGTAGGTTTCCTCCAAGTTTAATCTCACTTTGTGGTTTATCATTTAAATTTTCAGAAAATAATGGTTTGATTATTTCACGATATTTTATTCCTTTATCACCTCTTATTTGACCATTGGGGTTAAAATCTCTTTTATGCGCATTTGTGTAATGTAACATATCCTTATATACTAGTTTATCTTGGTTCGATATTAACTTTAAATCAGGTTTTCTTCGAAATAAAAGTTCTTTCAGGCCGGAGGTCAAATTGTATGCTTTACTATTATTTTTATCACCGAGTTTGATCAAAATTGTATTACCATTATTTAAACTATCAATTGTAGAAAATGATACAACCGAATTACCCATAAGCAATTTTTTGTTTTCATTTCTTATTCCAAACGGTATATTAACACCATCATATATATCATTAACGTCATCGCCTTCTAATGAAGTTTCTAAATAATCTGTGAATACTCTTTTAGAATTTTGTTCTGACAACTGTGCAGAGTTAAATTTTGAATCGTGACAATCACTGTACTTTGTAGATGAGCTAGCATTATTTTCATCCGATTCAATTTCTTCAAAAGTAGTCAGAGTTGTATTTTCTTTATTTTTTATTTTTTCTATAGATTTATTTGAATCCACTAGAGATTTTAAAGGATCTGCCACCGGTTTTAGCATTTTATCAAGTGCCAAATTCATTGTATGTTCCTGAGTTTTCATTTGTTTTATTTTATTTTTTATGGAGTCAACAGACTTCATTAATTCTATTTTAATACTTTTATCCATTTTTGTAACCACAACTGTGCTCAACTAAGAAAGGAATAACACTAGTAATTTTCTTGTAAAAAAATAATTTATATATAAGTAGGTACAAATGTATCTCTGTTCATTCAAATTTAAAAAAAATATCAAAATTCTGTCTGTACCTTCCATTATTTAATGATGACTCTTTGTTAATCAAAAGAAAGTTGAAAGGATTACCCCAAACAGTTTTACAAATATCTTTGAACTGATTCCATGATAGATCAGAGTTGACATGTTCTTCATAGATGTGCTTTAAGTTCACATCATCTTGTTTAAAGATTATTATAAAGTTAGCATTATCGCGTAACAACTGTTTCGGGATTTTTGAGTAGGTTTGCGATAAATAAAAGCAATCAATTTGCTTATGTCTACCCATACAGAAATAATTACGGATGTTTATTTGATTCTCACATACGACATCATCAAATATAAATACAGAATTTGGTAAAGCTTCTCTCGGAGATATGACATCTTTACCATCATTGAACTCATAAAATTTTATCTGAGGCACTCTTCTTAACACTTCTCGAAAAAACAATATTTTGGCTGAAAGTTAGTCTTCGAGTAAAGGTAAAGATTTTGAAATTTAAGCCCATTTTCATGCATTAACAAACTGAGCACAACGTTTGTTTTACCACAATTTGAGGGACCACAAATTATACAACGAATCGTATTTGGCAACAAAGCGCTATGTCTAATCTCTTGAGGAGACTCATCAATATTTATATTTTTAACGTTTAGTGATATGCGTTGTTTGATCAACTTCATCTTGTCAATTAATTTAATTATTTCCTAACACTAACATATATACTTTATTTTGGTATAAATTTAGACTTGTCTCTACAGGAATGGTCCTATTCTCATCTTACAAGATCTAAGAAATGTTGAAAAGTATTCAAATCAAAACAATTTCTTCTATATAAAGAAAGCCATGTGACACGTATGCGAATGAAATATAGTTCATATTTTGCATAATGTGTATAAAAGTAAATGCTTCACAATATTTTATAACAAAGTTTCTTACACGTCTTTCAGCAAGAACGTTTGGTAAGTGCAATAAACAGTTTAATTTTATTAAAATAATCCCTAGTATTATTAGCAGAATTATTCATTCTTACTTAATTTGTTGAAATTTGTTTCAGATCATGTCGATCGATGACTCGAACCCTATCACTAATCCTTTTTACTATGCTCAAGATGTGGATGGCTATTTAAAAGAATTGGAAGATCAGCAGCGCCTCCGAGATATAAAATTAATAAGCAATGAAGAGCAGCAGTCCAAATCAAAGAAAGCCTCGAAAAAAAGAAAATGTTCACAAACAGCGTCTTCATCTTTTATCATACGTCAAGATTCTGCTAAGCGAGGTCGACGCATTATTCAAATTAATATATTTGAAGTTAATAATCAAGAAGAAATTAATGTTCATAATCTCAATGCTAACATAAGTGCGCAGTATATTGTGGAAGATGCATATGATGAAGTAATGGATGCTACTAATAATATTATAAAAAAAATTTGTCAAAAACTGTATGAAAACTAGTTATTTTTTTATAGTTATCTACTAGTTTCTATTCAATATTCCGTTAACTGTCGATTTAGTGGTATGAGAATTTTAGGTACTTAAAATGTTTTTTACTTATATTGGAATATAAAACTGTGAATTTAATTTATTGTGTGTGTTTGTGTGTGTGTGTGTGTGTGTGTACGTGCGTTTGCTGTGAATTCCAGTAAATAACTAAAAATATTATATTAATGTAATTACTTATGTAAAAGTATTAAATAAAGGGAAAATTTACTGATAATTGCCTTGTTTTATTGAGGATCTAGAAAGTAAAGAAATACAATAAAACAAAAAATATTTTTAAAATTTATATTTATTATACGCTATACAATCATAACTTAACATTATACTCTTATCTAAAATAACTGTGCATCATTATTATAACTTAAATAATATATAGATACAACACATTAACATTCCTGCATTTAAACTGTAGCGGCTATACATTGTTAGTAAAGTCAGCAAAACCCCAGACTGGACTGCCGCGTGTTCTAGGCAGCCAGTCGTCTGCGCAACACCGCCTCGCGACCGGATCTCTTCGAAAAAACAAATGAATTTTAAAAATTAAAACAATATAAAGACAATAATATTAAAACATAGTACTGTAATGACCCCATGGCAAGCTTTCAATTTTATTTTGCGCTACTTGTCTCTTATCATCGTTACTACTGAGAACTAATTTGTTAATTTTCTGAGTAAATACTTTGTGATTTTTTGATTTAATAATACACATAGTGTCACTCAAATTTTCATTGCAAAACAAAGCTTTTTTATATTTTTCTATATCGAGTTTCTTAGTAATTGACTTTTTAATGCCTTTAGCTTTTTTTATTGAAGCAGCTTGGGACTTTATACAATACAATTTTGCCCTCAAACCCACAAACTCTTCAACAATGTCACCACCCATTTCATCTTTAAAAAAGCCAGGTATTTTAGCATTCGCTTTCGGTATATCATACACATTATCACCGTGGAAGTTACTTGTGTCAAAATATCGTATGTGATTCTTTAAATCTACGTAAAAGTCTTCGGTATATAATAAATATAGAAGGCTATCTGTATCTGTATAACAAAGACGAATATTATTACCATATATACGTTTCATCACAGAGTAGTGAAATCGATACAAATGACTTTTAGCAATTTCTAGAATTGTAAATCCTACATAAATTGGTCGATCGAGTATAATTTTTGTTTGCTGCATTTGAATAGCAACCAAAGATTCCGAAATTATCGATAAGTTTTTAAAGTTTGGTGCACTTATGTATTTTTCAGCTCCACATATTTTATTTGTAGTATTGTGATTATCTCTCCAGACATTAACGAGCTTAACATCAACTTGTTTTCTTTTATTTTCAATGGTTTTACCAAAAATCGAATTATTTTGCTTTTTGAAAAAGTCTCTTTCGAAATCAGAAGTAGCTTTTTGCCTGAGAGCTGTATTTAATGAAATATAAGGCTCTAAAAACTTGCTTTGATGAAACGACAAAATTCTATGTATTTTTAGTATCTTTAATCCATTTTTTAGACATTCTTTTAAATGAATGTAATGCACAACATACTTATATTTGTCGTAAAGATTGGCAGTTAATTTAGTATAAATAAAACACTTTTTACCGGATATTATCGCGTATATTTTAGTTAATTTTAAAATTATTTCGACGTTTCGGCATCTTTGCAGTTGCCGTGGTCACGATAGACTAAGGACTAAGGAACACCTTAGTCTATCGTGACCACGGCAACTGCAAAGATGCCGAAACGTCGAAATAATTTTAAAATTAACTAAAATATACGCGATAATATCCGGTAAAAAGTGTTTTATTTAAAGTATGAATCGTGAAAATTTAAGAAAATATATAGTTAATTTAGTACTCTTAGATCCGAAAGGAATACATTTTTCAGGGGCAAATGGTAAATCGGAGTGGTAATCATGAATTTCAGGTGGATAATGAAGATCAACTTCAAGAATATAGCCGGTATCAGAATTATCAGATAAGCTGCTAATATCAAAACATATTATTTCATCACTTCCCAAAAATCTGAAATTTCCTGTAGGTTGCTTTTGCATCATGGCATAGCCATATAAGTTAACACAGTCTAAGTAAGCTAGAAAACTATGAGGCTTTTTATCATTGTAATCGTTTAGATACTTATTGTTAGCCTTCGCATATCTTAAGGCACACTGAACAAGGCCTCCCCTGATACCTTTTTCTATCATTTGATAAATTTCAATATCAGATATAAGATCTAGTTTTACTTTAGTGAATAATAACATCGCATCCCAGCTCAATGATGGTGAGGAAACATAATAACAAGGATCAAGACCATAGTAGTGCAAACTCATTGTTCTAAATTTCTCAAAAACATCGCAAAGCAACAGAACATCACATTTTAGGTATAAATCCGTATATTCTCCGATGTTTTTTATATTAAAAGTATTCCAAACAGTTAAGGCGTGTCTAAAGTCTTCATCACTTATAGATTCTGCTGAGAGTTTGTTATAAAAATATGAGGATTCCGGTAATTTAGTTTCATTGTACCGCGCCCACGAGTCGATATAATCATAACAGTAAATACCTTTTTTACAAACAAGATTGAATAAGTCTGATCTGTGTAAAATGATCGCAAATTTTTAAAATCATCTGGTTTCATAGTTTTTACTAAATTATCAAGACTTGAGCTTAAAAAGTTAAAAGAATCAATAAATTTCATTTGCGCTACGTTCTTTTGATCAATCGGAATAAATTTTGTAAAAGATATAAATTTTTCTTTATTTTTTGGGATAAGATTTATTCGACCGCACACTGCTGAAAGCTCCTTTATAAATAAATGACAGTCATAGCCCGAAAGATTATGAAAAATTATTGGTATAAACGTGCAAGCCTTAGTATTCAAATTACACTTATTGTGAGTCGGACCCCTATATTTTCCAGTAAAATGATCATGATCTGCTATAATTTGGTCACTGCTAGTAAACTTATGTCTACAAATATAACATTCAGTCGCATTATTAAAGGAATTTTGTTCAATTTCTGTTAAAGGTATCATGGGTCTAGAAACTGATAGTATGTTATATAGTCTTTGTAGATCACTGACAAGAGATTCGACAAATTTATTTGAACAATTTGGACCTCTATACGAAATTATTTCATTGAGTTCTGGGTTACTTTCACAACAAATAAAATAAGCAAAACAAGTAGCCTCATGAATTTGTATGTTTTCTACATGTGCCGATCTATTTTTATCCGAATATTCTCTTAATAAACTTTCAAAGTCACCATAAATAACTATTGGTATCCTTTGAGTTCTTTCAAAGTTGCAAAAAGAAAGTTTAGTATCACTATCAGGAAGAACTGTTTGAACTCTTGCGCAGTTGTGATTATTTAATTTTTCTTTTTTGTCAAAGTACGTAAAACATTCGTCACACAAATGTATTTTAGATTTATGTTTCGTCAGTTGATTGTGAACAAGCTTCTCAAATTTTTTTATTAAACAAAAATGACCTTTTCCATTTTTACAGATGTACAATAAATTGACATGATTCAACTGACGACTGCAAGTTCTGTATAATGGTCCAGTGACCCTATTATTTTTATCTAATCCATATACATTTACACTTATATGGGTATTATTATGTTCAAATTGCTTAATGTCATCGAAGCTAGGTGGAAACGACATACCCCTCAAGTTGAAAATATTGGAATAATGTGGGTATGATGAAACTCTGTTCGGATTATTTTTTGCTGGATACATATATGCTACTATAGACCATAAAAAGCAGTGATTATCATTATTATTAATATTCAGACATGATTTTGTATTAGAAATATATTTTGGTAAGGGTATAAATGATCCAACTCTTAATGGATTATATTTAACGATGTTCATTTCTATGTGACTTATGGAATCGATAGTCCAACCTGACTCACATAGTTCAAACTCTGAACATTTGTTTGTTAATGTTTCAACAAACGAGTCATAACTTAGCGATAAGTCGGTATTTTGGAATATGGCGATATATTTAGTGTTAAAAGATTTAAGGGATATTTCCTCATTCTTAGGTAAATAATACGAAACGAATAATTCAAAATTAATTTTGATGGACACATGTTTCGACAAATTGTCTTTTATAAGTCTAAAAACTGTTTTGGAAATTTGAGTCAAAAATAATTCTGGTGAAATACTACCATCTTGAGGACTTATTTTATAACTTATTATTTTATTACGGAAAGCATTAGCAATTATTTGGACGTTATCGTATTCAGTACGTATTAAACAGTTCGATTTGTGAATAAAACTCCTTAAATGAGAAGAATACCTTGAAACGTTAGTATTACACGTTTGACAGTAGTACATAATTTAGCAAGTATTAACGTTTAACTGTTGAAATATTAAGTATTTTTTAAGCTTATCAGTTTTAGGATTTTATGTTTCAGTTTCTGAAATAAATAACTATGCACAGTTAAGGTTAAATATAATATAATATGTAAAAAAAAAATGATATAATATAAAACGTTATAAAATGTTGTAAATATACAATTTATAAAATATAAGAATTGGAAGGGTATAGCACGGGTTGGATACGTCCGTACTCTTCCTTGGCCGCCGCAACCAATTGTGTGACGGCTTTCCAAGTCTTCGAGCCTTCATTCGTTGCAGAGCGTAACGTGACCAAGGCCAGTTTCCATCGGTCCTTCTGCAGGGACTCGATTTCTTTGGTGTTATACACCCTTAGCTCGATGAAGAAGTCGCCGTGTCTTGTAGGGTCCGACTGCAGGGTGTAGCCGGAGCCCGTGCGTCGTGACAAGTAGCTGCGAAGCGCAGCTGCGCGTACCGGCGCACGATGCAACTCTTCCTCGTCCTGTAAAAATGTAAATATTATAAAAAGTTCGATGAAAGTATTTTTATCATTACCATATGAAAAAATAATTTTCCTGATTCAACCAATAAACAATTAAGTTATTGATTTCCAAAAAAAAAGTACTCAACATATTATGAAATACTCGCAAGTATATAATTATGCTAATTAACTGCTATGCAGTTTGACGAGTTCAAATTTAAAATAAACTTATGCGGGCTCAAAGTAGGTATGTAATGCACAAAAAGTGTAAACAAATACCTCTGAGTCAATCAGTGCCCAGGATTTGCGTTTTTTGGACGGCGGCGGCGGAGGTAGTTCGCCGGGATCTGAGTCGCAATCACTCCCAAAGAGGCTCCGCAGAGTAGGCTTAGCTGCTTCAGTCTTCTTCGGTTTCGGCTGGCGGGGCTTCGAGTCCTTTTTTCCGCGACTTGTTTCGCTCTTCTTGCTTGTTGAGCAAGAAGCGGGGCTTTGCGATGCTCCAGCACCGGCTTCTTCGTCCGAATAGAAAGGATTAGTCGACCTGTAAATATACGTAAATATGTTTTTATTAGCACGACATATAATATGACCACTGTTTTCAACTTTATGCTAACATAGTTATAGTTCCTGTCAAGTAACACATCAAAATCGAGCGAAGTCATTCAAAAATAAATAGTAATAGTTGTTAAAAATTAAAGTTTTTATCAACCAAGCTGAAAAAAATCGAATTCGGAGCCTTCCGATCGTGGCGCAAATATAAACAAAGTCTTTAAAATGTAAAAACACTGAAAACAATCCACTGTCCTCCCAGCTCGAACGCGATTTTCAGTGTTTTTACATTTTATTTAAAAACAATATTTAGCATGATATACACACAAAAAAATCAGTAAAAATAAACAAAGTCGTTGATCGAGAAACCATGTAGGCAATAACAAGATAAAAATACTTGGAGAAATACTTGGAGTATTTGTAATAAGTATTTGTGATATAGTTGGAATAAGAAAAAACTTGGAGAATTACATACATACTTGGTTTTCCGGCTTCCACTGCACTATCACTAAAACTTCACTAATAATTAATTCACACTTGTCACTCCGCGATTGAAAGAATTACAATAAAAACCTTAAGCACAGTCGGGGTATTTATACACACAAAATATTAAGATATGTTCATATAAGCTCGCATCAATTTTAAATTAAATTTCAATAATTGTTATTCTAGGCTGCATAGACCTTATGGTTACAGTAGATAAAGCCTATTATTAACATTTGATATTTAATTTCTCGTTTTTACTGTATGTGCTGCCTAATGTTCCCAATAAGGGTGTAATCGTAACGCAGCGATGCAAAGTCGCGCCATCCGAGACGAAATTCTAAAAAGGAAATCGAATGTACCTCGTGTCTGATTCTAATTCCAACCTAATTACGAGTATTAATCAATTATTTAATATTAATATACCTATATTATATATTATTTACAAATACTATATTTCAAAGTAATTATTTGCTGCTTTTAATTACTAAACGTATTTTGAATTTTTAAAAAAATTGTTTTTTTTATTTAAAAATAATTTACTTTTTGCCTTTAGCAAAGATCAAAACTGGTTTATAACTTAAAGCTATCATAAAGTAGGAAAACCCGTAATTTCAGTATTCTGAAAAACTACTGCAAAACTTTATAGAAATATTTTCATGGAACGACATGTACCTGAAAAACAACCTTTCAAACAATCGAGTGATCGGTGAACCTTGTTTATTATATCTATGGTGAACATAAAGACAGAAAAACAAAACATTATCTTTGTATAAATGATAAAGTATGACCTACGAAACCAAAAAGAATCATCAAAATCAATTCATAATTATCTAATTATTGTGTGACAAACATACAAAAAACATGCAGTCGAATTAAGAACCTCCTTTTTCGAATTTCGTTGAAAATAAGCTATGATGTATCAGTTTAGTTTGGTTGATCCGATGTTTATTGTATTTATCAAAATATGAAGATCCATTGCAAACGATTAAAATAAAAATATAATTCAATTATTTACCATATACGTATTATAATAATTTCAAATAAATATTCTTTTTGTTGCAGTTAGTTTCCGAAAACTTTCCGTTAGTGTATAAAATCAATACATAATATTAAACGAATCTGAGTGAATTTGTCTCGTATTTGGTAATGACATTCAGTAAAAGATATCGCGCGTGCATGTGTTTTCAATATATAATGTATACGTATTAGCCGAATGTAAACTTATGATACCTACCTATTACAATTTTCAAAATACTGAAAATTATTTCGATTGCGACATTAATAAGATAGGTAATTTACGAAAGCCAAATAAAAAACTTTTTATAGCGTTATCTACATATTTCTCGGATAAACTTTTGTATTAAATTCACCGACTAGAGAATAAAAGAACATTTTTCTGTATATTTAATGTAATGTCTAATTAATATAAATATATAAAATCCCCAGACAAAAACACCAACTACATGACCCCAAAGTAAGTGAAGCTTGTGTTATGGGTTACCATACAGCAAACTAGGACGGAATCTAGAATACAATACAAAAAATACATAGCAAACACCCAGACCCGGAACAAATATCTGTAGATTGTACAAACATTTGTCCCGCTGCGGGAATTGAACCCGCGACCTCTCCTCTGGACGCCGGCTCTTCGCTCATCGCGCTACAGAAGTCGTCAATATATGCTTTGTTTTGTTGCTAGATGGAGTTATAATGATCTTTTAACGAAAACATTTCATAACGTGGAATAAAAACTTATAAGAAAATATACCTATGTGTGTGTGTGTGTGTGTGTGTGTAATAAGCATAAAACGCTATAGCTTTGCGATTGTGATTTTCTGGTTTTAGTACCGACATGCCAGCATCACCTACCTACACCATTGTGATTCTTCTACATATAATGTATACCTATTAAGGCATGCATTTACTAATGATACCTAGTCCTAAGTTTTAAATACTTAAAGTTATTTCGATTCTGATAATAAATAGATAGGTAGTATAAGTAGCTTAACTAGGTACTATAACATCGCTTTATTTAAGAAAGCTGAAAATATTTTTTCATAGCGCCATCTAAACATATTTTTACGCAATATGATCACTGCATCGACTGGCGAATCAATTAGGTTTCTATATTAAATATATGTGCGTTGTCGCCAGATGGCGTAATACTGCTAATTGACTAAACTATTTAATTAAAAGCGTTTAATGTGCAAATAATAACACATTACATTATTTATATTTTTCAAAACAGACATTGATTCAACTAACGTATTTAATTGTATATAATATATGTTTACAAGCATTAAATTTAATGAGATATTTGTGAAAATCCTAAAACGCGCTATTACTGTTTTTATAATAATCAGTATATATTGAACTATTTCATGTGTAATAAGTGACTGGTTAGATGCAAGATATGCTATACGAACCCGCTCAATCCTATACTGTGATTGCATTTAACTTAGTCAAGTGTTGTCAGCGATGGTTAGTAAGACTTGAGCAATCTGAAAGCTATTCAGTGACAATAAATAACGGCACATAATACCTACCTAACCTACCAATGAATTATATAACTAAATGCCAATTATACAAACAACCCAGTAGTCATACCCACAAGCCGTGCTGTGCAAATCTACTCAGTGAAATATATAAAGTACCTATTTATTAACCCACCAAGCACACCACGGTGACAAGGGTTTTGCTATTTTTTTTAACGATACCTGGCCCTAGCGGTAAAAACCCTCGTCCGGTCTACCAAACGTATTTGTTGCGTATGATATCGCATTGATAAAATTGGGGGTTCTGCATCACTGCATGCGAGTCTGCATCACACAGCTCGCTGCAACGTTTTTGTTGTAAGTGAAGTCGTGCAGATAAAATTGGGGGTTCTGCATCACACAGCACGAGCGCAGCGAGGGCAAGTGATGCAGAACCCCCAATTCTACCCTACTACCGTCTGCTGTGCAGTATGAGGTCGCGCGTTGTCGTGCAGGAGCAGTGGACCCGAACGATTGACCACAGCTGGTTGGAGACGTGCGAGCTTCTCCATCATTGTGTTCAGTTCTTCACAGTACACATCTGCAGTAATGCTTGTCCCGTTTGGCAAGAAGCTGTGATGAATTACACCCGCGTTAGACCACCAAACAGTGACCATCACTTTTCTAGGGGTAAGTTTTCGTTTAGGGCATTGTTTGGGTGCGGAACCAGGGTCCAACCAACTTGCTGAGCGCTTACGATTGTCAAACAGGATCCATTTCTCGTCACAAGTAACAATGCGGTTCAGAATTCCTTCATTTGTATGCCTGCTGAGCAGTGCAAGGCACGTCTCCACGCGTACTTCGCGCTGGCGGTCATTGAGTTCGTGGGGTACTGTTACGGAGCGGGTCTCGGTTAAGTTTTTAAAAAAAACTATTTAATTACACAAACGATTATTTATTTATAAAAAACACAGAGAAAACTATACGCGACGGAGGTCCAATCCAATACTGAATAAAAGTAACGATTTCTAACGCGGTTTAGACTTACGTCGGTTTCCTATTGCATTGACGTCAATGCAATGGGAAACTCAGCGATTTTATTTTATATACTAAATAATGCAAATTGAGATATAACAACCCCCCCGTTAAGATCGATCATCACGTCTCAAAGTGATGAGAGATTAATTCAAAACTAACGCGAGAAATTGGACTTTCGTTTGGCACATACAATAAAAACAGAAATCACTTAATTGCTAGCATTGACACAACAACGTAGAAAACATAATACAATAAAATAAAATGCAATAAAATAAAAGACAATAAAATGAAATATTTTAGGAAACTAATACAAAGGTTTTTTTTTTATTTTTATTTAATTTATTATTATTTTCAAAACACTAAATGATCATTAACTTATTTTATAAGTATTAAATGTGGAACTTAACTTAAACTAATTCATTACCGTATTTAACTAAGTAAAACTATACATTATGATCCTTTATGAAATATGTTAAGACAACATTCCTTTTCAAAGGGGTTGGCGTGCTAACACAGGTTTCCTCCACCACAGAATCATTTTTGGTTGTGACCTTAAAGACAACAAGGGATGTTGGTTGATCAGTGTGAGATCTAGAGTTGTTACACTGATTAAAAATCTGTATACAACACGGCGGTTTGTTACAAGTTATATTTTTACGACATTTATACAGTAGATATAAAATAAACATGATGCTGCTAAGTAGACTGATAGACATATAATGAGTGCCATATGTCTCGAAGTGAGACGGGTTTTCTAATTTTTCTAATTCATTCTCCATTGACCGGAGATGGATGCTAGCATGTAACAATGAATCAAGATTGCCAATATTTTTTAAACTAGAGTGTGGAAGTTTTGAAAAAGTTTTATTTATCTTTGAATGCTCGCAACAATCGTCCAATAAAATATTAAAATTCGACACCGTGTTAGTCACATTACCGAGTGGCGTTTCGCCTACCGCGGTGAACTGTAGTGTTTTATAGAATGCCTTACAGTTTCTAGGTAGAGTTAAGATTCCGGTTCCAAATAATATTACATCCTTGTTTGAATCATATTTTTCGCAACTTATATGGCATTTACCTGGTTCCGATTGAACATAAATCCAAAGATTAAAACTAATTTTATGAAATACGTCTATCGATCCATGGATTAACCTAGTCACACAAGTGTCTGGCAGTTTAGTCACAACCTCACTCAACAGAGTCGTTTCGCACGTAGGATTGGCTATAACGGAAAACATGTCTGAAAGCACACACACAAAACACTTTTCACTAATAAGTTTGCACTTTTCAATGTCCCTTATCAGTGAGTAAAACATGCGATCACTTGTTACTGCTACATATGAGCTAGTTGGTTCGATAAGAATATAAGTGTCTGGTTTCAATATATCATAAGGGACTGGTAATGGGATTATATTATATAAGTTATAGGTTTGGGGTAGGACTAAGGGAATCATAAGAACGAATACTATTCTACTTTGATAATAATAACAAACTAATTTAGAGATATCGGTTATCTCTTGAATGTTTTGTAAGGTTAAAGATACAGGTAAATCATAATGGCTAGGTAACTTATTTCTATGCTTATCTAATTCACTATATAATTGATGAGGACTGAGTACAGTCGGATGCAACACGTTTAGTTTCGCGAATAAAATAGCGTTGTTTATGTCATCGATATCAAATGACGACGTTAAGATTATTGACTCTAAAGAGTTAGATAAAGAGTTTATTTGAGATTTAATTGGAAGTTTATCATTCGTGTTGGAAACTGTTTCTAAGATTTTATGTATCATTTCCATGTTTTGTAAAAGATGCATTTCATTTCGGTTAACTTTGGACAAAGTATTATTAAATGACGTGATGGTAGATTGTATAACATGGATATTATCTTTCATGAGATAAGCGATATGTTTTTCATCTGTCTGTACGTTGTTGATCGCTTCCGAGAATTTAACAGCATCCTCGGCGTCTAATGTACCGAAGATAGTTTTTAAGAGAGATCCTCCTAGGTCGAGAAGACCTCTTTTAAAACGTTTATTATGTCTATCACTTTGAAGTAAATATGATATGGAAGAAAACTTATTTACATTAATTAAATGCGGATTTTTCAACGCGGAGAGTGAATTGGTACAGTCTGTTTGTATCTTAGATGACGTCAGAGAGTTGCAGAATACATTGAGCTTTTCCAATAAGAACTCTATTTTATCTAAATTTGGTTGAATATGACTTATATCTAAGTATGCTAAGACTTTCCAGTCATTATTGGTAAACTTAACATCTAAGAGCTTATCGAAATAAAGTCCTGGACTACTTATTATGGGCGATACGTACTTTGATCTGGCTAGCGGTGATAGCGTAGATCTGAAATAGGACGAAAGACTTATGTTATGATAACTTATACCTATTGTTATATTTACTAAACTAAGACATTATGACGAATCGTCACTGGCCGGTTTTATTTCGTCGAAATGATGACGTACGTGTTTACGATTAATAAGTACTGTGACGGTATGGTTACCGTTAAGCTTTATTATTTTATAGGGGCCTTTCCACACTTGGGATAAAGCCTTATTTTGCTTGTGATGACAACGAACATAGACCATGTCACCCGCGCTATAAGAAATAGGTTTCGTTCGAGAGTCGTAATATTTTTTTGATTTTTCTTTAGACGTCTGAATATTTTGAAGAGCTTTCTGTCGGCTATAATAAAGACGATGATTAAGTGCTCGAATGTAATCGGTATAAGTGTTATTATCTAGGACGTCTATGCTAGATGGTAAATAGGGTTTAAAACCAAACAATAGTTCTAAAGGGGAGTATCCCGTCGTGCTATGCACGTTTGAATTGTAGGCTATCATAGCGCTCGGGACATAAAGGTCCCAAGTGTTTTGATTTTCACCTATATAAGACCTCAATAAAAATATTTAAAAATGTAGCAATAACAAATAATAATATGTTTCACTTACAGGGTCAACAGGATCACGAAGAACTTGAGCGGCATTTCAAGGTAATACGTCCACAGGGCCACAGCGGCGGCGCGTCTCCAGAACGCGACTAGTATCAGGGACAGCAGGAACAGCGGCAGGCAGGCCAGGGCGGTGACCAATCTGAGGGACCGCAACGCAGCAGCGCTGGCAAGCGGCGATATACTATCGCCTCAGCAACGGCGACGAGAATAGAGCACCGACAGTAGCGATGCTTTCAGCAGGACGTCTGCAGCGGGGACGTCTTCAGCAAGATGTCTTGAATGAGACGCCTTCAGCGGTGACGTCTTCAGCGGGACGTCTTCAGCGAATGTCTTCAGCAGCGATGGTAGTAGAACTGCTGCAGTGGCGATGGCGGCTGCGAGGTTAGGTAGTGGCCGTGCGTACTTCGCACTGGCAGAATGTGGAGAATGACTTTGGTACTGGTCTGCAGGCTTACGAAGTAAGGCTGACTGTCGAGACTCAGTCTGCACAAGAGTTTGACGAAGCGGACACAGAGATGAAATAGTCACAGAGATAAATCACGCTCCGGAGTTGGATTGACGCAGTACAGTTTTTTGGTATAATTTTTATTCACGACCCGTTATTAAATACCAGTGGAACGAAAACGGCTAATCAACACTGGTATCCCACTTCTGACACCACTGTTACGGAGCGGGTCTCGGTTAAGTTTTTAAAAAAAACTATTTCATTACACAAACGATTATTTATTTATAAAAAACACAGAGAAAACTATACGCGACGGAGGTCCAATCCAATACTGAATAAAAGTAACGATTTCTAACGCGGTTTAGACTTACGTCGGATTCCTATTGCATTGACGTCAATGCAATGGGAAACTCAGCGATTTTATTTTACATACTAAATAATGCAAATTGAGATATAACAGTACCCATTTGTCAAGCTTTTTTACCTTGCCAATTTGACGCAAATGGACCAATATTGTTTTGATGCTAACGTCGAAAGCTGCTGCTAATTCAGCCGTGGATTGAGTTTCATCAGCATCCACAATTGCCTTTAATTCGTCATTGTCGACCAAAGTTTTCGGACGACCACGGGGTTCATTTTTCAGGTCAAAATTTCCAGAACGGAAGCGGGTAAACCAATAACGGTTGGTGCGTTTGTTTGTAGTGTTCGCTCCGTAAACGTCGTATATGTTGCGTGCCGCTTGTGCCGCTTTGCTGCCACGACGGTACTCATACTCCATAATTACTCGAATTTTTAACTTATCCATGATGACGAAAAACGTTCGAATGCGTTGAAAAAAAAAACACTAACTATCAAACAAATGACGATTTTAGAATAAGAATTCCATGTTTGTCAAATAAAATTAATTTGAAATTAGAATTATCTGTAAAAAAAAAATATTTTCATTTGAAATGGCCAGTACGGCAAAACGGCAGTTTCATAGGTAAAGACCTATTATATACACATAATATCTTATTCAATCCTAACAAAATCTCTGACACTACAAGAGCTACTAGTCTAAAATGTCGGATGGACATGTACGTGAAGGCAGGAATTTACAAAATTGTACCTTCAAATGAATAAATTGTATGAAATTAAATTCAAATTCAAATTTCAAATTTCTTTATTGCTTATCACATAACATTTAAGATCTTAATTAGGTATAGTTGTAGTTCTTGTGATACCCCGTAGGGGCACTGCAATGAGTGAGGGACATTACATTAAGCTTATTACTAGTTACCAAAATACAAATACTATACATATTTCTTTTAAAGCTTACCCAATAATAATTTCTATTTTTACCTTATTTTCCCATTTTTACATTAATATATCATTGTTTTATATTAAATATTTTAACATATATATTTTTGTAAGCTAAGCATTATATAATATTAGTAAGTAACGTTTCGTGTTTAATAATACTACTATGTTACAAAAAAACAAATAGTGACCTATTATTGGTTTATCCTACAGGTTATTTATACGAGATTTTATATTATTTAAGTATGTATTGTTGTTAAATTGGTAGGTATGTTAAAAAAGGCAATTAAGTACACATTGAGTTTGATGAATTAAATTTAGTAGTGAGTAGCTACTATATGTTAAATTAAGTTAGGTATGTTTCTTTTTTAATAAATTATTTATCTGTAGCTTCCTTTTTATTTTAATCAACTTACTATTACTATCATTATGTGTTGATTATATGGTATAGTGACATCATGTGACATTTCTCTGGTAGGTATTTATTTAAATTTGTATTATTTTGGTGGGTTAATGTGTGTGTTTTTAAATCGGTTGGTAGATTATATAAATGTTGTAGGGTCAGCTGTACATTAAGCTAGTTAATTAAAATTTTCTTTTAGGTATTCTTTAACTGAATAGTAGCATTTTCTGAGAAGAAGTTGTTTTAGTTTATTAATAAATTCTTTATCTTTGGCTTGGTTTTTTATATTTTCAGGTAAATGATTATATATTTTTATTGACATTTCCAGCGGGCCGGACGATAGTAGTTTGAGTCGAGACGGTGGTGCTACTAGTTGCTTTCTTCGACTCGGTCTCAGGGAGTATTTTATTGGTATGTCTTCGCGTTTAGTGTAGTATTCTGGATATTTTCTAACAAATTTACAGATTTCCAATATATATATACATGGAAGTGTAAGGATTCTATGGTGTATGAAGTGAGGTTTACAAGTGTCCGTTTGTTCGATACCGACAAGGATACGCAGTAGTTTTTTCTGGGCCGTGAACACAGATGGCGCATCCACGCTGCCACCCCAGAGGATGACACCGTAGCTGAGCCATGCATGCGCATACGCGTAGTATGTGATCAAAGCAGTTTTCAGATCGGTTGTCTTTTTTACTTCGCGGAGCGCGTATACAAATCTTGCCAGTTTCAAACGAACTTTTTTGACATGGTCCTTCCAGTTTATATGTGTGTCTATATCTATGCCTAGAAGTGTAAAATTCTTAACGGTTTCAATTTCTGTGTTTTTAAATTTGAATTTAATGCCTATAGGGTGTTTTTGATGAGGGTGGAATGTTATTATTTTTGTTTTATTAAAATTAATATCTAAATTGTGTTTGTGAAGCCAATCTACCGTTTTCTGAAGGATGTTGTTGATTTTTTCATTTATGCCGGAGTTACTATCGCAAGAGGTAAGAAGTGAGATATCGTCAGCGAATAAGACACATGGTTCGCTCATGATTTTTGGCAACTCATTGATGTATATCAAAAAAAACATGTGCCTTAAATTTTTTTCTTCGACTATCGATGTCAGTGCCAGTAGGCGATGATGGGAAGACGCTCGGTGGTTGTATCTCGAGTTAGGTTTTGCGTTGGTAGTTCAAATCTTTTTTCACATGTAGACATATTTTTTTGCAATTTTCTTTTGTGTTAATATTTTTTATTTTTAAAATTGTTAGTAATTCGTTTCGTTAAGGAAAATTAAAATTGGTTTATTGATATTAATTTATAAAAATTAATATCATTAATGGTTTAATATATTAATTAATAAAAATTGATTTTTTTTTTGCTGCCGAGGCAACCTCGCGGGAGGGAGGTGGAAGATGCGTCATGCATACCCGCCCGCAGGTAAATTCCTCTGCGGGGGGGTTATGTGGGACTCACCAGAATGGCACCTACCCACTAAAAACCACCTGTTGGCTGTAGTTATTACCGTTAGCCTTCATCGGAAGCGACACCCGTCGGGAAGTTGGGCGCGCTGGCGGAGACCCGCTAGCGGGTCTTCCGCCTGTAGTGAAAGTTGCACTGAAGGTGCTCAAAGGGACATGAGTTGGTGGCCGTTCTGGGCAGCCTCCGGTGAAGCCGGGGCTGGGCAGAGGTCGGCCGAAGCATGATTTAGGGATCAATTCATTTAAATGAACCTATAATGAATTGAGAAGGGAACTATGCTCCGCCAGAGCTAGCAAACGCTCTGTCGGAGTACGTGAAGCCCTAAGTTTACGGGCTAAGACTGCGATTTCACTAACATCGACATTTTTTATAGCGTCGCAGACGATACGCATATCGTCTGCTACGGAGGATTGAGGAGTGGGTTTGTATGGGCGAGGAGCCGGGATGGGATTCGATGCGGGGCGCTGCCTCCAGTTTTCTGGGGCAGGCCTGGACTGTGTAGGCTTAGCAGCCGGAGGAACCCGGCTACGCAGCGGCAGAAAGTTTTCTTGAGAAAGGCGCGGAGCCTGTTTGGGTGCCGCCCTCTTGGAATTGGAGCGCATACAGCGGGGTGCACGAGGGCAGCCCCTGTAATTTGCGGTGTGGCCGGACTGGCCACAAAGCACGCAATCGGGAGGAGAGGGAGTTTCAGGAGTGCGATTGCACTCCTTAGTGAAGTGCGGGACCAGGCACTTGACGCACCTGGGCGGTGCGCGGCAGTTGGCCGCCGCGTGCCCGTACAACTGGCACCGATGGCACTGGCCGGGATGACCGCGGCGATGAGGCGCCTCGATCGAGATCCCAGAGAGGCCGCATATAGTGCTAACCCCTTTGAGGATCTCCCTGGACTTGGGGACGTTGGCGAGAACCACCAAAGCGAGAGGGTGTTGCCTCCCGTACTTGCTGTGCATTTTATGCACCGCGAGTGCCGGGAAGCCTTGGTACTGCAGATCCTCCAGGATAGCCTCGTTCGATAATTCGAACGGGGCTCCCCTGAGTCTTACGCTCTTCTGACAGAGCATAAGTGTGATAAGCATATTGCTTATCGGTGAGGAGCTTTGTTAAAGCTCGAAAGTCGTCTATCGACGAGACTAAGATTTTAATAGATTCACCCGAGTTGGCTGCTCGGATGTAATGGATTTTGTGCTCATTGCACAATGTCGAGACCTCAGTCCATTTACCCTTTTCCCGAAGTAAAACGGGTGGTGGGACCTTGGCCTTGACAGAAGTTGGGGCCGGAGCGGGTGTTGAAGACACCGGGGCAGCTGGCGTTGAAGACGCCGCAGGAAGTGTAGGGACGGGCGTCGAGGGTGCCGGGTCTTGTTTTGAACGCTTCTTAGAGCGCTTCTTAACAAGCGTAAAGGGCCAGTTGGGGTGGCGTCCGAGGATGACTCGGTCGCGGGTGCGCGCTTGCGTCGCGGAGGGGCGTCTACTTCGCACTCCATGTCACTGGAGGAAGGGGACGCTGGAGAGCCTAAGACCAGAGGGGTCTGGGGGACTGGGGTGGCCTGAGGGGCCATTGGTGGAATTAACGCCATGATATGCGGGATAAGAGAATCAAGGAAACGAAACTTATCAGCATTTATAAACATGCCTTCAGCATCGGTACTTTCAAGTAGCTTCTTCCTAATCTCTTCAGAGCTTAGGGAAGCCATTGCGGAGGGGTTGGGGAGGGACAATATATGAACCTAATCAACGATGACTAACTTCCTAAAAACCACCCTACACGCAGTAGGGCGGTTGAGGACGACGCGGATAACTTACTCGAACACGGAACTTGAAGTCCTGAAACGACGAGACCCCGTCGACGAAGCTCACGTTCCACGAAGTACGGTTAACAGCCCACTGTCCGCCGTGAAAACGGCGTTAGAAACTTATTAGATGTACGGTTAACGAGCCACTGTCCGCCGTGAAAACGGCGTTAGAAACTTAATACGGTATACAACTATGAAATTATATATTACGACAACAACCAGTGAAATTTGGGTGCTCAATTAGCGCGGGGGCTAATAGAGCGGGAAGGCGTCTGCGATCGACGTGCGCTCGAGAACGCACGCAGACCGAGACTGTTCGAAAAAATTGATTAGGTTGTTTTTGCTTTTTATTTAACGTGCCATGTGACCTTTAAGAGTAATGTCACGGCGTCATTTGAGTCTAGATGAAATGTTACGAGGCGTGGGCATGTTAGAAAATGGTGCTATTCAACGCGTCGTTGCCAAGGCCCTACACATCAGCGAAAACGTGATACCGAGGTTGTGGTCACGTTATCGCAGTACTGGGAATGTGGCTGAACGGCACACAGGTAGAAATTGTATTACTACGCAATGATAGGATCGATTTCTCCAAACGACCGCTAGAAGACAACCCAATACCACAGCGATGCAACTAGTACAAAGGCTGCAGGAGGACCACCAGTTGCTGGTAAGCGACCAAACTTTGCGAAGGAGGTTGCATGAAGTTGATCTTCATGCTCGAAGACCGTTACGTGTTCCAGCATTGCGACGTAGCTATCAAGGTCGGTGGCTTTCATGGGCTCGGGAGCATTTACCATGGAGTTAGTAACAATGGTATTTGGTGCTGTTCACCGATGAGTCTCGGTTTGGGTTTCATCCGGATTCACGAAGAAAACGCGTTTCGAGAACTCCAGGCAGAGTTAGCCGTCTACGAATCCTATCGAATATGCCTGGGACATGTTACAACGAAGAGCTTAAAGAGATTTCCCACCAAATTTGACGACGGAACAACAACTTTACGAACACTTGCATAGAACATGGGACCTCATACCGCAGAAAGACATTGACAATTTAATTTTAAGCATGAACAATCGATATCGATGTGTATTTAATGTAAGAGGTGTCAAAACTGATTATAAATAATTCTTTCAAGATTTTTGCAATTTTAATAAAAATTTATAGTTCTATAAACAGAAATTTTTATCAGACAAATTTTCTATGGTAAATAAAAAAGTAAGGTATTATTTAAAACACAACTAAAACCACGAAATGTTTTTATTTATTATTAAAGACCTTAAAATAATATATAATTCTTCTTCTTTCTTCTTAATAAATAATATATAATTAGCAAATTCTTCATAGTATTTTAGTTATATGATATAATATACCTAGATCCTGTTGATGTGTATAGGTATGTTGCAAACTTAACTTTTCAGCAAAACGACAACAGGAGATTATGATTTTCAAAACTAGCTCTTTAATAGTAGTATATTGAAGTAACCATATTACTATACCGTTAAATATTATAAATAGCACTGAAAACTTGTAACTATCTCTGTTGATCGAAAAGCAAATGCTTTAAAGACTATTTTTGCAGAAGCTGTTTATTTCTTTAATATCCTACCTTAAAAGCAGCCCATTTCCAGTAAAGATGCACAAACAATCAATATCAATAAATAAGCTTGCCAAGAAAAGTCGAACATACACTCAGAAAAACCCTTTTTAAGATGTTGTAGTCGATGTTTATGAAATCGGCCATTTATTGAAAATTATTGAAATAAATGAAAATAATTTAAATAATCTTCCATCGGGCACTTGAGGTATTTTCCTGAATAAAAAGCATAAGAAAAAGTGCAGAAGAGGACTTCTGGCTAAAGATAAGAGGGCAGTTTTGAGGTTTTTTTTATTGTAAAAGTAGGGTATTATGTATTTATTCTGATCTCATAATTGTCAAGCTTTATTTGAGTACCTCGAGGACTGTTTTTTTCTTATTTTAAAAGAAACATAGGAGAAAAGTACCTTTTAATTTTAAACTGGTAGGGCGAACGTTTCAAATGGTTAACTTATACAAATTTAGGCAAGTGCTTAGATTTTTTTATATAAGTATAATTAGAAGTAACTGAATTCAGAGAAATTGAAAACTCAGTGTTAGGCATAAAACACAATAAACATTTTGTTTGAAAAAGTTAGTGTTCAATTAAAAAATATATTGGTGCCCCTTTTATGGAAGTAAACATTTTTCTGTTCTTCATTTTATTTCACGTTTTTATATAACCAGTTATATACAAAAAAATAAAAGGACACCCTACAGTCTTCACTACAATTAACCCCAGAAAAATGAATGTGAATGTGAAAGAATGTAAAAAGTAGAAACCATATTATGAGTTCAAAAAGAAATTCTAGACATAGCGAATTATTAAAAACCAATTTTCAAAAAATAAGTTTTTTCGTATGTTTTTGTTGATTAACCATAGCTAAGGAAACACTAACATTTTTTATATAGAGGCACGTCCTTTTTCTTATTTAGAGGTTAATTTTACTTGTTAGCGCATCCAGTTATTTTTATGTTTCTAAAATAACCTTAATTAATCTCATTGCTCATATGTTAGCTGCATAAACAAGTGAATCATATACGCGTAACGTGTAGGCACGTTTCACACCGTAGTGTTTATGGGTTTTTGAAAAGGATTTCATTTTGATGATGATTTAGAAAGCATCTGTCAACGTTATATTAATGGATTTTTTGGACGCCGCGGCCATCGGTATGATATTGAAAATCATTTTTGATAAGCACAGTTTTTTTAATTATTATAACTATATTCAGGGCCCAGAGAGAGATAGATATAATTATATATATGAATATGAACCTACCATAACAATGGAAAAATCGACCAATATCATATCGACAGCCGCGGCGTCATAATTAACCTACTATCTATGTTAGGCAGACAGGTGCGTTCTAAATCTTAACATGAAAATTATCAATGACAACACACTAAAAAAGACAAAACTACTTACTAGATTTTTTGATTGTTGGAATTCGTTCATTTTGTGCTGGTGGAATGTCCGTATCATTACGTATTCACAAGCATATTAAAAAAAACTATGCAATATAAATTTTAACCTAAAACATCAAATTATTTTGTGTTTATTGTGAGCTATATTGATAACAAGTCTTACCGAGCCCGCTATTTCTTAGGGTTTCCACTTATTTAACGCGACCGAAACCGCGAGCGAAGCTATTTTTGAATATTTTGACTATATTTTCGTAGAATCCGCATGCGTACTGGCACTGCCTATGTGGAACCAAATATTCCACTTTAGCCATTACGAAGTATACACTGGTAGTAGAATTTATTTGTTAATTTCGCCTGGGGCCGTACAATCATTCTTATTTTGATCGCCATAATAATCACTTTTACGTGGTTGTGTTCCGGTTAAAGGGAAGATAGAAGCAGTCCAATTACTGGAACTAAGTCAATTCC
The DNA here is from genome assembly GCA_923062675.1 of Marasmarcha lunaedactyla. Lineage (NCBI taxonomy): Eukaryota > Metazoa > Arthropoda > Insecta > Lepidoptera > Pterophoridae > Marasmarcha > Marasmarcha lunaedactyla. The sequence goes on from OV281344.1 coordinate 4,793,235, forward strand.
AACGGAAACCTACGGCCGGCAACGCGTCATTAGTCGATATACTTATCACAATAATTGTCAATAAACCAAACACCTGATTAAAAAATCCACGGGTATGCCTGCCACTTTGCTGTCCTGAGACATGGCAATTTTTATGGCTTAGGTCAATATGTATCTGTTGCTAAGTGAGAGCCTGAACAAAGTAAACATGAAACTTGATCGAGAGGCACCGGAAAACATCAGGTGGGCCGCGTGTTCTGCCTGCAATGAAAATATGAATAAAAAAATTCAAGAACGAAAAATGATTTTGAATATCAATGGATGACCTAATAAAAATAGTTAGATACAATCATTGCGCATTAAGTTTCACTCCCTTGCATTCTGGCATTGTATAGAATGGAAACATACAGTCCACTTAGTTAACGAAAGAAAACGAAACCTTCACCAAATAGTAACAGTTAGCAGGATTTGTCACAAAAAATAATAACAAAAAATAAATATATAAATGTGGCAATCTTTAACACTTCTGATCAAACAAAAATAAAGTAACTATTGAACATAGCAAGTCGACCTTAAGGGCATAACATTACTTTATATATTGTAGACAAAGCCGATATGAATTCGGCCGGCTCATTTCATTTTGGCTTGAAAAGTTTGTATATTAAAACTTCAATAGATGACATGTTCTTTTTTCCACAAATTCCAATGACGTGAACCATAATGATGACCTGCTCTTAATTTTGGATATTTTTTTTGCAATGCTTAAATCATTTATCGTTAATAGAACGCTCTCAAAACATCCAAACAATACCTACTTACACAAAGTATTCTACATAAGTCTCTACAAATGGAAACATTTTAAAAAGCCTTTTACCATGTGAATATTTCCATATTGTTCTGATGGGATTTCAATAGGGGTTTTAACTTCCCTTGTCTCAATTGTAGGAAAGGCATATAAACATATAACAATTTTATTACATTTATGAAGTTTTGAGCGTATTATTGTAGAAAATGTAAAGTCTCTGAAAACTAAATTTTGCAAAGGTATTATGTTCTGAGATAAATCAAAAGGATTTGTCAAAAAAAGTTGCACCGTGAGCAACTTAAAGTAATACAGTAATTATATCTTGGTTCAAAAAATCTGCTCTTGAGAAACGCAGCTTGTATGCGAAGAAAACATTTTCTTTATTGATTTTTCAAGAGATGGCAACGATTTATAGATATTTCAAAAATGTACAAAGAATATTTCGGGTATTTTCAACCAATTATAACCCATTCCTTTCCTAAATAAACTAATATTAGTAACATAAGGATCTCCACCAAAGCATGAACAGCTTAATAAGCTTAATTTTAACTAAACTAATTCCCACAAATTGCTCTCCTTATCTTGAACCAGCAACAGGTGTAACATCATGTTATTGACATAGATAAATTGTTGACTTAGTTAAGATATAATTTCGAGATCCCTCTTACACAGAGGAATTAAACACAAACACGAGAGGCCCCAACACAAACAACCCTTGCCCTTGATGTTCATATTATTACGTTATTAGATTAGATCTCTCATTTTATAGTAGTGTGAACACATTAGGGATGTTGCGAGGAAGCTTGTTACTAACTGTGCTCGCATTAATCGTTTGGGGACGTGGTGAGGCGTAAATAAATTGGGCATTTTTTATGTATACATTTGGTTTCTTTATAAAAACTCGCTATAACGGTCCTTATATTTTATTTTCTCGCTTACTATTTTACAAGTAACAGATACCCAAGTTCAAAAATATGTTTATTTTATTTTGTCTCATATTTAAAGTAGAAACAGTATATTCCGTAAAGATTTAAGAAAGGAATCCCTTGTCATGCCACACTTTATCTTGTAATATAATGTAAGTAATCCATCAATTTCAGATTGTCCTGATACGAAAAACAGACCTAAAAACAAAAAATAATCTTAGTATAAGCTCGTGTATTTTAGTTATCAAACATTATGTATAATATTTTCATGTCCATAAGTGAAATACATAAAATGTTGGCAATATTTTTGTAATTAATTTTTATATGTGTCATGTTTCAAGTTATGCATATAATATTTTTAAATCATATAATCTATATTTATATGAACACAATATTGTATGGTAAACAGTAAACTTTTTCCTCGAGGCCTTCATTTGAACTCAGCAACAGAAAGCTTCGAATTGTTTAAAAGATCCCTGCACATGAGACGAGCGTGTGGAAATGTAGAGAATTCCTTAAGAACTTCAGCTGTCAGTTGTCATCAGTTTATTACTGATGTGAAACACTATTAACGGAGAGGCTGACTGCCCTTATGTACCCATGATTTTGAAGAGGCTTTCATCGCAAATTTAAACTGCCTGATAATCGGATTAACCGCTAATTTTTGTTTATTTCACTCTGCGTTCAATCCATATTATGAAATTCCCGTAAGAGTCCGTTGCAACTTATAAAATAGTTTAAGAAAAATTACCAATGCTTTTAGTTACAGCATAGCCCATCACGAACAGATTCAGACAAAAGTAGGTACTGTTCGCGAGAAATAGGCAAAAAAAGCCACAGGCGAAATTTATTTTGTAAATATTTCTACCACATGGTGTGAGGAGCGACCAAGTAATAGTAATATAAAGTTAAAAATAAATCGAGGATAAATTATACATACAGGGTGACTTGTAATTCGACGTATTTCTCTTGGGTTGTGATAATACAACTAATTTCCAACAAAATTAACTATAAGTTTCCTAATACCAAGAAGGCTCGTTATCGAAATATTTAATATTTTTGGTTTTGTTCAAAAGAATTCCGAATTAACTACGCCAATTTCATATGTAAGGACCTTATATATTAATTCGGGATTTTTTTTAACAAAACCAAAAATATTGAATATCTCGATAACGAGCCTGCTTGGTATAAGGGATATAATAATTAATTTTCTTGGAAATTAGTTGTAATATCATATCGCAAGAGGAATACGTTGAATTACAAGTCACCCTGTATATTAGGTCCTTTAATATGAAATTGGCGTTTTGTCGTACTGGCCACTTTGAACTGTATTATCACCTCTTTGGTTAAGAATTTCAATTTCAAATTTACAGGTAGAGCTATTTACTCACGCATTTGTGTTTCGAAAACCGTTAGCCTTTTTTTTTCTCTTTTCGTTCCACCGTGGCACCAGTGCTGCAGAAAGGGCTCGGAGTGTTAATGCTATGTATGTTTACTTTTGCGGTGTCGCAAAAGTAAACACAATGCGTTTTTGGTTACAACTTTTCGTTCTGGAAATTTCGACTTGCAGAAAAAGCACCGTGGACAGCCAGAGACCAAAGTTGATTATAAAGAATCGAAGGCTATTGTGGAAGCGGATCCATCACAAACCACGTCCGGGTTAGCTGTAGGCTGCGATAGTGCCAAAATTACTTAAATCCACTTGAATCAAATTGGGAAGGTGAAAAGGCTTGAAAGGTGGGTACCTCATGAATTGAGTGCAGCAAACCGACAAACGTGCGTCGACTGCTGCGTCACATTACTCAACCGGCTCAATAATGAAAGGATTTTAAATCGAATCATTAACTGTGATTAAAAATGGATCCTGTTCGACAATCGGAAACGCTCATCGCAATGGTTGAACCCTGGAAAACCAGCCAAATCCTGCCTCAAGCGAAAATTGTCTCAAAAAAAGTTACTCGTGAGCGTTTGGTAGACTAGTGCTATGTCGTTCACTACAGCTTTCCTCAATCTGGCCAGACAATTACGGCAGATGTCTATTATCAGCAACTGCAAATCATGGTAGAAAAGCTAGCTGCTAAACGACCGAGGCTGGTCAATCGCTCTAGGCCACTGCTGCTTCAGGACAACGCTAGACCACACACTGCACAGCAGACGGCTTCCAAATTAGAGGAGCTTCAATTGCAATGTCTAAGACATCCAATGTACTTCCCGGACCTTGCTCCAACAGATTACCATATTTTTAGAAATATGGATAACTTTTTGCAAGGGAAAAAATTTAACTCCGATAGGGCAGTCCGAAGCGCCGTCAAAGATTTTATTGAATCAATGAACTACCTATGAGATGGCAAAAGTGAATAGATAGCAATTCAACACATACTTTGATTAAAAAAAATTATACAAAAAAACAATTGAATTTATGTTCCTCAATTACAAAACGACAATTTCATATGTAATGACCTAATATATAGTAATAATGTAGTATTTTGTAATTATTTCTCTTTGGCGGTAATGTTTGTTTCTGGTTGATTTGATACGATTAAAAAGGTTAAATTTAAAAAAATATCGGTATTTCCGTCGTTATGCAATTTTTATTCCAAAAAACAAGCGAGTCTAACAAAAAAATTTAAAACATTCTGAAATTTTGTTTATAAAAAGGAAAAATGCGACTCACACAATGCGAAAAATATTTAAGGAGTTTGATTCCGAAAATGTTTATGTGAATGATGCTATTGGCCATGGCCGTGGAGTTTTATTTTAAGTTCTTACAGCTGCCTTCGTAAAATTATTACTGGTAAAGTTTACGCCATTTTTGTAAAAACCGAGCAAGATTGGCACGTTAGTAGTTACCATAAAGTTGGAGAATTGGAAATTGACCACAAGATTACTAGTTGATGATTAAGTACCACATGAGCTCTCTAAAAGAAAGTAAATGAACCGATTCTGTGCTAAAACGTGACAAAACCGATGACATAAAAATAATGATCACTTGTGATAAAAATTCACCACTTACGACAAGAACGTGCGAAAAAGGTTTTTTTGTGTCGATTAGAAAGATCATGAGCTTTTGGAAGACTTAAACTTGCATATTGTAATTTGTTAAATCTGAAATCTCATCATTTCCACAGCTACATCATACCGTCACTGACAACAATGTGGCAACGAATGATTAAACAAAATTAAATAACAATTTTGTTCGTTTTCTAGGTAAAAACAAAGAAACTGTTTCCTTACCGTAAATAAAAGTAATTACAACAAATAAAGTTACAGAGACTGTGAAAAGCGATACAATAATACAACAAGCATAATTGCAAATTTCAAATTTTCCTTTCAAAATCAGAGTCGTTATTGACAATATAATTTCTACACAATCTTTTCATTCAGCATTTAATAACTGCATCCATCAGTCGAGATAGAAGCCTGTCATCGGCAGAATTATATTCCGCACAAAAACCCGTGGAAATTGCTCTTGCAGATCGCTTTCGTGTGACGTCATATCATTTGAATACGCTGACACATCAATAAATAATTCTTTGCGTAACATGACTGTGATGCTTGCCGAGAAAGTATCTCGCTGTGTTTTCATTGTTATTGTGATGAGGAAAACTTTCAAAGGTTTTATTTTACTTTTATTTTGTGAGCTAATTTCTTTTTTCTTATTCTTTTTTGATAAGCTAATTTCTTTTTTCCTTTTTTGTAGTTATTGATAAATAAGCAAAAAAAAAATTTTTTTATTCGCCAAAACTGAGCTTTATATAAACAGCTAAGTAAAATGCCCTTTAAATGATGAAAACATTAAACAATAATTTTGTACCATTGTTACATTTCTCCCTTACCTATAAAAAAATTGCCATATGTAAAATTTAATTAAGATATAATCATCAATCAACATTTGTTTTATGAAGCAAACAATCCAGTGTGGCATAACTATATATCGTTAGATCATTATGAAAGCCATTGCTTATTAACCACAGATATTGCATATGCATTAATTATCTCAATACCAACTGCTATGCCAATACACAGAAACAACGTTTGGTTTGTGCTATTATCTCTATGGTAATGTCACACATACACAAGTACGAAAAATTTATGTTTTATTTGATCAACGAACAAACCATAAACATTTCAAAATCAACAAGCATTTCAAAATCATACGGAAAAACAAATTTTCATTAAATTCCTCCACAAAAATAAAATACCATATAAAAAATGCATTACGTTCTCATCTCCCCAATTTAAAATATGCAGTGCACTCTACTTCTAAAAGCTTTTGTCGCACGCTGAGCAGTTATTTTTTCAAGACTGAACTCATGCTCAAACATCTTATACCACTGAAAGAAGTTCCTTAAAAGTTAAAATACCGCCTTGGTATTTTCAAAATGGACGTGTAATGTATAAGGGGTATAAATTAAATATGGTCTACGTGCTACAAATTTGAAACAGTAAAACTTCAAGTTTACGGCACCGCGGTAAGTTTTAGTATATTAAATTGTTTGTTTTTATTGCTTTTTGGGAAAATAAATTAATCTAACGGCAACTGGATATTTTTACTACTTCAGTGGACTAAATGAAAAAAAGATAATAATTATGTATAGCTTTCCTTACGTCATCAGTAAAATATTTCCGTTGGTAAAGAAACGAACACATTTATCATACGAATGAGCACAAGAAATAGTATGATATATATATATATATATATATATATATATATATATATATATATATAGAGCTTGCCAGAGAAATAAAAATACATACACTTGATAACCATAGCCCTCTTTCTGACAGTCCGATAAAAATTCACTTTATACATCACAATTTCTGAAAGTGGTTAGAGAGATGTTTTTTAATCAGATTAACGGTGTAACTGAAATTTGATCATCATTTTTTACTAGATTTACTATGACTCCATAATTTAAAAGCTCCTTGGATTCACTTTACACAGTTTAGATTATTCTTTTTCTGGCAGGTATTTCGGAAGCAACAATAGGAATCTGTCATATTGAAATCTTAGCCTTTGTCGGTTTTGTTGGTGTGTTCTCTGGGCTTTTGTGAGCTGAATAGATAGCTGATATTCAGATAATGCCTGTCGGCGATGGCTTACGCATAATGAGCTATTATTACATTTTTATTTCAATTCAGTGTCAACCTTACCTGATTTTATCTGCAAGAATTTTGAGGCGATAATCTATAAAGCGTACCTACTTATCACTTTAGCTTAATTAGCGTACAGCGTAGAGATAAAGTGATGGTCAAATATTTCAGAGGTAGTAGAACGGTTTCGTCAAGATCTCGTCTGGAGCAGTCAGTACTACAGTTAAGATCATCATAAAAACCACGTTACGTGTTTATGCTCCGATAAAAAGGAAGGAAAAGCCAGTACAATTGGGTAGATGACACAATTTAAAAATGCAAGTTTTTATAATTTATTTATAAAATATTAGTTATTTTGACAGGTACAATGTTTTGAAAAATATAGTTTTGAATTTAATATCGAAATTACATAGATTTGAAAACTTAAAAAAAGAAGCAAAACCTTATTATAGTATATGTTAAATTTTTAAATATCATTAACTTACTGACATTAAATATAACAATTTATACTATGACAGTATGCATGTAAACGCATTATCTACGTAGCTATTATATATTTAATTCAAACGCCCATACAATTTTAGTATGATTCACAAGCCGTGACGTCACAGCTCAGTACCGTTTTGTATGGAGCGTTTTTCGGCGACTCCCAGCGGCTCCTCGAACACATCGCTGTATCTAGAAAACTATTGATTGTAAACATACTGTTACTTTTGCAATATTTATTTACTGTTGATAAACTATTTAAATATGAAATTAAAAAAAATTTGTCATGTACCCAATTGCTGGAACAAAGGCAATTACAACTGAAGTCTACGGTCGGCGACGCATCGTTAGTCGATATAATATTTACATTAAATATTGATAAATAAAACAGCTAGATTAATGGTCTATGGGCGTGGATACCATTTACCATCAGCTGCGTCATGTGCTCGTTTGCCGGCTATGAAATAAGTTTAAAAAAAGTAAAATAGAAAGCGTCTTAGTTTTATTCTTTATGAAGGTAAAATTGTAGCAAAGAGTGATGTCCCCTATTTTGACATGGTCGGTGGCAAGTATTTCTGAAAATACAAGGTGAAAAATAAGTCGTTAACGGAAATTTTTGTTTCTAAAGCAGTATTTTAAGGTAAATTCATTGTAGAAGCAAACAATTAAATGTTATTGATAATAATTGTCAATAGCAAAAACACCAACCTTATGGTCACCCTATTGGAATACAGTAAAATGCTATGGGTCTGTGACAGTTTAACGTAGTAATTAGGGTGACCATGAGGCTCAGTAAATATAAAACAATTTTTTTTAATTAACGAATCATCAAACAAATTGTTGATACGTCCACATATTTAAACTAAAGTTAAACAGCAAGAAATACATATTTCGACTTATGTTTCACCCGGTATACTGACGGTATAAAAATAAAATCACTTTTTATTTTATCATTTAGCTGCGTCTGAGATAAGTCAGACCCCGTTTTATACATTTGGCATTTAGACTCTAAGTAGATACCTCGATTTTTTTAAATACATTTTAGACTCACTTTTAACAAGAATGGGTAGTAGAAGTGAAGAGCAGTCTCCTGTATCGAATAGTTTTTTTTATTTCTTGAAAATTTGTCCACTTTTTACAGAACAACAAGGCTCAGGTTATATTAACATTAATAATATTAATGCACTACGACGTAATTTCCATGAATAATTTTTTTTAAGTAATATTGAAATCGAATGGCTGGATTACGTTTTATATTACCAAGTTTTTGATTACTTCGTTGTTTCATGAAAGGGAAAATATATATTATTTTTGCAGAGTAACAATTAAACACATAAATATATTACTGACAAGGTTTATTCAAATTATAACGATTTTTTCCCGTCTTTCAACAAAGTAGGACTCATCTTCGCCGCCATTTTGATTTGACCAATAAATAATTCAAATGAACTACACATGGTGAACTTTCCTTTGAACTTTTGAACATTCTTTAAAAAAACTGGATAAAGGTAGTTTAGAATAGCGTGGTCCAAAGTTGGGAAAAGATGATGAAGACTGTGGTCTCCAAAGAAGGTCATCACTTTAAATAAATTTCCATTTATGTCGGTACGGTCGGCTACGGCCGCTAGTTCATGCATGCCCCAATCTATTTCTTCATGCCTGGAAAGAGTTCATAATTTTTTAAGAGGCATAAATAATGTTTTCGCATCATTAAAATATGCACACGGCAAAAAAAATTTGTGTTATTAAATTATAATGTAATAAGGTATAATTTTTAATTTCTTTCTTCCGAAAGAATTTGATATTTTGTGAAAACAATATAATATTTATGATTTCTGAGTAGTATTTAATTTTAAATCAATTTAAAAGAAAATTGCATTGCAAAGTTTGTTATACAGGGTGTTTGGTGCAGGGTTAGCCAAACCCTATGGGTGTATAGGTGGTACTAATTGTAAAATACAAATTGAAGTAAAAGACCCTAACTGTTATAATTTTTTTTCAATGATTTTTTTTGTATTTTTTTAAGTTTTTCCGAAATCTTACCTTTCCAACCGTACAACTTTTTTTGGAACATGTTTTGGCTACGAATTTTTATGTAAATTTGGTCTCAGATGTACCCTTCGTCTGTCAAAGATGTTATTGGTTCAAAATAACTAGCAAAAAAAAATTTACAGGCCCTAAAGTTAAAAAAATAAAAAAAATATTAGTTAAAAAAGGCAACTTTATATCTTTTTAAAAAAAAACCATTAACGATCGAGGAGTTCAAGTACTTGTAAAAAAATCTCTAGTCATCCCTCTTTACATCGGTATACTACATGTAGCAAAAAAATTTATGAATTTGTCAAAAATACAACTTTAAGGGAAAACGGAGTAAAAATACAAAAATAAATGTTTACATTTTTATTCTTTAAAACTACAAATTTTGTTCAAATACCCCTCCCCTACTTCTAATACACGCTCGATATCTTCGCTGAATTTCAACAGTAGTAGTACGGAGCGTCATCTCGACTTTCATTTTTGCAAATTCTTTCAATTAATTGTTGTTTTCTTTGTATTTCAACTTCATATACAAGCTCTTTTGCACGTCCCCATATGCAGTAGTCAAGAGGGGTCAAATCTGGGGATCGTGGAGGCCATGAGATGGGGCCAAGTCGTCCAATCCACGCATTGGGGAACGAGTTATCTAGGAACTCTCGAACTGTTAGCCGATAGTGTGCCGGACAACCATCATTTTGAAATACTATCGGTCGATCTTCTCGATATATCGGCACATTGCTCATCAGTTCAGGGAGATCATTTTCTAAAAACTCTAAATAATTGTCCCCGTCAAGAGTGTCTGGTAAGTAAGTAGTGAGGTCCAATCAGATGTTTGCCAATTATATCGTAGAAAATCGTGTTTGATGCGATGCCTGCCTTGTAACACGGGGATTTTGTCCTTTTTTTGCCCAGTGGTGTAAATTGTGTTGATTGAAAATCCCTTCACGTGTGAATTTCGACTCATCCGTCCATAGAATGCTTTTTAAAAAGTTTCCGTCCTGTAGGTCCGTATTAAGTATAAAACGACAGAATTGCATTCGTCGCGCGTTATCACCTTGCGCTAAACCTAAAAAAAGAAAGAAAAAACCGTTAAAAAAATCTTAACGATTATGTAACAGTGCAGTTTCGACTGTAATGAGGCATCTATGAGATAAAACAAAAAAATGCAAGTGCAATACCAATAATCTTTCTAACTAAGTTTATCAGTTCAATTCCAGTCCAAGGATACTCCACCTTGAGCCACAGACTCGCTTGAGTGTGTAAATTCACATCAGACGATCACGGTCGACAGTGGTCAAATGCCTGACGCTCAACCATTAAAAAAAATTATTCACCTCAAACGTCTTGTCTAATTAAACTAAAACAAAGATAAGCTACATTAAATTAGGCACTTCAAAGTAATTTACCTTGCACCGGAGTGTAGTGGAAAGGATGCCTTCCATCTGCATTGACGACAGACCATACTTTCCATATGGAAACACCCAGATCTCTGGCGACTTTTCGAGTACTGGTAGTGGGGTCATCATTGAACGCTTGGAGTATGGCTTCGTCTATAGCAACTGGATGCTGTGTTGCGCTGACTCGTGGTTCTCGAAAGTTAAGTTTCCTGTTTCACGAAGTCGTCGAAATGTACTTGAAAAAGTGTTATGATGTGGTACACGTGTGTTGGGATGCAACTCTCTGTACAGTCTTTGAGCTGCGCGTGTATTGCCATCGCATCGACCATACGCATAAATAATATCAGCGTATTCTTCATTGGAAAATTCCGCCATTTTGTGACAAAAACATCGATAACAAAAACTTAACTACAAACAGCAAAACAACAAAACGTAACAAATAACAAAAATATTAACGAAAGCTAAGATACGTCTCACAGTAATCATAGTCAAACCACGAATAAAGACAAACGTCTAAACATACTGTAGCTTAAAGCGATTCCACTTCACAGGTAAGGATTGAAGGTCTGGTATTCGATGATAGAAAGAGATAGAAATATGCAACACAATGAACATAGCGAAACAAAAGCTTTTTACCTGCTTTTGACATGTATGCCTCGCACTAATTACAATAACTATTGAATTGCTGTTTTCTTGCAATGCAGTGTTTACTAGTTTAACGTTTCTACGAATATTCCTATTAAATAATTAACTAATTTGGAGGTAAATTATTCTAAATTATTTGTTATTTGAACGAAATTTGTAAAGTAATAAATTAAAAATGTAAACATTTACTTTTTTGTTTTTACTCCGTTTTCCCTTAAAGTGGTATTTTTGACAAATTCATAAATTTTTTTGCTACATGTAGTATACCGATGTAAAGAGGGATGACTAGAGATTTTTTTACAAGTACTTGAACTCCTCGATCGTTAATGGTTTTTTTTTTTAAAAGATATAAAGTTGCCTTTTTTAACTAATGTTTTTTTTATTTTTTTAACTTTAGGGCCTGTAAATTTTTTTTGCTAGTTATTTTGAATAAATAACGTCTTTGACAGACGAAGGGTACATCTGAGATCAAATTTACATAAAAAAAAGTATTAAAAACATGTTCCAAAAAAAGTTGTACGGTTGGAAAGGTAAGATTTCGGAAAAACTTAAAAAAATACAAAAAAAAATCATTGAAAAAAAATTATAACAGTTAGGGTCTTTTACTTCAATTTGTATTTTACAATTAGTACCACCTACACACCCATAGGGTTTGGCTAACCCTGCATCAAACACCCTGTATTACCTACAGTGAACAACTCTCAATTTCTATGGATTATCGATAACAGATATTTATTGAGAACATTGACATGACTACTTTACCAAAAAGCTAGAAAATGATGTTACTTTATGTTAGCATATAGAGGTTGACTGCAAGTAAAAATTTTTTACGCATTTTTATTACAATAAGCTTTTACCTGCGAGATTTAATATCAAAACATATCATGAAAGGTGATTATATTGAAATGGTTTTTGAATCGGAATCAGTTATTTTGTCTTTACATAACGCATTGCGTCCTAGTCTTTATCATTACTTTCTACAATAGTTTGAAATAACCTCGGAATTTCATTTTAGTAATATACTGACATTCCGATGACTGCTTTTTGCATTTAGCCACCCTAGCTGTTAATGTTTTTTTTAGAGAGTAATTATTTCTACCTATATCATGGTTATCTTTATTATTTATTTAATATACTTGGGAGTATATAAAATATTTGATATTTAATATGCACGTATTGTAAAAAAACTCGGAAATTTACTGATCCTAACGCAAAATAAATCATTAATTTCGGTCTAGAATTAGAAAAGTTATGACGATTCGAGAACGCCAACTGTTTTTGGAGTAAAACCTTACAAAAAAATAAAACCTTACTTACTCAACTTCATCACCATCTTTGAACAACTTTGGATCATGATGAGCAGCATTGATACCAATGCAATGGAAGATCAAGCTGGCAGTGCATATGATCCATAACCACATGATGAAGATCTCGTAGAAACTGACGTTGCTGGTGAAGAGTCCAGTGGTGAAATACATCCAAATCGGGAGAAAGAAACCGATGCCATCATGCCAACGGTAATGTTTTTGGAAGAAACCTTCACGAACGAAGTTTGAAAAGAATCTGAAATGAAAAAAAAAATTGGTGAAAAGGGTAATGGGTAATGTAATATTACAATAAGAACACAACTGCACACTCGACGGAGGCCCAGACTATCGAGAATCGGTTGCTCTAGGTTTGGTGTTTCCAAGTGCTCAACATACTACGGGATGACGACACTAAAGGGGACTTTCTTTCTTTGGGATAACGAACGTTTAATATTAAGGATTATGTTAATTTATAACTTGTGAATAAAGGTATCGATTAAAGGTCCTATAATTCATAGGTAGTCAGAGAAAACATGAATTACCATCTCAATTGCACAACTTAAGTTTTAAAAATAGTTGTCAAAACTGCGAAGGTTTTTCAAAACTTTTCTGAGAAAACAGTCTCCCTATAATGTAATGTGTTTAGTAACCTATACTCTCTGGAGGTTTTATCCTAAATACGTATCAGGTAGGTATCAGGTACGATCAGCTTAATATTAATACTCTTTCTGTGTATTTGTTTGTAGGAGCAATATAATCATATAATAGTCATCCCTTGTTTATCGATTTTTATATCACGAAAATAAAAAAATATTTACCTTTTCAGGAAGTTAAGGATGAATACAAATGGGAAAAAAGCCAGTTCAATTGGAAGGCTAATGTATGTATGAACGGACTTCTGTCTTGGCAACAGTTGGAGGAAGGGTTCCAATCCACTGATCTCTAGGTCCATCAAAGTGTTTGGGTATAGATGGTGAGATAGGGCATGTGATACACGAAAATCTCTAGAAAAAAATTGCGAATAAATTACTGCATGATTCTGTGTTATCCCTTTGAAGCTTATTACTAGTATTGACTAAGCAAGTATAAATAAATTAAACACAATCGTGTAAAGAATCACATTATTGAATTATTGGTTAATTAGGACAAACCTGTAAGACCACAATGAAAAATTAAACAAATACATCCTCCAATTGGTTCTTCTGTGAATATAATTATGTGCCGCTACTACCATCCAGGCCAGTGACAAAGAAGCAATAAGATACAATACTGTAGACACCCAATAATGATATTTAAATACACTTGATAACGTACTGCTTACGAGCATAGTGGCAAACAGGCCATCTATAATTCTGTCTGCGCTTTTATTAACATCTTTTGGTATCTTCTTCAATTCTTCTAACACGTCTCTTTTCAATGTCATAAAAAAATCATCTTCTTTAAATGTAAATGGAGAATTTCTGGGCGTCTCTGCTTCTTTGATGTAATATTTTTCTAAGTAAGATTTTGGTATCGCCGTTAGATGGTGGCATTCGAAAGCTTCGGTTATATCTGTACCCTATAATGTTTAAAATAATATAAGATTTTTGGTAGAATCTCTCTGTAAATAAAAACTCTGTTTTTATTGAAGAAATCGATAAGTACGATTAAAAAAAATCCTCCCATAGTTATATGTGAAAATATACCATTCACTTTACTTAGATATTAAAGATCTATAATGGTATAACCAGAATAAGTCAATAAGTATTGATATCTTTGACCGCTTATAAAAGTCTATCTCATCATCTCAACAAAAAAAAAGATATCACCAAATCCAAATCTAGGCTTCTTATTTTGCTTTGTATAATTTATGTTTTGAGTTTTTTATACGCTTAGAAGCCAGCAAACTTATATATGAATAAACTTTGCCAACCCAAGTCTTAAATTGGGATAACTTTTTGCTTTTGTATCACTTTATTACTTGCCTTTATTCAAATATCTCTTTACCGAAAAGTGTCTGTTAAAGAGATAGGGAAGATTTTAGTGACTACTAAACATCTCAAAATTATTTCTTTAATAAATAAATATAGTTTAAATTAGAATGTAATTTTTCCTAAAAAAAAGGATGGAAACTCATACTCTAAAGACCACAATAATATTTAGAATCAATTATTTGAGTACGCGCTTCAAATAGTAGATTATTCACCAAGGGAATGTAGCAGTGTCTTTTGTCACACGCGGCATATTAAATCCTTAACGTAATGAAGGATTATTATAGGGTTAGTTCAAGAGTGCAGCCAGGGATTCAGTAAGAATCTGCAATGTAGCGAGGGATTCAAGCCTGCCCAAGGTAAAGACACATTAAATCTTATTGTGCACCTTTACCCGAGGAGTATACTTTACTTTTCATAACCTCTGAGAATCATTCGTTTTTTATAATTTAAATATAAAATGTGAAACAATTGTGCAAAGAAATATTTATATGTTTTCAATATGAATTATTTGACTTTTCAGGTAGAATATTAAAATAAATATGCCCCATACTCCGGAGTCAAATCACTGTCGGCACACGGTTTTCTTGCGTTTGCAGGATTTTTTTAATTTAGTTCCGAAAATCGCAGCTAAACTATGACATATTTGCCTTTTTTAGAAGAGAATTATTGAGACAAAGAACAGAACCATATAGCCTTGTTTTCTTTTAATAAAATATATGAGAACTCATTTTGAATCACTCGTTTAATGTTATATTTTTAAGTACATTTTTAGTGGACATTCCAAAATTAAACCTTCTTATTAACTGGAGAATAAAAGGTACTAACCTATTCTTACCTCCGGTTTGAAAAGGAAATTCATTACTATATTATGCACCAGGTGTGTCTGAAGGCCTAAATAACTTACTTTAGACTGAGTTTTAATGACATACACTGAGGCATGGTGTGAAAAGATAGTAAAATCTGATCATAATCACAGTTTCCTGTTTGGTATATGAAGTCTCAATAATATGTTTTGTACTTCAGGTAAATTACTAAAAAACATCCGGTTTGCTTAAAAGCAATCACTTATATACTATTGACCTTGAAATGTTTTGATACTTCGTTAATGATAAGCTTTATTTTGACGATTCTACATACTATTAATACGTTGTTGGAACAGTGTACTAGAAACAAACACTGCGCTATTTCATTTACATATCTGTGGGGGTTGCTAAGGTTGGACATTTGACAAATGCAGCGGACAGCAGGCGGTCGGACGCTGGTCGCTTTATGCCGAATCAAGTGAGCCTATTTTATATAAGCATTTGATCTTCATATCCTATCATAAATATCTTCTGAAGGTCTAACATGAATTACTAAATATAGCGAAGATACAGCTAATTTGACAGCCAAGTGAAGACATCTTTCTACTATCACGTGTCACGTGACATGCAATGCCCAAGTCAATTAGACTACTGTCAAACGTGACGTCACGTATTTCGGATGCGGACATTATTATCTATTCCGGTATGTTATGGTAGTATTTATCCTCCTGATAAAATAACCAAGTATTACGATCAGGAAAGGGGTTGTAAATCAAAGCTCGATTACATTTTGAGAAGAGACAATTTATTTGTTAAAATAATGAGCATATAATAAACGTATGACCTACAGTTATATTTTCAAACTCAAACTATTTATTGCTTCATAGTACGGTACAAAAAGGATGTTACACAGAAATATAGTTCCACATACTATGCTGTACAACAGCATGCAATAGGTATTATAATAAGTGACTAAATCTATTAACATTGCTTTATTTTAAACTATAATGTCATTATTAATTTACACCCCACCACCAATACATTTTATTATTTATATTACTATTATGAAAGTATTACAATTAAATATTCCATTATACAATTAAATAAATTCTACCTCTTATTTTTGTCAAAATATTCTTTATCGAATAAAAACATTTTTCACTTAACCATTTGCTAAACGATTTTTTAAATTTAACTTGAGTCAACGACTGAATGTCCTTAGGAACAGCATTATATATTTTTATATTTTATATATTTTATTTTATATATTTATCATATCATGATCTTACTTTCATTACGCATGTTCACTGAATAGATAAACTCATTCTCTGTAGATCACTTCTGGGGACGCCACACCAAGCTATTGAGTGTGAACTTCTGTGCAGTGCTTATTTCGTTTATTAGTAGTAAATTATTGATAACTACTGAACTGTCCAGGCAACTAGTTTTTTTTTTTTTTTGTTCCCCTCCGCGGGAAGGGCAGGAGGATAAAAATGCCCTGACGCATACTCTGGCGCGATTCCAAAGTTATGTGGGACTCGTCCCGACGCCTACCAGGACCATACCCACTAAAAACCCCCTGTCGGCTCGTGCATTTTTGCCACTCAGCCTTCATCTGAGCGACGGCCAATTGGAGAAAGAGGCCGCGCTAGCGGGGCCCAAAAGGGGTCACCCGCTGGGATTACATAGCACTGAAGGTGCTCAAAGCACTGAAGGTGAATACGTAGCACTGAAGGTGCTCAAAATGAAAATCAATAATTAAAACAAAAATTAAAAAAATTACAAAATAAAATTGAATTAACTCGCATTTACGTTAGTATTAGGATTTACGTTAGAATTAGAATTTACGTTAGAATTAGAATTTGCGGCCAGAAGGGCCTCGAGATCGCGTGACAGTCTGGTGGATGAGTACGCTTGCGCATTTCTAGGCCTAGCGACTTTGAACTTCGAGTCTAACACAGGAGTAGCATATGAGACAGAATCACGAACTAGAGGATTGGGATGGGTTTCGGAGCGTTTGAAGAACGCTTCAGAGAGTGTTTTGAGATATTGTTGTACTGTAGGCAGTTCAAGATCTCTATGCAAGTCCGCGTTACGCACGTACCACGGTGCGCCTGTGGCCCGGCGGCAAAAGAGGTTTTGAACTACCTGCAGTTTGTGCAGGAGGGAGGGTTTGGCGTGGGCAAAGATTGGCGAGGCATACGTCATGACGGGTCTAACGCAGACCTTGTAAAGTGTACGTTTGTTTCTGAAGGACATTTTACTTTTTCTACCTAACATGCTATTTAGGCGGACTAAATAGTGACGAGCGAGTTTCGAAACTCTTTCAACGTGTGGCTTGAAAGAAAGCGTCGGATCTAATGTGACGCCTAAGTATTTAGTACTGGTACTGCGCTTCCAGGGGATGGGAATGCCTAACATTCGAACGTGGGGATCGCCATCGGGACGACGGCGTTTGTGGTCGAAGCGCATCGCAGAACTCTTTTCAGGGTTCACATCGATGCGCCATTCTTGAAACCATGCACCAAGGGCGTTTACGGCCTTTTGGAGTCTGGTTACAAGGCGCCGAACACCGTGGCCTTTGGTATAGAGTGCGGTGTCGTCAGCGAAGAGGGCGAGTTCGACGCCTTTCGGCGGGATGGGAATGTCGTTGGTGTACACAGTGTACAGCAGAGGGGCGAGGACTGAGCCTTGAGGGACTCCAGCCTTTATGGGACGAGGTGCAGAAAGCGTGCCTTCGTGTTTAAATCGAAACGTACGGTCTTTGAGAAACGACGCTATTATCCTGACTAGGCGATCCGGTAAGCCTATCTTGTAGAGTTTATAAACGAGACCGCTGTGCCAGACTTTATCGAAAGCCTTGGCTACGTCAAAGAAAACCGCGACTGTTTTATAACGACGCGGATAGAAACCGTCAAGTATATACTCGACGATTCGGTGGACTTGCTGAGGGCAGGAGTGTTTAGCGCGAAAGCCGAACTGATGGGGAATAATGAGAGGATCGCCATCCGTTGGAAACAGATGGTTCCGCATTCGAGAAAGTATGACTCTCTCGAGAAGTTTAGACATTGCCTTGAGGAGGCTGATGGGTCTGTGATTAGCCGGGACGTTCAGAGGTTTGCCCAGCTTGGGAATGCCTATGACTGTCGCTTCTTTCCAAGCTTTAGGAAAGTAGCTATGGTCGAAGCAGGCATTGAAAATGATAGCTAACAAGGTAAGCATCTGTTGCGGTAGGTGCTTAAGTGCGTGGTTGGAAATTCCATCCGCACCCGGAGCCTTTTTGGACTTTTGATTTCTAATGAGAAGCAAGATTTCGTCATTAGAGACTGTGACATGGTCGGCGGTGATGGGGAGAGAGTCTCTGCGAAGGACTTCGTCCTCCACCGCTTTGATGTGAGTGGGATTCGCGGGTTGCGTGCTGGGCGAGCATTGTGCGGCAATGCTGTCGGCGAAGCATTCGGCTTTCTCTTCGACTTCGAAGGCAGTAGTGCCATCGGGACGAGTGAGAGGAGGAACGTGAGAGACGGTGTCTACGCGTAAGGCTCGGGCCATGCTATAGTACGCTTGGTGGGACGGAGAGATATTCGCCATGAGATCGTTCATCTGAGCGTCTCGGAGTTCCGCGAGGCAAGACCTAACTTTACGTTGAAGCTGATTCGCAGCTGTTCTATAGGCGGGCGTGGGATATTTCTTGGCTCTCCGGAGAGCCGCGTTTTTAGCTTTAATAAGATTGCTAACGGCTAAGGGAAGCGTGGGTTTGCCTTGCTTAGCAACCTTTTCGTTGTCACTGATGGCTGAGTTGATAGCATCAGTGAGAGAATTTACTAATGAATCGATTTTATCCGGGCTATCTAGTTGCTCGGGAGAGATCGCGAGTGGAGAGTTAGGGGCCTCTAAGGCTGAAACTAACGTATTTTTAAAGCCTTTCCAATTGGTAAAGGTCTTAGGAGGTGTGACGTTAACGTTAGGCGTACCTAGCACGAGGGAGACGGGGCGATGGTCGGAGCCTAGGTCATCGAGCGGTTCGATAGACCTTAGGTCAAGATTGATTCGCTTGATAATTGCAAAGTCGAGGATGTCAGGAGAGTAGGACGGGTTGTTGGGATAGTGAGTGGGAGTGACGGGGGATATGACATCTAGGTCAAGGGAGTTAGTGATGTCGAGGAGAGCGATACCGCTGGTGTTAGTCGATAGGCACGTCCAGTCAGTATGTTTGGAGTTAAAGTCTCCGAACATAATGACTGAATGGCCGAGGGCGAGAATGGCCTCAAAGTCGCTGCGGATTGGTCTGGTACCACTAGGTATGTAGATTGAAGCTATGATGATGGTCGGATGACCAGTCATAGCCAATCTACACACAGTGGCTTCCATGTTGAGGAGAGGAGGGGTAGGGAGAGGACAGCAGTGGAAGCCTCTTTTGTAATATATAGCGGTGCCGCCGAAACCGTCAGAGTTGGGCCTATCGTTACGAATAAACGCGTACTTAGGTATAGCGAATCCCCTGGAGCGGTTTGGAGTAAGCTATGTCTCCTGGAGAAGGAATAAGTCAGGTTCTTTGTTCTGAAGGAACAGTTTAATCTCGGGAAGGTTGGTGTTAAGGCTACGAGCGTTAAAAGATACTAGGGATAAGCCCTTGGGTTTAATACGACTGGACGCGGGATTCGCGGGTCTAGACATTATAATTTATTATTTACGAATTTATAAATTATAAAAGAATTTACAACGTACTTAGGAGCGAGTGATGCTCGGCTAAAGCAAATAAACGCTCTTGGGCGGCTCGCAGTTTGCGTGCGAGCACGGAAATTTCGTTAATATCGACGTTTTGAATAACGTCGAATACGGTCTTCATGTCCTCAGCCAACGACGACTGAGGTGCGGAAGACGGAGAAGGACGCGACCCTACGGGAGCTACGGGAGCTGGGATAGGTCGGGAAGGTGCAGGCGGAACGGCCGGACGCTGCCTCCAAGACAGAGCCGGAGTAGGTGTCGGCTGAACGGGCTTTGCTTCCGGGGGACCCCGGTTGCGCAGCGGCGGGAAGTTGGCAGGAGTGAGCGGCGGCGCCGGTTTAGGCGCGACCCTCTTGGTGGTGGAGCGCGGAGCGCGCGGGCAACCCCTGTAGTTAGCTGTGTGGCCGGACTGGCCGCACAGCACACAGGCAGGGGGGGAAGTGGATTCGGGAGTGCGAGTGCACTCCTTAGTGAAGTGAGGATCCAGGCACTTTACGCACCTGGGGGGAGCTGAACAGTTAGCCGCTGCGTGGCCATAGAGCTGGCAGCGGTGGCACTGCCCAGGGTGACCACGGGGGTTGGGACGCTCGACGGAGATATTTGAGAGTCCGCAAATTGTGCGAGTCTCTCTAAAGATCTCCCTCGAGTTGGGAGTATTCGACAGGATTACCAACGCTAAGGGAAAATGCCTACCGCGGTTGGAGTGCATCTTGTGCACTGCTGTGACCGGGAAACCCTGAGACTTAAGGTCATCGAGGATGTCTTCGTTGCTGAGTTTGAACGGGACGCCCCGTAGTACTGCGCGGATCTTACGCTCCTCCGGGAGGGCGTAGGTGTGATACGCGATTTGGTTTAATCCGAGTAACCTGGTAAACTCGCGGAAGTCGTCGACGGTCGCTATTTGAATCTTGATCGTATCGCCAGCGTTGGCGGCTTTTAAATAATTAATTTTGTGCACTTTGCACAAGTTTGAAACCGCGGTCCAGCGCGCTTTTTCACGCAGGAAGACGGGCGGAGGGAGCTGAGGCTTCGGCGGGACGGGAGCGCAGCGCGTCGCTGGCTTCGATGTGACCGACGGAGACGCGGTTACTACGAGCGATTTTAACGGCGCGGGGGCTGGTGTTGAAGACACCGGGGAGGGCTCGGGTATTGAAGATACCGAAGCTTTCTTAGAGCGCTTCTTGGAGCGCTTGGCGACGAGTTGAAACGCGGGCTCAGGAGAGCCGGTTAAGGTGACGGCATCTGACGACGTATCAGACGCGGGTTCGGAGTCACTCCCGGGAGCGGTACGCTTACGACGCGACGCGTGAGAGGATGCGACCGATTCGCAGTCCATCTCGGACGAGGCGGGAGACGCGGGAGAGCTGAAGACCTGAGGGGTCTGGACGTCGGAGGCCTGAGGGGCCGGGATTGAGGCCTGAGGGGCCGGGGTTGAGGCCTGAGGGGCCGGGGACGCGATAGATGCCTGTAAGGCCTGCGTTAGTATGTCATCGGGTATGCTGACGCCGGACGCGGCGAGCACCTGGGCGAATGACCTAAGAGCGTTAACAAGGTCCATTGGAGGGCTTGGGATAATATGAAATATATAAATATATAATGTATGCCTAGGTTCCCTAGCAAACCTAGCGCCTATTTATATAACAAATGCCTAGAATTCCTAAATAAAAATCTAGCGAACCCTAGCGGCAAACCTCCCTACCAGCGGTAGGGGGGCTGGGGAGAATAACTTAAAACTAACAATAGTACGCCGAAGGCCGCTACCTAGAAACCTAAAAAAGGGTGCGCAGGTAAAGAGTTGACCGCGTTTGGGTCAACCTTTACCGACAGAAAGGACAAATACACACGAAAACACACAAATATGATAAAAATAAATATGAAAATAGGAGAAAAATAAATAAAATAGAGAAGAGAAATAAATAAAAATAAAAAGGACTGGTTCAGTACAAATTCGTTGTCACCGTTAAGTATCCTTTGCACTGAAACCAGACTACTTACGCTGGGCACAACACTGCACTCAGCACAAGCACAACACAACTTAGCACAGCACTTTGGACTAAAGGGCTTAGTCGCAAAGAAAAATACGCACTTCGATAGCACTCAGAGGGAGTAGAAAGAACCTTGAAATCCGTAGCACGGAACCAACACGCTAAACCGTGACGTCAGTAGACTGAGCACCACGGAGTATCGGGAAGGGACCAAACGACGGAGAGCGGGGTCTTGCTCGTCCGCACTTGGTGGCGATCGGAGCGAGAATAGGCAACTAGAGAGGCCTAAAAATTTATATGCGTCAACTGTCCGGGCAACTAGAGTTGCCTAGTAGAAGAAAAAAGTACTTTTTCGTTTTGAACGCCTTTTTATCAATGAAACGTTTCGTTAAGCTTCTAGTAAAATATACTAGATGGTACTTTATTAAATTACGCATCTTTTGATGGTAAAGCACAGATTTGGAAGGCAGACATTTTAAAAATTAATTTTTTAAGGACGTTAATTTTCAAGTGCTTGTTAAGTTATAAATAATTGTGAAACCTGTGATTAAAATGTAAGTAATCATTTATTTATTATGTTAAATTATTAGTGTTCTATGTTTAAATAAACCTCAAGATTCAACCTTTCGAAATATCGAACTATATTATGTATCCCAAGTTTAAAACGATATTTTTACATGCGACAAAATGGACATACAATTACTCCATTTTTGTAGGCCTATTTTATAATTAAGTATTAAGTATATTTAAGAATATAGGTAGGATTATAAGATTTTATATTTTCTTCTTCGGGTGGTCATCAACAGCGCCGCCCGTGTCGCCTACGATTTTGTTAAGTACTAAAATAAGGGCTAGGTACAGATGGAGGAATCATGAGTAAATTTAACATGATTTTGATGATAACAAACGGCAACAAAGTACGTAATTTCCTTAAGTTATTTTTGTATTCGCTTATTTTTTTTTTTCAGGAGGATATCTCCAGATGGGCAGCCGTGCATTATGGTTCCCACATTGGTGCAGTATTCAACAAAATACCTAGCTCTGTGTATCTGTTTGCGATTCAGAGAATTGAGAATCTTACAAAAATTTAGGTCAATGATGTTCGCGGAAATATTTTTATCTTTTACATATCACAAATATAAATGCTATTTTAGAGTTACTTTAAATGGAACGGTATTCATTTAAAACGATAATTACGTTGTGCATGTCATTGAAATTATCCTTTTCGGTGTACAAAAAAAGTAAACATATTCGAAGGTACTAGAGATATAAAATGGAAATAAAAGTAATAAATGCGTTTTTTTACCAAGCAAACCATTTTTAGTAGTTTTTTTAAATGTAAATATTTATTTATAGAAAAAGACGCTAAAATGACTAAATTGATTTTGATGGAATATAAAACTAAGGTAGGTACCTGGATTGATACACAGAATTCTATTTATATAACATGACATTTTTCGCGAGTGAAGCCGCGTGCGCAGTTTTATGATAAAGTATTTAATTTATCATTTAAAAAACTAGGTTTCCACATTGTTGTAATTGTATGTATTCATTATGTTGTAATTGTCATACGTTAGCATTATTTAAAGGTTATGCCAAATAAATATTACAAAACATAATATTTGTCTTTATTTTTTAAATACCAACTAAAAAGTCGCCCAGTTTGTCTAAACCCTAATATGGTCGGCCATCTTCTCGCTATTTCATCCACGGCAGGCGATATGAAACTGATGCGGGAACGGGTGGTTTGTTTTCGTTTACTGTGCTACATTTTACATACCAAGAAATGGTATTTTGGTATCAAAAAAAGATTATTTAATCTAGTTTACGACCTAGCGCGGACAGATAGCGCGTCATTACAATCTGTACCTGGACGTTTCAGTGGATAAGGAAGCCGCACTCCACCCGTTCGTCTAGTGCACTTAGCCAAGTGTTGAAGAAAAGACATAGCGAAGAATCCTCATGCTAACCGCTACTGGTTTCATGGGAGATTCTGGGTAAAATTTGGGTTACCCCTAAGGTGAAAGATTTTAAAAAATGCGTTCATGAATTTCAGATTATTTCGATTAAATCTAAACGAACATATTGTACGCGCCACATACTGGGCGTACTAAGCTCCAGAAATCTCCAAGGCTTTTAGGCGAGCGGGTAGCACGATAGTAGCAATCCATAGCAGCGCAACTATGAGATGGAATTGAAATTGTATTGAACCCTGTTGTAGGCCGTTTCGTCTTCCCCAGCACAACCCCGAAATCAACCCTTCACCAATGAAGAAGTGGAGACACTTACTTGAAGCATCAAGTAAGTGTCTCCACTTCTTTTTTGGTGGGACAAACATTTTTAAAACTAATCTACACAATTACCTTTTGGAAAAATCGTAGTGTGCACGTGTTTCTATATAATGAAATTATGATATATATGAATATATATAAGTTTTTATTTATTTATATACATATGTATTTTGGTATTTATGCATATTTTAAAAATAAATTACATATTTTTTTTTCTTATTGGCACACTACCCCCCGGTTTCTTTTTGATTTCCGTCAACACGTAGGTTCTCTGGAAGAGATCGCTGCTAGCGATAAGGCCGCCTTTGCCTACCCTAGTTTAATGTTTATTTTTAAAATTTTTACATTCAAGTGTGTAAGCAATAAAGTGTTTTTATTATTATTATAATTATTTAAACACAATATTTTTTATTTATTTACTCTTTAATATATACCTCAACAACAGAAAACATGGTAGTAGGTATAATTTAGCGGGATAATACAACAACGTACATTGAGCTAAAAAGTGTGGTTTCTAAGTTCTTAGATTATTTTTCTGCGAAATAATCATACATTTTAAGAAGTATGAAAA
The DNA here is from genome assembly GCA_923062675.1 of Marasmarcha lunaedactyla. Lineage (NCBI taxonomy): Eukaryota > Metazoa > Arthropoda > Insecta > Lepidoptera > Pterophoridae > Marasmarcha > Marasmarcha lunaedactyla. The sequence continues at coordinate 4,818,262 of OV281344.1, forward strand.
AGGCATAAATAGATGTTAAGAAAAGTAAATCAAACAAACATTATTATTTCATGATTTCTTATTTAAATACCAACTTTACCTTGCTAAGCTCCAGCCACTCTGATCCACCAGGATGCTGCTTCAAGAATTCACTAAAGTCATAAATTTTATGATGTATCCTCCACAAGCCTTCTGCCCCATCATCCATTGCTTTCCCGTTCAGCCATTGTATCGGATCTCGAATACCTTCATCTCTTAAAGAAGGATACCTTAACTTCGGAAAACTAACATGTGTTTTCTTCTCTAACACTCTTTGTTGAAATACTTCTAAATAATCTTTCCTAGGCGCCATCTTTACTGACGACAGCCTCTGACATTTACTGATTTGTAAGTGAATTGAACTCGATATATTAGGTATCACACTCAGAGTGTATCTGTTGTTTTGTCAATAATTCGAGTGTTATCAGTTTTAAAATGTTTATTCTCAAGTTAAATAAGATAAGTTTTCGTGTGTTTAAATTGAAAGTAGTAAAGACATCTTATTGGGCTATCTGCATATTTATTTACGCTTTAGGAGTATTTGCTATATTACAATAAAGTATTATAATAAAGTAAAAGTAATTACATAAGATATGTTACAGTGATTTGTGAATCACGAACATATTCAAAGCAATACTTGTCTGTCAGCATCCATGGCTCGACAACTCATTTTTCACAAGTTACTTATAAAAAAATTTACGACTTTAAATATTTTATTTCATGATTGGTTTGAGAACGAAATTCGGTTCAAACTGGAAACTAAAGAATCCAGAACCGTTACTGTAGCTATGCCATGTTATCGTCGATTTTTTCAATTGATGCCTGATTTCTGATAACTGACCCTATGCTCATAACACAATCTATCTACTACTTACGGCCAATTACATGCGTCGGTTACGACTGGATAACACAATGTGCAAGTAGAGTAAAGAGAACATTATGGTATTTTATTGTTACCAATATATTATACTTACAATTTAACATAATATTATAATCTTTTTACATCAAATACTTATGTAAAAAAAATCATCATTTCAACTGTTAGTGTTTTCTTAAAGCTTTCACTTTTATTAATAAAATTATGCAATTAGATTTATGAACAATTTTAAGTCAAATAAAAATGTTCACCTAAAAGGTCACAAAGCGCAACTTCTATCATAAATTAAAATATCTTGTTTATAATCGAAACATTTCTATATAAATCAGATCAGGAATGACTTGCATGCACATTGATCTATTAAACCCTATAATACACTATTTATTCAATGGAGATAAGATAAGTTAACAAGCATCAAATCGAACTATTAAAATACATTAGTTACAACTTAGACTAAACTAGTGGCTGCAGTGCGTCGACTTTCTTTTTAAGTGCAAAAAGATGGTGCCTAAAGAATCCTACTCTTGGAAAGAAGAAGCGAACAAAATAGTAAGAGAAAGGAAGTTTCATGCAAGTTTTCCACATTTGAAGTATTCCTCGTATAGAGACGAAGGTTTAAAATTACCTGCAGAGGTTAAAGGGTAAAGCGAAAGACGGTGGATCGGAAGGTCTTTGGCGAGTTTATGATAAGTTATATGATTTATAAAATTTTAAGAAAAAGCATCATGGTTCCCACCAGGGTCCAGGAGTGGTTGGATTTGACTTAGGTATTTCTATGTCTTAAAATATTTTGATTTATTTATGTTTGGTTACTGTTTTTTTACTCAATTTTGAACGTTATTTTTATTTTACTTTATTCAGAACACAAACAATCATTTTATGTACTTAAAATTACAACAAATGATTTATGCAAAGACCGGTGAAGTTTCCATACCAAAACTTATACTCTTCAACGAGAAACACGGTTACACAATACATACAAAAATAAGTATAAAATTAAATAACTATCCAGTAAAATGCAAAGAGAGTTCTTTTTTCAAATTCGGGAGACACAGTTTAAAGATCTTATCAAATTCTTATCAAAATCTTATCAAATTGGGTACAAGATCTGTTGATGAAAGAGTTAGCACCATTATTAGTACGGGAAAGAGACGAGAGAAAAGTGGGTTTATGACGAGCATTTTTTCGAGGACAAGCAAAATTAATGTTACTTAGTAAGTATGGAGACTCAATTATATTATTTATAATTTTAAACAGAAAAATTATATCGTATAGACCGCCTTTCAGAGAGTGAACAAAGTGAAATTCCATAATTTTTTATTTCATACAAATTGTCCTTAAATTTTATAGCCTAAAATTTTGTGGAACTGTGATATGTATGCATGGGAATTTAAATTGACAACCTTTTAAGAAAGGTCTGAATCGTTAAAAAGTTGTTCTCGTACATAATTAGTGGTGAATATAAATACCGAATGCTTATATAAATTTTTATACTTTATGCAAAAGATCTTTTTTTAAGTTTTTACCAGCATACTTTTAATCCACTGGTCAAACACTTTCGTTAAAACTATCCTTCTTACTTACATAAATAAACTATTAACGTTTCTATGAGCTACTATAGCTTTATGCTCTATAAAATTCAAAATACAATTTCTTACAACTTTTTTATTTATTAATTGCAATTCACAAAACTACATAACAGCTATTCATTTTAATTAATCGATTGCGCTCTTCATCGTTCTAATGATAAACAGTGTTATTGCAAACTTACTAGGAATTTGTTGAGGACGTAAATAACCTTGTATGATATCATAATCGCCTTCGACGTTAACATATTAAGCTTTAGGTTATCATTAATTTTGGCTCACAGATTAATTTTTTCTCCATCAGACTGAAAGCTCTTCATACTTCAAATACTTAGAAGCTGCTTTTTCGTATGTCACATTTAAATTCATTTTCATCTCGACTGCTGCTTTCTGGTTTGTTGAATTTCAAAAGGCTTTAGTGTTTTTGTTTAGTGTTCTAGTTAAAACCAAAGCTTAGAATTTCCAGTGAAAAACCGGGTCATTTGCTTCGCTGAGTTGTTTATTCCAATTTTTGGTACGAGTTCTGTTATTAGCGCCTTTTGAGGTGAGAAGCGTTTGATGAATATACCCTTTATTTTTGATCGTTGGGATTTGAGTATTATTTATTTTATTTATGTTATTAATGAAAGTATGTTAGAAAATATATCCATGGATCTACTAACGAATCAAGAGTTCCGCGGGTGGGACCGTGGAGTCTTCTAATAAGTTATAAAGTCATTATTTCGCTTCCAATTTCAACTCCATATATTTCAGGTGAATTAGTTTTATTTAACAAAAAATACTTCTGCAATTTTATTAAAACAATTTCAATAACTTATTGTATTCACTTACTGTTTGATAGAATACTGAAATTATTTATTTATTTAAAACTTTATTGCACAATATAAATATAAAATAAGTGTACAAACCGCGGATTTAATGTCATTTGGCATTCTCTGCCAGTCTACCGCAGCAAAGGTGGGTTTTCAAATTAAAGAGTGCATACAAAAATACATATGCGTACATACTTAAAACAAAACACTTTATAATACTTATAAGATTGACTTTTAACATAATAATAAATAAACGTCATAAACGATATTTAAAAAATTATAATAAATGTATCTATATATATAAAATAATAAAGATTAGTAAACAGACATTACATGATAACTTATTACATTATTCATAAATAATGTATATTTATGAATTGATAAATATAAAATATAAAATATGATAAATATTATTTATCATGATTCCCTGAGTGACTTTAAAAAATGAGCTCTAATTCGCTGCTTGAAAGAGAGTTTACTAGGAGCTTTCCTTAACTTCACCGGTAGAGTATCCCATAAACGTGTAGCCTGGATAACAAAAGAATAAGAGATAAGTCTGGAATGATGCATAGAATTATGAAGGCTCAGATTGTAGGAAGACCGAAGACATCTATCATGTGTGGAGCCTAGAAACTGGAATTTACACTTTTAACATATAACAAAGATACGTGAGGATCATTGAGGATTAAAAAAAGTGTAAAAAGTTACCTAACGTGCTTGCGCTGCCGAATAGGCAGCAAACCAAGTTGTTTACGAAAGTTGGATAAATGAAATGAAATGAAATATTTATTTCTCAACACTGGCAATTACTTGTTCTTGTTCTTATTGACGTCAAATAAAACATGATTCTACCACCAGTTCGAAAAAACCTTCGTGAAGAAGAACTGGCAAGAAACTTCACGGGTGTATTTTTTCAAAATAAATTTACAGAGTCTCTTTATGTCTATACAAAATTATTCTTTTCTGCATCTGTTAGCTCGGCAAGTCTCCCTCCCCCCAAGTATCCAAACGACGAACAGCCTCAAACGGCCGATTGCGCCGATATGTGATCATATTTGCGCAGCTCATAGATGAACCGAATGCACACAGACCTGATCTGCGTCCGGACCCGTTCGGACGTGTTGAAGGTCGCTCCCGGCTGCCGAGTCACGATTGTTGTCTCACGACTTCTCTCGTATCAATACTCAAACGCCACTCTCAGATCCGTTCTGCGTCCGGCCCCGCTCGGACGTGTTCGCGGTCGCTCCAGCAGTTGAGTCACGATTGTCGTCTCACGACGTCAACTCGTTCGCAACACTCATACACTGTTAGCCTCTTCAGGGCTTACGCTGCGGCCGGTTTCGATCGGCTGCAAGTAAGTCGGTCTCTTGCACAGCAACAACAGAGCTGAGCTTACCGCGGTCGATTAAATTCGATAGTGGTTCGTGAGGCTCGGGCTGTTTTTCTGGCTGCGTACTTGACGCTTGGCGCTTGCTACGTAGTCAGAGACTCGCTCTGCGGCCGGCCCTGGCCAGTCGTAACGTAGTCAATCCCGCACTCTGTGCATCCCTTGAATTAAAAACCTCACCTCGGTGAGTGCAGCAACAACAGGGTTGAGCTTACCACGGTCGATTAAATTCGATAGTGGTTCGCAAGACTCGGGCTGTCTTTCTGGCTGCGTACTTGACGCTTGGCGCCTGTACGTAGTCAGAGACTCGCTCTGCGGCCGGCTCCGGCCGGTCGTAACGCAGTAATCCCGCACTCTGTGCACCTCTCGCATTAAAAACCTCACCTCGGTGAGTGCAGCAACAACAGGGTTGAGCTTACCACGGTCGATTAAATTCGATAGTGGTTCGCAAGACTCGGGCTGTCTTTCTGGCTGCGTACTTGACGCTTGGCGCCTGTACGTAGTCAGAGACTCGCTCTGCGGCCGGCTCCGGCCGGTCATAACGCAGTCAATCCCGCACTTTTAGTGCAACCCAACTTCGTCAGGTCTACGGCCGGTTTTTGTTGTCAATTTATTGACGACACACTCCGTAGTAGACTCGCGTTTGATCAGGTGGATACTTAACGCTGACAACTAAGCCTGATAGCGTTGCCCCGGTGCGCTACCAAGGCCCTTCGGGCCAAGGAGAAACCGGCTGACCCAATCCCATTGCACTTGGGCCTTTCCCAGGGTGACGGTACAGTGCTGTCCGAATTAGGGGCACCACTTCGCGTCGTCCCCAGCCCCCCTACCGCGGGTAGGGAGGTTTAGGTGCTAGGTTTGCTAGGGAACCTAGGCATTTTTATATATTTATATATTATATATCGTAGGACCAAGCCCTCCAATGGATCTTGTCAACGTACTTAGGTCGTTCGCCCAGGTGCTCGCCGCGTCTGGCTACAGCATACCCGATGACATACTAACGCAGGCCTTACAGGCATCTATCGCGTCCCCGGCCCCTCAGGCCTCAACCCCGGCCCCTCAAGCCTCAACCCCGGCCCCTCAGGCCTCAACCCCGGCCCCTCAGGCCTCCAACGTCCAGACCCCTCAGGTCTACAGCTCTCCCGCGTCTCCCGCCTCATCCAAGTTGGACTGCGAATCGGTCGCATCCTCTCACGCGTCGCGTCGTAAGCGTAACGCTCCCGGGAGCGACTCCGAACCCGCGTCTGATACGTCGTCAGATGCCGTCACCTTAACCAGCTCTCCTGAGACCGCGTTTCAACTTGTCGCAAAGCGTCATCAATACCCGAGCCCTCCACGGTGTCTTCAACACCAGCCCCCGCGCCGTTAAAATCGCTCGTAGTAACCGCGTCTCCGTCGATCCCCTCAAAGCCAGCGACGCGCTGCGCTCCCGTCCCGCCGAAGCCTCAGCTCCCTCCGCCCGTATTCCTCCGTGAAAAAGCGCGCTGGACCGCGGTCTCTAACTTGTGCAAAGAGCACAAAATTATTTAACCTAAGGGCTTATCCCTAGTATCTTTTAACGCTCGTAGCCTTAATACCAACCTTCCCGAGATTAAACTGTTCCTTCAGAACAAAGAACCTGACTTATTCCTTCTCCAGGAGACATAGCTTACTCCAAACCGCTCCAGGGGATTCGCTATACCTAAGTACGCGTTTACTCGCAACGATAGGCCCAACTCCGACGGTTACGGCGGCACCGCTATATATTACAAAAGAGGCTTCCATTGCTGTCTTCTCCCTACCCCTCCTTTCCTCAACATGGAAGCCACTGTGTGTAGATTGGCTATGACTGGTCATCCGACCATCATCATAGCTTCAGTCTACATACCCTCTGGCACCAAACCTATCCGCAGCGACTTTGAGGACATTCTCGCCCTCAGCCATTCAGTCATTATGTTCGGAGACTTTAACTCCAAACATACTGACTGGACGTGCCTATCGACCAACACCAGCGGTATCGCTCTCCTCGACATCACTAACTCCCTTGACTTAGACGTCATATCCCCCATCACTCCCACTCACTATCCCAACAACCCGACCTATTCTCCTGACATCCTCGACTTTGCAATTATCAAGCAAATCAATCTTGACCTAAGATCTATCGGACTGCTCGATGACCTAGGCTCCGACCATCGCCCCGTCTCCCTCGTGTTAGGTACGCCCAACGTTAACGTCACATCTCCTAAGACCTTTACCAACTGGAAAGGCTTTTAAAATACGTTAGTTTCAGCCTTAGAGGCCCCTAACTCTCTGCTCGCGATTTCGCTCGACCAATTAGATAGCCCGGATAAAATAGATTCATTATTCAACTCTCTAACTGATGCTATTAACTCAGCCATCAGCGACTATGAAAAGGTTGCTAAGCAAAGCAAACCCGCGCTTCCCCTAGCCGTTAGCAATCTCATTAAAGCCAAGAACGCGGCTCTCCGGAGAGCAAAGAAATACCCCACGCCAGCATACAGAACAGCTGCGAATCAGCTTCAACGTAAAGTTAGGTCTCGCCTCGCGGAACTCTGTGACACTCAGTTTAACGATCTCATGGAGAATATCTCCCCGTCCCACCGAGCGTATTATCGAATGGCCCGAGCCTTACGCGTAGACACCGCCTCTCACGTTCCTACTCTCACTCGTCCCGACGGCATAATTGCCTTTGAAGTCGAAGAGAAAGCCGAATGCTTCGCCGACAGCATAGCTGCACAATGTTTGCCCAGCACGCAACCCGCGGATCCCTCCCACATCCAGGCGGTGGAGGACGAAGTTCTCCACAGAGAATCTTTCCCTATCACCGACGACCCCGTCACAGTCTCTAATGATGAAATCTTGCTTCTCATTAGAAATCAAAAGTCCAAAAAGGCTCCGGGTGCGGATGGAATTTCCAACCACGCACTTAAGCACCTACCGCAACAGATGCTTACCTTGTTAGCTATCATTTTCAATGCCTGCTTCGACCATAGCTACTTTCCTAAAGCTTGGAAAGAAGCGACAGTCATAGGCATTCCCAAGCCGGGTAAACCTCTGAATGTCCCGGCTAATCACAGACCCATCAGCCTCCTCAAGGCAATGTCTAAACTTCTCGAAAGAGTCATACTCTCTCGAATGCGGAACCATGTGTTTCCAACGGATGGCGACCCTCTCATCATTGCCCACCAGTTCGGCTTTCACGCTAAGCACTCCTGCCCTCAGCAAGTCCATCGAATCGTCGAGTACATACTCGAAGGATTCTCTCAGCGTCGTAAAAAAACAATCGCGGTTCTCTTTGACGTAGCCAAGGCTTTCGACAAAGTCTGGCACAGCGGTCTCGTTTTTAAACTCTATAAAATAGGCTTACCGGCTCGCCTAGTCAGATTAATAGCGTCGTTTCTTAAAGACCGTACTTTTCGATTCAAACATGAAGGCGCGCTCTCCGCGCCTCGTCCCATAAAGGCTGGAGTCCCGCAAGGCTCAGTCCTCGCCCCTCTGCTGTACACTGTGTACACTAATGACATCCCCATCCCGCCGAAAGGCCCTCTTTGCAGACGATACCGCCCTTTACACTAAAAGTCAAGCGATCCCGTATAACATCACCAGACTCCAAAAGGCCGTAAACGCCCTAGGTGTTTGGTTTCAAAAATGGCGTATCGATGTCAACCCAGAAAAGAGTACTGCTATTCAATTCGACCACAAACGTCGTAATCGCCACAACGATCCGCACATTCGTATGTTAGGTATTCCCATCCCCTGGAAGCGCAGTATCAAATATTTAGGCGTCACCTTAGATCAGACGCTTTCTTTCAAGCCACACGTCGATAGAGTAACGAAACTCGCGCGTTTTTACTCAAGCCGTCTACATAGTATGATAGGAAGAAAAAGTAAAATGTCTTTTAGAAATAAACGTACGCTTTATAAGGTCTGCGTTAGACCCGTCATGTCATATGCTTCGCCAGTCTTTGCCCACGCCAAACCCTCCGTCCTGTATAAACTGCAGGTGGTTCAAAATCTCTTCTGCCGCAGGGCCACAAACGCACCTTGGTACGTGCGTAACGCGGACCTGCACAGGGATCTTGAACTACCTACAGTGCAACAGCACTTCAAAACACTCTCAGAATCGTTCTTCAAACGCGCCGAATCCCATCCCAATCATCTTGTTCGAGATCCAGTCTCATATACTGCTCCTGTGTTAGATTCGATATACAAAATCGCTAGACCGAGAAACGCACACACGAGCGAACGCACGCAATTAACTTTAGATCTCGAGGCCCTTCAGGCCGCAAATTCTAATTCTAACGTAAATTCTAATTCTAACGTAAATCCGAATTAATGCAATTTTATTTGTCTTTTTTTTTATTTTTTTTTTGCTGCCGAGGCACCCTCGCGGGAGGGAGGTGGAAGATGCGTCATGCAAACCCGCCCGCAGGTAAATTCCTCTGCGGGGGGGTTATGTGGGACTCAGCAGAATGGCACCTACCCACTAAAAACCACCTGTTGGCTGTAGTTATTACCGTTAGCCTTCATCGGAAGCGACACCCGTCGGGAAGTTGGGCGCGCTGGCGGAGACCCGCTAGCGGGTCTTCCGCCTGTAGTGAAAGTTGCACTGAAGGTGCTCAAAGGGACATGAGTTGGTGGCCGTTCTGGGCAGCCTCCGGTGAAGCCGGGGCTGGACAGAGGTCGGCCGAAGCATGATTTGGGGATCAATTCATTTAAATGAACCTATAATGAATTGAGAAGGGAACTATGCTCCGCCAGAGCTAGCAAACGCTCTGTCGGAGTACGTGAAGCCCTAAGTTTACGGGCTAAGACTGCGATTTAACTAACATCGATATCTTTCATAGCGTCGCAGACGATACGCATATCGTCTGCTACGGAGGATTGAGGAGTGGGTTTGTGAGGAGCCGGGATGGGATTCGATGCGGGGCGCTGCCTCCAGTTTTCTGGGGCAGGCCTAGACTGTGTACGCTTTGCAGCCGGGGGAACCCGGCTACGCAGCGGCGGAAAGTTTTCTTGAGAAAGGCGTTGGGCCTGTTTGGGTGCCGCCCTTTTGAAATTGGAGCGCATACAACGGGGTGCACGAGGGCAGCCCCTGTAATTTGCGGTGTGGCCGGACTGGCCACAAAGCACGCAATCGGGAGGAGAGGGAGTTTCGGGAGTGCGATTGCACTCCTTAGTGAAGTGCGGGACCAGGCACTTGACGCACCTGGGCGGTGCGCGGCAGTTGGCCGCCGCGTGCCCGTACAACTGGCACCGATGGCACTGGCCGGGATGACCGCGGCGATGAGGCGCCTCGATCGAGATCCCAGAGAGGCCGCATATAGTGCTAACCCCTTTGAGGATCTCCCTGGACTTGGGGACGTTGGCGAGAACCACCAAAGCGAGAGGGTGTTGCCTCCCGTACTTGCTGTGCATTTTATGCACCGCGAGTGCCGGGAAGCCTTGGTACTGCAGATCCTCCAGGATAGCCTCGTTCGATAATTCGAACGGGACTCCCCTGAGTACCGCTCTGATCTTACGCTCTTCTGACAGAGCATAAGTGTGATAAGCATATTGCTTATCGGTGAGGAGCTTTGTTAAAGCACGAAAGTCGTCTATCGACGAGACTAAGATTTTAATAGATTCACCCGAGTTGGCTGCTCGGATGTAATGGATTTTGTGCTCATTGCACAATGTCGAGACCTCAGTCCACTTACCCTTTTCCCGAAGGAACACGGGTGGTGGGACCTTGGCCTTGACAGAAGTTGGGGCCGGAGCGGGTGCTGAAGGCACCGGGGCAGCTGGCGTTGAAGACGCCGCAGGGGGTGTAGGGACGGGCGTCGAGGGCGCCGGGTCTTGTTTCGAACGCTTCTTAACAAGCGTAAAGGAGGGAGACTCAGGGCCAGTTGGGGTGGCGTCCGAGGATGACTCGGTCGCGGGTGCGCGCTTGCGGCGCGGAGGGGCGTCTACTTCGCACTCCATGTCACTGGAGGAAGGGGACGCGGGAGGGCCTAAGACCAGAGCGGTCTGAGGGACGGAGGTGGCCTGAGGGGCTGGTGTGAACAGTGCCATGATTAGAGGGAGAAATGATTGCAGTGTGCGAATCATATGAGGGGGGCAGTAAGTGCCTTGGGCGTCGTAATCAGCGATCAGCTTATTCAGAAGCTCCTCAGGGCTTAGGGAAGCCATTGCGGAGGGGTTGGGGAGGGAGGACAATATATAAATATATATACTATGAACCTATCAACGATGACTAACTTCCTAAAAAACCACCCTACACGCAGTAGGGCGGTTGAGGACGACGTGGATAACTTACTCGAACACGGAACTTGAAGTCCTGGAACGACGAAACCCCGTCGACGAAGCTCACGTTCCACGAAGTACGGTTAACAAGCCACTGTCCGCCGTGAAAACGGCGTTAGAAACTTAATACGGTATACAACTATGAAATTATATATTACGACAACAACCAGTGAAATTTGGGTGCTCAATTAGCGCGGGGGCTAAAAGAGCGGGAAGGCGTCTGCGATCGACGTGCGCTCGAGAACGCACGCAGACCGAGACTGAATTTTTAATGTTTTTTATTTATTTTCTTTCATTTTTGAGCACCTTCAGTGCTATGTAAATCCCAGCGGGTGACCCCTTAAGGGCCCCGCTAGCGCGGCCTCTTTCTCCGATTGGCTGTCGCTCAGATGAAGGCTGAGTGGCAAAAATGCACGAGCCGACAGGGGGTTTTTTAGTGGGTATGGTTCTGGTAGGCGTCGGGACGAGTCCCACATAACTCCGATCGCGCGCGCGGAGTATGCGTCAGAGCATTTTTTATGTCCTCCTGCCCTTCCCGTGGAGGGGAACCAAAAAAAAAAAAAACAGAACCGAATGCAGTTGTTCAGAAGACGGTCCATTTTGTTGAGGTGATCATCGTTGAGATCTGTGTAGCACATAGCCACGTAATCTATTATTGGCAATACCAACGCGTTTACAAATAGAATCTTAGTCTGCCTAGGAAGAAAATATTTTAAACGGTGTAAAGTACGCAGTGAAGCTGTTACCTTTCGACTAACTTCCTCTATATACTTGTTCCAGCTGAGAGTAGCATCAATGTGTAAGCCGAGATCTTTGACGGAGGAACAAAGAGTTTAGAGAAATAGACGGCGCACAGGAAATATCAATTTTATTAATCTGTCTTGAGCTACCTTATAATATGGCCTGACACTTGCTGGGATTAACTCTGATACCGAACTGCTGCGACCACTGGTTGATATGTGCAAGGTCAGCGTTAATCAAGTCCACAGCGATATCAATATCATATGTACTGGTTTGCGTGTACAGCTGTAGATCATAGGCAAAAAGATGATACGAACATTTGAGATTTAGGGTGATAAGGTTTATAAAATAGAGAATAACAATGAGAAAGTATGAATTTTGGGCAACGCCAGCATCAAGTATCAGCTAGTCAGATGTGCTGCGATTATCGGGACTTAAATAATAAATCCCCAGACAAACACACAAACTGTATGGCCCCAAAGTAAGCAGAGCTTGTGTTATGGATGACCATACAGTGAACTGGCGGGGGAACCCAGAATAAACATACATATATAAATATCAACAACCATGACCCGAGAACAAACATCTGTGTTCATCACACATATAAATGCCCCGGCAAGGACTCGAACCTGGGACCTTCGGCGTATGGGGCAAGACTACTTACCACTACACCAATCGGTCATCAAATCAGGGACTTATTTTTATAGCTTGTTGACGACCATGGAGGTTGGAGGAAAGTTAATTAGTTTCATAGTCCGTGGTACTTTGATATTAGCCTATTGCTTAACACATTTAATTTGAATCAAATCTATTATGAACTAGGACCGACAACGATCATTGTTAATTTTATTCTGGAGAAAATAAATATGTAGTGACATTTTTTTATAATTATTAATAACTATTATTTATTCAGCATAATTAAAAATCATATTATTAATTAATACTAGATAGGACCTAAAATAATATTTTTGAACAGGACACCGATATAACAGAAGCCTTTGAAGCTCATCACTTCAATCCGACAACGGAAAAAGTTTTACAAAAATTTTACATTCGAGATGCCAAAACACCAAGAAATTCTCCATTCACTTTCAAAGAAGATGGCTTCTACAAAACTTAAAACGAAAAGCTATTGAGGAATTGAAAAAAATACCGAGAGACACTATTAGCAAACGTTCAAATCGGCTTACCGACGGATTATTTCTGTTTCTCCTATCTAGCTGCTCCATCGCCGCGTGGGTGGCAAATCCGTTGGCTACAAGATTTTGGTTCTTTATTTCGTCACGTTCACTTGCCTTTTTGACTGTAGCGTGTCAAGGATGTATCTGTCAATATCTATCAAAATGAGTTTGTGGTCGTATAGGTAAGTTTGAAAGTGCTTATCGACTTTTTGATATTTCATTCAGTTTCAAAGCGCTGCGGTAATAAGTAATATATAAAATGTCAATGTTTTGTATACAACTAAAAATAGTTACTTTAGCTCGCGTCACTATGTGCTCTTTATGCTTGTATATAGGTACGGGTATACAGCAACTGTGTGTTTGTGACAAAAATGTCTACACGCACACGAAAGGGCGCAGAACACAAGGTTAAACAAGATAACGGACACTCAGAATTTTGTTGCATATTCATGTACATATAGGGCGGCAGGCACAAATCAACTGAACGTTGAATCAGTTATGAGTTGAGAGAATGTAAAAATTCAACTGTATGTAAAATTGGTTTTAAACTTGTAGTGCTGCGTTTAGTAAAATATCTCTATTTTTCAGAGATTTTCGTATATCACACGTGATTTCGCATCATCTCTGCACAAATTCGCTAATGGATCAAGAAATAAGTTATTTAGAACCGGTCCTTTACTTCAATCCAAGGAGGGATATACCATTTTACGCAAAAATTGGATTCCTAATCGAGTTTATTTTCTTTCCTTAAATATTTTTGTTTAGCTTTATGAAAAGGTAACGTTTGCATATAATATTTTTAAGGCATTTCTTTTTCCGAACTATTGCATTTTATTTATTTAAAGTTGCATTCAAAGTTAATGTTATTTGGAGATTTAATCTCCATTTTTATTTATTTACTGTATCCTATGGCTGTGTCTTGATACATATTTTTTAATAAGCATTTTACAACTTTGGGCCAAAAAATTACAAAACTTTAAACATTGATTATAATTTTAGTTCGGTGGTCGTTCATGCTTCAAGTTTTAAAATATTCCTAAGGAAACTAAAATACTTTTTCAGACTCCTCACAACATCCAGAAGACAATTCTAATGGCACGACTTATTAGGTCTATTACTGCCCCTAGTCATCTGGTTGACAAGTGGAGCAAACATATTGCATGTCATTAAAACCTGGCTGTATATCAACCGTACTGGAAGACTTATTTTCTTTAGCATAGCGGTCAATACTGCACATCACCATCCAGACACTATTACAAAATATGGCGATCAACCTAAGCGAGTTATTAATTGACTGTTACTCATTATTTATTTAAGGGACGTTACATTTTCAGTTAAGTGGTAAGATTAAACAAAAAAATTAAAACAAAAAAGTATATACAGGGTTTTCAAAAAAGTATTTTGAAAAAATATATCAGATTGACTAAGTCTTTACCATTCGACTACAAAAAACCGGTTTTTTTTTTGGACTTATATTCTTTCCATAAAAACATTCTAAATCCATAAAAAACTAAATGTATATACTTTTCTTGGTGTTTTGGCATCTCGAATGTAAAATTTTTTTAAACTTTTCCCGTTGTTGGATTGAGGTGATGACCTTCAAAGCTTCCGTTATATCGGTGTCTTGTTGAAAAATGTTATTTAAGGTCCTATTTAGTAATCATTAAAAATATGATTTTTAAATTGATTGAACAAATAACATTTATTAATTATTACACAAAAATGACACTACATGTGTCTCTGGAATAAAAATTACAATGATCGTTTTCGGTCCTAGTTCATATTAGATTTGTTTTATCTATTAATTACCTCGGACTTTTGTTTAATTACTTCGGACGGATTACTCGCAAAACTAAATAATTACAATTATTCAATATGAATAATGTACATTGAATTATCAAAGTACCACGGACTATGAAATAATGTATTTCAGGATTCAACATTCAGGATATCAACATCAGGATCATTTCAGGATAAAACAGTAAGTACATACAATTAAGTAACTATTATTGTTATGTTAAAATTGAATAAGTATTTTTTGTTAAATAAAACTAATTCCCCTGAAATTATAGAGTTGGAATATAAAACGAAATAATGACTTTATAACTTATTAAAAGACTCACACGGTTCCACCGGCGGATCTCCTGATTCATTAGTAGATCTATGGATATATTTTCTATCTCGTATTAAGTACGTATTATCTGTATTATGTATGTATATTTATGTGTCTGTGTGTTATGTATATGTGTGTGCCTGTGTGTTATGTGTATAAACTTGTATTTCTATTTAAACTTCATTTTTCCGTGGTTCAAATATCAATAATAGGAGTTGATATTTGAAATAATCCACTATATTCAATCTTTGATAATCAAATCCTCATTCCCAGGAACCCAACACCAACGGGAGAACACCAGGTCAAAGCATTGCTGGAACGAAGAGACGTCAACAGCAAACACTTTGCTGTTATGACACTCTTCGGAGACCACGCGTTACACCACATATTCCCAACTTTCGACCATGGAGTACTCGAACATTTACATCCAATATTTATCCAACTGTGTGACGAGTATAAAGCCAATTACCGAGTCTCTACGCAGTTTAAATGGTCATTGACCAGATTAAAGTGAACTTTAGAGCTGAAATCAAAAGTTACGATGAGAGATCTAAGTTTGGTGTGAAAGTTGATTGAATATTTTATGGCGTGTATTATATATCAATGCAATAATTTTACTTATTTAAAGATGGTATTAAATTGTATTCTACACGATATCGTATAATTTGAAATTTTATTCAAAGTATTTTCCACTGAAATAGCTTAATAACTTTAATTTCGCGTTAAATCGAAACGTATTTCTTGATTTATTTTATCTGATGAGGAACAGCTCAAACTCTTTATTTTTTCTAAGCTATATTATGACAGCTTTAAAAAATAATAATCTATAATAATAATAATCTATAAGTTATTATAAAATCGACTAGCTTTATCTACATTTACCAAGGCACATTTTTTACGAGTATTAGATTCTAAAAATGAAATCCTACGAAAAAGGGTATTTTGTGAGTAAGGTCGTGAAGTTATAATTAATTTCGGAGGTGTATTTAGTCGAACACAAATTAGTTTAACCCTCATCTTACTCAGGTGAGCTGAAATCGGATATAGTTATAAATAGTTATAAATAAGATAACATCACGTTACTTAAGTTAGTTGTGTTGTTAAATAAGCATACATCATAACACAGAGGTCTTGAGGTTTTCATTTGACTTTAGTTTCTGTGAATATATGTAAGAAACCAAAATGATGTCGTCAATTTAAGACTAAAGCAAAAACTGCATTCAAAAATTGATGTAAAAGTTACATTTGCAGTCACTGGCGTTGAACCCGGCAAACATGAAAATCGAGTCTGGCAGTCTCGTCTAACAACCGACCCTCCCCATTGTATTGATTTGTGTAAAAACCCATATGGAAATCGTTGTAACGATTTAGAAGTTTCAAGTTGAACCTGCTGCAGCAAGAAATAATCTAGTTCACGCCGTAGAGGTTTGTATGCGCCGATCGCACACGGTAAAATATATAGTAATAAAAGATATTATGAGCAGCAGAGACTCGTGCGGCGGTGAAAAGGATGTTAAAACTTCGATAGCTGTGCCGCGCCGTCCGAGTCAAATTTTGAGTTATTTTTATCTTGGAACATGAAAACACGATCCAGTCATCGGCATTGTGCAGTCCGAAAGTTTGGTCTGTATAAATACGAATAAAAATATATTATAATAAAACCCTAAGCACGAACCTTGTTGCTGCTGGCACTCCTTAAGTTCACTTTTCACAACACACAAAGTTTATTTAAGTTTTCGTCTACAAAACGTTAAATATCAATAGGCATAGGGCGCCGTAAAAACAAAATTATAATATAAAAACGTGAAAACGTGGTTCACAAGTTCACAGTTGCACCTCCACCATTTTGTCTTCAAAAGTGACAGTTCCCGCCATCTCAACTTTTTTAAACCCAACCAATAGAGAAGGCAAAGAATAAATACATACAGCCTAGCAAAATAAAATAATGTTATTAAAAGTGTATGAGTGAACCGCAAAATAAGGACTGTATGTTATCAACCAAATAAATACTAAACAAGGTTGTTCTGGACTATAATGGTAAAATGAAGCATTATATTTAACCCTTCTTAAAAAATAGCAACCTTATTTTTTATAACGTATACAGTTTTAATAACGCAGGTTCTTTTTTGGAATATTCATAAATTGGTTCGATTCTCGAATAGTATACGAAGATTGATTGAAAATCTTTGAACGCAGTATTTATTAACTCCCATATTGACCCATCTCAATGAATCACTCTGTATCAAAAGGGATTCGAATTTATTGTACGCTCCAAAAACTATTGTTATTAAAAAAAATGCATTTGAACCAAAAAAAAGAACTTAAAACTTTTCTACGCACCAAAGTGTGTTCAACTAGTAGTTCTTGACTTAATCAGATGTTTAACTATTAAGTTATCACAGTTTTAACTAACTTTTAATGCTGCCACTATGGAAAGAAGTACCACGTAGATAGTAAGTATTTCTAGGAATTTTACTTATGATACACAATATATTTTTACAACTCGATTGATAACACTTAAACAAACTTAAAAATACACATAAGTCAAGTTTGGCAAGGAAAAATGCCAATCATATTGTAATTTAAACCTACTTCGGTGTGTAGAAGGATTTAAAGTAATTTTTGTAGGGATATATTTGATTTTCTTCAACAATGTTTTGATCAATCTTTTTTTAATGTGACATTTTACAGCATAGTGCCATAGCCATATTTAAGTGTTCCTAGTAGATTTCTATAAGTTTTACCGTGTGCCGTAACTTAAATTCTTCATTGATTTGAAAAAGTCGTTACCTTAATACCTTAAAACTATGACTAATCGATACTAAAATTTGGGATAAAGCAAAGAAAATTACTGCTTAGACCCTCAATAAAGCGATACCTATGTCATGAATGTATGTACATAGGTAGGTTTTTATTACTTCGTCAACTTACAAAACTAATTTTCTGCATGTTACATTTACCATGCTGCACTTTGCATTAAAAGTAAGTGAAAAGTATGCTTAGTTAAAAGTTGAAGGTTCAAATAAGTTTTGTAGCTCAGTATAAAGCTTTTCTGTTCAGATATTTTTCTGCGGATAAGTCTTTAATGTATTGTGGATATTTTAATGTATTCCGTAGAGTATCGTCAATCGATCTATATACGTTAAATACTGCGCTGAGATTCTGAAACAAAAACGAGATTATGCCAAAATCTTGAAACCCCTTTAATTGCCTCCATTTTTACATTTAATAGAATACAAAAGCTTAAACAATTAATCTTCAAGGAAAATACAAGTCTGTCGTTTATCAAAATCTTTGTAACTCGGAAGCCTGTTTAAGTATGTGTACTTAAGCTGGAAAGCGTCTAAGTCGCTTGCTCAAGGCGGGATTTTTAAATCATCTCGTGGTTGCGATAATATTTTTTCATATGCAAATATTAGAGGATTATAGTAGGAACTAGGTTATAAGGCTTTTAATATCTACGTCAAAGAGATTTTATATTCAGAACTACTAATTTATTTTATAGTGACCAATATAGATAGTAATAAATTTGCTAATAAACTAGATGCTTGTTTTAGTATAAACCGCGGTAATATTCTATTCTGCTTCTTATGCCACATTTTAACATTGAACAGATTCAAATTCAAATATTTTTTCTCAACATTGACAATTACTTGTTCTTATCGACTTCAAATAAAATATCACTCTACCACCAGTTCGGAAAAACCTTCGTGAAGAAGAACTGCCAAGAAACTGTCGTTATTAATTCACTTATTGACGTTATTTTCCATTCTTTTTTTTTATTGCTACTTTTAACTTTAAGATAAAAAGATTAAACTTTTACGGAAACGTTTGCTTGCTAATGAATATCCTTATTTGAATCTATACAGATAAAAGTGTCCATTAACATTATAAATATTTCATGGATGATATTGTTTTATTTTTATTTTATTTTTGCATTTTAGGTACCTCAAACCTACTCTTACAAAATTTTTCTTCTTCCATTCATTCGTCATTTTTAACAATGCAAATTCATAAATTTTAGTGAGCAGAACCTCCGTCGTGAGGCTTATTTACATTAAAGATAAAACAATACAAATTCAGGTCCATAGAAGTAATTACGAACAGTACAAAGTAATACACCCAAAATCCACCACGTAACCAGCTCTTCCATAACTAAAATACAATTTACATACACGATAATAACATTTATCTACCCCTTATGAAATATTCATATAATTAGATACATTACTGTTATAAGGTGAATGAATGGGTGAAATAAAATGTAATGTAAATTTGGGTCTCACCTCTGGTAGGTCGTAAAATTTGGATCCCGTTGGGAGCGAGGTTCTTAATTTAAAACATCGATTTTGTCGACACCAATGCTCTCATAAATTCCAAAACGAAAGATAAACTGTGTGCTTTGTTATACCGGCTAACATTATTAATGGGTAATTGAGGCAAGTATATCTTGTTGTATGTGTTTATGTAGTCTCTGTGTCTTGTTATATGTAGTTGGACGCGTGAAATAAGCTGACTGTCGTTACTGAATTTATTAACGATATTTTGGAGTAGGTATAATGTTTATGACTAGCGCTAGTTAGTATACTAGTGTATTTAAACAATGTTAGAAAAATGTTTGTAAGAGCATAATATGTATAGAGTTGGGGAGGGGAATAAATGTTAATAAACGGTACTTTTGATAATCAAGGCTTTTCAAATGTTAATTCTTTAATACACTTTGATAATGTATGATTTAAAAATAGGTTTATTTGAAGCCTGTCGCTAGGTAATGAAAGTGCTTGACCAGTATTCAACAATGCGAGACTGCTGCCTGGAAGAGAAAATACGATGTTTACCAATGATATAAAAAAATCATAAGATTTAGGAACTGAAAGTAATAATTCCGACATAAAACTTTTCAACATTTTTACTTTAAAGACATACAACTTTCAAACAAACCTGGGTACATCATGTCACTAGGTAAATTTTCCGACTATTAAATTGTTACAAAGCTAGTTATAACATTGCAGAACGCTTGCGCGTTGAAAGTTTGGTTCTGAAAACCCAGTGAACTTTTCGGCACCCTATGCGTAATGTTCAAATTAAGTGCAGAATCATTACTCGTGTAATCATAGATATTTCATGTATGTCGTAAAACTTATTTCTATATTTTATGTATTTAATAAATATATCAAAAAATAATCTAATTTACCGGAGGGCTGAATGTCACTTTACCAGCCAACTTTTAAGTAGTTGCTAAAAATGGGTAAGCAGAAGTAAGCAAAGCAAAAATACGAGTACACCAAAAATGTATTATTATTATTTATTTTATTATTAATTGTTTATTTTATTGTATGTATGTATGTATTGTATGTATGTATGTCATGTCATGATGGCACCTCGAAATACGGTATTTATACGGTGATCTTTGTGATATTTTAGTTTATGTAGGAAAAGTATCTATTGTTCCAAAACAACTGTAAAGCTTTCTGAAAAATGTAACTGTAACTGTAAAGCCGATGAAAAATTATACCCTTTTCAGTTATTCTTCACGAAAGTTTTTCCGGACTGTTGGTAGAGTCATGCTTTCGTTATTAAGAACAAGTCATTGTCAAGGTTGAGAAAAAAAATGTTTGAATTTGATTTTGCATTTTGAATTTGAATGGCTTAGATATCTTGTGATTCTGCGGTGCACTCAATACGTCACTGAAATAAGATTATTCGCGGCTCATTTTTAAGTAGCTTACTGGAACCAGTATATGGCAATCACTCAGGTAACAATGTGCATGGCATTACATCATCTTACCAAAGAAGCCTTTTTGCACTTAATCTAGCTAAGACTTTCAACTCAAATGCAGAAAAAAATGTTTACCTAAATAGAACATACCCCAAGTTGACATAGCTCCTAAAAACATAGTTTATGGACATTAATGGGTATTTGAGTCAAAATGGCGCCACGGTGAAATTCATCCACGACTGGATAGGTAGCGCTTTTGTGGTCAAATCTGTTGGTATTCTAGCTATCATTGTCTCACGTCGACATATAAATATACATTATATACATCTATCTATAATAATATACATCGATGTAGACACTATGTAAATTATAATCAAAATTATGTATAGACAAAGTAAAACATTTGATTATATTATTAAATTACATTATTGTTTAAGTACTTATCAGTTTATGTTTAACTTGAACTAATGAAAAAATGGCTTATAATGATTTAATTATCATGTGATAATTCAGTACCATTGTAAATCAATGATTACTGACCTTGGGACGTATTCGAATATCTAGAGGGACTGGAGAAAAGAAGAAGAAAAACAAGTAATGCAGTAACAAAGTAGGTAATGTTAAAAGTGAATGAAACATATTTGCAGTAGATTTGAAATATAAA
This sequence comes from Marasmarcha lunaedactyla, assembly GCA_923062675.1. Classification (NCBI taxonomy): domain Eukaryota; kingdom Metazoa; phylum Arthropoda; class Insecta; order Lepidoptera; family Pterophoridae; genus Marasmarcha; species Marasmarcha lunaedactyla. The sequence continues at coordinate 4,839,645 of OV281344.1, forward strand.
TAATTCGGAAATTTTATAATTCAAGTTGTATGCGACTGAGAGTTTCTTGCAAAAACCTCAGAAATCGATCGTACGATTAGTAACATAATAATTTTATCTTACAGCATCGCTTTATACATGGTAAGGTGGAAGACTTTAGTATAACAAAGGGTTAGCTTTTAAGATTTCTTATTATTTACTGTCAACTTACTTTAAGCACCTTCCCATCTGCATATAGCTGGTTTTTGAGATCTAATTGCACATTCTTAATCTAGTAGTGGTACACGTTTACCTATTGGATTGTTTTGTTAAAATAAAAAAAAGGTCTCTACATTTTCTAAAATACCAAAAAGCAACTCTGTTCCATTATCGCTTAACAACCTCATTTCGAGAACATCAGTCGGGTTTAAGAACTGACGAGGGTCTTCGTTGTAGCAACAAAAAGTAAAGAAAAAATTTTTCATTTAAGTAATTATTTTATACAATTCTTTAAATATAACTCCCTTGACGAGTTTGAATATACAGGGTTACTTTTTTACCGTTCGGAATAATTGGACTCAGGTCATAATTCAAGATCACGATAAAAACAAGTTAAGAGGGTTGTAACAGTTCGCGTCGGCAAGGTCCTAGTCCTTTGACTCCCTTGCAAGTGACCCCTGGGTGGCGCCAAATGACAGTACTAACGGGTGGAAGGTTTTGTCCGTGGCTTGTAACCACCCTTTTATACAAAGCCATGCCGCCAAGTGACCCAGTTACCTTTCGGCATGATGTTAAAAGTAGCCGTTGGAGAAGGATAGGGCTAAGCAATTGCGCAAAACGTTGGAGTACCATTTGAACTTGCTGGTTTTGGTGCACCGGGTGTTTTAGAGGGCAGTGGGATCTAAAGAAACAGGCTACCCGTAGGCTGTAGGGGTCCAACTAGCGTGCTAGCCATATGCGAAAGGCTGCCCGAACGAGTGATGCTTCCTACAAAAAATCCCTGGCATGCTCCATCGTGCTGGTTGGCGACCGGATGGACAGAGGGCTATTTGGTTCCATTTGTTGCGCTACACATAACTTTTTTTTCCCTATTCCCTATTGCCCTACATTTAAACGCAATGTTTTTTTTTTTTTGATATGTCCCGCGCTTTCGACTTTGTCTCTGATAACCTGTTGCTTCAAAAATTAGAAAATTATGGTATTAGAGGCACAGTGTTCAGTTGGTTGAGGACATACCTCATTGACAGACAGCAAAGTGTGGAAATGCAATATATAAATGACAAAAAAGAAATAGTTAATTTTAGGTCAAAGTTTAAAAACATAACGAGCGGGGTGCCACAAGGCAGTGTTCTCGGTCCTCTTTTATTTCTTTTATATGTAAATGACCTACCCAACTTGACATCTCTCTCTTGACATATCTTTAATTTTGACTAAGAATAATAATAATTTTGAATATGACATTAATAACACTATAAAATTAATTATAAATTGGTTGACATGTAATAATTTAAATATTAATTTAATAAAAACTAATTATATCAGATTTAACATAAATAAAGTTCTCAATAGTATTGACATACATTATAAAAATGACAAAATTGAAGAAGTAGAATGTACCAAATTTCTCGGGTGCTATAATGACAATAAATTAAATTGGAAGCAGCACATAGACTATGTGACATGACAAATAAATTAAATAGTTATGTGTATGTTCTAAGCAGACTGCGGAAAACCTGTGCACTTTCAACTGTAATGACTGCTTACCATGGGTATGTCGCGTCTACCTTAAGATACGGTCTCATCACTTGGGGGAATTCTACGGAGATAAACAAGGCATTTACAGCACAAAAAAAGTGTATTCGGGCAATTTTTGGAAAAGCACCGGACGAATCAACCAAACCTTTATTTAAACTGTATAACATATTAACATTGCCTTGTATGTACATTTTAGAAATTGCTATGTTCGTAAAAAGCAATGCTCATTATTTTACTCAAGCTAAGGACATTACAAGAGCAACACGACATGGAAATCGATTAGTATATAATTCATTACCACGCCTAGAACTCTATAACAGGCAGTGCTACGCCATGTGTGTCAAAATATATAATGCTGTTCCTAAGGACATTCAGTCGTTGACTCAAGTTAAATTTAAAAAATCGTTTAGTAAATGGTTAAGTGAAAAATGTTTTTATTCGATAAAGGAATATTTTGACAAAAATAAGAGGTAGAATTTATTTCATTGTATAATGGAATATTTAATTGTAATACTTTCATAATAGTAATATAAATAATAAAATGTATTGGTGGTGGGGTGTCAATTAATAATGACATTATAGTTAAAAAAAAAGCAATGTTAATAGATTTAGTCACTTATTATAATACCTATTGCATGCTGTTGTACAGCATAGTATGTGGAACTATATTTCTGTGTAACATCCTTTTTGTACCGTACTTTAAAGCAATAAATAGTTTGAATTTGAATTTGAATTTGAATTTGAATGAAAAGTCTGCTAATATATAATAAGTTTCTATAGCGGATGCACTCCCTCTCTCTTATAGTCCATTTCTGTACCATAAGAGGAGTGCACTAAAATCTCAATGTTGTCCACCACCACCTGCAGACCCATAGTCAATAAGAATAAGTAGTTAATTGTCAATGTAGACAAATAAATATTTGAATTTACGAAGACGCAGATCTGTGATCGTTTGGCCAAATTTCGTAAAGGCCAATTTTCACCCAGTGCGGGGGCGTGTTTGTATGTTAGAGACAAGGTCTGTTGTCTCACTTGTGGGTTTTTGTGGATACTGGCCTTGAAAGGATCATATACGCCAGGTCTACCGTTCGCATTCGGGAACTTAGAAAGCAACATGGCTCATGGAATACCTCATGCAGCAGATAGAGTCCAGCAACGTTATCCCACTGAAGATTTGGGGACTTTAATGCCCACCATAGTGAAACGCTGTACCCGTACAAGGACACCGATTGCGCTGGAAGAGAAACATACTTTCACTAACTTGTGGTCTTTCCCAGCTCGTTTACAAACCTACACGCATCCCTGATTTTGCAGGCTACACTGCGTTTTGCTTGGACCTTCTTCTGATAACCAATCAAAACAGATACTCGGTGCCCGTATCTTCAGCATTAAGGACATCGAATCACTGTTTGGTCTAAATACTCGTCTACTGACACCAGCCCAAAAGGGATAAGACAAGTATGGGGATACCAGTCAGCAGAATGGGATTTCTTTCGCTTCCGATGATCCTTCGTGCTGCGTTGCTGCTGTCTCCAGTGTGATATGTCAAGGTATGGATCATGGGGAAGCAATAGCCGTACCCCTAGATGCGTCCAAGGCCTATGACGGCGGTATAGCGCAAATCTCTTTTAAGCAAGCTTCTGGCGTACGGCGTTGACATTGTTGTGCAGATTAATATATATAATGCACCAGTGAGTCCGTACCAGATACATTATCAGAAAGAGTCAATGATTGAAGTCTTTAAATTGTGTCTGAGTGAAGTGACCGAATGGAGCGGTAACAATCACGTCAAATTAAACTCGTCCAAAACCCAGGTGTGCCTCTTCTCCGCGAAAAAGAGTTCAGTCGACTTAAGACCCACTTTTATAAATGTACTTGTACCGATTTCAGAGCATCTAGAGCTATTAAACATGACCATCTCGTCCAAATTGATCTTTGGCAAACAGATCGAGTCCATGGCAAAAATTGCTTCGATAAAGATGGGAAACATCTCGAAGGTGAGACGGTAATTCAACTCAAAACGACTGCTTAAACTGTATTCAGCCCAGATTCGATCTTACATGGAGCCATTTTTGGGGCGATCCAGCCAAGTACCAGTTCAAAGCGTTAGGCTTTGTTGACCAAAGAGCCCGAACACTCATCAGCAACGATAAACTTACTAATACGAGATTGCTCATTCTCAAGAACCGTCGCAAAGACGCAAGTCTATCGGTATTTTACTAGATATATTTTGGAGAGTGTGCGAATGCTTTGTTTGCAGAAATAGACCCCTCACCATTTTTCCTGTCAACCAGGCGCAGAGAGGAATACCCTCTGTATATAGGTGATATGCTAAAAAGCCTAACGACGCGTTTCGACAGTTTATTATTGGTTCTTGGTATGCGTCTGTTTTTCCAGAAAAATACACTCAAATCATGCTTATGCTGGGATCAAATAAGGCTTATGTTGCATCTGATCTATTTTTCTAATGATTGTATAATTTTTAAAAGTGCCTTAATACTTAATTTCGTGTATGATTTCTTTTAATTCTTGTATATGTATGTGTATGTACATTAAAAAACATCTGTTAAACGGATGCAAAGTGTATCGTTTATATATAAATAAACAACAATCTTGACTATGTATAATAGGTCTTTACCTATGAAACTGGCGTTTTGCCGTACTGGCCATTTCAAATGAAAATATTTTTTTTTTGACTGATAATTCTAATTTCAAATTAATTTTATTTGACAGAAATGGAATTCTTTTTCTAAAATCGTCATTTGTTTAATAGTTAGTGTTTTGTTTTCAACGCATTCGAACATTTTTCGTCATCATGGATAAGTTAAAAATTCGAGTAATTATGGAGTATGAGTACCGTCGTGGCAGCAAAGCGGCACAAGCGGCACGCAACATCAACGACGTTTACGGAGCGAACACTACAAACGAACGCACGACCCGTTATTGGTTTACCCGCTTCCGTTCTGGAAATTTTGACCTGAAAAATGAACCCCGTGGTCGTCCGAAAACTTTGGTCGACAATGACGAATTAAAGGCAATTGTGGAAGCTGATGAAACTCAATCCACGGCTGAATTATCAGCAGCTTTCGGAGTTACCATCAAAACAATATTGGTCCATTTGCGTCAAATTGGCAAGGTAAAAAAGCTTGACAAATGGGTACCCCACGAACTCAATGACCGCCAGCGCGAAGTACGCGGGGAGACGTGCCTTGCACTGCTCAGCAGGCATACAAATGAAGAAATTCTGAACCGCATTGTTACTTGTGACGAGAAATGGATCCTGTTTGACAATCGTAAGCGCTCAGCAAGTTGGTTGGACCCTGGTTCAGCACCCAAACAATGCCCTAAACGAAAACTTACCCCTAGAAAAGTGATGGTCACTGTTTGGTGGTCTAACGCGGGTGTAATTCATCACAGTTTCTTGCCAAACGGGACAAGCATTACTGCAGATGTATACTGTGAAGAACTGAACACAATGATGGAGAAGCTCGCACGTCTCCAACCAGCTTTGGTCAATCGTTCAGCTCCACTGCTCCTGCACGACAACGTGCGACCTCATACTGCACAGCAGACGGTCTCCAAGCTACAAGAGTTGGGGTTGGAAGTTCTCCAACATCCGCCGTACTCATCAGACCTTGCGCCTACAGACTTCTACTTTTTCCAGAATTTGGATAACTTCTTGGCGGGAAAAAAATTCAATGCCCGAGAGGCAGTACAAAATGCCTTTGAAGAATTTGTTGCCTCTCGTCCAGCTGATTTCTTCAAGAAAGGCATCAATAAGCTACCAGTGCGTTGGCAAAGATGCATTGATTGCATGGGTTATTATTTTGATTAATAGAAATAAAAAATATATAAAAAAATTACGCTTCATTTATTTCGTGAAAAACGGCAATTTCATAGGTAAAGACCTAATATAAATAGTTTAGACAATAGAAATGAAAACCGTCGTAAAAACAGCAAATTGATCAAACATTTACCTAATCAAGTTGAAATTGCTTTGATGTAATCTACAGTCGAGCTAAATAACGATTACAATATACGTAATTAAATACAATCGCCAAATTGTTCTCCCCGCATGGTATTGGGGAACATTGTGTAAACCCTGTTACGTAACGTAATATTGAATATGCCAATGAGCAAAGTAAAAGAATAATAGGTAAGTAATATTGAATAGAAGAATAAAAGCATCGATCAAAGAGTTTATATAAATAATATTTTCTAGTACATGCTCTGAAGGTATTTTTTTGACCCATCAAATATTCACTGTTTGTGCCTTAGAAGTTGCAGATATTTTTTTCTTCAACAATGCATAATAATTGATTTATGTTATTCATTTAAATTTTCCTGAATAATAAAGGCTTTCAGTCGAGTTTTTAGTCACGATTAAAAGAGTACCCTCCAGAACACCGCTCGGATATGTTTGTTTGTTATCTTTTCTTTTCCAAGCCAACTATCTTTTATACGACTTTTGAAATGCTGTATTATTATGTATTAAAAGTGGTATTACATAAACTGTAATCAAAGGCTTAAAGTTGCACTACAGTTGTCTATTATATTAATGAACGCTTACGAATATACAAAAATCTTCACGTTTCTAATCATTACTGCTATTGCACTGTCCACAAATAATAAACAAAATAATGATTAGCATCTGTATATATGAACCTATACCTGATAAATATAATAGAAGTTACCGATTTACCAACAACAGAAAAAAACATGAAATCTCCGTTTACGCCTAATAAACGGTTCACCTACTGAATTTTTTTCCCGTGCCTTTACTTTGAAAGGCAAAGGTTGAACTTATCTCAGGATCGGCGCCATTAATTTTCCGCAAATTGGCTATTTATCCACACATAAGCGTGAGTTATTGAGGTTCTTGGATATAACAGATAAACATCTTTTAGGATGAGCGTACATACAATAATTGTAACAAAAATTTAATTTTCTTTTCTATGGCTCGCTTATTTACATAAATTCAGGTCTTTACGACTTTTATGGAGACTTAATAAAATTAAGATGATTGGTGTGTCCGGCCTTCGAGCGGTTTTAGCAAATTGGGTCGCATTTTTTCTTAGTTCATTATGGAAAGTTGTGAATACTTAAATGACGCTAATTAAAATCTGTGTGCTTGTATAAAACTGATTTCGTAATATGTAAAGAAAGGCATAACTAAAAATATGTATATGTAAATGGTTCTGAATAGCTTTCCTCAAGAATTCAGCTTTCGATCACATGTTACACGGGCAAATTTTGCTGTCAGTAACCACATATAATTATAAGACATACACACAATACTTACACATACAAATTACGCGTCTTATCTCTTAGGTAACTTAATAATGTAGGCTAATAATGTAATAACTTTGTTCATCAAACAACGGCAGTGAATTGCAAACTAAGCAAAAACAAAGGTGCAATCATAACAAAAGTGAATTTTAAGTAATCGATAAGTTTTGAAACTACCGATCTTTATAAAATTTTTTTTACCATTAGTTAACATCATTATCCAGGTGTAATATCATTATTCTAATATAATATTTTCATCGCGAAATTCTCAATGGATTGGGAGGTGCGCGAGGGACTTCTAATAAGATAGCAAGCGTAAATTACATACTTGATAATTTTGATAATGTACGTTTAACAAATAAATAATCCTAGTAAAATTTTAAGCAGCAGTCTACGTGAAAGCCATTTTATTTACCGATATCGCGTGGGTGAGTTATCAATGAGTGACCTTTGTGTAATCTTATTGTTTACTGCTCTACAATACATAAAACTCTATATTATGACGCAAATCGTGAATTTAGCTTTTTGGGACTATGTCTATATTTGGCGCTAGGGAAATTCTTGGTTTATGTTTCATTTTGTTTGTTTTATTTTCCATATGACTCATTTTCAATTTATTATTCGTAGTGGTGTTTAATTGTTTAATCATTTCTTTTGGATGATACAAAGTTAGCTTGTGAAAAAAATATGAATCATGTATTTTTATTTCATATTCTGTTTTTTGTACTTCGGGGACGAGAGTTCGAATTCAACAAAACATTGTAAGGCGTTACCTATATTTATTATTATTATAGTCTGAATACTGAGAATTCTACTGGATTTGTAAACTACACAAATTCCCACCTTGTAGAGTTTTAATTCAAAAACTAATTACTAGATAATATATTCATTTTCATTTAACAGGTCCAAGTAATTAATGAGTCTAAATCAGAAAGGTGGAACTTAACGCTCCTTAAATATGCACAATCTTTTATCTGCAAAATAACGGTAATATCTTTCGCAAATAATTATCAAATATTACTTACAAAATTTTAATATTTCTCAATTTTGTCCTAATACTTGTTCAGATATCCATTACCCATCCAAAATAGAGTGAAATATACGTTTTGGAAACGTACCATTCTCGACTTCGTTGCTCGCTACCGGTTGAGATGGAAGACAATTTTACTAATTTAATTAAATAAAACGATACAAACTAACAAAATCTAAAACTTTATCTAATAACGCCGCATAATTCTAATAAATTACTATTAAATATAAAACAAAAGTTAAAATAACAACCGAACTGTAGTCAAACTTCAACACATGAGTGCAGAACTAAACTTGGATGGGCCACTTTTAAAACCACCTTGAATATGCTTATTACGAAGAATAATGGATCATGTCCATTGTACTAAAATAAATATCCAGCATACATATTATATAACGAAAACCTTGTGAATTAGTACGTACATAGCACCCTACTCACTCGTTATTAGGATTACTTATCTATGTTAAATAAAACGGTTTTTAATCGTATTTTATCGCGTTTAATTGTATTTTTAAGTTTTACTGAACGTTTCGATGCCCTGACAGACACCGTGGTCACGACTGACTAAGGTGACAGGCATCTGCTATAAAAACATTCAATCATCTCCATCTGTTTCTTAGTCTGCGAGCGTAGCGTTCAGGATTACTTAGAAAGTGCTGACAGTGTCTTGAGCTAGTGTTTTATATTATATAAAATTTAAATTGTGAAAACAAAAGGAAATATTACTTATGTATATTTGATTAACTGTTTGAAAGTATGACCTCCTTAAGCAAAAAATTATCCAAGTTATAGCTTTGAAAATCGAATAGATCAATCAGGTGCCAAAGTCTAATAATTATCAAGTGATATTAAATACCCTATATGATTTTCATCTATTTTACGCTCATCTTTGGAATGTAAATGGTCAGTTCAGTGACTCAATTTATGCAGAGAGCATGTGGTGTGTAGGATGTGCATATCAAATTAATGAAGTGCCTGGTGACAGCATATTTACTGCTCGTTTAATAGACCTTGGAGTTCTAATTACCTACACGTATTTAAAGTGCAGTCGGTTAGGAATACGAGTAGAAGCAACTTTTAGAATTTTAAGGTATACTTTTTGATAGACTTTATCCACAAGAAATAATATATTTTACTAAACTAGTTTTGTAAATTCGTAACAAGTAAAACAGAATTGCCAGACAGTAATCAAATGTTATAATATCGAATATTAATCTGCTCACCAAAACCTCGCAGCTTATATGAGACAGCCTGACACAACTGGAGTTGGAGACAAGACTAGAAAAAACGTAGGAGCATCATACAGCACCGAATGGTATATTTAAAACTTGGCAGCCTTTTTTCTGCCTCATTCCTAAGACTTCATTCTGCTGGATAAATAAGAAATATTTACGCTTATATTTTCATCGAATTTGAGTGAACCTTGGACTGAGGATTGTTTCTTAGACTTTCATGAATTTAATTTTTAATTTAACTTTACTTTGTCATACTACCATGGCTCTTAAAAAGTGTACTAAGAACATTACTAAAACAAAACCAGGTTTAGTGTGTAGCAGATGCGATAAATCAGTGCACGCAGATCCGTCATGTGTTAAACTATCTAACAAGCAGCTGACTACCCACCGAAACTCCCCCGGCATTGAGTGGAGCTGTGAAGATTGTCTGAAAAACGTCTCCCGCCGGTCATCCTATCTTATACCTGATGTCGAGGTAGTTGACGATGAATCTGAATCAGGGTGCAACGTCCAGACTTTTGACACGCGTAAGCTTGTACAGGACATCACTAGAGAGCTGAAAAAAACATTTAGGGAAGAAAAAGGCAATCTAGAACAATCTTTGGAGTTTTTAAGCGATCAAATTACCACTGTGGAGCAGTCCATAAAAAAGCAAGATAGCGTAATAAAGGAGTTAGAAAATAAAAACAAAGATCTTTTAAATAGGAACAAGAACCTTGAGCTTAGAGTGACATCGCTAGAACAGTGCATGAATAACTATGAACAGAAAAGCTTATCATCCTGCTTGGAAGTAGTTGGTCTTCCTAGCATTATGCATACTGATGTTCCCAAAATCTTAGAAAAGATTGCCTTCAAGTTGGATATGGATAGTAGTAACGTACAATCATGATCACGTTTACCTGGATCAAAGGACAAACCAGGTCCTATTCTCGTTAAAATGAAGACCTCATCTGCCCGAAGCCGATGGATTGCAGCGAGTAAAGAAAAACGCCTTACTACAGGAAGTCTAATACTTAACGTTCCCCAAAAAAAATCCGACAGTCGAGTCTACATCAGAGAAGCCCTAACTAAATACCTTAAGACACTACTATACTATACTATACACAGCTAAAACTCAGTTAGGTAAATCATTCCAATACATATGGTGCAAAGATGGCAAGGCATGTGCTAGAAAAACTTCCCATAGGAAAATAATTTACATTCGATCTCTTCAAGAAATTAACCACATTCAAAATCAAAAATCTTCAACCCCGCAATGAACATATTATGTACTTTTAAACTACTGTTAACCATAATATATTAGTAAGCAATGAATACGGATACCATAGAAATTTATAATTGTATTTCAACTTACGATTTCTTAAATCAGATTCCGAATGAGTATCATCTCAGCATCTCATGTTTGCACATTAATATCCGTTCGATGATTAAAAACTTTACAAAATTAAAACAAATTATTCACAACTGTAAAATTCCTTTTGAAGTTATAGTTATTACAGAAGCTGGTATCTCCCCTAGCATTGCGTTACCTTATAACTTACCTGGCTATAACATTCACACACAACTACGCTCTAAAACACACGGTGGAGGCGTTATAGTTTACACTAAAAACCAATTGAAATTTACATTAATACAGTACCAAACTAAAACCTTTGAAAACTTGACTGGTGTTGCGGCGTACATTGATGGCTGCTGGTTGTTGGTTTTAGGGCGTATACTTTTAATGAAATCCAAAATAGTTTATAACTTGCGTTTAATTTGTAACTGTTAAAATTAGTATGTATGATGACGAGCAAAGCTCGTTAGACACGTAAGTAAGTCGGTTTTTAAAAGGATTGACGTGTGACAGCTGTCAATGCGAGGACGTTCCATTCTGCGACATGCCCCCGGCCTTGGAAGCACGATCTTCCAAAGGTGTATTTGTATCTTCATGCAGGAGGGGACAGATCTTCGAGAACGCGCGGCGAATGACTCCCGATGATGTTTGGATGTCGGCCACCCGAGAGATAGCGTCTTTACCTGGATGGATCTTGATTATTCGACCAAGAGACCACTTCAATGGAGGCAGGCTGTCTTCCTTAATTACGACAAGGGTGTTCAGCTGAAGCGTGTCAGTAATTTTTGTCCATTTGCAGCGGGTCTGTAACTCAGACACATATTCCTTTGCCCAACGAGCCCAGAAGTGCTGGCGCAGCTGCTCAACTCTCTGGAACCGGGTCAATAAAGACGTCGACTGGTTTTGTAGGTCGGTAGGTACTGGCGCGGTGAGAGAACGACCAACCAGGAAGTGGGCAGGACTAAGGGGAATGAGGTCTCGTGGATCCGAAGATAATGGTGAGAGCGGCCGTGAGTTTAGTATAGCCTCTATTTGGGTTAAAACTGTACTGATCTCTTCAAACGTTAGATGAGCTTGCCCTACAACACGAAGTAAATGATGTTTGCAAGATTTTACTCCAGACTCCCACAAACCACCAAAATGAGGACTATATACCGGAATAAACTTAAATTTAATTGATTGGTTGTGTGCGTACTCCATTACTTCAGATGAATGTGACTGCAATGTTTTCTTAAATTCATTCATAGCTCCTACAAAATTTCTTCCGTTATCTGAATAAATTTCACTAGGTTTTCCACGACGCGATATGAATCGTTTTAAAGCTAAGATATAGGCCTCCGAGGATAAATCGCTTACAAGTTCTAAGTGTACTGCACGCGTGACAAAACATACAAATAAGCAGACATAAGACTTTATAGTCCTAGCTCCTCTTCCCTTACGGTTTAAAATGTGAATTGGCCCTGCATAATCCACTCCACAAATAACGAACGGAAACGTAGGTGTAATTCGTTGTCTTGGCAAGTTGCCCATTAAAGGGTTCAAAGTTTTACCTCTAAATCGCTTGCATAAAACACAGTCATTAACAACCTTCCTCGCGAGGTTTCTACCACCGACGGGCCACCAGCGCTGGCGGGCTTCGTACAGTAGCGCCTGCGCACCTGCATGCATTAGGCGCGCGTGCTGCTCACGGAATAACAGCACTGAAAAATGGTGGTGTGAGGAAATTAAGATCGGATGAATCTTATCATATTCGAATATCTCAGAATTACGTAACCGTCCACCTACTCTAATTATACCATGACTTTCATCAAAAAATAAATTTAACTTCAGAAGGCTAGGGCTATGGTTTAAAGATTTTTTATTAGACAGCAAATCAAATTCTTCTTTAAAACTTTGTATTTGTGATAACCTAACTAAACCTAGTTCAGCCTCCTTTAATTCGTCGACAGTAAGTTCTGAAAGCTGACGATGTGATTTATTTGTGCGACTATTTTTAATAAACCGTAGTACGTAAGCAAACGTTCGTTTCATGCGGTTAAACTGAGAAAATCGGTGAAATGGAAAATTTATATCAATTTGGTCTAAAATTAAAACCTGTATACTACCTGTTTTAGTCTCTGGCAATGCAATGTTATTTAATTGATAATCTATAGACGTATCATTGAAATTTGATCTTTCGTAGTTAGGGTCTTTCAGCATTGAGGGACCTTCCCACCATAGCCTTGAAGAGGCTAGTTCAGAAAGGAAAACTCCACGAGAAACCAAGTCAGCAGGGTTGTTTTTACCGCCAATGTGACGCCAAGGCAGTTCGCGGGTCAACTCATGAATCTCAACTACTCTGTTTTGCACAAACGTTTTCAATAGATTGGGTGACATGCGTAGCCACCCTATAACTATTGTAGAATCTACCCAGAATACTATTTTGTCAATTTTACATCGAAGAGACCTACGCACCTTATCGTATAACCTGGCGCCTAGCAACGCTCCGCATAACTCCAGCCTCGGTACTGTAACGGGTTTTAAAGGTGCGACCTTGCCTTTGGAACACAGCAAGCGCACCGTTATCTTGCCAGTTGCTGTGACAGAACGTACATAGACGCACGCGCCGTATGCTGTTTGCGAAGCGTCCGTAAAAATGTGTAATTGAATATTTGTTGGATGAATACCTATTGCATGACGTGGCACTGTTATGGTTTTCAGGGAGGACAACGAGCTCACAAACTTATACCATTCGTTTGAAATATCACTAGGAAGTATATCGTCCCAGCCTACCTTTAATAACCATAAACGTTGTAACATAACCTTTGCAATCATTATCATGGGACTTAATAAACCCAGAGGATCGAAAATCTGCGAGACACATGACAAAATTAAACGCTTTGAAACTTCGTTGGTTTTACTGTCAAATTGTGTTTTGAAGGTAAAAGTGTCATTCGCATGATTCCAGTTAACACCTAAAGTTTTACACTCGTTTTTCTCGTGTAAGTTTAACGATTTATCTTCATTGATTGTTTGCAAACACGTGTTACTACATTCGAAGTTGAATAGCCATTTTCTTAACAGAAAACAGCCAGACTGCAACACATGAAATGTCTTCTCGCAGGACCTTATTAATTTATACATGTCGTCGGCTCCTGTGATAAGGTCGTCGACAAAAAAGTCTTCGTTTATTATTTGTTTTACTTCAGGATCGGGACAGGTGTCCGCCAGAGACTTTAGGCACCTCACAGCTAAGAATGGAGCAGCCGCGGTACCGTAGACTAGTGAATTTATTCGATATATACTTAAAGGTTCTGTCGGGCTATCGCGCCAAATAATTAATTGCATGTCCCGTTGATGCTCGTTGACGAAGACCTGCCTGTACATTTTTTCGATGTCACCACAGGCTATGAACCTATGCTGACGCATTCGCAGTAAGATAGCCAGTAAGTCTCCTTGTATAGGAGGTCCTACAAGTTGCAGGTCATTTAAGGAGGCACCTGTGCTCGTGGGCGCGCTGGCGTCAAATACTACACGCAACTTTGTACTAAGACTATGCTCACGAAAGACACCATGGTGCGGCATAAAGTAATGTGGTGTTCCGTAGGTATTACAGAACGACATATGACCTAGTTCAATAAACGTGTGAATAAACTTTGCGTACATATTCTTATATTCAGGTAAGCGAGACAATCGTTTTTCTAAAGCTAAAAATCGTTTCAAAGCTAGCGGATACGATTCTCCTAAACTGTGTGGTGATGACTTAAAAGGAATCGTAACATAAAACCTTCCGTCGCTATTGCGAATTGTATTGTTTACGAAATGATTTTCACATTCACGTTCCTCATCACTGCGCGCGTCACATAGTTTAGGTATTTCCTCGAGCTCCCAGAACATTCGTAATTGGTTATCAATAGTGTCAGTGCACGCTAAGTTGCACTGGATATGCTCCTTGCGCCACGAGTTCAAGTGCACAGGACCTGAAATGACCCAGCCCAAATGAGTATTCTGTATAACAGGGCCATTAGACAACCGTATACTGCCTTCAATAAGTAGATCCCAAAATTTATCTGCGCCTATTAATAAATCGACCTGTTGCGAGTCATTAAAACGTGGATTTGCTAATGGTATATAAGAAGGGATCTTGAACTGCTCGTATGGTTTGGGTATTAAAACTGTTTTAGTTGATGTTATGTGTGGAAGCACAAAACACTGAATTTTAGTAACATACGAGCTTATATGGGATTTTATATTGATCTTACAAATTTGTGTCGATTGAGTAATCGAGTTACCTACACCTCGTATCTCCTGAGTGGACTGTATTAGCGGTAGTTTTAATTGTTCGCATAACGATCGCGTAATTAAGCATCGTTCGCTCCCAGAATCTAAAAGTGCAATCGCATCATGATAGACGCCTTGGTTATCAACAACTTGGACCAGTGCTGTAGATAACAAAACCGGTTGCACACATTGATACTGCGTGCATAACACGTTTGAAGGTGTTTGTATAATGATATGCTCGGACCTGTCACTTGTCACGGGAGGCGACGAGCGCTTCAATACTGGCTTCGGAACCGGTTCACTCATAGTTTGCAATGCTACGGGCTGAATGACGTCGCTGTCCCTATGAATTAGTGTATTGTGTTTTAAATTGCATTTTCTACAAGGACCCATACGGCAATCACGTAACAAGTGCCCTGAACGTAAACAATTTGCACATAGGTTGTGATCATTTATTAATTTTAGTTTTTCATCTAAAATTTTACTAAGAAATACCTGGCACGCGTATAGTGGATGTTTAGAATTACATAATAAACACGATTTCGACTTAAATTGCGCCGGCGCAGGTTTGTTTATGGCTACGTTGCAGTGAACTCGCGAGTTATTGTGTGAATTAGACGTTTGTTTTCTAACCTCGTTGTGGTTTGTGCTGCTGTGAGACACAAGCAAGGTATCTAACATATCGGCCCTGTCTTTTAAAAACGACAATAATATATCGACCTTTAAACTTACTTTAGATTCAGCATTTTGTCTATAAATTGTGTTTTTGTATTGTTCCCACTCTCGTTCGGTGGTTTTATCGAGTTTAGTGACTATTATGTATATAATTAGAGTGTCCCAGCTATCTACGGGCTCACCTAACAACTTCAAAGCACGTAAATTTCGAAGAATAGTGTCAATTAAGTTTCGCAATAAATCGGGCGATTCCTTGTTGAATGACCGTATGTTAAATAAGGCTTTGACGTGGTTATGTATTAATAACCTGCTGTTATTATAGCGGTTTAATATAAGCTCCCACGCAACTAAATAATTATCAGCAGAAAACTCGAGTGAATCTATTACTAATGCTGCACAACCTTTTAAAGATGATTTTAAATAATGAAACTTTTGAATGTTACTTATGTGAGTGGAATTATGTACGAGCGATAAAAATGTATCTCGGAATTCAAGCCAGCGCTCACATGAGCCATCAAAGGTAGGCACTGATATAGTAGGCAATTTAATTGATTCAGTTTGGTACCCATTAGAACTCGAAGCAACCTCTCCATAATTTAGGATGCATTGTGCTTGAGCAAGGATGCTGTAATAACCATCTTCAAACAGATCGCGTTGGTTTAGTTGTTCAGGAAGATCAGTTTCGACGACCGACTCTTCTAACTTCGTTTGAACAAGATTAAACTCAGCAAACAGACTTGCGGCACCATGAATTCTCAGCTTTAAATCGGCACGGGTTTGTATGGAAATATTTTCTGGCCTATTTAAGCTATTAATGAACGTGGAAAACCTAGTTAATCTACCCTTGATTATGGCGCGCTTTTTCACTAATTCTTTAATAAGTTGGTTTGTAGCCTCGTCATTAGTCACAGTTATTTTTAATGGAGATTTAGACCTAGTCTTATCGGTTTCGGTACTCATTCTGGTTATTTGCGAAAGGTGGAGTACTTACAGTTGTAAAGTGATAATGAAGCAGATCTATGGGGCAGTTCTGCTAAACACAAACAATCGGTAACTCACTGCGCCGCTTTCACTGAAATTGAGAATGGAATGGGATTAGAATTAGGTCGATAAAGGTTTGAAAAGGACTGGTTGGCTGGCCATACCTTTGCGCGCTAGTATGTTCCTGGTCCAACTTTGTCTAGATCCTTTTCTACGGTAATAAATTGATCCTTGATCTTGCGGTATTAGATGGTAGTTTAAGTACACGCCGCGTGTCTTCTTAGGGTCCAAAGTTCACTGGGATTGAACTTTCTATTTTGTAAATTTATTCGGCTCCAAAGGTCCAAATGTTGCGGCGTACATTGATGGCTGCTGGTTGTTGGTTTTAGGGCGTATACTTTTAATGAAATCCAAAATAGTTTATAACTTGCGTTTAATTTGTAACTGTTAAAATTAGTATGTATGATGACGAGCAAAGCTCGTTAGACACGTAAGTAAGTCGGTTTTTAAAAGGATTGACGTGTGACAGCTGTCAATGCGAGGACGTTCCATTCTGCGACAACTGGTATTATAAAACTAGATGCGGAGAGAGAGGTAGTAGTTTGCGCGGTATATAGATCCCCTCGTACAAATAAACATATTTTTGTAAAAGAACTAGGTACATACTTATAAAGATTTAAGGTAAAACCTAACTTATTTCTTGTCGGTGATACAAACATTGACCTGAAAAGCATCACACCGCATAGTAGAAAATATTTGTAAACACTAAGCGAGCACGGACTGATGTGTGGTGTATCTGATTACACCAGGATCGAAAAAAAAACTCAACAAAATTACAAAATCATGCATTGACCACTATTTTACACGATTCCACACATTAGGTCCGTACTCGGCAGCCTTAGACGTTGTACTGGCCGACCATCGAGCCATTGTTCTCGCCTGCGTAGACGGCGAGGCGCGGGCGCCTCCGTGTGTACAGGGTGTTTCAAAACAGGTAGGTAATCACGACATTTTTCGTTCAGAATTAAAAAAGGTGAAATGGTTTCAAGCCAGTGACATGAATTCTCCTACTGACATATTTAACTTTATTAGTTCATCTTTTCAAAATGCAAGTAATGTGGCGTCAAGGGCAAATAAATTATCTGTGAATAATCAGAACCTTTTTTAAATTACCCTGGATAGATGACAATGTCACTCGACTATGCGAAAAGCGAAATAAATTGTTTTACTTATGGAGACAGCGTCCATTTGACTCTAAATTAAGATTAGACTATAATAAAACGCATAATAAATGACACAAAGTACTGGAAACAAAACGAAACAATTACTATATTAAAGAAATAAATGACAATTTTCGAAATAGTAGAAAAATTTACCAGATCATAAACGGAATGCTCCGATGCGTCTCATTGTCAATCAATGAATCGGTTTCGAGAACTTTTGAGGCTCAAGGTATCACTGTCAAAAATATTGTCGACAACTTTGCTGCTGAGTTCGATAAATCGGTGAAGGACATCATTCCTAACTGCCGCACAAATCTATTAGACAGTAATATCGAAGGCGAATCAGTTAATTGTAGTGTTTTCTTTCAAAAGGCTGCTAAAGATAAAATTTACAAGATCATAAAGAATCAGAATTGTAGAAAGGGGCCAGGCCCAGATAATATAAAAGTTTCGGACATAAAGGTTGTAGGGCATGAAGTATCCGGATCTATCACCGATCTCATTAACTGCAGTGTTAAAAATGGTTTATACCCGAACGAGCTAAAGCTAGGATACGTGAGGTCTATAAATAAAAAAGGCAAACGGGACGTCTATTCAAACTATCGTCCTATTACTTTGCTTTCAAACATAGACAAGGTAGTTGAAAAGTATATCAGGGAGCAAATCCATGATTTTTATAGACAACATAGTATACTATACCACAATCAATTTGGTTTTCAAACTGGAAAGGGTCCGCCTGATCTTTTACTAAAATTTACTGATGAAGTCAATGAGAACCTAAACCAGAAGCATTATGTTTTTGTATTATTCATAGACTTTTCGTGGGCGTTTGAGACCCTAGACCACAAGAAATTAATAGGAAAATTGAAAAACCTTGGCGTTCGTGGACATTTCCTTAAATGGTGTAGTAGCTATCTTGAGAATAGGCAGTTTAAAGTAAAGTTAAATGAAACATGCAGTGAACCAATAAATGTGACTGAAGGCACGGCCCAAGGCTCAGTACTGGGACCATTACACTTCTTATCGTACGTAAATGACATGCACAAACATATTGTGCATAGTACCTGCTATCAGTTTGCGGACGATGCATGTCTTGTGGTCGCAGACAAGGATGCAACTAAAGCCTGCGAAAAACTGCAATCAGACTTCAATTCTCTTCTCAAATGGTGCCACGATGCCGGTCCAGTCGTAAACTTTTCGAAAACTAAAGTGCTGCCCATTCATTCCCCATATATAAAAACACCTGCAGTTAAGAACATTATTGCCCATGAACACAGCTGTCTACATTCTGACACCACTACATATTTTTGTTCTCCTATTGACACTGTTCATAACCAAACGTATCTTGGTATGCAAATAGACAGTAAACTGAACTGGTCTAACCACGTCGAACATGTTTGTACCAAGTTACGCCAATTTCTTGCTAACATCGTCATCCTAAAACACAGAATCCCCTACAAAGTAAAGTTAATGTAATATAACTCATTAGCTGAATCATATATACTCTACGGACTGTGTAGCTATGGTCGTTCGTGTAAAACTTATATCAATAAAATCTACAATTTACAGTTAAAAATATTAAAAAATATAGTATCAAATAAAATTCGTAATGAGTTTCATAATAACGATTTGGGGCTATTTAAACACCGTAAAGTATTACCTATCCATATACAATTCCAGTACATGTATCTAAAGAAAATGTTTTTTTAAGAAAATATCCAGCACGAAATTGGGCATCCTGTATACACCCGCGCGGTAGCGCGTCGTCGACTGTGCACGAAACGAGCAAATAATGTGTACGGCGAGAGAACATCTGCCTACATAGTTCCAACACTAATTAATAAAC
Organism: Marasmarcha lunaedactyla; assembly: GCA_923062675.1. NCBI lineage: Eukaryota > Metazoa > Arthropoda > Insecta > Lepidoptera > Pterophoridae > Marasmarcha > Marasmarcha lunaedactyla. The sequence goes on from OV281344.1 coordinate 4,859,233, forward strand.
TACCCGCGGAATTACGCAATTGCCTAACATTGAAAAATATTAAATCTAAGCTCAAATCCTTTTTCACAAACAGCATGTGTAACTGATTTATGTATTATTGAATGTTTATTACTAATTATCACAATTGAAATTCGCTTTTTTTTTTATAATATGTATAGTTGTATTTTAAGCTTAATATTCATCATTACCACAAATGTAAACTTAGGTTAGCATTATCTTACAAAACTTAAGGGTTTTCTTATGCTAATTTGTATATTATTTTATTTTATTCTAGTTTTTTAATTATGATAATAATAAAAAATAAATAAATAAATAACAATTTTTTTAATATTAGATTTTTACTTCTTATTGGCGTATTAAAATATTTGTTAGCCTAAGGCCTTTTTATTTATGAATATAATGATTTTTTATGTTGTAAAGTAAATCGGACTTTGTATAATATTTATTTTATGAGATGTATATAACACAGCTGCAAAATATTCAGAACCAATTTGTCCAAAGAACTAATTACAGGTATGTTATAAATGCTGATATTGGTATAAACGAAATGATACGAAGAAAATCAACAATTTTTGGACAAATTACTTAGATTGTCGTTAATTAAAGTTGAAAGACATTTTTTTTTATATACCACTAACTTGTTCCTCAAAAAGTAAACCAGAATTAAATGATAAAATAAAAATAATTGATATTTCCACAAATATTCATTATTCAAAAATTTTACTATAAACTTACCTTAAGGTTATTCAGGTTTATTTTGTTAAAAAATGTATAATTATTAAAATAATAATTTTAAAAGTTAATACCACTCAGTGCGTATTACCAATTGGTGGAGAGGAAATTCATTTAACCATAGATATACATTGTCACTGTTTGATACCCAAATAATTTCAAATAAAAAAAAACATGGTACATTTTGAAACTGATGTCATCCAAACATTCTCGTTCTTTAATTCCGAGAGTTTAATGAATACGACAGTTTCACATTACGTTTCATGCCATGCCGTTGAAAAGCTGTTTCCCAATTGAAAACCGCAAACGAACCCGACAAACATGAAATGAAAGTCAAATAAATCAAAAGAACTATTTTTGACTGAAACAAAAAGGAAGTCCGCTTGTCCCTTCGTGTTTAAATTGACGCGCGATGCTAGAATACGTAAAGAAAAGAAAAATTAATGATTTTTACCGTTTCTCTGAGAGCAAATTTTATTTTTACTGCTTCCAGTTGCTCTTTCATAATGCTGGAAGTTCAAACGTAGTTTTTACGTTTCTCAGCGCTCTTTTGTTTCTTGGTGTTGGTTGGCTCACTTGGCTTCTCACAATTATTACTGCTTTGTTCGTAAATAAATTCCGATTGTATATTTCTGTAAACATATGAATTTGTGAATGTGAATTAATGCTTTACTTTCATTCTTTTTAGGTTTTTATAAATAATACAAGATGCGAAAGAATAATAAAACAAAATACATACAATTCGAAAGGGCTTTTGAAAATTTATTTTAATATGTTCTTTTTTTATCCAAAGTCTGACTATAGTCATAGGCTATCCAAAGTTGTATCTTTCAGAATCAACTTATTATTTACTCAAGAGCTCAAAAGATTGACTTTCTCTAAAGTAGGTAGGTTCTAATGGACTGAAATATATCGTTTGATTCTAAAAACATTAGTGAAAATTATACTTAAATGAACAAGCTTGAAATAGTTATATGTTTGGATTTTTTAATAAAAAAATATTTACATACGAATATCAATTCATCGGCAGTTAATTTATGTTTTTAACTTTTCTAAGTATTTATTTGGGTTTCGCCAATATTTGGTTTCAGCGGCCAGTGATGAAAGTAGTGTTATTCGATAGAATAAATGATAACACGAGACACTATCAAGAATTAAATGGGTGACAGTTATAAGATATTGGTAAAGTATAATATTAGGTATTTCTGGAGCGCTTTCTATAGGTCTCATAACTACTAATTCCAGGTTTAACTTTGAGTTACACTTGATTACAATCCCTACCTTGTGCACCGGTGGGTAAATACGTCAAACCAGTTCCAGGTGGATAGCATCGACGTATTTGCAGTTTTGTTATTGAAACTTTTTTCGAACTTTAGACTCAAACATCTCAAAAAGTAATAAGTATAACTTACGTGATTCATATTTATATCCTTTGTTTTGTTATCATTTATTCTATCGATTACTAGATTCTAGTTTCATCACTGGCCGAGAAAATCAATTTTTTTTTAAATGGCGAACTGTTGGTATGCCAATCTCTATACATACAAAAATAGCCACTGGACCTTCAATTTTATTTGTTTTGTTTCTTAGAGACGATGTTCTCGCAAAGGTACGTTTTTACGTAATAAATAATACCATTGACTTCCGCAAGGTTTTTTTCCATACAAGAAAATTCTTCAAAATACGCAATGACCTATACCCGCTGTTCAAAAAATTTTGCTTTCACAAATTGAACAAATAAATGCCTCTGTATACCGATTTACAGATTTGCAACTATACAAAGTCTTCCTTTTGATGTCACCGATGCTCCATTACGGCCAGTCCGTGAACGTAACTCGATGAACGATAGACTTTCCAAGTGCTGTTTCATTGTCCATAACTTAATTATTACTCCTGATATAAAAAGTAAAATTCGGTTGCCAGATTATCTAATTCGTGGTTCATTATCGGCCCGCAAAGGCATTTAAACTTGTGAGGTAATAAAGATTTTGTAGTATGTTTGATTGTATTCGTAATAAAGAAATAAAGACGAAAAATGCTGTAATTTTAAATTGAAAATCAGATAAACCTTACCTACATCACGATAGATCAAATTTGTAGGGATTTCCACAAAATATTGATGTATATAGGAAGTTTAATATTTAATCAATAGTTGCGAAAATTTATGTGTTTCAAAGGAATGCCGCATATAGATCAGCCATAACTAATAATAATATAATAATAATAATAATTTATTTCGGACACTTGATCCATATAAACAGTTAGTAACATTTTTTTTTATTTTACATTACATTGTAGGTGGCTACTATTCCAATGTTTTAATATAGAGCTATCTACCTTTTCCTTTAATACTAGTAGAATACTGTTAGAGCTGTCGCAGGTCCAGCGTATCAGTGAGGCGATCATTTTCCTTGTAATCGCGAAAAAATCATCGACTCGTCCTCCGCGAACATGCCTAACGCGCTGCAGTACGACGGCAACCCCAACAGTATTCTAAAACCGATGTTATATTGTACACGTAGAGCTGATTAATCTTTCTTTTTATATAATTAACCCTCACGTGTAAAAAGATTGACAATAGGCTCTAAATAAAGTTAATTTACCTTGTGTACAACTTGCAAACCTTCGAGCCAGCATATTGGTACGTACAGCGAGAGCTCTACGTTCTCTTTCAATGTCATCTTCATCCTTTAAGTTGGAATAATAACGTGCCCAAGATATTTACATTTAAAGGTTCAGTTTAATTCAATGTCATTGAGTGTGAACCCAGGAATGTTAGTGGGTAACTTATTGCCCACGCTAAACACCATAAGTTCACACTTTTTGACATTATACATAAATTCATGCCTGTCAGCATGATTCTCACATACCTTCAACAACTTACTCAAAGCGTGGATCGACGGGCTCAGCAACACCATGTCATCGGCGTAACTTATGTTATTTATTATTTTTCCATCAGCAATCAGCTGATCAACATTTAAATTGAATAAGAAAGGTGAGGTTGCCTGCTTGTCTTGCACCACACTCAAGCCGATATTCATCAGATGCAGCGTCTCCACATCTAACCCAATGTGTTTGATTATTAAACCAATACCTGAGTTCATTTATGAGCCCATTGGGTAATCCAAGAGAGGTAAACTTTTTAAAAACTATGGTATAATGAACTTTATCAAACGCCTTGGATAGATCAAGGTACGCTGCATTTATTGGCGTTTTTGGGTCTGTATAAGAGGTGACTGTTTGCTTTTAGGTGTAAATAGCATTTTCGGTTGACAGACCGGCCCAGAAACCAAACTAGCAATCACTCAGCTGATGTGTGAACTTAGAATGGCTTAAGTCCATTACAGGCCGTCAGTAAGCTTTTAAGCTTCAGCACTTAATGGACGAATGGGATGCACGATAATTCGTATCATTTATGTAAATGATTATTAAAAAAAGTATCGGAACTAAAATATTTCCCAATAAAATTATCTCAACTAATAAGAAACTAAACGAGAGGAGTCTCCATACAATAGCTGCACAACGTTGGGGTTACTGATTCAATGCAAAATTAGTTTTGCTGGTGGCTTATTCTAAAGATAAAGGCATAAAGCTTTTCATAAACAGTAAAGTAAACCTATAAAGTATACATTTAAACCTCAATAAATAAAATCAAAAACATATTACAAACTTAATTATATTAATTTATAATCTTGCAAAGCATTATTTCGATTGTAACTTCAACTTTTTGTGAGTTTTGTTTTTTTTTAGTTCGGGATCCCTATCACCAAACTTCAAAATTCAAATACATCAATTCGCTCTGTTATTTTGCAACAAGTGGATGTGCTCTTTTGGTTTTCCTTTTTTTTTGACTTTTATTCTTCCCATGTTATTTCCTTTTTGATTTTCCTTTATATTAGAATGTATTTTATCATAAAACAAACTAAATTATCCAAAAAAACTCTCCTGTGTTAGACAATAAGAACTCAAGCTGAAAACAAGCTTCATGGGCGCGGAAGGTTAAACGTGTTCGCGTCTATTAAAGGTACACGGGGCTAGCATTATTAGCCGAGAAGGTGTCTAAACGCGACAAACACTCGCTTCGGGTCGAGTGATAATGTGGCTCAGTAGCGTCAGTTTCTCGCATTTTGAGACCTCCTCGATTGTTGCGGGTACAGACCTCTTTAAAAGCCTTTAGGTTAGTCTAATGTATAAATGTGTTATCTTTCTATATTCTAATTAAGATTTTGGACACGTGACTCTAGTGTTGAACGTAAGATTTCCTTTGATTTCATTATTTAATTTAAATACCAAAAACAAAAAAGTTAGTTCAATAACCTTTTAAATATGGTTTATGACTATATATTCAATATATTAAAAATAATCATGATGGTATTATATGCTGAAACATCATCGGCCGACGGCTCAAACACTATGGACTTAAGCCTTTCCGCTCAAGCAGTCCATCTAAAATTTTTTTGCACATACCGCGAGTGATATTGGGTGTTAGTTATTTAAATCTGAGCAACCCCCAGTCAAATTCTTTACAATAGGCACTACAACTGTTCTCATCATAGCCTCTATTCTATTTCCATTTCTTTATTTTCTCTTTGACAGCTCCTGTGAAAACTTGTGCGAGCGTTTTTTTTACATTACGTATGCATTATTTTATAAAAATATGACGTTTACACACGTACAAGGTTATATAATACCAGAGTCGGAGAAACTGATAGGGATGGAGCTATATCGATAAACGAGATAGATAGTACTGTCATCGAGAAAATAAAGAAATGGAAATAGTATAGTAGGTAACAATGTCAAACACAATAATGTAAATAACATGGCAAGTACTCTACCTATGTGCTTACCAGCGTGCTGCAGGTGCTCGACGCTGAGGTCGTCGTGGCCAGGTGATTTCCCTTCATTTCATTTTTATTTTATATTTTATTTTATTAAAACTCAGGAGATCAGAAACAGTAATGTACAAACAGTTCACAAATATAACAATTTAAATATGTTTCTGTAAATCCCAACATGATCCACAATTAAATTATAAAAGTTACAAGTTCTCACTTGTAAATTTGTTTGTTTAAAAATCAACAAATATATAAGTACATACATTCACATCTATATACATACATATAATATTTAAATATATAATATATATATATATAGTACAATGAAAATGAAAAGCTCACCGTTTTTTTTTTAATTATACATCTATATTTTTTAAGATATTAAAAATTTATTTTCTATATTTATTTACGTTTGTGTAAAATAAACAGCTCATTATATGTATTGCTCATTTGGTAATAGGTGATCGTTTAGCAGCATCAGTTCGGCTAAAATTTGTTGAGAATAAACGTTTAGATCTTAGATTTTTGTTTGGGACGCGGAAATCAACACTGCTAATGAGCTCAGAACAATCAAACTTATTATTAACAATCTTGTACAATGTGAATTGCTCTAGTTGGACTCTACGTTGTTAAAGAGAGAGTAAATGAAATTTTTGAAGCAACTCATTATAATTACCGTAATGGTTAAAGCATCTATAGCTTGTCATTTTAAGACATTTTTTTTTTAATACACTCTATACTGATTTTGTATTTTTTATAGTGTGGTTCCCATATAGAAAGAAGAAAGAAAGAAAGAAAGAAATATTTATTGCCAAAAAAAAAAAATACACACAGAGAAAGTTACAAAAGTCTTAAAACTAATTAAATTCTAGGTAAATATTATTTTTGACAAAAGGTACATACTCAGCGTATGCAGTCATAACAATATTATTTTGACTGCGCTGGTTTTCAGTATGCCCCTACTAATTAAACATAAAGAAAGCCTATTTTACCTTGGTAGTTAGACGCTAATTTCATTTATAAAATAGCCATATTTATTAATATTTAATATACATTTTATTACAAGGTTTGAAAATTATAAACAAACATTCTCAACAACTCATATAACCCAGTATACATTTAATTATATATTTAATTTAAAAAATAAATACTTATCCATATATAAATAATATCCATATTAAAAAAAAAAAGACAAAGATACATCATTATGTAATTATTGTATTTTTTATCACATATTTCACTTTTTTATTCTTACAATGCATATTGTCTACTTATACCTTTTGTTTTTGTTTATCTAAGTATAAAATCTTAAGTTTTTTTTTAAAAGTAAATTGCGACATGTTTTGCCGCAATGGTGGTGGCAAATCATTCCATATTTTAGAAGCCGCAAATTTGAAGCAACCTTTAAAACCTGCGGATCTATGCACTGGTAAAGTCATCTTTCTTATTTCCTTACTGCGAGTATTGAAATTATGTTGGTCTTTTGTCCATGTCAGTTTGGAAGATAAGTACGCTGGTTTCTGTTCGTAAACAATTTTGTGTACCAGAGTGGCCAAGTGAGTTTTTCTACGGGATTCCATATTAAGTAACTTATACTGAGTGATATAAGGTGAGATGTGAGAGTACTTTGGGATGTTAAAGCAGAATCGCATGCAGGCATTTTGTACTCTTTGAATGTATTTTGAAGTTTTATGATACAAACGTGGCCCATAAACTGTATCACAATAATTAAACTGTGACAGCACGAGAGAATCAACGAGCAAACATCTCACCTGTTCTGAAAGATATTCCCTAATCCCATATAAAATTTTGAGGCGATAGAAAGCGTTTCTAACTTTCAAACTGACATGTTCAGTATACCTCAGTTCTGGGTCCATTACTAAGCCTAAGTTTTTCGCGCTACTAACTCGCTCTATATATTTATCATTGATGCGAATATTGGGTCTAAATGAAATTATAGTCTCCGATTGTTGTTTCGTACCTACTACCGTATATTGAGATTTATGGGGGTTTAAAACAAGATTATTTACTTCCGCCCATCTATATATGTTTTGCAAATCATCATTGATGATTTTCTCTGCAATAGTAGTGTTTTGTGGCAAGAAAGAATAGTAGACCTGTGCATCATCAGCGTAAAGATGTAACCTGCAGTTTGCTACCTGATTGGTGAGGTCCGCTGTAAACATGATGAACAAAAGCGGACTAAGAATGGACCCTTGTGGCGTTCCTCTACTTATTTCGAGTATATCCGATTGCACTTCCACGCCATCTTCATTTTCTATAGCCACATATTGACTCCTATGACTCAGATATGAATTGAACCATTTCAGAACTGTATCAGAGAACCCGTAATAACGCATTTTTGCCAACAGGAGTTTTATGTTTACACAGTCGAAAGCGCGTGAAAAATCAAGCAACACTAGGATGCTTCCCATTCCAACATCAGATGCTGCAATTAAATCATCAGTAACATGGGCCAGTGCTGTTGCCGTACTGTAACCCCTACGAAACCCAGACTGTATATCGGGAACTATTTTTTGATTTTGTAAATAACTAGTTAACTGCAGTGATACGGCTCTCTCAACAAATTTTGACATAACAGGTAAAATGCTGATAGGTCTTAAATCAGAATAACATTCTACATTTGATTTTTTTGGTAAAGGTATGACTTTAGCCACTTTCCATGTATTAGGGAAAACACCAGTTCGCAAAGATTCGTTTATAATATGAGTTATTATTGGGAGTGTAATATCTAAACTAAGTTTTATCATGTCAATGGTAATTTTGTCATGTCCAGTTGCGTTAGTATTAATCGTTTCAATTATTTTAAGAATTTCGGTTTCTGTACAGGGTTTGAAATTAAAATGACTCTGAGAAAATAAATTATTTTGGAAAAAGTTAAAGTTTAATTTGTTAAGTTCGCCATTGCCTGGAATATTTAAAAAAGCCTTGTTTATTTCGTTTGGATCTGAAAATTGAGAAGAATTAAGTTTTGCAGTTTCAGATAGTGCCGAACAACTTTTAAGATAACGCCACATTTTAACTGGTTTTTTAATGTTGTTATTAACGTAAAAGTCATAGAAAGCCGCCTTTTCTCTTTTAATTGCACCAGTAACATAATTTCGCATAATTTTGTAAAAGTTCTTATGGTTCTCTTGTTTAGTTTTTTGTGCTTTTATCAAGGCTTTATCACGAATAGCAATCATGTGTTTTATATTATCAGTTAGCCATGGTGTGGGTTTTATTTTTATTTTACGTCGTTTTTCAGGTGCATGCTTATCGAATAGGCCCACAAGTAGTATATCTAATGTAGTCACCATCGTTTCCACATCTTTAGATGCAGTAACTTGATGCCAAGGCCATGAGTGCAGATCATACAAAAAAGAATCTGTGTCTATATTTGCTAGGACGCGGTTAGTTATAAACTTTTCGGGTATCTTTGGTTTTATGAGATGAACGTGTAAAAGCACAAGGGCGTGGTCACTTAAGGCCCGGTTATGGTGTATTGATAAGTCTTTACATATTTGCGGTGAGTCTGTTATAATTAAATCTAAAGCAGTTGCTGTGCTATCAGTTATTCGAGTTGGTTCCTTGGTTAGTTGAGTGAGACTGTGTTGATTTAGGAAGTTTGTAATGTCTGTCATATGATAATTATTTTTGTATAGAATATCTACATTAAAATCGGATAAAATAAAATAATGGTTAAACTTACCTAATGAACTGATTGATTCACTTAATGCCTCTATTGCCTCATTCACCGTAACCGATTCAGGTCTATAAGCTGTACAGATTGCAATTTTAATTTGATGCGGCAGTAAAAGTTCCAGCCACATTTGTTCCAGCTTTGATGGCGGGCAAGAGCGAGTTTTAACCCGTAGTTCCTGACGGAAAAAGAAACCCACCCCACCTCCTATTTTTGATCTAGGTTTATGTTTCAAAATATAACCAGGAACTCTTGGTGCAAATTTGTCTTGTCCTTGTTTTAACCATGTTTCATTTAAAGCTAAAACATCGGGCTTGTGGACATTAATAGTATTTAAGAGTTCATCTGTACCAGTAAAAAGTGATCTAACATTTAAAAGTCCTAACGTTAAATGTTTTTTTTTAGTCGAACCCATTTAAACTAAATGAAAATAGTAGCAGTATTGCACCTGTCAAATGTAATAAATTTAAATTCAATGATATGCCTATATAAGAATGTATGTATGCAACAAGAATAAATTGAATTGTTTCTGTGCTTATATTTAATAAATTAATTTTAAATGGTAAAATTTTGGAATAATATACCCTGAGACTTTTGTAGTTTAGACTAAATAAATACTTTAATTTTAAGGTTATGTTATTGTTAAAGTGCAATGAGTATACTTTCATGCTATTTGTTAATAATTCAATTTTAAAAATAAAGCCTACGTATCTAAGAAGTAGTTGTAGAACTATACAATTTACACAAGATATATATTTCATTTTTAATATTATGCTGGTATTGAAATGAAAGAAAACTAATATTATACTTAAATTTACAAACTTATAGTTGAAATAAGAATAAAAATAAAAATTATATTTGATTATAAAATTTTCATATTTGGGACATAAATAAAAACTTATTATTATATAAATACAATAAAATATATATTTTATCTTTAGTAATACTTTACATAAATTGATTATATAGAAGAGATTTTTACATAAAATATAATTGTAACTTACTACAGAATGTGAGTATACATTAATGAATGTACACAGAATGTTGTTAATTGAGTATTTTTTAAAGATAAATAAGGTGAAGATACTAATTAATTTTTTTAAGGTCTTCTTCATTACGAAAACACTGTACTGGTTTTCCATCTGCCTCTCGTCCGAATATCTTTCCATTTTTTATCCATATATACCTCCAATTTGACTTTTTTGCCTGTTCTTTAGCTTGTTTGAAAATACTACGATTCTCTTTGGTTAGTCGCTCGTTTATATAAAAGTTGGAGTTAGAGGCAGCAGGACACAGGGCCATATCCGCTGTGGTGAGGTTGCGGCGCATCCGCGCGGCCTGCAGGATGCGGTCCCGCGCGGCGCGGTGCACCAGGCGCACCACCAGAGGGCGCGGGCGCACGCGCGCGCCACTGGCCTGTGTAGCCGCTAGGTGCCGGGGGCCAACACGGTATGTCTCCGCTATTTCCGCGTCCTGAACTGCAATACCTAGTTTGCTGGCAACTAAACCTAAAAGGTGCATACAGTTTTCGTTGTGAGTTTCTGGCAACCCCACGATTTCGATGTCGTTATTTAGACTTGCCTGATTACTGTCGTTGAGTACTTGTTTAATGTTTTGAATACTATTTTCAAGAACACTTATTTTATTACTTTGCATTTCACACGTTCTTGACAGTTTTATATTTTCTTGCAGTATATTATCAGTTTTTTCTCTATATGATAAAATTGTAGTTTTCATTTCAGCCACTTCTTGATGAAATATCAACATATCGCTACGGATGTTTTTCATCTCTTCCCTAAATAAGCGAATTTCTCTAATAAGTTCCGTTATTTTCTCACTAATTGTATGATCTCTGGTGTCTGGTATAGGTAGGATAGATTCCACCAAATGATCGAGTGTTAAATGGGAATCCGATGGCGCGCCTCTCACTGGGGTATCTGCATTATCGCGTCGTGGCAACTTCACCAAGCAGCAAGGACATAGCCAGTCTTTATTAATGTTGGCATTCGGGCTTATGTTTATACAAGCCTTGTGGTATTTACCTTTGCACTTAGGGCACGTAGCGCCACCCGTTGATGGAAGGAATTTACCACACGCATTACATTTGTTCATAATGAATGTTATTAGAAAGTTCTTGCTGGAGTGTATAGATGGCAGCACTAACAAATCTTATTTACGGTAATATTATGAATTTTAGTTTTAACTATTTATAAGATATTATTTCACTTCACTAAAAATAGCTCCCTTATTAACTGGTTTATAAAATTTCTCAATATTCCGGTTTTTATATGCGTAATAGATGTTTTAAGTAGGTACTCGTTCTTCTTGTCAGTTGAGATTAACAATAATACTGTTAGTATTGTTTTATTATCGTTGCCCACAATGTCACATACGTAGCACACACTATTACTCGATTTTCACCAGAGATAATATTGAATATTGCTCATAATATAGTTTAATTTTAATATATTTACGGAGCTAATACTGTTCACGGCTAACTACCCACATTTCCCAAATATATAGCTATACAGCATGTAATATTTCCGCGAACCTAGCATAATTTTCATAACAAAATATAAGAACAAAATACCTGCACTGTCAAGCATATTCCAGTATAGGTCGTATGAGAGTATTATATAGATACAAACAGGTGGAGGGTTTTTTAAAAACAGTACTTAATCTAGCGATGAATGCAAACATCTTAAATGCTCGACCAACGGTGTTATTAGCTTGATCGTCGAAAAAAAGTTTTAAGACCAGTATAATACAAAGATCTCTGATGCTATTTACACTGACAAGAGTATGATTGCATATTTATATTGTATGGTTTTCTTTTTCTAGAAAAGTAAATATATTTACATTTAGACAAACTTAAGTAAATTTTATTTATGTGACAGTAGTTTTGAAGTGATAGTAAATCTAATTGTAGAAGACTGCAATCCTGGATATTTCTTACCATTTTATATATCTTCAAATCGTCTGCCTATATGACAAAATTCGAATGTGTTATATAGTTCTTGATATCGTTAAAATACAAAATGAATAAAAAGGGTCCTAGGGTTACGGGTTAGATCCTTGAATTACGCCGGATGTTGCTGTGAATGTTTCCCCATTGACAACAATTTTTTGTTTACGATTATGGATATATGAGGAAAACCATCTCAATAAAAATCCCTTTACCCCATTAAATATTAGCTTCTCCATAAGAATTAAGTGGTCAACTTTATCGAAGGTATTCTTAAAATCAGTATATATACAATCTACTTGTTCTCCTTTGTCCATAGATTTAAATAACATAGAAGTAAACAATATAAGATTACTAACTGTAGATTTATTTTTTACAAAACCATGCTGGTTAGGTATCGTTTGATTGGAAAGTAATGGATATAAAGTCTTATGAACAAATTTTTCAAAGACCTTCAATAAAGTAGATAATATACATATAGGCTGAAAATGTTCAATATTGTTTTTTGGTCCGTTCTTATGTACAGAAGTTATATTGGCAACTTTCTATCGATCAGGAAATATTGCCTTCTTAAGACTCTTGTTTAAGATTATATAAAGCGGTATTGCTGTAGAAGTGGCAGTTTGCTTAAGAAAGAATGGTGGGATTCCGTGTGGACCAACACCTTTAGTACCATCACGCGATAATAATTCCTTCCTAATAGTATCTAGAGACAGATAAATATTAGATACGCATATACTATCCACATAAGGTTCTGATACTGGTATCCATGTGTCTGGATCAAATTGGGAAGGCTCATAGACCGATTGAAAATACGTGGAGAACATGGCGCAGATCATTTGATGTTTCATTATATAGATTCATTTGCTTAGGATAAATATTTTCACTATCCTTTTTACTAGCTACGAAATGCCAAGAATGTTTTATGTTTTTATTAATATTTATTTCCAAATTTGTAATATATTTATTATATGTTGATTTAAACAGAGTTTTAAATTGTGTTCTATACATATAAAATTGTACATAAAAAACATTGCCAGGGATTTTTTATATGCACACCAAGCCTATTTTTTAATTAACAAAGTTATATTAATTCAATGTAAACCAATTGGGGCATGATGACGACACAAATTACTTATTTTTGGGAACACTATTTTCAAAAACTTTATACAAATGCATATAAAAAATATCTACTGACTCATTTACTGTTAAATCATGTAGCAAACTTACCCAGTCAATAAACATGATCTTTTTATTTATAATATTGTAATCTCCCTTATGATACATGAATTTAGTCAAATTTTTAAATGTATGTCCTGTATTAATCTGAGCTTGTATTGTAAATGAAAATAGCGGATGATGCCGACCGCAAGATACTAAAGGATCGCCCACATTACTGATTATAGTTTCAGCATCAGATAATAATTAATTCAGCGTTCGATTATTGATATTGATCAAATTATAATATTGTTTAAGCGCCATGTATGACATTGCAATTAATAATAATTGATTGATAGACGACCTACTGTAAACAATTGGTTTTAAATATAAACAATTAGAGAGAAATGAGGTAAATTATAATTACCAATAATATAAGTTCGCGAAGGGTTTAATTTACTGTACATGTCACGTAGTGAATCCATATGTTTTTCGTAGGTAGTTAATGGGGGTTTGTCCTTATATATGATGCAACTTATAAGATACTGGAGTTGCTAGAACTGCTTAACTGGATAGCCACTGTTTCAATTCCAGGTACGCTAGGCCATTGAATGATCGCCGCGTTTAATTCCTGTTTCACAGCTAATAAGGTACCACCACAACTCACCTTTGTCGAGTTCTCAAGGTCTCTGTCCTTTTTAGTCATGCTGTTAATAAAGAGGAAACCTGTTTTGCTGTAAAAACCGATCGGTGCCTCATTAAAACTGACCTCAGAGTCAGAATCCTGCACCACTTCCTTAAGAGCTAATGCTGGTACTCTGATTTTTTTTTTTTATTAAGGTTCACCAACAATTGTTCACACTGTTCCTTAGTACATAAATTGCTTACATTCTTAACTTATTAGCGTGACAATCACTTACAGGTAAACACTACATGCTTCTCTATAACTATTTTGTTTGTTCTGGTTAGTGTTACAATTACTAAAATACAAACCAAATGTACAAAAAAATAAATTAAGTATTACAGAGGAGGTTTTATACTGTACCGATTTATATAATATGGTAATAGCCCATTTTGCAATCACTAATTTAATGTATAATATTAATGGCATAATGTGCCAACAGACTGGTATTACATTATATTTTTGTTGTCCAAGTGTTTATACACTGATTTATAGAATCCTCTTTTAGAGTCACTGTGTATGTCGGCCAGACCACTGCAACTATTTACGATTTTTACCATTCTTGATATAGGGGAATTACTTCCTTACACAGTGGCTCTAAGAGGAGGCCGAAAAGGCATTATTGCTTTTTTCTGCATTTGAGATGGAGCATTAAAATTAATGAGGGTAAGAAGATTTGGACAATCGATTTGACAGGTCACAATTTTGTATAAAAATAGTGCATCTAACAGTTTTCTGCGTTTTTCTAATGTGTCGTATTGAAGTATTGCAGCCTTGAGTGGTAAGACCTCTCTTTTTTTGACCTTCTAATAAAGGTGCCATAAAAAACGCTTCAGTATACGTTTCAAGCGCAGGATGTGAACTGCATAGTGTGGTCTCCAGACAACACTGCAGTACTCCAAGACACCTCTAACTAAAGTGTTGTACAGAAGAACTTTCGTTTTAATATTACGAAAGTCTTTCGTATTTCTTATGACAAACCCTAACATTTTAGATGTTCTCCTTATTACAAACTCCGTATGTGCTTTAAAGGTCAATTGGGTGTCATAAATTAATCCTAAATCCCTTATTGTCTGGACTTCTGTTATATTATTATTGTTTATGCGATATTCAGAATGTATTGTTTTGTGTTTCCTCGAAAATTTGAGATAATGACATTTATTATGGTTAACGGTCATGTTATTTACAGAGCACCACTGGCATAGTCTACTGAGGTCGCTTTGAAGAAGTTGCGCGTTGTGTACAGTTTCGATTATTCTAGTAAACTTCAAGTCATCTGCATACAAATAAACTTCAGAAAACCGAAAGCATTCTGTTATATCGTTTACAAAATAGTTGAACAGTATTGGGCCAAGGTGGGACCCTTGAGGAACTCCAGACAATATATTTCGATCCATGGACTCAAACCCATTCAGGACCGTAAAAAAGTTCTTTCTTTAAGATAAGATGCAACCCACTCCAGAAAGGACCCCGATATTCCATAAGCTGATAGTTTATTTATAAATATTTTGTGAGAAACTTTATCAAAGGGTTTACTGAAGTCAGTGTAAATTACATCAGCTTATTAGCGTCCACGGCTATTGTCAAAGTCTCAGTAAAAATGCTACTAAAAATGCTCGATAAACATGTTAGCAATATCTTTACAGTCACTCTTGCATTTAACTTATTGGTGCTTGTCCGAAAATCTTTAAATATCTTTTCATTACGTTGTGATGCAATAATATTCATTATATTTTGTTCCTCATTACGTTGGCAATATTCTAGTTTATTTTTTTAAATCCTCTTAGTATGAAACATGCTTTCAAATAAATCTCCATGCCTAGGCCTTCCACCAAGTACACATAAATTAAATTTAAGCGTAGCCTCCCTGTGAGTTGATTTAATGAGTTGATTCCCCCAGTTACACATTTTTTCTTGTAGCTCTGTCTTTTGGTAAGACTACTTGCAGAGGCATTACTAAGGGAATCAAATATCGAAGAGGACAATTTTTTTATAACTGAGTGGCGGTCTGTATTGCAACAAACGTTATCGCAGCAATCACTTATTTCTTTCGAGAAGTATA
Organism: Marasmarcha lunaedactyla; assembly: GCA_923062675.1. Classification (NCBI taxonomy): domain Eukaryota; kingdom Metazoa; phylum Arthropoda; class Insecta; order Lepidoptera; family Pterophoridae; genus Marasmarcha; species Marasmarcha lunaedactyla. The sequence goes on from OV281344.1 coordinate 4,875,370, forward strand.
TTCTTTAAAGGTAGTCATTACATAGCTAGTCATTACATAACCTCATATAAATTTGTATTTGAGGAGCGGTTTTGACACCCCAAATACATTTATTTCATTTTTTAACATTTACCTTCGGCTTGACATGAAGTACGTTGAACTCTATGTTTAAGGGCCTATGGTCAGACCAGTACACGTCGTAAAATATTTTGACATCTGTAATCAAATTCACTGCTGCTTTGGTAACTAAACAGTGGTCTAACCAACTTTTACAGCTATTTGCTTCGCTTACAAACGTATCGTATCTGAGTCAACGCCCAGTTCAATCACATGAGTTTAAGGGCGTCATTACATATTTAATTATTATCAAAACAAAAAATTTGCAACTCTACATAAAAAAGTTCTCCCGTGTGCGCGTTAACACACACAGATCCGATCTGCGTCCGGACCCGTTCGGACGTGTTGAAGGTCGCTCCCGGCTGCCGAGTCACGATTGTTGTCTCACGACTTCTCTCGTAGCAATACTCAAACGCCACTCTCAGATCCGTTCTGCGTCCGGCCCCGCTCGGACGTGTTCGCGGTCGCTCCAGCTGTTGAGTCACGATTGTCGTCTCACAACGACAACTCGTAGCTATACTCATACGCTGTGATTCGTACAAATCTCGCTTCGTCCTCGACGACTTGAGATAGCCTCTGTAGGACTTCGCTGCGGCCGGTTTGGGGGCAGCAACAACAGAGCTGAGCTTACTACGGTCGATTAAATTCGATAGTAGTTCGCAAGGCTCAGGCTGTTTTTCTGACTGCGTACTTGACGCTTGGCGCCTGTTACGTAGTCAGAGACTCGCTCTGCCGCCGGCTCCGGCCGGTCGTAACGTAGTCAATCCCGGACTTTTAGTGCAACCCAACTCGTCAGGTCTACGGCCGGTTTTGTTGTCAATTCATTGACAACACACTCCGTAGTAGACTCGCGTTTGATCAGGTGGATACTTAACGGTGACAACTAAGCCTGATAGCGTTGCCCCGGTGCGCTTCCAAGGCCCTTCAGGCCAAGGAGAAACCGGCTAACCCGATCCCATTGCACTTGGGCCTTTCCCGGGGTGACGGTACAGTGCTGTCCGAATTAGGGGCACCACTTCGCGTCGTCCCCAGCCCCCCTACCGCGGGTAGGGAGGTTTAGGTGCTAGGTTTGCTTGGAAACCTAGGCATTATTATATTTTTATAAATCATTTATTTATTTTTTTTATTTATTTATTTATTAGAAACAAACGGTTATACAAGATTTTTAACAACTCATACTTAAGATTAAAATAAAAACCTATAGTTTCCTTATTTTTACATACTTAACTACATTTGCACTACATAGTACTCCAAACAAAAAGCTATATTTAATATAAAAATGAAATAGTACAATCAAATATATAGAAAGAGAGAGAATATAAAAAAGACATAATTCGATCATAACATTAAATTAACAAATTTAAAAAAAATCTATTTGAAACATTTTTTTAAGTTCGATAATTTGTCAAAGAATATATCTGTGTCAAGTAATTTTTCGTTAACATTAAAAAGTTTACAAGCTCGCTTAATAAAAGTATTTGCACCATAAAGTGTTCTACTCCGCGGTGTATAAAACAAATGTTTAGTACGACATTGACGTTCACGCCTGCGAGGTACTCTAAAATGTATCCTATTTAATAGTGAGGGGACATTAACATAGCTATTTACTATTTTGTATAATAGGACGGAATCAACACAATCACGGCGGCATCTTAATGACTGAAACTTGTGACGATTTAGTGATTCGGTGTAGTCAACGTAATTAAAACCAGTTCTGAAGTCCAAAGATTTTACAAATTTTCGTTGTATTCTTTCTAAGCGGTTAATATGACATTTAAAATAAGGGTTCCATACCGCACACGCGAACTCAAGATGACTTCTAACAAAGCTGTTGTAAAGTATTTTGTAAGTGAGGGGGTTCTTGAATGGTTTACCTATCCTTAAAATTAGTCCTAATTGCTGGTACGATTTAGATATAATGGAGTCCATGTGAGGTATAGAGGTCAATTTATTATCCATGATAACGCCGAGATCTCTAATTTGTGTAACTTTTTCAATTTTATGATTATACAGGGTATAGTTGTAATCTATAATAATTTTATTTTTTGAAAAACTGATTGATTTACATTTATCTAAGTTTAAAAGTAATTCATTTTCTGTACAATAAGTTTCGAAACTGAGTAAATCACGTTGTAACAATTCACAGTCCCTAATATCGCGTATAACTCTGTAAATCTTGGTGTCATCGGCGTAAAGTAGCGAGCTGGAGTGTTTTAGGTGTTTTGTGACGTCATTTATAAATAATGTGAATAACAAGGGCCCTAGATGTGACCCCTGGGGTACCCCAGAACAGACTAGTTTTGGCAATGATGTGTAACCACACAGGACTACCGATTGACTTCTTCTCTCAACATAAGACTTGAGCCATCTGAACAGATCGCCGTGTACACCAAGTCGCCAGAGCTTTGCTAATAGTGTGTTGTGGCAAATTTTGTCAAAACATTTGGCAAAATCGGTGTAAACGGCATCCACCTGGCAACCGTCCTCCATGGCATGTAATATATCTTCTGTAAATACAAGCAGATTTGTATCTACAGAACGACCTCTAAAAAATCCATGTTGATTAGGAGTAACGTGGCATCGTACCACCTCGGAAAGCTGATCTGTTACAATCTTCTCAAAAACTTTGCCGAAATGGCATAGTTTGGAAATTGGTCTATATTTTTCTATGTCAGAGCTTATTCTTCCTTTCGGCACAGGAGTAACCCATGCATGCTTCCAGACATCAGGTACATGGCCTTCTTGGAGAGATTTTTTAAATAATAAAGTGATAGGTAAAGCTAAAGCATCGGAGCACTTTTTTATGAATAGTGGGTGTATTCCATCAGGACCTGATCCCTTATGGACATCAATAGAGTTTAGGTATTTACCGACAAGTTTAACATTTAAATGTATAGATTTAATGTCTATTAGAGGGTTGTCAGGAGGCTCAAGGATGTCGATATTAAAATTGGCTGTAGGTTCTACAAAGACTGAGTGGAAATGGTCGTTAAAAAGATTACAAATCTGTTGACCGTCGGTAGTTTGAATTTCTCTGTAATGCATAGTTTGAGGTAACCTGTGATTAGCCATTATAGATTTTATATATGACCAAAAGAACTTCGGATTAGTTTTAATACTCTCCTCTGACCGAGATACAAAATTACAATAGCACTCCCTTTCCATTTTTTCGGCTCGTTTACGTAATATTTTAAAACTTTCGTAGTCTAACGGATTATTATAAAGTTTCCAACGTTTATGAAATTTTCGTTTCTCTTTTAATAATTTGAGCAGAGCGCGACTGTACCAGCGTGGTTTAGAAGACGAAGCGTGCGCGCGGCGCCACCGGGGGACATAGCATTCAATTAATTCAATTAAATCATATATTGTAGTACCAAGCCCTCCCATGGACCAGCAAAGCTTGGTAAACTTAGCTAGGTCGTTCGCCCAGGCGCTCGTTGCGTCCGGCATCACCATTTCCGATGACTTAATAACGCAGGTCGCGTCCCCGGCCCCTCAGGCCTCCAACGTCCAGACCCCTCAGGTTTACAGCTCTCCCGCGTCTCCCGTCTCGTCTGAGATGGACTGCGAATCGGTCGCATCCTCTCACGCGTCGCGTCGCAAGCGTACCGCTCCCAGGAGCGACTCCGAGCCCGCGTCTAATACGTCGTCAGATGCCGTCACCTTAACCGGCTCTCCTGAGTCCGCGTTTCAGCTAGTCGCCAAGCGCTCCAAGAAGCGCTCAAAGAAAGCCTCGGCATCCTCAATACCCGAGCCCTCCCCGGTGTCTTCAACACCAGCCCCCGCGCCATTAAAATTGCTCGAAGTAACCGCGTCTCCGTCGGTCCCATCGAAGCCAGCGACGCGCTGCACTCCCGTCCAACCGAAGCCTCAGCTCCCTCCGTCCGTCTTTCTCCGCGATAAAACGCGATGGACCGTAGTATGTAATCTTTGCAAAGAGCAAAAAATCAACTATCTCGAAGCAACCAACGCAGGCGATTCAATTAAAATCCAGGTCGCGACCATCGAAGACTTTCGCGCGTTCACCAGGTTACTTTCATTAAAACAGATCGCATATCACACCTACGCCCTCCCGGAGGATCGTAAGATCCGCGCAGTACTACGGGGCGTCCCGTTCGCGAACGAAGAAATCCTCGAGGACCTTAATTTCCAGGGTTTCCCGGCCAGTCCGGCCACACAGCTAACTACAGGGGTTGCCCGCGCGCTCCGCGCTCCACCGCCAAGAGAGTCGCGCTTAAGCCGGCGCCGCCGCTCACTCCCACTAACTTCCCGCCGCTGCGCAACCGGGGTCCCCCGGAAGCAAAGCCCGTTCCGCCGACGCCTACTCCGGCTCTGTCTTGGAGGCAGCGTCCGGCCGTTCCGCCTGCACCTTCCCGTCCTATCCCAGCTCCCGTAGCTTCCGTAGGGCCGCGTCCTGCTCCGTCATCTTACGACACCTAAGTTGTCGTTAGCTGAGGACATGAAGACCGTATTCTACGTCATTCAAAACGTCGATAATAACGAAATCTCCGTACTCGCACGCAAACTGCGAGCTGCCCGCTCTCCTCGAGAGCGTTTATTTGCGTTAGCCGAGCATCACTCTCTTCTAAGTTTGTTATAAATTTTATTTTCATATAAATTCGTAGACAAGTAAATAAAATGTCTAGACCCGCAAATCCCGCGTCCGGTCGTATTAAACGCAAGGGCTTATCCCTAGTACCTTTTAACGCTCGTAGCCTTAGCACCAACCTTCCTGAGCTCAAACTGTTCCTTCAGAACAAAGAGCCAGACTAATTGCTTCTCCAGGAGACATGGCTTACTCCAAACCGCTCCAGGGGATTCGCTATTCCTAAGTACGCGTTTACTCGCAACGATAGGCCAAACTCCAATGGTTTCGGCAGCACCGCTATATATAACAAAAGAGGCTTCCATTGCTGTCCTCTCTCTACCCCTCCTCTCCTCAATATGGAAGCCACTGTGTTTAGATTGGCTATGACTGGTCCTCCTACCATCATCATAGCTTCAATCTACATACCATGTGGCTCCAGACTAACCCGCAGCGACTTTGAGGCCATTCTTTCCCTTGGCCATTCAGTCATTACGTTCAGAGACTTTAACTCCAAACATACTGACTGGACATGCCTATGGACTAACACCAGCGGTATCGCTCTGCTTGACATCACTAACTCACTTGACTTAGACGTCATATCTCCCATCACTCCCACTCACTATCCCAACAATCCGAACTACTCTCCTGACATCCTCGACTTTGAAATTATCAAGCGAATCAATCTCGATCTCAGGTCTATCGAACCGCTCGATGACCTAGGCTCTGACCACCACCCCGTCTCCCTCGTGCTAGTACTACCTGAGGATAACGTCACCTCCTAAGACCTTTACCAACTGGAGAGGCTTTAAGAATACGTTAGTTTCAGCCTTAGAGGCCCCGAACTCTCCGCTCGCGATTTCGCCCGACCAATTAGATAGCCCGGATAAAATAGATTTATTAGTCAACACTCTGACTGATGCTATCAACTCAGCCATCAGCGATAACAAAAATCTCATTAAAGCCAAGAACGTGGCTCTCCGGAGAGCCAAAAAATATCCCACGCCCGCATACAGAACAGCTGCGAATCAGCTTCAACGTAAAGTTAGGTCTTGCCGATCTCATGTAGAATATCTCCCCTTCCCACCAAGCGTATTATCGAATGGCCCGAGCCTTACGCGTAGACACCGCCTCTCACGTTCCTCCTCTCACTCGTCCCGACGGCACTATTGCCTTTGAAGCCGAAGAGAAAGCCGAATGCTTCGCCGACAGCATAGCGGTAAAATGTTCGCCCAGCTCGCAACCCGCGGATCCCTCCCACATCCAGGCGGTGGAGGACGAAGTTCTCCGCAGAGAATCTCTCCTCATCACCGATGACCCCGTCACAGTCTCTACTGATGAAATCTTACTTCTCATTAGAAGTCAAAAGTCCAAAAAGGCTCCGGGTGCGGATGGAATTTCCAACCACGCACTTAAACACCTGCCCCAGCAGGTGCTTACCTTGTTAGCTATCATCTTCAATGCCTGCTTCGACCATAGCTACTTTCCAAAAGCTTGGAAAGAAGCGATAGTCATAGGCATTCCCAAGCCGGGTAAACCTCTGAATGTCCCGGCTAATCACAGACCCATAAGCCTCCTCAAGGCAATGTCTAAACTTCTCGAAAGATTCATACTCTCTTGAAAGCGGAACCATCTGTTTCCAACGGATGGCGATCCTCTCATTATTCCCCACCAGTTCGGCTTTCGCGCTAAGCACTCCTGCCCTCAGTAAGTCCATCGAATCGTCGAGTACATACTCGAAGAATTCTATCCGCGTCGTAATAAAACAGTCGCGGTTCTCTTTGACGTAGCCAAGGCTTTCGACAAAGTCTGGCACAGCGGTCTCGTTTATAAACTCTACAAAATAGGCTTACCGGTTCGCCTTGTCAGATTAATCGCGTCGTTTCTAAAAGACCGTACATTTCGATTCAAACATGAAGGCACGCTCTCCACGCCTCGTCCCATAAAGGCTGGAGTTCCACAAGGTTCAGTCCTCGCCCCTCTGCTGTACACTGTGTACACAAACGACATTCCCATCCCGCCGAAAGGCGTCGAACTCGCCTTCTTTGCAGACGACACCGCCCTTTACACTAAAGGTCACTCGATTCCGTATAACATCACCAGACTCCAAAAGACCGTAAACGCCCTCGGTGTTTGGTTTCAAAAATGGCGTATCGATGTCAATTTAGAAAAGAGTTCTGCTATTCAATTCGACTACAAACTCCGTAATCGCTACAACGATAGGAATACCTAACATTCGAATGTTAGATATTCCTATCCCCTGGAAGCGCAGTATTAAATTCCTAGGCGTCACCTTAGATCAGACGCTTTCTTTCAAGCCACAGGTCGATAGAGTAACGAAACTCGCGCGTTTTTACTTAAGCCGCCTATATAGTATGATAGGAAGAAAAAGAAAAAATGTCTTTCAGAAATAAACGTACGGTTTATAAGGTCTGCGTTAGACCCGTCATGTCATATGCTTCGCCAGTCTTTGCCCACGCCCAACCCTCCGTCCTCTATAAACTGCAGGTAGTTCAAAATCTCTTCTGCCACAGGGCCACAAACGCACCTTGGTATGTGCGTAACGCGGACCTGCACGGAGATCTTGAACTACCTACAGTGCAACAGCACCTCAAAACACTCTCAGAATCGTTCTTCAAACGAGCCGAATCCCATCCCAATCATCTTGTTCGTGATTCAGTCTCATATACTGCTCCTGTCTTAGATTCGAAATTCAAAGCCGCTAGACCGAGAAACGCGCACACTGGCGAACCCACGCAATTAATTTTAGGCCGCAAATTCTAATTCTAACGTAAATTCTAATTCTAAAGTAAATCCGAATTGATGCAATTTTACTTTTCAATTTTAATGTTTTTTATTATTTACTTTTCATTTTGAGCACCTTCCGTGCTATGTATTCACTCAGATGCCTCAGATGAAGGCTGTGTGGCAAAAAATTGCACGAGCCGACAAGGGGTTTTTTAGTGGGTAGAGGTTCTGGTAGGCGACGGGACGAGTCCCACATAACTCTGGATCGCGCGCGCCAGAGTATGCGTCAGAGCATTTTTTTCTCCTCCTGCCCTTCCCGTGGAGGGGAACAAAAAAAAAAAAGAATGCGCGTTAAAGTCCCCTAAAATAAACACCGTTTCCACAGTATTGTTTTTAATACTTGCCAAAACAGTCACAGAAGTTCTTCTTCTTTCTTTTTGGGGGAAGTCCCTGAGATAACAAGCAATTTTAGTGTGCTCTTAAGTTTTATTTGTTTAATTATATAATTTATGCTATTATCTAATGTATTGATCAACTGCAAGACTTACCAAGAATCACTTACTCACTAAATTCTCCTATCATATTACAACAAATCACATTAAAACCCATTGCTAAATCACCCACTCAAAATGGAACACAATAACTTAGAAGCACTTGGTAAACTTTTTGAATCACGTATGCTTGACTATGAGAACAGATTGAAGAAAACCACTGCAGCCTCCACTGCACATTCTGATCTGGCTTCTTTGTCAAATGATTTTCAAGAATTCAAATCAATGATATGGCAAATTTTCTCAACATTAAAACAAGAAATATAATTCATCTCTCTTGGATTGGACAGGCATGAGACAATTATGCGTAGAAAGGTTCTGCTACTCCATGGTGTCCCTGAAAACAAGAGTGAAAACTTGAACGCTGTTGTTCACCAATTATTATCCAACCAAATGAAGTTGTCTTGTATCAAACAGGAACACTTACAGGTATGCCATCGTTTGGGGGATCTGTGCAAGGCAAAACAAGACCTATACTTGTGCGGTTTCATGCTCTGGATCAGCGTCAACAAGTCTGGGATAGCAAGACTTCACTTAAAGGTTCAGGAGTAACAGTATCAGAGTTCTTGACTAAAACTAGGCAGAAAATATTCGCTTCATGCCGGTCACACTTTGGTATTCGAAACTGCTGGTCTGCCGATGGAAAAATTGTTGTCAGTCTTCCCGACAAATCGCGTAGAAAGATCGAAACCATGAAGGCATACAATGAACTGATTTCGCAGTTTCCAGCCAGCAAAGAAGATGCGACACCTGCGCCTGTGGATACTTTGACCACTGTCACTAAATCTCCTCGAAAAACCCGACGTCGGCAGTGAATCTTGCAAGTATGCACATTTTTTTTTATTTTTAACGGAACCACTACTCAACTTGCACGGTTTATCTTGTTAGTAAGCATTATGTCCGTCCATTTACAATACCCTTGTTTTAATTTTTTTTTTCCGTAAAATATTGGCGGTAGGAGTAAATTCCAATTCTTTATAATTGTTTGTATACATTTCCTACGTTTACTTAATGTCATTTCAATCATTCACTTGACATTGAAGTTTATGTCATGCCAATGTCATTGCTGCCATCATAATCATTGCCAGTGCAAACATTAGTTTTAGTTTTTAAACATAGATAGAAAATATTCCTTTTTGTTTTTATTTTATGTTTATACTTTTCTCTTTATTTTTTTTTCTTTTGTAATGTTTCTGTTGTGTTTGTAATTTACCAGTACACATGTGATTGGTGAGTTTGTGGTTAGATTATAGGTAGTTTAATTTAGAATTTAGCTCTTAGTATAATATTTATTTATTATTTTCCATAATATATACACTTTTATTTATTTCTAATTATACATGGATAATATAATTACAGATCTCGACGACGATTACTTTACTTGCTCATCCTCTTCATGTAGTTTTTCAAGTGCAGATAGTTCTTCCTCGGCCACACTGACTTTGCATGACCAACTCAATCTTATATCTCACGCTAATCCATCCAATTTAAAAATTGTTCACATAAACGCTCAAAGCATTCCTGCCCACAATTCCGACCTCCTAGCTTCATTTAGCATTACGAATGTGGATGCTTTGCTAATATCAGAATCTTTCCTTAAACCTTCCCTTCCTTCCACGCATTACGCATTGCCAGGTTACGTCCTCATTCGCAACGACAGGATCGGTAAGGGTGGTGGAGGCGTAGCAATTTATCTGCGTGCGGATATACCCTACAAGGTAGTCAGTACCTCCCCTTCATACTACTCTGAATCAGTAGAGCATCTGGTCATTGAAGTGGTCACTAGACACACGAAACTTTTACTTGGTGTCTTTTACAGCCCAAATCAAAATATTGATTACTTCGGTGACTTAGATGGAGTCCTCCACGACCTTTGCCCATCCTATGACCATGTCATACTGATCGGTGACCTGAATACTTGCATGGTTAAAAATAACTCCCGTTCCCGAAAACTTGAATCTCTTTTGATATCCTATAACCTCCATATCCTGCCTCTTTCAACGACCCATCATTTTCCTAATTGTGTCCCTTCTTTAATTGATCTAATAATCGTCTTTAACACCCGTAATGTTGCGTCACATGGGCAACTTGCCTCATCCTTTTCCTACCATGACCTCGTCTTTCTCTCCTATCGTATCCGTATCCCCAGACGCAAACCACGGTCTGTACTGTTGCGCAACTATAATGATCTGAATTCTGCGGCTTTGCATCGCGATGCTGAGAACATTGATTGGGATACCGTAACATCTTGCTCCACAGTCGATGAGAAAGTTGATACGTTCAACACGTTAATTTTACAGTTGTTCGATCGCCATGCTCCTTTTAAACGAGTTAAATTGAAGCACAACCCTGCACCTTGGCTAATAGAGTGCATAAAAGAGGAGATGGCACTTAGAGACAAGGCCAAACGAACTTACAGACGTAGTCCCTCTGAACAAAACCTCCACCGTTTCAAAAAACTTAGAAATAGATGCAACCGCCTGTGTCGTGATGCGAAGAGGAAATACTTCCACGAGTCTCTTGTCAACCGTGGCTCTGCAGAAGTCTGGAAGTTCCTCAAATCCGTCGGTATCGGCAAATCTCCCAATTTATCCCTTAAAGACTTTGATTTATGCGTTCTGAACAATCACTTCTCCCTTCTTCCAGTCACTTTAACCCAAAATGTCAAAGCTTACACCTTGGATCATCTGTCGAGAATGCAAGTTTCACATTCTCCTTTTTCTTTTACAGCTGTCTCTTCAGATGAAGTCAAGAAATCCATCCTGTCCATCTCCTCAGCCGCCGTTGGTGATGACAAGTTGTGCTCGAGAATGATCGTCATGGTTTTACCTTTCCTTTTGCCAATTCTTACCCACATTTTCAATCATTCTTTAAGTTCCTGTGTCTTTCCTGCTGCTTGGAAACGAGCGCACGTTATTCCTTTACCTGAAATTCCCAATCCTACTGCCTTTACCCATGTACGCCCCATTTCTATTCTGCCTTTTCTTTCGAAAGTTCTTGAGCACATTGTTCATAAGCAACTGTCAGCATTTCTATCCACAAACAACGTCATCACCCAATTCCAGTCCGGTTTCCGCCCTGGCCATAGCACTGTTTCAGCATTAGTCCACGTATCTGATGACATTCGCTTGGCCATGGAAAATAAACTCCTCACCTTGCTTATCCTTCTCGATTTTAGCAATGCCTTCAACACTGTTGATTTTGACATCCTTCTAGGCATCCTCAAATCTATAAACATCTCCCCTATAGCTCTGTCCTGGTTTGACTCTTATCTTCGGGGCCGGTCGCAGCAGATCCGCCTTGATGAGAAACAATCTCATTGGTGTGATCTAGTTGCGGATGTCCCCCAAGGTGGTGTCTTATCTCCTCTTCTATTCTCCATCTTTATCAACTCTGTCACCAAAGTCATTTCTTCCAAATTCCACCTCTACGCAGATGACTTGCAGATATACCGCCATTTCGGGGTATGCGATGCTGAGGCAGCTATTACAGCAAAAAATTCAGATTTGGGTCGGATAGGCGACTGGGCAAGGGCTTTTAGTTTTCTTGTGAACCCGAAGAAGTCACAGGCCATGGTGATAGGTAGTCGCTATATGCGTAGTTGCCTTGACTTTTCGGCGTTATCTTGTGTCTCCATGGACAACTTTCCGATTGCTTTCACTGACACAGCTAAGAACTTGGGAGTCATCATAGATTCGAATCTAACATGGAACGCGAATGTCAGTGATATCAGTCGGAAGATCCACTTCACTCTTCACTCATTTATGGCCTTACAAAGTTTTTTACCCTTTAAGACCAAAATTTCCCTTGCCCAGTCGCTGGTGTGGCCTATCCTGCTTGCTATTTGGATGCCACGGAGGAGTTACTAAACAAATGGGAACGCTTGCAAAAGTTTTGCATTCGCTTTATATTTAATCTCAAAAAGTTTGATCACGTCTCTGAGTACCGCAAGCAACTCCAATGGCTTCCAATACGCTACCGTAGAAAAACTAGAATCCTTTGCCTCCTATTCAATATCCTATTTAACCCACTCACTCCTCTCTACTTGCGTGAAAGGTTTTCTTTTACTCACTCTGATAATACGCTATGCAGAGCACATTTGCGTACTCTTTTACTTATGCCTATGCATAAAACTGATTATTTTTCTACCTCTTTCTCTGTTCATGCAGTCAGATTGTGGAATTCACTTCCTCACATTATTCGTGAGTCTAAATCTATTTCTATCTTTAAGAAAAATGTAAAAGATCACTACTTTTCTCAACTATGAGTTGTATTACCCACCTCACTATCTTAACTTCAAATGTATTTTAGTTATTTATTTATTCTATTCAGGTATTTATAATATGGTATATATGTATGTATATATAAATAGGTATGTAAGTATTGATATCCATAAATATTTATTGGTTCTATCTTAATATAGTATTTAAGTATATTAAGTCGTTGTACACACTATTATTGCATTTTGACCAAACTCTCCAGTCTTGGGTCTGCTGGAAGAAATTTCTTTAGAAATAAGCTTTACCTTTGTACTTACTTGTTTTGTATTGTTTCTATAAATTATCTGTTCACATGTGTGTACATAAATTGTTAAATAAATAAATAAATTTTTCCTGGAATCCGTAGACATTAAATAATAATAAAATACATTAAATACACAAAAATACATTAAAAATAACAGTTCACATTCTTTAGTTTTATCTTTATACATACTACACGGTCACTATCACACTCTACAACACAAACAGAGTCGAACACTAATTTTCTCCACATTAGGGCAACACCACCATAGGGCCTACCCTGTAGCAGGCCTGCAGATGTATCAATATGATATGTATCAAGACGACTTCGCAGAGTAGATAAAATCCACGTCTATAGAACCAATAAAGGAAAGCTCGTGTGGCATCAACCAAAATAAATAGTTAAATAAATGAGACAGATTAACCGTCTTCTACAAATAAATGCTGGTTTATTGTTGTTGGTTTTTGAAACGGAGAGCAGTATTAGATGCAAAGTGAAAAGTCTTCCGCCTGTAGTGAAAGTTGCACTGAAGGTGCTCAAAGGGACATGAGTTGGTGGCCGTTCTGGGCAGCCTCCGGTGAAACCGGAGCTGGGCAGAGGTCGGCCGAAGCATGATTTAGGGATCAATTCATTTAAATGAACCTATAATGAATTGAGAAGGGAACTATGCTCCGCCAGAGCTAGCAAACGCTCTGTCGGAGTACGTGAAGCCCTAAGTTTACGGGCTAAGACTGCGATTTCACTAACATCGATATTATTCATAGCGTCGCAGACGATACGCGTATCGTCTGCTACGGAGGATTGAGGAGTGGGTTTGTATGGGCGAGGAGCCAGGATGGGATTCGATGCGGGACGCTGCCTCCAGTTTTCTGGGGCAGGCCTAGACTGTGTAGGCTTTGCAGCCGGAGGAACCCGTCTACGCAGCGGCGGAAAGTTTTCTTGAGAAAGGCGCGGGGCCTGTTTGGGTGCCGCCCTTTTGAAATTGGAGCGCATACAACGGGGTGCACGAGGGCAGCCCCTGTAATTTGCGGTGTGGCCGGACTGGCCACAAAGCACGCAATCGGGAGGAGAGGGAGTTTAGTGAAGTGCGGGACCAGGCACTTGACGCACCTGGGCGGTGCGCGGCGGTCGGCCGCCGCGTGCCCGTACAACTGGCACCGATGGCACTGGCCGGGATGACCGCGTCGATGAGGTGCCTCGATCGAGATCCCAGAGAGGCCGCATATAGTGCTAACCCCTTTGAGGATCTCCCTGGACTTGGGGACGTTGGCGAGAACCACCAAAGTGAGAGGGTGTTGTCTCCCGTACTTGCTGTGCATTTTATGCACCGCGAGTGCCGGGAAACCTTGGGACTGCAGGTCCTCCAGGATAGCCTCGTTTGATAATTCGAACGGGACTCCCCTGAGTACCGCTCTGATCTTACACTCTTCTGACAGAGCATAAGTGTGATAAGCATTGAAGACGCCGCAGGGGGTGTAGGGACGGGCGCCGAGGGCGCCGGGTCTTGTTTCGAGCGCTTCTTAGAGCGCTTCTTAACAAGGGTGAAAGAGGGAGGCTCATCAGGGCCAGTTGGGGTGGCATCCGAGGATGACTCGGTCGCGGGTGCGCGCTTGCGGTGCGGAGGGGCGTCTACTTCGCACTCCATGTCACTGGAGGAAGGGGACGCGGGAGGGCCTAAGACCTGAGGGGTCTGGGGAACTGGGGTGGCCTGAGGGGCCATTGTGGACATTAACGTCATGAGATGAGGGATAAGGGAATCTAAGAAACGGTACTTATCAGCATTTATAGACATGCCTTCAGTACTTTCAAGTAACTTCTTCCTAAACTCGTCAAAGCTTAGGGAAGCCATTGCGGAGGGGTTGGGGGAGGGACAATATATAAATATATATACTATGATCCTATCAACGATGACTAACTTCCTAAAACCACCCTACACGCAGTAGAACGGTTGAGGACGACGCGGATAACTTACTCCAACACGGAACTTGAAGTACTGGAACGACGAAACCCCGTCGACGAAGCTCACGTTCCACGAAGTACGATTAACAACCCACTTTCCGCCGTGAAAACGGCGTTAGAAACTTATTAGAAGTACGGTTAACGAGCCACTGTCCGCCGTGAAAACGGCGTTAGAAACTTATTACGGTATACAACTATGAAATTATATATTTCGACAACAACCAGTGAAACTTGGGTGCTCAATTAGCGCGGGGGCTAATAGAGCGGGAAGGCGTCTGCGATCGACGTGCGCTCGAGAACGCACGCAGACCGAGACTGGATGACAGGGTGGGAAACCAGAATAAAGTTACATATATAATAGTAGGGGAGCCCAAGCGGAGATTACGGGATTAACTATTTTTTTTTACTCGCTCCGAGCCTACCAGAGCCTATATAACTTAAATAACTTTTGCCACGCAGCCTTCATCTGAGCGACGACTAATTGGAGAAAGAGGCCGCGCTAGCGAGGCCTAGAAGGGATCACCCGCTGGGATTTACATAGCACTGAAGGTGCTTAAAGCACTGAAGGTGAATATAGAGCACTAAAGGTGCTCGAAATGAAAAATAGAAATTGAATTAATTCGAATTTACGTCAGAATTAGAAGTTGCGGCCTGAAGGGCTTCGAGATCTAGTGTTAATTGCGTGGGTTCGCCAGTGTGCGCGTTTCTCGGTCTAGCGACTTTGAATTTCGAATCAGTATCGGCGCGTTTGAAGAACGATTCTGAGAGTGTTTTGAGGTGCTGTTGCACTGTAGGTAGTTCAAGATCTCTGTGCAGGTCCGCGTTACGCACGTACCTAGGTGCGTTTGTGGCCCTGCGGCAGAAGAGATTTTGAACTATCTGCAGTTTGTGCAGGATGGAGGGTTGGGCGTGGGCAAAGATTGGCGAGGCATATGTCATGACGGGTCTAACGCAGACCTTGTAAAGCGTACGTTTATTCCTGAAAGACATATTACTTTTTCTACCTAACATGCTATATAGGCGGCTTAAGTAAAAACGGGCGAGTTTCGTTACTCTATTGACGTGAGGTTTGAAAGAAAGCGTCTGGTCTAAGGTGAAGCCTAAATATTTGGTAGTGCGCTTCCAGGGGATGGGAGTGCCTAGCATTTTAACGTGGAGATTGTCGACGATACGACGGCGTTTGTAGTCAAAGTAAACCGCAAAGCTCTTCTCTGGGTTCACAACAATACGCCATTTTTGAAACCATGCACCAAGGGCTTTTACAGCCTTTTGGAGTCTGGTCGTGAGGCCCGGGACACTGAGGCCTTTGGTGTAAAGGGCAGTGTCATCGGCAAATAGGGCGAGTTCGATGCCTTTCGGCGGGACGGGACTGAGCCTTGAGGGACTCCAGTCTTTATTAGACGGGTACAGTTTTTGAGAAACGATGCGATTATTCTAATTATGCGATCCAGTAAGCCTATTTTGTAGAGTCTATAGACGAGACCGCTGTGCCAGACTTTATCGAAAGCCTTGGCTACGTCAAAGAAAACTGGGACCATTTCAAAACGCCGCGGGTAGAATCCGTCGAATATGTATTCGACGATTCGATGGACTTGCTGAGGGCAGGAGTGCTTAGCGCAAAAGCCGAACTGATGGAGGATAATGAGAGAATTGCCATCCGTTGGAAACAGATGGTTTCGCATTCGAGAGCGTATGACTCTTTAGAGAAGTTTAGACATTGCCTTGAGGAGGCTGATGGGTCTGTGATTAGCCGGGACATTCAGAGGTTTACCCGGCTTGGGAATGCCTATGACTGTCACTTCTTTCCAGGCTTTTGGAAAGTAGCTATGGTCGAAACAGGCATTGAAAATGATAGCTAACAAGGTAAGCACCTGTTGAGGCAGGTGCTTAAGTGCGTGGTTGGAAATACCATCCGCACCCGGAGCCTTTTTGGATTTTTGACTTTTGATGAGAGGCGATATTTCATCTTTAGAGACTGTGACGGGGTCGGCGGTAATGGGAAGAGAGTCTCTACGGAGAACTTCGTCCTCCACCGCTTTGATGTGAGAGGGATTCGCGGGTTGCGTGCTGGGCGAGCATTGAGACGCAACGCTGTCAGCGAAGCATTCGGCTTTCTTTTCGACTTCGAAGGCGGTAGAACCATCGGAACGAGTGAGAGGAGGGACGTGAGAGGTGGCGTCTACGCGTAAGGCTCGGGCCATACTATAATACGCTTGGTGGGACGGGGAGATATTCGCCATGAGATCGTTCATCTGAGCGTCTCGTAATTCCGCGAGGCAAGACCTGACTTTACGTTGTAACTGATTTGCATGGAATTTACTAAAGCGCGGCAGATTAATATACAGGGGTATACCTTGTACCCGGTTAAGTATCCCCACCAAATATGAGACCCATATATAATGCCGCCCGTACGGAATGAAGGATGATGACCTTAAGTCTCAGGGTTTCCCGGTCACAGCAGTGCACAAGATGCACTCCAACCGCGGTAGGCGTTTTCCGTTAGCGCTAGTAATCCTGTCCAATACTCCCGACTCGAAGGAGATTTTCAAAGAGGCTCGCACAATCTGCGGACTCTCGAACATCTCCGTCGAGCGTCCCAACCCCCGCGGTCACCCTGGGCAGTGCCACCGCTGCCAGCTATATGGCCACGCAGCGGCTAACTGTTCAGCTCCCCCCAGGTGCGTAAAGTGCCTGGATCCTCACTTCACTAAGGAGTGCACTCGCACTCCCGAATCCACTTCCCCCCCTGCCTGTGTGCTGTGCGGCCAGTCCGGCCACACAGCAAACTACAGGGGTTGCCCGAGCGCTCCGCGCTCCACCACCAAGAGGGTCGCGCCTAAACCGGCGCCGCCACTCACTCCTGCCAACTTCCCGCCGCTGCGCAACCGGGGTCCCCCGGAAGCAAAGCCCGTTCAGCCGACGCCTACTCCGGCTCCGTCTTGGAGGCAGCGTCCGGCCGTCCCGCCTGCACCTTCCCGACCCATCCCAGCTCCCGTAGCTCCCGTAGGGCCGCGTCCCGCGTTGTCATCTTCCCCTCAGTCGTCGTTGGCTGAGGACATGAAGACCGTGTTCGACGTCATCCAAAACGTCGACATTAACGAAATCTCCGTACTCGCACGCAAACTGCGAGCCGCCCGCTTTCCTCAAGAGCGTTTATTCGCGTTAGCCGAGCATCACTCGCTCCTAAGTTCGTTGTAAATTCTTTTATTTTTGTATAAATTCTTAAATAAGTAAATTATAATGTCTAGACCCGCGAATCCCGCGTCCAGTCGTATTAAACCTAAGGGCTTATCCCTAGTATCTTTTAACGCTCGTAGCCTTAATACCAACCTTCCCGAGATTAAACTGTTCCTTCAGAACAAAGAACCTGACTTATTCCTTCTCCAGGAGACATGGCTTACTCCAAACCGCTCCAGGGGATTCGCTATACCTAAGTACGCGTTTACTCGCAACGATAGGCCCAACTCCGACGGTTACGGCGGCACCGCTATATATTACAAAAGAGGCTTCCATTGCTGTCCTCTCCCTACCCCTCCTCTCCTCAACATGGAGGCCACTGTGTGTAGATCGGCTATGACTGGTCATCCGACCATCATCATAGCTTCAGTCTACATACCTAGTGGTACCAGACCAATCCGCAGCGACTTTGAGGCCATTCTCGCCCTCGGCCATTCAGTCATTATGTTCGGAGACTTCAACTCCAAACATACTGACTGGACGTGCCTATCGACCAACACCAGCGGTATCGCTCTCCTCGACATCACTAACTCCCTTGACTTAGACGTCATATCCCCCATCACTCCCACTCACTAGTCAGTACACATTCAGTAGTCGATACTCTCACTGATGCTATCAACTCAGCCATCAGCGACAACGTAATCATTGCTAAGCAAGGCAAACCCGCGCTTCCCTTAGCCGTTAGCAATCTCATTAAAGCTAAGAACGCGGCTCTCCGGAGAGCCAAGAAATATCCCACGCCCGCATATAGAACAGCTGCGAATCAGCTTCAACGCAAAGTTAGGTCTCGCCTCGCGGAACTCCGTGACACTCAGTTTTACGATCTCATGGAGAATATCTCCCCGTCCCACCAAGCGTATTATCGAATGGCCCGAGCTTTACGCGTAGACACCGCCTCTCACGTTCCTCCTCTCACTCGTCCCGACGGCACCATTGCCTTCGAAGTCGAAGAGAAAGCCGAATGCTTCGCCGACAGCATAGCGGCACAATGTTCGCCCAGCACGCAACTCGCGGATCCCTCCCACATCCAGGCGGTGGAGGACGAAGTTCTCCGCATAGAATCTCTCCCTATCACTGACGACCCCGTCACAGTCTCTAATGATCAAATCTTGCTTCTCATTAGAAAACAAAAGTCCAAAAAGGCTCCGGGTGCGGATGGAATTTCCAACCACGCACTTAAGCACCTGCCTCAGCAGGTGCTTACCTTGTTAGCTATCATCTTCAATGCCTGCTTCGACCATAGCTACTTTCCAAAAGCCTGGAAAGAAGCGACAGTCATAGGCATTCCCAAGCCGGGTAAACCTCTGAACATCCCGGCTAATCACAGACCCATCAGCCTCCTCAAGGCAATGTCTAAACTTCTCGAAAGAGTCATACTCTCTCGAATGCGGAACCATCTGTTTCCAACGGATGGCGACCCTCTCATTATTCCCCACCAGTTCGGCTTTCGCGCTAAGCACTCCTGCCCTCAGCAAGTCCATCGAATCGTCGAGTACATTCTCGAAGGATTCTATCTGCATCGTAAAAAATCAATCGCGGTTCTCTTTGACGTAGCCAAGGCATTCGACAAAGTCTGGCACAGCGGTCTCGTTTTTAAACTCTATAAAATAGGCTTACCGGTTCGCCTAGTCAGATTAATCGCGTCGTTTCTTAAAGACCGTACGTTTCGATTCAAACATGAAGGCACGCTCTCCGCGCCTCGTCCCATAAAGGCTGGAGTCCCGCAAGGCTCAGTCCTTGCCCCTCTGCTGTACACCGTGTACACTAATGACATGCCCATCCCGCCGAAAGGCGTCGAACTCGCCCTCTTTGCAGACGATACCGCCCTTTACACTAAAGGTAAAAGGATCCCGTATAACATCACCAGACTCCAAAAGGCCGTAAACGCCCTCGGTGTTTGGTTTCAAAAATGGCGTATCGATGTCAACCCAGAAAAGAGTTCAGCCATTCTATTCGACCACAAACGTCGTAATCGCCGCAACGATCCCCACATTCGAATGTTAGGTATTCCCATCCCCTGGAAGCGCAGTATCAAATACTTAGGCGTCACCTTAGATCAGACGCTTTCTTTTAAGCCACACGTCGATAGAGTAACGAAACTCACGCGTTTCTACTTAAGCCGCTTAAATTGTATGATAGGTAGAAAAAGTAAAATGTCTTTTAGAAATAAACGTACGCTTTATAAGGTCTGCGTTAGACCCGTCATGTCATATGCTTCGCCAGTCTTTGCCCACGCCAATCCCTCCGTCCTGTATAAGCTGCAGGTGGTTCAAAATCTCTTCTGCCGCAGGGCTACAGACGCACCTTGGTATGTGCGCAACGCGGACCTGCACAGAGATCTTGAACTACCTACAGTGCAACAGCACTTCAAAACACTCTCAGAATCGTTCTTCAAACGCGCCGAATCCCATCCCAATCATCTTGTTCGAGATTCAGTCTCATATACTGCTCCTGTGTTAGATTCGAAATTCAAAGTCGCTAGGCCGAGAAACGCGCACACGGGCGAACCTTCGCAGTTAACTTTAGCTCTCGAGGCCCTTCAGGCCGCAAATCCTAATTCTAACGTAAATTCTAATTCTAACGTAAATCCGAATTAATGCAATTTTTATTTTTCATTTTTAATGCTTTTATTTTTTTTTACTTTTCATCTTTGAGCACCTTCAGTGCTATGTGAATCTCAGCGGGTGACCCCTTAAGGGCCCCGCTGGCGCGGCCTCTTTCTCCAATTGGCCGTCGTTCAGATGAAGGCTGAGTGGCAAAAATGCACGAGCCGACAGGGGGTTTTTTAGTGGGTATGGTTCTGGTAGGCGTCGGGACGAGTCCCACATAACTCCGATCGCGCGCGCGGAGTATGCGTCAGAGCATTTTTTATGTCCTCCTGCCCTTCCCGTGGAGGGGAACCAAAAAAAAAAAAAAATGAAGGATCAGATTAGTAAAAAAAAATTGATCATCAGAAATTCTCGAGCGCGTCAGGTTAAGGTAGGGTGAATTAATTACTTTTACTAATAATTATTGCTAAAAATTGTATATTCCACTAATCTGACGATTTGAGAGTGTAGTAAAGAAAAGAGAGGGCTACAAAGTTGTAGAAAAACGTCATATCGACATTCTCGAGCGTGACTGAATCTTTTTTTATTTTTTTTTATTTTGAAGGACATAATTTAATTTCAATTTCCACAAGCTAAATAACAAAAAATCGTCGGTAAAGTTTTAAAGGCGCTTCTAGCCTTGCATGCGTTCACTGGTTGCGATTTCAACCCAGCATTATACCGCATGGAAAAAAAAACCTTTGCAATTTCTGATGAATTCAGACATTTTCCAAGAAGCATTTCTGCATTTGGGAACAAAGGAGCATAATGTGCAGGATTCTTTTAACATCATACAGTCTTTTACTTACCACTTGTATGGGTTGAAGAAGTTAGACGATGACAATCAAGCCAGGGTTGTCATCTTCAATAAGACGTATAAGGTAAAAGACAAATCGTTGAGTGTCCGAAATTGCGATGCATGCAACTTGGCACCCTTTCAATCGGAGTTACTCCAGCAAGTGTTACGCACAAGATTCATTGCGTGCATGTGGAGTAATGCCCGTGATGCAAAAATTATTGATCTTTTACCAACGGACTATGGATGGAAAGTTGTCGACGAATAGTTCAAAATGATATGGTTCGCAGGTGATCAATTGCCAAAAGCGTATGAACTTGTAGTCATAATGCTTTTTTTTTTTTTTTTTTTTTTTTTGCTGCCGAAGCACCCTCTCTCGGGAGGGAGGTGGAAGATTCGTCATGAATACCTCCGCAGCCGTCTGCGGGGTTATGTGGGACTCACCAAAGTGGCACCTACCCACTAAAAACCACCCAAGCGGCTGTAGCATGGGAATGCTGTCAGCCTTCATCGGAGCGACACCCGGGTTGGGAGGTGGGCGCGCAAGCAGGGACCCGCTAGCGGGTCACCCGCTGAGAATACTTAATCACTTAAGGTGCAAATGACATTTATATATTGTTGATTAAACGGCCTGGGCAGCCTTAAGCTGGTCCAGATTGGCCGAAAGTTGATCGGGGGGATCCGAGAGTGCATTTCTCGGTCTACGGACTTTAAAGTCATAATGCCTGATATTTTTGAGGGTACTCCAGAATCAGGTCATCTTCTCCAACAATTGAAAAACACGTTTTTCATTTTTAAAAAAACTGTTAAATATTTTAATGATTTTTTTTTTTGCTACAGATACGCAATCTGAGGATGAAATCGAGCCAGAAGAGGAAGACGATTCTACTGATGAAGATGGTGATTAATTCAATTAATTTTAAAAAATTGAATTTTTTTGAGCATTTTTTTGGCATTTTTTTTTAGAAATACAGGTATTCTACTTAATAAACATACACTTTTTTATTTGCATGCTATTTCCTGAGCTAATTAAGTTCAATGATTAAAAGAAATAAAAATTTTTTTTTTTTTTCAGATCAGGCAAATTCCTCTAGATAATCGACAGATTATGAGACAGCACGTCTAGGACATTAAGATGAACCATATATATCTTAATCTGACACGCTTGAGTTTTTCAAAATGGCGAATTTTTTTTGGCCGTGAGTTTGCGTCACATCTATATCGTCAGATTATTGAATGAGAGCTTTTTTTTAGGTTCACTTAACACCGCCTTAGAAAATCTGATGCGCTCGAAAAAAAAAATTCTTTTTCTCATTTTCCGATCTTACTTACGACCACTCATCATGATTGCATCATGCAAACGATCTGATTAACATACGTACATTATTACAAATACGTAGGACATTGATGCTATCAATATCTGGACCGAATATGTCCACGCAAAAGTATTTTTTAGCCGCTTCTTTCTTCTTATCATCTAAGCTTTGCAACCCAATAGGTCTCTATGACGCTCGAGTAAATCCCCATCTAACATCGTGGGCTTCCCTACTATAAATATCAACAACCATGACCCGAGAACAGACATGGTGTGTTCATACAAATGAATGGCCCGGCTAGGACTCGAACCTGGGCGTATGAAGCAGGGCTACTAACTACAACGCTACTTGGCTGTAATAGATCTATCTCTCTACCATAAACATTCTCTGTGTGCAAAACCTGTACTATATATTAGTAACGCATATTACTCCGTAGTATTTTTAGAAAAAAAGTAGAAATTTCTTCGTCTTTTGTATCCCGAATTTCCAGCAAACTCAAATTTTTTATTAGTTGTTTTTTACATTTTCTATGTTTTCCTAATTGCAAAAGTCAAATGATTCATCTTTAATATTGATATTTCCGCACAACCATAACTTTAGACGACATAATCGCTGCGCTGCAAATTAATTTGATATCTTTCATTATGCTCCTGTAATCTTGACTTCTTTCTATTTTGCATATTCAAAATATATCCACTCCATCTCCTAAGAGCACACGATATGGTGACAGAATTCATGAAAATGAAGTCAGAGTTCACGAATGATAGTATAAATAAGTAGTTGCTAGTTTCGTTATGTCATCAGCAAGTACGTAAAACAATTAAAAATAACGAAATTTTAACACGTTGCGCTCCTAGAATAAACCTAACGTTAATTTACGCTAATCCATTATAAAATTAAGTAAAGTGTTGCATTGTTTGTCTATTCAGGGCACAGAGTGATTTATGTGACAGAGGCGCTCCCAATGACGTCATTTGCTGCAATAATCCACAAAGCATAAATTAGTCCTGGCGACACATGGCTTCACGCCGTGATGTGGATTGCCAGCTGCAAATTTCAGACTATTTTGAAGGCAATTCTACAGCTTTTCGTTCCGGACACATTAAAAATTTTACATTATGGAGCATTTTCATGAAAAGTTTGCGGGAGTTTTTAGAGCTGCATAGAGATTACCTCCATAATTCATCTGACCGATGTACTGTTTAAATTCCTGAGTTTTTACCTAAAACTTACTTACTTTTTTTATTTACCTACGTTTTTACTGAATCTTGTAGAGATAAATTCTTAAGTATAAAAGTACGTATTTTTAATTAATGAAAATTATAAGGTAAACGTGAGTAAGGTAAAAGGCGTTTGTTTTAATAGAATAAATTTTTTTTCGAATATCTAAATCACATAACAATTCATTCTGAGATGGCCTTTCACAATAACGTTTATTAAATAATAATATTTACATAAAATTATGTAAAAACTGTTTTTATTACTTCATTTAAACATTACATTTTTCGGCATAGTATTAATCAGGGAGGTTATTATGCTACAATTAATTAAACACAAATGAAAAAGGTGTCTTGTACTAAATATTATCTATTTAAGATTCCGTTTTAATAATTTTTAATAAGCTCTGACATGCTGTTTTACTATTATATCAATTGACGAGGAAACAAATGGATGACGGGTTTAATACAATTTAAAAGAACGTCTCGTGAATATTTTAAACATTTGAATTTGTCATTCAAAATAACAGGCCACTCAGAAAATTTTGCAAAAAATTTTTATGCATACGAGTACGTGCATAATTTGACGAGTTATAATTTATTTTGAACAGTCGATTGCTATTGAAGTTAAAATAAATTTGTTACAAATTCAAATTTCACTCTAAATTAATTTAAGTATCAGCATTATGAAACTACAGAAAAATGGATCTGCGTTTTGAATATTTTCCTACAGTGGTTTTTACGACTTCAACGACCGAACACCGGACTCCGAGACACTTTGCTCCACCACCACAGTGCGCCCAAGCACTCCGCGATCACGAACGCCACTAAAACTGTTAGATCATCCACTTTAAAACCATTATTTGGCACCGTGTGACTTTTTCTTGATCCCTGAAACTAAAAACCAGCTCAAGAGTATAAAGTTTTCTTCGTCAGAAGATGCACTGCGCTCAAGAAGGCCGTTGAGGAAGTACCTGTGGCAGACTGGACAGTACTTTGAGACGGTTCAGACGCATGAAACTTTGTAAAGACGCTGGTGGAGAGTTTTTTGACAAGATGCAATAAAAACAAAACCTAAAGATCAATTCTTTTTTTACTTAGTTAACTCTCTCACGTATTGTTGGTTTACGTAAAAACAGTTTTTCACCTTACGTTATTTTTATTTTCATATCCTTCATCGCATTCATACCCGTTTGGTACCGACTGTTCATGCGCAAAGTTTATTTCTTTATAGGTACGTAAATTATTATATTATGTCAGTTCCATCCACCGTTCTAAGTATATAATTTTAATTAGAAACACAGTAGAGCGGATAAATAAAGAAAATGTAATAACATTGTAGTAGTTTAGTAAAAGGGCACAGCAAGTAATAACAAAGTAAATTAAAGATGCATTAGATAGTTCTTTCATGTCGTATTCAAATTATATATTTCTTATTTCGTGTATTTGACTAAAGAGTGCCCAGAGGCTTTTTTCCGCCGGCTATTTTTCTTCTCGGTCTACCTATGAAACCTTTGAAGAGCCAAAATGTAAGGTGCATTTTCGCTTTGACGCTCAAGATAATGATCTAGATGAAGAAAAAAAAGAAATCTGTCAGCAAGTGTAATTTTTTTACCTATGAAGAAATACAATATTTTGCATGTGAATTTTTTAGTTTCATCTGATGACTTCGAAATAGCGTGCATCCTGAATCATTAATACTCACCTTTGTGCGGAAATTTACAGTTTTGAACTTTCAAATCTAGATCATCATATGTTTTGCCATTTTCAATTGTCTGTTACAAAATATTTCATTCTTCCATATCGCTTTATTGCATGTACGTTTATTTCATTTCTCAGTTAAAATTCATACAAATATATATCGTTTCGATTTACCATTACAATCTTTTGATAAAGCAATGACACCTTGTGTTTTATCACCATATTCAATCACACTACATTTTGTAAAAGCTCTTAAAAGCTCAGTATTTTTGTAATCAAAGTAAAAGTAATACAAAGCCGTGTTATATTGTATTTTTTGTGATTCACTCTATTCATCCTATTGTTTTGAAGCGATTGATGTTTGATAATGTATGCAGGAATATTTTCCTAATATTTGTAATTTATATACTTAATATGACTGTCCATTTTGTA
Source organism: Marasmarcha lunaedactyla (assembly GCA_923062675.1). NCBI lineage: Eukaryota > Metazoa > Arthropoda > Insecta > Lepidoptera > Pterophoridae > Marasmarcha > Marasmarcha lunaedactyla. The sequence continues at coordinate 4,901,117 of OV281344.1, forward strand.
TTGATTATAATGGTACAATTTGGTAAATGTAAAATTAATTCATTAATAAAAAGATTTAAATAAAAATCTGAAATGTAGAAAAGGATATAAAGTAGGAGAGGAGGTATGTTATACTTTTTTGTTCTTTGTAATTCTGATGACACTGTAAACATATTACAAAAATATAAAACATTCCAAGCTACAGATCATTATTGCATTACTTGTAATCATTATTTTACTGAACCAACTAAAAGGTGTAGACAAAATGCCTCCTCCACTCTCTGTCGTCTCTAACTCACAGTATATCTATTTCAAGCCACACAATGGGAAACTGTATAGCTATAAAACAAAACCTTTGACGCAAACATTGATATATGCAAGAGTTACCAAACCAATTGACCTCAAAGTAGAACAATTGCCAACCAAATTTCGGGCTTTCCACTATGACTCTAAGGCTTATTCCTACAAAAATCTTATTTTTAATACTGAATATTTATATGTTCGCGTAATAGGATTTAAATACGCTATTTCTTCTTTGAGCTTTGCGGGCCGTCTAAAACATTTGTCTATGATTCGCTGATGTAAAATTGTGTTCAATAAATAGGAAAATTTACATTTGAGTGTAACAGTTACTTTGGTTTTCAGGCTTTGTAAAATCAATTTAAGTTGTAGGGAGCTTTAATTCCACCGAAAAATGGTATGTATATAGTTAATCTGACACCTACGATGACCTTCTTTTCTTTACAACTTTTTTGGACTAAGTAATCATAATGTTTAAATTACCGGTATAAACCTAGATAGTGTATAGGCATGTTTAATCTTAATTAGCTACGTTTTGTTATTATTATTTGAGGTCCTTTTGTAATTATTTTTGTGCAATAGAGTTGAAATAAATAAAACGATATATATTATTATACAAACGTATTTTTTTATAAATTATAAGAAAAAAAGTCTTAAGAAATTTCTCCCATTTTTTATACCATTCGAAATGAAAGGAACTCAAAACACCACTTTACCTTCAAAAACTCACAATTTTTTATTAGTGGTTATACCACTCAATATTACAATGAATCTACACGTTCCAGAGTATCTTAAGTAAATAGAGGATATTTGTGATTTCAAGAGAAAATTCGCAAATATCGACTGCGAGTAAAATGAACTAAGTCTTCGGCTCGGAATGGAAACATACCAAATTTCTAGCATCGGTTCGTCAACGTCCTCAGTCTAATCCACTTACTTCAGAGTTTAGCTCAACCAATGACGACGCAGATGTCTCTACAACTAGGAGCAAATTAATTTTGGTCACGTACCCACATGGTCCTATTGACAGTAACAAGTAACTTGAGAAATCGTAAATCGTGTTTAGATTTAAATACTGTTAAAATTTTGGGGAAATGAAAGATGTCATGATTATAAGGAGCAAGAAGGAACATTGTGAAGTTACCATATTTGCTACATAGGAATCGTGTTGGCCTCGTTGTTTTTGTTGTAATATAAAGGAAAATTTAACTCGTAAAATAATAATGCTGGGACATATAACATTAAGATGTGATTTAAATTTAATTTTGTGTTTTTAGTAAACAGCTTATCAGTTAGTTTATACTTATATGAGTGCCCATGGAATTGTATGTCTGGAAATGACATAAAATTTGATTTATGTAATAACAAAGAAATAAACCTTATTATATCTTAATTAAAATACAAATTAATAATTTTCCTAATTTTAAATCTACTAAATGATTTAAGACGTATTTTCTGTGTTGTTTTTTGTTCTTGTATTTTTTAAAGGGAAGCTATTGGAATATAGCAAAAATACTAGTTTCTTACAGCTAATTTCTCATCCATTCGATCAATCATTCATTCAGTGTACTCATATCAATCACATAACAAACACTTTAAGAAAACAGTTTTGTTATTTTATTTGACTCTGACGCCTCATATCCGATACATACCCATTTAAAACCAACCAGGTTAGTTTCATAACATTAAAACCCAATTCCACCAAACTTTTCCAAATCAGGCATTCACTGGCAGCTTGTCAAAATGACATCGACTTTAAAATTTAAACGACATTTATGTCGTTTCATATTTTATGTTCCACGGATTACATGTAATAGATGATTGGCATATCAGACATTATAAAAATGACGATAATAAAACCTTGAATCTTTTCATTCATGATGTCATTTGTTGGATGCCTATCAGTCTATATAAAAATTAACATATGGCAATGTTTATCTATAACTGTTTATTTTGGTATGACAAATAAAATAATAAATAGCGGGATGTCAAAAGATGACTACTGCATTCTTAAAGCTCAGCAAAGCTAGCGGATTATGATTCTGGATGTTTTAAGAAGCCATAGCCTTAGATATCAAGTTCATCGATTGAATAAATGGCCACTTTAATCAATGTTTTAGAGACAATATTGAATATTTTTGAATGATTAGACATATGCAAGTAAAATTAACTTTTAGTTTTGCAATATTCCAAACTACAAGGCTCCTAATTTTTTGAGGTACCTGGCCTCAACTCGAGTCATTAAGAAGCCGATTTGACAATATTTTCGCGCAGCAAAAATTTTATTGTCCACATCATGTTTCTTAGTGCCGGTATAGATATGTTTTTCATTCGACTTCGCGAATTCGAGTTGCCTTTGCAAAAAATATTTACATAAATTTAAAATCTTTGATTTTTAGGTTCTAACGTGAGAGCAAAACATATAAACGGAGCATTAAAACTTTCCGGCAGCATACGTTATCAAAATCTGCAAGTTTACATAGTTAGTATAAAAAATAATTAGTAAAATGCGGTCCTGAAACTTCTATAAAAAAGTCAACATCCTTTAGTGCCTACGCTATACGTAAGGCCGCCACCGCCGCCGCACCGCGCCCGCTGACTTCGAGACCGATGCCTAAACTGAACACATTTATAATTATATTTTTGAAACTACAAAAGACATTCTTAGGAAATTCTAGGGTGTAATATTATTGGTACTGTCCAAATTCATATTTACAAACGTAAACATTAAAAAAAACTATACGCCGACATTATGCCCCATTCATTTTGATATTTCATACTGTTTAACAGAAATAAATCGCCTGTTAGTATTTGAACGTACCAGGAGCTTAGCAATTAACTAAAATAAAAAATTAAATTAAAATTCGATTATTGCAGTTTGACATCCGTTAGAGCGCTGAACAGAAATTGTCTCTTAATGACTTGTTACATACTTAACAGGGCATTCATTTAAAAGAGTATGGTGAAATTAGGTCTAAAGCTACATAATTCTAAATTTATCCACAGTCATTATACGAGGACATAATTAGACTTGGGACACTTCATTCCATGGGATCCCTTAGTTCATTATATCTTATTCAATGCCAAATATAGGGTTGAATTCAATATCTTGTATTTTATATTTTATCCTTCCCTAAAAATCGATATTTGGTGGTGTATAGGTGTATATGACGTAACCAATCATTATGCGCTGGCATTCCATGATATTATACCTAAAAAAGGTTCATTGTTATTGGCTAACTATTTGCAATTTTAACAATACCATTACAAGTTGAAACTGACAATAAACCACTCGTCTGTAGTGACCGCATTTTTGGTACATTGTAGAATATATCATATTCTATTCGTAGACAAAAATGAAATCACTTTTACTTTATCATCATAATATTCTCTAGTTTTAAAATAAATGTGACTCAAGTTGCTTCTCAGTTAGTTGTCGGTATCTTTAAAAATATAATTCCATGTCGATTCCTTAAAATAGTATTTTGCATGCATCGACAAAAGTTCGTATAAATCCAGAGCGATCTCTAAATAAAATCTGCTTTTCCTTACGAAATGTTTTACGATCTTTCATTACATAAACCAATTAGCCTTTATTAATGGCTGGTGACCATTTTGTAGCTTCATTTTACGATGAGTTTTAAAGAAGTGCTTAACCAAAAGCTGTTCACGTGAAAAGCTCCATCGCTGAATTCGCCACAACAGCCTTTAAAATTAATTGCCTGCACGACACACACACATAAAATGTGTTAAATTATAATTTTGTGAAAGAGCAATTTTAAATTTTAAATACAGATGGTTTTAAGCATGGTTTCTGTTTATTTTTAATTCTTTTGCAGATACTTTTATAATTTATTTACGGATGAAACATGAAACAAAAATCCAGTGAAAACATGATAATATTTTAGTATTTTACTATAGCCAGTTTTTCACTTAGATTTGATGAAATGCTTGACATATACAAGATTTTACTAATTTGTATAAAAAGAGTGTCAAACATTTGTAGGCTTTTATTATTTTAATACATTTGAAGATTCTGGATTGTATGTAAAATTTACATGTATTTGAACGTATTAATTGAAGATTTATTTTGAGTACACTTACCTAATATCAAATGTTGCCTTGACTTTTAAATAGAGCCAAAGTTTCTTCTTTTCTCACATATCAAACGCATTTTTCATTTTTCATTCGCATTAACAGCGTTATTATCTCATTGTTACAACTTTCGTTGAAAAGCTTTTATTACGTAACGTTTTTACGGATATCTGCAGTTCCTATTAAACTAGCCTATTTGCAGTTTTTGTCGCATTGATCACTATTTGCCCTAAATAGTAAAACAATGCAATTCTCAGGTAAAAAAGATTTATTTATTTTACTTATTTATTTATAACGATTCTCCAACAAGGGCTTACATTAATACTTGCTTTACAATATTTAGCATAATCTGTTAATTAAATACACCCTCCATTCAAGGCGAATACAACATGCCTTAACTTTGACAAAAATACACTTTATCACAAAAATAAGAACATATAGGTTAAAAATTTATACGAAAATAAAAAAAAAGACTAACGTGACTAAATGGTGACAGTGGTCAAATGTTTTTTTAATATAATTTTAAACATACTGATTTTATCGAACACAATGCAAAGTTCACCGGATTCGTTAGAAGTTTATGAAGGAAAATTAGGTCTAAGGAGTGTGTTCACGCGTTTATTTAAATTTGTATGGGAATGGCGCTGCAATCCTTATAGTCCTTCCATTCCTACTCTGTGTCCCTTTCCCTTTCCTACAAGCAGCACTACTAATAGGTGCGAAAGGGATGGATGGCGTGATAATCGCAAATGCAGCGATGCCGAGCTGCGCATACGCTGCGAACTGACGACTGCGTGAACTGTCATATACTTCGATGTTCAAATGCACGCTACGCACCGCTTTCCGTCTAAATAACCTTTTCTATCAAATTGAACTTTATGTGATTTAACTATATGTTGTAAAGTGTACCTAACAGTGTTCGATAGACAAAGTGCACATAGTTTAGTAACTACGTAAGACTTCCTGAAGGAGTTGCCGCCGCCCGCTGGATGCCACGCTGACATCCAGATACGTGTATTACGAGTGACACCAGATTAGTGCTGCTTTTCTTAAGTGTCTATCCTTCCATCCGCATTTATCAAAACTCCAGCGAGCCCGCACGCCATTCTCATTAAATACGCGCGTCCCCAGAGTGTCTGCGATCTGAAAGTAACTGCATCCCATAATGTTTGAGTCTGTCAGGGGTACACTACATAAATAAGAAAATCACGAATTTCAAAATTCCTAATTTTATAACACCGAAATTCCGTGTTTCATAATTACGAATTTTCCTTCTTCGAAACTTCAAAATTCCGAACGTTTTTACGAAATAATTACGAAAATCAATATGCCGAATTCGAAAATACTGAACTATAAAAAATCAGAATTATTAATAATCTGCAATACCGTAAGCACGAATTCCGAATAATTTATTTATTTACTCTTTATTGTTAATCATAATACATTTAGCGACACAGGAGTACAGTGTTTAAAACAATAGGCGGTCTTATCACTGGGAAGCGATTTCTTCCAGACAACCAGGTTTTTAAGCTTATTAAATGTTTGGACAAGGGAATATGGCTAAGCAACATTTTAAAACAAAACAAAGAAGAACAACATTTTAAGTAATTTTCCGTGAGTGAAACACTACAAATAAAACATAAATATTTATTCAAATTACATATACATAGTACATGATAAGTAAGTTTAAGTAAATATATTGGAGCTTTTTACATAAGTACACGTATACATATATAACTATAAATAAATAAATACATACATACGCTAGATATCGTTTTCTTTAGATAGTACCAGGTAATATTTATTTAATTGCTTTTTAAAAATGACGATAGACTTTGCAGATTTTACAATGAGTGGTAGTGCATTCCAAAAACTCACAGCGCAGACTAGAAATGATTTATTTAGAAAATCTGTGGAATGATATAGGAAACAGAGAACACAAATATTCCGGCGAAAGCGAATGGGGAGCCACTTGAGATTAGTGTGGCATTCGGATACATGGTCATATTTACAAAGTCCAAATATGAACCTTATACAGAGGTTTTGAAGCCGCTCAAGTTTATTCAGTTGCTCTTCAGTGACATCAAGATAGAATACATCAGCATAGTCAAGTATTGGAAGAAAGAGAGATTGTGCAATCAATATTTTGGTTGAAATTGGTAAAAGATTGCGAATTCGTTTTAGAGAGTTAGTTGCAGCAAACATCTTCCAGCTCACATCGTATCGTCCATCTGAAGTTTCCAGGACATATATCTGTCGAATATGACACCCAAATTCCTAACATCATAGCTGTAGCTCCATCGAAGTTAATTTTCGGGCAAAATGTCCAGTTGATGCGCCTCATAATTTATGGACTGCCTACATATGGTAGGAAGAAGATATACCGTGAGAAATCGTATTAATGAAGATAGAGAATAAAAGTGGAGACAGCACGCCACCTTGTGGGACGCCAGCTTTAATATCTGCCCAAACAGAAAAGGCACCATTGATTACTATACGTTGCTGGCGCCCGCACAAGTAGGAACGAAGCCAGTCACTTACTGATGGAGATATGTTAAGAGAGCGTAGCAGCAGTAACAGGATATCGAAGTCAACAGTATTAAATGCATTGCTGAAATCAATTAACGTAAGAATTGTTAACTTTTTGTTTTCCATGCCCATTCGTATATCTTCAGAAATTCTCACTAACGTGGTAACTGTACTGTCTCCAGATTGAAACCAGATTGAAACCGATTGAGTAAATTTATTTCGGTGAGATAGTTACTCAGTTGCTGGTGTACAAGTCGTTCTAGTGCTTTCGATAAGAAGGTCAGAATGTATATAGGACGAATATCTGCAAAGGAAGTGGGATTTTATTTTTTGGGTAGTGGAATTAGTTCTCCGTCCTTCAAAATAGATGGAAACTGGTAAAACATCACACATCACTCTCTTAACATCACATTCACTAAATTGCTTGAAAGTAAAGGAGTCTGAAGAAGGTGCTGACAAAGTAGAAAGTTGATTTAAAGTATGAGGTTTTGTTGTAGCATAGATACTGCCAGAAGATGAGAAGTGCTGATTAAGTATATTTAGATCGAAGTTGTCAGGGAGGGATATATTTTTATTTTTGCCAACACCTATAGTTTTGAGAAAGTTCCAAACTTTTGCCGGATTTTTATTTGAAACAGATTTATGGATATAGCGTCGCTGTGCATCCCTACACATAGTATTGCAGCGATTTTACTGACATCGATATTTTTCGAAATTTGTATCATTGGGTTCTCGTTTGTATTTTGAACGTGCACGATTACGTTTGTTCATGAGGATATTAATGTCTTCCGTAAGCCAGGGAGCTGAAAGATGCTTGATTTTAACTGGTTTGACTGGAGTATGGCAGTCATAAAACTGAGTGAGAAGAGAATTAAAGACAGCTACTTGAGTATCTACATTATCAGCGTTTATAACGTCACTACAATTAAGATTCTTTGCTTCATCACGTAAATTATCTAGGTCAATTCCACCAAAACATCGTTGCAGAAGTATTTTAGGTTTAGCTTTTATGTTGTAAGAAAAAAATATCAGATTGTGGTAAGAAAATGCGTTGGCTTCAAGTTGGCCTTGTGTTACCACGTGGTTCAGGGAAGACACAATCCTGATATCCAAGAGGGAAGGAACACAATTGGCTGAAAAGTGCGTAGCACCAGAAGAGATAATATTTAGGTTGCTAGCATTGACTATGGACTGCAATTTCTGTGCTCGAGAGTCAATTTTTAACAGACATGTGTTTAAGTCGCCCATTATAATAGTATGGCCATACTTATATTATTAATTCGTCCAAAATTGACTAAAATGTAAAAAAATAGTCTGTCGTGCAATAATTAGGACAATACAAAATGCCAAGTAGGATCTTTGTGTTAGAGAGGGTGATTTCTACAAATAAATACTCCACAATGTTGAGAGAGTTTGATATACAGGTTTTCAGAATGTAATAAGGTATATGCGAGCGCAAGTATATTGCAACACCACCACCAGTACGATCTACACGGTCATTTTGGAGTAAATTAAAGCCTGGTAAGGTATACGAAGCAGACGGAAGGCATGGCTTAAGCCAAGTCTCGGAAACAAAGATTGCATGCAAATGTTTGCAGTCAAATGATGTAAGCATATCGGGAAAGTGAGCTGGAATACTCTGGGCATTGATATGAATTGAGCTAAATTTTTTCAGCAAGCCTGAGAATTGTGAATTGAGTGGTTCCAACAACGAAGGGGAAAAACTGTGAAAACTATCAGAGCTATTCAATCCATCCGACGAACATGACACAAAGCTATGAAACTCATTGAAGTCGCCTTCATTATCTGACGATAGAGTATTCATATAAAATAAAAATAATTATAATAAAAATAAATAAGAATAAAAAATATATCAATAAAATACGAATAATAATATAACAATAATTATTATGATCCTAGAACTATAAAAACTATAACTTATTCAATTTTTAAGCTTTTCCAACTAGCTGTATCAAAGAAATTTACAAGAAATTGAGAAAATTTAATTGATGAAGATGTAATACAATAATAATAAAATAATACAACTACTCAAAATTATAATCAAGAATATAATTTAAAAAAAAAACGGCGGAAAAAATAGATTAAAAAAATTTTAGTACCAGAAATAAAATCGATTTAAAGTGTACAGGAAGCTTTAGAACTAAGTGATTGAAATTATTAATTGACACTTTATGATTGAAGTTGACAAAAAATAAACAAACAAATAAGTGGGAGTTTGTTTACAGTTTAGGTTATAAACAAAGTTGAAATGAAAATAACATTAAAGATACATACTGAAAATGTTTATAAAGTGTTATTTCTTCAGGACTTGTCGCCTCATAGCAGTATTAGTCTTTGCATGTTAGTTGCAATAACAAACGCCTTGTAAAACTGCATGAGCACATCAATTTATACGTTCGAGCATTCAAGTAGTCAGCTGGAAATGAGAAATTTTATTTAGTTTTTTGTACTGAGTTATTTCTTGAGTATGCAGTTTATGTACTGAAATGCAAATCCCTTTTCGGCGCTTCGCCGGCCGCTGCCGCAGCATGCTCGCTGCGCTTGCTCGGCTCGCAATGCACTGTCTACATACGGACTAACTGCTCCTCGTCGCTTTGCTCGTCGTCGCGCCCAATTTGTATTATTTTAAAATGTGCCTTATTAATTTTAATTTAGGTCACAGGAGATTTAGATTATAATTTTTAATATATACCCGTTTTAGATACAAAATCTGAATGTTTTCATTGAATTTTCGGAAAAATAAAATTCGGAATACCACATTTCGGACTAGTAACACAGTGGGTTTTTAATTCTTCGTACTAATGAAAGTCGGAAAATTAAAATTTCGTATTTATGAATTTCAGTAAAATAAGAATCGTGTTTTTATAGTCGGAATTAAGACTCTTTGGGATTGTGAAATTCGGAATTTTGAAAATCGGAATATTCAAATTCGGAATTACATAATTCGGAATTGTTGGGTGTTCCCATCTGTCAGTATAGTGTGGAATCTGTTTAGTTTATTTGGTACTCAAGCTGGAAGTCAAAACTTGTGCTGACTCTAATACTAATGCGAATACAAGGCTACGCACAGTCGCTAAGCAGCATTTTGTTTTTTACTGTTTTAATATTTGTATTGACAGACTTAAATCAATATCCAAACACACTGTATTAAAAAATTCACTTGCTCTTGAAATTTTTACTGTTATTCGTTTTGCAGAACGGTGAGTTAAGTAGAAGCAGTTTGCGAAGATGGGTTCGCGTTATATTGGGGATATGTTAGTTTATTTTACGTAAAAGTTGGCAGTCCACCAGATCCTGGGCTATTTTCATCAAAAATATGACATCTGCGTTGTCCCGAAGTATTTAATAAGGTAGAAGATGGAAGCGCCTGCACCCCTCCTTATGTTTCTTCTTTGGAATTTTAAATTTGAAGTTTAAGTATCTGGTAAACTTTTATGCAGTCTCTCAAGGCGGCTTATCTAGACGAAATTAGCGTCAGGTGAGGGGTCGCTCACTTCCCTCTAATATGGTTTAGGAGGGCGATGGCTGGATCCCGCGTTAACTCGTGAACGGGTGCCGTTTGAGGTTGTTCATCGTTTGGATAGTTGGGGGAGGGAGATTTGTCAAGCTAACAGATGCAAATAAGAAAAAATGTTGTATAGATATAATAATACCCGTGAAGATTCTTGCCAGTTTGTCTTCACGAAGGTTTTTTCGAGCTGGTTGGTAGAGTCATGCTTTATTTGACGTCAATAAGAACAAGTAATTGTCTGTGTTGAGAAATAAATATATGATGGTTCCAAATCGTCGAAGCGTCCTCTAAATAACTACATATAAGCAGTAGAGCACATAAAAGCAGTAGAGCACTTTGATGGCTTTTATCTTTTTGAATGCCTTTTGTATTATAAGAACTAGTGATTGCGAGACCGTTTCCGTTTTTATAAGGGTAAAATGTTGTACTACTTACCACTAGCTTTTGTTTTTTACAAATATAAGTGTAGTAGAACAATTTTTTATGAGTGAGTGAATGCAAAAATATTCGCTTGAGTATATCTCACAAACGCATTTACTGGCATTGAGGCTAAGTTTGAATTGATCACAATAATTCTGGTCAATAATTCAAATCCTCCTGAAAGTCAAGTGCATCCTGTTGATTATTTACAACTTTCATGTCGTCTGCAAAAATTAAATAACTACAATTTTGGAAACAAGTATCTATGTCACCTATAAATTTTTACCCAATAATGAACCTTGGGGCACACCAGGCCGGACTTTCTTCCGGAACAAGGTGAAGTCATTGAGAACAACCGCTTGAAATTGCTTACTTTAATATAAGCCAAACCACTTAAACAGGAGGCAACTTGCATGCTATGTATGCACACAGAAATTTGCTCCGATCAGTGCGGTCGAAGAATCAATGTTGACAGCATCTACCTGATGACACCGGCTTAGTGGATCGCTAAGTTATTGATTAAAAATTACCAAGCCTTAGTGTGAAAGAAAATATGATGCAAATGAGTCTGTAATATTTTTACCTTCGCTGCAAGAAGTCGTTACAAAAATTGTAATCAAGGATGCGATCTTGATAGTTAGGTATTTAATAAAATTAACGATGGTTAAATAACATCATGGTTTCAATAAAATCGGTAATATTTGAATCCGGAGGCTGGACAGCCTTTATGTGTCTAGATGATCCCACTCAGATTGAAGTCTCCCACAATTAAAAAATTGTTGTCTTCGTTAGCCGTTGAAGTGAGCAATCGATTTCAAATAAAACTATCTAGTTGTATTTGAACATTGTTACCACGATTTTCTTGACATAGACAAAGAATACAAATGTAAAGCTTACTAAAATAGCGTGATCCAAGTATACTAACAGTGACCCATATATCTTCTCCTAACGTCTGCCAAGTATCGTTAAACGTGGCCTGCAGTTCAAGTTTGACTGCAATAATAACTCCTCCATCTCTTCTTTGTTCCGTTGCAGATCCATCACGATCTCTTCGCCAAACATAGTTAAGACCGTCAAAGAGTCTGACAGTAATATCCTCAATGAGCTATGTCTCCATAAAAGTTAGCATAGTTGCATAGCGCAAATTACCGAAAAATACATCAGTTTGTTATTTTCTTTTTATTATTTTCTCTATTAATAGTGTCCAGCAAAAATGTGTCTTTTCTGTCTTCCTCACTTTCACTGCTGGTATCATTTTCAACAGCCATCACTGTCTTCCTTTTGTTCTTGCACATAGCCGCATAGTGGTTGAATTTTTTACAGATGGCACACTTTCTTCCATATGCAGGGCAGTTTCTTTGCATATGTTCTTTTCCACATCTTTGACACTTTACTTTGTACAGCTTGTTTTGACAAGGCTCCCCTTTTTTCTTTCTTACTAGGTTAACTTGTGTTTCCTTCTTTTCTAACATTTCACAATCTTTTTTACTTATTTCTGATGATCTGCATATTTTTACTGCTTCTTCCACTTGTATATTCTCCTCTCTTAACAATGCTTCTTTTAGTGTCAAATCTTTTATACCTATGATTAACATCATGGTGATCAGTCTATCTTCCAATTTATCAAACTCACATGTTTTTGCCTGACTCACTAACCTGGTCACAAATCTGTCCACACTTTCACCTTCCTCCTGTTTCATATTGAAAAATTTATAAGTACACATCAACAACCTATTTTTTGGCTGTGCATACTCTTCAAACTTCTTAAGTAATCCCTTAAGAGTTTCACTTTTCTGTTTAAAAGTATTACAGACTTCGATAGCTTCTTCTCCTGCTGAGTTTAGAAATATAGCGATCTTTCTGTTCTCGGTTATGGTTTGAAGACCCGCAGCCTCTAAATATATTTCGAATTGTTGTACATATTTTCTAAAGTTTTCGTTTTCTCCAGTTAGCACTAAGCCACGTGATGGTTTGATTCCATCCATCTTGAGAAAATACTTCTACAATTTACTTTTGTAATCTTTAGTAGTGATATATTTTGTACGCTTTTTCACCTGACACCATGTTTTATACTTTATTGTGTATAATGTTATTTTAAAGCACAAAGCAATATTAAATAAAACACCGAGTAACTTGTTCATTAGCACGAAGCCATCTTGTAATCCTTTATTTCTTATGGATCATCTTATAGTCTATGGCGAGGGTTGCCAACTATCATTTTAGTATCAATATACAACAGCAAACCCCTTACGTTTTGATGATATAATAAAAGTATAGCCATTATAAAGTATGAAAGCGGGTTCGAAAAATAGGACAACAAAGCATTGCAGGTTCAGCAAATGAAATGATTTTCAAATTGAAGGTATGGTTAGCATAACAGCATTAAAACAAATTGTGCACAGCATGCATCTAACATAGTATAGAAAAATAACTATAACAACTCTATCTTTAATCTAAACAACTCTATCGATACTAGTTAATCTCATGTCATAAAATAATCTGATTCAAAACTAACTTAAAAGATAAAGACTCAATAATAACTCAAATGCAAAAGTTATCTTACAAAACAAACATAAAATATTGTTGTCTTGGCTATTTGAGAAATCAATTTTGACGAAAAAAAGTAAATTCTTCGAAGAATGGAAATTCAAATTCCAAATAGAGAAAGCATACATCAAGTCTTATTTCTTCTTCAAATTGATTGACATAGAAATATAACTTATGTCTTGGGAAAACAAAGACATGTCACGTGATTGTAGAAAAGTGTACCTAGCTACATTAGTCTTTCTAAACGTTTGTCTTACAAAAAGAACATTAGAACAACTTGATTAAAACCGTATTTGGTTAAAAAAATATTAATTATTAAATTTGAATAAGGTTTCAGATCCGTGTTTCTGTGGTATTATTGTGGAATGTTTTACTTTCTACTCAAGGCAGCTACGCTTAAACAAATATTATAATATTAGAAGTTTGTTGAGGTTTAACCAACGTGGTCTGGAAGTTGTCCAGACCACGGGGAACTGCCAATGTTTATTCATATAAAACGCCTATTTCATTTATGTATGTATTGTAGCTTTACTATTGTATTGTAGCTACCGGGCCACTCATTGAAAAACTGACTGAAAATTCAATTATTTAAAAGTAAAAATAAATATGTCTCAAATTTAAATTTCTTTCAAAATTTGAACCTATATCAGCGTTATGAACTTATTGTGTGCAATGATTTTTACGAGTCCAACTCGAAACCTGATGAATCGTTTAATCGACTTCATTTAGCTTTTATGAACAAAGCGATGGCGGCCTTTAAGCGACCGCTGGTATAACGAGTTTAAGTGCGGTATCTTAAATCAGAAGATTGAAGAAAATAGTGGCCCACTTTTGACTGCTGTTACGGAAGAAAACGTGTTACAAGTAAAACATTTGATTCAAAAAAACCAGCAAGTCATATACGAGGAGATTTATCGCAATCTGCAGATAGGATTGGAAAGTGTTTATTACATTCTATAGAATCTTTGCGTAACGAGGATTGTTTCGCACTGAGTATCCCACAACTTCATCGATGCTCAGGAGCAGATGCGATATTGATTTTATCTTTAAACATGTTACGGTTCCACAAGTTTTAAATGCATTTAAAAGCATTAAAGTAAAATATTCTGCCGATTTAGATGGAATTTCTGTTAAAATTATTCTATCTATCATTGATGGTATAGCCCCGTACTTAGCCAGTATATCTAATGACTGTGTTGATAATGGTGCTTTTCCTGATTTAATGAAATTGAGTAAGGTCATTCCAATATTCAAAGCAGGTAGTATGTCTGACTCCTTTAATTTTAGACCTATATCTTTAATGCAAACGCTCAGTAACATTTTGAAAAATTAATTTTTAAGCAAAAATTTTCTTCTTTTTATGGTAATAGTTTAATGAATTTTAAGCAATTTGGTTTCACGCGGGGTCCCTCAACAACCAATGCCGGTGTTGAGCTCATAAAACACGTATTCAGACTTATGGTATTCTGTTGTGGGGGAGTGCTGCCGACATCGATACTATATTTATTCTGCAGTAAAGGGCTGTTCGCGCAATCTATCAGCTCGGTCCAAGGGTGTCACTCAGAAGTAAGTTTAAGGAAATAAATATTCTTACTTTCCATTCACAATATATTTTAGAAAATTTTATGTATGTAAAAAAGAACATAACCTTGTTCAAAAGAAAAAAAAAAGATCTGCATGATGTTTACACAAGAGGAAGGAATATATTGGCAGCTCATAATAGTAGGCTTCATAAAGTCACTAACTCATTCACGGGTCAATGTATACGCTTTTATAATAAGGTTCCTGAGGATATCCAAGGTCTTCCTAGTGAAAAATTCAAAGAAACTATAAAGTAGAAGTTGTGTGCAAAAGTATATTATAAACTATCCGATTATATGGATGATAAAAGCCCCATCCCCTCATTAACAGGTTAGTACTAGTATTTTTAACAAAACATGTGTAATGTGTCTGTTTGCTCGTTGAGTTCATCGTCCCGATGAATATCTAAAGCGTCATTGTCACTAAAGTACGTCTTCTTATGGTAGCGTCGGGTGACGGGTCGCTCACGTCCCTCTAATATGGTTGAGGAGGGCGATGGCTGGATCCCGTGTTAACTCGCGACGGGTGCCGTTTGAGGGTGTTCGTCGTTTGGATACTTGGAGGGAGGGAGACTTGTCGAGCTAACAGATGCAGATAAAAATAATTTTGTATAGTGAAGTTTCTCGCCAGTTCTTCTTCTCGAAGGTTTTTTTGAACTGGTGGTAAAGTCATGTTTTATTTGACGTCAATAAGAACAAGTAATTGTCAATGTTGAGAAATAAATATTTTATTTTATTTCATTTCAGATGCTCGCGGAATGGTAGCATGATATGCTCGATAAATTTAAAGCCAGTTCTTCCCGCCGTGTTTACGATATCATTACTAGTGACGAACCTTGGATTTATCAACATGAACTAGAAACAAAGCATCACTCAACAATACTGTTGATATACATGTGATTCCAAATGAACCAGCGCCTACGAAAGTGAAACGCTCGAGAAGCGTTCGAAAAATATAGATTGCCAGTGTTTTTTCCTTAACGGGGTATTTAATATGAATACCTTTATCATACCAAAGTAGAATCAATTAAGATCGTTGAGTGCAAATGTTTGCCAAAAGTTTTGCTGCTGCGAGCAACAAGCGAGCGAACACGGGAATTTTGCTCCTTGATTTATTTAGCACAGGGTAACTTCTTCTTATTCCCTTAATTAAAAACCAGCTCAAGGGGATAAGGTTTTCATCACCAGAAGATGCAATCACTGCCTTAGAGAAGGCCGTTGAGGAACTACCTGATTCAGACTGGAAAATGTGCTTTGAAAATTTGTTCCGACGCATAAAACTTTGTATAGACGCTGGTGGAGAGTTTTTTGAAAATATTTAATAAAAAAATATGACCAATTAAACATTTTTATGTTTTTCCCAAAACTTTCTGACTGTCCCACGTATATTTTCCCTGTTGACAAATTAATAATGCATTACAAGCAAACATTGCGGAGCGATTAATTGAAAGGTTGCAGCTCGGATGCTAAGAGGACTTTTCTCGGCTAATGCAATTATATCAACTGGCGCTACCTATTGCGGTTTATTGCAACTCTTTTAATGGGTTTAAGTAACCTTATGAAGTGAAAAGACTAATAACTTAGCATGAAGCAGTGAAAAAACTCTAAAAAAGTTTAAATATGCCAAGTTTATATTTTAATTTTAAGAGTTATATTTAGTCATATTTACTACCTATACTCTTTTAAACGGTATCGAAACCTATAACTTATCTACGTATTGATATTGTCATTGTGTTGTTTCATATCTTTTATCTATTTGGAAATAACGCCCATTTCCTAGAAAAGGTTCTAATGCTTATATACAGTCTATTCATTGTAAACAAATATCTCCGTAACGCCCGTACACACAGTTACTCCGTAGATACTTAACTGTTTCCAAATATTCATTGCTACTGGACTAAATGTTTTAAAGAATCTAGTTACTCCCCTGTGTGTTTCCTTTTTAGATTCTAACGTATTCTAAAAATGAAACGACTTAACTTCGTAGCGCTATGCAAATAACCAGTAGTTTTTGACAAAGTACTTTAGTTATAAATATGAAAATGGTATTAGGAAATTTATAATTTATCTTTACTCGTATTCAATTTTAACATTACAGAGGTTTACGAGATAAGAACTAAAACATTGCTTGATTCTTAAATAAACTTCATCCCTATCCAACATTCCTTGAGGCAGTCGAGTACAAAAAATTTAAAAAATATGTGCCATATTAGAAAACAAACCAATCAATTACGTGTATACTTACTTATTACAATAATTCATTATTCTTTGTAATGCCGTTGAATAGGTATTAAATCAGTTCGGATCTATGTTATGCTTTCACACCTTAGCTTACTTGACCGACGAATTTCTTTATAAACTTTGCAAACACAATTAGAAAGCTACTGACAAAAATACCCAGGGTACCTGTTATCGATGATATAGTGATGTTCCCGAAGGACACGTGAACGAAGCCACAGTTAACTGCCACTAAAAGAGATCTTTTCAATAGGAAGTCAATTATTCCTGCATTTGCGAAATAAACAAGAAGACCTTAATAAATCGCTCAATTACCTCCGCATATTATTCGGTTACTCATCATAAAAGGCCCTTGTTTTATTTTGTTCCAAAAATCGTAAAAGCTAATGAGCAATCGAAATATGTTGAAAGTATATTCTGCCTACTTTTACAAGGAAAATAAAGATTCGCTATGAAATAAAAACATGGAATTTTTTTTTGTTTTTCATATGAACTGTTACAACGGGACAGTTTTCCATATTATATTCTATATTATCCTTATCAAACGATGGCCACCGTGGCTAATCATGGTGTATCCTTATGAATGATGCAAGTTTTTGTCTGTTGTGTGGCTATATATAATAAGCTTGGCTTATTAGTACATTATGCCCACACAGATGGTAACTTTTGCAGCAATATTGAAAGAAAGAAAACATATTTTATTTTATTAAGAAAATATAAAACAACAGTAACCAGTACGTATTTCTAAGCTTGAACAAAGGTCGTTATTTTCATCACATTGGGCCATAAGAGTCCTTTATTCAATTCGAGTGAAAACAGTTCATCATATCTTTAATACCGGTACCTCAATCACCTATATTTCACAAGAAACCCTCACCAATTCACTTCTCCTTCGTTGGTAACTGTTTTACCCTTCCCCAATCACATTTTTCACAACTGTCAAGGTAGTAGTAGACACACGCTTCTATTGTTTTATAAATAATGATAAAGAAACAAATTAGGTTTTCTGTTTATTAGGTTTATTTAAATTATTATGACATGCAGTTTGTCCGATCGATATTAAGATTAATCCAGCTACTCTTTCAATTGATACGATAAGGCCGAAATTGTATACTACTATACTGAGTGTTCCAGGAAATACAGTCAATCGATGGTCAAGAGTAAAGCACCCATTGTGGAACCCGAATTATCCCCATACATGTTAACAGATTTGTGTAGATTATGTTAATGTAGTACTATTCTCTGCCCATGTCAAAGCCAAAACTTATTAATTAATTTATTCACAAAACCTTATGCTATCGATACAAACTTATGTCCAATGCGACAGGAGGTATTCATGTATGTTACACTCAGAACAAACTCAAAATGAATTTAAATGTTTAAAAAACACAAAAAAATGAATAAATCATACCAAATTAGAAATTATCAATAAAGTTTACTTTAAATATAATGAAATATAACTATTAAAAAAATAACTAACTCAAAAGTCCCATGTCAAATAACAAATATAAAATATGTCGAACATTCTTTTAGTGTCGAACTAAAAATATACAATGTCAAATTGAAATTAAAACTTAAAAAACAATAAATTTAAAAATGGGATCAAATTTTAAACAACAAAATTACAGAAAAACATATATCAAACCATGTCACACAGTACTCAAAAACGTTGAAATAAATAATGTCCATGTCATTGAAATTAATGTCCGATTTCAAAAGGTTCTAATATTTGAACTGAAATGTCAACAAACAATAGAGCGAAATAAGATAAATACAGGCATTTTTGCGTGAATTCGAACTTCGCCGAAATAAAAATGTCCATATCATTTGCAACTATATTCAGAGTGTGCAAAGCCAGCGCGGGAGAAGATTTTTGTACAAGGTTCGTCCTACCCCTTGGCACCAAGAACAATTTAGGCCTAGATCGTCGCTGCAGGTTTATGTTGTGCACCTCGCCCTGCGCTCACAACATAAGTGACCATCGCGAAGTTGCTCCTAGTCTTCTGCTTGTCGCACCCCGTCATGTTCAGGACAAACAAGGTGAGATAATAAACACAAAGCCTTACATTGGCTACATGGTCCATGCAGGTGCCTTGAGTTTTCCGAACGTTATAAGCTTAGCTTTTTTTTTTTCTCTAGGCTAAATTTCAAGTTTCTTTTTGGGCTCCATTCGACCACACTTTTGATATCTTTCTGAAGACGCTCGCAGTTATCAACAGTCTCTACTCTTAAAAAAACTTCAAATTATCTGCAAAAAGCAAACATTTTGCATAAGAAACCTCATTGAGAAGGTCTTTAACGAAAATGGTGAACTGCAGGGGTCTCAAGTCTCAGGTGCTACCTTGATTTATCCCTGATAGCGTGTGGATGTATCAGGTTCTTAACCTGCGTACTCCACGTATTGCTGCCAGTCGCTCATGTAGTTGGCAAAGATCTGCGACATCTGCGAAATGCAACCGACAGCTGCCAGCTTCGTCAGGAAAACGTCATGTCCATGAAGTCATAAGTCTTCCTAAAGTCGAAGTAAGTGGCATCCACCTGCATGGCCGCATCTACTTGAGGTATCACATAACCCATAGTATCAGGTTGGATTTTGTACTTTTGGATGGCCGATAACCAAGTACATATTACATATATATATGTATATAGCAGACTCGAACACCTTGGCCGGAGATAATAGGATCACTACTGGCCTATACTACCTCCCGATCTTAGGCACTACTAGTAATACTACTACGTTCGGGGAAGCATGATAATTAATAAACATAAATTAAAATTGTTCATTCTTTTGAATCATTTGTAAAAGTCAAGTATACTCTGTATATATTAGTATATCATATATCATGGATATTCTATTTGTATGTAGATATTTAACACAATGTGTAAAGTATATTAGCATTTGTTTATAGTATTTATCTTATGTATAATATAATTTAGTAATTACTAAATTTGCTATTATTCACACTCTCCAGTCTCAGGTTTGTTGGAAGACGTTTCTTTTAGAAATAAGCAGTACCTTTGTACATTATTTGGTAACTACTTTTTATACTGTAATTTAAACCTGTGTGTACATAATTTTATTAATTCAATCAATCAATCAATCAAACAAAAATATGCAGTAATGGCTGCTTTGGACTGCTCTGACAGTCTTTTAATAAGAAAGTTGGGATACAATTAGAGCCTGCAGACCGCTTGGGCTTAAAGCTTCCCACTGCCACATCCACCTCCGCTCCCGGAGCCGAGGTACGTGCACTCACGCACTGCTGTCGTCCAACGTCCCCGCCGTCAATTGTTATAAATATTCTATAAAAGTAAATGCTTAAGACCTTCGAAGAGTATTTTTAATGATGTGTTCCGGTTTTTAAATATTATAAGCTAAACCTGTCACAACTTCTATTAAGTAATTACTTTTTTCTTAGTTGTTTTCTTTGTTCATTTCATTCCTGGCTTTCAGCTGCCCAGGTTAGGAATAAAATAATGTTATTGTTAAAATTAATAGTATATTTTTCTTAATTTAATGAAGAGGTTTTCGTAGTGCAACAAATTAATAAAATATTATCAACTTTTTTAACAGTCTTTAATTCCAACCGTATTTTGAGCTTACAAACTTGATTATTCCACTAAATAATGCTTACTATCACAATTCCAGTACCTTGTGTTACCTAGACAATATAAAATTTTATGTGAATAATGGTGGGCACTCTTAAGCCAGACCGTGTATGGAGAGTGAAATGAATCCTTTGTTAAGTTGCCACAAAGCAAAACTCGTGAAGTTTTCATCTTCCACATCACCTAGGCAGTCATTGGAAATTTTAATGAATATAAATTTGTCACGTGCGTAATAATCTCACTAGCAATACCAACATTGTTAACTTAAAACTCATTATATTTAACCACATATACAAATGTGGAAACTTTATTCTTGTTCTTGTCATGAAATAAAAAAAAATTGTAGTGATTATTAAACACTACTTAGGTTAATCAATGTCTATTGTGAAATTCTGTTAGTAATTTATCTTTCTAACAAATGGTTCTTTCGAATGCTGTAATTTGGAAAATGTAAACGTTTATGCATCGTGTATAGTGAGTGTAATTAAATCGCGCCCCACTGTTATTTCGGTCAATACATCGTAGTGTGATATATACACAGATAACGTTCCAGAAGTTATGTAATTTTGGACTAGTTCCGAACATCTATTTAAAAGGCATCAAGTAAAATAACTGCAATACAAAATAGTAAAGGATTCCCTCGCTATCAAAAGTTAACATCTTCAATCTTCCATTAAAATCAGATTTTTTAATTCGATGTTTCACGTTCCTTCATTATATAAACCAATTAACCTTTATTAATGGAGGGCGACCATTTTGTAGCACAAATTTACGGCCCGTTTTAAAGAAGTGCTTCACCAAAAGCTGCTCAGGTGAAAAAATACATCGCTGAATTCGCCGCAACAGCCTTTCAAATTAATTGCCTGCACGACACACACATACATAAAATTAGTTAAATTATAATTTTGTGACAGAGCGATTTTAATTTTGAATACAGATGGCTTAAAACGTCAATTCTTTTATTATAAGTTGTTTTAAGGTTCATTTTACAATTTGTTTACGAATAAAAAAATTCAACAAAACACCATAAATATTTTAACACAATATTTGTGGTGTAATTTGTATCAACATAATATAAATATTAAACGTTTGTGTGTGACTTTCAATACTTTAATACATTTGAAATTTCTGGACAGTGACCAACTGAAATTCCAATATATCTGAACATTATTTTGGAAAATATATTAGAAAAATATTTGAGTATATTTGGTATCAAAATGTTGCCTTTTAAATAATGGCTTTTCAGATGTTAATTTGGCCAACCTTAATGACTAAACTACTTAGTTGACTAAAAATTTTATTAACAAAATAACTTATAAAACTACAAAAAGGTTAGGTTTCCATTTCGATAATTTCACCGTAAAATTGTCTTTGTCCTGAAATATACATGACAGGAAATGTTCGGTATTGTAGAAATATATTTTATTTTATTTTTTAAAGCCTTGATTTTGTTACTATGAATAAACGTACTATTATATTGTAGTACATGATCTTCAGGGAGCCCTTTCGGACGCATAATTTTTTAAATCATAATGTAGTTTGGCCTAACAGTTTTAGCATAAATTTTTTTCGCATAAATTGAGATAAGCAGAATATTATACATTTCATTGCCATAAGTTTCACTTACTCTAATTTTCTTTATCATAATTTTATACAGCATAAATGTAAAGGACATAACTATTATACGTCTAAAGAAAAATTATCATAAAATACAAAACGCATAATAGAAGTATCCATAACCTCTAAAGTCTTAACGTTAAGAAAAAAAAACTTTTGGTGCCTAATTTCTCAAGTATGAATAATATATTTAGTCTTGAAAGTAAAAATGAAATAATATTAGGTGCGACGTCGAGTGCAGCAAGGAGGAGCAGGTAAGTCAGTATGTAGGTCATGCCAAAAAGTGACTTGCACGTATATAATAAATAATAACATTTGACCAAGATTATTTAAGAAATGGTTACGATGAATTGTAAATAATCATCTCACTATAATCAAAATATATAACATAATAATACAGAACTGAATTGGAACCACGCAACTTTTCTGTCCCATCCTAGAGTGTTTTTTTATAAACCCGGAGGCGTGGAGAGAGGGAAATTACGAAATGAGACGCACCTGTTCAAATGGGTTAGGTTAGGTTTTTATGTAGTCAATACACGCGTGAGCCGAGCGAACAAAGCGAACGTGGTGCGGCAGCACTTAGCGAAGCGCCAGGACTAAATTAAGTACCATTTCCAGCTTTTCACGAAAAGCGACTTCGGTTCAATTTGTTTCAAACAAACATCACGTCTATCGCTTCAGAAGTTGTCATTGTGAGAAGTTGGCATTATACGAAGTTGGCATTGTGATAAATGGGCTTTCTGAGAAGTTGGCTTTCTGAGATGTTGGCATTCCGAGAAATTGGCATTCTGAGAAGTTGTCATTTTGCGAGCGGTTGGCATTTTGCGAAGTTGGCATTATGAAATGAGAGGGTTTTCTTCATCTAATTCGAATGTTCTCAAAACTTTAGGTGTTAAAATAGGTGGCGATGTTGCATTTACCCATACGTAATACTGACTAAACCACGTTGCTATATCATCTGTAACAACCAAAGAAGTGTAAAAATTTTTAGGATAGTAATTTTACAGTCCATTTATTTTTTTCAATGACTATGACTTGTCAACTTTATGCCATAGCGTAAGATGCCAATAAATGTAATTATAAGTAATTGTTATTGTAAAACCATTTATTCATGAACATTTTATGCTAATATATTATTATTATGAATGAAGTTATGGGGAAAAAAGTATGCCTTATGATTTATTCTGTATGAACGTTATGCGAAACAAACAGTATGCCAAAAATCGTCATGCAGCCTTATTATATGCCTATTAAATTTATGCATCCCAATACGGACCCTGATCTTCAAGTGTTTTGTATCGATATAAAAAATTCTGTTTATAATTAAGACTATTTTAAGGGTTACCGCGATAATTTTGGGACCAGGTATTTTTGAAGTGATGAACATTCTACACCAAAATATAATCTAATTATATCAAAATAAAAAACTTCAGACAGTTGGGGGTGCGAAGCTTTGAGCTTCTATAAAACAGTGGGCCGTCGACTTATGGAGACAGACCCGATCTGCGTCCAGACCCGTTCGGACGTGTTGAAGGTCGCTCCCGGCTGCCGAGTCACGATTGTTGTCTCACGACTTCTCTCGTATCAATACTCAAACGCCACTCTCAGATCCGTTCTGCGTCCGGCCCCGCTCGGACGCGTTCGCGGTCGCTCCGGCAGTTGAGTCACGATTGTTGAGTCACGAAGACAACTCGTTCGCAATACTCATACGCTGATTGCCTCTTCAGGGCTTACGCTGCGGCCGGTTTTGATCGGCTGCAACTAAGTCGGTCTCTTGCACAGCAACAACAGAGCTGAGCTTACTTAATTCGATAGTGTTCGCGAGGCTCGGGCTGTTTTCTGGCTGCGTACTTGACGCTTGGCGCCTGCTACGCAGTCAGAGACTCGCTCTGCGGCCGGCCCCGGCCGGTCGGAACGTAGTCAATTCCGCACTCTGTGCACCCCTCGCATTAAAAACCTCACCTCGGTGAGTGCAGCAACAACAGGGTTGAGCTTACCACGGTCGATTAAATTCGATAGTGGTTTGCAAGACTCGGGCTGTCTTTCTGGCTGTGTACTTGACGCTTGGCGCCTGTACGTAGTCAGAGACTCGCTCTGCGGCCGGCTCCGGCCGGTCGTAACGTGGTCAATCCCGCACTTCTAGTGCAACCCAACTTCGTCAGGTCTACGGCCGGTTTTTGTTGTCAATTTATTGGCAACACACTCCGTAGTAGACTCGCGTTTGATCAGGTGGATACTTAACGGTGACAACTAAGCCTGATAGCGTTGCCCCGGTGCGCTTCCAAGGCCCTTCAGGCCAAGAAGAAACCGGCTGACCCGATCCCATTGCACTTGGGCCTTTTCCAGGGTGACGGTACAGTGCTGTCCGAATTAGGGGCACCACTTCGCGTCGTCCCCAGCCCCCCTACCGCGGGTAGGGAGGTTTAGGTGCTAGGTTTGCTAGGGAACCTAGGCATTTTTATATATTTATATATTATATTTTGTAGGACCAAGCCCTCCAATGGACCAGCAAAGCTTGGTAAACTTTGCTAGGTCGCTCGTCCAGGCGCTCGCTGCGTCCGGCATCCCCATCCCAGATGACGTACTAACGCAGGCCTTACGGGCAACTATCGCGTCCCCGGCCCCTCAGGCCTCCAATGTCCAAACCCCTCAGGTCTACAGCTCTCTCTCGTCTCCCGCCTCGTCCGAGATGGACTGCGAATCGGTCGAATCCTCTCACGCGTCGCGTCGTAAGCGTACCGCTCCCGGGAGCGACTCCGAACCCGCGTCTGATACGTCTTCAGACGCCGTCACCTTAACCGGCTCTCCTGAGCCCGCGTTTCAATTAGTCGCCAAGCGCTCCAAGAAGCGCTCAAAGAAAGCTTTGGTATCATCAATACCCGAGCCCTCCCCGGTGTCTTCAACACCAGCCCCCGCGCCATTAAAATCGCTCGAAGTAACCGCGTCTCCGTCAGTCCCATCGAAGCCAGCGACGCGCTGCGCTCCCGTCCCGCCGAAGCCTCAGCTCCCTCCGCCCGTATTTCTCCGCGAAAAAGCGCGATGGACCGTAGTTTCAAATCTTTGCAAAGAGCAAAAAATCCATTATTTAAAAGCAACCAACGCAGGCGATACAATTAAAATCCAGGTCGCGACCATCGACGAATTCCGCGCGTTCACCAGGTTACTCTCAATAAAACAAATCGCTTATCACACCTACGCCCTCCCGGAGGAGCGTAAGATCCGCGCAGTACTACGGGGCGTCCCGTTCGAGCTCGCGAACGAAGATATCCTTGAGGACCTTAAGACCCAGGGTTTCCCGGCCGAAGCAGTGCACAAGATGCACTCCAACCGCGGTAGGCGTTTTCCGTTAACGCTAGTAATCCTGTCCAATACTCCCAACTCGAAGGAGATTTTCAGAGAGGCTCGCACAATTTGCGGACTCTCGAACATCTCCGTCAAGCGTCCCAATCCCCGCGGTCACTCTGGGCAGTGCCACCGCTGCCAGCTCTATGGCCACGCAGCGGCTAACTGCTCAGCTCCCCCCAGGTGCGTTAAGTGCCTGGACCCACACATAACGAAGGAGTGCACTCGCACTCCCGAATCCACTTCCCCCTGCCTGTGTGCTGTGCGGTCAGTCCGGCCACACAGCTAACTACAGGGGTTGCCCGCGCGCTCCGCGCTCCACCGCCAAGAGGGTCGCGCCTAAACCGGCGCCGCCGCTCACTCCCGCTAACTTCCTGCCGCTGCGCAACCGGGGTCCCCCGGAAGCAAAGCCCGTTCAGCCGACGCCTACTCCGGCTCTGTCTTGGAAACAGCGTCCGGCTGTCCCGCCTGCACCTTCTGACCCATCCCAGCTCCCGTAGCTTCCGTAGGGCCGCGTCCTGCTTTGTCATCTTCACCTCAGTCGTCGTTGGCTGAGGACATGAAGACCGTGTTCGACGTCATCCAAAACGTCGACATTAACGAAATTTCCGTGCTCGCACGCAAACTGCGAGCCGCCCGCTCTCCTCAAGAGCGTTTATTCGCGTTAGCCGAGCATCACTCGCTTCTAAGTTCGTTGTAAATTCTTTTATCTTTGTATAAATTCGTAAATAAGTAAATCATAATGTCTAGACTCGCAAATCCCGCGTCCGGTCGTATCAAACCCAAGGGCTTATCCCTAATATCCTTTAACGTTCGTAGCCTTAGCAACAACCTTCCCGAGCCCAAACTGTTCCTTCAGAACAACGACCCAGACTTATTACTTCTCCAGGAGACATGGCTCACTCCTAACCGCTCCAGGGGATTCGCTATTCCCAAGTACGCGTTTACTCGTAATGATAGGCCCAACTCCGACGGTTTTGGCGGCACTGCTATATACTACAAAAGAGGATTCCATTGCTGTCCTCTCCCTACCCCTCCTCTCCTCAACATGGAAGCCTCTGTATGTATATTGGCTATGACTGGTCATCCAACCATCA
The DNA here is from genome assembly GCA_923062675.1 of Marasmarcha lunaedactyla. Lineage (NCBI taxonomy): Eukaryota > Metazoa > Arthropoda > Insecta > Lepidoptera > Pterophoridae > Marasmarcha > Marasmarcha lunaedactyla. Next base: position 4,928,005 of record OV281344.1, read on the forward strand.
TCATAGCTTCAGTTTACATACGTTGTGGCACCAGACCTATCCGCAGCGACTTTGAGACCATTCTCGCCCTCGGCCGTTCAGTCATTATGTTCGGAGAATTTAACTCCAAACATACTGACTGGACGTGCCTATCAACCAACCAAAGCGATATCGCTCTCCTCGACATCACCAACTCACTCGACTTAGACGTCGTCTCCCCCATCACTCCCACTCACTATCCCGACAACCCGAACCACTCTCCTGATATCCTCGACTTTGCAATCGTCAAACAAATCAACCTCGACCTCAGGTCTATGGAACCGCTCGATGACCTAGGTTCTGACCACCGCCCCGTCTCCCTCGTGCTAGGACCGCCTAACGTTAACGTCACTTCTCCTAAGACCTTTACCAACTGGAAAGGTTTTAAAAATGCGATAGTTTCTGCCTTAGAGGCCCCGAACTCTCCGCTCGCGATCTCGCCCGATCAATTAGATAGCCCGGATAAAATAGATTCGTTAGTAAATTCTCTCACTGAATCTCAATGAAATCTCGCTTCTCATTAAAAGTCAAAAGTCCAGAAAGGCTCCGGGTGCGGATGGTATTTCCAACCACGCACTTAAGCACCTGCCTCAACATGTGCTTACCTTGTTAGCTATCATTTTCAATGCCTGCTTCGACCTTAGCTACTTTCCAAAACTTGGAAAGAAGTGACAGTCATAGGCATACCCAAGCCGGGTAAACCTCTTAATATCCCGGCTAATCACAGACCCATCAGCCTTCTCAAGGCAATGTCTAAACTTCTCGGGAGAGTCATACTCTCTCGAATGCGGAACCATCTGTTTCCAACGGATGGCGATCCTCTCATAATTCCCCATCAGTTCGGCTTTCGCGCTAAGCACTCCTGCCCTCAGCAAGTCCATCGAATCGTCGAGTACATACTCGAAGGTTTCTACCCGCGGCGTTTTAAAACGATCGCCGATACACCGTGTACACTAACGATATCCCCATCCCGTCGAAACGCGTCGAACTCGCCCTCTTTGCCGACGACACTGCCCTTTACACCAAAGGCCGCAGAGTCCCGGGTCTCGTCACCAGACTCCAAAAGGCTGTAAACGCCCTCGGTGCTTGGTTTCAAAAATGGCGTATCAATGTGAACCCAGAGAAGAGCTCTGCGGTTTACTTCGACTACAGACGCAGTCGTATCGCCGACAATCTCCAAGTGCGAATGCAAGGCACTCCCATCCCCTGGAAGCGCAGTACCAAATATTTAGGCGTCATCTTAGATCAGACGCTTTCTTTCAACCCTCACGTCGATAAAGTAACGAAACTCGCACGTTTTTACCTAGGCCGGCTTTACAGTATGTTAGGTAGAAAAAGTCAAATGTCCTTCAGAAACAAACGTACGCTTTATAAGGTCTGCGTATCGTCGTCATATGACATGACTGGTCTACAGTCATGTCATATGCCTCGCCGGTCTTTGCCCACGCCAAACCCTCCGTCCTGCACAAACTGCAGGTAGTTCAAAACCTCTTCTGCCGCAGGGCCACAAACGCACCTTGGTACGTGCGCAACGCGGACCTGCACAGAGATCTTGAACTACCTACAGTACAACAGCACCTAAAAACACTCTCAGAATCGTTCTTCAAACGCGCCAAATCCCATCCCAATCATCTTGTTCGAGATTCAGTCTCATATACTGCTCCTGTCTTAGATTCGGTATACAAAGTCGCTATACCGAGAAACACGCACACGAGCGAACGCACGCAATTAACTTTAGATCTCTTGGCCCTTCAGGCCGCAAATTCTATTTCTAACGTAAATTCTAATTCTAACGTAAATCCGAATTAATGCAATTTTACTTTTTCATCTTGAGCACCTTCAGTGTTATGTAAATCCCAGCGGGTGATCCCTTAAGGGCCCCGCTATCGCGGCCTCTTTCTCCGATTGGCCGTCGCTCAGATGAAGGCTGAGTGGCAAAAATGCACGAGGCGACAGGGGGTTTTAGTGGGTATGGTTCTGGTAGGCGTCGGGACGAGTCCCACATAACTTTGGAATCGCGCCAGAGTATGCGTCAGAGCATTTTTATCCTCCTGCCCTTCACGCGGACATTCTCGCTCCGATCGCCGCCCAGTGCGGACGTGCAAGACCCCGTTCTCCGTTGTTTGGTCCCTTCCCGATACTCCGTGGCGCTCAGTCTACTGACGTCACGGTTTAGCGTGTTGGTTCCGTGCTACGGTTTTCAAGGTTCTTTCTACTCCCTCTGAGTGCTATCGAAGTGCGATTTTTCTTTGCGACTAAGCCCCTTAGTCTTCAAAGTGCTGTGCTAAGTAGTGTTGTGCTTGTGCTGAGTGCAGTGTTGTGCCCAGCGTAAGTAGTCTGGTTTCAGTGCAAAGGATACTTAACGGTGACAACGAATTTGTACTGAACCAGTCCTTTTTATTTTTATTTTATTTCTCTTCTCTATTTTATTTATTTTTCTTCTATTTTTCATATTTATTTTATCATATCTGTGTGTTTTCGTGTGTATTTGTCCTTTCTGTCGGTAAAGGTTGACCCTAACGTGGTCAACTCTTTACCTGCGTACCCTTTTTTAGGTTTCTAGGTAGCGGCCTTCGGCGTACTACTGTTAATTTTAAGTTTTCCTCCCCAGCCCCCCTACCGCTGGTAGGGAGGTTAGCCGCTAGGATTTTGCTAGGTTTTAGGAACTAGGCATCTTTTATTATACTTATATTTATTAATATTACTGTCCCAACTCTCCCTTATGGATCCGCTAAGCGTTATTAACGCGTTCACCCATGCACTTGCTGCGGTAGGCGTCTACATCCCGAATGACATCATAACGCAGGCCTTGCAGGCATCAATCGCGTCCCCGGCCCCTCAGGCCTCAACCCCGGCCCCTCAGGCCTCAAACCCGGCCCCTCAGGCCTCAACCCCGGCCTCTCAGGCCTCAAACCCGGCCCCTCAGGCCTCCAACGTCGAGACCCCTCAGGTCTACAGCTCTTCCTCGTCTCCCGCCTCGTCCGAGATGGACTGCGAATCGGTCGCATCCTCTCACGCGTCGCGTCGCAAGCGTACCGCTCCCGGGAGCTACTCTGAACCCGCGTCTGTTACGTCGTCAGATGCCGTCACCTTAACCGGCTCTCCTGAGCCCGCGTTTCAATTAGTCGCCAAGCGCTCCAAGAAGCGCTCAAAGAAAGCTTCGGTATCATCAATACCCGAGCCCTCCCCGGTGTCTTCTACACCAGCCCCCGCGCCATTAAAATCGCTTGAAGTAACCGCGTCTCCGTCGGTCCCTTCGAAGCCAGCGTCGCGCTGCGCTCCCGTCCCGCCGAAGCCTCAGCTCCCTCCGCCCGTCTTCCTGCGTGAAAAAACGCGCTGGACCGCGGTTTCTAACTTGTGCAAAGTGCACAAAATTAATTACTTAAAAGCCGCCAACGCTGGCGATACAATCAAAATTCAAGTGGCGACCGTCGACGACTTCCGCGCGCTTACCAGGTTGCTCGGGTTAAATCAAATCGCGTATCACACCTACGCCCTCCCGGAGGAGCGTAAGATCCGCGCAGTACTACGGGGCGTCCCGTTCGAACTCAGTAACGAAGACATTCTCGATGACCTTAAGTCTCAGGGTTTCCCGGTCACAGCAGTGCACAAGATGCACTCCAACCGCGGTAGGCGTTTTCCCTTAGCTTTAGTAATCCTGTCAAATACTCCCAACTCGAAGGAGATTTTCAAAGAGGCTCCGCAATCTGCGGACTCTCGAACATCTCCGTCGAGCGTCCCAACCCCCGCGGTCACCCTGGGCAGTGCCACCGCTGCCAGCTATATGGCCACGCAGCGGCTAACTGTTCAGCTCCCCCCAGGTGCGTAAAGTGCCTGGATCCTCACTTCACTAAGGAGTACACTCGCACTCCCGAATCCACTTCCCCCCCTGCCTGTGTGCTGTGCGGCCAGTCCGGCCACACAGCTAACTACAGGGGTTGCCCGCGCGCTCCGCGCTCCACCACCAAGATGGTCGCGCCTAAACCGGTGCCGCCGCTCACTCCTGCTAACTTCCCGCCGCTGCGCAACCGGGGTCCCCCGGAAGCAAAGCCCGTTCAGCCGACGCCTACTCCGGCTCTGTCTTGGAGGCAGCGTCCGGCCGTACCGCCTGCACCCTCCCGACCCATCCCAGCTCCCGTAGCTTCCGTAGGGCCGCGTCCCGCTCCGTCTTCTGCACCTCAGTCGTCGTTGGCTGAGGACATGAAGACCGTATTCGACGTCATCCAAGACGTAGACATTAATGAAATTTCCATACTCGCACGCAAACTGCGAGCTGCCCGCTCTCCTCAAGAGCGTTTATTTGCGTTAGCCGAGCATCACTCGCTCTTAAGTTCGTTGTAAATTCTTTTATATTTTATAAATTCGTAAATAATAAATTATAATGTCTAGACCCGCGAATCCCGCGTCCAGTCGTATTAAACCCAAGGGCTTATCCCTAGTATCTTTTAACGCTCGTAGTCTTAGCACTAACCTTCCCGAGATTAAACTGTTCCTTCAGAACAAAGAACCTGACCTATTCCTTCTCCAGGAGACATGGCTTACTCCAAAACGCTCCAGGGGATATGCTATTCCTAAGTACGCGTTTACTCGCAACGATAGGCCCAACTCCGACGGTTACGGCGGCACCGCCATATATTACAAAAGAGGCTTCCATTGCTGTCCTCTCCCTACCCCTCCTCTCCTCAACATCTAGGCCACGGTGTGTAGATTGGCTATGACTGGTCATCCGACCATCATCATAGCTTCAGTCTACATACCGTGTGGCTCCAATCCAATCCGCAGCGACTTTGAGGCCATTCTCGCCCTCGGCCGTTCAGTCATTATGTTCGGAGACTTTAACTCCAAACATGCTGACTGGACGTGCCTATCAACCAACACCAGCGGTATCGCTCTCCTCGACATCACTAACTCCCTTGACTTAGACGTCATATCCCCCATCACTCCCACGCACTATCCCAACAATCCGACCTACTCTCCTGACATCCTCGACTTTGCAATTATCAAGCGAATCAATCTTGACCTAAGGTCTATCGAACCGCTCGATGACCTAGGCTCCGACCATCGCCCCGTCTCCCTCGTGCTAGGTACGCCTAACGTTAACGTCACACGTCCTAAGACCTTTACCAATTGGAAAGGCTTTAAAAATACGTTAGTTTCAGCCCTAGAGGCCCCTAACTCTCCGCTCGCGATTTCGCCCGACCAATTAGATAGTCCGGATAAAATAGATTCATTAGTCAATACTCTAACTGATGCTATTAACACAGCCATCAACGACAACGAAAAGGTTGTTAAGCAAAGCAAACCCGCGCTTCCACTAGCCGTTAGCAATCTCATTAAAGCTAAGAACGCGGCTCTCCGGAGAGCAAAGAAATATCCCACGCCAGCATACAGAACAGCTGCGAATCAGCTTCAACGTAAAGTTAGGTCTCGCCTCGCGGAACTCCGTGACACTCAGTTTAACGATCTCATGGAGAATATCTCCCCGTCCCACCAAGCATATTATCGAATGGCCCGAGCCTTACGCGTAGACACCGCCTCTCACGTTCCTCCTCTCACTCGTCCCGACGGCACCATTGCTTTCGAAGTCGAAGAGAAAGCCAAATGCTTCGCCGACAGCATAGCGGCACAATGCTCGCCCAGCACGCAACCCGCGGATCCCTCCCACATCCAGGCGGTGGAGGACGAAGTTCTCCGCAGAGAATCTCTCCCTATCACCGACGACCCCGTCACAGTCTCTAATGATGAAATCTTGCTTCTCATTAGAAAGCAAAAATCCAAAAAGGCTCCGGGTGCGGATGGAATTTCCAACCACGCACTTAAGCACCTGCCTGAGCAGGTGCTTACCTTGTTAGCTATCATCTTCAATGCCTGCTTCGACCATAGCTACTTTCCAAAAGCCTGGAAAGAAGCGACAGTCATAGGCATTCCCAAGCCGGGTAAACCTCTGAATGTCCCGGCTAATCACAGACCCATCAGCCTCCTCAAGGCAATGTCTAAACTTCTCGAAAGAGTCATACTCTCTCGAATGCGGAATCATCTGTTTCCAACGGATGGCGACCCTCTCATCATTCCCCACCAGTTCGGCTTTCGCGCTAAGCACTCCTGCCCTCAGCAAGTCCATCGAATCGTCGAGTACATACTCGAAGGATTCTCTTAGCGTCGTAAAAAAACAATCGCGGTTCTCTTTGACGTAGCCAAGGCTTTCGACAAAGTCTGGCACAGCGGTCTCGTTTTTAAACTCTATAAAATAGGCTTACCGGCTCGCCTAGTCAGATTAATAGCGTCGTTTCTTAAAGACCGTACTTTTCGATTCAAACATGAAGGCACGCTCTCCGCGCCTCGTCTCATAAAGGCTGGAGTCCCACAAGGCTCAGTCCTCGCCCCTCTGCTGTACACCGTGTACACTAACGACATCCCCATCCCGCCGAAAGGCGTCGAACTCGCCCTCTTTGCAGACGATACCGCCCTTTACACTAAAAGTCAAGCGATCCCGTATAACATCACCAGACTCCAAAAGGCCGTAAACGCCCTCGGTGTTTGGTTTCAAAAATGGCGTATCGATGTCAACCCAGAAAAGAGTTCTGCTATTCAATTCGACCACAAACGTCGTAATCGCCACAACGATCCGCACATTCGTATGTTAGGTATTCCCATCCCCTGGAAGCGCACTGTCAAATACTTAGGCGTCACCTTAGATCAGACGCTTTCTTTCAAGCCACACGTCGATAGAGTAACGAAACTCGCGCGTTTTTACTTAAGCCGTCTATATAGTATGATAGGAAGAAAAAGTAAAATGTCTTTTAGAAATAAACGTACGCTTTATAAGGTCTGCGTTAGACCCGTCATGTCATATGCTTCGCCAGTCTTTGCCCACGCCAAACCCTCCGTCCTGTATAAGCTGCAGGTAGTTCAAAATCTCTTCTGCCGCAGGGCCACAAACGCACCTTGGTACGTGCGTAACGCGGACCTGCACAGAGATCTTGAACTGCCTACAGTGCAACAGCACCTCAAAACACTCTCAGAATCGTTCTTCAAACGTGCTGAATCCCATCCCAATCATCTTGTTCGAGATTCAGTCTCATATACTGTTCCTGTGTTAGATTCGATTTACAAAATCGCTAGACCGAGAAACGCGCACACGAGCGAACGCTCGCAGTTAACTTTAGATCTAGAGGCCCTTCAGGCCGCAAATTCTAATTCTAACGTAAATTCTAATTCTAACGTAAATTCTAATTCTAACGTAAATCCGAATTAATGCAATTTTATTTGTCAATTTTTAATGTTTTTATTTATTTACTTTTCTTTTTTGAGCACCTTCAGTGCTATGTAAATCCCAGCGGGTGACCCCTTAAGGGCCTCACTAGCGCGGCCTCTTTCTCCGATTGGCCGTCGCTCAGATGAAGGCTGAGTGGCAAAAATGCACGAGCCGACAGGGGGTTTTTTAGTGGGTATGGTTCTGGTAGGCGTCGGGACGAGTCCCACATAACTCCGATCGCGCGCGCGGAGTATGCGTCAGAGCATTTTTTATGTCCTCCTGCCCTTCCCGTGGAGGGGAACCAAAAAAAAAAAAATCACGCGGAGGGGAACAAAAAAAAAAACTTATGGAGAGGGTAACGATGCGCATTCCGGGTGTTACCTGATGCAAAGGCTGTCCAGAGCTGCTGTCCAACGAGGTATCGCGGCCAGTGTGATGGGCACATTTGAGTCTAGTAGGGCACGGGGTGGGCTTTCTAAACTTAAAATAATTGGTTGAATTTGATTAATTTTCCATTGGTACACATACATTCTAATTATTTTGTATTATGAGTTTTAATATTTACTTCTTTAATAAATAGTGACAATCATAAAAATGCAAAACATTTCGTTGACATTTTTCTACAAAAACAAAATTGCGCATTAAAAGCTATTATAATTTCTTTGATGATTAAATCTGCAACATTTTCGTCAAAACGCAGCGTCTATCATAACGCAACATTTTTGCAGAATTTGCACATCACGGCGTACAGCCGTGTGTTGCCAGGTATAATTTATGCTTTGTGGATTATTGGAGCAAATGACGTCATTTGGGGGGGGTCACATAAATCACTCTGTGCCCTGAATAGACAAACAATGCAATGCTTTACTTAATTTTGTAATGGATTAGCGTAAATTAACGATAGGCTGAAGTTGGGTTATTTTAGAGGTATGGAATGATTAAAACATTTCACACATTACTGGCATATTTTCTGACAAATTATTCACTTTATTTTAAAACTCAAAAACAAATGAAATCTTACAAAACAAGCCGAAGAAGTATTGTTGTCCTCGCTATGTCAAAATTAATTTTGACGAAGAATTTAAATTCTTCTAAGAATTGCAATACAAACTCCGTTTCCGTGCCGCATGTTAGGGAAAGAAGACATATAGTCTTATTCCTTCTTCAAATTGATTGACGTAGATATAACATAAACCCTATGGTAAACAAAAGACATGACATGTGTTCGAAGAAAAGTGTACTTAGTTAAATTAGTCTAACCTTTGTTGAACGAATTAAAAGTATGTATGAATGTATTAAAAACGTATTTTGTTTACAAAATATTAATCAGTAAATTTGATTTAGGTTTCTGTTCCCTCGTTTCTGTTGTTTTATTATCGGCTGTTTTCCTTTCCGTATAACTTTTTATTAGTTTCGTACTAGAAGTTTGTTGCGGCTTCACCCGCGTAGTTCGTGGATCACGGGGGACTCAACGCATGTGTCCTTCCTGGATGTTGTAGCTTTCTAATAGTTAAAGAATATTAATTTACGTAAATCGTTTCAGATTTTATAGAATATCCTTCTCAATACGACTATTATCTCTGTGTTGAACGCTAACTGAACAATTCAATTTTATAAATTTCTTATCATGAAATTGTTAAGTTGATAAAATTACGTTACCGATTATAATAATTTTTATTATCAAATAAGCTCCTTATGATATTCACATACTCACATGATTAAAAAAAAATTATAACGAGGCTTAATTGTCGACATTTGTCTTGATATCACGAAATAAAGTTATCAAGTTAAAAAAATGTTACACCGCTCCCGATATAAGCACATGTCAACCAAATCGACTCTCGTATTTCAAAGCTCGGGTCATCAAAAGATAATTTGCTTTCGCGACCAGTCATCATTTACCTTCCACCCTTACAACCCATCATTACATTGACAAATTGACCGCGTCCAAAAACGTTTTGACCTCTTTTCGTCGTTTTTATATCAGCAGTTGGATAATTAAGTTATGGACAATGTAACAGCACTCGGAGAGTCTATCGTTCATCGAGTTACGTTCACGGACAGGCCGCAATGGAGCATCGGTCGTTGCGCTGCCGTGGCGTCAAAAGGACGACTTTATCTAGTTTGCCAATATATACATCGATATAATATATATATATATATATATATATATATATATATATATATATTTATATATTTATTATAATTTTTTAAATATCGTCTATGACGTTTATAAATTCAAATTCAAATTCAAATATTTATTTCTCAACATTGACAATTATTTGTTCTTATTGACGTCAAATAAAACATGATTCTACCACCAGTTCGAAAAAAAACCTTCGTGAAGAAGAACTGGCAAGAAACTTCACGGGTATATTTTTTTTTTTTTTCAAAATAAATTTACAGAGTCTCTTTATGTCTATACAAAATTATTCTTTTCTGCATCTGTTAGCTCGGCAAGTCACCCTCCCCCCAAGTATCCAAACGACGAACACCCTCAAACGGCACCCGTTCACGAGTTAACGCGGGATCCAGCCATCGCCCTCCTCAACCATATTAGAGGGAAGTGAATATTATTATAGGAAGTATATATTATTATATTAAAATCAATCTTATAGTATATAAGTATTAGTATATAAGTATGTACGCATATGTATTTTGTAGGCACCCCTTATTTTGAAAACCTCTCCATTGCTGCGGTAGACTGGTAGAGAATGCCAAATGGCATTAAGTCCGCCGTTTGTACAGTTAAAATAATTTTATTTTGTGCAATAAAGTTTTAAATAAATAAATATAAAATAACAACCTGTTTCGGTAGACGTATATTTTCACAAATTAAAATTTTGGAAATTGCATATGAGCCATTGCGAATTTTAAATATATTTTTTATCGAGACTAAACTTAACACCGTCAAAGGTTTAGCTCATTACATACATTGTCTCTTAGAAAAGAAACATAACTCATGGGACTAAATCCTAATGTTGTAGGACTGTACACAATCTTAGGATTTTTTTGAGAAAAATTGACATAGCAAACTTGTAAGGCATTTGCATCACTGTTTTAATCACTTAAAATGTATTCGCCTATTTATTCCATGAATCAAAACGTGTAAAATAAAACTTTTGTTCCAAGGTTATTATTGATCAATGTTTATATTTTTGACAAAATTATATTTTATCACTTGCAATAATTGAATCGAATGCCTATTACAGTATAAAAAAATACAAATCAAAACAAGAAAAACATTTCATGTTAATATCAGATTTACCTTGAAAACATTCCAAAATAACAATCTTTTAACCGTCGCAGTAGACAAAAGCAGATCGAATTACAAAAAACGATCATATTATATATTATACTGTGCGTATTATATATCGTTTCTGTTTTTTTGTTTTATAAAAAATCAATTTCACGCAAATAACAGAAATGATGGGTGTGTTTGTTTCTAAAACTACCAACTAAAATAAGTGACGGATTTTGGGGACACGTATCTCCCATTCGAATGAACCCATTTAGATGCTGCCTTTTTTTGTTCTGGTTGTTTGAAAGCTTGAATGAATCAAGACTGTTCTTACTCATGTTTGAAGAAAATCAATTTAGTTGTTCACCGTGCATGCTTTGTCCGTCACTCGAGTGCTTTTCATTTTCTGTTTGCGTTACGAAGCGCTCACGAGTAACCTAATTCCTCTAAATCTTAAAAGGAAGCTTAATAACACACAAAAAAGCGAACCACGCTCATTGAATACTTAACCCCTTAACCGCAAGAACAGGCTTGTACCTAAAGAAACCTTAACCATTTATATTAATAGTTAGGTAATTTTCCTTGTTTTATCAACTGAAATCACCAAAGGATATTCAAAAGTAAACATTAAATGACTGACTTTGAAAAATAAAACAAAACGATTAAGTTACATATTTGTCCTATCATCGCATAATATGCTATATATGAACATATAACATATGAACTCTTACAAGCAAAATGACGTGCATCGTTTCACCTTTCCGCCCAATTTAAAAAAAAAATCAAATTCAAATATTTTTTTCACAACATTGACAACTGACGTCAAATAAAGCATGACTTTATCACCAGTTCAGAAAAACCTTCGTGAAGGATAACTGGCAAGATAGTTAACGGGTATAATTTAGCAAAATAAATTTACAATGTCTCTTTATATCTTCAAAAAATGATTTCTAATCTGCAACCACTCAAACGACGAACAACCTCAAACAGCACCCGTTCACAAGTTAACGCGGAGTCCATCCATCAGATACAGGTCATGCAATATCATCCAACAAATAATTAATTAAATAAAAATTCAATTAATTGTAAGGCCGTAGCTCGGACACTAAGAGGATTTCAGTATATCTCAAACAGTCCCTCGGCAAATGCAGTTATATTTACTGGCGCAACCTATTACGGTTTATTGCAACTTTAATTAATATTTTATGTATTTTGATAAAAACTTTGTGTGGGTTTAAGTAACCTTATGAAGTGAAAAGGAAAATAACTTTGTGTGATGCGGTGAACATACTTTCGGAGTTGGAAATAGTAGTAATTTTATTGGTAATATAAAAATGTTTGCTGGTATTTATATTTACTCACATTCAAATTAAACATTACAAAGCTTTACGGGAGGAGTACTTATACACATTGCTCAATTCTAAAAGAAACTTCTTTCAACATTCCATCATTTGAGATTTAAAAAAAAATAATTTGTGTCAGTATGATATGGAGAACATAAAAATTAATTGCGAATATAAATATACTTATTTCACAAATTTATTATTCTGTGACATTCAAGGCAATAAAATTAAATCTAAACTGATATTATTAATGCAAAAATAAATCATTTCGTATGTTTGTTATCCTATCACACCTTAGCTCACTTTACTGACGATAGTGAAACTTTGCAAGTGCAATTAGAAAGACAACTGTCAAAAGTACCTATGGCACTTGTCAACTATTACATATTACAATAAATGAACAAAAAAATATTTTCAATAGGAATCCAAAACAAACCAGAAATCCATAATACATCGCTCAATTACCTTCTCATACTCGGTTACTCGTCAAAAAACAAAGCCCCGTTGTTTTGTTTTGTTCCAAAATTCATAAAAGCTAATGAGCAATCAAAATATGTTGACAATATTTTCTGCGTACCTTTTCAAGGGAAATTAAGGTTCGTTATGAAACAAAAACATGGCCATTTCTTTTGTTTTTCATTGAGTAAAACAAGGTGAACCAAACAAATTCAGATGGTGTGGAAATTATACGGTAATTCAGAACACCACAGTTCGTTTATTCACAAAATTGGGCGATTTATTTTGTGACCGCACCTGTACGTGACGTAGAGGATAGGGCTCTAAATTTTAGACTATCTCTACATTCTGTTCCTACTCATCTGAAATGGTTTTCGGAATAATTCAAGTCATTGGTCTTAATGTGTTTTTAAACGATCTGTTTTACCAAACCTTTCAGGTATTTGGAGTCGTGTATATTTTGATTTTAAAATACGCAACAATTTTTTCTCGGCAACGGCAACTTGCTTCCAAGTATTTATTATTAAGCATAAATTGTATAAACCACACGAAACATCGATAACTTACCGCCGATAGAAGTATCTATTTTTAAATTGACATGTTTTCTATATATCGTTATCAAACGATGGCCACCAAATAACCTGAGTTCAATCAGTTGTTCTTCTTACTACTATGATTGTATGAGTAATGCAAGTAAATATTTTTGTGTTGTTATACAGGATGGAATTTTGCGATGCCACTTGGAGGAATAGTGCTCTGAATATTCGAGGTAGCAAGTCTTAGTCTTAGTAAATATTACTTTATTTTTAAAAATAAGAAAAACCTCATTCAAATTTAGTTGAAAATAAGCATGCCAGACCCGGAAACTGACCCGGCAAAATCCGGAAAGCAGCACCCTGTATTTTTATGGCATTAATCAATAGAGTTAATGATAAGGGTCATAAATAATAGAGTTAATGATTGGTATGGAGGTAAGTGGCCTTGCCTCTCATGCCAGAAGTCCCGGGTTCGAATCCTGGTAGGGGCAAATATTTTATCATGTTTGCTTTCTAGTCATGGATGTGTATGTTGGTTTATTTAAGTTTATTTCTAATATATAATACTTAAAAAAATATCTATGTGTGTTAATATATTTCTTAAGTTTATTTAACAGTTATCTAGTATCCATAACACAAGTTCTTAATGATACTTAATTTGGGCTATATAATGTGGTGTGATCGTTAGAAATATTTATTTATTTATTTAAACATGGATTTAAATTTAAAAAAAACCATCGAAATTTACATCGTTTGAAGCAAATAAAAAAATACTTTTTAGTTGCTTAAAATTAACTCTATGTCGTCGCGAACGGATGCTTATTTTTTCAAATAATTTATTTATAACTTTTAATAGCTTGTTTTGATGAATATTTATCTTTTTACTGGGAAACTACCCTTTTAACTGTTGTTTCTTTCTTGTCGTAGTGAAATTGCATACATACATAGGTATGCATTTAACAATTATATTATTATAATTATTTTCGTGTATTCAAGAATTTAAAAAAATTGTGCTAAGAGATATTTTCTCGGGATTTTTTCCCCTCGATCTACATCTCGGTATACTTTTCATAGCTAAACTTACGGATGCCTTTAAGCTATGATGAAGAAGATGACGTAAAAAAAATGTGTAACCAGCTTTCGTCAAGCGTAAACATTTTGTAACATATTTTTTATTTCGCATCGATTTTTTTTCGAATTTTTTTAAAAAACTAGCATACTGTTGTTCATTACGAAAATATACAACTATATCAACTAAGTATTTATGTTAAATCTTGCACATAAACAGTCATAGACTTGCTTTTTTATTAAATGCTATTATTTTTATCACATTGGGCCATCTTACATTCAATACGAGTAAAAACATTCATCTTATCTTTAATACCTAGTACCCTCACAAATTCACTTCTCCTTCGCTGGTAACTTTTTTACCCTTCCCCAATCACATTTTTCACAACTGTCAAGGTAGCAGTAGGCACACACTTCTATTGTTCTATAACTGCTATAACATCCATAGTTTTTATTGGCTTTGACAAATTGCTGTAGCGAACTTGTCCGTAATATATCTTATGACCCCATATTTCGGCGAGGCTTTACTACATACAATTTGCTACACCCATTCGGTCTTGAAAGTCAATAATGTCCCATTTCTTGGGTCGTTAAAGTTCAATTAACGTGTGCTTCTGAGCGTGGCATGTAACATAAAAGTGTGCCATCAGCGGTTGCCGTAAAATTGGCGACATACTATTCAATATGTTATAGGCTGATGGTCATTAAATCTTTTATTATTGAAAAGATAATATCCTAAAAGGTGTTATCTCATTGCTAGGCGATACATCGACATCTAAGTGATAAAGAAATATGTAAGGTTTACTGTGTATTAGGTATGTTAGGTGGTAAAATCTTTGCTCCCGCTTAGATAGTTGTTATATGTGATAAAAGTTTGATCGATACAAAGATTCTAAATTGAGCTGCGTAAAATTTGTGTTTATAATTTGTCATGTTTCTTGCCCCTGAAATGTTTAAGTCCATAATGTTGAGTAGTTGAGATTGTGTATGCGTATGCCTTATATTCCAGGCATAGAAAGAACAAGAGCATATTACAATTGGGTAACTTTTGAAAGCGTAGTGACGCGTAAACAATTTTGATTTATCCTTGTGTTAGTAATTTAGTAAAACCCTACGTAAATGAACACGGCCACGAACTAATCTGTTAAAACGACAAAATCGGACCATAAATATTTTTTTGGCAAATGTGTTTTTATAAGATTTTTTGATTGCACAAATAAATTGGTCGGTGTGGTGACTATCACTAAAAACGGGGTCCAATGGCGTTCAGTTTGTTTTCTGTTTTTAGAAAATTTTCATAAATGAAGTTTTTATACTACAGTAATATGAAGTAAACCATGCTGAGAGCGACCTAGCAAAATTAATAATATTATATGCAATAATAATGTAATCAGTTATTAATTAATACTGGACCATAAAGCGAACTCGGGAGGGGCAGAATAAAAAATACACATATATAAATATAAACAACCATGACCCGAGTACAAACATCTGTGTTCATGACACACGCCAAGACCAGGAGTCAAATCTGGGAACTTCTGGCGTACGAGGCAGGGCTACTACGTAAAGCACTACGCCACTCGGGCTAGAATATTATTTCATTATTCATTTCATTCGAGCTACTTGGTTTTTATTGTTATCTGCCCGAAACACTATTGCGAACCCACTTCGTCACCGAATCATTTTTATTATTATAATTGCATATAAAAGAACAGAATAAACGTTTGATATAACATAAATTCACCTGAATCTAGAATGTGGAAAACGAAGGAATTTTTGTCAAGTGTGTTTTGTGTGTTGAAGTCATGCTTCAAGTCAGACAGCGAGCAATTCCCACCCAATGTTGAGCAACTCAACCTCCGTGCCTCCAGTTATAAGCTAGTTACTGTAAATAAGCTTATAAATATTGATCAACAGATTTCGTCGGTATCCAATTATTTGAAAAAAACAAATAACAAATTTTCATTTGAAAAATAACGTTTGACAAAATTATACTTGATAAATTTATCATTTCACAAACTATTGTTTAATAAACTACTGATCAGACAAAATATTTACTAGAACAAATTTCATTATGCCAAAACATCACTTCACAAATTGATTATTTTTTTAAACTACATGCATGCATTTGACGCTCGCTCCACTGCTCTCCGCTTGCTTTCTGCACAATACAGGTTCAATTGGGTTAGGTTAGGTTTGTAAGTAGTTAATACAGGCGCGAGCCGAGCGAGCGAAAAGCGAGCGTGGTGCGGCCGCACCCGGCGAAGCGCCAGGACCAAATTAAGTACCATTTCCAGCTTTTCAAGAAAAGCAATTTTGATTCAACATGAGGTGTTTTATAATTAATATTGTAACAATTGAATTGTTTCCTAAGTAAAACATTTGCGAAACCTGTAATTTGTCAAATGATTATTTTTAAAGTAATATGTTTGCGAAATGAAAGTTTCTCAAATGATAAGTTTGCAAACATTTTGCAAATGATCTTTTGCCATATTTCGTCACATAAGTTTATCCCTATGGTAGTACTCTTACGTATTCTGTGCCCATGTATAAGCCATATTGAGATTTCTGTACATACAAAACTTTTACAACTTTAAAAAGTTGTCTAAAGCGTTGTCTTCTGTTTTTTAATAATTATAAAAACTTAAACGTCTTACAACTTCTCATAAGTAATTAAATTTTCTTTTTTCTCAGTTCTTAAACAAAGTTGCAAAGTTGCCACAAAGTAAAACTCGTGAAGTTTTCATTCCCCACTTTTATTACCTAGGGAGTCATTGGAAAATTCAATGAATTTTAAATTAGTTACTTTCTAAATAATCTCACTAGCACTAACAACATTGTTAACTTAAATAGAATCATTTCTCATTTTATTATATAAAATATTTTGTAAGAAATTTCTGTAAGTCCAACAATGCAAATGCGCGCTCAAACTTTGCTCATAAAAATCAACAGGCGCTTCTCAAGTAGGAAATAACTTATCTCTCGTTGGAAACAATTCCATCCCATAGTCAACATTACATCACATTTTATTTTAAGTCGGTGAACGAACAACAAAAGTGCACTTAATTTCAACAAACTTCTAGCGGATTTACGACGCCGCAGCTTAAGTGAAAAATTGCTTTCTTTTACGATATTTTCAGAGCTGGCTGTATTTATGAACACTGTGAAGTGTTTAATACACAAAGGTAACGTTTTAAATTAAATTGTGAGATTCATTTCTTTGTTTTTTGTGAAGAAAAATATGTTTTGTAAATATTTCTTATATTCATTTCAAGTATGTTTCTTTAGATTTGAAGATTCTTTAAAACGAAACTTCAAAAAGACGCTAATTATCATTCTGAGGAAAATCGATTCACTTTGTTCACCATTGAGCCAGCGCCTTCGCACTTTACAACAGCAAAAGCTATTTAATCACACATTGCTCACCATTTACCAAAGAATCACCTTTAAAGGCAAAATCCAATAAAACCAATAAGTAGAAGCGGTATAAATCTCAATTGTCACACTACTATCATCAAGATATACGATAGTAGGACGGAAATTGGATCCAGTGAACTGGTACAAATAAAGTGATCGTTCGTATTGAGTATTCCGATTTATCGAGTCTGAACTAATCGAATAACATTACCACGAGGTAGTCTATACGCGTACAGTCAAGTGCAAACAATGGGCACTTGTAACAACGTACAGGTTACTTTGAAAGCGCTTTGCTTAAGTTGTGGTTCCAAGCTTGTCAAAAAAGCGAATGCACAATGGTATTTTATGTAAATCAGTACAGTATTTCGTTTCTATGGTACTGTTTTGTACTTGAATGTACCTATTTTGGCGGTAGTATTTGCGAAGTTAAGCTTGTTTTATGGAGACAGAATGCAAAGTGACACAATATAGGTAATTCTACAACGCACATTGTAAGAAACCAATTCAACTCACATTTCTGATATTTTTTGGTGGTAAAATCAGGACTCTCAAAACTATATAAAATATTAAATATCAAAATTTTTGTTGACTACTTCTAAGATCATTACGATTTTCCAACTTCATAATAAGAAGCAACGGTACTTCCAAAGTGTAGTTTCTCGATATTTGACATGCTTTTGATTCAGCATGCCCTTAACTTGGTACATCTTACTAAATTTCGCGAATACTTGTGAAGAGGATGGAGAACGCCGGGCCTGGTTGGATTGCGATTGTTGGGTGCGAAATGAAAATCCGTGGTCTATGTACAATAAACACTGATTTATTTTATAATTAGCAGAAACGGGAAACTGAAAACGGTTTGTCTCTGATTGAAGGCGCCAACTTCTGATGGTCCTTGCCAAGGCACTCTAGTACTTTTTTTTTCAGGAGGCTCTGTCGAGATATTTTGAAAATGTTGAATTCGTAGTTCGGCAAAAAGTGTTATTACTAAGAAAATTCGGGGCAATCGCGTCAGACGCTGATATTATTGCCATGACATGGTTAAGTGATGTTGCCGTGCTGTAGCCTCTACGAAACCTGGACCGCAGGTATAATATTTTGATTTTCTAAATATATTCCTGATATATGCCGTAACCATACTGGTCAGTCAATAAATTTAAAAGATCAGACTGGGGCGCAAATCTGAAAGATGTTCTACGAGTTAGATAGAGGTATGATTTTGGCGAGTTCCCACGCATTCGGAAAAAAGGCACTTTGTAGAGACTCAATTATGATAGAAGTAATTAGAGGAAGTTGATAATCTAGAGTCAATTTTGTCATGTCAGTATAAATAAAATCCTAACCAGTCTCATTTGTAAGTACCTGATTAATTGGGCAAACGTGGAGGAATTTTGTGAATATTTTTTGTTTTGAAATACGTTCTACTCCATTCACCGTTTGGCGGAGTATTATACAAAACGCAATTTTAACTTTATTAGGGTCTGAGAAGTGTAAAAGTACATTATTAGGTGTCTTATACAGAACTAAGCTTTTTAAGTAACGCCACATTTTAGTTGTTTCTTTTTTAAAGCAGATAAAATTCCTAAAATGTAGCTTCTGAGATTCTTCCTTAGATTTTTGTGCTTTTTCGAGAGCTTTATCAGGAATGGAAATCATTTGCCTAATATGATAATAGCCAGGGCGTTGGTGATTGTGTTTTTTTTTTCGGTGCGTGAATGTCAAACAACATTACTGTTATATTATTAAACATAGCCACTATATTCTCTATTATCCCAGAAGTCGAGACTTGGTTCCAATTCTATGAGTAAAAATCATAGTAAAATGACACAGAGTCTATTGTAGTCAAAGCACGGCTAATTACAATTTTGTTTTGTTTTGGGTGACAAGAAAAAACTTGGCACTTGAAGCGAAACAAGAGCATGGTCACTTGTAACCCTGATAATTTTTTACATATTTGCCGCGAATCTGTTATTATAAAGTCTAATGCGGTGGCAGTGTTATCATTAATTCTTGTTGGTTATTAAATGCTCGAGACTATGTTGCATTAGAAAATTTTATATATTTCTTTCGCATTTATTGTTTGCGTTTCAAATATCTATATTCAAATCAGTGAGTTTAAACCAATGATTTAACTTGCACATCACAGTAATTGATTCAATCAATGCGTGTATTTTGCGTGTAGTGCGTTCTTTATTAAATAAATATTTCTGATATAGTCTCGAGTTGGTAACGAATCTTATGAGTAACCAATCACAAGTCTAACCACGATTTTCATTTTGAAAATATATTTACCGATATTCCGGGTATTTTTCAAGGTCCATAACGATGATCACTTTTTATAAGTTTGATTGAAAAATTCGTGAATTAGTTAAAGTAGTATGACTATGCTCTCATCCAAATATAAAAATTAAATTATTTAGATCCATTCGCACAGACCTAAGTAACTAATAAAACTCAGCGTTATTCTTAACCTTCGTCGTTAACCTTAGTTTAATTTTAAATTTGTTTTTAGGTTATTTAACCTAAAATCACACAGGAGAACTTATAGTTTTAAAAACTCAATACCTTTTCTACCGAGGGTAAGTGGCACCCCTGGACATCATTGGTCGTAGGTGTTTCATTTATCTTTATTGTGTCTTTATAGTGATTATTTTCTTATCGAAAAAGGTTGTGAGACGTTTGTCTTCTATCTCACCTGTTGCAAAGTGACGATGAAGACGTAGTAATTCATAACCGATTCTCGAATGTTAATTAAAAAGCTTTACCTCATTAAACACCAAAAGAACACTATGACGTCATTTATCTCGAAAATATCGAAAATATGCCAAAAACTCTCGCTAGGCATTAATCAACTGCGGGTATTTGGTCGTGACAGCTGGAGTTAGAAACAATAGAGTCCAACTTATGACACTAACCAAGACGATTCAACCCCTAGTCACCACAAGAAAAAACATTATTTGTTTCAACAAGTCTTTTTACTTCCTTAACACATGTCTGGTAATTTGTATAATTAATTTTTCAATAAATAAATCAAACAATTTTGTACTGTTTTCTTTTATGCCTTGTTGTTGTTTGTAGGACATTGATTATAGTTGCTTTTATTACAGTAATGGCGTTTTTTTATAAAGTCCTTTTACAAAGTTCAGTGTTTCATAAATTTTTATTCACGTTTTCTTCATTTTCATAGCCGACACATTTCGCTGTACTTATATAGCAACCTCGCTCATGACATCTTTAATCTTAGAAATAATCTTTAATCTTTAAATACTGTATACATATGATTAATATTAAACAAATTGGGTGGATTAAAAAATCAAACAAAGTGTGATTTGGGGCACTCCTCTATACTGCTTCTAAATATTACAGCAATTTTGATTACCCGGAATTGTTTTAAAAGCTGTGAGGCGACTAACGGTTGGGCTGTCGCTACTAATTAGCAAAGTTTCGGGGATAGTCTACAATGGGACTCCATTTGCGTGCCCGCTATGCAATGGTCACTTTTTACTGGACTATTCAAAATTAAGCCACTTGTTTCCTTTGAATGGTGTTTTCGCGGGAAGGAAGGGAACTTTTTGTAGTCATTACTCTTGAAAGTTTTGTGTTGGTGGTTTAGATTTGAGTTACTTTATTTTTAAATTATCTTGAAAGAGTAATGAATTGTTTGTCTGTTTACGTGTAACTGATAATCCAAAAATACCATCTTTTTTTAATTACTTTACAGTCAGGTAGGCGCGCCACATTAGTAAAAATTTGGGAAAAGTAGGAAAAAGAAATGCCCTCTTATAACAATATTAATTTGGATAGATCAGTATATTTAGCAGCCGAGAGGTGTAGTGGGTAGCCCTTCACCTCAGGCGTATCGTATGTAGGAGTAGTTTAAGTTCCGGCTAAGCGCCGTCAGCGCTAAGCTAGAAAGTCCGGTGAAATTGAAAACTTTAACATAAATAAACAATATATTTCAAAACAAAAGCCATAAGCGCTTCTTTTATTCTGCAACTACTTTAGCGACAAAAGCCTTGGTAATATAAGTAGAAAACATGTATACTCGTACAAGATTTCAACCCGTGATCTATGCAGTAGTTTTAACATGGATTATATCAGTCAGCCACTCAATAAACTAGGTTTTTTATCATATAGACTGCCTCACGAAGCGAGATTGAAATAATTATTCCATGTTTGTTTTTTTTCTCATATTTAATGATAAACAAATTTCATAAACAGATCGCCCGTAATAACTATATTGATTTTAATGTTACCAAATATTCATAGATTAATATTAAAATTATTACGGGCTGATTTGCCCTACCAGGATTCGAACCCGGGAATTCTTGCATGAAAGGCAAGGCCACTTACCTCCATACCAATCATTAACTCTATTATTTATGACCCTTATCATTAACTGTATTGATTAATGCCATAAAAATACAGGGTGCTGCTTTCCGGATTTTAGCCGGGTCAGTTTCCGGGTCTGGCATGCTTATTTTCAAATAAATTTAAATGAGGTTTTTCTTATTTTTAAAAATAAAGTAATATTTACTAAGATTTTTTTTCAGGAATGACTTTTATCAGGTAACTTTTATGAGTAGAATAATTTTAAGAATTTGACATAGTTTTTATGGAAATTCTTGTCAATTGTCGAAGCTATTCTCAAGATAGAATCGGAGCATACTCACAGATCGACGGGTGGTTGCCATTTTTCAATTAAGTAACGAACTAACTTATCTGAGCATTGAACTTTCAGCCCTACATCAAACAAACCTTGGAATAACTTATTCTTGGATAGCTAATCCATCATTTTGAATGAGCGTAATGAATGACAAAGTTATCAGATATTTTGCGAAGTTACCACTTTCAGAGGCAATGAGGAACAATAGACAACTTTTTAAATGTATTCCAAATCAACATGTGCCAAAACAAACACAAACAGCTGATTGAACAGTTCATTCATCATCTAGTAATCCATGGATAACCCGTAATACCACTAAAATACGACGGTATAAATATAAATAAATATATAGGCATAGTGTTTTAATTCCTAGACTTACAATTGATGAAATTCAAAAAAATTGCTTATTTCGAGGATAATATGGATTTATTCTTAAGATTTAGTCTTATTCTACTTTGATGAAATCCGGCCTTAATGTTACACTAAAGCTAAAATGTATTAAGTGTAATGAGACCTATATAAAGCTTCTCGCAGCTAAATTGTGAAATAAAAAACTACTTTGTTCTATATAACATAGAAAACATGTTCTTAAATATTATATGTGACACCAATCTTGTCATAATGGACGCCATTATTTTATACTGAATTTTCATCACAATGTAGCATTAAATAAAGTAGTTTTTTAAATGACCATTTAACTGAGATGAGTTTTAGCGAACTTTATATATGTCAGCCCAAGACAAATACGGAATACTTACCATTATTCTAAAAATAAAAACTATAATCTGGGTTTTTCAAAAGGTTCATACAAAAACACACAGGTTTTCGATAAATAAGTTAACCGTATTGTACCGTTTTACTTATCGCACGTTTATGTTAATTTCAATGTCCTACTTGTTGAACCTTACCTTTATTTACAGAAAATAGAAAGAATGTACCTAAGCAAACAACGTGTATTACCTAGAGACTAATACTCCTATTAAAAGTAGGCTTTCGGATTTTTTTTAATGAATGATTGAATCATTGAATCATTGAAGCGAAAACTTGTAATTGGCGCTCATTTAACAAAGAAACATTTATTGTTATAATAGCTGTAAGTTTTCCAAAAAGTTGTAAATAAATAAATAAAATAAATCTATCGGTAATTCAGTTGATCTAATGAAACTAAGATAAAAACATATATTTAGTTCGAACAAAAAATTCTAGAATCGTACGAAACTTCCAGTTTTTTAGACTTCACTGCTATGGCTGGTCCATTCTTGCCAAATTTTTGTTTGTTCAGGATCTGAGTGCTTTTATATATGCATGCACGATGTTTCCATCTGGTTCACTGTGTGGCTGTTTGTGTCACATAATGTTGTCCAACTGTTCAGGATGCTCGCTTAAGATTCCTTTATATAATATGTTCTGAGGACCCTTACCATAATGCAAATGTTATAAAACTTTAAGTATTGATCAAACGTGATAAAAATGGTCCAGATACATAAACTTTATTTTAAGGGTACACAAGCTTGTTTGTTATTAACATAAAAGCTCTGAACGACATTGGAGAGAGCATCGATAGATTCTTTGTCTATTAATAAAAAAATCATGATATATCGTCAGCAAACATTTAAATATCGTGAGTTTTGCCTGCGATATATAGGGTAGATAATTTATATAGACTAGGAAAAGATATGAGCTCAGAATTGAAACTTGAAGTACTCCCATCTCTACAACCCACCCAGACAACTTTCAAAAGCCTGAGCTCAGTGCCCTTTATGCCGTAGTGTTGGATTTTCCTGATAAAAGTATCATACTGAACGCAATCAAACACCATAGATAAGTAACAATAAATACCCACAGCATCTTGTGACTTTTCCCAGATATCAACAATAACTTCAAACTGTTCAACACCTGCGTCCAAATTGTTAATCACTTATTGTTTCTGAAATGAGCCAAAAGTTGATTGAAAATATTTTTTTCAAAAAATGTACCATAGGTAGATAATATTAAAATTGGTCTAAAATTATAAGTGGTCTGTAGGGCTACCAGATTTAAATAAAGGTATTACTTTATTATACTTCCTAAAATCAGGTGACTCCAGTTGCAATACAGTTCTTAAATGAGTAACTTTAATAAACTATATGTGTATAAGTTTATTTGCCTAAAGTAAATGTTTTATTATTAATGTGCTGTATCCGATTTAAAATTTAGAGTAATTATGACCAACTGTGATAGCTAATAATTAGCTTTTAGTGACTTAAGTAAGTGTTAGTTTTGTAAAATTAGTTGTTGTTAAAAAATGAAATATTGTTATAAGGTAAGGAGCTATTACAACTTTAATAGAATATAATGTTTTCATAGATATATCCCATAGAGCAGTTGTGTTCTTAATATCAATTGTCTTAAAAGTTTTAATAATATGAAACCTGTCTATGGGTTGAAATCCACCTTGCGCTCACTTACATAGCCTTTTAGCAATTTTTCGGCTACACAGGCGGTGAATTCAACAATTTTGTAGTCGTAACTGAAATATCAGCAGTATACTTCTCAAACGCAGTCGCAATTTTCATTTGTACTAATGATATTATTTTATCAATAATTATAATAGTTTTGCTATTGATTATGTTCCAACTAGTTTTCGTCTGATTAGTACAATTTTTTGTCTTGTTACTGACGTGTAAAGAATTACTTAACGTTATGGGTCAAACATTTTTTTAAATTTTAGAGTAATTTGTAACATAACTGCAAAACCCGACGCTTTTATTGTATGATTTCTTATGATGAAGATCATATAGATGCTTTTTACTGATATGTATACCTATGGTAGCCTAATCACGGAATGATTTACAAGGGTTTGTAGAAATTTTTTTTTTTGGAGGCAATTTCTTATTTTGTCTTGTATACGCCTTATGAACTTAAGGTATCATATTATTCACTTACATTATTATTGTGGGGTATATTGGGCATATTATTAATTATATCATCCGTAAACCTAAAACTCTCCAAATGCTCATTATTGACTGGAACGACCACAATGTTCTTCTTAACCTATTTTTCCTTGTGGTATTTATTTATTATTGATGACATAACTGGACTTACATCACTGGAGATATTATCTATCCAAGTTGCACTGGTTGCTTTCATTCTAGTGGGCTCTAAGAACAGGTTAGTAAGATTAAAACATTTAAATTGATTTATGAACTTGTTCCGTGAACTTGGCTCTTCTAATAAGTCAATATTTAAATCCCAACACACAAATATTTACTTATTTTTTCTACATAATTCTTACAAAATACTCAGGCTTCGTCTAAAACTATCTCAAAACCGTCAAAGGAGATTTTGGGCGGTTTGTAAACACAAACAATTATACAGTATTCCAACTCCACACAGGCTATTTCTATACAGTTCGTTCAGTTGAAAAGCTAACTAAATCTTTTTAGATTCCTTACATTTTAAGAATTTATTTATTATAATCAACGGACCACCATGTATTGCTGTATTACCGTTGAATGAACTAGCAACTTGGTGCTGATCAAAATTATAAACTGTATGATTATACAGTAAAAAATGTTACTAGGGTAATTTTTTTTTTGAATGGATTTTAGAATCGATTCCCTTAAATACCCAAAGTAACATCCAGGCAGAGTGGTACACTACCACGTGCCTGCCAGAATTTTTTGCTGCTGCGAGCAACAAACGACCTTGAAATCCACCTTACATTCACTTGTATAGTTTTTTAGCAATGATACGGCTGCCGTAGGCGATGATTTTAACAATTTTCTAGTCCAAACTGGAATATCAGCAAAGTTCTTCAAACGCTGTCGCGATATTTTTATCTATAATAATTATATTATTATTTAACATTTATAATTTTAAACTAGTTATTTTGGTCTTTTTTCAATAAACAAGACAAAATTTGACAATATTGCATGCTCTTTATAAAGTTAGATACAGTAAAGATAAGTTTTAAACAAATCTTCAGAAGTCTTATTTTAACGCTGTTTTATAACGCTAAAGTTTTATTGTAACGCTGTTGGTTTTCTTAATAAAGTAAAATAAAAAATAAAAAAAAGTCAGTTTATATTTACAAAATAAACGTACAACGGACATGAATGTCCACAGAAAAGTACATAACCATAATTCTCATGTCACTAAAGTCTAAATAAATAAAAAAACAAAAAAAGTCGTAAGGGTCTTAAAATTTGTTCATACTCTCAAAATCACACGAAATAATTGTCAAATAATATATCCTATTATTACATGATACTCATTATTACAAAGCCTAAAAATCAACCATATACAAAGTATTTATTTCTTCAGAGTAAAGTTTAAAAAACCTCGATAAAAGATAACTTGAGAACGCTACTAGCAATCAGTATCGCATGGGCTTATGCGAGCGACGCCCGCGCAAATCAATTTAGTAGGCAACAAGCGCGCTTGCGCACCGGTACCGACAGAACTACAGATAATAAAAAATTTGAGTTTTACTAGTGTCTAGTGAATTAATGCTGTGATATTTGAAGGTTTGTAAGTAACTATACGTGGCCTTGTTTATGGGTTTAAATGATAGAGTCTGTTAATAAATTTTGTAGTTTTTATTTTAATTTTATCAACGAATTAAATGATTGTCAAGCCGTGACTTGTCATTAATATTGTTGTTCTGAGTTCGTCGTTATAGGGAATACTGGCCGTGGTCAAGGTGAAAGGGCTTGTAACTTTATAACATTTAGCAATTAGAAAAGAATGCTGTTATAAAGAATGACGAATACGAGTAGTATAGCGATGTTTTGAATGATTAATGATAGTTAGTGTTTGGTATTTAATCGAAGTTATTAATATTATTTCATTTGTGTTATTTACCGAGGCAATGACCTAATAAATTAGAATAATTAACAGTATTAATTTTAGTTCTTGTTGGTTGTAAATACTTAGGCATCTACATCAGGAGTCAAAGAAAGGTTCGAAACCTGACAGATCGAAATTTTTGTAACAAATAAAGAAATGTTCTTATATGTTTATGTTATATTTTTTATTTATAACTTGTGTATTGTGTGTATTAATACTATTAATAATATTTATCTTATTATATTAAACTTAATGTGAAATATATAGTTTACTTTAAAGAAAAGCTTTTAACGTAGCGCACATGGTGTCCGGACTTCAATAAGACACAGAATAATCTTTTTTTATAATATCTTATTTTGTATGTTCACACAAATATGTACAGTTTTAATTGAAAAATATTAATCTATTCCTTGGAACTATAAGAAATGTTTAGGGGCGCTACTCTCATGTACAGTTCGCCAGTCCGAAGTGGTTTTGCTTTTTTGTTTGTATTCGTATTGCGTTTTTGAAGTATTGTAGAACCACCCTGATAAACGTTGTTTATTGTTTTTCATTCAAGATGATAATCAGCCAATAACTTTAGGAAACAAGACCAAATCTTACACACAATCTTGTGTTTATTTTTCAAAAATTTTGCTGTTGCTTCTTAATTATTAAAGATAAAACATTTAAATGCTTTTATTCATATAAATTCAAAAGAATAATATTACAACCTTCTGTTAGACTTTTATTTCCGTGGAAAATCCGCTTTATAAAGTAACAAACAAGCGTAGGTACAATTTACCAAGTAACCTTTAGGTCGATTCCAAATAACAAATTATTTATGCATAATTTATATCTAAACGTAAATAATTTGTAAAACAACATTAAAACTCACCTTTATCATATTATTTTTATTCCTTTTTTCCTTTTACATAGTCGATTTGCGTCAATGCAATCGACTATGTCAGTCATTTTTTTTATTTGTTTATTATTATAGATTTTTTTTGGTAAAAGAATTTTACATGTATACACCGCACAATATATTTTATCTCTGTGGAAATTAGTCGCATATTTAATAGCCATCCTGCATAAACATGTAACTTAAATATTTCCAGCCCTTCCAGTGAACTTTAATATTTGTTCAAAAATAATTTGTCAGAAGTTTTTATTACAACAGATATTACGATAAGTTCCTAAAGTAAATAATAAACTTGTATCATCATTTTACATTAGATACAGATAATGGAAGACTACAAAGATTGTAGTTTTTTGGCAGCAAATATAATTACTTTAAGTTATAGAACTATCTTGGTTGAACAGTATTGTTTATGAAAGACATAAATTTGATTTTGCTTACCAACTGATTGTATAATAAAATAATACAGTTTTTTTATGAAAATTAACCTCTTGAGCGTGAATGTACCATCGGCGATAAAAGCTTAACGCTTAAAGAATTTAATTTTGATAAGTAAGATAAGTAAGGGTTGGAACTAATTTATGGATTGCACTGTAATTATTCCTATTATATTCCAACATTTGTGAAAACCCATAATTGTTTAAATAAATTGATTTAGATTTTCCATCTATTTTCGATAAAAATTTTTTTCTTTGATTTCGAGCATACAATTTTACGGTACCTGTGTGTCATATCTGACCTTCGATCATTTTTAATATTCCCTTGCTCCGATGGTTATTGAAGGGAACATTTGAATGACGTCTACAATACTAAATGTAATACGAAAACCCGATTTTTTATTTATATTTACGGATTGGATTTTTCATGAATCAGCGAATTAAAATAATTGTGTCTGATTAGTTTGCTACCAAATGTCTTGGATTTTATCTCATATGACTATTATGTATTAGTACGTTTGCTTCTAATGTTAAGATTTTTTGCAGAATATTCATATAATTCTGCGAAACACGATTTTCGTGATTGTGTGTAACATCGCAACATGCCTTTGTAACATCGCATTCGATCAGAGAACATTTGAATGTCGTCTCATTGTAATTTTGTAATCTACTTGTCACCAATATGTGAAAACTATTTTCAGCACATCCATTTACAGAATTAAAATTGCCAAAACTAAAATCATTGGATGAAAAATAATTCACTAATTTATGACGTTACGAATTCTTAGACATTACTTTGATAAAAACAGAAAAGACTTCTCTTTGCCTTTGTTGAGTTGCTTTATATATGTATAACATTGGTTTCTCATCAATTTCACTATACAGCTGCCCAAGAAAATGGTCTACTACCTAGACATAGCTTTCTGTGTGAAATGAAATGAAATATTTATTTCTCAACATTGACAATTACGTGTTCTTATTGACGTCAAATAAAACATAACTACCACGAGTTCGAGAAAATCTTCATGAAGGGTATATTTATTACAAAATAAATTTACAAAGTCTCTTTATGTCTATACAAAATTATTCTTATCTGCATCTGATAGCTCGGCAAGTCTCCCTCCCCCCAAGTATCCAAACAAACACCCTCAAACGGCGCCCGTTCACGAGTTAACGCGGGATCCAGCCATCGCCCTCCTCAACCATATTAGAGGAAGGTGAGCGACCCGTCACCCGACATGTAACCGAAATAGGTGTGAGATTGAGTCAGAATACTGTTGCAAGTGAAAATCAACTGTGTTGTTTTATGACGTGCCAATGAACATCACCCTTAGGGTGACAGGCCACGTTTTTGGCGCACTGTACGTTACAGTTTCAACCTAAGAGTTGGTATGTTTTATCTAGTTAACTATTATCTGTACTTACTTTTAAAAGTCACTTCAAAGGAAGTAATTTTATAACAACTGTTAATAACCTACATACAGCTCGATAAACAAGTACACTGTTACTGTATTATTTTGCAAAGGCGCTTGACCAAAAAACACTATTAATAGTTTCACAAATATTTGTGGTAAATACAGTTTGTGGACCATCTGTCCAGTCCGTCATGCGATCGTCTCATTAGGAGACTAATGGGATTTGACGTCACGAGAATTAATAAACTAAATAATTCAGGAACAATCTTCTTTCTTTCCCGATATCGTTGTCACGGCTGAATGAGGTTTCAAAAGAAATATATTTGAAGACCGAGTAGCATAGTGGTTAGCCTCATGCGCCGAAGGTCAGGAATGTTTGTTCCCGGATCATGGTTGTTGATATTTATATATGCATGTTTATTCTAGGTTCCCACCTAGTTCGCTGTATGGTCATCCATAACACAAGCTCTGCTTACTTTGAGGCCATACAGTTGGTGTTTTGTTGGTGTTGGCCAGACAGATGTGGGGATTTATTTATTTATTTTATTGATGACCATATAAATGTCGTCAGTAATTTTACATGCGATAAAATGGGTTAATTTCGTTTGGTCAAATCTGAACTGTGCAATTTAATTTTTATTGAAGTTTTAATATTTTAATTAAACATCGTTGATACTTTTAAATAGCGAAACTGTTGTTCTTAACTGAGATTGGTTTCTAATAATGTATTGCACCAAAGACTTTACCCGTTGTACTGTAACTAGCCGATTTGCGGCCATTTGTTTCTTTGTGTTCAATTAAAAAGGAACTATAAATTAATATTTTTGCTGCAAACAATTGTTCAGGTCTACAGAAAAGCATATATAAGCACCCTTTGTTCAGAAGAAGCACTGTCCTCAAAGAATAAGCGGCCAAAACTTAGTTACATGTTATGATATATATACGGAACCGTTAAAAGTCATAATAACAAAACAACAAAAAAACTAAAGCAAGTAGACGCAAGAAATAACTAGATGATTAAATAACTCAGTCAAGTACTCTAAGACATAAACTTCACGGTGCTACGAGTATCAGCAACCACGAACAGGAACCGACTTAACTGTCCTTGTAAAAAAAAATTAGGGCGAAATTAAAAAAAAATTCAAAATTCAAAATATTTTGTTTTCTTTTAGGTAAAAATATATATATTACACTTGGTGAAAGTGTTCTTTTTCTTTACCTTCGTCGAGATTGCGTTAATACAACTTAACTTTGGCTTTTAAAAGGTATTATGGGTAGACAGAGAAAAAAAACCCTTCGGCACCCTTTTAAACCAAATCTTTAATAAAATACTTGGGGTAGAAGGTAAATTTGACTACAACATGAAAGAAACACACGCATGATAGCTAATTACGCGTGCTAATGAAATGTCGCAGCCTAGCTGTTTACATTATACCATACAAAGTGCATATTCCAAGACCGGAAAAACATAATATTTGAACTTTTTTGTCGTTATCGGCAAAAATATCTATTTGTACTTTCAAGAGCTTAAATGTCATGATAAAAAATTTCTAGGTATTTTGAATAGTAAAATTTTAAGTTAGGTAAAAAAAGGTGTATGTCAGTTATAAGTATAAAATAACCAAAACACATGCGAAGCATATACTTCATGATTAGCTTCTGATTTATGCTAAGGAATTACGAACGTATCCTCATAGGCACATAGCACTCGTATTTATTGTATCATTATAAATTTTTCATAATTTAAAAACTTTCATCGAGAAATAAGTATATTACGGGAGCTTAAATGTTATATTCTGAATTATTAAACCAGAATCAAAGATAATGTTTTTATTACTAAAATTAAATATACATATAATACAATCCCCGAAATTTTTTTTTTCTCCACCTGTTTACCTTGACTGAAACACGTCGAATTTATTACCAAGTGTAAAAATTACATAAATTGCATTGTTATTAAACAATTATTTAATCAAATACCTTGGGTATGACTCAGACACTTTAAATTAATTTATAAGCACTTTATATCTGAGTGATGAGAATTGTTAAAATTAATTGAATTGCAAAATACCGACATGCAACGTTCTAGTAGTTTTGTATAAAAATCTTTGTATTAAAATAATGTCCGTATACTGTCAATAAAGAAGAATATTTTTTTAGGTTATTTGTGTCTTCAGCCAATTTCAAGGTAACATTTCTAAATTGATTCCTCTCATACAGTGGAACCTTTCTAAATAAAGGACAATTTAATAAGATAAATCATAAATTTATGTACCAATAACTTTAATTTAAAATGAATTATTACAAGCTTATACGCAAAAGCACTAGTTATTCAGATCTTTATTTATTTATTTATTGTAACAAAAAAATAATACAGTGAGGGTACAAACTCTGACTGCTGAACTTGCGTAAGCTGTTTGTCGGCAGTCAGTTAATTCACAAAGCAAGAGAAACTTATCTCTTATACTAAGTTTAAACGTATATAGAAAATCAATACATTATTTTACAAATAAATATGATTCAACAATATGCGCATTTGTGTGTACGAATGCATGTGTATTTGTAAAAAGAATATAAAAGGGTATGTGTAACGTATTGTAAACTGATTATTCAGTAAGCTAAGCGAGCAGGCGGAATGCGGCCTGTTCAATCCTTTTCAATTTATGAGTATAAGTTAAATATGCGAACAAAGTGCCGGTCAGAACTTAGCTAGGTACTGGTATACAATACTGTATTATTGTTTTAATTTTCGTAGCCGAATTAAAAGAAGCCACGTTTTGACAGTCGTCTAGTTGGCTTGGTCGTGTGGTACTAAAAACAATAGTTTATTAAAATACAAATGTCAAATTAGTTATGTATAATAAATAATAATCGATAAAACCATTAGCAAATATTATATAAAGAGACTAAAGTCACGGAAACAAAATCAAAAATCATAATTGGAATGCAACCAAACAATATTTCTTTTTATAAAATGTAATCCGATGAGTCCGTCAAGTAGCTTCTATCCGTACTTACTGAAACGAGGAAATGATTATCGTGCTGTATCTCATAGTAATGATGATATCGAGTGATTTGTAAGATTACACAAACGAGTAAGTGGTAATTAAGAAAGGTGATGTTATTGTCTGGGTACAGTGTGGTACAATGGTTATGATATAAATAGATATTATTATAAATAAAAAATAAATAAATTATATCATCTAAAGGGTTCGTTTGTATGGACTGTTCGAAAGCAATTAATTCTTAAAGTGATTATTTTATAGTATCCTTTCAATTCAGTATGATTCGGAATTAAGCTGGATAGGATGATAGCTTTGGGAAAAAACTATAAATTTTTAGTTTTTCTACTTTTATTTTATAATTTATTATATAAAAGAAACAAACGGCTATTAAAGTTTATAAAATATTCCATTAGCCTTAACTTTGTCTCGAGGTTACACGACGGAGACTTTGTTTACTGCGTTAATTAATTTAGAATTTTACAATCCTAAATAAATGTATAATACAATTATAGAGTTGAGTATTAAAGAGATAGAGAATTATTGAGTTGCATTGAAGTTTTTTTTACGTTTTTGCATACGAATCTAGAGTAAATAAATATATTTTTTGACTAGAAAGATATAGCGGCAGGTCAAAATCAAAATCTTGTATTTCAAAATAGAAAAATATACGATTTTTTAATATTCTGACTTACTAGGTATTTAACTGTACTCAATAGTTAGGGTGCCGAAAACAGCGATTTTCTTACGTATTTTCAAATTATAAATCTTTAAAAATCAATCAGAAAACAATTTTGAAAACCTAGTAAGATCTGTACACTTGGAAGAAAAATTATCCACGTTTCATTCTGTGTTTCGAATTTCTGAGATTAATTTTAAATTTGAGTGAATTTAGAAGTCAAGAGTCGCCGATGCAACCTTTTTTTTTCGGTATTCCTATTGTGTGTGTTCTTATTGTTTTAAATAACACAACAACAATGTATCTCTCTACCGCTCTAGTATTTTGAGAGCCTTCAATAATGAAGAAAAAAAAAACTGGCTCTAATTACTGTGTTTACATTTTGTTATTTACTTAATAATATTATCATTAAACAATTAATTTTATAGGTAACGGGCTTTAATATATCTTTCTAGTCAAAAAACGTAAAAACTTAAATGCAACTCTATAATTCTCAATCTCTTTAATCCTTAATTTAATGTAATAACAGTCAATGAAAATACATTATTGAAAAAAAATTAAAATACGTAACTACCTTAATTATATAAAACCTTCGTGAAGAAGAACTGGCAAGACACATCACGGGTAACTTTATGAATTAGTATTCAATGTAGAATATTAATTATTAACGTCGTTCGAAGGTTGACGATAGAATATTTATTTAAGTTGGTCTGAGTGAGCGTCGCAAGCTATATAATTACGTAACTACCTAAATTATAATTTCTTCAAATGTTCTCAATCAAACTGAAAATGTTCGTTTTGAATATTAAACATATTCAAACAACCCATGTTGGGATTCTAGGCAGCAACATCCAGGAAGACTCGCCGCACTCCTTGTTTGGTCTGTTCACCGTCGTCTGCCATACTGAAAAAATATTGGGGCGCTTCTTCTGGACATCAGTTACTATTATATGTTTTAAAAAATCAGTATAGTAGGTACTTAGTGCGTACATAGTACATATACTTACACACCAATTATAAAGTCACAACATAACGTATATTCTGTATGTAGAGTGTTTCTTTACAACAGCTATAGGGACCTCAGAACTTCCCGTACCGTAACCTTGATGTTGTGTTTATTTACGTAATAATGGAATATAATTTATGATAATAAATAAATTTAAAATATTTTAAAATTAATATTAAAATATACGCTGTGACACAAATTAGGTAAAGTAAAGGTGAAGTTACATACCTATTTAAATGAAACAAGGTCGACAGGAAGGTTCGTAAAGTTTCTTGCCAGTTTTTCTTCACGAAGGTTTTTTCGAACTGGTGGTAGAGTCATGTTTTATTTGACGTCAATAAGAACAAGTAATTGTCAATGTTGAGAAATAAATATTTCATTTCAGGAGTTCTGATTTACTAACATTCCACAATTACTAGTATATTATACAAGGCACAGACTGTTATGAACTTATTTAATTGATGTTTTTAGAAACTATGCAGGATCCGAAGAACCGTCAGACCAGTTTTCCAAACATCCAATACCCGGTTTACCGCGAAACGCCACCAAGTAATGTCCAGCAGTGGATCAAAGGGAAGCAAATACAAGATGGCGCTGAAGGTCTGTGGCGTATTCACAATAAGTTATACGACCTCACAAATTTTGTGTCTTTACACCCCGGGGGACAGCAATGGATTGAATTTACAAAGGTATGTGTAGAGAGGTTATTTAAATGTTTTAAAATAAAGGACGCCTCTCATAAAGCTACTCTAAACAAAAAATTCAACCAATAATATAATAAGCAAAGGAATCAAAATCCAGCAATCGAACACGCGCCCCCCCTGATGGTACGTGCCAGTACATCATTAGTCGAGGGTGATTTATTTATTTAAAGTCATTGTAATTATTATATCGACCGAACGATTCTCGCTCCGATCGCCACGCGGTGCGGACGTGCAAGACCCCGTTCTCCGTTGATCGGTCCCTTCCCGATATTCCGTGGCGCTCAGTCTACTGACGTCACAGTTTAGCGTGTTGGTTCCGTGCTACGGATTTCAAGGTTTTTCTACTCCCTCTAAGTGCTATCGAAGTGCGTTTTTTCTTTGCGACTAAGCCTCTTAGTCTTCAAAGTGCTGTGCTAAGTAGTGTTGTGCTTGTGCTGAGTGCAGTGTTGTGCCCAGCGTAAGTAGTCTGGTCTCAGTACAAAGGATACTTAACGGTGACAACGAATTTGTACTGAACCAGTCCTTTTATTTTAATTTTATTTCTCTTCTCTATTTTATTTATTTTTTTCTTCTACTTTCATATTTATTTTTATCATATCTGTGTGTTTTTCGTGTGTACTTGTCCTTTCTGTCGGTAAAGGTTGACCCTAACGCGGTCAAATCTTTACCTGCGTACCCTTTTTTTTTAGGTTTCTAGGTAGCGGCCTTCGGCGTACTACGGTTAGTTTTAAGTTATTCTCCCCAGCCCCCCTACCGCTGGTAGGGAGGTTTGCCGCTAGGGTTCGCTAGGTTTTTATTTAGGATCTCTAGGCATTTGTTATATAAATAGGTGCTAGATTTGCTAGGGAACCTAGGCATACATTATTTATTTATATATCACATATTGTAATTCCAAGCCCTCCAATGGATCTTGTAAACATTCTTAGGTCATTTGCCCAGGCGCTCGTTGCGTCCGGCGCCAACTTATCAGATGACGTAATAACGCAGGCCTTACAGGTATCTATCGCGTCCCCGGCCCCTCAGGCCTCAACGCCGGCCCCTCAAGCCTCAACCCCGGCCCCTCAGGCCTCCAACGTCCAGACCTCTCAGGTCTACAGCTCTCCCGCGTCTCCCGCCTCGTCCGAGATGGACTGCGAATAGGTCGCACCCTCTCACGCGTCGCGTCGTAAGCGTACCGCTCCCGGGAGCGACTCCGAACCCGCGTCTGATACGTCGTCAGATGCCGTCACCTAAACCGGCTCTCCTGAGCCCGCGTTTCAACTTGTCGCCAAGCGCTCCAAGAAGCGCTCGAAGAAAGCTTCGGTATCATCAATACCCGAGCACTCCCCGGTGTCTTCAACACCAGCCCCCACGTCGATAAAATCGCTCGAAGTAACCGCGTCTCCGTCGGTCCCATCGAAGCCAGCGACGCGCTGCGCTCCCGTCCCGCCGAAACCTCAGCTCCCTCCGCCCGTCTTTCTCCGCGAGAAAGCGCGATGGACCGCAGTTTCAAATCTTTGCAAAAACGCAGGCGATACAATTAAAATTCAGGTCGCGACCGTCGACGACTTCCGCGCGTTCACCAGGTTACTTTCTTTAAAAAAAATCGCTTATCAAACCTACGCCCTCCCGGAGGAGCGTAAGATCCGCGCAGTACTACGGGGCGTCCCGTTCGAGCTCGCGAATGAAGAAATCCTCGAGGACCTTAAGTCCCAGGGTTTCCCGGCCGAAGCAGTGCACAAGATGCACTCTAACCGCGGTAGGCGTTTTCCGTTAGCTTTAGTTATCTTGTCGAATACTCCCAACTCGAGGGAGATCTTTAGAGAGGCTCGCACAATTTGCGGACTCTCAAATATCTCCGTCGAGCGTCCCAACCCCCTCGGTCACCCTGGGCAGTGCCACCGCTGGCAGCTCTACGGCCACGCAGCGGCTAACTGCTCAGCTCCCCCCAGGTGCGTTAAGTGCCTGGATCCACACATTACGAAGGAGTGCACTCGCACTCCCGAATCCACTTCCCCCCCTGCCTGTGTGCTGTGCGGCCAGTCCGGTCACACAGCTAACTACAGGGGTTGCCCGCGCTCTCCGCGCTCCACCGCCAAGAGGGTAGCGCCTAAACCGGCGCCGCCGCTCACTCCCGCTAACTTCCCGCCGCTGCGCAACCGGGGTCCCCCGGAAGCAAAGCCCGTTCAGCCGACGCCTACTCCGGCTCTGTCTTGGAGGCAGCATCCGGCTGTCCCGCCTGCACCTTCCCGACCCATCCCAGCTCCCGTAGCTTCCGTAGGGCCGCGCCCTGCTTTGTCATCTTCACCTCAGTCGTCGCTGGCTGAGGACATGAAGACCGTGTTCG
Organism: Marasmarcha lunaedactyla; assembly: GCA_923062675.1. NCBI lineage: Eukaryota > Metazoa > Arthropoda > Insecta > Lepidoptera > Pterophoridae > Marasmarcha > Marasmarcha lunaedactyla. The sequence goes on from OV281344.1 coordinate 4,965,302, forward strand.
ACGTCATTCAAAACGTCGACATTTCGGAAATTTCTGTTCTCGCACGCAAACTGCGAGCCGCCCGCTCTCCTCAAGAGCGTTTATTTGCGTTAGCCGAACATCACTCGCTTCTAAGTTCGTTATAAATTTTATTTTATTTTATTATTATTATTTTTTTTTTGTATAAATTCGTAAATAAGCAATATAATGTCTAGACCCGCAAATCCCGCGTCCGGTCGTATCAAACCAAAGGGCTTATCCCTAGTTTCTTTTAACGTTCGTAGCCTTAATACTAACCTTCCTGAGCTCAAACTGTTCCTTCAGAACAACGAGCCAGACTTAATGCTTCTTAAAGAGACGTGGCTAACTCCAAACTGCTCCAGGGGATTCGCTATACCTAAGTACGCGTTTATTCGTAACGACAGGCCCAACTCCGACGGTTTCGGCGGCACTGCTATTTATTACAAAAGAGGATTCCATTGCTGCCCTCTCCCTACTCCTCCTCTCCTCAACATAGAAGCCACTGTGTGTAGATTGGCTATGACTGGTCATCCGACCATCATCATAGCTTCAGTCTACATACCTAGTGGAACCAGACCAATCGGCAGCTACTTTGAGTCCATTCTCGCCCTCGGCCATTAAGTCATTATGTTCGGAGACTTTAACTCCAAACATACTGACTGGACGTGCCTATCAACCAACACCAGCGGTATCGCTCTCCTTGCCATCACAAATTCACTTGACTTAGATGTCATCTCACCCATCACTCCCACCCACTATCCCGACAACCCGAACCACTCTCCTGATATCCTCGACTTTGCAATAGTCAAGCGAATCAACCTCGACCTCAGGTCTATCGAACCTCTCGATGACCTAGGTTCTGACCACCGCCCCGTCTCCCTCGTGCTAGGACCGCCGAACGATAACGTTACCTCTCCTAAGACCTTTACCAACTGGAAAGGCTTTAAAAATACGTTAGTTTCAGTCCTAGAGGCCCCGAACTCTCCACTCGCGATCTCTCCCGAACAATTAGATAGCCCGGATAAAATTGATTCATTAATAAATTCTCTCACTGATGCTATCAACTCAGCCATCAGTGACAACAAAAAGGTTGCTAAGCAAGGCAAACCCACGCTTCCCTTAGCCGTTAGCAATCTTATTAAAGCTAAGAACGCGGCTCTCCGAAGAGCCAAGAAATATCCCACGCCCGCCTATAGAACAGCTGCGAATCAGCTTCAACGTAAAGTTAGGTCTTGCCTCGCGGAACTCCGAGACGCTCAGATAAACGATCTCATGGCGAATAACTCTCCGTCCCACCAAGCGTACTATAGCACGGCCCGAGCCTTACGCGTAGACACCGCCTCTCACGTTCCTCCTCTCACTCGTCCCGATGGCACTACTGCCTTTGAAGTCGAAGAGAAAGCCGAATGCTTCGATGACAGCATTGCCGCACAATGCTCGCCCAGCACGCAACCTGCTGATCCCTCACACATCCAGGCAGTGGAGGACGAAGTCCTTCGCAGAGACTCTCTCCCCATCACCGCCGACCCTGTCACAGTCTCTAATGACGAAATCTTGCTTCTCATTAGAAATCAAAAGTCCAAAAAGGCTCCGGGTGCGGATGGAATTTCCAACCACGCACTTAAGCACCTGCCTCACCAGATGCTTACCTTGTTAGCTATCATTTTCAATGCCTGCTTCGACCATAGTTACTTTCCAAAAGCTTGGAAAGAAGCGACAGTCATAGGCATTTCCAAGCCGGGTAAACCTCTAAACGTCCCGGCTAATCACAGACCCATCAGCCTCCTCAAGGCAATGTCTAAACTTCTCGAGAGAGTCATACTTTCTCAAATGCGGAACCATCTGTTTCCAACCGATGGCGATCCTCTCATTATTCCCCATCAGTTCGGCTTTCGCGCTAAACACTCCTGCCCTCAGCAAGTCCATCGAATCGTTGAGTATATACTTGACGGTTTCTATCCGCGTCGTTATAAAACAGTCGCGGTTTTCTTTGACGTAGCCAAGGCTTTCGATAAAGTCTGGCACAGCGGTCTCGTTTATAAACTCTACAAAATAGGCTTACCGGATCGCCTAGTCAGGTTAATAGCGTCGTTTCTCAAAGACCATACGTTTCGATTTAAACACGAAGGCACGCTTTCTGCGCCTCGTCCCATAAAGGCTGGAGTCCCTCAAGGCTCAGTCCTCGCCCCTCTGCTGTACACCGTGTACACCAACGACATTCCCATCCCGCCGAAAGGCGTCGAACTCGCCCTCTTTGCTGACGACACCGCACTTTGACATACCAAAGGCCACAGTGTTCGGCACCTTGTAACCAGACTCCAAAAGGCCGTAAACGCCCTTGGTGTATGGTTTCAAAAATGGCGCATCGATGTGAACCCTGAAAAGAGTTCTGCGATGCGCTTCGACCACAAACGCCGTCGTCCCGCTGGCGATCCCCACGTTCGAATGTTAGGCATTCCCATCCCCTGGAAGCGCAGTACTAAATACTTAGGCGTCACATTAGACCCGACGCTTTCTTTCAAGCCACACGTAGAAAGAGTTTCGAAACTCGCTCGTCACTACTTAGGCCGCCTAAATAGCATGTTAGGTAGAAAAAGTAAAATGTCTTTCAGAAACAAACGTACACTTTACAAGGTCTGCGTTAGACCCGTCATGACATATGCCTCGCCAATCTTTGCCCACGCCAAACCCTCCCTCCTGCACAAACTGCAGGTAGTTCAAAACCTCTTTTGCCGCAGGGCCACAAACGCACCGTGGTACGTGCGTAACGCGGACTTGCATAGAGATCTTGAACTGCCTACAGTACAACAACGTTCTTCAAACGCTCCGAAACCCATCCCAATCCTCTAGTTCGAGATTCAGTCTCATATACTACTCCTGTTTTAGATTCGAAGTTCAAGGTCGCTAGGCCTAGGAATGCGCAAGCGTACTCATCCACCAGACTGTCAGCCGATCTCGAAGCCCTTCTGGCCGCAAATTCTAATTCTAACGTAAATTCTAATTCTAACGTTATTCCTAATTCTAACGTAAATTCGAATTACGTCAATTTTATTTTGCAATTTTTAATTATTATTATTTCTTAATTATTTGATTTTCATTTTGAGCACCTTCAGTGCTTTGTATTCACCTTCAGTGCTTTGAGCACCTTCAGTGCTATGTAATCCCAGCGGGTGACCCCTTCTGGGCCCCGCTAGCGCGGCCTCTTTCTCCAATTGGCCGTCGCTCAGATGAAGGCTGAGTGGCAAAAATGCACGAGCCGACAGGGGGTTTTTAGTGGGTATGGTTCTGGTAGGCGTCGGGACGAGTCCCACATAACTCTGGAATCGCGCCATAGTATGCGTCAGGGCATTTTTATCCTCCTGCCCTTCCCGCGGAGGGGAACAAAAAAAAAATTATATCGACCAATTTTTCGTTGCCGCCCATAGTAAGCTTCAGATGAAATAGCCTTTGTTCCAGTAATTGCACTGGTCGTTCATCCCTTCGACCGGAATACAACAACGTAAACGTATTTGGATGGGGGTCAAAATAGGAAGGGCTGCAGTACCACCCCAGACTTATTCAAATTCAAAAACTTATTTCTCAAAATTGACAATTACTTGTTCTTATTGACGTCAAATAAAACATGATTCTACCACCAGTTTGGAAAAACCTTCGTAAAGAAGAACTAGTTCTTAACAAAGAATATCTAAGACCACTAAATGAAGCGATGTTAAAATATGTATCAGAATAAACTTAAAGTAATTGGATCATGCATATGTTTGTCTAGTGTTTTAATTACATATGAATTCTATTTTTTACATTTAACAACTAGCGTTATGTTGTAGTTAGCAAGTTGATTTTATTTTATTTTCATTTGGTTCAGTTCATCTTACTGTAAGAATTTAACAGAACGGAAACCCGCTTGTATGTTACGCTTGATCGCAAAAAGGGGCACTTAAAAATGATTAAGCTAAAATACCAAAATAAAATTAAATTTGAAGATTTTTTATTTTTTTTTATTTTGTGAAACAAATACAAAACAATAAACTCTTAAAACTTTGGACCTGTAATTATAATACCATTCATATTATTTAAGGCCCTACACTGGGCAAATTACCTAGAGCAGGGGTCGGCAACCTTTTGAGTCAGAAGAGTCAAAAATTACAATTTACAACATTTTTAAGTTTTTAAAGAGCCACATATATGTTTTAAAAATAAATAGTACTTGCATAAATAAAGCTTTTTGATAAAAAAAAAATCTTTTTATTCATAAGAAAAATGTTTATTTATTCATATAGTTTTTTCACAATAAATTAGATACTTAGTATGTATATGGTATTATTCGATAATCACTTATTATTTAAGTAAAAAACTAGAACAAGTAAACATTTACGGTTTAACGACAGTGACTATACGTGTCATTCTCAAAGATTTTCAAATGTTTTTTTGTTAAAAAAAATAAATAATATTTGCGCATGGAACTGAAAAGCCGCTACTTCACATCCAAAGAACCACATGTAGCTCGCGAGCCGCAGTTTTCCGACCCCTGGCCTAGAGCAATCGCCCCACACTAGCCGCGCGTCGGCGACGCACGAGTTACAGTAGCAAACGATCACAAATCAGAAAAGCACAGAGGAATCAAAATTTGTTCGTTTGAACAAATGTTAACCAGCAAAGTGTTAAAATAATGCCGACGTAAAGACATAATGCACGGTAAAAATAATAATAACAGATTTTCTTGCGTTCGTTATAAAGAAAGTTACATATCATGTATTAGTAATGTTTTTTAAATAGCAAAAAACAAAACCAAAATGGTCTGACACGGATGCTCAGCAAGGTTGTTTATAGTAGCCATTATTTTATTCTCTGGCGCAGTGAAAAGAAGCATATTAGCATCAATATTAAGCATATAATACCTTAATTAATGATATTTTTATCCACCTTTATTTTTTTTTAATTATCTATAACAGTCCAATGAAGTTAAAATTATTAATAAAAGTCGATCATCATTGATGGTTAAATTTATCCATTTATTTATTTTTTCCATTTTATACCATTTAATCTGGATTTGATTATAATCTAAGTGCCAATTCCTTTGTTCAAAACATCATACAAAGTTTAAAATATGTTACACGTGGCAATACAGTATAATGATAACACAAGCAACATTAGCATTTGGGTGCTTCATCACTGTTAAAGGCCCAAGCAAAATATGATTTAAACATGTAATTTTGCTATACCAGAACAACAAAAGTCAAACGAAGACCAACAATAACAAAAATAAGTATTTTTATAGGCGTTATTCACAAATCATAGACAGCATTATAGTATGTGAACCTAACTAATATTGTTTGCCACAAATTTCTTATTTTCGATAAATTGTATTTTATATCCTACGACCCTTCATATTTTATTTTAGCATTAAAGTGTTCTTTCCTCCGGCGATGGGTTTGCAATTCAAACATTTTTCTTATAATTCCAGGGCACGGACATAACCGAACAATTCGAAACGCACCACTTAACAGGCACTGCAGAATCTTTACTACCAAAATACTACATTCGTGAAGCGAAAACGCCCCGGAATTCCCCATTCCTCTTTGAGGAAAATGGTTTCTACAAGACACTTAAAGCAAAAATCGCTGAAAAGAGACAGGAAATACCAAAAGAAGTGAGAAAGAAAAGTGATATCGTTACTGACTGTTTGCTAGGTTTATTATTTGCTCTAACGCCTGTAAGCTGCCTGGCTTATAAGATTGGATTTATTGCGGGAGTGATGCTAACCTTGGTCAATGGATTCGTTCTATCTGGGCTGACTATATGTGCGCATAATTACTTTCATAGAACGGACAGTTGGAGGATGTATCTGTTTAATTTAAGTGGATTTTCATACTCGTGAGTATATTAACAAATATTAAAGTAAATTTTAGTCAGCATGTATGTAGGTCTTACTTTTGCCGCCCTATTTTGCAATCCAGTCTTTGACAGAATAAGTTTGTGACAGCTTGTGCTGATCGTATGGAGGACTATTGAAAAGAAAATATATTTGACTCAAGAAGTTCATGGATTCAGGACACAATTATCCTATCCGTATTGGTATTCGAACTCGGAACGAAGCTAGGCACCTTAACCACGAGATTGATGCCATCTTTCATCATCTTAATATAGCTTCTGCAACTAAATAACACAAAAAGTATTAACAAAAACTCTGCTGCGTACAAAAAACTTTTGTAAAAGGTTTTTTAATAAATAAAATTGCAAGCATGCAAAATTTTTGCAAACAGAAATTAGTCTGTTTGTCTTGGCGTAATGGACATTATTAGACTAACAAACACATGGCCTTCACAAACAAGGCTCTAAAAGTTTCTACAAAAACTGTGCCTAACGCAGAAACAAACATTTTTTGCTCTTATTATGTTCTCTTATTGTTACCTCGGTAAAATATACACTATGCGTTTGCGCGAACGATCGTACTTAGTACGTACAACACACTTACTGTAATTTTAAATAAAAATCCGATTTAACTTTGAATCAGTATATTAGCATCATTTGTGCTAAAGAAGATAAATTATTACTGTTAACAAAATTAATTTCAGTATTATTATTATTTTTCTAAACGACCGGTTATTAATTGAAAAGTATTTATTCAGTGCTTATTTTTTCCACATTTCATATGTTGATTTGTAATGTTTTCAAAAGTGTGAATTATTAAAAACTTTTTTCTTAACTGTTTTCCTGAACTGGTGGTAGAGCCATGTTTTATTTGAGGTCCTAGCATATTTTGGGAACCTCACAGACAGCGGACTTTCATTTATACCTCAAATACTTTTTTAATCTTGCCACTCCATAATCATTTTGTGAATCGCACTAAATTATCTTTATGTAACTTTTTAATACTTAACATTTATAAAAATCTGTTCAGGGGCTGTTTATAAACAATCAATTATTTCTTCTTTATGACATTAGTGTAGAAAAGCCCCAAAAATATCTAGTTATTATAGCTGTACATGGTAAAGGTTATAAATAAACTTAAACTTACAATTGAACTAATGTTTCTAAATCGTACCCGTATATAGCTAGTGTAATCGATATTATGATTAATTAGTGTTACATTATCTTTACGCAGACCCAGTGCGAATAATCATAACGGCACCTCCTTAAGTGTATTGCTATTTGCGTATGAAAATGTAAATGAAAGAATGTCATAAAAAGTGTAAATTAATTTAAAAAATATAACAAATACAGCAATTGTATGCCCCAAAGTAAGCAGAGCTTGTGTTATGGATGACCATACACAGAGGGACGGATATACACGAACTGAGAGGGGTCATCGAATAAACATACATGTATAAACAACCATGACCTGAGAACAAACATGTGTGTTCATTCCATAAATGAATGCCCCAGCCAGGACTCGAACCTGGGACCTCTGGCGAATGAGAACTGGCTATGAACCACTATGCTACGCGGCTGCATTTGCAAGGGCTCAAAAAAATGTTGTTGCTATGACGCCTCAAGTAAACTATGCTATCACTGATGCTTAAAGAACTTGCTCCAATTAGCTCTTTTTGTTAACATGTTCACAGCCGGCAACATGATGCATGATGCATCTGTTTGTGACTGAGACTGGTGCTCCAAGATGACATTAATCACAGGGCTTATAAATGATGCATTGCCGACTATAACCTCCTTTTGAAATTACCTTTTTGACTATAATTTCAACGCTTTGCTCCGCCCTTTTGCTGAAATGAAACCAGTTTACCGTATTGGAAAGCTATATACAATAAGTTGGACTGTATTAATACTCCAGACGCAGTATAAACATAAGAACCTACGTTATCTATAATCTACGTTACTATCGTTCTATGCTAACTACGCAATGTTTTTTTTATTTTCCATACACCATTCTCAAATAGTTTACGATTCCATTTTCAGATTAAAAACCGTTTATTGTCCTTACTTCCAGAGACTGGCGGATATCACACGCGATGTCACATCATTTACATACAAACACGTACCAGGACATAGAACTAAAAATGTTAGAGCCGTTCTTGCATTACATGCCGTATAAAGACAAAACAATTTGGGCACAGATGGGTGCTTTTTACTGGCCGCTTATATTCCCGTTTTCTACTATAGGAAGTATGATCCGGGAGTAAGTACTTTTTTTAGTTTTTGTGAACAACTAATTCAATAATGAGCAATACTAATTCATCTGACCTTTTAACAAAAACTCATATTCCGAGAATGGAAAAACACCATTACACAACGAATAAACAAAGAATCATTAAATTTGAAAATATTTTTTGATTGGAACAAATCAAATTCTTTCAACAAAAACTCTGGAAAAAGTTTTTAACTGTTAGAAGTACGAGGGGAACATTTTTGCTCAAGGAAGTTTTACTTTTGAATGTCACAGAACGATTTCTCTTATTACATAATGCTAAGCTTTCAGTTAACTTTTACGTCACTGCATGAAATCCTGGAATAATCTTTGAGTAATAAACCAATGTTTTATACAAAATACATGGAAAGCCGTTTTTTATTTTTTTTGCTGCCGAGGCACCCTCGCGGGAGGGAGGTGGAAGATGCGTCATGCATACCGCCCGCAGGTAAAGTCCTCTGCGGGGGGTTATGTGGGACTCACCAGAATGGCACCTACCCACTAAAAACCACCTGTTGGCTGTAGTTATTACCGTTAGCCTTCATCGGAAGCGACACCCATTAGGAAGTTCGTCGCTAGCGGGTCTTCCGCCTGTAGTGAAAGTTGCACTGAAGGTGCTCAAAGGGACATGAGTTGGTGGCCGTTCTGGGCAGCCTCCGGTGAAGCCGGGGCTGGGCAGAGGTCGGCCGAAGCATAATTTAGGGATCGATTCATTTAAATGAACCTATAATGAATTGAGAAGGGAACTATGCTCCGCCAGAGCTAGCAAACGCTCTGTCGGAGTACGTGAAGCCCTAAGTTTACGGGCTAAGACTGCGATTTCACTAACATCGATATTTTTCATAGCGTCGCAGACGATACGCATATCGTCTGCTACGGAGGATTGAGGAGTGGGTTTGTATGGGCGAGGAGCCGGGATGGGATTCGATGCGGGGCACTGCCTCCAGTTTTCTGGGGCAGGCCTGGACTGTGTAGGCTCTGCAGCCGGAGGAACCCGGCTACGCAGCGGCGGAAAGTTTTCTTGAGAAGGCGCGGGGCCTGTTTGGGTGCCGCCCTCTTGGAATTGGAGCGCATACAACGGGGTGCACGAGGGCAGCCCCTGTAATTTGCGGTGTGGCCGGACTGGCCACAAAGCACGCAATCGGGAGGAGAGGGAGTTTCAGGAGTGCGATTACACTCCTTAGTGATGTGAGGGACCAGGCACTTGAAGCACCTGGGCGGTGCGCGGCAGTTGGCCGCCGCGTGCCCGTCCAACTGGCACCGATGGCACTGGCCGGAATGACCGCGGCGATGAGGCGCCTCGATTGAGATCCAAGAGAGGCCGCATATAGAGCTAACCCCTTTCAGGATCTCCCTGGACTTGGGGACGTTGGCGAGAACCACCAAAGCGAGAGGGTGTTGCCTCCCGTACTTGCTGTGCATTTTATGCACCGCGAGTGCCGGGAAGCCTTGGGACTGCAGATCCTCCAGGATAGCCTCGTTCGATAATTCGAACGGGACTCCCCTGAGTATCGCTCTGATCTAACGCTCTTCTGACAGAGCATAAGTGTGATAAGCATATTGCTTATCGGTGAGGAGCTTAGTCAAAGCTCGGAAATCGTCTATCGACGAGACAGTGATTTTAATAGATTCACCCGAGTTTACTCGGGTGTAATGGATCTTGTGCTCATTGCACAATGTCGAGACCTCAGTCCATTTACCCTTTTCCCGAAGGAAAACGGGTGGTGGGACCTTGGCCTTGACAGAAGTTGGGGCCGGAGCGGGTGTTGAAGACACCGAGGCAGCTGGCGTTGAAGACGCCGCAGGGGGTGTAGGGACGGGCGTCGAGGGCGCCGGGTCTTGTTTCGAGCGCTTCTTAACAAGGGTGAAAGAGGGAGGCTCAGGGCCAGTTGCGGTGGCGTCCGAGGATGAATCGGTCGCGGGTGCGCGCTTGCGGCGCGGAGGGGCGTCTACTTTGCACTCCATGTCACTGGAGGAAGGGGACGCGGGAGGGCCTAAGACCAGAGGGGTCTGGGGAACTGGGGTGGCCTGAGGGGCCATTGAGGGAATTAACGCCATGATATGCGGGATAAGAGAGTCCAAGAGTTCAAGGTGCGTTTGTGGCCCGGCGGCAAAAGAGGTTTTGAACTACCTGCAGTTTGTGCAGGAGGGAGGGTTTGGCGTGGGCAAAGATTGGCGAGGCATACGTCATGACGGGTCTAACGCAGACCTTGTAAAGTGTACGTTTGTTTCTGAAGGACATTTTACTTTTTCTACCTAACATGCTATTTAGGCGGACTAAATAGTGACGAGCGAGTTTCGAAACTCTTTCGACGTGTGGCTTGAAAGAAAGCGTCGGATCTAATGTGACGCCTAAGTATTTAGTACTGCGCTTCCAGGGGATGGGAATGCCTAACATTCGAACGTGGGGATCGCCATCGGGACGACGGCGTTTGTGGTCGAAGCGCATCGCAGAACTCGTTTCAGGGTTCACATCGATGCGCCATTTTTGAAACCATACACCAAGGGTGTTTACGGCCTTTTGGAGTCTGGTTACAAGGTGCCGAACACTGTGGCCTTTGGTATAGAGTGCGGTGTCGTCAGCAAAGAGGGCGAGTTCGACGCCTTTCGGCGGGATGGGAATGTCGGTGGTGTACACGGTGTACAGCAGAGGGGCGAGGACTGAGCCTTGAGGGACTCCAGCCTTTATGGGACGAGGCGCAGAAAGCGTGCCTTCGTGTTTAAATCGAAACGTACGGTCTTTGAGAAACGACGCTATTAACCTGACTAGGCGATCCGGTAAGCCTATCTTGTAGAGTTTATAAACGAGACCGCTTGCCAGACTTTATCGAAAGCCTTGGCTACGTCAAAGAAAACCGCGACTGTTTTATAACGACGCGGATAGAAACCGTCAAGTATATACTCGACGATTCGGTGGACTTGCTGAGGGAGTGTTTAGCGCGAAAGCCGAACTGATGGGGTATAATGAGAGGATCGCCATCAGTTGGAAACAGATGGTTCCGCATTCGAGAGAGTATGACTCTCTCGAGAAGTTTAGACATTGCCTTGAGGAGGCTGATGGGTCTGTGATTAGCCGGGACGTTCAGAGGTTTGCCCGGCTTGGGAATGCCTATGACTGTCGCTTCTTTCCAAGCTTTTGGAAAGTAGCTATGGTCGAAGCAGGCATTGAAAATGATAGCTAACAAGGTAAGCATCTGGTGAGGCAGGTGCTTAAGTGCGTGGTTGGAAATTCCATCCGCACCCGGAGCCTTTTTGGACTTTTGATTTCTAATGAGAAGCAAGATTTCGTCATTAGAGACTGTGACAGGGTCGGCGGTGATGGGGAGAGAGTCTCTGCGAAGGACTTCGTCCTCCACCGCCTGGATGTGTGAGGGATCAGCAGGTTGCGTGCTGGGCGAGCATTGTGCGGCAATGCTGTCGGCGAAGCATTCGGCTTTCTCTTCGACTTCGAAGGCAGTAGTGCCATCGGGACGAGTGAGAGGAGGAACGTGAGAGACGGTGTCTACGCGTAAGGCTCGGGCCATGCTATAGTACGCTTGGTGGGACGGAGAGATATTCGCCATGAGATCGTTCATCTGAGCGTCTCGGAGTTCCGCGAGGCAAGACCTAACTTTACGTTGAAGCTGATTCGCAGCTGTTCTATAGGCGGGCGTGGGATATTTCTTGGCTCTCCGGAGAGCCGCGTTCTTAGCTTTAATAAGATTGCTAACGGCTAAGGGAAGCGTGGGTTTGCCTTGCTTAGCAACCTTTTCGTTGTCACTGATGGCTGAGTTGATAGCATCAGTGAGAGAATTTACTAATGAATCGATTTTATACGGGCTATCTAATTGTTCGGGAGAGATCGCGAGTGGAGAGTTCGGAGCCTCTAAGGCTGAAACTAACGTATTTTTAAAACCTTTCCAGTTGGTAAAGGTCTAAGGAGATGAGACGTTATCGTTCGGCGGTCCTAGCACGAGGGAAACGGGGCGATGGTCGGAGCCTAGGTCATCGAGCGGTTCGATAGACCTTAGATCAAGATTGATTCGCTTGATAATTGCAAAGTCGAGGATGTCAGGAGAGTAGGACGGGTTGTTGGGATAGTGAGTGGGAGTGATGGGGGATATGACGTCTAGGTCAAGGGAGTTAGTGATGTCGAGGAGAGCGATACCGCTGGTGTTAGTCGATAGGCACGTCCAGTCAGTATGTTTGGAGTTAAAGTCTCCGAACATAATGACTGAATGGCCGAGGGCGAGAATGGCCTCAAAGTCGCTGCGGATTGGTCTGGTACCACTAGGTATGTAGATTGAAGCTATGATGATGGTCGGATGACCAGTCATAGCCAATCTACACACAGTGGCTTCCATGTTGAGGAGAGGAGGGGTAGGGAGAGGACAGCAGTGGAAGCCTCTTTTGTAATATATAGCGGTGCCGCCGAAACCGTCAGAGTTGGGCCTATCGTTACGAATAAACGCGTACTTAGGTATAGCGAATCCCCTGGAGCGGTTTGGAGTAAGCCATGTCTCCTGGAGAAGGAATAAGTCAGGTTCTTTGTTCTGAAGGAACAGTTTAATCTCGGGAAGGTTGGTATTAAGGCTACGAGCGTTAAAAGATACTAGGGATAAGCCCTTGGGTTTAATACGACTGGACGCGGGATTCGCGGGTCTAGACATTATAATTTATTATTTACGAATTTATACAAATATAAAAGAATTTACAACGAACTTAGGAGCGAGTGATGCTCGGCTAAAGCAAATAAACGCTCTTGAGGAGAGCGGGTGGCTCGCAGTTTGCGTGCGAGCACGGAAATTTCGTTAATATCGACGTTTTGAATAACGTCGAACACGGTCTTCATGTCCTCAGCCAACGACGACTGAGGTGCGGATGACGGAGAAGGACGCGGCCCTACGGAAGCTACGGGAGCTGGGATGGGTCGGGAAGGTGCAGGCGGAACGGCCGGACTCTGCCTCCAAGACAGAGCCGGAGTAGGCGTCGGCTGAACGGGCTTTGCTTCCGGGGGACCCCGGTTGCGCAGCGGCGGGAAGTTAGCTGGAGTGAGCGGCGGCGCCGGTTTAGGCGCGACCCTCTTGGCGGTGGAGCACGGAGCACGCGGGCAGCCCCTGTAGTTAGCTGTGTGACCAGACTGGCCGCACAGCACACAGGCAGGGGGGGAAGTGGATTCGGGAGTGCGAATGCACTCCTTCGTAAAATGTGGATCCAGGCACTTAACGCACCTGGGGGGAGCTGAGCAGTTAGCCGCTGCGTGGCCGTAGAGCTGGCAGCGGTGGCACTGCCCAGGGTGACCGCGGGGGTTGGGACGCTCAACAGAGATATTTGAGAGTCCGCAAATTGTGCGAGCCTCTCTAAAGATCTCCCTCGAGTTGGGAGTATTCGACAAGATAACTTAAGCTAACGGAAAGTGCCTACCGCGGTTAGAGTGCATCTTGTGCGCTGCTTCGGCCGGGAAACCCTGGGACTTAAGGTCCTCGAGGATTTCTTCATTCGCGAGCTCGAACGGGACGCCCCGTAGTACTGCGCGGATCTTACGAGCGTAAGGGAGGGCGAAGGTGTGGTACGCGATTTGATTTAACCCGAGCAACCTGGTAAACGCGCTGAAGTCGTCGACGGTCGCTACTTGGATTTTGATTGTATCGCCAGCGTTGGCGGCTTTTAAGTAATTAATTTTGTGCTCTTTGCACAAGTTAGAAACCGCGGTCCAGCGCGTTTTTTCACGCAGGAAGACGGGCGGAGGGAGCTGAGGTTTCGGCGGGACGGGAGCGCAGCGCGTCGCTGGCTTCGATGGGACCGACGGAGACGCGGTCACTTCGAGTGACATGAGCGGCGCGGGGGCGGGTGTAGAAGACACCGGGGTTGGATCGGGTGTTGAAGACACCGCGGCTTTTTTCGAACGCTTCTTGGAGCGTTTGGTAACTAATTGGAAGGCGGGCTCAGGAGAGCCGGTTAAGGTGGCGGCGACCGACGAAGCTTCGGACGCGGCGGAGTCTGAATCGCTCCCGGGAGCGGTACGCTTCCTACGAGATGATCGCGAGGATGAGACCGACGCGCAGTCCATATCGGATGGAACGGGAGACGCGGGAGAGCTATAGACCTGAGGGGTCTGGGTGTTAGAGGCCTGAGGGGCTGGGGTTGGGGCCTGAGGGGCCGGGGACGCGATTGATGCCTGCAAGGCCTGCGTTAGGATGTCTTTTGGGATGGAGACGCCTGCCGCAGCAAGCGCCTGGGTGAACGCGTTCGCGAAGTTAATAACGCTTAGCGAATCCATTAGGGAGTGTTGGGACAGTAATATATATAAATATAAGTATAATAAAAGATGCCTAGTTCCTAAAAACCTAGCAAAATCCTAGCGGCAAACCTCCCTACCAGCGGTAGGGGGGCTGGGGAGAATAACTTAAAACTAACCGTAGTACGCCGAAGGCCGCTACCTAGAAACCTAAAAAAGGGTACGCAGGTAAAGAGTTGACCGCGTTAGGGTCAACCTTTACCGACAGAAAGGACAAATACACACGAAAACGCACAAATTTGATAAAAATAAATATGAAAATAGGAAAAAAATAAATAAAATAGAGAAGAGAAATAAATAAAAATAAAAAGGACTGGTTCAGTACAAATTCGTTGTCACCGTTAAGTATCCTTTGCACTGAAACCAGACTACTTACGCTGGGCACAACACTGCACTCAGCACAAGCACAACACTACTTAGCACAGCACTTTGAAGACTAAGGGGCTTAGTCGCAAAGAAAAATCGCACTTCGAAAGCACTCAGACGGAGTAGAAAAACCTTGAAAACCGTAGCACGGAACCAACACGCTATACTGTGACGTCAGTAGACTGAGCGCCACGGAATATCGGGAGGGAACCGACCAACGGAGAACTGGGTCTTGCACGTCCGCACCGCGTGGCGATCAGAGCGAGAATGTGTTCGTGGAATCCCGGAAGCATGCCACTTTTTATATCATTGAGAGGCTTTGGAAACGAAACGATACGTATATAATATGCAGAATAAGAATATCTGTTAGGGCTGATTTGTTCAATGCTCAGATAACTTTTATCAGTAACAAAATTTTGACACTTGACCAGACTTACCATAAAACTATGTCAAGTTCTAAGAATAATTTTTTTGATAAACGTTATTCGAGCATCGACCAATCAGCCCTACAAAATAATTTCACAATGAATAACCCGAATAATTTGATTTTAAGATTCGGTCTCATACAGAGTAGTATCTATCTAATAATATTTAATTAGTTCGGTCATGTGTTTTTTTTTCGAATTAAAGATTATATTATTTCATTAGCTAGATTCTGAACAACTTTTTAATTTACTCACCCACTATTTTTTTGTATGAATATATTTTCGTTTTATTAAAGTTTTGCTCTTCTTGGTGTAATTAACTGAAAGATCTTAAAATAAAAGTTAATTGTGTCTTAAATTTTCACTGCCATTTCTATAACAAAAGTTGAGGTAAATACAATTTAGTTTTTACTCCATTCCAGCATTTTCTTTAACGACGGATCTAATATAATTAGACCCCAAATATTATTTACACTAACGAGTTCTAAATAAAATAGAACCATTACATTTTATTGCAAACACACTAAAAACGACCCTAAAGTTCCTTAACAAATGAAGCAAAAGGCTATAAATAACACAATACGCTGTGAACGAATCCATAAAACAGTTTTAGGACTCAAAAAGTTATTTTGTACACTCCGGTGACTTATGCATGCTCAGAGTCGCATTCAAACCCCAGTACTCGTCGTGTCCTGGTATGCAGGCACCTACAAAACATCGAACAACGCGCAAGTGGTTCTCGTGCTCTAAGCCTGGGCCTCCATCGAACGAGCCCAGTGTACCTAAATTAATTTGACGAAAACTTGAACTCAGTCACAGTATATTTCAATAGAATTTAAACAATAAAGTAAACAAAGCTCCCCAGGTCCAGACAAAATACCAAACAGGGTTCTGAAAGCCCACCGACTCGCACACATACAACTTACTAACAAACTGCTCCTTTCCAAAACAAAGGGTCATTTTGAACAGGCTCCGAGAGGTCATTCACTCCAAGCACCTGTTACAGGACGAACAGTTCGGCTGTAGGTCCCGTCACTCCTGCGTCCAACAGGTGCATCTCATCACGGGGCACGTCTTGGAGCAAAGGTACATAGGTCGAAAACCGATAGACACGGGTGCGTTTTTCTTTGATGTGGCGAAAGCATTCGGCAAAGTCTGGCACAACTGCTTGTTAGTCTAGCTCTTCGAACTAGGCGTACCAGACAGTCTTTTGCACATCATATGAGACTTTTTACAGTGTCGAACCTTTCGTTACAGATTGGATGATGCACTCTCTAATCCCCGTCCTGTATTAGCCGGTGTCCTTCAAGGCTTGGTACTTTCTTTGACTTTGTTTTCACTATACACTAGTGACATGCCAAGGACGGAGAAAGTAGAACTCGCGCTCTTCGCAGACGGCACCACGCTATACACATCTGACAAGAATCTACGTAGGCTAACTAGAATACTCCAATCCGCAGCCAACGCAAAAGGCGCTTGGTTTAGGAAATGGAGAATAGAAGTCAACCCAGAAAAAGTTCAGCAGTGTACTTCTCTCTTTCAACCTGCTCTAAAACAATCTCTAGGAAACCCTCCAAAAGATTAGATCAGATCTCTCTGTTTGGTGGTTTCCCCTGGGTTAAAAAGTCAAATATTTAGGAGTCACTTTAGATAGTGGACTCGCTTTCGTGGCTCACATAAAACGTGTCCGGGACCGAGCCGCCTTCGTCATTGGGAGGCTGCAACACCTAATCTGCAAGAAGAGTAAATTGTCGCTTAGAAATAAGCTTACACTGTACAAAACTTGCATCCGCCCCATCATGACAAATGCCAGTGTGGTTTTCGCTCACGCCAGCAAGTCGAATATCAATCACTTGCAGGTTATTCAACATAAGTTCTTACGCAAATGCGTCATGGCCCTGCCCTATGTCCGCAGTTTAGATCTGCATAAAGATCTCGATCTGCCCGATATTGCCACGTTGATGAAGTTGGTGTCTAGACGCTACTCTGAGAACGCTCCCCACTATCCCAACCCACTGGTCAATAAGTCAGCTGACTACACAGCCAACCCAGACGCACCGGTTCGTTACAGGCGTCCGCGTAACATCTTAACAGATCCTGACGACGCTATTACAACAAGGAACGCCACCGGCGGCGTTCCAGTTATAAATAGGCAACACGACAACTCGGGTGCCCTTAGGCGTATCGTATGTAGGATTAGTTTAAGTTCCGACTAAGAGCCCTCGGCGCTAGGCCACAGTCCGGTGAAATTTAAAAGGCTAATAGGGACATAAATAAACTGTCCATTTCGAGAAAAAAAAGTGAACAAAGCAGTTCTCAGTTACCTATTTTCGCGTTTTGGTTGTTTCTTTTTGATTAATTTACGTTTAACTATGTTTAGTGTAAAAAAATATTTTACGAATTCTCGCATTCGTTATCACACAGATAAAGAGACGATTTAAATAAGTTATTAATTTCGCGATATAAATAATTCCAGCTGCACTTACTGAATATCTTAATGATACAAAACAATAATATAAGTTAACTTTGTTATGCTCGTGTATACGAACCGTTCCTCGTTCAGTAATAGTGTTAGCAATGACTGTAAAAGCCACTTATTTGAAAACTAAAAGCGATCTTAAAACGATTGCGCCATTGAAATAATTGTCTTGTCTTGTTCATATAATCAGGATTATTTTCCTTTTTCCTATTTTCGTTAAGTAATATTTCCACATACTTTCAATATTAATAAAACGAGCCTATTTTTGTAAATTTTAACAATTTCTCCAAAATATTATTACTACCCGGCCTCAAAAGAATAATATAAAATGAGAAATGAGACATAAACCTAAAATTAGTAGGCACTTCCCTATCTGCGGATATCTCATTAAGAAGATCCACTTTATAGGAATCTAGGGAAAGATAAACTTTCTTTTTTAATTAAAAATATTAATGAAAAGTTATGACCTTAGTATTTCTTTAAAAAATCGACTTATTAAGGGAAAGGTAAGCGTGACCGCCATTTTTAAAAACAGTCAAAGTGGCGAAGGGGGCCTGGGAGCCACTCCATAATAATTCAATTTTTTCAACCCTTTATAGGAACTATATTTTAGCCGCGTATTAAACATCCATACTACGAAATATATAAGATTACAACTTATTTACTTAATAAGATATCACAACAAGTCAGTAACACAAAATTTAAAAAATCTTAAGTCAATCTGTCTAATTTTCAACGTATATACTTATAGGTTCGTCGCAGCCATTTCTAATTTAGAGGGGAAGAGGCTAGTACCAGCCAATGCCTTGCCGTTCGTTATCCCTGCACTCATGTACTTCTTCGGTGGACTCCCACTGCACTGGACGTTGCTGCAATGGGTTGCTACTATGTTGGTATCAAGTTTCATCTTTACGGTGGTCGGGCTGACTGCTGGCCATCATTCGCATAAGAACTTCTTTGACGGCGATATTCCGAAGTAAGTAGAAGTTTCTGTCTGTTAAATGAGGTTTGGAAAGTATCCTAGATACTCCTTCCGAGTTTTAATATTCACAACTACTTGTTTTTTTTTGTCATTAAAAATTGTATTTATTGTCTTTAATGAAATATGTACATTAGAATTGAAATCAAAATAAAAGTAACTCATTCATAAGATATATATACAAATAGACAAGGCAATAAGAAAAACGTAAAATAGTGAAAAATACTGTGTATAAGATTTGATTGTAATGTGGTATTGATTATTAAGGAAACTAGGACCTTGCCCTTAATGGCTGCACCTCTACACGAACTAACTAAGCATGAAGGGACGGCTGTTTAAAACTAGACCTTACATACTCCTTTTCTTTTATTTATTTTTTATTCTTAACTTAATTTTCATCACCGATCCAAATCCAAAGATCATTTACTCGTCACGTGACTTCCTACTCTTGACAACAACCTTTTTAACATTATATTAAAGTAGGGATTGATTTTTGTAGGTGAATTTTGTTACGTTTCGCCGATCAACAAAAAATGCACACTCAATATTACCACAATTGACAGATGGCAAATCTAGCTCAAGAGTTGCGATTTGACATCTTAAGTTTAGGCTAGCCAATTTCAATTTAATTTTTTTTTACAAAATAGCGGTAAAATAATAAAACAAGTGACGCTAATGTCGCCTTCAAAAGTACGAAATATCAAAATTGGATTGCCGAACTAATTTACGGATAAATATATTAATTACATTCTTGTTGAGCAATAAACTGGGATCAATACTTCAAAATATATAGCATTATAAATACAATCTTTACTTTGTCAACGTTTAAAACCTCTGAAAATTCTCTTTCCTTTTGCAGAGCAGACAGAATAGACTGGGGTTTACACCAGCTGTACACCGTGGTAGACCGGGCAGACATCGCAGGAAACCACTTCAAATCCCTAACTATGTTCGGAGACCACGGACTTCATCATCTCTTCCCTACCTTGGATCACGCCGAACTTAAATACCTATACCCCACTTTACTGGAGCACTGCGAAAAGTTTGACACCGAATACCGGTGGAGTACGTTCTATCCCGCCCTTTTGAGCAAGTCAAAACAGTTGATTAGAAGGAAACCAAATAATTTCAGGGAAAAAAATATAAGTAATTAAACTCTATAGATAGTCATTGTAAATAGTCAATTTCGTTATCGACTTGAAATTATTTATATCCAAAAATAACAAGTACAGGACAGATAAACCATGGTATCTGCACTACACATATATGCGGCTCAGCACATTCGGTTCGGCAGGATTTGCTAAACGACGATTATTACTGTAGGAGTTCATGCGGGTTTCGTCGATGGATGATTCCATTCGAAACGAAGTATTTGTAAGTTTTGTAAGACTACATATATTTGGCACAGTCTTGTAAAAAAACATTCGTAATTATTTATACACGTATTAGATTTTGCAACATTCACATAATTAAAATCGTAGGCTTTGAGAACAGATAAATTTTAACAAAATAATAAATGTTTATATATCTATTCATATATTTATAAATATAAGAATATTTATTTGTGTCAAGACACCCTTATTCATCCCAGTGCAGGGATATTAGCCACAGAAATTGTTTTAATCCACCCACTCTTGGTCACTGTGGGTTGCCAGACTTTACACAAACATTCAAAATAATGTCTCAGGTGTGTGACGCTCGTCACAATGTTTTCATTCACCGTCGGCTTGATGAACTTAATTTGTAAAAATAAAGTGGTACTACATTCTGGGAACTTGTCGAAGCCTCAGACTAAAGCGAGAACCGCGGGCGAATTCTTCGGTTCTCTAAGGGGCGACAACTTTGCAGGAGATTTGAATGTGAATCTGAGCCCCCACCAAATTCACGACTGTACATTTGGCTATCACCGGGCATCATACTTAACCACCGCTCCACTGACGTTTTATATATGTATGAAAGAAAAGCTTTTGTTCTTTTCGAATGTTGGTTTGATTCTTAATATAACAGCAAACTCAATTTTCAAATACTAAACTAAAATAGAATAGGTAAAAACTGTGAGGTTCCAGAATGTTAAATTTTTGTTATAGTATGTTTTGTTATGTTCTTTGGACGGGTCCAATACTTTTATAGCTCATTAAATCAATAAGTGTTATATTTTGATGTAAATAAAAAATATTTTTACTGCAGTCTTTTTTTTATTTGACATCTCATTTTCACTTAAAAGAGTGGTCATTTTCCGAACTTTACTTCATAAAGTTTTACCACTCACACAAAACTTCACAACAACACAAACACACAAAACTTTCTTTTGTAACCAAAATTGCTGTCAGGTTATGAATTGTCCAAGTATTAACAAGACGTTATATCAACCTGTTTTTTATAATGCGCAAATGAACTTCACTCGTAATCTGATGGAGCACATTTTTGACCGACTGTATAGTTAACACATGTTAAGTAGTTAGTTGGTAACACATTTTTTAAAGTAAAGTAAAAAAGTAAGTTAAGTGTAAACAGTCAGTTAAGTGACAAGTGACAAGTAAGTTAAAATTTAGTACGCAAGTGATTAAGTAGATTAGGATTCTTTTTTTTTTTTTTTGTTCCCCTCCGCGGGAAGGGCAGGAGGATAAAAATGCCCTGACGCATACTCTGGCGCGATTCCAAAGTTATGTGGGACTCGTCCCGACGCCTACCAGGTACATACCCACTAAAAACCCCCTGTCGGCTCGTGCATTTTTGCCACTCAGCCTTCATCTGAGCGACGGCCAATTGGAGAAAGAGGCCGCGCTAGCGGGGCCCAGAAGGGGTAACCCGCTGGGATTACATAGCACTGAAGGTGCTCAAAGCACTGAAGGTGAATACATAGCACTGAAGGTGCTCAAAATGAAAATCAATAATTAAAACAAAATTTAAAAAAATTGCAAAATAAAATTGAATTAATTCGCATTTACGTTAGAATTTGCGGCCAGAAGGGCCTCGAGATCGCGTGACAGTCTGGTGGATGAGTACGCTTGCGCATTCCTAGGCCTAGCGACTTTGAACTTCGAGTCTAACACAGGAGTAGTATATGAGACTGAATCACGAACTAGAGGATTGGGATGGGTTTCGGAGCGTTTGAAAAACGCTTCAGAGAGTGTTTTGAGATGTTGTTGTACTGTAGGCAGTTCAAGATCTCTATGCAAGTCCGCGTTACGCACGTACCACGGTGCGTTTGTGGCCCGGCGGCAAAAGAGGTTTTGAACTACCTGCAGTTTGTGCAGGAGGGAGGGTTTGGCGTGGGCAAAGATTGGCGAGGCATACGTCATGACGGGTCTAACGCAGACCTTGTAAAGTGTACGTTTGTTTCTGAAGGACATTTTACTTTTTCTACCTAACATGCTATTTAGGCGGACTAAATAGTGACGAGCGAGTTTCGAAACTCTTTCGACGTGTGGCTTGAAAGAAAGCGTCGGATCTAATGTGACGCCTAAGTATTTAGTACTGCGCTTCCAGGGAATGGGAATGCCTAACATTCGAACGTGGGGATCGCCATCGGGACGACGGCGTTTGTGGTCGAAGCGCATCGCAGAACTCTTTTCAGGGTTCACATCGATGCGCCATTTTTGAAACCATACACCAAGGGCGTTTACGGCCTTTTGGAGTCTGGTTACAAGGTGCCGAAACTGTGGCCTTTGGTATAGAGTGCGGTGTCGTCAGCAAAGAGGGCGAGTTCGACGCCTTTCGGCGGGATGGGAATGTCGTTGGTGTACACGGTGTACAGCAGAGGGGCGAGGACTGAGCCTTGAGGGACTCCAGCCTTTATGGGACGAGGTGCAGAAAGCGTGCCTTCGTGTTTAAATCGAAACGTACGGTCTTTGAGAAACGACGCTATTAACCTGACTAGGCGATCCGGTAAGCCTATCTTGTAGAGTTTATAAACGAGACCGCTGTGCCAGACTTTATCGAAAGCCTTGGCTACGTCAAAGAAAACCGCGACTGTTTTATAACGACGTGGATAGAAACCGTCAAGTATATACTCGACGATTCGGTGGACTTGCTGAGGGCAGGAGTGTTTAGCGCGAAAGCCGAACTGATGGGGAATAATGTGAGGATCGCCATCCGTTGGAAACAGATGGTTCCGCATTCGAGAGAGTATGACTCTCTCGAGAAGTTTAGACATTGCCTTGAGGAGGCTGATGGGTCTGTGATTAGCCGGGACGTTCAGAGGTTTGCCCGGCTTGGGAATGCCTATGACTGTCGCTTCTTTCCAAGCTTTTGGAAAGTAGCTATGGTCGAAGCAGGCATTGAAAATGATAGCTAACAAGGTAAGCATCTGTTGAGGTAGGTGCTTAAGTGCGTGGTTGGAAATTCCATCCGCACCCGGAGCCTTTTTGGACTTTTGATTTTTAATGAGAAGCAGGATTTCGTCATTAGAGACTGTGACAGGGTCGGCGATGATGGGGAGAGAGTCTCTGCGAAGGACTTCGTCCTCCACCGCCTGAATGTGAGAGGGATCAGCAGGTTGCGTGCTGGGCGAGCATTGTGCGGCAATGCTGTCGGCGAAGCATTCGGCTTTCTCTTCGACTTCGAAGGCAGTAGTGCCATCGGGACGAGTGAGAGGAGGAACGTGAGAGACGGTGTCTACGCGTAAGGCTCGGGCCATGCTATAGTACGCTTGGTGGGACGGAGAGATATTCGCCATGAGATCGTTCATCTGAGCGTCTCGGAGTTCCGCGAGGCAAGACCTAACTTTACGTTGAAGCTGATTCGCAGCTGTTCTATAGGCAGGCGTGGGATATTTCTTGGCTCTCCGGAGAGCCGCGTTCTTAGCTTTAATAAGATTGCTAACGGCTAAGGGAAGCGTGGGTTTGCCTTGCTTAGCAACCTTTTCGTTGTCACTGATGGCTGAGTTGATAGCATCAGTGAGAGAATTTACTAATGAATCGATTTTATCCGGGCTATCTAATTGTTCGGGAGAGATCGCAAGTGGAGAGTTCGGAGCCTCTAAGGCTGAAACTAACGTATTTTTGAAACCTTTCCAGTTGGTAAAGGTCTTAGGAGATGAGACGTTATCGTTCGGCGGTCCTAGCACGAGGGAAACGGGGCGATGGTCGGAGCCTAGGTCATCGAGCGGTTCGATAGACCTTAGATCAAGATTGATTCGCTTGATAATTGCAAAGTCGAGGATGTCAGGAGAGTAGGACGGGTTGTTGGGATAGTGAGTGGGAGTGATGGGGGATATGACGTCTAGGTCAAGGGAGTTAGTGATGTCGAGGAGAGCGATACCGCTGGTGTTAGTCGATAGGCACGTCCAGTCAGTATGTTTGGAGTTAAAGTCTCCGAACATAATGACTGAATGGCCGAGGGCGAGAATGGCCTCAAAGTCGCTGCGGATTGGTCTGGTACCACTAGGTATGTAGATTGAAGCTATGATGATAGTCGGATGACCAGTCATAGCCAATCTACACACAGTGGCTTCCATGTTGAGGAGAGGAGGGGTAGGGAGAGGACAGCAGTGGAAGCCTCTTTTGTAATATATAACGGTGCCGCCGAAACCGTCAGAGTTGGGCCTATCGTTACGAATAAACGCGTACTTAGGTATAGCGAATCCCCTGGAGCGGTTTGGAGTAAGCCATGTCTCCTGGAGAAGGAATAAGTCAGGTTCTTTGTTCTGAAGGAACAGTTTAATCTCGGGAAGGTTGGTATTAAGGCTACGAGCGTTAAAAGATACTAGGGATAAGCCCTTGGCTTTAATACGACTGGACGCGGGATTCGCGGGTCTAGACATTATAATTTATTATTTACGAATTTATACAAATATAAAAGAATTTACAACGAACTTAGGAGCGAGTGATGCTCGGCTAAAGCAAATAAACGCTCTTGAGGAGAGCGGGCGGCTCGCAGTTTGCGTGCGAGCACGGAAATTTCGTTAATATCGACGTTTTGAATAACGTCGAACACGGTCTTCATGTCCTCAGCCAACGACGACTGAGGTGCGGATGACGGAGAAGGACGCGGCCCTACGGAAGCTACGGGAGCTGGGATGGGTCGGGAAGGTGCAGGCGGAACGGCCGGACTCTGCCTCCAAGACAGAGCCGGAGTAGGCGTCGGCTGAACGGGCTTTGCTTCCGGGGGACCCCGGTTGCGCAGCGGCGGGAAGTTAGCTGGAGTGAGCGGCGGCGCCGGTTTAGGCGCGACCCTCTTGGCGGTGGAGCGCGGAGCACGCGGGCAGCCCCTGTAGTTAGCTGTGTGACCAGACTGGCCGCACAGCACACAGGCAGGGGGGGAAGTGGATTCGGGAGTGCGAGTGCACTCCTTCGTAAAATGTGGATCCAGGCACTTAACGCACCTGGGGGGAGCTGAGCAGTTAGCCGCTGCGTGGCCGTAGAGCTGGCAGCGGTGGCACTGCCCAGGGTGACCGCGGGGGTTGGGACGCTCAACAGAGATATTTGAGAGTCCGCAAATTGTGCGAGCCTCTCTAAAGATCTCACTCGAGTTGGGAGTATTCGACAAGATAACTAAAGCTAACGGAAAGCGCCTACCGCGGTTAGAGTGCATCTTGTGCACTGCTTCGGCCGGGAAACCCTGGGACTTAAGGTCCTCGAGGATTTCTTCATTCGCGAGCTCGAACGGGACGCCCCGTAGTACTGCGCGGATCTTACGCTCCTCCGGGAGGGCGTAGGTGTGGTACGCGATTTGATTTAACCCGAGCAACCTGGTAAACGCGCGGAAGTCGTCGACGGTCGCTACTTGAATTTTGATTGTATCGCCAGCGTTGGCGGCTTTTAAGTAATTAATTTTGTGCTCTTTGCACAAGTTAGAAACCGCGGTCCAGCGCGTTTTTTCACGCAGGAAGACGGGCGGAGGGAGCTGAGGTTTCGGCGGGACGGGAGCGCAGCGCGTCGCTGGCTTCGATGGGACCGACGGAGACGCGGTCACTTCGAGTGACATGAGCGGCGCGGGGGCGGGTGTAGAAGACACCGGGGTTGGCTCGGGTGTTGAAGACACCGCGGCTTTTTTCGAACGCTTCTTGGAGCGTTTGGTAACTAATTGGAAGAGATTAGGATTCGTTCTATTTTTCGTATAAGTAGGTCGGCGGGGCTTCTCACTTAATACGTTTGGACGTGATTTTTTAGTAAGTGGATAAGTTGACAAAGAGGCTGGCGGCAAGAGCTCGTGTTTATTTCGCATTTTTTCTTTTCTTTTCAAAATGTCGGAGTGGAGTTCAGTTTCAGATTTAAAATTTGTTGAAAAATATTTCAAATAGAAATGCTTGTAGAATTAATGAGGTGAAAAATTTAGAAAAAAGCATATTCTTCTAGAGATTTTAATTTCCGAAACAAGTTCTTCTCTGAATTTGTCCAAAATCACGTTCACCACATATCTAAGTACAGAATTGACGAACTCCTTGACATTCATTACTGTTCATCTTCATTGAACTTATGAGCTTAACTACTTAATCCGTTTGGACACACAAGTGACATGTAGCAACTTAAAATTTAGTTACCAACTTAAGTACTTAATACGTATAAAGTGCGCATAAGTCTACAATGCGCAGAACGCGCAAGCGGCTCTCACCCATTGCCATGGCCGGTTTACACGCGTTAAGAAGTTAAGTTGATAACTTTAAATATACAATTAATTGTTCTGGGCCTCCGCCAAGTGTGCCGAGTATACAGAGACGAAGAACATAAATAAATTACATCAGGTAATTATTTCCACGTAAGTACAGATGAGTACAGAAATCAATTGCAAGTTTCTGAAGAGACTACTAATCAAGCGGATTAAGTAAATTTATAGTTCACTACGTTACCTGGAAACTTGGCAGTCTTATTCAGCGAACTGTCTAGGGAACTGTTTTTCCTAAGCTCTTCTTTTATTCATAAGCCTACTTTTATGTTACTTATGCTTTACGTGTTTTACAAATTGCCGTCTCGCATGGAGCTGTGAATTTTGGTAATCAAGTGGATACAATGCATAATGAATTATATTGCAACGTAGGAATTAATGGCTACCAGAATAGCAAGTTATGTAGCTTTTTGTTATCCGACAGTGGAACTCGGTAAAATCTGCGTAGCCCCAGAACAAATTTATCCAAGTTTGTTTCATGTATTTTATGCGTATATGATTATTTTAACAACCTTTATGATCTTTGGTTTTTGTTTTTCTAGATTTGAATAAGAATTTTCAAATACAGAAAATTATATTTGAAGAAACTGTGAGAACTAGGTTATCACTTCATTCTATGGCTGAATTTTCAAAGATTTTCGTAACTTTCGGTATTACGTTGGTGATGGATGTTTTTGTGTTCAGTTACTTTTCCAGGCACGATCTTTAGCTTCTTGGAATGCCTGATTTTCAGCATCTTAACAAAAGGGAGCGGTCAGCTAATTTTGTACTTTTATTCTGACCATCAAATTCTGGCGCATGCAGAACTGTGTAGGAGCTTTGGAAATATGGAAATGACTTTTGATGCTGACTGTACACTCACAATTAACCCACTGCTTGCCTACTGCCTTCCCTTCAAAATATCTTTGTCACGACGTTTGCCTTCACCGTTAGATCAGCCCGCTTAATGTGTAGGGACCTACTCAATTTGTATACATTAGACAGCCATCAGAGTCGCACGTGAAACCTTAA
This sequence comes from Marasmarcha lunaedactyla, assembly GCA_923062675.1. Lineage (NCBI taxonomy): Eukaryota > Metazoa > Arthropoda > Insecta > Lepidoptera > Pterophoridae > Marasmarcha > Marasmarcha lunaedactyla. The sequence continues at coordinate 4,992,584 of OV281344.1, forward strand.
GATAAAGAAACCAGCGCATTTTATTTTTTCATTCAGAACCTAACAAACTAAGCTGAAATCAAGCTCCATAAAATCTTTAACGCATTAAATCAAAATATTGAAGACATGTTTTCCCTTTATGCAGTTGCTTATGTTTTGGCCTAGGCGCTTAATCAATTGTTAAATAAATCATATTTTATAAATGTAATTGACTAAATAACAAATTATTTATTTGATAATGAAGTAATATAGCTTCTTACTTATTAGGGTTTTCAATCAAAAGCTACTTTAATAAGATAAGACTGTCTCCGTACTAAACTAATAAACACAAACTAATAAAGATTTCAAGCTCGTTTCAAAGCTTACTTCTCAATCCCTCACATCTTCGGAACTTTAATTAAATTCTCTCACAATCAGCCTTTGGACAAAGACCATTAAAAACATTACAAATTTCACAATACAGTTGTTGAAAGAAAACTTTTATTTTCAGCAACGTCTCTCCAATTCCGAGCTGAAAGGGATAAAAAGAGAAAAGTTTCTTTGAGCAACTAACCGACTGAAGGCCAGTAGCTAAATAAAGCTAGATTTTTTACTACAGCAAGGTATTTTTTTAGGGCTTTTGGGAATATTTTTTTTTGTACCGAGTCCCCATGGGCGTATCTATCTATATATTACAAAGAAATTTCCGGTTGACATAAAGAAATCTTTATTAATATTTTAAGTATTCATTTTGTGACATGATTTATTAAAATATATTAAAATTAAAAATACCACCCTGAATATTACTATAAATTTAAGTCTCGCTGAACTATAAAACAGAATTTCAGCGCTTATCAAACTGCAGATCGATTCGGACATTAACAAAGATTTCTTTAGCCCGTCCATAATATCCAAATATATTCCAAGATATCCACATTGTCACAGTAAATAATATAATTTGATTTAATTACGTCACACACAAGCCACAATCAGTAAAAGCTCTAAACGGGGTATTACACTATCATATAATATCTAGGATCATAGATCTAAGAGTCATATTTATAAGATAGTGTTGTATAGACATATAATTCATACCATCTTTGATCAAAGTTGTTTGATATTTCCTGTTAGATATGATCATAGAATCAGGTTTGCCCTATTGAATAGGCCATTTTTATAATATATAATATAAAAATGTATATTATATAATTAAGTATATAATATAATTAAATTAAATTTTAATATTTAAATACTATATATCTAATATATAAGAACAAAACATATTGAATATAATTAAATATTTCGTTGAAATACGGAAACTTTCGTTTGGTTACTTGAACGTTTTTTGTGTCAAATCACGTATTCGATTTTATGATTATTTTCGTCGATATCAATAAAGAGCGGTGCTCGGCGGATAATTGATAATATAAAAAGTATGTACTTCAAGTTATACACCAGCTGATCCAGAAGACATGGGTTTGATTCCCACTGGTGGCCAAAATTTATGCGCCACTTTTTTGCCACCCTCCTCCGGGAGGGAGGTGGGTAAAGTACATATAGTTCTGTTTTTTACTTCTTTCCTTTATTGTTACTTATATGTGTGCATAAATTGTTAATTAATAATAATAATAATAAAGATCCTCTTACGCATGCAACGAAGTCGGCTGCGCGGCTCACTGTTTAATAGGGCAAAAACCTTTATCGGACTCGATAGCCAGTTTGGGAAAAAGGCTGCGCAAGTGGGGACCATCGACATCTGCTAAGAAATATCATAACATTTAAGGTGCTGATCTGGCAGCCAGAAGGTTGTCGAGATCAGCCGAAAGATGGTTAGGAGGGTCCAAGAGGGCGTTTCTCGCTCTAGGGACTTTGTACCTCGAATTTAGTATATGAGACTGTCTCGCGAATTAAATGAAGATTTTGAAGGTGTTGTTGAGTTGTAGGTAATTTAAGGTCTCTGTGCAAGTCCGTATTACGCACGTACCAGGGTGAGTTCATGGCTGTGCGACAGAAGAGGTTCTGGACTACCTGCAAACGCTTCCTGTCTAGACTTTTTACTGTGTTTACCTAAGATACTATTTAGTCGACCCAGTTAGAGGCCAGCAAGTTTTGACAACTTTATTTATTTATTATTAAGGTGCACACACAGGTATCAATCATGAAAGTTACAAAAATGTATAAGTATTAAAATATAGGTTTCAGCCAGATTGATACCCAGCAATCGTGTATACACAGCATTACATACATTAACTGAGTAAACATAAGCAGCTGCCAAACAGTAAATTATTCCAAATCAATTTAAACCATTAAGTACATAATTGATAGTTCAAAACATTAACAACAACAAAAAATATAACTATACATGATTTTATAAACAATTGAAAATTATCTACAGACGCAATAGGCTCAATCGAGGATACGTTTAATTTGATTCCTGAAAGTTGCGTAGCGACCACAAAAAACATCCAACTCCCTCGCGGTTACCACTAGGGCGTTGTATAACCTGCACATTCTTACTATTGGGTTAAAAAAGGAAGTGTTATTTTTATAAGTTAGTAATGCGAAGACTTTGTGTTTACTGATATGCAACAATAATCTAGTGCTAAAGTTAAGTCATGAAAGAAGTTTAGGTGAGTCAAGCTTCGAGTGAATCAGCTTGTGTAAATGCAACAGATCCTGGTGCTGGCGACGAGTTTTCAGGGATGTGACTTTAAAATGTCGCAACTCTTGGATGTGTGGCGTAAAAGTAAGCATTTGATCCAAAGTGATGCCTAAGTATTTAGTAGGGCGTTTTCTGGGAATGAGAATACCTAGCTTTCGGATATGGGGTTCATTGGGACGACAACGTTTGTGGTCAATGCGAATCGAAGAACTCTGGATGCACTTCGATATGCCATTTTCGAAACCATTCACCAAGGACGTTGATAGATTTTTGGAGTTTGGACGGACAGCCTTTGGTGGAAAGGGCAAGTCATCGGCAGAGAGAGCGAGTTCGACACCATTTGACGGGATGGTTAGGTCATTTTTGTATAAGGAATTTGATTTGGGAGAGTACAGAATAGCAACAGCGACTGGGTTTTGTTTGGAACGCTTCTTAGAGCGTCTGGGCTCAGGAGAGCCCGTAAGGGTGCCGTCGTCCGAGGACGATTTGGACATGGAGTCAGAATCGCTCCCGGAAGCGGAGCTCTTACGCTGCGAGGATAGTGAGAAGGTGTCCGACTCACTATCCTCCGACTCCATTTCGCTGGAGACGGGGGATGCGGAGGAGCTGTACACCAAAAGGGTCTTTACTGTTGGGGCCTGAGGGGCCGGCAGTGAATTGAACGTGGGGAGGTCTTGCGCGAAGATCTCATCGCTGATAGGGAAGCCAGGAGGCTGCTGCAGGAGGAAGCTGGAGGGGAGTAAAATATTAAATAAATTAATATGTACTGAAGCCCTTAACCTCCCTACCCGCGGTAGGAGGGCTGAAGGCGACGCGTATTAGTGCCCCTTAATTAATACAGACATGCACTGTGCCGTCTCCCAGGTAAAGGCCCAAGTGCAATGGGATTGAGTCTGCAGGTTGCTTCAAAACCTGAAAGGCCCTTCAACCCTAGCAGGCGTCGTATCACTGTTAAGTATACACCTACCATACGCGGGGTCAAATATGGAGAGTGTTGTCAGTTAAATTGGCAACAAAACCGAGCATAGACCGAACGGCTTTTCTTAAACCGGGTTCGAGCGCAGAGCGGGTCAGATAAAAATAAAAAGAATATTTGAAATAAAAACTTTGGAATTCTACACGATGTCTTTTCTTCCAATGAGATAATATTCTATCCCATCTATCATCATTTCTATCATCTACTACTGAACAAAACAAGCGCTGCTAACAAACTACATACCTACTCTATATAAATAATAACGGTTCTGCTGTCTACATCCGAAATACATGACGTCACGTATGACGGTCTTCTAGTTGGCTTGGCAATACCATGTCACATGACACGTGATTCAAGAAAGATGTCTTCATTTGGCATTCAAATTGGATATGTCATCGCTGTGTCTAGGCTTGTAACGCGTTGTTTGCGGAGTGGTAATTGAGGGTCCAGAAAGGAAATACCAAAGCTCTTTTCTATGTTTATTTTGCAGTAAAATTAAAAATATACAAAAATGCCAAAAATTTTGGCTACGCACACTCGTGTACGTAAAAATAAATTATTGATTTCATGAAAACTTTGATTGTAGATAATAAAAAATTGATAAACATGTAATTTTGAATAATAAACTCGGAAACAATAATAAATAAATAGATTCTAGTTGTTATGATGGATAATTTTTCGTGACTGGCTTGTCAAATCAAAACATTGCCGTTCTCCGACACTACGTAATTCGTAGTTTAAAATTACGTCGGAAACGACAAAAAAATAAAATTTACTGACAAAAAGAGGTCGAAATAGACAACCGTCACAATACCCCGGGGGCCGGGAAAAAAAATCTGAAAGATTTTTCCAGTATAGTTTTTAAAAAAAAATATTCAAACCAAATCAAAATAAACCGCATATACATATCGAATTTTAATATTTAATCTGCCAAATGAAAGAACGATCAAAAAAAAAAATAATAATTAAAAGCAAAATAAAAATTAATATTAACATCCTATAGAAGAATTTTTCTGAAAAAACATCCTGTATATATGAAAAAAAAAAATAATACTGATATATTGCATATCAACAAGTTATTTAATAGAAAAAGAAAACAAAACAGACGAGAGAGAGAAAAAAAAATCCTAAATAATTATCTTAAATTACATGGTTCATGAATGATAAAATTTTAAACATGTCCCTGTTCGGGCGCCAGTGTGTAACGCGTTGTTTGCGGAGTGGTAATTGAGGGTCCAGAAAGGAAATACCAAAGCTCTCTTCTATGTTTATTTTGCAGTAAAATTAAAAATATACAAAAATGCCAAAAAATTTTGGCTACGCACACTCGTGTACGTAAAAATAAATTATTGATTTCATGAAAACTTTGATTGTAGATAATAAAAAATTGATAAACATGTAATTTTGAATAATAAACTCGGAAACAATAATAAATAAATAGATTCTAGTTGTTATGATGGATAATTTTTCGTGACTGGCTTGTCAAATCAAAACATTGCCGTTCTCCGACACTACGTAATTCGTAGTTTAAAATTACGTCGGGAACGACAAAAAAATAAAATTTACTGACAAAAAGAGGTCGAAATAGACAACCGTCACAGGCTTCACTCTGGTTTTCAAGATCTTACTGCCAGACTTTATTCAAATCGTATCTGCTATTTTTGGGAAACAAACATCGAAGCATCAAAAAATCTTTTACAATTATAGTAGACATTTTTGTAGAAGGAAAACATTATTCAATATTGGTAAATAACAGAGAACTATATGCTTTATTAAAATAAAAATACAACAGTATCGTTTCAGGTTTCTTTTATTTATTATCTATGTTTTATATTATTAAAGCAAAAATTGAGAACAAAGGACCTTTGCTCCTACGGAATAACGAATTTAAGTTTATTAATAGGTCTTTACCTATGAAACTGCCGTTTTGCCGTACTGGCCATTTCAAATGAAAATATTTTTTTTTTGACTGATAATTCTAATTTCAAATTAATTTTATTTGACAAACATGGAATTCTTTTTCTAAAATCGTCATTTGTTTAATAGTTAGTGTTTTGTTTTCAACGCATTCGAACATTTTTCGTCATCATGGATAAGTTAAAAATTCTAGTAACTACGGAGTATGAGTACCGTCGTGGCAGCAAAGCGGCACAAGCGGCACGCAACATCAACGACGTTTACGGAGCGAACACTACAAACGAACGCACTACCCGTTATTGGTTTACCCGCTTCCGTTCTGGAAATTTTGACCTGAAAAATGAACCCCGTGGTCGTCCGAAAACTTTGGTCGACAATGACGAATTAAAGGCAATTGTGGAAGCTGATGAAACTCAATCCACGGCTGAATTAGCAGCAGCTTTCGACGATAGCATCAAAACAATATTGGTCCATTTGCGTCAAATTGGCAAGGTAAAAAAGCTTGACAAATGGGTACCCCACGAACTCAATGACCGCTAGCGCGAAATACGCGTGGAGACGTGCCTTGCACTGCTCAGCAGGCATACAAATGAAGGAATTCTGAACCGCATTGTTACTTGTGACGAGAAATGGATCCTGTTTGACAATTGTAAGCGCTCAGCAAGTTGGTTGGACCCTGGTTCAGCACCCAAACAATGCCCTAAACGAAAACTTACCCCTAGAAAAGTGATGGTCACTGTTTGGTGGTCTAACGCGGGTGTAATTCATCACAGCTTCTTGCCAAACGGGACAAGCATTACTGCAGATGTGTACTGTGAAGAACTGAACACAATGATGGAGAAGCTCGCACGTCTCCAACCAGCTTTGGTCAATCGTTCGGCTCCACTGCTCCTGCACGACAACGCGCGACCTCATACTGCACAGCAGACGGTCTCCAAGCTACAAGAGTTGGGGTTGGAAGTTCTCCGTCATCCGCCGTACTCACCAGACCTTGCGCCTACAGACTTCTACTTTTTCCAGAATTGGGATAACTTTTTGGTGGGAAAAAAATTCAATACCCGAGAGGCAGTACAAAATGCCTTTGAAGAATTTGTTGCCTCCCGTCCAGCTGATTTCTTCAAGAAAGGCATCAATAAGCTACCAATGCGTTGGCAAAGATGCATTGATTGCATGGGTGATTATTTTGATTAATAGAAATAAAAAATATATAAAAAAATTACGCTTCATTTATTTCGTGAAAAACGGCAATTTCATAGGTAAAGACCTAATATCAAAAGCCCTTTAAGTTAAGTAGCGTAATTATAAATTAAACCCGTATGCATAAAATATGAATGTTTGAATAAATAATTACAAATACGTTATTTTATTAATATACCGTATACCTTACAATATACCTTACAAAATAATGCTGAAGAGCAATCTCTTTACGTAAAAAGTGCTCATGGAAGTCTCAACGTTCTTTATAATTATACGATTTCTCATTAAAGACGATGTTATTAACAGAGATATTAAATTGTTACATAAGCTTGCTTTGAAGTATCTTTACTTGTCTTAACATATTACTTATTTTATATTGTTGTTATAAGGAGGAAACATTCGGTAATATTTTTGTGTGTTAGTTTACATGTAACTAAGGAACTGATGTTTAAAATTCTTTTACCATTAAAAAGATGCATTATTCATAAGTAGGGTGCTCCATATTTTATCCAAAACCGCGATGGTATTGTTATGTTCGTAAATGTAGGTAACTTGTTTCTTATTATTTGATACAATTCTCATTGATTTTGCGTTTAAAAAATTAAAGGGTGAAAACATTTTACACTTAACGATTGTCTTTTTTTACTGCACCTTTATCATTATCTTCTTCCTCTAAAATAAGGTAAGCTAAGTACCTACAAGAAGACATTACACTTGTCTAAGTGGCACTACCCACTACGTCACATTCGGTTCGACAATATTTATTGAATGACAAAGCGGACCCTACACCATGACTACGAATGTTTGACTAGTGCCGATCAGGTAGTCTATTCGAGCTTCATGCAAATCGGCACATTTGGTTCGTTATGCCAAAACACGATTGGCCCAACCCGGGCGACACTTCTTCCCGAACGGTTGTGCTGATTACTGCCAGTAATAATCAGTAGGTACCACCGCAACACATTTTTTTTTATTAATAATTAGCAGGCGTTTGTCTTCCATCTCACCTGATGAAAAGTGACGATGAAGACGACGATCATACACGGCTGTCCAAGAGGTACCTATTTACACTACACTTGAAAGCTCCAGGGTTATATTTGTCTGGAAAAACAGACGCAGGCAAATCGTTCCAATCTTTGGCAACACACACCAAAAACGAGCTATCGAACCGTTTAGTTCGGCTCATCGGCACGCTAACCAAAAACGGGTGAAACTTCTGTCTGCGTATGGTTGACCGGTGGAGAAAGGGGGAAGGTTCGATCAGCTGAAAAAAAACATTCGCACACTCTCCACAGTGCAATCTGTAAAAAACCGATAGACTAACAACTTTTCGACGATGCTCGAAACTTTGCAGTCTCGAAGAAGTAAGTTTGTCGTCACTTATGAGTCTACGGGCCCTTCGGTTGACAGAATCCAACGCTTCAAGATGGTACTTAGCGGAATCATGCCAAAGATGGCTGCAGTACTCCATACAGGATCGAACCTGGGCTGTGTACAGGTTGAGCTACTGTTCGGAGTTGAAGTACCGCCGGACCTTTGCGATGACTCCCAATTTTTTGGAAGCTGACTGTGCCATGGTTTCAATCTGTTGACCGAAATTCAGTTTCGACGTGATGGTCATGCCTAGAAGCCCTAGATGGTTTGTGATCGGTACAGATACACCTTGGAAAGTGGGCGTCAAGTTGAATGTGCTCTTTTTACCGGAGAAGAGACACACCTGGGTTTTGGAAGTGTTGAACTTGACAAGGTTGGCTTCACTGTAATCGGAAACCCTACATAGTGTCAAATCAAACCGTTCGATCATCGACACAAACAATTAAAAATTATTTAAAAAGTCATGTCCACCCGTGCGAAGCCGGGACGGGCCGCTAGTATATAATAAAATAAAATCTCTGGCGCTCCCTTTGATTTATTTAATTGACTAGAGAGCGACCATTACTTTCATACGAACCTTATTAGTTTGCTGATTTCTAGTTCTCTTTGACAGGGTTCAAGTGAACTTTTATATAATTTCTCAAAGAAAAAGTAATAAGTGGTTTATGTTTTAAACAGAGCTTATTTATTTATATATATATATCTCTCTATGTCAAGTTCAAAGCTGTATAAAAGTATTTAAATTCTTATACCGTTTGTGCTATACAGAGATGCCAGTATTATATGGCAAAAATAAGCTTTCCAAATGTCAAAATAAAGAGGAAATGAATTTAAAAAAGATTCTAATTTGTGTTCTAATGCTGGTTACGATGCCAAGATCTAGCTTCTCAATAGCTAAGTGGAAGCTTATAAATTCCTAACGTAACACAAGAGTTCTTTATTATATCTATAATACAAAATCAAAGAAATCAAAACTAAAAGCAAAAAAAGAAAAAAGACAGCCAAAGCACTCAACTTGATCATCTCGCACAATTCGCACACCTATCCCTAGGAAATGAGCGCAAATAAGACCCAGAGCTGCCAAATTACATCATGAACCAAATGAACTTTTTATAACTCTGGTAATAATAATAAAAGGAAAAAAAGGATTTGCACCCGTATCTAATTTAGCTAGAAAAATAACTCCGCTTGTGAGATGGAAGCAAAATAATGAAACAGAGCATGCAATTATCCCTTTTTATTGCTTCTGACGTCGTTCATTATTTTATTCTTTAAACCTTTAGATATTTTGCTGATACAGGGAAGTAAAATACGTTTTTTCAACTTTTTATAAGATCTGAATGCTAGCATTTTAAGGTATCTTTAGAATATTCAAAATTGTATAAAACTCGTTTAACTTATTTTACGTACGCAAGTTTATGCAAATGGATTCAGACTTACAAAATACATTCAGTTCATCAAAATTTGACACAGTGCACTAACTTGGTTCCAGCCCGTAAGTGCAGTTAATACCAACTCATCGCTGAGAAACAGTGACGCACGGAATACTTCTTACTACAAATATACAGAACGCCAAGTGACGCTTGAAAAATAATAATACGAATAAAAAACAAAACACGATCCAAATTACACACAATCATTACACACTGGAACCAGAATACCTGGCATAAACCCGTACGTGGCTAAAATCTACCGACCCTTCGTCGACATTATACATTTTCTTTTATTACAATAATAATCATTAGATATTTAAAAGTTTGTAAAAGCAGGTATATACTCGAATTAATTTTTGGTCAACTTAACATAATTTTGCAAGTTAAATTTGGGGTTTTGGTCCCATTAGTAACTAAATACTTTGTGCACTCTTGCAAATTGTAGGTCTATAGGGGCTGAAGGATGAAATCCACCTAGCGGTTTAATGTATCTAATATTAGAGCAAGTCAAGCATCGATACGCATCGGTGATTTTGATACGCACTGTGGCTAACATCCACGCGTTTTTAAGCTACGCTGTTTGAATGTAAATTTAAATGAAACCGATGAGATATCGGTTAAAATATGACATGAAGAAAATTGTTTATAGATATTATATTTCACGAGTGGTCTTTTGAAGTTAGCTGCGAGCTACCACGTGTCGTACTAGTACGACATTTACGAGTAATATACAAATTGTCAACTCGTGGTATGAAATGTTTCTATAATTCGTTTTCTATTATCGGGAAGACCAAGAATTATGAATAATGGAATGTATATAAATCAATTAATCTGCATAATCTGGAATAACAATGTTCTTTACGAAGATTTTTCCGATCTGGTGGTAGAGTCATGTTTTATTTGACGTCAATAAGAACAAGTACTGGTCAATGTTGAGAAATAAATATTTGAATTTGAAGTTATAAAATATCGCATCGATACCTTAGATTAAAGGAAAATAGCAGAAGTAAAATAGGTGAAAAAATCTTCGAAAACGGACCGCAAAAATCTTGTTCTCGGTCGCCTAAAGAGCCATTTTTTACAAACGTTATGCAAGAACATGAAATGCTCGAGTTATAGGTTAGGAAACGTAAGAAGGTCGTGTTTGCTCATTCCTCCAATAATTATTATATTAAAGAAAAAACATAATTTTCTTCTTGAGTGGCTCAACCTGAAATGGCGTCAGTGGCGCCGAGGTTAAGGCGCTGGCTTCTTGATTTTAAAATTCTCAGGTTCGATCCCCGGTGACTTCTAAATGTACCAATGAGTTATTACAACTTAAGAACATAAAGCCAAGTCCTCTAAGAAACTATTTCCTATAATGTGTCTAGTCTGCCAACCCGCAGTACATAGGCAAGCATTGTGGACTGTAAATTACAGTCCACAATGCAGTCCCTGCAGTGAGATTATTGAGACCTCGATAACCTGTCACATTTGCTTTCTTTTGCATAAATAACCAAGAGCATCTCTTTTTCAACTTTGTAAATTGTATTTGTATGAAAATCCAAAAACGTAATAATTAAAATCACACAGTGCGTACATATTTCCTTTTATACATTATAAATCCACGTATATACAGCTAAGAGAGGTTTTTCGTGTAATTTTAGTTTAATTTGAAAGACAGTTTTTCTAGTTATAGGAATATCACTTAGTAAATTGGTTTCCCAGAGAGCAGCAGAATTCTCTTGTGATTTTATTGATATTTCTTGTAAGTATGTCGAGTAATAATACCGAGAACCGGATCTCCTATAATAAAACTAAGTAAGAATTGTGGCAAAATATCATATTTTATAAATAATTTCTTATAGTTGCTATGTAAATATCTTTAAGGAATTTATTATTAGTCGCTCAGCGATAAATGCAGAACAAAAAAAAAATTGCTACGCTTTCCATTCTCCAAAATATCTTTGTTATTCTTAGAAAGCATTCTGAACCATTTTCCTTTACACTGTACAAATAAAATCATGTAACAGCAGTTTAATTACGTATTTGAATTTTATACTGAATAAATAGCAATCCCGTGTACCAACCCCTCAACGCAAATTTGCAATATTTTGTTTATTTTCGTAACTGGATTCGGTAGTCTGTTCCAATCCGTATCTAAGTGCAATCCTACAGAAACCTTCCAATTCTGATTGGGTAGGTTAGGTCAAATACTGCTTTGGATTTAGATCAAAGCATTAGCGTTTAGTTACACACTGTATGTGGAGAAGATTTATTAAGGCTTGTTTTAAACATTTAGGCTCTCTTATACTTACTTAGTCCAATGTATATAAACCCCAAACGCACGCTTACCAAAAAACATTTATATAAACCGGATTAATTTCAATAGATAAAGATTCAATAAATAATTGAAGTAAAAATTTAGTAGCACAAAGTATCACGTTTTCAATTGTAGTTTCGTTTTAATTAATTTCCCTGGATTTGTTGTATGTTTTTTTGGGTCCAGAAACCATAATTCTAATATGTAAAATTGATATAAAATTAAAAATCTAGGGTAAACCGGCTTTAATAAACAATCAATAAGACGTAACAACAAAATAATCTCAGGATTACGGATGATCAAAATTCTGTCTAATATACGGGGTAATTCATCGACTTGGGTCAATACGGGAAAGTCAAAAACTGTAGCGATATATTTTTGAAGGATCCATTTTATTGATTTTAGGGTAGATAAGGCTGTTCTTATGATGACATGGATTCTGTTAAACATAAGTACAATTGATGTTTCGATATTTTTTTCAGAACAGGCTTAATAATCACCCTACAGCAGGAGCAGGAGTCAACCCAAAACACATAAAACCATATGGAAACACTTCATCATAAAAATCCTTGAATATATATTTTTTTTAAATTAAAACACCCAAAAATCTCTTAACATATATTGAGCTCCGATAGGTATGGAAGTACACCCTTACTTTCTTAATATGTTACTCCGAAAAGACTAGCTTACAGCTTAATGACGCGTGACCATTTTTGATTTGTCATTGAGTCAAAATCTACGCAAATGTACAGTTTCAGCAACTTATACCTTCTGTGGGCAAAATCGAAACTTAAAGATACTTTGGCAACTATGTTTAGAAAAGAAATGTTAACATAGAAGGCAGCGCTGCCCTTGACTGCTCACGTAACTTGATCGCTGTGCCGACTTGTGACGATTTTTCATTCGAAACCAGTTACAAGGGCATTAGATTTGTTTTCCTTTCTATTTTGGTAAATTTCCGTAAATAGAGATTCTTCTCCCTCGCACACTTTGGTAGTCTAAACGGAGTATTCCTGAGTATATAGGTAGTCTCCTGACATCGGTGTCATCTGCTAGACACGTTATTAGAAACACCTAGTATATTTATTATACAAATCATGAAGAAAGAGACGAAGATGAGGTTAAATAATATATTTTCAAATTATTTTTAAAATAGTGATGGTTTTTGCATAACGGAGATTACTTAAGTTGGAAGGGATTTACAGGAACCGGCTGCATGAACTTAGAACGCATTGTGGTAAAAACCTGAAAAACAGGGCTTAGACAGAATTAAATTACTAGAGGAGCGTCCATTTCGATCATGATCTTCATGTCCAAACGGTCCCCAAAACCCTATTCGAGCGCCGGGGCGGTGAAAAGTAAATTTCTACTTTCCTGCTAAAAGGAGCACTCTTCGTCTTTTAAAGAGCTCCTCTAGAGCTACAATTACTTTCAATTACATTTAACTTCAACACAAATAAATATAATTGAGACATAAAAAAGAAGATAATTGATTAGAAAACATACAAGCTGCCCTTAATCACCTCAGTGTGTGATCTACAAGAGAACAATAAGGAAACGCACAACAGAACAATAGGAATGTTTCCTAGCCGCACAAATGTTCTCACGAAACCCACTAGTTATTGTTTAAAAAGGTTTTGTAAGTGTATGTTGAAATATAAATTCATTAGGCAAAAACTACGGAATCATTGGCGGTTGTGCGTTTGCGGCATTTGCATACGCGACTGGAGTTTTTGTTGTTATTGTTTAGCTTTTTTAGGCCATCAGCAGCCGTAGCATGGCGTGCCAAGACGAGACTCATGTCGTGGATTATATCACAGTTTGCCCGATATAATCGACGTAATCATTTGTTAATTTTTATTATGATCTATGTCGCTTGGTCGACCCGTTTTATTACAACTGACTGATTCAAGACCGGGGCTAGTCGTTACCCTGTCTTGTGACTGAAGTTTTATATCGCCTACTAGCGCTATTCATTCTCGCTCCGATCGCCGCCCAGTGCGGACGTGCAAGACCCCGTTCTCCGTTGTTTGGTCCCTTCCCGATATTCCGTGGCGCTCAGTCTACTGACGTCACAGTTTAGCGTGTTGGTTCCGTGCTACGGTTTTCAAGGTTTTTCTACTCCGTCTGAGTGCTATCGAAGTGCGTTTTTTCTTTGCGACTAAGCCCCTTAGTCTTCAAAGTGCTGTGCTAAGTTGTGTTGTGCTTGTGCTGAGTGCAGTGTTGTGCCCAGCGTAAGTAGTCTGGTTTCAGTGCAAAGGATACTTAACGGTGACAACGTATTTGTACTGAACCAGTCCTTTTTATTTTTATTTTATTTCTCTTCTCTATTTTATTTATTTTTCTCCTATTTTCATATTTATTTTTATCATATCTGTGTGTTTTCGTGTGTATTTGTCCTTTCTGTCGGTAAAGGTTGATCCTAACGCGGTCAACTCTTTACCTGCGTACCCTTTTTTAGGTTTCTAGGTAGCGGTGACTACGAATTTGTACTGAACCAGTCCTTTTATTTTTATTTTGTTTCTCTTTTACATTTTATTTATTTTCTCCAATTTTCATATTTATTTTTATCATATCTGTGTGTTTTCGTGTGTATTTGTCCTTTCTGTCGGTAAAGGTTGACCCTAACGCGGTCAACTCTTTACCTGCCAACCCTTTTTTAGGTTTCTAGGTAGCGGCCTTCGGCATACTATGGTTAGTTCTAAGTTATTCTCCCCAGCCCCCCTACCGTGGGTAGGGAGGTTTAGGTACTAGGTTTGCTAGGGAACCTAGGCATTTTTATTTATTTATGTATAACATATTGTAATTCCAAGCCCTCCAATGGACCTTGTAAGCATTCTTAGGTCGTTCGCCCAGACGCTCGTTGCGTCCGGCGCCAACTTATCAGATGACGTAATAACGCAGGCCTTGCAGGCTTCTATCGCGTCCCCGGCCCTTCAGGCCTCAACCCCGGCCCCTCAGGCCTCAACCCCGGCCCCTCAGGCCTCCAACGTCGAGACCCCTCAGGTCTACAGCTCTTCCTCGTCTCCCGCCTCGTCCGAGATGGACTGCGAATCGGTCGCATCCTCTCACGCGTCGCGTCGCAAGCGTACCGCTCCCGGGAGCGACTCCGAACCCGCGTCTGATACGTCATCAGATGCCGTCACCTTAACCGGCTCTCCTGAGCCCGCGTTTCAACTTGTCGCCAAGCGCTCCAAGAAGCGCTCGAAGAAAGCTTCGGTATCATCAATACCCGAGCCCTCCCCGGTGTCTTCAACACCAGCCCCCGCGCCGTTAAAATCACTCGAAGTAACCGCGCCTCCGTCGGTCCCATCGAAGCCAGCGACGCGCTTCGCTCCCGTCCCGCCGAAACCTCAGCTCCCTCCGCCCGTCTTCCTGCGTGAAAAAGCGCGCTGGACCGCGGTTTCAAACTTGTGCAAAGAGCACAAAATTAATTACTTAAAAGCCGCCAACGCTGGCGATACAATCAAAATTCAAGTAGCGACCGTCGACGACTTCCGGTCTTTCACTAGGCTTCTGTCGATCAATCAAATCGCGTATCACACCTACGCCCTCCCGGAGGAGCGTAAGATCCGCGCAGTACTACGGGGCGTCCCGTTCGAACTCAGTAACGAAGACATTCTCGAGGACCTTAAGTCTCAGGGTTTCCGGCCGTAGCAGTGCACAAGATGCACTCCAACCGCGGTAGGCGTTTTCCTTTAGCATTAGTAATCCTGTCAAATACTCCCAACTCGAAGGAGATTTTCAGAGAGGCTCGCACAATCTGCGGACTCTCGAACATCTCCGTCGAGCGTCCCAACCGCCACGGTCATCCTGGGCAGTGCCACCGCTGCCAGCTATATGGCCACGCAGCGGCTAACTGCTCAGCTCCCCCCAGGTGCGTTAAGTGCCTGGATCCACATATAACAAAGGAGTGCACTCGCACTCCTGAATCCACCTCCCCCCCTGCCTGTGTGCTGTGCGGCCAGTCCGGCCACACAGCTAACTACAGGGGTTGCCCGCGCGCTCCGCGCTCTACCGTCAAGAGGGTCGCGCCTAAACCGGCGCCGCCGCTCACTCCCGCAAACTTCCCGCCGCTGTGCAACCGGGGTCCCCCGGAAGCAAAGCCCGTTCAGCCGACGCCTACTCAGGCTCTGTCTTGGAGGCAGCGTCCGGCCGTCCCGCCTGCACCTTCCCGACCCACCCCAGCTCCCGTAGCTTCCGTAGGGCCGCGTCCCACTTTGTCATCTTCACCTCAGTCGTCGTTGGCTGAGGATATGAAGACCGTGTTCGACGTCATCCAAAACGTCGACATTAACGAAATTTCCGTACTCGCACGCAAACTGCGAGCCGCCCGCTCTCCTCAAGAGCGTTTATTCGCGTTAGCCGAGCATCACTCGCTCCTAAGTTCGTAGTAAATTCTTTTACTTTTGTATAAATTCGTAAATAATAAATTATAATGTCTATACCCGCGAATCCCGCGTCCAGTCGTATTAAACCCAAGGGCTTATCCCTAGTATCTTTTAACGCTCGTAGCCTTAGCACCAACCTTCCCGAGATGAAACTGTTCCTTCAGAACAAAGAACCTGACTTATTCCTTCTCCAGGAGACATGGCTTACTCCAAACCGCTCCAGGGGATACGCTATTCCTAAGTACGCGTTTACTCGCAACGACAGGCCCAACTCCGACGGATACGGCGGCACCGCTCTATATTACAAAAGAGGCTTCCATTGCTGTCCTCTCCCTACCCCTCCTCTCCTCAACATGGAGGCCACTGTGTGTAGATTGGCTATGACTGGTCATCCGACCATCATCATAGCTTCAGTCTACATACCGTGCGGCTCCAGACCAATCCGCAGCGACTTTGAGGCCATTCTCGCCCTCGGCCATTCAGTCATTATGTTCGGAGACTTTAACTCCAAACATACTGACTGGACGTGCCTATCGACCAACACCAGCGGTTTCGCTCTCCTCGACACCACTAACTCCCTTGACTTAGACGTCATATCCCTCATCACTCCCACTCACTATCCCAACAACCCGACCTATTCTCCTGACATCCTCGACTTTGCAATTATCAAGCGAATCAATCTTGATCTCAGGTCCATCGAACCGCTCGATTACCTAGGCTCCGACCATCGCCCCGTCTCCCTCGTGCTAGGCGCGCCTTACCATAACGTCACACCTCCTAAGACCTTTACCAACTGGAAAGGCTTTAAAAATACGTTAGTTTCAGCCTTAGAGGCACCGAACTCTCCGCTCGCGATTTCGCCCGACCAATTAGACAGCCCGATTAAAATAGATTCAGTAGTCGATACTCTCACTGATGCTATCAACTCAGCCATCAGCGACAACGTAATCATTGCTAAGCAAGGCAAACCCGCGCTTCCCTTAGCCGTTAGCAATCTCATTAAAGCTAAGAACGCGGCTCTCCGGAGAGCCAAGAAATATCCCACGCCCGCATATAGAACAGCTGCGAATCAGCTTCAACGTAAAGTTAGGTCTCGCCTCGCGGAACTCCGTGACACTCAGTTTAACGATCTCATGGAGAATATCTCCCCGTCCCACCAAGCGTATTATGGAATGGCCCGAGCTTTACGCGTAGACACCGCCTCTCACGTTCCTCCTCTCACTCGTCCCGACGGCACCATTGCCTTCGAAGTCGAAGAGAAAGCCGAATGCTTCGCCGACAGCATAGCGGCACAATGTTCGCCCAGCACGCATCCCGCGGATCCCTCCCACATCCAGGCGGTGGAGGACGAAGTTCTCCGCAGAGAATCTCTCCCTATCACCGACGACCCCGTCACAGTCTCTAATGATGAAATCTTGCTTCTCATTAGAAAGCAAAAGTCCAAAAAGGCTCCGGGTGCGGATAGAATTTCCAACCACGCACTTAAGCACCTACCTCAACAGATGCTTACCTTGTTAGCTATCATCTTCAATGCCTGCTTCGACCATAGCTACTTTCCAAAAGCCTGGAAAGAAGCGACAGTCATAGGCATTCCCAAGCCGGGTAAACCTCTGAACATCCCGGCTAATCACAGACCCATCAGCCTCCTCAAGGCAATGTCTAAACTTCTCGAAAGAGTCATACTCTCTCGAATGCGGAACCATCTGTTTCCAACGGATGGCGACCCTCTCATTATTCCCCACCAGTTCGGCTTTCGCGCTAAGCACTCCTGCCCTCAGCAAGTCCATCGAATCGAGTACATTCTCGAAGGATTCTATCTGCATCGTAAAAAATCAATCGCGGTTCTCTTTGACGTAGCCAAGGCATTCGACAAAGTCTGGTACAGCGGTCTCGTTTTTAAACTCTATAAAATAGGCTTACCGGTTCGCCTAGTCAGATTAATCGCGTCGTTTCTTAAAGACCGTACGTTTCGATTCAAACATGAAGGCACGCTCTCCGCGCCTCGTCCCATAAAGGCTGGAGTCCCGCAAGGCTCAGTCCTCGCCCCTCTGCTGTACACCGTGTACACTAATGACATGCCCATCCCGCCGAAAGGCGTCGAACTCGCCCTCTTTGCAGACGATACCGCCCGTTACACTAAAGGTCAAAGGATCCCGTATAACATCACCAGACTCCAAAAGGCCGTAAACGCCCTCGGTGTTTGGTTTCAGAAATGGCGTATCGATGTCCACCCAGAATAGAGTTCTGCCATTCAATTCGACCACAAACGTCGTAATCGCCGCAACGATCCCCACATTCGAATGTTAGGTATTCCCATCCCCTGGAAGCGCAGTATCAAATACTTAGGCGTCACCTTAGATCAGACGCTTTCTTTCAAGCCACACGTCGATAGAGTAACGAAACTCGCGCGTTTCTACTTAAGCCGCTTAAATAGTATGATAGGTAGAAAAAGTAAAATGTCTTTTAGAAATAAACGTACGCTTTATAAGGTCTGCGTTAGACCCGTCATGTCATATGCTTCGCCAGTCTTTGCCCACGCCAATCCCTCCGTCCTGTATAAGCTGCAGGTAGTTCAAAATCTCTTCTGCCGCAGGGCCACAGACGCACCTTGGTATGTGCGCAACGCGGACCTGCACAGAGATCTTGAACTACCTACAGTGCAACAGCACCTCAAAACACTCTCAGAATCGTTCTTAAAACGCGCCGAATCCCATCCCAATCATCTTGTTCGAGATTCAGTCTCATATACTGCTCCTGTGTTAGATTCGAAATTCAAAGTCGCTAGGCCGAGAAACGCGCACACGGGCGAACCTACGCAGTTAACTTTAGCTCTCGAGGCCCTTCAGGCCGCAAATCCTAATTCTAACGTAAATTCTAATTCTAACGTAAATCCGAATTAATGCAATTTTACTTTTCATTTTTAATGTTTTTATTTACTTTTCATTTTTAATGTTTTTATTTACTTTTCATTTTTGAGCACCTTCAGTTCTATGTAAATCTCAGCAGGTGACCCCTTAAGGGCCCCGCTAGCGCGGCCTCGTTCTCCAATTGGCCGTCGCTCAGATGAAGGCTGAGTGGCAAAAATGCACGAGCCGACAGGGGGTTTTTTAGTGGGTATGGTTCTGGTAGGCGTCGGGACGAGTCCCACATAACTTCGATCGCGCGCGCGGAGTATGCGTCAGAGCATTTTTTATGTCCTCCTGCCCTTCCCGTGGAGGGGAGCCAAAAAAAAAAATAGCGCTATTCCCAAATGGGACCTGTGTGTTTTCACAACATCAAACATCGCTTAGAACATTTTCTAGTAATTCAGTTTCAAATCAAAAAAGCCACATCACAATTGGTTAAGTAAGTAGTAGATATGCTAATATTTGTCTACTATTTTCGTAGCTGGCCAAACGATCCACGTGGTGGCAATTGGCATCCGCAACCAGGGACTTAGTCGTGCGTGCTTTATTTATCAATATTAAATATGATTATTATTACGACTAGTGATGCCCCTTGTAGTGGTGACCCTTTGTTCCAGTAATCGCATTGGCCGTTCCTTTAACGGAACACAGCCACGTCATAACCACGTTTGTCTGTGGCCTCGTTTCTCCCACACGAATGTACCGATTTCGGGGATTTAAAATTAAAAGTAAATAAGATTACGGAAGATATTTACGCAAATAAAAGTAATAATCATTACTACTGGTTACTAATTAAGTACAAGTTTTATGTAATCTACAGCGGTCGGTAAGTTACACAATACCTATGTTTTAATGTGTTTATGACAATTTAAACCATTAAAGGCACTAGTCGATGATAATAAGACGTTATTTTGGAAGTACTTCTGTCTTTCAAACTAGGGGTCTGGCTTCGAATCCTGGTAAAGATATTAGGATATATTATGAGATAATAAACACATACTAAACTTAGTTTTCTTAGCGAAATCGTGATAGTAACAATGATAAAGCACTGATGAGCAAGTACATAAAGCAGTTTATGTACTTCTAATATATGTATATAAAAATTGTTATTACTGTTTAATCTGCTAGTGTTACAGATGTAATGAAGGTTAAGGTACTTTTTAAATTTGTATACAATGTTGTCCATCTCAGTGTTAATTGATGTATTTTTCTATTTACACGTTCTTGTGGAATGCCACCTAGACTTAAGTATGTTTAAAGTTTTATTAAAGTTGTATTCTGTTGTTTTTAATAAATAAATGTATGCTTGAAGTTGTAAGGTTTTTTTTTGTTTGTATGTGAGCAATAAAGTGTTTTATTATTATTATTATTATAAGATATTGTTTGCAAAAAAAACTACATTCCAAAACTTTCATTATGTTTAATAACTCGTCTGTCTCTAATTGTCAGCATGGTATCGAAGGAGAAAGTCTAAAGAGAAATTGTTAATTGTTTTTAACTATACCGGTTATTTAAACAATTATTTAAGGAAACATGAAAATCAAAATCGTGGTAAGAATCCTTCCAATTCCTCAAATAATAGTTAAAGGAGTTAAGTTAAGTTAACGTCAAAGTTAAGGTTTAAAGTCAAACACGTCTCCTTCAAACACGTCCAATTTTTTATTGTGTTTATTATAGTTTTTTTAATAACAAAAAAATTTGTAAGTTTTAACGAAATATCCAAGGTAAAATCCACGGTACATTGATATTACTCTGTGATGTTAATACTGTATTATACTGATATAAGTATATATTATTATATCCATGTTATGAGTTACACAACTAGGTTAAAACAATTAGGTTTGTCCAAAATTTTACGAATCATGTTAACATTTTTTTCCTGTTAAATAATTTTCATAAATCAATTTGAAACGTGTATAACAACAAAACGCAGAAACGGAAAGCGGTTCCTAACTGAACACAAACTAAAAATATTAATCATACGTAACCAGTTTTGAAGTAGGAAACCCCACTTCAAGAATCTACTGTCCTGAACTGCAGCTTAATGAAATGTCTTCGCAGATATTTTACAGGCAGATGTTCAGATGTGACAAATGATTTTTAACAACTTAAGTCCGTCAAGCCCTATGCTTTAAGGGTGAAGGAAAACATTGTGGGGAAACCCACATTTGGCAATCTCTAGGCCAACATTTTTTTTCGCTAGCTTTTTGGGAGTGTAAACTCATTGTGACCAAATTCGACTACTTCTTTATATCTTAGTAATGTTAATTAGTCCGGGACCGAGCCGCCTTCATCATGGGTAGGCTGCACCCCCTAATCTGCAAGAAGAGTAAAATGTCGCTTAGAAATAAGCTTACACTTTACAAAACTCGCATCCGCCCCATCATGACAAATGCCAGTGTGGTTTTCGCTCACGTCAGCAAGTCGAATATCAATCAGAAATAGGGCAGTTCCAGTCAGAAATAGGGCAACACGGCATTCAAATTGCCCAACTCACCAGTGGGCCAGGCTAACGTGGCGTAAGCATTCCTACTGAGTTTCTAGCTGGTTCTTTGGCAGTAGATGATCCTTCCGAACCAGTGGTAGTTTCAATATACGACGTCTTAAGCCGAGGTCGTGCCCTCTCGGTTGCCCTTGGCGTATCGTATGTAGGACTAGTTTACGGCTAAGCGCCCTCAGCGGTAGGCCACACAGTCCGGTAAACTTTAAAAGGCTAATAGGGCCATAAATAAACTGTCCATTTCGCAAAAAAAAGTAATGTTCATTCTGGGTTCCCCCTCCCCCCCAGTTCACTGTATGGTTATCCATAACACAAGCTCCGCTTACTTAGGGGCTACACAGTTGCTGTGTTTGTCTGGGGATTTATTATTGATATTCTTGTGCTTTTTTATTTTTTTTTATGTTTCTATTATAAAAAATTGTTTATTATTTACTGAATGTCAAAATTCTTGTCTTAAATGGTGTTCCGAGGTTAGGCCCTTTTTGGACATACCGACTGGGCTACGTACCTTCTGTTCTTTGCATGAATGTCCCTTTAATAAACTCCGATAAGTAGTTGTCTGAAAACTATACAATTATTATTATTACGCGGTATCACTCCAGAGCTCTCTGTGTAAATTTTGGAATTAAATATGGCTCATATTTATTTTGGATTTATACCTTCCAATGGTCAAATAATTTTCAAGGCAATTTAAATAGTTTTAGAGCTTACCGATATTTATAAATGAACAAACAAATAAAAACATAAATCTCTTCTTTTTATTAGTATAATAAAGATAAACATGCAGTGAGAAAAAACTTTTTAATAAAAACGAGCTTATACTAATCGTAATAAGTCTGTTTGATGTCTATAATGACCTGCGTGTTTCTAATAATTTGAAAGACACATTAATTAACTAGAGTTATATAATAAATTGGTTGTTACACCACAATTGAGATCCAAATTTTTTAACTTGTTCGACTTGCAAGTATTTTTAAGATTGATGTATTGATAAACCTTATAACTACGAAAAACATATCTTGTATTTAATGATGATTATGCTGTAAAGAGAAGATCCGTGCTACGTTCCGTAGTTGTTGCCATAAAACTTTGTGTCCGCATTTCGTGTCCGATTTGACGGACTGCTTGGCCAGTTAGTCGCGATATTTTTTGTGGCTCTGGAGCCATAAACAACTCTTATTTCTATAAAGTTAAACACAAATAATAGTATATTATGCAACTAGTGAATAAAGGACGGATTTAAAGCGAGGGCCGTAGATGAGTCACGAGCAAGTGAAGGATTCTAACGACTGAATCACGAGCGTAGCGAGTGATTTAAGATGATTGAATCACGAGCGCAGCGAGTGATTCAACTGTTAGAATCCTGAGCAAAGCGAGTGATTCATGGCCCTCGATATAAATTCGTACTTTATTCAGGAGTTGCATACTATACTTTATACCATGACTACGAGAAAAAGACATATTTTAAGCGAAAATAGAAATTTATTCAAGAAATAATAAATGTTACATTAATTGATAATGTCGATGACTTCATTTTCTTCGACAGTTCATTAAAATAAGTTAAGAAAACAGACTCAGAAAATGTGCCCGAAGCTTGATTTTCATTTTTCCATTTACAAAACTCATCGTAGGTTTTGATGTAAACCAGCCGTGATTTGTTGGTTAGTAGCAAGTTTTCTACAATATCAGCCGCCTTCTCTTTCATAAATTCAGGTGTTAACACAATATCTTCTTCGTCACTTGAGTGCATAATCGATTTATTATAATTCAATCGATTTATTATAAAGTAACACTAAACTTTGTGTCCGTACAATTCACAGTAAGTATTTGAAATGGCGCCAATTCACTATTTTTTTTTCTATAATGGCAGCAAAGAACACAAAACAGTTTTTAATCTAATGCCAAACTCCTTGTCGCAAATATCGACCAATCAAATCTCGAGAATTTATTTGCACCAAAGAGTTTGTATTTCGAATCTTAGCGCAAGGAGTTTGTGTAAGCATTGAAATGGAGATCGGATATATTTTGTGTTCCAAATTCAAAGACCAAAACAGTGAATAAAAACAAAACAGTGAATAAAAGGCCTTTTTATTCACTGTTTTGCGTGAATAAAATAAGCTTTTTAGAGTAGGTATGGTATAAAATCATTTTTTTAACGCTGGCTTTAGAGAAATAACCTAAAGGCAAAACGATATTAAGAAAATTCATTTAAAATCTTTAAAATGCATTAGAGACTAATTGATTACGAAATGGTTTCGTTTAGCGAACATCATCATGTTTTTGTTTATTACACAAAATAAATCTCTGTCTTTACAGATTAAAACATAACAACATAATTTGACAATACACCATTGTTATAGATACAAAATAAACAATTATTATAATGTCTTTTAGATTAAATAAAGAAAGAAAATAATATGATAAATAATATGATTAACAACTTTGACCTCACCACCAAAAAACAGCAAAACCTCGACCATTGTCGGAAATTACATTTTGGAGAGTGCGCGAATGCTCTTTTTGATCAGGTTGAACCCACACCCTTCTTGCATCGGACTACTAGACGCAGACAGACACTCCATCCTTTCATGGTAGATATCCCGAGAAGTCGAACCAAACGCTTCGATAGTTCCTTTTTGGTGCGGGTCGCCAAGGTGTGGAATGAACTGCCTGCGTCTGTTTTTCCAGAAAACTATAGTCCTAGTCATTTCAAGCGTCGAGTGAATAGGTATCTCGTGGAAAGACGTGTGACACCTTCGTCTTCATCATCACTTTCCATCGGGTGAGATAGAAGACAAACGTCTAATCCTTTTTCAAAAAAAAAATATATTAAACATTAAATAAGAATATTGTATTTTGTATTAAATAAAATTATCCAAAAAGACCGAATCAAAAGCCGGTTTACTCTACTTTTCATTCACTCGTTCAGGTCATTGCAGGACAAACGCCCCTCTCGAGAATCTACGTACTAA
The DNA here is from genome assembly GCA_923062675.1 of Marasmarcha lunaedactyla. Classification (NCBI taxonomy): domain Eukaryota; kingdom Metazoa; phylum Arthropoda; class Insecta; order Lepidoptera; family Pterophoridae; genus Marasmarcha; species Marasmarcha lunaedactyla. The sequence continues at coordinate 5,017,172 of OV281344.1, forward strand.
GCGACCAAGCGACCGTGATCTGGAGGAACAACAAGAACGCAGCTTCCCCTTCCAACCTATCACTACTGGTCACCATACTAAGTGCTGCTTAAAACTTTAATAATTTTTAGGTAAATGAGACCCGATCTGCGTCCGGACCCGTTCGGACGTGTTGAAGGTCGCTCCCGGCTGCCGAGTCACGATTGTTGTCTCACGACTTCTCTGGTATCAATACTCAAACGCCACTCTCAGATCCGTTCTGCGTCCGGCCCCGCTCGGATGCGTTCGCGGTCGCTCCAGCCGTTGAGTCACGATTGTCGTCTCACGACGTCAACTCGTTCGCAATACTCATACGCTGTTAGCCTCTTTAGGGCTTACGCTGCGGCCGGTTTCGATCGGCTGCAAGTAAGTCGGTCTCTTGCACAGCAACAACAGAGCTGAGCTTACCGCGGTCGATTAAATTCGATAGTGGTTCGCGAGGCTCGGGCTGTTTTTCTGGCTGCGTACTTGACGCTTGGCGCCTGTACGTAGTCAGAGACTCGCTCTGTGGCCGGCCCCGGCCGGTCGTAACGTAGTCAATCCTGCACTCTGTGCACCCCTCGAATTAAAAACCTCACCTCGGTGAGTGCAGCAACAACAGGGTTGAGCTTACCGCGGTCGATTAAATTCGATAGTGGTTCGCAAGACCCGGGCTGTCCTTCTGGCTGCGTACTTGACGCTTGGCGCCTGTACGTAGTCAGAGACTCGCTCTGCGGCCGGCTCCGGCCGGTCGTAACGTAGTCAATCCCGCACTTTTAGTGCAACCCAACTCCGTCAGGTCTACGGCCGGTTTTTGTTGTCAATTTATTGACGACACACTCCGTAGTAGACTCGCGTTTGATCAGGTGGATACTTAACGGTGACAACTAAGCCTGATAGCGTTGCCCCGGTGCGCTTCGAAGGCCCTTCAGGCCAAGGAGAAACCGGCTGACCCGATCCTATTGCACTTGGGCCTTTCCCAGGGTGACGGTATAGTGCTGTCCGAATTAGGGGCACCACTTCGCGTCGTCCCCAGCCCCCCTACCGCGGGTAGGGAGGTTTAGGTGCTAGGTTTGCTAGGGAACCTAGGCATTTTTATTCATTTATATATCATATATCTTAGGACCAAGCCCTCCCAATGGACCAGCAAAGCTTGGTAAACTTTGCAGGGTCGTTCGCCCAGGCGCTCGTTGCGTCCGGCGACAGCATATCGGATGACTTAATAACGCAGGCCTTACAGGCAACTATCGCGTCCCCGGCCCCTCAGGCCACAACCCCGGCCCCTCAGGCCTCCAACATCCAGACCCCTCAGATCTTCAGCTCTCCCGCGTCTCCCGCCTCGTCCGAGATGGACTGCGAATCGGTCGCATCCTCTCACGCGTCGCGTCGCAAGCGTACCGCTCCCGGGAGCAACTCCGAACCCGCGTCTGATACGTCGTCAGATGCCGTCACCTTAACCGGCTCTCCTGAGCCCGCGTTTCAACTTGTCGCCAAGCGCTCCAAGAAGCGCTCGAAGAAAGCTTCGGTATCATCAACAACCGAGCCCTCCCCGGTGTCTTCAACACCAGCCCCCGCGCCGTTAAAATCGCACTCCATCGCGTCTCCATCGGTCCCATCGAAGCCAGCAACGCGCTGCGCTCCCGTCCAGCCTCAGCTCCCTCCGCCCATCTTCCTGCGTGAAAAAGCGCGCTGGACCGCGGTTTCTAACTTGTGCAAAGAGCACAAAATTAATTACTTAAAAGCCGCCAACGCTGGCGACACAATCAAAATTCAAGTAGCGACCGTCAACGACTTCCGGTCTTTCACTAGGCTTCTGTCGATCAATCAAATCGCGTATCACACCTACGCCCTCCCGGAGGAGCGTAAGATCCGCGCAGTACTACGGGGCGTCCCGTTCGAACTCAGTAACGAAGACATTCTCGAGGACCTTAAGTCTCAGGGTTTCCCGGCCGTAGCAGTGCACAAGATGCACTCCAACCGCGGTAGGCGTTTTGCTTTAGCTTTAGTAATCCTGTCAAATACTCCCAACTCGAAGGAGATTTTCAGAGAAGCTCGCACAATCTGCGGACTCTCGAACATCTCCGTCGAGCGTCCCAACCCCCGCGGTCATCCTGGGCAGTGCTACCGCTGCCAGCTCTATGGCCACGCAGCGGCTAACTGCTCAGCTCCCCCCAGGTGCGTTAAGTGCCTGGATCCACATATAACAAAGGAGTGCACTCGCACTCCTGAATCCACTTCCCCCCCTGCCTGTGTGCTGTGCGGCCAGTCCGGCCACACAGCTAACTACAGGGGTTGCCCGCGCGCTCCGCGCTCCACCGCCAAGAGGGTCGCGCCTAAACCGGCGCCGCCGCTCACTCCCGCTAACTTCCCGCCGCTGCGCAACCGGGGTCCCCCGGAAGCAAAGCCCGTTCAGCCGACGCCTACTCAGGCTCTGTCTTGGAGGCAGCGTCCGGCCGTCCAGCCTGCACCTTCCCGACCCATCCCAGCTCCCGTAGCTTCCGTAGGGCCGCGTCCCGTTTTGTCATCTTCACCTCAGTCGTCGTTGGCTGAGGACATGAAGACCGTGTTCGACGTCATCCAAAACGTCGACGTTAACGAAATTTCCGTACTCGCACGCAAACTGCGAGCCGCCCGCTCTCCTCAAGAGCGTTTATTCGCGTTAGCCGAGCATCACTTGCTCCTAAGTTCGTTGTAAACTTTTTTTACTTTTGTATAAATTCGTAAATAATAAATTATAATGTCTAGACCCGCGAATCCCGCGTCCAGTCGTATTAAACCCAAGGGCTTATCCCTAGTATCTTTTAACGCTCGTAGCCTTAGCACCAACCTTCCCGAGATTAAACTGTTTCTTCAGAACAAAGAACCTGACTTATTCCTTCTCCAGGAGACATGGCTTACTCCAAACCGCTCCAGGGGATACGCTAAGTACGCGTTTACTCGCAACGATAGGCCCAACTCCGACGGTTACGGCGGCACCGCTATATATTACAAAAGAGGCTTCCATTGCTGTCCTCTCCCTACCCCTCCTCTCCTCAACATGGAGGCCACTGTGTGTAGATTGGCTATGACTGGTCACCCGACCATCATCATAGCTTCGGTCTACATACCGTGCGGCTCCAGACCAATCCGCAGCGACTTTGAGGCCATTCTCGCCCTCGGCCATTCAGTCATTATGTTTGGAGACTTTAACTCCAAACATACTGACTGGACGTGCCTATCGACTAACACCAGCGGTATCGCTCTCCTCGACGTCACTAGCTCCCTTGACTTAGACGTCATATCCCCCATCACTCCCACTCACTATCCCAACAACCCGACCTACTCTCCTGACATCCTCGACTTTGCAATTATCAAGCGAATCAATCTTGATCTAAGGTCTATCGAACCGCTCGATGACCTAGGCTCCGACCATCACCCCGTCTCCCTCGTGCTAGGTTCGCCTAACGTTAACGTCACATCTCCTAAGACCTTTACCAACTGGAAAGGCTTTAAAAATACGTTAGTTTCAGCCTTAGAGGCCCCTAACTCTCCGCTCGCGATTTCGCCCGACCAATTAGATAGCCCGGTTAAAATAGATTCACTAGTCAATACTCTAACTGATGCTATTAACTCAGCGATCAACGACAACGAAATTATTGCTAAGCAAGGCAAACCCGCGCTTCCCTTAGCCGTTAGCAATCTCATTAAAGCTAAAAACGCGGCTCTCCGGAGAGCCAAGAAATATCCCACGCCCGCATATAGAACAGCTGCGAATCAGCTTCAACGTAAAGTTAGGTCTAGCCTCGCGGAACTCCGTGACACTCAGTTTAACGATCTCATGGAGAATATTTCCCCGTCCCACCAAGCGTATTATCGAATGGCCCGAGCTTTACGCCTCTCACGTTCCTCCTCTCACTCGTCCCGACGGCACCATTGCCTTCGAAGTCGAAGAGAAAGCCGAATGCTTCGCCGACAGCATAGCGGCACAATGTTCGCCCAGCACGCAACCCGCGGATCCCTCCCACATCCAGGCGGTGGAGGGCGAAGTTCTCCGCAGAGAATCTCTCCCTATCACCGACGACCCCATCACAGTCTCTAATGATGAAATCTTGCTTCTCATTAGAAAGCAAAAGTCAAAAAAGGCTCCGGGTGCGGATGGAATTTCCAACCACGCACTTAAGCACCTGCCACAGCAGGTGCTTACCTTGTTAGCTATCATCTTCAATGCCTGCTTCGACCATAGCTACTTTCCAAAAGCCTGGAAAGAAGCAACAGTCATAGGCATTCCCAAGCCGGGTAAACCTCTGAACATCCCGGCTAATCACAGACCCATCAGCCTCCTCAAGGCAATGTCTTAACTTCTCGAAAGAGTCATACTCTCTCGAATGCGGAACCATCTGATTCCAACGGATGGCGACCCTCTCATTATTCCCCACCAGTACGGCTTTCGCGCTAAGCACTCCTGCCCTCAGCAAGTCCTTCGAATCGTCGAGTACATTCTCGAAGGATTCTATCCACATCGTAAAAAATCAATCGCGGTTCTCTTTGACGTAGCCAAGGCATTCGACAAAGTCTAGCACAGCGCTCTCGTTTTTAAACCCTATAAAATAGGCTTACCGGTTCGCCTAGTCAGATTAATCGCGTCGTTTCTTAAAGACCGTACGTTTCGATTCAAACATGAAGGCACGCTCTCCGCGCCTCGTCCCATAAAGGCTGGAGTCCCGCAAGGCTCAGTCCTCGCCCCTCTGCTGTACACCGTGTACACTAACGACATCCCCATCCCGCCGAAAGGCGTCGAACTCGCCCTCTTTGCAGACGATACCGCCCTTTACACTAAAGGTCAAAGGATCCCGTATAACATCACCAGACTCCAAAAGGCCGTAAACGCCCTCGGTGTTTGGTTTCAAAATTGGCGTATCGATGTCAACCCGGAAAAGAGTTCTGCTATTCAATTCAACCACAAACGTCGTAATCGCTACAACGATCCTCACATTCGAATGTTAGATACTCCCATCCCCTGGAAGCGCAGTATTAAATACTTAGGCGTCACCTTAGATCAGACGCTTTCTTTCAAGCCACACGTCGATAGAGTAACGAAACTCGCGCGTTTCTACTTAAGCCGCCTAAATAGTATGATAGGTAGAAAAAGTAAAATGTCTTTTAGAAATAAACGTACGCTCTATAAGGTCTGCATTAGACCCGTCATGTCATATGCTTCACCAGTCTTTGCCCACGCCAATCCCTCCGTCCTGTATAAGCTGCAGGTAGTTCAAAATCTCTTCTGCCGCAGGGCCACAGACGCACCTTGGTATGTGCGCAACGCGGACCTGCACAGAGATCTTGAACTACCTACAGTGCAACAGCACCTCAAAACACTCTCAGAATCGTTCTTCAAACGCGCCGAATCCCATCCCAATCATCTTGTTCGAGATTCAGTCTCATATATTGCTCCTGTGTTAGATTCGAAATTCAAAGTCGCTAGGCCGAGAAACGCGCACACGGGCGAACCCACGCAGTTAACTTTAACTCTCGAGGCCCTTCAGGCCGCAAATCAAAACATTCTCGCTCCGATCGCCACGCGGTGCGGACGTGCAAGCCCCGTTCTCCGTTGTTCTCGGTCCTTTCCCGCTATTCCGTGGCGCTCAGTCTGTAACGTAGTACCAGTAAAACACCAAAACTCTCTTCTATGTTTATTTTTTCGGTAAAATTAAAAATATACAAAAATGCCTGTAAATACAAACAGAAAAATATAAACAAAATTGAAATAAAAAATAGTCACACAAAATAGAACAGAAATATTAATACAATTAAATTTGATCTGAAAAGAAAGAATAACAATAAAATAAAATTTTAATGAATGAGATTCCTTACCAACAATTTTGGCTACGCACACTCGTGAACGTAAAAATAAATTATAGGTTTCTTAAAAAAAACTTTGATTGTAGATAATAAAATATCTTAACTATGTAATTTTGAATAATAAACTCGGAAAATAATAAATAAATAGATTCAAGTTGCTTTGATGGATAATATTTCGTGACTGACTTGTCAAATCAAAACATTGCCGTTCTCCGACACTACGTAATTCCTAGTTTAAAATTACGTCGGGAACGACAAAAAAAATAAAATTTACTGATAAAAAGAGGTCGAAATAGACAACCGTCACAATACCCCGGGGGCCGGGAAAAAAAAAATCTGAAAGATTTTTTTTTAGTAAAATTTCAAATTCAAACCAAATCAAAATAAACCGCATATACATATCGAATTTTAATATATAATCTGCTAAATGAAAGAACAATCAAAAAAAAAAATAATAATTAAAAGCAAAATGAAAATTAATATTAACATCCTATAGAAGAATTTTTTTGAAAAAACATCCTGTATATATGAAAAAAAAAAATAATACTGATATATTGCATATCAACAAGTTATTTAATAGAAAAAGAAAACAAAACAGACGAGAGAGAGAAAAAAAAAATCCTAAATAATTATCTTAAATTACATGGTTCATGAATGATAAAATTTTAAACATGTTCCTGGAATATACAATGTTAATATACATCGTTCAACTCCATCAACGTACATTATAATTACAACATACATTCTCTATCATACTAGTCTTATTCCAACTACTGGAAATAAAACATCATGCAGTTAGAGTTGCTTATGAGGAATCGTATCCTAAATAAGTCAACTCAACAGAGTTGAACGCAACGGCAAAAGGCTTTAATAGTTGCCATCCGCTGAAAATATTAATAGCTTATGGCTTCTTTAACGTGTCGCTAACTCCCGCACGGTGATTACTATAAACAAGTTTCAGTTAAAGACTGAAATAAATATGCCGGAAGGAAAAGAAAATCATAGCCAGTCGTGAAATATTGACTTTTAAATAAAATCCAAGGGTCTTTTGTGAAGTAATTAAAATATTTATGTAATAAACATATGAAAATAATTCTCACAGGAAAGTGATTCAAGCGTATAAATAATACACATAGGTATGGTTTAGTTTAACGAGTTACCTTAATAAACGCTCGTGCAGAAGGCTTAATTTTACAAGTTGCAAACCGCTTGAAAAAAAATTGAGAAAAAAAAATTGATAACATTTAACAAATTATACTATAAAGTATAATACAGATATTGAAAATAAGAGTTTACACTCCTAGAATTGCAAATATTAAATAAATTACACAATAAGTTAACCTAATACTACGATGATGATAATTAATTATAAGTTTTGACCAACGTCAATGTTAATGGTATAGCCAAACGATAATGAGGTGCATAGAAAAAAAAAATAAGACAAAAAGAATCGGCTTATGCTCGCCGTGAGATAATTAGCAATAATTATATATGAATTCATATAAAGTAATTGGTAACAACCAATCTAGTCACTCAAAGAAGAAGTTAAACGCGGTAGAGGTTTAATGTCTCTGATATGCCAACGACCTAATGGGTTATTATTCATATCCACTAAATCGTAAATTAATGGTGAAACTTTATTTGAAACTTTACATTTTATAAATTTGGGTGCAAACTTAGCACAAAAATGTTTTTTAGAGGAACTTATTACATGGTTTCGCCTCCAAACAATATCACCGTTATTAAATTCTAAATTCTGATGATGTTTGTTATAATAAGTTGCATTATATTGATGTGCATTAAATAACCGCTTCTGTACTTCGGAAAAGATAGGTATTAATTGTCCTATGTTTTCAGCATATACATCCCTAGGACTGAAAATTAGTTCATCTCTGGAATCTTTATTTTTGTAGATAGATCCACATGTAACAGCTTCTCTACCAAATACTAAAAATGATGGAGTGAATTTTGTGGTTTCATTAACCGCAGTATTAATAGCAAACTGTATTTTGTTTATATAGGTATCCCAAGTTCTGTGATCTTTATCTATAAAAGCTGCAATCGCCGTTACAATAGTTTTATTGTAACGCTCAACGGTGTTAACCTGTGGACAGTAACGTGGGGTGTAATGTATTTTTGGTATGTTGTAAAATTTAAATAATTCAGATAATTCTGTACTTATCATTTGAGGACCATTATCTAATATAATAGTTTCTGGAACTCCATAAACCATAAAAACTAAATTGTCCAATATATGGCGAATAATAGAAGCGGTTGCATGTTTTATTGGAAATAACAAACAATATTTGGAAAAACAACAAGTAACTACAAATAGAAATCTATTCTGCTTACGTGAAGTAGGAAGTGGACCTATCAAATCTAAATCAAAAATATGCAACATTACCTTTTATTAAACAGTTTTTTTGCATAAAAAGACCATGTTGTGATAAAATTTTATGAGAATTATTACCCAATATAGTGATAGCACTACCACTATCTAAAAGACCATTTAAAGTTAAATCGTTTACTTTTATATGTAAATAAGGACGTTCAAAATCTGATGTTTTATTAAAGAGGAGAGCACAAGTGTTATAAGATTTAAAAAAAATTGTTAAAGTTTTTAACCATGTATCCCAATCTTTTTTGTCAAAATTTGATGATTTAATACCATTATTTTTGTTTATGCACTCCTCGTAATTTAGTTTTTTGAAATCGACTTATTACAATTAGGACATTTACTAGTAATAAAGTCTTTTTTTCCACAACGAAAACACACTATATTAGTGTTAGTACAGTCTTTTAATAAATGTGTATTAGATCTACAACGTGGGCAAGTGAATTTATAAAAATTCTGATTTTTATTAATTGCAGCTACAGTATTAGGTAATGGATTAGCTACAGCTGCTATGGAATTATATGTACAAGCTTTAAAAGGAAATTCAGGAATATATGGTTGATTATGTGAAAGTACAGTATTATTATACGATTTGTTATTAGAATTTGATGTAGAAGGAATAGGAAAAGAATGATAATGATCTGGTGGTGATGATGAAGAGTAGTAAGATGTATTATTAGAAACTTGGAGAATGCTTTCTGTAAATTTGCATGATTCCAAGAGGGAATTTACAGTATGTAAATCAGTAGGTGAAAGACGTAATGTGAATTCAGGTTTAAGATTTCTAACAAGAGTATTAATTTTTTCTTTTTCGGACATTGGTTCCAAGAGCTTTGAAAAAAGAGATTCCATTGTAGCAAAGTAGATGATAATTCTCTCATTATGTTTTTGTTTACGAGCATCGATTACTTTTTTTAGTTTATAATCGTAATCGGTAATTGCAAAATCATTCAACAATGCCGATCGGAAAGATGACCAGTCATTAATAGTCGACTTTCTAGCTCTAAACCAATCAAGAGCAGATCCAGATAAAATATCATAAATATGTGAGAATAAAGATTTTTCAGAAATATTTTTTATTTGTGAAAATTCTTCAAGTTTTTGAATAAAATCCTTTGGACAACCTTCACCTTTATAAATAAATCTTTTTAAATCATTGTTAGTTCGATTTTCTGTAATTTTACTGACCTTATCAGTTAATGCTTCGAAAAAAGAAAGGGGTTGTAGATTAATATTTTGTATAGATTCTGCGGAATGATATGTGGAATGTGTTGGTGATTTTTCCAAATTTTTAAAACGTGAGTCTAATTGAGTTAAATCATTCCAACATGAATTTATTAAATCTAACTGCTCTGAAGATAAATCTGATGTAATGTCAATGAGGCCTAATCTTGTTCTTATATGAGTTAAATAAGGTGAAATTTTTTGTTTCCTAATAGGATAAGAGTTTATACAAGCTTCAACAAGTTTTAAATTTTTTTTAATGGTATTAATATCTTCTGAAAATTCTTCAGGGCTATTTTGTAAAATTTCTGTTTCAGAATCTACATTAATATTCAATAATAATGATCGTAGTTCGTCTACAGATTGCGTCGAAGAAAAATTTATATTTCTGATTTTTAATTCATAAATTATTTCAGGTTTATTTAATTGTGAAAAATTCATTGCAAAATCAAAAAAAAATGTTAAAGTGAAACAAATTTGTTAATAGTCGTTATGCAGAATAGAGCCTTAAAAATATACGTATTTTCAAGTGATGAAAATGAATAGAAAATGTTATTTAAATAGTGAAATTACTGGGTTATAGAATGTTGTGTCTTCAGAAAATTTCTTCAAGGATATTATAACGAAAGAAACTAAAGAAACTTAAATGTCTGAATAATTTAGCAGTATTTTGATATATTATAGTAGATATATTATAGTAGATATATATATATAAATATATTATAGTGAATGTTAATGATTGAAAATGGTAACAAATAAAGTTTTATGCCTGACCTCAATAATAATTATAAAAAAATTATTTTTAATGTTGCAATTCTTCTGTTGATATAGTTCCTCCTCTCTTCTCCATAAACTACGTTTGAATATTCGGGCGCCAGTATGTAACGTAGTATCAGTAAAACACCAAAACTCTCTTCTATGTTTATTTTTTCGGTAAAATTAAAAATATACAAAAATGCCTGTAAATACAAACAGAAAAATATAAACAAAATTGAAATAAAAAATAGTCACACAAAATAGAACAGAAATATTAATACAATTAAATTTGATCTGAAAAGAAAGAATAACAATAAAATAAAATTTTAATGAATGAGATTCCTTACCAACAATTTTGGCTACGCACACTCGTGAACGTAAAAATAAATTATAGGTTTCTTAAAAAAAACTTTGATTGTAGATAATAAAATATCTTAACTATGTAATTTTGAATAATAAACTCGGAAAATAATAAATAAATAGATTCAAGTTGCTTTGATGGATAATATTTCGTGACTGACTTGTCAAATCAAAACATTGCCGTTCTCCGACACTACGTAATTCCTAGTTTAAAATTACGTCGGGAACGACAAAAAAAATAAAATTTACTGATAAAAAGAGGTCGAAATAGACAACCGTCACAAGTCTACTGACGTCACAGTCTAGCGTGTTGGTTCCGTGCTACGGTTTTCAAGGTTTTCTACTCCCTCTGAGTGCTATCGAAGTGCGTATTTTTCTTTGCGACTAAGCCCCTTAGTCTTCAAAGTGCTGTGCTAAGTAGTGTTGTGCTTGTGCTGAGTGCAGTTTTGTGCCCAGCGTAAGTAGTCTGGTTTCAGTGCAAAGGATACTTAACGGTGACAACGAATTTGTACTGAACCAGTCCTTTTTATTTTTATTTATTTCTCTTCTCTATTTTATTTATTTTTCTCCTATTTTCATATTTATTTTTATCATATTTGTGTGTTTTCGTGTGTATTTGTCCTTTCTGTCGGTAAAGGTTGACCCTAACGCGGTCAACTCTTTACCTGCGCACCCTTTTTTTAGGATTCTAGGTAGTGGCCTTCCGCATACTACGGTTAGTTTTAAGTTATTCTCCCCAGCCCCCCTACCGCTGGTAGGGAGGTTTGCCGCTAGGGTTGCTAGGTTTTATTTAGGAACTCTAGGCATTTGTTATTTAATTAGGTGCTAGATTTGCTAGGGGACCTAGGCATACATTATATATTTATATATTACATATTCAAGCCCTCCAATGGACCTTGTAAGCGTTCTTAGGTCGTTCGCCCAGGCGCTCGTTGCGTCCGGCGCCAACTTATCAGATGACGTAATAACGAAGGCCTTACAGGCATCTATCGCGTCCCCGGCCCCTCAGGCCTCAACCCCGGCCCCTCAGGCCTCCAACGTCGAGACCCCTCAGGTCTTAAGCTCTCCCGCGTCTCCCGCCTCGTCCGAGATGGACTGCGAATCGGTCGCATCCTCTCACGCGTCGCGTCGTAAGCGTACCGCTCCCGGGAGCGACTCCGAACACGCGTCTGATACGTCGTCAGATGCCGTCACCTTAACCGGCTCTCCTGAGCCCGCGTTTCAACTCGTCACCAAGCGCTCCAAGAAGCGCTCTAAGAAAGCTTCGGTATCTTCAATACCCGAGCCCTCCCCGGTGTCTTCAACACCAGCCCCCGCGCCGTTAAAATCGCTCGTAGTAACCGCGTCTCCGTCGGTCACATCGAAGCCAGCGACGCGCTGCGCTCCCGTCCCGCCGAAGCCTCAGCTCCCTCCGCCCGTCTTCCTGCGTGAAAAAGCGCGCTGCACCGCGGTTTCCAACTTGTGCAAAGTGCACAAAATCAATTACTTAAAAGCCGCCAACGCTGGCGATACAATCAAGATTCAAGTAGCGACCGTCGACGACTTCCGCGCGTTTACCAGGCTACTCGGATTAAACCAAATCGCGTATCACACCTACGCCCTCCCGGAGGAGCGTAAGATCCGCGCAGTACTACGGGGCGTCCCGTTCGAACTCAGCAACGAAGACATTCTCGAGGACCTTAAGTCCCAGGGTTTCCCGGTCACAGCAGTGCACAAGATGCACTCCAACCGCGGTAGGCGTTTTCCGTTAGCGCTAGTAATCCTGTCCAATGCTCCCGAATCGAAGGAGATTTTCAAAGAGGCTCGCACAATCTGCGGACTCTCGAACATCTCCGTCGAGCGTCCCAACCCCCGTGGTCACCCTGGGCAGTGCCACCGCTGCCAGCTATATGGCCACGCAGCGGCTAACTGTTCAGCTCCCCCCAGGTGCGTAAAGTGCCTGGATCCTCACTTCACTAAGGAGTGCACTCGCACTCCCGAATCCACTTCCCCCCCTGCCTGTGTGCTGTGCGGCCAGTCCGGCCACACAGCAAACTACAGGGGTTGCCCGCGCGCTCCGCGCTCCACCACCAAGAGGGTCGCGCCTAAACCGGCGTCGCCACTCACTCCTGCTAACTTCCCGCAGCTGCGCAACCGGGGTCCCCCGGAAGCAAAGCCCGCTCAGCCGACGCCTACTCCGGCTCTGTCTTGGAGGCAGCGTCCGGCCGTCCCGCCTGCACCTTCCCGACCCATCCCAGCTCCCGTAGCTCCCGTAGGGCCGCGTCCCGCGTTGTCATCTTCCCCTCAGTCGTCGTTGGCTGAGGACATGAAGACCGTGTTCGACGTCATCCAAAACGTCGACATTAACGAAATTTCCGTACTCGCACGCAAAATGCGAGCCGCCCGCTCTCCTCAAGAGCGTTTATTCGCGTTAGCCGAGCATCACTCGCTCCTAAGTTCGTTGTAAATTCTTTTATTTTTGTAAATTTTAAATAAATAAATTTTAATGTCTAGACCCGCGAATCTCGCGTCCAGTCGTATTAAACCTAAGGGCTTATCCCTAGTATCTTTTAACGCTCGCAGCCTTAGCTCTAACCTTCCCGAGATTAAACTGTTCCTTCAGAACAACGACCCAGATCTTTTTCTTCTCCAGGAGACATGGCTCACTCCTAATCGCTCCAGGGGATTCGCGATTCCTAAGTACGCGTTTACACGTAACGATAGGCCTAACTGCGACGGTTTCGGCGGCACTGCTATATACTACAAAAGAGGATTCCATTGCTGTCCTCTCCCTACCCCTCCTCTCCTTAACATGGAAGCCACCGTGTGTAGATTGGCTATGCCTGGTCATCCGACCATCATCATAGCTTCAGTCTACATACCTTGTGGCACCAAACCTATCCGCAGCGACTTTGAGACCATTCTCGCCCTCGGCCGTTCAGTCATTATGTTCGGAGACTTTAACTCCAAACATACTGACTGGACGTGCCTATCAACCAACCAAAGCGGTATAGCTCTCCTCGACATCACCAACTTACTCGACTTAGACGTCGTCTCCCCTATCACTCCCACTCACTATCCCGACAACCCGAACCACTCTCCTGACATCCTCGACTTTGCAATCGTCAAGCATATCAACCTCGACCTCAGGTCTATCGAACCGCTCGATGACCTAGGTTCTGACCACCGCCCCGTCTCCCTCGTGCTAGGACCGCCTAACGTTAACGTCACTTCTCCTAAGACCTTTACCGACTGGAAAGGGTTTAAAAATACGATAGTTTCTGCCTTAGAGGCCCCAAACTCTCCGCTCGCGATCTCGCCCGATCAATTAGACAGCCCGGATAAAATAGATTCGTTAGTAAATTCTCTCACTGATGCTATCAACTCAGCCATCAGTGTAAACGAAAAGGTTGCTAAGAAAGGCAAACCCACGCTTCCCTTAGCCATTAGCAATCTTATTAAAGCTAAGAACGCGGCTCTCCGGAGAGCCAAGAAATATCCCACGCCCGCCTATAGAACAGCTGCGAATCAGCTACAACGCAAAGTTAGATCTCGCCTCGCGGAACTCCGAGACGCCCAGATGAACGATCTCATGGCGAATATCTCCCCGTCCCACCAAGCGTATTATCGAATGGCCCGAGCCTTACGCGTAGACGCCGCCTCTCACGTCCCTCCTCTCACTCGTCCCGATGGCTCTATCGCCTTCGAAGACGAAGAGAAAGCCGAATGCTTCGCTGACAGCGTTGCGTCTCAATTCTCGCCCAGCACGCAACCCGCGAATCCCAATCACATCAAAGCGGTGGAGGCCGAAGTCCTCCGTAGAAACTCTCTCCCCATCACCGCCGACCCCGTCACAGTCTCTAATGACGAAATCTCGCTTCACATCAAAAGTCAAAAGTCCAGAAAGGCTCCGGGTGCGGATGGTATTTCCAACCACGCACTTAAGCACCTGCCTCAACAGGTGCTTACCTTGTTAGCTATCATTTTCAATGCCTGCTTCGACCTTAGCTACTTTCCAAAAGCTTGGAAAGAAGCGACAGTCATAGGCATACCCAAGCCGGGTAAACCTCTTAATGTCCCGGCTAATCACAGACCCATCAGCCTCCTCAAGGCAATGTCTAAACTTCTCGAGAGAGTCATACTCTCTCGAATGCGGAACCATCTGTTTCCAACGGACGGCGATCCTCTCATAATTCCCCACCAGTTCGGCTTTCGCGCTAAGCACTCCTGCCCTCAGCAAGTCCATCGAATCGTCGAGTACATACTCGACGGCTTCTATCCGAAACGAAAGAAAACGATCGCAGTTTTCTTTGACGTAGCCAAGGCTTTCGACAAAGTCTGGCACAGCGGTCTCGTTTATAAACTCTATAAAATAGGCTTACCGGCTCGCCTAGTTAGGATAATCGCGTCGTTTCTCAAAGACCGCACGTTTCGTTTCAAACATGAAGGCACGCTCTCCGCGCCTCGTCCCATAAAGGCTGGAGTCCCTCAAGGCTCAGTCCTCGCCCCTCTTTTGTACACCGTGTACACTAACGACATTCCCATCCCAGCTAAAGTCGTCGTACTCGCTCTCTTTGCCGACGACACTGCCCTTTACACCAAAGGCCGCAGAGCCTCGGGTCTCGTCACCAGACTTCAAAAGGCTATTAACACCCTCGGTGCTTGGTTTAAAAAATGACGTATCGATGTGAACCCAGAGAAGAGCTCTGCGGTTTACTTCGACTACAGACGCAGTCGTATCCCCGACAATCTCCAATTGAGAATGCAAGGCACTCCCATCCCCTGGAAGCGCAGTACTAAATATTTCGGCGTCATTTTAGACCAGACGCTTTCATTCAATCCTCACGTTGATAGAGTAACGAAACTCGCACGTTTTTACCTAGGCCGGCTTTACAGTATGTTAGGTAGAAAAAGTAAAATGTCCTTCAGAAACAAACGTACGCTTTATAAGGTCTGCGTTAGACCAGTCATGTCATATGCTTCGCCAGTCTTTGCTCACGCCAAACCCTCCGTCCTGCACAAACTGCAGGTAGTTCAAAACCTCTTCTGCCGCAGGGCCACAAACGCACCTTGGTACGTGCGCAACGCGGACCTGCACAGAGATCTTGAACTGCCTACAGTACAACAGTATCTAAAAACACTCTCAGAATCGTTCTTCAAACGCGCCGAATCCCATCCCAATCCTCTTGTTCGAAAATCATTCTCATATACTGCTCCTGTCCTAGATTCGGCATACAAAATCGCTAGACCGAGAAACGCACACACAAGCGAACGTTCGAAGATAACCGTAGATCTCGAGGCCCTTCAGGCCGCAAATTCTAACGTAAATTCTAATTCTAACGTAAATCCTAATTAATGCAAATTTAATTTTTCAATTTTTAATGTTTCATTATTTACTTTTCATTTTTAATGTTTTTATTTTACTTTTAATTTTTGAGCACCTTCAGTGCTATGTAAAACCCAGCGGGTGACCCCTTAAGGGCCCCGCTAGCGCGGCCTCTTTCTCCAATTGGCCGTCGCTCAGATGAAGGCTGAGTGGCAAAAATGCACGAGCCGACAGGGGGTTTTTAGTGGGTATGGTTCTGGTAGGCGTCGGGACGAGTCCCACATAACTTTGGAATCGCGCCAGAGTATGCGTCAGAGCATTTTTATCCTCCTGCCCTTCCCGCGGAGGGGAACAAAAAAAAAAAAAAAAGGCCGCAAATCCTAATTCTAACGTAAATTCTAATTCTAACGTAAATCCGAATTAATGCTATTTTACTTTTCATTTTTAATGTTTTTATTTACTTTTCATTTTTAATGCTTTTATTTACTTTTCATTTTTGAGCACCTTCAGTGCTATGTAAATCTCAGCGGGTGACCCCTTAAGGGCCCCGCTAGCGCGGCCTCTTTCTCCATTTGGCCGTCGCTCAGATGAAGGCTGAGTGGCAAAAATGCACGAGCCGACAGGGGGTTTTTTAGTGGGTATGGTTCTGGTAGGCGTCGGGACGAGTCCCACATAACTTCGATCGCGCGCGCGGAGTATGCGTCAGAGCATTTTTTATGTCCTCCTGCCCTTCCCGTGGAGAGGAACCAAAAAAAAAAAAATTTAGGTAAATAAATACTGCCATAGAATACTTGCGCTCCGTATCTTAAATGAAATCGATTAACAATTGCCGTTAAGTTTGATAATAATACCGTTAATTCTTGCTCAGCCTGTGTCTAACGCCTTCCTAGGACCTGGACGACGTCGGTTCGTCGGCTGATCCTGTGTAAGCCACCTACGCTTGAAGTACCTACGTATCACGCTATTTATGATGATAATGACTTTATTTTATGTACTTTATATCTATTTACTGGAAGCGCGTAAACTGGTTGAAGAGTTTATCAATTTAATTGAACATAGTAAAGCCTCTGAATATCATTTGACATTATTTTAGTAAGATATTTTTTAAATTTTCAGGCTTGAGATACACGTTGATGCTCACGCATTTGTTTACCAAAACACTTAAAGCGATGTCTTCCAAATACCCCCCCCCCCATTAATTTTCTTATCCAGTAGTTTAATATCAATCCGATATTTAATACTTTCCAGAACTTAAAATAAACTTGACTAATTTAACTCTTAACATAAATATAATATTCAGAGTGTCCCAGAAAAGACAGTCAATTGTCAGTCCAGAGATGATACCACCCTCTAGGGTGTCGTCGTATCAAATCGTCCCGATATAAGTCATCAAATATTTTTTTAGTGATTTTCGACTATTAAACTTAAGTGTGTAAGTCAACCAATATAAAATAAACAATCCACAAGGACACCCTGTGCATTGGTTGTTTACTAAGTTATAAAATTTCCTTATCATATTATTGCTAAGTAACTATTATAATAATTAAACTTAATAATTGTGTAGGTATATGAAGTGAGAAAAATCACATAACTAATCATCACACAAAAAAAACGTGACATTTAAATATTCTAAAGAATACAATACTAGGATTCTCCACATGACTCACTCGCCAAGAATTTGAATAACTGCGATCAGTTTTTTCAAAAGAACCAAATAAGTTTATTTAGCAAGAGTAACTGTAAAAACACAATTTGCAGAGTAAAACAATAAAATGTGGTATTAAGTAGTTTTCAAACATTACTAGTATTTTTAGTCAACTTAAGATTTGAAATCAATTTCTATTTCAGTACGATTTTTAAAATAAAGACATAATATACAAGTACTTCAACAAATACAAGGAAAGCTTTGAGTTAGAATCAAACCAGCAACCACTCGCAAATTGTTGACATCTGTACAATTGAAGATATTGTCTTAAATAAGGTACTATGTATATTTTACTTTCCATACCTACTTTCTATTAGTTTTGCAAACCATTTATTGTTTAAGTTCCATTGATATTACAATACGGCTTATTAGTAATAATGATTTAATTCAATTCAACAAATTCTTTCTTTATTTCTTTAATTCTCTTCTTTATTAACAAGTCTTTCTTTAAATCTTTCGTTTAAACATCTATTAAATACAATTCCAAGTTTATTTTTACCACGCTTTTGTTTTAAAGTAGTACCTAGTTTTTCTGTTTACTCATAGGTGAACTGATCGGTATTTACTGAGCACCATATAAGTACTGTTATGACTTGCTAATCCTATTTTAACTTGTTAAAATATCACACATAAATAGCGAAAGAATTCATTATACATTCTAGGACATACCACTCAGTTTAGGTTAGAATCGTCCAATGAATAATTTAAGGCTCGACGCGCACGTACACAGAGATATACGTTAGATTGTGTGCGTGTGTACGGATACGCTGCGTGGGCGCAGTCTTGAAGAAAGCCTCAGTGCTGACCTGGCAGCCGTGGCAGCCGCACGGCCCGACCATGCTCTAAAATTAACTCCAGTGTAGTGTCCGTGACTTGTTGCGAAGTGACCGTGTGCAGTTACTCTTACCTCTTGTGTTTTACCGGATTTTAACCCCTGGATCGCGCCACGGCGCAATACAGGTTAGTTCTAAGATACGCTATCAGTTTCAGAAGCCGATGTGAAAGTTAGCTCGCCTCTGACAAAGTCTGACACACTTTTATACAGATGTGTCGGTTAACAGGTGGGTGCGCCCGGTACGTGTCCGACCAAAATTCCAACGTCGAGACTTTCGTCCAGTTTGACAACTTTCTTTCAAGTGAGAATTTTAGTCTACTATAGTCATGTATCAAATTCCTTTCGAGTGAATTCATGAGTTATCTGAATTTTAATGGTCGTTGAACATGAACTTGTTAAGCTCGTCATACGTTTACAAAAGTTTTAAGTTTACTTTTAATTTAACAAATATTTTACAGTATTTTTACTTCAATAACTTAGATTTACATTGAAAACATGTTTCGCTTATCGTTAGATATTTATTTATAGTTTTAATGTAACGATTAACAAAAAATACAACAAAAATACTTTGAATTTAAGACTTCAACGCGTAGTCATGCCAAACTAACTTTAATCTAAACTAAAATAAAACCTAGCTCAGGAAAAGCTCCACATGAGTCCAAATAGCTACGGAAATACAAGGATTTCATAAAAACGAAGTAAATGAAGACGGAGGATGTTTGCTTTAGAGACTTACATCGGAACCGGTTTAGGAACTCCTCTTCACCCCCTCCCACTTCACCTGACATTAAATTTGATCCTTTCCACTGTTCAGTTTAAGGTCACGACTATATAAATTCCTTATCGTGATTAAATTGAAGCGCCTGGATTTAAGGTTCAGCAAAAAAAATCTATATTGTATGGGTTAAAGTTTTGGTGCCAATATTGCAGAGGTTTTGGATTTGAACAGGGAACATAGCTTGAATTAAGCTGAGGAAGTAAAGTAGGTGACAAGTAACTACCATTTTTGCTTCGCCAAATTATAACAAACCTTCAATTGAAAATAATGTTTGATTCTAACTCAAATCGAACATTAAGAGTTATATCTAGGCTTTAAGGTATTGTTCTAATTTGTATAGGTACCTTTTTAAAATAAAATGAATCGATAATAGATCAATCGACTCATTCATTGAAAATTGGATCCGTGATGCTTCAAAATATAAATCATAGTTAATGGTTTTTTAATAATTACTGAAAGACAAAACTGAAGTAAATTTTATGAACCACTTATTATTTTCCCGCAAATTTTTAGCGCTCATTAATAAAATTAATTTATAAATATGAATCCATACCACAAATTCAAAGAATTTTCTAACTTTATTAAATGAGGGTCAAATTACTTATTATCTAGAAAACACAAGGTTTCCCAAAGGTTCTCATTTAATTAAAACCAGGCTTCTTTTCAAAGTGTTTATTTATTGCGTGAAATTCATTCAAAGTTTTATTTCAAAGGAAATGGTCTAAGAGCTGGTGAGAAAATGAAGGAAGTAATTGCTTTTTAACGCAAACTGCATAGCAAAGGTTTATAATTATTCGTCAAAAATACTTTTAGCTCCATATTTGTAAGTGTAACCACACTTTTAAGTCTACTACAAGTTATATTATTTGCAACTTAGTATGGGAAGTCAAATAAATATTTTTTTTTAATGAACTTGCATACGACTCATGCATACGACACCTTTATTTTGCAATTTTATTTCCATGGCACGTTCTTGACGTAAATAATAAAATATGTAATGCAGTTTCTATATTTTTAAAATTAATGTTTTATTTTCTAGCACATTACGCACGAGCGACACTTTTTTAACTCAATTAAGAAACAAATTACTTTAAAATCTTTAAAAAATAATGGTGGAGTTTTGAGGCTTTATTCGTTTCAAACTTGATAATTTTCATGAACATATTCCCCTACAGATCCGCAGGTACCAGAGCGTCATAAGTTAACCGTAGTGTTTGCGATTCCTGTATAAGAATGTGCCCACACAGAGCCGGTTCGCAAACCGGTAAGACAGTCGAGCCGGCGATGTGTAACGAGGCAAGCGCTCGGTTAATTGCTAGATGTTGCTCCACTCACTGCATATTTAGTTTTCTACTGCCTTGATTTTTCTGATGCCCGGGTAGTTGATGGGGCGATGATTTTGTTAGATGAGATGTTGTTTGTTTAAAGACGAACAAAAATGTAAAATGGCTCCAATTACTAAGTAAATTTCGAAATAGTGCTGAAGTATTTTATTCAATACTTTTTGTAAAACCTTGACAGCGTTGCAGTCGAGAATCTATGCCTGTAGCTATTTTCAAATTGCGGGTTTGAACGAATATAACTAAACATATGATTCCGAAATTTGAAACTACATCTTAGCTTGCACGTAATATTTTGTACACTAATAAATCTTCGTAAAAACAGCTTTTTTGTATATAACTGGCATCCATTTATATTCTAGTGTAGGTAATTAATCTGTTAATTAAATATTGGATAAGCCATCTTTCTATAAATCTCTTTGCTAAAGTGAAAAGGTCAAATAAATTCCACATTACGAGAATGCAGAGTCCACTTCTGCAGGCTTTCTATTGGTTCAACGATTTCTCACGAAAAGCAAACATATTGAAATTTAGTAAGTAGGTTCCTACTATTCACCTCGTAATATAAGTACAGCCAACAAACAAATATTGGCAATGTTTGCAATTTCTCTGAGATTTGAAATAAAATGTAAGAATATAATTAAAAAATTCGTAGAACAAATAAGCTATATGATCTTTGTTATTTATATTATTCTACTGATGATATAAAAAATAAACTGAATTTTGTACTTAAATAATTATTTTATTTTAAATTACTTGTAATTTCAAAAACATTCATTTGAGGGCTGAAGTTGTATGGGCTTTTAAAAACGATCTGAAACTTTCTAGAAATAGCCTTAGTATCAGAGACAAAAGCCCACAATCAACATAAATAAGTACAACAAATTTTATCAAAATTATGAAACAATACTTACCACTGACATAAATGTTTTTAAAAGAATTTGGAACAATAGTTTGTCAAACAATCTCTCAAACAACTCTCCTGTCTAACAATCATTAAAGACAATGATTATCTACTTCATAATCTTTTGAATATTATTTCTGAAAATTCAGAAATATTTTTTTTTTCATTTTTATGCTGTCGGTACGTAGTATCACAAAGTACGAGTATTTACGTAGTATTCATACAAAGGTGAAAGTTCTTCAATACGTCAATACAATTTAATATGGAAAGTGGATAGAATTCTATGGGTCCAATTTCTTGTGCCAAATCTTTTTCGGTGAAAAGATTAAATTTGCTTCAGCTTTGGTTTGCGATAAACTCTCTTCAAAAGTTTGAGAGTTGTCAAACTAATAAGTTGCTAAATGTGGTGTGGCTATTAAGTAACGAGACTGACGCTGCTAAACTGGAGTGGGCATGCGCCAAACGCCAGTGACTGACAGCTAGCAGAGTAAATAAAGGATAATAATTTATGGTCGAACACCATCTATCATTTTTGTATAAAGTGACAGCTTATCTCTAACATAACCTTCTATCAGCGGACCTGTGACTGGAGAGAGCGATTTGGACCATAGTAATTCGTACCTGCTCCGTAACAATAATAAATATATAAGTGATCAATATACGCAATAAATAAATGAATCTCCAAACGCATACTGTATGGCCTCAAAGCAAGCAGGTCCTGTGTTATGGATGACCATTCAGTGAACTGGGGGAATAAACATACATATATTTTATTTTATTTTTAAATATAAACAACCATGACTTTCCATCAGGTGAGATAGAAGACATCCGTCTTATCCTTTTTCAATAAAAAAAAACTCGACAGTTTCATCTGTGTTCATCAAACAAATTAATGGGACCTCCAACAGGGCTACCACTTCGTCCCTTGGCCGCCTCAATAGGATACGTCAATCGTTCGCGTCATCAATGCTATATATATTCCATAAATTCTAAAAAAGTAATAGAAACAGATTCTTAAATACACTTTTTTATTATTTTTAGTTTTATACACCACAAGACAATCTCGTTTTTCTTACCAAGATAAAATCACGATTATTATATTTATATCTATGTGCATTTTATCACGTATCAGACACTGAAACACGAGTAACTGTTCATTAAATTAACTTAAATGAACACATTAACGTGATTTAAAATAGATTATTTTGTTAACTTCGCCAAAAGTTTAAATAAGTATTGATAATGACATTTTTCTAATGAATTGCCATGCGTGTTGGTAACATTTATGTTAGCACATATTTTCACGTGGATACTTAGGTTTTTTTATGAATGCCTATAAAGTACTTATTTCATATGTGCTTGTTACCTTCAATATTATAAGTATTTCGAGTTAAGAAGAGAACGCTTAATGGTACATAAAAAATTTACAACATAAAAGTACCCACAAAAAAGTCCGTGTGTTTATATCTAACAATAGTAGTTAGTCAGAGCCGCCAGTGAGGGGACTGTGACAAAACTTATAATGTGAGGAATTGTTGTTATTTTCTATTTCTCCAAATAATAATTAATTATAAATCCCCAGACAATCACACCAACTGTATGGCCCCAAAATAAGCAGAGATTGTGTTATGGATGACCATACAGCGAACTGGGAGATCCCAGAATAAACATACATATATAAATATAAACAACCACGACCCGAGAAGAAACATGTACATTGGTTCATCACACAAATCAAGGCCCCTTCCAGGACGCGTATGAGACAGGGTTACTAGCCACTACGCTTATTGGCCATCAAATTAAGTTTTAATTTATAATGCTTATGCTAATGCTAAACCTATCTACACGGGCGAAGCCAGGGGCGGGTCGTTAGTTCGTAATGAAATGAACAAAAAGTATTCGATTTTGGATGCATGCAACCTGCAGCGTAGAAATTATTGTTTGAATTTGATCAACCCCATGGACATAATGGGGTTGTGTTCTGTCTGTGGTTTTTCCTTAACAGTTACTCGGTTTGTATAATATTATCTACAACTGATTCAGGAATATGTGGGCGCAGCCCTTGCCGTAAATTTTATTCCTTCAAAATGATATAAATCATGATTTATAAAACCCACAATAAGATTTTATGTTGAGGAAAACATTTGTACGGGAGCTCATACATAAAAAAGATAATTCCGGAGGTATGGAGCTCTGCCAAAACGGTGGAGCAAAACTGTAGCTTCGGTATTACAAATAGTCGTGGTTAAAAGGAAACTCCGATTATGGAGACACAATAAAATTTAAATTTAGAACAATATGAAAGTCGATTGCGAATTCCGTTGTGTTTTATCTTCGTAAGCTTACCTTATTTACTGCCGGATTTGGATACGTTTTACACTTAATTAGGGCGCTCTTAGTAAAACATTTTGTTTAGCACATATCAACTTATATGTAGCACATATAAAGTATAAATTCGCAAAGCAAAATCTATACTTTAGCTTACTTTGATGTCTCTAAAAGCGACCGTTAGGCACCTATAATATACGTTACAATTTATGTTTTAATTCTTCAGGTTTTTATATACAAATACGCAAAATCCACAATCACCATGCATGAAAAATTTTAAAACCATTTAAGTACGTAACAAAATTAAAATGGCAATCAAGATTTTACAACGTTACGTTAAAACTCACAAACGCGTAAGCAGATAATAACTTTGCACTTACCTTTTGAAATTCTTATTTTGCCTTATATAACAGAATGGATACCGCAAAATGATACATCTGTCGAAGTTTACGGTAATCAACAGATTTATAGACTTATGTTGTATAAAGGAGAGCATGTTTGTTGAGAAAGAAATTGTTGTGAAGCGTACAGTGTACGGTTAGCAGTCCGTTAGTTGTTTCTAAGGAGGTCAGACCAAGCCAAACGCATCCACGTCGCGTGCCTGCGCTTTCAAAACGTGTTTAGAGGAACTACTTGTAACATTTATTATCAAATAAAATTGCCATTATAATGACATGAGCAGTTTTGTATTTTATAGTTTTACGTTTAGACTAATGTATTCTCTGTAAAAGTGCATTCTTTTTTACAAAGCAACAACAATAATACATTCTTATAATAGTTGCCAGTATTGTAAACAACAAAAAGTTTATCAAAAGTAGTTACATGAAAAAAAAACAAAAAACGACTAACTAATCGAACTAAAAATAATTTGACATAAAACGTGTATTCCTATTTTAAATCCGTTTGCACGGGTCCTGTGGCGCAACGGATAACGCGTCTGACTACGGATCAGAAGATTCCAGGTTCGAATCCTGGCAGGATCGAAAATTTCGCTTTTTGAATTTTTAAAAATAATAATTTATACCTTTATTGTACATTTACGTATATTAACCGCCTTTCAAATCTTAATTAATTTGGGATCACAGTGTAAACATGAAACATTTATAATAAAGTTTAGTTTGCGCAGTAAATGAGCCTTAGTTATACCATTTCACATAATTATAACATTTTATTACATAATTCATAGCGAATGATATTCAATCACAGTTCTAATCTCTCGCACAAAATATGGCTTTTCCAGTAAACCATTTCCATATGAGTTGGCTCATACAGCTAATCGATTTGATACTATTATAATTTTATGATTATCTAAATAAATCAAGAAAATTATGGTACTAAGTTTTCTTTGCTTTCCAATGGAATCTTTCATATTCAATTAATACGCTGCACCTGACAATAGACAACAAACAGAAAGAAAAATGCACTACCGACCAGACCTTTCGCGCTATTGGCTGTATAAAATACTACTAATACAAAAATTACGTTTCAAAATAACTCTTAGACCAAGCTAATACAGTTCATATTTCAATAGCCAAATAAATCTTGCAGGGTACAAGATGCCTAATGAATTCGATTATCCAGAGGCTTCTACGGTTCTCTAGCTTCCGTTAAAACATTTACAGAGCGATAGCGTTTTAATTTTCTATCCTATTTCCACGTAATAAGGTTTACTTTGCAATTTTTATTCGATTATTGTGTGAGTAAATATGGAGCTTTGAACAACTGTGATGGCGCCAAAGGCATTTTGGCAACGATTCCATAAGAATTGCTTTCATACGAATATGATTTTTTATTTTGTGAGCGCTTAGAAATTGATATATCTTCTTTGGAATGAATAAAGTAAGATATTTGATGTGCTATAAAGAAAGAACGGATCAGTGGAAATTTTCTTTTGGGTTCGTTATACCTTTTATGCTTAAATATGCAAGGAAATCTGTATTTCTGATCGTTGTTGAATAATAATTTGTTGGTGTTCTGAGAATTTAGAATTATATTTTGGCAAATATTAGTATTTATTGAGATATCCGTTTCTGACTTATTCGATTTTACAGTTGTGTATTTTCTAGAACCGAATATTCGTAAAAGAAATATCTCATCATGTTTACTTTCGAAAAAACCCACTTACTATAAATACAATATTGCTTACAATAAAAATTACACAATCTTTATTAAGATTTTCCGGACTCCTCGGGTTCACTTTAAACCAGTCGCTAGTTTTTCAACCAGAAAGTTTCATATGTGTAATAAATCTCAGTAATGTATGCAAATGTCATAAAGATGAAACGCGCAGACATTTTGAATCAAGAATCTTGGGAAAACAATTCGAAATTTGAAACTCGCCAATCCGGTTCCGAACGTGAATTTTTGTTCGTTAAAAAACACAACTTGTTTCGTGAAATTTGCTTTCTAAGCATGAATAATGCTTTTTTGAATGAGCATCATGTTTAACAAGCTCTTTGATAATAGAGATCGAAATGCTTATTCAATAGTAATGAAATTAATAATTGGATTACTTTAAAGGCATTTTTTGGATGCTAAAATAATTTCCACAATTATTACGCCGAATATAGGAAAGCTACGGTACAAGAAGTGACGAAATTGAAAGAAAAACAAAAGATGGAGAAGCAGATACACATTGTGTAAATTGAACTAAAAGTTTCGTTGGTCATCTATAAGAAGATTCACACGCTGACAAGTACGGTTAGGTCAGAGAACCAATTTGTTATCTAAATGCTACCCACACCCACAAAATTACAGACTTTCGTAGACATATTACAGAGCGTATGGTGCAATGAGTTGGAGTCACCTATTATCCTAACATTGCATAATGGAATTGGGCACAAGATAGATAAACAATGTAAAATACAAGAGACTAATATACAAAGTTTTTCATATTTTTTTCTGTTCTTATTACATAATAAAAACAGAAATTTCAAAAACAAATGTCAATCGACGGCTTTTAAATCAAATTTAAAAATCGAACGAATCGCAACCTCTTTGCAGTCCATGTCTCTGTGCCACTTCACAGAGAAATTTACATTCGTCCTACATTGCACCACGTATTTAGGAGAGTTAAGGCATCTTTATAACGGTTGAGGTTTGCGACTTGTCATGCCGGTCTGGTCACCAAGAGTCAGGTGCATATAGGTTTTATTGGCAGGTCCGAAAATGTTATTAGCCAATAGCTTTAAATGTAAGAAGTTTCTTTATTAGGAAAGGATTTTTTTAAAGAGACTATTATACTACTATATACTATAGAGACTTTGTATTATTATCCCTCTATTATTGAGATAATGAACAAACAGCATGAAGCGAACCAATTACTTGTCAGGAGGTATCATGGTATCGATCTCAAAGTAAATTTTTTTAATGCACTAATATCTTATAAAAATTAAATCAACCTTAAGATACAGCATTTCTTTATCAAACCATGACTTACCCACTCCAATGAACCTTTCAATAGGCATCAAAACTTACGTAACCGAACAATTGACAACCATACTCCATTGATTGGCATTCTATAAATAGTGGTATACTCCGACCAAATTATCTGTGTGGTTAAGGGTGGTGCTCTTTTATGTAAACATATATTTTACAATATAGTTGCCATACGAATCTTTTAGTTCCAATTTTGTCCACACGCACAGATAAGTATGTAGCACTGTTGGCGAACAAAAGCTCAGGTCCCCTTCACCGGACGGCCTTGCTGAGGAAACTGACTTGTCTGACGATGGAATGCTAGCTATGCGGCCTAACAGCTAAATGTAGGGGTAACGCATTCTTTAGGCTGCATAGTTTAAGTTTAGCGGTCCTATTTTAGCATTGATGGGTTTGTAAGTTGACAATTATTTTATTTATGTTTAAGTACTTAGTTATCCCGCAAGAAAGTCTGGACTTTCTCTAAAATTCTCGATAAAATCTGTAAAAAAATATTGTTTTAATCTAAAAGATATATCTACAAATATAGTTCTAGACATATTACCGCGTTAAGATAAAGCACAAATGTAAATTATTTAAAACAAACAGCTTTATTTTACTAAAAAAGTATTCGTTAATCGTTGTACAACGTGTACCTTACTTAAAAATACAGCTTAAAAATGAATCTTGTAGCCATACACAGAAATTCAAAAATTTATAAAAGCACAATCATGATAGCTGTGGAAATAACCAACCAACACACTTAAATGCGTTCCATATTTTGACACGCAAATAATCTAATATTTTATAGACAAAGGTAATCCAGCAGTGTTGCAATTTGGCTATAGAATTATTCAGCAGCGCGCCTACATGTAAGTTATCAAAGCTGGTTCTACGCCTATGCATCGCCACTCATAAAACTTGCACAATATTCCTGCGAAAGCTTTATAGTAGGTCCAAAAACCTTGTCACTTACTGGCAGGCAACTGATAAAACATTTTTTAAATGGCAGCTGTCACTCGAACGTTTGCCGACGACATTGATACAGGTTATGAAGTGCTTAGGTTACATATACTAGGCCTTTAAGGTCATACATTTTTCATAATAAGCTTATTAGTCCCGAAGTCCAACATTGAATCGTGGTTTATGGTATCTACTGTTTAATTGGGGTAACTCCATCGGTAAAGGACGGGTTAAGACTCTCTCTCTCTCTCTCTATCAGCCCTCATGCGATGTGTAGGTATAAAAAAAAATATTTTTTTAGTCGAGGTCCTCAGTCTCGGTCTGCGTGCGTTCTCGTGCGCACGTCGATCGCAGACGCCTTCCCGCTCTTTTAGCCCCCGCGCTAATTGAGCACCCAAATTTCACTGGTTGTTGTCGTAATACATAATTTCATAGTTGTATACCGTAATAAGTTTCTAACGCCGTTTTCACGGCGGACAGTGGCTCGTTAACCGTACTTCTAATAAGTTTCTAACGCCGTTTTCACGGCGGAAAGTGGGTTTTAACCGTACATCGTGGAACGTGAGCTTCGTCGACGGGGTTTCGTCGTTCCAGGACTTCAAGTTTTCGTGTTCGAGTAAGTTATCCGCGTCGTCCTCAACCGCCCTACTGCGTGTAGGGTGGTTTTAGGAAGTTAGTCATCGTTGTTAGGTTCACATATTGTCCCTCCCCAACCCCTCCGCAATGGCTTCCCTAAGCTCTGATGAGATTAGGAAGAAGTTACTTGATAGTACCGGTGCTGAAGGCATGTATATAAATGCTGACAAGTACCGTTTCTTAGATTCTCTCATCCCTCATTTCATGACGATAATGTCTACAATGGCCCCTCAGGCCACCCCAGTTCCCCAGACCCCTCAGGTCTTAGGCCCTCCCGCGTCCCCTTCCTCCAGTGACATGGAGTGCGAAGTAGACGCCCCTCTGCGCCGCAAGCGCGCACCCGCGACTGAGTCATCCTCGGACGCCACCCCAACTGGCCCTGAGCCTTCCTCTTTCACCCTTGTTAAGAAGCGCTCGAAACAAGACCCGGCGCCCTCGACGCCCGTCCCCACACCCCCTGCGGCGTCTTCAACGCCAGCTGCCCCGGTGTCTTCAACACCCGCTCCGGCCCCAACTTCTGTCAAGGCCAAGGTCCCACCACCCGTTTTCCTTCGGGAAAAGGGTAAATGGACTGAGGTCTCGACATTGTGCAATGAGCACAAGATCCATTACACCCGAGCGGTAAACTCGGGTGAATCTATTAAAATCACTGTCTCGTCGATAGACGATTTCCGAGCTTTGACTAAGCTCCTCACCGATAAGCAATATGCTTATCACACTTATGCTCTGTCAGAAGAGCGTAAGATCAGAGCGGTACTCAGGGGAGTCCCGTTCGAATTATCGAACGAGGCTATCCTGGAGGATCTGCAGTCCCAAGGCTTCCCGGCACTCGCCGTGCATAAAATGCACAGCAAGTACGGGAGGCAACACCCTCTCGCTTTGGTGATTCTCGCCAACGTCCCCAAGTCCAGAGAGATCCTGAAAGGGGTTAGCTCTATTTGCGGTCTCTCTGGGATCTCAATCGAGGCTCCTCATCGCCGCGGTCATCCAGGCCAGTGCCACCGGTGCCAGTTGTACGGGCACGCGGCGGCCAACTGCCGCGCACCGCCCAGGTGCGTCAAGTGCCTGGTCCCTCACTTCACTAAGGAGTGCAATCGCACTCCTGAAACTCCCTCTCCTCCCGATTGCGTGCTTTGTGGCCAGTCCGGCCACACCGCAAATTACAGGGGCTGCCCTCGTGCACCCCGTTGTATGCGCTCCAATTCCAAGAGGGCGGCACCCAAACAGGCTCCGCGCCTTTCCCAAGAAAACTTTCCGCCGCTGCGTAGCCGGGTTCCTCCGGCTGCTAAGCCTACACAGTCCAGCCCTGCCCCAGATCGAATCCCATCCCGGCTCCTCGCCCATACAAACCCACGCCTCAATCCTCCGTAGCAGACGATATGCGTATCGTCTGCGACGCTATAAAAAATGTCGATGTTAGTGAAATCGCAGTCTTAGCCCGTAAACTTAGGGCTTCACGTACTCCGACAGAGCGTTTGCTAGCTCTGGCGGAGCATAGTTCCCTTCTCAATTCATTATAGGTTCATTTAAATGAATTGATCCCTAAATCATGCTTCGGCCGACCTCTGCCCAGCCCCGGCTTCACCGGAGGCTGCCCAGAACGGCCACCAACTCATGTCCCTTTGAGCACCTTCAGTGCAACTTTCACTACAGGCGGAAGACCCACTAGCGGGTCTCCGCCAGCGCGCCCAACTTCCCGACGGGTGTCGCTTCCGATGAAGGCTAACGGTAATAACTACAGCCAACAGGTGGTTTTTAGTGGGTAGGTGCCATTCTGGTGAGTCCCACATAACCCCCCCGCAGAGGAATTTACCTGCGGGCGGGTATGCATGACGCATCTTCCACCTCCCTCCCGCGAGGGTGCCTCGGCAGCAAAAAAAAAAAAAAAAAAAGTCGAGGTGTGGTAAGCTAGCAAGCCTGACTTAAATTGCCTCATTGCCTTACGTAAATTCCGGCAGCTTTCAAATAAAGCTTCACTATCGTATCTTTTCACAAAACGAAATGAAACTAAACAAATAAAGTTCTGCATTTGAACATGCCCCATGAAAACACCCCGCCGTCTAACGCAATAAATGCGAATATTGTCATACAAGAAATGCTTTAAAATATTTATTGACAATAAAATAAATTTCAAATTGTATGGCAAAACAAAGAATTCTCATCTATTTATGTTGCCCGTAAGTCTTTTAAAACTGAGAAAATAAAACAAACTAATGTACGCGGGAAGAAGAAACATATTTCCTTGGGGAAATTTCGAGAAACTCGAATAGTTAAAGTTGAAAACAAACGCCCAATTAAATTGTTTATTGTATACATAAACATGGTTTATGAATAAACTTTTCTTTTTAATGAATAGACAAAAACGACATTTTAAAGCCTGATTTATCACAGCTGAATTTTCTTTTTTGTTTTAAACATTTTGGAGTTTAAGTCAAATTGACAACACAAATCAACGCACGATATTGGACAATGGAAAAATACTACCCGCTACTGTAAATAATGTTTCCAATGAACTCTTAATTTGACCTTTTTAAGTCTCTACTTTAATATCTAACACTGGCCAGTTACAGAAGATAACATAGATCTAAAAAAAACCACTTAAACAGTAAACGATCACAAGTCACGAACAAAAAATAAGAAATCAACGATAATTATAAATTCAAATAAAAAGCTACGTTTCAGTGTCAAACAGGCTGGTTTCAATGGTGGGCATTATTGGTGGTAAACGTGAATGCTTATTATGAAATATATCGTGAAATCGACGTCTACTGGTACAGTTACAGTTGTTTAGCAATAAGTATTGGACCTAGTTTGAATATACAGCGGTTTCGATGTTTGTAGTGTGTAGTTTATTAAATCAACTATAACACTTTAGTCTACAATTATATTTAGAAATACATTCGAACAGTAATATAAATTGGGAGAAAAAGTCTCGTGTTTAAAAGATTCAAAAATCTCCCAAGCTTGTGTTTTCGCCCACATGTAGCCACAACACTTATAATGCCGCGATCATCTTAAAGGCGCTATAAGAATAAATAATACAATACAGTTTTGAATACAAATTTCGGGTGATAGTATTGTGGACCTGCCTTTTATTCTACCTTAAAAATAATTATAAAAATATTCACGAAGTACAAAAAAAATTATTCTTTTTGACCCAAATATTTATAATACCAAAAATAGACTTTCGGCACCCGGTAAGTTATATAGAAGCATCCGTTAGACGGCAGTATTAGGCAAAAATATCAAAAATATCATTTTGCAAAATGAGTGAAACGAAATAACCTTGATCCTTTTATTATGAATTTAAAAAGAAATGTTCTTACTAACAATTTCGTTCAGTTTTAAAGCAGTTATTTACCAAAGGTTTTATATTTAACTTCTATCTCATATTCTCTGGTCAAATTGAATAATAAATTATAATTTGCATATTTAAGTACAAAGCTTCCATTACTTACAAAGTATCTTTTTAAATTAAATAAACTAGTCAGAATAAAACCGCATTGCACCGTAGCTTTTTGCATACGCTTAAATAAGACTTTGAAGACACTGATTTGATTTTCGTTTGAAAAATTCAACAGAATTTCGAAATTTTCTAAATCTTTGCCAAAACCATTTAGTGAATACATTTAATAATTAATTCACTAGCCACAATTGAATTGAAATGCATACGAAAGTAGCAAATTAGAATATAGTACCTCTTACCGAGCCACGCTTTGTGATTTAGAAACCAAGTAAAAATAACGCAAGCTCTTGAAAATACAAAGATTTGGCAATCTAACGTAACGTTTTCTTGTTGAATCTAAATCAGAGCGTGGCCAACGTTTGTAGAGTTCGAATATCTTAGATTTCGTGTAGGAATTTGGGGTGTAAAGTTGTTTAGTGTACGTCGATGTGCTTGGATTATCCAAGTTTGTCAACCGCAGCAGCCCGGCTCGTAACTTTTGTTAAACGCCGCCGGGGTCAAGGGAGACCGCTCCCCATTATCCATCTTGGGATGACGTGACCAGTACACGAACGACAGACATGCGAAAGAACACGCTTAATCTACAGGCCTTTTACTTATAAAACAACAATGCGGGCTTAGTAATATTTCGCTTACAATAAAATATTACCCGAAACAGGCTGTTCCTATGGAAATTTAATACATAAAATCCCTGATATACACAAAAACAATAGAACGGATGTTTTAAATTACCGTTGTAAATCAGAAACATTTGCTGGCTACCCTTATTTGGGCAGGTAATCCCGCGACCGCGGGCTGCCTTGCTCGGAACTGAGCCCTTTATGCACTTTATCAAAGGCATTGTTCGCCGGCCTTGTAAATAGTGGACAATAGTTCCACAAACTCCGCGTTTATTCTGCGACCCTGGTAAACCGTTTTGTGAAAAGAGAAATTGTCGACCACAAATGAAAAAGTTTGCCGTAGGTATTCAACGGACGTTATAAAGTTGCCGTAATTCATTGATTTTGAAGTAAAATTAAATAATGGGAGTTTGGTTACTGCGTTTTGAGTTCTGGATGTAGTTTCTTATTATTGTTAACTGAGTTTATAAATGAATTATGTTTTCTGCGACGATGATATACTCAGAATTTATTTATTTTTCTCTATGCATTTTGATTTTTCTTATACATATGTATGGCATTTACAACATTAATGCCTTAAAAAAATTTTGTTGTACTCGTATTACTAATGTAAGGAACTTTCATTTTGGAAATGATTTCCTCTTTCTTCATATTTTGTTAATACTCCAGTATTAATATAACGCAAGATACCTATTGTGATCTAGGCATATCCATCACATTCTATCACATTTAGAACCAACGTTTTCTCAAGATAACCTTAGAACTGATTACAACAAAATAAAATTCACACAAGCTGAGAAGTCCGTACGTGTTCAAAAATAAAAGGAAACAAGTTAAAACGCCCGATGTTTTCGCGCGAATAATGCGAACTTCAGCGGAAGCCGTTATTGCATTTCCAGCACTTGCAAGGTCAAATTATCTTGTATTCAGCGTATTGTATTGCGTTATAAGTAATTATTAGAAAATTCCGGGTATTTTCACGTACAATGTATTTGTAATTTGATGTTCATGAATAGGTATAAATAGTTCAGGATTATAAAATATTCTTCGTGCTTACGGTAGATGATACCGGGTATCAATGCTCCATGACTACATCCTTCTGGGAATTTATTTAAAAAAAGAACGCATACGCAACGTCATAAGCAAAACACGAGTCTAAAAAAATTATTAAAAAATCCACGGCTTTATATCAGATTACAGGTTAACATATAGTGATAATACATAAAGCCAATTAGGGATTTACTTTTATTTGCTAATCAGCAATGATTATTGCAAAACCACAGATGGTGTTACATTAAATAATAAAAAATAACTTGTTGTGATAAAGGTATAAACTTCACTATTTATCAAAATTCACAAGACTAACAAAATTTCACAAAATTCACAAATTCACAAAGTGAAATGAATGTAGGATTGTGCGTGGGTGCATGTGTGAGTCAGTGAGTGTGTGTTAGTGAGTGTGTGTGAGTGTGTGTGTGATTCAATCAATTTTTGTTTAGTTTAGTGTTTAGTGATCTGAGTAGGTATTTTAGCCTTAAAACTAATTTTGGCTTCGTGAAATATATCAGAGTCCATAGCAAACATTCCGTTATAAGTACACAACATTCTATTTATGACAGAGTTCTTGGCATCATTTGTCTTGGAGGTATCTGTACTAAACAAATTTGTGTGCCTTGTTCTTCTGATAGGCGTGTTTAATTAAAGAGTGATGTTAGTGAACTGAGTACTGTCTACCGAACCGTCGCATATATTGTGAAGGAAAAACATAATATCGAGAAGATGGCGGCGATTATGTAGCGATGATATTTTGTGATATTTGCTGGCTTCGGTGTATTGTGTAAGATGGTTATTTTTTACGTGAACGATAATTGAGTGGTTTATTAACTAATTTCCAAAAGCACACCTAGATCGCGCACGGCGTTAGTACCGAGAATTTGAGTATTGTTGAAGTGATAAAGGGTCCCAATTGGCATCGGTTTTCGAGTAAAACTTATGTCCATACACTTAGTGATTATTACTTAAACATAAAAGAGAAAAATAAATAAATAACATCTTTTTTGAATTATTCTTATAATACATCAATTGCTTATTAATTAAAAGAATTTTTTTTAACGATTAACTGTTATAGATATGTACTATTATATAGATATATACTAGTACTATGTAGTACTAGTTTTTGATATTATTACACGCTCTGTTTAATTTTCCAGCGTTGTTGTAAAATGAAACCATATAAATTATTATTGATACAGAAAAATTAATATTTATAAATATATTATTCTCTTACAGGTAATTAATCTTCTACCAGAGTTGAGATAAATCTGCAGAACGTGACATTCTACGGTGTTTTCACGGTATTTTGTATACAATTTTATTTTTAACTTTGTAGTTTATTATAAGTGTTTAAGGTTTTTCAAAGTTTTTTGCCTCTATCGAAGTGTTTATGACCTCATGGCAGGTGACCTTTGCGTGTCCTGATTGATGAATCATCGTTTGTAAGTTCCGTGTATGTTTGTTTACATCACCAGTTCTATTTAAAAATGTATTTACATAAGAAAATTGTTGAGAATGACATTTATGCTACATGTGTTTGTCTTGGGTAGGAATGTTTGCTGTTATTTATCTACTATGTATATCTAAAGTTTGCTTCACTTTGATTTTTTTATGAAATGTTATTTTTAAACGCAGTGCAGCATTAATGTACACAGAACGCTTCAAATCAAAAACCAGCTACAATTTCAAACTTCAACACGCGTTTAACATGGCACTCAATAACATGGCAGCTACAGAAATTAAAAATACTTGAAAATTAAATAAGCCGCGAAGCTACGCTCGGTGCAGTCCCAGGCTAAGGGCGAGAATCGTTTGCGCGTTGTTTGGTCTTTTGAAGGCGTCTCTCTTAATTGGCAACGACTACACTACAGGGGATTCTATTGCGAATCTGAACCTGAGCGGAGTGTACCTCTACATTTGCCGGGCATCGCCCCACAAAGGTACTGGGGTAAACTAGGCTCTTGTTAGGTCTATTCAGCTCTCCTGGACGTTGAACTGCCTTTTTACCGTATTAGCCTTTATTTTGTAGGGTTTTTAAATCAAATCAAATCAAATCATTTATTTATTGGCACATTTTCAGTACCCAAATAAATATACAAATAGCTATATTAAGATACTGTGCCAAAAGGGCATTTTCAGCAAATTGTTGCCTAAGACAGGCAACGCTGATTTTAAAACACCCCTTGACTTAATGCCGGTCAACAAATGGGCATGGGTTTACATTACTTAATGAAATAGAATTTCAATTCCTTACAATTATTTAGTAATCTTTTTAAATGTATAGTAAATACTGCATGCTGTTCATTAATTCACAATTGAAGAAAAATCTTAAAGTTGGATTAAACACTTTGTAAAAGAAAAAAGAAAAGTTATTAATTGTGAATATAATATATCTATCTGTAATTCAAACAAGTTTTTAAGGCGTCGTCACCACGTTTAGATGTGGTCAGTATATGTACAATGTGTGCAGGATATCGTTAACTTGTAAAGTACTGTTTTAAGTTAGTTCTGCGTGTAAAGTGCGGGTAATAGAAATGGATAAGTTTTTAATTTGGTATTTATTAACTTCCAGTTTCGATAACTATAAAAGTCAGATGTAGAATACACATTATCTGTTTGCCAGGATAGTAGTTCAATCGAAACCAGTTTTAATTATAAACCATGTTTGGTTATACTTAAATTCTGTTTGAGCCGTTAATGGATCCATTAATTTAAAACCGTTTCGAGAAACCGGATAAAAACTCTTCTTAAAACTCTCGATAAATATAAAATTATAAAGAAATATTGGTAAAATCCAGACGAACAAACACCTGTGAATGTTTAAATACCTTTGTCGAAGTTCGCTAGGAACTTTATTGCCAGCTGCCTTTTGTGGCCGTCTAAAAATGGAAAGACAAAACATCAAACTGGCTGGCCTTGTTCACAAGCTGCTCTGCAATAAAAGATACTGCCGAAATTAAAGCCTTTGGAATTTAATTTAGCATAAAGTCTGGAATTAGGTTTCAGTACTGCATCTGCGTTTTTATGAAAGCATAAGAAGAAATGGTTAAGGATTTGTGAAGTCAGACTTTGTAGTAGAAACCTTATATTTGTACCTACAAGGTAACAGGTTTAAGCGCTAATACGAAAATACAGACATTTGTATTGTAAACTTTTGAATTTAAAAGAAAATAAACAATTTTTTTAAATAATTTAGGAAAACCGAATTCAAAATGTCTTATTAGCTTTTGGGCCCTACAGGAAATTTTATTTATTTATTGTTTACGTTTTAACTCATTTTCTGTTTAAGTAACGCGCTTAATCCGTTAAAAGCAACATTCAAACTGTATAACAAGGTTAAAACCCTAAACAAACTATGATATCTAATATGCACGCAAAGTTTACCCACATTCTACAGACACTTAAATTGTAAGCGGCAACTAGGAAGTCGCAAAGTATGCCAACTACGCCGGGATGAGCAACTTTGTGAAACAAACAACTATTGACTACAGTACAGCCCTAGTTTCTCGAAATATGACTCGTGTTATATTAACAGTTTTACGAATAAAACCTTCTCGGGAGTGTTGGGGAAATCCAGTAACTTTCAGCATGGGATTTCCGCAATATTAGCAAGTAAATATGAGAGATATAGTCTGAATATATCGAAAGTTTTGTGGTTGGACTTTTTGAAGAAGCATTGACAAAATAAACTTGATTATATATTTTTCTCGCTCAATAATATTCTCTGCTAAAAAAGGAACCGTATCGCGTTATAAAAATCAAAGAGATAAATTGATGCCAAATTGTTTTTCTTGTGCTTTGACTAGGGCTTTTATCTTCTATGTAAACTAAGAAAAGTGACGTAAAGATGTCCAAAAAGACGACGACCATCCTAATATTAGACGCTTAGATCACTCTCCTATAAAGGTTTCGAGAATTGTTCCATCCCTTACAAAGTTAAGGAAATTGTTTATTAATTAAAAAAACGATGAATATTAATATTTTAGACGAAATATACCCTAGATATATCACTTCTAAATACAAAGCTGGAAAACAGATCCAATCAATTCACTTACCATTTCTATTCCAAATTGCAACCTCACCTGCTTACTAGTAATTTAAAAATGTTAGCCATAACATCACATAGGCAGTATAAGTGCCTAAGTTAGTAGTTCCTATTCCATGGGGAATAGAACATTGCTTCTCATAAATACGTAGCGAGATCTGACTATATGACCCGTAAACAAAATGTGATCGTAGTGGAGTCATTTTTCGTGTTGCTTTGGAAACTCCGTATGCATATTTTATAAGTTAGTGTCTGTATTATTTTATGTCTTGAAGTTCCTATGTTTGTTGAAACCGAAATTAGGGAGACGGCGCTTAGCTGGATCTTAAACTATACCTACATACGATACGTCTAAGGGCACCCGACAGGGCACGGACCTCGGCTTGGGACGTCGTATACCAAACTAAAACTACCATTAAAACTACCATTGGTTCGGAAGGGTCATCTACTGCCAAAGAACCAGCAAGAAACTCAGTAGGAATGCGTAAGACGCGTTAGCCTAGCCCACTGGGGGGTTAGGCGAATGCTGTGTGGCCCTATTTCTAACGAAATTTAGGAGACTGATATAAGCTATGTTGGTGTTTTACTGAAAATGGTTAAATAATCTCGCCAGCAATGATGTGATTATAATATTAACTTTCAAATACATATTTCTTGACTTATAATGTTATAAAACCATGTATAACGTAGCATATATCTATAAAAATTAATTTCAAAATGATATAACGATTTTATTCCTGTTGAAAGTATAATTAGATCCATAATTTTTTTTAACTTCAGCATAGCCGGCAAACAAACTCGGGATCCACCTAAGGGTAAGTAATATTCGCACTCATGGTTACTTTAATCGTAGGTGTTTTGATTGGTTATCCTGGTTTTTATTAATTTATCTTTTAATGACGCATTGCTGGCCGTATACCTACTTAAGTTGGAATTGCGTTTAGTTCGTAAAGTTCCAGTAATTGCACTGGCTGTTACTTCCATTTGATCGAAAAACAAATAACGTTAATGTGGTTATTAAAGCGGTCCAAATAGGAAAATAACTAAAGAAATTTGCCCCAGACGAGAACTTAACATAAAAAACTATAAGAGGTACACGGCTAAGCATAAGCTCACATTTAACATCTTTCGGCAGCTAGATTTCAAATAATTTTAAGAAACATCAAAATCTATACTATCATTCCATAAAACGTAACATAGCAAATATTTCTTTCACGAACTACCGACAACAGACGTATTGTTACGGCATGATTTATCACTTGTACCTGCAAGCTGAGGAGCGTATTTACGCCCGGGCACGAAAAAGGTCAAATCTTTGAAAGGCAACAGGTATCTATGGAGTCACGGATTATTTGTAAAAGGACCTTCCTTTGGGTGACTCATTGGCAGGTAGTTTTAGGGTCCGGTAAAGACAGAATGGACGTGATACGCTGTTATGTTTAGATCTTGAGAGTAATATTTTGGTAGGTGTTGTGAACGAGTAGACACAAAAGGAATTGATATAAATAAAGTTTAGGAGAGATTTTATAAGATTCTAGTGTTTTCTGTTCTGGAATACTTTAGCCAGTATGTTAATACAAAAACATTAGTGCCGCTAAGAATATCAATATCTAAAAAAGCCGATATTTGTAGTGAATATATAAGTCATAAAAATTTACCGTTTAAAATTGTTATGATTTTGCAATCTGTTGACATGTTTAAAAAATAAAATATTTGTAATTGTAAAATATACAATTATAAGTGCATCGCCCACTTAATATTAATTGAATTATGAAATTCACCCAATTAAAAACATTAGCAAATACAGCTTTAGAATTACAATTTTAATTACGTTCCAAATAATTTTATGTAATATGCGACCGTCATATAATGGCGCAATAATTGCTTTTTATGTATTTCTATCCATATGTATATGTTGCTTGCGCTATGCAAAACATCGTTAACGCTTGAAAATAAATTAAGTAAGTTATAGTTTGTAGTTAATGGGATGCTGGAATGGTTCAGCTGAGCATATAAATGACTAGAAGAACCAGTCGCACAGTTATTGACTTGAAAACCATCCGTCTAGTGGTGCGCGGTGCAGCCATCTTGATTAGTTAATAGAGATTCGTCATCTTTAAAGTATTTTCAGTCATGACCTGGTATTTTGCTGTTTATGATGTAATTAAAACGGATTACTTTTTAATTAAAAGGATTTATTTAATATTTAGCAGAGATCGATAGGTTAGTTACAGCGAGTGAGTTTATTTATAAGTGACAAGTTTGACGTTGACATGTGTCATTCTTAACAGTATTGAGGGAAGGTGGTTATTTATATTAATTTCAACAGTTTAAAATTTTATGTGGTCGGATATTATAGAAAATACAGCTACGTCTTGTATGAAAAATATTATTTTATTTTTATTTACATAAAAAAACTACACCTGCATTTGTCTAAAAATACATGATGACGCCCCACAGTTACATGTTACTACACAGTTTGCATGTTAATTAGGACAAAAATGTAAC
This sequence comes from Marasmarcha lunaedactyla, assembly GCA_923062675.1. Lineage (NCBI taxonomy): Eukaryota > Metazoa > Arthropoda > Insecta > Lepidoptera > Pterophoridae > Marasmarcha > Marasmarcha lunaedactyla. The sequence goes on from OV281344.1 coordinate 5,057,645, forward strand.
TTCAATATCTCCAATAGTGCAGCATAAAACTTGTACCACCTTGTAATGACAATCTAGTTGTTGAACAACTAAACTAAAAGTCATTATGAATACGAGCTTCAAATAATGCTTATAATTCACGTGAAAGAGTAAATAGAGGTAATAATCCTTGTTTCTCGTTCTACTAATACACGCAGTTATTCGTGCAAATAGAAGGTTCGTCCAGCTGGAACAAGGGCCGGCTAATGCCCGCCCTGCGAGCATGAGAGTCCTAGACGCCGTCTATTGAACGTTTTTTGATGACCATTCTATTAAAGTGCGTGATAGCATTAAGGTAAAATTTGGAAGAAATTTCATTTATGTATAGATAATTGCGAGAGTATTTTTAAAATTATAAATTAGTATTAAACTGCTCATAGCATATAATACAAATGAAATAAACACAAAATGCTTCATATCAGATATTTAAATTAGGAATACTAAAATGACGCATAAATGTTACAATGAGATGAAATGCAGCCATCATCTTGTAGTATAAAAATTGTCTATTCTCGTTTTCACATCTTAATCTTCGCCAATTACATTTATATTTACTTTTGAAAGCACGGCTTACATGGGTGGGGTGCCTAAGGGCTATGTGGTCTCGGAGCTGGAAAACAGGGCTGATTAATACTCGGAGCGCATTTAGTATTAACATGGTTTGCGGGGGCCGTTGTAAATTTCATGCCCGGCCCAAAATACGGTCGAGGCATGGAGATTCGTCAAAACTGCGATTTACATTGGTGGGGATTGAGTGCTTCTAGTTTTACATTATTGCCGTGATTCAGGTTGGTCAAGTCAATGACGTCAAGGAAATAGTGACTCATTACTCAGAATGCAGGTCCTTACCAATATCCGATATTTAGAAAGCTTAAATTTCTACGATGTTGTCATTGGCTAGGAAACTTGCAATGATGAATCATTATTTCGCTGACGCAGACTTGATATTTCGTTGATTTGCTATTGACCTGAAAATAAATTTTTTCATTTTCATTTACCAACTTCCTTAATTTATCCGTTGTCATATTATTTTGTGGCAACTCTGATTTTCCTTATAAATAAATGTAATAAAAATTCTGCAGCCATAAATAATTCAGGAGAAAATAATGAAAGCAATTCTCTGTTGTACAAAATAGGAACACTTTTGTGACAATTGCGCTATAAATATTTGTCTGCACGTAAAGCATAGTTACCAGTGTCCCATGCAGTGTAAGATGGTCGATTGAACAACCCGATCACGTAGATTTCTTTCTCGGGCGAATTGAAACTACGTGACATGAGAAATGCCTTATTTACATAAAATGTACTAGTGCTAGTTACAATAAAGGTCATTCAACTGTTAAGACAAATACCTGGAGTCTATTTTACTCCCATCTTTGCATTTCTTTCCACTTCATGGAAGGTTTAAAGACCTATCTTGAGTTACGGCGACCGTGCCTCGCCCTGAACTTTGAGTGTTGAAGGTTTTGTTTAGAACATACGCTTTCAGAGTTCAGAGAAAGTTAACTTTGAATAAGAATATTGTAACCTTTATTAAAATACATTTTGCCGAGATTTAATCTTTAAAGCTTTAACCGCGTAAACACTTGTGTAAAAATTTACTTCTTATCTCCAAGACTTTTTATACAGTTTTATATCAAATGAGATTGAAATCTATATAAAACCCATTAAGTGTCCAACAAATATCGAATTACTGAAAAATTTACGTCTCATCTCGAAAAAAAACGGAAGTATTTTGTAACATAGCACGTGGGAAATTAACGATGTATTCGATTTAAGTCGCTCCGAAATAAACAGTGCTCAAAACCATGACGAAATACTCGTCATATCAGCTTTTGAGTCTTGCAAGAGCGACAGTTCAGATAAAATGTTTTGCGGTTACCTAGATACTTAATTTATTCTATTTTAAAACCCAAAGAAACTATTACAACTTGTTCAAAATTATACGCCCTCATTATCTTTACAACTGTTGTTAATTTACTTTGCCACGCCACGCTTGTCTAATTAAAAGTTATTAAAAAAGTAACCCAAAAAATGTGAACAATCGATATGTCATTCAACTTTGACGTTTTCACTTTTAACAACAAGAAATATTTTCGCCAGCTCACCATTGGATCACAAAATGGCGGATGGTAAAAACGTCAGACTAGGCGGATGCGTTCTCAAGCGTCTCGTTTGAATAATAATGCGGCATACAGTGTTTATCTCGAGTTTCACTTTAATATAATAATTGTACGGGTTATTAACACGTTGTATGTCCTACTATTTATTGTACCGCTATCCTATTTATGACAAGTTGGTAACCAATAGTACCGATTTATTATTTATGTCATGTCGGCTATGGTGAGAGCTAAATGCGTAAAACAGCTAACGGTGTGAGTTCATTGAACTGAAAGTGGTGGTACTAATAATAATTTGCCACCTGCCGTGTAAGGGAAGCAACTACGTGATGGCTTTGTTTGGAGTTCCTATCAAGTGTTGTTTATATCCTGTATTTTAAAGAAAAGCGGCATTAAAATGGCGCAGGTTCTAGGTAAGAACATAATAGCACTTATGAAATACCAAGTTATAAGGATTTAATATAACCAATTTGTCATTAATCTAGAATGATGAAAAAATAAATGCTAAATTGTGTTCAATAGTTATAAGGATAAAAAAGTATCAAAGTACCAAGCATAGCATTCCAATGTCATAAGCAATACTTAAACGCGCAGCTTACTGATTCTAATTAGTCATAAAATATCAAAACATTACGATGGTAACAATACAGAGCACAAACACTCGGCATCAAAATAAAAATAAATAAAAAGGTAAAAGCATGAACATATAAAATTTCGCCTGACCCGAGCCAACCGCACAATGTTTCGCATAAATGTACGGGGTTGCTATTTTAGTATTTGTTTTTTAAAACAAATGGATTATAAAATAAAATGGTATAAAGTTCTGAAGTTATGAAGTTGGTACAGCCGTGCAAGCTACTTTCGTTTATTTTTTTTAAATGGTAACTTTTACTTTTTTTCGGCGTGCCGTGCGTGACTTTGTGCACAGATAAAATAATACCTAGAGAAATTGAAGACAGCATGATTTTCAACTTGACTTACTTATAAATGAATATAAAAAAAAGCGTGAGTGTTTTAGATATATCTCATAAATGTTTACTTTTGTTTGAAATTGAAAGGCGACGTAAGTATGGACTTATATTATGGGGCAACTCAGTGGACACGGATAAAGTATTCCATATTTAAAAAAATGTATAAGAGCAATTTGTGGAGCACATTTCATGGACAGCTGTAGGCCTCTATTCAAAAAATTTAAGAAAATTTGCCGTTTTCGTGTCTTTACATATTTGAAATGTGTTGTTTTGTTAAAAATTTAAAATATCTTTTTAAAAGCGACAACAATGTGATTGGACGACGTGGAAGGGATAAAAAAACATTTTATGCTCCTTACCAAAAACTTGTCACTATGTCAATACGAATTTATAATAAAATACCATTGATTTATAAAGAACTGCTTGAAAATAAATTTCAAACAACACTTTTTAATTTTTTATTGAACAAAATGTACTATACTGTGAATGCATATTTGAATGATAATTTATTTGACATTGGAAATTTTTAGTATAGTTTATTTATAATTTAATTTGAATGTAATTAATTTTAAGATGACATTTGTAATTTTATATATTTATCATTACTCTTGAATGTTTTTTTGGAAATTTCAAGATGTGACTAATTATTTATGTAAGCCTACTGAAGACATGTTGCACGCTGATGTATCAGTTGTATATGAACGGAAGGATATTATACTTTAAGATCACCATTGTATCCAATATACAGGCAAATACAAAAATCTATTATTATTATTATAAGTTTTTATCTAAAAAATCTTTAAATGATTTATTTTGCACCTTATTAGGTAGGTACTACAGTCATATTTAATATTGCAAAAATGAAAAACAGATAGCTAGTTTCTATCCGCACGAAAAATCTTTACGCAAATTTTCTTTGAAAAAATTCACTTCCATAAGAAAGAAAAATTGCTTGTCTGATTTAATAAAGTACGAAGGATCTTGCCCTGTGGAGCGGGCCATTTACTTTAAGTGGCTATACGTAAGCTACACGATATCTACGAATAATCTTATAGTATATTTTATAAGGAAATAATTTCAAGCAGGTAAATAGGGTTTAAAGCTATGCTCATATAATTTACAAAGATTTTCAAACACGCTGTTGTAACACACTATGTATGGTAAGTTTGAAAATTTTGTAGAATTTATAAAAAGCAAAAGTGTGTTGAAATCAGTATTCAATTTTACCTGAAAAGAAAAGAGAAAAATCTCATTTATAATCATAGCTCAAATTTAGCTTTTTTTCAATTCTGTAAACGCAAGCTTCAAGTAAACCCTGCAAGTGCTTACGACAAAAAAATTATTTTGTACCTTTAAATTATTTAAAAAGATCGTATTTGTGGAGGTAAATTTAGAAGCGATAAGTTGCTCTGTACAGGTGTACCTAAAATTGTTAAAGTACTTTAATTTGTATCTACTAAATTATGTAAGATAATCCTCAGTATGCATGTCTTAAGTCTTGTAAATAATTACTCAAGACGCCAGGGTTGGCTCTAGTATAATCTGAACTACGGGTCACGTACTAAATAACCTCGGAGAACTTTTTGAAACTTCAGAGCTTATTCAACCCTAGAGTCATTAATATTTGATCTTTCTTAGCGCTTTTAATATTTAAAGGCTTCGTGAAAACCGACATGACTTTAATTAAAGATTTAATAAATTTTATTTGTTTTAAGTTTTGACTGTATAATTAACATTCAAGGGTGAAATGTTAAATTAGTTTCGTTCTAATATTGAATGTTGATTTCTTTGTGATTGAATGTGGGTTTCTTTATATTGTTTTACGAATCGACTAAGTAGGTAGATAAAAACAAGATCTTTAATGCTCTCATGTAAACATTGCGCGCACTCGAATTCTCTGCACCCTAACCGCGTACATTTAGTTTTTATCCCCCGCAGAAAAAATAACTTAAAATATATTTTAAAAAATAACAAAATAGAAAACTGCGGAAAGTTACGTAGTGCATAGCTTATATTTTTTTTATTTAAAGACACAAGACCCATGTGCCGCGTACACAACCAGTTTTCACTGTGGATTTCCTATTTTCTAACAAGATATTTTTTCCGGGCTTGCCTTGTTGGTCGAGGTGGAAACTACCATGGGCCTACTTATTTAAGGAGAAAACGTAGTATTAATGAATGTTGGGTTAAAAAAAAATATTTAAAAATGTTCGTCTAATGTTGTCACGAGGTATATTTTGTTTAAAACTGGGAGATATATCAAAATATCCGATATTCATTGACAATTTTGTAAGAATTTTATTTTGTGACTGTTTTTGTTTTGAGTTTCACGTTTGCGAGCAATACCATTTTGATATAAACTCAGCTACTAAGTTACGTACGCTGAGCTTTGTTCCAAGACTTTGTTCTCATTTCAAAAATACCGGACGCAACAAATTATCGTAAAGTCCTTATCTTTAAAATTAACATTAATAATAGCGTTAATTCGTTCCATATTCCCATTAACCACTCCAAAGATCTAACAGTAAGTTGACTTACAAACGCCAAACAAAAACGAAATTTCATAGAAACTTCACATATAATAACCGTTTGTAAAAAAAAAAAGATTTGGAACAATTCAAATTCTCACATAAAAGGCGAAGACAAAAGTATTTTCTGCTCGTCAGTACAATGAAGAGTTATTAGAATTTCTAAATACTTTTTCATTGTATTACCTACTACAAAAACTTTAAAAAGTGCCACGAGCGATATTTTTTCTTTTTTCCTTATGATGCTTAGTTGTGAATGAAATCGGCACATTCAGTTCGGCAGTATATGTTAAATGGTAATGCCAGCCCGAACCAACTACTACAAACATTTGACAAAACTCGATCGGGTAGTCCATTCGGGCAGAGACAGCACAATAAAAATACAAACGAAAAATGTTTTCCTTTCCTTCCTAGTGATGTTAAAGTTTCAGGTAGATAGACTAAGCTACCAAGAAGCATTTGAAAGAAAATGAGAGTGTCAGATATTTGTCATACATTATTTGCCAGGCAATATCTATGTATTAATAAAGTATTAAAGCAGTAAGTTAATAATAGGTCTCCAAACTATCTTGATCTCTAACTTAAAGTGTAAGGTAATTAAGTCCACAATGAACACGACACATTGACCCGTAGTTTACTTGGTAAACTTAAGTAAGTAAGTAAGTTGTGCTACGGAAACGATTAGACTGAACACTAGCTTTCTCCGCTTTAATTACTTAGATCGAGCCAGCGACTTGAATTTATAGAAGAAGACTATTTAAAGAAAGATGTGGCGGAACCTTTTTCACGTTAGTAAAAAAAAGTGATCATTGTTCTTTAATTTATTATTATTCTTGAGGCTATAGATGAAGATCCTCAGGAATATCTTGATGGGGTTCCCGAAGATTGTCTTAGTTGTTAGTCGTATAAGATAGGTTTAAATACTTATTGAATTCTCATAATTAAGATTGTACCCAAGTAGCCTTTCAACAGCAAATTATTAAATTTATTTATATTTCAACCCCTAACCTCAAAACATGTGCGAGCCAAAATGGCGAACAAGAATTTTAATAATTCGAGATTAAAGCGAGCACGGCGTAAGTAGGTAATCTGTTCAAGTCAAGTTTTGGTTAAAAGCTTTTGATGAAATACCTGTTAGAAAGCGTAAATTAAATTCGGAGGCAAAACACGCGGTTAGGTGAAATATTACGCAATTGCGCGGAACGAACTATCGCGAAAATATGGTGGACTTTTGTCGCTGTAATTGGACTGGGAGGCGAGACGTTGATTCTCGTAACCAATCGTAGAAACGGAGCGTTCAAAGAACATTTCAATTTCCTTTCTTCCATAGTAGGAACTCTTTCACTTTGTGAAATATGAATATGGAACGCGCGTTCGGAAACCAAATAAGGATGGAACATTAGAAAAAGGTTCTTGCAAAGAAGGTTCTAACTGTAAAGCGGTCAATGTTCGCTTGACAGTGACAGTGACAATTACGCGTTCCATTTTAAGTGGCCGTCACGTATGCTGTATGCTGTACGTGGTCTGTTTAAGGACACGTCGCTGACTTTCGAAGGCACTGTGCAAATGGGCTGTAAACATTACCCGCTCTTTTAACTAAGTACGACAGAAAATTTGTTTACTTTTATCGTCCCCAAAATTGCCCTTTATCTGTCGGTTCCCGGGGAACATAAAAGGGAACGTTCTTAGACTCTTATCTTTGGATTAAATAATAGCAGCGTTTTTGTATAAGACGCTTTATATTTAAATAAATCTTGAATTGTTTGTAAAATTGTCCCCTAGTACAAAAAGAATGTTCTGAGTATTCTATTGTGATGATAAACCTTTATCAAAAAAGATGCTTTACAATGCAATTTATTACTTTTTTGTCTGACTAATGAATATAATAAAATTTATTGAGTTCCATGAATCAACATAACACAGAACTATGATATTTTCTGCATAAACCTCTCTGTTCCACAAATTAAATGGAGTTTCGTCTGTATTGGTATGATTGTAATGGAGTTATATGGAAACAGGATTATACGTTCCCGTATTTTTGGACAAGATTTCAGTGTGGTAAATTGATTATTATATATCCCCCTACTTAGAATGGAACAATCATGTTTTTCTTTATCTGCGACATTGTATGTTCTTCCCGTGATGAGAGTATAAAGGCGATGACAGTAGTCGCAAAATGGAAATGCATACCTCAACGTACACATATTGGAGATTCGTTACTGTCGCATAATAACATATTTATATCTATGTATCAATAATCTAAAAAAGTTTTCATCAAACATATCCAATTATAATTCCCACAACAAACACTTCCGTCAAAACATCAAAAGCAATAAATAAACTCGTAAAACAATTATACACACAAACTCATACAATATGTACAATAATTTATTCTGTACAAAATCAAACAAAATACATTTTGATAAATCGGTAAACATCAATATTGGCGTATTGGGTGACGTAGACAAATTACCCCAACGAAACGTAGGTGTATCAGTATTTCCTCTAATTCTGAAATGAAAATAAATATAAGTTTTTTGGACATATATTTTTCATTAGGGTCGTTAGTATTTGTACGTGGTAAAGTATTTTTGATTTGTTGAGGTACTGGACATGAAAGGATAAAAATAATGGCTGAACTCATTATTTAAATGTTAAATTTTGGTTCTGTCGTCATTATCTGAACTTACAAATTAATGTGTCACAAATTTGTGAAGTTTTCGTTGAAGATTGATTCTTAATTATATACAATTGTTTTTTATATTGCAAAGAGTATCTGGACAGGTAAAATAAGATGTATTAAGTAATTAGTGTTGGCTAAGCTGCGACCTAATAAAAAGTACTTAGCTGTTATTTGTAGAACTCTTAATAAGAACATGATTTTAAAATAGTCATTACAGATTAAAACTATTCATAGCTACATGGCTCGTGCATATTTACCCTTAACGTTTATTCTCACTGTGATATAATTAAATCTTATTCATTGTTACAGGTAATAATCCCGAAATCCAGTACAACAAGAACTTCTAAGAGAAATATGTAGGTATTACTTATTCGACAAAGATGGCCGACTCGTGTCGCGAGGCGTTTCCGCGAAATACATGAGCGTTTAAGTGAAAACCACAAGGTGGCCGACGTTTGTTTGATGAAAAGGATGTTTTCTACTAGAATATGTTCATTTTTCTGGGTACACAACTATGCTGTAGAGACAACCAAAGGTTTAGCGTAGCTAAGCCTTGGAACAAAATCCGAATGAATCAGAATTGCAAGCTAAATAAAATAAACACAATTCCGTAGTGTTTCAAATTGATAGCAATATAGACTCATAATAAGAAATGACTACAATTTTCAAATTCAGCAACCCTTCAGCTTTTTGCGTAAGGAGCTTTTCCGTTGCCGCAGTTTCACTGTTATGTATCAAACACAATCACTGTATGAAACATTTAAATATTTTAAATACACGTATAACATAAGTGTTAGAAAATATTCGTCAATACTCATCAATTAATAATAATAATGGGCTCGAACCTGGGACCTCCGGCATATGAGGCAGAGATACTAACCACTACACAACTCAGCCGTCATTTGAATCCATGATGCAATTCATTTCGTGCATAATCTATCAACTCATTAATTGCAGTATGAGTTTGAAAATCATCGATTAGACATGACCTAATCGTTTCTTATGATTATTGCTAAATCAATAACCGAATCATGTCAAGGGTTGTTATTAAATAGTCTTGAACTTATGATTATTCAATCAATGATTAACCTTTAACTTTGACTTGATTGTCTTATTTATCAATCATTGTTTTTGGACCCTAGTTGATTCGCAACAGCAACGTAATGTATATATATTCGCCGTATCAAAACTTTTGTATTTATACCTTTATTTCAATACTTAAAAATTCCAAGCGGGATTATACAGAAAAACATGAAATACGAACTTTTAAATAATATATAATTTATATATTTCTAATAATCACCCACCATTATCTAGCCAAAATTAAGTATCATTAAGAACTTGTATTTTGTATACTAGATAATGGAAACTTAAGAAATATATAAACACACATAGATATATATTTTTTTAAACACATATATTAGTAATAAACTTAAATAAACGTACATACACATCCACGACTAGAAAGCAAATATAATAAAACATCTGCCCCTACCAGGATTCGAACCCGGGACCTCTGGCATGGAAGGCAAGGCTACTTACCTCCACACCAAACAAGCCGTCAAGAATAAATAAAACGACTCTTTCAACTTTCCAACAATTATTTCTTTGATACCAACTTGCAATTAATAAACCCCTAGCTATTGAGTATATCTAGGTTAGTAGATCAAAGCATCTTCAAAATTGACGACGCCTGCTTACATTCAATGATATGTTTAAGTTTTAAATGGTAAACTTTAAAGCTTGGTAATGTAAGCTATAAACTCCACTTAATCTACGGCCATCCTACACAAAAATTACTAATTCTATACCATCAAACGCTAAAAGTTTTCTAAAGCATGTATAACCATACAATTCACTAACAGCAACGAAAGGCCATTAACAGCACAGGTGTTCAACGCACATTAGGTAATCTCTCCAAGTTCAAACAAATTGCCTTAAGAAAAGGTATTACCATTCACTTTCTACAATTCTCAAATTCTACTATTTGGTAGTTTAGAACCTCGTACTTGTGAAAGTTTTGAAGTATCGGTGTCTATGATTGGTAAAATTGTTAGGTCATTGCCGTATTATGAGCAGTAGTAATATCAATGGTTATTAACTTTCTAATTAATTTGGTATTTGATACAAAGTTATTATATTCACTTTAGCGATCTTTTTGTACCTCCTCCTTGATACAAATGTATTAAGTGTATTTAGAGTATTCAAGTGTGTAAACATTTTCTTTGAATTTGAATTATGGCTTGTAGCTTTATCATCTCTGTTTTTGGATGAGATAGGGTTAAAAAAATTGTGAATAAAAAAACGGGATACAAAAATAATGGTAAATACTTAATCAAGTTTAAGCATAAAAGTCAATATTTGATATTCGGACCCATTGAACCGCACATAATAATAGTTTTGATATACTTTCCCACTCTACCGTGATATCGAAATTAAACTTTATGCCAGTCTGGTTAAGAGCTATTAAATTGTTTTATTATCTATTCAGTTCAATATTTGTCAACTAGATAATTAATATTCAGGACTGATTTTAGAACAACGCTTCAGAATGATTGTCCCGTTTTGACAGCCTATGCGCAAAACTAATATAACGGACCTACGTTGCTTATCGGTAGACGCTTGCGGAAGGCACATTATAAAAGATGGCCGCTCTTGGCTATGTTAGGCTATGTTATTGTAGGCCAGTAGGTAGATCGACGATCTAGCTCTTCCTAATGATCTATAATACATATTATGTTATTATATATTAACACTCTTTTTTTAAACTGTTGTCTGTTGTCTCAGCAGGCAGACGAGCACGCGATCCATTTGATGGTACTTTATAATTATATTTAGTAATTATACAGGGTGGCCAGACAAGTGAAGTCCAAACATTTTTTTTAGGTGCCTCGTGTTGAGAGGTATCTGAATCACCCCTATGTACGTCATACAATTTTTCATAGTTTTCGAGTTACGATTTTTTAAATGAATTTTCGCAAAATTGCGACCGAACCGGTTTCAAAAATTTATAAAAAAAAAGTAGAAGGTATCTTTGGATTTCTATTTTTGCTACTAAATCTCTATGAACTGAGTTTATGCATAAAATGAACAGCCTCATAACTTTAATGAAAGTTGAAATACCTTAAGTTGAGAATTTGTGTTATGTGAGTTATCATTTAAATTATCAACAATCGTGTATGTTATACGTTTTTTCAAATCAAATTATGAAAAATCTTATAACATACATAGGGGTGATTCAGATATCTATTTTTGCAAAACAAGGCACCTAAAAACATTTTTGGACCTCACTTTTCTGGCCACCCTGTATTGTTAATTATTAATTATCTATTACGGATGCGTTGCCAACCCTATGATTAAGTCAGAATTGCCGTTGTTCCAGTAATCACACTGGTTGTACGTTCCCTCTATCCGGAACATAACCGCAACGACCACGATAACGTGTTTGTTTATTATGGCGGTTAAAATAGTAGGAACTTTAGTAGAAATTCTACTAACCCTCTATACTAGATTTTTTTAGTCGTTCTTTTATAGTGCGTGCTCTGCACGAAGTCAAGATGCTCTCTTGTTATAATCATCGTAGTGTGATTGTGCGACCACATAACAAAAAGTTATTTAAGTATTATTTATTTATTTACATACACAATGTATAGAAGAAAACTATATGATATTATTTCACTGTCCCATTATTTACTTCGCGAATTTCAAATTAGAGATTTTCGCAATTTTGACATCCCTCAAAAACGAAGAATGAACTTGGTTAGAGCTAAACAACGTTTATTTTAAACCAAATGCTACTTTCAAATAGATCATCAAGTTTCAACTAAATTCAGATTTTACCGTCGATTGTTGTGCAGTAAATCACAAAATGATTCGATAAAATAGATTTCAATCGTCAATTTAAATACAGATGCACTTAACTGTAGCTACAAATGTTCTCTGTCAATTCGATTTAAGCACTCAATGGGTTTATTGAATTTCAGTTGGTTTCAAATGTTGCAATTGGACTGCTTACGGAATGTGGCCGGTTTAGGGCGTGTATCTTAAAAAAATAACAATCAAAGTCCTGTACACCAAAAATATTGCGATCAAAAAAAAATGCGCGTTATTGCTCTTCAATCGGTTATTGTTAAAAAACCGTATTACGTACCAGCGATAGCAGTGCGATACCAAATATATGAAACATAGAGTTTTTTTTGATATTCACCGATGATTGCTGATTGTCACTTATTGTCTGTGTTGTCGTCCAAGACAATCTTCAGCCATCTAACAGGCAAACAGTCCACCGACACCAGTGACCTTCAAAATCTTAATATAAAAGTCGGCGACGACGAGATCAAAATTAATTATCTTCGTAGTAACATTAAATGCGTAGGAACGCAAATGTTTGAGCCAATATATTTGTATTCGGATCGTACGTGTGTACCGGCATAATTAAAATCTGGGGTTGTATAACACTTATTCCAAGACTAATTTGCTCCAGAAATTACACAAAGTTTATTCACGACAGATGGTATAGTTTACAAAAAGTGGAAATTTCTGAGATTTTGCCTTCAAACTGCGTGGACAATAATTAATATTATTGAAATTAATTTGAATAGAAATTAATTTAACTAAACAATTGATAAATTAACGGTATCTTTAAGATCATCTTAAATAATAGCTCACCAAAACCGAAATACAAATTTTAAAAAAACTGTGAGAAATTGCCAAAAACAGGTTTTCGGTTTTTATTTTAATAATCGTTTGGTTTTTTTAAACTTGGTCGTAGCCAGCAAACGATTATGCGATCCACTTGATGGTAAGTGGCACCCGTGCCCATGGACTTCACTAATCGTAGATGTTCCGGATTAATTATGTTTTTATTTGCCGATTATCGATTAATGATGCGTTGCCGGCCGTAGGCTTAAGTTAGTCTCGTAATAACTGCCTTTATCCGGAACAACATTGTAAGAGGTTATTATGGCGGTTAAAATAGGAAGCTCTGTAGTGCCGCCCCAAACAACATCTTAACATAAGATTCGCTACTACCACTAAATATTTCAATAGTATTCAAAATTTAACTGAATCAAATATTTATTTCTCAACATTGACTATTACTTGTTATTATTGGCGTCAAATAAAACATGATTCTACCAACAGTTCGGAAAAACCTTCGTGAAGAAGAACTGGCAATAAACTTCACGGGTATAATTTATTCAAAATAAATTTTCAATGTCTATTTATATCTATACAAAATTATTCTGATCTGCATCTGTTAGCCCTCCTTCCAACTATCTAAACGACAAACACCCTCAAACGGCACCCGTTCACGAGGATAACGCGAGATCCTGCCATCGCCCTGCTCAAAATATTGGACGGGAGTGGTTGTTTTTTTTTTTCATATTTCAAATATCATTATTATATCATGTTTTGTCGATATTTTTATGAATACTGCGAGATTAGACAAATTGCTTCTTGTAAATAACGCACCTACATACGCTTTCAGTGTACATCGTACTGTATTCATATATGTACTATTATTATCAACAAAAATATAAAGCACATTACAAAGATCCAATTCATCGAATTCAAAAGCAAAATGAGCAATTACTTGTAACCTTGTTTTAAATAAGTTGCCATTTTTAATCTTGCTGGTCTTTTATCATGTTAATAACACCAGCGTGTGAATAAAATTATTTTGTAAACTCATTTCAAAAAGGCAGGTTGTAGCCATTTTCTCATTTCGACAATGGCTAATTGTCTGGAACGTCGCGGCTTTACCTTTGTGTCTTCGCTCATAACGGACTGTGAGAAAAAATGGCGCCGTATGATACGACTGCAGTTTTTTTTTTATATGTGAAATTTAAGTTAAGTTTCTGGCTGCTTGCTTGTTTGTTTGGACAGGTGGATTGAGTTGTGGTGTGTATTGTTCCTCTATTGTGTATGCGTAAGCGTTTTGTTTAAATAACATAATGTTTTTATGTAGAATTCAGTTTTTATCAGTTTACTACATTCATAGTTAACTAAACTAAAAAAATAAAGAAATAACTCAAAATTTGCCGTTATCGATTTATAGTTAACTTGTAAATCCAAAGGCAGACTGAATTTTCTTAAGAGACTGTAGCTCTGACTTACAAAGCTTGGGCCAAAATCTCATTGGATACCTAAATCTTCTAGGTATTAAAACGATACTTTGTCCAATCCCAAGTTCTTGGAGCGAAAGCTTCAACTTTTATTATAATCCATGTATCTTCGAGAGCTTGTTCAAAATCGCTAAATAAAACTAATAATAATCACTAAGAGCCGATTGTTCAACGCTCAGATAGAACTTTCAGCGGTTGAGTCATTTTGACACTTGACAAGACTTTCTATAGAAATTGTGTCAAGTTCTAAAAATTATTCTACTGATACAATTGAGCATAAAAAATCAATCTTAGATAAACTAAAGGATTGATTGTCGTGTACGGGTATAATAATCCTGTGCTGTGATTGATCATGCAAAGAATTAGAGTATAGGTACTATAAATACTAGTATAATTAAAATAATTTGTCTTTAGATGATTATTATTTGTCTTTAAATGTCTTTTTTTTTTTGAAGTAGACAAATTTATTTAAATATTTATGACCTTTTAAATTTCACCGATCCTTGTAGCTTAGCGCTGAGGGCGCTTGTCCGGAAGTCGAGCGCATGCCTTACAATTATGTTTATCTATAAGAATATTTCACTCACGCAAAGCACTCTATTGCATATCAAAAAACAATTTTTTTATATATACTCGTACTATATGAAAAATTGAAGTACCAACTTTTTTTCAAGCACATAATAATTAGCTTAAGTAGGGACGGGCTAATGAAGCAGCCGATACACACGCGGAAAGAAAAACAATTGATAAACGTCAAGTTCATAACTGGACTATTAATTATCAAATGATGAAGCAAACTTTTCAAATGTTTAAGATCGTTCACAACAGTTGAAACGATTTAACTGCTCGTAACTAACCTCCAAATAGTTATCGCGGCTAACGATGGAGCATCAAAATCTATAGATTTATATTCCGAGAAAATGTAACATTGAAAAGATATGGCGTTAATAAGAATCGAGGAACCTCCTTTACCTTAGGAATTATGTATGAAATTCAACTCTATATTGTATATTTTCCACGAAATAAGCTGCTTACGTGGCTCATTACCATAACACACCGAATACAAGTTGTTTTCGGCGAGATGAAAATTGGCGATTACCACTCGTTTTCTAGAACGTTTCACAAATAACTAATCATGAAGATTTGAGATCTCAAAAATTTATCCTTATGTGCGATTTCTAGTTGCCAGTTTATAAAAAAACATTGTGAGTTTTATATTGTTGTCGATAACATACACAAATAAAAAATGACAAACTTTTTCGGATTTATTTTTTGGTTGACAACTTTATAGCTATTTTCAGAAGAATTAAATGAAAATTGTTAGGAAAGCTTGTGATTCATATCTTCTGAACTGCGTGAGATATCAAAATGAACTGACACTATTTGTTACTGGTAGTAAAGACTTCATTAGGTAATTTAGTTATTTAACAGTTTTTGTACACACATATGAAAACAATATAAATTACCTTAAAGACTAAATATGTACAAAGGTACGGCTTATTTCTAAAAGAAATCTCTTCCAGCCGACCTGTGAGAGGAGAGATCAGTATATAACAAAGTAGCCTGTACCTACTTTAAACATACACAAACTATATACTTAACACCGTAAATAAACTTACATATACTCATATACATACATAAATAAAATAAAATACGATAAAATATATACAATCTAAAGTTGTTTACAAGGAAAACTAATAAATGCCAAAACAATAAATAACTTACTTAATAAGGGAAAAGTAGTGGCCTCTAACTCTTCTTCTAAAGATAAGCATTTGACTTTTTTTATAGAGAGGCATTTTCTATTTTGACCGCCATAATATTCACGGTTACATGGATTTCTGGAACAAGGGTGATTCGAACTGAAGCTTGCGGTTTGCAACTGATCATTCTTCGATACAATAATCACAATCAGTATTAATAAATAAAACACCTACTGATGTACATAATGATGTACATGGGCACGGATGCCACTTACCATTAGGTGGGTCGCGTACTCGTTTGCCGGATATGAAAATATAATTCAAATTCAAATTCAAATTCATATATTTATTTCTCAACATTGACAATTACTTGTTCTTATTGACGTCAAATAAAACATGATTCTACCACCAGTTCGAAAAAAACCTTCGTGAAGAAGAACTGGCAAGAAACTTCACGGGTATATTTTTTTTTCAAAATAAATTTCCAGAGTCTCTTTATGTCTATACAAAATTATTCTTTTCTGCATCTGTTAGCTCGGCAAGTCTCCCTCCCCCCAAGTATCCAAACGACGAACACCCTCAAACGGCACCCGTTCACGAGTTAACGCGGGATCCAGCCATCGCCCTCCTCACAATCCTGTTAATGAGATTTATATAGAATTCCGTACTGTTCCTATACAAGTATTGAAACGGAGAAAGATTTTTGTTTGTTTGCTTGTAATTATAGTTCGTTCGCGTTAATAATGCAGTGACGTATCGTCTCAGCATTAGGTTATAGCCAATAGCATCACCGACAGTAAGAAAACTTTTTCTAATACGGTAATCTCATAGGCTAGTATCTATAGTTGCATCCATGACTCACTGCATTCTTAACGCGAACGAACTATGGCTCAGAAACTTCGAAACTGTTTTTAAAATGAATTCACCACGAGAAATATGAAAAACCCAGAAGAAACTTTGGTTATATTTAATCCTAAAATTCTCACTGGATCAATTTCAATTTTCAATTTATTTATTTGTTGTCATATTAGTTGTTGCTGCTATGTTGTCAGAATAGGAAAGTTAATTAAAACTAGAGACCATTAAAACTGGCCAAATGAAGCAAATCTTTTTTTTAATTAATATATATTTTTTATAGGTTATTTTTTTTAAATACATGTTGTGAACTTATTACCGTTTAGTAAGGGTGCCGCCCACTTGTTTTTTAACAATTACTACCGAACCGAATGTATTGGCCCGAATATTTGGGCTTCCCCACAGCTTCTACTGGTCTGTTATTGTAGTGTGTGATATGGCGCTAAAATTACGTTTATTTAGTAACTGCCATTTGAAATTCGAATATCATAAATGTCAATCTCATTTGTAACAGTTGCAGTCCGCGGTAACCATGGCGGTTGACTACAAATTAATATATCCCAGAGTAGTTTGGCATGTGAACAATGACTGCCCGCATTTGGCAATTATACGCGAAATTACCTCGGTATAGTCGCATTTATATTAAAAACAATAGGTGTTATCTTTGCTTATCAGCGGTTTAGTTTCTGTGTGAGAATATGTTACAATGAGATATTTAGCAATTTGCGTTTAACTTTGATGAGTTAGTTATTAAATCTGACTTTAATTTGCTTTGGTCTATGTTATTACGATCTTTTTTAAGAAGCAAAACAACTGCAATTCAATTTCCATAGAATTCTACTTTGATTAAAAAAGGTTTACAAGTTGAACAATTTAAAAAGAACAATAAAATATTTGCTAATATTTTTTCATCCCAAAATTTTTTCTGACGAACTCTTCGGAAACCCAAAGTGTTTTTTAGGGAAAAATCTGGCGAAAACATTGGAAAATTTATAAGCACCTACAAATTACAAAACATTTCTCTTACCTAACCTCTGAAGGTAAACCGAACATAAGTTATTTGAAGGTCGATCGTCGAAAACACCAACTTTAAGCTACATCTCCATTAGAGCGAAGTTTCATTTAATTTGTAGTTTTTATATTTTTCAGTGTAGTTGAGATTTAGTTAAATCTTTTCTGAATGAAAATCGGCTTAGCTGATTAGGTTTGCTGTTCACTGGCACGGAGCGAGCAAGCAGAGCGAAGAGTAAAAAAAGTGATCGCGAACGTCAGACCCACATGTTGTGAATTTTAAATAGAGTTTTAATTTTCATAAAAGAAAAGAACTTAGTCGGAACATAATTTTAATCTTCTTCTAATTTAACAAAAGAAGCTTATTATTTTATATCTAAGTTTTAAAAAGAAGAAGACCAAAAAGTACTGTACAGTAAAATGTGCAGATATTCAAGTAGGCGAAATTAAAGAAATACATTCAATATTTACGTATAGCCACTTGATTAAACCGCTCAGCCACTCCGCGCAGTACTAAAGCAGCCTTAACTGGGGCCCGATAAAACAGCCCAACAAAATTAATTGTGCGGTTAAAGCCAAGCTATTGTGTTCATTGTCTACTGTAAATTACTTTTAGACTTCTGTAAATCAATTAGCGGCTATTGCGCAAGTTGAAGTTGTTCAGGTAATATTTTAATTACTTGTTAATCAATAATTTAAATAATATTAGACCTTGACCAGCTGACCTCTGGAACCTTTTGTAAAAAATACAAGTTCAGAGGGTATAGATCCAAGAACGTTTCAGAATCATTGTCGACTTATACTCAAATTGGCATTTTAAATTTTTCCTTCGTTTCTTTGTCCTATAACAAATATAACTCGCTAATAAGTTCCTACGACTTTACATCTAAACTAATAGATATCAAATAGTATTTAAGGCTAATTATAGCTTACGCTCAGCTATATGAAGACTAGTTATATGAAGTAATGATAAAGAACAAATTTGTTAAGCAAAATCTCTTACGGCCGAGCAGGGGTTTGTCCACTCTAATCACGCGATCCGTTGTGAGTGGATACGAATATCTCACCAAAGGTGCATAGCGTCGTGGTTAGTAGCCCTCTCATACGCCGGAGGTCGCAGGTTTGAGTCTGGCCGAGGCATTTATTTGTTTGATGAACACAGATGTTAGTTCTCGAGTCATGGTTATTGCTATTTATATATTCCCCGCAGTTCGATGTATCCATAACACAAGCTCTGCTTATTTTGGGGCCATACAGTTGGTGTGTTTGTCTGGGGATTTATTTATTATTATTATTTATACTTAGGGGTGATTTTAATTACCATTTGACATGCGGCCGTAAGAACAACATCTTTGAAAAAATTACTATCTGCTATTGCCAAGTCAGTGAAACTCTTCATGGCAGTACAAGTGACTTAGTAGGTTAGACCTCGTACGTGGCACAAGTCTGATTAAAATTTAGGTTATATTAAATTTATCTGCAATTTTGGGATAGTATGAATCGTTGTTTATAGCTTTTGTGCCCTTTATTATAAATGCACCTTTTTCAAGGTTATGTTACAAAAGAAACATTAACAACAATTACATTGCGACCAAATTGTGGCATATACAATAGTAACCCTGCCTTTGAACAACAGAAGTGTCATCTTTTAATCTTGATAGGAACACGTGTATTCACATTGAATCACCTTGAAAGAATATGTATTTTTAAACACGACTTTCTCAGCTTTAAGTACCGTCATCATTCAACATAACAAACTTTTAAGTTTAAAACTAATTAAGTTACAAAATTTAAAAGTAATTATTAATTGCTCAAAGCTTATAACAAAGCTTACCATAAGTAAGTTATTCAATAAAATAAAAGTTATTCAATTAAAATCAATATTGCACTACCAGAAGCTATCTTTTCACCAAATTCATGTGGACCAATTCTTCGCTCTTTCAAAATTAGTTGTCAAATATTATTTTCATCGTGACTAAAGCCATCTCAAATGCATTTTTAGTTGTAAACCCATTGCTGAAAGAAGACGCATTTATCATTGCGGTCGTTTTATTCCATGTAAAATACGATGTAAACATTGAATTTGGATTTGTTCCTGTCAATAAAATGTAGGGAAGTGGGATTCTATAGACAAGTTACTTTTGTCTAGATCGAATTGAAAGAATTGAATTCCGTCGGTGGTATCCATTTGAAGAATGGAACTGATGTTGTTTATCCAATTGAACACCCGCAGTACTATGTTTGAATTAAACTTTCAAAAACATGCCACATCTCCGAAAGTTGAAGTAAAAGTTTTTAAGGGTCTTTTCTTTCGGTTCGCGCTGCCAAGGAACTGTTAATAAATAAAGTTAATTCATTTTGTTCACTATAAACACTATATTAGATATGACAGCCGAGTGGCTTAGTGGGTAGTAGCCTTGCCTCACGGGCCGCAGGTCCCAGGATCGAGTCCTGATTCTCGGCTCAACGTTATTTGTATTATTTTAAATATGTATGTTTATTCCCCCCCCCCCTCCCCCGTTCGCTTTATCGTCATCCATAACACAAGCTCTGCTTACTTTAGAGCCATATAGTTGATGCGTTTGTCCGGGGATTATTTACACCAAAGAGATTTCATTTCAGATAGATTTATTTAACAGAATGTGAAAAAATATGTTCAAAAACTAACCTCGCATGATACAAAATTTTATAAAGTTACCTAAATAATAGGTCTTTACCTATGAAACTGCCGTTTTGCCGTACTGGCCATTTCAAATGAAAATATTTTTTTTTTTGACTGATAATTCTAATTTCAAATTAATTTTATATGACAAACATGGAATTATTTTCTAAAATCGTCATTTGTTTAATAGTTAGTGTTTTGTTTTCAACGCATTCGAAAATTTTTTGTCATCATGGATAAGTTAAAAATTCGAGTAATTATGGAGTATGAGTACCGTCGTGGCAGCAAAGCGGCACAAGCGGCACGCAACATCAACGACGTTTACGGAGCGAACACTACAAACGAACGCACCACCCGTTATTGGTTTACCCGCTTCCGTTCTGGAAATTTTGACCTGAAAAATGAACCCCGTGGTCGTCCGAAAACTTTGGTTGACAATGACGAATTAAAGGCAATTGTGGAAGCTGATGAAACTCAATCCACGGCTGAATTATCAGCAGCTTTCCACGTTAGCATCAAAACAATATTGGTCCATTTGCGTCAAATTGGCAAGGTAAAAAAGCTTGACAAATGGGTACCCCACGAACTCAATGACCGCCAGCGCGAAGTACGCGTGGAGACGTGCCTTGCACTGCTCAGCAGGCATACAAATGAAGTAATTCTGAACCGCATTGTTACTTGTGACGAGAAATGGATCCTGTTTGACAATCGTAAGCGCTCAGCAAGTTGGTTTGATCCTGGTTCAGCACCCAAACAATGCCCTAAACGAAAACTTACCCCTAGAAAAGTGATGGTCACTGTTTGGTGGTCTAACGCGGGTGTAATTCATCACAGCTTCTTGCCAAACGGGACAAGCATTACTGCAGATGTGTACTGTGAAGAACTGAACACAATGATGGAGAAGCTCGCACGTCTCCAACCAGCTTTGGTCAATCGTTCGGCTCCACTGCTCCTGCACGACAACGCGCGACCTCATACTGCACAGCAGACGGTCTCCAAGCTACAAGAGTTGTGGTTGGAAGTTCTCCGTCATCCGTCGTACTCACCAGACCTTGCGCCTACAGACTTCTACTTTTTCCAGAATTTGGATAACTTCTTGGCGGGAAAAAAATTCAATACCCGAGAGGCAGTACAAAATGCCTTTGAAGAATTTGTTGCCTCCCGTCCAGCTGATTTCTTCAAGAAAGGCATCAATAAGCTACCAATGCGTTGGCAAAGATGCATTGATTGCATGGGTGATTATTTTGATTTATAGAAATAAAAAATATATAAAAAAATTACGCTTCATTTATTTCGTGAAAAACGGCAATTTCATAGGTAAAGACCTTATATTATGCCCAACTAACCAAATGAGTAAATACTACTTCCTACGTTAGTACTAAAAAGTTTGTAAGCTTCTATCTACGTTTCCATACAATCACTTCTTACATAAGTAAAATATTTGTCGTCACGCAACTTATCTATATTCATCAGGGTTTAAAATCATTACACAACGTCAACGAATTATCGCTTGAAAGAAGCTAACAAAATCACACGCCTGCATCTTTACTTGTCTTTATACCATCAGCATATCAGTAGTAACCACACTATTTAAGATCTTGTGTCTTACATCTTAAGATTGATTTTACGACTGATATTTGCTAGTAGTGACTGCCTTGATGGTATTTAATGTCTTGTGATGTAGGTAATAAGATTGGTTTTAAGACTAATTGTTGCAGTGGTAGTGTTACAACAATGGGAAGGTAAACCTTTCGTGAGAACCTGTGAAGAGGGCACGAGGCCATCATACGCCATATTCTGAGGAAGCTGTTCCGCTTCCTACTTTCAGAAATATATTTTATCATGGTATTGTATGGTGTACATAAGACATACAGCCTGAAATACATGGAGGGTCGTATATAATTGTGTGTACTCGTGTACTATGTACGAGTACAAGGAAAGTAGGATGTATTTTTTGGTTCATTGGTTGTAAGTTGTAGTTAGCAGTGTCAGGAATTATGATTTCTGACAGTGGTAATATTCGCTTATAAATGAAAGGTCGTTGTCAAATTTAATACGTAGTAGATAACAAAATTTGTTTGATTAACGTAAGTTTGTGAGGTAGAAACTTGGATTTATTGCATAACCCAAAACAAACTTGTTGACTTATGTATAAAATATCATCCATAATTCATAATCGTTATAATGCAGAATAATTTCACCGGCAATTTTATCATATCTAAATTATTTTAATGCAATCGAGATTTATTATAAATTTTCGACAGCTAATAAGCATCAAATAACCGCATATTTGATGCAATTATAAGACTTAAAATGGTCGTTTTACAACTAATTTAATTGCACACACCACATCATCAGCCCACTTTATTTTAAATAACATAATTGTCATGCATTCGTTTTATTCTACCTTCCTTGGCTATCATTACACCACTTTTAACACTAATAAACTAATCAAATAACCTTATCTAACAGATTTAAGCTTGAAACCATAATAATTATATACGGTTATTTATATATGGCTACAGTTTTTATATAATACTCGTATCTATGCACTGGTATACTTATATATCTACTATATACAAATGCACTCAGCGATTCTTGTGTCCTTGACATTTCACGTCCTTTAACCTTTCTAAGTTTTTAATGTTGAAAGTGAACATATTTTAAAAGTTGTTATTCATTTAAATAATGATAAGTAACAATTATTTAGGGATTTTTTTTTAAATTTTTTACAGTACATTGTTCTCTCTAGCGTTTTAATAGGAAAGTAGATAAGGAATACCTAACATAAAAAGTATCTTTAAATTGCACTCGTTGCACTATACTTTTTTTTTAAGTTTTTCTAATTTTTTAAAATAAATCAATGCAAATCTTTATCAAATGGTCGTGCCTTCAATATGTTTACTACCGGCCTTGTTCTACTTCAAAATTGACAGTTGTACTAAATTCGAAATCGATTTAATAAAATTGTACAGTAGAATCGTGACTACGAAAAACCTATTGTAAGTAATTGTGACATAATAATGCATTTTATTGCAAATGAATTTCACACCTACAATGAAAACTTTGTGGGTTATTTGCAACTGTCGGCCGTTTTGATTTATTAAACCCATTGTTTTCGAGAGTAACTTTATTATTTGAAAGTGTAACGGAATATAAGTAGTGACGACATTCATGTCAATATGTATTTGCCACACAAAATTAAGTTGCATGTTCACAAGCGCACATAGAACCATATTTACCTCATCTATAAATATGTTTACATTTTTTTTAAAAGAAACTCTCAATCATTTCAATTATACTTGTAGTTTATCACTGGTATGTGTCTGTCGGCCAACATAGCTAATTTTCAAAAAACAAATAAGACTTGATCTTGGCTGAATTCAAGGCTGAATTAAGCAAGACATTAGGAAAAGAAATAAGTGTTAATGAAGTTAAAATTCTAAATAGTCATCTGATACCATATAGCCGTCTATAGGTTATATATAGGTTGTATATAGGTTCCAGCTTTCCAAATATTTCTCTGAATAACAGTTTTACCTTGTTATATCTTATTTAAAGGAATAGTAATATCGAATATCAAAACATGATTACCAATTCTGGACCATTTGAAAAGGTGAAAAGTAATATCTGTCATCGTGTTATTAATACTGACATGTAAATGTTATTTTTCCAAAAATTGTTAGCCAATAAAATATTTAAGTTATTGAATTGAGTTTTTAGCCCCCAGTTTTGTTAGCTATATTGGCATTACTCTTATATCTTTTGAGTTTTTCAGAAGTTGTTTTCCTTGTGTTCGGAAATAATTATTGAATCTGTTGTAGCAGAATTTGCGCACAAAGCGCTGTGTAGGTATTCTGTTTTAAGTAAACGCTAACATATTTGTGGTTAATATGACTTCTTTTGCATAAAATTTAGATGGTTCTGTAAGTTCACGGTGCGACAGAATAGATTCAATAAATATTTTGCTAAAGACTGATAATTCGATGAATGCGTGAACTGTGGCTCGTCGATTTTTTGATTTAGAATCCATCAAGTTGTGTGCAATTGGGCAGACTTTTACTATCTTTTTAAATAATAAAATCATAAAAAAGACTTTTCATGCTGCTAAAGTGATTTTGGTGAATTATGTTAGATATGGATATTAAATACTTTTTTCACACAAATTCATCACACCAGCAAATGTGCGAAGAAAATGTAAATCTTCTGAAGTACCTGTACAATTTAAACGAATGTACAATTTAATATCTAATGAAAAAAGAATATGTGACTCCAAAAATAAAGGCAAAACGGGCTTAAAATTATTTCCGGTTGTACAAATAAGTACCAGGAAAGTAGGAACCGCCGAGAGCATACCTACCGCCTTCCGCTCGCGAAGCTTCCGCCGCTTAGTTAAATGTGTAGTTAGTAGCATGACAAATATTTTAATGTTGGGTTTTAAATGTCTCCGTTTCCTGGAATTTGACTGGTAATAAGTTATTTTAATTCTTGAGATCTTTTTGGAAGTGATGCGTGCGAATTTTATTTATGTTTTTATGATTTACAAAACGTCGTACACAAAATCATTTTTCAATTAAAAATATAAAAATTTATCAATAAGTATTTTAAATAAATCATCTCTGCTCACAACACAGTCTTCACCAAAAAGATCAAAAACTTCAGTGTGAAAACAATACATTAATCGCATTATCAAATTACAAAATCTTATTAGAGAGACATCTTAAGGCACCGACACGTATCGAGTAATTTTAAAAACACCCATTCATAAATAAACAAGATATTCACATTTATATTAGAACTCATGTAAATCAAATAACTCAAATTCGAGTCGCGAATTAAATCGCGTATATATTATCAATATTTGCCATACAATGTCAACATTTGAATTAATTTCAATAAACTTTACGAGCAGTTTTCGAACGAAATATATGAAAATTCCGATATTAAATGTGCCTATTTTCGCAATGGTAACCAGGAAAAATAAACACAATAAACAATTACATCGAGTTGTGATCTTTGCCGCTATATTCTTGTTTAAATTATGTTTTAATTAATTACGAGATAAATGAAAAGACAGACTTCTGGTTATAAATACCATGTTTGTTCATACTGCCGAGATATAAATGGAAGAATGATTTTCAGTTTTACCTATAAGACTTTTGAACGGTTATTTAATGAAATTATTTCTAATTTACTTTGAACAATTCGAAATGTAAAGAAAAAATTTCAGATACTTGTTTAAAAACCATGTGGAGATATAAATTTTCTATAGTATAACTTCTCAGTATCAACTCGCAGAATAATAGGAATGCGGTTATTTTTACGATACAACGCAAACTAAACTGACTTATATACAACGTCATCGATTAGATCAACTTTTAATAAGTCTCTGCTTTTATTTACAATAAATATCTGTCACTCGAACCCGTAGAAAATTGTAGTGTTGTTCATTCCAGGTAATATAATAAACTTTCTAATGCGATTTTGAAAAGATAACTACGCCGTTATATTAACGAGTAATACGAAATTCTTAAAAAATATTTTTGATGAAATAATTAGTACATAGGAATCAGAATATTCATTTTTTTTTTCACAAAATAAGTCAATATTTCGAAAAAAGTATATAAAAAAGATACTTCAAAATTGCATACTTTCTTGTCAAATAAACTACTCTTACCTAATAAAATACTCCGTTTCCAAAAATGTTACTATTTTAAAAAAAAACATTCTTTTCAATACCAAGAAAACAGAAACATCAAAGAGTCACATAAAACTCTCATTCCTAAGAAATTCCTCGAAAAAAAAAACAATTTCCCTAAGTTCTGCTTAATTTTTCACAGAAATAAGAAAGAACGGGGAAAGGAACTCGCGTCTGTTTTTTCTTTTGTAACGCTTGCTTCCTAACCAGATACATCATACATTATTTAAATATAGAATCCTTTGGCTGAAACATGCATACACATCTGTTCATGCCTGACTTCACTCGTATTTTACCTCGAAGTTTTGCTGTGTCAAAATGCATGGTAAAATTTATTTTCCTATTTTCTAGTTTTACTAGATTCAGCACTTTGCTGGCTGTGTCATGTCCAAGTGAAATTCGTATGCATGACACTTAGAATTTATTGAACTTGGTGGCCTTAGGAAAAACTAAAAAGTAGATAAAAAATTGTTTAGTTTGGACTCCATATTTTCTAATGTTTATAACGATTTATGCTGGTAATGGCCTTGTTTCATCTGGAGTCAAAGTATGCGGAATAACTACTGTGTCTTGAGAAAATTCTGTCCTTAAAACAGGCTTTTTTTTTTTTAATTCTTTGAAAGATATTAATGATTGAAGATTTGCTCTCATAGCAAATATTTATCAAAAAACACATCTTGAAAATTAATTAAAGTAAGTAAGAAAATTTGTATAATACAGTATAGTTTTAAGTGGAGTTTATTGTCATACAAGGACTTGGTTATTCTCCGGAAGTTCATCGTAATTACTTGCCGAAATACCAACAGTAACTTCAGTTCAAGCGCTCAATCATTTAGAACTTAGATTAATGTTGTCCATTGGCGAAATACTATTTTACCATCTGAATATAAGTTACTCTTTTATAACCCTAAATACTTTATGGAAAACATAAATTTATTGTTTGAAACAAAATAAAACGGAATGATTTTTGTAGCAACGTAGAATGATACTTTTCTGGTGCCATATGATATTTTTCTGGGGTTTTGTAATTATTATTTCTAACAGTATTATATAGCGTTATCTATATAGTTTGAATGCCTTAGTACTGCAAAAACTACGATTTATATGATTACAGCGTCTTGAAAATTAGGGAAATCATAAGTCAAGCCACAGATTTCTTTATTAGTCACGTGATCAAACTTCTAATTTTATAACTGAGCCACGGGAAAATAAGATAGCCTCTAATAAACTAATTCGTCTTTTTTGCAACGCCTACTAAATATTTTATAGAAAGCATAGTAGTTAAATTTGCGAGCGTATTGCGGGAGCACTCGGCGAAGCACCATAATCGAAATTGGATGATAATTCAAAATTTTGCAGCAAAAACATCATCAGACAACATATTTTTAGTGGCGAAGACAGTATCGTTCAGACGCTCGCGAATTGTGGCTGACTCAGTCATTTAGAAGGCAATGTAGATTTTTAGGGGCGAATAATGCTATTAAAAAGAAGTCTGTTTAATTAGCACCCTTAAAATTATTTCTTATAACCACTCTCTAAAGAATTATGTACGGTATAAATATGAAGTAAAAGGTTACGTGAAGTGTAAACATTTTGTAAATATTTTGAATGAAATAACAAACAATTTCTTTAATTTAGCTGAGTCATGATCGAGTGAAAATTAAACTTTTCATTTCACCGCGTTAATCGCATAAACCGACGTATGCGTAATATTTTCCCGTTTAATATTTAAACGGTTCCGATCCGATCTGAATTGAATTTTTGATTAAGTATGATAATTAAATCAGGAAGCTTTTATGGGATGAGGGTAAATGCAATTGGCCAAATGTCATGAAGAAATCGATTAATTTTAAGAGCATTCCGGGGTGAATAAATTATTATTAGTTTTTCTTTTAGCCTGCTGGTGAAGGGAAGTTAATTAAGAATTAGTGAGAGGTTAGGGTAATTTGGGAAAAACTTGAAGCAAATTTGTGTCGTAATACAATTGGATAGAAAATGTAATTAATTGATATAAAATTGGAGGTATGCTGTTATTAAAAACATGGCGCTGATCCACGCTAATGGTAATACATGTCCTGTATCCAATACATATTCTACAATTTTAGTATTTGTATAACACATGGTTCAATACACCGTGTGCGCGGCCTTGTGAATGACGGTGCGCTTAAGGGTGTGCTTGTAGATGTGCAAATTAATTTCATATGGAAGACGTCATCTTGCTCTTGTTGCTTTGGTGTGCGTGTCTAATCAGTACACTTTTGTCACGCACACACAGTTGCTGTACAAGTTTAACGCACACATAGGACGGCGCGCATAAAGTACTTGATCCATGTATAGTAGGGTTCAAAATATTAAACCTCAACTTTTAGTCCGCACTTTTTAAATGTTCATCTGACGCCGGAGGTCCTAGATTCGAGTCCTAGTTGAGGCATTCATATATTTGATGAATAACTATGCTTTTTCTCGGGTAATAGGTGTTTGTATTTATTTATGTAGGTATATTTATTCTACGTTCCCCCCAGTTCGCTGTATGGTCATCCATAACACAAGATCTACTAGCTTTGGGGTAATACAGTTGGTGTGATTGTAATTTATTATTATTACTTTAATATTATTATCTATTTTCAAATAAGCATCCTTCTTTATATGACATTTTCAGTAAGTTGTTTTTTAGAGTACCTATGGCAATGAATGATAGCGTACAAATCCGTTCCGTTGCTTTGCTAATAATTATTGTCTTTTTGTTTCAGATTTATAATGTTGATAAGGTGTACGACGGCATTGAGTGTCGTCGCACTCCTGTTGGTAGCCCCACCTTCACAAGCAGAGGTAAATATTACTTAGTTAATTATTTCATATCTTAAAGCGTTGCGTTTTAGTTCTATGATAGATAATATAAATGTTGGTTTTCAACACAATTGGGACGAATTTCTTATTTCATAGTTGTATAATATGATATTTTAATGTATGAAATTTGGCCAAAGAAGATGTCTTCAATAAAAGTTCACAGCGTACCTCGATACGTACGGGAAGCATGTGCAAAGTCCCTTCATAGAATATGGTACTGCATTGTGCAGGCTCTAAATGTATGGGAATTATAAATGAAGTATTATTAAAAAAGTATTGTCAAAGAAAATGTTTTAATTTTTAATGTACCTGGTGTGTTCATGTAGTTTACATGCTTTTAAAAAGTATCGATTATTTGCTGGTTTTTAGTTTTTTCTAGGCCATATGTATTTTTAAATTACTTCTATTTTATTATTAAGTGATGATAAGGTGTATTAAAAAAAGAAATATCAGATTCTTACACATTCTAATGCTGTTTAATAGCAACTTTCAAAGCTACCAACATGCAATCGAAGCCTTTTCCAACACCACTAATATTTTCTTTAAAATGTTCTGAAACAGTAAGTACAATAAAAATAAACTCAAAGCCAAGCACCATTCACTTCATTACCTTTTCCAAAGAAAAAAAAACAAAAGCGAAACGTTATTAAAAACTCATTCATCGATTTAACGAAAGTAAAAACAATCGACACCATTGTTGGTGTTCGTAACGTTGAAAATTGCATAACGTTTTGTTCAAAATTCGAAAAAAGGCGGGAGTCATTAGGAATTGATAGGCTAATAAGCGTTGAATCTCTTCATCGGCGGATGTGTTGGCGCAAAGCGTATGGCGTGTAATGCATGATTATAAATGCCGATTTCGCGACTTTTTCTTAGGCTTTTTACATATCGTCTGTAAGGTTCTTTTATTGTATTGGTAGGAATTAGTATTATTTTTGTTATTTAACTTTGAAATGAAATAACAATGCACTGTTATCAATTTATTCAAATTCTTATTTCAAATGATTTAGGTCAGGTAAAAGCTGAATCTCAGAGTCTTACCATGTTTTGTTAGATGACATGATATTTCTTTTTCAATATCAAAAAACTACTAGCTAGATACGTTAACATATTTAATTACAATTTATACATTCAGAACAAAAGCTAACCAAAGAAAAATACTTAGTTAAATTCAAAGTTTGCACAAAATCTACACTACATAATTTATTTATCATCGTACAATATTATTGCCAAGTAAAAAAATCCAAAATATCACTTAAGTCTGTAGCCGCCTTTACCTTCCTCTCAGTCATCACACATGCCATTGTATGGAAAACAAACAGATTATCAGCGATATTGCACCAACCGCGCATATTTCATCAGTAATCACTACACCAGAACGGACCTAAAATAAAATGTCAGTTGTTTCTCTAGATACAGCGCCGCCAACTTAACTATTCAGTAGCAAAAAATAGAACTAAAGCATAGTTACGTAAAGGTAATGTTAAACCTGCATTTAGGCATAGAACGTGGCGACAACCCTTACTGACAAGATAAGTTGGTTGGTTGTACATGAAAGGTCAAAGTTAGGGTCATCGGTAACGACATACCAGCATTCTTTTTTTGAACGGTTATTCTTAATTTGAAGGCTGTGTGGCCGCATAAAGTTATGCCTGGTCATTTATATTTATTGCTGATTTTGTCGAGTTGGCGAGTTTATTATTAAAATTTGTTTAATAATTAATGTACACACCGCTTTTAATATAGGCATGAAAAGTAGTTACAAAATTAAATAATGTACAAAGGTTCTGCGTAATTCTTAAACAAATATCTCTTAACAGATGTGAGACTGTAGAATGTGAATAATAGCAAGTTTTGTGTGCACCTACTAAATTATAATAATATGTAATAACATTAAACAAATACTATAAACAGATGCTAAAATAAACTTGTACTTACGCATTATGTTATATATAAATATACGATCATATTTGAATATGCAAATTATATTTTTTCATTTTAGTAAGGAATTTATCTTTAGTATTTCGCAAGAGGATTCAAGCAACTTGTTCACAGCGTAAACAATATTACGAATTTTCTTAACGTATTACAAATAAAGTAAACCAGGCAGTCTCTACGTATTAGGTATTACTGACTTTTTAATAAATAACATAAACAGGACTTTTCACTTTACTTGTATTCATAATAATCATATTAGTGTCGAATGACGAACGTTCAGATCAGTTGAAAAGATTTAATCACGCAAAACGGCGCTGTAAACCGAAAATTGAAATTTTCGTTTTCCAATAAAAGCTTGATAAGTATTTTGACGTAATTGCATTGACGAACAAACAAGGGAGTAGCATAGCAACACTTTATTGTATTACGTGTTAATGAATGAAAAATGCTAAAAAACTTGAGCATGATCATAAAGGTTTATGCTTAAAAGGTTGTAGCTGCATAAATATCTTTCAAATTTAGTATCTCGCGTCGTTTCCTGGAAAAGATATACGTCCTTATGTCCTGGTAGATGTGACGTCGACAACAGGAAATTTTGTCAACATCGAAAAATAAATGTTTTAATTTGAATTTGGTTCTGATAACAGATATTTTACTAAAGAGTTGTGGTTCTTTTTCTTTTTGTCGCCACTCGTTTTCTATGTAGAAGGCAGCCGTGTCAAATATTTGCTTTTTTTATGCAAGTTGCGTTGTAAACATGTTGCAATCTTAGATCGTCGTTAGATTCAAAAATGAAGATATAACTATTGAAAAAGTTTCGTATTTCAAATGTTTCAATGTTCAATTTTTCAATTGAACGTTAGAGCCATGTAATGTAAATATAAAAGAATATAAGGAATGCTAAACATTCCTTATTTTTAAACTGCGAAAGTGTTTCCGCACTTTAGTCGAACGTCTGCCAAATTCATTTTTGTTAAAATCATATTTTTCTTCGTTCAAAAATAAACTGTTTCATTTGAACGAAGATCAAGATTAGCTAAGAGATTATATAACGCAAACACAATACCAGGAAGATTTATAAAGCTTACTAATAAATCTAAGAACAAATCAGAGAAATTACGCCACGGATTACTATGCATATTTATTTAAAGACTAGTCACAGTTACATAATGGCCACTACGAGTTGTAGAACATTGCACGAGTGAGTTTCGAATTTGCGTTTTAAATATTTGAACTACAAAACTTTGGTCATAGAAAGTAGTTACTGTAGTATAGATAGATAAGCTTGTACAAGTACAGCAACTGTGTGTCGTGACTAAAATGTACTGATTTAACGGTTTAACAAGGTGGCGGCTGCCACACAAAGTTATGTTGCATATTTACCTACCTACAAGCACACGCGTACATGAGGTGAACCATCTATATACTAACTTATTTCTAATCTAGTAGTCCCGGGTGATTTCACCCAAGTATCTTCTGATAAATATAACCTATTATTTCAAATTTAAAATAACTTTAGAATCGGCTCATTTGTTTTAAATTTCAAAGAATTCTTAGCCAAGAAAAGCCACTATTTTACTTAAGAATTGAGAAACGTCACTTTTGCATATGCACTTTACTATGTAATATAATTTTATAATTTAAAATTTGTGACTCTATGTAGTGCCTTGCCTGAGTAATCACTTGTTTATGAATTCTATCAAGTGAAATGAAATAAAAACACACGCTAGCCAACAAAAAGTACGAGGGTGGATTGAAAAGTTCGCGGGCTAACATAGATAGCGTTGTCATATTATTATAAAACTACCCTCATATGAAACCTAGACTCTTTGTCAGTCTCTGTGCTATTTTTCTGTAAGATACATGCGTAATTATTTATTTTATTGAACATTAAGTGAGAGTAAGTTTCATTAATTTTGAAAATGGATAGTTTAGAGCACCGTGTCGTGATCAAATACCTCCACAAGAAACACTTAACTCCGAAGCAGATTCATGAAGATATGGTGGCTACTTTAGGAACATCTACTCCGTCGTATACAATGATAAAAAAGTGGACAGCTGAATTTAAACGTGGACGAGAGAGCATCAAAGATGACCCCCGCTCTGGACGGCGGGTCTACAGCTACGACTTCGGAAAACATCGAAAAAATATGTGATCTCGTCATAGGAGACAGAGATTAGAAGAAGGTATCTGAGATAGCTGAAGCTTTAGGGATTTCATATGAACGTACACAAAACATGATCGTTAACGAATTAGGGTTCCACAAGGTGTCTGCAAGATGGGTACCGCGGCTCCTTTCAGTTGAACAGAAACGAACTCGGCTCACGATTTCTAGAGACTGTTTAGAGCTTTTTCAAGCTGATTCAAACAAATTTTTGGCATGATTTGTTACTATGGACAAAACATGGGTTCATCACTATAGTCCTGAATCCAAACAACAATTCAAACAATGGAAGAGACCCGGATCTCCGACCTCTAAGAAAGCCAAGGTGTGTTTTTCAGTAAACAAGGTAATGGCAGCGGTTTTCTGGGATTCTAAGGGTGTCATCTTGGTTGATTACTTAGAAAGAGGTCAAACTATAAATTCTGCATACTACTGCACACTATTACGTCATTTACACGAAGAAATAAAGTCTAAAAGACCAGGATTGTTGACCAAGAAACTTTCGTTTCATCAGAACAATGCTCGTGTTAACACATCTGCAGAATCGATGGCTCAAATAATGAATTGTGGTTTCGAATTGCTTCCTCATCCGCCTTATTCACCTGACTTGGCACCTTCTAACTTCCACCTATTTCCAAAACTAAAAAAACACTTAGGTGGAATGAAATTTTCTACCAATGAGGAGATCAAAGTGGCCGTAGACGCCTTTTTTGAAGACCTTGACGAGACCTCCTATTTAAATGGGATCAAGGCTTTGGAGGACCGCTGGACTAAGTGCCTGAGAGGAGAGTATGTAGAAAAATAAATGTAAAAAATTGTATTATTCCTGTGTTTTCCTATTTAGGCCGCGAACTTTTCAATCCACCCTCGTATATACAGCTATTCTAAAAAAATCAAATTCCTAACGTAAAACAGCAGGGCCGTTTAAGTTTCAGGTATGCGACAACTTGAACTTGAATTAGAGAATTTTTATTACACAGACTTTTCAGGGAAAACTATTAGTGAGTGAAACTCGTGGTTCTAAGGAATAAGGTACTCATTTTGCTCAAAGTTTAAAAATAGCGATCCATCCTTTTGGCCACTTTGGCCACTTTGGCGTATGTACAAAGTAATTTAGGCGTCGTGTTGTATTTGTAGTAGTTTTATTTTTTTTGTTTCGTCATTTGCAATTATTCTTGTTAAAAAAAAAATATTTTTCTGTGTCTGCTTTTTTTATTTATAAAATTTTTACGTTCACTGCTTTATTTTTATCCTCTCAAATAATAAGGGGAAAGAATATATAATACAAAAATATTTTGGAGTTTCTACTTAATAATAAACTTTATATATTTTAATATCCACGTAAATGTAGATCAAAAACGTCGTGACAAAACCGCCAAGTTAAGATTTCTATAATTTTTAATGTCATCTTCTGCTATATCTTAGTCTCCATAAAAATACTCGTTTAAAACCCGACCAGAACAAACAGCTGTGACATTAGGTTTTATTGTTATTATTATTATAGTCGAGCTTAGCTAAACGCCAGTCGTGGCCTTTGAGTGTCCTCGGGTAGCTTTCACTCCATAGTTTGAAATATGTAGGTAGTGCAGTCTTGTGTGCGTTTTGAATGTACGAAATGCTTAGTTGAATTTATATGGGCGTGTAGGTTAAACTTGTCTTAAGCGACATCAACCTCTCTCGCATATGATCAAATTCTATATTTGTAAATATAAACCAGCCAAAACATTTATCGTTCCTAACTTAAAAATCATATTAGATCTGGACGGTCACAACCGTTTAACAAGTACAGGTTTTTTCGCTTTGTCTTTAGTTTCTATGAGAGATAATTCTAGGAAGATACGTTAAGCATAAAACTTCAGATATTAAGGTTAATATCTTTATCAGGCAATGGCCTTAGTGCTATATAACGACACTTTGTACCGAAATAAACTTGAATCTGAGTGTCCAGTAACTAATTATTATTACATGTACTATAAAGCATGGCACTCATGACCTTATACGTACTTTGGATAAAGTAAATCGAATGTCAAACATACTTATTTATAATAAGAAACCGATGAATTATTTAAATTTTTAAACCTATTAAACATAACCGCAAAAACATTGTACGAATCAGTTTCGCAAGATTCAAACAGTTATTTTTTAAGTCTACGGCGAAAATGAGAATTACTGCCCGTTTAATTGATGTATTAATGTTCAGTACAATCCATTTGGCGCTAAAACTAAAGTTTTTCATAGAGCCACGTTAGTACCCGCAAAAAAGAACTTTTTAATATCCACTGCCAAGGCTTAGAAATAGAAAGTAAATATATGGTTTTGGTTTGACAAATGCATTGCGATTAAAGCGATTAAGCAAGCGCACATTTCTCAGTATTATCGGTTTGTGCTCTACACATATAGATCTATGTTACTTCAAAAGTTAAAGGAGGACATATGATCGTGCAAGGACAAAACAAGCCTGGCGTAGGTTGCGCAGTTAGGTTAGCAAAATGATACACCATACATTGTATGATGCTTTTTAGCTGCAAATTCGTGAAACATAACCTCTTCAAGGCGTAATTCTTGTTATCTTTTGCCGATGCTTATCTTAAAATTTTACTTTAAACTAACTTGTACTGAATATAAAACTACGTAAAAAATCAAATAGTAAAATCTAATCAAACTTTAAATTTTCTCTCGACTCCTTATAGAATTACTCCAAGATATAAGTTTCGAAAAGTTTCCCAAGTTAGAATGAAACCACTGGTTTGGTCAGAGTTTTAAATTATGTAGGATATCTTGTACTAAAAGCAGTGAAACTAAAAAACTTAGGAAGCCACAAATTACGCTGGTAGCTTTTTTGAACGAATACTTGGACTTTTACCCTAGGAGTGAAATTTTATCCTATGAAAAACCTACTTGTATTATACCTACGTATAGTTATGGCTATATTCCATTATCACTTACCTCGCTTCCCCACCTGACAAGAGGCATTCGATTATGGAAGAGAAAAGTACGAAACGTTCAGTCAAAGGCTTATGTCAAGTTCATACATTTGCCATTCACCTTTCTTTTCCATCGTCGCTGCCACTTGTCTAGGCTCTCTAATTCGCTCACTTATAAATAGACCATTGGTTTCTCAATTACTTCGTTACTTCAATAACTGTCAAAAAATCAATCTATATATGAAAAATGTAAAAAACAGTTAGAATAAACTGAAGGGCCGTGCATAGTAAGGGTAGTAATCGTCACATCACTACGAAAAAAAAACGAGTCGATGATTGATCAATCGTCCAGCCATGCTTGTTTTTGAAAAGAAGTAAAGAAATTATTATCATATAAACAATATTTTAGAAACTATTATGAACGTCTTAGAGACT
Organism: Marasmarcha lunaedactyla; assembly: GCA_923062675.1. NCBI lineage: Eukaryota > Metazoa > Arthropoda > Insecta > Lepidoptera > Pterophoridae > Marasmarcha > Marasmarcha lunaedactyla. The sequence goes on from OV281344.1 coordinate 5,094,328, forward strand.
GGGTATACGTATGAACTTCTTGGAAGATTCAGCCAGTGAATCAAAGTGTAAAAGACACTTGTGAGAAGTGAATACGAGACCGCTGTGTCGCTGCTGTTACAGCATTTCCTGGAACATGTCTTTGTTTTAGTTATGTACAGTTTCTTATGTTAAGATTGTGTCTCCTCCTGTTGCTAACATCTTATTTCAGTACTAAGCGAAGCGTTAAATTAATTTCGTATAATGATATTACAAGAAAATACGAATTTAACCACATAATTTTCTAAATTATTGTGCGGTTTTTTTACATTTGAAATAAAAGCCTGTTGTCTGATTGACTATTATTTATCATTATACTCTTATATTTGGTTTATGGCTTGTTTTTCTAAATAACCTTTCATTGACATTATTTAATAATTAGCTTTACAAAGTTGCTGCAATTCTTGATGAATCTATTTTGCATTTCATAAATCATAGTAAGTTTCTTTCATTTTGCAAAATTCGTTTGGAAATAAAAATTCGTTTGTTCAATATTGAAACTTTAAACAGAATACAAGTTACATGCGATTAATAAAGTCTGAATTGACTTTATAAAGTACGCAGCAGTTGATTAATATTTTCTGCTGTTGTATTGCTGAGTTATATTTCATGCAGTATTTTTATTCTTTATTAAATGATTTATTTTTTATTTTTCAGAGCAACCTCTTCACATGTCCAAATGGTAAGTTTACAAAAACATTAAGTATTATATTATGTGTTTCATTAGGATTTAAATGTATTTTGTTTTGATTGAATAATATATATTTGAATAGCTTTTTGCAAACAAAACCTTTTTTCCGTAACGTTGATTAAAATAACACTGTTTCATTTAGAAAGTGTGTTCTTAAAATTATATTACAACAACAAAAGAAATTCCGAATGAATTACCAGTATAATAGAAATTTTCTCATTAATTCAAAATATTTAAAATAAATTATTATAATAAATTCATTTGTTTTGTTAACTGGCGAATATTCTCTCTTCTTTTAGCACATAATAAAGCTCGAGTTGATATCACACTTTCATGAAGGCACCTAAATTAAGGCCTGAAAAGTATTTCACACTTCCTTATTCACCTTAAATTATTGTAATCGTACTGAGCGTTTCCACAAGATCGTATTAATAAACGTAAAACTAAAAACAAAAAACAACAGCCTGAGAAAAATCCTGAGAATCGCGTATGTCACTTGTCACTATCACTGATGATAGTGACACTTACTGTCAATCGGCCATTAAAAAAAATAGTTGCATAACGAAAAGGTTGTATCATTTAAAAACATATTACAATATACAGTTTCAGGGCCTACATTAAAAAAAAAACTAGCCGGTGTCTCAGATATTGGCGAAAAACTGTCTGTTACTATACGATATATCGATTTATCTGCATTATTCGTGCCACTATGTAGGTTAATGTGGTAGCATAGTTAACGAACCGAGAATTATGCGAAACCGTCAATAGTAACACATACACGACATTCTATTTAATATGGAAGTCGTAAATGTTGTGAATGTCGTAAGCCCATTTTGTTTGCTTATTTTGCAATTTTCGGAAATCCAGCGAACATGGAAAAATAATTAGGACTAATTAGGCTAACAGATTTAGGACTAAAATTAGCTCCAAAATGACATTTTCTAAAATGATGGTGAATAACCCTTTCATGTACAATTCAGTAAGTAATTTTGCAAATACCTTCAATTCCATATAACATTCCAAACAAGAATCGGATAATTGTTTCATATGGGTAAAGTTCTAAACAAAGTTTGATGTTTGATCTCGCCAATCAATTATTAAAATGAAAGGGTTCGTAATTTATTTTACTTATAGCGGAAAAATCAATCAATACATTTAGCAATAACGCAGACTAAGACACCAATAAAAGTAACCTCGTAAAACTACTCTATATTCTGAGAGTTTCTTCGGTATGGCTTCCAAAATTTTCAATAAATTGCCGAATTGTATTAAAAATATTAATAATGTTACTGAATTTAAAAAGAAACTAAAAATGTTTTTAGCAGATAAGGCTTACTACACTATTTTTGAATACTTCAATGACAAGTTGGTACGCATGTAATTATAATTGTTATAATTTAAGATGGTAATGTTATTGTAAAATGTTAGATATGACATGTAAATGACGTTTATTTGGTAAATTAATATTGTAAATTTAGTAGCAACGTTTTATACAAGTATTGTACATACCTCCTAGGTTAGATATGGTCTGAACTACCTATTATAATCCAACATTTGTAAAAACCCATATTTGTGCAAATAAATTGATTTGATTTGATTTGATTTGATAAAGTTTTTAGTTTTTATTATAGTTATTTAGTGAAATGGGGAGAACTTAAATTAAATATACGTATAAATATGTGTTCATCAAGAAAAAAATATTTATTTCTCAACATTTACAGTGTTTATTGCCATTAAAGGTTACATTTATTATTCATCACGAAAATATTAATGCCAATTAAATTTTCACCATTTGTCGTAATATCTTTTGAGAACTTCACCTTAATAGTATCTTTCTTTTAACATATTCGCAAACCTTATGAATCTATTATTATTATAACTATTTATCTGCCTATTATTTAGTCATAGTCATGGACACCTGATTGGTAGGGTACCTACAAATTGAAATACAATTAATGTTTAGAATTGACTTATGCCATGTCACGTTATTAATTCGAATAAAAAAGGTAGCGTTGTGATCCTTGTTCGTACTATAGTATTTTTTATCTGTATCCTGTAAATACTTTGCATAAAACAAATTATTATATATTTTCCGAAAATTTTAAATTGATTCCATCATTACAAATCTGAACTTAATTAAGTCGCAAGTAATGACGTCATTATTGTAAATTTCAAAACGTAATTTAGCGCATAGCGTACATATATAATTTGAAATTACCTGCATAAATTGAGGGTGAAATGACTTGCCCGGGTCACTGCTTGTGATTTTCATCACAACACGTAATTAGTAGAAGGAATCTAGTTGCCAGATAAGTTGCAACACTGGTTGGGCAACTGATTCTAATCGAGCTTAGAGGAAGTGGTTTTAAGAAGGCGTTCTTAGGCACCTAGTTATAAGACGGGCATTATTTATTTATCGGTATTTCTGTAACATTAATTTAATTATTTATCTTCGGAAGACTAACAGTTACATTATAACTTAATAAATAAATATTTAAAATTAACAGTTAACCAATTACAGGACCTCAATTATAACATCTGACTGTTTAAATGTATATTGACGACCGAGTAGCGTAGTGATTAGTAGCCTAGCCTCATACGCTAGAGGTCCCAGGTTTGAGTCCTGGCCGGGGCATTAATTTGTGTGATGAACATAAATGTTTGTTCTCGTGTCATGGTTGTTGTTATGTATGTTTATTCTGGATTCCTCCCTGTTAGCTGTATCCATAACACAAGCTCTGCTTACTTTGGGGCCATACAGTTGGTGTGTTTGGGGATTTATGATATCATGTATGTACACAGAATTTAAACTAAAAAATAGCAACATAAACTTTTGTATCAATACATAATTTCTTTCCATCCCATCCTATAATTTAATTTTTTTATCAATCTTTGTATATATTATTGTATGTTTATTAGTAGGCACAAAATGAGCGCCGGAGGTGCAGTGCTTAAAGCCCTGGCTCCTCGATCGTAAGGCCCTGTGTATTATTTACCTTCAATAAAATAGCTTCAATCAAGGGTGGCAATTCAAGGATGACTGGAAAACAGGAGAACAGCACGAGACTTAAATGCCTAAAAAATAATGATTCGATGTAGTTGCGTGATGGACTACAATTTGACTAACCTTACAATATTACAGTTATATATTTTCTTAAATTTTCACGATTCATACTTTAAATGAAACACTTTTTACCGGATATTATCGCGTATATTTTAGTTAATTTTAAAATTATTTCGACGTTTCGGCATCTTTGCAGTTGCCGTGGTCACGACAGTCTATCGTGACCACGGCAACTGCAAAGATGCCGAAACGTCGAAATAATTTTAAAATTAACTAAAATATACGCGATAATATCCGGTAAAAAGTGTTTCATTTAAAATATTACAGTTATCGTGAAAGTTGCACAATTTCGATCAGTTAATATGATTAGTATTAGTCAATCTTAAAATTGAAGGCATTATTATTTTAGATCAATATGGCCAAGTTTTGCCGAGTATTAATGTAAATTACTTCTGTAAATCTGCCTGTGAAAGACACGTATGCTCTTGAATGTTGGAATGATATACTAGTAATTGGGGTTTCTGTTTACGTCTGTTTACGTATCGAAATTACAGTATTTACTCGGTATTGCCAGAGTATTGCCTAAAGGCTTCGAACGTTACACATCTTAAACAGGCTGCTTATGATTTACTGTTCAGGTTGAGACATATTATAGTTTAGTTATTCAAGAAGTTTCAAGAATTTTGCATTTATACTGGTCGATTTCTGATAAAACGATATTTAAGTTTACTAGTTTATATGAAAAGAAATAAATTTACTATCTTGGCTCTTTATCCATTACATGTAGAATTAAGTTCAACTAAACGTAGAATTCCTAAAATTTGATTACATCTCCACTCTCATCCATGTACATCCAGCATCTTTCTTACATCACTTTAATTACCACCTTCATAAAAACACAAAAACGATAATATTGTGTAACAAAAACATGTGTTTCTAAAAATAGCACGCCACTTCACATATTAAACACTTAGGTCAACTTTTTCTTAATAAACTACTAAAAACTGAAGGATAATTACTTCGAAGCAAAGTTCTCATTTCTCATCTTTTTCATTCTACGTTTTATTTTGCATTTGTAAGTTTTTATAAAATTCTTAATATGTTCAGGCTTGGTTTGTTGTTTTTGTCGTCTACATTTGCAACAATTCGCTAATATTCTAGGTCACTAAGTGTTCTCATAGTCCATTTATACTCGCGATGCTCACAAAACGCATTACTGTGACGAATTAATATGCCATTTGTTAGCGTGGACGTGAACTGTATTCATGACATTCCGATTAGTCCTTTCAGCGCTGAGTGGGAACTAACATGCATACGTTTAAGGTTTTGTAATATATTTAATATATTAGTATTTAGTATTTAGTATAGCGATGAAGAAATTATTTATTCTAATTTTGTGGTTCATTAGAGGCATAACCCGGCATCAATCGAACTTCCAGGCGGAGGTCGAATATGTATAGATGAATGTCCGGAAAAAATGTCGCCAGTCCAAAAAATGGTTTTTGTGAATGCAGCCAAATAGACTATTCAATCGGCACTTGGTTGGGTGTACACAGTAGTCGGGTCGGGCCAGCATTGCCGCTGAACCGAATCTGCTTTTACATTACACCACGTTTGCATCTTAAAACTTAATAATAACAATTAAGAATAAACGAAATCATCTTAGCGATTTTTTTTTGAACAAACAAATTTGTTACAACATGAGTATGAAAATCTATTCATAAAATAGGCTCTACGACAGCTTTTGTACAACAAAGATGGAAATAGTATTTACCTATCAAAGTCCTTTTTCCAATAGTTTTTTTTGTATTGAGCTCAAAGTGCAAATTGATGTATGTCCTCGGGCAGAGATAGAACGATTTCCTAGACTGGATAGAAAACTGATTTCAATAAAGATGTTAAAAGTAAAGGAAAATTCTTTTTGTCCTTAGATTCATATTGATATTTGTTCATTTACAAGGTGCCTTTTTTAATTTAGTTACATGTGAATGGTAGTTAATTTGACTATAAGTTACTTAAAAAGCACAGCCTTAGTTGTGTTAGGCTTATGTCTACGCAGCGGGATTGTTTGAGTTATCGTGGTATGTGTATTTGATACCTACATGAAAGGTTTTGTGCATAAGTTCTATCTGTTTATTGTTAAGTTTAGTAAGTTACCGCATATCATTAAAAATGTTAATGTAATGTACAGTAACGCTGATGTATGATGTGTTTGTATCTCTTATGAGAGGTAACTTTTCAACAGTGAACGTCCATCTTTAATTTTATAAATCGCGCATTTTGGAAGCGAAAGAAATAAAGTAAAGATACATTTAAAAACCTTAGCGAATAAACGTACTAAACTGCAATTAATATGTTCCTTTTATTTTACTCTTAAATAAAATTGAACCTAAATTTTCTCTTCAAAGTAATGGAACTATAAATTTTCGCTGAACCAAAGGTTGGGGCGATTTGTCATCAACCAACCGTGTCCGAAGATTAGCGGCACTCGAGGAGGATTGGTAATGATGGTTTATTATTTTGATTTTATAGTTGTAGGATAGTTCATATCATAAATTTTTGTATTCTTTACATGTAATTTTTAAAGAAGATAGTATATAATATTATTTTAGCTGAAGTAAGCATGTATTAAATACTTAACAATATAAGCGCATCTCACTCGTCATATGTACTGCCTCGCGCTCGCTCCTACAGCTACCCTACATGCTTGTCTGGCAAGGGGTTGGAACTATCAAAAATGTTTGCCTAGTGAGGAAACATCATTTACTTATTACCCAAGTATTATACATAAAAATCAGCTTGCATACTATAACGTAAGTAAAGCTATAATTTCATGAATATTAAGGGTGTCTGGCAAGGGGTTGCCACGATGTTAAGTGTCTGGCAATGAATAACGTGATTTGTTACAATATTCTGAAGGTAATACCAAAAAAATCGCACTTTATTATTTGATCAATGTAGATCGGTATTTTACATACCTTTAGTACCGTTTACCTGCCAAAGCCACGGTAACCCAAACTTCATAATGGTCCATCGTTCTTGCCCGTGTTGGGAGCAAGCGCTGACAAATTTTCAGCTTTTATAAAATGACGAACTTGCTCTATTAGAACTAAACCTTGGAATTAGTATCTTGAACTTATATAAAAAATGTATTGTCAAACTATATACAAGGCCAAAAACAAAGCACAGGGATGTTACTTCCGATTTATTTGCAATTGGTTCTCTGTTTTTTTTGCAAACGTTAATCTTAAAAAGGTTCCTAAAATAAATTTAGAAACTTTATAAATAACAACAAAATAAACTATAACATCAAAAGTGGAGATTCAGATTGAAATAATATTGTCTCTAGCACCTTGCTTGCAAGACTTTAAAAATAATTTCATAACTTTTCCTCCAGTAATAGAACTTAAGTGAAAAATAAAACTTACCTGCCTACTTTCAAAATATTACAACGTATTCTTATAATCTGAAAAGAATTCAACTGCATTAAACCTTGTTGTAATGCAACAAATCTAATTCTATACTTGGAATAAACATACGAGTACAATATGTTAATAAACTCTGACGTGGCCCTTAGAGAACTGGCTCCTGATATCTGTGGTAAAATTTGAGTTTCGAATGTGTACGAGACAGATCGAATAGTCCAAGTTTAAAATTAGCACGTGCTTGAATCTCAAGATATCGCTATGTCTATTGGGATTCATAGAGTGATAACCTTTGCCTGGTAATAGAGGGATCGATTTTTCATGGCTTAAAATTTATACAGCCACATAAAATTCATTACTAAGGAGTAAACAGTGAAGAATTATTGAGGAATATAATTGCATATGGACTTAAAGTTAGAAAAGTAAAACAAAAGTTAAAAGAGTTGATTAATTGTTTATAATCTTATCTTCATATCGCGATGTTAACTTCATTATATATCATTAGTTTGGTCAAAGTATTATTTTTATTTCCAATAGCATTAATTTATTTAACTCCGTATTTAGTTCTGGTTCTATAAACCAGAATTCATTGTAAAAAATTCGGGAAGGGACTGGCGTGTTACATGAAGAGTTTGTTTGCATATATGGAGTGCAAGCCACTGGTGCTACTTGATACTTCATCTCGTAAGCTCTTTTTGTTGTAACGCTTCTAAAAATCGAATATTCCAGAATATGTGTCCTACTCTACGGTACAAAGTACCAGTTAATTTACCGCCATCTCGAGGAGCATCCGACATTACTTTGTCCGTGCTAGTTTCCTACTCAGTAATCCAATATTGAGAGACTTGTAATAAATACCTGTCGCTCCAGGATTTAATTAAAGTACACTTCCATGGATGAATAATATTTTCATAACGACAGTGGAAGCATTTTGTGTAAATGTAAACGCTTGAAATATGTAAGTAATTTCGTTGTCGGATTTATTGAAGTTTTCGGTTTATTATCAATTAATGTTATTTCTGTCGAAGATTTCGGGTTAAGCAAAATGGAGTTATTGCATTGTTGATCTTTGAACGGAATATGTATACTCACTAAGGCTGTTATTATTGCATATATATTTATGTTATTAAAAAAATATATTCAAATTAAAATCTTTATTGCGTTCCACAATGGTGAATTCAGGTGAAACAATTGTATAGTAGGTATATACAACATGGACCCTGTTGGTTACAACAATTTGTAGGGGATAGAGGGGTTTATTTCAATAATTTAATAATAAATTAATATTTTTATATAATATGTTGTCTTCTATGTTATTAATCGAGAAATGATATTTTTCCTGATAAAAAAAAGTAAGTTTCGAAAATAAAAATTATTATTTTAATTTATTTTACCTATGGTTTATTTTGTTACTTATTTAATTTATTATCTTCGAAATATTCATAAAATGAGCTATATCATTTTTTTGTAAGTAATTGTTTTAATTTTTTAATGAACTGCCTATAATCCGTAGTATTTCTCAGACAATCGGGGATCTTGTTATATATTTTGATAGACATCACATAGGAGCTCTTTGCGTGTAACTCAAGTCCGGATCTAGGTAGCGTTAACTTGTGCTGTCGTAAGGTGCGTTTTGTGTATAGCTCTGGGTATTTACGGACAAATTTACAAATTTCTAGAATATAGAGACATGGAAGTGTTAATATTTTATGTTGGCGGAAATGTGGTCTACAACTACTAGTTTGGTCTATGTTAATTAAAATACGCATCAGTTTTTTTTGAACTATGAATATACATGAGAACAATTTCGAAGAATTAGAAATAAAAAAGACTTTTACGTGGGGAATGGACGAAGCAAGTCGTGCTCTTCATTGATCATTCTTTTTTGTGTACCCAAATTAGTGTTTAGTGTATTGTGCAGTGAATGTTCGTAGACATTTGTAAAAATTAAAACACCCAATAAGTATTGCTTATAAGTATATGCGTTCCACAAAGTCTTGCCTTTCTTATAATATGAACATTACAAAAAATATATTTCTGCAAAAATCAACAATCCTGCTATAAAAATATTTTTTCTACATGAAACTATTTTCTATTAGCGCATTTTGACCGGGAAATGTTCTAGAACTCTTGTTGGAGTTTAAAAAACGCCACCCGTTTCACCCGGTCGTTTTCAGATTTCAAACCAGTTCTTAGATTTCAAAGCGGAATTCTCCGCTGCTGATGTCACGAGTTTTAAAAATTTGTGAAATTCATATCATCCTACGGCGTCGATATAAAAGCTTTTTTGTAGCGTGTAAAAATTTTTATAAAAAAATTTGCTGATGTTTTTGTTTACAACTGTACAAATTCATTGAATAATTTCACATATCTCACAAACATAACAATTTAATTTCAATATTCATTTTAAAATAGTTGTACGACTTCCATTACCAATTTGTTTATTTTTGCACTTGATGTATCCAACTTTGTAACAAGCGATAGTGCTACAGTTAATACCTCCGTTTCACTTCGCAGCAAATGCTAACAAACTCTTGCAGTACAGACCCGTTTCATTTTAATTCGGAATTCGACAATTGTGCACAAAATTCCAACACTAAAGAACGTTTGTTTAATTTATGATTTTACATCTTATAAAACTAAAGTCACATTTATATACTTTTTTTCCACTTACGTATTTTGTGCCAGTACGAAGCTGTGCAACTGTGTACCTTTGTCTCGATGTAAAAGAGAGCAGGAAAAAAATTATTTAGGCGCCATGATGAAATTAGAGAGGTGTTTCTTATTTGGTTATAATTTATATATATTTAGTATAATTTTTTATATTATAACCTTATTATAAATGAGTTTTGAGAAAGCAAGAAGTTAAAAGTAGAGGACTTATTTAAGAAAACCAAATGGTAAGTCGTGTTTAATTCATTCTTTAATTTATAAAAAGACAAAGTTGAGTTCGATCCGATGTTGATCGATTTGTCTTCCCTGATATCGAAAAGATTAGCGAGCATTTTAGATTCAGCTAATGTAAATAAAATGAAAAGTTTCAGCAAAAATAAAATAAATATAGCTGAACATATTCGTAAGAAACACTAAGAATACAGACTTTTTCATTGAATTCGCAATAAAATTCTTTTCTTTGCAAGCCAGACATTAAAGTAAAGAAAATTGTCCGCGTTTATCACATTTTTTCATCGCCTGCAAAATCCATTTTGTCTGCGTAAAGAAAATAACAGAGATGCCTTACAAAAAATATTCTATCGCTTTTAACCAAGCATGGTGACGTAGATATTGTCCAATAATAAGGAAGCGGAATTTAAAAAAAAGAATGCTTTTGCCTTCACCCGCGCGGCTGAGTTATGATACTAGTGAACGCAGAGGACAGTTAGGATGCGTTTGTGTTGTTGATATAGATTTTATTTTTAAAGAACCCAAACGATTTTGGTGACCATAAATTCAGGATTTTTTGTAGAACAAACCAATAAAAAGAAAAATTATTTTTAACATTCTAAAACAAAAACGAAATATCCAATATACCATATATATATGAAACCATATTTGAACAAAAATAGCCTTATTTCCCTTTTAAATCAAACATCTGTCTTTGAAGCCTCATAAAATAGGAATTTCCTGCGTACGCCATACGTGAGTAAATTTGTAAATTAAAATACGCATAAAGGGTTTCGGAAGACGTATGTTGTCGGTACAAATAGAAGGTTTACTGAGAAATTGTTTTGTAGAAATTTAAATATGTACGAGAGTAAATTTTATCAAAAAAGATATTTTGTGTTATTTGATATATTTTTAATTAGTGATAGCGCGAAAAGACGTTATATTGTACTTACGAAATGTTTTTTACTTTTGATAATGATTGTCAAAATATAGAAACTTTAAATCTTTACCTTTGAATTGCACAATATTCCAGTTTAAAATTATAATCCATGTTATTTCAATGAACGGTACACCATAATATGATAAAACTCATTATATTGATCGGGACAGTTTATACGTTATAGCCACGATTCTGCCATACAATTACTAACTGCAGTTTTGTATAACAAATACCTGCATGGGATCCTGAAAACTTTTCTTTTTAGTTTTAAATAAATAAAATAAATATAAAAAATAAAACATCTGTTTAAGCATCGAGTGTAGGAGGAAAAGATACCGTTTAAATAAACAGATGTTTTACAACTGTACAACTGTGAGAAGTTACAGAAAAGATTCAATAAAACACACTTAACCATAAATCAAAACACTTTTAATTACTTTTTCCTAAAACCACAGTATCGCAAATTCATTCATCTTCGATAAAGCTAACACTTTTAGTACTCCATAAGCTCACAGCTCATTGTTTAAGAGCAATACACCAAGATGCATCAAAAGGTGCTATTATATCTGCCATCTACTAGAAAATAGACCACCTCCGTAGAATAACTGGACTTATCGGACATTGAACCTCTGCTAACCGTAAATGTAGTAAATTATAATAGTGTTTTATGGTAATATAATTGATGCTCGGTTTTATATAGTAACAAAAAAATAAAAAAATTTGTAAACTGTGTAGTCGTAAAAGTGAATAGAATTTAAAACGCAAATGAAATTGAATTTATTTCCTTACTTTTTTTCTTGGTTGTATAATGGATGTTAAAAGAACCTTATTATTTGTATAAGCCTCAAAAAAAAAAAAACAATATGATACAAAATTCATAAAAATACCTCTTTCATTCTTTTTGATTTTATTTGAAAAAGTTTCATTTTCGTTTCTTTCCATCGGTTTTAAAGTCACGATTTCAGGTTAAGGGCGCTTAATTGTAACCGCAATCGTTAAGCGTGCTAACATCGGACAGTAACATTTGTCAAACACCGTTGTTTTAGGACGATAAAAGATAAAAATATTAACTCTACTAAAATACATAGAAAAATAAAGTTTTTTACTTTTTTTGCCTTATCCCTCATAATATTTTGTTTGAGAAAATTATTGCTAACTAAATATAAACGGGATCTTTGATATTTTAATAATTAGCAATGTTTTCTTGTTAAACTATGTTCTTCTTAGCTCATAATTGAGTATTTATATATTTGAGTATTTGAGTTGTTATAATTGAGTATTTAAATAGTAATTAATTAAATAAAAAAGAGAAACATAAAGTAATCTTTAGCCTCATTATGAATTTAGAGGTAAAATAATATTAATATCTAATAAATTAATAAAAGCGTTCATCAATATTTCCATAGAAAATATTATAAGCATATTAGCATAGAAATATTAAGTCATTTCAATCACAGGAAATTTATAGTACACTAAGTAACGATGTAATATTATGAAGAAATAAAATTATTCTTTACGAAGCTTTTACAACTTTTCGCTAAGCTAAATAGAGTACCTACTTTATTACAACTAAGACATTATCTTACAATGTCCGCACTCGGACACTGGTAACGATTAATTAAAGCATTATTAAGTATAGATTTTACTGAGCAAATCTATAAAGATAAAGTACAGATTTGCTTAGCACAATCTATACTTAAATCATCCTAATAAACCATTTATTCATAATTGAATTGCGTTGTTAACCATCTCAGAGGTTATCTGTTCATATTAGCAATGTTATGCTAATCCGTAAACATGATTTGATCTTACCTTAACAAGTAATTTGATAGTGACAGGTATCTAAAGGTATAATATACAGAGTGCTAAATCTAAGGAAATCTCATTAACTGGCATTGAAATATTATTAGTACGAAAAAGAACTAGTAAGCCTTGCATATGTAAAAGTTTCCTTAATCATATCTTTTTATAACATGAACTGAAAAAGTTACTTAAACACTTACTAAAAGCCTATTTTACCGTGAAAAGCTGAAAAGCTGGCCAAATAAAACTCAAAAACCAATTTCAATATCAAATCGAAAGAATATTTTAAAACCGCTTGTAACTCGAGCATATTTTTCGTATTTAAACAAACAAATTTAAATTTAAAAATTAAATAAAATTTCATTTCCTTTCCCCTTGTGATATTTGTCTTCGACATAGGTCTTTAGAACGAGGATATGGTACTTTTATACGGAAATGCGACTATATCTACTGGTATCTGAAATTACAAGTTTTATATCTGTAATTCAGGTACCAAGTATTAAGAATCTATATAAGTTACATTTTATGTATTTTACAATTTAAACAAAAGAGTCCCGAGAGGTTTTTTTTCGTCGCCGACTTTTTTTCCTCTCGTTCTACTTATAACATCTTTTAAAAGCCCGGAGTTAATTACGCAATCACTATGAAAATGAAGAAAAATAAGACTTTGATTAAGTGTATTTTTTTTTACCTAAGTATAATGAAATAAAACTGATTGATTTTTAAAATGTGTGGTTTCTAAACTCCCTTTTAATTTTAAGGACATTTATTTTATTGGCCTAACGAAGAAAGAAAAGGCGCGAACCCAAAAATATAGTCTTAAAAAAAGGTATATCCCATCCCATTGTTTACAATATCTTAGTGGACGTATGTGTACAAACAACGCATTCCACGCTTATATTAAACTTGGCATGCATCTCGAATATTTGGAGCAGTGCAATCTAGGTCACTTGCTTTGTAAGGCAGGCTTGGCGGGTTGGTGTCCATTCAGCTTCGAAAAGATCAAAGATGCTGTAGGTACATTAATCATTGTGACTACTTTTTATCTTATAGTGGTGTGCTGTCTCATCTTACCCGTAGTTGTTAGATTAGACTCACATTTTTATTATGCATTTTATTGTGCGCTTTAATGCGCATAAGGATTATTTTTTAACTGACCAAATGATACTAAAATAAACTTTACTGCACATAATACTAAAAATTGAACGTAATCTTCCAAAAATTTTAATAATTATATTTGTTGGTTAATTTTAAAAAGAAATAAGTGGCTTTTTTATATTTGTAAATCAAATTTAAATTCTCTGCTTGATTATATCAGTCAAATGATCACAATTTATTAATTAATTACACCCACCTACCACACAAAGTGCGATCATCTCGCTGACCCAAGTTCACAATAACCCTGCGGACTTGATGGCTACCGTACGTATCGCAGCAAGCTCAACAATGGCCGCCCGGATTGTTCAATTACCAGCAGACGTTACCTAATTGACTGTAAAGTAATTACTTAGTTACAACTATGGTAAAATTGTTGTGAACCACTTCGGCAAATTATTAAAGTATTTTTTTATGTGACGAGTTCTTTTCACTGGCCTAAATAATCATAGCAATACACCCATTAAATATGAGTATATAATATATCTAAATGAATGAATGAAAGAAACTACAAGTTAAACAACTAGTAATCATGAAGCTCGATAAGTTTGACAATGCTTATATATATATATATATATCTCTTTCTTTCATCCTTTATTTATATAATAAATATATTATTTATATAATAAATATATTATTTATATAATAATATACAATAAAGAAATTATATCTCTCTCTGACAAAAAAAAAACTGTAGCTAAAGGAATTCGTTACATAAAAAAAATAACCGTTAAATTAAAATATAACAGATCATAAAATAAACAAGACGAGCGTAAAAATTAGATAACGCAAAACGGTGACTCTTAACAAATGATTATTTTACAATCTGTGCCGATACCTATACAGCTGGCAGCTTCCTGCATAAACAATATCTACTTTGTGCATGCGATAGAAGGCAATGGGTCGATCAACACACAGCCTTGAATCGAAAAACTAGTGAAAGGCGACACCACACGACACATTGCACGTTTATGACGCACTCAACAATATTCGCATCGAATATGTTGTGTTTAATACTGCATGTATCATTGTAAAGCGCTCTATGGTATATTACAACCCGTGTTTGTTCGAAATATAATGTAAGCCTAAGTGACATGGCTTTAATAATAAAACTGTTTTAGTTTATCTTACCATGCTCGCATTTTTTGATTATTTTAGTACATACATATAATTTATTTAGTACAATTTTTTTATGGACTTTTATGGTTAAAATGTAAATTACATAAAGTAGAATCAGAAAAAAATCAAGAAAGATATTTTAATATAATATTTACAATGTAAATAGTGATCTTGAAGCTCCTTGAATTTCTTTTTGGTGCATAGTAGAACCGATGGAGCACAAACAGAAAAGAAATAAAAAGATTGAAAGCTAACGTAACTCAATAGATAAAAATATCAACTCAAAAAGCTTTTAGTAAATGCTTAAAATAAAAACAGCTCGTGGGTAGATATCCAGGAAGGCTTCAACAGGAGCTTAATTTGATTGAAAGCTTCCTCTTGGAAGCTTTTGTTTTATTTACCGCAAATTGGTTCTAATGTGAAAGCAATGCATTCGAATTTTAAGCATTTTGGATTAGCTTGAATTGTGTGTACACGCCTAGGTTTCGTTAAAATTTCTAGTTCTAACTTTAGAAACATGTTATTACGTTACGAACTCATCGATTCTGCTTTTTTAAATTTGATTTAATTTGGTCCAGTACAGATGAAATCACAGCACTTATTAAATAAAAATGGCGTTTCCATTCATTCGTTCATTTCATTCCATTTAATATTTAAACTCCCCAGTTAGTTACGAGTGTTCCGTGGAAGTGAATTGACCCTCGAAACGATCGCAGATACCGTCACAGACTTCCTCTGTTATGTTTCATTCCGCTTTTATCTTCGACTTTATTGTTAAGAAAACTTCAAAGGATGTTTGTAGCCCTTATTCTTTTTGTACGCATTATTTAAGAACCACTTACCAATTATCTAAAGCAAATTAAGTTTGATTGTGAACTTTTGATGAGAAACTAGTTAACGAGAAACTTTACTCGTTGATAAAAATAAAAAATTCTAACGTTTAAGAGATGTAATATATCTTCTTATATCTATAAGGGACATATAAAATATTACACAAAACCCTTTATTTTTCAATGCCCACAAAGTAACAAATGGAACGTTCCACCGTTTCAAATCAAATCAAGCAGCTGAGATATCCACCGGGGAACACAAAACACTTCACCGGAGTCAATGCAAGCCTCGCAGGGCGCAGTCTGCCCTCTCGAAGCAAGCCGAGTGCATGCATTAGTGCTTCCAGTATATGGGATGGTAGAACCTCAGTTGTACATTGTTATAGAAAAGTTGGTTTAACCGATTGAGCACAAAAGAAGTATGTATCTTACATTAGTAGCTAGAAGATGTTCAATTTATTACGACACATATTCTAAAAAGAAAAAAAATTTTCTCAGTAACTCTGGAGCACGATTCCGTTCATGTGTTCTTTAGGTACGTACCGTCAGGGAATTTGGTACATGCTCAGATTGGCATTCGAATCCCCTGCAGTGTCGTCGCTCCTTAGTGTGCGGAGCGCCTACAAAGACCGAACAACGCGCTGTACTAATTAGTTAGTCAAATTTACTTTTATCTGTTCAGTTTATCTAAACTAGCTTTTTTTGTTAATGCACAGCTTCTATTATAAGGTCATGAAACTTTTATTTTTTATTTGTAATTTTTGTAATATTTAATGATAAATTAGAGTTAACATACTCACAGCTATCATTTGAACACACACATCAATACGACCAATCAAGCAGCCCTTGATATCAAAATACCCAGCTAACACGTTTGACATTTGAAACTGTCGCCAGCATTGATACCTCCCATACATTGGACCAAGTCATCCATGAACTTAGCATGGGAATAGAATGGTAGAATACGATAATACCAGTATAAGCGGTACTTCTTATTAGGAGTTAATAAAGCAAGGTATTTGTACGGGTTTTTATATTGTAATCGAGTAATTTATTCGTTTAGTTATCGCGTAAGTTATCGGTTTTAGTTTTCTTTTTAAACACATTTATCGCAATAATTAACTTCAAGACCATGAAAAAAAAATTTTGAACAATTTAAACTACTTTCTGTCAACTTCTTTAAAATTTATACAGTTCTAAATATTGAATCATCTATTTGATTTTGTAATAATTTGCATGTCATCATCATACATACCACAACAGCAAAATCTTATCGCATTAATTATTATTTTTCAAATTGTAAGAAATTTGAACCTTATACACATGGCAATAGAGTTGCAAATAAAAAAACTATTTACCAGCTACTGTTTTGTAGAACACAATTATAAGATTCGCACGAGACAATGAGCCTGACGTGTCTAGCCTCCGGCGACTCCAACAGAAGACACAACATTATTCAGGTCACTGACAACGTTAATATCCAACTTTGCTTTCGAATATTATATTATTTTAATGTTTATTTTTAAGATTTATTTAAAACGCAAATGTGTACCGTATCTTGATAATGTACATATACAATTTCAAGTTCGACCATGATTCCGGAACATGCATGCGTCACATCATTCTCAGAGGCCAAATTAGATAAATACGAATATTTCAAATATAGATTTCAGGAAATGATGAACGAATCGATTCTGCTGCCTGCAAGTTTAGTTTGCAAGGATTTAATAATTGTATGAATTCTTGCTCCAATTGCTTATATTAGTTCGCCGTACAAGGGAACCGTCCCTAATACCGTGTTACTAATTAAAGCGTTTCTGTAATATCTTGCATATGACGTGGCGAAGCGACCAAGCGTAGAGCAATCGTGTTTGCGCTTCTACTGTAAGCCTGAAAATCGCACGCTCTATTTATTCTGTACGACTCGCTGTCGGTTGGGCGCGCCTCAGTGTTGTTTAATCTATACATAATGAGAGAATAAAGATCGTTGCTTCTTTGCCTCTTAGATCTCGAAGCTCGGGTATACTAAAGCGGCCACAAAATCAAAGCGAAACTGATCTTTTTATCAGTATTATTATTTTTCGTTTTAGAATATATAGGTACATGAACAGGTGTTTAATATCGCCCAATAATTTGTATGCTAATTACGAAATACACTGTCAATACGATTGATGAGCACAACCAGATTGTCCTAATTGACAACCTGCCGGCTACGTGTGAATGATCACTGGCATTTACAAATTAATTTAATCATTCTTATAATTATTTTAGTTTGCTTGCATTACTCGAACTAATCCGAGGGCTACATTTATTTCCTAAAATATGCATTTTCTTTGATACGAGTAGTTTTTACATAAAAATCGCCTTTTTGTTTTTGTTTCTTTGTAGTTTATCAAGTTTATATTTATATGTGCACAGACATACATAAAATTCTTTTCGCTTTGTTTATGTAACCGGTTTGCGATTCAAATTTTTCTACGGTTTTTTTCTGAATAGTCAACATTTACTTGAAATTAATCACTTATACAAAATTTGTCAATGATAACAAATTCAGAGCTCCAAACGATACCAACTTATAAATTGGTAGAAGTTTTAGGAAATATCTGAAAAACCTTTCATTTGTCTGCGAATATCCGCGAAGTTAAAACCCCGCTCGCTCGCTCTTCGTCGCCTAATACGCGGCTTTGGGGAGGATTTTAAATGAACATTCCGTCACTTCAAAAGAGAAAAGTACTGGTAAAATGTAGCACGAATCTCTGACAGACTTCTGTAGTAGATCAAGGTCAGCCGATAAATAAAGGATGTTAATGCACAATCGTTAAAGTTATATCTTAGAAGTATAAATAATACGGGAAATTATAATATACCTATTAAAAAGAAACACAGGAGCAAACAATATTATGTGTTTGCGTTTTCCTTTGGGATCAATCATACCTACACGATTCCTTGGATTTGTATATGATGGCTAGTAATGTAATACCAATCTATATTTGCCAAAATTGTAACGAGATCGTAAAAAAACACACATTTAGTGAAACACCTGCGAAATATTTGTCGTAGTGACTCAGAGCTAAATACTACAAAAATGATTCGTTATTTGTTGAACAGACTAGAGCTATAAAAAAGTACGTAAATGTGAGTTCTATTAAAAGTGAAATGTCACACATAAAATCTAACAGAAACAATCAGGTTTTTTGGGCAATTATGTAATTTCCGACAAAATTATTACCGCGTTCACCTTCTGAAAACAAAGTGATCATATGTATTAAGAGAGTGGCCAAATTTATTAATTTAATGTACTCCTGCGTTATTTTCCACAATCGGGCAGTGACAAACTATTTTTAGCTTTGAATTATAATTTGTCGAGTTAATGCGAAAAAGGTAAATTACCTTGTGTTTTATTTTTTGACACATTAATAACATTCAATAATAAAATCAAAATAAATATAGTTTGCGTGAATATTTAAGTTCAGAACCAGATTTATAACTTTCTGTAACGTTGTGAACTTTCTAGAAAACCGTAACTTGAATGTTATACAGTTACATTGCCGCAATAATAAGTTAGAAATCTAACTTGATTACGTCCTGACAGTTTCTTATAAAGTAGGTAATACACAAATATGACCAAGTTCTACACACGAGGATGTCTTTGAATTTAGCTAACTCATAATTTACTGTCTAGACTTAGTAACTTAATAACTTTGAAGTTGGAAATAGTTGACTAATTTAGCGTAATTAAGAAATTCTCCGTCTTAGGTCGATGACCCATTATTATCTAGAAGAGCTTGGCATGCTAATGGTTTAGTTTGTCTGAAAAGTATCTTATCCCTTTTTAATTACGTCTTTCTCACTTCATTATTTAGATTTAAAGTATTTTTTACAGTACATTTTAGGTAAAAGGCGATTTTCAAAGATAAGAACTCATAGATACTCTTAGAACCTATACTATATTAATCATTCATCGAATAAATGGATGTAAACATCAAAGGGCTCTTCATTCAACCACCATGACCATTAGACTTAATTGATAGTGCATATTAATTTATCTATTCTGAAATGAACCATTCTATAGACAATTTGAAACTGAGTGGCTCCCTAACATCGGCATGTTAGATGGAGCTCAAGATCCCGACAAATTGGGGTGCGGTCTCCATATGGGCGCACACTCGTATATGTCTCTATATGTCAACGTCAGCGCATTCTAATTAAAGACACGTATTCCGAACTTAATAAGTTAGTTCTACATCTAAATAATAGCATTAATTTAAATGTACACGGAAAGGTTTTTAGCGGATAACAAAATCAATGTGACTATTAAAAAAAATTACTACATAACTTTCATGTTTACTAAGTTTGCATACAAGGCAAGCCCTTAAAAAAAGTGGAAGGCAGTGTTTGAACGTCAATAAATTCTTGTAGGTAGTTTCTTAGTATTTGTTTGCAAAAGGCCACAACCAATTTACAAAGCTAATAACTTGTCGAAGCGAACGAAACTTTTCCTTTCGGTTTGCTTAACATGTTCTGTATACTAAAAAAATTTTTACATTTTCTTGTTCCATTAACAAAAACCTCAAAAACTTGTTCATTCATGTTTCTTCTTTAATATTTCATTTTTAATTTGTTACTTTTAATTTTTCAGGTTGGGAGTTAAAAGGATTACACTGTTACAAATTCTTCACTATTAAGCATTCATGGGAAAAAGCGGCAGAATTATGTCGGAGGTAATTACGAAATTAATTTACAAACTTAATTTACAAACATTTTTGTCTCGTCTTTTTCGAGAGTCATAAGTGGTTTATACTAAATTTTAATTTTTCAGGTACGGCAGCGAATTAATGGTGGTGGAGAGCTACAACGAGAACAATGCAACAGCGAGCATGGTCCCAGCTAGTCCGAACTACAGCCACTACTGGTTGGGGCTGGCCACGGTTGACGATCTTCGAACTAATACCCTTGAGTCCGCTGCAGGCACTCTAGTCTCGCAATATGCCGGCTTCTGGGACTTGAGACAGCCGAACCCGAAGGATGGCGAATGCGTCGATGTACATTTAACTTCAGAAAGTCAGTCATGGGAGCTTACTACGTGTGAAACGCTTTTACCGTTCATGTGTCGAGCCAACGCTTGCCCAGCAGGTATGCTATTCATAAATTTACAAAAATATATTATATTTACTTGAATCATGTTAACCATTTGTTAAATGGATCTAACAAGTCTTACCCGTTTTAACGAGGTGACCAAGAGGTAAGAGTCTTAAAAACAACTTGAATGTATCGATGTTTATATATAAGTACGTAGGTACTAAATGTAATGTACTCTGTGCTTTCATAAATAAATATTCGTTGATAAACAAAACAATTAACTAATAATTTCTTTTGTTTTAGGAACCTTCCATTGTTCAAACGGAAAATGCATTAACGCAGCCTTCAAGTGTGACAAACAAGATGACTGTGGTGACGCTTCCGACGAAATGGACTGCGCGTCTGAATGTCACTTTTACATGGCCAGCAGCGGTGACGTTGTTGAAAGTCCTAACTACCCACACAAGTACCCACCATTCAATGAATGCAAATGGACCCTGGAAGGACCTCAAGGTCAAAATATCGTTTTGCAGTTCCAAGATTTCGAAACTGAAAAAACTTTCGATACAGTACAAATCTTAGTAGGTGGCAGGACCGAAGACAAATCTGTTAATTTGGCTACCTTATCGGGCAAACAAGATCTTTCCAGCAAACTCTTCGTGTCGGCTTCTAACTTTATGATTGTCAAATTCAGTACTGATGGATCAGTCGAAAAGAAAGGATTCCGCGCTTCATGGAAAACTGAATCTTCTAATTGTGGTGGTCATCTTAGAGCTACTCCTCAAGGACAAGTACTGACATCACCAGGCTACCCTGGAGGATACCCTGGTGGTCTTGAATGTGTTTATATTATTGAGGCCCAGCCTGGAAGGATTGTGTCCTTAGAAATTGAAGATCTTGAACTCGGAATGAACAAGGATTACGTCATTGTAAAGGACGGTGATTTACCATCCAGTCCTGTACTTGCAAGGCTTACTGGCCCGGGTGATGAAAACCAAAAAATTGTCATTTCTACAACAAATAATTTATACATGTATTTCAGAACTAGTCTCGGAGATTCTAAAAAAGGTTTTAATATGCGTTACTCACAGGGCTGCCGGGCAACCATCGTAGCATCTAATGGAACAATAACTTCACCTGCATATGGTTTAGCCAATTACCCAAATAATCAAGAATGTTTATTCAGAATAAAGAATCCAAATGGAGGACCTTTGTCTTTGAAATTCGACGAGTTCAGTATTCACCCATCGGACGTAGTACAGGTCTTCGATGGAGCGAGTACAAATGGTTTAAGATTACATTCAGAAAATGGATTTGTTGTGAAGCCTAGAATTACGCTAACTGCATCCAGTGGAGAAATGTTAATAAGGTTTTTGTCTGATGCACTGCATAACGGAATCGGATGGAAGGCAACGTTCTCGGCAGGTAAATATATTTTCTCCAATAAAAACATGAAAATTTTATTTGTTTTATTGACTATATTTAAATTAATAATCGATTATTTCCAGATTGTCCACAACTCAAGTCCGGCGTCGGTGCTTTAGCTTCAAACCGAGACACCGCGTTCGGAACAGTTATTACTTTCTCCTGTCCAATCGGTCAGGAGTTCGCTACTGGAAAATCTAGAATTACCACTAAATGCTTGGATGGAGGCAAATGGTCAACGACATACATTCCTAGTTGTCAAGGTAAATTGGCAGAAAGAATCAAAGCCAAATGAAAAAAAAAATTTTTTTAATATTTCTAATCGATACTTTCCTAATCTTTCAGAGGTTTACTGTGGTCCCGTCCCGCAAATTGACAATGGATTCTCTATCGGTTCAACAAATGTTACATACAAAGGTGTAGCAACATATCAATGTTACGCTGGTTTCGCCTTCCCTTCAGGACAACCTATAGAAAAGATTGCATGTCTAGCTGATGGTCGTTGGGAAAGAACACCTACTTGTCTTGGTAAGAGTCTTAGATAGATACGATTTTTTTTAATAGTACTCATTTGCTGATTCTCATTATTAAATGATAATTTCAGCATCTCAGTGCATAGCGCTTCCCGATGTTCCTCATGCTAATGTAACAATTCTGAACGGTGGTGGAAGAAGTTACGGAACTATTGTACGTTACGAATGTGAACCCGGATATGTCAGATCAGGACAACCTGTATTACTCTGTATGAGCAATGGTACCTGGTCTGGTGATGTACCTACATGTTCTAAAGCGATATGTCCGAAGTACCCGGAAATCAAGAATGGTTTCATTGTTGACCAAACTCGAGTTTATATGTATGGTGACGAAGCCAGAGTGCAATGTTTCAAAGGTAAGAAAAACTTTTTGATTTTGTACTTTATTAACAGTAAAAAATATGAATTAAATTTTATATGTGCTTTAATTGCTTATAGGCTTCAAATTAAATGGCCCCAGCGTACTCAAATGTGGACCAAATCAAAAATTCGATGCCGCACCAACTTGTGAAGATATCAATGAATGTTTAAGCAGCCAATGTGATTCAGTTTCAACCGAATGCAAGAACACACAGGGTGGTTTCTCTTGCCCTTGCAAACCTGGTTTTGCACCAAGCTTAGATTGTCGGCCAGTTGGAGATTTAGGCCTTATCAATGGTGCTATTCCAGATGAATCGATAACAACATCAGCGTCAGAACCTGGATATCATAAAGGAGTATGCATTTGATAATGTTATATTTATGATACTTCATATTCTCATGTAATGAAAATATTATAATATAATTTCCTCTTTTTAGATGGTCCGTCTCAACAATGGTGGAGGCTGGTGTGGTAATAACTTGGAAGCTGGTTCAAACTGGATTCTCATTGACCTGAGGTCACCAACAATAATTCGTGGTTTCAGAACCATGAGCGTAATGAGAGCAGATGGCAACATCGCATTCACTTCAGCTATTCGAATTCAATACACAAACGATTTAACGGACGTATTCAAAGACTATACTAATCCTGATGGAACGGCAGTAGAGTTCCGTATTTTAGAACCAACTCTATCAGTTTTGAATCTGCCACTGCCGATTGAAGCGCAATATGTTAAATTTAAAATTCAAGACTATGTCGGAGCTCCTTGTCTAAAACTTGAAGTTATGGGTTGCGCTCGATTGGATTGTAATGACATTAATGAGTGCAGTGAAAATAATGGTGGATGTGATCAAAAGTGTCTTAACACGTAAGTATTTAGGACCTTTACCATTATGTCAATTAAGAAGAAATTATATTGTCGAAATTTTACATTAAATTCTTTTCTAGGCCTGGAAACTTCTCTTGCGCTTGCAACCTTGGATATGAGCTGTACTCATCAAACGGTACTGCTGGATTTGCAATCGAGCTATCCGAAACCGGTGACAGAGATGGTGATACTTACCAGAAAAACAAATCATGTGTTCCGATTATGTGCCCACCTTTGGCACCACCTGAAAACGGGAAATTATTATCAACAAAAGCATCGTACCACTTCGGAGATATTGTTCAATTCCAATGCGATTTCGGATATGTCATGTCTGGATTTTCTTCATTGCTTTGCACATCAAGTGGCAACTGGAACGGAACTGCACCTGAGTGTCAATGTAAGTATTTATTTAGAAACGTAGAAAATTTTGGTTACTGTGACTTTTTATGATGTTGTCAACTTATTTATAATTTTTTAGATGCCCGTTGCGTCACCTTATCTGACGACAAAAATGATGGACTTCATGTCATAAGAGATGACCCCGAAAGCGTTTTAGTTCCATACAGAGATAATGTCACAATAACTTGCACATCACCCGGACGACAATTGAGAAACACCTTAACATCATCATTCAGACAGTGCGTTTACGACCCGAAACCGGCAAGTAGTAAAATAAATATTTCTATTGTTAATTTACTTTATTTAAGAAAATTTGTGTAATAAATTTTGTGTATATTGCAGGGTTTACCCGATTATTGGTTATCTGGAGCTCAACCTCAATGCCCAAGAAAAGACTGTGGTGTCCCCATGCCAACTCCCGGAGCTGAATATGGTCAATACATCGATACCCGTTACCAGAGCTCATTTTTCTTCGGCTGTCAAAACACATTCAAACTCGCCGGTCAATCAAGCAAACACGACAATGTAGTAAGATGCCAAGCTAATGGCATTTGGGATTTCGGTGATCTCAGATGTGAAGGACCAGTCTGCGAAGACCCTGGCAGACCAGCTGATGGATACCAGCTTGCAAGAAGCTACGAACAAAGCTCTGAAGTTCTATTCGGTTGTTTGAGACCTGGCTACATTTTAATAAACCCACGCCCTATCACTTGTATAAGAGAGCCCGAGTGCAAGGTTATTAAACCTCTAGGTTTAGCGTCAGGCAGAATTCCAGACTCAGCTATTAACGCTACCTCAGAAAGGCCCAACTATGAAGCTAAAAATATCAGACTTAACTCAGTGACTGGTTGGTGTGGGAAACAAGAAGCTTTTACGTACGTCAGCGTCGATCTAGGCAAAGTATATAGAGTGAAAGCTATTTTAGTTAAAGGCGTGGTTACATCTGATATTGTTGGTCGTCCTACAGAAATAAGATTCTTCTACAAACAAGCTGAAAACGAAAATTATGTAGTTTACTTCCCTAATTTCAACCTAACTATGAGAGATCCAGGAAACTACGGTGAACTGGCTATGATAACTTTGCCAAAATTCGTACAAGCTAGATTTGTAATATTAGGCATTGTAAGCTTCATGGACAACGCTTGTCTTAAGTTTGAACTGATGGGTTGTGATGAACCTGCTACTGAGCCTTTATTAGGTTATGATTATGGGTATTCACCTTGTGTTGGTAAGTAAATATAGTCAAAATTTAATGTACTATATTATGTGGAGTATGATAATAATTTTAATTTGAATTTTACAGATAATGAGCCACCAGTCTTCCAAAACTGTCCTCAACAACCGATAGTAGTCCAAATTGACGTAAATGGCGGACTATTGCCTGTGAATTTCACTGAACCAACGGCTACTGACAATTCCGGATCCATCGCGAGACTAGAAGTGACTCCTCAGCATTTCAGAACACCAATCCAAGTGTTCCACAACACAGTTGTGAGATACGTTGCCTTTGATTTTGATGGAAACGTAGCTATTTGCGAAGTGAATATTACAGTGCCGGACTACACACCTCCAAAATTAAGCTGTCCCCAGAGCTACGTAATTGAATTAGTTGACAAACAAGACAGTTATGCTGTCAACTTTAATGAAACACGAAGAAGGATTAATGCCACCGATGCGTCTGGTGAAGTTCATTTGAAGTTTGTTCCTGAAAGAGCTGTCATTCCTATTAGGGGTTACGAGAACGTCACGGTTATTGCATCAGATAAATATGGCAACAAGGCACAGTGTAACTTCCAGGTACTGCAAGCCATTGTGATGTTTAAAATAATTTTTTTTCGTATTAGTTTTATTTACTTATAAATATTTATTAACAACTTTTTTTTTTTTTTTTTTTTTTTTTTTTTTTTTTTTTTTTTTTTTTTTTTTTAACAACTTATAAACTTGTACAAAAGCCGACTTAAATCTACCTGATTAATAGTTATTTCATATTCTTTACTTATAAAAAAAATTCTGTAACACGTTAAGTAAACATTATTTCCAAAAAAATACATATTTTGTACATAACTATTAAATTTTACTTTACTTTTTAGAAAAACACTTAAAACTCCTTTTTGACCAAACACCATTTTTTCTAGGTATCCGTCCAAGCCACACCTTGTGTAGACTGGGAGCTGACTCCTCCATCAAATGGTGCGCTTAACTGTCTTCCCGGAGATGACAGGTCTGGTGGTCGTGGAATCCAGTGCATTGCCACCTGTAGTCCCGGGTTCAGGTTCACTGATGGAGAACCTGTTAAGACCTTCGTTTGTGAATCTAAGAGACAATGGACACCGTCTGCTGTCGTACCTGATTGTGTTTCTGAAAGTAAGTTTCATGTAAACTTTACATGTTTAAAACACTAAAATTACTGATATACTTTTATAGGATATCTTTGACGGTTAGACGATGCATTTTTTCTGAAATCAATATGATAACTAATATTACAAATGCGAAAGAAAGTGTGTTGCATAGCTTTCACGCCTGAGGCAAGCAACCGATCATTATTAATCTTGGCTTTAACAAACTCAGGGGCAGAAAAAGAACATAATAAGGTGCTTTTCTTCAAAAATATTTTTACAAAAGCTAGTCCACGGGCATAGCCTTGTATTTTATAACTCTTCGTTTATCTTAAAAATATTTGTATTTTATATCAAATGAAAATTTCGTTTTTGAATCTCAAAGTCAACATATATTTACTATATTTGGCTTTCTATTTTTCACTACATAATACTAGTCTTTCCTTGTGTTTTAATTTTGATTTTACTTACAAACACAAAGGCAAGTTACAATCAACATTTGTGTTTTGTTTCCAGATACTCAACAAGCCGCTTACCACATGGTAGCGAGCGTACAATACCGTGCTCTAGGTGCAGTTTCAAACGCCTGCTTACCTCAATACAAAGACTTGCTCGCACAATACGACAGCATTCTCGATGAAAGGCTCACTCAGCGGTGCTCCAACTCCGTCAATATCAACATTAACGTTACATTCATAAAGGCGATTCCGAGCTTACTCGACGAAAACGTCGTCAAGATGGATTTCGTTCTCGCTATAACCCCGGCCATTAGACAGACTCAGCTATACGACCTTTGTGGCTCGACGTTGAACCTAATTTTCGATTTGTCTGTGCCGCATGCAAGCGCACTCATTGAACCGGTCTTGAATGTGTCTTCTATTGGAAATCAATGTCCTCCATTGAGAGCTATAAGGAGCTCTATTTCGAGAGGCTTTACGTGCAGTGTAGGTGAAGTGCTGAATATGGATACGAACGATGTACCGAGATGCTGTGAGTTGGTTTTGATATTTTATTCATGTTACAATAAGTTTTTATTATACTCTGTAAGAGAAGTTTCATTGCAATGTAATAAGCTAATTTTATATAATTCTCAATTACCTTTGATTTTCAGTACATTGTCCCGCTGGAACATTCGCTGGTGAAAAACAAAAAACTTGTACAATGTGTCCACGAGGCTACTTCCAAAACCAAGCACGCCAAGGCTCGTGCCTAAAATGTCCATCAGGAACTTTTACTCGCGAAGAAGGATCCAAAGATATCAACGATTGTATTCCAGTGTGCGGCTACGGTACTTACTCACCGACTGGTTTGGTTCCTTGTTTGGAATGTCCCAGAAATAGTTACACTGGTGAACCTCCCATCGGTGGCTTCAAAGATTGCCAAGCTTGTCCCGTAAATACCTTTACGTACCAACCAGCGGCTCCAGGCAGAGATCGCTGCAGAGCTAAATGTCCCGCAGGAACTTACTCACCAACTGGTTTAGCCCCATGCTCGCAGTGCCCAAGAAACTTCTACCAAAACTTAATTGGACAAACGCTTTGTATGGAATGTCCGACGAATATGAAGACAGTCGGAACGGGCGCTACTGGTTTAGAAGAATGTATACCTGTTGAGTGCTCAAACAGTGCTTGTCAACACGGAGGTCTTTGTGTACCCAAAGGTCACGGAGTACAATGTTACTGCCCTGCTGGGTTCTCAGGCAGACGTTGTGAAATCGATATCGATGAATGCGCCAGCCAACCCTGCTACAACGGTGGTACTTGCACTGATCTTCCGCAAGGATACAGATGTATATGCCCGCCTGGTTACGGTGGTATTAACTGCCAGGAAGAGAAATCTGACTGTAGAAACGATACTTGTCCTGAAAGAGCTATGTGCAAAGATGAACCTGGATATAATAACTACACTTGTTTGTGTCGATCTGGATATACTGGCATTGATTGTGATATTACGGTGAGAATCAAGTGAAATCGAAAAGAGTTGCTTTGTGAGTCCTATATGTTTTAGAAATTAATTAATGTTATGTTTTTTACAGATTGATCCTTGCTCTTCCAATGGAAACCCATGTTCGAATGGCGCCACTTGTACTGCTCTGCAACAAGGACGATTCAAATGCGAATGTCTGCCAGGATGGGAAGGACAACTTTGCGAAACCAACACTGATGACTGTCTTGAGAAACCTTGTCTCCTTGGAGCTCCATGTACTGATTTAGTTAATGACTTCAGCTGTTCTTGTCCTCAAGGATTCACAGGAAAACGTTGCCACAAGAAGATTGATCTTTGCTCTAACGAACCTTGCAAACATGGTCTTTGTGTTGATAAATTGTTCGTCTACCAATGCATTTGTGACCCAGGCTGGACCGGACCTTCTTGTGATATCAATATTAATGAATGCGTTATTTCACCCTGTGAAAACGGTGGCCAATGTATTGATGGAATAGATGACTTTACTTGCAACTGTGAAGCTGGATTCACTGGCAAAAGATGCCAACACACGATTGACGACTGTTCATCTGACCCTTGTCAAAACGGAGCCTCATGTATCGATCAAATTGATGGTTTCATGTGCAAATGCAGACCTGGATTTATCGGTCTACAGTGTGAAACTGAAATTGACGAATGTCTTAACGAACCTTGTAATCCCGTCGGAACTGAGCGTTGCGTCAACCTTGACAACAAGTACCAATGTGTATGCCGCGAAGGTTTTACTGGAGAAATGTGTGAAACTAACATTGATGACTGTGCGTCGGATCCTTGCTTCAACGGAGGTTCTTGCAAGGATGAAATCGGTGACTACAAATGCGTTTGCCAAGCGGGCTGGACGGGTAAACGTTGTGAGAAAGATATTGGTAACTGCATGAACAGACCCTGTCAGAACAATGCTAACTGTATCGACTTATTCCAAGATTACTTTTGCGTGTAAGTATTAATAATGAAGTCATTAATTTAGAATGGTTTTAATTTAAACTCGCCACTTCAAACTTACAATGTCCATTTTTATTACAGCTGTCCAAGTGGCACCGACGGTAAACAATGTGAAACGGCACCAGAAAGATGTATCGGTGATCCTTGTATGCACGGCGGTAAATGCCAAGACTTTGGTTCAGGTCTTAACTGTACTTGCTCTTCTGACTATACTGGCATCGGATGTCAATACGAATTCGACGCATGCGATGCGGGTCTTTGTCAAAATGGAGCCACTTGCATTGATGAGGGTGAAGGATATAAATGTATCTGTGCTGATGGCTTCAAAGGAAAGAATTGTGATGAAGATATCATCGACTGCAAAGAAAACTCATGTCCTCCTTCAGCAACTTGCATTGACTTGCCTGGTCGATTCTATTGTCAATGTCCGTTTAATTTGACGGGTGACGATTGTAGGAAGAGTAAGTTCATCTCAGTAATTATAAAACATCTCACATATGTCAAATTCTTCTTTCTAACTTTAATTATTTTTGCCTTTAACAGCTATCAGTGTTGACTACGATTTATACTTCAGCGATCCATTGCGATCTAGTGCCGCTCAAGTAGTACCATTCGATACAAACTCTGCAGACAGTTTGACTATTGCTTTGTGGGTACAATATACTCAGCAAGACGAAAATGGTATCTTCTTTACCGCTTACAGTGTCAGGTACGAAGAGCTATCACTATTAGTAGTATTGTAGAAAAGTATAAGTTACAAGTATTAATAATTTTTTTTTGTTTCAGCAACTCCCATATTGCTTTGAACAGAAGAACAATAATCCAAGCACATTCAAGTGGTGTCCAAGTTTCTCTATTCCCTGAACTACAAGACGTTTATCTAAGTTTCGGGGAATTCGCTACAGTCAATGACGGACAGTGGCATCATGTTGCTTTGGTATGGGATGGTAATAACGGTGGTAAATTGACCCTTATTACTGAAGGATTAATTGCTAGTAAGATTGAAGGCTATGGAAGTGGACGATCACTACCTCAATAGTAAGTATCTTAAAATATTGTTATCTTTCATCACAGAGACAATTATATGATGTTCCTTAAGTAAACCTTAACTCTTTTTCAGTGTATGGGTAACACTTGGAAAACCACAGTCAGATAACCCCAAAGCATACACCGAATCTGGATTCCAAGGACACTTAACCAAAGTACAAATGTGGAACAGAGCTCTTGATGTGACAAACGAAATCCAAAAACAAGTCAGAGATTGCAGAACCGAGCCAGTTTTGTACAGCGGTTTGGTTCTTAACTGGGCTGGATATGAAGATATCGTCGGTGGGGTGGAAAGGATAGTACCTTCACATTGTGGACAAAGAGTATGTCCAAATGGTTATACTGGTGGAAAATGTCAGCAACTTCAAGTTGATAAAGAACCTCCCAAAGTAGACCGTTGTCCTGGTGATTTGTGGGTTATTGCTAAAAACGGATCATCCATTGTTAATTGGGACGCTCCTGCGTTTAGTGATAATGTTGGAGTGGTAAAAGTTGTGGAGAAATCTGGCCATAGACCCGGTCAAAACTTGGCTTGGGGCGCCTATGATATTGCGTATATTGCTTACGATGCCGCTGGAAATGCAGCGACCTGTACTTTCAAAGTTACTGTATTAT
This sequence comes from Marasmarcha lunaedactyla, assembly GCA_923062675.1. Classification (NCBI taxonomy): domain Eukaryota; kingdom Metazoa; phylum Arthropoda; class Insecta; order Lepidoptera; family Pterophoridae; genus Marasmarcha; species Marasmarcha lunaedactyla. Next base: position 5,125,847 of record OV281344.1, read on the forward strand.
GTAAGTATAATTAAAGATTCTTTAAGATGTGCTCGTTGGTTTCCTATGTCAGATTTATTTCCAATTATGTATAAAAAAGAGAGTTTCCCAGAGTTCATTTATTTATCTAAAATTTACTTTTCACACATTTTAAATCAAAACATAAGAAATAATTTTTTATTAAACATTGATTATTTTTCCTTTTTAATACTTCATTCCATACTTTTTTTAATACTTACAACTTACAGTTATATTAACAAAAATAAATATTTTCAGCGGAATTCTGTCCACCTTTAGTCGACCCACTGGGTGGTTATCAGTCCTGTCGCGATTGGGGCGCCGGTGGACAATTCAAAGTATGTGAGATAGCCTGTAGAGACGGCTTAAGATTCTCGCAACCCGTGCCTCCGTTCTATACTTGTGGTGCTGAAGGATTTTGGAGACCTACTCAGGATCCTAGCCTGCCTTTGGTTTATCCTGCTTGTTCACGTAAGTGCAAATAAACTTTATATGATGTACTTGTAGGACGCAAAGCTTCTTTTCATATTCATTTTAAAAAGGCACTGCTTAAAAATTTATGGTACACACATTTTTAAGCCGTTTGCAAGTTTCTTGAATTTTATTGTCTTTAGATCTTCTTACATGCAAAACTGCGTAGAGAGGGTAGATGTAGTAAAATTGTAAAAGCAGTAAATGTTTGGATTCAACATTTCTAAGAATATTCACTAAACAACATATTTATTAACAACAAAAATTACCACATTATACTCCTTTACTAATATATTAAAATAATGACCCTGAAGAAAAACCTGTCCATAATAGTTTCGTTTTAGCAATTCCTTTACAACGTAAATTTTATTGCAACGCCTCACAAAACCTTCAACAAAAATATTAAAACAATTTATTTAATCAACATTCAACATTATCCCAACAGCGGCCTCTCCAGCACAGCGAGTGTTCAAGATCTCCATGTTGTTCCCGAGCTCAGTACTCTGCAACGACGCGGGTCAAGCGGTGTTGAGGCAGAAGGTCAGAGGCGCTATCAACCAGCTCAACAGGGACTGGAGCTTCTGCTCTTATGCTGTTGATGGTAAGATTGTGATTATTATTTGTTGACAACTCAAGTCTTGTTGGAACAATTTAAAGAATCAAATAACTTGCAGTACCATAAATTACTCGAATATGATCAAATTGAGGGTTATGATTTTATGGAGGGGTATGAGGAAGGGTTTTAGTTTAAAACAATTCGCTTCGTTGTCACATAAAAAATGAGTAAATACTTTTAAAAAAAACCAGTGTCCATTCGAGATGAAAACATATTTTTTACACATTTTGTTAAATAAGAAAAAAGATTAGTATTAAGACAGTTAAAGTTTGGAATTACTTTTGTAGACCTTAAAGTTTTTTCCAATAGAAAAAAAACTACCTAAAAGGATTTAGAATAAACTTTTATAATTTACTGAATCTAGTTACTATTATTGCTAAGGGTGTTACCACACCAATCGATCGACGTCGACCGGTCAATGTTAATCGGCGATAGCGGCGTTAATCGGCGTCAATCGATGGTAGCATGGAACAGGTCGATCGATTGGTGTGGTAACACCCTAATAGGTACTACGAATTTACATTAAAAATATACTTTGAAATCAAATTGAAGAAGTTCACTAAAAGTTCTATCTAGAAACTCTCAAATGCAACAGTTATAATTGGTCCAAATAATAAACGAATATTAACTAACCAAGCATAAACCAAACCCCATTTTCCTTCAGGTACACGGGAATGCAAAGAACTGGATATTAACGTGAAATGCGACCACAGAGCTAATACTCGTCAAACCAGACAGGTCTCTTCGCCCACCACAGCGAACAGCGAAGACACTTACGTACTGGATGCTATCATACCTGTTGAAGAGTAAGTTGATTGACAAATTTCGTTGTAGATTGGAAAATACACATTAATGAGGCATTTATAACATATCTATAGATTGTCTTGGTTATAGATACACCTACCTTTATAGTTTTGGATTCAACGCATTGTACATTAGAAATATTTGTCATTCGTTCTAGTGATGATTGCAGAATAAAAATTGTAGTCAATATAAGTAGATTGATTCACCAAATTTCGAACGGAAACATTTCCTTCACGGAATTTAGTACCTACTGAAATTATAAAAGTTTCGCCCGTTATTAATTTTGACTCAAAACATTAAATCCCTTGCCATTGAAAATATATTTGTACCATTAAAGCCTGCTGAATCAACGGTATAAAAGCTATAAATACAAAACTTTCTTTAAACTATGTACTGAAAAACACGGAAAATAATGTGATTGATTATTAAAAGTTTCACAGTAATAAAATGGAACTCGACTGAAAGCTAGATAAAAAATACAGAACAGTAACAACGTTTATGAAGATTCCAATCCATATCATTTTCGAACTTACATTTCATGTTTCTCAAAAGCTATCTACTTTTGCACAATATCACATTCCTCTACTGCAATGAACGGTATAACCCCAAAAGAATCCTCTTTGTTAAAGAATTTACAAAATGTATCTCATATTTTACTGTCTCTGACTTTGGTGCTAGCGTACATATTGCATAAATTGCAGTAGAGAACATGGATTTGATTTTTAGATAGTGGTACGCTTCGAAAATCGGATAGAAAAAGAAAATAAAAATCCAGTCTCAAAGTATCTGCTCTGTAGAAAGTAAATCAATCTATCTGTAACAAAGCACGGTTTGATACTGATCGTCGTAAACTTAGGGTTGAAGTTAAGGGGTTGACTGAATTTATGAAAATACAACGAAGGGTGTTTCAAAATATGGACCGTCGGACATCTTTTGTTTGTTACTTTTGTCCAAAATCAAGTTCAAAATATTTTGTTCAGATTAAAATCATTGATTAGACTTTCTATTGTTTTTATAAAATTATTTGAAAACAAAGTAATTTAATTTATTTCTTGTTACGTCTCAAAAACACACTTTACTTTATTTTATTTTCAAAAGTAAGTTAACAGCTTATTGAATAAAAGGAGTATAATTCAAATCAATTACAGGTTTATTAATGTCTCAAAATGCAGGCTACAAATATATTTATCAAAAAACAAGCCTTAGCTTTCAGTCAGCCTCTTAATAACAAAAGTGAAGCATAGTCTAGCGGAGGTTTTCATATTTTTCTCATATAACCGGCCACCGAGTTTATGACGGTCTGTACATTAGTAGCATGTGTTACTGGAACACACAGCACACTTACTTATTCACTGGTGAAATTAGTGGGATTGTGTGGATTTCGGTTTTCTTCACAACATAATTTTCTATAAAAGTATATATATATATACACAGATCCGTTACATTTAGTTTTAACGTTGCAAATGATAGTCATTTCCGGAGTAATTTATTTCGCATTTTTTGCTCGAAAACAATCCCACCGATGTCACTTTTACTAAATTCATGCAATTTTTTACATAAGAGCATGTTTCTCACACTGCATGTGTTTGGCACTTAGGGGGCGAAGCAATAGAGAGGGCCGTCAAATTGGTGACACTTACAGCATCGAAATATCTTTCCCATCTGTCAAGTAAGTTTTATTGCACGTTCTATTAGTTAACATTTTATTTATATTTTAATTTAGAAAATATACTATATAGTAGCAAGAATAATTGCGGTGAAACAGAAGTATATTTTGTGATAGATTCTGGGCTGATTACGAATTAATAACTCGACGAAATACGCGTATTACTAATATACCTAGGTAGATGTATTTCATTAATCTGGGATACAGATTACTTTTCAATAGCTATTGTGTGCCTGGCCATTATTCATCTACTCTATAGGATATCCATCTAACGGTAATAAATTAGGTAGATTTAGAGAATATATTTGGTAGATTTTTTGATATTTTCGCATGACACAATGGTTGAATTTCTTTCTGTTAGTCTTTCTGTAGTAAAGTTTTGGGTAACGCACAGTTGGTAATTCAATTTAAAATTCACGTACAATTCAATTGCATAGATGTGTACTTGGTTTTTTCTTTTCACTTACTTACTTTTTTACTTACTTGGAAATACGATACACACAGTTTTTGTTTTATCAAAGCCGCATTAGACGCCGTTCACACATTTACAATTCATATCTTCATAAAAAAATGTGTCAGGAATCAGTTTATTTTATACCATTTTTCGCACATGTGCGTGTTTTCATATGTAATAAGTATTAAATTCGCTACCTGCTTCATTACTTCTCGGCTACGAAAATGCGGCTTTTTCTTTCAGCCCTTTAGTACTAATCAACAAAATAAGCGTTACGTCGAGTTAATAATTTAATTATTACCAAAAACGTAACGCAAAAATTCATTTCTAGCGACCCCGTTATAAACAACGCGAACAACGAACGATCAACGGTACAACGTTTACTCGAAAAGCTAATTCTGGAGGACGAACAATTTGACGTACACAATATATTGCCCAACACCGTACCAGACCCGGCTAGCTTGCAATTAGTCTCCGACTATGCCTGCCCGATGGGACAAGTTGTTATGGCTCCTGACTGCGGTAAGTCATTCATATTTTGTTGGATATTAAAGGTTTTTGGTGGAATTTGTTTTATAAATAGATAGGTTGTAGGTATGTGATCGCTTTTGTGCGGCCTGTCAATTATTTGTTGTAAGTTTTTTTAAGCAAAGACACATTTATTTAATTTTCATAGATTTTCAGAGAAATTTCCAAAACGATCAGTGAGTGAAACTTATTTTGCGCAACGTTTATCGATGGGTGGTCAAACGTTGTAATTCTGCCAGCATTTTGGCCACCTTGCTGGATGTACTAAGTAGTTTGGATTTTGAATTATATCTGTTATTATTTTTATTTCCTTTTTTTCCTATTGTCAATTTATTCATATTACATCACAATATTATTTACCCCCCCATCATTGGTTGCTATATTCTAACGTATCGACGAAATGGCCAAAAGTCAGTCAACTGTCATCTTCACGATTTTGTTTGTTATAAATTTTACCATGATGTGATATCCTGTCATTAGCTTATATAGATTATTCATGTTTGTTAACATAATTATTTAAATTGTTTTGCTGTTGGATATCCAAATAAATAAATAAAAATAAAAAATTAAGTAACTTGCTGATGAGTCTCAACGGACAAAAATTTTGTGAGCTGTCATTAGCTCTATGGCAGATTCTTGGATATCCATATTTAAATCATAAAAATAAGCTAACGGCTGGTACTCACATTCAACTGTCAAAACGGTTGGACTAGACCCGCAACTACAATTACTCCCTGATGAAGAGTTTCCATAATTAAACGTGAGCTTGTACCGTCAGTATATTTTATAATTTATACCTACCCGCATAGATGTTTATCTCGTAACAATATAATTTCCTTCCTTCAGCTGAAAGACTTCTTGTAAATCGAAAGCCTCCCCTAAATATAATTTACTTTAAAATGATGTAATTATTCTTAAGTTATTTTACTATGTAATACTAAAATCTTGCCAGTGCGCTGTTATAAATACGGAAAAAGTATGTACTCTTTATTTATATTCTAATATTTTAATTCTAAATTCATTTCTTTTCAATGAGTTTCAAAAAAATACTTGTAGTGTTTTGCTTTTTCTACTGATCCTTAAAAGTTTAAATAATTGAAATTCATTTGTCGGTTCACTATTTTTATAAATCTTAATACTTTGACAAATAACATATCTACGAATAACTTAAAAGCAATGTGAAGATCTTTTGTCCTGAAATAGACGTCTTCCGGCTGAAAGATCGAAGCATAACATTTGCAAACTATACTTATATATATATATATGTATACAATTCTTTTCACAGTCGCCTGCGCCGTCGGCACTTACCTCGATGCAGCGAGCGACACCTGCAAACCGTGTCCACTAGGCACTTATCAGTCAGAAGCAGGGCAGTTACAGTGCACCTCGTGCCCGGCAATAGCGGGGCAACCAGGGGTTACCCAGGCAGTTGGGGCTAGAAGTGCTGGGCATTGTAAAGGTTGGTGGAGAAACTTGGTTTTATTTATGTTGTGTTTTTTTATTTATTTACGAAGAAAAGAATTAATTTATTGCTGTTAAGTCATTCCTGGATTTGTTATTAGAATCAATGATAGTTTTTTGGCAGTTTTAACATGGTTTCGATGTTTTTTAAATGCTGTTAAATGTAAAAACCCTCATCATCTTAACTATAGCTAAGGTAGCTTAAAAATGTCGGAATAAAATAAAGTCTATTTGACTTCGGGATAATATCGTTCTAATATGGTTAATGTATCATTCTAATGATGAGAGATTTTTAAAAATCGGTCCAACGGTTTCAGAGTTTATCGACTACATAGAAACAAACCTTACCTCTTTATAATCATTGTGTATAGATAGATTATATTAAAAGTATAGATTTGCTAACCACGAGTATTTTTTTTAAATAACAAAATCTTAGGTTCTTGAAAATGAGTTGGAACATAAAGAACAATTAAAGGAAAATCGATTAATGTTATACTCCAAATATACCCATTGAAATGCATGCAAGCGCCTAAATAACGACTGCCATGTAAAATAAATATACATTCAAAATGGCCCTTTTATCAATTCCGATTTGGATTTATAAAAATACAACCGTATTCAGAACGTACTCTATTGAAGCCAGTTAAAAAAATACTGAAATTGACAAGATTGTTCTGTTAGCAATAAATATCTTACTTTAAAATTGAACTTACTTTTAATTATCCTCAATTTATTATTTTACGTTTCTTGTATGTTATTTTATGACTAATTTTATGACTGGTAATTCAAATACCAATATTTTTGTAGTGCGGCAGCCCTGCCATTTTTTTCTCTTCTAAGAGTTGCGCGTGGCGGCTGCCCTATATTGCTAAATTACTAAACACAGTCACTTGCTCTCAACTCCTAGCCGGCTATTATTTTACAGTTATTTACTCTAATTTCTTGAATTTCTTTGTGAGTTTCCTCATCATGTTACCTTCATTGCGGTCGGCTTAATGTACTTACACATTGAATCATTTGACAGTCACCGGGAGCGGACCGATCGAATCGAGATGCCAATTTTTACCACTGCACCACCGATGCCCTTATACCGACAAGTTATATTCATATTACTCCTTTAACTTAAGAACAAATTTTCTTTCTTCCAGAACGCTGCGCCGCCGGTAAATTCTACGACGCCGAAGCGGAACTCTGCCGTGCTTGCGGCCACGGGTACTACCAACCTAAGGAAGGAGCGTTCTCGTGTCTCTCTTGCCCAAGAGGACAAACTACCAGAGCTACTGAAGCTGTGTCTGTAGCTGAGTGTAGAGATGATTGTCCTCCAGGTAAGCATCAGTTCGTACCAGTTCGTTCCCAGTGCAGGGACACCAGCTGACTAAGGTTTTAGGCAATTTATAGTAATTCTATATTTTTTACATATACCGTGGAAATAATTTCTTAGGTGCGTGACAAAATCACCATGTTTTGATATAAAATAGCAGCAAATATAAAAACATTGTATTCCTAAACTATGGTATTCGATTCTTTTTTTAACAGAATGCCATAAAATTTGAATTTAAACAATTTTATTTATATATTGGCATATATACAATAGATTATAATGTTTTTTTTTTCTAAAGACATTTAAAATATATGTAATGGAATAAACGAATACTTTAAAATACTGTACTGGATATTAATTTAACTCTAACCACCACAGAAGAACGCCTATGTGGTAAAATGTGCAAAGCGCCTTCATTTCTGCTTCTGCAAGATTTTCGTAGAACCCCGATTAAAATATGTAAAAATTAAGTAAACTGAAGAATATTTATCCCTAAGTAAGGGACAGCCATGTGTTTCAACTCCATATGTCGGTTATTTTCATCATTGACCTTTTAGATTTTTTTAATCGCAAAATAAGTTTAATTCGACAACATTTCAAAAATATTTTAGCGATTAATTTCATAGACTGGATTGAAGATTTATAAACCGTTCTGTCAGAGACAAAGCTGACATTGACACCATACAAACCATCCATACAAACATTATCTTAACTCAATGCTAATCTCTCTTAACCTTTTAGGTTATATATTTTATTATTCATTTAGTGAGTCTTTTAATTTCATTTACAATAATTAAGTCTAATCACCGTCTTTATAAATTTGTGAAAGATTTCCACCATCTGGCTCCAGATCTACTAATAACACCTTTCAAAAATCAAGGTAAAAGTTCAGCCGTTTAAGATGTTTTCGTTTAATTTATTTTCCCCAAACAGGAGAACAAATCAGCAACTCGGGAGGGTGCGAGGCGTGTCCGCGCGGCACGTACCGCAGCGCGAACAGCGGCGCCGCGTGCGTGGCCTGCCCCCCCGCCACCACCACGCCCGCCGCCGGCGCCGACAGCCGCGATAAGTGCAGCCTGCCTGTGTGCGCCGCCGGTGAGTCACTGACCAATGACAATTGTCAAGTATATTGTTGGGGCGAAACTTTGGTGGCTTCCATGGCCATGGAATACATTCGCATTCGAATCTGTATTTCCGTCGTTCCCTAGCCGAAAAAAAACGAACCCCGCCAAATCGTTCGTTTTGTCAATACGAATACTTTTTGTATTAACGCTTTTGTATGCCAATAGCGTAATAATGCTTCAAATTTAGTGCTTTACGGATACAATTTTACACACACGTATCTGATACAGAAATCTTTAATTTAGATATGTACTCTTTCTCCCGACAGTAAGGTTGTAATATATTTTACTACAACTAACGAACAAACCATTTGTTACAGGATCCTACCTCAACGAGACTCAAAACTCCTGCATCCAATGTAAGAAAGGCACTTATCAACCAGACGGTCAACAAACGAGTTGCATACCGTGCCCCATCAACACCAGCACTCGGGGATCCGGAGCGGTAAGTTCAACCGATTCATTCATTCATATATAAATCATTCATTCAAACGTTATTTTCTTCCAATTGGTATATTTGTCGTATAAATAAAGTTTCTTTGTTAAAAGACCGTCTGGGGCGGTACTACAGTCATTCATATTTTGATCGCCGTAATAATCACGTCTACGTGGCTGTGTTCCGATTAAAAGGAATGCACAGCCAGTGTACTTACAGTGGAACAAAGGCAATTTCAACTTAAACCTACGGTTGGCAAGGCTTCATTAGTCGGAATAATAATCACAACTTCAATTAATAAAAAAAACACCCACAATAATTGGTGTTCATGGGGACGGATTCCTCTGGACATCGCGTGTATTCTTAAATTTGTCATTGCCTGTTTGCAAATATCGTAACTCTGTTATCTTTCGTGCGAGATCATAAAGTAGTTTGTGCATTTCGATATATTTTAATGTAATAAATTAAAATCTTGAATACGAATGATCATTGATTTTGAGTAATACGAAAGCATTTTTCACGGAAAGTAATTTGAAATAGGTTCTCACTGTTAGTAGTTACGACGCCAAAACCAATTACACTGTGACTTATTATGGAATCTGCGTCTTGTGAAAAAAATCTTAGGAATGCTACATTAACGCTACAATTAAAATTATTTTAAAATACAAACATTCATTGTTTTATATTTTTCAATGTGCACTGGAAACACACTTCGACATATAATTTAATTATTTTAAAAGCTATAATTTGTATTGCGTTTGATATTAGTTGCGTTTGATATTGTACGCAAGTTAATGTTCATAACTTTTCATATTTTGTACGTAATATTTTTTGTGATTATTTCACTTTGGTTGTATTGTTTGTTTCTGTGTGATCAAAATCGGAAAGATATACGCATAGTATAAAGTTACGTTAAAAAAAAAATTTCACTTCATTGTTCAGTTTGTTAATGTTCGAAAAATGAGCGAGTCTGAAGAAAAAAATCGGTACATTTTGAAATTTCATTTCAAAAGAGGGAAAAGCCACACAACCCTTAAAAAAAATTGTTGGTTTTATGAAAATAACGCAGTGTCAGTAAGAGAAGCAGAAAGTTTGTCCAGGCGTGTTGATTGGGGATGTCAAATGTGAATGTCAAAGATGCCGCTGGCCCTGGTCGCCCTGTTACGGATAGGGTAGGTTAAAAAAGAGCAAGATCGCTATATTAATAGTTATAACACAGCTGAAGAGTTGGACAAAGACCCCAAACCCATTTTTGGGTTCACTATTAAATGGGTTCATTTAAAATTGTCTAGTTATACAAAACATTTTGATACCACACGAGCTCGCAGAAGTAAAACAGAAATAAACCATAATTCATCATACTAAGGTCCTTGTGGTGTATTTGATAGTAATCCTGTTATAGGTTCTCTAAAATTCTAGTAGGTATACATATTAGTGTGATTGAATCAGTATACGTCGAGAATGAGTAAGGCTTTATTTTATGTAAAAAAATGTGTAATCTGAAATTGTCATCAGTCAAGAATTTACCACTTAGGTTCTTGTGGTGTATTTGATAATAAGCCTGTTATAGGTTTTCTAAAATCCTAGTAGGTACACATATTAGTGTGATTGAATCAATATATGTCGAGAATGAGTAAGGCTTTATTTTATGTAAAAAAATGTTTAAACTGAAATTGTCATCAGTCAAGAATTTACAACTTAGGTCCTTGTGGTGTATTTGATAGTAACCCTGTTAAAGGTTCTCTAAAATCTTAGTAGGTACACATATTAGTGCGATTGAATCAGTATATGTCGAGAATGAGTAAGGCTTTATTTTATGTAAAAAAATGTGAAAACTGAAATTGTCATCAGTCAAGAATTTACCACTTAGATTCTTGTGGTGTATTTGATAATAAGCCTGTTAAAGGTTCTCTCAAATCCTAGTAGGTGCAAATATTAGTGTGATTACTACACACTATTATTTGAATACGTCTTACAAACCCTTAATAGAAGCTTAGCTTACTTTGTTTATCTAGGAATTTTATGATTTCAATTCATTTTCGGGTAACTCTTTGAGAGTTTTTGAACCATTAATAATATAAATTTTGTGGTCAAGAATTACGAGATATTATGTATCGTGCGTTTAAATCTTTCGGGGTATTTTACGGAGTATTTACTCCGTGAAATACCCCGAAAGATTTAGACCGAGATCTATAATTTCGTACATAAATTGAAAAACATGAGAAAATTGTATCTCTTTATCCACTAAAGTGATATTCTTAGTGTTTTATTTATAGCTTAAAGAACGACCGTCTTCCGACACACACGTCATATATTTTTTATTTATATTGTGCATTCGACTTTTTTACAAAGTTATCCACAGCTTACCAATTAAAAAAAATACACTCAAAATCTCTCTCACTTCCAGACATCAGAAATGGAATGCACGAACCCTTGTGAAATGAGCGGGCCAGAGATGCACTGCGATGCCAACGCGTATTGCCTGCTGGTGCCGGAGACCAGCGAGTTCCGGTGCCAGTGCAAGCCGGGCTTCAACGGCACGGGCAAAGTCTGCGTCGGTAAGTCCACGTCGCATTCCGGAAATATATAAGTTTGACCGAAACAATGAGTTTGTTTTGTTATTGAGTAGTTGTATGTAAATCTTTATAGGTTGCGGTCTTTGGTCACTGAGGATCTTGTTGTTTTTTTAATATATGTATACTTCTGAGGTTTCTGCGATTGTACATTTTATGAAAGAAATAATAAATATAGGATGGCTACCAAATTTTGTAACAATTTTGTTAATAATTAAGGAGTTTTTCAGTTTGTAGCCAATCCTAGTTGCCCTTACGAGGGTCAAACTGAAAGTTCATAGAACTGGCCACTTATTACCCATATTAAAAAAAATAATTTAAATTTTGAACATGGAACTCTTTGCCAATATTATTGAGTAAGTCTTTCATTCATTTGTCATTTGTTTTATGATTTGGTGGCAAATTGAAAATTGTCTGTGCCGTGTCAGCATGAATTTAACTCTAGAAAATTTGCGTGAAACGATTTTTTATGACTTTTGATGCCATTTAAGTCAACAAGAAAGTTATGATAGACTACGATTGACATTTCACGATATAGCCCCATCTCGGGCCACTGTTTTCAACTGGTTTAATGAGTTTAAAACGGGTCGCACTAAACTCATCGATAATCTGCGTGAGAGACGGCCTTCTACGGCGACGACTGAAGATAACGTCTGTGTTGTGCGGCGTATGATAGAGACTGACAAAAGAGTGACCTATCAGCATATTCGGACAAGCTTAGGCATTGGTATGAGTCAAGGCACAAAATCCTCCATGAACATTTAGCAGTCAGGAAACTTTATACCCGGTGGATACCTCATAATTTGACCGCGGGTCAGAAACTCCGTCGTGTTGATTAGTGCCGTGAAATGGTTGAAAGGTTTAACGGAGGTGACTCAAATGCTGTGTTCGACATACTTACGGGTGACGTAAGTTGGATTTACTGTTATGCTCCCGAAACCAAAAGACAGTCTGCTCAGTGGGTGTTTCCTTCCGAGGAGTTGCCAACTAAAGTGAAGAGAAATCAAAGCCTAGGAAAAAAGATAGTGGCCTCGTTCTTCGGAAGGGCAGGTCATTTCGTGGCAATTGTTTTAGAAGATCGAAAAACAGTTTCTGCGGAGTGGTACACTAACAATTCTTTGCGATTAGTCTCGGAAAAAGTTGGCAAATCCTGGCAGTAGGATCCTCCTTCACCACGAAAAGACCTCGTCGCACACCGCCAGGCGAACGATCGACTATCTGGTTACGTCAAACGTGGAATTACTAGGTAACTCGCCGTATAGCCCCGACCTCACACCTTGCGATTTTTATTTATTCCCGAAAATAAAAGAAAAACTTCGAGGAAAACGGACGCCGCGGAAGCTGTGGCTGCGTTTCAAAAGGCCGTCGAAGAACGGCAAAATGCTTTTCGTGGATGGTTCCATCGGATGCAGCGATGTATCGTCGTGAATGGACACTATTTTGGAAAGGTATAATAAAACTAATAACTAGCTAGTTTCATAAGTTTTTGATTTTCTAAGACCTTTCAGTTTGACCCTCGTACAAGTCATGTTACCACAAAAAATTTCGACTTGATATTTTAGTTTTATCCTTCATACAAAAAAGCTGTATATATGAGTGTGTGGTGATATATTAATTCAAGGACATACCTGAAAAAATGTCGTCATAATTTCATATGATAGCATGAAAAAGATTGTACCATAAAAAATCATTGATTTAAATATTTGTATAACATTGAAAATGTATAATAATTTATTTACGAACAACAAATCCTTTTTTGTAAAACTTTAACAAACTTCTGCTTTTAACCCCAAATTTAACAGAAATAACTATGACTTATTAAACAACTTAAAGTGAAAACTCTTTGAGTGGAATCGAACACCAAATCGATGTTAAAAGCAATGTGATTCCAAAAGTAAATCTGATATCTTGGCTATTATCCATGCAAATATTGAATATTGGTACTGAAAAATTTTGGTGGGCTTACCCGCCAAGGTGTTTACCTCTTAAAATGTTTATTTAGGAAAATGGATAACCCGAGATTCGATGGAAGTGCTATTGTGTGTGTGATGAAGTGCATTAAAACGGTCAATAGGTTTAAAATTATGTAAATATGGTTATTTTAATGGTAAAAAGAATGAACATAAAATTTTAAACCATTTTATCTCGGTCTTTATTTTCTTTCTTTCGGTTTCGGGTAACTATTTGAAAATAACTAAACGTCAGGTACCTGTTCATAGTAAAAAAAAATAATAATTGACATTGAAATTATTTGGGCACATCAAGAACTGCGCAGTTAAAAAATTACTTACCTACCTCTTGAGACTTATTCTTTGTATTCTAAATTAATTTGTGAAAATATTTGCAAATCTGCACAATACGGGTGAGAGCTATGCTTAATAATTCAGAAGTTCGTAATGACAATCCTTTTGAATCCGTGCTAAATTATTGCAAAACTTAATTAAGCGCAATGGGAACAACGAGAATAAATCTAATTTATTCGATAGTTAATTACTAATATAACGATTTGAGTATAGCTTCGTGATATCCCTAGGGTACAATATCTCAATTTCGTTGCTGTATAACATATAACTGTACTTTATTTATTATATCTCTTGTAATCTCTTGCAACATTGTATAAAAACTGTGCCTTTTGGACAAAAATTGCCATTGGAAAATTTAACATTTTTACCTTTTTTATATTCCATAATATCTTTCAGTTGTTTGAAAGATAATGATACTGCAGACTTTAAATCCCCTCGGGGAATAATATATTATTAAATGTATGGAGAATGTTGGAGAGGCACAACGAAACGTTATCTTTAAACGTTTTAAACGTTCTTTTTTGTCAGTATTTAAACTAGTATTTCATTTTTGTTGTAATTCGTTTTCGTTTGTATAAAACAGAATGTTCTTAACTAAAGGAGTTTAATGTGCGAATAATTCTTTAGTTTTGTTGTGTTGGTATGTGCGCTTCATGTGTAGCTAGTAAATCAGAGTCAGTTAACAAAGTTTTTCCTAGTTACTATATGTTTTATTGTAAACCAAATATATTGTGATAAAAATAAATGCACTCGTATTTATTTTTATCTCATTTAAATGCTTTATATTAAGTTAAACGAGGACGAAAACATTGACAAACATTCTCTTTGGCCATCAACAAAAATTAACAACCTTCGAACAAAAGCAATTGATCTAGGTCACACACTACGATACACTTACTATAATCGATTGGGAAAAACAGTAAAGCGCATTTTCATGGATGGCACTAACGACTCAGGTCGACTCAGGTCCGCGGAAGTGGGTCGTCGAATTTTAATATTTCCTACACAAAAACTATTGTACCGGATGTAACAAAAGCAGTGTTAATCCTAAAACAGATAAAAGTTCCTTAAACTGGCCAACTTTCCCAAAGAAACATAGCGTCCAAGAAACACAGCGTCCAATGGAAATTAAAGAACGCTTTGCTGATAATGTATTTGCAAGAATTTTCGACACGCGCAACAAGCCTCGTTTGCGCTACTGCGTGGGCGTTCTCGCTGATGCTTATTATATCACTCAGCCAGTACATTGATGGTGCAGCATAACCATATTCTACAGCTAGAAAATTCTTCGTTTTTTATGCATTTTAAACGTTATATTTCGAAGTGTTCAGTTTTGCACAGTAAATAAGTCAGTGCTAAATGAAAACGACCCCACCAATTCGACCATAGCGCATGTTCCTTAGGAAAAGTTGTTTAGTTTACCGACAGCAAGCAACTCTGTCACCTGATCCAGGATTAACATAATCTTTTTTGTATAACTTGTAATGTGTTCCCTAACAGACGTCTGCATTAATTTCTGCGACAACGGCGGGGAATGCGTGAAGGACGCGCGCGGCGAGCCGTCTTGCCGCTGCGGCGGGTCCTTCACAGGCAAGCACTGCAGGGATAAGAGCGAGTTCGCGTACATCGCGAGTGGCGTCGCGGGCGGCGTCGTGTTCATCATCTTCTTAGTGCTGCTGGTTTGGATGATCTGTGCGAGGTAAGTGGGTTGAAGGATAGACTGGTTAGGTTTTGGAAAAGTGTGTTATAAGTTCTAGGGCCTGGTGTAGTCAGTAATACTTCAAATTGAATAAATATGGTATCAACGTTTTTTTTTTGAAATTTACAACAATCGTTTGTCTTTTTTAATGCAATAAAAACCAAAAAACTTTAGCTCCAGAAGACATGTTATTTGATAATTAACATAAAGTTTGAAATGGTATGAAAAATTGAATTGATTTAGAAATAGTTGATAACGAACATAACAAATTTTTTTTTTGTTTATCTCACCGTATGGAAACTAATAATGAAGGCCAAAACGTAACACGAACTGAGTAAATTATATGTAGACGTAACTGCACAATTTAAAAAAGCTGTTCAAACATTAAAAAATTATACTGATGAATATTTGTAAAGAGATATCTTTTATATAATCACAAGCCAATGTATTCGCAAGGGGCTATCTCATATCAAAAGATTATGATCTATCAAAGCTTAACTACTCATGGCATTTCTCCTTTTTTATATGGCAACTCGAAATCTATAACGTAACCTCCAGCCAACCTTATTTCCCTCCAACTGAACTAGTTCACAAATACGACTAATTCTACTTTTCAATCTCAAACCCTTTCTACCCTTCGGTTTATATAATACCCTTAATGCCATTTATTTAGTTGCTACCCAAAGGGTTAAAGCAATTTTTCGGAATAATCCAACCATGTTAATAAGCATGTTCTAGTGAAAAGGCTCAACCCCTTACGAATTGTTAGGGATGAAAGTTTCCCGTAGAAAAATGTTTTGTTATGTCGTTTTGAATATTTAAATATGGAAGATAATAAGATGTCATGTGTTTGTTTCCTGTATACCTGAAAAGAACCGAATGTTTGCGTGGATAGCACATTTCCTGATTTTTTATAATTATTTATAGATTTATTTTTTTAGTTTTTTAGCTGCCACATAAATTGTTCTATGGTATGGAATTACCCGATGCTGTCATATCAGAACTATAATCTGACTCCAACTTTCCTTCAAAAATAAATACTAATTCCTCTATTTTAGAATAACAAATTCCTATTCTCTGTTATACTTACAATTCCTTTAAGACCAATGAAATAACAATACCCAATTACCCCACCAGGTCAACAAAGAGGAAAGAACCAAAGAAAACTTTAACACCAGCGATCGACCAAAACGGTTCCCAAGTTAACTTTTACTACGGAGCGCACACTCCGTACGCAGAATCCATTGCGCCTTCGCACCACTCCACTTACGCCCATTACTACGATGACGAAGAAGACGGCTGGGAAATGCCTAACTTCTACAACGAAACATATATGAAAGAAAGTTTGCACAATGGAATGAACGGGAAAATGAACAGCCTTGCGCGATCAAACGCAAGCATCTATGGAACTAAAGAAGACTTATACGACAGACTCAAAAGACATGCGTACCCGGGTAAGAAAGGTTAGTTAGTGCACTGTTTTACACATTGTTTTTAATGTTGCAGCTCTTGCACGTTCTTTTTTTGAGATGCTTCTTTGTTCGTTTTTTAAAGGTGGTAGTTTTGTAAAGTTGGATTTAATTTTTTTCACAGGCACATTGTAACCATTTTCAAAAAACATTTATTATTTTAACAACAATTTACATTTTTTTCTGATACGAAAGTAATTGGACTATTTCAATAGCTCAATCTCTTGAGCTCTCATTCAAACCAAGGATTATGTTTTTCTTTAGTTAACCTGTCTGTCTGACTAAAATGGCACTAATCTTGAGACGTTTAAATATTAGTGATACTAACTAGAACACAATACCAAAACGCGCCATGTGTCACAGTAACACTGCGATCAATACATCAAAACATATTTCAAATCAATAATCAATGTAATCAGTTGTTTACCCGTGTTTATTTGCCAACTTCCCTAACCAAACAACGCCAATATTACGTAACTAGTGGTGCAACGCGAAATATATCTGTTTGTTATAAAAGAAACAAGTGATATTATTTATTAAATTTATTTGTTTTTACTTTTCAGATAAGAGTGATAGCGACAGCGAAGGTCAATAAATGAATGTAGAACAAAATGTCGTATTCTGGTCAAACTTACATAATACTAACTAGTTTCAATTTCTCGGTGAATCCGAGCAATAATAATAGTCGTCGAATAATTTTGTACAGTAATACTACATTTTTGTAAATGTTTCTTAGAAATGTAGATAAATGTTGCTGCCGAGTGTGTGTTTACTACTTTTGTATTTCTGTTAGCTTTATTCTTTAAGTTAGGTTTTTTTAAGTATTTTGTATTAACACACTCACTGTTTAAATTGCAAGCCCCCACCAAATATTATATTTCGTAAAAAAAGTGTCACAAATCATAATAGTAATTAAAATGAAAAAACAAAATTTCCGAAGCGTACTTTTTAATTACTTTGTGAAACAGTGAATGTGTTGATTCTGAGATTATCATTTTAAAATGCTCAAATATTTTTTAGGCGACCACTGCCATATTTGAATGAATGCAATGCAAAATTTCGATTTATTAAATCAATATTATAAATTTTTTATACTTTTGTATGATTTGACATTCCGATAACATTCCAATAATAATTAGATGTATACTGTAAATATTAATATTTTATTCTGTATATTAAAGTTAATTATATATAATCAGTATTAATCGTTTACAAAAAAAAATAATAACTTTCGTTCCAAAAAATGTGCTTGTAAATGATTTTTTTTATATTCGATTAATACTGAAATATTCTAGGTATGATAAATGATTAATGTTATAGTATCAGTTAAGACGGTTTATGTTTTTTTGTATTATAAAACTGGACTGTATTTTAAATAGCGTATGAAGTGTGTATGTGTGTGTATGAAAATGGGAAATGTATAAAAGGTTAATAAATCGTGAAATAATTATATCATAATGTATATTAAATGAATAATAAAATTTACAACGAAGATAATATGTATAATTGTGACTTGTATTTTGTACTTAATCCAGTATTGGAAGAATATTTCCAATAAATAAATAAATTAAAGGCTTAGTTATATTTTTATATATATTCGCCGTATAATGTACCAAAATATTAGCTTCAATACTCAGATATGTGTGGTTAGTTTTCCATCACAATTTTTACCACGTTAAGTGATTACATTAATAGTAATATTTTATACAAAAATTTAATGAAATTATAAAATTTTATAAGATATTTAATTTGGTTTTTTATTTTCCTTGTTTTGTAACATCAAAAACCTTTTGATATCAAAAGTAAATATTAACGTTTTGAGAATTTAATAGACAGTCTCAATTAGTTTTTAATTGTATTAGAGAAACTTCACCTAAAAAAGCTGCGTCTCCACTTAACTCTGATAGTGGTTTATCCATTATTATTATAATCATTCCTATATTTTTCTATTAAATTTCTAGATCTTTGATACACACCTTTGATAATAGTACAATAGCGAAATATATTTGACAAGCTCCGCAAGGACCTCGTATTATCTATACCCGATTTAAAAAAAACTTTGTAAACAATGAAACGTCAATGACCCTTTGGCATTTGAGTGATGTTACCCTTATCAGAGACTAGTAAATAACTATAGACTGACCATCTCCATACAAAAATTCGTGACTCGGAAAAAGCTCAAAATCCAAGCTATTACTAGATGTCGCTCTCAAATAGCTTGGACCAACCTTGGCGTCTTTAATTTTTATATGAATTATTGACAAGAAACGTAATGCAAATGCTAGATGGCGTTGTCAAATATCCTGAAACCTTAGCAAGTAGGATTTATTCCCTTCCTGAAATTGGAAAATGTCATCATTTTATATCATTGATTTTGATAATTTTACTCAATAAGAATAGGTAGATAGTAATTTATTCTTACTTTATAGATGATAAAATAACAACTACAAAGGAACATAAACATACTGGTCTAAGTTTATTTTGTTCAGAGACGCCTGGGCACTACCATCCTCCTTATTTTAATTGCCATAATAACCTATTTTTAAAAGCTTTTATTATCACAGTTGTGATAAACGCACATGTTATACATATATAACATATATGTAGCACCCAAAACGTAAACATAATCAAGGTCTATAAAATTTGCACGAGTCACAGTAGGCGAGCAGAAATATTGTGAATTCAAAGAAATGCAGGGAAAAGATCCAAAACAAACACACACCCATAGCAACAACAGTAAACGACAAAGAATTCAAATTGTCAAACAAATAAAATGTTGTCATAAAAAGAACAAAAAAAGTTGATGGAACATTTTTTTTTAATAATAATCCAGCAAGAAAATATTTTTTTAACTACTGCAAAATTGTTATGAGTTATATGCATTATAAATAAAAATTATGCACTTATTAAGACATAATTTTTATCTATATCAAGAAATAAAGTAAAATATTTTATACCTATTAATTAAATGCACTGAAATTCGTTTTATTATGTATATTGTTAAATAAGAACAAGCTGTGGAGATGAATGCTATATTTTAGTGGGAAAAATTATATACCGGCAATACAGTAACCCAGTAACACTACAAATAATATCCGGGGTGGTGTAAAGTTTTCTGTTACTGAATTATAAGAGCGGCAACATAGCATCAAATAATATAATGCACTAGCTGGCAACGTCTGTTGTCGCCTGATACCTACGGATAGTACTTGCAATGAAATATCAGATGATTTTGTAAACAGCTCCATCTTAAGTTTTTTTGCGCATTATTTTGACTAAATTTAAATAAATTGTAAATCAAATACAACTAACGCCATCTCTCTATCTTAAAAACAACTATTTTTCAAGACACAAAATTTTGTTAGACATGGTTAGTCTATAGTTATTTACTAGTCTCTGCCCTTATTGATTATTGAAATATTAAACCTAATCGCTTTGACAAAGCGATAATCAACATCAACAAAATTATTTTCTTATAAAAAATATAATATCTTCTTAGTAATGTAATAGATTTAACAATCAATCAGTCTTCTTTATATTTTTAAAGCAGTAGAATCGGACTAAATAAAAACGAACTTAACTATGTTTTCTTTCCAGATTACACATCAAAACAAAAAAAAACAAATTAAATGCAATTCTAAAATCAATTTATATTTTTTATTCATGTTAAATAAGAGTTTTTAATCCGTCTTTGTATTACTCAGAATCACTTTTACTACATAATTAGTATGACATTCCTCAAAACAAGCAGGGCAAAGACGATTTTTGCAAATCTTATACCTAAACCTCGTTTTCTTGCGCTTTTTCTTATGCTACACAGAAAGCAATTAAGGTATTAAATGTTCATCTTTGAATTTTCTGTAGTCGGATTGTCTTCAGGCCAGTGACCCTTGTAAACTCTCTCTGCTGGCTGCAGCACTATCATTTGTACGTTTAGATTTAAAAGATTCAGTAACCACCACAATATTTTTCTAAAGGCAAAAGGTCTTTGAAAACTATAATTTACTACATTATACTGATAGCCGACACTGTGCCTGTATAATAAACGTCATTCATTATTACACAAACATATTTATCAGAGCGATTCAGTCTTATTGGATCTTGTATCGATACATCAAAATGTCGATACGAATCGGGAATGGACACCTGTCATTCATTCATTTTCCTACAATGTCGATTGGTATCCCTAATGTTTGCATTAGGAAAAAAAGTAAATAACCTTACATTTTTTTATCTAATTGTATTTTTTTTAGTTTTGCAATTTTAGCTAGATAGGGTTGTGCGTACTGCCGTGACGCGTAACAGATGATCGATAATACGGTATGAAATGCATACTACGCATGACTTAATAATAAAAATTACCATTTGAAAAATATGTTGTTAGTGAAACATTTTTTTGTTTTTGAAAATGTATAGTTGCATGTAACGAAAGAGAAGTATAATTAATGACCGTAAAAAAAGGTTTTTTTATTTACTTTATTTGATATCTTTATCTATGTTATTTATTTTAGACATACATCTAAAAAAAAATTAAATTATACAAGTTCCTTATTTATTAAATTTGATTAAAAATCATAGAGATATAATCATAGATAAAGATTATTTCAAATTCTAACAGATTGATTGGATCTGTTAGAATTTAAAATAATCTTTTTAAACTTATCTTATTGATTTCAATAAATTATCGATGAACGTTATATTATTAATAACAGGAACATTAAAAAACTGCTTTGTTTGCTCAAAATAGTAATTTTCTTTATATGCTTTAAAATAATCGAATACTCATCACTACTCAACGCCATCTTAAATGATAGAGACGCGAGGCGGCGCGAGCGATGTTGTCATGCTCGCTCCTCGCGTCTCGCACGCCCCCTCGATGCGTAATTTGGTTTCTCAAAATATATAAAAACTATTATTTACCGATGAAAAGTAACATTAGAATTTTGTTCTGTATGTTTCCGGGAATCGTTTTTACACGTTTTGACTGTACATTTGACCATTATACTATATTAAAATCTCGAAAAAAACTCAAAAATCTACACCTGACGCTCACGCGGCTAATACTCGATGAGGACTACTAGCGTTTGCGGTGGGAACGTAGCGATGTCAGACCCGTGCCTACTGTTCAGACTTTGTTACGCTCGCTCTGTACCTTGTTTAATTAATACTCTAATCCCGAAATACACGAGTGTTATTAAAATTAACAGCTATATACACTCTTACTCGCACGCCACGTGTTGGAATCAGTCAGTTTTGACTCGTTACAATACGTTTTTTTGCTGTATAAAAGTACTGCAACATCGCAGTAGATGTCGCTACCAATATATTAAATCACGCAGTGTACTTTGTCAATGGGATAACGTGGTTCATAGAGTATGTCCTCATTTTTCGCGCACCCCCTTCCATAACCCGGTGTGGCTTCGATGAAGGTTTTAAATAGGCATGGGTCGTACCAGCGTTGAGTATTCTGGTTTTAGTACAAAGGATACCTAACGGTGACAACTGAATTTGTACTGATCCAGTCCTTTTATTTTATTTATTTTTCCTTTCTACTATTTTATTCATTTACTCTCCTATTTTCATATTTATCTTTATCATATTTGTGTCTTATCCGTGTACATTTGCCGTTTTTGTCGGTAAAGGTTGACCTTAACGCGGTCAACTCTTTACCTGCGTTCCCTTTTTAGGTTTCTAGGAAGCGGCCTTTTAAGCGGTTTTAAGTTATTTTCCCCAGCCCCCCTACCACCCTACGTGCGGCCAGTCCGGCCACACAGCTAACTACGGGGGTTGCCCGCGCGACCCGTGCTCCTCAGCTAAGAGGGCCGCGCCTACACCGGCGCCGCCGCTCACTCCCGCTAACTTCCCACCGCTGCGCAACCGGGCTCCCCCGGATGCAAAGCCCGTACAGCCGATGCCGACTCCGGCTCTCTCCTAGAGACAGCGTTCGGCCGCTTAAGCTCCACCTTCCCGTCCTATCCCAGCTTCCGTAGCTCCCGTAGGCCCGCGTCCCGCTCCGTCGTCGTTGGCTGATGACATGAAGACCGTGTCCGACGTTATTCAAAACGTCGACATTAGATAAATCTCCGTACTCGCACGCAAACTGCGAGCCGCCCGCTCTCCTCAAGAACGTCTCTTCGCGTTAGCCAAGCATCACTAGCTACTTATTTCCTTGTAAATTATTTATTTAGTATAAATTCTTTAAATAAAAACATAATGTCTAGACCTGCTAATCCCGCGTCCGGTCATATTAAACCCAAAGGCTTATCCCTAGTTTCTTTTAAAGCTCGTAGCCTTAAGACTAATCTCCCTGAGCTAAAACTGTTCCTTCAGAACAACGAGCCAGACTTATTGCTTCTCCAAGAGACATAGTTTACTCAAAACCGCTCCAGGGGACTCGCTATTCCCAAGTACGCATTCACTCGTAACGATAAGCTCAACTCCGATGGTTTGGGCGGCACTGCTAATAGGTCATTATGAAACTGCCGTTTTGCCGTACTGGCCATTTCAAATGAAAATATTTTTTTTTTTTGACTGATAATTCTAATTTCAAATTAATTTTATTTGACAAACATGGAATTCTTTTTCTAAAATCGTCATTTGTTTAATAGTTAGTGTTTTGTTTTCAACGCATCCGAACATTTTTCGTCATCATGGATAAGTTAAAAATTCGAGTAATTATGGAGTATGAGTACCGTCGTGGCAGCAAAGCGGCACAAGCGGCACGCAACATCTACGACGTTTACGGAGCAAACACTACAAACGAACGCACTACCCGTTATTGGTTTACCCGCTTCCGTTCTGGAAATTTTGACCTGAAAAATGAACCCCGTGGTCGTCCGAAAACTTTGGTTGACAATGACAAATTAAAGGCAATTGTGGAAGCTGATGAAACTCAATCCACGGCTGAATTAGCAGCAGCTTTCGACGTTAGCATCAAAACAATATTGGTCCATTTTCGTCAAATTGGCAAGGTAAAAAAGCTTGACAAATGGGTACCTCACGAACTCAATGACCGCCAGCGCGAAGTACGCGGGGAGACGTGCCTTGCACTGCTCAGCAGGCATACAAATGAAGGAATTCTGAACCGCACTGTTACTTGTGACGAGAAATGGATCCTGTTTGACAATCGTAAGCGCTCAGCAAGTTGGTTGGACCCTGGTTCAGCACCCAAACAATGCCCTAAACGAAAACTTACCCCTAGAAAAGTGATGGTCACTGTTTGGTGCTCTAACGCGGGTGTAATTCATCACAGCTTCTTGCCAAACGGGACAAGCATTACTGCAGATGTGTACTGTGAAGAACTGAACACAATGATGGAGAAGCTCGCACGTCTCCAACCAGCTTTGGTCAATCGTTCGGCTCCACTGCTCCTGCACGACAACGCGCGACCTCATACTGCACAGCAGACGGTCTCCAAGCTACAAGAGTTGGGGTTGGAAGTTCTCCGTCATCCGCCGTACTCACCAGACCTTGCGCCTACAGACTTCTACTTTTTCCAGAATTTGGATAACTTCTTGGCGGGAAAAAAATTCAATACCCGAGAGGCAGTACAAAATGCCTTTGAAGAATTTGTTGCCTCCCGTCCAGCTGATTTCTTCAAGAAAGGCATCAATAAGCTACCAATGCGTAGGCAAAGATGCATTGATTGCATGGGTGATTATTTTGATTAATAGAAATAAAAAATATATAAAAAAACTACGCTTCATTTATTTCGTGAAATACGGCAATTTCATAGGTAAAGACCTAATATTTATTACAAAAGAGGAATCCATTGCTGTCCTCTCCCTACCCCTAACATGAAAGCCACTGTGTGTAGATTTTTTTTTTCACGACTACTAGCTCCATGGGGGAAGCTAACTTTATTCTTCGCTATTCCCTCTCATTCCAGTTCTATCATTTATTCTTCTCGCACTTTCATACTTCATACTTTGTCTTTCTTTCATTCAATCTCTTTCGCAATTTCACGGGTGGGATTCCCGTCTATCTTACTCTAAATATCTAACTACTTTTCAGCTTATATACTATGACAACAGGGTGGAGGATGGGGGTAACACGTAAAACTTTACTCTTTATTTAGTGGAATTATTTGAGAGCATTTCGGTTTTACAATCTATTTGCTCTACAATTTTGTTCTTTAACATTTATAATATTTTTTTTAATATATTTTATTCATAAATTATTTCAAGTATCCAGTTGCTACTTAAGTATTTAATTCTTAATTTGTATTTGTTTTTTTTATATTTCCTATTTTGTTACATTTCTTTCCATTATTTTTAAACTCGATTTTTACATACATGTTAATTATTGTTTTTCTTTTTATTATTACTTTTACATTATAATTATTACTTTTACATTTTTATCATATTAATTTAGAGCTACTGTTCTACACAGTTTACATTATTAAAAAAGTGTTGTAGAATTTATTTCTATACATTTTTTATTCTTACCTCTAATTCACAATTTTTACTATAACCCATTACTTTCTTTTACACCATTACATACTTATGGCTATTTACTTAGGTCTAATTATTCTTAATTACTATTTACAGTTCCTTATTTTGATTGCATATGCTGCCCCAGAAATATTTGTCAAAATATTTTGTCAGCATATTTTACTTTGCGCTTTAACTTTGCGTTTCCTGTTTGGTTTCTTTTGTTTACCCTGTTTAGTTTTGCCTTGACACAGCTAAAGAGGTGGTTGTTTGGTCGCCATTTTTACGTTTGATCCGATTGACTAACCCAGCACACGCCGGAGGGGTATCATTGACTCTACCAGGTCTATCTGTTTCAAAACGGTGTGTTATGCTGCGGTGAGTTTGCACCGAGTGTCTTTGAGTGTCTTGGGGCTTAATCTAGAAAACTTGGTTCCGGTTTCATTATCTGCTAAGATAGCGAAAGTACCCAACCAGCTTCCGATCATGACCCTATTCGTGTAGATTTTTTGCTGTTGATCATCCGCTTGCGATGTGTCTGTCTAATACAGTTAGAAGGGCAGAGCGTAGCCGCGTGGGTTGTTTCCACGAGGACCACCTTATCAATAAGCCACCATTACAATTGCACAAGCGCCTACTGTGGCCGAATTCCAGGCACATTGTGCATTGGATCAGGGGCGAATGATCTTCGACCCTGACCCTCTGCAGGTCTAGGTGCAACACGCTCTTTTCCAGTGTTCTATTCCAGATCTTTGGAGAGACACTCAGGACCACGTGATTGACATGAGGGTTTCTCGTTTTCTTACGAAACTTGACAATCAACCGATCTCCTTCCTTGTCAAGTCCCGCAAAGATGTTCTTGTTTTGGTTCCTGAGCGCTTCCACGATATCGTCGTCCGTGTGCACAGAGAGTACGCTCTGGAGCTGTAGGAGGGGATCCTTGTTTACAACCTCTTCACAGTGTAGGTTTTCTCCCACCTCTTCAAATTTCCGCCTGACCTTTGCCCTCTCTTCGGTCATCCTACAGCTCATGATCACTTTCTGATCTTTGGCTTTTCAAACCCTCTCTACCCGGATCCAGCCATCCTTCACGTTTATTTCATCCCTTACTCTATCCAGGACATTTTCACTGGTGTCGTTTTTACTTCCTGACGAGACAACTATCGAGTGCAGTGTCGTCCGCTCAGAAGCTTCAGCTTTTGATCGGCCGGACACCACCCCCGCATAGCTGTCTGGTCTGTCCCTAGTTGTTGTCTCCTTTTGGGTCTCCATATATTCCTTAAGTTGTTCCATTTTAATGTTATTTTCGGAGAGGCATTCCTGCGTCAATTTTAGCTGAGTCAACAGATCGCAGTGTGATGGGTTTTTAATTGTTGTCTCGGTTTTATGTTCTTCCGCTCTCTTATCTTGTGTCACACCCTGTTTCAAGTCCTTTGCCATTTCCCTCACCAATTCATATAGTCTATCGCACGCCTTTTGTATGTCCCTTTTAATCTCTGTCTTTATATTTCTCGAAGCCTTGAGTTGCTCGTGCGTCTTTTCTCTGCATGCTTTTACCTGTAATAACCATCGTTAATTTTTCTATCATTACCTGCCTAACTCATTTTTGTTATTGTTTTAGAAAAGATTTTTGGGGCGAGGGTTTCAGCTACGTCATCAGTAATTTTGGTGGGAGTACGGTAGAGCGCAATTGTAGTTGCAAACCTTAACAAAAAAAAAGAAATTAAATATATAAAAACTCAGTCTTGATAATAGGGGTGTATATTGTCCCTATTATCGTGTATATTATTTATGTTGTGCATAAATCATTTAATAATTAAAATAAATAAATGTATCAAAATAATAAATAATTATAAAATAATAAAATGTAGAGTCAGCTTGTTCTGAAATTCCCCGATTCAGAGTACCTGGTAGAGTCAATGTTAAACCTAGGACGACGAGACAAAATGAAATAAATAATTTTCCAAACAAAAATAACAAACTAGTATTTTCTAGCTATATAGAGTCCAGATGTAGAGTCCAGCCTCTGTCATGTAACAGGAAACTATGTCCTGATATATCAACTAACACTATTTAAATTGAAAAATAATAATAAAATAAAATACAAAAGTGTAAAAAAAAAATTTTTGTTACTCTATGTAGAGTTACTACAAGGTAGAGCTATCCGGGGCAATATGTCAAGTCTAAACCACGCCCCTCTATGACGCTGGGGGGCCGAGATATACGGGTTTGAAGAAATTCAATATGTCGACCAAGATGGCCGCCACTATTTAGAACGCGTGAATCTCCCGACCCAGACGTCGCAGCAGTACGCACCGTTCTGTAAGTAGATTACCTATGAGTGGTCATCCGATAATCATCATAGCTTCAATCTACATACCAATCAACATACTAGTGACACTAGACCAATCCGCAGGCCTTTGAGGCCATTCTCGCCCTCGGCCATTCAGTCATTATGTTCTGAGACTTTAACTCCAAACATACTGACTGGACGTGCATATCGCCCAACACCAGCGGTATCACTCTCCTTAATATTACTAACTCACTCGACTTATACGTCATCTCTCCCATCACTCCCACTCACTATCCTGACAACCCGAACCACTTTCCAGACATCCTTGATTTTGCAATTGTCAAGCGAATCAACCTCGATCTCAGGTCTATCGAACCGCTCGATGACCTAGGTTCTGACCACCACCCCGTCTCCCTCGTGCTAGGACCGCCTAACGATAACGTTACCTCTCCTAAGACCTTTATCAACTATAAAGGCTTTAAAAATACGATAGTTTCAGCCTTAAAGGCCCCGAACTCTCTCCGATTTCGCCCGATCAATTAGATAGCCCGGATAAAATAGATTCATTAGTCAATTCTCTCACTGATGCTATCAACTCAGCCATCAGTGACAACGAAAAGGTTGCTAAGCAAGGCAAATTCACGCTTCCCTTAGCCGTTAGCAATCTTATTACAGCTAAGAACGTGGCTCTCCGGAGAGCCAGTCTCTATCCCACGCCCGCCTATAGATTAGCTGCGAATCAGCTACAACGTAAAGTTAGGTCTTGCCTTGCGGAACTCCGAGATGCTCAGATAAAAGATATCATGGTGAATATCTCCCTGTCCCACCAAGCGTATTATAGTATGGCCCGAGCCTTACGCGTAGACGCCGCCTCTCATGTCCCTCCTCTCACTTGTCCCGATGGCTCTATCCCCTTCGAAGTCGACGAGAAAGCCAAATGCTTCGCTGACAGCGTTGCCTATCAATGCTCGCCCAGCTCGCAACCCGTGAATCCCTCCCACATCCAGGTGGCGGAGGACGAAGTCCTCCGCAGAGTCTCTCTCCCCATCACCGCAGACCCCGTCACAGTTTCTAATGATGAAATCTCGCTTCTCATTAGAAGTCAAAAGTCCAAAAATGCTCCGGGTGCGGATGTGCCTCAACAGGTGCTTACCTTTTTAGGTGTTATATTCAATGCCTGCTTCGACCTTAGCTACTTTCCAAAAGCTTGGAAAGAAGCGGCAGTCATAAGCATTCCCAAGCCGGGTAAACCTCTTAATATCCCGGCTAATCACAGACCCATCAGCCTCCTCAAGGCCATGTCTAAACTTCTCGAAAGGGTCATATTCTCTCGAATGCGGAACCATCTGTTTCCAACGGCTGGCGATCCTCTCATTATTCCCCATCAGTTCGGGTTTCACGCTAAGCACTCCTGCCCTCAGCAAGTCCATCGAATCGTCGGCTTCTACTCGCGGCGTTTTCAAACGGTCGCAGTCTTCTTTGACGTAGCCAAGGCTTTCGATAAACTCTGGCACAACGGTCTCGTCTATAAACTCTACAAAATAGGCTTACTGGATCGCCTAGTAAGAACAATCGCGTCGTTTCTCAAAGACCGTACGTTTCGATTTCCGCACCCCGTCTCATAAAGGCTAGAGTCCCTCAAGGCTCAGTACTCGCCCCTCTGTTGTATACCGTGTACACTAACGATATTCCCGTCCCGCCGAAAGGCGTCGAACTCGCCCTCTTTGCCAATGACACTGCCCTTTACACCAAAGACCTCAGTGTCCCGGGTCTCACCACCAGACTCCAAAAGGCTGTAAATGCCCTCGGTGCATGGTTTCAAAAATGGCGTATCGATGTGAACCCAGAGAAGAGCACTGCGGTTTACTTCGACTGCAAACACCATGGTATCGCCGATTACAACTCCACATCCGAATGTTAGGCATTCCCATCCCCTGGAAGCGCAATACCAAATATTTAGGCGTCACCTTAGACCAGACGCTTTCTTTCAAACCTCACGTCGATAAAGTAACGAAACTCGCACGTTTTTACTTAGGCCGCCTATATAGTATGTTAGGTAGAAAAAGTGAAATGTCTTTCAGAAATAAACGTACGCTTTATAAGACTTGCGTTAGACCCGTCATGACATATACCTCGCCTATCTTTGCCCACGCCAAACCCTCCGTCCTGCACAAACTGCAGGTAGTTCAAAATCTTTTCTGCCGCAGGGCCACAAACGCACCTTGGTACGTGCGCAACGCGGACCTGCACAGAGATCTTGAACTACCTACAGTGCAACAGCACCTCAAAACACTCTCAGAATCGTTCTTCAAACGCTCCGAAACCCACCCCAATCCCTTAGTTCAAGATTCAGTTTCGTATACTACCCCTGTCTTAGATTGGAAGTTCAAAGTCGCTAGACCGAGAAACGCGCACACGAGCGAACCCACGCAACTAACACTAGATCTCGAAGCCCTTCAGGCCGCAACTTCTAATTCTAATGTATATTCGAATTAATTCAATTTTTAATGTAATTTTGACCATCTTCAGTGCTATGAGCACCTTCAGTGCTATGTAAATCCCAGCGGGTGACCCCCTCTGGGCCCCGCTAGCGCGGCCTCTTTCTCTAATTAGTCGTCGCTCAGATGAAGGCTGTGTGGCAAAAAATTGCACGAGTCATTCAGGGGATTTTTGAGTGGGTAGGGGCTCTGGTAGGCTCGGAGGGAGTCCCACATAACACCGATCGCGCGCGCGGGGTATGCGTCAGAGCATTTTTTATCCTCCCGCCCTCTACGTGGAGGGGAACAAAAAAAACAACAGTGCATTCGGTTTTGTGTTGTTTCTTTTCTATTGTTCCAGACAAGTCAGGTAAATATCAATATCAAATATCATGATAATTAAATTTTTCTTCATTATGTCGATAGATTATTGATCACAGAAGTTTATTTTGCAATAACAACAAATTCGTTGTATTATCACATCTGACCATGTTCTAGGACGGTGTCGATATACTAAATGAATTCATACTAAAGTTATCAAAGTTATTAGGGATAAAATGGGATTAGAGGTAAAACTAACATTAAAAGCAGAATTTTTTACAAAACCAACTATATCCCTTTCAGGTATCTGACCAAGGAACACATTATCCAATGTCTAAATTTGAACTCCAGAAAAAATTGTTAAAATCTTAACTTCTGCTCGGGTAAGGGGGTATTTGGCAGTGGTTTTTAACAATACTTTATAGTTTAATTATATTTTATATTAAAAAAGAAAAAACATTGAGAGATCAACTTTGATATTAATAAAAAAAAATCCGATCATTGGATATTGTAAAATTCGAACCAAAACGAATGTCTGAAAATGATAATGTATATTTTTATAAACTTTACGAGTCATGCATCGTGGGGGCGGAACTGAAAGTAAAGTTCAATATTTCATCCGAGTTGCCAAAACAACAAAAAGTAGGGATACTAGACTTATTATTAAAATATAGTAAATATATTTGAAAAAATGATTTTTTTTTTTAAAAAGGATTAGACGTTTGTCTTTTATCTCACCTGATGGACAGTGACAATGAAGACGAAGGTGTTACAAGTCTATCCACGAGATACCTATTCACTCGACGCTTGAAAGAACTAGGACTACAGTTTTCTGGAAAAACAGACGCAGGCAGTTCATTCCACACCTTTGCGACCCGCACCAAAAAGGAACTATCGAAGCGTTTGGTTCGACTTCTTGGGATATCTACCATAAAGGAATGCAAGGCATGTCTGCGTCTAGTAGTCCAATGTAAGAAAGGTGTGGGTTCAACCTGATCAAAAAGAGCATTCGCGCACTCTCCAAAATGTAATCTTTAGAAGACTGCTAAACTGGCAACTTTCCGACGATGGTCGAGGCTTTGCAGTTTTTTGGTGGTGAGGTCAAAGTTGTTAATAATTTTTCGGGCTCTTCGGTCAACTGCGTCCATCGCTTCTAGTTGGTACGTTGCAGAACCATCCCAAAGGTGGCTACAGTACTCCATACAAGATCGAACTTGAGCTGTGTACAAATTAAGTAGCTGTTCAGGGCTGAAGTATCATCAGAGGATCGAGAGGATTCCCAACTTCTTTGAAGCAGTTTGAGCTATGGACACAATTTGTTGCCCGAAGTTTAGTTGGGACGATATAGTTACACCCAGAAGCCCTAGGTGGTTAGTTAAGGGTACAGAAATATTTTGGAAAGTGGGCGTCAGGTCGAAACTGATCTTTTTCGCGGAGAATAAACACACCTGTGTTTTTGACGGGTTAAATTTGACCAAGTTGGATTCGCCCCAATCGGACACTTTCTTTAAGGCCAAATCCACCCGCTCAGTCATGGACTCTCTCACATCCCGTATTTCTCGAGGACTCGCTCGCGCATTGGACATGTATCTCTCTACAACGGTGCTGTCATCAACGTAACCAATAATGCCTGGGGTTAGCAGGTCATTAATGTGCAGCAAGAATAACGTTGCAGAGAGAACAGATCCCTTAGGTACCCTGGCATTAATTGCCATTAGATCAGAAGAGCAGCCGTCTAAGACTACTCGAAATGACCGTTCCCTCAGAAAATCAGATATCCAGTCGCAGAGCCCTTTAGGTATTCCGTATGCTGGAAGCTTACTCAAGAGACCATCATGCCAGACCCTATCAAAAGCTTTGGAAATGTCTAAGGATACAGCTATAGCTTCACCGTGACCTTCCAAAGCTTCGCTCTATAAGTGAGTGGCATACACAAGAAGATCTCCAGTCGAGCGACCACTGCGAAAACCATATTGGTTATCACTAAGGAGCTCGTTGGACTCAAGGTATGCCAGGAGACGATTGCTCAATACACGCTCCATAACTTTGCAAAGTATGGGGGTGATTCAAATAGGTCGGTAGTTATTGGATCTGCATGGCTTCCCTTCTTTGGTACTGGTTGCACGTTAGCCAGCTTCCAGGATTTAGGGACGTTTCCAGATTCCAAAGAGAGTCGATACATGTGCGTTAGTATGGGAGACAACTCGGCTGCGCAGTGTTTTAAAACAACTGCAGGTATGCAATCGGGGCTGCTGGCCTTATTCACGTCTAAATTCTGCAAGCATTTAAGAAACTCCTTGTGGCGAATATGAACGATACCCATTTTGGGTCCGAACTGAGGTAACTGGGGTGGGACTTTACCTTGACTATTTAGACGTGAATAGTCTTTAAAAAGATTAACAAAAAGGTCTGCGTTCTCTTTTGCGGTGTGGGCCAGTGAACCGTCAGGCTTCCTCAGTGGTGGCAGCGATGGGCGATAAAAGTTCGACTCAACTGACTTGGCCAGAGACCAGAACGCTTTGCTTCCTGAAGGATGTGACGCTATCTTGGATTCGCGCTTCTTGAATTAGGTAACTGTAATGTGGCTTAGGTGACAATTAAAATGTCAGATACCACGCCAATTCATAGGCCGCCATATAGAGTGTCGAGCAGACAGCATGAAATAATTAGAGAACAAGTCGCTGAAATGTGAGAGAATAGTATTATAAGAGAATCGCAAAGTCCCTTTGCCTAGCCCGTAGTCTTGGTAAAAAAATCAGACAATACGTGGCAATTTTGCATAGACTATCGTCAGGTGTATAAAAGAGTTGTTATAGATACTTATCCGATCCCGCGCATAGAGGACCTAATCCCATATTTAAACGGAGGTAAGTTTTTTCCAGATCTAGATCTAAATTCTGTCTATTAGAAATTGAAAATCAAGGAAGACGATAAATATAAAACGGCATTCATAACACCATCCGGGTTATATTAATGTCCTCTCTTTTGGGTTAAAAACGAGTGCGGCAATTTTCCAACGAACTATGGATAAAGTACTGGCAGGCTTGAAATAAAAGAACGCCATAGTATATATTGATAATATTGTTGTGTTCGGTAAGACCTGTACAGGGTGACTGGTGACATATTTTAGATATTGAAGGAGAGCACTCTCTACTTGATTTTGGTCATAATTATGTAAGAAAAATTAGGTACTTAATTTTTCACTAAAATTCCCTATAAATAAATAAAGTTTTGTTACTTTACCTACACTTTTCCCGACGCCTGAGTCAAACGCGGCACGAGACCTGGCACGCGGATCGCGGCGCGCACAAAATAGTTTCCCCGCCACACCGCAAACTCCAAACAGCAAACTCACTTTCAAATTTATTATGGTTTCGATGCAAGAAATGTTTTTGACAATCAAAAAACTAACTTATTGTTTCGAAAATGTTATGTTTTTCTATTTCCGGATAAAATTGTAATTTAAGCGTATTTTGTAATTTATTAAAAATTACAAAAGTATAAAACCTAGTATTGAAGCACTCCTGAAAAATACCATAAACGATAAACGTAATTATTTTAAAGCGTTTAATCAATTTTCCAGCCCAATATGTACTGCTGGAAAGACACTTAATCAAATATACTGAATCAAGCCTCCCATACACAAATATCTAAAATTAAAACCAAACTTGTAAAATATACAGATTGATTTAATAAAACTAATTGTGGGAGAAACCGATATACAGAATCAGCCCCAAGTCCGGCTTCGCGAAAGACCAGGAGACTGTTAGGACCCAAGGTCTAACTCGAAGAAGGACCAGGTTAGGATCCCGGACACAGTGTATACCAATTTTATGTGCGCCAGCTGGGAAAGTGACAAATTGTGGCCTTGAAGCCACTGAAATTTAAATACAGTTTAAAATGAAACGCGGGTAGTCGCAACGTTAACACGCAGATTTAGTGTCCTTGCATTTTTAATTAATTATATTTGTATTTTAACTAGTTTAAACTAACTAATGTTATAATCAGCTGCATAACTCACCTGCACTCTCTAAAACACTTTCTCCAATCAATATATCCAAAGTAACAGAGCATCTGTAAGACAACATGGAAGCACTAGCCAAAATGTTTGAAACACGCTTTAGTGAATATGAGAGCAGACTGGATAAAGTCGCTGGTAAATCTCCTGTACATGCTGATCTCCTCACACTGTCCCAAGACTTCATGTCCTTCAAGTCATCGGTCTGGCAAATGTTTAAGCAGCTGAAGTTAGCGATTGAATCTCTCACTCTTGGCCAAGACAGACAAGAAACAGCATCACGAAGAAAGATACTCCTATTCCATGGCATTCCTGAGAAGCAAAATGAAAAGATCTATGATGTGGTCAATAAAGTTATAACCGACCAAATGAAGATGAACAATGTTAATAGTAACCACATACAAGTTTGTCATCGGTTAGGAAGGTCTTCAACTGGCAAAACTAGACCAATTCTTGCTCGGTTCACTAATGTGGAGACTCGCCACAGCATTTGGGATAGCAAGACCTGCTTGAAGGGTACAGGAATCACCATCTCTGAGTTCCTGACCAAATCAAGGCAGCAAGTATTTGTCTCAGCTCGCAAACACTTCGGTATCACTAACTGTTGGACAGTCGAAGGTAAAATTTTAATTAATCTTCCTGACAAATCCAGGCTGAAGATAGAAACTATGACTTCCCTCGAACAAATCATCTCCCAGTATCCGAGTTGTGAAGTTTCTGGGCTCTCTGCACAGGCCACCGCTTCTATGCCCGCTGCAATTTCGCCTAAGAGAACTCGGCGCCGTCATTAAGATCTTTTCAATACAATATATTCATTATCTTGTCACAGAATTAGCCATCTTCCCAATTAGTTTGTCTTATAATTTTTTTTACTAGCTGTTATGTCGGTAATTCTCAGTTGTCTATTTTTGTTTTTGACCTCATTGTTTATTTACTTTTTCAACTTGACAACTAAAATATCACTTGACAGCTAAACAAGGTGACGTCCGGCTACGGCTGCGTTCTGTTTTGTACTCATTTATACCTGTGTCTGCCGTACTCACCAATAGTGGCAAGTCTTGTGTATTAATTTTGTATTTTTAATTATCGCATAACATTTTTTCTTACTTGATTCTGTTTCAATATTTAAATTATTTTTTTCTGTTTTAATTTGATGTTTTTATATTGCTGCGTATGGTGAGTTATGCATAATAATCTATTTAATTTATAACTCATTTATAGACTCTTATTTATTGTATGTAGTATATTGTTATTAAATTCAATGAACATAAGTAGTGATATTGACAACAGTTTTCTTTCTTGTTCATCTTCCTGTAGCTTCTCTAGTGCAGAAAGTCGTCTATCACCGCCTCTGACTTTGCATGACCAACTTTCCTCCGCTTATCAAAGTCACCCACTTAATCTGAAAATCGCTCACATAAATTCCCAAAGCATTCCCAGTCACTATTCCGACCTCCTGTCAACGTTCAGTAGCGACAATGTAGACGCACTGTTAATCTCCGAATCGTTCCTCAAACCTTCCCTCCTTTCCACTCAATACTCTCTTCCAGGATTTGTCCTCATTCGTAATGATAGAACCGGTAAGGGGGGCGGTGGAGTTGCTATCTATCTTCGTGCCGACATACCTTATAGAGTCGTTTTCGCTTCCCCCTCTCTTTACTCGGAGTCTGCTGAATACCTCGGTATTGAAGTCTCTGTGCGTCATACCAAGTTATTACTGACAGTTTTCTATAGCCCAAATATGAACATAAACTACTTCGAAGCTCTCGAAAAAATTCTTTTCGATATATGTCCGCTATATGAGCGCTATATATACTTAAGCTAGGTGACTTCAATACGTGCATTCTAAAAAACAACTCCCGTTCCCACAAACTTGAATCTCTTTTATCTTCATTTAACTTATCTATTTTACCCCTTTCTCCCACCCATAGTTTTCCGAATTGCGTTCCTTCTCTAATTGACCTAATGATAGTATCATCTCCTTTTAACGTAGCAAATCACGGTCAACTTGCAGCTCCTTTCTCCTACCACGATCTTATATTCTTATCCTACCGAGTACGCCTTCCCAAATGTAAACCACAAATTTTACTCCTCCGCAGCTACAACAGTATAGACTTTGGGTCTTTGCAGCGTGATGCTAGTACCATCGACTGGGCACCCGTCTTAAATAAATGTAATATAGATGACATGGTTGGTTGCTTTAATAAACTTATTCTGGATTTATATGACCATCACGCACCTCTGAAGCGTATAAAAATCAAACATAACCCTGCACCATGGCTTTCCGACTCCATTAAGCAAGCTATGTCGACCAGAGATAAGGCGAAGAGAAGATATAAGCGTTGTCCATCAGAACGCAACTTAATCAGCTACAAGAACCTTCGGAATCATTGCAGCCGCCTGTGTCGAGATGCCAAGAGACAATACTTTCATTCTTCACTCGTCAACCATAGCACTGCAGAAGTTTGGAAATTTTTAAAGTCTGTAGGTATAGGTAAATCTCCTTTAGCTTCCCCTAATAGTATTGACTTAAATGACCTAAACAAACATTTTTCCATTCCTCCAGTTGACATATGTCTTAACACTAAAGCCATAACCTTAAATGATTTAATGAATGTTCATGACACACACCCTCATTTTTCTTTCACAAATATTACTGAAGATCAGGTTAGGAAATCAGTTCTCTCCGTCTCGTCATCGGCGGTTGGTGATGACAACATATGTTCAAGGATGATCACCATGATCTTACCTACACTTCTGCCTATTCTCACCTACATTTTCAACCATTCACTCAAAACGAATACTTTCCCATCCTCCTGGAAACGTGCCACTGTTATCCCACTACCTAAAGTCTCTAACCCTACTACACTGTCACAGTTCCGTCCTATATCCATTCTTTCTTTCCTCTCCAAAGTCCTCGAACATGTTGTCCATCATCAACTCTCTATATTTCTATCGACAAACAATATTCTCAGTCAATTTCAGTCCGGTTTTCGACCAGGGCATAGCACAGTATCTGCCCTCATTAATGTGACTGACGACATTCGATGGGCAATGGAGAATAGATCTCTTACACTGCTTGTGTTGCTTGACTTCAGTAGTGCTTTTAATTCAGTAGACTTTGACATTCTCCTCGCCATATTAAAATCTATTAATATTTCCTCTTCTGCAGTTGCTTGGTTTAATTCCTATCTTCGGGGTCGTTCCCAACGGGTCCGCCTTAATGAGTCTTACTCTAACTGGTGTGATCTAGTTGCTGGCGTGCCACAGGGTGGCGTTCTCTCTCCTTTACTTTTCTCTGTTTTTATTAACTCCATAACCAAGGTTTTGTCATGTAATTTTCATCTTTATGCTGATGACTTGCAAATTTACCGCCACTTTACAGTCTCCGAAGCTAGCTCTGCTATCGTTGAATTCAACATTGAACTCAAACGTATAGGTGACTGGGCCAAATCTTACGGCTACAGGTAAATCCATGCAAGACTCAAGCAATGATTTTAGGCAGTCGGCACGTGCGCGGTTGTCTTGACATTTCTAATTTACCTTCTTTGACCCTGGACAATATACCCATTGCTTTCACAGAATCAGTGAAGAATTTAGGTGTACTCTTCGACGCAAATCTCACATGGCGTGCTAACGTCTGTGAAATCAGCCGTAAAGTGCACTACTCATTGCATAAATTAAAGGTCCTTCAGACTTTTCTGCCCTTACAAACCAAGATCTCTTTGACAAACACTGATTTTACCTATCATCGACTACGCTGATGTATCTTACCTGGATGTCACTGAAGAGCTTCTGGATAAATTGGAACGCCTACAAAAATCTCTGTATCCGCTTCGTTTTCGGGCTTAAAAAATTCGATCATGTTTCAGAATACCGCAAAAAGCTTCAGTGGCTCCCCATCCGCTTGCGTAGAAACACCCGTATCCTCTGTACCCTTTTCAATGTCCTTTTTAACCCATCCTCTCCAGTTTACCTGTGTGAGCGGTTCTCGTTTACCCATTCTAATGATGCGTTTTGTAGAGCACATAAACGTACTCTCCTTCAAATTAAATCTCATAAAACTGATTTCTACTCCTACTCGTTCACTGTTCATGCTGTCAGATTGTGGAATTCTTTACCTTACCATATACGCGAGTCAAAATCATTGCCTATCTTTAAAAAAAGAGTTAAAGAACACTATTTGTCTCAAACCTAAGACTTACTATACTACTATCATTTTATTTCCAACTTGTGTTCTTAATGTACATTCCTTGATAATCACTGATGACCAACAACTTAAGTTTGTATTTCAGGATCAACGAATATGTTTATCTATTCATTGATATTTTGTATGTATTAATATTATATAATATATACGTATGTTTATGTATGTTTGAATGTATTTATATTTTTAATATTGTTATAATTGTAATAATTTATAATCACTATGTTTGTTAATATTTGTATGCAGTACGCACTAAATTTGTTAATCTGTCACACTTTCCAGCCTCAGGCTAGCTGGAAGAAATTTCTTTTAGAAATAAGCTGTGCCTTTGTACATTATCTTTCACTTATTTTTAGTTTATTTTTTATATTTTCTAATGTGTGTACATAAATCGTTAAATAAATAAAAATAAATAAGATGTTGCAGTACCCTTCGTAGCCCCGAAGACACCACGACCTAACGAACCATGACGTGACACCCGACTTGATCGAGTGCAGGTCTGGAGCATATTAAAGACAACACTTCTTCAAAGGAACGTTTATTGCGGCTACAAATAAAACCTTATGAATAACCCTGTGAACCGCAATTGTTCCTGGAGTTCAGCTGCTTTCATCAAACCTCTTTAAAGGCCTCCGGATTCACCGAGCAGCGCTTACGTCTTCTTAGGTCTTCACTGGCCTCCGGATGCACCGAACAGCACTTTCTTCCAGTTGGAATCTTCTGAATGTTATCTTGCTTCTTATTAGTTGCTTCTTTGTTCTTTCTTCTTATTAGATGTTTTTTCTTCGCTTGCGGGCATCGAACTCATTTCCGTAGTTTTTTTTCTTTTTTTGCCGCCGAAGCGACACCCTCACGAGAGGGAGGCGGAAGATGCGCCGTAGGAACAAACCGACCTCTGCGGGGGTGATGTGGGACTCACCAGAATGGCACCTACCCACTAAAAACCACCTTGTTGGCTGTGTGGGAATTTTACCGTTAGCCTTCATCGGAAGCGATACCCGTTGGGAGGTGGGTGCGCTGGCGGAGACTCGCTAGCGGGTGGTCCACCGGATGTGAAAGTTGCACTGAAGGTGCTCAAAGGGACATGAGTTAGGGCCGTGAAACCGGGGCTGCGCAGAGGTCGGCCGAAGCTTGACTTAGACTTATCAATTCATTTAAATGAATCTATAATGAATTGAGAAGAGAACTATGCTCCGCCAGAGCTAGCAGTCGCTCTGTAGGAGAATGTGAAGCTCTAAGTTTACGGGCTAAAACTGAAATTTCCCTAACATCAATATTTTTGATAGCGTCGCAAACGATACGCATATCGTCTGCTACGGAGGGTTGAGGAGTGGAATTCATTGGGCGAGGAGCCGGGATGGGATTCTGGTGTGCAGCGGGGCACTGCCTCCGATTCTCTGGGGCAGGCT
Organism: Marasmarcha lunaedactyla; assembly: GCA_923062675.1. Taxonomy (NCBI): domain Eukaryota; kingdom Metazoa; phylum Arthropoda; class Insecta; order Lepidoptera; family Pterophoridae; genus Marasmarcha; species Marasmarcha lunaedactyla. The sequence continues at coordinate 5,165,923 of OV281344.1, forward strand.
TGGGCTGAGTAGGCTTTGCAGCCGGAGGAACCGGGCTACGCAGCGGCGGAAAGTTTTTCTGAGATAGGGGCGGGGCCTGTTTGGGTGCCGCCCTCTTATAATTAAAACGCATACTACGGGGTGCACGAGGGCAGCCCCTGTAATTTGCGGTGTGGCCGGACTGACCACAAAGCACGCAATCGGGAGGAGAGGGAGTTCCAGGAGTGCGATTGCACTCCTTGGTGAAGTGAGGGACCAGGCACTTGACGCACATGGGCGGGGCGGCGCAGTTGGCTGCCGCATGCCCATAAAACTGGCACCGGTGGCACTGGCCGGGGTGACCGCGGCGATGCGGCATCTCGAACTTGATCCCAGAGAGGCCGCATATGGTGCTGACCTCTTTGAAGATCGTCCTGGACTTGGGGACGTTGGCTAGAACCACCAAAGCAAGAGGGTGACGCCTTCCGTACCTGCTGTGCATTTTATGCACGGCGAGTGCTGGGAAGCCTTGGGCCTGCAGATCCTCCAGGATAGTTTCGTTCGATAATTCGAACGGGACTCCCCTCAGTACCGCTCTGAACTTACGCTCTTCTGGGAGAGCGTAACTGTGGTAAGCATTTTGCTTACCGGTGAGAAGCTTTGTTAAAGCACGGAAATCGTCTAACGACGAGACAATGATCTTAATAGATTCACCGAATTGGTCGCTCGGGTGTAGAGGATCTTGTGCTCTCTGCACAATGTCGAGACCTCAGACTATTTACCCTTATTCCAAAGGAATACGGGTGGTGGGACCTGAGGCTTGACTGAAGCTGGGGTAGGGGATGCAGTCACTTTGAGTGACATTAATGGGGCCGGGGTGGGTGTTGCAGGCACCGGGGTAGCTGGCGTTGAAGTCGCCGCGATGGGTGTTGAAGACACCGGGACGGGCATTGAGGACGCCGGGGCTTGTTTCGAGCGCTTTTTAGAGCGCTTCTTAACGAGGGTGAATGAGGGTGGCTCGGAGCCAGTTGGGGTGGCGTCCGAGGATGACTCGGTCGCGAGTGCGCGCTTGTGGTGCGAAGGGGCGTCTACTTCACACTCCATGTCACTGGAGGAGGGAGACGCGGGAGGGCCTAAGACCAGAGGGGTCTGGGTAACTGGGGTGGCTTGAACGACCGGAAGGTTAAGTGGAGCGAGTTGAGGGAAAATAATACAGAGTGACAGCAACAGTACATTTGGGTCAGAGATGGGGCTTAAAACGGCAAGGCCATCAGTGAGTTTCTTCACAAGGTCTTGAACTTTCGGAGACATTGCGGAGGGCAAAGACATTGCGGAGGGGTTGAGGAGTGACAAAAATATATAAATATATATACTATGAACCTACCAACGAAGACTAACTACCTAAAACACGCGGTAGGGGGATTGGGGACGACGCGGATAACTTACTCGAACTCGAAGACTCGAAGTCGATCGGCAACGACGGGCTGTTGGCGACGATGTCGAAGATGCGTCGTGAAAATGACGGCCCTATGAAATTTAGGAAGATACGGTACGAGACTACACGTCGTGAAAACGGCGGTATAAAAAAATGGGGGCGCTCAACTAGTGTGGGGACTAGATAGAGGGCGGAATGGAGTCTGCGATCGACGTGCGCACGAAACCGAGACAGTTGATTTCCGTAGTTTTTTTTTTTGTTCCCCGTTTGGGCAGGAGGCAAAAAATGCATTTCCGCATGCCTCTCGCTTGCGTTACAAGGCATCCGGGACTAGCTCCTAATGAGCACTACCCGTTAAAAAACCCCCTGTCGGCTCGTGCAATTTTTTTGCCATTCAGCCTTCATCTGAGCGACGGCCAATTGGAGAAAGAGGCCGCGCTAGCGGGGCCCAGAAGGGGTGACCCGCTGGGATTACATAGCACTGTAGGTGCTCAAAGCACTGAAGGTTAATACGTAGCACTGAAGGTGCTCAAAATGAAAATCAATAATTAAAATAAAAATTAAAAAATTGCAAAATAAAATTGAGTTAATTCGCATTTACGTTAGAATTAAGATTTACGTTAGAATTAGAATTTACGTTAGGATTAGAATTTGCGGCCAGAAGGGCTTCGAGATCGGCTGACAGTCTGGTGGAAGAGTACGCTTGCGCATTCCTAGGCCTAGCGACTTTGAATTTCGAATCTAAGACAGGAGTAGTATATGAGACTGAATCACGAACTAGAGGATTGGGATGGGTTTCGGAGCTTTTGAAGAACGCTTCAGAGAGTGTTTTGAGGTGTTGTTGTACTGTAGGCAGTTCAAGATTTCTATGCAAGTCCGCGTTACGCACGTACCACGGTGCGTTTGTGGCCCTGCGGCAAAAGAGGTTTTGAACTACCTGCAGTTTGTGCAGGAGGGAGGGTTTGGCGTGGGCAAAGATTGGCGAGGCATATGTCATGACGGGTCTAACGCAGACCTTGTAAAGTGTACGTTTGTTTCTGAAAGACATTTAACTTTTTCTACCTAACATGCTATTTAGGCGGCCTAAGTAGTGACGAGCGAGTTTCGAAACTCTTTCGACGTGTGGCTTGAAAGAAAGCGTCGGATCTAATGTGACGCCTAAGTATTTAGTACTGCGCTTCCAGGGGATGGGAATGCCTAACATTCGAACGTGGGGATCGCCAGGGGGACGACGGCGATTGTGGTCGAAGCGCATCGCAGAACTCTTTTCAGGGTTCACATCGATGCGCCATTTTCGAAACCATACACCAAGGGCGTTTACGGCCTTTTGGAGTCTGGTTACAAGGTGCGGAATTTTGGTACAGCCTTTGGTATAGATTGCGGTGTCGTCGGCAAAGAGGGCGAGTTCGACGCCTTTCGGCGGGATGGGAATGTCGTTGGTGTACACGGTGTACAACAGAGGGGCGAGGACTGAGCCTTGAAGGACTCCAGCCTTTATGGGACGAGGCGCGGAAAGCGTGCCTTCATGTTTAAATCGAAACGTACGGTCTTTGAGAAACGACGCTATTAACCTGACTAGGCGATCCGGTAAGCCTATTTTTTAGAGTTTATAAACGAGACCGCTGTGCCAGACTTTGTCGAAAGCCTTGGCTACGTCAAAGAAAACCGCGACTGCAAAACCGTCAAGTATGTACTCGACGATTCGATGGACTTGCTGAGGGCAGGAGTGCTTAGCGCGAAAACCGAACTGATGGGGAATAATGAGAGGATCGCCAGCCGTTGGAAACAGATGGTTCCGCATTCGAGAGAGTATGACTCTCTCGAGAAATTTAGACATTGCCTTGAGGAGGCTGATGGGTCTGTGATTAGCCGGGATATTCATAGGTTTACCCGGCTTGGGAATGCCTATGACTGTTGCTTCTTTCCAAGCTTTTGGAAAGTAGCTATGGTCGAAGCAGGCAAAATGATAGCTAACAAGGTAAGCACCTGTTTTTTTTTTTTTTTTTTGTTCCCCTCCGCGGGAAGGGCAGGAGGATAAAAATGCTCTGACGCATACTCTGGCGCGATTCCACAGTTATGTGGGACTCGTCCCGACGCCTACCAGAACCATACCCACTAAAAACCCCCTGTCGGCTCGTGCATTTTTGCCACTCAGCCTTCATCTGAGCGACGGCCAATTGGAGAAAGAGGCCGCGCTAGCGGGGCCCTTAAGGGGTCACCCGCTGGGTTTTACATAGCACTGAAGGTGCTCAAAACAAATGAAAAGTAAATAATAAACATTAAAAATTGACAATTAAATTTGAATTAATTCAGATTTACGTTAGAATTAGAATTTACGTTAGAATTAGAATTTGCGGCCTGAAGGGCCTCGAGGTCTAAAGTTAATTGCGTACGTTCGCTTGTGTGCGCGTTTCTCGGTCTAGCGACTTTGTATACCGAATCTAAGACAGGAGCAGTATAAGAGACTGAATTTCGAACTGGTGGATTGGGATGGGATTCGGCGCGTTTGAAGAACGATTCTGAGAGTGTTTTTAGGTACTGTTGAACTGTAGGTAGTTCAAGATCTCTGTGCAGGTCCGCATTGCGCACGTACCAAGGTGCGTTTGTGGCCCTGCGACAGAAGAGGTTTTGAACCACCTGCAGCTTGTGCAGGACGGAGGGTTTGGCGTGGGCAAAGACTGGCGAAGCATATGACATGACTGGTCTAACGCAGACCTTGTAAAGCGTACGTTTTTTTCTGAAGGACATTTTACTTTTTCTACCTAACATACTGTAAAGCCGGCCTAGGTAAAAACGTGCGAGTTTCGTTACTCTATCGACGTGAGGGTTGAAAGAAAGCGTCTGGTCTAAGATGACGCCTAAATATTTAGTACTGCGCTTCCAGGGGATGGGAGTGCCTTGCATTCTCACTTGGAGATTGTCGGGGATACGACTGCGTCTGTAGTCGAAGTAAACCGCAGAGCTCTTCTCTGGGTTCACATCGATACGCCATTTTTTAAACCAAGCACCGAGGGCGTTTACAGCCTTTTGAAGTCTGGTGACGAGACCCGAGGCTCTGCGGCCTTTGGTGTAAAGGGCGGTGTCGTCGGCAAAGAGAGCAAGTTCGACGACTTTCGATGGAATGGGAATGTCGTTAGTGTATACGGAATACAAAAGAGGGGCGAGGACTGAGCCTTGAGGGACTCCAGCCTTTATGGGACGAGGCGCGGAGAGCGTGCCTTCATGTTTGAAACGAAACGTGCGGTCTTTGAGAAACGACGCGATTATCCTAACTAGGCGAGCCGGTAAGCCTATTTTATATAGTTTATAAACGAGACCGCTGTGCCAGACTTTGTCGAAAGCCTTGGCTACGTCAAAGAAAACTGTGATCGTTTTCTTTCGTTTCGGATAGAAGCCGTCGAGTATGTACTCGACGATTCGATGGACTTGCTGAGGGCAGGAGTGCTTAGCGCGAAAGCCGAACTGGTGGGGAATTATGAGAGGATCGCCGTCCGTTGGAAACAGATGGTTCCGCATTCGAGAGAGTATGACTCTCTCGAGAAGTTTAGACATTGCCTTGAGGCTGATGGGTCTGTGATTAGCCGGGATATTAAGAGGTTTACCCGGCTTGGGAATGCCTATGACTGTCGCTTCTTTCCAAGCTTTTGGAAAGTAGCTAAGGTCGAAGCAGGCATTGAAAATATAGCTAACAATATAAGCACCTGTTGAGGCAGGTGCTTAAGTGCGTGGTTGGAAATACCATCCGCACCCGAAGCCATTCTGGACTTTTGACTTTTGATGAGAAGCGAGATTTCATCATTAGAGACTGTGACGGGGTCGGCGGTGATGGGGAGAGAGTTTCTACGGAGAACTTCATCCTCCACCGCTTTGATGTGAGTGGGATTCGCGGGTTGCGTGCTGGGCGAGCATTGAGACGCAACGCTGTCAGCGAAGCATTCGGCTTTCTCTTCGTCTTCGAAGGCGATAGAGCCATCGGGACGAGTGAGAGGAGGGACGTGAGAGGCGGCGTCTACGCGTAAGGCTCGGGCCATTCGATAATACGCTTGGTGGGACGGGGAGATATTCGCCATGAGATCGTTCATCTGGGCGTCTCGGAGTTCCGCGAGGCGAGATCTAACTTTGCGTTGTAGCTGATTCGCAGCTGTTCTATAGGCGGGCGTGGGATATTTCTTGGCTCTCCGGAGAGCCGCGTTCTTAGCTTTAATAAGATTGCTAATGGCTAAGGGAAGCGTGGGTTTGCCTTTCTTAGCAACCTTTTCGTTTACACTGATGGCTGAGTTGATAGCATCAGTGAGAGAATTTACTAACGAATCTATTTTATCCGGGCTATCTAATTGATCGGGCGAGATCGCGAGCGGAGAGTTTGGGGCCTCTAAGGCAGAAACTATCGTATTTTTAAAACTTTTCCAGTCGGTAAAGGTCTTAGGAGAAGTGACGTTAACGTTAGGCGGTCCTAGCACGAGGGAGACGGGGTGGTGGTCAGAACCTAGGTCATCGAGCGGTTCGATAGACCTGAGGTCGAGGTTGATATGCTTGACGATTGCAAAGTCGAGGATGTCCGGAGAGTGGTTCGGTTTGTCGGGATAGTGAGTGGGAGTGATAGGGGAGACGACGTCTAAGTCGAGTAAGTTGGTGATGTCGAGGAGAGCTATACCGCTTTGGTTGTTTGATAGGCACGTCCAGTCAGTATGTTTGGAGTTAAAGTCTCCGAACATAATGACTGAACGGCCGAGGGCGAGAATGGTCTCAAAGTCGCTGCGGATAGGTTTGGTGCCACAAGGTATGTAGACTGAAGCTATGATGATGGTCGGATGACCAGCCATAGCCAATCTACATACGGTGGCTTCCATGTTGAGGAGAGGACAGCAATGGAATCCTCTTTTGTAGTAGATAGCGGTGCCGCCGAAACCGTCGCAGTTAGGCCTATCGTTACGTGTAAACGCGTACTTAGGAATAGCGAATCCCCTGGAGCGATTAGGATTGAGCCATGTCTCCTGGAGAAGTAAAAGATCTGGGTCGTTGTTCTGAAGGAACAGTTTGAGCTCGGGAAGGTTGGTGCTTAGGCTACGAACGTTAAAAGATATTAGGGATAAGCCCTTGGGTTTGATACGACAGGACGCGGGATTCGCGGGTCTAGACATTATAATTTACTTATTTATGAATTTATACAAAAATAAGAATTTACAACGAACTTAGGAGCGAGTGATGCTCGGCTAACGCGAATAAACGCTCTTGAGGAGAGCGGGCGGCTCGCAGTTTGCGTGCGAGTATGGAAATTTCATTAATGTCTACGTTTTGGATGACGTCGAACACGGTCTTCATGTCCTCAGCCAACGATGACTGAGGTGCGGATGGCGGAGCGGGACGCGGCCTTACGGAAGCTACGGGAGCTGGAATGGGTCGGGAAGGTGCAGGCGGGACGGCCGGACGCTGCTTCCAAGACAGAGCCGGAGTAGGCGTCGGCTGGACGGGCTTTGCTTCGGGGGGACCCCGGTTGCAAAGCCCGTCAGCAGAAGTTAGCAGGAGTGAGCGGCGGTACCGGTTTAGGCGCGACCCTCTTGGTGGTGGAGCGCGGAGCGCGCGGGCAACCCCTGTAGTTAGCTGTGTGGCCGGACTGGCCGCACAGCACACAGGCAGGGGGGGAAGTGGATTCGGGAGTGCGAGTGCACTCCTTAGTGATGTGAGGATCCAGGCACTTTACGCACCTGGGGGGAGCTGAACAGTTAGCCGCTGCGTGGCCATATAGCTGGCAGCGGTGGCACTGCCCAGGGTGACCGCGGGGGTTGGGACGCTCGACGGAGATGTTCGAGAGTCCGCAGATTGTGCGAGCTTCTTTGAAAATCTCCTTCGAGTTGGGAGTATTTGACAGGATTACTAAAGCTAAAGGAAAACGCCTACCGCGGTTGGAGTGCATCTTGTGCACTGCTGTGACCGGGAAACCCTGAAACTTAAGGTCATCGAGAATGTCTTCGTTACTGAGTTCGAACGGGACGCCCCGTAGTACTGCGCGGATCTTACGCTCCTCCGGGAGGGCGTAGGTGTGATATGCGATTTGATTTACCGAGAGTAACCTGGTAAACGCGCGGAAGTCGTCGACGGTCGCTACTTGAATTTTGATTGTATCGCCAGCGTTGGCGGCTTTTAAGTAATTAATTTTGTGCTCTTTGCACAAGTTTGAAACCGCGGCCCAGCGCGCTTTTTCACGCAAGAATACGGGCGGAGGGAGCTGAGGCTTCGGCGGGACGGGAGTGCAGCGCGTCGCTGGCTTCGATGTGACCGACGGAGACGCGGTTACTACGAGCGATTTTAACGGCGCGGGGGCTGGTGTTGAAGACACCGGGGAGGGCTCGGGTATTGAAGATACCGAAGCTTTCTTCGAGCGCTTCTTGGAGCGCTTGGCGACAAGTTGAAACGCGGGCTCAGGAGAGCCGGTTAAGGTGATGGCATCTGACGAAGAATCAGACGCGGGTTCGGAGTCGCTCCCGGGAGCGGTACGCTTACGACGCGACGCGTGAGAGGATGCGACCGATTCGCAGTCCATCTCGGACGAGGCGGGAGACGCGGGAGAGCTGTAGACCTGAGGGGTCTGAACGTTGGTGTCCTGAAGGGCCGGGGTTGAGGCCTGAGGGGCCGGGGACGCGATAGTTGCCTGTAAGGCCTGCGTTAGAACGTCATCTGATATGCTGATGCCGGACGCAACGAGCGCCTGGGCGAACGACCTAGCAAAGTTTACCAAGCTTTGCTGGTCCATTGGGAGGGCTTGGTCCTACGATATATAATATATATAAATATACAAGAATGCCTAGGTTCCCTAGCAAACCTAGCACCTAAACCTCCCTACCCGCGGTAGGGGGCTGGGGACGACGCGAAGTGGTGCCCCTAGCTCGGACAGCACTGTACCGTCACCCTGGGAAAGGCCCAAGTGCAATGGGATCGGGTCAGCCGGTTTCTCCTTGGCCTGAAGGGCCTTGGAAGCGCACCGGGGTAACACTATCAGGCTTAGTTGTCACCGTTAAGTATCCACCTGATCAAACGCGAGTCTACTACGGAGTGTGTCGTCAATAAATTGACAACAAAAACCGGCCATAGACCTGACGGAGTTGGGTTGCACTAAAAGTGCGGGATTGACTACGTTACGACCGGCCTGAGCCGGCCGCAGAGCGAGTCTCTGACTACGTACAGGCGCCAAGCGTCAAGTACGCAGCCAGAAAGACAGCCCGAGTCTTGCAAACCACTATCGAATTTAATCGACCGCGGTAAGCTCAACCCTGTTGTTGCTGCACTCACCGAGGTGAGGTTTTTACTTCGAGGGGTGCACAGAGTGCGGGATTGACTACTTTACGACCGGCCTGGGGCCGCCCGCAGAGCGAGTCTCTGACTACGTACAGGCGCCAAGCGTCAAGTACGCAGCCAGAAAGACAGCCCGAGTCTTGCAAACCACTATCGAATTTAATCGACCGCGGTAAGCTCAACCCTGTTGTTGCTGCACTCACCGAGGTGAGGTTTTTACTTCGAGGGGTGCACAGAGTGCGGGATTGACTACGTTACGACCGGCCTGGGGCCGGCCGCAGAGCGAATCTCTGACTACGTAGCAAGCGCCAAGCGTCAAGTACGCAGCCAGAAAAACAGCCCGAGCTTCGCGAACCACTATCGAATTTAATCGACCGCGGTAAGCTCAGCTCTGTTGTTGCTGTGCAAGAGACCGACTTACTTGCAGCCGATCGAAACCGACCGCAGAGTAAGCCCTAAAGAGGCTAACAGCGTATGAGTATTGCTACGAGTTGACGTCTAGAGACGACAATCGTGACTCAATTGCTGGAGCGACCGCGAACACGTCCGAGCGGGGCCGGACGCAGAACAGATCTGAGAGTGGCGTTTGAGTATTGATACGAGAGAAGTCGTGAGACAACAATCTTGACTCGGCAGCCGGGAGCGACCGTCAACACGTCCGAACGGGTCCGGACGCAGATCGGGTCTGAAGCACCTGTTGAGGCAGGTGCTTAAGTGCGTGGTTGGAAATTCCATCCGCACCCGGAGCCTTTCCGTAGCTCGGCGTGCGCCTTATATACGATTTTCGCTCTAATTAGTTCCAGCGCTCTGATTGGCTGGCGCGTTTGTGCAATTTGCACCTAATAACACTTAGGTTTTACTTTAATTCTAACTTTACATCGAATTATCTTTCAAACTTTTCATCAAAACTATTACAATATTACATTCAAATAATAGAGCAAAACGATTCCTATCTGTTTACATAAATATCAATTTGATAAAATTAAATACAAAAAACTTTCTAGAACAAAGACTATCTCAAAATACCGTTTGCGCCGGCAGACTACTTACTTAGCCTAACATTGTACCTAAGGCGAAACGGTTACAAACATAATTTTATCATTTTACATTATTAAAATATGCAAACATTCTAATTAAAATTAGTTTTTAACATAATTAAACACTATATAACTACAAATTAGGAACATATACAACTACAAAGGTTTTCTCGTTGTTCTCCTCCAATAAGTAAAACACCATGAAAATAACTATCACATTTCAATAAAAGAAAGCTATTTACACATTATAATCAAAACCATAACAATAAACCCTAGAATTACGTAGTTATTCAACGAGAAAATCTCTAGCCATATAACGTCATTTATCACTTTAACCAAGTACTTTATTATATGACCCTATATGTACAATAAAGTTATATCTACCATTATCTACCTAATCTGATATGAAATAACCATAAAATTTACCACAATTATGACAAACTTAAATAAATTAGTATTTGACAAACAACCTAGGTCTAATTTCTATCTAAGATATAAACATTATTTCTCATATTACACTTACATATCAATGAAATCTCTTAGAACTTTATTAAACACAAATATCATAAATCAATGTTATCAAAATAGCATTCAAAATATAAAGGTTCCTATAACATTCCTAATTTCCTATAAGAATCTTATTGTACATAAAAGTGTCTCTTTTAGTGTCACTTATTCTTTATCTCACTTACTCACACTAGAGAATGACCACTCATACGAGGACGGGCACAAGTAGCGATAGTGCTGACAAGCAAATATTACCATTGAATCATAAAAACTTACTAACAATTTGACCGTGTGCACGAGTGTGGGCGCAACTAGTGAGGGCGTAGACTAGTGTTATTTACAAAACTAGTTATATGACTATGTCCGTATTATGCCGAATAGACCCGATCTGCGTCCGGACCCGTTCGGACGTGTTGAAGGTCGCTCCCGGCTGCCTAGTCACGATTGTTGTCTCACGACTTCTCTCGTAGCAATACTCAAACGCCACTCTCAGTTCCGTTCTGCGTCCGGCCCCGCTCGGACGTGTTCGCGGTCGCACCAGCTGTTGAGTCACGATTGTCGTCTCACGACGACAACTCGTAGCAATACTCATACGCTGAGATTCGTACAATATCTCGCTTCATCCTCGACGACTTGAGATAAGCCTCTGTAGAACTTACGCTGCGGCCGGTTTCGATCGGCTGTAACTAAGTCGGTCTCGCAGCAACAACAGAGCTGAGCTTACTACGGTCGATTAAATTCGATAGTAGTTCGCAAGACTCGGGCTGTTTTTCTGGCTACGTACTTGACGCTGGGCTCTTGTTACGTTAGTTAGAGACTCGCTCTGCGGCCGGCTTCGGCCGGTCGTAACTTAGTAAATCCCGCACTCTGTGCACCCCTCGAATTAATACATCATGTTGGGGTTTAATCCAACATATAGAAATGTAAAGTAAAGATGTAAATGTAAAGGTGGTTTTAAGTAAGTAATAATGTAAAGAAAGGCGAGTGCACGTTTGTAAGTAGTAAGATGTAATGAAAACTAAGATCGTACTCTATACTTAAAACTAGCTCTACACAAAAACGCATATGACTACAAATCTACATAAGATTGCTATAACTGCGAATTAATCGATGACAAGTAAATGTACTTTGTACATACTGCCACACCGAAGTAACACAAACCATAAAACATATTTAAAATTAACAATACGTAAAATATAACTTATAACATTATCTAAAATTCAAAGAATGGAAATCGAAATATTTGCAAACTAAACAGTAATCATTTTGTGACATAAGTAAAATATAAAATTAACTAAACTAATGCAATTATGTAACTGTCAATAAATTATTATCTATCACTATGCAAGTAATGAAACATGTAGGTATTTCTGTAAACAAACGACAGTGTCAATTATCACTCTTTAGATGCACTTGTTAATTGTCTGATTTAGTGTCAAATTTCACTGATGGACCCGGTAGAGTCGCATTCTCTATATTAAATACGACGGGTGGCGGCTTTCCCTGCTGCAGTTCCATGCTCTGTCTTCTTCTATAGCTTCCTCGCTCTGTTCTCTGAGACTTGGCGTCCCGTCGACGTGTTTTTGTTATCCAGCAAGTAATTAATATAATACTCAGTAATACAATTCCAACTATGGTGTAAATCATTATGTAATGGTGCATGTCATGTTTTGATATGTAGGTAACACTCGATTGTTCCTTTAAGATGTTAATGTCCTTCTGAATATTTGGAAAATATGATCGTGCGATTCAGTTCTTATCTCAGAATATGCTAGGGAGGTATTCATAAGCTCATTTAAAGGTGATATCATAGGCATTGTAACTTTCTCATTGACGTATAACTGACTTGTGTATTCCTTATTAGCATACAACACAAACATATCTGTTTTTACAACGCATCCCTGACCTAGGGTAATACGTCCTTTCCCATGTAATCGCTCTGTTGCCAGTCCGTTTGGACACAAGATGCGTATCAAGCATTCTTTGCAGCACGCGAACAACCAGGTGTTTTGATTGTTTAACTTGACCCACTTATCAACACAGTATTTCAGTTTTACAAAATGTATCATGTTTAATAGTTTCTATTATTTTTAATTGACAAATGGATTGCGTTGGTTTCATATCATAAACAGGTTGATGTAAATGGCAAAGTAGTTTGTTTGTTGAAATCGTAAGGCAAGATGTTATATCAGAGTTCTGTAGCACAATGAGAGTATCTTTGTTGACATCAAATGCAATGTACTCAGAGGCAGGTATAGCGTAGGTTGCTATATTTTTATTAAAGCTCACCGGCAAACTTATCAACTTATTAAGCTCATACTTAGTGTTGCTTAGAAGTGGAATTCTTATTTCAAATATAATAAATTCTTTTGTCATGCGTGCTTGGACTCTCAGTGTCTTATAAATATCAGTTAATGTACTCGATGTGTCAGGGAGTTGTAAGTCGCGTGATAAGTGGATTGCTATTTTATTGAATTCTTTTTGTAATTGGGTCGGCGATAATAAATGCATATCTATATGCCCTCGATATAGGTCAGTAAGGCAGTCTAGTAATGACTGCTGAATTTGTTTAAGATGTGAGATGATTTTGTCGGCGGCGTAGCTAGCTGTAATAGTATATATTGCATTATCAGAGCTTTGTTTTAAGGAATTTGACTGCAATGTAAGGCTCTTTAGGTGCTCGTTGATTAATATGAAGTGGCTGTTCATGAGTTCTTCGTTTCGCTTTATAATATTATTATGTGTCTCGACAATATGCGTCTGGTTTTTTAATAAAATAATGACGTGATTTTCATTTTCATTGACAGTTCGTATATCTTGAGCATATTTTTCGGAAAAGCTCTCATCCAAGACTCCAAACAATGCATTTGCTACGTAGCCTACTCCGTTTATCAGCCCTCTTTTGTTTCTCAGGTGTTTTGTTTTCAATAAGGTATTATAATATAAAAATTCGTTGAGGCTCTGATCCAAATTGGTTAAAAATTATTTGGTTATGCTTATTGGTAATGTTACAAGTATAAGGTAAATTCTTTATGTACTTTACGTATTTTACAACTTCATACGTGTTCTCCCAGTAAGATGTCATATTGTAATACATGATAAGCTACCAGTCATCCTTTATTCCTCTTATCTCTGCCAAGGTATCAAAATATAAAGAATTTTCTTGTTCAAAATAGGTGATGTTGTAACTTTTATCGTTGAAAGCTACAACAGGTGACGATAGAAACAGCCAAACTATACTTATAATACTTAGCATAATATTTTTCCAGGATAAATTATTAGACGTTCCTTTTTTTATTGTTTTATTATTAGTTCGCTGGTGATTGTGCATGTCATTTAATGGTGTAATTGGGTCCTTGTAATCGTCTGTAAGCAGTAATGGTGTCAATTTTACTATCGGTCGCTTTGTCTGCCCATTCTGGGTTTTTAATGTAACTACACGCGTGTGCCCGTCTTTTCCCGTGTGGAGTTCTATTACTCTGCCCATCGCCCATCTACCGATTGGTAGATTGTCATCCTTTATGCAAACAATGTCATTTAATTGTATTTCCCTGCATGGCAATCTCCACTTGGATCTTATTTGTAACTGCTGCAAATATTCTCGCGACCATCGTTTCCAGAATGCCGCTGTCATGGTTTCAAGTAAATGTTACCTTTTTCTTAAATCTAAGTGATCTTCTCGTACTAGGAAGTGGTCAGGTGTTGAAGCTTCGATGTCATCGATACTTTCAGTCAAGGAGCATAATGGTCGTGAGTTTAAGCAGGCCTCTATGTCATATAGGATCGTAATGAACTCTTCATAGGCGAGCCGTTGATCTCCTATTACTCGTTTGAGATGGTGGTTCATGCTACGCACTGCTGCTTCCCAAAGTCCTCCTGCACTGGGCCATGCAGGTGCATTGAAATGCCATGTAATTCCCATATCAGAAACCTTATTTAAAAATATATTGTCAATACTGTCCAAACATTCTCTATATTGCATTAGCAGTAAACGGTTGGCTCCAACGAAGTTAGTCCCATTGTCACTGTATACGTGCTGGGGTGTACCTCGTCGTGCACAGAAACTACGGAAGGCAGTGAGAAAAGATGCGCTGCATAATCCTGCTACAAGTTCTAAGTGTATCGCTTTAGTGGCTTAGGACACAAACACACATATGCAGCCCTTGATTGATCTTATTCCTCTTCCTTTGTTTGCTATGATTTCCACGTGACCTGTGAAATCAACCCCTGTTTGTGTAAACGGCCTAGATACTTATACTCGAGGCGTAGGGAGGTCGGCCATTAATTGAAACTGCTGTTGGTTGCTGTATTTTCTGCACTTCACACATTTGCGTAATTGTTTTTTAACTTGGCTGTAGCCACTAACAATCCAGTACTGCTGCCGTATGTAAATTAATGTAAGCTTTGCACCCCCATGTAAAGTACGTAAATGCGCTTCGTCTATGATAATTTCCGTTATTTTGCAGTGCTTAGGTAGTAAGATAGGGTGTTTCGTATTGCGGTGTAAACTTGAATTTTCTAATCTAACCCCTACTCGTAAAATATTGTCACTGTCTACGTAGGGGTTGAGGCACAATACTTTGCTGTTCGATTTAAGCTTGCCATTAGTATTCAAATCTAATATTTCTTGGCGAAACTCACAACCTTGAACTGCTCTAATTATATAATTTTTACTCGTGTTCAGTTCTGCTGACGTTAAATGTAGGTCTTTGTCAGTATTACGCTGTAATGCATTATAAACAAAACGTAATATCCAGGCTAGTAATCTTATTACGGGATTAAAATTGCTGTATCGGTCAATTAATTCTAATATTAGAGAAGATTGCTGTAATTGTGTAAAACATGATTTTGATGGCATTATTTTAGATTCTATGTAGGTGACTTCAACCTTAGTGTTATCTTCAAAATTATCTGAAGTCTGTAGCCACGCGGGTCCTTTCCACCACATTTTATGGTTGATAAGTTAAGAAGGAGTGAGACCTCTAGTAGCACAATCCACGTCATTGTCTTCAGATTTCACATGATTCCAACATGATTTTGGTAAAGTTTGATGTATTTCCTGGACTCTATTAGCTACGAATACTTTCCACTTGGTTAGATCTCCATGAATCCAGCTTAAGGTAATCATTGAGTCTGTCCATGCATGAATCGATTTAGGGGTTTGTATATTATCCCAATCAAATGCTTGTAATACCTTATTCATGAGTTTTGATAGTATTACGGCTTCACATAATTCTAAGCGGGGCAAGGTGACCGGTTTGCTTATTGGTGCTAATTTTGACTTGGCGGTAATTAAAGATGTAACGGGTTCATGTGTTTTATTAAATGTGTTTATGTATATAGCACATGCATATACCTTCTCCGAAGCATCACAGAAACCATGTAGCTGAATTGCTGTTGTGGTGTCACCCAACCATCGCGGGATGTTTATTTCTTCAATAATATGTATATCCTTTGTAAACTGTAACCATTCATTTTGTAATTACTCTGAAATAATTTCATTCCATTCAGTAGTGGTTGTCATAACTCGTTGGAATAGTAACTTTGCTCGTACAGTAACAGGCGTCAGCCAACCCAACGGATCAAAGATCTTCGAGATTTCTGATAATATAAATCGTCTTGTATATTTTTTATTGAAATTTGTATTTATTTTGTTAGTAAATTTAAACGTATCCGTGGTTGGTATCCATTGTAATCCTAATGTTTTAGTCGATTCCGCGTTTTTAAAGTCAAGTGTTGTAGAGCTTGAGTTTTCTGTGCTTAGATTTTCTAAGAGTGAAGGCGTATTACTAGTCCATTTTCTTAAGTTTAGACCTGCATTTTTGAAAATTGATATTAACTGTTTTTGCATTTCCTGTGCTTGTTTTTAGTTACTATGACCACTTATGACGTCATCGACATACATGTCATGTCTTATCACATGGTCTGCAAGAGGATAAACGTGACCGTTATCTTCTGCTAGTTTCTGTAAGGTGAGAAATGCAAGGTAGGGGGCTGCTTTTGTTCCGTATGTAACTGTGCATAACTTGTATTGTTTTAGGGTTGCGCTGGGACTATTGTCATCTTTCCAGACAATTTTCTGCAATTCCTGGTCTTCTTTGGCAACTCGTAGGTATCTATACATTTTCTCACAATCTGCTGTAAAGACATATTGATAAAGTCGCCATACTATCAATAAACTCTGTAAGTCCTTCTGCAGCTTAGGTCCACATTCCATGAGATCATTCAGACTGTAACCTGACGATGTCTTGCTGGATGCATTGAATACGACTCGGAGTTTCGTTGTTGTCGATTCTTCCTTAAAAACTGCGTGGCGTGGTAGATAACA
This sequence comes from Marasmarcha lunaedactyla, assembly GCA_923062675.1. Classification (NCBI taxonomy): domain Eukaryota; kingdom Metazoa; phylum Arthropoda; class Insecta; order Lepidoptera; family Pterophoridae; genus Marasmarcha; species Marasmarcha lunaedactyla. Next base: position 5,182,478 of record OV281344.1, read on the forward strand.
AAATGATTGTAAGTCATTTTTACTCTCCGTCATATGCCCTAATTCTTCGTATTCTTTGATAAATTCTGAATATCTCTGACCTAGTTCGGGATCCGATGTAAATTTTTTACGTAATTGATGAAATTGTGCTACAGCTTGTGCTTTTGAGGACCCTAAGAAGTTTTGATAGTTTTTTTTTCATAGGTAGTTTGACCTCGTATTGACCGTTCTTTAACCTGCGTGTAGTGTCAATTTAAAGTTGTTCACAAAATAGCTCACCCGGTGTCAAATTAGTTTTACTGCTATCTTGTCCCCCGATGTCCTCCATCTCCCAGTACGCACTGATATCTTCAATATTATTTAATGTAATGTGACAATTGTAGGTTTTAACGGTGCCTGATAATATCCATCACTTTGTGTGCTGCGCCATGGGTTGCGGACTATCACCTTTGATAAGGCCATCCATTAAAATTTGTGCGTAAACGTCAGCATCCAGGAGTATATCTACCCCCCTGGAACTATTGTAATCTGGATCTGCTAATGCAATATGTCGTAATTGGGGCCAGTTTTTCTTTGAAAATGTTTTATTCGGTAAATTTTTTACCACGTGTTTCATTACTAAGGCTTCAGTGAAAAATGTGAATTCATCATAAATTGATTTGCAGCGTAATTGAACTTTGTCCTTAGTTTTATTGGATATCCTATCCCTGAAATATTAGCACTAAAGTGCTTACGTTGTAAACCTAATCTTTGGGCTGCATCTTCTGATATCAAGGTTATTTGAGAGCCTTGATCAATTATAGCTCTTAAAGTAATGTATATTCCGTCATTTCGTAATACTTGTATCATTGCTGTAGGTAATAATATCTCGTCATCATTATTCGACACTAATAGTTTTGCATAGGCGACCTTTGCTGAGTCTGAATTTGCGAATTGGAAGCTGACGGCTGTATTGACCTACTTACAGGAGTTTTAGTAACTGAGTTATTGTAGGTAAATGCGGGATGTAAAATTGTATGATGTCGGGCATTACATTCTTTACAGCGTTTTTCCGATGAACAGTAATTTTTCGGATGTGGGAATAAGCAGTTAATACAACAATTATGTTTTTTAACCATCTTAAGCTGTATATCGGATGCCATATTTAAAAATTGGTGACATTGATATAGGGCGTGTCGGTATTGCATGATGGGCACGTGATTTTTACTGATGTATGAAATGCATTGTTTAGGGCAGGTTTTCTATATTTCGTCAAACTTTGATTTTGTTGCGATGGACTATTGAATTTTTTCGCAGAATTATAACTATTAGAAGGAGTAAATGATTCAATTCTTTTCTTATTTAAAGGTTCTAGGGCTGTAAATTTCCCTTCTAAAAATTTCATGAACTCGTTAAACGAAGGTAATTCACGCGGGGCTTTTCGTATTTCCATGTAATCTCCATCGGTTTCACTATCGAGTTTCTCGCACAACACGTGTACTAACATAGGATCCCATCTACTGATATCAACGCCTAGATTTTGAATTGCATGAATAGACTCCATAGTGACGTCATAAAGTTTCTTTAATTCAAACGCTGATTGTTTTTGAATGCTTGGTTGACTCATAAAAAGCTGGAATTGCTTTGTAAATAATAATTGTTTGTTATCGTACCTATGGGTCAACAAATCCCAGCATATATCGTAATTTTCAGAGGTCATTTGTAAATGCTGCACTATTCTCTCCGCCTCACCTCTGAGTTTGCCTTTTAAATGTTGCATTTTTTGAGCTTTTGTAAGAGATGGGTTGTTATGTATAGCAGTCGAATATAAGTTAACAAAAGTAGGCCAATTTACATAGTTGCCGCTAAATGTTGGTATATCTATTTGCGGTACCGACAGTGATTGACGTAAGTTAGAAGTAAGCCTTTGATGCAAAATTTTCTTAATACTTTCGAACTTTTGTTCGTGTAACGTATATTCATCGTCATATAAAATATCTGACCCTGCCAAAATGCCGTCTAATTGTAAATGTAATGTATCTATAGTATTCCACCTACTTTGAAGAGATTGAAGTTCCCATTTTTCATTTAAACTCTCAATATCAATATTATTTATAAATCGCATAAAAGCACGAAAGTTTGCAGACTGAGCGCGTTTCCATTCAGAGATTTTCTCTCCCATAGCATTAGAATAAGACGAGGACTCTCCCGCAGGAGTATCAAATTGCAGGGAAATATCAGTTTAATGAGATAAAAGTAATTGACGCAACTCAAGATATATTGATTGCACGATGTTAAACACCTTTTCACTAAAATATTGATGAGCCTGGTCTTTCTCTTTCATCAATAAAATGTCATTTGATCTAAATTCTTTCCAAAGTTCATCTAAAAATGATAATTTTAGTGTAATGTATTCTGAGGTCTTACGACTAGCAGAATCTTTTTTGAAATTAATTTTGACCTTCTTGATGTCTTCGAAGATTTGGTTTTAACGTAGCAATAGACCTTCCATTTTTAGATGAATTTAAGATAATGTAAAAGTAATATGAAAAGATCTTACTTTTAAACTGGCTTATACATTCTGGACCACGGTATGGAACAGGATTGTCCCGATTTTACTGCAACTGCACGCCAACTTAGCTCCAACTGACGTTTATTTCGCTGCAGTGCGGCAAGTAAGTTGTTGCCGATGAAAATGTATTTTGTTGATTGTAAAAGACACTATTTATTATACGCACACACTTCTAGATGTAAAACTTAATTTAATGTAATTGACAGACACTAAAATTAATTGTTACGTAAACTGTAAAAAGTAAAAAAAAAAACAATGTTGGGGTTTAATCCAACATATAGAAATGTAAAGTAAAGATGTAAATGTAAGGGTGGTTTTAAGTAAGTAATAATGTAAAGAAAGGCGAGTGCACGTTTGTAAGTAGTAAGATGTAATGAAAAATAAGATCGTACTCTATACTTAAAACTATACGGTATATAACTATACGGTATACAAAAACGCATATGACCTACAAATCTACATCTGATTGCTATAACTGCGAATTAATCGATGACAAGTAAATGTACTTTGTACACCTCACCTCGGTGGGAGCAGCAACAACAGAGTTGAGCTTACTACGGTCGATTAAATTCGATAGTAGATCGCAAGGCTCGGGCTGTTTTTCTGGCTGCGTACTTGACGCTTGGCGCCTGTTACGTAGTCAGAGACTCGCTCTGCGGCCGGCACCGGCCGGTCGTAACGTAGTCAATCCCGCACTTTTAGTGCAACCCAACTCGTCAGGTCTACGGCCGGTTTTTGTTGTCAATTTATTGACAACACACTCCGTAGTAGACTCGCGTTTGATCAGGTGGATACTTAACGGTGACAACTAAGCCTGATTGCGTTGCCCCGGTGCGCTTCCAAGGCCCTTCAAGCCAAGGAGAAACCGGCTGACCCGATCCCATTGCACTTGGGCCTTTCCCAGGGTGACGGTACAGTGCTGTCCGAATTAGGGGCACCACTTCGCGTCGTCCCCAGCCCCCCTACCGCGGGTAGGGAAGTTTAGGTGCTAGGTTAGCTAGGGAACCTAGGCACTATTATTAATTTATATATCATATATTGTAGTTTCAAGCCCTCCAATGGACCAGCAAAGCTAGGTAAACTTTGCTAGGTCGTTCGCCCAGGCGCTCGCTGCGTCCGGCATCCCCATCCCAGATGACGTATTAACGCAGGCCTTACAGGCAACTATCGCGTCCCCGGCCCCTCAGGCCTCAACCCCGGCCCCTCAGGCCTCCAACGTCCAGACCCCTCAGGTCTACAGCTCTCCCGCGTCTCCCGTCCCGTCCGAGATGGACTGTGAATCAGTCACATCATCGCGCGCGTCGCGTCGCAAACGTACCGGTCCCGGGAGCGACTCCGAACCCGCATCTGATACGTCGTCAGATGCCGTCCCCTTAACCGGCACCTTCAGCTAGTCACCTAACGCCCCAAGAAGCGCTCGAAGAAAGCCTCGGTATCATCAATACCCTAGCCCTCCCCGGTGTCTTCAACACCCGCCCCCGCGCCATTAAAATCACTCGAAGTAACCGCGTCTCCGTCGGTCCCATCGAAGCCAGCGACGCGCTGCGCTCCCGTCCCACCGAAGCCTCAGCTCCCTACACCCGTCTTTCTCCACGAAAAAGCGCGATGGACCGCGGTATCTAATCTTTGCAAAGAGCAAAAAATTAACTATCTCAAAGCAACCAACGCAGGCGATTCAATTAAAATCCAGGTCACGACCATCGACGACTTTAGAGCGTTCACTAGGTTACTTTCACTAAAAGAAATCGCATATCACACTTACGCCCTCCCGGAGGAGCGTAAGATCCGCGCAGTACTACGGGGCGTCTCGTTCGAGCTCGCGAACGAAGAAATCCTCGAGGACCTTAAGTCCCAGGGTTTCCCGGCCGAAGCAGTGAACAAGATGCACTCCAACCGCGGTAGGCGTTTTCCTTTAGCATTAGTTATCCTAACTAATACTCCCAACTCGAAGGAGATCTTCAGAGAGGCTCGCACAATTTTGCGGACCCTCGAATATCTCCGTCGAGCGTCCCAACCCCCGCAGTCACCCTGGGCAGTGCCACCGCTGCCGGCTCTATGGCCACGCAGCGGCTTACTGCTCAGCTCCCCCCAGGTGCGTTAAGTGCCTGGATCCCCACATAACGAAGGAGTGCACTCGCACTCCCGAATCCACTTCTCCCCTGCCTGTGTGCTCTGCGGCCAGTCCGGCCACTCAGCTAACTACAGGGGTTGCCCGCGCGCTCCGCGTTCCACCGCCAAGAGGGCCGCGCCTAAACCGGAGCCGCCGCGCACTCCTACTAACTTCCCGCCGCTGCGCAACCGGGGTCCCCCGGAAGCAAAGCTCGTTCAGCCGACGCCTACTCCGGCTCTGTCCTGGAGGCAGCGTCCGGCCGTTCCGCCTGCACCTTCCCGTCCTATCCCAGCTCCCGTAGCTTCCGTAGGGCCGCGTCCTGCTCCGTCATCTTCACCTCAGTCGTCGTTGGCTGAGGACATGAAGACCGTGTTCGACGTCATTCAAAACGTCGACATTAACGAAATTTCCGTACTCGCACGCAAACTGCGAGCCGCATGGGCGTTTTTTTGCGTTAGCCGAGCATCACTCGCTTCTAAGTTCGTTATAAATTTTATTTTTATATAAATTCGTAAATAAGTAAATATAATGTCTAGACCCGCAAATCCCGCGTCCGGTCGTATTAAACCCAAGGGCTTATCCCTAGTATCTTTTAACGCTCGTAGCCTTAGCAACAACCTTCCTGAGCTCAAACTGTTCCTTCAGAACAAAGAGCCATACTTATTGCTTTTCCAGGAGACATGGCTTACTCCAAACTGCTCCAGGGGATTCGCTATTCCTAAGTACGCGTTTACTCGCAACGATAGGCCCAACTCCGACGGTTTCGGAGGCCCCGCTCTATATTACAAAAGAAGCTTCCATTGCTGTCCTCTCCCTACCCCTCCTCTCCTCAACATGGAAGCCACTGTGTGTAGATTGGCTATGAATGGTCATCCGACCATCATCATCGCTTCAGTCTACATACCTTGTGGCTCCAGACCTACCCGCAGCGACTTTGAGGCCATTGTCGCCCTCGGCCATTCAGTCATTATGTTCGGAGACTTTAACTCCAAACATACTGACTGGACGTGCCTATCGCTCTCCTCGACATCACTAACTCACTTGACTTAGACGTCATATCTCCCATCACTCCCACTCACTATCCCAATCCGAACTAATCTCCTGACATCCTCGATTTTGCCACGCCCGCCTATAGAACAAAGTAAAACTAGGTCTTGCCTCGCGGAAGTCCGAGACGCTCAGATGAACGATCTCATGGCAAATATCTCCCCGTCACACCAAGCGTATTATATAATAGTATGGCCCGAGCCTTACGCGTAGACGCCGCCTCTCACGTCCCTACTCACACTCGTCCCGATGGCTCTATCGCCTTCGAAGTCGAAGAGAAAGCCGAATGCTTCGCCGACAGCGTTACGTCTCAATGCTCGCCCAGCACTCAACCCGCGAATCCCTCTCACATCCAGGCGGTGGAGGACGAAGTTCTCCGCAGAGACTCTCTCCCCATCACCGCCGACCCCATCACAGTCTCTAATGATGAAATCTCGGTTCTCATTAAAAATCTAAAGTCCAAAAAGGCTCCGGGTGCGGATGGTATTTCCAACCACGCACTTAAGCACCTGCCTCAACAGGTGCTTACCTTGTTAGCTATCATTTTCAATGCTGCTTCGGCCATAGCTACTTTCCAAAAGCCTGGAAGGAAGCGACAGTCATAGGCATTCCCAAGCCGAGTAAACCTCTGAATGTCCCGGCTAATCACAGACCCATCAGCCTCCTCAAGACAATGACTAAACTTCTCGAAAGGGTCATATTCTCTCGAATGCGGAACCATCTGTTTCCAACGGCTGGCGATCCTCTCATTATTCCCCATCAGTTCGGCTTTCGCGCTAAGCACTCCTGCCCTCAGCAAGTCCATCGAATCGTCGAATACATACTCGACGGATTCTACCCGTGGCGTTTTAAAACGGTCGCAGTTTTCTTTGACATAGCCAAGGCTTTCGATAAAATCTGGCACAGCGGTCTCGTCTATAAACTCTACAAAATAGGCTTACCGGACCGCCTAGTTAGAATAATCGCGTCGTTTCTCAAAGACCGTACGTTTCGATTTAAATATGAAGGCACGCTTTCCGCGCCTCGTCCTATAAAGGCTGGAGTTCCTCAAGGCTCAGTCCTCACCCCTCTATTGTACACCGTGTACACCAACGATATTCCCGTCCCGCCGAAAGGCGTCGAACTCGCCCTCTTTGCCGATGACACTGCCCTTTACACCAAAGGCCTCAGTGTCCCGGGCCTCACGACCAGATTCCAAAAGGCTGTAAAGGCCCTCGGTGCATGGTTTCAAGAATGGCGTATCGATGTGAACCCAGAGAAGAGTTCTGCGGTTTACTTCGACTGCAAACGCCGTCGTATCGCCAACAATCTCCACGTTAAAATGCTAGGCACTCCCATCCCCTGGGAGCGCACTACCAAATATTTAGGCGTCACCTTAGACCAGACGCTTTCTTTCCAACCTCACGTCAATAGAGTAACGAAACTCGCACGTTTTTACTTAGGCCGTCTTTATAGTATGTTAGGTAGTAAAAGTAAAATGTCTTTCAGAAATAAACGTACGCTTTATAAGGTCTGCGTTAGACCCGTCATGACGTATGCCTCGCCAATGTTTGCCCACGCCAAACCCTCCGTCCTGCACAAACTGCAGGTAGTTCAAAATCTCTTCTGCCGCAGGGCCACAAACGCACCCTGGTACGTGCGCAACGCGGACCTGCACAGAGATCTCGAACTACCTACAGTGCAACAGCACCTAAAAACACTCTCAGAATCGTTCTTCAAACGCGCCGAATCCCATCCCAATCCTCTGATTCGAGATTCAGTCTCATACACTGCTCCTGTCTTAGATTCGAAATTCAAAGTCGCTAGACCGAGAAACGCGCACACTGGCGAACCCACGCAATTAACTTTAGATCTCGAAGCCCTTCAGGCCACAAATTCTAATTCTAACGTTAATTCTAATTCTAACGTAAATCCGAACTAATGCAATTTTATTTTTCAATTTTTGATGTTTTTAATTATTTACTTTTCATTTTGAGCACGTTTAGTGCTTTAAGCACCTTCAGTGCTATGTAAATCCCAGCGGGTGACCCCTTCTGGGCCCCGCTAGCGCGGCCTCTTTCTCCAATTGGCCGTCGCTCAGATGAAGGCTGAGTGGCAAAAAGAGAGGTTCTGGTAGGCGTCGGGACGAGTCCCACATAACTCTGGATCGCGCGCGCCAGAGTATGCGTCAGAGCATTTTTTATCTTCCTGCCCTTCCCGTGGAGGGGAACAAAAAAATAAAATAAAAATTATGCCGAATCCGTGTCAGGTTGCGTCGCTTACACTAATTTTCCACATTTAAATTATTACATATAATTTGAAACACAAGATACAAAACTTAACTAATTCTGACTTATTTATGAACACTTTTAACAAGCCTTAAGAACAAAAGTTTTAAATTAAAAAGATAATCAGCCCATTAATTCAACTTCAATCAAGGAATACTAAAATATACATTCCGAAACAGCAATAGTTCTTCCAAATAATTGATACAATTAATATAATGCAGTCGAGTACTCAGAGTATAAATAGTAATAAGTTACACTTTTCCTACAATAATAACATTCATATTGAAATTATATCAAAAATATGGTTACAGTCTGATAAAAAATTTAATATAAAAGATTATAATATTTAAAGAAGAGTCATTAGCAATAAAAAAATATGATGTTTCTATTTTAAATCATAATAAAATAAAAAAATATAAGATAACACCTATTGTGACAGCTGTTTACAAAATATATGTGCTAATATTAGTGTCAATAACAAAGAAATTAGCATCATAAGTTTTTATTACCACACTGACTGCTCTCCGTTCTTTGATAAACATAAATATGTATAATGCTCTTATTAAATCAATACCTAAATTAATGTGATTTTAATGCTCATTATACATCTTGGGGATGTAATTCTACTAATTCTAGAATAAAGCTATATATATATAAAGCCAATAGGAAATAGTAGTTGACGGGGAATTGTTCCTTTTGGATAATGGTATGGCGAGTTGGTTTTCTCTTGTGGTGTCTCAGTGCCTTAGATTAATCCTGGTCTCTCCAACTCAGCTCCAACAACTCTTTCTTGTGATTGGTCTGACTATGATGATCCACTCGATAGTTTTCACTTTTCTGTAAATATTAATTTTTTGGGCAATATTTCAAAGTAAAAAGTTTAGCATATCATAATAATAGCATACCTTACATTTAAATTCGTAGATTGGAAAATATATCTTAAAAATGTAGATTCAGAATGGCTTAGTATTCGTTATCAGAATTCTACAACATTAGAAGGCTTGTAATCTCATTTGAACTTTCTTGAATTCTGCAATTCATATGACTTTACCTTACAGTACCTACTGCTTCTTCTTCTAGTGATACGTCTCATACGTCAATAGTTTTTGTTATAGAAACCAAAAAACTCCACTTCCACGGTGGAATGGCAAATGCTCAGTAGCTGTTCAGAACTCTAAACTGAATTATTTCATTTAAAAAATATTCCTTCGGGCAAGATATCTTGAATTTAAAGTTTGTAGCTGCAATACATTCATCCACACGTCGCCGAGGTCTAGCGCAAATGCCGTGCTCGTCCCGGCCGTGCGGCAAAATTTATAGTGTGCGAGAGAGTCAGCGCATCGCACCTTTCCCGCTCGCACGATGAGAATTGTTTTTTTTTTTGCTGCCGAAGCACCCTCGCGGGAGGGAGGTGTAAGATGCGTCATGCATACCGCCCGCAGGAAAATACCGTCCGCTGCGGGGGGTTATGTGGGACTCACCAGAATGGTACCTACCCACTAAAAACTACCTCTTGGCTGTGGTAAAATTTTACCGTTAGCCTTCATCGGAAGCGACACCCGTCGGGAAGTGGGCGCGCTGGCGGAGGCCCGCTAGCGGGTCTTCCGCCTGAAGTGAAAGTTGCACTGAAGGTGCTCAAAGGGACATAAGTTGGTGGCCGTTCTGGGCAGCGTCCAGTGAAGCCGGGGCTGCGCAGAGGTCGGCCGAAGCATGATTTAAGGATCAATTCATTTAAATGAACCTATAATGAATTGAGAAGGGAACTATGCTCCGCCAGAGCTAGCAGACGCTCTGTCGGAGAACGTGAAGCCCTAAGTTTACGGGCTAGGACTGAAATCTCCCTAACATCAACACTTTTGATAGCGTCGCAGACGATACGCATATCGTCTGCAACGGAGGGTTGAGGAGTGGATTTGTATGGGCGAGGAGCCGGGATAGGATTCGTGTGTGCAGCGGGGCGCTGCCTCCAGTTCTCTGGAGCAGGCTTGGGCTGAGTAGGCTTTGCAGCCGCAGGAACCCGGCTATGCAGTGGCGGAAAGTTTTCCTGAGAAAGGGGCGGGGCCTGTTTGGGTGCCGCCCTCTTAGAATTGGAACGCATACTACGGGGTGCACGAGGGCAGCCCCTGTAATTTGCGGTGTGGCCGGACTGGCCACAAAGCACGCAATCGGGAGGAGAGGGAGTTTCAGGAGTGCGATTGCACTCCTTAGTGAAGTGAGCGACCAGGCACTTGACGCACCTGGGCGGGGCGGCGCAGTTGGCCGCCGCGTGCCCGTACAACTGGCACCGATGGCACTGGCCGGGATGACCGCGGCGATGAGTCGCCTCAATCGAGATCCCAGAGAGGCCGCATATGGTGCTAACCCCTTTGAGGATCTCCCTGGACTTAGGGACGTTGGTGAGTACCACCAAAGCGAGAGGGTGACGCTTTCCATACTTGCTGTGCATTTTATGCACCGCAAGTGCCGGGAAGCCTTGGGACTGCAGATCCTCTAGGATAGCCTCGAATGATAATTCGAACGGGACTCCCCTGAGTACCGCTCTGAACTTACGCTCTTCTGACAGAGCATACGTGTGATAAGCATATTGCTTATCGGTGAGGAGCTTTGTTAAAGCACGGAAGTCGTCTATCGATGAGGCTAGGATTTTGATGGATTCACCCGAGTTGGCCGCTCGGGTGTAATGGATCTTGTGCTCATTGCACAGTGTCGAAACCTCAGTCCATTTACCCTTTTCCCGAAGGAAAACGGGTGGTGGGACCTTAGCCTTGATAGAAGTTGGGGCCGGAGCGGGTGTTGAAGGCACCGGGGCAGCTGGCGTTGGAGACGCCGCAGGGGGTGTTGGAGACACCGGGACGGGCATCGAGGGCGCCGGCGCTTGTTTCGAGCACTTCTTAGAGCGCTTCTTAATAAGGGTGAAATAGGGAGGCTCAGGGCCTGTTGGGGTGGCGTCTGAGGATGACTCGGTCGCGGGATCGCTCTTGGGAGCGGTGCGCTTACGGCGCGAAGTGGCGCCCGTTTCACACTCCATGTCACTGGAGGAGGGCCAAGGACCAGAGGGGCCTCGGGGGCATGTTGGGGTGCCTGAGGGGCGGAGGGGTATCCATCGAGAATAGTATCGATATGGTGTTGGGGGTATTTAATCCTCCGAGCTGTACCGAATCTAATGAGCGCACAAAGGGCGTCCTGCACTATGACAGGAGCCTTGTAGGCCATTGCGGAGGGGTTGGGGAGGGACAACAATATATAAATATGAACCTACCAACAAATAACTTACCAAAAAATAAATAACGACGCGGATAACTTACTCGAACACGAAGACTCGAAGTCCTGGAACGCAGAGCTTGCCTGAGCGGCGACGGCGACGCAGGTCAGCGACGACGGGCTGCAGGCGACGAACGAAGATTCGTTCCTATGAAATTTAGGAAATTTAGGAATGAAATTTAGAAGACGGTTCTATGAAATTTAGGAAATACGGTACGAAAACCTGAGTCGTGAAAACGACCCGTGAAATTTGGGGTGCTCAACTAGTGCAGAGACTAGAGAGCGGAAAATGCGTCTGCGATCGACGTGCGAACGAATCCGCACGCAAACCTAACCAAATATTTAAGTAATTTATTATTATTGTTGCCTGTTCTCGTAGAACGCTCGCCACTATGGCCCTCTCATTTACACATGCCCTTCAGGCATTCATCGAGACTCTTGCTTCACAAGGGATTCTGACCCCCCCAAACTTTGCCGACATTATAGGCTCAGCTATAGTCCTCCCCGCCCCTCAGGCACCTCAACCGGCCCCTCATGCCCCGCTGCTTTACAGCGCCCCCGCCTCCTCGGCCTCCTCAATGGAGGTCGAATTTACGGACGCCGCCTCGACGGCAACCACATCCTCGGCCTCATCCGTCTCCCGTAGACCGAAGCGCACTGCCTCGAGCAGCAGTGCCAATTCCACTTCCCAAGTGGAATCACTCACCGGCTCCCAAGAGCCCTCCGACGCCAGCTTTACGCTGGTAGAGCGCCGCTCTAAGCGGTCTAAGAAGGCGCCGATGTCGTCGACACCCGCCTCCAAGCCGGGTTCTCCGACACCGACAGTCGTACCGGTGACCCAGTCGCCAGTACCCTCCCTCATTTGACGATTCCCGCCGGCCAAGCCGCCGCCACCAACAAGCCAGCCTCGCGCTGCACACCGGTCCTCGCGAATGCGACGACCCCTCCCCCCATCTTCCTACGGGATAAGGCCAAATGGCCCCAGACGTCCAGCCTGTGCGCTGAGAACAAAATAAACTACACTAAGGCACTCAACATGTCCGAGGCCGTAAAAATATTAGTCCCGATAATTGAGGACTTCCGCGTACTAACGCGTCTTCTATCCACAAGGAGGCCCGCACTATCTGCGGCCTCTCTGGCATCTCGGTCGAGATGCCGCATCGCCGCGGCCACCCAGGTCAGTGCCACAGATGCCAACTTTATGGGCACGCAGCGACAAACTGTACCGCGAGCCCCAGGTGCGTTAAGTTCCTGGAGCCGCATATTACGAACAGTGTAAACGCACTCCCGAGTGGACCTCTCCACCAGCATGCGTGCTGTGTGGCCAGTCCGGCCACACCGCAAATTACAGGGGCTGCCCTCGCGCTCCCCGTACAATCCGACACAGGCCCCGCCCGTTATTAGTAATACAAACTTCCCACCACTGCGCCACCGAGATTCCCCGGCAGCAAAGCCCACCCAGCCCACGACCACTCCAGTGCTCGATTGGAGACGGCGTCCGGCTGCACCTACCCACCCTGCTCCATCAGCAGGCCCACAGACTTCTTCAGGACCACAGGACCTTCAACTAATATTCGACACTATGCAGGGGGTAGATATGTCGCAAATTTCACAGTGCGCAGGCAAACTGCGCGCTGCTCGCACTCCTAGAGACCGTCTGATGGTAATCATCCAGTACGAATCTCTTTTAAAAACATTATAAATAATCTTATAATGAATACACCACTTAGCGCCACGACTGGTCGCACAAAACCCAGGGGTTTATCCCTAATCTCATTTAACACCCGAGGTCTAACCAACCAACTTCCGGAGCTCAAACTGTACATCAAGAACATACAGCCCGAGCTAATCCTTGTCCAAGAGACATTTTTAAAACCCCAGCACACCAAGGGTCTCACCGTTCCTAAATACTCACTTGTGCGTGATGACAGGCCCGCATCGGTCCAACGAGGCGGCACTGCCATATACTACAAGAGGAGTATTCACTGTTCTCCGACCACCACGCCTCCACTCACCAACATGGAGGCCACAGTATGTAGGCTGGCTATGACAGGTCACAGGACCATAGTCTTGGCCTCAGTCTATATACCTAGTGGTTCACAGCCCCTTCGTAGTGACTTCGAGGCCATGCTCAAACTAGGGCAATCCGTCATTATGTTCGGCGATTTTAATTGCAAACATACTGACTGGACGTGCTTGTCGACCAACACCAATGGTGTTAAATTACTAGACATCACGAAGTCACTCGATCTCGACGTCATCTCCCCGGTCACACCGACACATTACCCGGATAACCCGCTTCATTCCCCTGATATCCTTGACTTTGCCATCGTCAAGGGTATCAATCTCGACCTTAAGACCATACAGCCGCTAGACGACTTAGGTTCCGACCACCGCCCGGTGTCCCTAATACTAGGACCACAAAACGACCCTCTCAGACCCTCCAGCACAGAAAACCTATACCAACAGGGAAGGTTTCAAACAAACCCTATCTTCGGCCTTGGAAGCCCCAGACTGCCCACTCGCGATTTCATCCGACTATCTTGATAGCACGGATAAAATCGACTCGATTGTCGATTCGCTCACCACCGCCATCAACTCGGCTATTAGTGAGAATGCAAAGGTTACTAAGCATGGCAAGCCCAAGCTTCCCTTGGACATTAGCAACCTAATCAAAGCTAAAAACGCCGCTCTCCGCAGAGCTAGGCGTCACCCCACTCCTGGTCATAGGATAGCCGCAAACCGGCTACAACGTAAAGTCAGATCCACCCTCGCGGAATACAGAGACGCTCAAAGAGACGTTCTTATGAATAATATCTCTCCGTCCCACACGGCGTACTACAGGATGGCGAAAGCCCTCCGACTAAACGCCCGCACTTACACCCCTCCGTTGTCTCGTTCCGATGGCACTATCGCCTTCGAGGACGATGGAAAAGCAGAATGCTTCGCAAACAGCATCGCCTCACAATGCTCCCCGAGTACCCAACCCACAGACCCTACACACGTCCAGAAGGTGGAAGACGAAGTCCTTCGTAAAGACTCCCGTCCAGTCACCGCTGACCCCATCACAGTATCTAACGATGAGATCCTATTCATCATTAAGAGACAGAAATCCAAGAAGGCCCGGGGTGCGGATGGGATCTCCAACCATGCACTTAAGCAGCTGCCTCGGCAGGTGCTTACCTTACTTGCGATTATCTTCAATGCTTGCTTCGACCTAAGCTAGTTTCCAATAGCTTGGGAATAACCCGGCTAATCACAGACCCATCAGCCAACTCAAGGCAATGGCCAAACTTCTCGAGAGAGTCATACTCGCTCGAATGAAGGACCACCTGTTCCCAGCGGACGGTGACCCCCTCATTATTCCCCATCAATTAGGGTTTCGTGCCAAGCACTCATGCCCTCAACAAGTACACCGAATAGTCGAGTACATACTCGCCGGTTTCTACCCCAAGGGACTCAGAACAGTCGCAGTGTTCTTTGATGTAGCCAAGGCTTTTGATAAAGTCTGGCACTCGGGCCTAATTTACAAGGTGTACAATACAGGCTTACCTGACCGACCAGTCAAACTAGTCGGCTCCTATCTATAAGATCGCACCTTTCGTTTCAAACATGAAGGTACGCTCTCCACCCCCCGCCCCCTCCAGGCGGGAGTCCCTCAGGGCTTGGTACTCGCCCCTCTATTATACACAACCTACACCAATGATATACCTATTCCGGAAAAAGGTATTCAACTCTCCCTCTTTGCAGACGATACTGCCCTGTACGTCAGGGGTCTCAAAATCGAAACACTCACCGACAAATTCCAAAATGCCGTTAACGACCTCGGAGATTGGTTTAAAAAATGGCGTATCGATGTGAATCCAGAGAAAAGCTCTGCGATTCACTTCGATCGCAAACGCCGTCTTACCTGCTACCCCCTTAACCGTATGCTAGGTACGCCCATCCCGTGGGCATGTACCACCAAGTACCTAGGCGTAACGCTCGATCGTACGCTTTCATTCCGACCTCACATACTCCGAGTGACCAAACTCGCCCGTTTGTACATGGGCCGACTTAACAGTATGTTAGGCCGGCACAGTAAAATGTCTCTTAGGAACAAGCGAACGCTTTTTAAGGTTTGCGTGCGGCCAGTCATGACATACGCCGCCCCAATCTTTGCACATGCCAATCCCTCCGCTCTGTATAATCTACAGGTAGTCCAGAATCTCTTCTGCCGCAGGGCCACGGATGCTCCGTGGTATGTGCGAAACGCAGACCTGCACAGAGATCTCGATTTACCTACTATACAACAATACCTTAGGACGCTCTCCACCGTTTTTTTCAAGCGATCCGAAGAGCACCCTAACCCATTAATTCGCGAGACAGTAAATTACACTGCTCCATCCATGCCGTTGAGGTACAGAGTCCGTAGACCGAGATATGCACTCTCGGACCCTCCCGATCAACTCTCGGCGAAAATGGACCAGCTTAAGGCTGCCCAGGCCGAATAACCATCATCCCAAATGTCATTTGCACCATAAGTGATTGCTATTCTCAGCGGGTGACCCTCTAGCGGGTGACCCTCTAGCGGGTCCCTGCTTGCGCACCCACCTCCCAACCCGGGTGTCGCTCCGATGGAGGCTGCTTAGCATTCCCATGCCACAGCCAGTAAAGGTGGTTTTTAGTGGGTAGGTGCAACTCTGGTGAGTCTGCTCTAAGAGGGTGCTTCGGCAGCAAAAAAAAATTTATAAACGTCCTTTCGTATTCTGACAACTGTTTGATTTCTCCACCTAAAAGCATCCGTATCTTGCTACCTACAAGTTCTTAAAAAACTAACATTGAAAACTGAGACTTAAAAGCTGGGCTGATTTAGCTCATACCATTCCTTCCTCTGCAACAAATCTGGAATTATATGTTAAAATTGAATAAGACAATGGTGAATGGGTACAATTGTTTTTAGACAAAAATACTCCAGACTACATTAACTATTCACCTATTTCTCCTTTACTGAACAAAATCAGCATTATCATTATCATTGTCAGCTTTATATTCTAGAAAGAATAATGCTTCGGTATTCCTTACAACAAAATTGTTGAAAAATCCCTGTTGAAAAAAAGGAGAGCTTAATCTTTGAGGAGCGTATAATCTTTGGCTGAACAATGATATTCCACACTCCTGGAAGTCAGAAATCAGATAAAACCAAATTCTTATCGGCCCATTGCTCTTAAATCTTGCGTTGGAAAAGTCTTTGAACAATTATTCAAGCAACAATTGGAATTATATATAGAGTAAAATAATATTTTACCTGCTTTAATTTAGATTTCATAAAGGAATCTCGGCTCGTAAAAGTATTTGCCAATCACAGCTGGATATTAAAAACACTTTAAACAATGAGAACTTTTTAATGTCCGTTTACTTTAATGTTGCTGGAGCTTTTAATAGTGTTAATATTGTTGTTCTGTGTTCCAAACGAGATTGTTCTTAGTGTTCATGATTTCTTGATTAATAGGGAAGTCTAATTGTATGGTCCAAGGCTTGCTTGTTTAGAGGTTTTTCAAGCTCTTTCTCCGCTAATTTTTATTCTATAAACTTTCGTCGTTCAAATCAAATCTTAAATTTTCTTCAAACTGGTTGTATATGTGTCCTAAATAAAACTATGGAAGGGCTGCAAAGTAGCTATTGCCATGTTAGAAGTCAAGTAATCAAACATGTTGCACATATTTAAATAAAACCCTGGCCCTGGCTGGTTTTCCTATTTCGGAAGTTCAGAGTTTTTCAAAAATATATATGCAGAAATGTATTGCATTTTAGATTATTTTGCATTGCAGATTATTTGCATTATTTTCCTAGTTTTAAGTAAATTCTGTAAAAAAAAGTTAGAAAAGTAGCAAGCTATTGCCATTAATTCCTATGTCGCAATATACTTCATTGTGCTTTGTATCCAGTTAATTTCCAAATTTTACAGCTCCATGCGAAACAATTATTTGTAAAACACGTAAAAGATAAGTAACATAAAAGTAGGCTTATGAATAAAACAAGAGTTTAAGAAAAACAGTTCCCTAGACAGTTCGCTGAATAAGACTGCCAAGTTTCCAGGTAACGTAGTGAACGATCAATTTACTTAATCCGCTTGATTAGTAGTCTCTTTAGAAACTTGCAATTGATTTCTGTACTCATCTGTGCTTACGTAGAAAGAATTACCTAATGTAATTTATTTATGTTCTTCGTCTCTGTATACTCGGTACACTTGGCGGAGGCCCAGACTAATGGCTGGTTTACACGCGCTAAGTGGTTATTTTGCTACCTAAATTTTACTACAAGTCACCTTGGTGTCAAACGCATTAAGTAATTTAGCTCATAAGTTCAATAAAGATGAAACTCAAAGATTTCGTCAAATAAGCTAGATTTTGGACAAATTCAGAGAAGAATTAGTTTTCGAAATTAAAACCTCTAAAAGACAATGTATTTTTCGAAGTTTTTACTTCAAATCTTCAACAAACATTGTTATTTTAAATATTCTTCCACAATTTGTAAATAGAGTCAAAAGTCAATTTTGATGAAATTTTGAAAAAAAGGCGATACAAGTACGAACTCTTGCCGCCAATCACTTTGTCTACTTATGCACTTAACTAAAAAGTCACGTCCAAACGTGTTAAATAAGAAGCCCCGGTCACCTACTTGTATGAAAAATATGTCAAATCCTACTCTACTAAATAACTTGAGTACTAAATTTTAACTTACCACTTGTCACTTACACTGTTTGTTTACACGTAATGTTTAACTTGAAATTTAGTTACCAACTTAGCTACGTAATGCGTGTAAACCAGTCGTAAGGGCTAGGGGTGCTTGCGCGTTCTGCGGCATTTTGTTGCCCTGCAGACTTAGGGCGACGACCCCTCTACAGATCCCCCCACAGTCGGTAAAAATGTGGTATATCAGCTTACGGGTGAAGTTCATTTGCACATGATAAAAAGAGATTGATACCCCCCATTGACCCTCGTATCAATATTCTAGGCCGTTAGGCCTTAGAGTTAGAGCACGTTAGGCCGTCGGTGAAGGTTTTGTCGCAAGATAAGAGACGTTAAGCCACATCTGAGGCCCATGGCTTTACCAGAAGCGTCTTGATAAACTCTGACAGCAGACGTCACTCCCTCACACAATAAGAAGTATATGAAAACGGTTATTTTATACCTTTACAAAGCCAACACAAAATAATCGTTTTTAAGATAAATTCAATAAAAGCTTTCTCTAAATATTACCTGACATTTTTGTCTTCAAAAAGTTAATTCAGTATCATGATTAGCTCATTAGGCGTTATGTGGATGGCAGACAAATTGTCATCGTTAATATTCGTTAAACAATACAGAAAGTTACTCTTTTTAGGAATCAGCAAGTTGTTATAATCAAACTATATTTTGATCGCGGTCTAGCTTGCTCATTCCTCAGCATGAGCTATTTTCTCCTCTGAATGAATAGTCCTCCATATACATTGCTGTAGCCCTAAAAACGCATATGCTAATTAGGAGGGATAAATTTGGTATAAACTGAACAAAAAAACCCACTTTCGCATTCATGATTTTAGTTAGGAATATTTTACATCATGTAATTTGATTAGTGCCAAACAGTAACCAAGTCAGTACTCGTACACAAGATATTTTTATGCACAGCTCCTCGTATTATATGAATTATATTTATTAACTTTGTCATAGCCGGCAAACGAGCGGGCGATACATCATTGGTAAGTGGCATCAACCTATCATCACATCATTAATAATAGACATACATGACAACATCATTTATTTATGGATTAATGATGCGTTTCCAACCGTAGGCTTCAGTTGAAATAGTCTTTGTTACAGTAATTACACTGGTTGTTTCTTCTCGTGATCCGAAACATAGGCGGTTAAAATAGTAAGGACTGTACAAGCGTTCCAGACGAGATCTTAGCACAAGACACTTTTTCGCGAGATTTTGCCGAATGCTATAAATGCAAAGACAAACTAGATCAAGAAGATCCCGGACCCGATCCCAAATAATTCAGAAAATGACCACTCTGTAAAGTAAGAATGAGATGTCAAATAATTAAAGATTTAAGCAAAAAAAATGTTTTTATTTTCAACAAAATATCACACTTAATTACCCATAAAAATAATGTACCCGTCCAACGAAGTTTGTTTTACTTATTTACTATAACAAAAGTGTACCCTTCTGAAACATCACAGTTTTTACCTAATATTTTCTATTAAGTACAAAATCAACACTTAAAACAAAGAGAATAAAAGCTTTTCTTCAATACACAAAAATAATTACACTTTAATAAATATACATTAACACAGAAATAAATAATGTTAAGTCGATAACGATGACCATTTACAATGACTGTCTATAGATTTTAATTACTTATATTTTTTTCCCTAAAATTATTTGGTTTATTTCTAATCAACTGTTTTGACTTGCTCAAAAGAGTGGGATAGAACGTACTCCACCGGTATTCGGTGTCAAACTTTTCGCAGTGCTCCAGTAAAGTAGGGTATAGGTATTTAAGTTCTGCGTGATCCAAGGTAGGGAAGAGATGATGAAGTCCGTGGTCTCCGAACATGGTTAGGGATTTGAAGTGGTTTCCTGCGAGGTCTGCCCGTTCTACCACGGTGCACAGCTGGTGTAAGCCCCAGTCCATTCTGTCGGCTCTGCAAAAGGAGAGAGAATTTTCAAAGGTTTTAAATTTTATGTAGTATGATTTTGAAATTATATTATATTAAGTATAAAATTAACAATGCAAAGATTGTTTTTATAATGTTATATATTTTGAAGTATTGATCCCAGTACATTCCTCAACAAGAATGTAATTAATATCTTTATCCGTAAATTAATTCGGCAATCCAATTTTGATATTTCGTACTTTTGAATGCGACATTAGCGTCACTTGTTTTATTATTTTACGGCTATTTTGTAAAAAAGAAATTATTAAAATTGGTAATAGCTAACCTTTAAACGTCAAATCGCAATATTGAGTGTTCATTTTATGTCGTCGTTCGTTACAAAATTCACCTACACAGACGAATCCCAACATACAGTGTTGAAAAAATTGTTGTCAAGAGTAGGAAGTCAAGTGACGTTTGAACAGGTTCAGTATACAAAATAAATAAAACAAAAGGAGTATGTAAGGTCTAGTTTTAAACAGTTGTCCCTGCATACTTAGTTAGTTCGTGTAGAGGTGCAGCCATTAAGGGCAAGATCCTAGTTTCCTCAATAATCAATACCACATTACAATCAAATCTTATACGACAGTGATTTTCACTATTTTACGTTTTTCTTATTGCCTTGTCTATTTGTATATTTGTACTTATATATTTATATATATATCGTATGAATGAATTACTTTTATTTTGGATTCAATTCTAATGTACATATTTGATTAATGGCAATAAATGTAATTTTTAATGACAAAAAAACAAGTAGTGGTGAATATTAAAACACGGAAGGAGTATCTTGGATAGTTTCCACACAGACACAAACTTTAACTTACTTCGGAATATCGCCGTCAAAGAAGTTCCAATGCGAATGATGGCCAGCAGTCATCCCGATCACCGTGAAGATGAAACTTGATACCAACATAGTAGCAACCCATTGCAACAACGTCCAGTGCAGTGGGAGTCCACCGAAGAAGTACATGAATGCAGGGATAACGAACGGCAAGGCATTGGCTGGTTCTAGCCTCTTCCCCTCTGAACTAAAACTGGCTGTGACGAACCTATAAATAGATACGTCGGAAATTAGACACAATTGACTTAAGGTTTATTAAATTCTTTGTTATTCACTTATAGAGACCATCATTTTTAGTAATTAAGTTGTAATCTTATATATTTGTGGTATGAATATTTAATATACGGCTAAAATATAGTTTCTACAAAGGTTTGAATTTTTTTGGAGAGGCTCCCAGCCTCCTTCGCCACTTTGTTATTTTTAAAATGGCAGTCACGCTTACCTTTCCCTTCATAAGTCGATTTTTTAAAGGTGTACATAGGTCATAACTTTTCATTAATATTCATAATTAAAAAAAGAAAGTTTATCTTTCCCCAGATTCCTATAAAGTGGATCTTCTTAATGGGATATCCGCAGATAGGGAAGTTCTTACTTATTTAAGGTTTATATCTATTTCTCGTTTCTTTCATTATTCTTTTGAGGCCGGGTAGTAATATATTTTGGAGAACTTGGTAAAATTTACAAAAGGAGACTCGATTTATTAATATTGAGAACATGAGGAATAGTTTCTTAACAAAAATAGGAAAAAGGAAAATGATCCTTGTTATACGCAGAAGTGTTATGATCGCCTTTAGTTTTTAAATTTGTAGCTTTTAGAGTCATTGTTAACTCTATTACTGAACGAGGAACGGTTCGTATGTATACACAAGTATAACAAACTTAACTTATATTATTGTTGTGTGCCATTAATGGCTGGTTTACACGCGTTAAGTGGTTAAGTTGGTAACTAAATTTTAACTAAATTTTAAGTTAAAAGTTGCGTGTAAATAGTCAATTTAGTGACAAGTGGTAACTTAAAATTTAGACCGCAAGAGATTAAGTAGAGGAAAGTCTCGGGTTGCGTGCGGATTCGTTCGCACGTCGATCGCAGACGCTTTTCCGCTCTCTAGTCCCCGCACTAAATGAGCACCCCAAATTTCACGAGTCGTTTTCACGACTCAGGTTTTCGTACCGTATTTCCTAAATTACATAGGACCGTCGTTTTCACGACGTATCTTCGAAACCGTCGCTGCAGCCCGTCGTCGCCGACCTGCGTCGCCGTCGCCGCTCCGGCAAGCTCTGCGTTCCAGGACTTCGAGTTTTCGAGTAAGTTATCCGCGTCGTCCCCAACCCCCCTACCGCGTGTAGGGAGGTTTTAGGAAGTTATTCATCGTTGGTAGGTTCATAGAATATATATTATATATTGTTGTCCCGCCCCAACCCCTCCGCAATGGCTTCCCTAAGCTATGACGAGATTAGGACAAAGTTAATAGATAGTATCTAGCTCAAGGCATGAACATGAACGGTGGAATGGTTTGTAACCTAGTGACTTTCATCCCTCATATCATGGCATTGATTCCCACAATGGCCCCTCAGGCCACTCCAGTTCCCCAGACCCCTCTGGTCTTAGGCCCTCCCGCGTCCCCTTCCTCCAGTGACATGGAGTGCGAAGTAGTCGCCCCTTCGCGCCGCAAGCGCGCGCCCGCGACCGAGTCATCCTTGGACGCCACCCCAACTGGCTCTGAGCCACAATCATTCACCCTTGTTAAGAAGCGCTCTAAGAAGCGCTCGAAACAAGCCCCGGCGTCCTCAACGCCCGTACCGGTGTCTTCAACACCCACCGCGGCGACTTCAACGCCAGCTACCCCGGTGCCTGCAACACTCGCCCCGGCCCCATTAATGTCACTCAAAGTGACTCCACCCCCTACATTGGCTTCAGTCAAGCCTCAGGTTCCACCAATCGTATTCCTTCGGGACAAGGGAAAATGGTCCTAGGTTTCGACTTTGTGCAAAGAGCACAAGATCCGTTACACCAGAGCGACCAACTCGGGTGATTCAATCAAAATCTTAGTCACGTCGATAGACGATTTCCGAGCCCTAACCAAGTTCCTCACCGATAAGCAATATGCTTACCACACTTACGCTCTTCCAGAAGAGCGTAAGATCAGAGCGGTACTCAGGGGAGTCCCGTTCGAATTATCAAACGAGGCTATCCTAGAGGATCTGCGGTCCCAAGGCTTTCCGGCACTCGCGGTGCATATAATGCACAGCAAGTACGGAAGGCGTCACCCTCTCGCTTTGGTGGTTCTCGCCAACGTCCCCAAGTTCAGGACGATCTTCAAAGAGGTCAGCACCATATGCGGCCTCTCTGGCATCTCGCCCAGGTGCGTAAAGTGCCTGGTCCCTCACTTCACTAAGGAGGGGTGCACGAGGGGCTCGTGCACCCCGTAGTATGCGTCCCAACTCTAAGAGGGCGGCACCCAAACAGGCCCCGCCCCTTTCTCAGGAAAACTTTCCACCGCTGCATAGCCGGGTTCCTCCGGCTGCAAAGCCTACTCAGCCTGCTCCAGAGAACTGGAGGCAGCGCCCCGCTGCACACCCGAATCCCATCCCGGCTCCTCACCCATTCAATACCACTCCTCAACTCTCCGTAGCAGACGACACGCGTATCGTCTGCGACGCTATCAAAAATATTGATGTAAGGGAAATTTCAGTCTTAGCCCGTAAGCTTAGGGCTTCACGTTCTTCACGAGCAACTGCTAGCTCTGGCGGAGCATAGTTCCCTTCTCAATTCATTATAGGTTCATTTAAATTCACTGCAGGCATTCAGGGCAGGCTTTACCGGAGGCTGCCCAGAACGGCCATCAATTCATGTACCTTTGAGCACCAAGTGTCGCTTCCGATGAAGGCTAACGGTAAAATTTTACTACAGCCAAAGAGGTGGTTTTTAGTGGGTAGGTGCCATTCTGGTGAGTCCCACATAACCCCCCGCAGAGGACGGTATTTTCCTGCGGGCGGTATGCATGACGCAACTTCCACCTCCCTCCCGTGAGAGTGTGGCTTTGGCGGCATTAAAAAAAATAAAAAAGATTAAGTAGATTAGGATTCGTTCTATTTTTCGTATAAGTAGGTGGGCGGGGCTTCTCACTTAACACGTTTGGATGTGATTTTTTAGGTAAGTGGATAAGTTGACAAAGCTGGTGGCAGCAAGAGCTCGTATTTATTTCGCAACAACGCCGTTTTTCAAAATGGTGGACTGGACTTTGGTTTCAACTTTAAAATTTGTTGAAGATTATTTAAAATAGGAATGCTTGTGGATTAAACGAGTTAAAAAAAATTGAAAAAAATATATTCTTATAGAGATTTCAATTTCCGAAACAAATTCTTCTCTAAATTTGTCCAAAATCTCGTTTACCACATATCTAGGTACAGAATTGACGAATTCCTTGACATTCATTACTGTTCATCTTCATTGAACTTATGAGCTTAACTACTTAATCCGTTTGGACACACAAGTAACATAAAATTTAGTTAAAATTTAGTTACCAACTTAACTATTTAATACGTGTAAACCGCACATAAGATACTCAGCAATTGCTACTCAGCTGGAACTATTTATATCGTGAAATTCATTTCTTATTTATATTATCTCTGTATCTGTGTAATGTGAAAATTCGTAAAATAATTTCTTTCACCAAACATAGTTAAACGTAAATTAATCGAAAAGAAACAATCAAAATCTGAAAATAAGTTACTGAAAACAGCTTTGTTCACATGATTTATTTGTTTAATGACTTTTAAAAAAAATTACAGCTTAGAAATTTTTTATATTCTCTCATAACAACACGTGCAAAACACGTATTGAAGCTGATGGCTAATTACAAGTTTCCACTTATAGGTAGGGTTGTTGTATGCGTTTAAAAAAGAGGAAAATAAGAAAAAATTAAAGAAAAGTGAAATTTAAATAATACAAGCAAATAAGAAGAGAAAAAAAATCAAAATTGTAATCAAATACTAAAATTAAGTTTAGCGTAATCCAAGAAAAACTTATCACTTAAAGTATGTTTTAATTTAGGTTTGGAGACATGAAACAGATAAATATCATTATCCTTATTGCTCTTAGTCCTAATGTTTAAAAAAGTACATTTTCTTATAATAAATGCATTCTGCCTATAGTTGGTATTGCTGCGCGGTACGAAAGTATGTTAGGATTTCTTAACGTGGGTCTGTTAGTGCATAGCACTAAATGCTCCAAAAGCTCCGGGTAATCCAATTATTGTTTAAATTCTGTTGAAAATACTGTGACTGAGTTCAAGTTGTCGTGATTCATTTAGGTATACAGGGCTAGTTCGATGGAGGCCCAGGCTAAGTGAACAAGAATCGCTTGCGCGTTGTTCGATCTTTCCGACAGTGCAGGGCTTCGAATGCGACTCTGAGAAAACACCAAGTCACCCCAGTGTACAAAATAACTTTTTGAGTCCTAAAACTGTTTAATAAGCTAATGTTTACGAATAAGCTACTGTTTACTTTGCTTTACCGTGTAATATAGTGAAGGATGGTGTACTGTAGTTAATTTTTATTAATAAATAAAAATTATTCTTAAAAAAATGGATTCGTTTACCGCGTATTGTGTTAGTTATAGCATATTGCTTCATTTGCAAAGAAACTTTAGGGTCGTTTTTAGTGTGTTTGCAATAAAATTAAATGGTTCTATTTTATTTAGAATTCGTTAGTGTAAATAAATTCTGGGGTCTAATTATATTAGGTCCGTCGTAAAAGTGGCTGGAAAGGACTAAATACTAAATTGTATTTACCACAACTTTTATTATTGCAGTGAAAGTGAAAGTTTAAGACAAAATTAACTTTTATTTTAAGATCTTACAGTTAATTACACCAAGAAGGGAAAAATTGTAATAAATGGAAATATATTGATACAAAAAAATAGTGGGTGAGTAAATTAAAAAGTGGTTAATAATCTAGGTAAAGAAGTAATAGAATCGACAATTCGAAAAAAAAAATTACTATAACACTCGACGGGACCAAATAGACATTATTAGATAGATAATACTCTGCGTGAGGCCGATTCTTAAAATCAAATTATTGGAGTTCATTGTGAAATTATTTTGCAGCACTGATTGTTATTTAACAATCAGTTGCAAGCATTTGCTCATACAACTTATATCAGAAGAATTATTCTTAGAATTTGATATATTTTTATGGAAAGTCTCGTCAAGTGTCAAAACTATGTTACTGATAAAATTTATCTCAGCATTGAACATATTAGCCCTAAGAGACTTAGTCTGCACATAATATATAGGTGTCGTTTCGTTTCCAGAGCCTATCAGTGATATAAAAAGCGGCATGCTTCCCGGCTTTCCCTGTGTTTTGGACAAAATTATGGTTTGTTACTCAAAGATTATTCCAGGATTTCATCCAGTTATGTAAAAGTTTACTTAAACTTAGCATTACGAAAAATTTTCTTGAGGAAAAATGTTTCCCTCGTAACAAGGTACTTCTGACAGTTAAAATATTTTTTACGAGTTTTGGTTAAAAGAATTTGATTTGTTTCAATCAAAAAATATTTTTAAATTTAATGATTCTATGTTTATTTGTTCTGTAATGGTGTTTTTCTATTCTGAGAATATGAGTTTTTGTTAACAGTATTGCTCATTATTGAATTAGTAGTTCACAAAAACTAAAAAAATACTTACTTCTGGATCATACTTCCAATAATAAAAAACGGGTATAGAATCGGCCAGTAGAAACCAGCCATCTGTGCCCAAATTGGTTTGTCTTTATACGGCATGAACTGCAGGAACGGCTCCAACATTTTTAGTTCCATGTCCTGGTACGTGTTTGTATGTAAATGATGTGACATCGCATGTGATATCCGCCAGTCTCTGGAAGTAGGGACAATAAACGGTTTTAAATCTCTAAAAATCAGTTTAACAGTTAACAAAGTGGGTGTAAGATATCGCTCGTATAAATAATTGTAAAAACATAGTTCAAAGTGAGATTTTAGTTGAAAGTCTATCATAATTATTCTATTTAAAAGTATGTGCATCTATTACAATAACATTCAGTGATATTTAGGAAGATATAAGGTCAATATAACAAAATCAAATTTATAAACTAATTAAACATTGTTTGTGACAGTGCTGTGTGAAGTGTCTCGGCGAAACGCGTAAGCAACGCTGATTCTGCGGCGCTTAAGTCCTTTTTCTCGCGAGGTTTACTTGTGCTTGTTTATCGTGGGACTACAGCTCCGTTGAGTTATTCATCTACCTACTACGTTTCTTTATACTGTACTGGGCTGGAAGTCAGTTAATTATCAATCAATATAATTAACTTTGCAATGATGAACTGTGGTGCTTGCAATAGTCAGCTACTTTCTAGTGGTTTTCTTCATTGTAGATTGTGTAAACAAGAATACCATTATGAATGTCTGAACATAAAGAATGATCAGTTTGCCGCATTCAGTGATGAGTTTTTAGCATCTTGGATATGCCCCGCTTGTGCAGGATTAACTAAGCGTAATAAATCAAATACAAATACTCCAGTCCGTAGGCACTTGTTGCCCGTTGTTGATGATTCAATGGACATGTCTTTCGACAATTTTTTCACAGAATACTAGTAATAACGTACCGAATATTCCCCAACAAAATACAATAACAGGCGAATCGGTTACCATGGAAAAAATTGAACATATTCTTGACTTAAAATTAAAAGAATCATTAAATTATTTTATGTCTAGCCTACGTAATGATTTAAAGACCATGGTTAACAATGAGATATCTTCGGCTTTTAAACAAATTAAGCACGAATTTAAGGAAACCGCGAATGCTTTGTCTGATCAGCAAACAGTGATCAGGACCCAGCAGGAAGCTCTAAATATTAAAATAATTGACCAAAATGCGAGTATTGCTAGTCTTGAAAAAGAAAACCAAATATTAAGGGAGAGCCTTTGCAAATTGGACGCCCAGTATGCTGCTTTAGACAGACTTTCGCGAAGTCACAACATTGAGATTCAGGCAGTTCCCGAGTCGCGGAATGAAAACGTTTTGGAAATATTTAAGAAACTGGCTGATCTGGTTGAGTTGAACATAGACGAATCTTCTCTACGAGCCTGCCGCCGCGTTGCTAGGATGAACCCATCTTCCACTCACCCCAGAAACATATTAGTGACCTTAGCGTCTCCGCGTCAACGGGATATGCTCATTTCTGCAGTTCATCGTTATAATAAGAAGCATTCAAGTAATCCTCTAAGCTCTCGTCACTTGGGAATTGAAGGAGAGTGTAAGAGAATATATGTAAATGAGCATTTGTGTCCTTATTCAAAAATAATTTTTGCTGAAGCTCGCAAAGTTGCTAAATTATGTAATTATAAGTTTGTTTGGGTTCGATTTGGTCGTGTATATGTACGTAAGGATGAGTCCTCTAATGCTATTCATGTAAAAAACCTTGATTCTTTAAAAAAACTATCGCCGTAAATTCTGTATTATATATATATATATATATATATATATATATATATATATATATATTTTTTTTTTTTTTTGTATAAAAAAAACCCTTTGTTATTGACTTTTCTCTTTTTTGTTTTCTTTGTTGCATAATGAATGTATACTATCAAAATGTTAATGGGCTTAGATCCAAAACTCATGAAATTTACTTGAACATATTAAACAGTGATTACGATGTGATTTGTTTAACTGAAACGAATTTAAATGATAGCATTTTTAGTGAGGAAATATTCGATGCAAGATACAATTTATTTAGAAGGGATCGACATACTACAAACGCGACTAAAGCTGAGGGGGGCGGGGTTATTTTTGCAATTAAAAAATGTTTTAATGTTATTCGGCAGTTTTCTTGGGAGAGCAGTTTTGAAGATATTTGGGTAAGTATTTTGCCAAGTGCCGGGCATAAGATTATGACAAATTTTTGTGTCTGTTATTTACCACCCGATATGCCTACTAGAAACTTAATAGAATTCTTTACCAACTGTCAGAAGATTATTTTGCAATCAAATGATTTTAATGAATTTGTATGTATAGGGGACTTTAATGTACCTAATATTGTATGGAACAGGAATGTGAGCCCAGTGCAAAATTCAGTGGCAGATGTCAGAGCTAACTTGCTTCTTGACTTTTATCACTTATGTAATCTCTCTCAGTTCAATTTTATAACGAATATTAACAATCGTTGTCTTGATTTAGTGTTTTCTTCTCTTAAAGGCATTGAAGTTAATGAAGCTGCGCCTATCAGTCGTTTGGACAAACATCACCCTGCTCTTAGTGTTACAATTACTTCTATTTCTGAAAGTCGGGTATTATCGCATAAAAAACAAGTTCGTCAGAATTTTTATAAATGCCACTATGATAAAATTAAGGTTGGACTAAAGGACATAGATTGGCTTACTTTGTTATCTTCTCCTAACGTTGATACAAATGTAACTTCATTTTATAATATTCTAAATAAACTTATTGATGATAACACAGTGAAAACTACTAAGGGCAGAGATCATTTTCCTGTTTGGTACACTCCGGCTTTGAAACGTTGCATAGCAGAAAAGTTGAAATATCACAAACTATATAAAAAATACAAAAACCCTCGCGATTACGACACTTTTGCTATGTTGCGTACTCGAAGTAAGCTTCTTATAGATCAGTGCTATAATAAATATATTTCTAGCATAGAACAAACACTGACCTCAAACATAAAGTCATTTTGGTCTTTTGTGAATAATAAAAAGAGCTCAAGAGATTCAATACCGTCCACCATGAACTATGGTACTCTTAGTTCATCGGATCACAGGGGTATCTGCGAGCTATTTTCAAAACATTTTGGTTCTGTTTACCCGGATAATAGTAATATCAACAATGGTAACCCTGACCTAAATATGAGCTACCATAATGTAAATTGTCTTTACAACATTAATGTCACTTTACAAGATGTAGCGACTAAATTAAAAAATCTCGACCCATCTAAAGGTGCAGGCCACGATGGTATACCTCCTTACTTCATTAAGATGTGTGCTGATGAACTTGCTATACCACTATGTCTAATTTTTAATCAGTCATTTCAACTTGGCATCTTCCCCACGTATTGGAAAATAGCTCAAATAGTTCCAATTTTTAAAAATGGTGATAAATCATCTTGTGAAAATTACAGACCAGTTAGTATTCTTTCTTGCTTCGCTAAGGTACTGGAGTCTCTAGTATATGATGTATTACAATACCATGTTAAACCGCTCCTGTCTCCAAAACAGCATGGATTCGTTCCAAAAAGGTCGACCGTAACTAATCTTCTTGAATACAAAAATTATTTATGTTCTGCTTTTGCAAGAGGGGCGCAAGTTGATTCGGTTTACACCGACTTCTCTAAAGCATTTGACAGGGTTAACCATTACATACTGTGTCAGAAACTTAACGCTTTTGGGGTTCATGGATCACTTTTGAGATGGATAGAATCATACTTGAATAGACGAACTCAACTCGTCACCCTCAAAGGAGAAGTGTCGTCTCCTGTTTTCAATACTTCTGGAGTTCCTCAGGGGTCTCATTTAGGACCATTAATCTTCATAATTTTCATCAATGACCTCGTTATTCACCTCAAATGTCAAAGTTTATTATATGCCGATGATTTGAAAGTTTTTAATATGATAACCTCCGTCAAGGAAGCCATTGAATTACAACATGATCTGGATACTATTCAGGAGTGGTGTATTACTAACTGTATGGTTTTAAATGTGCAAAAATGTTTTGTTATTTCGTTTACCAAAAAGATTAACAAAGTACAATTTAATTATCATTTAGGTGATCAATGTTTAGAGCGTAAAATAATTGCAAAAGATTTAGGCGTATTATTTGATGATAAATTGAGTTTTCATGACCATTACAGCTATGTCACTAATAGATGTACAAAAACTCTTGGTTTTATTAGTCGTATAACAAAACCTTTAAAAAATCCTCGGAGTTTTATATATTTGTTTAATACGCTCGTACGTTCTATTTCAGAGTATTGTGCGGTTATTTGGTCTCCCTTTTACAAGGTGCATTGTAATTGTATAGAGAGATTGCAAAAAAACTGTTTTAAAATTATTTGTTTCAGATACAATCTCCATCGAAAATTAAGGTCTTACCAAGACAGATTAACTTATTTTAATATGCTCTCATTGGAGACTAGACGCCGGCTCAGTGACTATACTTTCCTGTACAAAATCGTACATTCCATGGTAGATTCTTCGTCATTGTTGTCCTTCATAGATATAAATATTAATTATAGGTCTCGAAGGCCAAAAATTTTTAGTTTAAACGTTTACAGGAATAATACTTCATATTATAACCCCATAGTTCGTATGTGTAGACAATACAACGAAGTTTGTAATGCCGATTCCGCTTTTGATTTAGATTTATTTGACTGTAATTTTAATAGATATAAAAGATCAATCTACAACATTTTAAAATGTGATTGAATCTTGCAACGATGTCCTCAGTAACATGGGTGCAAATACATACATGTTTAAATCAATGCAATACAAATCTTTGTATAATTTATTGTTATTTAGTATTATTTAGTGACCTATTGTAAACTAAGCTATACGTACCACTAATGCTACAACATATTTCTGTAACACATGTTTTGGCTTACAGTTAGGTTAAAAACTTAATGTAATATTATTTTTGTTAAGAAGACTGTAATCTGTTTTGTGTTCTAATAAATAAAATAAAAAATAAATCTGAAAATGGAATCGTTAACTATTTAAGAATGCTGTCGTGTATATAAAAAAACATTGCAAGTTTATTATTATACTTTATACTTTTAAATTATTCATACTTCTAGTTTCACATTTATATAGTTCATTGAAAGCAGCTTTTTTTTTTCGAAATGGACAGGTTATTTGGACAGTTGTAAGACTAGGACGCGCTAGGGATTTGACATCTCGCTGTAGAGCCCTCATACGGATGCGGTTTGTCTCGGTCGGAGCGTAATCGTACGCCCGGGTAGCTGCGTTCTTTGCTCTCAACAACATTTTTTTTTTATTAATAATTAGCAGGCGTTTGTCTTCCATCTCACCTGATGGAAAGTGACGATGAACACGAGGATCATACACGCCTGTCCAAGAGGTACCTATTCACTCTACACTTGAAAGCTCCAGGGTTATATTTGTCTGGAAAAACAGACGCAGGCAAATCGTTCCACTCTTTGGCAACACTAGCCAAAAATGAGCTATCGAACTGTTTAGTTCGGCTCATCGGCACGCTAACCACAAACGGGTGAAACTTCTGTCTGCGTCTGGTTGACCGGTGGAGGAAGGGCGAAGGTTCGATCAACTGAAAAAAGCATTCGCACACTCTCCAAAGTGCAATCTGTAAAAAACCGATAGACTAGCAACTTTTCGACGATGCTCGAGACTTTGCAGTCTCGAAGAAGTAAGTTTGTCGTCACTTATGAGTCTACGGGCCCTTCGGTCGACAGAATCCAACGCTTTAAGATAATATTTTGCGGAACCATGCCAAAGATGGCAGCAGTACTCCACACAAGATCGAACCTGGGCTGTGTACAGGTAGAGCAGCTGTTCGGAGTTGAAGTACCGCCGGACCTTTGCGATGACTCCCAATTTTTTTGAAGCTGACTGTGCCATGGTTTCAATCTGTTGACCGAAATTAAGTTTCGACGTGATGGTCATGCCAGGAACCCTAGTTGGCTTGTGATCGGTACAGATACACTTTGGAAAGTGGGCGTCAAGTTGAAGGTGTTCTTTTTACCGGAGAAGAGACACGTCTGGGTTTTGGAAGGGTTGAACTTGACAAGGTTGGCTTCACCCCAATCGGAAACCCTACAAAGTGTCAAATCAACCCGTTCGATCATCGACTCTCTCTGAAATTGGATCTAGTTTGGACTCGCTCGCGCATTGGACACATATCTCTCTACAACAGTGCTGTCATCGGCGTAACCAATAATGCCTTCCGATAAGAGAAGATCACTAATGTGCAGCAGGAATAATGTTGCAGAGAGAACAGATCCCTGAGGTACGCCGGCGTTGATCGCCATTAGGTCCGATGAGAAGCCATCGACGACAACTCGAATTGACCGTTCGCAGAGTCCAGATGGTATGCCTTGCTCGAGAGCAAGCTTGCTCAAGAGGGCTTTGTGCCATACCCGGTCAAAGGCCTTGGAGATATCTAAGGATACGGCTATTGCCTCTCCGTGCCCTTCCAAGGCCATGCTCCATAGATGCGTGACGTACACTAGAAGGTCTCCTGTGGAGCGTTCTCCGCGGAAACTTTTTAAGGGAATTACTTAATACATTTTCTAAGGTAGTAGAGAAACCTACACATTTTCTGTAAAGAACAGTATGTATGTGGTTTTTAATTCAAAAATTATTTTATCTGGAATGGGGAGGAGAATTTTTTATCTATTTATTATGTTAAACCGCTATTAAGTCAGTAGCTAAGCAGGTGAATGCGTGGGAAACTCTAAGTGACTATTATTGTTAAATCTCAATGAAACATTCATCCATGACCATTTTTTATTATTATATGTATTTTTGTGTAACAATTAATTACTTTTGTAGAGTCAGACTTTTGTCTGTAGGGTTTTTCGATTAAATTGCTCTGGCACTATACCTAAGGCAAACATTGCTTATATACTAAGGTCCACACTGAAATAAAATGTGGCAATATCGTTTGATATTATGGCGAAGCTTTTTGAAAATATTACAAATCAACACATAAAAATGTGAAAAAAATAAGCACCGAGTGATACTTTACAATTGATAACCAGTCGTTTAGAAAAATAGTAATAATATTGAAATTTATTTTTTAGCAGCAATAATTCATCTCTTTTAGTGTTAATGATGCCCATATTGTGGGTCAATATACTACTTCCAAGTTAATTCGAATTTTTATTTAAAATTACAGTAAGTGTATTGTACGTACTAAGTACGATTGTTCACGCAAACACATTTGTGTACATTTTTAACGAAGATAAAAAAATTTGTTTGTTCGTTAGGCAAAGTTTTGGTAGAAACTTTTAGTGATTTGTCTGCGTTCATTACGCCAAGACAAACAAACTAATTTCGCTTTATAAGATAATTTCAGCAAAATAATATTAGTTATTAGATTAGATTGTCAATTTTCTTAGTGAGAGTAAGTAAAAATGTTTGATAGCCTTTTTTTGCAAAAGGTTGTTTTTCACGTAGCAGAGTTTTTGTTGAATAACGTGCCTAACGTTAACCTCTGGTGGTTGATGAATAATTTCACTTCGTACCGCTTAGACTGAGGCCTAGATCTGTCTCCTGTTATAGAGAGGTTCCAACTTCGAATCCCAATAGGTATAGGATAATTGTGTCCTGAATCTATGAATTTCTTGAGTCAAATATATTTTCTTTTGAACAGCCCTCAATACTTACATACAAACTTATTCTGTCAAAGACTAAATTGCAACATAGTTCGGCTGTTCAGTTACAGCAAGCACCACCTACGACAGTAAGACCTACATATTTGTTAATATACTCACGAGTAAGACAATCCACTTAAATTAAACAGATACATCCTCCAACTGTCCGTTCTATGCAAGTAATTATGCGCACATGCGGTCAGACTAGACAGAACGATTCCATTGGCCATGGTTAGTACCACTCCCGCAAATAATCCAATCTTATACGCCAGGCAGCTCACAGGCGTTAGTACAATTAATAAACCTAGGAAACAGTCAGTCACTATATCAGTTTTCTTTCTCACTTCTTTTGGTATTTCCTGTCTCTTTTCAGTGACTTTTGCTTTAAGTGTTTTGTAGAAACCGTCTTCCTCAAATAGGAATGGGGAATTCCGGGGCGTTTTCGCTTCACGAATGTAGTATTTTGGTAGTAATGATTCTGCGGTGCCTGCTAGGTGGTGCGTTTCGAATTGTTCAGTTATGTCGGTGCCCTGGAATTATAAGAAAAATGGTTGAATTGCGAACCCATCGTCGGAGGAAAGAATATTTTAATGCTAAAATAAAATATGAAAGGCTGTAGGATATAAATAATACAATTTATTAAAAATATATAATGTGTGGCAAATAATATTCATTAGCTTCACATCACTATAATGCCATCTATGATTTGTAAATCACGCCTTTAAAAATACTTATTTCTGTTATTGGTAGTTTTCGTTTGCCTTTAATATCAATATTTTGCTTTATCTTTACGAATGATAAGGTATCCAAATGGTAATGTTGCTTGGGTTCTCATTATACTGAAAAGGCAATTTCGTCTAAAGCTTATTATGGGCGGCAACGGTCGTTGATCGATATAATAATCGCAACCACTATAAATAAATAAAACACCCTCGACTTATGATGTACATGGGAGGGATGGGAGGGATGGCACGTACCATCAGATGGGGCGCGTGCTCGATTGCTGGATTTTGTTTCCTTTGCTCAACTTTGTAATATTATTGGTCGAATTTTTCGTTTAGAGTAGCTTTATGAGAGAAGCG
Source organism: Marasmarcha lunaedactyla (assembly GCA_923062675.1). Taxonomy (NCBI): domain Eukaryota; kingdom Metazoa; phylum Arthropoda; class Insecta; order Lepidoptera; family Pterophoridae; genus Marasmarcha; species Marasmarcha lunaedactyla. Next base: position 5,217,683 of record OV281344.1, read on the forward strand.
TCCTTTTTTCAAAAGCATTAAAATAACCTCTACCTCTACACATACCTTTGAATACTCAATCCACTGCTTTCCTCCAGGGTGTAAAGACACGTAATTTGTGAGGTCGTATAACTTATTGTGAATGCGCCACAGACCTTCAGCGCCATCTTGTATTTGTTTCCCTTGGATCCACTGCTGGACGTTAAATTGTAGCGTTTCGCGGTAAACCGGGTATTGGATGTTAGGGAAACTGGTGTGATGGTTCTTCGGATCCTGCATAGTTTCTGAAAACATCAATTAAATAAGTTCATAGCAGTCTGTGCCTTGTGTCGAATGTTAGCAAATCAGAACTCCTGTCGACCTTGCTTAATTTAAATAGATAGAATGTAACAAATTAGAGAATGTAATCAAGGTGCTTATTTACCTATTTTGTGGCGTAGCGAATATAGTAATATTAATTTATAAGTATTTTATGTTTATATAAATTGTATTCCATTGTTACGTAAATCGAGGTGTGAATGGTCGTAGTCTTTGCTCCGACACGGGAAGTCCGAGGTCCCTATAGCTGTAGTAAAGAAACACTCTACATACACTTTAAAATTTTACAATTGGTGTGTAATTAAATATGCTATGTACATACTAAGTACTCTAGCGGTCCGGGACCCTAGATGGACCTATTCTAACCTAGGGAGGTCTTCCTAATCAACAAAGGGAAAACACATATAACTTTAAATTACTATTATTTATGATGAATCTATTTTATAATAACATAAAAGATAATTCTTAGACTATTTTGGGGACGGAGCCCGCGATGGAATCCCATGGAACAATCTTCCATATTCTATCTATTTTACATTTTATAAATAAAATAAAATAATGACAGACTTATAAGTTGCCAGTCATAAATGTCGGCAAGTTTGTTTGTGCAATAACCTCTTTTATTAAATACGGCACAAGCAAACGTTGCAGTACCTACTATACTGATTGTTTAAAACATATTATACTATGTGATGTCCAGAAGAAGCGGCCCAATACTTTTTTAACTATGGCAGACGACGGTAAACGGAAGATAAAAGGAGTGGGGCGAGTCTTCCTGTATGGCGCTGCCTAGAATACCAACATGTGTTTATTGAATGTGTATAATATTCAAAACCAACATTTTCAATTTGACTGAGAACATTTGAGGAAAATATAATTTAGGTAGGAACAGTTGGAGAACTTCGTGCAGACATTCGAATCCCCGCAATGTTGTCGCCCCGCAGTATTTTCTTTTGTTTTTGCTTCAGCAGGCACCCTTCGCGAGGAGCGAGGTGGTAAAGTTAAACTTTTAAATGGCGTCCTCTAGGATACAACCGCGGTCCCTCACTATTGGCTACTTCAACGCCGATGGTCTCAAACATCAGCGCAATGAAATTCACGAATTCGGTCGAGAATTTCAAATCGACATCTTACTTGTGCAGGAAACCTTTTTGAAACCTAGTCACAAGGACCCAAAAATAGCGAACTACAACATCGTTCGTAACGATAGGTTTTCCACCGATAAAGGTGGCACCCTCACCTACTACAAAAGGTCTCTACTCTGTATACCCGTCGATCCCCCAAAGCTCGAGAATATCGAAGTTTCCTGTTGTAGAATAGCAATGAGCGGCCATCAGCCATTCACACTGGTATCCATCTATCAATCACGAGATAAATACTGGTGATTGATAGATGGATACCATCTATCAATCATACTTCAAAGTACAAAGTTCAATACTAGCTTGTGACTTTAACTCGAAACATTCAAGTTGGTACTCCGTAGTTACCAACCCAAACGGCCGTCGTCTTCATAACATGTTAGATTCGCTAAACTGTGATGTAGTGGGTCCTCGGGAACCGACTCACTATCCTTAAAACACAAATTATCGCCCCGATATTCTCCTACAAAGTGTTAACGGTACATTCAGTAGAAGTCATCCACCAGCTTACTTCGGATCACCGACCGGTAGTCATGCAGCTAGGTATCCCAAGTGACCCCGTCCCTCAAACGAGGCAATACATCGATTGGGTCAAACTAATGTAAGCCCTTAAGGCAACCGACAGCCCTGACCTAAACTCCATTCCCGATACGTTGTCATCCATCGAGGAGACCAATGCTGCGATCGGTGCTTTCACCAACCACCTTCTAACTGCAATCAGTGCGTCCTCCAGGCAGGTTTCGGCGGCGAATAATTGACGCTGGGTCCAGCCTGAGGATGTGAGGGAGTTGTTGAGAGCTAAGAACGCAGCTAATCGGGCTAGCTAGCTATACACTCTGACCGAGGCAAACCACATCCGTATGAGGGCTCTACAGCGAGATGTCAAATCCCTGGTGCGGCCCAGTCTAACAAACTTCTTGAAGAGATTTCGCCTTCGCATCTGGCTTACTGGAGCTTGTCAAAGTCTCTCAAGATTGACTCTACCGCGTCATCGATACCTCTGCTTCTTAGGCCACCGCCCATGACTCCCGCCTTCGATGACTCCGAAAAAGTTGAAACCTTAGCCGATAGCTTAGCCCAACAATGTACACCGAGTACAGAAAGCACTAACTCCCTCCATATAGAAACTCCGAATAGCGCAGTCGAAACTAAATGCGGCAACCCACCGACTAACACCCTCCAACCGGTAACGATGGAAGAGGTACAGACAATAATAATTAAAAACCTAAAACCGCGAAAAGCCGTTCACCAGTCGTTCAACAGGGTTCTAAAAGCTCTCCCACTCGCACTCATACAACCGTTAGTAGTTATATTGAACAACTTACTAACAAACTGCTCCTTTCCGCAAACACGGAAGTAAGCGACTGTCATCGGTATTAGGAAACCCGGAAAACCGGCTAATTTACCTTCAAGCTACCGTCCTATTAGTCTGCTTAGGGCGATAGGCAAATTATAGGTAAGTTATGCTTCTTAATCAAGCTCTTCGAACTATGCGTGCCAGACAGCCTCGTGCACATCATACTAGACATTTTACAGTGTCGAACCTTTCGTTACAGATTGGATGGTGTACTCCCTAATCCCCGCCTGACCCCCGGTGTCCCTCGAGGCTCGGTACTTTCTCCGACTTTGTTTTCACTATACACTAGTGACATACCAATGACGGAGAATGTAGAACTCGCGCTCTTCACAGACGATACCGCGCTAACTTAAAAAAAACTAAATTAATAAAATAAATTCACAAAGCCGCATAGAAGTCAACCCAGAAAAAAGTGCAGAAAAAACTATTAGAACTAGAAACTATTACCCTCAAAAACATAAAGTAAGATCTCTCTGTTTGGTACTCCAATCCCCTCAAATTTTAGGAGTCACTGTAGATAGTGGACTTACATTCGCGGATCACATAAAACGAATCCGGGACCGAGCCGCCTTCGTCATGGGTACGCTGCACCTCCTAATCTGCAAGAAGAGTAAAATGTCGCTTGGAAATAAGCTAACACTTTACAAAACTTGCACCCGCCCCATCATGACATATGCCAGTGTGCTTTTCGCTCACGCCAGCAAGTCGAATATCAACAACTTGCAGGTTATTCAAAATAGGATCTTATACAAATGCGTCAGGCCCCGCCCTATATCCGCAATTTAGATCTGCATAAAGATCTCGAGCTGCCCGCTATTACCACGTTGCTGAAGTTGATGTCTAGACGCTACTTCGATAACGCTCCCCACCATCCCAACCCGATGGTCAATACGTCACCTGACTACACAGCCAACCCAGACGCGCCGGTTCGTTACAGGCGTCCGCATAACGTCTTAACAGATCCCGACGACGCTATTACAAAAAGGAACGCCAGCGTTCAGAAATAGGGTAACACGGCATTCGAATCGCCTAACCCAACGGTGGGCCGGGCTTACGCGGCGTAAGCATTCATACACTGAGTTTCTTGCTGGTTCTTTGGCAGTAGATGACCCTTCCGAACCAGTGGTACTATATCGTCTATATTTTTATAATTTTTATTATTTTATTTTAACTTTTATTTGATTCTATTTATTTATATACTATATATATATATATATATATATATATACATATATATACAAGATAATAGGGACACTCTACACCCCTATTATCAAGACTTAAATAGTTACATATTTATATTTTTAAGTTATTATTTTGACGTTCACGTCTACGATGTCACTCTGTCGTACTCCAACAAAAATGACTGGTGAGGTGGCAGACACCTCTGTCCCAAAACCACACCCTATATCACCAAAGACGTGTCAGGCTGGCCCTGACGACAAAATTAACGAATGGGTGTTGGAAGCCAAAGCATGCAGGGAAAAAACATATGAACAACTAAAAGCTTCGAAAAACATAAAAACTGAAATAAAAAGGGATATCGCAAAAGCTTGTGACAGACTGTATGCTTTGGTTAAAGAGATGGCAAAGGACATAGAACAGGGTAGGACAAAAGGAAGTAGATCGGAAGAACCCAAGACTGGAATAATAAATACGGAAAATCTATCACACAATGGCGATTTATTAAAACAATTAAAATTGACTCAAGAATGCCTCTCAGAAAACAATGCCAAGATGGAACAACTAAAAGAACTGATAGAAAGTCAGAAAGAGACAACATCCAGCGACAGACCAAACACCTATGCGGGGGTTTTGTCGGGCCGATTAGAAGCTGATGCTTCTGAGAGGCAGACACTGCACTCGGTAGTTGTCTCGTCAAAAAACAAGAATGACACCAGTGAAGATGTCCTGGAAAGGGTAAGAGAGGCGGTAAACGCGAAGGATGGTTGGGTCCGTGTGGAGAGGGTGAGGAAAGCCAAAGATCAGAAGGTGATCATGAGTTGCAGGACGACCGAAGAGAGGGCAAAGGTCAGGCGCAGATTAGACGAAGCGGGGGGAAACCTTAAATGTGAGGAGATTGTCAATAAGGACCCCCTCCTGCAGCTCCGAAGCGTACTCTCCATCCACACGGATGATGAGATAACGAGGGCACTCAGAAACCAGAATAAAGATGTCTTTGCGGGACTTGACAAGGAAGAAGATCGGGTGGTTGTCAAGTTCCGTAAAAGAACCAGGAACCCTCACATGAGTCATGTGGTACTGAGTGTCTCTCCAAAAATATGGGGCAGAGCACTGGAGAGGGGCACGCTGCACGTGGATCTGCAGAGGGTCAGGGTCGAAGACCAATCTCCCCTGATCCAATGCACAAGGTGCCTAGAATTTGGACACAGCAAGCGCTTGTGCAAACGTGCTGAGGATCTTTGCAGCCACTGCGGGGGTGAGCACCTCAAAAAAGATTGTGAGGAGTACCGCGAGGGCAGCTCACCTAAGTGCATAAACTGCATTACAGCCGATGCACATTGCGATGAAACGTATCATAACGCTTTTAGCCCTTCATGCCCGATCCGGAAACGGTGGGACGTATTGGCTCGCGCATCGGTGGCATATTGCTAAAGTGACATCCGTGGAAACTTCCCGTCTGGCTACGCTCTGCCCTTCTACTCATACCAGACAAAAACGACAAAACGAAACAAAGCACGTGATCCACAACAACAACTTTTTGGAGAGCAGGGTCGTGACCGGAAGCTGGTTGGGAGATTCCATTATCTTAAATGATAGGGAAACCATAACCAAGCTTTGGAGACTCAACCCCATGTCCGTACCTATTAATTGTATCACCACACACCGTTTTAAAGCAAAGAGAACTGGTAGAGTCAATAAAACCTCATTAGCGTTCATTGGGCGAGTCAAGTTAAATCATAAAAATGGCAACATAACACCCACCCCTTTAGCCTCTGTAACGGCTGAACCAAATAGGGCTAATGAAAGAAATATAGTAGGAAACACAACAATAACTGCTCTAAGCAAAATATGTTGATAAAATATTTTGAGAAATATTTTAGGGCAACATATGAAATCTAAAATTTGATAATATAAATAGTAATAAAGTATAGTTAGTCATAACTAACTAGCCATAAGTGTGTAACATTGTGTAAAGAAAAGAATAGTAATAAGGAAAAATGCTGAATTAGATGTAAAATAAAATGTAGAGATTAGAACTCTACAATTTCAAAAATGTAACAGCATAGAACAGCAGCTGCAAATTGTATAAGGAACAATATAAGAGTAAAATAAGTAAAAATAAACTGTATAATAAGTAATGTAAACAAGAAAATGAGAAAGGAATATAAATGTAAATAAAAAACATTAGTTTAAACATAAGATAGAAATGTAAACAAATAGGATATAAGAACAACAATTAATATAATTATGTACTAAACAAGCAGTAGTTGTACTGTTAAAAGTATAAAAGTATAAACTTAGACATGTAAATTGTTAAGATCAAATTGTAGAGAAAGGAGTATATAATACTAAATGCTCTTAATTAATTCCAACAAATAAAAAAGTCTCATGTGTTACCCCATCCCCCTACCCCTGTTTAAATAAATCTGAAAAGTAGTTAGATATAGGATATGATAGGCGGGAATCCCACCCGTAAGAGTACGTAAGAGATGAATGCAAGAAAGATACAGTATGAAGTATGAAAGTGCGAGTAGAATAAATGAGAGAACTGGAATGAGAGGAATTAGCGAAGATTAAAGTTAGCTTCCACCTATGAAGCTAGTAGATGTGAGAAAAAAAAAAAGAAAAAAAAAACCAGTGGTACTTTCAATCTACGACGGCCTAAGCCGAGGTCCGTGCCCACTCGGGTGCCCTTAGGCGTATCGTATGTAGCAGTAGTTTAAGTTCCGGCTAAGCACCCTCAGCGCAAGGCCACAAAGTCCGGTGAAATTTAAAAGGCTAATTGGGCCATAAATAAAGTGTCCATTTCGAAAAAAAAGAGAGTAGCACTTGTAGTTCCATGGAATAGATTAAAATACTTTTCAATTAAAACTCTACACATATGTGTGAGTGAACACATGGTATATCCGCAACAAGGGTCGCAAGTATATATTATAAGGATATTACAAATAAATTCCTTAAAAAATTAAAGTCGGGACACCACTTGCGCTACGTCAAAAAGCTTTACAGTAATAGGTCAATTAAATCTTTAAGGCTAATAAACGATATATTTCACAATGAGTTTAAAATAATATGAATTTAGGGTAGAACCTATTAATACACATGTTATAAATACAACAGGTTATGAACAGACTGTATCATTTAAAACCATCAACAACAACAAACCTTTAAAAATCACAGCAGAAATTCACTGAACACTAGTTAACCTCAAAGTTTACAGATTTTATTGTTGTTTTTTGGACTATCTGTAGTTCTGTCGGTACAGGTGCGCAAGTGCGCTTGTTGGCTACTAAATTGATTTGCGCGTGCGTCGCTTTTATTATGCCTTGCGATACTGATCGTTAGTAGCGCTATCAAGCTATCTTTTATCGAGGTTTTTTTAAACTTCACTCTTAAGAAATATATAGTTGATTTGTGCTTACTAATATTGAGTATCATGTAATAATGGGATATATTATTTGACAATTATTTAATGTGAACTTAAAAGTATGAACAACTTTTATGGATCCTTACGGCTATTTTTGTTTTTTTTTTTATTATGACTTTAGTGACATGACAATTATTGTTATGAACTTATATTTGGACATTCATGTCCATTGTAAGTTTATTGTGTAAATGTAAACTGACTTCTGAACATTTGTTAAAAACCTTTATTGTATTTGGTATCTAAAATCAAAATCATTTCAAAAATCAAAATCAATTTTTTGCAGGAATATGGTAACATTTGGTGGTCTGCATAATTTTTACTGCACATATTTTACTGTATTACAGCATGCAATATTAACCTAAAACTATCGAAAATTACTCTGCAGTTGATTATTCTATATTTAATACTATTATATTACTATTTATAATTATAATCACAAGATACTCATTCCTTATTCGAGAGCACAATTATTTCATACTTAATATTATTTTTCATGTCAAATTAACTATAAAAAATTTTTTTTATTTCATAAATACATTGTTCAATTAGCCATCGGCGTAGAATATATTTAAATTTATTTAGTGGCGAAGATTTTATGTTTTTTGGTAATTTATAAAAAAAATTATGTACATAACGAGACTATTTCTGCTACATATTTTGGTTTTAACATTCGGAAGACATAATTTATTTGGAAATCTAGTATTAAAAGACAAGATCTCTTTTTTTTAACAAAACATTCAGGATGCATTTTAACAAACAACGCTGTTTCGTAAACACACATACTTGGAACGGTTAGAAGTTATACTTTTAAACAAAGGCTTGCAGGTTGTCCACGAATCAACATCAGCTATTGCTCGAATACATTGCTTTTGAGATATGAATGCTTTATTTATTTTAACGGAGTTCCCCCAAAACAGAATACCATACCTTAGGATTGAAGCAACATAGCCATGATACGCTTTGAGTGCCGTTTCTTTATTTGTGATTTTATTCAGTTTCCATAGGACATAGGCGAACCTGTTTAATTTAGAACAAACATTTTCTACATGCAAGTTCCACGTACAGTTTAGGTCAAAAAGTGTACCTAAGAAAGAATAAGTATGTGTTTCTTGTATTATTTGGTCATTATATTTTATGTCAAGTTTTTGTTTTTTTGCCCCTGATTATGTCAAAAATTGTATTATTGATAATGTCATTAAAGTTATTGTTTGAGTTGTCTGGAATTATAATAGAAATGTCGTCTGCATCGTCATGTGGAAGTATGTGATAAGTGGCAAGTCATTGATATACAAGAGGAAAAGCAGGGGTCCGAGTAAGCTACCCTGGGGCACGCCTGTCTTATTTACTTTTGGTGTAGATGTCTTAATAGTCTCTAGGGAAGAAGAAGAATCGACACTTTTTATTTGAACAAATTGTTCCCTGTTTTCTAAATAACTTTTTATCCAATCAGCTGCTATACCCCGAATGCCATAAGTTTCGCATTTTCGTAAAAGTAAGCTGTGAGAGACAAAGTCGAATGCTTTGCTCATGTCAAAAAAGACCGCTATGGTTTTAACCTTTTTATTTAAGAATTTTATCACGTTATTGACAAGATTAAATGCGGCGAGTCCAGTTGACTTTCCTGTTTGAAAACCATACTGGTTTGGGTGATCGGTAGCAAAATTGTAAACGCGTTTATGCTACGCGGCGGTCGGTAGCTAGCTGAGACGCCCGCCAAGGTTCGAGAACACGCTCCGCTTGTTGGGTCGGCGCTTCCACGCGCCATTTACACGAGGTCATTCACTCGTAGCCGCAACATCTTGGGGGGCCTTGAAAATGCCAGGTTCCAAAGCATCTTCTTCGGCGTTAAGTGGAGGACAGGAAACTTGACCCCTCTTCGAAACACGCCTGTAGTGGTCTTGACTTCCGCTACGCGTGCTATACCCTCTCTACCTGGGATCAGAGAAGCTATTCGCCCTTGTCGCCAGGTCATAGATGGTGTTTCTTCTTCCTTTAGAAGAACAGATCCTTTTTGATTGAAGTGGTCTTTGTGGTAAGCGCCATTTCTGCCTCTGCTGCTGAGTTCTACAATGTACTCCATTTGCCAGCGACGCTAAAAGTGTTGACGCAGTTGTTCTAACCGCTGAAAACAATCGAGCCTGTTTATTTTCACATTTTCGTAGTTTGGAGTTTGTAGTCATTAGTGGTCGTCCTATAAGTAAGTGCCCTGGAGTTAAGGGTTCAAATGATTTTCGAGAGGTAGTGGACAGTCAGGCCTACTGTTAAGGATGGCCTCTATTGGATGGATTGAAAAGGGTCGACAGTTCCTTGAACGTCAAATTAGTGTTCCTGTGACCTGTATGACCTTTTCAAATGATGTTTCGCTGATTTCACGCTTGTTGCCCATAAGCCACTTAAATTTGGTGCATAGGCCTGTTGAAAGTTAAACATAATGTCCTTCCCAGATGAAAAGCTTCGAATGTAATCAGAATATAAGGGCAAGAATTCTCTAATTTCTTTAGCAATGGCTACAAAGTTACGACCATTGTCTACGAGAGCTAAAACGATGCAAAGATAAAAGAAAGGGTGCTAATGAAACAGTCTCATTTTTAATAGCATTATTCGCCTCTAAAAATTTACACTGCTTTCTAAATTACAAAGTCAGCCAAGTCAGTCTTCGCCACTAAAAATATGTTGTTGCATGATGTTTTTGCTATAAAATTTTGAATTATCATCCAATTTCGATTATGGTGCTTCGCCGGGTGCTCCCGCACCACGCTCGCTTTGTTCGCTCGGCTCACGCATGCGATAAATGCAGCATAATATTAACCTCACCCAAATTTAATTATTACGCTTTCTATAGAATATTTAGTAGGCGTTGCAAAAAAGACGAATTAGTGTATTAGGGGCTATCTTATTTTCCCGTGGCTTAGTTATAAAATTAGAAGTTTGATCACGTGGCCAATAAATAAATTTGTGGCTTGACTTATAATTTAACTAAAATAAATGCATCCTTAGATAATTCGCTAACTGCTTTCAAATGCAAACATTTATATCTAAGACACACGAAAATGCAATGATAGCACTTAGTTATTTTACAACCTCTTCCTTTGCGATCGGTCATTTTAAAAGTCATTGTTAGTGACAAAATCTTGTTAGGTAAACTAAAAGATATTGGTATCAAAGGCCCAGCTTACAAAATCTTAGAATCATATCTAATGGATCGAGCCCAAGTAGTTAGAATTGCAGGAAGTCAGAGTGACTTCGCACCTATCAATTGCGGAGTCCCGCAGGGGTCTATTCTTGGACCCTTATTATTCCTCGTATACATTAACAACATAAGCAACCTCGGACTCAAAGATGAACTGTCGTTATATGCTGATGTCTTTTTTACTTCGGTCACAAAATTGATACACTAGTCCAAAACGCTCAAAACGATCTTGATCTGTTAAATATCTGGTTTCAATGTAACTTATTAACTGTAAACGCGAATAAAACACATTACGTAATATTTGCAGCAAAAAAACAAAAAGATTAATAGCTTTAAACCACTTTCCATAAACAACACTATACTGAATAGATCAGACAGTAAGAAAGATCTGGGCTTTACTCTCGATAAAAACCTTACATGGAAACCTCATATAATGAAGATTAAAACTAAATTATCTGCTCTTACCGCTGTTCTCCGGCATGTCGCTCGTTGCCTTCCCCTTAGAGTAAAGAACATTATTTACAACTCTCTAGTAAAAACTCACATCGACTACCTGATCGAGATCTGGGGATCAGCTGCAAAAACTAACCTCAATACCTTACAAATATCACGAAACAAACTAATTTATTTATTTATTTAGATAAAGGATAACCAACATGACATATACCATTAAAGTTAAATTAAATCTAGTGTAAAGTATAGATCTAAGTATTGTCACAATTATAGGAGATCACAGCATGCAATAAATTAACAATTCTTTTTTAAATAGTTAAGAGGAAAAAAAAGTTACACAAACTAATTAAGCTTATACATACATATGAGTTTTACAATATTAGCAAAATAATGAATTGCTTTTTAAGATAATTCACACTCTCTAATTAAGTACAAAAACCTATTTAGACACTGAGAATGGATATCTAGATTAGGCATCTTATTTGAGAGATTATTATACAGCCGAGATAGACAAACGACAGGTGAATCGCGGCCCAGCCTGGTTCTACAGAACTAAGTTTTGAACAGTGCACAAGGATATCTGGGTAATCGTCACGGAACGTTGAAATTTAATTGATTAAGTAACTTGGTACTGTCAATACGGTTATTGAGCAATTTATGTAGAATCGACATATCCGAGATAATGCTCCGGACTGACAGAGGTTCTAAATGAAAGTATTTGGCTTTTTCTGAGTAATTTTTTAATGAACAAGGAACATTGAAACGGTAAGATAAAGAAGAAATCAGTTTTTTTTGCACTCTTTCGATCCTCTTTATATGCACATTGTAGCTAGGCATACCGAGCTGCAATATTCTAATTTGCTTCTTACGTAACTATTGTAAAGTAGAATAATGGTTGATTATTTCCTAAAGTCCTTCGTACTTCTCAATACAAATCCTTGTGCCCTATTTGCCTCCTTTACAGTTTTATCTATATGGTATGCGAATCTCAGTGGAGTGTCTGTCAGGACTCCAAAATCGCGTATAGTGCTCACTTCTCCAAGTTTATTGCCAGACATGCTATACTCTCATTGAAGTCTTACGCTTTTTGGTGAATTTTATGTGATGTCATTTGGCAGCATTAAAAAACATTTTATTTATATCACACCATTTTTGAAGACTGTCGATGTCCTGCTGTAATTCGCTTGAGTCAGTAAGACTGGATACAGTTTTCATTAACTTTAGGTCATCGGCAAAAAGATAGATCCTACTGTGCCTAACTACACTTGTAATGTCGTTAATGAACACGTTGAAAAATAGAGGCCCCAGGATGGAACCTTGAGGTACACCCAAGCTTGCCGTAAAAAGAGAGGACTGTTCACCATCCACCATAATAGCATCTACACAACATGTGTAGATAGCATTTACTTGCAGGCCTTTATCAACGGCTTCTACTACATCAGATACAAAAAGCATTAAGTTAGTGTTTGTTAATCTTTTAGCTATAAAACCAGATTGCTCAACAGTAAACCTATTACTATAACAGTATTTGTAAACCTGAGAGTAAATGAGAGAATAAACCAATGACTCAAAAACCTTTGAAATGACGGTAAGCACTGCTACGGGACAATAATGAACTATAAATTTTTTTGCCGTTATTGTGTATGGGTACAACTCTTACTATTTTCCATGTGTTTGGGAATATACGATTTTCCAGAGACCGATTGTAAAGTATGGACAGCGGTATAGACAACGTGTTGGCACAATAAACGAACAGAATTGGATGTATGTTATCTGGTCCTGCGCTCTTAGTAATGTCGAGCTTTTTCAATGTTTTCTTGATTTCGTCTGGGCTATATTTAAAAGCATCGTTTAATTGTTTGCAATTTGGTATCGAAGATATATAAGTGTGAATGTTATTATCTTCTTCATACACTGATGAAAAGTGGGTCGTAAAACAAATCTGCGATATGTTTTGTATCCGATGATGTACAATTATTTAAAGTCATAGTATTTGGAGAAGATGAACAATTACTTCTCGGGTTTTTTACGTGGGACCAGAAGTATTTTGGGTTTTTTTAATATAATTTTCTAATGTATAGATATAATTGTTATAACACTCTTTAATTAGTTTATTACAGTCGTTTCGTAGATATTCAAGTTCTAATTTATCTAGTGGATTTCTATATTTTTTTGTATTTTATATGGTATTTATTCTTTAACTTAAACATATGTATTAGGTGATTTGAGAACCAAATAGGATAGGACCCAGGACGACTTTGAGTCATAGGAACATGTTTTTTAATAATTTTTCCTAAGATATCATAGAATCGAGTTACCATATTGTTGATGTCAATAAGAGAACTTAACTCATCTATCCAGTTTACCGATTCAAGATCATCATTAATGGCCTTGTAATCCGCTCTGTAAAAATTGTGGCGTTTGATACGTATATACTTTTTGAATGTTTCAATTTTAATATTCATTTTTATTTCAAGAGCAGGGTGATGTTTATCAAGTTTTCTTACTGGCTGCAAACACTATTTAATATTTAATACCTCCTGATCACAAAGTACTAGGTCTAAGATTTTGTTATTTTGATTATTTTTTCCATTAAACTGTTTAAGGTGATTTAGCACAAGAAAATCAATGAATTTACAAACAATTCAGAATTACCATAGTTTGAAGGAACTACGCTTAAATTACTATCATTATTATTCTGTTGCCAAGATATGCCTCTCATATTAAAATCACCTGCAATCAGAGTATAGTCGCAGTAATAGTGTGAATTTAGTATAGTGTTACATTTATTTGTGAATATGTTTAAAGTATTGTTATTTACTGGAGGAGGTAAATATACTGCACATATATTTAATGTTATTTGTTTCCCTTTATATTTTGATGTTACTGACAACCATAAATCTTCACCGTCACCTTCATATTCTGTTAGCTGAGTTGAAATAAACCTATTAGATACAGCTATTAAAATACCACCTCCCGTCACTTTAGACGATACGGATGAAGTTTCGCGATCCTGCCTGTAAACGTTATGTCCATTCTCAAATATCTCACAATCAAAAACTCCACTATTTAACCACGTTTCTGTAAATATATAAATATCATAGTCATTATTAATAATTTGGTGACGTACCTTATTAGCATTCGTATTTAGTCCTCCCACATTTTGATGATAAATTTTGAAACAATCAGTTAACATAAAAGTAAAAGTAATAATAAACAGTTAAATCAATAATTTAAACAAAGTAAACTATGAATGAACAAAAACAAAACAAGTCAAGTGTCCTCTTGATTAGCTTATACTCATCAGTTTCAGACTTGCGCATGAAAATCATTCCACCCCTTACCCAAACAAATTTATAATTAAGCTCCTTGGCTTTAATCCGGGCTGCTGCATGCAGGGCTTTTTGGACTGGTGAAAGATGCTCTACGACGAAAACCGGTTTCTTCTCACCTCCAATCCCGAGATGGCTGGTATTTAGCTTTTCCACAATAGTCTTAGCCTTCTTATCAAATTTAATAGTAGAAACTAAAAAGTTATCTCTAGTTCTCGGGGAGGTAAATTTCACAACGATAGATCTTGGTCGTTGATTGTTGTTATTAATTTTGGCTACTCTTGTACACAGCTGAATATCTGCGTCGTCTAATTTGCAATCAGTAATCAGTTTTCAGGTTTATATTCGGGAACGTTTTGTATTTCTAGATTGCTTGCCCTAGAGTGTTGTTTCATACGACTAATTCTGGGTTTGAGATCAGCTATGGTATTTTTAAGGGATTGGTTTTCAGATGATAACGAAGTAATACTATCGGAGTTGGCCTGAATTTGTGTCCTGATCTCTTCCTTTTCTTTTTCATAAATCTTTGATCGATTTATTTATGTTGACACAGTTTAAATGAAATTTGTACTCACAAAACTGACAGCTTAAGGTATTCGGTGAAGAAGTTTGCCGATCGCAACAGCCAAATAATGCCTTTGTCGGAGACATAATTAATATCACTCTTTTGTGTAGTGTGAATGAAGCACAGTAGCTAGTGCTCTTGCTGATTTAAACGCAGCACCGCGCGGGGGAGTTGTGCATTCTCGCTCCGATCGCCACCCAGTGCGAACGTGCAAGACCCCGTTCTCCGTTGTTTGGTCCTATTCCGTGGCGCTCAGTCTACTGACGTCACGGTTTAGCGTGTTGGTTCCGTGCTGCGGTTTTCAAGGTTTTCCTACTCCCTCTGAGTGCTATCGAAGTCCGTTTTTTCTTTGCGACTAAGCCCCTTAGTCTTCCCCCTAGTTGTTCTTGTGCTGAGTGCAGTGTTGTGCCCAGCGTAAGTAGTCTGGTTTCAGTACAAAGGATACTTAACGGTGACAACGAATTTGTACTGAACCAGTCCTTTTATTTTTATTTTATTTCTCTTCTCTATTTTATTTATTTTTCTCCTATTTTCACATTTATTTTTATCATATCTGTGTGTTCTTCGTGTGTATTTGTCCTTTCTGTCGGTAAAGGTTGACCCTAACGCGGTCAACTCTTTACCTGCGTACCCTTTTTTAGGTTTCTAGGTAGCGGCCTTCGGCGTACTACGGTTAGTTTTAAGTTATTCTCCCCAGCCCCCCTACCGCCGGTAGGGAGGTTTGCCGCTAGGGTTCGCTAGGTTTTTATTTAGGAATCCTAGGCATTTGTTATATATTATAGGCATACATTATATATTTATATATTACATATTGTAATTCCAAGCCCTCCAATGGACCTTGTTAATATTCTTAAGTCGTTCGCCCAGGCGCTCGCTGCGTCCGGCGTAAGCATACCCGCTGACGTACTAACGCAGGCCTTACAGGCATCTATTGCGTCCCCGGCCCCTCAGGCCTCTAATGTCCAGACCCCTCAGGTATATAGCTCTCCCGCGTCTCCCGTTCCATCCGATATGGACTGCGCGTCGGTCTCATCCTCGCGCTCATCTCGCAGGAAGCGTACCGCTCCCGGGAGCGATTCAGACTCCGCCGCGTCCGAAGCTTCGTCGGTCGCCGCCACCCTAACCGGTTCTCCTGAGCCCGCGTTCCAGTTAGTTGCCAAACGCTCTAAGAAGCGTTCGAAAAAAGCCGCGGTGTCTTCAACACCCGAGCCAACCCCGGTGTCTTCTACACCCGCCCCCGCGCCGCTCATGTCACTCGAAGTGACCGCGTCTCCGTCGGTCCCGTCTAAGCCAGCATCGCGCTGCGCTCCCGTCCCATCGAAGCCTCAGCTCCCTCCGCCCGTCTTCCTCCGCGATAAAGCGCGCTGGACCGCAGTTTCTAACCTGTGCAAAGAGCACAAAATCAATTACCTCAAGGCAAATAACGCAGGCGACACTATAAAAATCCAAGTCGCGACTATCGACGACTTCCGCGCGATCACTCGTTTACTTTCGCTTAAACAAATCGCGTACCACACTTACGCCCTCCCGGAGGAGCGTAAGATCCGCGCAGTACTACGGGGCGTCCCGTTTGAACTCAGTAATGAAGACATTCTCGAGGACCTTAAGTCCCAGGGCTTCTCGGCTGTAGCAGTGCACAAGATGCACTCTAACCGCGGTAGGCGCTTTCCGTTAGCTTTAGTTATCTTGTCTAATTCTCCTAACTCGAGGGAGATCTTCAGAGAGGCTCGCACAATCTGCGGACTCTCGAATATCTCCGTCGAGCGTCCCAACCCCCGTGGTCACCCTGGGCAGTGCCACCGCTGCCAGCTCTACGGCCACGCAGCGGCTAACTGCTCAGCTCCCCCCAGGTGCGTTAAGTGCCTGGACCCTGCCTGTGTGCTTTGCGGCCAGTCCGGCCACAAAGCTAACTACAGGGGTTGCCCGCGCGCTCCGCGCTCCACCGCCAAGAGGGTCCCGCCTAAACCGGCGCCGCCGCTCACTCCCGCTAACTTCCCGCCGCTGCGCAACCGGGGTCCCCCGGAAGCAAAGCCCGTTCAGCCGACGCCTACTCAGGCTCTGTCTTGGAGGCAGCGTCCGGCCGTTCCGCCTGCACCTTCCCGACCCATCCCAGCTCCCGTAGCTTCCGTAGGGCCGCGTCCTTCTCCGTCATCCGCACCTCAGTCGTCGTTGGCTGAGGATATGAAGACCGTGTTCGACGTTATTCAAAACGTCGATATTAACGAAATTTCCGTGCTCGCACGCAAACTGCGAGCCGCCCGCTCTCCTCAAGAGCATTTATTCGCGTTAGCCGAGCATCACTCGCTCCTAAGTTCGTTGTAAATTCTTTTATATTTGTATAAATTCGTAAATAATAAATTATTATGTCTAGACCCGCGAATCCCGCGTCCAGTCGTATTAAACCTAAGGGCTTATCCCTAGTATCTTTTAACGCTCGTAGCCTTAACACCAACCTTCCCGAGATTAAACTGTTCCTTCAGAACAAAGAACCTGACTTATTCCTTCTTCAGGAGACATGGCTTACTCCAAACCGCTCCAGGGGATTCGCTATACCTAAGTACGCGTTTATTCGTAACGATAGGCCCAACTCCGACGGTTTCGGCGGCACCGCTATATATTACAAAAGAGGCTTCCACTGCTGTCCTCTCCCTACCCCTCCTCTCCTCAACATGGAAGCCACTGTGTGTAGATTGGCTATGACTGGTCATCCGACCATCATCATAGCTTCAATCTACATACCTAGTGGTACCAGACCAATCCGCAGCGACTTTGAGGCCATTCTCGCCCTCGGCCATTCAGTCATTATGTTCGGAGACTTTAACTCCAAACATACTGACTGGACGTGCCTATCGACTAACACCAGCGGTATCGCTCTCCTCGACATCACTAACTCCCTTGACCTAGACGTCATATCCCCCATCACTCCCACTCACTATCCCAACAACCCGTCCTACTCTCCTGACATCCTCGACTTTGCAATTATCAAGCGAATCAATCTTGATCTAAGGTCTATCGAACCGCTCGATGACCTAGGCTCCGACCATCGCCCCGTTTCCCTCGTGCTAGGACCGCCGAACGATTAGTTTCAGCCTTAGAGGCTCCAAACTCTCCACTCGCGATCTCTCCCGAACAATTAGATAGCCCGGATAAAATAGATTCATTAGTAAATTCTCTCACTGATGCTATCAACTCAGCCATCAGTGACAACGAAAAGGTTGCTAAGCAAGGCAAACCCACGCTTCCCTTAGCCGTTAGCAATCTTATTAAAGCTAAGAACGCGGCTCTCCGGAGAGCCAAGAAATATCCCACGCCCGCATATAGAACAGCTGCGAATCAGCTTCAACGTAAAGTTAGGTCTTGCCTCGCGGAACTCCGAGACGCTCAGATGAACGATCTCATGGCAAATATCTCTCCGTCCCATCAAGCGTACTATAGCATGGCCCGAGCCTTACGCGTAGACACCGCCTCTCACGTTCTTCCTCTCACTCGTCCCGATGGCACTTCTGCCTTTGAAGTCGAAGAGAAAGCCGAATGCTTTGCTGACAGCATTGCCGCACAATGCTCGCCCAGCACGCAACCTGCTGATGTGTGAGGGACACATCCAGGCGGTGGAGGACGAAGTCCTTCGCAGAGACTCTCTCCCCATCACCGCCGCCCCTGTCACAGTCTCTAATGACGAAATCTTGCTTCTCATTAGGAATCAAAAGTCCAAAAAGGCTCCGGGTGCGGATGGAATTTCCAACCACGCACTTAAGCACCTACCTCAACAGATGGTTACCTTGTTAGCTATCATTTTCAATGCCTGCTTCGACCATAGCTACTTTCCAAAAGCTTGGAAAGAAGCGACAGTCATAGGCATTCCCAAGCCGGGCAAACCTCTGAACGTCCCGGCTAATCACAGACCCATCAGCCTCCTCAAGGCAATGTCTAAACTTCTCGAGAGAGTCATACTCTCTCGAATGCGGAACCATCTGTTTCCAACGGATGGCGATCCTCTCATTATTCCCCATCAGTTCGGCTTTCGCGCTAAACACTCCTGCCCTCAGCAAGTCCACCGAATCGTCGAGTATATACTTGACGGTTTCTATCCGCGTCGTTATAAAACAGTCGCGGTTTTCTTTGACGTAGCCAAGGCTTTCGATAAAGTCTGGCACAGCGGTCTCGTTTATAAACTCTACAAGATAGGCTTACCGGATCGCCTAGTCAGGTTAATAGCGTCGTTTCTCAAAGACCGTACGTTTCGATTTAAACACGAAGGCACGCTTTCTCCGCCTCGTCCCATAAAAGCTGGAGTCCCTCAAGGCTCAGTCCTCGCCCCTCTGCTGTACACCGTGTACACCAACGACATTCCCATCCCGCCGAAAGGCGTCGAACTCGCCCTCTTTGCTGACGACACCGCACTCTATACCAAAGGCCACAGTGTTCGGCACCTTGTAACCAGACTCCAAAAGGCCGTAAACGCCCTTGGTGTATGGTTTCAAAAATGGCGCATCGATGTGAACCCTGAAAAGAGTTCTGCGATGCGCTTCTACCACAAACGCCGTCGTCCCGATGGCGATCCCCACGTCCGAATGTTAGGCATTCCCATCCCCTGGAAGCGCAGTACTAAATACTTAGGCGTCACATTAGATCCGACGCTTTCTTTCAAGCCACACGTCGAAAGAGTTTCGACACTCGCTCGTCACTATTTAGGCCGCCTAAATAGCATGTTAGGTAGAAAAAGTAAAATGTCCTTCAGAAACAAACGTACACTTTACAAGGTCTGCGTTAGACCCGTTATGACGTATGCCTCGCCAATCTTTGCCCACGCCAAACCCTCCCTCCTGCACAAACTGCAGGTAGTTCAAAACCTCTTTTGCCGCCGGGCCACAAACGCACCGTGGTACGTGCGTAACGCGGACTTGCATAGAGATCTTGAACTGCCTACAGTACAACAACATCTCAAAACACTCTCTGAAGCGTTTTTCAAACGCTCCGAAACCCATCCCAATCCTCTAGTTCGTGATTCAGTCTCATATACTACTCCTGTGTTAGACTCGAAGTTCAAAGTCGCTAGGCCTAGGAATGCGCAAGCGTACTCATCCACCAGACTGTCCGCCGATCTCGAGGCCCTTCTGGCCGCAAATTCTAATTCTAACGTAAATTCTAATTCTAACGTAAATTCTAATTCTAACGTAAATGCGAATTAATTCAATTTTTTTTCAATTTTTTAATTTTTGTTTTAATTATTGATTTTCATTTTGAGCACCTTCAGTGCTATGTATTCACCTTCAGTGCTTTGAGCACCTTCAGTGCTATGTAATCCCAGCGGGTGACCCCTTCTGGGCCCCGCTAGCGCGGCCTCTTTCTCCAATTGGCCGTCGCTCAGATGAAGGCTGAGTGGCAAAAATGCACGAGCCGACAGGGGGTTTTTAGTGGGTATGGTCCTGGTAGGCGTCGGGACGAGTCCCACATAACTTTGGAATCGCGCCAGAGTATGCGTCAGGGCATTTTTATCCTCCTGCCCTTCCCGCGGAGGGGAACAAAAAAAAAAAAGGGGAGTTGTGCGGGGCGCGGGCGCACGGACAGCGTTGCGCCGTAGCTAGCGCTTAATGGCTTCGGGCCGTTGAAATAATTTTTAAATAAGAATTGGTTATAACTTCGCAATCCTTGTGAGTTTTGGAAAAGTTTGTTTTTACTGTTAGATAGTTCTTTAAATAGACTATAAAAATGTTATAATTTTAGTACTGAACCAATACTTTTTACTAGTAAATAACAATATTTTCTACGGAGTGTTCAATTACACGTCTACGTTGTGTTATTACACCGCGCACTGAAAAGCTAAGCTAATAAAAACACTATTCCATTATGATTTTACTACACCTACATCATAATTATTTAAAGAAACCAAACTTATGAATATTAGCACTACGTTTAAATTTAAAACATGCTTGCTCATTCGAAAAATGTTATCTGACGATATACACAGCAACACATCATTTAACATAAAAAAAGATCATCCGCGGCTAAAAAGATTACGAAATGCTAATAATATAATCTTACGGATCCCAAGAACAAATTATGGTTTAAAAAATATTACATTTCAGAGTGCCCAAATATACATATAATAAATTACCAAATTATATCAAAGAAGTTAAAAGTACAAACATATTTAAAAGAAAAACAAAGGAGCACTTTCTGTTATTACAGCAACAAATCTAATGCGAATTCAGTGTGGTAGTATCAGTTATCTACTTTACCATATCACTGGCAGATGAATGATATATCAATAAAATGAATTTTAAAAACTTCTCATACTACATTCTCAACTACATTCTCAAAGAAAAAACACAATAAAAAAATTTTACTGGACAACTTTACTTTTGCGACCTAACTCTTTCATTTACAATGAATTAAATTGTACTAACAATACAAAACTGCAATTTGAAAATTCATGACATAAAAAAAAAACAATAATATGAATACAAAGTACTTTGCCACATCCATCCTGCCTATAACAATGGTTTGTTTATTTAACATTCTGCACTCCGCGGGTAGTTTCATATTACTTTTTGTATGAGCAAAGTATTGGTCTTGTTTTGTAATGTCAAAGTACCCTCAAAACTGAAAGTTGTACTATATTTGTTTGTTGTTCTACTTTTAGCTCGCTTGTATGTTTAACTTGCTTAAAATTTGAAATGTTCTTCCAAAAAAAAGTAAAATTGTATAATTTCTTATTTAAATAAAGATTCTTTAAACCGAAACCATACTCTAGGCGCAAGTGGAACAAACCTAAATACAAATCTAATGCCTACCTACTTCGCGTTGTCGGAAAGGCTAAACTCTTTTGATTTTTATAGATAGGTATCTAATGAATGATTTTATCGTATAAATACATGTCAACCGATATGCACTTTTTGATTTTGCATGATTATTTAATTTCAAATTACGTAAGTAGTAGGTACCTATCAACAAAATTCGATCTATCCTATCGGCTTTCGATAATAATTTCTGCAAATGTTTAATACACTTTTAGATATGGCACTCGGTAATATTTTAGATATAAATCTATCAAACACCGTAAAACAAATCGTCCTTTGTAGGCACAAATGCTTACTTTTAAAAAAAACTATCTGCTTCGCCCAGATCAACCTTACTTTATGAGTTTTCAGTGTTTCAGCATCTCCACCACGTCGCCAACCACACGATATCTAAGGTTGCGAATAGTTACACTCTAAATATACGTACCTGCACCTTAAATGCACACGTATCTAACTGTCAGAATCTGAATCGAGTAAAGTTACACTCCGCCAGTGGCCTCATAAAAATGTCATAAGTCACGAATTTACCACTTATGACCTTGTGCTGTATTTGATAGTAACCCCTTCCCTCAAATCCTAGTAGGTGCAAATATTAGTGTTATTGAATCAATATATAAGTGGAGAATAAGTATGTCACGTAATAAAAGTTTTTATTCAAAAACTGTCACGAACATAAATAAGTCGCCGCGATGCTTCGACGGCGAGGACGCTCAGGCGCCGGCTGGCGCACTGGCGCATGCAGTTGGAGGTAGGTTGGATTAGCAAGGTCTGCAGCAGGTAGGATCAGGCGTAGGCTACGTCGGTAGTAGGCTCCGTCGTAGATGTCAGGCTCTTTCAGTTGCAGGCAGGGTCAGGAGTAGCTTCCATCGTAGGTAGTAGTAGTAGGCTCCAGCAAGGTCTGCAGTAGGGAGGGTCAGGAGTAGCTTCCATCGTAGGTAGTAGTAGTAGGCTCCAGCAAGGTCTGCAGTAGGGAGGGTCAGGAGTAGCTTCCATCGTAGGTAGTAGTAGTAGGCTCCAGCAAGGTCTGCAGTAGGGAGGGTCAGGAGTAGCTTCCATCGTAGGTAGTAGTAGTAGGCTCCAGCAAGGTCTGCAGTAGGGAGGGTCAGGAGTAGCTTCCATCGTAGGTAGTAGTAGTAGGCTCCAGCAAGGTCTGCAGTAGGGAGGGTCAGGAGTAGATTACGTCGGTAGCAGGTTTCCTCGTAGGTATCAGCAAGGTCTGCAGCAGGTAGGTAGGGTCTAGAGTAGGTGGAATCCATGGCAAGCAGCGGTGGAGGCAGGTTTCTTTAGTTGCAGGATTCAGAGACAGTAGGCAGCACCATATTACGGTATATTCAGTATCAGGGTCAGCATGAGAAAATGGCAGCTTCAGCATCAGCATGAGTTCGAGGACTTCAAGAGTTGCTTGCAGTAGGCTGGTTTGTTAAAGACTTTACATGTTATCCGTAGCCTGGCTTGTAAAAGAAGTCTCGTTCTAAAGCCAACAATTGGTTTATATAGCCGGGCTCGCATTCCACAACCGCAACTTGAAGTTTTGAAATTGGTCTTACTAGCCAGGAATTATATTTATTTTTATAAATAACTATGAATTTGTGTGTAAGTTTTTTTGGCAGCCGCCATCGCTTTCATAAAAATTGAGTTGACATGATTTGTAAATAAAAATAAATGAAGAAAGTCCAACAAAAATACAATAGAGTTTTGAAGAAAAAATTTAACAATATAAACAAAGCTTAGAAAGAATACATAAAAACGTAAGTGCTACATTACAAGGGTGTATTTTATGTAAAAAAAAATTAAACTGAAATTGTACTGAAAAAGTATCTGAAAAAGATAGATGGCGCTGTTTGCCAAGTTAACATTGTATCCGTATGTTTTAATGTTATAAAAACATAAATTCTGAGTTGTAAATTACAACAAAAGTAAAAAAAAATTACGTTATTAGCAACAATAGTCCGTTGAAAACGTTGTCAAAATGAATACACAGTGAATTGCGAGTATGCCTAACACCATTTGTTAAATATTTAGTGTTAACTGATAACGGATTTATAATAATACCTGCAGATTCGTCATAAAATAACCGATTTATTGGTCTCTTTTTGTGGTAGCGACATCTAATAAAGTTAACCTAAACTACTTCCTCATACGGGTCCAAACAAATCGACATAACTTCAAGAAGTGCGAATGAAGATTTGCAAAGGCCGCTGTATCATAAAGTTTATAGTTTATTTAATAGATCTGTGTTTTGATAATTAGTGGACTGTATGTTTTAGAAATGTGTTGTGTGTGAAGTGCTGAGATGAAGAGGTAGTCGACCTTCCCTACAATTGGGTAGAACAAAATCAACCACTTACCTTGATAAGACGGCACTGCACTTCAGTAAAACACAAATATAAATTCAAATATAGTTAATTTCCACAGTTTCTGCACGCGCGCTTGATGGTAAAATGGCACACAGACAACTGTATACAGACTGGTATTCGAACTTGGTACTGTCCGCCGCGACTTGACCGCCACTGAGTTACTGTCTTACTGAGATACTGACTAACCAACTGACGAGCGGCGCGGCTCGTTATATAGTTTGTGGAAGATATGAACTACCCTCTATTCAGAAAGATCGAACAAGATCTATTTTATGTATCTTTGATCCCAAGGAAGATTTATAGAGGGCGTTAGTAGGTAGAAATTGGGGTTTCTGGAACACTAGAGCTCCAGACGCCCCAATTTCAACCTTTCATCTATTCAAGCTGTCAACTAAGTATTCAATTATTCATAAATCCAAATTATTCATGACGTGTCAAGTTTTCAACCCCTTGATTGAACTGTTAAAATGTGTCCACTTTTTCCGTTTTATTACTATTAAATAATTGTTATACTAAAATCTTGGTAGGTACTACGTCGAAGAGTAGGTATATACCCACTCCTATATGCAAACCATTAATATGATTATTCTAAAATTATAGAAGGGATGTGTAAAGATAAATAAAAAACAATCTTTTTAAGCGTATTTTATTTGTTACAAAAAACTTTTGCAATACATTATTTTCTAAACACTACTGTTTAAACAGCAAACATTTTTACTGCACATATATTCTTATGATACAAACAACAAAATATGTCTGAAAAAATAGAATAAATACTTTATAATTGCATAAAATTAGGACGGTTTCTATGTATCTTCTAAATTAAACACCTTGTCAGTCATAAGCATACTTTTTAAGAATGAAACCTTTTCGGAACCTTTTACAAAATGTAGTTTTATCTTTCAAAAATTGTTTTACTATATTAAGACCTACGTTGTACGGGACAAACCCTTCATTCCACAGTATTTATTTATTTATTTATTATAAAGTTACGCCAACGAACTCAACACTAATACATACACAGTACAGATGAATACATAACGAAAAATGAATCTAAATGTTGGCTCACTTATAGGCACAAACAGCATGCAAACACTTACAATAACATTGATAGAATAAAAAGTAAAATACAATGACAACATAAAACAAATATTAGAAATGCATAAAAAACAAATCAAGACAAGTCAAAATTAATTAATTAATAAGTATGCCTCTATGTTTTTCTAGCCAAACTTGTAAACTTTCCTTTTTTTGTTAAATCATAAAAAGGGAACGGTGGCTTTATTGATTATGCCAAGAATTGATTTTCAGATAGCATTGCTATTTTTTTTAGTATAAAAGTGGCACGGTTTTAGAAATCCTTGTTCATCCACTATAACGTCCATGATAATTTTCTGACGATGTTGCTTAAGGGTCTGTATTCTAATAGCCGATCAGACAGTAAGCAGTTGTATTATCAGGTATATCTGTTGAGCTTTCAATTTCTATCCGTACATTAACAGGACCGGTTTTTATTGTATCGTTTTGTCTTGAGCAATCAATCACGAATAAAGAAGCTTCTTTTTTGAATTAATGTAAATCTAGAAGTGGATCGCTCCTAGAAGTGTTGTAATATGACTGACGAAAATTAGCGTACATTTCATATTTCATTTCATTTCATTTTGTATTTATTGTCATCAAATTTCAGATTCCATGAGTCATATTAATTGTATTGTGAGTTTAAAAACAATTTTATATTAGTAATTTTACAAAGGTCAAATATTGAACAACTTGTCGGAACATTATCTTATCAGTTAGGTTGTAACCCAACAATAACAAATCTTGGTTTCTCTGATTGAAGTTCAGTTTTAATTGACCAGGAATGTTTAGTTGTTTTAGGTTGCGCCGGGTACTCATATAAGTCCTAGTTTCTGGAGGCCAATTGAATAGCTTGATCTTTTTCTAAAAACTTTAGGAGAGCTTATCTTTCGCGATCAGAAACTTTAAGGTGAGGCACCCGCCATTGGATTGTTTGTAACCCTAATTGCAATTGTAATTATTTATCCATTATTACAGAGTTCAAAGTGGATCTGGCTGTTTGCAAAATTAACTCATGTCTACAATTTACTATTATTTTATTGTAATCTTCTGCAAACCCCAATAATTTATTTAGCGGCACTATAAAACTAAAGCAACCACTTTTTTGTTTGGTCTCATTAATGTTCCATCCCCATAAAGCTGCAGCTTTCTTTCTCCATCGTTCATAGAAACAAAGGATTTCATGGTTGTCGTGATCCCAGCATTTTTAATGCGATCTATTTCAATACCACTTAGTTCATATTGTATGTCTTGAAATAAAAATGTAAATGGATTATATATAAATTTAACATCCTTTACAGTAATTT
This sequence comes from Marasmarcha lunaedactyla, assembly GCA_923062675.1. NCBI lineage: Eukaryota > Metazoa > Arthropoda > Insecta > Lepidoptera > Pterophoridae > Marasmarcha > Marasmarcha lunaedactyla. The sequence continues at coordinate 5,244,166 of OV281344.1, forward strand.
CTCCTGATGTATCTTAAGAGATTACTTATTCTTCCCTCGATGTAGATGCAACTAGCTGATTTATATAGATTACTTATTTAGACAGAAGATTACTTATCAATTTATATTATTGTGAAAGACCTCAATTAGAATAGATAATTGCAATCGGAAAAGGATATAGATATAAGAAATGCTTATGAAAATTTGATTTATGTTATATTTATTTAAAGTTTTGAATTATATTTGTAAGTAGGTACCTATATTTTTTGACATTGACTACATAATAATAATAAGTTGCAATTTAATTGACGATCAATCTCTAAACTCTTTTAATATACACACATCAAAAAAGTCTAAGCAACATATACAAATTTGAATTTTACAATGCATTTTCACATTAAATCGTTATTTTTGTATTATTTTTGTGAGTTATTAATTTCTTAAATCTAGCCACACGATTACGGCAGATGTCTATTGTCAGCAACTGCAAACCATGATTGAAAAGCTAGTTGCTAAACAACCGAGGCTGGTCAATCGCTCTAGGCCACTGCTGCGTCAGGACAACGCTAGACCACACACTGCACAACAGACGGCTACCCAATTAGAGGAGCTTCAATTTGAACAGAGATGTCAAACTCAATTTTGCAGAGGGCACTATATTACATTTTGAATTCTTAGGCGGGCCAGATTAAAAATAAAAAAATATTAACTGAATTATTATAACATTTTATTTATTAAATTATGTAGTATATAATATACGGTTGTTAAAAATAATATCGATCGCGGGGCTTATTGATACGGCCCGCGGGCCGCATCCGGCGCCTGGGCGTTATCAATAAGCCATGACTGAATTAGAATGTCTGAGACATCCACTGTACTCTCCGGACCTTGTTCCAACAGATTACCATTTTTTTCTAAATTTGAATAACTTCTTGCAGGGGAAAAAATTCAATACCGATGGGGCAGTCCAAAGCGCCTTCAAAGTTTTATTGATTCCCGTCCTAATGGTTTTATTAAGTAAAGGGATCAATGAACTATGAGATGGCAAAAGTGCATAGATATCAACGGTACATACTTATTGCCGGTGATGCTATAAACCTAATGTTAGGACGAGAAGTCACTATTTGCTCAACCCGAATGAACTGTAAGCATAAATTATATCAACATATACTTGGAAGCTGCTTTGTAATGACGCCCGGCTAGCGAGTTCTACATCCATCTGATTGAAGACAACTCGCAACAGGATTCTTGGGCAATATTATTTTATAATATGACTTATTTTTTGCCGAGGCTTACATAGGCTTTTGGACTTGTTTTAGAGAACCATCTTGCATCATTTTGTGGTGTATAAGGACCCTAGAATGACGTCATAAACGCCGCCATCTTCCCGCTCACAGTGCCCAAGCTACGGAGCATGGTCGCTGTGAGCGGCCTGTCAAAACTGACACATGACGTTACTTTGTTGATGTTTTTATTAGTCGATTAAAGATTTTAAAAGCTTGCTTATTAATTTTCTTTTGTAATAACATAAAAAAAATGGCTCCTGTTTCATTTAGGGTCAAAGTTCTTAATTAAATTGTAACTTTAGACTTAAGCGACGAACAATCAGAATGTTAGCGCGATATTTACCGTTCCGATTGCAATAGCACTGATAACACCTTTAGCGCGCTCAAACGAATCGGAACGGTTTTGAGCACTTTTAGCGCTGTGAGCGCTGTAATCGCCAAACGGAACGCAGCAATTGACAGAAACAAGATTTTGACTTGCTTGTGACGTTATTTAAAACTTAGCCAATCAAAACCGTTTCATGTGTTGATGTGCCATCTTAAAATATTTAAGTTTATTTGTGTATTTTTTGGAGGAAATATTAATTATCGTTTAGCTCTAGTAATGCGAATTGCTTTTAAAATACATTACCTATGTGGATGGCAATAACTATCATTATATTTATATTGTCAAATTGCCTATTGGGCCAGTATTTTGTTCGTGTTATGTGAACTTGTTGACTTGTTTCTAAGTAAACATCTAGTGTTATGGTCACACGCGCCGCCACAATATCCTTGCTTATATGTATTATACACATAATAGTTTCCGTGTTTCACATTACTAGGCAACCCGGGTCAGTTTTTATTTAAAATAATGTATGTTTATCCATTAAGTATATTAACATATTTTTTGATTATGTGTAACGATAACGTTAATATAATTAATAAATAACCGCCTAGAGGGTAAAGGAGATCATGGCGAGGGTACTCTTCGAAAATACATTGTGTAGGTGTGTGTAAAGGGCTACCAGTGGGTAATAGTGATGGATTACAAATTTTCTTAAATCCAGAAACTAATGTCCGAACACCCTTTAAATTTCGAATTAACCACACTCGTAGATAAGTTGGATAAGACGGGACACCAGTAGTGGGACAATTGAGGCTGTCGTTTGTATTATTTACAAACTTTCCCTAGTTCTCCATCGGTTATCGCAATCTAATTGCTTCTGATCAGGGAAAACAAAAACCCCCACATTGTTCGAGTTGGAAGGTTTGAATGAGGTGAATACTACACCAGATCCGGCTTAAGTCAGGGAAGCACGCACGGACTGACATTATTTTTTATCTTCATTAACGATTCATCTCCAAATATTCGCTTTGCTTCCACAGACACATAATCACAAACTTCTAGGTTTTCACTCAATTCGACAAATTTTGTGTAGTCATAGTATTGTACAGGGTGTTCAAAAAAATATTTTACAAAAAAATATTCCAGATTGAGTAAGTCTCCACCATTCGACTACAAAAAACCGTTCTTTATTTGGTCTTTGGTCTCTTATGGTCTTTCCATAAAAAAATTCAAAAAATTTTGAGTTAAAGCGCGCGGCCACTCACCTATCCAGATAACGCGCGGACCTTGCGATCAGCTGGGAGGTAATTACACAATAAAAAACACGTAAACATGTTGTGTAATATTTAAAAATAATAGACAAATGTAAATCCGTCATTGATGTAAGATAATCATTTAATAAGTGCATTGTAATAAGTTTTTACCTATGAAACTGCCGTTTTGCCGTACTGGCCATTTCAAATGAAAATATTTTTTTTTGACTGATAATTCTAATTTCAAATTAATTTTATTTGACAAACATGGAATTCTTTTTCTAAAATCGTCATTTGTTTAATAGTTAGTGTTTTGTTTTCAACGCATTCGAACATTTTTCGTCATCATGGATAAGTTAAAAATTCGAGTAATTATGGAGTATGAGTACCGTCGTGGCAGCAAAGCGGCACAAGCGGCACGCAACATCAACGACGTTTACGGAGCGAACACTACAAACGAACGCACCACCCGTTATTGGTTTACCCGCTTCCGTTCTGGAAATTTTGACCTGAAAAATGAACCCCGTGGTCGTCCGAAAACTTTGGTCGACAATGACGAATTAAAGGCAATTGTGGAAGCTGATGAAACTCAATCCACGGCTGAATTAGCAGCAGCTTTCGACGTTAGCATCAAAACAATATTGGTCCATTTGCGTCAAATTGGCAAGGTAAAAAAGCTTGACAAATGGGTACCCCACGAACTCAATGACCGCCAGCGCGAAGTTCGCGTGGAGACGTGCCTTGCACTGCTCAGCAGGCATACAAATGAAGGAATTCTGAACCGCATTGTTACTTGTGACGAGAAATGGATCCTGTTTGACAATCGTAAGCGCTCAGCAAGTTGGTTGGACCCTGGTTCAGCACCCAAACAATGCCCTAAACGAAATTTTACCCCTAGAAAAGTGATGGTCACTGTTTGGTGGTCTAACGCGGGTGTAATTCATCACAGCTTCTTGCCAAACGGGACAAGCATTACTGCAGATGTGTACTGTGAAGAACTGAACACAATGATGGAGAAGCTCGCACGTCTCCAACCAGCTTTGGTCAATCGTTCGGCTCCACTGCTCCTGCACGACAACGCGCGACCTCATACTGCACAGCAGACGGTCTCCAAGCTACAAGAGTTGGGGTTGGAAGTTCTTCGTCATCCGCCGTACTCACCAGACCTTGCGCCTACAGACGTCTACTTTTTCCAGAATTTGGATAACTTCTTGGCGGGAAAAAAATTCAATATTCGAGAGGCAGTACAAAATGCCTTTGAAGAATTTGTTGCCTCCCGTCCAGCTGATTTCTTCAAGAAAGGCATCAATAAGCTACCAATGCGTTGACAAAGATGCATTGATTGCATGGGTGATTATTTTGATTCATAGAAATAAAAAATATATAAAAAAATTACGCTTCATTTATTTCGTGAAAAACGGCAATTTCATAGGTAATAGGTAACCTAATATTATTGTATAAGGTCTGTGGATTTTGTGAATGACAAATAAACAAATAAACAAATAAACTAAACATATAACCCTAAAATTATGGACGTTGTAGACATAATGGTCCTGACGCGTATACCGCGAGGTCAGGATGGCTTGATAGCGCCGCGGCGCCGCCCGCGCCTGCTGCGCCGCCCTACTGCGCGAACGCATTACGCGGCTAACGCGCCAACCAACCGCGGCCTGCGACTTATCGGTGACATCGCGGCTTGGCACCATGATATTGACTTATTTGCAGATACTTTTGGACATACTCTCAAAGTCGCCTACTTCATGATTAACAACTTACTTAAGTAGCAATACTATTTTAATTATTTTCGACGGTATTGTATATACCTATTAAAATTTAATTTTTATTACATAAGTATCTAGAACTTAGTTTTGAGAACCTTGGGACCTGATTGATTTAATTCAACTTTATGTTTTCGTTTATATTATTGAAGTATTTTTTTCTTTTATATGTTCATGTTGACGTTTTGGATTTTGTCTGTTAGTTGACATTGAATTGATTTGATGAATAAAAAAATAAACATGCGGGCAATACAATATTCTTAATTTAAATAAAACCCTATTTTGTAAAAATTCTAAAAACAATGTAAGGCGGTGCTCACCGGCTATAGCATCTCTAATACTTCAACGCATAACATTTCCACAAATGAGGTGCCGAATCTTTATTTGAAAAATATACCAGTATTTTCTATCTACTTTTTTGATTAAAACTCCATAAATTCACTCTGCATTGTCATTGTCACTTTCAATAGACAAACTCTCGTCTCTACGTAATTGTATTTGACCTTACAACGACCTTTTGGCCAAAAAATCTTGATTAACAACAAACTTATCCATTGATTGAAACGATAACACTTATAACTGGGATAACGATAAATTAAACACGGCGTAAAAAATTAAATAACATTTCTAATCAAAGATTTAAAGCCATATCAAACAAGGTCGTGAGAATTATCATTGTAGATATTTAGCATAAAAATAAAACTAAATGCGATTTATTATTTTATGAAATTATTTTGCGTGTTTCTTGTGGAAATCTTTCATGAAAGCGGCCAAAGCTTCTACCTCTCGAACTGTGACGGCGTTGTAAGTGGACGCGCGAATTCCACCGACACTTCTGCAAATTACGAGAAAAAAAAAACAAATTAACTAAATGACTTTGTAAGATCCCAAGCATAGAGAAGAATAAATCTAATTTCGTTTTATTGCTCAAGCTCCAGTAGGAAAATAAAAAGTTTCGCTTTATTGTGAACATTCTCGAAGCTCATTTATTTCACTGGGAACACTGTAAACACTTAAATGTTTACAGATAACGTTTCAATTAGGCGTTATTGTTACTGAGCTAAGACGGTTTTTCATTTACAAGGCGAGACTCTGAGCGTAGTTCAACAATTCGTTGCAAACTACACGTAAAAGAAAGACTAAGCTCGGTGCATTTAGCAACTTGCTGTTTTTTCAGTTTAGTTCCACAGTGTATACGTGTATGGGAAAGAAACCATTTGAACCATGTCATATGCTTTACGAAATGGGACACGTAGTATCTATTAATATTTATGTAATAATAATAGTATGTGTATTTATATTTAAAGGAGAGGGAGCGTCGTTACTAGCGGTGACTTGAATGTCTAACAACTATTATTTGGAGTAATTTGCGAGGATCAATTTACGAGTCATTTGAAATGTGATACCTAGTTAGAAAATTAAGAGGCCCTATTAGAGTATATTCTCATTTGCGCCATTTCTGCTGAAAATGTCAAATTTAAAGTGACATAATCAAGCACTAGTCTACCAAGAGAAGTTTTGGGGCTCGACTATAAAGTAAAACTAAAGTTTCCAAGGCCCACTCGCGCCGCTCTAAGCTGACTCTTTGTGAGCTAACTTCGCGTTAAGCTGTTGCTGTATAACTGTATTAGTACAATAGAAATTGACAATGGTGAAGGAATATTGTAACTAACTCGGGCTTAATTATGGAACTCAGGTCTGCGCCAGTGGCTCTAAACAGTTATACACTAATTCCAAACAATTGAAATTGTATACTGGAAATGACATGAGCAAAAGTTATGAACCTATTGATTTTATCGTCATATATCTGTGTTAAAATTAATGCATCAATTAAATTCCAGTAATTTTCTTTAAGATGTCCATTGCGACATATGACATTCACGTAGTCTAGATTCTAAGACTAAATTGCTACTTCGAGAGTCAGTTCATCAACAAGCGTAGCTCGAGTTTTTTGTTGGAATAATTAATTAAACAATGCTTTGATGAGAACATCAAAAGGATATAATTAACTAAAGCGTTCAGAAATAATTGGCGCCCGCAAAGAATCCGCTTCTATGAATTGCACGCTCATGCTAAATAAAACTTCAAACTCCCAACATGCTATATAAATAAAGAACGCTGTCATTTTTACATTTAAAACAACCCTAATGCCACATATTTCATTACCAAAACGATTCTGAAAATGGTACAAATTAGCGATCAAAACTTGAACACAAACAGGGCTCAGGTTCAAAGCCGCTGTGTATGGGAATTTGACGTAAAGTTGGCTCGAAAAGGATTTTAAACTTTAAACTAAGAGGACAATTTTGTATTGTGTGTGCAGTAAATATGAGCTTTAGTTATGGATTAGGTACTGAAAACAATTCGTGAAGCTTTAAACGTAGAAAATATCAGAATTTAGGTAATGGATATGTTTTTGAAGCTTTTGGTTTGAAACCATGGGGTCCTGGGGACAAGGGGCTCTTTTCTCGCCTTTATTAGGTCGTAGCGAGGCGATTGGTGAGCGAAACTCGTGACCCTAAGGCTGGCACCCATAGCAAGTAGTACAAAGGATATAAAAATGTTTAAAAAAGTTAAGAAATAAAAAGAAATTCATAAATATACTAGTCTTTTTTTTTATTTCACCTTCTTTATCTTTGAGATTGTTAAAATATCTTGTAGAATAGAAGAGCGGCTTTCGCGCTGCCACAATGGCATTACGCCAAATACCCGATGCAGTCATTTTAAAATTAAGAAACGAAGGACAATCTATTTATTTTAAATGTTGTCAAATTGAAAAAGAGGGTTCCTAGTGTTGTAGTTAAGAAGTCGTTCATCTGATGCGTAGCATCACTAGTTAGTTTGTGCTGGCACCTACCTCGCACAACGAAATTCTATTGCGATCTAAAGGGATCTAGTTTAGATATAATTTTTTTATTTGTAGCATATTTTTGTCTCGAAATTATTAATTTAATATACTTTTATGTACATTAGTAGCAGAGATTGACGGGTTTTGGCTGCGGATTTCTACTATATGCGTATAGTAGGAATCTGCTTTTAATTGATTGGAGTGAACAGGAAAGAAAAGTCAATGAAGAAAATATGATAGAATTGTCTAAGTCTCCTTCAGTGCATTTTCCAACTTATAAATAAAAAATTATGTTTTGTTGAAATCTTTATCATGAATAAAGTTATTTTTAATCCTATTTGGTTGTTTCTTTTTTGTGTAGGTACCAATTTTAGTAGAATTACCAATAAATAAAAGATTTTTTTTTTAGTTTCAAATATTTATTTTAATATAAAAATACAGTTTTGAATAGTTGACTTTAAATAATTCATAACATAAAGTTTCATCAGTAAACATGTTTAGAAAATCATACATTTTTATTTTGTTAAATCTAAAGTATACAAACAAAATACGATACATTCCGTAAACCGAAGTCAAATAGTTTTGTAGAACTGAACTATTATAAAAGTATTGTTTACAGTTTCTCTTCAAAAGGTTTTCCAACATTAATGTTGGAATATACATAATGGCTTACGACCAAAAGAATCAAAATATTCCCCAATTCCATTAGAACTTATAAGAATTGCTACCCAGTGAAATCCAGGTCTTGTGTCGGGATCCAAATTGCTTAGTAAATAGACTGGCAACGTAACTTTCACAGGTAAACCAATAGCAGCAAAAACGTTCAATGTTAAGTCGGGGTGGATTTTTCGCAAACATTTTTGTATGTCGAGGGTGTTTATCTTAAATAAATTCATTTAGCTATTGTAATCTAAAGTAATTTCATGCTTTTTATTAATTTCTAATATGTTGTCAAACTCAGCATACACTACGCAACTGATTGTGTCTTCAAGCGGAGATTCGAAACCTACTTCCAGTTGAACACATCCATGTTTTATGAGACTCCAGTGTGAACTAGAGTTCGCGAACAAGTCAGGAGTCATATCAAATGCTAAAAGACAACATCCACGTGAAAAATCGTATTCTGTTATTGCATTACCATCATTTGAAAAGTGAATACCAGTTTCCAAGAAAAGAGTGTGATAGGCACTTCTTATTACGTTTTCATAAAACGAAGGTTGCAAAGTTTTGGATGGTATTTGTTTACCGTCCACATATATACTAAATGAATTCAGATCAAAGTTATCAAAGTTATAGGAATTAGAGGTAAAACTACCATTACATTTCATTGCTTCATTCTTCATATATAGTTAACAACGTAGTACTCCTAACCTACAAGGCAACTTCGCACGTTTTAAAAAAATATAATTTAATTGACTTTTACAACTACCCACCCTGCCATCCTCTACCTGGCCTCTGTTACTTAGCGTCATTCTTTTTCCGTGCGTGGCAACGTTTGCACGAATACTTTCAAATCACTTTAGTATTTAACTTTTTATAATTATTTTACTTGGTGTGCATCTGAAATATGCCTAAACGCAAAATTGAAGATAAATTACAACACTATCAAAATAAAATTCGTAGATTAGAACAAAAAGTTCGTAAAAGAAATCGAGAACGTTTATGTTCATCTTCCGAATCGGAAACCGATAACAATGGTAAGTAATTAAATATTTTATCAGTGCCGACATATTCATCTTCGTAATTTTTATTTAGTTGTTTTTAGAGTTAAAAAGTGTATAGTCTTATTGCATAGATATACATATTATATTGATTCTAAACTGTTGTACGGCACCTTTAAAGTTAAAATTTTAGAAATTGAACATTACTTACCTGGGGGTTGGCCGAGAGTCAACACGAAGGTACATGACGCACCTTACATGAGGTCGTTAACTAATTTACTATTCATTTATGCCGGGGGCCTATCCGTGAGATAGGACGATGGTAATTTTGGTTGTTATGCCAACGTTAATCATATAATATTGTATGATTTCAGAGGCCGATATTATTGCAACCCAACCGAATGCAGTAGTGGAACCGGATGAACCGTTACCCACAGATATATTAAATGAGGGCTTGGAAACGAATGTCGCCACCACGTCTGAGAACCCGGAGGTGCCATTGCATCCGGATATTTTATTGGCGTTGGGAGACGGTGGCGATGATACGCCAGAGTTGGGTGAAAATATCCATGAAAATTTGGCACAAAGATGGCAACCTATTCTTAAGAAAGGTATGTCAAAGGAATGCAAAGACAGTTTAATAAAAGAGTACCGAATCCCTGCTAATTGCACCCTTTTACAAGCGCCAAAACTTAATCCAGAGTTGTCGGCAGCTGTCACCGATATGACGCGAAACCGCGACAGAAAAATAGAAGCAGCTCAACAACAACTAGGTTATGGCATAACAGCGGTAAATAGAGCAATGTCCCTCCTCATTACTGGTGACGATAAGCTACGGGCCATAAAGCTGCTTAGCGATGGATGCCGTATTCTAACGGACTTACACTATGTTGAAACTCAAGCCCGGATAAAAATGCTTACTCCTGGACTGGACAAAACCTTTTTCAATATGATTAAAGATACAGAGAGAGACAGTTGGTTATTCGGTTCGACATTATCTGAAAAGATAAAAGCCACTAGGGCCATTGAAAAACAAGGTATACTAATTAAAAAGGCTAGTGCCATACCAAAGGTATCTTTTCCAACATCAACACCGAGACCCCGCTTCCAAAAAACTGGGCAGGTCCTTCGCGTTACCAGTCTCGAACAGGGGGGGGCGCGGAGGCCTGAGAAGACAGCCCCCTGCAATGCGCAAGAATGTGTCCAGCTTTCAAGGGAAGCCCTCGAACCTGAACAAAACACGTCCGCCGCCCCATCAATAGATCAGGTACATGCTGGCCGTATACAATATTTTTATAAAGAATGGCTAAAGGTTACATCTAATAGTGTCGTCCTCGGTTGGATTCGAAACGGGTTTTCTATACCTTTTTCTCAATTACCAAAACAATTCGTAGTTCCTAAAAATAATTTATCTTTAAAAGAAAAATTAGATATGTCAATAGCCATTAAAAAGTTAATAAAATTAGGAGCTATTTATCCGTGTTCATCACGTAATGATCAATTTTTGTCAAGAATATTTCTTGCCCCGAAATCTAATGGCGAGAAAAGATTTATATTAAATTTAAAATCATTAAATAGATTTATTGAACATAAACATTTTAAGATGGAAGATTACAGAACGGCTTCCAGCCTAATTCCGTATAATGGCTATATGACCACCATAGATTTAAAAGAATCATATTTATTAATACCTATTGCTAAACATCATCGTAAATACTTACGTTTTCAATTCGAGGACGATAACGGTAACACAACAACTTTCGAGTTTAAGGCTATGCCTTATGGCTTATCGGTAGCACCTAGAACGTTTACAAAGATAATAAAAGAGGTAACGACCTATTTACGACAAAAGGGTTACAGATCAGTTCAATATCTTGACGATTTTTTATGCATTGGGAATACTTACCAGCAATGTCTTGATAATTTAACAACAACAATTAAATTATTGCAAAAGTTAGGTTTTGTTATTAATTTCTCAAAAAGTTCTATAGAACCTCAAAAAACTTGCAAGCTCTTAGGTTTTGTGTATAATTCTTCGAATCTAACAATATCATTACCTATTGAAAAGCGAATTGGCATAAAAAATTTACTTACAAAATTTGTAAAGTTACCACCTTGTACAATCAGAGAGTTTGCACAACTTATAGGGACACTTACATCGGCTTGCCCCGCAGTAAAGTATAGTTGGATGTATATTAAGATTTTAGAACGAGAAAAATTTCTTGCTTTACAGAAATATTATGATTTTGATAGAAAAATTATATTACCTAATAATATATTAGAAGATTTAAATTGGTGGATTACAAATATTCCCATTGCATATAATTCGATTAAAACAGAGGACTATATATTAGAAATATTCACGGATGCTTCTAGAACTGGTTGGGGTGCCTTTTGTAACGGTGAAAGAAGAAATGGTGGCTGGAAAAATTCTGAACTTTTATTTCATATTATTTACTTAGAGCTGCTTGCGGTTTTAGTCGGATTAAAAAGTTTCGCTTCCGATCAGTCAAATTGTTCCATATTATTAAGGGTTGATAACACAACAGCGATAAGTTACATAAATCGTATGGGTGGTATTCAATTTCCTCATTTGAATAATTTATCACGATCAATTTGGCAATGGTGCGAGAAGAGAAACATCTGGATTTTTGCATCATATATAAATACTAAAGAAAATACAATAGCAGACGAGGAATCTCGAAAATTAAACACAGATATAGAATGGCAATTATCAAGAACAGCGTTTAATTCAATTATTGAAAAATTCGGTACCCCAGAAATTGATTTGTTCGCTTCTCGTACTAATGCCAAATGTTTAAAATATGTATCTTGGCGTCCTGATCCAGACGCCGTGCGGATTGATGCCTTTACCTTTAGTTGGGCTGACCTTTTCTTTTATGCGTTCCCGCCATTTGCGTTGATTTTAAAGTGTCTTAATAAAATAATATCCGATAAAGCTAGGGGTATCTTAATTTTCCCACTCTGGCCTTCTCAGGCCTGGTATCCTAAGTTAATTAATATGCTGTCAAGTGATTTAATAGTTTTAAACCCCAATAAAAATCTGTTGCATTCCCGTTCCAGAGACAAACATCCACTCCACAAGACGCTTACCCTGGGTGCCGCAGTACTCTGCGGCTCGCATTTATCCAGCGAGGGACACCGTCCTCCGCCCTCGATCTCATGATAGCTTCTCTGTCTAATAATACTGTGGCTCAGTACAATGTTACATATAAGCTATGGTGGCAGTTTTGCTTAAATCATAATGAAAATCCATTTCAAGTATGTATTCCCCTCATTTTAAGTTTTTTATCGGAACAGTTTGATAAGGGAGTTGCCTATGGATCTTTAAATTCCCATCGATCTGCCCTATCGCTACTCTTAGGAAGTAATGTTGGAACAGACGATAACATTAAAAGGTTGTTAAAAGGCGCACTTAAAATAAGACCTAACATACCAAAGTACACTAGCACGTGGGACCCTCAAGTAGTGCTTGATTTAATATCTAACTGGTACCCTAATCAAACACTTCCAATAGAGAAACTTACAAAGAAACTAGCGATCCTTTTAGCTCTTTGCACCGGTCATAGGGTGCAAACCCTGTCTTTAATAAAAACTCGTAATATTAAGTTTACAGTTAATGGTGTAGAAATTGTCATCACAGATATTGTAAAAACATCTGCTCCAGGTCGAGAACCGCCAATATTAAATCTTCCCTATTTTATTGATAAACCCAGCATTTGTCCAGCTACTATAGTTAAAGATTATCTTTCCGTTACTGAAAATATAAGACCCCAGACAGCAGCTTACTTATTCTTGACTTTTAAAAAGCCCTATAAGTGTCCTTCTGCGCAATCTATCAGCAGATGGATTAAGCAAATGATTCAAGCGAGCGGCGTGGACATGGCGACGTTCAGCGCGCAAAGCACCCGGCACGCCGCCACGTCCAGCGCTGGTCGCGCAGGCCTCTCCGTAGAGGCTATCAGGAAAGCTGCTGGCTGGACAGCAACATCTCAAACTTATGCAAAATATTATTGTCGACCACTTCTAGAAATAAATACATTCGCAAGCTCTGTTTGTAACTCTAATATGACCTAATTAGTTTATTTTTTACTTTTACTTTTAGTTGATTAAAAATCAAGACTGTTAAACAGAAATCATGCAATAAATAAGTATGTTGTACTTTATTTTATGACTTTATTTTTAATTACCTGTTTGCCAAAAACCTGAAACATTTAAGTCTTTAAACATCTACGTTGTTAACTATATATGAAGAATGAAGCAATGAAATGTAATATATGATCAAACGAACTTACTAAAGTGAAGTTCGATCGATATTATATGAATTGCTTCATTCGAAAATATAAACACCCCCCCTCCCAACGCCCAAGAGTTTCAGTTTTTTTTTTGGATCAACTCTAAAAGAATGACGCTAAGTAACAGAGGCCAGGTAGAGGATGGCAGGGTGGGTAGTTGTAAAAGTCAATTAAATTATATTTTTTTAAAACGTGCGAAGTTGCCTTGTAGGTTAGGAGTACTACGTTGTTAACTATATTTTCGAATGAAGCAATTCATATAATATCGATCGAACTTCACTTTAGTAAGTTCGTTTGATCATATATTATAAGCAGAATTGTTCACAAAACCGACAGTACACCGTTTAGGTTTCTGACCAAAGAACACATTATCCAATATCTTAGTTTGAACTCCAGAAGAAATTGTTAAAATTGTAACTTCTGTTCGGTTAAGGGGGTATTTGGCAGTAGTTTTAAACAATACTTTTTTGTGAGCTACAAAAACCGAAGGATTTATTCGTACTTTACGTACAAGTAATTGTGCAACACTAATTTTAACTTGAAACTTAGTTGGTTGGTTAGTTGGACACATAAGATTGAATGATTCCTTTGTGCGGACTAACTTAAATCTCATTTCTGCGCCATTTAAAAGAAACGTTTCTTGATTGAATATCCCCATGTACGTGGCCGATCATTTCAACAGTACGACTTCCTTTCATAAGTCTTCTTCTGGTGAGGAAACCCCGATTTGATTCATCACAATTATCCATGTTGCTTGCTGTATCCTGGTACCACATGGCACATGTGAGGTGATTAGTTTTAGCTGCAGAACCATAGTTTAGTAAATTTTCTATATATGCACGGTAAGCACATGTATTTTTCGGTGGTGATATCAATTTTTGGTTCAAATAAATTTCAAGTTGACTAATCGGTGAGTGTGACCAGTTATTGATTGGAGCTATACATGCATCCGCCTTAGTTACTTGAACTTTAATGTTTCGCAATGTATGAGACAAATCTATGTATTAAATCTCCAGTACCGGGAGATTAAATACTCCAGTAACGAATTTAATTGCTCCTTCATCGCTTAGAGAAGAAATAGATCTATAATGCATCCAAGCTCCATTTTCAATGCTTGTTTTTGTTGATGGTTAAGCAAATAGATCCAACTCCGATGTCACCACTCACGGAAATGATGGTGTAAAAATGACTTTTTAAATTTGAGAATATATCTAGCTCACCTTTTCTCTTAGTCTTCACATGTGATTACGCTATTGTTCGTTGCTGTTTCTTTCTATGTCTTATAGTTACAAATAAATTTTTCTGTTTTGGAATAGTAGGTGTTTTTTGAGAGGTAATTAATTTTGTTACTTTCTTAATTATAGGCGTACTAGTTCGGGTTTCTCTTTTAGATGTAATGCAAGATCTACATTTCCAATTTTGTTTTTTTTTCGATATACATTAATAAGAGTAATTTTTCTGGGACCACTGCACAATCAAGTCGAAGTTTTTATTGCAAGTTATACATTTTAAACCGTCTCCGTTCTTATACTCTTTCTTGCATTTCATGCCATTGTATTTAATAATGCCATCTGATATTTTCTTCAAGTCAATGAACAATACGTCAGATGAAATGCCGTATTGTTTATTCCTACCTAATATCCTATATTATATATGACAGTCTATGATCCAATTTTTGTCATACGTGGTTGCAATGGAAAACGATGTGTTATTATTAAAAAAGACGGATCAAAAGATAAAGGACAAGAGAAGTCGAAGAAAGGCAAGTATCATGCATCTGCTCAGTGGGCTCACAGATCACTCAAGCTCAAGATCAGATTTTTTTAAAACAGCAATGTTGCCAAATATAATTTTAGAATAAATCTGAGCATATGAAAAAAACTTAGTTACGAAATTTTTTACTTACGAAAAAAATTCATTGTACTTATTTTTTAGCCGTCAATAAAACCGCAACAATAATGAATTGCCCCACAACTTAGAAAATGACGGATTTTTTATTAGATAAAATTAAAATAAATGTGAAAATTCAATAGGGCAAACTTGATTCTATGATCCTATCTAACTGCAAATTATCAAACAAATTTTGTTCAAATATGGTATGAATCATATGTTTATATTACACTATCTTATAAATATGACTCATGATCCTAGATATATAATAGTGTAATACCCTCTTACAGCTCTTACTGATCGTGGCTTGTGTGTACGTAATTTCGTGATCGACTAAAATCGAGCATTTGAATGAAGTTTCGCTACTGCTAGTTTATAATTACTGTGACAATGTTGAATTAAAGAGAGGGTAAAATTTGGATATGAATATTATCTTAGATTAACTTTGGATTTTATGGACAAGCTAAAGAAATCGACCGAATCGACACTGCAATTTGAAAAGCGCTGCAATTCTGTTCTTAGTTCTGCGAGACTTTATAAAAATATGCAGGATGGAATTTTGCGATGCCCCTTGGAAGAAAAGTACTTTATATACTGGAGCCAGCAACTTTTACTTTTTTTAATTTTTTAATAAATTTTTTATTATTTTTTTTTTATTTATAAAATTTATTTTAAAAAGAATAAAAACGGCATTCAAGTGTATTCGAAAATAAGTTTGCCACGCCTGGGAATCGAACTGGCTAAAATCCGAAAAATAAAAATTTCTGTTTTATATATAGCCAGTCAGCATAAGGATGAAATTTATTTAACAAACAAGGTGATTTAATTTAAAGAAAAACTTTGAAACTAAACATTATTTAAATTGAAAGCAAAACTAACAGGAAACAAATAAACAAAATATTTGTTGGTTACTTGAAATAAGCTCTATTTTTTTTATTAAATTTATTATTTCAAACAAAATTTAATTTTTAACATTTAATTAACACCTGCGTGGTTTCTTTCTCGTGATAGACAAATTGCATTACTACTGTTTCATGTATATTTAACAATTTTGACGAAAAATTACCAAGAGGTTTATTTCTACCAAGTTTTTTCACTCGGTCAACGTCTCGGTATACCTTATAGTTGATGTTAAAGATACATTTGCGCTATTATGATGAATATAAAGTGAAATAAATGAAGTGACCAATTTCGTAAAGCGTAAAGTTTTGTACCTATGATGAAATAAAATATTTGTAACTGTGAGTAAATATGAATTATCGCAGTACAGAAATAATTGAAAGGCTTGTGATATTGAAGGTCATATGATTGTGTGATTGGTACCGGTCCAGTTATTGAACTAGTTAGTAACTGGACTGCTGTTATTGACCTATAGTTTCAAAAGTGACTTTTCATAGATTTTTGGACTCATGTCTCGCGCAGTGATGGACTTGTATACTGGACACCTGTAAATATACTGGTAATTTAATAGCTTTTTGTAATAAAAAACTAAATACTTCGAAGATTATTCTATTATTAAAATAAGTCTGATCTACGTTAAGTGAATGTGCTTTATCTTATTTTTGTTTTTGAATGTATATCTCATAGTTTTTCTTTTATTTAAATCACCATGTTTGTTTGAGAGGTTTGTTCCTTACGATTGACTATCTATACAGGATGACTGGTGGGTCACTTTCGAAATTCGAGGACGTGAAAGTTTGAGATCATACATGAAGAGCAAAAATATAATAGAAAATAAATATTAATTATTTACTTTACTGAGTAAACTTAACCGAAGGTTAAAGAATTAATTACGCAACGCATGATTACACTAGCGTAGGTACCTACATAGCAGGGACGTACGCACTGCGCTTTCAACACAGAATAGGTAAGTTGGCTTCACGAACATGACCAATCCGTTCGTGAAGCCAACTATACCTGCCTACTTACCCATTTGCTTCAAAATGGTTTGCGGGATCTGTCGGCCCTTTCTTTCTCTATTTAACTAATACTTAACTGCTGGCTGGCTGGTCGGCGCTTGCGCTCACACTAATTAGTGATGGGCGGGCGGCGGCGGCGGCGCGGCAGGATGATAGAATAGCGGGTGGTGGCGTACGGTGTGGCGGGAAAACTACTTTGTGCGCGCCGCGATCCGCGTGCCAGGTCACGTGCCGCGGTTGACTCAGGCGTCGGGTAAGTGTAGGGAAACAACACTTTATTTATTTATAGGTAATTCTAGTGAAAAATTAAGTAACTACATTTATTACATAATTATGGCCAGAATCGAGTACAGAGTGCTCCTTCAATATCTAAAATTTACCACCAGTCATCCTGTATATATATATATATATACTCAGATTACAGAACAAAGGCAGATGGAGCGCGAGAAGTGAAGAGAGAACAAACAGAGAAACACAATAGTGAAGCCACCAAAGCAAATACAAATTCAAAAGCGAATACAATCTTGCGTCAGTACCAGCGATGGGTAGGACATTGATTCTTTTTGAGTTTGTATGAGCTACTCAAATTGTCACGTGAGGTGGTACAATGTACCGCCTCATTTGAGGACCTCTTTTGTATGGTAAGGTAATTAAGGAATGAGTTGAGGTGATGAGGTATCTAAAGTACTGTTCATGACAAATAAACCGAGGGCCTCAAATGAGCTAGTCATTAGGGGGCCTCGTTTTGTATTATTTTATGAAGTAAGTATCTGTTTTAAGTCCTAATTTTGTATTAATTGAATTTATTCAATTTAAAAAATGCTATGCGAATGTTTTCGTTATTTACTTATGGCACATTATTATTGTACTTACATGTACAAGAGAGGAAACGAACGAAATCGAAAATGAATATAAAAATATTATAACAACAATAGGCATTAAGTATATTAAATGTATTAAATGATGTATTAAATTGAATTAAAACTTTCATAAAAACAATCAAACGTTATAAGAACAAAAACAGCAAACAAAGAAGATTGTACTTAGAGCAAAAACAATTTTGTAGTGTTAACCGTTTTTACTAAATGACATATTCTTTCTACGCATACTCATTCGTGTAATGCTTCAATCAATTTGAAGTCCATTTCATTTCCTCCCATGTCATGAGGTAAGGTGTCGCTCTCTCTTTCTCGCAAGCCGTTCGCGTACAAGTGCAAGCGAGCGAGCGAGATTTGAGTCGCCTCAACTCGCCTAGCTTCGCCACTACTCGTAGTCGACAGTGACAGAGACAAAGAGTAATACATGCAGCTACGCTACTTCCTCAAATGAGGTGGTACAAAATTTCAGTTTGAAGTGACGGGACAATGGACAACTTTGTATGGGACATTTGAGGTGCCTCATGTATGTGTTACTCAACACTAGTCAGTACTAAACAAAGCGTCGTAGTGTTTACACGTCATTGGTGATCAGTTATTATATGTTAAAATGCCGTCCTGTATCTTTAAACATTGTAAAAGTTGTTCTCAAAAAACAAAAAAAAGAATATGGAATATCTTTTCACAGGTAAATATTGATTATTTTACTGTTTTGTTATTTATTTAAGCTTAACTTTTTATGGGTCATCCGGAACACAAAACGTCAACAACAATTAGTTTGTGTTGTCAATTTAAATCGAAATAGGTTTCCTTAAATGAAGTAAATATCGTTTAATTTATTATTAATATATACATTAAACGTATTAATACACATTTTTATGGTAATTGTAATTTAAATGGTATTTATGTATGTTTATTCTAAGTCCCTCCTAGTTCGCTACGTGGTATCCCATAACACAAGCCATTGCTTAGTTTAGGCCCATATAGTCGGTGAGATTGTCTAGGGATTTTGTTTATTTTTTATTTATAATTGTTACAAAATGTCATGAGATATCAAGTTAGTTCATTTAACATTGGATGGATGTGATGCTAAGTGCATACAATGAGTGATCGTGTGGCAATTTAGATGAAATCGGTTTGTTTACAAAAACGTTAAATTGGATTGGAATAACATAATTACTAAAATAATTTTAATTACAATTTTTGCAGATTCCCAACAGGCCCTGTTCTACGCGATGAGTGGGTTTCTATTATTCGCCATAGCAGGCAAGAAAATGATTGGCAGCCATCAACATTTTGTGTTCTATGTTCATTACACTTCGAAGATGACGACGTATATTTTACCAAAAAAGGTCGTAGATTGATAAAAAACACATTAAAACCGACACTTAGTTTATTTGCTTTGCCACCATCTCTGGAAGATTTAATGTGCCCAGATGCTTTCGAAGACCAAGCTGGTACTTCAAAATTAATTCAAATTCGTCAACAACACGAAACAACCCTTAAAAAAATTCAGTAGATCGTGAAATTAGAGATTCGGATCTGGACTCTATATTTGATACACCCAGGAAAAGCCAATTAAGAAAAGATTTAAGAAAACACAAGTTATTACGAGTTGCTACTAGGCGAAAGTTAAAAGTATTACAACAAAAAAATCGGCGTCTTGAAAAAAGGAATATTTCACAAAAAAATATTTTAAGACTTAAATAATAAAAATTTTATAAATTGCGATACTCATAACATGTTAAGTGAGAATATTGTTGCAACGGAGCTTTTTCATAAATTATATATACGAAGTTCCGGTAAAAAAAAATTAAATATTCCCCGGCCATGAGAAAATTTTGCTTATCGTTAAATTTTTACTCTCAAGGGCTATGAGTACGTCAGGAAAGCCTTCAATTGTTGCTTGCCTCATCCTAAGACCTTATCAAAATGGTACACCCATGTTAAAAGTGAACCTGGATTTCCCCAAGAAGCTTTCACAACGTTACAAAGAATGGAAGAAGTTTCGCCTCATAACCTTATTTGTGCGCTTATGTTCAACGAAATGGCACTACGGCAGCAGAAGCTGTGGAATGGTAAACAGTACATAGGAGTAGTCGATATGGGTGATGAATTAACAGAGTCTACTACTTTGGCATCTCAAGCTATTGTTTTTATGTTAGTAGGAATAAACCAACGTTTTAAGATACCTTTAGGGTACTTTTTGACAACCAATTTGACTGGAGAACAGAATTGTAATATAACTAAACTTTGTCTCATGAAATGTCATGAAGCTGGAGTCAAAATTGTATCACTAACATTCGATGGGCATGCTACCAATTTTACCACCATGGAGCTACTATAACTAATACTGCAAACATGAAAACAGTATTTACACACCCCTCAGATGTTAGTGAAGTGGCATGTTTCTTGGATCCTAGTCATGTAATCAAATTAATTCGGAATCAACTAGAAGCAAAAAATGAGTTTTTAAATAAAAATTAACAAATCGTTAACTGGAAGTAAAACTAAATAATTTACAAGAAGATGAGGGCCTACATTTGGCAAATAAACTTACTAAAAGACACATTTCCTTCAGAAATCAAAAAGTTAAACTAGCCACCCAAACTTTGAGCAGAAGTGTTGCGAAAGCTCTACAATTCTGTAGAACTGATTTAAAGCTTCCAGATTTTGAACAATCTCAACCTACTGAAGAATTCGTTCAATTAATGAACGACATGTTTGATATTTTTAATTCAAGATCTATGAGACATTTTGATTTCCGAAAACCTATATATATAGCAAACAAAACTGAGATTTATGCACTTCTAACCCAGCTTCAGGATTATGTACAAAATTGCAAATAAAAAATGTCACCAGAAGGAAAGTTAAAAAAGATGGTGGAGTGATTTACGTTATAACGCGATTTTATAAGAGAGTGGTGGAAACAAAATGCAAACCTGGTTTATTTTAATAAACATATTAAGTTTAAAGTCACTTTATGAGCGTTTAATAGAAAAAGAAAAATGTTTGTTGTTTCTACCTACCTACAAACTTAGCCAGGATCACCTAAAAATATTATTTGGCTGTGTCAGGATGCACGGAGGGCATAATGATAACCCTAATGTAAAACAGTTTAAGGCCTTATATCGAAGATTGTCAACGCATTTAGAAATGAGAAGTCTCGAAACTGGAAATTGCATACCGCTAGAAAATATCGCTATATTAACGTGTACTTCAGCAACACAAATTATTAATTTCACAACTTCTTCGTACCGACAAGAAGACACCGACGACTCTGAAAATGTATCTTATGGTTTTTTTAAAAGATCTGCCTGCAGATGTAAACAGTTTAGCTCAGTATTTGGATGTGCCTATTTTCAATGATATGAGGATAGTAATTGTCGGGTATATTGCTGGGTGTGTCATACGGTACGTTAGAAAATCAATCAAATGTGAACCTTGCTTGACATATTTGGTGTCTACGGATAAACAGGATTTCCACAAATTGATTGGCTTGAGGGATAAAGGAGGCCTAATTTTTCCTTCCGTAGATACATATAAAGTTTGTGCAGCAGCGGAAATTGTAATACGGTAAATTTTAAAAGAAAAGGTTTTAATAAAAACAAAAAATGATTATAGGCACGTAATTTCACAGATTTTAATAAGTTTCATTGGTAACCAAACTATTTTTATGAAATTGGAAGATGATCATAAGTGCTATGGAGTTGATCACAAAGTGAATCTAATAAAAATTTTGATAGAAAAGTATTTAATGGTACGATTGCACTATATAGCAAAATTAGAAACAAATTCTCGATGTGCAGAGGCCAAACGACAATATTATAAGAAATTGGTGCAAAATAAAGTTTTTAAGATTTTATGAGTATAACTGTGACTTTAATAAATATTTTTAAAATTGTATGAGTATTACTGTGACTTTATTAAATATTTTTCGTTATTTCTTTTTTTATTTTAAAATACATACCTTAATATGTCATTTAAATTATCATAAAATCGCTTAAGATTTTTCCCATGTATGATATAAATTAATTATAAACTAATTAATTGTTAATTATTTATTTTATTTTATTTAATATTTTATGTACACACAAGAATAAAAATACAATGAATGAATACTATATTTAACTTTTATTAAAATTTTATTATTATATTGCTTTTCCTAATGTTTGGCAACATTACACACACCGCTGCGCGTGTCCCTACAGTGCTGCTCTTAGTTGTCACGCACACATAAATTAGTAGGTGGCTTCACGTCGTCTGTTGTGAATGGTACATCTACCTTTTGTTCTATAATCTGAGTCTATTTATATGGGGGTTTTCCAGCTTTTGGTTAATACTTGGGTAATGCTTTAAATATAAATGTTAATAAGATTTCTCTCTGTCAAATGACAATTTCTTTGTGATACATAAATAGAAATAGACTCGGTACAAAAAAAATTTACTGTTTATTTGTCCAAAACCCCTAAAAAATACCTTGCTGTAGTTAAAATCTAGCTTTATTTAGCAACTGGCCTTCAGTCAGTTAATTGCTCAAAGAAACTATCCTCTTTTTATTCTTTTCAGCTCGGTATTGCAGAGACGTTGCTGAAAATAAAAGTATTCTTTCAACAACTGTATTGTGAGATTTGTAATGTTTTTAAAGATCTTTGTCAAAGGCTGATTGTGAGAGAATTTAATTAAAGTTCCGAAGATGTGAGGGATCGAGAAGTAAGCTTTGAAACGAAGTTTATTATGTTGTGTTTATTAGTTTAGTACGGAGACAGTCTTATCTTATAAAAGTAGCTTTTGATTGGTCAAGCAAAAACCTTAATAATTAAGAAGCTATTTTACTTCATTATCAAATAAATAATTTGTTATTTAGTCAATGTAATTTATAAAATATGATTTAACAATTCATTAAGCGCCTAGACAAAAAATTAAGCAAATGCATAAAGGCAGAACATGTCTTCAATATTTTTATTCAATGCGTTAAAGATTGTTTGGAGCTTGATTACAGCTTAGTTGGTTACGTCCTGAATAAAAAAATGCGCTGGGTTCTTCATCTTAAGGTTTCGCGTGTGATACTGGTGGCTGTCGATCGTACCAATAAGTTTGTATACAAATTCATTAGGTAGTATTCACTCGTCACGGCTAAGCCTTAGGAAGCACGCCAGAATGCCGCGACATTTCAGTAAAAAGGTTATTATTAATTATTATGAATTAAGAAGAAAATACATTTAAATAATAGGTCTTTACCTATGAAACTGCCGTTTTGCCGTACTGGCCATTTCAAATGAAAATATTTTTTTTTGTGACTGATAATTCCAATTTCAAATTAATTTTATTTGACAAACATGGAATTCTTTTTCTAAAATCGTCATTTGTTTAATAGTTAGTGTTTTGTTTTCAACGCATTCGAACATTTTTCGTCATCATGGATAAGTTAAAAATTCGAGTAATTATGGAGTATGAGTACCGTCGTGGCAGCAAAGCAGCACAAGCGGCACGCAACATCAACGACGTTTACGGAGCGAACACTACAAACGAACGCACCACCCGTTATTGGTTTACCCGCTTCCGTTCTGGAAATTTTGACCTGAAAAATGAACCCCGTGGTCGTCCGAAAACTTTGGTCGACAATGACGAATTAAAGGCAATTGTGGAAGCTGATGAAACTCAATCCACGGCTGAATTAGCAGCAGCTTTCGACGTTAGCATCAAAACAATATTGGTCCATTTGCGTCAAATTGGCAAGGTAAAAAAGCTTGACAAATGGGTACCCTACGAACTCAATGACCGCCAGCGCGAAGTACGCGTGGAGACGTGCCTTGCACTGCTCAGCAGGCATACAAATCAAGGAATTCTGAACCGCATTGTTACTTGTGACGAGAAATGGATCCTGTTTGACAATCGTAAGCGCTCAGCAAGTTGGTTGGACCCTGGTTCAGCACCCAAACAATGCCCTAAACGAAAACTTACCCCTAGAAAAGTGATGGTCACTGTTTGGTGGTCTAACGCGGGTATAATTCATCACAGCTTCTTGCCAAACGGGACAAGCATTACTGCAGATGTGTACTGTGAAGAACTGAACACAATGATGGAGAAGCTCGCACGTCTCCAACCAGCTTTGGTCAATCGTTCGGCTCCACTGCTCCTGCACGACAACGCGCGACCTCATACTGCACAGCAGACGGTCTCCAAGCTACAAGAGTTGTGGTTGGAAGTTCTCCGTCATCCGCCGTACTCACCAGACCTTGCGCCTACAGACTTCTACTTTTTTCAGAATTTGGATAACTTCTTGGCGGGAAAAAAATTCAATACCCGAGAGGCAGTACAAAATGCCTTTGAAGAATTTGTTGCCTCCCGTCCAGCTGATTTCTTCAAGAAAGGCATCAATAAGCTACCAATGCGTTGGCAAAGATGCATTGATTGCATGGGTGATTATTTTGATTAATATAAATAAAAATATATAAAAAATTACGCTTCATTTATTTCGTGAAAAACGGCAATTTCATAGGTAAAGACCTAATATACATTTGACATAACAGAAATAAAAGAATCTA
Source organism: Marasmarcha lunaedactyla (assembly GCA_923062675.1). Taxonomy (NCBI): domain Eukaryota; kingdom Metazoa; phylum Arthropoda; class Insecta; order Lepidoptera; family Pterophoridae; genus Marasmarcha; species Marasmarcha lunaedactyla. Next base: position 5,268,847 of record OV281344.1, read on the forward strand.
TATATATCTGACTTGCTCCGTCAGATGAGCAAGATGTAATAAAAAAAACAATTCATAACATTCTTTTCAATTACCACGAGTTGGTGGTAATCCCGAGTTGTTATTGCTTGGGCTTGGACATGAACAACAAAGTATTGTAGTTCCATTTGTTGTTTTGAGATGTTTATAACAACGAAATGCCATATCTAAAGGTGTTTTAGTACCAAGTAAAGATAAAACAATATAAATTAATTTTGATTAATCATCTTTGTATATATGTCTTCTCTGATGCGTGATTGCAGTACCACAATTAACACAATGCATTGATTCCTGAGGCGAAATCCGTAAATCCATGTTCATGCGCAGGTCATCATGTAAAGAAGATTCATTATGCCGAGAAATGCCAGAGTCACTGTGTAACACTCTCTTACCTAAAACAATTAAATTAAACCTTAAATTAATAATAAAATAAAACGATCTTACCTAACTAAATAAAACAATGAATAAGATAATCTTACAACTAAATAATTATTAAAAATATAAACTTTACAAAACATAAACCTAGGCAATTTCAAAACACCGCGCACTGTCCTAGTTCGGCAGTCTAGCTGCGACACCCAGTTTGGCAGTCTAGCTGCAACATTCCGCCTACTCACGCGCCGAGTCCCCGGAACCGCATTCCACAGCCGGCCGGTCGGGGACTAGCCGAATTACGTTTGCGAAGTGAGGACGTCGTCAAACTTTAATCTTCCACTATATTCGCGTCTAGTTAACTACACATTTAAAATAATAAAATCTACTATAGTATTTAAATGAATTGATAAGAAAAACATTTAAAGCTATCTTGTATTGTGTGAGTTGACCCCATACTACTGGGGTTCAAGTAGCTCACTGCTCCAGCAGTGCGCCACCCACTATTCCTGTGCCACCCACCTACGGGACATCAAGCGGCTACCTTGGACCGTACGGCGGCATTCACCGACTCTCACTGACTCAGCTACTGGACTCCACCCTACGTCTCCTGCATCTCCAGCTACCAGGATAGTAGTGTTTTTAATTTGCCTGGCCAAGATAATACAGTGTGCGAACCCGAATTGTATACTACTATTAAAACTTGTTCATGTGACTTGATTTCTTTTATTCACTGGAATAAACCAAAGCGTTACAGTGGCGCCCGATAAATAGCAACACACTGAGTTATCTTGGCTAAAGTGGCGTTCTTGATGTGGCTTAGTTGATCTTGTATGCTGTTTTATAAAATAATTTAACTGTGTTAATTCAATAGGTGTACAATAATTTAATATAAGGTACGCCTTATAACTTGCCAAAATATATTCTAGATATTTTAAACTGGAATATTGTTATAATTAATCCTTATTAAAAAAAAAAAGAAACGCTATTGTTCACCTATTGATTTTATTTCATTATCATTCCCTTATTTTTTAGCTTGTAGGTACATAAGTTGAACGCTGTAGAAATTTAAGTAAAACCTACAACTCTTACCCAGATACCCTACAAAGATGTCTTACCCTATCAAATTTTTATCGTTACAAAAATACGAGTTAGAATATGAGGTGGCTGTTCGTGGAATAAAACCGGGTGAATCGGTTCAAGAGCTGCATAGGCAGATCGTGGAGATATCTAATAAAATAACTTCCGAAGACATTTTAGAATCCTATCTTGACCCTATAGATGATATTAAAGGCGTTAAAGATTCTTTAAATAAAGCCCAAACCAATATGCATGTACTTCAAACTAGATTTGACAAAAGTTTATTCCTTAGGACCGAGAATCTCTAAACCACATATATCATAGAATTAATAGAATAAGTGCTACTCCAGAAACTACTGATATATTTAAATCTAGCTGTACAAACTTTAATTTACTTTATAAAGAATTGCTATCTATTAAACCTCAAATATCTAATACCTCTTCGGACAAACAGAGTGACCCCACCACGTAGTCGGTAACTTGCGAACGAAACGTATCGTCCGAATTAAGCAAACTGAAATATTCTGGAAAAACTTGCGTTCGTGCATTTATTCAGAAAGTCGAAGAGTTCGTAGTTTCAAGAGGATTAACATATGATAAAATACTATCGTTTGCTTTCGAAATTTTCACTGATGATGCCTTACATTGGTATCGCTGTGTTAAAGATAATGTTAATTCTTGGTCTGAATTGGTGCAACTTTTGAAAGAGGACTTTAGCTCTAAAGATTATGACTATCGACTTGTAGCGGAAATTCGTTCACGCACCCAGGGTGAAGATGAGAACATCACGATTTATTTAGCTATTATGCACGGAATGTTTTCTAGACTAGGAAAGGTCAAGAGCGAAGATGATAAACTCTAAATCTTGCTTCACAACATTCGACCTTGCTACGCTACCTTAGCATCCGCCAGTGAAATAAAAACTATAGATCAATTAAAATTACTTTGTCAAAATTACGAAAATATACAATGTCGTTTAACACATTTTCGTGAACCACCTAAGGTTACTTCAGATACTGTTGCTCCTGATTCCGCTTACAAATTCTATACAAAGCCGAGTACTTCTGATAATTTTAAACCTGGTACCTTTAATAAAGATTACACTACTACCTCAAAAAATTTCTTACCTGTTTCTGCCTTTTCACCCGAGATTATAAACGCAAACAAACGTACGTTTTGTCCTAGATGTCGATCTGAAACCCACTTTCTAGGCCAATGCACAAAACCACGTTTCCTCATTTGTTTCAAGTGTGGGAAAAGGGATGTGCGATTTCCTGAGTGTCCTAATTGTAATAAAGAGTCAAAAAACTAATTTTGACGGATCGTCGAGACCGTGTCCCAAGTAATTATACTCGCAACCATGAATGGCAAGACTGGTTAAACTTTGTTTTAAATTTCTTTACTTGTTACACACTCTCTTCAATCCGTTTCAAAGGAACTGAATTCTCAAGACCATACGCCACAATCACAATCAACGGCAAGGATGTGTTAGGTTTACTTGATACAGGGTCTTCTGTATCCTTACTAGGCAACGGATATCATGAATTATTAGGGAAGACTAGTCATATAAACTCCTGTGACGAAAAAATTCAATTTATTGCTGCTGGAGGACAAAAACTTCAAACTATCGGTTCAATAAACTTACTTGTCTCCTTCCAAAACCAGGCTCATGTCATACAATTCTTTATTGTGCCAGAGTTGCAAAGTTCTGTTATACTTGGTATGGATTTTTGGAAAACGTTCAATATTTTTCCTAAAAACCTAAGTTCTATTAAACTTATAAAATCTTCTCAGGCCTCTTCAGCTGGACTAGTGGTAGACGGAGAACATGTTTGTCCCTATGATCACTTGAATAAAGAGCAGAAACAGACAGCTGACGAGATTATTTCCCTATTTAAAACTATATCCTATGAAGAAAAAGGGCTAGGTAGAACCTCTCTTATAACTCATTCAATTGACACTGGGAATGCTGCTCCCATTCGTCAAAGGTATTACCGGATGTCCCCGGTTAAACAAAGTATCCTCATAAAACAAGTAGATGAAATGTTGAGAGAGGATGTTATCAAACCGTGTGAAAGTCCTTCGTCTTCTCCAGTTTTACTAACCCCCAAAAAGAACGTTGAACTTCGGTTTTGTTTGGATAGCAGAAAACTAAATTCTGTGACCAAAAAAGACGCCTACAGTTTACCTTACATTTCGGGTATTTTGGGTAATCTGCGAGACGCAAAATACCTATCCAGCCTTGACCTATCCAAAAGTTTTTGGCAGGTCCTTATCAGGGAAGAGGACCGAAGTAAGACTGCATTCTACGTTCCAACTAAAGGAACATTTCAATTTAAATATATGCCATTTGGATTGACAAATGCACCAGCCACGCTGCAAAGATTAGTTGATGCTCTCTTTTATGGTCCAGAATTTGAACACAAGGTTTTCGTCTTCATTGATGATATCATAATCATCTCTTCGGCCTTCTCTGAACACATTTCTCTATTAAATCGTGTCTTTAAAAAACTTAATTTTGCCAATCTTACGATAAATTTCGAAAAGAGCCAGTTTTTTAGGAAACAACTTAACTATCTCGGTTATGTAGTTGATTCTCATGGACTGCATGCTGATCCTCCAAAAATTGAAGCAGTTATGAACTACAAAAGGCCTGAAAATAGGAAAGAAGTACGTCGATTTTTAGGTACTGCTTCTTGGTGTCGCAGATTCATACCAAACTTTAGCACCCTAGCCTCCCCTCTAAATAAACTTACCTTACAGGGGAAGCGAGCTCCCCCTTTTTGCTGGACACCTGAAGCTGAAAATGCGTTTGGACAATTAAAAAAATGCCTCGTTACTGCCCCTGTACTCGCTTGTCCAGATTACTCTAAGCCATTTGAAGTCCACACAGACGCAAGCGATTTTGGAACTGGTGCTGTATTTACACAAACGTTAGACAGCAAAGAGAAGGTTGTAGCCTACATGAGTAAATCATTAAGTAACCAAGAAAAAAATTATAGTGCAACTGAGAGAGAGGCCCTAGCTGTCCTTACTGCGATCGAACATTGGCGATGTTACCTAGAAAATGGACACAAATTTATTGTTTACACTGATCATGCTTCGCTGAAATGGTTTCTTAACTTGAACAACCCCACAGGACGTTTAGCTCGCTAGAGTGTTCGTCTATCTGCTTATAATTTTGAAACCCGACACCGACGCGGTGCCGATAATGTCGTCCCCGACAGTCTTTCACGTTCTGTTCCAATTTCAGCTACTGACATAAACATTAGTCCCCAAATGCCTAACACTAATGATTCTTGGTTTCTTGAAATCTACAAAGGCTGCCTTAATTCTCCTACTTCTTATTTAAATTACAGAATAGATAAAAATATACTGTACCGTCACGTGAAAACTCTAAACCCTCTAACGCGAGAATTCGAGTGGAAGGAAGTAGTACCCTTAGAATTTCGCACAGAAATAATAGCCAAGAACCATTCTGAACCTATTTTTGGTCATTTTGGCATATTTAAGACGCATAAAAGAATAAGTTTGCATTATTTTTGGCCAGGAATGCACAGTGATGTGAGCAAATTTATTTTAAATTGTGATGTTTGTAACGCCCATTAATATCCTACGCATCCAACATTGGGCACTATGGGTAAACCTAAAGAATGCTCTAGACCCCTTCAAATGATTAGCATGGACCTCGTCGGTCCACTTCCTGTCTCTCGTAAACAAAATACTTATATATTTGTAGTTACAAGCTGTTTCTCTAAATACACTCTCCTTTTTCCAATTAGGCGTGCTACTGCAGAAATTATTGCCCGCATTTTGGAGGATGGGATTCCACGCACGGTTCTAATGGATAATGGTAAACAGTTTACTAGTAACATATTTAAAAATATCCTAAACCATTATAAAATCCCAGACATTCGCTTCACGCCTAAATATACTCCACAAGTAAATATGGTTGAACGATATAACAAAACAATAATGATAGCTGTCGCGTCCTTTGTGGAAGGCGATCACCGAACTTGGGATTCTAATTTGCCCAAAATTCAGTTCGCGTTAAATAGTTCAGTTAACGAAGTAACAAGTTTTACACCAGCTCTTTTGGTATTTGGTAGAGAATTAGTCAGCTGCGGTTCACACTATTCAAATGCAGAATTTTCGGATGAACTAGTGTTCGCACCACGCGACGAGTATGCTGAAAACCTCGGTGTGTTGCGGAAAATTTTCGAGAAAGTTCAGTGTGAGTTACTAAAGGCTCATTCTAGAAGTTGCACCAGTTACAATTTACGACGAAGAAAAGCTGAATTTAAATTCGTTGGTGACACTGTATGGAAACGGACGAGTGATAAAGATAACCGTTTTGCCAAAAAGTTAGCTCCAAAGTTCATCAAGTGTAGAATAATTGCTAAAAAATCCCCTTTAGTCTACGATCTCGATGACGGTGCTGGTAATAATTTAGGGACATGGCATATAAAAGACCTTAAACTTAAATAACCGACATAATTATCGTCTTAAGGATAAAGTGTCTTTTAAGCGGATTTTGTAAGGAAAATTCTATCCTTAAAAGGGGGGTATGTAACACTCTCTTACCTAAAACAATTAAATTAAACCTTAAATTAATAATAAAATAAAACGATCTTATCTAACTAAATAAAACAATGCATAACATAATCTTACAACTAAATAATTATTAAAAATATAAACTTTACAAAACATAAACCTAGGTAATTTCAAAACACCGCGCACTGTCCTAGTTCGGCAGTCTAGCTGCGACACCCAGTTTGGCAGTCTAGCTGCAACATTCCGCCTACTCACGCGCCGAGTCCCCGGAACCGCATTTCACAGCCGGCCGGTCGGGGACTAGCCGAATTACGTTTGCGAAGTGAGGACGTCGTCAAACTTTAATCTTCCACTATATTCGCGTCTAGTTAACTACACATTTAAAATAATAAAATCTACTATAGTATTTAAATAAATTGATAAGAAAAACATTTAAAGCTATCTTGTATTGTGTGAGTTGACCCCATACTACTGGGGTTCAAGTAGCTCACTGCTCCAGCAGTGCGCCACCCACTATTCCTGTGCCACCCACCTACGGACATCAAGCGGCTACCTTGGACCGTACGGCGGCATTCACCGACTCTCACTGACTCAGCTACTGGACTCCACCCTACGTCTCCTGCATCTCCAGCTACCAGGATAGTAGTGTTTTTAATTTGCCTGGCCAAGATAATACAGTGTGCGAACCCGAATTGTATACTACTATTAAAACTTGTTCATGTGACTTGATTTCTTTTATTCACTGGAATAAACCAAAGCGTTACAACTGTTTGAAGAAGGAGTCCGAGGGCATGCCGTGGTCGTTGGGTTGAGATCTATCGGAGTCCATTTTCAATAGCAGAAGTTGTCGATAAAAACCAAAAATTAAAAAACCCTCAGACAAAACGTAAACGCACCAGCACGTAGAACGCACCAGCACCAACAAGTAAACACCACACAAAATGTGAGCGAATGAGATTGAAATATTGAGAACATTGACAATGACATAAACTATATTTTTGCCAGACTAAAACATTCCACGATAGGTTTTTCGACGTAAAGTAGGTAGGTTTTCAACCTATATACCATGTGCATACTGTCGTATTGATTATTTTATTAGCAAAATATTGTAAAATACATCAATACACTTTTGAAAGTTCTGAAATCACGATAAAACACTTTTGATTCGTCTTTTTACAAAGCGCCATCTCTCTTCACCTTTTGAAACTTTTGACTGTGCGATTGATGGAGACGCTACACAAATCAATTAAAAGCTTATTTAAACAATTTTTTTTTAATTATTAATGTTGGTACTACATAATAATTATTAATAATCATATTATTATTTTTTAAATCTTTTTTTAAAATGTATTTTTTTCCGTGTGTTTGTTCAAAGATCTCAGCCGAGCCCATAATGGTTGTTGTTATTTAACTTTAAAACCATCAAAGTGTAGTTTTTGGTATAAACAAATAACTGTATTGTACTATATCATACTATTTCAGGTCAAGGCATATTGCCTGATCAAACTAAAAATGGAAAAGATAAAGAATATGAAAATTCCCAAAAATGTTAAAGAGTTAAAATCAGTATTAGGTTTATTCTATTACTATAGAAAAGATATTAAAAAAATTTCATCTCTAGCTTTACCATTACAAAACTTTTAAAAAAGACGGAAAAATTTGTTTGGACGAAATGTCAACAAAAGGTTTTTGGTAAAATTTTATCATTAATTCAAAAGGCGCCACTTTTACGTCATTTTAGTAACGAAGAAGCTATTTGTACTAGGCTTCATATTGACGCAAGTGATCTAGCAATAGATGCGTGTTTAATGCAGGGGTTTGATAATGATATGTTGCCGGTGTATTTCGCTTCACGAAAATTAACCGATGCGGAAAAGATGCTATAACAGAAAAAGGATGTTTAAGGTTAGTATGGGCTTTGAATTATTTCAAACATTATTTATGGGGTCTTAAATTTCAAATAGTGACAAACCATAAGGCTGGCTTAGAGAACGTAAAGATATGTCCGGTAGGTTAGCTAGGTGGGCTCTAGTAATACAAGCGCACGACTTTGACGTTATACATTGCTCAGGAAAGCAGAACATCCTGGCTGATTTTTTGAGTCGGAATCCGCTAATTGAACAAGAGCTTCCTCCGAGTGAACCGGTGGACGACGGTTTACAAGTGTATAAAATTTCGGTAATCCAGGTATCTCGCGAGCAGGGATTAGTGATTATTCTCGTAGATGGCGAAATGCAGTAGCGAGAAGTAATCAGGGTTCTTTTAAAGGATTTTTAGTATATAATAATTTATTGTACAAAAATATAAGAAAAAATAATGTAGAGAAAAAGTTACTCGTTTTACCTAAGTCGTTGTTTAATAATGTAATGTTTGAACTACATGACGATCCATGTACAGGAGGAAATGTCCTCCTGTACCTAATGAAAACATTGGCGAAGTTCCGTTCGCGATTTTTTATGCCTAATGTAATTACTGAAGTAGAAAGGTACGTGAAGAGTTGTGTTTATTGTCAAGAAAAAAAAACCCCATAATACGGTTGTGCCGTTGCAACCTATGAAAGTCGAACGTGTATTTGATAGGGTCGAAATTTATATTTTAGGTCCGTTTAACCGTTCGGAAAATGGTAATAGGTATGTCATAGGTATACGCTGTGTGTAGATCAATTCCCAGAGCTACGGCTCAAACAGTAAGTGCTTTTCTCGTACAAGAAATTTTCACGAAATTCGGTAGTGCTATCCGATAGAGGCTCGATTTTTACGTCGAGATGTGCTTACTGTGAGATGTTCGGTGTGCGAAAATGTCTTGCAACCACTATGCACCATCAAACGTTAGGTCTTGTAGAAAGATTAAATCAAACTATTTCACACATGTTAGCTAAATATGTAAACTCAACACACCGTAATTGGTGTCAATTTTTGCCATTAGTAGTGTATGCTTATAACTGTGCCAAACAAGCTTCCACTAAGTTTTCTGCATATTATTTAATGTTTACTAGGGAACCTAAAGTTCCGTCCAATGAAAGATTAAATCCCAACTTGAATATTGAAAATTTCGAAGTAAGGAGGAATAGATATAGTAATAATGTGAATATGGCACGAGAGAACTCTTGTAAAGCTCATTTGGCGCAGAAAAGGCTATATGATAAAAAAACACTTCATCTATTATTCTTCAGACAGGTCAATTTGTATTATTGCATAACCCTAAAAGAGTGTCTGGAATAAGTAAAAAACTTAGCCGACCATTGAAAGGTCTATATCGAATAGGTTTCAGTAACAACAATTATTTAATAAAGGTGGTGAATGGAAGTCGAGAAATAACTGTCCATGTCAATCGGCTGAAACCTTTTATTTCGCGATAATTTTGTTGAGTTCATTATAATAAAAATCTACCTAAATTATTGTTGTAAAGCGTCAAGAGGAAATGATTGTTATTTTCTGGTTTTTAGGCTAAAATGAGGTGACATTAGACTGACATAGATCAATCTGAAAGATAATAGGTCTTTACCTATGAAACTGCCGTTTTGCCGTACTGGCCATTTCAAATGAAAATATTTTTTTTTGACTGATAATTCTAATTTCAAATTAATTTTATTTGACAAATATGGAATTCTTTTTCTAAAATCGTCATTTGTTTAATAGTTAGTGTTTTGTTTTCAACGCATTCGAACATTTTTCGTCATCATGGATAAGTTAAAAATTCGAGTAATTATGGAATATGAGTACCGTCGTGGCAGCAAAGCGGCACAAGCGGCACGCAACATCAATGACGTTTACGGAGCGAACACTACAAACGAACGCACCACCCGTTATTGGTTTACCCGCTTCCGTTCTGGAAATTTTGACCTGAAAAATGAACCCCGTGGTCGTCCGAAAACTTTGGTCGACAATGACGAATTAAAGGCAATTGTGGAAGCTGATGAAACTCAATCCACGGCTGAATTCGCAGCAGCTTTCGACGTTAGCATCAAAACAATATTGGTCCATTTGCGTCAAATTGGCAAGGTAAAAAAGCTTGACAAATGGGTACCCCACGAACTCAATGACCGCCAGCGCGAAGTACGCGTGGAGACGTTCCTTGCACTGCTCAGCAGGCATACAAATGAAGGAATTCTGAACCGCATTGTTACTTGTGACGAGAAATGGATCCTGTTTGACAATCGTAAGCGCTCAGCAAGTTGGTTGGACCCTGGTTCAGCACCCAAACAATGCCCTAAACGAAAACTTACCCCTAGAAAAGTGATGGTCACTGTTTGGTGGTCTAACGCGGGTGTAATTCATCACACCTTCTTGCCAAACGGGACAAGCATTACTGCAGATGTGTACTGTGAAGAACTGAACACAATGATGGAGAAGCTCGCACGTCTCCAACCAGCTTTGGTCAATCGTTCGGCTCCACTGCTCCTGCACGACAACGCGCGACCTCATACAGCACAGCAGACGGTCTCCAAGCTACAAGAGTTGGGGTTGGAAGTTCTCCGTCATCCGCCGTACTCACCAGACCTTGCGCCTACAGACTTCTACTTTTTCCAGAATTTGGATAACTTCTTGGTGGGAAAAAAATTCAATACCCGAGAGGCAGTACAAAATGCCTTTGATGAATTTGTTGCCTCCCGTCCAGCTGATTTCTTCAAGAAAGGCATCAATAAGCTACCAATGCGTTGGCAAAGATGCATTGATTGCATGGGTGATTATTTTGATTAATAGAAATAAAAAATATATAAAAAAATTACGCTTCATTTATTTCGTGAAACACGGCAATTTCATAGGTAAAGACCTAATATATGACTAATGTGATTATGTTTATAATAACGTAGGAACTGTCAATTTTTCGTTTGCGGTGTACACACGGTTTTCGTCCAGGTCAGAAACTCACCCTAAGTCAGGCAGTACATTTAATCATCAAAATTTTGGAAAATTTTTATTTACATCAAACATTAAAAATATTAAAAATGATGGTATAAAGAGTGTTGGCAGAAATCAGGTCTCTGTGGAATTCTCATCTGCATGTGCAGCAAACGAGTTTCTCAGAAACCCGAAATCTCATAACTATATAGCTTTAATTCCTACATATAATATAACAAGAATGGGGCTGATCCGCGGGATCCCAACTTCTTGGTCAATGGAGGAAGTTGTATCAACAATCGCCACAAGCCAAGGTGATATAACAATATTGAGAGCGCGTCGCTTAAACAGAAAAGTATCCATGGAGTCTGGTTCCACTTGGACCCCCACAGGTTCTGTAGTGATCACTTTCTCTGTTTACCTGATAAAGTGTATTTAAGTCATCACTAACCGTTGATCCATACATTTTGCCTTCCATACAATGCTTAAACTGTTGTAGATTTGGCCATGTGAAAGCCCAATGCCTATCCAGTGCTCGTTGCTTCAGATGTGCACAGTCTCACTCAGGTGACTCTTGTCGCATCCTCTGAAGTTTCCTGCCTGCTATGCTCAGGCCCTCAGTTAGCAACTGACAAACCTTGCCCGGAACATTCCCGGCAAAAGAATATTAAAATCACAATGTCCCAAAAGAACATATCATTCAAGGAAGCATCATCCCTCTTCCCTTCAGTTAAAAAATCGTACGCAGATGCTTCTAAAAGTTCTCCTTCACTGAATCTTTCTTACAAAAAGACAATATACAAACCATCAAAACCCAGTCCGTCTTTATCAAAATTGCCCATAATGCTATTATTGCTAACCCTCCATCTTTTTAATCTGGTAAATCAATCTAATTTTGAAGACATCCCACTACCGTCCTCCGTTTCTTAAAAAGTTATCCCCTATTGCTAATCTTCTTCTTAACAATGGCCAGACCCCTTTATAAATTGTACTCTTCTGTGTTAAAAATATCTGCAAAAATTTATTTCATCCCCCTGTTTTTGTATTGTTCAAGGTAACACAATGCTCGAGATACTGCAAGTTCTACTCAGCTGATCGCTACAAAATTATAACCCTCGTGTAGTACGTGTGTATACTAATACTTAAATTGGCAGAAATAGTTATTGTGTAGTAACAACAGCTAATTGCCATAAAACTCAAAATAATAATAATAATATAATAACGTAGTAAATGTTATTATATGTTATCATTAAGAATGTGTGTTGACATATATGTGTTAGTGTTATATTCTAATATACTAGTATGTTCTTTCCTTTTCATATTGTGAATTGGGTAGATGACACCATTTAAAAATGCAAGTTTTTATAATTTATTTATAAAATATTAGTTATTTTGACAGGTACAATGTTTTGAAAAATATATTTTTGAATTTAATATCGAAATTATATAGATTTGAAAACTTAAAAAAAGAAGCAAAAACTTATTACAGTATATGTTAAATTTTTTAAAATGTTAAAGCTTACTGACATTAAATATAACAATTTTTACTATGACAGTATGCATGTAAACGCATTATCTACGTAGCTATTATATATTTTATCCAAACGCCCATACAATTTTAGTTTGATTCACAAGTCGTGACGTCACAGCTCAGTACCGTTTTGTATAGAGCGTTTTTCGGCGACTCGCAGCGGCTCCTCGAACACATCGCTGTATCTAGAAAACTATTGATTGTAAACATACTGTTACTTTTGCAATAATTATTTACTGTTGATAAACTATTTAAATATGAAATTTAAAAAAATGTCATATACCCAATTATAACGGAAATGAGATGGCAGCCACTAGCAGATGAGATGGCAGTCACTTGTCGATGAGAAGGTAGCCACTGAGGGATGAGGATGGATGACAACCCTCCCTTGGCACTGCGAAAAATTATGAAATTAATATTATCTTGTCTTAAAAGAAAAACTTTGTAGGAAATTTATCCACCCAACCTTGTTTGTGTGAATAAATTTCATGCGGGCGGCAGATCGTCACGGCTAAGCCTTAGGAAGCACGTCAGAATGCCGCGACATTTCAGTAAAGAGGTTAATATGAATTATTATGAATTAAGAAGAAAATACATTTAAATATACGTTTACATAACAGAAATAAAAGAATCAATATATTCTGACTTGCTCCATCGATGAGCAAGATGTATTAAAAAAACAATTAAATAAAAAATATAAAATTTATAAAATTCTTTTCAATTACCACGAGTTGGTGGTAATTCCCGAGTGTACCTACACATTTTGGTTTGGGTTGATCTAACGATGATGGAAAACGTCGTATAATGAATAATTTCTGCCAAACCGCAGTAGGCTACCACTGGTTGGGGTTAATAGCGAGTGTACAGTCAGCATCAAAAGTCAATTCTATATTTCCAAAGCTCCTACACAGTACTGCATGCGCCAGAATTTGATGATCAGAATAAAAGTACAAAATTAGCTGACCGCTCCCTTTTGTTAATATGCTGAATACCAGGCATTCCAAGAAGCTAAACATCATGCCTGAAAAACTAGCTGAACACGAAAAAATCCATTACCCACTTAACACCGAAAGTTACGAAAATCTTTGAACATTCGGCTGTAGACTGAAGTGAAAACGTAGTTGTCATCAAACATAGTGCAATTTGTGAAATATTTAGTGATAAACAGATAACGGATGTATAATAATACCTGCAGATTCGTTATAAAAGAATTGTCCCAAAATGCAAGGAGTCTGGGCCAGGTCTTTGTACACTTCATCAAAAAATAGTTTAAGATGCTAAGAACACTTTTTGATTGTTAAATTGTTATTAAAACACTTTGTTTATTGGTAGGAAATGAAATTGACCATTATTAGTGTGCAACACAAACAAAAAACATCATGGCGTAAAAAATTTAATTTTGACAGCTAAGGTTTACTTACATCTTTTCGTTTTGTGTATCCAGTAGTATCGATGGCTGGTTGGTTGAATTGAATTTTTATGTGTATTTTTAGCTTATTTAACAGTTGTAAACCGAAAGAAAGAATTCAAGCGCAACGAACAATTATGTGTGTTTGATTGTTCGTTGACAACTATCAATGTGATGTGAGTGAATTGTGCTGTGAGTGAGGTGGCTGTCCCCTCTGCTTAGTGAAGTAACTTCACTTGACATCTTCCGCCATAGAAAAGACTCATTGTCAATGTTGCCCGCTAAAATGAACACAAATAATGTTGACTTTTTTATTTTCTTACCATCTAACTACTAATTAAATCAAATTATTCGTATTTTTCCTATAATTACCATTTATTTGTCAATTTTTTTAAATGGTGTACAAAGACCTAGCCCAGGTTGGGACATTTCTTTTAATGTGTGTATGTATCTTTGTGTGACAGCGACATCTATAAAAGTTAAACTAAACTACTTCCTCATACGGGTTCAAAAAATCGACATAATTTCAAGAAGTGCTGATGAAGATTTGCAGAAGCCGCTGTATCATCTTTGATCCCAAGGAAGATTTATAGACTGCGTGGTAAACAACATCGATGTTTTTAAGATTATTAAAAAATTAAAATAAACAATTTTAAATTTATATTTATATTTGTACTAGTGTATTTTATACCATTAATTAACTTTAAAAATTTTGTAGACATACAATATTTAGCTCTCGTTTGACATAATTTTTGTTAAAAATGTTCAGATTAATATACCTACTTTTTCTTTTTCTATATCAAATTGTTAAGGGCCAAATTATTTATAGATGGAATTTAATTTAATGATTTAAAAAAAAGTTTATTTTACTACAATTTATGTTATTGTGAAAAACATCAATTAGATTATTTGCAATTGGAAAAGGATATAGATATTTTATAGACGATATAGACGATCAATCTCTAAACTCTTTTGACATAGCTACATTTTGCTAAAGATATTTGAAACAGCCTAATTTTCCTTTTCTTTTTGTATATAACTTGTTGATCAATTTGTTTTTACATGAAATTAATTTTTTAATACAATTTATTTTAGTTTGAAAGACATCAATTAAAATAGATAATTTGCAATTGTAAAAGGATATTGATATAAGATATACTTATGAAATCTATCTATATATATAAAAATCAATGCCACTTTTTGTTGTAATTTTATAACTTCAAGAACGGGCTCACCTATCCAAACCAAATGTTTAGGCTTTGTTCGGACTGTTTAGTAGATGGTTTCTGTGAAGTTTGCACAAAATCGGTCGAGCGGTTCTTCATTTATCACATTTTTTGTAACAAATTAATTCAATAAATGGCGGATCATTTTGTTAATGGGGATTTTGCTGTCAAATTGAAACTTTTTTCAGATGGGGATTGTGCTGTCAAATTAAAACTTTTTTCAGTGTTGACAGTACCAGCATGTTGTTATGTCATTCATGCGGTCATAATTATTGCTTTGTGTTTATATTAAATTTT
This sequence comes from Marasmarcha lunaedactyla, assembly GCA_923062675.1. NCBI lineage: Eukaryota > Metazoa > Arthropoda > Insecta > Lepidoptera > Pterophoridae > Marasmarcha > Marasmarcha lunaedactyla. The sequence goes on from OV281344.1 coordinate 5,284,174, forward strand.
GAATTCTACACGAGTTTTTTGTTAGATTTTTTTGTTTTGAAAACCATGTTTTAATTAACTAATACTTTGAATATACTAATACTTGAAATTGCCAGATATAGTTATTGTATAGTAACAACAGCTGATTGCCATAAAACAATTAATTTTTTAACATATTGTTGAGTGCATTCATACAAACGGTGAGTCTTGAATTGTTCAAATGTACTCTAATAAGTACTTATGTGTCGACGCGCCTTCGCAAAAAAGAAAGCAAATCGTTCGCTCGTCCAAATTGTTCTTATAATATTTAAGTCAATGTAGCGACTGACTAGAAATCGAATTTGCTAGATCATTCTGCCCATTGTATCTCAGTGTTCAGCACCAATATAAGTTTTATCGCAATGCTTTTGTTTTAATTAATTAGCCTCCATATAAATTAAGCATCAATAAATACAAATGTAAAAAAAAAACAAAATTCAATACACAGAAACGGATACTAACACCAATGACTTTTCCAAGTCTACCAGTACTCCAAATTTGCAAAGTAAAAAGGGAAGAGTATTAATTTTGGCAGATGAACAAGGTAAAAAGCTGCAACCGTTTGAGGGTGTTCGTCGTTTGGATACTTGGGGGGAGGGAGACTTGCCGAGCTAACAGATGCAGAAAAGAATAATTTTGTATAGACATAAAGAGACTGTAAATTTATTTTGAAAAAAATATACCCGTGAAGTTTCTTGCCAGTTCTTCTTCACGAAGGTTTTTTTCGAACTGGTGGTAGAATCATGTTTTATTTGACGTCAATAAGAACAAGTAATTGTCAATGTTGAGAAATAAATATTTCATTTCATTTCATTTCATTTCATTTCATTTCATTTCATTTCATTTCATTTCATTTCATTTCATTTCATTTCATTTCATTTCAACCCTTACATCAAAATCTTATGGGCTCAAAGTACAAAGTCTCTGGTTTTTGGAAACCAGGTGGACGAATGAAGGGCCTTTTAAATTGAGAAATGGAATTTATTCAAACAATGAATCGCAACCACTTTGTCGTCGTATTAGGAGCCGGTTGGCGCACTGGCGAAGGCAGGGTCAGAAGTAGACAGCATCCTGGCAAGCGGCATCGGTAGCAGGCTACGTCCATTGCAGGTTTCATCAGTTGCAGGCTCCATCAGTTGCAGGCTCCATCGGTTTCAGGCTCCATCAGTTGCAGGCTTCATCAGTTGCAGGCTCCATCAGTTGCAGGCTCCATCATTTGCAGGCTCCATCATTTGCAGGCTCCATCAGTTGCAGGCTCCATCAGTTGCAGGCTCCATCAGTTGCTGGCTCCATCAGCATCGAGCAGCTTCAGAATCAGGTAGCATCAGCATGAGCCAGCATCAGTGTCAGGCAGCTTCGGCTTCAGCATCAGTTTGTGACTTCGGCTTCAGCATCAGTTTGATGACTTCTGCTTCAGCATCAATTTGTGACTTCGGCTTCAGCATCAGTTTGAGGACTTCTGCTTCAGCATCAGTTTGATGACTTCGGCTTCAGCATCAGTTTGATGACTTCTGCTTCAGCACCAGTTTGATGACTTCAGCTTCAGCATCAGTTTGATGACTTCGGCTTCAGCATCAGTTTCATGACTTCTGCTTCAGCATCAGTTTGATGACTTCGGCTTCAGCATCAGTTTGATGACTTCAGCTTCAGCATCAGTTTGATGACTTCGGCTTCAGCATCAGTTTGTGACTTCGGCTTCAGCATCAGTTTGATGACTTCTGCTTCAGCATCAGTTTGATGACTTCGGCTTCAGCATCAGTTTGATGACTTCGGCTTCAGCACCAGTTTGTGACTTCTGCTTCAGCATCAGTTTGTGACTTCGGCTTCAGCATCAGTTTGAGGACTTCTGCTTCAGCATCAGTTTGAGGACTTCTGCTTCAGCATCAGTTTGAGGACTTCTGCTTCAGCATCAGTTTGATGACTTCGGCTTCAGCATCAGTTTGATGACTTCGGCTTCAGCATCAGTTTGTGACTTCAGCTTCAGCATCAGTTTGAGGACTTCTGCTTCAGCATCAGTTTGAGGACTTCTGCTTCAGCATCAGTTTGATGACTTCGGCTTCAGCATCAGTTTGATGACTTCGGCTTTAGCATCAGTTTGATGACTTCGGCTTCAGCATTAGTTTGTGACTTCAGCTTCAGCATCAGTTTGATGACTTCAGCTTCAGCATCAGTTTGATGACTTCTGCTTCAGCATCAGTTTGATGACTTCGGCTTCAGCATCAGTTTGATGACTTCGGCTTCAGCATCAGTTTGATGACTTCGGCTTCAGCATCAATTTGTGACTTCGGCTTCAGCATCAATTTGAGGACTTCTGCTTCAGCATCAGTTTGAGGACTTTGGCTTCAGCATCAGTTTGATGACTTCGGCTTCAGCATCAGTTTGATGACTTCTGCTTCAGCATCAGTTTGAGGACTTCTGCTTCAGCATCAGTTTGAGGACTTTGGCTTCAGCATCAGTTTGATGACTTCGGCTTCAGCATCAGTTTGATGACTTCTGCTTCAGCATCAGTTTGAGGACTTCTGCTTCAGCATCAGTTTGATGACTTCGGCTTCAGCATCAGTTTGATGACTTCGGCTTCAGCATCAATTTAAGGACTTTCGCTTCAGCATCAGTATAAGGAGTTCTGCTGCAGTATCAGTTTGAGGACTTCTGCTTAAGCAAAAGACTCGCTTGTAATAGACTTTAGATGTTTTCACTAGAATCGCTTGCAATCGACTGCCATTCTAATAATTTTTTTTGGTTGCCCTCCACGGAGAGGGCAGTAGGATGTAAAAAATGCCTCTATCCACTAAAAAACATCCAGAATGACTCGTGAAATTTTTTTTGACACACAGCTTTCATCTGAGCGACGACCAATTGGAGAGACAGGCCGCGCTAGCGGGGCCCAGAAGGGGTCACCCGTTGGTAATTACATAGCACTGAAGGTGAATTCATAGCACTGAAGATGCTCAAAATGAAAAGAATTAATTCGAATTTAAATTCGAATTAGAATTTGCGGCCAGAAGGGCTTCGAGATCTAGCGTCAGCTGCGTCGCTACGTCCGTGTTTGCGTTTCTCGGTCTAGCGACTTTGAACTTCGAATCTAAGACAGGAGTAGTATTCGAGAATGAATCTCGAACAAGAGGATTGGGGTGGGTTTCGGAGCGTTAGAAGAACGCTTCCGAGAGTGTTTTGAGGTGCTATTGCACTGTAGGTAGATGGGAATGCCTTGCATTCTAACGTGGAGAGTGTCGGCGAAACGACGGTGTTTGCAGTCGAAGTAAACCGCAGAACTCTTTTTCGGGTTCACATCGATGCGCCATTTTTGAAACCATGCACCGAGGGCCTTTACGGCCTTTTGGAGTCTGACGAGACCCGGGACAGTGAGGCCTTTGGTGTAAAGGGCGGTGTCGTCGGCAAAGAGGGCGAGTTCGACGCCTTTCGGTGGGACGGGAATATCGTTAGTGTACACGGTGTACAACAGAGGGGCGAGGACTGAGCCTTGAGGGACTCCAGCCTTTATGGGACGAGGCGCGGAAAGCATGACTTCATGTTTGAAACGAAACGTGCGGTCTTTGAGAAACGACGCGATTATGCTAACTAGGGGATCCGGTAAGCCTATTTTATAGAGTCTATAGACGAGACCGCTGTGCCAGACTTTATCGAAAGCCTTGGCTACGTCAAAGAAAACTGCGACCGTTTTAAAACGCCGCAGATTCGATGGACTTGCTGAGTGCTTAGCGCGAAAGCCGAACTGATGGGGAATAATTAGAGGATCGCCATCCGTTGGAAACAGATGTTTCCGCATTCGAGAGATTATGACTCTCTCGAGAAGTGTAGACATGGCCTAATCACAGACCCATCAGTGAGACTGATGGGTCTGTGATTAGCCTGGATATTCAGAGGTTTACCCGGCTTGGTAAAGCCTATGACTGTCGCTTCTTTCCAAGCTTTTGAAAAGTAGCTAAAGTCGAATCAGGCATTGAAAACTATAGCTAACAAGGAAAGCACCTGTTGAGGCAGATGCTTAAGTGCGTGGTTGGAAATTCCATCCGCACCCGGAGCCTTTTTAAACTTTTGACTTCTGATGAGAAGCGAGATTGCATCATTAGAGACTGTGACGGCGGTGATGGGGAGACAGTGCCTGAGGAGGACTTCACCTCCACCGCCTGGATGTGGGAGGGATCCGCGGCTTACGTGTTGGGCGAGCATTGTGAGGCAATGTTGCCGCGGGCTATTTTATAATACGCTTGGTGGGACGGGGAGATATTCTCCATGAAATCATTCATCTGAGCGTCTCGGAGTTCCGCGAGGCAAGACCTAACTTTACGTTGTAGCTGATTTGGAGCTGATCTATAGGCAGGCGTGGGATAGAATTTGGCTCTCCGGAGAGCCGTGTTCTTAGCTTTAATGAGATTGCGGACGGCTAAGGGAAGCGTGGGTTTGACTTGCTTAACGGTTTTTTCATTATCTCTGATGGCTGAGTTGATAGCAACAGTGAGGGAATCGACTAACGAGTCTATTTTGTCCGGGCTATCTAGAGAGTCGGGCGAGATTGCGAGCGAAAGGCTGAAACTAACGTATTTTTAAAGCCTTTCCAGTTGGTAAAGGTCTTAGGGGAGGTGTCGTTAACGTTGGGCGATCCTACCACGAAGGAAACGGGGCGGTGATCAGAGCCTAGGTCATCGAGTGGTTCGATAGACCTGAGATCAAGGTTGATATGCTTTACTATTGCAAAATCGAGGATGTCGGGATAATAGTGGGAGTGACGGGAGAGATGACGCTTAAGGCAAGTTGCTAAGTGATGTTGAGGAGAGCGATGCCGCTGGTGTTGGTCGAACGGCACGTTCAGTCAGTATGTTTAGAGTTAAAGTCTCCGAACATAAGGACTGAACGGCCGAGGGCGAGAATGGCCTCAAAGTCGCTGCGGATAGGTCTGGTGCCACTAGGTATGTAAATTGAAGCTATGATGACAGTAAGATGACCAGTCATAGCCAATCTACACACAGTGGCCTCCATGTCGAGGAGTGGAGGGGTACGGAGGATGAGTTGTACTAACAAAGATGTAACTAATGAAATAAAACAGAAATATTATTCAAGATATAAAATCTTGTGCACGCATTGATAGTATTTAGTACCGGCCTAGGCCCTCCAGACAATACGCGGAGGATTACGTTTTGTTTACTTCAAAGAGAACAATTACCGGTGCTTCAGGTGATATGCAACAGGCTTTTGATTTGTTTGTTAATATGGCAGAAAAATTAGGGTGTCAAATTTCAATGAAAAAAACAAAGATATGCACATTTAGTAGGGGTTTTAACAGGCAGTTGGCGGAAATTAAAGTAGGTAATAATTGAGGTAGTTCAACATGTAAAATATTTGGGAGTTTGGTTGGATCGTTCACTAAAATGGGATAAACATATAAATGAAATGATGATATAAACTTCAAAGTTTGTACACATCTTAAAATTTTTAGGGAGTACTAAATGGGGTATACATGCGAAGCATCTGCGACGTCTTTATGTATCAGTTATTCGAAGCAAAATAGATTATGCCTGTTATTTGTATGACTGTAGTGTTCAAACTCACTTATCAAAGCTAGATAGACTGCAAAACCAATGTCTTAGAATAATAGGTGGTTTTATAAAAACAACGCCGATACATACTATGGAGAGCGAATTATTTGTGTCGCCCCTGAGGATTCGTAGAAAATATCTGGCTAGCAAATTTTGGTTACGTTCAAAGTCTCTTAAAAATAATGTAAATATTAAACTTCTCCAACATCTTTCTGAACTTTGTCAGGGAAATCACTGGTCAAGAAAGCGAGAACCTTTATTAGTTGACGCGCATAACTTTCTCAGGGATACCAATATTCATATCAGTTCAAGTTTAGATACGTACGCTTTAGATACATGGGTGGAAAATATTGATATTTCTGATTGCATAAAACCTACAATTAATGGAATTATTAGCAAAAGAGCCTTACCTTCTGGAGATATTAAAAAAAAGTTTACTAAATACTATATCGAAAAATATTTTTCATTACATCAAATATATTGTGATGCGTCTAAAGATGGAACTTCGCTGGGCGTTGCGTTTTTGGATCCACGGCTCAGTGTTCGTGCTAAATTCAAAATTAAAAGTGATATTTGTATTATGTATGGAGAACTTATAGCTATTTCTGAGGCTTTGTCATATAGTCAATCTTTGAACTCTAACAATATTGTAATATTTTCTGACAGCAAAAGTGCCCTTTTGCATTTAGCTCGATGCACCTCGAACAGTCGAGGCACACCGGTAGCATACAGCACATGGGACACTATTGAAAAACTGAGACGTGGAACCAAAAATGTTGTGCTTCGGTGGATTCCTTCACACTGTGGCATTGAGGGTAACGAGGAGGTTCATATTCTATCCAAACAAGCCGCTCAAGACGGAATTCCTACCAGCTTTTTGCCAATTTATACAGACCTAGTTCATACAATCAAAAGACAGTCTTACTTGAATTGGAAAGAATACTTTGATGAAAAATCCTTACAGTTATGTATTTGGTATAAAACAATTCAAAAAGACCTCCCTCGATATCCTTGCTCGAGAAACTAGACATGAGTAGAATGGCATTAGTAGCAGCTTTTAGACTCCGATCGGGACACATTCCATCTAATGGTTTTCTAAACTTAATGAAAAAACGTGAAACACCAGACTATGATGAATGTGGTAGAAAAGAAGACGTGCCTTCTCCTAATGATGGAATGTGTACGGACCGAAGCATTGAGATGTCAATTGTTTATGGAGCATTCTGTAGATTTAAAAGAAATTGCAGTATGTAATATGATATTGGCCTCTCCGGCATCTAGGGAAGCTAAAACATGGTATAAAATGTATTACCGTAGATTTCTAAAGTAAATGTAAGTTGATTTAAAGATAAGTTATGTTATAAGGTAAATTGTATAAATAATTTTGTATAATTAACTGAGTGTCATGTTCAAAATTGAACAAACTCATTAAATAAAGAAAAAAAAGACAAAAATTATTCGACCCTGCAATGGGTTGAAATTTGGTTGATGATGATGATTCAGAGCTGTGGTTGGGTAGTGGCCGCCCCCCCCCCCCCGATGTTTGCCCGCCTTGTCGTGGCGGGGGGGCTTAGTAACCGTGGACTGGTCACCCACGGTGAACTAAGAGGAAACCAGGGCCGGCCTGCTTGGGCCGCCGGCTGGCCCGAGGAGGGTGCTCCCAGCAGGCGGAACAAGTCCGCTGAGGACGCGCTTGGAGGAGAAGAAGAGGAGTGCCGGTATTACGGTGCGCCGTTCTCCCTATCTTCTGCGGCCGTGGAGGGATCGCAGGGGGAGAGGCGTGTTGGTATTACGGTGCGCCACTCTCCCTATCCCCTGCGAGCTGGCGGGGCCGTTCCGTCGAAACGGCACTAGTGGGGCCTCAGAGGAAGAGGCATGTCGGCATTGCGGTGCGCCGCTTGCCCTATCCTCTGCGGCCGAGGTGTGGTCCATGGTAGAACCACCGACCTGATCTGCCACCGGGTACCAGTTATCTGGTATCCATGGCCTCCAAGTAGCAGACTCGGGGGGAGTCTGCTACAGTACTGGTGGAGGCCGAGGAGGGAGGCGCACCTTACCATCTGGTGCGCCCATCGTGGAGGGTTATCGCGATGGAGCCGCTTGCTTCGCCGGCGGGGTCGCGGATGTGTGCGAAATCGTTCCCGTAACCCCGTCACAAGGCGGTGAAGAGGAAGATGGAGGGGTTTTTAGTGGGTATACCGTGGGTCTCATTAGCTTATACGGGAGTCTCACATAACCACTCGGGTGCCCCCTGCACTTTCCCCCCCAAAACAAAAAAAATGGGCAGTGGCTGGCCTCTTAATCCTAGGGTCATTTGTTCGAACGAACCCAACCACGCACTAATGATCTTTTATCTTTGAAAAATGTATGAGCGTATAAAAACATACTCTGACCGGTAAACAAATAACATCATGAGGATACCGACATGTCTTAGAAGCCGAAGCTCCAAAAGACATTCGCCAACCCGGAGGAGCCACCGATGCCGTCTTAATATAATGCGATATTTTCCCTTTGGGACGAGGGTTTTTTTACCGGGTACTTAAAAGTTGAGACTTTTAATAATAACAGCTTAGTGCCATAAAACTCAAAATAATAATCATAATAATAGCTCTAGTCATTTTCAATTTGCAATGCGATATTGCACCTTAAGCGGGTTCCAAACTAAAGTTTGTCTTGTTTATAAACAGTAGGTTTATGAACTATTGTATTGTTTATAAACTTACAGAAGCTCATTGTTTTTCGTCGCTGTTAAAAAAGTTATTTAGATGGAATTCAAACGCACCTGTGTCATTGCCAATGACATATTACATACAGACAGGTTATCCGCTCTCCAAAATCGCAACGCAAATGCAAGGCATTTACCGGCTATTTGACTTAGTCTTGTGCAACCCAGTGTCACGGCTAAACATCAAACAAAACTTATTCCCTATTCTGTATTTCAATACCGTACAATGCCTTTTTGTATGTTTAGACAGTGTACTAATTACACTGTTACTGTTAAAGATAGAATAAACGCTTCTTTTCATGCGTACGTACAATTTTTTTTTAATTTTTTATTTATTATTTTATTTTGCTATAAAATAAATTAATGATATTAATTATAAAATAAAAAATTACGTTTTAAAATTGACATGGCTATTCGTTTCAACAAACTCGAAGAGCGAGATGTAATATGATTTTGTATGTGGGAGTAAAAGAGACAACGCTATAGAGTTTCGACAATTTACGTACTACGTCACGTTCGCTCGCGACCAATTGGTGCGAAGCAACGTCACGAAGTACATAGGTATTTCTTTCTTACAACTAGTGAACTTTTACAAATTATATTACTCTATATATCGGGTAGGTATCTATAGTTACGTTGACGCCGTTTTTTTGTGCGGTAATGTTTGGGTATGACTTGTGTATATGTAATATGTCATTGGTCATTGCTTTGTATTTGGCTGGAAAATCGCAAGCAGCCATTGTTAATAAGCTACGACATTTACATCTAAACAAAATGTTTGTGTATCGGACCATCACGCTTTACAAAAATTCCGGTTAGAATCAAAAAACGCCATGGAGGTGGACATCCTACAACAGCAACATCATCAGAAATGGTTCGAAAGGTAAAGGCTAGAATTGAACGAAATCCACGACAAAGCGCCTTAAATTGGCGAAGGGTCTCAATGTATCTGCCCGGAGCATAGGGCGCATATTAAAAAATAAACTGTAACTGAAGCCCTACAAAATACAAACAGTGCAAGACTTGACACATGCACAAGAGGCAAATCGCCTTGAAAAAGCTAAGGAGTTAAAGCACCGGTACGTTCGTGGCGAGTTCGAAAATTTGGTATTTTCCGATGAAAAAATTTTTACGGTTCAGCAATATGTGAACAAACAAAACGATGTCGTTTGGTTAAAGTGTAAATCAAACGACAATTTAGACGAACGAATTGCTCTGCGAAAGCAAGCACCAGCATCAGTGATGGTTTGGCCGCGGTAACTGCTACGGGACGTTCACCTCTCGTTTTCATAGAACAGGGTGCAAAGATAAACCAGCAAAACTACCGTGAAAAGATTTTAAACGTTTTTTTGTTACCTTGGGCACGTAAGCAATTCGGTAAAAACCATTGGACGTTTCGGCACCATCCCACAGAGCCCGTGAAACCCAAACTTTTTGCAAGAAAAAGTTCCGAGCTTCATTTTTATGCAACAATGGCCACCATATTCCCCGGACTTAAACCCAATAGAATTTTCCATATGGTCAATCTTGGAGGCCAAAGTGTCAGTATAAAAATATGAGACGGTCGACGCCTAAAAGATTGCTCTTCGCCGAGAATGGAACAAAATACCAGCAGACCACATTGCAGCGTGTGAAGCCTTCTTGGACAGACTCGATGCTGTTATCCGCGCTAAAGGTGGCCACATCGAGCAATAACTTTTTCTTTTTAATTTGAAATGTTTTTTTTTATATACTGAAGTTTTTTAGATAAAAGAAACAAAATTGTCAAAATTACAGCATTTTTAACTGGTAACACTTCGAGTGCCGACCTCTGTATTTAGCCCTTATTGTACCCCAATTTTATTTCGTCCCATATTATCCTAACCAGGTATTTAAATATATCTTATTTTGCAAAACATAACTCAAGTAATAAATTATATAAATTTATATTTCTATAAATCAAAAGTAAAATATAAGAACGTAAAATAAGTCAAAAATATTTGAAAAAGTATCAAAACCTATCCGGACGCGCTACTTGACGGCCAGCGACTGTATAATACAGCACTGCAGATGTGTGCGTGTAACGGACACGTGTGCGTGATGCAGTTTACCTAATTCGGGAGAGCGTTGATTTGTATCAAGGCTCTTAAGAAGTTCGTTTGATCATATAGGATATTCGTTTATTCTGGATTTCATATCAAACGGTTACCTTAATGGCCATAATAGAAGCTTTGCTTACTTTGTTTGTCTAGAAATTTTATGATTTCAATTAATTTTTGGGTTATTCTTTGAGAGTTAAATGAACCACTAATAATATTACTTTTATGGTCAAGAATTAAGAGATATAAAGTATCGTTCGTTTATTATTGTAAAATACCCCAAAGGAGAGCTGTATTATCTATATTTTCATACATAAATTGAAAAGCATGAGAAAATTGTATCTCTTTATCCACTAAAGTGATATTCTTAGTGTTTTTATCTCTTAGTGATTTATCTCTTAAAGAACGACTCTTTTACAGTACTTACACACGTCATATTATGCATTCGACTTTTTTACACAGTTATCAGCTGTATAGCTTACAAATTGAAAGAAATACACTCAAAATCTCTCTCACTTCCAGGCATCAGAAATGGAATGCACGAACCCTTGTGAAATGAGCGGACCAGAGATGCACTTCGACACCAACGCGTATTGCCTGCTGGTGCCGGAGACCAGCGAGTTCCGGTGCCAGTGCAAGTCCACGTCGCATGCCGGAAATATATAACTTAGACCAAAAGAATCAGTTTGTTTTGTTATTGAGTAGTTGTATGTAAATCTTTATAGGTTGCGGTCTTTGATTACTGAGAATCTTGTTGTTTTCTATATATATATATAGAAAACAACAAGATCCTATTTATTTAGATTAGATCCTATTTACTTAGATATTAAGATATATATTTCCGCAGTCTCAAAGCCAGTTCCCCGTTGGTGCGTTGTTTATTGCGAGCTGCTTGGTTCCATTTGCAGCGCTTCACTCAACTTCTGTCCTCCTCCCTATTCACTCACACAACTTATATGAAAAGTCACAAGAAGAGTAAGGTTCTACAGCGGTTGCAATTCCTCTCTCTTAAAGTGCACTTCTGCAACATCAGAGGAATGCACTCAAATATCAACGATGTCCACCACCATCTTGAGAAAGAGAGGCCTCACCTACTTTTCTTAACGGAGACGCAGATCTGTAATCCGTCAGACTCGGCATACCTTTGTTACCCAGGGTACATCCTGGAGTCCAATTTCCGCCTGAACGCCGGGGTGTTCACGTATGCCAGTGACGAGATCTGTTGTCAGCGTCTCCGTTACTTGAAAGATCTGGACTTTTCCGTTATGTGGGTTCACATTGATACCGGCCTTGACCAATTGGTGTACGCCAGTATATACCGGTCACATAGCGGAGATCGGGAGACAATGAGGCTCATGGAGTATCTCAGCGATGCAGCAGGTTGGATGATGCAGGTTTGGCAATGTTTTCCGTCAGTGCAGTTGGTATTCCTGGGGGATTTTAACGCTCATCACGGGCAATGGCTATATCAGGAAGAGAGGCTTTTAAGTTTTCCGTGACTCAAGCTTGTGCACGAGCCCACGCGCATCCTCGACGTTGCCGGCCACACTGCATATTGCTTAGAACTTCTGCTGACAACTGATCCTGACAGGTGCTCGGTGTCCGTAACTGCACCTTTAGAGACATCCGACCACTGCGTGGTGAAATCTGTGTCACAGTACTCGCCGCCTGACACCAGCCCAAAAGGCGCTAGGCGAGTATGGCGATACAAGTCAGCAGATTGGGATGAGATGCGGCACTTTTTCGCGTCTTATCCTTGGCGGCAGACTTGTTTTACATCAACCGATCGTGCTGCGCTGATGCTGTATCAAGTGTGATAGGCCAAGCAATGGAGTATTCCATCCCTTACGCTGACCTATCCCTTGAAAACAAAGGTCGCCCATGGTTTAATGCTGCTTGCCTCACAGCTGAAAAGCTTAAGCAAGAAGCGTACAAAGCCTGGGCTGACACTCGCAGAAGCAAAGCCGTGGATTCGCATGAACTGAAGAAAAAATACAATGCTGCCGCCAATTCTTGCAAAAAGGTGATCAGAAAAGCTTGCTTTGACCACATTGGCCACATCGGAGACAAGATAGCGTCATATCCTTCAGGAAGCAAAGCTTTCTGGACTTTGGCCAAGACGGTTGAGTCGAACTTCTGTCGCCCATCGCTGCCACCTCTGAGGAAGCCTGACGGTTCACTGGCCCACACTGCAAAAGAGAAAACAGACCTCTTTGCTAATCTTTTTGCAGACTATTCACGTCTAAATAGTCAAGGTAAAGCCCACCCCAGTTACCTCAGTTCGGACCCAAAATGGGTACCGTTCATATTCGCCAAAAGGTTGTATTAAATGCTTGCAGAATTTAGACGTGAACAAGGCCAGCGGCCCCGATGGCATACCTGCAGTTGTGTTAAAACACTGCGCAGCCGAGTTGTCTCCCATACTAACGCGCCTGTATCGACTCTCTTTGGAATGTGGAAAGGTCCCTAAATCCTGGAAGCTGGCTAACGTGCAATCAGTATCAAAGAAGGGAAGCCGTGCAGATCCCATCAACTATCAACCTATTGCAATCACCTCCATACCTCTCCTGGCATACCTTGAGTCCAACGAGCTCCTTAGTGATAACCAATATGGTTTTCGCAGTGGACGCTCGACTGGAGATCTTCTTGTGTATGCCACTCACTTATGGAGCGAAGCCTTGGAAGGTCACGGTGAAGCTATAGCTGTATCCTTAGACATTTCCAAGGCTTTTGATAGGGTCTGGCATGGTGGTCTCTTGAGTAAGCTTCCAGGATACGGAATACCTAAAGGGCTCTGCGACTGGATATCTGATTTTCTAAGGGAACGGTCAATTCGAGTAGACTTAGACGGCTGCTCTTCTGACCTAATGGCAATTAATGCCGGGGTACCTCAGGGACCTGTTCTCTCTGCAGCGTTATTCTTGCTACACATTAACGACATTATTGGTTACGCTGATGACAGCACCGTTGTAGAGAGATACATGTCCAATGCGCGAGAGAGTCCTCAAGAAATCCGGGCTTTGAGAGAGTCCATGATTAAGCGGGTGGATTTGGCCTTAAAGAAAGTGTCCGATTGGGGCGAGTCCAACTTGGTCAAATTTACCCGTCAAAAACACAGGCGTGTTTATTCTCCGCGAAGAAGCGCAATTTCGACCTAACGCCCACTTTCCAAAATGTTTCTGTACCCTTAACCGACCACCTAGGGCTTCTGGGCGTAACTATGTCGTCCCAACTAAACTTCGGGTGACAAATTGTGTCCATGGCTCAAACAGCTTCAAAGAAGTTGGGAATCATCTCGAAGGTCCGAAGGTACTTCAGCCCTGAACAGCTACTTAATTTGTATACAGCTCAAGTTCGATTTTGTATGGAGTACTGTAGCCACCTTTGGGATGGTACTGCAAAGTACCAACTAGAAGCGATGGACGCAGTTGTCCGAAGAGCCCGAAAAATTATTAACAACTTTGACCTCAACACTAAAAAACTGCAAAGCCTCGACCATCGTCGGAAAGTTGCCAGTTTAGCAGTCTTCTACAGATTACATTTTGGAGAGTGCGCGAATGCTCTTTTTGATCAGGTTGAACCCACACCCTTCTTGCATCGTACTACTAGACGCAGACAGACCTTCCATCCCTTCATGGTAGATATCCCAAGAAGTCGAACCAAACGCTTCGATAGTTCCTTTTTGGTGCGGGTCGCCAAGGTGTGGAATGAACTGCCTGCGTCTGTTTTTCCAGAAAACTATAGTCCTAGTTCTTTCAAGCGTCGAGTGAATAGGTATCTCGTGGATATACGTGTAACACCTTCGTCTTCATCGTCACTTTCCATCAGGTGAGATAGAAGACAAACGTCTCATCGTTTTTCCATAAAAAAAAAATGTTGTACGTTTTATGAAAGAAAAAATAAGTATAGGATGGCGACCAGTTATTACCTGGTTTCAATTTTACGTGACAAGTTAACAATATTGAGTCACAATGACACAAAGAATATGAAAAAGATTGTATCATACAAAATCTTTGATTTAATCATTTAAATAACATTAAAAACGAATAATAATTTATTTACGAATATAAATAGAAATCTATTTTGTAAAACTTTGACAAACTCTACTTTTAACCCCAAAGTTCAAAGAAATAACAATGACTTCTTAAACAACTTAAAGTTAAAACTCTTTTCATTCAGGGATTCAAAAGATGTCAATAAAATCGAACACCAAAAACAAATCGATGTTAAAATCAATGCAATTCCAAAAGTAAATTTGATATCTCGGCTATTAATCCATGTAAATACTGGTATCGGTACCAAAAAATTTAGAGGCGCTTTCCCTCCAAGGTGTTTACTACTTAAAATGTTTATTTAGGGAAATGGATAACCCGAAATTCGATAGAAGTGCTATTTTTCAATTATCCCAAAAAATCTTATATTTAAAACGGTAAATAAGTTTAAAATAAAGGGAATACGGTTATTTTAATGGATAAAGTGCATGAGTTTTTGTATGTGTGAGTTTGTATGAGTGTATGTGAGAGTGAGAGAAATCAGAAATGTGATGCAAATATTACATCACATTTTATTTGTGAAATTATAAGTCAAGCCACAAATTTCTTTATTGGCAAACTTCTAATTTTATAACAAAGCCACGGGAAAATGAGATAGCCTCTAATACACTAATTCGTCTTTTTTGCAACGCCTACTAAATATTTTATAGACAGCGTAGTAGTTAAATTTGGATTAGGTTAATGTTAGGCTACATTTATCGCACCATAATCGAAATTGGGTGATAATTCAAAATTTTATAGCAAAAACATAATTTAATTTTTAAAATGTTAAGTGAGTCATTTTGATAAATTTTAAAACTACAGCTTTTACTCACGCGTTATTGTCGGAAAGGTCCGACTAGTGGAAAAACATCATGTAACAACATATTTTCAGTGGCAAAGATCAGACGCTCGTAAATTGTGGCTGACTTAGTAATTTAGAAGGCAATGAAGATTTTTATAGGCGAATAATTCTATTAAAAAGAAGTCTAAATAATTAGCATTAATTAGCAATTACTTCGGGAGTGCTATTCCATCGTAACTATTTTAAAATAACTAAATGGGTACATGGTTATAATGAAAAAATAATAATTGAAATTGACATTTTTTCGGGAAATCGAGAACCGTACACTTATTGTTTGTATTCTAAATTTATAACATTTGCAAATCTATACAATACTAGTGAGAGCTAGCTTTAATAATTCAGTAAGACAATCCTTTTGAATCCGTGTTAAATTATTGCAAAACTAATTTGGGCGCAATGGGAACAACTCGAATAAATCAAATTTTTCGATAGTTAATTACTAATATAACGATTTGAGTATTGCTTCGTGATATCCCTAGGGTACATTTCTCTTTTTGTTTTTTTAATGGACAGTTTATTTATGGCACTACGGGCCTTTTAAATTTCACCGGACTTTGTAGCTTAGCGCTGACAGCGCTTAGCCGGAACTTAGACTTCTCCTACATACGATACGCCTAAGGACATCCGAGACGGACCTCGGCTTAGGACTTCGTTTATTGAAACTACCACTGGTTCGGAAGGATCATCTACTGCCAAAGAACCAGCAAGAAACTCAGTAGGAATGCGTTCGACGCGTTAGCCTGGCCCACCGCTGGGTTAGGCGATTCGAATGCCGTGTTGCCCTATTTCTAACTGGTTTCCTATTTCTAACTGGAACACCGGCGTTCCTTGTTGTAATAGCGTCGTCGGGATCTGTTAAGACGTTACGCGGACGCCTGTAACGAACCGCCGCGTCTGGGTTGGCAGTGTAGTCAGCTGACTTATTGACCAGTGGGTTGGGATGGTGGGGAGCATTGTCGAAGTGGAGTCTAGACGCCAACTTTATGAATGCGGCAATGGTGGGCAGCCCGAAATCCTTGTGCAGATCTACGTTGCGGACATAGGGCGGGGCCCCGACACATTTGCGTAAGAACCTATTTTGTGAGCGAAAGCCACACTGGATGCAAGTTTTGTAAAGTGTAAGCTTATTTCTGAGTGACATTTTACTCTTCTTGCAGATTTGAGGCCTAAAGCCTACCCATAACGAAGGCGGCTCGGTCCCGGACTCGTTTTATGTGACCCACGAATGTAAGTCCACTATGTAAAGTGACTCGTGAAATTTGACTTTTTTAACCCACGGCATCAGAATACCAAACAAGAGATCTTGGCTGTCGGTTGCCTTAAGGGTCGATGCGATACCTCGGAACGAGGTCACTTTGGATACCTAGCTGCATGACTACCGGTCGGTGATCCGAAGTAAGCTGGTGGATGACTTCTACTGAGTGTAGCGTTAACTTAACACTTTGTAGGAGAATATCGGGGCGATAATTTGTACGGAGTACCAACTTGAATGTTTCGAGTAAAAGTCATCAGCTAGTATTACGGAGGGACTTATATCGAGTAGCGACTGGAGGTTGCTTTGAAGTATGACTTTATCTGATGGTTGATAGCGTGATTGGATGATGGCCGCTCATCGCTATTCTACAACAGGAAACTTCGATATTCTCGAGCTGTGGGGGATCGATAGGTATACAGTGTAGAGACCTTTTGTAGTAGGTGAGGGTACCACCTTTATCGGCGGTAAGCCTATCGTTACGAACGATGTTGTAGTTCGCTATTTTTGGGTCCTTGTGACTAGGTTTCAAAAAGTTTCCTGCACAAGTAAGATGTCGATTTGAAATTTTTGAAGGAGGTCATTACGCTGATGTTTAAGACCATCGGCGACCGTAAGGGACAGAGGTTTTAATCTAGAGGACGCCATTTAAAAGTTCAAATTATTGAATTTTTGGACGTCGCCGATAAGAGCCTTGTGCTCGATCGCGACGAAGCACATCGCCTGGAAGTCGTCCTTTGCGGCTTGTAGTTTGCGAGCCAAAGTGGTAATTACACCTAGTTGAAACTTGAGGTGAATTCGCTTACAAGCGCGAAGTGGCTCTCCGCGGCCGCACAATTTAACTTCGGTACAATTTAAAAAAGCTGTTCAAACATTTTAAGATATAAAATATTTTGATGAATATTTGTAAAGAGATATCTTTTATGTAATCACAAGGCTTATATATCTGCAAGGGGGCCTATGATCATGATCCATGAAAGCTAAACTACTCATGGCATTTGTCCTTTTTCATATGACAACTCGATATATATAACCACAAACTAACTAGTGATGCTACGCATCAGACGAACGTCTTCCTAACTACAACACTAGGAACTAGGAACTTGAGGAACTTTTCAATTTGACAACTATTTTTTTTTAAATTAGATTGTCCTTCGTTTCTTAATTTTAAAATGACGGCATTGGATTTTGGCGTAATGCCATTGTGGCAGGCGAAAGCCCCTCTCCTTTTCTACAAGATAAATTTAACATTCTAAAAGATAAAGAAGGTAAAATAAATAAAAGACTTGTATATTTATGATTTTCTTTTAATTTCTAAATTTTGTTTGTATCGCACGGGAGGCAAATTTTTATTTTCTAGAAGCGAGACATCAGTACTATTTATTTAAATTCTGTTAATTATGTAACACCAATTAAACACCGTTATTCATATTGAGTAACCCAGAAAACATTTCTTGTGTGGCTCACAAACAATATACAAAGGTTTACCACACTTAAACCTTGTAAGCACAAAGCACTATTAGCACAAAGACACGGTAACCATTGTTAAGTCCTATCTCAGTTCTTGGAAAGTGATGAAAAATAACGTCCTTTCGGCTACTTTCTCATTCACTACACAGCACTTGTTGTACATTGTGAAGCACCGAATAAACGCATATTAATTACTATATTTGGTAAATGAGAGGTTATGTTTCAGAAATTGATCAATGCAAACTCTTCACTCGTCAATCATTGAAACCGTAATGGCAGATCGAGCTGATTGATTGAAAATTAAATAAAATTTTGCGTTTTCTGGCAATCAGCTGTAGTTACTACACAATAACTATTTCTGCCAATTTCAAGTATTAATATAATAAAAGTAGTTTTAACATAATTATAACATAAGAATCATAACCTGAAACCGTACATCATTGTTTGAACATAGTGTTATCATTCATCATTCACATTGAAGTGACGTATGACACTGTTCGCTCGAAAAGTAGCAAGAGATGTCAGCATCAAAAGTTTCTAACCATAGACATAATTCCTAGTTTTTTTTGTATGAAGACTACCTGCTATGTATATAACCTAACCTCCAGCTGCAATGATGGTCGATTGGGGGCTTAACTTACAATAAAAGGAAGCGTGTTTTATGCGCAACGATCGCTTATTGACTGCCTGATTATTACATTATATTGATACATATAGGTGATGTAGGTACACACTACACCATCCCCCTTATTTTTTTTTAATTTAAAGTATGCTGTTTTGCCATTCATTTTAAATTAAAACTTTATCACCATAACATTAATTTGTAAAGTAACAATGTATGAATACTCGAACTGTTAATTAAATGTCATCCATCACCTAAGTCGGATAGGCATACATTTCAAGCAAGACTAAACAATGTCTTGTGTTACAAAAAGGTGTTTACAATTAATAAGATTTGTGCCTTCAGCAAAAATAGGACACACGTATAGAACGACGTCTTAAAGGTAACATGAATACTGTGTTTTAGTTACAATACAAATTGGTTTTTGAATAAATTAAAATATTAATAAAAAAATATCATGAACATTTCTGAGAAGAAGAACTATTTAAATAATAATATATATTAACACGTTTAAATTAAAATATATGTTTAGCAATTTTAAAACTATATATTTACAAAATTACAAATATCAGTAAAATGGTCAGCATTAATCACAATTTTAACAGAAACATATTTACGATATGTTCAGGATGTAGGTATTAAAATAAAACAGAAAATAGATAAATCGTTGCACAGATTTTAATTCTTGGTTAAAATACTCCTTTTACATACTTATCTTTTTAAATGATTTTGTTCTTTTACTTAGGAATGCTATATTACTAGTGTTACAAATATGAAAATAATAATAATCATCGTTTATTATTCTAGGTACCTATTTATCATAAGTTAATGCAC
The DNA here is from genome assembly GCA_923062675.1 of Marasmarcha lunaedactyla. NCBI lineage: Eukaryota > Metazoa > Arthropoda > Insecta > Lepidoptera > Pterophoridae > Marasmarcha > Marasmarcha lunaedactyla. The sequence continues at coordinate 5,303,624 of OV281344.1, forward strand.
TTTTATGCCTTGATACCTTACTCGATCAAAAGTGTTGAAATTCCCAAATTGTATTCCCAAAATACCAAATTCTTAAAAAAAAAACAACAAATATATTCCTAAAAAATTACTTTGCATATTGATCTACTAAAATTACAATGTAACAAGTAAACTCTAATGATTAAAACTTAACGGATATTTAAAAATAAATTTTATAATGGACTTTTTCTATTATTTTATGTAGATTCTTCCTATGAATTTAATTTCATATGACTCAACTTTAATTCCGAAAATTTTAGTGTAAAAAAATTAAAAACAGCACAATATATGAAAATAGTTAAAAATAATTAATAAAGTACAATAATGATATAAAGTTAACATAAGAATAATAACAGTTAATTCTTTACAACGTAATACAAAGTATCGTTTACAAAATTAATAATTTATTTATTTACTTGAGATAACAACAGTCAACTAGTAAGAATGACAGTTAAAATTTAAACGATCTAAAAATTTAACGAAAACTAAACAAAACTTATGATTGATTCAAAATATCATTAATAACATAAATTTTATAAATGTATATGTTAAAAATATATCAATTATTTAAAAACAAATCTTAATTAGCTTTATTTTACAAAACCATCTAGCCGAACAACATCAGTTTCAATATTCACTTTACATAAGTATTATTTTGTAGGTTACTGAATATATTTATTCAAGATATTCAAAACATATTATAAAGATACATTTACTTCATATAGATATTAAATATAAAGATAAACCTGAGATACACCTACATTCTTACAAGAACAAACTCTGTGGTTGCGCCTACCCAGCTTTTGAACCAGTACTAATGAGAAATTAAGATATAACAATTACTATCAATGCATAACGAACAATATAATAATGACAATTATTTATTAACTCTGAAAATAACACATAATAAGAGGGGATGTTTTTTATTATGTTTTTTTATGTATAGTAAATATATAGTATATAGTATATACACATTTCTTACACATCTTTACTTCTTTACTTTCTTCTATATTGCCATGTTTCAAAGCCCAACATACTTATCGACTTAGCCATCATCCCGATTATGTCCAATTCAGGGACTTTTTTATTGGTACTCTTTATTTCACACTTTTGTGTATATGCAATTGCTTTTTGGGCCGGCCGGACCCTTATTATTTTTTTGTATTAATAAGTAGGTACGTCAACATTTTATGAGTCGCGACTCCTTATTTTAGTTGTTATCATTACCTATACACAATGATAATTTATGTGCACTTCATAATATTTAAACAAAAGGGATACATTTTATTTAAGACTTTAAAGTCTCCAACGTTTCTCACGGAGAAATCTCGTTTCGGCCATGATCGAAATGAAGGACATGTCCCTGTGCACTAGGGTCTAGTTTTAAGACTTTTCTGAAGAGTCTCCAACGTGCTATTTTACAACGAAGGATCCATCACCCTGCATACCTACTAGTGTACCATGATGACTTATTTATTGCTAACATTTTCATAAACAATTCAAACATTTCACAAACTCTCAAGCATTGAACAACCAAAACATTTCTTCCACAAACTCTTGATCATTTAACGACCAAATTGAATCCCTGGGTTATTAAGGTATTTTTAGTTCCTAGTTGATCAGGCTAGTCACATGAAGGATAACTTAATAGCCAAAGTATTAATGACCATCTTAACACGCCGTTAGCATTTTACCCGTTTGAGGGTGTTCGTCGTTTGGATACTTGGGGGGAGGGAGACTTGCCGAGCTAACAGATGCAGAAAAGAATAATTTTGTATAGATATAAAGAGACTCTGTAAATATATTTTGAAAAAAAAAATATACCCGTGAAGTTTCTTGCCAGTTCTTCTTCACGAAGGTTTTTTTTCGAACTGGTGGTAGAATCATGTTTTATTTGACGTCAATAAGAACAAGTAATTGTCAATGTTGAGAAATAAATATTTGAATTTGAATTTGAATTTGACCCCATCTCTTAAATATCTACATATTAAATTCAACGTTATTTACTTTCCCAATACTTTCAATCCTATAAGATCTATCAATTCTTTCAATCATAAGCAGTCTTAACCATGATTTTAATTTCTTCTGATCTACAACATCAGATCTTTATAAGATCTGTCGTACGTTTTTACTTAGCTACAAACAACAACAAAAAATATAATTCCTTTATTAATTCTTTAAAAAAAAAATATAATTTCTTTAAAACTCACGATACGTATGTTCATCAGAATGTCAAACAAACAGCTTAGTCCATATTTTTAAGACATATACCTTATACCTTATAATAATAAGTACGTTATATGAGTACCTTTATAATTAGTAGAGTTTTTATTCAAAATAGTTCACAATCGGTACTTACCTACTAATAAAAATAGTCCAATGATAAGCCTTACAATGTATACGAAAATAAAAATAAAATTATAATTATTTTTATAGTTACATATAATGTTTTTAGTTTATTTTGTTTTTTTGACGATAATACCTAATCGAAGTAGAAAAAATAGCATTATCATCAAGGTAAGTGGGACCTATCAAATAGTTTATAAAACTAGGGGAAACACAAGCGATACCGCTGCTAGGTACCTTGCTGAACAAAAAGAAAACACTTCAAAAACTTCTTCAAGAACACTAAAAAAAATATATGATTGCTGGATAATTTATTTAGGTGATACTGAACAGTGGAATAAAATGTGTACTTAAACTCGAATAGAAACCTTAAGTTGAACGATTAATTGCTGTTATAACTATACTTTTTAACAAATATGATGTAAAATATTCTTGGAAAAATTTATAAACATAATGATGAAAGTTTCCAACCATCTTCTCTATTGGGATCCAATACTTAAAAACATCAAAATTTATAAACATAGTTATACTCATTGTAATGACCTCTTAAAATAGATATAATTCTGTAATTTTTCTTGAATGACCTTTATTTTATTATAAAGTACCTAACCCCTGAAATAAGCATATAACATTATTGAAAATTAATTTATTCTGCTTAAAATTTCTTATCAATTTCGACATGCAAGTTAAGTTAAGCAACATTTTCAAGAAATTAAAAACTGGACTGCATTTCATGGGCTAGTAAAAAAAATTTAAATTGCAAATTCAAAAATATCTGATCTAATCTAATATTATCAGTTTCAATAAGGTTTTATCAAAATTACATATTATGTTTTAAACTATAAGGGTAAACGACCTTAACGTCAGTATAGCATTGGTTAAATAATATACTAACAGCACTTTAACACACAAACACTGGAATCGTGGGCATCCATGAGGCTCCTGTAGCCGTAGTTTGGGTGCTTGGAGCTCCTGCAGCTTTGATAGCCTCTCTGTGCATCAGCCAAAGTTTGATGAGGCTGGTCCGCCAGCAGCCACCATCACTAGCCAAGAGGCTCCTTCTGCGAGCCACCAATCTGGCACTAATTTCTAGAACTTAATTTCAAAGAATCCTTTGAATTTATTTCTCCAATCTGGCACTAGTACTTTATTCGGTCTCTTTTTAGTTCCCTTTTTTTTCACGAAATCCTTTTCATTTTTACCTTATATCTTTTTTTATTGTGTTAACACTTCACAAATCTTCTTAAACTATCATTTCATAACAAAAAATTCATAACATTATAAACATGTTCCCGTGCTGAAGTACTGCCGCAAGGCAGCACTGGCAGGGTCGCCATGCAATGATGGTCGATTAGGGCCTTAACTTATAATAAAAGGAAGCGTGTTTTATGCGCAACGATCATTTATTGACTGACTGATTATTACATTATATTGATACATATAGGTGATGTAGGTACACACTACACAGCCAAACTTATTTCCATTCCACTGAACTAGTTCACAACTACGAATAAGTCTACTTTTCAATCTCAAACACTTTCTACCTTTCGGTTTATATAATACCCTTAATGCCATTTATTTAGTTGCTACCCAAAGGGTTAAAGCAATTTTTCGGAACAATCCCACCATGTTAATCAGCATGTTACAGTGAAAAGGCTCAACCCCTTACGAATTTTTATGGATGAAAGTTTCCCATACAAAAATGTTTTGTTATGTCGTTTTGAATTAAATATGGAAGATAATTAGATGTCATGCCTGTGTGTGTGTGTTTCCTGTATACCTGAAAAGGAACGAATGTTTGCGTGGATAAAACATTTTCAGATTTTTTTAAAATTATACAGGGTGTAACATAAAGGAAGCATAATACTTGAGGGTCAGTAAATATACAATTGCTAGAATACAATGTAAAAGAATTGGAGTTATTGGGGCTGGTTAAGACTTTCACACTCGCCTCATGCATAGGTAGATATGAAAACCACTTAGGGCTGTCAAAGATGTTGAGTAAAAAAATTTAAATAAAAAATTTAATAAATAAATAAGTTATGGAAGTCTTAACCAGCCCCTATAACTCCAATTTTATTCAGTAAGTTCTAACAATGGTATACTTACTGACCCTTAAGTATTATGCTTCTTTTATTTTACACCTTGTATATAGATTTCAAAATTACCTTTTGGAAATCAGTTAAATTCGGCCCCTTAAAAAAGTTAGTTGGCTGGTTGGTTCAATTTCTGTTTCAGACATAAACTTAATAATCTCGTTTAAATTATGAACTAAATTATTGGTTCAAAAATTATAATAATAAAGAAATGTAATGAACTGAACTCACCGTGTGGTATATTTATCTCTCTATATCTTGTTGATTAGATATACATTTTACAAACTAAAACAATATCGATGTTAGCATACGACGTCGATACGGTAAATAACGAATAGATAAAATAGTTTGTGATTGTAGAATGATACTTTTAAAATTCATGCTAGACGTTAATTTTCTCTAGTTTAAGCTGCCACATATGGACTGACCTAATGCTGTTATGCTATAATCTGACTCCAACTTTCCTTCAATAATAAATACTCATAGGTACCTCTATTCTATTCTATTCTTAGAATTACCAATTCCTATTCTCTATTATAGGAACTACCGCATATGCTGTTAAAAAAATGAGACTAATTTCAAAAGAAACAACTGCTCGATTGTAATTGTAAGACATTGTTTACGAATATGGAGTGACGTTATTTGACCTCACACGAAATGCTAAGAGCCGTAGGGATGTTGGAAGCGGGAAGCAATCAGTCTGAGGTATCACGATATTTTGGTGTCAACAGAAGTGTTATTTGCCATCTTCATCAGCGTTACACTAACACGGGAGATCCTGGCGAGCAGCACCCAGGCCGAGGAAGGAGTACAACCATTCGGCAAGATCGATACATTCAACTGACCGCAAGATGTCAGCCGATGTTAACCGCCCGAGAGATAGGTTTAAGGCTACAAAACACAAGTGGTGTTGTTGTTAGCACCCAAACCGTGCGAAATCGATTGCATCACCTATGCGTCACGCCCACCTATATGTCACGGGAATCGTGCTCGTCGAAATGAATGGTGTAGAGAACACATAACATGGACCCAGGAGCAATGGGATAAAGTTTTATTTTGCGATGATTCTCGATTTGGGTTTAGGCCCGATAATAGAAGGGTAAGAGTGTATCGTCGTCCTGGAAATACTGAGAGGCTGAGGTGTGTTCAAGAAGTTCATCCATACAACCGTTCAACAGTTATGGTAAGGACGGGTACTATAAAGAACAGACGAACTGAGCTCGTTTTTGTAAATGGAAACATTGACGCTGCAAATTACGTTCAGGATGTTCTTAGGCCGAGTGACAACATCCCGACAACTGATGGACTTACTAAAATTTCATTGGGAGCAATTATCGCAGGATAACATAAGCAGTCTCATCGATTCTATGAATAATCGGTGTCAGCAAGTTCTCAACAACAGAGGGGGCCACTCTTTGTATCAAGTTATCAAATTTCTTTTACAATAAATTAATTTTGTTTAACAATTTCATTAAGTTTGTAAAATGTTTAGTTGCTTAGGCATCTTAGTTTGTACTACGTATGATGCAGTACTCGCAATATTGTTAATTTATGTTATTAAAATAAAAATTATAAAAAAACAATTAAATTTTTACTTTGAAAAGACACTAAAGAATAATACTAACGATTTAATGTGAAAATAGATTGTAATATTCAAATTTGTATATGTTGCTTAGACTTTTTTGATATATGTATTTTAGAAAATTTTATGTATGTAAAGAAGAACATAACCTTTTTCAAAAGAAAAAAAGTCTCCGATTATTTGGATGATAAAAGCCCTTGGGTATAATCCCCTCATTAACAGGATTTTACTAGTATTTGTAACAAAACATGTGCAATGTTTGTTCGTTGAGTTCTTCGTCCCGATGAATATCTTAAGCGTCATTGTCACGTCATTGTCGGGTGACGGGTCGCTCACTTCCCTCTAATATGGTTGAGGAGGGCGATAGCTGGATCTCGCGTTAACTCGTGAACGGGTGCCGTTTGAGGGTGTTCCTCCTTTGGATACTTGGGGGGAGGGAGACTTGCCGAGCTAACAGATGCAGATAAGAATAATTTTGTATAGACATAAAGAGACTCTGTAAATTTATTTTGAAAAGTTTCTTGCGAGTTCCTCTTCACGAAGTTTTTTCCAAACTGGTGGTAGAGTCATGCTTTATTTGACGTCAATAAGAACAAGTTTTTGTCAATGTTGATAAAATAAATATTATTATTTATTTATTTATATATTTTGCAGCTCTTGCACATTCTTTTTTTGGGTTCCTTCTTTGTTCGTTTTTTAAAGGTGGTAGTTTTTTAACTTGGATTTCATTTTTTTCACATGCACATTGTAACCATTTTCAAAAAACATTTATTATTTTAACAACAATTTACAATTTGTTTTAATACGAAAGTAATTGGACTATTTCAATAGCTCAATCTCTTGAGCTCTCATTCAAACCAAGTATAATTTTTTTTCTTTAGTTAACCTATCTGTCTGACTAAAATGGCACTAATCTTGAGACGTTTAAATATTAATGATACTAACTAGAACACAATACCAAAACGCGTCATGTGTCACAGTAACACTGCGATCACAACATCAAAACATATTTCAAATCAATAATCAATGTAATCAGTTGTTTACCCGTGTTTATTTGCCAACTTCACTAACCAAACAACGCCAACATTACGTAAATAGTGATGCAACGCGAAATATATCTGTTTGTTATAAAAGAACAAGTGATATTATTTATTAAATTTATTTGTTTTTACTTTTCAGATAAGAGTGATAGCGACAGCGAAGGTCAATAAATGAATGTAGAACAAAATGTCGTATTCTGGTCAAACTTACATAATACTATAATCCGCACGCTGAATGATGATCCCTATGACGTTTCAACTGACAGTTGAAACGTCATAGGGATCATCATTCAGCGTGCGGAGTATAACTAGTTTCAATTTCTCGGTGAATCCGAGTAATAATAATAGTCGTCGAATATTTTTGTACAGTAATACTACATTTTTGTAAATATTTTTTAGAAATGTAGATAAATGTTGCTGCCGAGTGTGTGTTTATTACTTTTTGTATTTCTGTTAGCTTTATTCTTAGGTTAGTTTTTTAAGTATTTTGTATTAACACACTCACTGTTTAAATAGCAAGCGCCCACCTAATTTTAATTTCATAAAAAATATGTCACAAATCACAATAGTAATTAAAATTAAAAACCAAATTCCTGAAACGTACCTTTGATTTTTTTTGTGCAACAGTGAATTTATTGATTCTGAGATTATCATTTTAAAATGCTCAAATATTTTTAAACAAATCATTAGTATGATTTGATCAATAATAATTAGATGTATACTGTAAATATTGATATTTTATTCTGTATATTAATGTTAAATATTATTATATATAATCAGTATTAATCGTTTACAAAAAGGAACTGTTTTTAAAAATTATTTTTTTTATATTCGATTAATGCTGAAATGTTTTGGGTATGATAAATAATTAATAATATTATATAATAGTTGCAGTTAAGACGGTTTATGTATTTTTTGTATTATAAAACTGGACTGTATTTTAAATAGCGTATTAAGTGTGTATGTTGTGTGTATGTATAAATCATAAAATAATTATATCAGAATGTATATTAAATGAATAACAAAATTTACAACGAAGATAATATGTTTAATGTGGCTTATTTTTGTACTCAATCCAGTATTGGAGGAATTTTTCTAATAAATAAATGAACTTAAGGCTTAGTTATATTTTTATATGTGTTTGTAACCAAAACTTACATTCGCCGTATAATGTACCAAAATACGTCAATACTTAGATATATGTGTGGTTAGTGATTACATTAATAGTAATATGTTAATAATATAATGTTAAGTAATATAATTTTATAAAAATTATAAAATTTTATAAGATATTTAATTTTGTTTTTTATTTTCCTTGTTCCTAGATATCAAAAGTAAATTGTAACGTTTTGAGGATTTAATAGAGTGCTAGTCTCAATTAGTCTTTAATTGTATCACAGAAACTTCACCTTAAAAAGCTACCTCTGCATATAACTCTGATACGTGGTAATTCCATTATTATTATAATTATTTCCATATTTTTTTATCGAAGTATATAGATATATAAAAGTACAATAGCGAAATTTCTTTGACAAGCTCCGCACGGACCTCGTAAATTAAGACCCCGTCGCCTGACCTAACACACATAATCCGAAAATACCCGAAACTAAACGAGTGCTAACGATATAAACAGATACATACCATCTTACTCGCGCGCCACGTGTTGGAATCAGTCAGTCTTTTCACACGTTACATACAATGATAGTAGTTGTTTGCGGTAAAAAAATACTGCATCATTGCAGTAGATGTCGCTACCTAAGCCCCTCTGATCTTAGGCCCTCCCGCCTCCCCTGCCTTCAGTGACATGGAGTGTGAAATGGCTCTTCGCGCCGCAAGTGCACCGCTCCCAAGAGCGCACCCACAACCGAGTCATCCTCGGACGCAACCCCAATCGGCTCTGAGCCACCCTCTTTCACCCTCGTTAAGAAGCACTCTAAGAAGCGCTCCAAGCGAATCCCGGCGTCCTTAAGGCCCACCTCGGTGTCTTTAACACCCACGCCTACCCCACTGATGTCACTCCAAGTTACTCCACCCCCCACTTTAGTCAAGCCTCAGGTCCCACCACCCGTATTCCTCTGGGAAAAGGGCAGATGGTCCGAGATCTCCAACTTGTGCGCTGAGCACAAGATGCAACTCGGGTGAATCTATTAGGATTATTGTCTCGTCTATACACGACTTCCGAGCCTTAACTAAGCTCCTCACCGGTACGCACATTGTTTACCACACTTACGCTCTCCCAGAAGAGCGTAAGGTTGGAGCAGTACTTCGGGGGGTCCCGTTCGATTTAATTTTTGATAAATTTTTTATTTTTTAATTAACGAACGACAATATCGTCGAGGATCTGTAGTCCCAAGGCTTCCCGGCACTTGCTGTGTATAAAATGCGCAGCAAGTACGGAATGCGTCAGCTTGGTGGTTCTCGCCAACGTTCCCAAATCCAGCAGATTTTCAAAGGGGCTGCACAATATGCGGCCTCTCTGGAATCTCGATAGAATCTCCTCATGGCCGCGGTCCACCTGGGCTATGCCACCGCTGCCAGTTATACGGGCATGCGACGGCCAACTGCACCGCCCCACCTAGGCGCCTATAGTGCTTGGTCCCCCTTTTCACCAAAAAGTGCAATCGCACTCCTGAAACTTACTCCCTGCCAGACTGCGTAATTTGTGGCTATTCCGGCTACACAGCAAACTACAGGGGTTGCTCTCGTACTCCCCGGTCATTCTCAAAGGGGCGCCACACGCCCTTACTTCGTTCATCTTTCCGCCACTGCAAAGCCTACGCAGCCCAAGCCTGCTTCAGAGAACTGGAGACAGCGCCCCGCTGTACGCCCGAATCCCACCCTGGCTCCTCGCCCATTCCAGTCCACATCTCAACCCTCACTAGCAGATGATATGCGTATTGTATGCGATGCTATTAAACATATTTATTTTAGGGAAATCTCAATTCTGGCACAAAAACTTACAAAAAACACAAAAACTAAGTGCTTCCCGCTCACCTACAAAGCGCCTTATGGCTTTGACACAGAATTGTTCCCTTCTCAGTTCATTATAGGTTCATTGATATGAACTGAGCCCTCAGATACTGCAGCTTCTGCCGGCCCTACCTCATGTTCACCATCAGGCGAACTTTAACAACCGGCGGACGACCCGCTACCGGGTCCCCGCTTGCACACTCCCTTCCCTAACCGGCTGTCGCTTCCGATGAAGGCTGCTTAGCATTCCCATGCCACAGCCATCAAGGTAGTTTTCAGTGGGTAAGTGCCATTCGGATGAGTCCCACATCACCCTGCAGACCAGCTGCGTAGTATGCATGATGCATTTACCACCTCCCCACCCGCGGAGGGTGCCTGCTTCGGCGCAAAACAAAACAAAAAATTGCCTTGGATTTGTAAGTCTGGAAATCGAAGTCTCAGATTTAATACGGTTGACTCTATACCAGTAAAATATAAAATACTCTGTGGCATCAGTCCATCTCCAGAACGTAAAGTAAGAATGTCATTTATTCCGCTATTTCATTTTAGTTAAGGGGTAATTCTGATTTTTCCAATATATCTATAGGCAATAAAACTCTTATCGTACAATTCTAAGCAAAAAAAACCAGTGAAATTGTATATCTACCAGTATATCTAACAGTATATAGGTAATACAAAAAATGAAATGAAATGAAATGTTTATTTCTCAACATTGACAATTACTTGTTCTTATTGACGTCAAATAAAACATGATTCTACCACCAGTTCGAAAAAAACCTTCGTGAAGAAGAACTGGCAAGAAACTTCACGGGTATATATTTTTCAAAATAAATTTACAGAGCCTTTATGTCTATACAAAATTATTCTTATCTGCATCTGTTAGCTCGGCAAGTCTCCCTCCCCCCAAGTATCCAAACGAGGAACACCCTCAAACGGCACCCGTTCACGAGTTAACGCGGGATCCAGCCATCGCCCTCCTCAACCATATTAGACGGAAGTGAGCGACCCGTCACCCGACGCTACCATAAGAAGACGTACTTTAGTGACAATGACGCTTTAGATATTCATTCAATGGTCTGAGAATATGTGCCCTATTTCCGAACGACAAAAAATGTCGCCCGGTACTTACCGTTTCAACAGGTTATAGCTGTAAAAAATATTATAATACTTGCTTACATATTAACATCTTTATTTTTGTGCACGTGATAGGTGGCTGATTTACAAATGACAATCGATGATAACCCTCTCACCAACAATTGCAATGGTATGGAGGGCTGACTTCGATAACCTTTGACTGCACACACACCCATTCGTCTGGTGTGACCAAATACTGCGACAATATGATAATTATTACGTCAGTACAAAGATTAAACGATGAAATCATCTTTCGCAGACGCAATCAGATGTATCTTCATAGAGTTAAGTAAATTTTGGGTTCACGTGATTGTTTCTTTAACGAATTATTATTTTTATTTAATTTGTCGGATGTACTAGAATTACGTAATGTTTATTATATTTTAAGATAGTTGGTTTGTTAGTTCCTGTCTTTCAAGCAACAGTTAAGCTATAGCCTCGTTTGAAGTATTGTCCTAAAGAAGTCAAAAGGAAAAAATACCGCAGCTGCACTCACAAACTTGGAAGTTTTTGTAACTTATTCTCAAACCTACCACTTACTGTTTTAACTATCATTGAAACGGTTGGTTTTAAAGCTAAAATTAAAGATTTAATTGTTAATAGTCAAGAAACATTGATACTAGTCATCCAATCTTAACCGTTCCAAGCTACTGGTACATACTTTAAAGTATTTGATTATTAATGTGTGATGTGCGTTTAGTAAAATTTTTTTTTGTTTCTTTTTGTGCGTGATTTTGTAATTCAAATAAATGATTTATCTATCTATTTTTATCATAGAAACTCAAATAAATTCGAATATTGAGAACAATATGTCAAGAAATTCCTCAACCATTGGTATGTTGGCTACTGAAAAGTAGTACATTTTATTTTTATAATTGAACGCGTTCTTCAAATGTGACGGCCGAGTGGCTTAGTGTGTAGCAGCTCTGCCTCATAGGCCGGAGGTCCACAGATTTTTGTTCGCGGGTCATGGTTGTTTATATTTAAATATGTATGATTATTCTGGGTTGCCCCCAGTTTACTGTATGGTTGTCCATAACATAAGCTCTGCATGCTTCGGGGCTATTCAGGTGGTGTGTCATACATTTATTAAATATTTTTTTATAAAAGATTTCCGCTCAAAAGTTTTCTACCGCCGGCATTTTTTCCTCTCAATCTCAGTTTGATGCAGATGAGGGAAAAGAAGCCTTTTTTAGGCAACCCGAGTCAATTTTTATGTAAAATAATGTATATTTATCCATTAAGTATATTAACATATTTTTTTATTATGTGTCACGATATCGTGAATATAGTTAATAAACAAAGGGTAAAGGACATCATGGCGAGGGAACTCTTCGAAAATATATTGTGTAGGTGTGTGTAAAGGGCTACCAGTGGGTAATCGTGATGGATTACAAATTTGCTTAAATCTAGAAACCAATTTCCGAAACACCCCCTTAGACTGCGAATTTACCACACTCGTAGATTAGTTGGTTTCGGCGAATTGAGGCTGTCGTTGAAAATTATTATTACTTTCCGTAGTTCTCCATTGGTTTTGGAAGCCTATGGCCCCTGATCGGGGAAAACACAGAAACACCAACATGCGGACAAAACAATATTCTTACTATAAATGAAACCCTTACTTTGTTATAATTTCTAAAAACAATGTAAAACGTCTCCGCTCGACGCTCACCGTCTATGGCATCTCTAATACTTCAACGCATAACATTTTCACAAATGAGGTGCCGAGTCGTTATTTGTAAAATGTATCAGTATTTTCTATCTACTTTTTTGATTAAAACTTTGGTTAAAAAGTTCACTCTGCATTATCATTGTCAATCTCAACAGACAAACGTGTAATCGATTCCACCTAGGTTTCTAGGCAATTAAATTTGGCCTTAAAAGGCCAAACCATCTTGGATAACAACAAACTTATCTATTCAAACGATAATACTGATAACTGGGATGACAAATAAAACACTGCGTAAAAAATTAAATAACATTTCTAATCAAAGATATAGAGCCATATAAAACAAGGCACGTGAGAATTATCATTGTAGATACTTAGCATAAAAATAAAACTAAATTTATTATTTTATTAAATTATTTTGCGTGTTTCTTGTGGAAATCTTTCATGAAAGCGGCCAAAGCTTCTACCTCTCGAACTGTGACGGCGTTGTAAGTGGACGCGCGAATTCCACCGACACTTCTGCAAATTACGAGAAAAAAAAACAAATTAACTAAATGACTTTGTAAGATCCCAAGCATAGAGAAGAATAAATCTAATTTCGTTTTATTGCTCAAGCTCCAGTAGGAAAATAAAAAGTTTCGCTTTATTGTGAACATTCTCGGAGCTCATTTATTTCACTGGGAACACTGTAAACACTTAAATGTTTACAGATAACGTTTCAATTAGGCGTTATTGTTACTGAGCTAAGACGGTTTTTCATTTACAAGGTGAGACTCTGAGCGTAATTTAACAATTCGTTGCAAACTACACGTAAAAGAAAGACTAAGCTCGGTGCATTTTGCAACTTGACGTTTTTTCAGTTTATTTCCACAGTGTATACGTGTATGGGAAAGAAACCATTTGAACCATGTCATATGCTTTACGAAATGGGAAATTATTTTTAATTATTTAATTTGGTTGAGGTCACACGTAGTATCTATTAATATTTATGTAATAATAATAGTATGTGTATTAATATTTAAAGGAGAGGGAGCGTCGTTAATAGCGGTGACTTTAATATCTAACAACTATTATTTGGAGTAATTTGCGAGGATCAATTTACGAGTAATTTGAAATATAATACCTAGTTAGAAAAGTAAGTGGCCCTTTAGAGTATATTCTCATTTACTCTAAAAGGCCTCTCTCTCATATTCCTTTACGCCATTTCTGCTGAAAGTATCAAATTTAAAGTGACATAGTCAAGCACTAGTCTACCAAGAGAAGTTTTGGGGCTCGACTATAAAGTAAAACTAAAGTTTCCAAGGCCCACTGGCGCCGCTCTAAGCTGACTCTTTGTGAGCTAACTTCGCGTTAAGCTGTTGCTGTATAACTGTATTAGTACAATAGAAATTGACAATGGTGAAGGAATATTGTAACTAACTCGGGCTTAATTATGGAACTCAGGTCTGCGCCAGTGGCTCTAAACAGTTATACACTAATTCCAAACAATTGAAATTGTATACTGGAAATAACATGAGCAAAAGTTATGAACCTATTGATTTTATCGTCATATATCTGTGTTAAAATTAATGCATCAATTAAATTCCAGTAATTTTCTTTAAGATGTCCATTGCGACATATGACATTCACGTAGTCTAGATTCTAAGACTAAATTGCTACTTCGAGAGTCAGTTCATCAACAAGCGTAGCTCGAGTTTTTTGTTGGAATAATTAATTAAACAATGCTTTGATGAGAACATCAAAAGGATATAATTAACTAAAGCGTTCAGAAATAATTGGCGCTCGCAAAGAATCCGCTTCTATGAATTGCACGCTCATGCTAAATAAAACTTCAAACTCCCAACATGCTATATAAATAAAGAACGCTGTCATTTTTACATTTAAAACAACCCTAATGCCACATATTTCATTACCAAAACGATTCTGAAAATGGTACAAATTAGCGATCAAAACTTGAACACAAACAGGGCTCAGGTTCAAAGCCGCTGTGTATGGGAATTTGACGTAAAGTTGGCTCGAAAAGGATTTTAAACTTTAAACTAAGAGGACAATTTTGTATTGTGTGTGCAGTAAATATGAGCTTTAGTTATGGATTAGGTACTGAAAACAATTCGTGAAGCTTTAAACGTAGAAAATATCAGAATTTAGGTAATGGATATGTTTTTGAAGCTTTTGGTTTGAAACCATGGGGTCCTGGGGACAAGGGGCTCTTTTCTCGCCTTTATTAGGTCGTAGCGAGGCGATTGGTGAGCGAAACTCGTGACCCTAAGGCTGGCACCCATAGCAAGTAGTACAAAGGATATAAAAATGTTTAAAAAAGTTAAGAAATAAAAAGAAATTCATAAATATACTAGTCTTTTTTTTATTTCACCTTCTTTATCTTTGAGATTGTTAAAATATCTTGTAGAATAGAAGAGCGGCTTTCGCGCTGCCACAATGGCATTACGCCAAATACCCGATGCAGTCATTTTAAAATTAAGAAACGAAGGACAATCTATTTATTTTAAATGTTGTCAAATTGAAAAAGAGGGTTCCTAGTGTTGTAGTTAAGAAGTCGTTCATCTGATGCGTAGCATCACTAATTAGTTTGTGCTGGCACCTACCTCGCACAACGAAATTCTATTGCGATCTAAAGGGATCTAGTTTAGATATAATTTTTTTATTTGTAGCATATTTTTGTCTCGAAATTATTAATTTAATATACTTTTATGTACATTAGTAGCAGAGATTGACGGGTTTTGGCTGCGGATTTCTACTATATGCGTATAGTAGGAATCTGCTTTTAATTGATTGGAGTGAACAGGAAAGAAAAGTCAATGAAGAAAATATGATAGAATTGTCTAAGTCTCCTTCAGTGCATTTTCCAACTTATAAATAAAAAATTATGTTTTGTTGAAATCTTTATCATGAATAAAGTTATTTTTAATCCTATTTGGTTGTTTCTTTTTTTGTGTAGGTACCAATCTTAGTAGAATTACCAATAAATAAAAGATTTTTTTTTTAGTTTCAAATATTTATTTTAATATAAAAATACAGTTTTGAATAGTTGACTTTAAATAATTCATAACATAAAGTTTCATCAGTAAACATGTTTAGAAAATCATACATTTTGATTTTGTTAAATCTAAAGTATACAAACAAAATACGATACATTCCGTAAACCGAAGTCAAATAGTTTTGTAGAACTGAACTATTATAAAAGTATTGTTTACAGTTTCTCTTCAAAAGGTTTTCCAACATTAATGTTGGAATATACATAATGGCTTACGACCAAAAGAATCAAAATATTCCCCAATACCATTAGAACTTATAAGAATTGCTACCCAGTGAAATCCAGGTCTTGTGTCGGGATCCAAATTGCTTAGTAAATAGACTGGCAACGTAACTTTCACAGGTAAACCAATAGCAGCAAAAACGTTCAATGTTAAGTCGGGGTGGATTTTTCGCAAACATTTTTGTATGTCGAGGGTGTTTATCTTAAATAAATTCATTTAGCTATTGTAATCTAAAGTAATTTCATGCTTTTTATTAATTTCTAATATGTTGTCAAACTCAGCATACACTACGCAACTGATTGTGTCTTCAAGCGGAGATTCGAAACCTACTTCCAGTTGAACACATCCATGTTTTATGAGACTCCAGTGTGAACTAGAGTTCGCGAACAAGTCAGGAGTCATATCAAATGCTAAAAGACAACATCCACGTGAAAAATCATATTCTGTTATTGCATTACCATCATTTGAAAAGTGAATACCAGTTTCCAAGAAAAGAGTGTGATAGGCACTTCTTATTACGTTTTCATAAAACGAAGGTTGCAAAGTTTTGGATGGTATTTGTTTACCGTCCACATAATATTATATACTAAATGAATTCAGATCAAAGTTATCAAAGTTATAGGAATTAGAGGTAAAACTACCATTATAAGCAGAATTGTTCACAAAACCGACAATACACCGTTTAGGTTTCTGACCAAAGAACACATTATCCAATATCTTAGTTTGAACTCCAGAAGAAATTGTTAAAATTGTAACTTCTGTTCGGTTAAGGGGGTATTTGGCAGTAGTTTTAAACAATACTTTTTTGTGAGCTACAAAAACCGAAGGATTTATTCGTACTTTACGTACAAGTAATTGTGCAACACTAATTTTAACTTGAAACTTAGTTGGTTGGTTAGTTGGACACATAAGATTGAATGATTCCTTTGTGCGGACTAACTTAAATCTCATTTCTGCGCCATTTAAAAGAAACGTTTCTTGATTGAATATCCCCATGTACGTGGCCGATCATTTCAACAGTACGACTTCCTTTCATAAGTCTTCTTCTGGTGAGGAAACCCCGATTTGATTCATCACAATTATCCATGTTGCTTGCTGTATCCTGGTACCACATGGCACATGTGAGGTGATTAGTTTTAGCTGCAGAACCATAGTTTAGTAAATTTTCTATATATGCACGGTAAGCACATGTATTTTTCGGTGGTGATATCAATTTTTGGTTTAAATAAATTTCAAGTTGACTAATCGGTGAGTGTGACCAGTTATTGATTGGAGCTATACTTGCATCCGCCTTAGTTACTTGAACTTTAATGTTTCGCAATGTATGAGACAAATCTATGTATTAAATCTCCAGTACCGGGAGATTTAATACTCTAGTAACGAATTTAATTGCTCCTTCATCGCTTAGAGAAGAAATAGATCTATAATGCATCCAAGCTCCATTTTCAATGCTTGTTTTTGTTGATGGTTAAGCAAATAGATCCAACTCCGATGTCACCACTCACGGAAATGATGGTGTAAAAATGACTTTTTAAATTTGAGAATATATCTGGCTCACCTTTTCTCTTAGTCTTCACATGTGATTACGCTATTGTTCGTTGTTGTTTCTTTCTATGTCTTATAGTTACAAATAAATTTTTCTGTTTTGGAATAGTAGGTGTTTTATGAGAGGTAATTAATTTTGTTACTTTCTTAATTATAGGCGTACTAGTTCGGGTTTCTCTTTTAGATGTAATGCAAGATCTACATTTCCAATTTTGTTTTTTTTTCGATATACATTAATAAGAATAATTTTTCTGGGACCACTGCACAATCAAGTCGAAGTTTTTATTGCAAGTTACACATTTTAAACCGTCTCCGTTCTTATACTCTTTCTTGCATTTCATGCCATTGTATTTAATAATGCCATCTGGTATTTTCTTCAAGTCAATGAACAATACGTCAGATGAAATGCCGTATTGTTCATTCCTACCTAATATCCTATATTATATATGACAGTCTATGATCTAATTTTTGTCATACGTGGTTGCAATGGAAAACGAGACGGTAGTGTATGTGTTATTATTAAAAAAGACGGATCAAAAGATAAAGGACAAGAAAAGTCGAAGATAGGCAAATATCATGCATCTGCTCAGTGGGCTCACAGATCACTCAAGCTCAAGATCAGATTTTTTTAAAACAGCAATGTTGCCAAATATAATTTTAGAATAAATCTGAGCATATTGTGAACTTACGAAAAAAATTCATTGTACTTATTTTTTAGCCGTCAATAAAACCGCAACAATAATGAATTGCCCCACAACTTAGAAAATTACGGATTTTTTATTAGATAAAATTAAAATAAATGTGAAAATTGAATAGGGCAAACTTGATTCTATGATCCTATCTAACTGCAAATTATCAAACAAATTTGATCAAATATGGTATGAATCATATGTTTATATTACACTATCTTATAAATATGACTCATGATCCTAGATATATCTATATATCTCTTACTGATTGTGGCTTGTGTGTACGTAATTTCGTGATCGACTAAAATCGAGCATTTGAATGAAGTTTCGCTACTGCTCGTTTATAATTACTGTGACAATGTTGAATTAAAGAGAGGGTAAAATTTAGATATGAATATTATCTTAGATTAACTTTGGATTTTATGGACAAGCTAAAGAAATCGACCGAATCGACACTGCAATTTGAAAAGCGCTGCAATTCTGTTCTTAGTTCTGCGAGACTTTATAAAAATATGCAGGATGGAATTTTGAAGAGGTTTATTTCTACCAAGTTTTTTCACTCGGTCAACGTCTCGGTATATCTTATAGTTGAAGTTAAAGATTCATTTGCGCTATTATGATGAATATAAAGTGAAATAAATGAAGTGACCAATTTCGTAAAGCGTAAAGTTTTGTACCTATGATGAAATAAAATATTTGTAACTTTGAGTAAATATGAATTATCGCAGTACAGAAATAATTGAAAGGCTTGTGATATTGAAGGTCATATGATTGTGTGATTGGTACCGGTCCAGTTATTGAACTAGTTAGTAACTGGACTGCTGTTATTGACCTATAGTTTCAAAAGTGACTTTTCATAGATTTTTGGACTCATGTCTCGCGCAGTGATGGACTTGTATATTGGACACCTGTAAATATACTGGTAATTTAATAGCTTTTTGTAATAAAACCAAAATACTTCAAAGATTATTCTATTATTAAAATAAGTCTGATCTACGTTAAGTGAATGTGCTTTATCTTATTTTTGTTTTTGAATGTATATCTCATAGTTTTTCTTTTATTTAAATCACCATGTTTGTTTGAGAGGTTTGTTCCTTACGATTGACTATCTATACAGGATGACTGGTGGGTCACTTTCGAAATTCGAGGACGTGAAAGTTTGAGATCATACATGAAGAGCAAAAATATAATAGAAAATAAATATTAATTATTTACTTTACTGAGTAAACTTAACCGAAGGTTAAAGAATTAATTACGCAACGCATGATTACACTAGCGTAGGTACCTACATAGCAGGGACGTACGCACTGCGCTTTCAACACAGAACAGGTAAGTTGGCTTCACGAACATGACCAATCCGTTCGTGAAGCCAACTATACCTGCCTACTTACCCATTTGCTTCAAAATGGTTTGCGGGATCTGTCGGCCCTTTCTTTCTCTATTTAACTAATACTTAACTGCTGGCTGGCTGGTCGGCGCTTGCGCTCACACTAATTAGTGATGGGCGGGCGGCGGCGGCGGCGCGGCAGGATGATAGAATAGCGGGTGGTGGCGTACGGTGTGGCGGGAAAACTACTTTGTGCGCGCCGCGATCCGCGTGCCAGGTCACGTGCCGCGGTTGACTCAGGCGTCGGGTAAGTGTAGGGAAACAACACTTTATTTATTTATAGGTAATTCTAGTGAAAAATTAAGTAACTACATTTATTACATAATTATGACCAAAATCGAGTACAGAGTGCTCCTTCAATATCTAAAATTTATCACCAGTCATCCTGTATATATATATATATATATATATATATATATATATATACTCAGATTACAGAACAAAGGCAGATGGGGCGCGAGAAGTGAAGAGAGAACAAACAGAGAAACACAATAGTGAAGCCACCAAAGCAAATACAAATTCAAAAGCGAATACAATCTTGCGTCAGTACTAAACAAAGCGTCGTAGTGTTTACACGTCATTGGTGATCAGTTATTATATGTTAAAATGCCGTCCTGTATCTTTAAACATTGTAAAAGTTGTTCTCAAAAAACAAAAAAAAGAATATGGAATATCTTTTCACAGGTAAATATTGATTATTTTACTGTTTTGTTATTTATTTAAGCTTAACTTTTTATGGGTCATCCGGAACACAAAACGTCAACAACAATTAGTTTGTGTTGTCAATTTAAATCGAAATAGGTTTCCTGAAATGAAGTAAATATCGTTTAATTTATTATTAATATATACATTAAACATATTAATACACATTTTTATGGTAATTGTAATTTAAATGGTATTTATGTATGTTTATTCTAAGTCCCTCCTAGTTCGCTACGTGGTATCCCATAACACAAGCCATTGCTTAGTTTAGGCCCATATAGTCGGTGAGATTGTCTAGGGATTTTGTTTATTTTTTATTTATAATTGTTACAAAATGTCATGAGATATCAAGTTAGTTCATTTAACATTGGATGGATGTGATGCTAAGTGCATACAATGAGTGATCGTGTGGCAATTTAGATGAAATCGGTTTGTTTACAAAAACGTTAAATTGGATTGGAATAACATAATTACTAAAATAATTTTAATTACAATTTTTGCAGATTCCCAACAGGCCCTGTTCTACGCGATGAGTGGGTTTCTATTATTCGCCATAGCAGGCAAGAAAATGATTGGCAGCCATCAACATTTTGTGTTCTATGTTCATTACACTTCGAAGATGACGACGTATATTTTACCAAAAAAGGTCGTAGATTGATAAAAAACACATTAAAACCGACACTTAGTTTATTTGCTTAGCCACCATCTCTGGGAGATTTAATGTGCCCAGATGCTTTCGAAGACCAAGCTGGTACTTCAAAATTAATTCAAACTCGTCAACAACACGAAACAACCCTTAAAAAAATTCAGTAGATCGTGAAATTAGAGATTCGGATCTGGACTCTATATTTGATACACCCAGGAAAAGCCAATTAAGAAAAGATTTAAGAAAACACAAGTTATTACGAGTTGCTACTAGGCGAAAGTTAAAAGTATTACAACAAAAAAATCGGCGTCTTGAAAAAAGGAATATTTCACAAAAAAATATTTTAAGACTTAAATAATAAAAATTTTATAAATTGCGATACTCATAACATGTTAAGTGAGAATATTGTTGCAACGGAGCTTTTTCATAATTTATATATACGAAGTTCCGGTAAAAAAAAATTTAATATTCCCCGGCCATGAGAAAATTTTGCTTATCGTTAAATTTTTACTCTCCAAAGGGCTATGAGTACGTCAGGAAAGCCTTCAATTGTTGCTTGCCTCATCCTGACCTTATCAAAATGGTACACCCATGTTAAAAGTGAACCTGGATTTCCTCAAGAAGCTTTCACAGCGTTACAAAGAATGGAAGAAGTTTCGCCTCATAAACTTATTTGTGCGCTTATGTTGGACGAAATGGCACTACGGCAGCAGAAGCTGTGGAATGGTAAACAGTACATAGGAGTAGTCGATATGGGTGATGAATTAACAGAGTCTACTACTTTGGCATCTCAAACTTTTGTTTTTATGTTAGTAGGAATAAATCAACGTTTTAAGATACCTTTAGGGTACTTTTTGACAACCAATTTGACTGGAGAACAGAAATGTAATATAACTAAACTTTGTCTCATGAAATGTCATGAAGCTGGAGTCAAAATTGTATCACTAACATTCGATGGGCATGCTACCAATTTTACCACCATGGAGCTACTATAACTAATACTGCAAACATGAAAACAGTATTTACACACCCCTCAGATGTTAGTGAAGTGGCATGTTTCTTGGATCCTAGTCATGTAATCAAATTAATTCGGAATCAACTAGAAGCAAAAAATGAGTTTTTAAATAAAAATTAACAAATCGTTAACTGGAAGTAAAACTAAATAATTTACAAGAAGATGAGGGTCTACATTTGGCAAATAAACTTACTAAAAGACACATTTCCTTCAGAAATCAAAAAGTTAAACTAGCCACCCAAACTTTGAGCAGAAGTGTTGCGAAAGCTCTACAATTTTGTAGAACTGATTTAAAGCTTCCAGATTTTGAACAATCTCAACCTACTGAAGAATTCGTTCAATTAATGAACGACATGTTTGATATTTTTAATTCAAGATCTATGAGACATTTTGATTTCCGAAAACCTATATATATAGCAAACAAAACTGAGATTTATGCACTTCTAACCCAGCTTCAGGATTATGTACAAAAATTGCAAATAAAATGTCACCAGAAGGAAAGTTAAAAAAGATGGTCGAGTGATTTACGTTATAACGCGATTTTATAAGAGAGTGGTGGAAACAAAATGCAAACCTGGTTTATTTTGATAAACATATTAAGTTTAAAGTCACTTTATGAGCGTTTAATAGAAAAAGAAAAATGTTTGGTGTTTCTACCTACCTACAAACTTAGCAAGGATCACCTGGAAATATTTTTTGGCTGTGTCAGGATGCACGGAGGGCATAATGATAACCCTAATGTAAAACAGTTTAAGGCCATATATCGAAGATTGTCAACGCATTTAGAAATGAGAAGTCTCGAAACTGGGAATTGCATACCGCTAGAAAATATCGCTATATTAACGTGTACTTCAGCAACACAAATGATTAATTTCACAACTTCTTCGTACCGACAAGAAGACACCGACGACTCTGAAAATGTATCTTATGGTTTTTTTAAAGATCTGCCTGCAGATGTAAACAATTTAGCTCAGTATTTGGATGTGCCGATTTTCAATGATATGAGGAAAGTAATTGTCGGGTATATTGCTGGGTGTGTCATACGGTACGTTAGAAAATCAATCAAAAGTAAACCTTGCTTGACATATTTGGTGTCTATGGAGAAACAGGATTTCCACAAATTGATTGGCTTGAAGGATAAAGGAGGTCTAATTTTTCCTTCCGTAGATACATATAAAGTTTGTGCAGCAGCGGAAATTGTAATACGGTAAATTTTAAAAGAAAAGGTTTTAATAAAAACAAAAAATGATTATAGGCACGTAATTTCACAGATTTTAAAAAGTTTCATTGGTAACCAAACTATTTTTATGAAGTTGGAAGATGATCATCAGTGCTATGGAGTTGATCACAAAGTGAATCTAATAAAAATTTTGATAGAAAAGTATTTAATGGTACGATTGCACTATATAGCAAAATTAGAAACACATTCTCGATGTGCAGAGACCAAACGACAATATTATAAGAAATTGGTGCAAAATAAAGTTTTTAATATTTTATGAGTATAACTGTGACTTTAATAAATGTTTTTAAAATTGTATGAGTATTACTGTGACTTTAATAAATGTTTTTAAAATTGTATGAGTATTACTGTGACTTTAATAAATATTTTTCGTTATTTCTTTTTTTATTTTAAAATACATACCTTAATATGTCATTTAAATTATCATAAAATCGCTTAAGATTTTGCCCATGTATGATATAAATTAATTGTAAACTAATTCATTGTTAATTATTAATTTTATTTTATTTCATATTTTATGTACACACAAGAATAAAAATACAATGACAGAATACTATATTTAACTTTTATTAAAATTTTATTATTATATTGCTTTTCCTAATGTTTGGCAACATTACACACACCGCTGCGCGTGTCCCTACAGTACTGCTCTTAGTTGTCACGCACACATAAATTAGTAGGTGGCTTCACGTCGTCTGTTGTGAATGGTACCTACATCTACCTTTTGTTCTATAATCTGAGTATGTATATATGGGGTTTTTCCAGCTTTTGGTTAATACTTGGGTAATGCTTTAAATATAAATGTTAATAAGATTTCTCTCTGTCAAATGGCAATTTCTTTGTGATACATAAATAGAAATAGACTCGGTACAAAAAAATTTTACTGTTTATTTGTCCAAAACCCCTAAAAAATACCTTGTTGTAGTTAAAATCTAGCTTTATTTAGCAACTGGCCTTCAGTCAGTTAATTGCTCAAAGAAACTATCCTCTTTTTATTCTTTTCAGCTCGGTAATGCAGAGACGTTGCTGAAAATAAAAGTATTCTTTCAACAACTGTATTGTGAAATGTGTAATGTTTTTAAAGATCTTTGTCAAAGGCTGATTGTGAGAGAATTTAATTAAAGTTCCGAAGATGTGAGGGATCGAGAAGTAAGCTTTGAAACGAAGTTTATTACGTTGTGTTTATTAGTTTAGTACGGAGACAGTCTTATCTTATAAAAGTAGCTTTTGATTGGTCAAGCAAAAACCTTAATAAGTAAGAAGCTATTTTACTTCATTATCAAATAAATAATTTGTTATTTAGTCAATGTAATTTATAAAATATGATTTAACAATTCATTAAGCGCCTAGACAAAAAATTAAGCAAATGCATAAAGGCAGAACATGTCTTCAATATTTTTATTCAATGCGTTACAGATTGTTTGGAGCTTGATTACAGCTTAGTTGGTTACGTCCTGGATAAAAAAATGCGCTGGGTTCTTCATCTTAAGGTTTCGCGTGTGATACTGGTGGCTGTCGATCGTACCAATAAGTTTGTATACTAATTCATTACGTAGTATTCACTCGTCACGGCTAAGCCTTAGGAAGCACGCCAGAATGCCGCGACATTTCAGTAAAAGGTTAATATTAATTATTATGAATTAAGAAGAAAATACATTTAAATATACATTTGACATAACAGAAATAAAAGAATCAATATATATCTGACTTGCTCCGTCAGATGAGCAAGATGTAATAAAAAAACAATTTATAACATTCTTTTCAATTACCACGAGTTGGTGGTAATCCCAAGTTGGTGGAGTCGCCGCGTACGGTCAAATAGGACCAAGGCTACCTGAGACACGTTATAAACGAATTTTTTTTTTTTCAGAAAAAAAATACGAGATAGCAATGCAGAAATTTACTGGATTGCAAGGGAATGTAGAAGATTTCCTAAATAGTTTTAACATAGTCGCAACGTTGAATCGCTACAGCGAGGAAAAAAGAAGTAGTTATCGCCGCTTATCTTGAAGGGCCAGCTCTAAATTTTTTCTCGCAAATCTCCAATAACTGCAATACATTTGAAGAGTTAAGAAACGAACTGATCAAATAATTTTATATGTATTAATTTAACCTTTTGGCCTAAAAAGTAGTGGGGCTATTTTTCAAAGAACGATGGACGCAGTGTTGGCTGGGCATGACATTAACCACATTGTATAGTGCTTGGGCTTCGACATGAACAACAAAGTATTGTAGTTCTATTTGTTGTTTTGAGATGTTTATAACAACGAAATGCCATATCTAAAGGTGTTTTAGTACCAAGTTAGTTGGATAAAACAATATAAATTATTTTTGATTAATCATTTTTGTATATATGTCTTCTCCGATGCGTGATGGCAATACCACAATTAACACAATGCATTGATTCCTGAGGCGAAATCCGTAAATCCATGTTCATGCGCAGGTCATCATGTAAAGAAGATTCATTATGCCGAGAAATGCCAGAGTCATTGTTTGAAGAAGGAGTCCGAGGGCATGCCGTGGTCGTTGGGTTGAGATCTATCGGAGTCCATTTTCAATAGCAGACGTCGTCGATAAAAACCAAAAATTAAAAAACCCTCAGAAAAAAGGTAAACGCACCAGCACGTAGAACGCACCAGCACCAACCAGTATGCTTAGTGCGAGTTTTTTTTACTGATCGAGCGAGTTAACGTTTACACAAATTAGTATGGCGCTGGGTAAGCGCTACCTAGCGTCATTTGTGAGAACTAAACTTTGTGAGTGTGAGTTTTAAAATGTACGTCGTTGATAGTGACAATTGAGTGCCGCTCGAAAGTGAGGATCATTTCGAGCACTTCGATTACGTTTGCATGTATAATGCGAGTGTAAGTTACAATTTTGACAGTTTAGAGAGCTCGAATAAGAAACGCCGTCACTTGCGAGCGCGTAAAGTAGTCACTTAAGATTTTGTGGTGAGAGCGTCGTGAGAGTGGTGAAATAACAAAATAATTTCATTTTGTGAATAAAAATTACAATGGCATCTCGTATGTATTTCGCTTGGAGGTTGTTTGAGACCGCGAGAGCACAAGATGAGCGTAATTTAACGTACATTGGCCGTGCAAGAGCACGTAACTCGAGCAATCCGCTAAGAGACCTTCCAGAGGCTGAATTTAAGAGAAGATATAGGCTTCCTAAGGAAGCCGTCAGGTTTTTGTGCCGAGAGCTGAGGCAGCTGGCTGGTTTAAAGTCATCGCAACGGGTATCCTTGGAACATAAGGCAATGTATCAGTACTTTTTTAAACACTTTTTTCAACCTGCCTCCTGGCAAAACATCCTTATTTTTCTATGTTTATTGTTTTAGGTTCTTACAGCCCTGTTTTTTTATGCAACTGGATCTTACCAGCGCCAAGTGGGAGTTGCTAAAAACGTCTCACAAAAAATGTGCAGTGTCTACATTGAAGAGGTTACCAAGGCTCTGACACATAAGGCCATACTAAGAAAATATATTCGGTTTCCTAATTCTTCCATTACCAGGCAAACAATCAGTCAAAGGTATGGTCTACAAGATAATGCTGTAAATAATTATACAACACTGGACGCCGTTTTATTATTATGAATGTATGTTTTACATTATATATGTATCTATACCTTATAACTTTTGCATTGTTTCGTTTTAAATAACTACCTACACCAGGATAACTTATTATTAAAAAACGATACTACTTGATTTTATTAACGGCAATTTACGGTGGAGGCACATCGCTATTCAAGAATTGCAAAAAACTGGCAGCCCATGTAATGTTAGTTTAGTCTCACAGATTAAAAAACAGACTATAACTTTGTTGTATAATCACCATTATTTCAATAGGCAGTCGCTTCTATTATGAACACAAAATACGAATGTCAATTTCTTTTGGCCGGTTAACACCGTTCGTTCGGTTGTTCATTTCGTTCGTTCACCATTCGTCACTTCTCACGGTGAGTTAACGCGAAACGAATGGTTGTATCTATTAGTTACTCACACTCGCATGAGTACGATAGTCGAAGCGTTTGACGTAAACACGATTTACGCGTTCGTGCCGTTAATAGAATTTTAGTATGACACTCCCACTAAGCATACAGTAAACACCACGCGAAATGCGAGCGAATGAGATTGAAATATTGAGAACATTGACATTGACATAAACTATATTTTTGCCAGACTAAAACATTCCACGATAGGTTTTTCGACGTAAAGTAAAACCTACCGTTTTCAACCTATATAAGCATGTGCATACTGTCGTATTGATTATTTTATTAGAAAAATATTGTAAAATACATCAATACATTTTTGAAAGTTCTGAAATCACGATAAAAACACCTTTGATTCGTCTTTTTACAAAGCGCCATCTGTCTTCACCTTTTGAAACTTTTGACTGTGCGATTGATGATGTCGCTACACAAATCAATTAAAAGCTTATATGAACTGTTTTTTTTTAATCATTGATTTTTAAAATGTATTTTTTCCGTGTTCATAGATCTCAGCCGAGCCCATAATGGTTGTTGTTATTTAACTTTAAAACCATCAAAGTGTAGTTTTTGGTATAAACAAATAACTGTATTGGGGCATATTATTTCAGGTCAAGGCATATTGCCTGATCAAAGTAAAAATTGAAAAGATAAAGAATATGAAAATTCCCAAAAATGTTAGAGTTAAAATCAGTATTAGGTTTATTCTCTTACTATAGAAAATTTATTAAATAATTTTCATTTCTAGCTTTACCATTAACAAAACTTTTTAAAAAGGCGGAAAAAATTGTATGGACGAAATGTCAACAAAAGGTTTTTGGTAAAATTTTATCATTAATTCAAAAGGCGCCACTTTTACGTCATTTTAGTAACGAAGAAGCTATTTGTACTAGGCTTTATATTGACGCAAGTGATCTAGCAATAGGTGCGTGTTTAATGCAGGGGTTTGATAATGATATGTTGCCGGTGTATTTCGCTTCACAAAATTAACCGATGCGGAAAAGATGCTATAACAGAAAAAGGATGTTTAAGGTTAGTATGGGCTTTGAATTATTTCAAACATTATTTACGGGGTCTTAAATTTCAAATAGTGACAGACCATAAGGCATTATGCTGACTTAGAGAACGTAAAGATATGTCCGGTAGGTTAGCTAGGTGGGCTCTAGTAATACAAGCGCACGACTTTGACGTTATACATTGCTCAGGAAAGCAGAACATCCTGGCTGATTTTTTGAGTCGGAATCCGCTAATTGAACAAGAGCTTCCTCCGAGTGAACCGGTGGACGACGGTTTACAAGTGTATAAAATTTCGGTAATCCAGGTATCTCGCGAGCAGGGATTAGTGATTATTCTCGTAGATGGCGAAATGCAGTAGCGAGAAGTAATCAGGGTTCTTTTAAAGGATTTTTAGTATATAATAATTTATTGTACAAAAATATAAGAAAAAATAATGTAGAGAAAAAGTTACTCGTTTTACCTAAGTCGTTGTTTAATAATGTAATGTTTGAACTACATGACGATCCATGTACAGGAGGAAATGTCCTCCTGTACCTAATGAAAACATTGGCGAAGTTCCGTTCGCGATTTTTTATGCCTAATGTAATTACTGAAGTAGAAAGGTACGTGAAGAGTTGTGTTTATTGTCAAGAAAAAAAACCACATAATAAGGTTGTGCCATTGCAACCTATGATAGTCGAACGTTTATTTGATAGGGTCGAAATTTATAGTTTAGGTCCGTTTAACCGTTCGGAAAATGGTAATAGGTATGTCATAGCTTGCGTTGAATGTTTTTCAAAATACGCTGTGTGTAGAGCACTTCCCAGAGCTACGGCTCAAGCAGTAAGTGATTTTCTCGTACAAGAAATTTTCACGAAATTCGGTAGGGTGCGAAAATTGCTACCCGGTAGAGGCTCGATTTTTACGTCGAGATTAGCTAAGAACACGCTGAGAGAATTCGGTGTGCAAAAATGTCTTGCAACCACTATGCACCATCAAACGTTAGGTCTTGTAGAAAGATTAAATCAAACTATTTCACACATGTTAGCTAAATATGTAAACTCAACACACCGTAATTGGTGTCAATTTTTGCCATTAGTAGTGTATGCTTATAACTGTGCCAAACAAGCTTCCACTAAGTATTCACCATATTATTTAATGTTCACTAGGGAACCTGAAGTTCCGTCCGATGAAAGATTAAATCCCAACTTGAATATTGAAAATTTCGAAGTCAGGAGGAATAGATATAGTAATAATGTGAATATGGCACGAGAGAACTCTTGTAAAGCTCATTTGGCGCAGGCATATGATAAAAAAACACTTCTTCTAATTTTTTTAGACAGGTCAATTTGTATTATTGCATAACCCTAAAAGAGTGTCTGGAATAAGTAAAAAACTTAGCCGGCCATTGAAAGGTCTATATCGAATATGTAGAGGTTTCAGTAACAACAATTATTTAATAAAGGTGGTGAATGGAAGTCGAGAAATAACTGTCCATGTCAATCGGCTGAAACCTTTTATTTCGCGATAATTTTGTTGAGTTCATTATAATAAAAATCTATCTAAATTATTATTGTAAATATGTAAATGTTGTAAAGTGTCAAGAGGAAATAATTGTTATTTTCTGGTTTTAGGCTAAAATGAGGTGACATTAGACTGACATATATCAATCTGAAAGATATATGACTAATGTGAATATGTTTATAATAACGTAGGAACTGTCAATTTTTCGTTTGCGGTGTACACAGGGTTTTCGTCCAGGTCAGAAACTCACCCTAAGTCAGGCAGTACATTTATGCCCGTTTTCACCAACAGCCTCTAAACAGTAAACTAACTAAGGTTCCCTTATCTTAGGGGCTCCCTCAAATCATCCCCTAACCTAAATTCTGTTTCACCATCCTAAGGGCTTAACTAAGTAAGCGTCCCCTAGTTAGGTGACGTTTAGTGCGGAGGTACTACGTAAACGTTTATCGATAAATTATTTGAGTTAACGATTTTATTGATATTTAGTTGAAAAAACCAAATAAAACACTTAGATTAACGTTATTACCTCCAGTTTATTTTAAAAAAGGAGGGTACAGCTTGTAAATATTAGGTAAATTAAAAAAAGTTGCAAAGTTACTTTTTTGGCTGTATGGCAAATCTCAGTGCTTAAAAAATCGCTGTGACATTTTAATCTGTGGTCTTGTTTTTTCACAATATAATTTGTTTGTGCATGGGCTAGATCCCTTTGCCTTCCCCTAAGGGTAAGGAATAAAAAAAAATAATTTGTTTGTTGTTGGTTGTTATAAATAAATAAAATAATTGATTGAATTACTTCTCCAGCACAAAGAAACCATTTTAAATAAAAAGACAGATAGGGCTACAAATGAGGCGAAAACCAGTTCTTGGATAGCCATCACAAATTTTTATAATTCAGCGTACTTACCAGTCATCGTGGAATTCTAACAAATGTTCAAGATTTTGCAATATAAATAAAATACTCTGTTTTATATAACCTGTATCTTATGAAAAAGTCTTTGTCGTCAAATTTTTCAAAATTCTTCGATCTTTCCCGGTAAATACGAGGTCGTCTAAATACTGGTCACTTAAAAATTCTACATCTTCAAATGAATATCTTCAAATAAATCGTGGTCACTATCCATTTTTATCACTAGGCGTAATTATTGTTCGGAATTCGGAAGGATCTAAGGATCTAAGTCTTACGGGGTCGTCAATTCATCCCCTAAATTATAAGGGCTCCCTAATGCTGAAGGTGTCACTTGACCGTCAGTGAAAACAAAACTTGCGTTAGGTGCCCCTTAAATTCGCATAGGAGACACTTAAATTTTAGGGGCTACTGGTGAAATCGGGCATTAATCATCTAAATTTTGGAAAAATTTTATTTACATCAAACATTAAAAATATTAAAAATGATGGTATAAAGAGTGTTGGCAGAAATCGGGTCTCTGTGGAATTCTCATCTGCATGTGCAGCAAACGAGTTTCTCAGAAACCCGAGTCTTAAATCTCATAACTATATAGATTTAATTCCTACATATAATATAACAAGAATGAGGCTGATCCACGGGATCCCAACTTCTTGGTCAATGGAGGAAGTTGTATCAACAATCTCCACAAGCCAAGGTGATATAACAATTTTGAGAGCGCGTCGCCTAAACAGAAAAGTGTCCATGGAGTCTGGTTCCACTTGGACCCCCACAGGTTCTGTAGTGATCACTCTCTATGTTTACCTGATAAAGTGTATTTAAGTCATCACTAACCGTTGATCCATACATTTTGCCTTCCATACAATGCTTAAACTGTTGTAGATTTGGCCATGTGAAAGCCCAATGCCGATCCAGTGCTCGTTGCTTCAGATGTGCACAGTCTCACTCAGGTGACTCTTGTCGCATACTCTGAAGTTTCCTGCCTGCAATGCTACATATCATTCAAGGAAGCATCATCCCTCTTCCCTTCAGTAAAAAAATCGTACGCAGATGCTGCTAAAAGTTCTCCTTCACTGAATCTTTCTTACAAAAAGACAATATACAAACCATCAAAACCCAGTCCGTCTTTATCTGCAGGCTATGACAAATTTGCCCATAATGCTATTATTGCTAACCCTCCATCTTCTAAATCTGGTAACGCCTTCCCCCCTACTTCTTCCTGCTCCCCTAATGACAATTTTTTAGAACTCCTGATTTCCCTAGTTTTGAACATTCTTTCTAAATTTGAAGACACCCGACTACCGTCCTCCGTTGCTAAAAAGTTATCCTCTATTGCTAATCTTCTTCTTAACAATGGCCAGACTCCTTTATAAATTGTACTCTTCTGTAAAAATTTATTTCATCCCCCTGTTTTTGTAATGTTCAAGGTAACTCAATGCTCGAGATACTGCAAGTTCTACTCAGCTGATCGCTACAAAATTATTAACCTCGTGTAGTACGTGTGTTATGCGTGGCAACCCTATGGAAAGTGCATAATTGCATTCCCTCAGTTTTCATGGACTTTAGTTACACGTGTGCTTCATCAGCATTTAATTTTATTCCTTGTGAATTAGTGTTACTTATTTTTCCCACACTTTGTTTCCTAACTTCGGACAGAGCACATGTTTAGATTAGATTAAATTGTAATAATTATTTTATTAATTAAATTCTTTTTAAGTAAATTTGGTTTTTTTTGAGATCCTCGGCGCGACCATATATTTTTGGCGCAGTCGGTAGGATCGCTTAGGGATATAGAAACAGTATACGTATCCTGCGATAACGAACCTACAGTGTGGTTGTGCCCGAGGAGAATCCAGACATAGATTCGTTGAAGAAAATCGAATGTAAGTACTTTGAATCTTTAAAGTGTTTGCCATCCTTAGTTATAGTATTTCCTATCCTGTAATTCGAATATTAATTTCGCGATTTTTTTTTATTACGTTTATAAATAGTTTATTTTAGAGAAAGTTTTAACTCGTGTTCAAGATTTTCCATCCACGGGAATATCGTTCTAAGATTAGTGATAAGAATAGTCGTAGGTTTAATACAATAGACGAACGTAGAATATTAGAGTCGAACACCATGACGGACCAAGTGGACATTATTTTTAAATCCCTCAGATTGTTGCCCGAATTTGACGGGAACCCACATGTCCTGACGCGGTTCATAAATTTGTGCGATCAGTTGGTAATAGCGCATTTTGACTCAGAGCCTGGCCACGAGTTAGCTAATTTGGCATTATTTAACGGCATCCTTAATAAAGTTACGGGGCCGGCTGCTAGGCTCATCAACTCCAACGGTGTCCCGGATAATTGGCAAGGGATCCGTAGCGCACTTATAAATAACTTCGCAGACCACCGCGATGAGACCGCGCTTTATAATGACCTGTCGCTACAGAGTCAAGGGAATAGTACTCCCCAGGAGTTTTATGAACGGTGTCAGAACTTATTCAGCACGATCATGACTTACATAAGTCTTCACGAGTCCATACCTACCACGATTGAGGCCAAGCGAACGCTTTATTCAAAATTGACCTTGCAAGCGTACTTACGGGGTCTAAAAGACCCACTAGGGTGTAGGATCCGTTGTATGCGTCCCGAAACGATGGAAAAGGCTCTTCAGTTTGTACAGGAAGAATTAAACACCCTCTATATTCAACAACGAAATGAAGGCAGCTCAAATAGGAAAGACTGGAAAGACAGACAATTACAACCACCTCCTATTAATTTTAAAACTCCCTTTAATAACTACGTCCCACCAGTAAAATCATTTAACGTGCCGATGCAACCAATTTATAACGCCCCCGGCCCATCGCGTCAGCAAGGTATAACTATGCAAGGGTGGAGACCTGGCCCGAGCCCGATGCAACCACCAAGAGGTGAAACGCGCACGCAGCAAATGTTCCGTGCTCACCCTCATAATTACAACCCCCATAGTCAAGTGTTTAAAATGCCCCCTAGACCTCAGAACCAGACTTTTAACTCTAACACTCCGCGTCCTATGAGTGGCGTTACGCCTTTTGCAACGAGACATTTACCAGTTATGGGACACGATTGGAGAAAGCATGGCAACCCGCCGCCGACTAACTATTTTAAAACGCGCGAGGTTAACTTCAACGAATTAGGCGATTACTATTATTATAATACCTATCCAGAGTACGAACCGTATTATTCATACGATCCGAATCCGATGTACCCCGAGTTCTATGAACCTAATTACGAGTATAGTGAAAGCGCGAATATTGAGGACGTAGGAAATCCCGAAACTGAACAGGAGGATTTTCAAAAACCATCCAGTTCAGAAAAGCAAAAATAGAAGTAAATTTGCAGACACAGCGTCAGCTTATGTATGTACAAATTAATGAACCGCCCCTTAAGATCTTAGTGGACACAGGCGCCAATCAATCCTTCATAAGCCCGCAAGCTCTGCAAAATTATTTTTATAATGTGCCGCTAAACTACGAACCATTCGAAGTTACGAACTCCAATATGACGACTACACATAAGCATTCAATTACGCTACCTTGTTTTAATGAATACAAAGAAAACGGCGACATGACTTTATTCGTGTACGATTTTCATAAGTACTTCGATGGGTTACTAGGCTTAGATTTATTAACTGCTTGGGACTCTAACATAGACCTTAAGAACAAATTACTAACAACTAGAAATGCAAAGATACCTTTACAAATTTATGATTCTCGTAATGTCAACTTGTACGAAGACATAATTCCAGCTCAATCCACTAAGTTGATTCAATTACCCATTAATACTTCAGACGGAGATGTCTTAGTGCAAGATGAAATTATTTGTAGCTGTACTATTACTGATTGCGTGACTGCGGTAAAGAACAATCGTGGTTGGGTCGAAGTTTGTAATAATTCCGATAATGACATAATCTTTTCAATGGATAGGCCAGTCGAAGGCGAACTTTTTAACGCTGAGATTAACCATTTACAACACTCTCCAGAGCGCGTATCTGAAGTTTTATCTCGACTTAGAACTGATCATTTAAACCCCGAGGAGCTTGCTAATCTTCAGGCACTGTGTTCGCGTTACGCGGACGTATTTTACATAGATGGTGAACCGTTGACGTTCACAAATAAAATTAAGCACCGTATTAAAACCACAGATGAAGTTCCTGTTTACACTAAAAGCTATCGATATCCTTATATACACCGACAGGAAGTTAAAGATCAAATATCTAAGATGCTTGCTCAGAATATAATTCGACCATCCGATTCCGCGTGGAGCTCGCCGATTTGGATAGTTCCTAAAAAGGCTGATGCTTCCGGTAAAACTAAATGGCGGATAGTAGTAGACTTCCGAAAAGTAAATGAGAAAACCATTAATGATAAGTATCCTATCCCGAATATTACCGACGTTTTGGATAAACTAGGTAAATGTCAGTATTTTACAACATTAGATTTAGCAAGTGGCTTCCATCAAGTGGAAATGGACCCCTCAGACATTCCCAAAACGGCATTCAATGTTGAAAATGGCCACTATGAATATCTTAGGATGCCGATGGGTCTTAAAAACTCACCATCGACCTTCCAAAGGGTCATGGATAATGTGCTTAGGGATTTGCAAAATAACATCTGTTTAGTATACTTAGACGACATAATCGTTTTTAGCACCTCATTACAGGAGATGATGATTAATCTCGAAAAAGTATTTGACAGATTGCGCGAATCTAACTTTAAAATTCAAATGGATAAGTCCGAATTCTTGAAGTTAGAGACTGATTTCTTAGGACACGTCATTTGTAGAGACGGGGTGAAACCAAACCCTAATAAAATCAAGGCCATAAAAGAATATCCTATTCCAAAAACCCCGACAGAAATCAAACGCTTTTTAGGACTCTTAGGGTATTACAGGAAGTTCATCCCCGATTTCGCACGCATTACGAAACCGTTAACTCAGTGTCTTAAGAAAGGCTCGAAAATAACGTTAGATCCAACTTACATTAATTGTTTCGAAAAATGTAAAACACTTCTGACCAACGACCCGATTCTTCAGTACCCAGATTTTACTAGGGAATTTATTCTAACAACCGATGCATCCAATGTTGCCATTGGGGCCGTGTTATCCCAAGGTACTATTGGCTCAGATAAACCCATCGCCTTTGCCTCAAGAACTCTGAACTCTAGCGAATTGAACTACAGTACGATAGAAAAGGAGCTTCTTGCCATTGTGTGGGCTACTAAGTACTTCAGACCCTATTTATTTGGTCGCAAATTTAAAATTCTAACAGACCACAAGCCATTGCAATGGGTGATGAGTTTAAAGGAGCCAAATTCAAGACTTACAAGATGGCGTTTGAAATTAACTGAATACGATTTCGAAGTTGTGTTTATGCAGGGCAAATATAATACGAACGCGGATGCACTATCTCGCATTCAGTTAAATAACGAAGAACTTAGCTCAATAGTTGTGAATCCTTCCGAAAGGTCGGATAATTTAGACGATTCTAGAACCCTCACAGCTCTCGAAGGTGCTGATGATTCTAGAACCGTCACAGCTCACACTAGCGCGGAACACCCCATCTTGGAAGTACCCATATCGGAAGATCCACTAAATAGGTATACAAAGCAGATCGTTTTTAACATCGTGGGTGACATCAAAGGTAAGTCCGTAGTAACTAAGCCTTTCGATACTCACACCAAAACATCAATTCAGTTATCCGAATCTAGTTTAGAGCAGGACGTCATAGATGCAATTCGAGAGTATGTACATCCTAAAATAAAGACAGGTTTGCTTATTAATCCTTCTGATGCTATGACTAAAGTAATACCTATTATACAGAGAAATTTTAAAAGTTCAGCTATGAGTTTGGTTCTTGTAAAGAAAGAGTTAGAAAATGTGCGTGAGTACCTAAAACAACAAGAAATTATTAATCATTACCACGATGGTAAAACCAACCATCGCGGTATTAACGAGTGTTTCCTAGCTTTATCACGTAGGTACTACTGGCCTAAGATGAGGGAGCATATCACTAAATTCATTAATGACTGTACCATCTGCGGACAGGCTAAATACGATCGAAATCCAATCAAACAACAATTTCGAATCGTACCACCACCCAGCAAACCGTTTGAGCTAGTTCATATGGATTTACTTACTATACAGGGTGAGAAATTTTTAACAATCGTAGACGCATTTTCGAAGTATGCTCAGGCATATTACCTACGTGATGGAACTGCTATTAGTGTCGTTCAAGCATTTTTAACTTATTGCACGCATCATGGGATACCCATCACTATAGTCACAGATAACGGCCCTGAATTTATAAATCAACTTGTTACGGAATTTGTTAAACTACATAGAATTCAACACCACAAGGTTGCACCCCACACCCCTAATGAAAACGGTATTGTTGAGCGATTTCACTCGACTATACTCGAACATTTACGTATTTTAAAACTTGAACGTAAGGGTGAAGCGACTATTAACCTCATGCCGTATGCCCTTCTGGCATATAATAACTCCATCCATAGTTTTACTAAATGCAAGCCAATAGAAATCATAACAGGTCACTTTGACCCGCGGGATCCATTTGACATAGACCTTTCATCTCATCTTTTACAACAATACATGATAGATCATAAGAATAAAATGACTCATGTGTACAACTTAATGCACGAGTCATGTACTTCACTTCGCACCGATTTAACAAACAATATTAATCGTAATCGCAGTTCAGAAATAGAATACTCACCTGAACAACAAGTTTATATTAAAAATCCAGTCGCTTCCAGACAAAAACTAGCCCCACGCTTTATGCGAGATGAGATCATTGCCAATTTGCCTATACACATCTACACAAAGAAAAGACGTGGACCCGTCGCTAAGTCCCGACTTAAGAGAATACCTAATAGTAATCAATTGTTACAGGGCTCATCTAGTACTCCTTCTCCTCCTGCCGGTAACAGTACGAATGCAGGAGATAAACCTTGAGAACATCGATGAAGGCCCTGGTATTCTGCCCTTCAAATTAGGTCCCACTAGAATCATTTCACATTATCATTCATTTATCCAATCCATTAACCTACAGGATCTAGAAGCTAAAGTCGATTCAGTAATTAATCAATTAAATACCATAGAACCGGTGTTAAATAACAAAACTAGCTCATTATTCACCCCTCATATTCATTATTTAACTAATAAAGCTTATAGTGTGCTTGAGCAGTTACAAAGTTTTGAAGTAGGTCGCACTAAACGCGGATTAGTAGACGGACTTGGTAGTATAGTTAAAAGCATAACAGGAAATCTAGACCAGACAGATGCATTGCATTATAATCAAGCCATTAGGAACCTTAAAGATTCGGATAACCAGTTATTAATAGAACTAAATAGTCATGTAAGCATTTCTAAGGAATGGATGTCTCAATATTCTAATATAATAGACAATATTACTAAAAATCAAAATAAAATTGAACAATTAATAAATAAAATAAGCCAAGCAGAAGCTACTCGTGACTATGACCTGGTTAAATATGCACATTTAGCACAAACATTTCTAATAATTGGCGACAATGTTGATGCAATTACGCAAGAAATATTCCGATTGCAAAATATATTAGCTTTCATTAAAATGTCAATTCCGCATCATTCAATTATGGACAGGAAATCATTCGACACCATATTCAGCAAATTACGAAATTTATATTGTAGCGATAATTTGATTGAAGTTGATATCCGAGAATATTACGATATAATTCGAGTAGGCTATTATTATAAAGGTAATGAAATTATTTTAGTTTTTAAATTTCCTATTGTTTTATCTCAAATATATACTATGTATAGATTGTCCATGGTCCCTAATAAGTATAATGAAATCCTTTTATCTCCCTCCCCATTCCTGGCAATATACGGCAAAGAATTCAGGTACATGGAGGCTGAATGCCCGAAGACCACCAAGTGGTACATCTGCAATGGAAACCGGAGCGCACAGATCTCAGATAATGGAGATTGCATCCACCAACTTATCACCGAGCAACAAAAAACCACCACCTGCAAGTCAGTTCGAGTAATGCTTCAAGGGCCAGCCTATGACCAGCTCGACGAGAAACACTACGCTATCAGCTTTCCTATACCGTCGAGAATACATCTCTCCTGCGGACAAAATCTCTACAAGGAACTTAAAGGAAGTTATCTCGCAGTCATCCCGCAGGGCTGCTCCATCATCACACCCTACTTCGTCATCTCAAACATAGACGACCACATCGGAGGCCAAGTACTCAAGATCATGGACATAGCTTCAGAGAAATCATCGCGGCTGCCAGCATCCGCCATTGTTGAATTAAATTCAATCGACCTCGATCATTTACATGAAATCAACACTAAAGTCTCTGCGCAACAATCCGTCGATATCAAAACTGAAGCAATCGAGGACAGTATCTACCATACGACCATACCGCTATATCTTATAATAGTGGTAATTGGTGTATCCTGCACTGTTTTCCTGATGTACCGGAGACACTGGCTTCTCCAAGGATCTGCTGGAATAACTGAACGAGTGCCAACGGGAGTTTACGCGGTTCCTGGAACGAGAACAAGGGTTGACTTGGATCAACCCCCAGCTTCCTTCACATCTAAAGTGTTCAGTCGCTGTTCTACGGGGGGAGGTGTTATGCGTGGCAACCCTATGGAAAGTGCATAATTGCATTCCCTCAGTTTTCATGGACTTTAGTTACACGTGTGCTTCATCAGCATTTAATTTTATTCCTTGTGAATTAGTGTTACTTATTTTTCCCACACTTTGTTTCCTAACTTCGGACAGAGCACATGTTTAGATTAGATTAAATTGTAATAATTATTTTATTAATTAAATTCTTTTTAAGTAAATTTGGTTTTTTTTGAGATCCTCGGCGCGACCATATATTTTTCGTGTGTATACTAATACTTGAAATTGGCAGAAATAGTTATTGTGTAGTAACAACAGCTAATTGCCATAAAACTCAAAATAATAATAATATAATAACGTAGCAAATGTTATTATATGTTATCATAGAATGTGTGTTGGCATATATGTGTTAATGTTATATTCTAATATACTAGTATGTTCTTTCCTTTTCATATTGTGAATTATAATGGAAATGAGATGGCAGCCACTAGCAGATGAGATGGCAGTCACTTGTTGATGAGATGGTAGCCACTGAGGGATGAGGATTGATGACAACCCTCCCTTGGCAGTGCGAAAAATAATGAAATTAATATTATCTTGTCTTAAAAGAAAAACTTTGTAAGAAATTAATCCACCCAACCTTGTTTGTGTGAATAAATTGTGAAGGGCGGCCGATCGTCACGGCCTTAGGAAGCACGTCAGAATGCCGCGACATTTCAGTAAAGGGGTTAATATGAATTATTATGAATTAAGAAGAAAATACATTTAAATATACGTTTACATAACAGAAATAAAAGAATCAATATATTCTGACTTGCTCCATCAGATGAGCAAGATGTATTAAAAAAGCAATTAAATAAAAAATATAAAATTTATAACATTCTTTTCAATTACCACGAGTTGGCGGCAATTCCCGAGTGTACCTACACATTTTGGTTTGGGTTGATCTAACGATGGTGGAAAACGTCGTATAATGAAAGATTTCTGCCAAACCGCAGTAGACAACCACTGGTTGGGGTTAATAGCGAGTGTACAGTCAGCATCAAAAGTCATTTCCCTATTTCCAAAGCTCCTACACAGTACTGCACGCGCCAGAATTTGATGATCAGAATAAAAGTACAAAATTAACTGACCGCTCCCTTTTGTTAAGATGCTGAATACCAGGCATGCCAAGAAGCTAAACATCATGCCTGAAAAACTAGCTGAACACGAAAAAATCCATTACCAACTTAACACCGAAAGTTACGAAAATCTTTGAACATTTGGCTGTAGATTGAAGTGAAAACGTAGTTGTCATCAAACATAGTGCAATTTGTGAAATATTTTGTGATAAACT
The DNA here is from genome assembly GCA_923062675.1 of Marasmarcha lunaedactyla. Lineage (NCBI taxonomy): Eukaryota > Metazoa > Arthropoda > Insecta > Lepidoptera > Pterophoridae > Marasmarcha > Marasmarcha lunaedactyla. Next base: position 5,344,392 of record OV281344.1, read on the forward strand.
GATAACGGATTTATAATAATACCTGCTGATTCGTTATAAATTTAACGTGTGTATGTCTCTTTGTGTGATAGCGACATCTATAAAAGTTAACCTAAACTACTTCCTCATACGGGTTCAAAAAATCGACATAACTTCAAGAAGTGCGGATGAATATTTGCAGAGGCCGCTGTATCATCTTTGATCCCAAAGAAGATTTTTAGAGGAAGTGGTAAACAACATCGATGTTTTTAAGATTATTAAAAAATTAAAATAAACAATTTTAAATTTATATTTATATTTGTACTAGTGTATTTTATACCATTAATTTACTTTAAAAATTTTGTAGACGTACAACCTTTAGCTCTCGTTTGACATAATTTTTGTTAAAGATGTTTAAATTAATATACCTACTTTTTCTTTTTCTATATCAAATTGTTAAGGGCCAAATTATTTATACATAGAATTTAATTTAATGATTTAAAACAAAATTTTACACAATTTATGTTATTGTGAAAGACATCAATTAGATTATTTGCAATTGGAAAAGGATATAGATATTTTAATTTAAGATTTAATTGACGATCAATATCTAAACTCTTTTGACATAGATACATTTTGCTAAAAATATTTGAAACAGCCTAATTTTCCTTTTCTTTTCGTATATAACTTGTTGGTCAATTTGTTTTTACATGCAATGAATTGATTTTTTATACAATTTATTTTAGTTTGAAAGACATCAATTAAAATAGATAATTTGCAATCGTAAAAGGATATAGATATAAGATATACTTATGAAATCTATCTATATATATATAAAAATCAATGCCACTTTTCGTTGTAATTTTATAACTCAAAACGGGCTCACCTATCCAAACCAAATGTTTAGGCTTTGTTCGGACTATTTAGTAGATGGCTTATGTGAAGTTTGCAAAACTTCGAAGTTTTAAAAAAATCGGTCGAGCGGTTCTTCATTTATCACATTTTTTGTAACAAATTAATTCAATAAATGGCGGATCATTTTGTTAATGGGGATTTTGCTGTCAAATTGAAACTTTTTTCAGATGGGGATTGTGCTGTCGAATTAAAACTTTTTTCAGTGTTGACAGTACCAGCATGTTGTTATGTCATTCATGCGGTCATATATTGCTTTGTGTTTATTTTAGATTTTTTAGATTTATTTTGTTTTGAAAACCATGTTTTAATAAACTAATACTTTTAATATACTAATACTTGAAATTACCAGAAATAGTTATTGTATAGTAACAACAGCTGATTGCCATAAAACAATTAAATTTATTAACATATTGTTGAGTGCATTCATACAACCGGTGAGTCTTGAATTGTTCAAATGTACTATGTATATGCAGTCATATATATTTCCATACACACATATACGCACATGTATAAATACTGATACACCACTATTAATGTAGCAATTTGTTTTTAATTTGATTTATTCTTTTTTATATGAAGGAAAAATGTCAGGAGCCAGACGAGCAAATATAGGTTGCTGAACGCGTAATGCAAATGATGTGGCATTACTAAGACGATCACAGACTGCAGATGAACGCGCACAAGCGAATGCATCGCAGCGTGAACGTAATGCACGAAATAGATCTGTTGACCTCTAGCACAGCGATCAAGAATACATCGTGCTGTTTTGGCTGAAATGATGCGTGCTGCTTTTAATTACAACAGTCAGATTATGTACGGATACATTGGAATGATGGACGCAATATGTCCGCATTGTGATGCGGCTAACTTTCCAGGTGAAACATGTCCGGCATGTGTTGTGCTAATAGCAAAGTGAGATTGCCAGCATTAGAAACTCCTCCCGAACCATTGTGTTCATTTATTTTTGGGACATCTCAAACGTCGATGCACTTTTTGAGTCATATTCAACAATACAATTCGGCATTTCAAATGACTTCTTTTGGTGCTACTAAAATTATTTAAGGTAAATACTTCAACAGGATTGTCCCATGTTTATATCTATATGAATCATAAAGTATTCGATAGTTATAAAAATTCTGATCCAACATCTACCTAAAATGGCATACATGTTACAGATTCAGGGCCAGATTTATCATCGAGCTGGTTCGTTATTGCCATACCCCGAAGCTGATTATAAATTTTTGCAAATTTATTTTATTTCTGATGAAAATCGTGAATTGGATCAACGTTGTGCAATTATTTCGAATACAAGATGAGAAATTATTCGTGAGCTACAAAGGTTTTTCCATCAGCATAACGCACTAGTTCAATTGTTCAAAATTGCTCTCGATCGTTTGCCATCTGATAATCACAAAATCGTAATAAGGGCTGATAGAACACCTTTTGGAGAGCATGCAAGGCGATGCACCTTGCACCAATGCACCGACAATTGATGAGGTTGCAATTGTATTTCTTGGTGATCAGTTTCAATCCCGTGATATTCTACTTCATCGCAGAAATGAGCAATTGCAACGTGTTTCGGAACTCGTTCGGAATCGTAGTTACGATGCATTATAATACCCAATATTGCATTGGAAAGGTGACGATGGCACCATATAAATATACCAATGATTGATCCACGAACAGGTAAATAATTGACCTATTTTCAGTGTGTTGACAATTCATTTGTATAATTTTCTAAAGTCACATTTTGCTCTTATTTTCAGGTCTACATGTACAGAAAAAAGTTAGTGCCATCAATATTTATTCGTATCGATTGATGGTTCGTATACAAGAACAAAATTATATCTTGAGATGTGGTAAACTATATCTTCAGTACATCGTTGATATGTATGCCAAAATAAAAACTGAACGTCTTAATTTTATTCGTTTCAACCAAGCAAAATTAAGATCCGAAGAATATATTCATTTGCAAGATGCGACAGCGAATGATGCTAATGTTAATGACATCGGACGTTTAACTATATTGCCATCTTCGTATATTGGTAGCCCACGGCATATGAACAAATATGCACAAGACGCAATGTCTTATGTACGAAAATACGGTCGACCGGATCTGTTCATTACATTTACATGTAATCCGTAGTGGGATGACATCAAAAACAATTTATTTGAAGGACAGTCTACAACTGATCGTCATGACATTACAGCACGTTTCATTCGGCAAAAATTGAAAGCACTTATGAATTTAATTGTGAAATTATGTGTATTTGGAGAGGTGCGCTGCCATATATACTCCATCGAATAGCAAAATAGGGAATTGCTGCACACACATATATTAATTTGGCTGGTACATAAAAATACATAAGGTGATAATCGTTGGGTGGTTCCATATTGTCCATTATTATCGAAAATATTCAATGCTCATATAAATTTGGAGTATTGTAATTCAGTCAAATACATTAAATATATTTGCAAGTATGTAAATACAGGGAGCGATATGGCTGTTTTCGGTGTTGCTGGTGATAATAGAAATTATGAAATTACTCAGTATCAAATGGGACGCTATATTAGTAGCAATGAAGCTGTCTGGAGGATTATGTCGTTTACAATGCACGAAAGAAATCCTATGGTTGTTCACTTGGCTGTGTATCTTGAGAATGGCCAACGTGTTTATTTTAATGAAGAAAATGTATTGGAAAGAGCAGCCCAACCACCAGCGACTACGTTGACCGCTTTTTTCAAATTTTGCGAAACTGATACATTTGCGATAAATTTGTTATATTCTGAAGTGCCTCAGTATTACACATGGAATGTGTCTTCGAAAAAATTTCAATAACGTAAACAAGGAAAAGCAGTCGATGGGCATCCAGGCTTTTCCAAACAGATGCAATTGGGAGAATATATACAGTACATCAAAACAATGCTGAGTGTTTTTATTTGCGTTTGTTGTTAGTTAACGTCAATGGCCCAAAATCATTTCAAGAATTGAGAACAGTCAACGGTCATTTGTGTCAAACATATTGTGAAGCATGTCAACTCTTGCATTTGTTGGACGATGATGCACATTGGGATTCAACACTTCATGATGCATCTACTTCTGCTCATCCACAACAAATACGAATGCTATTTGCCATTATATTATCAACATGTATGCCATCAAAATCCACTTGAATTATGAAATAAATATAAACATTATATGGCAGAAGATATTTTAATTCATATGCGTCATCATGCAAGAAATCCTGATTTGTTGATTACCTTGGAAATGTACAACGAACCTTTGATAATAATTGAAGATATGTGTCTAACGATTGCAAATAAAGCATTAGTACAATTGGGTGTGACCGCACCAAATCGTGATATGCTGATTTGTTTGATCGTGAATTGCAACGTGAGCAGGAATTCAATTCTAATGATTTGCGTTTATTTGTACAATCGAATATAACCAAATTGAATATTCAGCAAAAACATGTATATGACTCAATCATGCAAGCCGTTTGCAATAATGCAGGTGGATTATATTTCTTGGATGCACCTGGTGGTACAGGCAACGTTCGTTATATCATTGATTTTAGCGACCGTTCGATCGGAACAGAAAATTGCATTGGCACTTGCATCATCGGGAATTGCTGCTACATTATTAGAAGATGGTCGGACCGCGCACTCTGCATTAAAATTGCAGTATGTACAGGTGACTGAAACTCCAACTTGCAATATTTTGAGAAATTCTGCTATGGCAAAGTTCTGCGACTAACGTCAATTATTTTATGGGTGGAGTGTACAATGGCGAATGAAAAATCATTAGAAGCATTTAATCGAACAATGCAAGATACACGTGGTAATCAACAGCTTTTTGGTGGTGCTTTGATATTACTGTCAGGGGATTTTCGTCAAACATTGCCTGTCATTCCTCGATCAACTCCTGCTGATGAAATAATTGCCTGTTTGAAGTCATCAGTTCTTTGGAGATATGTACAAAAATTTACAATGAACATTAATATGCGCATTCACCTACAAAATGTTTCAGCTGCCCATGAGTTTTCAAAACAATTGTTAGAAATTGGTGATGGCAAAATACAAATCGAGAGTACCAACGGATTGATCACTGTACCGAAAAAATTTTGTACAATTGCGCAATCGATAGATGAGTTGATTGAATGTGTTTTTCCGAATATTCTTCATAAATCAATTGACAGTGTTATGAATCAGATGAGGCAATGAATTATCCAATTGAATTTTTAAATTAATTGGATCCAGCTGGTAGCCACCGCATTGCTTGAATCTGAAAGTTGGTTCTTTGATTATATTATTGCGAAATATTAATCTACCAAAACTGTGTGCAACCAAAATGGCACCAGATTGGCAGTGAAAAAGTTATTGCCAAATTTGATCGAAGCTACCATCTTAACTGGTAAATCAAAAGGAGAAGTTTATTTGATACCGCCTATCCTTATGATTCCAACTGATATGCCATTTGGGTTCAAACGATTACAATATCCTGTGCGTTTATCATTTGCGATGTCCATCAACAAGGCCCAAGGGCAAACACTTCACGTTTGTAGTGTGAATTTGGAGGAATCATGTTTTTCACATGGCCAACTTTAAGTTGCCTGTTCCAGAGTCGGTACCCGTTTGTTTATTCATACTCAAAATGGAAAAACAAAAAATATTGTTTATCCAAATGTTTTGGATTTAGTTTTAAAATAGCTAGCAATCAATAAAATATTTTTTGTTTGAATAAATGAATTTGATGTTCCAATAATTTTTTTTTTTTGTATTTCATTTTATACGTACCGACGCACGTACCGGGCCGCTAGTTTAATATAATGTTAAACTTGCATCTCTCCACTGTAGTTTAATTTCATATATTTTTTAAATATTAGGTCTTTACCTATGAAATTGCCGTTTTTCACGAAATAAATGAAGCGTAATATTTTTATATATTTTTTATTTCTATTAATCAAAATAATCACCCATGCAATCAATGCATCTTTGCCAACGCATTGGTAGCTTATTGATGCCTTTTTTGAAGAAATCAGCTGGACGGGAGGCAACAAATTGTTCAAAGGCATTTTGTACTGCCTCTCGGGTATTGAATTTTTTTCCCGCCAAGAAGTTATCCAAATTCTGGAAAAAGTAGAAGTCTGTAGGCGCAAGGTCTGGTGAGTACGGCGGATGACGGAGAACTTCCAACCCCAACTCTTGTAGCTTGGAGACCGTCTGCTGTGCAGTATGAGGTCGCGCGTTGTCGTGCAGGAGCCGAACGATTGACCAAAGCTGGTTGGAGACGTGCAAGCTTCTCCATCATTGTGTTCAGTTCTTCACAGTACACATCTGCAGTAATGTTTGTCCCGTTTGGCAAGAAGCTGTGATGAATTACACCCGCGTTAGACCACCAAACAGTGACCATCACTTTTCTAGGGGTAAGTTTTCGTTTAGGGCATTGTTTGGGTGCTGAACCAGGGTCCAACCAACTTGCTGAGTGCTTACGATTATCAAACAGGATCCATTTCTCGTCACAAGTAACAATGCAGTTCAGAATTCCTTCATTTGTATGCCTGCTGAGCAGTGCAAGGCACGTCTCCACGCCTACTTCGCGCTGGCGGTCATTGAGTTCGTGGGGTACCCATTTGTCAAGCTTTTTTACCTTGCCAATGTGACGCAAATGGACCAATATTGTTTTGATGCTAACGTCGAAAGCTGCTGCTAATTCAGCCGATTCATGAGTTTCATCAGCTTCCACAATTGCCTTTAATTCGTCATTGTCGACCAAAGTTTTCGGACGACCACGGGGTTCATTTTTCAGGTCAAAATTTCCAGAACGGAAGCGGGTAAACCAATAACCGGTGGTGCGTTCGTTTGTAGTGTTCGCTCCTTAAACGTCGTTGATGTTGCTTGCCGCTTGTGCCGCTTTGCTGCCACGACGGTACTCATACTCCATAATTACTCGAATTTTTAACTTATCCATGATGACGAAAAATGAATGCATTCGAATGCGTTGAAAACAAAACACTAACTATTAAACAAATGACGATTTTAGAAAAAGAATTCCATGTTTGTCAAGTAAAATTAATTTGAAATTAGAATTATCAGTAAAAAAAAAATATTTTCATTTGAAATGGCCAGTACGGAAAGACGGCAGTTTCATAGGTAAAGACCTATTATTTTATAGTATTAAGATTACATATTACCAAACATTAATTGTATATTAATTAATTAATTAATTAATTAATTAAAAAATTTAATTAATTCATTCCATGAGACCACCAGCAAGAGTTCGACTTTAATACAAACTTAACGAATACAGCAAAACCCATAGATATGTAATTGACACCAAAGTTAAAAAAACAACAAACATTTAAGAACACCAAATCTGTCTACACCCAAACCCCATACTTCTACATGGGGTTCATCTAGTAAACATAATGTAACTCCAAAAAGTACTTGTGTCGACGCGCCTTCGCAAAAAAGAAAGCAAATCGTTCGCTCGTCCCAATTGTTCTTATAATATTTAAGTCAATGTAGCGACTGACTAGAAATCGAATATGCTAGATCATTCTGCCCATTGTATCTCAGTGTTCAACGCCTATATAAGTTTTATCGCAATCCTTTTGTTTTAATTAATTAGCCTCTATAAAAATTAAGCATCAATAAATACAAATGTAAAAAAAAACAAAATTCAATACACATAAACGGTTACTAATACCAATGGCCAAGTCTACACGTACTCCGGATTTGCAAAGTAAAAAGGTACAAAGTATTTATTTTGGCAGATGAACAAGGTAAAAAGCTGCAACCCTTACATCAAAATCTTATGGGCTGAAAGTACAAAGTCTCTGGTTTCAACATCTTCTTTCGGTTTCGACTTCTGCTTCAACATCAGTTTGAGGACTTCTGCTTCAGCATCAGTTTGAGGACTTCTGCTTCAGCATCAGTTTGAGGACTTCTGCTTCAGCATCAGTTTGAGGACTTCTGCTTCAGCATCAGTTTGAGGACTTCTGCTTCAACATCAGTTTGAGGACTTCTGCTTCAGCATCAGTTTGAGGACTTCTGCTTCAACATCAGTTTGAGGACTTCTGCTTCAACATCAGTTTGAGGACTTCTGCTTCGGCATCAGTTTGAAGACTTCTGCTTCAGCATCAGTTTGAGGACCTCTGCTTCAACATCAGTTTGAGGACTTCTGCTTCAACATCAGTTTGAGGACTTTTGCTTCAGCATCAGTTTGAGGACTTCTGCTTCAACATCAGTTTGAGGACTTCTGCTTCAACATCAGTTTGAGGACTTCTGCTTCGGCATCAGTTTGAAGACTTCTGCTTCAGCATCAGTTTGAGGACCTCTGCTTCAACATCAGTTTGAGGACTTCTGCTTCAGCATCAGTTTGAGGACTTCTGCTTCAGCATCAGTTTGAGGACTTCTGCTTCAGTATCAATTTAAGGACTTCCACTTCAGCATCAGTATAAGGAGTTCCACTTCAGCATCAGTATAAGGAGTTCTGCTTCAGCATCAGTTTGAGGACTTCTGCTTCAGCATCAGTTTGAGCACTTCTGCTTCAGTATCAATTTAAGGACTTCCACTTCAGCATCAGTATAAGGAGTTCTGCTTCAGCATCAGTTTGATGACTTCGGCTTCAGCATCAGTTTGATGACTTCTGCTTCAGCATCAGTTTGAGGACTTCGGCTTCAGCATCAGTTTGATGACATCGGCTTCAGCATCAGTTTGAGGACTTCTGCTTCAGCATCTAATTTAAGGACTTCCGCTTCAGCATCAGTATAAGAAGTTCTGCTGCAGTATCAGTTTGAGGAATTCTGCTTCAGCAATAGACTCGCTTGTAATAGACTTTAGATGTTTACACTAGTCTTGCTTGCAATCGACTGCAGTTCTAATAATTTTTTTTGTTCCCCTCAACGGAGAGGGCAGGGGGATGTAAAAAATGCTCTTACGCATACCCCGCGCGCGTGATCGGAGTTATGTGGGACTCGTCACTCCGAGCCTACCAGAGCCTCTACCCACTAAAAAACCCCCAGAATGACTCGTGAAATCTTTTTTTGCCACACAGCCTTCATCTGAGCCATGACCAATTGGAGAGACAGGCCGCGCTAGCGGGGCCCAGAAGGGGTCACCCGCTGGGAATTACATAGCACTGAAGGTGAATTCATAGCACTGAAGGTGCTCAAAATGAAAAGAATTAATTCGAATTTAAATTCGAATTAGAATTTGCGGTCGGAAGGGCTTCGAGATCTAGCGTCAGCTGCGTCGCTACGGGTTCGTGTTTGCGTTTCTCGGTCTAGCGACTTTGAACTTTGAATCTATGACAGGAGTAGTATACGAGAATGAATCTCGAACTAGAGGATTGGGGTGGATTTCGCAGCGTTAGAAGAAAGCTTCCGAGAGTATTTTGAGGTGCTGTTGCACTGTAGGTAGTTCAAGATCTCTTAGTAGTAGTAGTAGATCGAAGAAGTTACGCACGTACCAAGGTGCGTTTGTGGCCCTGCGGCAGAAGAGATTTTGAACTACCTGCAGTTTGTGCAGGACGGCGGGTTTGGCGTGGGCAAAGATTGACGAGGCATATTTCATGACGGGTCTAACGCAGGTCTTATAAAATTTCTGAAAGACATTTTACTTTTTCTACCTAACATACTATATAGGCGGCCTAAGTAAAAACGGGCGAGTTTCGTTACTCTATCGACGTGTGGTTTGAAAGAAAGCCTCTGGTCTAAGGTGACGCCAAGGTATATAGTACTGCGCTTCCAGGAAAGGGGAATGCCAAACATTCGGATGTGGAGATTGTAATCGGCGATACGACGGTGTTTGCAGTCGAAGTAAACCGCAGAACTCTTGTCCGGGTTAACATCGATGCGCCATTTTTGAAACAATGTACCGAGGGCCTTTACGGCCTTTTGGAGTCTGACGAGACCCGGGACACTGAGGCCTTTGGTGTAAAGGGCGGTGTCGTCGGTAAAGAGGGCGAGTTTCGGTGGGACGGGAATATCGTTAGTGTACACGGTGTAAAACAGAGGGGCGAGGACTGAGCCTTGAGGGACTCCAGCCTTTATGGGACGAGGCGCGGAAAGCGTGACTTCATTTTTGAAACGAAACGTGCGGTCTTTGAGAAACGACGCGATAATCCTAACTAGGCGATCTGGTAAGCCTATTTTGTATAGTTTATAGACGAGACCGCTGTGCCAGACTTTATCGAAATCCTTGGCTACGTCAAAGAAAACTGCGACCGTTTTAAAACGCCGCTGATTCGATGGACTTGCTGAGTGCTTAGCGCGAAAGCCGAACTGATGGGGAATAATGAGAGGATCACCATCCGTTGGAAACAGATGGTTCCGCATTCGAGAGATTATGACTCTCTCGAGAAGTGTAGACATGGCCTTGAGGCTCTGTAAGACTGATAGGTCTGTGATTAGCCTGGATATTCAGAGGTTTACCCGGCTTGGTCATGCCTATGACTGTCGCTTCTTTCCAAGCTTTTGGAAAGTAGCTAAGTTCGAAGCAGACATTGACAATTATAGCTAATAAGGAAAGCACCTGTTGAGGCAGATGCTTAAGTGCGTGGTTGGAAATTCAATCAGCACCCGGAGCCTGTTTGGACTTTTGACTTCTGATGAGAAGCGAGATTTCATCATTAGAGACTGTGATGGCGGTGATGGGGAGACAGTCCCTGAGGAGGACTTCACCTCCACCGCCTGGATGTGGAATGGATCCGCGGGTTTCGTGTTGGGCGAGCATTGTGAGGCAATGTTGCCGGCGAAGCATTCGGCTTTCTCTTCGTCTTCAAAGGCGGTAGTGCCGTCGGGACCAGTGAGAGGAGGAACGTAGGAAGCGGCGTCTACGCGTAAGGCTCGGGCTATTTTATAATACGCTTGGTGGGACGGGGAGATATTCTCCATGAGATCGTTCATCTGAGCGTCTCGGAGTTCCGCAAGGCAAGACCTAACTTTACGTTGCAGCTTATTCCCAGCTGATCTATAGGCAGGCGTGGGATAGAATTTGGCTCTCCGGAGAGGCGTTCTTAGCTTTAATGAGATTGCGGACGGCTAAGGGAAGCGTGGGTTTGACTTGTTTAACGATTTTTTCGTTATCTCTGATGGCTAAGTTGATAGCAACAGTGAGGGAATCGACTAACGAGTCTATTTTGTCCGGGCTATCTAGAGAGTCGGGCGAGATCGCGAGCGAAAGGCTGAAACTAACGTATTTTTAAAGCCTTTCCAGTTGGTAAAGGTTTTAGGAGAGGTGTCGTTAACGTTGGGCGATCCTAGCACGAGGGTAACGGGGCGGTGATCAGAGCCTAGGTCATCGAGTGGTTCGATAGACCTGAGATCAAGGTTGATATGCTTAACTATTGCAAAATCGAGGATGTTGGGAGAATGGTTCGGGTTGTCGGGATAATGAGTGGGAGTGACGGGAGAGATGACGTCTAAGGCAAGTTGCTAAGTGATGTTGAGGAGAGCGATACCGCTGGTGTTGGTCGAACGGCACGTCCAGTCAGTATGTTTAGAGTTAGTCTCCGAAGGGCGAGAATGGCCTCAAAGTCGCTGCGGATAGGTCTGGTGCCACTAGGTATGTAAATTGAAGCTATGATGACGGTCGGATGACCAGTCATAGCCAATCTACACACAGTGGCTTCCATGTTGAGGAGAGGAGGGGTACGGAGGATGAGTTGTACTAACAAAGATGTAACTAATGAAATAAAACAGAAATATTATTCAAGTCCAATTAAAAATACTTGATAAAATTGTCTAAAATTGATATAAAATCTTGTACACGCATTGATAGTATTTAGTACCGGCCTAGGCCCTCCAGACAATACGCGGATGATTACGTTTTGTTTACGTCAAAGAGAACAATTACCGGTGCTTCGGGTGATATGCAACAGGCTTTTGATTTGTTTGTTAATATGGCAGAAAAATTAGGGTGTCAAATTTCAATGAAAAAAACAAAGATATGCACATTTAGTAGGGGTTTTAACAGGCAGCTGGCGGAAATTAAAGTAGATAATAATTGAGGTAGTTCAACATGTAAAATATGTGGGAGTTTGGTTTTGGTTTCTTTCTTAAAATTATTACGGAGTACTAAATGGGGTATACATGCGAAGCATCTGCGACTTCTTTATGTATCAGTTATTAGAAGAAAAATAGATTATGCCTGTTATTTGTATGACTGTAGTGTTCAAACTCACTTATCAAAGCTAGATAGACTGCAAAACCAATGTCTTAGAATAATAGGTAGTTTTATAAAAATAACGCCGATACATACTATGGAGAGCGAATTATGTGTATCGCCCTTGAGAATTCGTAGAAAATATCTGGCTAGCAAATTTTGGTTACGTTCAAAGTCTCTTAAAAATAATGTAAATATAAAACTTCTCCAACGTCTTTCCAAACTTTGTCAGGGAAATCACTGGTCAAGAAAGCGAGAACCTTTATTAGTTGACGCGCATAACTTTCTCAGGGATACCAATATTCATGTCAGTTCAAGTTTAGATACGTACGCTTTAGATACATGGGTGGAAAATATTGATATTTCTGATTGCATTAAACCTACAATTAATGGAATTATTAGCAAAAGAGCCTTACCTTCTGGAGATATTAAAAAAAAGTTTACTAAATACTGTATCGAAAAATATTCTTCATTCCATCAAATATATTGTGATGCGTCTAAAGATGGAACTTCGCTGGGCGTTGCGTTTTTGGATCCACGGCTCAGTGTTCGTGCTAAATTCAAAATTAAAAGTGATATTTGTATTATGTATGGAGAACTTATAGCTATTTCTGAGGCTTTGTCATATAGTCAATCTTTGAACTCTAACAATATTGTAATATTTTCTGACAGCAAAAGTGCCCTTTTGCATTTAGCTCGATGCACCTCGAACAGTCGAGGCACACCGGTAGCATACAGCATATGGGACACTATTGAAAAACTGAGACGTAGAACCAAAAATGTTATGCTTCAGTGGATTCCTTCACACTGTGGCATTGAGGGTAACGAGGAGGTTGATATTCTATCCAAACAAGCCGCTCAAGACGGAATTCCTACCAGCTTTTTGCCATTTTACACAGACCTAGTTCATACAATCAAAAGACAATCTTACTTGAATTGGAAATAATACTTTGATGAAAAATCCTTACAGTTATGTATTTGGTATAAAACAATTCAAAACGACCTCCCTCGATATCCTTGGCTCGAGAAACTAGACATGAGTAGAATGGCATTAGTAGCAGCTTTTAGACTCCGATCGGGACACATTCCATCTAATGGTTTTCTAAACTTAATGAAAAATCGTGAAACACCAGACTGTGAACGATGTGGTAGAAAAGAAGACGGGCCTTCTCCTAATGATATTATGTGTACGGACCGAAGCATTGAGAAGTCAATTGTTTCTGGAGCATTCTGTAGATTTAAAAGAAATTGGAGTATGTAATATGATATTGGCCTCTCCGGCATCTAGGGAAGCTAAAACATGGTATAAAATGTATTACCGTAGATTTCTAAAGTTTACTTTGTAAGTTGATTTAAAGATAAGTTATGTTATAAGGTAAATTGTATAAATAATTTTGTATAATTAACTGAGTGTCATGTTCAAAATTGAACAAACTCATTAAATAAAGACAAAAATAGACAAAAATTATTCAGAGCCGTGAGCAGGCTCTCACCCTGCAATGGGTTGAAAATGGGTTGATGATGATAATTCAGAGCTGTGGTTGGGCAGTGGCCGCACCCCCCCAGATGGTTGCCCGCCTTGTCGTGGCGGGGGGGCTTAGTAACCGTGGACTGGTCACCCACGGTGAACTAAGAGGAAACCAGGGCCGGCCTGTTTGGGCCGCCGGCTGGCCCGAAGAGGGTGCTCCCAGCAGGCGGAACAACTTTGCCGCTTGCCCTATCCTCTGCGGCCGAGGTGTGGTCCGTGGTAGAACCACCGACCTGATCTGCCACCGGGTACCAGTTATCTGGTATCCATGGCCTCCAAGTAGCAGACTCGGGGGGAGTCTGCTACAGCACTGGTGGAGGCCGAGGAGGGAGGCGCACCTTACCATCTGGTGCGCCCATCGTGGAGGGCCTTCGGGCTTTCGCGATGGAGCCGCTTGCTTCGCCGGCGGGGTCGCGGATGTGTGCGAAAGCGTTCCCGTAACCCCGTCACAAGGCGGTGAAGAGGAAGATGGGGGGGTTTTTAGTGGGTATACCGTGGGTCTCATTAGCCTATACGGGAGTCCCACATAACACACACATAAAAATATGCAACGTTATCAGTTAATTGAACAGCTCTAGGGAAAAAATAGTAATTTATATTTTTGATCGGTCTTGAAAGCAAGGTTTTAATTTTATTAATACTTTTATTATACTAATACTTCAAATTGGCAAAAATAGTTATTGTGTAGTAACAACAGCTTAGTGCCATAAAACTCAAAATAATAATAATAATAATAGCTCTAGTAATTTTCAATTCGCAATGCGATATTGCACCTTAAGCGGGTTCCAAACTAAAGTTTGTCTTGTTTATAAACAGTAGGTTTATGAACTATTGTATTGTTTATAAACTTACAGAAGCTCATTGTATTTCGTCGCTGTTAAAAAAGTTATCCAGATGGAATTCAAACGCAACTGTGTCATTGCCAATGACATATTACATAGAGACAGGTTATCCGCTCTCCAAAATCGCAACGCAAATGCAAGGCATTTACCGGCTATTTGACTCAGTCTTGTGCAACCCAGTGTCACGGCTAAACATCAAACAAAACTTATTCCCTATTCTGTATTTCAATACCGTACAATGCCTTTTTGTATGTTTAGACAGTGTACTAATTACACTGTTACTGTTAAAGATAGAATAAACGCTTCTTTTCATGCGTAAGTACATTTTTTTTTTTTTATTTCTTATTTATTATTTTATTTTTCTATAAAATAAATTAATTATGCTAATTATAAAATAAAAAATTACGTTTTAAAATTGACATGGCTATTCGTTTCAACAAACTCGAAGAGCGAGATGTAATATGATTTTGTATGTGGGAGTAAAAGAGACAACGCTATAGAGTTTCGACAATTAGCGTACTACGTCACGTTCGCTCACGACCAATTGGTGCGAAGCAACGTCACGAAGTACATAGGTATCTCTTTCTTACAACTAGTGAACTTTTACAAATTACATTACTCTATATATCGGGTAGGTATCTATAGTTACGTTGACGCCGTTTTTTTGTGCGGTAATGTTTGGGTATGACTTGTGTATATGTAATATGTCATTGGTCATTGCTTTGTATTTGGCTGGCAAATCGCAAGCAGCCATTGTTAATGAGCTACGACATTTACATCTAAACAAAATGTTTGCGTATCGGACCATCACGCGTTACAAAAATTCCGGTTAGAATCAAAAAACGCCATGGAGGTGGACATCCTACAACAGCAACATCATCAGAAATGGTTCGAAAGGTAAAGGCTAGAATTGAACGAAATCCACGACAAAGCGCCTTAAATTGGCGAAAAGTCTTAATGTATCTGCCCGGAGCATAGGGCGCATATTAAAAAATAAACTGTAACTGAAGCCCTACAAAATACAAACAGTGCAAGACTTGACACTTGCACAAGAGGCAAGTCGCCTTGAAAAAGCTAAGGAGTTAAAGCACCGGTACGTTCGTAGCGAGCTCGAAAATTTGGTATTTTCCGATGAAAAAATTTTTACGGTTCAGCAATATGTGAACAAACAAAACGATGTCGTTTGGTTAAAGTGTAAATCAAACGACAATTTAGACGAACGAATTGCTCTGCGAAAGCAAGCACCAGCATCAGTGATGGTTTGGCCGCGGTAACTGCTACGGGACGTTCACCTCTCGTTTTCATAGAACAGGGTGCAAAGATAAACCAGCAAAACTACCGTGAAAAGATTTTAAACGTTTTTTTGTTACCTTGGGCACGTAAGCAATTCGGTAAAAACCATTGGACGTTTCGGCACCATCCCACAAAGCCCGTGAAACCCAAACTTTTTGCAAGAAAAAGTTCCGAGCTTCATTTTTATGCAACAATGGCCACCATATTCCCCGGACTTAAACCCAATAGAATTTTCCATATGGTCAATCTTGGAGGCCAAAGTGTCAGTAAAAAAATATGAGACGATCGACGCCTAAAAAATTGCTCTTCGCCGAGAATGGAACAAAATACCAGCAGACCACATTGCAGCGTGTGAAGCCTTCTTGGACAGACTCGATGCTGTTATCCGCGCTAAAGGTGACCACATCGAGCAATAACTTTTTCTTTTTAATTTGAAATGTTTTTTTTATATACTGAAGTTTTTTAGATAAAAGAAACAAAATTGTCAAAATTACAGCATTTTTAACTGGTAACACTTCGAGTGCCGACCTCTGTATTTAGCCCTTATTGTACCCCAATTTTATTTCGTCCCATATTATCCTAACCAGGTATTTAAATATCTTATTTTGCAAAACATAACTCAAGTAATAAATTATATAAATTTATATTTCTATAAATCAAAAGTAAAATATAAGAACGTAAAATAAGTCAAACATATTTGAAAAAGTATCAAAACCTATCCGGACGCGCTACTTGACGGCCAGCGACTGTATAATACAGCACTGCAGATGTGTGCGTGTAACGGACACGTGTGCGTGATGCAGTTTACCTAATTCGGGAGAGCGTTGATTTGTATCAAGGCTCTTAAGAAGTTCGTTTGATCATATAGGATATTCGTTTATTCTGGATTTCATATCAAACGGTTACCTTAATGGCCATAATAGAAGCTTTGCTTACTTTGTTTGTCTAGAAATTTTATGATTTCAATTTATTTTTGGGTTATTCTTTGAGAGTTAAATGAACCACTAATAATATTACTTTTATGGTCAAGAATTAAGAGATATAAAGTATCGTTCGTTTATTATTGTAAAATACCCCAAAGGAGAGCTGTATTATCTATATTTTCATACATAAATTGAAAAGCATGAGAAAATTGTATCTCTTTATCCACTAAAGTGATATTTTTAGTGTTTTTATCTCTTAGTGATTTATCTCTTAAAGAACGACTCTTTTACAGTACTTACACACGTCATATTATGCATTCGATTTTTTTACACAGTTATCAGCTGTATAGCTTACAAATTAAAAGAAACACACTCAAAATCTCTCTCACTTCCAGACATCAGAAATGGAATGCACGAACCCTTGTGAAATGAGCGGGCCAGAGATGCACACCAACGCGTATTGCCTGCTGGTGCCGGAGACCAGCGAGTTCCGGTGCCAGTGCAAGTCCACGTCGCATGCCGGAAATATATAACTTAGACCAAAAGAATCAGTTTGTTTTGTTATTGAGTAGTTGTATGTAAATCTTTATAGGTTGCGGTCTTTGATTACTGAGAATCTTGTTGTTTTCTATATATATATAGAAAACAACAAGATCCTATTTATTTAGATTAGATCCTATTTACTTAGATATTAAGATATATATTTCCGCAGTCTCCAAGCCAGTTCCCCGTTGGTGCGTTGTTTATTGCGAGCTGCTTGGTTCCATTTGCAGCGCTTCACTCAACTTCTGTCCTCCTCCCTATTCACTCACACAACTTATATGAAAAGTCACAAGAAGAGTAAGGTTCTACAGCGGTTGCAATTCCTCTCTCTTAAAGTGCACTTCTGCAACATCAGAGGAATGCACTCAAATATCAACGATGTCCACCACCATCTTGAGAAAGAGAGGCCTCACCTACTTTTCTTAACGGAGACGCAGATCTGTAATCCGTCAGACTCGGCATACCTTTGTTACCCAGGGTACATCCTGGAGTCCAATTTCCGCCCGAACGCCGGGGTGTTCACGTATGCCAGTGACGAGATCTGTTGTCAGCGTCTCCGTTACTTGGAAGATCTGGACTTTTCCGTTATGTGGGTTCACATTGATACTGGCCTTGACCAATTGGTGTACGCCAGTATATACCGGTCACATAGCGGAGATCGGGAGACAATGAGGCTCATGGAGTATCTCAGCGATGCAGCAGATAAGGTTTGGCAATGTTTTCCGTCAGTGCAGTTGGTATTCCTGGGGATTTTAACGCTCATCACGGGCAATGGCTATATCAGGAAGAGAGGCTTTTAAGTTTTCCGTGACTCAAGCTTGTGCACGAGCCCACGCGCATCCTCGACGTTGCCGGCCACACTGCATATTGCTTAGAACTTCTGCTGACAACTGATCCTGACAGGTGCTCGGTGTCCGTAACTGCACCTTTAGAGACATCCGACCACTGCGTGGTGAAATCTGTGTCGCAGTACTCGCCACCTGACACCAGCCCAAAAGACGCTAGGCGAGTATGGCGATACAAGTCAGCAGATTGGGATGAGATGCGGCACTTTTTCGCGTCTTATCCTTGGCGGCAGACTTGTTTTACATCAACCGATCGTGCTGCGCTGATGCTGTATCAAGTGTGATAGGCCAAGCAATGGAGTATTCCATCCCTTACGCTGACCTATCCCTTGAAAACAAAGGTCGCCCATGGTTTAATGCTGCTTGCCTCACAGCTGAAAAGCTTAAGCAAGAAGCGTACAAAGCCTGGGCTGACACTCGCAGAAGCAAAGCCGTGGATTCGCATGAACTGAAGAAAAAATACAATGCTGCCGCCAATTCTTGCAAAAAGGTGATCAGAAAAGCTTGCTTTGACCACATTGGCCACATCGGAGACAAGATAGCGTCATATCCTTCAGGAAGCAAAGCTTTCTGGACTTTGGCCAAGACGGTTGAGTCGAACTTCTGTCGCCCATCGCTGCCACCTCTGAGGAAGCCTGACGGTTCACTGGCCCACACTGCAAAAGAGAAAACAGACCTCTTTGCTAATCTTTTTGCAGACTATTCACGTCTAAATAGTCAAGGTAAAGTCCCACCCCAGTTACCTCAGTTCGGACCCAAAATGGGTACCGTTCATATTCGCCAAAAGGTTGTATTAAATGCTTGCAGAATTTAGACGTGAACAAGGCCAGCGGCCCCGATGGCATACCTGCAGTTGTGTTAAAACACTGTGCAGCCGAGTTGTCTCCCATACTAACGCGCCTGTATCGACTCTCTTTGGAATGTGGAAAGGTCCCTAAATCCTGGAAGCTGGCTAACGTGCAATCAGTACCAAAGAAGGGAAGCCGTGCAGATCCCATCAACTATCAACCTATTGCAATCACCTCCATACCTCTCCTGGCATACCTTGAGTCCAACGAGCTCCTTAGTGATAACCAATATGGTTTTCGCAGTGGACGCTCGACTGGAGATCTTCTTGTGTATGCCACTCACTTATGGAGCGAAGCCTTGGAAGGTCACGGTGAAGCTATAGCTGTATCCTTAGACATTTCCAAGGCTTTTGATAGGGTCTGGCATGATGGTCTCTTGAGTAAGCTTCCAGGATACGGAATACCTAAAGGGCTCTGCGACTGGATATCTGATTTTCTAAGGGAACGGTCAATTCGAGTATACTTAGACGGCTGCTCTTCTGACCTAATGGCAATTAATGCCGGGGTACCTCAGGGACCTGTTCTCTCTGCAGCGTTATTCTTGCTACACATTAACGACCTGCTAACCCCAGACATTATTGGTTACGCTGATGACAGCACCGTTGTAGAGAGATACATGTCCAATGCGCGAGAGAGTCCTCAAGAAATCCGGGCTTTGAGAGAGTCCATGATTAAGCGGGTGGATTTGGCCTTAAAGAAAGTGTCCGATTGGGGCGAGTCCAACTTGGTCAAATTTACCCGTCGAAAACACAGGCGTGTTTATTCTCCGCGAAGAAGCGCAATTTCGACCTAACGCCCACTTTCCAAAATGTTTCTGTACCCTTAACCGACCTAGGGCTTCTGGGCGTAACTATGTCGTCCCAACTAAACTTCGGGTGACAAATTGTGTCCATGGCTCAAACAGCTTCAAAGAAGTTGGGAATCATCTCGAAGGTCCGAAGGTACTTCAGCCCTGAACAGCTACTTAATTTGTATACAGCTCAAGTTCGATTTTGTATGGAGTACTGTAGCCACCTTTGGGATGGTACTCCAAAGTACCAACTAGAAGCGATGGACGCAGTTGTCCGAAGAGCCCGAAAAATTATTAACAACTTTGACCTCAACACTAAAAAACTGCAAAGCCTCGACCATCGTCGGAAAGTTGCCAGTTTAGCAGTCTTCTACAGATTACATTTTGGAGAGTGCGCGAATGCTCTTTTTGATCAGGTTGAACCCACACCCTTCTTGCATCGTACTACTAGACGCAGACAGACCTTCCATCCCTTCATGGTAGATATCCCAAGAAGTCGAACCAAACGCTTTGATAGTTCCTTTTTGGTGCGGGTCGCCAAGGTGTGGAATGAACTGCCTGCGTCTGTTTTTCCAGAAAACTATAGTCCTAGTTCTTTCAAGCGTCGAGTGAATAGGTATCTCGTGGATATACGTGTAACACCTTCGTCTTCATCGTCACTTTCCATCAGGTGAGATAGAAGACAAACGTCTCATCGTTTTTCCATTAAAAAAAAAATGTTGTACGTTTTATGAAAGAAAAAATAAGTATAGGATGGCGACCAGTTATTACCTGGTTTCAATTTTACGTGACAAGTTAACAATATTGAGTCACAATGACACAAAGAATATGAAAAAGATTGTATCATACAAAATCTTTGATTTAATCATTTAAATAACATTAAAAACGAATAATAATTTATTTACGAATATAAATAGAAATCTATTTTGTAAAACTTTGACAAACTCTACTTTTAACCCCAAAGTTCAAAGAAATAACAATGACTTCTTAAACAACTTAAAGTTAAAACTCTTTTCATTCAGGGATTCAAAAGATGTCAATAAAATCGAACACCAAAAACAAATCGATGTTAAAATCAATGTAATTCCAAAAGTAAATTTGATATCTCGGCTATTAATCCATGTAAATACTGGTATCGGTACCAAAAAATTTAGAGGCGCTTTCCCTCCAAGGTGTTTACCACTTAAAATGTTTATTTAGGGAAATGGATAACCCGAAATTCGATAGAAGTGCTATTTATCAATTATCCCAAAAAATCTTATATTAAAACGGTAAATAAGTTTAAAATAAAGGGAATACGGTTATTTTAATGGATAAAGTGCATGAGTTTTTGTATGTGTGAGTTTGTATGAGTGTATGTGAGAGTGAGAGAAATCAGAAATGTGATGCAAATATTACATCACATTTTATTTGTGAAATTATAAGTCAAGCCACAAATTTCTTTATTGGCAAACTTCTAATTTTATAACAAAGCCACGGGAAAATGAGATAGCCTCTAATACACTAATTCGTCTTTTTTGCAACGCCTACTAAATATTCTATAGACAGCGTAGTAGTTATATTTGGATTAGGTTAATGTTAGGCTACATTTATCGCACCATAATCGAAATTGGGTGATAATTCAAAATTTTATAGCAAAAACATAATTTAATTTTTAAAATGTTAAGTGAGTCATTTTGATAAATTTTAAAACTACAGCTTTTACTCACGCGTTATTGTCGGAAAGGTCCGACTAGTGGAAAAACATCATGTAACAACATATTTTCAGTGGCAAAGATCAGACGCTCGAAAATTGTGGCTGACTTAGTAATTTAGAAGGCAATGAAGATTTTTATAGGCGAATAATTCTATTAAAAAGAAGTCTAATAAATTAGCATTAATTAGCAATTATTTCGGGAGTGCTATTCCATCGTAACTATTTTAAAATAACTAAATGGGTACATGGTTATAATGAAAAAATAATAATTGAAATTGACATTTTTTGGGGAAATCGAGAACCGTACACTTATTGTTTGTATTCTAAATTTATTGGTGAAAACATTTGCAAATCTATACAATACTGGTGAGAGCTAGCTTTAATAATTCAGTAAGACAATCCTTTTGAATCCGTGTTAAATTATTGCAAAACTAATTTGGGCGCAATGGGAACAACTCAAATAAATCAAATTTTTCGATAGTTAATTACTAATATAACGATTTGAGTATTGCTTCGTGATATCCCTAGGGTACATTTCTCTTTTTGTTTTTTTAATGGACAGTTTATTTATGGCACTACGGGCCTTTTAAATTTCACCGGACTATGTAGCTTAGCGCTGACAGCGCTTAGCCGGAACTTAGACTTCTCCTACATACGATACGCCTAAGGACATCCGAGACGGACCTAGGCTTAGGACTTCGTATATTGAAACTACCACTGGTTCATCTACGGGTCATCTACTGCCAAAGAACCAGCAAGAAACTCAGTAGGAATGCGTTCGACGCGTTAGCCTGGCCCACCGCTGGGTTAGGCGATTCGAATGCCGTGTTGCCCTATTTCTAACTGGTTTTCTATTTCTAACTGGAACACCGGCGTTCCTTGTTGTAATAGCGTCGTCGGGATCTGTTAAGACGTTACGCGGACGCCTATAACGAACCGCCGCGTCTGGGTTGGCTGTGTAGTCAGCTGACTTATTGACGAGTGGGTTGGGATGGTGGGGAGCATTGTCGAAGTGGAGTCTAGACGCCAACTTTATGAATGCGGCAATGGTGGGCAGCCCGAAATCCTTGTGCAGATCTACGTTGCGGACATAGGGTGGGGCCCCGACACATTTGCGTAAGAACCTATTTTGTGAGCGAAAGCCACACTGGCATAGGTCATGATGGGAAGGATGCAAGTTTTGTAAAGTGTAAGCTTATTTCTGAGTGACATTTTACTCTTCTTGCAGATTTGAGGCCTAAAGCCTACCCATAACGAAGGCGGCTCGGTCCCGGACTTGCTGATGACACTAAAATTTTCGGAATTAAAGTTGAGTCATATGAAATTAAATTCATAGGAAGAATCTACATAAAATAATAGAAAAAGTCCATTATAAAATTTATTTTTAAATATCCGTTAAGTTTTAATCATTAGAGTTTACTTGTTACATTGTAATTTTAGTAGATCAATATGCAAAGTAATTTTTTAGGAATATATTTGTTGTTTTTTTTTAAGAATTTGGTATTTTGGGAATACAATTTGGGAATTTCAACACTTTTGATCGAGTAAGGTATCAAGGCATAAAAGTGCATTAACCATATCAATGTTTGGCATTATGTAATCGTTTTATAAATAGGTACCTAGAATAATAAACGATGATTATTATTATTATCATATTTGTAACACTAGTAATATAGCATTCCTAAGTAAAAGAACAAAATCATTTAAAAGATAAGTATGAAAAAGGAGTATTTTAACCAAGAATTAAAATCTGTGCAACGATTTATATATTTTCTGTTTTATTTTAATACCTACATCCTGAACATATCGTAAATATGTTTCTGTTAAAATTGTGATTAATGCAGACCATTTTACTGATATTTGTAATTTTGTAAATATATAGTTTTAAAATTGCTAAACATATATTTTAATTTAAACGTGTTAATATATATTATTATTTAAATAGTTCTTATTCTCAGAAATGTTCATGATATTTTTTTATTAATATTTTAATTTATTCAAAAACCAATTTGTATTGTAACTAAAACACAGTATTCATGTTACCTTTAAGACGTCGTTCTATACGTGTGTCCTATTTTTGCTGAAGGCACAAATCTTATTAATTGTAAACACCTTTTTGTAACACAAGACATTGTTTAGTCTTGCTTGAAATGTATGCCTATCCGACTTAGGTGATGGATGACATTTAATTAACAGTTCGAGTATTCATACATTGTTACTTTACAAATTAATGTTATGGTGATAAAGTTTTAATTTAAAATGAATGGCAAAACAGCATACTTTAAATTAAAAAAGAAATAAGGGGGATGGTGTAGTGTGTACCTACATCACCTATATGTATCAATATAATGTAATAATCAGGCAGTCAATAAGCGATCGTTGCGCATAAAACACGCTTCCTTTTATTGTAAGTTAAGCCCCCAATCGACCATCATTGCAGCTGGAGGTTAGGTTATAGATTTCGAGTTGTCATATGAAAAAGGACAAATGCCATGAGTAGTTTAGCTTTCATGGATCATGATCATAGGCCCCCTTGCAGATATATAAGCCTTGTGATTACATAAAAGATATCTCTTTACAAATATTCATCAAAATATTTTATATCTTAAAATGTTTGAACAGCTTTTTTAAATTGTACCGAAGTTAAATTGTGCGGCCGCGGAGAGCCACTTCGCGCTTGTAAGCGAATTCACCTCAAGTTTCAACTAGGAGTAATTACCACTTTGGCTCGCAAACTACAAGCCGCAAAGGACGACTTCCAGGCGATGTGCTTCGTCGCGATCGAGCACAAGGCTCTTATCGCCGACGCCCAAAAATTCAATAATTTGAACTTTTAAATGGCGTCCTCTAGATTAAAACCTCTGTCCTTTACGGTCGCCGATGGTCTTAAACATCAGCGTAATGACCTCCTTCAAAAATTTCAATCGACATCTTACTTGTGCAGGAAACCTTTTTGAAACCTAGTCACAAGGACCCAAAAATAGCGAACTACAACATCGTTATTAACGATAGGTTTTCCACCGATAAAGGTGGTACCCTCACCTACTACAAAAGGTCTCTACTCTGTATACCCGTCGATCCCCCACAGCTCGAGAATATCGAAGTTTCCTGTTGTAGAATAGCGATGAGCGGCCATCATCCAATCACGCTATCAACCACCAGATAAAGTCATACTTCAAAGCAACCTCCAGTCGCTACTCGATATAAGTCCCTCCGTAATACTAGCTGATGACTTTTACTCGAAACATTCAAGTTGGTACTCCGTACAAATCATCACCCCGATATTCTCCTACAAAGTGTTAAGTTAACGGTTCACTCAGTAGAAGTCATCCACCAGCTTACTTCGGATCACCGACCGGCAATCATGCAGCTAGGTATCCAAAGTGACCTCGTTCCGAGGTATCGCATCGACCCTTAAGGCAACCGACACCCAAGATCTCTTGTTTGGTATTCTGATGCCGTGGTTAAAAAAGTCAAATTTCACGAGTCACTTTACATAGTGGACTTACATTCGTGGGTCACATAAAACGAGTCCGGGACCGAGCCGCCTTCGTTATGGGTAGGCTTTAGTTTGTATGAGTGTATGTGAGAGTGAGAGAAATCAGAAATGTGATGCAAATATTACATCACATTTTATTTGTGAAATTATAAGTCAAGCCACAAATTTCTTTATTGGCCATGTGATCAAACTTCTAATTTTATAACAAAGCCACGGGAAAATGAGATAGCCTCTAATACACTAATTCGTCTTTTTTGCAACGCCTACTAAATATTCTATAGACAGCGTAGTAGTTATATTTGGATTAGGTTAATGTTAGGCTACATTTATCGCACCATAATCGAAATTGGGTGATAATTCAAAATTTTATAGCAAAAACATAATTTAATTTTTAAAATGTTGAGTCATTTTGATAAATTTTAAAACTACAGCTTTTACTCACGCGTTATTGTCGGAAAGGTCCGACTAGTGGAAAAACATCATGTAACAACATATTTTCAGTGGCAAAGATCAGACGCTCGTAAATTGTGGCTGACTTAGTAATTTAGAAGGCAATGAAGATTTTTATAGGCGAATAATTCTATTAAAAAGAAGTCTAATAAATTAGCATTAATTAGCAATTATTTCGGGAGTGCTATTCCATCGTAACTATTTTAAAATAACTAAATGGGTACATGGTTATAATGAAAAAATAATAATTGAAATTGACATTTTTTGGGGAAATCGAGAACCGTACACTTATTGTTTGTATTCTAAATTTATTGGTGAAAACATTTGCAAATCTATACAATACTGGTGAGAGCTAGCTTTAATAATTCAGTAAGACAATCCTTTTGAATCCGTGTTAAATTATTGCAAAACTAATTTGGGCGCAATGGGAACAACTCAAATAAATCAAATTTTTCGATAGTTAATTACTAATATAACGATTTGAGTATTGCTTCGTGATATCCCTAGGGTACATTTCTCTTTTTGTTTTTTTAATGGACAGTTTATTTATGGCACTACGGGCCTTTTAAATTTCACCGGACTTTGTAGCTTAGCGCTGACAGCGCTTAGCCGGAACTTAGACTTCTCCTACATACGATACGCCTAAGGACATCCGAGACGGACCTAGGCTTAGGACTTCGTATATTGAAACTACCACTGGTTTTTTTTTTTTTTTTTTTTATATATATATATCAAGTACCTCCGCCGGCAGTGGCGCAGTCTTTGTTAACTCTACTGTATCGTAGGAATATTGTTATTCTTTTATTTTATTTACTTTATTTTCTGTTTTTTGTTATATGTCAATTTAAAAATATACTTATTATATCTTTTTGACATATTTTTCTAGCGTGTTTTATTTCTATTTATTACAGAACTGGCTATGTTGATACAATATTCTAGAAACTCGTTTCTGAATTTTCCTTGTAACAATGTACTTATCTTATCTATTTCTAATTTTGTTTCAAGTTTCTGCTCTACATTAAATCTGGATGAGGCGAAGATTGGGCATTCCAGCAGTATGTGGGGAACCGTCTCCTCCACTCCAGGCTCGCAGATACACGATGGGTTCTCCTTGCATTTAAACCTTGCTAAATACTCGGAGAAGCCACCGTGCCCCGTCATGACCTGAGTGAGTATTCCTGTTGGTTTTATTTTTCTTATGAGTCTATAGGCTGATGTTACGTCCGGGAAGAAGATTTTCGTAATGGCCGCTGTATCACTCGATTTATACCTACCGTTCCACTCGTCAATCGATCGCATCCGAATGCATCGCTTGACGAATGAAACGGGGCATTTGTCATAATTCGGCCTTCGTTTGCTATTCACAGCTGCCTCCTTCGCGAGTTCGTCTGCTCTCTCATTCCCTGCTAGACCCGCATGAGCCTTAACCCAGAATAAACACACAGATTTATTTTGCTGAGTAAGGGTTTTTAGGTTCTTTCTAGTATTTACCGCTAGGGAATGAGAGCTCCGCAAGTTCGTAACTGTTTGGAGTGCGGCCATCGAGTCACTGTAAATAGCAAAGGAAGACTCTTTCCTCCACAGGATTTCTTCGCTTGCTCTATGTATTGCTAGGAGTTCGGCCTGGTAGACGGTACAGTGGGATGGCAACGTAAGTTTGACGGCCTTGGTTTCGGTCTCGTTATTCCATAAGGATACCGAGGCTCCGACCCGGCCGTCAATCTTACTGCCATCCGTGAAAATGCGAACAGAGTAGTCGCTGTTACTATTAAGTTGATCCTGGTCTACCAGGATTTTGAACTCCAAGCCGACCTGTTCTGCGGGATGAGGGGCCTCCATTGCCAAGCTCCTTTGTTCGATATCCCTATCCCCGAGCTCTGGTAGATAGACACCTCTCTTGGATTCGTACAGTAAAGCCATTTCCTGAACGCGGAGATCCAGCGGTAGAATTCCGGTGAGGGCAAGTGCTGAATGGAGGGACACTGTACGGTACGCTTTACAGATCTTCTGTAAAAAATCTCGTTGGATGGCGAGCAGTTTATTTTTAACACATAGTTTAGATACCGCAGGTGCCCACGCACTGGAAGCGTATAGAAGTATTGGTTCAATTGTTGCCGTGTATATTATCCGGACTACCTCTGAGTGCAAACCCCAATTTATTTTTGCAGCCCTACAAAGCTGCTTGTATGCTGCAATGACTTTGCTGCACTGGTTTCTGACGTGGGTGTTAAAAGTTAATTTATTATCGATAGTAAGGCCTAGGATCTTGACTTCGCTCTTTATTCCAACTTCAACACCACCCATTTTTAGTCGCGGGGTGTCGTACTTCAACTTCCGCGTTAACACCATCGCGTTAGTTTTATGAGGTGCAAACTTCAGTTTGTTAGCGACACCCCACTGGCGAACACATTCAAGGGTGGCATTGGCACGCACCTCTGTCTCTAAAGCCGTATCTGCATCGAAAACCAGCACAACATCGTCTGCAAAGGCTTGCACGTAATCTCCCCTGTCCACTAGATTCTTAAGCAGCGGATCTAATAGTAGGTTCCAGAGTATGGGACCACCAATTGATCCTTGAACGCAGCCTTTTTGTGTGGTCTTCCTCTGTTCCGCTCCAGCATACCTCACCCTGACATACCTATCAGTGAGATAACTGTCGATGACGCGACGTAAGTTGACAGGGCACTGTTCTTCGGCCAGCCGGATTCGGATTTTTGGCCACCAGGCGCTGTCGAAGGCTCCCTCTATGTCCAATGATACTACAGTGACGATTTTCTTCAAGTTAAGTTTGGATCTTATATGGTTTGTTAGGACATACAGGGAGTCTTCGGTGCTTCTCTGAGGCATGAAACCATATTGGCATGTGCTCAAGCGAGGTATCAGGTAGTATTTTATTCGCGCCATCAACATCTTCTCGTATATCTTTCCGAACAGGGGGAGAAGGCCTATTGGTCGGTAAGACTTTGGTATGGAGTAATCGTCCCTTCCTGGCTTTTTTAGAATTACTACCACTGCCTCCTTCCATTCTCTCGGGAAGTACTGTAACTCCAAACATTTATTAAGGAAGCACAGGAAAAGCTCAGGGTCATTTTGGATAACATGACCACATATGTCCGCGGTGTAACCATCCAGTCCCGGTGCTTTTTTCGGATTGAAAGATTTTGCGGCCACATGCAGCTCTGTTAGGGTGAAGGGTGGGTCTTTGCAGGTCTCAGAGTCTTGGCCCATATCATTTACCTTCTCTGCTCTAATCCTAACTGAGCGATGTTCTGCTGTGTCCGTCTCTGTGTTGTCCTCGGGAAAGAAAGTCTCCGCTAGCAGTCGTGCTGAGTCACTGTTATCCAGAACTTGACCGTTCTCCACTAGGGGTTGGTCCTCTGTTTGCCTACTCGTTCTACTCAGCACCCTATAGACACCATCCCACACACTCTCACGGTCTTGCTTCTCGCAAAACTGTTTCCAGCTTTCTATTTGTGCTCTTTTCACTTCATTTTCATAATTTTCTCTTTTTTCCAGGTACTTTTGAACCACTGTAGAGCGGCGTATGGGCGCGGCGCGTCTGACCCTGTTCTTCAGTGTGGCGACTTCCTTCTTTAGCTGACCCAGTTTCTCGGACCACCATGGTATGGTAAGTGTACTTGTGTTTTTCTTTTTAGGTATGTGTTGTGTGCATGCTATAGTGATTATATTTGTGTATTGTTTTAGTGTTTGGTCTAGTTGTTCTGTAGTTGTTATGTTTTCTATTGCTTGTTTTGTGATGTTGTGTTCTCCGGTTAACTGGTTTAATTTCTTACGAAATTCAGGCCAGTTAGCTTTCTTCGTATTGTAGAGTCTTGTTGTTCTTGCGATGTTAGTGCCTTGTGATTTGTGTAGATTTATTGTGAAGTGTATAGCATTGTGGTCCGAGCTCGTCATACCTTCGTCAACTGTCCAGTCGTTCACTCTGTCGAGCAGATCCCCCGTACACGCCGTAACGTCCACCTTGCTTGTGTACCTTTTGCCGCCTCTTACTGTATCAAAAGTTGGCATATTTCCCTGGTTCAGAATGTGCAGCTTCATTTTGTCCAGAGCACCCAACATCGCCTCCCCTCTTGCATCCGTTTTTTGCTCACCCCACCAGATACTTTTTGCGTTAGCATCGCCACCGATTACAAGCTTTCTTGATCCTGTGGCTTCCGATATCTTGTAGAGCTGGTCTAGTTGAGGCTCTATTGGTGCATCTGGCTCGAAATAATAGGATACTAGGGTGATCTTCCAGGACTTTGTTTGCGCTCCAACTACCAACAAGTTTGTCGTACTAAGTTGTGGGTACTGTATTATGTCGATCTTTGGATCGAAGACGGCTATAGCAGCCTTTACAGTACCCCCGCTGCTATCCTGGAAGATCCTAATTCCCCGGTATTCTTTTAAGCTATGTCCTCCTCCAACATATGGTTCCTGGAGAAGTGCGATCGATGCACCCCGTTTTACGCCTTCTAACATCACCTCGTCTGTTGCCAGTCTCTTTCTCTGCAGGTTGGCTTGTATAAATCGGTATTGGCATTCCACATCACTGCCCTTAGCAATACGCAACCGAAGTTCTAGCCAGTGCATCCCATCTCCTTCTTACCGGGCACACCTGGCTGAACGCGTTGTGGTCACTGTGATCGTTCTTTGCTAATTTGCAATTCCTACACGATGGTGCCATACCCGATAGCCGATCCGCACACTCTCCACTCATATGGGGACCACCGCAGTGACTGCACAGATCCACTGCGTCTTTGCAGAATCTCTTTCCATGGCCATAACCCAAACACCTGGTACACTGCACCAAGGGCGACTGATCCTCTACACTTATTTGTTGCAAGTCTATGTGCAGTTTGCGTTTCTCTGTCGCCCTCCTCCAGATGGTAGGGGAGATGCTTAGCACTATGTGACAGGTGTTCGGATTTCTGGCTTTCTTTCTGTACTTGATTTCAATGCGGTGGTCTTTAGGGTCTAAGGTGCAGAATAGGTTCTTATTTTGATTTTTAATTGCTTTGATGACGTCTTCATCGCTATGGCTTGCGAGTACTCCTTTTAGGATAAGGAGGGGATCCTTATTAGTAACCTCTTCACATGTGAGGTGCTTACCGGAGCTCTCAATCCTCTCCTTTACCTGTTTCCTTTCCTCCTCTGTTTTGCAGCTCATAATGATTTTTCGGTCTTTAGCTTTCCGCACTCGCTCCACCCTTACCCATCCCTCTTTCGCGTTTATCGCCTCTCTAACCTTGTTGAGCACCTCTTCTCCACTTTCCTGATCGTTTTCCGATGCCACCAGTATTGTATGCAGGGCAGTTCTTTCTGTCGATTTTGACGGTTGGGTTGCTGCTACTTCTGCGTAAGATGCGTGCGTGAGCCTTTCCCAATGTTCTTTCTGTTTCTCCAGTGCGTTCTTCAGTTCATCCATCTTTTTGTTATTTTCTTCGACTTGCTTTCTTGTTTCCTGGAGACTTTGAATCAAGGCTGAATTCTGGGTTACTACACCTGCATGTATCGTCGTCTGTGTTTCGTCTGTCCCTTCCGTCATACTCAAGTGTTTATCCGATCTGTAAGAGCTCTCTAACTCTTTCACGATTTGGTACAAACGATTCACTGCCTCCGTCAGACCGTTTTTAATGTTCGTTCTGAGGTTTCTCGAGCTAAGTAGGTGTTGTTTCGCCTTTCTCAGGCAGTCCCGAGCTTCTGAAGTTTTGTCAGGATATGTTTTCGGTAACTTGATTTCAACCGTGACATTAAAGTTTCTTTGGGTGTCGTCTTGCGAAAGTGCTTTACGTATCCTGACTTTTGCCGGTCCTGCCACATTTACATTGCTGGTTTTGGGAGGCGTGGAAGGCCGCTCATTGCCAGCCGCCTCCCACTCCCCTATACTCCTCCTCACTTTTGATGTGTGAGTCATGTTTTGTGGCGACTTTGGACCCACTTCCTCAACGTCGATAAGTTTGTTTGGGGTGCGGAACATCCACTCACACTCACACTACCACTGGTTCGGAAGGGTCATCTACTGCCAAAGAACCAGCAAGAAACTCAGTAGGAATGCGTTCGACGCGTTAGCCTGGCCCACCGCTGGGTTAGGCGATTCGAATGCCGTGTTGCCCTATTTCTAACTGGTTTTCTATTTCTAACTGGAACACCGGCGTTCCTTGTTGTAATAGCGTCGTCGGGATCTGTTAAGACGTTACGCGGACGCCTATAACGAACCGCCGCGTCTGGGTTGGCTGTGTAGTCAGCTGACTTATTGACGAGTGGGTTGGGATGGTGGGGAGCATTGTCGAAGTGGAGTCTAGACGCCAACTTTATGAATGCGGCAATGGTGGGCAGCCCGAAATCCTTGTGCAGATCTACGTTGCGGACATAGGGCGGGGCCCCGACACATTTGCGTAAGAACCTATTTTGTGAGCGAAAGCCACACTCGCATAGGTCATGATGGGAAGGATGCAAGTTTTGTAAAGTGTAAGCTTATTTCTGAGTGACATTTTACTCTTCTTGCAGATTTGAGGCCTAAAGCCTACCCATAACGAAGGCGGCTCGGTCCCGGACTCGTTTTATGTGACCCACGAATGTAAGTCCACTATGTAAAGTGACTCGTGAAATTTGACTTTTTTAACCACGGCATCAGAATACCAAACAAGAGATCTTGGGTGTCGGTTGCCTTAAGGGTCGATGCGATACCTCGGAACGAGGTCACTTTGGATACCTAGCTGCATGATTGCCGGTCGGTGATCCGAAGTAAGCTGGTGGATGACTTCTACTGAGTGAACCGTTAACTTAACACTTTGTAGGAGAATATCGGGGTGATGATTTGTACGAAGTACCAACTTGAATGTTTCGAGTAAAAGTCATCAGCTAGTATTACGGAGGGACTTATATCGAGTAGCGACTGGAGGTTGCTTTGAAGTATGACTTTATCTGGTGGTTGATAGCGTGATTGGATGATGGCCGCTCATCGCTATTCTACAACAGGAAACTTCGATATTCTCGAGCTGTGGGGGATCGACGGGTATACAGAGTAGAGACCTTTTGTAGTAGGTGAGGGTACCACCTTTATCGGTGGAAAACCTATCGTTAATAACGATGTTGTAGTTCGCTATTTTTGGGTCCTTGTGACTAGGTTTCAAAAAGGTTTCCTGCACAAGTAAGATGTCGATTGAAATTTTTGAAGGAGGTCATTACGCTGATGTTTAAGACCATCGGCGACCGTAAGGGACAGAGGTTTTAATCTAGAGGACGCCATTTAAAAGTTCAAATTATTGAATTTTTGGGCGTCGGCGATAAGAGCCTTGTGCTCGATCGCGACGAAGCACATCGCCTGGAAGTCGTCCTTTGCGGCTTGTAGTTTGCGAGCCAAAGTGGTAATTACTCCTAGTTGAAACTTGAGGTGAATTCGCTTACAAGCGCGAAGTGGCTCTCCGCGGCCGCACAATTTAACTTCGGTACAATTTAAAAAAGCTGTTCAAACATTTTAAGATATAAAATATTTTGATGAATATTTGTAAAGAGATATCTTTTATGTAATCACAAGGCTTATATATCTGCAAGGGGGCCTATGATCATGATCCATGAAAGCTAAACTACTCATGGCATTTGTCCTTTTTCATATGACAACTCGAAATATATAACCTAACCTCCAGCTGCAATGATGGTCGATTGGGGGCTTAACTTACAATAAAAGGAAGCGTGTTTTATGCGCAACGATCGCTTATTGACTGCCTGATTATTACATTATATTGATACATATAGGTGATGTAGGTACACACTACACCATCCCCCTTATTTTTTTTTTAATTTAAAGTATGCTGTTTTGCCATTCATTTTAAATTAAAACTTTATCACCATAACATTAATTTGTAAAGTAACAATGTATGAATACTCGAACTGTTAATTAAATGTCATCCATCACCTAAGTCGGATAGGCATACATTTCAAGCAAGACTAAACAATGTCTTGTGTTACAAAAAGGTGTTTACAATTAATAAGATTTGTGCCTTCAGCAAAAATAGGACACACGTATAGAACGACGTCTTAAAGGTAACATGAATACTGTGTTTTAGTTACAATACAAATTGGTTTTTGAATAAATTAAAATATTAATAAAAAAATATCATGAACATTTCTGAGAAGAAGAACTATTTAAATAATAATATATATTAACACGTTTAAATTAAAATATATGTTTAGCAATTTTAAAACTATATATTTACAAAATTACAAATATCAGTAAAATGGTCAGCATTAATCACAATTTTAACAGAAACATATTTACGATATGTTCAGGATGTAGGTATTAAAATAAAACAGAAAATATATAAATCGTTGCACAGATTTTAATTCTTGGTTAAAATACTCCTTTTACATACTTATCTTTTTAAATGATTTTGTTCTTTTACTTAGGAATGCTATATTACTAGTGTTACAAATATGAAAATAATAATAATCATCGTTTATTATTCTAGGTACCTATTTATCATAAGTTAATGCACTTTTATGCCTTGATACCTTACTCGATCAAAAGTGTTGAAATTCCCAAATTGTATTCCCAAAATACCAAATTCTTAAAAAAAAAACAACAAATATATTCCTAAAAAATTACTTTGCATATTGATCTACTAAAATTACAATGTAACAAGTAAACTCTAATGATTAAAACTTAACGGATATTTAAAAATAAATTTTATAATGGAATTTTTCTATTATTTTATGTAGATTCTTCCTATGAATTTAATTTCATATGACTCAACTTTAATTCCGAAAATTTTAGTGTAAAAAAATTAAAAACAGCACAAAATATGAAAATAGTTAAAAATAATTAATAAAGTACAATAATGATATAAAGTTAACATAAGAATAATAACAGTTAATTCTTTACAACGTAATACAAAGTATCGTTTACAAAATTAATAATTTATTTATTTACTTGAGATAACAACAGTCAACTAGTAAGAATGACAGTTAAAATTTAAACGATCTAAAAATTTAACGAAAACTAAACAAAACTTATGATTGATTCAAAATATCATTAATAACATAAATTTTATAAATGTATATGTTAAAAATATATCAATTATTTAAAAACAAATCTTAATTAGCTTTATTTTACAAAACCATCTAGCCGAACAACATCAGTTTCAATATTCACTTTACATAAGTATTATTTTGTAGGTTACTGAATATATTTATTCAAGATATTCAAAACATATTATAAAGATACATTTACTTCATATAGATATTAAATATAAAGATAAACCTGAGATACACCTACATTCTTACAAGAACAAACTCTGTGGTTGCGCCTACCCAGCTTTTGAACCAGTACTAATGAGAAATTAAGATATAACAATTACTATCAATGCATAACGAACAATATAATAATGACAATTATTTATTAACTCTGAAAATAACACATAATAAGAGGGGATGTTTTTTATTATATTTTTTTATGTATAGTATATATATAGTATATACACATTTCTTACACATCTTTACTTCTTTACTTTCTTCTATATTGCCATGTTTCAAAGCCCAACATACTTATTTACTTAGCTATCATCCTATACATAATATGTCCAATTCAGGGACTTTTTTATTGGTACTCTTTATTTCACACTTTTGTGTATATGCAATTGCTTTTTGGGCCGGCCGGACCCTTATTATTTTTTTGTATAAATAAGTAGGTACGTCAACATTTTATGAGTCGCGACTCCTTATTTTAGTTGTTATCATTACCTATACACAATGATAATTTATGTGCACTTCATAATATTTAAACAAAAGGGATACATTTTATTTAAGACTTTAAAGTCTCCAACGTTTCTCACGGAGAAATCTCGTTTCGGCCATGATCGAAATGAAGGACATGTCCCTGTGCACTAGGGTCTAGTTTTAAGACTTTTCTGAAGAGTCTCCAGCGTGCTATTTTACAACGAAGGATCCATCCACCCTGCATACCTACTAGTGTACCATGATGACTTATTTATTGTTAACATTTTCATAAACAATTCAAACATTTCACAAACTCTCAAGCATTGAACAACCAAAACATTTCTTCCACAAACTCTTGATCATTTAACGACCAAATTGAATCCCTGGGTTATTAAGGTATTTTTAGTTCCTAGTTGATCAGGCTAGTCACATGAAGGATAACTTAATAGCCAAAGTATTCATGACCATCTTAACACGCCGTTAGCATTTCACCCCATCTCTTAAATATCTACATATTAAATTCAACGTTATTTACTTTCCCAATACTTTCAATCCTATAAGATCTATCAATTCTTTCAATCATAAGCAGTCTTAACCATGATTTTAATTTCTTCTGATCTACAACATCAGATCTTTATAAGATCTGTCGTACGTTTTTACTTAGCTACAAACAACAACAAAAAATATAATTCCTTTATTAATTCTTTAAAAAAAAAATATAATTTCTTTAAAACTCACGATACGTATGTTCATCAGAATGTCAAACAAACAGCTTAGTCCATATTTTTAAGACATATACCTTATACCTTATAATAATAAGTACGTTATATGAGTACCTTTATAATTAGTAGAGTTTTTATTCAAAATAGTTCACAATCGGTACTTACCTACTAATAAAAATAGTCCAATGATAAGCCTTACAATGTATACGAAAATAAAAATAAAATTATAATTATTTTTATAGTTACATATAATGTTTTTAGTTTATTTTGTTTTTTTGACGATAATACCTAATCGAAGTAGAAAAAATAGCATTATCATCAAGGTAAGTGGGACCTATCAAATAGTTTATAAAACTAGGGGAAACACAAGCGATACCGCTGCTAGGTACCTTGCTGAACAAAAAGAAAACACTTCAAAAACTTCTTCAAGAACACTAAAAAAAATATATGATTGCTGGATAATTTATTTAGGTGATACTGAACAGTGGAATAAAATGTGTACTTAAACTCGAATAGAAACCTTAAGTTGAACGATTAATTGCTGTTATAACTATACTTTTTAACAAATATGATGTAAAATATTCTTGGAAAAATTTATAAACATAATGATGAAAGTTTCCAACCATCTTCTCTATTGGGATCCAATACTTAAAAACATCAAAATTTATAAACATAGTTATACTCATTGTAATGACCTCTTAAAATAGATATAATTCTGTAATTTTTCTTGAATGACCTTTATTTTATTATAAAGTACCTAACCCCTGAAATAAGCATATAACATTATTGAAAATTAATTTATTCTGCTTAAAATTTCTTATCAATTTCGACATGCAAGTTAAGTTAAGCAACATTTTCAAGAAATTAAAAACTGGACTGCATTTCATGGGCTAGTAAAAAAAATTTAAATTGCAAATTCAAAAATATCTGATCTAATCTAATATTATCAGTTTCAATAAGGTTTTATCAAAATTACATATTATGTTTTAAACGATAAGGGTAAACGACCTTAACGTCAGTATAGCATTGGTTAAATAATATACTAACAGCACTTTAACACACAAACACTGGAATCGTGGGCATCCATGAGGCTCCTGTAGCCGTAGTTTGGGTGCTTGGAGCTCCTGCAGCTTTGATAGCCTCTCTGTGCATCAGCCAAAAGATTGATGAGGCTGGTCCGCCAGCAGCCACCATCACTAGCCAAGAGGCTCCTTCTGCGAGCCACCAATCTGGCACTAATTTCTAGAACTTAATTTCAAAGAATCCTTTGAATTTATTTCTCCAATCTGGCACTAGTACTTTATTCGGTCTCTTTTTAGTTCCCTTTTTTTTCACGAAATCCTTTTCATTTTTACCTTATATCTTTTTTATTGTGTTAACACTTCACAAATCTTCTTAAACTATCATTTCATAACAAAAAATTCATAACATTATAAACATGTTCCCGTGCTGAAGTACTGCCGCAAGGCAGCACTGGCAGGGTCGCCATGCAATGATGGTCGATTAGGGCCTTAACTTATAATAAAAGGAAGCGTGTTTTATGCGCAACGATCATTTATTGACTGACTGATTATTACATTATATTGATACATATAGGTGATGTAGGTACACACTACACAGCCAAACTTATTTGAATTCCACTGAACTAGTTCACAACTACGAATAAGTCTACTTTTCAATCTCAAACACTTTCTACCTTTCGGTTTATATAATACCCTTAATGCCATTTATTTAGTTGCTACCCAAAGGGTTAAAGCAATTTTTCGGAACAATCCCACCATGTTAATCAGCATGTTACAGTGAAAAGGCTCAACCCCTTACGAATTTTTATGGATGAAAGTTTCCCATACAAAAATGTTTTGTTATGTCGTTTTGAATTAAATATGGAAGATAATTAGATGTCATGCCTGTGTGTGTGTGTTTCCTGCATACCTGAAAAGGAACCAATGTTTGCGTGGATAAAACATTTTCAGATTTTTTTTAAATTATACAGGGTGTAACATAAAGGAAGCATAATACTTGAGGGTCAGTAAATATACAATTGCTAGAATACACTGTAAAAGAATTGGAGTTATTGGGGCTGGTTAAGACTTTCACACTCGCCTCATGCATAGTTAGATATGAAAACCACTTAGGGCTGTCAAAGATCTTGAGTAAAAAAATTGAAACGAAAAATTATGGAAGTCTTAACCAGCCCCTATAACTCCAATTTTTTTCAGTAACAATGGTATACTTACTGACCCTTAAGTATTATGCTTCCTTTATTTTACACCCTGTATATAGATTTCAAAATTATCTTTTGGAAATCAGTCAAATTCAGCCTCTTAAAAAAGTTATTTGGCTGGTTGGTTCAATTTCTGTTTCAGACATAAAAGAAATGTCCCAAAATGCAAGGAGTCCGGGCCAGGTCTTTGTGCACTTTATCAAAAAATAGTTTAAAACGCTTAGAACACTTTTTGATTGTTAAATTGTTATTAAAACACTTTGTTTATTGGTAGGAAATGAAATTGTGCATTATTAGCGTGCAACACAAACATAAAATAACATGACGGAAAAAATGTCATTTTGACAACTAAGGTTTACTTACATCTTTTTGTTTTGTGTATCGAGTAGTGTCGATGGCTGGTTGCCATTAAGTCCAAAGAATTGAATTGAATTGTTTTGTGTATTTTTTTAGCTTATTTAACAGTTGTAAGTTAAAAGGAAACCGAAAGAAAGAACTCAAGTGCAACAAAAAATCAAACACACAGACAGACAACTATCAAAGTGATGTGAGTGAAGTGTGCTGTGAGTGAGGTAGCTGTCCCCTCTGCTTAGTGAACTAACTTCACTTGACAACTTCCGCCATAGAAAAGACTCATTGTCAATGTTGCCCGCTAAAACGAACACAAATAATACTGACATTTTTATTTTCTTACCATCTAACTACTAATAAAATCAAATGATTTGTATTTATCCTATAATTACCATTTATTTGTCAATTTTCTTAGATGGTGTACAAAGACCTAGCCTGGATTGTGACATTTCTTTTAATAATCTCGTTTAAATTATGAACAGTTATTGGTTCAAAAATTATAATAATAAATTTGAAATGTAATGAACTGAACTCAACCGTGTGGTATATTTAACTCTCTA
This sequence comes from Marasmarcha lunaedactyla, assembly GCA_923062675.1. Classification (NCBI taxonomy): domain Eukaryota; kingdom Metazoa; phylum Arthropoda; class Insecta; order Lepidoptera; family Pterophoridae; genus Marasmarcha; species Marasmarcha lunaedactyla. Next base: position 5,383,265 of record OV281344.1, read on the forward strand.
TATCTTGTTGATTAGATATACATTTTACAAACTAAAACAATATCGATGTTAGCATACGACGTCGATACGGTAAATAACGAATAGATAAAATAGTTTGTGATTGTAGAATGATACTTTTAAAATTTATACTAAATTGATACTGTTATGCTATAATCTGACTCCAACTTTCCTTCAATAATAAATACTCATAGGTACCTCTATTCTATTCTATTCTTAGAATTACCAATTCCTATTCTCTATTATAGGAACTGCCGCATATGCTGTTAAAAAAATGAGACTAATTTCAAAAGAAACAACTGCTCGATTGTAATTGTAAGACATTGTTTACGATATGGAGTGACGTTATTTGACCTCACACGAAATGCTAAGAGCCGTAGGGATGTTGGAAGCGGGACGCAATCAGTCTGAGGTATCACGATATTTTGGTGTCAACAGAAGTGTTATTTGCCATCTTCATCAGCGTTACACTAACACGGGAGATTCTGCCGAGTAGCACCCAGGCCGAGGAAGGAGTACAACCATTCGGCAAGACCGATACATTCAACTGACCGCAAGATGTCAGCCGATGTTAACCGCCCGAGAGATAGGTTTAAGGCTACAAAACACAAGTGGTGTTGTTGTTAGCACCCAAACCGTGCGAAATCGATTGCATCACCTATGCGTCACGCCCACCTATACGTCACGGGAATCGCGCTCGTCGAAATGAATGGTGTAGAGAACACATAACATGGACTCAGGAGCAATGGGATAGAGATTTGGGTTTAGGCCTGATAATAGAAGGGTAAGAGTGTACCGTCGTCCTGGAAATACTGAGAGGCTGAGGTGTGTTCAAGAAGTTCATCTATACAACGGTTCAACAGTTATGGTATGGGCGGGTATTAAAAAGAACAGACGAACTGAGCTCGTTTTTGTAAATGGAAACATGAACGCTGCAAATTACGTTCAGGATGTTCTTAGGCCGAGTGACAACATCCCGACAACCGATGGACTTACTAAAATTTCATTGGGAGCAATTATCGCAGAATAACATAAGCAGTCTCGTCGATTCTATGAATAATCGGTGTCAGCAAGTTCTCAACAACATAGGGGGCCACTCTTTGTATCAAGTTATCCAATTTCTTTTACAATAAATTAATGTTTAACAATTTCATTAAGTTTGTAAAAAGTTTAGTTGCTTAGGCATCTTAGTTTGTACTACGTATGATACAGTACTCGCAATATTGTTAATTTATGTTATTAAAATAAAAATTATAAAAAAACAATTGTATTTTTACTTTGAAAAGACACTAAAGAATAATACTAACAATTTAATGTGAAAATAGATTGCAATACTCAAATTTGTATATGTTGCTTAGACTTTTTTGATATATGTATTTTAGAAAATTTTATGTATGTAAAGAAGAACATAACCTTGTTCAAAAGAAAAAAAGTCCGCGCAATGTTAACACAAGAGGAAGAAATATGCTGGCAGCTCATAATAGTAGGCTTCATAAAGTCACTAACTCATTCATGGGTCAATGTATACGCTTTTATAATAAGGTTCCTGAGGATATCCAAGGTCTTCCTATTGACAAATTCATAGAAACTATAAAGCAGAAGTTGTGTGCTAAAGCATATTATAAACCATCCGATTATTTGGATGATAAAAGCCCCTGGGTATAATCCCCTCATTAACAGGATTTTACTAGTATTTGTAACAAAACATATGTAATGTGTCTGTTTGTTCGTTGAGTTCTTCGTCCCGATGAATATCTTAAGCGTCATGGTCACTTAAGTACGTCTTCTTATGGTAGCGTCGGGTGACGGGTCCCTCACTTCCCTCTAATATGGTTGAGGAGGGCGATAGCTGGATCCCGCGTTAACTCGTGAACGGGTGCCGTTTGAGGGTGTTCGTCCTTTGGATACTTGGGGGGAGTATTTCAATAGCTCAATCTCTTGAGCTCTCATTCAAACCAAGTATAATTTTTTTTCTTTATTAACTATCTGTCTGACTACAATGGCACTAATCTTGAGACGTTTAAATATTAGTAATACTAACTAGAACACAATACCAAAACGCGTCATGTGTCACAGTAACACTGCGATCACTACATCAAAACATATTTCAAATCAATAATCAATGTAATCAGTTGTTTACCCGTATTTATTTGCCAACTTCCCTAACCAAACAACATTACGTAAATAGTGATGCAACGCGAAATATATCTGTTTGTTATAAAAGAAACAAGTGATATTATTTATTAAATTTATTTGTTTTTACTTTTCAGATAAGAGTGATAGCGACAGTGAAGGTCAATAATTGAATGTAGAACAAAATGTCGTATTCTGGTCAAACTTACATAATACTAACTACTTAGTTTCAATTTCTCGGTGAATCCGAGCAATAATAATAGTCGTCGAATATTTTTGTACAGTAATACTACATTTTTGTAAATATTTTTTAGAAATGTAGATAAATGTTGCTGCCGAGTGTGTGTTTATTACTTTTTGTATTTTTGTTAGCTTTATTCTTTAAGTTAGGTTTTTTTAAGTATTTTGTATTAACACACTCACTGTTTAAATAGCAAGCCCCCACCTAATATTATATTTCATTAAAAAAATGTCACAAATCACAATAGTAATTAAAATTAAAAACCAAATTCCTGAAACGTACCTTTGATTTTATTTGTGCAACAGTGAATTTATTGATTCTGAGATTATCATTTTAAAATGCTCAAATATTTTTAAGCGAATCATTAGTATGATTTGATCAATAATAATTAGATGTATACTGTAAATATTGATATTTTATTCTGTATATTAATGTTAAATATTATTATATATAATCAGTATTAATCGTTTACAAAAATGAAATGTTCTTGAAAGTTATTTTTTTTATATTCGATTAATGCTGAAATATTTTGGGTATGATAAATAATTAATATTATTTTATTATAATTATTATTATATTATGATAAATAATTAATAATATTATATAATAGTTGCAGTTAAGACGGTTTATGTATTTTTTGTATTATAAAACTGGACTGTATTTTAAATAGCGTATGAAGTGTGTATGTTGTGTGTATGTATAAATCATAAAATAATTATATCAGAAAGTATATTAAATGAATAACAAAATTTACAACGAAGATAATATGTTTAATGTGGCTTATTTTTGTACTCAATCCAGTATTGGAGGAATTTTTCTAATAAATAAATGAATTTAAGGCTTAGTTATATTTTTATATGTGTTTGTAACCAAAACTTACATTCGCCGTATAATGTACCAAAATACGTCAATACTTAGATATATGTGTGGTTAGTGATTACATTAATAGTAATATGTTAATAATATAATGTTAAGTAATATAATTTTATAAAAATTATAAAATTTTATAAGATATTTAATTTTGTTTTTTATTTTCCTTGTTCCTAGATATCAAAAGTAAATTGTAACGTTTTGAGGATTTAATAGAGTGCTAGTCTCAATTAGTCTTTAATTGTATCACAGAAACTTCACCTCAAAAAGCTACCTCTGCATATAACTCTGATACGTGGTAATTCCATTATTATTATAATTATTTCCATATTTTTTTATCGAAGTATATAGATATATAAAAGTACAATAGCGAAATTTATTTGACAAGCTCCGCACGGACCTCGTAAATTAAGATCCCGTCGCCTGACCTAACACACATAATCCGAAAATACCCGAAACTAAACGAGTGCTAACGACATAAACAGATACATACCATCTTACTCGCGCGCCACGTGTTGGAATCAGTCAGTCTTTTCACACGTTACATACAATGATAGTAGTTTTTTTGCGGTATAAAAATACTGCATCATTGCAGTAGATGTCGCTACCTAAGCCCCTCTGGTCTTAGGCCCTCCCGCCTCCCCTGCCTTCAGTGACATGGAGTGTGAAATGGCTCTTCGCGCCGCAAGTGCACCGCTCCCAAGAGCGCACCCACAACCGAGTCATCCTCGGACGCAACCCCAATCGGCTCTGAGCCACCCTCTTTCACCCTCGTTAAGAAGCACTCTAAGAAGCGCTCCAAGCGAATCCCGGCGTCCTTAAGGCCCACCTCGGTGTCTTTAACACCCACCCCTATCCCACTGATGTCACTCCAAGTTACTCCACCCCCCACTTTAGTCAAGCCTCAGGTCCCACCACCCGTATTCCTCTGGGAAAAGGGCAGATGGTCCGAGATCTCCAACTTGTGCGCTGAGCACAAGATGCAACTCGGGTGAATCTATTAGGATTATTGTCTCGTCTATACACGACTTCTGAGCCTTAACTAAGCTCCTCACTGGTACGCACATTGTTTACCACACTTACGCTCTCCCAGAAGAGCGTAAGGTTGGAGCAGTACTTCGGGGGGTCCCGTTCGATTTAATTTTTGATAAATTTTTTATTTTTTAATTAACGAACGACAATATCGTCGAGGATCTGTAGTCCCAAGGCTTCCCGGCACTTGCTGTGTATAAAATGCGCAGCAAGTACGGAATGCGTCAGCTTGGTGGTTCTCGCCAACGTTCCCAAATCCAGCAGATTTTCAAAGGGGCTGCACAATATGCGGCCTCTCTGGAATCTCGATAGAATCTCCTCATGGCCGCGGTCCACCTGGGCTATGCCACCGCTGCCAGTTATACGGGCATGCGACGGCCAACTGCACCGCCCCACCTAGGCGCCTATAGTGCTTGGTCCCCCTTTTCACCAAAAAGTGCAATCGCACTCCTGAAACTTACTCCCTGCCAGACTGCGTAATTTGTGGCTATTCCGGCTACACAGCAAACTACAGGGGTTGCTCTCGTACTCCCCGGTCATTCTCAAAGGGGCGCCACACGCCCTTACTTCGTTCATCTTTCCGCCACTGCAAAGCCTACGCAGCCCAAGCCTGCTTCAGAGAACTGGAGACAGCGCCCCGCTGTACGCCCGAATCCCACCCTGGCTCCTCGCCCATTCCAGTCCACATCTCAACCCTCACTAGCAGATGATATGCGTATTGTATGCGATGCTATTAAACATATTTATTTTAGGGAAATCTCAATTCTGGCACAAAAACTTACAAAAAACACAAAAACTAAGTGCTTCCCGCTCACCTACAAAGCGCCTTATGGCTTTGACACAGAATTGTTCCCTTCTCAGTTCATTATAGGTTCATTGATATGAACTGAGCCCTCAGATACTGCAGCTTCTGCCGGCCCTACCTCATGTTCACCATCAGGCGAACTTTAACAACCGGCGGACGACCCGCTACCGGGTCCCCGCTTGCACACTCCCTTCCCTAACCGGCTGTCGCTTCCGATGAAGGCTGCTTAGCATTCCCATGCCACAGCCATCAAGGTAGTTTTCAGTGGGTAAGTGCCATTCGGATGAGTCCCACATCACCCTGCAGACCAGCTGCGTAGTATGCATGATGCATTTACCACCTCCCCACCCGCGGAGGGTGCCTGCTTCGGCGCAAAACAAAACAAAAAATTGCCTTGGATTTGTAAGTCTGGAAATCGAAGTCTCAGATTTAATACGGTTGACTCTATACCAGTAAAATATAAAATACTCTGTGGCATCAGTCCATCTCCAGAACGTAAAGTAAGAATGTCATTTATTCCGCTATTTCATTTTAGTTAAGGGGTAATTCTGATTTTTCCAATATATCTATAGGCAATAAAACTCTTATCGTACAATTCTAAGCAAAAAAAACCAGTGAAATTGTATATCTACCAGTATATCTAACAGTATATAGGTAATACAAAAAATGAAATGAAATGAAATGTTTTTTTCTCAACATTGACAATTACTTGTTCTTATTGACGTCAAATAAAACATGATTCTACCACCAGTTCGAAAAAAACCTTCGTGAAGAAGAACTGGCAAGAAACTTCACGGGTATATATTTTTCAAAATAAATTTACAGAGCCTCTTTATGTCTATACAAAATTCAAATTCAAATTCAAATTCAAACTATTTATTGCTTCATAGTACGGTACAAAAAGGATGTTACACAGAATATAGTTCCACATACTATGCTGTACAACAGCATGCAATAGGTATTATAATAAGTGACTAAATCTATTAACATTGCTTTTTTTAAACTATAATGTCATTATTAATTTACACCCCACCACCAATACATTTTATTATTTATATTACTATTATGAAAGTATTACAATTAAATATTCCATTATACAATTAAATAAATTCTACCTCTTATTTTTGTCAAAATATTCCTTTATCGAATAAAAACATTTTTCACTTAACCATTTACTAAACGCTTTTTTAAATTTAACTTGAGTCAACGACTGAATGTCCTTAGGAACAGCATTATATATTTTGACACACATGGCGTAGCACTGCCTGTTATAGAGTTCTAGGCGTGGTAATGAATTATATACTAATCGATTTCCATGTCGTGTTGCTCTTGTAACGTCCTTCGCTCGAGTAAAATAATGAGCATTGCTTTTTACGAACATAGCAATTTCTAAAATGTACATACAAGGCAATGTTAACATGTTATACAGTTTAAATAAAGGTTTGGCTGATTCGTCCGGTGCTTTTCCAAACATTGCCCGAATACATTTTTTTTGTGCTGTAAATGCCTTTAATGCCTTTAAAAAATTATTCTTATCTGCATCTGTTAGCTCGGCAAGTCTCCCTCCCCCCAAGTATCCAAACGAGGAACACCCTCAAACGGCACCCGTTCACGAGTTAACGCGGGATCCAGCCATCGCCCTCCTCAACCATATTAGACGGAAGTGAGCGACCCGTCACCCGACGCTACCATAAGAAGACGTACTTTAGTGATAATGACGCTTTAGATATTCATTCAATGGTCTGAGAATATGTGCCCTATTCCCGAACGACAAAAAACGTCACCCGGTACTTACCGTTTCAACAGGTTATAGCTGTAAAAAATATTATAATACTTGCTTACATATTCAAAACTTTATTTTTGTGCACGTGATAGGTGGCTGATTTACAAATGACAATCGATGATAACCCTCTCACCAACAATTGCAATGGTATGGAGGGCTGACTTCGATAACCTTTGACTGCACACACACCCATTCGTCTGGTGTGACCAAATACTGCGACAATATGATAATTATTACGTCAGTACAAAGATTAAACGATCAAATCATCTTTCGCAGACGCAATCAGACGTATCTTCATAGAGTTAAGTAAATTTTGGGTTCACGTGATTGTTTCTTTAACGAATTATTATTTTTATTTAATTTGTTGGATGTACTAGAATTACGTAATGTTTATTATATTTTAAGATAGTTGGTTTGTTAGTTCCTATCTTTCAAGCAACAGTTAAGTTACAGCCTCGTTTGAAGTATTGTCCTAAAGAAGTCAAAAGGAAAAAATACCGCAGCTGCACTCACAAACTTGAAAGTTTTTGTAACTTATTCACAAACCTACCACTTACAAAGATTTAATTGTTAATAGTCAAGAAACAATTATACTAGTCATCCAATCTTAACCGTTCCAAGCTACTGGTACATACTTTAAAGTATTTGATTATTAATGTGTGATGTGCGTTTAGTTTAATTTTTTTTGTTTCTTTTTGTGCGTGATTTTGTAATTCAAATAAATGATTTATCTATCTATTTTTATCATAGAAACTCAAATAAATTCGAATATTGAGAACAATATGTCAAGAAATTCCTCAACCATTGGTATGTTGGCTACTGAAAAGTAGTACATTTTATTTTTATAATTGAACGCGTTCTTCAAATGTGACGGCCGAGTGGCTTAGTGTGTAGCAGCTCTGCCTCATAGGCCGGAGGTCCACAGATCTTTGTTCGCGGGTCATGGTTGTTTATATTTAAATATGTATGATGATTCTGGGTTGCCCCCAGTTTACTGTATGGTTGTCCATAACATAAGCTCTGCATGCTTCGGGGCTATTCAGGTGGTGTGTCATACATTTATTAAATATTTTTTTATAAAAGATTTCCGCTCAAAAGTTTTCTACCGCCGGCATTTTTTCCTCTCAATCTCAGTTTGATGCAGATGAGGGAAAAGAAGCCTTTTTTAGGCAACCCGAGTCAATTTTTATGTAAAATAATGTATATTTATCCATTAAGTATATTAACATATTTTTTTATTATGTGTCACGATATCGTGAATATAGTTAATAAACAGAGGGTGAAGGACATCATGGCGAGGGAACTCTTCGAAAATATATTGTGTAGGTGTGTGTAAAGGGCTACCAGTGGGTAATCGTGATGGATTACAAATTTGCTTAAATCTAGAAACCAATTTCCGAAACACCCCCTTAGACTGCGAATTTACCACACTCGTAGATTAGTTGGTTTCGGCGAATTGAGGCTGTCGTTGAAAATTATTATTACTTTCCGTAGTTCTCCATTGGTTTTGGAAGTCTATGGCCCCTGATCGGGGAAAACACAGAAACACCAACATGCGGACAAAACAATATTCTTACTATAAATGAAACCCTTACTTTGTTATAATTTCTAAAAACAATGTAAAACGTCTCCGCTCGACGCTCACCGTCTATGGCATCTCTAATACTTCAACGCATAACATTTTCACAAATGAAGTGCCGAGTCGTTATTTGTAAAATGTATCAGAATTTTCTATCTACTTTTTTGATTAAAACTCCATAAATTCACTCTGCATTATCATTGTCAATCTCAATAGACAAACGTGTAATCGATTCCACCTAGGTTTCTAGGTAATTAAATTTCCAAACAATCTTCGATAGCAACGAACTTATCTATTCCAACGATAATACTGATAACTGGGATGACAACAAATAAAACACAGCGTAAAAAATTAAATAACATTTCTAATCGAAGATATAGAGCCATATAAAACAAGGCACGTGAGAATTATCATTGTAGATACTTAGCATAAAAATAAAACTAAATTTATTATTTTATTAAATTATTTTGCGTGTTTCTTGTGGAAATCTTTCATGAAAGCGGCCAAAGCTTCAACCTCCTGAACCGTGACGGCGTTGTAAGTGGACGCGCGAATTCCACCGACACTCCTGCAAATTACCAGAAAAAAAACAAATTAACTAAATGACTTTGTAAGATCCCAAGCATAGAGCAGTATAAATCTAATTTCGTTTTATTGCTCAAGCTCCAGTAGGAAAATAAAAAGTTTCGCTTTACTGTGAACATTCTCGGAGCTCATTTATTTCACTGGGAACACTGTAAACACTTAAATGTTTACAGATAACGTTTCAATTAGGCGTTATTGTTACAGAGCTAAGACGGTTTTTCATTTACAAGGTGAGACTCTGAGCGTAATTTAACAATTCGTTGCAAACTACACGTAAAAGAAAGACTAAGCTCGGTGCATTTTGCAACTTGACGTTTTTTTACTTTATTTCTACAGTGAATACCGTTTGAACCATGTCACCGTGTTATATGCTTCACGAAATGGGAAATTAGAATTGGACATAACCGTTCTTAAATGTTAGCTATCGATTAAAAACCGAGTTTGCAAAGAATCAACAGGGTAACACAAGGTAGTAACACCAAATCATTCAATATAAGCGCTTCGTGAAAGTATAAAATTATTATACAAAACAATAAATTTATGAATGAAACTAATAATAATCCGTTTTGACCAATAAGGATAAAACTAATCTAGGCAAACATTATTTTTATGGTTATCAATATGAATCACCTACACATCTACGTTAACATACACGACCCATACACACACTCTCTCATTTACACACTCGCCTCCACGCCCCTATGCATACACACATACGTACACCCTCACACAAATACAAAAATGTTCAACAAATCTTGAACTTTTTATTTAAATTGTGGTTTTGTAAAGTAAGTAACTATCAAAATCAAATTGTGTTGTTATATTACAAATCAAAGTTAATGATTTTCAGATAATGATGAGAACGGGGCCTACTGGTACAAGTATTTTGTATACTAAATAGGTTGGTCCTAATAAATTACGCAACGTAACTCAGACAGAAGTCTGTTTATAGATACAGCTTGCACTGTAGCCATAGTATAAGTCTTGTCGTTCTTGCTGATACGTATAGAGTCCACTGAGGATTTAATCACTCCAAATATACCTACTTAACCCAACACGACCACTTCCATACTTCCTTAACAACTATATAGATTTATCTTATACTATAGTTAGTGCCGTCCTCGAAGACGCGCCCCACCTTTTCAGTTGAGGTCAAACGAAGTGTCTATGTTTATGTCATAGTATGTGTATCAATGTTTAAAGGGAAGGGAGCGACTTCGTTAATGGCTCTGACTATAATTTATAACAACTGTTATTTGGAGTAGTTTGCGAGGGTCAAATAACAAGTAATTTGAAATGAGATACCTAGTTAGGAATGTAAGTGGCCCTATTAGAGTATATTCTCATTTGCGCCATTTCTGCTGAAAATATCAAATTCAAAGTGACATAGTCAAGCACTAGTCTACCAAGAGAAGTTTTGGGGCTCGACTATAAAGTAAAACTAAAGTTTCCAAGGCCCACTGACGCCGCCCTAAGCTGACTCTTTGTGAGCCAAGTTCGCGTTAAGCTGTTGCTGTATAACTGTATCAGTACAATAGAAATTGACAATGGTGACGGGATATTGTAACTAACTCGGGCTTAATTATGGAACTCAGGTCTGCGCCAGTGGCTCTACATAGTTATACACTAATTCCAAACAATTGAAATTGTATACTGAAAATGACATGAGCAAAAAAATGTATGAACCTATTGATTTTTTCGTCATTTTAGTTTAATTATGTTAAAATTAATGCATCAATTAAATTCCAGTAATTTTCTTTAAGATGTCCATTGCGACATATTACATTCACGTGATCTAGATTCTAAGACTAAATTGCTACTTCGAGAGTCAGTTCATCAACAAGCGTAGCTCGAGTTTTTTGCTGGGCTATCTAAATAAACAATGCTTTGATGAAAACATCAATAGAATAGAATGAAATGAAGCATTGAGAAAGAATTTTCTTTTTGGGTTTATGGATTCCGGGCTGATGCCATAAAAAACTTTAAACCACCAACATGCAACTATGCTATATAAATAAAGAACGATACCGTTTTAACATTTAAAACAACCCTAATATCACATATTTCATTACCAAAACAATTCTGAAAATGTTACAGATTAGCGTTCAAAACTTGAACACAAACAGGGCTCAGGTTCAAAGCAGCTGTGTACTGGAATTTGACGTAAAGTTGGCTCGAAAAGGATTTTAAACTTTACTTTAAATTTAAACTAAGAGGAGAATTTTGTGATATTACTGGCCTTACCATTAAATTAGCTCAAATGTGCAGTGAATATGAGTTTTAGTTATGGATTAGGTACTGAAAACAATTCGTGAAGCTTTAAACGTAGAAAATATCAGAATTTGGGTAGTGGATATATCTTTAAGGCTTTTGGCATTGATGCCATGGGGTCCTGGGGACAACGGGCTCTTCTCGCCTTTATTAGACCGTAAGGCTGCGGTTCCACTGAGGCGGAGAGGAGCGGTGTGGAGCGGGGCTGAGCTGTGAAAAGAGGTGGGTGTTTCCACTGAAGCGGAGCGGAGCGGCGTGGAGCGGAGTGGAAGTAGAGCGGAGCTGCTTTGCCTATTCGCATCGCCTGGTGCATGAGTGCCCAGTGACACGCGTTCTCTCTGCTCCGCGTCGCTCTTCTCTCGGCGCTAGCCTAATCTAACCTTTTTTTCCCGATATTTTAAACATTTCCGCTCCTCTTCGCCAATGCTCTTTCTTTTGAAGTGGAGTGGAGAAGAGATGTGGATTTCAAGCCATGTGATTGGTGAAGCGCGGCACAGCTCGTCTCCTCTCTGCTTTGCTCCGCCTCAGCGGAGCCGCAGCCTAACGAGGCGATTGGTGAGTGAAACTCGTGACCCTAAGGCTGGCACCTACCTCGTACAACGAATTTCTATTGCGATCCAGCGTGGTAATTCGGCCAGCCTTTTGGCTACGTTGCCTTCAATAGATTCTAGTTTAGATTTAGTTTTATATTTGTAGCGTATTTTTATCTCGAAATTATTAATTTAATACAGTTACATATACATTCTAGAATTGTAAATATTTGTAATAGTTTTGAATAATATATATATTATGTAAATAAAAAACTATATAATTCGTGAAATGAGTATTAAATTAAGATATTATAGATAATTATTGATAAAAAATTGTATCACAAAATGGTAATCCGTTATCTAAATATGTCATGGTCCGAAGGACAGTGACATAATATTTAACATGGAATTGCAAAATACCAAATATAAACAACCTTTTATAAAATTACTAACGAGATAAGCAAGTTTTTATCGTCAAGCAATTACCTTACTTATTTTAATAAGTATAATTAATTATTCAAACTTACTAACCTATTACCTTATCAGAATTACGCAGAGATATCAGAAGTGATACAGTTTAGCGACTAGTTTGTGTGGTACTTAATCAGAAGAATGGTTGAATGGCATCAGGAGCAGCAATAGTTTGATTTTGATAAATTATTACGTACATAAACCAAGAAAATAACAATAATAATAATTAAAAAATAATACGCCAATGTACAGAAGGCAAAGTGACCAAAAGGCGGGCAGAGTTACCGTGTTGCATTACTATCCACATTCTTTGTGAAACATAAATTCCGTAACCACTACCTACAAGTTATTTATTATGTCAATATATCTTAGTAAAACTTATATCTTACCTGTGTCCCTTCAATTGAATTAAACCTAACGCCTCAGCTCCCTGCAAGAACTCTTTCTCCACAGATTCGTCTCCTCCCAAGATTCTGAAGGGAATGTTCATTCTACTCCGGTTTTGCTTCGCGACAACCGCGTTGTAGAAACCATTGGATTCTTCAATTATGTTGTATATCATTGAGGATTTCTTGATGGCCAGCTCTTCCATTTTGTCGAGACCTCCTTGTCGCACGATCCATTGAAGTACGCGGCCCATTATGTAGATTCTGGGGGTAGCAGTATATTGTTATTAAATAACTATTTATATAGTAGGATTAGCTTGCTATTTTATTTTAGTATGGAGTAGGTTTTGTGTTATTTCATGTAATAAATCCATCTTTATAGTGAATTTTCAGCCATTTCCAAAGAATGTAAAATATACAAAGGAACCTGCATTTTTATTTGACAGGTGTGATTAAAATGTAATAATATTTTTATCATAACATCGAACTCTAAATATCAATGGATTTCTGGACTTGATCTTAAAGATAAAACGTGTTTCATTCATATATTGAAAAGAAAATATCGGAGAAAAATAACAGGTTACAATCGGAAATATGTAACCAATCGGTCTAAGATGGGAATTCTGCTCTATGTCTTTTCTTCCAAAGCTTTTCGGGCGCAATGTTTCAATCCACAAATACTTAACAAATAAAAGCGCTGTGACAAAGCACATTCTTAATACTTTGGAAGTCTTAAATACCGAAATAAATAACAAAAGCACTGCTGTTTGTATCTGAAATACACGTCAAGTTTGACGGTCTTGGTCTAGCCAATACTGTCAAACTTGACTTGTACTTGGCTAGGCAGTATTGGCTAGGTCAGAACAAGTTACGTGACATGTGATTGTAGAAAGATGTCTTCATTTGATTGTCAAATTAACAATGTCTTTGTTAGACTTAAATTGGACTGGGGGTCCAACTTAAGTCTAATTAGGTATGATTAGAAACACTACACATTTTGCACATTTTGCAATTTGCGGCTATTACTTAACGATAAATTCTGTTAATTAGTCGATAAAATAACAAATTAAGTTTAGTATTCACGATTTAAAGTTAATGCTACTTGGTTGAAAAGGTTGGCAACAGTTTTGATTCCCATCTTTCAACATAAACCACCAAAAGTATGGCTTAACAAAGTATCATAAAATTGCGCTTAAAACAAATAAACTACAATTAGGGACCTTCTGAGTATTGTACCACGTTAAATTCAATACCACGAACAAGAGGGAGTTGTTAAACGATTTCGGGGTAATGATGAGTGACACAACTCCAAAGGGAATAATAAAATTAGGGTTTATACTCAATTAGTTACTAAACAATTTATTCATTTAATGAGACTTGGGTTAAAGTAAGTAAGTAGAATTATTTTCGATAAAATAATAAATATATAAATAATAAAATGTTTTTGAAATCTACCATTGGTATGATAGTACCGAGTCTTAAGGGATCCTTCTTTAAACTATTATTTATGTGTGTAATAAATTGTGCCATTCCACATCCAAAAGAAACATTTAACTCATACGTAAGGGCATACAATTTTTTACAGAATGTTTTACCAATGTTCTGAACATCATCTGCAATTGCTTCTAGCAGTGTTTAATAACACGGAATTGGTATACCACAAAAAAAGAATAGACCTTTAGTCTTTTACCTGTACAGATACAAATTTTTATAGATATACCATATAGATAAACCAACATACTCACGGGAACATAGGCGGCGTGTTCAAAATAGAGTCGGCTTTGGCATTAACGGTCCAGTCCAGGATCGAGGGGCAAATAGGCAGAGCCTTGTTCAGGAGGTCCTCTCTGACGATGACGAGCGCCACTCCCGCTGTCCCTATGTTCTTCTGTGCCCCGCCGTAGATGACACCGAACTGTTGGAGAAATTTAATTACTAATTATAATTTTTGTTTAATGACAATAAATTGACTAGAAATTAACAAAAAAGAAATTGTAGATACTGTAGATACAAAATGACTTATAAGTAAATAAAATAGGAATTCAAATTCAAAATTCAAATATTTATTTCTCAACATTGACAATTACTTGTTCTTATTGACGTCAAATAAAACATGATTCTACCACCAGTTCGAAAAAAACCTTCGTGAAGGAGAACTGGCAAGAAACTTCACGGGTATATTTTTTTTCAAAATAAATTTACAGAGTCTCTTTATGTTTATACAAAATTATTCTTTTCTGCATCTGTTAGCTCGGCAAGTCTCCCTCCCCCCAAGTATCCAAACGACGAACACCCTCAAACGGCACCCGTTCACGAGTTAACGCGGGATCCAGCCATCGCCCTCCTCAACCATATTAGAGGGAAGGACTACGTAATAATACCACAGCCAGTATTTATGTTTGTTGCATGTTGTAAGCTGTATCGAAAATGCAAAAGTGATTTCTATTTGTAAAAGCTCTTTAAATTAAACACGGATACAAATGAAACTAAAAAACATTTACTTAAAATAATAATAATAATAAATCCCCAGACTGAATGGCCCCAAAATAAGCAGAGCTTGTGTTATTGATACAGCTAACAGGGGAGAATCCAGAATAAACATACATATTTAAATATCAACAACCATGACCTGAGATGAAACATCAGTGTTCATCACACAAATGAATGCCACGACCTGAACTCGAACCTGGGACCTCCGGCGTACGAGGCAAGGCTACCACTACGCCACTCGGCCGTTAAAAGAAGATAAAATGCATATATTATGCGAACTCAATCCAACGATGCTATGTTAGATATCATTAATTTTTGTCACTCATAAAATCAAAGAATGTTTTTGAGTCTCACAGTAATATATTTGTCATTTAGCTCTATAAATATAATTATCTAATCTTTCATTCAGTGACACCATGTTAAAGAAACAATAACAATTATTAAACCGGTGGGCCAGTGCGCCACAAAACAACCTACATTTTTAATGAAGTTATTTTGTGGCGCACTGGCCAACTTCAGGTAAGTTTTCCTCACCTTAGAAACGTCCACTTTCTTGGACATGAAGTTGGAAGACATGTCAGCGACAAGTGGTACCCCTTTTGTGTCTGGGATAAAGTCGAATTCCACTCCTGTGATAAAAAGAAAATAAATTAACATAGAACAACAGCGTTTACAACCCCACTGCAGGGCTCGACATCGGCGTCACACAACTGAGGGGGTGGTTTCCGGTAATTATAGGTCATTTCGCTTGCCTACTGCGAGTAGTTGTAATCAAACATGGGTTTCAACACACAAGTATAACCCAGACATTAGTGCCGTATCAAGTATTTTTAATTAGACTGCAATGGCAACGAACTTAATGTAATATTGTCAACAAAACAGATTACAAACACACTTATTAATAAATTACATGTAATGGTCAGTGTTGGTCTAGATTGCAATCCTTAATATGTCCATATAATAGATTTACTATTCTTACAATAATTAATTGAGATCTGTGGTTAATTCAGTTATGCCAATTTTAATGATTTATTTTTACAATTTTTGTTTTAATTACGTACTATACAAAAATTTATAACAGGTGCTTATATGAGACATTGAATTATAATTTGAAGTATTTTATGGGATAAAACTGATAAGTCAACAACGGGATACATGTCAAAGTTCAAAGATCATTTATGTCAAAAACAAAAAATACAAAAAAAATCAAACCGCTTTGGTAGGTACACAAAATTAATTCCATGTGATTGAATACAAATAAAAAAATCAAGGGATTAAAAATTTAAATAATAATAATGTCACAATAATGTGTTATGTATGTCAAATGAATATAAATTTGAGCTATTTATCGTGACTGGCACGGGCAATGGGGATGTCTAGATAACGCTTTTGAGTTTATTTTTGAACTGAAGTCCATTACTAATAAAAATGGCTAACTCAGGGTGAGTTGATAAGAGATCATTATATAAACGGCTCATTCTGCCAATGGGTTGGTTAAAAGCGATGTAAAGCGAATGGGGGCTTGGATCTGAAATATTATATTGAAGTTTACAGAGTGCAGTATAGTGGGACTTTTAATTGAACCGTGGATAAGTTTATGAAACGTAGTCAATTGTAGGACCTTACGACTACAGTGGAGTAAGGTATAGTACATTTTTTTAAACTTTTTTGATATGATGTCATATTATAACTTTTTTTGAAGCGAGAATTCAAAGCATGTCGAATACGATTCTAATCCTGCTGGTTTGTCATAATCTCCTATATTTATTTTAGGTCCTCAACTGTTTCAAAGCCTTTAAAGACATAAACATTTTTTTAATTATTTAATTTAGGTTCTATAGTTGAGTTGATCTGCGATTGAAAAGTTGTTCGATAGCCCATGGTAGGCACTCCTTGGAGCTCGTAGCTTTGCACCATACCTTTTAAGTTAACGCTGTATTTTACAGTTGCGTCATAAAGAAGCAAGGCAAATGGTATTTTCTACACCGAAAAAAATGTCTCGCTCTTTCATTCTCAAGATTGCATGTATTTACTGAGATTTAAGATTTAATTTATGTGCAACAGAACGGGACTATTATTCAGACCATGATAAAATTAGTCAAATGTTAAAATGTTCCCATCCTGGTTAACGGAAGTCAGCCAGTCACAAACAACCAGCATTTAAAACTTCATAGTTAACTGGCACTTAAGTAAATTACTTAAAAGCGGGAAAGAATGGTGGCCCTCTAGCAAATTCTTGGAACCATTTCCAAGTGAAATTATTCAGGAATTTGTCTGTTAAAGAGTGTCAACTTTTTAAAGAACAATCCCGCGTTTTGCCCCGAGTGGTTTTATAAATAACAAAGTTCATTTTAAGTCCAACATTGAGGTAGTTCTGCCTGTTTTTTTTTTTGTTGTTTAGGTTTTCGATTTCAGTTTGTTTTAAACTTGGTAAAACAAACTGCAGAGATGACGTCCGACATTCTCGCTCCGATCGATCGTCCGACATTCTCGCTCCGATCGCCACGCGGTGCGGACGTGCAAGACCCAGTTCTCCGTTGATCGGTTCCTTCCCGATATTCCGTGGCGCTCAGTCTACTGACGTCACAGTGTAGCGTGTTGGTTCCGTGCTACGGTTTTCAAGGTTTTTCTACTCCGTCTGAGTGCTTTCGAAGTGCGATTTTTCTTTGCGACTAAGCCCCTTAGTCTTCAAAGTGCTGTGCTAAGTTGTGTTGTGCTTGTGCTGAGTGCAGTGTTGTGCCCAGCGTAAGTAGTCTGGTTTCAGTGCAAAGGATACTTAACGGTGACAAGGAATTTGTACTGAACCAGTCCTTTTATTTTTATTTTATTTCTCTTCTCTATTTTATTTATTTTTCTCCTATTTTCATATTTATTTTTATCATATCTGTGTGTTCTTCGTGTGTATTTGTCCTTTCTGTCGGTAAAGGTTGACCCTAACGCGGTCAACTCTTTACCTGCGCACCCTTTTTTTAGGTTTCTAGGTAGCGGCCTTCGGCGTACTACGGTTAGTTTTAAGTTATTCTCCCCAGCCCCCCTACCGCTGGTAGGGAGGTTAGCCACTAGGGTTCGCTAGGTTTTTATTTAGGAACTCTAAGCATTTTTTATATAAATAGGTGCTAGGTTTGCTAGGGAACCTAGGCATACATTATATATTTATATACTACATATTCAAGCCCTCCAATGGACCTTGTAAGCGTTCTTAAGTCGTTCGCCCAGGCGCTCACAGTCCGGTCACACAGCTAACTACAGGGGCTGCCCGCGCGCTCCGCGCTCCACCGCCAAGAGGGTCGCGCCTAAACCGGTGCCGCCACTCACTCCCGCTAACTTCCCGCCGCTGCGCAACCGGGGTCCCCCGGAAGCAAAGCCCGTTCAGCCGACGCCTACTCAGGCTCTGTCTTGGAGGCAGCGTCCGGCCGTTCCGCCTGCACCTTCCCAACCCATCCCAGCTCCCGTAGCTTCCGTAGGGCCGCGTCCTGCTTTGCCATCTTCACCTCAGTCGTCGCTGGCTGAGGACATGAAGACCGTGTTCGACGTCATTCAAAACGTCGACATTACAGAAATTTCTGTTCTCGCACGCAAACTGCGAGCCGCCCGCTCTCCTCAAGAGCGTTTATTTGCGTTAGCTGAACATCACTCGCTTCTAAGTTCGTTATAAATTTATTTTTTTATTTTTGTATAAAATCATAAATAAGTAAATTATAATGTCCAGTCGTATTAAACCCAAGGGCTTATCCCTAATATCTTTTAACGCTCGTAGCCTTAACACCAACCTTCCCGAGATTAAACTGCTCCTTCAGAACAAAGAACCTGACTTATTCCTTCTCCAGGAGACATGGCTTACTCCAAACCGCTCCAGGGGATTCGCTATACCAAAGTACGCGTTTATTCGTAACGATAGGCCCAACTCCGACGGTTTCGGCGGCACCGCTATATATTACAAAAGAGGCTTCCATTGCTGTCCTCTCCCTACCCCTCCTCTCCTCAACATGGAAGCCACTGTGTGTAGATTGGCTATGACTGGTCATCCGACCATCATCATAGCTTCAATCTACATACCTAGTGGTACCAGACCAATCCGCAGCGACTTTGAGGCCATTCTCGCCCTCGGCCATTCAGTCATTATGTTCGGAGACTTTAACTCCAAACATACTGACTGGACGTGCCTATCGACTAACACCAGCGGTATCGCTCTCCTCGACATCACTAACTCCCTTGACCTAGACGTCATATCCCCCATCACTCCCACTCACTATCCCAACAACCCGTCCTACTCTCCTGACATCCTCGACTTTGCAATTATCAAGCGAATCAATCTTGATCTAAGGTCTATCGAACCGCTCGATGACCTAGGCTCCGACCATCGCCCCGTTTCCCTCGTGCTAGGACCGCCGAACGATAACGTCTCATCTCCTAAGACCTTTACCGACTGGAAAGGTTTTAAAAATACGTTCGTTTCAGCCTTAGAGGCTCCGAACTCTCCACTCGCGATCTCTCCCGAACAATTAGATAGCCCGGATAAAATCGATTCATTAGTAAATTCTCTCACTGATGCTATCAACTCAGCCATCAGTGACAACGAAAAGGTTGCTAAGCAAGGCAAACCCACGCTTCCCTTAGCCGTTAGCAATCTTATTAAAGCTAAAAACGCGGCTCTCCGGAGAGCCAAGAAATATCCCACGCCCGCCTATAGAACAGCTGCGAATCAGCTTCAACGTAAAGTTAGGTCTTGCCTCGCGGAACTCCGAGACGCTCAGATGAACGATCTCATGGCGAATATCTCTTCGTCCCACCAAGCGTACTATAGCATGGCCCGAGCCTTACGCGTAGACACCGCCTCTCACGTTCCTCCTCTCACTCGTCCCGATGGCACTACTGCCTTTGAAGTCGAAGAGAAAGCCGAATGCTTCGCTGACAGCATTGCCGCACAATGCTCGCCCAGCACGCAACCTGCTGATCCCTCACACATCCAGGCGGTGGAGGACGAAGTCCTTCGCAGAGACTCTCTCCCCATCACCGCCGACCCTGTCACAGTCTCTAATGATGAAATCTTGCTTCTCATTAGAAATCAAAAGTCCAAAAAGGCTCCGGGTGCGGATGGAATTTCCAACCACGCACTTAAGCACCTACCTCAACAGATGCTTACCTTGTTAGCTATCATTTTCAATGCCTGCTTCGACCATAGCTACTTTCCAAAAGCTTGGTAAAAAGCGACAGTCATAGGCATTCCCAAGCCGGGCAAACCTCTGAACGTCCCGGCTAATCACAGACCCATCAGCCTCCTCAAGGCAATGTCTAAACTTCTCGAGAGAGTCATACTCTCTCGAATGCGGAACCATCTGTTTCCAACGGATGGCGATCCTCTCATTATTCCCCATCAGTTCGGCTTTCGCGCTAAACACTCCTGCCCTCAGCAAGTCCACCGAATCGTCGAGTATATACTTGACGGTTTCTACCCGCGTCGTTATAAAACAGTCGCGGTTTTCTTTGACGTAGCCAAGGCTTTCGATAAAGTCTGGCACAGCGGTCTCGTTTATAAACTCTACAAGATAGGCTTACCGGATCGCCTAGTCAGGTTAATAGCGTCGTTTCTCAAAGACCGTACATTTCGATTTAAACACGAAGGCACGCTTTCTGCACCTCGTCCCATAAAGGCTGGAGTCCCTCAAGGCTCAGTCCTCGCCCCTCTGCTGTACAACGTGTACACCAACGACATTCCCATCCCGCCGAAAGGCGTCAAACTTGCCCTCTTTGCTGACGACACCGCACTCTATACCAAAGGCCACAGTGTTCGGCACCTTGTAACCAGACTCCAAAAGGCCGTAAACGCCCTTGGTGTATGGTTTCAAAAATGGCGCATCGATGTGAACCCTGAAAAGAGTTCTGCGATGCGCTTCGACCACAAACGCCGTCGTCCCGATGGCGATCCCCACGTCCGAATGTTAGGCATTCCCATCCCCTGGAAGCGCAGTACTAAATACTTAGGCGTCACATTAGATCCGACGCTTTCTTTCAAGCCACACGTCGAAAGAGTTTCGAAACTCGCTCGTCACTATTTAGGCCGCCTAAATAGCATGTTAGGTAGAAAAAGTAAAATGTCCTTCAGAAACAAACGTACACTTTACAAGGTCTGCGTTAGACCCGTTATGACGTATGCCTCGCCAATCTTTGCCCACGCCAAACCCTCCCTCCTGCACAAACTGCAGGTAGTTCAAAACCTCTTTTGCCGCCGGGCCACAAACGCACCGTGGTACGTGCGTAACGCGGACTTGCATAGAGATCTTGAACTGCCTACAGTACAACAACATCTCAAAACACTCTCTGAAGCGTTTTTCAAACGCTCCGAAACCCATCCCAATCCTCTAGTTCGTGATTCAGTCTCATATACTACTCCTGTGTTAGACTCGAAGTTCAAAGTCGCTAGGCCTAGGAATGCGCAAGCGTACTCATCCACCAGACTGTCCGGCGATCTCGAGGGCCTTCTGGCCGCAAATTCTAATTCTAACGTAAATTCTAATTCTAACGTAAATCCTAATTCTAACGTAAATGCGAATTAATGCAATTTTATTTTGCAATTTTTTAATTTCGTTTTAATTATTGATTTTCATTTTGAGCACCTTCAGTGCTATGTATTCACCTTCAGTGCTTGAGCACCTTCAGTGCTATGTAATCCCAGCGGGTGACCCCTTCTGGGCCCCGCTAGCGCGGCCTCTTTCTCCAATTGGCCGTCGCTCAGATGAAGGCTGAGTGGCAAAAATGCACGAGCCGACAGGGGGTTTTTAGTGGGTATGGTCCTGGTAGGCGTCGGGACGAGTCCCACATAACTTTGGAATCGCGCCAGAGTATGCGTCAGGGCATTTTTATCCTCCGGCCCTTCTCGCGGAGGGGAACAAAAAAAAAAAAAAAAAACTGCAGAGATACCGTTTTTTTATAAAGATATATGGATCTTATTGCCTATGACAGGCAAAATATTATTATTTTTTAAAAGTAAACTGAAACCTAATTAAAATGCACTACATCATGTTTTGTGGGTCACTTATTCAAAACTAAAGTTCTGTTTGAAACTTAAAAAAACTAATCATTCCATTAAATACTAATAAACTTATAATGGGCTTTTCATAATTCTTGAATACCATAATATTAACAGTAACTACTTTATTGCGTATAATCGACTTAAAAATACAATTATTATCTATGTCTCCCAAACTAGAAAACCTCTTAGTTGTATTATAAATAAATTTGGTTTTACCTTTAAACACAACTTTTTAGTACCTAAGAGTAAGTATAATGCAATAATACAATCACTAATTATAAAGACTATTATCACTTGATGATAACCCGTTGCGTCATTACGTTGAGAATAAAATCTATTTTTTGTACTAAACTTATGACAAAAGAAAATTATATTTAGGTATAGTATATTAGTGTGTTTGCTATTTCCAGTTTTTAACTTACACAGCCCTTAATAGCGTGAGAAATTCGTGATAAATATGTAAAGACAAGGGCTGCTTTTGGATATTAAAAGCCGGGTATCCCTTGGCTCATCAAAAAAAAATTACAAATTATTACTTCCCAAATAATGTTTCGCAAAATTTGATTTGCCAAATTATTACTTGGTAATTACCTCACAATTAATTGTATCGCAAACCTAATCTTTTGTAACCAATTTTAATTTAGTCAAAGGTTTCAGTTAGTATTATACGCAAAATAAAATAAGCCAAATAATTTGACTCGTCAATTTTCAATTAACCATTTCTATTTGCAATCATTTTATCAGTGGCACAGAATGTACTACAGCGAATTTTGGAATTCCTATGATCGTGTCTTAATGACTTAATTTCATTATCCTTGGTAATATATTGCCGAGTAAAAATTTAACCAAATAAAAATGTGCAAACTAAAATAACTCCAAATGTTGCATTGGTGTAAAACAAGTTTGCTAAAATTTGTTTGGATTATAAAAATAATTTTGGCAAACCGGCAGGATCCCATTAAAGTCACATATTGATTATTAATACATGCCGAGAATACTTACCGAGGATATCGATTACCAGTAAGGAAACAAACTAAATTTCTTGATAGTAGTATTGGTCTACGAAATATAAATGGTTCAAGTCAAACGGGCGCGCGGTGCGATGGTTCACAGTCTATACCAACATAATGACAAAATAACCTTTGAATTTTATACTGACTTTTTTAAATGTTGGCAATGTAGAACTGTCTTCCGATTTAATACAACTGTTATGTAAGTTAATAAGCCTCCGGTGTGCATCAGGCCATCTTTATGGCACTAGGTCGTAAAGGTAAGATATTGATATTTTCACAGTCTTTTCCAAATTTGTTTATTTTTATTGTAGTTTAAGAAAATATAGTTAAAACTAAAGTCATGGGGCTGACGATACACTTACAAACCCATTGATGACGAAACTTTTCCCGGGCAAAAACCTACTCGAACTTGGGCATTTATTTTTTAACCTTAACTCACCATGGATAGTTTCATTGGTACAGATGTGCACGTAGGAGGCGTTAGGGTCAAGGTTCCACGTGCTTCGCTCGGGAATGCCCGTGTACTTCTTAGTGGGGGGCACAACTAGGTTCACTTTGCCGTACTTTTTGGCCTCTCCTGCGGCCTTTTCTGACCAGGCACCTGTGAAAATGTGAAGTCATTAGTTTTGTATGTGTTACTTTCGTATAATTCGTAGGGAGAGCGTAGCAATGTGGTAGACACCACAGAGACAAAAACAGCTTTGTTTCAAAAAAATAACTTTGTTTAAAAAATATACTTATTAAAAACGTTAAGAGAGGTTGTTGAAAGATTTACTTAATATTTAGCTCAAATACTTCTTTCCATTCATCGTATCTGATCATCAATTACAGACTTTTTATTATCAAAATATAAATCGTATACACCTGACGAATAATTATGAATTAAATGTCAAATTGCGAAATTCACGAGCATACTCCTTACCTGTAACAACGTAATCGGCCGTGCCCGTCCTAGAGATGAGGTTTAATGGCACAGCGGCGAACTGGCCCTGCCCGCCGCCCGCTAGGAATATGATCTTGTAGTTGCTGGGTACATCTCTGAAGAAAAGGGATTTTAATGAGAGATGTTCTCATGGTTATTATTTGGTATTTATTACGATTTGTACATCAAAAGTCACCGGAAACTGAGAAATGTATGAATCTAAGCTCCTTAAATCGTATTTATAATTTAAAACTTGGCTCATAATAGTTTTGTTCATATTAATTATACAATTAAGTATGTAACAAACAGTCATATCGACAGTTATATCGACGCATGTATTTGCGTACTCTAAATAAGGCACAATAACTAATTAAGTTCGTTCCATTTAAAACAAAACTATTAGCCATGTTGTAATATTACGTTTTATGTATAAACACGCAAATGGGTTACATCCAAATAGATACAGTTGGTGTGTTCGTCTGCATTGGTGGTGTGTTTGTTTGCATTTATTATTATTAAATTATTATATATGATTTCACATAGGTAATACAAACTCTATCAGAACTAGGTTTTTTCAATGTCATTTATGAATAACACACATAAATTAACTTGTTTATTAATTGTATAAAAACTTCAGTATTTTAAATACAAGGTGTAATAATAACTCTTACTTACAATAACTTCCTAATTACATCTTGAACTTCTGTGTTCAATTTGAAATACGGCGCCGAACGATGGCTGGTTTCCATCAAACTAATACCAGACTGTTCAAAATTGGTCAACTCATTCTTTACGATCTCGTACACCTATAGAATAACCAAACATTTCACATAATTGAAAACACTTTATTTCCAAAATGTAACACACTTCTGTATCGAAGTAAAAGAAACTTACTTCTTCTGGTAATTTGGCAGGACCTGCGCCAAAATTGTACACCTTCGGCATATCTTTTTTTTAATTTGGCGCTTGGCAAAGGAAGCAACGTGGTTCGACGAGTTATGGCGCGGCACTGGCTGACGCGTTGTGAAGCCAATGAGCGCAAATAAGTTTAACCGGTTATCACTCTGTACGATAACGTGTTTCGTATTGTCCAGAAGCGTTTGTATGTTTTACGTAATAATTTCATAATTTATCTGTACTGAATTAATGAAGCAAACAGTATATTTTTAGAACTAACAGTCGTTTTTGTAAAAAAAAATAACGTTCAATGCAATTTTATATAAAAAAAGAATCTAACACAAAATGTAATTGAAACTGCATGAAATGGCTATATAGTTTGGTGTTAACGTTTTAAGAACGTTTTTATGTACCTTAGTGACGGTCAAGGACGAAAGGACAAATATACCTACGTGACTCCCAACAATTTGAGTTTGAGCGGCATTTATTTGATTCAATAAAACTCAATTGAGGATTGATTAAAACTTTTAGACACAAGTAAAGTGTAACCCATACCTTATTGTTGCTTCAATATCGTTTACAAACAGCGTTGCCTCGGCATCCAATGAAAAAAATATTTGGCACAAACCAAAGGAACCAATTACTAAAGCTTTTAAAATACCGTAAAGTTAAAATAGTCGACGTGAAAAAAACCTTTTGCTAACGAGCGGAGAGTTTATTCATTTTCGAGTGTTTTATTCCACGACACCTTTTGATTTCTTAATTGAATCGTTAATTACGACAAACTTTACAAAACATCTTTCATTCAAGTTTGACTTTGGACTTTTATTTTTTAGCGTTCATTAATAAAATTAAACAATATATAATGTACTTTTTCATATTTAGGTTGACATGCCTTTTAGTCTAAAGTTCTAAAGTTCGAACCTCAGTGATGACAAACATTTGCGGACTTAAAGTCGGGGGTCATTCTTTTTTTTTGTTATCTGTACCTCTATACTTATACTACTATTATAAAGAAATAAGATTTGTTTGGGAGTTTGTTTACATTTTATCGATAAATTAATTGTGAGGCACCTCTAGTACTTTATACAAATACGAAGCGGTATAGGCATAATCAAAAAGAACCATGCAACTGCCTAGGATATCCAGGGACGAATCTCGATCGCGGTTTGTATACAATATAGTGTTATGCAAGAACCTTTGACTTAGATGAGGCAGGAAAACACTTATGTTTAAAGAAGGAATTGGTTAACATTTTATCATGTACTAGAGTGTCACTGTATTTCGTTTCATCTTGCGATTCAATCAATCTTTTGCATCTTTAAGACAAACATCCCACATAGACACTATAAATAGCCTAAATTTTATTGCTTTGTGAATTTATCAGGTAACTAAGAATTTTCTGCGCTGTGTAATACACAAATTCTTTAAAATGCATTATAGTACATTTCATACAATCTTCCTTTTCTTACCCTTATTTACAAATGGGCTTTCTTGCGGATAGGTACTAACATTATCAAACAGGGTCTTATGACTTGTTATTTTTCTAGATAAAAAATGGCTCCTAATTGGGTCTCGTAAACTACTTATGCAAAACATGAAAAACCTTTGAGTCGAACAAAAATCTAAGAATAAAACGAACTTAAGCATCATAAGTTATAAAAAAGGTCTCATGCCCATCGACCTCCTTCTCAAATTGGCATCATAAGTGTGATTGTGGGCAGCCGAGCGACGGGCTAACGACAGTGGAGTCATGTAGACGTCAATATTGCCGAACTAAGGCCAGCCAGCCCCTTGTCGCCAATAACCCGTGGACGAAAGGTTAAAGTCAGAGAAGACATCTGGTAAAATGGATATTTGGGACCGTGTAGTACAGTAGGTATTGGGTTTAGGACGGAGAACTCTTTAGTCTGTACTTTTACTACTTCGAAATGTACCTTTTTTACAGCCTTTGTTGCACAAGCATTAGTAGAAAACAATAGAGGACCCAGGTTTAAATTCTGTTGGGGTTTTTGTCATGTATATTCAAAAGTTTGGATAACGTTTTTATGTATATGTACATATTAGAACATGTTTTTGTCTGGTATTTATTTATTTATATTTGTCTTACCTGTCAACATAGACATACCGACAAGTCAAACAATAATTTGTTTAATACCTAATAATAGTTTAATAACTGAAAACATTCTGACGGCGTGTTTCTGTTTTATTGAAAACTCGAGTTAATCACGACCAGCCAGCCTTTTGTACTCAATATAAGAATTATAAGAAGGTATCTGAACAAAGAAACCACTCATGGATTTCAAACAAGAATATAAATAAAATAAAATTGTTTGAATCCATGCTGAAAACAAAATATAGTTACAAAGCTTCCGACATTCGTCCGCTTCGTGAGTTCATTTTAGCCGAAAGCAGAACGAAAGCCTTCCGCACACACCTCCACTCTCTCCTCAACTATACTGTGCAGACTTTGGCCAAGTCATCTACTCATCTTTTAAGTGCGTGCCCACGTCATATCTTGCAACTGCTGTAACGTTTATCTGAGGGTCTAGCCAGAAAATGCGTAAACTGTATGGAGCATCACAAGACATAACGATAGTCAGTTTAAGCGTTTTCTATAGTGTTAGCGACTTTTCAATGCTTTGAAAAATAAGGTAGCTAGTTTTAATCTTAATAAAATGACACACCTGTGTACACAGGTATATTGTATAGAATTAAGTGATTTAATCGTTTATGATTTATGGTTTTGAGTACCCAAGTGATTTGTTATTTCTTTTTATAATAGATATGTAGATATGGGTCTTGGATAGCACTAGAAACGTACTAGCTACCTACTCGTTCACCAGCAAGAGCAAGCTGAACTACCTACTAACATTTTATACTTACTTATAATTCAAACGATTTCAAACTCGTCCCAAACACACCATCCCAACGTTTAGTATGCAGAACTTGCTCAACTTGCATAAAGGCGTTTTATCTTAGATCCAAGTTTGGTAAACCTTCTTCAAAAAGTATGGTAACCGCAAATGTTCAAACTTGGCTAGTCATGTTTGAAGACTATTCGAGTCTTCTGAACTACTTTTCTTCTGTGCTCAGGTTTAAAAACCTACTCGGTTCATGAAATTATTTTAAATCATTATATGAAATACTTTCGGAGTACCTTTTTCAAGGATGGGTGAGTGCCAGTGGCTTAAACTTGTGGCTTTTCGTGTTTCGGAGGGCCCGTTAGGCTGTCGGTCCCAGTTGTTGTCGGTTAGATAACAGTCTCCAGAGGCGGCTTAATCAACTCTGACATCAGAGTTCGCCATTCTCTCACACTATAAGAAGAAGAACTAAAAGAAATATTAAATGAAACCCACTAACTGTAACACCCGCTGGCAGGCACAAAAGATGCCTAAATAAACGCAATAGGTACTAGTGGTTCAACTCAATAGTACACGGGGCCCCTAGCATGCGTGTGCTTGTAAATATGCAAGTTAACTTTGTGTGGCAGCTGCCATCTTGTCAAAACGTCGCTTTTTCGTCGCGACCATTCAGACAGTTTTGAGAAAAATTTTTTATATATGGAACGCTGGCGAGTGAAACTGTTTTGTGTCATAGAAAAACGGATCTGCGTCGAAAACATTTTCGTGCAATGATTTTTACGACTTCAAGTCCAATTTGAAACCTGATGAATCCCTATTTGTCACTTTTTTTTACAATCAACTTAAATAAACATAGTTTTTTTTCATCTTGTTAATCCGATGAGTAGTATCGAATTAAATATCAATTTTCATTAATTTATAAGGCCATATATTATCAACCAGTATAATTTTATTAATTATTGAACTTCATTTCAAGTAAAATTCGTTGTTAATGTTAATCCTGTAAAACCTCTCCTATTGTGGTAGGTATATATTATCACAGGCTCGCACACGCACTTAATGGACAGACTGCCAACACGTCTACTCTCGCCCGTGGCTCTCGTATATATCCGACGTGGTGCGCACGAGACAGTGGTTGTCTGTGTGAGTGAATGAGTGAATGATCTAATGAACGCATACACTACATCCCTTCCTTATCACAATTTTTAAATTAATAAATTGATTGATTAACAAATTGATAAATTACCCCGGCAAACGCGCAGGCGTCACTAATTTTGAGTTTCATCATTGTTTTACTTTTCATTTAAATGCCGTATAATTGTCCTTTGAAAGAAAGCAAGACCTTTTTCTTAATTTGGTCGACTTATATTCTGTATGTACTCTCTTGTAGAATTTAGAATTTCTTTTTACGTCGGTACTTTAAAATAAT
Source organism: Marasmarcha lunaedactyla (assembly GCA_923062675.1). Classification (NCBI taxonomy): domain Eukaryota; kingdom Metazoa; phylum Arthropoda; class Insecta; order Lepidoptera; family Pterophoridae; genus Marasmarcha; species Marasmarcha lunaedactyla. The sequence goes on from OV281344.1 coordinate 5,412,593, forward strand.
ACTTGCATAATTTATAAATTCTCAATCTGCCGTGTTCAGTTTAATTTTTAGGTTATGTTATTCTGTATGACTGACAATTGATAGCTTTGACTATTAGTTTTTCATCCGCGCCTTTGACATTGCACGAAGATTAGCACATCTCCCTCTTCTTACTCTGGTTCAGCTCCTATCTTCGGGGCTGGTCCCAGTGGGTCCGCTATGGCGAGTCTCAGTTCGATTGGCGATCTTGTTGCGGGCCTGCCATTGGGTGGCGTTCTCTCCATTGCTTTTCTTAATTTTTTATTGACCCTGTTACTACAGCCCTTTCTTGTGATTTTCACCTTTACGCTGATGACTTGAAGGTTTATCACTATTTCACTCTTTCAGATACAGCAACTGCTATTGCTGCAGCCAATGAGGATTACAGTCGTATAAGTGACTGGGCTAATCATTTGTTTTATATGTGATTCCCAGCAAGTTACAAGCTATCATAATTGGTAGTCGGCATATGCACGGCTGCATCGATTTTGCCAATTTATCATACTATTTATTTCTCTGACACTGTCAAAAACCTAAGAGTAATTATCGATTCTTATCTTGCGTGGAATGCTTACGTCAGCAAAATTAGTAAGAAAGTGCACTATTCCATCCACCAACTAAAAATTCTTCAAAGTTTCCTGCCCTTCCGGACCAGGATTGCACTAGCTCAAACACTCATTCAACCAATAATCGAATTTGCAGATGTCTGTTACTTGGACATAACTGAAGAGCTATTAAATAACATGAACGATTACAGAATCGGTGTATTCGATTCATCTTTGGTCTTAAGAAGTTTGATCATGTTCTGAATAAAGCGGACCACTGCTATGGCTTCCTATTCGGTACCGTAGAGATTCTCGTATCTTATCCCAGCTATTTAACGTACTGTTTAACTCATCTTCCTCTCATTACCAAATTAAGGGTTTTCCTTCACGCACACCCATAATGCTCATTGCAGAAGGAATAAACGCACTCTTTTTAAAATAAATCCGCATAAAACTGACCTATTCTCTTATATTTTTCTTATAAAACTGATCTTATTTCTTTGAAGCACTTGTAAAAGTCAAGTATACTGTGTATTTATTAGTTTGCATATACCATGGATATTCTATTTGTAGGCAGTTAGGTACTTCATATTTATATCCATACAATTTGTAAGCATATTAGCACTTGTTTACAGCATTTATTCTATGTACAACAAAATACAATTTAGTTCACACCAAATCCGACACCAATCACACTCTCCAGTCTTAGCTCTGGAAGCTGGAAGAGACCTCCTTCAGAAACAACTGTGTGGGCATCAATTTTTAAATAATATAATAAAGGGTTTCCATAACTTACCAATTTAATGGCAGCAACCTATCAATTTAATGGCAGCAACCTACCAATTTAATGGCAGCAACCTACCAATTTAATGGCAGCAACCTACCAATTTAATGGCAGCAACCTAACAATTTAATGGCAGCAACCTAACAATTTAATGGCAGCAACCTACCAATTTAATGGCAGCAACCTAACAATTTAATGGCAGCAACCTAACAATTTAATGGCAGCAACCTACCAATTTAATGGCAGCAACCTACCAATTTAATGGCAGCAACCTACCAATTTAATGGCAGCAACCTAACAATTTAATGGCAGCAACCTAACAATTTAATGGCAGCAACCTAACAATTTAATGGCAGCAACCTAACAATTTAATGGCAGCAACCTAACAATTTAATGGCAGCAACCTAACAATTTAATGGCAGCAACCTACCAATTTAATGGCAGCAACCTACCAATTTAATGGCAGCAACCTAACAATTTAATGGCAGCAACCTACCAATTTAATGGCAGCAACCTACCAATTTAATGGCAGCAACCTAACAATTTAATGGCAGCAACCTACCAATTTAATGGCAGCAACCTATCAATTTAATGGCAGCAACCTACCAATTTAATGGCAGCAACCTACCAATTTAATGGCAGCAACCTACCAATTTAATGGCAGCAACCTACCAATTTAATGGCAGCAACCTACCAATTTAATGGCAGCAACCTACCAATTTAATGGCAGCAACCTAACAATTTAATGGCAGCAACCTACCAATTTAATGGCAGCAACCTAACAATTTAATGGCAGCAACCTACCAATTTAATGGCAGCAACCTACCAATTTAATGGCAGCAACCTACCAATTTAATGGCAGCAACCTACCAATTTAATGGCAGCAACCTACCAATTTAATGGCAGCAACCTACCAATTTAATGGCAGCAACCTACCAATTTAATGGCAGCAACCTACCAATTTAATGGCAGCAACCTAACAATTTAATGGCAGCAACCTACCAATTTAATGGCAGCAACCTAACAATTTAATGGCAGCAACCTACCAATTTAATGGCAGCAACCTACCAATTTAATGGCAGCAACCTACCAATTTAATGGCAGCAACCTACCAATTTAATGGCAGCAACCTACCAATTTAATGGCAGCAACCTAACAATTTAATGGCAGCAACCTACCAATTTAATGGCAGCAACCTACCAATTTAATGGCAGCAACCTACCAATTTAATGGCAGCAACCTAACAATTTAATGGCAGCAACCTACCAATTTAATGGCAGCAACCTACCAATTTAATGGCAGCGACCTACCAATTTAATGGCAGCGACCTACCAATTTAATGGCAGCAACCTACCAATTTAATGGCAGCGACCTACCAATTTAATGGCAGCGACCTACCAATTTAATGGCAGCAACCTAACAATTTAATGGCAGCAACCTACCAATTTAATGGCAGCAACCTACCAATTTAATGGCAGCGACCTACCAATTTAATGGCAGCGACCTAACAATTTAATGGCAGCAACCTACCAATTTAATGGCAGCAACCTACCAATTTAATGGCAGCGACCTACCAATTTAATGGCAGCAACCTACCAATTTAATGGCAGCGACCTACCAATTTAATGGCAGCGACCTACCAATTTAATGGCAGCGACCTACCAATTTAATGGCAGCGACCTACCAATTTAATGGCAGCGACCTACCAATTTAATGGCAGCGACCTACCAATTTAATGGCAGCGACCTACCAATTTAATGGCAGCAACCTAACAATTTAATGGCAGCAACCTACCAATTTAATGGCAGCATAATATAACGCATCACATTGCAACTTAAGGCACCAACGACAAGGTCCATATCCTGCTCCAGACCCATCATGCAACAGATATGGCGCCAAGTGAGCACATCGCACAGCAGTTCCAAAGCGCATCATACCGCGCCCAAAGGCGCAAATTGCAGCGCCTGCACCCCTGACTTACCACTCCGCCTAAACTGTCGTTTGAACGGTTGAGCGAACGATTAGACTCCGCTCATTCCCACGCACGTTTCGCCTCTGCAGCAGCAATGCTGAGAACATCACTGGCGTGGACAGCCTTTAAGTGCCAACTGCAAAACATAAAATAATTACAAGTACCAAATACTTCTTTCAACCATCCGCCACATTTGCACTAAGGGGGATCCCAACCCCACTGCAAAATCGTTTATGTTTTCTAAGCAAATCTACTCGCCATATTCATTTCATGAGCATTCCAGCAAAAACTGTGCAAATAAAATATGGTTACAGTAGCTTTGATAAAACTGATCAAGACCATAGTTGGTACAACAAGCATTTTAGTCAACCTACGCATTATAGTTGTAAAATCACTTCCCCTGCCACAACAAAACATGTTTAGTAAAACAATGTAAACTAGATATTGAGTTTTCACAAAAACACCACCACCACCCGCTTACTTCAAGTTTTCTGTTCTAACTGACGAAATCACCTTTCTAATTACTAAGTGGTCCAGAGTGAGTTTTATATACATTATTTATGGTTCTCTTGTTTCAGTAAGGAACACAGTTTAAGGATCAATTGGCAATACAAAACTTTTGTTTGGATAAAAATATTGTAACACAGTCATGTAAAAAACTCTTAAATTCTTGGCTTAAAACTTTAGATTATGTACAAACTGAGGATTTGTTTACCATAATAAAATAGTTTGGCAAATATGATTAAAACTTGTATAAGATTAATGTAATTTTTTATTTTTATCTTTAAGTAGTAAGTAACGCATGAAAATAAATGCAATGGTAACCACGGGTAGGGACTTGCATCTAAGACACAGGCTCAGCCTAGTTTAGATGCAAGTGACACTAAGTCTTTAAGACCTTTTAAATCTTTATGTTCATTACATATGTGACGGTTGTCTATTTCGACCTCTTTTTGTCAGTAAATTTTATTTTTTTGTTGTTCCCGACGTAATTTTAAACTAGGAATTACGTAGTGTCGGAGAACGGCAATGTTTTGATTTGACAAGTGAGTCACGAAAAATTATTCATCAAAGCAACTTGAATCTATTTATTTATTATTTTCCGAGTTTATTATTCCAAATTACATAGTTAAGATATTTTATTATCGATAATCAAAGTTCTTTTTAAGAAACCTATATTTATTTTTTACGTTCACGAGTGTGCGTAGCCAAAATTGTTGGCATTTTTGTATATTTTTAATTTTACCGAAAAAATAAACACAGAAGAGAATTTTGTGTTTTATTAAAACTACGCTACATACTGGCGCCCGAACAGGTTGTTAAGTTTTTACTGAGTGTGAAATAAATAAATTTTATTATTATTATTATATTACTGGTTTAATATTGTATTTTTTTTAAATCAAATATTTTGGCCGGAACTACAGATGCAGCATACAATAGTTTGCCATGAAAACCAAACATTGCCACAGAGCCAAACAACGAGAATTATACATACAATAATTTGTTAAAACCCCAAAAGGCACAAAAACATGATGCACTTTTCTTATAAGAATTTTATAAGTAAAATATTATTTTAGATCAACATTATACAAATACACGTGTTACCCTTTAACAGTAATCACCTCATTATTGAATTTTAAATAAAACTCAGATAGCTGTTTAAAATGTATACTATTCCCCTTTGTTGGTAATCAGAACATAATTTATATGAATCTAGTTATTCTTAGTTCTGATGAGTTTTATTTTCATATTGATTACAAAAGTTAAATACGCATTGTAAGACATTGATTTTGGCTAACGTGTCATTAGGGTGCACGCAAATCAAATTTAAAAAAGCAAATTGTGTCTAAATGTTGATTATCAGATAATAATGAATTTAGAATAATTAAAGTAATTTGATATTAATGTACCCCGTAGTAATAACTTTTGTTTTTATAACAAGGGAGCTAATTAAGACATCGTAACTTTCATAAGTTAAACCTTGGGTAAATTCCACAATAACAAACATTGAACTTTCTACGGAAGCCTCCTCTAAAATTTAAGAAGAAAATAATAAGAACCTATAATGCCATAAAGGTTCATTTTATCATCCTTCTAGATAATCCAGAGGTTTAAGAGTCGATTTTGTTTCCTTTTGGAAATGTTGGGCGTAATAGTGATTATTGCTTCTCGTTCGTAGCCATAAGACGCACTACAGGTATTAACTACCACTTAAAGTAGCAATTCACACTCACACTGTAGCTAAGAGTGGTACAAGGTGCTCAACTTTAACCCTGTAGATAGTATTAATTGAAAATTTTGAACCCATAGTGCATTTTATAGACTTTATTTATATTGATCATTCCCAAACAGTAAGAAGCTGCAATTATCACTTATGTGCTAGTTGAGAACCTACCGTAAAAAAATAATTTAAAACACTTGTTAAAATTATCAAAGATCTACACACAACACTAGCACAAATGGTCCTCAGATGAACGTAAGGACCTTGCATATTGAATCGATAATATCGAATCATCAGGATATAGTGTAGAGATAGATACACCCACGTTATGTATAAACAACGAACAATTATTATACGACAAAAATAAAAATAATAATACAACCGTAAACGACTTCAGCAACAACTACCACAAAATGATCTTCACAACTTAATAATACTGAAATTTACTATGATATTTCAAAGTAAGTAGTAAAGTAAGTAAGTAGAAATTAATTTATTGGTATTCTTAATATTCCTTGCATAATCTATATTTTATACGCACATTCTTATTGGGGAACATGTAACCGTGGTTCTACGCTTGATTGATTACATAAATTATCATTCAATAATAGAAGAAACGTCAAGTGAGACACTTGGCTATGGTCTATGCGAAGTTGGTAGCACTAACAGGTAGCAGGCAACATTGTTACATTTTCTTACGGTTGGCAGTATTCTATAAGGTAACCAATCAGAGCTCTGGATTTTATTTTGTTTTCAATTCAAAGCAAAAGAATAACAATAAACAGTTAATAGTGGTCGGGAGACTCCGCCATTTTCGATCCTCCCCGACGAACACGTGACATCAAATAATATGAATCTCACATAGTGGGAAATAATTTAAATTTATAGGGAATAATAAATCAATATTTGCACTTAACATCAAAAATTCCATTTCGGCCATTTAATGACGTTATAAACATACATAAATATTATTATCTTGAAGTAACCTGACTGGGAAAAATTGCATGACAAATAACTACAAAACTATAATGCGTAAGCATAATCAAGGTTTTAGTCAACCTATTTCTATTTCTAAATTGATACGGGTGCCCGACTATTGTATATGTAACCCAAACAATGGGTATCAATTCATATCGTGTTATTTTTACTTATCTTTCCCCCCCCTTTTTACATACAAAATCAACAGCTTACCTTTTTGCTCGTCGCCACTTGTAAAACCTCTCCTATTGTGGTAGGTATATATTATCACAGGCTCGCACACGCACTTAATGGACAGACTGCCAACACGTCTACTCTCGCCCGTGGCTCTCGTATATATCCGACGTGGTGCGCACGAGACAGTGGTTGTCTGTGTGAGTGAATGAGTGAATGATCTAATGAACGCATACACTACAAATCCTATAACCATGATGATGCTGAAGGAACCATAGAGATATCATATGAATTGTACATATTGTTAATTTTTTTAATAAGTAGGTCTAGTATTAAACACCCATTTATCGAAATAGATGACACATCAGGATTTTTAAGTACCTGAAGTTTCTCAAAATCTAATATTTATTAAATACTTACCTCACTCAATATTGACAAGAGTATTTTTAAAGGCTTCTAAATCTTATTTTCACATTAAATATCACCTCGTAATACATTTTTCACATTAACTATTTTGAAAATATTAAATTTTTAACAAGAAACTTAAAGAAACTCCCGAACTCTTTAAATTTTGGTCATACTCGTAGAATGAAGACAATATTGAGTTCTCATATTGTTTAGAAGTGACTAGAACTGGTGACTGGCTAGTCGTTTTATTATCTATCAGATTCCTAAAAGCCCAAATATAATACCTACTACTGGAGTTTTTATTACAAAATAATCCGCATCTAAAAGGAGACGTTTCAATATTTAATAAGCACTATTGAGTGCCTATATTTTATAATTTCGTTTAGTTTTGTCTTAGAAAAACATTTTCAAATTCGTAAAGCTACAGTACATACTGAAAACATGGCGTCATCTGTCATGTGGATGTTTTAATTATATTTCAAGTTTTCAAGGTAATTATGATGTAACTAACTATAACTAGATATAGATAGAGATAATAGTACAAAATATTATTTTTTTAAAGGCTAAAACATAAAAATCAAAGCGTGAAAAAGTTGGATTTCAGTCTAGTGTGTCGCAGTTTTAGATACACTTGTTTTGTTACAAAAGTAATAATTTTTACTTCTTATTACTATACTACTATTACATTTCGTCGCTTCATTCTTCAGATAGTATTTTATTAACAAGGTAGTCCTTTTAAGGTACTAGGTAACTTCGCACAGTTTTAGAGTATGTCATTTGACTTATTCAAAAAACTTTCCGTCTTTTTACTTGATCAACCCCGGTCCCGGCAAGTCTCCATTCTTTTTTCGTGCGTGGTAACAAGCACACGTCTTATAACAACGAGTAACTTAACAGTTTAATATTAAATAGGGTGTAAAAGTTGTACTAATAGTTCGAAAATAAGAACTAACAATAAAAAATATACGATAGCGACTCGTTAATTCTTCTGATGAGGTAAGCCATTTTTTGTTTTTATCATAAGTGATCGCGGGTATCTATAAACTATAATTTCATTTTATCGGAAAGATGCAGAAAAAACGTGTTATCTCTAATAAATATATCACGTTATCTGCATAAATTTTTATTAGTATTCTACCTGATGTTTTTTATTGTAAACTAAAATTTTGCTTTATCGAAAAGATGCAGAAAACACGTGTTATCTACAATAGATGATTAAACGAACTTTCAAGTGAAGTTCTATCGCTATTATATGAGTCGCTTCATTCTTATTTATTTATTAGAATATGTTTATGTCTTAATTTTTATTCTACAAGCATATCTATTTTAAATATTCTTCCACAAATTTTAAAGTTAAACTCCGACATTTAAAAAAAAAGAGTAAGTGCGAAATAAATACGAGCTCTTGCCGTCACCAGCTTTGTCAACTTATGCACTTAACCAAAAATCACGTCCAAACGTGTTAAGTGAGAAGCCCTGCCCACCTACTTATACGAAAAATAGAACGAATCCTAATCTACTAAAACCACTTGTGTACTAAATTTTAAGTTACCACTTGTCACTTATCTGACTGTTTACACGTAATTTTTAACTTAAAATTTAGTTACCAACTTAACTACTCAACGCGTGTAAACCGGCAATTAGGAACCATAGCAGCAGGGTAAGTGAAAAGAATGATATAAGAAGCCCTAGCGCAGTGATAATGAATCCTATCGTAAGTAATTAAGGATACTTTCCTGTTTTACGAAATAAATAATAAAATGATAACTTAGTTTAAACCATCAGAAGCAAAATATTTGGTTAGTTGATCAGGATGTGAAATATCGCTCAAATCCAGCTTTGAACGAAAACCTCAAAGAGAATATAAATAGTGTGCAACGTTCACGCACAAGTCAAATCATTTTGTAATAGCCAACATAACAAAATTGCACAGCAACATTTAAACCTACCAACTTATCTGTGAACAAATAAGCGTCGCTATACTATTTCCATTTCTTTATTTTCTCGATGACAACTTGTGCGAGCGTTTTTTAACATTATGTATGCATTATTTTATAAAAATATAACGTTCACACACGTACAAGGTTATATAATACCAGAGTCGGAGAAACTGATAGGGATGGAGCTATACCGATAAACGTAACACGATAACAGACCCGATATTTTTTTACAAAATGTAAGAAACTAAGCTACTGCCGGATACTTTTGCACAAATTTATTAACTAATATTATATTTCATTACAAGATGTTACACGTAATAATTCTTGATTGAGAATGCCAACTTCTTTAAAATTTTCGAAGCTGTTGTAAAATAAGTAGGTATAGGTAGGTACTCGACAATGAAACGAAATAATTATAACGACAGGTAATCTTTATTTATTTATTTTAGTCAAAATCTGATTAATCGTCACTGTCACTCGATGAGCTCTCCCCGACATTTATTATAAGTTCCTGTACTTGTATATTATCGAATGCCACATGAATTTCCCAATCCGACGCTATTTTTGGTTCTTCTCACAATTTTTTTCTCAGTTTTCGGCAGTTACTTCCGCACATGCATTTTTTAATAAATCTAAGATCTTGTTTGCCGTAAAAGGGGGATGGGTATTGTTTCGAGCGGCGTGTCCTTTGATTTGTGCCCATATTAGTTCTATAGCATTGTACTGGCAATGATACGGTGGAAGTCGAAGAACCCAATGACCACATTCTAATTCTACTTTTAATAAGTTGGAGCCAGTCAATTATCTCTTGTTTTTTATTGGCCTGCGTCGGCATTTTATCAATTTGTCTGGAGTGATATGTAGCGTTGTCCATAATAATTATGGACAATTCGTCCATTATAATTATGGACAATTCTTCCAAAGATTGCACCATTTTTTTAAACCATCCTTCGTAAATCTCCGCGTTCATTTCTTCGTGGTAGTCCACTTTTTTCTTGGATTTAAAGGCCAGTAAAGCATCTGACACGAATCCTTCCGTAGACCCTGCATGGCATATGATAAGGCGTTCACATTTTCACATTGGCACTGAAATAGTGGAAGCGGTCGTGTCCTCAGTCCAGTTCTTAGATACTGTGTGGTTTGCATTTAACCAAGTCCCGTCAGTGAAAATAACATTTGACCAATCTGATATCTTTTTGGCTTCGCTCAAAAATTCGCAGCGAGCCATAGCAACGTCGTGACGCTCCATCAATATTTTACGTTTGTCCAAATTTTTTAAAAGAAAATCCAATTTCTTTCAAAACTAAGCTTAATGACGATTTTTGGCCATGGAACAAACCACATTCACATAAAGAAACAACAAGTTTTTTAAGTGTTGGAATTTCTTTGCGCAAGTAATAGTCATATATATGACGGCGAATAGCATCAGCGTTGAAGTTGTCAACCGATGTCACACGACGTGGTTGGCGTTTTTTCGTTGGCGTACGAAGCTTATTTTCCTGCATGCCGTTTGGACCGTAAGCTTAGGTAGTAATTTTTGAAACAGTAGGTCCACTAATTCCTAATGCGGTGCAACACGCTCTCGCACTTCTCGACAGTAGTAAAAGTGGGTCACCATTTTGATACTCTGCTTCAAAGTAATTATGAACCTTGATCACCAGTTCTCTCGCCTGCCTTTTCAGAACAGATCCTTTCGGCATTTTGATATTTGACAGCTAGGCAGCAATCAACACGGAGGAACACAAAATACACAACGTAATGTATGGATAATGTGAAAAAACTCAGCGAACAGAAATTTAGTGACTAGCACGACCGTCTTGTTGCGAGTGACAGATTAAAATAAACACAAAATGGCGGTAGGCCATTGAGTGTATGTGTAACCTTGAAAAAATATATTTGAATGTTTTTGTTGCATTTGTCTTTGTTCAAAACATAATAAATATATGCGATCGATATCATTACTTATTTGATCACAACACTACATTATATCAAATTAGAACTGTCATCGAGAAAATAAAGAAATGGAAATAGTATATAGTATCGTTTACATGTTGCCAGATTATAAAACGTATAATAATTTCGGAAAAATATTAAAAACCAATTCTTGTAAATCACAAAAACGGCAATCATTATTCAAAATGACAGCAGCAACAACTTTTCAAAGATATTCATTTTTATTTTACTGTTTATTTTACTTTTGCAAGATCAAAGATTATTAAAACAAATTTGGATTATCCCAAGGTATTAAATGTTTAGCAAATGTTAAGAAGCCATATATCTGTTTTGCTCTTTTCAGTATTTGAACTATTCTTTTACATTTCGGCTTTTGACTTCTTTTTAAATTTTCACAATGAAGGCTAATATTTATAGATACTTATCCTTTATTAATACGTCATGGCATATATAACTTTTATTGTTGCTATTGTTGCAACTCAATACAGATTTTAAATATCCTAGTTAATAAAAAGAGAAAAGTGATTGTTCGTTTATAAAGCTTACGTGCCTAGACTACTCAACTGGTCATTATGCAATCATACTTTACCAGACCATCATTGTGATATAATATGATATTTGTAAAAGGGAGGACCCAATTGCAATAAAATAATTACTATCTTTCCAAAGCAACCTATTTTTATCAAAAATACCAGTTATAAAATGAAACGAAATAAATAGGATACAACTACAACGTATTAAATGTTTTAGATCCGTTATATTTGCACTTTTTCCTTTGTTTGATTTAATGTGTCTCAATCTTCTCTATATGATTAATTAAGAAACACAAGAATCTTTTAATAATAGCGAATCAATGAGGATGAACCTAAAATAACGTAACACAACGATTTATAGGCATCTGCATATATTTAAAACTCTTTTGTTCTTAAGTTGGCGTACAGCATATTGCTTTGTTTTTCATTGTTCCAAGTTTCAAGTAACTAGTTCATAGTATCGTACATTTCGTTCAATGGATCAATCAAACATTCATTCCTTGCAATCGTATCCATTCACTTTGCCTTTTGCAAAAGGAACGTCTTTTTCTCTTTGCGTGCATGGTTTTTATTCATAATTTTGTAATTTTTACCTTCATTTGTGAGTGAAACTGGTGTAAGTTTATATTTCTTTACTCATTTGGATAGAGGATATGCCTCCAGTAAAGGATGAATCAATGAAGGAAACCAGTTGTTCGGAAATTATAAACATTGTTGAGAAGAGTCCAGCAAAAAATACGCTAGTTGATGTTCGGGCGTGCAATAAACCTGCTACAAAGGTAAGACATTATTTGTTGTGCAGAACATATCCTGCGTAAAACTTGGAAGTTAATTTGAAGAATTGCTCGTGTTATATTTCTAAGCAATAAGTACTTTCGTTGCTTTGTTTTTTTTGTGGTAATCGTGAGCGGCTTATGAACACTTATCACAAAATTATACTTATTAAATATATAAAATTCGTAAAAAATGACGACGATGCACCAGCTTCCTAGTTCATAATACAGTTTCATAATCAATGTTCATTTACCTGTGCAGTTACATAATTAGCTGTTGTTTTTATTCAAATTAGTTTCGAAATACTTCATACTGCTTCATTTATTTACTGGTTAAAAATGTTATGAAAACTTGCTATCATCTGTAACACAATAGTTAACACAATATTTAGAATGTCATAGAGGTACTTGAAAAAGCTATTTTTGAAATCCTTAGGTAGACTAGCAATCTCAGCCACCTCAGGTTGCTAATAGGATAGCAAATACCAGTGCACCCTTGCATATAATATACTTCATTTCTAATACTTCTCTAGGCTTGGTTTATACAGGCTTGTGGTAAGTTCATCTGAGATGTGCCTTATTTGAGCCAATAAAATATAAATCATAATAAATAACTTGAGCTTTAAACCAAAACATAATACAATATTTATTGTATTTAAGTAATGGTCACTACTTATTGATAATTGTGACATTAAAGTATGAAGCCAATGGAAAAAAGAGTTATTGCATGAAATTAATAATGATATAATATATTAACAGATTCCACAATTATTGAATAACAATATATTTTAATAATAAATTTACTATCACAGTTAGTATCTCAGTTTTTAGAGTAAATATTAATACCCTTCTTCTCATAAGTGTGATGTGTAATATGTACAATATTTTATAAATATTTAGTTCATATCAAAATCTATGTTTTTATCATTACTTTGCCAGTAAATAAAAACTTGTGGTTGCTTAACCACTTCTCTGTATATAAATGAAAAGTATTTGGAGGCATATTTATTTACTACTACCTGTAGATTGCTCATTAAACTTGCACATTCTTTTAGTACTATTCACTATCGTTTTGTTAATAATTTGGTATGGCTTTGTCAATCAGTTCACACTATTTGTCACACAGTACAACAAGTTTCCATTACCAGCTCAAGTTCAGTGTTTTGCCAGTATATAGGTAAGTAATTATATGAAGTTTATTATTTTGACAATTATTTAAATGTGAGAAAACCATTGAAATGTTAGAAAGTTTATGCTAATTCAAAATATTTGTTTGCGAAAATTACACATTATATTCAATAGGCTCGCCATGACTATAAGACAATTTGGTTTATAATTACATTTATTTTCTTCCTTCAAATAGTTTAATTGTATACTTCCCTAATGAGCTTTATTGCCAGCTAACATTAGAAAAATAAGTATCTTTTTCTAAATATATTTTAGGGTTATTTTTTATGAAAATACTGAAACCTAAACAAATAACAACCTTAAAATGCATTATATTAATACTAAAATGAATAAAAATCAAAGACTAAGAACTATTACTTAATTTTCAAAATAAATTTACAGTATACTGTTTTAGTGCATCTACCAATTTGTTAATTTAGAGAGTGTCAAAATGTCAAAAATATCCTTTACAATTTATTCTTAAAACTATCACAAAAGTGATAATGCTATACAATGTTAGCAATTTAAATTTGGTAAAACCTGGTATAGTCAATGCTATAGGCCAGCATGCAGACCCGATTTTGCCATTTGCATTACACTTTTATAAATACTTCCTATGGCTAGTGTCTTATTTCCAAATCTACATTTTGTTTTCTCTTGTGAACAATTTTATAAGTTTCTCTTAAATAAACAAGGTATTACATATTTCAGATTTAGAGTTTTATTTTAGATTAAAGAAATAATATTTTGACAGTTAATTGCTATATGGAAAATAACAACATTCAGGGTGTTTCATACCTTATTAAAGATCACTCATTGGTGAACAACTTTTAATTTATTCAGACACTTTAGAGCCTGACTTCTTCAAAAAGAAGGTAATCAAAAATGAATGACACGCATTTTAAGGCATATTACAGAAAAAAAATTAAAAATTGCATAACGGTGCACCATTTAACCGATAAATATTTAATAAGGCCGTCAATGTTAGAATTAATTAATTTGAATTTCTCTAGGAGCCGAGCCGTCGACGGCTCGGTGGCGGCGCATCGACTCTGCGTAACTTTTCACTTTTTTTTCGACAGTCACTCGCGTCACGCGTCTTGATACTTCGTGTTCATAATCGCGCATAATTACTACTGATACAATGCTTTATGCTTCTAAAACTATATAAGTTATATACTCTGTGATGACGTAGTGTTTTTAATTTGGCACTTTTTATTTTTTTATGTAATTTTTTTGTTTACTTTTTAATCTTTCAGTGTTAAGTTAAAAATCGTCATGTGGGACAGTGGAGTGTTGGTTTGTGTACATGATTGTTATTAGAGAACTGCACAAGGCTATATTTTATTTTATTTGGATCTGATAGATGTATGCATGCTCTTGTTGCACCTCTGTAGAGTGGAGAAGACATGACTAATTCACAGGTACTGAATCTTTTTTTTTTGCACTTTTTTTCTTTTTTATCTTTTTAAGTTTGTAGTAGGAAGTATTGTAACTACTGACTGGCTGTGTGTTAAATATGATAAAATGCACATTGGTTCTATGTGGGTTCCATTCAATTCAGACGACCGACAATATCGCTTAATTCGTGCCAAAATAAAAATAACATGTTTCTTATTGAAGACATGTAACATATAAATTCCTAATCTAAAGATGTTCTTATGCACCTGCTTCAAGACACACCTTGAAAGAACCATTATTAAAAAAACTATACCTTAATTTTTCTTTCCATCCATATAAAATTCCTTATAGGATAAAGAAAAATCGTTCAGAGAGTATCTCGCCTTATCTCATTCATTAAGTATTGTAATTGTGTCTAATTGCCGCAGTCGGTATGTAAACTCAGTTAACTATGATAGTCGCAGACAGCGGTCATTCACTGCAACGGCGTGTGTGGGATTTACTTCGCGACTACTCTAAGTATCTAGATTGGTCGTTATGACTATAATTTGGATGTGCTTTAGACGTCGGGAGTATGTAATGTTTAGGAATATTCACACCTTGAGCTAAATAATGTAATAAATCCCCAAACAAATACATCAACTGTTTGTCCCCAAAGTAAGCAGAGCTTGTGTTATTTAGATGACCGTACAACGGATTTGAGGGAACCCAGAATAAACATACATTAATATCAACAATTAACGCCCAGACCAGGTTCGAAACTGGGACCTCCGGCGTATGAAGTAGGGCTACTAACGACTACTCCACTCGACCGTCTTACAGATTGTCGTAAAGAACTTAGGTATTTGGGGCTCTACCCACATATTCGAGCTCTAAACATTAATCGGCACTGCCGAGCCGCAAAATGGAGTTTGACTAGATGAATATTCAGGAATAATGCTGAAAGGCATTTGCCGAATATGTCCAATAATTGCCCGGCCTTGTCGTTCAGTGTTTACTGGACAGGAACGTGCTGGCCCAAGCCTGTGGGTAGGGCCCTGTTACAGGTGCTTGGTGCCATCCACGAAGATACAATCGTATACTACGATGAATATTAAGGGGCACATTTTCGTGGATGCCTTTTTTAATATACTTCGTATTAATTTAACGAATCAAATCGTTATTATTAGATAAAAACATATTTGAAAATCTTCCTTATCTTCGCTTATCGGAAAAACATATATTCCTATACTGCCCGAATAGTTATCAAAGATTCTAGGAATAGTCACTTATCAAAACAAGCTTTCATACAACGTATTGTTATTTGATATTGATATATGTTATTGATATTTTGTTTGTAACAAAAGACAACCGAGAGGACCCTCGGCAGTATTTTAAAATATTCAGTATCATCGGTTTACATTAAATTAAATCAAAATAAATGCGATAACATCCGTTGAAAGCAGTTTCAGTTTTCATTCGACCGGTCGACTGCTTTCTTTATTTATTTATTATCCCCAAACGCACTGATATACAATCCAACTGTCAAAATCGCATCGGAACGCAATTACTAGATAGCTACTGTAAAACTTTTATTCAACACGCAATGTTCCTTTCTTTAGTCTGTCTTCACGAAAACGTTCGCTGAATCACGATGTTTTATATGTCGAGTTATCTAATACTAGATTTTCGACTTTTTGTTAATAATGGAAATTACGTAAAAATTAATTATATTATTTATGGCGGTTATGTCATGTTTGATCGTAATCTTATAATTATTGATTTTAATCTGTTTGTAATGTTTCCGTGTATTTTTTTAACTAATAATAAAAAATATGTTAGTTCACCAGAGTGGGTTATACTGGTTATTGCAATAAAGATAGCCCTCTAATCTATCATTGGGTATATGGTGTGTCAGTAGATATAAAGGCAACATACATAGTAACAGTTTAAACATGACAATAAAACTAGGTTTGTGTAGCAAGCATGTCTATAAGAGGATTTCGCTATATATTTTCAGTCGGGCACCGTACAAAGCACACAAGCTAAATTAGTTTTCTTAACCCACGTGTGCACAAAAGCACGAGTGATGGAAAACATCGTAAAAGCCTTGATAGCTTTACAAAGTTTCTGGACCTTGCCCACCCGCAATGGTCCCATATCTAATTTGTCCCATTTTCACCCTTTTGATTGATAAGATAAGCCCGAAATCCTTTTTGTAGGACATAATACGGGCAGTAATTTTTTTGCCTTTCTGTCTTTCAAAAAGAATTATTCTATAGCGATACAGTTGTAAATTCTATTTCAAATTAAATATTAATGAAACGCACGACGGAGGTGCCTCTCTTGACTCGATCAATTACAGTGACATCATAATGTATTCACATTGCGTCGGCGGCCAGTAATGTAGAGATCTTTTTATTGATAACTATTATTAAGCGTAATTTTTAGTTGCTACTTTGGTTATCGGCCAGTGATTATATCAAAAGTTATCGTCATCAATTCATGAAAAACTAGCGGTGCATTTTTGGAAAATTACATCCTATTCGTACTGTACACAATTTTTGATTTTCATAGCCGGCAAACGAGCAAAGCATTCAACTGATAGTGGCATTTGTGTACGTGTGGCAATGGAGATTAATAATCGTAACCATTTCACAGGAATAATACAATTACTCGAAAAGGGTGTTGTTGATTGTTAATGCGTTGTCGAACGTCATGTTTCTACTTGAAACGTAAAAAATAAAGTTGGTTATTATGGCGTATAACAGAAGGACTTACAACCGTTCTAAACCAGTTCTAAATACAAACGTACTATTATACCTACCAATAGTACCTAAGCATTTTGGGACTAGTTGATAAACAACCGCTCCTAGACAAGCTTGCGACCACCTGATCCTGGTAAGTAGGATCCGCACCCTTGGACATGATTAGCAGTAGGTGTTTTATTTATTAAGAGTCATGTGAACGTAGGCTTCAGATGAAATTGCCTCTGTTCCAGCAATTGCACTGGCTGTTCCTGATGGCGGTCAAATGAGGAAGGACTGTAATACCGCCTCAGTAAAAAATATTAACAAAGGGACTACAAATACTTTACGAAAGCCCTTCCGAACCAGTGGTAGTTTCAATATACGACGTCCTAAGCCGAGGTCCGTGCGCTCTCGGGTGCTCTTAAGCGTATCGTATGTAGGAGCAGTTTAAGTTCCGGCTAAGCGCCGTCAGCGCTAAGCTACAAAGTCCGGTGGAATTTAAAAGGTAGGGCCATAAATAAACTGTCCGTTTGAAGAAAAAAAAAACTTAACGATATTCGCTAAACAAACGAGCGTCTTAGTAAGTCTGAGTGCGACCGATAGTCATCTAGTTATTTAGCCTAGTCATAACAAACAGCAGATACGTAAACCTGCTGCTTTATCATATTGATAACAAACAAGTTTATCGCTGAGATATAAAAGCAGAGATATTTGATCAGTCGATAACAGTGTAATAGACCACATGACCACGTGACGGAGAGTGGAATCCGCAGCTACAGACAACATCAGTCTAAGAGGTTTTATTTAACAATATTGAATGTGATTATTATGAAGGTCAAAACTGGAATGTCTGTAGTACCGCCCCAAACGAGCTCTTACCATATAAAACTCTACTATTCCAACATAATACCAATATTAATTAAATTAACACCTACGATTAACGATGTCCATGGGCACGCTTGCCACTTACCACTTGTTGACTTGAGCTTGTTTACCGCCTACGAAAATATAAACAAAATCGTATCTTTTGAACATACGCAATTTCCCAATTGACAACATTTCAAAATAAATGCGTATTTTATTTGAATATCGAAGAGAATATCATTAGGAGTAGTAACGGAAACAAAATTAAAATCATAGGTTACGTAATTTTTTCACATGATTACTTCGTAAATATGTACATATATTTTTCAATTAATTTATTTTCATTTTCGGTTTAGTTTGAGTTTTTACGAAATGGTTCTCGAGCTTCAACTGCAAACAACAATCGTTTAAGATTTGGGTCTTAACTTAGCCTTAAGCTTTATGCCGTCTCTAACAATAATAATACAATGTGGGCGGCCTTATCATTAAAAGACCCATCTCTTCCAGGCAGCCCTGAAATTAATAATTTATATATCAACTAGAACTTCTGTTCGGCAGCGCATTTTAGCAATATATTTAAGTATATATATATGGTTATAAGATTAAGAAAAGTATTTACAGCGTATTAATTCAGATTATCTGCCTATAGTCCATAATATGGTAATAGGTAAGAGGCTATTCATAACTGACGCTACACATTGGGCAAGAGGTATCGGGTAGAGTTTTGCCGTATTTTCATGTATATATGCAAAACTAATAAGTGACCACGTCCAATGTAATCTTTTCATCCATTACTCCACTACAATATCTCGCCACATTTCAGGTATGGTTCCGAGGAGTGAGAAGCTCAAAGTTCCGCCATGTTTACGGGGTGCCGTTCAAACGGGAACGTTGCTATGACAACATCAAGATAACAAGGAATGCGCACGATTCTAACTTCTGCGCTGTGAACCCCAAGTTCGTGGCGATTGTCACTGAGGTGGCTGGGGGAGGTGCGTTCTTGGTTCTGCCTTTGGATCATGTGAGTTTTTGAAGCTTTTATGAAGTAGTGATAAGGTTTAGTTTGCTATGCTTTTGGGTGAACTATGGTGTTCATTAAATTGGTTAATAGTCTAAAACAGAAATTGTGTCTTTGTAATAAATGAACCTTTAGAAATTGTATCGCGTGCTTATGAGAGACTGGTTTAAATTCTCGTACTTTGGTCCTAAAGATTACTATTAGTGTGAATAATTTAGGTTTTGTTTTTCAATCATGGATCTGATTATAGGATTGAGCTGTTTTATGTAAATTAAGATCTCATTCATGCTGACTAGTGCCATCACTAGCGATTTTTTCCATGAAATAACTATGTTGCAAAACTTTGTTATAAGATAATATAAATTAAACTCACAGTATAAGTTTCATAAGTTCGAAAACTAGCTTTAAAATAGTTGGACCATCCTTACCTATCAATATTAAAGAGTACTACAACCTGACGGAAAATATAAATAGAACTTATCGTAAATAACCACTTTATTAGGTCAACAGCTTAACAACCTACCTCAACATGTAAATATTCCTTAATAGATTTTGAACGTAGGTTGATGGGCTGTTAACTGTACTTACAAGGTTTTAAAATAAAGGCTGCGATAATTTTGTTCCATGGAACTTTTTTAGATTATTACAATATAGTAGGTAATTAACTATAGATAGCGTAACTAACTACATTTGGTTCCACAGCTGTGCTCGCGAAAAGTGACAAATCTATACTGAAATGCCGATGTTTCCCACATTACTACAGTTACTTCGTAAGATATGGAACACTCCAAACAAAAGATGGCGGCCCCGCCTATTAACTATAATATTTGCGCTGTAGCATGGTGCGGGTGACAGATGCCTGTATGACTGTAGATGTTTGTAATGACATTATTTTAGTTACTACTTGTGACCAATTTGTAATTTGTGACTCGTATTTTTATTTCTTAATATTATGAACACTTTTATTTATTTTAATAATTAATGTTTTAGTTTAGTTTTAGTAATTAATTGCACTTGTAAATACTGTAATTGATTCTTCTTTATTTAAGTATTATTATTTTTATTCATGTTAATATGTATTAATTGAATGTTATGACATATAAAATTGTGACGGTTGTCTATTTCGACCTCTTTTTGTCAGTAAATTTTATTTTTTTTGTCGTTCCCGACGTAATTTTAAACTAGGAATTACGTAGTGTCGGAGAACGGCAATGTTTTGATTTGACAAGTCAGTCACGAAATATTATCCATCAAAGCAACTTGAATCTATTTATTTATTATTGTTTCTGAGTTTATTATTCAAAATTACATAGTTAAGATATTTTATTATCTACAATCAAAGTTTTTTTTAAGAAACCTATAATTTATTTTTACGTTCACGAGTGTGCGTAGCCAAAATTTTTGGCATTTTTGTATATTTTTAATTTTACCGAAAAATAAACATAGAAGAGAGTTTTGGTGTTTTACTGGTACTACGTTACATACTGGCGCCCGAATATTCAAACGTAGTTTATGGAGAAGAGAGGAGGAACTATATCAACAGAAGAATTGCAACATTAAAAATAATTTTTTTATAATTATTATTGAGGTCAGGCATAAAACTTTATTTGTTACCATTTTCAATCATTAACATTCACTATAATATATTTATATATATATCTACTATAATATATCTACTATAATATATCTACTATAATATATCAAAATACTGCTAAATTATTCAGACATTTAAGTTTCTTTAGTTTCTTTCGTTATAATATCCTTGAAGAAATTTTCTGAAGACACAACATTCTATAACCCAGTAATTTCACTATTTAAATAACATTTTCTATTCATTTTCATCACTCGAAAATACGTATATTTTTAAGGCTCTATTCTGCATAACGACTATTAACAAATTTGTTTCACTTTAACATTTTTTTTTTTGATTTTGCAATGAATTTTTCACAATTAAATAAACCTGAAATAATTTATGAATTAAAAATCAGAAATATAAATTTTTCTTCGACGCAATCTGTAGACGAACTACGATCATTATTATTAAATATTAATGTAGATTCTGAAACAGAAATTTTACAAAATAGCCCTGAAGAATTTTCAGAAGATATTAATACCATTAAAAAAAATTTAAAACTGGTTGAAGCTTGTATAAACTCTTATCCTATTAGGAAACAAAAAATTTCACCTTATTTAACTCATATAAGAACAAGATTAGGCCTCATTGACATTACATCAGATTTATCTTCAGAGCAGTTAGATTTAATAAATTCATGTTGGAATGATTTAACTCAATTAGACTCACGTTTTAAAAATTTGGAAAATTCACCAACACATTCCACATATCATTCCGCAGAATCTATACAAAATACTAATCTACAACCCCTTTCTTTTTTCGAAGCATTAACTGATAAGGTCAGTAAAATTACAGAAAATCGAACTAACAATGATTTAAAAAGATTTATTTATAAAGGTGAAGGTTGTCCAAAGGATTTTATTCAAAAACTTGAAGAATTTTCACAAATAAAAAATATTTCTGAAAAATCTATATTCTCACATATTTATGATATTTTATCTGGATCTGCTCTTGATTGGTTTAGAGCTAGAAAGTCGACTATTAATGACTGGTCATCTTTCCGATCGGCATTGTTGAATGATTTTGCAATTACCGATTACGATTATAAACTAAAAAAAGTAATCGATGCTCGTAAACAAAAATATAATGAGAGAATTATCATCTACTTTGCTACAATGGAATCTCTTTTTTCAAAGCTCTTGGAACCAATGTCCGAAAAAGAAAAAATTAATACTCTTGTTAGAAATCTTAAACCTGAATTCACATTACGTCTTTCACCTACTGATTTACATACTGTAAATTCCCTCTTGGAATCATGCAAATTTACAGAAAGCATTCTCCAAGTTTCTAATAATACATCTTACTACTCTTCATCATCACCACCAGATCATTATCATTCTTTTCCTATTCCTTCTACATCAAATTCTAATAACAAATCGTATAATAATACTCTACTTTCACATAATCAACCATATATTCCTGAATTTCCTTTTAAAGCTTGTACATATAATTCCATAGCAGCTGTAGCTAATCCATTACCTAATACTGTAGCTGCAATTAATAAAAATCAGAATTTTTATAAATTCACTTGCCCACGTTGTAGATCTAATACACATTTATTAAAAGACTGTACTAACACTAATATAGTGTGTTTTCGTTGTGGAAAAAAAGACTTTATTACTAGTAAATGTCCTAATTGTAATAAGTCGATTTCAAAAAACTAAATTACGAGGAGTGCATAAACAAAAATAATGGTATTAAATCATCAAATTTTGACAAAAAAGATTGGGATACATGGTTAAAAACTTTAACAATTTTTTTTAAATCTTATAACACTTGTGCTCTCCTCTTTAATAAAACATCAGATTTTGAACGTCCTTATTTACATATAAAAGTAAACGATTTAATTTTAAATGGTCTTTTAGATAGTGGTAGTGCTATCACTATATTGGGTAATAATTCTCATAAAATTTTATCACAACATGGTCTTTTTATGCAAAAAACCTGTTTAATAAAAGGTAATGTTGCAAACGGACAAACTATTTCTTCTATCGGCATTATTACTCTTCCTACTTTTTATAACAATAAATTTGCGTTAATTACAGCTCATGTGATCCCAGAAATCACTGAATCACTCATTTTGGGTATTGATTTTTGGAAAACTTTTAATCTTGCTCCGGATATTCTTAGTAATATCACATTACAACCTTCAAATTTAAACTCATCTTTTCTCATTAATACAGATCCTAACTTTCATTTACATGAATACCATTCTTTAACAGATACACAAAAAATTATTGCAGATGCAATTATGGAAAAGTTTAGGTTGATTTCAACTGAATGTAAACCTTTAGGTCGTACTCATTTAGTCGAACATTTCATCGACACTGGAGACCATCCACCTATTCGTCAACGCTGTTACAGACTTTCTCCTGAGAAACAAAAAGCTCTTTGTAAAGAAGTTGATGATATGTTACAATTAGATGTCATTGAACCCAGTGACAGCCCATGGCTGAACCCAATTATTATTACACCTAAAAAAGATGGTACTTGGCGATTTTGTATTGATAGTCGTAAATTAAACGATATCACAAAAAAGGTGCTTACAAACTTCCTTTCATTTCTGATATATTAGATAACCTTAAAGATGCTAAATTTATATCATCTATTGACATTGCTAAAGCGTTTTGGAATATTCCTTTAAAAAAAGAGGATAAACTCAAAACTGCATTCCATGTTCCAGGCCGAGGAATGTTTCAATTTAAAGTTATGCCATTTGGTTTAACTAATGCACCTGCTACTCAACAAAGATTCATTGAAAATCTACTAAATGATCTTACAAATGATAATAATGTTTTCTATTTTATCGACGATATAGTCTGTATTTCTCAAACCTTTGAACAACATGTCGATATACTTACTAAAATTCTTAAAAAACTTTCAAATGCCAATCTCACAGTCAATTTTCCAAAATGTTCATTTTTCCGGAAAGAATTAAAGTACTTAGGCTATGTAGTTAATGAAAATGGTTTAAAAACGGATCCTAAAAAAGTTCAAGCTATTCTTGATATACAAACTCCAAAATCTGCTAAGGAGGTCAAACGTTTTTTGGGTACTGCCAGCTGGTACAGACGTTTTGTACCTAATTTAAGCACCCTTGCAGCACCGTTAACTAAATTAACTTCTACAAGCAAAAAATCACCTCCATTTAAGTGGTCTGTTGAAGCTGAAATTGCTTTCAAGGCTATTAAACAAGCTTTAATTAGTACACCAGTTCTGGCATGCCCAGATTTCTCTAAACCATTTGCTGTTCATTGTGATGCCTCTTCCTACGGCATTGGCGCAATGTTAACTCAGGAAGTTGATAATATTGATAAACCTATTGCTTATATGTGTAAATCACTTACAGGCGCTCAAAAGAATTATTCAGTCACTGAACGTGAACTTTTAAGTGTTATTACGGCACTAGAGCATTGGCGTTGTTATTTAGATAATGGATTACAATTTACAATTTATACTGATCACGCAGCCCTTCAGTGGTTTATGCATTTAAATAATCCTACTGGCAGATTAGCTCGATGGAGTATTCGTTTATCTATGTTTAATTTCGTAATTAAACACAAAAAAGGCTCAGATCATGTCGTACCAGATACTTTATCACGTATAAAACCAATTGATTTAATTAATTTTTCTACTTCTCAAACTAAAGACACTTGGTATTTAGCAATTTATAATAAATGTTTATCATTTCCTTCTAGTACTCCGGATTACATGATTCATAATAATAAATTGTTTAGATTTTGTAGATCTAACACATTATTTAACTCTGAATTTAATTGGAAACAAGTAATACCATTAGAATTTAGGGAATCTGTTATTACACAAAATCATTCTACTCCCCAAACGGCACATTTTGGTACTTTTAAAACATACCATAGAATTAAAAATCTCTATTTTTGGCCTGGCATGTATAAAGACGTAGCCATGTTTATTGCTAAGTGCGAGACTTGTTTAGCTACCAAGCACCAAAATCAAAACTTAATTGGTTTAATGGGCAAACCCAAACATTGTTCACGCCCTTTCCAATGTTTATCCATAGATTTGATAGGTCCACTTCCTACTTCACGTAAGCAGAATAGATTTCTATTTGTAGTTACTTGTTGTTTTTCCAAATATTGTTTGTTATTTCCAATAAAACATGCAACCGCTTCTATTATTCGCCATATATTGGACAATTTAGTTTTTATGGTTTATGGAGTTCCAGAAACTATTATATTAGATAATGGTCCTCAAATGATAAGTACAGAATTATCTGAATTATTTAAATTTTACAACATACCAAAAATACATTACACCCCACGTTACTGTCCACAGGTTAACACCGTTGAGCGTTACAATAAAACTATTGTAACGGCGATTGCAGCTTTTATAGATAAAGATCACAGAACTTGGGATACCTATATAAACAAAATACAGTTTGCTATTAATACTGCGGTTAATGAAACCACAAAATTCACTCCATCATTTTTAGTATTTGGTAGAGAAGCTGTTACATGTGGATCTATCTACAAAAATAAAGATTCCAGAGATGAACTAATTTTCAGTCCTAGGGATGTATATGCTGAAAACATAGGACAATTAATACCTATCTTTTCCGAAGTACAGAAGCGGTTATTTAATGCACATCAATATAATGCAACTTATTATAACAAACATCATCAGAATTTAGAATTTAATAACGGTGATATTGTTTGGAGGCGAAACCATGTAATAAGTTCCTCTAAAAAACATTTTTGTGCTAAGTTTGCACCCAAATTTATTAAATGTAAAGTTTCAAATAAAGTTTCACCATTAATTTACGATTTAGTGGATATGAATAATAACCCATTAGGTCGTTGGCATATCAGAGACATTAAACCTCTACCGCGTTTAACTTCTTCTTTGAGTGACTAGATTGGTTGTTACCAATTACTTTATATGAATTCATATATAATTATTGCTAATTATCTCACGGCGAGCATAAGCCGATTCTTTTTGTCTTATTTTTTTTTCTCTATGCACCTCATTATCGTTTGGCTATACCATTAACATTGACGTTGGTCAAAACTTATAATTAATTATCATCATCGTAGTATTAGGTTAACTTTTTGTGTAATTTATTTAATATTTGCAATTCTAATTTTTTCTTCTCAATTTTTTTTTTTTTTTTCAAGCGGTTTGCAACTTGTAAAATTAAGCCTTCTGCACGAGCGTTTATTAAGGTAACTCGTTAAACTAAACCATACCTATGTGTATTATTTATACGCTTGAATCACTTTCCTGTGAGAATTATTTTCATATGTTTATTACATAAATATTTTAATTACTTCACAAAAGACCCTTGGATTTTATTTAAAAGTCAATATTTCACGACTGGCTATGATTTTCTTTTCTTTCCGGCATATTTATTTCAGTCTTTAACTGAAACTTGTTTATAGTAATCACCGTGCGGGAGTTAGCGACACGTTAAAGAAGCCATAAGCTATTAATATTTTCAGCGGATGGCAACTATTAAAGCCTTTTGCCGTTGCGTTCAACTCTGTTGAGTTGACTTATTTAGGATACGGTTCCTCATAAGCAACTCTAACTGCATGATGTTTTATTTCCAGTAGTTGGAATAAGATTAGTATGATAGAGAATGTATGTTGTAATTATAATGTACGTTGATGGAGTTGAACGTTGTATATTAACATTGTATATTCCAGGAACATGTTTAAAATTTTATCATTCATGAACCATGTAATTTAAGATAATTATTTAGGATTTTTTTTTCTCTCTCTCGTCTGTTTTGTTTTCTTTTTCTATTAAATAACTTGTTGATATGCAATATATCAGTATTATTTTTTTTTTTTTTTCATATATACAGGATGTTTTTTCAGAAAAATTCTTCTATAGGATGTTAATATTAATTTTCATTTTGCTTTTAATTATTATTTTTTTTTTTTGATTGTTCTTTCATTTAGCAGATTAAATATTAAAATTCGATATGTATATGCGGTTTATTTTGATTTGGTTTGAATTTGAAATTTTACTAAAAAAAATCTTTCAGATTTTTTTTTTCCCGGCCCCCGGGGTATTGTGACGGTTGTCTATTTCGACCTCTTTTTGTCAGTAAATTTTATTTTTTTTGTCGTTCCCGACGTAATTTTAAACTAGGAATTACGTAGTGTCGGAGAACGGCAATGTTTTGATTTGACAAGTCAGTCACGAAATATTATCCATCAAAGCAACTTGAATCTATTTATTTATTATTGTTTCTGAGTTTATTATTCAAAATTACATAGTTAAGATATTTTATTATCTACAATCAAAGTTTTTTTTAAGAAACCTATAATTTATTTTTACGTTCACGAGTGTGCGTAGCCAAAATTTTTGGCATTTTTGTATATTTTTAATTTTACCGAAAAATAAACATAGAAGAGAGTTTTGGTGTTTTACTGGTACTACGTTACAAAATTACCTATTTATTTTTTGTAAGTGGTCTGTAGCCGTTTAGTTAGTTAGTTAATTGAAAAATGGCAATCAGCCGCGATTGGTGTGGCGGGCTATTTCTGCCAGTGTCGCGTATTGGTGGGACAAAGTACAAAAAATTAAATAAAAATTGCCAAAAAATAAACTCCGTTTTGCATTGGGATATATTATAGGCTAAAACAAAATAAAACACATGTACAATAACTTAAACTAATAAGAATGATTAATTATTTATATGGTATAATACATGCTCAAATCTGTAGCCGTTTAAGTTAAATTAAATAAATGACGTTGACATCTGTCAGTACCATATGATACAACTAGGGCGTTACGTTATACGCATACAACTTTGCTTAACTTTTCTTTCAATTACATTTTTGTTGGTAGACTAGAATATTCTGGTTGGGTTTATTTTAATTTACTACAGTTATTCATGATTTAATATATTACGAACTCGGTACAGCTGAAATACTAAGTCATAATTTGTAGGTAAATCGCGGCAACTTTACGGAGTGAAACGAAACGTTACTGAAACTGTCACCCGCACCTTGCTATAGCGCAAACATTCTAAAGCCACACTTTTTTTGGCGCTCACGACTGCATCGAGGCACTCTACTTCGCCAAGAGCTGCTGGCAAACCAGTGGCCAGTAGGTATTTATTTTACCTCATACATCGAGTCACGGAGGCCTGATGATTTTTACGAACATACAAATATTTAACTTTTCTGAACGGCCATTAAGCAGACAAAAAATATTTTTTGGCTGTATCATTTTACAATGAAACTCAAAGCCAATAGATAAAAAAATAATCGAATTAAATATCAAATGAACATGAAAATACTGCACCAGTCTAATACATTTAGGCCATAAACATGATTTACGTAAAACCGGTGTAGTTTCTCACGGGTCGCCCTAAATGTGTGACCCTATTAGATCAGTAGCCAGGTGAACTTTCCTTGGTTGCCATGGCAACTAATAACAGATATTTAAAGAAGACATAATACATATAAATTATTCACACTAAATAGATGATGTCAAATAAATAGGTGTTGCATTTCAAGGAGGTTCCGAAGTTCGCTCCAGGTAATTATATCATCATAACTTGTTGAAATGCAATATATACAGACTGTAAAAAAGTACTGTTAAAATTAGGTTCAAAAACACTGGGTGACCTTTAAGATTAATTTAACATGTTTGAAAGTAAAATTCTCAATTAATTCTCTTCAAAAATTAATGCTTTTGTCGGGGACATTTCATCAGCTCACATCCGAATGAGAAGAAGACATTTGCATAGCTCGATCTAGTCTGATATTATTTTAAAAAGCCACATTAAAATTGCCTATATATCAACACATTATTAAATACTAGATAGATACTTGCCCCGATTTTAAAATGCATGCAAGCACTTATTAAAATTACATCTAAAATATGCATCAACCTTGGACAAGTCATAATAATGCAGTCGACATTCCCGACCTCACATAAAGTCCATAGACAATAAGTAATGAGTTTCGCACACATTGTTCGAAACACTCCAAGAGCATCACTAATTAACTATGAGCTAACACCAACTTTAATGGAACTTCTCGATTGTTCGCCGTGGGAACGAAACTTTCATAGATTTTCAGATAATAGTCTTTATAAGTGTTGATTGATATGACGCTATTTAAATGTCACCTTGATTGAGTTATGTTATCAATCGGGTTTTATTAGCAGTTTGAAAAAGTTCACTTTTCCTTTTAGAGTGAGTGTTATGGTCTAATTTGCTTCAACACATTGGAATCTAGTTGGACCTAACTTTATTTTATTTAATTACGGCCGCGCTCGGAGATGCAGTTTATTTCGGAAAACTTAAGTTTACGTTTTACTAACATTTACTTTACATTTTGCTTGTAAGTCTAGATTTGATTAGTGAAATCTATACATTTACATAAAATTTTGCTTCTAAGTCTAGATTTGATTAGCGAAATCTATACTTAAGACCGCCTTAATTCACCATTTGAGATCTATGAGCGCACCGTTAACCAGATACAACCAAAAATTAATTCAACTCATAATACATAATCATCTGTAATTGAGTAACATGTAGAAACAAGCTACGGAATTTGACATGCTAAAAAACCCGACTGCTATATTTATTTTCCCGTGTAATTCCTGTCCCCATGGGAATTCCGGGAAAAATATATCCTATGTCACTAGGACGTTTCTAATGACACCTCATAATATGTTGTACTCAAACCCATCAAACTGTGAAGGCTGTAGAATGTTCCTAAGAAATATACATACAGTGTTTTTCAACAAGAACTTTACTTTTTAAATCTGAATTAAACAAAAGAATCGAGATGACAATGATTTACATTTTTATTGTATTAGAAAGAGTAAGTTTTGGCAATCATAAATGAAAAATGATATCGCACAAATGTCCACCACGACTACGGTTACAGATATTTTGGCAAAATGGGGGTCTATTCCGTTAATGATGTCATGAATTTTTAATTTTAAGGCTGAAATCGATTCGATTGGCTCCATAAAGACTCGTCTTTAACATAACCCCACCAATATAACCAAGCGGTGTTAAATCACATGATCGAGCCGGCCACTTAACAGCTGAATTTCGTGAAATTATGCAATCGGGAAATTTGGTTTGCAATAAATTCATTGTTTCTGTTGCAGTGTGACTTGTGACATCTTATTGAAACCCTATGTTAGTGATATCCATATCATCAATAATAGGCCAAAATGAGTTGTTAACATCTCTCTATGGCGTAATCCATTAACCGTAACCGCATTTCCAGCCAAGCTTTCGAAAAAAAATGGCCCAATCACGCTTCCAGACCACATAGCGCACATACAGTGTCACGTTCAGCATATAAAGGTTTGTCTACAATCTTTCTTGGATTTTCAGAATCCCAAATGCGGCAATTTTGCAGACAAATAAAATGGGCT
Source organism: Marasmarcha lunaedactyla (assembly GCA_923062675.1). Lineage (NCBI taxonomy): Eukaryota > Metazoa > Arthropoda > Insecta > Lepidoptera > Pterophoridae > Marasmarcha > Marasmarcha lunaedactyla. The sequence goes on from OV281344.1 coordinate 5,443,100, forward strand.
TCGTCTGAAAAAATATTTTTTCAGAAAAGCCAACTTGTATTCTTGAATGAATTGAGTGAATCTACGACGACGTAAATGGTCGGCCGGCTTTAATTGTTACACTAGTTACACCTTGTAAGGCTTTAAAGCCAAATCCTTACGCAGAATTCTCCATGTGGTTATTGTGGATAACCTCAATTGGTGAGAACGTCGAGGAATCGATAAACTCGGGTCTTCTTCAACACTGTGACTCACAGCTGTGATGTTTACACTTGATCGACCCGATCAAACGCGGTTTTAGTGTTGACACATTAAGTACCGAACCTGTCGACTCAAATTTATTCACCAAATTCTTAATAGCGGTCTCAGAAGGACGATTATGTTTACCGAAAATATGCCTCATTTTACGAAATGTAACTTTTACAGATCCACCATTTTCATAGTGAATTTTTATTATTTTAATGCGATTTTCGAGTGAAATTGTATTCATTGTAATAAATTCCCAAGCTTCTACTACGGACATGTCAAAAACTAATTGTCAAAACTATCATGTGGGTATGGTGTGACAATATTGAAAAACAAAGTTCTTGGTTAAAAACCCTTTACATACATACACTAGAAAAACATAACTCTTCTTCTGTCGGTCTGGTAAATACAATAGAACGAATGCAATTATCTGATTATTTCTGAATGCATATATAGCAAGTTCCCATCCGTCGAATTCTTGCACCCACTTGCGCAGATGCAATAGTTATACCTTATTAGATGCTATTTTATAATTACACCTAACAAGTAATTGTTTAAGTAATTTTCAAGCAGTCATGTTATCATACATTCCCTCAGTTATTAAAGCAACTATGGACTGTGTATTATTACTCAAATTGACCCTATTCTAATTTAAAAACATATTTGGGACCATGAAATTCAGTCTTGTGTGTTGGGAATAAGAACTATTTAAAGTCAGGTTTTAATGCTTGGTATACAGGTGGATGTTTTAGGTACTGATAGAATTTTAATTTTATGTTTTTTTGTAGATAGTAATTTTTTAAAAGTAGTTCTATAATAACTTGTATCTTACATTTAATCTGCTATAGAAAAAGGCCTTGATTTCCAGTTTAAGTACCTGATGAGTTTATTTTAATTGAAGATTACCTTTAGCTATGAGTTTTTTTAAAGTAAAATTACTTTATCATACATTTATAACTATTTGTATAGTTATAAGATACTATTTTTCTTTTTGAAAACAAAAAGTTTGCATTGTTCAATCCAGTTAATAGTTGATCTTCTAAACTAAGTTACTACACCTGTGAAAATTCATTCCCACTTGAAGATACGTTATTCCGTACGAAGGAGTTAATCACGAGAAATTATAAGTCAAGCCACAAAATCAAACTTCTAATTTTATGACTGAGTTGCAAATAAAATAGAAAAATCTATTAGCCTCTGACAAACTAACATGTCTTTTTTACAACGACAACTTTATATTTAGTAGATTGCGTCAAGTAAAGATCAACAATTATCTTAGGTTGTCCTCCATAATTACATGTTGTCATCTAATTTAAAAACTCAGCCGGGGATTTTATATTTCAGCACCATTATAATTTTTACAGCTTTGACACAAAGTCCTCAAAAAAATATATTTCAAGCTTCTATAGGCAACATCATTAAAGCGTAGTTGTTAAATTTGGGTTAGGTTAATGTTAGACTGTAATTATCGCATGCGTGCGCCGAGCGAGCGAAGCGCGCGTGGTGCGGCAGCACCCGGCGAAGCACCATAATCGAAATTGGATGATAATTCAAAATTTTGCAGCAAAAACATCATCAGACTACATATTTTTAGTGGCTAAGACAGTATCGTTCAGACGCTCGCGAATTGTAGCTGACTTAGTCATTTAAAAGGCAATGTAGATTTTTAGAGGCTTAGATGATAACTATTGGCTAAAATATTATTTAGACGCTCATGGGTAGTGGCTGAGTTATTAATTTAGATGGCAATATACATTTTTTGTGGCGTATAATGCTATTAAAAAGAAGCCCGTTTAATTAGCACCCATTAATCACTGCCATTCTGCCAAACGAAATTAGTTAAAAAGTCTTATCATTAAAACCAGTTATTTTTCAAGTTTCATTGAGCATGACGTTTTCGCCTTTTTGACTAAACCTACCCTCTTCGCGAGCTGACGACTGCATGCAAAAATGAACTTAAACGCGAACGCGATAAGGAAACAATTTACTTTGCTAAGGGCCACCGGCGGCCCAGCGTTAGATATTTAGCGCGCGCAAATACATCGCCTGACAGATTACCTGACTAACATAATGTGTATTTTCAGACGGGCCGCCTAGATTTCAACGCGAGCAGAGTTACGGGTCATAAGGGCCCGGTGTTGGACATTAAATGGAACCCTTTCAACGATAACATTATTGCCTCATGCTCCGATGATTGTACGGTAAGTTCATTTACAGTATTTGTTGTTGTATGTATTTAATATTCAAAAATATTTATTAGGGGCTAAAAACTTTCAATAGAGATTTTACACCCATAATCATCGCCAAATGTGACCCAGGACTTAATTTAACGACTACATTGTGCATGCCGGGGCCACTTCGATTTTTTTTTTTGTTTTGCGCCTAAGCAGTGTCCCTCCGCTGGGAGGGAGGTGGTAAATGCGTCATGCATACCCCGCAGCCGGTCTGCAAGGTGATGTGAGACTCTTTTGAGTAGCACCTACCCACTGAAAACCACCTTAATGGCTGTAGCAAAATTTAGCCTTCATCGAAAGCGACACCTATTAGGGAAGGGGGTGCGCAACCGAAGACCGGGCGGGTCGTCCGCCGAGTTTTAAAGTCGCACTTACGGTGCTCAAAGGGACATGAGGTAGGGCCGTAGAACGGCCGAAGCCGATATTCGATATTTGTTCCACACATACAAACCCGTCCTGTACACATATACGTAGGAGTTTTCTTAAGTTTAACGAGTAGCTCATTATTTGTTTGCATAAAAAAAATACAATCTCCTTAAGTCAATAGTTTATTTTATCTCCCGCCTAGAAACTATCATTTCTACTCATCGAATCGATTTATTATTTAAATATATGTGGAAAGTATTATCAAACGATCACTTCGCTGAAACAATAACTACATCATAATGACATAATACGAACTAATAGAAAACTATTTATTTGCATGTTTTTGCATGGAATCATAAATATTATGACTATTTACAATTAGCTTCTTCTGTATAGATACCATTATACAGATTACTGTCACAGTTTACTTGATTTTGTTGCCATTGTTTTATACTTTCGTTCCCTTATAAAATAAATGGAATATAAAGAAGCGTGGAAGTGTGGCTTTATCTCAAATAGAAAACAAGCTGCCTAGTAATTTAGCGTACTGGAAGATAAGACAAAAACAAATTGAAGCCCAGGTATATAACTTTTCTTCATGGACGCGCACATTACGATGTATACACCAAAAAAGTAGAGGGGCGCGTCTTTGTAGACGGCGCTCACTATAGGTATTTACAATAGATCACCTCGTCGTCTCCATGTTTTATAAACATCGTGATTTCCTCGTTTAAATGTATAATTGAGTGCCGGCCACAAAGACGCGCCAGGCTACTTTTTTGGTCAGCGTTATGTGTGATTAAAGACCAAAAATGGATGGCACTTATTACACTAGCGTCAATCCGCTGGTCAAATTTATTAGCGTCACGGTTCTCTTCTGTTGAGAAACGTTTATCTTACCGTTTATCGTACATAACTTAAACCACTTTGGGGTTAGTGAGTGTGTTTTTCTGGGGATTTGTCAGTAGCATTCCACTCATACGTCAACTTGGTGAAAGAAGAGAGAAAAGAAAAATACATATATTTATATTATACATTTATATCCTTCAATTTCTCTGATAATGTGGCTCTCTCATGTTCTAAAAGTTTTTAAAATCTGTCTAGTTTCAGATTTCATGTATGACAAAGCGCAGATATACAATTTTTACCTTCTTTTATTCAGAACTATTCTTAATTATTATGAAGACCGAGTAGCGTAGTGGTTAGTATACCTGTCTCATACGCCGGAGGTCCCAGGTTCGAGTCCTGGCCGGGGCATTCATTTGTGTGATGAACATAATTGTTTGTTGTCAGGTCATGTTTGTTGATATTTATATACGTATTTTTATTCGGGGTTCCCCCCAGCTGTATGGTCATCCATAACACAAGCTCCGCTTACCTTGGGGCCATACAGTTGGTGTGATTGTCTGGGGATTTATTATTATATTATTATTATTTACCGACAGGTGAAACTCTGGCACATCCCAGACGGGGGGCTGTGCATGCATCTAACAGACTGGTTGGTGGAACTTCAGGGGCACAAGAGAAGAGTGGCGTATATCGAGTGGCACCCCACGGCGGAGAATGTGCTGTTGAGTGCTGGGTTCGATTCTTTGGTGAGTTCGTTGATAAGAATTATTAATTTAATTGATAGAAATAACTAGTTTTAGCTTTAAAAATTATTATCTCAATACATTGCCTTAAAAGAATTCGAAGCTCCGCGTAATTTTACCCCCCCACGTAGCTCCCAATCCAATCGTGATTTTGATGTTATGCTTCTTTATATTTTAAATATTTTTTTAAAATCGGATGTCTAGTTTATCTACTCCATTTGACAAATTTTTTTTTATATTATCACATTTAGAACACGTACATTCTCTTTAGATTTGATATAAATTAAGATTATTGGAAAGTTTTATACTAAGTTTTTTTTAAATTGATACTAACAACATTGTGGCGGGTGACGCTTACAACATTGTTTAAGTGCTGATTTTTCAATCTTCAGATAACTCATGTATAGAGAATAACTTTAACACTTGACAAAACTTTCCACAGAAATTATGTCAAATTGTCCAAATTATTCTACTGATAAAAGTTTTTTGAGCATTGATAGTCAGCGTTACATCGTATTAAATTTGTCCATAGAATAATAACTCCTTTAACTACTTTATCTTAAAATGACTATAACAAACGATTCGAACATTTATTCTAACTAAATACTCATCCTATCATATTATTAATGGCATTTTAATGTAACAGGTTTCATCATTAACAACTTTTGGCGACTAATGTACACACAAAATAAAATCTTAATAGAAAAAAAACACCAAAACAGTAATTAGTGAAACGAATGCAAAAAAATCTCGACCTATAACGGGGCCCTGTCGCGTGATACATCGCTATCGATTTATATCAAAAATCCTATTTACGAATACGGTATCGATACCGTTATTTATCTATCTATTCGAATTATATCCATCGAGAAATATGATTCGCTCGTTAACTCGCCGTATTGAATTCCGAAATCCGAAATTTGATGACCAATTAAAATTAAATGGTTGTGTGGCTGAAATATGGTAGATATTCTTTTTAGACCCTTCGTAATAATTCTCAGGTCATGGTAGTTTATATGTATATTTACTCTGGATTTCCCCTTAGTTTGCTGTATGGTCATCCATAACACAAGCTTACTTTGGGGCCATACAGTTGGCGGGTGTGCCTGGGGATTATTTAGTAATAATTCCTGAAAAAACAACGTCTGTATTGACATTGTTCTATCTGTGTCATGATATAAATAGCAGTTTCATTGATTCGATGTTACATATATTTTTATAAAAACAAATTGAATTAGATCTAGGTAAAAATCAATAGATATGTTTATAACGCAAAAGGACATTTTTGGCTATGTTAATGAATACTTTTGTGCGGATCTCTATGCAAAGGTTTAAATAGTTGTATATGATATCTAGACAATTTAGGACGTTTAATTACTTGTGTTAAAAAAATGGCTTTGAGGTCACAAATTTATATATTGAGATTTTATTCTACGCAAAACTTTTATCGAATGCTGGCACTATATCCAAATATAGCCTAATATTTTTTTAAACCATACTAAATTACAATAGTAATTGCAGATCATAATTATTATTAAACAATCCACTGAAAAATTTTACCTGTATAATATGTGAACTTCTAAATTATTTTGAGATAAAAAAGATATTTACTTAAGTAGTAAAATCCGGTATGTAAAGTAATTTTTAGGTATATATTTGAACATTTCTAATTTCAAATAAGAAGAAATTAGAAATTTAAAGTAATTTGTATGGTGACGTCGCGGAGTAGTTTTCGTTTTAAAATCATACTGCAAAGCTTCTTATATTACCTGGAATAAATAAAATTTTCTATGGATTATTGATGACAGATATTTATTGTAAGCATTGCTACTTGAATATATGATAGTTTAACCAAAACTAAGTTAGATATTGATGCTATTTATGACGTCAAATAGAGTTTTGAAAGTTAAATCATTTTATACATTTTCTTTAAAATAAGCTTTATCTCTAACTAATAAAATAAAAAAGTTTTATATTCGAATTAGAATCAGATTTCTGTCTTATTTTATTTCCAAAATTAGTCTCTAGATAATACCTAGTTACACACCTACTACATCCGCCTTTCACATCACTATCATAATCATACGTTCATCTAAAAATATAATTTTGCCTCCCACAGATCATAGTTTGGGACGTCGGCAAAGGGGAGGCGACCAAAGTGATTGACTGCCACAGTGACGTCATTTACTGCATGTCGTTCAATAGAGACGGCTCCCTATTGGCCACCACTTGTAAGGATAAGAAACTGAGAGTCATAGAACCTAGAAGGGGAATAGTCCTGTCGGTAAGTTGGCATAGAAGCTGTTGGAAGTTAAAGTAAACAAAACTGTCATATTGAAAATTAACCTCTTGAAAATACCTTATATACAAGTTCCGTTTACTTTAACAAACCTTAAAGAAAAAAATATAACTGTTAACTATTACTGCAAGAATGATATTTTTTTCTCAAAAACGGTTCTTCAATTTTCTGCAAGATTTACAACGTTTAATAACATCGTTCAAAAAGTCGAGCCCTTCTAATTTTTGTTTCTATTATGGTATTTCGATGTGGATAAATCCAAACTTTTAATATGCATAAACAAGAGTTATTCTCCTACATTTGCAAAAGAAGTCATTTCTAGTATTTGATACCCGGAATACCAGGGGTTTTTCAAAGCAGGGTGAGGCTATCGCATGCAAATATTGTATTGCCATTTTGTGTTTAAATCTTTTGTGAATAGTATCTGGGAAGTACAGTGTCGGCTTGCAGCTTTTTGTATAAAAATAGATTACAAAGTAAATTTATAAAAAAAAAATTTCCTTTAATGATTTACATATTTCTTCTTCACGAAGATCTTTCAGAACAATAACAAAACAAAATTAAACAAAATTCTGTAAAGCAACAAATGTACTAATTTAAATAAAATTTAAAAAAAAATTTATATTATACCATTCCATTTAGAATATTACTCAATTTAATTCACTAGTGGGTAGGTAACTCTAAGAGTTTGACATTTCCAAAATTGTGTTGGATGTATGTTATGATAACTTTATATATCTTATAATAATACAAAATCATAATCTTATTTGAAATTTGGATAATACTTGGTGGGCACAGATCATGAATTAACATATAATTAAATAAAAATATTCCTCATCTTATAATATGTTTTAGGGACTATCCACAAGTTACCTTAGTTAATTTAAATCTTCTCTATTTTAATCTTAAATTCACATCCAAATTAATCTACCAATCGGACAACAAACAAACTAGAAAACAACGCCTTAGCATGCCACCAAAAATGTTTTGCGGTAAAAAGTTTTTATGTATGAAACGCTGGCCAGTTATATTTTATTTTGAAAATTCGATTATTTAAAAGTAAAAATATATTTGGTCCAAAATCAAATATCGGACAAAATTCCAAAATTAAAAAGATGAAGAAAGAAGTGCTCGTCCTTTGACTGCTGTTACGGAAGAAAACGTACTACTAGTGAAAAATTTGATTCAACAAAACCGGCGAATCACATACGAGGAGATTCTTCTGATTGTATCGGAAAGTGTTCATGATATTCTACACAGCCACCTTTGCGTGTGGAGGATTGTTTCACGCCGGGTATACCTCCCCGATGCTCATAAGCAGGCGCGCGTGGAATGGTGTCATGATATTATTGATAAATTCAAAGCGGGTTCTTTCCTCCGTGTTTACGTTACAACATATCAAGTGATGAATCTTGGATTTATCAATATGATCTAAAAACAAAGCGCCAGTATGGCTGTTTCAAAACGAACCAACGCCTACGAAAGTGAAAAGATCGAGAAGCGCTGGAAATTTTTTTATCGCTAGTTTTTTCTCCTTAATTCGGAAATTCGGCAGAAATTCCCTTAAGACACCAAAGTAGCATCAATGCAGAATAGTACACTACCAAATGCTTACTAGAAAATTTTGCTGTCACGTCAAGCGACTGAACACGGGACCTTTTGCTCCAACACGACAACGCGCACTCCACGATCATCACGAATGACTGCATAAACACCACACCGGTAAAACTTTTGGCTCATCCTTATCGCCCTGACTTGGCAACTAGTGACTTCTTCATGTTCCCTAAAATTAAAAACCACCTCAAGGGGATACAGTTTTCATCGCCTAAAGATGCGCTGACTGCGTTCGATTAAGCCGGTGAGGAAGTACCTGTGGCAGACAGGAAAATTGGTTCAAACGCATGAAACTTTGTATAGACGCTGGTGGAGAGTTCTTTGAAAAGATTTAATAACAAAAATTTTACTTATAGAACATTTTAATTTTTTTTACCAAAACTTTCCGAGTGTCCCATGTATAAACTGTTACTAGCTACAGCTTTCATAAATAACAATAACTTTGTGGGCATACTACATTCAATAAGTAGTTGATTGACGCATGAGTAGGTTCTGCCATAAGTTTTTTTTAAATTCGAATGTTTTCATCGATTTTGTCTCAAAACTAACCTACTTTTAAATGAATTTCTGACATCCTTTTCAGGAAGGCCCCTGCCACCTCGGCACGAAAGCCTCAAAGTGCACGTTTCTAGGCGCCCGCGGCAAGATCCTCACCACCGGGTTCTCGCGGCACAGCGACAGGCAGTACGCGGTGTGGGACCAGCACGACGTGGGCAAGCCGCTCGTCTGCGAAACTATAGACAGCTCCAGTGGAGTTGTGTTCCCGTATTACGATCAGGATACTAACATGGTGGGTGATTTGGGTTCTATGCCGTTTTGTTCAAAATTGTTCGATAAAAGGTGTACTTTTTTTCCTTTATGTTCATTTTTGAGGATGTGTCATGTAAATGATCGTGTTTGACAATGAGATATTTATGGCCGCACTCAGAGAACTCAAATGGTTACTTAAGGCGCTCCTAAGTATAGATTTTGCTTAGCGAATTTAAACTTTATGTATACTTCTTCTAAGACATTATATGGAGAGTATAGTTTGTGTCTGATCTAAAATTAATAGTCTTTAAAATACATTCAATGTATTGCCCTAGTTTTTACTGTAACCTTATAATAAGTTAAGTATAAATATATCATCAATATCAACATTTTTTTAACACAAAAAAGGTCATACTTAAGCATTTAAAGTAATATTTTATTTGATTAAGCTCTTAATTTTGACGCATACCTATGTTTATTTTTGGTAAATTATATTGTTATACCAAGAACACGTAATATTTTACTTGCGGCCATAATTTAACATAATATAAGAAAAAATACATCCTAACTTTCTCTTATGGAAGTGTCTTTATTCGCTTTTCTTTATATTCGTAAGTATAACATACAATATATTGTTTATACTTTAAGAAGTCAAAGAATAATCCTTCTAGCTATTTACGGTTATAATGTTAGCATTCATGGTATGCTATGTGTTTTTTTTTCGTAGACGCGAATGACGAAATAAATTGAGAAAGAAAAAAATTATTCCATGAACTTTGACATTTGTTGACACACTGTTTTAAACTTGGCTACAAATTATATCAAACAATCACTTAATACATAATTTATAGTTGCATAATGAATAATATTCGATTGTCATGTGCATAAATTGACTAAAATACTTGTTGTTATATAACAATGAACAAGTTTTGGAATTTTTAAGAGAGAGACTTTATAAATTTAATTTCGTTGTTGGTCCGTCCGGTCATAGACCACTGTTAGTTAGATGAAATATTAAATTTCGATGTAAAGAGCACAATAGCAGAAACATGGTTCAAAATCATAATAATCTATCCTTAAAAAGTCTATAATTGTCATTATGACAAAAACAGTAAAATTATAAAACTGAGATGGAATATCCAAAATATTCGTTTCAAGGACGTTACGGTGTTGAGTTTTGACAAATGCAGCAATCAGACCATGAAAATGGAGTAATGTATGATCTTTGCATTTCGCTCTTATTATATTATGCAATGTAATTTTGATGAATGTTTTTGTGGCATAATGTGGAAAATAGTGACGTAAAACAATTGAGTTTCGATTTGCTCTTGAAAATATTAATTTACAGATATGTGTGTTGGGTTTGTGTATTTTCTACATACCTACTTATGTTTTAACTGTATTATGCCAGGCTGAAAAAGTCGCAATTGGATAATTAGCTATTGAAAAAAAATAGGGTATCCTTTTACCAAAAAGATAACATTGTTGCATCTATAAAGGTTTTTATATTATAATCCGTCGTTTTTCCAGAAAAATAAGTCCTAGTTCTTTCAAGCGTCGAGTGAATAGGTATCTCGTGGATAGACGTGTAACACCTTCGTCTTCATAAAAAAAAATACTCTGAGTTTCTAATTACTGATCTGTTACAATTATTCATAAAAAAAGTAATTACTTAAGGCTGGAATTCTTAACAACATTACTTCACAACATTATGTAAAGAAGTGTCGTTTCTCAGTTCTCTCAGTGTTAGTTTAAGTGGAACATATTAGTGTTCCTTATACGACCCCTAGTTTGAATTCCTATAGACGCAAACAGTTAATAAACATGCAACATAATGTTCATTGTTCGTTGTCAGGTCACGGCTTGGGAACATTGTCGAAACTTTTAACAGAGATCTAGAAGAAGCTTTGTGTTAATGTAGTTAAGTTTAAATTCCAGGTGTATCTCGCTGGCAAGGGCGACGGTAACATAAGATACTACGAGGTGGTCGACGAAGCGCCGTACATACATTTCTTGAATCAGTTCCTGTCCGGAAACCCACAGGTAGGTTAGCTCTCTGATCAGTCTTGCACATCTTTGTTTAAATATTATAACTACTGTCAATAGGCAATGTGCGTGGAGTCTGGAATACACGGACTTCTGTGGAATTATAAACTTCATAATATATACCTTCATCCGATTTTCATATAACACATAGAAAGTATATCAACTGGTTTTAATAACCCTATGGAAATACTTTGCAACAATATAAGATGCTTTTTTGAGCACAATGCTTACTTTATCTGATCTAGATCCATTTATGGACCATTGCGTTGATTGAATAATGTTGTAATCTGCACATGTCATATTTCATCTTCATATGTTATGATGGGTTAAACTAGCCTCCAGCATTACTGCAGTACGTGAATATCTTAGGTAAGATTTCTTAGCAATTCTTAAGCGTTTTATACCATGCTCATTATAAACACAACTCAACTGTTGTAATTTGTTTTCATATTCAAAATCTTTTTTTATTATTCTAAACGCAATTCGTATATTGAGTAAATTGAAAGTGAAATGATGGAAGCTGACAAGCGTAATGAAAATACCGAAAACGATATCCCTTTCAACTGAAATGTGGCATTCTATTATTAATTAAAGTAATAGAATATGAAATCACAATTATTTGATATATCACAATTTTATTAATCGTTTTACATCATTTAAATACACCTCAACTCTATTATACATTGAAGTATCAAGCAAGACTTCGAGAATCGTCCACCCTAAAGTATCCAGGAAAACGAAACTGCGTAACGTAATTTTTTGCGTTTTAAGCAAAAACTGTCAGTATTTTCCAAGGCGCATGATTGAAATTTGCATGTATAATTTTTTAACTGATTCGGACGCCGCTTTCGGGTCATTCTGCAGTCCATTTGCATTTGCCTTACATTATAACCTATATAACTATCAATAAAATGATTTAAAATAGTATTTGAAATTGATGAGGGAGAGAGAGAAAAAATATTTAAGACGCAAAAGAGATACATTAGAGCTATATGTAATCTTAGGACGGGACTCTTGTAATCCATAATTTAAAAAACTAAGTATTGTTACTTTTTCTTGTATTACCTTGGAAACACTCGTCTTTGCAAAAAAAAAATGGTGTTATTTGAAAAATTAAATAATCAGAGAATTAACAAAGTACTCTACCTCACAATACTGCATTTTATTCGAAAAGTTTCTTTGGTATGGCTCCTAGACTATGAAATAAATTACCAAAAACCATAAAGGAGATTAAGAATATAAATGATTTTAAACATAAATTAAAGGAATATTTAGTTCATAAGTGTTCATAAGTCTACACTGTTGACGACTACTTAATCGACAAGACTAACTGAAATATATAATTGTAATACATTTGTACAAGCCTTAGAGGCAGAATATGGCTAGCATACAAAAATTTTTGTTACAATCTACTATAAATATACCTGTATTCGTGCAAATAAATTATTTGATTTGATTTAATGGTAAGTCACATCCGTGTCCGTAGACATCATTAATCGGAGAATATTAGTATTAATGCTTTGCCGGCCGTAGGTAGGCTTAAGATGAAATTACATTTGTTTTTGTAATATCACTGACAATCAATACAATACAATACAATCCCCTCATTCGGATCACAAACGCGTAAACGTGGTTATTCAACGCGTAAAATAGAAAGGACTACAGCGCCGCCCCAAACAAGAGTTAACAAAGGAAACTGTACTACCGCTAATGTATTAATATTTGTCAGCGAGGACTAGGCTTCATGCCAAAGCGCGGCGTGAACACGGCAATATGCGAAGTGTTCCGTTTCTACAAGCTGCACACTTCCAGAGGACTCTGCGAACCCATCTCTATGATCGTGCCGAGGAAGTCCGACTGTTTCCAGGTATGTAAATTGTGTGACAGTTCTATGTCCATTTTATTTTCCTCTTACGAGGTATATGCAACATTTGTTAAGTATTTACATACTAATAAATAAACTAATCCACTTCAAATTTTTTTTTAAATTGTGACATCCATGCATTGTGTTACATACAATGACCCAATAAATCGTATATGGAGACCTTCTCAGTATTGTGTTTATCAACGTTGTACGGAACTTGATACATGCATGTTAAATTCCTGAGTTTTAACACTATTAATGATTATATTAAAGATCTTACCCATATCTGAATTTAATTAAAAGAATAATAAAAATTTACATCATTTAAATGCTCGTTATCAATTAGTAATATATTCGTTTTGTTACTTATAATTATGTTCTAAGAGGTTTGTGTGTCAAAATAAATATAGCTTTAAGTCTAAAGTGTTTATGTCCAAAATCATAGAATTTGTCCTCAAGGCTCGGAAACCGGTTTATTCTTTCGAACCGGTTGGACCTTGGTAGTGAAGATTAATAAAGGTTTAACTCCGGTGAATCGGGATTTTGTTAATGGTTCCAGAAGTAGCAGGTTTTCATGAAACCGGTCCGAAATGTAGCTACAGCAATGATAATCTATAGAAATCAGTATTTCGAATCTTAAACTTTGTTAGACGTTTGCACTTCGCAGCGGCCATTATTTGCTATCGACACTTTCTCACTGATCGTTTTCTAAAGATTTCTAAGGCGTTTTAAATTATATTTTCTGTAGTTTTTGTTCTATTATTAATCCAATAAATATTATAAAACAATGGCTTTTAAACGTAAATTTAATCAATCTGATGGATTTTGGAAATGTTTGCGCTTTGTGGAGTTTTCATTTTAGCTCATTAGTAGTAATATTATTTTACCACTTTTATTATTTGTTAGATTAAAGCAAAATAACCGAAGATAGGTAACGTTCTTACATTACGTATAGACTGACCAACATATCTGTGAACTGACAGACATAGCTAGTATCGTTTTAAGTGTTGCTATTCTACCAAAATATATACTAGTTTCGGTAAAACTATAGAAAGAAAAGAAAGAAAATTTCAAGATGTTAGCCGAGTTTAAAAAAAATGCCGTCGCACAGACAACTTGGTCGGACTGTGCCTGAAAATGGCTGTGACCTTAAATCTCTTTACACAATATGTATTTATACATTATACTTTACATATACGTTTACTCACACGACCTCAACGTATTGCTCCCGACATAAAGCAGATTGAGTTATGCAAAACATGAACTTGCGAGTAAGACAAATTATTTCGTGTGCGTATTAAATTGGTTTGTAATCGTGTCGTGTTGTAAATTGATATTTTGGCAAGTAAAGTCAGGCGGACGAGAACAACATTATTGAGGTCCGCGCTTCAGGAGCTCGTTGTCTATCCACTATTTTACTTTAATCATAGATTATTGGCCAAAATTTGTGGACCTTAGTGAATTAACTTAAATAGTTTTGTTTTGTACAATTTGTATACTCGTATAATCTGTAACTAATATTTAAGTAAGTCAGCCATATATCTATAAATAAAGGATTTTCCCATGCATTCTATTGCTATTTAAATTGAACAGATATATATATATATATATATATATATATATATATATATATATATATAATGGATACGTATCTAAAAACACTGGTAACAACTTGCAAAATTTATTCTATTTGTCTGTTTTATTAATTTCTTCTACTTTGACCAACTGGTTGACCGACTGGTGGACCGATTGGTCATGCAACTGGTCAACTGACTTGTCAACAGGCTGGTCAAGCGACTGGTTTCCTTTCCCAAGTAATCATACTCTTGTAAATAGGAATCGGACTGTAAATGTTTTATTTGTTACGTCGTTTTTGGTTTAGTTTAAAAGGTAGCATATCGACTGCTAGTCTTGAGCCTTGGAATCACTGTTTAATCGTCGTCGTTAAAGGGTCGGGTGACGGGTCGCTTACTTACCTCTAATATGGTTGAGGAGGGCGTTGTTGGATCCCGCGTTAACTCGTGAACGGGTGCCGTTTGAGGGTGTTCGTCGTTTGGATACTCGGGGGAGGGGAGACTTGCCGAGCTAACAGATACAGATAAGAATAATTTTGTATAGACATAAAGAGACTCTGTAAATTTATTTTGAAAAAAATATACCCGTGAAGTTTCCTGTCAGTTCTTCTTCACAAAAGTTTTTCCGAACTGCTGGTAGAGTCATGCTTTATTTGACGTCAATAAGAACAAATAATTGTCAATGTAGAGAAATAAAAAAAAAATTGAGTATACCTAATAAGAAGGTACAAGTTTAGGCGGTCCGCCTCCACCACGCCATTGACACCCGGTAGGTTCTGAACATTATCAGACGCGGTGGGCCGCGTTTAGGTACAGGTTAGAGAATACTTTGATTTTAATTGAAATTTGTTCTTATAAAGAAGGTTTCTTTGCGAAAGTTGTATGGTGTGTGTAAGTGCGAAAAAACATGCGTATAGGCTGCGGTCATTAATTACCAGCGTCTTTTTATGGAATTAGTCATACTGTATTATTGAAGTTAGTTATTCGTTTTTGAAAAACATTATGTTGTTTCGGTTTAATTTTTCCATAGAGACTTACTGAATTCTCTCAAAAGGTCACGCCTGTCTTTTAATGCAGTAAAGAATATAATATAAAGAACCTACTTTCTAGTTTTCTTCCACCCGCGCATCTCACCCCTAGCCTCCTGAACAAAATGTACGCAACGGGCGCACAACTCGAATTGATCTTTCACCTTCCGCTGGATTTTTTTTTTCAGTCTCGAGAGTCTCTTCGGGCTTCTGTCTCTCTTGTAGACTATGCCAGCCTCATAATATTATACAAATGTAAACAGTTATTCAATATTTAAAACTAAGTTGTACTGCCCAATGATACAATGTAAAACCAGTACAATAAGCTAGCTTCGTCTGCCGCTGGTTCAGCCAATATGCATTTTATCTGCCCTCCATAAAGACTGTTGGCAAAGATCTTGCTCCTTAGATCGCGGTTCCGACCACACTGCACCAAAAATGTATGAGATCCTCTGTGACACCTGGATCCACATTGCGCTCGAATTAACCGGTTGATAACGTCCCAAAAAAGTTGCGAACTCGCATGCGCTACGAAGTGAACATAAATATAAAACTGTTTTGAAAACGGTTTAATACCGATATTTGTGAACCAGCTTCAAGCTCTGGTTGACCTAACCTAACAAGATACTTTAAACGAATGCTGTGTGTAGCTGTTACCTTTAAACAGTTTGTATGCATGTTTGTTTGTTTGGAGAAAAAAAAATAAGCTTCGTGTGTTTGGGGCATTGTTTTAAATATATATAAATAAGTGAAGTAATGAATCACTAACACTTATCCTGTTGAGGTATTTAGAAAAGTAATATTTGTAGGTATTTCAACAAATGTCAGTTTTTTCGATATGTATTTTTAGAACTTATCGATTGAAAAGTACATAACCAATATATTTTTCTGATAACTGTCACGACTTAGCCTATCCGCCGTTTCCGGCTTGACGTTGATTTCCAGGAGACCTAGTATATTGTCGTGTTAATTATGAAGCACATAAACTGTTGAACTCGCAGGAGGACCTGTACCCCGACACCGCCGCGCCCATGCCCGCCCTGTCGGCCAAGGACTGGCTGAGCGGCATGAACGCGCCGCCGCTGCTCATTAGTATGAAGACGGGTAATTAACTTTTTTTTTATTTGTTCATTATAAAAAAAGAAATACGTTTGCATTTACAATGCTGCAAAAACCACACCAGATTTATACGCAACACAGGTCGTCACTCGGCAGATTGACGCAATACACAGGTACATAAAGTCAGACTTAAACATAAACAATGTTTTTTTTTAATTATTAAATATGTATACTAAACATTACATGGCAGCTTGACGTCGCGAAGAACTTTTTAAGTACTTGCTTATAGCTTCTTGTGTTTGACTTAATTATTTCGTCTTGTAAGTGTGAAGGCAATCTATTCATAATACATTCGTTCCAGAATTACATATAAACAAACAAATATTTCTTCATTATAATAATTTTAAAAAGAAAACATAATTATGATAAGACATGTATACTTGCGGATAATTTATTACTATGTGAATGTGAATGTACCTCCAATAGTTTTTGCAGCTTAATAATGACTTATAATACGCAATTATTTTAGCTCTTATAGCATAGATAAAGCTGTAATTTTGTTTATAACTTTTATTCGAAATGAGGTGTACGTTTGTCTTTATAGTCCAAATACGGCGTGAAAGTACCGCCGCTATTTATGTTATATGAATTTTGGTCCAGTCACCCAAAAACGTGGTGTATCCAGGGAGATAATCGTAGGGACGGGGAAGGTATTTGCACGCCATAAAACAGCAATACATATTATCTCTATACAATTATTTTGCCCAATGCTATTTTTGTACTTTGGCTTTTTTATTTAACTTTAATAAAAAAACTGCCAAAGTGATATTTATACCAAAATATGTTGCGTAATAAAGACAACACTCATTTTCAAAATACCCCTTGACGTAATGTCAGCACGGAAATAGGCTTAGGTTAGAATTGTCTTTGTTCCTGTAATACTGGTTGTTCCCTCCCTTTGACCAAAATACAACCTTATTTGAACGAGGCAGATTTCACAGAATATTTTATTTTGGAAAGGTCGAAGTTGCAGATGTATATATTATATACACAATTTTAAATATGAAACTATTAGCTGTAAAACCCAGCGCTATTAAATTATACATGCAATTATTTACTTCAATTAACTTAAAGATGAAATAGACTGTTCATAACTACTTATTTACTTATTATAATAAGTAAGTTTCTCCTCTAGACTAGATTAACCTACATCCTGGGAATTCCCTTCCTATGTAATTTCAACTAAATCAACGGTTAAATTTTACAAAAATGTGTAATAAAAACTTGCAGGTGTAACAATATCCACGCACAAGCCGCGCACCGCGAGCAAGGACTCGCCGGCGATCCAGCCGCAGGACGCAAACAATCGCAAGAAGTTCGCGTTCTTGTCGCGCGAGACTACGCCCGACTACCGCCCCCTGAACACGTGGCAGCCCAAGGAAAACCATAGCAATGACAATCAGGTTAAATCATTTATATACATGGGCCTGGGACAGTTGTACGTGTAGTGCACTCGGTTCGCTGTGCTCATGGCCGGCGAACTAGCGTGCCACCCGTGTGATGTAGGTGCCATCCACACCCTTGGACATCGCTAGTCGCTTGTGTTTTATTTTTTTTTTACGTATACTAATCATAATAAATATTTCTAACAATCACACCACATTATCTAGCCCAAATTAAGTATCATTAAAGAACTTGTGTTATGGATACTAGATAACGGATAAATAAACTTAAGAAATATGTAAACACACATACATATCTTTTTTAATATATAAACAATTTAAAAAAATTTAAATAAACATACATACACATACATCCATGACTAGAAAGCAAATACAATAAAATATCTGCCCCTACTAGGATTCGAACCCGAGACCTCTGGCATGGAAGCCAAGGCTACTTACCTCCACACCAAACAGGTAGTCCATAACCGATAATGAGTGCCGTCCATAAAAACGCGCCCCGCTCCTTTCTTGGTCTACACGTCGTAGTGTGCGACTGAAGACCAAAAAAGTAGTGGGACATCGTGAATGGCCAGCACTGTAATTGTGATTATTATATCGATTTAAAATGCGTTGTCGTCCGTAGGCTTCAATCCAAATGGCGTTTGTTCCAGTAATTGCGCTGGCTGATACTTGCCTTTAATCGGAACGCAACAGATAAAAGTGGTTATTACGGCGGTCACGATAGGAAGGGCTGTAGTACCGGCCCAGGCGAGATCTTGACACAGAAACTACTGGCTCTGTAGTCCTCTGTCTCCTTCGTTGCATTTTTGTTAATAACCAGAGGTCCCCGCGTGACTCCACCCGCGTAGCTCCTAATCATATGGAAGTTTTAGGAGTCCACCTTCTAAATCCTAGAAGTTTAGAAGGTGGTTATTATATATAATAAGGTAAAATTATATTTTATATTAGTTCATTAACTATATATTTTATATAGTTGATTAATTATATAAAATATAATCTAATAAATTAATAAAGCTAATTAACTAGATTTAACAACTCCAATGGTAAAACAATTTGTATTTGAGTACTGCTAGTTATATTTGTAACACTAATACATTTTATGAACAATCAATATTTTAAAAGT
The DNA here is from genome assembly GCA_923062675.1 of Marasmarcha lunaedactyla. Classification (NCBI taxonomy): domain Eukaryota; kingdom Metazoa; phylum Arthropoda; class Insecta; order Lepidoptera; family Pterophoridae; genus Marasmarcha; species Marasmarcha lunaedactyla. Next base: position 5,462,340 of record OV281344.1, read on the forward strand.
TTCCTAATTGTAGTAGTTATCGCGGGTTCGAATCCTGGTAGTGTATTTGTGTTACATTTTTGCTTATGTAATCAGATTGTTAATTGATGGATAATCGAATTTATACATTTAAATGCTTTATGTATATAATCTTGATTCGGCTAAAGCGTAATACTAATAATAAAACTAATAAATAAAAGGTAATTAATGAGTATAACACACAAGTATTGTACAGGTGTATGGTTTGGTTGTGTTTTCACTCTTTTTATAGTCTTCATTTTTTATAATGACAGCAAATCACAGGAGATATTGACAAGTTTGTAAGAAAATAATTATGATAATATTTTGCCCATTAGCCAATTGATAACGCTAAGTGACCAAATCACAAAAGAGGTACAAATAAGAGTGAATAATAGCTGGGCAAGATGCTCACTCACTCACTCACGGTCACTAAAGGAAGTGCTGAAAAGCAAGTTGACGATGAAGTACAAATACCTTCTATCTAAATAAATGCAATTTTACTGGATACAAAAAAACACTAATTTATGTTGCAGAAATTATGAATCAATTATTACTAATGCATGACAGGGGTATGGTGGTACTGTTTACTTGAGCTATGTTACGTATTTATCAATAGCACCTATCTCATTTTTTGTCGATTTAAAAAAACCGTATATTTTAAATCAACAAAAAATGAGATAGGCGGTGTTGGTACTTCATCGTCGAAGTGCTTACCAATATCTGAAAAGAAAAAAGCGTTCTATACTTGTGCTTGTACTGACCAAACTTGGTCATACAGAACTACTTCTGCACAAAGGCGAAGAGTATGCCAGAGTCGTATGGAACGAAGTACGCTGGGCATCCGCTCGATCCGGTCAGCAGAAACTGACACCACAATTTCTTATTCTATATTAATTCCACTGACACTGTTTTTATATAAATTGTAGACACAGAAGTACCTGCAAGTTGACCTAACTGCGTGTCTAGTCGTTGATTTTTGATTAGGTTTGAGTCCAGTCTATTTTCGACCGTTGCCATAGTAGCGCGTGACACGAGCCAACAATCATGGTTAGAGGATAGGATTAAAATCATGTGAATTTATTTAAAATCATATGATCTACTACGATACAACTAATTTTAATTTATCATGACGACCGAGTAGCGTAGTGGTTAATAGTTCATACGTCGGATGTCCCAGGTTTGAATCCTGGCCGGGGCATTCGTTTGTGTGATGAACATAAATGTTTTTTCTCGGGTCATGGTTGTTGATATTTATATATGTATGTTTATTCTACGTTCCCCCAGTTCGCTTGTATGGTAGTTCCATAACACAAGCTCTGCTTACTTTGAAGCCATACAGTTGGTGTGTTTGGTATTTATTATTATTATCATTGTAACTGAAACGATTGATTTTCATACAATTTGACGAAGTTGCGTCATCAACTCAATATAAGTCTGTGGTTTAAGTACAGTAATCCCAAAATGAACGTCGACTTACGTTCCCAAATCCAACAGATAACGGAAAAAAGTCAGAAAACGACAGCGAACCAGAACACCAAGTTCCACCAGCTGCAGCGGATGTTCGGCAAGGAGCGCGCCGACGCCGAGCCCCTGCCGCTCTACAAGCAGATCAACCAGGGGGACGTGTTCGTCACGGAGCAGGAGGTGGGGAAGGTTTCAGAATCTCTTATTTTACGTTTCAATCAGATGGTCCTTTTACTAAAAACATGTTCGCAAAAGAATTTTCGCAAAGTAACGCTTCTATCAATTCCATCCATAAAAAGTTGACTAATAACTTTTATTACTTAAATTAAATTAGCTTACAAATTAGTTGTGTATCTGTTTTGAAATTAAATGTAATGAAATAAATAAAGTTATAATGGTTAATATTCTTGTCTTACTTAATCTTTTGTCTTTTGAAAGGTGTAAGCATAAAAAAGTTTATCTGACGATTTATTATAATTTATTATTATTATTATTATAATTTGTATGTTTTGGAGCTTTAAACAGTACAACATAAATACATTATGTTACAGTTACGCCTGGCTTTCAACCGTCAAGGCGAAGAACTGAGGGTCGTAAAAAGACAGCTACAGAACAGTCAGCAGAGAGTTCGTGAGTTAGAGCAGCACATAGCCGCCTTACAAGCTAAACTCCAAAACGAAGCAGAGTAAATAAGAACCTCCTTTAGTAAAGTCGGGTAAAAATCACAAAATAATCGATACAGCTTCATGCTCAAGAGAAATTGTATTTTTGTATGGTTGAAAGATGGAAGCGAGTAAATACTGTTTTTCATTTTGTTACAATATATCTGAAATCTTTTAAAAATTATTTTGGCCAAGCTGGATAAAAAGATAACTTGGTTCTTATTAATTTACTCTCAATACTTAAATACAGAAAACAACAATATTTTATACACTTGGTGTGATTGAAAATTGGCATGTTATGACGTATTTATTTCGTTTTTCATATGGACTATCTGAGTATTTACTCGCTGTAATTTCAGTCACGCGGAGAAGGAAATAAGTGACGCTTTAGTATTTGTGACTCGGTTTTAGTTATTATTGTAAGTTACGATTAAAATGTACCTGCTATTTTATTTGTAACGTGATTTAAGCTAAAGCTTTTGTGCAGTCAAATCGCGGCATTCCACCTCTTCGTAACAATAATTTGTCATAATTATCTTTGTAATATTTATCTTGATGACTCAATAATAATTTAATAATGTTGATATAACGGGATCTCTTTTTTTGTTCCTCAATTATAATTTACAATAGTTCTTAGCAGTAATGGTAATAATGTGTGATTTTTGTACATTCTTTTTACATAAAATGACTTTTCACAAAATTGTGCTCAAATATTTTTGGCATCACAGTGTAATGTTTTATACTCCATCTTTGTCAGTATTATATATACATAGACATTCCAAATTTTTGATATATCTGCACTTGTGTATTATATGCATTGCCAAAATTGCTAACTTGGAGGCCTATATGTTATAGTAGTGGTAGTTTAACGGTCTTTTGCAAAATAATTAATAATAAGCTAATGTGATAAATTAAATATGTAAACCATGACATGGACTTGGACACGACTCTATCGATTTATTTTGAATTTATGTGCAATTTTCGATCAGGGTTTATGTTTTAACACGCTTACTTTTGTAACGTGCTGTATTATTGGTATCACTTTTTGTTACGCACACTTTATTTCAATAATTAAGTTTTGACATTATTGTTAATGTTTTATTCTGACTTTTAAATTGTATGTAATATGATTTCTTTTGTACCTTATTTGTAAGTTAGTTTCGTAAGTTTAATTAATCATGGTATATTTGAGAAAAGTTACCTGCGCTTTGTTATGATCAAGATTATTTTTAAGTATTCGTTATTGAAATTGTGTTTAAATTACGTGGTGAAATAATGCTACGTGCATAAAACTCTATAAAGAAATTAGTTTCTTGTATTTTTGCTAAAAGAAAATGTCGGAAGTATATTTTGAACATTCCTTAGATCACAAACATAATATAGATAGAGTGTTAAGTATAAATGAAGTATTACCGCGCAACTGATTTAGTGTTTCCATAGCTAGGTCGATGTTCATATTTATCATATATTTTTATATCATGCTTATGTAGCACAAAATTTAAATAAATGTTTGATCAATGTGATTTGGTTTTATTTTCATATAACATATATGACCTTCAAACTATTGTGCTATGTGCATATTTGTGGCTCAGCATAAAAGTTTCTGTGAAGCTGGTGTGATTCTATAAAATAAAATCTGAAATGTCAGATGTTATTTTGTAGAATCGCGCCGTGTACAGATGTTAAGAAAGTATTTTTAAGGCCTTGTCACACTGCATGCGTCCCGCGGTCCGGTTCGCTTTTGGTCTAGTGCGTGAAAGAAATTCGTTTTTACTTCTCGCCTCTAGCTGAACAACTTTTCTGAACAAACATAGCGTTTGGAATACCTTAGAAAGGAACTATTTTATTCTGAAAAAATCCCATTCTTCGGCAACCTTAATGCATTAACTGACATTGCAATGCCGTTTGGCGGAGCGCGGGCGTCTCCCTGCGCGTGTCGCAAACGCTGCAATGCGGCATCAGCGGATCTAACATGTCCTAGATAAGGCGAGACAAAGCCAAATAGACAATTTTCTACAATCAAGTGTAATCACTTGTCATGTATTGAGGAAGCCAATTAAACGACTGCCAAACGTCTTTCGTTATACTCATGTATTTCGGATACGGACATCATTATTTATTTCGGTATTTGATGCTAGTATTTATTTACCTGATTGAATTACCGACGTATGAGTATGTTGTTCATACGCAGCACTTGTTTTGTTTATTAGAAGTAAATGACTGAAATGGTAAACCGCGCATCCCTCCCATTCGTCTAGTTGGCTTGAAGACATAGCGGAGAATTCTCATGCTAGAAGCATTGCGTTTTTCCATTGTGATTAATACAGTTGTTAGGTTAAGCAACCTTATTACCTTCTTTTTACACCCTGTATAATCGTCTTACTTATGAAAGTGATTTACCAAATCCACGCCCTGTTTCGTGTCATTGTCGCTCACCATCACGTTTATTTCTAATATATTGTAAGTAATCCTTTTACAGTAGGGCAACTACAGGTCTTCTTTTTGGCCGCCATACAAACGTGAACACAATTTGGTTAGATTCATTAATGGCATTTCGCTATAAATCTTCCAAAAATATATAAATAAATAAAGAAAGGAACAAAAAAATATTTTTCATCATAGGTAGGTATGTTTTATGGCAGTTAAAGTTCGGCTTAAGTTTTTCTTCAATTTAAGATAATTAATAAATATTACCGCAGTAGGACGTCTATTCCTAGAAGTTTGCACCTTGATGAAACGACGGGACGTTTTTTGCCTTGACCTATAGTCTTTACGCAAGATCCTGTCTGCCGGTATCGCTGAACACTGCGATGGACCACTGAAGCCGACGCACCCAGCGCTCTAGTGACTGAATGGAAACTATGTCCTTCTTGGATCAAGGTTACGGCTCTGGCAAACCACGAAACGAAAAATTGACCCAAACTCTCCTAGATCACTTTTTACAACGTGGCGTTAAAATGACACAAGAGCGAAGAGAATATACTATACACACCTGTTTCTGTAGGTTTTTTATCAGAATGGGGATGGGAAATGGGAGCTTTTAGTGTCTTATACTTGTTAAAAGACGTATACATGTAGGTACTATTATTAATATAATTGATAAACTCTTCAACTAGCGCACAGATTTTAAAATTCTTTCACCAATAAGAAACAGCCATTTATACCTACTTATAAATTTCATTCCATACAAAGTTGTGGCTGTACACTTAGGCCCTTAAGTTAATAATAAATAAGATAATTCAAACCCTTTAACTCGAAAAATATTGACAGTTAAAAAATATTGTTTTTCTTGTAACTCTGAGTATGTGAGGTCGGAATGAAAGCGTACGATCGAGTGTGAAGCCTAGGTACTTGGTGGTTCGTGCCCACGGGATGAGCGTACCTAGCATACGGGGTTCGCAGAAGCGATTCACAATTTTTTTTTGTTCCCCTCCACGGAGAGGGCAGGAGGATAAAAATGCTCTGACGCATAGTCCACGCGCGATCGGAGATATATGTGGGATTCGCTCCGAGCCTACCAGAACCACTACCCACTAAAAAAACCCCTGTCGGCTTGTGCAATTTTTTGCCACACAGCCTTTATCTGAGCGACGGCCAATTGGAGAAAGACGCCGCGCTAGCGGGGCCCAGAAGGGGTCACCCGCTGGGATTTACATAGCACTGAAGGTGCTCAAAGCACTGAAGGTGAATTCATAGCACTGAAGGTGCTCAAAATTGCAAAGAGAAGTTAAGTTAAAATACATTAAAAGAAGTTAAGTTAATTCGGATTTACGTTAGAATTAGAATTTACGTTACAATTAGAATTTGCGGTCAGAAGGGCTTCGTGATCGGCTGACAGTCTGGTGAAAGAGTACGCTTGCGCATTCCTAGGCCTAGCGACTTTGAACTTCGAATCTAAGCAGGAGTAGTATAAGAGACTGAATCTCGAACTAGAGGATTGGGATGGGATTCGGAGCGTTTAAAGAACGCTTCAGAGAGTGTTTTGAGGTGTTGTTGTATTTTAGGCAATTCAAGATCTCTGTGCAGGTCCGCGTTACGCACGTACCACGGTGCGTTTGTGGCCCTGCGGCAAAAGAGATTTTGAACGAACTGCAGTTTGTGCAGGACGGAGGGTTTGGCGTGGGCAAAGACTGGCGAGGCATATGTCATGACTGGTCTAACGCACACCTTATAAAGCGTACGTTTGTTTCTGAACGACATTTTAGTTTTTCTACCTAACATGCTATTTAGGCGGCCTAAGTAGTGACGGGCGAGTTTCGAAACTCTTTCGACGTGTGGCTTGAAAGAAAGCGTCGGATCTAAGGTGACGTATTTAGTACTGCGCTTCCAGGGGATGGGAATGACTAACATTCGAACGTGGGGATCGCCAGCGGGACGAAGGCGTTTGGGGTCGAAGCGAAGCGCAAAACTCTTGTCTGGATTTACATCGATGCGCCATTTTTGAAACCATACACCAAGGGCGTTTACGGCCTTTTGTGACCTTTGGTATAGAGTGCGGTGTCGTCGGCAAATAGGGCGAGTTCGACGCCTTTCGGCGGGGTGGGAATGTCGTTGGTGTACACGGTGTACAACAGAGGGGCGAGGACTGAGCCTTGAGGGACTCAAGCCTTTATGGGACGAGGCGCGGAAAGCGTGCCTTCATGTTTAAATCGAAACGTACGATCTTTGAGAAACGACGCGATTAACCTGACTAGGTGATCCGGTATTTTGTAGAGTTCATAAACGAGACCGCTGTGCCAGACTTTATCGAAAGCCTTGACTACGTCAAAAAAAACCGCGACTGTTTCATAACGACGCGGATAGAAACCGTCAAGTATGTACTCGACGATTCGATGGACTTGCTGAGGGCAGGAGTGCTTAGCGCGAAAACCTAACTGATGGAGAATAATGAGAGGATCACTATCCGTTGGAAACAGATGGTTCCGCATTCGAGAGAGTCTCTCTCGAGAAGTTTAGACATTGCCTTGAGGAGGCTGATGAGTCTGTGATTAGCCGGGACGTTCAGAGGTTTGCCCGGCTTGGGAATGCCTATGCCTGTCGCTTTTTTCCAAGCTTCACGATTCACATCGATTCGCCGTTTTTTAAACCAGGCTCCGAGTTTGGTGGTGAGTGTGTCGAATTAACTCCCTTGATGTACCTACGTCGTACGGGATAGGTATGTCATTGGTGTAGGTGGTGTATAAGAAAGGGGCGAGTACCGAGCCCTGAGGGGGCGGGGGGTGGAAAGCGTGCCTTCGTGTTTAAAACGAAAGGTGCGATCTTTAAGATAGGAGCCGAATAGTTTGACTAGTCGGTGGGTCGGTGGGGTAAGCCTATGTTTTAAGTCGCTTGGGGTAAAAGCCGGCGAGTGTGTACTCGACGATTCGGTTTCGGATTACTTAAGTAGCTGCTTAAGTAGGTAAGCCGTTATCACCGTAGTGTGCGGCTATAGACCAAATAAGCAGTGGGGACACTCACTATGTATTCCTACAGTAATATAGTAAAACAGTTACTTGTGCACAGTCGGGGCTCCTCCCTGTGTCCGCATAATAAATTAATAAATAAAAAAAATTAGGGTGTACTTCTTGGATGATGGCAATCGCAATAACTATAATACCAGTACGATCTAGTAATGGCGACCTACTATAGTCCAGCGAGCTATCTTACTTATGCGTAACCTTTTGAATAAACCGGCAGTAAAGTTGTTCTGAAGAGCCGCTGCTAGCTTCCCGAGGCCTTTGAAAGATTCTCGCTGCCATGCTCTTCAAATAACGAAAGTACAGAAATAATTTTTTTCTTGCTTTTTAATTCAAACACATTCGTCATTAAATTGTTTGCTCGCGAGCTTTGCAAGGAGGTCGGCGGCAATAATTTTGTGTCTTTAGTAGCTACCGTAAGTAGGTATATCTGTAGTTATACAAATCTCACCCAGTTCTTTCAGTTTTCGCTAGAAACACGTTGCACCTAGCTGTTATATTTTAACATAGGCATTTATATCCGCGTTTCTGTTGTAATATTATCGAAAAAAAGTCTTAAACTGCTGTAGCTAACGATTTCTACTTACGGATTTTAGAACCTGAGGTAAAAACTGATTCACGAAAACAATATAGTGAGCAGAACTTTGAGTTATTATTCTGTAGCAGCAACTCAAGTGTCAAGGCAGTAATGGCCAAATATTTATTTCCAACTCCCCATAATTAATAAGTATATAATGTACAACTTTAAATATTTCCATTATTTGTATATATTGCATAATATGTATCCTATTTGTATAAGACTGTACAGTCTAAATAACGTATAGCAAGAATCTACTTTTTCTGTTTTAATTATGTTATTTTGTTCTTTTTCTCGTTTTATTTTTGTTTAAGTTAAAACACGACTAGGGGGGAACCCAGACTAAACCTATACATATAAATGACCGTAACCAGAGAATAAACATCTGTGTTCGTCACACAAATAAATGCTCCGGCCGGGACTCGAAGATATGAGGCCACTCGGCCCTCCAAATTTATGTTTTATTAATTATAAGTGGAAACTTTTAACCCTCTTATATCTATATACTATGATTGTATACGAGGAAAGACTTTATTTGTTGCATGACAGGCTTAATTATCCCACTCCATGGATATCAGCCTGACACAACTAGGGGTTGGTTCCAGGTATAGTCGACCACGTTCACCCACCTAATGCGAGGCGGCGGAAAATAATTTCTAAGGTATGTGGATTTCCACACGATGTTTTCTTTCACCGTTAGATTCAAGTTGTGATAACTCAGAGGTAAAATTGCCAGTCACCGGTATCGAAACCGGGACATTATATCGGGGATGCAGCATTCTAACCACTACACCACCGACGCTATCTTTATGTAGGTTGTCGACAAAACGTCAAACTGAAATGACTTTTAAAAGTTAATGGTATAACACCCACCAGATGGTAAATGGCATTAAGCTGTCTTGATAACAATGCCGGTTGATATCAAAATGGATTCGATGGTGGATTGCGTTTTGGTTTTGGTGAAGATTGGTTCTTGAAAAAAGGTAAAGGATCATTTTTTATTTATGTGTTTGAGTGTGAGTGTGTATTGGTTTCTTTGTAGACTTGAATATTTTTGAATCATAAGCACAACGGAAGAACCTACTGCAATAACTTAAATATTATTATCAACTTATAACAAAGTGCGAGTTTTGTAAAGTTTGGCATGTTAAAATTATCATTTTGTAAATAAATGAATATTCGTGAATTAAGTTGTTTACCGGGTTTAGTTGTTTAGTTTTTTTAACTGTTTTCATGGTCGGCTAACGAACACGCAACCCACCCGGTGGTAAGTAGCATCCGCGCCCACGGATATAATTAATCGTAGGTGGTTATTTATTGATAGTAGCTGTGATGAACACACCGACTAATGATGCGTTATTTTTTTTATTTAGTTATTAATTTCTCCGATATTAATTTTTCGGAATCCTTGACAATTTTTATACAAATAACGCGAGAGATATTGAAATAAATAATTTAAGGGATAAGGATAGTTTTATTACTAAAATTAGTTTGATAACTAATGATGCGCTGCCGACACCGTAAGCTTCATTTGAAGGAATCGCCTTTGTTGCAGTAATTGCTCTGTCGGTTCCTTCATCCCTTTAATCGGATAACAACCACGTAATTATTATGGCGGTCAAAATAGGAAGCACTGTAGTACCGCCCCGGGCGAGATCTTAACAAGGATACTCTGCTACCGCTAAATTATTTAATACCAAGAAGTAACATGAGCTACATTTTTAACCCGAAACTTAACGAGCAACGCGGGTTAAATACGAGGAACTTGGCTAAATAATAAAACTGTAAAAGTGTTAGATATCAAGTGTGCCTACGTGATGGCCATCAGGGAAGTCGACCATGCGAGGCGCCCCTTTAATTGTGTCTGTGCTACTAGGTTCTGAAGCACGTAGTACGAAGGGTGCTGGCTGACATACCTTACTTATGCCGCACCTTAATAACACTTTTATTATGCAGTTTGATTAATAAAATGCATAAAACACGCCAAATAAAACTTTGGTTTATTGGAATCTCAGAGCCACCGGTGTAATTATAAACTCAAACTAGGGTTAGGTTAGGAAAGTAGGTAGATAAATCAAAGCAGGTGTAATATTTCAAAGCACGCGCGTCGTGTCCAGTCACGGCCGAGAGAACCTTTGTGTACGGCGACACAATGCCATAACATTTTATGTTAGATAATGGCTATAAGTATCTCAAGGTCGATCAGGCCTCGAGAGCGCCCAGGTTAAAGCGGCGTATCGTGAAAATAAAGTAACATTCGACCAATCCCACAAGACGAATGTCAAACGTCAATATTTTCGGATACGCACAGCCGCTTTATTGCTATTTATTTCAGTATTTTACGCCTGTGTTTATTCACCTGACTAAATTAACAATGCATTGAGCGGCAACGCTTGTTTAGAGTATTAGTTGTAAAAGATTAGAAGAAAAGGGGGAGTCGCAATCCGCTCTCGTCCATTCTTGAAAATAGCGTGCTCGTGCAGAACATATAGGGGCCGGTCACGCAAGCACGATACGGCCTGGGGCTATGGTTGTTAAGCTTTCCCAAACAAACATATGGCACTACTCCATTTTTCCAGGGTTTAAGTTATCTGGGTAGTTTAACCAGTTCTTATTACTGTTGACCGATTAATTTTATTAAACAGGCAGTACATTCCAATGACGAACCAAAAGTATGAGTAGATAATGAAATCAGAAATTACATCCTTTGATTTTGTCCACATTTATTTGGTTAGTTATTGGAAAAATTCGAAACTGACTGGGGACTTTTGATAGGACTATAATATAAAAAAGATAATGTGTAAAATAAAATGTATTCCAAAATTCACACTTGAGGTATAAATTTGATTTATAAGAATCAGTCATTAATGTAAATATATAATATATTTATGCTGTATAATTTACAAAGCTAAGTTTGGACGGAATGTGTTATCTCAATATGGAAATGTCAAAAGGCAAGTTAAAGAGTCTAAATAACTTTCTTATCTAAAATACAATTGTGCATTCAAGCTTCAAGTGATGTTTATATACATAAAAGATATGTTAACAAAAGAATATTCTTAATAAGTACCTATAAAAATATGATAGTGAAATACTATTGATACAACAGAATACAGATCTAAAATATACAGATATGCAAAAAAATGCAGGTACTTTGGATGTCTAAAATTATTGTCTTGACTGCAACCTAAATTAATAATGATATTAATCCTAAAATACATAAAAATGTGACTGATATTTTTATATTCACTGCTCCATTGCAGCCATCTGTCCCACAAGTATAAATACATGTTCTGTACTCTAACTTGTCCCCTGGCTGCTGGACGTAGTTACAATAGTTTCCAAGGTCTAATGATGAACAGTATCTTTTTGTGCTTATTCCCCCTGAAAAACGAAATCTCAGTTAATACCTATTTTAAAAACTAAAATTACACTTTATTTAACAAAAGCTTTCCTTTAATGTGAACAAAATTCAAAACAGTTACTACAACTTTATTTATATATACACTGTGTATGGTTGATGTACAATTTTGTTGGTACATAAGAACCCTCACAAGACTGTCCTAAATTTTTTTTAATGAAACTTAGATGGATATAAACTTGAAAAAAATGAAAATTATGCAGTATTCTTTAAAAGTTCAGGTATTTCTTTCTATCTGGTTTCCCTATTTTTAACAGTTTGAACCTATGAGTTTTAAAACTAATAATAATTTATTTTAATGTTTGACTCACCTATTAAATTATAGCATACCATTTCAAGCAAAACCTTAAACCATCCCCTTAATCTATGTGTATGATTTATACAGTGCTGGAAAATTAAATGAGTAGGTGCAAACTTAACCCATTCCTTGCTATCACTATTATTTCACAAAATACGAAAAACTACCTCATAATAATAGCAAAAAGCTTTCAAGGCACATGATGTAATTTATGTTGCATTAACTCTGTACAACTATCATAATGGTTATTTTAAGCTATATAGCAAGTTGGGTCAAATTGATGATAAGATGTGCCTCGAAAACTCAAACTCAAAAGTCATAAATATGAATAAATCATAGAAACATGAGGTGTTATATTTTATTGTAGCAAGAAATAAGTTTAATTCATTGTTTTGTTTTTATTTTTATTTTCATGCATTATAATCACGAAGCAAATAGCAGTGTGATGTGTCTTTTTCTTATTGGTTCTACAGCAATCACACAGTGCCCAAACTTCTTAATGGTGATGTTAGGTTTTTGTTATTAACCTGTATGTTTAATGCAAAATTGTGCATTATGAACATGATTACATGGAGTTGGTTTCAGTATCCCACCATCCAATGACATGAGACCATCACCACATTCCATAGTTGATGAAGAGTTGCACTGATAGCACTCTATTGCTAGAACTAGACCTCGAGTTAGTAATAGGTTACATCAGAAGTAAAATTTTATTATATTATACAATATTACAAAAACTAAAAAGGTAAACAAATAAAAATCAAATAAAACAGTACAAAGAATAATTTAGAAGTTACAATCTCAAATAACTCTATTTAAGATAATAAAAATTGTGGCAACTGTTGTAAAATGACTGTACATTATGAATTGTCATCCCAGAACCAAGAACAAATTTCACTTTCATTCAATAGAATAGGTAACTATTGTAAGATTAGTAAGTTGTAGGGCAGTTGATATGAAAGTTTTTAAAGAAAATTAGTAAAACTGAGAGACCAAAGACATTCAGTGATTTGACCCACACCCAACTTAGAGCCCTCACGATTACCTTCGTATCTTCCAACATGTTTTATACAAAACTGGGCATCATGAATATTGTCACAATCTATAGGTTCCAAATCTGTATCACTGCCTAAGTACTCATTGCACTCAAACGGATTATTAGAATCAGTTCCAGAACACTGATAACACTTTATACTCGAAACTAAAATAAAAACAAATCAGAACAAAACGAAAATAAAAATATATTTAACTAATTAAAGTTAAACCAACGCCCTAAGCAATACATACCAGTAGAAAAAGTTGAAATTAAGATGCAAGTACCAAAGACCAAAGATACTTTAAAATGCATTTTAATTTATGAGTTTCGGTATGTTATAATTCTTTAATTTACTTCATAAACTCGTTATGTTTATGATTATTTCCAACGCATAACCCTTATCGACGAACGGCAACAAGCACAAACAGCAACAAACTGCTTTAACTGCTACTCACTAGAGGTGAGACGTATGTATATACTGACACTGCAATAGGTATTATCATGGACGCGAAAGTACGCGATGACCGTCTTTTAGCGTACGAGTATTTAGAATTACGTTCAGGTGGGCGATACAACTCGTATACATATATTGAAACTCTATTTTTATGCAATATCTTACACCTATTCAAAAAGTATGTATTTTCCGAAACTATATATATATATTGTAACCCTAATGTGATTTGATGCAGCGATTCGGTTAGTCGGTCGAATTCGATTATGTTACGCACGAACGAACGTTACAGCATTATAGCGCATATTGTGCGCTCTCTTGCGCAGAGTTTCACGCAATTGAATTTTAGACCTTATCCGTAGATGATGTCCAATGTTAACCTTATGGTTAACCTTTGATCATTGGGGTTCGTTGCTTCATTTACGTGTACGTAACGTCATATTTTACCACATAGGTAAGTCGTAGGGGGTTGACGAGAGGGAAAACGTTTTTCGATAAACATTAGTTTTTGTATCCTTCGGCTATAAAAGATTTACCAAAATAAAAACCATAATTATTATTTAAAAAGAAAAGAGCTCTGGCGCAGAATAATATCATCTTTTTTTTAATAGAATATTTTCGTATCGTCTTACCATTTTGTCCGTTGAGAATACGATTCAAAATTAGTGTTTTGACTTAATAGGTCAGTTCGTTTCAATGTCTATATACAATTATCACTGATTTGTATCGATCAATTGATATTGATATAACTCAATATCTATATATCGATAACATGTTGTTTTGAAATCTGATATCAAATATTAATGTCTAGTTAGAGTTAAAAAAACTCTATGTATCAAGATGTGGGCACCTCTAGAAATACGGTGACTTGAAACGTTATAATATCCGTCGAGTTCCTCGCTATGTGTCTCGCTTCACACATCGCCGCCTTCGAACTAATATGGAAGGGCTCATATCAGCGCGATAGATAATAGGATGAAATCTTTGTTTGATAAGTTTTATAAAAGATTTATTTGTGAGTCACATATAAAATTATAAAATGTGATTACAGCTATATCTCACTTTAACTGTAGTTAGCACTTTAGCTAGTGTTTAGCTCCGTATGAAGCTCTTCATAAAGGTGAGACTGTAGACGCGATTGCCCATCGTCTGGGACTATTCGTTGTTCCGACAATAATTCTAAAATTAAGAAAATAAGACTTGGTTTTATTGTAAATGCTGTTTATTTTCATTAGATTTTTGTTTTTACTCAGCATGTGAATTTTTACAAGAAATTAATTGTTGTTGACCAGCCACGGATTGCCTAGGTGTGCTTCAATTTGTGATAGTGTCGTAATGTTGTTTTTATTAAAGCGTGGAAATCAGTTATTAAGCTATTTAATATGTTTATTCGTAAGATCTACCTAGGTACTGTCATGTCTAGGTCATTCTATTTGCAATGATAGACACGCTAAAGCAAATTTTAAGGTCATAGGTATTAAGAACTTGTCATGCCTACGTAGTAGACGTTTTTTGTAATGTTATTGGAGTTTTTATTTATCTGGTATGGAGTGGGACTACGGTCCTCCCTATTTTACAACCATAATAATCACATGTATGTGGTTGTTTTCGGATTTTACAGAAGGAACAGCCAGTGTAATTACCGGGACTAAGGCAATCCCAACTGAAGCCTACGATTGGCAATACATCACTAGTCGATATAATAATTACAATCAGTATAATAAATACAAGTATCAAGTTATACTTCTTATGATGTTGAATTGCCCGTATTTACAACAAGCACACTTACGAAAATCAGCTAAATTAACCATCAAGTCGCGTACTCGTACGTACACGGTCTTTGGAGCTAGTATTTGTGTAGACTCGTACTCGTAAGAGTATGCGTTCTGTCTTACGTTTCTAAGCGCTCAGGCTTCTGATTGACTCACTGGCTGACTGACTGAGTGAACTTGAACTGTCAGAGTCAAAGTTAGACAATAGGCAGCGCTACGAGTCGTTTATCTGTTTCCCGTTGTAATGGCTGGTTTACACGCGTTAAGTGGTTAAGTTGGTAACTAAATTTTAAGTTAAAAGTTGCGTGTAAACAGTCAATTAAGTGACAAGCGGTAACTTTAAATTTAGTACGCAAGTGATTAAGTAGATTAGGATTCGTTCTATTTTTCGTATAATTGGGTGGGTGGGGCTTCTCACTTAACACGTTTGGACATGATTTTTTAGTTAAGTGCATAAGTTAACAAAGCTGGTGGCGGCAAGAGCTCGTATTTATTTCGCATTTACTCTTTTTTCTTTAAATGTCAGAGTGGAGTTTAGTTTCAACTTTAAAATTTTGTCCCGCTTTGTCAACTTATGCACTTCACTAAAAAATCACGTCCAAACGTGTTAAGTGAGAAGCCGCGCCCACCTAATTATACGAAAAATAGAACGAATCCTAATCTACTTAATCACTTGCGTACTAAATTTTAAGTTACCACTTGTCACTTAATTGACTGTTTACACGCAACTTTTAACTTAAAATTTAAATAAATTTAGTTACCAACTAAACAGCCATAACGTGGCTGGTTGTTCCAGTGGTATCACCTACATGTCTATTTCATCTCTCTAAAATACTTGTTAGTAAGTAGCAGAAAAGGAATATTTCCATGCAACTACTTACGAGATGTGTAGGTATAGATTAGATGGATTAGACCGATTCCTTTACTGATACTGCGAAGAACTTAGAAATAATTATGGATTCAAACCTTTCATGTTATGGAAATGTCAAAGAAATTACCCTAGCACATACTCTTTCTCAGGTAATCATAGATTATGCAGGCGTCTGCTAAGTGCAACTTAATAAACGGGAACGTCTGCAAAATCTATGAGTAAGGGTTATTTCCGGTCTTAAAAAGTACGACCACGTATTTGAATACCGGGAACAACTACGGTGGCTACTGATTCGACTCCATAGGAACCCCCGTATTTCCTGTTTTCTGTATAATACCCTATTTAACCCAAACTCCCCACGATACCTTGGTGAGCGTTTCGCATTGTCTGTACCCTAAGCTCGAAGGTGCCCTTTCTCTGCAAATAAACACACACAAGCGTACTATCCTGTACTTCAAACCCCATAAAACTGATTTCTGCTCCCACTTGTTTATTTACCGTCTTATCCTTGGCGGCAGACTTGTTTAACATCAACCGATCCATCACGCTGCGCTGATGCTGTATCAAGTGTGATAGCAATGGAGTATTTCATGCCTTACGCTGACCTATCCCTTGAAACCAAAGGTCACCTATGGTTTAATGCTGCTTGCCTCACAGCTGAAAAGCTTACGCAAGAAGCGTACAAAGCCTGGGCTGACGCTCGCAGAAGCAAAGCCGTGGATTCACATAAGCTGAAGAAAAAATCAGAAAAGCTCGCTTTGACCACATTGGCCACATCGAAGACAAGATAGCGTCACATCATTCAGGAAGGAAAGCTTTCTGGTCTCTGGCCAAGTCGGTGGAGTCGAACTTCTGTCGCCCATCGCAGGCACCTCTGAGGAGGACTTTGCAGATTGTTCACCTCTAAATAGTCAAGGTAACGTCCCAACCCAGTTACCTCAGTTCGGACCCAAAATGGGTACCGTTCATATTCGCCAAAAGGAGGTTCTTAAATTATTGCAGAATTTAGACGTGAATAAGGCCAGCGGCCGCGATGGCATACCTGCAGTTGTGTTAAAACACTGCGCAGCCAATTTGTGTCCCATTCTAACACGCCTGTATCGACTCTCTTTGGAATCCGGAAAGGTCCCTAAATCCTGGAAGCTGGCTAACGTGCAACCAGTACCGCAGAAGGGAAGCCGTGCAGATCCTATCAACTACCGACCTATTATTGCAATCACCTCCATAGTTTGCAAAGTTATGGAAAGTGTATTGAACAAACGTCTCCTGGCATACCTTGAGTCCAACGAGCTCCTTAGTGATAACCAATATGGTTTTCGCAGTGGAAGCTCGACTGGAGATCTTCTTGTGTATGCCACTCACTTATGGAGCGAAGCCATGGAAGGTCACGGTGAAGCTATAGCTGTATCCTTAGACATTTCCAAGGCTTTTGAGAGGGTCTGGCATGATGGTCTCTTGAGTAAGCTTCCAGCATACGGAATACCTAATGGGCTCTGCGACTAGATATCTGATTTTCTGAGGGAACGGTCAATTCAAGTAGTCTTAGACGGCTGCTCTTCTGGCCTAATGGCAATTAATGCCGGGGTACCTCAGGGATCTGTTCTCTCGGCAACGTTATTCTTGCTGCACATTAATGACCTGCTAACCCCAGGCATTATTGGTTACGCTGTTGACAGCACCGTTGTAGAGATATACATGTCCAATGCGCGAGCGAGTCCTCAAGAAATCCGGAGTTTGAGAGAGTCCATGATTGAGCGGGTTGATTTGGCCTTAAAGAAAGTGTCTGATTGGGGCGACTCCAATTTGGTCGAATTTAACCCGTCAAAAACACAGGCATGTTTATTCTCCGCCAAAAAGAGCAGTTGGATCTAACGCCCACTTTCCAAAATGTTTCTGTACCCTTAACCCACCACCTAGGGCTTCTGGGGGTAACTATATCGTCCCAACTAAACTTCGGGCAACAAATTGTGGCCATGGCTCAAACTGCTTCAAAGAAGTTGGGAATCATCTCGAAGGTCCGACGGTACTTCAGCCCTGAACGGCTACTTAATTTGTACGCAGCTCAAGTTAGATCTTGTATGGAGTACTGTAGCCACCTTTGGGATGGTTCTGCAACGTACCAACTAGAAGCGACGGACGCAGTTGACCGAAGAGCCCGAAAAATTATTAACAACTTTGACCTCACCACCAAAAAACTGCAAAGCCTCGACCATCGTTGGATAGTTGCCAGTTTAACAGTCTTCTACAGGTTACATTTTGGAGAGTGCGCGAATGCTCTTTTTCATCAGGTTGAACCCAAACCCTTCTTACATCGGACTACTAGACGCAGACAGGCCTTCCATCCCTTTATAGTAGATATCCCAAGAAGTCGAACCAAACGCTTCGATAATTCTGATAGTCCTAGTAGTTAGGGAGGCGAATAGGGGAATTTTCGGTAATACTCGAGCGTGGCAGTTTAAGATATGAGAGATACCTTAGACCTAATAGAACAACCTTGTAAAGTATTTAGCTCTATATGTAGTGACGCGCGCCTAGGATAGACGATCAGATTAGTAAAAAAAAATCGATAGTCTGAAATACTCGAGCGCGTCAGATTAAGATATTGGGGGTTGATTTTAGTGTTTTAAGACTAAATTTAACTAATCTGACGATAAGTCCTTGACGCCGCCGAGTTATAGGGTCGCGAACTTGTAAAAAAAAAACGTTAATCCGGCATTCTCGAGCGCGATTTTTTTATTTTTATTTTGAAGAATATAATCTAAAACATACTAAAAATACAAAATCTGCCGGTTTCCGCATGACCGGAAGTGTGGAGGAGCCATTTCGTCTTCCGAAAAACGCGTTGCGGCATATAAGTCGCGAACGATACATTTAAAAAAAAAATTTAAATAAACAAAAAAGGTAATTTTATTTTACACAAAAAAGGTCTTCACATTTTTGTCCAAAGTTAAAACTTTTTGACTTGAAGCATCATAAAAACTCAAACTCCCGGTTTTTTGAGTATATCTCGAAAACTGAGGGTGTTAAAAAAAATTGATATGAAATAACGATGATTAAATTATGTGACTTTTATTATATCTTAAATTTTTTTTTTCTAAAGCTTCTCGACAATTTTCGTGGACTCCGAAAAAGTTACGCGTATCTGTATCCAAAAGTATTATTGACATGTACAGTTCCATATATGTATATTATTCAATAGCCTGTTGATCCTCAAATTGTTTTTTGGACGTACCGTAAGCAAAACGAAGTGAAGAATTGAAGCAAAAAAGAGGAATTTGCCATAAACATGTAATACAGACTGAGCACTTCGCGGAAATATGCCGTCCTACCAGTATTTTTCCTTTATTTCGCAGCATTGATGGTGGGGAAATAAGCGGTAGAAGGGAATTTTCGGTACACCCTATATATTTATATATATATCTACATTTACGTTGGTTGTATCTATCGCTTTATTGTCATTCTTAAATTCCCCGTTGTATCAAGGAGAAAGAAAGGAAAAAAAAGAAACCATAAAACCTTTTTCGGTCAGATTAACAGAACCCACCAACATTTTTGTCAGATTAAGAAAATATGCTTTCAGGATACCGAGATAAACCTCCCCTATGAAAATCTGACGCGCTCGAGTATTGCAAAAAAACTTTTTATTTTTGCATTTTCAAAAATTCATCGTAACTTATCGTCACGCCGAAATCGTCAGTTTTTTTAAAGGGAGTTTCCTTGGGGCCTACTTAACACCCCTTCCGAAAATCTGACGCGCTCGAGTAAATTTTTTTTTTTTGCATTTTTGACTACTTTATATGCCTACCCCCACCACGCAAACCGGCAGATTAGTATACCGTTGTTATCAGAGGCACTTGGGGCATACGCAGTATGAATATCTGACGCGCTCGAGAATGCCCAAGTAACTGTTTTTTTTAACATTTTTAAAAAACCGTACACGCCAAACCCACCGCTAAAATGGTTTTTACCATAGGAGCTTTTCTTTTCGAAATTATTTTATCTTTCGATTTTGATAGGTCTCGACGGCGCCGTTGAATTACGCCATTTAGCTACCTCGCCTCCCTAACTATAGTTCTTTCAAGCGTCGAGTGAATAGGTATCTCGTGGATAGACGTGTAACACCTTCGTCTTCATCGTCACTTTCCATCAGGTGAGATAGAAGACAAACGTCTAATCCTTTTTCAATAAAAAAAAACTCGTTTACAGTTCGTACGGTCAAGTTATGGAATTATCTACCTATGAAATTCGAGAGGCAAAAACGTTTCCTATCTTTAACGAAAGTGATCACTTAGGTCAAACTTATTTCTATTTCAAGTATTGTTTTTTTCAGTTAATACATAATTTATGATGTAGAAAGCAAGTGAACTATTATATTTTTATGTTTGTATCATTCAACATAAGTAAAGATAGTTAAGTTATTATTAGTCTATACAGGGTGTTAGCGTTAGCAGTGAGCATCGTTTCAGGGTCGGTACGATAAAATTCAAAAGTTCGTAACTATTTTTATGCTATGAATTTGGCCAATAGTTTTTGTTAATATTCATCTTTTAGTGCCATCTACCGACCCTGAAACGATGCTCAGTACTAACGCTAACACCCTGTATATTAAAATATTAATATAGTTTTTCGTATCTTATTTATGCAAATTATAAGTCATATACCTATAAGTATTTACTACTCACTAATTTGGTCCACATCGCTCTCTCCAGTCACAGGTCTGCTGGTCGGAATTTCTATTAGAAACCTTTAGGTTCAATAGCTTTTTTGTTCAATCTTTTTTTTTCGAACATTATGTGGTGTTCTCATGTTTGTTTAATTTTAAGATCTTTGATTTATTTTGTGCTTATTGTGTTTCTTTTTAAATGCGTTTTGGATGCAAATAAATGAACGTTTTTAGACAATAATTAATTTTTATAACTTTTTTTTCTAAGTGTGTACAAACATTGTTAAATAAATATAAAAAATGCTGACTAAGTGAGTTATAATTATATGGTTTCAACATAACTTACATGACTGCGACGAAAGAAGACATAACAACATTTTAAGTCTTTGGTTATAAAGAGGAATAAGGGTCAAGAATCATTCCCCTTTCGAACTCTCACTATACATCCGTATTTAGCACGGACTTAGAAATTAATTTGGTAAGTTGTACAGCCGTACGAAATAAAACAACAAATACATATCAAATAACTTTTATTTATCGCTCAATTTTACAAAATATACCATAAAAATAGTGAATAATAATCTATACTTCCAATAAGTAATAATTCCTACAATGGATGTTAATATTTATTGCAAAAACATCACACGTTTCCAAAACTTAAGTAGCTAACAGTTTTTCATTCAATCATTCATACAAACACACAAGTATAATTGGTTTATTTAAAGACCTAAAGAAATCACAATTGACATGAGCAAATTTTTTCAAAGCTCATGGTTTTCCTTATTTTGTACGTAAAGTAACTAACACTTAACCTAGGCTTATATGTTTTTCTATTATTAAATGCATTAAATAAATCCTTTAAAGTAATCGTATTTCTGTATCCTACGGGATTTAGTTTCATAAGCGGTTGCGGGCGGCAACAGTATTGTCATAATTATAAAGTCTTTCGTGTAATACAACCACAAGTTGGAATGTTGAGTATGTAACATAGGAAGTTAGTCTAAAAGTAAAATAAACAGTTAAAGCCTGTCTTAGATCCAAGTTAGATAAATTTACACAAGAATACAGTAAAATTAGATGCTTGATAAGTCCACAGTAAAAATAAATAAAAAAGGTAAATTTGAAAATATGGTTTATTATAAAATAATAAATACTGATTTGACTTGATGATTTCTGATTTCAAATTGAAAAGTTTGCATTATAAGTATGTAACATCTAGGTAAATACGATGTTTATTGATCACATGGAATATTGATGTAGATTTATAACGAATACATAAAAACGTATATATATGGACACCTATTGTGTTCCGTTGCTGAGTTGAGGTCTGAGCGGCAATGACCCTTCCACCCAGAAGTTGGGCCTCTGCATCATGGTTTGCCATAACGTGACTTCCTTTCCTAGACTGTCCATCCAGTTAACGCTTGCTCCCATGTATGTTCCTGTAACAATGAAAGAAAAGAAAGTGAATAATGTCCAATAGTAGAGTTTAAGTGAAAAAAAAGAGCTATGGATGGCGGGTAATTAATAGATGTCGCTAGTGACATTACTTAAAGAATATTAGGCAATTTAAACAAATATAATTGATTTATTATATTTTATTTATAATAAATATATAATATGCTATTTGTAATTTGTCTTTATAATTATAATCACTTGCTTAATACAATTTTTTTGGTTATAAACAGGAGCAATTTTGCAGAAATTTTTATTTTATTCTAGGTATTTCAATGTAGAGGCTTGCCGAATCTTAAAGATGCTGATAATAATAATTTTGTATGATAAGAGCCA
Source organism: Marasmarcha lunaedactyla (assembly GCA_923062675.1). Lineage (NCBI taxonomy): Eukaryota > Metazoa > Arthropoda > Insecta > Lepidoptera > Pterophoridae > Marasmarcha > Marasmarcha lunaedactyla. The sequence goes on from OV281344.1 coordinate 5,484,802, forward strand.
TTGTACACTTGTTTTGAATAAATAACCATGAAGTTTCTTGCCAGTTCCCTTTCACGAAGGTCTTTTCGAACTGAAGATCTAGCCAAGTTGCAAATCGCACCCGCTATCGAAGCGAAGTTCAAAGGTTTTTTTATAGCATAAGGGATCATAGATTACAGCTTGGTTAGACCACCTGGTGGTAGAGTCATGCTTTATCATAGTTACTTGTCAACAGGAACAAGTGATCGTCAATGTTGACATTTAGCCTTAGTCACACCCACTTCACTATTCATTAAGGTTTACAGACAGCCACAGCTACATCAATGGGAATATTTAAACTTTGGATGAAAATAAAAATATTCATACCGGTTCCCATAGACAATCGCACAGCTCCCATAAACTCATTGGAAGCGAGAATATCCCGGTCCCAGAGACTGAGCTCCAAGGCCCTGGTGCTCAGCTCTTGCAACGTGAGGCCTCGGTACGTGAATGTGTGTTCCCATTTCGGTGATAAAGTCCTTCGGCATACATTTGTCTTTTGTTTGGCAAGTCGACCTCGTTCGGGCAGTAGGTAGCTAGAAAGATATTTTTGTTATTTGTTATAATAAATGCATACGTGGAATAAAAGGTCCGGAAAATCAATCGAATTAATGAACATTGTGCATTTGACTCAAGTACGACATTTCTTCATAGATACTTAATTTTCAATAATAATTGCAAGTGTAAATACAACTTACAGATCTAACAACTTATAAGTAAACTTTGTGTTGCCATTTTGTCCAATGTTTTCTAATTTCGGGAAAACAATAAAGACTAAACAATTTAAATTATTCAAACAATATTCCAATACAAATACTCGAAGCACATGGTTTGGAAGTACTTCTATGTACCCAATCAACCATAACTAATAAATTATAATCTGCAATTACAACTGCTAGTTTGATGGTAATCAAGTGATGCCGGTTCGAACCCTGTCTCCAATGTTCCTTAATAATCCTAACTGAAGATTGAATAACCCATTCAAAAAGTCAAATAAAATTTTAACTAATAACTTCAGTGACAGCGTCGGTGGTGCAATGATCAAGGAGCTGGCTTCTTGATCTCAAGGGCCCGGTAGTGACTGCGAAATATACCAAAGAGTTTTTGCAACTTTGATTTTCATAAGCGATTTCTCGGCGATGCGAGATCGCCCTGTAAACGCGTGCACGCCACGAGTTCTCGCGAGCTAGCCGCGACATCGCCGCGTGCCCGCGGTTCAACAAATCAATTGGAAGCGTTGGCAGCGGCTTTTTTCATTCACAAAATGGACTCAGACGAGGAGGTACTTCTAGCAGCAGACTGGAGAACGATGGCAGAATGAGTGAATGGGGCCTTAAGTGCATAAAGCCGACTGCTCTAACTGTGACGGAAAACATCGTGAGGAAACTGACATACCTAAGTAATGATTTCCTAGGTGTGCGTAAAGTGTGCCAACTTGCAGTAGGCAAGTGTGGTGAACTATAAATTGCCAAATACCACCTCTTAGTTAGACGAGGCTGAAGGCCCTGTATAAGAATTATATAGGTTGTCATGACAACAAAAATATTAAATTCCCTACCTTTTACAGAAAACGTCAGCCAGTCCATTAGGTTTGGTGGCCACTAAGTTCTTGGCTTCCTTCACCAACACATGTAAAGTTCCCTTTCCCCGGCTGCTCGTGTCTTGTAGCTCAAACTTTAACCCGATGATCAGATCCCCTCTTGTTCCTTGGTGTTCGTCGAAATGCTCAGTCTGAAAGTCAATAATGAGGATTTAGATAAATTGTATATTTGCAATGTTTTATACATTTAAAAGGTACAATCTCGAGTTTTACCACTCTTAAAGTAATAATGACTACTTTAAAGTATAAAGGTGTGTTAAGAAGTGCTACTTAAATATAAAATTATTTTTAATTATTTATATGGTAAAAAAATAATAAAAGATACAATCTTAAAGTTTGCACATTGTTATCTAGATGGTCCATGTCATTAGTGCGCGCGGGCCAGTGTTTTTTTTTGCCGCCGAAGCAACACCCTCACGGGAGGGAGGTGGAAGATGCGTCATGCATACCGCCGCAGGAAAATGCCGACCTCTGCGTGGGTTATGTGGGACTCACCAGAATGGCACGTACCCACTAAAAACCACCTTGTTGGCTGTGGCAATATTTTACCGTTAGCCTTCATCGGAAGCGACACCCGTTAAGCAGACCAGTCTAAAGACTGCAATTGTGTGTACGTGCTGATTTTACACGCACACCAAAGCAACGAGAACACGTGTTTACATTTACAACAAGATGGCGGCTGGTACACAAAGTTAAGTCGCATATTTACAAGCACACGCACACGCGCACTAATAATTTAAACCATCTCTATTGTAATGTGCAAACTTTAAGATCGTATCTTTTTTAATTTTTTACTTATAAATAATGAAAAAATACTAAAACGATTTAATATTTACGTAGCGTTTTTTAACACACCTTTTTACACCAAAATCAATCAGAGTAATTTGTAATAGGTTTGAATGCTTATTTAAAAACTACACTGGCCAAATAAAGAATACGAGCATATATGCCTGCAGTTTCGATATCTTTCTTTACACATCATGTTAAAATTTGATTAAAACACAACACCTGGATAAAGGACGTTTCTGTGGTTAAATGTCACAATTGACTTTAAAGAATATTATAAAAAGGTTTTTGACAAAAAATCTTTATGATATAGAGGTATATTTTGGGGGATTTTTAAGAGAAGGAATAAAAGCACTCTTAAGTATTGATTGTGCTAAGCAGATCTAGACTTCGATATTGTCAACATAAAGTACAGATTCGCTTAGCAAAAACTATTAACTTATTCGACGTTGCTAAGCGCGGCCGTTAAATAATTAGTTAAATCGATGATATCGCTGTATGAATGTATCACTAAACAATACTTACTCTATCAGCAAGCCGGTGCCAACTAGGCTTAGGGTCGTCAAAGACGAGCTCCGCCAACGGCAAAGTGACTTCCCCGAGGAAGTCGTTCCGGCCGAACATGTCCGCGTGCCACACGCTGAGCCACACTGTTCTGGAAGAAAGCGCGGAAAGCGGCACAGAGAAGCTGAGCGTTTCGTCGAACACGGGGTTTAGAGTGTTCTTCTTTACTTTGGTTTTGCGTTTGCCTGTTTTTGATTTGTCCGGGAGGAGGTAGACCTGGAAACGATTACGTTGATTTGATGATGAAAATTAATAATAATTTAACATTTGCACAACGGTTAGTATTTTCGAGTCTATGTAAGTATGTGTTTTGTATTTTTTGGCAAACTTTGATTTTAGATTCCTCGTTATAGTGAAAATCATATGTTTACTGGACCGTTGAATTACTATGATGTTGTTCGAAATCTTATTTTTAGTTTTTTAAATTTAATAATGTATGTTCTTTAAAATGGTATGATCATCACTCTACATATATTGAACGGATTACAATCCTCATTTTTCAAAGCGTACTCCTTGTAACATAAACCAAACATTTAATTATAAACAATAACCTTTTCCATGAACAACTAACCTTCACATAAGGATCCGAGCGATTCCTCTTCGCGTCCGCCGGGGCGAGATCCCGGCACCTCTTAACGCCCACTTCCAAAGCGCCCTGTCTGTAGTTGTACAGGAGGGAGAACTGAACTTCACCGCGTACGGTCAGGTTACCACGGATACCTTCCCCGGCGCCGGAGTACACTGAGGCCATGGACTCGGATCGTGTCTGGAAAAAGGAAGTGTTTAAAAGATATGTGCTTTTCTTGTTAAATTGATGATTGATAAAACAAATCCAAGTAATGTTCTGTACGCTGGAGCTGCGTAGAAGTTGATGGATTTCTGTAACGAAGCTGGTTTTGTGGTAACATTTTAAATGCATTTTATTTAATAAGTATAGAACACAATATTACAATAGAATTTTAGTTTAGGTACATTTGGCGGAAGCCCGGGTTAAAGGCGAGAATCGCTTGGGCGTTGTTCGGTCTTTTGGAGGCACCCCGCTACTAGGGGATGACGACGACGCAGGGGTTTCGAATGTTCTTTCAGAACTATTCTGTCGTTTGAATTGTACGTTCGTAATCTTTTACAATTAGGCATTGCTCTAAGAAACGTCAATGTACAATAAACATCAAAGATATCCATTTACAACTCCTACTCACCTGATAATCATATACATTCCGTTTTGATGTATCACCTCCATCATAGCCAAAACAGAAACTCATTATTCCGCTACAAACGGCAAGATTCTCCACAATTCACCACATTTTCATAACGTTAGCACACATTTACACGAGACGCAGGTTCACACTGACTGAACATGTTTCTGTCGGATCGTGTGTCTTGTTATCCGACGCTGGGCATCATCGTGTGATGCATTCTGTGCGGAATGACGCCGTTCTGTTACGTTGAAGTGTAGTTGTTTATAACACAGAGGTTTGTCGAGGTGTCGGTTAATTTAAATACGGCTCATTTTTGCACATTCCTCGCGACCTTCCTGCAGGTCAGTAGCATCCGTGCCCACAGACATAATTAATAGTAGATGTTATTGATTAATGATGCCGATTACTGTCTGTCACTTATATTAAGCCAATGGCTGATCCTTCCCTTTATTTGGAACACATAAAGGACTGTAGTACCACCCTAGACGAGATCTAAACATAAGACACGGTGCTCCCACTAAATATATCTTTACACATAAATCTATCTTAAGATTTAGGTGGTACGATTTAGAATCATTCGCAGAAGAGTTGATTCTATGCCGTAGGTATTAAACGTTGTTTTACTAGTGTACTAGTTTCCGTTCACGTAGATCGGTACATATAATTTAAAACGGTACGTTATGACAACGTTCCGCTTAAAGCTTAAAATTATCATACAAAGTTAGACACAAAACGCGTTCGTTTTAAATATTACCTAGGCACGCTATAATTCTACTGAAAGCTATGAATGACATTGCAAAAAAAAAAAACATACGTCGACATAGTTTTCTCAGAAAACAGCCTATAGATTAATCTTCTGCAGGTAAATATGTAAAACGAATAACAAATACAATTTCAATTAAGACAGTCCATTAGTGACTTGATATAGTAATTATTTATTTAATATTCCAACTGGAAAAACAAAATGCCACAGTAGTGATTAAATTAAATAAATGTAGGTAAAGTGGTATTATAGTTAACAGGTGATTAGTTCTGTTTAAGTGGCACCACGCAGTTACGTAAGTAAATCTTGTTATTAATAACGTGGTTAGAAGTCAATTCACGGTAAAGAGAATTTTAATTTATAAATTATATTATGTTAAAGACTGTATGGTAAATAGAATTATTGCACAAGATTATCTGAATATGATACCATGATTTCTGTATTTTTATTAGCCATTACTGTCCCACGTCAAAAATAATTGAGTTGGCTATAAATACTAAAAGAGGATTTTACCATCATCTGTAAAAGGTAATTTTGAGGTGAGTGAGACTAATAACCCAAGACAAGAACTTATATCACATAACATTAAGGTAACGATGGCAATTAAGTGAATTAATTTGACCCGCCTTTTATACAGCTTGTCCTATGTACAGTCAGGTGTCTTAGGGCAGGCTCATATTCGTATCCGAATCCCCTGTATAGCCGTCGTACCGTAGTATGCGGAACAACGCGCAAGCGATTCGATCTCGAGTCAGAAAAGGCATACTTGCAATTTATCTCGTTTTACTGTTTTGTGTTTGTGGGATTCTTAATGAGAAAATATAACTGCCTTTGTAAATAAATGTACGGGCGTAACTTCAATAAAGATTCCGTTTTTGTACTTCGTAAAACCGTCTTAGATTTTAGTTCTAACATACCCCTAATAAATTTAAATATCACTAAATATATTATATACAAACCTCTAAGGTAGGATATATATTTCAAGTATAAAACGAAAGTACTTTAAGCCGATAGGAGGTCAATGTCTAATTTGTTAATAAACTAGTTTTCTTTAATAGCCGTTTAAATCAGATACTTAATGGATTCTAGAAGGCCTTACTAAAACAAATAGAATTTGGTTAAGTAGGAAGTGATCCAAAAATGCCAGTTATCAGTTTTATTTGAATTAATTTATAATACATTTATCTTGATTTAGTACGTTGAATATTATTCATGTGGGTGGGCGCTGTAAATGATAAACTTGGGTTTTTCAAGTGTAAAATAGTAGTTGTTATAATACGTACGAACGCGTTTGTTATGTGGTAATAATATTGAGTAAAAAATATTTTTAATAGTTTTATAGGTATGAGTCATTGTTGAACTTGAAAAGTCTGCTATTTCTGTAATGTTTTTGTAAAAATTCGACAATTTAGTTAAATTAATACAATAAGTGGCGTTAGGATAGTCTAAATATACGTATTTGTGTATATTGAATACAGATTCAACCCGCAGTAGACAAGCGATGGGCCAGACGTTGTCCGACATCAGCCCGTTACTTGGGTCCGGCTGATGCGTACAGATGTTTCATCTCGAGTCACCGATCCTTCTGCATTAACGTGTGTATTGGCAAAGAATCTAGGCAATCAGACGCTGCACCGGACCGAACATGCGATGGAGTGAAACATGCCGCCGAATGCCAATATCGAACATCGGCAAATTCAGGCGATTATTAACTAGGCACTCATCATTTCGAGTGAAAGATGCCGAATGAAAGAAACGAAATTGAACGAAAGGTCAGCCGTCTGATAGCCCGGTACTATACAATTATATAATAATAATAAATCCCCAGACAAACACACCAACGGAATGACCTAAAGTAAGCAGAGCTTGTGTTATGGATACAGCGAACTAGGGGGGGGAACCCAGAATAAACATAGAGATACGTCATGAACAAGAATCATTTATTTGTTTGCTAAAGATAAAGTCTGTTAGAACCGAACAGATTTAAAAAATAATTTCCCCATTAGGGAGATCAAGAAACATTGGGAGCGACACGGGTGAAACGCATGCCTTCTAGTATAACATATATTTATATAGGTTTTTTCTCTATATTCTTTGCTTAAAACTGGTAGATTTTGCCTAAACATTTTATTTTTAATTGTAAATTGTATTTGCGTTTGTCTCCCAACACTCCTGATGCAAAGTGATGGTGGAGACGCGGACGTTGCACACCTGTCCAAGAGGTGCCTATTCTCTCTACTCTTGAAGGTTCCAGGACTATACGCTTTAGGGAAAAAACGTTCAGCTCATTTTGGTGGCGGGAACCAAAAAATAGTCGTCAACGTCACTTTTAAGTGTAATTAATTATTTGTTGCAGACCAATTTCAAAACAAACAAAGTAGTTATATCAGAATAACGTTTGAAACTTGTTTTAGTCGCATATATGGAATCTAGTAATGTCTTTTCTCAACCCACATAGATGGGTTTATATGGAACTGATGTTGCAGACATGCCTTTCAATTAGACATATGTTTCGGTAAACCTACGTAGGTTTCTTAATTGCAGTTTTGTCCATTTGTGCTGGTAAATTTATTTTAATTTTTAGATGAAGTTATTTCTTTGTTGGAACAAAGTACTGAACCATAGCATAGTTTTTTTCGCAGACACGTAAAATGTGCAAGCATCAGAAAATAAATAGTAATGACTAGGATTTGAACCGGGCCTATAAGGACTAGAAACGAAAGACCTTTCCAAAGAAAATATATGACTTATGAATTTTGAAAGTTCTAAACTATATACACAATGATTTTAACTGGACTTCCTGTAATACTTCAATAATAAAAATGGGCAGGTGTTTTTTTACTAGAATCAACTTTATAAAAATTGTTTAATATGTGCATGTTATCTAAATAAATTAGGTTTCAAAACGCAAGACGCATTAAGTAATGATTCTTAAATATTTTTTGCTAGGAGGGTCTAGTTATAAACAAGTTTATTTATATTTTTATTACTTGTAACGTATTTATTATTTTCATATTTTTGCTTTTTAAATTTGATTGTCTTTAGTACAATAACTATAATGTGCCAACTCATAAAAAAATCTCAAAATAGTATAGAAGCTCTTAATTTGTTTAAAAAAATTTTTTATTGTTAAATTTTTCTTTTATCTACACACCAAATAGGCTAAACTCTAAAACACAAATGAAGAAGGCAGGTAATCGTGGAACCATGAAATTTGGTCACGGTCACAGAGCGCCGCTTTTGTCTCAACGTTTTTACTCGCAACTATAAGTCACAATGCGTTTAAATAAAACGCCTTTGTTTCGTCCAATCTAAACGCACAAGTAAAGTTACTTGTTCGGTTTTGCACAACTCGGCTCTCAGACCGTGTTGTAATTCTGAGGTGTAAGGGAATATAATAAAACAATGGTAGGTGCCGCCATTGGGAAGAAATCCCTCGGAGTTACTCAAAACAGTGTCTTAAATTAAAAGTCGTAAGGTTGTTTTTATTTTATAGCATTAGAGGAAAGGTTTTTAGTGTGCTGGTTAGGTTTAAGGTTTGTAGTGTTTTTGCGTTTTGTGATTTCGATAGTTTGTGTTATCGCGTGTTCAAATGTTTTATCAAAGCGCGATATTGCGTTGTATTAATAAAAGTTTTACAAATCTCCGCATATAACAGGTATTTGCAATTTAGGTGTTGCAAAAAAGGTATTGTCCCGTGTCCTGGTCCCGAGTCGTCCTGGTCCTAAGTCCTGGTCGGGGCATCCATTTGTGTGACGAACACAGGTTCTTTTTTTTCGGGTCATGGTTGTTAATATTTATATATGGTGGCGGCGAAACATGTGTCGGTGGTGAAAGCATTGTGAGTTTAGAGATTTCTGCAACTTACACCGCAAGAAATGTTGGTGGGAGGGATTATTAAACGATTGTAAGTCTTGCACACACAACCGTCGCAGAAGTAGCGAAGTAATTTCATAACAATTATATATGTATGTTTATTCTGGGTTCCTCCCAGTTCACTGTATGATAACACAATTTTCCCATTGCTCCATAACACAAGCTCTGCTTACTTTGGAGCATAAGGTTGGTGTGTTTGTCTGGGGATTTAATTATTATTTTTCATGAAACCTAGCTATAGAACATGATATAACAATATGCTTCATGTAGTTTTCGAGTTTTGTATAGCGTTATCGCTCGTAGATTGGCAAATGGCTACGGAGCCAGATTTCAAAAATACCGTATAAAATCGTCATGATAAGCTATACCTCTGCCATTTAACATCGGGCTGAACAACTATCGTCTATGCACTACATTCGATTGTTTTGTAACAATGAAGTCGTCACAGGTATTTTGCTAGTGTTCATTTTATACAAGTTGACTTTTAAATAATATTTATTTACTTATCAGAACAAGTGGTATTTATTTTTTATCAGGAAACAGCAACCTGTTTTGATTCAAAAGCAAAAAAACATATGTTTATTTATATGCACGGTATTTTTGTATTTCGTTTTGGAAATCGAAACCCTTGTTCCATTAAGTAGTTAAAATACGACGAATATTTTTTAAATCAATAATCTAATCTTTGTAACGTTTAAAGCCTTACAACATACCTACTCTACCAGTCAACCATTAGAGAGTAGATAGGTAGTAAATACAAAATAATTCTCTTCAAACATTATCTATTTCACATCTATAAAACGCCCAACAACCGTAATTCAAATACTTATTTCTTAACATTGACAAATAAAGCATGTCTTTACCACCAGTTCGCAAAAGCCTTCGTAAATAATTCGTGATCTTTTTCAAAATAAATTTACAATGTCTCTTAATGTCTACCAAAATGATTCTGATCTGCGTCTGTTAGCTCAGCTAGTCTCCCTCCCCCCAAGTATCCAAACGACGCACACCCTGTAACGGTACCCGATCACGAGGTTGACGCGAGATTTAGCCATTGTGAATATAAGAATCACAAAATCTATAAATAAAATATTTAAAAAAAAATCACTTTTAAAATACAAGCAATTGAACCTATTTTATGTGCATTAATATAACAATAGTTGGGAGAAAAGTTACTTACGCCTCAACGCGCAATTTGAATAACAAATGACAGTCAAACGCCAATATTAGTTAATATTAGTTAAATAGTTTCTGTATAATTCACCAATTTACCTGTAAACCACTTCTGTTAATAAACCGGTCGCTGTCATCCCGGTCGTGAGGTAGAGGAGAGTTAGATCTCCTTGGCAGAGTGGCATGGCCTGGTGGTACCGGGTCTGAAGGGTAGATGTCTTCTGCAAAAAGAGAGAGTACTGCGTTAACATGTGGATAGAAGCAGAATGAGTGCAGCAATCAAATTGGACGTATTGGTATTCGAATAAGGCCGGTTTGCCTCAGATATTCATTTGGAATTCTTTAAAGTATTTTAAATATTTTTTCGTTTACAAATTTAAAGCTGATGGGGTAACCGACACTTCTGTAACTCTGTTTTCAACGAGAACATTGTATAAATTTGATTGACTTTTTTGATAACATTACATTAGATAAAATTAATTGGATAGGCTTTGTGGAATTTACATTCATGTATAAAAATAGCTTGAATATTATTTCGTTTATCCTCAAATGTGATAAAATTAAAATGAATAAGTTTAACACAATGAACAAGGAAAAATCGTGTGGTGTAATTATAAATAAAGGACTTAGTACATGCTCAAGTTTCCTGTGCACAATTAATTCGAAAGTGTACAGAAAATGATGACGTGGATTAGAGCACGGTGCGTCCAGAAAACGTGGAAATTTTTCGATACCCTCGTCCTGTAATTCTATCCAATCGTCGGGTTTTATAGTCCTACATCTCTTTTTTCTTATGAGGGAATTGTCGCACCACTCTAGAGACTTTAAAAATGAGTCTCTACAAGATATAACTTCACGAATGAACGCATTTTTCTCACCGAATTTCAAAGTGCTGGTTCGACTACTGTCTTCCTTACATTTAACCTTCACTTTAGGACTAAGCTCAGATATTTTTTCTTCATATTTAGAACTTAAACTAATTGAACTATCGGCCTTTTCACTACAAAGAAGTAATTTAGTCGTGGACTTTGTAAAATCGTTTTCGAGATCTCTCGTCAATGTTATTTTAGGTAACGGTCGCACTGGTGAATGTAACTCCGGAGTTGTGTTCAAATTGTAACTCCTTCTGATACGTCCTGATAATGATGAGTTCGGATTATCCAAAGGTGACTCTGGATGTACAGTTTGTTCACTTTGTTTCACACAACACGAACAACAACGCGCGAAAAAACTGCGTACACTCATGTCCTTTTTGCTATTCTCTTTTTGAATTGTAAAAATATTAACGAGTTCATAATCACACCACTCCCTTTCGTCGCCAACATATCGCGATTGAATGGTATAATATTTGGTATTTGACCTTTGATTTAATAGGGCACCCATGTTAACTAACACCCACGTCAGTTTTTAACGCGACTATCGTTGGTGAAATAAGTTTTATTTATGGTAATTAAATGCGGAATATACATTGTTTTGTGTCCTTTGTGTTTGTTTCCCGTCGGTCAGCGATAGCAGTGTACCTACTGTATAATGTGACGTAGCCAGTGATGTCCTACAGTATTGCATTAATTAATTCTATTAGGGAGCAGTCAAGTGCAACTTCGTAGCAGGCCTAATATAACTTAAATAGGTATTTTAAATTACAAGCTTTTTTATCCTTAACAGCCTTGGTCTAGACATAATAATTTAATTGTGTGGTTTATTAAGTTTGTGACACCTCAAAAAAAGGCCGTGATAACTAAATAATTCAAACTAGATTTTCATGTTCCGTTCCGCTTTACCTATTATAAAATGCATAAATAAAATAGCAATAAATATCATATAAATAAATAATGATTTACCCTCAGAAGGAATACGGCAAACAGAAAGCGTACTCCAACGAAGAGATTTTCCTGTCCTCTTAGTCAAACTGCCATCTGCAAGCGACTTGGTAGAGCCTACCACTTTGGCGTTAGTGTTCCTAAGATTTGGCAACGTTGAGCTATCTCTTGATTTCAAATTCGATGTCAGCCTTTTTTCTGTTTTCTGTTCTTCGCTGATTTGACCTACGTAATCTAAGCTCTTACTTAAAGCTTCATCTTCATCAATGTGATCATCGATTTTCTCGTTCATTCTATCATGGAGATCAGGTACAGAAGAGCCTGTGTATCCTGAATCAGATCCATTGGAACTGGCGTTATCTGCTTTATCACTTGATGTGACGCTTCTCTTAGCTTCTAATGAAAGATTGTGGATACCACCAGTTATTTCTTCAATATCCACCTCGCTCGGCTCTTTAGGAGACAGGGCCGATTCACTCTGTGAAATATTCTTCGATTTCGGAGTGGATGTTTCTATTTGTACTTTATAAAGTACTTTGACGGGTGCGTCTGTATGTTCTTCATTCATTGGAGCTTTGGATTCAAGATTTCTATTCACAGTCGGTGAAATTAAAACTTCTGATACGTTTTCTTTAAAGATTGGTTTTTCTTTGGTTTCAATAACCTTTAGCTGATTATCGTCTACTTGGGACTCACTTTTTATTGTGTTATATTCTGCTTTATAATATTGACTTACTTCTGGCTCTGAAGGAATAACATCGTCAAGGATTTCACTTAAGCTGTTAACTTTGTCCTCCAATTGGGCGTCGCTTGTAATTTTTTCTTCAATTTTTTTTGCCACGGTGTAATGATCCTTCACTTTCTGTTTCAAAGGCACTGCTCTCGGTTTGGTAAATTCTGACGCCAGTAATGAATACAGTTTGTATTTTTTTCTCTCCTCTTTTCTAATTTCAGCAAGGGTCATCGGTTCTGATTCAAAATCTGACTGTGCTGTTAAACAATTCCAACACGATATCTCACTTTCCTTTTTATTTCGCTCCTCCTTCTTAACCACCATCTTGAGTGTAGTATTTCACTATATTTCACAATGTATCACTTAAGCCTTCAGTCCGTTCTCCGAACCGATATAGCTTCGACTAAACTTATTCACAAAGTCAGAATTCTTTATATAACCTGATCTGTAAGTTGTGCATATTATACATATAATGAGTTTTAAACGACGTCGGTATACACGTAGTAGTGGTCTAGATGTCAAAGTGTTACGCAATACCTGAGCAGCCTTGGAAGGTATCTTATTACCATTTCAAGATTTGAACAAATCTGACATTATTTTAAGAATAAGATAACTATACCTGCTGGAGCTTCTAGAGAGATCCAAATTCAGAGGTCACCTTAAGCGTCTACATAAAGAATTTAGCAGGTTTTGAAAAAATTTAACCTGTATTAACATCCTTAATGGTTTTGTTTGATTATATATATTTTTTTATTAATGAGATACCAAAATATCTTACTTCTTCGTTGTTATTTAGATGGGCACGACAGTATAAGGTACACGAACTGCAATGAGTGAGTAACGCAGGTCAAAGGCCAAACAGACTAATCTACAGGGTTGTCACAATATAAAATCAATTTTCACAATATTAAATTAAATTTTATCTGTATTGATGTCAGGGTCGTCAGTATAAGTTATTTTTAACATGACAAAGTTAAACAAACAAAATGAAGTGATTAATTATGTAACTATTGCTGCCTATTGCAAGCATTGAATAAATTAAAAGTGTGGTTTTGTCAATGTAAATTTATTGCGTCATCTGATCAATTCGTTTGTAATGAGGGATTAAACTCAAAAAAATTAAGAAAAAAAGGTCTAATCATCTGGATAGATTGCGCTACAAAAAGCTTGCTACAAAAAGATAAGTAGACTGAAAAGAAGACAACGTTACTTCAATAACAAAATTATACCTATTTAGTGCTTAAATAATTAAATAAATGTAAAAATAATACTAAAAAATATTTACGACAGACCAGACTGGCTTAGTTCTTTGCCTATCTTATACGATTAGCCTTTACTTAAAAAAGTAGTACCATATTTTGCCTGCGCCACCTATCGTGTGATTTATTTTTCCGAGCTGTCAGATAATCCCTCATTGACAGATTGAGGTCCATTTATTTTTCAAAGTAACTTCTTTTGTATCGCTTTGAATGTGTACATTTTAAAAATTGTCGTTCAACGAGAAATCTATTGAAAAAGCGAATGATCATGCCTTTGGGGAAGTCACTATTACCTGTAAAGCAGTTTTTGTATTGCACTTGTATTGTAATTTCTTTGTATGAAATATACTCTGTATTTATCAATAAATAAATATTAATAAATTATTAGAATTAAGTATGCCAAGTGATAATCCTTTTTGTTTATCGAAGTTATGCCAATATCCACAAATTGTTAACTTAAGCCTTTCTAACTGAGATTTTACTTATAGTTCACACAGATGTTTAACCGGATTTTTATTACAAATAACGAATGTAATAAGCTTGCTTTATAAAAAAAATTTACGTGTACGAGATTACGTGACCGCTACTGTCAAATTAATTGTCAATTAATGTCAAAAAACAGCATAAATGATCAGTAAAGATTATTTATGATAAAGAAACACAAAGACAACTACAGTTTAATAAATAATAACTTTGAGACCCAGCAACTGAATGACTCTTTTACTTTTTAGATAATTTTAATGAATACTCATACTCATGTAGTTAAATACACTAATGATCTAAGATACAAGAGACAAAGACCTTGTAATCTCTTGGTTAAGAAGTAACAATATAAGAGAGCAATATTTGATTGCACACAACTATTTCAATTTATATGAACTAAATATATATTATGCAAAGATTTGTAACTTTATTTGTACCGATAAACGTTTAATTTATTAGTAAACAATTAAGAGAATGCTACAATATCCATGAAGGAATATAGGCAAATTTGATCAGAAAATTCCCACGGGTTTAGGCACAGCACGAGAGGAACCGGGAGAATCTATTCTTTTTCGTCAACTTCTTTTACTATTTTCATATCCGTCAAAACGAGCACGCGACCTATCTGATGGTGGTAAATGGAATCCTCACCCATGTACATTGTAGCGTGTTTTTATTATTATTATTATTATTATATGAACTAATGATGCGTTGCCGACCGTATGCAAATTGCACAGGCGCGCGTAAACGTGATGACGAGTATTATGGCGGTCAAAATAGCAAGGACTGTGGAAGCGCTCCAGACGAGATCTAAACATAACAAACTACACCGCTCTACCACCACTCAAAATATATTGTAAGAAAACGCTGCATACGCTCAATAATTTCACAGATGAACACTAATTAATTTTTTGACACAACCGAATTCAAACGCAACTCGAGAACCACTGATAAACAGTATTGCGTGAGTTCGGGCATAGGAAGGATCTACGGAGCACTTAGTCTTTGTTCTGTATACAATATTTGCCTATTTCCTTTGTTGTTTACAGTTTTGCAGATAATTATTAAATTTAGGTTGATTTTATAATTATGTTTTTATTTGCATGACTGATTCATTCATACTTTAAGCAATTGCTCTAATTAAACGAGTTTGTTTGTTGCGGGGTTTTTGTCTAATATGTTAATTAGTTGAATTTCTCACATTGCTAAATAGTTTTCTATTTGCAGTCTTATTGCCTAGGTAATAAGATAGGTTTAAAACGACGAGACAAATTGGTGACTATCAAAAAGTAATTTGGAATTTATGAATAAGTATTGTG
Source organism: Marasmarcha lunaedactyla (assembly GCA_923062675.1). Lineage (NCBI taxonomy): Eukaryota > Metazoa > Arthropoda > Insecta > Lepidoptera > Pterophoridae > Marasmarcha > Marasmarcha lunaedactyla. The sequence continues at coordinate 5,500,395 of OV281344.1, forward strand.
TAACGCAGAATGATGGATTAGGTGTTTGATTAACATAGCGGTGCCAAACGGTTTACAAAGTATTTTATTGGAATTTGATCAAATTTTAAAATAATTTTTCTGGATATAAGAATAAAAATGAAGTTTGTTTTAAGAATTTTAAATATGAAATGACTCGGTTGGTATTGTTTTGTCGAACGCAAACTTCTTCTTTGAAATAAGAAGGAGTAAGCCACATTGTTTGTTGAAATCAATGACCTCGTCTAACGTAAAGTAATCCGGCTTCTGTTTATTTACCAATCAAATAAAACTCGAAAGACCGGGGAAGTTTTAAATTCAAAACGCCCTAAAGCCATAAGAAATATTGAATCCAAAAAGAATAGAAATAAATAATATTTTTAAATACAACTATTAAATTAATTAATAAACATTTTGCACAACACTTTGAAATAACTTCATTCACTCACGATTCGTTCGTACCGGCGGAAATTTCGAACCGGACTGAAGCCTGGCATATGTTAAACAGCCCAAATTAACTTATTTATTACAATATGATAATTGTTTGAATAAATTATGTATTAAAGGAAGAATTTCTGATTTTTATAACTTTATTCTTTTTGTTTTACTGAAGATTTATATCATGTTAACCAAGTAACAGTGTTTTTAAGTGGCTATCAAGAACGCATAGGTAGTATTTTATATTTAATAAAGTGATTTTATTGTAGTGTCTCTTTAGGAGTAACTTATTTTCGAGAAGTTGTTCTGATTGGTGAGAGATATCAGTTTCCTTCAATATGTTAATAAAATGTTTCATATCTGCTTATGACTTGGGTGGAATAAACTAGACTACAAAATAAAAAGGCATTCTTGCCAAATATTGCGAATTATTGTTTTAAAATATCACATGAAGCTGTATTAAGTTAAATCCACGAAGACACGCCCACTTGTCAGTCTATGGCCGCACACTACGATGATTAGACCAGACAAGGAGTGGGGCGCGTTTTCGTGGACGGCGCTCGATACACATTATATGCACCAAAAACAAAATGGTTTATTTCGAAATCGAAGAAAATATTTCACAAATGTATTTCAAAAATGTTGTAAGATCAGAATTTGCTGTGGAATACTAAAGAAACTCGCCAGCCATTAAATACACATTACCACAAATAGGCAGAAATTCTCGAAAATATACGCTCCGTACAGTCGCTGATATTGTTGTAGAATTTATAACTATTGGTATCAGAAATTGTGTTTAGGTAGTTTTATTTTCAGAAATAAAGTGTTACATTATAGAAAGCTAAAATCGAATACATAAGTTTTATTTTCGTGTGATTTTATGCTTATTTATAGGTGTCTTGTCTATGCCCAGTGTCAGTGTAATTATTTCCTTCAAATCGTACACGTCAAAAAATCAGATGTGCTAAAAATAACAATTTACAAAAATATTGTTCTATTTATTGACTCTTCATTTAATTTTGGTATAGGATGGTTCCAGTCTATCCTTAGATTCAATTAAAGAATTACTTAGAATATAACGTATTTTAAGGAGAGTACCTGCTAAATAAGTTTACTCAACGAAGATAGTTTCTCCTTTGCATCGAGATCGCATGCCAAGGGCATTCGTTTAAATATGAGTTAGGTACTTGTTAAATGGGCACCATGCAATAATTTTTTTTTATGTGGTTTTATACAAACTATTGTCATTCCATGGAGCTTGATCATTGATCACTGTCACTCATTTATCACTCTCAATCAATACCCGATTCGAGCAACATTTGTGTACAGTGGCAAAAATCAGAACTAATATATTTGTAACGACGCATGCACATATACAACGCCACTTCTGACTGCAAAGAAAGTTGGTCTAAACTCGAAATGTAAACAAGCACTCTGCGACAGTGGTGCTCTACAATACAGCGGCAGAATTCAGTAATTTAAGTTGTTGTTAGTCTGAGCTAGATGGCGCTAGGTAGCGTTTCTCAATAAGTAGGTTATGATAAGAGAGAATTCAACGCGATTGTTTTTCATCACATTTCTTTGGTAGGTAATGTAAAATCATTAATTCTGAAGTTTTTAGACAAATTATTGTGAGAAGTAAGTTTAGTAGAGATACTTACTTAATTAATACAGATTTTTATTATATTTTTTTGTTATTTATGGTATAGTGAATAGTTATCACGGGCACACAGAGCGAAACTTGTTAATGACCTTTCCTTGGATTTGTCCCCTCAGTGGATTCAAGTCATTAAGGTTTATAATGACTCTACCGAGGAGAACCAGCAAAAACAAAATCTGAAGGAATATCTCTATTTGATACTAAGTAATTACGACTTTGCTTGAATACATTTTAAAAGCAGAAGATAAGTAACGTTCTTACGTGACGTACTTGGGTAAAGTACGATCTGGATCTGGTACTCAAACAAACTCAAGTATATGAAACTTTACGTGAATGAAACTGAGAAAGAGACAGAATTAGCCATTGATATGGCACACGAGCAAGACGGATGGCGTGTCGTATTATCTCGGACCTTTTCTTGTAGTGACAGTCGGCGTTCCGTGTAGTGACAAGTTAAATCAGGCAACCACTTAACTTCCGCTATTTTAATAAGATTGCAAAAAAATACGACGTAACAACCTAAAAATGACATGACATTAAAAAAAGTTAATCGCACGAAAGTAATTTAGAATCTCTTGTATACACACTTCGATTATTTCCTTACGTATCGATCAATAACCGGTCGATTCTAAACCGTACCTGCACCCAACGTAATACCGTGTTAACGTGATCCAACGCTTCATTAGGGCGGTTTACCTGGTTTTGCCACCATAATGTTCTCGTTTGAGTTCCGGTGGATCAAAATACAGTTAGATTCACAGACCATAGCGAGAAGTAAAAAAGCGGATGAGTTTATATGGGACTTTATTTCGAGAAGGTTCTGTAGGGTTAAAAATTTGATTTATTTCGATTATTTGAACTCTGAAGGTACAGGTTCGGATCGTGGTAGCAACAGATATATATTTTATTGTCTTAATTATTGTTATTCGGAATAAAAGTTAGAAAATGCCGCAAAATCACGCACTTTGCGCACTCTCGCACCAACCCTTATATCAAAAGGGAGACTCTTTAACATATTACAATTTATATGATTTATTATTCAGTTTGTAAAATCAGGACGTTTTAAGCAGACAATAAGTATTTTTTTTTAATTAATTTTTAAGAAAAATAAAATCAGGTACTATCGGTTTGGTGAATAATCTTTTACACAATGTATATTAAATTAATAGGTATTCTATTAATTTTTTTTTATTTACTCTCAAAGTTGAAACTGGCTTTAATCCAGATATTGGCGACCCACAAAAACAATACAAGTGTAGACGGCTTACAAGTACTGAGAGGTCATGTGGTCTCATTTTATTGAGCTTTAAGTAGGTAATTTAAAAATTGGAACCATAAGACTTCGCTAAAGGTGGCTTTAATACTTTTGAATTTTCTTACATAGGAAAGCATGAAATGAAAAAACGTAATTGACGCCTAAGTTATCAATGAAATGATACTTTTTTTAAATTTATGCGTATGATACACATCTCCGTTCTTAGTGGCTTGTGTTGAAGTCACAAATTTAGCTATAACTCAAAATAGCAAACATCCATTGGAACCCTAAACATAATTTTCTTTTCTGCAACGGACGGATGTTCGCAGCGTAAATAAGCGATACCGCAATACAAAATGGCGGTGTAACTATCTCATTTATAAATAGCATTCCATATAGAGTACAATCTTAAATTGACCTTGTAATTTTAGAAGGTTTTCGCTCGATAACAGCTGTTGTTAAACAGGTAGATCTTCTTTACCGTAGGGTTCATTTAGTTGGCTAAAGTTTAAATGTTTTTAAAGTAGTTGTGAATGCTAGAAAAACATTGAAATTTTCATTTGGCATCGTCATAAATGTGCCTACCTATTAACCGGACGGTAAGCGGAATACAGGACAGTGATCAAACAAAATAAAATCAATTGACATAGTTATTGTTGTTTGTTATAAAATCAAAATGTTTTATTTCATTACAGATACATTCCCTATTATACCCTTAAGAAGTACCTTTACTTCTGCTCCTAAAGGAAGACGAAAAAAATGCGACGGAAAAAACATCTCGAATGAAATAGGTATTTAGGTTTACAATTTTACTAGGCCGCGTGCGACATGAAGAAACAAACAAAAGAAGCGAAGAATTGTCGGTTTGTGTGTGCTAATGTCATACCGCAGCCATGACACTTTCTACCAAACATAACATGAAAAATCTATATTTGGATCGAAACTTAATATCAACCGTTATGCAAGTAAAGGTTGATAACGAAACCCGTAGAGTGAGCTATCAAGTTTAAAAATTTCATCGGAAAGTAAACAGCCGAGTACTTGTTTCGTAGAGAGTCTTGTTTTACTTAAAATGGAGTCCGAGTTCATTGACAGCTGGAAAATTATGATACTGCGCAGACGACTATTGTGTGGTTGAAATGTTTAGGTATAGCTTGTTTAGTTCATTTTACAACAATGCTTAAAAAATGTGTCTGTACGTAGTTCATTTCGGATTTGGTATAAATGTTTTTTTGACGTCAAAAGGAGAAGTTCCTCGACATATAAGTATGTTTTAAAAACAAAACGTTGTGAAGTATCTGTAACATGTCTACCTTTGATGGTAAACAATGCTGATAGTTCTAATAAAAGATGCAGAGTCTGATGCAAAGTAAATGTAGTGTATGTGAATGTATGTATGTAACTGTATGTGTAAAGTACAGTAAATGAAGACCAAGTTCACAACGGAAAATTTAAGTCTGGAGCTGCAAGACACACCGTCCATTCACAACTTCTGTCGAATTACACGAGAAGTGATGGGATACCTATATGAAGGACAAAAATACTCTATCAGTGCTTTCCTTTGTAACCAGCGTGTAATCTACCTCGCATATCTTTGCCGGAAAAGCAAGATGTTGAAGCCGGAAAAACGTTGGTGGTATTAAACTTTTATTAATTTAACTAATATCGATTTAAATAAGTCTTATGTCTTCTTTTATATAAAACTAGTAGGAACATAAAAAGGTGTTATTGCAACGGATATATTAAATTCGTACATTGCGTAATCTGTACCATTTTTGGATAACCCAAGCATGGTGGCAGGAGATGTCATTGTTTTTTATTACTCCATTGTTGGCAGACACAATTATTGACCATCTGGAGAGCTTCACAGTTACAGCTAAGCAAGGTAAAATTGTTTTCTCCATCTGCTTTTGTTAGGTACATTGACACCGTATCTTTGTTTTGTTAAGCAAAATAATTTAAGGATTATTATTTTTATGTCCCTCGTGCGAAGAACGGAGCTGATATGATCATACGAGATTTCTTAAGAAGGTAACATGTAGCTGCTCATTTCCATTTGCACTTATTTTGAAAAGGAAAATCTCATTCAATATTTTCTCACTATAATGTTCTATTATTATATTTTACAGCTCATTGCTTCGGAAATCATAGCCATGCTAGCAGAAAGCTACAACCGACAACATTGACAAGTATATTTTCCATTTCTCCGTCAACCACAACGCAACACAACAAAACACATTATCTCATGGTGTCTCATGTGATTTAATAGCGTATTAACATGTCGTTTTCTCGATAGAAAGTGCTCGCAACCGTGGCAGGTTCCCATGCCAGCCATAGAAAGTAGTCGAGCGGGCAACCTTTGTGGCGACACATCAGGTGCGTACGAGAAAATTGTGGTTCTGTAATCATTTGACATTGACGATTGATCATTGTCAATGGGCGTGTCAATCATGGTATTATAGAAAATACATTTTGTCGTGATTGGAACTTTACCAACTTTAACCTAAGTGTTAAATAATCCTCGCAATAATTTTCTACGAAGCAGAAATAGCAAGAATTCTAGAAGATTCTGCCTTTTGACTGTTTTTTATGGCATGTTGATAATTTGTTTTGACAAGTTGGATACCGCAAGACTTTTTCATAAATGGGCTCTAGAACCTGGTATTGCCGATTACTGATAGATTATTTTTCGGTTACATTTATTTTTTTATTTAATAATTCATGCACACTAAATATGTAAGAAACTTACAACATTGACGAAATTATACAAAGGTGCGGTTTGTTTCTATTAGTGTAATAACACACAATATATACATGAGATTTTTAACACGAAAAACGTTTTATATACTCGTATATTCCGACAGTACCTATGCAAATATTAAAATGTATTATAAACAAAGTAAGTAAATTTAATTAAGTATAATTTGATGCGGTAAGCAACGTGGGTTAGTGCCTACTTAATTAATGTACAATTCATATAAAAATCCGTGAAACAGCAAAATTATCTAAGTATGAAGACGCGTATCATAAAGCACATTTAACTTCGGGGGAACGACCGCTGTTAAGCTTGTGGTGTTTGATGTAGGCTGGTTTCGGTAACTTGAAGAGGTATTAAAAAGCCGAAGGTACTTGCTAATGGAGTAAAGATAAACTAAAAATAAATTCTAATCCAAATATTTATTTTTTAACATTGACAATTGCTTAGTTCTGACTGTCGCTTGAAGCATGGTTTCCCGCCAGTTTGGAAAGACCTTCACGAAGAAGAACTGCCAAGGGCTGGGTGTTATTGTTTTTACAAATTAACAATGGCTTATAAGTGTTCTAAATTACTGTTCTCTGCATCTTTTATCTCGGTAAGTCACCCTCCCGACAAACTATGACAGGTACTGCCTTTCTACTGCATATTTTTTTTTCTAAGTCCGGTGAAACTTCTTGGTCCGGCGAAATTTAAAAGGCCATAAATAAACTGTCCATTTCGAGAAAAGGAACTGCATATTTTTAATAAACTATATGATTTACAAACGCTCAATTATGTTAAAGAGTTTTAGCTAACGTTTCATAAAATTAATTGGTCATTTATTGCATAGTGATATGGTGGGACTGCTTTGTGTTTAAATTTCTTCACTGTTATTTGGGGTTTCCGTCCTTCCGGCGTCGTAATGACGTCATATTGTTTAAATCAGACAAAGACAATAAACATTACGATGAATAATGTTTCAAATTAAAATTCGCGTAAAAAAAAAGGTTCAGGTATTTGATTCGCATTCGAATCCCCTGTAGTGTGGTCGTGCCTTAGTATGCGGTGCCTACAAAAGACCAAACAACGCGTAACCGAATCTCGCCCTTACTACTCGTCAAAACCGGCGAACGTCAGAGCGAGCTCTTTATTATAATTCTAGGAACATATAACAGGATGATGAACAGGTTTTTAAGCAGTACTTTTGAGGCCAAAGCCGGCTATTGACAAATAACTGATTATTGACAAAATAAAATACCTAATTACGAATAATACAGCTCATACCTTCGTCCCGCAATAAAGATTTATTTGAAGTACCGTTTGCACGTACAAACTACATATAATAAACATACATTTTTAATTCGCACCACGAATTATTTTAATAAGCAATTTAATAATGTAGATATATATTTCACGTAACATTTCCACAATTTAAACAAGCTGTATGTTTTTAATAATAGTTTTATATTCTTGAGGTATATTTTTTCACCTTCTTTTGTGGTTTTTTAAAAATAATTTTATGTTTTGTTTAAAACTTCTTCAATTTGCTACCGATAAGCTAAAACAACTGAACATCACTGGAACCTTCTTTGGCTTTTGTGTTATTATTTTGTATTTTATTTTTAAGTTCTATGTATTGGCTGTTTGTTTCCTTTACTTTCAAATAAAGAAATAAAGAAAGCATCAAATTTAATGACGGTATTTAATAAAACTTGATATTGCTAAATAACATAATAGGCTGTTAATTTTTAACAAAAGCTCGTTTATAATATTTAACAGCAATTCTCAGCATTTCATAAGAACGCGCAACAGTGAAAGTAATTTTAGAAATTGTGAAATTAAAAGTATGAATGAATGAATGAATGTAGTGAGTTTTTACCCGAGTTTTTAAATGTATTGACGGTTTTTTCTGTTTGATTCTTTCCATTTCAGTGTTTTATCGCGGTAATATTTAACGATATGAAGCATGTTACATGGGAGCGCAATGGCCATGGCGTTTATTGCAGATGCTTTATGGTGTATACACATGTTTTTAGTAGGTAGCCGAAAATAACAAATACGAAAGCTACAGGCCTAGCAACAAAGAATACGACAGATGGCGCTAAGTCAGCTAGGTGGAAAGCTATGATTATTAGGGGCACTGACAACATGCTGAGGCTGGTACATTCGATTCGGCAATATTTGTTGAACAAGGCCGGCCGGGAGCAATTACTGCATATATTCTAGTGCCGACCGGGTAGTCCCTGTCGGCACAAAGACCGTACGGCATTGGCCGGGCGGCATTTTTACCGAGTGTTCGTCTACGCAATATACCGGATACGGGGATGGCTTATACGGCAACATTGTTGTAAGAACGTGAAGGCATTATTAAGTCAACCTGCAAGATTGTGCAATTTCTTTCAACAAAAGCTTATCTTTCCAAATTTTAGGTTGTTTTACTGGAGACAATATTGAAACCACAAAAACGTTTCCTATTTTTGCAGTATTTTCTTTGCCCAACTGTACGGAACCAAAGTAAGTAGAACTTGTGTTATGGGGGACCATACAGCGAACTGGGGGGAACTAAATATAAATATACATATATAAATTCAAACAATGACCCGAGAACAAACATCTGTGTTCATCACACAAATGAATGCCCCAGCCAGGACTCGAACCTGGGACCTTCAGCGTATGAGGCAGGGCTAAATAAAAAATCTTTGAAAGTCACTCTTTCAGTAAATACTATGTTGGTCTAAACGAATCCTTGGTCATCACCAAAATACAAATATTCCATCTACGATCAAAACAACCTTAAGTTTATAAGGTTACAGTGGCCTGTGCGCACGTACGGACGAGTATCGCATGAACTCATCTGTTGCGTTGCGTCACTGGCAAAGTGGTTGGCCTCGGTGGCGTGTTGTTAGAGCTCGGGACTGGTTTGTGGTGTCGATTCTATGGTGAGGGAGGTAGGGAGGGAGGTACAGAAGTGGGAAAGAAAAAGGATACGCGAATGTTGATATATATGAATAAATTAGCTGTAACCACGAGGTGGCGTATTTAAATTAAATTTTGGAAATATTTTACTCATAAAGGTTAAGGAAACAAAAGCGTGCCTTTGACACTTGAAAATAGCGGAAATTAGTGTTATCACATATAGCCGAATATTCTGCTGTGTCTAATTAACATTAAACTAATCTAATGGAGATTTGTTCTAAATGATTTACTGATTAGTGTAATCAAAGAAAAATACAAGATACGTTCATTAAGATAGTCCATCTTAGGACCACTAAACTTAAGAAACTCTATAGTAAAATATTGCAAAAAATATAAGATCTAAAATCAGATAAGTATAACACGATCTGATATGGAACCTCTGTCCCTTTCTGGTATGCCTTGTATGTAATTTAAACAATTAACTGAGCAAAAAGCATTTCCTCTTGTGCACCGCTGGAACGATTGGCAGAAAATAAAGAAGGTAAGTAAGTAAATAAGCCCCCTTTGATGATGGGAAGCAGTGGTATTTTGTTAAATTGAGAGAAATTAAGTGGGTTTTTTATTTGATTAAGTCTGAAGCCAAAAATGATTTTGCCCTTTGATTAAAGTAAAATAGCGAAAGATATGTATCCAGCTTCTGAGGCACGAACCTCAAAAGTTCAAGTTCGCTTGAAATTTTAGTCACTACGCGAACCAACCCGACAATATACGACAGGGCGCGAATACAAACGAAAGCATCCGGACACTTAATATTTTGTCTCGCTCGCAAGACCATGTTTTGCATGATTCCATCTCTTTTTTTTTGTCGAGGAGAAATATACATGAGTTTGTGTGAATATACGTATACGTGGCAGTAAGAGCTATTTTTCAGGTACGAAATGTAGTAAGAAAGTCTCCTTTCTTTCTTCCGCTATTTTACTTAAATACAATGATTTACCATTTGTATTTTACCAGTCAAACATGTTAACTAATTTTGCTGTTTTTCACTAAACGATTTTGATATTTATGCTACAAACATATTTGACCAGCGACTCACACCAGATTTCCGAAGCATCTTCAGTCTTTTGATCACTTAGTCTGATGTACAATGTAAGTTAGGCTTTGTATTTATTCTGTATTTTATTTATTTGCTTGCTATCCTATTGATGATTTGCATTTTTGGGTGATGATCAGAAATGTTAGAAAATTTGCTATTTTTATACGTATGTAGGTACGAGCATATCTTAGATTAGGCCTCTTTCAAGTAAATATTGAAACGAGCACAGATTTTTTTGGGTTAATCATTTTTAACTGTTCATAACATCATCAACATCACTTTTAAAACTAAAACTTTAAAATTAAAACTAAAATGTCATAAACACGTAAGAATTACTTGGTATTCAAAGGACATAGTTTGACAATGGTATAAGTACCAAGACAAAATAATTTATCGTTCAAAAACTCCTTAGTATAGACAATAAAAATGCGCATTTATAAATGCCCATGCGCATATATCCTTCAAATGAAGAGACAATCATTACCAGTCACGAATACGTCGCATGTCTTGCTTATTATTTGGCCTTTAAATTGCTAGAAGTATTGACATTTTCTATTATTTTGTAACTAAAAACGTGATGAACACCTTCGTTGACCGAGGAGCCGACTATTTGGTGTAGGCGTCTGTTTCGATTTTGCACAATGTTCCGTTGGGTAATATTGATTTTATGGCTGGGTTGCTTGGTAAATATGTTCCTGCATGATTGCATGATTTTTGTTAAACTATTTACTATGTTGTGTGTAGTTAAGTCAGGGGTAGAGTTTCTTTGTTAACGTCTCGTCTGGGGCGGTACTACAGTGCTTTGTATTTTTACCACGTGGTTGCGTTCCGGTCAGTGGGAGGGATCAGCCAGTGCAATTACTGGAATAAAGGGAATTTCATCTGAAGCCTACCATCGGCACCTCGCCATTGGTCGATATAATAATCACTATATATAAATAAAACACCCTCGACTAATGATGACCACGGGAGGGATGCACTCACCACCAGGGGGGGGCGTGCTCCTTTGCCGGCTGTGCAAAAAAAGTAAGTTACGTAGAATGATCACAATTAGGTAAGCAGATGCAGAAATCAGAGCAATGCAATTATCACTATTAAGATAAAATTAATCTAAGAACATGAAATATTTACAAAACTTAGGTAGGTAACTAGGTAATTACTTTTGGAATCATAACTGAAGTGAAAGCATTTAATATCGTTGTCGTAACAAAAGAAATGAAGTAGAACTTGATTGGTCACATAGCGCAGTGCCATTAATGGCCGCTTGAACAATGCACCATTTACGATTGGTTCCTCTGTTGATTACTTTTGCTAAATAATTTATTGGTTGTATTTAGGTGACACAAATTATAAAGTGGAAATAATATGTTTGTTGTTTAATCGATCGATTACCGAGAATCGATTTTTAAATTTCTGTCGCTATAAGACGGGTGTATTAATTTTAAATTTGTTTCTTGTCTTGAATTTTTTGATTATATAAATAGGTTAAAGTAAAAACAGTGGAAGGTTCTCATGCAATTATATTGCTCCCGACATAAATGAGATAGAATTATACAAAACATGGACGTTCGAGAAAGACAAAATATTTCGTATCCGTATTTAATTTCATGTGTTCGTTCGTGTCTTGTCGTATATTGTCGGTTTGGTTTGCGTAGTGACCAAAGCCTTGGAAAAATAAAGTCAGGCGTTCGGGATAGTTCTCACTGCTAAATGTACCTAATAGTAAGTAAGATATTAAACCCTTTTTTATTATCACACTGACCTTGTCAATGTCAACGTCGGTTAAAACCACGACAATAGTGTCACGTATTTAACTTTATAAACACGTTCTCTGCGCTGAGGCATCTACAGTTTCGATTGCCAAATAGGTTAACTCGGATTTGCAATGTCACAGTTTTTGGTTCCATACTATATTCATTGTTACCCAGATTGGCTTTGAATAAAGATTCGTAACTAAAATCGAAACTAAGCTAAATGGTCAAATAAAAAGCGACTTCATTTCATACTAAATAACATACATATTCTGAAAACATGTGAAATAGATCCTGTTAAAAGGTGTTAAAGGCGATTATCACCATTACACAGAATGTAACAAAGTCGCTTTTTGTTTGACCATTAAGGTGAGATAAGTCTGAGACAAGTCTAAGCACTGTTGATAGATTTCAGCCTAGATGATATCCATTAGCATATCACAAACTTCCAAACACCATCCATTTATTTGTGGTGCTATTTTAATATTTACCTACTAGTAGGTATTATCGAGAATAAATCGTTTAAGTATAAGTAATAGAGAACTACCAAATCGATTTTTGAAATTCTTCCACCATTATTTATCAAGAAAGTTGACTATTGACATTCACTTGTTCTTATTGACGTCAAATAAAGCATGCCTTTACCACCAGTTCGGAGAATCCTTCGTGAAGAAGAACTGGCAAGAAACTTCACGGGTATAATTTATAATGTCTCTTTATGTATATACAAAATTATTCTTATCTGCATCTGTTAGCTCGGCAAGTCTCCCTCCCGCTACATACCCACAGCATGAAACCTCTAGTAAGCAATGTTGTCTAATGAAGTAGCCTGTTTAAGTATCATGTACATTATGCTGGAGATCTGTCACACAGGACCCCCTAATACAGACACCAGTCTTCCACATAAATTAATTTCATTTTCGGTTTTGCTGGCCAAATGTATAAATGTACTTCTATTTTTTCTTTTTATGTGGGAAAAAATAAATAAAGATTTATCATTATTTTTTGATATCTTATTATTAAATTTTCAATTATGCTTGTTTCTACATCTGGCAGTCCGCCCACAACACAAACTTTGCTTATCTTGGGGCTACCGTTTTATGGGAATCTTAATTATTTATCTCCAAGAAAGGCCTCAAGTTTACCAAGAATAGTTACAAAAGGCAGTTTATTGCACGGTTCTAGTTTCTTTAGCCCTGTAATCCGATGCTCTGACTCAATAGCCGTGACTTCGGTGGAGCAATAGTGCCCGGCTAACACCATAGCATTCAGCGCAGCGGCCGAGTAATTGTTCGCGGGTTTCTTTTAGAGATCCGTGGAGGAAACAAATACAATGCTTAAGGTGAGTGATATGGCCATGCACTGAACTAGGGCAGAATTGGTGTAGTGATGAATATCTAAATAGGAAAATCAAACATGAAAATACGAAGGAAACAGTGTATGTTCGTTCATACACAACTCAATTGTTTCTCCTCGAGGATCCAATACTGGTGCTGATAGAACAGAAAATTGCGAATGAAACCATTATTTCTAGAAATGTAAGCTTCAGAAATGTTAAATGAATGATAATGATTACTAAAGAAACCCACACATTGGCTGTCATCTCTAAGTTCTCTGACATCAAAAATCTACTGGCTAGGTTTATAGATCAGTCACAATAATATCAACGCACATGCACTAAGAAAATCCGACTTACCAACCTACCCCACTAACCACCCCCCCCCCCCACACACACTCACACACACACACCTGCTCATTACGTACATAGATACGCTCTGTAATTTATTTCGATGAGTAAGTTTAAATTTTAACTTGTTTTTCTTTGAAATGTACAATTCGATTTGATTTGATCTACACTTGGTGTTTTGTTTTTATATATTATGTTAATTTCCTTTAATATTATTTTTAATTATTCGATAACTCAATAGGTTTTAAGTAATTTCCGTAAAATATTGTGACCAATAAACATTTATTATTATTATTCATTTTCTGTACAGGATATTTCAATGTTACTATTATCTGTATCTATGTCTGTTGATGTAACTAAGACAAAATTTTGCTAGTTATTGGACGATGCATCTAACATTCTTATCTGATGAGTACCAAAACGTCGTACGATAACATATTCTGTAATGAACACTGCTATTGAGTTCAACAAATTAGCGTCTATAAATTTTGTTTTCTTTTATTAATTACTATATTCAATTAATTAATTCACCTACCTCGCACAACGAATTTCTATTGCGATCCAGCGTGGTAATTCGGCCAGCCTTTTGGCTACGTTGCCTTAAGCGTTGTTAAAAATAATATAAAATAAAAATACTTAAAAAAAAGATACATTTTATTTATAAAAAAATATAATCAACTAGACTCACACTTGGCAGTTTACTTGGCAATAATGGTTAGTGGAATGGGCAGTTAATCTAGATATTTACGAGAGAAATGGTATTTTTGTACACAAGTTATGAATTTTCTAGATTTGTTTCATTTTAAAGCAGATTTTATTTTATAACCTTGCTTGAACTAATAAAATGATTTGGAAAGTAATTTCATGATTAGAAATCTTTCAATATCAAGAAGCGATATAGGTTAACATTGTCAAAATATACAACGATACCAGGATACAGCATGAAAATAATTTTTGGTCTAATAAATAATCAAAATATGAACATTTAAAGTAAATAATACGAGGTCATCCATGAACTGGTTCCCTTTATTGTTGTATCCCTTTATTTAATAATTAATGTACACACAGGTTTTAATAAAGGTATACAAAGTAGTTACTAAATAATGTACAAATATAATACTGTACAACTTATCTATTTCCCAACTATTTGTACCGTTAATGGGTTTAGTCTCAAATTCATTAGTTGTCATATCAGCTGTTTTCAATACAATCTACCGGATTCGGACCTTAACATTCTTGCCCACGCGCCACACTATTTTATAAAACAAATACATTTGTATGATAATTTATGGGAACCATATTAAATTTTTATTATGTCACGGTTAGACAACTCAAGGTTACATTACAATAATATATAATCTTGTGATCGACGTTTATTGTAGTTCGATGGCAGTAAAGTATTAGCATCGATAAAAAGAGTAATAATAAAGTATTTAAATTATTCAAAAAAAGTTCATTTCACTCCTTTGGAGAAAGAATTTCGCCAAAATCCTTTATTAGATTTCTCAAACACTCATAACGAGCCTTTGTACCAAGTTTCACTTTTCTGGGACCACTGGTTTAGGGTTCATCAGTTAGCGTAAGTTTTTTTAATAGGTTCATAATAATAGACACGTCCACTAGAACAAAAAGCCAGCAAATGAGATCCGGATCCACTAGATTATTAGTAGCATTCGTGTGAATCGACACGAATTAATCTAAAGCAGGATAATTCATGTCGCGATGCGACTTGCACACTATTTAACTCGTTATAGCCTTTTGTTTTATCTTCAATTTAAGCTGTTACCGGACTATCAAGACATGCGCATAGATGTTCACTTCACTACATAGTATAAAACAAAGTCGCTTCACGCTGTCTGTCTGTCCCTATGTATGCATAGATCTTTAAAACTACGCAACGGATTTTGATGCGATTTTTTTTTAATAAATAGAGTGGGAGGAGGAAGTTTTTTATGCATAATACATGCATAACATAAGAGAGGAACATTGATAATCTTAGAGGCTTCTAATGTGATGTCGTAAATAAACACTTTTTTGCTTTTTGCGCTTACATTGCAAACGCTGGCTGAAGATAGTAATAGTAATAGATAAGATAGATCAAAATAATATGCTACAGTATTGTACACCTTAAAAAGGTCTATAAAAAGTATATGTGATGGTATATGTCTATCTATTAGAGATAATCTACAATAACCATTTCTGATCCTTTACTTTTTACGCGAAATAATGGCTTATTTACGAATCGATTTTAAGCAATACAGCATTAATTCTTATCCAATTAAGTAACTTAAATATATATATAAATATATAATAATAA
This sequence comes from Marasmarcha lunaedactyla, assembly GCA_923062675.1. Classification (NCBI taxonomy): domain Eukaryota; kingdom Metazoa; phylum Arthropoda; class Insecta; order Lepidoptera; family Pterophoridae; genus Marasmarcha; species Marasmarcha lunaedactyla. The sequence goes on from OV281344.1 coordinate 5,516,249, forward strand.
ATATATAATATAGATAAATACGGCCCTTTACAGCGTGTAATTTAAATGAATATTTTCGAAGATATTACAGATTTAAAATGCAATGACATAGACCCGTGCGAAGCCGGGGCGGGCGGGTCGCTAGTGTATTATAAAATAGATGAACATTGCATTAAGATGACGATTATCTATATACATCATATACGCGGAAGTTGTGTTATCAACAACCAATCTTTCGTTTGTGAGGTTTGTGTCAGATGTGCTGTTGGTGAGCTATACAAAAGATATCATTTACCACAGATCTCATGGCATTCTATGTCCCTGTCTAATTCTGAGTGCTAATGTCTCACTTTAGAACAGATTTTGTACACAGTAACTAATATAAGTTATCGTAACTTTTCCAAAGGGCGGTCACGCATAAACGCTACTCGCTCCAAATCTGCTGTGGCTTAACTAGTGTATGTTTCATTCACGTTCATGTAATCATCCATCTTCCTACGACCAGTATTGAAGCCGAGAGCTGCCAGTGACGCGGAAAGAGTGCTGCACGGGAAATATTAACATTTAGTTGCCTAAATAGTTATATTTTTGAGGATTTTGGCGTTGAGGCCATGGGGTCCTGGGGTCAGGGTCATTCGGTGTTTCTTTACGATCAGAGAGTGACCTGGTGACCCCTAAGGCTGGAACTTATTCTACACAACTTTTATCGATAGCGATCCAATACGGCGGAATTGCCTGTCTTTTGGCCACTTTGCCCTATGTACAAAGTAATTTAGGCGTTGTATACTATCATTTATTATTTTTCTTGACTTATTTTTTCCTATTGTTAATTTGTACATATTCGTTTAGTCATTGTTTAATCTATTCTAGTACAGTGGTATTTAAATTCGAATCCAAATTACACAAATATACCACAGGTGTTTCAACACACCTATTTAGTCTCGCAAACGTTCTTGTTTCGGTGCGGTACTTGAAAAAGCAACGCGATAGGGTAACACGCAGTCGTAAGCAAATTATTGGTTTGTCAATAAGGTGTTTTGTTATGCAAAGCTGTGGCGACCCGATTGGCAAGTGTTTTATACGTAAATGAGTCTGAGGATGAAATCATGTTAGCAGGTCTTTAAGTCTATAGGTGTGTTCCGATTGCCGCTCACGGCGCTATCCGCGCTAAAACTGCTTATTACCGTTCCGATTCGTTTTTGCGCGCTAAAAGCTATATTTTTTTGTGCTATTTTAATTAGAACGGTAAAAACCGCACTAACATTCTAATTGTTCTTCTCTTAAATCTAAAGTTAGGTATAGCTTCATAAAGAGTTTCGACCCTGATTGTAACAGGTGCCATTTTCTTATATGATTGCAAAAGAAAATAAATGAGCAAACTTCTAAAATCTTTAATCGCCTAAATAAAAACAGCAACAAAGAACCGTAATGAGCCAGTTTTGACAGGCCGTTCAGAACGACCGTACTCCGTAGCTTGGACACTGTGAGCGGGAAGATGGCGGTATGACGTCATTGATGACGTATCGATATCGCTGCGAGCTCGCTCACAGGTATTCGGAACGGGTGTATGAGCGCTCTCAGCGATATAATCGTGAATCGGAAAGCACCATATGAAGGGTACAGGGGAAAAAGGATCATTGTCAACTTTTTAACAAAAAAGAGCTAACAATGCCAACTAGTGCAAAATTAAAAAACCTTATTTATTTATTTAACAATTTATGTACACACATTAGAAAATATAAAAAATAAACTGAAATTAAGTGAAAGATAATGTACAAAGGCACAGCTTATTTCTAAAAGATAACCTTCTTGGCTACGTTAACGAAAATCGCTTAAAAAGATCACTGCACAAACACTCAAGAAAAAGATTGTATGGCTGCATCATAGAAAAATCAATGTCACCCTTGTTGCAGAAAAATAGATCATAAAATAAAGAAATAATAAAGAGTACAAAACCAAATTATAATTTAAGCTATGAAACATAGTTTTAATTGTTCCTTTATTAAAGTATTTAATTAATAAGGATACAAAATAAATAAAAAAAATTCATTTTTCTCAATATCAATCAGATTTTACAATGATCCTTTTTCACCTGTACCCTTCATATGTTCTATGTAACAGTTTGTCAATGACACCTACGCACGTACTTTTTTCTAACTCGCGTCTGATATACTTTATTATGTAATGCGAAGAACGTGCGAAGAAAAAGAAGTTTTGCAACTTCTCCGTTATTCTATTTTGAAGTGTTGTATTATTTAATCCAAATATTTCGTTTTCAATTCGTTTTTCGATTCGTTTCCAGGTCCGTTGCACGAAAAATGCTAAGGTATTTCAACAAGGCTAATCTCTCTAAAACCAAGTCTGTCTTACGTACACGTCATAAATACACTGTCATCTCTAATATCTAGTCAGTAACAAGATCAATCGAAACATCTGACAGTAAATATTATCAGTCCAACAAACCGGATACGTGCATAAAGACTGGTTCTCGTCATTTGAAAGGTGTTACCGAAGTTACGTAGGTACAACCTGTTACCTCACTAGTTGTGGAGAAAGAACCGCGAATTTGGCGAGCGCTGGCGACGCGCAGTAAAGGGTAATGGTGGGTTTGGTCTGGTAGCCAGTTTTGGCAGGTGGAAAGGTTAATTATGTCTTTTGCATTGTGTCTGTGGTATTTAAATTACTAAAATTCGAAAGATAGTCAGTTAATTGAAAAATGGCAATCAGCCGCGATTGGGGTGGCGGGCTATTTCTGCCAGTGTCGCGTATTGCTGGAGAAAAATAAGATTTAAAAGTTGCCGAAATATAAATTTCGCTGGGCATTGAGATATATTATACGCTAAAACAAAATATAACACACTAATAATAACTCAAACTAATAAGAATGATTAATTATATAAATGGTATATGGCTTTCTCTAACTAAACAAACCAAAAAACATAACAATAATAAATTTAAATACGAAAGTTCATACATAAGATTAGCGAATTTTTGACACCTTTGTCCCAATTTGGGACCTTTGGCAGAATAGGGAAGTTACAATACTGAATATATTTGTAATGTTAAATTTATTTATGCCGAAATGGCATCAATAAAGCAAATTCTCTCTTATTTATTGATGCCGGAAGCAGCGGAAGAGCTGGCAGCCGAAAAAAAAAATCCAAGTACGACAATTTGTTTGACCGTATCCTGTTTGTTCCCCTGGCAGTGAATATATATCATTTTTGTTCATCAGTTTGAGGGTTCCTTCATATTGAATAATCTTGATAGTTACAGTGGCGTCTTTGACCATAAGCATTTGATAAATCAGCTTATGTTTGTATTTGATTGCAAAAGTCTGTGTTACTCAACTGTTCATAAAGGAGGGCAATGTATTCGACCGGTGTTTGTTTGTATGTTCCGATTGAGGATTGATTGATATGATTCGTAGAGCAACATTAGACTTTATAATTAAACTCCATAACATTAGCAAGCAAATCTGTACCCACTAGCTAAATTAGGTTAATGAATCAATAATTATCTTTATTAGAATCAAATTAACAAATTGCGAAATTGTTTTGGACAAATAATTTAATGGTTTACTACCATGATGACTAACAACATTTAACCTTAGAATTAAGATTAAATAGTTAACCACTTATGGCCACAATCAGAAACTTTAAAGGATTACTTAGGGCGTTCGTAATTATAGACTTAGGGACAGTAGGTATAAAGTATAAATTCGCTTAGCAAAATCTATACTTAGAAGCTTCTTAGGTAGACCTTTACACAAAACATTTATAAGTAAAATCGAGTAATACATCGAGAGTCATCGACATCATGAACCAAGCACGGAAAACATTGCATTTTATATAATTATGATATATTAATTATATGTTTAATAGCCGGTAATACAGCAAGGCAACCGTGTCCATGTATAACATTACAGAGCAGGGCCATTCTCGAGAGATCAACCAAATACGACTACATGGAAACTACCATTTCTTTCTGCAATCCTTAATAGGCATAGTCGGGAGGTATCTGTAGATGAATGTTCGAGAATAATTCGGCTTATGCGAGTCTTGTTTTGAAGATCACTATCCCGAATTGATTACCAGAATAAAATGCAATATAAGTAATAAATAAATTCCCAGACGAACACACTGACTATATGGCCCCAAAGTAAGCAGAGGAGCTTGTGTTATGGATGACCATACAGCGAACTGAGGGGGACCCAGATTAAACATACATATATATATTCTTAACAACCATGACCCGTGAACAAACATCCGTGTTCATCAGACAAATGAATGCCCCGTCCAGGACTCGAACCACCTGGGACCTCCGGCGTATGAGGCAGGGTTACTGCCCACTAAGCTACTCGGCCGTCATTATGTTTAGTAGTGGCTTCGGACAGTCCCTGTCGTTCAACGAATACAGCCGAACCATCAATTGAAACAAAACAATATCGACAAACAGCTGTCCAACCATCGTACAGGAATGTGGTCACGCGCAGACAGACAGTCAACAGTTAGGTCTACTTTTCATGACCACGTTGTGAGAACGCGTGACGGCCCGGCGGCGGCGACGCGTTGTTGGGGAATCTATGGGTTGTATTGCTGTTCGACAGAGTAACTGCTCTTGGTTTGCTTTATAAGGGATTTTACGAGGGAAATACGCTTTATTTATCCTAACTTTTGAGGATTTATGAGTATGGATTATGCAAAAATTTTGCTCCCGTCTGAAGAAAGCATCAGACTCGTTTACCTCGGGAAAGGCATCGCAATGTGTAAGTACTCGTGGCAACGCGGTTGCAAAATTTCATTATGATCGGTTGGGTAGGTGAAACGTGAAAGCATAAAAACAAGAGTTTTCCTTTTTTATAAACAGTGGAATGTTTTTAGTTATTTAAGTATCGTTTAGAGATTTTTCGACGAGAATTAGGTGACGAATTGTTACTTCGCGCAAAATACCCATACAAGAAAAGCAATTAAGCAATACACATATAATGCCTGTGTGGTACCTACAATATAACACTATGTAATGTGCTTGTTATTTTAGGAAGTTAAAAGGTATTATGACTTTGAGCGACAAAATTATTTGAAACATAAACCTTGTGCTGCGACGTTTATCTCACGAATTTCCTGAATGATAAAACCTGGTAGTTACTACAAGATATACAATTTTTCTCTCAAGGTTATTCACCTTAAAAAACCACAACACAAAGAATTGATTGGCTTTGGCAAGGAAATTTGTGCTCATTTACTATACTTATAAATACGAACGAATTATACCGAAGTATAGTGATTGTCGACCACGAAGACGCGCCCCACTGCTTTTATTTTCTTTAACGTTGTGTGCGACCAGACTACAAATCGTATGTAGGAATAGTCTAAGTTCTAGCTAAGCGCCGCCAGCGCTAAGCCTCAAAGTCCGGTGAAATTTAAAAAGCCATAAATAAATGGTCCATTAAAAAAAACCAGTACAAAATATTTTACTTAACCTTTGCAATAATTTAGCATTTTATTTTAAAACAATTATAGTTCACTTTAGTAACGCCTAGGTACTTACTGTTGCACAAAGCCATAGATTACAAATGCAAGTATATTAAGCTGAGTTTCCTATGTTACACCCATATAAACACAGATTAAGCACGATTATGAAAATGAAAGCTCGTTAAGGTTTCCGGGTGTAGAAAATCTGTTACAGTTTCCGCGTGGTTTTCATTCATAGATTTTAGCACTGGAAAGGCAATTAAAATAACATTTTCTTAAAATTCCATGGCAGCAATTATAGTAGATAATAATGATTACAAAGCATATAAGTCATAAAACTTCTTAACGTTTGGTTTTTGAAACATCGAAGTAAATTTTTTATTTAACAGATCGCTGTTAATGTACCAATAAAATTAAGAGTTTATCCAAGTCATCGTTTCTGTTCCGATTCAATACGAAGGTACATTGTATACAGAAGGAAGAACAGAATGTATACAGTACCATTCTATAGCTTGTTCTAGTTACTTAGCGAGGTAAGTAAGTTATTAAAGCCACATTTTTAATCAAGCCAACATAAATTCCTATTCAAAACAAGTCACATTTTTCTTACTTCAACTGTCGAGATACGTCACTATCATACCCTACGTCAGCAGCCAAATTATAACCTAAACCTTCTCGCGCGAAGATCGATTTCTTTTTATCACACAAAATTGTATTTGCACTGTAGCGACTGTATGTTGTACTATTTGATTTCCATTGGGTATTTGACTTATCTTTTTTATTACGTATTTTAATAGCTTATCAACAGTAAATAAATATTGCAGAAGTAACACTGTGTTTACATTCAATAGTTTTGTAGATACAGCGGTATGTTTGAGGAGCTGCTGCGAGTCGCCCTAAAAACGCTCCATACGATACGGTACCGAGTTGTGACATCACAACGTGTAAATTATACAAAAAAATTGTATGGGCGTTTGGATAAAATATATAATAGCTACGTAGATAATTTACGTAGCTATTATAAACTTTGAAACTTCAAAATTCCGAACGTTTATAATTACGAAAATCAATATGCCGAATTTGAAAATACCGAACCAGAAAAAATCCGAATGATTAATAATCTGCAATATTAAGTACGAATCCCGAATATAAAAATTCCGAATAATATTAGTTGCAATAACAAATGCCTTGTAAAACTGCATGAAATTTCGTTTTTAATTCTTCGTACTAATGAAACGTACAAAATTTACGTAATTAAAGTCGGAAAATTTAAATTTCGTATTTATGAATTTCGGTTAAATAAGAAACGTATTTTTGAATAGTCGGAATTTAGTCTCTTAGGGATTGTGAAATTCGGAATTTTAAAAATCGGAATATTCAAATTCGGAATTACATAATTCGGAATTTCTGGGTGTTTCCTCAAACGGCACCCATTCGCGAAGTTAACATGGTATCCAGCCATCGCCCTCCTCAACAATAGTAAAGAAAATGTCCTACTTTGGAGTTCGTATGAAGCTTGATATGTCTGTTTATTTAAGGTCCGACGATTGTATGTTTCTCACAGTAATTTAGTTTTTGTTCTAGTTTAGTTTAACTTTGTTTGATTGGATAATAAGAGTCGTGGGTGACCAAAGTTACTGTAAAAATTAATAGGTATATTTATTACGTTGGCAACTCTCCAGTTGATGTGACACACATTCTTCACAAAATATTAAGATAAAGTTTATAAACAATGACCCCAGTTTAATATTCTACCAAAGGACACAGTTTTATCAATATCGGTTGATTCAATAACACAGATCCTTCTTGAAACTCCAAAGTAAACACGACTGAGACAATAGCTCAAATGCAGCTATCCGGTGTGAATTTTACAGAGCAATGTTACACAACCTTTGTGTAATGAGGGCATGCCTACCATTCGCTAAATATTAGCTACCATTGTGTTGTACGGATACAATGAAAATTCGTGGGTGATTTTTGCTTATAATAACCTACAATATGACTGATAGGAAGTGCTGTCTAAATTGGCAATGGAGTTTAATTTTTTTTTTTAACGTGAACCGTCGGCAAAGATTTACCTTTTGCTTCTCTTTGTAAGCTACACGGCCGCACCAAGAGGCGATTTACGAAGTTTTTAAGATTTTGCTTAGCAAATATACACTTATATTTAGTTAACATAAATATAAACTTGCCAATCAAAATCTATACTTAGGAGCACCATAAGTAACCCGTTGAGGTTCTGAGTGCGGGCGATAGGAAATTATATTGAATGAAGAAGAAAATTATATAAGTAAGGTTAAAAATACGTCAAAGATAGATCATAATCAAGATGCGTTCCCGTGAGAAAAGTATTGAAGTTATAGTGACATCTTAATCATAACCGTTATCTGTATAAATTGTGGATATCATAATGTGGTTTTCAAAACTGTCTTTTCAAAAGACACACTTTCAGAACTGTACAAATGCTTCGTTACGTTTCTCGCAAATTCGTTAAATTTGATTTGTGTTTGAAATCCATAATATTAATAAAATCCATATTTATTGTTGTAATAAAAACAAATAATAAAATAGTTATAAATAAATAAAATTTATAAATTATTAAAAGCTTAAATTAAAGTAGCCCAACTTTAGGAAGCTTTTATACCTTGGAAAATGCAATTCAATGTGGCCTTCGACTGATTATTAAATGGAAAGGACCATTCCTAATCCTAACTTATTTCTTGTCAAGTACCAAAATTATTTTCTATGTAAAATAAGTTCATATGGATTAGAACTGATAAGAATCTCTAATAAAAATTTAATTGAGCCGTTTACGAGTTACAATGCCACAAAAATACTCAGAACCCCCAGAAACATCAAATACATAAATGTCAAACCCAGCTTTTTAAAAAAACTTCATTTATAAAATTAACTTACCCTGCGAACTAGGCGCACTGGCCGGCGCCGCGGGCGCAGGTAAGTGCGCACTCGGCGGTTTCCGTCTCCTCGGCACATGCAGACCTGGTGCCGAAGCCGCTCTGGTAGCGGTTCTGAACCCTGGTGCTCTGTATCTGGCTGATTTCACAGGACCAGTAGGGACTGTTGTGGTGGCTGTGACTGATGGCAGGCGGGGTAGGGAACCCGTCTTGTGTTCTTCTTCTGGCTGTTGGGAGAAGATGTTTTTAGTCGATAGTTGAGGTTTTGGAGTGAGTGAAATATTGTGTATTTTATTATGCGTTTTAAGTATGTGGATTTTACTAGGTAATTGGGATAGGTTTTCAGTGGTGAAAAGATAGCCTTTTGTTATAAGTATGTGTGTATTTAGTACCTATTAAGAAAAAAAAATTAATCTCGTAATTTTTTTATTTTTGGTTTTTTAGACTACTTTTGTCATTGTGTAATTCTGTTCAATTACCTGGGTTGGCTGGAAGGGATCTCTTTTAGAGATAAGTCCACCTTTGCTAAATAATTGACTTATTTTTGTACCTAGTTCATAAGATATGATTACGTGCAATAAAGAATATATTAATATACATACCTTTTGTAGGGTACGTTCTTATAATAGACTATCAATTATACACTTTTTATCTTAACAGGGAATCAAATACAATCAATTTTGCTTAACAGTTTAAAAATAGGACCTTGGACACTTTATATATTTATATTTTTAATCTAGAGTAGTTAGTAGTTACGATATCTTTGGTTGTTTTATAATAGTCAATGAAAAATTTATTCATTGAAATTTTGTGACCCGTTATTTATAATATTTGAAAAAATTAAAAAAAAGGAGATGTGTGAACGAGCTCATAAACTGTCTTGTCTTGTGCTAACAACTAAAAGGAAGATCTAAAAGAAGAAGTTTACATACAGCACAGTAATTACGCAGGGTTGTATCAAATATGCACCCATGACCTACATATTTCAATAGGTGACTGCCTACACTCACTGCCTGTCTTCCTATTGCGCTTGTAATTAGATACGGGAAGCATTACAGAGATAAGACACTGATAAAAAGCATGAATTTAGAACACGTACATTAGTTAGGCACTATTTTTTTTTAAGTTAATAAACATTTACAGGATATACAGTAATGAGAAATAAGGTGCAGATTTGGAGATATGGTAGGTTTTTCTTTAGACAGCATATGGTTCGTCTCTAAAATCTAAAATTACAGTCTAACGATGATTTCTAAGAATTATCTCACCTAAATGGTCAAACAAAAAAGGACTTTGTTTTGTACTGTATAGTGTATATATTCTGAAAACATATGACACCCATCTTGTCAAGATGGAAGCCATTATTTTTACTGAGATTTCACCACTTAGCAGTAAAGCGTTTTTCATTTGGCCACTTAGCTCAAAGACGGTTGATTTCGGGGTATAGATTCCAGCGTAAAATAACTATTACTGTTTTTATTACATTAACAAAATATATTACATAGAACATTAATTGATACCTACCTACATATGATATTTGCTATAAAATATCTACACGTTTTGAAATGTAAACTGACCGAAAACAATTTAGTAATAAAAGGTAAACTCATGGTATTTCATCAATACAATTTTACTAATCACAATAACATAGTTTACATTTTAAGTCATATCAAAATTACCGTGAACTGTTTCATAATAGTTGACTATAGTTAAAAATATTTTGCGTGTTTATGTTAAACTTACCTATCGGCATAGGCTCTAGTTGATTGAAAACAATGGGATATCAGCTGTTGGTAGTACAGTCAACATAGAAATCACAAATATGACTGAACTTATTTTCAGTTCCTTTTGAAGTGTACATTATACATACATGACTACTGTTTTCGGTTTACAAATTTTTTTCATTCGCATTATTCAACGTTTTGACAGTAATGTAAAAAAAATTATCAGATCAAAAGGATGGTCTGCTTAAGAAAAGCTCAACAATAGTTTAAAATTAATTTACGTACCTCTACTCTACTTAGTGTTGTATTTATAATGTATTTTTTTTAAAAATAGATTCAGGAGAAAAATATTTTTAATAACCAGGCAAAATAGGTGCAGCCGTAGCAAGTTGTGTCGCGAAAAAACTATCAATAATATCACAATTTGGCGTAATCGAGTTTATTCGTTCATGTCTATATCTCGCCAAGACAAAATAAGTCACAGCAGGAGATCGAGACTCACGGTCGACCCGTGCTACCACTTTGGACTCATTCCAAGACTGGGAAAGTCGATTATTGTTTTGTGACTTGAGTCTTATCTCGTCCATGCTACTCGTGCGCCTGCTGATCATAATAATTTACTACCAAAAGTTGCAATAAATTATTCTGAATGCACGAAGTTGAGCGTGTCACTTTAATTTCTCTAGTTTTCATTGAGAATAAGGAAGATACAAACGCCTACCCAGTATGTATAAAGAAACAATAAGGTTTGTTCTGTAAGCATTTTTCTGTAAGAAACATACGATTTAATCCCAAAAACGAATTATATGTAAAATGTCTAGATTTGCTAAGCAAAATGAAAAATTAGGAGGGACTGATTTTTCGACTCTAAGTATACCAGCCGTATGAGACTTTTATATTCAATAAAAAAGCGTTGGCCTTTCGAAACTCGTTTAGGTTTTATTGTCATTAAGTCGCATGAGGTTGAGGTCAAACGCGGATTCAGTGGACATAAAAAAACGCGTTTTCATGTAACCTTGTTATGTAGCTTCGTGAGATATATTTTTTTTAAACGGGCATAAGTGCCCATAGACATAATTAATCGTAGATGTTATTGGTTAATTATTTTGTTATTTATTGATTATCGATTAATGGAGCTTGCCGGAATTGCATTTGTTCCAGGAAGAACAAGAACAAGAACTGACTGAATAATAAAAATCCAACGGGAACAGGCTGCATTACGTATTCGCTGCGAGGGTTGGGCGTGCGACACATAAAGGATGTATGTTTGCCTGCTTTTCTAGCATCGTTCAGGGAGATTTCCTCGGCGCCATGCTCTGAATGACATCGTGTGCAGGGCATTGGTTTCCACCAACATCCCCTGCATATTGGAACCACCAGGCCTCAGTCGTTCGGAGACCGGACGGCTTAACTTTGGTGTCATGGTAAAGGGGTCGGTGTCTCATACGGGACGCCACTGCCATTTGAGTGGACACCAATGTCTGCTGGAGCAGCAACGGAAGGAGCAGCCTCCAAGAATAAAGAGAAGTACGCGATGTTGGCGGCAAATTACGACTTCGTGCCGCTCGCATTTGAAACTACAGGTGGATGGGGATTCGAAGACTTTAGTTTCTGTAAAGAAGTGGGCTCCGGACTTAGGGAGAGGGGAAAAGATGCTTGTTCCGGGCGTTGCCTGGTGCAAAGGCTGGCCATACCTATCCAATGAGGTAATGCAGCAAGCGTGATGGGCACATTTGAATCTGGTCAGGCTTGGAGTGGGCTTTCAAAACTTAAATTATCTTCTTTTTTATTGTCTTTTGTAGTTTTATAAGTTTTAATTATAAATGTGTTATTAGTTCTTTGTGTATGTGAATTTACTTGTGCGTCAAGTGTGAAACACGTGTTTTATTTTGAAATATTGTTTTGACATAAGTCTTGTTTTATATAAAATTATTTATAGTTAAAGTGAAAAGACAAGTTCAATGCGTAATCTGTGTCATGAAATGTTCGAGTTCAATGCAATATTTTCAACTAAAGTCGATTTTTTTGAATCGGCTCCTTAGATTCATCGGAAAGTTGCCAGTTTAGCAGTATTTTACAGATTACACTTTAGAGAGTGCGCGAATGCTCTTTTTGATCAGGTTGAAGCCACACCCTTCTTACATCGGACTACTAGACGCAGACATGCCTTCCATCCCTTTATGGTAGATATCCCAAGAAGTCGAACCAAACGCTTCGATAGTTCCTTTTTGGTGCGGATCGCCAAGGTGTGGAATGAACTGCCTGCGTCTGTTTTTCCAGAAAACTATAGTCCTAGTTCTTTCAAGCGTCGAGTGAATAGGTATCTCGTGGATAGATGTGTAACACCTTCGTCTTCATCGTCACTTTCCATCAGGTGAGATAGAAGACAATTGTCTTATCCTTTTTCAATAAAAAAAAGAGATATGTAATATTTTATACATATATATATTTTATACTCTGCGAAACTCGAGAATTAATACAATACAAGAATAAAGCCTTTACATTTGGACAAATTAAAACTCTAACTGCTAAAATTATTTTCCCGTGTGAAGCCTGTTCCCATGGGGATTCTAGGTAATAATATAAGTACCCTATGTCACTCTCACAAATGAGACGAATCTAACGATACCTCATATGTTGAAATCTACTACTACACTCGAGTAACATAACCCTCTTTCTGACAGTCGGGTAGATACTTAGTTCCGAACGAAAGTCAAAAGCGATGTTGTTATCTAATAAAAGACAATTATTTTAATCTTATTACGTTTCTTTACTGCGTCATAGCGCCCCTTTGTATAGATTTTGCCTAGCAAATCTTGACTTAGATGGATAATAGATAAAGTATAAAATCGCTAAGCAAAATCTCTACTAAGGAGCGCCTGAGTAAACATTAAATTTCTCTCAAATGATTGCGGCCGTCAGCCATGGTTTCTGAATATTGTCAGGTGGTAAATAAATTATGCATTTAAACCAAATTATGACATCTTATCTCCATATCTAATTAGCAAGTTCTGAATTGTGTAAATCGCTCTTTTGTGCAAAAGTTTGAGTTTGGTAATGTTTGTTAATCTTTCGCGTTTTTGGACGAATTTGTTACGCAGTTAGAGTTAGTAGGTACTATAGTTTGTTCTGTTAAGGTCTCGTTTTGGGTGGCACTGAATAGGTTAACGCGGATGTGTTCCGGTTTAAGGGAAGAAGTTGCCAGTGAAATTACAGCAACTAAGTCAATACAAACTAAAAACCAGATGCTCATCGTTAGCAGATACTTCAGTCAATTACATTAAATAATCGGCACCACGAGTTATGATGAACAAGGCCGCGGATGTCATCTTCATAAGGTGGATTGCTTACTCGTTTGCCGGCTATGACAAAAACTATCTATGTAGGTATTTCAGATTTTCACGCGAGCTAGACTTCGACCTAATGAGTTCAAATAAGATATTCTAATGGCTAGTTTACACAGTGCGAGCTAGCGTACGAGTCAGCCTGCCGAGTAGCTGCACTGCAGTAACTCGCATCTTAGAACGAGTGCCGTTTGAGGGTGTTCGTCGTTTGGATACTTGGGGGGAGGGAGACTTGACGAGCTAACGGATGCAGATAAGAATATATAATATTAAGAATTTGTATAGACATACAGAGACTCTGTAAATTTATTTTGAGAAAAATATACCCGTGAAGTAATTGTCAATGTTGAGAAATAAATATTTCATTTCATTTCATTTCATCCGAGTTACTTCAACATTTTTTGTTTTCACTCGCCTGCTCGCCCGACAGCAACTCGCACTTGGCAGCAGCTTGGCCGTCACTCGCATCGTTTGGACGCGTTCAGCAGTAGCTCGCCACTCGCCGGTGCCAGCCGGACTGTTGTGAGCGGAACTAGTGTTTTTTTTGTGTGCTGCCTACGTACGAACGGTTATCGAATTCAAAACGGCTGCGGATAGATGGTCTTCAGATAATAGCATTTCGTAATATACGAGCTTTATTATCGTCCTGATAATAGAGCTCGTTGAAAATGTTAAGTGTTGGCCCTAAAGATCTACTGACCATCGAATCTCTAATCGGAAGCCCTTACTTTCGCTCATTTTTTTGAAGTTTTTTATAGAAATTTTCCAATTATAACAGAATATTGTTGTAATAGAGCGTATCACCGTTTTTGAAATATTAAAACACGATCACTCGCCATCGCGACATCTCGCAAGACTGGGCAGCAGCTACTAGGTGTAGTGTAGACAGCAAAGGCGAGCCGAGCTACTGGCGTACCAGTGGACCAGCCGAGTAGCTGCCTACTGGCTAGGCAGCAGTCGCACTGTGTAAACTAGCCATAACGATACCTTTCAGCACACTAATAAATTCAAACCAACAAACTGCCTCAGTCCTAAAGGAATGGCCAGACTACCAAAACTTAGTTGCATATAAGTTGTAAATAAATAAGAAGTTGTGCATTACAAATCTAAAGCAACTTTTAAACTTAAACCACTGTACTAAGTACCGCCCTAGGCTAACTCTTACGAAGCCTACTGCCACAGCATGTGCATAATTTAAGCATACAGTGGGGTAGTACCTCAGGCTGTAGCCTGTCATAACAGCGACCTTCAGTCTTGTTCGAGAGGTCCTAATACATTAGTATTGAAAGCGCGTGCCAAAATAACTGTTCGGCCTTTGGAAACAAGTATTTAATGCTTGTTTTGTACTTGACCACAAAATAAACAGGCGATTCACAGAATAAGCTCGGCACTCATTAAGACTTACCGCCACACTTAGAGACGTGGTTATTCAAGGATGCCTTAATTATACATTTTGCTTAGTCAATCTAGAGTCAGATTAAATGTAATAAAGATAAATTTTAAATTAAAAAAAGGGTTTAAGTAACTATTTAATTAAGGTCTCCAAGTGTGGCCGTTAGATAAAAAATTGCTATTTAAATTTCGTCATTCTTAACTAGGTAAATAAGTACGTTTTAAATTTTCGATTTTCATATGTCCTTTCTGAATCAAAACCCAAGATCTGTCACCGAAATCATCCATGGATCAAAGAAGACAAAAGTCTTTGCTTTTTTTTTTAAATGTATTGATAGGGACATCCGGTTGTAAAGCTTGGTCTAAAAGACCACGCCTCGTATAAACGTTGTGGCTTTTCACAATCATTTTAAGTATAACAAATGTAAAACTACTTAAATGATATTTTATTAGAATTTCTGAAGTAAAATTACTTAAAATTTGTTTAGTGGCGTACAACGTCGTTGTTTTATACGTACCTTGTGATGTGTAAATAAATGTTGGTTTCAAAACAATAGTTTTTTTTTAAACAACTTGCAGGACATTTTGACAATATCAGTTTATCTGTTTTCAGTTTTTTATGATTAGGAAAATAACTATAAAATACGGACCTACCAAATTTTGTTTTGTTTTAATAACATGGATATTTAAATAAATATTTTCAAACATTTAAAACGAATGTCTTCTTTTAATTTAATTACAGAAAGGTTATGCTTGGTTTCTTATTTTTTTAATTTTCGTTCGTGATAAAATTTACGGAGTAGGTATATTACTTATTTCAACTTAAGGCTATTTAAATTGGTGATATTTAGGTCAGTGGGGTACAAGTGTTGAGTACAAATTTCGAATGTTTAAGTATAAAAATCGTACTACTTTAGATTTTATAATTTTAATGTTTTTTTATAGTGAATCAAACTAAAATCATTCTTATTAGTCTTATATGTTGAAGTATAGTAAATCTTGCAGCAGATATTCGGATGACAAATTAACTTCCCGCAAGAAGTTAATGTAAATTAAGTTATGTATATGAATTGTTTTATGCATAATATGTACATATATCTACTTGTATACTAGGAACGTGAAGTTATCTTTGTCTCCAAGTTCTACAAAACCAGTAGTATATACAAAGTTATGATTAAGTAGGTGTGTAGGTAGGTAGGTGTCTTTTCCGCGTCCAAGTACCGATTTACGTTATCTCTTAATAGGCAACAAACATTTTACTTTTGTCTTAAGATATCTTGTGAAAGAATAAAGCATTATCTTTAATTTTCTCTTTAGTTGATTTTTTTACTTTTGTTTGTTAGTAAACTTTTATAAAAGGTTATTTAGGATTTAATTTAGGAATACCTACGAGTATTTAGTTAATTCTGGTTTCCCACTACTAACTTCGCTACAGTAGTTTATAAGATGTGCTTTGCTTTGGCTCAAAGGTTTGTGTTAATCTAGGAAGGTATTTCTTGAACTTTCAAGATGTTAAATAGTATCTTCAACCACATATGATGTAACTGCAGTACAGTTTGGTAGGTTTATAGCTCTTCACATTGGTTTTAATTAAGTTAGATAAGAACGGTAACAAACATTATGTTTGCACAAACCAGGTATTAAGAAGGTATAAGCTAAATAAATTTTTATTTTATGATGGTTTCGGCACACTTTCATCTGTTTTAATGTTAATGTAAGTCAACTTATGTTTTTGAGAAGTTGTTAACGTAAGTACCTAAATAAGAACAACACTGTGAAATGAATAATCATTAGATTCGGGGTTCGGTCTATTGCAGTTAAAAAAACTGTGTAAAATGATTAATTCAATCTCAACTTATAATTAAGTGCATGAAATCAAATATTACTAAATATATATGTGACTTACCTCAGCGTCCGGCGCTGAACTTCTCCGCCTTCCTCTCCACAGTCTATCCTCACTGCCTCCGATGGCTCCACAGCTCCGAGAGTGCGATCTCTGCGCTGCCAGCTCAACTCCAGCCGGCGACCTCCGCGCCTCCGGCCCACCTCCCAACGTCCCTCGCGAATCAGCCGCTAACAACGCCGATTCGAAGCTCCCACGCCACGAAAACCGCTCACTATCACTCGCCACACTCGCCCTACTCGCCGCAGCCTCTAAAATATCATGAGATTTACTGCGAGCCAACGCTCCCGGCTCCGAAGCACTATCCTCGTCCGTACTTGGCACTCCCGCGGACACTTCATGCATTAAAGCCACTAATCTCCCACCGATATGACGCATCACTTTCCCGAATAACGGCGGCGATCCTTCCCCTGCCCTACCTAAAGTAGCCGCTAATCTTTTATACGCCCCAGCCGCATCCCTTTCCAAAGAACCACCATCGTTATTCCCCCGATCAAACTCATCGATTATCTCCCGACAACTCTCGGATATCTGCTTTCTTAAAGCCGATCTGGTTGCGGAAGTACCTTCCAAATCAGAACCCGCGTAATCCGAAGAATCGTAAGAATCGCTCCACGTATCTTCACTTGATAAATACTCCACGATCTCTCGCACTTCCTCGTCCCGAATACCCGGAACGGTCTTCATTAATCTAGTCAATTCGCTTTCGAAATATAATAACTGCGGCGGTTTAGGCGGTTTTGGACTTTCTGTGGTCGCAGATGCAGGTGTAGACGTGCGCACGTTTGCTGAGTTTATCATTTGCTTGAAAAACTGTCGCATTTTCGTCATCATTAAGTTAGTTTCCTCATCTGAAGACCAATTATTAAAACTATCTTTTCGCGATAAAGCGCTAGGCGGAGGGCGAGAAGTCGGCGGGCAGTCGTTCTTGTCCTCAATATCTGGTCTAATTTCTTCGATAATTTCTTCTAATTCTACTTTAGGTTCGTGAGATCTGTTGAAATCGGAGCCCGAGTCTCCGTTTCTGAGTAAATCGTCGCAGCTGCCGACGAAACCACTGTCTCTACTTGTTTGTTTTTTAGATTCACATAATTCAGATCCAAGGGGTGGGAACTCCGGTCGCGGGGTAGTGCGGTCGTCCTCCCCTTCGGACACTGACCTGGTTTCGTCTCGGGTTTCTTCGGTGAATTCCATAGATTGCCTTTTTTCTTCGGCCGGCGAACCGCGGGTTTTCTTGTTTTGTCTTTTTCTTTTGGACTCGTTTTGTACGTCAAGCCTTTCAGACGAATCGAGGCGACTTTCAGTTTCAGTGCTGGAGGCGTCCGAGGCATCTTGGTTGTCTTGTGTTTGTTCCTCGCCAGTTAGCAAATTATCTAACGACGAAGATTGAGACCGTGGGGTGCCGCGCGCGCGTACCAATCGCTTTCGCCTCTGCTCCGGACTTTGCCTGCCTTCACTATCACTACCAACACTTCCAGATCCATCTGAGTCACGCCTCTCCTGATTGAATCCCATGAAACCAGACAAAAAATACTTTTCCAACCGGGAAGACACTAAATCATCACTATCACCACTATTTCGTTTCGGCACTTCGTTATCGACAATCGACTCGGCCCCCTCACTACACACACTGGACGTCTCGGACGCCTGGTCCTCGTCATCGCGAATGTTTCGGCCGTCGCCGAGGCCGAAGAAAAAATACTTTTCTAGTTCGGTCGCGGATATAGGTCGGGGTTTTTTAGTAGTCGGTTCGGCTTCGCTTTCCTCGCAGCTCTCTTCGACTATGGTGTGCAAGGTGAAGTCTAAGGAGCGGCGGCAGAATTGGAACTCCTCCCTTTGTGGCAAGGAAGCCTCATCCTCCGAGTCGGAGTTGGAGGTGGAGGTGCGCTCGTCGTGGCTGACGTCCTCGACCCAGGAGTCGTCGTCGGCCAGCCCCTCCTCCAGGCACACGACGGCCGAGAGAGTGTCGGCATTGCTGACGACGGTCACGCCGCCCGAAGGCTGCGCCTCGTCGCACTCTCGTTCGTTGTCGTCGGCGCGCGGATCGCCCTCGTTCTGCGAGTTCGTGTGGTGCACTATGATCTCGCGCATGAGCCGCGTGGTATCAGACGTGACGACGGAGACGCGGTCGTGTGTGATCATCACGCGGCTGGTAAAGCGCGCAGGCACGTCCGCTCGGTCGGAGTGCGCGCGGCTGACTACCGCGGCGACAGGTGCGCCTGCGCTCCCCGCGTCCCCCGCGCCGCACTCAACCTCACATTTTCCCCCCGCCCGGTCCTCGAGCAATTCTTTCTTCAATAAATCACTCAGCGTGCGTTCGATGCCTTTGAACAAATCTATGTTTTCCGCAC
This sequence comes from Marasmarcha lunaedactyla, assembly GCA_923062675.1. Classification (NCBI taxonomy): domain Eukaryota; kingdom Metazoa; phylum Arthropoda; class Insecta; order Lepidoptera; family Pterophoridae; genus Marasmarcha; species Marasmarcha lunaedactyla. The sequence continues at coordinate 5,535,331 of OV281344.1, forward strand.
TCGAATTTTCACAACCCGGTTCCGGCGAAGGCGCTAATTTGCTCGAATGCTCAGTCGAAGTATGATCTTGCCAACTTTTCTCACTTTCATCGATCGAAGGCACGGATACTTTTACTTTCATATCGCTAGATAAGCTAGGAATGTTTTCCAATGAATCGTGATCATTGTTTTCGGACATGTGCATAGTTTGATTATTTTCATTATCTGTGTGGCTATCTAAATTACTGCTACTTGTACTACATGACGCCTCGAAGCTATTGAAGTTTTCATATGTCTCACTTTGAAGCATATTTTCATTGCAATAATCGATCAAATGCATCTTCTTACTTTTAATTTTGTTTTCATCGGAATCGTATAATATCGGGCATTCCTCTGAAAAGTGTACGGATCTCACCTCACGTAACTTTACGCTCTCACTAACACTTTCTTCCTGATCTTCGTTGTTTTCCAGGTTGGCACTATTGGGGTTCTCTTGGACGGCGATGATCTCGAGGTCATCGGACTTCTTATCGTAGTTGTCGTCGCAGTCGATGCCGCTGCTGTCATTGTCGTCCACGTCAGAGGAGGACTCCGCGGGGTTCACGACGAACACGCGTGAAAAGCGTCCTCCGCCACCGCCCGAGTCCTCAGAGTCCTCATCGGACGTCGGCTCGTCCGGCGCGCCACTTGTTACCGCATAACTGCGCCTCGCCTCACCCGACTCATCACTGGACCCTGACGATCCTTCCGAAAATGGATAGGACTTCTCCGCATCCAAATGACCCGGCATATCTTCACTTTTGTCCTCCGCGATCACTTTGATACCGTCTGGCGGTACATGTTCGACTGGTCGCGCATTATCGACGCTATCTGTGACCGGTTCGGATTGGTTGTTCTTATCTGCGATTAATTCGAGTGTTTTTTGCGGGAGCGCGGAGGAGGCGGCGGCGGCGACGGCGGCGGTGGTGAGGGTGGCGAGCGTGGCTGCATCTAGAGTGGCAAACCCGGGGTAAGTAGACCAATGAGGAACTGGAGGTTGCGCTGGGAGGCCGAGTAACGTAGGCCAGAGAGCGGCAGGAACGGGTACCGGGACTGGAACGGGAACAGCTAAGATCCTGGGCTCGGCGCCACAAGAGCAAGGTCTGACACAGTTTCGAGCCGCCGCGCCCGGTTCGAAGTAGTCCCAGTCGCAGTCGTCCTGCGCCGGCGGCGCGGCGGAGGACGTGGAGGAAGAGTCCTCCGTGTCTTCGCGGCAGGACGAGTCGGAGCTCAGGAACACGAGACGGTAGTCCTCGGGACGCATGCGCCCGCCCGCCGACTGCGACTCCGTGTCGGTGCCGTACTCTGGAAATTGAAAGAGAGAAAAGTTTTAGTTAAAGTTATGATTAGGTGTGAGCAGGTGACGGTAGGTATGTTTAATAAGAAGGACTTATTCATTTGGGAATTATCGATTTTGGTTGGCGTGTATCAATCTTACTACCCTGGTACTATTCAACATAGGTATATACCTAGGTATTTATACCTACTTATTTGTCTGTACCTACCCTGCTACAAACAAATATAATCATTCAAACTTAATATTTTGAAATGTGTGACACGATTATAAGATTGTGGGCTCATAACTACAACGTGATAATTCAATTAAAATATCTCTCTAGATCAAAATAGCATTTAAGTAAATGCCAGTACATACTAAACTAGAAAGAAATTAACGCAAAATATAAATCAACGCACGAAAGATAGTTTCTAGATCGAAAACACCTATGAAGAAGTAAAAGTTAAATCGAAAACCATTAATTACTTAGCGTATTATTATGTACGCAGTAAAGATACAAACACATGATAGACAGAAATTTAAAACTATTGAATTACAAATGATTGCAACACGCACATTGTTTTTGTACAATACTTGCCTACCTATTTATCTACAAACTTTACATGCTATTCAAAGCCACGACTTGTGGCTTTAGAAAACGCATCGTTTCTTTGGCGCCTTGATAAAAGTTGTTAGCAATGATGCAGTGCGCTGCTTCTTCTCGTTTTATTCGTTCGTTCGGTAACGTTTTTTCAACATTATAGTAGGCGTTCCTTAACAAATAACTCATAGCAATCGTTCCATACTTCCCGCGCATAGCGACGCTAGCGAACGCTAACACAATAAAAGTATACTATTTCCATTTCTTTATTTTCTCGATGACAGTTTTAATTTGATATAATGCTCTCTAGCTCCATCCAAATAGCTCCATCCCTATCAGTTTCTCCGACTCTGGTATTATATAACCTTGTACGTGTGTAAACGTCATATTTTTATAAAATAATGCATACATAATGTAAAAAAAAACGCTCGCACAAGGTTACACAGGAGCTGTCATCGAGAAAATAAAGAAATGGAAATAGTATAACAAAAATTATATATCCATTCAGTAGAGTTTTAAAATGAATAAAATCATGAAAAATTTACTTATATTTTTAAGTAAACATTGCAATTTTCCATTGAATCAAGATTATATAGAAATGCTACATATGTTTTTAGGACGATATATCTATTAAATTAAACGTGCCGTAAGTTTAAAAACTGTTTTTAACTAAGGTTGCTACTTAATTAAAAACGAGTTTGATTAAAATTTTAAAGTAAATAAATGTTTGGAAAAATTCTTATTAGGTGCGGTGATGGAAAATTAACAACATGCTAGACGTACTACATAATAACACATTAGTATTAATTAGCTCCATAGCACATTAAAATATACCGATTTCGATCACTATCTATTCTGCACAAGAAATTATTTAATCCATATTTATAGTAAACCCTTGAATGAGTAGAAAGCATTACGGACGGGTGGCTCGCCTGAGTCGTGAGTCGAAAGCGAGTGTTGAGTGGTACACGAACCTATCGTCGATGGGGTCTATTCTAGATCATGTAGTGGGAAAGTTGTATTTTGGAGTGCACGATATTTTAAAGTAATCTATAGTTTCTGTTAAGTCAAGCTAAAACTTTTGAATTTTCATATACGTAGTAGGTAAATAATAAATAATTTTAAATATTACATTAGCGTAACATTTAATGAATGTATGATTTTCGCTCATAAAACTACTGAACAAAATGCCCCCTAGACATGTTGCATTCGACTATGGAATAGAAAAGTGCCAAGGATGTTAAATGTATGAAGTTGAAATAAGCGCGCGAAACGTTCAATCAAAGACATGTGTCAATTTCATACAATTGAAACTCACTTCACTTTTCTATTCCATCGTTGAATGCCACTTGTCAAGGTCTTCCTATATCTAATAGAACTCGCATAAATGAAAAAAAAAGTATTTAAGATGTGCATAAAGATAAGTTCAGTATTATTATTATATATTTTTTAAATTCAATTACCTACATTTTCCGCAGCCCAAGCACCTACAAGTTAGTTTATCAAATGTAAGTCATTTATCAAATGCAACATCTATTAGATGCAATTTGCAAAACTAGTTTCAATTGGAACTTTGAACCGTGACCCTCAAGTCCCTGATTCAGGTGAATCACGCGCATGAACAAGGAAATTCGAGCTAATATAACAAATATAACAACGTTGGAAGAAATCAAAGAACTTCGTTGGACAAAGTCTCTATTTTTTTACATCAGCAAGAGAATCACCATCGCTACGTGTAGGATCGCCCTGCCCGAAAGATACAGTAATATATTATTTGACTTTCATGATACTTTTAAACTAATATACTTATAAATAATATCAATTAATAAACGACTATATTAAAATTCACGTTGTTGTTTTGGAGGTGTTTTACTAATATATACCTAATGCGATTATTTTGAAAATTTGTTTTAAAATCTCAAATAAAAATAAAATTCTAATCAGAAATAGGTCCGAATAATCTGTGGCATCTTCTCGGCCATTAAAGACTATAGATATTTTATAGACACTTTCCGAATAACCCCCTACAATCGTACGGCTTGCGTTTGGATAAGACACGATTTTCTCACGTTATCCATACGAGAATATTGCATGTCCATAGTTTTTACGATACTGCAAACTGTATCTACATATAATTGCACGTGGTTGATTTTATTACAAGTTGAAAATAAAACAAAAAGATTTGTTTAATATGGTAGGCAAAGCTAATTAAGAACTATTATAGTATCGAGCAATCTTTGAGTGTCATCGCTATATGAGGCAGAAATTGTCTCAAAAAGCTCTGAAGAGTTATTTTAATATAATGCTCAACTTATGATATTACCCAAGTATCGTAGTGGTCAGTAGCCCTGTCTCATCCCTGGCCGGGGCATTCTATTGTGTGATGAAAACAGATGTTTGTTCTCGGGTCATGGTTGTTGTTATTTATATATGTATGTTTATTCTGGGTAACTGCGGGGGCCAGTTCGCTGTATGGTCATCCATAACACAAGCTCTGCTTACTTTGGGGCCAAGCAGTTGGTGTGTTTGTCAGGCGGCTTTATATTACTAAACATTAAATTAGTATTATATTATTATACTTCTATATAAATTGTTTGTTTTGTAAGGTCATCTTCACAAAATGAAGACAATGATTTGCCAGTATAATTAAATTTAATTATTATATATATAAATCAGTCAGCGACTTGATGCCATTGCTCAATGAATTTTGCGGTTACTTTCGGATAAAAAATCCATGACAAGGATTTTGACAGTCCCAGTAGTTGTGCTACTCTAGTGCAGTCTCCGTCCATATGTCCATAAACGTCACAAATTTAATTCGCGTTTTGTAACGCATTTTTAATGCTTTCGTCCGCCTTTTTGGAGTCAATCATTATATCGAACAGAAAAACAATTGAAAGATGACAGAAACTAGCTACTTTTTATAATTTTTTTTTATAGTTTCAAAGTCAGCCAGAAACAAACAATCCAACCAAAGAGGAATATTTACAAAATGTTACATATCAAAATGCGAGAATGCTTTCCCCGACCAACGAATTATAGTTACGTTATAAGAAATTGATTAACTGTGAAACATTTCACATTAAGGAGCCCGGCCAGAAGCACAAGGGGTATGTCCATCAAAATAATCTCTTGGGATTAGGAGACGTGTGTTCTTTACAGCTTTTCGCAAATGATTTTTGGCGCAATATCTGACTTAGATCTTACTTAAATTTCACAATAACTTCTGGGTATAAGATATAACTATATATATAACTAGATATATAACTCGTAGGGAATAAGACTAGCTGCGAGGCCTGTAAATTACATTTTGAACTCTACAAGAGTACATTATGTAGACGAGAAAAGGCCTCAAAATGTCCGTAAGCGAGATCTTTGGAACATTTCACAGTTACGGATAATTAAGTTCAAATTGATTTGTCTCGGTAGGTCTACGAGTATTTTGCTTTGGGACATTGGCCTTTGAACAACTTATGATGACGATTCGACGCCTTTATAAGAAGCCAAATCACAACAATATGATAGAGAGATTTAGATATAGTCTGTAACTGAATGTGTAACCAGTGGCCTGGTTATTGGTCGTTGACAATTTCATCATAGGTATTTTTACGAAGACAAAATCGCAGGCAAAATATAGTTACTGTCATATATTATATGACCGAATATATCTACTTTTAATGATGTATTTGGTTTTAAGGATACCTTAGTCGCCCGAACTAGGTACAGAAATGTCAAACTTACAAAAGTAATTAAGATTGAGATCTTGATTGTAATTTATTAATGAATAGTCAAAGTCTAGGAACCTATCCTATTTCAATTTCAACAATTCATAGAATGTTTTGGTTTCTTGTACAATTTATTTTTGGACATATTAGCTTTATATCAACAATACCTTCACTCATATACATACAGTTTTTCGAAAGTACGTGTTAATTTAAATACAAAACAGTTAACTTACTGTCGCTCTAGACCACAGTGGTAATTGACTGGACTCCAGTGGTATTTTATGATGGAATAGAAAAGTAAATAGAATGCTAAATGTATTCAATTGACATAAGATATGTTGGACTGAACGTTTCGAACGTTGGGCATCATAATCACTTTTCTATTCCATCGTCGAATGCCACTTGTCTAGGCCCTTAGATATGATAACAAACATCTGTAACTGGAGCGAGCAATGCAGAGCTCAATTAGTATTTTTTAACATAATTTCTTACACAACGTATATACAAAGAATATAATTTACAGACTATCTAATAACTATAATATATAACAAATCTCGTTAAATCCATTTCAATGTCTATATTTAGTCTTCCTTATGGAGATTAATGGAAACTGGATAGATAGCAACAAACAGACAGTAGGTGTCTTAGTTTTGTAGGTAATAATGAACGTGTGGGTTGAAAGTATTAGCTTCGCTGGTGGGACTAGGTGATCGAATGGTGTTGATAAAGAGTGGTCGGTTTGTTAATAAACTATAGTATAGTAGTTGTGGGTAGTTTAGTATTTACAGATGGGACAGAAAATGTTTGTCATTTTGTTGTTTCATGTAACAATAATTTTTTTGGTAAAATCAAGTAATCTGACTGAGAAATACTTCCAACGACATGCGTTTTGATTCTAGGTACCTATATCATATACACAGGAGTCGTTGAAGATGCAGTGGATAAGGGGGCACGAATATTGCGTCCCATTACAGCTCGTTTATTTTTAATAAATTGGTGAGTGACATTTCCTTATATTTTATTTCATTAATTTTTTGCTAAAGTATAGCTTTTTATATTAATGATTGTATGTGAGGATGGGGAGTGTAACATTAATAATCACTTATGCTCCGTTTTCACATATGAGGTATTTAAGTTGGTAGCAAAATTTTAAGTTAATACATGTCACTTGTTTATCCAAACGCATTAAGTAGTTAAACTCATAAGTTCAATAAAGATGGACGGTCACGAAACTCAAGGAATTCGTCCATTTTGTACTTAGATTTGTGATTAGCGAGAATTTGGACAAATTCAGAGAAGAATTGATTTCTTATTTTAAATATTCTTTAACAAATTTTTGAAGTAGTCTAAATTCCACTCCGAAATTTTTAAATAAAGGAAAAAAGCGAAATAGCTACGCGCTACGCGCTACGCCAACCGCTTTGTCAACTTTTGCGCTTAACTAAAATATCGTGTCCAAACGCGTTAAGTGAGAAGTCCTGCCCACCCACTTACCAGAAAAATAGAACGAATCCTAATCGACTTAATCACTTGCGTACTAAATTGTAACTTACGACTTGTCACTTAACTGGCTGTTTACACGTAATTTTTAACTAAACCTAATTTTTAGTTCTAAACTAGCCAGTCAGCTAGTACCGAGTTCCTATTTATAACCTGCCTGGGCAGCAGTAAGGAAGGATATAAAAGGCCTAACCGACGCAGAGCGACTATCTGAGGATCAAGGCCATGCCCGGATAGTTCCACCTCTTGAGTCCATCGGGCTTGGTAACAGAATAGAATTAGAATAACTCAAACTGTCACCACTTCCGCTACTTTCCTGTGTAGAAACGGAGTCCCGATAAACAAAAAAAACAGTCATTAATTTCGTTGTGATTACTTGAGTAATGAAGTCATTCCACGAAATTGTGTTATCAAGGAGTTGAAATGCAAACCTATTTCTTGCTTGATTGTACTGCTGATGCTCAAAGACGAAGGATATTTTATAGGAGAATGTGTCTTCGTCTACCATCTTGCGGTCCCTTTGTTAGTTACTTAGTAGCAAAACTTTAAACCACCAACTTTTGACATTTATAGCTTGTATTAACATAAACTGATCTCAAAACTTGATAAACTTTGGGCTTACACTTATCGTGCAACATAGTCTATATTTGTATTCATTATAGTAAACTGTATCGAGCAGCGATCGATAGATCACGAACACGTGGCAATATTATATAAATACTACAATATTGGCAACAGTGTTTCGTTGTACGTGATTTTGTAATGTAATGACTAAGACCATTCCATAGGTAGACGCAGAAATACATTATTGGCGTTTCGTCGGCTCTGCATGTTTCGTTTTGTGCTGCTAAAGTGTTAAGAGCTAGAGACTAAGACTGAGCTAGAGAGGCTAACTTTGCACAGAAATATAACTTCAGAATAATAGTGTACAAAGAAAAGGTATCTTTTGCTGGGAAGGTCATTTAATGTTCACTTTTATCAGGTGACATGTCACACATCTGCTTTTATACAAATATGAAGACATAATGATAAATCTAAGGTATTTATTTCTTAATTACAAGCCTATTCAAAGTTCAAGTAATTAATAATGGAATAAAAAATACAACAGAGAGTATCCTCGTGTGGGATATACTAATAGTACATCCTATTAACTAAAATTATTATTACTTTAATTTTGTATTTTTATTCGTGTCTATTTAAGAAATTAACATTTAATTTAATTGATAGATATAAATGGTAATTTAACAAATATAAATCCAATACGTAATACAATTTATGACTAGACATTTTTTGAAAGAAGTTTGGCGAATTTCGCTGTGTTATTTAAAAGAAAACGACCCACCATTCATGTTTATCTACAGTGTTAAAGATTATAAAAAAAGGAACCCAATTTTTTCGTTGTTTTGTGTTTTTTTTAAGAAGGAGAAGAAAAGTAATAAGTGCAATTTTACCTAATATCGATTACGGCAACATTGTACGCAATTTTTCAATAATATTTTTATTTTAACATCTTCTGAAAAAGTATTGTAATGACACCAAGATATAAAATCCTCACATCGCATGTCATTCCGCGTTCTTTGAGTTTGTAAAATCATTCTACGATTTTTATCATATCTTTTAGAGATATGGTTAAAACAAAATTTTGTTAACATTTGTTTTGTACTTTAAAAGTAACACACAGAAATTATGAACGTTGCCTCTTTAAACTTTATTTCTAAGGCTGGAAATGCACGGGCCTTCGGCATCCTTCTTTCTTGAAATACATATAAGGTGTTTAGTGTGTGGTTGGTCGATCATGTATACAGGCTATTGTATTAGGTAGACTCTAATTATTACTTGTAAAGATAATTGAACATGTTGCTGAAGGCGGAAGAATAAATACATTTAAATATAAATTAATTAAAATGGCAAAAGGTCTTATTAACTATTGTATAGAGAGCTGTGTTTATAAAGAAACGATTTGATTAATGTAGTTTCAAATAATTATAGGATACAATGATGTATCAAAATTTTACATGTATTGTATATCACAAATTTAACCTTGTGTTTAAATTTTTTATCTTCTCAAATAATCATCCAATCAGTATAATCATATAATGATTGGATAGCCATTAGCCGCAACGAAAGGACCCAGACAAAACATAGTTGGAACCTCCATTTCTTTTAAAAAATCTGTGATCGCCATCCACTACACGCAGGGGCCTACTTTTTTTCCTGGAGTCGCTAAAAATTATGGGAGCGCCTTCGTGGATGGCTCTCTATATCTACTGGGTGAAACATAAGTCGTACACAGAAATGTTTGTTTCTTACTGTTCAAATTTAGTTTAAACATGTGGACGTCACTACAGGCAAAAATATGCAAAAGTTTTTTGATGATCCGTTAGTTAAAAAAATTTGTTTTAAATTTACTGAAAGTCATGGTCACCAAATTGCTTAGGTAAACTGTCATACACCCATAGCATGTTGATTAGGTAATAGGAAGATAGGCCGACCATAAGAATGACGTTTTTGCTATTTAAAGTTATCATAAATAGTTTGATTGTTTGCTTCTAGAGTTAATGCAATGAATTTGCCTGAAAATACTGCTAAAGAAACAAAAATTTCTGCTTGCGACTTATGTTTCACCCTGTATATGTGTCTGTCACAAAAATTTATATGCACCATAATTCGAACAGCTGGCTGTAGAAACAGCTTTACTACCTGTGAACTTCGACAGTCCACAATGCATTTTACTCTGTATCGTACTCTTTGACCCCCAAAAACATTTTTTTTTCATGGAATTAATTAAGCTACCTAACTGCGCTTTAAATCCTCATAAAATAGTAGCGAAACAACCGTGTAGGTTGAGATTCATATTATCGCATAAAGTTTATTATCTTACGTAGGTGGATGTACTTTATTACAAAACATTGCAATACATTTCAATTCGATAGATTGATAACAAATGAAGTACGTACAAAACGGGCGTACTCGCAGGAGTTAGTCGAGAAAAACTGAGCTGAATTAAAAGCGACCTTAAACCGAGTATATAAGAGTTAGGTAAAGGTTAAATGGTAAAAAATATTAAATATTGTTTGTTGTTTTAATGATTGATAGTTTATACAGGGTGACTGTTTTGCCGTGGGATAGATTAATAAATGCATTGTCATTGAACGTGTGACTTTGAAAGAAAAACGTATTATAGGAAGGTACATATTATTTGTACAGATCAATGTAGAAAGAAGGTTTTATATTATTGATAAATATGAAGTTTTTGTTTGTTCTCGTGAAAACGAACGCATTTAGGTATTCCAAACTATTACATAAACAATGATCAGGAATCGAAATCTCACGTCGCATTCTTCCTGTGTCCAAATTGGAAATAAAACTTTATACCGCGTTTAGGATATCACTTAGTAGTGGTCTTTAACTGAAATAAGCTCATTTAAAGCAAAATCAAATTATCTGTAGAATCAAAGGTGGCGCTGCCTTCTATATTAACATTTCTTTTTACAACATATTGGCATAGGAATCTTTTAGTTGCGATTTTGTCTACTGAACAAATAAGTTGGCCACCGTACATTTAATTGAGCTACCAATTATACACACGCATCACAATATTGCTAATATCTCGTGCGGGGCGGTACAACAGTCCTTCCTATTTCACCCGCTATGATAATCCCGTTTGCGTTATTGTGTTCCAGTTGAAGGGAAGGATTAACCAGTTTAATTGCTGGATCAAAGGCAGTTGTAATGGAAGTCTACGACCGGCAACGCATTATTAGTCGATATTACAATAGTCACATTCACCATCAGTTCGGACGTGAGCTCGCCTGCAGGTAATGAAAATACTAAAAAAATAATATATCTTCAGAATCCAGAAGAATATTGTAGAGAAAACTCTACAAAAGACCACATGTTTTTCTAACGTTAGTATATTCCGTAAGATGTGTCACACGTTTAATTGTCTTTGAACAGTATTCACCTAATTATAATCAAAGTGTGTCGATCATATGAAAGCGATCTCGGTTGGCGCCGACTCAAGGTTGTCATTGCTTAACTCAGAGCAAGTGGGAGGAGGGAAGGCCGTATTATCGAATTAAGGAATTAAGCTGTCTTTATAACAATGTAGGTTGATATCAAAATGGATTCGATGTAGGATTGCGTTTTGGTTTGGGTGCAGATTGGTTCTTGAAAAAAGGTGAAGGATTTTTATTTTATTTATGTGTTTGAGTGCGAGTGCGTATGGGTTTCTTTGTATACTTGAACGAATGGATATGAGAATTAAAAATACTCTCCATAGAAATAACCACCTGAATACATATATTCTTGAATCATGAGCACACCGGTAAGTAATCAAATAGCTGAAATGTTATAAACATCTTTTTGTAAAATTTGACATATTATGTCTAATGAATATTCGTGAAGTAAAAATAGCACGAGTATTAACTGTTTATGTATATTAGGTTGTATACTGGGTTTAGATGTTTAGTTTTTTTACTGTTTACATGGTCGTAATCCGTGCTTCGCTTATTTATAATTGTGATTGTGATTAGTTCATCGTCTGATGATACGTGGCCGTATATTCTATATATCATCCGTATATAATAACCCGTAGGATTCAGTTGGGATTGCCTTTGTTCTTGTAATTTGACCGACTGTTCCTTCCTGTGAGTGGAACACAATCACGTAGGAAGACGTAGGACAGATTTATTTCTCAACATTGACAATAACTAGTTCTTAATGACGTCAAATAAAACATGACTCTACCACCAGTTCGAAAAACCTTCGTGAAGAAGAACTGGCAAGAAACTTCACAAGTATATGTTTTTCAAAAAAAATTTATAGAGTCTGTTTATGTCTATATAAAATTATTCTTATCTGCATCCGTTAGCTCGGCAAGTCTCCCTCGCCCAAGTATCCAAACGACGAACACCCTCAAACGGCACCCGTTCACGAGTTAACGCCGGATCCAGCCATCGCCCTCCTCAACCATCTTTACAAAAGAACCTCTGAGCCACTTTTTAAATTACATTTTAGTTTATCCGTAAAATTAAAATTTTAAGGATACCTATTTGTTATTGACAGAAACATTCTCCATGATGCATTTTGTCGGCGTTCGCAATCGGATTTCTATATTTGCAAGAATGATGTTAAATTTTGTTTGTAACAGAAAAGAAAAGTCCACTAGAAAACGATTGTAAGCGGAATACCAAACCAACATCATGATCATGCTAACACGAAGAAACAATATAAACAGAATGCATGCGTCTAAGAGGTTTTATCCAATAAACGCGATGGGATTCAGATACGATCAATAAATGCTTTCTAGTTTTATAGACCGATGGTAGATCAGCAGATACGATTGTTACAACGATGGCTGTAGCGAGTGCCGAACGCGAAGACTGTAACTGTTCGCGGCGATTTTTATGACTTAATCAATGAATTTGGGTAGATTTCTAGCAGAATTGTTTTGAAAAATTGATTATAAGCAGTTACAAACAAAATCCTCTCTAAAATACACTTGTAAGTAGATCGAGTGTTATTGATGACTATATTATATATACATATATATATTGATACTAGGGAACCCAAAATAAACATGAACGTTTCAATATAAAATACCTTTGCGTTTTAATATTATAAACGTCAACTGGTTAGGTAGGTACTTCAGGCAGTCTTTATTATAGATAATACTTATTAGTTAAATATAAAGTCGCTTACACATACGTTTCTGAGTGCGTTCGTTACACTCCTAAACATAAATATAAAATCTTCTGTTCATACACACGTTTAAATAGTTGAAAACTACAACAATAACGCCCACTTTATAATCCAGATTTAGGTTACCAATGGAAATGCAGAGTCACATTCTTTACGACATATGTTATTTAATATGCATTATTGATATAAATTCAACTAGACACAAGATTATTCCTTCGCATTTTTCTAATTTATTTCGTACATAATGTTAGTTTTCTATCATAACTTCTTCATCCTAAAAAGCAATATAAACTATTGTAAGATATTACTCACAGGCATGAAATTGCAACACTGTCCAACATATGATTTAAAAACGGATTTTATAGAGCATATATATACTAGGTTTCTATTTATATATTATCGAGTCAGGGTTTTTCAATGCAGCAATATCATAACAAAGGCTCTACACAATGTAAAACTTTATTTGTATTAGTGCAGTACTCAAACGCCACGTGCTATAAGTAAATCTGACGCTTATTATGAAACGAATATATCGACAAAACACCTCAAAAACTTCCATAAACTACCTCTATCTAAATCCCCGGAGGTTTTAATCATATCATTAAAACTTACATGTTCAAGGAAATTCGATGTAATTTCTTTACAACGCAGATATGAATGGTCCGATGGCTTCGATAGTTCCAATCCAGTGGGATTAGTAGCGCCCCCATGGTTGCAGAAAGGTAAGTAACTAAGGCTTCATGTTGTTTTTTATGGAGAAATATGCTTTTCAAATCAAATGAAATAATTTATTTGCACAAATAGTAAATTTTTTGTAGATTGTAAAAAAAAATTAGTGTGCTAGCCATATTCTGCCCTTAAGGCATATACATATACATTACAATAATATTTCATGACATATCATGAAAAATTTTATCTTATAAAATTATTCATTTTTCAGTTATTCTTAATTTAAAAGCATTTATATTCTTAATCTCCTGAATGGTTTTTGGCAATTTATTGTATATTGTAACAAAGAAACTTGTTGAAGAAATACAGTGTCATGAGGTTGAGTAGGTGTTATGCGCGTCACACAACATGGCGTCTCTGAAGTTAGCTGCAGTTCATGTCTAAAGTCTGCTGCCCGCGCCCCGCACCCCGCGCACACCCACGTTCGTGTTCTGTGCGGCGTCTCGCAGATACTTCAGAGCCGCCAAGTTGTGTGACGTGTACTATATGTAGTTGTTTGTTAATTAACTTATGTAATGAGTAGTTTTTAGAGTGTGCTTTCCTTGAGTTTTTGTTGGTATCAGTTTCTTTTGTTATTATTTCCATACATGCGACACGCATGATAGTACGTAGCATCCCCACCTCTGGACATTAGTCGCAGGTAGGTATCTTATTTATCAATATTGAAATGGATTATTGTATCGAGTAGTTTTCAGTTGGAACTGCTGGCTGTTCCACGCAAATGTGGTTATTATAATCAAAGAAGGAAGGCCTGAAGTACTGCCAGAGACGAGATTTAAACAAAAAAGCTGTAAATACATTAAATACTACGATGAAACATTCTTCTTTAAACTTACTTAGTAGGTTGATGTTTTACATTTAATAAAATTAACTCTCCATTATGAATTTGTAGAAGGCGATTATAAATATCAACACATACCTAAGTTTTTAGGTTCCATCCAGTTTTTAACAACTCCTCACCTACAAACTACACCAACTTTAATAATATATTAAAGCCTCTCGGGTATTAAATTTTTTTCCCACCAAGAAGTTATCCAAATTCTGGAAAAAGTAGAAGTCTGTAGGCGCAAGGTCTGGTGAGTACGGTGGATGACGGAGAACTTCCAACCCCAACTCTTGTAGCTTGGAGACCGTCTGCTGTGCAGTATGAGGTCGCGCGTTGTCGTGCAGGAGCAGTGGAGCCGAACGATTGACCAAAGCTGGTTGGAGACGTGCGAGCTTCTCCATCATTGTGTTCAGTTCTTCACAGTACACATCTGCAGTAATGCTTGTCCCGTTTGGCAAGAAGCTGTGATGAATTACACCCGCGTTAGACCACCAAACAGTGACCATCACTTTTCTAGGGGTAAGTTTTCGTTTAGGGCATTGTTTGGGTGCTGAACCAGGGTCCAACCAACTTGCTGAGCGCTTGCGATTGTCAAACAGGATCCATTTCTCGTCACAAGTAACAATGCGGTTCAGAATTCCTTCATTTGTATGCCTGCTCAGCAGTGCAAGGCACGTCTCCACGCGTACTTCGCGCTGGCGGTCATTGAGTTCGTGGGGTACCCATTTGTCAAGCTTTTTTACCTTGCCAATTTGACGCAAATGGACCAATATTGTTTTGATGCTAACGTCGAAAGCTGCTGCTAATTCAGCCGTGGATTGAGTTTCATCAGCTTCCACAATTGCCTTTAATTCGTCATTGTCGACCAAAGTTTTCGGACGACCACGGGGTTCATTTTTCAGGTCAAAATTTCCAGAACGGGAGCGGGTAAACCAATAACGGGTGGTGCGTTCGTTTGTAGTGTTCGCTCCGTAAACGTCGTTGATGTTGCGTGCCGCTTTGCTGCCACGACGGTACTCATACTCGAATTTTTAACTTATCCATGATGACGAAAAATGTTCGAATGCGTTGAAAACAAAACGCTAACTATTAAACAAATGACGATTTTAGAAAAAGAATTCCATGTTTGTCAAATAAAATTAATTTGAAATTAGAATTATCAGTCAAAAAAAAAAATATTTTCATTTGAAATGGCCAGTACGGCAAAACGGCAGTTTCATAGGTAAAGACCTATTATTATATACGCGATGGTAATTTTGTATTCGACTTGGTTATCTCGAAACACCAATAGTGATGTACTCCAGTGGTTAATTTATGTAACGCTCTCTGCTTTTAGATAATGATTTTACCATTACGAAAAATACAAATTATTTGGATCATAAATTTTTTATTGGAATTGCAAAAGGTTTATTTACCTTTTGGGTATTTCATGAATTTTACATTCCACTGGCGTTGACTCGTTTTTTAAAAAAGGAAAATACAGCACAATGTACTTTATTAGTACGTAAATGAATTCAAAACTAATCGTGATACTAAATAAGTTTCATTTGTTTTTTTTTTAATTTATTTGGTTGTTTATTTGCACTTATGTATCAGAAACAGAAAAATTAATTTTAAAGGCGACTCGTGAAATCGTCTCCGCAAGCTTGAAAGCCCCCCGGGAACACGGATAAAGTACCAAAAAAATTCTCTAAGGATAGTAACGTGAAATGCAAAAAAGATTAATTTCCATAAAGTCACAATAATAATATTTATTTAACCCGAATTTTAAACAGGAATAAAGTTGCCTGTCACCGGAAACGGACCCGGCCCCTCTTACAACCTGTTGGTTAAATCAAGCATTGAGCCCATGTACTGAGGTACACGCAAGCCGCAAAAAAAGTAAAAATAAATACAGGAAACATGAGGTTAACCTCCGAATCCACATTAGCAATGTGTTTTTATTTTTTTCTATCATGTTTTATAGTAAAAAAAATCTTAGAAAAACAAAGAACAGACTGCTCGAAATCGCGGTTCTTATTAAGTATGTTGTAAAAAAACGCCGTACTTTTGAAACGTATTATTTGAAGACGTAAAGAAAACGATAAAACGTAATTATGCTTAATATTGAAACCAAAAAATATTTTGTGTGATTTTAAGGCATAACAGCTATATATAACACTTTTTAAGAATTGGTTCTAAAATGTTAATCAAATTGTAGACCTTCCAAAAGCGTTTTAGATGTGAAAAGCAATAGTGACTTTCTTCAAATATTACACACGCAAATGTAACACTAATTACAATATGAAATGAGCGTACCCGTGTGTGCAACCATTCATACCTTCTCACCTAAATAGATAGAAAACTTATCTTAGCTATAGGAAGGTATTAAGTTCACGTAACACTCTATAATGCCTTAAGATACAGCTATCTAATACAATTTATTACGCAACAAAGCATTATCCTTATAATCCAATTGAATTAACGGTTACTTGAAACTTACTTTTTAGACACTACCGTTTTGTAAGGCTTCACTTGGTTTCCTGGGGCTTCAGAAACGTTGTTTTCGTGGCTCGTTTCTTCTTAATCTTCTTGAAATTAAGTAGGTAAAGCCTCGCTTATGTGTCGGGCAACAAAAAGTCTTAAAAGCACATTTACGGAAAGAAAAACCTTAAATCACAATGCACTCGAAAAAAAAAATTGCGCTCAGCTTCGGTTTTATTTTTATTTAATCACTGGAAGAAGTAGAAGGCAATAGTCCTGAGGTAAATAGAGCCTTTGTTTTTTTTAATAGTGTTAATTTAAATTGGGGCAGTGGATTTTTCGGCGCGGCCGAACGGGGCAGAACACAGGCGGATGTGCGCGGGCAGCCCGCTTGCCTGACTGTTGCGCTCGCCTTTAACTAGTGCGGGCGTGGTGCTCGATTGTTTATTCATCGATGTTGCTATGACGACTAATTTATTTTGTATTAATTAATGATTTTGCAGAGTTTTGTTATGTGTTGTTTTTGTTATAAAACATAATGTGCAAGGGGCAAATGTGAAATTAACGAAATTATGAAGTTGTAGACAAACTACTATTTGTGTAAAATGAATTAAGGGAAAATATTTGCAGTACACAAAAGTAATTGAATTATACAAACCTTATATTGCGTATTATTTACAAAACATGAGCCTAAGTGGGACACCTAGCAGGACTTGGTGTTCTGTACAATCAGATAGTTTTGTAACAACTGTAAATACCTATCTTTATCTTACTGTCGCACAATATGCCATCTTAAATAAAGTATTTACAAAATTGTAATATGTAAACAAAATAAAGATAAACTCGAAAATTATCGATAAAAACATCGAGCACAACCTACCATGACTCACCATCGCTCTCAACAACAGAACGAATCTATCGGAGCAAAATGACGTAAGCGCCCTCAGAAACGCAAACAAAAGTACTTTTCTACCTCTACGATTTGAATACAAAAAATATATATTATAGTTCTCGTGCGGTTGGCATTTATGTCCTATTGTGATTGTGTCGGTTAGGCAGAACAATGAACCTGTAATGTCGAACTAGACCAAACACCGGGCTTAAGTTTGTATAGACGCCTTATTTTAGGTCTTTTCTTTATGTTTATGGTAGTTTGAAAGGTCACGTGTCTGTTTGTTTGAAGGTTTTGCTTAATGGTGGGGAAAGAGTTTTTGTTGAGTATTGAGTTTTTTCTTAACATGATTCAAGTACTATATGGTCGTTTAAATATGACAAGATAAGGTAGAGTTTAGTTCAGAAAAATGGTTATTAAAAGTTTAACGTTACACAGTAAACCATTAGTATAGTAAACTATAGTACATTTATATTCAATCTACAGGAAATGTTGAAGGTTCATCTCGCTCCATCCTTTATATAACATTATATACTTTTATAATGGCAAAGAAATTAATACAAACCTAAAATCATAGTTAAACTTTAAACCAACTCCTCTTACGACAGTACTTCTGAAATCAATTGCGATCATATATTTATAAAATTATAAGTTCTCTTAGAGTTTGTCTTCTATCTTTGCTGATGGAAAGTGATGTTTCAGACGTAGAAACAGGTAGTACACATCACGTAGATCAGCTCTGAAGTTGCTGCGAGCCGCCGCGGAGAACACGAATATAGGGGGATGCGGGGAGGGGGGCGCGGGTGGCAGTCCTTAGACATGAACTGAAGCTAAGTTCAGAATCGCCGAGTCATGCGACGGCAAGAAACACAAATCTACTCTACTTTTTAATATGCTTGGTGATGCATTTGTGCTTATTATTATGACGGCGTATTTACAAACATTAAAATTCTACTAAAATTAAATTGAAAGAATTAAGTACATCCAAAAGTTTTCTACCAGCACAAATTATTTTGTTTGCACAAATATAGACGTTAAATAATTCATGACTATACCACCAGGTCGGAAAAACGAACTTTGGCCCCCGTTCACGATTTACGCGGGATCCAGCCATCGCCCTCCTCAACCTTAAGACTCCTCCTACCTCCTCAACAGAGTAAGTAAACCCACACCAAAACTCTAGTTAAACTTTAATGAGCCCCGTGTCGTCATTGCCACGTGATACACCTACGGACAAACAGACAGTTATACAATTGTAGGGTACCCGCGTGAGGAACTGGTCCAGTAATAAATTGACAAGCGAAAGGTTAGTCGAAAACGACATTTGGACAAAGGACATAATGGTCTTTTGTGTATGTGTCATGGCTTTTGTTTAAACTATTATAATATATAAGTGTTGTTTTGTTTTTAACGGGGATTTTGCGATGTTTTGAAGCTGTTTTATAAGTGGTAAGTTAATGGTTTTTAACGTTTTTAATGGTTTAAAATGGTTGCTTTTTTTAGAAGAACTTATTTATGTAGACGCAGGATCTAGAGGCGATTTTGAAAGTGTTTGTACAACCCCCAGCAAAAATAATATGCAATGAAGAAAAAACGCCTAAAAGGAAAATAATGAACTATATAGACTTGCGATCTTCACTAATTGTGTACAAAATTAAATTGTTTCTCTCCCCGTCAGGTTCAGGACCTTTAACGATTTTCACACATGGCCTTTGTCGCTTCTAGATAATGTCCTATGTTGAAAAATATAGTAAATCCAGATCACTAGCTCCAGAATTTATCCACTACAAACTAACAAAGAAATAAACAAATTAAAAACCCCAGACAAACACCTTCACTATATGGCCCCAAATTAAGCTAAGCTTGTGTTATGGATGACCATACAGCGAAAATACATATACTCCTACTGACTTTAATTGTTTTTAAAATACAATTTTTTTTACTATAACACATCACACAAAACCTCGGAGACTAAAAAGATAATAAATTGACTTCATTTTAACTCAACGTACACATTAAGTTTGTCAATTCAATTTTTGATTAACCCTTTCTCTCTAATACATAAGACCGCATTTCGCATAGACTTCTCCAACCCAAAACGCACTTAAAAGACCAACGCCGTATCGAAACATCCTAAATATTTTTTAGTGTTTTGTAACTATGAGACCTTGGACTCAGTTTTTAAAGTCACGAATTAAATAATAGCATGGTTGTGTCTGCAACTTTAGAACTTATTTTGTAAGGGGCGCTGTTGTTACTCACAAAAGATTTCAACGAAGCGCATCGCTGGATTTTATGTCTTTTTTTCTTTTAAACTTGTTTTTTTTTGTTATGAATTAAACTGTGGAGGAATAATGAACACATGTATAATGAGTGAAATACCACTAGAAGATCAAGATTATGTAGGGAAGGTAGGTATAATAATAATGATAAATCTCCAGATAAACAGACCAACTTCTGTTCACTGTATGGACTTACGACCATACAGTGAACTATAATAAGTTTGTTTTGGATTTAAAGTTAATTAACAGGCTTTAGTATTAAGTTAATTAGTATTTTTACCTACTAATACGTGCGTAATGTGTCTGTACACAATATTATTTTTAATTTTAAAAAATACTTTAGGTAATACGCAATTAGTTTGGATAATAACTCTAAAATCATAAACAAATATAATATAAACGTTTACAAATAGACAAATTTTTTTTTCATACTCTTTTAACAGATTAACTTATTGATTTGATTACATTTTTGGTGGGTTGGGTATTGTGCCGTTAGTAGTGCTATCAAAATGCCAAGATATATTGGCAACCAAAAGCTCAATATGGATGCTCTAGTTCTTTTTATTATTTCTAAGAGGCGAAACTAGGCCAAACATTTGATCTTTCTTTTGTATTCACGACCTTGTTATAGTTATTGTTCAAAACGTATGACTGCTTACGAAGTACATTGTGTGTTATTTAACGTGAATATATTGACGTCTCTTTAAAAAATACTTTTTATCAACCTTTATTATATTATTATATTACCGTAATATATTAACCGTTTTACAATGTCAAAAGTTCTCTCATTTTGTAGAGAATCAAAACAAACTCGTATTTAAAAAAGTACTTTGATCAATAAATACATCGATGTTTCTTATCTTTAAAATAACATAATTCAGCCCAACACTGTGCAACTCAGCTATTTATAAACTAGCAGCTACTAACGCCATCTGCTACGAGAGGTTGAAACTTAATCGATATTTCATATAAGACTCTATAAAGAGCCTTCACGTTAGCTAAAGCTTCTATATGCATCGCTAGATGTCGTAAGTAAATATTTTGCTTAAAATAACATTTTAAACATTCCTTGCTTAAATTAATTAGTACATTATACAAGATAAAAAAGAAAAAAGACTTAAACCCATTTATGTACCAATAGATATCATATAATTAGGGGTAATACCACAGTAAAGATTTTGTAGAGATTTGTGTGGAATCAATAAAATCGTTCGCTTCGGATATTTTGCTTTAATTGCACTTTCTATGAAATTCGCAAAGTTTACGTCTGCGTTTAATAACCCGTCATAAACGTGAAACCTACAAGTGATACATCAATTCAAGATTTATCAGTATTATACTTTATACGAAAAATGTTCTTAATATTTATTTTTATTTGTGTATTACAAAAATCTTACCCCTATAATTACAGGCAAAGACCTTTAAATTATTGCAAAAGTTAGGTTTTGTTATTAATTTCTCAAAAAGTTCTATAGAACCTCAAAAAACTTGCAAGTTCTTAGGTTTTGTGTATAATTCTTCGAATCTAACAATATCATTACCTATTGAAAAGCGAATTGGCATAAAAAATTTACTTACAAAATTTGTAAAGTTACCACCTTGTACAATCAGAGAGTTTGCACAACTTATAGGGACACTTACATCGGCTTGCCCCGCAGTAAAGTATAGTTGGATGTATATTAAGATTTTAGAACGAGAAAAATTTCTTGCTTTACAGAAATATTATGATTTTGATAGAAAAATTATATTACCTAATAATATATTAGAAGATTTAAATTGGTGGATTACAAATATTCCCATTGCATATAATTCGATTAAAACAGAGGACTATATATTAGAAATATTCACGGATGCTTCTAGAACTGGTTGGGGTGCCTTTTGTAACGGTGAAAGAAGAAATGGTGGCTGGAAAAATTCTGAACTTTCATTTCATATTAATTACTTAGAGCTGCTTGCGGTTTTTCTCGGATTAAAAAGTTTCGCTTCCAATCAGTCAAATTGTTCCATATTATTAAGGGTTGATAACACAACAGCGATAAGTTACATAAATCGTATGGGTGGTATTCAATTTCCTCATTTGAATAATTTATCACGATCAATTTGGCAATGGTGCGAGAAGATAAACATCTGGATTTTTGCATCATATATAAATACTAAAGAAAATACAATAGCAGACGAGGAATCTCGAAAATTAAACACAGATATAGAATGGCAATTATCAAGAACAGCGTTTAATTCAATTATTGAAAAATTCGGTACCCCAGAAATTGATTTGTTCGCTTCTCGTACTAATGCCAAATGTTTAAAATATGTATCTTGGCGTCCTGATCCAGACGCCGTGCGGATTGATGCCTTTACCTTTAGTTGGGCTGACCTTTTCTTTTATGCGTTCCCGCCATTTGCGTTGATTTTAAAGGGTATCTTAATTTTCCCACTCTGGCCTTCTCAAGCCTGGTATCCTAAGTTAATTAATATGCTGTCAAGTGATTTAATAGTTTTAAACCCCAATAAAAATCTGTTGCATTCCCGTTCCAGAGACAAACATCCACTCCACAAGACGCTTACCCTGGGTGCCGCAGTACTCTGCGGCTCGCATTTATCCAGCGAGGGACACCGTCCTCCGCCCTCGATCTCATGATAGCTTCTCTGTCTAATAATACTGTGGCTCAGTACAATGTTACATATAAGCTATGGTGGCAGTTTTGCTTAAATCATAATGAAAATCCATTTCAAGTATGTATTCCCCTCATTTTAAGTTTTTTATCGGAACAGTTTGATAAGGGAGTTGCCTATGGATCTTTAAATTCCCATCGATCTGCCCTATCGCTACTCTTAGGAAGTAATGTTGGAACAGACGATAACATTAAAAGGTTGTTAAAAGGCGCATTTAAAATAAGACCTAACATACCAAAGTACACTAGCACGTGGGACCCTCAAGTAGTGCTTGATTTAATATCTAACTGGTACCCTAATCAAACACTTCCAATAGAGAAACTTACAAAGAAACTAGCGATCCTTTTAGCTCTTTGCACTGGTCATAGGGTGCAAACCCTGTCTTTAATAAAAACTCGTAATATTAAGTTTACAGTTAATGGTGTAGAAATTGTCATCACAGATATTGTAAAAACATCTGCTCCAGGTCGAGAACCGCCAATATTAAATCTTCCCTATTTTATTGATAAACCCAGCATTTGTCCAGCTACTATAGTTAAAGATTATCTTTCCGTTACTGAAAATATAAGACCCCAGACAGCAGCTTACTTATTCTTGACTTTTAAAAAGCCCTATAAGTGTCCTTCTGCGCAATCTATCAGCAGATGGATTAAGCAAATGATTCAAGCGAGCGGCGTGGACGTGGCGACGTTCAGCGCGCATAGCACCCGGCACGCCGCCACGTCCAGCGCTGGTCGCGCAGGCCTCTCCGTAGAGGCTATCAGGAAAGCTGCTGGCTGGACAGCAACATCTCAAACTTATGCAAAATATTATTGTCGACCACTTCTAGAAATAAATACATTCGCAAGCTCTGTTTGTAACTCTAATATGACCTAATTAGTTTATTTTTTACTTTTACTTTTAGTTGATTAAAATCAAGACTGTTAAACAGAAATCATGCAATAAATAAGTATGTTGTACTTTATGTTATGACTTTATTTTTAATTACCTGTTTGCCAAAAACCTGAAACATTTAAGTCTTTAAACATCTACGTTGTTAACTATATATGAAGAATGAAGCAATGAAATGTAATATATGATCAAACGAACTTACTAAAGTGAAGTTCGATCGATATTATATGAATTGCTTCATTCGAATATATAAACACCCCCCCTCCCAACGCCCAAGAGTTTCAGTTTTTTTTTTGGATCAACTCTAAAAGAATGACGCTAAGTAACAGAGGCCAGGTAGAGGATGGCAGGGTGGGTAGTTGTAAAAGTCAATTAAATTATATTTTTTTAAAACGTGCGAAGTTGCCTTGTAGGGTAGGAGTACTACGTTGTT
This sequence comes from Marasmarcha lunaedactyla, assembly GCA_923062675.1. Lineage (NCBI taxonomy): Eukaryota > Metazoa > Arthropoda > Insecta > Lepidoptera > Pterophoridae > Marasmarcha > Marasmarcha lunaedactyla. Next base: position 5,559,343 of record OV281344.1, read on the forward strand.
AACTATATATTCGAATGAAGCAATTCATATAATATCGATCGAACTTCACTTTAGTAAGTTCGTTTGATCATATAATATATATTATATCCAAAATAATAAGGAAATATTTCTATTATCTTGTAGTTGTTTACGTAATAGTAAATAAATTTTAATGCTGGCAACTTGATCCTCTCTTAAATAAAGGTCTTTGTATTGAAACAACTATTGAAATTTAGTGCAAATGAAAGAAAATTGTTTTAGAAAATTAAGGAAATGGTTATCTGGACTTCTTTAATGTTAGGCATAATTCAAAAAAAAATTAAGATTTTATAACCCGGTTTCAAATTATAATTGATCAAACAACATTTTTAAGTAGGTTTAAGTTTTTGCTTTTATCGTTTTTTAACTTTTGAATTAATTTAAAACCGGTACAGTTACAAATACTCTATTCAAAAAGCGATTCTAGTTAATTTTGTACTTAAAATACCAAAATAGTGTATTTATAGATTCATAAACTTAAGATATGCACAAGTATAGACTACTAAAGTGTGAATAGAAAAAATATGTATCCAGAAAATGAAGCAGATCCGCTAAAAAAATCTATCAAGTTGCTACATTCTATCAGCTGAATTGGTCATCAAAGGCAGCCATTTTGTTATAAGACAATTGTTTTAAAAACTTCTTTCTCTTAGTGAATTTAGAAGCTTTATTATAAACTGTTCTGAATATTTGAATGAGGATCGTGAAACTGTAATGGTGTGCGTTGGCCTTTATCTTTTGGCAACACAACCCTTTTTTCGGATAAACTACTATTCTGGCGGCATAGATACATTTCAAAGTTGGGCTTTTGGAATGTGAACTTACTTTTTAATACCTTTGTCAGCTTTCTTTATTTGGTATTTTGTGATTTTTTTGCTCTGGTACATAATTTTAACGCTAACTACGAGCAGTTTAATGATTTATTTTTAATAATTCAATAAGTCTAGAATCCTAAAAAATCTAGCGAGATAAAAGAACAGATGTAGTATATGAGTCAAAGTTCGTATTACATAACAGTGCTGGATTGGTTAAAAGAAACCCCCAGGCGCAGTAGTTCAGACGCTGACTTCTCAATCTAAGATCGGATCTTACCTCAGTGCTGCCTCATGTGCCAAGGCATGGCAAAGCACCACTAAGTATACATCTTTACTACATCTTACCTAATCTAAATCTTTATTAATTTCACGTCGTAATAGAAATATAAACCGCACAGGTGAAAATTAACTTATTTAATAATATGAAGATGAATAATAAGTTATTTATGTATATGTACAGGTTGTAGTATACAGTGATGGTTATGATTTTACATTGTCTTCAAAAGAATTAAAAACCAACTGTAAGTAAATCAAATTATTTCATATACAAGTAAAAACCTTCATATATAACCAAAATACACTAAAACTAGAAGGCGTTCGAAAAAAAGGCAGTGATCATTTCGAAAAGTTACTCAATCAATAAAAACGGTGATTATAAAGTTATATTTTTAGAAAAATTGTTCCCATTGTTTTATAAATAAATGTTTCGCAAATCACAGCTGTTCATGCAATGCAATCGGTAATAATTCTGTAATGATTTCCGCTCGATCGGTCCTGCGCTGTCTCGTTGTTAGCTACGGGAAATAGTTAGGCCTTCAGACTTTAGGTTCAGTAATAGTTGTCTTAAGTATTAAGGGCCCTAGAATGGAAATAATCGTAAGCTTGCTTGACTTTGTAGTTCAATCAATACTATATCTAATTGTAAAGGGAAAAGGTTTGTTTGCCTATTTTTATGTAATTGCAAGTTTGTGAAACGGCTGATCCCAATTTAAATAATTTTGGCCATTATTGAGATCTAAGTTACCTTACATTAAGCAAGGGTAACTTGGGTAATAGTTTGTCCTAAAATTCGTCGACCTCTAATTTAGTGTGACATTATGCGAAAAATTTGGTGTTAGGAAATTATTAAGTTCAGCATATTTACCCTTTTATCTGCCTATTTTTAGTCATCAGGACGGTGGCATCGTGCAAAGTTCTCTTAGCAATCCATTTGACCATTTGGCTAACACTATGCAGCAGTGAGAATCCACTGAATTTTATCATAAACTAACGATGTCGATGGATGAATTGGCACGTCTGGTAGATCTCCCTTATGTAAAACATAAAAAAAATGTAATTTAATTCTTTATTTGCAAATCCAGAAATACGAAAAAGAAAAACGAGGAACAGAAAAGAATTAAAGAGCGAACTTAACGCTCAAACTGCTATGTACCTACATAGGGCAAAGTTGCCGAAAAGTTGGCTGACCTGCTGAAAAGGATCGCTGATTAACGTTGTGCAAAATAAGTTTCAAGTTCATTCACCAATCGTTCAAGTTCATTCACCAATCGTTCAAGTTCATTCACCAATCGTATTGATATTTTATTAAAGAGTCGTAAAACCCCCTGACCCCCATAGTCTCAATACCAAAAGCCTCAAAAACGTAACCATTAAAAAATATTTAACGCATACCCTCAATTAAGTGTGCAAGATTGATAAATTTTATAATTATTTTAAAATTTATAGTAATACATAGGTACACTATGTATATTTTATCTTCTGGTTAACATAAACACTATAGTCAGTGTCTTGAAGTGTTAAGCTCTGTCATATATGACGATGTGGCATTACAACTCCTACATACATTTTTTCCATTCAGCTGTCAACGAACAAGAAACGGATGTGATGGTAGGTAACAACCGTGGCCATGGACCTAGACAAGACATACATATTCAGTGTTGTAATATAGAGATTGTATAACTGCGTTAAGTTAACCCTAATCTAATTATGTAATAGTTAAGCCTTGGTGGATTTTTTGCTTATTTGTATATTTACTTACTGCAAAATTTGCCAAATAAAGATGATAAACAAATGAATACAGTAACTATCTAACTTTTCAATTGGCAAATGAAGATAATAGTTGGATAACATTCCATCTTGTTTAGGAGGCTACTTTTTGAACTTTCACAAAAAATTATCTTGTTAAAAATAAATTGACAGGGGATGAAAAATATTTCAATAGTGTAAAACAGACACGTAAGAAATTGAAAATCCTGATAATATCTAAGATGAATGCTTGCTTTTAATTATTTATGCTGAATTATTTAATAATTGACAAAAATAAGTAAAAATGTTCTTAATGAGCATTGAGATAAAACATTATTTTTATTGAATGTATATTCTGAAAAGGCCTTTGGTACATAGACCAGGCAGGCGTTTTAACATTGCTTATTTGATTATTTAAATATTGAACGAAATTAGCCATTATGCCTCGTGATTGAAATTCATACTGCACATGAATTTTAATTACGAAAGCGTAGCCATGGCTAAAAGCTTTTACGACACATCATTCACTTATTTGTCTAAATAAAACGCAGCTTTCACAAAATATTTCTCCAAATCAATTAACAAGCATATAGTTCTGCGCAAACGCAGCTGCCATCAAAGCAACGAGCCGAAAGTTCACTGGTTTTTCTTGTTTTCGGCATAAAAACTAATATCATCCGTGATATTGCTATCTAGATTTAAATTTCTTTAAAGATAACGATGATAGGTTCTGTAACAGGTTGAGACGAGCGATAGCTGTTTTTATATGTCTTCCTAATATAAAAGTGTGTGAGAACTTGCAGATTACATTTTCATTCAGGACATACAGCCTTAGCTATCTGTGATGAACTATGGTTTTCGAAATTCGAATTTGTTTACCAGGTGCAATAGACAGGATGTCACAATGTTAGAACTTCATGAGCTGTGGTAACCAAGTTTTATTAAACTTTTCGTAAAAAAGCTGAAATTAAAATAAAAGCTCAAATAAACACAAATTGTACAATACCTAAGAAAGTACATATTATATGTATAGCCCGCTGGTAGAATCCATAATATACAAAATATCTATATATTTTTTCTAAAGATTTAAAATAAAGATTTCATTATTGGTAATTTCAAATACAAATTTCAACTTTAGCTTTTAAATATTAAAACCAAAACGTTACAAAAATAACTTTCGGTACCTACTCTTTTTTCAAAAATGACCTAAACATTTGTTAGCAAACATTTAGATTATGACGTGAAAGTCCACTACATAATAGATTTGAACCCCGGCACCTCTAGTGTGCCATAGAGGGTTTCTTAACCATACTAAAAGGTTATCAAATCATATTATTTCCGAACTATTAAGTTCAGCTCATAAAGAACATAGAGGTCATAATAATCAACGTCGTGTCTACCACCTACATGATCAGATACTCGACTGTAATTAAAAAAAAAAAGTACTTCCGTATTTCTTGACAACCTGTTAATAATACGTTTTCGCTCAGAACTTTTAAAAACCTGGTAAGATTTTTTGATATTCTAGACTTGCGTTAACAAGTAATATTATAGTTTATTTCCTCCATTGTTGCGTGAGACCTACGAATTAAAATCACATCCATACGTCGATGAATCCAATGTTTTTTTGTGTGAAATGAATGGCTTATTGTTTCGATCGATTTCGTTTTCGTTTATTAAGTTGTTATGTTGGATGTTTCGAATGACTGTAGTTTGTGTGGCTTGTTAAGCACTTGAAGATGCGTATTAACTTGGAATTAAGTTGTGAATAGTGAACTGGGTGCATTTTACAGATTTTATTTGTACTACGACTGGTATTGTTACATTTGCAATAAAATAAGTTAAAGGTTAGATTTCCAGTTGTTATGTAATGAACACCTACAAAGTTAATCATCCTTTGCCCGCGACTCTGGTCGTGTAAATACCTGTATTACACTTTATGTTAAAACCTACGAATATTCTGATTAGCATATTCGTAGTTATGTTCACGAACTTTCACATGTAGTTACTAGTTGAGATACAAAACTTTTGTATAACTCTATGTTTGTTACGAATTCACATTGGAGGAGCTGATAGGTATATGACCTGCGCTAAGCCCTGGCTTGTCCAGGGACAAACGATTGGGTTAAAAAATAACTTACCACTTTTCGACGACATCTTGCGTCGTCGCGCCGAAGCTCTCTTCACAACATTAGAAATAGATTCTAACTCGCTGCCGGAATCCCATCTCGGTCTTTGTGGAAGCGAGCGCATCGCACGTCCGTCGTCCTCGGTGTCTCTATCGCTACTGGTGGGTGGGAGATGCGACTCGTCACTCTCCGGAGGAAAATCTTTGACTACCCTCACATCTTTATTGAAAACACCTATCGACACATCCATATCATCTCTAAATGTAAACGGATGAGTTAACGTTCTTTTTATGTTATTTCTCTTATGTTTAGTTTTAACCGATCCTTCTGAGAGCGATCTCTTTCCTATTTTGTAGTCTTTTAAGTCTCTTGTGCATTTTAGATCGGAGGGAGATAGAGACTTTTTTCGGCAGTTTCTCTTCTTTACGCTTCTGCGTTGTCGTGTTGGATCTCTTGTTGATTGCATTCTGGCTACATTTGCGCCTGCTGAAATGAGAAAAATGAGACTTTCAGTTTCGTTATCAGAACTGTTTTTATTGTCATCATTATTATTTTCACGTGACAATTTTTATAATTTACTTAAGTTTGTCATCTGTGTAACAGTCGCTGAAGTTAATAAGTTCATATTACTTGTTCAGAAGTAAACTAGAGTCAGGTTAGAGGCTATTGGGCTATTCTTCCGTTTGATTGTTTTATTAAGTATCGTAGTAAAAAAACGGAAGGGAGTTAAAATATAACAAGGTATGGCCAATAACTTTGTAAACTTAAAGCAGCGATTCCTCACTTTCTAAGAACAACTCGAGTTCAGGATTTTAAGTGTGACACGAGAGAAAATAAGAGCGAATTACTTATTATATTACTTTATCATCACAAGTCGGTAGAGTTTAAAACAAAGATCTAGCAAATTTTTTATAATTTATACAAAAAAATCACAAACTACATATTATTACAGCTTATACTATAGCGATATTCAACTATAAAACGCAAATCTACTGAGAGATAATATGAGGCTGCTGAGACAAGCACAAAATCCCAACACTTATTGCTATGTATGAAATATAACACGTTTCAAGATTCGGGGTCAAAAGACTATAAGTACGCATCAACTGGAATCGTTACGGACAGGTATGCATTTAAACAGTTTCAAAACCTTAAAAATTAAAAAATACATTTGCAAACGAAACAAACTTCAATTTAATTATTGCGCTCTCAAGTACGTAGAATCATAACTTTGTAAGCAATAAAAGTTTTACGCAAAATTTTAATCCAGATCCAGTACTAGTGAAATAATAACGCAACGCAAATTACCTTTCAAAATAACCGCAACCGCAGGCCGAAGAAATTTGCGTTATCTACACTGCACAAACAGAACAGATCAGATATCAACGTTACACAAAACAAACATTTATCAAAACGTCCCTGGATCACTTCACTATCTATGCAAAAACATTAATTACATCGCAAAACTGATCAACACTCATTCTTGTTACGTCTTTTTCCACTGCACATCTTATTATTTTTTTCAAAAGGCGCAAGTCATATAGCCTATTGTTGCTAATGGAATGCACCGCGTTCGGAATTTAAAAAGTTAGAGGTCACTGATTGTAGATTGCGCGCGTCTTTTAGCAGCGCGCGAAACGTCCGTATCCGAGCTAACTGCTAACGAGACTGGCTTTATAATTTTCACATACGACATCGCGGTAACACTGCAGTTTAATTATGTATTTAAACAAAAAAGCAGGCTATTTGCAATTTTAATGCAGATCTTTGGTTTTTGTTACAATTTAATACTGGTTTGCTTACTACGTGCTTGCGAACAAGGCTAGACTCAGATTAAATAAGTAGATATATATTATAGTATTATTACATTAAAAAAGTTAAATTTTAACGAACTCGGGACGAAAGAATTTATCATTAGCATAAAAAAATTAAGATTTTATTGGACTCTACATATTTTGAGACCTAATCACGAGCAACCTAAATCACGTACTTACGTTGCACGGCATAAAAATATTGTAAAGAATGCGATCAAAACTGTGCAAATCTGTGATAGCCTATGAAGTAATGCTTTTGCCAGTCGTGAAATTTCCTATCAAAAAGTGGTTCTGCATTTTTTTAAATTTAGAATAGCAGACATATCACAAGATAACGGTTTTGGTTGTTTTCTGTTTAGTCTATTTGTTTGAACAGTATTATTACGTCATGCTTCTGTTGACTGTGTCAACGTTTGTTTTAGTTTTCAATAAGAATCGGAAACTTTGGATATGATATGGATGGAGTATCCAGATAATTTTCGTTTAATAATAATAATTTACGTTGAATAGATATGTTCCTAGTGAAAATCTGATTTTCTTATATTAATCTTGGCAAGCATTATTAATTTATATAAAACACGAAATCATTAGCTCACATATTTGCATAGAAAGTGTTCAGGATATAATTATTATAAAATTCCGGACATGCTACTTATTTACAATTTGTCATAAATGTTTTTAAACTATGATAATTTCAATTATTGGAGTGTAATATAAATAATTATCTTCAGAAAAGTTATCTATCTAACTAGGTACATTTACTTTCAATTTTCTGTACTTTTCCGATTAACTTGCATCATACGTAATTTATTTTTAAAGTTTGTAGTCATTGTAAATGCGAAACTAGTTAGAACGAAAATATTCAAAATATATAAAAATAGTACACCTCAAACTTGCAAGTGTAGGTTTGCCTTTTAATAATTCATTCACTCTTTGTCTTGTAATTATTCATTCATTCCGCAAGTTAATACATGAATGTACACTTCCACCAACTTATGCGGTCAGTAGCAAAATCTAGAACTAATAATTGATAAATGTCACGCTACATTTGCCCGTAGAACGAGCGCCACCCTTTTACTGAACAGACAATTTGGTCGGACTGTACAGTTATACCCAGCAGAGTGACAGCTCATCTTCACATAAACACATATATTGGGTTACGTACTTCTCATGGTTTTGAACAATAGTGATATTATCACGTTTTATCTACCCTACCCCGCCATGTTTGGTATTTACTGTACATATCTTGTCTTTTGTTGACTTCAGGTTTTGAAGTAATTTAGGTGTGTTTTTTTGTAAAAAGATACGGGTTCGGTAATTCAGGGGTTAGGCTTCCTTAAAGGGCGTTTACTTATGTAATGCACGATATTATCTTTCTAATGTACGATGTAATTTAAATGCCATTCTTTTTAGCGAAGTAAATATAAGAATACTTAACAGTTAATTAAGGCTAGTTTCAAAGATAACCATAAAACTAATGAGTAAATGACTTTTCTTCTATTTTCATAACAGAACCAATAAACAGCAGTTAACATGGAAAGGCCTATAGTAACTTGTACCTCAAATGAGATTATAGCAAAAGAATCCCTACTAGGAACTTGCTTAAATAAAATAAAAACCTTGTTAACATCTAAATAAATAATGCATTTACCTTTAAAAAGGCAATGGCGCTTAAAGAATTTGCGTCCCAGGATGGAAGGTTTATTTGTTATTGTAATCGACGTATTGACTGATTAAAATGTCAACGAAGAGTGTTACAATTGCTAGTTTGAATTTTTTATCCTATATACTTTAATGGATAATCAAAAATTTTAGTTCTCTTGTTATGTTTTCCATATTGGTGGATTAAAATGGTGGGTACCTACAATATAAATTTTATTTGGTGTTATTTTGGTTAACAGGCGGGGTTCATAGATAGTTAAATTATAAGCTTTGTATTTCTTTCTTTAAAAAAATGCGGCAAAATTGGGAAATTGCAGATAATCCGTATATGCGGAGTCTAATTATTATAAACAACAGATAAGAAAAGGTTATTGTAGTGATTAAGCATTTTTATGTTATTAATGCAGAAAGCTAATTTCAAAACTTTTCTATTATTAGATATAAAGCAACAGACATATAAGTTATTTCAGTCCAATACAACTTAAAAGCAAAGTACGAAGTGCTTAAATGGTTTCACCTGAAATACCACAAGTGCTTAGATTTCAACTGTCGATAAGAGCAAAAACAATTGAATATACAATTCAATTTTAGAACTTTCATTTTTGTAACCAATAAATTGTAAAGAACAATACTTGCGAATCTTTCCTCTGGAAGGTGAGTCCGATGTTTTATATCGGCAAAGACCATACATACGTTAGACGCAACACGCTAGTTCACTTGTGATCTGCTCAGTTTCGTCAAATATAGCGTTAAATCAGGCAAATAGGTACTTATTACTAATGTCAAAATCTATGTTGTCTTTTCACTAACATGTTAGCATTTTACGGTATGTACGTTGTATGTAAAACTGATAGTATGCATAGAAGTGAAAGAAAAAAATTATAAATACAGGAATAATTAATAAAACAATTCACGACAGCCATATAATCCCACTACAGGGACGTCAGCTTCACCCAACTAAAGGTTGGTATTACACACTTGCCTACTGCGGGTTGGCAGGATGTACACATACCTTTGAAGTAATTACTTAGGCATGTGTGTCCTTACGATGTTTTCCTGCACCGTTAGAGCAGTCGGTGTATAAAAAATTTACTACCTAAATACACTAACTCTAAAATGTTACTTTATTTGAATCAATGACGACCGAGTAGCGTAGTGGTTAGTATCCCTGCCTCATACGCTGGAGGTCCCAGGTTCGAGTCCTGGCCGGGGCGTGCATTTGCGTGCATGAACATAAAGGTTTGTTCTCGAGTCATGGTTGTTGATTTATATAATGAATATATGTATGTTTGTTCTGGGTCCCAGTAACACAAGCTCTGCTTACTTTGGAGCCATACTTTGATTGTCTGGGATTTATTATTATCAATAGAAATTTAACATTCAGGTATAGGCTCCACACGCTTTTGTTCTTGTTATCTGAACAGTTTCGTCAAAGATTTCGATTAATCAGGAGCGTATCCGTTAAAAATATCAAAATCTATCAGTTTTAGCTGACATGCTAAAACTTTACTGTAAGTACGTTGCATGTAAAATTAAAAGTGATACGCAAGGAAATTAAAGAAGAAATTAAAAATGTGATAAAGAAAAAACTGAAATTTGAGTTCCCAAATATACGTACTCTAAAATGATACTTTATTTGAGTCAATACAAATTTAACATTCAAGTAATTCTGTTTACAGTTTGCAATTATTGCGTCTGATCGTATCGCATCGGCTCACATTGACGACAAACAGGACACCGATTGCAAGCGGTGTCTACTGTTGTAACAGCCGCCGTACAATATCTGTTGGCTAGTTTTATTTCCGAATAACACATTAACTACGAGCGATTACAAAATGCCGCAGGGACTGATCAGAAAATATAGGTCGAATTAAACATATGCCGCAGAAACTGATAAGTGAATTTTGTAACTCACATTGATTACAGTGAGCAAACATTAATTATAAATGGTTTCACATACAATTTAATACCGTATTTAAGCAATTGAAAACTGAGGCGAGACCAACAAAATTGTATAAAGAAATTGATTTTTTTTAAAGCTGTTTATAGACGTTTTCAGAATAAATAAATATACACCAAAATAAAGAAAAGCGTTTCGTCCAAAATAAATGATCAGTTTTATGGATATCCAAAAAAACAAACTTTTTTCAAATTTTTAGTTATAATATTTAATAAAAAACGACAAAACATCTCATGAATTAGCAGAGCTAAATATCAAAACTGTTTATGACACTTATAACGGTAGTACCCGTTACATCGCAATACTTATTGATCGGTTGTCATTCGATCGATACGCAGACAAGTTATTCTAGATCTTTTAGGATATAAATAAGGACTAGATTTTATAAAGCTTAATATTTTTTTTATGTTTTCACATAATCAAAACTCAAAAACTTCTGTTTATTTTTTATATTGAGTTCTATTAGTTTACGGTTTGTTAAAAAACCGTTAAAACGTTATTCAGATAAATATAATAGTTATACTAGAAACCAGAAATTGTGTATTTATATAAAATGGATATAAAAACAGGATGATTCACAGTACTAAGCAGTATTAACCTTTAATTTTGGACATACCTAATTCAAATTCAAATATTTCTTTTCTCAACATCGACAATTATTTGTTCTTATTGACGTCAAATAAAACAAGGGTATATTTTTTTCAAAATAAATTTGCTATGTCTCTTTATGTATATACAAAATTATTCTTATCTGCATCTGTTAGCTTGGCGAGTCTCCCCAAGTATCCAAACGACGAACACCGACGTTAACGCGGGATCCAGCCATCGCCCTTCTCAACCATATTAGAGGAAAGTGATAAAAGCTAAATAAAAGATATAAAAGATACCAAAAGCTTTGATAATCCCACTAGAGAGACATCAGCTCCCGCCAATTAAGGCATGGTGTCAGGGAATGTATTCCTACCACAGTTGCCTACCGCGGGTTGGCAGACTTCCCCACATAACTTCGAAATAATTTCTAAGGTCTGTGGGTTTCCTCACGAGGTTTTCCTTCACCGTTACAGCGGTCGGCTTGACGTACTTAAGTTATTAAAACTCATCGGTACATTTACCTATCATAAGATCGAACCGGTGACGGGTCGCTCAATTCCCTCTAAAATGGTTGAGTAGGGCGATGGCGATCCCGCGATGGCGATCCTGCGATAACTCTTGAACGGGTGCTGTTTGAAGGTGTTCGTCGTTTGGATACTTGGGGGGAGGGAGACTTGCCGAGCTAACAGATGCAGATAAGAATAATTTTGTATAGACATAAAGAGACTCTGTAAATTTATTTTGAAAAAAATATACCCGTGAAGTTTCTTGCCAGTTTTCTTCACGAAGGTTTTTCCGAACTAGAGGTAGAGTCATGTTTTATTTGACGTCAATAAATAAATATTTCATTTCATTTCAACCGGGGATCTTTAGACTGAGAGGGCAGCAGGTGAACCTCCGCCACCGACGCTCTTATATTAGACTATTGCTAAAGTAAAATATGGACACTTACGGATATAATGAATGTACAATACATTAATTAGAATGGAATCTAAACTCATAAGCTTTGTTCGTGATTGTTATGTTAATAATCTTGGATTAAAATTAAATTATAAGAAATTAAACGTATAACGTTTCGCTTCTCTGTCCTGTCGCGTGGGTCCTGTGGTCGAAATACACACATCAAAAAAAGTTTCAGATCACTGGCTAAAGATGGATTTTTACATAACATCTTTTTATGAAAAAGATACACTTTTTGAAATTAAAAAAATTACATTATTTTAAATTTTTTTTTAATAAAAATTAAATTAAAAGTCCTAATGCAATTTCGACTAATAAATAATTGAAAGAAAAAGAGAATTTAACTTAATATTATCAAGTGTATATTATGAAATAGTTTTTATTTAGTACAAGATAACTCCTCCCCTGCCTCGAACACATGCGGTAATCCTTCTCCGGCGTGCTGAGAATTAAGTTATCCAGCATTTCTTGCGGTAACCTGTCCCATTCTTTAATAACGGCTTCCCTGATCTCTGGCACTGTCTGGGGAGGTGGCTGACGGTTGTTAACAGCTCGCTTGGCAGCATCCCACGTGGCTCTATCGGGTTTAAGTCAGACGAGCCAGGAGGCCAGTCTGACCTGGTAATGTCGTATTCACACTGAGCAGCGTTGATTCGTTGAGCTCGATGTGAGGGTGCATTATCGTCAACCAATACGAATCGATGGCCATGGTTTATTCTAAATGACCTGACAAAGGATACCGATTTCCCGCCTTGTTGCACGGTTCCGGTGGCAGTTCTTTGTCTTTCAGCGTTCCGACGTCTTCACCAGACACGGAGACGTCGGTTATCCGGATGAGTGCTAATTCTGGACTTCCTCGTCGTCTTCTTCATTTTGGCGTAGTCTAGCCCACTGGAATCTGCGTTGTCGTTGCTGTGAATTCATTCAGGGGTGCTCGCCACGATCTTCCCGGTCGTAATCCAACCTGGTGTAAGCAATTCTTGACGGTGTTTCTAGTCCAGTAGCAGCCCACAACTCAGCTTTTATTTTAGTGGCATTGATTGTTGCGTTTCGGGCAGTCAGCAATCTGATGTAACGCTTCTGAGCAGCAGTAAGAACAGTTGGCAGACCACTGCGAGGTCGATCAGCAAAGTTATCCACGCCGCGATACCTTCGTAACGTGTTCATGACACAGGATCGAGATATAGCCACTCTGCGTGCTATTTCTCTCGTAGAATGTCTTTCTTCCCCTAAAGTAACAATTCTTGCTCGTAAAACTTCTGATAGTCCCCTCGGCATTATTTTGAATGAATTCCTTCTTGGGAAAGTCAGAAAAAACGCTTGAATCAAGTTGGTCAGATTTCTGAATGATCGTAAACAAGGATCTCTTTTTATACAGAAAAAAAATTTAATATTTTGAAATCTTTTGTTATTAAAAGATTTGATTTTTAAATGAAGAATTTTAGAAGAAAAAGTGTGATTTTCAAAGTGATCTCATACTTTTTTTGATGTTTGTATGTCCGAGGCGCTGGCGGGCTGTGTTGATAAGTAGAGTTAGTGGAGTTCAAAATAACCATCTAATGCTTTTGTGAATGTATAAAAATATACCCGAAAATCGCTTACCATCACACGCATATATGGTTATAACCATTACCATAAATGCTTACCTAAAATGTAATTTTATATCGTTGTCGGGATCGTATATTGTGTTTGTACGTATCGTATTTACCTTAGCAGTTTCCATTAAAGATACTTTTAATTATTACGATTATGATTTTACGACTACATACAATGAAATTTGATATAGACGCCGGCGATTCCTTGAATTTCTTAGATTTGTGAAAATTTTGTGCAACCCTAACCTGCCCTAGTACTCCGGTGAAAGAACGGAGCAGATTCTCTAGAGTCAGAGATAAAAAGGGCATTGTTTACAAACAAAGAACCTAGTCACTTATCAGTGAGTACGTTAATGACAGTAATTACGGTGCTGTTACGAAGAGCACGTATGGAATCTTTTCTCGATTTATAATAGTTGTTCATTAGTCCTATTTATCACCTAAAGCTATAATATAGTTATTACTCTGAGTTACACAGACTGTGGTATATGGCATAAGATTCATCGGATATTGGGACATAGCTCATCAACGCGAGAAGTGACCAGCAGGTCAAGAATGAAAGCCCCCGGTATAAATAGACGAGCCAAATGGCAAGAGTGTTGCTCGTTACTGATAAGTTAATGGTGTTGTGTAAACCTGCCTTTAGGTGATGATTACTTGAGTACAGGTATGTGGTTACTTAGAGTTGTGTTTTGAATCTGCCAATTTATAAGTGTGCCCGGTGTAGATATGGTTACGAAAGAGTCTATATAGCAATTACACCTGGCAAATAGTAGGCTTTTCTATTAAACTGCAAATTAATATTTTTGTACGACAAAGACTGTTCATAGAAATTAATTTTTGAAGTTGAACACTATAAAATAAATTCCCATTTTTTTAAATCCTTTTTTTAATAAATGAAATCTACCAATAATTTAATACGTTGCAGGTCTTTACCTATGAAATTGCCGTTTTTCACGAAGTAAATGAAGCGTAATTTTTTTATAAATTTTTTATTTCTATTAATCAAAATAATCACCCATGCAATCAATGCATCTTTGCCAACGCATTGGTAGCTTATTGATGCCTTTCTTGAAGAAATCAGCTAGACGGGAGGCAACAAATTCTTCAAAGGCATTTTGTACTGCCTCTCGGGTATTGAATTTTTTTCCCGCCAAGAAGTTATCCAAATTCTGGAAAAAGTAGAAGTCTGTAGGCGCAAGGTCTGGTGAGTACGGCGGATGACGGAGAACTTCCAACCCCAACTCTTGTAGCTTGGAGACCGTCTGCTGTGCAGTATGAGGTCGCGCGTTGTCGTGCAGGAGCAGTGGAGCCGAACGATTGACCAAAGCTGGTTGGAGACGTGCTAGCTTCTCCATCATTGTGTTCAGTTCTTCACAGTACACATCTGCAGTAATGCTTGTCCCGTTTGGCAAGAAGCTGTGATGAATTACACCCGCGTTAGACCACCAAACAGTGACCATCACTTTTCTAGGGGTAAGTTTTCGTTTAGGGCATTGTTTGGGTGCTGAACCAGGGTCCAACCAACTTGCTGAGCGCTTACGATTGTCAAACAGGATCCATTTCTCGTCACAAGTAACAATGCGGTTCAGAATTCCTTCATTTGTATGCCTGCTGAGCAGTGCAAGGCACGTCTCCACGCGTACTTCGCGCTGGCGGTCATTGAGTTCGTGGGGTACCCATTTGTCAAGCTTTTTTACCTTGCCAATTTGACGCAAATGGACCAATATTGTTTTGATGCTAACGTCGAAAGCTGCTGCTAATTCAGCCGTGGATTGAGTTTCATCAGCTTCCACAATTGCCTTTAATTCGTCATTGTCGACCAAAGTTTTCGGACGACCACGGGGTTCATTTTCAGGTCAAAATTTCCAGAACGGAAGCGGGTAAACCAATAACGGGTGGTGTGTTCGTTTGTAGTGTTCGCTCCGTAAACGTCGTTGATGTTGCGTGCCGCTTGTGCCGCTTTGCTGCCACGACGGTACTCATACTCCATAATTACTCGAATTTTTAACTTATCCATGATGTCGAAAAATGTTCGAATGCGTTGAAAACAAAACACTAACTATTAAACAAATGACGATTTTAGAAAAAGAATTCCATGTTTGTCAAATAAAATTAATTTGAAATTAGAATTATCAGTCAAAAAAAAAAATATTTTCATTTGAAATGGACAGTACGGCAAAACGGCAGTTTCATAGGTAAAGACCTATTATTTACCATACAAAGTTATATCTCTTGAGAACTCTTGAGAACTAAACTTCGTTTTCTAAATATCATAGAATTCATTACATTTTGAAAATCAAATTAGGAACTTGTGTTATAAATTGAAATCAAGCATAAACAGATAAAGTAGTGGTCGTTGAGTGTTGAGTTGTGGTGACGTTACGGTTCAAGGCACCGGCCAGTAAAACTACTGGAACAAAGGCTGTTCCAACTCAAGCGTACGGTCGGCAACGCATGATATAAATGAAACGCATGCCACTACTAACGAAGTTGAAATAAATACCATGTTAATCACATGAATGTCGAACTAGAAAACTGGGACTTTGGTTGAAGCTGCTCAAAAAGTTTTACGAAAAAAAGTTTTTATGTATGAGTTGTATTTATTTTGAAAATTATTTAAAAGTAAATTGTTCCAAATTTAAATTTTATTCACATGCGAGGAGATTCAACACAACCTGTAGATTGGATCGGAAAGCGTTCATGATAGTCTATACAACCTATGCTTAGGGAGGATGGTTTCACGCTGGGTACCCGTAAACCTCACTTGATGCTTTAGAAGCCAGCGCGCGTGGAATGGTGCCATGCTATGATTGATAAATTCAAAGCAGGTTCTTTCCGACGTGTTTATAATATCATAACAGGTGATCGAGAAGCGCTGGAAAAAAATGTATCGCCAATTTTTTCTCCGTAAATTTGTACTTAGTATAAATTCCGTTAAGAAACGCAGAAAATAGCACCAATGCAGAGTGGTACACTACCAAAATGCATGCCAGAGGTTTTTGCACCACCGCGATAACCCGCCCGCGCACTCCGAGATCAAGACGAGGAACTTATTCCAGAACACCACACCGGTAAAAATGTTGGGTCACCTGCCTTGCAGCTCCGATTTGGCACCGGGTGACTTCTTGTTCCCTAAAATTAATAACCAGCTCAAGGGGACACAGTTTTCATCACCAGAAGATGCGCTCATTGCGTTCGAGAAGGCCGTTGAGGCAGTACTTGTTGCGGACTGGAAATGTACTTTGAAACTCAAAACTTTCTGAGTGTCCCACGTAATAATTATCTACAGTCTTACATTGCGTACTCGCTACAAACCTTATTGGATAGGTTCTACATACATTGTTGCACCCACTCGTTATTGTTTTTTCATCACTGTCACCTTGGTCGTGTACCTACTTGGAAACTCTCCTAAACGCAGCAAGGCTGTGGAATATCATTGTTATAATAATAACTTAATTAGAACCCATGACTGTTCGTTATTCAAATTCTATTACAATGTAGGTTGAGTTCGACGCCGTTATGATTAATATGGCGTTCGATTTTTAAATATCTTTATTATGTTGGTATGTGTCTTCTTTATGTTCAGCACTGGATTGCACATTGTGGAATGAATGTTACATTGGTTGAAGAAGTCGGATTTATCGTCCATAACAATTTTTTTTTACGTAGAATGACTTGCTAAAATAATTTTTGTATGACGGGAGATTGTGACTGCGCATATGACCCAACCAGTTTGTTTAGTTTGAAAATACCGTTTGTCATAGTTGTATAAGATATTATTATGGCTCATTAATATATTTCTTAAGTTTATTTATCCGTTATCTAGTATCCATAACACAAGTTCTTAATGATGCTTAATTTGGGCTAGATAATGTGGTGTGTTAGTTTGAAATATTTATTATTATATTTATTTATTATAATTATTATTATCATGACACGTTGCCGACCGTAGGCTTTAGTTGGAGTTGCATCGGTCACAATAATTGCACCTGCTGTTGCTTCTCTGTGTCCAGAACACAATCACAATAACATGATTATTGCGGCCGTCAAATAGGAAGGACTGTAGTATCGCCCCGGACGAGATCTTAACAAAAATAACTTTACTCGCATTCTAGTAAAAAAAAAAAGTTACATGTACAATTTAAACGAACGCGACATGGCTATTCGTAGCATAGAAACTACGACACAAAACAGCCTGGACCCAAACGAAGGCTTGCTATTCCATATATTGCGGAATACTAAGGAGATGCTCTTCCATTCTGACGTCCACTGATAGTTGGGATTTACGTTCTCTTGCTGCTTATTGTTCTGTCTCATTTAAATGGCTCCTACTTTCAATCGAGAAGATTCCGTCGCACAACATTTACAATACTTTGAGTTCAACAACTTTATGTAATAATAATCTTAATACTCATTTCGTGTCAGTAAATCTATTGAGCAGTTATGCAAATAAGTCGTGAGTTCGTAGTGCGTGCGCGCCGATCAATCTAGTTCACAGCTGAAAGGTCATAAGCGATTAGTGAAAGTAATTAAAATTGCACATTGTAGCTTAAGCTAGGTACGTGTTTTGGGGTTAGCTGGGTTGTGAATAAATTATTTCAACAATGCTACAGGCGCGTACTGCATCAACTGATACTGAAAACCTGATATTCCACAGAAAGAAAAAGGGTAATTGTTATCATGGTGAACTCTACTATAAAAAAATCCCCAGACATTCATATGTCACACGTTTATGGGGAGCATACGCTGGCAGCTCATAATAGTAGGGTTCATAAAGTCACTAACTCATTCATGGGTCAATGTATACGCTTTTATAATAAGGTTCCTGAGGATATCCAAGGTCTTTCTACTGACAAATTTAAAGAAACTATAAAGCAAAAGTTGTGTGCTAAAGCATATTATAAACTATCCGATTATTTGGAAGATAAAAGCCCTTGAAAAAAATAAACAGGTTTTCACTAGTATTTGTAATTAAAACATGTGTAATGTGTCTGTTTGTTCGTTGAATTCTTCGTCCCAATAAATATCTAAAGCGTCATGAATATCATAAAAATAATTTTGTATAAACATAAAGAGACATCGTAAATTTATTTTGAAAAAAATATACCCGTGAAGTTTCTTGCCAGTTCTTCTTCACGAAGGTTATTTACGAACTGGTGGTAGAGCCATGTTTTATTTGACGTCAATAAGAACAAGTAATTGTTAATGTTGAGAAATAAATATTTGAATTTGAATACATACATAAAAATCCATTACTCAAGGAAAAATATCCCAGTTCATCACACAACTCAAACATGGGACCTCCGGCATATGAGTTAGGGCAAGTCCCACTAACGCCCCAAGGCCGTCAACATGTGGCAACTTAAATCATTTTATATAATAGGTCTTTACCTATGAAACTGCCGTTTTCAAATGAAAATATATTTTTTGACTGATAATTCTAATTTCAAATTCATTTTATTTGACAAACATGGAATTCTTTTTCTAAAATCGTCCTTTGTTTAATAGTTAGTGTTTTGTTTTCAACGCATTCGAACATTTTTCGTCATCATGGATAAGTTAAAAACTCGAGTAATTATGGAGTATGAGTACCGTCGTGGCAGCAAAGCGGCACATGCGGCACGCAACATCAACGACGTTTATGGAGCGAACACTACAAACGAACGCACCACCCGTTATTGGTTTACCCGCTTCCGTTCTGGAAATTTTGACCTGAAAAATGAACCCCGTGGTCGTCCGAAAACTTTGGTCGACAATGACGAATTAAAGGCAATTGTGGAAGCTGATGAAACTCAATCCACGGCTGAATTAGCAGCAGCAGTGAAGAACTGAACACAATGATGGAGAAGCTCGCACGTCTCCAACCAGCTTTGGTCAATCGTTCGGCTCCACTGCTCCTGCACGACAACGCGCGACCTCATACTACACAGCAGACGGTCTCCAAGCTACAAGAGTTGGGTTTGGAAGTTCTCCTTCATCCGCCGTACTCACCAGACCTTGCGCCTACATACTTCTACTTTTTCCAGAATTTGGATAACTTCTTGGCGGGAAAAAAATTCAATACCCGAGAGGCAGTACAAAATGTCTTTGAAGAATTTGTTGCCTCCCGTCTAGCTGATTTCTTCATGAAAGGCATCAATAAGCTACCAATGCGTTGGCAAAGATGCATTGATTGCATGGGTGATTATTTTGATTAATAAAAATAAAAAACATATAAAAAAATTACGCTTCATTTATTTCGTGAAAAACGGCAATTTCATAGGTAAATACCATATCTACAGCAGACATGTATACATACAACCTTTGAATCTATTTCAGAAATTCTACGATTGATCTCCCATTGGCCTCCCCAAAGAAAACGCCAAGATGGCGTGTCTTTTGTCATAAACAAGCGACCCGCCCCGGCGGCGTCTTAATACTTAATACGGCGAAGAGGTTTAATATAAATATTAAACCTCTTCGCCGGTTTAAATGCTACACACTTCTTGACAGGTATGTGTAACGCGTTGAAACTCAGTGAGATCTTCAGCAAGATTTGAATACCAATATAATTAAGCTTTAGTATTCCTACTTGCTATTTTTAGACATAATTAACTGGTCGAGTATTTTTTAAACTGTAATTTTATTTAATTATCTGACATAGATTTTTTTCAGATATGGTCATCGATAATTGGTGTAAGTAATTATGTATTTATATTTATGGTTCATATTGCCATCGTTTGTACCAGGAATGTAGTCTTTGATAGAGGTTGTCTTTGAATAGCCATTTAGCAGATTTTGTAAGATTGAATTTGAAAAAACTTTTAATGGTTGACGATACACTTAGAATAAGCTAAAACTGCTTCGTACGGACCAGATCCTACAAGATTATAAATATTTAAGCCTTTTTTGATAGCCGAGTGTAGTGGGACCCTGCCTCATGCGCCGGAGTTCCCAGGTTAGAGTGCCGGAGACAGATGTTTGTTCTCGGGTCTTGGTTGTTATTTAGTATTAATGTATGTTTATTCTGAATTCCCCCCCATTTCGCAGTATGGTCGTCCGTAACACAAGCGCTGTTTACTTAGGCACCATACAGTTTGTGTGATTGTCTAGGGATTTATTTATGTCACAGTTTTTCGTCCTTTATTTGACTGTAGGGTTAGACGCTCCCACTATAATATTTATATATTACCTCAACATAACATCGGATCTAACAAAAGACATTGACAATACCTTCTTAAATGGAATACTTACTCAAACAATGATCAATAAAATATACCAAAAGGTGCTTTAAATTTGTCACGTGGTCGCTAATAAATGTACAGTCAGCCAGCACCTAGCCATCGTTTTCAGTTCAAATTCACGTAACTACAAATAACTTTCGTGGCATTTTCGTCTTTAAACCTAATGGACTACAGGTGAAAATATTTTGATAGGATTTTCTAGAAGAATAGCGTGGGCGATAAGGAAGTAACGGTTCGAGTTGGACAGTAATTGTCCAAGTATGTTTAGTATGCAATAGTTTGGGACTAAAATATAGTAAGAAGTTATCTTAATAGATTGTATAGTTAAAACTTTTACATTAAAACTGCACCTTATTTGTACTGTATTAAAATTCAGTTTGGGTTTTGGTATGAAATATCAGCTTTTCGTTTTTATTAAATAAGTATTAACGACGAACGTCAAATGGTTAATTTATGCGCTCCTAATTAAAGATTTTGATTACCGAATCTATACTTTATCTACGCACCTTCTAAGTCTAGATTTGTTTACAAAAATCTATTATTGGAGGCCACTTAATTAGCCACCTGAGTGCGGCGGTAAGTAGCTTTGGCCCGAGTCAAACCGAGATACTTACATAGTTTAGTACACAGTTCTAAGCAATGACCGATGCGTACTAGCTAATCACATTTCTTGAATTAAAACAATATATGAGCTCGACAAAACAGCTCTTTTAGCATGAAGCAATGCAAAATCACAAAGAACGTGTTAAACATCGAGGCTTTAAGAATCAAAGTTCGGTGAAATTTAAAAGGCCCATGAAGAAACTGTCCATTTAAAAAAAAAAACTAGGCTAAAGCCTAGAGGTGAAATATTAAATTAACATACTATATATTTGGTATATATAAACGGCCTGTTTGGTATGGAGGTAAGTAGCCTTGCCTTCCATGCCAGAGGTCCCGGGTTCGAATCCTGGTAGGGGCAGATATTTTATCATATTGCTTTCTAGTCATGGATTTGTTTGTATGTTTATTTAAGTTTATTTCTAATATTTATATATAAAAAAAATCTAAGTGTGTTTATATATTTCTTAAGTTTATTTATACGTTATCTAGTATCCATAACACAAGTTCTTAATGATACTTAACTTTGGCTAGATAATGTGGTGTGATTGTTAGAAATATTTATTTATTATTATTATTTATTTATTATATGTCAACTAGCATATCATCAATAATTTGAGAGGAGATCCACTTTCAACAATTTCTTAGCTGCTAATCTGATAGCTTAACCAGAATGCAGATTTTACGGAACAAAAGTCACTGTGCAAGTAGTTCCTGAGTTTTGAGAGATCAAGCAACTTATCAGCTGAAAAGTGATTCTTTGATTTTGAGTATTTATGAACAGACGACGTTTCTGGCAATAATCCAGTTTTCCATATTGTACTTGTATTTTGAGACACATATCTGTGTGAACAGCACAGAATTGGAATGCTCGTCAAGTTAAAATAATTTTTTTCAATATGCTCAAAGGGGTTTTTCCTAGTTTCCCTGTAATGCGTTATATAACACAAGTTCATTTATTTAAGGGCGAAGGTTTTTTAAAGATATAGTCGTTGTTACTACGGTGAAGAGGGAAAGATAGATGAGATGAGTATACAACGAAGCCATATTACCTACTTATCGAAAAATTTAAACCTCTCTATCTAAGTCTTATGCATATGCAAATAAGTGTCACTGTCCTAAAACATAACCGATATTTAACCGTTCTCCGGACGTGAACTTTTAGTGTCTAACTCATTTTTAATTCAGAACACACGACATCACCTTAAATAATATTTGTTTGATACAACATAAATAGCAGTCGCAGTGGGTAGATTTAGTTTTATAGTATCAGTGTTCACTTGTTTAAGTCTAAAGATTTTAAAATGTCATCTCCTAAAGCTCCATTTGAATCTTACTAAGTTCATTGGGAATCACTGCTTTGACGTATTATTACTGAAAGTTTTGGAGAATGTAGACTACACTAAGTAACGACTATGTATTCACCTAAACTGAGCAGAGTTCCTCAGTATACCAGTTCTTGTGAATTGCAGGAAGATCATTAAAATCATGATTATGACAAGGGTTGGGACATAGCTGTAAATAATCATAATAATAATAATATAATTTATTTCAACACCGTTTTGAGTTATACAATTTTAGTTCTTGGAATCTTCTTTGATACCTGTACTAGAAGCTCTTCCATAACAATTTATTACAAAAATAAGAACAAGGCGTCTCACAAATATCACAAATTTTACATAAATACATGGCAAAGGTAATAACATTTTTTAAATAAATGTGTAATGTGTGTAAGTGATTATGAGTCTATGCGTGAATTTATGTGTGTGTGTGTTTGTGTATGTGTGGATGTGTATGTATGTGTTTATGTGTGTTACATCCAAATTAAACTCTGTTTAAGTTTGACTTTGGCATTTTATGTATTAGAGTAATAATTTTTCAGTTTCCTTGTTATTTAACTTACTGGTCCATTCAGTAAGTAGCCCTATAATTTCTTTTAAATCGGTATCAAGTTCTTTGAATCTCCTCAACTATCAGATTTACATTACAAAGAAATAAAAATATTGATATGGACGTCATATACAGAGATAATAGTAATAAAGTCTAAATAGGAATTGCCCAGGACTTTTACAAATCTGTATTCACAACTTCGACACTGACCGACAAAGCTGCCGAAACTACATTCAAACTACGAAATTGGACACGCGTTTTTCTTATACCTATTCTGATGGAAAGCGATGCTGAGAAGTTCCTTGCCAATCTAGGAGGTACCAATTCACTACAGATTTGGGAAAGAGTAGACTCTTGCATCTCATTCTTTATTTTGACGACGCAAACCAAAAAGGAGCTGTCGAATCGTAATTATACTTATCACGGAGTTGAGATTACACATTATACGTAGTATACATACTTATACATACAGTGACATGTCCGAATGTTACATCAGAAAACAGTTTTTATCACCAAGATTTATTTATTTTTATTGTTTTTACAAATTTATTGTTTACTTTCACGTAATCAATTTCCTTGAGGCAGCTGATTCATGTTCTGAGAACTAATGAGTAATGCCGATTGAATTTTACATATTTGTGCGCAATTATAATGAACCTTAAAATAAAATTTCGTTGTTTTTTTATATTTGAACCTTAAATAAGTTTCTAGGAAGGCATCTTTCAGATAATTTTAGTTAAACACAAGTTATCTTTAATATCGATCACAACCTTACAATGATAAGGTGGGTTTGGTTTGGCTTATGGTAAGTATATTTTTTGTGGAAATTATTAAGTTCATATTTACATATTATGATTTAAGAAACTATTCAATTCAATTCATAAATTTGCTTTAAATCATAACCCAAAATGTTATATTAGTCACCTTTCACACTTTTTAAAACAGACTTGAAGATGAAGATGACTAAGACATGAAGGGCTATTGAATTTTCTTAACAATTGGTTTCCTAATAACAGTTCTTTGTTGTCACAATTAAAACTAGCGTAGTGGCTAGTAGACCTGCCTCATACGCCGGAGGTCCCAGGTTCGAGTCCCGGCCGGGGCATTCAGTTTTTTGATGAAAATATAATATATTACTTATTAATCATATGTATTAAATAATTATCATTTATTTGATGAGGTACATCAAACTTGTAACAATGTGACCTAATTAAATAAAATATTTCACAATAGTAACTAGTATTTTCATACTCTTATTAACTTACCAGCTTTATCAGAAGATATAAAAGTGAAGTGTTGACAGGACTTTATAATTAGGAAATAACTTTCTTCTTTGCCGTATTTAAATTCTACCAGTGGAGACTTGTAAATGATTTTCACATTAATATTTTATATAAGTTTATTGTAAGCCATGAAATCGATAGTCTTCCTAATATGTAAAAAAAATAATAATAATAATAATAAAAAAATAAAATAAATTATATAAATAAATTTGTTCTTGGGTCATGGTTGATGATATTTATACATGTATATTTATTATGCGCCCCCCCCCCCCCAGTTCTGTATAGTTATCAATAACACAAGCACTGCTTACTTTGGGGCCGCACAGTTGGTGTGTTTGGCAAGGGAATTATTATTGGTTTGTAAGGGTAATAAAAATTGAATTGTATTTTATTTTCAATAATCATTAACTAATTAATACACAATAAGCAGTAAAGTGCTGCATCCGTCCGGCTCATTCGCTGCGTCTGCGCAGGCGATGTTATTGAACATCGTCGTCCTGCGCGGGCTGTTCCCGTTGCGAACTGTGTTTGTGTTGTCGTGTGTCGGATTTACCAATTTTTTAAACACTATTTAAACAAAAATTGGATGAGTAAAGCTAATTATCAAGTTTTAATAGACAAAGTAGTTTGCGCTACATATATTTTTGATTGATTTCATATCACACACGGCGTACTCGGCAAAGGCCCTGGTTCAAAACAAAAATCTCTTGGTGAGTTCGCTCCGGCTTATACTAGGCGACGACGACACTATTTGTGTCGACACCGTTTGAGGGTGTTCGTCGTTTGGATACTTGGGGGGAGGGAGACTTGCCGAGCTAACAGATGCAGAAAAGAATAATTTTGTATAGACATAAAGAGACTCTGTAAATTTATTTTGAAAAAAAAAAATATACCCGTGAAGTTTCTTGCCAGTTCTTCTTCACGAAGGTTTTTTTTTCGAACTGGTGGTAGAATCATGTTTTATTTGACGTCAATAAGAACAAGTAATTGTCAATGTTGAGAAATAAATATTTGAATTTGAATTTGAATTTGAACTACAGGATATTCGTATGCAAAACTTTGCTTACACCAATGCCACTGACAGTACATAAAAATCGTTTAGTATCGATATTACTTTTGATACATTTTTATTCGAAGCGTTGATTAACCTTTATATCAATATCCTGGAACAATTAAACGAGCGTCTCTTAGTTAAAACTCGCTTATTTTTATCCACAAAAAAGAAAAATACTTCTATTTTATTATTTTTTACTATTTGAAAATGGAATAAATGTACTTTTGACTAATATCTACTAAATCACAAAACAAATTGCATTTTACAACATATGAGTATTTGTATTGATTTGAACTTATCAAATTAATTCCATACAAATATAGAAACTATTTCGCACGTGTATTTCTGAAACTTAAACTTGAGTTTCTGCCTTTTTTATATAATCCACGGATTAAACCCAACGTCCCACAGCGTAACGACCCACGAAGGAAGGCTACTTTACTCGGAGCAACGCCCTGCGGGTAGGGACAGTACCCGGGTGTCGCTCCGATGAAGGCTGCGCAGCATTCCCATGCCACAGCCGGCAAGGTGGTTTTTAGTGGGTAGGTGCCACTCTGGTGAGTCCCACATAACCGTCGCGGAAGTCGGTTACCTGCGGCGGTATGCATGACGCATCTTCCACCTCCCTCGCGTGAGGGTGCAGCTTAGGCGGCTCAAAAAAAAAAAATTTTAGTATGATCTACAAGTTGTGACGGCACAACTCGGTACCGTTTTGTATGGAGCGTTTTGCGGCGACTCCTCAAACACATCGCTATATCTAGAAAACTCTGGATTGTAAACATACTGTTACTTTTGCAATATTTATTTACTGTTGATAAACTATTTCAATATGAAATAAAAAAATTTTGTCATATACCCTCTTATTTCTTTATTTTGCATTTCGCCGGGTCTATTCTTTGCTATTCATTTGTTTTAAACCACCTTAAGAGGTATCAAAGGCATAGAGCATTATTTGGAAGTGACATTTTCTATATTTTTACCAACAGAATAATAATAATATCTAATAATAAAAACTCAATATTGCCATTAACAAAACAAAATCATAATACAATAAAAAATCAATTAATTATAGAAACTGACTATGTGGGCGGAATTAGGCAGGATCAGGAAATAATTTGGAACTTATTCTTCAAAAAGTTGTAATATCCGAAAAATTATTGAAAAACTGAAATTTACACCCTGTATGTACTCGTCGTAATAATAATAATAATAATAAAATTCTTTATTTGCCAGTATATGCGATACAATGGTGATCTTAAAGTATAATATCCGTCCGTTCATATACAACTGATATATCAGCGTGCAAACATGTCTTCAGTAGGTGTACATAAATAATAAGTTACCTACATCTTGACATTTCCAAAAAAATATATATATATATTTATATATATATATTTATATAATAATTACTTGAATTAACTTAACTAAAAATTCCCAATGTCAAATAAATTATCATTCAAATATGTATTCACAGTATAGTACATTTTGTTCAATAAAAAATTAAAAGCCTATATCTATTATCAATATGCAATACCTAAAGATTTATTCGACGACCGAGCAGCGTAGTGGTTAGTATTCCAGCCTCATACGCCGGAGGTCCTGGCCGGGGCTTTCATTGTGTGATGAACACAGATGTTTGTTCTCGGGTCATAGTGGTTGATATTTATAAATATGTATGTTTATTCTGGGTTCCCCCCCAGTTCGCTGTATGGTCATCCATAACACAAGCTGTGCTTACTTTGGGGCCATACAGTCGGTGTGATTGTCTGGGGATTTATTATTACCTCTTAAATCAAAGTCATCTTACATGAAAGATATAGGTGCAGCGTTCGGTGGATCACATGGGTAACACAAAGTAGCTATTAACTAAGCAATTAATAAGAAACGAATTACTATATTTAGTTCAAAGTGAGTACTTAAGCTGTCTAAACGAATTAACTTTAAAGTTTTGTACGTACAACTGTCCTAACTTCCCGACTCATATCAGTATAATAAATTCTGCAGATGTAACAAATAAACTAAATGAATAACTTAGAGTGCCATAAGCCAGACTCAGGTATGGAGATATCGCTAAATCTGGCAAGTATTTCTAACCTCTCGAAGAATCCCAATTCACAGAATCCATTATCCTTCGTAACACGTGTTTTTTAAATGTAGGTGATTGATTCGGGACATGTCTTATGCGCCTGTAAGTAGCTGTTACAAGCGAAAACCCATGCGTAACCCTAATATAAGTTATAAATAATCCGGATAAATTTGCTTATGTTAAAAAAAAACAAACATATATTGTTACAATTATTATAATACAGGCCACCGATAGACAAGATCGCGGAAGGTTTCTTTCACGTCGAAAAAATCCTTGGGTATTGAATTTTAAAATATCCCGCCTTATTCCTTGTTTGTTTATAACTTTGTCAGGCCAGCAAACGCGATCCAGCTGATCCAGTAGCATCCGTCCCATTGCTAGATACTTTTAAGCGCTGATTTATTAATTATCGATTAAAGATGCATCGCCAACCGTAGGTTTCATAACAAAAACACTGGCTGTTCCTTCATAGGAAGGAGTATAGTACAGCCCCAGATCAATCTTAACATAAGAAACTATACCACTAGGCTGTTTACATAATTAGGAAGAGCTATGTTCCAAATTTCAGCTTTTCAGGTTTAGAGCTGAATATCTGTCGGTACTTTGAATTTTAAATGCCTATATACGACTTGATCATTAAAGCTTCATTTGTGCGCGCGGTCCATTGTGAGCGTAAAGCTTGCATAAATACAGCGACTGTGTGACAATGTACTGATTTCACGCGCACACCAAAGCGACGGAAACGCGGTATCACAAGATGGCGGCTGCCACGCAAAGTTAAGAGGGCACATTACACAAACTTGATAGATTCATCGACCTTAATATATTAGTCTATGCAATCTATAAAGCTGTTTTTTTTGATATGTCGAAGTTTGTTTAGTTATCTTAAGATTCTCGAATTCCAAAACACGATTATAAACAAAAATTACGATAGAAAAAAATCGTAATAGAAAATTATAAATTTTTTAGTAAACTTAATTAACAAACCTTTACAATTGTGTCACTTTGGGACAACAGCACTAATATTTAAATACTTTAAATTATTGAGTATTAACCACTTACAGATAGACGGTGAAAATAATACTTTGTTTCTTTTTAAGTTTGAATGTTTCGACCGTTTTCTTTTAAATTAGGAAGTATTCGATTTGGGGCTTGCGTTGTTTTCTTAAACTCTACTGCTCACTCTCATGTTAAAAGCAATAGTTTATTTATTTCGTTTCGTATAGTTGAATGAATGGAAAAAAGAATTTATCGGTATCCTAAAGTAGTCTTTTAAGTTGCATACATACAAGCACACGCACACAAAGCATAGATGAGTTGAAGTAACTATACTAACTAATTTTTAAATGTACCTATTCAGAATAAAGTATTTGTGTTCAAATGTAGGTACCTATTCACAGTATGCTCAAAAATAATTACAAGTAACACAATAAGTTTAAAAATAGCTGTAATATAATTTTCTATTTTTAAAATTGCGCATTGTTAGACCAGCTGAAATAAGGTTTTGATGTACCGGACCGATGTCAGGTTAACTTGGTTAACAAATTTAACGATTAACGATTAAATTAACGATTTGCCTGCGTCTGTTTTTCCAGACAAATATAACCCTGGAGCTTTCAAGTGTAGAGTGAATAGGTACCTCTTAGACAGGCGTGTACGATCCTCGTCTTCATCGTCACTTTCCATCAGGTGAGATGGAAGACAAACGCCTGCTAATTCTTGATTTAAAAAAAATTGTTTCTCATATTATGCAACTTTTCATTTTGAATAATGATATGTTTCTTCAATGTTTGGCTAAGTTATCACCAATTATAACCAATAGTTGTCCCGAGGGGTTTTTAAGACAAGAAGGTTGTGCGGAATGGTGCTGCCCTTTAAATGTTTACTGCTAATGAACAAAACAAGTGCCACTAAATAAATAAAAAAAAAATTAATCACTGGCGTATGACATTTAGTGGTATTAGTGTTTCTTTGTGAAGATCTAGTCTGGGGCGGTACCTACTACTGACTTCCTATTTTGATCGCCGCAATAACCACGTTTACGTGATTGTGTTCCAGTTAAAGAGACATCGGCCAGTGCAATCACTGGAACAAAGGCAGTTCCTACGGTCGGCAAGGCATCATTCATCGGCTTTTGCGTTTCGTCGCATTTGGTCTACTTGGCAAATTTCGCATTTGGTCCACTTCTGAAAACATCCATTTCGCAAAAGGTCCACTTCGCGAAACATTCATTTCGCATTTGGTCCACTTCTCAAAACATCCATTTCGCAAAAGGTCCACTTCGTGAAACATTCATTTCGCATTTGGTCCACTTCTCAAAACATCCATTTCGCAAAAGGTCCACTTCGTGAAACATTCATTTCGCATTTGGTCCACTTCTCAAAACATCCATTTCGCAAAAGGTCCACTTCGCGAAACATTCATTTCGCATTTGGTCCGCTTATAACAACGAGAGCGTTAAATAAAATTTGTTTTCGTGCCTACTTTTAACGCCATCTCAGCTGCATACTTCGTGTTTTTTTTAGATTTTCGAATATAAAACTAAACACAACTAAACACTTGATGTTCGCCAAAGTCGCTTTTCGAGAAAAGCTGGAAATAGTACTTAAATTGGACCTGGTGCTGCGCCGGGTGCTGCCACACCACGATCGCTTCGCTCGCTCTGCTTGTGCGTGTATTAACTACATACTAACCTAACCTAACCCAATACCTAAATGAATTAAGACAACATCTCAAAATACACTGTCCTGGTCGCAAAGAAAGGTTTTTCCTTATGGTATGGTAACCAGACAGAATGATGGTACCTCAACCACCCAAAGTGGACCAGATATGAAAAGGACTAAGTGCGAAGTGGACTAAATGCTAGGTGGACCAAATGCGAATTTGACCAAATGCGAAATAGACACGTTTTCGTCTAGTAGACCAAATGCGAAGTGGACCAAATGCGACGATACTCGACTTTTGATGTACACGGATGCACATGCCACTTACCATCGAGTGGCTCTTTTGCTGGCTACGGAAATGGTTATAAAAAGTAACTAAGTAAATAATAAACGAGCTGCATGTTGGCTGCATGTCCGTATCTGAAGTAAATGAAGTCACCGTTGAAAGTCGTCTACTTGGCTTAGTCGAGGTACTGTTATGACCGGTGTAAATTTTATAATTATTTTCTTATCGTGAACTTTATGTCTCATTTAACATACTAGGAACATGTTTGTTAAGTAAATAATTAATTTAATGATAATATCAAGTCAATGCCAACGATTTCCTTATTTTTATCCGCCATTTTTCTCAGTTACATGAACATCGGAATAGCTGCATAGCTTTTTTTATTTTTGAACTAAAGAGTCATTTCATAGAACAGTGTACTTACATAAAACTAAAAATACATTTTAAAATGCTTGTTTGATTATTTTTGTTATTTTGACAGCAGATTCAGCAACCTCATTATCTCGTCATAATATATGTTATAGAACAAAAACTAATTTATCAGACTTGCCAGTAGCTAGTACCGGAGTTAGCGCATTAAAAAAAACTAACCTGTTCCCTATACTGCGAATAAAAATCTAAGGTACATAACCTTACCTTTACCTACCATTAACCATACCTACCTTTATGCGTTACTAGGAACAGACTTAAGCCTAGCTACTGCAAAATTATCAAAAGTATTTTACCGAATTAATATTTTTAAATGAACAGAACCATTTTGAATTGATAAATATAGTTAAGATTCTTAAACACCGATAAAATATATTCAATGCATTAACTTTTTAGATTTTCGATTTAATGTAAAGCTAATAAACTCATTGAATTACTGAATATTAATAAGTTTAAGTATTTTATGTATATTATCGCAGTTATTCAAAACGCTAGGTAGTTAATTCCTACAAGTATTGCTTCACGTCCGTTCTTCGTCTTTATACTCGTATTTTTAGAACTTCGCGCCATTTCAGATTTATTAAAAATGTTATGATATATTCTCCTTTTTAGTGGTATGAGATTTTATTTTGTTAAGATCTCTAGGGCAATTCCCATTCAGTGACATTGCGTTTAGAATTCTAGGTGCAAGTCTATAGAGACATTTTTATCACTACTGCTGCAGTCTGCAATTTCTAAGGCAGCATTGCTGCGTTTCGATCGGTAAACATGGTAAAATGTCGAGTTGTGCGAGTCGACAACCAGCGAATAACATTTTATATTTATTATTTTATCCCTTTCGAAAAATCTTTAGATTCAATGATTTAGATTAGATGTTATTTTACCTTCGACAATATCGCGAAAAGTATGCATTTCCAATCTCGGGCGTTTCTACAGTCATTCCTATTTTGTCCGGCATTAAAACCACGTTGTTGTGGTTGAAGGGAGGGGTACAGCCAGACATTACAATTCTTGCTAAAGCCAACACGTCGTGCTCATCTCTCGGCTACGTCTCTAAGAAATATCCTCGACATACATGACCAATCCAAAGTACGTCCAATAATAAGGCACTATTTATGTTAACCTAGTATTCAGTATAATTGTGAGTAATTTTATGATGCCGGCGTAAATACTCGAACGTACAGTTTATAATATGACTAGCTTTAATGACGGCTTCGATCGCGTTTAAGTGGTAATGAGACAAAATACCTATGTTATTCTGAATAAAACTTCATACATAACTACATAAATTTAATTAAAATGAGTTAAGCAAATTGTGTATCTAGTATTACAAAAGCTGAATAAAGTTTCATCACGAGATTATTTTTAGACTTAAAATTTAAACTTTTGATTTCGAGATAATTTATTTATTAAGAATGTTATTGTACGTAGTAAGTTGACAGACCAGAGCTTCTTTGACGAATTCCTGTTTTCTTAAAAATATAAGATTTTTAAATTCTTGTCCATAAACAAAAATACCAAGCACGGATAATAATACACCAGGAAACTGAAATTGCTACTTGAATAGGTTGTACATAAAATTAAGGGTTACGATGAATTATTAACACCCATGCCGACTAAATCTTCCACCACGTCAATAATGAATCTATCAACGTTTTTTAGCTTCGAATCAAAGCGCCGACTTCATGTTGGTGATACTGTTTTTCAAAATATATTATTTTGAAATAACTCAGTATATAAAGAGATGCAACGTCTGTACTATCTGTATAGAACGTCAAAATGCAAGATTTTTCCGTGAACCTATATTACCGGCTGTATCTTATAGTTTTTTGGTGTGTTTACTATAAGAAGTGACGAATGTGCTTTAGTGCACCAGAAGTATACAATTTTTAACGAAGCCTCCGGCTAGATGGACGGACGATATAATAAAGGTCGCAGGAAGTCGTTGGATGCTGAGCGCGTGCGACTGGTCGCTCTGGAAGTCTTTGGGGGAGGCCTATGATCAGCAGTGGACGTCTGTGGCTGATATGATGATGATGATGGTGATGATATCTGTGAGATATATTTAATAAATGAGCTATCAACTTGTTATCAACATGTACAGGCAGAGACCTTATTGACCTGACGTAGGCATGTGTCTCGTTTGAAGTGCCAGAACTTGATTTTTTGGATCACCTTAATGCCCTTATACAATCGACCCCTGGCCGTACAGACCATCCAATATACCACATTCACACACTCGTTTGTAGGTCATTACAAGTTCAAAGAACAGGTATTTTTGGGAGCCTAAAGTTTGAAATTTACTGCAATCCTTATCTTAAAATCAGTCCTCTTAGCAACTAAAATTTAGACCTCAAGTGGCAAAAAAATGCGAAATTCACATGTGGAACTGGTTAAATAAATGATCGCCTTGTACTTTTTTGCGCTGGAACCAAGTCAGTTTTGCAAGACATGAGTGTTTATTTGTGTCAGTAAGTTTAAATTAACTGTAAGCAAGCTGCAGAATTTGAAAAATTATAAAACCCGACTGCTTGGGTATTTTCCCGTGTGTTTTCTGTTTCCATATGAACTCCGAGAAATAACATACCCTATCACTGAGACGTATCTATTGACACCTCATAATATGAGGTGACATTATGTTGAAACCTGTCAACCGGTTACGGCCGTAGAGCGTGTCATAGAAGAAAACATAACCCTTCTTCTGGCACAGTCGGGTAACAAGGTTCTCTTTTATGTGAGGTAAGAAATAAACACAGACGTAATGTTAGCCCAATTTTGGTATGACGAGAAATTAACCTGTCTTGGTGTTAGACATGTACATTGTACAAGTTATTATTATTTTTATAATTAACTAGATAGTCGGGGAAGTCGATGGAGCCTCAGGCTAAGTTTGTTCGGAACACTGCAGGTGATTCGAATGCGGATCAGAGCCTGCACAAGGTTCCTCGACTGTACAAATAAACATTTATTTTGCAACTATTCCATTCTGGACGCCCCAGATTCATTTTGTAAGTAAATGATAAAATTATCCACATGAATACAACAAAGAACTTGATTCTAACAAATTTACAAAAAAAAAAAACAGTTTGTTAGAATCTAGTCTTGTTTGTTGCCCATATTTTTGAAATATCACGTGTTTACGTCATAAAAGTTACAACTCATTTTTTTCAATATATTTTGTAAATCATTTTGTACTCTGCTCTAAGGAAGCTAATTTAAATACCGTTCACAAAGTCTATTCATACTTTAATTTAACCATCCCCTAATACAATAGCTAAAAACATACTTCAGCAAAGATTTTAAAACAATAAGTTTAGGCGCTTTTGTACAAGGATTACCGGTTGTAGAACCGATTTTTGAAAGCATTCTTGTCCTTTTATCTTCTTTTTTAAAACAAAAAAAATGTTATTAAGATTAGCAAGCAGTCATACAATGGTCACAACCATAATGTTTAAGAATATAATTTCATACTATTAGACCAAGCGTAGACGACCGTGCAGAATAGAGCCTCCATTTTTAATCCTTTACAACGACCAAGTAAAACAAGCTATGTCGAAGAAGGTCCGCTGAATAATTTGGTCATTTACACAGAACTAAGATGCAGGCACTTAAGACCGAAACACATAACAATAATTTTCGCTATTCGTCTCCGAAACCAATGAGGACACTGTGACAATTCGAATTAGTTTGGTCCACTAATCAGTATATTATTTTTGAATTTTTAAATATAGAATCTGTAGGCACTTTTGGATCAGGCACGTTGTAACGTATTCGTGTTAATTTTTCAAAAAAAAAAATGTAAGCATAGAGATCCCCTCTAATAACGGTCCAGCATAGTGGTTAGTAGCCAGGCCTGTCCTGGCCGGCGAGTCATAGATGTTTATATTTATATCCAAACAACCTGGTTCAAGCTGGGGCTTTTTTATCCCCAGTTCAATGTATGGCCATCCATAACACAAGCTCTGCTTACTGTGGGGCTATATAGTTGGTGTGTTTGTTTTTAACTGTTTAATTTATTGCTGTCCCTTTTGAAGAAAAAGACTTAAACGCGTTCTGGAAATAAACTTCTATAACTGTTAAACTTTGTTTTGACTAATTGCTATAATTCTTCTTTGTTAACTTATAAAGTTTAAATTACTATCTAAATATGTAGTGTAAAACTATGAATATTTTGTTAGTAAATTAATATTCAAATAGTAATGTTAACTTACGTATTTTCAAGGTTTACTGCATTATTTTTAAATACAAATATGATAATGAATACATTTGTAATTTTGATTTTTTGTTGTTGTTGTACCTTTTTAAACCTAACTGCTTTTGTAATATGCATGGAATAACTAAATACGATTCTAATTTTTTAAGAAAATGTCACCAATGGTTATTATAAATATACGGTAATCGCAATTAATGATTACGCACAATCTAGATAGTTCATTAATGTTTTCAAGATATTTTCTTTTGTAATACTCGTACTTTATACAATCATATTGAACTGACAATGTCGGCATGCAGCACAGAGTGTGTAGCCGAGTATGAACCTAGTAGTTAATGTACAGTTAAGAAGCAAACTTGTGACATATAGAGGGACTCGTTTGCACACCTGATCACGACACTGGTACGAGTACCAACTTATGTAATCTTGTCAATCGCGCTGGCTCACAGAAATACTAAACGAAGATACTACGAGGTATCCATCTTTCGACTATACAGAGGAAAACATTTTTTATCTGCATTTGACCAACTTGGAAACTAATTAACCGATTTTGTAAATTCATTAAAAATCACTAATTAAAAGGTTACACAAGTAAAATAAATAAATCCCCAGACAAACACGCCAACTGTATGGCCCCAAAGTAAGCAGCGCTTGTGTTATGGATGACCATACAGCGAACTGGGGGGAACCCAGAATAAACATACTTATATAAATACAAACAACCATGACCCGAGAACAAACATCTGTGTTCATCACACAAATGCATGCCCCGGCCAGGACTCGAACCTAGGACCTTCGGCGTATGAGGCAAAGCTACTTACCACTACACCAATCGGTCGTACATACATATATAACATACATATATAAATACAAACAACCAAATTTATTTTTGTAAATAAATAAACTATGACCCGAGAACAAACATCTGTGTTCATCACACAAATGAATGCCCCGGCCAGGACTCGAACCTGGCATAAAAATATGAGGCAGGGCTACTTACCACTACATCACTCGGTAACGAAGTATACATTTTACGCCAAAATACTCCCTAGAAAAAACAGTTACCCTAGTGTAACCGCACGTGTGTCTCTAGTCTGTTAATAAGATAAAACCTCGTATAGCATTTAACAAAGTGGAAGAAATGTCTTTTTTTTAAATTATATTATATAAATATAGAGAATTATAGCCTTGTTCCATTCCGACATCGGACTATTACACGGCAGGGATTCCACCCTTACGCGGTATATAAATACACCTAAAACCCGAACTAAAAGGTACGACAACTCCTTTTTAGGTTCGTGGTTTCAAAATGTGGAATGAGCTGCTTTCCTACAACAAATGGTCCTGGATTATTCAAAAGTGGAGTGAATACGCCCCTCTTGGACAGGCGTGTAACATCCACGTCTCCATCATCAGGCACCATCCCGTGAGATGGGGACAAACATGTAAAAGTTTCTATAAAAACAGTTCCTTCACCTGTGCCTTGAAATGAACACAATACTGCTAATGCAGTGACGTAGTGAAAATTCGATACGTTAAGTTAAAAGTGCCGTAAATTTATGTTAAAGATAAAAACGCAATTAAAACTTAGTTCATGTAGTTATGTGGTACGTGTCTTTTAATCAAAGTATTTTAATTTTTTGATGTCATATCAAGCATTGTTTGTGGCCAATATTGAAAAGACTCAAGTCTTCGTGAACTTTTGACAGTCTGTATTCTATTGAAAATAAGGTTACGAATTTTTTAAAAACAATCTTAAAAATTAGAAACCATTGATGAATATTAAAATCTTTATACCTTAAATCTACGTGGTAAATATACTTTCAGCGTTATTTAATCACATTCACTTACTCTACCTTCCTTCAAAACAGGTATCCTGCATATCACGTAGAGACACGTCCTACAGGAAAATCTACTTCCCTACGTCTAACTTAACATATAACTTACCAACTTAAACACACAATCCCTAAGATCCGATAAGGCACTTGAACTTAGACACAAACACACAGTAAAATCAGTCCTGGTATAAATAACACTTTAATTTCGCACTAAGTTTGAAGTATACACTAATATTTCACTAATAATAGTTGTTTTAACATAAAGTCGTTGTATAAAAGCGTTCGTTCGTTCGTTCGTCGAACCGGTATGGAGGCAAGACTTACCTGCCGAGACCCGTCGACTGACTAATCGGGCAATCGACTCTTTACATTTCAAACGCGTGTGTGAACGTGACTGTATGCGTGCGTGTGTGTGTGTGCATTTGTGTGAAGGCTGTATATGCGCGTGCACCTTCTTGGAGTTGCCAGATTGCGGGAAGGTAGAGGTTTTAGTTACTTTTCAAAGAGAAGTTTGTTTTTTAAATTGAATGGTTTGAAGGAATTTATCTTTTATTTAGTTGATTGTTTAAATGTGTAGTTTGATGTAGATTCGCAATATCGTAATTACTATAATCTAAAAGCATTTAATGGTAGTACTTTCTTTTGAACAGATTTCTACTTTCGCTCCAGAGGGTGGCACTACAGTCCTTCGTCATTTTGACCGCTATAATTATATTTACGGGGTTGAGTTCCGATTATAGAGAAGGAACGCTCAGTGCCGTCCTGGAACAAATACGTTAGTTCGCACCATAAGTTGATCTAAAAGCCACGTTCAATATTGATAAATGAAATACATACAACTAATGATGACCATAGATGCGGATGCTATTACTATCAGGTGGGGAGCGTGCTCGTTTGCCGGATACGGAAATAGTAAAAAAAAAGTTTTGTTCTTTATCACTCTTATTTTACTTTCGAAAAAATTATAATGAAAATAGTATTGATAATGTTGTTATTAGTAGTAAAGATTAAGTGATCATTGTAAAGGTATTTTTTTATCTAGGGTGGTACTAGAGCCCTTTCTGTGTTAACGAACATAATACAACATACTCTTATTTTGGGAAAAACAATTAAATAAGATGCACTAATAATTAGAATTATTTTTATGTATCCAATCACCTACTAAGGATAACACAACTAAGGATAAGTACTTTAGTTAAATTTTAACACTCATAATACAGTAATTAACGAATGCTGTACATACATGTGGGGAAAATTATACCTTAGTTTTAAATGTTTGAATTAATAATTTGTAATACAAAAATAAATAAATAATAATTTAATCTATTTTATAATTTAATTTTAAAATTTATTTGGTTTAATGAGACTAGAAACAAAATGTAAGTGCCATTTGATCCAATAATATGATCTTTAATGTTAATTATAGTTTAAACACGGAGGCGAATTCGCCTAACTTCAGGAAAATCGTGTGCTCCTTTGTCGGCCACTAAAAGGTTCAAAACTTTTAAAAATTGTACCAATAAGAAAGATCAAACGTAATATGTGAATGTCTAACTTTGTGGGCTCAAATAACATTTGTCTGAATGATGCCTTAGCTGTTTTATTGAATGTAATAGATGTAAATTTACTTTGTGAATTCGAATTTTATATAACACAGGATAGGTTTAACTTATCTAATTTTAGTATTAAGACAGATAGCAAATGTGCTATTTGATTTTTTATATTATAAGTCAGCTAATTATTTAGCTGACTTATAAAACTATTAAGCGGTGTAATAGTAAATTGACTTCAAATATCGACAAATTTGGATATCATACCAAATTGTTTAAATTAAATAATCGGACAATAGAGTCTGCAGCCTCTAGCATAAGTTCAGAAGCAAATAATAGTGTGTTAAGAGATATTGTTTTTAAAGCTGGTGCATCAAAATATACAAGAAAGAATAGAGACAGAGAAATTATCAGAAATAGAATTATTTTAGAACTGTGAGCATATCGTTGTTTAATGTGTAACAGAACATTTCTTACTTGATTATCAGACAGTTCATAATTTTGATCAGCACCAAGTTTCTAGTTCAATCAAAAGAAAGACAACAATATATGGTGGCCCGTTGATTACAATGAATAAATCCTATACATTTAAGAAATGTTAAGATAAAGTGAGTCTTTCAATTGATCGAACTTCTGAACAATTGAATGGTATTTGGATAAAACGAACAGTCAGTTCATTTCATTCAAATACCAGAAAGATAAACAGGTAAATGAGAATATTATGGTCGCTCCAGTCAATAATAAACGTCTGGTAAGGTTTAGGGATGATATAATTAATAATATGTCCAATATACCCCACAATAATAATGTAAATTAACAATACTAACTACTTTAATAAACGGAATACATAAAAAGGTATTCTTTCCAAGAAAATTATAACAGACGCAGGTGTTGAACTGTTTGAAGTTATTTTAGTCCTTGGGAAAAGTCACAAGATGCTTTGGGTATTTTTGTGGCGTTCGATTGCACTCAGCATAATACTTTAATTAGGAAACTTCAAACCTACGGCATTAAGGGCACTGATCTCAAGCGTCTGGCTTCATACCTGAGTAGTAGAACTCAGAAGGTTGAGATTAACCATAAAAGGTCATCTGGGTCGGTTGTAGAGATGGGAGTACCCAAAGTTTCAATCCTGGACCCATTTATTTTTCTAGTCTATATGGTAAGCAATCATTATGTTATTGTATAGTTCTCTGGTGATTCATCCTTCATTTTTTAAGTTAATAGTTAAAAACTAATTTTGACGATGTAAATAATTTGTGTACAATTTTCGGCACCAAATGTAAAAATAAAACAATTCGAATCAAACTTGCAACTTTATAGTTACAGATTGAATCTAGTAGACACTACTGTTTTACTTGGCTTAACCATAGGTTCGAAACTTCAATGAGCCCACATTTCTCAACTGACGAGTAGATTTTGTTCTGCAGCGTACGCGGGTAAGAAAATTGGCTCACTGACTGGTGTGCATACAGCCAGGATGGTATATTTTATTTATTTTCATAGCCTAATGTGTATATCGTACTGTACGGAAATGCCGCAGACATAGGAACTATTTCCACTGTGCAGAAAAGGGCTATTCGTGGAATATATAAACTAAGAAGTAGAGAATCTCTGAGAAACGTTTAAAGAGTTTCGTATATTAACTCTTGCATCGCAATATATTCATGAACATATTTTGTACATTCAAAATATTAATAAATTTGAAACTAAGAAAGATAACCGTGATAATGATTACTCTGTAAGGACTAGCAACGACCGTAAGTTAGCGTTTCCAACATTGAGGCTGGCTAAGAGCAGCAAATCATTTATAGGAATGTCAAAACGTTATATAAAAATTTCGAAATCTGTTCAATCCCTTCCCCTTGATAAATCCAAGAAAACTCTCAAGGAATCTTTATGCTGAATGTTTATTGTAAAATCAAAGATATTTGGACGACAAAAGGGCATGCGATTGAGTTCATCACAGGCTGTTTCTCTTTCTGCAACTAAAAAATAATATATAAATACGGTGTAAAGAAAAGATTAGTAAGCTGAAGTGGCAGTGGGCGGGGCACGTGGCGCGTCGAACTTACGGCCGATGGGGCCGAGAAATTCTGGACTGGAGACCACGTACCGGAAAACGCAGCGCGGTACGGTCTCCGGATAGATGGACGGACGATATAATAAAGGTCGCAGGAAGTCGTTGGATGCAGAGCGCGTGCGACCGGTCGCTCTGGAAGTCTTTGGGGGAGGCCTATGTTCAGCAGCGGACGTCTGTGGCTGATATGATAATGATGATGTAAACAGCTGGGCTGCGTGCATAATGTAATGTAATTAAAAGCATAGATAGTTGAGTCGGTTAGATTTTAATAGCTAAAACTTACCGATTAAAATTAAGTTTAAAAGAAAAAAAGGCTGTTAATCTTATTCTAGGTGTTCTCCCAAGACATTGTTTTATATGGAACTGTTCGGTATCTACGAGTATATCTATTATTAGTTATAGCAGAACAATATGATATACTTATTCTCGTGACTACCAAGTCTATTTGTGAAACTGTGATACAAACTATAACTAAAAAAATATCATGTGGAATAACAATTACTACATTCAAATTGATGGTGTTGCCATGGGGTCTCCGGTGTCACCTGTTGTAGCTGACATTTACATGGAGAACTTCGAGGAGCAAGCGCTCCGAATGGCACCTGTTGTGCCGAAGATATACAAGAGGTATGTTGACGACACCTACACTATATTACCTAAGCATGAAGTGACTGCATTCCTAAACCACCTCAATTCCCTTAATTCTAAAATTAAATTCACTATGGAATTGGAGCAGGAGAACAAATTAGCTTTCTTAGATGTCTTAATACAAAGAAATCCTGATGGTACACTTAGCCATACTGTTTATAGGAAACCCACCCACACTGACCGATATCTAAATGGGAAATCCCATCACCACCCGAGCCAATTATCTGCCGTAGGCAACTCTTTGTTTCAGAGAGCACATGGAATCTGCGATCCCCAACACATTAATGAGGAACTCAACCACCTGGTTAAAGTGCTGCGGGATAACGATTTAAAAACACCGCGTCGCCGTCGCAGAAACCGCGTAAAGCCACTCACAGTTGAACGAAGACCAGCATTCCTGCCTTATATAAAGGGTGTTACTGACAAGATAGGAGGCATTCTTCGGCGAGCTTCAATCAAAACTATCTACAAGCCGCACTCAAAGATAAGCCAGCATCTTCGTCCAATAAAATCAAGCATCCCTTTACAAGATCCAGGCGTTTATAAAATCGACTGTGACTGCGGGCTCTCTTATATCGGTCAAACCAAACGAAATGTGTCAACTCGCATTAAAGAACACATCTCTGATGTTAAAAATAAACGAACCTCAAAATCTGCAGTTTGTGAACATTCCATAGACAAGCCCAACCATTATTTAAGATTTGATACCGTGAAGATCCTAGCAAAAGAGAAACATTTTATACCTAGGATGGTCAGAGAAACTATTGAAATTAAAAAACATCCAAATTTCAATAGAGAAGATGGTTGGAAACTGTCATCAACATGGGATCCAATACTTAAAAACATCAAAATGAAAAACCAGCAAACTGTTAGACTGCAAACTCAGGACACAGTCAGTGCCTTTTGTGTCAATCCGGGACGTTATGCGAGAAGACTGAGAAACAGATGGCGTTAATGTATTGACAATCATGTAGTTTTTATTACTGGCAATAGATGAACAACACCTTAGTCTATCGTGACCACGGCAACTGCAAAGATGCCGAAACGTCGAAATAATTTTAAAATTAACTAAAATATACGCGATAATATCCGGTAAAAAGTGTTTTAACTAAAAAAATACCCAAATCAAAATGTTGAGACAATTGTTACTTGACCCTCTAGCTGCCTGTGCATCAAAGCTTTACAGTCTCCCAAGAAAATGGTCAACCTCTTTTAACAAAACTTCCTGTATAACCAAAATAGCTGTAAGGTCGAGTATGCAACTGTCAGAATGTTTTTACGAGAGAAAATTAACCTTGTAGTTTTGGATGTTCAAATGAATATCCACCGTAGGGAGTTTATCTGTACGTGGAACCTCGGCAGACTACGTTGACCATACGATTTATTTATTTACTACTACTACTACAAATTATTTTTTCATTTTGATTAGGAAAATATAAGTTTCATTTTTGTTTATTTAGGGCCCAGGGTAGACAAGATCTCATATTTAAACTTACTTTGAAACGAAAGTTTTAGTTGTATCTGTAATTTCCAAATTTAATCAATAGATCAGCCAGATTAGATGGTAAAATAAAAAAAAAATATTCGCACAGTAAAGCTGCTTTAACAAGTAGTTTTGGAGATAGAGAAAATTTTGAAATATGTTATATTAACATTTTAACAACTATTTTGGCATGTTTTTCATCCAATATGGCAACATTTAAATCCTGCGTATGTTTTCCTTAATAGTTAAAATTTGATTTGATTCTACCTTATTCACCGATGTAACTGTAAATGTAGGTATTGGGAATTAATAAAAATAGTTATCAAAAGAATTATTAATATGAGGCATACTAACATAGTTGTTCTATATTTATTATTATATTTAAATGTATAATATTTATAAGATTTACATGGAAAAATATCTTGCAATAATGACTCCACTTTTCTGTATCTTAGAAAGGGAGTTAGAGGGAGGATACCCCTTTGGGGGTAAAACTGGTATTTTGTATGTTATATAACATAATAGAGGACAGGACTAAATTTAGGTTACCCGAGCATTTGTATAAAA
Organism: Marasmarcha lunaedactyla; assembly: GCA_923062675.1. NCBI lineage: Eukaryota > Metazoa > Arthropoda > Insecta > Lepidoptera > Pterophoridae > Marasmarcha > Marasmarcha lunaedactyla. Next base: position 5,602,811 of record OV281344.1, read on the forward strand.
GTTAATTAATTGTGTGTAAATTTTGTATGTTTATTAAATTCAATTTGTATTTTCATGCAATGCAATCACAGTTAACCCTAGAGAAGTCACAGGGATGACAAGATGAAAAAGGGAAACAAATATAATATGTTCTTAATAAAACATTTATATTCTGTTTAGGATAAGCTTGTCAATATGGTAGGCAAATAAGGAACTTACGTATATAACAACCCAAGCAAGTAGAATGCAACATTTTATTCCTGTTATGTAAACAATATATACATACTACATAGTAGAAATGTTTTTTTTTTGTTGCATCTGCTTTCTAAGACAGGTAGAGACATCTAGAATTTATATGCGAAAGAAACGTAGCCCAATGGAAAGCATTCGTGCCTTACTGAGTAAAAGGTACGCTTAAAAGATTGTAGATGACTCTAGTAGTAGAATTAAAAATCAAATGTTTAGGGGCAAACGCGAAAGATGTAGCTACGGAATTTATGTCTGGTTTTCGCGTATTAAGTAGTTAAGTAGGTAACTCAATTATAGCAAAATGTTTTGTTAAAAAATCCATGTAAACAGACAAGTGGTAAGTGAAGATTTTATAACAGCAGTGATTTAGTGGATTCCGTATTGTTCTATTTTTAAGGTTTAGTAGGTGGGCGGGGTAACTTCTCATCTTGACCCGTTTGGATAGGTACTGCAACGTTTGCTTGTGCTGTATATAATAAAAGAGGTTATCGCACAAAGAAACTTCCTGGCAACTACAACTGGCAACTTACAGTCTGTCATTATTTATAATTTGATAGAAAGATAGAATATGTAAGAATGTTCCACGGCATTCTATTGTAGGCAGCGGCCGCAATAATACCAATATAATAATAACCAAATGTATTTCTTTAAGTAACTTAATTCCAAATATATAAAGTTAATCAAGTAAAGAGGTTGTTCTTATTTAATAAGGAAGTCCTCCTGGTAGTAGGAATAAACCATCTTGTACCCGGTACATTTGAGTACGATTTTTTTTATTAAGTGCATAAGTTGACAAAGCGCTTGGGGTCAAGAGCTCATCCTTATTTCGCACTTATTCAAATAAATTTTTGAAATGTCAAAGTGCGGTTATGTGTTCAAGAATATGTCAAAAGAGAATGGTTGTGGAGTAACCAAAATTGAAACTAGAAATAAACAAAGTCTTCTAAGATTTTTTATTTCCGAAAAAAATTCTTCTCTAACCTCATCGAAAATCTCGCTTTGTTATTGATCGTCTATCATTCGTGAACTAAAGAGTTAAACTACTAAAATGCGTTTGTGCAACCACTTAAAATTTATTCACTTAAAATTTAGTTGAAATTTAGTTTACTAGATATATATAAATTTAGTATACCTGGCGTTAGGGCATTACAATAAATTTGGTTGGTGCGCTAGCTCCTCGATCCAAAAGTCAGACGGGAGCGGGTTCGATGTCGTTGTGACTGCCACAATTACCAATGAGTATTTACAATTTATGTACGTACATAAACCCACTGCTCTAATCGTGAAGGAGAACTTCATGGGGAAATCCGCAGTAGGCCAGCGTGGTGGTCTATAAATTGAATGAAACATTTCTTTGTATTGTGGGGACCATTTGTAACGTTTACTAGCTTTTGTAGGCAGTACCGTAATGTCATTGGACATTTTTCTCATTCTTTTTTGTTGTGGCAACACCACGGCCGAATGTAGTAGTGGATCTCCCTTGCATAACTGTGTTTAAATGAGTAAATGAGTTTTGGTCTGGGCATTTATTTGTGTGATACAGATGTTTGTTCGCGGGTCATGGTTGTTTATATTTATATTTATTCTAGCCCCCCCCCCTAGTTCGCTGTTAGGTCATCCATATTACAAGCTCTGCTTAATTTGGTGTATTAACATCACTGACGTTGGTTTGATGTGTTACTTTACCGTCTTGCAGGTACTGCAAATAATAATGTCTCAGACCAGTATTTCTACAATGTTCATTTTAATTGAGTAGATTTTTTGCAGTGGCTTGTTCACTTCTAACATAAGACATTTGAAGTGTAGTCTTTTAAAAGAATAGTCTTTTAGTTCAGAGAGCAGAGTTCAAAAGCTACAGAAGAATCGAATTAGATAAAATAACCCCTCCAGTTTCGTTGCTGATATATAGGCAATGTCAAAATGTCAATAGAAAAAAAGGGGTTCAAATCTTCAAGTAACACACAGAGTTTCTCCAAGTAATAACTTTATTGCTGACCATATTGATTGAAACGGTTCTAAATGCAAACGTTTATCATTAATGGCGTTTTTCAACAATGCCTGGCTGATATAACTTTTATGCTTGCCACAAGAATGACAACTCAAAATTCTTTATGTTAAGGAAATCAATCAAAAGGAAGATATTCTGAAATAAATTAAATACTTGAGTTTTATAAATGTTTCAAAAATGTTTAATTATTTATCACCGCGTAACTTATCACACTTAGGTAACAACAACATACCTACTATTATTTGCAACTCTCTCAGTTTCAAAGGGAACTGGAATTGTGTTTTGTTACCTGTATTATCTGAACAAGTTCAACTATTAATTACATTTGATGATTAGCTTCTAGTGACGAACTCAAGAGGCGGATGAGATACTCTTCAAGTGATAGGTAGGTATTCTCGAGTTTTGATTTGTTCGTTTTAACAAGAACAAGACTTTTGTCAAATCAGCAAGTGACAATTTTATGAATGAAACTCAAATGATTTTACTTGCCATGCTCAAAAATTGACATGTTTAAAATAATGTAGTTTTCAATTTACTTTCTCGATCCCCAATATCTATTAGCTAAAAAAGTAAATCACAATATGGCTACTTCAATTGTTTAAATTGATTTGTGACAAAATGTTTTTTTGTACACAGTTATTATCTATAATGTGATTCAATAACTTTATTGTAAAATGTTACACGTCGGTGACACCCAGTGTCTCGTGGTATCAAAGAGGAGTCGTGATTGGTTAAATGTTAAATGGTTAACAGCTTAAAGTATGCTGTAGTGATAAGTGCTGAATTTTTAAACGGGTGCTAATTAAACGGACTTCTTTTCAATAGCATTATACGCCAAAAAAAATCTACATTGCCATCTATATTAATAACTCAGCCACAACCGACGAGCGTCTAAATAATACTATCTTAGCCACTAAAAATATGCTGTCGCATGATGTTTTTGCTGTAAAATTTTGAATTATCACCCAATTTCGATTATGACGCTTCGCCGGGCGCTGCAGCACCACGCTCGCTCCACTCGCTCTGCTCGTGCATGCGATAAATACATCCTAACATAACCTAACCCAAATTTAATTACTACGCTTTCTATAGAATATTTAGTCGGCATTGCAACGAAGGCGAATTAGTTTATTAGAGGCTATTTAATTTTGCCGTGGCTTAGTTATAAAATAAGATGTTTGATCACGTGGCCAATAAATAAATCTGTGGCTTGACTTATAATTTCCCTTTGTAAACAGGCAAAAGACTCCCTGTTTGACTTGAATAAAGTTAATTATAGTGTAGTGTATTATAAGTAACAAAATAATTCTTATACCATTATAAGACTAAAGATTAAACAGTTTAAGATTTCCATCCTTTGTAATCTTTTATTTCGTTGTATTATAGTTACTAATATTCACATGCTCTGATTTGGTTTTACTGGAGTTTTCCAAATCCTGCGCAGCAAATGTTGGACCGTAGAATTATAACATTCCTCCAGTTAAAACGTAAAAATAATAAAAGTAATTTAAACTAAAAAAAATTTCTATTAACTCTTCTTGTAACTATTTTAATAACACATCTAACTTGATTTAAAACTCCTTCTAAATTTTAAGTAAATTATTCATTATTAAATTATGTTTTTATTGCTTAATAATAACAACCTTGTTCTATTTGATAACAATGAAATGGTCAACTTTACAAGAAAGTCAGTAACACAAGCAGGTTAGCTCAAATACCTTCATTCATTGGTTGAGTTAACCTAGACTTGCTTTATAATTTTCTTTTAGTTTCCCATCACTTCAGTTTTCTCAGATGATAATAACTAAACTTATATCAAGATTCAATTATGTTCTCAGTTTTCTAGATAACGTGAAGTTTTATAATTAAGCATCCTCACTGCCATTTTGATCACGTATTATTGTCTCTTATTATTATCAGTGTACACCTATTTCGAACACACGCGTCCCACCTGCACCCCTGGCCATTATTAATCGGAAGTCTTTATTTATTAATAGTAATGTGATTGTTATATCTGCAACTGATGCGTTGTCGACCGTAGGCTTCAGTTGAACTTGCCTTTGTTCCAGTCATTGCACCGGCTGCTCCTCCCCCTTCTCCGGAACACAACCATGTAAACGCGATTATTTCGGTGGGCAAAATAGGAAGGACTGGAGTACCGCCCAAGACGAGATATAACTTGAGAACCTCTATTTCCACAATTCGAGACAATCTTACATTTCCATTCGAAAAACATATTTACAAGGTCTACCGGTCACTAAACGGTGTGAACTGAAAAAAATTAAGAAACTGGCTTCAAACGTAAGTTAACTAAAAAGACAAAATAAAAAATGTTCAAGCGAAAATGGTGCCTATCTGTGTAGGTAGATACTTATTTCGGAAAATATTTCTTTTTGAAGGTCGGTATCATTAGAAAGTAGGCTACCCTAAGTGGTAGAAATAGGGGGAAACGACGGTGCGTGCTACCTAGTGACGGTTCACGCGCTCGTACCCACATTCTACCTGCTAGCACGCTGATTAGGCTGGCTGGAGCCGAACTTACATATATTTTTTTGGCGTATGAACCTACTTAGTGAACGTCAAAGCGGCAGGACTCCCCTTGACGCTTGGAATATCTAGTGAAAGAGATTTATTAAAATATTTCTACTATTTTATACAGTTATAGTAAAATTCTTGAAATTCTCTTTCTTCTCTTTTTAATTAGCGTATGTTTAAAGGCTGTTTCTAGTTCTGTTTTAAAATACTATACTAATGTTAAACTGTCATTGTCAGAGTGAAATAAAATGGGAGACAGTCTCTTTTGCCACAAAACTTACGTTATGTGGCATCAGATGTTAAAATGATGACCAGTGTTTAATATTGGTATAGCTCCAATCGTTTGTGCTGCGGGCCATAGACTGGCTTGATCCTCTAGGTACTACAAAAAACTTTCATCCTTATAGGGAGGGATTAAGGTAAAATTCTATTCAGAAATAAAATTAATAGATAATTTTTAGACTCATTTTATTTTCAATAACATAAAAATGTTATGTTTTCGTTTTACACATTTTGAAACAAATGTCAGTGGATATTTAAGTAAATCTGGTCGCTAAAATGCTCACAATAAGGTTAGAATTTAAATACTATAGTACAGTTTGGCTCAAGTCCGGTCATGGTATGCTTTGTTTCATTTACTATTTAGAATTTACTCTTTTTTCACTTATTCCCAAACGTTGTATCTTATTTGTACGAAAGAATATTGAGGCTGAACAACGTCTCATTACAATATTCAACAAAATATATCGTGATTTTGTACTTTTCAACGAATCATAATTCACCGTTTTGCTTTTCAATGTGATATGCTATACAATTTTAGTGATATAACATAATTTTTTTTTAACATAAATCATAATCGTTACATTTAGTCACCAAAAATGGTAAATGTGTAAAAAAGTATTTGGTCGTACAAAAGTCGGCGAAAAGATGATTCGTGTAAAAGTAAATATTCACTACAATACATAGAACTAGCTAACTGGAATTGAAGGTCCCTTATAAGTATGTGATTAGGTAAAATCAAAACTGTGATCAATTAGGTCCTACTTGTGACAGTTTTCGAATAAAAATAACTAAGACACGTCATTTTGTGTTCAGAGTAATTGACCACAGTTTCATGTAAACTCTAATTTTATTGTTTTTTTCTCATAATAGTCTAAACACTAAAGAGGCGTCATACTTATAGCATGAAGTAAAGAGCGCATACGCATTCACCAATTTTTACACAAGATTAATGAAGATTGACAGTTTTATATTAACTCTAAGTTAGAGATACTTTAATAACTGTTATTTAAGATTCATTAACAGTAAGTTATCGCTGAAAGCTTTATAATATCTAAATGAGCTATGGAATAATGAATATACATTTGACGGGAACTTAATTCCATTTAGAAATTTCCACTAATTGTTACAAATTTACTTTCAAATAACGTGAGGCCGAAACGTTTGTAAAAAATACTTTTAAATTAAATAAAACACAAGCAAAAGAAAATATTTACGAACATTTGAAAATATGTGAAATAAGAACATGTCAACTCTATGCTCATCACATTTTTTGTTTGTTGTAAAATATAAATGATTTTATAATTATATTTTAAAATAACAACACGATTGTCTGTAAATAATGCTCTGTACACTGACACAAGACAAACACTTTATATATCTCATTTTGTTTATTGCTTCTCATAAAGGTTATTAGAAATGGCATACAAAAAATAGATGAGCACAAATTTCACAAAAATAAAAACGTCAAAAATATCCCGGGCCATTTTCTCAAATATTTTTCTATTCCTACATGATAATGTAAATAATTAAAATAGAAAAATTATCTAAGATGATGTGAAACTCGGCATTTTGCAGTGGGTGGGTACGCAAGTGATTTGATCTATGTGACACTAGAATGCAGAGCTCCGCCGCTTTTGTGCTAAACAGACTCAGCTCAATTAGATTTGAACTATGAAGTAATGTCAAAAAGACAAGAAGATAAACTATTAAAATCATGACAATCGTATCAAAAATGAAGATATAGTAATTAAGATATTTTATAAATTGACAAAATTGACTAATTTTAAGATGCGACGTTCTTCTGCACTCTGAATGTTTCTTTATCAGCTTGTATCTATTTACATGTAAAACCATGTTTCTATAATTTATATTTAGTAATACTATACTAAACTGGCCATTCATACAAGTATCTGCCAAGTTCTCCTAAAATAACTAGTAATATAATAATATTCTTATCTAAATATATTTACAAATAATACAATTCATTATTCAATATAGAAATTAAAATATATTTCTATAATTCTTCGATTCACATAACGCAAAATAATTTAACGGAGTCATTTTGCATTCACATTTACAATAAAGTAGGTATCATTGGCTGATCTCAACAATTCATTTAGAATATATCACCCAAAGAGCGAACGCGCTCACACCTATCGAACCTTACTATTAAAAATGCAGAATATGCGAAAACGTCAAGGAAATGTTTTTTTTATAATTAATAGTAAAATGGCAATTGAACGTTATAGTTCACTCGCAATTTTTTAGGAACTATAAGATTCATAATGCCTCCGAGCGACGAAATGCCGCGAGTAAACAACTATATGTACAGGAACGACATACTCCGCTCATGAAACTACTAGCACAAATAAACTTATTTATTTATTTACATCGGTGTACTATTCACAAAACGACACAAATCAAAAAATGTTGTATAACTATTAGTTATATTGACTCGATGAAGAGAACGACGATTTGTGTTAAGTTTATGCTAGAGTTTAGAATTTGCGAGCCTTTTGACAAATCAAGAGACATGTCAGCCGTGCGAGGAACTATAGCACATCGCCGAAGCATGGCCGGCGCCTCTTAATACTTAAACAATTATCTAAGCAACATTACCACTAATCTCCGGCACAATTGTTTCAACAATCGCTCATGATTGTATTAAACAGGGCAATCTGTTAGGAATATAAGATGCGACTCTTTAAGAGATTCTGTGGTTGCATGTTTAATACAGACACGTTTGGAGAAGGAACTAAAATCTAGTATCACAATTTCGGGTTTCGCAATTTTCGCTAGACCTCAGAAAGGCTTAGCCGTTGTAAGCTCTTGACCATTTCAGGCGGTCAGATTCGCTAGCTATTCGAAGAGGGCGAGGAGGTCGTCTGAGGAGGGGGCCCTGGGAGGCTGCGAGCCTGCGGACGACGACGAAGAAGGCGGCGTCGCCAAGAGCTCACCCAAGGCAGGGGCATCCAAATAAGACAACAACTCCATAGGATCCACGCTCGTCTCGGGTAGCAACTATAAACAAAATATACAGTTATTAGACATCTTGTTATTGCTCAGAATGTCAACAGGCGTGGAAAAATATCGCGACGGTAGCATTTGTGAGACGCAGTGCGCAGACAATTACACTATTGTTGGGTTTTAAACTTTGTTAATTGTTTAAGTGTTTTCCATTATCCTTCATTAGAGTAATTCTAAGATGATCTTGTTTATAACAATGCTATGAATGAATGGTATTCCCATCAGAAAAGGCAGGTTGCCAGTAATCTATCATATAGTTTAATTTAAAATATTATTTCCAAATATGATTTTAAATATCTAGTGAGTTTAAATTGCAACACCGAATTTATAATCTCTTTTCAATATTCAAGAGGACCTTTTTATAGATAAGGGTTCCTAAAATTAAATTTGAAGCTCTCATTGTCCTCAACTTCCGATAACCTAAAAGTAGTCTTGTACTACATCCACACTTACATTAAGATTATCCGTGCCCTCTCCATCGATAACAGCCGCGGGATCAAAGTTGAGGTCGCTAGGGATGTCCACTTCAGTCAAGGAGTGGTGATCCACCGATGGGGGTCCCGGAGTATGAGACGATCCCGGCGTATGCGCGCCCGTACCACCAGGCGTGTGCGCCGATCCAGGCGTGTGGGGGGTGTGCGGCGTATGCGGCATCTGGGGAAGAATAGGGGGTTAGAATTGAACTTGGTTGAGTGCTAGCCTGGTATTCGTGTCTGGTTTTGATTTAGCAAGGATACATTGAGTTTTGAGGACCGTAAGAAGGCTACTCATTGAAAAATATAATAATAATCGAATTTAAATTTGACGTAATGTTTAGCCAGATTGTCATGTAAAATATGTAAAAATTAAGTCGGCGAAGACACTGGTTATAAAAATACTTTAAAAAAAAGAAAGATAAGATAGAAAAAAGTATGATACAGAAGTAAACGATTACCTAAAAGGCATAATCGAAATAACTTACCTGATCGTTTAAGCTTTTCTCCATGGCATTAAGAGGATCCAGTGAATTGACGCTATCGTTTAAATGCGAAAGTGGGCCATTGCCGGCAAATTCATTGCTACCAGGCCCGTTGCTCATTCCATACTCATAGTTAGGGTTGTTAGAACCAGCGTTCCTATTCTGACTGCTTTGGTTATACGAAGATATCATCGAGCCACTCGCAATGGTATTCATATCAGGAGGAAGGTAAGGCGACAAGGCCTGATTCATATCCCAATTGTTCATCGTTGGCATATTCATGGAGCCAGGGGAAACCGCCTTGCTTCGTTTCCCCCCACTGTTGTCATTGCTATCGTCTTCCTGCTGAAAAAATTACACATAAATTAGCAATTTATTACATAATACATCTGTGTAAATGTGTAATACAGCTGTGTAAATATAGTTTACCTTGATGCCAGCGTTGGCAGTGTTTTTAGTTGCTTTCCAATTTGCACCACTGTCTATAGTTACTTCGTCCACGTCGGACGTATTGAGAGTGTTGAGGATACCCCACATGTACTGGTCGACTTCCAAGCCTTCTAATTGGGCTGGTTTGCTGATAAATAGAAAGAAAAAATTATAAATCTATAAAACTGTATGATATCCGCATTATTCGAATAAGGTATGAAGGGATCTAGTACTACTTATTACTTTAGTTAGATTTAGACCAAAACTTTTTTTACTGATTTGATACAATATATACCGAAATATTTAATAGTTGTAATAGTGTTTTCAGTAATAGGAGACTTACTTGCATACTGGACATCGCCACGAACCCCGTTCGCAATTGAGTTGTAAATACGATTCTAAGTCAAAACACTGTATGTGTTTACATTCGTGCCCTCGCGCCGGAAGCGTTATTTTCTTAAACGTTATAGGACACTTCAATGACACTTTTAATGCAGTTTGTTCAACACTGTCTCTGTCCCCGGAAGGATTGTTTCCATTCACATTGTTCGCCGTAGTCTGGTTGAAGTTCATCTTGATTTTGGCGATGCAGTGGTCGGCAGTGAGCAACCGTTTTCTAAGTAGGCCCTGCAAGACGCTTCGCACGCTCGGTCGGTGGACTAATTGGAGAACAAACAGATGCGACTGAAAATAAATGAAGATGTTATTGTAGTGGTCGCTGCAATAAGTTGAATACTATTGTGTTGACAGGTGTTAAAATTTTCCGCGGACGTGTCGAGGTACTTACACAACAACAGGCTGAGACCGTGATCTGGATGGTGTTTCTGCCGGGTTGGCAGACTTCTTTCAGGTACAATGGTTTGTGGGAGGTTTTATTCTCTCCCCTGTCGATGACTAGAGGAGTGGCGTTGACGGAGACCTGAACGCTGGCCGGCCAGTTCGTGTTCATCTGTCGGTCTTCGTGGTGGAAACACTTCAGTTGTAATTCAAGGTCCGACCTGAAAAAAAAACATAAACTTTAGTATCTCATTTACTGTAACTCGGTCTACAATATTCAATAGTGTTAGTGAAGGCGGGATTATTTACCTCCATATTAAGGTTGAATGGACCGTGGGTTTTAATTGGAATACGTGATTGCTAACTGCTAAATTGTGTTCTAATCTAAATGGTGGTAGAATAATACCATCTCTTACAGGGAATGTTAGCCGGAGCTCATCATCTGGAAAGAAAAATGTATATATTAGTCATAAACACACAAAAACAAACATTTAAGTAATGAAAATAATGACTCCAAAGGAAGTCTTACTTTGTATGCCTATTGGTGGTTTCATGTCATTAAAGTGCGGCTTGACGTCAGCGTTAGGGCTGATGTAGGGAGGCATACTGCTCGCGGGAGTCAAAGGAGGCGTGGGGTTGCCTGGCACGGGACTGTGCTGGTAGCTCATGTTGGTTCTCATGGCCACCTCTTGCGCAAACTGGCCGCCATATTGACCCGCGTATTGAGAGTTGTTAGCTTGGTGTTGCGGGAATTGCCCAGGAACGCCTCCACTGAAGTATTGCTGCTGGTTGGAGTAGGGAGGAGTGGATTGCCGCATGCTGCCGCGCATCGGGAAGTTCCCACTGGGCCCTAGCGGCTGCTGCGGTGGGTACTGACTTTGGAATCCCGGTCTACCTCCGTAACCAGAAGGATACTGTCCAGGACCAAAACTGGGCTGCCCACTAATGTACTGCGGCTTTCGCTGATTCATAAGCATAGTTCCTGATGGGTATGGCGTGTGCCTCCTCTGATACCCAGGGCCCATCTTCGCTGAACCACCCATTTGAGCGGGTCCCATTTGGGACGACATCATATTCGCATGCATGCCCATGTTGGCCATTTGCGCCATGGGGTTCATGCCATTCATGGCGGTGTTACCCATTTGGGACATGCCGGTCATACCATTCATGCCCCCACTTCCTGCCATACCCATCCCGGCCATTGCCGGGTTATGGCTGCGTTGCTGTCCGTAGCCATTCATGGCCCCATATTGGGGGTTGCCCATCGTCATGTTGTTTTGCATCTGAAACGAGATAATCACAAGTTTAAGGATGTTACCTTTCAATTGCAACTAGAAATTCGTTGTATTTGTTAAGAGCTCGTTTGGTGTATCTATGATAAAGTTTTCTATCAATGATATGTAATTAATTTAATTAGCCTCTAAGAGATAGCGTGTTGATTCGTCAGAGAGTTTAAAAATGGAATTATCTTTTTCTTTATTTACCTGGGAGAACGGCTGCGAGTCTTGCATCGCGGCCGTGGTGGCCGCGGCAACCATGGCGGCGGTGGCGCCGAAGTGGCCGTCGCCGCCGCCGTTCATCCCGCCCGCACCGCCGGCGTATCCATAGCCGCTGTAGACAAGAACAAAGACAAAATGAATGAATGAATGAATGGTTTATAAGAGTTGTAGTTTTCAAGGATGAGCGACTGGTGAGGGAATTAGACTGTACTGGCAAATATCACTCAAAAAATAATGCATATTATTATTGGCCCCCGTAAGCCCCTCCTCCCGGGCCCTGGATCAGCCAGGTGATGGAACTAAGCCATACTGCTAAGCCTTTATAAGTTTAGATGAACGAGAAGCCTAAAATAAATCGTAGTATTAATCAAGACATCACATAGCTAACTATGTAGAGTTTAAATAGTAAATATAGAGCTAAAGTACGCGCTTTCAGGTTGCTAAAACTAAATATTCGTTATTTTTTCAAACGTATACAGAACGACTATGTTTTTAGCGATTGGCAACGTTCATAATAATGACTAATGTTTTGTCTCTGTTAAAGAGAAATAAATTGAATTATAATATATTACCTAATCATGATTTGGCAATTAACACATGACAGAAATAAGAGCGTAATTATTGTTGCTAAAGCATTGATCCATAAATCAGGCTCTTTCTGAATGTTCATATTTATTGCCCAACCTGATTTGCGAATGGTTTCGAATTCATATTATTTAACTTTCCAACAATTCGCCAGCCACAACAACAGAGTAATAAATAAATTCATAACTGATCTCATTATAATAGTGCAGCAACACACAGCAGACGTTTTAATCTGTCGAGTATTAAATGTGAAATCGGACCAGTTAGTTTTATTTCACTCACGATACGCGCGTTTCTATTATATTGCAAGCGGCCTTGCACAGCCAACATTCCGCACATTAACGCTTCGATTATTAATAAACACAGACTCAAACTTCAACCCAAATTCTATCGACGTAAGATCTTTTTTTATTACACGGCCGAGATTTTATTATTTTACGAACAATGAGAGAAAAAATCAATATGGAAGTATGTAGTGACGCGATGTTACCCCTGTGTTTCTGTCGGGATGTGTTTGATTTTTTGTTCGTAGCCGGCATGTGAACCGCTCTCAGGGCGACTTCCCGAGCCTTCCCGGGCCCTTCGCCATAATTCCCAGTCGACAAATGCGCGGCAAACACTCGCACGGGCTACCCATTGTTACCCGCGTCTCTCTACTACTGCAACAATATTGCCTCTTTGTATATTATAACATTAATTCAATGAATACAAACTCACACATACACACTAGCGAAACTATACTCATTTTTGACAGAATTAAACCTCCACGAAGCGTTGTTTCAGCATCTAAATGATGCAAATGAAGTTGTTGCAGATAATAAATCTTTTAAATGATGTGTCGAGATTTTGTTTGCTTGGCCTCCTACTTGTGTATTATGATGGCTGACTTAACAGATACTTAGCGGCGTCGACAACCAATAAATACAAGAGTCAACGGCGCTCGACTTGTCTCTATTCAGCGACTCGGGCGATGATTTACAAGGGCCCTTCCTTAGGTAAACTGGGCTCGAACCGCTCTTCTTTTTATAGTTTTGTCTGAACCTTTTTTCCCTTTGCCGACCGATGTGTATTCGACAAAAAAAAAACGCTGTGTTCTGTATCCTGCTGCACTTTTTTATAAAAGTGGTACCACATCCGAATAATCACTTACGGCCTGCTCAAAATATTTGGGATCTTGAATGCGAGCGACCGTCTCCGGCATTTCTTTTGAGACAATTCTTGGAAATCTTTTTATGTTTGAACCAACAACGTCAGCTTTCGGTAAATGCAAAGTTTCCTTTATGTTTGAGACCAACTGTCTGCGTGTACTATAGTACCGCGAGATTCGGGGCACGTACAAAATTGTTAAATAGATCGAAGTGAATGAGCATGTCGCTATTTCGAGAAGCTGGAAGGTGTTTGGCATGGTATTGAGAGGCGGCCGAGTAACGAGTCGGTAGGTATTTTGATACATAGACTGCAGTTAATTTTAGATTAGCGCGCAGACGTGTCGAATTCTTAGTTAATTGGCTGTGAAGATAACTCCGTGCAAGTGAATGCGATTGGTCGGTTCGAGTGTTACGTAGCGTATCGTGTTATGTGAAAGCAATTTGTTTTGTTCTGTTCGTACAATGTTTTACATAACGCTTATTATTAGTAGAGTGTTAAATAAGGCATTAATTGTGAGCGTCGTATAGATTACTATCGTGTCGGGCGCCCCCTGTGTTTCGTCGACAGTTGGTCACCCCCATTTAAATGCCACTTCACATTGTGGCTTGTGCGCACCCCGCCATAATAACGTTAAGTTTCGTATTCATACTTTACTTTAGTTTTTCATTCTAAAACTGATATGACAGATAATGTTTACGTAATTCTTGTACAATGTAATTAATTTGTTCTGTTTACTTTGATAACATATCGTTAGGTTAAATTAGTTATCTCACACAAAGATATTAACAATAAAGGTAATGAAGTTAATTTTGTTTCCCGCGTTATCAGTAATGAGGATATTGCTAGTTACTATACCAGCAAATCCAAAAGTACGTAAATGGAATCAAGTTAACTCCCCACTCGTATTTGATTAATTAACCGAAATATTTCGATAGATATCTCGTCAATATCCGGCGGGACGGGAGAGCATGAATCATGCTTCAAGGAGCGGATTCCGGGGGTTACAAATGGAGGCAAACGTTAGGGCACAAATGTTAGGGTCGATCGAGTAAGGGTAACTCTCCGGTCACGTTAACATTAGCGCTTTATTACGACAAATATTTTAAGTTAAGGTTATGTTTAATTCCGTTACTAATTTGGGTTCGTGAGTCGGTTCGGCGTGAAGAATGTGTTCTGTTCGGGTTGGTGAGCACGTGTTGTTGTCTGCAGGTCGCAGGTTCGGCTGAGAGACCGCCCCCGACCGCCCGCGCAATGCGTTTGACGGATTTTCCCACGCCCGTTCACAACGGTTACAAATCAATCTGTGCGTATGCACAGAGTGGTTGGTCCGACTCTTCTGTAGTTTTTACTTACGAAAAAACTTGCATGCCGATTTCACACAGCTTTCTACCTTATATTTTTTAAGATTTAAACCGCGCTTCAGCTTGGCAACTGTATCGGTGGAATTGCGTACGTCGGTTAACCCCACACCGTTGAATCGAAGTAGACTTCCTGTGTTCTGTTCACACATCTCGTTACCAGTCCCCACGTTATTATTATTTACTTATTGGTTTTGTATAGCAGCCGTCAACAATATGTCGTTTTTAAAGGTGACTACAAAACAATGCCGTTGAGCGCCTTAGTTTAGCACCTGCCTTTCGAAATCATTAAATTTCGTATGTGTTGGTAATTTATAAGAATTGAGTCAAATATTTTTGTTTGTTTGTGTGCATAGTGAGCGTTAAAGTGCAGTCACCGCGCGCATTCCCATCTTTGGTTGTGTGTGTGCGAAGTTGCGGCGGTGTGAGTGGGGCTGCATGTGTGCGTGAGGCGCGCGTGTGTGCGCCCCGGGCTATGTGCGAGTGAATGGAGCACATTTCATTATAATTGCACTTTGCGGCGATGCGCTCACAATGTCACACTTAACTTCTGCGTTTTCCAGTTGCCCGTCAGGAATTAATTATCGATTTAATGTTTTAGTCGAATCTGAATAAACGTTTGTCTTTTTCAAGTTATTGATTATTTTAATAACGATTATCTGCTATCGGTGAGAGATAGTCATGCTTATGATAACTAAATGCAAGCCTTATTTACATTAAAATCAAAATTTTTTGAACACTTAAAAATCTTGTTATTATTTTACAAATATTATTTGATTTTAACCGCTAGTTAACAGTTAACTGCAGTTCGATAACAGCTAAGGTAGACCCGTCACGTTTTCAGCGTTTTGTTCAAAGGAAAACAAACATTTTCCGGATAAGATAAAAACACTGAGCAAGTTTCATTAATTTACAAACCAGGAAGTTATGTCCCAAATTTAAAATTTTGCATTTTGTTTTATTTTTTTAGTCTAAACGTATTTATAAAATCACTGCTTTAACTTTTTTTTAAAATAAATTCCTACAATATTATAATCCTAATATATTATATTATTTATCACGCAAAACATTTATCAACAAAAGTTTTTTTTAAATATAAATAATAGTGAATTCGCACCGCGCCAATGGCAACCGTCATAGTCACTTTTTTTTTTAAATAAACAAACAAAAGACTCACCTAGGGTTGTTATGACGGTATCCGATGTTGTTTTGCAGAAAGTTGTTCTTGTGTCTTTCGGGAGCGTTGGCTCCCGCGTAGCTAGACCCTGAGCCCGCGTATTCACTCGAAAAATCAGAAGAGGTCGCCGTCCTGTCGAACTAAACGCACCCCCTGAAAATGAACGCAGCTATAGCACCGACATTTTTTTTTCAACTGGCAACTGAGAGTCAATGGAGTCGGCCTTGCTGACTTCCCCGTGCAGGTAGTAATTCGTTTTGCTGTTATCGTAGTTAATGCTAATAGCGTGCAAATTTCACTCCGGCTTCACTGTTGTGATATTTTACATTGACAATCCACGAAACGTTCACCGCTGCTTTCTTTTGATTTTAGGGTTTAATTATTTGTCTGTTTTAGGATGTTTTAAGATAAAGTATCTTTTTTTTCGTGATTTAATTCAATGTCTGAACTTCATCTGTAGGACCTCTGTTTTGCGATTTTGTACACTTTTCTAGATATTTATTGCTTCAGGAAAACAGCGGGAAGGTTTCGACGCGTCTCCGTGCGATGTTTCCTAGCGATCAGCTGAGAGGCGGGCGCTACGTGAAGCTCTAGTAACGATGCGGTTCGTATTTACGATACAGTTTTGGTAAGTTAAATTTTAATTAGTTCTACTGTGGATTTCTTTATTTTGAATATTTTTAAACATATTTTTAAATAAGAGAAAATAAGAAATAATTTATCAAAACTGCATCAGCCAAAGCACAACAAATCGAGATATTTACTTTTATTCACTTCACTTGACGCAAATCCTCAGTGTATTCACTTTATGAACATTTGGTCCATAATCCTTTTTCACTGCAAAAATCCTTTTGGGTAGTTCACTGCACTCTTGATAAGTTTTCAGAAATCCGAAAATCTTGGACAGTCACTCAATATAAGCACAATCCAAATCCAGGTAATTGTTCATCACTTGTCACTGTGTTCCAAAAAAATGTTGTGTTAATTTATCATTCACTCACGAGTTTGACTTTGAAATCGAATCAACGAAACATCATAGAGACGTGTTTCACGATCGTGGAGGACAGCAAGACTGGCCAAGCGGGCGCACAGTCAGCCGTCAAAGGTAACACTGGCGGGCGCCGGCGGTGGCGAGTGAGCGGCCGCACCCCCCCGCGCCCCGTGCGACGTTGCCAGCCCGCTGTGGTAAGTGATGCCCCCCGCTCTCCGCGTTGCCCCGCGCACTCGATCGGTCGGCAAGTCGCAAGGCGCACTCGGCGCTCGGCCGCGCTCGGGTGCCGCCGTCGAATGCTATGTCGGTCGACCAATCGTCGGCCCCACCCCGAACGCTCGACTTTTCACGTAGCTAATAACGGTTCTCGCAATCGAGCGCGGGGCATACCGTAGATGCGACGTTCTTTTGTTTGAACGATTTATAAACTCTATGATTTTTGACCTCTTTGAGATTGTCGTCTCGATGTCGAATGCTCGAATAATAATAATTGTAGCAGGTAGACGATATGCTGTGTTTTTGCGGACGGTCGGCGGCTTACGTTGAGTGTCTGCGTTGGGGCATAATAATTAGCTGCGATAAACAATGGTCGCTCGTCGCTTGCTACCTGGGTGTCGACGCGTCGCGGTGACTCCCGCGTGTCCTTGCCGCGTCCGCGCTACACGCATTTAGCACATCTTCAAAACAATTTATTGCACCGACTCGTTGATTTACGTTCTTGTTGACATTCTTGTCTTATGATGCGTTATTGAACTGATGCATATTGGAAACTAGTTAAAAATATCTTTAACAAGTATGCTAATTTGTTTATTAAGTATGAAGGTCACGACCTGAAAACAATTGAAAGAAACTGACAGACTAAGGTACGATTTATGACTTCCTACTTTTGTAACGTTACGAAACATTTATTACTTTTTGACAATACTTAATAAAAAATATCAATAAAACTTATATGATTAAGCAAAATCTTAACCACTGGAATCTTATAATTACGTAGGATATCCTTTGACAGTAAATATGCTGTTAAGAAAACATGTAGAGTAGAATATACCTAACTCTCCAAGAATTCTGGGCTCTAAAGTAAGCAGAGCTTGTGATATGGATGACCTTACAGCAAACTGGGAGGGAACCCTGAATAAAGATACATATATAAATATAAACAGCCATGACCCGATAGCAAACATCTGTGTTCATCACACAAATAAATGCCGCGACCACTGCTCGAACCTGGGTCCTCCGGCGTAAGAGGCAAGGCATTATCCATTACGCCGGCTACTCGGCCGTCGATCGTCGAACATTCAATCCATAGTATTTTTACCTCGTACAGTGCAAAACACCAGCCAGTTATAAAAATAATAAGTTGCGAAAGTGACAAATGTCAAAAGGCGTTCGAGCATTGGAAGATGGCGCGTGGCGGGAAAGCCGGGAAAGCGTGCATTACAGTGCCACCAATTTTTCTTTTCAATATCAAAAACTAGTACTAAAGCATTTCTTAAGCTAAACCTCATTTACGCATAGAACCCAGCGCCGCGCCCTACTGAAGAGATAAGTTGGTCGCACGGTACGCATGCGCCGAGGTGACAACGGCGTCCGCGTTCCGAAGCGCTCGCGCTTACTCCGTTTTTCATCGGGCCTATGTATTGCCAGCTATCATAATATTCGGTACCTTGTATGATTTGTGTTTTATTGATTTTCGAAGATAATGGTTTTCTTGTACAACTAAACGACATTTTAGAAATATTAATGTTCGTACAAATGTAAGTATCTACTACCGATATAGTTACCTTATTTAAAACACATTGACAAGTTTTATGTCTATAAAACCAACAAAAGTTTTAGTAAATATTTGCACAATTCTGTTCGTTTCTTTTACCGACGTAAAGACAAAGCAAGTCTTCTGGCAATATCTGAAGCTAAATCGGGGCACTGGTTAAACGCGCAGCCTTTACCAAGTCTCCAAGGGCCGATGGTAACAATTAACAATTCATCAGTCAACTTTCTTCTAGATTAGTCCACGCCTCCGGCGACCATAGAGCTGGCAGGTACCTCGCGCAAAGCCTTAGCTTAGCCATACAACGAGGTAATTTGCCAGAATTATTGGTTCAATGCCGAGGAGCAAGGATTTGCTCAAGGTTTTTTTTTTAAAGAGGATTCGACGTTTATCTTCTTGTCACCTGATGGAAAGTGACGATGAAGACGAAGGTGTTACACGTCATCGATACCTATTCACTTAATAATGCCTGTATTCCTTTTATGGTGTTTTTTTTGTATTATTATTTAGTTTTTTTTGTATTATCATTTTACTTTTATCTTATTTCCCATGTAAATTTTTGTACATAGTCTAATTGTAATCAATACATTTCCTGTAAAAACATATTGAGATAAAAAAAAATTACTCAGACAAATAATGCACATTATTTTCACGTGAAAACTGTATCTCTCTCAAAATAAAATATTAAGACACACACCAACAATACGCAACTATACTTTTCATTTTCCATAATTTAAATTAAGATTTGTACAAATTAATAGTAATCGAATCGCGTGTAATGCGTGGACGCAAAGCAAAACCCCACATTTTATTTCAAGGTGTTTTCAGCCATCTGTTTTTACATAGAATCTAAAAGTAGCGATTAAAACGCGTTGCGTCTCGATTTTGCTGCTTCCCTGGAACTGTTATCGCATGAAGCTGATATCGCCGTGATCGTGACGCGAGTCTCTTATCTGGTACTCACGGAGCTCTTACCACGTATGATAATGAATTATTGTAATCATTGTTAGTTTTTATTTTAGCTCGGGCTAAAGGTCGTGTTAACAATCATTTTACAGGCTATATTACTTACTTTATTATTTTGGTTATGTATTAATTTTGGGTTTAACCGACGTTGGGATTTCGACTCTGATACCATTGAAGGTATTATAATGAGTCAAGTATACGTCTATTTAGAATAATTATACAATAACTGATAATAAGAGATAGTATTTTTATTAAAATTATTTTAAATATTCATCCGTCTGACAGCGCAAGCGCCATGCATTGGACTGCAATGAAAATGAATTTTTGAGTGAATTCGTATTTAGCAGTATTTAGTTATCAGCGCTGAGCGCTGGGTTTTATTCAGGCGTACATAGAACTCCATTTGTTTTGTCCACACTTTTAGCAAAACTAGGAAACAAACGGGGAGGTAACGGATAGGTAAATTTCAAGTATCTGTTATATTTTTCACAGAAATATAAAACTATAATATTAGATTGAGTTTACATTTCCACCGTTACACGTGTAAGCTACCTACTTGTAACATTTCTATAGTCGGAACCTGTGGCAATCAACAATAGCTCATCGTAGATTGGAAATAAAGAATTAAAATCGTATTTTATTCGTTGATAGAAACTGCACTCTGATATTGTTATATACAGCTTAGAATAACCTTTGGAAGTAGTAAGGTAAATCGTAATTTGTAAATGATAAAATTCTTTTGTTATTAAGGAAAACGCGTAACAATAAGTTAAATAGTAAAAGGAAATATATAAAATTTTATGGTAATTTAAGCAGAACTTGTATTATGTACGAGCATGTAGCAAAATACGTGAATACCTATACATATCTGACGGCCTGTTTGATATGGAGGTAAGTAGCCTTGCCTTTCATGCCAGAGGTCCCGGGTTCGAACCTGGTAGGGGCAGATATTTTATCATATTTGCTTTCTAGTCATGGATGTGTATGTATGTTTATTTAAGTTTATTTCTAATATTTATATTTAAAAACAGTTATTAAATGTATGTGTGTTTATATATTTCTTAAGTTTATTAATCCGTTATCTAGTATCCATAACACAAGTTCTTTAATGATACTTAATTTGGGCTAGATAATGTGGTGTGTTAGTTAGAAATATTAATTTATTTAATATTTATTTATATCTACATAATCAAATCATAATCAAGTCCATAGCACCCTTCATAATCCCACTGCAGGGAACAAACTAAGGGGTAGTTCCAGCCAATGTATTGCTCACCACTTTACAAATACCTGTGATGTAATGCCGAAGGTATGAGATTTCTTCGCGATGTTTCCATCACCGCCACAGCTGTCAGATGTTGTTAAAACTTATTAGAAAATTTAGTTTCGTTACAATTGGCAGTCACTGGCATCAAATCTAGGACCTTCAGATCGAGAGCCAGTGCTGTAAATACTGCGTCACTGAGGCTCGGTGTCATAAATATTGAAACATCCTTGTCTGAGTTAATTTCGAACTGTGCTAGGTTTCGAACTTGAGTCCCCCATGTAGGTACAAATAAGTCTACTAATGACATCAAGTATTAACCTATTATGACTATATTTGATTCTTGCCATAGCCGGACATCGAGCTCGCGAGCCAACGAATGGTAAGAAGCATCCGCGCACATAGACTTCATTTGTCTAAGGTGTTGCAGATTAACAATCTAACCCAGTATGTTTAAAGTGGAAGGCACTTACTCGAAATTAACTCTTCTCATTGCTCACGTATAACACAAAGAGTCGGTGGTGCAATGGTTGAGGTGCTGGCGTCTCTTTTTGTCGGTACGAGGTTTGTCAATTAGTAAATTAGCCGACCGCACTGACGGCGATAGAAAATATCTTGAATGATTTCACATACCTAAAGAGTTATTTCTCAGATTGGCACACCTCAGTAGAAAAGCGCTAACAATAGATTTCTTGAAACAATTTTTTCGGTTGCGATATCAGCAGGATCATATAGATCGTTGTGAAAAAGAGAAAATAGGCAAAATCTACGCTAAAAAGGCCATTTTTCAAAACCTCACACAAATTTTAGTCTTTTACGTTTATGTGTCTTTATTCTTAAACACAAAGGTGTCACCCTCCATATTTTTAGTATCAAATCATGGAAGTTTTTTTCAAATCCATTCCGCAGTATCCTGGTTACTCATCGCCCCGCCATTGTTACTTACATTCCTTGCCAGTGAGTGCATGGTTATAAACTTTACTTTGAATTTCAATGTATTGAAGATCGTATTATTTTATTGATTGGCAATGGAACATTAAACTTCGGAATTTCTTTCTGGGAAGATTTAAAACTTGATTTCACCAATTTTCGTGTAGTATGTAAGTTAAATAAATAAATAAATCCCCAGACAAACTTGCCAACTAAGCAGACCTTGTGTTATGGATGACCATACAGCGGACAGGTGGGGAACCCAGAGTAATTCATGTGACATATATAAATATTAACCATGATGGCCGGTTAAGTTGGTAACTAAATTTTAAGTTAAAAATTACGTGTAAACAGTCAGATAAGTGACAAGTGGTAACTTAAAATTTAGTGCGCAAGTGATTAAGTAGATTAGGATTCGTTCTATTTTTCTTATAAGTAGGTGGGCGTGGCTTCTCACTTAACACGTTTGGACGTGATTTTTTAGTTAAATGCATAAGTTACAAAGCGGGTGGCGGCAAGAGCTCGTATTTATTTCGTATTTTCCCTTTTTTTTATTAATGTCGGAGTGGAGTTTAGTTCGAACCTTAAAAATTTGTTGAAGAATATTTAAAATAGGTACAATTGTTGAATAAACGAGGTAAAAAATTTAGAAAAAAACATATTCTTGTTAAGATTTTAATTTCCGAAAAAAACTCTTTTCTGAATTTGACCAAAATCACGTTTACCACATATCTAAGTACAGAATTGACGAATTGCTTGTCATTCATCACTGCTCATCTTCATTGAACTTATGAACTTATTGGACGCACAAGTGACATGTAGTAACTTAAAATTTAGTTACCAACTTAACTACTAAATACATGTAATTCAATAAAATTCAATAAGTGCATTTCAAAAAATGTTTGTAACTTTATTTTGAACTTTGTTTCAAATATGAATGTATATTAAAATATGTCAACACGTAATATGTTACTTACATATTACGTGTTGCACTTATCACATGGTTTACGCAAGTTTTCGTCAACCTTGGAGAAACATCCAACCATAGTTTGGACTAATTGATGGCAGTGGTCAAAATCAACTCCTGATGATATAAAACATCTTGATATAAAATTTTGATGGTAAAATATTTCTGTACAGTTCTTTTTGGTTGAACCTGTGTATGTTAGTTCACTGTACTGTCATTTATATAAGGCATGACGTCAATGTGTTATGTGGTACCTCACACGAAAATAAAAGAAATTATAATTCGATTACCTTATGTCATATTAATTTCCTAGTTATTCAGTATTATTCATTATTATTATGATCTGGTTACGAGTTGCTCGCCATTTCATGGGTAGAGAAAATTTTATAGCAATTAGTCGACATTAAACGAGCTTAACAAAATATAAACGTCAAAATAAAGTAAATACATGAGGTGGTTTATGTATTGAATATTTTCAATACATAAGGCAACTCGCGTATTTACTTATGTGTATCCACATACAGTATCGAATATACCTGCTACTGAATACATTAGTAGGTATATTCGATACTTTATGTGGACGTGATTATGATCACGAAATCGACGACGTAAGAATTCAGTGCAAAGTAACAAAGTAAAAGGTAACATTTTTTCATTATCTTATTTAATCTGGTGAGATTGTAAATAAAAAAAAATTAGGAGGTAGTACTGTAGTAATTAATTTTTGTTTGTCAGGTCAAGGCATACCACTCTGGTATCTGTATTTTCCGACAGTCTTTAGGAACCCCAAAGACACTATAATTCAAAACTTAACCTACAAATATACACACGCGTATAGTGAGCGTTACCACGTAGACGCGCCGATCTACTGAAAATGTTGGTGGAGGTGGCACGCTGCGGTGAATAGACCAAAAAAGTGGGGAACAAGAAAAGTGGGGCGTGTCTTCGTAGATGGCGCTCCCTACGTGACCTGATCCTGTGGGAATTTCGGGTAAAATATAGTCTATGTTACTGCTGGACCATCTAGCTTTCTAATTGTGAAACAATTTCATTTTG
The DNA here is from genome assembly GCA_923062675.1 of Marasmarcha lunaedactyla. Taxonomy (NCBI): domain Eukaryota; kingdom Metazoa; phylum Arthropoda; class Insecta; order Lepidoptera; family Pterophoridae; genus Marasmarcha; species Marasmarcha lunaedactyla. The sequence goes on from OV281344.1 coordinate 5,626,768, forward strand.
TAAATAAATCTCCAGACAAACACACCTACTGTATAATCCCATGGAAAGCAGAGCTTGTATTATGGATGACAAACAGTGAACTGGGGGAACCACCGAATAAACATACATAAATAAATATATAAAACCATGACCCTAGAACAAACATCTGCGTTCATCACACAAATGAATGCCCCGACCAGGACTCGAACCTGGGACCTCCGGCGTACGAGGCAGGACTACTTACTATCCATTACGCCACTCGGCCGCCAATTTATTCGTCCATTCGTTTCATTACTTCAGGACTTTGATTACATACAAACAATCAAGTTGTAGTTGCGCTGACTTGCGCAGCCCAGAGGTAATATTGAACCTCGGAGTTGGTTGGATAGGCAGTTGGAATGTCCCTCCTTCTCTTTCAATTTATATTGAATTGATAGAGATTTTTTTAAGCTGCGTCTCACAAACTCCAGCAGGCGATCCACCCGAATCGAATGACGAATCGTAGATGTTTTTATTGGTTATCTTGTTTATTGATTTATCGATTGATGACGCGCTGTTGACTGTATACTGAAGTTGGGATTGCCCTTGTTCCAGCGATTGCACTCGCAGCACGCCTACGTAAACGTGGTTATTTTGGGGGTCAAATAGGGCGAACCGTAGTACCGCCCCAGAGGAGATGTTAACGCAAAAACCCAACTACAATTGTTCTAAGACATACTGCTGTATTTAAACCAGAGTGAGCTTAATTTTTCAACTCTGTTCCACGCTAGTAGGCCTGGAACACCTTTTTATATAACCTTGGGTAACAACAGAAAAAAATTCATGGCCGCAGGTAAAAACATATATCAATTGAATTAGTGCAATCGGTTTACAGAATTTTATCAGCTCGAAACAATATTTTCGCAGGCGACAATGACTCAACTCATAGATAAAATTATTGATTTTATATCTGTATAGCTTGTTTGACATTGTATGGTTATCAGTCTGTATTAAGTTAGAAATTACTATTTTAGTTCATGTCTTTATCCTCATTGGTTCAGGTAGACGAGCGTGCCTTATTCCTATTATCAAGATTAACCGATTTTTATACGATTTCTTGTGTCCTATTTCTACGCATCGGGGTCGAAATTTTAGAGTACACTTTCAGAAATATACAATCTTTATATACAAACAAGATACAACACAATAACAATAGGAAAAATTAAAAGGATTAGGGATGGAACGACTTATTTACTTTGTACAGAGGGTAAAAAGGTTCGCAGAATCACCGAGTTAGATCACTGGTGAAAAACGTTGTGCGAAATCAATTCCAGAAAGATGCATTTCAATCACTAATCGTTCAGATATCTCACTGAAGAGTCTGTGGAGAACGCATTTGTTTTATAGCTGTTTGTATTTACAATTTCCGCAACGTTCGAGTCACGTGTATGGCATACATCTGATAGCGTTTATTTTTTTATACATGCAATGAAATATATATTTCATAGACACTGTATATTTCACGTGAAGCTTAAAAATGAACACAATAACCATTTTAATGTACAAAGTATGTAGAGCTCTCGAGGTATCTGGAGCCATACTAATTCATGAATGATATAATTCTTATAATAACATTACTTTCTTTCTCATGAATTATCTTATTTCAATATATTTTTCTTTCTTACGTAGGTATTATGTTGTTAATGTAGATGAATAATAATTTTACGTACAAAAAGTTGTAAAGTGTAAGTCCTTTTTTTAAAACAATGATTTAAATATCCAATTATTAATTAAATGTATTTCATACAGAACACAATTTAAAAATAATACCTATATAAGATACTTTTACCAGCAAAAAACAATTCATCCCTCTAATTTTCTACCCCATTTTCATATAGACAAAAATAAAGCAAATTCCTAAAATTAAAAACGTAGCGAGTCTTAGAAAAAAATTCCTCTAAGCGACTACGGCGTAGCATGTAGGCGGCAATCCCATGCGCCCTCCAAAGATCCTTGACGGAAAATCGATCTTAATCGATCTTAAGTCAAAATGTTTTGAGTAACATTTAAGGTAGATTTAACTTTATGTTGTTTAATTTTGGGTATCTTATAGCAGAGTCAAGTGTTTGCGAGTAAATTCTGTATAAATGTTTCGTTCCTGAAATGCAAAGTTCTTGTTATGGAGAAGGATTGTCTCGTTATTTGTATACGTTATTATACTTAGTACATTCGTTAATACAAAATGTGGCTTGTGTCAGCTTTTAAGCTACTTCGAGAAACGTAAATAATTACTTACTTTTAAAACTCGCACTTTTTATTTATTTCACGTTAATAATCCCTATACTGCGGGTAGAAGCCAGCACCTTATCAACTGTGCTACCGACGCTCTTTCTAATTTATTAATTACAATATTTTAATTACTTAATCAATTAAAACCTTTACCCCAAAATTAAGAAGTGATTACACAAACTGTATTACATAGTTGAACAGGTCACGGGTATTTAAATCTCAGCACCGACAGAACAAGCTGGCAGATTTCACTTCACTGACATATTATGTAAATATTATGCAACTCCAAGAACGCATCTCCTGTGCAACGTGGATCAAACTGCGCATTGTCATAAACCGTTGCGGTTATACCAGATTATGCATAAAATAAATGATAAAGCTTATTAGCTTATAAAATTTTCGCATATTTCTTGGATGTCAATTGTTTTAGACCATTGGTTATTTAAACTATAATTTTAGGAAGTAACGGGATTTTTACAAGCAAGCGCCATCACTACGGAGACTGGTAAATATGTACTTGGTGTTGTCATTACTTATTATACAACGCACAAGGGATTTTTTAATAAAAACATGCTGATCCTTTGAACAATTAAGCGTACAAATTACGTACAGAGCTAGCTAGAGAGGCTGTTCTTTCGTGTCATATATACCTGGTATCATGTATTTAACAATTTTGACAAAAGAGTGCCAAGAGATTTTTCCACCTGCTTTATTCCCCTCTCTGTCTTCCATAATGTTCTGTTTTTCATAATTCATTTTAAAAGCCGAACTTAAGGTGGCAAGGTGGTTCATTAAGTGTAAATGATTTTTACCTATGATACAATAAAAACGATTGTCTTTAAGCTATTATTTAGAGAGTTAAATTACTTGCTATTTATCTTATTGGGTAGTTTAACTGAAGTATCTGGTGTTCAAGTCAACACTTTTTAAAGTAACTTGAGCAACGATTAAAAAATCGTGTATGGGACACGATATTTTTGAAAGGAATGTAAAGGATTTAGTAGTGCAGCCATGTAACATCATCATTTTCATTATTACTTATCATCAGGGGAGATAGGAGACAAGTTTATTAACCAAATACTTTAGTGATAATAGAGTTTCTTATGTAAAGATCTCCTAGGGCGGTACTACAGTTCTTCCGGGTTTTAATGGTAATTACAGCAAGTGTAATTGCTGGAACAAAAGCGATTCGCGCTCAGGGTCAATCGTCGATCGATGTAGATTGGTCTGGTAAAACTGTCGATCGACGTCGACTGTTCCATTCTATTCTGATGGCGTCGATCGACGATCGATCGATTGGTGTAGTAACACCGCATCATTAGTCGATAATCAGTAAATAACAATATAATAAATCATACAAATAATCAATTATTCAGATCTACGATGAATTATGTCTATTGTAACAGATGCTACGATCAGGTGGATTGCGCGTTCGTTTGCGGCTATGACAATGTCAAGAAAAACCGTTTTGCCTTTTAAATTCGTTTTACAGACTTTTTCGACGGACTTCATTTCACCGAACTTGTTGGCCACTGCGGGCAACTAGCCGGAACTTTGGTCCTCACATTGAAAGGGAACTAAACCACGTGAAATGCCAAGGGTTTATAAATAACAGGATCTCTCTGAGGTCACCTGTCAAATCAAGCCTAGCGTCCATAACTTAGTACGCTTGCATGATTATCGAAACACATTATATTTGACATTTTATAATGTAAATTACGATTTACCAGCGGCATATCTTTTGTGATTGTAAATGGCTATTTATGACTTATTGACAGTATGATTGGCCAGTGTTGCAACTTGAGAAAATGACGACAATTTTGTATGGTTACATAAATTTTAATTAAAACGTTTGTTTCTTGGTTTAAGTAAGGATTTGAATGTGTAATTGCAGTTTTATGCCCTCTGTAATCAGAGGATTTGATAAGAGCACGATATATATTTATTTTATTTTTGTACTAAGATAGTCTTTAGTAAGAGACATAAAAAGAATCACAGGGTTATTAAATGTCCTAAAATTGTATGTAGTTGATTTTCAGTGTTATCTTGAATTCCCTTGAACCTTGCGTAAAATTCAAAATTTAAATAGTTTATTCAGATATGTTTTGCTGAGGCCATAATTAATTTTAAATCATTTTTATTATAATTGAAAAACTTATGTAACAAAATGTGTACTATTATTGTAGAAGCAGTAGAATTTCTTTGTTTAGATTTCGTCTGGGGTGGTGCTACGGTCATCCCTGTTGTGACCGCCGTAGTAATCGCGTTGACGTGGTTGTGTTCCGGATAAAGGGAAGGAACTACTGGAACAAAGGCAATTCCAACTAAAACCTACGGTCAGCAACGCATCATTCGTAGAACATATATAAATATGAATAAATTAATAACATCCACGATTAATAATGTCTTAGATTGCGTGTTCGTTTGCCGGCTTAACAAAGTTAATATAATTGACATTAGTACCTGTTCGATGAAGTCATAAAACGTGTCGTCGCAATATTTTTTGCAAGAAACCGAATAGTTCTATAAATAGACAAAAAAACTCTAGGGAAGCGTCACTTTTATCATAATAGGTATGACGTCAAATTAGTACTCTTAGGACGACATGACGATCGGAGCTAACTCTGATTAATTTGTAGTTTTCAAGGAACAAACTAAAATGAACTGTCGACTAGTTTAAAAATAAGTGAAAACGTTATTTCATCTGTCTTTTTTAGGTATACAGACCAAAATATCACAATGGAATCCGTTAGCTCAACTAAAGAACACATCTTTCAATAGAGATAACATTTTCCCGCCATTTACTCAACGATAGTACTGAGTTTTTTTTTAAAAAGTCTATAAATCGTGGTCGGCCAATCAGCAAGGTAAAGACAATGTGGGTAAAGAGTGAAGTTTTACGAAAATAACGAACGAAGATTGAGCACAATGACTCAGATGGAATTCTTCGCCGCCATGCTGTTCTTCGTTGGAATCAGAAATACAAACCTAATTATAATCTCTTGCATCCGTCCAGTTCCAATCGTTCGGGAGCGCGGCCGGCGCCGGCGCACTTTTACACACCTCGATACATACTTGCCAGCGCAATTAACCGCCTTATAGTTTTACATGCACTTTATATACTTACTTTACATTGTTACACATTTTCTGATAGTTTCATCCAGAAATTTGATGTTTGGTGGCTCCATTTGAGTGAGAGAGAAAGGTATAGTTTAGCGTTGACCTCAATCTTACCTGGTGACGAAAATGACGGAGATAGAGCACGCATATATAGAGGACATGACTTTTATACGTGTTTTGGCATTCTGTATTTTATTATTATATTACTTTATTAGGTAATATGTTTTTTATTTTATAATTTAACATAAAACATTCGATTGCAATGTTCAATGTCAAGCAATTACATTTATATGTTTATTACAAATTATTGCCTTAATTAATCTGATTAATTTTTTTTCAAAACAAAAAAGAAAGAAGTGCCAACATTATAAAAAAACATAAATTTAAAAATAGAACACTCCGGAGCTCGTGCGAGTGCGATCCGAATTGCTTTCACAAATTAATAAACACCGTCGACGTTCAAATTTGGACAATCACCAGGTTTGACTAAATTTAAATCTATGAAGCGTTTTGGCGCTATTTATGTTTGTATAGTTTACGAGAGAAATCCCGCGGAATTTTGTGGAACTAAACTATATTGTACCTACGTGTGTAGATTCTAATGTATAACTACTAGCGCTACCTTAAAAGGCCTTGTTTTATAGATGGGCTATAGATAATGATATGTCTTTCTACCCTAGTGTTAACGGTTAGTTGACCTTAACAGAGGCTGTATGGAATGAAGGCATTTGTACTTTACGCTGCGTTTAGTTTGGTATTGGTATTGGTACAACGAGTATTTGGTATTTTGGATTTTACTGTTCTAAAGATTCTTTGATTAATAACAAGTTTGAATATTGCATAGAAATTGGATGCCAGTTAAGCATGTTTATATTATATTATTAATTTATTTTCGTCAATTTAGTAAATTATTCTCAAATGAATCAAAAATGTACTGATTTATAAAAATTACCATTTATATTCATAGCATGGATATGTAGACAATACAGTTAAAGTATTTTAAGCTTATTTCCTATTTGAAAAACTCCATTTAACTAACTTTTATTCACGAAAATAATCAAAGACAAATATCATAAAATAACAAGATCGCACTTACCACAGACTGAGTAAAACACATGCAACTAACCGCTCGAGCTAAAAATACTACAATAATTTCGATGAGAAATCGTAGGTGTATTTTTATCCACACCCGGAATAGTTATAACTCAGGAGTGGTTCATAATAGGTGTACATGGAGTCTACCGCATTGCGGGTCGGCTCATGTCGACAGGCGACAGCTCCGGCCCTTTGCTGAATAACTTTAAATTCACTTCTGTACAACCAAAGAAAAAGCTATTTTATAACCTAAAACTTAGGACTCTATTTCAAGAAACGAAGCATCTAATCGACGGGTTACCAATGATTATCTATTTTAGAATTCGTCATATGAAGCTTAGCACATCAGTTTTTACGAGCGCCCAACTAAATTTTATTTTTATTCAGATATCATTAGAATTACTTTTTGGTGTTGGCAGCTTCGTGTTGCGTCTTGTTATGTAGGTTGCAATCTGCTACAACAGTTCACAATTCTTATTTTTTGTAATATCGACGAGATGAAATTTTTTACCAAGTGTTTGCTTTCATTGAAATATCAAGTATCTTATTGAATTAAGTACAAAGCATTTCCATTCAAGTTTAGCTAAATTATTTATTTATTTATTAAGCAAAACCAACAGCGTAATTTAACAATATATCTTAAAAGGCAAATAACAGGTTTCCCTTAAAAATCACTAATAGAAAAGACGTGTTCTGTCTGATTAAATTTATACGGTAATAAAAACAATTATAATAATAATTTACGAATAGATACATAACAATTCATTTACTTTAAAAAAACATACATAGTCATATGCATAGTTTTATACATAGTCTTATATTTACCTACACCTTAATTTTATTATTTGAATTTTAGAATATTTTACTTTTACTAATTTTAACTAAAACTATGTTTGCATAGTAGGAATTTCCATTGATTTATATTTTATTGTATTTAGTAATTACGTAAGAAAGTATTTAAAAATGATTTTAACAAACGTTTTCCTAAACACAAAACCTAATAAGCTATGACGAAAAGCATTGTCAAGGCGTTGATTAACAAGGGTTTCTACTGATAGGGTCAATGTACTATATATAGCAGCAATCTAAGACGGTATTTGTCTGGTGAGTCAGCCGGCGAGGACCTTTTTACAACTATTTCAGAATGCAGTTTGTCTGGCGGCGGTCGTGACACTAGTTGAGAAAATTTTACTCATTTCTCTGATTAAAATCTTTCATAATTGTTTTCATTTACTCGATTCTTACATACTTAAATAACTTTTTGGTGAACCACGTGTATATGTTGACATTTTTTTATAAGCTTCATTGTTAATGTCGATTGTATATTTTGAGATATATACCTATTTGAATTGCATAGTAACAAATAAAAATATTTCCTTCATTTAGATTTGATCTTAGCCTCTCAATAGACTACAAAAAACGCATTGTATTTATGGACATTTTTCGAAACACATCGAAGTATGCTTTTTAAACAATTAACGTTCGGCTAGAAACTCACATAAAATGTATTTCAAGGACGACTTGCTCCTGATAAACTGATAAATAAACGAGTACAGGCACATATGCGAACGCATATACTGTAGCTGAGTAGTGTTGACCGAGATCATTCTAGGATTATCGAGGTATTTGGAAGCTACTTAACCCTTCGACACCTACATCATTCGTACACTATCGATGAATTATGTAATCTTAACACTTGGTTGTGAGAAGTTTTCATAAGTAACTGTTTAATTTTGTGATCTAGATTGTATATAGATTTAAACGACTGTTGAATTAAAAAAAATATGAATATTTATCGAATTATTATGTCATTTAAAATATTTTCAATAACAAGTGCGTGATAAAAATTAAGTACAAAGTTTTTGATATTTAGGTGAGTAGTGTATATATGGGGGTTCTGTATATTATCTATTCATTCATACCATCTATTCAATCTGTTCATCTAAATCATTCAGTGTTCATTCATTCACCAGTACTATGACCTATTCAAACATTACATAATACCATCTAATGAATCATTTAATCTAGTCAATAACTTTCGAATTTTCATGATTCAGTCTATTCATCCAGTCCATTTATCAGTGTAAAGATCTATTGAACCCGTTCATGTACGGTCGCTTTCATATTGTATCTAGAGATCTATCCGTTGAAAACCACCAATATTGATTCATATTTTTATTTGAACTTTGCAACGATTACCAAATAACGAATCGTCATTGGTGGTTTTCAACGGATAGATCTCTAGATACAATATTGAAAGCGAGCGCTAGTCAATAACTTTTTTTACTTCCAAACTTTGTAATGAGAACAGTTTTACTAGCATCATTATTTTTATAATAATTTTAGTCTTATTCTACGAGAGGTAAACATTCGGTTGAAAATAAAACATGATTCGGTTAACATATAATTTTATTATCAGAACACCACTTATTTAAACAGATTACATTTTTTAAACCACAAATATTCTTATGATAGATACATCTATAGACATCATTACATTTGCTGTAAAGCTCATACAGGGTATAAAAATTTGGACACTTAAAATTTTCTAAGTTTATCACATTCACATTATAATCAACAAACATTTCCTTAATCCATTTTGCTTTTTCTTCACCTTTTACATAAATACAATTGTTTTCAAGTAGAGGTGAAATTAAAGGCTTATATTTTGAAAAACAAATAAATCCTTCTTTCCAATAAATATTTCTATTTCTCTCGATCCACCCAACCTGCCTCATTTCCTTTATAGTTAAATTATAGAAAGCGAATGGTGGTCTTATTAAAAAACTTTGTATTCCTTTATCATCCAGAATAGCTATTTCTTTAAGTATGAACTGATTTAATTCGGTTTTAAAACCTTGAACATCAACTATTAACTTCATGATATCTTGCGAACAATACTGCTGAGAGGTTTATATTCTATAATGCGATCGTTGATGATAAGACAAAAGGCACTCGTTTTGTCAGGAAAATCTTTATTGCTCTCTATTTCTAGTCTTACATCAACTGGGCCAGTTTTTAATGTTTCATTTTGCCTTGAACAGTCAATTACAAACAAAGGTGCCTTTTCTTTAAAATCAATAATATTAAGCAACGGGTCAACTGAAGCGTTGTAATAAGACTGACGGAATTTGATGTACATTTCATATAATATATGATATTTATCATTATCAAAATCAAGTTTTAGTGCATCATACGGATATGTTTGTGAATTTAGATATAATGAAACGTTAGTTAAGTTACAATGATTAAACAAAGAACAATTTCTATTCTTTAAATTTTGGTCGACTGTTTGAAGACCGAATATTACAAATCTAGGTTTCTCGAGTTGGGAGGTAGTCTTGATTGACCACGAATGCTTCTTTGTTTTAGGTAAAAGTGGATATTCATATGTATCCCAATTTCGAAATGCCATTTGTATTGGCTTATCTTTTTCTAACTGTTTCAAGAGTAGTAATCTTTCTCGATCAGATACTTTAATATGTGGTACACGCCATTGAATTCTCTCAATATTTACTAACACATGATCATTATTATTATCAAGTATAAGAGCATCAACATTAGATTTACATCTCGTTAGAATTAATTCATGTTTACAGTTTAATACGATTTTGTTATAGTCTTCAGCAAATCCTAATAGTTTACTAAGCGGCAATATAACATTAAAAAAACCATTTACAGATTTTGTTCCTTTCAAGTTCCATCCCCACAGAGCAGCCTGTTTACTTTCTCCTTCATTCATCGAGATGTAAGATTTGATTGTAGAAGTAATACCAACATGTCTAATACGATCGATTTCTACTCCATTTATCTCATACCTTATATCATGAAAAAGAAACGGTATAGGGTTATTGTTAAATTGAAACCCTTTTTTCGTAAGTTTTCCTGTGGTATCCTTCGTATATACTTCTATACATCCTTCAATGTAAATGGAACTGCTCGCAGGTAGTAAATAAATGTCTTGTTGATTAATCGGTATTCGTATTTCATCGTTTTCTTTGAAGCTATTAGTGTATGGAGTATAGGAATGAACTTCATAACTCTCAATAGAATTGTCAAAATGCGGCGCTTCATTAATTTGTAACATACTCATAGTGAAAATCCCAACTTTCTTAAAAATTCTTTATTAATCTCACTGAGAGCTGGTACAACGCGTGTGTGTTTACCGGAGTCGTGAATTGAACTATAACTTTTTGTTGGCTTACTCCCAATTTTCTTACTTTTTTTAATATTGAAATCAATCATATTTGATTACAATTTATATTGGTAGCACAAATAAATGCTGCTTGTCCATTCGAAGTATTAACTGATACTGATCGTTTAACGATTCAATCATACAATTTATTTCATATTAAAGCATACAGTTTTCAAGATATTTAAGACATAGATGACCACAGTTATATGGATGACTACCCTGATAATTGATATAGTTATACTGAATGTCACCCCCTACATATTTAATAAATTCTTTTGGTGGTTTTAGATCACCATAACTATCAAAGTATTCAATATAGTCATTTTTTTTAACATAAGCTACCCAATGTGTACCTTGATTTTCAGAGCTATCCAAATTAATTATACCACATTCGATTTTGTGAGGGTGTTTAGGTAGTTGATCTCTCATGAAGACCCCTCGAAAATATGGGATAGTTTTTGAATACCTCATTATATCAATATTGGTAAGAGGACGATCAGGTAGCTGTTTATTCAGTTTTTTGATGAAGTATAAATACCTAAACCACTCTTGTACGGTTTGAGCTGTAATCCTCCTCCTAAATGCACTGGCTCAAAACTTTGATTGAGTCTTTTCATCTCATTCCATGTTTTCTGTGCAGTTTGAAACGTTTTTACAATTCGCGCTATAGCAGATGTTTTTTTAACAAGAGCACCAGCAGCAGTTAATCCAGTAATGATTGGTATCAGTGGTAAGAATCCTCCGGTCTTTGGTAATGGTATCACGCGCGGAATTTTTACCTCTGAATCAGAAACAAGATCTTTAATGGCAGCAAACGCTAAATCTATGGCTAGTTTTTTACATTTTGGTTTTGCTTGACGAATATTTCTTTTTGCATAGGCAACAACATTTTTAAAACTTTTTTTAAGCCCCGATCCATTTGAAAGTTTCGTCAACATTGCTTTATTAACAATATTTGCTGCAAGCTTTTCTCCTACACTCGCTTGAGATGATGATGATGTTCTTTTCTTTGCCATTTTCATTAAGATCTTATCTGCTGCGTGTCTGGCTTGTAAGTTTTTTGTTTTCATATATGCAATATCGTGTTGTTTACAATACTCATCAAGTTCATTAATTCCTTTGTCACCTCTGATAAGTCGCTCACGTAATCTTGTTCCTGGTCCACAATAGTTATAGCCTGGGAGATGTAACTCGAACGGTAGATGATTTATAATACTATTCACAAGACCTTTTCCTTTCATAGGTAAACGAAGAATGGTAAAATTTCAAATGTAATTTATAATATATTGGTTTTGCTTATCCAACTATTGTCCTGAGATGACAATCCTAACCATTTAACATACATTTTATTCCCCTTTTTCTTAAGAACTTTTTCTACTAAATACACGTCAGGATTTTTGGTTTTCTGAAGCTCTTGCGCATAAAATGTTCCTTGAATTTTATTTTTTCTTGAGTCTTCTAGCCAATAAGTTGCTGGATTGGTATTCTGAACCACGATTATTTTAAATAACTCAGTCGACCAATTTGGAGTGTAGCCTTTCTCAAAATTTGCTTTATGCTTACTTATTCGCACTACATCGCCGACAACAAAAGTACATTTTCTTTTAACTTTTGGTTTATTTAGTATGTTGTATCTTTGCATCACAATGTGTTTCGTATGTTTATTTACTTTAACCGGACACATCTGAATAGTCGTATGCTTGGTATGATTGTAATTATTCACAACTTCGTCTAAAGTTCCATCAATCCATTTAAAGTTTCCCTTCAAACTAAACTTTTTGTAAAGTTTGTTTTTTATAGTACGTATTACTCGTTCCACTATCGAAGCCTTTTTAATAGAATATGTTGAATAATGATTTATTGAATGCATCTGCATAATTTTCTTAAAACTTTCATTATAAAATTCCTTACCCCAATCTGTCTGCAAATTCAAAGGGACTCTGCCATCACATAAAATTGATTGAAAAGCTTTTGTAACCGAATCTTTAGTTTTATTTTTTAATGGTTGGACCCAAACATATTTAGAAAAACAATCAATCACAATAAGTATAAAATTAAAATTAAAATTTATACTCGATATCTTTTGCATATCTATTAAATCAGCTTGCCATAGATCATCTATATCTTTGAGTAGAACACATCTGCGAGGAAAATTTACTCTTGCATTTTTATGTATTTCGGTCACCACATCTTCTTTACTCATTTTTAGCTTGTTTCATCATTCACAGCTATTTGACAACTAAACAACTTTTAATATCACTATGCTTTTTATGATTTTATTATATTTGCTTCTTGCAGTTCTTCTATGATTGATATTATTTCATTATCTTGATTAGTATTTCCAGCTTGTTTGGAAGCAATAAGAAGTTTCAATCTTTCAACTAGCTCATTAGGATCATCCCAATAGATGAAATCAGTATTTTTTCTATATCTTTTCAAAACATTTATGTTGCCACCAACTTTTTTAGTACTCTCAACTTCCGAGGCTATGAACATAGGTTTAATAATTTGTTTATATTTTTCACCTTTGTCGCCTTTTAACTGACCTTTATGATCATAGTCACGCTTATGAGCATTCGTTTTTATCAAAATGTTTTTATAAGTGTTTCTATCATTTTCAGTAACTAGTTCTAGATTCGGTTTTTTATGTAATAATACTTCTTTTAGTCCTTGAGTCAATTGATATTCATCGTTATCAATCTTGATTCTACATGGTTCCATGTCACCATCGACTGAAGCAATTATCTTAACCGGAAAATTACCCATCATTAACTGATCACCTACTTTCCGAACTCCGAATGGAATATTTATATCGTAGAGACTATTAAGATATTTTTTTGTAACAGATATGTCTTTCTTATTGATATTATCTGCATCACTATAGTATTCTGAGCCCGAAGCAAATTTCTCTGAGTGTAAATCATCATCCAATGATTGTTCATGTACTCTATATGGTGTAGAGGTTATTGCATCATCTAATTTGACAGGCACTCGTATAGCGCTCACATTAAAATCACAGTTCATATTACTTTGATTTGATTCTATCATTTGTGATAAAGGTTTGGTAACTGGCTTAAATATTTTATTGAGTTCATAGTTGTTTTTATCTTCAATATCTTTTAACTGTTTAAGTTTATTTTTAATGATGTCTGATGACATGATTATTTGTTCTTTAATATTGAGACTCATTTTTGTCTTGCCTCTATCACTTATTTATCACAAATGATAACATTCTATTTTAGGATAAGTATATAAAGGTGTCAAGATTTTTTCTATAACGACCTTTATTTAATTCTGATTCTTTATTTAAAGTTAAAAAATTATGCCTTTCTCGCCAAACATTTTGACAGATTTCTCTAAATTCATTCCATGACATATCCGAATTGACGTGCTCATTGTATACATGTTTCAAGTTGACTTCATCTTGTTTGAAGAGTAATAACAAATTTGCATTATCACGAATCAGCTGTTTTGGAACTTTTGAATATGTTTGTGAGAGATAAAAGCAATCGACTTGACTATGTCTTCCCATGGCAAAATAATTACGAATGTTAGTCTGATTTTCACAAACCACATCATCAAAAATTATAATTGTGTTTGGTAACACATTATTCGGATGTGTAACTTCGCTGTCATCACGCAACACATTGTATTTTACTTCAGAAACCTTTGAAAGCACTTCTTTAAGATAACAATATTTACTTTGAAATGGAGTCTTTGTATATAAATACAAATTTTTGAATTTTAGCCCGTTTTTATGTAATAGCAAAGTAATCATCACATTAGTTTTACCACAGTTAGATGGCCCGCAAATTAAACACCGTATACTATTTGGTAACAATTCACTATGTCTTATGGGCTGTGATCTCTCTTCAATACCAATAAGATTGATGTCCAAGCTTAGCGGGTGCTTTTTAAGCTTCATTATTAACAAATGAACATCATTGCTACTTGATTGTCATTTTATAGTATTGTATCAGTTATAATCTAATAGGAATAAAATAAAACAGAAATTGGAAAGTCATATAATTTTTTATTAACATATTACATATATAATTTCTTATATCTATTTAATAGCTACATGTAAGCATAGTGTCCCCAAGCTACAGTATCAATTTGATTTGGTAATATTTGACGTTTATCATCATTTCTATTTAATACTAACTTATCTACTTCTTGGGAATACAAATTATGTTTTAAAGACTTAATCATATTCATCTTAGATCGTAAATCTTTGTCATAAAATAAACAATCTGAATAATGTTTATGATTCAAAGATTTCGTTACAGACTTAGATACACCTTTAGCCTTTTTAATCTCCTCACTAGTACTCTTTATGAAGTAAAGTTTGGCTCTTAATCCTACAAACTCAGTTATTAATTGACCTCCCATTTCATCCTTGAATAAACCAGGTATTTTGTTGTTGACTCTTGGGATTTTATATGGATTATTTTTTTCAAAATTACTGGTATCAAACTCTTGAATGTCATGTTTTATGTCTTCATACACATCATCTGTTTTAACTAAATATAGCAGACTATCTGTATCAGTATAACAAAGTTTCACATTTTCTCCATACTTTTGTTGATACATATGTAATTTTGCATATTCTAAGACTGTAAATCCTACATATATTGGTTTATCTAGAGTTATTTTATCTAAACTTAACTGAATAGCAAGAAAATTTTCTGAGAATATTGACACAGATTTAAAATTCGGTTTAGCAATTAGTTTTCGAGCACCGACACATTTATTTGTTAAATTATTATTATCCTCCCAGTGAGATACCAGTTTAACATTAACTTGTTTTCGCTTGTTCTCTATAGTTTTTCCAAAGACTGAATTATTTAACAATTTGAAAAAATCCTTTTCAAATTCAGATTTTGAGGCTTGACGCAAACTTGTATTCAATTCTATATATTTCTTTAGAAAATATTCTTGTCTAAAGGTTATTACGCGATGAATCTTTTTTAATCGTAATCCTTGTTTTAAACATTCTTTTAAATAAGTATAATGAATAACGTAAAAAGTTTTATCTTTAAGAGTTGCAACTAATTTTGGTGATTTACTACCTGGTGGAATGAGTTTCTCAACAGCAAAGGGTAAGTCACAATGTGCATCATGTAAGTGATAAGGATACTCTAAATCTACTTCTAGGATAAATCCGAAATCACTGTCATCTGAAATAGTCTCAATATTTAGACATCTAATTTCTTCAGACGATAAAAATCTAAAATCTGATATCGGAATTTTTTTCATCATAGCAAATCCATATAGGTTGTTAGAATCAAGATATATAAGAAAGCTTGATGGTTTTGAACAATCAAAATTTGGTAAGTATTTATTATTCGCTTGAGCATGTCTCAATGTACATTGTGCCAAACCTCCTCGAACTCCTTTTTCTAACATTTGATAAATTTCAAGATCATGTACCAACTCTAATCGAACATCGGTATAAAATAGCATTGCATCCCAACTGAGCCCCGGTGCGGTTACATAATAGGCTGGGTCAAGCTTATAGTGCTGTAAGCTCATAGTTCTAAAGTTCTCGAATACATCAGTCAATAACAAAACGTCACATTTCAAATATAAATCAGTGTATTCACCCATGTCGCTTATACCAAATTGTTTCCAAACATTTTGCGCATGTGTATATTCACTATCAGATATATGCTGTTTAGTTAAACTATTATAAAAGTTATGTTTCGGTGGTAAACATTTTTCCTCATATTTAGAGAAACTATTCATGTAGTCATAAGGATAAATGCCTTTCTTTCTCATCAATACAAATTGACTGGGAATAGTAAAAAAATTTGAGGTGTGTATAAAATTATCATCATTTAAGCTTTTACTTAATTTATCTAGACTTGCACTTAAAAATTGAAATGAATCAATAAATTTCACATTCACACAAGATTTGTTCTCATTTATTGTGAATGATTTCGTGATCGTTATGTAATTTTCTTTAGTCTTTGGTATAACATTAATTGAACCATCATATTTCGATAGTTCCATTATGAATAAATGTAAATCATAGCCAGATAAATTATGAAATACAACTGGTACAAATGGACATATTTTATAATTGAGGTTGCAATATGAATGAGCTGCGCCTCTATACTCGCCGGTCATGTGATCATGATCACGTACTTTATCACCAAACAATAAATGTTTACAAATATGACAGTGAACGCTTGAATCATATTCATTTTGCTGTGTTTTACTTAATTGTGTCATTGGTTTAGCAAACGAAATTAAATCATTAATATACTTCACATCTTCCATCAAATGTTTAATAAATTCTTTAGGTGCATCTAAGCCTCGATAGGAAACCAATTTGTTTAATGAGTTGTCAAATGTACAACAAACATAATAAGCAAAGCATGAAGGTTTGTGAATCTTAAATTTTATAGTGGTCGTGCTCTGCGAATCGTCTGAATAGTTTTCTAATAAACTCTCAAAATCAGCGTATATGATAAAAGGAACCTTTTGTTGTCTCTCGAAGTGTTTAAACATTAAATGAGTATTAGGCTTTGGTATTAATTCTAAAACTTTGGAACAATAATGATTTCCATATTTTTTTTTGCTACTGAAACATTGTAAACATGATTCACACAAATAAACATTACCTTTATGCTTTGTTATTTGTCTTCGCACTAACTTAACCAAATTTTTTATTAAACAGTAGTGACCTTTTTCATAATTTTCGATAAATAGTAAATTAAAATGATTAATTCTTTTTTCAGCTGTTAAATACAAAGGTCCAGTTACATATTTATTTTTTTTGTCTAAACCAAAAACATTTATGCTTATATTCAAGTTATTCTTTTCAAAGATCTTTATATCTCGATATGATGGAGGAAATTTCATGTCAGTTATATTAAACACATTTGAATAATGAGGATAGGAGCTGCATTTATTCGGGTTATCAACACATGGATAATTAGATACGCGAGGTGGTAGTTTTATATATGTACCTCCTCGCAAAGCACAATACTTATTTAAATTGATTTCTAAATGACTGAGTGATAAAAATGTCCAACCGGACGTAGAGTGTTCAAATTCAGTAAGTTTTCTTTTGATTGTATCAATAGTTTTTATTCTAAATATATCTTTCAATTCATTAATATCAGTTATAATTTCATATTTGGTATTAAATGATTTCAATTGCTTTTCTAGAGTCTTTGGTAATAAATAAAATGCATATAATTCAAATTGTATCTTAAGACATCTGTGTTTTTTTAAATTCATTTCTATAAGTCTATAAATATCAGTTTCATAGTCATATAAAAAATTCTCTGGTATACAATAATTTTTATTTTCAGCTTTCAAACGATAACTTATTACACGATTATTAAATGCTGTATTAATTATATAAATATTGTCAAACTCGCTCATAATCAAAGAATTCAATTTATGTAATTCAGTTTTCAAATGATACTGATATTTATTTCTCATTATTCTTATATCACAATTATCACATTTAACTATTTCATTTTTATTGAGAGGATCTCGGGTAGGGTCTATGCTGATAACTGTAAAGAAAAAAACATTTGCTAAATATAAAAGGTATATTAAATATCAACACATTATAATAATAATATAATATTAAGGAAAATATTATTTACTTTCGCACACCGAGTTAAAGTTACTTAGTCTAGCACACTACATTGATATAAAAGTGTTTAGACATCTTGTTACTGCATGCTAAAATTTGAAGTAAAAATGTTAGGTGTGCCTCGGAATTCCTTCCTGGCCACCAGTACTAGATTGGCAAGATGTTGCCAAAGATCGGTGTCCATGTCCGTCCTAATCTTTAGGCTGGAAACCGAGTGACGCCATCTATTAATAGGCATCACATGCTCGATGTCCGCGGACCTATACACTTTTACCTCAATGTAGTGGCTGCCTTTCTTGTCTGGTAAAACCTGCTTCGACAGGCCGCTTGCCACTCTGTTTATGAATATCGATTGCAAAGGTGGCAGTGTTGGAGTTGGAGTTGGTGATGGCTCAGAGTCATCCTCACCCTCACTATCCGTCCCGAAGAGATCGTGAGATGTGATTTTCACGGGTGTTATCGGTGCGATAGTTGATGATTTTTTCTTGGATCGATGAGGGGTCGGAGTGTGTTTTTTCGACACCCCTTCGTCTCCAGACACCGTCGTGTGTGATCTGTTAATAAATTGAGAAATGTTGTTAACATAATGTAAATACCTATGAGTTCTTTTACTCTAAATCAAATATTATAACATTCATGATTCAAAAATACCTATGAGTTCTTTAACTCTAAATCAAATATTATGACATTCATGATTCCAAGAATAAACCTGCAGATACAATAAAAACATGTAATACTCACTTTTTTTCATTTTTCTCTGCGTCGTTTCTTTCGTGGCTGTTTTCTTTCATCCTCTTTGACGCCCGGTGTTCCGCGCCCCGGGAACTCGGTGAATGTAATCTGTGAACAATTGAAAAGCTATAAATATTGACTCAACTACGTTGACGAGTTAATGAAAGAAATAAAAGTGAGGAAAAAAAATAGTTTTAATGTATCTTACCTCTTTGTAGTTTCTTTTTTCTTTTCAACCATTTTCACCTCGTCGTCTGAAGGAGGAAACACCTCATCAAAGAGCTGTGGCATAGATCTAGACCTATAAAAAATTATGAACAAAAATTAAAAATATAGGTTTACTTAGGTGAATGAATATATAAATATATTTAAAATAAGAATACTTACATATTGACAGTTGAGAATTCTTCAGAGTTTGTAGTTTGATTGCCTGTATTGCTTTCGCTAATGAAAACCTGTACGGAATCATCTGATTTATATTGAAAGAAAAATTAAAGTGTGCGTAACATATCGACAAGAAACTTGCTTGTGCATAATAGCTGACTTTGTTAAAAATCCATTTTAAGAACACTAATAGATATCGGTAACATCTAATTAGGAAAATCATCTACACTAATATTATAAATAGGAACGTTTTGATTTTTTTGTTTGTTTGTAATAATAATGTATGTACTTAAACAATACTGAATCGATTTTAAAAATTCCTTCACCTGTCGAAAGCTAACAGCACGTGACATAGACCGATATTCACGCTGATCCGCAGATTTAGATCGACGCTTTCGCGGATGAATCCACGGGCATAACTAGTAATTCACAGTCGTGAAATTATATCAATTTTTACTAATGGTTTTACAGTTTTTGCCATGGGGATTTGGTTGCACTAAATATGAATTTGAACATGCTTTGAAAAATAGTTTTTGAGTAGGTATCGATTAATTTATTATGAGGTATTCAAGTAAATCATAGTACCTAATAATTTACCTGCCTGTCTGTTTATTTTCATTCTTACTAACCGTGAGGTGTAATAAATGGAATAAGACCTAAGTGAAAGTAGACATCAATCAGGAATACTTTATTTCTGAAGTCGGTTAATAAATAAGAATAAAGAGTTTAGGTGTTTAATGAGGAAGTGCGAAGCAGATCACACAGCGCGCGACGTAGCCGTATAAGGATGTGTGAGCATTGTATTACAAAACTTATTCTTGCATTGACTAAATAATTTCATGTTCGATTATGAACTTTATAAACGATATATGTGAGGTATAAATAAAATATAATTATCAAGTAAATCCTCAAACAAAAACAGAATTTACGAGCGACTACACTTATTGTTCAATGATGTCCGTGAGTAATTAATCAATAATCTTAATATAATATTCTTAACTTAGTATCTATTCAATTTTAACCTTTTTTATCTTACTGTATATTTTTAATTTCAGGATAGCGAGAGTGATTTATTCAACTTCCTTCCTAACGATGTACGAGGCTCATCTATGGATATGCGTAATACTGGAACACTGAATCTTGTTGGCCCCAGCAGTAAAAAACAGAAAACGGACTTAACTACATTTTCTTATATAAAAAAACCTAAACGGGGTGTGAAAGTAATTAGAATTGAAACTTACGATGCTGCTCAATTCCCTGATGTTGCCGGTTCAATTTGTACGTGTGATGCGGAATTATGTGTACAGCATGTCGTGAAAAATATTTTACTCGATGACATTTATAAATCAGTTAAAGAAATTGCGGAAAAAATTTCGTCCACTATATATATATAAACGAATCGTTGAAACTGTAACCTGTTTAAATAAGTTGTATTCTTATTAAAAAAAATATGTTAACTGAATCATGTTTTTAATTTTCAACCTCTATAAGTTAAGACTAAAATTATTTTTTAAATAATGATGATAGTAAACTGTTCTCGTTTAATAATATAATAATAATTTATTTATTCATATCCAGACATATACACATCACTAGAATTACAAACTTATAAAGTACATAGTTTTTTAAAAATAACATCCTAGTAAAATTAAGTAGTATTTAGGTGAATAGAGACTTCAATTCATCTGAAAATGAGATTCATAGCAGGTAGAAGGTATTTTATCACAACGAAGAGTAGATAATATATGAAATCTGAATTGGTAGATCGTAGCACCGTTGAACGCAGTCGAGTCGCTGTGTGAGCATGAAAATTCGAAAATTATTGGCTAGATTAAATGATTGATTAGATAGTATTATGTAATGTTTGAATAAGTCATAGTACTGGGGAATGTTTTAGATGAACAGATTGAATAGATGGTATGATGTTGTGATTAAATAGATGGTATGAATGAATAGATAATATACAGAACCCCCATATATACACTACTTAGGTGTCATGTGCGTTACGAATAAAATATGTAGGAGAAGCTATTGAAAACGTAAATATAATTAATTTAATTATGTATCTTAATTTAGTTGGCATTTTTCACGAAATTTCACACTGTTTGTTCTAGAAAAGAGTCTTCGGTAAGTAGTTAAGAAGGTGAAATTAGTTCTCAGTCTAGATAAATCTGGTATTTTATTAAGTTTAAAAAATATATAAAGAAACCAAAATAATTCAAATCCAATCTTAAAGTCAAATGAAGTGCAACATTTTGCTCAATATACTCAACATTGAACTATTTACGTAGATAACAATTAAAATAAACGTGACTTTGGCACTAATCTTGATATCATATCTATACAATTCTTTCACAAGATATTGGAACAATGATAATTGCATATGTCATTGATATGGATTAAATTAGAATACTTTGTTCTGAACACTGCGAATAACTGTATATTTTGATGATGATTGATTTAAAATATTTTAACGAGATTATATTAATGTTTATATTCTAGTTTTTAACTTAGTTTTATTGTATCAGCATTAAGTAATTTTATATTTCTATAACTTTGTTGGATTCCCTCATAAATGTTTGAAATATAATTCTACAATGCTAAATGGCACTAGTATCTTTGATAAAGCGTACAAAATAATAAACTTTTACCTATTTGTTAGAAATGCGTAATGTGTAAATGTGTAACATAATTTGTGATCTATAAATATCAATTTATTACTTAAGCTCCTTACCTTGATACATTCTACAATGTACATGAAAAGGTTAAAGTGACTGTGATTAAAAGTGATTAAAATAAATCCAAATTTTGCTCTTGACTAAGTTTTAAATTCAAACTATTTATAACATTATAGTCCTGACTAAGAAACACACATCTTTCTAAAAACATCAACTTTCCTAAACTGTCCAACTAAATTATGACAAGCAACAAACATAAAAACGGGATCAGTAAATAATAATGGTTAATATTTATCGACAGGTTAATTTTACTTATGTTATGTTTTGTTATGTTAACCCTGCAGCTTTCAAGTGTAGAGTGAATAGGTACCTCTTAGACAGGCGTGTACGATCCTCGTCTTCATCGTCACTTTCCATCAGGTGAGATGGAAGACAAACGCCTGCTAATTATTAATAAAAAAATATATACTAGAAATCTTCCTAAAAATAAAATGAAATAAATCAGTCCATGATCAACAGGATACTCCAAAATCAAAACTGACGTCATCGATCACAAACTATCGACTTGGCCCCTCACTAGCTAGGTGGACGGCGGAGCTGCGTGCACGCATCTGCCATCTGCCGAGCGAGCCGCGCGTGGCAGTGTTGCACCCGTCGCGGGACTGCTGGTTTGTGTAGGGTAGGAGACGAGCGGCGGCGGATTGATCTCTTAGTTTTAGGAATAGGTGGTAGTTTTGTGGGGTATTAAAGACTAGTCGATATGTTGCTGTGTCGAGTATTTAGTAAAGCTAACCACAGGTTGAAGTTTAAGATGTTTGGATTGGATGAAGATGAACCTACGTTAAGGCACCAGACTCAATGTTCGTTTTTACTGAATTGTCTGTTATTTATATAACATATCTAATCCACAAATAATTTATAATATTTATAACTTTGGAGGGCTTAAAGTAATAATTAAACAAACAGCTATTACACAATATATTTCACACAATCGTAACATAAGCGTTTCATATTTAATTTAATTAGTTGTTCCCATTTTAGAATGACTTTATCTATACCCGCTTCAGCTTATGACTTGGAGCATACAATTGACGGGAGCGTGGCAATTTATAATTAACCAAACTTCATCGAAGACTAACTTAGGGTCGCACCTCTTCAGATATATTTAAGAACAGCTCCTCCACGCTCTTTCACTTTGTTTAGTTGACTCAAATTTATGAGCTTAGTAATTTATAGCTAGAAAATAAATAGTCCAGAAATGTGAAAGTAAAATTCTGTTGAAAGTTTAAAAGTATTTTTGTTAGATTACAATATAGAGATCGTCGAATCAAGTAGGTAATTTGTAGAGTGAAGCGTCAAGAATCCGTAGGTTACCAGTTACAGTATGTGTCTTTAATATAATATACAATGGAATCATTTGGGATATTTTCTTATCAGCTCCTTGTTATGATATGTCACGCTTGTATCATGAATCTTGGTTTGTAATCATCGTTTCTATAAATAAAGAACTTATTAATGTCGTATCTGTTTTACTTTTATTAATTTACGTATATTGTTATTTTTTGAATAGAATTTCGAGATAGAACTTTGCGGCTGGTTATAATTAAATGTCTAAATCTCTTGTTAGCAACCCCCACCAGCTAGGCGTCATCGTGATTTGTGTCATCCCCCTTTGCATTTGCGATATTTCGATACAATTTTGCCATCTGGTGTATATCACTTAAAAGTATAAGAAGTTCTAAAACTAGTTATCTGATTTCTCATATGAATATCAAGTGATTTTCCAGATCATTTATACTAGCCTTTAGCCCTTTGACCAAAAGATGTATGTTTAATTACAACCATCGCCTTTTCCCAATCTTTATTAAGCTATACACTTATTTGGTTAAGTCGGCTGTAAAGAAAACAGAAAAATATAAACTCAAAATTACTGAACATAATATAAATAAGCTGGTTATTAACATAATTTTGTCTTGTGAATAAACAAGTCCAAAAACTTTAAACAAACTCTATCACCGTTATTATAGGTATTTAAAACTAGATCCAAATCTTTACTTCAAACCTGCAAAAATCTCCGCCCCATCATTGTCAAAGCATATTCCCACTGTCCATGTTTTGAAGTCTCCAGTGTTCTCCCATAAAATAATTATAACACGAAATAAAATTAGACCAAAATGAACATACTGATCATTAATAAAGTACAACTAAATCACGTGTTATTGTAACAACTAATATACCTACTGGCGTTCTATTTCTCTAGAGCATTGGGCCGCGGCCAGGTATCCGCGAGCTGAGTTTAATTGAAAACTAACTGTAATAATACGTGTTTCAGGTAATTTCTATTCTCTCTAAATTTTTTTTATAGGAACATTTTATTTATAGGAACATGCAGATTTTCAGGCTGAGGGTTCATTATGGCGCTAGAAATGAAGTAGCAGCCGACTGTTGGTGATCGTTTGTGGGATTTTCATATCTCTGATTCTATAAGGTCAGGGAAAATGTTTCTTCGGATTCTACATACAAAATGAAGAAAATAAATTTTTGATCGATTTATTGATTAATAGACTGATTAATAAACCATTTTCAATAACTTGTTGCCATCTTGTAGTTACTGACATGATGATGTTTCTGTAGAAATTTTGAGCCTTCTAATCGAAAAAAATCTTAGTGTCAAGCTTACTCTACCTAAAGAATTTTGAAAAGACCAAAGCAGGTGGAAATCTGAAGATGGTAAGTCAGAGCTATTATGGATGCATTTACACATTGCGGCCAAAAGTCACAAATGCTTGTGTCAATTTTTTTCTATTTTACAAAATATTACATACCAAATACAAAAAGACCTTTTCTCAAATTCTCTAATCCCTAAAACTTAATTGTCATAAGCATTGTATTAATCCTTTGAACTTGTAAAATAACTCGTATTATGTGGGTAATTAAAGCCGTTCAAATCTTGTATGAACCAATATGCTAAAACACTTGGCAAATTTATCAATGAAACTCATTCTAAAAAATAATAATTCTAAAAGAAAGAAAAAAACTGCACAATATCAGCTGTTTCCTCACTGTGTTTGTTTCTGTTGTCCTTATTAGTAAACCTGTACTTGACAGATGGTATTGCGATCTTTAAGTTATTTGTAGGTGGCTTGCGCCTGCGCCGCGCTTTCTGACACCGGCCGTCAATTTACGGAAAACAATACAGTATTATATTTATTTAAAAAAAAAACTGCTGCTATTGGTATTTATACTATTAATATAAAGTGGAAACAAGTGTTTATTGGTATGTGATTGGTGATGTCTCGAATCACCGAACCTTTTAAATGTTCTTTCACATTATACAAGAGTAAAATAGGGTATTTATTTTATCACGGAATTTCCAAGGGATCGGGAGTTACGCGAGTAAAACCGCGCGAAACTTTAAGTGTATTAAATTTTTTGTATGTTTCAATGTTTGTCACTGAATAACACTACAACAGCTAAACCGATATGGATGAAATTTAGTATTGAGATAGGGAGTAACCTGACCCATACAATCTATCTTTTATCTTGAAATTGGAACAAGAATTTTTTGCGAAAGAAGTCGCTAGCATAATTTAGCATAATTTTTAAAAAAAGCGCCAATGCAAATATTCCTTTTATAAATTTATAAATAAACGAAAGACTTTTTGTCGAAGCAACACTGTCATTTAACCCAATAAATCAATCATTTGTCCGTGGCAGACACATTATTTTTCAACACTTTAAAAACCAAGGATTATCTGAGAAAGTATTAAAACCTGATTTCTTACAAATTGTACCGCGGTACCTTATAAATCTTCGAATGTGGGTTCCGTTAGGGTAATTTTGCGTATGTATGAACGTGATTTTTGGGTATTTCTCCTGGAAGTTATCACCTTGTTGAAGATGCAATTAAAAACGGCGAAGTCGACGGATTCTGCGGCGATTTCTCGAAATGACGCCGAGGGTCGTTGACCCTGCAGATTTGACTCCGTCTGTATCTTGAAATATTTCTTACGTTTTATTTGAGGATTTTTTTATGATAATGTAAATAAACGTTGTTAAGATTACTGTGTTTGTTTGACATGAGACTTGCTCGTTTGACTTTGTCTGGGTTAGTTTTAATTTTAGATTTCGTTACTAATTATTTATTTCATCGTTTATATGCATAGTAAGTATTTAACAACATAATTCAACGATGGGAAATATATAAACCTGAACTCACTTAAACCTTAGCAACGCCATGACATACTAAACAGTGACTACCAGTTAGAGACTTAACGCGTTTAATAGCAACCGACCTACTTCCTCACTACACTCTTCTAAACTCCATACACAGGCTGTTTTACTTCGCAAAAGAGGCACAATGCAAATAATAAAAATATAAAGCCTTCGTTGAAATAAATAAACCGAGCAGGTGCGGGGGCAGGTGAAATAATTGCCAATTCTTTGTCTTGCTGTACACACCAAGACACCAACGAAAACGTACAGACACACACTCAAACGTTTTTTATGTCATCAAATTTTTTATTCATAGTTATAGAAATACAAGGTTTATCGGTAAACGAGTCCAGGCCGGCTAATCACCGTATCCTCGGCTCGTTTTAACGACTCATAGACATTAGACTGAGGAAAAAAAGAATTTTTTATTGAATTAGGTACCTACTTAATATGATTCCAAATAATGTTTAAATTTGATATATTTGCATCGATTCGAATATATATTAGATTCCGTTTAACATGTATTAAAATTAATTATGAAGCATTTAATTTTCGCATGATTTTTTAATTAGGGTATTATCTATACTTTTTGCTAATAGCTCTACTAATCTTCGAAGCGGTTGAATTTTATCGCAACTAATGAGTCTCTACATTTATATAAAACCTTTCAAAAACATACTACGTACCTACTACTGGCAGCGAGCTAATTTACGAAAAAAAACAAAAGTCACATTACAATTTTAAAAAAATTTAAGAAAATTTTAAAGGATTTTAAAAATCCATCGAATTGAAGTTCAAAAAGCGAACGCAGATTAACCAATTGGCGCGCTCTTGGCGTCAGCAAACATAATCATTGTACAGTCCGACAAACTTATCTGATCAGTATGTGGTAGCGCTTCGTTCTACGCGAAAATGGTTTTTGACATTTATTTACGTAATAAATGCCTTAGTTCCAGTTTTTGCTACTGCACAGATAACTTGGTGGCAGTGTATCAGTGCAGTGGCCGGTGGTTGTCAACGTGAAATTCCGGCAGCAAGAATGTGGGTGAGTCCTCGAATCGGTCGCGACGCATGCGCTCTGCACGGCGCGATTTCTGTTATAACACGCCCGATTCCGAAAGCTTACAAACAACTAAATGTAGCATTAACATTGAGTTTATCTCAACTTGGCTGGATGTTAACCTCATTGTGCGAGTACTAGCGCAACCCGGTCACTTCGCAGTACGCGTATTATATACATTTGCATAGTGCGGACAAGTAGCGGTGTTCATTGCTACTCACTGTGTTGCCAGCACGCTAAACAATCAAATTTTATTATCTTTATATTTATCTATATATTAACTATGACGGGATAATTTCATGTAATTGATTAATTTATTACAAGAAAATTTTTATGTTTTGATACGATTTCGTTATTTCTATTACGGGAATCGGCAAAAATAGAGCAGAGGTTATGACTGAACATCGCCTTAAAATGGGACAACAATCAAAATATTATGAAAAATATCTTTAACCCAAAACAATACACCGACGTACCTACCAAACCTAGATACACTTGAAGCAAAATTTTCCACGATCAGCGCTGTAATATTAATGTTTTTGTCAATTTTAGTAATTTAAATTACAAATATGACCTTCTAATTCTCGTTTTAGTGAATACATGTCGCTATGTAATGGCTGTGTGTGTGACGCTAAATATTTATATACATGTAGGTACGTAAATCTGTACCTGTGTGTGACATTGAGAGTGACACGCCGTCACACAATGGATCATTTCAATAAGTCGGTTTGTTATCATATTTGTATTACCTTCCGTAAATGTGACGACATTTTCTAAACCTTGCTTTGGCTCACAGCTTCGTTAGTCTATACATTATAGCAATTCTACGGGATCCCCAAAATTCAGCATCAATATTAATTTTTGACATAATTTATATATGTATCGGATCAAACTGGAAACTTATACGTGCCAAAATAAAATAAGACCGCTATAAGAATCACGTTTACCTGCGTGGCTGTGTTCCGGATGAATGGAAGGAACGCCAGTGTAATTACTGGAACAGCTGAAGGCTACGGTCGGCAACGCGTCAATACTGCACATAATACATGGGTGCTAATTAAACAGACTTCTTTCAGATTCGCCTCTAAAAATCTACATTGCCTTCTAAATTACTAAGTCAGCCACAATTTACGAGCGTCTGAACAGTACTATCTTCGCCACTGAAAATATGTTGTTACATGATGTTTTTGCTATAAAATTTTGAATCATCATCCAATTTAGATTATGGCGCTTCACCGGGTGCTGCCGCACCACGCACGCTCCGCTCGCTCGGCTCGCGCATGCGAAAATTTAACTACTACGCTTTCTGTTGAATATTTAGTAGGCGTTGCAAAAAGACGAATCAGTGTATTACAGGCGATCTCATTTTCCCGTGGCTTAGTTATAAAATTGATCACGTGGCCAATAAAGAAATTTGTGGCTTGACTTAAAATTTTCCATAGTAAATTACAATCAATATTAATAAATAAAACACCAACGATTAATATCCGTGGGTGCATGTGTCACTTACCTTCAGATAGGTTGCGTGCTCCTTTGACCTACATGAATATAGTAAAACTGGGAAAGGACAAACAAACTTTACTTACCTATTCATTATATTAATATAAATATTCTGGCTCCAACACATGATTCGCCGATTTGATATTACTTCAATCTTATGATCTAGTGCTTAGAGCCGTTTTTCAGACTAAATGTACACATCATTATTACGTCTGCTTGGGAAGATAAATACAATGTTTTATTATATTAAAATGTCAGACCACACTAAATCCTAAATCAGGTGTTTGCTGTATTTATTATCACAGAACAAAATTACGTTCACATCTTTTTAAGGGATTTCACTCCCACGTCTACCTATATCCACATGTAACAATAATTCATTACACAATCGCCAGATAGTAAATATTTTATTTAAAAACGTGATCTTTCACATGTTTATATTTTATATTAAGGAAAAATTTTGAGTTAGAGATATGTAGAGTTTTTAAGTTCTATAATAACTCTTATTAGCACGTGATATGAGCGCATTTCATTGATTCAAGTCATACTATAAACATATCTAGATTTCTTAATCATATAAAAGAAGATAATCAAAACGGCTTCATTGCTCAAGATTTTTCTTTAAATAAGTACATCAGAAAGAGATAGAAGATTGTACTTGTGTCCTTGTCACCATTCCGGTGAGTCGGACGCAAGGCTTTGTTTATCTGTAAGCAAACGTGCGCAATATCATATATATGCAGTTTACAACGATGTACAATCATCAATACAGTGGATTGTTTAATGTTCATCTAACGAGTTTAATTTACCGAATAGCTGTATGTCGAAGCTAATTTCAAACTGATACTAATTAATGGTTCGATAATTATATAATCTTGAATTACTCCACCAAAGTTCGAATCGTCTAGAATGTTTTGCATATTGAGACCATCATGAAATAATGAAAATGACCGTAACTCACTTGAACACGAACAATTATATCTACTTCAAGTGAAAGTCATTCGCTTTGTTATCATTCTAGACTGTCTCGGGTAATTAAGATAAAATTGACAATTTTTCATCACAAAAAGTACGAGGAAGCCAAACAATGTAGCACACAGGCAAGATAATTGTTTTTAATATAACATCTTGGAGCTTGAACAACTAGATAATAATGTCAACTAATAAGGAAGATGTGTTTATAATTCAAGAGAAGCCATTAAAACTGTGTAACGCAACAAAAAAGGGTAGACCTTCACGTAACAAGGTGTGTTCGTTATTATTATCTGGTAAACTTTAGCTTCGGAAATACCTGTAGTATTTGTTTCTGTTGCGTTACCCAAAATTCCGAGTTTTTTCACAAATATGACACAAAGAACGGAACGTCCGTTCATCTTGCGTTTAGCAACACTTGGGTAGGTAAAATATGAATGTGGCCGTATGAGGTCATTTCGTGTTTGGACTCTTTGGAGCAGTGAGTCACTCTCGCGGCCGACATCAAAGTATATTTGTTACTACTTTGACAGCCCAATGACGGCCGCCATGATTGAATTATGAATACTTCATAATTCTAGTTTATGCATCGATTTCACATAACTACAGTAGGTCAATTTAATTTAGTACCGTCGAATGTCGATTGAATCAAAAATTGATGATTACTTGATTAGTCTTCCAGCCAATAATAAAAACGGAGGCGACACGGTACATAAATCGAATATCTGCTTTATGTTTTAAATTTGACGTTGTTATTAGTTAAGATTACAGCGTTGTATATTTTCGTATACGCTTGTCCAGTTTACAGGTAGGTTTACACGTCATTGTTATTGTGTAATTTTATATGCGCACTAGCTGAGTGATTTTTCCACGCTCGCTGTTCGTACAGAGAGCAAGCGCTATCGGATACCTAGATATTATTCCACTAATGCGCACCATAGTTGTAAGTAAGCAACTGGAAAGACGCGTCGTGACAGAGACGCAGTCGGCGACACCGAAATCGCGCTATCATTGTAATGACTCCTGAGCAGTCTTTATAGTCAACCGATATCGGTTTCAACGATTGAAACCGATGAAAAAAAGTATGGATAATTGCAGCCGTCACGACAAGGTAAGTAAGTAGCGATACCCGATTAACAAGTTTATGTTGGACGTTTGATAAGCAATTGATACGTGAGCATTTCCGTTTCCTCCGTTTGAATACATATGGAATTTTATCAGCTTCACTTGATTACGCTTGAAAGAAAAAAACAATGAAATTCTGTTAATCCATCGCATTCGAATACTTGCGTTATTTTTCACTTGCAATTCATTTTTGTTTAAGTCGTAAAATAAGCGTTTATCTGCGATAAAGATTTCATTAAAACCTGAACGATTCAGAGTTTTTCTTTGTACTGATTTTACACGTGTAGGTACGTTATTACCCTGGTGGACACGTGATGCGAAATAAATTGTTATTAGCATACAGTTGGCATTACACAAGTGTGATTACAATTTTTTCTTTACTCTTTATCTGAAACCAAAGTTAACCTCGTTTTATAATAAGCTAAGCATTATAGTGAGCATGTACGATATTTTAAAATTTTCACAGGCGGCAAAAGAGCATGCGATCCATTTGATGATACTTAAGTGGCATCCGAATCCATAGAGATCACTATTGGTAGATATTAAATTTATTGATGTGGTTGTTTGATTACAAGTTTACAACATAATTCAAATTCAAATATTTATTGCTCAACATTGACAATTACTTGTTCTTATTGACGTCAAATAAAACATGACTCTACCACCAGTTCGGTGAAAAAGAACCAGCAACAAATTACACGGGTATAATTTTTTCAAAATAAAGTTACAGTGTCTCTTTATGTATATATAAAATGATTCATGCGTCTGTTAGCGCGGCAAGTCTCCCTCGCCCAAGTATCCAAACGACGAACACCCTCAAACGGCATCCGTTCACGAGTTAACGCGGGATATTCTGAGGTACTCGTACAATTGATTAATGATTGTTTAGCGTAGGCTTTAGTTGGAGTTGCCTTTGTTCCAGTCATTGCACTGGTTGTTTCTTCCCGTTGACCGGAACACAACCACGTAAATGTGATTATTATGGCTGTCAAACTTGAAGAACTAAATTGGAAGTACCGCCCCCGACGAGACCTTAATATAAGTAGGTAGGTACCCATCGAGCTAAGTTACGTCGTTTCTTAAATGTAAAACGAAGATTTTCTCGTGACCAATTTGTTAGTTGCAAAACAGCACAGTACTGTATTTAGACGGTGTTATTGTAGGTGTGTGACGTGTGAGTTAGCCTGTCTGCTACAAGAGTTACGTGATCGCTCAGTTGCGACATACTTAGTACTGGAATGAATTCAGTGCGATATGAGGAAGCAAGCATGGACTGTTTTCACTTATTTTGTCGTTTGATATGATTCAAAGGTTGACTTTAATATTGGATTTAACTAAATTCCTCAATCTGTCTTCTAAAGAACACGTATTTAATTTTTATAGAGGTTAGCATCTATATATGTTTAATAGTAGGATAGATACTTTCATACAAATTTAAGTGGTACTTTCAGGCAATCATATAACTTAAATTTTATAAACAACGATGACCACATTTCATTCTTATCCATAACGGATTCGCAAATGGTGATCAAAAATGTTAGAGAAAAAAAAATTTCAATAAGATAATGAAGCAAAAAGACTAAAAGATTTATCATGAAGTAAACCTACTTACATTTTTCAGTTAGTATCCACGAAGATATATTAAAACAAGCTGCCATAACGTGATATAAATATCATATAGGTGACAAACATGTCTATACAACAGCGATCTAAAACAAAAAGGGACATCTTTCAAGAACTGTCTCGTACATCCACATTTAGCAAAATCTCAGTGAAAGTGCCGCCGCTGCCGACCTTGCGCGGGCGCAGCAAGCCATGCACCTTGAGCGTTTTTCTCTTCATTAACCAGCTATGTCTTGGTTTTGAGTAATTGTAAACCATTTGTTGGCTTACTGGGATGACTTGTTGTGAAATTTGAGTTATTTGTTTGTTGGGTTTATCAGTGAGGAGGTGTTTTGGCTCGGGGCTTTAGTTTTATTGAATGGGAGTGGCTTTTAAAAAAAGTTCATAAGAGTGAAAGGGATGTGGCATGCCATTGTCTTCTTTCCTACCTGGTTGAGAGGGAAGATGAATATGACGATGTTACGTGTCGTAAATAGACAATGATTGATTGTTAGATAATGTAGGTAATTGAAAGTCATTGTCAGACGCTTATAGTAAGCTATAGTTAACAAAAGTCTCCTTTTAGTTTCAACTTACAGTTTAGTTTCAATACAAGCGTTTAAATCTGAACTAAATACTTACATAATCAAACTCCAAGATACACCTTCATTCAAACCACAATACCTTTGAACTGTACAAACCAAACAAAAACGAAGCGAAACAAAAAACATCATCAAAATAGTCACAGTGTAATAGAAAGCAAAAGGT
Organism: Marasmarcha lunaedactyla; assembly: GCA_923062675.1. Classification (NCBI taxonomy): domain Eukaryota; kingdom Metazoa; phylum Arthropoda; class Insecta; order Lepidoptera; family Pterophoridae; genus Marasmarcha; species Marasmarcha lunaedactyla. Next base: position 5,660,079 of record OV281344.1, read on the forward strand.
GAAAAGCAAATATCGAAATTGTAGCAACTTTCATTAGCTGCAGTAACTGCGGCGCTCGGCATTCGACACATACGCGTGTGACGTAACGCGGCTCGTCACACACAAGCTGCGTTACGTTAGCGGCTCATGATGAATTACGTCTTGTCTTTTAAATTTGATTTTGTATGTAAATAAGGTCGATTTGTTGCGTAATTTCAAAGGTACCTTTGCTATTTAAGGATAAACATAGAGTTTTTGTCCTTTAATTTAAAAGAGGTGTGTTTTTCTGTTACCAGGTAACAACTAAATTCGTTTCTTTTAGAAAGATGAATCAGTGCGGTCAGCATTATTTCAATAATGCTGATTATGACGTGAATTTTTGAATGGAACGACAAATCTTCTGAAAAAACTTTAATAAAATATCTAATTGAATAGTAGTACATTTAATGTCTTCCAAATGATAACTTAGTAATAAACACCTATTCCCGCCTTTTGACAACAACAACAACAACAACCATTCATCAAAACGCTTTACAAACACCTGCCATCATCACCTTTAACATTCTCTTAACAAATGCAAAGTAATAAAATTGGTAATAAAGTAGGTATATAATTCAGTTGTGATTACATAGAAAGAGGTTTGAGTATTGGCAAATATGCGTGTGCGCATTAGATTGGGGGCCGACTTAGAACGGGCGACCTCTCGCCTCCGCCGCCGTGTCAGCTAACAAATATTACATTGACAAGTGTGTACATTCAGGTGCGTATTATTCTTGTCAAAAGTCGCAGATAGTTTATATTTTATTTTACGTGAGCATAGACGGAAGATGAACACGAGATCCACTGCACCTATGGGAACCTATAGTATCCACTTCAATCATCACTTCACTTCATCGACTTAGAAGCTCATATTACTATATGAGAAGTACATATATTACAAATATTATATATTCGTACTATACTACATATATTAGAAGCTATAATGAGTCTATTAAGATATTATTAATTAATGATGCATTACTAACTTTATGCTTCAGTTCCATTCCCAGCTTACATACTTGCTGTTACTGTAATTTGAACACACCCACGTCGATCTGTTTCATATAGTGGTTAAAGAGGAATGACTGCAGTACCAACCACCCCATTTACAGAAACACTCTACTACCAACTTCTAATCATAGCGCTAGAAAGTCCAAACAATATAACATATTGTTTATACAATATAACATTCAGTTATAAAGTTCATAGTTGTTGTGTATGTCAGTTCTGGTCAGAATATTTGCGAAAGTGACGAAAGTTCAAAAATGTTTGTTACGTTTTCACGGTGAGGTCATTAAACTGTGTTTAGTAAATTTGTTACAAAACAGTTTGACAGTTACCTGGGGAAATTTTGAATGAAGTGAAAAAAGTGTACTGTTGCGGATGTTTGTTCAAGGATAATATGACTTTGAATGACTTTGTTGATTCTTAGAGTAAGCACTGAAAACTATGTTACTATTATAAATGGTTTGGTAAAGATAATACTTTAGTTTCGGTTTATTTGTTTTTGACAAAATTGAGGGTGCACATTCAGGTAACCTTGCCAAAGATGTACCTGCGTGTGCTATGGAAGGTTCTTCTACTAAGAATGCCTGATGGAATTTGAGTGAGTATTGGCTGACATTCATCCACGTAGGCCTAATCTTACCGGTCGATGCATAAAGTTATTAATTGATAGATCACTAAGTAATTTTTTATTTGTTCTTTGTCTTCAAAGAAAGTCTGAGCTGTCCAGATTAATAAGACCTTTATGAACATCGATGTATTTGCATAGACTTTTCAAAAGTTAAACCCCATTTTATTTAAAGTGTAAAATTTTCTTACCAATATACTTTTATTTACCTCATTTCTATCAAGTTTAAAATGCATTTCAGTGTACGTTTCCAAGTGGCAGGTTGTCCTCAATAGTTCACAATAATGTTTACTAGTGGCTTGACAAATGCTACTCCGCGTTGGTTAGATTTATACGTTTTGTATAACTGTGATTTGTGGACTTACCTTTCTTGGTTGTTATTTGATGTCAACGGTTTAAGCTTTGTGGTTTTGTGGGTGGATATTTGTGACATTAATAATTATAAGAAGAAAATCTGATAGTCATATAGTATGCTTAAATTGAAAATGATAAATCAAATCAAACATAAATTGATTGATCAATACGTCAAAGGCGATAGTACCTACATATCAACAAACTACAAAAAATTTAAGCCCTAGTTAGAATAATATAATACAAATGAACTCTTCAAGTTGACTATACAACTGTTTCCCACAGAACCTAAGCAGAACAACCTGCAGAATAAGATCTAAAATTTATATAAAATGACTTCCTTAAGCAGGATTTGAAGATAATCTGATGGGGTCACCAAAGTTCTTGAGATCACAGCAACTATCCTTATAAGTCGACACTCAACGATTAACCTGTTTTCCAGGACTGTCAAAGAATAACTGCACCAGTTCGCGATAAGCAAAACATATGACACTCCGAGTCCTGGTAATCTACAAATCTATGATAGATTTCAGAATAAAACTATAAAAGTATGCATGTATATCTGCGCATGAGTCACTGGGAGGCAATAGAATTGAATGGAAAGATGATTGAAAGAAGAAAACAATGGCTTATGGTGTTTTGTTTTTTTTCCAACGGCATTGTGTTCTGTCTGTCAACTGTCACAGAGGCATCTCGATCGAGAGTGAAATTATTTAACTTAAATCATTACTGTTTAGAGCTTGTCACTTGTTTACGGATCAGATAGTTGCGAACCGCCGTCACTGGACAGTTAAGACAAGAGAAATTAGATGTACGGGATGAGCTCAGTCACTACTTGTTATAGTGTCCCTTAAATCTCTAAGAAGTCGAAAACATATAGCTTTAATATTCGTTTTTTAAATTTTCCAACTACCAATATACTCAGCTAATCATTTTGTTATATCAGTTGCTATAGTGTCTTATAGTTTCAAATACATAGGCACGTACGCCTAGGCACTTAAATATACGCTTACCACTCCTTGCAGAATAATTAGTTTCTGCATTTAAAGTACTGTAATTTAATAGAAGGGCAACACTCCACATTTTTTACCTCTCATATAAGAACTGTGACACTAAAACGAGTACCTACACTGATTTATAATTATTGCCTAGAATTCGAGATCAAATGAAATAGCAAATAGAATTTAGTCCAGTTAATGTTTGCTTGCATACCGCCATCTTGTACGGCAAGTAAGGCAAGTAAAACGTGATAAGTCTATTACTTTACGTTTTAGTAATGTTTAACCAGTTCCACGAACCCAAATATAGTATTTATTGGATTATGAAGTGTTCTATCAATATCGAAGTTAGTTTCGATTTAGTTCTACTTCCACACATTTAAGCAGGGTAATAAATGTGAGTGACTGTGTCAGAATAAATATAGGTACTTGTGATTTCAAGCATCAAAGTATTATCGATGCTAGAAGTAAAGAATTAAGAAACCTTAATTTATTTACATATAGCTAATTGCTGTTTTATTTTGTTCTCGATTTCTAAACATTCTTAATGAAACTTCAAGAAACGTAATTAGAGAATTGAACAAAATCTTTAATTAATCGGCATGCGTCAACATGTGCTATTAATTTACAGCCGAACTTGTACCATTAATTAAAAACAAAATTGATCAGAATATTAATGACAATCTCATGCTCAAAGGCCATTACACAGGTGCCAAATACGCGCTTCGCATAAAAATATTACGCAACCACGCCATCTAGGATCAAGTCTTACATATTTTAAATGATTTTTCTCTTCTCGTTTTTTTCAACGGCCATAGCCGGCAAACTAGCACGTGACGAGACGGAACTATCTGATAGTGAGTGGCATCCACACCCATAGACCATTAATCTAGGTGTTTTATTTATAAATTTTGAATGTGATTATTATATATCGACTAATGATGCGTTGCCGGCCGTAGACTTCCAGTAATTACAATGGCGATTCCTTTCCTTTATCCCGAACACAAGCTTGTACATGTGAATATTATGGCAGTCAAGATAGGAAGGACTGTAATACCACCAGATGAGATCTTAACAAAAAGAAATCTGGTACCAATACATAAACGTGAATACATTCACTATAAAGATTTGAATTTATTGTTTGGTTGTTTATTATAACTGTAACTCTGAACCGGATTTTAAAAATTATTCTAATTCTTATATAGGCTATATCTTGTATCCATAAATCATCTCGGGACCGGGTTCTATTAAAATATAAGCACAAAATGAATGGGCAGTTTGGTCGGCATTAACCGGCACTGCCGGGCGGCAAAGTCGAATATAATGTAGATGGGCGTCCGAGAAAAAGCTGTTAGGGCAAAGCCCGGGTCTAGGCGGGACGAGACGATGTAGTTTTCAAGCCGGCCTTGTCGATCGACATATTCTATTCGGCTGAACACGTGGCAAGTTAATCTTAGCAAAGTTAATTAGCAAGTGCCGTGAAACAGGGGTCTTCTACGAGTTTATGTCTTTCCGCTCTCCACAAAGATGTAAATTCTTATAAAAATTGTAAATTCTTAAAGCGCGCACTATGACGCTATACGAAATTAAACAATATCTTAGAGTCAAAATTTCGCTTATAATCACTTCGGTTACTCACTGCTCCTCTTTATAAAATATTATTTTTTGGGTAGAAAGTTAGTAACCAACTAGTAAGGTTTAATAAAGTAAAATACGGGTTGAGTACACGCATCGTAATAACTCAAAAATAGTGAAAAAACTCCGTCTTGAGACGCAAATAAACTATTCATATAAGGTGAAGTCTAATTTTTTTGTTATGACGCCCGCAAAAACCAGTTGTTGCTCGATCACTCTATAAATATAGTATCTTCGCAACGGACAATGAAATTTAAATTCGCATAATATTTCAACGGTTGACAATTTGTCTATTCAAAACGACTCTTGTAAGATTTTAAGCACAGTTTAAATCATTGAATATACGTCACGCTTTTAAATAAAATCAGCTTAGATCTTAATCCAATTTAACTGATATTCTAATTCGGTTATTTATTATGTTACTGTTTTCTTATCTTGTCAAAATAATCAAGTGTTGACAAAGTTGGAACAGGAAGTAAGTGTAAAAGAAGTAATTCTTTTAGTAATTTATTCAAAGATATAATTAGAAGCGGTGTATGAGGTTGTTGCTTGATCATATTTTAATTCTTTATGAAGTACTGTCGACACTATGGCTACTGTTTTTAAAAGAATAATTTACAGTGTAAAAACTTGAATTTGATTAGACAGGTGTTAAGTTAAGGATAATTTGGTGATTTAAAAATTTGATTTTGGATTCAACATTTACAAATTATAACAACTGAAATATTATGTATTTATGTTTCGCGGAAAGAACCTAGAAAATTTGGGATCTAAACAAACTCTTACTGAGCAATATCCTAAATCCCAAAGGATGCAGCTGCCATCAAACCAAGAATGTAAAACCGAACTATTTTGATTTCAATATTGACAACGCTGTAGTTTCCCGATCAATCTAGGCCCACTGTTGGTCAATTTCTTTTCTTCGCTGGTTATCTTTACTGAAAAAGGAAACGTGAAAGAAAAGAATTCGCTCGGCATCAAGCCGGCCACGTCTGAAGTCTAAAAGGCAAATATAAACAACAAGAAAAATCCTGCCTTTGGAAACATAACGCGCTCTTCTAGTGGTCTTTACACATTTGTACAAACAATTTTCTGAACAACATACATCCAGGAAATCGCTGAATAACGAAGGAAATAGGAACAACCTTAAGTTTTCCGCTAACGACGACTCATACCTAAATATTCTTAAATTATAAAATGCATATGCTCACACTACGCTTGCCATGATAACAGGATTACAAACTAGATTAAAAACTAATTTTAATAGCATAATAATAACATTAAGTAAATATAAATATGTCCGAGAATTGGCATTGGCGGCGACCCCGTTGTTCACCGGCGGAGTGACATCGCTGCCGAGGTCACAAGTGGATCCGCGCCGCGGGCCTAGTTTCCTGAGTTATGTATTGTCAATTGATATAGTACGTGCTGATTTTACGATATCTGGAAAACACTTGGAATTTTTGTATTAGAGACGTGGGTTCTTCTAATTGTACCTAAAAGAAAAGTACCTATATTTAAAATTGTAGGTCATTTACTATGCTTAACGAAACTGTTCAGTTTTGTATCCCTAACAGCTGTTGACATCAGCGGGATGTTTTTAAAGTGAATCAATAATATTATAAATCTAGATATCAAAAAAATCTTTCATAGGAAAATATCAATGTATATACGAATGTATATACGAGCTGTATTACGTGTACTTTCGTTTGACGTGGGTTATTTGTGGTGAAAACTTTGTGGTCACCCAATGGCTTCTAAATCAGATCTAACTGTTATTTTGTAATGTTTTTGGTTAGGCCCTTCTTTGTCATCTGGACAGCCACACCTCCACAGTCGTTATGATGAAGATACGACATTAAAACAAAATCTAGAAGGTACCAAGAACTATTATAAATAATTATGAGGTACCAACGTGCATACAATACGCATGTCATCCTGATTTGTCAGATAAGTCATTATTCACCCGATGTTTGTGGTAACATGCTGCAATGTGTTATTTGTCGTAGCATAACCTTTAAGTGTGAACATGGACCTATAATGTCTCGTTTTGACGTATCTGGATGCCTGCAGTGTTAACATCTTTGCCAAGACGTGCAACATTGCCATAAACAGTGTATTGTCAAATTTTTTATCTTTTGTTAGTAGAAGTGGTTATAATTTTTTTAGTCTCTAGTTGACAATCTGCTATACATAAGTATGGAAATTTTCTTCATAGGAACAAGAAATAATGTTGTTTAAGTGTCATATCGAAGTGAACTTTGGATAATAACGACATTGCTCAAGGCTGGATTGTGAACGAAATAATATATTTACTTTGAACATTGAACTATTCGTGTTCAACCAAGATGAGCGAAAAGGAATTGAAAGTTGTATAGCTAAATATAACATTTTTATTCTTGGTTGCTTAAGAAAGTAAATTTGAATGATAGAGTTATTACAGAAATGGGACTGTTTCCATAGCACGGTTTTAGAAGAGATAATGAAGGCATCAGTGAAACTATGTCTTATACATAATATAAGGAGATGTGGTACAAATAAATAATAGTTGTAGAGTTTATTTTGTTAAGATCTCTTTCTCTGTTAAGGTACAGTCCTTCCTACTCTGACCGCCGTCATAATCACGTCCACGTGGTTGTGTTCCGGCCGAAGGGAAGGATCAGCCAGTGCAATAACTGGAACAAAGGCTATTCCAAATTAAGCCTACTGTCGGACTAATCGGTCATCTATAAATAATAACATAATCAAAACATCTCCAATTAATGATGGAACAGGCGTACCCATATACCACTCACCATCATCATCATTTCGTCACCAATCATCACCAAGTTCCTTTAATTTAATAAGCATGTATTTTTCTTGATTCAGAAATCACTAAACTATTATTAAGTTGATATTTTCCTAACCTCATTTGTTTTTAACAAGTTGAGGTTATGTCACATGATCTTCATTCGCGGAACAATAAACACGTAAAGAACACTGCAGACTTTGACCATTGTAGATCATTAAAATTGTTAATGAGGTTCGTATAAAAACAACACGAGTAACTTGGTGACAATAACATAATTAGCATACAAGTCAATTTTAACACAAGTTATAATAATCGTTATATAGGTTGGTTGTACTTTGGTAAACCCTTTGGGTTTCAATCCCTTAAGTCACCGCAGAATGGAAAAGCCATTGAAGAAGGGAAAGAAGAGGAAGAGGTGGGCCATCAACTGGATACTGAGGTCACCACTCTGTCACGCGATTATAATAATAAAACCTCAGACAAACACATGAATGACCATACAGTGACCTAGGGAGGGGGGACCCATAATAAACATACACATATAATTAAAAACAACCATTCCCTCAACGGGTGTCGCTTCCGATGAAGGCTAACGGTAAAATTTTGCCACAGCCAAGGTGGTTTTTAGTGGATAGGATCATTCTGGTGAGTCCCACATCACCCCCGCAGAGGTCGATTTGTGCCTGCGGTGGTATGCATGACGCATCTTCCACCCCCCTCGCGTGAGAGTGTTACTTCGGCGGCAAAAAAAAACAACCATTCCCTGAGAACACACATCTGTGTTCACTATTCAAATGAATGCCCCGACCGGGATTCGATCCTGGGACCTCTACTCTGGGGACTACTGATGCCTTTCGGCCGTGAGTGAATAGGAATTAGATAAGAAGAGGAATAGCTCGTGGAATAGAACACAGATAGGGCAATAAGGTCTAGGGTGAAGGTTTTAACTTAGGAGGCAGCGGCGCACATAGCCCCCATAAGTTTACTATATTATCAAGGTCGTCGGAACAACAATGTGGCCATCTCCGTCCAGCAGTGGTCGTTCCTGTCTGACAGAAGAAGAAACAAAACATTTTCTTTAATTAATTCAGAAGATCTGTATTATAAGTGATTTTAATAAATGTTTAACTTACCAGTAACATTAAACCTCGATAAAAAATAACCATCTCACAATGACTGTACTAATTTAAACTTTTTTATTCAAAGTTATTTCAGTTAATTATTTTAAAATTAGAATCTGCTCGTTGTAGTTCTGCGTGTTTGTTAGTTCCTAATTATACCTCATTATTTTGTAAAAACGTGTAGGTAAATCAGTACCCAAAACAGTTTCATATTATAAAAATTAAGAGTTAGATATAAAATAAGGTTATAAAACAACTTACTTAATAAACTACTTACAAACAAAACACGACCCAATTTTTTAAATTAAGCACACCAAATTTTGCGCCAAATGCCAATCTTTCGCTACGGAAAGGCATCAATAAAAAGCGTGTAGATGCATCACGCAGGCTGGACCCTCTTAAGTCCGCCACGGCACGCGACCACTCGTACTGGTGACACCGGTCTCGAAACAACTTGCAAACCTTGTTTTTAAGGTCTAAGTTAAAAGATGTAACGGTTTTTATGTATTAGAAAATTGGTTATTATTTGTGGATTTTCTGACTACGCTTTAGGCTAATGATGTGTAAAATGAGTACAGAACCCTATTTACTTTATCTTAAAATCATCTATCTATAAAGCTTAGCACTTTTTTAAGCACAAATCCTCCAATATGTTCGCTATTTTTTCTTATGACCAAATAATGCACAAATCTCATTGGATGGATCGCGGCCTCATATTTTAGCCAGTTCGAGCTCTCCATTTTGTAATGTTATTTCACGCTTTGATTTCGAGAACGTGTTCTTATATTTTCAAATATACAAGTTGCCTCCTGATTACGAACTCTTTCTTTACAAAATATATATGTATAGTATTCAAAAGCAACCCATAGTATTTTTTTTATTACTAAACTTTTTAATAAGGTTAAGAAATGTTTCTGAATCAATTTTATACATCGTCCAGAACTTGCGCTTCTTTTTGATCCTTCAAACTGCAAGTCGCTTCAGCTTATGGCTGACGCCCAGTTGCATATTATGACAAGCGTGACACAGACTACACTCGTTGCGCTCGCGCCGAATCCGCTTCTCCATTTAAGGCTATTTATTTTCGGCCAGTTTGTTGAATACGTAATTGTTTTTACGTATGAAAAGTAAAAATTCTTATATATTTAAATTTAATTATGAATTGTTTATTGTTTAAAAACAATTCAATATTGGAAGACGAAGTGGCGGTTAAAGGAATGTATGTATAGGTAATTTGCTTTTTCAGGTGATATTCAAATTTAAATATCGCGGAAGTTGTTTAATGCAAATTTTAATTTCTTCGTTAACAGTACAATGAAAACAAAATTGTTACGAATATATTAAAATATTTTATAAAATCTTGGGTTTTAAATTATTTATTTCGTTTCTTCATCTGAAACAAACGTGTTTTATATTAACTAAATCAACACATACATACACAATAAGTATAATTATTGGGCTAAAGTTGTAAAATAAATAAAAACCAAACATAATAATAACAATCAAAACAAAATCACACCAACTGTGTGGCTCGAAAAAAATCAGAGCTTGTCTTACGGATGACCATACACCGAACTGGGGGGGACCCAGAATACATACATATATAAATACAAACAACCATGACCCGAGAACAAACATTTGTGTTTATCGTACAATTAAATGCCCCGAGCAGGACAACCTGGATCCTCCGGCGTATGAGTTGGGGCTAATACCCAACTCACTAAAATAATCAGAACTTACGCAACCACCGTAAAAACACAGAGATGATCAAACAAGATCAGGTTTCACCGAATGGGTGGGCAATTAATTCCTCACACGCGAAGGCAGTTACGCATAGTAACGTAAATCAATATGACAAAGCAGTATAGAGCTGATGTGAATTGCTGTGATTGCTGCCTATAGAGCTGACAAAGTACATTGAATTTAGGGCGGGATAGAGAAGGCTTCTGTCTATATTTGTTAATTTGTAGCCATACATTTTCTTAAACTGTAATTTACAACCTTTTTAAGTATGCTTCGCATCTATTAAGTTTTCATAAATAAAAGATAATTTGCATTCATGTCCGGCAGTTATTTATTTATATTAGTTTGAATACAAACGAAAATTGAATCTACATTCAAAATGAAAGACTCAGTATCACACCTAAACCACAAAGAACAAATACAAATGTTTCCTCGACTAAAAGTCACCTCTATATTAACATTCTTACCTCCGATGTAATCCTGTGGCGTGATGTCACATTGAGAGGCCTTGCAACCTATAGCTACCAACTTACCGCTGCATTCGACGGTGGCGATGCATTCTACGAACACTTAACGTAATTAATCACGGTCGCAATACATGTCTTTTAGTACCAGTTTCCGCCACCGCAGGAATAAGTTTGTCGGAGTGTAGATCGAGTTGTTGTTATCGCCATTGTTACTACTAACATCATAAATTATATTTAGAACCAATATTGTGAGGGATTGACGAGGTTGGCGTTTTTCTGCAGTATCTTTGCATGGTGCTGATGGGTTAATTGTAGGTATTTTGTTTAGATTTATGTGGTTTATCGTATAACGTAACGTATCAAGGGTTATGGAGTTTTCGTCGAATAACTTCTAATGAGAGAGTGTAAAATAGAATGTGTACTTTGGAAAAATAATGAGATCGAATAATATACATGCTGTAATATACATACTTTAAGAGATTTACGTTTACTGGCAGATAAAAATCCTGAAAACGAATTTTATTAATTACCCATGTTACTTCTTCTTGACATAGTTTTTAATGTTGGAATTTTCAAAATCGAGTTCCGAGTCTATTGATACTGTCAATCATTTCCTCTCAAAGATTAAAAAGCGGTTTAACTTTTTATGATTAAATAAAGTTGTAAAATACTGGCTTACTTTTGGTGATCACATCTATGGTGTTAAATAAAATTGAAGTCACGTGTCTCAAATAATTTCCTATCAAAAATGAGTTGTTGTTATGGCGTAACTCCAGTAGTACACCGGTTGACGCAATTGACATGAAAATCTTTTATATTTGAAAAGAATCCTTAAAAGTAAAAAGTTTACTTTCGATTGTCCAAGGCGCGTAATCACAAAATTCGCTCAGAATTCTTTAACATACAAAAATTAAAAACGTTATTGTTCCTTTCACGAACAAGCCTTTGTTCGAAATAAATTATATTACATTGCTCTTTTACACCCAACTTGAAACATTTATATAAATTCTCGACAAATCTTTATATTGTGTACAATTCCACTCCATAAAACCACTGCTCGTTATCAACTGGTTTTTTAGCTTCAAACTATATTTTGTTGTTCTCATCTTTTTGTTCTGCGTTTAAGACCAATTTGGTCGTCAAAAACGGTTATATTACATGATAATTATGTGTACCTAATTACGAAATTACGTATGTAAGTTTATTCGTACAGATGGGTCAAATCATTTGTGCGCGCAGTTCTATGTGTGCGTTCCCTTGTAAATATGCAACTTAACTTTGTGTGGCAGCCGCCATCTTGGCAAGTCATGTCCTCGTCGCTTTGGTGTGCATGTGCAATCAGTATATTTTTCTTAAGACACACAGATGTTTTGTATAGATATACAAGCTAATCGCACATATAGGGTCCGCGGCTAAGATGAGTTAAACGATTTATACTTCCGCAGTTTTGAGTATCGAACATCGAAACGGAACATTTTTTTATTTATATTACATGATTTAAAATTCTATATAAAAGCAGGTGATTGCTGTAAGAAATGAATGCATTTTGATTTGTTTAAGGAGATAAGTGTGTGAGTCCATTGCTTTGCCGATTCCCAAAACTTTTTTTAACCCTTGTAACTTGGAGGGGTTCCAGGTAGTCGAATAAAGGTATCAAAGCCTTGTACTGTTTCATCAACCTTCACATTTAGTAGTTGAAGTCATATCTGTGCATTATTCTCGAAAACACGTGACAATTCAAAGTCATACCAATATATTCTTTTTGAAGGCCTTTTTTGATGTTTTCTTTTAACTGCAGAATTTTTTAGTGTGTTTTCACTATGTTTCATATTTTTTATTTTATTTTAAATAAACTGCAATGTGAAGTCTGTGCTTAATGCGTTTAATTGCAATATCACCACAAAGAACCTCTGTGTAATGTATTCGAACCATACCTAATTGCTTCTGGTGAACTATTTAATTCTGCTATGTTAATACCGTTCAATTTATTAGCTATAGTTGTGATTATACGTTTTGTGAATACCAATTGCTTTGAAAAGAAATTTTGTGATGAAAAATGAAATATAAAAATTACAAAGGAAAGAATGCAATCGTGTGGCAAAAATATATTCGAAACGTTGAATATAGTAAAGACTTTAACGCTAGTTTATAATAATAATAATAATAAAACACTTTATTGCTCATAAAAAACAGAGTACAAATTTATAATAGGAAACTTAAACTAAAGTGGGCAAATATCGCTAGCAGCGATCTCTTCCAGACAACCTTTGTGTGGACGGAAAACTACAAAAAGAAAGAGAGGTAGTGCATTATAAGGAGAAAAAAAATACAGTGCAATAAATAAATAAATATAATAGGTCTTTACCTATGAAACTGCCGTTTTGCCGTACTGGCCATTTCAAATGCAAATATATTTTTTTTTGACTGATAATTCTAATTTCAAATTAATTTTATTTGACAAACATGGAATTCTATTTCTAAAATAGTCATTTATTTAATAGTTAGTGTTTTGTTTTCAACGCATTCGAACATTTTTCGTCATCATGGATAAGTTAAAAATTCGAGTAATTATGGAGTATGAGTACCGTCGTGGCAGCAAAGCGGCACAAGCGGCACGCAACATCAACGACGTTTACGGAGCGAACACTTCAAACGAACGCACCACCCGTTATTGGTTTACCCGCTTCCGTTCTGGAAATTTTGACCTGAAAAATGAACCCCGTGGTCGTCCGAAAACTTTGGTCGACAATGACGAATTAAAGGCAATTGTGGAAGCTGATGAAACTCAATCCACGGCTGAATTAGCAGCAGGTTTCGACGTTAGCATCAAAACAATATTGGTCCATTTGCGTCAAATTGGCAAGGTAAAAAAGCTTGACAAATGGGTACCCCATGAACTCAATGACCGCCAGCGCAAAGTACGCGTGGAGACGTGCCTTGCACTGCTCAGCAGGCATACAAATGAAGGAATTCTGAACCGCATTGTTACTTGTGACGAGAAATGGATCCTGTTTGACAATCGTAAGCGCTCAGCAAGTTGGTTGGACCCTGCTTCAGCACCCAAACAATGCCCTAAACGAAAACTTACCCCTAGAAAAGTGATGGTCACTGTTTGGTGGTCTAACGCGGGTTTAATTCATCACAGCTTCTTGCCGAACGGGACAAGCATTACTGCAGATGTGTACTGTGAAGAACTGAACACAATGATGGAGAAGCTCGCACGTCTCCAACCAGCTTTGGTCAATCGTTCGGCTCCACTGCTCCTGCACGATAACGCGCGAACTCATACTGCACAGCAGACGGTCTCCAAGCTACAAGAGTTGGGGTTGGAAGTTCTCCGTCATCCGCCGTACTCACCAGACCTTGCGCCTACAGATTTCTATTTTTTCCAGAATTTGGATAACTTCTTGGCGGGAAAAAAATTCAATACCCGAGAGGCAGTACAAAATGCCTTTGAAGAATTTGTTGCCTCCCGTCCAGCTGGTTTCTTCAAGAAAGGCATCAATAAGCTACCAATGCGTTGGCAAAGATGCATTGATTGCATGGGTGATTATTTTGATTAATACAAATAAAAAATATATAAAAAAATTACGCTTCATTTATTTCGTGAAAAACGGCAATTTCATAGGTAAAGACCTAATATAAGGAATAAATGCTGTATACACAAATATGATAACATAACACTGATATATAATTGATAGTAAACAAGGTTGAAACGATCATTGTACGCCATCTTTGGGATGGCTTTTATAATTCTTGAAGTCTTAGAAGTTTCGGCTTGTAATTCACTGGAAGTTTTTTGACCTTTTCCATCACCATCATCAGTTTATTGACAACCACATCACTTCCATTTTATAACTCTACACCTGCCGGTGACCTGTGACTGTGATGGCCTCATTCAGAGACCAGGTTACTTCAGCTACATACGTCGAAGGTCCTCCAGCGCATTAAGTCCTAGATATAAAAGGTCGATCACAACAATATTTGTTCGTCCCCGACACATTAGCTCCTGCTCTACATTACCTACGGTGCATTTCTTATTAAAGCTAACCTTTACCTCGTTAAACCGTGTGACGTCGAATACTTATTCAGCCCAAGATCACATGGCAGTAGGCGTACCTGCTCTAATAGATTGATATACCTGGTGCTTGATGCTCAATGCGTGACTGCAACTTACTGGTTTAGAAAACTTTGAGAGTTTATACGATTTTGGGTGTAGAGTTATGAACTGACAGAGTCGAAAGTAAAATGTTCTATTTCGAAGTTTGTTCTTTCTTTTAATATTTAAATAGTAAACGAAATTTTTAAGTATTTATTTTGTAAACAGGAAAGAATGGTTGAGTTGTTCATTCTTACATCATTTTTAACATAGGTAAGTCAAAATATATTTTCATTGTTAGACAAATTTTCTAGATTTATTTGGAATTTCTTTCAAAAAATTCAAAGAAAGCTTCAAGTGTCCAAAATTTTCAATTAATTATGATTTGAAATTGATTATCTCCATTTGATTCTGTATTAGTATTATGCTAATATATATATACACTCTTTTTAATTTAAAATGAGAACGTACAGAAAGTTCAGGTCAGTATAAAAAAAAATATATATTTTCTTAAATTTTCACGATTCATACTTTAAATAAAACACTTTTTACCGGATATTATCGCGTATATTTTAGTTAATTTTAAAATTATTTCGACGTTTCGGCATCTTTGCAGTTGCCGTGACCACGTCCGATAATATCCGGTAAAAAGTGTTTTATTTAAAAAAAAATATTTTGCATATGTACAGTTTTGCGTAAACGATGCTCAAAACTTTCTTTTGATAGGCCGAGACATGAATTTAAATAATTTTCTCTTCATGTTATGTACTTTCTTTAATTTTTTTTATTGCTTTGCGTATATGTGTAGGTCACATGCTGTGTTCACGCATTGCAAATTGTAATCTTGATTTTGAATATTTGGTGCCTTTTATGATTTTATGGGAAATATATAAACTTGTATATTTTTAGATAGTAGAGTAGATCCGTTCAGTTTTTTTTTATCGTAGCGATGTAATATATCCTACATGTGTTTATCGAAAATATTTATTAGTATCAACTTTTAAAAAAGTTGTATCCTCTTGATAAATATATTGCAGTTTTTGACATGAGCAATTTTTTGACAGCAAAAGTCTGTCGGCTGTCTCAACAGTTTATTAATAAGGACACCATTTTTGTCAGATACAATATTTTAACGACAATTATAAAACGGTCTCGTATCTGTGATTGGTCGATACAAATCAGACATGTGTAACTTCAATCATTCCAAATTCAAAAAGTGTTCCCAAGCGTCGGTTCTCTTGATGATAAAATCAAAAAACAGTTAAATAATTTAATGTAAATGACGTGTTTTTTTAAGTCGGTACATAAGTGTGAATCGCAGCTAACCGTGCGATCGTTTTCGAAATGAGCAGCGTAATATTTTCCCTAGCTTTCTCACACATGGACAGGCGTGCGCTTGTGTGGATATCTTTCGTCGCTTGTTTGTGTGGGTGAAAACCCGTATAATATACAAAACGTAGTTGATTTACAAACATTAAGAGTACATGCGGGGTTTGTAGGCGTTATAACTTTGGTAATAAGGTTGGATTTTGTGTGTTTTGGTGTTGTTTTAGTTGTTGTTTTAGTGTACCGTATTGTTTCACGTTTACGCGTCTCTGTGTGTCCGAGGTTAAGTAGAGCGGTGTTATCTCCGAACAAGGATGGCGAGGAGGGATTATTGAGCGATGTAATCGTACAAATAATTGTTGCTAATGAAGTATTTTGATTGATTATTTTAATTGTTTTGGCTATGTTTTTTATGTTGGAATAGTTTTTATTATCCATATGTGTTACTATAAAATAACAAGATAATATTTATTTCAGGTAAACATACGATTGCTTGATTGATGGAATTACATACTCAATAGGTTTTATAGGTAATCATATAGATAGGTAAATCTAATCATAATTATATCCAAAAAATCACAATTAACACTATTCGGCACCTAAATTACGCCCAAAGCCGCCATCTAACCATAGACAAATGTCGCAACTGAGCTGTCAATCTCGGTAGTCACCTACTTTCGCGCCAATTACCGGTAACATTCACCGCGTTCGCCTCAAGCCTATTGCCTATACGCAACAATTGTTCTATAGCCATCTTTTATTTATGGACCGACTGTGCTTGTGTGCGTTGTTGAGAAGCTCGTGTCTTACCTGTACATAAAACTTTAAGCAATCAAATAAGAACTTTAGCAACCATGAAATATAGTTGAAGTTTCATTGCGCGTGAAACATCACAGAGAGGTTTTACCGACAGTAAGTCAACGTACGAAGTCGCCTGTTTGACAAGATTCCAACCGCGGGCCGGTGTTTGTTTATTATAATCGGTGCGACAATAACCTTAAGGTGCGGTTTTGATTGCACTCTCGCCCCTGTAATTGCTGGCCGCTACTTAGCGACCATGTTTCTGTTTGAGTCGGTATGATACGTCATTTATACATACCGATATATTCAGGTCTGGGATTCGATGCTTCTTAGCTTTTGTAATTGCTTAGCGACGATGTGGACGGAATTTTTTCTTTTGTTTGTTTTTTTTTGGTATTTTGTTGAGTTGCTTGGAATTGCTGATCTTTGTTTTGAGGATTGAGCTTATTAGGGATTACATTAATGTGAAATTGCTTATCTCTTATTTGAGTAAGATTTGTTTTACAACGTCCTAAATTTTTTAAGTTTTATTGTTTTTAAGGTAACCCAAAAAACGATAAAAATCAGTTAAACCAATCAAAAAAATCAACACTCCGAACGCCATCATTAACCAAAAATCGGAAAACTATCAACCTCCATCGATACATCATCGCAGGTGTCAATATTGAGCTAAACCGCCACGCTTACACGTCAAATTGACAGATTGTCGTCCCGGCCGGTTTTGCCGCGCAAAACGCACGACAATCGCGCGCGGAGATAACGGAAGGTCAATGAAAAGACGTCAGGCGATTAAAACGGCGGGAGCCGAGTGAGACGGGAACAACAGCTCTATCGCCTTCTCGCTCCCTCTCGTACGAGATCGGTCTCCTTCGACGTTCGGCCAGCAAGGTCGGGGCGCCATAATTAATAAACTCAGCGTTAAGTATCTGAGGCCGATTGGAGAAGCTACTACAACCTTTGTCTTTTTATTGATCTGCGAAAACCGACCTTTTTTCGAACTACGCCTTTGAAGGTCTTATTCTAGAACGCATCCCAACGTGCTGTCAATTCAAAAACTTAATTGTGTCAGAAATCAGTTGTCAGTCAAAAGATGTCAGTTTGAGTTGCGTTCACACATATGATCTTAAAATTTTAACTATTTTACTTTGACAATATCGCTCAATTCACAACTGAACCCGAACCATTATTAATCAGGTAGAAATTTAATTTCAATAACAAGTTTATCATCTAGGGGAATGAGCTTCAGAATCAAATGTATCTCGTAATAAGTAACTGTTCGCGCAAGAGCTACTTGCGCATTCAGTAACCTATGATTGATCTAGTAACTGCTCTTAATACAGACTTGCTTATGTTATTGCTATAAATAGCGGTTTTGCAAATAACTGGACTGAACGCACCAGAAACTGTAGCTTATAACCGCTTATAACAGTTCGCCAAACGTTATTAAATGTAACTCCAAATGTTAAACCAAAGTCGAAACTTACGATTGTTATTTACAAAGTTTATTGGCATTTACATGAGCATCTGAATACGGTTTGAATGATAATGATGAAAAATATTTAAAATAAGTCACATTATTTTAAGCGGTGGAAAATTACCTGTTTGAAATAAAAAGCGACGCCCACAATAAGATTTGCGTTTTTGGTTGAAGATACAAAATCTGAGATTGAATCTACATTTAGCATCGGTTGAAGTTAAAGTCCTTAATAAAAATTGTATCGAGTTTTCACAATTAAGTATTTCAATTTAATCTTTACAGGATAATATTTTAATTTATTTTAACCCACTTAAAATTCTCCAAAATACCAAAATATGGCTTTTTATAATTATAATTAAAACATATAGGTTAAATCATAACATTAAAGGACATGGTAATTTACCTTTATGTTTTAAGTAAGCACCACATCGATTAAATCATAATTTTAGTTTAGATAAAGGTCAACCATTGGTTTTATGTCTAACTTTTAAGATTGTTGACACACATCCCCATTATTTTAAAGGTCAACATTAATTGAAGCTATACATATAAAAGCATAGGCCAAACTGGTAATAAGAGTCCAGTTACGATTTGCAGTAAAGTTGATCATTAAATAATAATGATGAATCCCCAGACAAACACACCAACTGTATGGCCCCAAAGTAAGTAGAGTTTATACTATGTATTCCATACAGCGAACTGGGGGGAACCCGGAACAAACATACATATATAAATATAAACAACCCTGACCCAAAAATTCATCACACAAATCTCCGGCGTATGAAGCAGGGCTACCACCTTTTATATAACTAGTAATGGCGTACAGTCTTTGTATGAAACTAAATGAAATGAATGAAATAAATGAAATACCTAAAAATACTAAATGACATATCCCTGAGAGAATTCACCCGGGTAACTCCTGATGCATTGGGAATTCAGAGGGGAAATATAGCCATGCACGAAGTCGAATCCACTATACATTTAGACAATATTCTCTCTTGTAGAGAAATAGTTCAAAATCCTACTAAAAGTTCCCAAATCTCAAATCGTAATAATAACAGTATTGAACATCGTAGCAATCGCTAACCACATGTTTAAAATTTTTATTTATCACTTTGCTCCAAGTCGGCTGGAAGGAATCGCTCATGAGCTGTAAGGCCGCCTGATTTGTTAAATGTTTCTTTTGTTATTTTTTTCTTTCTATTGTGACTTGTATTATTTTCATTTCACAATAAATCGTAACGCTTTTTTTGAAGCAATAGATTAGCCTTTACCGCGGATTTAATCGTATCCGTTCTGAACATGGATACAAAATACACAATGAGCTTTTTCTACAACTGTCATGTATGCAAACACGATGATCAATTGCAAAGTTAAAGCAAGCTTAGCAAATGAACCCACTTTCGCATTTATAATATTACTTATTAATATTAATAATATAAGGTGCTAAGCTATGAAAGCAATAATTGTTCGTAATGTTTGGACGCACAATAGTGGCCGCAGATCGGTTCACATTGCTGGCTGCTTATGTAAGTCGGAGCGTCTTCGACTTTCGAATCGGGTTTATTGACACGGCAACTCGACAAACGCCCGCCTCGCTTTGTTACAGTGTGCGGACGACAGTCGGTCGATGGAGGTTTCGTGTAGATTATTCTTGTGTTTTTACATTTATTTTGAATTGTATGGTATTATTATTAGGTGGTATTTTAGGCGCGAAATGTTTTTTTAGTTTTGTTTTAACAAAGATTTCGTAAATCTTCACTTGAGAAATTAAATAGAAATGATGAATAAGAGCAATAAACGAAAAATCTAATTACTGCTACCGAACCACTGTATGTAATAGTCAAATATGTATATCAAAAAATAAAACATCAAATTGTTTTCGGAAATTGCTAAATAATGATCTACTAAAATCGTTATAGAACCCTTGAAAACAAAAAAAATTTTGATACAACTTCTAAAGGTTCTATATAAATGCTTGTGTGATATTTAACTTGTAATGCTGAAGCATCACAATGTACTAAAGTAAATAATTACCCAAAAACTATGGTTATACTGCCACTTCGACTACACTACGTGAACCTGCGCATCGGATCACAGTTACATTACATCGGCGCCCGCGCAGTTCGTCGGCGCGCTTTGATTCTTGTGACACCGAAACTACTACGACTTGTACTTCCAAATGTTTCTATTTTACTCGCCTTCGTTAATAAAACCACGGAAAGATATATTAACATGTGTAAAGATTATTTTCTAGACAATTAATTTATTAATGCCTGCAAAGAATTCGCTATTTAAGTTAGCTTGCTAAGTGACGCAGAAAACATGATTTATAATTAAATTAATACCCATAAATAGAGGTTGTCAACTTTGAACCCACAAGCTACCGAAAGCCATAATTTATTGACCAAAATAGAGTCATCACAATTTGATCTAAACATTTAAAACCCGCCTCAACATAAATTAACTCACGAAAAGATTTATTCGTACTTACAAGTTTTATGATAATTTTATGTATGATCCGCCTTTGCGGTATTAATAATAGAGGCCAAAATCTCCGTACCTGCTATTAAGTTTTTAGCAGCGATAAATTAGCCAGTGTAAACAGCTTTGTCACCGGAACTACAGTAAACGCGCTAGATCTTTGATAGTAATTAATTTACCGGGTCTTAATCGACCGCTTGACATACTGTAATTGGGATTGTTTCTAATATAGTGTATTGTAGTATTGATAGTTCAGTTTTTTTCTCTAGTTTTTTCCTGGTTCTCCATTCGAATAACCTTACTGTGGTGAAGCATGTCAAACTTTAAAAGTACAACCGATTTACAAATTCCTAGTATGTCACACTCGTGTGTGATCATGTTTTTGCGAATAAAAATAGCTTTACGCTTTGATTTACGTTTCGGACGTTTTAACTATTAATTTCGATATATTGCAAATAATTAATTCGTTCAGTAACTACAATCAAAATGCAAGTCACTTTAAAAAAAAAAAAATTCGTATACATACGTACATTGTGGTATTATTTTACTTTTAAACCTTAAATAGTGCAATAAAAACTCAATTAAAAATAGAATTCTAACAGAAACCTGTAGTATAAAACTCAACTCCGTGTATAGTCAGGTCTTTCTATAGCGTATATTGTCAAGTAGTTTTGTATTTCGCTTTTCAGTCGCGAGTTTGAATAAAGAGGATTGGTTTACACACAAATGGAATTATCATACAGGTGAATGTATGGGTAAATGCAAACACGCACACATTGGAAGAAGGTGTGTTCGCTAAAAGGTAGCATAGGGATGTTTGAAAATATGTAACGAAAGGTAGGTATTGAGTGTTGGGTGAAGTGATCAAGTCTTCCTACTTTTTGGAACGATTATTGTTTCTGTGTATCATTTTGAAATGTATTCGGGTCGGTTAATACTACAGAAAATCGATGCGTTTTGTTTCGCCATTGCACTAACCCCCATTAAGCATGGCTCAATGTGAAAACGAAACTAGATGTGGAGGTATGAATTTTGACTATATCCTTTACAAAAAACCTATTTCATGTAACCCACAATACAAAGGGCTATCTTAAAGTTAATTTGTACAGCACAATGAACAAATTTCTGATACAATTGATGACTTTAGAACAATAGACATGTATAGAAGATGAGAACTACGTTAAAAATTTTCAAGTTTTATTTTCTGAACGCCAACCCATACAATATCTCATCGATTTTTCCTAATTCCAGATTAATAAAAGCCAGCTATTTATTAATCCGGAAGTAACCCCAGTCATCAAGTTGTTAAACTGCGCCGGTAGATGCCACCTCCTCGGTACGCTCTTTGATTGTAATCTTAAACCAACAGAGCTTAAGTATGGGAGCTGCAAACTTTTGGAGGCTTAACATTTCTATTAGAAATTACTTGATTAAGCGAACAAGTAAAATGTAAGTGTGATTTTTTACAATATTATGATTGAAAGCAAATCAAGGTATTTTATGTTGTAAGTTCTACCTTTTTTGTTCGTATTTTACTGTTCCAATTGATTCATCATATGAATATATAATAATTTGAAATAATATCAAATTAGTTTGACGGTTTCTCCAAACTTAATCTAAACTTATCAGTATACTACAAAAAGTTGCCACTGACTCTTCTATGGTTACTACCTGGCCCTCTCGTAGATATATTGGACTATTGTGCTTCTTGTTACCTACCTGCAACAAAATTAAGTAAGTATCTCATTAAGTAACTTAACCATCTTAAGAAATTATCGAAAACTCTTTCGGATACTAAAAAAACAGTTATGCCAGGAAATACACAAAAAGCGTATATACAAACAAAGCGAGAAACTCCTTCTTATTTTAGAAACCTGTAACTACCTCTCGAAATTATCACTCCACGGTCTCCAACTTCTGCAATCATAACCGTGTAACTACAGAGCGCGGGATTTCGCGTTGACTCGACAACCCGGCCGAGTTGAGCCGTCGACAGCTACCGTGACGATGCGCCGGCGACGCTACCATCTCAAATGCTATGGGTTACACCGAACAGGTTCTTCAGTAGAGGAATGTTTGGGGTGTTCCAGGTTGGAAGATTTAGTTTGGTAAGGCTATATATTAATTGATTACTAACATAAGTTGCGTATTGTTTGCAGTGCAATGTAATTTTCTTTTACAGATTGTGTTTGTTAGTTTGGTTTTAGGTAATTTTACTACGTATCATTTATTCTCTCACAGTGCGCAGTATACGCACAGCTAACTACAGCCAGGCCTAAGACACTTAGCACAGTAAATTGCATTGTAGATACAACACACAGGTTACTCATCCCAAATATTTTAAACTGAAAAGTGGTAATAAACGAGTCAGTTATCTGCAATATTTTTCTTTCTCAAATATACACTAGGTTTACAATGTTCTTAAAATGAATTGTTATAACGTATAAAATGGTTGATAAAATTAGGAATGTTTAACTTGAATTACATAAACTACCTAACTTGTATACGTGCACAGTCAGAGCTATTATCGCGCCCCGCATATCTATGCAGTTTTCTGCACGAGTGTATGTATATATACGAGTCCATGTGTAAATGTATATTTCTTTGGCACACTCTGCTTGACGGATTCCAGCATATTAGATTCGTATCAGCTGTGGGCGTGACAGAAGCAGGAATGACTAGGAAAAACCACTTTAACAGCCGGGTTTTTTAATTTGTCTAATTCCACAGCTGGTTTAAAAATCAGCATGTAACGGTTCAAAATAAAGGGAGTCCTACCAATACTCTGCACGTATCGGGGAGGGAGGCGCGTCAATGTTTATGATTGGCTCTTTTGATAAACTCGTATAACATATATTGCTCTTGTATATGTTGATAAGGCTTCGTGCGAAGCTTTGGGTTCCTTTTTGATATTGAAAAGTTCAAATATTTCTTACTGTTTTAATTTAATTTTGTGTAAATTAAGGTAGGTTAGGTTCGAATCATTACGATTGATAACGTATTAACTTACAAATATTTGTACTGTGTAGCAGACACAGATTTTATATTTATCATCAGATTTTAGAGATAGAAAGTTTGACTTAAAATGTCTTTTATTTACCATTAATTATGTTTTGCAATAGAGTGAACAATAAAAAACAATTCTTAATAGTATATGTAAACTAAAATTGTGGAATTAGCAATCAAGTTTCAGTGAACTGGTAGCACCCCTCGAGGCATACGGTGGAGGTTAATAATGCGCACACTTGTACCAACTTTATTATTTTTTTGGCAATAAAAAAAACGCTTTCGAAAAAGTAACAAATTTATGTGCTTTGTTTTTATTTTGTTCCTTTTGTTGAAAACTTTTTATTTTTAACAGCGAGTATGAAGCCAATATTTAGTGTTTTTTTAATATCAATGCACTAGTGACAGATAATTTTCCAAAAAAAGAATCCACCAAAACCATAAACCATAGCTTCTAATGACTCTTTCGAATATTTATTCCTTTTATTCAGACAAAGAGTATAATTGATCTAAATTAAAAAGCATTATAATATACATTAATAACAATAAGAATTATAAGCATCTTGAAGATAGGGTCCATTATGTCTACGCAGCCCGTAGCATCCGTAGGCGTCTGTTCCGCGACTACGAGCCTGCTACGGTGGGTGCGTTCGGGCTAAATATAGAAATAGATAATGTTGGAAGATATCTGTTATATAAAATTATTTGTCTGGCAGTTTGCGAACAAATGGTAAGTACTTGTGAAATGTTGAGCAATTCAGTTGGCTGTGTAATAGAAAATATATTTGAGGTAACTATTTACTGACTTGTTCATTGAGTTGGATGCTTGGATGGATGGTTTATTTGCCAATGACATGAAATTTGTTTTCATGTTCGTTTCTTATTACCTTTAAACTAGATGTTTTAGAGGTAATAAATAATGCTATAATTTTAAAAATTCTTAGTAAGTCACTGAAAGTATAAATATATTTATTTACTTTTATAATAATATCATTTGCTTCAAAACTTTTTGTTATTCTACTGAGGCTATTTTAAAAAAATTGTAGGGAAACCTGTTATTGGCATTATGTTTAGTTAAACAATGTTTTATTATTTACCATGTTTAATATGCTGTTGGTTTTCTCAATAAATAAAAAATAGAAAGTTATTAAATGTGGTTTTTAACTAACTTCTTTGTAACGTTATGAACTAATTTTTGTCATAAGATTTCTTTGGGTTCTAACGTTAACATACAAGAGTAAAATAATTTTAAACACTAAATTTGTATAATCGACCCTCGTTTACAAATATATAATACCTCATTAATAATATTCAATTATTTTCATTATGGCATATTACTCATGACGGTCGAGTAGCATAGTGGTCAGTAGGCCTCTCTCATACGCCGGAGGTTTCAGGTTCCAGTCCCGGCCGGGGCATTCATTTGTGTGATGAACACAGATGTTTGTTCTCTGGTCATGGTTGTTAATATTTATATATGTATGTTTATTCTGGGCTCCCCCAGTTCGCTGTATGGTCATCCATAACACAAGCTCTGCTTACTTTGGGGCCATACAGTTGGTGTGATTGTCTGGGGATTTTATTATTATTATATTAATTAAAACAATACTTTTTTTTGAGTATTTTCTTAGGTGAGAACCGAGCATGCGCTCCAGCTGATGGTGAGTGCCACCCGCGCCACGTGCCCATCATTATCTGTACGTGTTTTATGTATCAATGTTTTATGTGATTGTTGCATCGAGTTATGTCGCGTTGCCGGCCATAGGCTTCAGTTGGAGTTGCCTTTGTTCCAGTGATTGCACTGGTCGCTCCTTCCCTTCGACCGCAACACATCCAAGTAATCGTCAAGATAGGAAAGACTGCAGTACCGCGATATCTCAACAGCTCAGCAACTCTACTACCGCTATTGAAATTAACGACACATTGCTGCTTCGTCTTCAATCGGAAAGCTGGGATCATAAAAGCACTCCCACATGTCGTCCTCTTACAATTTTTATGCTACTAAAATAAGAAATAATCAACTTCCTTTCATTTCGATATTTTTTTACCAAACGACCTCAATTTTTTTCCTTCATTTTCAATTTAATAAGTAGGCGTGAATCGCCTACTTTCTATTCATTATTCCTATTTATTCCTGATATTCCTGATATCAACTCTTTGAAAAGCTTTAATAACAAAATCCATATTTATTTAGTTATCTAAGCATATACTGATTCTTTTTTAATTTAATTAACGCCACTATTCAACCTGTTCAAAAATTCAAAAAATCAAAAATCTCCTTAACGCTTTACGTAAATCCAAAATATACCCAAAGAAAGTTTTTAATAAAAAGGTCCTCTTAAGTAAATATTCCGCAATGACAATCGTCACCCGTACTCCGGCTCGACACAACCGTGATACCGAGATGATACAACAGGAAAAACTTGTTCCAATCATGCCGATATCCTTACCTTACAATTCAAACAAAACTTTAAATAGAAAACCAATTATTTAACATACATTTCCGCTTTTGTTCAAACCTCAAGTTAAAGTTGTCATACTCAACGCGCAATGGACTTGCAACTTTTTGAGTTTTGTTTTCTATCGTCAGTTTTGTTGAATCAAAACGACGTTTAACTCAGTCAGTAAGTGACTTTCATTCATACAGCCTGGGGCCATGTTCGCAGCAAGATTCATCAGCCAATTATATCGCCCGCTTTTTTAAACAGAGCTTTTTTGGTGTTTTTATTGGTCCGTTTGAGAATGTAGCAATATGGATGTGCCGTCAGAGTAAGGTTAATTCGCCGCATGTTTTTTGTATTTTAGGCTTTATTGTAATTGTATATTATTATACATACAAGTAAAATGTATTTATTCACTGTACTGTGTGAAGTATTTATCAAAAATTTATGGACTTAATACGGTCTGTTTTAGATCATACTAAACTTGTCATATAGAATACTGGAACGTTCCCCCCCCTGCCATATCCCGTGGGAATTTCTTTAATTAATATAGCCCCTGTTCCTTCTGGACATGAAAGCTTTATAATAGTTTTTAAAATCGTACCAGAATTTTTCCAAATAGCTACTGAGTTGACGATTAAATATAAACGTATACAACTCTGTTTTTTCATATATATTATATTGACTAAAGTTGGATTGAAAGCGACAAAAGATACAATAAAAAACCAATAATCCTTTCCAGTATTTGGATCTATACAAGTAAGCAAATTACAACTAACTTAACATTAGTTGTAAGGTTACTATGTAAATTAAGCACAAATTTAAAAACCCTGTCTGACCGACCGAAACGCGCGTGACGTTAAAACGGTTCAACCGATTTTCTTTAAACATCGCTAAGAACACTCACGATTCAAATAAGATTTAAACAAAAAAACTGCGTCAAAATCGTACACACGTCAAACTTACAACATCCCTCTTTTTGCATCGAGTGTTAAAAAACAAACCAACCAATAATATCCATACAAATCAAAAACGCACTACACGCGACCTTCAATTAACAAAACGGCTGTACTATTAACGATGAAAATGTCGAAACGCATAGATCAAAACTCTAGAGATCTGTTCACCGTATTGTGTAGGTTACTCAAACTGTACTGCGGGTTCAGCGCAATACCAATTTCCAAATCACGGGTTCAGTGACCGACACGGATACCTAAATTATTTTTTTGACCTCGTCGCTCATTGTTCAATCTGTTTTTGAACGTAAGCGGCCTCATGGCGACTAACTAGAATGAAAGTCCGAAGTATTTATAAATGTACGGTTTTTTGATCGCCTATTTTATGTAACCAGCAACCCTCTTCTTTGTAATTATTAATTATTCATAAAAAAGGTTAAATCGTAGAGAATAGGAACATTTGGATAAATTATTGTTTTCCTCAAATTCGGACTATTTTATGAAATATCAAGGTGATTGTTACTGGTATCGCTAATTTATCGAATGCGATTTCATCTATCGAAACGGTAACACTGCCAGGTTTTTGGCTTCTTTGCCTACCATTTCCGTAGCGCCTGGCCGCTTACGAATATTTTGAATGTTCCTGGGTGACTTCTCGATTATTATTAATTAATTTCAAAAAGGATATTTAATAAAATCGGTCCAGAGTTTAATCAAATAAACTGTTTCCATTTTGTTTAATAGTTATTAAACCAATTTATTTGTTATTAATATTTAATAGATGTCGACGCGACGTTTACGTTTACCACAGAAAGTTTACGAGTTTTCTTTCTTTCGTGATATGTAAAAACCGTTGTGTGGATTGGAAAAAGGGACTGTTTAATGATTTTATGACCACCATTGTAGACAAATGTCCTATTTAGAGTCTTAATGTAATGGACGACGTCAGAAAACATCGCTTCCATGGGTCGCTCTCAAAAGTTTATTGAATAGAAAAATAGGTGATGATTTTGGGTGCGTCAATGTGTGTTCGTTTATTCATTTAAGAAATTGATTTGTCAATTTAAAATTTCAATTGAGACGTCTATGAATGAGGGGTTTATTGCAGTGCGCAAAGAATTGTAAATACTGGTATTGCCATAAGTTGTTTACGATTTTTTTGAAGTTACTTCAATTATTAATTTGTTAAATTTATTGAAAGTTAATATTTTCATTAATTTTAACTTTTAATTATCTCTATAAAGAGATTATTTATAGCACTCTATACGTAACGGTAACGAATTATTTATATCTAAAATACGCTTCAAAGTTTTTGGGGCTAAGTGACTCTGCCATCCACAAAGAAGCGCTCTACGATAAATAGATCAAAGTAGTTAAGCGCGTTTTCATGGATGGCCTATAAATTAAAGTTTTTGTTATACTTTGTAACTGTTTCGTCAAATGGTTAATAAGGGCACTCTTAAGTATAGATTTTGTTGAGCAAACCGTGACTTAGATCTAGTGAAGATGTATAGTACAGATTCGTTTTGCAAAATCTTTACAAAATTTAGCTACTAACTGTTTAACGGCTCTACGTACGGCCGTAAATTACTTTTTAAAATAAATGTAATTTTAAATACGTAAACGTAACGCCGTAAATTACGATTTTATTAACATAATCGATGTCAAGCCGTTCTTTTAGTCAAACAAACATACTTTTAATAACACAAATTAATAAAATAGTTTTTACCAACTATATTTGTATGTACTCGAAGACGCTCATTACAGAAGCTTAGTAAAGGCAACGCGTCGAATTAAAGGTGAAGGATAACTTCAAGGAGAAAAGCAAATAATTTGAACGTACACAGTAGGTATTCGACTGCCGAAAATAACACAGACCAGTTTTAGTTCCCAACGCATACATAAGTATGACATTTTATAACTGTAACAAGGTTATATATTAGTGACGATTTATTATTTTATGTAATGGTGTTGTTTGGACTCGAACAGTCGGTTATATTTAGAAAGGGATATCATTGATTGGTTAAATTGATGAACATTGGGTGGGTCATTTCATTTGTGAGGCAAAGTTAAAGTAATGCCTCAGATGGGCTCATAGCAAAATAGCCTTACTAATTAACCTATCTTAAACTACCACGTTTGTGGTTTTTCATCATCTTAAACATCAAGCTAGATAGTTGTATGATGGCTTCTATAATACGTGATTTAAAATGGTAAATCTCTGCGACATCTGTTTTGGTATGGAAAGATCGATACTAAAGTGACATTGCATTTTGAAGAGGCTTTTCTTAGCTAACTTAACAAATGAATGACGATGTAGACATGAAAAGTAGCGGACTAAATATCAATCCGACTTAAAACATTTATAGTAGGTATTATGTAGATTCATATCATATTCTAAATAGAGAAACTATATCGAATGTCGTCTATAACTAAGAAATTATTTACTAAAAGATTATTGTTAATTCCAATTTCAAAATTAAAATGTTTATGGTACTTTACGCCTCAGTAAAACAAACAATCTGCCTTTGCATTGCTATTTAAAATTCAAATTCAAAAC
This sequence comes from Marasmarcha lunaedactyla, assembly GCA_923062675.1. Classification (NCBI taxonomy): domain Eukaryota; kingdom Metazoa; phylum Arthropoda; class Insecta; order Lepidoptera; family Pterophoridae; genus Marasmarcha; species Marasmarcha lunaedactyla. The sequence goes on from OV281344.1 coordinate 5,689,986, forward strand.
TAGCAGCCCACTCTTCATATTAAAAAAGACACGGTCAACTACTTACAGTGCATTCCATAATTTATAGAAGCAAGATTTCCTACCTCATTGCGTCGTACTATCCGACCAAGCGAAAGAGACGAACGGTCACAATACAATCGGGCCTTTCAATTCTTAACTACTCACAATCAAAACAAGCGGTTCGATGGAAAGGCCACCTAATAATTTGATAATTTAGTCAGGTATATAAATACTGGCATAAAATACCGAAATAATTTATAATATTGCTGCTGTCCATATTCAACAGATATGACGTCACGTTTGCCAGTCGTCTCGTTGGCTTGGTCGGTTAGTAGATGTACGTGATCCGTGCTTACGACATTTTGACAATCCCAGTGAAGCAGCGAGCCACCTCCCGCGGTTTACGTAACGGTGCTAACACAGTAATTCTAGGGCATTCGGCTCGTACCGAGTTCCGATGTAAGGAGGTTTTAACTTGTTTGTATAAAAAAAATTGATTTCTTTGAATTTTTCTTAAAGATTATTTGAAGTTTGGCTGTATAGGCGGTACTGTTGTTAAATAGCGTTAAATGTAGATCTTAAAAAAAACTTTGACATTGACGTGAACTTACTTCACGTTGTGTACATTTATGACGTAACATTTAAATTCGTAAAAAAATATTATTATTGTAGGATATTTGTTGACATCTCTTAAAATACTTGAAATTGGCAGAAATAGTTATTGTGTAGTAACAACAGCTGATTGCCATAAAACACATAATAATAATAATAATATTATATTTTTTATGGTCGGTATATTTTTAAGATTTGTTTCACTATCAAACAAGATTGGACAAAATCCTCAGCGTTCATATCTTGGGTAACGGTTCGGAAATCCGCTGAGATAACCTTTGTTTTTTGTTTCTGTATAATATTGAGTCGCTGAGTTCAGAGGAAGGCTTGACCTTATTCATTATTACTGCGCCAGCGTATTGTAGCTAAGTTGTTTATTAATGTAAAAAAATAATTAGATAGTGGCATCATGGGAAGTAGCCCGTTCTAATGGAATAGAGACCCAGATATTTATAGGTACATATTCGGGTGTAATCCAACATGTTTGAGAGATGCAATTTTATGGATCTTTCGTATACCTATATAAAGTTTTTGTTTATTATGTTGGTACCTTTTGATCCGCACTATAAGGTTATGGAGAGGAGAGGGTCTTGAAAATATGGATAAAATTCCTTATCTTGAATAAAATAATGTTTATATGTCATCATTTCATTGTTGTTGCTATTGAATTAATGACCTTTATAATATTTGATTGTTTTTATAACTACTTTTAAAAAAACATTTCTGATTTAAGGATATTGAAAGCACTTGCAAGAACTAGATATGGTATTTTTTAAACGTACTCTTGTGTTTATATTGATTTAAAATATTAATCATTTATCGTTATTAAAAATAAATACTGCTCACAGGGATGTTTATAATTAGCGACAATCAAAACTAGTTGTCCTGGTAGTTCAGAGAGTATTTTCACGTTATTAATGTATGTTAATGTTGCGATCATTTATATTTCAAGCAATTTTCAAAAAGGAATTCCTGTCCCTACTTGAGATTTTAAAATGATAATAATTGTTTATGAAACAAGTTACGTTTATCTTAGGTTACTTCGTCATATGCGCCTTTTATTGTTCAAATGCAATTAAAAATTCTCATGCATACTCTAGAACAGTGTTTTTCAATCTTTTTGATATTGCGACCCCTTTACAGGCTCAAAAATTCTTGGGACCCCCTCGTTCCATAGACAGACACATAAAGTTAATGATTTTTTTCTGCTGCGTTAACTATTTTTTTATGTATTTTGCATGAAAAGAAAACAAGAATATCCAGAGCTGGCAAGGGAGGCTCTAAAATTATTATTGCCATTCCCCACTTCATACTTGTGTGAACTGACATTCTCTGCAATGGTGGACATTAAAACTAAAAAGAGAAATGGACTTCAATTAGAAAGTGATCTGATTATTAACATTTCAAAATAGCCCCACGATTTGACAAACTTTTGAAAAATAAACAAGCCCATCCTTCTCACTGAAATTGTGTTTTTATTGTTGCGCATAACCTTGCCTTTCTCTTAGCGACCCCCCGTGTAAGGCTCGGTGGACCCCCTAGGGGTCGCGACCCACAGATTGAAAAACACTGCTCTAGAAGAGTTACTTTTCTAGCTAATCTTCTTATTACTTTTTTTATCTATGAGTTGCGACCTCAGCCCCTGGCAGTACAAAGTGGAATGCCCAATTTGTCTATTACAATTTTGGCAATATCACATAAGTATACTATGTTTACGTATTTGAATATTGTATATTTTATTGAATATTATATTCATTTAATACTTATTACAACATTACAACAATCAAGTTACGTGACAGCTATGCCTCTCACCTTCTATTGTAAAAATAAAGGTAATTAATCCGCGTGATGTTACAATGTAATGTTAAACTTAGAATGTAATATCTCCTGGAAATGTAATATCACCCGGCAGAACGAGAGTGATATGACAGAAAATACTGTTTCGGTGGTCTTTTGTAGAAGCACAAATCAATCCTGGTTTAGTCGGCAGTCGCTCTATAGTCGTTTTTTTGTACTATATTCGCAGCCGGCGAAATGAGTACGCCCCACCTGGTGGTAAGTAGCATCAGCTTTATTTATAAAAGTGATTGTGATGATTATTTCGACTTTGACCGGAACACAGCCACGTAAATGGCGGACAAAATAGTAAGCATTGTAGTGTCACCTCAAAAGCGATCTTACCAAAGAAACACCACAACCTCTGCGGCACTTGGGAGAAAATGGGAATATGTATTACCAGGCATCTTAAATAAATTACCTTACTACATTGTTAATAAGTATGTATAAGTTGCGTTTATTTAAAATCCATATTTGTTTCGCGAACCCCGCCGTCGCCAGTTAACCTAGCAATAAGTTTTGTTGACGGTGCTATGTAAAAAAAACCATTGTTTCTTTTGTATGTGTTGATCAATAAATATTTAAAAAAAACTTTTAACGTCATTTTATTTACGTATATGATTTATTATATAAGTTTGACGTTGCTGACCTATTCTTTTAGTAAAATAAGTTGTTGTAAGATACCAGGCGTCGAGTCTTATCAGGTGTGTGGTAAGCATTACAGAGGCGGTTTTATCAACTTTTGATTCTGGAAGTTTGTCTCTCATTTACACGATAAGAAGAATAAGAAATAGCTTTCTGAATCTACAACTTTCGTAGATACCTGTTGGTATAGTTGGACTTAGTGCAGGGTTAGATTCATATTTGAATCCCTTGTAGTGTCGTCGTCCCGTAGTACATGCGGCCCCTGCATAAAACAATAACGCGCAAGCGATTCTGGCCTAAGGCCTGGACCTCGAGTGAGCCAGCCTGTTGTACCTGGATGGCTGTAGTTACGATCCCAGACAGTATTTAATTACATATTATTGTCTGACATTACATTACAAATGCGTGATGCTTATATCACATTGCTTTCTTTCACATTTCTATTGTAAATGTGCAAAGCGCATGTCGAATGCGCGTACGCAACAAACGGAGAAAGCAGCTAGTCTAAGGATGTGATGTAGAGCGCTTCCTATTTTGGTTACAAAACAAAAAACTAAAATTTTAATTCTTAATGTTGGTCTTTTCTTGTTGACACAAGTCATATTCATTTATTTTTTTAATTTCAGTTTATAATGGGTACTTGAGAATGTGTGTATGAAAGAGCGTCCGTATGGCGAATGGTAACGGTTTTATCTCAAAAAACCTAACTCATGCTGTGGTGACAGGGGTTAAGACCTCGTCTGGGGTGGTACTGCAGTCTACCGTTTTTAGCTTGTGTTCCAATTAAAGGGAATGAACAGCCAGTGTAGTTACTGGAACATAGGCAATTCCAACTGAACCCACGGTTTGGCAATGCATCATTAGTTGATATAATAACCGCATTCAATATTGGTGCGGAATCTATCTCTATGGAAGCGGATCAGGTGGATCGCAGGTTCGTATGAAAATACTAAATAATATTGATCCCTAAATACACCAAGAATAATGTGGATTGTTTTTACAATCCTTCATTGAAGACAGTTCAATGTAATTAAAAACTCCATGCAGTTTGTTTATATGAGTTTCCTACAGCGTAAGCGAGAGTAGATCGCACTTTTATGAATTCTGTGGTGACACTGTCAGTGTTTATGGCAGCCATGCCCATTGCAAGATGGAAGCAGTAAACCTACGTAGGTATATTTAATTTTTGTGTGTACTTTACTATTTGCTAGCATAGTTAAATTGTTGTTACATAAACAAATTATTTAATTCCCAGTTAAACTCGTTAGGACTAATGGGTGCTTATTCTTGAAGACTATATGCGAAACAGAACAAAAGTCAAGTTTTTTTCCTGTGAGTACCCTTGCCTTCCATGCCAGAGGTCCCGGGTTCGAATCCTGGTAGAGGCAGATATTTTATTATATTTGCTTTCTAGTCATGGATGTGTATGTATGTTTATTTAAGTTTATTTCTAATATTTATATATGAAAAAAAAATCTATTTGTGCTTATATATTTCTTAAGTTTATTTATCCGTAATTTGGGCTAGATAATGTGGTGTGATTGTTAGAAATATTTATTATTATAATTAAGTTGCTTCGACGAAAACTCTTCTCAAATCAGTTGTCCAGTTTATTAATAGTGAATATAATTGCTACACCATTTATGAATCTATAGCTAATGACAGTTTAATTCACGACACAACGGATCGAGAAGCTGACTAAGCGCTCACTTGAGTTCTTACCCAGTTAGTCAGTATCTATCGAGTTCATTATAAATAGATATGATAAATGTTCCAAGTGTCGGAGAATTAAGTCTTCCAGCTTTTGTAATAGGAGTAGATAGTTGGGCAACTTCATAATGCTCATTATTGCTTGTCTTCGGGTGAGTATTTTGTACTATTTTGTACGCAGAAAGTCATGTCTTAATTAAATCTATAAGTGCACGCCGTATTTGAAAATCTTATTTTTAAGTATTATATTCAAAGCCGGTAAACGACCATAGAACCCGACCATGGTAAGTAGCATGCGCACCCATTGACGTCATTTTTCATTGGTGCTTTATTTATTAATAGAGGTTGAGGTCTACTGTCCCGACTAGTGATGCATTGCCGACCATGCACCGGCTGTTCCATCCCTTTGACTGGAACACAGTTACGTAATCGTGGTTATCATGGTCAAACTTGGAAGGACTGCAGTACCGCCCCAGACGAGGTCTTAACAAAGGAACTGTACTACCGCTAAATTAATAATATTTTAGTTAAAAACTGAGACATAATTTCTTATTGAGATGTTAAGCTAATAAAACGAGATGTTGCAATTTCATTAAAACATTGCCTACGAGCTGAAAATTCAACACGGTTCCAGGAAACAAATATCTATATTTACTGACAACAATCGATACGCTATCCATAAAAGGTTAATAATATTTTTACTCCCACGTTTGCTATTTTGTTATATTTTGATTTCTTCACGAACTCTATTTACGTTTGTAAATAGAAGTAATAGAGTTATTTTAATCATCAAGTAAGACGATATTACTAATGATTTTTATAATAAATCAGTGTATTGATAAAGGATATTAAGTTCAAATATATTTTGAAAAAAGGTTAAATTCAAATTATTTCGTCGATCAAAGAACTCAGGGAAGAAAACAATTTGACTTACTTGCAACAACGCTTAACCTCCAAATCTAAACAATAGTAATCGAACCAGAAAACCAGGAAAGAATGTTTGCCGCTTAACAACGAACATTCAACCTCTAGACAGACCAAACATTAATGCATGTTTTTGATTTTGGAACTTTATATATTTCATCTCAAATTTTATTTATTTTGGTTTATTTATTAAAACATCATTTTTATACCAATATTATCGTAAATAATACTCTAATCTGTATGTAATCTGAAATACGTATAAATTATTATATACAAGTGATATATTATATAACAACGGATACACCAGTAATATTAGCTGCTTGTCACAGTTTTCCTTTAAACTTTTGTCTCTGTTTTTGAACACAACATCTTTTTGACCAATATCACTATATAAAGTAAGTTTCTAGCCCTTGTTATGATAATTATTACAAATAAAGTCCCCATTTTCACCATAATTACCACAGGCAATCAAAGCCTTCCAAGCAATAAAGGTACTGTTTACACAAGGTGTCCATAACACTTGCAGTCGTAGTCGCCAAGCATGCGCAAACGCATCTGCATAACTGAGCGCTCTCATTAGACCCCGTTACGGCGACCCGCGGAACGGGACCAGCAAACTTCTAGTACACGGCCTGTAACTATGACTACTTAGCTAATGTTATAGTTCGGTTAGTTTAGCTCGGGTTCCGATTGTTAGCCGTCTAATGCGTGATGTGTCTTCGTTTCGGTTTAAGAACGGTTTTTGGGATTTGAAAGTTTGTATTTGTTGTTCTTTACAGTAGGGTTAAATGCATCTTTATTTTGACCAAGAAGTGTACGAGTTCCAGTACTAATACGTCCTGGCATGGTGAAAACTGACGTGTGATGAATTCATCATTAGTCGTAGCTGTTTTAATTATCAATAATGTTTCTTTCCTTTGACCGGAACACATCCACGTAAACGTGAATATTACGGCGCTCCAAACAGAAAGGACCGTAGTACCGTCCTAGAAGCGGTCTTAACAAAGAACCTACTCCCACTGATTGGATAGTCGTAAGTGCCATCTGAAACAACACATGCTTTCTTTTCAACTATTCAGTTTGTGTTTTATTCGGAGATTTTGTGTAACTTATTTTTTTCTGATATCATCACAATCTTCTTGTCAGGTCAAAGGAACATCTTTAAAGTATCTAAAAGGAAAACTAAGAGTTACAACGAAGTCAAAGGTGACAGACGTCATTATTTTATTTATTTTACCTGTTATACGTCATCCTGAGTTTGTGTATTTGAACCGTCTTAAAACCAGAGAAATTTCCCAATCACACCTATTAAGTTCTATAGAACATCAATTTTAATTTAACTCCTAACTCTAACGCTTGCAACAAAATTATCGAATAAATGGCAGAATTGAATAAAACTAAAATTGATTACGAATTCCATAAAAAAACACAATAATTAACAATGTAAAAGTACAGTAAAATGTGTTACGTGAGCTGCAATCACGTGTTACGCTAACAGTAGGCACTCTTATCTCATTATTGTTATCAGTAAACCAAGTATGGTTTTCGATTTAGAACAATGTTACAGTAAAGTAAATTACTTTACTATTTACGTAAATAAAACATGCCCTTTTTAGGTCAAAAGGCTTTCTCTGCAGCGTACGGTGAACAAAACAACGTGATTACAAGAGTTTAGCTAATCGGACATAAACAAAACGCTGTTTGCTTGCTGTACTGTAAGTAGGAAGAAAGTATTGAGAGGGGAGGCCGTAGAAAGTAAGCGAAGCAATTGTTTTCGTCACTTTATTACATAGAATGACGATTTGGTTGTCTTGTTTAGCATATTTCTTATTCGCGATTTCATGTGAATATGGACATCATAATCATAAAAGACTATAATGCGAGAAGTGTCTTAGTAACATTTTCTAATAATTACATATCTGAACGTTGAACTACGAATTTGCATGTTTTCTGAATGGTTCTTTTTGACCTCATTAAACCTTATATTACCAGATGAAGTCAAACACACAGTGCATTACTTCAAATATCAAACTCCATCATTCTAAAGTGACATTAAGGTCGAACTTTGGATCAAAATATAGGCCGTCGTCTTTAAAATAAGTTGCAAAACAATGATGCAGATGAAAATGTTAATGTGGTTTACGAATTGACGGCTCTGTCTAAGTGGTATAAACTCCTGTGTCCACATGAGGTCCTGGGTTTGAAACCTGGTTTACAAATAAACAAAGTTGATGGTAAAGATGAAAACATATGTGATCTTTTGGTACAAAATGCCCCCAGTACTCACGTCACAATTCTCACGAGGTTCACAAATAACAAATTTAAATGGCGCTTTAGTTTTACAATGTAGGTAAATATATGAATCAGAATTGTTTATAATATTTAATTGAAAAAAAAAACATATCACATGTCAGTGTTTTGCTCTACCCAATTAAAATATAAATCTTGTTATCACAAAAATTTAAAAACAATGTGATAGTAATGTTTTGATTACAGCTTTTGTGTCACGCTTAATTTGCATTTTAAACGTAAACAAAGAGGTTCTAGTTGATTTTTTCGTGATTCGTATAGAGTTATTACCTTTAGCTGTGCTATTTTCAAGACATCTTTACTGAGAGTATTAATGGTAATATGTCAAACTCAGAGTGTATCTAGGTAAATACCTAAGATAGGAAGTATTCGTGGTGTTTATAGCAATAGATATGTTTCAGATGCTGAACATTCTAGGTTCTAGTCTGATATTAAAGATAAAATCGACCATTTTTGTGTACACCTATGTTATGTTTTTAATTTACACTCCGGTAACTGTTTGGACACCCACAAAAGTATTTAGTTCCGTAGAGCTGTTGTTTATTGAAAGCTGAATATACAAATTCTATAGGAGATTTTGGTGAAATTTCTTAACTTAGCCCAGGCTTGACCATCAAAATGCTTGTAATCTTTACTGAAAAATTACAGTGTTATTCGGATTTTTTTCAATGAAAATAATTTTCTGCTGACGTCATTCCGAATTCAGATCAGTATCTCTCTTTGTCATTTTGTTGAGGATCGGCTTGTTCTATTTTTATTTTCATAAATATAAATTGATATCCATCTAGACCCAATCCCAAGTCATCAAGTTCACTATCCCGATCAAAAGTTACTTTGTCAGTGTAAATTAGTTAATGTTTATTTTATCCTTCGGAAAGGAGCCAAAACATATTAAAAACTTATTTTCAAGAAATCTGTACTCGTTTTCTCCTCAAACCTCAATATTTTTACATCAAACCAAGACAAAACATCAGTGGAGGAGACAGACCGTGTCAAGACGATAGATTTAGAGAACATATTGCCAAACGGACTGAACTCGTCCATTGTATTGGACTGTGGGAATTATGCAAATGAATGTCTTTGCTATTTCTTTGTTTGATTTCGAGAAAGTTAACACGATCGAATAGGAAACCCGGCCGCTGCGGACGCCGGCTTTATATAATTGTTACGTCGTTTGGCGACTGTCTGAGTTACGAGATACGGCGGAAAGTGTAACAAACTCTTTTTAACGAATATTTTCCTATCCTATATGTATCAACCAGATTAGCAGTAAATATTAGGTATTTTTATAAACCAAGCGTATACACATTAATTGAGCAGTTTGAATTTGGTGTATAATTTTATATCACTTTTATTGAATTCATCTCTAGTATGGGTGTCACAAGTTTACTTTTTGTACGGTAGATCCCAGGATTCCATAAAATAAATAGAACAAGGATTAAAGGCCAATATTTCATAATTTAGTTTTATTTTGTCACAGGAAATTTTTTCAAATCCTCGAACAGCCACACTCCATAATGAAAACAAGGCGTTATCTGTCATGTTGATGTTTTATTTTTATTATAATTCTTTTCTTACTTTTATTTTTCCAAATTCAAATTCAATATTTGAAATACAAATTCAACAAATTAAAATATTTATTTCTCAACGTTGACAATTACTTGTTCTCATTGACGTCAAACAAAGCATGTCTCTACCACCATTTCGAAAAACCCTTCGTGAAGAAAAACTGGCAAGAAACTTCACGGGTATATTTTTTTCAAAATAAAATTACAATGTCTCTTTATGTGTATATAACAGTATTATCATCTGCATCTGTTAGCTTGGCAAGTCTCCCTCCCCCAAGTATCCTTACGATGAACACCCTCAAACGGCACCCGTTCACCGTTAACGCGGGGTCCAGCCATCGCCCTCCTTAATCATATGAGAGGGAAGAGAGCGACCCGTCACCCCACGCTATCATAAGAAGACGTATTAACAATGACGCATTATATATTCATCGGGACGAAGAACTCAACGAACAAACAAACATTTGCCACTTATCCATCCTACAAGCTCCTTTGGAAATTTTCGTTTGATTTAATGTTTCTACTATAATCGTTATTGTTATTTACCACTCCAAAGTTTTGATTTATAATCGAGTAATTGATAATGTGTAAAAATATATTTTGTTTATTTCAGGATGCCAAAATGAATATAAATCTTTGTAATCGATCACTGAAACCCTCTACAGTCATTCGAATGTTTAGTTTTTAGTCGTAACGGTAAACTTCCTACGTCGTAACTCGTAGGGCATATCCCTTATTGAAACCATACAGTCAGCCCTGGTTCGACAAATGGAACTGAACAAACCACGGACTAGAAAGACAACAAGTTGACACAGAATCAATGGTGCAAGCATGCTGCTTCAAATTTTCTTTCAACATGGCGGAAAATTAACACGTCACCTCATTGTGGCCACGTGATGTTTTCTTTTCGTTTCAAAGCAGAAAATATTGCAGAATATTGTTTTTTTAATATTTTTAGTGAGTTTTTTTATACATTTCGGATTGGTGTACGTCGTATTAACGAAATGGCTCCTTTACTTTGTAACACAAAAATGGTGTCCCCGCCTTTTTTACTAAACCTACTCTCTGCGCGCGGTGACGACTGCATGCAACAATAAACCTAAACGTGAAGGCGATAAGGCAATCTACAGCAGCTGGTAAGTAGAGTACATAGCGACATAGGCCTGCCTACGTTTACTCCCATCGTGAACTCAAAACTATTCCGCAGCCACATGAGCTTGGTGACAACCATTCTATTAAATGTTTTTAACAGTTATATCTGCATCAATCGCTGTGACTTTACACTGTGATCTTACAACTTAAGCCACCCTACGTAATCGCGCGTTACCAAGGGGAACGCCCTTTATGTAGCCTCTGCCACCAGCTCGCCGGCTCCACTCATCCAAGATTTTTCATTTTGAGGGGAATCCGTAACCGTAACCTGTTATTATGACTAACAGAATTTAGTTGTTATACGGATTTACGGAAAAGGGGGTTTAATTCAATTAATTGTTACGTATTATAGTGACCTTTGAAGAGATGTTGATTATTGTTGTAATATTATTTGTATATTTCAAGTTTGGATTTAGTATTCAATTTTACAAATGTATATAAATGTTAAATTATTTGTATTGTGAGAGTAAAGATGTAAAATTTTGGAATTTTTAAATAGATCTTATCTTTTATTTGGAAAGATCCGGTATTTTTATGACATTGCGTGTAATTTAAGATGCTGTCAAATTATTATGCACACACTCACCTGATAAAGCATGCGTGCATTGAATGTATAAATAAAAATGTATATCTTCGAAATACTGTTCAAATAAACTGCTAGAAGTAACTTACTAGCCTGGTTATCGCTCAAATGGAGTGTACAATTAATCGAGTAATGTACCATTGCGGATTGCGACATTTTCTCGGTCAAGTCAAAACATTACTTTACGATCAGCACCAAAAATATCCCCACTTGAAATTGAAATTGACGAAATATTATATTTCGCAATCCATTGCAGGTATAACAAGCAAAGTCCCAAGTCAGGCCTCATGAAAGTTAGTAATGTAATTTGAAGTAGTTTAAAAGTTGTCTAGTAATCTTGACCTGGGTTAGTTCGTAGTAGAAAAGTTACTATGAAAGGTATGTCTCGGCATCCACTCACTTAGCTAAGATTTGCTCAGTTTACTTTATTTTCGCAACTAATGGTTACAAATCTTGGGTTGTTATGATATTATTGGAATTACAAGGAAATAAATAAAGAGTTTTTTCAAGCAGTTGGCTACTTAATTGTTGTGCATAAGACCAGCGTGCGTAAGTCTGTAATAAAAGAATAATCAAACAAATGAATAAGTTTGTTTGTTTGCCTTCTAAGACTTAAAGATCAAGACGAAAGATCAGTGCTCAGTGCCTAGTTGATTTACTCGATGGTACGTGGCTTCCTTGCTCCTGATCATCATCACTGGGCGTAGGTGTCAGATTGATTACCATTAATTAATTAATACTTTATCATGGTACTATATCATTGCGGTACAAATCCTACCTTCCTATTTCTTTGACTCTGTAAGCTCACTGGCTATTTCTTCCGTTTGCTCGCACTCTAGTACAATCAACAAGGTTCAACGTCGACTTATTATTATGGCAATCAAAATATTTAGGACTGACTTAGTACCACCCTAAATAAACTCTTCATACGTATTGAAAATTAATTGACGCTTAAAAATCCAACTGTCAGGATTAATTTAAACTTCATGATAATTTCACTTTCCATCAGGTGAGATGGAAGACAAACGCCTGCTAATTATTAATAAAAAAAAAAAAAAAAAATTTCGATAGGTAGGTATAAATATGGGTATACTACTACGTACAGCAATACATTGATAGAGTTTGTTGATAACTATAAAATTTCCCTAGAAAGTACTTAGGTAACTAGGTCAGAACTAAGCAACCTCGATAAAATCTGTCACTTGCCTTTACTTCCTGGGTACAAGCCATGTCGACCCATATATCTATTTTTAACATTCCCGTTATTCTAATTACAGAGCATGTTTGGGCCTCTATTATTTGGTATCGTTTTTAACGAGTAATAATAATTCTAATTTCGCAGAAAAATACATATTTCTTCAACTTGGTTCAACATTCATATGTTATTTTGGTCTTCCACCATAATCTGTTGCCGACGCAGTAGTTGCTGCTATTTCTGAGAACTCGATCTGAGATTCCGAGTTCGATTTTGGAGTTTGTTGAATGTACATATCTGCACGAGATGTCCTCTAACTGTGAAGAAAAGGTCCAAGCTATGTGTAAAGTATCCCAACCCGCAGTAGGTAAGTGTGAAGTACATTACATAAATTACCTGGAACTACCCCGCAATTTTTGTGAGACGGTTTCTGAAATGGGATTGTCAAGGCTATTGCAATGTTAAAAAGCCATGAGGTGAACGGAGTGATCTGACTTTGGTCTCGCATAAAATATTTTCCTCTTATAGCACAGCCGAGTAAACATTGCAATGATTTGATATAATTTACTTATCAAGGGTACTTGGAAAAAGTTGGAATTAAAGAGAGGAAGGATTAAAATGAATGTCAAGTATTGTTAAACGTAGACTAAAATGTAAATCACAGGATATTCTGCTGCTGGAGTCAATCCCCTAGCGTGTAAAATTAGTAAATGATTCTTCAAATACAACTGAACTATCAAGTAGATTTTCTTCTTCGTCTTCCATTGTAGCTATCCAGTACCGAATGGTGCTGCCAGACAAAAAAGACAGTTCCACAATCAGAGAGTGTGAAAAAATATATATTTCGCAAGTTAAACATTTAAAATAAAGTAAATGTCTTCATATAACAAACTTAACTTTAATAACAAATTTAAATTTATTTTTGATTATGTGTTTGAGTATATGTTATTTCTAAAGAATACAGCAATATAGAGATAAATATTTATGACTAAATCAAAAAGCAGTAGATTTTATAATTATTTGTAAATTAGGCGTATTAAGAGAAGAACAATTATCAGAAAGAGTCATATCATACACATTAGTATTTAAAAAAAAAATTTTAAGATGTATATACCACTTTTTAAACTATCGATCATATTTTCATCATCATATTAATCGATATTGAAAAATTTGTATTGGGCGATTCACAGTGATTGTGTATATTAATGATAGATTTATCCGAAACATATACTATTAAAGTGTTTAGTATAAATCGGTTTTACTATCTACACACACATAAATTAAAACAGTTATAGAGTAGATCCGGCTATCTATAATTTTTTTGTTAGTTCAGTAAAAAATTCGACGAGGTTATCAAGAAAATCGTCGCAAATTAAATATGAATCTAAAATGCATAGGCGTTAATGCGAAAGCGTCATAACTGAAAACAATATTATACAGATGGTAAAAAGAAGTGAAACAACACGCGGGGTAGAGCTCCTAAGGCGTGAAGAACTTATGAACTTAACCGCAGGTTTTCTAGAGAAATGTGTTAAGTCTTCAATTGTATACTTTTTAAAATTTATGTTTTTACTTCATTAAGAAAATTATTTTTTTTTTAAAGGTTTTTCTTCTTTGTTTCTTTTGTTTTGAATTTATTTTTAGTATTCTCTACTATAATGAATGTAACTTATTTTCTAAATTTAAAAAGGAGGATGGGAACACATGTAAAAAATTAAAAAACAGGGTATTAATATCACAAGATAAAATATTTATACGTTCAACGATATTAAGAGCCTTTTACATTCAAATTATACATGAAAAAAATTTCACAAGTGTTTGAATTGTAGAAAATAAATGTTTAAATATTATTTATAAACAGCATTTAGCTTCAACTTGGGCATTTAAAAAAAATATATGGCATTAATATTATTTGCTAATGGTAACCAACACTTGTAATAATGCGAAAACGCAATCAAGCTTTTTAAATAGCCCGTTTTAATATCTCAAAAAGTAGTCTTAGCTAATGCTTGCAGTAAGCCTACATTAAGTCTCCAAGGTAAAGCATGCCGCCACAACCTTGTGAATTAGTCAACCATGGAAGATGCATCATGATGCAACCGAAACGCAATTATATAAATATAACGTATAATAAACAGGTGAGAACGCAATTATTATTTGCATATCGTTACTAAGTCACGTTGAGTCACTTAGTCTTTTAAAATAGTATTTAAAAGTCTTACATGGAGGTTTGTTACATACTTGACCTCTTTCGAACAAGAGAACTGCAGGGCAAGAATGGCAAATATTCTCATTTTTTTTGAGATAGAGATTTGATGTTCTGGAGATGTCAAACTAGACATTTTACTAAGTTTACCGGTCAAAATTCAGCGAGTGCATGTCAGCGGTAGAGATGAAAATATCTATTGGCTTGCATCTCGGGTTTGAATTAAGGTAATGATGAGAATTACTCTACAAGGCTTCACAAAGACCTTCAAAAAGTTCGGTACTTTAGTCAAAATAACGATTAAAAGGGAGAGATTTGTCTGTTTAAAATATATTTGTTTTTCTGCGGTTTTAAGATCGTCAGACATTCAAGTAATTTATATTATTACATTTGCGGTATAATTTCTTATGGTACCGTCTGATATAGCAGAATATCGATAGAAAAATTACGCTGCTGCTAAATAAAATGTTTTATACGGTTGATTTGCGCTCAAGTTCTTTTACCTTAGATCCACCGTTTATACAGTTTCAGACATCGTTCATTCCTAAAAAACTAAAAAAGATTCTGTACTCCTATTGTTGCTAAGTGTATAAACGATAATTTAAAATAAATACCGGCGTAGTTACCAATCGCTGATAGCAAGCTGTGTGGGAGCGTCATCGTGAGAACTCGCAACTACACACCACAACAAAATGATGTTCCAAGTTCACTGCAGTCTATACTCGGGCGTAATACTTTGATAAATGCATTGCAACACAAGACCAAACTAACTATACAACACTGTCTGTAACAAAACTATTATTATTTATTTCAGTATTTGGTCTTGACTCTCGTTTTACCTATTCGTGATAAACTGTCGAAAAAGGCATTCTATATTTGATTATATAGTAAATTAAAAAATGTATATTGTAACTCAGAAACGTCAAAAGGTTTCTTAAGGCGCTTCTTCAGATATTGCTTTGCAAATCTTAAACACACTAACAATTCAGGGAAGAATCCCAAATAAAGCTTTTGTTTTGTTACTCTTTTATTATTTATCCTATTTTATTTGACTAACGTAGGCACTAAGATCCTGTGCTTATTAACACAATATGGACTTTGTCTGAAATAAACACATTTCATTTTATTATATTTATTTGACTTAATTAAAGTGTAGCTCAAGTATAAATTCGCTAATCAAAATCTATAACCATTTAAAGTTTCTTAATGCGGTCGTGAGTCAATAGCTGTTAAAAAATGTGATACATATTTTTATCTGACGGGTTACGCAAACTAACAATTGCAGAATGCGCCAGCTAGCTTTACGTGTATTGACTATAGTGACATTTTCATTTGACCGTTTTAAACGATTCCATTGTAAAGGCCTCAGAGCGGTAATACATTCGTTGTAGAGTGTATTCGGAGTTGTATACTAATAGTATTATGAGGTCAAACACTTAGATTGTATTAAATCAATTCCAGTGCCCTCTCCTATTGAAATTTAAGTGAATTGTTGCTCTCCGTTTGGTTGCTATAATGACCTTTTATTTAAATCTACTTTAAGACTTTGGTAATGTCGTTTTAAGATAAAAATAAACATTTTGCTTTGAAATATGATTGATGTTAAAATAAATCATCTTACATTTATGGCGTATACATTTTAAATTAATCCTATATTTGAATAGTTGCTTAAGTATTTTATTTGATTTTTAAGATATTAATTATATTTTTTTTATGGCCGGTAAACGAGCTCTCGCCCCACCTGGACATACGTGCCCATGGACATCGTTAGCCGTTGGAGTTTTATTTATTCATATTCAACATAGTTGTTATATCGACTCATGATGAGGTGCCAGCCGAAAGCTCCAGTTGATTCCCTCACTGTCGATTCCCTTTTACCGGAACACCACGTAGATAGGATTATAATGGTGGTCAAAATAGGAGGGATCGCCCCAGACGAGGTCTAAAACAAAAGAAAAAGTCAGGTAAAAATACAGGGATATTATTTGCAATATACATGTTTAAATTATACAGAAAGCGTGTAGACTTTATCACTTTACAATAAAAACTAAAATCAATGATTCATTGAACGCAAAGTCAGAATAATACGGAAGTCTTATGCTAAGGACTTATGTGTTGGTTCAATTGCTCAAGTTACTGCTATTAAATAACTAGTTCTAACTTAAAACACTTTTCGGAAATAAGATTCAGGGTTATTTAAATATAGTTCCAGCATGTGAAATGTTTCAATGTGAGCGCGTTACTTCCGATTTGTATTTTATTTCAAATTGATATTTATTTTTTTATTTTGAAGGTCTGAGCAATTGTCATGCAGTGTCAAAAGCATTTATGTTACGATCTTACTTACTTCTCATTATTTGACTCATTATTTATTTTTCTTTTGATATGTCATCCGAAAACTTACCGCAATTGAAAGTGAAATAAACGGTTAACAACCCATTGTTTTGAAAAATTTTTATTATTTATTATTATTAATAATTAGCAGGCGTTTGTCTTCCATCTCACCTGATGGAAAGTGACGATGAAGACGAGGATCGTACAATTTTAACTTGCATTTACTTTTGACAGATAATATAGCCATTGTAAATCAGCGTTAATGTTTAAAATGTTTATTTAGGTGCCAGATTAAGTACAAAACTAACATAACACATAAGAAATTGTATCAGTTCGGTGTTTTCAGCGAGTTACTTAGTTCTCTTGACTACCAAGCCAACTAGGCGACTCTCAATCGTGAAGACTTTTATTTCGGGTACGTTTCGAAGCTGTATTATCATTTATTACATTATTTTATGTCAGTATTTATTTAGTCGACTAAATTACCAAAGTATTGACCCTATTTTCAACATCCGTTCTGTTTATTACTAGTAAAGGGCTGCAAGGGGAAGCCGACATCGTTCGTCTAGTTCAGTTGGTGAACTAGTATAAATATTTTAGGTCGTACAATCAGTTACGACCGTGACCCGCGCTGCGCCCACTGAGGACACGGTCTGCATACAATGTTTATGTACCTACATGGTTTTACTGGTAAACAAGCGCTATGACAGTTGGACTTTTAACTCCAATGTTGAAGGAACTAGGTGCTTTTTAGGTGATCTGCGCCGGTTATAGCAATGTGTGGGTACTTGGGAATAATACTAGTTACTCGTCTCCAATGAGTACCATTAAGGCGTTGAGGTACCTATAAGTTATGGCAAGAGTGTTACAGCACTCACTAAGTAAGACTTAAGACTTCCTTTAAATATAATTTAAATTAAATAAAAATGAAAAAGAAAATTCAGTCAGTGGCGGCGGTTCCATGAACGTCTGTTAAAAACTTTTGCATTAAAAGCATTTTGTCATTCCCCAAATGGTCAAAATCTACGCGGGAAATAAATATTAGGTCTTTACCTATGAAATTGCCGTTTTTCACGAAATAAATGAAGCGTAATTTTTTTATATATTTTTTATTTCTATTAATCAAAATAATCACCCATGCAATCAATGCATCTTTGCCAACGCATTGGTAGCTTATTGATGCCTTTCTTGAAGAAATCAGCTGGACGGGAGGCAACAAATTCTTCAAAGGCATTTTGTACTGCCTCTCGGGTATTGAATTTTTTTCCCACCAAGAAGTTATCCAAATTCTGGAAAAAGTAGAAGTCTGTAGGCGCAAGGTCTGGTGAGTACGGCGGATGACGGAGAACTTCCAACCCCAACTCTTGTAGCTTGGAGACCGTCTGCTGTGCAGTATGAGGTCGCGCGTTGTCGTGCAGGAGCAGTGGAGCCGAACGATTGACCAAAGCTGGTTGGAGACGTGCGAGCTTCTCCATCATTGTGTTCAGTCTTCACAGTACACATCTGCAGTAATGCTTGTTCCGTTTGGCAAGAAGCTGTGATGAATTACACCCGCGTTAGACCACCAAACAGTGACCATCACTTTTCTAGGGGTAAGTTTTCGTTTAGGGCATTGTTTGGGTGCTAAAGCAGGGTCCAAACAACTTGCTGAGCACTTACGATTGTCAAACAGGATCCATTTCTCGTCACAAGTAACAATGCGGTTCAGAATTCCTTCATTTGTATGCCTGCTGAGCAGTGCAAGGCACGTCTCCACGCGTACTTCGCGCTGGCAGTCATTGAGTTCGTGGGGTACCCATTTGTCAAGCTTTTTTACCTTGCCAATTTGACGCAAATGGACCAATATTGTTTTGATGCTAACGTCGAAAGCTGCTGCTAATTCAGCCGTGGATTGAGTTTCATCAGCTTCCACAATTGCCTTTAATTCGTCATTGTCAACCAAAGTTTTCGGACGACCACGGGGTTCATTTTTCAGGTCAAAATTTCCAGAACGGAAGCGGGTAAACCAATAACGGGTGGTGCGTTCGTTTGTAGTGTTCGCTCCGTAAATGTCGTTGATGTTGCGTGCTTAGTTAATTTGTTCCGTAACAGAAGTGAGATATAAGGTGCATATAACTAACAGAACAGGTGATAGTTAGGGTTCAAATTTGTCGAGTAGAGACCACGTTACGCAGCCTTAGGATCTGGTGAAATATTCATAAAAATGCGAAGCGCAGTTCTTTGTCCACCCATGGACATTTCTCTGATAATGAATAATAATACATCCCCAAACAAAAACACCATCTGTACGGCCCCAAAGTAAGCATATTTTGTGTTATGGAACAGCGCACAGAATGAAAATATATAGGTATGAAAGATCAACAAGCATGACCCGAAAACAAATATCTGTGTTCATCACACAAATGAATGCCCGGCCGGGACTCGAACCTTAACTAAAAAGCTTGTGAGAGAAAAGTGTCGCTGTGTAGCTGTTCTGTACTATTTCCTTTTAGTATGCATAAAACTTAACCCAAACTACTCGGATATGTCATACTTGTTTAAGATTTGTAATATTTTATCCGTGTCTACAAGAGTACATGAGTACATAATCAGTAGGACCTTGTTTTCGTTCTTGCCTTCGAAGTTATAACCTTTTAACTTTACCTTAAAAAAACATAGCTATTCAAACACTATTGTTATTCATGTAACATAATATTTATACAATAAAGTAAATAAAATAATTACAATGATGTAAATAAGCTATGACTCTTTATCTGGTTAATCTTTTTAAGTTAAAAAGACAACGTTTAGCTTAATATCTTAAAGGTTTGCCTTATATATTTTTCCAAATTAAGTGAAGCTTCTATCACTTCATAAAGGAAAGTAAACAGTTCCTCCTGGCGCTTTTTGGCTTACACCGCGATTTTTCTTCAAAAAAATTACCCCGGCTATTTTATTAATCGCTTTCACGATTAGAATCGAACGTATTATCAAAGATTACTAAAGTTATTTCGTAATGAATAAATACGTAAACAACCTACTCTCTCCGCACGCTGATGACTGCATGCAAAAATGAACCTAAACGCGAACGCATTACGGCAATCTACTTTACTAAGGACCACCGGGGCGGCGGCTCAGCAGCTGGTAAGTATTTGCCGCGCAAAAGTACATAGAGTGACATGGTCCTGATATTGTACAGACGCGTACTTACGTAGATTAAACTTAAACGAGTAAACTATATAAAAAAAAACTTTAAATAAATAGAAAATAAAAAAACTTTAAATAAACGTTAAAACTATAAAATTAACTTTTACGTAGATTATCAGTTATTTAGTAAGACACGCGTCAAATTTTAGTAAATAAAAATAAAATACGGTCTAATGATTAGCAACGCTATTTCAAACACTGATTAACAATATGGCGCATAATACCGACGTAATCAAGTGCATATATATAGTGATACAGTAGGTGCAGTTGTGAAGGAAAGCTTACAGAAGCGTCGCGTCGCTCATGCAATGCAATTTCTATTAACTGTTCGGTTTAAGTTATAAAAAGCAAGCGGTTTTATCTTACACGGACGTTTCTGTAGGTCGTTAGCGAATCTACGCGGTGATTCTGCCAGACCTTTGGCCATTTTACCCTCTGTACAAAGTTATTAAGGTTTTTCTATCTTTCATTGTTCTTTTTTTCTATTGTTAATTTGCAAGTATTTTTATGTTTAAATTGAACATTCTTTAATTGAAAAGATTTTTATGTGCGTTCTTTGCTTTGATTACTACCATTGAATATACGTAGACGCGTTATTCCAGATCAACAAAATATGCAATAAATGAAACTGAAAATAAACTTATGATAGTTTGTGTATTTTTTATTTAATTTATCTTTTTCACCGTATAGCAGCTATGAAATACCTAAAAATACTGCTTATTCCCATCCTTCAATCACTAAGTTGATCATATCAATCCCGCTATAATGTTCCACCTTAACCCGTCACCTGCCGACGGATATGAGGTCTCAGCGACCCTGACCGACAGCGCTGTATGTAGGTGACCTCATGACAAACCTTCGAGTTTTGAGTATTGACATCTTTGCTAAATAAGTAAACCGATAAGGTACAAGGTGAGAGGGCAACCAAGGGTTAGGTTCTAAGTATTAAGTTTAACCCTTTCTTTGCTGTGCGACGAGTTGATCATACTTAAATATTCTGTTTGATTGATACGTGGCATATGTGATTGATGATAAAAGATGTTAGATTTGTATGTTTGGTTATTTTTTTCAATTGATAAACTCTGAAACTTCGAAACCAGTAAGAAACATTCTTTCATATTAGAAAACTGCATTTTCAGATGTAACATTCTTTTTTGATGGTAAGTGGCATCCGCACCCTTAGTTATTATTAGCACATTATTAATCGAAGGCATTTTATTTATCAATATTAAATATAATTATTATATCGACTAGTGATGCGATGCTGACCGCGACCTTCAGTCACCATTGCCGTTGTTCCAGTGATTGAACTGGCTGTTCCCCCGCACTGACCGGAACACTGCCACATAAGCGTGGTTATTATGGCTATCACAATAGGATGGACTGTAGTACCGCCCCAGACGAGATATTAATATAAGAAACTCTACTTCCACTATTGTTTATCTAGAAGTTTCCACGGAATCGAATCCATGAACTTACTTATCCAGCGAAATGTTTTTTTTTTGCCGCCGAAGTAACACCCTCACGTGAGGGAGGTGGAAGATGCGTCATGCATACCACCGCAGGCATACCGAATATTGCGGGATGATGTGGGACTCACCAGAGTGGCCCCTACCCACTAAAAACCACCTTGCTGGCTGTAGCATGGGAATGCTGAGCAGCCTTCATCGGAGCGATACCCGCTGATAACAAAAATTACATACGGTGCAAGTGACAGTTTGGGTGATGATTAATCGGCCTGGGCAGCCTTAAGCTGGTCCAGATTCACCAAGAGCTGATCGGGGAGATCTGAGAGTGCATTTCTCGGTCTACGGACTTTGTACCTCGACGGCATGGACGGAGCAGTGTAATTTACTGTCTCGCGAATGAGGGGGTTAGTATCCTCTTCGGATCGCTTGATGAAAGCGGTGGAGAGCGCTCTAAGGTGTTGTTGTATTGTAGGTATGTCGAGATCCCTGTGCAGGTCTGCGGTACGCACGTACCACGGAGCATCCGTGGCCCTGCGGCAGAAGAGATCCTGGACTACCTGTAGATTATACAGAACGGAGGGTTTGGCATGGGCAAAGATTGGGGCGGCATACGTCATGACAGGTCTGACGCAAACCTTAAAAAGCGTTCGTTTGTTCCTAAGAGACATTTTGCTGTACCTACCTAACATACTGTTTAGGCGGGCCATGTACATACGGGCGAGTTTGGTAACTCTAAGTATGTGAGGTCGGAATGAAAGCGTACGATCGAGCGTTACGCCTAGGTACTTTGTGGTTCGTGCCCACGGGATGGGCGTCACCTAGCATTCGGATACGGGGGTCGTAGGGACGACGGCGTTTGTGATCGAAGCGTATTGCAGAGCTTTTCTCTGGATTCACATCGATACGCCATTTTTAAAACCAGGCTCCGAGGTCGTTAACGGACTTCTGGAGTTTGGTGATGAAGTATGTCGACTTTAACGCCCTTGACGTACAGGGCGGTATCATCGGCAAAGAAGCAGAGTTGAACACCTTTTGACGGGATAGGTATGTCATTGGTGTAGGTGGTGTATAATAGAGGGGCGAGTACCGAGCCCTGAGAGACTCCCACCCTGAGGGGGCGGGGGGTGGAGACCGAGCCTTCATGTTTAAAACGAAAGGTGCAATTTTGACTAATCGGTTGGGTAAGCCTGTGTTGTACAGCTTATAAATGAGACCCGCGTGCCAGACTTTGTCGAAAGCCTTGGCTACATCAAAGTCAGCGAAATGGTATTGGTTTTGGTTGTCAATAAAGCACGTCTTGTTACGGGTGACGGGTTGGTTACTTCCTTCAATATCGTTGAGGAGGGCTATGGCTGGATCCCGCGTTAATTTGTGAGCGGGTGCAGTTTGAGGTTATTCGTCGTTTGGATACTGGGGGCAGAGATACTTGCCGAGCTAACAGATGCAGATAAGAATAATTTTGTATAGACATAAAGAGACATTGTAAATTTATTTAAAAAATATACCCGTGAAGTTTCTTGCAGTTCTTCTTCACGAAGGTTTTTTGCGAACTGGTGGTACAGTCATGTTTTATTTGACGTCAATAAGAACAAGTTTTTGTCAATGTTGTGAAATTAATATTTGAATTTGAATTCCATTTCATTGTAAATGTCAACTTAATGTCTTTTGTTTTTTTTTGGTTCCCCTCCACGGGAAGGGCAGGAGGACATAAAAAATGCTCTGACGCATACTCCGCGCGCGCGATCGAAGTTATGTGGGACTCGTCCCGACGCCTACCAGAACCATACCCACTAAAAAAACCCCCTGTCGGCTCGTGCATTTTTGCCACTCAGCCTTCATCTGAGCGACGGCCAATTGGAGAATGAGGCCGCGCTAGCGGGGCCCTTAAGGGGTCACCCGCTGAGATTTACATAGCACTGAAGGTGCTCAAAAATGAAAAGTAATAAAAACATTAAAAATGAAAAGTAAATAAAACATTAAAAATGAAAAGTAAAATTGCATTAATTCGGATTTACGTTAGAATTAGAATTTACGTTAGAATTAGGATTTGCGGCCTGAAGGGCCTCGAGAGCTAAAGTTAACTGCGTAGGTTCGCCCGTGTGCGCGTTTCTCGGCCTAGCGACTTTGAATTTCGAATCTAACACAGGAGCAGTATATGAGACTGAATCTCGAACAAGATGATTGGGATGGGATTCGGCGCGTTTGAAGAACGATTCTGAGAGTGTTTTGAGGTGCTGTTGCACTGTAGGTAGTTCAAGATCTCTGTGCAGGTCCGCGTTGCGCACATACCAAGGTGCGTCTGTGACCCTGCGGCAGAAGAGATTTTGAACTACCTGCAGCTTATACAGGACGGAGGGATTGGCGTGGGCAAAGACTGGCGAAGCATATGACATGACGGGTCTAACGCAGACCTTATAAAGCGTACGTTTATTTCTAAGAGACATTTTACTTTTTCTACCTATCATACTATTTAAGCGGCTTAAGTAGAAACGCGCCAGTTTCGTTATTCTATCGACGTGTGGCTTGAAAGAAAGCGTCTGATCTAAGGTGACGCCTAAGTATTTGATACTGCGCTTCCAGGGGATGGGGATACCTAACATTCGAATGTGGGGATCGTTGCGGCGATTACGACGTTTGTGGTCGAATTGAATGGCAGAACTCTTTTTTGGGTTGACATCGATACGCCATTTTTGAAACCAAACACCGAGGGCCTTTACAGCCTTTTGGAGTCTGGTGATGTTATACGGGATCCTTTGACCTTTAGTGTAAAGGGCGGTATCGTCTGCAAAGAGGGCGAGTTCGACGCCTTTCGGCGGGATGGGCATGTCATTAGTGTACATGGTGTACAGCAGAGGGGCGAGGACTGAGCCTTGCGGGACTCCAGCCTTTATGGGACGAGGCGCGGAGAGCGTGCCTTCATGTTTGAATCGAAACGTACGGTCTTTAAGAAACGACGCGATTAATCTGACTAGGCGAACCGGTAAGCCTATTTTATAGAGTTTAAAAACGAGACCGCTGTGCCAGACTTTGTCGAATGCCTTGGCTACGTCAAAGAGAACCGCGATTGATTTTTTACGATGCGGATAGAATCCTTCGAGAATGTACTCGACGATTCGATGGACTTGCTGAGGGCAGGAGTGCTTAGCGCGAAAGCCGAACTGGTGGGGAATAATGAGAGGGTCGCCATCCGTTGAAAACAGATGGTTCCGCATTCGAGAGAGTATGACTCTTTCGAGAAGTTTAGACATTGCTTTGAGGAGGCTGATGGGTCTGTGATTAGCCGGGATGTTCAGAGGTTTACCCGGCTTGGGAATGCCTATGACTGTCGCTTCTTTCCAGGCTTTTGGAAAGTAGCTATGGTCGAAGCAGGCATTGAAGATGATAGCTAACAACACCTGCTGTGGCAGGTGCTTAAGTGCGTGGTTGGAAATTCCATCCGCACCCGGAGCCTTTTTGGACTTTTGCTTTCTAATGAGAAGCAAGATTTCATCATTAGAGACTGTGGCGGGGTCATCGGTGATAGGGAGAGATTCTCTGCGGAGAATTTCGTCCTCCACCGCCTGGATGTGGGAGGGATCCGCGGGTTGCGTGCTGGGCGAACATTGTGCCGCTATGCTGTCGGCGAAGCATTCGGCTTTCTCTTCGACTTCGAAGGCAATGGTGCCGTCGGGACGAGTGAGAGGAGGAACGTGAGAGGCGGTGTCTACGCGTAAAGCTCGGGCCATTCGATAATACGCTTGGTGGGACGGGGAGATATTCTCCATGAGATCGTTAAACTGAGTGTCACGGAGTTCCGCGAGGCGAGACCTAACTTTACGTTGAAGCTGATTCGCAGCTGTTCTATATGCGGGCGTGGGATATTTCTTGGCTCTCCGGAGAGCCGCGTTCTTAGCTTTAATGAGATTGCTAACGGCTAAGGGAAGCGCGGGTTTGCCTTGCTTAGCAATGATAACGTTGTCGCTGATGGCTGAGTTGATAGCATCAGTGAGAGTATCGACTACTGAATCTATTTTAATCGGGCTGTCTAATTGGTCGGGCGAAATCGCGAGCGGAGAGTTCGGTACCTCTAAGCCTGAAACTAACGTATTTTTAAAGCCTTTCCAGTTGGTAAAGGTCTTAGGAGATGTGACGTTATCGTTAGGCGTGCCTAGCACGAGGGAGACGGGGCGATGGTCGGAGCCTAGGTCATCGAGCGGTTCGATGGACCTGAGATCAAGATTGATTCGCTTGATAATTGCAAAGTCGAGAATGTCAGGAGAATAGGTCGGGTTGTTGGGATAGTGAGTGGGAGTGATGGGGGATATGACGTCTAAGTCAAGGGAATTAGTGATGTCGAGGAGAGCGATACCGCTGGTGTTGGTCGATAGGAACGTTCAGTCAGTATGTTTGGAGTTAAAGTCTCCGAACATAATGACTGAATGGCCGAGGGCGAGAATGGCCTCAAAGTCGCTGCGGATTGGTCTGGAGCCGCACGGTATGTAGACTGAAGCTATGATGATGGTCGGATGACCAGTCATAGCCAATCTACACACAGTGGCCTCCATGTTGAGGAGAGGAGGGGTAGGGAGAGGACAGCAATGGAAGCCTCTTTTGTAATATATAGCGGTGCCGCCGTATCCGTCGGAGTTGGGCCTGTCGTTGCGAGTAAACGCGTAAGTAGTGTATATATGGGGGTTCTGTATATTATCTATTCATTCATACCATCTATTCAATCTGTTCATCTAAATCATTCAGTGTTCATTCATTCACCAGTACTATGACCTATTCAAACATTACATAATACCATCTAATGAATCATTTAATCTAGTCAATAACTTTCGAATTTTCATGATTCAGTCTATTCATCCAGTCCATTTAACAGTGTAAAGATCTATTGAACCCGTTCATGTACGGTCGCTTTCATATTGTATCTAGAGATCTATCCGTTGAAAACCACCAATATTGATTCATATTTTTATTTGAACTTTGCAACGATTACCAAATAACGAATCGTCATTGGTGGTTTTCAACGGATAGATCTCTAGATACAATATTGAAAGCGAGCGCTAGTCAATAACTTTTTTTACTTCCAAACTTTGTAATGAGAACAGTTTTACTAGCATCATTATTTTTATAATAATTTTAGTCTTATTCTACGAGAGGTAAACATTCGGTTGAAAATAAAACATGATTCGGTTAACATATAATTTTATTATCAGAACACCACTTATTTAAACAGATTACATTTTTTAAACCACAAATATTCTTATGATAGATACATCTATAGACATCATTACATTTGCTGTAAAGCTCATACAGGGTATAAAAATTTGGACACTTAAAATTTTCTAAGTTTATCACATTCACATTATAATCAACAAACATTTCCTTAATCCATTTTGCTTTTTCTTCACCTTTTACATAAATACAATTGTTTTCAAGTAGAGGTGAAATTAAAGGCTTATATTTTGAAAAACAAATAAATCCTTCTTTCCAATAAATATTTCTATTTCTCTCGATCCACCCAACCTGCCTCATTTCCTTTATAGTTAAATTATAGAAAGCGAATGGTGGTCTTATTAAAAAACTTTGTATTCCTTTATCATCCAGAATAGCTATTTCTTTAAGTATGAACTGATTTAATTCGGTTTTAAAACCTTGAACATCAACTATTAACTTCATGATATCTTGCGAACAATACTGCTGAGAGGTTTATATTCTATAATGCGATCGTTGATGATAAGACAAAAGGCACTCGTTTTGTCAGGAAAATCTTTATTGCTCTCTATTTCTAGTCTTACATCAACTGGGCCAGTTTTTAATGTTTCATTTTGCCTTGAACAGTCAATTACAAACAAAGGTGCCTTTTCTTTAAAATCAATAATATTAAGCAACGGGTCAACTGAAGCGTTGTAATAAGACTGACGGAATTTGATGTACATTTCATATAATATATGATATTTATCATTATCAAAATCAAGTTTTAGTGCATCATACGGATATGTTTGTGAATTTAGATATAATGAAACGTTAGTTAAGTTACAATGATTAAACAAAGAACAATTTCTATTCTTTAAATTTTGGTCGACTGTTTGAAGACCGAATATTACAAATCTAGGTTTCTCGAGTTGGGAGGTAGTCTTGATTGACCACGAATGCTTCTTTGTTTTAGGTAAAAGTGGATATTCATATGTATCCCAATTTCGAAATGCCATTTGTATTGGCTTATCTTTTTCTAACTGTTTCAAGAGTAGTAATCTTTCTCGATCAGATACTTTAATATGTGGTACACGCCATTGAATTCTCTCAATATTTACTAACACATGATCATTATTATTATCAAGTATAAGAGCATCAACATTAGATTTACATCTCGTTAGAATTAATTCATGTTTACAGTTTAATACGATTTTGTTATAGTCTTCAGCAAATCCTAATAGTTTACTAAGCGGCAATATAACATTAAAAAAACCATTTACAGATTTTGTTCCTTTCAAGTTCCATCCCCACAGAGCAGCCTGTTTACTTTCTCCCTCATTCATCGAGATGTAAGATTTGATTGTAGAAGTAATACCAACATGTCTAATACGATCGATTTCTACTCCATTTATCTCATACCTTATATCATGAAAAAGAAACGGTATAGGGTTATTGTTAAATTGAAACCCTTTTTTCGTAAGTTTTCCTGTGGTATCCTTCGTATATACTTCTATACATCCTTCAATGTAAATGGAACTGCTCGCAGGTAGTAAATAAATGTCTTGTTGATTAATCGGCATTCGTATTTCATCGTTTTCTTTGAAGCTATTAGTGTATGGAGTATAGGAATGAACTTCATAACTCTCAATAGAATTGTCAAAATGCGGCGCTTCATTAATTTGTAACATACTCATAGTGAAAATCCCAACTTTCTTAAAAATTCTTTATTAATCTCACTGAGAGCTGGTACAACGCGTGTGTGTTTACCGGAGTCGTGAATTGAACTATAACTTTTTGTTGGCTTACTCCCAATTTTCTTACTTTTTTTAATATTGAAATCAATCATATTTGATTACAATTTATATTGGTAGCACAAATAAATGCTGCTTGTCCATTCGAAGTATTAACTGATACTGATCGTTTAACGATTCAATCATACAATTTATTTCATATTAAAGCATACAGTTTTCAAGATATTTAAGACATAGATGACCACAGTTATATGGATGACTACCCTGATAATTGATATAGTTATACTGAATGTCACCCCCTACATATTTAATAAATTCTTTTGGTGGTTTTAGATCACCATAACTATCAAAGTATTCAATATAGTCATTTTTTTTAACATAAGCTACCCAATGTGTACCTTGATTTTCAGAGCTATCCAAATTAATTATACCACATTCGATTTTGTGAGGGTGTTTAGGTAGTTGATCTCTCATGAAGACTCCTCGAAAATATGGGATAGTTTTTGAATACCTCATTATATCAATATTGGTAAGAGGACGATCAGGTAGCTGTTTATTCAGTTTTTTGATGAAGTATAAATACCTAAACCACTCTTGTACGGTTTGAGCTGTAATCCTCCTCCTAAATGCACTGGCTCAAAACTTTGATTGAGTCTTTTCATCTCATTCCATGTTTTCTGTGCAGTTTGAAACGTTTTTACCATTCGCGCTATAGCAGATGTTTTTTTAACAAGAGCACCAGCAGCAGTTAATCCAGTAATGATTGGTATCAGTGGTAAGAATCCTCCGGTCTTTGGTAATGGTATCACGCGCGGAATTTTTACCTCTGAATCAGAAACAAGATCTTTAATGGCAGCAAACGCTAAATCTATGGCTAGTTTTTTACATTTTGGTTTTGCTTGACGAATATTTCTTTTTGCATAGGCAACAACATTTTTAAAACTTTTTTTAAGCCCCGATCCATTTGAAAGTTTCATCAACATTGCTTTATTAACAATATTTGCTGCAAGCTTTTCTCCTACACTCGCTTGAGATGATGATGATGTTCTTTTCTTTGCCATTTTCATTAAGATCTTATCTGCTGCGTGTCTGGCTTGTAAGTTTTTTGTTTTCATATATGCAATATCGTGTTGTTTACAATACTCATCAAGTTCATTAATTCCTTTGTCACCTCTGATAAGTCGCTCACGTAATCTTGTTCCTGGTCCACAATAGTTATAGCCTGGGAGATGTAACTCGAACGGTAGATGATTTATAATACTATTCACAAGACCTTTTCCTTTCATAAGTAAACGAAGAATGGTAAAATTTCAAATGTAATTTATAATATATTGGTTTTGCTTATCCAACTATTGTCCTGAGATGACAATCCTAACCATTTAACATACATTTTATTCCCCTTTTTCTTAAGAACTTTTTCTACTAAATACACGTCAGGATTTTTGGTTTTCTGAAGCTCTTGCGCATAAAATGTTCCTTGAATTTTATTTTTTCTTGAGTCTTCTAGCAAATAAGTTGCTGGATTGGTATTCTGAACCACGATTATTTTAAATAACTCAGTCGACCAATTTGGAGTGTAGCCTTTCTCAAAATTTGCTTTATGCTTACTTATTCGCACTACATCGCCGACAACAAAAGTACATTTTCTTTTAACTTTTGGTTTATTTAGTATGTTGTATCTTTGCATCACAATTTGTTTCGTATGTTTATTTACTTTAACCGGACACATCTGAATAGTCGTATGCTTGGTATGATTGTAATTATTCACAACTTCGTCTAAAGTTCCATCAATCCATTTAAAGTTTCCCTTCAAACTAAACTTTTTGTAAAGTTTGTTTTTTATAGTACGTATTACTCGTTCCACTATCGAAGCCTTTTTAATAGAATATGTTGAATAATGATTTATTGAATGCATCTGCATAATTTTCTTAAAACTTTCATTATAAAATTCCTTACCCCAATCTGTCTGCAAATTCAAAGGGACTCTGCCATCACATAAAATTGATTGAAAAGCTTTTGTAACCGAATCTTTAGTTTTATTTTTTAATGGTTGGACCCAAACATATTTAGAAAAACAATCAATCACAATAAGTATAAAATTAAAATTAAAATTTATACTCGATATCTTTTGCATATCTATTAAATCAGCTTGCCATAGATCATCTATATCTTTGAGTAGAACACATCTGCGAGGAAAATTTACTCTTGCATTTTTATGTATTTCGGTCACCACATCTTCTTTACTCATTTTTAGCTTGTTTCATCATTCACAGCTATTTGACAACTAAACAACTTTTAATATCACTATGCTTTTTATGATTTTATTATATTTGCTTCTTGCAGTTCTTCTATGACTGATATTATTTCATTATCTTGATTAGTATTTCCAGCTTGTTTGGAAGCAATAAGAAGTTTCAATCTTTCAACTAGCTCATTAGGATCATCCCAATAGATGAAATCAGTATTTTTTCTATATCTTTTCAAAACATTTATGTTGCCACCAACTTTTTTAGTACTCTCAACTTCCGAGGCTATGAACATAGGTTTAATAATTTGTTTATATTTTTCACCTTTGTCTCCTTTTAACTGACCTTTATGATCATAGTCACGCTTATGAGCATTCGTTTTTATCAAAATGTTTTTATAAGTGTTTCTATCATTTTCAGTAACTAGTTCTAGATTCGGTTTTTTATGTAATAATACTTCTTTTAGTATTTGAGTCAATTGATATTCATCGTTATCAATCTTGATTCTACATGGTTCCATGTCACCATCGACTGAAGCAATTATCTTAACCGGAAAATTACCCATCATTAACTGATCACCTACTTTCCGAACTCCGAATGGAATATTTATATCGTAGAGACTATTAAGATATTTTTTTGTAACAGATATGTCTTTCTTATTGATATTATCTGCATCACTATAGTATTCTGAGCCCGAAGCAAATTTCTCTGAGTGTAAATCATCATCCAATGATTGTTCATGTACTCTATATGGTGTAGAGGTTATTGCATCATCTAATTTGACAGGCACTCGTATAGCGCTCACATTAAAATCACAGTTCATATTACTTTGATTTGATTCTATCATTTGTGATAAAGGTTTGGTAACTGGCTTAAATATTTTATTGAGTTCATAGTTGTTTTTATCTTCAATATCTTTTAACTGTTTAAGTTTATTTTTAATGATGTCTGATGACATGATTATTTGTTCTTTAATATTGAGACTCATTTTTGTCTTGCCTCTATCACTTATTTATCACAAATGATAACATTCTATTTTAGGATAAGTATATAAAGGTGTCAAGATTTTTTCTATAACGACCTTTATTTAATTCTGATTCTTTATTTAAAGTTAAAAAATTATGCCTTTCTCGCCAAACATTTTGACAGATTTCTCTAAATTCATTCCATGACATATCCGAATTGACGTGCTCATTGTATACATGTTTCAAGTTGACTTCATCTTGTTTGAAGAGTAATAACAAATTTGCATTATCACGAATCAGCTGTTTTGGAACTTTTGAATATGTTTGTGAGAGATAAAAGCAATCGACTTGACTATGTCTTCCCATGGCAAAATAATTACGAATGTTAGTCTGATTTTCACAAACCACATCATCAAAAATTATAATTGTGTTTGGTAACACATTATTCGGATGTGTAACTTCGCTGTCATCACGCAACACATTGTATTTTACTTCAGAAACCTTTGAAAGCACTTCTTTAAGATAACAATATTTACTTTGAAATGGAGTCTTTGTATATAAATACAAATTTTTGAATTTTAGCCCGTTTTTATGTAATAGCAAAGTAATCATCACATTAGTTTTACCACAGTTAGATGGCCCGCAAATTAAACACCGTATACTATTTGGTAACAATTCACTATGTCTTATGGGCTGTGATCTCTCTTCAATACCAATAAGATTGATGTCCAAGCTTAGCGGGTGCTTTTTAAGCTTCATTATTAACAAATGAACATCATTGCTACTTGATTGTCATTTTATAGTATTGTATCAGTTATAATCTAATAGGAATAAAATAAAACAGAAATTGGAAAGTCATATAATTTTTTATTAACATATTACATATATAATTTCTTATATCTATTTAATAGCTACATGTAAGCATAGTGTCCCCAAGATACAGTATCAATTTGATTTGGTAATATTTGACGTTTATCATCATTTCTATTTAATACTAACTTATCTACTTCTTGGGAATACAAATTATGTTTTAAAGACTTAATCATATTCATCTTAGATCGTAAATCTTTGTCATA
Source organism: Marasmarcha lunaedactyla (assembly GCA_923062675.1). Taxonomy (NCBI): domain Eukaryota; kingdom Metazoa; phylum Arthropoda; class Insecta; order Lepidoptera; family Pterophoridae; genus Marasmarcha; species Marasmarcha lunaedactyla. The sequence continues at coordinate 5,722,932 of OV281344.1, forward strand.
AAATAAACAATCTGAATAATGTTTATGATTCAAAGATTTCGTTACAGACTTAGATACACCTTTAGCCTTTTTAATCTCCTCACTAGTACTCTTTATGAAGTAAAGTTTGGCTCTTAATCCTACAAACTCAGTTATTAATTGACCTCCCATTTCATCCTTGAATAAACCAGGTATTTTGTTGTTGACTCTTGGGATTTTATATGGATTATTTTTTTCAAAATTACTGGTATCAAACTCTTGAATGTCATGTTTTATGTCTTCATACACATCATCTGTTTTAACTAAATATAGCAGACTATCTGTATCAGTATAACAAAGTTTCACATTTTCTCCATACTTTTGTTTAATAAAATTATAATGGAATTGATACATATGTAATTTTGCATATTCTAAGACTGTAAATCCTACATATATTGGTTTATCTAGAGTTATTTTATCTAAACTTAACTGAATAGCAAGAAAATTTTCTGAGAATATTGACACAGATTTAAAATTCGGTTTAGCAATTAGTTTTCGAGCACCGACACATTTATTTGTTAAATTATTATTATCCTCCCAGTGAGATACCAGTTTAACATTAACTTGTTTTCGCTTGTTCTCTATAGTTTTTCCAAAGACTGAATTATTTAACAATTTGAAAAAATCCTTTTCAAATTCAGATTTTGAGGCTTGACGCAAACTTGTATTCAATTCTATATATTTCTTTAGAAAATATTCTTGTCTAAAGGTTATTACGCGATGAATCTTTTTTAATCGTAATCCTTGTTTTAAACATTCTTTTAAATAAGTATAATGAATAACGTAAAAAGTTTTATCTTTAAGAGTTGCAACTAATTTTGGTGATTTACTACCTGGTGGAATGAGTTTCTCAACAGCAAAGGGTAAGTCACAATGTGCATCATGTAAGTGATAAGGATACTCTAAATCTACTTCTAGGATAAATCCGAAATCACTGTCATCTGAAATAGTCTCAATATTTAGACATCTAATTTCTTCAGACGATAAAAATCTAAAATCTGATATCGGAATTTTTTTCATCATAGCAAATCCATAGAGGTTGTTAGAATCAAGATATATAAGAAAGCTTGATGGTTTTGAACAATCAAAATTTGGTAAGTATTTATTATTCGCTTGAGCATGTCTCAATGTACATTGTGCCAAACCTCCTCGAACTCCTTTTTCTAACATTTGATAAATTTCAAGATCATGTACCAACTCTAATCGAACATCGGTATAAAATAGCATTGCATCCCAACTGAGCCCCGGTGCGGTTACATAATAGGCTGGGTCAAGCTTATAGTGCTGTAAGCTCATAGTTCTAAAGTTCTCGAATACATCAGTCAATAACAAAACGTCACATTTCAAATATAAATCAGTGTATTCACCCATGTCGCTTATACCAAATTGTTTCCAAACATTTTGCGCATGTGTATATTCACTATCAGATATATGCTGTTTAGTTAAACTATTATAAAAGTTATGTTTCGGTGGTAAACATTTTTCCTCATATTTAGAGAAACTATTCATGTAGTCATAAGGATAAATGCCTTTCTTTCTCATCAATACAAATTGACTGGGAATAGTAAAAAAATTTGAGGTGTGTATAAAATTATCATCATTTAAGCTTTTACTTAATTTATCTAGACTTGCACTTAAAAATTGAAATGAATCAATAAATTTCACATTCACACAAGATTTGTTCTCATTTATTGTGAATGATTTCGTGATCGTTATGTAATTTTCTTTAGTCTTTGGTATAACATTAATTGAACCATCATATTTCGATAGTTCCATTATGAATAAATGTAAATCATAGCCAGATAAATTATGAAATACAACTGGTACAAATGGACATATTTTATAATTGAGGTTGCAATATGAATGAGCTGCGCCTCTATACTCGCCGGTCATGTGATCATGATCACGTACTTTATCACCAAACAATAAATGTTTACAAATATGACAGTGAACGCTTGAATCATATTCATTTTGCTGTGTTTTACTTAATTGTGTCATTGGTTTAGCAAACGAAATTAAATCATTAATATACTTCACATCTTCCATCAAATGTTTAATAAATTCTTTAGGTGCATCTAAGCCTCGATAGGAAACCAATTTGTTTAATGAGTTGTCAAATGTACAACAAACATAATAAGCAAAGCATGAAGGTTTGTGAATCTTAAATTTTATAGTGGTCGTGCTCTGCGAATCGTCTGAATAGTTTTCTAATAAACTCTCAAAATCAGCGTATATGATAAAAGGAACCTTTTGTTGTCTCTCGAAGTGTTTAAACATTAAATGAGTATTAGGCTTTGGTATTAATTCTAAAACTTTGGAACAATAATGATTTCCATATTTTTTTTTGCTACTGAAACATTGTAAACATGATTCACACAAATAAACATTACCTTTATGCTTTGTTATTTGTCTTCGCACTAACTTAACCAAATTTTTTATTAAACAGTAGTGACCTTTTTCATAATTTTCGATAAATAGTAAATTAAAATGATTAATTCTTTTTTCAGCTGTTAAATACAAAGGTCCAGTTACATATTTATTTTTTTTGTCTAAACCAAAAACATTTATGCTTATATTCAAGTTATTCTTTTCAAAGATCTTTATATCTCGATATGATGGAGGAAATTTCATGTCAGTTATATTAAACACATTTGAATAATGAGGATAGGAGCTGCATTTATTCGGGTTATCAACACATGGATAAAGCCCAGCTAAAATACTCCAAAGGAAACAAAACTCATCATCATTTTTAACATTCATACAGCTTTTAGTATTAGATACGCGAGGTGGTAGTTTTATATATGTACCTCCTCGCAAAGCACAATACTTATTTAAATTGATTTCTAAATGACTGAGTGATAAAAATGTCCAACCGGACGTAGAGTGTTCAAATTCAGTAAGTTTTCTTTTGATTGTATCAATAGTTTTTATTCTAAATATATCTTTCAATTCATTAATATCAGTTATAATTTCATATTTGGTATTAAATGATTTCAATTGCTTTTCTAGAGTCTTTGGTAATAAATAAAATGCATATAATTCAAATTGTATCTTAAGACATCTGTGTTTTTTTAAATTCATTTCTATAAGTCTATAAATATCAGTTTCATAGTCATATAAAAAATTCTCTGGTATACAATAATTTTTATTTTCAGCTTTCAAACGATAACTTATTACACGATTATTAAATGCTGTATTAATTATATAAATATTGTCAAACTCGCTCATAATCAAAGAATTCAATTTATGTAATTCAGTTTTCAAATGATACTGATATTTATTTCTCATTATTCTTATATCACAATTATCACATTTAACTATTTCATTTTTATTGAGAGGATCTCGGGTAGGGTCTATGCTGATAACTGTAAAGAAAAAAACATTTGCTAAATATAAAAGGTATATTAAATATCAACACATTATAATAATAATATAATATTAAGGAAAATATTATTTACTTTCGCACACCGAGTTAAAGTTACTTAGTCTAGCACACTACATTGATATAAAAGTGTTTAGACATCTTGTTACTGCATGCTAAAATTTGAAGTAAAAATGTTAGGTGTGCCTCGGAATTCCTTCCTGGCCACCAGTACTAGATTGGCAAGATGTTGCCAAAGATCGGTGTCCATGTCCGTCCTAATCTTTAGGCTGGAAACCGAGTGACGCCATCTATTAATAGGCATCACATGCTCGATGTCCGCGGACCTATACACTTTTACCTCAATGTAGTGGCTGCCTTTCTTGTCTGGTAAAACCTGCTTCGACAGGCCGCTTGCCACTCTGTTTATGAATATCGATTGCAAAGGTGGCAGTGTTGGAGTTGGAGTTGGTGATGGCTCAGAGTCATCCTCACCCTCACTATCCGTCCCGAAGAGATCGTGAGATGTGATTTTCACGGGTGTTATCGGTGCGATAGTTGATGATTTTTTCTTGGATCGATGAGGGGTCGGAGTGTGTTTTTTCGACACCCCTTCGTCTCCAGACACCGTCGTGTGTGATCTGTTAATAAATTGAGAAATGTTGTTAACATAATGTAAATACCTATGAGTTCTTTTACTCTAAATCAAATATTATAACATTCATGATTCAAAAATACCTATGAGTTCTTTAACTCTAAATCAAATATTATGACATTCATGATTCCAAGAATAAACCTGCAGATACAATAAAAACATGTAATACTCACTTTTTTTCATTTTTCTCTGCGTCGTTTCTTTCGTGGCTGTTTTCTTTCATCCTCTTTGACGCCCGGTGTTCCGCGCCCCGGGAACTCGGTGAATGTAATCTGTGAACAATTGAAAAGCTATAAATATTGACTCAACTACGTTGACGAGTTAATGAAAGAAATAAAAGTGAGGAAAAAAAATAGTTTTAATGTATCTTACCTCTTTGTAGTTTCTTTTTTCTTTTCAACCATTTTCACCTCGTCGTCTGAAGGAGGAAACACCTCATCAAAGAGCTGTGGCATAGATCTAGACCTATAAAAAATTATGAACAAAAATTAAAAATATAAGTTTACTTAGGTGAATGAATATATAAATATATTTAAAATAAGAATACTTACATATTGACAGTTGAGAATTCTTCAGAGTTTGTAGTTTGATTGCCTGTATTGCTTTCGCTAATGAAAACCTGTACGGAATCATCTGATTTATATTGAAAGAAAAATTAAAGTGTGCGTAACATATCGACAAGAAACTTGCTTGTGCATAATAGCTGACTTTGTTAAAAATCCATTTTAAGAACACTAATAGATATCGGTAACATCTAATTAGGAAAATCATCTACACTAATATTATAAATAGGAACGTTTTGATTTTTTTGTTTGTTTGTAATAATAATGTATGTACTTAAACAATACTGAATCGATTTTAAAAATTCCTTCACCTGTCGAAAGCTAACAGCACGTGACATAGACCGATATTCACGCTGGTCCGCAGATTTAGATCGACGCTTTCGCGGATGAATCCACGGGCATAACTAGTAATTCACAGTCGTGAAATTATATCAATTTTTACTAATGGTTTTACAGTTTTTGCCATGGGGATTTGGTTGCACTAAATATGAATTTGAACATGCTTTGAAAAATAGTTTTTGAGTAGGTATCGATTAATTTATTATGAGGTATTCAAGTAAATCATAGTACCTAATAATTTACCTGCCTGTCTGTTTATTTTCATTCTTACTAACCGTGAGGTGTAATAAATGGAATAAGACCTAAGTGAAAGTAGACATCAATCAGGAATACTTTATTTCTGAAGTCGGTTAATAAATAAGAATAAAGAGTTTAGGTGTTTAATGAGGAAGTGCGAAGCAGACCACACAGCGCGCGACGTAGCCGTATAAGGATGTGTGAGCATTGTATTACAAAACTTATTCTTGCATTGACTAAATAATTTCATGTTCGATTATGAACTTTATAAACGATATATGTGAGGTATAAATAAAATATAATTATCAAGTAAATCCTCAAACAAAAACAGAATTTACGAGCGACTACACTTATTGTTCAATGATGTCCGTGAGTAATTAATCAATAATCTTAATATAATATTCTTAACTTAGTATCTATTCAATTTTAACCTTTTTTATCTTACTGTATATTTTTAATTTCAGGATAGCGAGAGTGATTTATTCAACTTCCTTCCTAACGATGTACGAGGCTCATCTATGGATATGCGTAATACTGGAACACTGAATCTTGTTGGCCCCAGCAGTAAAAAACAGAAAACGGACTTAACTACATTTTCTTATATAAAAAAACCTAAACGGGGTGTGAAAGTAATTAGAATTGAAATATACGATGCTGCTCAATTCCCTGATGTTGCCGGTTCAATTTGTACGTGTGATGCGGAATTATGTGTACAGCATGTCGTGAAAAATATTTTACTCGATGACATTTATAAATCAGTTAAAGAAATTGCGGAAAAAATTTCGTCCACTATATATATATAAACGAATCGTTGAAACTGTAACCTGTTTAAATAAGTTGTATTCTTATTAAAAAAAATATGTTAACTGAATCATGTTTTTAATTTTCAACCTCTATAAGTTAAGACTAAAATTATTTTTTAAATAATGATGATAGTAAACTGTTCTCGTTTAATAATATAATAATAATTTATTTATTCATATCCAGACATATACACATCACTAGAATTACAAACTTATAAAGTACATAGTTTTTTAAAAATAACATCCTAGTAAAATTAAGTAGTATTTAGGTGAATAGAGACTTCAATTCATCTGAAAATGAGATTCATAGCAGGTAGAAGGTATTTTATCACAACGAAGAGTAGATAATATATGAAATCTGAATTGGTAGATCGTAGCACCGTTGAACGCAGTCGAGTCGCTGTGTGAGCATGAAAATTCGAAAATTATTGGCTAGATTAAATGATTGATTAGATAGTATTATGTAATGTTTGAATAAGTCATAGTACTGGTGAATGTTTTAGATGAACAGATTGAATAGATGGTATGATGTTGTGATTAAATAGATGGTATGAATGAATAGATAATATACAGAACCCCCATATATACACTACTCGCGTACTTAGGAATAGCGTATCCCCTGGAGCGGTTTGGAGTAAGCCATGTCTCCTGGAGAAGGAATAAGTCAGGTTCTTTGTTCTGAAGGAACAGTTTAATCTCGGGAAGGTTGGTGCTAAGGCTACGAGCGTTAAAAGATACTAGGGATAAGTATATATTTTCTTAAATTTTCACGATTCATACTTTAAATAAAACACTTTTTACCGGATATTATCGCGTATATTTTAGTTAATTTTAAAATTATAAAATTATTTCGACGTTTCGGCATCTTTGCAGTTGCCGTGGTCACGATAGACTGTCTATCGTGACCACGGCAACTGCAAAGATGCCGAAACGTCGAAATAATTTTATAATTTTAAAATTAACTAAAATATACGCGATAATATCCGGTAAAAAGTGTTTTATTTATACTAGGGATAAGCCCTTGGGTTTAATACGACTGGACGCGGGATTCGCGGGTCTAGACATTATAATTTATTATTTACGAATTTATACAAAAGTAAAAGAATTTACAACGAACTTAGGAGCGAGTGATGCTCGGCTAACGCGAATAAACGCTCTTGAGGAGAGCGGGCGGCTCGCAGTTTGCGTGCGAGTACAGAAATTTCGTTAATGTCGACGTTTTGGATGACGTCGAACACGGTCTTCATGTCCTCAGCCAACGACGGCTGAGGTGAAGATGACAAAGTGGGACGCGGCCCTACGGGAGCTACGGGAGCTGGGGTGGGACGGAAAGGTGCAGCGGGACGGCCGGACGCTGCCTCCAAGACAGAGCCTGAGTAGGCGTCGGCTGAACGGGCTTTGCTTCCGGGGGACCCCGGTTGCGCAGCGGCGGGAAGTTTGCGGGAGTGAGCGGCGGCGCCGGTTTAGGCGCGACCCTCTTGACGGTGGAGCGCGGAGCACGCGGACAACCCCTGTAGTTAGCTGTGTGGCCGGACTGGCCGCACAGCACACAGGCAGGGGGGGAAGTGGATTCGGGAGTGCGAGTGCACTCCTTAGTGATATGGGGATCCAGGCACTTAACGCACCTGGGGGGAGCTGAACAGTTAGCCGCTGCGTGTCCATATAGCTGGCAGCGGTGGCACTGCCCAGGATGACCGCGGGGGTTGGGACGCTCGACGGAGATGTTCGAGAGTCCGCAGATTGTGCGAGCCTCTTTGAAAATCTCCTTCGAGTTGGGAGTATTTGACAGGAACTTAATGTCTAATTGACGGCCTCTTTAGTGTGGAGGTTGCCTTGCCTTCCAACTTCCATGCCAGAGGTCCCGGGTTCGAATCCTAGGTGGGGGCAGATATTTTATTATAGTCATGGATGTGTATGTTTAGTTTATTTCTAATATATATAAAAATATATCTATTTATATATTAGTTAAGTTTATTTATCCGTTATCTAAAATCCATAATGATACTTAATTTGGGCTAGATAATGTCGTGTGATTGTTAGAAATATTTATTACTTATTACTATTATTAATGTTCATTTTTTATATGGATGACTGTTTTTGCAAGTTTGTTTTAATTGAGGGTTGTTGTAGGAAGGAAAGTTGCAGTAGCAATCAGAAATATCTAGGAAGAAAGCAAATTTGTGTGACAAAGAAATAGTTATTGGTAGCTTATCTATTATAGGTCATTTGCGAAAGAAATGGAGTAATAAATAATAATTAGCTTAGTTTTAAAGTATCTCTAATTTGGAAAGCCTTGAACTGTTCTTGCACGATGCCAAAGCATATAATTTATTTTGTTCCGTGAACAAAGTTGGCGCCATTGTAATAAAAGTAGCAATGCATTGTATGACTTAGATAATTTATTTTTAATAATAATAATAATCCCCAGACAAACACACCAACTGTATGGCCCCAAAGTAAGCAGAGCTTGTGTTATGGATGACAGTACAGCGAACTGGGGGGAACCCAGAATAAACATACATATATACATATCAACAACCATGACCCGTGAACAAACATCCGTGTTCATCACACAAATGAATGCCCCAGCCAGGCCTCAGACCCCCGGCGTATGAGACAGGGCTGATGACCACTACGCTACTCGGCCGTCTACTTTTAAGTAGGTACCTGGCAACTTCTTCAGTAAATGTATGAACAGATATCCTTAAAGTAGAAAAATAATATCTAATTTTAGTTCACCTCCTTTTTTGACACAATACGAAACATGAATGGATTACACTCTCAGTTTTTTTCGATAAGATCCATCCACGAAAAGGACGTGTTGGGATTGGCACAAAGATGACGATGGTGGATGAGGAACACAGCTATCAGAATGCAAGGACGAGTAGCGAATGTTCAAAGTAAATTGACGAAAAGTAATCTAATTATTCTAGTAATCAAAATAATAAAAATCCCACTGGCACATATAATTTAAATAATGTAACGTATAACCTAGAGTTAACATACTTAATTTATAATTTTTTAAGCACTTGAGGTTTGACAAACTGGATTTGATGAATAACTTAGTATATTTCGTTAACCATGAAGATTGTTTACCGAAATAGTAACTTTTTCTGTTGACACAGGTCAGGTTCAGTAAACTAGAACAGTACCCTCGAATTATTTATGTATGTTTATTGATTTGAATATATTAGGTCATCATTAGATTTAGGCAGGTAGTGCTGTCAATGAAAGGACATTGGCAGATCGCCATACATGGTTTTAATTGGAGTTAAAGTGGAGCGTTTAGAATTCAAAAATAGGACATAAAATCCGGATATTTATATATATATTTATTATGAAGTATGTCTAGGAACAATAATAATTGCATTTTCATTAAGTACTAATTTTGAGGTTATGATTTCAAATTACCTGTATTTACATACGTAATTACTACTATCACCAACCAACCATGATAATAATGACACGTAAATGTTCATTAATATCTTTAATCAACTAGTCCAAAACTCACGTCTCCAAAAGGACTCCAGTGAGTAATAAATCATTTTCCTATGAGGATAATCTGCAATCATAATTAATACAATACAAAATACAAAAATAAAAATCTACTTATATTACAAAATCAAATACTTGTGCTTGGCCACAATCAATCCTATATATCGTGATAAAAAATGACAGGAGGTAAAACAAACTGATCAAGTCAAATCAAGCTTTATAAATCAACAATTTTTTGGAGACTTCTACACATGAAGCTAATATTATGAAAATTCACATTTAAAAAAATAATAAACAAAAGTGCTAGTTTTTTTTCTAAACGCTCACTGAGTACTTAAATAAGGATTCGCCAATATTTAAAATATTACAATGTCACTGATATATAGTGAAGCGGATATTTTTAGAAGCTTGGCTGTGATCTTAAGATTTCCTTGCCATTTTAAAAATTTACTTGCTTCGGTCTTTTTAGTTTTTCCGAAACAGTATATAATAGGTCTTTACCTATGAAACTGCCGTTTTGCCGTACTGGCCATTTCAAATGAAAATATATTTTTTTTTACTGATAATTCTAATTTCAAATTAATTTTATTTGACAAACATGGAATTCTTTTTCTAAAATCGTCATTTGTTTAATAGTTAGTGTTTTGTTTTCAACGCATTCGAACATTTTTCGTCATCATGGATAAGGAAAAAATTCGAGTAATTATGGAGTATAAGTACCGTCGTGGCAGCAAAGCGGCACAAGCGGCACGCAACATCAACGACGTTTACGGAGCGAACACTACAAACGAACGCACCACCCGTTATTGGTTTACCCGCTTCCGTTCTGGAAATTTTGACCTGAAAAATGAACCCCGTGGTCGTCCGAAAACTTTGGTCGACAATGACGAATTAAAGGCAATTGTGGAAGCTGATGAAACTCAATCCACGGCTGAATTAGCAGCAGCTTTCGACGTTAGCATCAAAACAATATTGGTCCATTTGCGTCAAATTGGCAAGTTAAAAAAGCTTGACAAATGGGTACCCCACGAACTCAATGACCGCCAGCGCGAAGTACGCGTGGAGACGTGCCTTGCACTGCTCAGCAGGCATACAAATGAAGGAATTCTGAACCGCATTGTTACTTGTGACGAGAAATAGATCCTGTTTGACAATCGTAAGCGCTCAGCAAGTTGGTTGGACCCTGGTTCAGCACCCAAACAATGCCCTAAACGAAAACTTACCCCTAGAAAAGTGATGGTCACTGTTTGGTGGTCTAACGCGGGTGTAATTCATCACAGCTTCTTGCCAAACGGGACAAGCATTACTGCAGATGTGTACTGTGAAGAACTGAACACAATGATGGAGAAGCTCGCACGTCTCCAACCAGCTTTGGTCAATCGTTCGGCTCCACTGCTCCTGCACGACAACGCGCGACCTCATACTGCACAGCAGACGGTCTCCAAGCTACAAGAGTTGGGGTTGGAAGTTCTCCGTCATCCGCCGTACTCACCAGACCTTGCGCCTACAGACTTCTACTTTTTCCAGAATTTGGATAACTTCTTGGCGGGAAAAAATTCAATACCCGAGAGGCAGTACAAAATGCCTTTGAAGAATTTGTTGCCTCCCGTCCAGCTGATTTCTTCAAGAAAGGCATCAATAAGCTACCAATGCGTTGGCAAAGATGCATTGATTGCATGGGTGATTATTTTGATTACTAGAAATAAAAAATATATAAAAAAATTACGCTTCATTTATTTCGTGAAAAACGGCAATTTCATAGGTAAAGACCTAATAGTTTAACAAAATGACAACATTTAAAAGATACTAACGACGCTTGCAACTGGCAACTGATAGTTTGGTTGGACTATACGAGCTTGTATTTCACATAGGTTTACCAGCTTAGCTGTGAACTGACAAGCATCGCCGGTATCGTACTTAAATGTTGCCATTCTATTAAAATGTATACTAATGTCGGAAAATCTCTAAATACTGAAGCTTGTGAATTATAATAAGGGCAAGCAAACAACATGACAGTCGAGTTTCAAATGACTACCATTTAACAGATACCTTGGTAGGTTTCAAATATATTTAATCCTACTATTTCTGTCCAAATATATAAGTGACCGGACAAATTTCTCGAACAAAATGAATGCTTTCACCGTTAAATATTTACTTTACAAAACATTGTACATGATGTTGTATCTGTAACTATCTTTGATAACTTTATTCCTATTACGTATTAATGCGATATTCCAGCTAAGACTAATATATTAATGCTCATTATTAAAAACTAGTAAAAGACTGATTGTGAGACCCAATACAATTCATGTTGTCGTAGGTCTGTGGTAGACACGACAAGCAAATCGTACGACCTACACAGGGTAACTATGGTGTAGTTTTTTTTTATGCCGCCTAAACAGCACCCTTACGGGAGGGAGGTGGATGATGCGTCATGCATACCGCCGCAGGCAACCGACTTCCGCGACGGTGATGTGGGACTCGGCGGGATGGCTGTAGCATGGGAATGCTCTCAGCCTTCATCGGAGCGACACCCGGGTAAGGAGGTGGGTGCGCAAGTATCGTGTAGATTTTCTATTCGTGAAACTGAACAGTCCATAGGAGTAGTGTCATGAGTTTTTAGCGGATACCCTGGCCATCAAGTGGGTCAAAATAACATGTTAGGAGCTTAAGAGAAGACCCAAAGTAAATTGTTAGTTAAAGCATAAAAATGTTCTCTATATTATTTGAATAAAAGTCTTTTTGATTCTTTATATGTTATCGACATCGGCTTAAACTACATCCAGTAGTAACATTGCTATATTTTATTCCGAAAATCCCAAGGGATGAGGAGTTTAAGGGTAACATCTCGTTGAGACTTCTAGTTATATAATAAATTGTGTAAATAGTTACGAGCTAGTGTTAATAGCTAGGGGTTAAACTTAAGTACATGGCTTTTATTTACACATCTTAATATGCAGTACAAGTAACAACAGAATCATCAAGAGACTGTTTAAAGAATAATGATTTAAAGTTAAAAAGTAAATATTAATCCTTAAATGACAGTAACATCACAGTTGTCAAGTGAATTACAAAACTGGCTCAGAAGTTGATGAAACTTAAACTCTAAAGGTCATTTGAATACAACGAGTGATTGTGCGGTGGAGTAATTATTTCAAGTAGTCAAGTAATAGGTAATACCTTAATTAATGTTTGAGAGTTTTTGTGGTAAACGAATAATCAATATGTGTTAAATATGATGCCAAACTTAAACTTTATTTCTCCTCAAGGAAATAATGTTTTTAGTCTCTCTAATATTTTAATCTTTTAAACCTACGAGGTGCATGCGAGGTGAATTAATAGTAAGTAATTTCTTTTTGAAAACCTTATGAGTGTAATCTAGATTTCATCTAAAAATTGGTTTCTGTAGGCATGGTTTTGAAGATAATAATGACCTAAATTCTCCGTTAGTTCCTCGATTACTGTTGGTAGGTCCTTGTTTACCCACCGGCCATCTTACTGAAGCGCACTGACGCGTCCTTTCTGCCAGGGCTTCTGAATTTTTAATGTTGGTCGAAGGTAACCCACGACAGAAGACGTTTTTTCTCAAATTGCGTAATTTTATAATTTTTCTTTGACTTTATTCAAGGAAAATTATTTTGACTGCGCCTTGTCTGACTGACAGAGTATTTTTTAAATCAACTGTCATGGCATGTAAGACCGATATGGTAAGTTGACGGTCAACTATTGTTTTAGTAATTTTATTTTCTTTTGCTGAAAAATGGATATGTATTTTGAGTTATTATGCGCAAAGATTCAGATTATCGTATCAGATAATGTAGGCTCTAAACAAAATGTTTCGAATATTAGCTTGGACGGGAATAAAGATGAATCATTATTTACGAGCCCTGGATGTCACGCTATTAGAGTTTCTTTTGATAAAACCTCGTCCTTGGCGGTATTATACAATCCCTCTTATTTTGACTACCATCATAACCACGCATACGTGGTTGTGTTCTTGTTAAAGAGAAGGAGCAACCAGTGCAGTTACTGGAGACATGGCGATTCCAACTGAAGACTAGGGTCGGCAACGAATCATTAGTCGATTTATAATCGACTAAATTTACAAAATAAAGCGATCGCAGCCGACTAATCATCATCCCAACTATCACTTGCACCTTATGTGATTATTGTTCTCGGCGGCTGACCCTCTAGCGGGTCCCCGCTTGCGCACCCACCTCCCTACCCGGGTATCGCTCCGATGAAGGCTGTACAGCATACCCATGCTACAGCCGGCAAGGTGGTTTTTAGTGGGCAGGTGCCACTGTGGTGAGTCCCACATAACCCCGCAGAGGCCGGTATTTTCCTGCGGCGGTATGCATGACGCATTTTCCACCTCCCTCCCGTGAGGGTGCTGCTTAGGCGGCTCAAAAAAAAACCCACCTTGCGCCACCTACCGTCGGTTGGGTCTTGTGCTCGTTTGCCGGCTATGAAAATAAAAAGGGCCTGTAACGCGTTGCTTGTACTAGCGACTAAACATAAGATTTTTAATAATGATATGGGAAAACGGAAGTGCGTAAATATCTACAATATTTCACTCAAATACTATTAAAACTTGATGTACTAAAATTGAACTAATTTTTTCTGTTTATTGTCTCACTCACAATCTTAATAGGTTCAAGTGAAATCATTCATTTGAAACTTATATTCAAATAAGCTGACTAATATTTTTTATCAATTTGATTTTATGCAATTTCGTTGATCGCAGGTTACTTCTTACCTACTACCTACGCTGTGTGTAATTGGATCGTCAATAAGATAAAGCTTATAGGCCATGAGCCATTAGCCATTACAGATCCACACCATAATATGACAATAAGAAATATGGTGTAAAGTTTATAGTTGGTTCACCACAAAATTCACTTGCAAATCGTGCCTGAGAGCATGTCTCCACACAATACCAGCATTGATGGGTTAAGCAATATAATATCAATATTATTGATACGATAAACTAACATTACAATTATTTAAAGGGCATTAATAGCGCACTTGCTGACCAAGCGATTGAGACGAATCAGGCTCCCCTTTCCACCCTTACTACTAACAAACAAAACAAGCGCCGCGAATGATGTGCCACTACATACTGTGGTAATTAAGTCTGGTAAATAAATAAATAAATATTTCTAACAATCACACCACATTATCTAGCCCAAATTAAGTATCATTAAGAACTTGTGTTATGGATACTATGGATAACGGATAAATAAACTTAAGAAATATGTAAACACACATAAATATTTTTTTTATATATAAATATTACAAATAAACTTAAATAAACATACATACACATTCATGAATAGAAAGCAAATATCATAAAATATCTACCCCTACCAGGATTCGAACCCGGGACCTCTGGCATGGAAGGCAAGGCTACTTACCTCAACACCATAAAATACCAAAAAACTTCAAATAGCGATGATGTCCCTATCCAAAACGAATGACGTCACGTTTGACAGTAGTCTAGTTCGCTTGGTACATTAGTACGGCAGACCGTTGACCGTAGTCAGTCGAACAAGCACGTGACAGAGTTCTCATACGCTTAGTACTAACTCGTGTTTACTTCCTTTTGAACAACCAATGGCATGAACAAACCAATAAAATTAACTCTAAACCGTAAAGTAATAAAGGTTAAATTACTCTGAGTTACGGGTGTTTTTTAGCGTGAAATCGACCTTGCGGGTTGCGCTTGCGCTTGCGACGATCTGTGTTTGATTTGTTTTCTATGACGACGTTTTTATTATTTTGTTTAAGGAATAAGGACGTTGAAGTTTTCCATAGAAGATAAACTACGTGCATGTGACTTGTTTTACAATGAACCTAGTTAATGTAATGGCGAACACAGTCAACGTTGAAATTTTTTATTTTTTAACTTACGTAAATCAAAGCTTGACTATCGTATTCCCAAGTATGAAATTTAAGTTATGAAAACAATGGTAAACAAAATAATGATTGCGATTACTGGGACAATGGCAATTTAAACTAAAGTCTACGGTCGGCGACGCATCATTAGTCGATGTTAAAATCACATTCAATATTGATAAATAAAACATTCATGACCTTTGAGGCATGGGTATGTCGCATGTTCGTTTGGCGGATATGAAAATAGAAAATAGATTTCTTTTCAGATATCGCTAGTATTGGTACAGTCATTCAAATTGATTTTTTGTATTTATGTTTAATTAAAACATAAATACTGCTCAAAAGTGACAGCTCTCAATTAAATAAATCACGTTATATAGTAAATAAATCAAGTTATATACTAAACTAAATAAATCATAAACCTAAAGGCCTGATCAAATATATTTCTGGTCCAAATAAATCACTTATACCGTAGATAAAACAGGTTTTACAGCACAATTAGAGTGTACGCGTGGAATGCGTGACGTCACTACAGTACAGACAGTATTGCAAACATTTAGACTACTATGACGAGTACTGAAGAGTATGAAACGCTATATTTCATGTTTATTTCTCGTCAAGTTCAGTGATGAAAAACGATACCTGTATAAAACTGGCATTGTATATAAAAATTGTAGTGAAAATAAAGCTTGAATTCCTTGATTATAGTTGTTAGGGGAGATTTACATACTTTAATTAAGTTTGACATTAATACCTACCTATTAGAAAATATGTAACTAACTCCGTGTAAGGTCAACATGAAAAGAAGCTGAAATGGAGCGACAGCAATACTAGGTTCATTTGTTCCAGAGGCAGGAGACTTACAAATCACAGCACTTTCCCGCTTTTTTCCGTGATGTCATTATTTAGAAAGTATTACGAAGTTGATAGATATTTTTCGAAAAATTTGACCCGTTTTAGTAGATACTTACAATTATTTTGTAATAAAAACTATCGCACCAAAGCTTGCCATCATTAAAAGAATGATACTCCTTCGTTATAGCAATTACGTCGTGAATACGTTAACATCCTGTTCACTCGTGACGAATGCTAAATGAAATCTAAAAATAACTGTTATGGCACATCTAGACTCAGCGATGCCCTAGATCTAGATTGACAGCTATTTAGTACGTTAGGGATTTCTACTAAATATGACGTCAGAGTTCAGAGAGGAGTTTACTTTGTGGCTATCTGGATTGGGAGTTAAGCGTCTAGTGTGTTTATCATTTACCTCAAATTCATATTTGAATTGAAATATTTATTTCTCATCGTTGACAATTACTTGTTTTTATTGACGTCAAATAAAGCATGACTACTACCAGTTCGAAGAAACCTTCGTGAAGAAGAAATGGCAAGACAAAATGGTATAGACAAAAATGAATAATTTGTCTTTATGTCTATATAAAATTATTCTTATCTGCGCCTGTTAGCTCGGCAAATCTACTCCCCCAAGTATACAATCGACGAACACCCTCAAACGGCACCCGTTCACGAGTTAACGCGGGATCCAGCCATCGCCCTTCTCAACCTCCTGCGACTTTACTTGCGTAATCCTAGGGAATAAGTGCGGTTTTTCTGGATGCAAAGTACTTTATAATCTTTCTGAACCCCTGAATAAACGGCGGAGTAAGTGAAACTTGGAAGCACAACGAACAAAGTAACTTTCGCATTTCAGATATTCGGATCAGTATTAGTATGGAATCTATTGCGGAAAATCCTGATAAGTAGATTTGTTATTTTTTTCTACATACATTGGCAGACGTTAAACCGTTTCTTCGTCAGATTTCAAAATAGCTGTAACCACAATATAAATATAGGTTTAATAAGACAAAAACCACGTCTAAAATGTATTATAGCGGTAACATAAAAAGTTCAGCAATCACTTGAATAAAGGTTTTATTTACAAAGACATCAACAAGGAAATATCAATAAAACTTTGATATACAACCTCTCGCATGCAAATTGATCAACCATCAATCATCAAGAGACTTTTTACTACTCGACTTGTACAGTCAACAAAATTACTTCCTCTTGGTTCATATGAAAAGTAATCTAAAAATGTTGACGGCTGTAAGCTTAAGAATTAAGATGTTAGAGCTGTGACCACAAGTTTTTAGAACAGATACTGCTTGGGACCACACAAGATGGCGCAGTTATAGGGTTTTGAGGTCACCTTTTTTTGTTAATTTTCAAATAGTTGAATCGGAATGTTAAGAGGGGTAGTTATTAGTGTTTGTAAATAAGAAGAAATTGAAATAAAATTCTTATAAAAAGAAGACTAGGAATTAAACCTGAAAAAGCTTATTATACTATATTATAATAAGTTAAACATTTAACTTATTATTCATAATGATATATTATATATATATGATATATTATATTACAATTTTACAACTTTTTATAAGTTTCTTTTTGTGTTCACAATTAATAGAATAAATTGATAAAGTTATTAATATCTACTTTGAGAGTGAAAAGTTTGTATCTATTTTAGTTTTCAACGCTAATTATTAAAACTATTAATTGAAGACTAGGGATATCATTGCGTAAATAAAAGATCCCCGCCTCTTACATCAAGGTTCTCGGATTCGAATCCTGGTAAGGATAAACAATTGTTAAATGAACAAGGATAAAAAGGATTTAAAAGTTTTGTTTATTATGAAAGACATTTCAGTTTTATATATGGATTATAATAACTTGCTTAGTAAGTATAATATTGTAGCGTATATTTTAGCTGCACATCGAATTCACTTATCCATCGTAGGAACTAATATAAACCTATTTCACCACACACATAAATCGATAAGTAAAAGAATTCTGAATAAAAACAGATCATTCCGCGGCGCTTTTGATGAATCTTCATAAAGTTCTGATTTTTCAAGAGCAGGTAGTTTAAAAAAAGGTGTCGGTAACTTCAAAGGCGTTCCTTGCTCCCACGACACGGATAAAAAAATATATCTTGATGTTTAAGTACCTTACTGGTGTTTTACCGAGTTTCTGGTTGTTATGGGACAAGTACATGGTATTTGGGGTTTGTAAAGGTTTAATGTGGTGTTTGCTTTCGCGTGGGATAAAGAGAAGGGTGGTTTTAGAGAATGTGAAAAAAAGGATTAAAAAAGACTGATTTTTTGAAGTGATTGACGTTTGTTGTGAACTATAAGATTGTTACGAGCCAACTTTATTTAATGTAAAATTTAAGTGGTTGTGTTCCGGTCAATGGGAAGGAGCAACCAGTGCAATTGCTGGAACAAAGGCAACTCCAACTGAAGCCTAGGGCCGGCAATCATCAGTCGATGCCACTTCAAATCAGACGCCGACTTTGAAATCAGTAAAAACAATTTTACAAGGAAAATTTATTTTATGTTACTGGCAAGTTTTAACCGTAAATTAATTTCATTTCAAAAAGCTAAACAGCAAATTCATATAATCTGCACAAGTTGTTAATTCGAATTACATGTCTACGAGTATTAAATCACTTTATACTAAAATCGGAGACTTTTTGTATAGAAACTTCTGGAAGGCTAACCTCTCCATTATTTGGGATTAATTGTTGGCAAAAAAAAGCATTGGGTTAAAGGTACAAATTTAGAAAAGAACAAACATTACCGTCTTCAGTCTGATTTGATATAAACTGTTTACTATTATTTGATATACGCATGATCATCAGGGTTTTTTTTCTCTACATATAAACAAATAAGAAACTTTTCGAAATTAAATAATCGATATAATACGTGGAAGCAAATTAAAAAAAATCTACAAACAAACGAATGAACTCCAACATCCTGCCAACCAAATTATCACGATTCAAAATCGGAATTCCTATTTCTAAACATATGCAGTAATAGAATAAAGGTGCGCACACACGGCCACGACATGTCGAAACTTCGATATTTCACGTCGTTGCGGGGTATAAATAGTGAACAGACTGCGGTACGATACGACAGAAACGATTCCTCGTCTCGCATTGAATGCAGTGAGGTGGAAGTTACTTAAAGTTAGGTTTATAAATAGAGAATAGATTTTTGTTTCAAAAATAAATTAAATAGCATAGAAAATAATAAAATAGCATGCCACTCAGCAATATTTGCAGGAATTAATGTATGTGTAAGTGTGTAAAGTTGGTAGACCCGTATTCAAATAGTTATATTAACACATTTTGAACATGTTATCATTTGTTTCTTAATGATTCGGATGCCAAGTTTTTTCTCTGTTTTTTTCATTTTATAACAATTTCTTTATTAGCACGTGAGTTTGTTTTTGCTTGTCAATACATCTTTGGAAGAATTACCTTAACTTTATTTATAAAGCTAACCTAACCTAACAATTTCTTTATTTATTCACCTCACCAACGCCACATTAAAAGCCATTAAATCCACTTTCATAGTATAACGCTAAGAAATTCAAAATGTCAGTATATAGCATTAAATCGTATTCGGAAGGATACATTAGTATGTCATAGCATAATGAGAGCGCCAACACTGCGCCCACTGGAAAAGCATGTGGTTTGACGAGTCCGGGCGAGCGGTGCATCAATATGTACAGTTAGCGGAGAAATCTGTAGTCTCGTGGTAAGAAATATATATTATTTTTGGCGTGTTTTGAAGTAAGGCTAAATTATATGTTACTCGGTGAAAATCAACAAAACAATGCAAACCCAACTTTGCTTCATCATGTTTATTTCAGTGCTTACTTTAGTCTTACATTTATTACAAACACACTTAATGGAACAATATTTTTCTAACCAAATTCAAAAAAAGGAGGAGATTCTCCATTCGTCTTTTTTATGTATTTATATTTGGGCATCATTTATTTGTTTCCGGATCGATTTGATAATTTATTTGGTGTTGGGTTCAGTTTAGCTCTATGTCGGTTCCATAAAATTCCATATTTCATGGCTGCTAAGACATGAGATTCGGAGATAAACCTTAGAACAACTCAAATTTAAATATGATAAGTTTACTTATAGACGTTTTGTTATGTTTTTGTGACAAGCCAAAAACGAGATATGATTTGACAAAGATGTCCAGGACTAACCCGGTAGCTGAAAGCAGTTAATGACGAAGATACACGTTTATCATGTACTGAGTAATTTATGAGAATTATTTCGATCTATTTGAGATCATTGGGTTTGTTTTGATGAAGCCAGGAGGAGGAGAATATGGATCTCTCCTATGGCTACAAGTACGAGTAAGCCCCTCGTGGTTTGGCTTAAATAACTTAACATGTCACAGTTAATAGCAAGCTACTACTGCCTCTTGCTACTACTGCTCAAGTCACCTCTGGAAAATCCTTACACCTATGGAAGGTCGATACGCCTCTGGAAGTGTCTTAACGACTGTTTTCTTACCAACAAAAATCAAGATGGCTTAAGGTGCCCTCCGTCGCACGAAAATGCTCAAGTAACTAAAGCTCAGTGGTCATCCATACAAAATCTGCCACGTTGACGATCGTTCGTGGTCTAGTAGTAAAATCGGTACGATTCTTTTTTGAAAAGTGCAAGAAAACCTTAAATTCCCATTCAATTATCATTTTTGCTGACTTGACACTAAAAAGTGAAAATAGAGTAGTTTATTAAATATTGACATGCAGTTCTTAGATAAATAAATTTAAAAAAAATAGTCAAATCAAACCCTAACTATATAAGCCAAATTTTTTTAGGTCAAATAATGAATCATAGCGAAAAAATTATATATATATATATATATATATATATATATATATATATATATATATATATATTAGCTTTGTCATATAAATAACCTTACGCTCTTGCAAATGCTTACTTCCTACCATCGGACAACAAATATGTAGTAGTAAAATAAATCTAGTAACTCAAAAAATACAAAGTGTTTTTGCCGACACTACTTACAGTATCGATGCGACCGTGTGAACGCATCGTGATAATTGGCGAGCGCGGCGTGCCCAACTGTCTTCACCGCCACGCGTCGCAAGCGCAGCCCGCCAAGAACCGGTCGCGTTTAAATTTAGAACAATAACTTTTAATACTGGAATTACGAATGCGAAAGAGGTTGACGCTGGATATGCAAACTTGTTGGTCTGTGGAAGCAGGTTTTATATGATTCTTTTATTGATTCGAATGTTTAGCTGACGTATGTTTGTAGGTTATTAATTTATTTTAGTTATGAACTGTAGGTAAATTGATATTATTGTAGTGTTTGATAACGGCAAGGCCAAGGAAAGCAACAGTCAAACAAGTTATAAAGGCAATTTCAACCGACAACGCATTATTGAAACCACTTGCTGTAAGTAACCTTTATAAAGTCCCTTGGAATAAAACTTATTGCGTCTGAGATGATTTTATAATATTATGTCTGAGCGTATTCTTTTACAGATATCTTACTAATCGTTCTAAAGCAAATTTACATATTTACGCATCTCATGAACTGTAGGTATTTTGTAAACCCCAGTTCAAAACCAGCACACTAAAAGTTGTACGGTTTTTTATGAGGTATACTAAACTTTTGTATGAACATGTAATATGTAATGAAACGAAAACCATTAGAAATGTTTTCTTCTTTTCTAATTACAATATATACGATGTTTTCCTATAGCTGCCGAATAATGTTAATGGGAAGAAAAACGTTTTGTACATTTAAATCCTAGAATACGAGTTCTTAAAAGCTGTTCGACTCGTGCCCGGTTTCTCAGCTAAAACTTTTCCATAACAAATGAAGAAATTATCATAAATAAACTACTACTAACTAACTAAATTTAGGTAGCAACTTTGGAAACAAACAGGACGTGTGGTAAGTCGCTATCGAAGTCCTTGTACGACTTTGTACCTACCCCGATAACGGCTCTACCACAATTGATAAAACTTACTTCCAAAGTGTCATGTATACTTATTTATACTTTTGTGAACATCGATAATGATTAGGTAGGTAGGTGACGAGATAAAACACTACATTGAAACATTCAAGTCATATTCTACACGAGAATACGTTATTTATTAAAAATAACCAAATTGACCTAAGTAACTTACCAAAGTAAGTAATATCCAAACTATAATTTCTGGTAATCGAGTTATTACTAATAGTAATAAATACATTTTTACCATTGAATTTTCGCTGGGTTTATCCCACGTCTGTAATAAATTTTGTTTGATTTCGGGAAAAGTTACCTTAAAAAGTGAACAAATTTAAACTAGCTGCATCCCTTCTTTACCAAGGATATATACTGGAGGCCAAATTTCACCCTAATGGGGAAGTGTGTGTGTATGTCAGAAACGAGACATACATACACACTGTCAGCAGTTCCAAGAGTCGAAAATTCGGGATTTTTTAAAATCTGTGGGTCTATGTCGATACTGCCCTGGGTCGAATCATAAACTCCAGCATCTACCGATCACCTGATCACAGCTGTACCCGTTCAAAGACACCGACTATGCTGGGATAGAAACCTTTCATAGCGTCTTCTGGCTCATCACCGAATTTACGCGCATTCTTGACGTTGCTGACCATTCTGCATTTTAACTGTTTTAAACTATCGTGGTTATTTTCACTATAATTTAACGAATGTACGGGGTTCTTACCACGGACTGACAGACTGAGTCCGCGATCATGGTACTTGCAACAGCATCAAAATATCAGACGCACAAAATAAGAATCGAAATCGCGGTAAGAATCCCGTATATTCATTAGATTATTCTGCAGATGGCTTTCAGATTCTGGACCTTCTACTGACCAACGATGTAGACAAATACTCGCTTTCCAGTTCTCCAACATACTCGCCAGCAGATAGACAAAAGACGAGCATGTCGGTACATGTCAGTAGATTCGGATGAGTTGGCTTTACTTCATGGTGGATCCATGCTTCGCTGGTGCTGTCTCGAGTGTGATATGTCAAGTTATAGAGTACTTAAGCTCATCTATGATATTTCATAGATGAGCTTTGGTCTGTATCCCTGGAGACCAACGCTCGCCCATGGTTTAATGCTGATAGATAGCCTTAAAGCTGAAAGCGAAAGCTTGAAGCACACTTAGCTTGTCTAAGGACTGGAAAAGTCCCAAGATCCTAGAAGGAATGGTAATGGTAACTAGAGACAGCGCGGCTATTGCAAATTTTATTCTTTATGCACCATTGCATTTTTTGGATCAATGCCTAAGACATATTGGTTTGGTTAATATTAAAGAGAAAGAGATTGAGAGCTGTGGTTTTTTTAAGTATGAAGTTTAATTTTAATGTTATAATTTTAGGTACTGATTATAAAAATGATTAAAATCAAGGCAGCCATGGGGAATCAATTCTTTGGCCAGTATTAATTATGGAATACGAGATCACTGCTTCGATGTGTTAATTTTTGTTATTGTATTTTATTGTTTTCATATCAATTGTTAAGATCTTAGAACTTAGAATATGGTTTCTATAACCGCGTGTTTACGTTAATTTTCTTCTATGTATTTTTATCTATATAGTGAAATGTTAATGGCCTTAATTTTTTGTTAATGTTTATATGTATGCAATAATTTATAGCTGTAAATTTTCCAAAACTACAAAATAAAACAGAAATAAAATGATAGAAAGCTTTTTGTTACACATTATAAAAATCATTATTTTAATGCTGAAATCCATTCATTTAAGAAAAAATATTATTCCCCATATATAATAACCACGATGGAAACCTATGCTTGAAATAATTTTACGATTATTCAGCTGCATCCGTGCCAACGCGTCGTTCAAGGAAGGATGCATTCTTGGATGCGAGAAAAATGATTTGGATATGGCATGTTGAACTGGTGAATGATTGAGTGAATTCTGAAATAAATATTATAATTAAGAATAATTCCTGCAGGTACGTATTACCTTTTTCCAAAACAAGTAGTTAATAATAAATAAATGTGACTGCCTTGACTTTCACTTAACTTTCAATAATACTTTCCATATACAGCCTTCACGGGAGTATGCTGAGAGTGTAATTTTCGGTTTGTGTCATGACACTGTAACAGTAAAATTTAAACTCACAACTATCCTATCAAATCAGTGTAATATTTTTTTGCAGCCCTTACCAAAACACAATGCCTTTTCCAACATACCACATCCACTCATACCAAGAGCTACTCCGCACGCGTACAAATACACTTCAGTTATAGTTTAACGACGTCACTGACATTCTCGGCTAGGTATAAGGTTCGACTCCCACCAGTTGATGATACCAGCGTATTTACAGGGCAATATGGACTGTCGTAGGAGGTGGCCCACGCCGAAATGAATGTTTTAATCAAGCTTACCGAGAAAGAGATATGTTTGGAGATTGTTTTTTATAATAAAGATATTTTTTATAAGAAATTTTATTTTTCAGTCACGTTGTTATTTTTAGAAAGTATAGGAAAACACAGATATATTAAGTGTTTTTCATTTAAACGATAGGGTCATAAGTACCAAATAATTAACCGCGCTCGGCGATATCGACGGGCTACTTATGGCGCTTTTGCTTAGCAAATCTAGACCTTGACGTTACACTGATAAAAAAGTTATAGATTCTATTGGTAGTAGAGTATCTTAGTTAAGATCTCGCTGGGCGGTACTGCAGTCCTTCCCAGGGCCGGGTTAAGAGGTCTGGAGGCCCTGGGGCAATAAAGGAGTCTTTTTGGTATAATTATGTCTCATTCCAATTTATTCTTGATTTCGTAAAAGCAAAAGTACTCTTTACTGTAAAAGGAGATTATAATGTTAACACACAACATTACCTTTGTATACTTTTACGCGGTTTCCATTCTTCGCCTCATAATTCGATCAACTGAAAGGGATAAGAGAATGAAAAGTCTCATGCCTTTTTTTGAAGTTCCGTTTTGTGGAAGATGATTTCTAGAACTTGAACTATACAAAGGCAATGAAGGAGGATTTAGGGAGTAACTACTACATGGTTAAAAGGTTACTGGTCTTATACTGAACACGATCAGTTTTAATTTTACAGAAATACTAATTTTTGTTATTGATTTTTGTTTGTAACAGCTCTATCTTCTGCTTAAGGCACTGCTGGTCATTCCTTACAAGGAAAGTCGATGGTGATTTGAAATATCACTTTTTTGTATTTACACATTTTGCACACTCAAAAAAGTTTCGTACTATCGAACCAAGAGCTTGAAAAAACTTGGCTCGTTAAAAATTTTGTCTCTTAAAAAACTAAAAGAAATAATAATCCTTTGTTTAGACAGTAAAAGAAATTTAAAATATCAGAGTTAATGAAGAACTGATTATGTTTTGACAAAATTGTCTGCATGCTAAGAAGAGAAGACATCAGACATGGCTTTGGCCTTATGGGACAATTTACATCAGATATTGTAGAAAATTTGATTTAAAGATAATTATTACTTATTAAGATTTGAAATTTATTTGATATTAGACATGGCTTCGGCCTTTTGAATAAACCTAAAGATGACATATTATCTATGACAAGGCTGTATGGCTTGGACCCTTTGCCTGCCTTTACGAGCGAAAAGAAACAACAATTACAACAACCTTTGTTTAGACCAGTATGACTCGTAAATGGCGTTTTTTAAAAGTCGAAGCCATGGAACAGAAGCTCATTAATAAATCAAAAATAATATGGTTCAGAGAAACCGTATCGATTTAATGTCGATGCAAAGTCAAGGTCGAATAGAATTTTAAATAAATTATGAAAGCCAAGTAAAACCCAAACAGTGCATCGATGCATTCATACATTTCACTTTTCGTTTTCTACATTTTTACATTAACTCAAAAACCTATTTCTGTTTGGTACCGTATTTGTTACCTTTTATTGAAATAAAAAACTTCGTTTTCTTCAACAGCCAACTTTATTTTACTATGTATATTTTTAAGGATAAGGTTTAAGGGTTCGCTGTCATATGAAAAATTTAACAAGGTTACGTGGAGCCATAAGTTTAAGAACCCCTAGTCTACGCAAACATTTGTAGACGCCACCATGTCCATTAATGAAGAAGCTTTTGTTTTGGAAAACGGTTAAATCGATTTGGTTCAGAAATGACAGGCCGCGCTTTTTATAAGATTTGTTATAGATAATAAGAGTATATTTAAAAATTGTACATACTTATTTTGTTACCACCTATTTTGTTTGTACCTATTTTGTTTCCACCTGTACCTAATTTGGACGCCATGAGCAGAATTTTCTGTTTCAACAAATCAAAAGTGACGATGAAGACGAAACTGTAACGCATGTGTGTGAAAATGGCTATTCCCTCTACCTAAAAAAGCACACAACTTCAAAACTTGCCAAATTATAAAACTAAAACAAAGAAACAAAAAATTTTTGATTTTACATAAATATTTAAATTTAATTCCAAACACACAGATCAATAATCTACCAATAACATTTTAACATAATTGTTTGTGTGTTACTTATGCGTTTCAAACTATTGTGTAACGTACTTGCGTAATGCTCTAGTAGGTACGTATTTTTACGTGGAGTAGAAAGTAAATTACTCCAGCACTCAATGCCATTGTTATCTCTGGTGTGCATGACATTTTGTGTCACCTATGCTAATATTACGTGTTATTTAATGATAATAAAAAATAACTAAGTTCTGAGACGTCGGTCACCGAGAGGTAAGGCATTAGAAGATGGCTTCTTGGTCTTTACGTCCCGGGTTCGATCCCAGTGACTTCTAACTGTACAAATGAGTTTCAACGTTATAAGTAATTTGATGGACTGTTGTAACGGTGAAGGAAAACATCGTGAGGAATTGTTTTGAAGTATGTTTGAGGTCTGCTCCCTCGCAGTAGACTGACGGGGTGGATGCTGATGTCCATGCAGTGGCATTAGTAAGGCTGCTGTTGTGAACAATCTGAAGATATATCAAAACATTGTTAGTCGTGGCTGGAGTCGTGGCATCCTTTGTTGGAGGTCCCAGGTTATAATTCTGGTTAAGATTGAAACATTTGAATACAACTAAGAATTGTTCAATTGTTATACTTTTCTGAACATTATCGATATTGGATAATGACACTTAAATTGGAACGATATTATTATTATAATGCCCAAACCTGGAAAAGCATGGAATATTTGCTTAAAATTAAATTGTTTTTCCACGTTCATGTGTTTAGTCACGTGATTATTGCAACTTTTAAATTGATAATAATAATAATAATATAATAAATCCCCAGACAAACTCACCAACTGTATGGGACCCCAAAGTAAGCAAGCCTTGTGCTATGGATGACCATACAGCGAACTGGGGGGAATCCAGAATAAACATACATATCTAAATACAAACAACCATGACCCGAGAACAAACATCTGTGTTCATCGCACAAATGTATTTACCGGCCAGGAATCGAACCTGGGACCTTCAGCGTATGAAGCAAGGCTACTTACCACTACACCACTCGGTCGTCTTTTATAAATACTTGTTGAATACATGAACACACTTTCACATATTTACCATGACCTTAAACCAAATTAAGTGTAGTATGCACCTAATCTAATTAAAAACCCCTAGTTCTTTAAATTTAGTTTATAATAATCTACAAGTTTAAACCCAATCTAGGCGAAGGTCTTCTGCTATAAGTTGATATTACCTTAGCGGTGCCTGAGTGACAATCACTCCTTAGAACAAGATTGCAGGTCGTTTTTACCTAATCACGGGTCGATATAGATAATTTATATCAATTAATTTGTTTATTAAATAAATTGCATCAATTCACTGTGAAACTATTGTGTTTACTTGCTGTGCCTGGTGGTAATTGTTGGAGGAAGTTTGGAGGACTGGTAATTAAGCCGGGTTGTTTACTACGAGTGAATAAATTGCGCTTAAAGACAATACTTAAGTACGAGTAGGGCCGCCCAGTGCGTCCAGAATAACTGTTGATTCACATAAAATATAGCAATGTTATTTATGGGTTACGGTTTTGGTCTTGTTTATTATTTACCGTGTTTATCAAAGGAAGCAGAGCTTGTGGTATGGATGACCATACAATGAACTGGGGGAGGGGCGAACCCATATTAAACAAACATATACACATAAATATCAACAACCATGACCCGGGAACGAACATCTGTGTTCATCACAGCCTGCTCCGGCCAGGATTCGAACCTGGGACCTCTGGCGTATGAGGCAGGGCTACTACCCTTCACGCCATTCAGCAGTCTAGTATTTCAATTCTACTTGGATGTTTTTCCAAGCTACTATGTTTTTGCCCAAGTGTGCCCATAGATCTATGTCAGGAACTAATTCAATGAATTTTTATGAATAAGAACAGACTAGGTGTCTGTCAGTACTGTTTCTGAATCTAACAGGTTAATAGTAACCTGTTAGATTCAGAAATATCTATAATAATTTTAACAATGAAAAGTAATCGTCCTTCGTTATAGTCAAAGCTATTCGTAGTTTTAAATAACATGGTGCTTTAGTCCTTAGATTATCGATGAAACTTACATTAAATTGCTGGCAATCATAGACTCTTGATTACTACTAGAATGACTGATATAAGAAATATCTGTAAATAAATATGGTTAAATTTTAAACTCTAACTTTTTAGACAAACTATAGTCATTATGGCCATTGTGATTCAGTGGCATATTCTGTAGACATATTCTTTGCTGCTTACACGCACCCGCTGCATGTCGATCGGTAAACTTCATTACATGCCGACTTTGACATGATCTCAGCGGCTGACCCTCCAGCGGGTCCCCGCTTGCGCACCCACCTCCCTACCCAGGTGTCGCTCCGATGAAGGCTGACAGCATTCCCATGCTACAGCCGGCAAGGTGGTTTTTAGTGGGTAGGTGCCACTCTGGTGAGTCCCACATAACCCCGCAGAGGCCGGTATTTTCCTGCGGCGGTATGCATGACGCATCTTCCACCTCCCGCCCGTGAGGAAGCTGCGTAGGCCACTCAAAAAAAAAAAAAAAAATTTGACATTCCGGGATGATTTGAGATTTTCTATAACTTCCACACTATATCAAAAAACGAGAATTGCTATCCCAGTTATATGTTATATTTCATTAATACAATAAAAGCGTTTTAATTAAAACAGTATCAAACTCACTTTGAATCTACTACAATCGAATTCACCAAGTAATATACGTGTACCTAAGTTAAATCAGTTATTTCTCCATTTATTTAATTATCATACTACAGGGTACTAAACGTTGCTAAAGAGGACAATGACCTCTGTGGTGAGCCGATAAAGACACCTGATAAGAATAATTTAGGGTTTTGTACGAGAGGTTAAAAAATTGCCAAAAAGTAAATTCATTTAATACATTAAGGATTGTTAGGTACTATTGAAATTAAAGAAACTATGTACCTGATTTAGTCAAGCAACAAATTATTTAATCGAGATCATTTTATAGCGCACTCGCAAAGATTAAAAAGAAAATTTCTACTGTCATATAAAGTTGCGATATTTTTTGATACCATGTATGTTATTTTCCAAATTATATTGAACGAATTTGATCTTGTCATCTTTGGTTAAAAAAACATATAAAAATTTATGCCTTCCCGGTGTGTCTCCAAGTGCTTTTAAGGTAACATTTACCTGCATTACTTATTTGGGTAACGCAAAACTAACCAAAAATTATTACGCAAGCAAATAAAGTGAGTCGTCATTCCGACACCATCTTCCAACATTTGTGAAAGTGTTACAACTTCCGAGTGGCCAATAAGGTTTTATAACATTTTTTATTGTGATCTGTATCAGATAACGTCACTTGACCTAGAGTATTGCTTAGGAAATGTAGTAGAGTTGTAAATTTTTATGGAAGGTGCAGGCTTGTAGTAGTAGGCTGTTTTATTTCATAGAGGAAGGGATGTTTTAAGATGTTTGTGAAATCGTTGCCCCCCCCCCCCGGGGTTTTAACTAGAAACTAAAACGAAATCGTTTCATGATTTGTTTTGGAGTCTTAGCTTTCGTACGAGACCGTCTGGTTTAGATAAGTTAAGGTTGGGTTCGGTTAAGTAAGTATAGGTGTCTCTAGGCATAAATAATACCGATGTTAGAGATTAGGTTTACGTTTTAATTGATGGTACAATATAATAATATATAATATTAAAGCATCAGATCAGCTTAATTTCATTATGTATATAAAGCCATCCTTTAAAATATATTATCTATTTTGATAAAGAATAACATAATAGGTACATCCTCACGAAAGAGCCATGCTAATCTTTTGATTAATGTAAAATAACGGAAAATAGATGACAAGCTCCTCAAAAACTGACCTTAAATCTTGTTACCGGTCGCCTGATTTTACTTGTGAAATGGTTTTGTACACGAATACAAGCGAAATTATACGGAAATATTTTGTCTTGCTCGCTAGCTCAAGTCGCATCATGCTATCTCTCTTATGACTAAATATACGTAAATGTGTCGGTACCGGAGCCATCTAGCTTCGTTATTTTAATTTATTTAAAGAATGTACTGCTGAAGCAAGTGAAAATACATGAATACATAATAATAATAAATAACATAATTACACTTTGTACTTATTGCTCATTTAATGCACTTTCTTTTTCAAAAAGGCAGAAAACATTTGTTAATAAAACGTTTGTAAATCGATTGGGTGATACTACCCAAAAAAAAAAAAAAACTTCAGTAGTAACGCAAGACAACATAAATCCAAGTACGCAATACATTAGGCATGTCAGATCAGGGTCAATTTTTGATTATTGAAATTTTTAACCTTTCAATATGAGCAGTAAAGTAGGACGTGGCTTTAAAATTATTGTTATACAATATAAACAATGTTGAGACTATGGGAATGCGAGGCGCTGCAGAAAATTGAGGTAATTACTTCAGATCGAGTTTCGAGTAAGAGGTTAAGAGCTGTCTAGTATGATACTAAAATGCTTCCTTTTCGAAGTGCCTAAAGAGTTGCAAATACTAATATGACTAAAATATTTAGGAGCGTATAAAAAGCGGGATTCAATAAATAATCTGGATCATAGGGCTTCGTTAACTAGGTGCTTGATTATCTGTTACTGGAAGTTTTTCTGGAGATAGAGAAAAAATATCATCCTCCTTTGTCAGAAGTACTTTTCAACATGATTTTTCATCTTGATGTTCTGCTTCTCTACTTGATCGCGCTGAATTCTTGAGTTCTGAATGTCGGAAACTCTGAAATCAGAATCAAAATCGTTTTCTACTAACCGCCACTTTCTTTAAAGTGACGTCCATTTTAGGATATTACGTAAAACAATTAATAATTTTGTTGACTTACATTTATGCTCGAATTATTTTGAAATTTCTTCAGCAATAAACTAACTGTACTTACAAAGTAGTGATGGCTGTCGTAAAACAAAAATTGGAAAGTAAATATGATCGCGTAAGAGCGTAAGCTAGAAGGTGCCGACTCTAGTTTTCTCCAAGCTGTCGTTTTCTGTATGCATGTGTCTCCGTGCTGTGAAAGTGAAGAAATTGTGTTGCCTATTTTGACTTTAAATAAGTAATTATTTGTTAAATTTTACAGAAAAACCAAGAAAACTTGAAAAATTACGTTTAGCCTAATAATCCGTCATATGAATGATAATGATAATCTTTTCGACGTTTTTCATTCCTTAAACAATACATATAGACACCAGGGATTGTGCGACAATTCAATAATCATTATGTTGCCAATTTAACAGGTTAACTTTATCACTCTAAATATAGCGAAGCTTTATGTTATTCGAATTTAAATTGATGCAAATATTCATCGATAGTACCAGATTCGATCTCGAGACCTCCACTATGAGATGTGCAGTAACTATCATGCCACAAACCAGACAAAACTAGTTACTGTAAATCTCCATGAACTCGTCATTACCAACAAGACGCGCTACATTTTTCCAAATTCTCAGACCACGTTAAACCATAACCAAACTTGATATAATTTAATTTCTATTTACTAGTGCTCTTAAACCCGGATTTTTGTATTAGAATCGAGTTCAGCCAGCCGGCCGCGGTCGTACGCACCTTTCACTTGGTGATCTACGCTATGTTGATGAGACTCCATACTTTAGTCTCTTTGACCTCGAGATAAAAGCTTTGATTTGAGAGTGTTTGAAGGTAGGTACGTTTTTATGCCTATTATGAATTAGTCGGTGGTAGAATGCTTACGATGTAGAGTGATTTTAGCTTTGTATCGAATTATATGCGAGGATTAAAGGAATATAGTAAAGACCCTCGACAAAAAGCAGTGCCAGCTTACTCTATTACTGTTTGTAGTTGTGAACAAAGAAGTGCATTTTCCGAGTCTTTAGTATCTATTTATTATTATTTATCATTATTCTATGACAAAAGTAAATATTAGATGGTTTATTGTTTGAAAAAAGTAGAACATTCGGAGATACGCAATGATAACGGGTTTCATTAAGTTATGTGTTATTTTGGAGTGTTTTTGTATGTTTTCTTTACATGTTTAAGTTTTGTTTACATGTATAATTTAATTTTATAATGTATTGGAAAATTGCCCAAAACAATTTATATTGTTTATTTTCTTTGAATAACATAAAGCAATGTCTCACAAAGTTTAGCTTGAAATTGTTTCTAAGATACAAAGCGAGGTTGTGACTGTTTTAAGAGTATTATTAAAAACATATTATCTTGTAAGGGATTTAATTTTAAAACATTTTAAGAATGCCTACAATATTTTCCCCCTAAAGTATTGATCATTTGACCAAAACCACGTACCTATATACTCTATGTACCTATAAACCTATATACAATTTTAATGTTTGTAACATTAAAGAGTTTCGTCAAAAACTATAAGCTCGATGTTAAATTAAAGCCAAATTGAGCTTTTTCTACTTATTTACGTATTTAATTTTTTTAGATCAAACTATATTTGGACTTTATCGGCTATCAGTAAAATTGGACGGGATTATAAAATGTATCGTCACAATAGCCGAAAGCCGCATATTTGCCACATTGACCTATATCCTCTAATCGATTGTCATTGGCTTCAATCAACAAATAAAACGCCGTGGATTTGAAGTTAGCCGCCTCATCGAATATGAAGTGGTTATCGGTTATTTCTTCTATAATTTAATTTAATTTGTATCGCAGGATGTTGATTGACATTGGTACTTAATATATTGAAAGTATCTGAAAATTCACAAGTTGGTCTGTGCCTTGTTGTATTTCATTTCATATCGCGTAAAGTTCAGCTGTTGACCAGTTACGGCGTAGGCGGAGATGTCACATATACAATTATCAGGGCCCAAAAGGACCGGTAAATCTGACGCACCAATAATTGAGTTGATTTTAGTACATTCTGCAAACCAGAACTTTGAAGGCCTCGTCATCTTTACAACTTATCCATCTGATTACTGATGTACATTTTTGTAAATACTCTTCGCGAATTTATAAAGTACGTTGTAATAATAACTTAGTTTTTTATACATTTATGTTCTGTATACATTTATGTAATGGCAATAAATAATCTGTTTCTTTTAATTACAACATATCATTTATAAAGTACTATATGTGTGTGTTTTGTTTGTTTACCTATATATAATGCCTATATTAAGAAGATTCAACAGGAAACGCAGTCTTTTGTGCAATAAATTGCTAGGATAAAGAATAATTGTTGTTATTTACTTTGTAGGTTATAAATTCGGTATTCGCTTGAAATATCGCATACCCTCGGGTAAACACCCTACCGGAGCATTGAGCAATTGTTTGAATGCCGTTATTATTTTATTTTATTGTCACCAACTAGGGTCAAACTTGTAAGTTCTTAGAACTGGCCACTTGTAAACAATATGACAAAAAATAATTTTAAGTTTAAAAATGGACCTCTTTGCCAATATTATTTCATTAATTTGTCATTTGTTTTACGATTTGGCGGCAAATTGAAAGTTGTCTGTCACGTCAGCATGAATTTAACGCGAACAAATTTTCGTGCAATGATTGTTTATGAATTTCGATGTCATTTAAGTCAGCAAGAAAGTTATGATAGACTACGATAGGCGTTTTACGATAAAGCCCCATCTCGTGCCACTGTTTACAACTGGTTTAATGAGTTTAAAACGAGGTCGCACTAATCTCACCGATGATCTGCGTGAGGGACGGCCTCCTACGGCGTCTGTGTTGTGCGGCGTATGATAGAGTCTGACAAAAGAGTGACCTATCAGCAGATTCGGAAAAGCTTAGGCATCGGTAGGAGTCAAGTGCTTAAATATCCTCCACGAACATTTAGCGGTCAGGAAGCTTTATACCCGGTGGATACCTCATAATTTGACCGCGGGCAAAATGTTGATTAGTGCCGTGAAATGATTGAAAGATTTAACGGAGGTGACACAAATGCTGTGTTCGACATACGTAGAATCCGTTTATTATAACTCTATTAGCCAACCGATTATTATGAAGTAGTTACACAGCGAAGTTAGGTTTTCATATAAAATTCTTTATAACTAAGTCGGACATAATGACTTCGCTTATAGTGACATGTCGCTTATTGTGACCCATTTTTAATAAATTGCATCTAGTTATAGTGACCGACATGATTCCTAACACCTTCGGTGGTGTTCGGGAGAGTCACGTGATACTCGACGACGTTCGGCGCGTGCATGGCTTTTTTTTTTGAGTCTCAGTGGGTAATTCATAGTTTAAGGTCAAACATTGTTCGTTTGTGAAAAAAATACATCTCAACCTCATCGTAAAGCATTTAAGATTAAAGAGGAAGGTGCAATAATATGCAGATTAGAAAATGCAGAATCCAACTCATCTTTCGCAAAGGTATTTGGGGTTGGTCACAATCTCAGTGATTTTCAAAAACAAGAACCGGGTTAAGGAATCGTTCAATTCAAATATTTTGCGTTGTGTAAGCGGTAATTCAGTGGTTTAAAATCACGAGAAACAAAGGAATACCCGTCAGCGGCCCTGTGTTACAGGAAAAGGCAATGTTTTTGCAGCGCCTTTTGGTAATTTTGTCTTTAATCGTTCTGCGACCTGGATAAGTCGTTTCAAAGTTCGACATAACATTGTAGAGGGGAATATCGGTAAATCTGTATCTGTTGATCAAAATTTGAAACAAACTGTTCGACGTCTGTGTGGCCGATTCTATGAAGACAATTTTCTAATGATAAGATTTTTAATGCAGATGAAACTGGGCTATTTTAGAAATTAATGCCCGATAAAACATTGCAGTGGAGGCAAGTTATCGAAAGACCGCATAACTGTCATGGTAGCAAAAGTATTACTGATTTCTTATGTAATTAATAAAAAAATATACAAAAAATATGTAATTATTATGTATAATATCTATTTTGATTTATCTTTATTTTGTTTCTCTGTATTAAAAAAAATACATACTTATAAAAACAGAAGATTGTTTATTTTCTACAAAATGCTTTGTAAGACGTCCGCTTAGTATGGCGCGTTTGTTATTTCCCTGCGATGTCATTATAAACAGACTCCACTGTATTAACGGGTGACGAAAGCTGGATTTACTGTCTTGATCCCGAAACCAAAGAACAGTCTGCTAACTTCTTCTTAGTATTGCCATTTAAAGTGAAGAGAGGTCGAACCGTGGGAAAAAAGATGGTGGCCTCGTTCTTCGGAAGGGCAGGTCATCTAGCGACAATTGTTTTAGAGGATCGAAAATCAGTTTCTGCGGAGTGGTACAATTATAATTGTTTGCCACTTATCTTATAAAAAGTTCGGGAGAAGCGACCTGTCAGTAGGATCCTCCTTCACCACGACATCGCCTCGTCGCACACTGCCAGGCGAACGATTGACTATTTGGTGATGTCAAACCCGCCATATAGCCTTGCGATTTTTATTTATTCCCGAAAATAAAAGAAAAACTTCGAGTAAAATGTTTTATGGACGCCGCGGAAGCTGTGGCTGCGTTACAATAGGCCGTCGAAGAGACCCCTTAAGGACGAGGGGGCAAAGTGCTTTTCTCAGTGGTTCCATCGGATTTAGCGATGTATTGACGTGGATGGACACAATTTTGAAAAGATATAATCAATATAATAATAGCTAGTTTAATCAGTTTTTGATTTTCTAAGAACTTTCAGTTTGATCCTCGTACACTGACAATTTTACAATTCGAACGTTCTGATTCCCCTAGTCCTTTGTATACAATCAATGAGTAGTGCGACCGGCGACTTAACTGATAGATTGGGAGCTGTCGCTTCAAAGTGAAAGTTTACTTTCTTGTGCCTTGTCTCTCAGGGGCTTATGATGAGGTGGGTTGACTGGAAGTGGCTTTGGTGTTTCTATTCAGGTACCTTGATGAAGATTTGATGTCATATTTACTGCTTAAAACTTAACATATTCATGAATCGTAAATCTTTTGCAGTTTATGGACTAATTACTAAATTACTAATAATTATGAAACCTGAAATTAGTAAAAAATTTATTTCAATTTGTCATAAAGTTGAAAAAGCTCAAGACTGAATTTCATAACGACTACAGTAATGCTAAACTGTTTTTAAATCATTTCACATGACTACTTGTAATATTTTCAATTTGTATTATTATTTTAATGAGACACATCACAAGTCGCTTCCGTACCTCTCCATCCACGTTGTCTTATAATCGAGCAAATCTTGTGCGACTATTCTCCCTGCACTTGTAGTAGGTTAATGTATTGCGACTTTCGTGTGTCGTCGTCGAATCATTAATCCACGATTGTTAACCCACTAATTTGAATCTCTTTAGAAAACATGGTAATTAGGAAAACGTTTTGATCTAGGTTAGACGAGTGAGGTATAGTAATTTTTGTAAATGCTATCTACTTTTCACCTTTAGTAATTCTTGGAAAAGTGTGGCGGTCAGGCTGTGAAATCAGGTCAACAGGTATTAGGTACTTCACAAATTATATAAAATATGAAATTGAGTTCGTTTGTTTGTATGATACGTTTCACACTTTGACTATCATACCAACCATTAAGTAAATTTACTTCGACGTTGTCAGTGGTAGATATTAGATAGAACGGGGAATACACTTGAATTCTGAAAAACCGTTTCAGGGGGTACGCGAGTGAAGAACGTGGACAAGAGCTAAACATAAACAAAGCCTGGGATATTTCGCATCGTTGTGTTTCGCAGCTACGAACATGTTCAGACCAGCATTGGATCCGCAGTAAGTGTTGAATGACAAGGCCGGTCCGAACCATCTAATACGCAAGTGCCGATCGAGTACTCTATTCAGGCTTTATGCAGATCTGCGCATTCTGCTCGTATCGTCAAAACCCGAATGGCAATGGTCGGTCGGTAATTTTCCTGAACGTTCATCTAAACATATGCAACTTTGGCGCCTGACAGAGCCGATTGATGGCACAATATGTCCCACGAACAAATATTTAACAAACTAATCATTTTCGCATGTTTTTTTTTTTTTTTTTTTTTTATTAATAATTAGCAGGCGTTTGTCTTCCATCTCACCTGATGGAAAGTGACGATGAAGACGAGGATCGTACACGCCTGTCTAAGAGGTACCTATTCACTCTACACTTGAAAGCTCCAGGGTTATATTTGTCTGGAAAAACAGACGCAGGCAAATCGTTCCACTCTTTGGCAACACGAACCAAAAATGAGCTATCGAACCGTTTAGTTCGGCTCATCGGCACGCTAACCACAAACGGGTGAAACTTCTGTCTGCGCCTGGTTGACCGGTGGAGAAAGGGGGAAGGTTCGATCAACTGAAAAAGAGCATTCGCACACTCTCCAAAGTGCAATCTGTAAAAAACCGATAGACTAGCAACTTTTCGACGATGCTCGAGACTTTGCAGTCTCGAAGAAGTAAGTTTGTCGTCACTTATGAGTCTACGGGCCCTTCGGTCGACAGAATCCAACGCTTCAAGATGGTATTTTGCGGAATCATGCCAAAGATGGCTGCAGTACTCCATACAAGATCGAACCTGGGCTGTGTACAGATTGAGCAGCTGTTCGGAGTTGAAGTACCGCCGGACCTTTGCGATGACTCCCAATTTTTTGGAAGCTGACTGTGCCATGGTTTCAATCTGTTGAC
Organism: Marasmarcha lunaedactyla; assembly: GCA_923062675.1. Lineage (NCBI taxonomy): Eukaryota > Metazoa > Arthropoda > Insecta > Lepidoptera > Pterophoridae > Marasmarcha > Marasmarcha lunaedactyla. Next base: position 5,761,261 of record OV281344.1, read on the forward strand.
CGAAATAAAGTTTCGACGTGATGGTCATGCCTAGAAGCCCTAGTTGGTTTGTGATCGGTACAGATACACTTTGGAAAGTGGGCGTCAAGTTGAATGTGCTCTTTTTAGCGGAGAAGAGACACGCCTGGGTTTTGGAAGGGTTGAATTTGACAAGATTGGCTTCACCCCAATCGGAAACCCTACAAAGTGTCAAATCAACCCGTTCGATCATCGACTCTCTCTGAAATTGGATCTGGTTTGGACTCGCTCGCGCATTGGAGACATATCTCTCTACAACAGTGCTGTCATCGGCGTAACCAATAATGCCATCCGATAAAAGAAGGTCATTAATGTGCAGCAGGAATAATGTTGCAGAGAGAACAGATCCCTGAGGTACGCCGGCGTTGATCGCCATTAGGTCCGATGAGAAGCCATCGACGACAACTCGAATTGACCGTTCCCTCAGGAAATCAGACATCCAGTCGCAGAGTCCAGATGGTATGCCATACGCAGGAAGCTTGCTCAAAAGGGCTTCGTGCCATACCCGGTCAAAGGCCTTGGAGATATCCAAGGATACGGCTATTGCCTCTCCATGCCCTTCCAAGGCCAAAATTTTTATATTGAATTTATATTTATATTTTTCCAATTTCCCTTCCAATTTCCCTTCCGCCGTGCAAACTTCATTTTACTTCGACAGAATTCTCATTTTTTTTAGTTTTCATCATTCTATTTTTAACGCAAAGTGAGCTGAATGCGTGAAAATTTTAATTTCAATATATTGTTAATAAATTATTAGTGAAACGTCCGCGGCGTCCGTCGATACGCAGCTGGCAGTCGTTCAAGAGACGCGAGTGTTTGCGAAGTTGGCTGACGACTTTGGATTTCAATTTGATGCTTTTTTAATTTTATTATTGGGAGTTTTGTTGGATTTGGCAATTGACAATGTCTTATTGGTATTAGACAATTTGTTGTCAAGATAATAAGAGATTGTTCGTATAACAGACCCTTGGATGAATGCAACCATAGAACGTTCGAATATCAAAATACAGTAAATTTACTAGATTACGACGCTAAAACTCAACTCCCGTTCCTTCTGCTTTCGAGGTACAAAGAACTAAAACATAAACTGCTAGAGAAAGTAAAGCAAAGAGTATATCTAAAGCAGTCTAAGCCTTTTTGAGGATATCTTGTATAATTCGTTTTGTTTTAAATTAGGAAACTATGCGGAATAAATTTGCTCGCCATGAAATACTTTTTTCTAATAATTTCTTCGAAATGACTTTTGCTCTACAAAGTGAATCCAAATTGTTCTTAAGTTTTTTTTGTTCAAATTATTACTCACAAAAAAGGTATAAGGTTCATATCGTAATTTTACAAAATAAATTATTAACAAAATAGAAATCTGAAAAAACTCACTATTCCGAATCAATCCAATCTCAGCCTAATTTCTCTAAACTCTTTCCTTCCCTCTTCTATAACTAGAAACTCGATTTATCCGGAATAGTCTCCACTGAATCATACAAGCGAATGCCTTTGACAACAATCCCTTGACAACAAGCGCGGGGTGCTATCGAGGTCGCTAGCACCGCCCCGGCGGCGTCGGCCGGTTCACCTAAATAATATGTTGCACGGTTTTTGTGGTGGGGCATTACGGGATTATTTTAACAATTGGCAGTCGTTTCTGTTTTCTCTAATAGAAAACGAAGATGTTACTCGCCTGTCCAAGAGGAGTCTTTTGAAAATCCTGGGATTCTATTTATTTGACTATCGAACTGTCTTGACTATCGAACCGTTTTATTTCACTTTTTAACACCTCGATTACAAACGGGTCTCATTGTCTCGGTCTAGTTGACCGATGTAGCAGGGGCTATGGTTCTACTCGCTCATAAGGAGCTTTGCACAGAGCGTTTGCACACTCTCCACAATTTTATCTGTAAATTACCCATAGAAATGCGACTTCTGACGGAGATCCAGACTGCGTGATCCCGCATTCGTCAGTGTTCCGTCATCATATTGATAAGGATCGATTCCTGTAATTCAGTAGAAAACATATTGTTTGTTAGCTGTAAATTATTGTCTATCTAAACTTATTTATATCATACATTGTATTTCAAGATACAACAAAGCATAAATAAAATAAGACACAGAGAATAAACGCACATTTATACATATCAACTACCATGACTGGATACCCCGACTAGGACTCGAACCTCGGACCTCTGGCGTATGAGGCAGGGCGACTACCCACAAATCAATAAATAATATAAACAATAATTTTTATATCCATACCACAAATAATACATGAGACTATAGTTTTAGAACCTCAGGGACTATAATTTATTTGTATTAATATTCGTATACATATACTCCAATAAGTATCCCTTTACGATGATTTATTTTCCAATCAGTGCATATAATTTGTGCAGAATTTACGAAGTCGGTTTAGCCTTTTCAGAGTTTAACAATAACATATGAACACGCAGACAATAGACTAGTAACTACATACACCACCAACAATCTTGTTACCTCTCGATAAGCTCCATTCCACCTCGCACTGTCACTCAAGACGTGCTCACAAATGTACTGATTTAAGATGATAATATGCCTAGTACAGTTTGCGAAATAGGTCAGTCATCAATAATTTGAGGATTCACTCTAGGAGACCCTATTGTAATTCCGATCATACGACGGTGACTTGCAAATGATGACGTCATATGAGGTCTCTGACCTTAATCTAAAGTTTGGTATCGCGGACGTTTCGGTCACCTGTGTTCGGATGTGATGGTTTTAGAGTATGTTTTGGTTGGCGAGAAGAGTATTGATGCAAAAAAGACTTAAATATACTAACTTCAATATAAATATTTTGTGTTTCTTGTTAACGCTGTATTTGGGTTAAAGGAAATTTTTTTTTTAGATAGTCATGACGATAGACGACGACATCAGCATGAATCTGTAGCCCCTGACCACAGCCACCTGCAGCGCGAATGGCGATGCGATCAGCGGCGCGGCAAGCGGCGAGCGCCGAACGGCGAAAACAAATTTAAGGAATTGTATGAAGAATGCCACAGCTGCCAGCGACGCGAAATGCGACGCGACCTGCGGCGCGGGGTGCGTCAAGCGATTCGCAGTGGCGGCGGATGGGGCGATAAGCGAACGAAACAAATGTACAGCGAGTTTAGGAAGCGGCCATTTTGCACCCACCTTCCGATCCGGGTGTCGCTCAGATGAAGGCTGCGCAGCATTCCCATGCTACAGCCAGCAAGGTGGTTTTTAGTGGGTAGGGGCCACTCTGGTGAGTCCCACATCACCCCACAGTAGCCGGTATGCCTGCGGTGGTATGCATGACGCGTCTTCCACCTCCCTCCCGTGAAGGTGTTGCTTCGGCGGCAAAAAAACAAAAAAGCGGCCATAGGTCAGATCGGCGCGCGCGGCGGAAGCGGACGCATCGGTATCTAATAGATGTACTAAGAACGTAGTTTATAGAATTTTTAGCTTTTCAATATGACGGAATTACTTGCACTTCTTCTCAAAATAGGCTCTGCCGTTTTGCATCGATTCGCAGTATACGCTAAATCGAAATGTAATTCACATAAAGCTTACATTTGTAAAGTATTATGTATAGTTTCTTGAATTGTTCACTAGATAAGAAGGTATGGGTTTCTTTCTGGTGACTTTGACATCCTGATGTTCTGATATTCGTGGCTTCAAAATCTTTTCTTTTTACTTTTTTCATAGCCGGCAAACGAGCATATGACCCACCTGATGCTTAGTGGCAAGCGCACACACGGACATCATTAGGACAGTCATAGGTGTTTTATATGGTAATTGCGCTAGTAATTATTCTATCGACTAATGATGCGTTGCCGTTCGTAAGCTTCTGTTGTAATTGCCTTTGTTCCAGTACTTGCACTGGCTGTTCCGTTCCTGTAACCGGAACACAATCCAGTAAACGTTATTATTATGGCGGTGAAAATAATACCGCCCCAGACGAAATCTTATCAAAGAAACTCTACTTCCACCAAAACTCTACTGCTGCAACGGTCTTATATTCTGCAAGCCCCTCACTGCCACTTCAGGATTACAATTTGACGGCGCAGTAGCGTAGTGGTTAGTCACCCTGTCTCATACGCCTGGGGTCCCGGGTTCGAATCCTGGCCGGGGCATTCATTTGTGTGATGATAAATGTTTGTGCTCGGGTCATGGTTGTTGACATTTTTATATGTATGTTTATTCTGGGTTCCCCCCAGTTCGCTGTATGGTCATCCATAACACAAGCTCTGCTTACTTTGGGGCCATACAGTTGGTGTGTTTGTCTGGGGAAAAAGAAAATTTGACTTTGGTAAACTTGCTTCACCAGCGATGCTCCTCATTGCTATTTTGACTGAAGCCGCTAAATATTTTCGTAAATCGCACTAAATAAACGGTTTATCTCAAATCCAATAAACATACAACCAAATTATGATCAACAATTTGTTCAATTTAGAACGACAGCACAACTAGGTCGGCCACACATGCTACTATAGCAGTGTAAGATACAATGCCATGTCATGTACAGCAGAAACCAAGTGTGTCGCAACGTTGCCGAGATTAGTTCTGTTTGGTAATCTGTGATTTGTCCTAGCTTTGGATATTTGAAAAAGGTTACTTGAAAAGTTTATTGCTAGTTTCTTAATATTGAATTGAGTTGTTGATTTTCTGTATCTGTTAAGATATATGATTAAATTGAAGCTTTTATTTATTTTTTTTTTTTTTTTTTTTTTTTTTTTTTTTCTTTTTGTTCCCCTCCACGGGAAGGGCAGGAGGACATAAAAAATGCTCTGACGCATACTCCGCGCGCGCGATCGGAGTTATGTGGGACTCGTCCCGACGCCTACCAGAACCATACCCACTAAAAAACCCCCTGTCGGCTCGTGCAATTTTGCCACTCAGCCTTCATCTGAACGACGGCCAATTGGAGAAAGAGGCCGCGCCAGCGGGGCTCTTAAGGGGTCACCCGCTGAGATTCACATAGCACTGAAGGTGCTCAAAAAAGAAAAGTAAAAATAAAAACATTAAAAATGAAAAATAAAAATAGCATTAATTCGGATTTACGTTAGAATTAGAATTAACGTTAGAATTAGGATTTGCGGCCTGAAGGGCCTCGAGAGCTAAAGTTAACTGCGAAGGTTCGCCCGTGTGCGCGTTTCTCGGCCTAGCGACTTTGAATTTCGAATCTAACACAGGAGCAGTATATGAGACTGAATCTCGAACAAGATGATTGGGATGGGATTCGGCGCGTTTGAAGAACGATTCTGAGAGTGTTTTGAAGTGCTGTTGCACTGTAGGTAGTTCAAGATCTCTGTGCAGGTCCGCGTTGCGCACATACCAAGGTGCGTCTGTGGCCCTGCGGCAGAAGAGATTTTGAACTACCTGCAGCTTATACAGGACGGAGGGATTGGCATGGGCAAAGACTGGCGAAGCATATGACATGACGGGTCTAACGCAGACCTTGTAAAGCGTACGTTTATTTCTAAAAGACATTTTACTTTTTCTACCTATCATACTATTTAAGCGGCTTAAGTAGAAACGCGCGAGTTTCGTTACTCTATCGACGTGTGGCTTAAAAGAAAGCGTCTGATCTAAGGTGACGCCTAAGTATTTGATACTGCGCTTCCAGGGGATAGGAATACCTAACATTCGAATGTGGGGATCGTTGCGGCGATTACGACGTTTGTGGTCGAATAGAATGGCAGAACTCTTTTCTGGGTTGACATCGATACGCCATTTTTGAAACCAAACACCGAGGGCGTTTACGGCCTTTTGGAGTCTGGTGATGTTATACGGGATCCTTTTACCTTTAGTGTAAAGGGCGGTATCGTCTGCAAAGAGGGCGAGTTCGACGCCTTTCGGCGGGATGGGCATGTCATTAGTGTACACGGTGTACAGCAGAGGGGCGAGGACTGAGCCTTGCGGGACTCCAGCCTTTATGGGACGAGGCGCGGAGAGCGTGCCTTCATGTTTGAATCGAAACGTACGGTCTTTAAGAAACGACGCGATTAATCTGACTAGGCGAACCGGTAAGCCTATTTTATAGAGTTTAAAAACGAGACCGCTGTGCCAGACTTTGTCGAAAGCCTTGGCTACGTCAAAGAGAACCGCGATTGATTTTTTACGATGCGGATAGAATCCTTCGAGAATGTACTCGACGATTCGATGGACTTGCTGAGGGCAGGAGTGCTTAGCGCGAAAGCCGAACTGGTGGGGAATAATGAGAGGGTCGCCATCCGTTGGAAACAGATGGTTCCGCATTCGAGAGAGTATGACTCTTTCGAGAAGTTTAGACATTGCCTTGAGGAGGCTGATGGGTCTGTGATTAGCCGGGATGTTCAGAGGTTTACCCGGCTTGGGAATGCCTATGACTGTCGCTTCTTTCCAGGCTTTTGGAAAGTAGCTATGGTCGAAGCAGGCATTGAAGATGATAGCTAACAAGGTAAGCACCTGCTGTGGCAGGTGCTTAAGTGCGTGGTTGGAAATTCCATCCGCACCCGGAGCCTTTTTGGACTTTTGCTTTCTAATGAGAAGCAAGATTTCATCATTAGAGACTGTGACGGGGTCGTCGGTGATAGGGAGAGATTCTCTGCGGAGAACTTCGTCCTCCACCGCCTGGATGTGGGAGGGATCCGCGGGTTGCGTGCTGGGCGAACATTGTGCCGCTATGCTGTCGGCGAAGCATTCGGCTTTCTCTTCGACTTCGAAGGCAATGGTGCCGTCGGGACGAGTGAGAGGAGGAACGTGAGAGGCGGTGTCTACGCGTAAAGCTCGGGCCATTCGATAATACGCTTGGTGGGACGGGGAGATATTCTCCATGAGATCGTTAAACTGAGTGTCACGGAGTTCCGCGAGGCGAGACCTAACTTTGCGTTGAAGCTGATTCGCAGCTGTTCTATATGCGGGCGTGGGATATTTCTTGGCTCTCCGGAGAGCCGCGTTCTTAGCTTTAATGAGATTGCTAACGGCTAAGGGAAGCGCGGGTTTGCCTTGCTTAGCAATGATTACGTTGTCGCTGATGGCTGAGTTGATAGCATCAGTGAGAGTATCGACTACTGAATCTATTTTAATCGGGCTGTCTAATTGTTCGGGCGAAATCGCGAGCGGAGAGTTCGGTGCCTCTAAAGCTGAAACTAACGTATTTTTAAAGCCTTTCCAGTTGGTAAAGGTCTTTGGCGGTGTGACGTTAACGTTAGGCGCGCCTAGCACGAGGGAGACGGGGCGATGGTCGGAGCCTAGGTCATCGAGCGGTTCGATGGACCTGAGATCAAGATTGATTCGCTTGATAATTGCAAAGTCGAGGATGTCAGGAGAATAGGTCGGGTTGTTGGGATAGTGAGTGGGAGTGATGGGGGATATGACGTCTAAGTCAAGGGAGTTAGTGATGTCGAGGAGAGCGATACCGCTGGTGTTGGTCGATAGGCACGTCCAGTCAGTATGTTTGGAGTTAAAGTCTCCGAACATAATGACTGAATGGCCGAGGGCGAGAATGGCCTCAAAGTCGCTGCGGATTGGTCTGGTACCACTAGGTATGTAGACTGAAGCTATGATGATGGTCGGATGACCAGTCATAGCCAATCTACACACAGTGGCCTCCATGTTGAGGAGAGGAGGAGTAGGGAGAGGACAGCAATGGAAGCCTCTTTTGTAATATATAGCGGTGCCGCCGTAACCGTCGGAGTTGGGCCTATCGTTGCGAGTAAACGCGTACTTAGGTATAGCGAATCCCCTGGAGCGGTTTGGAGTAAGCCATGTCTCCTGGAGAAGGAATAAGTCAGGTTCTTTGTTCTGAAGGAACAGTTTAATCTCGGGAAGGTTGGTATTAAGGCTACGAGCGTTAAAAGATACTAGGGATAAGCCCTTAGGTTTAATACGACTGGACGCGGGATTCGCGGGTCTAGACATTAAAATTTATTTATTTAAAATTTACAAAAATAAAAGAATTTACAACGAACTTAGGAGCGAGTGATGCTCGGCTAACGCGAATAAACGCTCTTGAGGAGAGCGGGCGGCTCGCAGTTTGCGTGCGAGTACGGAGATTTCGTTAATGTCGACGTTTTGGATGACGTCGAACACGGTCTTCATGTCCTCAGCCAACGACGACTGAGGGGAAGATGACAACGCGGGACGCGGCCCTACGGGAGCTACGGGAGCTGGGATGGGTCGGGAAGGTGCAGGCGGGACGGCCGGACGCTGCCTCCAAGACAGAGCCGGAGTAGGCGTCGGCTGAACGGGCTTTGCTTCCGGGGGACCCCGGTTGCGCAGCGGCGGGAAGTTGGCAGGAGTGAGTGGCGGCGCCGGTTTAGGCGCGACCCTCTTGGTGGTGGAGCGCGGAGCGCGCGGGCAACCCCTGTAGTTTGCTGTGTGGCCGGACTGGCCGCACAGCACACAGGCAGGGGGGGAAGTGGATTCGGGAGTGCGAGTGCACTCCTTAGTGAAGTGAGGATCCAGGCACTTTACGCACCTGGGGGGAGCTGAACAGTTAGCCGCTGCGTGGCCATATAGCTGGCAGCGGTGGCACTGCCCAGGGTGACCGCGGGGGTTGGGACGCTCGACGGAGATGTTCGAGAGTCCGCAGATTGTGCGAGCCTCTTTGAAAATCTCCTTCGAGTTGGGAGTATTGGACAGTATTACTAGCGCTAACGGAAAACGCCTACCGCGGTTGGAGTGCATCTTGTGCACTGCTGTGACCGGGAAACCCTGAGACTTAAGGTCATCGAGAATGTCTTCGTTGCTGAGTTCGAACGGGACGCCCCGTAGTACTGCGCGGATCTTACGCTCCTCCGGGAGGGCGTAGGTGTGATACGCGATTTGGTTTAATCCGAGTAACCTGGTAAACGCGCGGAAGTCGACGACGGTCGCTAATTGGATTTTGATTGTATCGCCAGCGTTGGCGGCTTTTAAGTAATTAATTTTGTGCACTTTGCACAAGTTGGAAACCGCGGTCCAGCGCGCTTTTTCACGCAGGAATACGGGCGGAGGGAGCTGAGGCTTCGGCGGGACGGGAGCGCAGCGCGTCGCTGGCTTCGATGTGACCGACGGAGACGCGGTTACTACGAGCGATTTTGACGGCGCGGGGGCTGGTGTTGAAGACACCGGGGAGGGCTCGGGTATTGAAGATACCGAAGCTTTCTTAGAGCGCTTCTTGGAGCGCTTGGCGACAAGTTGAAAGGCGGGCTCAGGAGAGCCGGTTAAGGTGACGGCATCTGACGACTTGTCAGACGCGGGTTCGGAGTCGCTCCCGGGAGCGGTACGCTTGCGACGCGACGCGTGAGAGGATGCGACCGATTCGCAATCCATCTCGGACGAGGCGGGAGACGAGGAAGAGCTGTAGACCTGAGGGGTCTCGACGTTGGAGGCCTGAGGGGCCGGGGTTGAGGCCTGAGGGGCCGGGGTTGAGGCCTGAGGGGCCGGGTTTGAGGCCTGAGGGGCCGGGGACGCGATTGATGCCTGCAAGGCCTGCGTTATGATGTCATTCGGGATGTAGACGCCTATCGCAGCAAGCGCCTGGGTGAACGCGTTAATAGCGCTTAGCGGATCCATTAGGGAGGGTTGGGCACTAATATTAATAAGTAAATGTATAATAAAGATACCTAGTACCTAAAAAACCTAGCAAAATCCTAGCGGCTAACCTCCCTACCAGCGGTAGGGGGGCTGGGGAGGAAAAACTTAAAACTAACAGTAGTACGCCGAAGGCCGCTACCTAGAAACCTAAAAAGGGTACGCAGGTAAAGAGTTGACCGCGTTAGGGTCAACCTTTACCGACAGAAAGGACAGATACACACGAAAACACACAGATATGATAAAAATAAATATGAAAAATAGAAGAAAAATAAATAAAATAGAGAAGAGAAATAAATAAAAATAAAAAGGACTGGTTCAGTACAAATTCGTTGTCACCGTTAAGTATCCTTTGCACTGAAACCAGACTACTTACGCTGGGCACAACACTGCACTCAGCACAAGCACAACACAACTTAGCACAGCACTTTGAAGACTAAGGGGCTTAGTCGCAAAGAAAAATCGCACTTCGATAGCACTCAGAGGGAGTAGAAAGAACCTTGAAACCGTAGCACGGAACCAACACGCTAAACCGTGACGTCAGTAGACTGAGCGCCACGGAGTATCGGGAAGGGACCAAACGACGGAGAACGGGGTCTTGCACGTCCGCACTGGGCGGCGATCGGAGCGAGAAGCTTTTATTTAATATAATTTTTTTTTAAATACACCTTCTATATGGCCCTGAAGCAGAGCTATTGTTATGGATGACCGTACAGCGAACGTTAAAAAATTTGAAAAGTTCAAAATTTCAAAATTTCTAAGGTTTGTATAAATTGATGCAGAACACCCCTTTTTGGATAGACATTCCTGAGTCAGGGGTGACACTCTTCAACTTGCTAAATTTACATTTAAACTTAAAAATAAACAATTTTTGAAATGCTGACAATTTGTCATTTTATATACGTGTACGTACATAAATAATGGTTCTTCTTCATGATTTCACAAATGATACAAATACAGATCCAATGAAATATAGTATATATAAAGAAAAATCTTATAAAATAAATCATTTCCTATTCAAATGTTATATTTGCAGGGTACTCATCAACGTTTATAAGCGGGGAACTCTGAATATAGACATATATAAATATCAACAACCATGACCCGACAACAAACCCTGGCCAGGACTCGGACCCGGGACCTCCGGCGCAAAGGCAGGGCTTACTCGAGCAGGTGAGTCGGCCGTAAAGTATAATATAATATAAATTCGACAAAACATACTGCGGAAAGTGTGAATTTCATATTTTATTTAGCGCAAATGGAATTAAAAAAATAAAGGACAAATAAATAAATGATTATTATTATTACAAAATTAATAACAAAATTTAAAATGACGAAATAATTGTATTATATTTTTCTGTTTTATTTAAAGTTGACATAATCAAATTGGTATACGGCTTAATAAAGATTTAAAAAGGCATCATAAGATTCTACATAAGATTTATTTAGTGCTTGACAAAATAGTCAACATATTAAATTTAAAAAAAACTAGCATTTTTAATTATATATTCATAAGCATTTCCTACGATTACAATTACTAAACACTTTATTTGAAACCAAAAGTAAATCCACAAACAAATGCCCCCACACCAAACATCTACTCAAACAGCCTATCTCTGAACCCCAAACATTGTCAGACTTCAAAAATATCATACCTAATTTGTCTCCGCGATGACGCGACGACCAACTTCCCACTAGCAGTATAGGAATCATCGTTCTGCTGCAAGTGACTCACAAGCATTCATAGAAACACCAGAACCTGTGAGTAACGTTACGTGATCGATGGTGCAGGATATGACTGCTGTGATTGGAGGTAGGTTATTAAGAGCTTGTCAGGATGGTATTATTGAATTCACTTTGTTGGCTCAGTGGTTAGCGTCGGTCTCAGGATACCGAATGTACAAATGACCGTTTACATCTTATATGCTAATGAGTAAAGGTGCAGGAGGATATCTTGAGAAACACATAATAATCTACACTTAATAAAAATAATTAATCATAGATTATTAGATGCTCACTCGCAGTTTTTTTTTCGGAGCCGCCTAAGCGCCACCCTTACGGGAGGGAGGTGGAAGATGCGTCATGCAGGAAAATACCGGCCTCTGCGGGGTGACGTGGGACTTACCACAGTTGCACCTACCCACTAAAAACCATTTGTGAGTTGAGTGCATTTCTCGGTCTACGGACTTTGTACCTCGACGGCATGGATGGAGCAGTATAAGCTACTGTCTCGCGTATCAGGGGGTTAGGATGCTCTTCGGATCGCTTGAAATAAGCGGTGGAGAGCGTCCTAAGGTGTTGTTGGGTGACGAGTTGTTCACTTCCCTCAAATATGGTTGAGGAGGGCGATGGCTGGATCCCGCGTTAACTAGTGAACGGGTGCCATTTGAGGGTGTTCGTCATTTGAGGGTGCCAAGCTAACGGATGCAGATAAGAATAACTTTGTAAAGACATAAAGAGACTTTGTAAATTAATTTTGAAAAAAATATACCCGTGAAGTTTCTTGCCAGTTCTTCTTCACGAAGGTTTTTCGAACTAGGGGTAGAATCATGTTTTATTTGACGTCAATAAGAACAAGTAATTGTCAATATTGAGAAATAAATATTTCATTTCATTTCATTATTTCATTTCATTTCGTTGTACTGTAGGTAAGTCGAGATACCTGTGCAGGTCTGCGTTACGCACGTACCACGGAGCATCCGTGGCCCTGCGGCAGAAGAGATTCTGGACTACCTGCAGCTTATACAAATAGGACGGTTTGGCATGGGCAAAGATTGGGGCGGCATACGTCATGACTGGTCTGACGCAAACCTTAAAAAGCGTTCGCTTGTTCCTGAGAGACATTTTACTGTGCCTGACATACCTGCCTGCCTAACATTCTGTTTAGGCGGGCCATGTACAGACGGGCAAGTTTGGTAACTCTGAGTATGTGAGGTCGGAATGAAAACGTACGATCGAGCGTTACGCCTAGGTACTTCGTAGTTCGTGCCCACGGGATGGGCGTTACCTAGAATTCGGATACGGGGATCGCAGGGGCGACGGCGTTTATGTTCGAAGCGCATCGCAGAGCTCTTCTCTGGATTTACATCGATTCCCATTTTTAAACCAGGCTCCGAGGTCATTTACGGCCTTCTGGAGTTTGGTGATGAGGGTGTCGACGTGCACGCCCTTGACGTACAGGGCTGTATCATCGGCAAAGAGGGAGAGTTGAACACCTTTTGACGGGACAGGTATGTCATTGGTGTAGGTGTTGTATAATAGATGGGCGAGTATCGAGTATCGAGCCCTGAGGGACTCCCGCCCTGAGGGGGCGGGGGGTGGAGAGCGTACTTTCGTGTTTAAAACGAAAGGTGCGATCTTGACCATTGTAAACCTCTTTTTAAAAAACTAAGGACCTACCTGTGCCCTGCTTGTATATTTTTGAGATTTGCGTATTTGTACGAGCTCATCCAGAATATTTTAAAAGAAATAATAAAATGTTTAATTGCAGAGGACGATATAAACATAAACTATAAGTACCTGCTCAACGACTTAATATATTTTCAAAAAATGTTTATTGTATAGCTGTGCGTATCTATAATAAAATACCAAATAATATTAAGAACTTGACATTTAGACTATTTAAAATAAATTTATTTAATTATTTATTAGACAAGAGTTACTCCTCATTAAATGAATATTTATCATAGATTTAAGTCATTAGCTTAAATAATTATTGTTATAAGTTTTTCATTGTTGATTTTGACATTTTAAATTTATTAATTGATAGTTTGATTAAGGTCTGATTATATGACGTCGCAAAGATTTGCACACCGTTTGACACGGTTAAATATGCTGTACCTACTTAAATAATTATAACACCTATTGTATCGACCATATTTTGCAAATAAATTGATTGATTAAGATAGGAGCCGACTAGTTTGACTAGTCGGTCAGGTAAGCCTGTGTTGTACAGCTTATAAATGAGACCCGCGTGCCAGACATTATCGAAAGCCTTGGCTACGTCAAAAGATACCGCGAGTGTTTTAAGTCGTCTAGGGTAGAAGCCGTCGAGTATGTACTCGACGATTCGGTGGACTTGCTGAGGGCACGAGTGCTTGGCTCGAAAGCCGAATTGGTGGGGGATAATGAGGGAGTCACCGTCTGCTGGGAAACGGTGGTCCTTCATTCGAGCGAGTATGACTCTCTCGAGAAGTTTAGCTATGGCTTGGAGTAGGCTGGGTCTGTGATTAGCCTGGATATTCAAAGGTTTACCCAGCTTGAGAATGCCTATGACTGTAGCTTCTTTCCAAGCTTTTGGAAAGTAGCTAAGGTCGAAGCAGGCATTGAGGTAAGCACATGCCGAGGCAGCTGCTTAAGTGCGTGGTTGGAAAATCCACCCGCATCTGGGGCCTTCTTGGATTTCTGGCTTCTGATGAGGAAAAGAATCTCATCGTTAGACAATGAAATGGGGTCTGCGGTGACTGGACGGGAGTCTTTGCGGAGGACTTCGCCTACCATCGCCTGGATGTGCGATGGGTCTGTGGGTTGGGTACTCGGGGATCTTTGTGAAGCAATGCTGTCGGCAAAACATTCAGCTTTCTCGTCGTCCTCGAAGGCGATAGTGCCATCGGGACGAAACAACGGAGGGGTGTAAGTTCGGGCGTCTAGTCGGAGGGCTTTCGCCATCCTTATAGTACGCAGTGTGGAACGAAGAGATATTAATCATAAGATCGTCCCTTTGAACGTCTCTGTATTCCACGATGGTGGAGTCGACCTTACGTTGTAACCGGTTTGCAGCTAGCCTGTAGGCGTTGTTTAGTTAGGTATAAATAGCTTGAACTGTAATACTACCAACTATTGCATACCCCCTTCCCTAATCGGGTGTCGCTCCGACGGAGGCTGCTTAGGTTTCCCATGTCACAGCCGTGAAGGTAGTTTTTAGTCGGTAGGTACCACTCTGGAGAGTCCCACATCACCCCGCAGACGGCTGCGGAGGTATGCATGACGCATCTTCAACCTTCCTCCCCGCGGAGGATGCTGCTTAGGCGGCCAAAAAAATACTACCAACATGGCAGGAGATGTGCCTTCAGGCTATGGTATGCATATTCTGCTCCTTAGGGACCTCTTCAACTAGTGAAGGTTAGCCATGTTCATGTTTATGTTGTTCAACGTTTTCAGTTACGTACTTAATAATTCGCTATTCGACAAAAAATTACGTGAAAAAAGTTAGGAAGTAATTTTCCTAATTTAAAACTGTTTGGGTCGTTAGTCTTTCTAACGTCGTTTCTTTACGTTTCTCTGTCCCAGCTATATTCCATTATCAAATTTAAATTGTTGCACTTATTGCTGTTTAATTAGGAACATGTTTCTATCTTATTCACCTATTATTGGCAAGATGAAAGTCATTTATATCGCCATAAGCAGTTGTAACGATAGCTATGTAACTCACGTATCCAGGAGGTGGAGGCAGATCTTTTCGGTCTGTATAAAAAAATTCTGAAACTATATTAAGTAGTCTAAAAATCAGAAGCTGAAAATTGTTTTGAAATGAAATGAAATGAAATATTTATTTCTCAACATTGACAATTACTTGTTTAAGTACTTTTTTTACTTTAAGTACTTTAATTGTGTAAGTACTTTTCATAACTTTGTGACAGATTTTTGAGAGTGGTAGCTCTTTAAGGGCTGAAAAACAAAATAAAACATAGTTCAGTATTTTTTTCAAAATCATATCAAAGATTAGAAATTTCGGGATTTTTCAGAAGACGTTCTCATAAAACTGGCACACTCTTAGGCTATAAATTGATGAAATGCGCTGATTACAAACTAAATTGTATTAAAATAAGTCAGTAAGAGGATACTGCTATTTATAGTATTTATTTAAGGTATTATCAAGATCTTTTATCCTACAAACAATGAATCACTTTAAACAGACGCACAAAGCACGTAAACAAAGGTTGGTCCTAAATGTACTGATTGTAATAAATCTAAAGGATTTTCCCTATTTTCTGAGTTCGAAATGACGCAGTACCGAGTTTTGTTGACAATGTTGCGTAAGCGCACTTGACGTAATACTTTGTACGTAAACACCGTAAAAGTGGGCCGAGTCGATGGTGTTCTTTGAATTAATATCCAGCCTAGTTAATGGTCATATTGTACATAATTTCATAAGTACTCTTGCATTTGATAGTGTGACGCGAAATCGTCAATTGTGGATGAGTTTATTCGTGTCCTTCAAGCGCGCTAGTGATCCACTTAAAGATGGATGGCATAAACATAATTAATGGAAAAAATAAATTCTGTTTTGCTGTTTTGTTGCTATTATGTGTTTTGAAATACAGTATAATCATATCGGGCAAAACAAGCTTCGAACATTTTACTACTGTCAAATCCACTTACTATTTACTGGAACGAAGTCACACAAAAAGGAGTAAATGTGATAATACAAAGCCTTTTATAAATACTTTTGCATTACTAAAGCCATTATGTCTAATAAGTTCCTTTCAAAAATATAATGTAGAGAAAGTAAACAAGTCTGTACCCGTTTGTCACGGCTTTCGGATTGTGCATTAGACAAAATTAAGCGTAGAACATTATAGAGATAGTCTTTGCCAAATTTTAAAAGAAAGAAAGTTGTTTGAAGCAATAATGTATCAAGAAAAAGTTTTAAGGGAATATTACAGTCAAATACAACAGCAAAAATAATAAATGCGGCACGTACGTACTCCTGGATAACCCATTTATAAAACAAAAGCTTATAATACACCCTTACGTGTGGATGTATATTTGTTACCTTTCACGCAATGACTAGTTTACAAATTCAATGAGTTACATCAAGATAAGTAGTGACTTCCAGCGGGACGTTTAGTGTCACTTCAAACCGCAACATTAAGCTATGCAGATTTTTGATAGATGCATAATTTTATTTTTTCACCTGATACATTTATGCTATTACTCGTATAAAGGGTTAAGTCCATTTTAGGCCGTCAGTAAGCTTTTTGTTTCAGCACTTAATGGACGAATCGAATGCACGATAATTCGTATCATTTATGGAAATGATTATTTAAAAATTTTTATTTCCCAATAAGATTATCTCAATTAATAGGAAACTGAAAGTGAGGAGTCTCCGTACGATAGCTGCGCAACGTTAGGGTTACCGATTCAATGCAAAAGAAGTTTTGCTGGTGGCTTATTCTTAAGATAAAGGCATAAAGGTTTTTATAAACAGTAAAGTAAGCATATAAAGTATACATTTAAAACTAAATAAATAATATCAAAATATCATATTACAAACTTAATTATGTTAATTGTATAATTTTGCAAAGCATTATTTCGGTTGCAACTATAACTTTTTGTGAGTTTTGTTTTTTTTTTAGTTCGGGATCCCTATCACCAAACTTCAAAATTCAAATACGTCAACCCAATATTCGCTCTGTTATTTTGCAACAACTGGATGTGTTCTTTCGGTTTTCCTTTTTTTTTGACTTTTTTTCTTCCCATGTTATTTCCTTTTTGATTTTCCTTTATATTAGAACGTATTTTATCATAAAATAAACTAAATTATCCAAAAAAACTCTCCTGTGTTAGACAATAAGAACTCAAGCTAAAAACAAGCTTCATAAGCGCAGAAGGTTAAGCTTGTTCGCGTCTATTAAAGTTGCACGGGGCTAGCATAATTACCCGAGAAGTTGTCTAATCGCGACAAACACTCGCTTCGGGTCGACAGTAATGTGGCTCAGTATCGTCAGTTTCTCGCATTTTGCGACCTCCTCGACTTGTCGCAGGTAGATACCTCTTCCTTTAAAAGCCTTTAGGCTAGTTTAATGTATATTCACAGGTCTCGGTCTGCGTGCGTTCTCGAGCGCACGTCGATCGCAGACGCCTTCCCGCTCTATTAGCCCCCGCGCTAATTGAGCACCCAAATTTCACTGGTTGTTGTTGTAATATATAATTTCATAGTTGTATACCGTAATAAGTTTCTAACGCCGTTTTCACGGCGGACAGTGGGTCGTTAACCGTACTTCTAATAAGTTTCTAACGCCGTTTTCACGGCGGATAGTGGGTTGTTAACCGTACTTCGTGGAACGTGAGCTTCGTCGACGGGGTTTCGTCGTTCCAGGACTTCAAGTTCCGTGTTCGAGTAAGTTATCCGCGTCGTCCTCAACCGCCCTACTGCGTGTAGGGTGGTTTTTAGGAAGTTAGTCATCGTTGATAGGTTCATAGTATATATATTTATATATTGTCGTCCCTCCCCAACCCCTCCGCAATGGCTTCCCTAAGCCCTGAGGAGCTTCTGAATAAGCTGATCGATGATTACGACGCCCAAGGCACTCACTGCCCCCCTCATATGATTCGCACACTGCAATCATTTCTCCCTCTAATCATGGCACTGTTCACACCGGCCCCTCAGGCCACCTCCGTCCCTCAGACCGCTCTGGTCTTAGGCCCTCCCGCGTCCCCTTCCTCCAGTGACATGGAGTGCGAAGTAGACGCCCCTCCGCGCCGCAAGCGCGCACCCGCGACCGAGTCATCCTCGGACGCCACCCCAACTGGCCCTGAGTCTCCCTCCTTTACGCTTGTTAAGAAGCGCTCTAAGAAGCGTTCGAAACAAGACCCGGCGCCCTCGACGCCCGTCCCTACACCCCCTGCGGCGTCTTCAACGCCAGCTGCCCCGGTGTCTTCAACACCCGCTCCGGCCCCAACTTCTGTCAAGGCCAAGGTCCCACCACCCGTTTTCCTTCGGGAAAAGGGTAAATGGACTGAGGTCTCGACATTGTGCAATGAGCACAAAATCCATTACATCCGAGCAGCCAACTCGGGTGAATCTATTAAAATCTTAGTCTCGTCGATAGACGACTTTCGTGCTTTATCAAAGCTCCTCACCGATAAGCAATATGCTTATCACACTTATGCTCTGTCAGAAGAGCGTAAGATCAGAGCGGTACTCAGGGGAGTCCCGTTCGAATTATCGAACGAGGCTATCCTGGAGGATCTGCAGTCCCAAGGCTTCCTGGCACTCGCGGTGCATAAAATGCACAGCAAGTACGGGAGACAACACCCTCTCGCTTTGGTGGTTCTCGCCAACGTCCCCAAGTCCAGGGAGATCCTCAAAGGGGTTAGCACTATATGCGGCCTCTCTGGGATCTCGATCGAGGCGCCTCATCGCCGCGGTCATCCCGGCCAGTGCCATCGGTGCCAGTTGTACGGGCACGCGGCGGCCAACTGCCGCGCACCGCCCAGGTGCATCAAGTGCCTGGTCCCGCACTTCACTAAGGAGTGCAATCGCACTCCTGAAACTCCCTCTCCTCCCGATTGCGTGCTTTGTGGCCAGTCCGGCCACACCGCAAATTACAAGGGCTGCCCTCGTGCAACCCGTTGTATGCGCTCCAATTTCAAAAGGGCGGCACCCAAACAGGCCCCGCGCCTTTCTCAAGAAAACTTTCACCCGCTGCGTAGCCGGGTTCCTCCGGCTGCAAAGCCTACACAGTCTAGGCCTGCCCCAGAAAACTGGAGGCAGCGCCCCGCATCGAATCCCATCCCGGCTCCTCGCCCATACAAACCCACTCCTCAATCCTCCGTAGCAGACGATATGCGTATCGTCTGCGACGCTATGAAAAATATCGATGTTAGTGAAATCGCAGTCTTAGCCCGTAAACTTAGGGCTTCACGTACTCCGACAGAGCGTTTGCTAGCTCTGGCGGAGCACAGTTCCCTTCTCAATTCATTATAGGTTCATTTAAATGAATTGATCCCTAAATCATGCTTCGGCCGACCTCTGCCCAGCCCCGGCTTCACCGGAGGCTGCCCAGAACGGCCACCAACTCATGTCCCTTTGAGCACCTTCAGTGCAACTTTCAATACAGGCGGAAGACCCGCTAGCGGGTCTCCGCCAGCGCGCCCAACTTCCCGACGGGTGTCGCTTCCGATGAAGGCTAAAGGTATACGCTTACCACAGCCAACAGGTGGTTTTTAGTGGGTAGGTGCCATTCTGGTGAGTCCCACATAACCCCCCCGCAGAGGAATTTACCTGCGGGCGGGTATGCATGACGCATCTTCCACCTCCCTCCCGTGAGGGTGCCTCGGCAGCAAAAAAAAATTAATGTATAAATGTGTTTTCTTTCTATATTCCAACTAAGATTTGAACACGTGACTCTAGTGTTGTACGTAAGATTTCCTTTGACTTCATTATTTAATTTAAATACCAAAACAAAAAAGTTAGTTCAATAACCTTTTAAATATGGTTTATGACTATATAGTCAATCTATTAAAAATAATCATGACGGTATTATATTTTCTAAGAAATCATAAATAAGATAAGGCCGTTAACAGATTTCTTTTATTGCGCATTTTAACGTCAACTTTTACGTAATCAGACACATTCTGTTTGCTGTCAAAAAGTCATTATAACTTGGTGGACAATAACAGTTTGACATACAAAAAATCAACCGGCAATATTTCAGCAGCTCTCTCTAATCCTTTTCCCGAAAGGGAGTCCTAGTTATAATTATAATCTTTAAAACTTCTCAGCTTGAATCTTCCATCTCATCTCCTGTCCTTATTAATGTCTGAAATATGTAGGCAGGAGGGTATTTGTGGATATTTTCGGAGGACCCCGGAGACGGTCGAGGGTCTTAAGATTTATGTTGGAATAGAGTCCCATCCAACCGCTCCGATATTGGGATGGTGCGAAGAGTAGGGAATGGCGATTTTTAGCATTTAAAGTACCTTGGTGTTTGGGTAAAGTTAGAAGGTTTTATAAAAGGTTCAAAGCCTTGCGTTACTCTATGTTAATCTCTTATTAATACTCATAAAGATAATAATATAAAGGTTATTGCTTTGAAAAATAACAATCCTATTTTTTTTTAAACCTAAAAACAATTAATTATTGTTCATGTTGTCTATTGAATAAAATTGTCTATTAAATAAAATTACATGTGTTTTTGTCAATCTTATATATGTTTGTTTATTCTATGTATTTGCGAAATAAAAACTGTGAGATTCAGCGGTACGAGATCTTATATAAACTTATCACAAATTTGCTTCTATTTAGGTACAGTAAATAGAATACGAACCATGTAAATATAATGACAGATTGATAATGGATAAAAATCTATATCATCATTGTAAAGAAAAAACTAAAAAATTTTTTTATCTTCTTCGTTTGTTTCTGCCACAAATAAAAACAAAATGTTGATTCTACGGTTTTATCATAAAGGCTTGATTGTCAACGTGATATTAACTACCAATGCCCTATCTAGATTAATTATTAATCTGTACGAAGGGCCCTCTACCCGGGTTGCTTTATTTCATCCGTAATATTTATAATATTAAAGTAGAAAATGCAACAAATTACAATGTTACAGAATATATTTAACTATGGACTGACTTTTATTATTAATATACATTTTTTGTGTAATTGTAAAACTTACAATTAAAAGTAAAACGAGTCAGATTACATTTGTGCACTGCATTTGTGTAATTACTTTTACTTATTGTTATAATTTGTGTTAAGTTTGTTTGTGTAGTATATATAATTATTTGTGTATACATGATCAATAAACTCGGAAACCACTATACCAGCATTAATACATATTCGAGAAGAAACAAATGCTATATTGTAACCATAAATTATATTAGGATCACAAGTTATAAGAGTAACATCACTTCGGAGCTTTAGTACTGTTGAGGAGGGCGACGGCTGGGTCCCGCGTTGACCCTGCGAACGGGGCTGTCTGAGGATGTTCGTCGTTTGGATAGTTTATGGGTGGCAGACCTGCCGCGCTAACAGATGCAGATAAGAATAATTTTGTATAGAAATAAAGAGACAGTTTAACTTTATTAAAAAAAAAGGTTTCCCTGAAGTTTCTTGGTTTTTCTGAACGGGTGGTAGTCATGTTTCATATAACGTCAACAAGAATAAGTAATTGTCTATGTTGAGAAATAGATATTTGAATTTGAATCTAGTATTTTACGAAAGACAAAATTTAGGCCCCTAATTTTTTTTAAATGTCAAGTTCTTCTCATGTAACTTGGCCCACAGCCGCTCAACCTCACACCCTCACCGGCAAAGGGCAACTCATTTCTCTCGGAAGGTTTTTCCTCGGTAAGTTCATTGAAGCGGTAGGTGGCAGCACTGGCCCGATGTGTTTGTATTGATTTAATATGTATCTTCCTTTGTTACGGTTCCTGTATGTAAAGTATTACTTCCATTTTTGTGTTTAAATATAATTTAGGTGCGTAGCAATAATAAGATACATATAATGTGTATATACAAGATAAATCAATCAAAATGATCAAAATGCTAAAAGATAAAAAACATTTGCTGGAAGTTATGGTTTCTTGCAGAGATAACAGTGGAGTCATCAGATCGCCACTGATGACCCCTTTACTTGTGGCGTTAATAAAAAATCAAATTTAAAAAAAGGAAATCTCTGGGGTGTCTGTTCGAAGTCAGTTTGCTGGGTTTAATAAAGACATTTGTTTATTTATAGATTAGGGTTTAAAACAATTTTTAAGTTTTTATCATCTGCTTGAAAAGCATAGCCTTCAGGTTCTGATCACAAATACAATTTTATCAGAAGCCTCTACAGAATACTGTAATTTGGAATGTTATATTAGATACAAAACACGCGGTAACTAGTTTTCTGAAATCTTTTGTGATTTGTTCACAACAATCATAACAGGAAAATCGTAAATTTTTAATAACCAGTGTATATTGGAACAGTAACCGATCTTCTATTGATATTTCACAAACAGAAATCTCCTTAGATTACGAATTTTAAAACATCATTACTATTTTAAAAATAGCTCACTACACGAATTATGTGACACCAAAGCTGTTACGAATGATCTCAAAAAGAATGAAGGGGCACTTAGAATAATGAAAATATATACAATGTGTGACCAAAGTAAGTAGTTCATAAAAAATCGGTTTTTGCCAGGATGCGAATCCGAAACTTTTTGAATAGAAGACGTAATAATTACCATTTATTAAATCGGCACTAGCCAATGCCCAAGACCTAGCTCGCGTATCTCTTGGGAACACTTGAAACTTGGGTTTTTTTCTGGATGAAACGTACCCTTGACCTTTTCAGTACCTCATCTCATCATCAATAAACAAACAAATAAACGGACTTGCGTATTTAAAATATCAGCATTCTGTAAATTATATGAAGTGTTATCCAATTAGATTCTCGGGATGACGTAGCAACACGTGGCCATAAAATTTTCCTTGAGAGGTTATTTCTGTTAAGCATTTTAAAAATCTTGGAATCGAGCCTCTTATTAACAAGGTCTAAACAGGAAAATTGTTATCTATCTATAAATAACTTTGCTAAGAACTGTGTGGGTTTCATTTTTAATACAAAAAAGAATAATGAAATAATATAGTTCTGGTGGAAAACTGATCATAGAAAACTAGATCATCTAGTCGAGGTCGCAGCTGAAGAAAGACAAAAATGTAGATGCGCAGATCCTCGGGCCACGGGTCTAGCGAACTAGAAGAACGGGTGGGATGTGGCTTCCCTCTTCACCGTTACTAGTAATAATAAAAACGACGCTGCGAAAGAAATGCTACTCAATACGTTGGGCGCTTAGTTAGCTATATAAATACTGGCTTAAAATATCGAAATATATTATAATAATGACGAAGTAAATGGCGTCACGATTGACAGTCTTATAGATGACTGGTCGAGTAACACGACAAAATAGTGAAACTAACATCCGTTGGCTCGTTGGACGATGTGAAAATACCTTGATTGAGTAATTGGGTATTTGACCAAATTGTATTTGACATATTAAAATAGTTTATCAACAGTATAGAAATATTACAGAAGAACAGTATGTATTTTTTTTTTTTTTTTTTTTGCTGCCGAGGCACCCTCACGGGAGGGAGGTGGAAGATGCGTCATGCATACCCGCCCGCAGGTAAATTCCTCTGCGGGGGGGTTATGTGGGACGGGACTCACCAGAATGGCACCTACCCACTAAAAACCACCTGTTGGCTGTAGTTATTACCGTTAGCCTTCATCGGAAGCGACACCCGTCGGGAAGTTGGGCGCGCTGGCGGAGACCCGCTAGCGGGTCTTCCGCCTGTAGTGAAAGTTGCACTGAAGGTGCTCAAAGGGACATGAGTTGGTGGCCGTTCTGGGCAGCCTCCGGTGAAGCCGGGGCTGGGCAGAGGTCGGCCGAAGCATGATTTAGGGATCAATTCATTTAAATGAACCTACAATGAATTGAGAAGGGAACTATGCTCCGCCAGAGCTAGCAAACGCTCTGTCGGAGTACGTGAAGCCCTAAGTTTACGGGCTAAGACTGCGATTTCACTAACATCGACATTTTTTATAGCGTCGCAGACGATACGCATATCGTCTGCTACGGAGGATTGAGGAGTGGGTTTGTATGGGCGAGGAGCCGGGATGGGATTCGATGTGGGGCGCTGCCTCCAGTTTTCTGGGGCAGGCCTGGGCTGTGCAGGCTTAGAAGCCGGAGGAACCCGGCTACGCAGCGGCGGAAAGTTTTCTTGAGAAAGGCGCGGGGCCTGTTTGGGCGCCGCCCTTTTGAAATTGGAACGCATACAACGGGGTGCACGAGGGCAGCCCTTGTAATTTGCGGTGTGGCCGGACTGGCCACAAAGCACGCAATCGGGAGGAGAGGGAGTTTCAGGAGTGCGATTGCACTCCTTAGTGAAGTGCGGGACCAGGCACTTGACGCACCTGGGCGGTGCGCGGCAGTTGGCTGCCGCGTGCCCGTACAATTGGCACCGATGGCACACGATCCCAGAGAGGCCGCAAATAGAGCTAACCCCTTTCAGGATCTCTCTGGACTTGGGGACGTTGGCGAGAATCACCAAAGCGAGAGGGTGTTGCCTCCCGTACTTGCTGTGCATTTTATGCACCGCGAGTGCCGG
This sequence comes from Marasmarcha lunaedactyla, assembly GCA_923062675.1. Lineage (NCBI taxonomy): Eukaryota > Metazoa > Arthropoda > Insecta > Lepidoptera > Pterophoridae > Marasmarcha > Marasmarcha lunaedactyla. The sequence goes on from OV281344.1 coordinate 5,785,718, forward strand.
GAAGCCTTGGGACTGCAGATCCTCCAGGATGGCCTCGTTCGATAATTCGAACGGGATTCCCCTGAGTACCGCTCTGATCTTACGCTCTTCTGACAGAGCATAAGTGTGATAAGCATATTGCTTATCGGTGAGGAGCTTAGTCAAAGCTCGGAAACCGTCTATCGACGAGACAGTGATTTTAATAGATTCACCCGAGTTTACCGCTCGGGTGTAAAGGATCTTGTGCTCATTGCACAATGCCGAGACCTCAGTCCATTTACCCTTTTCCCGAAGGAAAACGGGTGGTGGGACCTTGGCCTTGACAGAAGTCGGGGCCGGAGCGGGTGTTGAAGACACCGGGGCAGCTGGCGTTGAAGACGCCGCAGGGGGTGTAGGGACGGGCGCCGAGGGCGCCGGGTCTTGTTTCGAGCGCTTCTTAGAGCGCTTCTTAACAAGGGTGAAAGAGGGAGGCTCATCAGGGCCAGTTGGGGTGGCATCCGAGGATGACTCGGTCGCGGGTGCGCGCTTGCGGCGCGGAGGGGCGTTTTCTTCGCACTCCATGTCACTGGAGGAAGGGGACGCGGGAGGGCCTAAGACCTGAGGGGTCTGGGGGACTGGGGTGGCCTGAGGGGCCATTGGTGGAATTAACGCCATGATATGCGGGATAAGAGAATCAAGGAAACGGAACTTGTCAGCATTTATATATATGCCTTCAGCACCGGTACTATCAACTAACTTCTTCCTAATCTCATCAGAGCTTAGGGAAGCCTTTGCGGAGGGGTTGGGGAGGGACAATATATGAACCTAACAACGATGACTAACTTCCTAAAACCACCCTACACGCAGTAGGGCGGTTGAGAACGACGCGGATAACTTACTCGAACACGGCACTTGGAGTCCTGGAACAACGAATTCCCGTCGACGAAGCTCACGTTCCACGAAGTACGGTTAACAAGCCACTATTCGCCGTGAAAACGGCGTTAGAAACTTATTAGAAGTACGGTTAACGAGCCACTGTCCGCCGTGAAAACGGCGTTAGAAACTTAATACGGTAAACTATGAAATTTGGGTGCTCAATTAGCGCGGGGGCTAAAAGAGCGGGAAGGCGTCTGCGATCGACGTGCGCTCGAGAACGCACGCAGACCGAGACTGTGAGAACAGTATGTAAACAATCAATAGTTTATCTATGAAGGAGCTGCTGCGAGTCACCGTAAAACGCTCCATACAAAACGGTACTAAGTTATGACGTCACAATGTGTAAATCATGCTTAAAATAGTATGGGCGTTTGGATAAAATATAAAATCGCTACGTAGATAATGCGTTTATATGCATACTGTCTTAATAAAAATTGCTATATTTACTGTCGATAAGCTAATAATAAAAAAAAAATTACATATTGTATTATAAGATTTTTGCTTCTTTTTTAAGTTTTCTAGTTTATATAATTTCGATATCAAATTTGAAACTTTATAAAATTTATAATATTTCTAATTTTCTAATTATTTTTATATAATAATTTATTTACAAAATAATTTATATTTTCTAAATCAATGATTAAAACTTGCATTATCAAATTACTGGTGTCAAATACCCAATTGTTCAACTTATTCACGGTGATAAATATTTAAACACTTCTCTTGATTTCACTGAAACATTATTTTCATGAACAAGCGGACATTGCAAATGTTCAGGAATGCGAAGCTTAAAAATTCCCAAAATTTTGTGTAGTTTCTTATCGGAAAGGATCTGAGCAGAACATTTACAAGTACATTCCTGAATAAACTGGTCATTGATTGATAGGGATAATTTGCAATTATAAGGATTTCTATAAGGATAATACTAGCGCAAGAGTTTTGCGGGACATAATTATCTATACAGAACTATTATAAATTACCATTAAACATTACTTAATAATATTTGTCACGTAATAAAAGTTTTTAATTCAAAAAAACTATCACAGACATGAATTAGTCGGAGGGGTCGCCGCGAAGGCTTCCACGGTGAAGACGCTTAGGCGCATGCAGGATCAGTGAAGACGCTCAGGCGCCGACTGGTGCTCTGGCGCATGCAGGATCAGCGAGAGCAGGAACAGGTGGTGCAGGTTGGATCAGCAGACAGGATCAGGCGTCAATGTCGGGGTTTTCAACATGAGGCAGCTTCAGGTAGTTGCAGATTCACCTTGACGCCAGAAGCGACAAGCGCAAAGTTTACCACGCTTTACGAATCCACGGAAGGGCGTGGGGAGAAAAATATACGAAGAGTCCTACTTTCTTTCAGTCCCGGTTTTGGACCTACCGAACCTAGCCACCTTAACATCCTTACCCAGGGTAATAGGATAGGGCTGGGAATGTCACGAAGATGTGCCTCTAAAACGAACAAGCACTGTACCGTGTCCGTAGGAGTGGTCCGAGTGCAATGACATCGGGTCTGTCGGTTTCTTTAAAACTGGAAGGGCCTTTAAAGCGAACCTGGTCAACGCTAGCTGGCATCGTAAGCACCAGCAGGTATCACCTAGCACTAGGGTCTAGCACAGACTGTTCCCAATTAAATTGACAACAAAAACCGAGCATAGACCGAACGGCTTTATGACTTAAACCAGTTTCATAACTGGGCTGCACTGAACAGTCTCTCAGGGCTGGAGTGAAAATGACAAAACGTAACCTCTGCGCTCAATACGGAGCCGGAGAGAGGGTGGAACGACCACGGTACGTTCGGTCGGGATCGAGCGCAGTGCGGGTCTGATTCTACCACTAAATTGAAAAGTCAGGCCTTAAATACCATACACCTATTTACTAATTTATAACTTTGCGTCGAACTAAATCTTGTGTTCAACACGTAATCAGGAAAATCTCTACGATTCAATAAAGCCGCTTTATTTATTTACAGTCGTATTAGTCAATAACATGAAGTGTTACAGCGCGAACGCAGCCATAAACATTTAATTATATTTATGGCATTTTACAACACTTTGTTGCATTAAATCAAAATGGCGCAAATCACATACACTAAATTGGAGAGGTGTTCAATTTGTTGCGTGGACAAGTTCCAGTAAAATATTATTTATATATTTTTTGCTTTTTAGCTTTTTAAACAAATAACTTCTTTTTTAGTGAATTCAAGCTCGTGTTAATTATAGAAATGAAATAACAAAAGGTGTAGTAAAAAGACATGAATACTTACTATAAATTAAAGATTGGAAAAGTCATTTCGCATCAATTTTTACAAAAAAGTGATTCTTTTGTATCAAACCGAACAAAAAGCGCGAAATAAATATTCAAATCCGACACCACGTTAACGAAGGTAAAACGTTACCTCAATAGTGAAATATATTTATCCTTTTGATTTTCGACATCGAAATAATAAAAAAATTACTTTTTGCCACATTTCAAAAAAAAAAATCTTAGTAAATTATTAGCAAAATCATCACGCAACTCTTCATAACCATTTAAAGCCATTAACATTATGTAAAATAAAAAAAATACTGTTCTAAAGTACCAAAAACATTGATATTCTTAATGTATACACTGACAGCTTACAATACTCGAGGGGATCTTAGTATTCTCATACTAGCTTTCGTTCATGATTTTGTATGTGTAAATTACTGTTTCCAATAAAATAACTGATTGAAGGTATAACCATATATACCAAATTTTATTTAAATCGGTACAGAGGTTTTAACGCTATCGAGTAACAAACATCAAAACACACAGGCATACACAAAATTGGAACGATTAGTATAACGAACTTGAACGCAAGCTGCGAGCGCAAGCGCACGCGCACGTGGCATAGATCCTTTCCGCCATTTAACAGCAGGTAAAACCTTTTTTTATCAAATTTTAAATGTGGAATCTTCCAGGCGGTTTTCGGTCACAGTAGTTAACGTATTTAAGTGAGTTTTATTTATTTTAATGTTGATGTTATTGCTAGTTTCGGTGATTATTGAAGGCGTATCAATGTAGTTGGTTTGAAATGGTTAAAGTATATCGTTTGAATGATTTCGTATCAATGATTTGGGTGTTGTTTCATTTATTGATTTTTAAATTTTATATTGTAGTAACAAAACCTTTTCATCTATTTTTATTTATAGAGTTACTTATCTTAGAGTTGATGTACGATAACGTTAAAAACAATTACAACTCAACTTAAGAAGACACGTGCTTAATTCTTTACTTAACACGCACCGCCTTTTTTATTCTTCTGAATTTTACTAGCAGATTTACAATGTATTGATTATATTTTATGAAGACGTAGCTAATAGGTTGAAATTACCAAAGTACCAAAGCATACTAAGACTAATCTCAGCTCAATGGTCAAATAAAAAGCGACTTTGTTACATACTATATAGTGTAGAAAATCTAAGTTAAGTCTAAGCACACTTTTTAAATCCTTATCTACTTACAGATAATGTACCCTTCTAAAGTTAAAGGGATGTTTTAAATTCGTTCAGGACAGTTACAGTTTAGTGATAACAAATAAACAAATAATTCAAGTAATGCCCTAAATAATATTATTAGCTTACAAAATAAACGTTAGTCTAATTTGACTAGAAATGGTAGTGTCTTTTTTAGAGCTGGCCTGCGTCCTTCCCAGTTTGCAGCTCAGATAAAGTCAAATAATTACCAAATAAATTGAATAAGTGTTCAGCATAACATTGTACACATCTTTACACTCCACACGAGGACCACCTAACAAACTGCTGAACAAAAACAAGTCAAACCGATCCAAATGTTTTATAATTCGGTCTGCGATACGGGTGCTACATTCCAACAGCCTAATTTGTGGTCCTTTCTCTGTTTTATGTTTTTTGCTGGGAAAGGAAGGTGCCGACTGTAGCAAAGGATTTTTTGCCGATGACAAAAGGATACCCTAACGGTATCGATGGCGCAGGCGCAGGCGCATCTTGCTCGGTCACTTAGTTTGGTGCTTATGGGAACTATTTTTGAATATTTATTTGATTATTAGTTTTTGTCTGTGGCTCTGCTTGAGTTTCGTTCTCGAGCAGTCCATTTTTATACATAAAAAGAAACGCTTGTGTTCTGCCCTGTACTTCTGATGTACGCAAAATTTCATGTAGATCGGTTGTGTTTTTAAGACCTGAGTGTACGCAAATAAAACAAACCACTTTCGCATTAATTATATTTAAAGTGTTTCGTAAAACTGTTTCTTTTGTCGTTTGACTTTTTATATATTTAACTTAAATGAAGTCAAGATAAAACCTTGGTTTCCAGTTTATAAAACATCGATTAACTTAATTATTAATCGTTACAGTACAATACGAAACCCGAAATAATTTTTTTCTAATTTGGAGGAGATTCAAAAATGGAGCAAATCTTGCAGATTTATTTCACTAATGGTTGCTTGTTCGTGTTGTACATTTCCCTCGAGATGCCTTCTCCGCTGTAGGATAATTTAAATACAGACTGTACAATAACTTTATTATAAAATACTTTTTTAGGGATTTCAGAAATTAGTAAATAATTTTTTTGACCCTATGGAATTTACGACCCCAGTATTTATTCAAGTCCTGTAATAAATAGTTAAAATGAAAAAAAAAAAAAAACAATAGCTTCGACAATTAGCGTGCTATTTGTTTAACTTGTTTTGCTTTACAATAAATAGATATAGTATTAGTTACTTACGCATCTCCATAATTAGACATATCATCACAGAGACGCCTTAACAAAAGTTTGTAGGGTGGAATCCGAACCCTAAAAAGCAATGCATCTACCTATTTTTGGACTAAGAATAAATATTTTCAAATAAGGAAGTTTAGTTCCGTATCCAAACCAATATGACGACCGAAATAACTTCATTGCACCACGTTTAGGCGACGGAGAGTGATCGCCCTCACACTACTATTTTAGTAACTGATGGATAACTTCAATAGAAAACATAAAATCAGAATCAGGTTTAAAAGTTGAATATATTTGAATTACATATTTCCAGAAAAGTTCAGAAATCGTTTTGATCGTAGTTAAATTGCCATTATTTATTAACTGTATTAGCACAGGTCTGTAGTTTTATACTTATAATTAAACAAATAACGAAGCAGTATAAAACATAAACTCTATGGTTAACAATTTAGCGAGTAAAACCGCACAATCTTCGCTTTTTGAAACAAAGCAATATAGTTAAATGAGTCATCAAGTTTAATTGTGTCCGATGCTCAAGAACAAAAGACGGCCGAGGTTTTCATATGTATCCGTATAAATTAAAGACAATGAATATCTTGTTTCTGTATAAAAAAGTGTTTTTGGTGTGACATGTAAACATAAACAGTGGGAGGGCAACCATTGATGAGGCGGGCGAGGGCGCCCTGTGGCTTCCGAATGTTGACGCGTATTCGTTGGACTTCTTATATCTAGTTTCATTTGTAATATTTGAGTATAGAGTAAAATATATTGAAAGTAGTCTTTAGTTTCTGAATGTGGAGAGGTTTGCGCTTAAATTTATAGGAAGCAAGCTTGATCAGAGTTCGAAAGCAAGTTCTATTTCTTTGCTAAATTATGGACTAGAAAATGTTTATTTACAGTCTTGTTTTTGGAACCTGCCAAACTCGCTGCAAACTCTCCGAGACAAGATAATGCAAACCTCGAAGTCTCAATTAGATCTAACTGTCTAAAAGTATTAAGTTTAAGCAAAGCACTGTTCCCCGTAATGATATAAATAAATTTAAATTATGAACAGCCGCGCTTGGCTACCGGAAAAACGAAAGCTAAATAGGCCAGAGGATGGCAAGCTACCTAATTGTAAATTAAAAAGTTCTCGGAGTTACGACACCATAGTCCACAGTGACACCCCGTAGTCTAAATGGGGTGAAGTCGAGGGTGAGACGGGAGCTCACCCCATTCAACCCCCGGGGTGGGAGTGGAGTCCGTGGAAAGCGTGTGACATTTTGTTTTAAAATATTGTCCGCGCGAATACATTCACGTGGATCATTTTTAATCGTCTCTTTTAGGTTTTTTTCGAGTTTTAACTCTCCGAATAAAATAAAAAGTTTTTACATTTTACAGTTCTAGCAACGGGCTGGCGGTGTTTGTTTTGATGACTTGCTATTTCCAATTATTGCTGAAGCTAAATCAATTGAAAATGATAGGAATTTCAACTTGCATCATCGTGCCGTTGAATCTTAAGCTTGCGTTTCAAAAAGGCAATCGACTACGTCCACTTGACAGCCACAGTCTTTCCAGACCTAATCTTTCGCCGTGGTTGTACTGTACTTTCTCCTCGGTATTCTTGTAAGTTTTTCTAAGCTGTGGCGGTAAAGTAAGGCGCACCAAATACTGTGATGTCAAGGCCGCCAGCTTTCCTGCGACATTCCGTTCGCCGTCGGGATATCTCACACTTAATATAGTTATATAATACTTTCTTCTCATTTAATATTCGGTTACACATGTTATAAGAAATTTATCGATTCTCTTTAATTGTAATGTTTAATTTTTGAATGTCTGAGGAAAATCATAGTTCTTGTTTTAGTTAGTGTTTACTAGAGTAGAGTGTGTGCAATAATTTAGTATGTCAATTTTACAACAAATTATCAACTTTACAATAAGTGAAAAGTACTAATAAAAAAAAATTATATAAAATCAAAACCGAAAAAAGTATAATAAAATTGATGTAAATAAGAGAGACAATTATCTGTAACGGGATTTTAGTCAGAGTTTCTCTCCTCACCCGCGACCCTCCCGGGACCTGTGTTGCCATGTTGACGATACAAATTTTCCATAAAATAAATTTTCACTGGAAAACTCCACGTCGATTCTTTTAAGATTTTTTGTTTTCGAGAAAATTTGGATTATACATTATTTTGACGTATCATTAGGCGTTAAGGATTTTGTTTTTGTTTACGTTCTCTATCAACAACAAAAACATTGTTCCCGTGGAAAATAACATCACTTTGTTATTAATCAGCAACTGATGCTTTTATTTCGATTTGAACTTTCACTGTGATAGAATTTTACATGTGCATCATCACTGAAAGAACATTTCAAATATTATAATGATGAATGTAATTGTTTACATTTCAATATAATCGTTGACAAAACTGTGACTTCTGCAGAACAAATAAATAACCAACACTTTAAATAAAAAGAAATTAAGCCCAAAAGCCCTAAAGTCGTCTAAGCACTGGCAACCCTGGGTAAGCGCGTCGCAGGCGGGCAGTGCACCTTATCGACTGCGGCGGCGACCAACCCCGGCGCGGCGCAACCATTACCAGGGGACCCTATTCTGAATACTTTCTTACTGGTTTTTTTGGGTAGAAGACTCACATGTTTTTATTTATTTACTTATAGTTTACAGTATATGTAATGGAAGCATTCGCAAATACCCGTAAAACGCTTCATAGAAAATGGGACTGTATTGTGACATCACAACTAAGTGACGTAGGCTCTAAATGTGTGGGAATAAGCACAATATAATTAAAAACAAAAAAATATTTATCCTTTCCCAAGTGTATTGTCCTAGTCAAAGATGTGTTAATGTCAATCTTTTTTTTACAAATTTATAACATAATATTTTCTCTTTTTTTTATAACTTCTTTTTCTTATCTTTTTATATCATTACTATTATTTTATTTACCAAGCAATTTTGACTGATAATAAGGTATATTTTTTTAATATTTACATATTCCAATCCGTTCATCTGCCCAATTGTTTTGGGTTTGGTATGTAAATAGTGTGACAAGACGTGAAGTGGCAACGAGCAACTTGTGAAGGAATGGCAGCTTAAGTACATAGGCGCATAAGCCTTTACGTTACTAGGCACGTCTGAAATATAACAAACAAGCAAAAATAACTAATAGCTCTCTATGATAGCAAAAATAATAGTATGAAACTAAACATAGCCAGTTACATAAGCCATATTTATATATTATTTCAAAATACAAGCACCCAAGTCTTCTAATAAAACAAAAAATATATAAGAGGTCTTTATTTGAAGCACAATGTTTGTTCCTGTAATGCAAGTTAAGTAAGTCAAGATAACTAACTATTTTTCATAACACATCTATATTCATTTTCCTAAAAATAAAACTAAAATTATGAGATTATGTTCAGGTCTCCCGCCTTCCAGAATAAGTCCCTCATTTGACAGTGTTGCCACTACAAGCTTGAAACTTGTGAACTTTTTGTTGACACACGAGCCTGAGATACACTTATTGTAGGCTCTTTTAAACTATAACGTCTCTTTAGTATTAATAAAAACGTGTAGGAGTGACATTGTTACGTTCTTGAATATCATAATAAAAATCGAAATATCGTTGTAGCTAGATAATAATCAAAAAATTACATAAAATCTTTATACCAACGCCGATTCGTTTATAATTCGAGATTCATAGCAGAGGCTTATTTTCATAAAAAGTTCGTCCCTTCAAACATAGTAATTTCTCTGGTAGGGGGTTGCGACCCCCTTCCCCTTCTCTTTGCCAATCTACTCCGGGTTGGCCTTTTAACGCAGTATATTGTCTCTCAAGTTAGATCTGTATTTACAGAATGGAATAAACCTAAAGGTTTTTCTTTGGTTTGTAATTTAACGTAGAATTTTTTTAGATTTATTTAAATACATTGTTTTTTAATCGTGATGTTATTTTTAAATGACAGATAAGTAATAATAATAAAGATTTTGATCGTTATTTATGTTTAATGCCCACGTTCTGATTTTATGCCTCTCATTTGACCGTACTAGCACTTTAATAGAACTTTCTAAAAGTTCCCGCGCAAATTGTTTCGTCTCGCCACCGTAAACAAATGCAAGTAGCGCCATCTTCAATATTTTAAACTAACTATTAAAATTGCATCTGCTTTCTCATTCATGCTTATAGTGATTTTGTATTAGCTGTTTTAAATACTAAAACAGGTAAATAAGGTACTTAATAAAATTATAAAAAGCATCAGTGCCTATAATATTATATTATTATCAAAAAAATTAAAACACCACAATGTCAGGTCCTTCTTTCATCAAAAACCCGTAATAATTATGAATGCAATCCGCAAGAAATGTCTTTTTAAAGTCGTGATTGCAAGCCAAACAATCCATATTCAAATCATCAGCAAACAAAAATCTCTATCGTTAACTTTTTAAATCTGTCCCGCGGCTCAGTAATACGTTATTGATATTTGTGAGCCGACTGGATAATAATATTTGTATACTATCAGCCAGGGTATCTTGAGCTACCGTGCCTCCCGCGCGCTGTGAAATATTTAAACTGTTCAAGGATTTTTTCGAGTTGGCAGGGGTCATTTATCGCTGGGTGGTGGATTGTGGTGCCCACAATGGATTGAGTGGTAGGGTCGAACACAATGAGCCCTACTGCGTAATTGTTAAGCCGAACGGGGGCTGCACACCCTGTCAACTGTTCCTTCATAGTAAATGGAATTTTGTTTTTGATTCTTAAATTCGACTAATTAAGTAGGAATGAATGAAATAAATTGATAACGAGGCTTTTCATTGTTAGCTGAATGTGATGAATTTTCGAACAGATTGGTTGATTCGTCGGTGTTTTGTAGAGTATGTATTTGATATTTTGTACAGTTCCTAGGTTTCCTGGTTTGGAGTAATTTTAAACTAAAGTCGGCATTAAAACGACTTTTGAACTAGTGTTGGAAAAATGTTTCTGCTACATTTGTTTAGGTTTTTTTGTCAATTTCGTACAGAAGAGAATCAGTTGAGGTTTTACTGCGCTTGAAATGTTCAAACATGTTTAAAATGTATCAAACTCAATTTACAAATAAATATATAATAACCTAAATAAAGGTAAGTGATTCGATACCAATCTCCGACACTACAATACGCTTTATCCCTTATTAATTATTTTATTGTTAGCATAAAGGATGCCGTAATAGTCTGAATAATAATATCATCGTGTAAAAGAACCCTGTACAACGACAACACAAGCGTAAAAATGACAAGCCGTGCTACCAATATGTTTGTGTGTATAACATTAGATTTATTCGACTAGGTCACCCACACACGGAAAGGCTACCCCGAAATGGGGTGAGCGCTGTGGGGACATCACTACTACAGGCGTAGGGCTGTCACCCGCCGTTTACGCGTCCATCTGGTCACGCACACAGACACACTATGAAAGGGAAAGCTACATTCTGTAAACAACTCTAGAGCGAAGAATGCTGTCCCTCTCTGTCACAAAGCCGTGTGTGTTTTGTGTCGGTGTGCTGTCGACACGATCCAACGAAGATTGTTCTGTGAAATTGCCAGGTAATAGGCTGAGGGACTATAGTATTACACTTACTTATTGGTGGGTTTACCCGCTGAACTGCCAAATCGAATTGAAAATTGGTGACGTATTAGCTTTACTGATTATAAATATTAACAACGATTAGTGTGATTTAGAGATACGTTTGAGCAATGTTAAGCTTGTTCCGTAAAGATGTAGTTTATTCACAATAATGTAAAAAAAAATTAGATACAAATAGTAAATATGTTTCTTCGTTCCTGAAATAAACGATAAAAAAAAACAAAATACCTTAAACGCTGCAATTACAAAAATATTCAAACCGTAATCAAATCCAAAACATCTCATCTAAAACAATACCAATTATTTTCCAATTTTACAAATTATTTATGATTGATGTCTCTCAGATATTTTTTCAGTTTATTTTGACGTCTAATGAAAAGAACAAGAGTGCGTTATGATTGCCGTTGACGTCACTTGGCAGGAGGCGTGACGTAGTAGACTTGATCTAAAGACGGCGCGCGGCGAGACACCTATTTGTGTACGACATCGTCGTCTGAGCAGTGCCACCCCTGGGTTGAGTCCGCACTAGTGATGCGCTAATCTTTGGTTAGTATTGTCGATTGTCGATAATTAGGTGGATTATTTTTGGTTAGTTAGCTAGAGTTAACCAGTTAACTAATAAAAATCAATAATATTGAATAATAGCAAAACGTGCACTAAACGCCCTTAACCTTCTTCTTAAGGTAATTTTTGGTGATTAAATTCTTTGTTTCAGTTTTTATTTGTTGTATCAACAAGAGAGTGTTACCATCTGAAAATGTAATCGAGTAAATTTTTAATTATGTGTGAATTTGTTTTCAAATTTATTTACTTATTCATTGAATAATACCTGAAAGTAATATTCGGAAAGAAAAAATAATAAACAAACTTGTAATAGTATACAATTAAACAATCAATACAAAATAATTAGCACTCGGTTTTTTAAAAGGTGGGTAATTCATCAAAAAATTAACATCGACTATAATCGGAAGTATCTTTTCGGCGATAAAATGAACACAGTCATCAAATATAGCGATAACATCCCCACAATACTATCCGAATTATGACTACGGTATTGTTAATTTGGACTCTGGAGTTGCCCCAAAATTTATTACAACTCCATCGATAAGGACCACACTATTGGCAATCGTTTGCGTGTGAAAGAGACGCTTAACCTCGAACTGTGGGGGTGTCATAAATAATTTTTACTTTCATGCTGACAAGGTCTTTTATCAACCACTCAAGTTATCCCAATTTCAGCTTTGTTTCGTTTGTTACAGGGTATATTTTTAAGTGGAGGAATTCTTGATGAAGTACAATGTGGTCTTGTAGTATGCGGAAACAGATCACGAGAGAGTGTCAGAAGCTTTCATCGTATTTAACGGAGATTACAATGGCTTTTTATTTGGTTTTTGAGTTAATAATTTCCTACTTCTCAAATAGATGCTAATTACTGCGGGGTTTTGTGCGGAGTTGAGATTAATCGTAGATATAATCTAGAGGTGATCTTTAAAGCAGGTACTTATTTATTTTTATATTTTTCTGTTGATTATTTCCATAACAACAAAATATTTTCCTTTATAAATACACTTTATATGTGTTGTTTGGTGATATGAAGTGTTTACGATACTTCAGCGACGCACAATTTCTGTAAATTTTCTGATAATTTACGCTTGAAACTGTTAGCGCCATCTCTTGGCCAAATTGTACATTAAAGCAACGTTTGTATAGCGTTAGGGTTTGCATTTTGTATTTTGATTATAAGAAAAATTATGAAGATGCTTTTAAAGTGTTTTCAAACTTTCTCCCTAGTTTTAGGTATAAGACCTAAAGGCTGGCTAGTAGTAGTAATTAATAATAAGATCTCAATATTTAAGATTTAGAAATAACGTTAATTTGGTCTAGCCTAAATTTGGTTCAATATATTTCAACAATACTGGGTGTAGGTAATAAACAAGAAATGTTTTTACTTTAGATTTAAATAGTATTTTATACCTACCATCCCTGTAATACAAATAAGGTTTAAACATAACAAGGCAATCGCAAATGTTAACCTATCGCAATTAGGTCATTTCAAATTAAGCAACAGATTCTGTAATTATTTAATTAAACATCCCAAGAAACAAAAAGAAGCCTTTTGCTTGGCGCTACGGCCACAACATTCATATCTTTCCCTCAATATTCGATATCGTTTCTGGCAGTAGCAGACCTGCTCGGAGTAGATGCTAATCATAATCGAATCTTCTAGAGATTTAAATGAAACGATCAATCAGCGACACAGCTTTGACTGATAGGCGGATCGACAAAAAATACCCTCTTTTTAGCTACGATGCTTGAATTGGTTTAAGGGAAAAATGAGGAGACTTTTTTCTAAGTAGTCGCATCGTCAGTATGGTTTATAATTTATGGTAATTGACACGTTGTTCTGAATCAATGGTATTAAATATTTAAAATCTTCCATGCTATCAAAAGATACAGAAGATTGCTATATCGTAGCAAATTTTATAATCAAAATCGATAACGACCCTATACGTGTATATGGAATACTAGTTTAACTTAATACTATTCCTCAATCAAGGAACAAACAATAGTGTGATTAAAAAAGATTACAACCTATAAACAAAACAAATGACCACTCAGTATGGGCCTGTGATAAATATTTATCTGCTTCTCCTTTTTTAAGACACTGTTCATATTTTTATCCGTATTTAATAATAATAATAACAATAATAAATCCCCAGACAAACACACCAACTGTATGGCCCCAAAGCAAGCAGAGCTTGTGTTATGGATGACCATACAGCGAACTGGGGGGGAACCTAGAATAAACATACATATGTAAATACAAACAGCCATGACCCGAGAACAAACATCTGTGTTCATCACACATATGAATGCCCCGGCCAGGACTCAAACCTGGGACCTTCGGCGTATGACTTTTTATACATAAACTAATGATGCACCATTACGGCATTAAAAACCGAGCGCTTGCCTTGATTAAATCATATATTTCTAATAGAAAACAGAAAGTTGCAATAAATGGAGAAAAATCATCAGGATCGGCAGTGACAATGGGTGTGCCCCAGGGCTCAGTTCTTGGTCCTTTCCTATTTTTAGTTTATATTAATGATCTGCCATCGGTCGTTAAGAATCAATGCGAGGTCATATTGTTTGCTGACGATACTTCCTTCTTGTTTAATATCAAAAGACAAGAAATTGACTATCGAGCGGTGAACAAATGCATCTCTAACACAGAGCAGTGGTTCTCAGCTAATAATTTGCTCCTCAATGAAAAAAAAACGAAATGTGTTAAATTTACATTGCCAAATGTCAAACAGGTAAACACAAACATTGTAGTTAAGAGCCAGGAACTGACTCCTGTAAACTCAACTGTATTTCTGGGCATAACCTTAGACGCCAAACTGCAGTGGGGACCGCATGTTGATGGTTTAGCGAAAAGCATTGGCTCTGCCGCATATGCTGTTAAAAAAATTAGACAAATTTCAAATGAAACAACTGCTCGATTAGTCTATTTTGGTTACTTCCACAGCCTCATGACATATGGTATTCTGCTGTGGGGGAGTGCTGCCGACATCGATGCTATATTTATTCTGCAGAAAAGGGCTGTTCGCGCAATCTATCAGCTCGGTCCAAGGGTGTCACTTAGAAGTAAATTTAAGGAAATAAATATTCTTACCTTCCATTCACAATATATTTTAGAAAATTTAATGTATGTTAAAAAGAACATAACCTTGTTCAAAAGAAAAAAAGATCTGCACAATGTTAACACAAGAGGAAGAAATATGCTGGTAGCTCATAATAGCAGGCTTCATAAAGTCACTAACTCATTTATGGGTCAATGTATACGCTTTTATAATAAGGTTCCTGAGGATATCCAAGGTCTTCCTACTGACAAATTCAAAGAAACTATAAAGGAGAAGTTGTGTGCTAGAGCATATTATAAACTATCCGATTATTTGGATGATAAAAGCCCTTGGGTATAATCCCCTCATTAACAGGATTGTACTAGTATTTGTAACAAAGCATGTGTAATGTGTCTGTTTGTGCGATGAGTTCTTCGTCCCGATGAATATCTAAAGCGTCATTGTCACTAAAGTACGTCTTCTTATGGTAGCGTCGGGTGACGGGTCGTTCACTTCCCTCTAATATGGTTGAGGAGGGCGATGGCTGGATCCCGCGTTAACTCGTGAACGGGTGCCGTTTGAGGGTGTTCGTCGTTTGGATACTTGGGGGGAGGGAGACTTGCCGAGCTAACAGATGCAGAAAAGAATAATTTAACTAAAATATACGCGATAATATCCGGTAAAAAAGTGTTTTATTTAAAGTATGCATCGCGAAAATTTAAGAACAGATTTAAGAATAATTTTGTATAGACATAAAGAGACTGTAAATTTATTTTGAAAAAAAAAATATACCCGTGAAGTTTCTTGCCAGTTCTTCTTCACGAAGGTTTTTTTTCGAACTGGTGGTAGAATCATGTTTTATTTGACGTCAATAAGAACAAGTAATTGTCAATGTTGAGAAATAAATATTTGAATTTGAATTTGAATTTGATGAAGTAAAACATCGTGAGGAACCGACCATAAAGGTAAGAAATTATTCCAAAAGTATGTGTAAATCTGCCAGCCTGCGGTAGACAAACGTGGTGGACTACAAATTACCTGTTATTCCACGACAAACACATCAACTGTATGGCCCCAAAGTAAGAAGCGCACGTGTTATGGGAACAAACAGCGAACTGGGGAAACTCAGAATAACCATACATATATAAATATTTCCAAACATCGACTGAATGAATGCCCCGACCAAGATTCGAACCTGGGACCTTCAGCCTATGAGGTAGGGCTACTACCATTGACGCCCCTCCGTGTTGGAGGCTGTCTTGGTGGTTGAGGGTGATCGTCAAATGAAGACAGACAGAATAAGGGCAAAAAAACCCGTAGAAATTTTATCGATCTCATTTGCGCATAATAATAATAATAATGATAATTAAAACACTTTATTGCTCACATATAAAGAAAAAAGACAGTACAACGTCAGGCATACAAAAATATTAGGTGGGCAAAGGCGGCCTTATCGCTAAAAGCGATCTCTTTCAAACAACCTTTGTGCCACGGAAATCTAGGAAGTATTCGGGAGTGAGCTTGTAATAAGAATACATACATATACATACAATACGTATGTATACAAACAAAATTCATATTGTAAATGTGGAAAGTATAAACATTTAACTATTTATATATATTAGGTCTTTACCTATGAAATTGCCGTTTTTCACGAAATAAATGAAGCGTAATTTTTTTATATATTTTTTATTTCTATTAATCAAAATAATCACCCATGCAATCAATGCATCTTTGCCAACGCATTGGTAGCTTATTGATGCCTTTCTTGAAGAAATCAGCTGGACGGGAGGCAACAAATTCTTCAAAGGCATTTTGTACTGCCTCTCGGGTATTGAAATTTTTTCCCGCCAAGAAGTTATCCAAATTCTGGAAAAAGTAGAAGTCTGTAGGCGCAAGGTCTGGTGAGTACGGCGGATGACGGAGAACTTCCAACCCCAACTCTTGTAGCTTGGAGACCGTCTGCTGTGCAGTTTGAGGTCGCGCGTTGTCGTGCAGGAGCAGTGGAGCCGAACGATTGACCAAAACTGGTTGGAGACGTGCGAGCTTCTCCATCATTGTGTTCAGTTCTTCACAGTACACATCTGCAGTAATGCTTGTCCCGTTTGGCAAGAAGCTGTGATGAATTACACCCGCGTTAGACCACCAAACAGTGACCATCACTTTTCTAGGGGTAAGTTTTCGTTTAGGGCATTGTTTGGGTGCTGAACCAGGGTCCAACCAACTTGCTGAGCACTTACGATTATCAAACAGGATCCATTTCTCGTCACAAGTAACAATGCGGTTCAGAATTCCTTCATTTGTATGCCTGCTGAGCAGTGCAAGGCACGTCTCCACGCGTACTTCGCGCTGGCGGTCATTGAGTTCGTGGGGTACCCATTTGTCAAGCTTTTTTGCCTTGCCAATTTGACGCAAATGGACCAATATTGTTTTGATGCTAACGTCGAAAGCTGCTGCTAATTCAGCCGTGGATTGAGTTTCAGCAGCTTCCACAATTGCCTTTAATTCGTCATTGACGACCAAAGTTTTCGGACGACCACGGGGTTCATTTTTCAGGTCAAATTTCCAGAACGGAAGGGGGTAAACCAATAACGGGTGGTGCGTTCGTTTGTAGTGTTCGCTCCGTAAACCTCGTTGACGTTGCGTGCCGCTTGTGCCGCTTTGCTGCCACGACGGTACTCATACTCCATAATTACTCGAATTTTTAACTTATCCATGATGACGAAAAATGTTCGAATTCGTTGAAAACAAAACACTAACTATTAAACAAATGACGATTTTAGAAAAAGAATTCCATGTTTGTCAAATAAAATTAATTTGAAATTAGAATTATCAGTCAAAAAAAAAATATTTTCATTTGAAATGGCCAGTACGGCAAAACGGCAGTTTCATAGGTAAAGACCTATTATACAAAGTCATAAGAATCAATACATAGATACTTACTCTTATGTTACAAGATTATAAATTCAAAAATTCAAATTCAAAATTCATTGATTTGCTTTGTACATGCGTCAAAATAGATGTTGAATTATAAGTTGTGCCGGTACATATACTGCTGAGAACAGCGTGCAATTAGTTTTCACAACAACAATAATAAATCTAAATACATAGTTCAAGTAATTACACAGTACTTTGTTAGAGCAAACATAAATATTAAAATGTATACAATGCCAATGTCACTTAAGTACAGGTTTGTAGGTAGGTATCAAAATTTATTTTCAGTCATAAAGTCATGTATATTGTAATATAATTTGTCAATTAAAAGATCAAACAAAGCTGTTGTAAACTTTCTTTCTGGCAAGTTTTTGTACTCGACTGGAAGTTTATTGAAGATCCTAACTGCCATGCAATGTACATTAGTGCTATATATTTTGAGTTTTTGAGCAGGTACATAAAGTTTTTTTCTTATGTCTAGAACGAATTCCCATTATATCATCTTCATTCTTAAAAAGATGCATGTGTATCTTTACAAAGCAGCAAATTTCAAAAATGTATAGTGACGGAAGTGGTAATATTTTCAATTTCTTAAATAGAGACCTACAACTATCTAAGTAATGTGCTTTGCAAATACAGCGTAGACATTTTTTCTGGATTTTAAATATTATGTCAGCTTTAACCGAGTTACCCCATAAAATAAGCCCATATCGAATATTTGAAGAGACATATCCATGGTAAGCCAGTGTAGCTGCCTGAGTGGATATTGTGAGAGTTATCCGTTTAAGAACATAAATAAACCTATCAATTTTTGAACATAAGATGAGCTTTCCAGTTGCAATGTTTGTCGATTGTTATACCAAGAAATTTGGTTGAGTCAACTAAATGTAACTTATTTTTGTCATACTCAATTTGAAGATCTAATATTTTACAGTTATATGTTTTGAATTGTATTATTATTGTTTTTGATAGATTAATTTGTAAATTCATGTCTACCCAATTGACTACTCTACTCAAAACTATATTTGTTTCTTTTTCAGTGTCATAATTATTTTTACATTTTATTGTGATTGTCGTTTCATCAGCAAACAATATACAGTCATGATTAGTTGAGTTTGGGAGGTCATTAATATAAATTAAAAATAACAATGGGCGTAATTCACCTCCCTGAGGAACTCCTCTTCCATTGTATCTGTATGGAGATTGGTAGAATTGTAAGGTATTATTTCAACACATTGTTGCCTATTTGATAAGTAGCTTTCTACCCAGTCAAGAGCTTTGCCCCGAATACCATAGCACTGTAACTTTTCAAGTAGTATGTCGTGTGAAACTCGGTCAAATGCTTTAGACATATCTAAAAATATGGATACTGGGTATACACGTCTATTCAAAGATTCTGTAACATTTTTGACTAAAATGTAGCAAGCCAATGTTGTTGAGCTATTTTTTATGAATCCAAACTGTTCCATCTTTAATAAATTTTCTTTTGTCAAAAATTTGTATGATTTATCATTTACCACTTTTTGAAATAGTTTTGACAAAACGCATATCTTTGTTATTGGTCTACAGTTGTTTACCTCCGATCGGTTACCTTTTTTAAACAGAGGTTTGACAATTGATTTTTTTAAGTTATTGGAAAAACTGAAAGGGACAAATTAATTATATGCGTCAATGGAACTGTAATGAATGGAGCACTTAATTTAAGTATTAGAGTACTTATAGAGTCATAATGTCGCTTATCGATATAGGACCTTTTTAAGCCTTTTGACATAAACAGTTTACGTCTATTATTATTTACTATTTTAATTTTAATTATTGGAAAACATAGTACGTGAAATAAGACTAGATAGTCTTGAAACAAATTGAATGCCATTTGGGTATTTTTCTCAAGTATCACATCACTAAAAGATAGGGCTGACATGCATTCAACAAATTTATTGATATTTTCCTGACAAAGGTCCCTTTTGTACGTAAAATAGAAATTTACAGGAGTTTCGAAGTTATCATTTTTATTTGTAATATTGAATGTTATAGTTTGTGCGGTTTCATGGTCCGATAAAGATAAATTGTGAGTGTTAGTTTTAAGACATCTTTAAAAAATAATATTATATCACTGGATGCAAACTACTTTGGTGAATTTGGAGCTAGAATAATAACTGTTTAGTGTACGTAAAATAAATTACTTTTTCCAAACCAAGCGAAATCTATGACAAAAAGGAAATACTGATGATACGGATTGTTTCAAAGTTTGTTAAAACTAAATGAAACAAAGGGTAGTTAAATGGGTTAACCCTTAGCAAAACAATGTATCGAATGACTGATGGGCGGGAGCAATCGCTGCCAATACGCTCTCGTTAGTTTCACTCATTTATTGCGTATTTGTGACAATGCTGTAAAAGGAAAAATTTCATAGACATTTTGTAAGTAATATTTTTCTGTACAATATTGCCAGGAGTTTCACACTTGATATTTTGCTTTCCCTTTAACGTAAACTCTTCAAGCGCAGATTGAAAGCTCCTCTTGGATTTATTATTACCCTCTTTATTAGCGGTTTTTATCGTGATATGGAAGACAAACATACATCTCAGTCTAAATTAAAAATTTAAATTATTAATTAAATTTAAATTTAAAGATTATAATTTATTAGGGTTCCTCTTGACATCATTATTAAAGGCACGCCAGTAAAGGGGTTTAAATTTTTAAAGAAAGAGTGTCAAAGGAGATAAGACATTAAAAATATTATTATATTTTCGTTTGCGTACAACATCTTCTCAAAACAATGAACTCCATAAATAGTACGTTATTACGCGATTAGCTTTCTTAACAAAAACATATCTTTACAAGGATGTGTTTATATATTTCTTAGACATTATTTTATTTTAGTTGAAAAAATAGCTTAACTAAACCACACAAACAATGCTAACCCAACCGTATTTTAGAATCGGTAAAAGTGAAACTTGTGAAATATCCTTATCAGTTAAATGTAAAAATGTCAACGACCTGATCCTAATACATGCCATGCGCAGTGACATAAACGTAGAAAGTTGTTTGTATTCAAATGAACTAGCCCACCAACCAATATGATTCATTTAGAGTTAATCATTTGATAAATACAAGGATAACAGTTCAGACTAACCGTGCCATTCACTTTTTATAAATGCAGTGGGTATAAACTGTGCAAGGTATCTTGAGATGGAATTTTTACTTATTTATTATTTTTTTTTTTTGGCAACAAACAGTAACAAAGGTAACAAAGGCTTTACTTTCTAGATTATATCCCTTCTTCCAGTCAATTAGGAGTTACGCAGTTGTGCCTCGAAAAACTCTACTAGCATTTCACTTACAAATAATCATCAATGAAATTAGTCAAATACGACTCGGTATCCACATTGTCTTCTTAAATACCAATAAATAAAATAGCATTATGGTTTAAGTAACTACTTTAATATCAAATAAACATATTAAAATTCCATTCATACAAAAAAAATTACACTAAGATCACATATTCAAAATCAAACTAGATTAAGACGAATCCATTCATTGTAGCTTGAAACTCTTGTATACACACCAGGGTAGAATAAATGAGCACAGCCTTCACCCCAAGAAACTATTCCTATAAGAAAATCATGAGCCACCAGAGGTCCACCTGAATCCCCTTGGCAGGCGTCTCTTGGTGGATTAGTACCAGAGGCGCATAACATTTCAGGATATATGATACTTATATTCTGGTATGAACGTTGGCAAATAGTTTGGTCTTTTATCTGGACTGTGGCTGCAAGAAGACTTGATGAAGCTTCGCCTCCAAACTGTAATTAATAATGAATATCAGAAAAATCTAGTTCAAGTATTAAGATTTAACGATAAGACATAAGTTATGATTAGATTTTTTTATTGAAATGCTTTTTGCCTATTGTGACATTAAATGTATAAGAGGTTTATAAAATGATTGTGGATTTTTTGCGTACACAAAGCTAATTTTGGCATAAGCTTCTGTTCTTGGAATATCGTTAAAATTTTGTTTCCTTCCCGGCACACAGCTGCGCCCAAATGTAGAATTGCATCTTTCTGAAATGAGACATTTTCCTAAATGAATTAAATAATGTTTAAAAGTAACCCACCGAAGTAGTTCCAAATCCTGAAACTACAGCTTCCGTCCCAACAGCCAAATACAACCTTTGCGGCGCTATCGCAATGGCATTAACATTGGAATCAAACGACATTTTACTCTTGGTAACTAACAGGCCAATGTCATCTTTTAACGTAATAGGCGAGTATGTCTCGTGGACGATGATTTTCGATATTTCATAAGTTTTGCCTCCCACTAATCGCGATGAAGTCCCGACTACAACTCTTATCAGTGATGGTTGATTGGGGTAGCTGCAACCAAGGAATTGAATTTTTGTTGATTGAAATTACACTAGTGTTATGTTATGCTAAAGTTTTGTGGTACAAAAGAATGATTAAACGTCTTATGAACCCGTTGAATTGCTGTAATCTTGGGTAGCCATGACTGAACATATGCAAGGTCGATTATTCAAAAGAGCATTCATGTAAATAGATGATAACTAAATTTATATTGAAATAAAATGCACATAAAATTTATAAGCAATTAAAATGACTCACTCAGCGACGCAATGAGCTGCAGTCAATATAGATTTTGAAGAAACGACAGCAGCACCACAAATATGAGCCCAGTTTGTGTTGGTCCTTCTTCTAACTGAAGCTTGGTATGCAAACTGTTGTATATTAACTAGTTCGCCATTTACAATCCTCGAAAGACTTCCATCCGTAGACCAACTGAGATTTGGCAGAGGAGATGTATCTGCTAATACTGTAACATAGACAAGGGTATTCAATCGACGTAGCGAAATGTAGCGAAAGGTTTTGCTAATCAAAGAGAATATACAAAATATAGAGGCTTAGTTGGCTTAGCCAATAGACGCCGTACACATAAACAAAAAGGAACCTTACGCAAAAGTAACGACATCCATACTAAGAAAGTAAAGTTAAAAACTAGATGATATATTTGATAGAAGATTTCCTTGCGTTTCACATTGAAAAGTTGATTGGATTAACCTGGATGAATAATCCGATCACCATACTGCTCGTCTTAAAGTGTTTTATCATTGAACAAGAACCGAAATTAAAATTAAAAGCATCTAATTCAACTTACAAGATTCGACTTAAATAAATGAACACATACAACAGTTTAAATTAAGAGCTAAGAATCTTTTTTATTTACTTACCTAGAAAAAAATAAATACCGAAACAGATCTTCATTTTTACAAAGTTCGTTGAGAACTAACTTCGTCATAGTATTGCCAAAGATTAGATTACTCCCGTGTGTTGAGATTATGTCAATCATGTACTTTTGCGGCGATAACATTTTGGTTTACGTACATGATCCATGTTGCGAGATATTTGTGGTCTGTGGGTATTTCTTAGTCTGCCTCTTTACTTTTATTTTTATTTTATTTAAACCATGGTAACAATATACTATAAAATGATATTGTACCTCACTGTCGCCTATATTATCTACCTATTTCTTCCTGTCTGCTCCTTTTGCCTTAATAAACCAGTTTAAAATGAAATTCAAAGTTAATTAAAATTAGGATAGGTATTATTAAAAAAAAATTAAATGAACTTAAATTTATAAAATGAAGATTGTTTTTGTAACCGTAGTGTCTACATTGCAATATTTTTCGTTGGAAACATTTTTTAAGCTAATATTATTTGACATAAGGAGGATTAATATTCGCACATAGCAAAGTTTCTATCATTTATCCTGATTCTCGCCTAATTTATCAAACTCAGAGCAAAAGTCGGTGACATTATCAGGTGATAAGTTAGAAAATAACTTTTTTGTTTTAATAATGCTAATGTAAAAAAGAATTATTATGATACAAAAGGCAAAGTATAATATACCTTATTATGACTGAAGATTGAACAAAGATTGACAACTTCGTGCTTAAACAACCTAGCTTGTGTTTAGACTCGTGCTACGTACAAATCTCAAAATGAAGCGAAAGAGGGGCTTTCGCTTAGCAACCATGCAAATTTTTTTTTATTGGAAAGTAAAAACGTATCTGAACTGTTTTTAAACGAATTTTCACATCTTTAATTATAACTCTTAATTGTTGCACCACCAAAATTTGATTACATGAATCAATTTCATGTAATCTTGATAATATTGCTGGGTATGAAAATATGGCCGAAAATTTACATAAAATATTATATATTATAAAATTATGGATCAAAATGAAAAAGTTTTTGTACTATTTGAACTTGCTGAAAATAGACCATAAACTATTTCTGCTCCCTTTTAAATCAGAAGTATACTTTTCGTCCCACACCAACACCACGAGCTAACTGCTCCAAATAGATGTCAAAATATTTCGTAACGTTCAATTGAGCGGTTCAGTTTAAAAACACATAGATGGAGCATAATAAGACTATTGGGCAAGATAAGATAGCGTTCATTAAATCAATAGAAAGCGTATGGGAGCCAGCCACCCACGCCCGGCATTCTTCGAAGGCAAAGACCTCTCTTCCTGGATGGAACAGTCTCCTACAGGTCATTGACAACATCTTGGACTATGAAACACTCCTATGTTTTTTGTTTTAAGAGCTAGATTGGTCTGAGCTTGGGGCTGAAATAGTTGTGGTATTCGGTTTATTGTTTTAAATGTTACTAAATGATAACGAAATTTGTATGTTTTGTGTAGGTTTGATTATAATTTTTCATTTGGCCGGAAGATGTGTAAAGTTGAGGGTAACAAAATATTAGGTATCTAGGTGTTTTGTATATATCCCAATAGTTCAAATATTTTACATATCATTTAGTTTAGAACTTAGGTATACCTCGGATTACTTGCGCTAAACGAAAAATATAATATTATAATCTGTTTTTTTTTTGTGATATCGCGGTCCTAGCTTCAAATCCTGCCAGGGGAAAATATTTTACTGACGACTAAGTAATTTGTTCACTATTACAAGTAAGTTTTTGTAGTAAGTAAGATGGTAAAAAATAAATTAAAAAGAAATATTAATTATATTTTCTTTAAGCACTATACAAAGTAAATTAAAACATATCGTAAATAAAGAAACAAGAGCTGATGCGCCCATGAACAGTGCACCCGGACAACCCGCTGAGTTCCAGGGGTTGCTAAGCAATAGCTTAAATAAGTGAACAAAGAATCGGTTTTATACAGCAGAACAAGAAACAAAATTGTAAATGAATGATAGAAGCTGGACGAACATCTGAACTTAGCTTGCGCGGTGCTGCAAGTTAGGTATAAAACCTCGCTAAAGCCGATTTACTCAACCCATGATAAGACTATGAGCACAATATCCCCACAGTTAAGGCAAAACAACCTGTACAATAGTCTTCGAATTTATTTCACATAAGCAGTAAACCGAATAAAATCTTGTCACAAACGCTCTAATGAGCTAAACTTAAAACAGTAGCTAAACCAATGTAAAGAACAATCCATCTAGTAATTCCAACATGCATTGTTGAGATCATCCAACATGTAACAATTTTCATGCAAACTCACAAGATTGTATGTAAATGTAAGTCAGCCGACCATGACCTACGCACAGACAGACAGACGCTTAAGTGTAACACTAGACTTCAATCACTCGAAGACTACGCCAGTCTCTTGTAAAATATATGATTAAGTTGCTAAATGCGCGTGAGTTGAGTATAGGTAAAGCTTGTGAAGATGTGACATTGTAATGTCAGACGCTATAATCAAATTAGAAAACGCGCGCATTTTGGATCCTATTGTAAGTAATGAGTAAAATATATGTTTTTTCTGGATAATGTAGCCATCTTACAGTGGTAGAATTTTTTAAAATCTTTTTGATAATTCCAAGTCTACCCATTGTAGAGTGTAAATAAAGAAAGCCAATTTTCCTCTTAATAATAACATTCAGTCAAATTCAAAGTCAAAAACAAATATTTTTTTCTATTATTATTTAAATAAATTGATTATTTATGATGAAAATAAGTCAATGAATGCATACAATTTATTATACATAAAGAATCCGTAGAAACAGCAGCTGTCAATAATAAAATCGCGGTTCGAGCTCTAGCAAGCAAGCAAGTGTTTGTGTCAAAGCAAATTCAGGTGTCAACTCACTTATTTTCTATTGACAAATGTACGTGTATGTTAGTTCTGAGCAATTCACTAGTTAGTTTCCTAAAAAAATACCCAAAGATATAAAAATATAGAAGGTATAGTTTAACTTACAGTGTGCGGCGAACCTAAAGCCGCTTGACCGTGAAGGAGATGAATAACTGTGGTGTCGATGTTATCAAATACGTTTTACACAATATATATTTTTTTGAAATAACTGTCAAAATGTTTGTATTATTGTGAACTTAAAAATGTGGAGAGTAAGTTGGAGATCGAGTTGTTTCTAGGCAGTTGGTCGATATAAAAACGTCAATATTGGTTGATTTTTCTAATTTCTAATGTGCAATAAAAGGCAGATGCAATGTAGTATCTAGGGTAATTGACAGACTGAAGTTCACCGAAAGACATTGGAAGGTACTGCAATGGAAGAAGGCTGTGCATTTTGTCCGGAAGTGACGGTCTTTGATCTGAAAAAAGAAGCCCAATGTAAAGACAAGCTGATTAAACATTATAGGTACATATCATTTACTGTTTTCATCATAAATATTAAAATATAAATCCACCTCTCATTTGTAAACTAATTCAGCATTAGTGACCATGACAATTTCGTAACCCCTTTTGCTGATAGTCTCAATAAAATTTGAATACACAATCGCTGTGCAAACGCCACTACTTCTTGTTACACCAAAATCAAAATCGGTATCGATTTGCACTCATGACCTCCTTTCAAATTCAACAATAAGCAGATAATCTTGAAACATAACCAATTATTTTTGATTTCAAACTTGGTGAATTACCACGGCAACAAAGTTTACAAAAGAGGTAGGTTTTAATAATCAAGAAGTAAAGGTCCTTAGAGTAGTCAGAAAAATTAAAAATGCTATTGTGGTAGATAAAAATCTATTCAAAGTTTTGTTTTATGTCACCCTGTGGAAAATGAATATGAAGATGAGGGTGGTGCACGCCTGTTCAAAATCATGTGGTTGCAATATTAAAAATAATTCTGGAAAAAACAGTTAACAAGTAAATAAACATACGTGACTCATATTACATTGATAAGCCTTGTTTATGTTAGATTACATATTTTTTGTAACTCTATCAGTTAACGGTTTATGGAGATAACTAATGAAGCCAACCTTTTGTTGGATCCCGCGAAGCTCAGGCCTTTGAACAAATCTTACGTATTTAATGCCTATTATGGCTGTGTTATAACAATTGTGGATGCTTTATTGTGACGAAACTTGAGAACTTGTGAATATTGGTGAGTGAGTTTAGACTGTTGGAAAACCATCTGAGTAGAAGATTTCAATTTTTTTATTTTCTCCAGACAAACACACCAACTGTATGGCCCCAAAGTAAGCAGAGCTTGTGTTATGGATGACCATATAGCAAACTGGGGTAACCCGGAATAAACATACATATAAATATTAACAACCATGACCCGAGAAAAAACATCTAATCATCACACAAATGAAAGCCCCGGCCAGGACACGAACCTTGGACCTCCGGAGTATGAGGCAAGGCTGCTACTACGCTACTCAGTCATCAGATTATGACTACATATATGATTTGGATGGTGCCTTTCTGGGCACTCACTGAACTCGTGAAGACTTGGGTTTAGTAAATCTATGTTTTAAACAATTATAGGTAAAGTAAATACATTAATAAAAAATAAAATTATGATGTCTTTTTTACTAAGTTTTATCTTCTAGGGTCTCACTTGCCTGATTTTTCGTCCGCATTGCAATAAAAAACATAACTTTTCTTTGAATGACATAGAAAACATTTCTAAAATAGAGACAAGCATCAGATGTCCCATAAACTTTAAACCAAAAATATTCAATTATTCAAATATAAAACAAGTATTTACACTCAGAACCAAACAAATGAATCTAGAAACACTATTCCAGCTCACTTAGCTTCCTAGCTTTCTAAATCGCTCACTCGAACTTCTAAAAATAGCCCGCTTAACGCAGATTCCACGGTCAAAGCATACGCATGTTCACATTTAAATACTTAAGAATCTAATATTGCTGAGGTTAATTTTGATTGTGGAATTTACATACGAAATTACGATTTTCTGTTCACTAAATTATTCGAACCAGTGGAGCGGTCGCCTTTGTAACGTGGCGCTCAGGCGAGTGCTTAATGAGTGCAGTTTTTTGAGAATTTGAGATTGCACCGGCTGTACCTTCCCCGTGAATGGAACACGGCTACGTAAATGTGATTATCGTGGCGAATTAAATGTATCTTAGGGCTTGTCTCATGATTATAAAGTGGAAATATTTGTAATTTTTTCAAAACTTTTAAACGAACTACATTTTCATAACTCTTCATTATCGGGAAGCTAAGTTAATAAACATTAAGATATGTTATATTTTGTTAGGAAATATTTAGGGAACCTTTAGCTAAGCTTCTATTCTTCTATAAACATCGATAGAATTAACAGAAACCTTATAAACTAGAGACCTTTATTTCTGTAAAAAATGAAACGGATACGTTATTAAAAGGCTCCAAAACCAAACTGTAACCAGTCAAGACATCTGAAGGGCCCAATAAAGTAAACGAGTATTAAAACAGCCTTATTACACGTCAAACAAGATACAAATTAGCGGCGATACATTTGAGGGGTTTAATTACATTTAAATACAATGTGGATTTCTAATGCTGTGACAGCAGTACATGAAGCATCGCTGCACATTTTCCATTTTTCAATCGTTCCGCCTTTCAATACTTTCAACTAGGTGCAGATGACCAGAGTATGTTGGTCTATGGATGGGACTAAAGATACCGAGTAAGTACTAAGCTACCAAGCAAATTTGACGACTGCCACACGTCGTGTCGTTTAAGTTTGATATGGACACCGGCATTATTATAATTTATTTCGGTTTTATAAACTAGTATTTATTTACCGGACTTGATTACCAAAGTATTAGGCGGCACTCCTTTCCCAGCGTTGGTTTTATGCGTAAGTAGTAACGGCATTCCGCCGTTCGTCTAGTTTGGTTGGTCAATAGGAGGTCTAAGTTAAGTGGTGGTGTGCGCGGAAGAGTGCGCGCGCGGCGGACAATGGCCCGGCGGCCGACATCACCGCCACGTTCCCAGCTCATTACGCATTTACTATAAAACTTATACTATTTTAGACTTGTCGTGAGAATTACTTGCGTTATTCGATTTCGTTGTTAGAAAAATTGCCGGAGAATTAATTTCATAACTGTTGCCTTTACGTGGAAGGTAATGTGGCGTATTATTATTAAATTTACTTGTTTTTAACGTAAACATGATGTCATGGTCTGTGCCGAGAAGGTTCTTTGGGATTTGATCGAAATCTGATGAACCGTTACAGGCCGAGCTCTTTAGAGTATTCAGGAAAATAATATTTTGATGTGAGTGGAATTTCGTAAGTACGGTGTTTGATTGAAGTTCTAGATATTTAGTTCCTTAACCCGAGATCGTCTTACTTATTATTTTTGTCAATATAAATTATGAATTCATGTCGAAATATACTTTTCCCTCCAAATCCAAACTGTGTAACATATCTTGCAAGGTTGTTATAATTTAATACTAATTAAACCTACTTAGTTTATAACTAATATAAGATTTCTCATCTTAAATAGAATCATAAAGCAGAAGATCACTGGAAGTGATCCATACAGCTGGACGTTGACATTAAGCCCACACAATTTCAATAGACTCTTCTTCGTACATGTTGATGTTTCTTATTTCAAGGCTGAATTGATTACCCAACTCAATAATTGTTCCCACATGGGCCGGTTAACTCGCATTTAGTAACCTGCATTGCTTAATATCTAGGTAAAAGGTTGAACAATATATGACCAAATCATTACGCTAAAATATTGTGGCTTTTGAGCAAAGTGCCTATATTCAACTCTGCACGAACTTGAACGTCCGAAAATGTTACTGCCAAGCTTCGTCAGTGTCGTTGAAATGTTGCCATTTTATCAAAATGTTTACTGTTTCATAGTGGTAGTACAGTATCATTTGACTTTCTGTATTGACCGCCAAAATAGGAAGGAATGTGTAGGAACATGGAATAAAGAATATGTACCGGTTAAAGGGTAGAGTCAGCCATTTACTGCAGCAACGGGCAATTCCATCTAAAGTCTAAAGTCTTCGGTCGGCAACGCATCAGAAGTCGATACAATAATCACGTCCAAAACTGTTAAAAAACCTACGACTAATGATATCGTTTGCCGGCTATGAAAACAGTAAAAAAGTAGTAAAACATTTTGGAAACACTGTACAAACTAAAAGTTTCAGATATAAAAAGGGAAATTATAAGTCAATCCATAAACTTCTTTATTGGCCACGTGATCAAACTTCTAATTTTATAACTAAGCCACGGGAAAATGAGATAGCCTCTAATAAACTAATTCGTCTTTTTTGCAACGCCTACTAAATATTCTATAGAAAGCGTAGTAGTAAATTTGAGCTGCATTTATCATATATTCGAAATTGGATGATAATTCAGAATTTTACAGCTAAAACCTCATGCGACAACATATTTTTATAGGCTAAGATAGTATTATTTAGATGCTCGTCGGTTGTATATGTATATGTAGATGGCAATATAGATTTTTTTGTGGCGTGTAATAGTATTAAAAAGAAGTCCGTTTAATTAGCAGCCATACAAAAATGGCAAGCAATTTCAAGGTAACTGCCGAGTTTCAAAATATTGCCATTTCACAGATAACCTGGCAGTCTATGCTGTCTCGTCACTTTCTAAAGTCACCTGGTACCGCGAACAAAAAGGGAGCAAAGTTATAGAGATGCACGCGTGTGAAGTCTACCGTTTCGATCATTGCTGCATTTGTTTATAAATATAAAGTAGTTCAAAGAAAATTTAAAAAGAACTGAAATATTAATCTCTAAAATATTTTTTTGGAAACTACGGTAGGCTCAAGCGCTAATATTAATGCTACCCCTGCAGTACCTATTGCGTTATTAATGGTGTAATTCTTGAATATTATTATTTTTTTAATATTTTCACTTTCATTCTGCTGTTATAAGTATTGATGTGTAACTTTTTTAAAAGAGACGTGGCTTCTATTTGTGATAAATGTTATACATGTCAAAAAAAATAAATCTACAATGTTTGTTATTTTAACAGATTCACTAACCACTCGGTTGAGAAAAAGAAAATTATTTATCAATTTGTACTAAAATTTGTTAAAGTCATTTTAATTATCCCTTATTTATTTTAATTACCTAACTTATATAAGGAGGTCAGCACATCAAATAAATCTTCTATTTTAATACAGATTAATATAAAACATAAAGAGATCTTTGTTATCTGTATCTTCAAAAACAGAATAAGTTATTTAACTAAAATATACATTTGTCCTCTAAACCTTCGAAATAAGCCGTAACACTATCATTTTTATTTAAAAAAAAAACAGTGAAGCGTGGGTGAAGGTAACTAAGCATAATGAACTACATTGTCTTATTACCTAAAATGGCAGTACAAGTTTTTTCTTCTGTCTGTACGTTGAACAGATGTAAATTGCAGAGTGGGTGGTTTCCGCCATCGCCGGCCTATCTTGATGTGAGCCACTAATTTCATCGTATGCCATTTTTTTTTAGATAGTTATGCTGGCTGAAGGCCCTTTAGGTAAAGCAAGAGCGTGTCGGTAGCGCAGTTTTTAAGGCTCTGGTTTCTCGATTTTAAAGTTGCGGGTTCGATTCCCGTGACTGGGCAAAATGTGCAAATGTGCCAATAAATTTTTACAATTTAAGTAGGTACATCAAGCCGACTGTTCTAACGATGATGGGAAACGTGGTGAGGATACCACATCACCAATAAATTATTTCGAAGATATGTGCCAACTCGTAGTTGGCAAGTGTGGTGGATGTGGTGTGGTGGTGGTGAAGTTGTTTGAAACCACCTCCTTAATAGTTGAGGCCCTGTGCTGCGTTAATTAAGGCTGTCGTGAAATGCCAGTGAAATAAAATATCTTATTAAAAAGACTTGATTATTTCTGTAAGTTTGTTTATCTAGTCAGGTGTGTATGTATCCATTGGTCACCTGATTAAGATAACTCCTAGTCGCATGAAAATTCCCTGGAGAAATTGAAGCATTTATAAAAAATGAAAGGGCCGAAACTACGAGCAAAAGCTGCCTTCAAATAAATAGTTACATATAAACAGGAAAAGGTATCTATGATGAAAATACATCGTCATGCACAATTTTAGATCATACAGTAATCTCTATTGCCTCATTCTAATTTCAATGAAACTCAAAGACTTAATGACAATTGTATGATGCGGAATGACGTCATTTCTGTACTTGTCATCGCCTAGTCAGTAAAGTATTGATCTAAGATATCTTTATTATCTTCATTTTACTGTGGCATTTGCAGGATCTGTAACAGTTTATACTCACATAAAGGACTATCAAGGAATTAATATGTGGATTTGAGAAATAATTTTACTCAATATGGCCAGGCCTTGGAACCCACGTTCATTATTTGAAGTATTTATGTTAGTAATTGCGGTCTTATTAAGAATTGTTTCGAACCGACTCCCACGCGGATTGATTCTCGTTCAGACTAATTTGTATCTTTTTTTTAAATCAAAAGGTTGCGATTCAGCAGTGGTCCGGTGGGACGTTTTTTGTCAGTTTAACAAATTTAAGGCGGCGGCAGATATATTTTGTAATTTTTATTTGGGTCCATGTCTTTATTTGATGATCGAAACTTGAATATATGAAATCGTGTATCCTGCAATCTGATGGAGGTTTTTATGTTCTGAGATGAAGATGTTATGATATGTACGAGCATTGACTCCTGTTATTACGCAGCACACAAATTGATTTTGAATTTTGTATTTCATTGGTTTTGAATTTAAATCAAATTAAAGCGAATTAAAATTAATCCCTTTTAAAGCTAGCAGCACAGATTATCTTACTGTTTGTGTTTAGACATCTAGGCAAATCTCGTCCAGTTCAAAGTTTTCGAGAATTAGCATGACACATTTATTTATAGTCGACTTATATTTCTTAGTATACTTGTAAAAGCATAAATACTTACTTGTCTTGGTTAGTCTGCATTGCCAAATTCACGTGTAAATAAACAACGAATCTCGTGTCGTGCAGGTTTCCCTAGCTCAGGCGACATTCAATCTATTCAAATAATTTATTTCACCAAAGAATAAATGATAAAATTGGTAAAAATTGAGTTAATAAAGAATTAGCTTCAAACACAACATTATCAAGGGTATTGTTTAAAAGGGTCTTCTTCTGACATTGCGAGAGAATATAAATAAAGGTAAGCACGAGTCGTATTCTCTAGCTAGCATATCCACAATGCTGCAATAATATTGGTATCAAGATTTGTCTTTATCGATCTCAAAAATTAGAGATCACTTATCCCTTCAGCTTGTCCAACGTATAGCCCTCAAAAGTATACCTCCTATCATAGCAAATGGACAAGTAATATTGAAATAAGACAACAAATGATTCGAAGAGGTGACTACGTTCAAGCCTACACATTACAAAGTTGTAATTATGTGATTGCATACATTACTAAGGTAAAAAGCGATTAAGACAAAATCGCATCGCTGACCGTAGTTCGTTCAACTACCGACCAGCATTATTGATTGAGGCTATCTCATCGAGGTTGTATAGGAAATGTAAACAAAAGTTAATCAATACTCTGTGAAGGTAATTCACATAGATATATTAATAGTCGCCCGAGAGGCGTCCGCGTTAGTAGCTCTACCTCATACGCCGGAGAACTCAGGGTCGAGTCCTGGTCGGGGCATTCATTTGTCATTTGAGTGATAAAGACGGATGTTTGTTCTCGGGTCAGGGTTATTGATATATATGTTTGTATATTTATTCCGCCCCCCCCAGTTGTTGGTGGGTTTGTCTGGGGATTAATTATAGTATAATGTTATTATCGTAACAAAAAAATATTAAAAACATGACAGTTAATTGGGTAAGTTTTTTTGAAGACTACATAATATTATTTATTTATATATATATTTCTAACAATCACAGCACATTATCTAGCCCAAGTTAAGTATCATGAAGAACTTGTGTTATGGATACTAGATAACGGATAAATAAACTTAAGAAATATATAAACACACAAAGATATTTTTTTTACATATAAATATTAGAAATAAACTTAAATCAACGTAAATACACATCCATGACTAGAAAGCAAATATAATAATGTATCTGCCCCTACCAGGATTCGAACCTGGGACCTCTGGCATGGAAGGCAAGGCTACTTACCTCCACACCAAACAGGCCGTCTATAAGCCGTATATAAGCCTTAAAAACGTAAAAACCTAACAATTCCGCACCTGTGGTAGTTTTTCTTTTGGGTGCTCTTAGTTAGGCGTATCGCCTAGGAATGGGAATATAGGAATACCGCCTCCAGCGCTAGGCCACAAAGTCCGGTGAAATTTAAATGGCCAATAGGGCCATACATAAAACGTCTATTTCAAAGAAAAAAAAATCAGTGTAACGTATGACTCTCAAGTCGACGTTTGAACTTCTTCCAGGTACTATACCTTCAACCTCTAAACACAGGGGTTGTCTGTATGGGTAATAGTCTTGACTAGGTTACGGACTAAAACTGTGAAACTACTGAAAATTAAAAGGCCTTAATTTTGACGGCCAAGTACCGTAGTAGTTAACAGCCCTGCCTCATACGCTGGAGATCCCAGGTTCGAGTCCTGGCCGGGCATTTATTAGTGTGATGAACACAGATATTTACTATCGGGTCATGGTTGTTGATATTTACGTATATTCTGGGTTCCCCCCAGTTCGCTGTGTGGTTATCCATGACACAAGCTCTGCTTACTTTGGGGCCATACATTTGGTGTGTTGGCTGGGGATTATTATTATTATAACTGACATAAATATAAGATAAATGCTTAAAAATAATGAGTATTTTTATAAGCGTGGCATCTGATTAAGAATATGGAAAGTATCTGGATGCTTAGCTTGTATGTTCTCTTTGCCTTGAGATAACTTCCTTTAACAATTATAACCAGCGTTGGCATCGACTAGATCGAGATTGATAGATGAAGTCATCTTAAAATGATATCATTTTAGTGGGTTAATAGATCAATGTGTAATCGGCACACCCATCATGGGTTTACTACTGTACAATACGTAAATAGTTTAAAACGACCATCCACCACATAATTTTAATTTAAAGGGTGTTACAGTTTTAAAAAACCAATAAATTAACGATAAAAAACTGGTTTGTACAGATTTATTTATGTTTCATGCTCCATGACAAGCTGTATCAATCCGTACCATCTCCTTTGTCTTAGGCCGTGCCTGAGTTTGTAATAAACACAAATAAGGATGTTGGTGTGAATTTGCATCATAGAATATGAATAAAATATTTCACTATCAATTAAATATAACATTAATTTAGATTTAACATGCCCAATATTAATACCATTGGAAACAATGTTATTAACGGTAATGCTTTAATAATAAGAACTAAAAAATAAATTAATTCAATCAACAGGCAATCATTTTCCTATTAACACTTATTTTGCCATGTAATTTGCTTCTTCACGTTGATTTTTTTCTTATCTTCATTTAAAGAGCTTGTTCAAAAGTGAACATGTCCATCTATTATAAAAAGTAAAAATTTGGTATAAACACTTCTAATATTACATACATATAAATAAATAAATATTTCTAACTAACACACCACATTATCTAGCCCAAATTAAGTATCATTTAGAACTTGTGTTATGGATACCAGATAACGGATAAACAAACTTAAGAAATGTATGAACACACATAGATATGATTTTTTAAATATAATTATTAGAAATAAACTTAAATAAACATACATACACATCCATGACTAGAAAGCAAATATGATAAAATATCTGTCCCCTACCAGGATTTGAACCCGGGACCTCTGGCATGAAAGGCAAGACTACTTACCTCCATACAAAACAGGCCGTCATAATTAACTTAATTTGTACATCCTAAACAAAACTTGCGCCAATTTTGATACGGGTATGCATCTCGTAATATTCAAACAGCACACTCAACATATCATTGATCCATTGACAAAATGGCTGACAGACTATTGATAGTTACGGTTTAATCGACGCATAATTCAATCAATCTACGCGAAAGTTATTTGACAGCACTAAAAACACTCAAAAACATTACATTGAGGTCAAACTCCAAATAAATCTTAACCGAAACCGTCAGCATGTCGTCGTCGCGTATAATCTTTGTCCCGTATACATAAACACTTATGTGCTTGTCCGTCTGTGTATGTATTGTTATGAGATGTGTGGCCTCAGTTTGTCGTTTTGTGTCATTACCTGCCACCCGACCCGAGGGAGCGATGCCGACGACGTGTCCTGGCAGGCTTTCACACAGAAGGCTTTTACAGCGAGCAGCATGCATTGTAAGAACTGGATTTTTTTCTGTAGTGTACGATTTTAAAATTTTAGTGATATTATGTTATTATTATGTATTGTATTTCTACTATATTTACGTGGTTGTTGACATATAATGAAATAAAACAAGTATCTTTTATTGATTGAATAGTAGATTTTAGTAGCCGGAATAATGTTTATAGATGAAAAAAAATAACACAGGGTTACTCTCAAAACTAATTTAAATTCCAACTCAACACCACTTCAATTCAAAGATAATTTAAACGTCATATAACTTCCTACTCTTGAAATAATTTGTCAACGTTTTATTAGGCTTGTGCCGATCGCATCCTTGCAGGTGAAGTTGGTTACGATTCAACGCTCAACATACAATGCACACTAAATATTATCACCACCTTTGACAGCTTTCAGAACAAACTCAAAAGTAGCGATGTGGCATTTTTAGGCTAGCCAATGCCCATTTCATTCCTAATAAGTTCCATAAACTGCCCGTACAGTAATAAAATAATTGCAGCTAGTACGGCATTCAAGAGTAAGTTGCTAATAATAAAACTAAAAATACTAAATAATCAACAATGAATATCGTAGGATAAACGTATAAAAACGTATCAAAAATCCTACATCAATAAATAAAAATAAACCAACTCCAAAATTTCAACTCCGAGACGCGTCTAACCGCCCCTGTGTGAAAGCCGCAAGAACTCGGAATTTGTCTTATTGGGCAATGAGAATGATATGCAGCTACAAAAGATTCCAAGAACAGGCGACCCGAGCCACCAGACCGACCCATTGAGTCACCTTTATATGTCGCTTAATAATAAACCTACCTTGCGAGGCCGTCTTCAAGTGTTTTATGCTTCAAAAGATTCATTAGGTATTCTTAGTTCTGTTTTGGAGACAATGTCTGTGACACTTGAAGGGCATGGAAGGTTGTTGTGTAAATTTCGTACGAGTTTTAACATTTTTCTGATATAAATGGGATCCGATTTCGTTTTAAACAGTTTCATTTATAGTAATATCGTCCCTCAAACAAAAGAATTCCGAAAGTTTTTCAGTTCTTCTGCATAAAAGAATTTTCTATATATGTACTAAAATGTTTAAAAATCTTTAAAATTTATTGACAATATTCACCATTCACCAATATCAACTACGAGTATAACTTTCCAAATGATAGCAGAATTAGTCAATGCCAAAAGTACAGTGCCAAAGTATACATCGCATTTGACACAAAATGGCACACAATAAAATTTATATTTTATTATACTGCACATCTTTTTCAATTAAAAATATATATATTTATCGTAGTACAAAAGAAGGAAATTTAACGACTTTGCATGAACTGTCATATGTCAAATGTGATCTTTACCTCACCATTACAATCTTCAATTCTCCTTCATTTCCTGATCAACTCAATTGAAACGAACAAAATCGACGCAGCACCCAAAAGTACCTTTGCGGTCACATCACCCGGGACCTTATGCAACCGACTTTCACTACAGAGAGAGTCCCTACGAGATTAACTATTACTAGATTACTCAAGAACTTCGTATCGGAAAGTGTGTAAAGTGTCCCAACGTTGTATCGTATGGGACGTAAACGTTGGTGCTGATTTCACTGTGCGACTTTCATTTGTTTACTGCTTGCGGATTTCCACCTACGATGGAGAGTAATTTGATTGTGTGTCAGTTTATTGTGCTTGTTTTAATGCAGTTAGGTAGTAAGTAATGCTCGCTTATCAGGAATTGACTTATCAAGCTGCGCTCGCGGCGCTCTCAGCGGAGTTCCAGGCTGAGGTCGAAAATTGCTAGCGCATTGTTCAGTCTTATAGGTGCCCCGCATACTACAGCGGATTCGAATGCGAATCTGACGCTTTATCAAGGCACCGGATTGTACCTCCTTAGCCAGGAAAGTGTTTTAAACCCAAACGTTTACGTTTTTTCAAATCCATGTCATTTCTTTTGTATTTTAAATGAACAAGTAACGTATCTATTTTGAACGAGATTAAGTAGTAAATTTCAAAAAGAAAAGGTAATTCTTCACACCCAGCGTTGTTGTGAGATTGAATCCTGTCAAGGACAGGTGTTTATGTAATAAATAAATACTATTGATTCGTTGCGTGTTGTTGATAGTTTAACTATAGTAAATACCATCTTAGAGATTTACTAACTTGGTCAATTAATTCAAATCACCTCAGTAATCTACCTAATAATTAACTAAAAAAATGTGTTAAGTGTGAACTGGATATAAATCGGAATTAAAACACTTATATCCAGGCAAAAAGTTTTTAAGGGCCATCAGTGTGAAAACAATCGACAATAGTACAGTTTTATTTAGCGAACAGCCTCTGTCCGGCGA
Source organism: Marasmarcha lunaedactyla (assembly GCA_923062675.1). Lineage (NCBI taxonomy): Eukaryota > Metazoa > Arthropoda > Insecta > Lepidoptera > Pterophoridae > Marasmarcha > Marasmarcha lunaedactyla. Next base: position 5,824,421 of record OV281344.1, read on the forward strand.
GGTTATTACTAAGTAAGGAAGAAGGAAGTTCGCTCACATTGTGACTGCGGGGACAACCTTCGTGGTTGTTGCAGTCCATCGCTCGATGCTATCAGGTACTGCATCAATTTAATGATGAATTATGAACTAATAATGGAACTGTGATTGAATACTAGATTTTGTTCGCGTCTCCGTCTGCGTTGAGTAGGTCCAAATATTAATGTTTAAATAGGAAGTTAAGCTTATGTAAATAAAATAAAAAGTAAACCTACGTTAAAATATTTATTGACATCTTATTCAATTATGTTAACGATCAAATATGATCTTTCTATGCCCGATTGTGTCAATCGTTTTACCTTGATGATAAATTTATGAATATGTGAAAAAAATTCAAAGTAGGGTGACTATTGGCGGGCGTAAGGGTTAACAAGTTGTAATTAGTGTCTAAAAATATGTCATATCTTTCTTATTTCAAGTACGAAGATCTCCAACAATCTAGTATCTAAAACACAAGAAAATTCATGATACGTAAAATCGCTGCGGTCGATTACCAATGTAAAAGATTTTACACTAAAATAATCAAAAACGTTTGATGGAAAATAGTGTAAGGATGAATGAATGACAAAACATAAAATCAAAAATAAAATCTTTTATTATTAAATATTTAGCGAAAATTTACTTATCAGTGCTGGCAACACTGATTTACTTTTACTCCGAGCGGACAACGGATTGAGCATGATTGACTGACTGATTGAAATGTTTTAAAAATTTCGGAGAAGAGTTATGATTATATTTCACAAAAAAAACACAAATTTCATGTTTTTAACCTTGGCCCGCAAATGTATGGGATGGTACCTCTGTCCTTTACTACCTCCAAAATACATTTTTTTAAATTGTGGTGCTTATTCTTTATGGAATAACGCATGTAAATTTAGTAAATTTACAGATTTTAGAAAAATTCAGTGTCCTGGCATCTCGTGGGTCTCTATCGATACAGATATAGAATAATTTTATATAATCCGTAGATAAACTTACAGGTGCATGTAGGTACGTAATTATTACTTACTCATTCGCACGTTAGCCTGGAATATCATTTACCATCAGAAAAACTGCATATTTTTTTACAGAAAATACTTATAAATAATTTGAAATATAAAAAAGCTGACACCGCAAAAGCAAAATAACAAAGATGACCATGCGGATCGGGTGAGACATGCCATGTCCGATATAAATGCTTATTTACGAGACATTTAAAGTAGTGTAGATATCCCCAGACAACATAAAAGCATATACCTTCACAGTTGAAACATAAAACATTTTTGTACACAAAAAAAAGTCACAAATCGGAGCCCTACATTATGAACACGGAGAAAATTAACAGGCCAACTTTGACTCAAAAACTTTTCGCCACTTGAAACATTTTATAAATATGTAATACGGTTGAAATTTCAATGTGGACCTTTAGATTTATCCCAGGGTATAAGAACAGAGCTTGATATTTAACCTTAGAGAAGGCTTTATGATAATCGCATAAGGTTGTCTTTTAGATGTTGAGTTTTGCTAAAATTACTGTTGACCGTAGTAAGGAATGTGTTATAAAGTGAACGCTTTACTTGCTCATTGAGACTCACGCTTAAGATATGCTTTATTTTGTATCGGCACTTAAATTAATATAGTGAGCTTTGTGCACAGGAATCCGAGGAGTATGTGGCGGGAGTCGTAAAGTGATCGGAGACAGTATACAGGGTAAAGACAATTTGTTGTGAGAGTTATTTTCTATTTGCGTTTAAATTGCTGCAAGTGTACAGAAAGTCTTATTTATGGAATAGGAGTCCTCGCAAATGAATACGGCAATACTAATAGTCAAGCTTCTATTAACTACTTGGTATTGCCGATTACAAAAAGGATTGATAAATACCAACCTTTATGGATATAAAAGGAGGCGCGAAGAAATGGTTCTGGTAGTGACTGAGGCTTTAGCAATCATATTTTGAATATATTTAAGGTATTTCTAAGGAGAAAAGTCTACAAACTCTATAAGGCCTAAACATAATATGTAGAGTTAGTTTTGGATAAAGTATGTACAAAGATTTATTATTAATTTTTTGTTATTATTTGACATTGACATACGAGTATAATACGAAAACCGCGCAGTCTTCAGAATCCCCGAGTTCAAATTTAATTTTTAATAGGTAATCTTATATTATAAAAATATCAGACACTACTTGTCAATTTCACGAGTAATTTTTGGTTTGGGTCAGCATAGTTTTCATGGTAAATGAAGGCCCGAGGGCAGGGTAAGTTGACGCCTTCTAACATGTATAAGTAGATTCGTTAGGTGAGATTAGCTAACACCCGTTGTTGACATATCATTATTTGAATACTTTACATTATAATTCAATATGTCTTATAAGTACCTGTTATATTATAATTTCCTTTCGTAGTACGTAGCAACTGAATTAAAACAGAGCTCAAAAATTTGTTGTAAATCTATTATATGGACATATTAAGGATTGCAATCTAGACCAACACCGACCATTACATGTAATTTATTAATAAGTATATATATATTAGTTTTTTAATATAAAACAATATTTAGTTAGGTAATCGTATGAAAATATGTATTTTTAGATAGATTATGGATAAAACTCGTTACTCCGCATTTAAGGAAACAAGGATTTTGTAAGTTATTTTTAGATTTCATCAGTAGGTGACGTACCACTAGGTTAAGTTAGGTAAACAAACAAATTAGTATAAAATATGACAACAAAAATCAACATTTAAAACCTTATTTAATTCCACAAGTAAGTAGGCATAAAATGAGCCCAGTATTACTGTGTGGGTGAATATTATTGGCAGGTTCCATCGAACCAACGTGTTAACGCAGCCTGTTCACGTCACTACTAAATTAGACACCGTGTCACAGAAAACTACACCTTTTGTCCAGGCCACGTAAAGTAGTTATTAGAATGACAGGATTAGATAGATGTAAGTAGCTCGTGGCTAGCTCTACCCTGACTACAGAAAGGTTCAACAAATAAAATATGTGACTTGAAGGCGCCTTTCGAATGAGGCTGCGCGGCATGGAGGGACAGGGATGAAGATATGTTTTTCTTCAAGAGGAAGGGGGCTGGAAGATGCATGGCTATCTAGAGAAATGCGAGCAAGTCGTTTAATCGGTACTCGCCTCGGTTTATGGGATAAGAGGAAATTTGCGATGTTTTAGATACATTCGTGCGGTGTTTTCTACAAGTTGTGTTTTATTTTCTAATGTTTAATGTATTTAGATGGGATTTGTAAATTGTTTTGGTAGAACTTAATTAATTATTTATTGTTACCTGATTGTTACCTATAAAGATTTTTGGACTCCTCGTAACCTTATCTATAATAACTCTTCTCTCTTCCATTCAGCCAATTAAATAATTTTCTTTCATCTTTTTCTGAATTTGGTAAAAGGGCTCTATTCATTAAATGTTTACAAACAGCTTTCATTTAAAAAATAGGTACCTAAACATGTTACCAAAATTAATATTTTCATTAAAATTAATAACTTCATATCCCAAACACACGGTCAGCAACAAAAACACTAAAAAACAAATTTCAAACTAAAGCTTACTCCACAAAGACACTGATAAAGCTATAAAAAAATATCGCAAAACACTTAGAGGCCAAGTTTATAAAGTTGTTTAGCAAAGATTAGCCGCATTAACCAGGTCCCATTCGCTCGGGTCGCTTATTCTCGAAGACACCTTAAAAAAACACGTTAAAATATTAAAATGCGTACTTATATTTTTATTGTAACCGTCTTCAAGACTGGTCCGAGATGTAGTGATAATAACTGAAGATTCAGCATCTTAAACCTTGGCGCACTCAGGATGACAATATTGTGCTTCTTAAAGTTAAAACGAGATTCAAATAATGTACTTTTGTTTATAAAGTAAGCGACCTTGCTGCGATGGCGCGTCCTAGCAGGTTAAAGGAATATTAAAAAGGACGGAAGATCACGTACACTAAATGGGCTCAGTTGAGTTATATGCTTCTGGAAAAGACCTTTTGTCAAGGCTTTTAAAATTGCATATTTTTTAATAAATTTCAAGTCTTTTTTTATTTTAAGTCTTTTTCTTGCGCTTCTTGTTTTAATGAAGAATCTGGCCGACCTTATGTTATTCTACGTTCTAGATTCGTGTATGTGGATGCAGTGGGAACGATCCATATTAAAATTCTAAGAAAAAGAACCGTTTATCAGCTAAATTTATTAAATGTTTAACTAAGAAACTATAAAATATTGAAATGCAATTAGTTTATAAATCAGACTCAGACAATTTGCCTCTACGTTCAGAGGCACAAAGAACGTTTAGCCTGTTTCGAACGTTAGGCTCTATGTATTATTAACGTTATTTTAATCATTACTTAGCAACAGTTCCATCACTAGATACACAGTTCGAACTTTTATCCTTTCTCTAAAAGAATTGCGACTAATTCTATTTTAAACCAAAGTTCATGACGTCACAACACAACCGACATACGTATCTAAGCTAATAATTGCTTCCTGCATCTCCCGATCTAATTCCTAATACAGAACCTTATAACTTACCCGAGTATGTAATAAATATCTCATGATATCGTAAAACAATAAATACTGAGGCGCTGGCGCATCTCATTCCCGATGCCTTCGAAAGCATTTGCGCAAGTTCCTACCGATCACAAGACCAGATTTGTATTCCCTAAGACTGAGGTCAGGCCGTTCCCGGCCCTCGGGTCCAAACGGGTTTCAACATTTCAATATTAAATAGATATATGCAACCTGTTTGGTAAATACTCGGTATTTATTGCACTGGCTGGAAAAAGGGAATCATTTGTTTGTGTTCGAAATTTAAAATGATGTGGGTTTTATGGATGTTAGTTTTAGCAGAAAGCGCGCACATTGTAATTGGTAGTCATAAATATTGGATGAATTAAGTGTGTAATAGATGTTTTAATATTATGAATCCTGTTAGGGGATTTTTATTTATTTGTTAGGTTTTTTCGCAACATAAAGAACTCCACACATAAATCTACTAAAAGATCAACGTCTCCAGACCAACATCAAATAGATCCGCATCCACATATAAGGCAAAATACTCCTTCGTTGAATAAATTTGTGGCCGTTTGTTCCAAACATCCGCAATGATTGACTTAGTGACTAATTCCATAGCTCAATAATTCTCAACGCCGGTCTCACAGCTATGTATTAATTGTACCGATGATACAATAAGGAATGTTGCTTTTTAAACGTTTCATATATAAAAACCGGTTCGGAGAATGATTTCTTTAATTTTTAAATGGTTATTTTGTCTCAAGTGGGCGACCTTTGATAAAAGTTTAAAAAATATTTGGACAGAATTATTGCGAGGTGTCAATGCTTTATGGATTTATTTTTGTTAAATTTGAATTTCTGACGCTTATTTTTTAGACTATAGACGTTTTCAGTTTACCTTGCTGTATTTTTATTTTTATTTAATATTTGATAGACGTTTGTTTCAAAAATCTTACCTTACGGAACGTGACGATAATAGCACTCGAATAGATTACGTTAACTTATAGTAGACAGTGGGTAAAAGAAAATCGAAAATGTCTCAATAATTTGAATTTATTTTTAATGATGTAAAATTTTATGTAAACAGTGTATTAGTATATGAGTATCTCACTGAAGTTGAATTAGGGTTCTGTGCAATTAATTACGTGAGCATCAAAATACATAAGACAGTTAAAAAAAACTATTCTAAACTTCCATCTTGCATCGGCCATGTTGTCTTTCTATTTCACATTATAAGCTTTTCTTTTGCATATAAGAAGCTTAGGACTGAAAAGCTAGCACTGTTTGTTTTTGAGACACTGGTTTTACGTGGTCAAGTGGATTTCACAGCGGACCGCATTCATGTGCAAAGCGAAGATAAGAGCGAAGCGGAGCGGGTTGTTAGCGGGTATAATTGTGTGTTTCTGTATTGTTGCAAATTTTTGGTACATTCTGAATTAATTGTTATTGTTTATTAGTTGCTAATATACAAACGTGAATGGAATTTGTGTTTATTTATTGATTCGTTTAGTTACACAACTAATAATTAGTTTGGAGGTATTTATTTGAAAATTTTATAAGCATGTACCAACTGCGCTACTTTTCTTTAAAATGTTTTTATTTTTTTATTGAAAGTGTATTGAAAACACCTCGATATAGATCTACAACCAACTAAATATCTTGAAAACTTAGACAATTATATATTAGAACTATACACATCAACCAGTTCCGCTCCCGCGCAATGCTCGTAGGTCCTAAATGCACCGAGTCCCGTTGAACCCGTGGGAACCGACGCAGGCTTCATATGCCCTTTGAAGGTGTATTATAGTGAACATCATTATCCTGCACCGATTAATACTTAAATCTTAGGAATCGCTAATTGATTCATTATTAAATTCTCTTGTTGTCTTCGAGAATCGTAGAAGATATGTAATTTGGCTGTTTTACCAGAATAAAATTGTAGGTAGTTTAGAATCTGCTGATTTATTTACATCAGTAGCATTATTTATTTGTACATTGTGTTTTTATGAATTATATTATCATTCATTACAAGCAACGGGCGTTAATTTATTGAAGCTAAATGGAAGCTACTGTTTTTTACTAAGTATAAAAAGTTATGTGCGGATTCAATAAAAAAATATTTTTAACGATTAAAGTAAATCAGTACCTACCTAACTACTCAATTAAATTAATTATTTAAATCCAGTTATCTACAATTAAATACTAATACAATCGTAAAGAAGTTCATCAACACAAATTTCGTATTTGACATCAAGTCCATATTTCCGATAAATAGTGAATAAATACTAAATAGTATGACGAGGTACCGGGCGAGAGGCGCGGGGCGCGGGGCGCGGGTCGTCGGCCGCGGTCCCGTTCTTGCTCGAACAACATTGGGTTTACCGCGGATCTCAGATGTTTGGATGCGCTTTGGTTAACTATTTAGTAATTATGATCTTATCTTTGTCTTTTTCGTAAATTGATGTGAACTTGAATCAAGTTGAAAGGTTTTCAGGTAAATATGTAGATATTTTTTCTTTGAATAATATATATTTGGCATGTCAAATTGAATTAACCACCCGAAAGATATTACGCCTCTAAAAGTTGTTTTCTTTGTTTTTAAAAAAAATTGTATTTTAAAGCAGTTAGTAGGTTTCTCAAAAGATAAATAATCAAAATAATATTTTGCGTCTGGGAATAATAAACAGCAGATTTTGAGTAACTTAGATCTCTATATACCTATTATATATATAAGACAAACACGAATTTAGGAGCTCGTTGGAGATTCCATAGTGTTAATACATATTTAAATCGCAAATAAAACTATATATACATAACACATTTTTTTGCCGCTACCAGGATTTCAATTTCCTCACGACTCACCGTCGTCTATTACCATATGTAACGTAAAAACCACATCCAAAACTTCACACTCAACATCGATGAACGCAGTCAAATTCCTTCGTGAGTACGCCGCTAATCAAATTTTGTAACTGCGGTATTGTAACCATTACCGTTTTTATTTTTCTCCAGACGTCTCCGGACGATGCCTTCAATTATCTATTACCGTTAAACAGATACCTTAGAGTCTGTTACGATTTCCATTGCCATCGCACAGCCATTTGATCTTAATAATTGTAACAAAAACACAGTTTATTGTATCCGTTTCAATTGAGCATGAGTCACTGGCTTAAAATATGCAACCTGTTGGAGTTCAGAAACGGTCATGGTGCAGGTATTTCTTAAAAATTATTAGATTGTATTCATTTTTGGTTTTGCTGTGTGTGGTTATTAAGATTTTGTCTATTTAAAAAAACTACATTCCTAAATAAAACTCTGAGATAATTTTAAAACTTCAATTACCGTTTGAACCATTATCTAAAGTACAAAAGTCACAGTACCTGGTTCGACCTTGTAATGATTACGTTCATAGCAAGTACATATACCGTACAACTGATAAAAACGAATGCGATGAGTTATGCCAGTGAAATAAAAATACTACTAACGCCATCTATCTTCCAACATGAATAACTTTTGAGAGACCTGCCAGTGATATATTTTATATTTATTATAAATATGTAGGTAGTATATTTCTCAGATAATAAGTACCCTAAAATTAAGAATCTATACAATAAAAAGTATATCTAAAACATAAACATTGTCGACAAATTTTACAGCATTAAAATACAATTTTCAATAGAATTAATAAAAATAAAATATAATTATAAGTTATTATTATTATTCAAAACGTTATAAAATGAAAACTAAAGGAGATAACCACTTAATTTAAATTTCGGCAGCCCACCCCGAGACTGTCCAGATGTAAATGTGCCCATCACACTCACGGCATGCCTCGTTGGACGGCTGTGGACAGCTATTGCACCAGGTAAGACCCAGAGCAAGCCCCTCTCCCTAAGTTGGCGGCCCACTTCTTTACAGAAAGTCTTCAGACCCCCAACAACCTGTAGTTTTCAATGCGTGTGGCACGAAGTGTAATTCGGCCCCAACATCGCGTACTACTCTTTCTTCCATATGAGACACTCCCTCTGCCATGGCACCAAAGTTTCTTTGGGGTGTGAACTGTGGTCACACTAGCTTGTTTACTCAGAAAGTTAATGTATGCGTAAAACGCATGCTTACCGAATTAAAGAAAATAAAACTTGAGAATGAAGATACCCTAATACAAAATCGGAAAAAAAACTTAGCATTCAAGAACGAGATAAAAGTAACCTAATATGTATTTATTTTCAATTACCTTGGTAAATGACTTTTAGCAGAAACCCTTCAAGCTAATCCTGATAAATTCCAAAAATAGAATTTCCATGAATCTGATAAATTAAAAGAACTTGTAATATAATTTTAGAATATTTGATTCTCGAGTTCGTTATCACCTTAAATGGTTCCAATCACTTATTGGTCGACCTAACCGTATATGGAAACAGTTGAATCGAAATCTAAAATAAGTTATGCTGTCTAACTTAACTAAGTTAAGTCTGTTTTGTTAATAGGTAATAAATAATAAAAAAAATAAATATTTCTAACAATCACACCACATTATCTAGCCCAAATTAAGTATCATTAAGAACTTGTGTTATGGATACTAGATAACGGGTAAATAAACTTAAGAAATATATAAACACCGAAGATATTTTTAATAATATATAAATATAAGAAATAAACTTAAATAAACGTACATACACATCCATGACTAGAAAGCAAATTCATTAAAATATCTGCCCCTACCAGGATTCGAACCCGGGACCTCTGGCATGGAAGGCAAGGCTACTTACCTCCACACCAAACAGGCCGTCAAAGGTGTGCCTACAAATATTTTTAATGAGTGATTTTTGTGTATTTAGTGGTAGTAAAGCTTCTGTAAGCTCTCGTTTGGGGCGCTACTGGAGTCCTTCCTTTTTTGACCGCCGTAATGATCACAGCATCATGGTTATCTTCCGGTCAAAGGGAAGGCACATACAGTGCAATTACTTGAAGCATTTAACTGAAGCTCATGATATTAGTCAATATAATAACCGCGACTCATATTCAAATACAAATATTTATTTCTCAACATTGACAATTACTTGACAAGAACTGGCAAGAAACTTCACGGGTATATATTTTTTTCAAAATAAATTTACAGTGTCTCCATATGTCTATACAAAGTTATTCTTATCTGCATCTGTTAGCTCGGAAGGTCTCCCTTCCCCAAGTATCCAAACGACGAATACCCTAAACCCTCGAACGCCCTCCTCAACCATATTAGAGAGAAGTGAGCGACCCGTCACCCGACGCTACCGACCACTTAATAAATAAAAAAATATATTTCTAATACAACAAGTACAACAAATAAATTTGTTTGTCAAAGCTAGCTCCAATGAGGACTGTGGCAGGAAGAAAGATGCCCGGCTGATAGATCTATGGAAAGAGGCTGCAAGTGGTTGAGAGCATACGAATAGTGCAGGATTGGCGGAGAAAAATTCAAAAGCGAAGAATTATAAATATTTTATTAAATCATAAGTAAAAAACTTTTACACTTACCAAGACTCTATTACTTCATCTTCATCATTAAAACGTATATACAACTTAAACTTCTTATAGTTAGACCGAGAGGTATTTTATGGATCTGAATGTTCCCTTATTGTAGTCACGTTCAGTTAAATGTGATCATAAGTCTATTATTTAAAACGAAACTCTTTCTTATTGCGCTAGCCTAGTACGAGTACTCCAAAGTTTTGCGCCTCCGCTTTATTTTTTAGTTCAGGCTGCCCCTTATACAGTATGGATAATGCAGATATATGAAACACTAAGAGATAGATCAAAATAATGTGTAACAGTATTGTACACCTTAAAGAAAACCTTAAGATATTACAGATTTAAAATGCAGGGACATAGACCCGTGTGAAGCCGGGGCGTGTCGCTAGTTACATGTTACAAGTAAAAAAGTCCTTTTTATGATATTTAATATAGATATCTATATATGTAGGTGTACTGAATACTATAATTTAATAAATTTATGGGATTCTTACCACGGTTTTCGGTTTTTATTTTTATTTTTAATTACCGCGATAGTCTAAAACAGTACTGAACACTTTCAGTAGAGTCCAAGCCAAGTATGAATATTTAAACAGGATTTGTTTAAGTGTACCAAATCAGATCGACTTCTTCAATGAAAGAATGTGCCAGCTTCAAGCTTAACAAAACTTTCATATACATTTCAAAAGAAGCATTTTATGGTTATAATTAAAAAACCCTTGTTGCGTAATTAATAATTTTCTACGCAACAAAAGTCTCACAAAAAGTATTGAACAGTTGTTCTTAGAACTTCTCAAAGTATCGTTCGGTAACTTTTAACCTTTACTAAAAATTAACGGTAGATATAATCTTTTAGTAACTTTTTTGCTAAGGTTTCTTCGATATTTTACATGGAATAAGTCATTTTGTAGAGAAAATTCCGATTTTGTAAAGAAAGGTGTAAGATGTCGAATAGATTTCATTGTGTCAAAACTGAATTTTTTCAATTGGTAAATTAAGATTTAAGGTTATAATTGATATTGACTAAACCTATTTGGTTTAGTCAATATTTTATTTTTATATTTAATTTTTATAGGAAAGTGTTAGACGTTATTTACACTACTATTGATAATTATTTCAGTTTTTAATTGAAAAATTCTGATATTGCTGAAACGAAAAAAAAATTCAATTTCCCTAAAGGTATGCGGGAGTGACAAAGATCTTCGATAGTCCCGATTTGTAACGGTCACAGGAGCCTCTAGTATTGAACATTATACGCACAATATTTAAAAGGTTGTCCATTCCAAAACCTCTTCACATTCATAAAAAAACTAAATAGTCTCAAACCGGCCCAAACAACCAATCACAGATAAATATTCACTAATGATCAAATAGCCAACAGGAAGTACAGTACGCGCGTCGCGGCATGGCAACAATAGCTGTAATAAATGCCATAAATGTCACCTCGTACTGTACCCTGCGGTGCAGCCGATCTGTTAACGAGAACAGAAACATGTCCTAGACTATGTGTCAAAGAATAGTTGGTGAGAATAGATGCGATTTTTTAATTTTTTTTACCCACATTCTGTATGAGTTATTTATTTAATTTTGTATATTGATCTTATTTTTCGATAATTAAGAGAGAAACGAAAATTTATTAAAAATGGTTTCAGTAAAACCAAAAATATATTACGTAAAAGAAATATTGCATTACTTTAAAAAGACATTGTAACCTTTTTTTTTCTTTACTATGTTATTCACTATTTTTAGGTAGGTGTCGAAGACTCTCGCTTTTGATTTTTAAGTTTACATTGCATTTCAAATCCCCAGGATTTATAAGTGAGTTATTATCTACGAGCACACACATTTCTAAGAGTATTTGGGCCTCTTTGCCTATATTACCTTACAAACCGTATTTCCCATCTACAGCGTTTGATCTATGTCTTATTGACAAGGCGCCCGCGCCGGTCGGAGGTCATTGTCCTGACACGCGATGACGCAACAACGTAGTACGATCGTAGTACACGTACAACGAGAACCGTAGTAGGACAAGCGTAGTGCCAATTTGATTATTTTTATTGTGAATAGTTTTTGATTAGAAAGGGCATCATATGATTACAGTGTGGAGTTTTTGTAAGTAATAAACTAATCTTAAAGTTGTGTAACGCCTGATCCTCACATTTCTCAACATATTCTAAATTCTTTCAAAAGTTTTCAAAAAATACCTATCATTTTGGATAAATACCACTAATTCTTATTACCATTAGAACTTGTTACTGTATCGAAATATAACAATTTTCTCAACAATAACAAATTAAAAAAATACAAAAAAACATAGTAATCAGTCCTTTAACTGTTAAATTTTATTTAGGTATACTTCAATATTATACAGTCATCTTGCAGATCCGCCATTGTTTTTCAAATCTATACAAAATCCTTATAAATATACTAGACGAGTGATCATATGAGTGATCGATAGGCGAACCTTGTGTCCTTCCCCAAGTTGGGGTCACTAACTAAGTAAGGGATGGTGTAGGGGTGAGTCCTGCAACGACACACTTGCAAGATTGATACAGGCTCTGATCTTATGGACGATAGAATGTAAGGAGTGTAGTCTAATTTTTGCTGGATATTTGTGAAGGAAGACGAGTGGTTAACTCTGCAAATTAAAAAAAACAGATTGACTGAGCAACGCTTAGGAATAAATGGTATATACTGTAATATGAAGCGCTTAAATGTTGTAATAGAAAATCTATAAATACTACACAAATTAAGTAATCGAATTCAAAAAGTGTTTTTGACCATAAAGTAACTTAAATTCTACACAACGCTGCGCCACCCGTGTGCCATCAAACATTTAAAGTAAATTTAGCATTTAACGTTAATTATTGCAAATATCTATAGTAATCAACGTTCAAACTATGGTTATTTAGGTACAAGCATCCTTTAACTTAACCTTGTGCAAGGGTGACCTTGAAAATTCTGTAACAACCTGCTTATATTGGTTATAATCATTCCAAAGAATTCGAAAGTGCACTCAATAGTAATTCCTTAGATAGTTAATATAGACTTTTTGGATGGTCCTTGGAACATTAAATATCTTCAAGTTAAGCCAAACTAGAGCAAATATCTGCTGTGAATTTTAAGTTAAACAAAAGATTCATAAAACTGGTACCACAAGTAAGTTCTAACTTACGTTTTATCAAATTTATTGTTCATTTGATAAAGATCTAAATTATAACACGTTATGATGCTAATTGTATATTAAATGTAATAACAACAATACAAAACTACAACACATCTTTAAAGATAATTTATGTCTACTTAATCTTTTTTATGTGTGAAAATGTCGATAAATCACTTTATTTTACTTAAATTGCTGATTAGAATCAATAAAACTGTTTGTTATTAATAATTTACATAATCGATGATGATATTCAAGAGATTTATAGTTAATTTGCAAAATAAACAAATTATGGTAATGTGTTATGAATCATGGATCCGAATGTGGGAACATTTATCAAACCTTCCCTTTTATTAAGATGCGAGTACCACCTAACAAAAACTATTAAGGGATCAATATCGGATACAATGGGATTGTAAAAGGGGGCTCATATTTTGATATTCACAAAAAAGCCAACTCTTCAACAGGGTCTTACTGAGTATACTCTATAAAAATTTCCACCTTAATTCTTCAACATAGAGCTCAAATTTCAATAACATTGGTCATGTTTTTGTGATACATAGAAAAAATCTCTAGAATGGTTGCTGAAATTTCAGCTTTGTAATGGTTGGATAGAGTTGTTATTTGAACAGGACTGTGGAGAAGAAAGCTTTTACTTGTAGTATTATGTATTGATTGTAGTGAGTCACATCACATTTCTACATAATTTTGTCCTCCACAGGGGAGGACGTGTCGGGCTTGACCGTATTTAGGGTCGCTATTTTTTTGTAAAGAAAATCTCGATAAAGAATTGTTGAACTCATTTTTCAGCTTGTGGTAAATAAAAGGTAAAAATCTTAGCCATAACTATATTATAACGAAGTGATTTAAAAATATAGAAACAGATTTAACGAAGTATGCAATGTTTAAAGTATAGGAAAGTGGGGATGCTTGTCATATACATAAAATGTTAAGGTAAGATGCTGTGCTGGCCTCAATACATACAGTAATGCAATAAATACAATAAATACATGGTCTTACACGTGATTGTTGCATGGTAAACTTGATTGTTTACACTGATTTGTTTACAGGATAGGTTCAAACCCTGTTAATGACAGATATTTTGGTGTTAAACACTAATATATTTTATGTTATTGATGTTTTCTTTTCATGCATATGTTTGTTCCGGCTGTAATTCCTTTTCACACCACGATGTTTACCTTGTAACTGCACAGTTAGTGACTTGTCCGGTTATTTTAAATTTTAAGACTTATGACTAAGAAGTGGCCTATTAACTACGGAACTCAGATACTACCGAGTTCAACAGATGTTTCTTTCATAGTCAGTCAGATTCATTCAATCTGGATTGATGAATGGTAAGTTACGCGTCAAGTCACTTTCAAATCACACGTCACGTCGCTGAAGTTTCTGAAAAAAAGGTCAACAACTAATAAAAATCATCAAATATGAGGCTAGAAGCCAAAGGGCACACAATTATGCGGGTACGCATATTCCCAAACACATCACGTACTCACAATACAGAATAACAGCGCTAAAATTCGATAAACGACCATTTTAACCCTAAAAGTAGTACAAGAATACCAACAATGAGGACGGTCTGCTCGGTGGGGTCTGACAGGCCGCTCATTTTTTATTGCCCCCTTTTTATTTATTGCATTGCAGATTGAAAGGGGACTCTCGGACGCGGGATGATTTGACGAGCCCTCACACGAATCATCTAAGGGTTAACAAATTATGTGAAATATACTTGGGATGCTTCTTATGATGTGGACATGGTTTTCTACTTTGTCTTATTAATGGGCTGGCTTCAATTCTTAGACGTATTGCTGTGCTTTGTTTGAATATTCGATAGTTGGTAGAAGTTATGCTTATTGAATGATGTATGATGAGACAAGCATTATAGTTCAATAATCACGGAGTTAAACTAAAGAAATTTTTTTATTGATGAGAAAAAAAAGAAATATCAAAGAGGTTTTCATTTGTCGATATTTTTTTAAATCTTATAATGTAAGCTGTCACAAAACAAAAGTAGCACTAGCATTTATTTATTTCAAAATAACATTGTACTTATTTTTAGCCTCCGTAGCATGCTGTTATATCAAGCTAAGAACAACACATAGCATTTGTTTGCCTTCATCATCAGTACACTCGCAAATATTGAGCAACCAACATCCAAACGAATCCCCGATTTAAAAAGTATATTCTTTGTAAACTCGACAAAATCAATACCTTTATATCGAAACACATTTTACCTTTTCATAAAGCAATGCACTTCTCCAAATTTATGTATCGGGGGTGTCTCCCTCGAACTCTGGATGCAATAACGACCGAATAGGTTTAAACCACGAATATTAACAGCCATTTTGAAATATTGACGCGTGATCGGCTGTTCTGTGACAATATTGCCACTAAGGCTTTAGTTCTTTATTTTAGAAAGGTTAATGAGGTCATTTGAGATGTTTCAGTCTGGAGATCAGGTTGTTTGTGATCACGGTGATGTGGCGGTATTTGGTGTGATGCGTTGTCTTCAATTGTAGGAGATAAGTACTCTGATGAACGATATCTGTAAGGGGCGCTACACGCATAGCCACAAGCCGACCTGTCATACACCCGACTGGTCTACCCAATCGGACCGGCATTGCTGTTCAACAAACTGCCGACCTAAATATGTAGGTAGTAGTAACTAATCAACAATTTGCTATTTATTAACCAATCTCTTTAGTTCCGATTTATTTGAATTCTTCATAATTTCTTTTTGGTCAAAAGTTTGACTACACTAAAATTCTCTCTACATTATCAGTAATAATAATCCCCAGACAAAAACACCAACCGTATGGCCCCAAAGTAAGCGGAGCTTGTGTCATGGATGACCATAGAGCGAACTGGGGGGAACCAAAAATAAACCTACATATATAAATATCAACAACCATGACCCCAGAACAAACATCTGTGTTCATCACACAAATCAATATACCAACACTCACCAAGCGCATCATCCTGTTCCTCAAAATTAAATAAAAACCTACAAAATATCCTTGTTTATAAATTTTTAGTAACAGTTTGTTACTTGCCTCGATATATTTGTCATAAATAACTGCGGTTGCATGAAGCCTGGTGTTGCAGGTTGCAAATGCCACTGCCGAGCTGCTTCGTGAAATATAGTGGCGAATCTGACATAGAGTAACCATGCTTTAGAATGTAAAAAGGCTGATTTTATACCTATTTTTAAGTAGGAATTTATTTACAGCTAAACAAAAAAACCTTAGTTCTAGATTTACTTGTAGTTTTATTATTTTAATGAGCTAAATAGCCAGTTTGGCGAAGAAATATTTTTTGGTGAAAATCATCATTGAACTAAGAATACCTTTTCGTATTATTAGGTACAGTTCTTAGCTATTTTCTAGTTACTTACATGTTTTCAATGGCATTCTTTTTGATGAATTAGAATATATCTAGAATTATACTTTTATGTTGTCAAGTAATAAATGAGTAGTCGTTCAAAAACTTGTTGATCTAACGCCGACAGTTTACACGCCTTCAAATTTAATTAGTGTATAATTTTTTAATGTCAATATTTTTTATCAATATTGTCTGATTAGACTTCATTAGGTTTTTTTCTTTATTTGCAAAGCAAGAGAATGAAAACTCTTAAAGCTAGTTTAGTGTTAAAACCAGTTAATCAATAATTTATTGAATTTGTAAACTTAACTCAATAAACTAATTCTTAGCCATTCATAACTGGATTAGCGTCCGCCACGGCGCGTATCGATGCAATATATCGTTTCGATTGAGCTTTTGGTGTATCATTCGAAGAATCGAACTCCGCACCCTGTTTCACCACCCTCTGACAGAGGGTGACATGACATACGTCACACTGTAATATTTCCTAACATTCATACTGTGGTGCAAACCCGCGGCCGGTTTTGCCATATTTGAATGCATCTCCTTTTTCAAAAAACAAAAAAAATAGACAACGTTTGTTATTGATTTTCTCGTTTCACGTCGGCCATTTTTAAAAGTAAATAAAATATGTATGCATGCGCGATCAGCGAGGATACTGTTAAACAATGGGAGTCATATACATGTGTGTGAGCCATAGACAAAATTAGCGCGTGATTAACAGCTATGCATTCTACATATTAATTAACTGGTAGGATTCTCAAGTAGTGGGATATATTATGCGTGCACAGACTAATCTACCCGTGCCATAGTATAAGGCGTATTCACATGATGCAAATTTATGGTATGGAAATGGAATTGCATGAAATAATGGCTTTAACATGAAAGTAAATGAATATAAAATGAAAATAAAAACTAGGAAATATGTGGCCGTGGAAGAAGAAGAACAAAAGACGTATACAGTCATAATATACCTAAATAAATAAGCAGAGCTTGTGTTATGGATGATCATTTAGCAAACTCGCGGGGAACCCATAACAATGATACATATATAAATAACAACAAATTACCCGAGAACAAACATATGTGTTAATCACACAAATGAATGCCCCGACCAGACTCGAACCTGAGACTCCTGGCGTATGAGGCAGGGCTACGACCCACGACGCTACTCGGCCGTCCAATGCAGTGGTTGTACAGTTTCTTTTGTAAAATCCTTCCTGAATCGCGCACCATAATGATCACGTTTACATGGTTCTGTTCTGGTTAAAATAAAGGAACAATAAAATTACAGAAACAAAAGCAATTCTAGCTGAAGACTAATGGATGACGGACAGTTGTAGATATAAAAATTGCAATCAATATTCATAATTGAAACACCTATGAATCTACGATTAGCGATGTCCATGTGAGGGTGCGACTTAAATCGGGGGGGGGGGATTGCCTTTCCTCCAATGGACATGGAATGAAATCACTATAAATTATAAAAAGTTTTCATGGCTTCAATCCTTTTCGCGTTGTATTTAGTCTTTTAATTGAAAAAGATTCATATCCAGCAAATCTGTCTAATAATTGAGTAATTTCTTAGAAAATATTATATCAAACTCGCATAATGCAAACGGGGCTTAACATGGTATACTTACCAAGCTGATTGATATCTAACAAGTAGAAGACGCACTATTGGTTGAATCATGGACGGTATGTCATCGGAATTTGCTTTGTTATGGCGTTACTACAAATTAGTTCACTGATTAAGTCATCCTTCATTTAAAGTTGTGACGTCATCAATTTAAAATTTCGTTTGAACCGTATTACATAGAATTCAATGTTAAGGTACGTACTTTTTTATGGATTTGAGTATATAAACCATGGACTCAAGGTTACCTTTAAATTACCAAAAATTTTGATTGATTGAATTTCAAAGCTACAGTTTTGTCGATTAAGCTTTTGTACATAATAAAAACATATATTTTGCAAGTCCTTAACTTTTTTTATTTGAAGGTTTCATTTGTTGACGTATAATATAAATATTGTGATTGTTCATTATGAGAAGAGTTTAACAGCAAATTTCCTACATAGGCATGTTTTAGATTTATATCATGTAGTTTTAATGCCTGACTAGTTATGTCTAAAGCTTATGAAAACCTTGAAAACTAATAAGACAGGCGATGAAGCGGATCTTTGCCAATAAGTTGAAACGGGATCAATAAGGGCTGTCTCTAGGCTGTTATATTCATGAAGATTTTATAGATGGAATGATTGATGAACAGTATTATCAAGGAAAATTTAGTTTTGTAGTTTTACGACAAATTTTTAATCCTGGATTTAGGAATTTACCTATTTGTTACTCGCAACCAAAACTTTGATAGAAGTTAAAATGTAGAACAAACGCCGAGTTTAGTTTTGGATGTTATTTTAAAAACCTACAAATTAAACTTTTTGTCATGATCATTTAAAAGCACGATTAAACGCATATCTGTCCTTATCGTAATAATAATCATTTCTTAAGCTTACTTAATCCATTAAACACCATAACACAACAAAAATATTCAAACACACTCACTCGAACAGACCAATAATAATAAAAAATGATTTGTGAGACTAGAAATTTTCGCAGTCTCGCATTTTAAGACGAGCCAGCCCTGTGAGGGGTTGCACTTACACCGTAGCGTTTTCCCCTAAAACATTGTCATCTGAATTCGGGGTAAATAAGAATCCTGGGGAGTCTTGTGCACTAATGGCGGCAGATTTATAGATTTTGCCGAAACCCCGCCGAGCTTGGATTACATTACTTGTAGCGTATTGGCCGGGCGGAGTATTAGCGCTTTCATTTGTCTTTCTTTTGGCTCGTTTCGTCATTTGTAAATAATAACTACTTGAAAGCAAAAAGGATTTTTGTTTGAATTTGAACTATCAAAATGGGCCATAGAATGTTTATACATACGTCTTGGGTTTATAAGACAACAGTCAAATTACAAATATTTAAAAAAGAATTGTATTGTAACCATTACATAGGTTTTGACGTAGCAATTGAAATATGTTTAAAGTATTAAGTGGTTTGCTATCCTAATATTAAAAGCTGTCTTTTAAAATAAAATATACTGAACATATTTTAATGTTAATGTGAAAAATATTATCAGTCATTATAATTATAACCGCACACTTACCAAAACATCGCTAAACCTAAAATAAACCTAAGCAAAACCTATTGCTCAAAACTGCGAATTATTTAATACAAAAACAAGAGACAGTTTGTTAATTCTAATCTACAGTATTTTAATAACAGTTTTCATCCCCCTCGGTTCAACCCTTCGAGCGGGGGTGGGTGCACCCTCAATGATTTTTAAAATCACAGATGGCAAGGGTGTGTCCTGAAGATGTATCTAGACTGTGGAAAGCACGAGAATTTTCTAGAAATTGAGATCTGTCTGGCTATTTTATGAGGCTTTTAGCTTTTTACCGTGGTTTTGTAAAGATTTTTTGAAAGTGGTTTTGTTTAATATATTTAAAGCTGTCTACATTTTTATAAAAATAGTGAATAAAAAAAAAATTATCAACATCATCTTTATTGCATAAAATACGGTCGTCTACAAAGATATTTGGGTCTCATATTTTACTGTAAAACAGCATGCAATGTCATAAATAAATTATAATATACAATCCGTTATAATTCTAAAGATTCTCATACAATCAAATTAGTCATAGATTTAATTTAAGTGTAGCGTCTTGCCTTTTTCAATAAAAAAATTCGTTAATAGAATAGAATCATTTGTAGTTTCAAAGTACGTAACCCTGGAACATTTGTAAATCTTATTTCTTTTTTTCAATTACTTTACAAAGCAATTTACTATTTTGAATTATTCACTAAATATTTTTAGATTTTTATCAAAAATGTAAATACCTCTACAAATCTATAAGAAAGAATGAATCCTGATTAAATCAGTGCCGACTAACATAACCTTAAATTAATAAACTCATTTTTACCCGAAACCGTGACATGGTTCCGTGACCGTTGAATACCGTAACGAACACAAAATGCCATACTTTTCGAATTAGCCGTCTAGCCTCCTTGTAAATACGTAGGTACTTCAGTTGCTGGACAAATAACAAAACTGGGTTAATCTCTTGCCACCCGCAAAAATCGGAGGTTGAGGTCTCACCCTTTCTCCATCTCTTTCATTTTACATGGAAACTGAAAAGGAGAGAGTACAATTGTTAAATTCAATAACGTCGTAAAACCAAAATTGTTCGCTGTTATACTATATCTTACCCACATGACATAGGATTCAATATAGAATGAAGTAACATACTTTTTACCTTGAAAATCCAAAAAAGATTTCCAGAATATTAAATTTTGAACCTTGCTGTTAGCGATTCAGGGTTGTTATTATTTTCAAAAGCTTTAGCTTAAGATTTTTATTTGTTCCATCACGTTTCAAATGAAATTGTCATGAAAATTCTGTCTCTGTCCTTCTCCATGATGTCAGACAGAGAGGTAGCTAAGTAATATTAAGTTAGAGCGCCGTATTAAGCTACCACTTATTTACGTATTTACTGTTGAAATTTTAAAGTCAGCCCAATTTCGTTTTGATGATAATCTACACACCCATAGGGCCGCGTACAAATGACTGGGATCACCTAGAATTAACAACCGCAAGGTACGAAAACGTTTACAATGCTGTAATGAGATCCTTTGAGCGTCGGTCGCGCAGTCGCTCAGGCGCTTACTTCTCGTCCCAACGAGTTTGTACAACAAAGCCAGCTGCTTCAACGGTGAAGGATAACATCGCAAGGAAATCGTACATAAGAAGTTATTTCGGAAGGTATGTGTAAAACTCTGCCAACCCGCAGTAGGCAAGTGTGATACCACCCCTTAGTTGGGTGAGGCTGATGTCCCTGCCGTGGGATTATTAAGGCTGTCACGAATGAGATCTTTACCTAGATATGAAAATTACAAATTAAATACTTACTTACCGGTTTTAATTTCATATTTTTAAGGAAATTAAACCGGTTAATAAGTATAAACCGGCTAATTTAAAATGTGTGTAAAAATTAACAAATAAATAAATTTCATATCTGTAAGGAAAATAATTTCATGTATTATAACAGTTGAAATTACTAGATTCTGACTTTCACTATGGCTTAATGTTGAGTGCTCGAGCACCGATACATTTGATTTTGAATGTGTGAAATGAATAATCAACACATTCAAATTTCTTAAGCTTCGTTAACTTCATATTGGAAGGATTTCGTTGATACTATAAAAACCAAGTGATGAATATTACAAGCCTAATCTACAGGTATAAAAGAACTCCTTTGGGTTTTATTTTCATTAAAATTATTCATACAAACTTCTCTGTATACAATATACACGACAGTGCCGCATTATTCAACTTTTAATTTAGCAAAATAGCAAACAAAAGTTCATAGCCTCCATTTCCAACAAATTGAGTTTTTATCTGAACGGCTAATGTCTTGAACCTTTTAAGTGTCTCAAGTTCTTGACCTTCACAAGTCCAGACAATCCGATCCACAACACATCGACTCCTTAGTAGTAGAAATATAACAAGTTATTATTTTCAATAGTAATTAATAAAATACTTGCACTTTAGATAAATGTTGAAATTCGAATGTTTGGATTTTGTGAAGTGAAAAAATCATTAAAAACTTGATGAATGAGTTATTTTGCTTGTGACTTCATTCACGTAAATCTGCGTAAGACAAGTCGGAATAAAAGTATACCTTTGGTTATATTCTTCTTGGTTACACTCAAACTCGTCAAGTCGAATAAGCGTGACAGAGTAAAAACCATAATAAATGATTCAGACTTGTGGTGGGGAGTGAAGGAATGGTACCTACTGGTTTTGCTATATCTTGAGAGACGCTCGCGACACTATCGGACGCGCAAGACCCCGTTCTCAGTTGATCGGTCCTATCCCGATATTCCGTGGCGCTCAGTCTACTGACGTCACAGTTTAGCGTGTTGGTTCCGTGCTACGGTTTTCAAGGATTTCTACTCCCTCTGAGTGCTATCGAAGTGCGATTTTTCTTTACTACCCTTAGTCTTCAAAGTGCTGTGCTAAGTTGTGTTGTGCTTGTGCTGAGTGCAGTGTTGTGCCCAGCGTAAGTAGTCTGGTCTCAGTACAAAGGATACTTAACGGTGACAACGAATTTGTACTGAACCAGTCCTTTTATTTTTATTTTATTTCTCTTCTCTATTTTATTTATTTTTCTTCTATTTTCATATTTATTTTTAACATATCTGTGTGTTTTCGTGTGTCTTTGTCCTTTCTGTCGGTAAAGGTTGACCCTAACGCGGTCAGCTCTTTACCTGCGTACCTTTTTTTAGGTTTCTAGGTAGCGGCCTTCGGCGTACTACTGTTAGTTTTAAGTTATTCTCCCCAGCCCCCCTACCGCTGGTAGGGAGGTTAGCCGCTAGGGTTCGCTAGGTTTTTAGGAACAAGGCATCCTGTGACATACTTATTTTATACATATAACTGTCCCAACCCTCCCTAATGGATTCACTAAGCGTTATTAACTTCGCGAACGCGTTCATCCAGGCGCTTGCTGCGGCAGGCGTCTCCATTCCGAAAAACATCCTAACACAGGCCTTGCAGGCATCAATCGCGTCCCCGGCCCCTCAGGCCCCAACCCCAGCCCCTCAGGCCTCGAACGTCCAGACCCCTCAGGTCAGCTCTCCCGCGTCTCCCGTTCCATCCGATATGGACTGCGCGTCGGTCTCATCCTCGCGCTCATCTCGTAGGAAGCGTACCGCTCCCGGGAGCGATTTAGACTCCGCCGCGTCCGAAGCTTCGTCGGTCGCCGCCACCTTAACCGGCTCTCCTGAGCCCGCGTTCCAGTTAGTTGCCAAACGTTCTAAGAAGCGTTCGAAAAAAGCCGCGGTGTCTTCAACATCCGAGCCAACTCCGGTGTCTTCTACACCCGCCCCCGCGCCGCTCATGTCACTCGAAGTGACCGCGTCTTCGTCGGTCCCGTCGAAGCCAGCGACGCGCTGCGCTCCCGTCCCATCGAAGCCTCAGCTCCCTCCGCCCGTCTTCCTCCGCGAAAAAGCACGCTGGACCGCGGTTTCTAAATTGTGCAAAGAGCACAAAATCAATTATCTCAAGGCAAATAACGCAGGCGATACTATAAAAATCCAAGTCGCGACTATCGACGACTTCCGCGCGGTCACTCGTTTACTCTCGCTAAAACAAACCGCGTACCACACTTACGCCCTCCCGGAGGAGCGTAAGATCTGCGCAGTATTACGGGGCGTCCCGTTCGAGCTCGCGAACGAAGATATCCTCGAGGACCTTAAGTCCCAGAGTTTCCCGGCTGAAGCAGTGCACAAGATGTACTCAAACCGCGGTAGGCGTTTTCCGTTAGCTTTAGTTATCTTGTCTAATACTCCCAACTCGAGGGAGATCTTCAGAGAGGCTCGCACAATCTGCGGTCTCTTGAATATCTCCGTCGAGCGTCCCAACCCCCGTGGTCACCCTGGGCAGTGCCACCGCTGCCAGCTCTACGGCCACGCAGCGGCTAACTGCTCAGCTCCTCCCAGGTGCGTCAAGTGCCTGGACCCTCACATAACAAAGGAGTGCACTCGCACTCCCGAATCCACTTCCCCCCCTGCCTGTGTACTGTGCGGCCAGTCTGGCCACACAGCTAACTACAGGGGTCGCCCGCGCGCTCCGCGCTCCTCAGCCAAGAGGGCCGCGCCTAAACCGGCGCCGCCGCTCACTCCCGCTAACTTCCCGCCGCTGCGCAACCGGGGACCCCCGGAAGCAAAGCCCGGTCAGCCGACGCCTACTTCGGCTCTGTCTTGGAGGCAGCGTCCGGCCGTTCCATCTGCACCTTCCCGTCCTATCCCAGCTCCCGTAGCTATTGTAGGGCCGCGTCCTGTTCCGTCATCTTCACCTCAGTCATCGTTGGCTGAGGACATGAAGACCGTGTTCGACGTTATTCAAAACGTCGACATTACGGAAATTTCCGTTCTCGCACGCAAACTGCGAGCCGCCCGCTCTCCTCAAGAGCGTTTATTTGCGTTAGCCGAGCATCACTCGCTTCTTTTTTTTTTTTAAAGACCAGTCAACAAGCTGGCTCCTCTGCCTTATTTTATAATAATAATAATAATAAATAATATTTCTAACAATCACACCACATTATCTAGCCCAAATTAAGTATCATAAAGAACTTGTGTTATGGATACTAGATAACGGATAAATAAACTTAAGAAACGTATAAGCACACATAGATATTTTTTTCATGTATAAATATATTAGAAATAATAATAAACTTAAATAAACATAGGTACATACACATCCATGACTAGAAAGCAAATATAATAAAACATCTGCGCCTCTACCAGGATTCGAACCCGGGACCT
This sequence comes from Marasmarcha lunaedactyla, assembly GCA_923062675.1. Lineage (NCBI taxonomy): Eukaryota > Metazoa > Arthropoda > Insecta > Lepidoptera > Pterophoridae > Marasmarcha > Marasmarcha lunaedactyla. Next base: position 5,849,435 of record OV281344.1, read on the forward strand.
CTGGCATGGAAGGCAAGGGTACTTACCTCCACACCAAACAGGCCGTCAAGGGCTTATCCCTAGTTTCTTTTAACGCTCGTAGTCTCAACACTAACCTTCCTGAGCTTAAACTGAAATCTTGCTTCTCATTAGAAGTCAAAAGTCCAAAAAGGCTCCGGGTGCGGATGGTATTTCTAACCACGCACTCAAACACCTGCCTCAACAGGTTTTTACCTTGTTAGCCATCATCTTCAATGCCTGCTTCGACCACAGCTACTTTCTATCTTTTAAATCTGAATATCCCGGCTAATCACAGACCCATCAGCCTCCTCAAGGCCATGTCTAAACTTTTCAAAAGAGTCATACTCTCTCGAATGCGGAACCATCTGTTTCCAACGGATGGCGATCCCCTTATAATTTCCCACCAGTTCGGCTTCCGCACTAAGCACTCCTGCCCTCAGCAAGTCCATCGAATCGTCGAGTACATACTCGACGGCTTCTATCCGAAACGAAAGAAAACGATCGCAGTTTTCTTTGACGTAGCCAAGGCTTTCGACAAAGTCTGGCACAGCGGTCTCGTTTATAAACTCTACAAAATAGGCTTACCGGCTCGCCTAGTTAAGATAATGGCGTCGTTTCTCAAAGACCGCACGTTTCGTTTCAAACATGAAGGCACGCTTTCCGCGCCTCGTCCCATAAAGGCTGGAGTCTCTAAAGGCTCAGTCCTCGCCCCTCTGTTGTACACCGTGTACACTAACGACGTTCCCATTCCGCCGAAAGACGTCGAACTCGCCGTCTTTGCCGACAACACAGCCCTTTACACCAAAGGCCAAAGTGTCCCACCACCAGACTCCAAAAGGCTGTAGACGCCCTCGGTGCATGGTTTCAAAAATGGCGTATCGATGTGAACCCAGACAAGAGTTCTGCGGTTTACTTCGACTGCAAACAACGTCATGTCGCTGACAATCTGCACGTTCGAATGTTAGGTACCCCCATCCCCTGAAAGCGCACTACCAAATACCGTCGCCTTAGCGTCGCCTTAGACCAGACGCTTTCTTTCAAGCCACACGTCGATAGAGTAACGAAACTAGCCCGTTTTTACTTAGGCCGATTATATAGTATGTTAGGTAGAAAAAGTAAAATGTCGTTCAGAAACAAACGTACGCTTTATAAGGTCTGCGTTAGACCAGTCATGACACATGCCTCGCCAGTCTTTGCCCACGCCAAACCCTCCGTCCTGCAAAAACTGCAGGTAGTTCAAAATCTCTTCTGCCGCAGGGCCACAGAGGCACCGTGGTACGTGCGTAACGCGGACCTGCACAGAGATCTTGAACTACCTACAGTGCAACAGCACCTCAAAACACTCTCAGAATCGTTCTTCAAACGCGCCGAATCCCATCCCAATCCTCTAGTTCGAGATTCAATCTCATATACTGCTCCTGTCTTAGATTCGAAGTTCAAAGTCGCTAGACCGAGAAACGTGCACACGAACGTAGCGACGCAGCTGACGCTAGATCTCTTAGCCCTTCAGGCCGCAACTTCTAATTCTAACGTAAATTCGTATTAATTTAGCTTCTTTAATATTTATTTAATGTAACTTTAAATTCTATTTTTTTATTTTCATTTTTGAGCACCTTCAGTGCTATGAATTCACCTTCAGTGCTTTGAGCACCTTCAGTGCTATGTAAATCCCAGCGGGTGACCCCTTCTGGGCCCCGCTAGCGCGGCCTCTTTCTCCAATTGGCCGTCACTCAGATGAAGGCTGAGTAGCAAAAAATTGCACGAGCCGACAGGGGGGTTTTTAGTGGGTATGGTTCTGGTAGGCGTCGGGACGAGTCCCACATAACTCCGATCGCGCGCGCGGAGTATGCGTCAGAGCATTTTTTATGCTCCTGCCCTTCCCGTGGAGGGGAACAAAAAAAAATAAAAAAGACACTATCGCATCGTTGCTTTCCAACGATCAGATTTTCAGTCCAAATGAAGAGCCTTCACGACCTTTATTTTACTACCTAGATCATATAAAATATTGCTGATATATATTATATTTTATATAATATGTACATATATAAATATGTAAAAATCAAAACACAATTCATAGGAAAGATCAAAGTTAGCTCAGACAAACTGACTGCAAAAATTTCATAAAATGTATACGTTGAGTGCACAGGTAGTGCAATGTCAGACATATGTTTGGTGCAGAGAGCGTGTTGTAGAAATCAAAAGCTACTTTTAAACATAACTAACTCCGTGTTTACCTCAACAGAAACTGCTAATAATTTATCTGTTTTGAAAAGTAAATAGCAAAAATATCGAACAAATGTGACATATCAAACTTTTACACCGTTGTGTTTGAGAATATCCAATCAAGAAATTTTGAAATATTAGTGATAACAAAAATATAATAATCCTTTCACTCCAATTGTCTATCTGCGTGGGAGTCTAAAACAATAAAAAAAGACTTGTGACTGAAGATCAATTTATAACCTTTAGAGGATAATTTGAAGCCAATCCAGACGATTAAATTACTCAAAAACAAAAACGGGTCAGAAAAAAGTTTTAAATTCCACAAACTGTATCTTTCGAGAAGTAGAATGTTGAAATATTAAAATATCTTTCAACCTATAATTTGATTAAATTCGACTCGAAAAAGAAAAGGAGTTGATTCAAATGGGTCTTTAGAATTTTGGGTTGGTCATGATCAGGCGCAGGTTTTTGATTTCGTTTTCTAACTTCAGTAAATCGCCAGGTATATCGAAGTGTTTTCGTGTGTGATCATCGGAATATAGTTTCATTATAAAGAGTTTTTTTTATTAGAATATTGAACAGTCGTAAATAATCTTATTCTTGATTTTGTTTTTTTTTTTATAAGAAATTATCCCAGATTTCCCTTTAATTATGATTTTTAAGAAACTGTTCTTTAGAATCTCACTTATACTGGTGAAGGTGCATTCGTATAAATTAGTTACGTTTCTTTGCTGATACAAAAATATACAGATGGACTAGAATAACATTGAACAGTATTGTCTATAATTCAAAAGTTAGTACAATAACAAAAACTAATTTCAGATACCATTTAGGACTATTACGATTATTCCATTTGGCTAGAAGATAGGCTAGCCTTCGACATCGGTGTTAGGTTATGACCCCACTGAAGAAGCCTGTATCCATTTAGGGTGAAGTTACAGGTATTTTATTTTCTACCAAGCCTACCAGCGGCGAGTTTCAGCAGACCTAACCTTCAAAGGAACTTCTAGGGGTCGCTTTCGTTGACTGCCAGAACAGTTGGTTGTGCATAATCACTCTTCAACAACGTACATGGATATCTAACATAGATGGTATACGTAGTTAGTTATGTTGGATCCAGCTAGTCCTTTACAAGGTGGCGCTTCTAAAGATTCTCTCATTACAACAATTGTGACCAAAATTTCAGTATGAGTGTTATATTTAAATACGGCTATATTGTTACTCATGCTTAGGAAAATACGAAAAAGCTTGCCATACTCTCATCAAAGGTTTCGGCATCCATTTCATCTGCACTCAACTTGCTAATATTTCCAAAAAACCTTATCTATACTTACAAGGACTGCATTTTAAATAGTTTTTCATATCAAGAAGAGGCTGTCGGTATCATGTTTGAGGCTCGGCAAAAGCAATTTCTCTGTGACATTGGCAAGAGTCCAGTCGAAATAAGCTAGCTACGACACTGCTGTGATATTGTGCACCCTGAATGATCGGCACGAAATGTTCATGTTTTTGACTGTGTATAGATTTAATTTTATAACATAAAACGTAACATTCAAAAAATATAAAACATTCTACTCATGTTGCGTGTAATTTTATCGATTTTATCAACAAGTGACGATATCAACGTAAGCCTCTTCCGTATTTCATTTGAATTATTAATAAAATGACTTGCAAGTTGATAATCTAAAATAGAACAAAACTCAATGAAATTGCTTGAATAAAATAGATACACAGTTATTTTTTGTCAAAATCATTTATTAATTGACATCTTTTCAATACCCAAATAATATACAAATTGCTATATCAAAATACTGTGCCAAAAGGGCATTTTCAGCAAAATGTTGCCTAAGACAGGCAACGCTGATTTTAAAACACCCCTTGACTTAATGCCGGTCAACAAATATATAGTAAATACTGCATGCCATTCATTTATTAACAATTGAAGAAAAATCTTACAGTTGGATTAAATATTTTGTAAAAGAAAAAAAAAGTTACATATGAATTTTGAAAATAATATCTATCTGTAATTCAAACAAGTTTTCAAGGCGTCGTCACCATGATTTTGTTGAGATTGAAATAATATCTTAAGCTTAGCTTTGAACTTCATTTTGGACATACCAGCACGGCAGGGAGGAGGTAGATCGTTCCATATCTTGGCCGCCCGGTAACGGAAGCTGCCCCTACAACTATCGTGGAAGTATTTACTGAGAGGTAATATCATTTTGTTTCTGTTGTTAGATAATATTACAGGCTAGGCCTGCTATCATACACGTCAGCAGATCTTTGTGTCGAGTAAAAGCTCTAAGTTGTCTCATAATTATTGGTAATCCGTTCCATTATAATTACTTAAAAATAAACTAAAACTACAACGAAGAAAATTGATCGGCATAGGCTTTTTTTCTTTGACATTTCGTTAGTATATCTTACAACTGCAATTTATATAAGTTGTTTAAAATAATTTCATTTCCCGTTTCAAAATTAAGCGTTGTTTTTATAAACATATCTTAAAACCCGTTATTACTTTGTACAAAGTTTAAGCGAGCTTATTTCCGAATATCACATAACTTTGGGGGGTGCTTGGCAGTAGGCCAGGGTGCATCGTAGATAAGCCCAACTGTGACGAAGCTCTTTAACTTTTTAATAAGTACTTAAAGCTGATTTGCTAAGTTGCTCAGTTAAGGTTACGTAAAGACCTCCTTTGGAGTTAATTTTGTTATTGTAAACCTAAGTAAGTATTTTAAAAACATTAAGTAGGTGATGAATGAACAATGATGTGTAAAATATAGTGGGTTCATCCACCTCCATCCCCGCGAACGGTGCTTCTTAGGCGGCTAAAAAAGAAATATATTTTTTATTTTTATGTCCTTTTAACAGTAGCAACGACAGAGGCCTGTGAGGTTGTTACTCCCTCACACGATAAGAAGAGCGCACGTTTAAATCTTTGATTAACACTATGGAAGTGTCCAGACTTCCTAGTTATCAATGGTTTAGATCTTTTCCAATTATCTTAGTAGGTACTAAAATGTTAGCAATAAACTATGATCAAATAATCATCATAAACATCAGAGACTCAACTGAAGAAATCGTTCATATTAAACTGTATTGTAACTATATTGTACTTTCAAATTATTTTTCTTTATTTTTTATTGTCATCTTTATAAACAACTACACATCCAACCCAAACACATCATAACTCAAAATTAATTCCGACCAGCGTGAAAAACCACCATAATTAACTTACCAATAATTATCCAAAAATAAAATAAATTACTGATAATCCGTTGTTTTGGTAACATTTGTAAATTAATTAAAGCAATGCAGTAAGAGTGGGTCCGGTGGAATCAATTTGAGGGTAGGTTGGCGCTCGGCCAGGCTGACGGTGTAACAACCTGGACTGTAGTGTCCCTGGAATATTGTAATATTCTGTTGTACGGGTATCTGGTTTGAGGCGGTTTTATTAATTTTCCAATATGGGATTAAAGGGACGCTATATACGTAAAGGCAATTATTACCATTATAGTATGTTCGCTTTAAAATTGTATATTCATTCATAGCTGGTACCTATGTGAATTGAACAGTATTGTTCAGCTGTGTTTAAAATAGTTAATCAGAAATAAATGTGATTTAAACAACATCATCAGTCGACAGAAGTATTTTCTACAACTTCATGCGGCTTTTTAAATAAATACTTTGTGTCTCCGATTCTATATTATTTTTCGATGCTCCTGACTCCTGTACTGTCAGTATTCTCTTAGGTATGCTTACATCATTCAGTATGGCATTAGATACTTTAGATTACTAATCAAAGTTAAAAAATAAATCAAAATAACCCCAACACACGAACATATCAAAACAATATCTACTCGATTTCATCGTCGAATTCTTCGCAACACCAAATAATCACAAAAACAAAGAGAAAGAATTTCACTTTCCCACCACGCACGGCTGTCATTCATCGAGGCATCCGACGCATGCATGCGCGCACCGTCACCTACACATCAAGATCCAACACAGTGAACATAGCTTCAACCTTATCTTTGAAAACAGAAGAGCTAAAATCAGAGCTTATTTATACTCTACGGTTGTTTGTGCTATATGCGTGTACAACGATTTGACTTCTTCGGAAGCCATCGGCGAATCTTGCGCACAATTACTGATCAATTTCTATAATTTTAATCGTGTTATTTACAAGTTTAGTGTGGGAATCGAAATTTGAAAATAATCGGTAGAGCATTTCATGTTTTTATGAGATTTTTTACCTTTTTACGGCAAATCAGCACGCGATATACTTAATGGTTACTGGTTTCCGTGCCCATGAACATCCGTTTGCGTTATGGTCGTTCATAGTACAGGTCAAATGTGGCCATTAGGAATTAGTTTAAAACGCCATAGTTCGTTAATTTAAACATATACGAAAGACAACTGTTTTTTATCGGTTTAAAGCTTTGAACATTTCAGCGCAAATGAAATTACTACCAGTCAGATTTGAACTATCAGACGTTTTTAAAGATTTTTGCAACATTTTATAGCTATAACATTTTCAAACCCATATAAAACAACTAGCAAAGCCAACAAACCAAACTTGAATTAGTTATCATGTGAAAATTGTAAATCAAAATTCTGTGAAACTCAAAAATTGGGACGAGTAATTGGATGATGAATTTCTAGTACACTGCACTATTCACAGAAACAAATATATAACTATGTGACGGATTCACAGAAACAAATATTCATATGTATTCAACATATTTCCTGAAAATCTTTTTCGACGATTCTAACGAAAATCGAACAAGCCAATCAAAGTCAATTCCAAGAAACTCTTCTTCTCATTTCGATAAGCGCGAATAAATATTAATAATCAGAAGTTATATTAACCCTGCATTCTCTAAAATTCAATCGAAAAACGTCACAAAAGATTCTCCAAGAATCTCCACGTTAGCATTTGGTCTTGTGCGTTGTGTGGCCTGCGTCCATTGCAATGAAAATAACGAAATAAACAAACATTGCCAGCTTGAGTATGTTACCACAAAATTATTTTATGAATACAGTTAAATAGTGAAATATTTGTACTTAAATACCAAATGTCCCTGATAGAAAACAAAGGTTTGTAATCATCATACAAATGTACCTTCCGTACTTAACACTACACCTGGAGTAGGTATACTCCTACGGCAACCGTGAACATGCAGCTCCTCAGTTTGTATATGTTTGTTCAACAACTAGATTCTAAAAGTAAAACGACCTCTTTTCGTCAATTCCCTGATTGATAAGATATTTAGCGAATATTTAAAGAGCACATTTACACACGAAAACATTGATTCATAGCGTTCTCCTAGTTTACGACTTTATTTCTGGCGAGCGTGTTCTTTGACTGCGTCGGAAAGGCTGGGACTGCGTTCACAGTATTGGATAAATATTAATAAATCGGTCGACCTCATTTCTCGGAAGAACCGAGAATCTTATTATAACCGCAATAACACCTATAATTAGTAGCATCCAAATTACTCGTGGCGTGTACGCGATGAGCCAGATTTCGGAGTTACGTGCTACTTCAGTCGATCCTAAAGCTATCGATTTCCTTTAAATCGATTAACGTATTATTATCAACAACAAAACGATGACTGCATCTCGTGCAGTTGAACACGCCAAGCCTGACCTTTATGAAAATCAGGATGTAGGCGCTTGTCAGAAGCTCGGGAGCTAAAGCGCTTAAACACTCGTCCATTAAAAAAAAAAATAAGATAATTCAGTATTATTGAAAAAAGATACAAAAATGAGTCAACGGTGCCAACGACCGTACTCCAGGGTGATCTTTCGAAATTCCCAAGTAATTGTCTGTTCGTAACTCGGAGACGAAAATAAAACAGTGAATGTGAAGTCGTTCCCCCTTTGTAACAAATTAATTTTATTTTTATATTGATGAATTGCATTATTTGCTTCGTACCTCGGCTCGGAGATCCCGAAGTTGGATGCCGGCCAATAAGCTTCTCTATTTGCTCTACAAATTCTAGTGTATGTGATCATTTGTATAGGAGACGCTTTGAAAAACGTTACTCATAATTTTATGACGCTTTTGCTTTATTGAAAACAGATTTCGTTATACAGTTGCGTGGAGAGGTGGTTTTATTGACACTTGCGAGTCACAAAATAATCTTAAACATTGAATTATTATATCAACAGTATGTTTTACCAAAATCTTCCTCTTGACTATTGGTTATTGATTCATGAAAAAAAAATAGAAAAGATGTCGTGACGAAATACTACGAATCACATTTGTTTATACATCAGTGGTATTCATGCCTATTATCCTTAAGCATTTTGTTATTAAGAAAGGAAACACTTTTCGCACTTACAAAACATTAGGCAAATTAGGCCACGTCTAATAATAAGTAACTTGTTAATTAAATTACCTAGTTTAGTCCACAACAATTCAATTACCTCTAAAGCAATACAGCATCAATTTATATAGACAATACATGTATTAATTAATACAGAGTTTATAATAATATTCTGTGAAACACACTGCATTCCCGCACACATGCTCGTGAGTGTCCGAATCGAGGTTACACACACTCGGAAAGGCAGCACGAGTAACGTTCACGTGGAAAATAAACGTATATGCTTATACCGATACACCTGGCAAATTTATGTTGAGCTCTGATATACCGCGAAGTTCTCCGCGTGACTGCGCGAGTATATAGAGATTCGGGGGGAGCGGGAGGTCATGCATAGGTGGATGAAGAGTAAGGCAGACGTCACTGGCGGCCTTATTCTGTTACAGTATTTAGTTACGCTTTGTTGTAGATGGAAGACAAGTTTTATTGAATTGCTTTAGCTAATTGATTTCCAAAAAAAGTGATTTTTTTTTAAATTAACGGAACTGTTTGTTTATCGTAATTAACGACTTAATTGAAATTTATAAACTTTGTCAAGATGTGTTTTTGTGTTAAAATATTTCATATTAAGCTTGTCAAAATCTATTAACGACTCCATTTCCATCACACAAAACATGTGAAACGTTTTATAAATCGAACCAACAACAACCCATCATTTGCACACAATTTGTCAGACACACACACCCTACAGTGAATAAAGCCGCATCAACACATCGGCACGAGCACGGATGACCGTGGCATTCCTGTGCTCGCGTACTCGCCGAACGCCTTATTAAAACGAGACGCAATCGCCTTATCGCGCAATTAGTCGCGCCTGTCTGAACTACCTGCGATAGGGCTTAGCTGCATTATCGATGCTCTTTTTTTGAATTGTGGATCTATGATTGTTGACAGTTATGGTTTCAATGTCCGATTTTTGTGAATGATTTCGTGGAGTATGAAATTAGGATTTAACTTAAATGAGGCTGGATTCGGCGTTAACTCGTGAACGGGTGCCGTTTGAGGGTGTTCGTCGTTTGGATACCTGGGGGGAGGGAGACTTGCCGAGCTAACAGATGTAGATAAGAATAACTTTGTATAGACATAGAGACTCTGTTCATTTATTTTGAAAAAAATATACCCGTAAAGTTTCTTACCAGTTCTTCTTCACGAAGGTTTTTCCGCACTGGTGGTAGAGTCATGTTTTATTAGACGTCAATAAGAACAGGTAAATGTCAATGTTGAGATATAGATATAAATATATAGGTATATAGATATAAATATAGCCCCAAAGTAAGCAGAGCTTTTGTTATGTTGCATATGGCCTTGCACTGCTCTATACAGCCACCAGAAGAGATGAAGTGATTGATCCATGCAGCTCTATATAAATAATAAAGATTTACAAAAATAACCAAAAAATAAAATCAGATATTTTTTGATTAACATTGCAACGGCCATATACAAATTAGCAACGTCAACAAATGAAACAATGTCCATAAATAGTAATAAAACAATGTGACGCCCAGTGCCGATAGACGAGCAATAACATTAAGCATATCGCCGATCGACTCACAAGCAAAAGTGTTGCCGAAAATATGAATGCTATCCCAAGAAAGTGAATTGATAACGTATATATAACACAATCCAGTAATCGGCATTGGCGAGAAACGGCAGAGGGTTTTTTTTTTGGGCAAATAATAAATAGTTGAATATTTATTTTTTTTGAAAATCAGTTATAAAAATAACTGTAAGTGTGGAAAGACAGTTCTAAAAATGTTTCATTAGAATAATAAGTACAATGTGAGGGGTTTAATTTGGGTAACTTTTATAGTAGACACTGAATAAAAACATTATAATACATGAATATCAGTCTTAACTAGGTTTCATTTGTTATTCATTTATAATTTAAAGCGTACCGAAATAATTATGCAAAATATTCGACAGACAGCAAAACGTAACGTTTAAAAAATTTAAAAACTAGTTAATTTAATTATCTCTCCACAAAAAAAAAAAAATAACAGTTATAAATTATAACCTAAAGACATAATTTAGAAACAGCTTCAATTCAATTTTAGTGGTCAAGTAGCGCCATCTGTCGACAAATTTGTTCAACAGGCTTTATTCGAATTGGCGGGAAAACTTTTCTTTTATGTTTATTTTGCGTTCTTATACTCGTATATATTATTCGATAACTTTGTTTTTATTTATGTCGCAACATACAAACTTAGTACATTTCTTTTTTTTTTGGGACACACATTTGAGATAACTGTAATTTTCTAGCTCAGTAAGAACCGGTGTACGATTTATCTCTTTTAATTAATAAAACACCTTTGTGGATCCTAAACATATTTAACAAATCTGTAAGAAAATTAAAATAGATTGTAACTAGCTAGTTGCCAATGATTCCGCTAACCAGTCAATTATCAACAACAATACGCTAGCTGTAGTTATACTCTATTTATACCGCGGAACTCACGCGCAGAGTACAACGCGCGGTACGGGCTAAACTGCGTTCTATGTTTAAATTTACTCGGTTTTTGTCGCGGTTGTTTCATGTTATTCTGTTTTTAACCTAATTTTGTATAGATCACCAAATCGAGATGATACTTATGACGTTTTGTAAATTTTTTTGTTTGTTTTAGAAGTAGGTACGTAAGTAGGTTCAACAATCGCACAGGCAATAGATACACTGCTATTCACTTATTATAAAGTTCAAGCATTGAACTTATCCAGACGTCTGATAATAGTTTAAATATTATTTTCATATTTCCCATTTCAATTATTTACGGATTCAAGTTGAAGAGGTGTCCTATAAAAATGTTTCACTAACTCTAATAAACTTCAAGCAATGTATGCAAGTCATAGCATCATTGATTAACAATACTCTTAAATTAAATGTTGTATACGCAAAATATTACCTATCTGCCGCAGGCCTGGAGAAAGGTACTTACATCACGTGGCTGCCTAGATAAATCAGATTCAAAACATTGACAACATTGACAATTACATTCACATTGATAATATATATTACATATGTGTAAGGACGCTACCCGTATGTTCGGGTACTTATACATATGAGGGCAACACATTTGGGGCGGCAGTATTAAGCTTCTGCTTATTGCCTGGGAAGTCTATTCGAGCTTGTCTCGACAAAACCACAACTGTTTTGGACGGGTGGCATTTCCCAAACGTTCTAACGTTGACTCAGTCGCACGGCAATGCAGATTACGTTATGTTTCCACCCAGACAAATCCAAAAAATCAAAATGTACTAAAAGTACTTCATAATTTCCTATTCCAAGACCCTTATTATCGCGTTCAACTGAACTTGAAAACAGCATAAAATTATCGCCCTTGAACCGCCTCCGACCTAAGGTATTTAAAAATAAATCGTCCTCCAGAGAAAGCACTTGGATGGGTAACAAATGTATACAAAGAGGTATAACTAGACAAATGTATACTGGATTCTGAGACTCTGTTATCGACGCAACGGGTAAGTCAGGCATGTACCACGATTAACTAGCATAGTTGTGGAGTTGTTACACCGAAATAAAAATGTTTTTTGTTTGTTTTTTGTGACTTCACTAACGGTCACATCATTGAGTATTTTTTTTATAAATTGATAATCGAAAAAGCCTTAAAGTAGGAATATTTTTTTATTTCATTGGCGGCCAATGGGATCAGTGATAGTATAGTAGCACCTCATGCGCCGGAGATCTCAGGTTCGGGTCCTGGTCGGGGCATTACTTTGTCATAAACACAGATATTTGTTTCAGGTCATGGTTGTTTATAATTTATATTCGCATTTTTAGTCTGGGTTCGCTGTATGTTCATTCATAACACAAAGTCTGCTTACTTTGGGGCCATGTAGTTGGTGTATTTGTCTGGGGATTTAGTTATTTATTTATTCGTTTTGATATGATGCATTTATTGTGTCTTTCTATGATCGGTATTTGCACACATACCAAACTTTACAGAAATCCTGCTCTTCTCCATGTTTCCACTGTAAATACCAATTATAGAAAGAATTCTTTCATAGCGAGGGCGTGCAAGCAGGTAAACATAACATGTCGAGCTCATCTTCACTTTGATGCCTTTCATGCCAGCATCCAGAGCGTTAAGGCGACTCTGGCAAGATAATTTTTCTCCGATGCAATTCAATAACTACCTATCTACTTTTTTTTTCTTTATATTCTCACCAATCTATGTGTAACAATATACATTATCTCAGTCCATGCGATTGGCTTATAATCTAAATTTTTAAAATGAGTTAATAGTCTGTAAATGTTTTTCTTTTTATGTTTGTTTATCTTAGTATGTGTTCTTGTCTGACTACTATCTTTTTGTTATAAGTGAAATCTTTTAATTGGCTTTCTAATAATCATTTATTTATTTAATCATCTAGCTGTTAGATTTCCAAAAATTGTAAAATAAAATAAAATAAATGTATTCGAAGAGAACTATCTAGACAGTGCTCAAAGACCTACTAGTAACCATTATCAAACATTACTGATTAGATAATTTTCATCATTTTCTGGTCTACTGCCCGTATTAAGCAAGAGTACTTAAAATCTAAAATAAAGTCTTTAAAAAAAATTTAACATTTTAAAGAAGTGAACAAAAAACGATAGAATGTTTATTTCTTTTCGTGTTTTTATAGTCTTCGGACCACAGTCACGCCTATCTATTGATACTTTCCAGTAATGCTTAAGAAATATTTCTCCGAGGCAATTAACAACTCGCTAGGGATACGTAAGAATATGTGGACAGATCTCCAGCCGATAGCTAGCGAGATGTCGACCGCCCCTCTCCCCGCCAGAGTCATTGAACGTCTTACACTGGCCAATGCGATTCTTCTGATGCAAAATACAGTGGAACAAAGGATAGGTCACATAACTTGACTAGCTGAGTGCGAATTCTAAGGTTTAGATGGGCTGAGGTGTAGTCATTTGTTTTATGGGTTTATAATGATTATTAGAAGGTTTTTAGATTTTTCTGAAATGCTAAATACAGTAGATAAGGAATAGGTCAGTTAACTACACTAGCTTGGTGGTATTAATTTTTAAGTTATGATGCGTTGGGGGTATGACTAATGAAGGGTTGGGTCTCTTCTTTTGTATTTTGGGTGAAGATGATTTTTAAAAGGTTCTGTGATCCTTCTGAATGGCTAAATAGAGAGAAACAAAGGAGAGGTTCATCATGGGTTGGAGTCATTTGTTATTTTTTTTTAGCTATGTGATGATGATGATATGTTTCTTTGATTCTTGTGTTGGATAAAAATACAGTGAAGGAGGATTTAAAAAAAATTTAAAAATAACCGTCACATCTTTCATATTTTTTCTTCACCGTTGGATTATTCAGTATAAGAGGCCTAACTCATTGGTGCCCGTGGCTTCTACGATCAACATCAGATCTAAACGCCATGTAACATTTTCCTTCGTATCCCACACCTTTATACCATTCTTCATTCTATTATACAACTTGCTTCACCCAAAACTTATCTTCAAACGTCTTAATTGTCGTCAAAATAGTTGAGCATCTCAAGATAGATAACCGGGTATTGTTACTCAGATGTCGCTAACGGAGGTTGAGATAATTTCACCTGACCTCTTCAGGTTCATTGACTGGTCCCTGCATAGATGTACGCATGATTCTAGATTGGTGTTTGGCCCATGTTGAGAGTACAAGTAGGTTTTGGTTATTCAATTGTTTCAACACGACTTTATGCGTAAGCTAAAAATTATGATGTCTTTTTCTGAAAAACGAAGGAGGACTATGCATGGAACTTTGTTTCAACAACAGAAAATAGAGTTATTTCATAGTAAATAAAATAAAATGCAGTACAAAAAAATTAAGTGTCTAATGATATCGTCTCCATATAATTCTTAGCTATTTTAATATTTTAGTCTGATATCTCTTCTATGAGTTATAAAAACTAAAATGATGACAAGATCATACATTGTTTATCTAACCAGGAGGTACATAACCACTAACCTCTCCCAACTTAAAATCTAAACTATCTAACCGAGAGCCTACTGCGTATTAAGTGTTTCGGTGTAAAAAGACATAGAAACAAGAAGGAAATTTATCTCGAGCGTGGGTGCGGCGCGGGCGCACCATGCTCACAACCTCATTGTTTGTGCTCAAGCGGTTATCACAGTTCGACCGACTTTCCTATTCAGTAGATCGCGGCGCTGAGTTCTATGCGTAAATGGAATTTCACATTTATGTACATAGCTACATTACAAATGTTTTAGTTCCAGTATATGCTACCGAATAGATCAATTGGTGGCACAGTACTGGCCAGCGTCTGTCAACTGGTTTGAGTTTGGAATCGGAATTCAATAATTAAAATTAAAATCATTGTGTTCGTTCGAGAATGTGTTCATTTAATTTGTATAGTTGGGGTTAAAGGTTGCAATGTCAGTTTTGTTCTTAATTTCTTCTTTATGTCGGCTTTTTTGTTAATTACTGGAAACGGTTCTTACCTTTTACATTTGGCCTTATTGTGATAATGCACAGAGCTTATAAACATATATAGAAACAGTTTATGTTTGCAGTGATGATAAAGGTACAAGTTATATTCATTTAACATGTTATATCCCTGGAATATAAATATAAAAATGTGTATAATTGTAATTTAATAATGTTTAAGCGTTTGAAAGAATTTGGATAATTATATCAAAAGGCTAATAAACTTTAATCGTGGAATTACGCAGGAAGTGAAAATTTTAACGTACGTAGTCGCTGACAATGCTTGTTTAGTATATTGGCTTTCCTTTAAACCGGTGAAGCAGCTAACTAAAAATAAAATAAACAAAAACACAATAATACTTTGTAAGTGTTTCCAACAATACGAAATTCGACGAGGTCTGAATTTAACATTAAACCTTTTTAACAGTATGAGGTATGTGCATGTGTTATTACCAGTTTAGATTAATATACATATATACAGGATGTCCAAAAAAGTATTTTACAAAAAAATATTATAGATTGAGTTAGTCTTTACCATTCAACAACAAAAAACCGTTTTTTATTTGGACTTAGTCTTTCCATAAAAAATTCTAAACATTTACAGTTAAAGCACGCGGCCACACACCTATCCAGATAACGCGCGGACCTTTAAGTCTAAATGTTTAAAACTTTTTTATGGGAAGACTATAAGTCCAAATAAAAACAATTTTTTGTAGGCGAATGGTGGAGACTTACTCAGTGTGGAATATTTTTTTGTAAAATACTTTTTTGAACACCCTGTATAATACTGCAGAAGAGTGTTCTATGGTAACCGCTGCCTACCGCCGAGTGACCAAGCAATCAAACTACGTAGAGTTATAAATGTCTAGAGTTGCACTTACAAATTCGTTGTTAGAAAGTTTAGTTTTTAATCTCTATGCTTATTCTTATAATTTTATGATTTCCTGTCAAAGATGTCGGCACTGCTTGAGCGTTAGAATAATACGTGTTGGTGACATTTATATGATTAACACAGATCTTTGTTCAAAAGACTTCTTTTCATAAACTTTTAAATAACCAGGTTGGCTTTGTGGCAGACAAACCCCAAGTGACCTGCGATGATGCAAATCACAATTTTTTTAGATTTTTGAACTTATAGTCACCTGAAAAAAAAATAAATTGATTTACGTTTACCTGTTTTTTCTTGAGTAACATTGCAATGAAATATTTCGTTTAGGTACCAAGTAACGACCAAACAAACATGCTTCAATTACAGTGAACTTCAACGATATTCTTTACCAATTTCTCACTTGCTAATGAAATGAAGAAAAAATGCATCTAAATCAAAATGGCTTTCTCCGCAATCATAGTTCTATGCAGCCTGTCGCCGAGCACCCAAGAGTTTACGAGCTATGTTTTCTCGAGTTCCTTCGACCGAAGATTCCAGATTCCACCCGACGGCCAGTACACTCAAAAACACGAGACCTAAACAACACCCTATAGCGAACCAAGAACTTGAAGCTAAAGTTCAAATATCAGTCGTAAGTACAAGTCGTAGGGTTCGAGATAGTTCGTTGTGAAACTGATGTTCATTTGTTAAATCTGTTAAGTTGAATGAGCATTTGAAACTAAGTTCACGGTACTAATTACTTGTATATGTTGTTGTATCTATGGTTTTTTGATAACTTAGATTAAGGTTAAAGTGTTCTTATTAACTGTTCTAAAGTGTTTTTAAATATTTTGAGCATTTGCGCGAAGAACAAAACGTAGATACGTAGGTACGTCAATATTATGTTTTTAATAGAGGAGAAAATATTTTGACAATTTATAATATTTAAATATCCCGGTAACACAGGAATACGAAGTATTAATATACATTCGGCCAAGTAGCTCTGTCTCTTACGCCAAAACTCCCATCTTCGAGTCCTGGCCAGGGCATTCATTTGTGTGATGAACACAGATGTTTGTTCTTGGGTAATTTTTTTTTTTGGTTCCCCTCCACGGGAAGGGCAGGAGGACATAAAAAATGCTCTGACGCATACTCCGCGCGCGCGATCGGAGTTATGTGGGACTCGTCCCGACGCCTACCAGAACCATACCCACTAAAAAACCCCTGTCGGCTCGTGCATTTTTGCCACTCAGCCTTCATCTGAGCGACGGCCAATCGGAGAAAGAGGCCGCGCTAGCGGGGCCCTTAAGGGGTCACCCGCTGGGATTTACATAGCACTGAAGGTGCTCAAAAAAGAAAAGTAAAAAATTTAAAATTTAAAATTGACAAATAAAATTGCATTAATTCGGATTTACGTTAGAATTAGAATTTGCGGCCTGAATCTAGAGGCCCTAGATCTAAAGTTAATTGCGTGCGTTCGCTCGTGTGCGCGTTTCTCGGTCTAGCGATTTTGTATATCGAATCTAACTCAGGAGTAGTATATGAGACTGAACCTCGAACAAGATGATTGGGATGGGATTCGGCGCGTATGAAGAACGATTCTGAGAGTGTTTTGAGGTGCTGTTGCACTGTAGGTAGTTCAAGATCTCTGTGCAGGTCCGCGTTACGCACGTACCAAGGTGCGTTTGTGGCCCTGCGGCAGAAGAGATTTTGAACTACCTGCAGTTTATACAGGACGGAGGGTTTGGCGTGGGCAAAAACTGGCGAAGCATATGACATGACGGGTCTAACGCAGACCTTATAAAGCGTACGTTTATTTCTAAAAGACATTTTACTTTTTCTTCCTATCATACTATATAGACGGCTTAAGTAAAAACGCGCGAGTTTCGTTACTCTATCGACGTGTGGCTTGAAAGAAAGCGTCTGATCTAAGGTGACGCCTAAGTATTTGATAGTGCGCTTCCAGGGGATGGGAATACCTAACATACGAATGTGCGGATCGTTGTGGCGATTACGACGTTTGTGGTCGAATTGAATAGCAGAACTCTTTTCTGGGTTGACATCGATACGCCATTTTTGAAACCAAACACCGAGGGCGTTTACGGCCTTTTGGAGTCTGGTGATGTTATACGGGATCGCTTGACTTTTAGTGTAAAGGGCGGTATCGTCTGCAAAGAGGGCGAGTTCGACGCCTTTCGGCGAGATGGGGATGTCGTTAGTGTACACGGTGTACAGCAGAGGGGCGAGGACTGGGCCTTGCGGGACTCCAGCCTTTATGGGACGAGGCGCGGAGAGCGTGCCTTCATGTTTGAATCGAAAAGTACGGTCTTTAAGAAACGACGCTATTAATCTGACTAGGCGAGCCGGTAAGCCTATTTTATAGAGTTTAAAAACGAGACCGCTGTGCCAGACTTTGTCGAAAGCCTTGGCTACGTCAAAGAGAACCGCAATTGTTTTTTTACGACGCTGAGAGAATCCTTCGAGTATGTACTCAACGATTCGATGGACTTGCTGAGGGCAGGAGTGCTTAGCGCGAAAGCCGAACTGGTGGGGAATAATGAGAGGGTCGCCATCCGTTGGAAACAGATGGTTCCGCATTCGAGAGAGTATGACTCTTTCGAGAAGTTTAGACATTGCCTTGAGGAGGCTGATGGGTCTGTGATTAGCCGGGACATTCAGAGGTTTACCCGGCTTGGGAATGCCTATGACTGTCGCTTCTTTCCAGGCTTTTGGAAAGTAGCTATGGTCGAAGCAGGCATTGAAGATGATAGCTAACAAGGTAAGCACCTGCTGAGGCAGGTGCTTAAGTGCGTGGTTGGAAATTCCATCCGCACCCGGAGCCTTTTTGGACTTTTGCTTTCTAATGAGAAGCAAGATTTCATCATTAGAGACTGTGACGGGGTCGTCGGTGATAGGGAGAGATTCTCTGCGGAGAACTTCGTCCTCCACCGCCTGGATGTGGGAGGGATCCGCGGGTTGCGTGCTGGGCGAGCATTGTGCCGCTATGCTGTCGGCGAAGCATTCGGCTTTCTCTTCGACTTCGAAAGCAATGGTGCCGTCGGGACGAGTGAGAGGAGGAACGTGAGAGGCGGTGTCTACGCGTAAGGCTCGGGCCATTCGATAATACGCTTTGTGGGACGGGGAGATATTCTCCATGAGATCGTTAAACTGAGTGTCACGGAGTTCCGCGAGGCGAGACCTAACTTTACGTTGAAGCTGATTCGCAGCTGTTCTTTATGCTGGCGTGGGATATTTCTTTGCTCTCCGGAGAGCCGCGTTCTTGGCTTTAATGAGATTGCTAACGGCTAGTGGAAGCGCGGGTTTGCTTTGCTTAGCAACCTTTTCGTTGTCGTTGATGGCTGTGTTAATAGCATCAGTTAGAGTATTGACTAATGAATCTATTTTATCCGGGCTATCTAATTGGTCGGGCGAAATCGCGAGTGGAGAGTTCGGTGTCTCTAAGGCTGAAACTAACGTATTTTTAAAGCCTTTCCAGTTGGTAAAGGTCTTAGGAGATGTGACGTTATCGTTAGGCGCGCCTAGCACGAGGGAGACGGGGCGATGGTCGGAGCCTAGGTCATCGAGCGGTTCGATGGACCTGAGATCAAGATTGATTCGCTTGATAATTGCAAAGTCGAGGATGTCAGGAGAGTAGGTCGGGTTGTTGGGATAGTGAGTGGGAGTGATGGGGGATATGACGTCTAAGTCAAGGGAGTTAGTGATGTCGAGGAGAGCGATACCGCTGGTGTTGGTTGATAGGCACGTCCAGTCAGTATGTTTGGAGTTAAAGTCTCCGAACATAATGACTGAATGGCCGAGGGCGAGAATGGCCTCAAAGTCGCTGTGGATTGGATTGGAGCCACATGGTATGTAGACTGAAGCTATGATGATGGTCGGATGACCAGTCATAGCCAATCTACACACCGTGGCTTCCATGTTGAGGAGAGGAGGGGTAGGGAGAGGACAGCAATGAAAGCCTCTTTTGTAATATATAGCGGTGCCGCCGTAACCGTCGGAGCGCATTCTCGCTCCGATCGCCACGCGGTGCGGACGTGCAAGACCCAGTTCTCCGATGATCGGTTCCTTCCCGATATTCCGTGGCGCTCAGTCTACTGACGTCACAGTTAAGCGTGTTGGTTCCGTGCTACGGTTTTCAAGGTTCTTCTACTCCCTCTGAGTGCTTTCGAAGTGCGATTTTTCTTTGCGACTAAGCCCCTTAGTCTTCAAAGTGCTGTGCTAAGTTGTGTTGTGCTTGTGCTGAGTGCAGTGTTGTGCCCAGCGTAAGTAGTCTGGTTTCAGTTCAAAGGATACTTAACGGTGACAACGAATTTGTACTGAACCAGTCCTTTTATTTTTATTTTATTTATTTTTCTCCTATTTTCATATTCATTTTTATCATATCTGTGTGTTCTTCGTGTGTATTTGTCCTTTCTGTCGGTAAAGGTTGACCCTAACGCGGTCAACTCTTTACCTGCGTACCCTTTTTTTTAGGTTACTAGGTAGCGGCCTTTGGCGTACTACGGTTAGTTTTAAGTTATTCTCCCCAGCCCTCCTACCGCTGGTAGGGAGGTTAGCCACTAGGGTTCGCTAGGTTTTTATTTAGGAACTCTAGGCATTTTTTATATAAATAGGTGCTAGGTTTGCTAGGGAACCTAGGCATACATTATATATTTATATATTACATATTCAAGCCCTCCAATGGACCTTGTAAGCGTTCTTAAGTCGTTCGCCCAGGCGCTCGCGGCGTCCGGTTGCCCCATCCCAGATGGCAACTATCGCGTCCCCGGCCCCTCAGGCCTCAACCCCGGCCCCTCAGGCCTCCAACGTCCAGACCCCTCAGGTCTAAAGCTCTCCCGCGTCTCCCGCCTCGTCCAAGATGGACTGCGAATCGGTCGCATCCTCTCACGCGTCGCGTCGCAAGCGTACCGCTCCCGGGAGCGACTCCGAACCCGCGTCTGATACGTCGTCAGATGCCGTCACCTTAACCGGCTCTCCTGAGCCCGCGTTTCAATTAGCTCCAAGAAGCTTTGGAGGTGGTGACGCAATAAAACCAAAAACCTTTTAAATTCACTCAGTCTATTATTTTCAAACACTTAAACGTAGTTACATAAGTCAGTATAATAAGTCCTTATCTTATGTAATACAAGTTGACCTAGCGAGGCGGTGTTGCGCAGACGACTGACTGCCTAGAACACGCGGCAGTCCAGTCTGGGGTTTTGCTGACTTTGCTAACAATGTATAGCCGCTACATCACACCCCTTCTTTTTTAAAAAAATTTTTTAACTATCTTTACCAAAAAAAATTTATACAATTCAACAAACAAACATCCTGTATCTCGTAAGTGCTATTGCATTTTAATTATACCTTGGAGAGAACAAAAACAAAACAAAAAAATTTTTACCATTTTTAAAAAAATATGACTCCATAATATTACCTTACACTAAACTTATTACAGAAGTGTACCAGATGACGTTGATTCGACATGATTGCTGAATCTGTGTTTACATTACGGGTTACTAGGTCTGATATCGCATTCCAAAGCTCAATGCTCTTTTGTTTCTTACAATCTATTTATAGAACAAAATATGTTAAGGCGATGCTTCGTAACAAAATATGTTAAGGCGATGTTTCATACACAATGTACCTGTAATTGAATTATTTTACAAAAATTTGAAATAAGAAATTAGCAACAATAATTATTTATAAGTTGTTTGAAATGGGTACAAAATTAATTACACGTAATTTAAAAAGATCACTTATACAACAAAAAAATAACATTTTGCGGATACCTATTTTTCAAGGGCCGACTTGATGTAGGTACTTGACCTAATAATAATCATTAAAATATTAAGGGTATATTGCCCGAGAGGCCGGTCTGCAATATAAAAAAACGTCCCTTAGGACTCACCTTGCCTCCTCTCGCGACAATAGCCAAAAAAAAAACTCCCTCATCGGCCGACCTGTATCGGCTTATACCGTGCCGCTTGCGTCACTAGCTGCTTTCCACATGGCTCTTACTCTGTTATCCATCCAGCTTCGAGTGTTTTTACGACATTTTTGAATGCAATAGTACACGAAAATTAATACCATCATTATGAACACTGCAAATACAATTGCTCCGAAAAGCTTAACGTGCGTTATTATTTCATTAGTACTGGCGTTATTTGCACCATTTTGTGCTATGATTATTTCTTGTTCTTTACTATACGATTTACCCATTTTTGGATTGAACAAAATGTTGTATACGAGTTACTACGTTAAATTCTTTTGCAATTAGAATAATGTATGATTAATAACTATGTGAACTCATCTGTTTTAGTTCATCCAACATCAGCAAATCGCACCGGCTGCTTAACTGCGCGGCCACTGCGCGTGGTTAAAGGTTTAGGCGGTAGCGATTTTTGCACCTGTGGAACATCATTAATAAATTTTTTACTATTTGAGAACGTAGAATTTCTATTTCCATCATTGGAATCTGCTTCATATAAGCAGTAAGCGGGTTTCACTCTATCTATGGAAACGGTTGTTCGACGGCCCCCTATTTCAATGGTCATACTCTTTGGTGATCTATTTATCACAAGATACGGTCCACTATAACTAGGCATCAATGGCCTTTGCACTAAATCATTTCGTACGAAAACATGACTACATGATTTTAAATCTTTATGAACAAAAATTGTACCAGAATCGCTATTTTCTCGTGTCTGGGGCCGGAGACTTTGTATAATATTGCGTAATTTACCTACGTATTTTTCTTGCGACGTTTCTGCGTTCGCGCAATCGACATAAAAATCGCCAGGCAAGCGTAACGTGTGCCCTAATACCATTTCAGCTGCGCTGACGCCGCTGTCGCTACGACATGCTGCACGTAGCCCCAGCATGACCGTTGGCAGTTCATCAACCCATGACCCATTTTTATTCTGTAATAAACGTGCTTTCAAAGCGACCTTCAGAGAACGATGTAATCTTTCTACCTTGCCGTTACTTTGGGGATGGTACGCTGTGGTTCGGAATTTATTAATGCCTAATACTTTCATAAGTTTATTAAATAATTCACTTTCAAATTGCCTCCCCTGATCGCTAGTTAACCTACTTGGGCATCCAAAACGGCAAATCCAGTTTTCATATATTATTTTAGCGACGGTCTCGGCTGTTATATCGCTGACCGGAACGGCTTCCGGCCAGTTTGTAAATCTATCTATCATCGTAACTAAGTACCTATGCCCTTCCTGCGTGGTCGGCAGGGGGCCCACGATGTCTACGTGTAAGTGCTCGAACCGTTCTGCTAGTGTAAAAGTACCTAATTTAGAATGTGTGTGCCTATGCGTTTTTACCTTTTGACATTGTATGCACGCTCGGGCCCATACACTGATATCTTTATTCATACCCGGCCAGTAATATTTATTCGTAATCATTTTACGCGTTGTTCTAATTCCGGGATGGTTATTACTATGTACGACATTGAAAGCCACATTTCTGAACTGCTGAGGCAGGTAGGGTCTCACACGGTTCTCTGAAGTTTCGCAATAGATCGCACTATTACACAGTGGTGATTGTAATTTTTTAAGCACTATATTACCTTGAGATTCCGTCAGCATTTCTGCAAGTTCATCGTCTAACAGCGCTCAAAGAAAGCTTCGTTATCATCAATACCCGAGCCCTCCCCGGTGTCTTCTACACCTGCCCCCGCGCCATTAAAATCACTTGAAGTAACCGCGTCTCCGTCGGTCCCTTAGAAGCCAGCGTCGCGCTGCGCTCCCGTCCCACCGAAGCCTCAGCTCCCTCCGCCCGTCTTCCTGCGTGAAAAAGCGCGCTGGACCGCGGTTTCTAACTTGTGCAAAGTGCACAAAATTAATTACTTAAAAGCCGCCAACGCTGGCGAAACAATCAAAATTCAGGTTGCGACCGTCGACGACTTCCGGTCTTTCACTAGGCTTCTGTCGATCAATCAAATCGCGTACCACACCTACGCCCTCCCTGAGGAGCGTAAGATCCGCGCAGTACTACGGGGCGTCCCGTTTGAGCTCAGTAATGAAGACATTCTCGAGGACCTTAAGTCTCAGGGCTTCCCGGTCACAGCAGTGCACAAGATGCACTCTAACCGCGGTAGGCGCTTTCCGCTAGCTTTAGTTATCTTGTCCAATACTCCCAACTCGAGGGAGATCTTTAGAGAGGCTCGCACAATTTGCGGACTCTCAAATATCTCCGTCGAGCGTCCCAACCCCCGTGGTCACCCTGGGCAGTGCCACCGCTGCAAGCTCTACGGCCACGCAGCGGCGAACTGCTCAGCTCCCCCCAGGTGCGTTAAGTGCCTGGATCCACATATAACGAAGGAGTGCACTCGCACTCCCGAATCCACTTCCCCCCCTGCCTGTGTGCTGTGCGGCCAGTCCGCACACACAGCTAACTACAGGGGCTGCCCGCGCGCTCCGCGCTCCACCGCCAAAAGGGGTCGCACCTAAACCGGCGCCGCCGCTCACTCCCGCTAACTTCCCGCCGCTGCGCAACCGGGGTCCCCCGGAAGCAAAGCCCGTTCAGCCGACGCCTACTCAGGCTCTGTCTTGGAGGCAGCGTCCGGCCGTTCCGCCTGCACCTTCCCAACCCATCCCAGCTCCCGTAGCTTCCGTAGGGCCGCGTCCTGCTTTGCCATCTTCACCTCAGTCGTCGCTGGCTGAGGACATGAAGACCGTGTTCGACGTCATTCAAAACGTCGACATTACAGAAATTTTTGTTCTCGCACGCAAACTGCGAGCCGCCCGCTCTCCTCAAGAGCGTTTATTTGCGTTAGCTGAACATCACTCGCTTCTAAGTTCGTTATAAATTTAATTTTTTTTTTAATTTTTTTTTTTTTCCTCAACATGGAAGCCACTGTGTGTAGATTGGCTATGACTGGTCGGATGACCATCATCATAGCTTCAATCTACATACCTAGTGGTACCAGACTAATCCGCAGCGACTTTGAGGCCATTCTCGCCCTCGGCCGTTCAGTCATTATGTTCGGAGACTTTAACTCCAAACATACTGACTGGACGTGCCTATCGACTAACACCAGCGGTATTCGTCTCCTCGACATCACTAACTCCCTTGACCTAGACGTCATATCCCCCATCACTCCCACTCATTATCCCAACAACCCGTCCTACTCTCCTGACATCCTCGACTTTGCAATTATCAAGCGTATCAATCTTGATCTAAGGTCTATCGAACCGCTCGATGACCTAGGCTCCGACCATCGCCCCGTTTCCCTCGTGCTAGGACCGCCGAACGATAACGTCTCATCTCCTAAGACCTTTACCAACTGGAAAGGTTTTAAAAATACGTTAGTTTCAGCCTTAGAGGCTCCGAACTCTCCACTCGCGATCTCTCCCGAACAATTAGATAGCCCGGATAAAATCGATTCATTAGTAAATTCTCTCACTGATGCTATCAACTCAGCCATCAGTGACAACGAAAAGGTTGCTAAGCAAGGCAAACCCACGCTTCCCTTAGCCGTTAGCAATCTTATTAAAGCTAAGAACGCGGCTCTCCGGAGAGCCAAGAAATATCCCACGCCCGCCTATAGAACAGCTGCGAATCAGCTTCAACGTAAAGTTACTTCTTGCCTCGCGGAACTCCGAGACGCTCAGATGAACGATCTCATGGCGAATATCTCTCCGTCCCACCAAGCGTACTATAGCATGGCCCGAGCCTTACGCGTAGACACCGCCTCTCACGTTCCTCCTCTCACTCATCCCGATGGCACTACTGCCTTTGAAGTCGAAGAGAAAGCCGAATGCTTCGCTGACAGCATTGCCGCACAATGCTCGCCCAGCACGCAACCTGCTGGTCCCTCACACATCCAGGCGGTGGAGGACGAAGTCCTTCGCAGAGACTCTCTCCCCATCACCGCTGACCCTGTCACAGTCTCTAATGATGAAATCTTGCTTCTCATTAGAAATCAAAAGTCCAAAAAGGCTCCGGGTGCGGATGGAATTTCCAACCACGCACTTAAGCACCTACCTCAACAGATGCTTACCTTGTTAGCTATCATTTTCAATGCCTGCTTCGACCATAGCTACTTTCCAAAAGCTTGGAAAGAAGCGACAGTCATAGGCATTCCCAAGCCGGGAAAACCTCTGAACGTCCCGGCTAATCACAGACCCATCAGCCTCCTCAAGGCAATGTCTAAACTTCTCGAGAGAGTCATACTCTCTCGAATGCGGAACCACCTGTTTCCAACGGATGGCGATCCTCTCATTATTCCCCATCAGTTCGGCTTTCACGCTAAACACTCCTGCCCTCAGCAAGTCCACCGAATCGTCGAGTATATACTTGACGGTTTCTATCCGCGTCGCTATAAAACAGTCGCGGTTTTCTTTGACGTAGCCAAGGCTTTCGATAAAGTCTGGCACAGCGGTCTCGTTTATAAACTCTACAAGATAGGCTTACCGGATCGCCTAGTCAGGTTAATAGCGTCGTTTCTCAAAGACCGTACGTTTCGATTTAAACACGAAGGCACGCTTTCTGCGCCTCGTCCCATAAAGGCTGGAGTCCCTCAAGGCTCAGTCCTCGCCCCTCTGCTGTACACCGTGTACACCAACGACATTCCCATCCCGCCGAAAGGCGTCGAACTCGCCCTCTTTGCTGACGACACCGCACTCTATACCAAAGGCCACAGTATTCGGCACCTTGTAACCAGACTCCAAAAGGCCGTAAACGCCCTTGGTGTATGGTTTCAAAAATGGCGCATCGATGTGAACCCTGAAAAGAGTTCTGTGATGCGCTTCGACCACAAACGCCGTCGTCCCGATGACGATCCCCACGTCCGAATGTTAGGCATTCCCATCCCCTGGAAGCGCAGTACTAAATACTTAGGCGTCACATTAGATCCGACGCTTTCTTTCAAGCCACACGTCGAAAGAGTTTCGAAACTCGCACGTCACTATTTAGGCCGCCTAAATAGCATGTTAGGTAGAAAAAGTGAAATGTCCTTCAGAAACAAACGTACACTTTACAAGGTCTGCGTTAGACCCGTTATGACGTATGCCTCGCCAATCTTTGCCCACGCCAAACCCTCCCTCCTGCACAAACTGCAGGTAGTTCAAAACCTCTTTTGCCGCCGGGCCACAAACGCACCGTGGTACGTGCGTAACGCGGACTTGCATAGAGATCTTGAACTGCCTACAGTACAACAACATCTCAAAACACTCTCTGAAGCGTTTTTCAAACGCTCCGAAACCCATCCCAATCCTCTAGTTCGTGATTCAGTCTCATATACTACTCCTGTGTTAGACTCGAAGTTCAAAGTCGCTAGGCCTAGGAATGCGCAAGCGTACTCATCCACCAGACTGTCCGCCGATCTCGAGGCCCTTCTGGCCGCAAATTCTAATTCTAACGTAAATTCTAATTCCGTGGCCGTTCTGGGCAGCCTCCGGTGAAGCCGGGGCTGGGCAGAGGTCGGCCGAAGCATGATTTAGGGATCAATTCATTTAAATGAACCTATAATGAATTGAGAAGGGAACTATGCTCCGCCAGAGCTAGCAAACGCTCTGTTGGAGTACGTGAAGCCCTAAGTTTACGGGCTAAGACTGCGATTTCACTAACATCGACATTTTTCATAGCGTCGCAGACGATACGCATATCGTCTGCTACGGAGGATTGAGGAGTGGGTTTGTATGGGCGAGGAGCCGGGATGGGATTCGATGCGGGGCGCTGCCTCCAGTTTTCTGGGGCAGGCCTGGATTTTGTAGGCTTAGCAGCCGGAGGAACCCGGCTACGCAGCGGCGGAAAGTTTTCGTGGGAAAGGCGCGGAGCCTGTTTGGGTGCCGCCCTCTTGGAATTGGAGCGCATACAACGGGCTGCACGAGGGCAGCCCCTGTAATTTGCGGTGTGGCCGGACTGGACACAAAGCACGCAATTGGAAGGAGAGGGAGTTTCAGGAGTGCGATTGCACTCCTTAGTGAAGTGCGGGACCAGGCACTTGACGCACCTGGGCGGTTCGCGGCAGTTGGCCGCCGCGTGCCCGTACAACTGGCACCGGTGGCACTGGCCGGGATGACCGCGGCGATGAGGTGCCTCGATTGAGATCCCAGAGAGGCCGCAAATAGAGCTAACCCCTTTCAGGATCTCTCTGGACTTGGGGACGTTGGCGAGAATCACCAAAGCGAGAGGGTTTTGCCTCCCGTACTTGCTGTGCATTTTATGCACCGCGAGTGCCGGGAAGCCTTGGGACTGCAGATCCTTCAGGATAGCCTCGTTCGATAATTCGAACGGGACTCCCCTGAGTACCGCTCTGATCTTACGCTCTCCTGACAGAGCATAAGTGTGATAAGCATATTGCTTATCGGTGAGGAGCTTAGTCAAAGCTCGGAAATCGTCTATCGCCGAGACAGTGATTTTAATAGATTCACCCGAGTTTACCGCTCGGGTGTAATGGATCTTGTGCTCATTGCACAATGTCGAGACCTCAGTCCATTTACCCTTTTCCCGAAGGAAAACGGGTGGTGGGACCTTGGCCTTGACAGAAGTTGGGGCCGGAGCGGGTGTTGAAGACACCGGGGCAGCTGGCGTTGAAGACGCCGCAATGGGTGTGGGGACGGGCGTTGAGGGCGCCGGGTCTTGTTTCGAACGCTTCTTAGAGCGCTTCTTAACAAGCGTGAAAGAGGGAGACTCAGGGCCAGTTGGGGTGGCGTCCGAGGATGACTCGGTCGCGGGTGCGCGCTTGCGTCGCGGAGGGGCGTCTACTTCGCACTCCATGTCACTGGAGGAAGGGGACGCTGGAGAGCCTAAGACCAGAGGGGTCTGGGGGACTGGGGTGGCCTGAGGGGCCATTGGTGGAATTAACGCCATGATATGCGGGATAAGAGAATCAAGGAAACGAAACTTATCAGCATTTATAAACATGCCTTCAGCACCGGTACTGTCAAGTAGCTTCTTCCTAATCTCATCAGAGCTTAGGGAAGCCATTGCGGAGGGGTTGGGGAGGGACAATATATGAACCTAACAACGATGACTAACTTCCTAAAACCACCCTACACGCAGTAGGGCGGTTGAGGACGACGCGGATAACTTACTCGAACACGGAACTTGAAATCCTGGAACGACGAAACCCCGTCGACGAAGCTCACGTTCCACGATGTACGGTTAAAACCCACTTTCCGCCGTGAAAATGGCGTTAGAAACTTATTAGAAGTACGGTTAACGAGCCACAGTCCGCCGTGAAAACGGCGTTAGAAACTTAATACGGTATACAACTATGAAATTATATATTACGACAACAACCAGTGAAATTTGGGTGCTCAATTAGCGCGAGGGCTAATAGAGCGGGAAGGCGTCTGCGATCGACGTGCGCTCGAGAACGCACGCAGACCGAGACTGTGACTTGGGTTTTTTTTTTTTTTTTTGCTGCCGAGGCACCCTCGCGGGAGGGAGGTGGAAGATGCGTCATGCATACCCGCCCGCAGGTAAATTCCTCTGCGGGGGGGCTATGTGGGACTCACCAGAATGGCACCTACCCACTAAAAACCACCTGTTGGCTGTAGTTATTACCGTTAGCCTTCATCGGAAGCGACACCCGTCGGGAAGTTGGGTGCGCTGGCAGAGACCCGCTAGCGGGTCTTCCGCCTGTAGTGAAAGTTGCACTGAAGGTGCTCAAAGGGACATGAGTTGGTGGCCGTTCTGGGCAGCCTCCGGTGAAGCCGGGGCTGGGCAGAGGTCGGCCGAAGCATGATTTAGGGATCAATTCATTTAAATGAACCTACAATGAATTGAGAAGGGAACTATGCTCCGCCAGAGCTAGCAAACGCTCTGTCGGAGTACGTGAAGCCCTAAGTTTACGGGCTAAGACTGCGATTTCACTAACATCGACATTTTTCATAGCGTCGCAGACGATACGCATATCGTCTGCTACGGAGGATTGAGGAGTGGGTTTGTATGGGCGAGGAGCCGGGATGGGATTCGATGCGGGGCGCTGCCTCCAGTTTTCTGGGGCAGGCCTAGACTGTGTAGGCTTTGCAGCCGGAGGAACCCGGCTACGCAGCGGCGGAAAGTTTTCTTGAGAAAGGCGCGGGGCCTGTTTGGGTGCCGACCTCTTGGGATTGGAACGCATACAAAGGGGTGCACGAGGGCAGCCCCTGTAGTTTGCGGTGTGGCCGGACTGGCCACAAAGCACGCAATCGGGAGGAGAGGGAGTTTCAGGAGTGCGATTGCACTCCTTAGTGAAGTGCGGGACCAGGCACTTGACGCACCTGGGCGGTGCGCGGCAGTTGGCCGCCGCGTGCCCGTACAACTGGCACCGATGGCACTGGCCGGGATGACCGCGGCGATGAGGCGCCTCGATCGAGATCCCAGAGAGGCCGCAAATAGAGCTAACCCCTTTCAGGATCTCTCTGGACTTGGGGACGTTGGCGAGAATCACCAAAGCGAGAGGGTGTTGCCTCCCGTACTTGCTGTGCATTTTATGCACCGCGAGTGCCGGGAAGCCTTGGGACTGCAGATCCTCAAGGATAGCCTCGTTCGATAATTCGAACGGGACTCCCCTGAGTACCGCTCTAATCTTACGCTCTTCTGACAGAGCATAAATGTGATAAGCATATTGCTTATCGGTGAGGAGCTTATTCAAAGCTCGGAAATCGTCTATCGACGAGACAGTGATTTTAATAGATTCACCCGAGTTTACCGCTCGGGTGTAATGGATCTTTTGCTCATTGCACAGTGTCGAGACCTCAGTCCATTTACCCTTTTCCCGAAGGAAAACGGGTGGTGGGACCTTGGCCTTGACAGAAGTTGGGGCCGTGTGACTTGGGTCATGGTTGTTGTTATTTATATATGTATGTTTATGCTGGGTAACTGCGGGGGCCAGTTCGCTGTATGGTCATCCATAACACAAGCTCTGCTTGCTTTGGGGCCATACAGTTGGTGTGTTTGTCTTGGAATTTCTTATATTATTATATTATAAGATTACATTTTACTTTGTTTGCTACATCATTCATATATTATGTAATGAAATAAAAAAAATACTAACACAAAGTTGTAATTTCACCTTGATAGTGAAATATGGCTGAACTATTTTGTTTTTATATCTGTAATGACCCTACACCTGCATATACTTGTGCAAATAAAATGATTTGATTTGACGTTATTACAAAGTGTCTATTTCAGTATTTTATTACTGACAAGCAATGGAATCAAGCCTCATTGCATAATATTCCGATAACGAGGCAACAGAAGATCTCACGCAATGTAAACTGTCTTTCGTTATTGGAGGGTGGGAAGTGTCCAAAGTTCATATGGTCCGCACCATCAGGCGTAACACGGGCAGCATAAGACTCAAGTCACAAGACAAGATATCGACAAGTCCTCGTCTTGGAATGAGTCTTAAGTGATAAAACAGGTGAAATGAAATGAAATGAAATAAAATAATTCATTTCTCAACATTGACAATTACTTGTTCTTATTGACGTCAATAGAACATGACTCTACCACCAGTTCGGAAAAACCTTCGTGAAGAAGAACTGGCAAGAAACTTCAAGGTTATATTTTTTACAAAATAAATTTACTGAGTCTCTTTATGTCTATACAAAATTATTCTTATCTGCATCTGTTAGCTCGGCAAGTCTCCCTCCCACCAAGTATCCAAACGACGAACACCCTCAAACGGCACCCGTTCACGGTTAACGCGGGATCCAGCCATCGCCCTCCTCGATCATATTAGAGGGAGGTGAGCGACCCGTCACCCGACGCTACCATAAGAAGACGTAGGTCAACGAAGCAACTTAATTTCTTGCCGTTACTTAGGCTGTTTTGGTGTGATATAATAATAAACGAATGATTGGCCAAATTATGATATAATCCGATATCCACGTCCATGATAGACGTAACATTTGTTTCAGAAATACCTCCACCCCCTTTTTTAAGCGTTTCAGCGCTGGGTTTCACACAACGAGCTTTCTCAAAGAGAATCGCAAACAAATCACGCACCATTACTACTGGCATATCCCCAGTGAACCACTAAGATGTCCAAACAAAGAAGTAGCACCATCAATAACCTATTACTTCACAAGCTTATGAAATAAAAACCTTGTTTTGTTTTCACTTTGCTCAACTACGTGACGCAATGTGAAAAATTACATCGCTGCACCGATTCCGTGGACAAAGTGAACATTGCCAAATACTTCCTATTGCATAAGGAGAAAGGCACTCTTTGTATTGACGCAGTGTTTTGTTTGAAATATCACTTGGAACAAATTGGTCTGCGATAACAGCAGTAGTTTTAAACCGTTTTGAGTTTACTTACTTAATAATGAAATTAATTTTGAATGGCACGTGTGTGTAATGGTACCTACATTTTATTTATTTTTCGTCAATATTTAAGAAAGTACCCGTCTTGTTAATAAGCAATCTTATTGACTTATCTCTTTGATTTAAAAGCTATTGCAGCTAAAAGTAAAAAGCGAAGTAAAAAAATTGATCACTCGCCAAAATTTGTAGTAATTATCTGTTATTACCTCCGAAATGTTTTTTTGGTATCGATAATATGCCTAAAATTCTAGATAAAATTGACAGTTAAACATTGTATGAATTACCTATCTGTGATATTCTATGAAATAAACATAGCATCTTGGCCATATTAGTGTGTTACCACACCAACCGATAGACCCTCGATCGACGTTGCCTGTTCCGATTTACCATCGATCGACGACCGATCGAAGCCATCGATCGACGTCGACCCCATAGAAAAAAAAAAGATTTTTTAGATTACTGGCCATCGTATTTAGAAGACAAATGAGTGAAAGTAACATGTACAATTAGATATGCTCGCGATGTCACACGCAATATCCACTACATAACTACAATACTATACTAGACGACCGAGTAGCGTAGTGGTTGGTATCCCTGCCTAATACGCCGGAGGTCCCAGGTTTGAGTCCTGGCAGGGACATTCATTTGTGTGACGAACATAAATGTTCTCGGGTCAGGGTTGTTGATATTTATATATTTATGTTCACTCTGGGTTCCCCCCATCCATAACACAAGCCCTGCTTACTTTGGGGCCATACAGTTGGTATGATTGTCTGGGGATTTATTATCATAATTATACAAATTCGAGTAATACAAATACTTAGGAACATGAGTGTTGTTTTTTCTAAGATTTCATCATGAATTCACGTGGAATATATAAGCAACTTTATGTTTAATCAACTCAAACGCGTTGAGGACGCCTTGAATCAGTCGTATGCCAGATGATGACAGCATTTGAATATTCACTTTGTTTTCAGCTTAAAGGTGCTGTAATTATAATTTTACCAAAATTGAAGATTGTATGGATAGTGATGTGACCTTTTTTAAGTGACAAGTGGAACCGAAACTCATATCAGGTTGTCGAAACTATCGAAGCCTTAGGTTTGAATTAAAATCGAATTTAATCAATTTAAGTCATCAAATATAGTGCCAGTTCTTTCAAGCGTCGGGTGAATAGGTATCTCGTGGATAGATGTATAACACCTTGGTCTTCATGATCACTTTCCATCAGGTGACAAAGAAAACAAACGTCTCATCCTTTGTCGATGAAAAAAAAAAATAAACATGGAGAAAAATTCTGAATTTCTGAGACCTGACGTTCATCAATTCAATGTAAAAAATTATTTCATTAACATAATGTAAATCCTTCCACTTTGTTAATTTAAAATATTTCAAAAATGTTTTTGGTCCTTTATATTTTAAAATGCGCAAGTTACTTTGTGCCAAAATCATACTTTTTGCTGAAAAATACTAGGAGAACAAAAAGCCTGCAGAGGTTTTAAAGAGTGGAATCTACGTGGAGATATCAACGCTAGGCTCTGCAATGATGACGACTTAGGGCCTCCAGCGTACGATAGTTCGATATCGATAAAAAGTTTGTATAATAATCAATAATTAAAATTGAATATTGTTTTAATTTAGTGTGTTTCTAGTTTAGGTTCTACGAAGATTCTATAATTTTATGTTACTTTATTAATTTAATCTGTATTTGACCTATATTAGGTAAGATTTTAATAGGCGTAGGTATATTAAAATAAATTTAGACAAGCATTAAGATGTAGCTACTTAAAGTTACTCCAGCTAAAATAAAAGTGACAACAGAAAATCTGGTCAAGGTCACTTTAACCCGTTTATGGGAAGGCCAGGAATTAACGTAAGAAGAAGACGTTGTTCAGTAGGTTTTGCAGGAGTTGGGTTTTTGACCATATTTAAACCAGAATGAGAAACAATCGGAGGCTGCCCAGACCGGCCCTATGTCATGTTCCTTTGAGCACCTTCGGTGCAACTTTCACAACCGGCGGACGACCCGTTAGCTGGTCCCGGCTAGCGCACCCCCTTTCCTAATCGGGTCCTCGCTAGCACCACTTTTCCTAATCGGGTGTTGCTTGCGATGAAGGCTGCTTAGCATTCCCATGCCACAGCCAGCAAGGTGGTTTATGGTGGGTAGGTTACTAGATACTCTGGTGAGTCCCACATCACCCTGCAGAAGTCGGTGCCTGCGGAGGTAGGCATGACTCATCTTCCTCCCTCCTCCCCCCGGAAGGTGCAGCTTAGGCGGCTAAAAAAATTTAGAAATACGAATTAAATGTTTTCTCTTGAATAAGCTTTATAATGCAGAGTAATAAATAACACATAAAGCAGATTTGTAGTTCAGTTTTAAAGTAATATAAAACAACATTTTACAATTTATCACTCTAGTGTTTGATAAAATGTTTACTTAATTATCAAGTTTCTCTATTAATCAAGTTATGTGTTGGTTCAACATTTCAATTAAATATAATTGCAGATGGCTCTACAATTTAATACAAAATTAAACTCTTCATTTCTAAGGTAACTGTTTACACAATGTTGCTAAATCAACGTATTTATGGAGTTGCCTGTTGCACTTGTTTTACACTGGGCATATTAGTCACGCAAATTTAGCTCTTATGTCATGAGTGCGATGACACGTGATATGTTTCACTAATTAGTCTGATGTACAAAAATAAACGATGACGCTCTACGTTTGAGATAAGCTTTATACATTTTGAGATAATTGGTTAAAACGTTCATCAAGGTGAACATTTTTATTTTTTTCTAAGTATGAAGAAAAATATGCATATATTTCCTTAATAAGTGGCTTGAATCCAAAATGAAAATATAAACGATTCGTCGACAAACTGAGATAAGAGTTGCAGTTTCAAATAAATGGCTACGGCTTATAGCTTGTATTATTTGTTTAATTAGCGTTTAAACTAGCAAACTCAATTAACACAGCTGAAACTTAGACAGTTTATCGATATTTTCCAAATTACTTTATAGCAATGTGTATCGATATTTTATTTATATTTAATATTCGACTAGAATAATATGCTAAAATAATTTTTACTCGACTTTTTGGCAGTCAAAATCTTTTATCAAAAAAAATCTGTTTCGCATAAAACCGGATTTCAAAACCCGAGCACAAACCTATAACAATCTATAAAAGAGAAATATCCGTGACATAAGAGGGTCGATTTAAGGTTTCCCCTCACTAAAGGTGGTTAAGTTCTCCGTTGTTGCTTTTTTCCCATTTACGAGTTTCACGGAGACCGTTGCCTGAAACTTACACGTATCCAGAATATAAATGCTCCAATATCGCTGTCCTGTTCATGTTTTAACAAACCGGATAACTCGCGCTCTTTCTACTGACAAATAAAAATGCGTAGAGCCACCTCGATGTTCAAACAGAAATTGCAATATCCTTTTCGAGTAGATATTAAGATTTTGACTTTATTCCTCAGAGATTAGTTTGTTATTTCAGTGAACCCGCTTTGACCATAGGTCGGTGTAGATGTAAGGAGGAAAATGTTGTCTTTTTCGAACCAGTTGCATTTAAAATCCTCCATCTCTGTTCTCTGACCGTTGTGGCATATCTAAAATCATCTGGTTCGAGTAAAACGATTACTCCAGAGGAGGTTTTATGAAAATGCGCAAACTTATTAATAATGGTGGGTAGAAGAAATAAACTTGTGATATTTTTTCAAATTTTCCGGAACGACTCCGAAGACTTATAAATAATGGAGGAATTTTAAAGAAGTTCCGTTGGAATACTTTGTTGTAAATATATTTAAATGAAGTATTTACTTTGCTATGCGAGGTCACATGTACCTAAACAGGTAAGACTAAGAGTGTTACCACACCAATCGATCGACCGTCGATCGACATTGCCTGTTCCATGCTACCATCGATCGATTGAGAGTTTTGACCTTGACATTTAAGCGACTGCATTGGGATCACCTTTGTTTGTTTTAAAAATATTTAAACTTAAAGTATTTTAAGGTAAGTATTTAACGAAGATCTCAGTTTTTCCAAATTGGTAGCTATGTTTGCATTGAGAATTTCAAAAAGTTTGTGAAATAATACGAGAACAAAAAGTTACTGAAGAAGCTGAAATTAAGTAAATACGAATTAAGGAAAACGTTAAGAAAAATTCTAACAATTATGTTATGATATGTGGGCAGCTTTTGAACTGAAATTGCGTGAATAAATAATCAATTATTTAATTTAGTGACCTGCTGATCGCTTAGTGAAACAAGATTTCTTTAAGCCACTCCATTTATACAACGTAAAGTTAAATGTGCCTTTTTGTATTGCTTTTTGACTGTTATTGTGTTATTACAGTTAAATTTGGTTACGTCCAAATTATACATATTTAAATGAAATTGTAACGCATTGTTAAAGTGGGTATATTTCAATTGTTTAATTTTTTTTTTGGGAGGGCAATAAAAACAAAAACATGGTAAAGACGTATCCTGCTCTTCAAGTTTTAGTAAAAAAAATATCGCGCAGTTCTCAGCTGTTGTGCATCTGAAAGCTTCACTTTTCTGCTTATAGTCAACACAAAAACATTATAATCTCACAGCACTTGCACTATGGAAACCACTGTGTAAGACTTGAAAAAATCCATCAAAGATATTACTGAATTGTTTAACAACAGAATAGACAACTTTAAAAAACAAGAACCATTTCTTCCGCCTGAATTCCGCCGTCCTGTCCAACTTGCAGTTTCGGCAACTTGTTGCGGCAAATATATCTAGGCAGATTTAGGCTGAATCTATTAAGACGCTGGAAATATAAGAACGTCAGAAAACTATTCTCATTTTCGAACTCCACGAGTTTTAAAAAAAAGAGTGAGAATATTATTACAGTTGCTATAGAAATAGTTTAAAAGCGGATGAAAATAACAGATTCACTTTCAATTTTGCATCACCCGAACATAGGTTGGGCTAGTGCCCAATGCTTTTATAGCAAGATTAGGCCTTTATTGGTGAGCAATTGAGTGTGATAACTTTGAAGGTTCCGATACCACCATCTCTCTTTTCTTATTTAACGGTATTGGATATCAAAGGCTGGACTCGAGACGGAAACATTTTCTTAATCACAAGTGAGGGCACTCGACACCGAGTTGCTAATCTTGTTGACGTAGACGCCGTCGTAGATGTTTCACCGTCTAGTCAAAACATGCTGCGCCTGTGTCGAAGCCTGCTGTTAAACCGGTGGTAACGAGCAACCGTACGGCTTCAAGAAAATAAGTTGTATTTAAACGTGTAAGTAGATTCGTGTAATTTTGTGTTGCACAATCCTTCCGTTTTTTGTTTGGTTTTGTACACCACTAGCCGGAAGATAGATAGAATTAGTTATTTTTCAGGAAATATTTGTTTGTTCACTGTTAACTTCCAAACATGACCTCATCTACATTTTGTAGAAACTCAAGGCTCTCCGTATGAAAACATCAATAATATCGATGTGAAACTTCGCTTAAATTGGTATTCACAACTTGATTATTAACTGGAATTCAGTTTATACTTTGTACACCTTGTATCGATGACAAACTGCAAATCTTTCTCTATTTGACAAACAAGCTCCTATTAAAAATAATTAAGTTAAAAGTCCAGCAGCTCCGTGGCTAAGTGAGAATGTACGAGAGGCAATGAAATGGAGAGATAAAGCCTATTCATGATATCGTTTGTGCTTGCCGAACATTAAAGCGTCGATATTCTTTGGAAAACCTTAACAATGAGGGATCCAGGATTCAATGAAGGACAATCCAGCTCAAAAGGTA
The DNA here is from genome assembly GCA_923062675.1 of Marasmarcha lunaedactyla. Taxonomy (NCBI): domain Eukaryota; kingdom Metazoa; phylum Arthropoda; class Insecta; order Lepidoptera; family Pterophoridae; genus Marasmarcha; species Marasmarcha lunaedactyla. The sequence goes on from OV281344.1 coordinate 5,887,454, forward strand.
AAATTTATAAACTCTATCGGTGTGGGACTTTTTACTCGTAATCTTGATGGGAGTTAATGTAAATGCAACATTTTAAATGATCATTTTTCTTCTATTCTAGTTAGAGACAGTCAAACTAAACAAAGAACTGTCTCCAAAGTCAATAAGTTGCCTCGACTCACTGCAACTTCTGATTTCGGGCCTGCCCCCTAGGACGATGAAGTTATACTTGTTCGTTCTATACACTCCAATACTGTTGGATGATCTTGACATCTCTTCTACGAGATTTTACAAATGGTATTCATTGTTCTCTTAACTTCAGCCATCACCCATTGTGCTGGCAAAAAGCAATAGTCCGCCCAGTCCAAACAAATTTAATTCCATCACCCTTAATGATATACGTGCAATATCTATCCTGCCATTCCTATCCAAGATCATTGAGGGAGTACTTCATAGACAGTACCTTAGTTTATCTTCCTGAACATAGTTTATCCCTTCCAGTCATGGCGCTACAACTGCACTACATGAAGTAACGATGTGCACAAAGCCATTACCGATAGGAAATTAAGTTTTATTGTACATGTAGAATTTTCAACGCATTTAACTTTGTAGATATAAACATTCTTCTCACTTGCCTCTCCAAATAAAACTTTTCTCCCAATTCATTTAACTGTTTATTTCGTTCCTGCGTAGGTGTCCGCCAGCTTACAGATTTGATGATTGTATTTCTAACTTTTCTCTGTTGCGCGCTGGAATACCACAAGGAATCCTATGCCCATTGCTCTTCTCAATATTTATTAATTAGAATACTCCGTAATTGTCTTGCTCATATCACCTATACGCGGGTGACCTGCCATTATACAGCCACTGTAGCTAGCGCAAATTGTCGGATGCGATAGATATCTTAAATCGCAATTTTAGAGCCATCTACGACTGGTTTAGTGATTTTGGCGTAAGAGCTCATCCTCAACAGTATCAGGCTTTCGTAATGGGAATCTTTCGAACGGCTAGCCGTGTCTCTGAGTGTTCTTACCAGATTGATTTATGATGGGTTGCCAAATTTTTGGAAAAAATTGAACTTTATAGTTAAATCGCGTATCATTCCCATCATTTACTGCGCTAACACATGTTATTAAGATACCCGTGAGGATCAATAAAACAGATTGGAACGGCGTTTTGATTACATATCGTCCCATTGTAACCGATTGCAATGGCTCCAACAAGTAAATGTCGTGACACTCGTCTTTTGTGTGTGCTCGGCTTCTGTGCTCTTTGGGTAATAAATCCACAGTATTTTAAGGAGAAATTCTCCTTCCTTCACATCAACTCCAGTTCATAGCACCGTATCTTATTCTTTTGCGATTAAAGCAGTAAATTTATGGAACGCACTGACAATTCAATTAAAGAGAGCTGCCAACATAATTAAATTTAAAAAGTAATTGAAAGAGCTTTTCCTGAAAGAGGTTGATTGTGTATTGAATCTATATAAATCACTAAAAGTTTACGTTTTGCAGTCCATGTCCAGTGGACTAAAGTTTACTAAAGTCCACTGCATCACCTCACATCACCGGACCGCAGAGCCAGCCAAACTTCGATATCGAAATAACTTTTCGTGCTTGGGGGTTCTTTACGATATTTTCCTTCACCGTTGGAGTAGTCGTCGAAAAGTTACATAAGTTGTGAAAACCCAGTACTTAATCACATACATTTGGCAGCACCGATATCGACGAACAAACAGCTACAACACTCACAATTAAAACAATGAAATAAACAAGCAGATATTCACAGCCAAAAGTAACTCATCAAATAAAATTTACCCTGATTAAACAATAAACCTACACAGAGTTTTATGTACAGGCTATGTCACGCACATACTAAAGCCTATTTACTATGTCCCTACATAGTCTAGTTTATGACTGCATCAATTATGCCTCGCCATATCCTAATTACTATAATGGCATTAGTTCGGAGTGCGGAGTGGGGGGAGAACGTGCCCGGAAAGCGTGATACACATATATGTTAACTGGTACATTATTACGAACTAGTACTTCGCTGAATACCAATATTAGTACATATTACTATACTACTAGAAATTGTATTGGTGATTCGTGAAACTCGATTGCGAGATCGATCGCTGATTTGATTTTATGTGCTTTAGTATGTATCTTGGCGTTATAGTCTGATCGGTTGTTTGTGTTTAGGCAGTTAGTTAATATGATAATTGAGTTGTAACAGGCGTATGTAGAGAACGTAGATGTTTAAATATCTGAATATCTTGCCGCAGAGCCTGTTTATTCTTAAAATTCAATTTTGAACTAATGATGTACATAGCCCAAATATTTTTTACTGCCATAATGATTAAGTACACCTGGTTACAGGAACTAGCTATTAACTAAACCTTATCCCGAAGTAACATAGACTATAATTCATAAGATCAGTAGCTGAAATCAAGTGAAACCAGGTATGATAGTGGTGTAAGACATTTGTGCGCGCGGCCCACGGGTATTTTAGAAAAAAACATTCCAGATTGCGTTAGTCTTCATCATTCGACTAGAAAAAACCTATTTTATTTGGACTTATAGTCTTTATTTTTTCTAGTCGAATGGTGTGTGTGTGTGTGACAAAAATGTACTGATTGCACACGCACATCAAAACAACGAGAACACGGTCTGACAAGACGACAGCTGCCCCGTCGCTGCCACACAAATATAAGATTCATATTTATAAGCTCATGCACACGTAGAGCAGCGCGCTCAAATGTGTTGAACCATGTATAAAACTTCTGATGCTTAATACTGTTGGCGTGAAGTCTGCTTACCTCTACTTAATTTCACCTTACCCTGTTATTAGGTCAACGATAAAGCAATTTCAACGAACTTATCAGCATAATTACTCCATAATGGATATGCTGAAAACATTGTACCAACCATATCACACACATTATTCCAGGTTGTGTATTACTGCACGTGGCGGTATAAAACTACGTTGAGTCATTACGAAGAAAACAGTCTTCGCAAGGTTATACCTCTTCTAGTAATTAATTTGAGATTTTAGGATTGCTTTCTTTGTTTTGATCTTAGGGAATTAAAACTGATAAGGCTTTTTTGAACTTTGTAGGTAATGTACTGTTTATATAACGCTGAAAGCCTTAAATGTAGAAAATGTGATAATCTGGGTAATCGGTACACTTTTAAAGCGTTTGGCGTTGAAACCGTGGTGGGGTCCTGAGATGGTTCATCGTTAATGTTCGGACCGAGTGAGACTCGTGACTTGGCATTTGCCATTGCATTTCTATTGCGGCCAGTCTTTTGGCTTCGTTGCCTTCAGTTGATTCTAGTTTAGGTGTAGGTTTTTTTTACTCTGTTTTTATTTTAATAATTATTATAACTTTTGTCAGTTTTAGTCTTAACCTGATACTTAAAATAATTATTATAAAATAAAGCAGTATGCTTTGTATACATAGCTACTGTTGTATTTTTATGGTTCCCTAAAATTGAAAAATAAAGAATAATTTTATGTCGAAAGTGGTTTGCGGCTGGATTGCATTCAGTCCTTTGGCTACTCTTCCCAGCGAAAACAAAAAAACAGTATTTAGATATGTATGAGTAGATTACATAGCATTTGCCAAGAAACCCTGTTTTTTGATGTTTATGTTCGTAATATTAGACGGTGATTTTTATGTAAAATCATGCTTATGTCAATACGTTATCACAATTTTACCCCACCATTAGGAATATTAGCGAAACTCATAGTAATTAAGCAAAGAAGGTGTCAGAAGACGAAGGGCAGAATGTTCTCGAAATCTCATCTCCATGCAAATGAAGGTAGCATGATACTCGCATAGTGTAATGGCGGTTGTGCCCTAAGCCTCTTTTGAATCCGAGTACATATTTACGTTATCAGCAGATGTAGGATGCGCAGTGCCTTTCAAACCTTAAAAGTTGTAGCCCTGAAGTTTCATGCCAGTTCTTCTTCACGAAGAAGAACGCTTTATTTGACGTCAACCAAAACAAGCAATAGTCAAAGTTGAGAATTAAATATTTGAATATGAAGTGAATAAGTAACACATACAAGATCGGATATGCGTATTTTTACTGGGTATAAAAATTGGCAAGAAAGCAAAATCAAAATATATTATTTTATCATTTGTTTACAAAGGAAACGCTTACTGAACTTCAAGCGCACGCGAACGATTTTGCTTTTATTCTTATAGGTAGGTAAAAAAGCCGGCGGAAAAATATCTCTCGTCCTTTTTGTATTTAAAATGTTCAATACAAGGAATAGAAGGCATTCAATTTGACTACGACATGAAAGAAGCAAAAGCACAAGGCAGCTAATTGTGCGTACTAATGTCATTTCACAGCCATGCTTACACAGTATTCATTTTTATTTTTCAGAAACACAAACAGGAATATCCAGTGAACACTTCCATTTCACGCTCTTTTGTCATTCAAATACGGCAAAGGCGGTATACTGATTTTATTAGTTCAAAGGTTCTAAAAATTGAAACCTGAATGGTTAATTAAGTTTTCAATTACTGTCATGTCAATTAATAGTCAAAAAGACTTTATCGAAAATGTATAATTATTGGACTGGATTTTACGGTAGATACTAATTTGTCGGATAGACGTTTGACACAATGTGCAACCACCCTTGTAAGAATATTAGTAGGCAGGATCTCACACTATAACTAGCGGGTCTTGATTTAATCAATAACTCTGTTGAGGGTTACTTTGATTGAACACTAGGGAAATGTCTTTATGGTGGAGCAAGTCTTGCCTAATACCACCCCTTGGTTGGGTTGAGGCTGATGCATTGTGATTATTAAGGCTATCGTGTAAATCTTGAAAATTTTGGAATAAGATAATATTTATACAGGGTGAATCTTTATAATGTGCAAATATTAAAATGGGGGAAACTAGACCGAATTTATCGACAGAAAAGAATAAAAAAATAAAAATTAAAACTTTCTAGGAGTTATGATGTTTTTAATCTTTCATTCGGGAAATTTGAAGCTATGTAAATAAATTGCTATAACTTTTGAACGAAATGGCCTATCGTGTTCAAATAAAAACTAAAATGACAGGAAAGCAATGGCAATACTGATTTATAAACAAAAAGGACCCATAAAATTTATCTTCACATGAATAAATAAGCATTTTTTTGGCAAAAAAAAATGATTTTTTTGTGTTAATTTTCAGGAAATTGACGATTTTCTCAAAAAAATCTCATTCTTTTATTATTTTATTATTATTTCATCTAATTTTACATCGTATAAGCTTTCGAATACTACAAAAATCATTCTTCTAGCTCAAACTTAACATTTGCTGCAGGCCGTTAAACGAAAACACTCTTTACGGGTCTTTCGCGGCCGCATGAATCATAACTCAGGTAGAGGCCATTTTTTTTGTATTGTTCGACTGTGATTTAAAAAAAAGAGATTTTATGAAAATCAAAGCATTTATTCATTGTAAAAAAATACAATTTAATGTAATAAGTTTTATAAATCGCCGCCCCTTTGTTGCAAACACAACATCGCACGTAATAAAATGTTCTGAGTGGCCTTTCTCACCATTTCGGGGTCTTGCTTAATTTCAGCGGCACAATTATTTACTCTGTCCAGTAGATCAGCCTCAGTATTGATGGGGGAACTGTACACGCGTTGTTTCATCGCCCCCCATAAAAAATAATCTTGTGGCGTCATATCTGGTGAACGCGCTGGCCATGCGACAGGTCCTTGGCGGCCAATCCAGCGGTTGGAATACTTTTCATTCAAAAATTCTTTCACCGGTCTGGCGTAATGGGCATCCATCCATTTGGACATACGTCATTCGGTGCGTAGCCAATGGCACGTTCACCAATTGCACGGGCAGCTCGTCTCTTAAAAGTTTCTTTAGTTTCAGGTTATGTCCTTTTGGGCACCACACGTGTAAATTACGGGAGTTAACGATGCCCTACCTCGTGAATTGTGATTCGTCCATCCACAAATTTTTTTTTTGCAAAACTCCGGACCCTCGGTTTTTCCTGAGGATCCAAGCAGACTTGATGGCCCGTCTGTTTCTGCATGCAAGTGTTGCACCCGTTGATAATGGTACGAATGCAAACCTTCTTTGTTAAATGCGCCACACTGACATTTGCGATACTCCGTGCCGCATAGCCAAATGTCATGTACTGACGCTGAGATCAGCAAACAAATCCTGCAGTATGGCTCGTTCGTCAAGCCTACTCGTCAAGCGAACTAGAATAAAGAGGAGAATGTGGCTACCCCTTTCAATCCTCTTCTCCTAATAATTAAAACAAGCGTTGCGAAAGTGTCGCTCGATACTTAAGAAACTTGTTTTATAGGTAAATAAATTATGGCATAAAATACCAAATTAAATAATAACAAGGCTGTTGAATTGATCGTGTACTAAGAGTAACTATTTGTCCATTCCTTCTCAAATTTAAATTCAATATCATAAATATTAACAGCTTCTTAAATATCAGTTTATACCGAAGCCCGCCAAAAGCCGCATTCGTCGCAACGCAACATCTGCGTTCACGCACGTGTCCCGAACACCTTTTGTCTACCGCCAACTGCACTAACCTTTTTTTATCAAATCTATTTTTAACACTGGCACAATTCCATTTTTATAAACTAGAGAATTATATAAACTAATTTTATGATCTAGAATAACATGCTTGTGTCTAGTGCTTTTTAAGTTTACTTGTAAAATATAGTTCATAATGGAAGTTACCTGATATCAGGTTGTCGCGTATCAATAGATGTAGGTCGCACAAAATCGCACTGTTGGGCTCCTTGGTGGAGTCTTCTTCTGGAGTTGTAATTTTGCTGAAATAAGAAAAAGATATTTCATATTTCAGAATATTAAGAGAATGTAAAGCTATCAAAATAAAAATATTTCGTCAGGTTTCCGTGTTCTTGTAACATAATTCAAAGTTGTGCAAAGGTTTATATAGATTTCATACTTTTCATTATAATTGAATAAGGTGTTTACTAAAAGCATAGGTATATGAACGGAAACAATGCCATTCATAAATAATTCATGCTTATTAATAAGATAGCTTAAAGTTATTTTTGGTGGTTTACCTAAAATCATATTTTTAGCTAATTTATATTTACAAATCTTGTCATTATGACTAATTACCGGAAATTTAAGCTATTTTTATATAAAGCATATTTTAGTCACACTAACTACAATCCAAAAGGTTTGATATCACCAAAATACTGTGCGATATCATTTATTTTCCGCAAGCCTTCCTGCATTATATTATAAAGTCTTTATTTATATAGTGAAGAGTTTGTTATAAAATAGCCATTAAACCTCGCCCAACATACATTAAGTTATGCAAAGTTGGCCTTGAACTTCATGCTAATGTGACAATTTATAAGCACCCGCTCTTATATACGCATACAATTATAATAATAATAATAAAATGAAACAGACAGTTGTCTGTCTACTGTCTCATTCAAGACCAGCGTGGCTTGTTTCCACTCGACGCATCGTATAGTAAATTATGAATTAATTTACATTATATTATTAATAAGGTATGAACAAAAAAACCTAAGCAGAGATATTAGTTTGCTAACTAAATAAAAAATCAATTTTAATCACGTTTTCATATAAAAAAACTATATTTTTTGCCAAAATGTATTTATAAAACCTCTATACATAATCATTAATTACTACAAAACAGAACTTATAAGTGACACAAAATTTTGCTGTAATACAAATAAAATCTATAAATATTACTTACTGTACCAAATACTTTTTTTACAGCTATGGGTTTGAGGCACGCGTGCACTTTTCTTCGTAGATATAAAATAGAATCAATGGTTGTATTCTCATTCCCTTTTGCACTTGAATCAACAGCCTTCCATTTCAGAAAACACGTAGCAACTTCCATTATTGCTATGTCCTCTAATTAAATCTCTCCTCATTAAATATTCCATCCAGAGAAAAAACATCAAGGTTTAACCGCATATCTCCCTAGCCCAGTGGAAACAAACATCAAGTACGACAAATAGCGTAGCAGAACTTCCAAGGGACGAGCCCAATACCACGCAGGTGCCCTAAAAGACAGGTGATTGTTTTTTAATTTAGTGCCTTATTTTGCTCACCACATGCTGACTTACTTTGATATTTTCACTCAAACCATTCATATACGTTCACCAAATTCAATAAACGTCAATTAAACGTAATTTAAAATCTAGTTATCCGTAAAACCCCTGAAGTAAGGTAATTTTGCTTTTGGAAGCGAAACTATGAATCTAAAAATGTTAATAATAATAATAAATAGTAACCTGTCTAGTTAGTGTATCAAGAGAGTTTATACTCACCATAATGCGACCAAAAACTAGTTTGTGGGGTGAGAGTTCGTGGTTGCCAGTCACTCTCCCGCCTGGATAGTTCTAAACTAACTAATATTTAATGAGCATTTAGGAGTATTTACATCTTATAGAAGAATAAGATAATCTAGGACCATCGAGCTTTTGTTAATGTTCCTTAAAAACAAAGTCAAATTAAACGCAAACAAAGCCTTAATCCTAGCTGCGAACGATGTCATTCTGTAAACGTCTTTATCCGCCACACAAAGAGGTCAAACGGTTTCTTAACGCGGTCTTAAGTAAACATTTTGCTTGGCAAATCTAGACTTAGAACAGTGGTAGATAAAGTATAAATTCGTCTAGCAAAATTCACACTCAAGAGTAATCCAAATGACCGTTTGACTTTTCTGAGTACGGCCGTATGACAATTCTTTTTAAAATCAACTTCATATAAGTATTAAGACCCTTGTTACCAATTATAGACCATCGACAGGAACCAACTGCACAATCAAACGAATAATATATTCTGAATTGGAGCAGACATATGTTCAACACCTTTCATAACCGGTCGATCGAAGGACATCCTCTTTTTGGGGAAAAAATCGGGATCGACATTCTCACAGGAACCGAGCCATATCCGGCGCAAACGCAGAATAAAATGCATTTGTTAGTGTCGTTATTGGGCCAGCAGGTAAAAACTATTTACGCAAATTTTTGAAGGATTGTGAGAAAAATTTTGATGGGAACGATTTTGGTGATAATTTTTTAAAAAGATGTTCCTGATTGGTGAATACAGCCAAGAGAAGGATTAGTGAGTTACATTTGAATTATAATACATCCTAGTGTTGAGTAATGTATTTGTGGCAAAAGTAAATATTGGAATTTTTTAGCGAGAAGTCATTGGTTTCTGAATGGTATCACATGAAAACTTATTATAAAGTATTCCTTTTCAACAGAGGTGGTTTTTCAATATTTATTTTTATTTGCAGTAAGTTTTACAAGATTTAAAATTAGTTTAGATTTACTTGTTTTGACTTTAACTAAGTGTTACATAATTAAAAATAAATGATTTTACGCAATTATGAATGCAAATTATTCTAGTATTTAGTTTTAAATTATAACGAATAACATAAAACAATCCTACTCTACTTAATGCTTTCATCTATTACAAAAAAAATCAACAAAAAGAAACTGTACTCCGTCAACCAGTGAACACAATAAACTATGAGACTGTTCAATGACCTCTATTCTACTTAGCATGTACAAATGACTCCTGCGCCGATAGTTCCAACATTTCACTGACTTCGAGACATAACAATAGATATACGGAACACACAAGCTTCGACCAAAACTTGAACCAAACTAGATCAGACAAACATCTGATTCACAAAACCAAGATCCACAACAACTTCGGAATTGTATGAATAGACCTTACAGTATCAACGTTTTGGTATACGATTCGGTGGAGTATACTAGTGAATTGAGCTTCAATAATGACGAGTGAAAGGCAACGAACGTGAGAAAACCAACGCTTAGTCCAACAATGCAATACATATTTTGGAAGTCAAGTAACATGATCGATATGAATAAATAATTCAGATTATCCGTGGCAAAAGTAATTGTATGTCTGAGTTATTAGGTTGATTTCTGTACCATAAACTTTACGACATTCATAAATTAGGCCTAGAAATTGTATTAAGAATTTTTAGGAATATGATAAAATTCATGTATGTACTAATATAACTAATTAATTTGACCACTAGGCTTATCAGAACTAAGTATTTGTTTATATTTGCTTCGTAAAGTCAAATACTATTAAGCTATAAATATACTTTCTTTATATTTTATGGGTGATTGTATAGTTGGAGTCATACAATTTGTCATGCGATCTAGTAATTAACATTATTCGACTATTTACTCGAAATAAACTTTGGTTATACTTATTTAAAAGAGAATTTCAAGGTTAGTTCGACCTTAAAGTAATGTGGGTTAGGTTTTTGCACAAAATTGTTCCAATTAAAACTCTAGTTAGTTTGTTTTACTGGAAACTTTACTAGCGTATCTTTTGGGGATGGTATTTTTTTATTTATGATAGATTTTACGTCCTCTCCATTTCTATTTATACATAATTTTGCTTTTAATACATTGTTGACTGTAGATGAGTAAATGACATAAATATAATGTTTACTATGTAGTAGCCATACATTTCCTTATTTTTATTTATTTTTTAACAGATTTATCTTTCAACGATACACAAAAACTACCACAGTAATGTGAGTTTCATCTGGTATAAAAATCACAAAAAATAAGTTATCATAGCCAGTAACATAGCAAGCAGTTTTGTACCCGTCGAGAGATTTTTAAAGTGACAGACGCTACACAGAATTACCATGGTTACTACAATTGAGGTCAACGGTAAAAAAGGTTCTCTTTTTAAACTCGCTCCGACATACCAATATGTGTTTCGTAGCGGAAGCGGCGCAGGCGTCGGTTACCTGTGTGGTGCGACCGGAACAAGCGGCCACTTCCTGTCTGCTTGAGCATTGTCTCTGATGTTCCAAGTTTAAAAACTACAATTTTGGAAAGAACATGATTTGGTAGTATAATGTGAGTTGAGTGACTTTTGACACTTTGAGTTTGAGCTGACGGATTTTCAAATGCATATTAAAAAAACCTTATATTTTTATATGTCATACAGACTTGTATGCCATTAGATATAAATTCATTAAATTTTTGTTTATTTTGAGTCGGCAGGCCTGTTTGGTGTGGAGGTAAGTAGCCTTGCCTTCCATGCCAGAGGTCCCGGGTTCGAATCCTGGTAGGGGCAGATATTTTATCATATTTGCTTTCTAGTCATGGATGTGTATGTATGTTTATTTAAGTTTATTTCAAATATTTATTTATTTCAAATATATATTTATTTATCCGTTATCTAGTATGCATAACACAAGTTCTTCAATGATACTTAATTTGGGCTAGATGATGTGGTAGAATATGATTGTTAGAAATATTTATTATTTATTTATTGTCTTCCTCTTCACCTGGTTTGAAAATCCAAGAGATAAATTTATCTTGGTTAAAGGGTTAAACTTTACTTAAAAGCAGACGTAAGCAGGTCGATCCACTCCTTAGCGGCACTAACCAAAAATTCACCATCAAAACATTTTGTTCAACTTTTTGGTATGTCTTTTATAAACTGGTTGAATTTTTGTCAGCGCGAGGTTCCAATCAATTCAAATAGAATTATATATTTGTGACATATTTATACAGTTTATTTGTCTATGCCAAAGACATATTTAGTGCAGTGGATGCCTCACTGACCTTTGACTCTAATCTATACAACATACTTATCTCAGGTAAATTAAGCGACTTTTTTATACTACACAAAATAAACAAATGACACCAATCTTGTCAAAATGGAAGCAATTATTATTTACTGCGATTTTCATAATTACATAGTATAAAACAAAGTCTCTTTTATATTTGACCTAAGCTCTGAGCTCAGTCTGAGTATGCTTCATAGATTTCACCCTTACAGTAATAGTGAGGTAGTGGAGTGACTTCCTTCTTGGAACACAGAAATTTAAAAAGTCCCCTATCAATTAATAACCTATTCCAAAATGTTATTTACAAATAATCTTCATCTATATATCACTTTTATATCTAAACAAATACAATAGAAAACATTTCTTGATATTTTGTGGAATGTTACTACGATCCATCATCCAAATAAAACATCGCAAACTTTACCAAGAACGAATTCGCACATTTCAGAGAGTAAACCTTTAAATATAAATTCGTAAATAATTTAAGCATAACGCCGTCTTGGCAATTGTTTTTCCACTTGAGTATTCTGTGAGGCTATGAGCGCCTCGCACATATGTCCACTTGTAGGGTAACCACCCCTAAGGGGTGTGGGGGTACAGGACTGTTTTATGGGTCGTCACATAAGCTGCAAAAATAGATTATGAATTTTTGTCGTGTGGACTTTGACGATTAAAATATTGGCTTAAATCACAAATATAAGAAGAAAACCATTTTTTCTTATGTTGATACTATTAATAAATTTACCCTTTATCAAAAACTAATAAGAAAGCAAACACCCAAAAAACAACCCTTTATTTTAAGGCATTCTACGCAACGTTGAAATTTGCTCACTCAAGTAAATAAAATGAGGATAACCATGAAAACGAATAGCAAATGTATCAACAGAGCGCCTGCCTACAAAATGGCGTTTCTATTCAATTTTCGATAGAGATTTTTTTCCAGCCACAGTTTTGCGTACCGAGGAACCAATAAATCTTCTCAAGGTTCGGGCTCGAATTAATCTGCAGACTTGTTGCCCAACTGATCGTTTAACTTTTCTAGAAACTGCCCTACAACTTTGGACTCTATTAAAATACTTTAAGGTAGCTTTTCTTTTGGAAGTGAAGCTAATATTTACAGTTCGGAAGGTGAAAATAAGAAAGGAAATAAATAGTAGGAGCCTCCTGAACCGATACACTTCGCAGAGATTAAAGTATTCAGGATCAGCGGTAAGATATAAATTAGGGAAATGGTCCTGTTCTTTGATTGGGGAATAGTAAATCTTTAAGTATAGAGCCTTTTCGTAAGATAAACTTGAGAAGGTAAAGGTTTGCTTTGGAGAATCTTTAAGTGGAGTTATGTCTTGATTTAATGCTTGTGGTTTTATAAGATTACCGAAAATATTGTTTAAATCGTTATTTTTTGACAATTTTATTCTGGCCGAAGTCGATTTTTACTACGCACTTTACAGAACTTTTTGTTGCTAGGTTTAGATACATAAAGCTAATTATCAAAATTAGAAACTTTTAAAGTTTAATAAGTTGAAATATTATTATATTAAAGTAGATAAGTATAAAAAAAGGTAAGCGATATAAACAGTACTGAAAATAATGACCTATAGATGAATTTTTAAGCTTGCTTATTGTAATTTACTTTGACCAAAGTATCCAAAATTAATTGGACCAATCACCTGATTAAATTTATTTATGTCAGATTTCCACTGCTTAGTAAATAACAAAAACCGACAAAAGTTAGGTATATCATCATATAACAATAGATGTACAATCCCGAATAAAATATTACCCTACCTTTCTTCCCTTACACTGGCAAAGAAAACAATAAGAGATAATGAAAAAGTCTCGGAAATGTATGTGTAGGGTGCCGAAATACACACAAACACACACGCGAATAAATCAGTATAGTCACCGGCCGGATTATCCCTCTCGGTATTTATGTTGTTGTAAACAACAATATAGAGGTGGCGTTTTTACTAATAGTATTCAGTTTTTGAAATATAAAACATTTTTTCTCTCTCTTATATTAACTGAGCGCTGCCATCTTAAAAATGTCGATGAAAATGAACATTTTACAAGTCTAGTTATGGGTAATCATTTGCTATTTATTGTGTTGCAAAAAGTTCCTGGATTATTATCTATTTAGTTTTTTTTTATTTCAAGCTAAAAAGCCCCAAATCACATTATTACAATATATTATTATTTAACAGAAACTGATGGTGGCATGTGACTCCCGGTGTCAGGTAGGCATCCACGGAAATTCAATTAGCTTGTTGGTACCTTCAACACAAATGATTTGAAGCTCGCGTTGTGAGGAGTCGTTGAACCTTTGACCCTCACAGTCCAGATGGTCTTGACTCCGATGCACTCCACTATGTCCTCGGCCTTCGTAGTGTAATGCAGGACGGAGACGTACGGGGGCGTTGTTTGCTGCAACTGTATCAGCCATAGCTGTACGTCTCTCGCATTTCGATGTCGTGTGTCGATTTCCGTAACGCAAAGGCAGAGTCTCTACTTATTGGGGAGGAGTTTAGTTCCAAAGCGTTTATTTATTTATTTAATAATAATGTACACACAGGTTTTAATTACAGTATAAAAAGTAGTTACCAAATAATGTACAAAGGTACTGCTTATTTCTAAAAGAAATCTTTTCCAACTGACCTGATACTGTAGAGTGTGAATAATAGCAAATGTAGTGTGTACTAAATTATATATACATAAGATATATACTATAAACAAATGCTAATATACTTACATACTGTATTAAATATAAATATAAACTATACATATAACTTATCTATATAGTCAAGTGACTTTTACAAATGATTCAAAGAAATGAACATAAGATTATAATAATACTACGGGGTTTCAAAAACGCAAGCTAATATACTCGAGAGAGGTAATGTTCTCTTACTCGCTTTTTAAATAAGGATAATATTTTCAATTCACGGATTATGCAAATTCACGGATGTGCATTCCACAACCTAACTGCGTGTATGGTCAGTTTTATGCGGTTTCATTTTGAGAAGAGTTCGCGTATTCCTTCTGCAATATGGATCAACGTGAAGGAAAAACGCTTTCTTAGGTAACGAGGGGAGGATGGGTTAAACAGTGCGTTAAATAGCTGGGATAAGATAAGAGAATCTATACGGTACCGAATAGGAAGCCATCGGAGTTGACCGCGGTATTCAGAAACATGATCAAACTTTTTAAGACCAAAGATGAATCGAATGCACAAATACACAAGTAATCGTTCAGGTTTATTTAATAGCTCTTTAGTTACGTCCAAGTAACAGACATCTGCGTATTCGATTATTAGTTGAATGAGTGCTTGAGCAAGAGCGATCCTGGTCCGGAAGGGAAAACTCCGAAAACTTTTTATTGATGGATGGAATAATGAATGCACTTTCCTACTAATTTCGCTGACGTAAGCATTCCACGTAAGATATAAATCGATAATTACTCCTAGGTTCTGACAGTGTCAGGAATTTATTTTATTTTGGATTTAATTTTAGGATTAATAAGAACATAATTAATTATTTTAATTATTATTAATTTACACCTTTAATTTATTAATATTTAATAGGAACACCATCCAGGACGACAGAGGGCAAATTGGCAAAATTGATGCAGCCGCGCATAGGCCGACTACCAATTATGAAAGCTTGAGACTTGCTAGGATTCACAAATAAACCGAAAGATTTAGCCCAGTTACTTATACGACTGAGGTCCTCATTGATTGCAGCAATAGCAGATGCTGAATCTGCAAGTGTGAAATGGAGATAGACTTACAAGTCATCAGCTAAAGGTGAAAATTACAAGAAAGGACTGTAGAAACGGAGTCAATAAACATTGAAAAAAGCTATGGGGAGAGGACGCCACCCTGAGGCACGCCCGCAACAAGATCGCACCAATCAGAGTGAGACTCGCCATGGCGGACCCGCTGCGACCGGCCCCGAAGATAGGAGCTGAACCAGGCCACTGCAGAAGAGGAGACGTTGAGTGATGTTAAAACTCCGAGAAGGATGTCAAAATCGACTGAGGTAAACGCGCTACTAAAATCCAGAAGTGGTACTTCTTGTCAGTTACTTACTTATTGTCAGAGATCGATTTTCCATCGCCCATCGAATATCGTCAGTGATATTTATGTGGCCAGAGTGGAAGCCAGATTGAAAACCGCTGAGGAGGCTATTGTGTGCAAGAAACTTAGAGAGTTGAACTTATGAACAATAAGTTCGAGCACTTTGGAATGGAAAGGTAAGATGAATATGGGGCGAAAATGTGCGAGAGAATTAGGTTTTGGTATTTTGGGTAACGGGATTACATGAGCAAGTTTCCAGGACGCGGGAAAAGTACAAGTTGTGACGGAATAATTGAAAATGTGGGTAGGTATTGGTAGTAATGTAGGCAAAATCGAATTCCTATTCTTGAACACAATTTATCCTCTCCGACAGCAGCAGATGTAATAGCAAGAATAGCCCTCTTCACAATGTCTTCTGAAACAGTTTTCAGCAAAATAGAGAATGAGCAGAGGTGGCATAATATGATGATAAGGACTTTAAAGTTTCCTCTTTAACAGAACGGCAAACAACAACAGGAGGTTCGGAAAATTGCCTATTAAGGGAGTCTACATTTAAGTTGTTGTGACCAGTGGGAGGAGACTTAGTAATTCCAATGGACTCAAGAAATTTGCAAACTTCTGCAGCGCTCCGATTAGCAAGGTAATCATGAAAGTGGCGCCTTTTGGCATCACGACATAGACGGCTGCAGCGATTACGGAAATATTTGTAGTGGTTCAAGTGTTGCTCAGTGGGGGAGAGTTTGTACCGGTGTTTTGCCTTATCTTGAAGAGACATGGCTTCTCTAATAGACTCTGATAACCACGGAGCTGTATTATGTCCGATTTTCACTCTTCTTAAAGGAGTGTGTCGGGCATACAATTCTAATAACAAGGAGTTGAAACTTTCATCCTTACCATCGATGTCGTCACAAGATGTTACAGGCCACGCTGGCATCGCGCCGTAGTGACTCCATGTCGATGTTATTATAATTTCGACAAAGCATAATGGTGGTTTTTGTTTAGGAAGACGTATACGAAAAGATAAATATATAAGGTCGTGGTTAGAGAAGGGTGCAGTGAGTTGCTCGTGTTTATCTATATAGTTAGGTGATGACACTATCATAAGGTCTATAAGAGAGGGACCACAGCCAGGAAAATGAAGGGTAGGAGAAAGTGGTAACATATACTTACTGGGTAAATCAGCTATACGCGTACATAATCAATTGACAATTAAACTTAGTTTTATATGTTAAATATTGGATCACCTTCGTTTTTTCAACACCTGGATGATGAAAGATAGCAAAACTAAGATATAACTTAAAATTAGTATAAGGGTGCCTCATGATATTTTCATACACAGTGACAGCAATCAGTACTTAAGTTATAAAAACGCTAATACATTAGATAGTCACTATTACAAAACTTTAAATTTGGAGCAAATGCGAGCCTTGTAAGTGACAAATCTCTACACTAACTAAGCCTTTAAAAAACCTAGCTAATTTTCGCCGACTGTTCTTCTCAAAACAAACGTATCAATGAAACAATCAAATACACCTCACGTCAGATCTATCAGCAAATTAACAGCTACACAGAATTATTGGGACATAAATGTCGATGGCAGAACTCATCTACAAATTGAGTCGAAAACTGCGAATAATTATTTAAACCGTCATATAAATTACTGCTTAAACTTTTAACGTTGGGGGAGGTGTCGATGTGGAGGTTCACTGTGCCTGTGTACGTTTTCGTTGTGTGAGTGCCCGACGATAGCTGAAAATGGTGCGCATCATTTCATGCCGTCATCCTTTTACAGTGGATACGGTATACAGGATGTTTGAGTGGGCCGTTTTGGTACAGGATTTTTTGTTAGTTTGTGTTGTTTTATGTACAGTAAATAAATTTTACTGCTTTCAACGATAGTATTTTGGAATATGATCATCATTGGAGTACCTTGTTACATTTTTGTGTTAAATAATTGAAATATAACGTTAGTAGATAGTTAAAATGAACACATACGATGTGTTTTAGAAACAAGTAGTACTACTTTCTAACATTATTTCCTGACAGTTTTTGATTATTACTACATAAATTAATTAATGACCATTTGATTATCAAAGTTACTCAACCGATCATTTTACTTATTTTTCAATAATTATATTTATTACAAAAGCTTCAACTTAAACTTATGAAAAACATCAAAAAACGACCCACAAAACCTACATCTCCTATTCATTACCTAAGACACTTAAGTCTTACTTTTGTACCATCTGAAATTCCTACACTACGTTGTAAGTATCCATTTCAAACATATTTAGCTTTGTTCTCTTTGGTTAGTCCATCCCTTTCTCTCTCGTGTCAGGAAATGTGCCATCCCAGAGGGGGTGTCAGGGTGAAAGGGGCAGTATTGCGCCCCTACACCCTTCGTGATGATGAAATATTGGCCACGTGGTCTGATTTTGAATGACACCGCTTTCTTTGGAAGTGATGTTAAATTTTACAGCGAATTGAGGATTTCCCATCTTGTAACGATGATCTGTTCCTTTATGTAGATGGTTTTATTGGGTTTTGTTTCACGTAGAGGCGGTGTTGTTACATTATTTTGGTCTACAATATAATATGGTCTATGAATATTAGTGTAATTGCGGCCATTATTTTCTATCACAAATATATCAACATGACATGTTTTACAGGATTCGAGACCCTATATACCTCAATTATATAATTTCTGCTATTTTATATTATTTTATATATAGATAATACATATTAATAAGAACTGATTTATTAGACACTGAAGCTCAATGAAGAACTAGATGACTTATACAAAGACATGAAGTTCGTGTAATACAATTTTTTTATAAAAATTAAGTATCCTGAATAAAGTAATGGGTTTTATAAAGCTCTTTGGTACTTATTTATATCACCCGAAAAACACTCACGAGAGTAGCAAGATTTTCCATTCAATCGCATAACAACTGTAAATCATTTATATGACTCTTTAGGCAAAATTACATTTAACCTCGCCATTTACGCATTTACGCCATTTACCTACGCCAAAAATAACCCAATTCTGTACATACGTTATTTCGTGAAAGACCAAAAAATAAATAACACATTTTCCTTTACATTACATTACATTATTTCAGAGGATTAAATGCCATTTTATCCTTATAGTAACCAAACAAGTCTACACAACTAATACGTTTGTTTGCTTTATTCTTGTACTAATTAAGGCTCGGACACGGTAAGCGTGATCTGAGCACATGGACATCGCTAACGTGGACTTATTCTCTTACTTAGGATAAGATTTAGTATAACAGTGAATTAACAAACTTATCGTTAGATCATTATTTTTTAATGTTTGAGTCAAAGAATTTGTAATTCAATTTCCTACCGTAAACACTTAATTTTTCAACGTTTTTGTTCAAATTCTGTCGCATTTTTAGAAAATTTCTGTAAACCATAACTGTATAAGTAAGAGATAGATAGTTAGTTTTTCTTTGATCAAACGCCAACTTGAAACCCCGAAAATTAAATAAAACTCTTAAATAAAGATGAAATACTAAAATTTAGTGACCAAATAAATAACACCGAATATTACATTTAATTTGTCATAAAAGAGCTTAATCGAAAACATTATTACGCACTGAATATCACAATATAACATGCGAAGCGTATTAGGATTCATATCGAGTATCAGCAAAGCCCTTCGTTCTTTTCATGTAGGTCTATAAATCACACAAAAAGATGGCGAACTTTTCGAAAAATCCATAAAAACATGGAACTTTTATAAAAGAGGCTGTATAGGTTATATGTTGGTGGATGTGTCATATTGTCACAGTCAATCCAGACTGTGTAAACGGTGACTTGTCATTGGATGACGGTCTAGGAACTAAAAAAAGTATAATAGAATAGGTGAAATGTATAAGTGTTCTGTATATTTGTGTATGTTAATTTGTAATAGTCTTATATTTTTAGAGCAGGGACATCCGCCGAGCATAGTTGTGCGTACCTATTGCTGGTTTAAACCTTAACGTATAGGTTACTTTAAAATAACGACTTCAGTGTAAAAAGGTTGCTCACTCAGCTCCAAACATAGTTAGTGAAATGATAAAAAGTGAATATGCTAAATAAATATTTTCAAAATCCCCTTCAATCCCTATGCATTTATGCATTTGGGTGAACCAGCTTACAAAACATTGAAAAACATATCTTGCGAAAATGATGGTCAAAAAATATCCAACGACATACTTGGACAGCCTCGTCTAAGTTGTTAAATTTGCGCCTAGGCGCAGCATTTTTTTTCATGTGGACAGTAAAAAAAAGTCGTGCTGACTGTACGGAATATGGGGTTTGTACCCCCGAAGTAGTTAGCTAAATAATCCATGGTTCTAGCATATTTGCGAGGGCACGATATCTTGGTCGAAATGAATACCATGGATGCAGCTCTTCGGGCTTCGCTATTCAACTTCCTGAAAGCTTAAGGGAAACAACATTTGCTATACCACTCACTAGTAATGGTTCTAAGATCTTCTAGCGGGTTTACTGCTACTGGTCCACTGCGTCGAAAACAAACTGCTATGCATTTTATAACAACGCTTCTACTGCGAAGAACTTTTATGAACAGATCGACCTTTAAACACCCATAGGATTAATTGGCGTTGGATTTGTAAATCCAAGATTCCTCAGTTATATTTGTTCTACATTCGCAACCATAACCACGACGGGAGTTTTGATATTCGGTTTATGCAGGATGCTACAACCTGCCCGTGATCCAATCTTCATTTCAGACCGAATCTCGCGATGTGTAATGTGTCTATCTCCCGCAAATATCCACTCTACCCTCTGACATTTTGGTAAGTTCGTGCAGTTGGTGGTCAACCGGGTTTAAGGTCATCTTTTACTCTCTCGACCATGTTTGAATCCCCGTAACCAATGAGTGATTGTTCCTAACGTAGGAGCAGACTCCCCATAACAAGCATTCGTGAGATTTCTTGAAGGCTAAAAAACTCTCGTTTAAAATAAATGAAAATGATGAAGATGAAGCAAGATGTTCATGGTTGCAAACAAAAGAAAATTGTAAATGGGAATAGTGATAAAAATTATAACAACGCATATGTGGCCAATGATTTTCACCAAAGAGATCTGTTTTGAATTAGCCGTCAACTCAAAATAGTTTCGGGAAAAATTAGATTATACGAGGGTGGATTGAAAAGTTCGCGGCCTACATAAGAAAACACAGGAATAATGTAACTTTTATATTTTTAGTTTCTACATACTTTCCTCCTAGGTCACAGCGCTTAGTCCAGCGGTCCTCTAAAGCCTTGATCTCATTTAAATAGAAGGTCTCGTCAAGGTCTTCAAAAAAGGCATTTACGGCCACTTTGACCTCCTCATTGGTGGAATCATTAAAATTTCATTCCAACTAAGTGTTTTTATAGTTTTGGAAATAGGTAGAAGTCAGAACGTGCCAAGTCAGGTGAATAAGGGGGATGAGGAAGCAATTCGAAACCACAATTCATTATTGGAGCCATCGATTCTGCAGATGTGTGAACACGAGCATTGTCCTGATGAAACAAAACTTTCTTGGTCAACAATCCTGGTCTTTTAGACCGCTCTTCGCTTAAACGAGTAACAGTGTGCAGTAGTATGCATAATTTATAGTTTGACCTCTTTCTAAGTAATCAACCAAGATGACACCCTTAGAATCCCAAAAAACCGATGCCATTACCTTGTTTACTGAAAAACACCCTTGGCTTTCTTGAGGGTCAGAGATCCGGGTCTCTTCCATTGTTTGGATTGTTGTTTGGATTCAAGAGTATAGTGATGAACCTATGTTTCGTCCATAGTAACAAACCTTGCTAAAAATTCGTTTGGGTCAACTTGAAAAAGCTCTAAATAGGCTCTAGAAATAGTGAGCCGAGTTCGTTTCTGTTCAACTGAAAGGAGCCACGGTACCCATCTTGCAGACACCTTGTAGAACCCTCAGTCGTTAACGATCATGTTTTATGTTTGTTCATATGAAATCCCTAGAGCTTCAGCTATCTCAGATACCTTCAATCTTCTGTCTCCCATGATGAGATCACATATTTTTTTGATGTTTTCCGAAGCCGTAGTTGTAGAAGGCCGTCCAGAGCGGGGGTCATCTTTGCTCTCTCGTCCACGTTTAAATTCAGCTGTCCACTAGTTTATCATTGTATACGATTGAGCAAATGTTCTTAAAGTAGCCACCATATCTTCATGAATCTGCTTTGGAGTTAAGTGTTTCTTGTGGAGGTATTTGATCACGGCAGGGTGCTCTAAACTATCCATTTTCAAAATTAATGAAACTTACTCTCACTTAATGTTCAATCAAATAAATAATTACGCATGTATCTCAGAGAAAAATTGCACAGAGACTGATATAGAGTCTAGGTTTCATATGAGGGTAGTTTTATAATAATATGACAACGCTATCTTTGTTAGGCCGCGAACTTTTCAATCCACCTTCGTATTTACTCTGCGGCTAACATCTGACCATCACAGATATTTTTACATAGTTTTATTTGATAGTACTCGCTTAAATTATAGTTATGTATATATATTATAATATAATTTTCATATTAAACACCCCAATATTTATTTCGTCGTGAAACCCTAAAAAATCTAAAAAAAAATGATCTGCAAAATGAACGGCCGATCTATCTCCGGTGAAGCTTGCCGGATTTTTCATCGGGAAATGAATTAGCTGGCAGCCGAAGTAGCAAATTTACATTTTTATTGACATCCAATCTAGGTATTGCACGCCCAAATCAAATGTTAGATTTTATTGTTAGTTTCTTGTGACAGATGTCCCTTTGTATCACGCGCTTTGTATCAAGCTCTGATTCTGCTTCAAAGATAAAGCAGAATCAGAACATTATTTCACATATAACATAGGATATTCCACACAATATTTTCATTGTAATTACTTTTATTATATTACTATGATAAAAAACTTAGATACTCGATTAGACTACCTTGAAAATAATTTGGAAGCGTCGATGCCACACGTATGTCATTTGTTTAAGATGCAAACTCTTACATTTCAAGGGCAACAAAGTTTATATGGATAAGGTTTAATTGTTTTGGTTAACAGATGATCTCCCTTATCAAAAATCGTGAAGTCAAAAATTGCACGCAAATTAGATTCCACCTTGTATCCCATACTCACACTCACACCAACCGTTCACAAAACTACTGAAATTCATCCTTGCACTTTACGGCTAAGGTATAGATTCGTTCGTTCAGAGTAAGCTTCCGTATATTTGTTGTGAAGACGACCTAGAAAATGAGTATACTCTCTCACTAGAGTGATCCTCCTTTTCGCTCATTCCCTCAGGAGTTCCTGGGAATTCATGTAACAACGTATCTCGGCTTGGTTATTGTTGGAACAAAGGGAATAAATCGTTTGCAATTTTTTAAGTTACCCTGATAGCGTTCATGGATATTTAAAATGCTTTAATGAACAGACGTTACAAAATAGTCAAAGGCGTGATTATGAAATTAGTATAACAGGACAAAAACAATACAAACAGTGTAAAGACATGGACATATTAACTAGGATATTATCTTTTTTTTTAATAAAGCGGGCAATATGCATCTATAACAAATATATATTATTATATTTTGTTTGTTTGTTTGGCTCTGTTCGTTGTGCATCATATCTTAAACATTACAAAATTGTAAATACAGCTAGTCATATATTTAGCTAGCCATTGTTATATTATATTTTCCTAATATTTTTTATTTTTATTTGTTCGCTTGAACATAGTAAAAACAACCTAGATTTTAATAAGAATTTGAAAAAAAAACTACATACATTGACGGGAAAAACAATACTCAAAAAAAAACAAATCAACCAAAAACAGTCAACATTTTAACGATAAAGTAAAAATCATAATATGTAAAAGGGCTTCCAAATTTAAGTGTTATGATCCAATTTATTAATAGGTCTGAAAACGTAAGCTATCAAGTAAAATGAGTGGGGTTGCCCCCTCTCCCGTCGGTTGACCTGACTTCATTACCTATTTTACCTCTACTATGGAATTTATAAGAATATGTTTAAATATTTTGTGCGTATGGAATTATAATACGGTTCACTTGTTGTAAGAACGAGATACCTATGTACTACGTGAAGTTGCTTCGCACTAATCGGTCGCGAGCGTACGTGACGTAGTACGTAAATTGTCGAAACTCTATAGCATTGTCTCTTTTACTTTCACACACAAAATCATATTACATCTCGCTCTTGGAATTTGTTAAAACGAATAGCCATGTCAATTTTAAAACGTCATTTTAGATAGCAAAATAAAATAATAAATAAGATAGTTATACAAAAATTACGCAGTACTTACGCATGAAAAGAAACGTTTATTCTATCTTTAACAGTAACAGTGTAATTAGTACACTGTCTAAACACACAAGAAGCCATTGTACGGTATTAAAAACACAGAATAGGGAATAAGTTTTGTTTGATATTTAGCCGTGACACTGGGTTGCACAAGACTGAGTCAAATAGCCGGCAAATGCCTTGCATTTGCGTTGCCATTTTTGAGAGCGGATAACCTGTCTATATGTAATATGTCATTGCCTAGGTACTTGTACCCCCGATCCATGCGCTGGTTTGAAGTGTTTATTGATAAATAAATCAGCCTTGACATAATTATATAATATTTTAGTATACATATAAATATACAGTCTTAAAACAAAAATGTGTAGTGTGATTCCCTGTTCATTCAAATTAAAAGGTTTCCCTTCTCCACGCAAGTTTATGGTAGTAGATAATTATTAAAATTTCGTCAGAGCTGAGAGTTTTTAAGTTTTTTTAAGTTTTAGTTAACCATCATAATAACCACGTCAACGTTGTGTGTAAAGGGGAGGAATAGTCGGTGATATAACAAGAATAAAAACCAATTCAACTCAACCAATTCCATGAGTCCATCGTCACACCCAAGGTTGCACGGTGGCCGTTCAGCATCCAAGGAGACGAGTGCTGGTTAACCACATATGAAAAAAATGGTTTAAGAGGAATAAGACAAAATGCACATAACCGTTAGGGTATGTACAATACGCTACTGCAATCAAATTGGTAGATATTACTCAAATTGCAAAATTTTAAATCATAATTTATGAAACTTGATTATTTGTATACTTACTGTCAACATTTAAATTAAAAAAATACTACGCAGGTTTACGCGTACTATTAAGAAAAAAGTATTTTGCGCGTTAGGAACGCACGGCGTACCGAACCCGTAACAGAAGGCGTTGGAAGGTCGAAACAAATTTCTTCGCAATCTGTTGTCTACACGACTGGAAATTCGTAAAGTCACCTCTATTGGAATTCTCGTTGCCAAGTGTGTGGCAAGCGCATTAAGTAGATTTCACGAACATAAACCCAGCGTCTCTTTTACGGTTTCTGTTTAGAGAAACTACAGAGAGATTACCGAAAACTTTGACGATAGAAGTACAGGAATGATCATAAATACCTAGGCAGCAACTCTTCCTTTTCATTGCCAGAGTTTATAAAGAAATATTAAAGGATTAAAATGAAAATAAAGTGGAATAAGGCGCTGGACGATATCGTGTCGTAGTTATGCCCTGTACACGCTCGAGTCAATACAGTGACTAGAATAATTTGGTTACTAATAGAATGGGATACTGAAATTCCATACATAAAACAAGTATTTATTTATTATATTATGTCCACATTATCCATCTTAATACAAAGAGGGATGTCTCTTTATTTAAGGATTCTGTTTGAATATTTTGTTTGCGTACATATGACAAGCTTATCTTCTATCATTGAGATACGAAACACAACTTGGTTTACTTGCAGTTATACGCATAAAATCGAATAGCCTGCTGTACCAAATCAGGAGTTCTTACCGAATAAAATTCTTTTTAATAATTAGGTTTACATTTTTTGCTAAAACTTTTATACTTTTCCTGTTATGCATTCTTTGATTTAATCTCGTTAGCACAGTGATTTTCAAATCGATAGTATATATTTTACAGATAACTTTTTATAAAAGAATAATACAGTATTTTCGAACAAACCAAATAAAAATAACTGTGCCGGTATATCTAAGTCTATTGACAAGGAAAGACCCTTACTAAGGTAGATCCCGTTGATTGTAATACCGCGGCACGATACTTAAAAGCTTTTATACAAATTAAATAATGTATCATCCTGGGTACGCCTATGTATCGTTATAAACTATGAAGAGCTAGCAACATGCAGAGCAGGCCACATGTGACAGGTGTATTAAAAAAACTAAATCAAAACAGTTTTATGTTTTGTAACGAATTACTGTGTGATACTGTTATACTGAATATCTACTGAATTATGCTTATTTAAAACTGCGCTCGTTTAGAACGTTGCGATATGTATTTAATTCTGTTCAAAAGAAAAACTTGCATTTTTACGTATTTTCTTGACTTTACATTGTCCTTATACTACCAGAATCTTACAAATTTTGACACAATTGGAGCGTCTATGGCACTAATTTCTCTAAATAAAACACTTTTTACGATAGTCTATCGTGACCACGGCAACTGCAAAGATGCCGAAACGTCGAAATAATTTTAAAATTAACTAAAATATACGCGATGATATCCGGTAAAAAGTGTTTTATTTAAAGTATGTATCGTGAAAACTTAAGAAAAGATTCACTAATTTCTCGATCTTTAGGTTCTAGATACTTTACCCAGATACAAATTTATGATATAAAAAAAGAATGACAATGTCATAAGCAATTATTATTCAAAAAAAATGATGACTATACAAAAATGTGTCGTCGATATGAAGTCCTTAAAGGAGTTCTTTCTTAAGTATAATCCTAAAGATAATGCGATTTCTATAATTCATAACTCTACAATGAAATATTTATCGATACCGGCTTGTTGGTAAATAAAAGTGATAAGAAGTCTTGATAACATGTTCATCGCCAATTACGAGCCATCGTCGTGTGCTACAAATAATTGATTAACGACTGTTTTGAAAAACACTTGGATTAATGGGTATGCGTGCGGGCGTATGGTGTTTTGAATGTGTAGATCAGGCAAAATCGAAATAGCATGTTTTTTTTTCAGTTGGCACGCATTTGTCTTGTCAGTGAGTATAAAGCCGAAGATTTAGCACATCTCTCCAAGTGGAGAACATTCACTCTGCTTTTGGAATCCCCGTTTTTTTTTTGGGAACACTGGCTAATTGCCTTACGAAGTTTTCCTTCACTGTTATAGTAGTTGTCTTAATGTACTTAGACTATAAGATAATTTAAAAAGTCGAAGGTAGTCATGTAAGAACGTCTTCTTACATGGCGCACTTGAGTAACAGATACTCATACAAACTCAAGTTACATTATCCTCCATCACAAGTTTGTCGGAAGAGGATGTCGTGTCGTATTGTCTCGGTTCTTTTCGCATATCGGATTGCGAAGTTACGAGTAGATGTGGCGAAGGGGACAAGAGTTGTGAGGTGCGCGCATCACGAGCTTGTCACCTTTAGAAACTTAAGCTGACAACAGATTTCTTAAACGTATTGGTACATATGTAAGTGTCGAGATCGAACCCAGTATTGAGAAGCAAGCAGCGTCTTAACTACAGCGCAAACAACACTCTCGTATATTGTTGATATAGTATTAAGTAAAATAATAATATTAGGTCATTACATATGAAATTGGCGTTTTGTAAGGGCGGAATATAAAGTCAATTTTTTAAGAAATAATATATTTATTTAATCAAAGTACGTATGTACCATTGCTATCTATGCACTTTTGCCATCTCATAGGTAGTTCATTGATCCCTTTACTAAAAAAACCATTCGGACGGGAATCAATAAGATCTTTGAAGGCGCTTTGGACTGCCCCATCGGAGTTGAATTTTTTCCCTTGCAAGCAGTTATCCAAATTTCGAAAACAAATGGTAATCTGTTGGAGCAAGGTCTAGGGAGTACGGTGGATGTCTTAGACAATGTCTTATAATTAGAGGTAATTTGGTAGCTGTCTGTTGTGCAGTGCGTGGTATAGCGTTGTCCTGAAGCAGCAGTGGTCTAGAGCGATTGACCGGCTCGGTTGTTTAGCAGCTAGCTTTTCCATCATGGTTTGCAGTTGCTGACAATAGAGATCTGCTGCAATTGTCTGGTCAGATTTAAGAAAGCTTTAGTGAACAACACCGGCACTAGTCCACCAAACGCTCACAAGTAATTTTTTTTGCGTAAATTTTCACTTGGAGCAGGATTTGGCTGGTTCGCCAGGGTTCGACCATTGCTGTGAGCATTTGCGATTGTCGTACAGGATCCACTTTTCATTACAGGTAATGATTCAATTTAAAATCCTTTCATTATTGTGCCGGTTGAGTCATGTAACGCAGCAGTTGACGCGCGTTTGTCGGTTTTCTACACTTAATTCATGAGGTACTCATCTTTCAAGCTCTTTCATCTTCCCAATTTGCTTCAAGTGGATTAAAACAGTTTTGTCACTAACACCGCAGCCTGCAGCTAACTCGGACGTGGTTTGCGATGGATTCGCTTCCACAATAGCCTTCAATTCTTCATTATCAACTTTGGTCTCCGGCAATCCACGGGGCTTGTTCAGCAGATCGAATTTTCCAGAACGAAAACGTTGGAACCAAAAACGGACTGTGTTTTCTTTTGCGACACCGCCACCATACACAGCATAATACTACGAGCCGTTTCTGCAGCACTGGTGCCACGGTAGAACTCGTACTCGTAAATAACGCGATATTTCAAGTTTTCCATTTTGTATACTAAGTGAACAAAAACCAAAAGAGGAAAAAACAATTGAAATTACGGTTTTAGAAACACAAATGCGTGACTAAATAGCAGTATAAATTTGAAATTGGAATTCCTTAACCAAGGAGGAGATAATACAGATCAAAGTGGACAGTACGACAAGACGCCAATTACATAATATGTAAGGACCTAATAATTGATAAACAGTATATTACAATGTATTCTAAGGTATTAGGCACTATAATTTAGTTATAATTAAAAATATAAATTATCAAATAAATATGGTTCATAAAGATCTTGTATCAGTGTAATAATCGAAATAATAAATAGAACCGATTTATTTAACAGACCTTTTTCAAGAGCAACGGAACTCTCAGGGTATATTAATTGTTTACTTATAAAGAATATTAGTTTTAAATAAATAAAACCAAACACAAAAGGTAAGTACTAAACGAATAATCGTCGATAGTGGATTTCACCACATCACAGCCATTGATATCTCGTGTCATATGCGGCCCTGGTCACGTACGCGGTTACATGATATATGTCATCTTTTCTAAGAAAACTATTTTTGCTTCCAACAGCAGCACTAGCCAGAGTACGGAAAGTTTTTAATGTAACTTAATGAACTAATGTTTAATATAATCTGTCTCTAAAGTAATATTAAATAGTGATGGCAGTAAAATATACTTATGTTAACGTTTTAGGCATACCAGATTAATTAAACTGGCTTAATCATTTTTTTAAAAAGTATTGACCAAATTTTTTTATTGTTAATCATAAAAAATAATGTTTTTCCTGGTGTCCTGGACAAAAAAACCACTAGAAAATCTGCAAAAAAATATTACAGAAATATATTTATGTATCGATATATCTCTTTACACAAACTTGCTCTATTGTTACTTACTGTCAACTGTAACAAATTAGGCATAACAATAAGTGTCCTTACGCGCTAGATACACTCACAACAATATAGTTATAAAATAGATTTTAGACAATTTTTGCTAGTTTTCGAAACACTTTATTCCAATATTGATATCAATTTGTAAGCGAGGCTGCAGCACTGATTGAATTATGGTTCTTATGCACATAAAAAGAATTTTTTTGATATTGAAAAATTAAAATAAAATAATATTATATATTTACATTAGAAAAACTAAATGAACGTGAAGTGAACACCAACAGCTTAGAACTTGTATTATAGGTAACCCACGAGCATAAAAAGCCGGCCGAAAAAAGCCATCAGAAAAAAGCACATTTTCCAGTCTACAGCAGGTCGTTCCTCAACGGCCTTCTCGAACGCAGTGACCGCATCTTCTGGCGATGAAAAATGGATCCCCTTGAGCTGGCTTTTAAATTTAGGGAAAAAGTTGAAATCACACGGTGCGAAATCAGGGCTGTTGGTGTGGTGCTCAGGATGTCCCTCGTTTTGGAGGACGAAAGGAGTTTCGTGTGCGGTCGCTTGTTGCTCGCAGCAGCTAAAACTTTTGGCAAGCATTTCGTAGTGTACCATTCTGCGTTGATGCTACTTTGCTTTCTTAAGAGAATTGATACTAAATACAGAGAAAAGTGGCGATAGAAATGTTTCCAGCGCTTCTCCATCGTTTCACTTTCGAAGGCGTTGGTTAATTTTGAAACAACCATACTATTGACTGACGCTTGGTTTCTGGATTAGTTTGATAAATCCACCTGTTCTTTCAACTGTTATGATATCATAAACAGGGAGGGAAGAATTTAATTTGAGTTTACCAAGCTTATCATGGCAGCGTTCCACGCGCGCCTGCAACTGAGCATCAGTGAGGTTGTGGAGTGCCTAGCGCGAAACAATCTCCCAAACGCAAAGGTGTTTGTGTAAAGAGCCATGAACACTTCCCAATGACAACCACTTCTTTTTCATAATTCAAATTTAAGCGACTGCACTGAAACTAATGAGTTTATGGCATAATGATGCCAGCGGTACACAGTTGCTTTAGACGACGCCTTGTTCATGAAAGCTAATTGAAGTCCATTAAACGATTCATCAGGTTTCAAGTTGGACGCACATCCATTTTTCTATCACACTCATTAGTTTCATAATGCTGGTAAAAAATTTTGAGGGAAATTTAAATACGGAACAAATATATTTTTACTGTTAAATAATCGAATTTTTAAAATAAATTATAACTTGCTAGCGTTCCATACATAAAAACCTTTTTTTCAAAAAAGTGCATATAGGCACCAAATATACTTGAAGTAAATCTAGGTTTCCTTTTTTCTATTCCAATCCATTTTTTTAATTCGATAACGAAGATACTTTTGTTTCCATCTCATCCCACAGAAAGCTATTATGAAGATGATGATATCACATGATAGATATTGACGGTCTGTTTGGTGTGAGGGTAAGTACCCTTGCCTTCCATGCCAGAGGTCCCGGGTTCGAATCCTGGTAGGGGCAGATATTTTATGATATTTGCTTTCTAGTCATGGATGAGTATGTATGTTTATTTAAGTTTGTTTCTAATATTTATAAATGAAAACAAAATATCTATGTGTGTATATATATTTCTTAAGTTTATTTATCTGTTATCTAGTATCCATAACACAAGTTCTTAATGATACTTAACTTGGGCTAGATAATGTGGTGTGATTGTTAGAAATATTATTATTATTAGAACTTTCCATAGGTAAAAGTTTATCTATTCATTCCACGCTCCCCAGATTGCAGTACTATACTTTTTCAACAAAATAAATGCACAAGCTTATATCCAAAGCTTTGATGTGAATAGTGAATACCACTTCTGTAGTTTTATACCACGATTTTATTCTTTTATCTACGAAAGTCGTGGTGGCGGTTACATTAGGCATATTGTACCCACGAGGTATCTCGAAACTTAATTAAAGTGCAACTGCAGGTACTTAATTCATGTAAAGCAGTACTTTGGCTGCGTCAGAAGATTGCTCTTTGTTAAATCCTGCGTTTAGTTTCTTTGTCTGAGAAACAACAACGTTATTGATACAGAAACGAAATTCGTAAATACCAAAGATATTGTTTACTTCCAAATGTTTTGTTTACATCGATAGACAAATCAATTAATTTAAAGATTCAATAAAAGACTTTTGTTCTTATTTATATATTATTCGATCTTATTTACGTTGAAAAGTTAGTGGAATTAGTTGAGGAAAAGCGATGGGGACTTTTCGTTAATAAATTAATGTAGAATGTAAACAAAATAATTTGTATCATTGTTTTTACCGAACCCAGACCGGATAAAGGAATGAAAATGCAACCTTAATCTATTTACTGTTAGAGACTGGTCACTTTGATAACCTGTCGAAAAATCTATATTTTTCACAAAGATTTATGAGAAACAATCTTTACTTATTAGTCAGTACTTTAAATTTTACCAAAACTTTCCGACAAATAACAACAGAAAGGTACCTTTCACGGTCGGAAGGACGGCGCGACTTCAAATATTCATACTTGGATCGATATTGTTACGCAGAGGTGGGTATAAGTGCGTCTTTTAGAGGTTGTATTGGAAATGTGTTACAGGCTTGAATTTAACTAGCTAAGTATGATATAAATAAATAGCTAGGTGTACATGCTATGTGAATGTACTTTAAGCGCTTAAATTGACACGTCGACCTTTTCCCACTTTAAAACTAGCAAAACAAGGTGAGCATGGCGTACGGCTGCGACACTTTGATTGAATAAAACATTGTGCTTAAGCCAAAGCTTAGGATAGATGCATACTAATAATTTGATTTGACTGGCCAATTCCTCTCTGTATTTGATAATGTTTGTTCTGGAGTACCTAGCTCAGTGCTTATAGTATTATAATATTTGCTCACATTTACAACTGTCATACACATATTAACACACTCGATCATTTTATTTACACTATACTACATTGTCGTTTAGGTATTCCCAGCTATAATATCTTGACGTATTGACTCATTTGTCCGTCCCCTGTTTCCTGAATTTCGATTCCGAAACTACTATTTTCTACTGATTATCTACGTACTTTCCCCTGAGCCTGCTCATTTTTGTTTTTATTTTTATTACAGTTCAATACTACCGATAAAGAAATATTAAATGAATTAGATAACACTACTGATATAACTTGCGTTAATCTCAACTATCCACACATAAGTATATATACATAAGTACATAGTAAATAGATAGTAAAAGTGGTTAAAACTATATACATATAAAAGCAAGTATATATATGTAAATCTTTAAGATTGGGATATAAACCTAAAGCAATTAAATTGATTCAAATGACGCTAAGTCCAATATGACATTAACGATCCGTTGCTCCCACAGGATCATGTTTTGTCGGCACCTCAAGAAAAAAACTAATAGTTTAATTACAAAGAGAATATTTACAACATATCAATAAAATACATACGAAACGAATAATACATAATTTGCTGTCGGCCGATTCGAATCTTGGGCGGGCATTAATTTGTGTGATGAACACAGATGTTTGTTCTCGGGTCATGATGCTCTTGAATTGTTCAAATTAAACTAATGATAGTCAAAGGTCAAAGTGGCCGTAGATGCCTTTTTTGAAGACCTTGACGAGACCTTCCATTTAAATGGGATCAGGCTTTGGAGGACCGCTGGACTAAGTGCTGTTACCTAGGAAGAGAGTATGTAAAAAAAAAATATAAATTTGCATTATTCCTGTGTTCCGCGAACCATTATTCCATTATTCCGCCAACTTTTCAATCCACCCTCGTACGTAATATTTCTGTATCTTCTGTTTCAAGTCGGAAAAGACCTATCAAACCCTGGATTACTCCTAGAGTGGTAAAACCAATCCAAACTAGGAACAAATCGCATAAAGAAGCACGTAGTTCATCTTCCAACTAAGAGCTTAATATATTTTTCAGAAAATATTGTAATACTTGCAATTATGTGACAAAAAAAAACCTTAAAAGACAATATTATCAGAAGGAATTAAAACTCACAATGGTAATAAAAAGGAAACCTGGAAAAATATTAAAGAAATTGGTAATATAAATAAAACCCGTTCACAAGCTTAAGTAACAGTCCTATTATCCTCTCTTAAATAAATAAATACATAGTTCACAACGATTGGCCAAGACCTGGCCATATCCACTCTGGAAAATTTGAACATTACGGAAAATGAACTTGCTAAGCTAACTGGTTGGGAGGATCCAGGATTTTCATTTTCCATGTTTATGACCGACGCAGAGGAGGCAAGATTAGTCATACTTTGTTTAAAATCGCATAGCTCTCCTGGTTGGGACAACCTCTCTACTAAGTTTTATAAGTCATGCAGCAAACACCTATGTGAACCACCACTGCAACTGTAGTTTTGAAAGGGAGAAATTCTCTGCTATCCTTAAATTAGTTGTAATCATCCCAATTCACAAATTAGGCAGTACAGCTTCTCCGAGTAATTTTACATACACACTTACATACAATTTTACATAGACACATATCTCTTTATACTATTTTGAACAAAATCATTGAAAAAATTGTCAACAAGCGCTTAGTAAGTTCATCATCATCATCATATCAGCCACAAGAGGTCCACTGCTGATCATAGGCCTCCCCCAAAGACTTCCAGAGCGACCGGTCGCACGCGCTCTGCATCCAACGACTTCCTGCGACCTCTATTATGTCGTCCGTCCATCTAGCCGGAGACCGTCCCGCGCTGCGTTTTCCGGTACGTGGTCTCCAGTCCAGAACTTTTCGGCCCCATCGGCCGTCAGTTCGACGCCCCACGTGCCCCGCCCACTGCCGTGGCGTAGGCGCAACATGGATATTTAACATAATTTTCGTCTTATCCATATTAATTTTAAGACCTACCTGTTGGGAAACTCTGTTGAGGCCATCGAGAGTTGTGCCGAGATCTTCCAGTGATTTTGCCATGACCACAACATCGACGGCAAATTGGAGGTGAGTATTGTATATTATTTTTTATTGAAAAAGGTTTAGACGTTTGTCTTCTATCTCACCTGATGGAAAGTGACGATTAAGACGAAGGTGTTACGCGTTGATGTACTCGCCATTGATGTTGATGCCGAATCCTTTCCATTCCAGGGGCTTGAAAGCGTCTTCCAAAGCAGCGGTGAATAGCTTTGGAGATATTACGTCTTTTTGTCTAACACCTCTCTGCAATGGAATCGCCCCCGTGCACTGCTCCCGTACTCGGACCGACATAGTGGCGTTTTTGTACAAACACTTCAACACTTCGATGTACCGATGGTCTATTTGGCGCCGTTGGAGAGATTGGCAGCACCGCCCAGGTTTCAAGAATCAAAGGCCTTCTCATAGTCCACGAACGCTAAACATAGTGGCAGATTATACTCCTTGGTCTTCTGTATAAGCTGCCGCAGCGTGTGTATGTGGTCTATGGTACTGAAGCCTCGTCGAAAACCGGCTTGTCCGGGTGGTTGGAAGTCATCGAGCCTGCGTTCGAGACGATTTGTGATGACTTTTGAGAACAGCTTATAAACATGGCTCAGGAGCGAGATGGGCCTATAATTTTTTAAGAGGGTTTTTCGCCCTTCTTGAAAAAGAGTGCCACCACGCTCCTGTTCCATGCTTCGGGCGTAGTTCCTTCGAGCAAGACGGAATTGTTGACGGCCTGTTTGGTGTGGAGGTAAATAGCCTTGCCTTCCATGCCAGAGGTCCCGGGTTCGACTCCTGGTAGGGGCAGATATATTATTATATTTGCTTACTAGTCATGGATGTGTATTTACGTTTATTTAAGTTTATATCTAATGTTTATATACCTATAAAAGAAAAATATCTATGTGTGTTTATATATTTCTTAAGTTTATTTATCCGTCATCTAGTATCCATAACACAAGTTCTTTAATGATACTTAATTTGGGCTAGATAATGTGGTGTGATTGTTAGAAATATTTATTATTATTTATTATTTATTAATTGAACAGCCTCTGAAGTGCTTTAAATACCGGTGTTCCACCCGCTTTCAGAAGCTCCGTAGTAATTCCGTCTTCACCCGGTGCCTTGCTGTTCTTAAGCTGTTTCAGTGCCATCCTAATCTCGTACAGGCTGATGTCCGGGATATCTTCGGTGAAGTGTCGGGTAAGTTTGGCTCTAGGCTCGGAGCCAGTAACAGGCTGCGCTACCGAGGTGTACAACCGTCCATAGAACCTCTCGACCTCCTTCAGCACCTCTGGTTTGGTCGACACAACGCTCCCGTCTTTCGTCTTCAGCTTCGTCTACTGGCTTTGCCCAATAGACATATCTCTTGCGAACACTATGGAGCCTTTGTTCTGCTCTATCGTCTCCTTAATACCATTGGGCACGGATATCGTGTCGCAAGGACTTAATGATGTCTTTATTGAGCTGCCGAAATGCGTTAGCGTCGTCGGAGGACTATAAGCGTCATGGCTCGTCGTTTTTCCATGAGGTACAAAGTGTGGTCGGATAATTTTTTAGGTCTATTTTTACGGCGAGTCTTAAAGAACTTAGACCCCACCGCATGGACAGTTTCCACCAGCCTGTTATTTGTATCGTCCACAGAAGCGAAATCATCGAGGCAATCGAAGTGAATTTGGAGTTCGAGTTGATAGCTCTCGGGATTCTGGATGTAGGCAACTGCAGGTCGGAGCGTCGACTTCACCATACGTGACCTCTCCTCTCCTTTGACGCTTATATTCAACGTGCCTCTTACCATTCGGTGATCGCTGCCAGTTTTTACTCTCTGGATCACAGAGAGATCGTTGAATATATGTCGCCTAGTGGTCATGATGAAGTCGATCTTGTTTTTGTGGAACCATCGGGACTCATCCAGGTCCACTTCCTATGAGGCGGATTCTGGAAGAAAGAGTTCATCAAAAAGAGTCCCTCTTTCTCCAGCTTAGGCCGTAGCTTTTCTCTTAGGCCAGCCTCTGTCCCCGAGGATTCCGCTGCCCAAAACCAAAATTTCCCACTTTCATCTCATCATCGCTTCTTTTGCCTATCTTCGCGTTAAAGTCCCCCATAACAACAGTGAAGTGGGTTTTGGACTTATGTATGGCTCTACTAATGTCGTTGTATGACGACATTAGTAGAGCCTCATCTTCCTCATCCGGATGTGTCGAGGTCTGCGCATATACCTGTATGACCTTCAGCGAATATCTTTTAGATATTCTGAGTATAAGGTACGCTACCCTACTCGACACACTCTCGATGGCCATCATGTTGTTTATGAGGGACTTGTGATATGCAAGGCGGATATTACAAGGGGCTAAAGAAGAGTAAATTCCAGTCGATTTCTCTATATAATGTATAGTCCAAAAGTGAATCGTTTCCAAGATATTTCAAATCTTACATGTTTTTTTAAAATCATAAGGGTCATCTTAAATTATTAATTTAGAAAAAAATTTTATCTGTTTGAAACAATTTTTTATTAGTTTTGCAATGAAAACATTCCCATAAATACATTTTTTAAATACTTTCTTGAACACCCTGTATTATTGATCGTGTAAAGTGTGATTCAGTGGATAAGTGAGAAAGTAAAAAAAACGAAAGAGTAATAAGAGATTGAGGCACGGTGCTCGATCAGCATAAACCAGTGGTGTTTAATGCATGACGCTTAGACCTTTCTTTCTCTCTTTCTTTCTTTTCAAGTTTCAAGAACAATGCCCACCGTTTGGTCACATCATCGTCGCTTCGTACCAATTTTAGATTTAGTCTACTCCGAGAGGGGTCGCAAAGATCATGTCACCTATTCTATATCCTTATAGAAAATAATATATGTCTCGATTCTTGGACGGATCTCGAAGATGCATATTAAGAGTTAGGTTTATTAATACTAGCACTCGTTGAGGTTTGATCTTCAGTTTACTTCTCTAAAATTTATTTGTATTTTAGGTCCTTGCTCTGTAACATTGCTTGTGCTACCAAAGGCATGCCTGTACAGTGTACAGCGTAAGTGCTGGAAGCCGATCTTACTGAAATAGAATCTCGTAGAAGATTAAATCAACAATATATTTTTATGAGATTATTCTTGTTTCTAGATTCGTCAACTATTGCGTTTGTGTACCAACAGGGTTTCCTACTTTATCCACGGTCTCAGTATGTTATTCCTCCTAATGGCCCACTCATATGAATACTTTTACTCACTGCACAATGGCGTCGAGGACACCCTGCAGGATTGCTGCTACTCTTCCCAATTTAGTATATTGTATAGTGTTACTTGACTACCTCACCAACTGCTTAGTCCAGAATCTAGTTACTTCACACTGATGGTAA
This sequence comes from Marasmarcha lunaedactyla, assembly GCA_923062675.1. NCBI lineage: Eukaryota > Metazoa > Arthropoda > Insecta > Lepidoptera > Pterophoridae > Marasmarcha > Marasmarcha lunaedactyla. The sequence goes on from OV281344.1 coordinate 5,925,137, forward strand.
CTAGTGACGTAAAGGTAGCTTGTGATGGCGGTTGCGCGCACGCTGTATTTCTTGCAAGTGTTCGTTTTTTCAGTAAAACGGGATATGGTATTCTTCTCATTAAAATACAGCCCCTGAAAAACTAATGATAATCGAAAGAGTATGAAACGCTGAAATCATATTAGTTGACAAAAAGATTTAAGACGTATATGTTGGGGTACGTTCACTTTAAGCTGCGTATACGTTCGTTTTATAATGCATTTTGATTCAGTTCCAACATCAAATGAAAAAAAATTGGTTAGCTTTAGATTTTAAATTGATACGTGAAATTACTATATTTAGCTTTATCGAATAGAACTTTTACTAATTCAGTTGTTTCTTTTAAGGAGAAGAAATACCGTCTTCCTTGACAAACTAACATTTGTATGTAATGGAAATTTGTAGGTATAAAAAACTATTTAAGACGGAACTTTATTGTGTTATGCCCATAGTTTCATTACAAATATTACTTAAATTAAAAGAATACATCACTAGCAAGCCGAGAATTGTGAGACACGTGGGCAACACAAACTGACGTCATAGTCGGGGATCTATCCATTATTGTTTTGTTTCTATAAAGAGCCATGTCGATTGTCATGTAGTCTCGGCCCGTGTGTTTGACCTTGACTTTTTGGATGATGTAATTATCCATTACAAGTTTTGTAAAAAATTATGTAGCAGTGGTAGTAACTCATTTTGAATGTTAAACAAATGAAGATGTTTACCATTTTTCTAAATAAACAACACAATTTCCCTTGTTAACGGATTGAATATCTTCTTTTACGGTTCAAAACATTTAATTAAATATCGATAATGGTTATCGATAATGCTTATCTTTCTTATCGAATTAATTATGAAATACATCTTATGGCAGCAGGCAGAGACGAGAAATGGTTTATTAAGAATATTTTAAGTAAAGACTTTGTTAACTTATCTGTTTTTATCAATACTGCTTCTAAGTCTAGTCTTGGAATAATCTATACTTAAAAGCGCCTCACGCCATGACGACCGAGTGGCGTAGTGGTAGTATACCACTGCCTCATACGCCGGAGGTCCCATGTTCGGGGCATTCATTCGCGTGATGAACATAGATGTTTGTTCTCGGGTCATGCTTAATATTTACATGTATATGTTTATTCGGGGCTTCCACCCCCCAGTTCGCTGTATGGTCATCCATAACACAAGCTCCGCTTACTTTGGAGCCATACAGCTGGTGTATTTATCTGGGGATTTATTTATTTATTTAATTCACCATTTGACGAATCCGAATGCGGCCGTTAACTATGCTTTGATTGACAGAGAGAAAAGAAACGGCATTGTCAAAATTGGTTGATCTAATGGTGAAGTGCAGCAAAATTAAGTATAGTTTCAAGCCTGGTTTATCAAATTTATTTCAGGGTTGGCGTAGACAGTGTATATAGTGAAAGAAGTTGGCAGTGAAAATAATCCAGTTTCTAAATCGTAGAGAGTGGTGCAGATTATTTAAGACTTTATTCATTAAAAATTAAAAAAAACAATCAAAACGAAATCTAAAGCAATCGATTAAAGAAAAAAATATTTATCTCACATAAAATAAGATTCAGTTCTTTAATTATAATCAATTTACCAAAGCAATCTATACGCACTAACGCTTTTTACACAGACAAAAATATTTGGGTATCTCCAGTCGTACCAAGTAACGGAGGCTTGGCAGTATGGCTGTGCCGCTTTGCTTCCAGAATTAATAACTTTCTGCTTCACCCCCTACCACCCTAAATTGCTCGCACCCCCACGCCTCATCCCATGCAAGGGTAGTAAGGGGTGCTCTCTCGAACTTCGTAGGATTTGAATCTTTCTTAATCTTTGAAAACGTAGAAATTTGTGCTTTTTTTATTTATTCTTCAACTAATAGATTTCAGATTGTGTGTGTAGTTTTGTTTTATAGTTTAACCTATATTTTTCTATTTGTTTTAGTTTTTATAGAAATTAAATAATAGGGCCTCAAAAAACTTGTTTCATAACTAAAACACTTGTGTCTTATTTGGTTCTTTCAAATCAATTGTAAATTGACTTAAACAAACTAAGTGGCGAGTCAATTTTTTCAATTATTTCTTCATATTTTAATAGAGCCCTATGTCCGCAATTTAGATCCGCATAAAGATCTCGAGCTGCCCACTATTGCCACGTTGATGAAGTTGGTGTCTAGACGCTACTTCGACAACGCTCCCCACCATCCCAACCCGCAGGTCAATAAGTCAGCTGACTACACAGCCAACCCAGACGCGCCGGTCCGTTACAGGCGTCCGCGTAACGTCTTAACAGATCCCAACGACGCTATTACCACAAGGAACGCCGGCGTTGCAGTTAGAAATAGGGCAACGCGGCATTCGAACCGCCTAACCCACCGGTGGGCCAGGCTAACGTGGCGTATGCATTCCTACTGAGTTTCTTGCTGGTTCTTTGGCAGTAGTTGACCCTTCCGAACCAGTGGTAGTTTCAATATACGACGTCCTAAGCCGAGGTCCGTGCCCTGTCGGGTGCCCTTAGGCGTATCGTATGTAGGCGTAGTTTAAGTTCCGGCTAAGCACCCTCAGGCTACAAAGTCCGTTGAAATTTAAAAGGCTAAAAAGGCCATGAATAAAACCCCTTTTCAAAAAAAAATGATAATAGAGCCCTATAAATTGTAGCAGCCCTGCTCCTTAAGGGTGCTACTTCACATTCAGGCCGGTCGGCAATTTATCGGCACAGCTGGGCGGGAAAAATTGAATATATGTAGATGAATGGTCGGAACTGCCACCCGGCAAATGCAGTTCGGGTTTTAACGAGACGACGGTCCACCTACATAAAGCCGTGGACATAGAGGGTGGACCTACATAAATCCCTAATGGACTACCCGCTCCTCACTAACCGAATATATGTTGTGATTGCTTCGGTCCGGCCTGGTAGTCCAACAAATACGGCGAACCGAATATGTCTGCCCGAATGTGTTGATAGCGTGCCTTACACCAGCTTCTTGCTATGAATTTTGGTAGTTCCATATTTGTGGGAAGAACATTATATGCAGGGCCGTAAGTACCTACACTATATGCGTGCTTAAAATAAATCATTGTCTTTTAGTGCTTTATCTCCTAGTGTGGCAAATCTGGTATTTCTCTTATTAAGTAACCTACTTTTTCCCGTATTAAGTAACCTACTAAAAATAGGTTCAAACCTCCTATATTTCTTACAATCAAATATGTTAGTATCACAAAGGAAAATATAAATAAGTAGTTATATAAAATTCTCCAAAGCGTTTATAACTTGACATTGTGACGTCATGATACACCTACAATTTATAGGGCTCTATTATCATTTTTTTTTGAAAAGGGGTTTTATTCATGGCCTTTTTAGCCTTTTAAATTTCAACGGACTTTGTAGCCTGAGGGTGCTTAGCCGGAACTTAAACTACGCCTACATACGATACGCCTAAGGGCACCCGACAGGGCACGGACCTCGGCTTAGGACGTCGTATATTGAAACTACCACTGGTTCGGAAGGGTCAACTACTGCCAAAGAACCAGCAAGAAACTCAGTAGGAATGCATACGCCACGTTAGCCTGGCCCACCGGTGGGTTAGGCGGTTCGAATGCCGCGTTGCCCTATTTCTAACTGCAACGCCGGCGTTCCTTGTGGTAATAGCGTCGTTGGGATCTGTTAAGACGTTACGCGGACGCCTGTAACGGACCGGCGCGTCTGGGTTGGCTGTGTAGTCAGCTGACTTATTGACCTGCGGGTTGGGATGGTGGGGAGCGTTGTCGAAGTAGCGTCTAGACACCAACTTCATCAACGTGGCAATAGTGGGCAGCTCGAGATCTTTATGCGGATCTAAATTGCGGACATAGGGCTCTATTAAAATATGAAGAAATAATTGAAAAAATTGACTCGCCACTTAGTTTGTTTAAGTCAATTTACAATTGATTTGAAAGAACCAAATAAGACACAAGTGTTTTAGTTATGAAACAAGTTTTTTGAGGCCCTATTATTTAATTTCTATAAAAACTAAAACAAATAGAAAAATATAGGTTAAACTATAAAACAAAACTACACACACAATCTGAAATCTATTAGTTGAAGAATAAATAAAAAAAGCACAAATTTCTACGTTTTCAAAGATTAAGAAAGATTCAAATCCTACGAAGTTCGAGAGAGCACCCCTTACTACCCTTGCATGGGATGAGGCGTGGGGGTGCGAGCAATTTAGGGTGGTAGGGGGTGAAGCAGAAAGTTATTAATTCTGGAAGCAAAGCGGCACAGCCATACTGCCAAGCCTCCGTTACTTGGTACGACTGGAGATACCCAAATATTTTTGTCTGTGTAAAAAGCGTTAGTGCGTATAGATTGCTTTGGTAAATTGATTATAATTAAAGAACTGAATCTTATTTTATGTGAGATAAATATTTTTTTCTTTAATCGATTGCTTTAGATTTCGTTTTGATTGTTTTTTTTAATTTTTAATGAATAAAGTCTTAAATAATCTGCACCACTCTCTACGATTTAGAAACTGGATTATTTTCACTGCCAACTTCTTTCACTATATACACTGTCTACGCCAACCCTGAAATAAATTTGATAAACCAGGCTTGAAACTATACTTAATTTTGCTGCACTTCACCATTAGATCAACCAATTTTGACAATGCCGTTTCTTTTCTCTCTGTCAATCAAAGCATAGTTAACGGCCGCATTCGGATTCGTCAAATGGTGAATTAAATAAATAAATAAATCCCCAGATAAATACACCAGCTGTATGGCTCCAAAGTAAGCGGAGCTTGTGTTATGGATGACCATACAGCGAACTGGGGGGTGGAAGCCCCGAATAAACATATACATGTAAATATTAAGCATGACCCGAGAACAAACATCTATGTTCATCACGCGAATGAATGCCCCGAACATGGGACCTCCGGCGTATGAGGCAGTGGTATACTACCACTACGCCACTCGGTCGTCATGGCGTGAGGCGCTTTTAAGTATAGATTATTCCAAGACTAGACTTAGAAGCAGTATTGATAAAAACAGATAAGTTAACAAAGTCTTTACTTAAAATATTCTTAATAAACCATTTCTCGTCTCTGCCTGCTGCCATAAGATGTATTTCATAATTAATTCGATAAGAAAGATAAGCATTATCGATAACCATTATCGATATTTAATTAAATGTTTTGAACCGTAAAAGAAGATATTCAATCCGTTAACAAGGGAAATTGTGTTGTTTATTTAGAAAAATGGTAAACATCTTCATTTGTTTAACATTCAAAATGAGTTACTACCACTGCTACATAATTTTTTACAAAACTTGTAATGGATAATTACATCATCCAAAAAGTCAAGGTCAAACACACGGGCCGAGACTACATGACAATCGACATGGCTCTTTATAGAAACAAAACAATAATGGATAGATCCCCGACTATGACGTCAGTTTGTGTTGCCCACGTGTCTCACAATTCTCGGCTTGCTAGTGATGTATTCTTTTAATTTAAGTAATATTTGTAATGAAACTATGGGCATAACACAATAAAGTTCCGTCTTAAATAGTTTTTTATACCTACAAATTTCCATTACATACAAATGTTAGTTTGTCAAGGAAGACGGTATTTCTTCTCCTTAAAAGAAACAACTGAATTAGTAAAAGTTCTATTCGATAAAGCTAAATATAGTAATTTCACGTATCAATTTAAAATCTAAAGCTAACCAATTTTTTTTCATTTGATGTTGGAACTGAATCAAAATGCATTATAAAACGAACGTATACGCAGCTTAAAGTGAACGTACCCCAACATATACGTCTTAAATCTTTTTGTCAACTAATATGATTTCAGCGTTTCATACTCTTTCGATTATCATTAGTTTTTCAGGGGCTGTATTTTAATGAGAAGAATACCATATCCCGTTTTACTGAAAAAACGAACACTTGCAAGAAATACAGCGTGCGCGCAACCGCCATCACAAGCTACCTTTACGTCACTAGTTACCATCAGTGTGAAGTAACTAGATTCTGGACTAAGCAGTTGGTGAGGTAGTCAAGTAACACTATACAATATACTAAATTGGGAAGAGTAGCAGCAATCCTGCAGGGTGTCCTCGACGCCATTGTGCAGTGAGTAAAAGTATTCATATGAGTGGGCCATTAGGAGGAATAACATACTGAGACCGTGGATAAAGTAGGAAACCCTGTTGGTACACAAACGCAATAGTTGACGAATCTAGAAACAAGAATAATCTCATAAAAATATATTGTTGATTTAATCTTCTACGAGATTCTATTTCAGTAAGATCGGCTTCCAGCACTTACGCTGTACACTGTACAGGCATGCCTTTGGTAGCACAAGCAATGTTACAGAGCAAGGACCTAAAATACAAATAAATTTTAGAGAAGTAAACTGAAGATCAAACCTCAACGAGTGCTAGTATTAATAAACCTAACTCTTAATATGCATCTTCGAGATCCGTCCAAGAATCGAGACATATATTATTTTCTATAAGGATATAGAATAGGTGACATGATCTTTGCGACCCCTCTCGGAGTAGACTAAATCTAAAATTGGTACGAAGCGACGATGATGTGACCAAACGGTGGGCATTGTTCTTGAAACTTGAAAAGAAAGAAAGAGAGAAAGAAAGGTCTAAGCGTCATGCATTAAACACCACTGGTTTATGCTGATCGAGCACCGTGCCTCAATCTCTTATTACTCTTTCGTTTTTTTTACTTTCTCACTTATCCACTGAATCACACTTTACACGATCAATAATACAGGGTGTTCAAGAAAGTATTTAAAAAATGTATTTATGGGAATGTTTTCATTGCAAAACTAATAAAAAATTGTTTCAAACAGATAAAATTTTTTTCTAAATTAATAATTTAAGATGACCCTTATGATTTTAAAAAAACATGTAAGATTTGAAATATCTTGGAAACGATTCACTTTTGGACTATACATTATATAGAGAAATCGACTGGAATTTACTCTTCTTTAGCCCCTTGTAATATCCGCCTTGCATATCACAAGTCCCTCATAAACAACATGATGGCCATCGAGAGTGTGTCGAGTAGGGTAGCGTACCTTATACTCAGAATATCTAAAAGATATTCGCTGAAGGTCATACAGGTATATGCGCAGACCTCGACACATCCGGATGAGGAAGATGAGGCTCTACTAATGTCGTCATACAACGACATTAGTAGAGCCATACATAAGTCCAAAACCCACTTCACTGTTGTTATGGGGGACTTTAACGCGAAGATAGGCAAAAGAAGCGATGATGAGATGAAAGTGGGAAATTTTGGTTTTGGGCAGCGGAATCCTCGGGGACAGAGGCTGGCCTAAGAGAAAAGCTACGGCCTAAGCTGGAGAAAGAGGGACTCTTTTTGATGAACTCTTTCTTCCAGAATCCGCCTCATAGGAAGTGGACCTGGATGAGTCCCGATGGTTCCACAAAAACAAGATCGACTTCATCATGACCACTAGGCGACATATATTCAACGATCTCTCTGTGATCCAGAGAGTAAAAACTGGCAGCGATCACCGAATGGTAAGAGGCACGTTGAATATAAGCGTCAAAGGAGAGGAGAGGTCACGTATGGTGAAGTCGACGCTCCGACCTGCAGTTGCCTACATCCAGAATCCCGAGAGCTATCAACTCGAACTCCAAATTCACTTCGATTGCCTCGATGATTTCGCTTCTGTGGACGATACAAATAACAGGCTGGTGGAAACTGTCCATGCGGTGGGGTCTAAGTTCTTTAAGACTCGCCGTAAAAATAGACCTAAAAAATTATCCGACCACACTTTGTACCTCATGGAAAAACGACGAGCCATGACGCTTATAGTCCTCCGACGACGCTAACGCATTTCGGCAGCTCAATAAAGACATCATTAAGTCCTTGCGACACGATATCCGTGCCCAATGGTATTAAGGAGACGATAGAGCAGAACAAAGGCTCCATAGTGTTCGCAAGAGATATGTCTATTGGGCAAAGCCAGTAGACGAAGCTGAAGACGAAAGACGGGAGCGTTGTGTCGACCAAACCAGAGGTGCTGAAGGAGGTCGAGAGGTTCTATGGACGGTTGTACACCTCGGTAGCGCAGCCTGTTACTGGCTCCGAGCCTAGAGCCAAACTTACCCGACACTTCACCGAAGATATCCCGGACATCAGCCTGTACGAGATTAGGATGGCACTGAAACAGCTTAAGAACAGCAAGGCACCGGGTGAAGACGGAATTACTACGGAGCTTCTGAAAGCGGGTGGAACACCGGTATTTAAAGCACTTCAGAGGCTGTTCAATTAATAAATAATAAATAATAATAAATATTTCTAACAATCACACCACATTATCTAGCCCAAATTAAGTATCATTAAAGAACTTGTGTTATGGATACTAGATGACGGATAAATAAACTTAAGAAATATATAAACACACATAGATATTTTTCTTTTATAGGTATATAAACATTAGATATAAACTTAAATAAACGTAAATACACATCCATGACTAGTAAGCAAATATAATAATATATCTGCCCCTACCAGGAGTCGAACGAATTAAGGAGCAAGATAATTTGTTCCTCAATGAAAACAAAACTAAATGCGTTAAGTTTACATTTCCAAATGTCAAACATAATACTTAAGAGCCAGAAACCCACTCCTGTAAACTCAACAGTATTTCTGGTCATAACCTTAGACGCCAAACTCCAAGAGGGACTGCATATCGATGGGTTAGCGAAAAGGCTTGGCTCTGCCGCATGTGCTGTTAAAAAAATGAGACAAAATTCAAATGTAACAACTACTCAATTAGTCTATTTCGGTTACTTCCACAGCCTCATGACATATGGCATTCTGTTGTGGCGGAGTGCTGCCGACATCGACTATATTTATTCTTCAGAAAAAGGCCGTTCGCGCAATCTATCAGCCCGGCCCAAGGGTGTCACTTAGAAGTAACTTTAAGGAGATAAATATTCTTATATTACATTCGCAATATATTCGTCTGAATCTGTTTGTTCGTTGAGTTCTTCGTCTTATTATGGTAGCATCGGGTGACAAGTCGCTCATTCCCCTCTAATATGGTTGAGGACGGCGATCGAAACCTCAGACCATTTGCCCTTTTTCCGGAGGAAGACGGGTGGTGGAACCTGAGGCTTTGCTGAGGTGGAGGGTGGGGTCACTTGCTGGGTAGGGGCTGGATCCCACGTTAACTCGTGAACGGGTGCCGTTTGAGGGCGTTCGTCGATTGGATACTTAGGGGCTTAGGGACTTGCCGAGCTAGCAGATGCAGAAAAGAATAATTTTGTATAAACACAAAGATACAGTGTTAATTTATAATAAAAAAAATATACCCGTGCATTTCTTGCCAGTTCTTCTATTTGAATTTGAATCTGAATTCTCAAGTTGAAAATTATTTAAAATAACACATTTTGCCATCAATAAAAAAAAATTACTTTTGCCATTGAAAACGCTCACCCTTTAACTATGAAGCGTTTTAAAATTTACGTGCAATTTTGATTTCGTCTTTAACTACCCTTCCAGACATTTTCTATATTTTGTGCATCTTTTTGCTTCGTTCTTCACGCGTTTCTAGGTAATTTTTACCGAGGTCTTAAGAGTAGCGGGGTGGGAGTAAAAGATGCTTTTTATTTTTATTTTTTTAAACAGATTTAGACTTACAATTTCCTGATTGTTGTTAAATGACAATGAAATAGGGCAATTTTTATACAATGCTCGTATAGAAGAGGTCGTTCATTTTGAAAATACCTTTTTGATTTTAATAAATATGTTTAAGTTACTAAATACGTTGACCCTTTTTGTTAAGTGGATTGAAATTAGATATTTCCAATACTCCAATTATCTGTTTGAAAGACTAATTGCGAAAATATCAGATGAAATAGATATACTTTTAAACTCTAAATTTTAGACTCTAAATTTTAGACTCTAAATAGTTATACTTTTGTTTAGCAGTTGTTTAGCAATTTTGCATTAAAAAAAAATCATCCAATCAAGGTACTTCTTTTTAATTTTTGATTTTGAAACCTTTTTAAAATACTTGAGACTGTTAGCAACTTAGCCGACATTTTAAAAGACATTACGCGCAGACGGGCACAGGCAAAGGGACGAACCTGAACGCTCGTGAATTTTCCAAAAGCTTTCCTTTATTTAGATAGAGCCAGGATATTGTATAAGTGGTAGTAGATAGAGTATCTGTGTTAAGATCTCATCTGGGGCGTTACTCCCTATTTTGAACGCTATAATCATCACGTTGGGTTGTTTTCTGGAACAGCTGGAACAAAGGCAAGGTCAACTGGAACCTACGGTCAGCAACGCATCATTAGTCGATATAACAACCACATTCACTGTTTATAAATCGTAGATGTTTAACCTATGACTAATGACGTCCAGGAATGCTGATGCCACTTGCCTTCATATGGGTCGAGTGCTTGTTTGCTGGCTATAAAATAAGTAAAAAAAAATGTCACACAAGCATTATTCATTGTAACGTTTTACAATTCAGCTAGCCGTGTCGCTGAGCTCCATTTTTGCTGACGCTTTACCTTGTGCTGATACATCTCGTTCGGATAGATCGTCTTCTTGGCTCTCGTGATTTAATCATCATTAAAAATAGCTAGCTGTCAAACAACTCTGTTCTATTTTCTAAAACAATTCTCCTGTGAACGACATACCAACACACTGCAAAAATCATACATTTTTTTATTCTGCCCAGAAAGTGTCCCATCGTAAAAAGGTTTCAAAATCAAAAATTAAAAAGAAGTACCTTGATTGGATGATTTTTTTTTAATGCAAAATTGCTAAACAACTGCTAAACAAAAGTATAACTATTTAGAGTCTAAAATTTAGAGTCTAAAATTTAGAGTTTAAAAGTATATCTATTTCATCTGATATTTTCGCAATTAGTCTTTCAAACAGATAATTGGAGTATTGGAAATATCTAATTTCAATCCACTTAACAAAAAGGGTCAACGTATTTAGTAACTTAAACATATTTATTAAAATCAAAAAGGTATTTTCAAAATGAACGACCTCTTCTATACGAGCATTGTATAAAAATTGCCCTATTTCATTGTCATTTAACAACAATCAGGAAATTGTAAGTCTAAATCTGTTTAAAAAAATAAAAATAAAAAGCATCTTTTACTCCCACCCCGCTACTCTTAAGACCTCGGTAAAAATTACCTAGAAACGCGTGAAGAACGAAGCAAAAAGATGCACAAAATATAGAAAATGTCTGGAAGGGTAGTTAAAGACGAAATCAAAATTGCACGTAAATTTTAAAACGCTTCATAGTTAAAGGGTGAGCGTTTTCAATGGCAAAAGTAATTTTTTTTTATTGATGGCAAAATGTGTTATTTTAAATAATTTTCAACTTGAGAATTCAGATTCAAATTCAAATAGAAGAACTGGCAAGAAATGCACGGGTATATTTTTTTTATTATAAATTAACACTGTATCTTTGTGTTTATACAAAATTATTCTTTTCTGCATCTGCTAGCTCGGCAAGTCCCTAAGCCCCTAAGTATCCAATCGACGAACGCCCTCAAACGGCACCCGTTCACGAGTTAACGTGGGATCCAGCCCCTACCCAGCAAGTGACCCCACCCTCCACCTCAGCAAAGCCTCAGGTTCCACCACCCGTCTTCCTCCGGAAAAAGGGCAAATGGTCTGAGGTTTCGATCGCCGTCCTCAACCATATTAGAGGGGAATGAGCGACTTGTCACCCGATGCTACCATAATAAGACGAAGAACTCAACGAACAAACAGATTCAGACGAATATATTGCGAATGTAATATAAGAATATTTATCTCCTTAAAGTTACTTCTAAGTGACACCCTTGGGCCGGGCTGATAGATTGCGCGAACGGCCTTTTTCTGAAGAATAAATATAGTCGATGTCGGCAGCACTCCGCCACAACAGAATGCCATATGTCATGAGGCTGTGGAAGTAACCGAAATAGACTAATTGAGTAGTTGTTACATTTGAATTTTGTCTCATTTTTTTAACAGCACATGCGGCAGAGCCAAGCCTTTTCGCTAACCCATCGATATGCAGTCCCTCTTGGAGTTTGGCGTCTAAGGTTATGACCAGAAATACTGTTGAGTTTACAGGAGTGGGTTTCTGGCTCTTAAGTATTATGTTTGACATTTGGAAATGTAAACTTAACGCATTTAGTTTTGTTTTCATTGAGGAACAAATTATCTTGCTCCTTAATTTAATTAATTACATTGTCTTAGTCAAGGTTTTTGTGAATGAATTTCCAATGATTACGGCGTCTTCACATTTTTATGATTATTGTTTTGGAAATATCAAGAATTCAACAAAAAAATATGTTTGATACTCTTTTGATTATTTCACACGAATATTGAAACATTTTTATGAAGTTCTCAATAAAAAAACGCTTTAAAAATATGTTGGACTTTTCATTTTTATTTTGGCGTCACAGCAGTATGTCATATAGCATATGTCAAATCTCCAACGGTCATTCGTTTCGTTTTTTTTCGTGCGTCACGAGTGCTCTGTATAAAGAATCCGTGTTATTTTTCTCTTATAGTTAATTTATAAATATTCTTGTTTGTAAGTAAAATTATTGACTTATTATATTATATTTCGGGGTCCAACTCATTATAGTTACCAGTATTTGTGATAAGTTGAGGCAGTATTGACCCCTTTCTTCAATTGCCCCGGAAGCGAAGAACTAACAAATCCTGTTGGCAATACAGAAAATGAATGCTTGATAGAGTGGCTGATACTAAACCACTCAAGAATACTGCTAGATTATTTTGGCGGGCTTTACTGCAAGGTCTCAAATGCTTGCATTTTTTCGGTCCTGGCTTCACGAGGTTCTCTTCATACGAGATTTTAATGAGCACCAAAAAACACTACGTTTTATCATTATAAGTTCCATCAAATGTCTTCTTTATCTTCGTTCAGCTAATATCTACAAATATATAGTTAAAATAAAAAATATTTTTTTTTTATCTAACTAAAAATCACTTCGAATACAAATATCGGCAGTATACGCAGCAAAGTCTCGCCAAATCTAAAAAAATAAAACACACCCTTTGACATATTTTGTCGTAAATCGAAGAAAGGGTGGCCCGTGCATAAATATAAATAAGGAAAATCAGCTCTGTGGAGACAGTGTAATAATGTGACCCTTTCCGGGAATCGAACGAGGTTTATTTAGGTAAACGAAATTTTGGATGATGATCATTTCTGGATATGTCTTCAATACTCGTGTAGTGTTTCTAAACTTGCGTAGACTTTTAATTTTGATGGGATTCAGTATTTTCTCTTAACATTATCATATCTTTAGTAAGAGGCATCAATTATCAAAGATGTTAATGATTTTATATATTATTGGTTGTGGATTTTCGATTAATGATGCATTGCCAAACGTAAGTTTAGTTGGAATTGTCTTTTTTCCAGTAATTCCGTCAAAACAGGAAAGACGACGACGATTATCCCATTTTCCTTTGATTACTTCGATAGCGTTAGGTCATGTCGATGTTGTGTTTTTCTATAATCTATGTGACATTCAGGAACACTTTTAGTAGCGCTGCTGTAACGACAAGCTGAGTTGTTGCAGTGTGTTTCTTAACTTAATCTTTGTAAATGCTAGCAAAAACTAGTTGCAGAAGAAATGTTTAATTTCTACAGATGAAACGCACAAGTCTTTTGCGAGAATGCTTTGCCGATAGGTAAATATTATGAATGGTCGTGATTTCGAGGTTTGCGAGACAAACACAAATAAAGAAAACAATTTAGTTTACAGAGTTTTTCGGTTTATTCTCAAAGTGCAACATTATCTGTGTTGTCTATGAAAATAAGCCTCATAAATTACTTTAAGACTTTGAATCACATGTAAACTTTGATAGAAAACAGCATGCCCCAATTAGCACCACCGCAGGTAAACGAAGCCTTCTTCACAAAACGTGAGCAGCAATTCGAAATCACTTAACATTCCAATTACGTTCCGAAACAAAACAGCTATATAACCATTCTGAAACAAAGAAACATTAGCAAATCATAAGAATATATTATGAGTGTGCTTCGCCAGTCACCTTCAAATACTCATCTGAGCGAAATATATTATATTACCTGATACATTTTCCTTGAACAGAAAAACATCCTTTAATTTTACTCACACACTCTCAACCATATTCTAAAACGATGTAACTGACAAAAAATATACCATCAAAAACAAACTATACGAACACTGATGTAGAGTTTTGTTTTGCATGTTGTGTGTATCAGTAAACCTTTTTAAAAGTGGCAATGAAAGTATATTGCCTTACCGTTTCAATGCAGTCGGTATATTCCTGTCTCTCTCGTGTACTCCTTTTTCACATTATAGAATAGGGATGAAGAAAGTCTCGCAAACAAGCAGAAAATGTAAGTATTTACTGTGTATGTGAAACCGCCTTAATATGCTAACAATGTATTTGCAAAATTTATGACTGAGTATAAGTCTGGGTGTAGAATTTGTTTTAGGTTTATTAAACTTGTCAGACAGTGGATTTTTTTAATAAAGTTATCTCTAGTTCAACCTGGGAATAATTGAAGATAAGCTTGGAGTTAAACTGAAAGTTGTTAATGATCAACTTGGTAACTCTATCGAAGGATTTTTTTAATCCTTTTTGTAATAGGTTAGTTTGAAGTTATATGAAACTCGTTGATGAGTAATATGTTATATTTTTATGTAACGAGCGTTTTGCTAAGATTTTTTTTGTGTAATTTAAGTTTGAATATGAATCTTATGTTATATAACGCTAAATTGGCTTAAATAGCAATTCAACGAAATTTAGGACCTATGTACGCTGACCGATATTCATCCAAAAGTTCAATCACTAAGTTATCCATTGAGTAATGAACATATAAACTCGCAAACTTTTGCATTTATAATTCAATGAGACTTGTTCTGTAATACTCAACGAACTGAGTGTTATATGACTTAAGACATAATGTACTGCATAATTATGTGGAACATTACACATAGTGTTACGGAGCGCGTTGATGTCGTTAATAAGGAACTCCGCAAGCGCCTTCCTTGTTCTGACAAGATTGGACTCAAATACTTACACAAAACTGATTTTGTAGCTTAATAGAAAGACTTGATTTTAGTGTAACATAGTTTATAGTAAGATGTTACTATTTTCTGCTATGATATACTAAAAACGCCAATATTACTAACGTATAACTTTGATTTCCATCGTGCTATCAGTAGATTTTTATGTGATTTTGTTCCAGGGTTCGTTGAGAACCTGAAAAATATAATATGTATTAGTTTTGAAAAGGTTTCATGTTTCTTTATTTAAAGTAAAATTATCGCATAAGCACGAATCCATAGAGCTCCTTTTTGACATCCACCTGACACGTATCTGTCTTCCATCACATCTGATGGAAAGTGAAGATGAAGAGGACGAGGAGGTTTATGGTTATGGAGCTTATGGTTGAGGAGGGCAAAGTCTGAGATCTGAAGTCTAAGATCCCGCGTTAACTCTTGAATGGGTGCTGTTTGAGGGTGTTCTTCGTTTGGATGGGGGAGGGAGACTTACCGAGCTAACAGATGGAGATAATAATAATTTTGTATAGACCCTGTAAATTTATTTTGAAAAAAAATATACTCGTGAAGTTTCTTGCCAGTTTTTCTTCATGAAGGTTTTTTCGAACTGGTGGTAGAGTCCTGTTTTATTTGAAGTCAATAACAACAAGAAATTGTCAATGTTGAAAAATAAATATTTGAAATTGAAGACGAGGATGTGACACCTATCCAAGAACTACCCATTCACTTTATTTATATTATGTGCCCCTTATTAAACGCTCACAAAACGGAAGGCAAATGCTAGTCTACACCGAGGATAATGTAATCTACATTCCGACGAAGAACTAAGATTAGGTAAAGTTAATATTTTCTGCAATTAAATTTTTTTGCAAATAGCGTAACTTATGATTTTTCGAGTAATTGTTACGCCACTTGCAAAAAAAATACCATGCTGATATCACTCAATAACTTAATAAAAATACACAGTTTCTACTAAATTTCCAAGTCTTTGCCCATTCTTTATGCTCTGTGATAATATGCAAACGGGCTAAACAAATCAAGATATAATTTTATACCGCTCTGCGTCAGTCGATTGTTTTTAGGCATATCATGATTTAGAGCATTAACCTTTGTAATAGTGATCATGTACAATCAACTTTCAAGTTTTTAGTTTAAAGTTTAAGTTCGGATGTAACAGGGCATCCGAGTCCATAGTCAGAGATAATCTAAAATAAAAATTATTCCCTCAGACAAACCTCCAACTGTATGGCCCGAAAGTAAGTAGAGTCTTTGTTATGAATGACCCAGAATAAACATTAATATATAATACAAACAACCCTAGTCCAAGAACAAACATATGCGTTCATCACACAAAAGAATGTCCCGACCAGGACTCGGACCTGGGACCTCCGGCGTATGAGGCAGAGCTACTAACCACTACGCTACTCGGTCGTCAAATTTGATGATCAGAATTGGAAGGAACGAACTGCTTATCTCAATATCTCGGCCATTTTCAATTTTACGAGTTTTCCCGAGAGATTCCAGGCCAAGGAAACAAATTTTGAAAAAACATTCTGAAATTTGTTCGTGAACTGCATGCTGCATGACCGGCTACGAAAATAATAACTAGAAGTCCTTGGTTTCTCACGAGTAACTCCCGTTTCAATTCCGGGACAAACTGTAGCCTATGCAGAGCCTAAACAACTAAGGGTGAAATAACTTTTAAAATGGGTTCTGTAGTTTTAGTGCTTATCGATCACAAATATACATTTTTGTCCAATAATAGTGTAGCTATGCAAAACTTCTCGACAATCCTCCTGCTACAGAAATAGATTTGAGATGGCACTGGTACAGTAGATAAGAAGAAGGTATTAGTGAGGGGTCGATATAGGTGGGACAGACATGCTTGTGAAATAACAAAGTTTAGATTTTAGTCAATGACGCTTTATCCTGCTACATGTTTATTATGATGGAAAAAGTGAGTTTGTTTCTGAGTTTTGCTTTCAGGCTTGAGCTCAAATCAAATCGTTTTATTTGTACAAATATGGTGGGACATAACATGGAATAATAGCTCAATCCATATTTAACTTTTTAATTTTGGAAAATTATTTGTATTCATAAGCTGGCATTCTACATTACAATGCTACAATAATCGTTGGCGGGGTAAAGTACAGAACATAGGGTAAGCAACATTTTATTTATAAAAAACTGTATGGAAACGCGAACTGGCAAAATCCGGATTTATAAATGTCGTTAGGGATGAATATAGAGCGAACTGCATAATAATTATACACAAAAGCGTGTCATAAACAGAAATCGAAAGTGGGGCCTGTGGTCTTGAAGGCAGAGCTACTGCAACTGATTCCATGAAAACCATACGCCAAACGCTGAATTTGATAGTTTAGCTTGTAACAAATATTTCTCTTGAAACTTAAGAACAAGGTAAATAGAAAAATCCGTTATTACTGTTATATAACTATAGATTCTGCAAATACAGAAAAATTTGCAGAGAAAATCCCTATACCGTAAGTGTATTAAAATTGTACAATTTCTCAGTCGTAAATACCCACAGACTAGATAAACGTATTTACTATGGAAAAATTAACAAGTTAGTTACCCCAAGGTCGTTGACCCCTCGACGTAGAGGTAATAAAACTCGAAATAAATTCGTTTGGTTTTAACCTGTCTGTTTCGAATATGCAAAAAGTATATTTTTCCATTTTTTGGTTGGCTGATCAACCTTGCGGCCGAAGTTTGAAAATATTTTAGACAAAAAAATCAAAGCTTGATTTTATTCTAGAATATTTTTTTCTGATTCCGGGTTTGTAAATGACGTAACGCATAGTTAAGATGCATGTTTAGTTTTTAATTTGTAATTGTTCCGCGTTAAAATTCTTGCTAATATATCTTTATCGCGAAACAGGAGCAACTCATTACTCTTAAGATCTTAAGATGTTTTTAAATGTAATTTAAAATTTCCAGCGCATAAGAGCAAAGGTTGTGTGTTATAAAGCTGTTTTTATTTTTTTAAGACGATATTGTATTAGACTTTTGATATGTCCAGGAGTTTCATTATACCGCGTGAGATATCGTATAATATCTCTAGCAAAACCTAGTATAATATATGTATACGGAAGAAAATTTGTTTTTTTTTTATATATTATGGAATAGACATAGGGCAAAAAGTCCTTTTGACGATTCTATAACTTATTTATTTCTTGAATGCTAAATTTTATTTATTGACTGAACAGTAAGGCAAACAGACACCCCACACAAATGCACTACATATAATATATTAAATATACTTACTATAATATAGTACAGTATGAGCAACGATATGCATCACAACAGTCGCACAGCAGCATTCCTGGTCTTGGACCCAGTTGGATTAATATGGATACATCGGGACTCGGAACAATCGGAAATAATTACACTTACTTAAAACTATGTATCTTTAACTTACCTCCCATATTTAAAGCGTATTTTTGAGACTCAATTTTTGCTAATTAATTTTGTTATGGATAATCTACTTCTAAAGCTAAGTGCTATTATTTTTTCTTAACAATTTTTGTAGCAAACAACCCGTTGAAAACCCAATCATATTATGATTGTAGATATATGATAATTTCTATATCTATACTATAGCATATCTTGAATTGAACCTACGTTATTTTTGGATTCTTGAGTCACCGCGAATTTCAAAGCTTTCTAAGCTGTCTCAGCTTGCTCAAGTAAGGCGAGTTTCTGCTATCCTAGAGTATCGTTGCCATCAAGGCTTTTGTAATCAGGATTGACAAGTCAGTAATAGTTTCTTCCTGCCTAAGGTCCTCTACCTCAATGCAATATTTATTATGCAACAAAAGTGATAAACCTTAAATCAACCCTTTACAATAGCGCTAGACAGACCAACTGCGGCATATTTCTAAGCCCAAGCAAGAACTCATGCATTATCAAAATAAAAGCTGTATTGCCGACCATTAGCCGTTTACTACGGTCTTATCCACATTAATCTTCCAAAATGCCGCCAGTGCAACTCAGTTACTGCCCGGACTCTAATTTACTCTCGAGGACGCGGTGCGTCCCAGCGAGTCCCGGCATAACACTGCTGTTCACTAACCTAATGTATGGCGTTTGCGGTTTAGTTCCGGGGCGCCAACTAGATGGCGCTGCTTTGTCGTATTGATACTGATACTGTTTAGGAGACTTTGTTGAAGATTTTGTTCTTGCAGTTTGAATGGGATGTTATAGGTATGATGGTTTTAAGGAAGAGAATAAAGTTTGACATTTTGTTGTTTAAGTCATCTCATGTGTATGCAGTTCATGTTAAAATAGCACTATAAACCACAGACACATGTTAACAAAGTAATTTTCATTTAAATAATTTGAAAAAAAACTGTTTTTGTTCGTTTTTTAGTAAAAGGATTAAAGTAATCTTTTAAATATATAGGTTATTAATACAACGATTGAAACGAAGAAACATTAGGCGTTCCTCTTCTTAGATGACCTTTTGTATTGTAATTCTATTAATAACTCTTCGAACCAATACTAATGTTTTCATGTTTTTTTTTCACCGGAATGTATTATTTTTGTCGAACATTTAATACTTCACATATAAGATTTTCTCGTCGTTAACCATTTAGCTGTAAACCATAATAATTTTCTAAATATCAAATGTAAGCTCAAGACAGTCAGACTGTCCGTTTAATAAAACAATTCAATTTGACTGTTTCGATTCGACTCCGGTCGAAAGCCATATCGCGCCTCACTCCAAATTGTGATTAAACCAAGCTAATACACAATAACAGGTCACGCGTACTCTAAACCAGACTAAAAAGATCCTAAATCCACATACCCTTAAACACTCAAAATTGGACTTTGTCTTTCATAGATTTAGAGTCAAATGTTAATTATGATTCGGTTTGTTACGCTTGTGTGCCGTCGTGAAAGCTACATTTCATTTATAAATCGTATGTATTCAGTTCCCCGTCATATTGTACACAAAATGTCTACTTGTGTCTATAAATGATTCGTGTGTGCGGAACTTTTTGTCAATCGCCTAAATGCTTTAACCACCAAGCAAAGGAATTTTCACTTTATTGCTTAACGTTAGAGTGGAAATTATCTTTGTGAGATAAGATGTTTTGGTTATGTATTGATATACACGGCCAGATTGAAGTTGATACAAGAGAAGAATGCAAAGCGGGAATTATCGTGTTTAGGGACCTGTCACTTAGATAATTTGCTCCAGTTTTGTTTTTAATAATTAGATTGGAGTAGTTTTTGATTAAGTACTTTTGAATACATTTTTATTAACAGGGATTTTGACTTTGAGATATTTTGATTTTGACTGATTTATGGTAATGAAGTAATAAATACGTCCCATTAGGTCTAAAACTTTGTACAGTTTTTAAGCGCAGACGTAATTTTTAGCACTTTCCTACCTAAAAACAAACTTCTTAGTTGACCATAAAACCGTAAAAACCACCCGACAAAAGTATCAATTACTAAATTGAATTAAACGCCATATAAACCGCGCGAGCGCCACAATAAGCGATCCCAGCGCATCGCATTAGCTACTGACAGTCGCGTACGTGTGTGCATCATGCTCGTTATGTTTACGTGACGCTCAAACACCTATACAAACTTACATCGTCACTGAACATTCAAAATTCAGCTCTAATACAACGCGATAAGGGTTAATGAACGTGCAGCAATAAGGTAGCAAGCTTATGAACTCACACCCGCCACCGAACCGGGCGGTGAAGACCGGCAACGTCGCATACAAATTATTATGACATTTATTTCCAACCACCCCACCTACTACTAACGCCATCTATCGCGACGCACCAAAAACCGACTCGGGTTATAGAGCGAGAAGGAAACACTTGACAATATCACTTTCACGGTCTCGTACTTAAAGCTAAGCGGTTTGCTGTATGTTTGTTTGCGTCTGTATTGTAAACAGCTTTGCCGTCGAGGTGTACCGCGCATGAATGAAACGGATGACCGGGAGAAAGAGAGCGTATTGTGAGCGACGTGTGAATTAGAAAGGGATGGGTGCGAAGCGTGAAGCGTGCAGAGTACACCATTTATCTGATTACATGCGAAGTATCGCGAGCGCGCTGATGTTTTGACACGTGATAATCACGAGATAATACCGCCGATCTCGGCGACGTTTAGGTTTATATTGGCTTTTTATAACGGCAAGTGGAATGTAGTTAGTGCTACAGTATTAATAATAGATAAGTGTTCTTGTAGGTATCTTTGGATAAGGATGACGCGTGGTTATTTTAGTTATGCTGCACTAGTAGCGTGCATTAGTTTAATTTGTAGTAGTTTTAAAAGCAATTTGGACGCATTTGAATTTAAGTAAATCACTATCAACTTTAATTTTGTATTAAACCTACCGGTATTCGGTATATGATACGGTGAGACTGGGCAATTAGGTATTTAGCTAAGAAACTTTTAAGTTATAAGATAAAACAATAAAACAGAAAAATTATATAACTAACAATCAAATAAAAGTTTATATCGATATCTTTTTAAAAAGTTCAATGTATATATACATTGATTGATAAATCGACCATAGAATGTATATTTAGCACGTAGAGCCACCTATTGTCAAGTAGCAAAACTAAACAATATGTATGTTTACGTACCTTGCGACTTACGACGTTTTTGTATTATTTAATTAGTAATTTTTCTGCACGAAAAACTTGTATATATAATTCATAAATCATTCATAAATTACGTTACGTTACGTTATAATTTCACAACGTAAATTTTATTTTCCCATTAATAGTATAAGGTACTTACCTAGAGTTCGAGTTTTCAGCTATTTCATAATGTTTCTCGAATATGTAACGTCTTAAAATAAAACAAAAAAGAAAGAAACAAAACCGAATACTTCTCAATGCATGTAAAACCAATAAAATTAATTTAGCACCAGCTGTTAATCTCTCGTAACGTAGGTGAGGGCATACAGAATTCCTTGGATGCGTTATTTCTGGCGAAGCAATGTTTACAGAGCGGCGGCAGGCCAAGGAACTAACCTGTTAACTCCGTGTTTCTCTTATTTACGTAATGTCATACTAATTTTGTTGTCCCTAATTTGCTAATCGATGTATTGGATTATAAACGTGCCAAAACAGACGTTGAAAGGTTGTTTTTTTTTTTGTTGAAATTAGAGATCTTACGTAATAACTCATGTTATTTAGAGTTTCAATATAAGACTGTCATCTGTGTAATAGGTTTTTGTTTTTTTTACTTTCATTTACTTTTGTTTTAAGAAGGCAAAATTCCGTTGAAATCTCTTGCTACGTTTTGTTATGAGTGGATCTTTTGAACTTATGGTAGACAGACTCTTGTGTATTTAATGACATGACACATTAGAATAAGTAATCCATTGATGTAAATAAATTATTTTTAGCTTTACTCTTTTTATGAAATAAGCGGCAAACGAGCATTTGGTAAGTAATCGCCACCGCCCATGGACACCAGCAACACCAAAGTGGTCACTAATGCGTCGCTTACCTTTTGAGGACGGATTTTGATTTTTTCATCATATTACTTCGTCAATGTGTGCCATACTCAACTTTGTCTATATAGAAATACGTCATCATCTCGTGCAGTTCGGGAAGGTTAAACTGCTCGGTTTGCAATAAAATGACGGCAACTTTATTTTCGCGCCAAATTTTCCCGGCTATTTTGAAGGCGCATAAATAGATTTTGAGGCGTTTTCCATTGGATAACGCCATGATTGAAGGACAAGAATCTGGAATTGAAAACAAAGGGATAATATGATATTAATTAATATTACAAGCGTGATTTAAATGTATTAAGTTTTTTTGTGATTGGAAAAGACTTAATTGTACCTCGCACAATATTTATGGATTGCGGTGTATGTGTACAGTGAGGAACTAGTCAGCCCTTTGGCCAGTTCCAGCAATGTTTATAATGATGCTCATTATGATTTCATTTTGGATTATTTCTTTTAAACTTTCGGTTCCTCTTTCCATTTTGTTTTCTTTAAAATATATTATGCCTAAAACGGCTGAGACAAAATTGATATGAATAGAAACGGGTGACCGAGATTCACTACTAAAGTGTGTTTTATTCTTTTTACCAAAAATATCAAGGGAATATACCTTTCAGTTATCATTTCGTTACAAAACACAGAAACTCTAGTTAATAACAAACAGAAAACTTTGTGTAATCGTTTAACTGCTCGTGGGTGGTCCACAAGTCCACTGTTATTTAAGACTATAGACGAAAAACCACGTTTTTCATTACAGCCTACAACAATTACTGAACTGTGCAACCTATTGTGGGTGTGGAATCTAGAATGAACCTTGGTGTTCAGTGTATCTAATAAAAAATTTATTGGAGCACATATGCAGGGCAGCTTTCTTTGTTTATTTTTCTGTTCGAATAAAGATAGTGTGTAGTGTTGCACAAATGAAAAAAATCCCATTGCGAAATATTTTTGGAATCTTGGTAGGCTATTTAGCCGAAAATGGTCCATTGTTGGATTATGGCTCCTTACTTAGGTAAAAAGTATTGATTACCAAGAATTTGCCTCAATACGTAATTTCAACTAATACTGCAATTATTTCTTGCCCATGAATGGGCTTCATGCTTGATCAGAAAACAACGGCCACTACATTGAGGTGGGTTTTTACAAATTTAAACATCTTTGCAAAGACTTTGCTGGGCAGTTTCAGGATAACTTTGGGTGCTTGCACCATATAGGTAATTATTTTGTAACAGGTTATGGCAGATCCTATGTCCTTTGGTTCATAGTATGATGAAACGAGTACACCTGATAATGGCATATATTTGTCCTGAATATTATAACTATGCGCCAAGTCGTAATTTCTGGTCAAGTGAATTAAGTTTATAGTCAACTTTCTGTAAAGATTGTGAATAATTTTGAACGGTTTTACGTTATTTAATGGGACATTTTGATGCAAGATCTGTCAAGAAAATTGGTGTCATAATTACTAACACTTAATTCAACACCAAATATTTATAGTTTCAAGTCTATTTTCCCAAATAATAAAATAACAAAATCCTTGACGATGACTGTGAACACATAAAACAAAGGAAACCAGTTCCAGCTCTTCCTTACCTCTCCGCCAAGAGCCTCCACAGACCTTTTCGGGTTCAGAATTGAAAAATTGTAAAACATGCCTCCGCTTCAGTGGTGTGAATAAATTATATGGCCTGTATAAGTTGCTCACCGTTTTATTCTGATCCCTGGGGTGTAGGTGAAACGGTACATTTACGTAGTCCTCTAGGTCGTTGTTACACTGGTCATCGAGCGACCTACTTACGCTGAATTCTCGATATTGTTGTACTGGATCTCTGTTGTAGGGTCAGAAAAATTTGTATGCTCTAATGGGTATTGCTGGTTTGTGTTGTTTGTTTTAGTGACTGTGTTTTGATTTTATGCTATTATTATTATCGATATATTTCTATTAAAATAATATGCCGCACCAAACAATGGGTTCAAAAGTTGCTATTAGCTAAAGTTGAACTACAGAGTTAGAATATTTCACTTCGTAATGCGTATTTAAACGCACAACGGTTTTTCTACATTGACTTGAATACGACGATTCGGTGTTACGATATAAAGTTTTCTTTTGTATGTGATTCTTGTTTCTTGATTCTTGTTAAACTTTCAACGAAAATATAAACATTAAAGGCTATTATGGCTTAGGGTTTTAAGTTTGACATCTACGAAGTTTTTTTAAGCAGATACTTTTTCAAGCCTAACAGAAAGTCCATTATTCAAATTATTTTAGGTTATTCACGTAACCAAAATGCATTATTCGACGTAACCGACGCAAAAGTTAGAAGTACAATAATTTTCTCGTCAAAATTTCTGCTAACAGTACCGGACTAACGGAACTATAGTACCGGGATTATTAACTTGCCTTAATGGAAATACGTTCGGGTAGGTAATTGTGTTCCGCATTATATGAATATCCGTGTTATATTTGTGAACGTGTTCATTTTATGGTATTTTGATGATTCTGTTGTGGGGTTACCAGGTTTTTGACTTGACATGGGCGTCGATTCTTTTACTTTGTCTCTATCTTTAAAACTGCTCCAGCTACTTGATTTGTTTTTATTTATAAAAAAAAGTGGTAATTGTAACCGTCGCAGGATTTACGAAATGTTATTATGGAACCATCACAAGTATTATTTACTTATGTCTAAATATATTATGGTAATAATAAAATAAAATATTGACTTCAACTGGAAAATTTTTGAATGAAATTCAAATTTTATTTTGTCTGAACAAATTCGCAGACAGGAGCTAGTATGACCTAAATTTAATCGTCTCCTGTTAGGGTTATGCTTCGCTAAAATATTCAACCTCTATCTAGTTTACCATTAAGGATAATTCTTATTTACAGGAAATAGAGATCAAAATGGCATTTTAACCTACGATTGAGCTTAATTCAGGTACTGCAGTACCTAACTGGCAAACAACACTCCAACTCCTGCCTTTAAAGTGACCTTGGTAACTATGTACCTATCTATCAATCAGCTTTGCTTTTGTATGTTGATGCAGTGGCGGATTTACCAGCAGGCTGAGTAAGCTGGAGCCTAGGGCGGCAGATTTTAGGGGGCGGCAAATTTTACCCAAAAAAATTTTTTTGTCTTATAGAAATGAAAAAAAAAGCATTATTATATACACGGAGGAAATGAGTCGAGAATTTAACAAAAATTACAATATTTTAGTACTGTACAGTAAATTGATTACTCCGTCGTCCGTTTATGAAAAAATACTGAAAGTAGCCAGTAGGGGAGCAAAAAATCAGCAGGAGCGGCGAAATTTGAATGGCCTACTGGCGACAAATGTGTAAATCCGCCACTGTGTTGGTGCATGTAAAAACTGTACTAAGATTCGGTTACATTAACTGTATTAGTATGAGAAAAATGGTGAGGTCTTATTAAGAGAAGTTGACCGTGGACATAGTTGTGTTGGCTTTTCTATCTGTGTAATGTTGTGTTGGGTTGCTGTACGCCTGTATTTCAAGTACATAATTACTTGATATACTTTGTCGACGGTCATTGTAGTATCTAAGCAATCAAATGTTCTTTGCACTTTCAGACTATTGATATAACTACATCATCAACGTATTGAACCGAGAAAGCATAGATACCTTAACTGTCTCGGTTGTCGTTAATATAAAAATCATTAAAAGGTGTGAAATTGACTTGCCAGTTCTTTTTTGCGAAGGTTTTGCCGAACTGGTGAGAGAGATATTCTTCATATATCGTCACAAGAACAAGTAATTGTCATTGTTGAAAAATTAATATTTGGATTCGAATTTAAAAGTTTCGTACCTAGCAATGTCCACAACGAATTAAAATAAAAGCCCCTTTAAAAGGTATGCTCTTGAAGAATTATCTAGGGCAGCTCAGTGGTGGAGGCAAAAGGTCGTCCTTGAAAACCAACCGTGAATATTTAATGAGAAAAACCGTACTTTTTGATATTTCGAGGAATAATGACGGACCAACTGATCGAGAGGGCTCGCCAAAAGGATAAGGAAAAAGTGAAATGCAATTTGCCGATTTAAAGTCCCTTTTTTTGGTTTTGTTTAAGAACTTTGTGAGGTGTAGACTGGGTATCCCTGAAGGTCTTGTGGCGTAATTGACGTATCAGTGGAAGACCTGTGTTTAAAAAGATATTTTTGTGAAGAGCACAGACTTTTCAAAGCTCATTGGATTTGGTAGGTTTATCC
Organism: Marasmarcha lunaedactyla; assembly: GCA_923062675.1. Taxonomy (NCBI): domain Eukaryota; kingdom Metazoa; phylum Arthropoda; class Insecta; order Lepidoptera; family Pterophoridae; genus Marasmarcha; species Marasmarcha lunaedactyla. The sequence goes on from OV281344.1 coordinate 5,951,982, forward strand.
AACTTTTTTGTAGATTACATTTTTTTTATTTTGAATATTGACATTTACGCATTCTTATATATGTTTTTAGTGTATCAACACACACAAGTTCTTACTGTAACCTCGTTTAAGCTAGATAATTGATCTACAAGTTCCGAGCATTAAATATTTATGAATTTCTTTGTTGTAGGTATTCAAGGTCCCATCGTAATTTTCTGTGTGACAAAATGTATAGAAAATGTTATTATCTAAGTATCTTAAATTAAGTACATATGTATTGTATATATTGTGTTTTATTATTATTATATTATATATTATATTATTGTGTGTTTATTATGGATTTTAAACGTACCCAATTGTCCCGGTTATGCCTGCGTTTAAATCCGAATTAACTGGATGTCAAGTGCTCTGAAGCTTTTCTAAGAAGAGTGAATGGAAACTCCTTGAATAGGGGTGTAACATCCTTGTCTTCATTGTCACTTTACTTCAATTACGATGGAAGGGAAATGCCATGGCAACAAACGCTCAAATATAAGTGCTATTACTTGCTTATAACCCAAAGTAAATTTTTCTTTAGCTTCCAAACAAAATTCACTTACTACCAACAGACTGTGATTTACTAAAAATATTAATAGAAAACTTGAAATGTGCAACATGAACCAATTTTCCTTGAAATATAGATGGATGTGAGGAATACAGTCGGTTTCCAATTATTAATACAAACCATCGGCTCATATAAACATGTTTAGTTATTTCATGTCGTCTAGGGATGACCCTTCAGATGAATTTTATAGTAAGTAAGTAAGGGCCGTTACCTAAATGACTCCCAAAGGTAGCGATCTTATAGTAAAATAACTTTTGCTGACCCTTAAAATGAGCCGTTCGACTAAGAAGACGTTTTATTTAGTTTTTACGTGACGTTTACAAACTTATACTTTAGATGCAATGAATTTTCTTCATAACAGTTTTATTTCTATTCGATTTTATCATGTAGTCAATAGTTTCTTATATTCCTATGTATATTTTGAAATCAATACCAAAATTTGGGAATCTCATGTTGCTTGGAATGAATTGTAACAAGTACGACAGGCAACAGTGAAATTGGGTCTCAAACTACTTATCCAAATTATTGAGGTCGTACTGAACGTGGAGACTATAGTTAATGTAAGTAGGACAAGCAATTCTCGACGCAATAGGGTGAAAATTCTGTTTTGTACAGCTACTCACCGATAGATGGCGGTTACCTTAAATTAATGTATCTTTGTGTGTATGATAAAAGCTTATTACGTAAATGATAATACAGCTTTTATATATAATGAGTAATAAATAATAAATTTAAATGCTTTCAGTATACGAACATTATACATTATATAGACATATTTGACGGCCGAGTAGCGTAGTGGTCAGTAGCCCTGTCTCATACGCCGGAGGTCCCAGGTTCGAGTCCTGGCCGGGGCATTCATCTTTCATTCGGGGCGTTCATCTGTGATGAACACAGATGTTTGTTCTCGGGTCATGGTTGTTGATATTTATATATTTATGTTTATTAAGCTCTGCTTACTTTGGGGCCATACAGTTGGTGTGTTTGTCTGGGGATTATTATTATTATTATTATTATTACATAAGTAAAGACGTGCTTATCAGATAATTTTATTCAATAATTTAAGACAAAAGAAAATACTTTCATACATATTTAAATATAGAACATATGGAAATAGCTTAACAAACGCGTAAGGAAGGAATTATTTCAGGAACACTTAACCTCTTTGTTTATGACAACGGAGATCTAAATTCGGAAACACTGGATTGGGAACAATAAATTTGTGGGTTCTATGAGGAAGAAGCTTGGGATTTATGTTGAGATGTGAGGACTGAATAGCATTTTGCTAATCTTGCACATAAGTTTTCAAACTTGTATAATAAGATAAAATATTTTAACATGAAACATAAATAATCAATCTTAATATTAAACGATGTGAGGTAAATCTTTAACTTAAGCAACTGTAAATTTAAAAATTCTTAAAACGGGAACTTTAATATAATCATAACGTCGAAAGAAGAAAAGCCTAAAGTTCAATCTATAAATCTTGAAGATAACATATTATTTCCTATACTTCTATACTCTAACTTCTATACGTAATAACAATGTAAATAACCTAGAGTAAACCTCTACCAGGCTGTCAAATATTACTAATTCGCAAGTTACATCAAATGTCTGAAAAAGTCTACAACATCCCTCATTAAACACTCTATATAGCGCTACAAAAAATCTGCAATTTCCAAACATCTCTTCCTTCAAAATAGCAAATCTTATTTATACAGCTTTATTTGAAAAGTACAAAAAAATTTCCACCCAGATTAAAAATTACTTAAAACAATTTATATTTCAATAACTACACTCTATTTACAGCTAGGACAATTTGTTGTCTGCGTCTCGGCGGATATGTTAATCTGTCGCTTACGCCATATTCACCCGACAGGGGGCGCCCTCGTCGCACAATTAAAATATGCAAATGAAAGATATTACCCACTACTTTCCGTTCTGCCTCGATGGCGTAGGAATCAATACAGATGCAAAGTGTAGGGTGTATGATGACCCTGACTTAAAATACCCTTAGGGCGTGTTTTGTTTGTTTACTGACTCAATCTTTATTTGAACGACTGTTTTGATGTTTAATTTGTTTAGGTGGCTTACGTAGCTGGAATGAATGAACGACCTTGCATACTTTCGATTATTCTAAAGTGAAAGCAAGATTTTTGACTCAGAACAAGACTCCTTGAGTCGTACTTACTTATTACCTGAAAGGTTCATTGTAAGTCCCTCTGCTAAGCTTACGAAAGCTCTTGGTCTAAACTCTCTTGCTACAAAACGTACGGTTTTTGGTAAAACTGGTCAAAGGTTGACACTAAGTTAGTTTTCCGCTACAGATTCAGGTTTTCTTTAAGTCTAATAATTTGATGAATTTTTAATACGACCTAAAATTAATAATGATTTCGTTTCAAATTTAGAAGTTCACCAATAAAATTTTCTGTTATAGTTTTCCTGCGAACCGGACGCTCTGAGTTTCAATGAATCTCTAAAAAATATTTCCTACCTGCTAAAAAACCAGCACTACCAAGAGCTCAGCAAAGCTGCAGAGTTAACTTAAAGGCGATAAACGCGTAACTTACACAGATAGTGTCGACTCCTCGTAGCGCTCGTGTGGAAATTAATAATATGGAAATTTCAGTTGTAGGCAAAGCTGAACTGGTGTTTAGGGTGCTCTGTAATGAAAGTAACCTACACAGTAAAGGGGGTTCGAATATTGAACTTGGATTACTGACATTATTTTCTTCTTATATTTAAAGGATACAATTTATTTTATGTTCTCAGATCATTTTTATAGTGAGACAAACAATAGAAAGTTTAGACGAGAGAGAAGAAAAGATTAGACGACGAAACAGCCTTTTTATGTTTTTATCATGAGCTTGTCAAAAAATACATATAACAAAAAATAATTAAGAGATATTAAACAAGCCCAAAGGAAATTAAATATCCTATGACTATATTGAATCAGGTATATTTAGAACAATGTGTGACACAGGGAAAATATAGCAAACCTAAAATAAAACTAAAATAAATTCCGCAATCTACAACACAACTTTATCCGTCATTTAGCAGTTCCACCTTTAGTCGTACGGTTTGAACCTGCACCTTGAAAGTCAGCAATCAAGGTCATCCTTATGATCGCAATAGAGCTCAAGGCAAAACATAAGGAGAGTCCTGACATTCTCTAACTAGTGTTCACTGATATCATCAACTAACCAATATAAAATAGTACCCGAAAGATTATTAAAATGTGACATGAGTCCATTGCTTCGTCTTGTCATATCACACTTTATTTGAACGACCCCTTCCATACCGTCTATGTGAAATCATTACAACCCACACAAGACTCCGTGAGTCATTCGTATAACCTTTCTGCATTTTACAGGAATCAAAACGTACTAAATATCCCACTGTTGCCTGAAGCGCTTCACTGTGCACTCCATGTAGGTATTCATTGCAACATCTATGTCCAATTAAAACACGCGTAGATAATAAATGCAATAACTGCGCAATATGACCGGTGGGGTGGCTGTTGCTGTACATCCGTTGATTTGTTGTGGAGTACAGAACTGGTGGAGTTACGTTGGGAAGATGCATCGCCCCACTACTCTTTTCATGGTCGATCCGACCGGTAAAAAGAAGTGCGTATTTTCATGAATGGCATTCACTATACACTATATAAATTTTATTTAATAACAACCAATCCTACTTAAGAGATAGATTCTGAATATCAATTAATATTTTTTATTCACTAGCTAGAGTAATAGCTTCATAAAGCGGACTTTATCCAAGCTGAAAAACCATGAAAAAGCGAATCAAAATTGAAAATTAAAATGTTATTTGCAATTTTTTGCATTGATAAAGTATACATACAAAGTCCTTACACCTATCAATCGTACGTGCATATTGCCAAACTATATACATATATACACTCGTATATATGTATACTATGTAAACAAGGAGCCAGGCATCCTCCCTTTCAGATAGGTTACGTTTTCTGTTACTATTACTGATATAATTGTTATTGAAATTAAAAGCATATCAAAAGTTTATCAAAGTTATAAAACTTTGATAAATTAAATTAAAAAACTTTGGTGTAATGATATTTCTAAGCCTATAATTTATACGGACAGTTTATATTTTTTTGGAACCGAAGAAAAGATTTTCAGCTTTCCGTACCACCTGAAAAAAAGCAATGATGAAGATGTTCTACTATCATATACTAGTATATTAAGGAGCTACTTTCACTCTATTATTAAAACCTCCTCGACTCTCCCTCAGAATGCAATTCAAAAGTGCTAAACTACACTCCACACCGCATCAGCTCGTTGATTTGCTGTAATTGATCGCCCGGGGCACATGGGGCATGCCGCGTGGATTACGTAGGTAAACCTTTTTGAAAGCGATTTTCATTATTATGTGATTTGGTAACTGACATGATTATTTTGGTATTTCAGGACTAATATAAGAGCCTTTAGTCACACAAGGCTGAGTGACCGAGATTTTTGTGTAGACCGTTTTACATTGGACATCTCATCTTGTTGCATTAGGCATCTTTTGGCTGAAGAAAGGGGCTTTTTGAAGACACTTTCTGTCGATGTATGATGAAACGTGAAGATAAAGACCAGAATGGTATAAGCGGTGCTTAGAGTTATGGGTTTACTCTATGCTTGATGACCACGAGGTTTGTCCAGCTAAGGTTGATGTTTTGCCTTAAAAGTCATCGCTATTTTTTACGTGATGGCCGATTGGCGTAGTGAATACTAGCCCTACCCTGAGGCAGCATATGAACGCTGGACGTCCTAGGTTCGAGCCTGGTCGGTGCATTCATTTGTGTGATAAAGGCAGATGTTTATTCTCAGGTCATGGTTGTTTATATTTGTATACATGTATGTTTATTCTGAGTTCCGCCCTTGTTGTAGGAATACGATACCTGCTCCTTTAAACTGAAACACGATATAATAATTAAAAAATGAGATGGCCACAACTGCATACTCTTTCATCCCAAAGTTTGTTTTGTAATTCTCTCTGTCGTCACTGAAAGACAGATCAAACGTTACTACGTCACGACTGTGACCTTTATCAGCCTCCGCAGACGTAGGCGTAACCACTTGTTCAGTCGATACTCGTAGAAAATGAAAGTACTTTATCTGAAAATATGGGTATGTGATTTAAATGGTAAAAAAGTTTAAGTAAAAGGTAAAGGTTGTTAATAATATTGAATTAAAATATTCAGAAAAAAACTGATCGCAGGTCGAGGTTTGAAGAATGCAATGAAAGCCCTGCAAAGCCCTCAGGAGAGGTCGCACTAACTTCGTCTTGCATCGGAACATTTTTTTTAACCGAAAGCATCAAATCGCCAATCAGTAAGATACTTATTACAAACTGTAGTCAGATTCTTTGGTGATAATACTAAATACAGACTCACCGAAAACCTGTGAGACCTTATTCTCTTCGTATATGTATCAGCAAAAAGTACTAAATCGCGTATCATCTTTCCAAGCCCAAAAGTTATACGCAGATTTCAAAAGGATCATTTCATTTCATGGCTTCCGTACCGCACACGTCAATACAGCGACATCCGAGGACAAACTTGGGCCCTTCTACCTGTGTGCTTAAGTATTGTCTAGATAAGTTTAGCTGAAGCACGGATAGTTATACCAAGCATCCGAACTTAGGAGCTGTAAAGTTTTGCTAGCTTCTAAGTATTAATTATTACCTCGAGTTAGTTTAGGAATATTGAGTAATATTAAGCAATAAAAGTGATTTTGAGTTGTTTTTAAGTTATATGTGTAACATTTCGTCGCAAATATATCAAAGAAAAGATCGAAAAAATTTTCTATCAGGTATATTCACTATTTTTGCGTCTTAGAATTGCGCTGCGCCGTCATGGGAGATGTATGTACACGTTGTTTATATGAAAACTTCAAACTTAGATCAAGATTACTTTTAAATTTTTATAAATAACTAATTAATTTGAAAATTACATTTATTATTATTATTTTGTGTTTTATGGCAATCAACTGTTGTTACTACGTAAATAACTATTTCTGCCAATTTCAATTATTAGTATAATAAAAGAATTAATAAAATTGAAACATTGCTTTCAAGACTTGTCATCAAATATTGACTCAATACATTTCTTTAAGAATCTTAATATAAAAACAAATCTGACAGACGTATAAAAAAAGTATGTCATTACAATTTTATATCAATATCTAGACAGCAAAAATGAGGGCAAATGCACAGCGTTACAGATTGGACAAACTACTGAAATTAACTTTTTTTTTTCACCTAAGCAAAGCTTTTAGGTGCTCTTCTCGTGGAGAGAGGTGGGAAATGCTTATGCATGCCACGCAGCAGATGTGGGAATCACTCTCTAGTAGAGTTCCTGGCCATTAAAACCCACCTGTACGGCTCTGGCAATCTTTGCCTCACTTTGACGCAACAGCCATTTAGGGAAGAGGCTGCACAAGCGGGGACCCTAACGGGTCATCTGCTAGGAAATAGCATAATATATTGCACGTATGGTGCTCGCGGAGGACTTCAATTGTACAATTTATCTAATCTCTGTACATCTGTATATGTAAAAATGTATGTTGCTCAATAAAGATTTATTATTGATTTTTATATTTTCTTATAATTAATAGGAGCCTAAGTCAAGTGTTATTGTTATTATCTAAACAAATTTAAAAAGCTATATTTATATACCTTTTTTTATCATGTGAGGGGGTAGCAACCTCTCCTGTTAAAGTAAATCAAGACGCAATCAACTGTTGCTTCTCTATTACAACCAGGACCGTCTGCTTAACGTGCTCTCCGAAGCTCTTATTTTAAGTTGCAGATTAGCAAACTCCTGTGATTTAATACAATATAACCTACATTCAGTTTCTGAGATAAACCGAATTTCAGAAAAGTAAATCAAAATCAAACAAAATATTAATCTATAAATAAGCAACACCGAACTAAACTAAATTGTCGCGGATCTATTCAGCGTGATAACATTGATCCTCAATTGCATTCGTGGGTCCAGCTGGGGGTGCATATGTCTCAGGGGTGGCTGACCAAGGGTTATAATCCGGGGAAAAAATACCCCGCCTCGTGCCAAAGTAATTGAAAAATACTAGTGTTGTGCTCTTCTTGAGTTATATCTTGATTTTGTTTAGTTGGTAAGAGTGATTGATTTTTTGGGGTTATGTGACTCTGTATAAGTATTAAGCGATTTTTATGTTTACTGAATTATGTTTTGATGGCGGTATCAGCAGCAGTGTTATATCTAAAAAAACTATTGGGTTTTGTTAAGTTTTGTAATAATGGGAATGACTATTCCAAGGAAAATATACCTATTAAATGACTTAAAAAAATGTTATGAGGTAGCTCTTTCAATAGTCTATTTAAGACACAAATAAGTGCTTTTAATAAATGTAGTTCCATGTAAGAGTTTTTTAAACCAAATAAAAGCTAACATGTTAATTACTTAATAGTGTCATTGTATACTTTGATACACTACCATACACTTTGTTACCAATTTAAAAAAAAAACAAATTTACAAAATATTTACATCTCATACAGACAAGATGGGCTTATTCTTATTAATCTTAGCACTTAGAAGCGATTTATTCTAATAGAAATAGAAATAGTAATCGTAAAAAATATTAATTAAATACAGGTAATTAAAATTTGGTAATGTAAACAAATATTTCATATTCTGAGTTCACTAAAAGTATAGATTTTTGAAATGTAGATTTTTAATTATTATCGCAGGATTTTTTTAAAATTATATCCTTGTTTTTCACTGATTTTTGTACATCGCATCGAACTTACACTCCATTCTTAACCCTAAATCGTCTTTACTTTACAAGTTTTAAATAATTGTCACCGATCACTCTCAACTAGTTCAACGCAATAACTCAAAAGCTAATAAGCACCAAACAAACTTCAACCATTTACCCCTGTGTTAAAGTTCATAATCAATTAGCTCCTGTCATCAGAATGATCTGCCAGTATTATTAGGACGTATTCACAGGTAATTAAGGTGTCAACAGAGGTAACTCGACGTGATTGGTTACTCTGAACAATGACAGATATATGACATTTGAGATAAACAAAGAGAAGATAATATTCAATTTAGTGGATTTAGTGATACAATAAGAACTGCGTCTCACAAAAGTAAGATACGCTTGAGTATATATTGTTAACTACCAGGGAAAACAAAATGAACTACAAGTCTGTGTTATATTAGTGCAATATAGCTACTTAAGTGTCAAGGCGTGGATTAAGTACATACCTTTTGAAACGGCAATTGAGTTAAAAACTAACTAGAATATCTCTTGCTCAAAATAAAATACAACAAAATTATTTCAAGCATTTCTTAGTGTGTGCAATAACCTGTGTGTGAAACTCCCATCAAACGAAAATTTTAGCATATTCTTATGACGGAAAATATAAGAAATTTGACGAAGATTGCACAAGAATTTTTGGGGTTCACAGCTAGTGTGACCCCATTATATAATGTTTATAATTTCAAAATCATGTATATTTTTTGACTGTTGGATAAAATCTTGTAATACAATAGAATTAGTCATATTATAATATAATAAACACAGGGAAAAAAATACTGTGCCGTACTCATTAAAAAGCTTTTCAACACTTGCCGCCTCGATTACTTTTTTAAAATTCGAATAATCAAGTAATCGATATTGTGATTCAGCATGCAGGCGAGTTATCTATCGATTTTTAATTTATGTTATTTACATAAGCGATATCACTTCAATCCAAGTGAGATAATTGTGTTTTTGCGACTTTGATATAAAATACTGGATGTGCCATATCGTGGCTTTACTAACTACACCGCTCAAGTCATTTTCCTTCACTTTTCAGGAGACAATAAAAACTTCATTATTTCGTCATTAATTGTCAAAATTATGTTTTTTATACCTAATGGATAATAATAGAAAAGTAAATCTGAAAATAACACCGAATACAAATTTTTTTTTGTATTTTGCAATAAAAATGACTTGGGCGGTATTCATAGATAAAATATCTTGACTTACGCTGTGTTGATATGAAAACAAGTTATTTATTATGAAAGTAAAATCTTTATTTAAAAACAGAAATATCGCATTTTCACTATTAATAAAAAAATAAAATTACTTCTTCACTTAAAATTATACAAACAAAACATAAATCTCTCAAACTTTATCGAGAATGAGGTAAACTATCGTAATATTGATGACAAGAACCAGGAAGAACACCTTTTAAGTCCTGCAAATCATCAAATTTTCGCTTGGTTATAGGCATGCGTGATGTATAAAGTTTAGGAAGTTCTTCTATCCTTTTGATTTTATTCAGAGGGGAAGAACGTTGAGGGATTGGCTGTATCTGATCATCAAAATTGAGTTTAAACCAAAGTGTACCATCAGGTCTATGTTCTAACATTCGTATATCAGTAACAACAGGATCGTGGGGTTTTCTTCCAGGCCGAATCGATTTATAAATCATATCCTGAGAAAAATCTGTGAAGAAAGAGAAATCAAGAAGTATTGACTTGTAAGGCTTTGAGGTTCTAGCTGTTGTACAAATTCTTGAGTACTGCTCTGGTAAGTAGATTTCTTTTCCTTTTAATTTGCATTCAATTGCGCTGTGCACTGAATCACACTCCATTTGAGTGTGGCCTTTCTCGAGATATTTTTGAGTAATCGTAGTCTTAAAATCAATGGCTAAACGCAAAAGAGCACTACTTAAAATAGAGTTATGATTTTGTGCACAGCAGCCATCAGAGTACAGTACCACTGGGATACAGTTTTTGGTCAAAAGCTTTCTCAGGTGGTCAATCAAACATGAAGCAAAAACGGATGCTTCTAATGTGCAATTTGTTCCATCAAACCAAAAACAGATTGGTGGCCAAGTTGTACAGGGTGAAATTATGTACACATAGTTTCATTTTGTAGTAGATTGCGCTCGCTTTTTAGTATGGTGCTAATTTTACGGATTGCAGGTCTTGCGTGAAAACATGAATATTTCCAGTTTCAGCTTTCGTTTTATCGCACTGTTTCTCAGATCTGGCTCTATCTTTCTTAGCAATATGCTGTGTATATTGGTCTTCATTTATGTTGCCTGTCTTGTAGCTGCAGCAAAGATCACATTGATCATTTTTTGGCTGGAATAGTGACAAGTTTTTTCTTAAGAAAACCATTTCAAATGTTTTGCGACTCAGGTATTCAACACCATCAAATTCACTTTTTCTTTTATATTCTTTATAAAGTTGTGTTTGGCTTTCAAATATGGGTTCTAAATATTCCCTGGATGTAGTAGCTCTGCAGTAATGAGATGGCATTTTCGGGATGCTATCTAAATATTGCTCTAGGTATTGATGACGATCGGCTTTTTTATTACAGACAGAAGAATGAGGGGGCATGGCACAATCGGTCTTTTCCCGCCAGTACCTTACAAACCAATCTTTAATGCCCAATGTTTGCAGGAACATTTTTTTACAGACCTGAATACGATTATTATTTATCGTCAAAAAATATTCCCGACCCTCACTTCTTTTCGATTCAGCGCTTTTCGTTACTTTTTTCTATAAACTAGTAACATGGCTACAGATGTATGTTCTCCGTTGTTCCCAGTTCATTTTTTTCCAGAAATTATCGAATAATCCCTGCCTAGATACTTCAGTAATAATATGACAACCTCTGAACTTCGATTTTAGACAATAATTTGACTTGCAAGTTGGTTTCATTGATCGAGCAGGTCTAAATACATCTTGGATCACTTTAAACTTTTCTTGCTTTTTTGCTTTTCTATCACGCCGGTATCCCAGGTAATTTTCTCCCTTCATTCTGTTTTTTTGATTAATATTTTTTTTCCAATTTCTGGAATCCATAAGAGCCTTATTTTTGCGTAGCTTGGTACTGTGAGATTCCCATAAAATGTGACATCGCTCAATATGGTAACTTTTGGGGCACTGCTAAGCCCAGCAGTCGAGGATGTCTGAATAGATACTGTAGGCGATGGATTAATAGCTCCTTGTGTATTAACAGTAGATTCATTAATCGCCATGACATTTTGTTCTTCCGTAGTCACCAGGGTTAACTGGCAAGTACTTGGGGAAGCATTGTCGGTTGAAATTGTCATATCAAGTTGGGTAGGTTCCAAAGCTGGTATAGGATACAAGACATCACCAACTTGTTCTACCCACTGAAGATTGAATATGTCAATATTTTCAATATCTGTACTTGTGTTTTGTTCTGAAACAAAGCAGTGAAGGAAGAAAAAGGCGTAGCATTGCGTGGAAAGTGATAAGAGTGAGAAGCATGTTAAGTTATTCCCATAGAACCCTAGTTAGAAAAGGATAGTTTTTTTAACTGATGAAGTTATTTACCAGTATTTGATTTATTTATAAACATAAGATGACCAAAGCCTGGGACCTCCGGTGTATGAGGCAGGCCTACGCCACTTGGCCGTCTGATTATAAAATGATTTCAGATCGTTCACACAATAGAACCTACTGGCAACAATTAGGACGATTGAAGAGCTCAGGGAGTGGACGTTGAGCGCTATGCAGCAAGTTAAAATAAACGCAATCTCTCGTATTACCATTCAGAAATGCATTGAGAACCGAAGCTCTCATTTTGAGCAAGACCTAAATATAACAATTTTATAATTAATTTTTAATTTATTTATGTAATTTTCACTTCTTCTCAATTACTTTTCTCGAAAAGCTGCTTTCTGTGGTCGTAACCTTTTCTTATTAATAGATACCTGTTTAATTTTTGAGTTAACATTTGCACCATTTTAGGAAGCTATTAAAATGAGGAATTTACTGAAGTATTTCCTACGATACCCTTTATACTTACAGGTTTTTATGCGCGAAATTTATTGGCATGAATGTTGTTGTTTTATTTTTAATATTTTGCGTTCTCTAATTCTTTAGCATCAAATTTTATTATGTTACTTTAGCTTTATGATACTTCGAGGAAATATTGAAAGGCTACTGTCACACTTTTTTGGATACAATAGGAAACATTTTGCCATACGTAAAAATTAAAATAAGCTCTCATTTAACATCCCAAAAGGAATACATCGAATCATCAGTAACACTTCATATAAAGATAAATTGCAGTGGAGTAGACAATATTAATGTCTTGGTTTACATTTATTCACAAGAATATTCTTCATTAGTTACAATAGTTACAAATTCCAATTGTATAATAATAAAAGCTCTAAATCCGTTAAATAATTTGTTAGTTATTGTTTTAAAATCGTAGTTATAATAAAGATATATAAATTATAATGATCATACGAGTATTAACACTACAAAACCAAAGTGAAGTGAATTTTCTTCTAGAAAATCTTAGAATATTTTTAAAATGATGTGAAGTTTAAAATATATTTTCCATTTGGTTTCAAACCGTGTCACTTCCGTAACTCTACATCCATGTTTAGTTTCGCCGACAGGCGGGAGCCAATTGAGTTACTCCACCATTATTGCTCAGAACGCCTTCCTAGGGCTGTGTCGTTCAATGCACATATCACTTATATTTATGTCAACACAATACTGAATTATAACATACATGAGAGAGGATTTAGTGGTTTGAAGATAGATACTGTTTGTGGATTGGTAGTTGAAATAGAATAGGCAGTAGATTCCAGTATATTTAACTTCATTTTGTGTAAAACATCCTTTAGTACTTATATTAATCGCTGTTATCATGAAAGCTTAAGTATATCCTATTAATGATATTCTATTCCAATAATTATCTTAATATTTAAAAACATAAAAAGTTTTTTTTGTTTACGTGTGAATCAATCAACTCTAAAAGCATGCAGGACTCATAGAGTAAGTAACTTACAACCACAAAAAAGTATTATTCCTAAAGGGAAACATTCAAGTATTTCGTAATACACACTTGAATACCTACGTCAAACTAGGTTTCGTCGCCATTTGCTGACCTTTGTATTCAATAAAATATTTAATTAAACAAACATCAAGAACAAAACCCAAGTGAAACCACAACAATGAGAACGTAACATTTCAGTAAAGTTCTTCAACAAAAGTACGAAAACTTTACGTAAGTTCCTTCAAAACCAAAGATTGCCTAAGAGTTTTCCAAAATAATGGAAATTTAACTACAACAGGAGTGATGGAAAACAATACCCTTTTTACGTAAAACAACTTTTGTTCCATAGATGCAAGCAGTTGAAGAAATCACTTAGAAAAGTTTCAGTTTTCAATAAACTGTTATTGATCTTAATATTTTTTAAACATTTTGTTTTCTATAAATAGACAACAAAACAAAGCTACGTTAGTTAAGAGTATACCTTCGGAAGAACTTTATGTAAGACTTAAGTTTAATTATAAAAATAAAAATAATTTGATGGATATCTTTCAAACAAATATGTAAAATGGGTTTAAACAACCTGAATCCTCTGACTTAGGTCAAACGTCAAAATACTTTTATGTCTTAGCTTTCACATACTTTGTATCTTAATTAAGATCAATAAAACCATTCAAAATTCTACGTAAATCAATGCCTTATTAGTCAACTTCAAGTGTTACAAATACGATAACCTAACTAATAAATACCAAAGGAATGTAAACCATTCCAAATAAACGAGTGAGCCCGCATCGCGTGCCCAAACAATCGACTCAGTATCGGTATTAATAAAAATATATCACTCTTCAAGATCCCCCTCCCCTCCCCGCAATAACACGCATATCGCCACTATAACCTAAATAGGTTATACAATTACACATCACGCTTCATTGTCGTGATAAATACTTTCTCACACTTATCATTTACCGAATCTACGCCACTGTCCATTTTAGATAATGGTGCAACGGGGACAGAAGATACGTGAAAGGTGCAGGTACGAGAAGGGCAGAAACACACCAACGTATATTATTATAGTGTCCACAAGCCAAGCGGATATTGATTATCTGCCACAGTTGAGAGCCACCGACCCCCTCCCACTCAACCGTACGCTTTCTGTACCATCCGAATCACGATATAGAAAATTTCCACCGTAAGTTTGACGCAAAATGGTGCATTTTCCTGCCACGGTGCTTGGAAACATCACCCCTTTTCACGTTTCGCAACGTTTTCAATATTTGATCTCTGTCTAACTGAGCGACTACAGTGTGATTGCAATATCGCTGTCTCGTTCAAACACATTTCGTAATCATTCTTGATGCATTCCTGAGAAACGATTTTCCCGCGGTACTCGCGATTGTGCTCTTATTCGAAATATAAATAAAAAAATACTATTTAAATGGAATTATACGTTTCGCAGTTTGATGCAAATACAGTGATACTTTTATATGTTGAGATCTTTGATTTTGTTTGGTGTTTATTTTTATTTATTATTTTATTTAACAAAAGACAATTTTTTTCTATTATTCCAACTTTAAGTCGGTTATAGTAATTAATTGTAAATAAATAAATAAAATACCTACTCAACATGAGTTAAAAAGCTAGAAACGTGAATCTGTAAACAATATTATATTTAAAAAAATAATCAAAGTATAATGTTATTCAAGTCAAGTCCACAAAACAAGTCTCGCAGGATTCACCTCTAACTTAAAAGCATAGCATGTCTAGACACAACTAGCGAACAAATTCTGTACTACAAAACTTTCGTGGGGCAAGGGACTCACCACACACAGTTCATTTCATTTGTGTGCACGTACAAACTGTGAAAAATTGCCTCTACATTTGTGTGAAAATCGCACACTAAAGTAATTGACGCGTCATTGGAGAGCATCATGAATGTGTGCGTAGGGGAGTCAGGCCAAAAAGGGGTCGATTCGTGAACTAAATAGCTTAGTGTTAACACATATTGACATCAAATTCACCGCGATGTTATCATTTATTCAGGTAACAATAAATTCATTGTGCTTTTCGTTATGGTTTAGGTTATAAATAAATTTGCGTGTCGTCTAATTTCAAAGTGGGATGGATGCTTTTTACAGCGAGCGTGGCAACGATTAATTATTTTTGTCGCCTTGTTTATATAGCGTTGACTTTACTTTCGAGTTATTACGAATTTTAATTGCCGTCGCTCTCACCAGCTTTCAGAGCTATTTAGCGATGCTTTGTAATTAAATTTATGACAAAAATTTATGAGTTACACTAATTTTAAGAGGGTTTATAATGGAATATTTCGTTTATTTTTACGTTGTAATGGTTACCTGTTCTGATTCATGGAGAGATTCTATAGTCTGTTTATTGTGATTTCCAAAATGAACGTGCATAGTTATAATTCCGTTTAGGAGAGGATACATTCCCAATAAAATACAAAGTTAATTGACTTGTACCTAAATAGTTTCTTAATAGGTGGGTCCTGCACTCATTTGAAGCCTGATTACTTAATAATTAAATGCCTAGTTTAATAAATTAGGAAACAATTATAAATAAGATTGTAGAAGTGAGTAGAATTTCAAGTTATTCAATATTTACGATACCATGATACTTGAACATAGTCCAAGTTTGCTGCCTACATTGCATGCTGTAGCAGTGTTCAGTATTAACCTACACTAAGTACATATAAACTTTGGCTTATATTATTCAAAGCATGAATAGCATGCACACGTATGTATTCTGGTACTTTTAATAATTTATGTTCACAATGTATGGTACGTTGTAATTACAATTGTATTGTTCTGTCTAAAAAGATTAAAATAATTATCTTAAATTTTGATAGATACACTGTTTTCACTTCAATCGATTATTTAAATATAAAGGTAACTGAGTTCTATTGAAACCCGTAACATTATACGGTTGAGGGTTAGAATTGTGATAATAATAAAATTATGATATTGGCTTTCAATATGAAGTTTCTATATCATAACCTCAGTAAAAAATACACCTATATAAATAAGTGATTACAACAACGTAGACATAATATAAAATTACTAATCAAAACGGCTATAATATTAATAACAAAGGATCCATCACTGAATATCTTAATGAATTCGTAATGAAATTATTGGCCACACACCGAGCTTTAGACACCGCCCCGGCGACGACGAGTTAACCTGCTTAGAGATTGCTTGAGTTTTTTTTATCGATATCGATAGTAATGCTACATTGCGTGGAAGCGTGATGTCTGCTGCTGTGATTTACGAAAAGATCATTTCGGCCGAGTGGCATTCTGGGTGGTAGCACTTCCTCATACGCCGGACGTCCCAGATTCAAGTCAGTTCTGGTGGGGGCATTTTTGTGATGAACACCGATTTTGTGTTTTGTATTTGTTCTCGTGTCAAGATTGTTTATATTTATATATGTATGTTTATTCTGAGTTCCACCCTATCGGTACAATTCACTGTATGGTCATCCAAACAAGCTCTGCTTACTGTGGGGCCATAAAATTGGTGAGTTAGGCCGGCGCCACACTTGACGGAAATTCCGTCGCCGAACTTCTGTGGAAGTCAATCCGTTACCATACACTGCATTATTATCAGTGGATTGCACGCGGATTATCATTCGACTGCCAGCGCTTATACGGTGTGGTCGTAATGGATCTGATAGAAGTGATAGCTATTTATGAGGCGTTAGAAGAAGAATGAAAAAGAAAGCGTTAATATCGGGTGCATCCCTTAAATACTCTAGACTAGAAATTGGGCAATTTCATACCTTGTACTTAAATGCAATTAAGACATTATCAAGATAAAGCATTCGAATATTATCGAATGTCCACAAAATCATTTGATGTATTACTGAATTAAAGAAGGATTCTAGAGTCCCAAAGGCAATCCCTATTTTGCACTTCGATAATAAATCGTTCAGTGTCGAACATCCTGCGCATGCGTCGCCGCCGCGAGTAATCCACTGAATGTGGCGCGATGAATACAAATACCTGGAATGCGACCGGAAAATCGGTGCACGGAGGACGGAGCAGACGCGGAGAGCGAGCGGTCCGCCACGGAGCGACCGATCGCCCGCGACGGAACAACGGATCATCCGCGTAGTATGCCCGCTATATGTAATTTATGTGCAATAACATGTAGTAGCGTTCCGTCGTGGAAGTTCAGCGACGGGATTTCCGTCAAATGTGGCGCCGGCCTTAGTCTGGGGATTTATTATTCCTATATTATTATTTTTTTAAATCTCCTAATTCTGATGTAGTGAATTGGTTTTCGTAAAATCTTTAAAAACTTTCAAAAAAAATCTAATGCTAACTAAACTATGGCGTCATAAATTAAAAAACTTACCACATATTTATGTAAGTACGCTAATAAATCAACAAAATTTTTTGTTTTGATCTAACAACTCATAAGGTAGTATTGTCTATTTGACGTATGATAATAGAATTTTATTTCGGAAATCAGGCTCTATTAGTTAGTATTACAATATTTCTTACAGACTAATGTTAGTAGGCACACAGTTAGAAGGCATCATTCACTTTTTATTTGTAAGAGTATGATACCTCATCCAAGCCTGTAGGAAGAGTGAGTCCCGTCGTTTAGAGTCCCAATGTGCTCAGGATGGCGTTGGTGCTGTGGCAAAGTCGGTGTCGCAAAGAATCGCTGCGCGCGTGCATTACCGCCAAGACATCCTGTGTCCGCGCCTCCGCGAACATAGCGGAGGCGCTGCACCACCGCGGCCGCCCCAACATCGCCCTGAACCCGTTGTACTGGACTCTTAGCGCGCTGCACATTCACCGCGAATATCCCACCCATAGCGCACACGTGTACAGTGTTTGACAAAAAGGTACTAATACTAATAGTGAAATCTTTTAGACCAACTCCACACTCTCACATAAATCCTTTGAAAACTATACAGAATGTAATTTAAGAAAATAAATACGATACAGGAAAATAATACTTCCAAGTTTATCGATACCCGACCCACATCACTTCAAACCAGTAGTATCCAGAGAAGCGAGCTACAATAAAACGTACCGAGCTAGCTACAAGCCTGAGCAGTTGCTTGCCACCCACTCCCGTTGGCCCCCTTCTCCCTGACATATGCGCGCACACATGTGCACTGCATACATGCGTCGTAGGGTTGTTTTGGTTTCGGCCACTTTACTGTATAAAATAGTATGTATTAAGTAGTACAATAGAGTTGTGTAAAAAATCTCTGGGACTATATTTGTCTGGATACTATTGCTGTACTTAATTAATACTATGATTTACTTTTAAAAATAAAAAATAAAAGTAACACAAGGTTAATACAAAACTCAATAGTTCGATATAGTAAGAACCCGACCACCACACACTAGAGTTAGTGTCGTAAGCATCAACTTGTTAATATCGATATGGTTAGAACTAAATATCCGAGTGCTATTCTATCACAAATTCGCCTGCAGTGTCATTATTAATGCCATACTGTAGAATACCTGATTGTTGCAGATTATCCATATTTGGTGGATCTTAAAACATATGCTGGTTAATTAGCTTATTAATGGGCAATTCGGAACAAACGATATTACATTACTAAGCATTCATTTATTCAATTGTGGTGATTGATCATTTAATTAAACGACTAAGTATTAAGTCTATTTTCAATTGTTTTCTTCTTTATAGTAAAGACTGTGAAGTATAAAGGCGTTTAAATTGATTGTGCTTGATCGTTTTTTTTTTTCAACATTAAAAACATATCCACAAATGATACCTCAACCATTTTGTTACATAAAAACAATTTCTTCCTATACAAGTTTCTAAAAGCAAATGTCCCATTCTTGGCGTCTACCCGATATGTGGGTAGTCTGAAATAAGTGATGTGACGTCACAAGACTCACAAGCTTGTACAGCCGTAATGTGTAGGTTTTGGGGATTAAGTGCCGTGTCGGGCGGGCGGCGATCAAAAGTGCGTAGATGTGCGTAGATGTGCGTGGGATAAGCTAAATGAAAAGTTATATAGATACAAAATGGCTTTGAGGTTTTGTCTACAGATATTTTTGTATAAATGATATCAGAAATAAAGGCTCCACCTATATGTTTATTTGATCAGTTGACTCTGAAATATCATATTGTTTAACAGTTTACACATTTAATGAGTATAAAAATGCGACCTGATCGACTGCTTTCTAAAGGCTACAAAAAGGTATCTGTTTGTTTACAAACAAACCACTAATAATTCTGAATAGAACAACAATTGTCACGATTCAGAATCATATTTTTCAAGGCCTTTGTTTCGAAAAGGCCTGCAGTACTTGAGCAACCTTCAGGAAGGCTTTGGAGAATATGCCCGGGAAGGGGGAGAGGGAAGAATCATTGTTGAACCCTGAGAAAATTCTTGAGTAGGGTTGTTCTGTTTGGATGTGGTGATTGATGTCAGATTATATATATATATTTTTTTTAATTATTTATAATGTATGCCAGTTTATTTTAAAATATTTTACCCAGGCAAATATATTTGTACATTACTTGTTGGTTTTCTAACTATTGTATAAAAACCAACTGTATGCAACATTTCTTGGTATTTAGCTTATGTTTATTTAGTGTACAGCTTGCTCCATTCCCTCGTCTCCTCTAACATGATTGAGGATGGCAATATTTGGCTCTTTGCCTTCTTGTGGATAAGTTCCGTTAGCTGGAATACATTTATTACAAAGGAAAATTACATTTATACATTTGGATGAAATAACAATTAGAAAATGAAAAATTTGTTTATGTCTTCTGTGTTTTATTCGTGTAAGTTATTAAAATTCTTGACGAATTTTAACTAGACACAAATTTTTAGGCGATAGGTTTAGTTAGAAACATACACAGATTTCCGATTCCGAGAGTAAATTTATATTTACTAATAATAAATTTTATCTACTTATAGAGATGACGCCTAAAAAGCTTTCAAAAACGCAAGTATTCATGTCACCCTACCTCCAACCCTCCGCCTGTCTCTACACCAAATTCACGTCAGCCAAGTATTACCTTAGCTCTGTCCCGGCGTGAAAAAGCACAAACAAACACACTTTCACATTTATAATATTAGAATGAATATTTTCAGAACTCATAAAGCGTTCAGGTTAGGAGCGAACCTAATACCCGTCTGTGGGGTGGCGACGTAATGATCAAAACTCCTCCAATACTGCGCCGCTATGAGACTTACCGTAATAATTTATTCAACGTACAGTCCTCCGAACAAATCTACTTGTTAGCAATTTTTGTCTTTTTATAGATAATCAACTGGAGAAATAACTGATATTGTAATTGAAGTCAAATAATTGTCGTTATTGTTTGTTGTCAACGTTTAATTAAAAAAAAATTTAATCAATTAATATAAACAGAGTACAAATTCATATAAAACATCAAAGAAAATTGCGTATTTCAAAATTACAAGTTGAGCGGAGCCTGCAAAGGGTATGCCGAAATGGCGGCGCAGTATAGATGAAAAGATGAAAGACATGCGGATAGCTGCTGTCGTTGCAATGAGACCCTGTTTGGTCTACCTATTTCCTTTCTCGGATTTCGGTATATTCATCCTCCAAATACTAAGTATCAACATAACAGTATTATTAAAATAAAGTCTAATAAAGTAAATGTTATACAATACACACACGTTTCTGACCTATTTCCTTGGAATATAAAAATAATATAAAAACAATTACTATTTATTACATCTTTTAAATAAAAACAGTTGTGTTGATAGTTTCAACGCATTTACAACAAACAGTGACAGATCATTTGTATAGGTGTCGGTAATTACAAGATATGTAACAAAACAAAAGATTGGATGAAACACCCATTTACAAAAAATAAATTGCAGGAAAGCTCAAAAATAATAGTTTGCTGAATATTTGGCACTATTATCTGTGAAAATATGGAGAGATACGAAGATCTTTTATAATTTTTAATCTTTTACATATCGTAAAATGAAGAATTTTCTGACAGCTTGGCAAAATAGTAAATAACTTAAACGATAGGTGGCGTTAGTAAAAGTTGCACCTAGTTTTATAGTCATCGTTTATCGTATAAGAAAGGCAAGAACTACGCCTTGGAGCCTGGTCTGTCGTGAATACTTATTTAGAATTATTTTTACAAACATGTAATTAGCAAATATTGTGATATTTTAATTTGCTTTCTGTCTGCTGTCTTATACGATTTATTTGGCCCAGCTTTTCTTAGCGCCATCTATCGAGATAATTGGAACTATTTTTTCATAATTTGATTGAGTTAAATACCCATTACCTCACTAGGAAATCATCAATAAGTATATAATGAGCAAAGTAAAACGACAATATCGAAATATCCTTGCGGCGTGTAACCTATATTAAGTCATGAACAACTTGCTCTATCCTTGACTCAAGTCGAGGCAGCTGGAATATCCGTGGGTTTATACAGAGCTGCACGTTATAAAAAAAATTTTTTATTGATATGCATGGTGTTATATACTTTTTAATTACTTTACAAACGAATCAATTAACAATTTCAAATAAAAATACATCGATATGGAATGGTAAAAAAAAATTTTAATTTAAATTACAATTTAAATTTAAATTTTATAACTACAGTTAATATACTGTATTCGCTTTTTCAAAACTTTTGTGAAAATTGTTTAGGGAACATAACGGTGTTTTTAGCAAAATTAGAGGCTACTATCGATTTCTATCGGAGTGTTTTATAGTTCTGCTAAGTATTTAAATCATTTCAACCAAGGGAGAAGGAAAATTTAAATTGCTGAAGCGAGGTTTGAACCCCATCTCGAAAAATATAGGTGAGGCAGCAAACCACCAATTCAAATAAAGAGGTTAGAACATTTGACTTTGTACTTGCTAGGTAAAATATGCCAGAAAGGTTTGAAGCCAAAACAAAATTTAAATCACAGAGTCACAAAAAGAATAAATTTCTTGCACGTATACGAAAATTAAAGAACTTCAAAACTAATGACTTCATTGTGTGACAGTGGAAGTGACGTACGTGTCTTCTTCAACGACCATCTGACGAGGGAAAATAAAAAAACTGTTATTGGATACGAAACGGCTTGCTACAGACTGTAATTACAAATATATTTGGGTAAGAATTGTGGCATAAAGGTTCGTAAATCTGACACAAGTCCCGTTATGCATATTGGTTCTGTCGAAGATTTAAACAAGATCAAATGAGTGTTACAAATGTCTTCTTTGTTATTCTTTTGTCAATTTATTGTAAGCGTATCGTTAAATTTGTATTTTGTCAGGGAGAGATGAAAGTTGATTTTCTTACACGTTATCCAATGGGAATTGATGATGAATGTTGGCGATTACTTCTTTTACTACAAAAATGATTTCAGTTTTATATTGTCTCTATATATTTAGTTATCTATATATTTTATTGTACATAAATGGCTAATTTGTCAGTGTCGCCGTTTTATCAAAACGTGCGTGGGCTATGTAGTAAAACGTATGAGTTTTATAAAAATGTATTGCTGATGGATTAAAATATTGTGTGTTTGAGTAAAACCTGGCCACTCTCGGGGATATTTAACTCTTAGCTATTTGGTGAACGAGATAAAACCTATCGTTGTGATCGTGAATATGACTCTCGCTCCGATACGATGGGTGGTGGGGTCCTTGTAGCAGTACGTAAACAATTTATTGTTATTAACGTCACAGTTTCGAAATCAAATAACCTTATTTCTTCTGATGTGCTGATATAAGATAAGAATAAGAATATTTCGTACAAATGTAAACTGGCGTGTTGTTACTTTCCGCAGTGTTCATTGCAATATGATGCTGAAATAAACTTTTTTGATAATATCTCAGAGCTATTGTTTAAAGATCCAGATGATTATTTTATTATAGTCGAGGACTTTAATATCAAAAATGCGCAATGGACTTCTTCCTTCCCACATAGTTTTGCTTCACTTCGTCCCCATCGCTCAGATCGTTTGTTCGATTCCCTCTCTGCATTTTTATCGTTTACAGATTTTAAACAATTTAACCTGGTACCTAATACCAATTGCAGGGAATTTGATCTTGTTATAAGTTCAGTTATTTGTACAACAAATCACGCAAAAATTCCATTAGTCCAGGAGGATGCCCTTCACCTAGCGTTAGACATTGTTTTTGAAAACATTTAGGTTTATGTCCACCTCCTTGATTGGTTCGATTATTTCATAGGGCAGATCTTGACGCTATTAACAATGCTTTACTAAAAACTAATTGGGAGACCATCTTTGCGGATGAAAATATTGAAAATTGTATATCCGTATTCTATTCCTGCTTAAATGAAATTATTGCGGAGCAAACACCAACTAAAACTATTAAAAATAATAAAAAAAATACCAATATGGTTTTCGCCTTCGTTAATAAAATTTATCAAAGAAAAACTAAGAGTCCACAGAAATGGAAAAGTTACTTAAATGTTAAATGGAAAAGTTACTTACTTAATATTTGCTATTATACTGATTTTTAGTGTCTTAGGGATAGACAAAAACGGGTTGAACGAGAATGTTATAGCAGATTTATTGAGAACACGGAAGATAGGATTTCTAAAAACTCTAAACAGTTCTGGACGTACATCAAATCTAAGAAAAAAACAGACGATATTCCCCAGAGTTTGTACTATGGAGTACAGTCTACCTCGATTGGGAAGGTCATGAGTGACTTATTCAATCAGCATTTTAATTCTGTGTTTGTTACCGGTTCTGTGGATGGTTTTTTTTCAGCCAGGTCAACTTAAGCTCTATCTACACATCACGGGTTTCACTTACGAAATACCTCAATAAATTAAACACTGACAAAAGCGCTGGCCCCAACGGTATTCCATCTTTGTTTTTGCGTAATGTTCAATAGGTCTCCTAACTCCACTACGTATCCTTTTCAGTAAATCCTTGCGCAAAAGTCTTATTCCTGATATTTGGAAGCGATGTTTTGTGGTCCCTGTGTATAAGGGTGGGGGGCCCCGTACTTAAATTATGTTGTATCTCTAAACTTTTTGAATTAATTATTTATGATAAAATTTTGCGTCAACTTCGACCCGTTCTTATTCAACAACAACACGGATTCTTGAAAAAAATCAACCGAAAGTAATTTGTGCGAATTTGTTGAATTTGTGAGTAGCTCAATGAGTGATGGCTTTCAGGTTGACGCGTTGACGCTGTGTAAACCGATTATTCAAAAGCGTTTGATAAAATCTCACATGATATTCTCATTCACAGATTATCTGATATCGGTATATATGGTGACTTCCTGCGATGGTTTTAGTTCTACTTGCGTGACCGTAGTCAAGCGTAGTCACAGTGAAAGGATATTGCTCAATTTTCACCTTTGTTCCGTCTGGTGTGCCCCAAGGATCTAACCTCGGACCGTTTACATCAATGATATTGCATCAGTATTAAAAAACTCGCAATTTTTGTTGGATGCCGTTGATAAAAAAAATTTATAAAACCGTCACTTCATATAACGACTGTTTGGCTTTACAGCGTGATCGTATATATCGATAGTATTGTGAGGACAATCTCTTGTATCTAACTAAACATATAAAAAATTTAACGCTATTACTCTTTCTTTTATCTTTTCTTCGATTATAAGAAAGGAGGCGAAATTATTACGAGAGTTTCTTTGGTCAGAGATCTGGGCGTGTTTTTAAACAGCAAGTTGGATTTTGGCCTTCACACTCAGTAGAATATATGAAGCCTTCAAAATGTATGCTTAGGGTCGGAAAAGAGTTCAAACACATACCCACACTTATCTTGTTTTATAATACTTTCGTGCTGTCAATGTTAGAATTTGCTACTACAATATGGAATCTCCAGTACAAATACAAATAAAAAATACAATTTTGGTAGGCGCACTGTATGAAATATAACATTTTTATATAAAATTGTAAATGATAATATTGACTCTCCATATTTACTTAGTAAAATTGGTTGTGCTTGTCCTCGCGTAAATGTTCGTTACTTTTCACTATTTTTCATCTACTTTTCGTTTATCATTTTCTCGTACTAATTATGCCGCTAACTCTTTTATTAATAGATCGTGCAAGGAAATCAACAAACTTAATAATAACATCGACATCTTTCATCTCCCTCTCATTAAATTGAAGTTATTATTGCACGAGAACAATTACATTTTTAATTAACCTATCTTTTAGATTACAATGAGCTTCTTTCCTTAATTTGTTTTTTATATTTTTTCCTAAATTGTATACCGTAGTAATTTAAATTTAAATTATTTTATACGTTTAGTGTAATTAGATTAAGATGACTGTTTGTTTCCCTGAAAAATAAATAAATAAATAATATTCTCAATAAACAATATGCGCGATCTAACTTTACCGATGTGAAACTTGCGGAAAATTAGATATTAAAAGAACTACTATGTACGAACACAACTGTTAATAGAATATAACTTTACCTCATTTAACTTAATACCTGTTGTGTATTTCAGACACGTGTTAGTTGCATTTAAATCAATAATTTCCGATACATGTTTATTACCAAATGAAAAAGTGCCATCGCATTTCTTAACTTGTTTGTCCATACAAATTAAAGTGTATGACCTCGACCTAAGAGAGGTAGGGCTTGGATAGCATTCGGATTATGGCCGTCAAATTGCAAAAAATATCCTTATAATAATTTATGTCCAATCAGGAATGTACATTAAAATATACCTTATCGTTTATTGCCTTCGAAAGCGATTGAGTTTCGTAAGTTAGATTCGGCAGCTTTACTTAAATATTCATTTGCTGAAATTCGATATAAGAAATAACCCAGATTAGATTAAATTTTGCATGCTTAAATTTATACAACTATGTACAGAAGCCTAAGATTGTAAAATATTATCCACAGCTAAATTGACAAATAAAAAACGACTTTGATTTATACTTTATAGAATGCATATTCTGAAAACATGTGACGCCAATCTTGTCAAAGTGGCAGCCCTATTTTTCTGAGATGTCATACCTGAGCAGTATAAGCTAAAAGTAATATTTATTTGACCATTAAGCACTAGAGCTTAAGTCCAAGCTCGCTTTATAGATTTCAGCATGAAAACCTTGTTTTTAATAAACTTAGGTTTTATTAATTTCATTTATTACTTTTACTACACATTTTTTCAAAAACTTTTGAAACAATATTTTTATGATTGTGGAGTTGCTAAAAAGTATTAAATTAATTATTTATAATTACGTATTTTTGGCTTCCCTTACATAATTTCTGAGTGATAATGATATATCATCTTCCCAACTAACAACTCTATATAGATCCCGACTCAATCTTACTTGTTACGACTAACTTAAGGAAAGGTTAAAACGCCCCGCTCGGGGGGTTGCCCCACCCCCTTCCATCGCCAAATTTTCTCAAAGTATCGCTTAATGCAAGTTTATTATCTAACATCTTTGCGTTAATTAATTCTTTTCATTTTGTTTCGTCGGTTGCCTGAGCATTTTAATTAGGTTTTCTTACGGTCGCTGATGATTTTTTTTGTCTGTCTCGGTTTGAATATTATTTTGTCTTCTTTGTTTGTAATTACAGGGTGTAAAAGCTCAGATGCTGTAAATTTCTCGTCATGAGGACACTCACGCGCGAGGCTTTCTGCATATTATAACGAGCAGATGTAAGATTCGATTTATTATTTATTTACTAACGTACAGACTCAAATCTTGCTATAGAAATGTTTATTGATATCAACAGTGTTTTTAAGCAACCATGAAAGTATTTTCTGTCAGACTATATTTTCGTCTTGGCCGTGTAAGAGAATGGGATTATTCCGGCACATTCCAAAAAAAAATATACTTTTTTAAAATAAGTACTAAAAATATAATTAAACCTGATAAAATCCGGATCAAAATCGTTTTATCTAATCTAATGCATTTTGAAAACTTAAGGAAATAATAAGGAAATCGTTTCTGATTTTATTTTATGGTAAATAAATAATCTTAATACCATAAGGCTGCCATTTTTCTTGACCGTAAACCAAAATATCAACAAACAATGTCAAACTATTCTGTCGAACTTCGAACGAAGAAGTTCTAAGTGAAATCTTAACCAAAGTTACAAGTTATTCAATAAACTAAATAATTGCTTAAGGTTAAACCTAAACAAGTGAACTAATCAAAGTAATCGGCTACGGGTCCGATCGTCGTATTATTAATGCAAAACTTGACTTCATCCCCGACCCACCCTATCCACCCCTAACCAGAAATCTCGACTTTGCGCCGTTTTTTATCAAGTTTTATAAAGCTCCTAAGACATTTATATAGTTGAAAGTGTTCTTTTTTGTTTTGTAACCGATATTTGAAAGTAATTAATATATAGTTGAAAAAAGTATTCAAGCTTTTAATTGTTTTTTTTAATGGTTGGTTTTATTAAATGAAAGCTCGTAAAAGAGTAGAGTAATGTGATAAATTATCGTGAGGCTTTCTTATTATGCTTCTTCTTCTTCAGAACATTATTATATTTTCCTACCTTAACTAAGAAACATTCCAACAAGCTTTGACATTTGTAAAGCTTATTATGATTTAATGTGCATATTTAAATATGAAACATCCATAATAAATAAACAAACATTTATATATTACATATTAATCACACAAATGTCCATTTATATCAGGACTGAATGATTACGAAATCGTAAATTTTATCCGAAACTGTCACAAGTCAAAGGAAAGACACCTAAGGGGCGAAACCCGATATTTTAGTCTCGTCATATTCCTATGATATCAGACCCAAGAATATGCATGCATTCGCCGATCTTTGTACCATATGGAAATGTTTCAAAACATTTGCTTTGTTTTTTTTTAATATTA
The DNA here is from genome assembly GCA_923062675.1 of Marasmarcha lunaedactyla. Taxonomy (NCBI): domain Eukaryota; kingdom Metazoa; phylum Arthropoda; class Insecta; order Lepidoptera; family Pterophoridae; genus Marasmarcha; species Marasmarcha lunaedactyla. The sequence continues at coordinate 5,980,226 of OV281344.1, forward strand.
AAAGCTTCCCAACGCTCAGCGAATTAAATATATTATATATTTTTATTTTCCAAGCTCAATATATTTATTATCCTAGCTACGTATGGTAGTTTTGATAAGCTTTTCACATTTATACTTTCATAAACATATTTTTAACAAATCAACAAAACTTTGACATTCACTGGAACAGGAATACAGATGTGTGGCGACGCTACCAGATAGCCTTACTGCGTTGTTACATACAGGACTTACTGCGTCGTTTGGACTGCTACCACTTGGAGAATTAAAAAAAATCACTTTACTCCCTGAAGATTGAAATACGTCATCATTATAATAAAAATCTGCACTATTCTCAAATTAAAAATTGTCGAGCAGAAATACAAAATCATACAAAAAACGCTGGACAAAAACAGCCCCATTATTTCAATACGCAGTTGTATTGCAAAGCAATTTCAAACTTATTTTTCAACTTCTTTGTTTCTTGTAACATTTCAATAGGAAGGCAACTTGCTGAAACTCGAGCGGTAATTACCGGAAAAACACAAGCGACTCAAATACCGGGAATTTTGATTAGGGAGCTATTAATTTCTGACTACGCTTCGCAGAGGTAGGTGTGGTTTAAGTATCAAAAATACATACTATATATAAAAGCTACTGTACTTATTAACTACACAATAAACCAATATTCAAATAAAATCACTTCGTATTCAATAATTTTAATGTAAACTAACTTTTTTATATTTTCTCTTTTACCTTTCATGAAATAGTAATTCAACACTAGTTTTCAGAAGCAACCGTTAATGAACTCAATGCAATGAATGCCCATATTGTTTCTCAACAAATATTAACCTGAGTTATGTCTCGAACAAACTCCGCCAAGCTTCGAACTGTTAAAGTCCTTGAAACTTCTGGTGACAAATCAACTAAAACCTAACGTTCGCGATTAACAAACCATGACAGAAGTTTACATCTTGCGTGAGCAACGAAATCCATTCTTCCACCTAGGTGGTGGAATAGTTTCCTTCGAACAAACAAAAACCTAATTCAACCTTAAACCGTACAATATAAAGTCCGAACTCAGTTGCACCACAAACCTGTAGCTAAAACCTGTATCAGTTATATTTGTCAATTTGTATTACGTTTACATCTACTATACTGATGTTTATCTCTTTGTGATAAGGTTTATTTTCGCGTGCGGAATTGAGTTTCCCAAAATGGGCCGGGGTGGGAACCTTGGGGTTCCCATTCTACATGTTATTTACGTGCGAACACATCTCTGTGAAGGGTTCAATTTATCTGACCTACTGGGATCTTCAGTAATGTAATGCTAGCAACTGCCGCGTTTTTATTCTAATATATAACTTGTTTTAGAGAGTTCTGATCCAATTTTTAAATATTTTTTATCAATGTTTAATTGACAAAAATTTTACATATAAAAGTATTGCATTAAATTGCTTATAAATAAACAATTCTGTCGAAGCTTACAAAATAAACTCAATGAAAATCTAAGTCCCATAATGCAGAGGTGTCCCCTCACAGCATCTAAGTGCCGGATGCATCTCGATTATACTCATCAATTTAGGGGGAGCGCCCCGTTTATGATGGACTGGAAATATTCCATAATATCAGCAGCGTCGTTACAATGCCTTAGCAGAATATTTTTCTTGGGCAGAAAGCCGATATTCCCCCAAGAGTTACGACATTTCAATTTGCCAAGGCGGGCGGAAAATGGAATTACGACTGAAGCGAGAACCCCGAGGCGTTCCGAGCGCTGCCGAGCGACGTCGAACGCTCGCCGCGCCTGCCGCAACCAGTATTGATTAGATGCCGACCGCCCGATCCCATACAAAATTAGGCCGCCGAGAAAAACAGATTTTACCAAGGAAAATTGACACCTGAGGTACCCTTTTTACGAGCTTTACGCTCCTCAATTACTAACAACGTACCTAAAATCGGTAAAGCATAAACGTAAAAAGAAATGAAAGACTCAATTTTCCGACTTTTTCTTGCAGGAAAATTCTTGATAAAAGCGAAACCCATAATTAAATATGATTTTTCTAATTTATTCTGTAATCACAGAGAAACAAAGTAGGTGGTTGAATAAATATACATTACTTTATTAACAAACGTTGGCCTCGTTTTTCGTTCTTTGTTCACGGGCGTTTATACCTATCAGTGATTGAAATTCAGTTTTGTTGGCATTTGTTTTAAGGTCTACATTGATTTGTCGTGTTTAACATTTTGACTTCGACAATCGGATTTTTGGTTTAGTTCAATTAGAGACTCTATGGTCAGGCAGTTTAGTTTACATTTGTTTGCAAGATACTAGGATGGCACATTTCATGATTTGTGAGTTTATAGTAACGCTGAAGTGTCGGTGGTTAATGGTGGCGCGACGACTGCCACCCGCCGCCGCCATATTTAAAAAGTTTCGAAAAACGCGGGAAAGCGATGAAATTTAGAGTCACAGTTTAATAGATTTCACAGTTGAAACTTTTAAGTAGTATGTTGTCTGTTCACCGGTTTTAATGAGTAATGAAAAGATGACACTTTGGATTAAAACTTTGAATAAATGCTGTGTTATTATCTCCATACTTATTAATTTGGGTCTTAACTGCTATAAACGAGAAAGTAGTTGTATGAAGGGGATATGTGACAAACCTATAGATCTGTTTGATCTTCTTTATGAATAAAGACTTTTAAGTTGAGACTTTAAATTAAATTAAATCTACCATAACACAAGCTAGAGCAAAACTAGTTAATATTGAAAAATTGCTAAAAAACCTTTATTATTTGAAGTATTTGTTCTTACGAAGTTGATGTCATGAGAAAATATTTATGTTTCGTAGTCAACAGCTCGCGATATTTCGAAAAAGTGCCATTGAGAAATTAAGCGCCTGCGCCGGTGTTTGCAATTTGTTTATATTTACCTAAATATTTTGTTAATTTTTGTCAACAAAGGTGCATTTTAAAATAAATGTTCCATATCTGAAAACAGTTTTTTACATCTACCGTAGAGTTTACAGTATCGGAGATGCAGTTGACAAGTTCGAATCCTGCGCAGATCAATTCTTTAGTTTTCGTATTATTTTGCACATTTAAAAAGTTATTTACTAATTAAAGTAAAATGGTAGAGTCTTAGGGTGTTACCACACCAATCGATCGTCCGTCAATCGACGTCGACTGGTCGACGCGACGTCGACGTAGAAACGATCGATCGACGTCGAGTGGTCTATTCTGCCATTGATCGACGTCGACGGGTTGACGTCGATCGACGGACGATCGATTGGTGTAGTAACACCCTTAGAGGCACTTACACATATTCGGGTCGGCATTAAAGCAAAGAAATAAATTTAATAAATTTATTTAATTTCAAAAAAAGCCTTCATCTGGAACTGTTGTGTAAAACTTATTCAATGACGTAATAAAGTATATAAATAAATAAATACAAATTTTCCCGCAAAGGATTTGATACAGTACCTTGCAGACGATATTCGTGTAGAAAAATAATATCGCATAGTTTACTAACAATCGTAAGTATCACAGAGAAATGGATGCAAATCTAAGTGTAAACAAAAAATGATTAGATTAATGGAATTGGAAACCCAACAGCCATAAAATTGACATAAATGTACATCTAGGAACGATAAGCCAATTTCAGGTTTCCACTGTTAAATAAAAGTAGGTACTAAGATATACCGATATTTTATTTCTTAAATAATTTAAGATTATATTCAGTTTTTTTATTTTTCAGTTTTTTTATTGATTCATGAAAATTGAATGCGCAAAAGAGTCCAATATCTAAGAACTATACTAATTTGACACACACAGAATAAAATTACTTGTCGAGTTGAGCCACTGCATTTATTTTCTGTACTGTGACTAGAAACAGGTTATCTAAGAGTATATTACTATGTTTTATTCTGAAGACTATAATAACTGAAAAATAAAGATAAACAAATTCAATGATTGCAAAATATATTTTACAAAATTTTTAATTGTCACTGCAATAACTTAAGGAACAATTTTCAATAAATTTTCATCACGCTAAATTTTTTAAAGTCAACAGTATAAAATGCTGTATAAAAAACAATATCGGTAACATCAATACAAGAAACCACAAGACACCTACACATTCACCGACAAGACGACGTTTATTTCCCCGTTTAATTCTCGGAAGATATTTTAGTTAACGAAACAGAATCGGATTTATGTTTTCACTTCGTGGTAAGGTAAACAACGCAATTTTCCATCCAAATACATTGCGTCGCCAAGCGAGCAGTACAGGAAATTTTATTTAGGTTATGTGAAAACATCTTCTCAGTAATTTACCTCAGAATCTCTCGTTCGGGAGATTTAGAAGGGACCCCCCTCTCCCAAGGGTCACCCATAGAAGGAAACCCGTTGTTTCTTAGGAAACTTCTGCAAATAATCATTTTCGTATATATCCTTAACACATCCCACTCAAAATTTAAACCTTACTTGCATTAGAATAGGGTGTGGTTTAGTGTGGTTGGTGAGGGTGGTTAGGGCGTAGGGCAAAACGGATGTTTATTGGCACCTTTTCAGGTACTTAGGGTCGGACGGCGGCGATGCTCCGACTGAAGATTTGAACGGATACGTCAATTTTACCCCTACTACGAGCTTTTCGAGCAGATTTAATATTTGTTTATACGCATAAGTAGGCATAAGTAGAGTATCTTTGAAATCAAGGCTTCTATTTTAGAACACGTAACCGCACAGTAATCAAAAGTTCGGTGGCGCAGTGGTGAAGGCACTGGCTATTCGTACCTAAGGTCCCGGTTTCGACCCCTATTACTGCTAAATGTAACAATGAGTTTATAAAACTTAAGTGACGTTTCTAACCGCTCTAACGGAGAAGGAAAACATCCTGAGTAAATCCACATATCTGAGGAGCAGTACATTCGGTACATACGATTTTGCCGAACGGATGTGCCAATCAATGCCGATCCAAACAAGTGAATAGTGTTCCTAAGAAATTATATCAAAGGTGTGTATATGAAGTCTGCCGACCAATAGTAAATTGCCTGAAACGACCTCCTTAGTTGGGTATTGTCACAGAACACAGGTTTAACAAAGAGGTTAGAAGGGCTATGAAGGCTACCGATGGAACTGCTATTTATAACAATTATTTATAGTTTAGCATCTGGCAAATTAGTTTCAATTATCGGTAGCTTTAATCTTAATCTTTAATCAATTTATTACAAAAACAAATACTTATTACTATGCTTAAAACAATGTAGCCTCCTGTTTTTATTGTTCACTTGATACTGTGCGGCCATTATAGCAACAATTCTAGTGTTTGCGTGCGATGCGATCGCCATGTTTGGCAATGCTATGCTATCGCTGCGATTGGCGCGATCGCAAGTCTTTTAGCTGCGATTGAAAATTAGGAACTATCAAAAGTAGATTGCTTCAAGACATCCCTTCTTTGTAGGCCGCATGAAAATAACAATAGCAGTAGCAAATAGCAATAGCTTGCTATTACAATTTAGAAATCTCAATAATTGCCCTTACTTATGTATGAGTATTGTACGAAAACTGATGTCGCCGGTTTTTTTTCCACTTTCCGTCACCATTATTATTGAATATTACAAGCTTGCGCACACGCACAGCGCCAATCGTTACCTCTTCGCTATCGTGATGTATTCGACACACGTTGTTCGTACACGCATTGAATTTCTCATTCACACTAGTGATTGAAACAAAATTGTATAAATATTGACAAAAATGAAAATCAAGAATTGAAATTTCTCATTGACTTTAATTTTTTGCGTTTAAAACTTTTTAATTAAATCACTACACATGCACCTAATTGAAAATGTTAAGTAAAAGTATTGTAACATAATAACGGACCCATATAACAATTAATCAGCAACTTCTATAAAAAAAGTTTTGAATAGACTTTCATTCAATTAATTTTCTTCTTACTCCATAAAGTAACTAGACTTTAATTTTTAATTTAAATTTTTGTTATCTACTATACGATATTTTTATTTGCCTTACTCTATGCGGCACTAGAATCAGCGACTACAAGGTACAAGGATTGAAGGACGTGATGTTACGGGCGATAAACGATACATTACGTGCTTTACAGGGAGTATTAAAATAGCAGGGGTACATAACAGCCCTGTTTATTTTTTAGAACAACTTTTAGCAACTTATCGCTTAGCAACATCTCTGTAGATTTCAACTGAAAATCAGTTTATTTGAGAACGGTTTGCTACTTATGAATGAAACGAAATAGTTACTTTGGCCACACTTGACACTTACCATCTTGCAAGTAATAATTGCACAAGAAGGCTCTTTTTAATATGTTAGGCATCGCGTTTCATGGTACTCACAGCGCGTGAGATCGTCACTAAACGACGGGATCGCGAGTTTTAGTTTTAGCGTCTGCTCTTGTTGTGCTGTGGCTTCGCTGCTACAAGCCGCAAGGGCATTCTAACCTTTTTCCTTGTTCTGTGGCTATTTCTAATATCCCGGCAGTGGGATTATTTGCTGTCGTCGATTACATCTTTAAAAATATGAAGAGTAACGATTTGTCCGTTCGTTTGTATGTAACCGGAAAGCTATGAAGCTGTTGAATCTGCTTTGAAATATATTTTCTTCGTTTGAAATCTACATTACCTTTGTAGCATCAAGGGTTACATATTATCAAAAGCTCCCACGGAATCAGAGCTGTGAAACAGCTATGGAAACCAAACTTGTTTGTTCCAATGTGGCCCACAGAAACAAATGAGGTACAGAAACAGAAATGAAAACCATTTGATATACTCGAGCTTGTGTATCGTAATTTTACATTCGAAAAATAAAAATCGCCTATTGCCGTTTGAAAATTTAAAAAAGCCTTTACATTACAATGTTAGCAGAGGTTTTAACGGCAGAAGAGTTTCTTTTGTTAAGATCTAGTTTGGGGTGGAACCTCAGTTCTGTTTCGACCACCGTAATATACATGTTTTGAACATGTGGTTTTTTTCTGGTTTAAGAGAAGGAACAACCTGTGAAACTTCTAGAATAAAGACAATTCCAACTGAAGGCCACGATCGGCACAGCATCACTACTTCTGAGAAAAAAAAATAAAAATGTTATATTTTTTATTACATCTTTTCAAAGAAGCATCCACCAGCATCTACACAAGGTTTCATGCGTCTTAACCAATTTGTCAGTCTGCAACAGATACTTCCTCAGCGGCCCTCTCGCATGCAGTGAGCGTCTTTTGTCGATGACAACTATATCCCTTGATCTGATTTTTAATTTTATGGAACAAGAAGAAGTCACACTGTGCCAAATCAAGGCTGTAAGGCGGATGACCGAAAAACGTCTGGCAAGCATTTGGTAGTGCACCACTCTGCATTGATGCTACTTTGGTTTCTTAAAGGAATTGATTATAAATACCCCGTTAAGGAAAAAAAACTAGCGATTTTTCCAGCGCTTTTCGATCGTTACACGTTCGTTGGCGTTGGTTCGTTTTGAAGCAGTCATGCGGCACTTTGTTCCTGGACCCTATTGATAAACCCAAGATTCGTCACCTGTTATGATATCATAAACACGCGGGAAGAACCTGCTTTGAAATTATCAGATGTGGGGTACCCAGCGGAAAACAATCGTTACGCAAAGGTAGAATATCATGAACACTTCCCGATCCGAATCTACTCGTATGTGATTCGCCGATTTTGTTAAATCAAATGTTTGACTTGTAGTACGTATTCTACCGTAACATCAGTCAAACCACGATCACTTATTTTCTCATCCTTCAAATTTTAGCGACCGCACCTAAACTCGTTATATCAGCGGTACCCACTTGCTTTAGAAGGCGCCTTGCTCATAAAAGCTAATCGAAGTCATTTAAACGATTCATCAGCTTTCAAATTGGACTTGTAGTCATAAAACATCATTACACGAAAATGTTTCCGACGCAGATCTATGTTTCTATGAAGCACAATAGTTGCATAATGCTGATAAAAAAAATGTAAAGGAGAAATTTTAATTTGGAACAAATATGTTTTTACTTTTAAGTAATCGAAATTTGTATATATATTTATAAGTCGCCAGCGTTCCACCCATAAAAACTATTTTTCGCAAAACTATCACGAGTGTATGGGTGACAATCACAATCACTATTAGATACCTACTACTGCTGCGACTATCGATCTCCATGAGTGCAGGTGCCACTTACCATCAGATAAGTCGCTCACTTCCCTCTAATATGGTTTAGGAGGTTCATGGCTGGATCTCGCGTTAACTCGTGAACGGGTGTCGTTTGAGGGTGTTCGTCGTTTGGATAGTTGGTGAGGGGGACTTGCCGATGCAGATGAGGACAATTTAGTATAGACATAAAAAGACACTGTCAATTTATTTTGAAAAAATATACCCGTGAAGTTTCTTGCCAGTTCTTCTTCACGAAGGTTTCTCCGAATTGGTGGTAGAGTCATGCTTTATTTTACGTCAATGAGAACAAGTAATTGTCAGCGTTGAAAAATAAATATTTGTATTTAAAATTGGGTCTTGTGCTCGTTTGCCGGCTAAGAAAATCATGAAATCAAAATAAAACATGAAATCGTTTCCGAAAAAAGGATACAATACAATACAAAACAATACGTTTCACATATAATCTATTCATTAATATCAGTTTTGACATACAATGCGAGCGTGGTGTGGCAGCACCCGGTGAAGCGCCAGGACCGAACTACGGTAAGGTAGCGTTTCCAGCTTTTCACGAAGAGCGACTTTGGTTCAACACGAGGTGTTTTATAATTTTAACAATTGAATTGTTTTCTAAGTAAAATATTTGCGAAACCTGTATTTTTTCAAATAATTATTTTTAAAGTACTACATTTGCGAAATGAAAGTTTTGCAAATGATTAGTTTTTCATGCATTGTTTGTAAAATTATCTTTTGTCATACGTTTTTTGTCGAACAATAGTAAACCATAAAAAATATATCCTAAAAGGGTATCGAAAAATGTATTGAGACACGTAGTAGGGGATGTAATACGACTAAATTACAATAGAGAATGTTATTCTACTTAACGAAACATAACAATCCTTAGGCTAATAGACATAAGTAAAATAAGTAAGTGTAATTTGAGGATATAATTGTAGCTAGATTAAAAAATAAGTAAGAAATAATTTCTAAACAAGCTCCAGGAGAACGAATGCCTAACCCAGGCCTTTTTTTATTTAAATATATACAACAACAAAGGAAAAATTAAAAAAAATTTATTGAAAACCACAAAAGTCCTTCGAAACTACCCTTTGGGATACTAAAAACAAATTTTAAGAACAGAAACACAAAACGAGACATCAATACATAATCTGTGGAACATTCAAAAGCATCTTGCGTTCCATTCAAAGCAATCGTTTCAGCACAAACGCCCTAAAAAATCTGAAGTGCGTATGTCTACAGATTACACAACCCAGCCAACTTTTCTGCGTAGTGGTAAAAAATGGAACTAAAAATTCTTATAGGGACTTTGTCGTAAAAGAAATATTAAAATAAATAACGCCACCCTTGACTGCACGTAAAACTTGGTTTGACTATACACATACAGCCACCAATATACAAGACGGGGAAAAGGTAGCAGTGTTGCCCGGAGAAAAGATCATCCTGTATGGAGGTAGGGAGACTCCCTGATTTATGGGAAGCGTCGTGGCGTCCTCTACTTGGGTCTGGCAATTTTTTATCCTTACGCGTCCTCGATTCTTGTTAACTGTGGTGTTTTTTAAGGTTGATATTAATGCCATTGAATGTGTTAAGATGTAGGCGTATATTCTTATTTATTATATTTACAAATAAAAGAAAATTAAAATAATTAACACCAACCGATCTGTCTTTTTATACCTACCTATTAGAATCTTTCTTTTTTATTTCTTTATTATTTATATTATTATATTAAAACTTATTTGTTACCAGCAGAGGTAAAGTTGCACTGAAAATTTGACTATGCCAACAGAATTATAAACCAAGTTCAATTATATTTTCATAATATAACTTTTTATACGTCAAAGTTCAACAAACTATCTAGGTAGCCGATCGCAAACAAAATATTGTTGCGACATCTTTTGTTGAGTAGCAATACGACATAAAATTTTGTATTATCAACCTAGCTTAATGACATTCTTAACAAAATTTCATACTGAGAGGTGGAAAAAAATGTAAATGTATTAATATTTTTAAAGAACGATGAGCTTGTTATTCCAATATGAAGTAAGACCCAATCTTAGGTACTCTAAATATTACAAGCGCCATCTATTATTACGAAGGCAAAAGGTACAGCATTAGTGGCACCCATACATTTCCTTCTGAACATATACTTACATACAAGGCAACACATTAGGCTAGGTAGTCCAAAAAATGTTTAGTTGAAAAACTATACTTTTGCTATAATATTTATTTTGTTTAAAGGTTATGTTGATTAACTCATTGCCAACGAATAGAATACTGAACGGTTCAAATGAAGACTTTATTATTGCAATTAGTCAAAACAATTATGGCTTCAAGACTGCTGCTTCAGACTTGAGTTGCAATAAGTTCTGATCAAGAAGTAACCTATCCCTCTCTTTGCTCCCATAACTATTTCCAACTTTTCTTAATCCTCTTTATTTAATCATACTGTAAAGAAACATTTGCCTAAAGTTTTTTACATGTTTATAAATACATTTTTAATAATTTAAACTGTATGGTATGTAAGTTTATTAAAGTTGCGTATAATATAGTTTAGCTTAGTAGATGGCGTTGTTATAATTTTCAAAGTTTAGAGGAAAAGTTTTCTAATTAACTTACCGCTAACTTTTCAATCGTCAATGAACTATTATCTGTAGAATAGCTTTGACACTTGACTATAGTTTCCATAGAAATTATTTCAAATTATCAAAATAAATATGAATTATACTGATAAAAGAGTTTGCATTGAAAACTCAGCCCTTAGAAGCTAGAATTTTGTACAGTAATTTTTGTGCCATTGAATAATGAATATCCAAACGTAGGTCCGAAATGGTATTTGTCATAGTTCTTGCCTTTCTCATACAACGTATGTAATGTATGTTAACTAAAAAAAATAGGACCAAATTTCCTAGCGCCATCTATCGCATAATTTATTTTCTTCAGCTGTCAGAAAATAGTGTCGCACTCACATTCTTGGAAGTTTTCGCCATTTAGTTTAAGATGCAACTAACAATAAACATTAAGTGGACAAATAAAACACACGATATAATATGTAAGTTGAAATGTTTATTGTGCATAAAAATAAAAATAATTAAGTAAAATATAATTTCATATAAAAAGCACTAATAAATGTTCGAATAAGTTAGCTTATTATTAGAATAAAAAAATCTTATACAATATTTATTGTTGTGTAAACAAAATTCATTATTCCAGTTCGTTAATTTTTTTTTATGATTACGCGCTATTATGTTAATTTCAATAAAGAAAACTTATTATTAATTTATTTCAAAACTGTAATAATGGATTTTGATTTACATAACCATTTGGAATTAAAAGTTACATTATTATCACGACTTATATTCAATTAATAAATGCATTGTAAGTATTGCAAATAATTCACAACAGAGATCCGAATATTACGGATTTATATTTTTCAAAATTTGTACTGTTCATATTATCGTGCAATATTCCTATAAAGAGTATTAAGCATAACACACTGTGTTTCCTTAAATCTCAATTTCAAAAGTTATTTTCAGATAAAATCAAAAGATTTATTAGTAGTTTCTTCTGTCACATCACAAATCGTCAGTTTATATAAATTTGCTCATCATCATCATTATTAAAATCCTGCTTTACCTTCCCTGTAAAAATACTCTGTTTTTAACTCTTCTAATATTCGTTCTCCTCGTCTAGTTCTCCCTCAGTGGAGTCGACTCCTACTTCCTCGTAGTCCTTCTCGAGAGCCGCTAAATCTTCTCTGGCCTCAGAGAACTCACCCTCTTCCATTCCCTCGCCTACGTACCAGTGGACAAAGGCACGTTTCGCGTACATGAGGTCGAATTTGTGGTCAAGCCTGTAATGGAATAACAGGTAAAGATTATAACTAGGTTGCACTTAGTTACATGGTTACTTAGCGCGCTCCTAACCTAACTTTATTTATGCTATAATAATAAATAAAAATAAAATCTGTATTTTCTAAGCAAAATCTTTAATTAAAAGCGCCTGACTTAAACATTTGACGTCTCTATCTATAGTATAGTCGTAAATTATGACGACTCTATGTTTGAATAGAGTCTACACAAAAGTACGGCCCTATATCACTCCGTAAGGACTACCTGACAGCGCAGTGACATGTGCCCAGTTTAGATTTTTCGTTGTGTGAGTTATTTATTGGAGTAAATATGTATGAAAATGTGCAGTGCCACAAAACTTATTGTTCAGTAGACAAAATCGGAACTAAAAGATTCCTATGGCAACTATGTTGTAAAAATGTTAACAAAGAAGGCAGGACCGTCCTTGACCGCTTAAATAACTTGCTAGCTTGTTACAATGGCTTGGATTTGCTTTGCCTCCTGGATAGGAGACCCTGCTCCCTCGCGTACTTTGGTAGCGTACGGAGTAATGTGTCTATCGACTCAAACTCTATGTAACTATTTTATTCAATAAAAATAATAATCGTATAAATAAATGAGACAAAATTTAAAATTAGATTATATTTAGCAACCAACTTCGATCATAAACGAAAATTAGATACACAGTTTTAAACAATATGGTACTTTAAACTGTCCACGTTGGTTCAAAAGTCCATATGAACTGACAATTGATACATTACAACCCTTATTATTGGAAATAAGGAATTTTAATTGAATTTCCTAAGCCAACTACAAAACTTCAAATGTTTTACGAATCAAAGTCGACAGTTTACTTTTTAACTGGAATTACATTTAAATAGTATATTATGCAACTAGTGAATAAAGGACGGATTTAAAGCGAGGGCCGTAGATGAGTCACGAGCAAGTGAAGGATTCTAAAGATGGAATCACGAGCGTAGCGAGTGATTTAAGATGATTCAACTGTTAGAATACTGAGCGACGCGAGTGATTCATGGCTCTCGATATAAATTCGTACTTTATTCAGGAGTTGCATACTATACTTTATACCATGACTACGAGAAAATGACATAATTTAATCGAAAATAGAAATTTAATCAAGAAATAATAAATGTTACATTAATTGAAATGGACATTAAAATCAATGACTGAAATTAAGCGTAATTTTCTTATTATTATCATTAGGGTGGTCAACTTGTGAAACAATATTTATTAATCTAATGCCAAACTCCTTGTCGCAAATATCGACCAATCAAATCTCGAGAATTTATTTGCACCAAAGAGTTTGAATTTCGAATCTTAGCGCAAGGAGTTTGTGTAAGCATTGAAATGGAGATCGGATATATTTTGTGTTCCAAATTCAAACACCAAAACAGTGAATAAAAACAAAACAGTGAATAAAAGGCCTTTTTATTCACTGTTTTGCGTGAATAAAATAGGCTTTTTAGAGTAGGTATGGTATAAAACATGTTTTTACACTAAGTTCTTGACGAAAATCATCAGTATTTTTATACATGGATTAAATATTACAAATATACTTTCCGAAAATATGCCAATTCAGTCGTTGTTAGCGAACTAGAAGTGAAATTTTAAATGTTTTGAGATGTCGAAGTGTCCGTATGCTACTAAACTGAAATGGTCTACTTGGTCTTTTTTGGTGATGATCTTTTTCAGACACGTTTTGATACAAATAATTAACTACAAGATATTTAAAGAGTGAAAATGTAAACACATATTTCATAAATTTAGCTTACCGCCTCGTCGAATTCTACTAGCGATATTTAGTCAGGAAAAAAAATAACACCATGAGCGTTGATGTCAGGGCGTCAGTGGTGCCCTGCACTAGGACACAGTAAACACAAATGTGGTAGTTTCCCGCTTATACAAGGAGTATTATTCTAGGTTCATACGTGCAACTAGCCCTGCTGGCTGTAGGGAATTACAGTAACTCCATCTATATTTTTATTGATCTATGAGGTATATTGAGGGTCTCTTAAAGCACGGATCGCAAAAATCTTGTTACCGGTCGCCTGGTTTTACTTATCAAATGGTTTATGAGTGAGTAAATTTATCTGTAGTAGTAAAGAACGTCAGCTATCTTTCACTATATTATTTTATAGGTATATTTACTACGCATACCTCGCCCAGGCCTCAGCAATGGCTGTTGTGTTGGACAGCATGCATACTGCTCGCTGCACTTTGGCCAGGTCTCCTCCCGGCACCACCGTGGGAGGCTGGTAGTTAATGCCCACCTGGTGATGGAGAAATACAGCTCAGTTTTTAACCCTATCCTATTGATTTAGATCTAAAATAGTTTCATTCTATTGCCAAATTGATTACGCACACCCGGCGCACTCATCGAAAGTCCACGTAAAAGGTGAAGCTTGCGTCCTGTTGGGTGTTTTGTATTCGACCTGCAAACTATGGAACGACGACACTACAGTCGCTAATATGTATTGGCATTCAAATCCCCTGTACCAACGCTCCCGATTGTACCAAAAAAATCAGGATAGGAAAAAATATTTCACAAGCTAGAGCAGTCGATGGTATTTATCGAACCTCGTATAGTCAAAGGTTCGTGGCGCAGTGCTTAAGGCGCTGGCTAGATTTTGCCAAATTTTTACAAGTTATATACTTTAAGTGGTCTATCGGTGAAGGATGCACGCATTGTAAGGAAACCCGTATATCTAAGAAATGATTTCATTGGTATGTGTCATTTCTGCCAACCTACAGCAAATGTGGTGGACTAAATATTAGCTTGAATCCACACCGTTAGTGCTGTGATGCCCTGCAAACGGATTTATTGAGGCTGTTGCGTCACACTGAAGGTCTCGTCTCCAAAAGTCCTTATGAAGGACAGAGTTTTGAGTAATTTATGTTAAAATGTCAGTCGTTGCATGATATAAGCTCTGCTTAGGACTATACAGATGATAAAATTATTTTGACTTTATTTATTGCCACTATTTTTGACCGCTATTTTTAAAAGCCTCTAACCTTGAATCCAGTAGGGCACCAGTCAACGAACTGAATGCTTCTCTTGGTCTTGATGGTGGCGATGGCGGCGTTCACGTCTTTGGGCACTACGTCTCCTCTGTAAGAATTAATTATTGTAAAATTTAATGCATACAAAAAAGGGTCTAAATAAAAAACAATAAATTAATAAAAATGCTTTAGATTTATTCTCAACATTATATGAACATGTGTCTGTTTTATGTTTATGTTCTATGTTTAGTGTATGTTTTATTGTTGAAATATTAATAAATGGATTTTAATTTTATTACGTCAAGAATGCGTCAGTATTGTAGCACGTGTCTCTGCGCGGACCCCACGGGCGGTAACGGTAAACTAGTGGTGGGCCTTATGGCAAACGTTTCACTGAGGTTTCGCCATTTTGCATCGGCGTACATGGTATTAGACAGGTCAGTAGTTTTTTTTATAGCATATTGTTATTTGTTATTTTGTACCTACAGTTTATTTGTAAGTTTCTTATTTTTGTTTATTTTTCTATATTTTTAGTTTCTTTTGTTATGTGTGCCTGGTGCAAATAAAATGATTATCTATCTATCTATCTCTCTAACAATACAAAAACATAAAGATAAGTTGTAACGGTTTGCGTAACAAAAGAACTTCTAATTTTAGTTCACTACTTTACCCTTTATAAGTATTTTGTTGATGGCATGTTAAGGTCATTATTTGCAAAATACTCTATTTGTAAATTACCTGTACAACATGCAGCAAGCCATGTATTTTCCGTGTCGAGGATCGCATTTCACCATCTGAAAATAAAAAGCAATAAATTTATTAATCACAGTATAGGCACTGGGAGTGTAATTCAAAATTCAAAATCGCGACCAAATTCGACCGTTGCGTTAGCCACCATCTTGATATTAAGGTGTAAAACTGTTTTCCTCAATATCTTAGGCATTTTCGAGTTTTAGAAAAAAATTACAAGAATAAAAATTGTTTAAAAATTAATTATTTACATTTTATTTCGTCTCAACTTTTTGGTAAAGATCAAAATTGTAGCAATTTTAAATCCACACACTCTGTTCCGTACATTTAGCCATGAGGTCAGTAATAACATTTCTCCCCATTTTTCTTCCTTAACTCGTAAAATATGGAGCGCACAAAATATTTTAAACGGGATTGACGTTCTTGCTGTCATTCTGTTTGATTAATAACAAAATTCCTTGTGTATTATCTATTAACCTGATTAGCGGGCTCAAAGCAAGCATTGGTGATCTCAGCCACAGTCAGTTGTTCGTGGTACGCCTTCTCCGCGGAGATGACAGGCGCGTACGTCGCCAGCGGGAAGTGGATGCGCGGGTACGGCACCAGGTTCGTCTGGAACTCCGTAAGGTCCACGTTTAATGCGCCATCGAAGCGCAGAGAGGCGGTGATTGAGGATACGATCTGGAATGGGGTAACAAGAAGATTGACGGTTAAAACAGGTAACAATATATAAAACAGGATACTCATTTCTTGTAGCCCGCCGCACCAATCGCGGCTGATTGCCATTTTTCAATTAACTAACTAACTAAATCATTTCTTGTTTGAATAGTATAATATCTAACATTAGGTTTTTGCCGCCGGATTTTTTCCTCTCAATCTATACAAGATACTTCTATACAACGAACAGAGCTTTTTAAAATTGTAACATTCAACAGTAATTCATTTACGTGTGCTAATTTTCAGACAGTCCTTTTTGTGTGTAAGCCTTAGCAATAACATATTATAAGAAGTCTTAATGTTTTTATTCAACTAAACATTTAACTAGTCCAACTAAATGCGAAATAAATGCGTTGAAATTTATTTCGCATTTAAGATCGAATAAATTCAGTGCACATTTTATTATTAGTACTCAATTTAAATTAGAACTCAAATTATTAGAACTTATCCAGGCTGGCATTAGTCGGCACAGCCGCAGGACAAAATCGAATGTATGTGGATGAATGTTCGTAGATGAAATTTCATGGGAATACCCAAAAATTGCCGAATTATGTAATTCCGAATTTGAATATTCCGACTTTTAAAATTCAGAATTTCACATCCCCAAAGAGTCTTAATTCCGATTATTCAAAAACACGATTCTTAATTTACCGAAATTCATAAATTCGAAATTTTAATTTTACGACTTTCATTAGTACGAAGAATTAAAAACCCGCTGTCTTACTAGTCCGAAATATGGTATTCTAAATTTTAATTTTCCGAAAATTCAATGCTAACATTCAGATTTTGTATCTAAGGGTGTTACGTCGACCCGTCGACGTCGATCGACGGACGATCGATTGGTGTGGTAATACCCTTAATAATCACTGGAGGAATATCAGCTTCTCCCAACTCAGGGGGGTGTCAGACATTTGTAGGTCATCACGCCTACTGCGGGTTGGCAGAGTACCTTCATATAAATGTATAGGCGCATGGGATTATTTTACTACTATTACCAACTCAGGGGTAGCGTCAGGCAATTATAGGCCATCACGACTACTGCGACGTCGACTGCTCTGTTCTGCCATCGATCGACGTCGATTGACGGATTGATTGGTGTGGTAAATCCTAAAACGGGTATATTTTAAAAATTTTAATTTAAATCTCCTGTCACACAAATTAAAATTAATAAGGCACATTTTGAAATTATACAAATTAGGCACGACGACGAGCAAAGCGAGGAGGAGCAGTTAGTCTGTAGGTAAATAATGCAGCGCGAGCCGAACGAGTGCAACGAGCGTTCCGCGGCAGCGGCCGGCTAAGCGCCAAAAAGGGATTTGCATTTCAGTACATAACCTATATACTCAAGAAATAACTCGGTACAAAAAAACAAAATAAACTTTCTCATTTCCAGCTGACTACTTGAATGCTCGAACGTATAAATGTATGTGCTCATGCAGTTTTACAAGGCGTTTGATATTGCAAGTAATATTATTCGGAGTTTTGATATTCGGGATTCGTGTCTATCATATTGCGGATTATTAATAATTCGGATTTTTTATGGTTAGGTATTTTCAAATTCGGCATATTGATTTTCGTAATTATAAACGTTTGGAATTTTGAAGTTTCGAAGAAGAAAAATTAGAAATTATGAAACACGGAATTCTCATTATCGGAATCTTGAACTATTCGGTGTTCGGAATTTTGAAATTCGCGATTATTACTATCGGAATTAAGTTTTTCGGATTTATGTAGTGTACCCGTTCGGCATATCAGTCGCCATGCTTAATAACAGTCGAATGTTTATGATCACAACAGTGATTGATCAATCTTAATCCGAATGGACTGGCTAATCAGCACTAGCGGAATAACATAAAATACGTGCCGTGATTGGTTCGGGCCGGCCTGGTCGTTAAACAAATACAGCCGAACCAAATGTGCCAGCCGAATAAGGGGTTACTACTAGTACCCTTAGATACATGATTTCAGCTTAATTTATTCAAACATAATTTTTCTCATTAAATCGATAGGTAGATGTGATCTCATCTAAAGTATATGTAGTAGCTACGAACCTGTCCAATAAGTCTGTTCAAATTAGTATAAGTTGGTCGCTCAATGTCCAAGTTCCGCCGGCAGATGTCGTAGATCGCCTCGTTGTCCACCATGAAGGCGCAGTCCGAGTGTTCCAAGGTCGTGTGCGTTGTCAGGATAGAGTTGTACGGTTCCACTACTGCTGTGGACACCTGGAAGTTTCAAAGTATTTTCTTTTAAACAAATTCTAATTCAAACAAAAATTTAAACAAATAATATAAGTACAAAAAATAAAAAATAAAATTGAAAAAAGGGAATTGAATCACGTAAACTCCTAATCTTTAATGAAAGATAATTATTAATAAATGTATGATTTGTATCGGGTTACGGAATATGTTCAAAGTTCAAACAAGTTGTTTTTAGCTTGTTTCCAAGGTCTTATACTGAAATTCCATCGCATAATTAGCCTACAAAACGGCATCATGTAAATAAATATTTTCTATTACACTTTCAGGCAATTTGACGATGGTTTCAACGCCAACACCTCAAAAATATAACCTAAACGATAGCTGAGTGAAACTTGAACTTGAATGAAAACTTGAAATGAACTTAAGGCTGGGACTTATTTTGCACAACATGGCAATTCAGCCAGCCATTTTGCTCTATGTACAACGTTGTATTCTGTCTTTAATTCTTTGTTTTGCCTTGTTCTTCTTTTTCCTATTTTTAATTTGTAAATATTCTTGTTTGTAAAGAAAGTATATCTTTGTAAAAATAGAATATATTATTTGACGGTTCCTTGAATTTCTAATTTTAAAGTAAAACACACGTTAGCGCGGTCATGGCACTAGCTACTGCACGTTTATGTAGAAAAGGAAAACTCAGCTGAATCATTACCTGTGGTGCAGGGTAAATGGAGAACTCCAACTTGGACTTCTTTCCGTAGTCAACAGAGAGCCTCTCCATCAACAGGGATGTGAACCCTGAACCGGTGCCTCCGCCAAACGAGTGGAATACCAGGAAGCCCTGGAATATGATCCACAAGAAGGGATGTCGGTCAATGAAATTTTAATATGGTTAGGATTTTTTTATTTTCATAAATTCATATACTATTATTTCATTTTTGTAATCTATTATCATAATTAGTACGAATGTAGTTTTGTAGTTACCTTTAAAATCATTTTTAGCGTGTGAAGTGAAAGATCTGTATCTTTTCTTTTTAACTTGTTTCCATTGATCATTTGAAGCCCGCAACTTCCCTGTTTGTTTTAAGTAGGTACAGTCGGGAGATTTAGTGTAGGCTCAGATTTAAATTTGAATGTCACGTAGTAGCGTGGTCCACTATTTCTTGTGACCCAACGTGTCTTCCACTGAGAAATAAATTGCCAGTATGCTGTCCAGAATGGTCGAAAGCTGGTAAGGAGAATCGGTTTATTCCGGAGCTTATAATGAACTGAGCAAGGAGCTGTGTTTTACTAAAACTAGAAGGCGGGAGGCTCGCAGTTTCCGAGCGAGGGACAAAATTTCCTTAACATCCACGTTTTGGGTGACGCCGAAGATTGTATTCAAATCTTCCGGCCGATTTGTGGGTGGGGAGGTGCGAGAGACTATGGGGGCCGGAGCTGGGTGGGAGGGTGTAGCCAGACGCTGCCTCCAGTCGTTAGTTGGGGACCCGGTTGTATAGCAAGGGGAAGTGAGATGGCGTGAGCGGTGGAACCCGTTTCGGCGCTGACCTCTTAGCCGAAAAGCGGGGAGCGTGTAGAAAGTTCCTGTAGTTTGGCCAAGGAGCACGCAAGCTTGGGGTTGTGGTTTCCGGAGTGCTATTGCTATATTGAGGGGGTGCTGAAGTACAGTCGACCCTGAAGGGCCTTAAAAGCACCGGGGCAAAAGCGAATAGGTTTTTTTAAAGCCCCTAGGTATCCACATACTCAACGACGGTCTTGCATATCTTATGGAGGCGACGGCGAATGACCAACATACGAGCGTCATGAAAACGACGTCATGCGGTTCCTGTGTATAGTATACGGTCCAACCTTTGAAATAAGATGCACGGTGTGAAACAACGGTTGAATTTTATACGTACGTACGACGTGAAAACGACGTCACGCAGTTTCTATTAAATCGCTCAATTTATGTGGAGACGAGGCAGCGGGCAAGGAATATACAATAAGACAATGTTACGTGTGGACGAATCCACACCCAGAGCGAGTTGGTCTCTTACTACTCGTATACGGGGAGCCCACAAAAATCCGAATAACGCGCAAGCGATTGTCGCAATTAGTCCGGGCGTCCACCTAGCGCGATGAGTGTACCTAATTTGACTAGATATATGTGGTTTCATACAATTTAATATCGGTTGACGTTTATTTAACTAATTTGCTCTAACAATAGTATTATCCTTATATATCCTAGTATTGTCCTTAGATCTGATCTAAATACGAAATTTCTTGGAGGAAGGGGATCAACTGTGCCACCATAGTCATTTTAACTTCATGATATCCTGTGACAAGGGAAAGAAAATCACGGAAATATAACATAATTTATGGACAGGTATAAGATCCTGTATTACTCACTTGAAGCCCAGTACACTGATCAGCCAGTTTCCTGAGCCGATCAAGCACGACGTCCACTATCTCCTTCCCGATGGTGTAGTGTCCGCGGGCGTAGTTGTTGGCGGCGTCTTCCTTGCCGGTGATGAGCTGCTCTGGATGAAAGAGCTGCCGGTACGTGCCTGTTCGGACCTCATCTGCAAAAAAAGAGCTAATATATAGCTTCTTTTTATTTTAACTATACTTAAACCAACTCTTATTGTTGCATCCTGCCCTTTTTCATCATTTCCTTCGTATGGAATATAATCTATTGACATATATGGGAAGAATGGGAACCTATATTACAAAGGTTATTATTACTATTTACTTGTCAAAGTTATTACTTGTTTCTTTCCTACTTTAGCAAAAAAAATGTTTTAACGTTAAATCTCCAAATTTTTTAATGTTTTAGGGATAATATCTTACTTAGATGAATCAACAAACATAATATATAATTTTTAAATCATAATCTTCTATACAAATGTTTCTAGACACTCTATCCTCACGACTTATTTTCTACGTAATGTCGGCGTAAAAGCGTATAACTTTTCACGCTCGAAAAATAGGCGTTTGGTACAAATCCTAGCTGTGGCAGCGTCCTTTTCGAAAAAACCGATTTTGGCTTGACTCATTTGAATGGTCAAAATAACCATCGACTTTGCTCTTTTTTTAAATAGAGTACTAATATATTTTTATTTTACTGCCCCGCTTAAACATACAAAAATCTAAACTGTATAAACAAAATATAAGATAACAACAACAAAGTCAGTCTAAGTCTGTTTGACCAAGCTTTTTTAAGCTCATCATCAGGGTCTAGCCTTTTTGCTGTTTTATGCGCAGGCAAAGGAAATTTAAAAAAAGAGCTAAAGATATCAATGACATAAATTGATGTTAAGTACGGGCGTTTATAATAAAAATGAAACTATTATCTTAATATTAAGAAACTGTAGAATGATACCGACAGGAACTAAAGATCTTGTACGAATCAATTACAAATAAAATGTTGATAACTTTATCTTTGAATATTATAAGACAATTTAGATTTAAGTTTAAATTTGGCATTTTCAGATCAAAGATTTTAATCATACATCGAAAAAACGGTTTTGTTTAAATAAGAAAAAACATTCGAATGCTATGATTTTTTACTGTTTTTACGATTTTGTATGCGTGCATTATCATTTGTACAGCAGCTGCAAAAAATGTAAACATCAAATAATAATAATAAATCTATATAATACGAGGGTGGATTCAAAAGTTCGCGGCCTAAATAAGAAAACACGGGAATAATGAAATTTTTTATATTTATTTTTCTACATACTCTCCGCCTAGGTCACAGCACTTAGTCCAGCGGTCCTCCAAAGCCTTGATCTCATTTAAATAGAAGGTCTCGTCAAGGTCTTGAAAAAAGGCATCTACGGCCACTTTGACCTCCTCATTGGTAGAAAATTTCATTCCACCTAAGTGTTTTTTTAGTTTCGTAAATAGGTGGAAGTTAGAAAGTCAGGTGAATAAGGGGGATGAGGAAGCATTTCGAAACCACAATTCACTATTTGAGCCATCGATTTTGCAGAAGTGTGCAGGACGATTTTGCAGGTGTGTTCTGATGAAACAAAACTTTCTTGGTCAACAATCCTGGTCTTTTAGGCTTTATTTCTTCGCGTAAACGACGTAATAGTGTGCAGTAGTATGCAGAATTTATAGTTTGACCTCTTTCTAAGTAATCAACCAAGATGACACCCTTAGAATCCCAGAAAACCGATGCCATTACCTTGTTTACTGAAAAACACACCTTGGCTTTCTTTGGAGTCGGAGATCCGGGTCTCTTCCATTGTCTGGATTGTTGTTTGATTCAGGAGTATAGTGATGAACCCATGTTTCGTCCATAGTAACAAATCTTGCCAAAAATTCGTTTGGATCGGCTTGAAAAAGCTCTAAACAGCCTCTAGAAATCGTGAGCCGAGTTCGTTCCTTTTCAACTGACAGGAGCCGCGGAACCCATCTTGCAGACACCTTGTGGAACCCTGATTCGTTAACGATCATGTTTTGTGTACGTTTATATGAAATTCCTAGAGCTTCAGCTATCTCAGATACCTTCAATCTTCTGTCTCCCTTGATGAGATCACATATTTTTTCGATGTTTTCCGAAGTCGTAGCGGTAGAAGGCCGTCCAGAGCGGGGTCATCTATGATGCTCTCTCGTCCACGTTAATAATCAGCTGTCCACTTTTTTATCATTGTATACGACGAAGCAGATGTTCCTAAAGTAGCCACCATATCTTCATGAATCTGCTTTGGAGTTAAGTGTTTCTTATGGAGGTATTTGATCACGGCACGGTGCTCTAAACTACCCATTTTCAAAATTAATGAAACTTACTCTCACTTAATGTTCCACAAAATAAATAATTACTTTTATTTAGGCTGTTGTGTTATTAAACAGGAAATTAAAATTATTTGTATGTAAATTTTAGAAATATAATTTAATTTGAAAAAGATTGATTTAAGAAAAAAATATACATTATATTTCAGGGAAATCTAAAGCATGTAAAAGTGACAAGTTTTGTGAATAAAGAATTTTCATTTGCATTTCCATATTAACACTTCTTGTTTACATTTAAAATTTTTGTATTTATCACTTTTTCTGTTTACAATAAGACAAAGCAAGATTTGATCCAAAGATAGCTCGCAAAAATAGTATATTTATGAATTATATTTTTAGTTTATTATATGAGTTAAGCTACATCTGTTTTCATGATACCGATAACGTGCAATGTTGAGTTTTTATAAATTATTTAAAGGATATGTACTAAGGATATGTAGGTTGATAACAAAATGGAACAAAAACATAGAACTTCTGAACTCTCAAAATCTTCGATAAAATATACCTCCTATATTGTAGTCAATTTAATTCTTAGCACTTTTTTTCAAGTCTATTTTTAGCCTCAAGCCAGATCTTTATTCAAAAAGATTTATTTTTTTCGTAAATTAGTTTTTCATAAAACTGCGGCTTGTTTGCTGGTGAACTGTAATTATGACTAACAAATAATCAGCAGGGCATGAAGCTCTTAGTTATCTAGAAAAAACTAGTTTAAAATAAAAATACAACAATAGAAGCGTATATTTATGGAGTGACGTTCACAGCTAGCTCTATTCGTAATTAATATTTAAGCGACCGTGCTCTTGAGCTCTGTACGCGCTGCAATAAAAAAAATGACATGTTATGTATATGTTTATATTTTTTATTTATTTATAAGGTTGAATTTTTGAGTTAGTATGAAGGTGAATATTGCCCTTGTTGCTATGAATTTATTTTGATAGAACGTACATAAGCGTGTTATTTGGAGGGTGACAAAGTGAGAAGTATCATTAATTGCCTGATTCGGGTTTCCTACGTAAATATAACCCTATCATATCAAACACAAAGTGAATAGGTATAATCGAGTGACTCGCAGGCTCAGACCCCTTGTAGTGTCCTCGAACCCTAGAAGCGGGACGCGTACAAAACACGAAACAACCCCCAAGTAATTCTTGCCCACCAAGTGCGTCCGCGACTTCACCATCACTTACCACCAGGTGAGGTAACCGTCAAAGGCCTGCCAATTCATTATGAAAAAAAGACTATTATATTCTTATTTTATTGGTTCCGGTAATTGAGTGTAAAATTGCTTGTACTCGTTTATCTCCGGGCTCCCGGAAATTATCATAAATAAGAACTTGATTGTTATTTATTTTACCAATAGTAATAAACTGTTATTTCGGGACACGATGTGTATCGAGGATGTAAAATGCAGAATTTTCTTTAAAAACCCATAATTTAGTTTAAACTATCTTATTTTTGTAACTACAATTTTGCAATAATACAAATGAAAAATCCAATTAATTCACGGATAAAACAAACAAAAACCCTTTTATTCTCAACCGAAAGATCAGTCCACAAAATGGTTAACAAATAATGCCAATCACTTTTTATGGAGCAATAATTCGAATACTTTTTATGTAGTTCAGTTTCCATTATGCCAGCAGTAGCCAGTGGTACAGTCATTAAACAGTAATGACACGTTGGTCACGATGCTAACGGTCCCAGGTTCAACACCCGAGTCCATCAACACGAGGTTTTATTGGCTTCCTGAAATTATAGGTTTTTAAAGATAATGTCGCTGTTTATTCTGGTTTTAGATAGCTTTACAGTGAGGTTTTATGAGCTGAAAGTTTTGATTTTATTTGGTATACTTAGTTTTTTTTTTAATTTTGCCATTTTTAAAGGCCGTGGCATTATTAATGAATTTTCACCTTTGTAAAAGCGAAATGAATTGAACCTACTACAAACAGCTAAACATTGCATTTATGTTATCGAAATAGAGTATATACCAGTAGAGTTTTCTGACCGTTTGGAAAATAATAGGTTCAAACCACGATTTTTAAGAATTTTCCCAATTACGCCACGTACTGAAAATGATAAAAGGAATTCAAATCCTTATACGAAGTTGCCAGTTGACCCGTGGGCAGGATTTCTGTGAAAAGTCGTTTTTTTTTTCATTTTTGGCTTTAAGGTGCATTTCAAGGTTCGTTTCATGAAATTAAATTAAATTAGGGTTCTTTCACCTTTTCGCCGAAAACGATACATAAAAGTCACCATGTAAGTCATAAGTATTTCGAAATACCTAAATTTAAGGTCAAAATTAAGAAGATGAAGAAAAACTTTCACCAAGTGTAAAAAATTTTTTTTACTTGTGATGAAATATTTTTTTTTGAATTTTTTGAATTTTATCGTTAGTTTGATTGATTTCTTTAAAAATCTCTTGCTGCCCTCTCTTGCAATTTAATTAATTAAAAATCAAAGTTGTTTATGAGTATTAAGAGCAGGGATGGAATACATTAAGAATAGCTAGATTTCCGTAGTATCTCTACGGAAGGTGAACTAAAGGAGAGCAACTTCATATAGGTATGACCAAAAAGTCGAGCTTTTTAGTATGAAAAAAAAGTAAGTTAATAAGTAACTAAAAAGCATTAAAAAAAAGTAACTTTTGAATATAGTATATCTGATTTCAGAACAAAATATACTATTTCAGACAATTCACAATCGGAGCTTCACTTGCAGAAACATCTCTAAAGTCGTGCATCATCTCAAAAAAAGAGTCAGATATTATTTTCTATAAAGAAACAGCATACCTCCATCCCACTCTAAAGATGAAGCGCGCATTAAAAGAAATTGAATAATACTTGTCTTAAACTACGAGAGAGGTAACTATGCGAAGTGGTTAATGTTAGACAAGTCTAGTCACAATAACTTACCCACAACGGTAGGCTCTAAATCCACAAACACTGCTCTAGGCACATGCTTCCCAGCACCAGTTTCACTAAAGAAGGTGTTGAAGGAGTCGTCTCCCCCTCCCAGGGTCTTGTCCGAGGGCATCTGTCCATCAGGCTGGATGCCGTGCTCCAGGCAGTACAGCTCCCAGCAGGCGTTGCCGATCTGCACTCCGGCTTGCCCGATGTGAACTGAAATGCATTCTCTCTGGGGAAGGACAATTGTTTTGTTATTATGTTTCAGTTGCAGATAGTTATGGAGGCATAGATAAAACATACTCATGAATTTAACTTCGATATATTTATATGATTTGCATTGTTTATATCTAAAAGATATCTCTTAGGGTCCTAGGACTAGGGTCCATTACTACTACAGGAGTTCATACTATAACTACATTTCCTTAGATGTAGTTATAGTATGAACATTTTTGTACTCAGTTAACCCTGAAACTACTAATAATCCTCCTTCTTGTGATTAACCATAATGTACCCTTGGCCTAAGCTCGTGTGCATTGAAATAAAGGCAAAGGCCTAGAATATGGAAACATGAATATAATAATAATAAATAATAGATTTTTATTTGCCACACCATAACTTTCCAAATATGTAGTAGAACCTGTATCTTGGAGAACAGCCTTTTACGATCACACACAAAAAACCTAATAATTCTATCACCATTAGAAAATGACCTAGGCGGTGTTATACAGCAAAGAATAAAAGCAAGAAAGAGAAAGATCAAATTTGCAGCACACATAATCATATGCACCCTTTGATATGATGAATACGTTTAATTATCTGAGTAAGATTGTTTAATTGACTGCCACAATAAAGCAAAAGTCATTTATAAAATATAGAATACCATTGAATAATATTTTTGGACATACCTACAAACTAAAAAGGTTGCCCTAAAATTACCTTGTACTAAAAGACCTTTTGTAAAAGCGACTTCACTTTTTGACTCAACTAAATAAGTGACACGCACAAAAAGGGCTCAACACCAAGTGGTTTTCATTCTTGCATAGTCATTATTAAGAAAGAATAACAACTGAACCTCTACTTAAATATTTTATCTACATACGAAAAATTACTTTTTAGCTTCAGTAAAGGAAATTCTAATTTCCTCGCGTCGTTGTAAAAATACGGAAGAAACACTTTGTGAATAAAGTAGTTCATATTGTACAACACATGAAAGTTGTAAATGAGCGTCGTGAACTATGCATTTAATGTCTGCTCATATAATAATAATAAACACTTTATTGCCAATAAAAAGAAAAAAACAGCAAAAAATAAATTATACAAAATGTAAAAAAAAAATACAGAAATGCAATTTGGGCGGCCCTGCTTAAATCAAGAGAAATATTTTAAACAATTACAGACTGATAGGCAGTGCAATTTTAAAATAAACCAAAAAAAACACATCATATATAATAAAATTGTATATATATAAACATAAATAATAAAAAACATACATAATTATATCATATACTTACATAAAAATACAATAAAAAATTATATATGTTTGTTTATTATAAAATAAATGTTTTGCTCACTCTTCGTCTTGATGGGAAAGTACTGATTAATTCCAAAAAACACGTAATGCAATATTTGGTAATCATTTTAGGAAAGGTTTCCTTTATATTTTTGTATTATTTTAGACGGTTTGATGAAATATCCGAGGTCTAGCACAGACCTACAAAGGGAAGCTTTGTGGAAGGCGGCAAAGAGGCACCTTATTGACAACCTTCTATAATCATTACTCCGCGAATCATCTTAAAACCTCATATACTTTTCTAATTCAAAACAACTTGCAATTTCACGATCACAAATTCAAATTTGTAACGCGTCTGTCATCCACATCGCTTGATGTAAACTGTCGATAAAGTCGGACATTGTTGGATGTTACACGCCTTTCCAAGAGATGCCTGTTAAATCTTTTCAACTGCAACAGACACATTTCACAAAGTTTGACAACAAGGGGTACAGCCTGAGTGTCTGTTTGATCGTTCAGTTCTTCGCCCCGATGAATACTACAGCGTCATTGTCACTAAAGTAGTTTTATGGTAGCTTCGGGTGACAGGTCGCCCTCTAATATGGTTGAGGAGGGCGATGGCTGGATCTCGCTTTAACTCGTGGACGGGTGCCGTTTGAGGATGTTCGTCGTTTGGATACTTGGGGAGAGCGAGACTTGTCGAGCTAAAAGATGCAGATAAGAATAATTATGTATAGACATAAAGAGTCACTGTTAATTTATTTTGAAAAAAATATACCCGAGAAGTTTCTTGTCAGTTCTTCTTCACGAAGGTTTTTCCGAACTGGTGGTAGAGTCATGTTTTATTTGATAAGAACAAGAAATTGTCAATGCTGAGAAATAAATATTTAAATTTGAATTTGAGCCACAGCGATCACGTGAATACAAAGACAAAATTCAAAACTAGAACTCCATTCAAATTTTTACATAATATCTCATAAGAAATTAGAAATCCCTGATAATAGCAAAACTAATTTAACCTCCTTTTTCCGTATTGGTTTGACATAATTAACTTTACATATTATCACGATAAAATCTTTGGAATAAAGTACCTTATTACTAAGTCTGCGTGACCACTCTCTCAGATGTGAATTAAGGTCAAATCGAGGTTACTGACCCCTAATACGGCAACCCCATCAGAAAATACATTAGGCTAAAGTTCACTTCCGAAAAGTGACATAAATTGTGTTTACTTTGTTATTTTATACATGAGAAACACGATTTTTCGGTTCTCGTTTTACTTTGAAGGCATTGATCGCTACTTTACATGTTCGCAGAGTTATATTTCACATGTGACTTATTTATTTACTTTAAAAAGTAAATATGTCACAATGTAAATAAGTGCCGGACAAAGATTACAAAGGTTTTTAAATATTCATGTTGAGAAGGGTACCAAACATAAGACTCACTTGTCAGGAAACAAAACTCCAATGAAATATCAAGAGGAAATAGTTCAATGAAAGATTGGCGAGTCATTTCCATTTCAAAAAATGTACTATCGGATATTTATTACACTCGTTTAACTGTGGAAGAAAGAAGCTGTAAAAGAGCTGCATACGGGCTCGAAACTAGCCGCTTTCAGAGTTAACATAAGTAATAGCCGTTAGTATATTTTATAATCAAGAAGAGGAAGACCTTGAAATGATAATAAATATAAATGTAGTTTAGTTTAGTTTAGACATGAAAAAATTTAATTTCCTGCAATCAATAGTATATTTTTCTATTACATGTGATAGTACTCCGGTTTACTTTCGATGGTTTGTCGAAATCAAAAAATCTGTTTATAATAGGTCTTTACCTATGAAACTGCCGTTTTGCCGTACTGGCCATTTCGGCCACTGAAAATATATATTTTTTTGACTGATAATTCTAATTTCAAATTAATTTTATTTGACAAACATGGAATTCTTTTTCTAAAATCGTCATTTGTTTAATAGTTAGTGTTATGTTTTCAACGCATTCGAACATTTTTCGACATCATGGATAAGTTAAAAATTCGAGTAATTATGGAGTATGAGTACCGTCGTGGCAGCAAAGCGGCACAAGCGGCACGCAACATCAACGACGTTTACGGAGCGAACACTACAAACGAACGCACCACCCGTTATTGGTTTACCCGCTTCCGATCTGGAAATTTTGACCTGAAAATGAACCCCGTGGTCGTCCGAAAACTTTGGTCGACAATGACGAATTAAAGGCAATTGTGGAAGCTGATGAAACTCAATCCACGGCTGAATTAGCAGCAGCTTTCGACGTTAGCATCAAAACAATATTGGTCCATTTGCGTCAAATTGGCAAGGTAAAAAAGCTTGACAAATGGGTACCCCACGAACTCAATGACCGCCAGCGCGAAGTACGCGTGGAGACGTGCCTTGCACTGCTCAGCAGGCATACAAATGAAGGAATTCTGAACCGCATTGTTACTTGTGACGAGAAATGGATCCTGTTTGACAATCGTAAGCGCTCAGCAAGTTGGTTGGACCCTGGTTCAGCACCCAAACAATGCCCTAAGCGAAAACTTACCCCTAGAAAAGTGATGGTCACTGTTTGGTGGTCTAACGCGGGTGTAATTCATCACAGCTTCTTGCCAAACGGGACAAGCATTACTGCAGATGTGTACTGTGAAGAACTGAACACAATGATGGAGAAGCTCGCACGTCTCCAACCAGCTTTGGTCAATCGTTCGGCTCCACTGCTCCTGCACGACAACGCGCGACCTCATACTGCACAGCAGACGGTCTCCAAGCTACAAGAGTTGGGGTTGGAAGTTCTCCGTCATCCGCCGTACTCACCAGACCTTGTGCCTACATACTTCTACTTTTTCCAGAATTTGGATAACTTCTTGGCGGGAAAAAAATTGAATACCCGAGAGGCAGTACAAAATGCCTTTGAAGAATTTGTTGCCTCCCGTCCTGCTGATTTCTTCAAGAAAGGCATCAATAAGCTACCAATGCGTTGGCAAAGATGCATTGATTGCATGGGTGATTATTTTGATTAATAGAAATAAAAAATATATAAAAAAATTACGCTTCATTTATTTCGTGAAAAACGGCAATTTCATAGGTAAAGACCTAATATGAAATAACTGTCGTTTGGAAGTCATTGGAAATTTTTCAAAGAAACAACGGTTCATTTTATCCTAAATATCCAAAACAAATACCCTTCTGCAAACACTCAGGTTTAACGATATTACTTGTAATTACAGTCAGCAACAATCGAAACCATCTTAATCTTACAGAAGCCAACGTCTTTTATTCCATTTTTTAAGAAGCTTCGTTGTAGACTGTACCAGCAATCCTTTACATTAAAGATCGAACAGTCTCTTTCAAATTAAATTATGAGTCATCGAAATTCCTTTATCTCGAATTACAGCATCTGTGTAACATTTGATACAAGCGCCACGGTCTGGTAATCTCGTGCAAGGAGCTTTGTTCTCTGCGTCTCGAGCCATTGCATTCGACAAATTGTACTGTGTGGAATCGGATTTAGGTATCTAGTGGAGGACTGGTTGGCAGTTGGAGGTTACTTAGGCTACCTTATATTTGCTTTATTTGTACAGTTGCCTTTACGAAAAATAGTAATAATACAATCCGTAACAAACCTAATAATTATTATAATTACAATCCTCGAGAATAAATTTACTTTATGAAAACCAAACCAAACTGAACAGCAAAGAGGAAAAAATAGAAGCAAATCAATTCTATGTACAACGTTACTAATTGAAAATATAATGAAATCCGTGAGAACATAAAGCTTTCTCGAAACCATGTAGATACGTACGAGCTGTAATGGAATGCCTATTTCTGTGCTTGCAATCGTGTTATCGAACTGACAGTGGTTTTGTAAATAGGAGTAGCAAAATCATAATTTAAAAAAAACTTAAATGTGTTACAAATTTCATTATTTTTTCTTTTTTGGTTTTGCAATGAACTATTTATATGTATAAAAGCTTCATTAATATATCTATGGCATGTCCAAAATCATATTTGTTGCCCTAATATATATCAAAATATCCACAGAATAATTTGAATCATTTCAAATCAAAAAGACAAAATAAAATAACTCATTGCCTGACAAATACCGAATACACTCAATCGACCATCAAATTCATAAGCTATTTTACCCCTAAACTAAAGGGTTCAATGCACTCTAAAGACATAAAAAGTTGATGATCCCTCATACGTAAGGGAGGTAAAGGACGCGTTACACAGTTTAATATGAAACTTGCATGGAAATCAGCGTTCAATAGGTAAATCTGTGAGTGTATACTTAATTTTCCTATCATCTGCTTATAATAGGTCTTTACCTATGAAACTGCCGTTTTGCCGTACTGGCCATTTCAAATGAAAATATTTTTTTTTTGACTGATAATTCTAATTTCAAATTAATTTTATTTGACAAACATGGAATTCTTTTTCTAAAATCGTCATTTGTTTAATAGTTAGTGTTTTGTTTTCAACGCATTCGAACATTTTTCGTCATCATGGATAAGTTAAAAATTCGAGTAATTATGGAGTATGAGTACCGTCGTGGCAGCAAAGCGGCACAAGCGGCACGCAACATCAACGACGTTTACGGAGCGAACACTACAAACGAACGCACCACCCGTTATTGGTTTACCCGCTTCCGTTCTGGAAATTTTGACCTGAAAAATGAACCCCGTGGTCGTCCGAAAACTTTGGTCGACAATGACGAATTAAAGGCAATTGTGGAAGCTGATGAAACTCAATCCACGGCTGAATTAGCAGCAGCTTTCGACGTTAGCATCAAAACAATATTGGTCCATTTGCGTCAAATTGGCAAGGTAAAAAAGCTTGACAAATGGGTACCCCACGAACTCAATGACCGCCAGCGCGAAGTACGCGTGGAGACGTGCCTTGCACTGCTCAGCAGGCATACAAATGAAGGAATTCTGAACCGCATTGTTACTTGTGGCGAGAAATGGATCCTGTTTGACAATCGTAAGCGCTCAGCAAGTTGGTTGGACCCTGGTTCAGCACCCAAACAATGCCCTAAACGAAAACTTACCCCTAGAAAAGTGATGGTCACTGTTTGGTGGTCTAACGAGGGTGTAATTCATCACAGCTTCTTGCCAAACGGGACAAGCATTACTGCAGATGTGTACTGTGAAGAACTGAACACAATGATGGAGAAGCTCGCACGTCTTCAACCAGCTTTGGTCAATCGTTCGGCTCCACTGCTCCTGCACGACAACGCGCGACCTCATACTGCACAGCAGACGGTCTCCAAGCTACAAGAGTTGGGGTTGGAAGTTCTCCGTCATCCGCCGTACTCACCAGACCTTGCGCCTACAGACTTCTACTTTTTCCAGAATTTGGATAACTTCTTGGCGGGAAAAAAATTCAATACCCGAGAGGCAGTACAAAATGCCTTTGAAGAATTTGTTGCCTCCCGTCCAGCTGATTTCTTCAAGAAAGGCATCAATAAGCTACCAATGCGTTGGCAAAGATGCATTGATTGCATGGGTGATTATTTTGATTAATAGAAATAAAAAAATATATATAAAAATTACGCTTCATTTTTTTCGTGAAAAACGGCAATTTCATAGGTAAAGACCTAATATTCGATACTATTCTGTACATACTTTTGAACTTAAAATCTCTAAGTTATAAATAGTCCAAAAATCTATGTGTTTTGTTGTAACATGAGGTACTCATAATTGAGTTAACATACTAAGTGGGTATGGAGCGCATTTTGACAATATATAAAACTAGAATGCAAAATTTAGTACTGCTCACGTATAGTTTCAGACTACCAATATATTAGCAATTTTTAGAAAGTATTTTATTACGCACTTTATCGCGTATTTTTCAATCCCAATCCCCAACTGTGCTATTAGACAATACGCTGCAGTAATCGCCAATGCGTACTAATTGCATATATTTTTTTGCAATTCCTATATTTCCTAATTTTTAGTTAAAAGTTCGCTCGGCTCGTGCGAACCGCGTATTAGCAAGTTTGCGTGTTAGTTGTTCGAATTTCAAAGTTTCTGATAACTGATAGCCTAAACAAATATATATGCAATGGCTGAATAATAGTAATTATTTTGACAATAATTTTAAACGTTCTTTAAAATAACTTACAACTTCGGTGTTATAACTGTAGATATTTATATCCATTGGGTATTTTGACCAGTTGGTATCTAAAGTCTTATACGGAACTATACTCGATTAGTCCGCGTGCATACTGTTTTTGGAACCAACTATTCCACTTTGGTCGTTACGAAGTCCTTCGCGGGTAATGCGTACTACTGTTGTACACTTTGGAAGACTTACTACAGGCTTACATCTTAAATATATACAGCGTCAGTACACGCAGAGCTTTACCTTGTCTATTTTCCAAAACGGTTTTGCGCATCAGCTTTGGAAAGTATACGAGACCATAACGCAAAAGTTTTCGGAAACTGTACAATGTGATTGTACTGTTGTGTACTTTCAAAAATCGAGGGTATAGATGTCTCTAGATTGAACCTTGTTATCAACTAAAATAATAGATAAACGCCTTGTCTTTACTTTCATGAACCTATCATTGACCTATCATTAGGAAGTGGAGCTAATATTGAAAAAACAACCGCACTTTTCTATATCATCGAAAACCTCGTGAAACCACCCTCTTCGTGTAAAACTTGGGTCAATTTCGTGTTTTCATGTAATATGGACACTTGGATTATATGAGTCGGATTAGATTCCGTTCCTACTGGGTTGCCTGTTGCCTTATTTGGTTTTGACGACTTATTTATTTATAGACTATCGCAGTCTTTTATAAATCTTTTTACTATTTATTATGATGTCCAATAGCAATAAAAAGATATTAATAAATATATAATAACATAAACAAATCCCCAAAACAAACACACCATGATATAAGAACGCCTGTATGCCTACGTATTTCCGACAAAAAGTTTAATTAAAATTTAAGCCGTGTAATTTAAGCTAAACCGTGATTAATTCAAGAATGCATTGTAAAATTAGCCATAAAACAAGCGAATCAAGGTTCAAGTTCAATTACACCGTTGAAATCACACAGAAAACTTCGTTAGACATGGTAGATAGAAAAATCTTACGTTTAATTTATAGGTTCAGCAACAAAGATGGTAAAATAAAAAAAAATTAATAAAAAAACCCAATATTAAACCTAGATTTCTAACAGAACCTTGAATCACGATGATAAGTCACGAAGACCCACAATTTACCCTTCTTGTAAAAAAACCCCGTTTTAGTATGATTCTATTGAAGGACGAATAAAAAGTAAGAGACAGCACGGTGAGGTACCATTTCGCAGGTATCATCAATCACTTGGCTGCATAGAAAGTATTAGTATGTATATTCTACCTATAGAGAGCTATAAGATATACAGCTCCTGCGGTTTTATAATCGGTGTATGGTAAATGTATTGGATTTATACCTAATTTCACCAAACTTTCCAAATCGGGAATTCACTGATGCCTTGTAGAAAATAAAATCAGCGTTAAAGTGTCGTTTAATATAGTATGTTCACAGAGGACATGTACCAGATGATTAGCAAATCAAACAAGCATGAAGATAAAAACCTTCACTCCTTTCCTTCAAACGTTGGATGCCTATCTATATACTCTTGTAAAAAACATAATTATGACAACATTTGTCAATAACTGTTTGTTTTATTATGACATAAAACTAAGTAATAGAACGGGAGCTGGATGTTAAAATATGAGTACTACATTCTTGAAGCTCAGCACTATCATTATAATTCTGGATGTTTCTAGGGCCCATCGCCTCAATATCAATTTAATCGATTGAATAAGTGGTTTAAGCCACTTTCATTATTGTTTTAGAGACAATATTGAATATTTTATTTTATACATATGCAAGTAAAAGAATATTGCGATGATTCAAATTACCAGGCTCTTAATTTTTTTGCGGTACCTGACCTAAACTCAATTAATTAATGGGCCGATTTGAGGATGTTTTCTCACAATATTTCGCGCAGTAAAAATCTTATTTGTCCATATTATAATTACTTAGTGCTAATATTTTTTTTTCTTCGAAATGAGTAAATTTATTGTAACATAATATTTTCGATGTGAAAAAGAATTTCATTAAATTAAAAATTATAGTTGTTCTTATATTTAGTTATCTTAAACCATCCATTGATAACTTAGGAGAGGCAAAATATATAAATGAACAAACAAACTTTCCAGCAGCATACAGGATCAAAATCTGCAAGATTATTGCCGCCTACGCTATAATAAAACTGAAAATATTCATTATCATATTCTTCAAACTAGAAAAGACGTTATTTGTAAATTCAAACGTTAAACATAGACAGGTAATGGGAATCACATTGCACATCAAGCGACAGAATAAATTTTTTTAAAAGCTCTGTCTATTTGCTTGTTTTCCGAAAACTCTAAATGGCGTTAAACTAAAACTGAATGTTTTGATTTTTTTTTGTAATTAGTGATTTATCTGGTTTTGTTTTGTAGCGGAAAAAATGGTAAACGTTCGAAATAATAATAATCGCCACTTGCATTTTAGCATGTACCAATTTATTTGAGTACCGGTATGCATTCGTATTACAAATAACGACATACGGAATACATTACAAACGACGTGTAAACGTGACGTATACTAAGGGCTGTTACTCGCTTTGAACCGTCGAAACGGTTCGACTAGTTTCGAGCCCGTAAGGAGCTATTCATGGGGTTAGAGTTTATATTTTAAAGTTTAAATATGACTTACAACATATCATAGCGCTAACTAGACATAAGCCTAAGGGTGTTACCATACCGGCCGATTGATCGTCGATCGACGTCATCGATCGATGGTAGCATGGAGCAGTCGACGTCGAGCGACAGATTTACCAGACCAATATACATCGATCGACGTCAATCGATGATCGAACAATTGGTGTGGTAACACTCTTACACTAGCTAGTCTAACTAATAAAAGTGACCTTAAAGAGTTTTATAAAAAGACAAAAAGACACTCCATATATGGAATATTTCATGACATCTCAACCCACTCAAACTTCCTAAAAAAACACGATCCATTTTTAATTCACAAAACAATTACCAAAACAACGCAATTGATCGGATCATTACACCAAATTGCCCCAATAAATACAATTTCAGCCCAATAAGGCGATCCGTACGATAGGCGTGAGACGCAGCGAACATAACGCCTACGTGACTATCTTGGCTAAATGTGCTGTGGTTAAACCATAGTTTAACTGTCACCTCCAATAACAGACGACCAATTTATCTATCCAGTAGCAAAAACTATAACTTAAGTAATTGTTACGTGAGTAATTGTCTAACTTAATTTACGCGGAGAACGTGGCGCCACCCTTTGCTGAACAGATAACTTAGTCGGACAAATTTGGAAAATTACATTGACAGGCTTATAACAAATTAGTTTCAGTTATTTTCAAGGAAAAACTCCGTGAAAAACAGACATGGTAAATACCACATATTTTTTATAATACGAAGACTTTTCATAAAGTTTTGTTAAGTAATCAATTTAAATACCAGTTTTCGTATGTAGTGTATACTAAAACATGGCAATATATACTTTATTAACAAACAATTCTACTCTTTTAATCAGCTGAAGTGAAAGCAAATATAAGATTACTCCCATACCAAAGTCACAACATTTTAAAACCTTTGTTACTTCGGAAATGAAAATAAAACTAAGAACACCTAAAACATTACAATCCATCAAGCAATTTAGACTATACAAAAAGTTACGTACACAACTATACATCCAAGCGAACATTCAAAACGCATACCCGTCATTCTGACTCAACTCAATCTACATAATAATATGTAGGAACAAACTTATCGTTCCACATCAATGAGTTAAGACAAAGAACTACTTAAAACTAAACAATAGCCCGAAGACTTTTGGACAATTTTGAATCAACCACAGACTGAAATTTTGTAGGTTTGGCATCCTGTCGGAATTACTAGGGCCTGTATTCCAGAAATTGTTTTCAGCTTTGATTCCTCGATAACTACTAAAGCAAAATATAAGCAAATGAATCCTAGGACAAACATGTATTAACAAAGTAGAAAATGTTGAATGGAAATAATGATTACGCGTATACACTTGCTTTCTGTAAAACTACCTAAGTAGAAAAGCTTTAACCGATGCTTGATACTCCATCAGGGACGCTACCATTATTTAAGCATTTATGAGAATCTAAATTGTGTACAATCTCAAAAGCATAGTGATCAAACTATTTACAAAACTACAAACTATAGTATGTTTATAGTATGTAATAACAGTTTAAAGGAGTTAACCGTCGTAATTTAAATAATAATACAAACACAAACCCAAAATTTATGACAAGAAGCTAGTTTTTATTTCCCGTTCTTTTTAATTGTTAGCTATGTATAGACGGAAAACTTTGTACAGGTATAGATTCGCACATGGTTCCCTTGCGGTGTTTCACCTCTTAGTATGCAGAGCGCCTACAAAAGACCGAACAACTTGCAAACGATTCTCGCGTTAGCCTGGGCCTCCGCCGACTTCCCGGACTGTACGTACCACAAAAACCTACTTCGTAAACATATGAAGATACCTTGTTCAGAATAAAAAATATCTGCTGCCATAAAATTATATATCGACTGTATATGAAAAACAAGTAAATAGAGGTTTATGCGTAAATTAAACTTAAAACAAAAAAAATTACAAAAAGCCTTTTTCTATATGTTTGCGAAATTTACTATTTATAAATAAATAATGCCCATTACCCTAAACTAACTATTGTAAACGAACTATTAAGACCGTAAAATTTTTTGTAATGTAAAGAGATAAAAATAAATTAGGTAAGTAATTTTCATGTTCGATAATCCTCGCAGAGCACCCCGAGAGCAGCAGGTAAAAATAAACAATTACTCTTTTTTGATCATAATAAAGATCAATATAAATATAAAGAAGGATTATTGACCTTAGTAACAATAAGATATCAATCAATCGCCATTATTAAGAAATATTTCTTTAGTCAATCATTCGTAATTATCAGACATCGTTTTTTCTAGTCAATGTACCTACCATGCAAACAGCATAATAATTAAACTTCATTTCACTTTATTTTCTGATATTTTGCATTAAAATTCGAAGAGATTTTCATAACAACCTTTGAAATAAAACCTTGTAGAAATCGTTATACTTACTTAATTATGTTGAATGATATGTTTTATGCCTGGAAAGTATTTACAACGAATGTATTTTACGCCACTTCTATTTTCACCGGAATTACTTTTTTTAATTGTCTACAAAAAAAATCAAAATCTTTAAACTTCATTCCAAAGCACGCTCGTTTCGAAATATTGAAGGCACAACAACGGGTCAATCATTTAAAACAAAAATAAAAATAAAGTTCTAACTGCAGTCAATTGTAGCTCTCAGGCTATTATTACAAAATGGCCGCCAATAGGAGTTCAGTGACCCCAAGATTAATTTTACCGCCATTAGTTCTGTTAAAAAAAAAACAAAAGTTTGTGGCCCGTATTTATTGGCGTCTATTTTTATATTTGATTGAAGTTTTAACTGCGGTTAATCGATGAGTTAGGTTTATTTTAAGTACTGGTATACAATTTAAAAAGAAATTTTGATTGAAAAAGCGTGCTTCAATTTACTCAATCATCAAAACGGAAAAATCATACATAACAATAATTTTGAGTAAATTTTTTTCTTGTTCTTTTTAGTTTTCATCAGATCATTTCATCAAAATGTTGGAGTTATTAAAAATCATTTTATGTGAATAAAACTTAAACTATCATAATTATTGAACTATCATATTATGAAACATAATTATTTTATAAACCTAATTCGGTTTATAACAGGAAAAAAACTAGCATTACTAGAACATTTATAGTAGACTAGAATATTTATAGTGGACTTAACCCTTGTTCCGACCATTAAATAAAAAAGTGTCCGTAAACTTGTTACCTTAATATATAAAACTATTTTACTTAGTATTCAGGTAATTTATGAGTGCCATGCCTAAAAGTCGCGGGTACCTCGTGACATTGTATTTCATGTCATAAAACGCCAGTCTCGAAGGAACGGTGACGTCACACGGCACTCCCGTGGAAGAAATTACACCAAATTGCTAAGCAGATTTTATTGAATTAAAATTGTACTTAAAAAGATTTGGTAGAAACTAAGAATATGGATAAGTATGCCGATTTTACAGTAATTTCGTAAAATTACGTTGGTAGTTTCTGGACTGGTAGTTTCTGAAAAAAACCCTCTTCATCTTTATATGCACCTATAATTTATATGCTCCGTAAGTTGCGCAAGCCAAATTTTTTTCATCTACTTGCACATGTTTGAAGGGTATCCCTTGGTTCATCAAAAAAAATTGACAAATTATTACTTCCCAAATAATGTTTCGCAAAATTTCATTTGCCAAATTATTACTCGGCAAATAAACTCCTCAAAAATTATTGTATCGCAAGCCTAATCTTTTCCAAGTGAATGTTTCAACAATAACTCGCTTACCAACTAGTACTTGTAACCAAAACTACTTGTACGCAAAATAAAATAAGCCAAATACTTTGACTCGTCAATTATCAATTGACCATTTATATTTGCAGCATTTTATCAGTGGTGCGGAATGTACTATAGCGAAGTTTGGAATTCCTATGATCGTGTCTTTTTCTGTTTTGAACCAAACTCGTTTTCGTGAAAAGCTGGAAATGGTACTGAATTTGACATTTTTAGACAAGTAA
This sequence comes from Marasmarcha lunaedactyla, assembly GCA_923062675.1. Classification (NCBI taxonomy): domain Eukaryota; kingdom Metazoa; phylum Arthropoda; class Insecta; order Lepidoptera; family Pterophoridae; genus Marasmarcha; species Marasmarcha lunaedactyla. The sequence continues at coordinate 6,020,902 of OV281344.1, forward strand.
CATTTGACTAAATGTTATTTGTCTAAAGTTTGTGTGCTGTAATAAATCACTTGTTAAATTACCAAATGCCAATGTCCTTCCAATATACTGCCGAGTAACAATTTAACCAAATGAAAATGTGCGTACTAATATAATACGTATAAAATTCATTAAACTATTACCGTAAAATATAATAATTTTTACGGTAATAGTTTAATGAATTTTAACCAGTTTGGTTTCACGCGGGGTCGCTCAACAACCGATGCCGGTGTTGAGCTCATAAAACACGTATTCAGCGCCTAGGAGGAGTCGTGTGATGCTATTGGTGTCTTTTGTGACTTGTCCAAGGCGTTCGACTGTGTGGATCATACTACTCTACTCATGAAACTGCACCATTACGGCATTAAAAACCAAGCGCTTGCCTTGATTAAATCATATATTTCTAATAGAAAACAGAAAGTTGCAATAAATGGAGAAAAATCATCAGGATCGGCAGTGACAATGGGTGTGCCCCAGGGCTCAGTTCTTGGTCCTTTCTTATTTTTAGTTTATATTAATGATCTGCCATCGGTCGTTAAGAATCAATGCGAGGTCATATTGTTTGCTGACGATACTTCCTTCTTGTTTAAAATCAAAAGACAAGAAATTGACTATCGAGCGGTGAACAAATGCATCTCCAACACAGAGCAGTGGTTCTCAGCTAATAATTTGCTCCTCAATGAAAAAAAAAACGAAATGTGTTAAATTTACATTGCCAAATGTCAAACAGGTAAACACAAACATTGTAGTTAAGAGCCAGGAACTGACTCCTGTAAACTCAACTGTATTTCTGGGCATAACCTTAGACGCCAAACTGCAGTGGGGACCGCATGTTGATGGTTTAGCGAAAACGCTTGGCTCTGCCGCATATGCTGTTAAAAAAATTAGACAAATTTCAAATGAAACAACTGCTCGATTAGTCTATTTTGGTTACTTCCACAGCCTCATGACATATGGTATTCTGCTGTGGGGGAGTGCTGCCGACATCGATGCTATATTTATTCTGCAGAAAAGGGCTGTTCGCGCAATCTATCAGCTCGGTCCAAGGGTGTCACTTAGAAGTAAATTTAAGGAAATAAATATTCTTACCTTCCATTCACAATATATTTTAGAAAATTTAATGTATGTTAAAAAGAACATAACCTTGTTCAAAAGAAAAAAATATCTGCACAATGTTAACACAAGAGGAAGAAATATGCTGGCAGCTCATAATAGCAGGCTTCATAAAGTCACTAACTCATTCATGGGTCAATGTATACGCTTTTATAATAAGGTTCCTGAGGATATCCAAGGTCTTCCTATTGACAAATTCAAAGAAACTATAAAGGAGAAGTTATGTGCTAGAGCATATTATAAACTATCCGATTATTTGGATGATAAAAGCCCTTGGGTATAATCCCCTCATTAACAGGATTGTACTAGTATTTGTAACAAAGCATGTGTAATGTGTCTGTTTGTGCGATGAGTTCTTCGTCCCGATGAATATCTAAAGCGCCATTGTCACTAAAGTACGTCTTCTTATGGTAGCGTCGGGTGACGGGTCGCTCACTTCCCTCTAATATGGTTGAGGAGGGCGATGGCTGGATCCCGCGTTAACTCGTGAACGGGTGCCGTTTGAGGGTGTTCGTCGTTTGGATACTTGGGGGGAGGGAGACTTGCCGAGCTAACAGATGCAGAAAAGAATAATTTTGTATAGACATAAAGAGACTCTGTAAATTTATTTTGAAAAAAAATATATACCCGTGAAGTTTCTTGCCAGTTCTTCTTCACGAAGGTTTTTTTTCGAACTGGTGGTAGAATCATGTTTTATTTGACGTCAATAAGAACAAGTAATTGTCAATGTTGAGAAATAAATATTTGAATTTGAATTTGAATACCAAATGTTGCATTAGTGTAAAAAAGTTTGCTAAAATTTGTTTGGATTATAAAATTTTGTCAAAATTATTTTGGCAAAACGGCAGGACACCATGTTTGACTTTGCCGCCCGCAAAAAATACGATTGACCGTGTCGACCTTGATGAAGCCAAAATGGACTACCCGATCGGCACAAGCCGAATGTGTGTAGTAATTGATCCGGCACCGCTTCATCGTTCTAAGAAATACTGCGGACCCGAATGTGCCAACCCTAATATGTCGGTAGCACCCCTCACAGACTATTTTACAGAATAAGTATCCGTTAGATTTATTATGCTAAACTTAGCCTTATTAGCTTATGTTGGCTTTACATTGAACTAAGCCAAAGCACCCTTTGATTAAACTGAAATAGTTAGGTAGTTAGTATAGATAGTAGGACAAGCTCCTAATGCATGGACCCCATAAATCTTGTCCCCGTCGCGTGATTTAGTCGCAATCTAACTGTCACTACGCAAAAAAAGCCATGGCGAGACGACACAGCATTCGACATGCTCGTGCGCCATGTCATTGCATCATTTTGTCTCTTAGCCATTATTTAAAATGGAAAGATTCATAAATTTAATGTACTTGAGTTAGTATGAGTACCAGATCCATTGCAAGCACGTTATATAAGATCATCACTATTCAAATTCAAATATTTGTTTCTCAACATTGACAATTACTTGTTCTTATTGACGTCAAATAAAACATGACTCTACCACCGTTCGGAGAAACCTTCGTGAAGAAGAACTGGCAAGAAACTTAAAGTGTCTCTTTATGTCTATACACAATTATTCTAATCTGCATCTGTTAGCTCGGCAAGTCTCCCTCCCCCAAATATCCAAACGACGAACACCCTCAAACGACACCCGTTCACGAGTTAACGCGGGATCCAGCCATCGCCCTCCTCAACCATATTAGAGGGAAGTGAGCGACTCGTCACCCGACGCTACCATAATCCCTTCCGTTCTATTAACTTTATTTAAAAAAAACATCTCATTTTCTGGACCTAACTTATATATTAATACTTGAGTTAGTATGAATGAGTACCAGATAATTGCTCAAGTACGTTATGTTTGAACGACACTATTTTCCGCTATTTTTATTTAATCAAAGAAAACACCTCAACTTCTCTAAGATACCTACCTAATTTATCAATACAGAGAATAAGTTACATCCACCTTCAAAATATCAAAAAGGCCAATATAAAAATCAAATCACGTTTAGCTGTTGGTTCTCCAAATAATAAATAAATAACCTAAAAATGACCACTACAGGCCTTGTTTTAATGCTTAAACTTAAGTAGCTGGTGTTTCAACTTATCGCTCAGACAGAGCGAGGTATAGAGCTTTTTATTATGGTTACTCATGTTTTGAAGTTAATAAGAAGTAGGTAACATGTTGCAAGTATGACTTGTCTTTTAAATTTGAAAACCTCGTACACCGAGGTTTGAACCTTACAAAAGAGTGGAGACAACTTTTTCATGAGAGAAAACGAATATTCAAATATTCATTAATTTAAGAGCGTTTTTAGTATCTGTCACCTTGTGACATACTTAATTTTTGAACTTAATAAATATTTACCCATATGCTGGGACAATGACTTCTGGTTATCAAAGGTAATTAACGGTTCGGTGACACCAGAAATTAATAAGTCTAGATATATTTTATTATACTTTCGTTCTCTACGATATTATATTTGACATTTAGGAAACATGATAAAGCTAAAAGAAATAGAATTCGTAATGTTGGTACTCTTCAATAATGTTGGTACAGTCGGCCAAAGACGTGGTCTACCACCCTACGGTTAGTTCATTTATACAGTTCAACGTTGACTTTCCCTTGCTGTACTGTTTTGACAGTTACCAATGTTGACTATCATTATCGTATTAACTATTAACAAGCAATTCCTAAAATAAACAAACAAGAATTCTGAACACAGCATCTCACGCTTAAAATGACTTTAAATTATAGTTTTATTCTTAGTATTCTATCTTTTTATTTACACTGTATGCGATTAAATGTTTTCTTAATTAATAGTTATCAATTAAAATGACTTTCTTCCGCAAACCACAAATGCCAGATTGCTATACAGCAAACTAAGCGGAGATGATTTACTTTTATTACACAAATATCCAAACCAGAACTTAAACCCAAGAATTATTGTTTGCAATGGCAAATTCAAGTAAAATTTTAATAATATGATATTTTCCCAACATCGTAACCCTTGTGTTACAAAGACATATTCACTTTGTCTAAATAAAAAAGTTCGCCACACATATCACATTAACAAATCAAACACAGCTTTCAAATTTCAAATCAATTATTCCCATTAAGCTTCCCCAATAAAAAATATTGAATAGGATGACTCATGAAAGACCCATAGATCAGGGGTCGCCTGCGCACATATAATTACACCTACGCTTCTTTGTTTCTGAAGACTTACGAAGCCTATTCAGGCTATTCATATCATAAAAGTACCGATACTGTGTGTCTTGACTTTATTTTATTCTATATGATCTTTGTGTACTAAAAAAGTTTTAAGTTCTTTGTGAAATAAAGGGTTGCGTAAGGTATCGATTCAATAAACAAATAAAGAGAAAATTAAATTTTGAAGGTAAAGGTACTGAAAAAGTTATATTACAATAAATGTTGACATTTATTTCTTTGAAATTCTAAGCAAGTGTGTAAAATGTTCATTTGAAGACTCAACCGGAAGATAAACAATAGAGAAACGAATTCTTCCATAAGTCATTTCAGATTTGTTTTTTTGTTTTATATTATGATAGACAGAGAACCAAATGGATAAATACGCTAAAATGTTACTTATCAGTCTAGTCGTAATTCCAGTTTACAGGGTTATTTGAAAAATAACTTCGTATCTGCTTTTAACAAAAAGCTTATCATTGTTTTTTAATAAAAGTGACCCAATATACACATTAGACCGACCATGTCACTTTACTGACAGATTGACGATGACAGATAAGAGAAACTCATTTGAGGGGTCAAAATAAGAATGCTATATGTCTAAATTGGTTTTGCATTATATTACCTGGGAATATTGGAAATTATGAATTATTTATTTAACTTAATACTAAAAAAGTGTATGCAAAGCACACTGATTTTGAATTTAAGTCGTTCTTTTTTTCTAAATTTTGTTTCTTAGCAAGCGAGGAATAGGAATAGCAATTAAGTCAACTTGTTGCAAAGCCTCGACAATATAAAACATTGCCCAGTTATAATGACAACAATTCGAAAATAAGTCAGTTCTAATTCCAGTCCAATTATAAGCCAATCAGACCGCAAGTCTATTTAGGGACTGCGACATTAACCAATGATTCAGCGGCATTGACTCAAGACGTCATTATCAGAGCGTGTGACGGACTGTGACCAACTCCTGCGCATTGCCTAGATCTTAACAATGATTGTAGATTTAGTAGACGGCATAATCGAGAAGAGCTTTCGTCAGTTATGGATAAAGAATAATGTATGTGCTTGGGAAACGATTTTAAGCACTTTAACTAAATTCGACTGATAACTTTGGCTGAAATTTGTTCATAAAGACATCATTATTGAGATTTTATCGGCTGATAGTGGATTTATTTTATTTAAGTAACTGTAAATAGTTGTACTTTAAGATTCGATACTTAGTTATGTAGGTATTATATCTACTCAAAAGGCTTACTAAGTAAGGTTAGATAAAAAAAATCTAGCTTTCCTAAAACTACATAGAAAATACGTTTTTTTAACACTATTTTAATGCTCTTAGCACGTCTTAGTCTACTTTGCCGGTTAACACAACTCGTTATATTATATTTAAATATCAGATACTATTTATAAGGTTTAAATGATATTTTTTAGTTTAAAAATAAACCGTCACTCTCAAGTATACCCATTTCAAATATCTACAGTTTTAAGGTAAATTGTAACTCATCTTCGTTACCTATTTTGCAGAAATATAAAAACGAGTTTCTAAAACTTTGTTTTTTATTTATTACTTTTCTAAAATAAGCTAAGCTTTCAATCATTATTTCTTTGCAAATTAATAAATTTAAGTTGCAACAAAGTTGAAGCGTTTACTAATAAAAACAAATATAAAAAGCATTTGAGAATATTAATGAAATTATACAATCAAATTACTCCAAATTATCAAAAGAGCAAATACTATTACGTTTTAAGAGGTTTCAACTTTCGTGTGAAAACACAATAAACGCCAGATAAAGGCCTCAAATGGAACGGTTGAAGTTTTCGTGATGCAAAGCTTATCATACTGTAACACAAGAAGTCATTTACAAAGCTTGGAGCTTAACTTTTGTAATAAAAATAATGAGAAAAATTACTCTACGGGGAGTTCTAGAACTTTGTGTCAAGTGGTGTCTCAAGACCTGTGAATTATTTAAGATTGTTTTATAGTTATTTTTTATAACGGCAAAAATTACAGTTTTTGGCATAACATTATGGGTAATTTTTTTAAATTAGTAATTAAAAGTATTTTGGGTGCTTTTGCTTTTTCCATGACTTCATTTTGGATCGTCAATTAAATCTTGTGTACTAAAATATTCGTTGTTAGATTCTGTATAAGTTTATTTATAAACAAACATTTGAAATATGTTTTATTAGCACGAATATTATAAATTTAATAAAAAACTTTAATGAAATATGCGTCTATAATAATCTAGATGGTCATGGCATCATGGTATACGTGACCATTAACTCTGTAATGGTAGAGACATAAATAATTACTTCTTATGTACGTTATACGAGTAGGTATGTGCTTATTTTAATAAACTTCAAAGTTATATAAAACATTAAAAGAATCTGTATATTTACGGAGAAGTTGCGTAAGATCCTGCTAGGTTCTTATATTTTCTTTCAACGATCATGATGAAGCTTTTTATAGATCAAGCTACTTAAATAAATTTCATAAAAAAAGATTAATCCCTAACGAAAGTTAAATATTATATACAAAATAATGCAATTAAAGATCGGACTGAAATAAAACAAAACCCCGAAAACCCAACAGAAAATCCTTGCTGAGAACCCCTTAAAAATCCTGTCCTATATTTTAGACTAACATATTAAAACTTACCATTTTTCTAGTTCGTTCAGTCTAAACTCTTGTGTGTAAAGTCAGGAGGCGTGGCGTGTCAGTGAAGCAACGCACCGAGCCGAACTGTGGCGCCCGCGGTTGCTGAGCCGTTTTATATGGGGGCTGCTTCTTGGAGTCTTATTCTGGAGAATTTTGGAGATGCGCTTAATGTTGTCATGGTAAGATTTGATTTGAACTGTTTTTTAATGAATTTGTAGCTTCTGGGTACAGTCGAAAAGTTAATTCAATTATGGGAAACGAGGCTTACAATGAAAAATTAATGAAGCCTTAACTTGAATGAAACACACGAAAACAAATATAATAAACCAATTTTAACACACATTTTAAAAATTTTAAGTTAATTAAGCAGACAGTTATGTTTTTGTTGAAGTAAAAGTTAAATTACATGTTTGCAAATCCCATAAACCATTCGAAAGGCGAGGTAATTTGAACTCGGCAAACGAAATAACACACACTTAAAAATAAATCTACTGGTTATTACTATATTTTAAGACAAATTAATGTTTCATAATTTACTTCCCATTTATTATTATCTACAATTTAATATTATCATTTTGCTTTAGAATAAGCCCGCTGGATCGTAACACAAAAGCTTAGCAGTAGGTACAGAGCGTAGTCTGACTAATATAGGTATAACTACCAAAGAAAGATTCGATTTGTGCTGAAAAAACTTGAGCTATGATTAACTTTTTCTTTGTCTGAAACTGAGACTTACAGAGAAACCGTGCCATGCCGCGTGAGTTGTTCATTTGTTTTATATTTAATCCGGGTTTCAATATTTAGTAGTTTGGTAGCCCATTTTTTTTGTGGCTCGCCCCCTTACATTAAGAGTAAAGGGACTGAATTGTTTGGAGCCACTGTAATGTTTGCTTGAGTGGCGATGTCCAGTGTTTTGGGATTAAAAGTAGAAACAAAGTAAACAAAAAGGGTAATGAAATGAAATGAAATAAAAATGAAACTTGTCCTTAAAAAAAATTCGCACAACTGAATTATTAACAATTTATATTATCCACATGCTTTTATTAAATATGATGTTAATTTAAAATTTATTTTAATTTAAATTACGATTGAAAAAAATGTTTGTCAAAAATCGCGACATTAGTGCTTATGTAATAATGAACCATCTTTTAAGGAAATAACATATCTTTAAATAAATTAAAAAAAAAATAACAAACTTGCCGGTAACATTCAGTTAATGATCTGCAAGATATTCTGAGCTTTAACCCATTTACAGAATGCTCCTCATATTTCCTCATAAATTGCAAACTCCAGTACCTATCTGGCGCCTGCACTATACGTTATTATTCGATTAAATTTTTACCAAAATAACATGTTTTAAAGTTTTGATACTCGTACATACATTTATCGAGAATTGCAGAAAAACCTTGTCACCACAAAAATTATTCCTTGAATATACAGGGTTTGTTTTTCAATAAGGTCACACCGGAACCGATTCACAGTTTCGACATTTAGATTTTGACTTTTCATTAGAAGAAGCTTGGGAATTTATTACAATGAATTCAATTTCACTCAAAAATCGCATTGAACTAATAAAAATTCACTATGAAAATGGTGGATCTGTAAAAGTTACATTTCGTATAATTCGGCATATTTTCGGTAAACATAATCGTCCTTCTGAGACCGCTATTAAGAATTTGGTGAATAAAGAATATTGGCGAATCCTTATTTAAGTAAACAGTAAGCATTTAGAAAAGTAACTAGTACTGTTGTTTATTCTTTGTTTAATGTGAATTTCCATAATATTAGCTTCATGTGTAGAAGTGTCCATTAAATAATTGATTTATAAAGCTTGATTTGACTTGATCAGTTTGTTTTACCTCCTGTCATTTTTATTACGATACATAGGATCGATTGTGACTAAGCACAAAAGTATTTTGTACTATAATATTTAAATATAGGAAAATATAATTACTTCAGAATGTTAGGACTAATTTTAATGTAAGGATATATTTTTTTTGTATTCCTCATTGTAAAAATGATTTATTACTCACTGGCGTCCTTATCCTTGGTTGTATAGCTTTTGCCTTTGTTTGGGTGGGTTTGAGATAAAAATATAACTTGAAAACGAAACAGTTTCGTTACTTTTGGACTTGTCCCATATGTGGGTGTGTGTGTGAGTTCCTTGTTTTTGTTCAGATGATTTGCGATTCTTTTAGTTATTTTATTCGACCTGGACTGTTTATTGGACACACATAATTCATAACGTGACTTTATAAGCCTTTGTACCTAAAGATTCCGATAGACTGCGCTTACGACGACTTATTGCTGTGCATTATTATTATGGTTGGTTGGTGACAGTAGTAATTACCTATGTAAATGTAGGTAATTTGACATCACAACCTCAAAATTAGTACTTATTGGAAATGCAATTATTATTGTTCCTAGACATACTACATAATATTTTTTTTAAAGTGGATCTGGAATTTATGTCCTACAGTTTTAGATATAATTGACTTCTAAACGCTTCACTTTAACTCTAACTAAAACCATGTATGGCGATCTGCCAATGTTCTTTGAGTTGACAGGTTCGGTACTTAATGTGCCACAACCAACGCATGTTCGATCGGGTCGATCAAGTGAAAACATCGCAGCTGTGAGTCGCAGTGTTGAAGAGGATCCGAATTTGTCAATTCCTCGAGGGTCTCAACAATTGAAGTTATCCACAACAACCACATGGTGAATTCTGGATTTCGCTTTAACGCCTTACAAGGTGCAACTGGTGCAACAATTAAAGCCGGCCGCCCATTTACCTCGTCGTAGATTCACTCAATTCATTCAAGAACAACAAGTTGGTGTTTGTGAAATAATCTTTTTTTTCATACAAAACCTATTGTCATTTTATATGCTGAACGTGTCACTGTATGGTGCGTTATGTGGTCTGGAGGCGTGATTGGTCCGTATTTTCAAAAACTTAGCTGGAAATGCGGTTACGGTTAATGGATTTCGCTATCGAGAGATCTTAACAACTCAATTTTGACCTATTATTACACAGTCTCGGTCTGCGTGCGTTCTCGAGCGCACGTCGATCGCAGACGCCTTCCCGCTCTCTTAGCCCCCGCGCTAATTGAGCACCCAAATTTCATATTTGTTTACCGTATTAAGTTTCTAACGCCGTTTTCACGGCGGACAGTGGCTCGTTAACCGTACTTCTAATAAGTTTCTAACGCCGTTTTCACGGCGGACAGTGGCTTGTTAACCGTACTTCGTGGAACGTGAGCTTCGTCGACGGGAATTCGTTGTTCCAGGACTTCAAGTGCCGTGTTCGAGTAAGTTATCCGCGTCGTTCCCAACCGCCCTACTGCGTGTAGGGTGGTTTTAGGGAGTTAGTCATCGTTGTTAGGTTCATATATTGTCCCTCCCCAACCCCTCCGCAATGGCTTCCCTAAGCTCTGATGAGTTTAGGAAGAAGTTAGTTGATAGTACCGGTGCTGAAGGCATACATATAAATGCTGACAAGTTCCGATTCCTTGATTCTCTTATCCCGCATATCATGGCGTTAATTCCACAAATGGCCCCTCAGGCCACCCCAGTCCCCCAGACCCCTCTGGTCTTAGGCTCTCCAGCGTCCCCTTCCTCCAGTGACATGGAGTGCGAAGTAGACGCCCCTCCGCGACGCAAGCGCGCACCCGCGACCGAGTCATCCTCAGACGCCACCCCAACTGACCCTGAGTCTCCCTCCTTTACGCTTGTTAAGAAGCGCTCTAAGAAGCGTTCAAAACAAGACCCGGCGCCCTCGACGCCCGTCCCTACACTTCCTGCGGCGTCTTCAACGCCAGCTGCCCCGGTGTCTTCAACACCCGCTCCGGCCCCAACTTCTGTCAAGGCAAAGGTCCCACCACCCGTTTTCCTTCGGGAAAAGGGTAAATGGACCGAGGTCTCGACATTGTGCAATGAGTACAAAATCCATTACATCCGAGCAGCCAACTCGGGTGAATCTATTAAAATCTTAGTCTCGTCGATAGACGACTTTCGAGCTTTAACAAAGCTCCTCACCGATAAGCAATATGCTTATCACACTTATGCTCTGTCAGAAGAGCGTAAGATCAGAGCGGTACTCAGGGGAGTCCCGTTCGAATTATCGAACGAGGCTATCCTGGAGGATCTGCAGTCCCAAGGCTTCCCGGCACTCGCGGTGCATAAAATGCACAGCAAGTACGGGAGGCAACACCCTCTCGCTTTGGTGATTCTCGCTAACGTCCCCAAGTCCAGAGAGATCCTGAAAGGGGTTAGCTCTATTTGCGGCCTCTCTGGGATCTCAATCGAGGCGCCTCATCGCCGCGGTCATCCCGGCCAGTGCCATCGGTGCCAATTGTACGGGCACGCGGCAGCCAACTGCCGCGCACCGCCCAGGTGCGTCAAGTGCCTGGTCCCGCACTTCACTAAGGAGTGCAATCGCACTCCTGAAACTCCCTCTCCTCCCGATTGCGTGCTTTGTGGCCAGTCCGGCCACACCGCAAACTACAGGGGCTGCCCTCGTGCACCCCGTTGTATGCGCTCCAATTTCAAAAGGGCGGCTCCCAAACAGGCCCCGCGCCTTTCTCAAGAAAACTTTCCGCCGCTGCGTAGCCGGGTTCCTCCGGCTGCAAAGCCTACTCAGCCCAAGCCTGCTCCAGAAAACTGGAGGCAGCGTCCCGCATCGAATCCCATCCCGGCTCCTCGCCCATACAAACCCACTCCTCAATCCTCCGTAGCAGACGATATGCGTATCGTCTGCGACGCTATTAAAAATGTCGATGTTAGTGAAATCGCAGTCTTAGCCCGTAAACTTAGGGCTTCACGTACTCCGACAGAGCGTTTGCTAGCTCTGGCGGAGCATAGTTCCCTTCTCAATTCATTGTAGGTTCATTTAAATGAATTGATCCCTAAATCATGCTTCGGCCGACCTCTGCCCAGCCCCGGCTTCACCGGAGGCTGCCCAGAACGGCCACCAACTCATGTCCCTTTGAGCACCTTCAGTGCAACTTTCACTACAGGCGGAAGACCCGCTAGCGGGTCTCCGCCAGCGCGCCCAACTTCCCGACGGGTGTCGCTTCCGATGAAGGCTAAAGGTATACGCTTACCACAGCCAACAGGTGGTTTTTAGTGGGTAGGTGCCATTCTGGTGAGTCCCACATAACCCCCCCGCAGAGGAATTTACCTGCGGGCGGGTATGCATGACGCATCTTCCACCTCCCTCCCGCGAGGGTGCCTCGGCAGCAAAAAATAAAAAAAAAAAAAAAAACCTATTATTGATGATATGGATATCACTAACATGCGGTTTCAATAAGACGTCACAAGTCAGACAACAACAGAAACAATTAATTTATTGCAAACCAAATTTCCCGATTGCATAATTTCACGAAATTCTGCTGTTAAGTGCCCGGCTCGATCATGTGATTTAACGCCGTTTCATTATTTTTTGTGAGTTATGTTAAAGACTGAGTCTATACGGAGCCAAACGAATCGCTTTCAGCCTTAAAATTAAAAATTCATGACGTCATTAACGAAATAGACCCCCATTTTGCCAAAAAGTGATTAAACTTTTTGATGAAAGTCGATACCTGTAACCGTTGTCGTGGTGGAAATTTGTGCGATATCATTTTTCATTTATGATTGCCAAAACTTACTCTTTCTAATACAATAAAATTGAAATTGTTGTCACCTTATTTTTAGTTAATTCAGTTTAGAAAACAAAGTTCTTGTTGAAGAAATGATATTGATATAAAAGAGAAGTCGTAAGATATTGCCAGGTAACTAGTGTAAAACAGTTTGTTTCACATTTTTGGAAAAGAAATGTCACACACAACCTTGACTAGGTCTTTGTACACCATCTAAAAAAATTGACAAATAAATGGTTATTATAGGAAAAATACAAATAATTTGATTTAATTAGTAGTTATATGGTAAGAAAATCAACAAGTCAACATTATTTGTATTCGTTTTAGCGGGCAACATAGACAATGAGTTTGTAGAAATTATTTAGTATGTATAGTGTACTTGTAACTTTAGTAATACATTTTGTTACTGATGGCGCCACAAATAGATTAAAGCGTGCATGTAACTTTTTAAATGTTTTTATTCCGCAACCTTGGTTGATTTCTATTGTCAATAAACTTTCACCATATGTTTTTGTGACTTTCATTATACCTGCCTCTGGTATCTGAGCTGTCTTTGTTCATGGTCCTTCGAGCCGGATATTTCTGGCAGGACTTCGTGGTGTTAAGTTTGTTCATTTTTGGAAGATCCTTTTTGGAATAGGGAAATCCTGAAAGGCACAATACGGGCAGTGGATTGCTGTCGTAAACGTTTTTGAAGTAGCGGTCTGCTGAAAGGCGGGCGGCAGGAACGAGCAGTTTGCTGAACAGCGGGCGGCAGGAACGTGCAGTTTGCTGAAGGGCAGGTGGCAGGAAACGGATAGCTGCACTGGAGGATTCTGGATTGGAGAAATCGAGGAGCTATCTGTGATGACACGAAGTGTCAGGTGTGAGTGACAAATAAATATTGTGAGTACTTTTGTTGTTTTTACACGAATTTGGGCCTTATTGGCAGTTAATTGATTTTCAAATCTAAGTGAAGATTTATTGAAGTTTGAACCTTATTATAAAGACTTTCTTAACTTTTAAAGATTAAGATATTCGTTTAATTTAGAACAGTAAATGTATGGTATTTAGGACTTAGAATAATTTAAGAAATTTGGTTGTGACGGGGAACCTATGCCCAAATTTGTATAGAATTTAGAGTTCCCAAACACTTAGAATTTTTTAGTATAAAAGTTTATTACTTATAGGTTTCGTTGTATTAAACTTTTTGGTGCGTTCTTAAGTTAAATTTTAAAATGGAATCTGTTATAAATTTTCGAATGGAAATTTATTCTAGAATTAATAAGGCTAAGATTAACTTTAAAAAGTCTCCAAAGGAACGTATTACCAAGGAGTATGTAGAAGGGCGAATAGAAAGCTAGAGCAATTATGGTTTGAGTTCTTAGCGGGACATAAGGAATTAATGAAAAAGTTTCCGTCCTCTGATGTTTCAGCTTCGACTTATTGTAAAACAGATGTTTATGATAAGGCTGAGGAATTATATAGTGATTATAAATGTGATTTAAAACTAATTTTATCTAAGTTCATGGAAAATAAATCTAAAGAAACTTGTACTAGTGACATGACTGGTAAAAAGGGTTTATCCGCAGTCAGATTACCAAAAATTAATATTCCTAATTTTTCCGGAAAATATAGTGAGTGGGTTACGTTTAGAGATTTATTTAAGGCATTAGTTGATAGCAATGAAGACCTAGATGACATACAGAAACTTCACTATTTAAAGGGATATTTAACAGGGGAGGCCGAGCAACTACTTCGGCATATTCCAGTCATTGCAACTAATTATATCCGCTGCTGGGATATGCTTGAGCAGCGATATAATAATAAAAAGTACATGTCTCACGATATACTTACGCGGTTTTTAAGTAAAAAAGTATTGTTCATGAATCTGCAACTAGTTTGAAAGAGCTTATTGATTGTTCAAATGATTGTTTGTCAGGTCTCGGTAACTTAGGTATAGATGTGAATAATTGGGATATTATTGTGATTCATATCCTCACATTAAAATTAGATCCAGAGAGTAGACGACAATGGGAGTTTAATTTTACGAGTTCAAACTCTTCGGACGAGTTGCCGACTTATGAACAATTCAAAGAGTTTCTTACTAATAGATATCGTGCAATTGAGTTTTTAGGCACCAATATAAAACCTAAAATGTTAAACAAAGATAAAATAAAATCTTTTCATGCTAAGACGATAACAAGCTGTCACTATTGTACTGAAAAGCATGAAATACTGCGTTTTTAAATTTGTCTGTTGATAAACGTCGAGCTTTTGTATTAGAAAGCAAATTGTGCTTTATTTGTTTAGGTGGCAAACATTCGGCGAAGTCTTGTTTTTCTAAGAAAAGGTGTCATGTGTGCAATCGTAAGCACAACACATTGGTGCACCCCCGAGGGGAGGTTGTTGCTGAGGCTCACGGTTCTACGAGTGAAGACAATCCTGTGGTTTCTTGTTTGTCTTCAGATAGGTGTGGTAAAGTAGAGCGTGTTCTGTTGGCAACAGCATTGGTAAAAGCGACTTCGATGACGGGCGCAGATTCGGTATTAAGAGCTTTGTTAGACCAAGGCTCGCAGTCGTCATTTGTCACGGAAAATGTGGTTCAAAATTTGGGTTTAAAAAGAACACGAATTCATGGTGAAATTTCAGGTGTTGGAGGTAACACAAATATTTCATGCAGGGCGATGGCGACTATCAAAATAACTTCAATGGTTGATCCGAAGGTACATTTTATAGTTAAAGCACTAATTTTAAAATCAATAACGTCGTTAATTCCCTCAAGACGAGCTAGTTAGGTTGGGAGGAATTGAATGATTTAAAATTAGCGGATCCACATTTTAACGTTCCTAATAAAATTGATTTATTATTAGGAGCCGAGGTTTACGCAAAAATATTACAAGACGGCCTTAAAAGAAGTCCGTCAGGTTTGTCAATCGCGCAACTAACAAGTTTAGGTTGGATTATATCTGGAGCTATAGTGACAAACAATCATGGCCAGATATGTACAAAGGTTTTTCATTGTCTGGAAAATGAAAATGAAATTTTAAGAAAGTTTTGGGAGTTAGAATCTGATTCTAATATGGTTAAAAATAAAATGCTGACGGAAGATGAGACTTATTGTGAAAACTTTTTCCTGAAAACAACGGCTAGAAAGGCTGATGGTAGTTATGTTGTACGTCTTCCTTTTAATGTAGAATCGCCGGAAGTAACAAATTCAAAGGAAATTGCTGAAAAAAGATTTAACTTGTTAGAAAAGAAATTTAGAAAGAACCCTCAGTTTAAAATAAAATATTCAGAAGTAGTGAATGAGTATTTACGGCTGGGCCACTTAGAAGAAGTACCAGCAGGAGAAATAAACAACAATAGAGCTATTTACTTACCTCATCACGCAGTCATCCGAAATGACAAAGATACGACAAAGGTAAGAATTGTTTATGATGCCTCGTGTAAGGGAAGTAACAATCTGTCGTTGAATGATCAGCTGTTAGTCGGACCAGCTCTACAACCAGAATTACGTCATTTAATGATTCGTTGGCGGACTTATCCCATTTGTATTGTAGCAGATATTGTACGAATGTTTAGAAATGTGTGGATTAATAGAGAAGATGCGGATTATCAACGCATTTTATGGAGAGATAGCGAAAAGGAAGAAATAAAACATTTTCGATTAATTACCGTAACATTCGGGACAGCCTCTGCACCCTACCTGGCTGTCAAAGCTTTGCAACAACTGGCTATTGATGAAGAACATAACGTTGTAACTTTTCCGCCTGTAGAAGAACCTGTAACAAAAAGAAAAATAATATCGGATATTTCTAGATTATATGACCCACTAGGTTGGGTAGGGCCAAGCACAATCGTAGCAAAAATTATTATTCAAACGCTGTGGTTGGCAGGTATTACTTGGGACGAAGAGGTACCTATACATTTACAAAGGGAGTGGTTGAATTATAGGAATGAGTTACCTCTGCTTGCAAAAATTCGAATACCTCGGTGGATGGGCGTTCGCGCTGGCGACACCATGGAAATTCACGGGTTTTCCGATGCTTCTAAACATGCATACGCTGCAGTGGTTTATTTACGTATAATTGGTGCCAATAGTGAAGTCAGGGTAGCTTTGGTTTCTGTAAAAACAAAGGTAGCTCCAGTCAAACAAGTTTCTATACCCAGGCTGGAACTTTGCGGAACAGTTTTATTAACAAAGCAAATGGTAGAGGTTGCAAGTATATTAAAAATTGACAAAAGAAACATGCATGCATATACCGACTCTACAGTGGTACTTGCCTGGCTTAATGATCATCCAAGCCGATGGAAGGTTTTTGTTGCGAACAGAGTCTCTGAGATTTTAACGAATTTGGAGTCTTCATGTTGGTCACATGTTTCTTCACAGCAAAACCCTGCTGATATAGCTTCTCGGGGAGCGCGGCCGTCTGAACTAGTAAATAGTTCTTTGTTCTATGATGGACCCGCGTTTCTGTTGCAAGAAGGTATAGATTATAAAAGGCCTAAAAATGTTCTAGTCGACTTGGAAAGGGTTCATTTGAATTGTAACCTTATAAACGAAAAGGTTGATTGTATTTTTGAAAAGTATTCATCATTGTCATCACTAGTTAGAATGGTAGCATATTGTTTACGTTTCATTAACAATTCAAATAAATTTTCTAAGGTAAAGCACAAAGAAATGTATCTTACAGCAAATGAGTTACAAAGGGCGTTAAATGTTATAATAAAACAGTATCAAAATAAAACATTTTCAGCCTATATTGCATTAATAAAACAAAATAAAAACTTACCTAATTGTAGTCGGTTGCGCACGTTGAATCCTTTTCTTGACGATGAAGATGTTTTGAGAGTTGGTGGCAGGTTAGAGCACTCGGTATTTAGCTCAAGTAGGAAACATCCCGTAATAATTCCTAAATCACACCTTGCCGAACTTCTTGTACTAGATGCACATAAAATAACACTACACGGTGGACCCCAACTTATGATGAATTATGTACAGTCAAGGTACTGGATTATAGGCGTGAAACCGTTGGTGAAAGCCGTGTATAAGAAGTGCGTTACTTGTGCTAAACACGCAGCCGTCACCCAAAACCAACTGATGGGTCAGCTTCCTGCTGCCCGAGTTACTCCCACGAGAGCGTTTAAACGCGCTGGAGTCGACTACGCTGGACCGATCCAAGTTAGAACGAGCAAGGGTCGTGGTTACAAGTCCTACAAGGGGTACATATGTTTATTTATTTGTATGGCAACGCGCGCGATACATTTAAAAGTGGTCACCGATCTGTCGACAGAAAGCTTTCTACAAGCCTTCAAAAGGTTTGTAGCTCGGCGTGGCTCATGTGCTGAAATCTGGAGCGACAATGGAACAAATTTTGTTGGTGCTTCCACAGAGCTACAGTGCATGGCTAAAGCGGAACAAAGTTTGCTCCCTAAGGAAATAGGCGAAGCTTTGAGTAGTCTTGGGTGTACTTGGCACTTTATTCCTCCTCGAGCTCCTCACTTTGGCGGACTTTGGGAAGCCGCGGTCAAGTCGGTAAAGTTTCACTTAAAGCGAGTTATAGGTCTTAGTACTCTAACTTACGAGGAACTGGCCACGGTACTTTGCCAAATAGAGGCGTGTCTGAACTCAAGGCCTTTGTCGGTGTTGCCAAATAACATCAGTGACGATACTACGGTGTTGACTCCGGGACATTTCCTAGTAGGAGAGTCTTTGTTAAACGTGCCTGACAGAAATTTCGAAGACCAAAATATTAGTTCGTTGCGTAGATGATTAGTTAGTTGCAGTACGGTCAAAGAATGTTGCAAGAGTTTTGGCGTAAATGGTCGCAGGAGTATTTAAATAAATTTTTTCAACGTTGCCGATGGTCTAAGCATGTACCTCCGTTAAAAATTAATGATGTTGTTGTCATAAAAGAGGATGGGTTGCCACCTAGCAAATGGTTGTATGGGAGAGTTATCTGTACTCATGAAGGCTCGGATGGGGTTGTAAGGGTCGTAAGCCTTAAAACAAAGTGTGGTGAAATAAAAAGATCCATACATAAATTGTGTAAACTTCCTGTTACAGAATAAGTTAAGCTTAAGGAAAATTGTTAATTAATTTTAATTTTAGTTTAGGTGTTGATGTATGAGCCTTTAAATTTTAAAGTCAAACGCTTGGTTTGTCTTTAGCAGGCGGTTTATGTAGAAATTATTTAGTATGTATAGTGTACTTGTAACTTTAGTAATACATGTTGTTACTGATGGCGCCACAAATAGATTAAAGCGTGCATGTAACTTTTTAAATGTTTTTATTCCGCAACCTTGGTTGATTTCTATTGTCAATAAACTTTCACCATATGTTTTTGTGACTTTCATTATACCTGCCTCTGGTATCTGAGCTGTCTTTGTTCAGAGTTTTTTTTATGGCGGAAGTTATCAAGTGAAGTTAAAATATACAAAACAATTTTATTCAATTCTTTGGACTTAATGGCAACCAGCCATCGATACTACTCGTTACACAAAACAAAAAGATGTAAGAAAACCTTAGCTGTCACAATGACATTTTATTCCGCCATGATGTTTTTTGTTTGTGTTGCACACTAAAAATGCACAGTATTATTGCCTACCAATAAACAAAGGGTTTTAATAACAATTTAACGATCAAAAAGTGTTCTAAGCAACTTAAACTAATTTTTGATAAATTGTACAAAGACCTGGCCCAGACTCTTTGCACTTTGGGACACTTCTTTTGGGCATTTGTAATAAAGCCACAAGGTATGCGTTTTAGCGCGCAAGGGTTAGCGGCACGAATCTGGTGCAACGGCAAGTGTAGGTGTTCTTTGAAGTATTAACGCTTATTTCAATCATATTCTAAGTATATAAAGCACATTTGTTCCATTTACAAACACAATAAGATGATTTCACGGGTAATACTACTGTATGAAAATTCTGAACAGCGATTTTGCCTTCCCATTAAGAAGGCGATTACAGGGTCCTGGACTGTACAACACGTAGTTAGTTATCTATACTAAGAGATTGAAGAGAGAGAAAAAGAGATTGTTTAATGTTTTATAATCTTCTCGCTCCGATCGCCGCCCGGTACAGACGTTCCAAGACCACTCCGATTGATCGGTCTCTTCCCGTTATTCAGTGTCGCTCAGTTTACTGACGTCATAGTATAGCGCGTTGGCTCCGTGCTACGGTTTTCAAGGTTTTTCTACTCCCTCTGAGTGCTATCGAAGTGCGATTTTTCTTTGCGACTAACTCTCTTAGTCTTCAAAGTGCTGTGCTGTGTTGTGCTTGTGCTGAGTGCTGTGTGTGCCAAGCGTAAAGTATTCTGGTTTTAGTACAAAAGATTCCTAACGGTGACAACAGCCCTTTTATTTTATTTATTTTTCCTTTCTACTATTTTATTCATTTAATCTCCTATTTTCATATATTTCTTTTCATATTTGTGTCTTATCCGTGTAAATTTGCCGTTTTTGTCCAGTATAGTCCAGTAGTGACA
The DNA here is from genome assembly GCA_923062675.1 of Marasmarcha lunaedactyla. Lineage (NCBI taxonomy): Eukaryota > Metazoa > Arthropoda > Insecta > Lepidoptera > Pterophoridae > Marasmarcha > Marasmarcha lunaedactyla. Next base: position 6,041,011 of record OV281344.1, read on the forward strand.
GTACGACCGTTGCCAGCTCTACGGCCACGCAGCGGCTAACTGCTCAGCTCCCCCCAGGTGCGTTAAGTGCCTGGATCCTCATATAAAAAAGGAGTGCAATGGCACTCCCGAGTCCACTACCCCCCTGCACGTGTGCTGTGCGGCCAGTCCGACCACACAGCTAACTACAGGGGTTGCCCGCGCGCTCCGCGCTCCTCAACTAAGAGGGCCGCGCCTAAACCGGCGTCGCCGCTCACTCCCGCTAACTTCCAGCCGCTGCGCAACCGGGCTCCCCCGGAAGCAAAGCCTGTACAGCCGACGCCGACTCCGGCTCTCTCCTGGAGACAGCGTCCGGCCGCTCCAGCTCCACCTTCACGTCCTATCCCAGCTCCCGTAGCTCCCGTAGGCCCACGTCCTGCTCCGTCGTCTCAACCTCAGTCGTCGTTGGCTGAGGACATGAAGACCGTGTTCGACGTTATTCAAAACGTCGACATTAGGGAAATCTCCGTTCTCAAGAGCGTCTCTTCGCGTTGGCCGAGCGTCACTCGCTACTTATTTCCTTGTAAATTATTTATTTAGTAAAAATTCTTTAAATAAGAAACTTAATGTCTAGACCTGCTAATCCCGCATCCGGTTGTATCAAACCTAGTTTATTTTAATGCTCGTAGCCTTAGTTCTAACCTTCCTGAGCTCAAACTATTCGTTCAGAACAATGAGCCAGACTTAATGCTTCTTCAAGAGACGTGGCTCACTCCAAATCGTTCCAGAGGATTCGCTATTCCCAAATACGCGCTCACTCGTAACGACAGGCCCAACGCCGACAGTCACTGCGGCACAGCTATTTACTATACATTGCTCTCCTCTCCCTACCCCTTCTCTCCTCAACATGGAAGCTACGGTGTGCAGATTGGCTATGATTGGTCATCCGACCATCATCATAGCTTCAACTAGCTATGTAGAGCTAGTAGCACCAGACCAATCCACAGCGAGGCCATTCTCGCCATCGGCCATTCAGTCATTATGTTCGGAGACTTTAACTCCAAACATACTGACTGGACGTGCCTATCGACCAACACTAGCGGTATCGCTCTCCGTAATATCACTAACTCACTCGACTTAGACGTCATCCCTCCCGTCACTCCCACTCATTATTCCGACAACCCTAACCTCCGTCCTGACATCCTCGATTTTGCGTTAGTAAAGCATATCAATCACGATCTAAGGTCAATCGAACCGCTCGATGACCTAGGCTCTGACCACAGCCCCGTGTCCCTCGTGCTAGGATCGCCCAACGTTAACGTCATCTCTCCTAAGATCTTTACCAATTGGAAAGGCTTCAAGAATACGTTAGTTTCAGCCTTAGAGGCCCCAAACTCTCCGCTCGCGATCTCGCCCGACTCTCTAGATAGCCCGGACAAAATAGACTCGTTAGTTAATTCCCTCACTGCTACTATCAACTCAGCCATCAGAGATAAAGAAAAGATCGTTAAGCAAGTCAAACCGACGCTTCCCTTAGCCGTCCGCAATCTCATTAAAGCTAAGAACGCGGCTCTCCGGAGAGCCAAACTCTATCTCACGCCTGCCTATAGAACAGCTGCGAATCAGCTGCAACGTAAAGTTAGGTCTTGCCTCGCGGAACTCCGAGACGCTCAGATGAACGATCTCATGGAGAATATCTTCCCGTCCCACCAAGCGTATTATAAAATGGCCCGAGCGTGTAGATGCCGCTTCCCACGTTCCTCCTCTCACTCGTCCCGACGGCACTACCGCCTTCGAAGACGAAGAGAAAGCCGAATGCTTCGCCAACAGCATTGCCTCACAATGCTCGGCCAGTACGCAACCCGTGGATCCCACCCACATCCAGGCGGTGGAGGACGAAGTTCTCCGCAGGGACTCTCTCCCCATCACCACCGACCCCGTCACAGTATCTAATGATGAAATCTCGCTTCTCATTCAAAAGTCATTCAAAATCTCAGTCAAAAGTCCAAAAAGGCCCCAGGTGCGGATGGAATTTCCAACCACGTACTTAAGCACTGCATCAACAGATGCTTACCTTATTAGCTATCATTTTCAATGCCTGCTTCGACCTAAGCTACTTTCCAAAAGCTTGGAAAGAAGCGACAGTCATAGGCATTCCCAAGCCGGGTAAACCTCTGAATGTCCCGGCTAATAAGAGACCCATCAGCCTCCTCAAGGCCATGTGTAAACTTCTCGAGAAAGTCATACTTTCTCGAATGCGGAACCATCTGTTTCCAATGGATGGCGATCCTCTCATTATTCCCCATCAGTTCAGCTTTCGCGCTAAGCACTCCTGCCCTCAGGAAGTCCATCGAATCGTCGAGTACATACTCGATGGCTTCTACCCGCGGCGTTTTAAAACGGTCGCAGTTTTCTTCGACGTAGCCAAGGCTTTCGATAAAGTCTGGCACAGCGGTCTCGTCTATAAACTCTACAAAATAGGCTTATCGGATCGCCTAGTTAGGATAATCGCGTCATTTCTGAAAGACCACACGTTTCGTTTCAAACATGAAGGCAAGCTTTCCGCACCTCGTCCCATAAAGGCTGGAGTCCCTCAAGGCTATGTCCTCGCCCCTCTGTTGTACACCGTGTACACTAACGATATTCCCGTCCCACTGAAAGGCGTCGAACTCGCCCTCTTTGCCGACTTTGCGGGTCTCGTCACCAGACTCCAAAAGGCCGTAAACGCCCTCGGTGCATGGTTTCAAAAATGGTGTGAACCCAGACAAGAGTTCTGCAGTTTACTTCGACTGCAAACACCATCGTGTCGCCGATTAAAATCTCCACATCCGAATGTTAGGCATTCCATCCCCTGGAAGCGCAGTACCAAATACGTAGTTAGACCAGACGGTTTCTTCCAAACCACAGTCGATAGAGTAACGAAACTCGCCCGTTTTGACTTAGGCCGCCTTTGTAGTATGTTAGGTAGAAAAAGTAAAATGTCTTTCAGAAACAAACGTACGCTTTATAAAGTCTGCGTTAGACCAGTCATTACATATACCTCGCCAGTCTTTGCCCACGCCAAACCCTCCGTCCTGCACAAACTGCAGGTAGTTCAAAATCTCTTCTGCCGCAGGGCCACAAAAGCACCTTGGTACGTGCGTAACGCAGATCTGCCCAGAGATCTTGAACTACCTACAGTGCAACAGAACCTCATAACGCTCTCTGAAGCGTTCTTCAAACGCTCCGAAACCCACCCCAACCCTCTAGTTCGAGATTCAGTCTCGTATACTAGCCCTGTCATAGATTCGAAGTTCAAAGTCGCTAGACCGAGAAACGCATACACGAACGCTGACGCTAGATCGCCCTTCTGGCCGCAAATTCTAATTCTAATGTAAATTCGAATTAATTAATTTTTATTTTCATTTTGAGCACCTTCAGTGCTATGTAAATCCCAGCGGGTGACCCCTTCTGGGCCCCGCTAGCGCGGCCTCTTTCTCCAATTGGTCGTCGCTCAGATGAAGGTTGTGTGGAAAAAAATTGCACGAGTCATTCTGGGGTTTTTTTAGTGGGTAGTGGCTCTGGTAGGCTCGGAGCGAGACCCACATACCTCCGATCGCGCGCGCGGAGTATGCGTCAGAGCATTTTTTATCCTCCTGCCCTCTCCGTGGAGGGGAACAAAAAAAAAGGTTTATAATCTTCAAAATTTACAATAAAGAATATCAAATTCAGATATTCTTTTGATGCAAAACCGCATGAATTGGAGTCAAACTCTCACCAACTAAGTGGAGAATTTAATCAGCGGTAAACTAACACTAGCTACGAACTGTTAAAGCATATCACCTTAAGTACTTTATAACTTTCTTCATCCTGCATGGTCATTCCTCATCTATACGCAATCAACATTAATTCTCCTGGTCACGAAGTTCAATTTTAAGAGAACCCAACGCAAAAGATATTGTTGAAATCTGTCCAAAAACAAAAATATACCTGAAAATAATTTAAAAAATAAAAATATTACACAGGAGAATTGTAAACCGCCTCTTTTTTATAAGTTGGTTAATTCAGCTTTTCATGCTTATTATGTTTACTAAGCTTAAAAGTATACTATTGAAATATGTCGAAATTAAATTGAAATATGTTGAAATATATGAAGTCGGTAAAGACATTCAGATATTTACTCTTATTATGCATTGCAAAGCAATTTCAAAGTCTTGGCGTCATTCTTCACAAGCTTATTAATAGCGAAGAGTTGATTTGTCTGTCTGCACATTAAGCAGAAGAATTGTAAGTTATAGCGCTGCATATTGTTGAATCGTATATTATAGACTTTTACTTTTCTATGACGCATCTTTGTTTATTTGAGGATTTATTGAAGGCCTAAAGCGATGCAGCCATTATTACAATTCCACTTCAATTTACGAGTACTCTGTTAAACATGATTTTTATTATTGGCTCCTTTAAGGGGGCTACATATTTGGGCCAGCATTAATCGGTACAGCTGCCAGGCGGCAAAGTCGAATATATGTAGATGTACAGGAAGGTCGTACGGCCAAGGCCGTTCGGGTTTTTGCGAGACGAGTCGAATGTGCGGTACTGCATTAAGCCCGAATGGACTAGTCGGTAGGCCAAGCCGAATATGACTAGTTATTGCTTCGGGCTGACCTTGTAGTCAGCGCCCCGTACTTGCACACGCTAACGGCCGCTTAAAAATTTTGGTGAGTGAATATAAATTCGCTCAATTATATTTCATCTATTCGATTCTAATAGCAACTAAAGGCACGCTTTCCGAGCCCCGTTCCATAAAGGCTGGAGTCCCTCAAGGCTCAGTCCTCGCCCCTCTGTTGTACACTGTGTACACTAACGACATTCCCATCCTGCCGAAAGGCATCGAACTCGCCCTCTTTGCCGACGACACCGCCCTTTACACCAAAGGTCGCTATGGGACATAGCACCTCATCACCAGACTCCAAAAGGCCATTAATGCCCTCGGTGTACGGTTTCAAAAATGGCGTATCGATGTGAATCCAAACAAGAGTTCTGCGGTTTACTTAGACTTCAAACGCCGTCGCATCGCCGACAATCTCAACGTTCGAATGTTAGGTATTCCCATCCCCTGGAAGCGCAATACCAAATACTTAGGCGTCACCCTAGACCAGACGCTTTCTTTCAAGCCACACGTCGATAGAGTAACGAAACTCGCCCGTCTCTACTTAGGCCGACTGAATAGTATGTTAAGTGGACATAGTAAAATGTCCTTTCGTAACAAACGAACGCTCTTTAAGATCTGCGTTAGACCCGTCATGGTTTATGCCTCGCCAATCCTTTACCCACGCCAAACACTCCCTCCTGCACAATCTGCAGGTGGTTCAAAATCTCTTCTGCCACAGGGCCACAAACGCACATTGGTATGTGCGTAACGCGGACCTGCACAGAGATCTTGAACTACATACAGTGCAACAGCACCTCAAAACACTTTTGGATGCGTTCTTCAAACGCGCCGAAACCCACCACAATCCGAGCTGCGAGAGCGAGAGTTCGAACTTCAGTCTCAAAGTCGCTAGGCCTAGGAATGCGCAAGCGTACGAAGCCACCCAGCTGTCAAACGATCTCGAAGCCCTTCTGGATGCAAATTCTAATTCTAATTCTAATTTTAATTGCAATTTTGAGCACCTTCAGTGCTATGAATTCTCCTTCAGTGCTTTGAGCACCTTCAGTGCTATGTAAATCCGAGCGGGTGACCCCTGCAGGGCCCCGCTTGCGCGGCCTTTTTCTCCAATTGACCGTCGCTTCAGATGAAGGCTTTGAGGCAAAAGATTTCCATAGTCATTCAGGGGGTTTTTAGTGGGTAGTGGCTCTGGAAGGCTCGGAGCGAGTTCCACAATTGGTATGCGTAAGAGCATTTGCTAGATCCTCATGCCCTCCCGTTGGAGAAAAATTAAAAAAATTAAACGATTCATCAGGTTTCAAGTTGACTTGAAGTCGTAAAAAATCATTCCACGGAAATGTTTTAGCCGTAGATCCATTTTTCTATGAGACACAATACATTTGTATGTATGCTGGTATAAAAAAATTAAGGGGAACTTTAAATTTGGATCAAATATATTTTTAATTTTAAATAATCGAATTTTCAAAATAAATGATAACTCGCCAGCGTTTCATACAAAAAAAACTTGTTTTCTCAAAGCTTTCTGAGTGGCCTATTACTTCGTACAACTATATTATTAGTTATCTAAAAGTTCGACACGTTAACTAACTCCAGACAATAGATAAGGAGGGGTAACAAATGGCGCATGAAACGCCTTGCCGTTTCTTATAAGTAGGTACTGTTACAAACTACTGTTATTTACGTAAGTTTAAATACATTTAAATATACATAACTCCCTTAGTTTGATTCAATTAATATACCGGAAGTTCGGTGACGAAATGGAATTTCTATTTCAATTTTACTAGCCTAACAAATATTGGAATTTTTACATCTTTGTTCAACATTGCTATACTTTCTTGTAGGGGACATAAAAAACAGGCAAAATGTAATAATATCAGCTATATTTGGTTCATAAACATTTCAATAAAATATTAAAACACTTCTCTTGAATGGCACTTATGACATAACATAACATTGTAATTTACAAATTTCTTTTTGTAAACTCAAATTATATTACATCGAATTAATATCAACATTGCTATGAAAATAGTTTAAGGCACTATAGGAATCAATATTGATAGTTACTGCTATATAACTAAATGGAAGAATTGTAAATTACAATAAAAAAATATTATATGTACCAGGTGACTTTAGTACCGTTCGGGAAAAGAAAAATTCAACTATAGATTATACAAATCTGGATGCACTACTAATTTGTTTGAACTACCAAATTGTTATTATTTTTTTCTCCAGACAAAACACACCAACTGAGTGTCCACAAGGTAAGCAAAGCTTGTGTCATGGATGACCATGCAGCAAATCGGGGGGGAACCCAGAATAAACATACATATGTAACTAGCAACAACCATTACCCGAGAAGAAACATCTGTGTTCATCACACCAATTAATGCCGCGACCAGGACTCGAACCTGCGACCTCCGGCGTATGAGGCAAGGCTACTTACCACAACGCCTCTCGGCCGTCATTTTGTATAAACAGTCGAATTTTAAGGGAAAGTTGCTTGTTTTAGTTGAGCCGATACGCCTTTTTCCGAAGGGTAAGACAACCACCCGGTATATGCCTATATATTGTAACAACTTATAGAAAATCTTCAATGTATAAATGACAAGTTTACCTTATGTTTGTATAAACTTAAATGACGAAAATGTTCATAAACTCTTATACTATGAAAACACACAAAACACTGGAAATTGCTCGAATGAAAGCCATTATTATGAATAATAAAGAGAGCAACAAACATGGTAAGACACGTACAATTTAATTCAATTTTAACATTTTATTCATGTTTTACTGTAATATTTACATCAATTTATCAAATTTGTAAAATATAAGATTTAATACATTCCTACCTAATTCAACAATAGCTATAGCAGGCCTAGATCACTCGATATACTTGCGCAAAATATAGCGCCACTGGGTCGTCGGCGGCCCTTAGCAAAGTAGGTTGCCGTATTGCGTTCTCGTTTAAGTTCATTTTCGCATGCAATCATCAGCACGCATAGAGACTAGGATCAGTTATAATATAAGGCGGGAACGTAATTTTGTTTCAACAGAGAGATTTATCTGATACGCACGAAGTAACTTGTTTATTAATCTTTGGCTACACTGTGGATTTGTGCGGTAGCGTTTAGATACTTAATTAACTCGGTATTAATGCTACTTCAATGTACACAAATATCCAAATGTAAACACAGTAGGTTATTTGGAACTTCGTAATGATAAAAATACAAGAGGTAAACGAAAGGTAAAGAAACATTAGATTTCTGAACTGATTTACAATAATAAATTCACAAACTTACAAAATTTCTATTAATTACAGTATGTATAGGTACATGTTTATACAATTTATAATTAGACAGCGTATATCAAATAAATATAATATTTAATAAGTTGAAAAGAGAAAATTCTTTAGCGATTTTCTTCTTCCAAGTTTCGTCAAAAATATACGAAAACTGGTACAGAAGGTAACAGATTGATATTAAAAGTATGTTTACCTTAGCAATGCAGACGAAATATCTTGCCTAAGACTAAACAATATATAACTTTTCATTCCGTTACCTACACAGCACTACTTAAAAACTACAACTATTATGTTAATTCAATGTCATAACTCGTCGACGCCATCTTGGATTCCTGTCAACAGGAAGCTTCTAGAGTTTATTGCGGTAAATAAATATGGTGCTTCTTTGGAGGGGCAGCGGAACGAACGCATCAAAATCGGAGGTACGTTGTCCGACTTGTTACCCACTGGCTCTAGAAGATTGTTCCAAAGAAGATTTGCCGCTGGAAATTAAAAAAGAAAAGTTTGAATCATTACATTATAGTTGTAATATGGAAGTAGTCTATTGTTCAGGTTTAGGTAAATTCAAATGCGTTTAAGTATAGTGGATCGAATCAAACAACAACGCCTTATCGTTCACATAGTTAATATTTTATTTAATATTTATGTGCTGAGAAATATAAATTGAAAAGTAAAGCAAAGTATGAACGTACCTAAGTTTGTATAAAAATAGATTGTTTAAGTTAAAAGAAAAATATTGTAAGTATTGTTTGATTGTTTCCAAAATTATCACTTGTTTAATTACCTTTAATTACTAAAGAGCAAAGGAAACGCAAATACCATCGGAAAAGGCTTTCCTTCGATTCCTGTAATCCAACATGCTGTTTTCAATCTTACAGCTGGAAGAGAACGAGAGCAATGCGGCTTCTCCTTTTAATCCTCTACTACTTATACAAGAAACAATCGCTGCGTAGGACAAGCCGTTCAGTACCTTGGTAATTTAGTCATCTAAATTAATACTGGTATAATACTCGTATAACGAAATGATAATAATAGTGCGCTGATCTCCATATCCGAAATACATGACGCCATATTTGACTACTATGCCGTAGTAATAGCCATTTGCGCAGGTGTGAATTAGCGAGCACTAGGCTTAATATTGCTTCATATCTCTCTCAGTTCTAGAGATTAGAAACTGACGACATTTAAATGAAAAACCATTAAATGCAAAATCAACATAAATATATCCCTCTTACCCAGAGCATGACCCTTCTGTGAGAAATGGAAGCAATCATGCGTGATGTAGGACTGGTGTATGACGAGCGGCAGCGGCGGCGATGGCGGGAACGGCGCGTTGAACAGCTTCATGAAGGGCTGGATGACGACTGTGAAGTCGGGCCGCGTGTCGTAGCGACCGCTTGATATCTGGAGCAGTGGGGAGAGTTTGAGTCAAGAAGGAATTTGGAAAAGAGATATCGAATAATCTACCTCGTACACAGAAAGAAGAAACGGGTCTCTTTTGACCTTAAATATTTGTTTTCAGTAATGTTTGGAATTTTTATTGTTATCAAATTATGTTACAGAAAAAGACGAAAACACAAACACTGAAGTGTTTTAAGATTAGATTAAATAAAAAGATTGCTGTTAGATCATTTTCTATCAGGTTTTCTTAGTAAAAAGCTCTGCAGTCAGTGTGTTTGAAAATTTATAAATACAAATAACAATTATACTAAATCACAGACAAACACACGAAACGTTGTAATGTCCCAAAACGTGTAGAGCTTGTGTAATGGATGACCGTACAGCGAATAAACCGAAAGCATAAACATACATAATATATCAACAACTATGAACCGTGAACAGACATCTGTTTTCATCACAAAAATAATACCATAGGGCTCGAACCTGGGACCTCCGATGCTGGAGGCAGTGCTACTAAGTAATAATTAGCTCTGTTTGCGAATTTGTCGTACACGAGGGACATTCTTAGATTAGATCCTTAATCTTTAGCTTAAATCTGTAAAATGTGCTTAGAATTATATCAGACTTAATTTACTACATTATGCAAATTTGGTATTTATAAATATTCTTTGGCATTGTCAACAGCTACGACTAATGATGCTACTTACCCTCAAGGGGTCGTATGTTCGTTTGCCGGCTACAAAAATAATAATAAAAACGATGGATTTAGCAAAAAAAGTAGGTACTCTTTAAACCATACAAATATATTTTTTTTGTATGTATTTTTATTATCCTTTCTGTAATCAGCCATGTTATGCTAGACAATTAATTTTGCGATTAAAACGTTTGAATAATTCCTTCGCTGAGTGTAAATTTAGCGATGAACTCCATAAGTTTGAAAGATAAGATTTTGCTCAGCTCAATTATAAGTCTAAGTACGTTATATAGATTTCAGCCAAAGACTCTTAAATTGCCACCGACGTACCAGTTTTTCCTCAGCAGCCTGGTACTTCCTGGCCATGTGCACGAGGTCGTGCAGCTCGCCGCCACCGCGGTGGAAGCACGTGCAGAACAGAGAGTGCATCAACCGACACATCAGCGGACGTAGCACGCGGATTGACACTGACACATCTGCGGGTCACAGGTGATTGATGACAAGTAGGATGGTAATTTCACTTAAAACTTATAACAAAATAGGTAACAGTATAGTACCTACTGTTATTTCATGAAGCGACGTTCGCTTTACTTGTAGTAACCAAATGACCTGTGTACAAACAAGGTATCTATGTAAGCGTGAGCATGAGCATTGTTTGATCCGCTTGGTCACGCACACATTCGTAGCTTGTTTAGACCCTAACATCTACATGTAAAGCTAACGTCGCTTCGACAGTAAAATTACTATAACAAAACAAGAAAATTGATCCTACTATCCTATCCTTATTATATTAGGTATTTACCTATGAAATTGCCGTTTTTCACGAAATAAATGAAGCGTAATTTTTTTATATATTTTTTATTTCTATTAATCAAAATAATCACCCATGCAATCAATGCATCTTTGCCAACGCATTGGTAGCTTATTGATGCCTTTCTTGAAGAAATCAGCTGGACGGGAGGCAACAAATTCTTCAAAGGTATTTTGTACTGCCTCTCGGGTATTGAATTTTTTTCCCGCCAAGAAGTTATCCAAATTCTGGAAAAAGTAGAAGTCTGTAGGCGCAAGGTCTGGTGAGTACGGCTGATGACGGAGAACTTCCAACCCCAACTCTTGTAGCTTGGAGACCGTCTGCTGTGCAGTATGAGGTCGCGCGTTGTCGTGCAGGAGCAGTGGAGCCGAACGATTGACCAAAGCTAGTTGGAGACGTGCGAGCTTTTCCATCATTGTGTTCAGTTCTTCACAGTACACATCTGCAGTAATGCTTGTCCCGTTTGGCAAGAAGCTGTGATGAATTACACCCGCGTTAGACCACCAAACAGTGACCATCACTTTTCTAGGGGTAAGTTTGCGTTTAGGGCATTGTTTGGGTGCTGAACCAGGGTCCAACCAACTTGCTGAGCGCTTACGATTGTCAAACAGGATCCATTTCTCGTCACAAGTAACAATGCGGTTCAGAATTCCTTCATTTGTATGCCTGCTGAGCAGTGCAAGGCACGTCTCCACGTGTACTTCGCGCTGGCGGTCATTGAGTTCGTGGGGTACCCATTTGTCAAGCTTTTTTACCTTGCCAATTTGACGCAAATGGACCAATATTGTTTTGATGCTAACGTCGAAAGCTGCTGCTAATTCGGCCGTGGATTGAGTTTCATCAGCTTCCACAATTGCCTTTAATTCGTCATTGTCGACCAAAGTTTTCGGACGACCACGGGGTTCATTTTTCAGGTCAAAATTTCCAGAACGGAAGCGGGTAAACCAATAACGGGTGGTGCGTTCGTTTGTAGTGTTCGCTCCGTAAACGTCGTTGATGTTGCGTGCCGCCTGTGCCGCTTTGCTGCCACGACGGTACTCATACTCCATAATTACTCGAATTTTTAACTTATCCATGATGACGAAAAATGTTCGAATGCGTTGAAAACAAAACACTAACTATTAAACAAATGACGATTTTAGAAAAAGAATTCCATGTTTGCCTAATAAAATTAATTTGAAATTAGAATTATCAGTCAAAAAAAAATATTTTCATTTGAAATGGCCAGTACGGCAAAACGGCAGTTTCATAGGTAAAGACCTATTATTATAAATGTGAAAGTTTGTATGTTTGGATATTTTTTACTTAATCATGGCAATACGTCAGAACATATTTAAATGATTTTAAGCATATGGAAAGAATATATCCCGAGATTTCAACGGGGTCGGGAGTTAATGCAGGATCTTCATTGATCTTTAGTGTCTCGCATTAATGTCCTGCATTAATGTCCAATCTTACAGAGAAAGCTTTGTGATTAACCATTCAAACTCTCTCGGTACAATCAGAAAAAAATTAACCGTGCAAGGTCGTATAAAAATGTATGAACTTAAAATATTCGCGTCAGTAAAAAAACTAATTTAATTTTTCTAATATCTAATAAAGTTCAATTAAAAAAACCTTGTAATTTAATTGGATTGGCAATGATTCTCTTAGTGTTATAGCGAAAAGTCAAAATATTTCAAGATTTGTCATAATATCTTTGAACCAGAAAAAAATCCTATTCCTAAGGAGAATGCGAGTGCAGCCGTGGGACAAATCTATTATATTATATTTTTCAACCATTCGACCTGGCGGCTGATCCGATGGCTCCCGCGTTAACTCGTGAACAGGTGCCGTTTGAGAATTGCCGTGCTAATGCGCGTATTAATGGCTGGTTTACACGCGTTGAGTAGTTAAGTTGGTAACTAAATTTAAAAAAAATTTAAGTTACAAATTACGTGTAAACAGTGAGCTACGCGCGGTTTACACGTATTAAGTGGTTAAGTTAGTAACTAAATTTTAAGTTACTACATGGCACTTGCGTGTTCTAACGGATTAAGTAGTTAAGCTCATAAGTTCAATAAAGATGAACGGTGATTAATGTCAGAAATTCGTCAATTCTGTACTTAGCTATGTTATAAACGGGATTTTAGACAAATTCAGAGAAGAATTTGTTTCGGAAATTAAAATATCTAGAAGAAAATGTTTTTTAATAAATTTTATGTTTATTCCACAAGTGTTCCTATTTTAAATATTTTTCAACAAATTTTAAAGTTCAAACTAAACTCCCGTCCGTTATTTTGAAAAAAAAAAAGAGAAAATGCGAAATAAATACGGGTTCTTGCCGCCAACTGCGTAATTTTTAACTTCAAATTAAGTTACCAACTTAATTACTTAACGCATGTAAACCAGCCATTACAGATGAAGATAATAATAATTTTGTATAGACATAAAGAGACATTGTAAATTTACTTTGAAAAAATTATACCCGTAAAGTTTCTGGTTAGTTCTTGCTTTTTTAACGTCAATGACAACAAGTTATTGTTAATGATACGTCATAAATATTTGAATTTGAAATATATGACCTGTGCTCGAGACAGAAAAACTACAAGAATAAGCGACTATTTTACCGTAAGCATTGGGGTCATCAAAATAATAGTATTCTGCGCAATTATTTAATTCGTAATAAATAGCACAATCATTCAAAGTCAATTATTCGCATTTACAGGTAAACACTTATTAAAAGCACGCTCACTTATATATATGCGAGCACATATGTATATAAGGAGGACATGTATGCGCACTGCCTTGTTCTACGTGCAAGCTGGGCACGACACTTCTTGTTCCTTATTTATACGTAAGCACGTATACCTCTTATGATCTAAAACAGTACAACCAATTAGCCCTAACCTTACACAACATAACAACGAACCAAGCCATTTGTACCATATCCTCACTAAACTCACCCAATACCGGCACCAAATTGACGAAGGTCCTCGGCAGATGCTGGTGCAAGTAGTCCAGGGTTCTCGCCAGCTTTTTAGCATGGGCTGCTGGCGACCACTCCACCGGAGACAGACAGGAGGCGGAGCACAGGTCGTTGGCACCGATGAAGATGGTTACCATCTTCCAGTGCTTTTCGATATCAATGTCTGGTGACGCACGCATGCGGGCTACTAGGATCTGTGAAGAAATAGTCATATCAAGTAGGTAGAGCTTCTTTTGTTGAGAAGTCGCCTGGGGTGATACTGAAGTCTTTTCGATTTAACAGAGATTTCGATTTAACCAGGTTTATGTGTTTTGGTTAAAAGTTAAAACAACAGGGTCAAAGACAATTGCAATATGAACTAACGACCGGCAACGCATCATACATTTGCATACTATGTCCTAGTAATCGTATTCTGATCACTGGGAACATTGTATATATACAAGTATTATAAAGCTTTTTTTTTTAAAGTATGTACCCCTTTTTTTAAGTTTCAATTAATTAAGTTCAATTATTGATGTGCGCGACCACTTGGTATGAGGTGAGCTTACTGCAAACCAGTAAGCGATTCACTCAAATCATGATGTATACAATATGCACCATTTGCACTTGTTATATAATTTTTAGGGTTCCGTACCAGACGAATGCCAACGAAACCCTATCCTATTTAAAAACCTGTGCTATCCGTTTGTCTGCCAACAAGGTGTAAGTATCTAATAATCCGTTAAAAGAACATAGATACATATAACAACCAACAGTATAGGACCCTTAGTATGCGATTCTAAGGCTCGCATTAAAAACCTCACTCAAATCATGAAGCATACAATACTTATGAAATTGTATCGCTCTTTTCCACTCTAACATATCGCGCATTTATCAGTAAGGCCAACAAAATAGGGCCCGATACCTATTTAAACCTAAATAAATGACATAACTTTTAAAGATGATCTGGTTGTATTCCTCCGTAACATCATTAAGTAACATTTAACAATGTAATACTTTACAACAAAATAAAAACTAGGTACAATTATTACCACATGGTAAGTCGTAAAACTTAAGAGGTTAAAATTGCCTTTTATTTGCATAACTTTAAACTTGATGTATTTCAAGTTACGTTACATAGCACAGGTTTTGTACTAACTTTTGTGTCACAGGGGTTAGGTTAGCCACATAGCTATATTTTGACATCATAAGTTAGAACTAAGCAAATAAGCTTTAAACAAACGTGGTGTAAGTAACTATTGTTTGTATTTTACCATTTGCTGATAACCGCAGGTGATCGTAAAACTTGGTCTTAATAGCTACATAGTTATTAAAAATATGTTAGGTTCTTAAAACCAATACAATCTGACGACCGAGTGGTTTAGTGGTAAGTAGCCTTGCCTCATACGCCGAAGGTCCCAGGTTCGAGTCCTGGCCGGGGCATTCATTTGTGTGATGAACACAGATGTTTGTTCTCGGGTCATGGTTGTTTGTATTTATATATGTATGTTTATTCTGGGTCCCCCCCCCCCAGTTCGCTGTATGGTTATCCATAACACAAGCTCTGCTTACTTTGGGGCCATACAGTTGGTGCGTTTGTCTGGGGATTTATAATTTACAATGCGAGTAAACAAAAACATCGCGCAAGCGCATACTTTTATTAAATACTAGAGGCCCTTTTCAGTTTGAAAAATAGCCTATGCCACTTGGTAATAATGTATAAATAATGTCTGAAAAAAAATCACTCCCGTAAAATTTTTGCCAGTCCATCTTCACGAAGATAATCTTTCCGAACTGGTAAATGAAACGTCAATAAGTGTAGAAAAATGGTCAATATTGAAAAATTTATATTTACATTAAATTTATCTTTCTAATAGTGAAAGAACTTTCAGAATAGTTTAGTTGTTGCAGTCTTTATTTATTGAGTGCATATAACAAACAAACAAACATTTATTTATAAAAAAATAACAATTATGGATAATTAGATTCGTATATTAATTTATTACCCAATTTATAAGAAACTTCATTTTTTTCACAAAAGTCTCTGTGAATATCCATGTCAAGTTTCATAATCTGGACATTATTCTCCTCTAATACGATACCACAGTGGAAAGAAACGAGAGTTTCTTGAATTTTACTACTATTTGCGAAAATTGTCGACAAAACGAATAGCATTGTACCATTGTATTTCTTATTGTATGTTTTGGCTTTTGTATTCAGCTGTCAAAGTTGTGAGGAAAGTGTAAAGTTAATGCTTCCAGATTAGAAGCAAAGCAATTTTTCATAAATCATTTGGTACACTTAATATGTACCAAATGATTTATATCATTTGGTACACTTAATATGTACCAAATGATTTATGAAAAACTTTGTCTATCAACGGTGGCTTGCATTGCGCCTATGATTAAAATAAAACAACGGTACATAGATGACAAGCACCTAACGCATGGATCTCATAAATCTTGTCCCAATCGCGTGATTTAACTTGGTCGCAATCCAACTGTCGTTAAGCGAAAAGAACCAAGGCGATTTTGTCTCTTTCTCATACTTAAAAATATAAAGTTTCCTAAATGTAACAAGCTAGTGTGAATACCAAATACAATTTTTTTCATGCGCACATTTGTTTGAATTTAAATTCAACGACACAAATGCCTGCCCACAACCTGTCCTTACGAACGCAATCTTCCAAAATCTCATTTTTCAAGAGAAACGTAAACAACACACACAGCATATGAGTGAACTCAGTAAATATTATGATATATGTTAATAATATGCACAAGAGTAAAGTGATGAAAATTACATTAAATATTACGAGTCAAATATTTACATAAACCTACGGCATGACCCTGTTTCTCTTTCTGGCATGACTGTTAATTTCGATGGCCGTTTTATTACAGTTTCATTTTTATTTTGCATGCAATTTAAAATAACAAAATATCATGATTTGTATTTATTTTTGAATGAATATGAAGTTGAAGAAAAAGTAAGCAAGCACATTCTGTGTCAATGACGTCATCAAATAAATAGCTAAAACTTTGGACTTATTATAAAATCGTAAAGCTCCATATTCAAATAATATTCTTAAATTAGAGTTAAAAGTATCTTATCTAGAAAATTGAATCCATGACAAACAAATGAAGCAATTATTTGTAAGACTTTAACGAATTACACGAAACTATTTTATAAATAAAAATATCAAACAACTGCACATCAAAATATATCCTATTTTATACTACGAGTTAGTAAACAAATACATCCCTGTGAGTAGCAATTTGCCAACTTTGAAATAAATTGTTACATATTAAACGTTTGAAATACTAAATAGGAAGAAAGGACATTCATATGTCTGCGACGTCTAATTCGCAAGATTCCCACAATTATTTTTTAAAGACAGAAAACTTTATTTGAATGGAATGATAGCAAAATTTTTAATTAAGGCCAAATGATTTATGAAAAACTTTGTCTATCAAGGGGGTCCATGGTTACCGTTAAAATCTGATCTGATGGGTACTCGTTTGTCGGATTAAACAGGTAAAATTTTTAAGCAATTTATTTATTGCATCACATACCTTACTACATAATATTGCAGTCAATAAATAAATATATACTACTCGATTAATTCACACCGTTACGATGAGAAATAAATGTAAAGGAGTAATAGCTCCGCTGGTTGGTGAATTTCGATGACATAATGAATATTTTAATTTTGCTAGCACCGAGTGTACAAAGTTTATGTATCGTTTGATGGAATGAATCTGTTCAATTTAAGAGTAATTATAACTTGTTTTCATAAATGAATAGCTTTTACCGACTAATGTGCTGTGTGCCGCATTCTTTTGGAGATGCAACCTTACATTATATCCTCTTGCATAACTAATTTCATCCTCTCTGGGGTTAAGTAGTTTAAGCTGTGACGTGATAAATCAGCCACGTTTCCATTTTGCGTATTTGGACATTAAGACACCAAATATAAATTATTTTCTTTTTCCCGAATTATTCTTCTATTTTTACAGCCGGTAAACAAGCACGTGACCCGCCTCATGGTACATGTCATCCGCACCATTGGTGTTTTATTTATTAATACTGATTTTGATTTATTATCCTGAAATGTCGACTAATGACGCGTTGCCGACCGTACGAATTCATTTGTTCCTATAATATCTCTGGGTGTCTCTTTGATGGGAACACAACAACGTATTCATAATTATTATGTCTGTCAAATTACGAAGATGTTCCGCCCCAGACGAGGTCTTAAATAAATAACTGAACTACCATTATTAACACCATACTACCCCATTATATAATTTTCCATATAGATATATAGTCAATCGTAAAGGAGTACACAAGTACAAAGTTAGGTGCTAGTGCGTCGATTTGCCTGATTAATTATTTATCGTTACATGCCGCCGCAAAACCAGTAAGTATATCATTTCATGGATTCATGCACTACAAATTTTCGGAATCAAGGTATCTCGGACAATTACATTTTACATTATTGCTTATATCAACAACTTATACATTTATACATCAGTGCTTGTTTGCATTACATACATGTATTTTACGAATTAGAATTCTACTTCCCATGTCATGTTATACCGAAAAAAAATTATAAATTTTGACAAGATGTTGTTTGAGAATGTATTTGAAAGAGAATCGACAAGGATATAAATCGAGGCGATACCACGTTTACATAACGTGTCTTAAACGAGTTGCTTCTATTTATTCTACTGAATTCCAGTTTGTGTGTTTAATGTAAGAAATTGAACGTCACTGGTCGTTACTTGTCCAACACAGTAACATGAACCTATTGCTACAGTTATGATTGCAACTGTGATCACAGTACAATGACGGAGATAGCTGACGAGCTCCTGACACATATAGCTCCTGACTCATATGTATTGCCTCCGTTGCTTGATTTCACTTGTCACAATCCGGCTGTCACTACGTAAATACGAGGATATAAGAAACGCCTCGAAAACAAACGAAATAAAACGAACTTTATTCCATCTTACTTGTGTGCGACGTCATCGCATCAATGTTTTTCTCAGGTTTTTAAATATATCTAACATTTCACTCCACCGCGCGCGATAACGAGTTTATGTGGGACTCGCACTGAGCCTATCAGAGTCTCTACCCACTAAAAAACCACCTGTATCACTCTGGCAATCGTTTGCCTCACAGCATTCATCTGAAGCTACGACCAATTGGAGGAAAAGGCCGTTGAAGCGGGGACCCTTATGGTGTCAACCGCTGGGAAATATAATAGGTGTATTCATAGATCGGCCGTTAGCTGCATTGCAACGTACGCGAAAGTGTTCCTAGGTCTAGCGGCTTTGATCTTTAAATCTTGGACAGGAGAAGTATACGAGATGGACACTCGAATTAAAGGAGTGGGATGGGTTTCGGAGCGTTTGAAGAACGCTTCCGAGAGTGTTTTGAGATGTTTCCGTAAGTTAAGATCTCTGTGCAGGTCCGCGTTACGCACGTACCAGGGTGCGTTTGTGGCCCTGCGACAGAAGAGATTTTGAACCACCTGCAGTTTGTGCAGGAGGGAGGGATCGGCATAACTTTGACGGGCCTGTGGCCCCTCAGGCCACCCCAGTTCCCCAGACCCCTCAGGTCTTAGGCCCTCCCGCGTCCCCTTCCTCCAGTGACATGGAGTGCGAAGTAGACGCCCCTCCGCGACGCAAGCGCGCACCCGCGACCGAGTCATCCTCGGACGCCACCCCAACTGGCCCTGAGTCTCCCTCTTTTACGCTTGTTAAGAAGCGCTCTAAGAAGCGTTCGAAACAAGACCCGGCGCCCTCGACGCCCGTCCCTACACCCCCTGCGGCGTCTTCAACGCCAGCTGCCCCGGTGTCTTCAACACCCGCTCCGGCCCCAACTTCTGTCAAGGCCAAGGTCCCACCACCCGTTTTCCTTCGGGAAAAGGGTAAATGGACTGAGGTTTCGACATTGTGCAATGAGCACAAAATCCATTACATCCGAGCAGCCAACTCGGGTGAATCTATTAAAATCTTAGTCTCGTCGATAGACGACTTTCGTGCTTTAACAAAGCTCCTCACCGATAAGCAATATGCTTATCATACTTATGCTCTGTCAGAAGAGCGTAAGATCAGAGCGGTACTCAGGGGAGTCCCGTTCGAATTATCGAACGAGGCTATCCTGGAGGATCTGCAGTCCCAAGGCTTCCCGGCACTCGCGGTGCATAAAATGCACAGCAAGTACGGGAGGCAACACCCTCTCGCTTTGGTGGTTCTCGCCAACGTCCCCAAGTCCAGGGAGATCCTCAAAGGGGTTAGCACTATATGCGGCTCTCTGGGATCTCGATTGAGGTGCCTCATCGCCGCGGTCATCCCGGCCAGTGCCATCGGTGCCAGTTGTACGGGCACGCGGCGGCCAACTGCCGCGCACCGCCCAGGTGCGTCAAGTGCCTGGTCCCTCATTTCACTAAGGAGTGCAATCGCACTCCTGAAACTCCCTCTCCTCCCGATTGCGTGCTTTGTGGCCAGTCCGGCCACACCGCAAATTACAGGGGCTGCCCTCGTTCACCCCGTTGTATGCGTTCCAATCCCAAGAGGTCGGCACCCAAACAGGCCCCGCCCCTTTCTCAAGAAAACTTTCCGCCGCTGCGTAGTCGGGTTCCTCCGGCTGCAAAGCCTACACAGTCCAGGCCTGCTCCAGAAAACTGGAGGCAGCGCCCCGCATCGAATCCCATCCCGGCTCCTCGCCCATACAAACCCTCTCCTCAATCCTCCGTAGCAGACGATATGCGTATCGTCTGCGACGCTATGAAAAATATCGATGTTAGTGAAATCGCAGTCTTAGCCCGTAAACTTAGGGCTTCACGTACTCCGACAGAGCGTTTGCTAGCTCTGGCGGAGCATAGTTCCCTTCTCAATTCATTATAGGTTCATTTAAATGAATTGATCCCTAAATCATGCTTCGGCCGACCTCTGCCCAGCCCCGGCTTCACCGGAGGCTGCCCAGAACGGCCACCAACTCATGTCCCTTTGAGCACCTTCAGTGCAACTTTCACTCCAGGCGGAAGGCCCGCTAGCGGGCCTCCGCTAGCGCGCCCAATTTCCCGACGGGTGTCGCTTCCGATGAAGGCTAACGGTAATTACTACAGCCAACAGGTGGTTTTTAGTGGGTAGGTGCCATTCTGGTGAGTCCCACATAACCCCCCGCAGAGGACTTTACCTGCGGGCGGTATGCATGACGCATCTTCCACCTCCCTCCCGCGAGGGTGCCTCGGCAGCAAAAAAAAAAAAAAAAAAGGCATGGCATACCTAGCAAACGGACGTGGGGGTCGTCGGGACGGTGGCGTTTGTGATCGAAGCAACTCGCAAAACTTTTGTCTGGGTTCACATCGATATGCCATTTTTGGTTCCGCATTCAAGAAAGTATGACTCTAATTGGAGGGTTTGTGATGAGCCGGGATATTCAGAGGTTTACTCGGCTTGGGAATGCCTATGAATGTAGCTTCTTTCCAAGCTTCTGGAAGAAGAAGATAGCAAGCAAGGTAAGCACCTGCTGAGGAGTGAGGAGTGAGTGAGGATGTGGGAGGGGTCTGCGGGTTGGGTACTGGGCGAGCATTGTGAGGCAATGCTGTCAGCTAAGCAGGTTTTTAATTCTTCGTACTAATGAAAGTCGGAAAAATAAAATTTCGTATTTATGAATTTCGATAAAATAAGAATCGTGTTTTTGGATAGTCAGAATTTGGTCTCTTTGGGATTGTGGAATACGGAAATTAAAAAATCTGAATATTCAAATTTGGAATTTTTGGGTGTTCCCATAGAAATGAGGCGTTATTATAAGAAGTATAAAAAAATCTATGTGCATGGTTATCAAGTGATTTTAGACAAGTCATTTATACGTCTAACTAAAAGAAAATTTTTTGTTTAAAAATGTGAAAAACTTCGATATTATTTCTAGGCATTAAATAATATGACACCTAAAAATATATTAAGTTCTCTATAATATGTAGGTATATTCAGAGTTTTACACGCCAAACTTTTTGTGGCTATTTTCATTTCACCTACCTTACAATCTTTGTCAAATCACATAAATATGTACACGTGAATAAAGATTTTATTTGAGTCATTTAAGAAAACTTGAAATGTCCATCACGTGATTTATAACCCACAAAGTGGAAACAACATCGGTAGGTACTCTTCGCAATGAAATAATTATACTGTACCTGCGAATTAATGAGACCGACAACAAAACCAGTGGAAATATATTTTAATTCGTTATTTTTGTAACGCAGCATTGAATCAATTAATTATGAAACCGATCAGGCTATCGTTCCGGTTTCAAAACATATTTCTTTGTATTTTGTTCTGAATCGGTGTGTTTTAATTTGTCATACACTAGGTGTTTTTATGGCATCGTTCATATGATTCCTATATAATAATATGTTTAAAAATTATGAAGAACAGGAAATATCAAAATTTTGAAATGGTTAGATTTTTGAGGCTTTTGGCGTTGACGCCATGGGGTCCCGAGGGAAGGGTTCTCATCGATATTTATGTGTTTCTTAACGATTAGTGCGTGAAACTCGTGACCCCTAAGGCTGGAATGTTTTTTGCACAACGTATTTATCGATAGCGATCCAGCACGGCGGAATTGCCGGTCTTGTGGCCACTTTGTCCTATGTACAAAGTGATTTAGGCGTTGTATTCTATATTATGTATTGTATCTTTAATTATTTTTTGTTCCATTGTTTTTTGCCATTGCTTATTCCTTTTGTACATATTCTTGTTAATAAACAATATTCAATTCAAATCCTACCAGCAGTTTAAGAGGACTAAGAAATAAAACATCTAGTTATTTACATATAAAATTTGCAAAAACACCCAATAGGTAACAAAATTAGCAGTTTCAAAATTTCGTACTCATGTGCTAAGTAAATGACCTTTAAAATTTAAAAAATAACTTTCATAAATCTTTTTTGGTCTCATTTTGTTTACTTTAGTATTTCATCACTTGTTGCATCCTCTTTAAGCAAATTTATGTGATTAGCAAAGAACCAAGACGACTGGTATCAAGGGTAGTATGTTTGCCAATATCATAAGGAATATAATCAAATTAGCAATTTTTATTTAATTACAGCTAAAGGAAGATCAGATTCATGAGCCGGCCGAGTAGCGTAGTGGTCAGTAGCCCAGTCCCATACACTGAAGATCCCAGGATCGAGTTCTGGCACGGGCATTCATTTGTTTGATGACCACAGATGTTTGTTCTCGGGTCATGGTTGATATATATATATATATATGTATGTTCATTCTCGGTTCCCCCCAGTTCGCTGTATGGTCATCCACAACACAAGCTCTGCTACTTTGGGGCCGTAAAGTTGGTGTGTTTGTCTGGGGACTTTAAAAAAATAAAGGTAAACATTTAATTAAGAATGAAGCACAATTACAAAGTTACTGAAAGTATTCATTTTGTTTAAAGAGATGGAGCCGTTTTGTCAGGGGCGCTTCCCAAGATTTGGGCCGGCTTTAATCGGTCCTGCTAGCAGCAAAGTCAAGTAGGTATGTGAGTAGATGAACGATCGGGAAAATATACCACCCGGTAAATATGCCATCCGAGATCCGGTTTTGCTGAGACGAGCTGAATGTGCCCACCAGCCGTCGCCGGGATAGTTCGGTCAGCACATGCCGAACATTTGCAATAATTGGACATTTATCCATTAAAAAGTACACACAGTAACTTTTGAGATATTAAAGTTTTCAACTTAGGACTGGTAAGATTGACCATAGGAAATGTTTTTTGTTTTTTTTTTGTTTTTTTTTGTTTATTTGGGAAACAAACAGAACAATACACTTTAAATACAACAATATTCTCTAAATAATTCACAATCCAGTAAAGTTTCCTCTAATAGAATTTACAATTTTTGGTTAATTTAGAATATATAATACCAACAAATTACACAGTTAGATAATTTGGATTTTATAATGTACTGAATTTAAATTAACACAATTAAACGAGGATTATTAAAGCAAATTAAATTATTTCTTTACATTTGTAGCGTAGTTTCAGTAAAACACAAAATTCTCTCCTGTGTTTATTTTTTCGGTAAAATTTAAAATATACAAAGATGCCAACAATTTTGGCTACGCACACTCGTGAACGTAAAAATAAACTTTGATTTTAGATAATAAAATATCTTAACTATATAATTTTGAATGATAAACTCGGAAAAAATAATAAATAAATAGATTCAAGTTGCTTTGATGAATAATTTTTCGTGACTGACTTGTCAAATCAAAACATTGCCGTTCTCCGACACTACGTAATTCCTAGTTTAAAATTACGTCGGGAACAACAAAAAAAATAAAATTAACTGACAAAAAGAGGTCGAAATAGACAACCGTCACAATACCCCGGGGGCCGGGAAAAAAAAAATCTGAAAGATTTTTTTTAGTAAAATTTCAAATTCAAACCAAATCAAAATAAACTGCATATACATATCGAATTTTAATATTTAATCTGCCAAATGAAAGAACAATCAAAAACAAAAAAAAAATAATAATTAAAAGCAAAATGAAAATTAATATTAACATCCTATAGAAAAATTTTTCTGAAAAAACATCCTGTATATATGAAAAAAAAAAAAATAATACTGATATAATGCTTATCAACAAGTTATTTAATAGAAAAAGAAAACAAAACAGACGAGAGAGAGAAAAAAAAATCCTAAATAATTATCTTAAATTACATGGTTCATGAATGATAAAATTTTAAACATGTTCCTGGAATATACAATGTTAATATACATCGTTCAACTCCATCAACGTACATTATAATTACAACATACATTCTCTTTCATACTAGTCTTATTCCAACTACTGGAAATAAAACATCATGCAGTTAGAGTTGCTTATGAGGAATCGTATCCTAAAAAAGTCAACTCAATAGAGTTGAACGCAACGGCAAAAGGCTTTAATAGTTGCCATCCGCTGAAAATATTAATAGCTTATGGCTTCTTTAACGTGTTGCTAACTCCCGCACGGTGATTACTATAAACAAGTTTCAGTTAAAGACTGAAATAAATATGCCGGAAAGAAAAGAAAATCATAGCCAGTCGTGAAACATTGACTTTTAAATAAAATCCAAGGGTCTTTTGTGAAGTAATTAAAATATTTATGTAATAAACATATGAAAATAATTCTCACAGGAAAGTGATTCAAGCGTATAAATAATACACATAGGTATGGTTTAGTTTAACGAGTTACCTTAATAAACGCTCGTGCAGAAGGCTTAATTTTACAAGTTGCAAACCGCTTGAAAAAAAAATTGATAACATTTAACAAATTATACTATAAAGTATAATACAGATATTGAAAATAAGAGTTTACACTCCTAGAATTGCAAATATTAAATAAATTACACAATTAGTTAACCTAATACTACGATGATGATAATTAATTATAAGTTTTGACCAACGTCAATGTTAATGGTATAGCCAAACGATAATGGGGTGCATAGAAAAAAAAAATAAGACAAAAAGAATCGGCTTATGCTCGCCGTGAGATAATTAGCTTTTCTCTCTCTCAAAAAAAAATGTTAAAGTGAAATAAATTTGTTAATAGTCGTTATGCAGAAAAGAGCCTTAAAAATATACGTATTTTCAAGTGATGAAAATGAATAGAAAATGTTATTTAAATAGTGAAATTACTGGGTTATAGAATGTTGTGTCTTCAGAAAATTTCTTCAAGGATATTATAACGAAAGAAACTAAAGAAACTTAAATGTCTGAATAATTTAGCAGTATTTTGATATATTATAGTAGATATATTATAGTAGATACATATATAAATATATTATAGTGAATGTTAATGATTGAAAATGGTAACAAATAAAGTTTTATGCCTGACCTCAATAATAATTATAAAAAAATTATTTTTAATGTTGCAATTCTTCTGTTCCTTTTGTTCCTTCTGTTCCTTCTGTTGCAATTTCTCCTCTCATCTCAATAAGCTACGTTTGAATATTCGGGCGCCAGTATGTAGCGTAGTTTCAATAAAACACAAAATTCTCTCCTGTGTTTATTTTTTCGGTAAAATTTAAAATATACAAAGATGCCTGTAAATACAAACAGAAAAATATAAACAAAATTGAAATAAAAAATAGTCACACAAAATAGAACAGAAATATTAATACAATTAAATTTGCTCTGAAAAGAAAAAATAACAATAAAATAAATTTTAATGAATGAGAATCCTTACCAACAATTTTGGCTACGCACACTCGTGAACGTAAAAATAAACTTTGATTTTAGATAATAAAATATCTTAACTATATAATTTTGAATGATAAACTCGAAAAAAATAATAAATAAATAGATTCAAGTTGCTTTGATGAATAATTTTTCGTGACTCACTTGTCAAATCAAAACATTGCCGTTCTCCGACACTACGTAATTCCTAGTTTAAAATTACGTCGGGAACAACAAAAAAAATAAAATTAACTGACAAAAAGAGGTCGAAATAGACAACCGTCACACATTTACAAAATAAATAAATACGGATAGGTAGTGTAAAAATGCTATTAAATTACTTCTTGAGGACTTGTAACGTTTCTCTAATGCTACGCTTAAATTGATTTAGAGAGAGATTGAACACATCTAAGTCACTGAACAGTTTATTGTTTGAATTACAAGATCTGTAAATAAATGAATTTGTTGCATAATTCGTACGCATTGTGGGTGGCTGAAAAGCATGAATTCTTCTTGAATTGGTGCGGCAACAACGAAAATTAATCTGCTCTAAAAGATATGGTGAATCGATAAGGTTGTTAATAATTTTGAAAAGAAATATTTGGTCGCGAGCTGTCCGTCTGTCCTCCAGGGAAGTTAATACTATTGTTGATGGTTGCCCTAAAAGTAAAGTTCTATAATTGAAATGTTTAATAAATTTGTTTTGAATTTTTTCTATTTCGTTTCTATAAACTTTATACTGCGGATTCCAAGCGACGGAGGCATACTCTAGAATAGACCGAACAAAGCAGTTATAAAGCATCACTAAGGTAGAAACATTTTTAAAGTCTATGCTAACTCTCAGTACGAAGCCCAGCATGCGAAAAGCCTTTCTAACGATTGAATTTATATGATAATCTAAAACAAGCTTACAATCCAGATAAACACCAAGGTCTTTCACCAAAGAAACTCTTTGAAGTGTTTGATTCTGTAATCTATATGGATACATAATCGGTTGTTTCTTTCGGGAAAATAAAATTACACTACATTTAGAAACATTTAAAAGTAGCATGTTATTACAACAATAGAGGCTTAGTGAATTTAAGTCGTCCTGAAGTGAAGTACAATCATTATAATCTTTTATGAGCTTGAAAATCTTCTTATCATCAGCATAGAGTAAGAATTGTGCATGTTCAAAAATTTTGACAACATCATTAACGTAAATGTTAAAAAGAAGGGGGCCTAAATGTGACCTCTGTGGGACACCTGATGTAACTGGAGTGAATGACGAACAAAACCCTTTCACCGTTACAGCTTGACTGCGATCTCTGAGGTATGATTCCAACCAACGGAGAAGATCGCCGTGTATACCAATGTTATACATTTTTTGTAATAGTATATTGTGACAAACTTTGTCAAAGGCCTTAGAATAATCTGTATACACAACGTCTACTTGATATCCTCCATCCATTGCTTTGGAAATAAAATCAAGAAACACGCAGAGATTGGTTTCAGTTGACTTCTGACCTGTGAAACCATGCTGCTGTTCAATAATTAATGGTTTAATAGATGGATAGATGACATCATAAACAATACGTTCAAATATCTTCGCAACGGCGCTTAACTTTGAAATGGGGCGATAGTTGAGAACATCATGTCTGTCCCCATTCTTGTACACTGGCACTATATAAGAGCGTTTCCAAAGTTCAGGCATGATACCGCTTTGAAGTGACAAATTAAAAATTTTATGCAACGGGATACATAGCTGTTCATAACAATTACGAAGAAATAGTGGAGGTATGCAGTCGGGACCTGCGCCTTTAGAAACATTAAGATTTTTTAAGTATTTCTTAACAGTCAATGGAGTAATAATGAAGGACGATAAATCAACAGGGCACTGGATAAGGATCCTAGTGGCTTGGAATGTTTTAGATACGAAATTTCGTTTGTTCTTATTATATTCATTTATTTTATAATAGTCCGTGTAGCTTGGAGCGTTATCAATAAATAAAATCTTTATATTTTTTTACAGCTGTCTTCGTGATACGAAAGTGTAAGATATAAGGGCGTCTTTGTTATACTTAAGTGATTTTGGACAAAAATATGGGTTGGGTACTTTTCATGGATAGTCCAATTGTTTTGTGCCGAGCTTCTCGTTCAATAATTACTGCCGATCCAAAAATGGCGGCCCGAATATGTGTGTTTCTTCAAATTCAAAATATTTTATTTCATCATAGGTAAAAATGTTAAACAAGTTAAAAGTCTTCTTTTTCTTCGTCTTCGAATACACCTTAACTTCGGCTTTTGGCCGCCTAAGCAGCACCCTCCGCGGGGAGGGAACTGGAAGATGCGTCATGCATACCTCCGCAGCCGATCTGCGGGGTGATGTGGGACTCACCAAAGCGGCACCAGCCCACTAAAAACCACCTTTATGGCTGTGGCATGGAAACGCTATGCAGCCTTCATCGGAGCGACCTCCGGTTAGGGAAAGGGGTTTAAAAGGTATAAGGTTAAAAGTTGAGTGAGAGGAAAAGAAGCCGGCAGTAAAAAAAGAACTCTCAGCACTCTATTATAAAATACTTGGGGTAGAAGGTATACAATTTGAAGACGACATGAAACAAACACACACATGACAGCTAATTATGCGTAGCAATTAAATGCCGCAGCCAAGCTGTTTACTTACTGTTATAGTAAGCTTTTTGGCAGTTAGAAGCTCCTTAATAGTTTTCTTGGAATTGTTGATGGGCAGGGGTTGGACTGATTTTGGTATTTCATTGTAACAACTGTTAGCGTTAAATGTTATTATGCTATAATTGGGTACATGACAAATTTTTTTTTATTTTATATTTAAATAGTTTATCAACAGTAAATAAATATTGCAAAAGTAACAGTATGTTTACAATCAACAGTTTTCTAGATACAGCGATGTGTTCGAGGAGCCGCTGCGAGTCGCCGAAAAACGCTCCATACAAAACGGTACTGAGCTGTGACGTCACGACTTGTGAATCATACTAAAATTGTATGGGCGTTTGGATAAAATATATAATAGATAGCTACGTAGATAATGCGTTTACATGCATACTGTCATAGTAAAAATTGTTATATTTAATGTCAGTAAGCTAATGATATTTAAAAATTTAACATATACTAATAAGTTTTTGCTTCTTTTTTTTAGTTTTCTAATCTATATAATTTCGATATTAAATTCAAAACTATATTTTTCAAAACAATGTACCTGTCAAAATAACTAATATTTTATAAATAAATTATAAAAACTTGCATTTTTAAATTGTGTCATCTACCCAATCGTTATTCTTTATTAAACAAATATGTTGTAGTTTCGGTTTATTATTGTACCTTTTATTGTATAAACTTAAATTTATAAGCGGAAGCACGTTGTTTTAGTTCAATTTCAGTTTATTGTCAACAACGTCTATTTAATTTTTCAACTAATGGCGATCGTGTATTTTGCCGGGAATAAAGTTGCAGCGCCGATTTTATAGGTAGGTTGTTAGATTATTCGTTGTTAAGTTTTCGGTCTAATAACATCGATTGTTACAGATACAGAAATTTGTGGAAGGTTATTGATTTCAATTGTATATGGAATTATTATACCTAAATATATGAGTTGTTCAATACGCCATACCCTTTGATTTGCAAGTTCCTGACCCCGAATTATGGAAGATCTATCAAAACCTATTGAAATTACAATAAATAAATTACCGCTTTTAGCCAGCCTAAATTTTGGAATCGCTAACTTAAGGTCGTTCCTAGATCTTACAAAGTAATAATTTTCATACCTAACAGAGAAATACACAAAAAAATATTAAAACAAAATCTTCTTTGTGTCGCTAGTTGAAAAAAGTAACTTTACTAGCTTAGCATTTTTTAAAGAATATGGTTTTACTATACCTATACTACGGTTTATTGACCTCAAAATGACAAATCAATCTAAAAGAATATCACGGATTTTCACAATTTTGTCCTATTTAAAAAAAACAAGATTTATTAATTTTCAGTGCTATTTCTTGTTATGTTTTTACTGCTCACATGAAATCATTAGAAATGTACATGATACACAGACAGCCATGACAGCATTATGGTACGTTGAGATCATATTTCGTTTTAATTGCGGCTTGTTTGGTGTGGAGTTTGCCTTGCCAGAGGTCCCGGGTTCGAATCCTGGTAGGAGCAGATATTTGATTATATTTGCTCTCTAGTCATGGATGTGGATATATGTTTATTTAAGTTTATTTCAAATATTTATATATTAAAAAAATCTATGTGTGCTTATACATTTCTTAAGTTTATTTATCCGTTATCTAGTATCCATAACACAAGTTCTTAATGATACTTAATTTGGGCTAGATAATGTGGTGTGATTGTTAGAAATATTATTATTATTATATTATTATTATTATTAATTGCCATTTTTTCATACTTGTGTAAACTATATTGGTCTCTGATAATCTTGAACAACTTTGCGTTTTTGGGTTTAAATTGGGTCGGGTGACGGATCGGGTGACGGATCGGGTGACGGATCGGGTGAGGGATCGGGTGACGGGTCGGGTGGCGGGTCGGGTGGCGGGTCGCTCACTTCCCTCTAATATGGTTGAAGAGGGCGATGGCTGGACCCCGCGTTAACTCGTAAACGGTGCCGTTTGAGGGTGTTCGTCGTTTGGATACTTGAGGGGAGCGAGACTTGCCGAGCTAACATATTCAGATAAGAATAATTTTGAATGGACATAAAAAGACTCAGAAAATTTATTTTGAAAAAATATATATATACGTGAAGTTTCTTGCCAGTTCTTCTTCACGAAGGTTTTTCCGAACTGGTGGTAGAGTCATGTTTTATTTGACGTCAATAAGAACAAGTAATTGTCAATGTTGAGAAATAAATATTTAAATTTGAATAAATAAATCCATGAATACATCCATACAAGGCGCGCCCTACTACTCGTACATTGTTTGTGGTGTGTGTAAAACAATCTAAACTCAAACGTAAAATTGTAGATGGCATTCGCTATATCATGTGTCCTTGTTATATTAACTCTATCTCAAAATATATTATCCGCCTATGGCATTAATTAGTCTAGCATCCGATTTCTCAATTATTGCGTCAAGGCGGACATTGCAGTAATTAACTAAAAAATTATAGATTATAATCATTGTAAAGCAATTGTTTTAAACATGATATCCGTTTTCGATCGATTTACTGATGTACAACGTAATAGATATTTTTATTAAAAGGTTTACAGACGCATACTGAACGACAATACAGAAAATACATCCAAGATCTAAAACTTGGCGGTAAAGTGGCTAAAATGCTAAATCATCACTTCGCGGAACAGTATAAAACCAAGTCGCATTTGGTCTGTCTGGTCATCCGCTTCCTTCCTCAAAACCATGCAATCGATCTCGGTGTGGTTTGCACTAGCAAAAAGAGCGTTTCACTTCACTTCTTCACGAGGAAGGTGTGTATATTATTTGAAAATATTTCGTACAAAATCCTGCCAGAAATTTGAGTATTCACTTTGTATGAAAATTTCAATAGCAATTTTCGTTCACCTTGTATAGCTGCCAAACGTTTTCTGAAAATTGACTTTGTTTATTAACGTGGATGAGCGCAGTAAGAAGAGCGTTTGCAATTTAAGGTTATTTGGCCTAGAATCCAGTCTGGGGCAAAATAATTTTTTAATTCTTTTTTTAATGCCTTATTTTTAGCTACCCACATGTCTTTAGATCTGAACTTTGTTTTTATGCTCTGTGGTCGAATTTAACTGTATGAATATGCAAAAAAGGCTGGGAGACTCTAATGTGCGCCTGTTAATCCAACCTGCACGAGGTAAATATTTTTTTTTTTATTCAGCTGTAAATAAATGATAAGATTGAAATTTTAAAGTCTTTTGTTCTTAAATCAAATAAGGGCACGTTTTTTAAGCCTTTGTGTCAGACACACCACCCATTCGTGTACGAGTATCGTCAATGTGGGCGAAATCTTGAGAAAGGAACTACATTGTTTTGTTACATTATCTTGGAATATCTATCAGTTACGAAAGGCACAAACTGCACACACACGCATACCTTAAGAGTTTCCCACCCTGCGCAAGATTTGATTCAAATAATCACGAGAGTTATGGAATTGGATGCCCTGGAATGTACGAATTAAATTACTACGTTTCAGTAACAAGTCATTCTGTGCCATGGTCAGCATAGACCGAGACCAACGCCATTGCGAATTTGTGATTTTAACATACTAATATTAAATAAACTGAGAATAGAAAAAAAATGGTAACTTAACGAGCGATGCCAGTATAAAATTTTTATTTGTAGCTGAAAAATTGCGACCTTGTTTTAATTTACTCGTATCACTGTATCGAATAACTGCTAAACACGCAAGCTAATCATATAGCAACACTATATTACACATTTCTGTAAGCATTTGCGCATAATGTCGGTGAGATGTTGTTTTTTATTCAGACAATAAAATTGTTAAAAACGTACTTAATCTGTGAAATGGCATAAAGTTGTTTATACTTTTAATAGACCCTGCAATATTTTAATTGGTTTGGACGACCACATCACTATGGTGTTTAACATAAATTCAAATTTACTATAAGGGACAAATCACCTTTTTTGGGGGGAATACTCAAGTTAGGGCAAGACGTTTACCTGCAAAAGTTCTGGCTAGTTCCTCTCAAATACAACTTATCAAATAAAACGACGATGCATCCGTTATTTAATTTTGATATTTCGTAATTGAATGCTACACTAGCGCCAAATGCTTCATTACTCTACGGCCATTTTAAGATACTAATTGAGATTTAAATGTGCACTGGCTGAACCGAAGACGCCAAATCGCAAATCTTGAGTTTGCTTTGACAGCTGTCAATTGTAATATTGAGTGTGCATTGTTTGTTGGCTGTTGAGTCGTACCCAACTTGACTCGCAAGCATGCGGAAATAAATGCCAATTTCAGTAAAATGTTGACAAAATTGTTCTCAAGGGCAGAAAGTCAAGTGAAGTTTGAATTATCTTTGAAATTGGATTGGTGTTGAATTTGAATTATATTTTTGCATGAGTAAGCCGGCTGTTCCTGTGGGATAGACTGGTGAAGCCTAACTTGGGGTTTTAATGTTTTGTAGCACCTGTGCTCAGTCGTGATAGACAATATAACCAACAGAAACTAGATTATATAAGAGTAGATATAAAAAAATTTAGGAATAATTAACTGCCTATATTATTCCTGTATATAATCGTAATTAGTCGATTTCCGATTAGTTATAATTTAACAGATAAATAGAAATACATTGTGAGTATGGATTGCATGTTTTTTCTTCCCAAACTTTGTAACATGGGAAATTAAGATTCTTGCAATTGTGGAAAAATAACACAACTACATTTTTACTTACTTGGTTATCAATTTCTGACTTAATATTCAATTTACAATGTAGTCAACAATTATTAATTGATTCATTATCTTCGATCCTAAAGTAGATAAAAAGTTAATACTTAGAAATAAACGGTAGGTTCGGAAATTGTGGTTTCATTTTCATAAATTTCTCGAAATTTAATTAGTTTAATGAAGTTGAAACCTTCGGATATTACTAAATTCCATCAAAGCTATCAACATCCCTTTATTTAAAATACTGTAAAGAAAATTTTATCTCAGTATAAATATGATAAAATATTTAACTTTATAATGCAAATATATTTTAGTTAACATTCCGATATTCTACGGTTACAAATAAATAATTTACTGAGAATTTTCTAACTCTTTAGGGTGAAATGTAAACCTTTATTAAAAATTATTTATTATATTTATATATATTATATTATAACCTTTATTAACATTGGACCCCAAGTTGTTTAAGTGTATTGTTTGATTATAAAAAGTTTTTGCGCGCGCTTTTGATGCCTTAATATTATTTAATAATAATAAATCCACAGACAGACACACCAACTGTAAGCAGAGCTGGTGTTATGGGTGACCACACAGAAAACTGGGGGGGGGGGGCAGAATAAAAATACACAGAACCGGCATGACCCGAGAACAAACATTTGTGTACCACACATAAAGGCCCTGACCAGGGATCAAAACTCAGACCTCCAGCATGTAAGGCAGGCAAACACTGACTCCACTCGGTTATTTCTACTTAAATTAATTAATTTAAGTAGCTACTTAAATAGAAACCCGTTAAATCAAATCAAATTTATTGCATTGTCGGTGGTCACAAAAGAAGTTATCAAGCTTCACAGTATAAAAGTCCCTCACACTGCAGCTGTACAACAGCAAGCAATATTACACACAAGCAGATGAAAGGCGAACAAATTAAGATCCAACATATAAATAACATGTGATGGTAAAATGCCACACAATAACAACCAATCACATTATATTTTACTTCTATAGTTCAAACGTTTAATTTAAATTAGAACAACTAAATGTCAAATATAATATATATCCAGTTATATATTCTTCTTAGATTTATTCGATTCTAATTTTTGCTTTCCTGCCATCCTTCGTTAATGTCCCATAAAGCATTAGCTACCACAACACAATATGATGCACAATATGAGGTATACTTAATATTTCAAGCGGTTAAGGATACGATAAAAAAAAACGAATGCGCAATATTTTACAATTATTATTACAAAATAATAAAATAGTTATTGTATTTTCTGGTCGTTAACAAACGCATTTGAACATAGAATGCCTCATTAACGTAAATATGTCACTCAACCACCAACCTTAGCTTGTTTGAAGGCGTCCTGATCAGAAGCCACTGGGAATGCCACATTGAGGCGGGAGTTCTTCTCCAGCCACTCGCCTGTTCCGGTGGAATATCCTCGTAGATTAGGATTGTACTCCTTCAGGATGTTGGGAAGAGTCAGGAATTCACGCCAGTTACTGTCGCCGCCTATAAGTGGTTATTTAGATGTTTAATTGCCTAATCATGAGTAAATTACTGTCTATATTTTTGAATTAATTTATTGACCAATACTCACTTAAATATTAGTTCAAAGTGAAATATTAGTTCAAAGTTAAATATACATCTGCTAAAGAATGAGATAATTTGTCGAGTTTGTTGAAAAGTTAAATGTGTTACTGATGTCGAAGTTTATTTGTATATTTGGCAGGGAACAGGAACGAATCGGATCCTTCGGTGGGTCCGTAACAATATGATGTGTCAGTATAAAAATAATTTAATTGCTAAAAAAGATTATGACAGAACGGTTTCACAGTCAGCAAACCTTGTGTTTTGTCAACTGAGAGAGCCCTAGAAAACATCTATGACAAACAGATGAAAGTTACATCTGTGTTCATCGGGTAAATGTACCTACGTGTCCATAAGAAATCGAACCCAAGTTTATGGAACCGCCCACGCGCGAGAAAGCCGTCTAATTATTGATTAATCCAAAGCCATCCAATTAAATGAACGGATCTACTCGAAATGTTAACTTCTGGGAAATTTCCAGTTGCAGCGTTTACTATGTCAAGTAATTCTTTAATACATTACTCAGTTACATCTTTTACAACATATTTTTTAATACAAGCCGTGAAAATATTAAGCCATCGCAGACGTGAAACATTGAAACATTTTACATAGGAAATATATTTCAAAAATCCTTAATATTGGAGAAACTAGAGGCTGAGCTTCAGTGGACCATAATGTCACCAGCAGATTTTGATTTTAATCTAGATTTACATGTAAAGAGGTCAAGGATAATTTAATCCGTATAAACCGCCAAGTATACCGTACCGAGGCCACAAAAGACCCAGTGACTCAATTCACATTCGCACCACGTGAAAACCTATTCACAAGACTCGATAAGGTGTTTTTGTAAGCCGTGGTATACTTTCGGCGCGTGATTCAGTCGTGAGTTAACGTCTTGTCACGTTGTGCCGAGTCGTGTGCGCTGGTGATATGCTTTTTGTTAACAATTAGACAGTGCAATTTCTTTGCACAAGGAAGATTCTTGAATTTTGGAACAGTACTTACTGTTAAAAAGATTAGTTAGAAGTACCGCCAGTGGCGGATTCACACATTTGTCGCCAGTAGGCCATTCAAATTTTGCCGCTCTTGCTGATTTTTTGTTCCCCTACTGGCTACTTTCAGTATATTTTCATAAACGGACGACGGAGTAATCAATTTACTGTACAGTACTAAAATATTGTTATTTTTGTTAAATTCTCGACTCATTTCCTCCGTGTATATAATAATGCTTTTTTTTCATTTCTATAAGACAAAAAAGTTTTTTGGGTTAAATTTGCCGCCCCCTAAGATCTGCCGCCCTAGGCTCCAGCCTACTCAGCCTGCTGGTAAATCCGCCACTGAGTACCGCATCATATAAAACACATTGTTTAAATTATAATGAGAAGCTTTTTGTTAATGGATACGTAAGTAACCTTTATGACAAATGCTGCTAAAAATTAAATTAATTACAAATTGACAAAACTAGTATTGCCAAGTTCCGCGTTGTCAGTCAGTCGCTGTTAGCGCTGCCGTTTCCGTCGTTCCGGCGATTTCAACCTTTACTAAGTTTCTTTTTATTCAGAAAGAAAGAAAATTATTTTATTGTGAAAGCGTTAAGAAATATTTGATAAAATCGTTGTTTCCAGTTTCTTTGTAGCCTCAATATTTAAATAATACATCGTATAGTTATTTTTAAATTATTGATAGGATGTATGTTAACTATTGTCTAGCTAGTTCAATAAAAATAAATAAATTCTAGGGCATAGGCCTGTTGTCAGCGTGAGTCAGGAACCAGCCACTGTTGCAACCTTCGACTATACTAATAAGCCAAGCTTTATCTTAATGTCACTCTATTACATGCCTCTTTTGGTAATTGAGACATGGGGAGGCGAAATTGTTACATCTATAGTTAGAAGCTATATGTATGCTTAAAATTGTACATCGCTGCTTAAGGACCAATAACAGAGCTATGTCGATAATCCTAAATTAGCGTGATTGAGTAACAAATATAAAATCATATAACATTAAAAAATAAGAGGGACAATTTACTAATAGGAACCTTTCACAACCAACCATCAAGTTTAAGAGACCAAGAAATAAAAACAATATCTTCAACATACCCATACACCAACTAACTCCTCGATGCTCAATAATGGCTCCCAACGCGTACTCTTCCAACGCTCCACTGCCAGCCACCAAAGAGTCCCCTATAGCAGCCACAACGTCTATGTCTCCTGGCCTTAGCCGGTGTACAGAGTCAGGGGACTGTTTGCTTCGGCCTCCGAGTACTGACGCGGCGCAGGGAAATGGCGTCGACGAGGGAATGACGTGCTGCCGGCGCACGTTTGACTTTCGTGTCGGGTAGCGGAGGTAGTTCTGAAAAGAGATGGTAGATGTTAGATTTTGAATAACAAGACAAAACTGAATGTGTTGCAAAACAGCAGTTAATAATAATACATTTTTGCGACCCATTTTATTCTTACTCAACCTCTAGGAACAAAATCTAGGACCACAATTATCTAATCCTCCAAAAAAGACAAAATCTGACCCAGTTTTCATGCCGCCTTTATTTATGGACGCTGTCAAGTCATTAATTTCAATCAGTTGTATAGTGATGTGCTGCGTAGTGACGTAACTATCGAATTGTAATTCCAACGATGTCGAGTGTTCTACGTGTTCTTGCGCGCCAATGCGCTGGTTACCAATCTAATTGTTACATTAATCACAAAGAAAATTACGACTTAGTTATTGGTAGGCTGCTTGTGAGCGCATGAACTTAATTCAGAATAGATGCTGTTGACTCGATACAACAAATAATACTTATATAGAGAATAGGACATTTTTTAACCCTAAGCTTTAGATGGGTTCTTTTAACATTTTGATTATTTAATCACGTCTGAGTCATTAGCCTTATTTTTCATAGTATTCCTAAAACTAATTTATTGTCGACTACATCATTACTATTACATTACATTTGAGATACATTGAGTTTCAAATGGTCGTGTGATACATCAGTATTTCCATTTACATTTCTTATTTAAGAATGATAAATAATTAGAGTTGATATTAATTTCTCAAGCTATTACTAAGCTTAAGTAAACCAAAAAAGTTTATACAACAAGGTTGCACATCCACGTACAGATGAAGTTAAACATTACTAACACTCTTCTGTCCTCGCCTCAACTTCTAGACCGGTCTCAATTACATTGCACGCACGCGCAAACGCGCTTGAATTTCTATTGTAATCCTGTTTATTGCCAAAATGTTTTTCCGAGCATGTTAAAATATAAATCTTGCGCATGTGTAAGGTAAGGTTTTACCTCGGCCTTGTTTGTGGTTTCGATAGAGTAGATTCGGCGTGTGGCATTGCGCATCCGATTGTGACCTGAACAGTGATGAAGGGACTGATATCGGAGGTTTATGTGTTGTAAGAGAAAACACGCGTTGTTGTATGGTTGATACGACTTGGATTTCGATGCTAGCCGATTGCAGAGTATGTTTTTATTCAAACAGTGAGCACAAACAATGCGTTGCTTTTTGTTACTGCTAGTTTATTTACTCTTAGTTACTATAGGGTATGATTTTCTATAAATAGCCTATTCGAATTAGGATTTGACATCGAAAAAATTATAAGTAGCAATTTTCCTTCGGAAATCGTTTGGGGGGGTCACAGGCAGTCTACATTTTGGTTTTCGGGATTCGCACCCTGTCTGTCATCTG
Organism: Marasmarcha lunaedactyla; assembly: GCA_923062675.1. Lineage (NCBI taxonomy): Eukaryota > Metazoa > Arthropoda > Insecta > Lepidoptera > Pterophoridae > Marasmarcha > Marasmarcha lunaedactyla. The sequence goes on from OV281344.1 coordinate 6,079,674, forward strand.
ATAAAATATCGATGCTAAGACAAAATTGATAGAGACAAAAATTGTAGAAAATTAAATTCCGAACAACTTTGGTAATGACCTTTTTCCGTATAAACCTGAAAATAAACGATCTATTCAATAAACAAAAATCCGCCCTTCAATTCGAGATGGCAGATGACGCAACAGGGTGCGAGTCCCGAAAACCGAAAAGTAGACTGCCAGTGACCCCCCCAAACGATTCCCGAAGGAAAATTGCTACTTATAATTTTTTCGATGTCAACCCCGTTTTTCATCTAATTCGACTGGGCTAAAATTGCACTGGTTGATTTGGTCTGTTTGTCTAGGGATTTATTTATTTATTATTTATTAATGATAAATTTGGTAAATGAATATTAATAAACATTGATTTTATCGAGGATAATATCCCTAAACCTAAATAACATAATAAAGTAGGTACGTGTGTAATATAATTCAGTTTGGACGGTAGTTATGCAAATACTATACGCATAATATATTCTCAGGTTATTCATGAACCAAGTTCGTAAGTATATTTACAAATTTAATTAGCTTCTTAATTTTAATATTTACTGTATTTCACACTATGAAGTAAAAGTTAATTTTTATAATACATAATCCACTTAAAAATTTCAATTGCTCACTTAAACATTATTTGGAAATTATGGACATGCTCGCTCGTGCGTTTAGGTTGGAGCCTCATATGCTGGAGGTCCCAGGTTCGAGGCCTGGTCGGGGCATTCATTTGAGTGATGAAAATAGATGTTTGTTCTCGGGTCATAATTGTTTATATTTGTATTGTTTGGATATTTTGGGTTCCCCATCAGCTCGTTGCATGGTCAATCAACTGCACGAGGTCTGCTCACTTTGGGGCCATACAGTTGGTCCGCTTGCCTGGGGTTTATTGGTATGAGGAGCTTCGGTAGAGTAATGGCGAAATTGCCAACTCCTTGATCTGTATGGTTAGGGTACAAGACACTATTTTGACATAAAGAATCCCATATGTTTTAGTAATGTACTGTCTGAAGTAAACAGGTGTGTATACCCTATAAATGTTCTTTTTATTGAAAATAAGTCGATTTTCGTAACAGTTAAATTGTACTAGAATAAAATTAAAAATAAAACTTAAAATTCCTAAATAATGCATTGCAAAATTCATAAAGACATAAAAGACATGTCTTCTTTGTAAAGTTATAGTAAAAAGAATGAGCACAGGTAAACTGAAGTAATATTTACGGAAAAAATGTACGAACTTTGGTTTCATATAAATGGCTGAACGTATTTGTGGCACAGTCCTTTGTGTGCGTATACGATCAGTACATTTTTGTCACGCACACACACTTGCTGTATACAGGGTGGCCAGAAAAGTGACGTCCAAAAATGTTTTTTGTTGTCTCGTGTTGAGAGGTATCTTGATCACCCCTATGTATGTTATACGATTTTTCATAGTTTTCGAGTTACGTATTTTTTATGAATTCCGGCAAAATTGCGACCGAATCAGTTTCAAAAATTTATAAAAAAGAAAGTAGAAGGTTTCTTCGGATTTTATTTTTGCTACTAAATCTCTATGAACTGTGTGTTAATGCATAAAATAAACAGCCTCATAACTTTAATAAAATTACTAAAAAAATTACCTAAAGTTGAGAATTTATGTTAAGTGCGTTATCATTTAAAATCTAAACTGGTAATTTCTTCATTTCTGAGTAGCTTCAGAGAATGTGTTAGACTCTAAGCTTTCATAACAATAATTATAATGTAGTACTTCATAGGTATTCCCTGAAATCAGCCATCAAAGACAGCGAAGTGGAAAATGTGAATAAAATAAATTTTTTTTAATCATTTGTAAGATTGATTAACTTGTCAACTAACCAAAAACGCGGGAACGGGCAAACTTAATCAACTTTCAAATTATGTTAGATTTTAACTTTTCTAGAGTTATTTTTGGCTAGTTAACAAATTAATCAACCAAATCAAGAAATTAATTGATGGCTGATTTTAGCAATTAATAGCCTATGTAGTACTACTTTATTATTATTATAATAGCTTAGAGTCTAACGCATTCTCTGAAGCTACGTAGAACGTCACTTTTCTGGCCACCCTGTATAAAAGCTTAAAGCACACGTCGGTCCTCGTGTATAAATGACTTGAACCATCTATACAACGAATTTTCACAGAGAGTGACAAAAATGAATATTCAAATAATTGGAAGTGGTAACTTATGCTATGAATTTTCGTAGCCTATATGCCAGACAAACAGTTTGCCTAGTCAAAGTAAATATTCATACATTATTACTGTTCTTGTCTGTTTGACTACTCAGTATTATTTGCATTTCGCGGGCTTTTTACTGAGATGATTTACTGAGACCAAACATTTTTAATTCAGGTAAGAGAGACACAAATTGAAAGTGAGTAGTAATTTCCCTTTTTGGCCTTAATACAATACCTAAATTTAAAAAAAACCTATGAGCGACCTTCTACTATGTGAACGCTATGAGGAGTTTTCATTCCACGATTAAAAATAAAAAAATAGTTCTTTTTTCAACATTAGATGGCGCTGATCAAAACTCAAGAATCAAAAAAAGTATGACATGACAGCAATGACTGAGTGAGTGATAGACAAAAAAAAATATGCGCCCGAAAGGGCTTCTTTTGAATATGAATTATTCGTCACTGGTTCTTTCTATGTGTACGGGTGCAAGGTGAAGGAGCCATAGGTATCAATTTCAGTAAACTTGACTTAAAGAAAAAAAACGAATAAAATATAATAACCTAATGCACCTCAAGGAACACTATATTATTATCTTTTATAAGTTGTGTGTGTGTGACTGAAAATAAATGTACGATAAATATGTAACTGGTGCAAATATATATATCATAATATAAACATACGATCAGTCAACAAACACAGAGATTGACATTGACTCTTGAGTTTTGTTCAACGCCATCTAGTTTCCAATGAAATATCTTCAAAAAACGAAAGCCCTCATTATCAAATCAAATCATCAATTACTTACAAACGCGAAACTCCTTAACTAGGCCATAAGGTCAGCCCTACCTGACATGCAGCTGTCATTGCAATAATCATGATACTTAACCAAAAAGACGAAATTACTTTTCTATACAAATTCATGTGGCTAGCATTGTTATTGCCATTACATAAGGCTTGTTATAGTCACCAATTATACTATCGGTGGCGCTCAGAATAGCCTACCACTCAATCTAACGTGATTGACCCCATGTCTGTGTTAGGTAAAAATAATTTGAACTTTCTCTGTCGGTAATTCACAAATAATCCATCAGGTACTTACGAATATATTTAGCTTTGAATAAACGGATGTATGGAGAATTTGAATACAAAAATGTTACTGACTGATATATCTCAAACTAGTGGATGTTTGTGATATGTATAGGTATAAATATAATATCTATTGTACTGTAATATTAGGATTTACTAAAAAGGATTTGGGAAAAGAATATAAAAGCACTCTATCAGGCATTAAACAGAGTTGAAACTTTGATAGAACAAAATAATTCAATAACTATTATTCTAAAATGAGGTTAGGACTCTCTTTACTTAAAGCCGTTCAAAATAGTCATTTCATTCATAAGAGAAACGCCAATTATACAAATTCACCTTATCCAGAACTACAAATCCGGCGTGGTTTCACTCCCGTAGCTCCACATCCCCTGGCCTGGATTCTGGATAATATATAACCCTCAATGACTCATATCTTATGGTAAAAACATCGAAAAATCAGTTCGGCATTTTTTGTATAAACAAACGAAAAAATTAAATTTTTCTTTTTTTTTGGTAATTATATCTATAGAAATAGATAATATACCTGACAATAAAGAAGCTATAAGAAGCTACGTAGATACTGACATTTAAGGAAAGAACCACTTAGGAACTCAAACTAGTATCAAGTTTCGAAACTTAATAATACATTAGGCATGTATCAAAGTAAATGTTGCTTCAGGTTTCCGAAGGTTACCATTTATCCTGCGGATGAGAGACGAAACAAATAACAATTTACTTTCAAAAATTGTACAAATATTGAGTAACACGCACTAAAACTCATGAACCGGTAAAATACTCGAATTCTCTTTGCGTTCATGATATGAAGATGATTCGAAAATGGAATGACAGCTGAATTACTTCTTGAACTAAAACATTTATGCAATGATTTGTTTCGATAGTTCCCTGTTCTTCCAACATTCAAAAAGATTATTTACATTTATTATTTCAAAATGTTTTTTAACACGCGACCTAACAAAATTTTTAAAACGAAACATTTATTTTTTTCTCTTAAAATAATTGCACAGTAAGAAGGTTGCGTATTATGAATTTTGATGATAATGTCGTTTCGAAAAAGCCGCGGCTGGCGTGCGTCACAAAGCATGAATGATGCAAAAGTGGGTTTTCTGCATTACGAAATGATGTCCTTAGATGCTATCAGCTGCAGCATTATAATCAAATGAGGAGGTTAATTTATTTTTTAGATTTAGGTTGGAAGATCTTGCGTACGTGAACTGCGTACTGTCATCAAGTTATTTTTGTGGTTATTTTTAGATTGCAGAAGTCAGTTCTCAACGCTCAGTAAAGAATTGGTCATTTGGGTTCTGCATGGGATAATTCTTGCCTAAATAATGATGTATGGAACGTTTTAAATAAAGAGATATATGAATTTTTATCAATTATGAACAATCACCGCGTTAAATATCTAGAGTAACCTTTTCTTTGCGTTCTTAATGGCTCGTTTGTTTACACGATACTTACAGAAAATTTGATATAAAATACATAGATTTCTTAAAAATACACCTGAATTATATTACTATTATTATTTATAAGTACAGTATTTGGTACTTTTTCTTTAACCGTAGGAATCTACTCTCTATTATAAAGGATGTGTACGCAAATAGCCACAAGGTGAACTGCAGGCATTCATGCCGTCAGTAGGTCTGTCTGTTACCGGTAAACTCACTAACCCAATAAACCAGTATGGTAACTTGCTCAGTAAAGGGATATTATGTATAAAGTTACTGCGCAGGCTCGTTTCTTAAACTGTGTGTCCAATGATGATGTCACGCGTTAAAATAAAATAAAAGTAACTGCCTGCTTGCACTAACAAACCTTCATTTAAACTATTGAAATCCCAACTGAAACATATGATCAAACGTAGAGATATCTAATTACTTTCCTTCTTAAATTGACCCTTAGTTTAAGTAATTTTAAAACATAATAACACCAAATCACGCAAGGTGTAATTGTAAATTCATAATATACGTCATTTCACAAGCACAATAGATACATCTTTAAGTATATTTATTGATCTTACCATAACAGAAAAACTCGTTCAAATACATGCTTTTTTAGTATAAACTCAATGTTTGTGGCTATATATACCATTTCAAAATTCTAAGGTGATCGCACATTTGTCAGCGCCAGCACCGAAAACACGAACCCAGCATTTTAACCAACTGAGCATTCTAAAAGGGATAATATTGTTTGATCCTTTAGATAATTAAACAACGCAACTACAATTAATAAACTTATTTACCTACGCTTAACTCGGTTTAAGGAACTTAAGGTTCAACAGGGTTAGGTTAGTTTTGTGTGTAGTTAATACACGCGTGAGCCGGGCGAGCGAAGCGAGTGTGGTGCGACAGCACCAGGCAAAGCGCCAGGTCCAAATTAAGTACCATTTCCAGCTTTTGACGAAAAATCACTTTGGTTCAAACAAATATCACGACACGAGGTATTTCATAATGAAGTCTTTCGTCCATTAGGTTATTTAACCTTAGGCATTGGAAACTTAGGTTTATCAAGAGTTAGATTAAATGACTAGTAGTTATGTATCAAAGAAGGAAGATCAATTATTAAAATAGATGACAATTTAGATTTTTTCTCTGCCTTTTTTGCAAAATTATAACGATCATTTAAATACATGCCTTTCTAAAATGTGGCCCACCTTTAATGCGGATCAGTATGCAGATATTGCACCCATACTTCATTCCGGAGCAGATCGAACAAGAACACAAAATTTATCACTTATAAAATAATTGTTAATATCTCCATGTCTAGTCGATTTATTTGTTTACGATTCCGAGTAGTCTAACCGGGAAACTATCGAAACGGGAATGATCACATTTTTAAGATTTCCTTCAGTTTAGCCATTGATTTATAATTAAATGGACTTAACTCAAAATTTCATATCCAAAAAGGTATGTATACGCAAAAAGGTATAAAACGAATCTCCGTTTGGTAACTTTTTAAAATTTTTTTAAAGCAAAAAATCAGAATCAGCAAATAAATGAGTTAATAGACGTCAAATCATGCTAAAACAAATGATTTAAGTCTCTCAGTCAACTCAAATGTTTTTTTAAGTTTTTGTTCTGGACACGCCCTCCATATTTCCACGCCGATGGGTCAAAACATGTGACCACGCAATTCTTGAAGTTCATTGCGTTTTCTATTGTATATTAGAATTGTATGTTATGCTATATAATTTGCAAACGTAAGAAAAATATACTAGTCTGCTACTAACCATGAAATCCATGAAAGGAGTCAGGATACATAGATAAAAAATGTAATGTCGAAGCCAACACAAAAGTTACGTACCTTTCTGGCTAAATCCCTTAAAACAAGTAGTTTCAATATAAACAGAAGGCCTACCATCAACTTTAAGTTAGCCATTCAATTCCGATGCAATCCAGTTTAGGTACCTAAACTGAATCGCTAAGATTTGTACCATGAAGTGCCTTTAGCTAACTGGCGTTTGAATCGCTCACGGAGGAATGAAAGATCGAAATTTGTCTGTGGTCCGCGTGTGAGAAAGAGATGACGCTGTACACTCGTTGCATAAGTCTGTCTCTTTTACTCGAACCATATGCGTTGGGTTTCGAAATCTAGTTGATATGATTTTAGCGGTTTTTTTTGTGTAAATAATTCTTTAAATTACAAATAATTAAAGGTTTCCTTAGTTTTGTCGTAAAAATAAATTGATTATAACGAGTTTAGAACGCACCCAATTTGACTTCTACCTTTGTCTCTACTGATAAATCAATTGATTTTGTTGGATTTTTCAACAATGGCCTCAGCTCATCACACAGTTCTAATACCAGTCGTTTAGACAACCGATATCCTTTTATATATTCTTCATCTTCCAAATAAAAGGGATCCGATTGTTTCCGTGTTGTGTTTATTTCATTACCATTTTCCAAAAAAACAAAAAAATGGTAATTTGTTAGACATCTACAATAAAAAAAATAGCTCTTGAAATCACTTTTTCACATTAACACATAAGAAACACTAAATATCCAATTGAAATACCTCAAATTACGTATATTTTCAACCATTTTTTTAAAGATAAACCGAAACGATTCACTTCACGCCAAGAAAGTAGCAACTTTTTTTGGATCGCTTACTTTGACATTTAAGTCATCCAATACAGGTTGAAATATCACCTCATGGTACAAAAAATGAACGAACTCAAACAGTTTGCGATCCAATTGCCGACTTGATTTGGCGTCAACCTAAACTGGATCGCTTTAATGACGTCGTGGTATGAAATAGCAAAGCAGTTTATTTTAGGTCGTCAATTGAATCGCAATAATAGTTCATAGTAGGCCTTCAGGAAACCCTAGTGAATCGAATATATTCAATACCTTTCCGATTATGTCCATAGCACGAAATACACACAAGACCTTTTGCTCTTGAGCTTGACATGCCAGTAATTGCCAGTAATTGTTGTCTATATGTCAAATTTAATAGCAGAATGTCAATGCCAAAGGTCTTTACCTGAAGTACCTATTTATTACGAGTATTTTGTTGAAGTGTTAAGAACACGCCAGTTCAATAACTGGGTGTTAAGCAAGATGTCTAATCCCAGTTATCAGCAGGAGCTACTTTTTTACACATTTTTAAAATTGACCCTATTTTAAAAATAAACTTGCAGTACCTCACGCCGCCATTGCATTGTATGAACTCAATTTCAATTCATATCAATTCTAACCTATATTGGAAATTTGGAAATAAATGGACGAATCATAACTAGAAGTTTAAATTATGCTTTCTTTGGCAGATAATTTAAGTACGTTACTCATTTTTACAGAATATATTTTATAACATCATTCATTCTTTATTAGAAGCTACGCTGATCTAACCACGTGAAAATTATAATTGGTATATGTCAAAGTATTCCCAATATCGGATTATTACAAAGATACACATTAACTATTGTTATCGTTAATTGTAATAATGATGATCGACTGACAAGCGACAACTCACGGCAAGATAACGTTTATGAAAATGATGATACCGAGACTTAGAGTTCACAAGTTTTCACCAACGCGCAGCCGCGTCTAATTCTTTCGTTCCATTAGCATATACATCAAACAGCAAATATTTGCAAAACGAGAGCCTATATTGGTGTTTTATTTTTTTATACGATTTCAAAGATTTACACAGGTACTGGTCAAATATTACGGCCTAGAAACGAGATCAAAACAGCTTCGAGAAGGGATTTATTCCCCTATAAACTTTCGAAATGCTTTGACTCAGCACTGGGAGTGGTTTACCTCAAAAGCAGCCTGACCCACATCAAGGGAATGTTGGGAAACGTGAATTCGAATCACATTCCAAACAGATGCAAGTGTATTTTGACACATTATCTATAATTACTATAATCTCACATCTGCAGACGTTGTTCACATATTTACGACTTTATTGACAGTTCACTTGGTAAATTACTTGAAATGACGTAACTTTTAAAACTCCATTGTTTCTGTAAATAACACCTGAACATTTTGAGCCCAGAATCCAACACTATTTACCTGTAGTATAAAAATACTTTTTAAAAGGTCCGTGACACTTGTGCCTTTTGTACCGTCGAAGATATCTTGAAATATAAAGGGTTGCGTGTGCAAATAAAGTTTTAATTGTGACAACATTAAAAAGAAGTTATTTAATTATGACAGTAACAGTCGCACTCAGGAATCTCAAACGATTACTTAAGGCGCTGTTAATGATAGATTTGCTAAGTAAATATAGACTTAGACGTAGTATAGATAAAGTATCTCGGCCGTAAGATTTACTAAAAAATACAGATACGTAGATTAAAAATAACATACAATAATGCCTTATCTATCTTTTAATGAGAATTAAGTGAGGCTGAAGATCAGGCTCAAGTGGACCTTGGTACTAATTTTCTTTTATAACACTTATTTAACGAATATGCAGGTACCTATTTCATTTAGGGCTAAATGAAATAGGTACCTGTTTAAATGTTCATATAAAAAATTTAAATGAACATTTAAAAACGGCCCTTGAACGAATAACAAATTTGACTTTAACTGAAGGTAAACCACACATTAGGTGTAACATTGAGCAGTCGAATTTAATAAATTTATTTATAATTCTTTAGTACGTACAGTCAGCAAGAATAGTCATAAAAAGATTGGTTATTATCAAATGTCATCCCATAATAGAGCAGCGAATCAATTAATAGATTAGAAATCTATTAAGCCACACGTAGTCTATAATTTTTTTCAAAATCGAGATTTTATTTGTAATCTCGGAACAGTGTAATTGGAATTGCTGTTCTCCAGATTCCTTATAAAATTAAGGTTTTTTTGAGTCAACTAAATAAAACTATTCTGAATAAACAAAATATGTTTCTTGTAAAAAAGTCAGTAGTGCTAAATAAATAAAATACAGTGGTTAATGAATGAGTTACAAATGCAGTTTCTGATAAAAATTAATGATAAAAAGACATATTCTGAATTTAAAAATTTGGGCCGGGTATTGCTTTTTTTGAAACTTGGATACGCCCCTGTCATACAGATTCCAGTTTTCAATAATGACGTGCCGTTTTTGCAAGGGATATAAATAACGCTTTAATTTAAAAAATAGGCACAAAAGGGCCTAAAATTTCGGAATTACTAGTTTATTCCTTTTTAAATACACGCATGTAAACTAGAAAAAAAATCCAAAATATAATCTAAGCATGTTAAATTTTTATAAACACGTATTCAAAATTTTCTTACACGTGCAAATTATCTTGGGCTCGTAATTTTTCCTGAGGTATGGCCATAAAACCTGACCTTCAGACACCATGCAAGTTTCTTCGCTGGCCATAGGCATCCAAATTATCATAAAAACTTGTTTTGAAATCACTATCCTTCGGTCTTTCGATAACTTCAATTTTTTCTGACCACTCCTTTATATTGCGTGGTGCGTCATCATTCATTTTTGTTTTTTCTCGTTTTGTTTGTTCTCGAGTTTTTTTTTTCCTCCACGGAGAGGGCAGGAGCAAAAAATGCTCTGACGCATACTCCGCGCGCGCGATCTGAGTTATCGCTCCGAGCCTACCAGACCCTACCCACTAAAAAACCCCCTGAATGACTCGTGTAATTTTTTGCCACACAGCCTTCATCTAAGCGATGACCAATCGGAGAGAGAGGCCGCGCTAGCGGGGCCTAGAAGGGGTCACCCGCTGGGATTTAAATAGCACTGAAGGTGTTCAAAGCACTGAAGGTGAATACATAGCACAGAAGGTGCTCAAAATTAAATTAAAATAATTGAATTAATTCGAATTTAGATAAGAGTTAGAAATTGCGGCCTGAAGGGCTTCGAGATTTAGCGTTAGCTGCGTCGCTACGTTCGTGTGCACGTTTCTCGGTCTAGCGACTTTGAACTTATTTGAACGTATTATTTCTAAAAGACATTTTACTATGTCCACCTAACATACTATATAGGCGGCCTAAGTAAAAACGGGCGAGTTTCGTTACTATATCGACGTGTGGTTTGAAAGAAAGCGTCTGGTCTGAGGTGACGCCTAAGTATTTGGTACTGCGCTTCCAGGGGATGGGTTTGCCTAACATTCGGATGTGGAGATTGTAATCGGCGATACGACGGTGTTTGCAGTCGAAGTAAACCGCTGAACTCTTGTCTGGGTTCACATCGATGCGACATTTTTGAAACCATGCACCGAGGGCGTTAACGGCCTTTCGGAGTCTGGTGACGAGACCCGGACACTGAGGCCTTTGGTGTAAAAGGCGGTGTCGACGGCAAAGAGGGCGAGTTCGACGTCTTTTGGCGGAATGGGAATGTCGTTAGTGAGCCTTGAGGGACTCCAGCCTTTATGGGAAGCGGCGCGGAAAGCGTGCCTTCATGTTTAAAATGAAACGTACGGTCTTTGAGAAACGACGCGATTATCCTAACTAGGCGAACCAGTAAGCCTATTTTATAGAGTTTATAGACGAGACCACTGTGCCAGACTTTATCGAAAGCCTTGGCTACGTCAAAAAAAACGGCGACCGTTTTCTTACGTCGCGTATAGAAGCCGTCGAGTACATACTCTTTTAACTTCTAATGAGAAGCAAGATTTCATCATTAGAGACTGTGACGGGGTCGTCGGTGATGGGGAGAGATTCTCTGCGGAGAACTTTGTCCTCCACCACCTGGATATGCTCTCAGGCAGCGCGGGTTGCGTGCGGGGCGTGCATTGTGAAGCAACGCTGTCAGCGAAGCATTCGGCTTTCTCTTCGACTTCGAAGGCAGTAGTGCCATCGGGCCGAGTGAGAGGAGGAACTTGAGAGATGGCGTCTACGCGTAAGGCTCGGGCCATACTATAATACGCTTGGAGGGACGGAGAAATATTCTCCATAAGATCGTTCATTTGAGCGTCACGGAGTTGCGCGAGGCAAGACCTAACTTTACGTTGTAGCTGATTCGCAGCTGTTCTATAGTTGGGCTCCGGAGAGCCGCGTTCTTAGCTTTAGTAAGATTGCTAACGGCTAAGGGAAGCGTGGGTTTGCCTTGCTTAGCAACCTTTTCGTTACCACTGATGGCTGAGTTGATAGCATCAGTGAGGGAATTTACTAATGAATCTATTTTATCCGGGCTATCTAATTGGTCGGGTGAGACCGCGTTGTCGAATAGTGAGTGGGAGTGACGGGAGAGATGACGTCTAAGTCGAGTTGCTGAGTGATGTCGAGGAGAGCGATACCACCACGGTTGGTCGATAAGCACGTCCAGCCAGTATATTTGGAGTTAAAATCTCCGAACATGATGACTGGACGGCCGAGGGTGAGAATGGCCTCGAAGTCACTACGGATAGGTCTGGTGCCACTAGGTATGTAGATTGAAGCTATGATGACGGCCGGATGACCAGTCATAGCCAATCTACACACAGTGGCTTCCATGTTGAGGAGAGGAGGAGTAGGCAGAGGAGCGCAATGGAAACCTCTTTTGTAGTAGATAGCTGTGCCGCCGTAACCGTCGGAGTTGGGCCTATCGTTACGAGTTAACGCGTATTTGGGAATAGCGAATCCCCTGGAGTGGTTTGGAGTAAGCCACGTCTTTTGGAGAAGCAGTAAGTCTGGCTCGTTGTTCGAGCGAATAATTTGAACTCAGGAAGGTTAGAACTAAGACTACAAGCGTTAAATGAAACTAGGGATAAGCCCTTGGGTTTGATACGAGCGGACGCGGGATTCGCGGGTCTAGACATTATATTTATAATTACTATTTATTTTGTACTAAATAAGGAGTTTATAAAGAACTAAGTAGCGAGTGATGCTCGGCTAACGCGAAGAGACGCTCTTGAGGAGAGCAGGTGGCTCGCAGTTTGCGTGCGAGTACGGCGATTTCCCTAATATCGACGTTTTGGATAACTTCGAACACGGTCTTCATGTCCTCAGCCAACGACGACTGCGGCGAAGACGACGGAGCCTACGGGAGCTGAGATAGGTAGGGAAGGTGGAGCGGCTGGACGCTGTCTCCAGAAGAGAGCTGGAGTAGGCGTCGGCTGCACGGGCTTTGCTTCCGGGGGAGCCCGGTTACGCAGCGGCGGGAAGTCGGCGGGTGTGAGCGGCGGCGCTGGTTTGGGCGCGGCCCTCTTACGGAAGAGCGCGGTGCGCGCGGACAACCCCTGTAGTTGGCTGCGGACTGGCCACACAGCACACATGCAGGGGGAGAGGTGGAGTCGGGAGTACCAGTGCACTCCTTAGTAATGTGCGGATCTAAGCACTTTACGCACCTGGGAGGGGCTGAGCAATGTTTGGGACGGTTGACGGAGATGTCCGAGAGTCCGCATATAGTGCGAGCCTCTCTGAAGATTTTCCTCAAGTTGGATGTGTTTGACAGGATGACTAACGCTAACGGGAAACGTTTACCGCGATTGGAGTGCATCTTGTGCACTGCTTCAGCCGGGAAGTCCTGGGACTTAAGGTCCTCGAGGATTTCATCGTTTGCGAGCTTGAACGGGACGCCACGTAAAACTGCGTGGATCTTACGCTCGTCCGGGAGGGCGTAGGTGTGATAAGCGATTTGCCTAACTGATAGGAGCCTAGTGAACGCTTGTCCTCGAGTTATGGTTGTTGATATTTATATATGTACGTTTATTCTGAATTCCCACCCAGTTCGCTATATGGTCATCCATAACACAAGCTCTGCTTACTTTGGAACCATACGGATGGTGCTTTTGCTATTTTATACAAATATTAGTTAATAGGTATTGGAAATCTACATTATATGGAACTCATTAATCCAAATTTAACCGAGAAAACTACACAAAAGTAATAAAATTATCGTTATTACTCATTAAACCTCAAAAACCTCACAGCTGAAAAGCTTAAGCAAGAAGCGTACAAAGCCTGGGCTGACGCTCGCAGAAGCAAAGCCGTGGATTCGCATGAACTGAAGAAAAAATACAATGCTGCCGCCAAGTCATGCAAAAAGGTGATCAAAAAAGCTCGATTTGACCATATTGGCCACATCGGAGGCAAGATAGCGTCATATCGTTCAGGAAGCAAAGCTTTCTGGTCTTTGGCCAAGTCGGTTGAGTCGAACTTCTGTCGCCGATCGCTGCCACCTCTGAGGAAGCCTTACGGTTCACTGGCCCACACTGCAAAAGAGAAAGCAGACCTCTTTGCTAATCTTTTTGCAGACTATTCACGTCTAAATAGTCAAGGTAAAGTCCCACCCCAGTTACTTCAGTTCGGACCCAAAATGGGTACCGTTCATATTCGCCACAAGGAGGTTCTTAAATGCTTGCAGAATTTAGACGTGAACAAGGCCAGCGGCCCCGATGGCATACCTGCAGTTGTGCTAAAATACTGCGCAGCCGAGTTGTCTCCCATACTAACGCGCCTGTATCGACTCTCTTTGGAATCTAGAAAGGTCCCTAAATCCTGAAAGCTGGCTAACGTGCAACCAGTACCAAAGAAGGGAAGCCGTGCAGATCCCATCAACTATCGACCTATTGCAATCACCTCCATACTTTGCAAAGTTATGGAGCGTGTATTGAACAATCGTCTCCTGGCATACTTTGAGTCCAATGAGCTCCTTAGTGATGACCAATATGGTTTTCGCAGTGGACGCTCGACTGGAGATCTTCTTGTGTATGCCACTCACTTATGGAGCGAAGCCTTGGAAGGTCACGGTGAAGCTATAGCTGTATCCTTAGACATTTCCAAGGCTTTTGATAGGGTCTGGCATGATGGTCTCTGGAGTAAGCTTCCATATATAGCATACGGAATACCTAAAGGGCTCTGCGACTGGATATCTGATTTTCTGAGGGAACGGTCAATTCGAGTAGTCTTAGACGGCTGCTCTTCTGACCTAATGGTAATTAATGCCGGGGTACCTCAGGGATCTGTTCTCTCTGCAACGTTATTCTTGCTGCACATTAATGACTTGCTAACCCCAGGCATTATTGGTTACGCTGATGATAGCACCGTTGTAGAGACATACATGTCCAATGCGCGCGCGAATCCTCAAGAAATCCGGGCTTTGAGAGAGTCCATGATTAAGCGGGTGGATTTGGCCTTAAAGAAAGTGTCCGATTGGGGCGAGTCCAACTTGGTCAAATTTAACCCGTCGGAAACACAGGCGTGTTTATTCTCCGCGAAAAAGAGCAATTTCGACCTAACGCCCATTTTCCGAAATGTTTCTGTTCCGTTAACCGACCACCTCTGGGCTTCTGGGCGTAACTATATCGTCCCAACTAAACTTCATGCAACAAATTGTGTCCATGGCTCAAACAGCTTCAAAGAAGTTGGGAATCATCTCGAAGGTCCGACGGTACTTCAGCCCTGAACAGCTACTTAATTTGTATACAGCTCAAGTTCGATCTTGTATGGAGTACTGTAACCACCTTTGGGATGGTTCTGCAAAGTACCAACTAGAAGCGATGGACGCAGTTGACCGAAGAGCCCGAAAAATTATAAACAACTTTGACCTCACCACCAAAAAACTGCAAAGCCTCGACCATCGTCGGAAAGTTACATTTACTAAATAATTTACATAATAATTTACTAAAAAATTAAATTTTGGAGAGTGCGCGAATGCTCTTTTTGATCAGGTTGAACCCACACCCTTCTTGCATCGGACTACTAGACGCAGACAGGCCTTCCAGCCCTTTATGGTAGATATCCCAAGAAGTCGAACCAAACGCTTCGATAGTTTCTTTTTGGTGCGGGTCGCCAAGGTGTGGAATGAACTGCCTGCCTCTGTTTTTCCAGAAAACTATAGTCCTAGTTCTTTCAAGCGTCGAGTGAATAGGTATCTCGTGGATAGACGTGTAACACCTTCGTCTTCATCGTCACTTTCCATCAGGTGAGATACAAGACAAACGTCTAATCCTTTTACAATAAAAAAAAAATAATTTGCTTTTTATTTTTAATCTTCCTTTTTGGGTTTTTTTATCTTATTATCAAACGTGAAATGTCCAATCATTAACTGCACAAATACCAAAAGCAGCTATATTTTGAAATGTTAACAAACAGTCTTTTCTTTTTTCAAAGTTGTAAATGCCAAATTGATTTCAATGTTTAATTGACGATGCGTGAATTTTACTCGTTAGAGAGCGCGTCGAAATATTTTAAGAAGTCAATTAAATATGAGTTTTAGTCCTTTTGCTTCCCCGTTACGACCTGCGAACATAGATATATAAGAATAGAAAAACAAATATCAAGTTATCACTCTCGGTTATCATATTGCGCACACGTAATCCGCGGTAAAAGTAAAAGCGAACCATGTAAATATCACCGGCGTACGAGTGCAGACGTAAATTCGCACTTAATTGAGCTTTACCGATAAGTGCGTAACTAATTTAGAAGTTCTTGTGAAGTTTTTATCAATGGATAAGAAATATCTTTTCATGAGGTTTTAGTTATTTGCTTAAAAAAATTGTCAGCGGATGTAGTCTGTTAGTACTAAAATGAATGAATGAATGAATGAATCGTAGTCAGGCAGTACTGAAATCTAAATTTCTGTTGCGATATGGGTTTTGATTTAAGAATTAGTTTTTTTTTCTTTGAAGTTTCATACCTGGCATTAAGATTTAAACAAAGGTGCATAAAAAACTGATTTGTCGCTAGAAAGTCATGTCATTCCCACGTGACCAAAGTCGCGAACAATAGCTAGTAGTAAATTAAGTATAGAATACTCATCTAACTATATAAAATATATGTTTTTATAGCTACACTATCATATTACTGTAAATAATACGTTAATAAAGTTACAGAAAAACTGTCCTTAAATATACGAACGAGCCATTAAAATAAAATTTATATATAATGGCTTGTATTTTTTTATAATTTATTTGCTTAAAACAAAACTACCTTTGCATGAAATCAAGGTTATGCCTCAAATATTTCACAATATAATAATATGGTAATATTAAAATCAATCACCTATCGTGGAATCTTCCATGTCACCTTGAAGGAGGTGTGTTGACCTTTATTGACCAAGTTCGTATGAACTAACGCATTAATTTACATTAATAGCTTTTTTATCGTTTTATCTTCCTAAGCCTTTTTTTTTTTAATAGAATATAATTAGCACAGGTAACCAATACGAACTTTTTGCATATAAAAGCTTTGGCATTCGATAATTAAACCACCGATAAAATTAAAATTTACAAATTATTATAATCGTAACCACACATTTATTGTAAGAATATGTTCAAGAATATTTTCTAAATTTGAAGATATCACGTACTCCAATTTAAAAATATATATAAATAGAAAACATAACGCAATAACAATGACCATATGGTACTTTTTTTTGCCTCAATAGTTCTATTTTAATCAATAAAGCATATTGAACAAACACCATACGGCCTGTTTGGTGTGGAGGTAAGTATCCTTTTCTTCCATGCCAGAGGTCCTGGGTTCGAATCCTGGTAGGGGCAGGTATTTTATTATATTAGCTTTCTAGTCATGGATGTGTAAATACGTTTATTTCTAATATTTATATATAAAAAAATATCTATGTGTGTTTATATATTTCTTAAGTCTATTTATCCGTTATCTAGTATCCATAACACAAGTTCTTTAATGATACTTAATTTGGGCTAGATAAAGTTGTGTGATAGTTAGAAATATTTATTTATTTATTTATTGAGGGCACAGTTTTATTTTACATTTTTTTTTTAAATTTAATGTAAGGTACCACTGCTTTTAAGTCTCGGTGGAGAAAATTAGCGTTGTTGTTTTTTGTTGGGGATGAACGTGTCTTCGTCTTGAATCCCTTGCTACATTGAGGATTCTAACTTATCTCCCTCGCTCCACTCAGTCTTACTCAAGATTTAGCCCTTTGCTCCGCTCGTGAATTAATGAATTAATTAATCCTCGAATCCTTCATTAAGCTTAGAATTGAATATGCTGCCAGCGTAGCAAGACACTCCTATAACCCATTGATGTTAAATTTTATCATAAATTAAATCTACTATTATCATACTTTATTAACCTATGTTAAGATATCCAACCACGTTTCAGCAGTGTTAATTTTATTTCTGTAATTATAAATGTTTTATTGTTATCTTTGCGAGCATACTTTGATTCATTATATTAATTTTTTTATTCACTCCAGAATGAAACAAAACTACACATTTCTTTAAAATGAATATGCTTGAAACAAGGACATAAAACGAAATAGATCAATAGACCTAGCTCAAAGGTTTCCGGTCCAAAAGATAGCAAAAGAAGCGCCAGTTGCACAGTGGCATGTCGCTGCAAATCCGTGACTGACTGCAATTATACCACCGAGTTTTTAGGACTTGAAAACATTAAGCCAACTATGAAGGAATACAGTCCTAAAACTTTATTTGAAGTTATGTTTGGAGTCTACGAACATTATGCAGTAGGCAACACCCTGCAGTTTGACTACGGTCTGATCTACATAGTGTGATGTTGTAGAGGCCTCCCAGTCAAGGTTTTTAAAGGTGCTGATTATTGTAAGCAACAACCAGCGGGAATGTGTGGCGTAAAAACAATTATATGTTTTCAATAATTGGGCCTTTTTACGTAAATTTGTTATCAAACTCATCTTCCATATTTTTCAACTGTGAAAACTATAATAAAATTAAATAAAATGATTAAATTGCTAACGGCGAGGACTAGTAAATGGTATCTCTAGACGCTAGATTTTTATCTAGCGTCTATCTCCTCACCAAACAGGCCGTATGGTGTTTGTTCAATATGTTTTATTGATTAAAATAGAACTATTGAGTCATTGTTATTGCGTTATGTTTTCTATTTATATATATTTTTAAATTGGAGTACGTGATATCTTCAAATTTAGAACATATTCTTGTTAGACCATTCGTAGGCAACTGTGAAATTATTATTTTTTTTATGAATTTTCAGTTTTTATTTCAAATCCAAAACTCAGTCATAAACGGAGGTTAATATTGAAATTTAATACAACATTACGTACTAGGGGTGCATGAGAGCCTAAATTATTTGCTTTAGACTGGGTCGCATTACATATAACGGGGTATAATCATGCAGATGTTGTAAAAAGTATCTTATTGAATGCCTTTTCTAAGATTTACAATTGTTTAAAACATGTTTTTTAATAAAGTGTACTAATAAGTATACTGAAATTAAACAAAATATGTTTAATTTGTAACAACAAATTTCATTACATAAAATGAATATATATTTTAAATTTTTTTTAATTTTAAAATAGTACTTTTTTTACCCTTAAGTTTTTTTCTTATGATTTATTAATATATTATAAATGAAGCCCGTTTCGATAGGAAAACATATTGATGGCTTAAAATATTTAACAAAATTATTCGGCGTCAATTCTTCTGATACTTTAATTTTTCTTATATACTTTAGTCTGATATTTTAATTTAATTTTTATAACTTTTAAACCCCAAACATCATTCTTTATAACGCATAACAAATTTTACTATTAAGCAGCCAACTATTAAGCTGCGTGAAGAATCTCGGAAATATCCAACCAAAGCAGATACTATTTAATTTCCTTAATCAAAGAAGACAATAATACATGGTAAAATACATAAGAAAAGCGCTTCTTGCATTTGAAATTAATAGAAGGACCCATTTTAAATTGGTGGCATTTAGATTTAGTGAAATTCATATATCGTATGTCCGCGAGAACAGCTCACAATTATGTGCAAGAAGTTCGCATGAGTGAGATGTGTCAATTATTTGCATTGGTCCATATTTGCCTCACGATCTTCCTCAAGAGAGAGATAGATGCTGAACAAATGTGATAAATATCGCAATAGATTTTTGCACGTCAATTTTGAAAAAATACTGGTTGTCTCTTTGGACTTCGACCTAGTGGAATGTTTCGACTTTATTAGATATTAATGCATGAATAATATTAATAAATTAACTCCACGTCAAACAAGAAATATTTCCAAAAATAAATCAAAATAAAATTTTTAAATGCTACGTGTAAAACACAAACATAGGCAACGCAATAAAAGGGTGTTAGTTTAACGTGTGTCTGTCTGATTTTGATGAGTTTTTTAAAGCTGTATTAATCGAGAATGTTCTTAGCCATGTTTGAAGAAAATCCGTTCACCCATTCAAAAGCTACACAAACTTGCTTCGCTACACATACTGGCTTTGTTTTTACAAATAATTTGTGTTATCAAATAACATGTTGAAATATTTTTCTTAATTGAATGGCTACCAAATACGGGTAAATAAATAAAAAATATGTTTCCAACAACTATTTTAAAAATCAAGAAATTACTATTTTTTTATAACAAAATTATAAGGTATTAAAATTATAGCCTAGGTTAAAAAGACTGGTCTAATCCCTAAATAAATTGTGTCATGAATTAAAAAAGATGGAATCACTGGGAGTGCAAGATTTGACAGTTCCGTTAGTCGCCATCTTGGTTTTACACAAGCACTAAAGTTGTTAACTGTCCAATTTACTATATTTTATTCCACGCAAATTTTTTTTGGCAAAATATTGATATTATTATTAATAATTGAAATCGAAAAGTTGATATCACTAAAGCTAAAGGCTCAAAGACCTTTACGTAAACCGACCTTTTGAAAAAATATATTCAAGAGTCGTGGATATTTTTTAATTGAATATCCTTCTTTCAAACTTAAAGTACACTTAAAGGCACTTAAAAGCAATTATATGTTAACAGTAATAAGCTTAGCTATAAAAATAAACCATTCGAAATCACATACTCTTTTGGTACAGATATCTGTATTAAGTATCTAAAAATGCTCTCTTATCGGCCACTATTTTTATAGCATAATGAAAATTAGATGTATTTATGTCTTTCTTTAAATTTTTCGGAAACGGGCGATAGTATACATTATAATGTTTACATTTTTGCTTTCCAATCGCGCGTGTTAAGTATTTTGGCTTTTAATTAACAGCTGATATACCCAACGTGGAATTAAATAGCTGTAACAGAGCTATACAAACCCACACGGTCTTTTCATGGTGTTTTGCAGCCCAAGCAATAGTGAGGCTCAATCATAAAACTGCAGTTTATTATATCGCTTTCTGGAAAATGGACAACTAAGTTGGAGAATACTCATGATAATCATTTCTTCGTTACGTTCGCCCTGAACCGGCTCCGCTCCTTGTCCGCCTATACTTACCTATATCGGCCATTACGGTAGTAACATTCTCTGAATTAAATCGGAACTCAAAATTAAAACAGAAATTGTGTGGCAAGATCTTATTTAGGCTCATTCCATTAGAAGAACTGTAAATATTACAAATAAAAATATTTATAACGAGTATAATCATCGCCTAACCCACTTACTTTACCTTTTTGTGTAGTACTAAGTTAAAGTATGGCAACATGTTTTTTTTTCGAAATTGACAGTATATTTATGGCTCTATGGGCCTTTTGAATTTCACCGGACTTTGTAGCTTAGCGCTGACGGCGCTTAGCCGGAACTTAAACTGCTCCTACATACGATACGCTTAAGGGCACCCGATAGGGCACGGACCTCGGCTTAGGACGTCGTATATTGAAACTACCACTGGTTCGGAAGGGTCGAATGGCAAAAAACTATTTTAGGTAAGAATCGTTGATTTTAAACATTATACACAGCTCTTCCTATATGTCTTTCTATTGATAACTGACACAGAAACAAATTAAAACTTTTGAACCTGTTCTGAAAAATATAGTCCTGAAACACACCACTGAAAATCAAAATTAAACTTTACATTGATGATATTAACACAAACAATTTTTGAATGTGGATGATTTTGTAATCAACAGAGATTTTAGTACCGCTAAGTTCTCCACCCTTTCAACAAAATCTAAAATATGGAGTAAACACACTTTAAAATCATTTAACTAAGACTAACCACACTGTTAAAAAATCGACATTACGCTTCGTAGTAATAAGACCACTCAAAACTCCCAATTAATTGAACAGGTTGTAATTAGGAATGATTTACTTTAATTTTTATTTACCGGAATTACAACACACGCCTTTGACCCAGATGTAGCCGATGGTTCGCAGATTCGCAACGCTGTTCCCGAACAAGTTTCATTAAATACTTTACATTATTTCTACTTATTACATAAACTTCATATGTAAAAGTAGAGTAAACTGTGTTACGGTCGCTTGTAAAGAAATGTAATGACATAAAATTGCGGATAAAGATGTGGCCGCGAAAATTTTGACGTTCCATAAATAAAGCATAGTCTGTGACATTGGGGATGATTTTATATAGACATAAGGAGACACTCTTAATTTATTTTGAAAAAAATATACCCGTGAAGTTTCTTGCCAGTCCCTCTTCACGAAGGTTTTTCCGAACTGGTGGTAGAGTCATGTTTTATTTGACGTCATTAAGAACAAGTAATCGTCAATGTTGAGAAATAAATATTTGAAATTGAATTTGAATTAAATAGCAGAAGATAAATGGCAAGCTCCTGAAACACGAACCTCACAAATCTTGTCCCCATTAGCTTATTTCACTTTGTCGCAATCCGAGTGTCACTCCACGAAAAGAACCGAGGCGATACGAAACGACATCTGTCTCGCTCCCGCGCCACGGCAATGCTTCATTCTGTCTCTTTCTCAATTTTATTCATGTAAAGGATCATAAATGTAATTTACTTGAATTTTTGTGTGAGTCAGTACTAGATCCATCTGTTAAGTCTAATGAGTAATGACAGTGGTAAGTTTCGATACAATAATAACTTAAAAATAAATTCAGTAACTCAAAAATATGCAGTACCTAACTTTTTTCACTAAAATAACTGATTATAAATAAATCGCAGACATGGTAAATAATGATATCTCCAATAACCTACTTACAATTTTTTTTTGTTAAAACAAGGCTCCAATACCTCGATATAGATTTTTACATGTTGCTTTTCTTTTTTCTAATCTCTTATTACCAAGATGGAACCATAAAGCCATATATTAAAAAATACCTACCAACCATCTTATTTAATTGCTTAAACACTCATAATTATCTATTCAAAAAAATGTAAGAAGCTGTATTGTTTCTATAAATTATCTGTTAACTTGTGTGTAAATAAATTGTTAAATAAATAAATAATTTTATAAGCAAATATTCAATCCATAAATCATCATAAATTAAGTTTTACGACAAGGCCAAACTACAAAAGTCGAATGTGGACACTAAGCAATTCCGACTTGTTCAGTGTCCAGACTACATGTGAGCATAAATTCGTTCGCAAGGACACACGTTTTTTAAGAAAGTATATAATATGTTAATAGTTCGTTTCGCGAATTTTTCATTTCATTTATTTCATAATACCAGCTTGCCGGCCAATTTGCAACAATCTCAGCGATTGTTTTGTAACTTTTAGCTGTAAAATATAAAATACCATTTATTAACTAATCGCCCTTGATCTGTATGTTTTGAGGATACAGAAATTTCGAGTTCAGATAAAATGGTTGTTTAAAACTCTCGCGCATTCATGGATAATTATTGAGGTTATAATAAGTTTGTTGGCAATAATAATAAAAAAGTAAGATTTAGCATAGAAAACAAAATAAAATAAATTAGATATTCTTAAGTATCAGTAGTTTCTGCAGGCTCATTTTAAAGCGAACTCAAGCAGTGCTTAGCGCGTAAATTTAAAAGAGAAAATCTACGAAAGCTAACAATACCACGCCGACATAATATCAAACTCAATTAATTTGAAGTCACCCATTTTCAATTTATTATTACCATGTACTGTCCAGTGCAATAAATTTCAAAAAGTATTTTGTAATATTTTGACCTTTCACTGAATCCAAAACCCCATTTCAATTTAATGCCATTTGCAATTTATAACATTAAATTAATAATAATACTTATCAGTGAACATTGATGTCAGTAACGAATAATGTGATTTCAAATAAAGAATATTGGTGTTGTACCAACATACGCAGAAATTAAACGTTGCATAAAGTTGACTCCTCTATTAGTTCGATTGGTACTTATTGGAGGAGTCAACTTAAGTAAGTAAATATTGGATAACGTAGGTACATACTACAAAACGAAAAAGATTGCCATGTCGTCGACGCAATGAAATACAATTGAAAAAATGTAGGTCAGATAAAGAAAGAGGTGGAAGTTTCTCAAAATGTTTGATCGTGAAAATTTTACGATCATCAGAAAGCACCTAAATTAACAAATTCACTACTCATATAATTCAGTTTATAATTAACCGCTTAACCTTTTTAACTGCTAGTCCAAGGAAACAATTTAAATGTAAAACCGTGCCAACACAAACTAGGTACATTGTGTCATAATAGTCCTAGATTATATTACCATCCTTAACATAGTTTAGAACATTTCACTTTACCATAAATTACCCAGCGCAGCCGCAACCGCAACAATACGGCACAAGTATCTTAAGACGACAAAAAATCTTTTCAGTGCCACCAACTTATCTATTCGATGTAACTGTAAACCTACATATCTGTTCTTTCTGTAAACTTCATTTACGCAAAGAACGCAGTGCCACCCTTTACTGGCCAGATATGTAATCGGACTGAACTTACCTCATCGTTAAAATCTGTGAAGCTGAAGTTAAATGACAGACCCTCGGATAAGCCGGCAAACAGCAACACGAGTCCGAAGACAAGCCACATCCTGACACATCACTAAATAACACCACACTAAAACAAACACTCGAAAACGAAAACCAATCCTTCCACTTAAAGTTAAAAAAAACTTTAATCAGGATTTTTCGCGTGGCAACACCGCGTCTTTTTTTATTTTATTTTTTTGTAACGCGGCTGCTTACGCGCCAAGCTCGGCGGGAAAATGCCCGCGAGTGTGCAGTGTGCACCTGCTTGCAGGCGCGCGGCGCGTGGCATGTGCGAGGTGTTACACAATGGAGGCAAATGTGGCCTGCACCCGACCTTAGCGGACCTGCCACCTGCCTCCAACAACTTTACGTACTGGCTTCAGCAGGCTCATGCAGGCAATGCTGTTGATGATTTGCGCAAACCTTTTTATTATAGCTAGCTACTAAGTTTACCTTCTTGTTTGTTTATGTACAAAACTTTAAATGTCTTTGTCGACATTTTGAATAGTTGTAAAATGGGTGTACTTATATATCTATTGCCTTTTTTGAAGTTTGTATAAACATTTCTAAAAGCCAAAACCGTTGTTTCACTTTCATTTTGTTCTCCCAGATATAAATTTGTTAAAATTTTTCTAACAATTGCCATGCACTGATAGGTTTAAAAATGTATCTAAGCACATAAATAAACACCTCGAAATGGAAGGACCCAACTTTTTCAAAGCTTTGAAGCTTTCCGTGATTTTACAATATTGAATACTTACTTGACCTACCTTAGATATAACTGGCATATTTAATGACCAACCACATCAAAAGTATACATTACAGTTATTTGCTCTTATTCAACATTTTATATAACATTACTAATTTATAATTAGACCAATCTACATCTATTTACTCGGTTATGTATCTATAATTAGAATATATTTTCCTAACATACACAGAAAAATCGTAGTAGATTATGAATACCAAAGTTAGTATTGTATATTTGTTAAAACTTTTATCGGTATGAATGAAGTGTCATATTCAGGTGAAATGTTAATAACCTGTAATAAGACATAAGCTGTAAGCCTAAATGTGCATCCTGTTATTTTAAAAATGAAGGGTATTTCACGCTAACTTAGTTACTTACTGAAATTTTTTTTACAATAAGTCAAGGTCTGTATTATTTATTGGTTCGTTTATAGTGGAGGAAAACTCTGAAACTACTAAACCCGTTTTAAAAATAATTTCGCTATACGCAGGTGCATTATCTAGAAATAAGGCTAGCTTTTTATCCTGAAACTAGCACGGGTTCACGAGTTGCACGGATGAAAACGCGCCGGGACCTCTTGTTAAAGCTATTAATTATCTGTGCTTATAATCTCAGTTAGAACAAAACGTGGTACAACTATTTACAAGGCATAATATAATAGGCATTCTACGATAACGGCTACTCGCCACTTCTCAGATCACACTTTCTCAGATCATAATATGTAGATCATAAGTTGGTAACAAAGCAGACAGTCAAACGCGGGTAATGTATTGTGAGTTCCGTAAAAAACTTGAAGAGCACACTATGATTGCAGAAGAAAATGGTTTGTGTAGATATAGGTAGTGGCAAAACTTTTAGGAATCGAGTGAACAAGTATCTCTTGGTTGGGCGTTTCATTCTTCATCCCGTGAGATAAGAAATAACCATCCCGATTACTTAAAAAAATATGTTATTTATCAATAAGTGTACAGTCTATAATATAACTAAAGATACGACAAATATGTAATCTATTAATAAGTTTATTTATTTACATTAAATAAAGCTTATTCCAAATAAACCTCAAAAGATCACTGTCAACATATGCTAGAAGTTCAACAATAGGTGTAAAGTATTGCATATTCGAGTTCAAAAGTTAACCTTTCAATGCCCGAGAACAACTGTCTCTTTCGTTCACACTTACAATAATGTTTAAACACACATTCTAATATTACAATAAAAATTAACCGTGGGTCATAAGGTTGATGTGGTGATAACACATTAGCTGTTTCTAAATGTTGTTACTACACTAGGTAGAGCTACGTACAGTATGCCATGTCGTCCTTTCAATTGGTTCACGAGTACGTCTTAAGGTGTGAAGTGGTAAGTGTGTAGTGATCTTGTAAGATATTAAATGTTATATTATAACAAATTATTTTAGTGTCAAAGTTTTAGTTAATACATTTTTAGGAGTGAGCAAATTAATATTCTTAATTATACATAATTAATTGCTAATTAAACAAAAATAAACATTTTTAACGCCAACTGCAAGATAATGTCCTATTATACAGGAAAGGCTGACAAACGGTGGTGCAGAGGTCGAGCACGAATTTGGGAATCCGGATCCCCATACATGTTACCCATTTTTTTTAGTTTAGTAGTTACGAAGCTTTTTCTGAATTTCTGTGTGACTCTTGAGTTTGTTTTGGGAATAAATTAACAAATAATTGAGATAATAGCTTGATTTTTTCTTTATCACCTAACTATTAGTTAGTGTAAAAGAAAACAAGATGTTTCTTAATTTTAAATTTTTTGGTAGCTTGAAGTGCTGTTGACTGTACTAATAAATGTAAATATGTAAAAAGTTAATAATAATAATAAATCCCCAGACAAACACACCAACTGTATGGCCCCAAAGTAAGAAGAGCTTGTGTTATGGATGACCATACAGCGAACTGGGGTGGGGGGGGAATCCAGATTGAACATACATATATGAATACAAACAACCATGACCCGAGAACAAACATCTGTGTTCATCATGCAAATGAATGCCCAGACAAGGACTCGAACCGGGGACCTTCGGCATATGAGGCAAGGCTACTTACCAACACCACTCCGTAATAGTAGGTAGTAGTAGAAACAACTAAATATAGAAACTAAAATAGTAGAAACTGTAACTGATACTAATTTAGTTTTTAACAGTTACTTAAAATAACAGTACTAGATGTGGTTGCAAATTTTTTGTACAACATTATGTTTCTTAAAAAAATTCCCACAATAATTCAAAACTTAATAAAGTTGCGCCAACGAACTCAACACTAATACATACACAGTACAGATGAATACATAACAAAAAATTAATAATTAATTATTCGAAATCGGTATACATGGCGACCTCCTTCGTTGGTTTGAGTCCTACTTGCGTGACCGTAGTCAAGCTGTCACAGTAAAAGGATATTGCTCAACTTTCACCCCTGTTCCGTCTGGTGTGCCCCAAGGATCTCATCTTGGACCGCTTTTATTCAACGTTTATATCAATGATATTGCATCAGTATTTAAAAACTCACAATTTTTGTTGTATGCCGACGATAATAAAATTTATAAAACAATCCATTCATATAACGACTGTTTGGCTTTACAGCGTGACTTAGACCTCTTATCAAAGTATTGTGAAGACAACCTCTTGAATCTGAATATAAAAAAATGTAACGTCATTACTTTTTCGAGGAAAAATCAAACCATTCCCTTCGATTATAAGATAGGAGGTGAAATTATTACGAGACTTTCTTTGGTTACAGATTTGGGCGTGTTTTTAAACAGCAAGTTGGATTTTGATCCTCACATACAATATATGACAGAAAAAGCCTTCAAAATATTAGGATTTATACTTAGGGTCGGAAAAGAGTTCAAACACATATCTACACTTATCTTGTTGTATAATACTTCCGTGCGATCAATATTAGAATATGCAACTACAATATGGAATCCGCAATACAAAATATACGTGAATAAAATAGATAGAATTCAAAATAAATTTATGAAGTTTTTAAAATTTAAATCTAATTATAATTATAGTGTAGATATCGATAAAACAACTAATCTGACTTCACTCTCTGATAGGCGCACTGTACGAGATATAACATTTTTATGTAAAATTGTAAATGGTAATATTGACTCTCCATATTTACTTAGTAAAATTGGTTTTGCTTGTCCTCGCGTAAATGCTCGTTACACGCCTACTTTTCATCTATCATTTTCTCGTACTAATTATGCCGCTAACTCTTTTATTAATAGATCATGCAAGGAACTCAACAAACTTAACAAACTTATTAATAACTTCGACATCTTTCATCTCCCACTCCCTAAATTGAAATTATTATTGCACGAGTACAATTTCAATTTTATTTAACCTACCTTTTAGTTTACATTGAGCTTCTCTCCTCAATTTGTTTTTATATATATATATATATTTTGTTTTTTTGAGTTGTATACCCTAGTAATTTGAATAAATGGAAACTTCACTGGTCTTTGTACAATCTTATATGTTTAATTTAAGTAGATTAAGATGACTGTTTGTTTTCCTGAAAAATAAATAAATAAATAATCTAAATGTTGGCTCACTTATAGGCACAAACAGCATGCAAACACTTACAATAACATTGATAGAATAAAAAGTAAAATACAATGACAACATAAAACAAATATTAAACCCAAATATTAAAATTGCATTAAAAACAAATCAAGACGTCAAAATTAATTTAAAATCATATCGAAATTACATTAAATCAATACAATTTTAATAATATCAATTAAATAAATCAAAATATACTGTATCAAATTCAAACAAAATTAAATTTTACCAAAATGAAATTAAAATCAACATGAAGATTTTTAATCAAAATTGAAAATTAAATTTTTTTATATAGGTTTTAATACAAATAAGATAAAAAATAAAATACAATGCCTAAATAACATTGTACAAAGGGCAAAGTGGTCACAACAATGGCAGAACTACCACTAGCAAGCGTTATCGACAATCGTGCTGAACTAGGTCACGAGTTACGCTCACCTTTTGGAATTTTGTAGAAGTGTCGATGAGCGTCTTGACCCAAAGATCCCAAAGTCGGGATGACTAAAGTCTCAAAACATCTCCTTCGTCGTTCGCTCTTGGCAGAGCGGTCGTGGTTATTGCCCGCGGTTAGTGTGGTTGATCTGATGAGGTATGTCCATCTCCTAAGTCGCCTACCACGCGTAAGTTTGCCTACCGCGCGTAAGGCAGCCTTTTATGCGTTCCTGGACTACAAGGCGCTCCATGGAATGCTCGTTATGGGATATATTGACAAATAACTTTCGTATGCGGTGTTGGATGATTGAAGACAGCCTCGTTTGATATTGAACTATTGCGATGTTGACAAAAACATAAACATTGCCTATTAGAAATAATTTTCCTATAAATAGACAACATTTACTTTCGTAAAGTAAATCTATTTGCCGTCTAAAAAGCTTTGTCATACTAACTTATTGAATCCATTTAATTAAATTGAAATATGTTTAGGCTATTCTATTTTGGACTATTGTCCAGTAGATTTTCTTCCATACTTTTGGAAAATGTTTATGAAATATAAAGTAATCGCATATCTAAGAGGCATATTCTAACCCCTATCATCCTATCATAAATATTATTTGTACAAAATAACGTTAAGTACGCACGTACTTAATTAATTAATTTTTAAAGTAAATACGCATTGTACTTAATGGGTATTTAATTTAAAACAAGATTGGTTCTTAAATAATAAATAAGATTTCTTTTGTAAAATGAGTATGTAGTACCTCTGCTCGCTATAAACGATTTTCTTTATCCAAACAAAACCAAGTACATTTTTTAATGCTTACTAAATAGTAAGAAGTAGGTAGAGAACCAAAATATTTAAGTGTATTGTTATAATTTCGTCTAAGATGGATTTGTACTCTATGTAAGTTTTCTTTTTCTTCTTATTTTAACAGCAATAACATTTACGTTAAACCTAACTTCAGTCGACAGAAAGACCCCGGGCACTCACAGCTTCTAAACAATTAGGAATCATCGCAAAGGTCCGGTGGTACCTACTTAAACTATGAACAGCTGCCTAACCTTTATACAGCACAAGTTCGTATGTAGTATTTCAACAGACCCGATCTGCGTCCGGACCCGTTCGGACGTGTAGAAGGTCGCTCCCGGCTGCCGAGTCACGTTTGTTGTCTCACGACTTCTCTCGTAGCAATACTCAAACGCCACTCTCAGATCCGTTCTGCGTCTGGCCCCGATCAGACGTGTTCGCGATCGCACCAGCTCAGTCACGATTGTCGTCTCACGACGACAACTCGTAGCAATACTCATACGCTGAGATTCGTACAATATCTCGCTTCGTCCTCGACGACTTGAGATAAGCCTCTGTAGAACTTACGCTGCGGCCGGTTTCGATCGACTGCAACTAAGTCAGTTTCGCAGCAACAACAGAGCTGAGCTTACTATGGTCGATTAAATTCGATAGTAGTTCGCAAGGCTCGGGCTGTTTTTCTGGCTACGTACTCGACGCTGGGCGCTTGTTACGTTAGTTAGAGACTCGCTCTGTGGCCGGCTTCGGCCGGTCGTAACGTAGTCAATCCCGCACTCTGTGCACCCCTCGAATTAATACCTCACCTCGGTGGGAGCAGCAACAACAGAGTTGAGCTTACTACGGTCGATTAAATTCGATAGTAGTTCGCAAGGCTCGGGCTGATTTTCTGGCTGCGTACTTGACGCTTGGCGCCTGTTACGTAGTCAGAGACGCGCTCTGCGGCCGGCTCCGGCCGGTCGTAACGTAGTCAATCCCGCACTCTCAGTGCAACCCAACCTCGTCAGGTCTACGGCCGGTTTTTGTTGTCAATTTATTGACAACACACTCCGTAGTAGACTCGCGTTTGATCAGGTGGATACTTAACGGTGACAACTAAGCCTGATAGCGTTGCCCCGGTGCGCTTCCAAGGCCCTTCAGGCTAAGGAGAAACCGGCTGACCCGATCCCATTGCACTTGGGCCTTTCCCAGGATGACGCTACAGTGCTGTCCGAATTAGGGGCACCACCTCGCGGCATCCCCAGCCCCCCTACCGCAGGTAGGGAGGTTTAGGTGCTAGGTTTGTTAGGGAACCTAGGCATTATTAAATATTTATATATTATATATTGTAGTTTCAAGCCCTCCAATGGACCAGCAAATCCTGGTAAACTTTGCTAGGTCATTCGCCCAGGTGCTCGTTGCGTCCGGCGTCCCCATCTCAGATGACGTAATAACGCAGGCCTTACAGGCAACTATCGCGTCCCCGGCCCCTCAGGCCTCAACCTCGGCCCCTCAGGCCTCCAACATCCAGACCCCTCAGGTCTACAGCTCTCCCGCGTCTCCCGTCCCTTCCGAGATGGACTGTGAATCGGTCACATCCTCTCGCGCATCGCGTCGCAAGCGTACCGCTCCCGGGAGCGAATCCGAACCCGCGTCTGATTCGTCGTCAGATGCCGTCACCTTAACCGGCTCTCCTGAGCCCACGTTTCAGTTAGTCGCCAAACGCTCCAAGAAGCGCTCGAAAAAAGCCTCGGTATCCTCAATATCCGAGCCCTCCTCGGTGTCTTCAACACCCACCCCGCGCCGTTAATGTCGCTCGAAGTAACCGCGTCCCCATCGGTCCCATCGAAGCCAGCGACGCGCTGCGCTCCCGTCCCACCAAAGCCTCAGCTCCCTCCACCCGTCTTTCTCCACGAAAAAGCGCGATGGACCGCGGTATCTAATCTTTGCAGAGAGCAAAAAATTAATTAAATCAAAGCAACCAACGCAGGCGATTTAATCAAAATCCAGGTCGCAACCATCGACGACTTCCGCGCGCTCACTAGGTTACTTTCAATTAAACATATCGCGTACCACACCTACGCCCTCCCGGAGGAGCGCAAGGTCCGCGCGGTATTACGGGGCGTCCCGTTCGAACTCAGTAACGACGACACTCTAGAGGACCTTAAGTCTCAGGGCTTCCCAGCTGAAGCAGTGCACAAGATGCACTCAAACCGCGGTAGGCATTTTCCACTAGCTTTAGTTATCCTCACCAACACTCCCAACTCGAGGGAGATCTTCAGAGAGGCTCGCACAATCTACGGACTTTCGAATATCTCCGTCGAGCGTCCCAACCCCCGCGGCCACCCTGGGCAGTGCCACCGCTGCCAGCTCTATGGCCACGCAGCGGCTAACTGCTCAGCTCACCCCAGGTGCATTAAGTGCTTGGACCCACACATCACAAAGGAGTGCACTCGCACTCCCGAATCCACTTCCACCCCTGCCTGTGTGCTGTGCGGCCAGTCCGACCACACGGCTAACTGCAGGGGTTGCCCGCCCGCTCCGCGCTCTTCAGCTAAAAGGGCTGTGCCTAAACCGGCGCCGCCACTCACTCCCGCTAACTTCCCGCCGCTGCGCAACCGGGGTCCCCCGGAAGCAAAGCCCGAGCAGCCGACTCCTACTTCGGCTCTGTCTTGGAGGCAGCGTCCGGCCGTTCCACCTGCACCTTCCCGTCCTATCCCAGCTCCCGTAGCTCCCGTAGGGCCGCGTCCTGTTCCGTCATCTTCACCTCAGTCATCGTTGGCTGAGGACATGAAGACCGTGTTCGACGTCATTCAAAACGTCGACATTAACGAAATTTCCGTAATCGCACGCAAACTGCGAGCCGCCCGCTCTCCTCAAGAGCGTTTATTTGCGTTAGCCGAGCATCACTCGCTTCTAAGTTCGTTATAAATATTTTTTTGTATAAATTCGTAAATAAGCAAATATAATGTCTAGACCCGCAAATCCCGCATCCGGTGGTATCAAACCCAAGGGCTTATCCCTAGTTTCTTTTAACGTTCGTAGTTAGTAGTAGGTTAGTTCTGAACTAACCTTCCTGAACTCAAACTGTTCCTTCAGAACAACGAGCTAGAGTTATTGCTTCTCCAAGGAACATGGCTTACTGCAAACCGCACCAGGGGATTCGCTATTCCCAAGTACACGTTCATCCGTAACGATAGGCCCAACTCCGACGGTTTGGGCGGCACTGCTATATATTACAGAAGAGGATTTCATTGCTGTCCTCTTCCTACCCCTCCTCTCCTCAACATGGAAGCCACCGTGTGTAGATTGGCTATGACTGGTCATCCGACCGTCATCATAGCTTCAATCTACATACCTAGATGCACTAAACCAATCCGCAGTGACTTTGAGGCCATTCTCGCCCGCGGCCATTCAGTCATTATGTTCGGAGACTTTAACTCCAAACATACTGACTGGTGGTGCCTATCAACCAACACCAGCGGTATCCATCTCCTTAATATCACTAACTCACTCGACCTAGACGTCATCTCTCCCATCACTCCCACTCACTATCTCGACAACCCGAACCACTCTCCTGAAATCCTCGATTTTGCAATTGTCAAGAAAATCAACCTCGATCTCAGGTCTATCGAACCACTCGATGACCTAGGCTCTGACCACCACCCCGTCTCCCTCGTGCTAGGACCTCCTAACGATAACGTCACCTCTCCTAAGACGTTTACCAACTGGAAAGGCTTTAAAAATACGTTAGTTTCAGCCTTAGAGGCCCCGAACTCTCCGCTCGCGATCTCTCCCGAACAATTAGATAGCCCGGATAAAATAGATTCATTAGTAAATTCTCTCACTGATGCTATCAACTCAGCCATCAGTGACAACGAAAAGGTTGCTAAGCAAGGCAAACCCACGCTTCCCTTAGCCGTTAGCAATCTTATCAAAGCTAAGAACGCGGCTCTCCGGAAAGCCAAGAAATATCCCACGCCCACCTATAGATTTGCTGCAAATCAGTTACAACGTAAAGTCAGGTCTTGCCTCGCGGAATTACGAGACGCTCAGATGAACGATCTCATGGCGAATATCTCCCCGTCCCACCAAGCGTATTATAGTATGGCCCGAGCCTTACGCGTAGACGCCGCCTCTCACGTCCCTCCTCTCACTCGTCCCGATGGCTCTATCGCCTTCGAAGTCGAAGAGAAAGCCGAATGCTTCGCTGACAGCGTTGCGTCTCAATGCTCGCCCAGCACGCAACCCGCGAATCCCTCTCACATTCAGGCGGCGGAGGACGAAATTCTCCGCAGAGACTCTCTCCCCATCACCGCCGACCCCGTCACAGTCTCTAATGATGAAATCTCGGTTCTCATAAAAAATTTAAAGTCCAAAAAGGCTCCGGGTGCTGATGGTATTTCTAACCACGCACTTAAGCACCTGCCTCAACAGGTGCTTACCTTGTTAGCTATCATTTCAATGCCTGCTTCGACCATAGCTACTTTCCAAAACAGTCATAGGCATTCCCAAGCCGGGTAAACCTCTGAATGTCCCGGCTAATCACAGACCCATCAGCCTCCTCAAGGCAATGTCTAAACTTCTCGAAAGAGTCATACTCTCTCGAATGCGGAACCATCTGTTTCCATTGGATGGCGATCCTCTCATTATTCCCCATCAGTTTGGCTACGCTAAGCACTCCTGCCCTCAGCAAGTCCATCGAATCGTCGAATACTCGACGGATCTACCCGCGGTGTTTTAAAACGGTCGCAGTTTTCTTTGACATAGCCAAGGCTTTTGATAAAGTCTGGCACAGCGGTCTCGTCTATAAACTCTACAAAATAGGCTTACCGGACCGCCTAGTTAGAATAATCGCGTCGTTTCTCAAAAACCACACGTTCCGATTTAAACATGAAGGCACGCTTTCCGAGCCCCGTCTAATAAAGGCTGGAGTCCCTCAAGGATCAGTCCTCGCCCCTCTATTGTACACCGTGTACACTAACGATATTCCCGTCCCGCTGAAAGGAGTCGAACTCGCCCTCTTACTGATGACACTGCCCTTTACACCAAAGGCCTCAGTGTCCCGGGCCTCCCGACCAGACTCCAAAAGGCTGTAAATGCCGTCGGTGCATGGTTTCAAAAATGGCGTATCGATGTGAACCCAGAGAAGAGCTCTGCGGTTTACTTTGACTGCAAATGCCGTCGTATCACCGACAATCTCCACGTTAAAATGCTAGGCACTCCCATCCAATGGAAGCGCACTACCAAATATTTAGGCGTCACCTTAGACCAGACGCTTTTTGCCGTTTCGTTCTTGTATGGAGTACCGCAGTCATCTTTGATATTATTCCGCCAAAAAGCAACTTGGAACGTTGGACTCTGTCGACCGAAGAGCTCGTAGACTTACAAACGACGAGAGACATCTTCTATGTTACTCAGTCACGAACATCGTCGCAAAGTCGCTAGTCTATCGGGTTTTTATAGATTACACTTTGGAAACTTTGTAAAAGCTCTTTTTGTGTCGATCGAACCATTTCCGTTTCTCCAACGGTCAACCAGGCACAGAAATTCTACTCTTTTAAGTTAGACGTCCCGAAAAGCTTTTTTTTTTTCGTGTCGCCAAAGAGTGTAATGAGGCCTATTTATCTAAAAATTTCATCCTGGAGCTTTCAAACGTAAAGTGAATAGATACTATCAAGGCACTCGGCGGCACTTGCGCGTTATTTGCAGGCGTCCCGCATACTAAGGGGTGACAACACTACATGGGATTCGGGGGCGAATCTAAGCCGCTGCGCGGGTGCCCCGAGAGTACCTCTTGGGCAGGCGTTTACCATCCTAGTTGCCATCATCACTTTCCACAAGGTGACCACCAATTTACAATAAAAACATACTTTTTTCACGCATCTGTATGCTCCTAACTTGGTTTCAACCAGGTAGTTCTGGTGTAGGATTCAAATTCATAGAAACAAATAATTAAGTACTTATTTCTATTTATAGGAATTCTAATTTTTGTTACATTATAAATCAATTTATTTATTTTTGGCATTGTAAAGTGAAACCGACTTAACTAACTTACCAAACATTTAAAATAATTTTTATCTTCTGACATTCCTAATCAATAAGCTGACATTGGACATATTTTAAAGCCACAATAACTGAACCATTTGTTTGCAAAGTTGTCAATCATCACTCTGTAGGCCAATTGTTCTAAGTTATTGTTTTTACTGTTTTTATCGAGTTGGTAACTCTTCTCGAATTTCCCTTAATTACATAACCTCCCGAATTAAAAACTCTAATAGGGGTGGATTCCTAGTGATCTGATATACCAACCCCAGCCAGGTCTAGCTTAGGCGTCAATCACCTTATCGAACTATGAATTGCATATTATTTGGTAATTAATGCTATTGTAAACTTTTCATCTTATATATGCAAAAAAATTGTATTTGCTTTTGGAGACATAAACAAATTTTTATTATTATTCATTCATTATTTGTTTGCTGCCAAATACGACTTTTATTTATGGGCAAGTCAGTCGAATTCGGAAAGAAAAGGGATAAAATGATATGGCTGTATCATTTCTTTATTCATATAGTTATAGGACCATGTAGAGACATAATTATAACAAAAATATAACTCGTAAACTATAGAAAA
This sequence comes from Marasmarcha lunaedactyla, assembly GCA_923062675.1. NCBI lineage: Eukaryota > Metazoa > Arthropoda > Insecta > Lepidoptera > Pterophoridae > Marasmarcha > Marasmarcha lunaedactyla. Next base: position 6,116,198 of record OV281344.1, read on the forward strand.
AACGAAAAAATATTGAAAATATAAATAACAACTTATACAATTAAAACTTAGCGACTCCCAAATATGTCACAAAGTTTTCTACTCATATTACATTACGATTATTTTAGACCTATAATTTTGGAATTAAAAAAATAAGTAATATGTTTCCTGCGCATTTAAAACCTAATGCATTGTAAATATAAGGAACATTTCTTAAAGTAACTTCGTGTCTCCATAAAAATGGAAAATAAAATACAGCTGACACTGGCTTTTTGATCTTAAGGTCCTGGCTTCGGCCCTGGTGACTGCCTAATATACCAATAAGTTTTACAAATTAAGTAGGTAAATTAAGCCGACGGCTCTAGCGGTGAAGTAAAAATAATTTCGAAGGCATGTGTCAATTCTGCCGACCCACCGTGGGCAAGATTGGTGGACTATAAATACTACTATAAATAAACTGAGTTGGGTGACACTGTTATCCCTGTAGTTATTAAGGCTGTCGTGGTCCATGAACTATTGATATATGCGACCGTAGCTATCACGGCTACAGGTGAAAAAATTCGAGCCTTATAAAAATAATTCGACTCGTTTCTGATGATTTAATTGACACTTGGAACCCCAAACCTACCCTTTTAGAACTCCTCGACTATTTTCGAGGTTTGTTATTCCGTGTAAGTTTAAAGAGTCTCGCATTTTTAAACTACTCAAAGCGCGAGCTACCGAACTCTTGCAACGCACTTACCTGGCAACAAAGTGTTGTTAGAATGAATGTCATTGTGTTCTTAAGTACCAACTGTTTTTTTTAATGGAAAACCTCTTAATGCCGACCTATGTTTAGGAAGTGCAGCGCGTCCATAACTGATACTTGGACCGTGTCTACACAACATCCATCATAACTTTTACATTTACCTACATAAGAGTTTTATTTATTACTTTAAGTTCTGTGTTCGCTTGATATTCATTAAGTGTTTTTGTTGTAAACATATAATGAAATAAAATATTTTCATTTTCATTTTATTAAAATATAAACTCGACACCACTTCACTTTGGGTGGTTATGCTGGACAACTTGGTAAACTCGAGCAAAAAAATTGGACATTCAATTATTGACCTAATGTCAACCGTATGTGTACCTATTCATTTTCTGCCAAGAAGGTAAGATAAGACCAGTTTTATGAAAAGGGCAAAAGAGATGTGTACTGTAATTATGATCCTAACTTTCTTATATCAAAAGAAAGTACGTTTGTGAACAGGTTCATGGTTATTTGAATAGCACAATATATTACGCTTGAACCATTATGTGGTTTCCAAAAGGGTACAAATGCAACTGGTACGTTGGAAAAGTTTACGAATGCAGACAATGAAGATCTTAACCAGAGAAATATATGCCTTGAATATCTTTTCCTGGCGCCGTTTTTTGACTTCACTCGCGCCTTTGATTCTTTAGATCACCTTAAGCTTGCAGAACTTTTTGAGGAGCATGAAATAACCATATTTATTTATCTATTTATTTCTATCTATCTATTTATTATACAGGATTTTACGGGATACTATGTCCCATTTACTAATACCTATCACCCTTGAAACATAGTGTTCTAATCGATGACTAGACTAATTACGTACATCCTTAAACCGACATTCTAATATCAAATTCAATCTAAACTGTAAACCAAACCACATCGCAAAAAAATCAGCCCAATTCAAACAGAACTGCCAACATAATCGCGAGTAATTAATACTTATGACATAAGTGGATCCCTCAATATGTGTCGCAAGGCGTTACATCATTAGAAAGCAACCACTCAGGTCCCTTCTGGCATGCCTTAAAAGACCCGAGCCAATTGAATCTCAAGCCACGACGGCTTGCGTGCTGTGCATCGATACATCAATTATAGGACGGACGCCTTTTATAAAAAGTTCGTTTAAAATTGATAACGCTATTCATATGAGTCCCAATTCATATTTAACTGGGTTTAATTTTTGCTTCGTGTAAAAAAAGGTTCATTTTGTAACATATAGTACTTATTTTTTGGTTGAAGGGTACTGTATTCTTTTATGTAGATACCATGGTAAAGTGTATGCGACATTTTGAGGATGTTTATTTCAATAGTTATGGCGTGTTTTAATGCATAATAAACACACAAAGTCAATTATTAATGTTTTTTATGACATTTAAAGGTAAAACGAAATACACCATTAATGTTTTTACTAAAAAATGCTAACCGAATGAGAGTGCATTTTTTAGTCGGCTTTCTAAAATTCAGTTTTAAGTCATGCAAGCAGGGTAAGATTTGCATTAGTCTGGGGTGTTTTGTTAATTGATATTGTTCATGAATGTTATCTTTCAGTATCGATTAATAATTACCGTAGGATTCAGTTGGCATTGCCTTTGTTTCTGTAATTGCACTCGCCGTTCCGTCAATGTAACCGAAAAACAACCATTTACTATCAGGGAACTTCGTGCAGGCTCAGATTCCCATTCAAATCCCCTGCAGTGTTGACGCCCCTTAGTATGCGAAGCGCCTACAAAAGACCGCAAAAAGCGCAAGCGCTTCTCGACGTTGCAAACAGGTTGCAAATAGGAGAGACTATAGTACTGCCACAGACGAGATCTTAACAAGACTGCCATTGTTATAGAGTATGGAGTACAGAGGAGGATAAACCCTAGAATAAAATAAAAACATCTACGACTCATTAACACAAACCTTGGTATTCCAGTATTCGAATCCGGTACCTCCGGTTTGAGGCGGGGCTACTTCTCACTACACTTGTGTTTTTTATTCTCGATTTAAATCTATATCGTTACATCTACTGAAAATTAACGCTTGTAAAAATTTCCTTATAATTTGTGTTTTGTTAAGCAAAATTATTTATTATATAGCCTATATTTTATTTATAATCTCAATCATAAAATTATATGGATTAGACAAGTTAATATCTCTGTTATATTTACTATTGGCAAATAATTGTAACAAAAACTATATGGATACATTTCCTTATATCATTACAGGTCTTATGTATTTAGTATCGGGGCTAATCAACTTTTCCATTGTCTTAACAATATTAGGTAGAATATTATTTTCATATGCATTTGGATGTATGGTGTTGTATACAGTTACAGATATTTATACTATAGCCAAGGAATTTAGTTATTTATTGTCCTTTAAATCTATTTTATTCTCCATAAAAAATGCATGCTAAAGAGTTTATACTTAAACTAACATTTAATGCAGTGCAATTTAATATAATAAACAAGACACACGCACTTTTAATTCTTAGCTATGAAAAATGATTCCTTTTTTGTTTTTGTATGAATTAGGTTAAGTTACAGATTACACAGTTATTTTATGCAAATATTTACTACTATACCTATTTCCGGTGTATTAAATATAATACATGTATTAAATTTCTATAATAACAATAATAATAATCCCCAGACTAACACACCAACTGTATGGCCCCACAGTAAGCAGAGCTTGTGTCATGGATGACCATACAGCGAACTGGGGGGAACCTAGAATAAACATACATATTATTCAAGTATCAACAACCATGACCCAAGAACAAACATCTGTGTTCATCACACAAATGAATGCCCCGGCCAGGACTCGAACCTCAGACAGCTACTACAGCAACTAACCACTATGCTAATCGGCCGTCAAATTAAATTATTTTATTTATTTGTACGATCATTTTATTTATCATATTTTATCACAATTATGTCACTATTCGCACACACTGTGTTTGGTACAAAATCAGTCCCTTTTATGTTAGGGGTCTGAGAACCAAGACTTTGCAGGTTAATCAGAACATGCTGAATTCAGACTCAGATATTATACTTATTACAGAATCTTGGTTGCACGAGCGCATTTCGGACTCTGAACTTTGCAACAATAGGTACGATATTTTCCGCAAAGATAGAGATACTCTTACTACGGGTGGTGGCGTACTGATTTGTGTTAAAAAAAACTCTGTCAGTTAAATTAAAGTCTCAGTGGGCACGGCCACCGTCTGAATTACTAAGGGTTCCATAGTACTATCAATATGCTCTATGATAGCCTCATATCATAGAGCATAAAGATCTTTCGGATACATTTCTTCTAATTTACACATTTGCATTGTTTATATTGTAGGTGAGACAAGCGAATAAAAAAAACACATTGAAAACACATTGACTCTGTAACACATGTTGCTACAATATGCTCTAATGACCTGATTCTCGTAACAAGGGATTTCAATTTGTCCTGCATAAAATGGCTTCATGACTCACAAACACAAATTGCTAGATAACTTTAGTTTGTTATCTCTCACTTAATTTAATAAATTCGTGTACAACAACTTTATTATCGTAAACAAAATCCAAGCATCCTCTCGTTATGAAAGATGCACGTTATGGAAATCGAAGCAAGCGACATATTCTTACCACCGCTGACAAAGAAACATATTCCTAAATAAAATTTCAAAAATGCCGATTTTCTTACAATAAATAGCAAAATTAGTGAAATAGACTTGCAAAATATTTTGGCTATAGGGACTGTGCATGAAGCAGTTGCTACTTTTTACTCAATTATTAATAATTTGATTAAACTCAACGTTCCTGTATCTAACTTGAAAGAAGACCTCAACTACTTTGGTATGGTATTCCCCTGCCCTTATTAAATTAATAAATAAAAAAAAACAGAATACATGAAAAGTAGAAGACGTACAGAAATCCGCGAGTTGGCAATTTTACGGTCCATTCAAAAATAATTGCAAAAAATATGTTTTAATAATTATATTAGCTCATCACAAACCTGTATAAAGCGTGACCCAAAAATGTTTTGGAATATGCACACAATGAAAGGTAAACGTGGCAATACAGGTTATCTAACCGTGATGACGGACGGCCAGAAAAATTATGACTGCGGGTCTGATATTTCGTGGGATTCAGTAACTTTTTCCAAAGCGGCTTCATGCCACCTGCCCAAAATTATCCCATCCAATCAGAACTTCAAAGTAGCAAAATATATTTGAAAACTAAATACAAAAAAGGCTCCGGGAGTGATGGTATTCCTTTCATATTTCGCATAAAATGTGCTAATAGTATATCTGTTCCCCTAGCGCTACTCTTCACTCGTTCTTTAAAAGAAGGGATGGCTCCAATTATTTGGAATGAAGCCCACATTGTACCAATTTACAATAAAGTATCTAAATCTGTTATACAAAATCACAGACTAATATCGATACTTAATTCTATACCCAAGCTCTTTGAACAATTGGTTTTGATACATTATATCCCACAATTTCTAATAACTTAACTGACCTTCAGCATGGTTTCTTACGGTGACGTTCCGTGTACACTAATCTAACTAATTTCACTAATTATAAACATCAGGTGAGACAGAAGACAAACGTCTAATCCTTTTTCAATAAAAAAAAATATATAGTACCTCCTCGACTGTCGAAAATTACTATCTTTAATAAATATGGTTGTTCCACAACCGTCTGCATAAAGTCTTTTATACGCCTTCATGTCGCACCAATTACGGCCGCAATGAATACATACACAGAGTCATTAATACTTACAACATTTAGCGATATTGACATTTTTCAACATCTGAAATGAAATGAATTTTTTTGATTTTTTTTTTTTGACGTCTTTTTAAATTAAAACTGCTGCAGAGGCTGTCAAAATCGGAACCGAACAAATAACACGCTCGATTTGCTTTATATTGATGTAAACAACATATTATTTTTTATTGTATTTATACTTTTATTTTTACTTATTAACTTAACTTATTTCTTAAATCTTATATTTTTTTATGTTTCTATTAGGTACATGTTTTATACATTTATAGTTATGTTATATTATGTAAGTATCTCCTATTAATTAAAGTATTTTTATTTTTTTCACCGCGGGCGCATAATTCCTACAAATATAAAAATGTTAATTCTAATTTCCCAATAGAAACGTTTTTTTCGAATTTTAAATTGTTCTAGGATATCCTGTTAGGTAGCTAAGGTAATTATATTATAACCTTAGTTTTAAGTCATATTGTATAACGAAGCTGTTGGATGTCTAATTAATAAACAAATAAACACTTCATTGACAGAATGAAATTAATAAATGTTTTAGTAGAGCGTGTTACGTAAAGAATTCGTCTGGAGCGCTACTACAGTCCCTCCTATTTTAACCGTCATGATGACAATTGCAACTTAAGCCTACGGCCGGCAACGCATCATTAATCGATATTCAATAAATAACAATATAATTAATCAATATCATCTATAATTAATTATATGTATGTCCACTTCATTGTTTGTCGTTGTTTGATCGTTTGCCGGCTGTGACAAAATTAATTAAAACAGAAATTATTTATTCCAAGAGGGATATTTTTATTTTAAGAGTTATATTTAGTCGTATTTACTACCACTACTTATTTAAACCTATAAAACACCAGGTTAATATTGTCTTGTGTCATATCATAATAAGTAGGTATTAAAATATATTTTGAAACAACACTCATATCTTACAAAAGTTTGTAATGCTTATACGAGGGGAGTTCAATGTATTCTCGGTATAGGTATGAAGGAAAAGGCGGAAAATTTTGAATAAATTCTATTTTTCAATATACTCCCCTAACATCTCAATACATTTATTTGTTCATGAAAGTAACTTTTCAATTCCCTCTGAAAAATATTTTTCTTCATGGCCCGAAAAATTTTCGTTTATTGCTCCCTCAACTCTTCATCGTCCGAAAAATGCTTTCCACGAAGGTCTTTTTTAAGATTAGGGAATAGATAATAATCACTAGGGGCCAGGTCCGGACTGTAGGGTGGATGATTGAATTCTTCAAATCCGTACTCCCGCACAGCAGCCTGGGCAAGGCGCGCCTTGTGAACCGGCGCGTTGTCGTGAAGCAGCAACACACCTGCGGTTAATTTTCCACGTCTTTTTTCTTTAATTGCCTCCTTTAAATTACGCAGGGTGGTTGCGTATGATGCAGCAGTAATACTTTGACCTTTTTTTGGGTACTCGATTATCAAGATTCCCTTAGAATCCCAAAACACCGTGGCCATGGGCTTTCCTGCGGACGTAGTGACTTTGAACTTCTTCGGCGGGTCTGATCCTTTTTTGTGCCACTGCATAGACTCTTGCTTGCTCTCAGGGTCATAGTGATGAACCCACGTTTCATCACCAGTAACAATCCGATCGAAAATACTTTGCGGATTTTCACCACAGAGGTCCAAAAATTCCTTACAACAGTCAACTCGCACTTGTTTCTGCAGCGCGGTGAGCATTCGCGGCACCCATCTTGCACTGACCTTTGACAAATTCAGGCGCTCATGAAGGATTGTGTGAATAGTACCCACGGATAGCTTAGTCATTTCTGCTAATGTTTTCACTCTTACACGGGCATCTTCAAATACAAGTTTTTCGATTAATTTGACGTTTTCTTCAGTAGCGGCACAAATTGGCCCACCAGCGCGGGGGTCGTCTTCAATGCTCTCTCTACCCCGTTTGAATTCACTTGACCACTTCTGAATTGAAGATAGTGAAGACGCAGAATCTTGGCAAACAGCCACCATTTCTTCATGGATAATTTTTTGAGTTTTTCCTTGTTTTGTGAGGAATTTTATCACTGCGCGATGCTAGATTTTTTTCATCATTGTCGAATCTATCATCATAGTTGTCTTTTCGCATTGATATCTTGAATACTAATGGTGGCAATTAAATGAAATTTCGTATTTATACCTTCAAAGAGTGTCATTAACTAATGAGATAATTAAATTACCCTCATCATTAGTATATCACCTCGATACCGAGAATACATTGAACGCCCTACGTATACAGCCAAGTTATTGTAAATGAATACCTCTTAATATTAATAAAAGGCGCTAAAACAGTAATTCGTAACGCCCATACACACTCCTCCGTGTTACGTAATCTTAAAGTTTTAAAGCTAACCTTAGTTTTCAAAATATTTACCGCTACGGGACAAAATATTTACCGCTACAGGACAAAATATTTACCGCTACGGGACAAAATGTTTTAAAGAATCTTTTATAATAAATAAAGAATCCGGTAACTCTCCTGTTTTTTTCGTTATTCGATTGTAACGTTAATCAAGGGTTATTGTCTGGGCGTCAGTGGCGCAGTGGTTTGGACGCTGGATTCTCGATCTAACGGTCCCGGGTTCGAACCCCGTAACTGCCAAATATATTAATAAGTTTACGACTTAAATACGTAAATCCGACTGCTCTAACTGTGAAGGAAAATATCGTGAGGAATCTAAGAAAATCATATCTAAGATATTATTTTGTGTGTATGTCTAAATTCATTATTTAAATTCAAATCTTTATAATAATAATAATAATAATCATTTATTCATAACCCAATTATTTCTCAACATTGACTATTACTTGCTCTTATTGACGTCAAATAAAACATTCATCTACCACCAGTTCGGAAAATCCTTCATGAAGAAGAACTGGTAAGAAACTTCACGGGTATATATTTTTTTCAAAATTACAGTGTCTCTTATGTCTATACAGAATTATTCTTATCTGCATCTGTTAGCTCGGCATGTCTCCCCCCCCCCGCAAGTACCCAAACGACGAACACCCACAAACGGCACCCGTTCCGTCACCCGACGCTAAAAGTCTGTAAAGTCTGCGTAAAAGTCTGGCAACCCGCAGTGAGCAAGAGGAGTGGTCTATGAATTGCCGAATACCACCCCATAGTCAGGTGATGCTCCTGTCGTAGGATTGTTATGGCTATCGCGCGCGAACCAAGCGATTTTGTGTGAGCAGGTCCTGTATAGAAAGGAAACATATATGTTTAAAATTAAAAAATATATATTTTACTTCTCTCTCATTTAAAAATACAAACGGTATAATATCGCACAAAGAGGAGTGAACGAGCTCATGACTTATGCTAATCTAGGTAACCCTGTATTCGTACCTACTTATGATTTAAAACTTTAGTTACAATATGAACACTAGTTTCTATTAAAAATTTCTCTTGTATATAATAGTCGAAAAGCTTCGTAGGTCCTCATAACGTATCGCTTATAAATAGCTCTACAAAGCTTAGCACAGAGTATTTAGATAATCAGCAGCTCTTTACGCTAAATTAATGTGCCATATTTTTTGCAAATTTTCACATGCTAAGTGTTTAGTAAGCGAGTTTTGCAGGAAATTAAGGCAATAAAGTAAATATTTCGGCAAAGTTGACAGTGAAAGTTGTAAGCATTCAGTAAAGTATTCAAGTATTAAATAGGTTATTTGCGTTCTCATAGGCAATACCCGAAGTTACATATTATTTAAAAGGATAAATATTACATAATTATGTAAACATACCATTCAATCCGGTGCCGATACATTCTCGATAAAATCTTTTAATTGATCTGATCTTTTTATTCATTTACTAGATCGTGTTTAGTGATTCCCTCAGAGTAGTTTTACAGAAAAACTTTACAGAATAAATGCGCGTGAATAGCTAGTAATTTAGTATGCAAATTTGATATATCATTGAGTAAAGTGGATTATAAATTGCCAGAAACTAGGTAGCTATAAACTTAGTTGGACGAGGCTGATTTCCTTGCCGACGATTAAACTAAATTAAAGCTGTGATCCGATGAGAAATGAGGAGCGTTTAATTAAACTATATAGCACCTGTAGTGGTTTATCTGGTAAGAACATACGTCACCAGGATCAGTGCGAATTTTCACCTCCACTGTAACCTATGAGCGTGCATATTTTATATGATATTTGAACAGCGACATCTAGCGATACATTGAATGGCGGAACATAGAGTTGGGTAAAATGCGCCCTCCGGAGCATGGGTAAATGTCTCCGCCCTGTTAAGGCATTACCTGACTTACATCAGTTGCAACTGAGCGCTCAAAACAAATAAGTTTTTTTAAATATAAAACGCTCCGATTGCCTGTTAGCGCGCTCATAGCGATATCGATACGTCATCAATAACGTCATAAACGCCGCCATCTTTCCGCTCGTAGTGCCCAAGCTACCGGAGCAGCATGGTCGCTCAAAGTGGCCTGTCAAAACTGACACATGACGTTTCTTTCTTTTTATTATCCGATTAAAGATTTGAAAAGCTTGCTTATAATTTTTTGTAATAATGTTAAAAAAATGGCTCCTGTTTCATTGAAGGTCAAAGATCTTAATGAAATTATAACTATAGATTTAAGCAACGATCAATCAGAATGTTAGCGCGATATTAACCGTTCGGATTGCAATAGCACAAATATCACTTTTAGCGCGCTTAAACGAATCGAAACGGTAGTAGCGTGAGCGTGATTTTTTGGAAAGATTTGTTTATTCCAATTTCCGTCCACTACATGTGTTCAGCCACATATTAGTCATTTAGTGGCTGGAAATTGGGGTGATCCACTTTTTTATGACCAGTGGTCAGCCAATAGGATCTCGAAATATGGGATTGAGCGCTATTTTTGAATGCTGTTAAAATTTATTACAGATTCTTAACTACTTATCATCATAATATACACTATATATACATCTTATTTATGAATATGTATCAAATAATCAAGTATATCAAATTAAAGGCCAATAAATGTAGATTATCATACTTTTTTTTACTACTTTTTTTTTGACATTGACATTGATACATTCAGTAGAAAACAACATATACAAATAACTTATGATTGATTTTTCGCAAATTATTTATTATCTTTTTACAAGATTTTTAGATTTAAAATTAGGGAAGTTTAAGGGGGAAAAGGTTACTCATGAGTTAATCTTTCATGCGTACAACTGACCATTAGCAGGTCAAAATCCCATATTGAGTTTGACCATCATCTTTAATTAAATAATTGATTCCTAGAACCACATTAATAACCACACTATAGCTAAACAATTATTTGATAACTTAAATGTAAGCTTTTGAATGGCTTTAAAGGTAAGCACTTGGCACAGACAAAAATAGAAACTATTTAAACTTAAGATTTATTGTCTAGCTTGTATATCTTCCATGAAAATCGGTAAAGTAAATAAGGCTAATCCACAATTAAAAGCTTTATGTATTCAAATAATGTTTTATATGTGTGAATTGCATAAGAAGTTATTATATTCAATTTCTTGCGAAGATTTTTAAGAAACCAGAATGTACCTGACTATTCAATTTAAAAGTAATTAAATTTAATGTGTATAAATATCGCTAATGATAGATTTGACTTTATTGGTAATTGTTACTTTATAAACTAATGTGTCAAGTTTCGTCTCTTATGGCTGGTTTACACACGTTAAGTAGTTAAGGTGGTAACTAAGTTTTAACTAAATTTTAAGTTAAAAGTTGCGTGTAAACAGTCAATTAAGTGATAAGTGGTAACTTAAAATTTAGTACGCAAGTGATTAAGTAGTTTAGGATTCGTTCTATTTTTTGTATAAGTAGGTGGGCGGGGCTTCCCACTTAACACGTTTGGACGTGATTTTTTAGTTAAGTAAGTTGACAAAGCGTGTGGCGGCAAGAGTTCGTATTTATGTCGCATTTTATCTTTTTTTTTTTTATGTCGGAGTAGTTATGTCGGAGTAAATTTCGGTGTTACCACACCAATCGATTGACCGTCGACCGGTCGACGACACCACCCCTGAGTTGGTAAGTCTGCCAACCCGCAGTTGGCGTGATGGCCTACAATTGCCTGACACCAACCCTGAGTTGGTAAGTCTGCCAACCCGCAGTTGGCGAGATGGCCTACAATTGTCTGAACCCACCCTTGAGTTGGTAAGTCTGCCAACCCGCAGTAGGCGTGATGGCCTACAATTGTCTGAAACCACCCCTGAGTTGAGAGAGGCTGATATCCCTGCGGTGATTATTAAGGGTACCTAGTTAGTAAAGGTACAACACCAATCGATCGTCCGTCGACGATAAAATTTTGCGACGTAAAAAAGTTAGAAAAATACATAATTTGCAAATATTTTAATTTCCGAACCAAATTCTTTTCTGAATTTGTCCAAAATCACGTTTACCACATATCTAAGTACAGAATTGACGAATTCCTTGACATTCATCACTGTTCAACTTCATTGAACTTATGAACTTAACTACTTAATCCGTTTGGACACACAAGTGACATCTAGTAACTCAAAATTTAGTTAAAATTTAGGTACCAACTTAACTACTTAATACATGTAAACCGCACATTACGGCTCCTATGGCTAGTTTACACGCGTTAAGTGGTTAAGTAGGTCACTAAATTTTAACTAAATTGTAAGTTAAAAGTTGCGTGTAAACAGACAATTAGGTGACAAGTGGTGGTTAAAATTTAGTACTCAAGTGATTAAGTAGATTAGGATTCGTTCTATTTTTCGTATAAGTAGCTTCTCACTTAACACGTTTGGACGTGATTTTTTATTTAAGTGCATAAGTTGACAAAGCTGGTGGCGGCAAGAGCTCGTATTTTTTTTTTATTATTTCTTCTCAAATTGAGGAAGGCAAAGGCAATGCCATGCAGCCAAGCTCGTATTTATTTCGCATTAACTCTTTTTTTTCAAAATGTCGGAATGGAATTTAGTTCCAACTTTAAAATTTGTTAAAGAATATTTAAAATAGGAATGCTTGTGGATTAAACGAGTAAAAAAAATAAAAAAAAATATATAGATAAAATTATACAGATTTTAATTTCCGAAACATATTAATTTCTGAATTTGTCCAAAATCTCGTTTACTACATAGCTAGGTATAGAATTGACGAATTCCTTGACATTTATTACTGTTCGTCTTCATTGAACTTATGAGCTTAACTACTTAATCCGTTTGGACACACAAGTAACATGTAGCAACTTAAAATTTAGTTAAAATTTAGTTGCCAACATAACTACTTAATACGTGTAAACCGCACATTACGCTCGTTTGATTACATAGGGATTACAATATGATTTAATAATTTGTTTTTGTTTACGTCAATATAATATAGTTTTAAGATATTGCGTCAATATATAGTTTCAATATCTGTGTACGTGTATCGGCCACCTCTAGTGCAGTGCTGCCAGATCAGAGGATTTCTCCCTAGTTTAAGGGGGTTTTTTTTGAGGCGAAATTTAAAAACACGTCAAATACAGTTTTTTTGCCATATATCACGTTCCTGACGATTCGTCCTTAATGTTTTTTTACCATCTTTAAATTACTTGAGCGCCACAACTAGTCTTGGTCGAAGTTCGAGATGTTGAAGGTAAAGAAAAAATTTAGCCATAAGTAATAAAATGCAGCAATAATAAAGTTTAATAATATATTTTTGTTGAATATTAAAGGAAAAATTAATTGCAGCGTCCTAATTAGTAAAACTTAATCGTTATATTAAGACCTTCTAATGAGCATGTTATGCCTCTTAAAAAAAGCGGCATGCCTGCATCCACTTGGTGAGGGTATTTTAGGGGATTTCTAGGGAGAAATCAAATTAGTCTAGTAAGTATTTCGCTGAGACCATCTGGCAACACTGTTCTACTGTCTAATTAATTTGTCTGTACTGACTGTGAATAAAACTTTTATTTTTATGAATCAAGTTTAAGAAATAATTACTAAAATATCACAAAACACCATGGCTTACCTAACTCAACCCGATTACGTGAAATATGTTTGTTCGTGTGGACAACTAAAGCCTATAACAAGTTTGTATTTCTGTCGACATTGCCTAAAAATTAGGTGTGGGTTCTGTATTTGTCACGAAGTAAGTTGATTTCTAACCTTTTAGTATTTTATTATATGCATATTTATTACTTTGTTAATAAGTAATTGTTACTAAGTTATTACTAAAATTTATAGGTGGATTCCCATTACTGTGTGAACTGCTTAGAAAACATGCCATCATCTGAAGCTAGACTGAAGAAAAACCGTTGCAGTAGTTGTTTTGACTGTCCCAGTTGTTTCCATACACTTTCTACAAGAGCTACTCTTGCTCAGCCTAGGCAACTACAAGAAGCTGGTGCTGGTGATGCGAAAGTGGAAAATAAGCAGCCTAAAAAGATGTATTACTTATCCTGCTTTAATTGTAGATGGACCTCAAGAGATGTTGGCATTCCTGACCAGCCTGTTGGTGGGTGTGCTTGATTTTCTTTGGTCTTTATGGCACTTAATATTTAAAAACCTTCTATAATGATGTTAGTTAGATTTTCTTACTAAATTGAATATTTAACTCTGTTGCACATACATTTATCTACTTTCCTTCAAGTTTCCAATAAACTACTTTTTTGATTTGCAGAACATGAAGTCTAAATATTTATGCTGCGTTCCGTTTGCCGATTACAGCACTCAAAACCGTTCTGATTCGTTTGAGCGCGCTAAAAGTGTTATTAGTGCTATTGCAATCGGAAGGGCAAATATCGCGCTAACATTCTGATTGTTCGTTGCTTAAGTCTAAAGTTACCATTCATTGAGATCTTTGACCCTGAATGAAGCAGGAGCCATTTTTTGATATTATTACAAAAGAAAATTAATAAGCAAGCTTTTAAAATCTTTAATCAACTAATAAAAACATCAACAAAGTAACGTCATGTGTCAGTTTTGACAGGCCGTTCACAGCGACCATGCTCCGTAGCGTTGGTACTGTGAGTGGGAAGATGGCGGCGTTTATGACGTCATTGATGACGTATCGATATCGCTGTGAGCGCGCTCACGGGCAATCGGAACGGGTATATGAGTGCTGTAATCGGCAAACGGAACGCAGCATTAGTTAATAAGCCATATAACCTTCATTTTATAAACATTATTGCACCTATCTATTTAACAGCTTCCGGAGGGTGGGCAGAGAGGCCTAACCCCTTTTCAAACAGATTCAATCAGTTGTTAGATTATTACAAAGCCATACAACTCCAAGAGAAACAAGAAAAACTGGAGCGAGAAAGGAAGAAAATTGCTATAAGAGGAAAATATATTACTCTTACTGTAAGTACAACTTTTATGTGTACTGTGAGTACAACTTTTTTGGTTGTAAATGTAATAAAAGGGTTTCAATCATCTTCAATTGTCTATTGTTTTTATTTTCAAAATAGTGGCCCACTCTAAAACTTTAAGGAACACAAAAATTTTATCTCTATGCTCTAAATGGGTTGGATTTAGAATCCTGCGGCATGAATTTCATAGAAAAAAGGGTTTCATTAGATCGAGAAATTATAGAGGAGCATAACAAAACCATTTTCATTAAAAGGTAATGCGTATTTTTTGAGATGTTTGAGCAGGAAGAAAGTGAAATATGGTACAAGCACAAAAGGACGGAAGATTAGATAAAAAATATGTCAATCAAAACAAAATCAATCAATAGGCATGTTCAGTGACATGACCTTGTTTTTTATTCATGTAAATGATAAAATGTTACATAAATTCCTGTTGAGTCTAGAAAGTAACAAATAATATTAGGTGCGATGATGAGCGTAGCGAGGTGGAGCAGGTATAGGTCAGGCCGGAAAGGGGCTTGCATTTAGAAGCTCATTGAGTTACAATAAAATAACCAGAATTAGACTCAAAATTAATTTTGAGGTTAAGATTTTCATTGGATATTTTTCATGAACTATCTATTACCTTGTATCCGGAGATTTAGAGTTACCTCTCTAAATTGTCACATTTCTGAGCTAGATGCTGAAAAATCAAAATAGCCCTATAAAAATATAATAATAATAATAAATCCCCAGACAAACACACCAACTGTATGGCCGCAAAGTAAGCAGAGCTTGTGTTATGGATGACCATACAGCGAACCTAACCTAACCTAACCCAGAATAAACATACATATATAAATACCAACAACCATGACCCGAGAATGAACATCTGTGTTCATCACACAAATAAATGCCCCGGCCAGTACTCGAACCTGAGACCTTAGGCATATGAGACGAGGCTACTTACCACTTCACCACTCGGTCGTCATATATCTAAAGCCTTTCTATGCCCTGGATAGTATCTGTCTGTAATATCAAATAACAAATCTTAGCTTGATCAGAAATTTAACTTACATTATTTTAAACTTACTGTTATTACAGGCACCATTGCAAAAGTTTCATGAGAACGAGTTTTGCTAGGAGAATTTAATTGATAGCACACAATAAAACATATACTTTCATGTATATAGAAAACCCTAAAACTAATACAAAAAATATAATTCACATTGCCCAGTTTTTTCACTTCACACTTCAAAACCATATTCAAAAAAAATATCAAAGAAAAATAACCTCAAAACTTTGAACGTCTAAACAACCTTAAATTGTGTAGTCTCTAACACTAACAGTAGTATTGAAGTATTGAGTATTGAACACTTCTGTTGCCAGATTTATGCATAAAAATGGGCTATGTATGATTTGCTATATCAGTTGTATCTAAACATATTACTTAAATTCTGTGGTATGGTGGTATATAAATGAGCCCAAGTTTTACTGTGTGCCAACATTTAAATTCTCTTCAGTGTCTGCAATCAAAATAAATAGGACAAATCATATGCCATTATTTTAAAAACATAAAACAAGGTGATCAGAGATGATGCCAAAATCTTCAAACTACTTGTACAACTAGTTTTTATTAAAAAATCTTAAGTTTTAATGTTAATTTACATATTATAACTGATTCCAACAAATAGATTTTATAACTGTAATTTAAATAACAATGCAAATTCAATTAAGGTTCAAATTAAATTCAAAATTTTTAGGATAAAACTGGTCTTACTGGGGCTATGGCCCGCAACATTGCCGGAATGCCATCGTCTAGTGAAAGTGGTTCATCCATCATTGCCAACTTTACACCAAGCATTCCAACGGAGGAGGTTGATGAATTACCGGAGGATTATTTTACCAGGGAGGTTAATCTTAATCAGAGTAAGTATAGGATTTTTTTAACATTTTTACAATGGTTAGGCCAGCAAGCTATCAAGCTGTGTACCTTCCATTTCTTTAACAATTTTGACTAAAGAGTGCAGAGACCTTTTTTCCACCGGCTTGTTTTCTTCTCGGTCTATCTATAATACCTTTTAAATGCCATAGTTGAGGTAAATTTATGCTATTAATGAAGAGAAAGATGATGATGAAAACGAAGTAAAATAATATATGAATTAAGTGTACGCCATTACACTTAATTTATATTCTTCAAGAGTTTTATATAATTCTCAAGTTTTATTTAATAGTTCATCTCTTTCTTTCTAGCATGACGCATAAAGGATTAATTATAATACATGGGTAGAATGATGACCTACTTTCGCAGGTTACCTTTGATTATGCTGATGACAGAACTATTGTAGAGAGATATCTAATGCACAAGCGATTCCAAACCAGAGTCGATGGAACGGGTTCATTTGACGCTAAGCAGAGACTAGTAAATAACTATAGACTGACCATCTCCATACAAAAATTCGTGACTCGGAAAAAGCTCAAAATCCAAGCTATTACTAGATGTCGCTCTCAAATAGCTTGGACCAACCTTGTCGTCTTTAATTTTTATATGAATTATTGACAAGAAACGTAATGCAAATGCTAGATGGCGTTGTCAAATAACCTGAAACCTTAGCAAGTAGGATTTATTCCTTTCCTGAAATAGGAAAATGTCATCGTTTTATATCATTGATTTTGATAATTTTACTCAATAAGAATAGGTAGATAGTAATTTATTCTTACTTTATAGATGATAAAATAACAACTACAAAAGACCATAAACATACTGGTATAAGTTTATTTTGTTCAGAGACGCCTGGGCACTACCATCCTCTTTATTTTAATTGCCATAATAACCTATTTTTAAAAGCTTTTATTATCACAGTTGTGATAAACGCACATGTTATACGATATATGTAGCAGCCAAAACGTAAACTTAATCAAGGTCCATACAATTTGCACGAGTCACAGTAGGCAAGCAGAAATATTGTAAATTCAAAGAAATGCAGGGAAAAGTTCCAAAACAAACACACAACCATAGCAACAACAACAAACGACAAAGAATTCATATTGTCAAACAAATAAAATGTTGTGATAAAAAGAACAAAAAAAGTTGATTGATAAAGAACATTTTTTTAATAATAATCCAGCAAGAAAAATGTTTTTTCACTACTGCAAAATAGTTATGAGTTATATGCATTATAAATAAAAATTATGCACTTATTAAGACATAATTTTTATCGATATCAAGAAATAAAGTAAAGTATTATATACCTGTTAATTAAATGCACTGAAATTCGTTTTATTATGTTAAGCCAGATAAGAACAAACTGTGGAGATGAATGCTATATTTTTGTGGGAAAAATTATATACTGGCAATACAGTAACCCAGTAACACTACAAATAATATCCGGGGTGGTGTAAAGTTTTCTGTTACTGAATTATAAGAGCGGCAACATAGCATCAAATAATATAATGCACTAGCTGGCAACGTCTGTTGTCGCCTGATACCTACGGATAGTACTTGCAATTAAATATCAAATGATTTTGTAAACAGCGCCATCTTTAGCTTTTTAAGTATTTTTTTACTAAATTTAAATGACTTTTAAATCTAATACAACTAACGCCATCTCTCTATCTTAAAAACAACTTTTTTCCAAGTCACAAAATTTTGTTAGACATGGTTAGTCTATAATTATTTACTAGTCTCTGCGCTAAATAAGGTTTCTGACAGAGACAAGCAAACCTTGACAAATACAACCCTTCTAGAACCACGAGCCCCTAGACTCATAAACGACTACAAACTCACATTTTCGAGACTGCACAGTCTCGAACATCGTCTCGAAGTCCATCGGTTTTTCTACGGATTACACTTTGGAGATTGTGAGAATGCAGTTGATCGAACCTTCCCCCTTTCTCCACCAGTCAACCAGGCCTAGATAAAAGTTCGACCCGTTTATAATAGACGTGCCGAATTTTTTTATTTGAATGATCTGTCAACGTCAGTTTTCCACATTCTATGATTATATTAATATGCCTATAAGCTCCCCTTCATGGTATTTTACAATAGTAAACATACTGTAGATTATTTCTCTTAATTATATTCCACAGAAGTAACTTTATTAGCAGTCATGTAACTTATATTTATAAGAATTACTTACATTTATCAGGTTATAATTATAGGATTTTACCTTGTTTACATGTACAACAATAAACATGTAAAATCTAAAATATTATAAAAAAATTCCAGTTACAAACATGTGTCAAAGGCTAGCATCTCCTGAATGGCAGCCGACCTCTGTAGACCGTCTCTACCCCATTCCTAAACTGCTCAGCGTGAAGCGTAGCCAACGCTGCAGGGTCTGCGACCACAACGTAACCAAGCCGGAGTATAATCCTGGATCCATTAAATTTAAAATTGAGCTACTAGCTTAGTAAGTATTGCATTTTAATTGTCTGTTGATTTGTTGTTTTAGAACGCTAAATAGTTTTGAATTTTAGTATACTTTTTTTCATTTTCACTTAGTTCAAGCAGAGACTAGTAAATAACTATAGACTGACCATCTCCATACAAAAATTCGTGACTCGGAAAAAGCTCAAAATCCAAGCTATTACTAGATGTCGCTCTCAAATAGCTTGGACAAACCTTGTCGTCTTTAATTTTTACATGAATTATTGACAAGAAACGTAATACGGACTAAAACTGCTAGATGGCGTTGTCAAATAACCTGAAACCTTAGCAAGTAGGATTTATTCCTTTCCTGAAATTGGAAAATGTCATCGTTTTATATCATTGATTTTGATAATTTTACTCAATAAGAATAGGTAGATAGTAATTTATAGATGATAAAATAACAACTACAAAAGACCATGAACATACTGGTGTAAGTTTATTTTGTTCAGAGACGCCTGGGCACTACTATCCTTACCTTATTTTAATTGCCATATTAAACTATTTTTAAAAGCTTTTATTATCACAGTTGTGATAAACGCACATGTTATACGATATATGTAGCAGCCAAAACATAAGCTTAATCAAGGTCCATACAATTTGCAAGAGTCACAGTGGGCGAACAGAAATACTGTGAATTCAAAGAAATGCAGGTAAAAGTGCCAAAACAAACACACACCCATAGCAACAACAATAAACGACAAAGAATTCAAATTGTCAAACAAATAAAATGTTGTCATAAAAAGAACAAAAAAGGTTGATGGATAAAGAACATTTTTTTAAATAATAATCCAGCAAGAAAATATTTTTTTAACTACTGCAAAATAGTTATGAGTTATAATATAATAATAATAATAATAATAATAATAATAACTTTATTTACTCTTTTCAATTTACAATAAGTATACTTAACCTAATAATAATCTAAGATACTTATCTATGATGTTAACAAAATACATATCCAAAATACTTTTATCCTAAATTAATATATTCTTTTCAAACATAAACTTAAGCTTTACATATAAATATTAAAGAAAGTGTTAACAAATCAACATGATAGCATGAATTGTCAATGCGGGTATACTTATTGACAAGAATTTCTTTACCTTCCGTGCTAGTCGAGACTGTGTTACGGCAAGGTAAGAATCTCACACAATGCAAAATCAACTTTATGCTCTTCCCACAAGCAATGTATTACTCATTAGCAAAAAAAAAAATCGACGATGAATGACGAGTTCTGCGTCACATACGGACAGCGTAGTATATGCAAGTTATTCAGATGCAATTCGTATAGATATTCGTTCAAATAATTTAATTTGTAAAAAAAAAATTAAATATAGTTACATCGTATTGAAATGCAGAATTACTATATTTTTTCTCACTAATTTTTAATGTTGCTTTATGTATTAAAAGTACCTATATATTTCTATTTTTATTTTTATTTTTATTTTCTTTGCCTTATATTTATAGTTATATGCATTATAAATAAAAATTATGCACTTATTAAGACATAATTTTTATCGATATAAAGAAATAAAGTAAAATATTGTATACCTATTAATTAAATGCACTGAAATTCGTTTTATTATGTTAAGGCAGATAAGAACAAACTGTGGAGATGAACGCTATATTTTTGTGGGAAATATTATATACTGGCAATACAGTAACCCAGTAACACTACAAATAATATCCGGAGTGGTGTAAAGTTTTCTGTTACTGAATTATAAGAGCGGCAACATAGCATCAAATAATATAATGCACTAGCTGGCAACGTCTGTTGTCGCCTGATACCTACTGATAGTACTTGCAATGAAATATCAAATGATTTTGTAAACAGCGCCATCTAAGTTTTTTTACGTATGATTTTGACTAAATTTATATAAATGGTAAATCTAATACAACTAATGCCATCTCTCCATCTTAAAAACAACTATTTTTCAAGTCACAAAATTTTGTTAGACATGGTTAGTCTATAGTTATTTACTAGTCTCTGGTTCAAGTGACAAAAAGTCTAGTCTAACGGTTATCATAGTATGACTTATATTTCAATTCAAATGTATTTTAAACAGTGTACCTAAATTAATACATGGGTAATTTGTCAAATACTCGAATTGATAGTATTCATATTACTCATTTGATCATTATTATAAGAATTTCCCAGCAACAATTGTTGTAAGAAAATTTTACATTTTATTTTGTGCAATTTTAGAAATAGCATATTATATTTGCATACTCAATATAATATGGTACCACACTTACAGGTATTAAAAATATCATTACTCTCACTATTCCAGTTACCATGTTCCTGAAGTAAAAATCATATCGTTTGAGCCAGTCAAGGTGGGACAAAAATCGGCCATTTTGCTAAAACTAACCAACCCGACATCTCACGAAATGACCTTGAAATTGCTGCAACCTGAGGCTGTGCCTCCCACGCAGGATATAGAACAACTCGCTATTGAGAAGTCTTTAGAGAAAACTTTGCAAATTGAAAAGGTTTGTACCATAAATAATTTTGGCTGCATATCCAACAAAACGCGAGTTTTGAAGAACAGAAGAGAGAACTTTTAGACTGAATTTATTACGCAACTGCTAGGATTGCCAGCGAATTCTAAAATATTTCACTTTTATTGTATAAATAAAATATATAAAACTAGTTGCTCTACACTTCAGTTTATTTATTACATACTATTCTTAGCTTCTATACTTACTGTAACGATTTACACTTTAAGTCTGATAGATGATATAAATGATATAGATGATAGTTGCTGCTGCTGCTACTGATGCTGATAGATGCTTCTGATATATGGTGATAGATTCCTATGATGCTGATACTGATAGGCGATGATAATAGGGATGTCAAATGAAACCCGTTGAGTGCGTAATGATCACTGTTTTTATTGTAATAATGTCGAATTTATATACATCTAATATTGCTTACTCAGGTAAACGCGGTGAACGAGTGCAATGACACATTGGCTCGTACATCTTGCGAGTCTCAAAAAGAATACAAAACAAAATTAAATTAAATTAACTTGTAAAAATGTATAAAATCTATATCTTAATATAATATAATTGAATCAGTCTATTCGTGGGATTTTTTGAAAAGAAATCGATGACGTTGGCCGATTGAAGGTGACGGATCGCCCGGGCTGGTCATAGGTCCTGGCGCCAGTGGGTGAAGGGGCGGGGTCCTCGCTGCGGGCGCGCTGCGCGGGTATCGCGTACACAGGGCAGGTCGACGCCGTCTGATGTTCTTCTCCTGTGCTGCGTGCTGCGGACTGCGGTGAACTTGTGCACTCAGGACGCTGCCTTCGTCTGAAAATAAAACAACACATCGAAACTGTTAGGGCAATTATAGTTGAGGCTAAGATGTATATCATGACGTAGTGATGTTGATGGTGAACCGAGACATTATTTATACTCGCTTCCTTAAGAGTATGGATCTGTTTTTTGACTGTCTCGTAAATTTCCGAGTCTGCTTTTATTCCAGATACAGAGACTGACGTGTTTATGAAGTTATTGAGTGCTGATACGGTCGGCATTGTTTCTATATATGCATTGTTGATATTTATTTTGCTGCGATAGTCATGATGGCCGAACAAGGTAAAGGTGTCTCCTTTCACGTTACAGTCCTGACCTAGCGCAATGACGCCGCTCCCTTCGAGTGTGTGTGACGTCACACTTTCCGGACACATGATGCGCACATGGCACTGCCCACAGCACGTGTATAGCCACGCTGCGTTAGAATGTAATTTAAGCCACATATCCGCGCACTGCATTGTTTTTATTTTGCAAAAGGTTTCTTTGTTTTCTTTAATTAATATTTGAGTATCGCAAATCGAGTGTTGTATTCTTAATTGATAGATAGGGGCATTTAGAGGGCATAATAATCCGTCATCATGATACTTAATGCAGGATAATATATCCGTCTGTGACATCGGAATGAATGTATCCTTTCTCACATTAAAGGCCATGAATTCCATA
Source organism: Marasmarcha lunaedactyla (assembly GCA_923062675.1). Classification (NCBI taxonomy): domain Eukaryota; kingdom Metazoa; phylum Arthropoda; class Insecta; order Lepidoptera; family Pterophoridae; genus Marasmarcha; species Marasmarcha lunaedactyla. The sequence goes on from OV281344.1 coordinate 6,139,477, forward strand.
CTTGGTATTGCGTAATAAGTTGTATTATAATTGTTTGATATAGGTAAACTGATGACGCGATCCAGCTCATAGTGTTCACTCGTAGTCAGCGGTATTTTTATTTCCATTATTAGATAATTGCTTTTAATTTTAGTTCGGACATGTAGGATTTCATACAGGTATTTTATGTTTTCAGGCTTCACAGGAATTGATAAGTCGCCGTTTATCTGTCCGGAAATTATGTTCAGTTGTTCCTTTAATTGATTGGGTGATAAAATGTGGGTATCCAATCTTCCTTGGTAGATGTCTGTTACTGTTTTCAGCAGGCTTTCTTGAACTCGGCGGATATTTGATATCAAGTTATCGGTGTTTATGGTATTCATCATGATGTAAACTGATACTTTAAGGACGTTTGATTCTCTTGAAAGACTTTGTAGTTGATTGTTTATAATTTCGAATTGTTTGTTCATGTGTTTTTCATTGCGATGAATAATGTTACTTTCGGTTTCGAATATGGAGGTCTGGTTTTTCATTAATTGTAATAGATGATATTCGTTTTTCTGCACTTTTTCTATGTCACTTTTGTACTGCTCGGCGAACTTGTCATCGAGTACTCCGAAGAGAGAGTTGGCTATGTTGCCGATTGCGTTTATAAGGCCTCTTTTTGATCGATGATAGTGCTCCGTGCTCAGAAGCAGGTCGTTATAGTGACGGATTTCTTGAAGTTCATTTTCAAAATGTGATAATGTCGGGGAGCATATGTCCAATCTTGCTTCAATACATAAGTCATGTAAATTATTTATATGATTTTCTATATTTTCCATATTTTGCCAGTATGAGGTCAGATTATAGTAGGCCACAAGAGTCCATTGATCTTTGATGGTTTGCATTTCGGCGATCTTGTCAAAGTATAGCGACTTATTTTGATAAATTTTTGTAATGTTAGAAATTTGCAGACTCGACGGAATGATAGTCATGATAAATAATATATGCATTAGAAAGTTTTGTAATATGTTTTTTCTGGGTCTCAAGGTTCTTTTCATTTCTTCAATTTTTGGTTTTTCAGCCTTTTCTTCTTGATTTTCATTTTCCTTTTTCATTTCATGAACTGTTAATAAAATTAATTTGCTGACAGGTCGTTTAATGATGTTATTTCGGGTTTTCAGTGTGACCACCCGGGTGTGCCCATCCTTGCCAGGGTGGAGTTCAAGGACACGTGCTAATGCCCATTTTCCTGGGGGCATGTTGTCTTCCTTAATGATAACAACGTCGTTCAGTTCGATATCTTTGGTTGGGGTTTTCCATTTCGATCTAGTTTGTAAGTTTTGTAAATATTCCCGAGACCAGGACTTCCATATTTGCTTGTTCATAGCTGGTATTAATTGCCATCTTGATGATAAGTGAGTGATATCTGGATCTGTCTGGGGTCTTGCTAAGATGGGACCGCCGACGAGGAAGTGTCCTGGAGTGAGACAGTTATCGTCAGGATTTTCTGTAAGAGCGCAGAGTGGACGGGAGTTCATACATGCTTCTATTTGGTGAAGTAAGGTAGTCAGCTCTTCGTATGTGAGTTTCTGTTCTCCCATCACTCGTTTCAGGTGTTGTTTGAGGCTCTTGACGGCTGCTTCCCACAGGCCCCCTGCAGAAGGCCAGGACGGGGCGTTAAAATGCCATGTTACGCCCATCTCACTGACATGGTCGATGACGTCATGATTGATGGTGTTGATGATTTCTTTATACTCCTTTTTCAGGAACTTCGACGCACCCACAAAGTTGGTACCGTTGTCGCTGTATATATGTTTAGGGGTGCCGCGGCGGGAGCACAGGCGCCGAAATGCTGCTAGGAAAGCGTCAGTGCTCAAGTCGGAGACCAGTTCCAAGTGTACAGCCTTGGTCGCCATACACACGAAGACAGCGATGTATCCTTTGGTCGTACGGACCCCTTTTCCCTTGTTTAGTCTCATGTCTACATGTCCAGTGAAATCCACCCCCACGTTGATGAAGGGTCGTGCAGATGTTACTCGGGAGGGAGGTAGGTCCGCCATGATCTGATTTTTGTTCGTCTGGCTAAAGCGTCGACACCGGATACAGTTGCGTAATTGTTTTTTCACGGTACGCACACCACCAACGATCCAGTAGGTATCTCTGATGTATGATAAGGTAAGTTTGGGTCCACCGTGTAGAGTCGTTAGGTGTGCTTGTTCTACAATAAGTTCGGTGAGTCTGCTTGAAGTAGGTAGGATGATAGGATGCTTCGCAGAGTATCGTAAAATGGAGTTCTCAAGCCTTCCACCCACCCTTAGTATGGCATTTTCATCCAGATAAGGATTTAAGTTCAAAATTTTGCTGTTTGATTTCAATGTTGCATTTTTCTTCAAAGTTAAGATTTCTTCATAAAATTCTATGTTCTGTACTGTTTTGATAATGAAATTGGATGCGTTTTTTAATTCACTTGATAATAAAATGCTTGTATTGCAATTTGCTTTATTGCGCGCTCTGTTTATGAAACGCAACACCCATGCAGTTGTTTTGATAATACGAGTAATAGAACTCATTTCATTTAATAGTTTATAAATTATAAGTTCAGAACTTGATTGTAAGGCTGCATGCACACTGTGGATTTTTTTATATTCGATTAATGGTTCTTGATATGTCTCAGACTTTGAAAGGTGATAATCTTCGAGAATGAATTTAGGGCCTTCCCACCATAGAGTATGGGTTGATAGACTACTGCTGCTTAGACCTCTAGTCGCGCAGTCTGCGGCGTTTTCTTCGGACTTCACATGCTTCCAATATTTAGCAGGAATAATATTTATGATTTGGTGTACCCTGTTTGCAACAAATTGTTTCCATTTTGTTATATCTCCGTGTAACCATCCCAACACAATCATGGAGTCAGTCCACGCATGAATGCTGATGTCTTGAGATAAAAACATGTTGTCTAGAATTTTCTTCATAAGTTGAGATAACAATAATGCTCCTAGTAGTTCCAATCTTGGTAGTGATATTTGTTTTTTAGTTGGCACTACTTTCGTTTTTGCAGTGATAAGCCTCGGTGTGCGCTCGCCTTTATCGTTTTCTGTCACTAAGTATATTGCGCACGCGTAAGCTTTTTCAGACGCATCGCAAAATCCATGTAGTTGAAGTGAATGTCCGCTGTGACCTAGATAGCGCGGGATTTCAAAAATATGTAATTTTAAGAGGTCCTTTTTTAATTCATTCCACTCATTTTGGATTGATTCTGATAATAAGTTATCCCATGATAGTTCTGACAGCCATGTTTGTTGAAAAAGGATTTTTCCTCTGATTGTGAGTGGTGAGAGCCAGCCAAGTGGGTCATAGATTTTTGAAACTTCTGATAAGAGCTGTCTTTTAGTTATTTTATCTTGATGACTTTCAGTTAGTTTGCAATGATAAGAAAATGTGTCAGTGGCAGGATCCCATCGCAAGCCCAGAGTATTTCTGCTTTCGGCGTCCTTGAACTCGAAAATACGGTTTAACTCCTCAGATGATAAATCTTTCGTGAGTTCAGGAGTGTTGCTGGACCATTTTCTTAGATTCATTCCCGCGCCCTTCAGGACTTCGATTAATTCCACTTGTAACTGTTTTGCTTCAAGGATACTGTCGCTCCCGCACATTAGGTCATCAGTGTAAAAGGAATTATTTAATGCTTGCGCAGCCAAATTATATTTTTCTTTGCTATCGGAGGCAATCTGACGTAATGTTCGCATGGCTAGGAACGGTGCGGCCTTGGTGCCATACGTCACAGTAGTGAGATGATATTTCTTGATGCGATCATGGGGTGAGTTTCTCCAGAGGATAGTTTGTAAGGGTTGATCGGATGGTCTAATCCGGATTTGTCTGAAAAATTTTTCTATGTCTGCTGTCATCACATATCTTGGCTCCCGCCATTTCAATATCAATCCCTGGAGGTCCTGCTGTAGGTTGGGTCCACTCTCCATAAGATCATTAAGGCTGTGGCCCGATGACGATTTGGCGGAAGCGTTAAAAACAACACGTAATTTGGTCGTCGTAGAGTCTGATTTTACAACGCCGTGGTGAGGTAGATAGCATGCTGTCTCCCTCGCACTTATGGTGTTGTTTACTTCGATCATATGACCCAGTGACTCAAATTCATGCATAAACTGTTTATAGCTGTCTGATAATATTTGATTGTTAGCCATTTTTTTCTCTGTTTGTGCAAATCTGGCCAAAGCAACTGATTTTGAAAAACCCAAATCTTTCAAAAAATTTTGTTTCATGGGGATGGCCACCTCGTATCTACCATCCTGTAGCCTTCTTGTAGTAGATTGATATAGGTCTTCACAGTACTGCTCTTTCTCTGTTAAAGGTGAGTTAACATGGGAATCGTTGATGTCTTCGGTCTCCCAGTATTTTGATAAGTCTTCTAATTGATGTACGACAACATTGCATCGGAATGTCTTCACATTCCCTGATAGGATCCATCCCAGTTTAGTATGTTGAGCGATAGGGGCTCGTGGGGGGCCCCTTATTAGACCATCCATGATAATGTCTGAATATATACTGGCATCCAACAATATATCGACTGGTTTTGAAATATTATATTCTGGATCAGCGAGGTTGAGGTGTTGAATATGAGGCCAGGACTCCTTCTTAAATGATAAATTAGGCAGGTTATTGATGATGCGTGATATTACGAGTGCTTGGGTACTAAATTGATAGTCACCGTATAATGATTCGCAGACTAGTGTAACCATGCTTTTACTTTGCTTTGAACTGGGACCAATGCCAGCCACAGATGCGTGATAGCGTTGGCGTTTTAGTCCTAGAAGTTGAGCTGCATTTTCTGATATAAGAGTTACTTGAGACCCTTGGTCTAGGAGCGCCCTTAGAGTTATGTAGGTACCATCCGCCGACTGTATTTTAATAGATATTGTCGTAAGAAGTATCTCTTCGTCATCCGATGCGACATAGTTAGCATAATGTTGCTTAGGTTGCTTATTCGAAACTGGAGCGCTTACTGCTGAGTGCGATGTACTCGGAGTGGGTGGTGGCGCCTGCACGTTTTGCGTTGCTTGCAGTTTACTGTACGTGGACTTTGATTTTGATTGCATTATTGAGTCATGAATTTTGGTGTTATGTGGTTCATTGCACTCCTTACAACGTCGAATTGAAGTGCATGGTTTATCGTAATGCGTGTAGAGACAATTAGGACAGATGTTATGTTTTGATATCGTTTCTATTTGCTCCTTGGCAGGTAGATTGAGGAAAGTTTGACACATAAATAGGTCATGGAATGCATTGCACACAACGCAGGACTTGCGTGTGTATGTTGGTGCGGCTTGATAAAATCCTCTGCGCTTGTTCTGATATTGCGGCGGCGGTGGCGGCGGGCCGGTCTTGTTATAATATGGAACATTCTGTGCTTGATAGACACATTTTTTGGTACTATGATTATCCTTTTCTCTACATTGTATAGGTTCCAGCGCCGTAAATTTACTTTCAATAAACGTCATAAATTCTTCAAGTGTAGGTAGTGAGCGCGGCGCCTTGCGGGACTCCTTGTAGTCGCTGTAGGTATCAATGTCTAGCTTTTTCGATAAAATGTGTACTATTAAAGGATCCCAGCTGTTGGTGTCCACCCCCAGGTTATGTACGGCATGGATGCATTCAGTTGTAGTGTCGTAGAGCTTCTTCAATTCATGTGAGGTTTGTTTGTGAATATTGGGCTGATTAAGGAGGATTTCGACTTGCTTGGTGAATAAGAGCTGCGGGTTATTGTAGCGATGATCTAATATTTCCCAGGCAGTGCCGTAGTTCTCGGCTGATATATGAAGGTGTTGAATAATGCGCTCTGCTTCTCCCTTGACCTTACATTTTAAATATTGCATTTTCTGCGCGTTTGTTAGATACTTATTGTTATGTATCGCTTCGGTGTATAAATCGCAAAATGTAGGCCACTGTGTGTACTTTCCCGTAAATATGGGAATATCAATCTGAGGTAGAGAATGTTGTAGGTGTGCGCTTGACCCTAGTTTTTGGTTCAGGGTCCGCTTTGAGTTAAGGTACTGGCCCTCGATGTCAGCGAATTTTCTTTCATATTTATTGTCTGATCCTGTTGATAAAATATCGATGCGCAGATGTAGATCATCGATGTTTCGCCAGCGCTGTTGTAGGTTACGCAGTTCGTCTTCAATCTCCCATTTTTCTTCGAGTTTCTCGATATTGATGCGATTTATCTGTCGCTCCAATGCCCGGAAATTAGCGTATTGTTGTACTAAAAGATCTTGCAGCCCTTGGCGCGTGTCGGATTTTTCCAAATGAATGCTTGGGATGTGAAAGTTTGTTTTCGATGTTGTTGGTTGGGAGAGTTTGGGAGTTGAAGGCCGCTCGGAGTCCGATGTCATGGTCGCTCTGGCTGTTGTATAGAAGCTCATAACTTCATGATAAATGTTTTTTGTAAAATAATCGGATGTTTTGTCTTCTGCTGATTCCAATTTCTCATTATTGAGGTCAAATTCACCCCACAGGCTGTCGATTGCTTCTAGACGTTTTACATAGTATTCCGGTGTTTTTCGATCCGCAGAATCCTTCTTATAATTGATGTAGATCCTTTCGATCTCCCGCATGATAGTGCTCTGACGTTCCAGTAGATCTTGCATGTCGATAGGTGATATTGAGGTATTGATTGATTGGATCCTGTCTACCCAATGTCTTCGCAGACCAAGTACAACCTTATGCGCCTTCTCAATCTGAGCTGGGGGATCCCGCTTGTGGGAAGCCAGCCAAACCGATTCGCAGTTATACCAAATCCACTCCGATCAAAGGATAGCAATGGCGTAGGATCCTTATGTTCGCTGTTTTCCTTCGACGAAGGTCCAAACAATAAAATGCTCGAAGGACCAAAAAAATGTAACGATTTACACTTTAAGTCTGATAGATGATATAAATGATATAGATGATAGTTGCTGCTGCTGCTACTGATGCTGATAGATGCTTCTGATATATGGTGATAGATTCCTATGATGCTGATACTGATAGGCGATGATAATAGGGATGTCAAATGAAACCCGTTGAGTGCGTAATGATCACTGTTTTTATTGTAATAATGTCGAATTTATATACATCTAATATTGCTTACTCAGGTAAACGCGGTGAACGAGTGCAATGACACATTGGCTCGTACACTTACAAAGACTATACTCGTATCTACTTCGTTATCTAAATATAATTAAATTTCTTCTAAACTCCACAGGACACAAAAGAACTGTACAAGCTTGTGTCACGGACGCCAGAGCTGTCAGGCAGCTGTCAGGTGACATCAAGAGACGTCAGCGTGACGTTGTCACACCGCGACGACGCCGCAGAGTACGACGACGACGCTACTTCAGAACATACCGAGTAACTATCTGTGTTATAGTAGCTATCAAGAATAAATTAATTAATTAATCCTGAGAAACATACCAACTGTATGGCCCAAAGTAAGAGAGACCATACAGCGAACTTGGGGGAACCCAGAAAAACCATACATATAAAAATATAAACAAGCATGACCCGAGAACAAACATCTGTGTTCGTCATACAAACAAATGCCTCGAACAGGACTCGAACCTGGGACCTTCGACGTATCAGGGCTACTACCCACTTCGCCAACCGGCCCTTCTATGTAAAATTTACAAAAATTAAAACCTAACTAGATCCGGTTACAATAGATTGTGACATTACAAACCGATCTTATGGTATTATAAATACGGTTTCAAAATTTTTCGGAGACAAGTATGCAATTTGAATGACACGCTACCAAGCTACCCGGTGATTTACACTTAAAGAAACAGCAAATACATCAATCGCACGCCCTTTTAAAATTCAAATAACCTCGATTTTGTAGTAAGATTTGGACATAATGTTTCATTAATAGCTTTCTTGAAGTCATCAAAGGTAAAGGAATTAATTTATTTCGGAGATTTAGTATAACAGCGTATTCTTTATTATTTATCCGGTATAGAAACATACATTTTTATGCACACCTTAAATATGGTCGCCGAAAATGTTTTTTTCGTATATTACATAAAAAAACGAGGACAACTTTTTTCATAGTAAAGCCAGACCAATACAATAAAAATCTGGCCTAAGGGCGCCTCCATTACCATTTTTATTGCAACACTGTGTATAGTCATGCTGTTGAGAAGTGGCAAGCAGTGGCGGATTCACACACCTGTCGCCAGTAGGCCATTCAAATTTTGCCGCTCTTGCTGATTTTTTGTTCCCCTACTGGCTACTTTCAGTATATTTTCATAAACAGACGTTGGAGTAATCAATTTACTGTACGGTACTAAAATATTGTAATTTTTGTTAAATTCTCGACTCATTTCCTCCGTGTATATAATACTGCTTTTTGTTTTCATTTTTATAAGACAAAAAAATTTTTTTCGGTTAAATTTGCCGCCCTAGGCTACAGCCTACTCAGCCTGCTGGTAAATCCGCCACTGGTGGCAAGAGTTGTAAAAAATATTAACGTGTAAATTTCATTGGAAATTTAATAAATATACATTTTAAATAGTCTTAATTGTGAGATAAGTAAAAGTTAATTTTAATACCCGACTGGTAAAAATAGCAAAAACGTTTCTTTTTCGAAGCAAAATAAATAAAAACTAACGGTTTTCCCAGATTGAGTTATACGGAATACAAATAATTTTGGAATCATGCTGTGGCAAAACAAAGGTACCAATACAAGTGAATTCTAAAGAACGTTTTCATATAAAAACAAAAATAATAGGTCTTTACCTATGAAACTGCCGTTTTGCCGTACTGGCCATTTTAAAATGAAAATATTTTTTTTTTGACTGATAATTCTAATTTCAAATTAATTTTATTTGAAAAACATGGAATTCTTTTTCTAAAATCGTCATTTGTTTAATAGTTAGTGTTTTGTTTTCAACGCATTCGAACATTTTTCGTCATCATGGATAAGTTAAAAATTCGAGTAATTATGGAGTATGAGTACCGTCGTGGCAGCAAAGCGGCACAAGCGGCACGCAACATCAACGACGTTTACGGAGCGAACACTACAAACGAACGCACCACCCGTTATTGGTTTACCCGCTTCCGTTCTGGAAATTTTGACCTGAAAAATGAACCCCGTGGTCGTCCGAAAACTTTGGTCGACAATGACGAATTAAAGGCAATTGTGGAAGCTGATGAAACTCAATCCACGGCTGAATTAGCAGCAGCTTTCGACGTTAGCATCAAAACAATATTGGTTCATTTGCGTCAAATTGGCAAGGTAAAAAAGCTTGACAAATGGGTACCCCACGAACTCAATGACCGCCAGCGCGAAGTACGCGTGGAGACGTGCCTTGCACTGCTCAGCAGGCATACAAATGAAGGAATTCTGAACCGCATTGTTACTTGTGATGAGAAATGGATCCTGTTTGACAATCGTAAGCGCTCAGCAAGTTGGTTGGACCCTGGTTCAGCACCCAAACAATGCCCTAAACGAAAACTTACCCCTAGAAAAGTGATGGTCACTGTTTGGTGGTCTAACGCGGGTGTAATTCATCACAGCTTCTTGCCAAACGGGACAAGCATTACTGCAGATGTGTACTGTGAAGAACTGAACACAATGATGGAGAAGCTCGCACGTCTCCAACCAGCTTTGGTCAATCGTTCGGCTCCACTGCTCCTGCACGACAACGCGCGACCTCATACTGCACAGCAGACGGTCTCCAAGCTACAAGAGTTGGGGTTGGAAGTTCTCCGTCATCCGCCGTACTCACCAGACCTTGCGCCTACAGACTTCTACTTTTTCCAGAATTTGGATAACTTCTTGGCGAGAAAAAATTTCAATACCCGAGAGGCAGTACAAAATGCCTTTGAAGAATTTGTTGCCTCCCGTCCAGCTGATTTCTTCAAGAAAGGCATCAATAAGCTACCAATGCGTTGGCAAAGATGCATTGATTGCATGGGTGATTATTTTGATTAATAGAAATAAAAAATATATAAAAAAATTACGCTTCATTTATTTCGTGAAAAACGGCAATTTCATAGGTAAAGCCCTAATAGCATTTACGAAGTATTGGAATGTTATTCGACCATCTTATCATTGCCGACAAATTGCATCGTCAGCGGTAAGGTGCAGAGCTATTTTGTAGGAAAATTATCATACGAAAAATATATCTAGGGACTAATATTTAGCAAGGTTTATTGAGTATTTTCTAGTTTTAATTTATGCTTTAATCTGTACAGTCCACCTAGCCGAAAAAAAATTTCGCTAACTCTGTTTTTACGGATTGTTTTTATTTCTTGTTTTATATTGACCTGCATTGAACATCAGTAGATTGGAAGTTTAATACATATTTAGAAAACATATGGTTTAAAGTAGTTCTACTTCAGAAATACTAAGTTATCATGGAAACAATAACAATATTCAGCAGAACCTCGGCGCGCAGCCATTTTATGTCCGACGCTCAAGGGATCTGGTGCTTGCGCGGATTCAACTTCGTATCCCTCAAATTTTTTCTCAGACAATTACTAAAATATTGTCAAAATTTTCTTTGGAGTTCTTCAAATAAATACGCAGTTTTAATTGTTTCGCACTATTTAGAGAACTCTAGAGAAGAAGCGCGTAAATTATAATTTTTATTTATGTAATATTTATCCTAAACCTAAAAATAACTATTGGCTTAGTAATCGTATTTTGAACGTGGAATTCAAATTTCTAATATAAGCCGGGCTAACATAAGTGAACCTTCCAGTAGTACACATATTAAATCCATGCGTGAAGAGAGAAAAGGCTGCACCTTAGTGGTAGGTCCTTCTCTAGAACATGTTTTGCCTTATATATTTAATTAATGGATAGTAGACTTTATCCACTGATATCAGATTTGAAATTATTTTTATGTCACAAGTGAGTAGAACTTCTAGTTACTTGTAAAGGTATATACATTAATTGTGCTTGTCTCATTTTTCCCTTTTGCACAACAAGTTCAGAATGTATCGAATATTTTCTTTACCCTCACTCATTTCACCTAACAAAAAGAAGTTAAAAAATGATGGTTACAGTTATTTTTTATATTAAATGTAACTTTTTCATAGTATCAAAGGCAGCCAGAAACAAACAATACAACTTAATTAATTAAAGATGTTGCTTAGCAAATGTAGACTTTAATGAGTAGATACTGTAGGTAGACAATGTACACATTCGGTAAACCAAATCTAGACAGGCGCTCTTTTAGTGACCATTTGATATGTCTAAGTGCTGCTGTAAGATATAATTAGAAAATATTACAAATAAAATATGAAATGATTTTTCCCCAAACTATTATTTATTTTATTATTTTTAAGTTTCTAATAATTTATGAGGAACTACGTCAAATTACGTACCAATCATCAGCGACCAACATCAAGCAATGATACTGATTTTAATATACTGGCCAGAGTTGCTTGAAATCCAAATGCAGATCCAAGTATTATTATACAAATAATTTATAGTTCGAATGGCAACGCCTTAGTTTTACAATAAATTTCATTATCATCAAAGAGTTTGTTTGGAGACTACTGTACTGAGAATACTGCCTCTACGTCAACATTTATATCAAAGTTTATTAACTCTAACCCATCTTCTTTTACAGCATAATTCTCTGGAGGAAGTCTAACAAAGTGGCACTTCGTCTCGAATTGTCTACTTCAGAGGAAGCGGCAGTCGGTTCTAAAGCTTCAGCAGTGATCGCTATTGAATACTCATATAGAAACACAGTACCACCAACGAACAATGTGGTACAACAACGAGACCATACACTTTATACCACAGCCGTTATTGATCTCGGGACTGTTAGTGCTTAGAAAAGTTTCTCTCAAATTAATTGTTGCAAATTTTGATAATCATCGCTTCGAAGTGTTCCATTAAGTTGCGAATACCTATTTATAAGTATTGATCATGGATCAAAATATCTCGACTAGTCTAAGATCCTTAAATAACCTTACGAATTAGGAATCAATATTATTTATTTACTTGCATAATATTGCAGGGCACTCAGAATTAATACTAATTTTAGTTCTTAATTTATTCCAGTGTATATTCAACCTTAATATTACTCTGTGCATAGCGGAAAATGAAAGCTATTTATTATATTATGTTATTTTTATGAATTTGCTTAGTTTACCTAAATAAATGTAGTAGGTATCTGATGATTATAATAAGATGATGATAACCAAAGCATACTATGAAATATACACAAAATTTGCCTTATCCATAGCAATGTTGCTTAACTAACACTGTTGACATTCTCTTAGAAACAAATTAAATAAGCTAAATATATATGCAGTGTCTTATAATTATAAAATATATTTCAAGACTTGAATTTTGTATATTATTGTAGATTTTGAATATATTTCCCCTGCGTACATATTATCTTAAAGCGTACAATAATAAATTGCTTGTCTCACGGCGTATCGCGACTAGCCCGTAGGCTAGCTTAGTGCAGGAAACAATCACCACTCTGTGAAATATATATTGCTTTATGTAAATAAATACTTTTTTTATGTAATGGTGAATTGGATGATTATGTTGATCTAATGGCCTGTGATGCGGTCGAGGGTTGGGTAGCTACACATAGGGTACTACACGGGTAGTAACATACATAGCAGCCATAACAATTTTAAACGTTTGTCGTTGTACACTCAATTGAAGTCTTTCTTTTTCTTTTTTTTTATTAATAATTAGCAGGTGTTTGTCTTCCATCTTAGCTGATGGGAAGTGACGAGGATCATACACGCCTGTCCAAGAGGTACCTATTCACTCTACACTTGAAAGCTCCAGGGTTATATTTGTCTGGAAAAACAGACGCAGGCAAATCGTTCCACTCTTTGGCAACGCGAACCAAAAATGAGCTATCGAACCGTTTAGTTCGGCTCATCGGCACGCTAACCACAAACGGGTGAAACTTCTGTCTGCGTATGGTTGACCGGTGGAGAAAGGGGGAAGGTTCAACATAACATGTGCTATTTCATTGAAAATCATACAGAAAGATATACCGCGTACAAACAGAAATCTTATCGTATCTGCGAAGTGCGTGACTCGCGTTACACTACGCCATAATGTACTGTGTAGGTAGGATGGTATTTACAACATCTTTTTTGTTATTTTTATAATTGTAAAGCTTAATGTAAATAAATTATCGGTATACAACACGAGTCTATTATTTAGTTTACTAACTATTTATTTTTTGAAGCGATACACTTTCGCGAACATGCATACACCGAAAGGTAAGTTGAATAAGAAATGTTTCTTATATCTTCCTCACCTCATCGTACAATAATGACTTTTGGGTCTGACACAGGGAGCTACGATTTTGTTTTCATAATATGACATGAAAACGAATGGACCAGACCCACCGGTTCAAAGACCTAAAAAGTGTCCAGAATTATGAATAAATTAAATTACTTGAAATGTTAATCGTGTGTCGTTGCATTACAGCTGATTATTGCTTTCCACAATTTTCTCTCTATGTAGCTGCAATTAGGAAGTTGATAATAAAAACGCCTTGAGCACCTTCGCCTACTTGGAGCGTTCAAATTTTTACATTTTCAACAAACTATAGGTATGACTGGTATAATATTTACACCAATTTCGCATTTTCATTACGTTTCTGCCCGGCCGCTTTTGACAGACCCGAAGTTCATTTGTTTGTAAATCAATGTTTCATACATGTCTATAACTTATTTGTGAACATCGAATTACTGTGTACCAGCGTACTAAAACTGGCACCGCAAGTAAAATTTTTGAACTCGAATCGAGAACACGCTGTCCATTTGATGGTAAGTGGCATTCATGCGCATAGACATAATTAATTGTAGATGTTAATAATTAATTAGATATGTCTTGCATTTATTGATATCGATAAATAATGCGTTGTTAACCGCAGTCTTAAGTTGGAATTGTCTCTGTTTCTGTAATTAAACTGCCAGTTATCCGGAGGACATTACGTAGACATGATTATTTTTACGGTTAAAATAGTAAGGAATGTACCTAATTACAATAGTTTACATCATACACATACCATCACAGCCATATAATTCACTATTAAGTAGGGTGACAATGATCAAGTCCTGGGTGTTGAATGTTTTCTGGTCGCCATGACGACGGATTTAAGGCAGTGTGCCCCAGACGAGATCTTAACATATAAAAAAACTACTAAGTTTCGTTAAGAAGACACCAGGTGCACCTTTACACTGGGTCAGTCTCTTTTATTATTCTTGTATTAGTTTATAGTGTGCAGCTTTACGCGCTATCAACAAACAAAGGTTGGGAAGGAAAATGGGTGCATATATGTAGTTTTATTTTTTCATAAGTAGCCATTTAGTGGTAGTACCTTTGTTAAGGTCTCGTCTGGGGCGGTACATCAGTCTCCTATTTTTACTGTCGTAATAATCACATTTACGTGATTGTGTTTCAAAGGGAAGGAACGGCCAATGCAATGACTGGAACAAAGATAATACCATCAGGTGAGTTGCGTACCTACTCGTTTGCCGGCTATGAAATCAGTAAAAAATAAAATTACTTCGTTTGCCGTTTCAGATTGTTTAATATTATAAAGGGTGTCCCAAAAAAGAGTGTCAAGCAGAAGTCCATGGACAGAGCACTTCTTTTTGGGGCAACACCCCCAAACACCGTGGTGGCTATTCAATGGGTCCACCACGACCTATCCATTTGTCCCTAAAGCGGCTGTTTTCATCAAAGTAACGAAGCCGATTATATTATGCGTAAACGGTAAACTCTTGAAGATTAATTAGCAAAAAAGAAAATTTGAAAAAGTCCTAGCTTTTTTTTTGAAAAGTTTTATGTGTCTCTAAAATTCAGAAAAAAAATTCATAACTCGAAAACTGAATAAAATTGTAGAACAAACATGGGGATGCTTCGGGTGCTCTTTCCGTGGACTTCTGCTTGACACTGTTTTTTGGGATACCCTGTATATAAAATAGATACGTTTTTTAAAACTTATTGTTTATCTTAATACTTTGAAAAGTACGACTGACTTCACTATGTTGTTTAGATAAAGATCTGTTTTAAAGCTTAAAGTAAGTGAAATAAGTTTCTTAAAATGCTTCGAAATTAAGTTTAAGCAAAAAAGTGACCATTCGAAAAACAGTCACATAGATTAGGTACGATATTCTTATAACCGCACAAAATTCGCATGTGTTGTGTATATTATATTCTATGACCAAAATGATGAACAAAATGTGTCAAAAACATGATGTGCTTTTACACTTAAATTGTGATAAAAATATGTAATGTAGATATGCCTAAAATATTGAAATCAATGGCTCATACACAATCCTTTTTTTTTTGTCGCCCTCCAAGGTGAGGGCAGGAGGAACTAAAAATTGCTCTAACGCATACCCCGCGCGTGCGATTGGTGTTATATGGGACTCGCTCCGAGCCTACCTGAGCCTACCCACTAAAAACCCCCTGAATGACTGGCAATTTTTGCCTCACAGCCTTCATCTGAAGCGACGACCTATTGGTGGAAAAGGCCGGAGCGGTCTCCCGGGTCAAAGTTGCAAAGAGAAATTAAATTAATATAAATTAGAATTTTAATTTTAATTTGCGGCCAGAAGGGCTTCAAGATCATTTGACAGCTGGGTGGCTTCGTATGCTTGCGCATTCCTAGGCCTAGCAACTTTGAACTTCAATCTTCTTTCTTTCTTCAATCAAGGACAGAGGTAGTATACGAGACTGAATCTCGAACTAAAGGATTGGGGTGGGTTTCGGAGCGTTTGAAGAACGCTTCCGAGAGTGTTTTGAGGTGCTGTTGCACTGTATGTAGTTCAAAATCTCTGTGCAGGTCCGCGTTTCGCACGTAGCAAGGTGCGTTTGTGGCCGTGCGGCATAAGTCATGACGGGTCTAACGCAGGTCTTAAAGAGCGTTCGTTTGTTACGAAAGGACATTCTACTATGTCTACCTAACATAACTAAACTCTTTGATGATCGTTATACTGTGTGGAGGAGGGACCGAGATTATTGTTCGACTGGCCAATCCCTCGGTGGTGGCATCCTGATCGCTGTGCGCCGAGACCTGATCGCAGAACTTCGTAGGGATTGGTGTTCTTCCGCTGAGGATCTCTGGGTTACGTTAAAGGTAATACACTTGCACCCACGGGTTTCATATAATATTCATCTCTGTGTTGTGTATATTTGCGAACAAAAACTTGGAAACTCACAAACCACGCAGCTTCTCAGCTTCTCCGAGTCCCTAACAAGTGTCATGTAACCCATATGATAAATGTATTATTTTAGGTAATTTTAACCAGCCCAACATAATTTGGTCAATGTCTGTTGACATAGGTCATTATGAACCATCAGCTCTTAATTCTAGCCAATTTGATTTTATAGATGACCTGAACTTATGCAATTTATTTCAATATAATTATTTACTTAATGTTAATAATAGATTATTGGACTTAATACTGAGCAATGACGACGTTTATATAACTGAATGCACTGATCCGCTAGTACCGCTTGGCCCGCATCACAAAGCAGCATGCATTACTGCAAACTTTTTTGAGGTGCATACTTTGGCCACAGAACCTAGAATCAAATATTTGTATAAAAAAGGTGACTATGGATGTATTCGCTCTGAACTTGAGTCTATTGACTTGTCTAACACCTTTTCGACAGTCTCTTTTGATAGCTCTATTTCTTTGTTTTACGACACATTAGGTATATCTACAACCTCCGCGAGCGATTTATTCCAAAAGTAACTGTGCGGCCAAGTAATAACTACCCACCGTGGTTTAAATTGCCTTTAATCAAAGTTTTTAAGGAAAAAAACAAATTTCATAAAAATATATTAAATATAGAAATTTAGCGGATTACCAGGGCTTTTCTACATTACGAAAACGGGCCAAGCTCCTGGAGGATCAAATATTTGAAGAATATATAAAATAAATTGAGGACGGTATCGCTAAAAATCCTAGATCGTTTTGGTCATATGTTAAATCTAAAAAATAATCATTTGGCTATCCAGCTATCATGAAATATGGACAAAGATCATCGAGTTCTGGACATAGTATCTGCAGCTACTTTAGTGAGTTTTTTCATTCAACCTTTCGACATCAGACCCCACCCAACTCATGGTCTCCGCATAGTCTTGACGCTGATACCACTGGAGATTTAGCCGATATTCAGATATCAGAAGATGATGTTCGTAAACTCCTTAAAGAGCTGGATCCGAAAAAGTCTGCAGGCCCAGATGACATCGATGCAACCTTCATAGCTTCTTGTGCTGACAAATTATCTATACCTTTGACACTTTTGTTTAGACGTTCACTTCAACTTGGACGAGTCCCAGACATATAGAAAAGTGCTTTCGTTACTCCGGTACACAAGAAAAGGCCGAAAAATGACGTTGAGAATTATCGACCTATTTCAAAACTCTGTCATTTCACTAAAATATTAGAGAAACTTGTTTGTGGTCCGGTGTATGAAGCACTGAAGAAAATGTTCAGCATTGAGCAACATGGGTTTCTTAAAGGAAAGTCTACCGAAACCAACCTTGTGTCCTGCACTGATTTCCTGTCAGAACATATGTCCAAACCAGCTCAAGTGCACGTAGTCTATACTGACTACAGCAAATGCTGTGACAGAATCCACCATTGCATCCTGTTGCTGAAGCTCCAGTATGCAGGAATACGGGGTAATTTACTTCAGTGGTTCTCTACATATGTCAGTAATAGATGTCACACTGTAGTATTAAATGGATTCACATCTCTAGGAATGCCCATACCCTCTGGAGTCCCTCAGGGTTCCTTACTGGGACCACTGCTATTCGCAATTTTTATAAATGACGTAGGTACGTGTTTCCAACATTTTAAGATCATCCTATATGCCGACGACATGAAGATCCTTTGTCCTATCTACAGCACTGCAGATACAACTAAATTACAGGATGATTTGGAGCGGTTTGAGAATTACTGTATTATTAACAAACTGGAATTAAACGTATCGAAATGCTACATTTGCTTGTACACGCGGAAATCAAATATTATAAAATTCGATTATGTAATGTCAAACATGAAAATAACGAGAGTGGAGTGCATTAGGGATCTAGGAGTGGTTTTTGACTGCAAGCTTCTGTTTGACAAGCACATCGATACTATTGTTGCAAAGGCATCGAGAGCTCTAGGTTTTGTGATTAGAACCTCATCTGACTTCCAAAACATAAAAACTCTCAAAATTCTGTATTGCTCCTATGTTCGCAGCCTTTTAGAGTACGCTTCCACAGTCTGGAACCCCAAATACAATGTTTATATCGATCGCATTGAGAAAATACAAAAGCGCTTCTGAAGGTAAGATACCTTAAGGTAAGATACCCAATTCAAATCAAAAATATATGACGAGGACTATGTAAAGCGCTGCAGGCGACAACATATTTTGCCCTTGCATCTCAGAAGGCAAATGTTAGATGTATCTCTGCTTTTAAAGATTGCGCAGAATGTGGTGGACACGCCGGAGCTTCTTAGTAAAATATCAATTCGTACGCATAATAAATCCTTCAGGCAACCTAAACTCCTATTTGTTCCCACTGTCTCTACGAATTACAGGCAAAATTCATATTTATTGAGAGCATGTGAAACTTTTAACAGCATTAGCGGAGAGTTGGACATCGATTTGTTTTGTACCAGTTCAGAAAAGACAAAGAAGTTGATTTGAGAATTTTTTTTCTAAAATATTTATAATTTTTTTGTGTGTTATCTTTTTTTTCTAAGGTATTGTTTGGTTACAACTGGCATTAATAAAAAGTAATTTATTGTTATATAATTTATTCGTGAAAACTTCTTGTTAGCCTTAGTACCTGTTATGTTAATTTAAAAAAAAACTTATTGTACCAACATAGCTGTAAGTTTTCCTAAAATAATAATTTAAAAAAACATACTATTTAGTCGGCCTAAGTAGAGACTCTTGTCTGGGTTCTCATCGATACGCCATTATAGAAACCATACACCGAGGGCGTTAACGGCCTTTTGGAGTCTGGTGATGAGGTGCAAGACACAGTGGCCTTTTGTGTAAAGGGCGGTGTCATCCGCAAAGAGAGCTAGTTCGACGCCTTTTGGCGGGATGGGAATATCGTTAATGTACACGGTGTACAACAGGGGGGCGAGGACTGAGCCTTGAGAAACTCCAGCCTTTATGGGGTGAGGCTCGGAAAGCGTGCCTTCATGTTTATAGCGAAACGTATGATCTTTGAGAAACGACGCGATTATCCTGACTAGGTGATCCGGTAAGCCTATTTTATAGAGTTTATAAACAAGGCTGCAAGACTTTTGGAAAGTAGCTAAGGTCGAAGCAGGCATTGAAAATGATAGCTAACAAGGTAAGCACCTGTTGAAGCAGGTGCTTAAGTGCATGTTGGTAATTCCATCCGCACCCAGAGCCTTTTTGGACTTTTGATTTCTAATGAGAAAAGAGATTTCATCATTATACACTGTGACGGGGTCGGCGGTGATGGGACGAGTCCCTGCTGAGGACTTCGTTCTCCACCGCCTGGATGTGGGAGGGATCCGCGGGTTGCGTGCTGGGCGAGCATTGTGAGGCAATGCTGTCAGCGAAGCATTCGGCTTTCTCTTCGCCTTCGAAGGTATTAGTGCCGTCGGAACGAGTGAGAGGAGGAACGTGAGAGGCGGCGTCTACGCGTAAGGCTCGCGACATTCTATTACACGCTTGGTGGGGCGGGGAGATATTCTCCATGAACCCATCTGAGCGTCTCGGAGATCCGCGAGGCAAGACCTAACTTTACGTTGTAGCTGATTCGCAGCTGTTCTATAGGTGGGCTCCGGAGAGCCGCGTTCTTAGCTTTAATAAGATTGCTAATGGCTAAGGGAAGCGTGGGTTTGCCTTGCTTAGCAACCTTTTCGTTATCACTGATGGCCGAGTTGATAGCAACAGTGAGGGAATGGACTAACGAGTCTATTTTGTCTCGAGAGTCGGGCGAGATCGCGAGCGGAGAGTTCGAGGCCTCTAAGGCTGAAACTAACGTATTTTATTTATTTAACATTCACAATCTTATTTTCCACAGATCTTAATTTATATACGAACAGTAATACTTACAAATTGAATTCTACATCCAATAACGGATTTACATTATACCTATTTAAATATCCGCATAGAGCAATTAATGAGTTAAAACGAAATTTAAAAAAGTATTATTAGTAACATATTTTTAAAGCCTTTCCAGTTGGTAAAGGTCTTAGGAGACGTAACGTTGTCGTTGCCTAGTACGAGGGAGAGAGGGCGATGATCGGAGCCTAAGTCATCGAGCGGATAGACCTGAGATCGAGGTTGATATGCTTTACTATCGCAAAATCGAGGATGTTGGGAGAGTGGTTCGGGTTGTCGGGATAATGAGAGGGAGTGACGGGAGAAATGACGTCTAAATCGAGTGACTCAGTGATGTTAAGGTGCACGACACCGCTGGTGTTGGTAGCTAGGCACTTCCAGTTAGTAGGTATGCTTGGAGTTGAAGTCCCCGAACATAATGATTGAACGGCCGAGGTCGAGAATGGCCTCAAAGTCGCTACGGATAGGTCTGGTGCCACTAGGTATGTAGATTGAAGCTATGATGACGGTCGGATGACCTGTCATAGTCAACCTACACACAGTGGCCTCCATGTTGAGGAGAGGATACACAATCATACAAATGCCTATTTCTACCAGGATGTCTTCCTTGGACTAACACTGACTACTAAAACATCAATGAAAAGAAGAACCATGTTCACAAAATAATTTGTATACCCAATATTAAGCCATTGTACACAGACATAATTACTTTGCGATAGTTGTCTATGCTAAAAATAGCTGATATGACACAATTATGATGGTAAGACAGCTTTAAACCACAAAACAATTTTAATTTTCACATACTTTAATACTGGCTTGTTTCTAAATTATGTTTCCAATTTTTCATAAACTACCCATGTCTTGTCTACCAAGTAACCACAAAAAAAACAACAATGCATTTATGTCATATAAAAGTATAATATTTATCACAATAAGAAATCATAATAAGTTAAAATTTATACTTTAACCCATGTAACCAACAATGAAATTAATTAATAACTATTTACACTTTCTACAGAGGCTTTCAAAATTAATCAATAAGATTTGACTTCATTGATGCTTGTTTCAGACTGATAGCATAGTCTTCTTCCACTTGAGTCTTTGCTGAATATATTACATCATTGATTCCAACTCCATCATAACTGCATCCTATTAGAGTAATCGGTAAATTATGCTTTTGAATATACTGCCTTATTTTCTCAACACGCTCATAATGACCTATTATATATTGTGGAATGCATTTTTGTAAAATATTTACATTAGAGGCCTCCGGGATTTCTTTAATGTTCAAAATATTTCTTATTTCTTTCATGGCTATCCCATACAATTCTTTTTCTGTTACATTTTTGCCAAATTTGTCCTCAAACCATCTTCCACCCATCATCACAGTCAGCACTGTGCCATTCTGGTCAGGAATGCAACAAGAGTCAAACACTACTCCCAGAATGGGAGAGTTTTCTATTGGAGGTACAAGGAAACCAAATGCTGGAGTAATTAGTGACCCAGATGAAAAATACAAATTGACAATGCCAACTGTTACAAAGGGGATTGATTTCAAGTTTTCAGCTAATGCTGGATGCTGTTTTTCCACTAAATTTGCTAAATTATATGCTGGAATTGAAGCATAAACATGAGCTGCAGCAGTGTTTCCATTGGTAGATTTTAAAATAACATTTCCTGAATCAACAAACTCTATTTCGTTAACCTTACAGTTCAAATTGACATTTACATTTTGTTCTTTTAAATAATCATTCAATGTGTTTGGAAACTTTTGTAGACCCCCTTTTATGGTATAAACATTCCATTTTTCTTCCTTAGCTCTTACAGCTAACTCACTTAGAGTCATTTCAGAAGGAGTTTTAGTTTTAAAAATAGAGCTTATTAGTCCCTTAACCACACCACCATGTGATTGCTCCCACTCAAACAGTGTTTTCATTAAGAATTTAACAGATATTTCTTTAGCATCACCAGCACAGATTCCACAAATCATTGGTGAAATAGCATAATCAGCTATTTCTTTACCAAAACGTCGTTCAACAAAATTGTAAATGGAGTCATCTTTCATTTCCTTCTGGGGCTGTTTTAAATCATTGAATAATGCGTAAATCAAAGGTTTTGTGAAAGGTCTGCTTTTTTGAAAAACACTTAATAGACTTGAAGGTAACACATGCAAGCTGCGATGAGCGTAAATCATTCTATTCTTGGCTGCTGGATGATCTGGAGTTATGGCTGAAATATGCTCACTGAGACCTAAATCCTGCATCATATTTAAAGTGTTAAGGCCCGTCACCCCTTTTGGCCTGATAGTTCGAGGGCCTTGTTCAAAAGTGTAATCTTTGGTCTTGATAGTTTTAATCCATCCTCCGCATACACCGGTTGCTTCCAAAACAAATATTCTAATATTATTGTTCGAGCTAATGTTACTTTTTAATAAGTAATACGCTGTTGAAAGACCGCCCAAACCTCCTCCCAATATTGCAGCCATTCTGAAAAATAATTACTTTTTCAAAGTTTTTTCTTCGTAAACAAAATAGATAGCACAAGTTAGAACTTGATAATATTATTTTAATATTCTTAGGTTACGTTATAAACTCGTTGTTGACAAAACAAAATAGGTACCTACCAACCAGAACAATGACAGTGTGACGGACGTTGACAATCAGCTGATTCGATTATTTTAACTGATTTGCTGCGTTCCGTTTGCCGATTACAGCGCTCACACCCGTTCCGATTCGTTTGAGCACGCTAAAAGTGATATTGGTGCTATTGCAATCGGAACTGTAAATAGCGCGGTAACATTCTGATTGTTCGTCGAGTAAGTCTTAAGTTATAATTTCATTAAGATCTTTGACCCTGAATGAAGCAGTAGCCATTTTTTAACATTATTACCAAAAAAAATTAATAAGCTAGCTTTTATAATCTTTAATCGACTAATAAAACATCAACAAAGTAACGTCATGTGGAAAACACCCCACTGTAAAAACTTCTGCATAAGTTTATCTGCCAAAGGTCATATCTTGAACATCTTGTCACTCGATGTTGCTGCTAGGTTATTGTCCACAAGATGGAGGTTTCTTTTTATATCTCGAGACTGATGCCTTGATAAAGCCTTTGCTAGTAGTTCCACGCCTACATCTTCATCTAGGGACCAGTACATGGGTTCTCGGGGTAGCTTGTGATATCCCGATAAAATCAAAACACCTAAAATCGTTTTCAGATCGTAGGAGTCCACTTGAAAATCGTCTCTATTATTTTGATTAGCATAATGTTTACTATTATTATATCGATGATTTCTGAATCAAAAATCTTCTCAAAGATTTGAACAGGAGTAAGACTCTTTAGTTCTTCACAAACAGCGTTAGTATATGACTGCGAGATGGAAGAGTAAGTAGGGATACATTTCCTCCATTTCGGAACTGAATTAGAACGAGGGGTTTCATCTTGACATCTCTTTTTTGCTGCCAGCGGTTCATCATCGCTATCATCCCCCTCACTTTCGACGTTATATCTTGAGGTATAAAACATGTAGCAATTTCTTCCTCTGCACCCTCTTCTTCGTCCGTCAATGCACTGAGATCAGGTGGCCAAATCACACATCATCACTCACTTCACGAAGAACAGCATCAAGTGCCTCCTCAAGCCCCTGTAGCTCATACGAGCAGCAAACCGCTCTATGCTCATTGTAACAGATCTAAAAAAAGGCTATTTTATGTATGTATGTTGTCATTGTACTCAATTGGGTACAGTAAAATTGACATGGTCGTAGATCTATATCATTTAGAGTTAATTGATATATTTTTTTATAATTTTAACGAAAAAGCTAACTTTTGAATCATTATTCACTACCATTCAATACCATTGTATTGTAAATATTCAAATAAATGTTCACTTACCTGTACGTTGTTTTCGTGACACAACCTCAACCGACAATATGTATTAAAAAAAATTACCCGCAAAATATTTGTAAATATCAAAGAACCAATGTCTGTAAACTATTAGGTCTTTACCTATGAAATTGCCGTCTTTCACGAAATAAATGAAGCGTAATTTTTTTATATATTTTTTATTTCTATTAATCAAAATAATCACCCATGCAATCAATGCATCTTTGCCAACGCATTGGTAGCTTATTGATGCCTTTCTTGAAGAAATCAGCTGGACGGGAGGCAACAAATTCTTCAAAGGCATTTTGTACTGCCTCTCGGGTATTGAATTTTTTTCCCGCCAAGAAGTTATCCAAATTCTGGAAAAAGTAGAAGTCTGTAGGCGCAAGGTCTGGTGAGTACGGCGGATGACGGAGAACTTCCAACCCCAACTCTTGTAGCTTGGAGACCGTCTGCTGTGCAGTATGAGGTCGCGCGTTGTCGTGCAGGAGCAGTGGAGCCGAACGATTGACCAAAGCTGGTTGGAGACGTGCGAGCTTCTCCATCATTGTGTTCAGTTCTTCACAGTACACATCTGCAGTAATGCTTGTCCCGTTTGGCAAGAAGCTGTGATGAATTACACCCGCGTTAGACCACCAAACAGCGTGACCATCACTTTTCTAGGGGTAAGTTTTCGTTTAGGGCATTGTTTGGGTGCTGAACCAGGGTCCAACCAACTTGCTGAGCGCTTACGATTGTCAAACAGGATCCATTTCTCGTCACAAGTAACAATGTGGTTCAGAATTCCTTCATTTGTATGCCTGCTGAGCAGTGCAAGGCACGTCTCCACGCGTACTCCGCGCTGGCGGTCATTGAGTTCGTGGGGTACCCATTTGTCAAGCTTTTTTACCTTGCCAATTTGACGCAAATGGACCAATATTGTTTTGATGCTAACGTCGAAAGCTGCTGCTAATTCAGCCGTGGATTGAGTTTCATCAGCTTCCACAATTGCCTTTAATTCGTCATTGTCGACCAAAGTTTTCGGACCACCACGGGGTTCATTTTTCAGGTCAAAATTTCCAGAACGGAAGCGGGTAAACCAATAACGGGTGGTGCGTTCATTTGTAGCGTTCGCTCCGTAAACGTCGTTGATGTTGCGTGCCGCTTGTGCCACTTTGCTGCCACCACGGTACTCATACTCCATAATTACTCGAATTTTTAACTTATCCATGTTGACCAAAAATGTTTGAATGCTTTGAAAACAAAACACTAACTATTAAACAAATGACGATTTTAGAAAAAGAATTCCATGTTTGTCAAATAAAATTAATTTGAAATTAGAATTATCAGTCAAAAAAAAAAAATTTTTCATTTGAAATGGCCAGTACGGCTAAACGGCAGTTTCATAGGTAAAGACCTATTATTATTACCAAACTGCCCTCTTTGAAATTTTGATAACTCACTCATACGTCAAAAAATATGGGTGTACCCAATTGCGCACAGTGATTTCTAATCGGTTAAGTACATTCCTACTTACCTAGCAACTCTAAGTATCTAAAAAAATTGTAAGACTTATTTTATTGATTCCTAATACTTAAATAATGTTTCTATTTTTGCAATATCTTGTTTTATTTGCCTAAATAAAGTAATAGGTAGGTTATAATTATATTTCTACAAAGAAACAGAACAAATTTCATTATGTAGGTAGACGTGAGCTTAAAAAATCTTAACTCCACTTCAACTACGTTCTGCTCAAATTAGTTACTTAGAAAACTTCGTAAATCCATGTTCACCAAAATAAATTAATTTTATTTCAAATATAATCGCAAAAATAGATTTCCTAGTCAATTTTAGATAAATGTTCATTGTTACATTAATAACTTTTCTAACAAAAAATTAAAATAATCAGTTTTTACTTGCTCCTGTAAAGTTTACCCAGATGGAGATACGAATTTTGATAATTAGGCCGACGATAACAAATTTTACAACTACAAATTAGTCAAGAACACACAGAGCTTAAGAATATGTCTTTCAGCTCGCCTTTCGGGTTATAGTGAACCTTAAAAAAAATACATTTATTTCGTAAGTAACTTATTGTATTTGCATCCACTTGGATTTATAATTTTTGTTCCATTGCGACAGCAGTACGTAAACAGAAAAACGGATGAAAAATTATCGTACATACATGGTTACGTGGTTACAAAAAGAAATCAAAGGAAAGTTAATATTTGTAGTCACAGGACTTGAAGGAACTTGACAGGAAGGATCATCGCAGGGTGTCAGGTTTTTCGGTAGGCGGTTATTTACGTAGCGGTGATTTTGCACATTTTCAGTAAAACGGTTTTTAATTATTTTTAATTTCGGCGTAGCTTGGAAACGAGCACGCGATCCTCCTGATAGTATGAGGTAAATCTGATCCGCGGACTTTTCGCGTATAAGCTAACTTGGGTTTTAAAGCCAGTTTCTATTTTTTTCATGAATTTATTTTATTTCACTTTAGAAATTATTTAGAAATTATGAAATTTTAGAAATTATGCTTTTAGGATTGGGAATTCATATTTTGATATTCTTGTTAAAATAAACAAACTCGGCTCGAACTTTCCACAATCAGTCCTTGAAGAACCTCTGGATTTCATCATCAGAAACTCTCCGTTATGTGTAATATGTTTTATTCGGCAAGACAAACCCAAAGAGCCCAGACATGATGTGGATACTACAAGGGGCCAACTAAGTAAGCCAGATTTTCATCACTAAAATCATAACCACATGAGCCCAAATCGATCGAAAGTATTCTTTTACATAGCTGTACATGCTGTTCAACATTGAGGAGATCCGTTGTCACGCCAGGTCACGTCAGAGACCTGTGAAATATTGACCTATAAACTTGTATTAATAAACCTCATTTTGGCTTGCCAAAAGTTTACAAAATGTCTTTATAAGCCTTTTAAATTTCACTGGACTTTGTGGCCTAGCGCTGAGGGCGCTTAGCCGGAGCTTAAACTACTCCTACATACAATTTGAGGGTGTCCGTCGTTTGGATATTTGGGGGGAGGGAGACTTGCCGATCTAATAGAATAAGAATAATTTTGTATAGACATAAAGAGTACCTACGCTGTAAATTTATTTTGAAAAAATACACCCGTGAAGTTTCTTACCAGTTCTTCTTCACGAAGGTTTTTTTTCGAACTGGTGGTAGAGTCATGTTTTATTTGACGTCAATAAAAACAAGTAATTGCAAATGTTGAGAAATAAATATTTGAATTTGAATTTGATACGCTTAAGGGCACCCGAGAGGGCACGGACCTCGGCTTAGGATGTCGTATATTGAAACTACCACTGGTTTGGAAGGGTCCAATTCGATATTCGTCTTACGATATTCATAGTGTAATATCTCAAAATTGTGTGTGGGATGGATCGCTATCACTTAGTGTTATAATAACATAACCAAATTAAAAAACTGCAATTGTCAAAAACTAGAGTGTAGTTGGATGAGTCCTAGGTATCCATGTGGTGTAACTATAAGCTTTGTTATTTTTGTTCATTTTTTGTAACAGTCATAACGGTGAAATGTACCATAGTCAGGTAGGTTTTATAACAATTGCGAAGCCATTCACATGTAGAATTT
The DNA here is from genome assembly GCA_923062675.1 of Marasmarcha lunaedactyla. NCBI lineage: Eukaryota > Metazoa > Arthropoda > Insecta > Lepidoptera > Pterophoridae > Marasmarcha > Marasmarcha lunaedactyla. The sequence continues at coordinate 6,167,039 of OV281344.1, forward strand.
TTGGGCATTTGGAACTGATCTCTATTCAATACACAATTGCTCACCGCGCGTGGTTGGTCTATCAATAATAATAATAATAAATATTTCTAACATTCACACCACATTATCTAGCCCAAATTAAGTATCATTAAGAACTTGTGCTATGGATACTAGATAACAGATAAATAAACTTTAGAAATATATAAACACACATAGTTTTTTTTTATATATAAATATTAGAAATAAACATACATACACATCCTTGACTAGAAAGAAAATATAATATAATATCTGCTCCTACCAGGATTCGAACCCGGGACCTCTTGCATGGAAGGCAAGGCTACTTACCTCCATACCAAACAGGCCGTCGAATCAATAATGGCTTTGGTCACTAAAACCGGTGTTTATATAACACTGGCATGTCCACTGTAGGGACTAATGGCTGCAGCCGACTTCCATGGACCCTAGTAAAATCTTTTCCTGTGGTTAGCCGGTAACTCAATTAAAATATCCGTCTATCGTTGTCAATCTCAATAATGGTTTGAGAGACCCATACCTATGTAGTATTGCCTAAGCAAAGCAATGTTGATTAGTTTTAAACAAGTAAGTACCGTACTGAGGAAATACGCCGGAACATAACCTAATTATTAGGTCTTTACCTATGAAATTGCCGTTTTTCACGAAATAAATGAAGCGTAATTTTTTTATATATTTTTTATTTCTATTATTCAAAATAATCACCCATGCAATCAATGCATCTTTGCCAACGCATTGGTAGCTTATTGATGCCTTTCTTGAAGAAATCAGCTGGACGGGAGGCAACCAATTCTTCAAAGGCATTTTGTACTGCCTCTCGGGTATTGATTTTTTTTCCCGCCAAGAAGTTATCCAAATTCTGGAAAAAGTAGAAGTCTGTAGGCGCAAGGTCTGGTGAGTACGGCGGATGACGGAGAACTTCCAACCCCAACTCTTGTAGCTTGGAGACCGTCTGCTGTGCAGTATGAGGTCGCGCGTTGTCGTGCAGGAGCAGTGGAGCCGAACGATTAACCAAAGCTGGTTGGAGACGTGCGAGCTTCTCCATCATTGTGTTCAGTTCTTCACAGTACACATCTGCAGTAATGCTTGTCCCGTTTGGCAAGAAGCTGTGATGAGTTACACCCGCGTTAGACCACCAAACAGTGACCATCACTTTTCACTCGGGGTACGTTTTCGTTTAGGGCATTGTTTGGGTGCTGAACCAGGGTCCAACCAACTTGCTGAGCGCTTACGATTGTCAAACAGGATCCATTTCTCGTCACAAGTAACAATGCGGTTCAGAATTCCTTCATTTGTATGCCTGCTGAGCAGTGCAAGGCACGTCTCCACGCGTACTTCGCGCTGGCGGTCATCGAGTTCGTGGGGTACACATTTGTCAAGCTTTTTTACCTTGCCAATTTGACACAAATGGACCAATATTGTTTTGATGCTAACGTCGAAAGCTGCTGCTAATTCAGCCGTGGATTGAGTTTCATCAGTTTCCACAATTGGACGACCACGGGGTTCATTTTTCAGGTCAAAATTCCCAGAACGGAAGCGGGTAAACCAATAACGTGTGGTGCGTTCGTTTTTAGTGTTCGCTCCGTAAACGTCGTTGATGTTGCGTGCCACTTGTGCTGCTTTGCTGCCACGACGGTACTCATACTCCATAATTACTCGAATTTTTAACTTATCCATGATGACGAAAAATGTTCGAATGCGTTGAAAACAAAACACTAACTATTAAACAAATGACGATTTTAGAAAAAGAATTCCATGTTTGTCAAATAAAATTAATTTGAAATTAGAATTATCAGTCAAAAAAAAAAAATTTTTCATTTGAAATGGCCAGTACGGCAAAACGGCAGTTTCATAGGTAAAGACCTATTATTACACGGACTCTTACCGAGTTACTCTACACGTAACCTAATTGAATGACAATCTTACTCATTCGACTCACAGTGATGTACCTACAGCATGAAGCACAATACCTAGTTACGTACATGAATCGTAGCTGAGCTTTCCTTCATTGATAATTTTTATAGTTTCAGTACCTTACAGAAACAGTTTGTAGAGAACTACAAATCAACAATACTTTAAAGGTTTGGCAAAATTTGTATTCTCAGTAAATTGGGTAAATAATAAATAATTACTAGGTAAATTAAATAAATATAGAGTATAGTGTATATAAACTATTTATTCAAAGTTGTTAACCGGTTTTATATGGCTGGTATACACGAGTAAAGTAGTTAAGTTGCTTAATAATTGTTAACTAAATTTTTTGTTAAAATTTCGTGTAAATAGTCAGTTCAGCGACAAGTGATAAGTTAAAATTTAGTATGCAAAATGATTAGATGAGTAGATTTTAAGATTCATTCTATTTTTCGGTTAAGTAGTAAGCGAGCTTCTCACTTCGCAAGAGCTCGCACTTATTCGAATTTCTCTTTTTTTTTAAATTTCAGAGTGAAGCTTAGACTTTACTTAAAATTTGTTGAACAATATTTTAAATACGAATGCTTCTGGAATATATAGAATTTTATTACCGCAACAAATTCTTCTTCAGAGAAGAATTTATCCTTTACTTTCATCACCTTTCATCTTATAATCATCAGTTTATTGAAGTTTACAACATTGCACTTGGACACACAAGCGCAATGTTGTAACTTGAAGTTTAGTTAAAATTTTGTAACTACTTAACTACTTAATACGTGTAGACCGCGCATTAGCTACACAACATATTATCAATCGTTTTATAGAATGTTGCTCTATGCTTCACAGAGCAGTGATTACACTCTCTTTGCCACAGAGAATTAAATCCAAGAGGCCACAGATGTGTCATGGTGAGATAAAGATACCCAATTTCACAGCAATTTGCACAAGATGGCTGCCGCCGCTTATCACATTGTAGTGACAAAGAAGGTAGAGAAATGTAGAGACCAAACTGTTGCATATTTTCAATGCATTTTCTCTGGGTGGATAGTTGACTAGGCTGTTACCACACCAATCGATCGTCCGTAGATCGACGTCGATCGATTGGTGTGGTAATACCCTTAATAATCACTGGAGGGATATCAGCCTCTCCCAACTCACGGGTGGTGTCAGACAATTGTAGGCCATCACGCCTACTGCGGGTTGGCAGACTACATATACCTTCATTTAAATTTATAGGTGCATGGGATTATTTTACTACTAAATTACCAACTCAGGGGTGGTGTCAGACAATTATAGGCCATCACGCCTACTGCGACGTCGATCGGTCGACGTCGACTGTTCTATTCTAATCGATTGGTGTGGTAACACCCTAAGAAGGAGAATTTTGTTAGTTTTCCAAAAAAAATTTTTCGTTTCTATCGTTGCATGGTGAATTATTTAGGTAGCAAACTGGTCTTGTTTTTATATTTACAAATCTGATTAACCAACGTCCTACTACTAGGAGTAGATAAGAATTTTAAACATCTTGGAAGCGATTTGATGTACCTATTAAACAAGGAGAATGTGAACTATATATTTTAAGCCCCTCAAAAGCCGTCAACGAATTAAAGTGTAAAAGTCTTTTCAACTTTAGCTATCAATTTTTTTTCTTTGAACCGAGTAAATAATAATTTTGTACCGGTTCATATTTTTATTACCAAGTCTTATTATCGTTCATTTGAAATAAATTTAAATTTATAGTAAGTAATAAATAAGTGATTTATTAACTTGAAACCGAAATAAATATTGTTTATTTTAATAATGGGAACCTGTACTGTTTTAATTGAACAACATCATAACCTAAGATTTTGCTTGTCATATAATGTTGAATTAATTCAAGAGTGCATTTTTCATTTTCTTAGTTAGAATTTAAAATATGTTTGCACCAAGTTTGTATAACGTACTTGTTATGTATAACATAATCTTTATAAGGCAAAGACATATCAAGGTAAGTGAGGTATGTCGATTGAACTACCAGATCTTTTTAGGAAGATTTCAACATTCGAATCGATTGTTTCCACAGAAGTTCTAATATAGAGAAATAGCTCCTATGCGAGCCGGTAGCGCGAGCCAAGCGTAGGTTCTATAGGCCTGAATGATTGGTTAAAATTATTTGCGCGTATTAGCTATTAGCAAGAAGTACGCAGCAATAATGTAGCATAATGGCACTGCAAATAAATACAAACAAAGGTATTCTTTTTTCATTCATTATAAGTTCTGTGTTGTTGCGTATTTATAACATTGAAACCCACTTTCATATCCACACTTTCAACGTTATTCAAGTTTTAAAGCCCGCTTAAACTTAAGTTCATAAAATAGTCAAAATACTACTTTTGTTAGGACAACAGTACAAGGTAAGTACTAAGTAGATAGGTAAGGTTAGAAAATCAGCTGAGTTTGTCAAAAAAATATTTATTGACAAACTGTACTACTCTACCCAGTTCTCAACTCCAGGAGCTACCCTTATAAATGCGCTACCAAGAGTTTAAACTCCTTCATAGCTGAATAGGCTATCCCTAAACAAGCACATAAAAATGAGCGACTCCACTCGACACAAAACCTGTGACAAAAAACTTAAAACAGCAGAATTAAAATTAAAAAAAGTTATGAGCAAAATCAGTTCTTTAAACTTAAGCGATGCAGTCATTTCCCAAATTGACTTACCTCCCACAATTGCGAAATTCGGTTTGAAAGATAAGTTTAATGGGAAAGGAAAATCTTTCTTATACGTTCTGTTCATTTTCGCTGTGAGCTATGGCGCATATTGGATTTATTCTTCCGTGACATCGCAAGTAAGTACCTTTACATACACCTACTCGCGTAACCAACATTATCTAACTGGTTTAAATTTACATTTCTTGCATTAAACAGTAAGGAAATAAAAATATATTTAATTAATATGGCGCTGGATAATTCCATTTTCTTCTTTTCTTGAAATGCGGTAGCTTAGTGGTCGTAGGCAAACTTGAAGTGCAGTTTCGAAGCCTACCTGGAATAAAACATGTGACTTCAAAACAGCTTAAATATTTCTTTTTGTTTTCTTTATTGCTATAGGTAGATTAAATATAGCTGTTAATTCTTTTTTTTTATATTATATTTTGAGTCATTCTTGCAATGTCCAAAGCGCAATACTTATCACAGGCGACCTCACACTTTGTCTAGAATTTTTGGTGGTTTATTATTAATTATTATTCATGGTTTCATGAATTCGCGATTGTTTGAAGGTTGTTAAGTAGCTGTGAATTATAAACAAGTATTGATCCCTTTTTGAGTAAGAAAGAAAGGAAGCAAGGACTACAAGTGATTTGTCAATATTATTCGTCCATCCTCGCCATTTCTCTAACAATAAATAAAGTTTTATGACTTTAGTTTCTACTTAATTTATTTTTTTACAATTTGTATACAGAAGTATACTACAAACGTAAGTAAAAATGGTAAACAAAGTACAAGGTGCAGTTTATTTCTAAGAGAAAACTCTTCCAACTGACCTGAGAATGGAGACTGTGATAAGAAGCAAAATTAGTGCGTGCCAAATATAATTCTACCAATATATATTTACATATATATTACATAGTTAATTACTATACACTACATAATTTTTAAATATATGCCTGCATCGACAACATGAATACGTACAGCAATAATATAAGTGCTAATGTTCACTCTTTGAGCATGAGATAAGTAAATTAACATCATGAAGACAATAATACGGGGATAGAAGAGAAGCAGCAACGGCCAAGTGGCGTAGTGGCTAGTAGCCCTGTCTCATAAGCCGGAGGTACCAGGTTCGAGTCCTGGCCGGGGCATTTATTTGTGTGATGAACACAGATGTTTGTTCTCGGGTCATGGTGGTTTATATTTATATAATTTATGTCTATTCTGGGTTCCCCCAGTTCACTGTATGGTTATCCACAAGACAAGCTCTGCTTACTTTGGGGCCTTACAGTTGTCTGGGAAAAAAACGTTAACAAATTAAATTTGAGATGGGTAATATTCTCCTTCTCGCTTCTTAAACAAGGAAACGTATTTTGTATGTATTGATGAAGAACATGTGACTTTGTGTAATGTGTAATAACATCTCGCAAGAAATATGCTAAAATGGCAATGATTTAGTTGTACTCATTACTAATTAAATATACTTAACACTCAGAGATGCTTCCTCGCTGTACCGTCAGCGTTGCAACCTCTCTTCCGACCTCCAGAAGATTGCTCCATGTGTATTGGCATCACAAATGTGACCAGGTTAGCCAACATTACGCCACGGGAGTTTGAAGACAACTTCGCATACAGCACTGCTCCTGTAATCGTTGTTGATGCTATGGTCGGCTGGAAGGCTCTACAGGTAAGGTGTCTAGCTCGATGGACGAAATTGTTTTGAGTCTGCATTTATTGTGCTTGTTACAGTATACTTACCGATACATTGTTTTTCCAGGAATTCAACTTTAAATTTTTCGCAGATTTCTACCAAAACACCAAGATGGGGAAACAAATAAATGATTGTTCCTTCTTCCCCTACAAATCTGGCTTGGATTCATTAAGCGAAGTTTTTAGCATGGGCGAGGCTCGGGCTAATTTATCTGGAGAGCCCTGGTATGTGGGCTGGAGTACGTGCTACGACGAGGAGACGAAGAAGTTGAGGTCTTATTATAATAGACCATATTTCCTACCAAAGACGGCGGAGAGTGATATGGTTGATTGGATTTTCATAGGCGGTCCCGGTCAAGGTGCTCATATGCATGTAAGTATGATATGCTAGTAATACTAATGTAGGCATTTTCCTATTTATTTACCATTTCTTGTCATATCCCAATAAACAAACCATAAAATAATCAATTTCAAGTAATAGCAGGGGCATGTAAGCCGACATGGAAACTTATAATATTATTTAGGTAGACTCTTATTTGTGTTGAAACAGATAGTTCTTTGACCATATACCTGATATCCGTACAACTGTAATGCCGGGTATCCGAGCGAACGTTTTGATTTTCGGGTGCACTGGGGACGTACGAAATGTTGGGCAGCTAAGGGCGGGTTCGGGTCTTTTCTCCTAAGAGAGATTGTGTAAATTGCATCGGTAAAAGACAATTGCCTTTGATCGGTAATAGACAAATTTATGACCGTGACTTACATGTGTCATATTTGCGGTTTGCTTAAAACTACAAAATACGCAAAATTGACACAGATTTTCTTGTTTTTTAAGATTTATTGAGTACCTTGCTATCTTTCGCCACATTCGAATTTAGCAAAAAAGGTTTTTCGAAAAGTAGCTTAGTCTTAGAGAGAATTCAGGAGATTCGTTTTTATTTGAAAATAATTGTTAAGATTTGTTTTGTAAGAAATTTAAGCGAGAGTCAGTCACCGCCAAACTCATCAAATACCAACTTAACCAATTCAAACCACCTGGCTCTGGCGGTCGACATAATAGGATATCTATTCCAAAAGAGAACGGGGTTCAAAATGTTAACAGCAATTGGCATAATTGTGTGTACAGGGCAAGTCTCACACGGGGTTCTGGAAATGACTGCGGTACTCGATTCAAATTCAAACCTGGACTGTGCAAAGAATTCGTTCGGAATTGAAGTAACATTGGACTATTGAGATGATGTCCAGTCTCTTCTTCTTCTATTCGTTTGATTGATCTTAAGCAACTCATCTGCGCAGGTAGACTCCGTTCAGCACATGTCGTGGCAGGCGCAGATCCGAGGCCGCAAGCAGTGGCAGCTGGCGCCTCCACCAGAGTGCCTGTACCATTGCAGCTGGATCACCTTCACTGTATATCCAGGGGAGATATGTCAGTGCTTTGCCTGACGTTATGTGTAATTCAATAAGATTTGTTGAATCCTTTTTTATTGTGAATGGCCAGGCATTTATATTTCATCTCACCTGGACGAAAGACACCATGAAGAAGAGGATCGCACACGTCTGTTCCAGAGGTATCTATCCACTCTACGTTTGAAAGCTCCAGGCTTAAATATATCTGGGAAAACAGTTAGCTATGTAATGCAGGCTATTAATGTAGCTAATGTAAAAACTATGCAAAATACCCTAATAAAAGAAATAGGATCTATTACTATTTTTTATTAGGTAGCTCTGTGTTAGTTCCAAATTTTAATGTGATGACAAAGAATAATTTCAAAAAACTCAAACTCAAACTCAAAACATTTCCTGAATTAGTTGGTATTTCGTTAGTAGGTATTACTGATCTAAGTAGCATGAATAACTCTCTAAGCAGACTCTGATTAGAACTTTTTGCATTGCAAGGAAATAACAACGCAACTTGGCCAAATAAAAAAAATTGCGTCAGTCACTGTTATGCTAAAAAGTTAGCGCTGGGATTTGAGAATGAAACAAAGGTGCACTTTCGCTTCGTGTTCAGTGCGCTTAAAGGAATTGCATTGTTATTACTAGCTATATACCGATTATTAAATAGATTCATATGGAACAGTTTTATAAAGTTTTAGTAAGACTATTTTTAAGTGTTCAAATCCATGTAATTGTTTCAGTGGTAGTGGACACCAACCGCTGGTATCACAGAACCAACGTGCTGCCTGGAGATATCAGCATCACGATCGGAGCTGAATATGACTAAGTCATAAGAAGTGTCAAAACTAAATAATACTTTAATTACTTAGGTTCTAATTAAATTACGTAGGAAACATTCTATCGTAAATGTTGCGAAGAGATTGCCTAACCTATCTTCTTTATTGCAAATTTAATGTGTGTGCTTATTAATCTGCGTCCTATATATTTATTACTTCTACCTAAAAATTTTGATATCCATATAGCTTTGGCTTATCCATCCATTGGCTTATCCATATAGAAAAGCCAATGTAGAAAGCACAATAAAGTGCTGTCATAGAAAATAAAGATGCAAGAAAATGGTTAAACATAGACACTCAATGATAGTCTCCTGGGTCACGGTGCGATATTGGATCTATCCGGCATTGATTAAGTCCAGCCGAAGCTAGTTTAGCATTATTCGCCGTTATAAGAATGACAAAATTGAATACATAAATAGACATATGAATCGCACCGTCTCTCGCACACATTCTTCGCACGCATCTTAAGCTGCCATCGCTCGCAAGTCTCCCATTATAGTGATTTTAGCCCGGGAGGTAGGTTGCATTTTGGACAATGATCTTACGCCGATTGCTTGCTATCTTTTTCAATAGATCTCGAATGACTTACAACTGAACCAAGTGTCAGCTGCCGCACCCGCGGTGGGTGTGCAATCGGGAAGTTGCGGAAGTGTTAAAAAAAATTAAAGTGATAGTAGGCCGGCTGAAAATTTTTCCATAAATAGTTGTTATCATACTGAGCTGAAAAAAAATCGTCAACTGCATCGTGGAGGGGGTACTATGGAGCAGCTGCCCGCATGGACTTGTACAAAACAATCGTAAAATCAAGTTATATTACGCCGCATGAAATTTAACAACGTGATTCTTTAAATAATTAAGAGTAAATATACAACAATCAGCTGCGTGGAAAGCGTCGGTGGAAAGGCCGTCAGCTGACGCAGTAAAGATGCAGATTATTCGAGCAATGCAACGAATTTTTTCACATTATATTTTTGTCTTCCTTTATTTTGAACGAAATATAATATGAAATAATATCGAGTGTTAAATGAAATTAACATAAACTAAACTAAAGCTCATATTTTTTTTTAAAAATGTCGAATAATTGAGAACTTTGCAGAAGTTATTCGTTATCAATGGTATCTCTATGGTAATTTTATTGTTTTCTGATGCATCTCTTCCGAGTTGTCCGAACTGGCCACGAAGTTGTTCTCTTCTTCTTGATCGGGTTCTAGAGTTCAATTCTCTTCACCATCATTTTGTAAATGAACATGTTAATCATCAAAATCAGGCTACCAGAAATATACAAGCTCCAAGAAAGTGTCATCGATAAAAATCCATACCGCCAATATTTTCACTGGTGTCCGCAAAGTACGGTTGTTTCAAAATGAACCATCGCCTACTACGAAAGGGAAGGAAAAATGTTGGTCGCCAGTTTTTGTTCCTTAACGGAGTATTATCATCAAGTCCCTCAAGAAACCGTGTTACTTCTTCTTGTTCCCTTAAATTAAAAACCAGCTCAAGGGACACAGTTTTCATCGCCAGAAGATGTACTGCATTGCGTTCGAAAAGGCCGTTGAGGAAATAAATAGAATTTAAATATTTATTTCTCAACATTGACGTCAAATAAAGCATGACTCTACCACCAGTTCGGGAAATAGTAAAAATCCAAAATATGCAGATGACGTCACACCGCGGTTGAATCAGAAAAAAACCTGTCCTATTATGTCATTTTACACTGACGTATCTTTCTAACCATGTTGTAGCCTATGTTGTATGTACCGGTAGTTTGTGTTGTGTAGAGTTAAAAAAATTTTTTTTCAAATTTATATTAACAGCAAACATTGTCCTACACTAATAAAATATAATTGGTACAAAAAAAACCTTTGCCAATTTGTATGTCTGTGATGTTACTGGATAACTTAACTGGCTTATTTTAACAATTATTTTACCGTTTGAAGGTAAAGGGAGTAATAGAGAGTTCAATAAACGAATTTACTAAACTTGATTAGAATATGAAACCTAACAAATATTTCTACTGACTGTCAAAATGATTTTTTTTCTATGTTGGGTAAATGGATATCTATTTTATGACCCACGTTGTTAAGTCACTTCTGGTGAAAATATTTTGTTCTTTAAAATCAAAATTAAGTATGAAAACGTACATATTTCACCAAATAAAAAAAATACAAAGTTTGTGAGATCTCTGCTAAAAACCTAAATGCATATTCTGTTTTGGAAACTTTCTTTTAAGTTTACATAGTGGTACATTAGTAAAGGTTCCTAAGCCATAGCGTATGGATTACTTATAACCGGTTTACACGCGTTAAGTGGTTAAGTAGGTAACTAAATTTTAAGTTAAGTTGCGTGTAAACAATTCAGTTAGGTGACAAGTGGTAACTTCAAATTTAGTACGCAAGCGATTAAGTAGATTAGGATTAATTCTATTTTTCGTATAAGTAGGTGGGCGGGGCTTCTCACTTAACACGTTTGGACGTGATTTTTTAGTTAAGTGCATAAGTTGACAAAGCTGGTGGCGGCAAGAGCTCGTATTTATGTCGCATTTACTCTTTTTTTTTAAACGTCGGAGTGGAGGAAGTTTAGTTTCAACTTTAAAATTTGTTGAAGAATATTTAAAACAGATATGATTGTAGAATAAAAATTTAGAAAAGAACATACTCTAGTAAAGATTTTAATTTCCGAATAAAATACTTCTCTGAATTTGTCCCAAATCACATTTACCACATATCTAAGCACAGAATTGACGAATTCCTTGAGATTTATAACAGCTAATCTTCATTGAACTTATGAACTTAATCCGTTTGGACACACAAGTGATATGTAGTCACTTAAAATTTAGTTACCAACTTAACCACTTAACGCGTGTAAACCAGCCATTAGTTGCAGTAAGGACGTGAAATCGGAAATAAAATTAACATCTGCTATAAATACAACATTTTTATTGAATCCTTTACACAGATACTCATGCATGTACCTTTTGAACAGCTGTTGGAATGACAATAACAGGCTATTCATGAAGCATAAACACCATTTACATAAGTTCGTATATAGATAGTAGATAATACAATTACAACTTTAAATTTTTCATATTAATTTTAATATTTGAAGCTATAACGAGGATGTACTTATCCATATATAAAAGGTTAAATCTATGAAATAAAATATAAAGAGAGCCTGCTATGAAAAATTAAGTACAATAAGGTATTTTCACAAATAAGAAAGGAATAAAATAATTTTATGCATTTATTTCCATATAAAAAGACCTAGCAAAATATAAAACTCAATATTATAACCTTCGTTTGAGAAATACATATACAAAATGCTGGAAGCTAATTACAACATTTATTACAATTTATACACAGTAATTGATTAACACTGAATTCTACGTTTTCTCGTTAGACCACTGGACAGCTGTATAAGCATTCAGAAATAATGACTTTCAAAATACTACTCAAATACTTCATGTTACACGTTATATAACATTTAATAAATAAGCAACTTTCGGAAAGTGTTTCTATTTTAATCTCAGAATTGGATTCTAATACACAAAAGTTCAAAACATTATTCTTACTTCCATACATCTTTGCCTAATGCCTACGTTCATCCCGCTCGCACGTGTTGAGTTTAAGTATGTGCGAGAGAGACAGATAGTTGTTTGTTTACTCCTCTGCTGTGCCGGCGGAGTCGAGAATAATCTCGAAAGAGAATGGTTGGAATAAGTAACCCTCGCCAGCGTAGAATTTGCTTTGGAATTCCACCCTGTAGTACAAGAAATGTTAGTAAATGAAGTATTTAGAATTGGTCATACACAGTACAAGTAAATGCTACGAAAATCAATTTATTTGCAAAACTAAGGTCAAAAACTTTTATTGAGCTTAGTTTTGCAAGTAATAATTCTTATTATTTTAACGCTACGTTATTTGAAATATTGTCTTGCATTCAGTATTCCTATAAGCTCAACGAATTAATAAAATACTTACCAATGCAATCTCAATGTGTGTAGGAAAGCGGAAAGCCCCTCCATTAGAACTAGAATGGACACCGAGATAGCCGCCCAGCCCGCGAACACGACATACAGGAATAAGCCCCCTTCGTAATCCCGGGACATGAGACCTGGAATTCATGGTACATTTAACATGAGGATGAATAGGTCGCGTGCTTAGTTCGTTTTTTTTTACAAACTTGAAGTCATGGTCAATTGATGCAAGATGTGTGACAACACACGTTTACGTAAACCAAAATTTCTACTTTCAACAAATTTTATAAGATAAAGATAGTAAAACAATTGCAGAAAAAATGTTTTATCTTATAACAAATTTGTAATCAATCTAATTAACATAGAAGTCATTAAACCTCGTGTGCTAATATTACAAACACTAAAATGAGTTTATTTGTTACTCTTGCGTGACGTATCTCTCGGCTATCTCGGCCGAATTTTTCATACTCAACCTTAGTGGAAGAGTACAGAAAAGACAACTGCAAAAAGTTATATAGTTTTTTTCTAATACTTAAGGCTGGTGCTTCTCGACTTAAGATCCCGGGTTCCATCCCAGTGGCACTATGTACTGATGAGTTCCTGCAACGTACCTTCAAGAAGTCAAGTGCTCTAATGTTGAAGGAAAACACCGTAAAATCCCACACTCAATCTAGATAACTTCGAGAGTATGTGTGTCAGTAGGCAAGCATGTCGAACTATAAACTCTCTGAGAGCACTATTTAGTTCGATGGGGCCGATGTTCCTGTGGGATTATCAAGCTATTGTAAAATAAATATTTACCTTTCCTAAGCAACATATTCCAAGCGACCTCCGCCAATTGTGCGTGGGCCAAAGACAAGGCCCACAAACGTAGGTACGAGGCGGTGTGCGATATGCTTCCAAGCACATATTCTATTGTGTGGATCGCCTGGAAACAAACATTTTATGAAAATGTGTGGTTTTTGTTATAATTGATCCTGAAAAAACGAATAAAATAATAATAACTTTGTTTCAATTGTTTTCACATGCTCGTAATTATTGATAAAGACTTTGATGTACTGTAGGTTCTAAGGGATGGCGATACGTGGGAAAAGGCAAAAAGAGGTAACTTTTCAGAAATAACGGAGACACACACAGTTCAGTCAAGCAAAATTATGAAAAAGTACAAAAGTATTCAAGCAGCTAAGGATGGAGCTACCATAGACAGTATATCATATCAACAAATCTAAGTAATTGATTAACACTACTTCTGTTAGCACAAGTAAGACATTTTTAAGCAAATTATAAAAAAAAAGCCAATAAATTACCTGATGAATAAAAACTTCAGTGATATCTTCGTCGTTATGTCCTGAGGCCGGAACAACGGCGCCGCCGGCGGCTCCGTTCTCTGTCCCTTCAATAGTTTGATGGCCTTGTCTCTGTAAATAATATCAATTATAGGTTTATATACTTATAGGCCAAATGCTGCGAAAAAACGTGAGATATAACATAAACTAAAGGAACCTTTTATCTGTATTTGTTGGATTTAGAATGTAACATGTACAATCAAACTGAACCCAAAGTAGCAATTACAAAACATTGTTTGTGTTAATGTTAATTAAATAAGATGTTACATCTTTAAAATTATAGTAATCAGATTTCTTACCGCAAGCTGTCCGAAGCCGCAGTAAAATTCAAAATCATTAAAGTTCGTTTATTTACACAAAATAGTACATAATTATAAGTGTACAGGTAATTTCAAATATTTTTTTGTGTTCTTGAACATTACTTATTGACTACATTAAACCATTAACGGTAATTTTTTTCGTAATATTATAAAAAATAAAACTATATTACAACGTAAGGCTGGCAAACATAAAGGACATTAAACCGCCTACGTCATACCTGGCCACTCCCTGTCTTCTATGGCAACGAGATAACATCAGCTGAACCTCTTTACACAACCATACGTTCCTATTTTATTTTTAAAGTACCTATTTAATAAAGAGTATGTATATATTATTCATGAATGAATATGGAAAGGTATAACTCACAGCTTTTTCCTTCTGTTCCTTCATGATGAAATAAGGCTTTCCGAACAACATCACTGGGACGCACAATAGAGCTACAATCACGAACAACTGAAAGAAAGTAAATTTTTAAGTTAACTTTCATATTACACCAAGTTTAGGTTTCTACAGATGCGGGTGAATGTTAAGTCTGTTCACTTAGACAGTGTCGGTACGCCTTATGGGTATTGTAAAAAAACATGAACAAATAATACACATATTACACAATATATGAGTGTGTAATTATTCTACGTCACCCAAAATGTCATCGCTTCGATGGAAAACGCCTGATTCACTTGCAGGTGCACGCCACACGAGGCACCCTTTTACAAGAAGTGGCACATGCCAAAGGCGAACAGAAGGTAAGTGGTTATGGTTTTTATTTTAAAAAACATTTAATTAGGTCTCGTCTATATTATTATTAGATCCCGCGCAGTTTCCCGCGTAACTGCCGATTCCGCGGACTTGCAAGATAAAATATATTTTTAAATTTAATTAAAAACACGGTCTAACACTTTCAGAGCTTATTAATGACATATAAACAAACAAATATTTCCATTTTATAAATTATACTACGATTAACGTAATAATAATTATTATAATAAATCCTCAGACCACACCAAGTGTATGGCCCAAAAATAAGCAGAGCTTGTTGTGGATGACCATACAGCGAACTGGGGAGGAACCCATAACAAACATACAATATATATAAATGACATCTGTGTTCATCAGACAAATGAATGCCCTGACCAGGAGTCGAACCTCGGACCTCTAGCGTACGAGACAGGGTTACTAACGCCTACGCCACTCGGCTGTCAATGTGTCTATACTAATCCTTTCCTATTTTTAGTTTATATTAATGATCTGCCATCGGTCGTTAAGAATCAATGCGAGGTCATATTGTTTGCTGACGATACTTCCTTCTTGTTTAAAATCAAAAGACATGAAATTGACTATCGAGCGGTGAACAAATGCATCTCCAACACAGAGCAGTGGTTCTCAGCTAATAATTTGCTCCTCAATGAAAAAAAAACGAAATGTGTTAAATTTACATTGCCAAATGTCAAACAGGTAAACACAAACATTGTAGTTAAGAGCCAGGAACTGACTCCTGTAAACTCAACTGTATTTCTGGGCATAACCTTAGACGCCAAACTGCAGTGGGGACCGCATGTTGATGGTTTAGCGAAAAGGCTTGGCTCTGCCGCATATGCTGTTAAAAAAATTAGACAAATTTCAAATGAAACAACTGCTCGATTAGTCTATTTTGGTTACTTCCACAGCCTCATGACATATGGTATTCTGCTGTGGGGGAGTGCTGCCGACATCGATGCTATATTTATTCTGCAGAAAAGGGCTGTTCGCGCAATCTATCAGCTCGGTCCAAGGGTGTCACTTAGAAGTAAATTTAAGGAAATAAATATTCTTACCTTCCATTCACAATATATTTTAGAAAATTTAATGTATGTTAAAAAGAACATAACCTTGTTCAAAAGAAAAAAAGATCTGCACAATGTTAACACAAGAGGAAGAAATATGCTGGCAGCTCATAATAGCAGGCTTCATAAAGTCACTAACTCATTCATGGGTCAATGTATACGCTTTTATAATAAGGTTCCTGAGGATATCCAAGGTCTTCCTGTTGACAAATTCAAAGAAACTATAAAGGAGAAGTTGTGTGCTAGAGCATATTATAAACTATCCGATTATTTGGATGATAAAAGCCCTTGGGTATAATTCCCTCATTAACAGGATTGTACTAGTATTTGTAACAAAGCATGTGTAATGTGTCTGTTTGTGCGATGAGTTCTTCGTCCCGATGAATATCTAAAGCGTCATTGTCACTAAAGTACGTCTTCTTATGGTAGCGTCGGGTGACGGGTCGCTCACTTCCCTCTAATATGGTTGAGGAGGGCGATGGCTGGATCCCGCGTTAACTCGTGAACGGGTGCCGTTTGAGGGTGTTCGTCGTTTGGATACTTGGGGGGAGGGAGACTTGCCGGGCTAACAGATGCAGAAAAGAATAATTTTGTATAGACATAAAGAGACTCTGTAAATTTATTTTGAAAAAAATATACCCGTGAAGTTTCTTGCCAGTTCTTCTTCACGAAGGTTTTTTTTCGAACTGGTGGTAGAATCATGTTTTATTTGACGTCAATAAGAACAAGTAATTGTCAATGTTGAGAAATAAATATTTCATTTCAAATATTTCATTTCATTTCATTTCATTTCAATATAGTTAGGCGCTTATAAACAAAGATTTTGCTAAGCGAATCTACACCTTATCTACCCTTGACCAAAGTTTTTCGTAAAGTATAAACATATAAAAATTCTTTCGTTTTAATCTCTCAGCAGAAGAAAGCCACTTTTTTCACAGAATATTTTTACGGGATCGGGAACTACGTGGGCGGAAGCACGATACTCCTTAATATAAATGAGTTTTAAGATGTTTCCCCTAATTCAAAATTGCGTATTCGTAATGAATATAGCCTAATTTCACGGTTTACTTATGAAGATATATGTTTAACTTGTATTGGTTGTAAAGCAAACATTTTAACGGAAATATTTAATGATTTCCTGAATTTAATTAATGATTCTGTAAGAATGTTTTATACTGAAGAAATTACCTTCTGTATAAACATTTGTCCTGCGAACATGACTTGGTCACACTGAGGTCTGTTGTTGGGGTCTGTTTTGAACAACATCATGTTAATGAACGTAATCAGGATAGAGGGCGCGCAGAATGCTGAAGTTTTCACAATTTCTGTAACAAAAAGTATTTATTATCAGTTGTCAACTGTATGCCTAATTTATGTTGTACACATTTTTGAAAAAAGCTCTGTTTAAAAGTTGAAGTTTATACTTTAGAACTTTCATTAGGAGTTCTTAACCAATAATTAAATTAAATATTAAGAATTTTTTAGTATTACATAGTAGCTGTATTTTCAATATAATATGTTTTACAATACCCATTGTTTCTCAGTCTTATATGTAATTCATTCAAGATCGTGAAGCAAGTCAAGTGGCACAAATATTAGTTTTATTTTTATTCACAGAAGAACCTTGTTAATTTATTTTAAATACATACAATGTCCTGTTCGAATAACCCTTGGAAACCCGTCCCAGCCTTAATTTTTAACTTTTCCTTATACAAAAATATTCACAGATATTTCTTTATAGAAAAATAAATCTGACTTCAATGACTTACCCGGCTCTTGGCTGCCAAAGTGGGGCGGCGTTGAACCGTAAGAGGTCCATTTAATGAACATCAGCAGCACCATGTAGAAGAAAAGCAACACCAGGAACATTATTTGAGGGATGAACTCTACATAGATGCTAATACGACGCTTGAAGTACCTGGAAATAACAAACAAAAATTAAATGCCCACAAATAATAAAGATAATAGGATAATTTTAAAAATTGTGAGCCTGTTATTGGCGGACTGTTAAGGCAATTAAATACTAACAATTGTAAATTAGACCCAAGTGCCTTTGGCTATGTGAAAAAAAAGTATTTAAAATTTTGGCTTATACGTTAATAAAATAATTTAAATTATTAAAGGCTTAAGTCCATAGTGTTTGAGCCGTCGGCCGATGATGTTTCAGCATATAATACCGTCATGATTATTTTTAATAGATTGACTATACAGTCATAAACCATATTTAAAAGGTTATTGAACTAACTTTTTTGTTTTTGGTATTTAAATTAAATAATGAAGTCAAAGGAAATCTTACGTACAACACTAGAGTCACGTGTCCAAAATCTTAATTAGAATATAGAAAGAAGACACATTTATACATAAGACTAACCTAAAGGCTTTTAAAGGAAGAGGTCTGTACCCGCGACAATTCGAGGAGGTCTCAAAATGCGAGAAACTGACGCTACTGAGCCACATTATCTCTCGACCCGAAGCGAGTGTTTGTCGCGTTTAGACTTCACACAAGGAAAATCAAAAAAGTAAATAAAATGGGAAGTAAAAATCTAAAAAAAAGGAAAACCGAAAGAGCTAATCCACTTGTTGCAAAATAACAAATTGGATTGACGTATTTGAATTTTGAAGTTTGGTGATAGGGATCCCGAACTAAAAAAAATAAAACTCACAAAAAGTTATAGTTGCAATCGAAATAATGCTTTGCAAGATTAAACAATTAACATAATTAAGTTTGTAATATGTTTTTGATTTTATTTATTTAGTTTTAAATGTATACTTTATGTTTACTTTATTGTTCATGAAAAGCTTTATGCCTTTATCTTTAGAATAAGCCACCAGCAAAACTTCTTTTGCATTGAATCGGTAACTCCAACGTTGTGCAGCTATTGTATGGAGACTCCTCAGGTTTTGTTTCTTATTAATTGAGATAATTTTATTGGGAAATATTTTAGTTCTGATACTTTTTCTAATAATCATTTACATAAATGATACGAATTATCGTGCATTCCATTCGTCCATTAAGTGCTGAAACATAAAGCTTACTGACGGCCTAAAATGGACTTAACCCTTTATTTATTTATTTATTAAATTTAAAAAATATTAAATATTTTTGGCAACGTCGATGCACCAACAGCATAGTGTTGTAACTTTAACACATTGATAATTAAAGTAGTAATAAGTATAAATGCTTCACACCACGAGGGCGCGCGGCGCTATGTGCGCTATGCAACTTAGCTTTATGTGGCGGCCGCCATCTTGTCAGTCACAGTCCTCATGGCTGTGGTGTGCGTGCACGATCACTACATTTGCCACGCACACACAGTTGCTGCATACTGTATATACAAGCTTAACGCAACATAGAGCCGCGCGCACAAATAACTCGAAGTAGATATACTATATCCGTATATGCGAGCGAAGTCGCTGGCAAAAGCTAAATAAAATTCAATCATAAATAATTGTACATACCCACAGTAAGAGAAGTTATATAAGCGAAGTTATTAATTAATTTGTTCATAAAAGACACTTACAAATGATTCCACAAGGACATGCAGACTCCAAACAACATGTGGAAAACTCCGATGATAATTGAAATCTTCATTTTGTATGCATTCATAAAGATGATCTTGTTTGCCTCAGCAAGCTGTAATAAAAATGAGTAACCGCAATAAGTATATCTGAGAAAATGATTGTATTCATTAAAAATAACTAATCATAATTAAATTTTTATTTACATTTTGAATAACTTTACTATAAACACACAGAAAATCCCCTTACGATAAAATAAACTGAGAAAACAACTATTTTTATTTACATTTTTATGTACTGGCACAAACCAGCGATGTTACCTAATCATTACCTCAATGTGTCCATTATCAAGATTTTCATAACAGCAAAAATGTAACTGATTTAAAAAACTTCTATGCAATGAATAAATGTAAACATGTATGTTCTCACCTGCCACACAGGATCAATACCAAACGGATACGGCGTCTGAGTGTAATCCCACGAATCAGGGTTCAACTGCAGTAACTTATTCTCCCGTAGCGTAGAAACATTATAGTTATTCCTCCAAGATGACCCGAACATGTTCAGACTCTTCGAGAAAATATCGTTGTATATCAACCCAGTGTACATCGAGAATAAACCCATGAGGAGAATAATGTATCGTCCGCCGAAGAATATACTCCAGATCTGGAAAAGAAGATTATACTTTAGGTTTTATTTTAATATATAAAAGGAGGACAGAACTCATCGAAATCCGTTAATTAAAGTAGCCATAATACAACCAATCATAATTTCGCTTTATTCAAATTTAAACAAAATAAGTGTAGATTTCAGGGAATTTGAGGTGACATGTACAACTTATTATCAATATTTTTTGCTTCTATATTTGATTTAGATAATCTATAAATTTTGTATGCAGTGCAAAATTATCAATAACGTTTACCAACATTGTGTGCCTTAAAAAAATCAACATTTTTCAAAATTTACATTTTATAAAAACAACAAAACAATGTTATTCTTAAAAGCATTTTATCTAAAACTTACCCATTAACGAAGTTAATACTAAGTTGATCATACAAACTTAACAAAAAAAAATATAACTTTAAAAATATAACTATAAAAAAATATAAACGGTATTGCTTTAAAACTGGTTAGGCGCAGGTGGAGTTGAGTGTACACTGCAAATACTTATTTTTAAGTTCGGCGCTTCTCACCTCACTATCAATTTTCTTAGCCTGCAGCGGTTTCTCCTTGTAACACATCCAGAACCCGAAAGCGGCCATCAGTGCTCCGTGGCCCAGGTCGCCGAACATCACAGCAAATAGGAAGGGGAATGTTATTATTGTGTATGGAGCTGGAAATAAACAAAATTTGATTAGTTATATTTTCTAGTTACGAAATTATAAGATACAAAGAAAATTGGCTGGTGGGGTTAAATTTGATAATCATTCTCATGTGAATGATGTGAAAGTGAGATTGTAGTTTTGTAACAGTTTCACGGTTTGTGTACTACAACAATTGTCACGGAATTGTGCATACACGTCGCAGGAATACAGCAATTTCATAGGGTTTCCTATCCAGAAAAAATAGGTACCGTTGTAAGGGAATCCCATAGCAAAATAAACTTTATTCACGTAAAAGTCGCGCTGCCGGTAAGATTTTGGGATAAAATCGTTGTATTTAAAAATTCTTACAAATTAGACATTTATTATATTAGTAGATTATTATGGTATTAACAAAGGAATAACTAACCTGGGTTAACCTCTCTATAAGTAGCGACACCGTAAGCATAGATCAAGTTTTGGAAGGCTGAAGTAAATTTATTAGTTCTGTTGTAAGTGGGCGGATCTTCTGCGGTTTCCATACGATTCAGGATGGGAGGCACAGAGCTGCCACTGCGTTCCTAGAAGAAATATAATAAGGTTTTGATTTAATGACATATCATAAAAATATTTCTGGACACATTACATAAGGATAACCTTTGTACAAAATTTCATGTTTCTAGATTCACTGTTACAGATTCACAAATACCTGTCGGCCGTACCGTGTATTAAGTAGGTACATAAGGAGAATGTTACAAAGCAAAAGCGTTATAGGAATTATAAAAAACGATAGGACTATTAATAAATCCTTCAATGTGTTATGTATCTATGTGGTACATGTGACACTTCAGGGATTTATTTCTTACTAGCGACCCGCCCGCCCCGGCTTCGCACGGGTCTATGTCATTGCATTTTAAATCTGTAATATCTTCGAAAATATTCATTTAAATTACACGTTGTAATATACGTTTATCTATATTACATGCACAATGTATTTAAGGTACTTAATTGGATAAGGATTAATGCTGTATTGCTTAAAGTCGATTCGAAATAAGCCATTATTTCGCGTAAAAAGTAAAGGATAAAAAAGGGTTATTGTGGGTTACCCCTAAGAGATAGACATATACCACCGCAGACTTTTTTGTAGACCTTTTTAAGGTGTACAATACTGTAGCATATTATTTTGATCTATCTCGTAGGGTTCAGCCAGCGTTTGCAATGTAAGCGCAGAAAAAAAGTGTTTATTTACGACATCACATTAGAAACCTCTAAGATTATCAATGTTCCTCTACTATATTATGCATGTATTATACATATAAACCTTCCCCTTGAACCACTCTATTTATTTTAAAAAAAAGCATCAAAATCCGTTGCGTAGTTTGAAAGATCTAAGCATACATAGGGACAGACAGACAGCGGGAAGCGACTTTGTTTTATACTATGTAGTGACGTGGTAAGCCCGAGGGGTGAATATACTTTACACTTTGAAAATTTAGTAAATAATTAACCATAAAATTACTTACCGTTCCCCTCCTCAAAGCCAACTGTATGGTCTCCATATCCAACGCCGGGACCCAGCACTCAGCAATCAGACATTTCTGGGTCACATCCAAATTGAACAGGTTCAACGTATGATAGATGGCCTTGATCTTGCGCACTTTGACAAACCAGTTCTTTATGTTCTTTGCTGCGGCGACGAGCACGCGGTGGCGGTGGTCTTGGGTTTGACCTAGGACCTGTGGGAAAAAAGAGTTAATAATGTGAGAGTAAGGAAATTTATAGATTGAAAGTAGTGTATAGTGAATGTCATCCTACTTCTTTTTCTGTAGTCGCACACTACGGTGTATATACCATAAAAGGAGAGGGGCGCGGCTTCGTAGATGGCGCTCACTGTAGGCTCCTACACTTAACTGTTCAATGCTCAAATTCAATGGTCAGGACTCAGTTTATTTCTATTTGCCGTCAAAATTCCAAAAAGTTACAAAATGGCGTATACGATAATCCAGGCTACAAACGTTTGAGCTAGTGTAACAAACAAATGTTAACATTCATAATGTTAGTGATTTCTTTGACATTATGATTTTCGAATTACGGATTTCGAAAGAAACATAATTCGAAAACGTTATTTTAAATTTCAAACGCATATTCATCGATTCTAAAAAAAAAGTCATCTGCTTATTAAGTTATTAAGTAAACAAGCTACGTTTAATAAATTATTCGTTTTTGATTATTTAAATTGTAGGCACAACAGTATCTTCTTTATTATTATTATTTGAGAATTTAAAGTGGAATTCTAACTTTTGTTATTAAATCTAATTGGCAGACTTCAAGAAAAAAAAACCAATCACAGCGTATTCAGCGAAAATTTATGAAAAATTTATATTATTGAGGTAGCAAGATTTTGCACAAACAAACTTGTGCATGGTTGTGTCTCTAGCCAGGTTCAAACCAGAAGTCTGGTTCGTTTTAGCACAGACTAGTAAATAACTACCTATAGACTAACCATGTCTAACAAAATTTTGTGATTTGAAAAATAGTTTAAGATAGAGAGATGGCGTTAGTTGTATTAGATTTACAATTTATTTAAAAGATATGTCCCAAAATGCAAGGAGTCTAGGCCAGGTCTTTGTACACTTTATCAAAAAATAGTTTAAGATGCTTAGAACACTTTTTGATTGATAAATTGTTATTAAAACACTTTGTTTACTGGTAGGAAATGAAATTGTTCATTTTTAGTGTGCAACACAAACAAAAAACATCATGGCGGAAAAAATGTCATTTTGACAGCTAAGGTTTACTTACATCTTTTTGTTTTGTGTATCGAGTAGTATCGATTATGGCATTAAGCCCAAGAATTGAATTGCATTGTTTTGTGTATTTTTAGCTTATTTAATAGTTGTAAAGTTATAAAGAAACCGAAAAACAAACTCAAGCGCAACGAACAATCAAACACACAGACAACTATCAATGTGATGTGAATGAAGTGTGCTGTGAGTGAGGTGGCTATCCCCTCTGCTTAGTGGACTAACTTTACTTGACAACTTCCGTCATAGGAAAGACTCATTGTCAATGTTGCCCGCTAAAACGAACACAAATAACGTTGACTTTTTTATTTTCTTACCATCTAACCACTAATTAAATCAAATTATTTGTATTTTTTCTATAATTACCATTTATTTGTCAATTTTTTTAGATGGTGTACAAAGACCTAGCCTAGGTTGTGACATTTCCTTTAGTCAAAATAATACGTAAAAAACTTAAGATGGCGCTATTTACAAAATCATTTGATATTTCATTGCAAGTGCAAGTGACTACAGTAGGTATCAGGCGACAACAGACGTTGTCAGCTAGTGCATTGTATTATTTGATGATGCTATGTTGCCGCTCTTATAATTCAGTAACAGAAAACTTTATAACACCCAGGATATTATTTGCAGTGTCACGGGGTTACTGTATTGCCAGTATATAATTTTTCCCACAAAAAAATGCATTCATCTACACAGTTTGTTCTTATCTGCCTTATCATAATAAAACGAATTTCGGTGCATTTAATTAATAGGTCTTTTATATTTTACTTTATTTCTTGACATCGATAAAAATTATGTCTTAATAAGTGCATATTTTTTTATTTATAATGCATATAACTCATAATTATTTTGCAGTAGTTAAAAAAATATTTTCTTGCTGGATGTATAAAAATTGTGAAATATTTTGTAAATATTGTTTTTAGACACTTATTAAAAAAACTGTTCCTTATTAGAAATATTGTAAAGTGAAAATTATATTTTAAGGTAGTGGTAATTAGGAACACTTTGTTCAGTCCATGCATAATTTTTACATTACATATATTTGGTATTTTGTTTTATATAGCTAGTCTGCATTACCAAATAAAACTGTATTTAAACATAATGAAGAGCCGTCTCCTGTAAAACAGCTCTTCCTAGCTCAGGAGACAAGGATCATTTATAATTGTTATTCTGTATTTATTTGGATAATAAAGATTATTAAAGATTATTATCCATCAACTTTTTTTGTTCTTTTTATGGCAACATTTTATTTGTTTGACAATTTGAATTCTTTGTCGTTGCTATGGGTGTGTGTTTGTTTTGGAACTTTTCCCTGCATTTCTTTGAATTCACAATATTTCTGCTCGCCTACTGTGACTCTTGCAAATTTTATGGACCTTGATTAAGCTTACGTTTTGGCTGCTACATATGTCGTATAACATGTGCGTTTATCACAACTGTGATAATAAAAGCTTTTAAAAAAAAGGTTATTATGGCAATTTAAATAAGGAGGATGGTAGTGCCCAGGCGTCTGAACAAAATAAACTTATACCAGTATGTTTATGGTCCTTTGTAGTTGTTATTTTATCATCTATAAAGTAACCTACTAAAGTAGTATTACCTATTTATATTGAGTAAAATTATCAAAATCAATGATATAAAATGAGGACATTTTCCAATTTCAGGAAAGGAAGAAATCCTACTTGCTAAGGTTTCAGGTTACTTAATAACGCCATCTAGCAGTTTTAGTCCGTATTAATACAAATATTTTGCATTACGTTTCTGGTCAATAATTCATATAAAAATTTAAGACGACAAGGTTGGTCCAGGCTATTTGAGAGTGACATCTAGTAATAGCTTGGATTTTGAGCTTTTTCTGAGTCACGATTTTTTGTATGGAGATGGTCAGTCTATAGTTATTTACTAGTCTCTGGTTTTAGGAAACGGAGGCCACAAAACTTTGTAACACATAAATAATTAAACGCAAATAGGTACTATTTTATCATTGATATCAAAAGGAACAAAATCACCTTTTCTGTCGTATTGATCGATCACTTTATACCAAGAATATGCCAAGAATGATAAAGAAATCACGTTGACAATATGTTATTGTATTTTGGTTCATTTCATAACAAATACGGAAGTGCACTCCAAAAAATTTGCACCAAAATCAGGCTAATTACAGCGTATGTCCAAACCATACCTATACGTGTAATTAATGCATCTTTATCTATAGCAACGACCAAAGTATATCTTTTATTGCAAATAACATACAGCGGACTCGCAGACCACAAAAAATGTTAAAAAATCGGTATACGAACGCGAGATGTATTCTTTCATGCCACTTCATGCATAACCAAGGCCATCGGGTATTAGTAATAAATTAAAGTTTTTCAATTTGTTCACAAATAAGCTTATTGTGTTAAAAATACCCTGTAGGTAAAGCACACACGATGAGCTATGAATCATTAAACACGATAGCTAAGTTATCCATGACACAGAATCGAATACTCAAACATGGACAATGAACATCACGTGACTTGCAATTAACAGGTCCTAAATGCATTTAGTATTCAAATTATTTGAATTTAAATTGGGAATCTTTGTCGTTAAACGGAAGAATTTGCAGCTATCCAATGGATATACAGGAATAATCGCCTCTATGCAATCAATTCAATGTCTCCGTTCGTTTATGAAAATTTCAGGCTTTTCTATTATCTCAATAGTTCGCAGGCATCTCAAATAAAACGGTCGTCGTACGAAGATCTCTATTAAAAGTGTGATACCACACCAATCGATCGATCGATGGTACAATGGAACAGTCGACGTGGTATGGAGTGGTAACACCCTAAGACTTTTATTCAAACAAGTATGTCTAGGGTAAAATTTGCTAAACAGATTTTCGCGGATTTAAATATAGGGCATTGAAGCTGTCAAGGGCCTACAGTGTCTAGCCTACACTACAGTAAGTATCAACCAAATACCTTTTAAAATGTAAGTTTTCATACGATTTTTTATCTTTTTTCTACTCTTCTTATAAAAACAACTGACTATCGTTTCACGCTAATATATAATATTAGAAATAATATGATGTATTATGCATTTTAAAAGCACCACTTCCTAATGAGTTTGCTCATATTTAAATTAAATTTTATTGTATTTCTTAGAATCTTAACGATGACGTTTGATTAGACATGGAATTTTTCCACCAAACGAAATAACCTCGAATGAAGTCTGAAGATGAACGTAAAAAACTTAAGTAAATACTCAGGAAAACCTCTTCAACATTTATCATAATGAGCGGAAAATAATTTTCCGGTTACATTGCACAAATTACTTGGCATCGTTTCGCAAAGTGTGTTATGTTTTAGCTGTAACTTTTGTCACCGCAAACAATTATGTGGATACACTAATCGTAAATAAATCAATATGACATACATTAGGTAGTTTTTAATGAATTATATAAAACAACTTTTAATATAGCTTGCTTATATAAGTCAATATATATTTAGTACATTATGCAAATTAACCTTAATATATGCATAGTTCTAAATTGCACGCATATTACATTCAATAATGACAATAGCACCAATTATTAGGTGCAAAAGAAGATGCGTGTCAGTTGGTTTGTCATTCTGCCATTGCTTTACTGAGAGAGGAAATCCAGAATTTTATTTACTAAGCATAGTTTATGAAACCAAATATAAATTGTGTTCACTGAACAAAAAATATGCTATACCGTAGCGGTAAAACTTGTAGACATTCCTGTGAAGTATTTTATGCAAGCAAAGACACAGGCTAAGTTGATATTCAATATAATGTTTTATAATAAACTATTGAAACTAGTTCATAATTACGTCAAG
This sequence comes from Marasmarcha lunaedactyla, assembly GCA_923062675.1. Classification (NCBI taxonomy): domain Eukaryota; kingdom Metazoa; phylum Arthropoda; class Insecta; order Lepidoptera; family Pterophoridae; genus Marasmarcha; species Marasmarcha lunaedactyla. The sequence continues at coordinate 6,194,532 of OV281344.1, forward strand.
CGGTAAGTTTATCAGGGTTATTATATTAACTTTTAATAAAATATCCATTTATGGATAGTAATTTGAAAACGTAGCAGAGTAATATATATAATGTAAACATATATTGTGACCTCTGATTTGGTCAGTAGCTAACTTCGTATATAAATATTATGTAAGTGATATTTTAGCTTAAAGAACTTGTCACGCTGAGTATGTTCGGCACCCTGCTGTCCCTGCTACGCTCGATTTGCCCAGACTGTAGGACGCAGAACGCATCCAATGTGACAAGTTCTTAAGGGTTTCTGAGCGCAGAACTGAAATAAATTCGCGAACGCAACCTTAACTACACACTGAGTCCCAATATACGCTTACTCTAACTTGGACTTCAGGTTACATTTAACTGTTAAAATGGCAAAATCTAATCCACATTAAATCTTTCATAAAATTTTTCTCTTTGTCTTTTCTTTAGGAGTTTCTTCTCAATAAATCTTTATATTTTAGAACCAGCATAGGTACTAACCGTATTAAGATCTTCAATCCTAGTCATAACTCCCATGGCCATCTCTCTTCTATCAGCCGGGGCTTCAGGACATGGGTACAGGGTTGCGCGGAACCCTTCACAAATCTTCTTCACACGTGTCTTGAGCTGGTCTCCTTGGAAGAAAATGATGAACACCGACTTGTAGACTTGGTCCGACTGGAAAATGAGAAGAAGATTATAGTTTGTATTTAAGTTGATGTTGAAACATTGTTGATTGTGATGATATGTCTTTGATTTACGAGTAAGAATCCCATGTTTGCTGTGAATCATTATATTTTATTATTTTTTATAATATATGCAATCTACAAAACTTGAATAGCTTTATCTGCGTCAACTCTAACACGGTAAGAGTAAACCATTTTGGCATTGTTGCGGAACCCTCTGTATACCTACATAAATTTTACCGCAGGCGATTTTTAAGTGAATCCCAAACGATGACGCACATAATGATTTTGTTTTCACTCGTCCGTTTGTTAACCTGTCACTTCCTACTCAAATGCATCACACTTCAATTTTGAAACACCATCGGGATAGCAATCTCACTTAAGTGCGCACGCCATCTCCAGAGTTGGAAAAAGCAAGACAGTAATACTGTTTCGGTATAAATAATTACATCTGTCTCACTTTTCAAGACGCGTGATTTAAGTGCGGTTTATTATATATCTAAGAGTGGTATTCCAAAACGTGTCCCAAGCTTGTCTATAAATTCAAGTATATTTAGTTCTACAAGCCTTCAAAGAGATTTCGGTTCACTTTTTAAAATACGATTGAAATAAAAACAAATATGATCAACATATCTCCTCTACGCAATTCCTAACTCACCGAAGACGGATCTTCCAAGGGGGTGTCGATCTCAGCCTGTCTCAGGAACACGTTGCCGCGGCAGGCGCGCCACAGCATACGCTCGAAGGCTGGGATCCTCTCTCGCAGGATCACTCCCGCGACAAAACTGGATGTTGATATGGTGTTAGGTGAAAGGGAAGATGTGGACGGACTAGTAGGGATGGATGAATCAAAAAGAGGTAGAGAAGAGGAGTCTTGTAAATATTGTCGTGCCAGATGCCCATCCGAAACATTAGTCTACTTATGCCGCGAGTACACAGGTAACCTGATAATACTAATAATCAGCGTATCAAAGGATGCGTTCCTTCTTAAATGTACCATCTTTTTGATTCCTCACATCATTCACCCAATTTAGAGTTATATAAACTTGAATCAACTGGCAGCAAATCTACGAAAAAGCCCCATTGACAAGGGAAAACTTTTAGCAATACTGTTAACTGTTACGAGTACAAGCCGACATGAAAATATAAGATTTTATGCATAAGCAGTCATGAATGGCATTAAAATTACTTCGTCAATACAAGTTTATAAAACTCTTTCAAACATCTTATCAACATAAAAAAAACAATGAGCTATGTACATTTGCTTATTATATATGTAATTTTATAATGAATCAAGATATGTACAATTTACAAAACAGAGTTAAGTCATATAATTTTCAGAAACGTTCTGTGACCTTACAAAGACATTGAATGAAACGTACCTTAAGAAATCATATTTCTCAAAGAGCGTAGCATATCTGCACTATTGTTTAAATTTGACGCAGATAGCAATTTATTTCTTTCAATTGTCCCATAACGCCTATTTATTTCTATGATGAATCGCATTTATTATTTATATTTATTTAACGTTGAAGCAAACGTTTTATACAGCCGCATTATATGAAAAATTATTAATAAAATAACACCGCGCCCTTTTGCATTATTGAACTTTAATACGAACCGACTAACAGAATACTGTAGATTTTGATGAAAAAAATCTCAAAGGAATCCTAATGATCCAATTTTTCGGCGCTTTGCTGAATGCGCAGCTTAACACGTTCTTTTGACTTTCATGTTATATGAGAGGAATATAGTTAGTACTAGGGAGCGTTGTATGTTAAGATTCGCATTCGAATCACCTGTAGGGCCATCGACCCTAGTGTGCGGGACGATTCATCAAAATCAACTCGTGCTATACAAATACTCTGTTTGGTTAATACTTTAAGCTTTACGACACCTGCCTCCGCTTTTTTGTTATAATACGTCCTATGTTTACTTTCTTAATATGCGAAGTTTACTTTATTCCGGGTTTAGCAGTTTGCAACGTTCAAAACTTTAGCTTTTGCATAATTTTTATACATCTTATTGTCTAGACGAATTGCTTTTGAGCGATAAGACCGCCGATAACTATTCATCAATCTTTTATTATGTGAAAGTTACTGAAAACATTAATAAATATTAACGGCTTTTGTGGCATGTTTACTTGGATAACATTAACTTAGATAATCTCGCGACCTACATAAGTCTTGGTGTTTAATAGACAAACTCTTCCTTTTTCTATAAAGTGTATGTTACGAAGATTTCAAAAAGAATTAATTGACCTATTTTCGACATCAGTTCCGTTGCGCTAATTACACCATTTCTATACCACGCCTGTACGTGATGTATGCCTGAAACGGCAACGACATGCGAAATACACAAATAGTACAGTAACCTTCATCCTGCAGTGATAAAGATCAAATAATATTCGATAATAAACCATACGATGAAGGCAATAAGGTGTATTTTATAAAAGATGTTCTTACACACATTCACCTTTTGTTAAAGATAAGTACGTATGACTGATACAACTCTTTATTTACTTTTCAATTAATCATTACATAAGGCTTTGAATCATTTTTGTAGCACCTACTTGAAAACGTGCCTTTGTTAACTGTTTTTTTTTAATAAAGTAGGAAACACATGGCGCGTCTAAAATTACAATGATCTTTTAAAATGGTTTTGGTCACATATATTGTTTGAGGCGAGGAAAATATAACAATATATTTAGATATCTCATAATTACTCGTAACAATATTATGAATTTATCCTAAACTTGGCTAATGGCCTTATATACATTGGTGGCCAATATAACTCAAATAATTCAGTCTTATTTTAGACAATGTATTAATTAGCATGTACTTTATTATCGATTATGTTGATGTTAATATTATAAAAGGAACCGAGTCATGCTCAGTGGCAAGAAGTGTATTGAAACTACCTTTTAGAGCTGACTCCAAACTTGTAACTTGTAACTATATTTTAAATTGGAGAAATAAATTATAGGTTGGCAGCTGACCCGTAGCGCATGTGCGTCAACTTTGTTTTCATTTTCTATACGATGCTTTTCGATTTTTTTCGGTTCGATTGCTATACGGTGTCTTTGTGAGAGTTACTTAGAATATTGGTCTGATCCAAATCCAAAATGGCCACCCTTGTCAGATGAAAGGTTAGCACCGGGTTAAGTCACCAAGTAGTACCTACACACAGTTTAGTACCTATAGACTAACTGACTTTGTTAACATTCGCTGGTATTTACTATGATTACTTTTTTTTTTTGGAAATGGGCAGTTTATTTGTGGCCCTATTAGCCTTTTCAGTTTCACCGGACTTTGTGGCCTAGCGCCGAGGGCGCTTAGCCGGAACTTAAACTACTCCTACATACGATACGCCCAAGGGCACCCGAGAGGGCACGGACGGCTTAAGACGTCGTATATTGAAACTACCACTGGTTCGGAAGGCCCCTATGATTACATATGACGTGATACATTTCTCAGAAACCGCGGGGTTTCCCCAACAGCTTTACCAGCCTAACAGGCCTAACTGCAGATTCGCTGCTATTTATAACAGTCAAGGGCTCTCCGCATAAAGTGAGTTAAACGAGGAGTATTTCCAGCTGTGACGTCAAAAGTCTTACACCGCTTAATACCTGTCATAATTAGTTTAACTGGATGTGACGAATTATGGAATTTAGTACGTTTGATGCTCTTAGAAAATCTGCAACTATTTTGTCATGGTTTTTCTTTTCTTTTCGTATGGAACAGCTTCAAGTAAGTAAGTACTTCAATAACATAGAAATTAAACGTTTTTGAGTAATACAATTGTCACGAAGCTAGTTTTACCTGCATGTTTTATAGTTTCAATCGCCTCGCCAATGCGCCGGCGCCACGCCGGCGCCAATACTTGTAATCAAAATGGGATTTGGCGATAAAACTTGATAAGCCGTTGCTACAATAATCAATACACAAGTTAAGTTATTAACGTTCCAATTAAGTTCCAAGTCATGTCCAAAATCTGTTCAAAACCATATTATCTACTTTGTTAATTAAAGAGTCTGAATCTGTACTGTGACAGTGTAATCCAACCACCGATAGCTAAGATCCGCTACCAACCGCTATTTAACCTAGGCTACGATCATATTTATTAAAGTATCTTAATCAGTTTTAATAGATTTAGAAAAGAAGAAAATCTTTAGACCAATAAGTAATTAAAATATTACTAACAGTTAAAAAAAATTATGGTGTTTATAGTTCCAAACTGTTTCAGTACGAGTACGAAAACAAATAATTGACACGATTAAAAAAACGAAAAAACAGCCTTTTTGTCTGATAATCAATCAAAATAATTATTAGAAAGATACAAAACGCAAAATATTATATAATATTTATGAACGCTACTTTAACGTAGACATGGATTATATTGAATCGATAAAAGGATTTACAAAACGGATTAGATCGAATTAAAAGTTTTCCATTAAAACATAAAAAAAGATATAGTATTTTCTAGTAAGGACTATAACTAATAGACCACTTCAAACTGACAAAACAACGTAATTGATAGATACTAAGTTTAAAACGTTTCTTTGTACCTATTAGCCGTTTATTAAAGCTTTTAGTTCGGAACATTTATGGAGTGACAAGGATTTCAATCACACCTGAAAAACCATTTACGAAATCCTAAGTTAGTTTTATCAATTAGACAAGTTGTCAAAAGCATTTAATTTTCAGTGTAGTGATCCAACACGTGTCAATATTAGCTTTACACTAAACATTATTTATTTGAAAAACAAATTTTCGCGTAATGTTCAAATTGCCTGTAAATTCTTAAGTCTAACAACATAGCAAACGTGTGGATGTCGACAATAGCGTCTTTTTTAAACAAATAAATCACATTCATTCTATTGTGTGGTTAGAACTGTCGAGACAAAGTCTATTTTCTAATGAACAGTACAATTGCTTTATTTGAAATTCAAGAGTGAAGAAAATGCGAGCGTTCCTTGTGTTTTCCCACGACTTCCGTCATACGACTTCGTTGGAAACAGTAACCTAGTAGGATTGTTACTAGGTTTATATTTATAATGTTCATCTCCAGTGATGTAAGAGCCCGTTCTTGGCATGCGATCAATCAGCCTGCCTCGTCTGGCTACGTATATTTATGTCTCTGGAGAGTGCTACTGCATCGGCGAATCATGAGTATATTTACTTGGAAGCTATAAAATCAAGGAGTCGTTCTGAAGCAACGGCACATTTTCACGTCACTGCCATTTCGCATGACGTCATTAGGGAAAAATTTTGAAGCCTTGCCTGAAATGAACGCATATGCTACATTTCAAAGATATTTATATTATTATCACTTTGGTCGCATTTGCCGTCAAGGCGCTGTGCGTCAATTACGTACGAGGTAATCTGTTCATAGTGTTATACAGGGTGGAAACGATAAGTGAAGTCACTCGATTACTTCGAAACAATACAAGATATTGTTAAACTAATTACTGATCCTGTAAGTCCTTAACAAGTTCTATCAAATTCTACCAATAATGCTAGAAATTTTGGATATAACCTATTTATTTTAAACCCATTATTTATGTAATTTAGTAGAGCTTTTGCAGCACTTTCAGGACCATTATTAAGTTTTTCGATATCTGGTAAAGTTTGAAAATAATCGAGTCTGAATAATCGAGAGAATAACTTATCGTTTTCACCCTGTATAAACGAAAGTCATGAAGTTACAAAAGCATAATTTTCCCTGATAATAAAACAAATCGCTGGAAATAAAGGGAAGTCGTAAATGTTCAACCTCTACTTCGATTCTTTAATCGTAAGATAAAATCATTGGCATAGAAACAAGTGAACGGCGAGTCTAAAACCAAAATAATAAAAAAAATTACTTTATGTAATCAAATTAGACATTCGAATTTGACTATGATTAATTTGCTGTTGATTTTGGCTTAAAACAATTTTCAGTTTATAGCAGGCTCGACAGCTTCGACCAGGCTCACATTCAAATCACCTTACGCATTCCGTGTTGGTTTACGAACGCGAAATCCATATTACGTCAATTATTAAAATAATCAAATCCGAAAAGATATTCGAAAGAGTTATGAGACCAATGTTCGCGTAAGCTTCATGGTCCAAGTTGCCAAGTCCATGCCAAGTTAATCTACTGGTATATTCAAATCCCTACTGTTTTAATTCTTATAAAACCCGAGTTAGAAAAAAAAAGCATGATCAAGATTGGTACCAGTACCTGTAACTGAAACTATACTCGTTGCGTTATTATGTAGTAAGACTTACGGCCACACTCACGATCGTCAAACGGTCACTTAGGACGCTCTTAATTAGCAAAGCAAAATCTACACTTAGGAGTGCCTCAAGTAACCATCTGAGGTCTCTGAGTGCCGCCGTTAACTGTAACTGCAGTTTTATATAACGTGACGTACGATTACCGTAACAAACCTAATCTGTATTCAGGTTACAGTATTTTACTTTGCGAATGTGACGAAATTATTTATACAGAATGCTGACATCCAATAAAACAATATGATAATTTCGCGTACAATTTTCCTTCGAGTTTTACTGGATATAAAAATTCAGTTGCAAATTTTCATTCAATGTCTTTGGGAAAAACGTCAGTATTTTTGAAAATTTCAACGGGATTTTCGCTCAATATAATTTATCTACATATATCTAGGTAAGAATAGACAAACATTTATTCATGGTGTTCATTCGAAAGTCATAAAATTTGCAATAAATTTGTAGTTTATGACAGACCACGCTCGCCGCCGCTTTACAACCTCCAGATAATGTATTAGTTAAGTTAGCCGTAACATATACACATGGAACTATCGATATAGCACTGATACTTATATAAGGAAATATTATTATGAACTTTTAGGATTTTAACGACATTACCCGTATGCTGTTTCAAAATTATCATATCGACCTTAAGCCCAGAAAGCCAGATTTCTTCTCTATAGCTTTGATTTCCCATAACAAATCTTATCAACTGGGTCGCCGCAGATCTTAAGGATGGATATGATATACAGAGGGAGCGCAGGTCGCTTGCTGCACGAGCCAATATGCTGGCCCGCAGATTTGCCAGGTGTTCTAAACAGGTAAAAATAACGCTTTTTAAGGCTTACTGCCAATCTTTTTATACATGCAGTCTGTGGGTCAATTTCAGGAAAAGTGAATACAGCGACCTGCGCGTGCAATATAACAACGCATTCAGGGCGCGTTTGGGGCTGCCGTGGCGGTGTAGTGCGTCGGGAATGTTCGCGGAGGAGCAGACCGACAGTTTCACGGCCATCATGCGCAAACGCTGTGCCTCCCTACTCGATCGCCTCCGCCGCAGCTCCAACACCATCCTCAGCGTGTTCGCTGCAAGGTGGGACTCGCCGATGGATGCAGCTTCACGCGGTTTCACCGTTTTAAGTGTTACGTATTAATTTTAAGTTTACTGACTCGTAGTTATTAAGATCATTGTTACTAACACATCTATGGACTAACTGAAAATAAAGATTTTATTATATAATATTATATTATAAACAAAAATTTCAACGACCTACCAAAACTTAAATAATGAAGGTTAACAAACCCATAACGTCCAGTTTAGCGTATTACAAAAGATAACTATGTCCAATAATCGGTTACATGAAAATTTTACAGTCACGAACATTACTGCTAACCGGTTTAAAGAACTGTAAACGATCAATGAAAAGGCACCTTTCTGTAAAACTCACTGATATAAAAGCTAGTAATCGAAACTTTATAGAAGTATTTTAATAAGACAGGAAGGACAAGTAATGTACGTTCGGGAAAAATGCCTACCGGCAAATATCGTTCGGGTTTTGGCGAGACGAGCCGAGTGAGCCAACCCATACAAAGCCCTAATGGACAAATAGGTGTAGTAGCGTCCCTAACACTATACATTACAAGCAGGAGTGAAGTTCTTGAAAATTTAATGAGAAAGTTATATGAATCTGATTATTCATCTGTAACTGATTCATTTAAATAACACAACACATGTAACTTATATTGGGTACGCATACAAATGTAGCGCATCATGTGTCATGACTCAACGTTGCTAACTCAGATAACTACCTACATATGTATATAGGGTTGGCAATCACTCATTAGTAGAAGTTCAGATGGCTATGTAGATTATTATCATCGTTTATTCACAATAACAATGCTTGTAATTTGTCATTGAAGGTTTTTTTAATACTAAAACACATAGAGGAGCAAGCTAAGGTATGAGGGATAGATGTCACAATAGCCTAATAAACCTAAGGGTGGCAATGCACCCTTTAATTGCACGCCAATGACCTGAATTAAGCGATGAAAATTATTGTTAAAGCACCTTTAGTAACCTACATCACGACAGCTAAGCTCTTAAATTAAGAAGACAATCACAGTATCATCACCACATAAAAAAATTGTGGCAGCCCTATTTATTCATATTATTGGTGTAATTGGCAAAGGAACAATGAACCATGCGGGTATAATATTGAGAGATCATTGAATACAGGATATACAAAATAGCTTACATCGAACGAAGCTAAAGTTAATAATTATTAATTTAAAGGGAACTATGACAAATAATGTCTATCACTTTCTTACACAAGATGTAATGATGAATACATCCGGCTGGATTTAGGAGAATTATAGTTGTCATATGATTTGCTAAAGGTGTCGTTATCATGTAAGTGTTGCTCCTTTTCAAGTAATATGATGATTTATACATCTTTGCAGGTCTAATTTCATGTTAGACCCAGCGGAAACGTCGGCAAAATAAAAGCCAAATAAAGACATCTTTCTACAATCACGTGTCATGAATTGTCAAAGTCAACTAGGTGATTGTCAAACGTGACGTCATGTATTTCCGATACGGACATTATTTGTTTCGGTATTTCATGCCAGTATTTATTTACTTCCCTAAATTACCAAAGTATTGAGCATGTTCTTTTGCAGCGCTTGTTTCGTTTATTAGTAGTAAATGAATGTAGAGGAAGGTACTAGTAGAGGAAGGGGAAGCCCGATTCCGCTCCTTGTTGATTTATTGGTATTCTCTTGAAGAGAACACTGAGCGAAGAACTCTCATACTAGAATTACTGATTCTGTCATATGTATATACGTCACATAAACGCAGTCTGTACATTACATATTTTTATACAATAGTAGAAAAAATTAATGGAGCAACAAAACTCAAATCATTTTATCGATATATAAAATTTAATCATGTAATTAATCATGTAATTTTTTGAAGCCTCGATAGTTTGTATAGGACTAAAAGTTTCTCGCGTTATCGAGTTCCGAACAAATAGGTATGTCATTCACCACAAAATCATGCGAGTATTTTATACAAGGCTATTTACATAAAAATAAATAAATATTTGACGTTGTTCGAATGAACACCACGAACATATGAAAACAAAAGAAAATATAACACTTATTCTAATATATTAATATCTAATACACTCGTACCAAGACGCTGTTAGAATCTTCCAGAAAAAAAATATATTTATTCGTGCTCACAACCTTTTATAACTAAAATAAAGTGTTCCACATGTGTCTAGGAATGCACACCAAAAATTTATACTTACATTAGGATTTTGAAGGTAATAAATAAGTCGAATAAGGATAACTTTTTATGGCCCATATAAAAGGTAAAGGGGTCGGCCCGAGAACGACACAATACATTTTACATTGTACATATCGGTTCCCGTTATCTGGCACTGAGAAGTGACCTAAAAATCCCCTTAACCAAGGCCAAGGTCTGAGGGTTTTAAAACGTTTCGCTTTCCACTTTGTATGAAGGAATTGACATACAATTCGTCAAGGTAAGCGTTTTGCAGCCCACTCCACCTCTTTCATCCAGAAGAATGAGGAAGTGGACAGGCCAACCTCGCCTTTTCCCCGGTCCCAGACCGAACCCTTCCCTAGATGTAGTGACCATATGAAAAAAATTAGGACCCCTTAAGAATTAATAAAAAACGAGCGTGAAAAATTGTGAACACGAGGCACCGTCAAGTAGTGTCCAGCATTTACAGGTAACGCACCTAGTCCATCATCTATTCTTGAAGTCCAGATAAGAACAGTAACATCGAAACAGAAAACATATAAATATTCAAGCAGAAAAATTTCAGAGACAGTGAAGTGTTAGCAAGCATGTGAAAGAAGTGTTTCTATTAGCTACCATCACCCACATTTTTACATGACCATTTTCCGTCATACACTTTATATTTCGTGTTTTTACAACATTCACCATTTAAGTAGGTTTACTTTGTGGAGTAACTCATATGCATTCCAGATAGGTATTACTATAGGTATCTAATATTATAAAACTATTCAGTATTACTAAATACAAATTTTGACATTTGACTTCATAGATTCCATATTCGCCGCACGACACCTATAGAAATCAATTAGATGGCAACAAAGAGACATGCAAATGAGTTAATTCTCGACTGAAGTAACCACTTGAACCACCACACTACCAGCTACAAAATAATTATGTTTTACGAACCAAGGCAGGAATTCCAAGGATTCTTGCTTATCCCGCAAACTATGGGACCAATCAAGGAAAAAATATAGTTTAGCAAAGCGATTTGTGTGTTACTAATTGTTACTAAAGTTACTAATTGAAAACATTTATTTACAGACGCGTTTAATTTTTTTTTCTTTAACATGCAATTTAACATTTAAAACAATATACCTATCTTTATTTGTATTATCAATTTCAATTTGTTCATCTCTTTGTAAAATATCTTTATAAAACTTATCATGCATAAAAAATTTGTTCACATAACAATGTGAATGAGAAAAACATTTACCCTAGATCTGTTAGATATCTTATCGATTCGGAATTTAGAAAACTAGCGTGAACTATTTCATCAATAGTGATTGCAAACGATATCTTTTTTACGGTCTGCCAAAACTGGGTCATCTAAGATATGAATGCCCGCATTCTTTAACTTAAAAACATGGAATTCTGACTTTAGTAAAGGGCATTCTTGGATTATAAATAGCCCTAATAGAGTACAGTTTTAATATGACCTTGTGTCACAAAACAGAATCACTCAACCGTAACAGATAGTCACAACCAATGCGTGTCAACAGTCCCAGTTGTACCGCAATCGACACATCCTTTACTTTACGAAGGTCAAATTCAGACTATTCACAACCAAATCGATACATCGGTGTTCTATACAAGTGAACTGAGTTAATAAAGGTGTAGTTTCGTGTATGTACAGGAATACGTACCCTAGTTGAACGTGGCCCATAGAGCGGGTTGCGTCATCGGGTATGAGGGCGCGCGTCATCGAGTCGGTGGTCGAGCCTCCCTCGTGCTAGCGGACAAACAAACACGTACAGACGTACACACATCGCCCGGGATACGTCACATACCACACACATACCATCCACTTCAACTCCAACTCTCTGTTGTAGGAAAAAAAGTAGCGCCAACGCGTTACTCTCAACATATCTCTGTGTGTGCTCGTAAAACACCTACTTCTACTCAAAAGCTAGTTCGTTTGTTAGTTTGTGGCTACTTTAACTCGTGTTTTCATTACAGTGTTCAACAACATAACTAAATAAGGTAATAAAATAAAAGAAACGACACTTAAATCAAACACAGTCGTGAAGTTCTAGTCTACTTAAAAATTAAGACAAAATAATAAAATGGCATGCATAAAATTACTTACAGAAAGCATGATTCAATGTAGATTAAAATTAAAGGAAGACAACGAATGAGTTTCGATAACGTCCCGTGCACACCCACCGTCCGCACAATCCTTAACACCGATGGACTTCAAAAATAAATTATGTTCCGATTTGTTAGTTGTTCAAATATAAAACTCACTCAGGCAGCAATAGGTTAGCACTGTAGAGGGGGGGTTGAGACCTCAAAGCTGTAACTCGAAGGGTGTTTGTGTATTGCAGTGCTACGTTAAGCTATCATTCCGGCACACAGAGTCAAAGAGAGGGGGTTATGTTGATGATGTACTATAAACCGGCCGACTCCAATGCTTGCCTGAGTGGTGAACGGTAGACTCCGGTATCAGCGTCACAGTACAAGCGCTGGAAAAATAATATCGCTCTATGATGTGCTGTGACTTCTTTATTGACTAGCTACTAAACATTCTTATAAACGATAATGGTCAGAAAAAAGTAAAGCTGACTTTATACTTTAAGGCTTATATCTCCAAAGCAAAGTTCTTTCCCAGGAATTCGTGATCGTGAAAATAAAGAAGTCAGAGAGCATCTTCGAGCTGTTACATTGAATCGTCGCATACCCCAGCTTGAGCGCTTGCCCGCCAGCCATGAGGCCCTCCTCCCCCAGTAACGTGACTTGCTCCTCCTCGCGCGACGGATCCGCCATCTTGTGCATATACGCGCCAAAATGGCGCCAAGGTCAAACGTGCGTCAATGTCAATGTCACACTCATTACGCTGGAGTATCTTAATACCTTGCGGCACTGATTTCAAGCCTTTTCAAACGATGTCAAACGAACAATGCATACTATACTATCAATTAATGTGAGCAATGAGCGGACATGTGACATTGACGTCGTAACCTCATAAATATCAGACACAAACTTATATTGTATAATCAATCTCTTTTTTGAAGCCCATACATTGAATCTTATCTATACAGATTCATTTCTTAGAATGAAGAACCACGACCAAAGGGGGTTAAAATTGTATTTGCCCAAGACCTCGCTTTGCAAGAATGTTAATTCTTTGTTGTTTGGAAAGAATAGTGTTCAGAAATTAGTGACTAGTCATAGTTACTGTTGTTACTAAAGTGCAATTCTTCACTCGATTTGTAAATCTTAATTTGAAAACATGATTGACACATTGAGTATGCAAATTAACGATGACCAAAGAACTTAAGGAACGAAAAATACATAAAATAAAAATAAAGTAATTACTGCTTGTAAGTTTGATCGTGGAGCTAGTTTTTTTCTACAACAGAAGGATCAACCTTGGCTTCAAGTTATTCATGCGCCGGTCACTTCAGGCGGCAAACAATACATCTTGCGTTTAGTTTAGACGCAGCCATAACGGGTCTTATATTTATGGCACGAGAGCAAACTGTTTGCTGATTGTGTAAGACAAGGTAAAGATACTAGGATCGATGAAATTATGACGTTTATTACACGTTCAAACATATTTACTGCAGCAATTAATTATTGTTGACGTTCACTGCGTCATATACCTACTTATACAGCGGTGGCTATATCACTGAGAAGATAAACAAATTCTAAGGAAAAGATTTAAAATACAAGTATATTATATTAGTTATTGATAGTTCTTGTAGAATGTGTCATGACATAGTTACGAGATTGTAATATATTTTCCATCTATTTCACCATAAGGAAATTATTAACGATATTAAAAGTACGTTCTGAAATTATATAGCCACCACTATTTATATTATAACATCGTCTAGGACATTGTAAAAGTAATCTTATCTTTTGATGATTATTAATTTATTATATTTCTTTAATCTTTCAACAAGGTTTCGATATACGTCAAGAAGCATTATATACTTTCAACGTTTTACGTAGTTGCGTAAACATCATAAAATTTGTAGCGGGGGGTGGGGGTTGTAAGTAGAAGGAAAAAGGACTTACCTCGTCGAAGAATACTTGGGTTTTTCTGAGTATATGTTTAAGCTCAGTTAATTCGAGGAAATTCCTTTTGAGAGCTTCTGCGTTTTGATTTACCTCGCGAAGTTCATTTTCTAGTTTTTCGAAGGTGGCCTAAAAAGTAACACTAGTTTAATAATAATACATGTAATGTAATAATAAATCCCCAGACACACACCAACTGTTACGCCCCAAAGTAATCAGAGCTTGTGTTATGGATGACCACACAGCGAGCTGGAGGGGAACCCAGAATAAATATACATATATAAATATCAACAACCATGACCCGAGAACAAACACCTGTGTTCATTACACAATCGAACCTGGGACCGCCGGCGTATCAGGCAGGGCTACTAACTACTATGCTACTCGGTCGTCTGAGTTATTTATATGCTTTGGTTAAAGTAAAATATCGCTCGACAGGTGACGTGCTTACTTTACGTACCTGAAAAATGGCTCTGTTATTTGGTACCACAGATACGTTTCAAAACAAACTACAATAGCTTGCTCCCCGACATAAAATAATTAGAATGATGGAAAACATCGCCTTGCGAGCAGAATATTTCATGTCCGTATAATTCTTTTTGTATTCGCGTCTCGTCGTCTAGTGACTAAACCATGTGACAAGTAAAATCAGGCGACGGGAAAAAAGATTTTTGAGGTCCGTGCCATGCTAGCTTGTTACCTATCTTCCGCTATTTTGCTTCAATCAAAGGTAATTATTATAATTTTCAATCGAAATGTGTTTGCAAATAAAGTACAATTTTATAATTTTTGCATACCAATACCAGTTTATACCATTTAATTCGCTCAAACCTACCTTGGGACTTATCTGGGATAAAATAAATCTAAATAAAATCCGTATAAACCTTTATGGAACAGAGGTATAGTTTCCCATTTTTGATTTCTCTGCGATTTGTTTCACGCCATAGATACGCCTAAGATACAGCATTCACACAAATGACGTCTAAAGTTTTCCTTATATTGTGTGTAATGTAATTAAAATGAACCCCAAAGTTCTTGATTACAAAAAATACTAGTAAAAATCCAAATACTGGATACACGGTGTTAAAGAATTGTTCCCTTCTTTATTCAGATGTTTAGGAAAGTATGTGTAAATAAACCAAAACATTTTTATAATATAATTTTATGCAATATAATTTTTATATTATTTCCATAGAAAACTCTCAAATCAAAAAAGACTTTTTATAACAATGTTAAACATAACCCGTACTCAGTGTTTAGTTGATTTTCAAACGCGAACAATTTTCGCAAGGCTACTACTTTTGGGTCATTGTTACAAGATAAAAATTTAAAATAATGACATTTTATAATGAATACCGTATCGAATACAACATGTATAATTTAAAAGTAATTAAGGTCTTATTTAAATTAATTTTAAGGCATTAGTAAGTAAAGATTTTGCTTAGTGAATTTATACTTTAACTTCACTATTTAGACTTAGATTTACCAAATCTAATAATTGCTAGGCAAAATCTATATGTAAGATTAAGTAACTTTTTTGACTTCTGTGATTGCGGCCGTAAGAGCTAAGTCTGAGAAGAGATGGACTGTTGTTAAGCCAAAATTTTGTAATAACTGGTTAATAATTTAATAGAAGACTTCTACTCAAAAAGTTTAATATCATCGCAAAAATCAACATCTATAAACCAATTAACAAGACAAGTTAAGTTGAAATTGTTCTTAGTTATGCAACTAACATGGAAAAATAATACATTTTCTTAAATTTTCACGATTCATACTTTAAATAAAACACTTTTTACCGGATATTATCGCGTATATTTTAGTTAATTTTAAAATTAACTAAAATATAATTAACTAAAATATACGCGATAATATCCGGTAAAAAGTGTTTTATTTAAAATAATACATATTATACTATTGTATATTATGAAATACTTGTAAAGTAAATGTTTTTGTTTAATCTATTTTGTGTCCCTTAGATATTTTATAGTAATCGTTAGTGGTCAAGGGCTTACTGCAAACATAATAATGTTTTTGAAAATATGTAAATCTGATCACATATGAACTCACTACAAAATGTTAAATGTACTTTAACTTTAAAATACATTCATCATCAGCCCATATTCGTCCACTGCTGGACATAGGCCTCCCCAATTGCACGCCATCGAGGTCTATCCTCGGCTACTCGCATTCAGCTCCTGCCAGCCATCAATCATCACCAAATCATCACTCCACCGTGTCTGAGGACGTCCTACACTACGTTTGCCGAGACGCGGTCTCCACTCAAGAACTCGTTTACCCCAACGGTTATCGGTTCTGCGGCTAATATGGCCAGCCCACTGCCACTTCAGTTTGCTAATCCGGTGCGCTATGTCGATGACCCTGGTTCACTGCCGGATCACTTCATTTCTGATTTTGTCCCGCAGAGAAACACCGAGCATAGCTCTTTCCATAGCACGGTGAGCGACCTTCAGCTTGTGGACCAGCCGTGCCGTTAGTGTCCAAGTTTCGGCTCCGTATGTCATGACGGGTAGGACGCACTGATTGAAGACTTTCGTCTTTAGGCACTGTGGAATCGTGGATGTGAACTTGACGTAGTTTCCCAAACGCTGCCCACCCTAGCTGAATTCTTCTATTCACCTCGTTCTCGAAGTTGTTTCTACCTAACTGCAATGTCTGCCCGAGGTAAACATATTTTTGAACAACTTCGAGAACGGCTCCGTGCAATGCAATCGGTTCCGGTAGTACATGTTCGTTGAACATGACCTTGGTTTTATCCAAGTTCATCCGTAGGCCGATGCGTATAGAAGTGTCAGCCAGGTCATTCAGCATCTGTTGTAGGTCCTGCAGCGTTTCTGCTATGATGACGATGTCATCAGCAAATCGCAAGTGAGAGATATGCTCGCCATTGATATTTATGCCACGTCCTTTCCAGTTCAGCGTCTTAAACATATCCTCCATTGTATTAGTGAACAATTTGGGAGATATTACGTCTCCTTGTCTCACTCCTCGATGCAATGGTATGGGATTCGTCTGCTGATTCTGTATGTGGACGGACATGGTGGCGGCCTCGTAAATGCATCTCATCACTTGGATGTATCGCCAATCTACTTGGCATCGCTGCAGGGACTCCAGAACGGACCAGATCTCAATCGAGTCAAAGGCCTTCTCATAGTCCACAAATGCTAGACACAGGGGCTGATTATACTCTTCGGTCTTCTGTATAATCTGCCGCACTATGTGGATGTGGTCTATGGTGCCGTATCCGCTCCGAAACCCAGCCTGTTCCGGTGGTTGGAACTCGTCAAGTCTCCGCGCAAGACGGTTCGTGATCACTCTTGAAAACAGCTTATAGACGTGGCTTAGGAGGGAAATGGGTCGATAGTTCTTCAACAGGGTTTTGTCTCCCTTTTTGAAGAACAGGACGACTACACTCCTACTCCACGCCTGCGGAGTTCTCCCTTCGAAGAGGACAGCGTTGAAAAGCTTTTGGAGCTCCCTCAGTACGGGTCTATCTCCTGCTTTTAATAATTCTGTCGTAATGCCGTCCTCTCCAGGGGCTTTTCCATTTTTAAGCTGCCCAAGAGCGATCTCGATTTCGCCAATGCTGACTTCTGGCAGGTCTTCGGTGTAATGGCGTGTTAATGTGGCTCTAGGATCATCATTTTCGGGATCAGGTCGAGATGCATGCGAAGCGTATAACCGGCCATAGAAGTTTTCCACTTCTGAAAGGACTGCCGGCTTCGAAGCAACGACTTCTCCACTTGCTGTGGTCAACTTTGTCAAGTGGCTTCTTCCAAGAGATTGTACAAACACCTTTGACCCCCGGTTTTGCTCGATCGCTCTTTCAATAGCGAGAGTATTGGAGTATTGTCGTACGCGCTTGCTGATCTCTTGGTTTAGAGCTCGTTTTCCTGACGAAGTGACGGGTGGGTTCTCACGTCGTTCCTTCATTAGCCCTAAAGTCCTATCCGAAAGCTTAGACTTCCTGCCCTTACGCTGCATCTTACAAAATCTCGTACCATCTTCCCTGAGGATTCGAACCACATTTTCAAGGTTCTGGTCAACGTCCATTGTGGTTTCCACGGCTGCGAATCGGTTCTCCAGATTTGACTGGAACGTTTCAGATCCCGCCATGGTTGCGCGGAGATGGGAGCGGAGTAGGGCGGAGCCTGGCCTTCATCAAGCGGACACGTTCAGCTTTGAAGTCGATATTCAGAGAGCCTCGGACAAGTCGGTGATCGCTACCGGTGTTAAACCTGTTGATCACGGAGACATCTCTGAATATGTGCTTTTTGTCCGTCATGATGAAGTCGATCTCATTTTTTGTCACAGTGTCGGGGCTTTGCCACGTCCACTTCCTTTGGGGCTGTTTTTTGAAGAAAGAATTCATCAGGAACAGCCCCTCCCGTTCGAGGAAGTTGACGAGCATTTGCCCTCTGTCATTTCTGCTTCCAAATCCATGGGATCCTACTACCGATTCGCCGCAATTCTGTACTCCCACTTTAGCGATAAAGTCCCCCATGACAACGCTGTAGTGAGTCTTAGTAGTGAAGTGGAGGGCCCTCGATATGTCATCGAACATATCCTCCACTTCATCGTCCGAGTGTGTCGAGGTCGGTGCGTACGCTTGCACCACTTTTAGGCTGTACCTATCGGTGAGCTTTATAATTAGGTACGCTACCCTGTTCGACATACTGGAAACCTCCACAACGCTGTCAGAAATGGACTTATTGACCAGAAACCCCACGCCACCTTGGGATTGTTGGTCTCCCTCTCGGAAGTACATTAGGTGGCCTGATTCGAGGGTTATGGTGTCCTCCCCCTCTCTTAGGACTTCACACAATCCTAATATGTGCCACCTAATCTTCCCAAGTTCCACCTCCAGCTGCGCCAGCTGCGAGTCAAGCCGTAACGTGAGTCCGTTGTACGTCGCCAGGGTCAGTTTGTTGTGGTGGCCTCCCGTAGACGGTGATTCTTCGCACCCCCTGCCCCACCGTTACCATGGTCGCCACCATGACCAGGAATAGCGGGGCCGCCGGGAACTGGGGGCCGTGGCCTACTGTGCCTCTTCATTGGAGGATATGCCCATAATCGCCACGCTGGGCAGGCGGGTTGGCGATCGCAGTATGGACCAATTCTGCGGCCCACGCAAGGAGACGCTGCTGCCCATCTCCTTGGATCAAGTTTCCCTTAGTCGCCTCTTACGACACCCACGGGATGGGAGGGGGTAGTGAAATTCTATGCCGTCACTACACAGCACATTACATTACACATATTGAAAAACATGTTGGGATTTTTTAACACTAAGCCAAAAAGAAACGAAATGTTAAAAATTTATAAACTATTTAAGTACTGATATCCTTTTGAAATTAACTGCTTAATCACCTATAATCCTAAACAATAAATCCTCTCACCTCTAGATCAATCATCTCTCTGGGCTGAGGTGCCTCTGGGCTTTCCCCGGGGATCTCCAGCATAGGGATGCCATCCTTCCTGATCTCCTTCTCAAGGTAGCGCAGCTTCCTCTCCATCTCATCGCAGCGGCGGACCTCATTGACAAACTTTCGTTGAAAAGCATTCACGTCTGGGTTTAACTGTTGAAGAAAATGTTGATTTTTACTTATGATTTAACCAATTATTTAGTACTAGGTTTTGCTCACAGCTTTGCTTGCGTATCTCTCGAAAATGGTGATTTAAAATGTTATTTCAGGTAAGATTCTGACTGTATGAAAAATTTCATTTTTGAGTAACAAACATACCAACATTGAAAAGTACCTATACACATTTATAATATATAATATTAGTAGGAAGTACATAAGATTTGTAATGTACTAGTGATTTCTGTGATTGTAGTCTTGCCTTTTACATTACAGCTCTTGTAATCAATCCTCATCAACAGAGTGGCATGAAATAGATGATTTTACATCAGTCATAGATCACTATTATTTTGTATATGATCCTCCAATTTAACTTACTTAATCTGTTTATTGTTATTTTATAAAAAAAGCAATAAAGATCTGTCAACTTGAACCACGAACTTTCTTCATGAATGTTATTTTCGTAATTTCAAAATATTTTAATTTTATATTGGATACATTTGACAGTTTCTATCAATAAATAAAAAAAATCTTGAAAAATTATATTTCTATATTTCTAGATTCATACTTCAATTTCAAATATATAGTATTTCTTTATAGACATTACAATATGTGTTAATGGTAATTTCATTTTACTAATCTTTTTCCCTTTCCTAATTTGAATAAATAAGTAATTAACCTACACATAATGTCCTCCACATAAACAATTTGTTTATAGCTATTGTTATGAAACTATGTATTAACAATTTAGTAGTAAACATTTTGTAATTTAATTGTCAGACTCAAAGCAGTAGGTTCTCCATTATTTTATTGTTTCTGCTTAATAACAATCAGACTTAATTCCGTTCATATCAACTGTAGGATAAATAAATAAAATACCTAAAACAAACACACCTGTTTAGCTCCACAATAAGTAAACCTTGAAATCTAGGATAAACTTAAATAAATAAAAGAAAATATCCCTGATTTAAAAATATCAAGATTTGATCTAAATAACAACTCCCATTACCACCATTACACCAACAGATTTTTAAAAAATCTTCCTAATACTTAGTAAAATCAAAATAAAATTTAAATGCATAGGCCACAATGTAATGAAAAGGTATTTACATTATCAGATAACAAAATACAGTGATAAAAAATTATTTGATTCTCTTTTATCAGCCAAATACTTAATTGATCACATGATTTGGATTCACTATTTAAATGTTACATAATATTTTAACTCAAATTTGAGTCAAAATAGTAATGGAATGGGCACCATTAAATTGTATCTTACTTAAGTAGTGTCACTTTGCTTGCTTTAGCTACAAGAAAATGATTTGAATACTAATGTTAAATTTCAACATTGTAACAGTTACATTTTTATTGGTTTTATCAGTGTTACTGGCTGACTTTGCCTGTTTCAATTCATGCCAGCCTAAATTAAAAAGCTAATTTTACATTGCATCTGAAAATTTGTTAAATAAACCTTATAAGAACAGAAAATGTTTTTAAAATGTTTATCAAAATATATCATATAAATATTAGTCAATACATTAACGCCCCTCTCGCCAATTATATCTATGACTCAATTGGAATTAGGTACTAATTATAAAATATTTTGATGCTGAGTATTAGTAACCCATTGAATAATATTCCAACTTTCTGAAATGTAAGTAATAATAGGCAGTTGAACAAGTTGTTAATGAAATACGGATGAATACCTGATCGTTATAGTATATATACATATACTCCGACGTTAACGTTAAACTCGATGATGAGAAAAAAGAAAGGAAGGAGGTAAAATTAAGTTAGCCTTAAAATAATGTATCATACAAAACAGAAAGACAGGAAAAATTTAACTTACGTCGCGGAACTGAACCAGTCCTAATTCTCCAAGCTCAGACACGCAAGCATATGCCGCTTCACTTTGCAAAAACAGTTGACACAAAGTCATTTCCTCACTCCGGAATAACGAACCCATTTTGGAAGGGTTTCTTTCACACCAAATGCTAAAATGTTATCACTAATCGATTTCGCCACATCTACCCGCGGACAGAGTTCGGTAGCGACGAAACCCAACTGCGAAGGTTGAAGCAAAATCTAATGATCGATACCTTTTAACCAAATCGCATGCGTCCGCCCATAGACGATACACTTATTATTTGACATAGATAGGCAACTCAATTCGCTTTTGGCATTAATTTTTTTAATTCACACTCTGTCTAATAGATGGCAGGCTTTTAGTTCAGTGCAGAACCACTAGGTGGCAGTATTTCAATTTCATTATTTTTTTTGGAGTTTATATAATTGGTTATTGCAGGATAATCGTAAAAGCTACCTTAAATTTTGTATATCTATTTTATCATGGATCAAACGATTACTTGCATTATTTAAATATCGAGTTTCGTTTAACTTAACCAGATTTTCGTCCTTTGATTCAAAGCAACAGTAAAAACCAACTAAAATCGAAACTTAAATAATGCAAGTTATCTATTGACCCATGGTAAAATAGATATACAAAAATTTAAGGTAGCTTTTACGATTATCCTGCAATGAAATAAAACTGACATTTGTAATAGTTTAAACATTTTATTATTTTTTTCGCTTCACAAAATAATCATATGCCGCTTTTTTAATTCTATCATTTTCATCGAACTTTAACAATGCACCTCTTAATATTCGATTCACCCCTCTGCACCAACTATATATTATAATATTCATTGATACTTTTTTATATAATCAATTAAATCAGCTTTATGTTTCTTGCATTTTATCATACTAAAATCACAGGCACAATCAATAAAAAAACTTATTCTTCGTTTGAGATAATTTGATTCCGGAAATTCCTGCAAACATGCTGTAATCAAAAAGTAAATATCATTCATTAATTTAATAAACAAATCACTTGGATGAAATAAAGATTTTTTGGTATAATCAATTTCATAATTAAATGAACCAACATCAATTTCAGGTCGACAAAAATCATGACTGCAGGTGCTGCATCTTTTAAAAATTTTGGATTTTAATTTCTTTATTACATAACCTGTTACATATTTTTTTGATTCCTTATGGATGATTGAATCATTATTTCTAATCACAGTCATGATATTCATCAAAGAATCAATTTCACATGCAAAATCTTCTCAAGTTTCATGATTCTTATCCATTAAATTTCGAAATGATTGCATGCATTGATCTTGATCTTGTTCACAATTAGCACCAGGAGAATGGGGCGAATTAAAATTATTTCTAATCAACGTTTTATAAGCATTAATAAATTGATAGCAATCAGGATTAACATTTCTGAGCCCATTGCTTCTGATGCTACTAAAAAAGTTTTCTAAAGGATCTTGATTAAAATTTCTGGTAAGCAAATTTTTTATATTGTAATTATTTTTTAAATCATCCCACATTTCAATAAAACATTTAATATTATGAATCCAATTAACAATAGACGGTATTGAAACATGCTTAATCACCTCATTTCCATTTTTTTTGTCAATTGATTCAAATTTAATTGATTCCAAAACCGGCAATAAATCAGTCCATAATTTCATATGACGAGAATTAGTTTTAAAGCAACCTTTATATATTTTAGAATCATCTTGATAAGTATGTCCATTAAATGAATCAAATAGTTTATCGAAAATCAACAGAAAATCAGCTGTATCTTCGCACTCCTTAGGCAGTATGTTCTGTTCTGAAACAAAAAATAACATAATTTGAATACAATATATTTATTTATAATGTATGATTAAAATATTAATATTGTATTAGTGAATTTAAGATGGTAGAGTTTCTTTATTTAAAGCAATTTTGTAAGGCAAAGCTATAGAGTTTGCATTACAATCAAATTTCTGACTGATATTTCACTCATCAACTCCCATTGCCGACCCTTAACACAAGTAATAAGAAATAATATTTAAAAATTTTATCTCTTAGGATAAAAATAATGTATTTCTGCGGGAATAAAATTTACGTGATCGTTGGCAAGTGTAGGTTATAGTGAGAAGCCACACAATTCAACACCTGTATACTAGGTACACACCTTTCTCTATTATACGCACACAATACATAATACATATATTCAGCATGGTATCATGAGAAAAGATATATTTTTTGCATATTTTGTGTACATGTGTATGTGGCTAGGCATGTGTATGAGGGTAATACCTAGTGTGCAGGTTAAAAATTGTAGCTTACGTAACTTTATAGATATAAATTGACAGAAAAAAGAGGAGTTGTGTTGAGAATTAAAATTTAAATAAAAATAAAAACTAATAAAATAATTCAATTTCAGCGGCAAGAATGAAAACGTACGGAAATCGATAGAGCATAAAAATATAAAGAGAAAATAAATTTTGGTAAAATGTTAAGCTACAAATATTAAGTTCTAAAAGTTAAACGTATTACATTCCAAACAAAATGCGTATGTCTTTGAAGGGACACTATTAACAATTTCTTTCAAAGAAAACTTCAAATAGCGATTGAATGATTCAATTGCCATTTAACACTTTTGCCGCTAAAAGTATAATTTGATACACACATGTTATAACAAGAATTTACAAGAATAATATTTTACGTACTTGCTAAAAATCTCATTGCTGCTGATACTCGTTGGCTGAAAACTTGAGCGGCATATTTAACTTTCATCTTTGGAATTTTATCTTTATATACATGATTCACTGTGAGTTTATTGACTAATCTAATTTCATTGTCCCCTTCATCAATATTTAATAGTAATTCCACATGCTCCCATTTCGCGCATTTCATTTTACCATCGTGAAAATAATTAGCATTTTTAATCAATAGATTATTTCGCACACCTTTGAGTAAATGGGGTGAATCGAATAAAGGATATACTTTTTCGCCATCAACTTCAAATGATTTTGAATTATATTCTCTACCCTCTTGCAAATATTTACTTTTTGTATCCTGATGCAAACTTCGAATTAAGCTAATGTTAGATGTTGCTTGATCACATACAGTGCATATAACTTTTAAACCAGCCGCCCTCAAATCTCTTATGGCACTAACAATAATATTTTTTAACTCATATTTTTTGGTGGTACTTCGGCAGAACGTGAAGCTTATTGGTTGTTTAGTTTTTCCTTTGATTCCTTTAATCATCAAAACTAAAGCATGGTCAGCTAAATTATTTGTTCTTTTACTGCCGAAGTCCTCAAATCCCGTAATTTCATCGCAAACTGGATTGTATTGAAGGGCGGGTGCAAGAGAAATTTCATCAAAAAGTAATGATACAATTCTTTTTTCAGCTGTCAATTTTTTTACAGTTTCTTTTAAATTTTCAAATAAGTGTTTATTTATACCTGGTTTAAAAGTCAATGCACTTAATAATTTTTGTAATGAACGTCTAGACGGCAGTATGAACATTTTGTTTAAAATATTATATACTTTTGGTCCCTGTTTATAAATAGTTAAAGCTAAAATTTTTTCTTCATTGGTAAATCTTCTACCTCTTGGTTTCTTATCGTATTTTAATTGCATTCCCGTAAATATTTCAATAGTTTTAGGGAATTTCTCTATAGTAGATAAAAAAGATTTACATAAACTGATTTTTTTGGCCAAGATAAGTTGCTTTTTTAGAGATTTATTTAGCTTTTTTAAGATTTGAATTTTCTCAAGAAGTTTTTTGATGGAGTTGTCTTGTAGTTTGGGTCCTGGAAAAAAAATACACATAAATTACATTATTTTTAAACTTAATAAAAATTATTTTGTTCCAAATTATCTTTATTTGTATTAAACATTTTTAAATTTTAATTACTTTATATCATCCCCGTAGAGCGAAAAATCACTAAGTCCAAAAAACCTGTTTTGAGATAATGGGGGGTAAAGTTTTGAAAAATATAAATTGCCATAACTTTAGCCTGGCATAAAATATCTCTATGCTTAAAGTTTTATGGGGAAGGAAATTAATTGAAATTTATATCATAGTATCCACTTGATTTATGTGCCAAATAAATATTGAGTAATTACTGGAAAAACTAAAAAAACGTAAATTAATTATTTTTTGTCTATATAACCTCTTGAGTTATTTATGAATTAGTTAATTTTCGCTCTGAGTTAGTTATTTTTCACTTAGCTCAAAATCATTTTAATAAAAACAACTGGATAAAACTAGCTCCTAGATGTACGAAGTGTGAATTGTAAATAATGCCTATCTTAAGGTTTGAAAGCTGAGTGATAAGTTTTTACAATAATGTTGTGCATAAAGAAATAAAACTATGTATTTTTATAAATTCAATAAAGTTTTAATAAAGGAATTATGTGAAACTCGACAATTTTCTATATGCATGTACATAATTATAAAGGTTAAAAAACAAAAAAACAAAACAACCTAACTCATGCAATAAAAAAATAAGAGTTTTTAACTCTTGTATTAGTTTTTCTGTCGTTTTTACATCTATTTGTTCTTCTTGTCTTCTCCTCTTTATTGTTTAAAGTGTAAAGTTAGTCTAAACATAGGTATAATAAATTCAATTCAAGGTAGGGCCCTTTATGTTCATATCGAAACCCAACTAGACCCGGACACTTTCTCTCAAACCGCAGACGGATAATTATTAGCTATTTAATTTTATTGCCCCATTTATCTTTACTTATATTTTTTCCCATTTTCTCATTTAAAGCTGAACATCCAATATTTTAACAATATAAGGTGGTGCTGAAACCCTGTTTCTTTTAGAGCAAGCACGTTCCCTAATCGAAGTCCAGTCTATCAGGCATACAGGGGTATGCCTTTGTTCGCTCTCTATAGCACTTTGCATAGAGTCCACTTCCATATGGGTATGGCCACTCTCCAAATATTTTGTTCGATTGCTTCAATACGCTATATACGGCGTAATAAATTGGTTGCTATTTTGTCCTGCACATGTATCGTTATAAATAGTAACGTCTTTGATTTGGTTTGGTATCTGCGTAATCCACCATTTCATGGCACTGGCAATTTCAACATTGATGTAAACGTAACATTTAAGTTTTACGTATGATCTTTCCTTTTTAACTGTATTTATATTTTTAATATTTTCATTTAATTTCGAATTCTGAAACTTCAAATTGTAATTCGAATGGAATGCGAGCCCGGCTATATAAGCTAAGGGCTGGCTTTTGAGCGCCAGTCTACTACAGGAGTTGAGTAACTGCAAGCAAGTCTACTGCAAGTCCTTGATGCTGCCTGCTACTGATGATGCCTGCTACTGATGATGCATGCTACTGATGCTGCCTGCTACTGATGATGCCTGCGACTGATGCTCCCTGCTACTAATCCTGCCTGTGCCTGAGCGCCAGCCGGTACCAGACCGCCCTCGTCGTCGGATCCTTCGGGGTGACTTGTGGATGTCCCCAATAAAATCTATTACATGACAGCCTCTTTTACCATTAATTTCATTCCATGGTATACAATATGCTTCATTAGGGGATTTAGTCGTTTGTATGGTAAAATTTTGGACGTTTAATATAACTTTCTGGTATAATAACCAAAACCACCGACTGGTATATACAGTCACCCGTATTGCATGTCAGCCGTTACGACTAGGTAACTGCCATCAATAATAGACCGCTGTTTGTCCCTTTAGCTTGTTGAGCTTAATTCTTCCTTGCAATATGTAAATTAAAGTCTTCTCTCAAACGTTCTGGACATCCAGCACTAACGAGTGCACGTTATGCATAAGTACTTTTTAGGGGTAAAAATGACAGATTGAATTTAGTGCCAAATATTTTTTTATAGACGTTTAAAAAGGACACGGTTCTTCATTAGCTACAATAAGTTGCTTTTTATACAATTCGTACATTTTGGCAATTGTGAGTTTACTATCCAAATAATGTCACTTACTTTTTTCCAGCAATATTGAGACTCCAGCCGAGGAAAAGAGTGGTGATCAATAACCTTGTGTTCCATTTCCAAAGAGGTTTTATTAATTGGAACTCGTGAACCACGACCATCTGTCCCTGTGTACTCATCCCTGTATTTAAAGGCCTCAATTACTGGTCCATTTAGTACCATCTTTTTCAAAATAATATTCATAGGCGGCAGTTCAGTTTTTTTGGCTGGGAATGCAAACTTTCATAGTTTTTAAAGGCTGAGCCACCATTTTTTGAAGTAAAAGTGGATTTTGTGCATTAAAATCGGTAATTTGCTAGTACACATGATCAATTTTAAGTCTCTCTTCGTCAGAAAAGCTATTTTGGCCCCGATACCGGCATTGTGTGTAGCATTGTAATGGTTTAGGTTGCTTTGCCGGCATCAAATGGCCCTTTTTACGCAAAAAAGGTAAACAGCTTTGTCTGTAAAACTTCGCTATGTTTTAAATTTTTATTATACTAATAGGTTTTAAGTATTATTTGCAATCAATATTTTAATCTATTTTCATTATAGAAGAAGTAATATTGTTGAGATAATGATTTTTCGCTTTAGTGGTATTTTATAAAATCATTTAAAGTAAACAGTAAGCAGTTGCTATTTCGAGTTAAGTTAGTTTTCGCGTTCGAGTGTTTAAGCAAACCCTTGAATTCAAAAACTTACTAAATCATTTTAGTGATTTTAGTCTACCTAAACACGGGGACATATGCATCAAAAATTAAATAGAAAAACAATTAAATCGTTTTAGTTTCAAGTTTTGTAAATTTTTGATAAACATAAAATAATTAACAAAATTAGTTATTTTTCTCATTTCCCGGTTGGGTCAAAGTATAGGATTTACTCATTTTTCACACTTCGTAAGTTAGAAACTAAGATAGCTACAAAATTGATTGTCAGACAGTTATATAAAGAAAAAAAAGTTGTTTAAGTGACATAAATAACTAATTTTGGGCATTTTTCGACTTAGTGATTTTTTGATCTACGAGGACGATATACTTCATAGGGACATGACGTGATATATTTCGCGAGACATGAAAACTCGAATCTCAAAATACCATAGCGATACTTGAAGTTTATCACAATACAGTGACATTTCAGAAAAAAATGTTTCGTTATGTGTTTAACTTACATTATCCACTCTTTATGTTAGAATCAGTTTTCAGCAGGAAATAAGACCTCTCCCTCTGTATCATTGGTTACAATTGACTTAACTGGGTTAATTTTCAAATTGATCAAAAGAAAATCATACAAACACGTTCTTTTTCGACATAACTAGCTTTAAATTAAAAACTTTCTTAACTATTCTTTTGTTTCACATTTTCAAACACTGGCAACAGTATGTTTATAACAAAAAAGGAAAATGCTAAATAAACCAAAACAAAGGCAATGAATTGTTTGATAGACTCGAACAAACCTACCGTCACAATAAGAAAATCTAATCTTTTCTTATATCAAATTGTGCTTTTATTTTTCTGTTGCCTTAAAGAAAACTATTTTTTCCATTTATTATATTCCCTACATCCCAGTGAGCTATGAAACCTCTAGAACCTATATCAATAGGCAAGACTTAACACCAATCGATTTTGACGTTGACTTACGCATAAATTGATTCCTGGATTTCCTACTATTTGTGTATACTCCAGTATCAACCTCCATGTGCATTCCTTGACAAGATGGCACTGCAAAAAGACACATAGGATATTAATTATGAACACTTAATTTGTTTCGTGGATGTGAATGTAATGCAATACTACGGAGTACTATTTAATAAACAATAAACACCACCAAAACAGATACACCGCCAAAGGTGATATGCAAACGATTTTGTCTGACGTCAAAGTTCTAACTAACAAGAAAATGGCACATCTATAGACTCATCAAAGTTATAGCTGATCTAGCCACCATAATTACAAACATGATACAACGCCATTTCGTGATTGCCACTTTTGTCAAGTTTACGTGGTTGCGGTCCGATTAAACGAAAGTATCAGCCAGTGTAATTCCAGTTGTGAAGCTTGCAAAATTAAAAATACACTTAGATTAAAACTACAAATAAAAGAGAATAACAACTTGGGCGGCCTCTTATCACTAAAAGAGTGATCTCTTCCAGGCAACCCTAAAATTTATAAATTAACTTTCTAGTGAATTGCCTAGTTAATGCAGCACATATTATGTGCAGTACATATTGAAGTTTAGCAAGATATTGAAGTAATATACTAGACAAATACATATATACATACATACACAACAATAACAAAACTTTTGTAATATTCTTAATATATACCAAAACATGTCACAGAGAAATATAGTGATTCTTTACATTTGTTTAAATGCCTCAAGTGTTTTTACCGAATGTAAAGAGGCATGGAGTGAATTTCATAGAGAAAAGGCTTTCCCTGTGAACAACTGCTGATAAGTAATTTGATATATAAATTCATTTAATACTAACCAGATACTAAATTGGTATTTGAATTTTGGTTTTCAGTTTTTATTGATGTTTCTGGCTGGAGGTCTGCATGAACTGTAAATTGTTAAAGAAGGAATATTACATTAGTAATTATAATAAAAAAGTATAACTATTTTGTAGTATACACAATGTATAAGCACAGCATAATATAGAGCACTTATGGTGTCCCATTCTAGAATTGCACTAGTAAACCATTGGATGCCATGCAGTTTCTTCAAGGATTTTCAGTTATGTTATATGAAAGTTCACACATGTTTAGACTCAAATATTAATTTGAATATAAATATTTTATACAGTCTATAAGACGAAATAAGTTTACTAAAGGTTATTATCTGAAAAGTTCACAGATCTTCAGGCTTTATTTAGATATAACAATGATTTAAAATGTTCCGAACAGGTGACTTTACACTATACATTGAATTAGAGTAGTTTTATGAATAAAACACAAAATACTCTATGTGTTATTCACACTCATATCGCTCTATACCAGTTTTTATTGTATTGAGTGAGGTAGTTAAATTTCCTTGTAATGACACTTCTTACAACAAGATGCTTTTGACCAAGTAACTAAGTTGATGAAAAGGTTAGACTAAGTAAGGAATGCACAGTTTCAATTGGTTCCCAGTATGTTAACTAGACACAGGACCACTCTTTTTTGGTCTTACTTTTTCTGAAACAGCATGTGTACATTGTTTACAATTTTACATTTGATTTGTAAAATTGTCGTCCAGTATTGCTTGATAGGTTAATAATTATTTGGCATTAAAATTTTAAAATAATTATAAAATATTACTTGGAAAGGTATATTAAACATTGTATACTAACTGGGTTTTGCAGTGATGTTTGAACTATTCATTCCAATACCTCTTGATGTGGATGGTACGGGCTGATGATCCGAATGTACTGTAATTTATAAAATAAAACCAATATAGCAGATTCGTAACTGGTATCTTCTTTCAAGTTCATTAATTTTTAGTTACAAAATGCTGAACAGAGACTTACGAAAATCTTTATGGTATTGGTTACAATAGTGCAGAATATAATAATGAAGAATTTTATTTCATTAAAATAAGCTTGAGAACCTGATAGTAACCCAATCAACTATCAAACAGGGATTAAAATTGAGCTAGCATTTTATGCAGAAGTTATTATTATTATTATTAACTCAATTTTGTCTGTTTTGTTATGATGAAATGCATTGGTTGTTAGTTGAATCATAGTTCGAAGGTACCATATCATAAAAGGAAAGCATGTGCAATTACCATATAATTGCACTATGATATTATTATAGATATATAATAATATGATAATGCAATTATTGGAACACAGGCAATTTCATCTGAAGCCAACACTCAGAGAAACATCCTTAGTCGAGATGATAATTACAATCACTGATGTCTATGTGTGCGGATGTCACATACCATAAGGCGAGTTTCATTCACATTTGCCAGCTAAGACAACAGTAAAAATAGTACTCAAGACAATACAAATATTGCTCACAAAAAAAAATCTCGAGTCTTTAGTCAGAACTTTACAGAGAGTATTAGTTGTTACCATATATGAACAGTACTTTTGATTTGTGACCTGATGTTAAAATTGCAAATTTATACTAACCAGATACTATATTGAGATTTGAAACCTGGTTTACAGTTGGGTCTGCGTGGAAGTCAGCATGTACTGTAATTTTTAAAAAAATGTAATGATAATTGTGAAGTTGTAGAAAATTACACTGTTCTGCATCAACACTCTTATGAATTCTACATTACAAATACATTTCAAAAGTAGTTTTTTCAACTTTTTTTCAACAGACACTTTAGAAATTATATATTTAGTTAAACTAAAGAGTGATTGCATGGTATGTCTTTCAATACTGGAAGACATACTGTAAAGAATCTGATAAAAATGAGAACTATTTTGTGAGCACTGATAAGTCACTGCTACAAAAGAAATATATTTGCCGCACCAATTCAAGAAGAATTCATGCTTTTCAGCCACCCACAATGTGTATGAATTATGCAACAAATTCATTTATTTACAGATCTTGTAATTCAAACAATAAAGTGTTCAGTAACTTAGATATGTTCAGTCTCTCTCTAAAGCAATTTTAACGTAGCATTAGACAAACTTTGCAAGTCCTCAAGAAGTAATTTGCTAGCATTCATTTTGTAAATTTAGAGAAATAATTTAATTTGCTTTATTAATTGTGTTCCTTGATTAATTGTGTTAATCTAAATTCAATTCTTTATAAAACCCAAATTATTTAACTGTGTAATATGTTGGTATTCTACATTCTAAATTAACTAAAAATTGTAAATTTTATTAGAGGAAACTTTGCTGGATTGTGAATTATTTTGAGAATATTTAGTATTTAAAGTGTAGTATTGTTCTGTTTGTTTCCGAAATAAAGAAAAATAAATAAAAATAAAATATTTTCAACCTAGGCTTGGCGGACTGTACACGCTGAAATCTGCAATAATGAAGAGAAAACACCCCTTTATCTACAGAAATGATCTGTCCGGATGGACTATTAAGTGAAACAATTTACTCTAATTTAAATTTATAATTACAATTTGATGGTTGTAAAAATGATTGATTTTTAAACTATTTCAAGCTATAAGATAGAATAGTGAAAGATTGAGTATCCTTGATGTGTGATATCGATTTATAGTTAACAGGATAACAGAATATTTAATATGTTCATGTTATATTGCATTTAAGTACTTTTATAAAGAAAAAATAATAGTATTTATTTCAGACAGAGTCCATAGTGTATTAGTAAGTACAGATTCTTATTGCCTATGTTAGTAAAACAGAATAAAATGAATAATAAAACACAAAAACACAGTTACAAAAGCTTAACCTAGAAATCTACCCTGAACACCTGTACCAGGTAGGTGTACATGCGTGTGCACCCAGTGTCGCACTAATCACTCACAGAATTAAGAGTATAAATTGTAAGACAGATGTTTGGGATTCTGCCGACATTAAAAATTGTTACTATTTATGTATGCAGTCACATACTCAATATATAACTAACTTGAAGTTTTTGGGCTTGAATATGTTAGTGCTATCTAAAATTATTTTTTTTTTTATACTTTGCCTTGCTATCACAGGTTTTCATAGATAACATCAATATGTATAAAATGTTTGCACATACTCCAACCAACATGTAAACATTGGTACAATTACTATATTATCCAGTGATTGTTCTAGTTTTTTTCCTAACCTTAATGAACTACTTTTTAAAGAAGTACACAAATTAAAGTAAGAGTGATGATTTGAATTTACTCACCCAGGTTTAATGTAGGTACCGCATTTCTGGTTTTCTGGTTAAAAAGTGACTGTGTCTAGATATGAATACATCTTCAAAATGTCTAGAACACAGTCTTATATTATAATAAATGTAGGAATCTCCTCTACATTTTGTCGCTGAATCCAGCACATCTTTCCATTTACTAAATCTATCCGTATGCGGAAAGGCAGGGACTGGAAATTTGTGCAATGGACCTAGAAATGATAACATTTATACCTATGTTAAATAAAAATGCTCCGTCACAATAACCTTTCGAGCAAAATTATTCTAAAAGTAAATTTCTGTTATATTTTATAACTTACCAACAACAAAGCATCCAAAATAACACTTTTTTGACATCTTAAGTCCGTTCAACGCGCCGGGTCGTATGTTAAACATAAATACACAGTTTCACAATCCTTTCGCTAAAAGCTATCAAGTCCATTAAAGAATGCCGGGTCAAAAATATGATAATAGAATAACAGCCGTAAAATTACACTTAGAGCACAAGGAAAAGGAAAACACACCGAAAACACACCGAGACGCTTACACAGAAAACAAAATGGATGATACAGAAAACTGCTTGATTGTACTGTCAATCAACCCTAAACGCTGTCAAAATTCATATCTGACGTCGGCTGTATGGTTTCGTTGCCTAGCCATTCTTATGAGTTTATGAAACAACGTCTGATGATAATTTCATGAACTAGCTCTTTCGTAGATGTCACTGTACTTAAAAAAGAGTGACACCCCCCTGCGTCCGCCGCATAATCAATTGCAAACGCGACAAAAATTTTGACGTGTATGGACTAAGACGTCAGGCAGACGTCAAGGCGTCAAATGAGACAGTGACAATTTAATCTTTGTTTTGTACGTTTTGCGATGAGAGGTTTTCAGAATGTGAAAAATTGTACCAATTGTCACAATAGATGGCTCCACCTGAAAGTAATATGTCATTTTCATTGAATGGTAAAGCTCATGTAGAGTATAGAATAAAACCAAAAAATACTTTAAATATTATTTAAAGAAATAAAGATTCAACGAAAATATAATTCAATAGAGCGACTTCATATCTCTGTTCGTTGTTTGCGTTCGATTTCGCCTTTGTTAGCTTATGTTCTTGTTAAAATCCGAATTAAACGAACACACCATCACGTCATGAGCAGCGAGTTGCCGAACATTCACGAACATTTTTTCTAGTCTCGATCTAATATTAATGTATAACTAATATTTTTAAATGATAAAAAAAAATAATTGTACTCCTACAAAAATAAAACACTTGTATTTTTATAATTTTTTAAATATAGGTGGGTGATGAGATGTATTGATTGATACCTATATAATCTTGTTCTATTAGATAAAATAAACAGTCAAGGTCAGCATTCGTTTGTTTCACTTAACGATTCAAATACCAACCTTTACACCGACCATTGGCGGATACGGGTTCTCCTGTATTCGTGAGCTCTTTCATCGCACCTGTATGTTACAGGCTATTCTTAAAATCTTCATAAACTTTGCTTCGGTTATTATGACAGTCGTGTTTCGGATCCCATATGCAGGGATCCATTTGATTTCAAAAATCGCATCACAAATTCATTTGTCCCTTCCATATAGCTAGCTGTAAAAATTTTTTATCGTATCAAAGTATTTAACACGCTGTCGCGCACCGCACGCATTTTAACGAGTGATATGTGTGGTGGTACACGAATATATTCGGCGTATTCGCAATCCTTTGATGTGTTTCCAAAAACCGACCATTGGCAGATACGAGTTCTCCTGTATTCGCGTATTAGTCATGTTATGCGTAGCATCACTAATTCGTTTGTGGTATTGTTCGTACGGATAAGCGAATAATAGACGAAATCACATCATCACCACTTCACATCATCGGATAAGACGAATACGCGAACACAGATAACGATGTGCAGTCGCACCACAACGACTCTTGCTTTTTATTAAAAAATTAGGGTTCGAGAATGACAGTTGTCATTTCGCACGGAATAGAGATATTAGTTTACTACAGGTTCAGTACAGTACCCACTGTTGAGATTCATTCGTAACTTCTTTTTTGTACTGAAAACCTATCATTGTTAAACGTGGCCTCATAAGGCCATTTTTCAGTTCTGAGGCCTAAGGGCAGACGTCAGTGGAGTGGAAAACTTTCAGATAAACGATATCATGATATCTGCCGAGTAGACTATCAACTCAATATACAGGGCGTATCGACTGCCAAATTAAAATGCCGTATAAGTGCCTAATCGACGCTGGCGTATACAATCCGGAGTTTTTCAATAACATATTTTGTCATATGATGATGCAAGGGTTGCTCTTTCCGTGAAATGTTAATTTTTATGTAAATTGTTATATAATGGATGCCTAAGTGCTCAATTAAAGTGATGATTAGTAATAGTTTAAAAATATCATTTTAGTTTATTTACAAATTTAAATTATTTATTCTCCACAATTCCTTCAAATTACCTTCCATCGCTTCATTACATTCTTTTAATTTATTTAATAAGTATAAATACCATTTATGTGCATTTCACACATGACTATTCATAACTAGTATAGGAACGATACTAATATCTTTGACAAGAATACTTTTTTTTCGTTTTACGAAATGGCGAAATCGGGATCAAACGGCGGAATCAGCCTTAACTATATTCTATATAAATCTTTTCTTAAGTTTTCACGATACATACTTTAAATTATGTTCTTATATTCTATATGTTTCGCA
The DNA here is from genome assembly GCA_923062675.1 of Marasmarcha lunaedactyla. Lineage (NCBI taxonomy): Eukaryota > Metazoa > Arthropoda > Insecta > Lepidoptera > Pterophoridae > Marasmarcha > Marasmarcha lunaedactyla. The sequence goes on from OV281344.1 coordinate 6,230,793, forward strand.
TAAGTACAAGTCCACTCTGAGGCTTTTACAAAAGTGAGTAAGCAGTTAATTTAGAATCTTATTTTAGAATCACCATCAAGACTCTCCAAATGCGAAACTCACCTGCCCGTGGTGCACCCTGCCGGACAGCGGACGAGGCTCTGGCGACCGATGAATGGCGGGATAACCATTTTGTAGGTGGTAGGTTTCGACCACGGCTTGCAACCACCCTTGGGAGAAAGCCATGCCGCCAAGTAACCTAGTCACGTTCCGGCATGATGTCTTGAGTAACCATTGGAGGAGAATAGGTCCGAGTAATTGCGCAGCGTATTTGGTGGCTTATTCGGGAGGGCAGCGGGATCCAAAGAAACGGTGCACCGCTGGCCGACCGCAGGTTGTAGGGGGCCCAACTACCGTTCTAGCAATTCACGAAAGGCTGCCCCACCGTCTGTGTAAAATCCCGGGATTGCTCCATCGTGCCGGTTGGCGACCGGATGGAGAGCGCCCAATGGCGATCCCCAGGGGGTTTTGGGCGTCCCCGCGGTCTCCATGTGAGTCCCCCACCAGTGGGTCTGACCACTCGAGTTGCTTGGTTCTAAACGTTGCGCTTCACTCAACTTCTATTCCTCTCCCCTATTCACCATATTCACGTAATGCAAAAATCAAAAAAGAAAAATAAGTGCCGACAGCGGATGCACTCCCTCTCCCTAAAAGTACACTTCTCTAACATCCGAGGAGTGCACTCAAATCTCCACGATGTCCACCACCACCTTGAGACAGAGAGGCCGCACTTATGCTTTCTGGCAGAGGCGCAGATCTATGATCGTTCGGATCTGGCATACCTGCATTACCCAGGCTATATCCTGGAGACCAAATCTCACCCCAATGCCGATCTGTTGTCGGCGTCTCTGATACTTGGAAGTTCAGGATTTTTCTGTTTTATGGGTCTATGTAGATACTGGCCTGGACCGAATTGTATACGCCAGTATTTACCGATCACACATGGGAGCTCAGGAGACAACTCGACTTATTGAATATCTCAGTGATACTGCAGATAAGGTCCAACGACGCTATCCCTCTGTTGGTGTTCCTTGGGGACTTTAACGCCCACCATGGAGAGTGGATGTACCCGTTCAAGGACACCGACCACACAGAGAAACCTATCGGTTCGCAGTAACTCATGGTCTCTCCCAGCTCGTCCACAAACCTACGCGCATTCCTGACTTTGTTGACCATACTGTGTATTGCTTGGACCTTCTGCTGACAACCGATCCAGACAGATACTCGGTGTCCGTATCTCCGCCATTAGGAACATTCGACCACTGTCTGGTGAAATCTGTGTCACAATACTCGCCAACCGATACCATCCCAAAAGGCAAAAGGCGAGTATGGCGGTACAAGTCAGTAGATTGGGATGAGATGCGTCACTTTTTCGCCTCTTATCCTTGGCGGCAAGCTTGCTTTACTTCTGATGATCCATCATGCTGTGCTGATGCTGTCTCCAGTGTGATATGTCAAGGTATGGAGTACTTTATACCGTTCTCTGATGTATCCCTGGAGTCCAAAGCCCGCCCATGGTTTAATGCTGATTGCCTCCTAGCTGAAAAGCGAAACGGGGCTAGCGCTCGCAGAAGCAAAGCTATGGGTCTCCCAGCTAAGAAGCAGGCGTACAATGCTGCTGCCAAGTCCTGCAAAAAGGTGATCAGAAGCGCTCGTTTCGACCACATTGGCCGTTTCGGGGACAAGTTAGGATCCTATCCCACGGGGAGTAAAGCTTTCTGGTCCCTTGCCAAGTCGGTTGAGATCAACTTCTGTCGCCCATCACTGCCACCACTGCAAAGGCTTGACGGGTCTTTGGCCCACAGCGCAAAATAGAAGGCAAACTTGTTCGCAAATCTCTTCGCGGAATGTTCACGTCTAGATTCCAAAGGTAAAAGCCCACCCACGTTACATTCGGACCCAAGATGGAGGCCGTCCAAATTCACCAGAAACAGGTACTCATATGCTTACAAAATCTAGACGTGAATAAGGCCAGTGGTCCGGATGGCATTCCCGCAGTGGTTTTAAAGCACTGTGCAGCCGAGTTGTCTCCTGTTTTGACACGCCTATATCGACTCTCTCTAAGGACTGGAAAAGTTCCAAAATCATGGAAGTTTGCAAACGTACAGCCCGTACGAAAAAAGGGCAGTCGAGCCGACCCAGTCAACTATAGACCTATTGCAATCACTTCCATAATTTGCAAAATTATGGAACGTGCATTGAACCATCTTCTCCTGACGTACCTAGAGACCAATGAGCTCCTCATTGACAACCAATATGGTTTCCGCGGAGGACGCTCAACAGGAGACCTTCTAGTGTACGTCACGCATCTATGGAGCATGGCCTTGGAAGGGCACGGTGAGGCAATAGCCGTATCCTTGGATATCTCCAAGGCTTTTGACCGGGTATGGTACGAAGCCCTTTTGAGCAAGCTTCCTGCGTATTGCATACCATCTGGACTCTGCTACTAGATTTCTGATTTCCTGAGGGAACGGTCAATTCGAGTTGTCGTCGATGGCTTCTCATGGGACCTAATGGCGATCAACGCCGGCGTACCTCAGGGATCTGTTCTCACAGAAACATTATTCCTGCTGCATATTAAGGACCTTCTTTTATCGGAAGGCATTATTGGTTACGCCGATGACAGCACTGTTGTATGGAGATATGTGTCCAATGCGCGAGCGAGTCCAAACCAGATCCAATTTCAGAGAGAGTCGATGATCGGACGGGTTGATTTGACACTATGTAGGGTTTCCGATTGGGGTGAAGCTCCTCTTCTCCTCTTCTCCGGTAAAAAGAGCACATTCAACTTGAAGACCACTTTCCAAAGTGTATCTGTACCGATCTCAAACCAACCAGGGCTTCTAGGCATGACCATCACGTCGAAACTTAATTTCGGTCAACAGATAGAAACCATGGCACAGTCAGCTTCCAAAAAATTGGGAGTCATCGCAAAGGTCCGGCGGTACTTCAACTCCGAACAGTTGCTCAACCTGTACACAGCCCAGGTTCGATCTTGTATGGAGTACTGCAGCCATCTTTGGCATGATTCCGCAAAATACCATCTTGAAGCGTTGGATTCTGTCGACCGAAGGGCCCGTAGACTCATAAGTGACGACAAACTTACTTCTTCTAGACTGCAAAGTCTCGAACATCGTCGAAAAGTTGCTAGTCTATCGGTTTTTTACAGATTGCACTTTGGAGAGTGAGCGAATGCTCTTTTTCAGTTGATCGAACCTTCCCCCTTTCTCCACCGGTCAACCAGACGCAGACAGAAGTTTCACCCGTTTGTGGTTAGCGTGCCGATGAGCCGAACTAAACGGTTCGATAGCTCATTTTTGGTTCGTGTTGCCAAAGAGTGGAACGATTTGCCTGCGTCTGTTTTTCCAGACAAATATAACCCTGGAGCTTTCAAGTGTAGAGTGAATAGGTACCTCTTGGACAGGCGTGTATGATCCTCGTCTTCATCGTCACTTTCCATCAGGTGAGATGGAAGACAAACGCCTGCTAATTATTAATAAAAACAAAAAAACAATTGGCCGTCTCGTCGGCGCAAGCTAGTAGCTGTGCATGTACTCACGGTACATACTCACTAATTCTACCTTTTTTGAATTCGTCATAGCCGTCCAACGAGCATCGACCCACTTGATGGATCTTAAGTGGCATCCGTGCCGATAGATATCGTTCATTACAAATACGTATTGTTTCATTGTATTCTTATTTATTGATGCGTTGATAACCGTGGGTTTAAGTTGATATTGCCTTTGTTTCAGTAATTATACTGGCTGTTCCTTCTCTCTATCCGCAAAACAGCCACGTAATCGGTAATGGTGGTTAAAATAGGAAGGACTGTTGTTCCACCCCAGACGAAATCTTATGCTAAAGAGGCTGTGGAAATAGCTGGCCACATCAGCATGACTATACTAGCTGTCATCGTGATAGTACAATTTTTTATACTGATATATTGTAATTGTTTTCCGGGTCTTATATATTATGGTTGTGCCTGGGATCTTGGACTGAAGAGCATTATTCTCTTTGTTAATGTAACTTTTGAACGAACTGTTCTCAGAGCAGAATTTGTCGTGCCTGTAACCAGAAATGTCTCTCTGACAACGTCAATTTAAAAATTGAGGTTAAATGTTGTTGGAATAAAAATAATGTTTTATAATTAGATCTCTGTGTAGAAGCGATTATATCTGAATGAACATTTGATTAAAATGGTACGTAGGTCTATGAAGACGCCATCACTGTCGGTGTCAATTAAATAATAAATGAGATTTTGGTCTATTTCCAGGCGCTGTTAGGGGCTCAACTAGTGATTACCTTAATCATGGTTTCCGTTATACAAAAGATGGGAAATTATTCATTTGCAAGATGGTTACTATGCTCTCAAGGGCTCTATCGTTATCTTTATCCGGATAATAACGAACTAAAGAGTTTAGCTGGAGTTCCAAAGGATAAACCAAAAAACAGGAAAGGAAGTAAAAGTGATCAAAATGGAAAGCCGGAAACGTTTCATATACCTAGGAGTCTAGATATTCAACTGGAAACAGCTCCAGTCACAGCTCTAGATGTGGTTCACCTTAGGTTTTATACAGAATACCTGTGGATAGTTGATTTTACTCTATACACTTGCATAGTATACATAATGTCAGAGGTGAGTAATGTGTATTAATATAAACTTTGTTCCTGAATTTGAGCTGAGAAAATGTTCTTATAATTATAATTTATCTTTAATATTTCAGGTATATACATCAATATTTCCATTAAAAGATGAATTCAATTTAAGTATGGTTTGGTGCTTTCTACTGGTGCTATTTACTGTGTATCCTTTTTATAAAGTGAACAATATTTAGTGAATGAAAATCTAGAATAGTGTTCATAAAATCTAAAAAAGTGATGATCTAGTTGAAACCCTTTGTCATTTTGTAGTATTTATAGAAAATTAAACAACCTTATAGAATTTTTGAATAATGCCTTAACTAAGCAACAGTAAGGTTCTCATCTCCCTGACAAAACAATACTTTACAAGTGAGGAATCAATGGGGGAACGCTCAACTTGCATTGTGTCATTTTGTATGTTCCTCTTGGTTGCCATGATGGTGCTCATTATAAGTGAAGCTCATTTAGAAGTCGGTGTAGACCCGGCTTATGACAGCTTCTATGAAAATGCCTCAAAGTTCTTGGAAAATCAAGGATTGGTGTCTGTGTAAGTAATAAACACAATAAAATAAAATCATGAATACCTTTTGGTCACTTCAGAACATAATTAAAGCCATTTAAATTAATGACATGGATTTACATGTCACAAATGAAACATAGAATACTCCACTGAAGAGTCCCACTTTTAACTTATGAATCATCTATTACCAGAATGTGCAATATATATCTCATTAGAGCTGTTTACTGATCTAGACATATTTTATACAAACATAAATAAATATAGAAAAGAAATTGTTAATTATAAAAAAAATATAGATGTATAATTAAAAATAAACAACAGTAAGCTTTTCATTTTCATTGTATATTATTATGTATTTGTATATTATATGTATGTATATAAATGTGTATGTATGTACTTAATATTTATTTATTTGACTTTTTAAACAATGAACAAATTTAATCCATAAGTGACAACCGTAAACTTGTAACTTTTATAATTTAATTGTGGATCATAATGTTGGGATGTACAGAAACATATTTAAATTGTTATATTTGTAAACTGCTTTGTACATTACTGTTTGTGATCTCCTGAATTTTAATAAACGAAAAAAAATAAAAATGAAAAATAAAATAAAATCACTATAATAAGTGACTAGATAGAAGTTTCATATGTCATATTTTAATAAGTTTTAAAATCTATAACTTTTTCATACAAACCAAGTTATAAAGAGAGAGTCTAAATTTGTACTTTTTATTGTAGTAATTTAGCAATATTTTAGTAGTAATTTTCTTTTAAATTGTGTTGTTGCCATCACTTTGGTATCTACAAAATGCTTTTATTTTTATTACAGTGGGCCAGCTTCAAAGTTAGTCCTTAAATTTTCATTTGCGGTGTGGGCTGCTCTCATTGGCACATTGTTTACCTTCCCTGGACTCAGGGTTGCCCGGATGCATTGGGATTCTATGAGGTATGTGCAACTAAGCTACATTGGCATATAAAAATAAAATAACACATGTGTTATGAGTAATGTTATGTGACCCTAATTTTTGTAATTCACTTAAGTTAAAAAATTTGGGTAAGCTTTGTAATGATTGTACAGATATTCTAGGAACATATATGAGAACTTTAGTATTTAAAATATGTTTTTTGCACAAAAGAATGAAATTTTTTGATATGAATATTTGCACATACTGTGTTGTCTGTTACAGATACTACAGTGACAATAAATTCAAGACTTTCCTCCTCAATGCCAACTTTGCACTTCCCTTCATTTTAGTGTTGTTGTGGGTGCGACCTGTCACCAGACACTACCTCACTGTTCGAGTGTTTAGTGGAATGGAAAAACCTTTGTAAGTATAATTTTGCATATCTATTCTAATAACTGAAATAACTAAATATTCCCTCATAAACAGCATTAAATGCATGGCCCCTTTTTAGGATAAAACAAAATGGATTTTAAGGTAACATGAGATGTTGTCATTTAAAAGAACTTAAAACCATTTATTATTTAACCAGCTTACAATCACATAAATGCTGCGTTCCGTTTGCCGATTACAGCGCTCACTGCGCTAAAAGTGCTCAAAAACGTTTGATTCGTTTGAGTGCGCTAAAAGTGTTATTAGTGCTATTGCAATCGGAACGGTAAATATCGCGCTTACATTCTGATTGTTCGTCGCTTAACTCTAAAGTTACAATTTCATTAAGATCTTTGACCCTGAATGAAGCAGGAGCCATTTTTTTTATATTATTGCAAAAGAAAATTAATAAGCAAGCTTTTAAAATCTTTAATCGACTAATAAAAACATCTATAAAGTAACGTCATGTGTCAGTTTTGACAGGCCGTTCACAGCGACCATGCTCCGTAGCGTTGGCACTGTGAGCGGGAAGATGGCGGCGTTTATGACGTCATTGATGACGCATCGATATCGCTGTGAGCGCGCTCACGGGCAAGCGGAACGGGTATATGAGCGCTGTGAGCGCTGTTATCGGCAAACGGAACGCAGCAAAATAAAAGTTCCTTAAATAAAGTACTAAGAACTTTCAGTTTGACAGGATGTCCTAGAAATCAACGTCAAGCCGCAACTGGGTGAAAGGCCAAGTCTTCACTATCAGAAAAATACGAGGGTCAAACTGAAAGTTCTTAGAACTGGCCACTTTGTAAACAATATACTTAATAAAAAATAATTTTAAATTTTGAAAATGGAACTCTGCCAACCTTATTTAGTCTAGATTTCATTCATTTGTCATTTGTTTTACGCTTTGGCGGCAAATTGAAAATTGACTATGTCACGTCAGCATGAATTTAACGCGAGAAAATTTTCGTGCAATGATTTTTTATGACTTTCGATGTCATTTAAGTCAACAAGAAAGTTATGGTAGACTACGTTTTTTTACGCATTTCACGATAAAACCCCATCTCGTGCCACTGTTTACAACTGGTTTAATGAGTTTAAACGAGGTCGCACTAATCTCACCGATGATCTGCGTGAGGGACGGCCTTCTACGGCGACGACTGAAGATAACGTCTGTGTTGTGCGGCGTATGATAGAGACTGACAAAAGCGTGACCTATCAGCAGATTCGGAGCTTAGGTGAGCTTTTGTGAACTTGAGTCAAGTTCACAAAATCTTCCATGAACATTTAGCGGTCAGGAATCTTTGTTTGTGCCCGGTAAATACCTCATAATTTGACCGAGGGCCAAAAACAAAAAAATTTGCTCTGACGGTTTTTATAACTCTATAACTTTTTTTTTATTAATAATTAGCAGGCGTTTGTCTTCCATCTCACCTGATGGAAAGTGACGATGAAGACGATGTAAAAAATTAATTCCATTAGATTAAGTAAATCATTAATATAATAATAAAATCAATAAAATAATAATAAAACAATGATTGCAATAAGTTACAGATTTTTTTTTATTATAAACGGATATGGCATTATTTGTTTATGAATCATCTTCCGTAGGTAGATGAGATATATTCACGCAATTTTTATAATATTTCTTGCGGAAAAATAAATTACGTGATATTTGTATAGACCACCCTCTCCCCCACGTGAGATTGGGTGAGATTTGGGTTGACCAAATGCTCTCCAACTTATGGCTACAATTTCAAAAATCAGAAACATTGTTCACTGTCAACGTCAGGATGTTTTAACTAAGAAGTTCATGTTAGTAGTCTATAAAAAGTCTGTTTTTATTGTAATCTTATTAAATAGGTGAACCCATTTTTTTTTCAGAATGACGTCATACGCCTTTGACATAAGTCGTTTCGTGCTAATCGTGTTTGCCGTGTTGCTTCGTCTTGCGTTGATGCCGCGACAACTTCAAGCGTATCTGGATATGGCACAACGACGCCTGGATGTACAGAAGAAAGAGGCCGGAAGAATCACTAATATAGATTTACAAAAGAAGGTTTGTCAGGTTATAGATATATAATTACAAAAATACCAGGCGAAATTTCTGTGATTTTACAGTAAGCAAAGATTGTGTTGTAGGTTGCAGGTAAGTAAAGCCAGAAGAAATCATGTAGAAACCATCTTTAAGTTGAATCAACTTTTGTGACGAATGACATCACAAGAAGCATGGTCCCTAGCTGGGTTTGACCCTGAGATAAACATTTTTCACCACCATATTATGTCGCTGTTGCTACACAACAATGAGGCTTCCCCATCGTTAGAGAAATATGGACTACAAACTATGTTTCAGTTTTAGAATTGAGTAATTACTTTGCCAATAAACAAACAAACCTTATTCCTCTATATAATAATAGTACAGTAGTAAAACATAATCTATACATCTACATAAACATAATTAGGTACATTAAATTATTCTATCCTGACAATCGACAAACTTAAGCTTTCATATTTCCGAACCATTATTATCATAGAAAGAAACAGCGGACAAATTCTAATCAAAATTTTCTTCCAACTAGAAAATTTTATCACATGCTTTCCAATGAGAAAGAGCCAAGAATATCTAATCTACTTAGACTAAACGTAAACCGTACATTGAAATTGCTCTTTAAATAAAAATAGAATAAACATAAAAACATATAACAGTTTTTTGGTTTGTAAAAAAAATATTCAGTATGAACTCGTGAACTTGTTTGTTAAAGGTATTGAGTGTTTCTTAAAATACAATTATCTACCGACCATGTCTGTTTATAAGCGATGTACGGTAAAGCTTTATTAAGTTTATGTTACATTATTTTAAGCATAGAAATAAGTATTTGTTTTTATAATAAGTTGATGAAAGATAAAAAACAAAAGATTTAAATTCTAATTACAGATTGCCTCAGTATTCTACTATCTCTGCGTAGTAGCACTCCAATACATCTGTCCAATAGTGATGCTCCTGTCCCTGACGTTAATGTACAAGACTCTAGGGGGCTACACCTGGACTTCGCTAATACATGAACCTATTGAAATGTGTAGCGCTAACCAAACACTGAGCGAGAGTGTGGAGGGTGCTGAACAGTTTCAAATGGCTTGGGAGAATCTTAAGATGGTAAGGCATTTTTGACCGCCATAATAGTCTCGTTACATAGTTGTTTTCCGGTCCAAGGGGACAGCAAGTGAAATTATACGAACAAAAGCAACTGTGAAGCTTAGTTTTGGTCAATATAATAAAAAAAATCAATATTAAGAAATAAAAACCTATGATTAAAGATGTGTGCAGTGCCACTTATCAAAATGCGGGTCGCCTTTACGTTGCCGACCATGAAAATTTTAAAAAAAAGCGTATGGGCATTCTGAGGAACATATTTGTCCAAGTTTGAGTTCTGAATAAAAGAAAATGTTAACCTCAGATATAGAGCTGTTCTTTCTACAACTGCCTCAGGAGTCAGGAGTCCCATCTTATAAACCAAAGGTTTCCTAGTTATAATATTTTTGGTAAATACTGGTATAAGCTTATAAGTGTGTTGAATAGAGAAATCTGTATCAGGTTTTTTATTTTATTGATACATGAAGGTCCATTCTTGGTTCACTGTTTGGTGATTCATAACACAAGCTCTCCTTAATTTAAATCCAGCAGTAGCACTATTTATAGTCCACTCGCGTAGTGCCCTAGTCTGTAGGACTGTGTCACTCTCCAGCCCTCCAACCGTCTCCACACAAATATCACATCGGTCCGTCCCTTTATTTCGACACATTAGAAGGTCAAACAAAGAAACAGTCAAATACGTAAATCTTTTAAAATGGATCTGTTAATAAAATAAAATAATTTTGCTCGTAATAAACCAGCACTAACACAAAAAGTTAAAACAAATCACATAAAAGTTACTAATAAATTAACATGAATTATTAGTTTTTATTATATTAATATATGTATAATCTTGTTCATTATTCCAGGTTTTCACAAAAGAAGTATACCGTGGAGTTCTCGGCTTTGCCACGTGGTGGTGCTGCTTCGCATGGTTCCTCACCACGTCGCTAGGTGCCGCCTACCAAACCTACTTCAGGATATCGTGATGAAGTCAACTTTGCTGCCTTGCAATAGAGTTTAGATTTCTTTGTGTTCTTAGTAATTGCCAATGTTACCAGCGTTTTTTTTTGTGAGTGGTGTGCAGAAAGGGTTGAAATTTTTAAGAATGAGGTAGATGACAGAATTCACACTCTTTATTATCGATCAAAAATGGGTGAAAAATAAAATAGTAGTAATGATATTAAAATATATATCCCTTACAAAAACAGAAATAAACCAAAAAATATTTCAAGTTCTAACACATCAAGGACATTAAAAATAACAACGTTTACTATGACAGCATATTTAGTAAATGCAAAATCTTTTTTGGTTTTTAATAATAAATATTACGTGTATACCTGTGCATTCAGTGTCTTTATTACAGAATGACTTCACAATTCAGTATCATTTTCTACGAATTTTTCTATTTTCTTTCTTTTTCTTTCTATTGTTCTCTGGATATATTTCATACATCATTATAATACTATACAAATCTGAAATAAAATTTTGTTTGTCATCTACCCAATTACATAATGGTTAAGTAATAAAAAAGCAGTGTAAAAAGTTATGAGTAAACGCCGGTTACTAATACCAGAGACTAGTAAATAACTATAGACTGACCATCTCCATACAAAAATTCGTGACTCTGAAAAAGCTCAAAATCCAAGCTATTACTAGATGTCGCTCTCAAATAGCTTGGACTAACCTTGTCGTCTTTAATTTTTATATGAATTATTGACAAGAAACGTAATGCAAATGCTAGATGGCGTTGTCAAATAACCTGAAACCTTAGCAAGTAGGATTTATTCCTTTTCTGAAATTGGAAAATGTCATCGTTTTATATCATTGATTTTGATAATTTTACTCAATAAGAATAGGTAGATAGTAATTTATTCTTACTTTATAGATGATAAAATAACAACTACAAAAGGTCATAAACATACTGGTATAAGTTTATTTTGTTCAGAGACGCCCGGGCACTACCATCCTCTTTATTTTAATTGCCATAATAACCTATTTTTAAAAGCTTTTATTATCACAGTTGTGATAAACGCACATGTTATACGATATATGTAGCAGCCAAAACGTAAACTTAATCAAGGTCCATACAATTTGCACGAGTCACAGTAGGCGAGCAGAAATATTGTGAATTCAAAGAAATGCAGGGAAAAGTTCCAAAACAAACACACACCCATAGCAACAACAATAAACGACAAAGAATTCAAATTGTCAAACAAATAAAATGTTGTTATAAAAAGAACAAAAAAAGTTGATGGATAAAGAACATTTTTTTTAATAATAATCCAGCAAGAAAAAATTTTTTTCACTACTGCAAAATAGTTATGAGTTATATGCATTATAAATAAAAATTATGCACTTATTAAGACATAATTTTTATCGATATCAAGAAATAAAGTAAAATATTATATACCTGTTAATTAATTGCACTGAAATTCGTTTTATTATGTTAAGGCAGATAAGAACAAACTGTGGAGATGAATGCTATATTTTTGTGGGAAATATTATATACTGGCAATAGTAACCCAGTAACACTACAAATAATATCCGGGGTGGTGTAAAGTTTTCTGTTACTGAATTATAAGAGCGGCAACATAGCATCAAATAATATAATGCACTAGCTGGCAACGTCTGTTGTCGCCTAATACCTACGGATAGTACTTGCAATGAAATATCAAATGATTTTGTAAACAGCGCCATCTTAAGTTTTTTTACGTATTATTTTTACTAAATTTAAATGACTTGTAAATCTAATACGACTAACGCCATCTCTCTATCTTAAAAACAACTTTTGTTCAAGTCACAAAATTTTGTTAGACGTGGTTAGACTATAGTTATTTACTAGTCTCTGCTAATACTAATGTGTTCTTTGTAATAGTCACTCAACTTAGGACTTCCTAATAATTGCTTAAATGATTGAATGATTTAAAAATATAAGCCCAACATAAAATGTATTCACTAAAAAGTGAAATGGATGCAATATATCTATTTTTATTTTATATCTTTGGACAGTTTAAGGATTTTTAAAAACCTGTTTTATATACAGTGTGATTTTATCAGCTGAAATATCTGATAATCATAATTATAAGTACAAAACTATGCATTTTTTATTTGATTTTTGACCCTAATATTGGCATTTATTGATAAACCTTAGTCTAGTCATAGAGCAAGAAGACTAAAAGATCTTATTGTTTATAAATTATTGCAATATATTTGAAGCCCATATATACTTCACTTTTATGTTTTATTTATTGTGTGTTGTGAGATAAGGGATATTTTCATACAAATGTGGTTAACATGTTCACTGCCAAAATTACCACTTCCTGTGTAAATATAATAATGTTTATGAATTCAGTTAACCATAAACTTATAAGTAAGCAATAATTAGGTAACAATTCAAAAGAGCAGTTCCTTAAGAATATTATCCAAAAAGAATATTCTGTATTATGCTGCCCATCTATAAATTATTCACATTGAAAGTAAATAGATTATTACACTTCTATTACTACAGGCTTCACATATTTTTAATGTGAAGCTTCCTTTTGACTGTATTATTTATGACTGCTTCGCATAAGCAATGTTTAATGTTTTCAATTAAATTATATTAATTATTATTATTTTACAGTAACTGTAGTAAACAATTTGCAACAGTGCCTGGTTTGCTAACAAACACATTTCAAACAAATCTCAATATTTTTAGAAGCAATAAATACAATCTTAATACTTAACAAACTGCTCAGGCACTCATTATATTTTTCCGTTATTTTATTTTAAATTGTTGTTAAAAGGATTAAAAGTATATCCGTTTTATTCAGTCTCGTAACATATCTCTTCCCTTAGGGAACTGCTCAATAACCCTATAGGCATCTCAATACATTTTTCAAGTAACACTGTATGCAAATCAATTTTATTTTTAATTAATTTATTGGTCTGACTTCTTCTGTTTGTTTGTTTGCATTATTAGAATAACAAAATTGAATTAAAAAATAACGAATTGTTTATTGAAAAAAGATAGCAAACCTAGCTAATAACAAATAATGCAACTTTAGTCCTATTCAAACCAATTTTTTATAATTGATCAAAATATTTATTTAATGTAATAAATAAATATATAATATTCATTTACTATAATGACCATCATTGTTATTACCACTGTCATAGTTACAAATAAAAATTACTTTCGTAGAATACTTGAACACTTGCTATTTTAGTGAAAGGCAGTGAGTCAGAGATGAGTCATACTACAATGGTTTAGATTGTATCACTTATATTTATTCAAGATTCATCACGCTTTTGAACCTCTTAAGAAATTAAAAATCATTGTATTGTTTAATATTATACCATGTAGCCCTAAGAAAACGTGTATATTATTTGTTTTTCAAGGACTGTTTTAATAAAAAGGAAATAAAATTGGAGCTTTTTTTTTATCTCAATTTCTTCAAGTTTCTTGTGACTAAGGTCATAGTGTGACTTTTCTGTCTGAATTTTCATCGTTTTGAGACATGGGAACTACCCGATACTGCATATCATCCTAACGAATTTTACGGCTTCGTCTTAGGTATAGTATAGCAGCAGTAACATAATTATAAATGAAAAAGCTTGAGAGTGTGGGTTCCTATAAATCAGTTAATAAAAAAGTAGTCACTAAAGATGCAAATATACTTTCGTATTTGATACCTCTTATTACAAACTCGCACACATTCCAGCTAGAATTCAATTCTATTACTACGGCAGCAACCCATCTCATCTGCTTATTGCTTATTATGTTGCGAACAAAGTGTGCTACAGCGCCCTCTCTTTGTTTAACCTACTAGAATTTTCTGGAAAAAAGATTTTGATGCCATGATATAGACGGCAGCACTATAGACATATTCTGGGTTTCCGCACCGCTAACTTTTCTCTTAAATTAAACCTAATTCAAATTGGAAGTTATCTTAAGAATAAATTTTTTGTTTGTTTGTTTTTTACACTTTTATGCATGCATTACTTAACTGATTGTCACAAAATAGGGTAAGCGAGTGAGGCCACGGGAAATTTTTTACAAGCATGTCCATTTTATCGGCTTGGACGAGCAATGAATCAAACTTAATAATATTTTAATAGTTGAGTCGTTAGTTCACTACATCTTGGGGAAAGAAGACGATTGATAATATTTCCCGAGATCCAATAAATACATTTTATGCAAGTTAAACAAACAATACAACTAACAAAACCCATTCTGTTTTATCAAATAATTTATATAAATCTTGTTCCACGCATATTTTCAACAGAAGCATTGTTCTACGACCGTTCCGTATTGTAACTGAAATTACAATTATTATTAACTTATCTATCAGCTTTGGTACTTTGAACAAAGTGTCAGTCTGATAGATATATGTAAAAAGCAATGTCAGTTGAAAAATGTTTAAAAAGTACGAGGGGCGGCTTATAAGTTCGTGGCCTAGGGTACTTAATGAAACAAAATCTTAATTTTTTTATTTTTATGTTTCAATAGAACCCCCCTCAAGTAAACTACACTTTTCACATCGTGAAAACCAGGCCTTTCAACCACTTAAAAATATTCTGAAGATTGGTGTTATCAGTATCGAGATGATTAGTCATCGCTAAGTACCCCAGGTCGCGAACCAGGCGAATCAGCCGCCCTAGTACAATATATTGCAGCTTGCTTTTGAATACCGATATAATAATCTAATAATTATTTAACTGACTGAAGCTATTATTTGAGTACGACTTTTACTAAATGCAAAACATATACTGTATTGTTTTACTTTTAATTTTTTTTAGTGGATTGACGCCTATTTCAGTTTGGCAACACTAAGCATCTGCAAGATGTCATTGGGACAATGCGCGCTTGGTAATTTTTCGACCAATGGGAAGTACTAGAAGTCGGAGGGGAACGATTCTATTGGCTATCGTAATAGGAATATTCCAGAATATCGCAGTGACGTCAGCGACATCAAGCTATCTTGCATAAAATCGTTCGATCACGCCAACCGCCATTTTATTTCGTGAAAAGAAGCCGTCAATCGCGCACTGTTGCCGAGTTGTGTAATTTAATTTGTACTGCAAACGACTGAATTAAGCTAGTTACTGAGATTTATTGAAAGTGAGTACTCATTTAAATTTATGTAATTAAGCATATAATGAAATTTGGGTATTTAATCTACTTGTTGGATATTCCTCCATGAGTTTTTTTTACCTCGTGTATGATGTGACTAATCGCTTTTGTTCTTTAATAATTTTAGGATTCCTAAATGCTATACTAATAATTCCAAGTTTATGTAATCAGTCAGGCGTTTATTCGGTGAATCGTTATTCGAAGCATTTAGGGACTACAACAGCTCTTTGTGCTAACGGTTACTTGCACGTGGTAATTTGATAATTGTATTCCATTTGCCATTAAACGTAGGACACAGTTATTAAGTTTCGGAATTACTACACTCTAGAATTTTCTAGTTTCAATCGATTTCTCGTTCGTAATGGCGGCCGATTGCCGGGCTTGCTGTTACTGCCCACGATAAGCGAGGCGTAACCTTACACGCCTACCGTAACTTACCTTGTATGACTAACATTTGTAACAAAGTTCAATTATTTTACAGATGGCCGCAAAAGCACCCGCAGTAGGTATTGATTTGGGTACCACCTACTCTTGCGTAGGAGTTTTCCAGCATGGGAAAGTGGAAATTATTGCTAATGACCAAGGAAACCGCACTACACCCTCGTATGTCGCATTCACCGACACCGAGCGTCTCATCGGCGATGCCGCCAAGAACCAGGTCGCCATGAACCCAAACAACACAATTTTCGGTAAGAATTGTAATCTTTTCTACCTTGACAGTATAGTTTGAGTTCATTGTGTTCATATGATTTACATTTTAAATTCCTGAGACATAATAATGTGAGTAGAAAATTCACTCCTATATACTCGACCAAATATTTTAAGCTCCTATTTATATTGAAAACCATATGAGGTTTAATTTATGATGATAACCAATATACTAGACTAGAGTCTCTGATAATGTTGAATGAGAAAAATAATCTGAGATTTGATAACTCTGCAATCTATAATGGTTACATGAACTTTGCTTATCTATTTATTTCTCTTTGTTACAGATGCCAAGCGTCTTATCGGCCGCAAGTTTGAAGATGCTACTGTACAAGCAGACATGAAACACTGGCCCTTCGAGGTTGTCAGTGATGGTGGCAAACCAAAGATTCAGGTACAATACAAGGGAGAAAACAAAACCTTCTACCCAGAGGAAGTAAGTTCAATGGTCCTTACAAAAATGAAGGAAACGGCCGAGGCGTACCTTGGCAAAACAGTGCAGAATGCAGTGATCACGGTTCCAGCGTACTTCAACGATTCACAAAGACAAGCCACGAAAGATTCAGGTGCGATCTCTGGCTTGAATGTTCTCCGTATCATCAATGAACCTACCGCTGCTGCGATCGCTTACGGCTTGGACAAGAAAGGAGGCGGAGAACGAAATGTGCTGATCTTCGATCTCGGTGGCGGCACCTTCGATGTGTCCATCCTCACTATTGAGGACGGTATATTCGAAGTGAAGTCTACGGCCGGAGACACGCACTTGGGTGGAGAGGACTTTGACAACCGCATGGTGAACCACTTCGTCCAGGAGTTCAAGAGGAAGTACAAGAAAGAGCTCACCAGCAACAAGCGAGCCCTACGACGTCTCCGCACGGCCTGCGAGCGCGCTAAGAGGACCCTGTCCTCCAGCACGCAAGCCAGCATTGAAATTGATTCCCTCTTTGAGGGTATTGATTTTTACACCTCCATCACCCGCGCGCGTTTTGAGGAGCTCAACGCCGATCTGTTCCGCTCCACCATGGAACCCGTCGAAAAGTCCCTCCGTGACGCCAAAATGGACAAGTCCCAGATTCACGACATCGTCCTCGTCGGTGGCTCTACCCGTATTCCCAAGGTTCAGAAACTGCTCCAGGACTTCTTTAATGGAAAAGAGCTTAACAAGTCTATCAACCCCGACGAGGCCGTGGCATACGGCGCCGCTGTGCAAGCCGCCATCCTGCACGGAGACAAGAGCGAGGAGGTGCAGGATCTGCTGCTTCTCGATGTCACTCCACTGTCGCTCGGTATCGAGACCGCCGGTGGAGTCATGACCACGCTCATCAAGCGTAATACCACCATTCCCACCAAGCAGACGCAGACCTTTACCACCTACTCCGATAACCAGCCTGGAGTACTCATTCAAGTGTTTGAGGGTGAGCGTGCCATGACCAAAGATAACAACCTGCTTGGAAAGTTCGAGCTTACCGGAATCCCTCCGGCGCCGCGTGGCGTTCCTCAAATCGAAGTAACCTTCGACATTGACGCCAACGGCATCCTGAACGTTTCCGCCATTGAGAAGTCCACCAACAAGGAGAACAAGATCACCATCACCAACGACAAAGGTCGCCTGTCGAAGGAGGAGATTGAGCGCATGGTGAACGACGCGGAGAAATACCGCAACGAAGACGAGAAGCAAAAGGAGACCATCGGTGCCAAGAACGCACTCGAATCTTACTGCTTCAATATGAAATCCACCATGGAGGACGACAAGCTGAAGGACAAGATCTCTGACGCCGACAAGCAGACCATTCTCGACAAGTGCAACGACACCATCAAGTGGCTGGACTCTAACCAGCTGGCTGACAAAGAGGAGTATGAGCACAAACAGAAGGAGTTGGAGGGCATCTGCAACCCCATCATCACCAAGCTGTACCAGGGAGCTGGAGGCGCGCCCGGCGGTATGCCTGGATTCCCTGGTGGAGCACCCGGTGCTGGTGCCGCTCCGCCCACCGGAGGTGCTGGACCTACCATCGAGGAGGTTGACTAAAAACCACATTCCACTTTTCACCAAATAAGATCTTCGGTTAGCATTAAGCATCGGAGCCTCTTAATTTATTGAAATAAATGAATTAAACCAATCTTTTTGTTGTTTCAAATAATTATTAATAATTATGAACAGAAATGGTCACTGATCTTTTCAAACTGTGTGCTAGATGTTTAAATTTTGACATTTCGGCAAAACATTTTTTCTACAAGCTGCTGTAATTGAATATTTATGTTTGTCTTTTTGTGTGTTTATATTCCTAGACGAATTACAGATGCTCGTAGACAATTTTCTGCTATAATTTAACAAGTTCAGCGCCGGCAACGCGCTGAGCGCGTTTTGAATGTTTTCTTAACCCGTCCCGTGTCCTAGGCACAGCATTTGTGCCTAACGATTTCGTACCTACAATGTCCTAGTGCCAAGGTTTGGCACTAACGCATTAATTGAAAATGAATGACGAATATGCCCATAATTCTTTTTCCAAAGACAAAAAAAAGCATTCACTCTGAAGCTCTCATCTATGTACTCTTTGTTTTAAATGATTGTAGCTTTTGTATTGACCTTATACCCTTTTAGTTTTAAGTTTTTTTTCTCGGTGTTCATAAAAAAGGCCACTCCGCCATTTTGCATTCGCGAGTGAAAATAGTTAGTGAATAAAAATGTCCTGGAATTTGAAACGGTAAGTATTTGTGATTTGTTTTCTATACCAATTTACTAAGAATATAATATAGATTGTGTGAATTGTATTCATTTTACCTTTTTATAGTTGTATTACAGTGAAAAAAGTGTCTAACTTTGATATTGCTATGAAATAATGCAAGCAGACGCCATTGATTTGCGTTAAAATATCACTTTATTATGTTCATACATTAAGAAAAATAGACAAGTTAGTGGGAAATTTATCCAGCAATTTAAGTTCGACTTCATATTTACGTAATATTGAATACTTTTAGCAATATTACGATTTCTAGTAAAAACAACCTAAAAATTTATGCAAAGTACTAACAGCAAAAAAAAGATATGTTTGATGGATAGATTGAATGAAAGTAGTACTGAACAGAAATATTATATTGCAATGCATATTTTTTTAATTATAAAATAGGAAATTTTATATTTTACGTTTCGAATTGTTTTCACGAAATAATGGCATGTATATTAATAAAATAAAAAATAACTTGAATCTAAAAAAAGTAAAAAAAAATGTATTTCTTCAATAGAATTCACAAGAAGCGTCAACGGTGTCGCGGTCTCGGCCACGTGACCTCTGGCCCATCAGGGGAACGAGCAGGCTTGAGAATGCCAGCATTTCCGCAAAAGAAAGAGCCGCTGCCCGTGGAATTGACGAGGAAGAGCGATGTTTCGTATTGGAAGAGGACTCCAACCACATAATAAATTATTTTTATATATGTATATAACTTAGAAAATTTCCAGCTCAGCTGTTGGTTAATACGTTCTTGTAACACATACTATACTTTATACAGGGTGAAAGGCAATTCAATACATTCCTTTGAAGGGGTTGTAGTAGAGCTTATTTCCAATAGATTTGGATAGATAACATGTGGTCGGAAATTATTATTTACTAAGTCTTGCCAATTGTAGACAAAAAAATTGTTTCTTAGAAACTAGTTTATCGGTATTATGCCTTTTAGGGGCATAATACCTTTTTTAGTTCTATTCGTAACTAGATTTATGATTTAAATAAGTTTTTTGTTTATTTACTTTAAAAAAAAACATTAAGTCTTATTGTTTATATATTTCTAGAAAATACATCAATTTGGAGTTTGAAATCGGACATTTTTCTCAAAAACACAAAAATACGTCGGTACAACTTGATAAATAATAATTTCCACCGCATGTTGTCTATCCAAATTTATTGGAAGTAAGCTCAACTACAACTTAAACGGTATGTCTCGCATTTCCTTTCACCCTGTGTAATAAAAAGAGAAACAGGCTCTTTAAATGTTACTCAAAGTGAAAATATTGTAAATAAATATATTGTTTTGTTTTTTTTTGTGTGTTTCTCTTATAAATAAAATAGTTTGTAGTCAACTTCTAAAAACTTAAGCAGAAAAGATTCTCATTCCTACTGGCATAAAAAGATTTTCAAGAGCGTGATTTCGAGGTATGCCTTTTTCCCTATTTACCAAGAAATCAATGACAAAGTTTATATAATATACATATATGAATATAGACCAGCAAATAAATGCCGTTCAGGCTACTAAAAGTTATGAGCAATATTAGATAATTTAGTCAGTATTTATTTTAGAAACGACAAAGTTATAAATAAATTAATTAGATACAATAAAAGCACTCTAATATCAAATCTCTTTGCAAAACTAATAGCTGAAAACAACATTAAAGTCCTTTGTATAATTTTGGCATGCAATCCAGCACAATCTACAGTTCAGCCAAAGGATCGCTATTTATCGCATTTCCGTAAAACTATTGGGCTATATTTCATAATATTGAACGTAAAAATTACTATTATCTCAATAGGATAAGGATTAATTTTGTAGTAAACGTAACTAAAGTATCTAATAGTATTGGTTATGTTTTTTTAAAAATCAATTTATAATTTTTATTAATCAAAATTAAAATATATTAATTTCTTTTTTGTCAACGGTTCTTCGCAATCAACCACGGCAGCTAGCGCGCAACGCGTTGTTATACTCCGTGAATAAATTAATATTGTGAAGTTATTTTTTGGTCTACATAATAACTAATTTATGAAATAGACTAAGTAAATAGTAGAGTTTCAAATAATGTGTAACAAAAGTGATGGGTGATTAACAGTATTCTGTAATAAATCAAAGTATTTCAAAAAATGTAAACAAAAATTGCTAACTTCACGAAAACCACGTATTTTTGGGAACATAACGCATATATTTAAATAACATTATTAAACGTTCATATAGCTTGGAATCTAAGCTTTTTAACGATGTATATAATGTGGCACATACTTGTAAGAATCTAGGAATTATTTTAAGTTTTCTAACCTAAGTCGCAAAAAAAATTTTTGTCGAAAATCCCTGGACACTACCGGCGTTTGAGCTAATTTGACCCTCGACACGGGACGGGTTAAAACTAACCAATGCAATGAGTATTGAACGTGCGTGTGGTGTGAGGGCCACTCCTTCAGAACAGTCTGAAAATCTGGTAAGGATTTAGTAAACATTCCAAAACAATTGTGGAACTTGAAATCAGAATTTGTGAAAATCAATTAAGTGAGTTGTAAGCTTAAAAGTTGGGCCCTCAATTCTCACATAGAGGATTGAGGGCCCACCTGTATGTGGCAAACTACGCGCACTACAGAGAAAGTGTTTACGACAAAATGTAAGTCAATCACAAATAAAATTTGTGAAAGTAATATATATCGTCACAAAACGCTACGTAGGTACTCAGTATATCTTCGTTCAAAATGGGCCCTCAATCCTCATACTCCTGAAAGTTTATCACGAAAATGTTTAAAAACCCTTTGCTTACAGCTATTGTTTGTATACCTATGTGCTACGTAATAAATTGTGAAAAATTGTGAAAAGATAAACAGGTCACTACGTCTCGTTGTTTTAAAGTTATGACCTTGTTAATATTCGGGCCCTCAATTCTCCACTTTATTTTAGTTTTTATTTTAATACCCTTAAACTACGAGAGGAACTACAAAACACAACATTGTATCCTTTAGTGAAAAAAATCCTCAATCCTCTATGTGAGAATTGAGGGCCCAACTTTTAAGCTTACAACTCACTTAATTGATTTGCACAAATTCTGATTTCAAGTTCCACAATTGTTTTGGAATGTTCACTAAATCCTTACCAGATTTTCAGACTGTTCTGAAGGAGTGGCCCTCACACCACACGCACGTGAGTATTGACTTTAAAGAATCAGAGTTGAACAAGTACACCACAACAGAACATTTTTGTGGTGGCCCGGGTGTAAAGATGATTTATGTAGTTTGAAAAATGTCATATGAGTTCTCCAACTAGGTTTAGGTACCGTAGCGACTGGCTTGGTCAATAACGTTACGTTAATATTGTTATCTATATAAGTGTACCATTAATGCGACCGATTCGTTGCGATGTCTAATTTCGCTAACTGACATCATCTAATTTCGATGACACGCATCTGTGTCTTCAGTCATGCGAAAAAAACAATAGTTAGACCATTTTTTACATGTTCAAAGCTTGAACTTTACTTTTAGTTTACATTGGAAGTCTATCGTGAACGGCCAGGCACGTTGTTTTAAGTGATAAGAAGTGGCAAATAACTGTATTTCTAGAAATGGAGGGTAAGTGACTTTTTTAATACATGTGTGCTAAACCTTTTGAACTAATTTTGCAACAATTTTGCAGATTTCGAATGTAAACTAAAAGTATTCAAGCTTTGAACATGTAAAAAATGGTCAAAATACTGTTTTCTTTTCAGCATGGCTGGAAGACACAGATGCGTGTTTTCTAATCGTATGGCGGTGGGCACTGAACAGTGTCACGTTATTTTTGTTCGACGCCATAGTTAGAAGTTAGCGAAATTAGACATCGCAACGAATCGGTTAATTGAAGGAGTTACCATCTATTTTTAAATGACACGCATCAGTGCCTAACGCCTGGCACTAAACGTGCCATCCGCAACGAATCCGGTCCGGTTCGGTTTGGCGTTATTCGATACAGTTGTTAGCGATCTGTTTTAGCGGACAAAAAAGACCGCGGACAAAGGTCCGTCGTTTGCGCAAACCATTGTGCCGGCTGGAAATACTATTGGAAAAGTTAACGTACAAAATCGTATGTATACATATACATTCAGTTCCACTGTGATTTTGATCATGACTTTGCCGCCTGAAAATGTGATGACCGCGCTCGGCGCGTTGCCGGCACTGCTAGACGAAATAAATGAACGCGCCGTGCGCATTACTTGAAGGTAAATAATAGGTCTTTACCTATGAAACTGCCGTTTTGCCGTACTGGCCATTTCAAATGAAAATAATTTTTTTTTGACTGATAATTCTAATTTCAAATTAATTTTATTTGACAAACATGGAATTCTTTTTCTAAGTCATTTTTTTGTTTAATAGTCATTTGTTTAATACCTAGTTAGTGTTTTGTTTTCAACGCATTCGAAAATTTTTCGTCATCATGGATAAGTTAAAAATTCGAGTAATTATCGAGTATGAGTACCGTCGTGGCAGCAAAGCGGCACAAGCGGCACGCAACATCAACGACGTTTACGGAGCGAACACTACAAACGAACGCACCACCCGTTTTTGGTTTACCCGCTTCCGTTCTGGAAATTTTGACCTTCAAATTCAAATTCAAATATTTATTTCTCAACATTGACAATTACTTGTTCTTATTGACGTCAAATAAAACATGATTCTACCACCAGTTCGAAAAAAAACCTTCGTGAAGAAGAACTGGCAAGAAACTTCACGGGTATATATTTTTTTCAAAATAAATTTACAGAGTCTCTTTATGTCTATACAAAATTATTCTTTTCTGCATCTGTTAGCTCGGCAAGTCTCCCTCCCCCCAAGTATCCAAACGACGAACACCCTCAAACGGCACCCGTTCACGAGTTAACGCGGGATCCAGCCATCGTATCGTACCTGAAAAATGAACCCCGTGGTCGTCCGAAAACTTTGGTCGACAATGACGAATTAAAGGCAATTGTGGAAGCTGATGAAACTCAATCCACGGCTGAATTAGCAGCAGCTTTCGACGTTAGCATCAAAACAATATTGGTCCATTTGCGTCAAATTGGCAAGGTAAAAAAGCTTGACAAATGGGCCCACGAACTCAATGACCGCCAGCGCGAAGTACGCGTGGAGACATGCCTTGCATTGCTCCGCAGGCATACAAATGAAGGAATTCTGAACCGCATTGTTACTTGCGACGAGAAATGGATCCTGTTTGACAATCGTAAGGGCTCAGCAAGTTGGTTGGACCCTGGTTCAGCACCCAAACAAGGCCCAAAACGAAAACTTACCGCTAAAAAAGTGATGGTCACTGTTTGGTGGTCTAACGCGGGTGTAATTCATCACAGCTTCTTGCCAAACGGGACAAGCATTACTGCAGATGTGTACTGTGAAGAACTGAACACAATGATGGAGAAGCTCGCACGTCTCCAACCAGCTTTGGTCAATCGTTCGGCTCCACTGCTCCTGCACGACAACGGGCGACCTCATACTGCACAGCAGACGGTCTCCAAGCTACAAGAGTTGGGGTTGGAAGTTCTCCGTCATCCGCCGTACTCATCAGACCTTGCGCCTACAGACTTCTACTTTTTCCAGAATTTGGATAACTTCTTGGCGGGAAAAAATATCAATACCCGAGAGGCAGTACAAAATGCCTTTGAAGAATTTGTTGCGTCCCGTCCAGCTGATTTCTTCAAGAAAGGCATCAATAAGCTACCAATGCGTTAGCAAAGATGCATTGATTGCATGGGTGATTATTTTGATTAATAAAATAAAAAATATATAAAAAAATTACGCTTCATTTATTTCGTGAAAAACGGCAATTTCATAGGTAAAGACCTAATATTTGTTTCATATTTATATAAACCATGTTTAGTGTAAAGTGCCATAAACAGTGTTGAGTGCTTGTAACATGCCAGGTGTGATTAAATTAATATTCAGTGACATATTTTTGGACTCTGAAACATGTCAAACAACTCAAGAAATAACAGGTGAGTTTGTTTTGTAATGTATGCAGAGATTTAATATAGATTAAGTAGGTACTTGAGTGCTTAGAGGCGGCACTTGGTAGTTTATGCATGTTTTCAATGAAGCTGAATATGGCTGAACATCATTCCTCACACACATTCACGTTGTGCCATAATATAAACTACGAATTCCATCACTATACGTCACAGTGTTTTTTTTTATATTCGTTGCACATTCGCTTATGTAGTTACAAACGTTTTAAACACGTATGCAACGTTTCTCACAAACATCGAAAGAAATATATTTTGAGATAAGATTATTTTGTAAATACTTTCTGTAAACAATCAGATCTTTACGATCTTCACGTACTTTAACCCTTTCCATGCGGCTGGCGTGATATCACGTCCGGCCAAAATCCGTTTACCATACGGTGGGCGTATTATTCCGTTGAAACAAAATTGCCGCCATAAACGAGCAGATCAACGACAAGGACGGCACTCCTGTGCGTAGGTTATAGGACGCAACAGCGCTACTGAAACGGTGAAAAAATACTCACTTATTATACATATATATGATATGCTACAAGTGTTCCAAGTTTCAGGATTATTTAAGTATAATAAAGTGTAAAAAAATATGAATGGTAAGTTGTTGTTTATGTTTGTTGCAAAGTTTTGTTATTAATTTGAACATTTTTGTTTGTGTTTCATTTCATTCTAATATTTGTCGTAGATAAAACTTCCGACGATAATCAAATCGACGAATATGAACAAAATTTGCCATTTTTCATCGATGATGATGCGATGTCACAAAGCATTTTGTCGAGAAAACGTGCAAGTGATACTGAAATTGACCCAGAAGGTTCAAGTTCTATTATTGGCGAGTATGAAGAATCTCAAGATCTTTTTAAGATACCCCAACGAATATTACCAAATAGACATATGTTTAAATGATATTAGAAGCAATCCAAAATCTAGTTCTAGTAGTAAATCTGATGAAATCAATAATCCAATCCCAGATACTAATAAAATAAATGAAAAATCATCTTGTCCCGAGTGTGTTCGAGAAAAAGGAATAGACAAAAGGAATTACCACTTTAGCCTTTTATTGATGGAAGAATTGCAAATTTTTAAGCCCATGTATGCGTTCTAAGGCTTAGGTATATTGAAATTATGAAAATAGTAAATCAGTAACAGTTATCAGTAGTAGTATAATAGTTTTTTCCTTCCCGCTTTTTATTATTTTAAATAACCATCGATAATTTTTTTTATAATCATAAATTTTTAATACATAAGAGCGATTCATATTTTATTTTTTTTTTAATTTAATAGTAAAAATATAGGTTTTTTATTGCTATTAAATTTAAAAAATAAAATAAATAATTAATTGCTCTTATTTACCAAAAAAATATATGATAGTATAAATAATATATATATCTTTAGTTAAATAAAGAAAAAAAGAAAAAAGACCTATTTTTTTTAGCTTAACAAAAATAATTTTTGGGTAATATTTATTACATATGGCAACACCGATGTTGTCTATATAATTTAGGAAACGTCATAATACGCCAACCGCGTCTGGTCAAAGATTTGGGCAGACGTAATATTACGCCCTTCGTACAGATGGAGCATATTGGTTAGGACGTAATATCTCGACCATCGTTCTAGAGAAGCGATCTTATAAAAGGTCGCCCGTATAGAGACGGCGATATTAATAGTAAGATCCCGCATGGAAAGGGTTAAAATGAATCATCACCGTACACCCCTATTGCCCTGTATCTAATTTAATTTTCGGTACAACGCAGTGTCCTTCAAGCTGTAATCCTCATATTTGAAATCTCAATGAAAAGAAATTTTGACAATGTTAAAAAATAGGTATGAAAGGATTGCGTCAAGCTGTAATCCTCACTTGCCGTGCAAGCAAACGGTAAAGTCTATCGACTTGGTTTTGGTTCCAAAAATTAGTCATGAAATAGTGACAACGACATGCCAAATCTCAGAAATAGTCGACAAAGATTCCAGAGATATAAAGGTACCCTGGTGAGGATTATGGCTTGAACATTTGAAAACTTCAAATTTCTCCGGAACGCCTACGACTTTCAGTTTAAAGTTTGTGCCAAAAAATAGTCATGAAATAGTCGTATGAAACGAAAATAATTTTGAGCTGATTTCATTTGAAAATAAATACTTTTTATTTTCCCTACATTTCATGGATGTACAGTCGCGTGCAAAGTCATTATTTCTCTTTGCTTAGTAAAAAATTGCTCTCTTTTGGTTTGTTACTCATTTAATCATAAAATAACTTATAATGTCAATGTTGACTACGATTCGCCAAATTTTTGAAAGTATGCCAGATAGATACAGTTGCTTTTTGCGAAATATGATGGCGGAGCCTACAAAGAGGTCTTCCTCGAGCTTTTGTTTCATACTCACCTTGCATTAACAATTCGATACTTCATGGAACTCAAAATGGAGGGAGAAAAGCGTCGACATGTCCTCTGTGAAAATAATTAAGATTTTAATAATGCATGTATTTAAATGATCGTTATAATTTTGCAAAAAAAGATAAAGAAAAAAATCTAAATGGTCATCTATTTTAATAATTGATCTATTTCTTTGATACAAAATTACTAGTAATTTCTAACTATAATCTAACTCTTGTTAAACCTAAGTTTCCAATGCCTAAGGTTAAATAACATAATGGACGAAAGACTTAATTATGACACACCTCGTGTCGTGATATTTGTTTGAACCAAAGTCGCTTTTCGTGAAAAGCTGGAAATGGTACTTAATTTGGTCCTGGTCCCCGCGTGTATAACTACATACAACCTTTTTTTTTGTCGCTGGAAAATCCTCATATAATATACCCAAGTCTGGATGCACGGAGTCGGGTCACGAGGAGCTTGCGCATTCGGTCGCGGCCCGACAGCGTTAGCCGGCGCTCTGTGCAGCGCCGGCGACGTCCCGAGAGGTAGGGGTCCCTCTCTAGTCGTCCCTCATGAGATGATGCGCCGAGCGCGCTGCGCTCCGCATCTCACGCCCGGCATACCTCAAGCGTGTGCTGGGCAGTCTCGTCGAGGCAATCGTCGCAGTGATGGCACCTGGCAGTTGGTTCCCGACCGATCCGAAACAGGTAACTCCCGAAACAACCGTGTCTCGAAAGCACCTGCGTCAGGCGGCAGGTCAGGAAACTGAAAGACCGGACCAATTGCCTCGATAGTCCGAGTTCAGCGCTCGGAAGCGCCAGCCTGGACTCATATATAATATGAGAATATCCAGATCTATGGAAACACTATTTTAAGGAAAAATTTATAAATAAAGGAATTTGGTACAGGTCCATAGTGTTAGAGCCTCCTCGTACACCGTGGTTTGGTGTAACTAAATTAAATAGAAAATTTGTAATTTTCGCTCACAGACTGAGATCTGGACACGTGCCGCTTAACAGTTTCGGATATCTTATGAGAGACTTATCTTATGAATAATTCACCCAATTACGACGTATGCGGAACACTAGAAGATGTCCTACGCTGGTTGGCGGAGTGTGTCCGTTTTCAAACTGCTCGAGAATCTTTGTTTGTGGAATTATCATTGAATAGGTATAATATAGGCATGTTTCACCAGTTATTATCCTCTCCGAATTCGGATGAAGCCTTTTGTTTGTTTTCTTTCTCTCTGTTACGTTTTACATAACCATCTATGGTAAATGAAATATAAATTGTAATAAGTTACGATGGGACTGGCATGTACTATTGTATATAAGTCCTTAAAAATAAATAAAGAAAAAAAAACCTAATTTAACCCAATTGAACCTGTAGTTGAGTTAAGCGTAAGTTTATTAATTGTAGTTGAGTTATTTAATTTTCTAAAGTGCTCATGTACAATTACTTTTTAGAGGATAAAATAATATTATCCCTTTTAATAATAAACGGTTTTTCATTACTAATTATCATTTCTTAAGAACGCGGTTATTCTTGTGAAAGATAAATATAGAGAGACTGATACGGATAACATTGGTGTTTCAAATGTGCCTATAAATAGTACCTACTTGCTTAAAATTTTTATAACACGGCTTTATTTTGTTAGAGACTGTGATTTTTTAAATTTTATATATTTTTTAAATTAAAAACATTGTTCATTTAAATGTAGGGTAGATAAAGAGAATGACAAAATTGTAATTTTGAATTGTGCCTATAAATAAATTAGTGCTCAAACTGGACGGTCCAACTACACGGGTTTTAGGTGTTAAACCATCTCAGTAATCCGCGTAGTAAAGTTGTATCGTTGTAAGTTTTCAGCAATAATTTCGTCGGATTGAATTCCTCGCAGCAAGACTTATTTTACTTTTTCTATAGTTTTAATACATTTTCTAAAGCTCTCCCATTAGGTTTTATTGGAACAATTCTAACTTTCGTCGTACCTGGAACAACACCTTCCCTACCTTAATTCAAGTCTAGCTACGGTGCTACGGGACCAACGTTTTCGGTTGATGTTTCATATTTTCTTTGTCACAGTAAGTACTTAATCACTTTCATGAAGTAACATTGGTATATAAAAAAATAATGCAAGTATTCGTTTAATACGATTTATTATTTCTTGTTGTCGACGTCAAAATAGCGGGACCTATGTTTTATTTATAATAATAATAAATAAATAAATCCCCAGACAAACACACCAACTGCATAGCCCCAAAGTAGGCAGAACTTGTGTTATGGATGACTATACAGCGAACTGGGGGGAGCGAACCCAGAATAAAGATACACATATACATAAATATCAATAATGTTCATCCACAAATGAATGCCCCGGCCAAGACTCGAACCTGGGGTCTCAAATATATACTCTGATTCAGGAAGGAAATAAGTTTTTGGCATATTCGTAGTGTGACTGATGATACAAAATTTTAACTTTCAAAACTAACTTTCTCGTCATTTTGACGCTTAATATGTCCCAAACGTTTGATAACGATAATTACTTTTCACCCCATATCTCCGCGAGGGTTGGTTCAATAGAAAAGCTTATTTTATTTCATGCTTGTTTTAGCATCAGCTTTAAGATAACAATGATAAAATCTCTTATATCTAGCTCGTAGGCGTCGCAAACGATTAAATCGTAACCAATTGGGTTAGGATTTAATCGTTTGTGACGCAACAGGTTTATCGTAAAAGTGAAAAAATGTGACTCAGCCATCCAGAATTTCAGCTTTTCGAGCACATCAGATATCAAAGGTTTCTGGGGACCCATTTTATGATAAACTGTAATATAGTGACGCGATATGTGACGACATCTAAAGTCATTTCAACTGTTGCGAAATTCGAGAAATCATCAAAAAGCTAGATTCATGCAGCCTGATATCATTTGATTTTGCTCGATATCTCACTAAATATATAGCTTTATAAATATAATTTTTATAAAAAGATTTCCGCAGTTTATTAAAAAGTTTCTGAACGGTGGCTACTTTTTGAAATGAAAACCCATGCTGCGTATACATCTTATCGACACTTTAAAGCCCACTCGCTCAGTTCTGAATCAGCTAGAACTCGGCTCAATATTACTTTATGTTCATATTTCATACTTTGACACAATGTATAACCACTTTTACCTACGTGTAGTGACGGAAATTGTAACTTTCATAATCTTTAGTTTCTTTTCTAAAAAGTCCGGATTTCTCATAAGTACTGTAAATTGTATACAAAAAGTACTCATAAAATTTATTTATGCGGCTCGCACATTGAGACGCGAGTCGAGAAGTTAAAATAAATTCGCGTATTCTATTTTCACCCGCTACCATGTAAGAAAATAGAACGGTATTTCGGTATAGGCACGTGATTCATCTCAATATTTAAATGGATACTTCAAGATGGTAGTATTTACTCTGATTTGCCCCTGTTAACTTTGCTAACGAAGTCCTGGGCCGATTTAGTCAGCTCGTAACTAAGGCCAGATAAATATTTGAGGTCATCTGATGCGGCACAAACTACGAGTGCTTCCGGTAGGGGTCCAAATGGTCTTTATTGGTTCAATGTGCAAAGTGTCTATAACGTTACGTACGGTCCGTGTTAAGAACGAGGATGGAAAATAATCGGTATTTATCTATAGGGATTCACAGAATGAATTTAGAGAGGTTCTAATAAGGGAACATCCGTCTTATTTTATTTGTTTACTTATTTTGTATGGAGTTATTGAAAAATATAATACATCTGTGTATTGTGAAAGGCCCGCATTTACAGCAAATATTGTTTTTCCATTGCAATTAATAATAACTGGGTCTACGCTCGGTATAGGTACGCTGAAAAAAAAAATAAACCCCAAACCAGCTAGTGGCCAGTCTTACTTGGTGTTTATATCAGGTATTAGAACCATTTAGGTATGAAAGTGAAATGAAAATACGCTTTATTGCCAAACCAGTTACAAAAATTAAAATACACAAAAAAATTTAAATTAACCAACGAAAAAAGAATGACATCAAATAACACGTTATAAAACAAAGGCTTTTCATCAATTCGTTAAGATCTCACCGTTTGATTAAACAATCATTTAAGTATTCTCTACTGCTAAATATGAAGGTACTTACTATATTTTTTTAAATATCGAAGTAAATACGAGTTCACATGTTCTCTAAGGTGTTTACCTGAGTCGGTTATGGCCTTTGCCGCGGTTCAGTGAAACGCGCTTCCATATTAGGTATCAAAGATACAATACCTTGTAAAGTCAATCTAAATGATAGTTCATTTTAACCTTTATCGCGTAGGAAATAAAAACTGTTCCTACGTTGCCTAAGTGTGTAGGTCAAGCATGGGTAGGTAATTAACATGGACACTTAGAGAATGCATCATAACATACATTATTGTATTTTTTATATTGTTCCTTGTGCCTCATATCCCGTATATGTCTATCTTGCAGGATATCCGAGTTCATGAGAGATTTGTCATTGTAATTTTTTGTTCTTTCAAGGATGTTTGACTTGTATTTTTATTTTGTATTTTTCAATGTGGAAATATAAACTAACAACGTCATTATTGTATACGACAAGGGGAATGTGTCTTTGGTCTACTAGTTTCTGTGCCAAAAATATAATCCTATAATTTATTAGGAAATTCTTATAAAATATGCGTTTTTATTTTAGTTATGAGGAAACCACCTTGATAATTATAACTTATGGCATTAAGCCAATTATTTGAATCCAAGGTTCTTACTCCAGGCCTGGATGTATAAATAATTCATATCACGAAAGACGTCACTAATAGCTTCCACTCTCATATAGGTCTCATATACAGTGCAAACTTAGCGAAGTTGGCATAATAATACAACACATCACGTTGGCATATTATTTATTTATTTAATTTCCAAGGCACTTCTCCACTGATTCTGATTCACTATTGACTGAATTTTTCATAGCTGCTCAATGTTCTCTAGGACCTACCTTAAAAAATCACAATCTACCTTCAAGTGGAAGTTTCTGAACGCAAAGTTTTACTATTTTATTTTACCTAATTGATTTACAATATAGCGCTTTAAGCTGTTTTATGGACTCCCTTTTCTGCTACTAACCCCTTGTTGAATACTTATGATATCCGAAGGTATAGTGCCTTGTATTGGCATAGCATTGCCATAATTGCTCCTATCGCTATCATAGATGTGTCTTATTGTTATGTTGGCTGTTAGTCTTCCTTTAATAAATAAATAAATAACATTTGTTGAATTAAAGACATTAAAGCTATTTAAAAAACAATCTCTTTGTATTGAATTCCAAACTGACATCTGGGCGCTACGGCTTTCAAATTCATTGACTTTGCGATGAGGAAGAGTTTATTCGATTAAGGATAATCGACTATGATTAAGATAAGCCTTTGAGATAAACCTAATGAAGGTACCAACATGAGGGGAGCTTTGTTTCATGTACCACTTTCCAGCGTAACAAATATATATTCCAATCTGCAGGCGTAGCACGGGTGTCATAAGAGTCAAGTCACAAGACAAGAAAATCTAATTGTACTTAGAGTTAGCTGGAAATTCTATTGGATTTTAAACCTACTTAAAAAAAGGGAGACGGTTCTCAATTCATTTGTAAATTAATTTTATTTATGTTATTTAGGCATAACTTGTTTTTCTGAACCGATTTTGATGATTATTTATGCGTTGGGTTTAGTTTAGCGTCAAGTTGGTCTTGTTATAATATCATGGGTGCCGGACCCTGGACTTGGGAGTTATACTACAGATCTCCATAAAATCGAACAGAACGTATTTAGTACTTGACATTCTCTTAAGTTTGTGACAACCACTAGCCAGAAAAATAATTTTATATGATCAAGGATATCTTGGACTGTGCCATTACTCATACAGAGGATCTCTTCAACGTCAAACAGCACGGGTTTAAGCATTGTTTCGATCAGTTTGGGTGAATGTACATTGGGAAGTCACATTTATTATATTGAGTAAGCGATCTGTAATCAAGGATATTCTGGATTAGACCTGGACTTATAAAATGGAAATCCTCAAGGCCAAATGGCACGTTCATGAGAATTGTTTTCAACGATTTGAGCTTATGTATATTGGGAAGTCAAACTGTACGTTGGTTAAAGATATCCTAGACTAGCCTGGCGCAGACAACGGAACTCCTCAAAGTAAAATTTTGAGCACATTTATATAAAAGCCATTACGAGAAATATTTCGATCGATTTGGGCTGAAGTGGTCATTTTGGTCAAGTGGTCATTTACAGTCGGTTATGAAGGTATAATGATGACGCCTGGAGCTAGATATGTCTAATTCTTGATTGGCTACCAGTAACTCCATCGTGGACGTTTGTCTTCACAAGTCCAATTAAATAAATATAATGGCGGGCTTCTGATGACGAAGTTAAGAGGTGGAAGTGGGAATCTTTAACGATGGTACCAAAGTTCCCGAGTCTCAATTTGTTTTGTTGAACACAAGTAAATCTCAAATTCGAAATCATTTTATTAGTTCTTTCACATAAGTTATATTGTTTAGCAACTAACAATTATAATTTTAGTATTCTCACTTTGCATATAGTACTGATATTAGATTAAATAATAGTATGTTTTGTTTTGCCACATTGAAAAATAATTTAAATTTTTTCTTTTATCCAATTGTGGCAGCCGTATGCGCCTGCAGCTACTGTATGTATATGTTTTAATTGACGAAAGCAAATTAAAAGTGATTGACGGATTTTATATACGGTTTTTAATAATTAACCATTTAATAAAAAACATAACCAACTCAAGATGAAACAATATTGAAGTTCTACAACCTTTTGACATTAACTGACAAATTTTATGTTTTCACACTGACAACCACAAAACAAAATCACAGGAAACGGAACATGCCCGCGGCCTTGAAAGATTCAGCTTTCAACATTCTCTTCTTGGTGATAATCATCATTTTTCACCCAAAGCGGACATATCTTAGCGCAGTGGTTCTCAAACTTTTTAAATGACGGAACCCTTTTGGGAAGCAAAATACTTGATGGAACCCTACAATAAAACAATTGTTTTTATAAGTGTATTTTTTATTAATCAGCATAATAAAAGTACAATGTAACAGTTACTAATTATTATTTACTTCACCACTTGGCTAGGACAATAATAGAAAACATTAAAAAAGAAAAAATCTAACTAGTGGGAGGTATGAAACTGTTTTTTATTTTTCATCAATTGGTTGATATCAGGTTTGATGGAAGAAAGTTGGAGTCTCATATCAGCTTCGGCGTCCAGTCTATTGCGATATTTTGTTTTCGTGGCTGCGTAGGTAGAGAATCCTGTTTCGCACAAATATGTAGTTGGGAACGGGAGAAGAATATCCAGAGCCATTTGGCCAAGCATTGCATATTCATCTTGGATTCTGCACCAAAAATCATTGAGAGGCGTCGTTTTGAACAGTGACTCCATACTTGTGTCTGATGACATTTCTAAAAGAGATTCATATATCTCGTTTGACATGTTTTCAGGCTTTTCCAAGTTGGGTAAAAAAGGATTATGAATCCATGAATTCACTTTAATTTTTGTATTGTGTTCTTCGGGAAAATACTTGTCAAAAGATGCGCGCATCGAACTGAGATATTGGACCAATTCTTCAAACACATCATCTTCAAATATTTCTGAGTCGTTTTCGCTAACAAACACACTGAGTAACGTAAAGCTTTCTATTTCTTTCTTATCAATGCGAATGATCCAAAAATCTAATTTTCTTTTAAAAGCAGATATTTTATTATAGGCCTGAAACACTGTTGTCTGTTTACCTTGCAACGATAAATTCAATTCGTTAAGTTTTTGAAAGATATCCGCCATAAAAGACAATCGGAACAACCAAGTTTTATCATACAAACGGTCCTTCAAATTAAAAGAAGTATCTGCTGAAAGAAACATTTGTAACTCGGCTCTAAGTTCAAATAGCCTTGTTAAAGTTTTACCCCGAGACAGCCATCGCACTTCTGTATGGAGCAGCAGTGTTTTATGTTTGCTGCCATAATCTTCACACAATAATGAGAACAATCGGGATTGTAGTGGTCGTGATTTGATACCTAACTTATAAGATATTGTACCAGCTATTGTAACACATGTTTCTACAAATACAATTAAATAATTAAATAACGTTCATAGCGTTTTGTCTCCGCGCAGCCGCGGAGCGACCAGAGAGAGGTGTTTTGATTTTTTTTTCTAAATTCTCGCGGAACCCCGACAGAGGTATCACGGAACCCTAGGGTTCCGCGGAACACACTTAGAGTATAGCTGTCTTAGCGTATGATCTTTTTATTTCACCAGACGCTGTCTGTATATCAGCGACCCTGGTGATGCCGTCTTTTCCAGGTATGGACTTCAAGATACGGCCGAGTGCCCAGTGGGGGAAGGTTGTCCTCCTTAATGACGACGAGAGTCCCAGGCTCCAGCTCACGCGTTCTCTGCGTTCATTTAGATCTCTTTTGTGACTCCGATACATACTCTTTAGTCCAGCGAGCCCAGAAGTGCTGTCGAATCTGTTCCAGCCTCTGGTAGCGAGTAAGCCGGTGAGCAGGAACTTCGCGGCAATCCTCTTCACATACCAGTGCAGTGAGTGGCCGGCCTATGAGAAAATGACCAGGGCACAGCCGTAGCAGGTCTCTAGAGTCTGACGATAGCGGCATCAGAGGGCGAGAATTCAGAAATGCTTCTATCTGCGCCAGCACCGTGGTAAACTCCTCGAACGTCAATTGTGCATTACCACGACGTAGATGGTGTTTGCAAGCTTTGATCCCAGCTTCCCACAAGCCACCAAAATGCGGAGAATACGGGGGTATGAATTTAAATTTAATGTTCTGGTAATTAGCGTACTCGATTATATTAGAACTACATTGAGATAAGAACTGAGCGAAATCATTCATGAGACCCACTAAAATATTTTCGCGGGCTTTCCTCGTCTCGATATAAAGCGCTTTAGAGCAAGAAGATAGGCATCGGTGGTAAGATCACTTACCAATTCCAAGTGAACAGCG
This sequence comes from Marasmarcha lunaedactyla, assembly GCA_923062675.1. Lineage (NCBI taxonomy): Eukaryota > Metazoa > Arthropoda > Insecta > Lepidoptera > Pterophoridae > Marasmarcha > Marasmarcha lunaedactyla. The sequence goes on from OV281344.1 coordinate 6,267,440, forward strand.
TGCGTAGCAAAACATACAAGCAAGCATATATAACATTTTAAGATGCGCGCGGTTTAGTATGAACATGGGTCCTGCGTAGTCAACACCTACGTTATAAAAAGGGTGAGTCATCGACACCCGTTCTTTAGGTAAGTTACCCATCAAAGGATTAAAAGTTTTTCCTCTCATGCGAGTACACACAACACACTCGTAAGAAATTTTCCAAGCAAGGTTTCGGCCTGCCAGTGGCCACCACTGGGCACGCACTGTATAGAGTAAAGCTTGCGCACTGGCGTCCATGAGTTGTAAATGCTCATATCGAAAAAGTAAGTTTGTAAATGTATGTTTACTTGATAGTAATACGGGATATTTCTGGCCCGTTTAAATTAGGCTCTAAATTCCCTATAATAAACAAAATTAGACATGTCGCATTCTGTTGCAGTTCCCGGGCTATAAATATTGTGTTAGCCTGGATTCCTAGTCACTCTGGTATCACAGGTAACGTTACAGCTGATGGCTTTGCGAAAGATTCCATCCAAACCGGTTCCGCAGATTACTACATGTCCTTCGCTCAGGATTTGTGTCTCCTAGCTAAATCCCACCCACAGGCCGTGTGGACTTCCGAATGGGAGGCGTCGCGGAAAGTTAAAGGTAAGCACTACGGTGACATCCAACATTTGATTCCCGATAGACCATGGTTTTTTAAATTTAGAAAGGTAGATAAAACAACATCAGTTATCTCTAGACTTCGCTTAGGACACTGCTGTTCCCCAATTTTCCTTAACAGGATTGTAATTCGCTCTTCCCCGTTCTTTGACTGTGGTCAGGATTTAGGAACAGTGGACCATATATTTTTTAATTGCCCGCTCGTTCCGGTATCACTAAATGATTTCCTTCCCCCTACGATTCAGCGCCCAACTAATATCAAGACTCTCCTCTCTACTTACAGCCCCAAGATTTTAATTATATTATGTAAGTTCATTCATCGATTTAATATTAGCCTTTGATTGACATTGTTAGTAAGTATTTTGTTTAATATATATTATTATTATTATAAAATTTTTTTTTCTTTTCCTTTTGGTAAGTAAGTTTAGTTTAGTTTGAGCATGTATTATGCCATATAAATAATTAATCATTCTTATTAGTTTAAGTTATTGTACGTGTGTTTTATTTTGTTTTAGCCTATAATATATCCCAATGCAAAACGGAATTTATTTTTTGGCAATTTTTATTTTATTTTTTGTACTTTGTCCCACCAATACGCGACACTGGCAGAAATAGCCCGTCACACCAATCGCGGCTGATTGCCATTTTTCCATTAACTAACTAACTAACTACCAATGATAAACATTTTTCAACAATTTTGAAAAGACATTTAGCAAAAAACCAAGTACATAAATAGCTAGCTTATCAATAATTATCTATAATACCCTCGTCTCCCTAAAACGTTACATTTTGCTGCGGTAACATTCAGCCACTCTAACGGCGCGGTTTATTTACTTAAAAGATTTACTCGAATCTTTTCCCATTAATAATAAGTAAATGCATAATATACACAGTTTATGCGATAAAATGATGTGCACATCTTATATAAGTTTCAGGTAAATATTAAGTCATTACATATAAAATTGGCGTTTTGTAAGGGAGGAACATAAAGTCAATTAAAAAAATATATAATATATTTATTTAATCAAAGTACCATTTTCAGTACCATTGATATCTATGCACTTTTGTCATCTCATAGGTAGTTCATTGATCCCTTTACAAAAAAAAAACCATTCAGATGGGAATCAATAAAATATTTGAAGGCGCTTTGGTCTGCCCCATAGCTGTTGAATCTTTCCCTTGCAAGAAGTTATCCAAATTTCGCAAAAAATGGTAATCTGTTGGAGCAAGGTCCGGGGAGTACGTGGATGTTTTCTAATTAAAGCTCCTCTAATTTGGTAGCCGTCTGTTGTGCAGTGTGTGGCCTAGCGTTGTCCTGAAGCAGCAGTGGCCTAGAGCGATTGACCAGCCTCGGTTAGATAGCAGCTAGCTTTTCCATCATTTTGCAGTTGCTGACAATAGACATCTACCGTAATCGTCTGGCCAGATTTAAGAAAGCTGTAGTGAACGACACCAGCACTAATCCACCAAACGCACACAAGTAACTTTTTTTGAGTCAATTTTCGCTTGGGGCAGGATGGGGCTGGTTCGCCAGGGTTCAACCATTGCGATGAGCGTTTCCGACTGTTGTACAGGATCCACTTTACATCACAGGTAATGATTCGATTTAAATTCCTATCATTATTGAGCCAGTTGAGCAATGTAACGCAGCAGTCGATGCGCGTTTGTCGGTTTGCTGCACTCAATTCATGAGGTACTCACCTCTCAAGCTTTTTCACCTCCCCAATTTGTTTCAAGTGGATTAAAACTGTTTTGTCACAAACACCGCAGCCTACAGCTAACTCGGGCGTGGTTTGCGATGGATCCGCTTCCACAATAGCCTTCAATGATTAACTAACAATACTAAACTTAAAGTAAACTTTTCACATAAAGAATTTTTGCAAAATATGTGGGTGCAGTTTTATGTCTTCTGCACGTAAAGGTGGTATAATAGTTTCAAAATTTTTGTGTGTGAACAAAGATGTTTGATCTCGGGTCATATGTATGTATGTATATTCTAGGTTTCCCCCAGTTCGCTGTATCCATAACACAAGCTCTCCTTACTTTGGGGTTTTAAACAGTTGGAGTGTTTTTCTGAGGATTTTATTTATTATTATATGAAATCCACCATTAAAAGCACGCCGAGTATTCAGATTTTTTGATTTGCGTTCCGAGCAGAAGTGGACTAATAGTAGATTCTGGGAAAATTGTGACATAAGTTTTGTTTTGACATACTGTGCTTCGGCTGCAGGATTCGAATCTGGGGCTCACGTTTGATTGCTGCAGCTATGATTTTAGAAACTACTAAAACAATAACAAGAAATTCCCACTGGAGGGATTTTGTTTTGTTTCCCCACACAAGAGACATGTTTACCTTGATAATTGAAGTTACAGGCGTCAAAAATCCGGAATAATTTTAATTTTTATTTGTCGCTCTTATAAAATGTGGATTTCAAAACTGATGTTTAGAGCAGAAGTGAATGTAGTCCAAAATCGCTCAGAGAATTATACAAAAAATACTTAGCACGCTGTCACACAAAAGAAATGGAACTCGTGATTTATTATATTGAAAAATAAGGACTGTTTATAATTACACAATTTTTTTGCGATTATGAACTTACTACTCTCACTCTCAGTACTGCACTACGTCGTATTATCGTACGAGGAGTTCTTATAGAAATAAAGAAATAAATCTCTACTAATACGGGTTTAAAACTCGACTTGATAATTGTGTAAACTCGCAGTTTATAATGAAATCAAACAACGAGCAGACGTTGAAACAATTTTATTAATCCGCATTTGTGCTAGTATTACAAAACAACGCGTTTGGTATTTACAGGGTTTTCCTATATATTTACAGTTAGCCAAGGACATGATGACATGTTTGTGTAAACTCTACCGCGATTACGGCTTTCATTTCGTGCATGTGAAAAAATATAAAAATAATAATACTTAATACTCTTGTTTTTGTGGTCTTTTGTTTAGACGTGTGTAAAGGTAACATAGCAACCATTGCTTGATGAATTGGAAATCAGGTACACTCGACACACTTGTCAGAGGGCCAACCTAATGGCGAGAACCGCTTGCGCGTAGTTTGATTTTTACTTCTCGCCAAGTATTATTAGACGACGAAAATGCAGGGGATTCGAATGATTATCTGTGGGGTATTTGTGTAACTTCAACACCTATCGCCATACCTTAAAGGTATAGCGATTGCGATAGTGATTAATAGAATTGTCTAATATTTATAATCGCAATCGCTTTGGGAATGTTTGTTCTATTTAATGATATTGAATGTCATAGAGCATTTAACTGCGTTTTGTTGCTTCTATTTTTCCAAATCGCTAGTTTAAAAAATTTTTGAACTATTCTTTTATTTATATTTTATATTAAAAATTATGACATTCGTTTATAAAACGTTATTAAATGTTTCTAAATTCATGTTGAATTTAAATAACATTATTTCTATATAACTGATAGATGTCAAAACCTCTGTATTTTAAATACTACCTTGCGCATTTTACTATTGCCTTAATTAAAAAAACATAACATTTTCCCCCATTACATATTTTCTATGTTTCTTTTGAATCTTCTTTCTTTTACATCTTTCTTTCTTTGTGAACTTAAAACTGGGTTGTCTTAAAACATATTCTAGACAGGCTTGACGACGCAACCGCTCTCCTTCCACAAGTGCTAACAAAATTGTTATTGCCATGCTACAAGTAAAATAATTAAAATGTAATAAATTCAAGCTCTTACTTCAAGCTGTATCATTGGTGGCATAATTTCAAAAAATATGTCAAAAATGATGAAACTATTCATTTAAAATGCGTCTTGACCGCTTTCACCATTATTATTTTGTCAAATATGTGTATCGCGACAGGTGTTGAAGTGACACAATTCCCCCTGGGCCCTTACCAAATCTCCCGACTGTACCAACACTGTTCTAAAGATGGAACTTAGATTCTTTTTAGAATATTAAAGGATAATTATTATGTATTACAACCATTTATTGTTATGCAAAAAAGTAACACATTGAACATGAATCTCGACTTACTAATGAAATAGGTCGATACTTAATAAATTTATGCGTTGTAAAAATGTTGATTTTTAATTTGTATTCTTTAGGAAACTCTGAGAGCTTTTTTAATATGGAAAAAACACCATACATGATGAAATTAAGAGTGACAATTTTCAATTCGTCTGGTCATTTACTGACCCAGTTGTAAATGCGTCTGCTTCCTCGACATTGCCCAACCACGATAATGTTTTCATTCCGTCGCGTTGTATCGTGTCGATACTCAGAGTGAGTCCCAATGAATGTTTTAATAATAATTTATTAATTTAATAACAATACTCTAACCATCTTCGGATTATAGACTATAACCAAAAACATTTTCAGACAAGAGTGTCCGTTCCACATAAAACTGCGATGCTCAATAATCTTATCGTCTTACGTTTTTGCGAATGATTCCAGTATAAAATCGGTAACTAATGATACTCTACAACGTCAATAAGGCTAGCCTAAGCCAGTATATTTTCCATTCATTTATATCACGTTATATTCATTTTTTATTTTATTTAAATTTATCTGTTAATTTTACTATTAAATTCTTTGCGTATTTTGTTATGATATAAATTTGATCATCAGCATACATATAACATGGATCTTAAATCTACATATACAAAATCATACAACTATTAATAAACTTTCGTTATATTAAGTACTACTTATTCTTATTTAAATTTAAACATTAATGTTGCGTCCATAGGTAAATTACATCGCGTTAGCATTGGGTAGTATATTTAATACTATGTGTCTCCCAGTGGACAATCAGTCGATAATTTGAATGTTTTGTTAGTAAGAGAAAAAGTTAGCTATTAAAATTAGTTTTTGAAATCAAAAGCTAGGAAAACGTGAACTTTTTCATATTTTGGAGAAAACATTGACAATAATTGGTCTAAACTCCCAATAAGTTGTCTTTGCTCGAAAGGATCTTATTTTTTATTGTTAACTCTTCGTAAGAGAAATGCTGTCCGACGATTTATTTCCGTTCTGTAATAGAGTTGTATAAATCTTCGATATTAACAATTACAACTTTTCATTTGTTCGTATTATACGCTGTCGTTTTACAGACAGGCTACAGGCCTAAACCCGATATCCCGAAATTTAAGTCCATGGAGTGATATTTTTTTCTATTTGCTTAAGTAATTACCAAAAGGCACTGTGAATCATCTTTTTACGCTTTCCCAGGCTTTTTGTTTCAATAACTATTTGAGAGATCGTAATGATTTTCTATTAAAATCGTATTGGTCTTCTAGTGAAGTATTGGTGAGAGGCAGTAAATGTGATATGGATAGAGAGAACCTTATATCGAATTGCACCTCAGTCAAGCGTCCACCTGAGAGGAATTACCTGCTACTTAAATACTATACCACATTTGTACGGGGTTGAATCTATTTTCAGTATTTGACATACCAGTCTAGTTTTTAACTCGCTCCAAATTTTGATAACGTTCCTACTTGTTGTAACTAAGATAGGATTAATCGTTTTACAGAAAATCAAACAAATTATATGTAATCAACGCTGAATGGAAATCTTCAATGGCCACTGCAACAGTAATGGCTTCGTAACAATGTAACAAAATAGGTAAATTACCATATCACACGTTTACTACGTATGATAGATATGATTTATGGTAAAGTTAAATAAATCGGTGAAATGATAGACTCATAGGATTCGTCGCAGAAGATTCAATAGATTTAGGTGAACGTCAAGCAATGATTACGTAACAAGACATCTGTATTATGTAACACGTAACTTAGTTGAATCATTTGTTATGCGGAAATTTATTATAAAAAGTATTTAATGTGAGGTAATAACTATTTCCGTAATACTAGAAATAGTGTACCTACTATAAAACAGGATATGAAAAAATATTAAATGCCATTTTAACGATACAAAAATTCATACTTTCTAATCAAAATATGAATGAAGTTTTGATACTTAACTTAAAACTGACTGCCATGTTAACATCGAATACTGAAAAGAGACATTGCCTATAATATAGGTGTCCCATAGTTGAGTAGCTCCCTACAAGCCACAGCGTAAACTTGTACAAACACGGTTCTTACAATTATTTATACAGCAGCGGGTTAAGTTTCCATTATTACTTTTAAATGGTTATTGATATTTTATCGACTATTGATATCATATACATAACGGTGTTTATAGTTGGGGTTCCCAGAACTATTTACTGCTTGTGCTTCAATTGTTTTTCCGTTAGGTTCATTTTCTGGAGTTGCAATGTAACAGTGTAAAAATAGTATTACAACAATTCCTTTATTTCTGTGAAATATCCATAACGGACACTTATAATAAAGGTAAAAATAAAGGCGCACATTCGTTTCGGCTTTCGGTTGTTTATAATTTTATTTTTATAATATCTACATTTGCAAACGTTCCTTGTGATAAAAATATTGTAATTTTGCGCATGCAAAAAGCAATATTTTTCTAATTTAGAACGATCAACGTCATATTGCAATCCCAGAAATAATATTATCACAAAACTACATCCTAACAATCACATTGGAGGCCCTTAAATACAATATTACTATAATGTCCATATTCTCCTTTTCTAAATCACATCAAATATACATATTTTTCAGTTCAGTCCATCAGTGCCATGTCTTAAATCTTTTGACAATTTTTAAAAATAGATTAAAATATTTAGCTGCACAATTTTTTGAAAGTTTTAATTGATTATTACTAGCAGGCAATTTCCAAATGTAAAATAAGAAGTAAATTAAAAACGTATGCTACAGATAATCGCTGCATTGTTTAACTAAATTCTATGCATGCGTACATATTCAACGCTTTAAAAGTTATAAAGAAAAGTAGATATAACTATCCAAACTAAAATTATACTTTGATAATGTTTGCTAAAGGTTTTCTTCAACAGTCTAATATACAACCTTTATAAGATATTGAGGAAATACCAGTTAGTATTAGATATGTAGGCCCGCTCGTTGACTAAATTTAATTCGAGTTAAAACGTACCTCTTACATTGTCAATTTCTCTTGGACTTATTCTCAAGGTCTAAGCGATTGGACCTTAGAGGTATTACAGCAATACAAGAAAATCGCCAAAAGATTAAGCCAGGCAAGTCTACATCCAGGCTACAGTGGGCGAGCCGCTGGACAGCGAGTCGATGGACCGAAACGAGGCGTGGGGTCAGTACAGCGAGGTGCTCGCGCAGGGACCATCCACGCCCTGAGCCGGGTCGGGGTTGGCCATTAACTGGAATATTGGGAAAATGTGTGTTAGGGGCAGTGTATCATATATTACATATAATCAGGCTTCGCTTTGATTAATAAATAACTCTAATCTAGCTAAATCAATCAAATGTATCTCAGATACATTTTATGTAGGATTTCGGTGGAGTAGGACACTAACCCTCTCCAAAACTTACAATAAATTGTCACAAAGCATTAGCAATTCCTTCTACGCCAGAAGTCTGGTGTGGAAGGAATTGCTAGAATGTCGCAGAAGGAATTGCTAATGCTACAATATTCACTCTGTGACAATTTTTAAATGGGAAAAAATCTTATTTCTTTATCTATCTATTTAAACTACGCTCAAATACCAAGGACTTCGCCTACGGACTTCCTACCAAGGAATCGAACCCATAAGTAGTCACTGGCTTTTCATCACACCCGTTATCAAACAAGATATCTTCTCACGCCAACGGAAAAAGACCGCTATAACTTAATTAGATATATGAGAGATAAACACAAAATGTGAACACCACATCAAGTGTACGTACAATCAAAGGTGAGAATGTGACATACACACAATAGCACAGGGATACATTACAATGGAAGTCTACAGTTCATTGCCGTGACACTTGTGACAACATCGATTGGTAGGTACTTACGTATCCTATATGAATTCACTTATCTTTTATTATCTTTAAATGTGCCGTGTTTTAGATATGTCAACGGTTAGAACTAGAATAATAACTACACATTGCTTAACACTTAGGGACTCGCTAGTGGGTCTAACGGACCCATTTCTTGGTATTTTAACAAATACCTTGAACTATTTTATATTTGCAACGTTGCCACTCTTTGAACCTTTCAACGATAATGTAGGACGGCCGATAAGGAGTTCGGGTGTCAGTTAGCCCGCTGCGTGTGAGAGCTACGGACTTCAAAGCTGCGTAAGGGTCCGCCGGCGATTACCGGCGACCCGTTAGCGACTATATACGTGAGTGTTTTTCATTCATCATTTTTCATCATTTGATAAACATTTATTTACTTAATGGCTGGCAATAGACCTTTGAGACCTAATGAGATAGAAGAATATGTAAATGAAGAAATAGAAGAGGAAAGTTGCTCTGAGACTGAGGACTTTTTGGAAATTAGTCAACATGAGTCTGATACTGAACAAGAAGGCGAGACCGACGATCTTTGCGATCAAACTGAGGAAGAAACCACGCAACTGGAATTAAGTACCTGGGGAAGGCGTCCGTCGACCAGCACCTGATTTAAATTGTGTTCCACTGATAATTTTACGAAAAGGTTATTACTTTGGTAAAGACAAAACAACAGTATGGTGTATTGAAGAACCTGCAAGGAATGTACGAACTCGGAGTCACAATATAACTAAAATATTCCGAGATAACTTTGAAAGAGACAGAGACGGCCTACAAATGTAACAGAAACAAAAGCAGAAGCAAAAGGAGCACACTTGAACACAAAGGATTTGTCAGGAATGGAAGGATGGTTCAGGTGGGTTACATTACATGCTTACATTATTCAGAAGACCACTATTCCTTTTCAAAACTTAACACGAAGAGATTTCATCAAAACATTGTCTATCTCTCTGATTCCAACACACCTCCGACAACATATCAAAAATCGCATTCGAAATATTATACCAGAAGTAGAATCAGCATCGGAATCAAACCCACCCTCCAGAGTCCATCAATAAGTGGACGAAAAGTGCGCTGTTGCTTTCGCAACTGGAAAAGGGACAGAAAAACTAAAAAAATTTGCAATATGCCATATTGTGGAGAACACATAAAACAAGTTTGTACAAACTGTTATTACTAATTAAGACCTAAGAAGAGACTGAATAATGCTAAGTATTGACTTTATTCCAAAGAAGATATTTTATTTTTGTTGATTTTTAATGATGTTTTGTTTTTTTTTTCATAATAATTGATCTCTTTTGTTATTTTGTAAAATACTAGTTATAACAGACATTTTTACTATTATCCTTGGTTTAGTCATAAATTTATGGTAAAAGTAAAGTATACTGGGTCCAGCGGACCCGGTAGCGAGTAGCTAGGTTACAAATAAGGGCGCGAGTCCCTAAGGTGTTAATGGATGTCATATCAGTTCTTATTGGACTCTAAATAGCAGATCCGAATTAGTATAGATCTGAAAGATATACTTATATGTTTAAAAGTATAATGTATGTACATCTATGTTGTTTATTATATAATGTAAAGCATACTATGCTAAAGACGATAAGTGAATTTAGAAACAAATCCAACCGTGGGGTAACTTCGCTAAGCGTTCTAAGTGGAAAGAGGAAGGGCAACAACGATCATACTTCTCTAATCTCACATACAGACGGAAGCAGTCCATCTGTAGAATTGTTCGGAGATCTAGGGGATGGAGTAGGCTTCTGAATATCTCTTCCGACTCCCATCTTCTCGTGTAACTGTGCCAGTCTTATACTCATTTGTCGTCTCTCCTTTTCTTCTCTTTCTCTCTCCCATCTCTTAGAACTGTAGCTTCTTATAGATGATGAACTGCTTTGAACTGAACTTATACTTGGACGTCGCGAACCTGTGTTGTTTTGGACATTAAGTGCATTAATTGTTGGTCTGGCTTAAGTTTATGATAAAGCTAGAAAAAGATGCAGTGAATATGGTGTTGATCGAACTTTTGATCATAAGCTGATTGTTTCAGAGGATGTTTAGTTTTTTAATGCATCCATAATGTGAATGAAGAAAAAATGCAGATTGTGGATAAATTGTTAAAGCTTGCATGGTTTAAAAAGCAGTTGCTTGAGATTATTGGAATAAAATAAATGTATGCAAGCTTTGTTTTGGATTGAAAAGTAATCATTTTGTACTTTTTTATCATCAGTAAAAACATATTATTTTCATTTAGACGGGTAGCTACGCAGAATTATTTCAAATGATAACAAGGCAACTATTTGCGAACAAATCATGATGATGATAGATACTTACGTACCCATTTAGGCACAAGCATGCTTTGAGTATACAATAAGCTTTATTTACCCCAAGTAGTAGGTTATAGATGTAGGATCTGGGTGTATCTTTAAAGCTGCACAAGATAATAAGTCGTGTATCTTGTACATTATAGGTATTAACAAAATATCATCTAAAATTAAAAATAATAAAATAAAAGACTACTTGTTTAAAACTACTTGTTAATTCTACTCTAAATATAGTAAAGCTCTCGTCTTTAAAGCACGGAAACGCAAGACAAAAGCTTCACAGAAAAAGCATAAACTTTTCCCTGGTGCCTTTTGCACACGAGAAAAGATGCATAATAACAGAAGTGAAATATAGAATGGACACGACGACCATTTATACATTCTCGCAGGCTACGCACCACTAGATTTTTCGACTGAAACTATCCAAAGATAATATTGTTAGTTTAAGAAATCAAGCCAAGAGTTATTTGTGGATTTTTCTAGCCTTGGTTTGGACTAATCATCGACTGCACTTATTTAATGGTTTCGTTAACCTCTGGATTTTTTGAATTGAAGTATGTAGTTTATTTGGTAAATTTTGTGTTCAGATAAGTTTTTAATAGGCGAGTGTACGGTATACCAGTTACATAATGAATTTATATATTAATTAAGCTCCTTTAGTAAGATTTGGGGATCAAAAAGCGATATTAATTCAACGTTTTTTTGGGATTCGAATAAAAGTTAATTGCATCCAATGGTTAATATTTTTTTAAGAAAGAAAACATTGTAATATATTGTTACTGTTATTACAGAGTCTAACTTATCTTTTCGACTAAAAGAAGCTTATTGATCATAGTAAAAAGGACAGAAAAATCCACAAATACTTTTGGAAAACAAACACAGGAACCATGTTAATCTCATGTTAAGTTATTCAGTCGTTATGGTGCCTACACAGAGGACACATCTAAACACCAAGGCGACGGTACATGCCACCACAAAAATTTACTTCGGATGCTCGACGTTTAATATTCAAATGGTATCAAATTCGGTTTAGGATAATAAAAGTGCAAACCACTTGATTTGGTACTGAAAAGATTGAAAATAATACAATAATAGTACAATTCACAATACAATTAATTAGGTAACTAATCTAAATAATAAAGGAATATATTTTATGACTATCATCGATACTAATTATTATAGTATCATAATTGAGTTGTGACCTTCGACGATACTAAAATCAGGTTACTTTAAGTACTTAAGATTTGGTTGGAGATTATATGTTGATATATCTATAGTCGAACATTTACTTCTACAATAATTACTCAATTGTTGAAAAACAAAAACGTCTCCATATTAAAAAAAGCAAAAAACGGTACTCGACTTCATCACTATTAGTGGAAACTTATTCAAATCCACCTAATAAAACAACAATCTTGCCAACAAACAAAAAAACCAAAACCAAAAAAAAATTCACAAAACAAAACGCAAGACATTGACAGCTTTATTAATCAATCATCAATCAAACTTCGCGCATCCGAGGGAGTAAGACGGCGCATACATCGTCACCTTTGGCGGGTGCGTGCGCGCGCGAGAACAGCAAGATGGCGGCCGCGCGCGCCGCACCTGCCCGCCGCCCGCGCTGCCAATCCGATGCGCCGCTGCGGGAGGACGCGCGAGAAGACGCGCGCGTCACGCTCACCGTTCCGCCTGGCAACATACAGATTTGGGGGTTATGACATTACACTGGTGCACTAAATTAAACTTTTTCTTTGTTTTACAACAGTTTCTTTCTCATTAGATATCGCTGAGATCAGATTCACCTTAAATTTTTACACAACAGCTCTGGTTTTTGAGATGCAGCTATTTCCTTATTTTATTGCATACACTTTATTTAAATTAGACATATTCAGGACAGTTTAAAAGTTGAAATGATAAACATTTCTTAAAAGCTCTTAACAAAAATTCTGACTTTTACAAACGCTTCCATCAAGACATTCGCATAATGTAAAAACATTAATGTCACTGCTGATCTATTTAAAGTAGAAGTCTGGACTCGGCACATTCAAAAAAATGTTAAATAATATAAAAATATATCGAAATTCATGCGATATCCCACAGTCGATATCTCAAAAAGTAGAGCTGCTATTTGAGAACTGAATTTGGATATGTAAAGAATGAGCTCGGCAAAATAATTTAGGATCAGCTATGAAACGTTATAAAATAGAACCTCTGTACCGCAGTGCTATCATTTAAAACACTGTAAATTATTTTTGTGTACTGAACTAAGGGTAATCATATCTGCGAAAGGTAAGGGATGCGGGCCGCACAAGAGCGAACGGTATAGAGATCCTTGGGGGCAGTCTTTGTTTTCAGCAAACTTATTTTTGGTAACGAAATAAATAATAAAGTAATAGTATTCTCTTCTAAATCCTATCTCTCTTTAATGATTCTCGCAAATCCATTCAATGAACTTACGGTAGTCTAAAATTCCTTTACTACTATAAAAAGTAACAAATTACCTTATACGTATCTTACTTATAGTTAGTTAGTCAACGATACCAATTTTTAAACGTAGGACGGAGCCACACTGACCCGTATCATTGAGGGAGTAGAGCGCGGGAGGCGTGAGGTGCGGCGGGCGGTAACGCGCGCGCGTGTACAGATGCAGCACCATGCAGAGTAGACCCGCCAGCACGAAAATGCCCGACGCCACGCCCAGCAGCGTCGGCATGTCGGCTGTCAGCAGCACCATGTCTACAGACGAGGATATTTGATAAGAAATTAGACAAAAAGCAGCAACTTCAAGCAAGCAAAGGATATATTTGTGATTCGTTTACAGATTAACGGATATTTACTCTTGAAAAGAACTTATAATCCTTAAAGATACTTTAATATCTATCTCACCTTCAGTACAAAAGACCCTTTGTGTTGGTCTGGAATGTGACGTGGTGTGGTACCCTGGATCGCACTGGCAGTACGCATTGTGGTTGACTTGTACGCAGGACGCGTGGGGGTCTGCCGCGCGACACGTCTGACGGTAGAAACACTGCTCACCCAGTTTCTTGGCTGAAATGTTTTAGGTGGTCCATTTAGAAATTTGCTTTGATAAAATAGATGAATTAATATTAAATAATATGTTCATGACTGTTTTTTGCCTTTGCTTGCATTTTATCAGTTGATAAAGCTAAGTTTATTTTTTAATTCTTCGAAAAAAACAAAGTTGTCACGACTATGGTTAGATTTGTTAGCAGATTTCAAACTAAATCATCAATCCAAACCTAAAAGATGAAATGATTTTCACTTATTTGCTTAATTGGAACAATGCGAAATTAATCTATACACTTCCATTTTTGAACCGACATACAAAGAGGGGTGTTGAAAGTTGACGTTTCTATATTTGTGTCTGTGTATACGTGGGACACTAAAAGTTTTGAGAAACAAAAATTGTCTATACGGTAATTTTTTTAAATTACATCTTATGCAAAGAACTCTGCACCAGCGTCTATACAGGGATTCATGCGTATGAATCCTTCCTAAACGGCCGTGTGGTGCCTAGTGAGCGCATCTACTAGCGATGCAAACTATATCTCCTTGAACTGGTATTTAATTTTAGAGAACAAGAAGCAGTCACACGGTGCCAAATCAGGGCTGTAAGGCGGATGAGCCAAAAGTTTTAACAGTGTGGTATTTAGGAAGTCCCTCGTCTTGATCGCGGAGTGCACGGGTGCGTTTTCGTGGTGGAGCAAAAGGCCTCGGAGTGCCGTGTTCGGGCACTTGTTGCTCACAGCAGCAAGAACTTTCAAGTTGGACTTGAACTCGTAAGAAATCATTGCACGGAAATGTTCCCGACTCAGATCCATTTTTCCATGACACACAATAGTTTCAGGATGATTGTTTTAAACATTTATAACTGGAACAAATATACTTAAACTTATAAAAAATCGAATTTTCAATTTTCATAATGAATTTTAAAGTCGCCACATATTCAAAATCTTTTTTTCGCTTAACTATTTGAGTGGCCTTGTATGTATGTGTCTGTAATAATTTTCCAATGCGGAAGAGTGGACTTTATAGTTATGAAAGCTTTTCAGTCAACATTAATTAATTATGTGCTCACTTAAACTTGTAAACAACTAGCTACCATGCATGTGCGTGCACTTTTCTACACATGCATGGTCATGTTAAATCGTATCGCGAATAATTTTTCAGTTCTCTCGATTAGATTCCATGAATGCAATGGCAAATTACTGTTGAGTAAATATGCATGCCGCTCGGGGAGTAAACATTCCAAAATGATAAAATCTTATTAAAAAGTTAAAGCCGATTGGAATACTTCATTTTTGAAATATCTTTAACTGCTTTTAAGATGTAACATCATGTTTACATTTAATCACAAAAAAAGTAAGTAGTACAAAATGTAGGTGTAATGCGTAGGTGTTTTCGATAGAAGTACCTAACTAAAAAGATAATAAAAGTTAACCTAGAAAATAAAACCTTTTTCTGGTCTGCCCTAACTTTAGTGTGTCTTAAATTTATTCAACAAGGTTTAAGGTTCGAAAAATACAGCCACCTGCGAGAAATTTATCAGTAGCTTTTTATTTAAACTTCGAAGATTTTTTATACTATTTTGTTATTGAAGGAAGTTTCCCTTTCTGAAAATGGTTATCTTGAAACGAACAATATTCATGAAATAACTTCATATAGAGCGGAACATTTCTTTTGAAAACAAGAAAAGGTTTTGATAAGAGTTTTCAACGGTTAAAAGACAAGCAATTTATAACGGCAGTATCATTCGGTGTTACTTGTGTACGGTTCATAAAATTTTACGTAGCGTCACGCGCACGTTTACCATGCAAAACGATGTACATCTAAGCAATTTAAATCAAGCGGATCGAGCCAAATTGCTCCGATATAAACGTTATAAAGATATAAATGCCTGGCCCAGAAGCAGTCATAGTTGAGTGTCTCCATTGTGCTGAGAAACAATAGTGGTGACAGTTCCAATGAAAACTGACTGAGTGGATTGCCGCCGACGATGCCCTAAACACAAATATGGAGCAACGCGTTCCCGAAAACTGATTGCTTGTTTATGTTGAATGGGCGTTTATGTAGGATTTACGCATGACGTGTTTGAATGTCGAGTCTTTGACTTAGTTTTGTGATTTTAAGGATTTCTCGTGCATCTTTAGTACATATAATTTTTTTAGGAATTTGTCAGAATTATTTATAGTAATTTATCACAAAAGGATCACCTACACCTTGTAAGTCTAGACATGTTTACATAACTACGAGTATGTGTGTGGTGTTAGTTGATTAAATCTAATAGAAACTGTTGTATTTATATTCAAATAAACTATTTCTTTTAATTGCCATTAAACTTTGCATATATTTGTAAGAAAACTTCTTTGAACCTTCTATCAAAGAGTTTATAATTCAAAGGGTTTTCTTGACAAATTAATATGGACATTCTAAAGGTTCGGTAAGAAGTAGCTTGATGGATAAGCTAGTATTAAAATTAAACACTATGTGGACCATATTAAAATATCAGAAAAGTTGTTTTTCATATTTCTTTGTATGCTTAGAAATGTGAAAACGATGGTGACGTTAATGATGCTTTGCCAACCGTCGGCCTCAGTTAGAAGAGCCCTTGTTCTTGTGATTTCACAGTTTGTTTCTTATCTTTGACAGGAACACAACCGCGTCAACGTGGATATTGTGGCAGCCGCTCCAGAGGAGTTCTTAACAAAAGAAACTCTTCTTCAAAAGCTTCAAATGTTAGAAAGAGATGACGGATGTGTGATTCTTGCCAACCTATTTTAGATATTTTCGATGAAAAATTGTATCTTTTGTGAGCGATTGCTTATAAAGGTGGAGAGCAGTAGTAACATCTAAAAAACTGCTCAACTGGTAAACCACAAAAAATTCTGAAGATATTTTTTAAAATTTGATTAAAAAAAAACTTATACTCACGCTTTCCACATCCGCTGGTGACCCCCAACTCCACCGGATGCTTGGGGTCACACTGGCAGGTGGAGGTACTAGGATCGCAGAACACGTGCAGAAGTTGAGAGTTGCAAGTGAACTCGCACGGGGACCCCAAGTACATGCCCTTCTCTGGAACGAGAAAACTATGACTTAGACGCTGTGTGAATGAGATGATATTTTTTTTTGAGTATGTACCTGTATGTATTTTTGTATGGACCCCTAAATCCTTTGAAAACCTCTCCTTTGCTGCGGTGCCAGAGAATGCCGAAGGGCATTAAGTCCGCCGTTTGATTTTATATTGTCCAATAAAGTTTTAAATAAATAAATAAAATAAATAGATTTTTAGCTATAAGTAAAGTTACCTATATAAATAGCACTTTGGTAAACCCGAGTTTGTAACCTTTCCAATAATCTTAGTTTGACAAGAACAAATATTTTCAGACCGGTATTAATCGGCAATTAAAGTATTTTTTTATTTTATTTTTTATTTATTTATCATTTATTCACAAATATTACAGTATCAATATTACAGTACATTTTAAAGGAAGGAGTAAGCGAAATTACCAAGTATCGACATATTAAATTCTAAATTCAGACAGTTTCACGCAGTTACACCACGTAATTGCCGGCCGTGTTTCTTGGATGTTTCCCAGCGAAAGAGGCTATGAATATTTTCAATAAAAGCGTTTACGCGTTAGATAGACAATATTTTCTGTTTAGAAACATATTTAACTAATTATTGAGCCTCCATGTCTTGTATTGAAGGCTTAACTTGAACCGAACCTAGGAAAACTTTCAATGAATTTTAACTCAATGAAACTGTCACTGTCTAAAAATACATATTTTTACACTTTATCGAAGAACAGTGTTATAACTGGTAAAAGAAAAAGATCCGCCTGATCGTAAGTAAAATCCCTTAGAAGGTATGGCTTTATAGAAAATACTGTTGATACATCTTATATGTGATACCATCATCGTTTTAAATTTTTTATTCCTGATGCCATTTTCACACTTGAGATAAGCCGAAATAACATACTTACACTATTATAAATACCTATATAAAACCACTATTACGCCAATATATTTTCTTGGTGACCTTACTTTCCCTTATTAGAACCCTTTGTCTCGTAAAATGACTCCTTTATGTTTTTTATATGCAATATACATTTTGAAATATAAAATACGGTATTAGATAAATAACATGTATCGTTATTTATTAAGGTACTTGATTAATACTTAAAATTGCAACCGAGTTTATCCCGAATTATTGAATTGAAATACTTAAGTTAGTACAACATGCTTCTCATACAACGTTTTTGTGGGTACACCACAATACTTGATTGGTACCAAAGCTATTTCGGGATTGCGGTGTCCTGCGAAATTCCTGATCCCGTGGAATTATTGGGATCGGCATATATTAACTTCGGGAGATTATTAAAATATATTTTTATATTTCTGCATTAGGATACACAAACCAATCTCTCCTCTTTATAATAATAATTTAGACTAAGCACCCACAGATAATAAGTCTAGATGCAGGACGCAGGGTTATTTCTAGGTTATTTAATTTCCGTTCTCACAATACAAAAATGCCTGAAATCCCTCAGAATTAGTTATTGCAATAGGTGAAATTGGACCAGATGATTATTTTGAGCAGACGGACTATTTGTTTTTAATTATGTAAAAAATATTAGGCTGCTACTTTTAAAGTTTATAGTTGTCTCACAGTTGGGTAAAACAGTTGGGTAAATACGTTTGAGCTTCGGGCATAAACGGCATCTATACCTAAAGCTTAAATTTTATTAGTTGCGGTAATCTAATTTCATATAAAATTAAGTTGAACTGTGTCGACGTAAAAGCCGCAAATATAGCTATTTGTAAACGTGATTACTAGGCATGATCAGGTTGCGACTACTGCTACCACACCCTGCGGCATTGACGAAAAAAAAGGATCCGTATTAGGGCGTGGCAGGAATGAAAGAGTTCTCAAGGTTTGCTCTTTAAGGAAACCATCCATTTGATCAGAGTCAGAAAAGTGTCTATTTAAAAAGTTCACATCGACATTAAAAGAAGTTGGATTACTATCTTTGCCAATACCCAAAGTTTTAAGGAGTTTCCAGAATTTAGCTGGGGTTGTGTCACAACGGAATTGTGAGTGTGGCGGGGCGGCGTTGTGCATCCCTACACCATTTGTTGCAATGATTTCTTCGTAGTCTGTATTGCTCTGTGTTGGACTCAGACGGCTTTATTTTCAATTTGGCCATAGCTTGGTTCTTTTTGTTCAATATTTGCTTGATTTCCTCTGCAAGTTTAATGCTTTATTTATATGGATCTTAAAGGAGCGTGTCGGACAAAAATGTTCGTCGTTTGGAGTCTTGCCGAGCTGACAGATGCAGATAAGAATAATTTTGTATAGACATAAAAAGAGCCTGCAAATTGATGTTGAAAAAAAAATAGTTTGTTTTTTCGAACTGGTGGTAGTCATGTTTTATTTGACGTCAATAAGAACAAGTAATTGTCAATGTTGAGAAATAAATATTTAAATTTGAATATAGTGGTGAATGCTGTTTAAGTACAATATACTTATCACGACGAAGTTTATCCTCGTACATAGAGACAAAGTTGCGTTTCAGAAGAAATTAAGGTTTTAATTTTTGAGGACGAACTTTATATGAGTAAGTTTATCGTATGAAATAACTTTAAACTAACATATGAATATTTTACTAACTTTTAGCTAGATTTCTCATGAATACTGACAGTAAAATTATACTGATATAGAAATAAGATTATTGTTAAGATATTTTTGTTTACATAACATACACTTAGATTAAAAGACTAAAACTTACAAAAAGATTAACAATTTCAGAATATACATATAAGTATATTAAAAAGTAATAATACTACAGGGCGGACTTTTATCTGAACAATAATTTTTAGAACCTGCTTTAATTTATAAGGAAAGTCTCGTCAAGTGTCAAAATTATTCTGATTATAATAGTTATCTGAGCATTGAACAGTCAGCCCTTAAAAGGATAAAATTTATCGTTTAATAGATATTCAAATTAGACAACGTATATATGGGATATGTTATTGATTGGAAGACCACGTTTTTGCGTCTTACCTACTTTAAGGAAATTTAGTTTACATGATTCATTATTATTACATAAAACAATTTTTACCGCGTTTTATTCAATTGTTACATTTTAACTCGACGTTTCGGTGTCGTAGTCGCGAGTGACTAGCTGACAGATGTCTGGACAGTTATGACAACATTCAATCATCTCCATCTGTTTCTCAGTCTGCAAGCGTGCTGACAGTGTATGGAGCTTGAGGTCTGGCAGTGTGATGGATGTTGGATTAAATGTTTTTACGAGTAGTATAAAATTCTTTGTCGGAGAAAGCTTTCATTGTAATTTTTATTTGTTTTCCCTATGCGACGAATTCAAAGAGACTGTAAACATTGTTTCGAGAACAATAAGCTTTAAGTCGTATTAGAACTATAATCAGAAGTACCTAAGTACCTAATATTTGAAATATTTAAAGTATATCAACAAGTAAAATTATATTTTTAGGTAAGTATATAAAAGTGTATTTCGTAAATTTTTCGCATTATTTAAAAACTTTAGATATGTTAAATAAATATACAAAAACCTTGGATAGGTTCCTTGTTCCTATTATTGGAATTCACAAATATAACTTCTATCTAATGCATTTTGTAACTATATTAAGAAGTCAAATCAGGCGAAACTGTTTCTACGTAAATATGACGTCACTTGGAACTTGCCAATCAAATAGAAAAATAAAACTCAACGAACTTTTCAAACCATTATTTTCAGATTACGCACAAGCGTGGGCAGACAACGCGAACAATGAAGCTGCAAGCTTTTGTGCAACAAATACGTAGCTTTTACGGAATACACGAACAAACAAATAGTCTCAAGGCACGGGTGTCCTCCAACGAAGCGAACTTCCGGCCTAGCATTTCCGGTGAGTGGTGTTCATT
Source organism: Marasmarcha lunaedactyla (assembly GCA_923062675.1). NCBI lineage: Eukaryota > Metazoa > Arthropoda > Insecta > Lepidoptera > Pterophoridae > Marasmarcha > Marasmarcha lunaedactyla. The sequence continues at coordinate 6,288,293 of OV281344.1, forward strand.
GAAAAATAAAGTAACGTATTTATTTCATCAAAGTATTTTGGTATTTCAGATTCTACTATTTAAAGTCTTTATAAGGCACATAGTTTTAAAAAAGGCTGCGTCAACTACTTAATATATCAAGAAAAAATATTTGTAAATTCTCATATATGTTACGCTTGGTAGTTCTTTTTTCGTCTTGGTGACTACCACGTCTCTTTCATGGCCTATTTTTGCTGTTGAAAACAAAGCCTCTCGATCAAACCAAATGTAATAAAAGAACTAGATAAAAATGCTACAAAAGTCTTCATGTAAAAAACGTTGAACTGCCAATTACAATTCTCTCTATAGTAGCACAGAACCTAAATGCGTGCGAAGGAAGCACACTGAAAACTCTACTAACACACAGACAATGACCATAAGTTAGTGAGCCTCGGCTGGATTCTGTATTTACAAGTAGCATAAATCGAACATTTCAAAATCTAAACAGTTCATATTGCCGTATCACGATTCATTATATTACATAAAACAAGGTATCTGTGAAGGTACCGTGTGTTATATATACTTAGGTAAATATATATGCGATAAAATCCGGTTCAAAGTGTTTTGTTTTGACCAAACACTAAACTGTGTATTTAAATTTATAAATTTAGGAAAGCCGGAAGGAACGCCTGGGAAGGACTCCTAAATACAACTTATTAGGAAATAGATGAATAACCGCTCTGATAATAATCTTCGATATGCAGTCAATTTAACTAAAATAGTCTAAGTCGAGGAATTTAACTGATATTTATAGTTTCCTCGAGAATCAGTACAGCAGTACATTATAATTCTATAACAAACACGTTATTGCTGCCATTGCTTTCTGTGTTCTTGTTCTGTAAGTTTATGTATCTATTGTAGTTATTTATTACATGTCTTTCTTTCTTTATTATTTACGTAGGCGTGTTTTAAGAACGTCGCCATTATTAACAGATATAAAAGCAACAAGAATTGGCATTTAAAAAAAAACACGTCAATCACTGAGTGTGTCAGCAGCAAGCCGGGGCCGCGTTTACACCGATCGATCTGCAGACCATTACAAAAGTAGTTTGTGGCAAAACTCCGTCGCACTAAGTGGGTTAAACTTGACAGAAGCCTGTCCTAGGGCGCATTTGCAAGAGAATCGAAGCTCTTTTAGAGGGTTAGATTGCTTCGTATAGCTTATGTAGATTCAAGATTTTGGAATGTGGGTTTTTATTGCGAGTTTAAGATTATTCTAATTTTGCAATTACGATATTCAAATTGGAAAAATAAACGAATTTTGTCTTCATAATGTTTTTCTACAAATTATTTAGGAGAATTTTGTACTTGCTTGTTTTTTCAACATGGTTTGGCTAAGTTGCCATTGTCTTAGATACTGAAGTGAGTTTTCCGGGTATAAGTAATCTGATTGCTTGCTTAACTTAAAGTCTAAAAATTATTAATTATTGTGATAATACAGACTCATTCGGAATTGTGGCGATAGCCAGTGAATGCAACACGGCTCCACTAAAGCTACATTGCTATAATTTACAACATTCCTACTATACTATACATAACAATAATTAAAACTTTAAATACGCCAACAAGGGTCACCAGCTCACTGACTTTTCATCAGAAAACCCTTAAACTAAGCAACAACATATCAACATGAGAAATCAGAGAACACACTGTATTAACTACTTGTAGGTACCCTACGATCATTTCCTCTCTAGACCAAGTCTCCTGTCTTATTCACAAAAGACTTCATCAGCACTTCAAGTTCAAACTAAACTCGACTTTATTGCAATGGAATATAACGTAGTTTCTTTGTACGCAAAATAAATTGATATATCACTTGTTTGTAGAGCTGTGACGGGAGTTAATTTCCCGCCTCTTGTCAAAATAAGGAATGCGCGATTTAATATCGCGCATTCATTTTATGTTTTGTAATAAAAAAGTTCAATAAAATAAGCCAAAGTTTTCTTTAAGGTCTGTCCCGATCGTTGAATAGTTACCTACTGAAAAATGACAACAAATGACAAGAATATTATTAAGCTTATAGACAAAGAGTTAGAGATTAAATGTATTTATTTTCACGTAAACAATATATTCCTAATGAACTTTAATTAAAGAGACAGTGTTTCAATTTGGTGAGCAGAACAATTAACAATCCTCGGCTGGATCCACTTTGGTTTACCTTTTCACAAATAGTAATAAATAATGTGGAGCAAAAGAGTTTATTACTAAATACGTAGAAAAGCACTTAAGCTACAGTAAAAATTCTTGTTATTATTTGTAGTTACAAGTTTAGTAGTTTTTTGTAATTAGATTTCATTATACATACATACAAAAAAATAAATAAACAGATTGTAAAACAAGATGCTTAACTTGGAAAAGCATTTTATTCACGTATTGATTCATCTTTACCTTTTAAGCGTAACACGACCCAGTCGTAACTTAAAAGTTTGGTAAACGTATTTAAACATAAATAAAAAAAATTGTAAACCAAAATTACTCTCCTTAAAGACTTTTGACGGCCTGTTTGGTATGTTGGTAAGTAGCCTTGCCTTCCATGCCAGAGGTCCCGGGTTCGAATCCTGGTAGGGGCAGATATATTTGCTTTCTAGTCATGGATGTGTATTTACGTTTATTTAAGTTTATTTCTAATTTATTTATCCGTTATCTAGTATCCATAACACAAGTTCTTTAATGATACTTAATTTGGGCTAGATAATGTGGTGTGATTGTTAGAAATATTTATTTATTTATTATTATTTATTTAAAACCACCTAAAGCTTACATCATTAAAAACCTTAGAATATAAGCAAAACACCTGTGCATTGGGCCATTCGCTTACCATGTGGCATTACTTATAACAACGTTTACTTGACGCAGTAGAACTACAGCCTACGTTAGGCCTTCATACTTTGACCCAGATAGCCTGTATGCTGTTGCTGGCAAGAGTCCAGGATCAATAGCCCTGGTGTGGTAGAAGAGCGGCTGGCACTAATATGCTGACATACAGCAACCTTGAATGAATCAGTGTGGTGCTGGTCGTAGTCAAAGATATTAATGTCATTCCGGAGGGTTCAATGGTGTCGCATTGGCCTACTTTTGGGGTCGTGCTAGTCACTATTTTTTAGGTTGCTTTTTGGTCCAGTCACGGTTAAGTCATGAAGGAATCGAAAGAAGGTGTGTTAAATAGAACAAATCTTCACTTATGACAGAGATTGATCGAACTTGTTTCAAGCTCATACGAAGGTCGTTTTTAGGATAGAAAGTACAGTCTTTGAGTTTATAAAATTTCAGTTTTTATCTTTGTATGTATAACCTAAGCCAAAATGTATATGAAGTTCCGGTTTTGTTTGTTCATCATTTATTCAAGACGTACAGGAAGTACGCAGACTTCACTAAAGCAAGCAGCACCCCTAACTCAATTATGTAAAAGCCGATGTCACACCGAAACCGTTGAGTTCGATGGCTAAATTTAATTTGGAGTTTTTGATAAAGTTCCGCTCGATTGTGTAATTTCTACTTATCTCGAGAACTTCATCATCAGATTGCCCAAGAAAATTAAATTGTTGAGAGAGTAAATATAGATATAAAAACAAAGATAATATTTACTTGTTCTGCGTTACTGGAATAGTCCATTGAACCGTTATCTGTTTGCGAATTAGATCACGTAGTGCGTAATGTTTCATAATTTCCCACGCTCTATTTTGATAACCCAAAAAACAGATTTATATTAAAATAAATAACCCGTTCATCATCTACCCGTTATCTGCTATGAAAAACGTATGAAAAAACACTTTAAAAAAATATGCCCTTTAAACAAATTGCGATTGGTTCCCTTTGTGAGTAATTGATACTATACTTAATATGAACTGTATGTACAGAACGAGCGTTCTGTGGATTCACACTCAATAAACATATCGATTGCTTTATATCATTACAATTAAAAGACTCTATAGCCCATAGGACCACAGCCGCGGCTCTAAGGATCTGCACACAGATTCTGCATCCAACTTATCTAAGCCGAAAAATTTCTGCATTCGTAGAATTTAATATCGATTTGGTTTTATCTATTCTGTTTTTCTGGTTTCACTGTTCTGGTTTTCGTGGTATAACTATTTGTTACATCAGCCTTCCAAGAAAATACTGTATTGTATTATACAGCTTTATCTTTCAGGAAGCGAATATGAAGTGAAGGTTGCACAGTGCCAAGTTATATTTTATGTATTTGACATTAGAATCCAGTATACATTTTATGCAGCTTTTGTATATTTATAAAAAAAAAACACCTGCTATATACATTTTTATTTAATACTATATATTGAACTACCGACCTTACTATTATTAAATGAGATATCAGGAATGATTTTTCTGGGAAGATTTTATAATAAATTTACGTTTGCTAAATTGTTTTAAACTGTTCTTTCATTTTGCAACACGATACGTGTACAGGTAAATTGCTTTCGAGACGTTTTGCATTTGTAATAGAATTTTTAAATGTACAGGAATTCTAAACTTGAAATTAAAATTTTCTTGTACAGTCAGAAAAAAGAGGTTCGTTACATTTTGATGAAGAAAATATATTGACAATCAAAAGTCAATGCACCCTATCATAATTAAATTCAAAATCATGCACCGAATTTTAAGTCTAAAAACAGCAAATGATTGACTGGCTGACGTTTAGAAATATTGAACATTCATCGAACATGCTTAAGCCTCAGTTATATGAACTGATTCTAAAAAATTAAGCCAAATTTTTGAAGTGTAAGATGGATGAAATATTACGACAGCACGGTCATACTGTGCTCCGTTTACCGCCATATCACCCTCAGTTTAATCCTATTGAAAATATATGGGTGGTAGTGAAAAAATACGTCTCAAAAAAAAGTCACTGAAAATGAGTGGACATTAGCTGAGGAAAAATTTAATAGCATAACTGTAGAGGAATGGAAAAATGTATGTCTACATGCTGTTTAAGAGGAAAAGAAATTTCAAGGCACGGATGAGGCTTTAGATATAATATCAGAACAAATTATATTTTATACAAATGATTCATCGGATGAAACTGAGGATGAGGATGAGTGCAAAATGTCTGTCAGTTGAATAAATTTAGAATTAAAAATTATGTTTAATATTAATATTCACTATTTTAATAGCGTTTAATATTATTAGTTCCATATAAAGAACCTGGCTATAAAAATTATAAAAAAATATAATAGTAGTGGTTTATTTTATTATGTGCTGACCGTACACAACTACAAATGCAAAAATGTCTCGAAAGTAATTTACCTGTACATACAACATGATAGTAACGAAACCATCAGTATTTATATATTTAAACAAAACTGCAAAAAATCGACATAGTAAATTATAATAGCAACCCAAAAAGACATAAAAACGTTAGTTTGAGTTTTTCGAACCAAGTTCGATCTGAACAAAACTAAGCTTATCTTTACAACATAATTGTGATAAACTGCTAAGTGAAATGGAGAAAATTTAATGTGAACCATTAGGTTCCTAAATTAAGCACAGAAACCGTTTGCTTTTTTTTTGTAAGCAATTGGTGGAAAGTGATGATGAACACGAGAGTGGTACAGGCCTTTCTGAAACGTCACTCTTCGAACAATAACCCCAGGGTTATATATTAATACATGTATAAAATAATATCTGTGGAAAAATAGACGCATGCAGTTTGTTTCCTTTCTGTCTGAGCGACGCGAACCAAAAAAGAGCTATCAAAACATTGGTTTTCTTAAAAGAGTGCATTCAGCAATACGTGTACTGATCGAAGAGTAGAATCTCAAGTTAATTCAAATCAATATACTTAAATCGGTGTTTCGCCTGTTTTTTATGTAATTTATTTGAATTGATATGAATATCAGAATATTTTGAACTAAGGCCAGAATTTCGCAATACCATCTTTAGGCAGCTATCCATTCAAATCTATTTTATTGAAATCGTGTTTGCATGTACCAGCTGAGCACTTGGGCTGCAGCCAATATTCCGTCTCTATTACCATATTATACTGCCATATATTAAAATCAATATCATACGGCTATTGGCAAAACTAATAATGAATGCTGATTCGATCTAGAATAGCTGTTGTGGACAAAATTTTAACGAACCTAATTAAAATTGCTTCACAGTATGTATTTTTATGTTTTTATATGACAAGTTACATTATGTAGTTGGACATAGATTTTATTGAGATCCGTGAATGTAAACAAATCAATTTTTATTTAGAACATTCTATGATACAATACGAAGATCAACTCCTTGTTACTTAGTCTTGGTTGTTATCTACAGTGACTGTTTCCACAAAACTAAAGAGCTTTACAATATAGTTTATCAGAAATTATAGATCTTTACCTGATCGATTAGACTTTTTTGTATCGAATCAATCAAAGGCCACTAAGGGCTTTTGGCATGTCCTTTTGTCATGTTTTAGCACCTATTTACTTGTTCTTTTATAAACGTAGCTACTTACAAATATTACATAAATTTTGGACATTGTTGTACTAATTAGTCCTAAAAGACATTTGACAATAGTTGGTAACGGTATAAAGCTACTTATTTCTTATATATGTATTTTTTATTTATTTGTTCTTTTTTCTTTTTGCAATTATGTTTTGTTAAATACCTTATACTTGTTCACCCTAAATATTAAAATTGTATTGTATTATGTTCAGGCGCGCTGCCTGAATATCGCGACATAACCTGACTGCGCCATCATGCTGAGGTGGAAGCCTTATTCACATTAACTATCAGGTGCCTTTTGTAAGATTTTGGTTGATGAGAAATAATTTATAAGTGTTTTATTTTATAATAATAGATTATAATAGAACATTGCAATTATTTGAAATGAACGAATTTTCATGTAATTAGTTTTATGAAAATATGCGCTTGTTCACTATTATGGAATTTACCGAATATTGCTGCGAAACTTTCGCTTTAGTTCAATCATTTGAACTGATTACTATGGTAAATATCACATGGTATCATATTTTATAGGTCAAAATAAATTTTAAACTTGTACATAATATATTATATAAAGAAACCAAAGACTTGGTAATAAAAATAGGAACGTATGTATGTTTTAAATTTAATATATGTCGACGTCTTAAAATCTCAATCAAAAGGGCTCAAAAATCATATTTTTGCAATTATCTTGAAAACGTAGAGTTTCTGGGTTGAGATCTCGTCTGGGACGGTAACTAGTACGATGGTTCCTACTTCGATCGCCATCATAGTCACGGTCACGTGATTGTGTTCCGGTCACGGAGATGGGACAGCCAGTGCAATTACTGGAACACAATGTTGACTGCGGCCTACGTCCGGCAACGCATAACTAAACGATGTAATAACAATGTCCATACGTGCGGGTGCCTCTGATCACCAGGTGGGTCGCCTGCTCGTTTGCCGACGATGAAAGTAGTAAAAATAATCTTAATAAAATACGAATAGGAATAATTTTAATTCCATTGAGTTTAACTGTAACTTTTGTAAAGCAGAACCAAAGTAATTTGGTAAAAATTAAACTACAACATAAATAATCTTTGTTTGATATCCTTAGGCATGCTAAAGCGAACCTAAAAATCTAAGCTCCAAGAAAGTTTTAAAGGCCTCAGTTTTATTAACCTTTTTTATTGTCTTCAGGGCAATTCATTTAGTTAAATACTTTTTACGACTGAATTGAAAAGCAGAACGTATTTTCATCTATTTTTCCCTACATTTGAAAGTTCTAAAAATCTAAAGTGCTATAAGGAACGGAGTAAGTAGGTTTCAGGAAATATAATGAACTGATAAATTTAACCTCTTTGTCAAAAAAGTAATTTTCAGTTTATCAGGTTTAGTTCAGTTAAGAAAACATTGTATCTTTTACTCACTTCAGAAACAATGATTTTAAATCAAGAAAGGTATGTCCAACATAAGACAGAAAAAGTCTACGTATTTATCGATACATGGGACACTCAAAGTTTTGGGATATAAAAATAAAATTGTTCAATTTCAAATTTTTTTTATATATAATGTGTTCAAAGAAATTTCCCGCAGCGTCTATACAAAGTTTCAAGCGTCTGAACCAATTTTCAAAGCATATTTTCCAGTCCGCAACAGGTACTTCCTCAACGGTTTCTCAAACGCAGAGGGCGCATCTTTTAGCGATGCAACTGAATTTTCTTAAGCTAGAACAAGAAGAAGTCTTCCAGGTGCCAAATCAGGGCTGGAAGGTGGATGACCTAAAAGTTTTACCAGTGTAGTGTTTACGAACTCCCTCGTCGTCTCGATCTCGGAGTCAGCGGGCGCGTTGTTGTGGTAGGCAAAAGTCCTCGGAGTCCCGTGTTCGGTCGCTTATTGCTCGCAACAGAAAAAACTTCTGGCAAGCATTTGATGAATATATTTTTACCTTTAAATAATCGAATTATAACTCACCAGCGTTCATAGTTAAAAACTTTTTTTTGCTAAATGGTAGTTACATAAGTTTAGATTTCATACAGCAAAATACTTACTTATATAATTTCATTTCAGAAGTAATATTTAAAGCCGGCTCTACACTCGCGTGTGAAGTCGCATCGTGAACTCACGCCGTGAATATAAGCCGCGATCCACCCGTGAATTGTGTCCCTCCACCCTCGCCTTCCTTTAGCTCTAGCTTCTCAGTCTTGTTCGGGATATCTTCTACGCTACTACGGAAAACTGCGAGTGTAGATGCGTTCACGTCACGTTCTCATCCACGCGTCGCAAACCCTTTGTCGCGGAACAAAAAACCGACACTGATCGGGGAACGCCGCAAAGCGCGAATGCGAAGCGTGAACAACATCTGCACCCGTGTTTCGCGGATTTCGCGGGCTTTCGCAGCCGTTCGCACCGCGAGTGTAGAGCCGGCTTAAGAACATTAGTACACGCCCCCTTTCTTCCATCGAGTTATAAGGAGGAGCCCACAATGTTCAGGCACGATGCTGAGGTATGTCGCCAGTTGTTTGAACTCCAGGCTATAATAGGCTTATCGGTGGTAATATGAACAGTAAGCGTAAGGAATACGTATAATAAGGCTTAAAAAGGCTTAAGACTTACGTTCACGCGTAACTTCACATTTAACTGTAGCCGATTCAAATAAGCGGTTTGGTTTTGAGGTAAAATAAAATATATATTTACGCAGTGGTAACATTTCGAGATAATCTGTGTGTATGTATATACAGGTACTATAGAAATATATGGATGTGTCAAATAGTAATGTTATTCACTTATTTGAGGCATCTGTTTCAGTTATATTTTTCTATTTCATTAGATAAGTTAGAAAAATTAGCATCAGACCCTATAATGCATTCGGGTTACCTAAGACCAGTCCATTTAATTAATGATTGTATTGGACTCATAAACAGTGATGTGTTTTGGGTTCACGATGCTTTTACGTGAAGTTTTAGTTAATCATCAAAATTAGTTAAAATAACATGATACCGCACGACTAACTGATAAATCTACTGCTCAAACCACTCCATCCACCCAGTTGATCAGGTAGAAATTGGTTCTAGACATGTTTCTTGTCGTATTCAATAACTAAGAAAATAGCTACGCTTGTAAACTAAGCGTTTAATAGAGTAACAAAATAGTTGCTTTTTTGATAAATATGGACCAAGATCACATTTTAATTACGTTTACTAGCTGATAGCTAACTTGGCACGGGCGTATTCTGAAGTACGAGAGCAAGCGGGAGTAATAAGATTACCGCCACAAATTCCTGTAACATGCACGGATATTATTTTGTCATCGGTACTCATAGCTTCATGGTTAATTTTTCTCTTTTCAAATTCAGAATGCAAAAACTTATTAATGTGACAGAGACATTGAACTGAAAATTTCTTAAGTAACCATAAAAAAATATATGAAATCAGCTTTAATTAACAATAAATCTTTTTTGCTAATTTATTCGCAAATGTAGAGTAGTACCAAAAAGGCAGAGAGTCCTCTTAAGTCTCTTTGTTAAAGTTACTTTAGTAACAAAGTTACTTAAGAGGACTCTTGAAACATTTTTATAGAGAAATAAAACAGATGCGAAATTTTTATTACATGAAGAACATCTTACTTAGGCCTGATTTCTCTAATATACTACAATAATATATTTATTATCAGTAGATTAACTTTGCGAATTGGACTTGATTTGAGTAAAATTTAACAATCAGCTCTTAAATAATCAACATTTTTCTAATACATTATAAAACTTATCCATTGAAAAAGCCTGTCAGAAAGATTACTGGAAATGTAAAAACGCCCTTAAGCGCCCTCAAAACTTTTCCGTACTAAAGTCGTGGTAAGAATCCCGTAAACTCATTAAATTATAGAGAAAAAATCCGCGATAGTTTAAAACAGTTCCATTCATTGTGTTAAAAATAAAACAAACAATATCACTTTATATGATTGTAAAAGCTTTTATTCACTGCGCTTAAACGTTTTTATTGTTCAGTTACAATGAAAAATGTGCAGTAGTTACTGAAACCTTTGTTACGTGTTGGACTAAACAACAAACTCTATATATTTCGGTTTAACCAAGCGGAGTCAGATTATAATTTAACCAGTTTAAATTAGATTTTGCATTGTATTAAATAAAACAATTTCTTTTCAACGTAGCGTGAGTCAATTTCTTAGCTTTCTTGTGGAATGCAATTTGTGGTGTATTTGCAGAACGTGCTAAGAAAGCAGATATTTTGCTCAAAGGAGTTCTATGAATTTAAACAATTGCAGATTGATATTTTTGCTTTTTTATGAGATAAGTATAGGTGAAAGCCAAGGTAATTTCTTTGCATTTACTGTAGATGAAGTAGTTTTGATAAAATCACGACGATATTAACTTACAGGAGAAACTAAGCCTGCCAAATAGTAATCATGCCTACATTTATATAAAGTGACATAAATTCTTAAATAAATACTCCTTATCTTCGGGAAAAACCACAACAGTCTGTGTTTTTTTAAATAAATATAACATGATCTACTCTTTTCCAATGAAAAGTAACAGAAACCGTTTAGTCCGTCTGAACATTTTCCTATAAGTATCAAGTACTAAAGTTTAGTTTACTCAAAAACATCTTCCAGGAACAGCGTACCCATTATGCAGTTAATATTACGTTTGCGTTTCATAAATATGAATGAGTTCGTTAATGACATCCTTGGGAGTCCCTTTTTTCCGGGACCGACCGTATTATGATTATAACTTAACCTAAAATAAAGTGTTTTTCATCATGATACAAAGTGTCTTTAATGTCAAAATCGAATCAACCTTTCACTTTTAAATGGTTTATTAGTTAGAAAACTGGGACTAATGTATTTATAACTTTTGATTAACTTTATTTAATTGATTTAAGTTATAAAGAGCTGTATTATGTAAGTTAAAATGTTCAAATTAGGTTTATTTCATGATAATTTAGTTATTTTTAATTAATTGATACTGTTCAAAGGACGTCGATTCGTAATTTAGTATTTTTTTATTACAATATAGTTTTTAAGAATAGCTACGTAATTATAGAATCAAGCTTTGCTTAGCTGTATTCGTTACAAACATTAGGTTCTACGAATGCAAATCTGAGTTAACAACTTGACTCGGATCTAACTAACTCGGGTTAAAATATTGCTCGTTATCTGTGTGCGCGCAAGTGGGCCTTAATAAATTATATTAATCCACGCCTACGAACTTGCAACCTGCAATCCAAGTTTTTTGATTGTGTAGTATCGCCCTCCCTCTTATGAATACGCACCAATCTGCGCAATTTACGAAAGAATAACCTTTAATACGTTCTTTCATCAAAACGTGTTTTCTGTCAGAAAAATTACGACGAATTTTTCGAATTTACGTAAACAAATAGGAGCAACGTGGAAAAGGAAATATCCTTTTATTTAGGCATTCGTTTAGGCTTGGTACTTAAACTAAAAAAATCAAAATGGGTATTCTGCTTTCGATCTGAGTTATGTAATCTTCAAAAATTCCTACTAAAGTAGTTAAAACTCTGATTGTTGTTGGTTTTCCGATTTCTCTTTGTTATTCAACTTTTGAAACGACACAGCTCTACGTTGCCATGTGTATAAAGTGTTTGGAAACAATACCGAAAGGTAATATACAACTTGGTTCAAGGTTGTTTAATTTATATAGATGTATAGATAAATACATAGATTCAAAAGCAGTGCGGGATCTTTTTTAATAATTCTCCGATTTCACGTCAAGATGGAGCACGCTGTTGTTCCATGCGGCAGCATTCTTGAAGCAATCTCATTCTTAAACTTTGCATTGAACTGTCTGCTACAGTCACTTCACGGTGCCATTAAAATACATAATGATTCCTCTGTAATTCTTATGAGTAAAAATATCATAACAAATAACACAGGTACTTAGTTTGGTCATGATGCCTGAATCCACTGGTGTTTAACATTAATATTATATCTATAAAAATACCTAGTGGAATACAGTTTTAATTGTGAAAAAATGTGTACTGCTAAGCTTAAAAATGTTAATGTTAATACAGCCTACTCACCAGAGATATTAATCCTGTCGTCATCATACTGCGACAGATGGAAGTCGTCGTCGTCAAGGTCAGGGGCGGCCGTCACCACCGCAGCCACCACGGCCAGCCACGCCGCCGCCATGCCCACATCACCGACCGACACTGCAGCTCCTCTGGAAAGAGTGGAAACTCTTTACTAGTCCACTAAGTCAACGAGACAACTGTCAAACGAGGCCTCGTTCATTTTGAATACAGACAGTGTAATTATTATTATTGTTTGTTTCGGTATTTTGCCAGTATTTATAAACCTGACTGAATATCAAAGTATTGAGCTTTCGCACTGCGTGACCACTAATTGAGACAAGATCTTAAAGTGTGTGGATACCCAATCAACAAAACGATTGGCAAAAGCATTGACAAAAAACAAAGCGAGTTTGTATGTTATCAATTATAAACGACATTCTTAGCTTATGAGCCTGGTTTAATAAGAGAAGAACCTTAAATTGCCAACATTAATGGATATTTTGCAATAATTTACCTAATCGCCAGTTCCATGCGCCTATTAGTAGAACTATTTAAGAGTTAGGTTACAATAAGATTCAAGTTCAATACGCAGAACGAGTCAGAAGAGTATTTTTCATCTTTGGGAATTGCTTATCAGTTTAATAAAGATCGAACTTTCAAACCTTTATTAAATCAATTTTCAAAAAAAAACTTAGTTACTTGATTAGAAATTTTGCATGTAAATGTATTACGTACGAAGTTAGGTGAGATATTGATTTTCTATCAAAAGCCGAAAAGCTATTCAACATGTAACATGTTGAAACAATTTCGTTTCTGTCTAACCTCTGGTATTATTATAGAGTGGATTCATCAAAGTCAAAATTATTCATAAAGGTCAGTTACTTTACCAATCATGTTGTACCTACAAAACAAAAGCGCCACGTCCTTAAGGGAGAAAATTGAATTTATAACTGTATGTATAAAACGAATTCAAATTTAATAGAACAGAAGATAATCAGGTATAATGAGAGCTTTTTAGTTAGTACTTGCATATTATAAGGTTTTATGGAAATATCATTAATACAGGGCAAATATAAGCGATCCATCGTAAGTGGTATCCGCACCCATGTCATCGTTAATTGGAGGTTTTATTATAGTAATTGTGATTATAATATCGACTAAATAAAGACCAAACCAAAAAAAGACCACGGGGCGGTTACATAAAAAATCTCGTAATTGTGGATGCTAATCCCTTGAGTATGTAACTGTAAGGGTAGTTCACCCTGTCTACTCCTCATTACGTGGGCTTGCGAGATGTCAGGGATTCATGTTACGTTAGATATTAAAGTGATTGTAATTTTTTAAGGGTGCTAGAGTTGTGAGTTACAGGGTTTGTTAAGGTTGCTTTGGGGTACCTTGGAACCAGCTAGGACGGATGCTTTAATAAGTAATGGCAAGCATTTGCCAGCGGATTCCCTGGTGGATTTTCATAGTTGGTGGCGATTCGTATCTGACGATCGTATACCTTTAATTATATTATATATAATATTATACATATATATTATATATATATATATATATATATATAATATACCTAATATTATAAATTACAAAATTTATTTAGATTTTCATGTTCAAAATAATATATTTATTCATCTTCATAGTTTTACTTCTACTTAGGAGTTAGCGCCATAATAACCAGCTTTATGTAAAAAGCTAGTAAAATTACAGGAGCAAAGTACAATTCTGATAAAAAAGCACAACATTAATCTGATATAATAAGGTATCGCGATATAAAAATCAATATTTATAATTTCAACACAAACGATGCATAATGTCTACGCACACGAATGTCTTTTACTATCAGAAAAACATGCGTTCATGTTCGCCAGCTATGAAAATAACAAATCAATCGTAAACACAAGATAGAAAATACTTAGGTATAACAAATAGCTGGTAAATACAAAAGGGAAAATACTCAGCACAATATAAATAGAATCCTACCCGGCAGCTTACGTGGGCGATGGCGAATGAGATGCGATGCCATGCAGTATTGGCACGACAATATTGAACATTTAAAACTTTTTGATTTCGGCGAATATAAGCGAACATCATACTACGACAGGTATATCCTTACCACCCACGTAGACGCGTTATTGTGTAAGCTTAGTTTTAAGAGTGAAAATTCTTGGGTCCGGTTTAAGTAAAAGATTTTGCATAATTTTAGATAAGGAAAAAAAATTGTTTCAGATACTGTTCAAGCATTTCGTTGAATTTAGTTTATATTATTTATAGTACGGAATATTAATTTAAATTATCTTAAATCAAAACTCTGAACCACTGTCACTTTATTTTTATTGTTACGGCCTCTATAAAAAACAAATACTTTTCTCATGTAATATGCTGCATTTTCAGAGAAAGATATAAGAACAGAATAACGAACGAAAGTATATTATAGAACAACCCGATATACGGTTTCCATTTTTAGTATTTATAGATAAATATTATATTATTATAGATTTAATATATATTTATAATATAAAGTATTTTATTATAAATATATATTATTATTGTTTTATTTTATTATAAATAAATACTTTATATATATATATATATTTATATACTTTATATATATAAATACTTCATATATTTCTATATATAAAGTATTTATAGATTACGGATCTTCTTTTGAGCTCCGACTTACACCAAACTTTTTCAAGATTTAATTATCACTAAAGACGCCTGTTTTTTAAACAAGGTTTACAGAAAATGTAAATATATTACTTCTAAATTGACTCTAATAGATTAGCAGGCAGATTATAAGCTTTCTGAAAGTGTTAAACTTTTGCAACAACAAATAATCTCGATGAATAAAGCTTCATTAAATTACAGAAAGGCGCAAATAAATTGTACACATAAGGTTTTAAGTTTATTTAATTTTTAGACCAGTAAATACTAAAACCTGTAAGTACTATATTATAAGGCTAAATACATTGTGTAGTAACTAAAAGTGCCTACTGTGATAAATTAAAAAGCTCTATCACTAAGTTCTTTCACTTGGCATTTTTCAGCACGAAATATTCTGATAAAGTTAATCTGCTAATTGATCTATTGTACTAAATATAACAATTAGGCATTATAAATCAGAATAAATATCAAGCAACAAGTTAGCGTGATGAAGGCTAATTATGCCCAAAAAATATTACTCTTGTTGGCTTTAAAGTGAGTAATTACTGAACATATGTTTCAATTACAAATACAAGGTAATAAAGTTTTGTTTAATTGTTTTGCAGCCATGTTTTCATGAGTAACTGTAAAACTAGCTTTACCTTATTGGAAAGTTGTAAATTAATAAATTATATTTAAGGTTTTATCACGTGCGTTCAGATCAGATCCTCGTTCGATGCACATCGCTTAGTGTAATGTACTCTGCTTGTGAAAATAAGTTATGGGTAAATGAGCACAAACTTTAGGGGTTTACTAGAATTCAGCAAAAAGTTACCCCCTCCACCTCCTGGTTCTATATTATGAGATTAGTTTGATGGATCCAAATAAATGTATTGTCATCGATATACCTATATTACATTTGTAAGTTTCACATTGATATGTCTGTTAGATGATAGTTTCATTACAACATTTGTTGGCACTGTTCGTAACAAATAAATAAAAGCGAGTTACAAAAATAAATTTCTACTTTTAAATAAACTTCTATCCCTTTTTGCATATCCCATTTTTATTATACAATTTGAACAAACGACAAGCAAAAAAGGATTAGTAGAAGCAGTATTTTTCGTAAAACTTATTTATTGTTTAGGATTTTATTTATGCTCTGATTTCATAACTAGACTAGAATCGTTAAAAATATTAATTAAAAAAATGCCCTTTTTGTATAGTTATAATAAATAGATTAATTAAAAAAATATTTCTTTTGGCTAAACTATTTATTACTCAAGTAATTTCAGAAATTTTATAACAAGTAATGTGACTTTCTCTTTTGTTCATATTTTTATGTAAACATTACCTAGGTTAAAAAGCCCGACGTACTCGTGACGTTTTTTGTTTCAAGTAAAATAAGAACCCAGCTCAATCTGATCTTTGACATTCTCTTTTGAGAATATCTTTGTGGGACCACAAAGGCCGAGCCAGAGTATATATTTCTTGTAAATTGACAAAACATAAGAGAGTTAAGTATGTCTAAAAATATCCAGTAATTCGTTGCGTAACAATCAGCACTCTAAGTTAGCCAAAATTCCGATATCATCGGTGTGTTGCGTGCCCAGCTCCCATCAGGTTAAGTCTTTTGATGTATAAATAGGTTGGCTGGGCGTTTGTCGGTTGGCCGCAACAAAAATATGACCATTCGGCTGTAATTCTTAATTTTACTTAATTTCTTTATTATATACCTACCACCTACTAATGTAGGTGTCACAAGTTTGTTTTCTTCTAATTACAAGACTTGCTTTCTTGTTTGTTTTCATTCAACTGTGTTCGTATTTATTGTCATTAAAAAAAGCATTAAACCGAATAAACAACTAAGATATGGATTGTTTAAAGATAAGTCTTGAAGTGAGTACCAAAGTTTTTGGCCAAAACATGAAATTAAAAAAACAAAACGGCGGTCATTCGATCTGTTATGGCGTAAATAGATTTTTAAACCATTATGTTCGAAAACAATTTTCGTCTGAACCTTTTTTAATTCGTATTTATCTTAGCAACAGATATTTATTGATAGGAATGTTTTTCTGGATTTATGTCATTCAGCTCAGCAATCAAAAGTTATTCCTGAAAACGGATATTTAAAATTGTATTAATTTTCTTAAGGAGTCTTATCTACGAGTTTTACTTAAGATCAAATGTCTGGCCATGGTAATAAAAATACTGTTTGAAACTTTTTGCTTCGAGTTTCTTTAAAACTTTATCCTTTGGTCTTTTATTTTGGAGTTTCAGAGTATCATATCAAAGACAAAGTTTTTAACAAGAAGTAGTGCAGTAGTTATTCGCGGCATTACATTTTATTTTGGAGTAGAGTTGATATCCTTAGGGAATGGTTATCAAAAGATTCGATAAGAAGGACGAAAATGACAAAATATTCGAATATTTCATATAAAATTACCGAAATAAAGAGTTATTTGTGGTATAAATGTAGTTTGTACAAATTCTGTCACGTTGATATTTCATTAATTTTGTTGTTACTTTAAATTTTCTATTTATCGCTTATCCAATTTACGAGTTACTCTGAAGTTGTTCGTCTGATTTTATTATTCTTCTAAAAGTGTTATTATTATTTACCATTGATTGATTGTAATCGAGTAATTGATAATGGGTAAAAAGATATTTTGATTATTCCAGGTTGCCAAAACGATAATGATCTTTGTAATAGACCATTAAACACCTTCAAAGTCATTCAAATGTAGTTTTAAATATTTCTGTAAGTCGTTACGGTTAACTTACTACGTCGCAACTCGTGGTAGTGCATATCGATTATTGAAACCACTCAGTCAGGTCCAGTTCGTCAAAAGGACCTGAACAAACCACAGGTCAAACATAATGCAGAATAAGATTTTTGAAATGTTGGTTATAAAAAGGTTATAAAAAATGGTTATAAAAAGGATTTAAATTTCAGCGCAAATTAATGACTACGATGCGTGAAAAACACCGTGTTTGTGCTGGGTTTCGTTTGTCGGTCATTTTACGAAGCAAAATCTTAGAAGATTTCGAACATCTTAGATGTCACAGAGTAATAAAGGGGTGCCGTAAAACGATAGATAAGCCATTTTGTTTTTGTTTGGCGTAAACAATAAAACAGCTCTGATAATGAGAAAAAGCTACCTGTATCTATGTGAATCGCAAAGTGATTATCACGGACAGTGGTTTTATTAAAACTTATTAGGTACGAAGAAAATTAACTTTAGTGAAAACATATGTAGATTGTCTAAGCTCTGCATAGTTCTGTACACATTTTGAGATATATCAAACAGAATTTATTAACAACGCCTCCAAATGGTTAAAGTTATCTTTATAATTTTTTTGTGTGGATTCCTTTCAAATATGACTGGTAATCTAATAATCCACAATTTACAGAGAGTTAAGAGAGTTTACAAGCTAGTTTGAGAAATTTGAAATTATTTAGATTTTTAAAATTTTAAATGCAATAACTACTTACTATCTAACTAACTTAAATTATAAACGTTAAAACTATCTATGGCTTCACTGGCATGAAATCTGTAGAGCGGGAACATTGTGCATGTACTTTATTTTGTAGGATTTCCGGTAACATGAGCTAAACAGTATCTATACTCTGGTTTTAATAATAATAATAATAGACATTTATTTCCAGAAATTATACATCCATATCAATATAAAATAATTAGAATCAGAATCGGTCACTTTACAGAAATACAAATTAAATATAAAATTATCAACAAGAATGTCAGCAAACAATGTCAATAAGATAGTACATAGTTATTATAATCAATAATGATAAATAATTAATTTAATTTACCCCTGTACATGTAGATGACAGCAGTGAGAGATATACGGAGAGTCGAACCTGTTAGCAATCGCGGCCAGCATGGAGTTGGAAGTTTTTGTTTGTTTGTTTACATGTCATCGATAATCTCTGAATAGATTTTCTAAAGGGCATACACCATTAGAAAGGTACATTACCCAGAGTTGACATACGCTATATTTTATCCTGAAACTCCCGCGGGAGCAAGAGCTACGGGGGTAAAACCAAGCAGGGACTTCTAGTAAAATACAACTACATAAAAAAATCTAAATAAATGTATTTTTAGCAATTGAGTGTCTTTCAAAACTCATAAAAAAGTGCAAAAATCGATCTTCAAAACACTTTTTCAGATTAGTAGCATTACGCGGTTATAATTAAAGTAGTATAAAAATAGAGCGTTTAATTCTACTCGCCCAATTAGTGAAAGTTCGTGTCAGCTAATGGTTAGTGGCCTCTTCTTCCTGCAGGCCGGGGGTACAAAGCTGCATTCACTGTGATTACAAGTACTTTTGAGTATGGAATTAAATCTATTGTAATTAATGCAAAGTAAACAATTGCTATTGTTGAAAGAAAAGATAACTTAACCCATACAAGGAAGGGAAGATTGACCTAGATTGATTGTTTCTTTAAGTAGGAACATAATTTTTTTTAAATTCTATATTGTTTAACTTTTATTACATGCCTGTGAATACGTATAAATAATAACTTACCCAGGTAAATTAGATATAAATGTCACACCAACAGAATGGTCACCAAGGAATGACGTTTAAATTTAGCTGGGTTTATACATTTAGACAGTGATTATAGATAAACAGGTGTTTAACTGTTTGGTGGTAAGATCGTTAATGCTTAGCCATCTAATATTAGTGGTGCTTGCTGAAAACCAGCGTTGGTTTGTTTTAGCGCTTGTGGCAACCTTAAAATTTGTATTTACTCTTTACGTCACCAAAAGTCTTCAAATATTCTAACCAAAAATTATTGTGTTTGTTTGTACAATGTTCTGTTTTTTTGGCTACAAATCAGATTTTTAGACTGAATGGAATGAAGACTATATGAAGCGAAAAATAAATGTAACTGAGTTATACCACAGAAGTCCATGCCTTAAATTGAAAAAGTCTTGTAGGATGACGTTTATGTTAAATGGGCTAGTCACTAGAAGAAATTTCACGTTACTATGTAAATAATATGTTTTCATTTTTCAACCCTGTATCTCTTCTCCCACCTTGTACCAACGACAGTAAAAACAAACAATGACTTACGCAAGGGAAAAATAATAATTGTACGTTTTATTGATCCAAAAGACACAGGTGATTTGTTCCATACCTTGGACATCTAACGAAGGACTTGTAAATAGAGTGAATAGTTGCAGTTTGAGTATCTATGGTACAGAAAAACAAAGAAAACTAGCCAAAATAAAGCAAACCAAGTAGGGTCACTCGCGCGGATTGCTTTGGCCGGTTAGTTAATTCAAATGTTCCATCACTTTCAATTTCTATTAGACTGATAAAAATTGACATGAAATTGACATAAAGCAATATTTTGAATAATGTTATCTAACTTAGATCTGCTCTAGTGGGCTTACTGTGTTTATTCATGCGATGAAATCATTTTTTAACGCCTACTCTAATACACGGTTCAATCAATTCAAAAAGAGAATAGTAAGTACACGTTTTTAAGTTAGTTCTGTTTCATGAGCTTCTATTTATCTTCAACTTAATTATTACACAGCCTAAGTTATATACATAGCTAACGAAGCTACATAATCTATCGCTGGTTTAAGATGAGCTTCGTAACTTTAGCTCAGGTCGCTTAGTCGGGACGTGAGCGCTAACAGCTTGGAACCTAATATAATAAAAAAGCAAAATTTATAGTCGAACTAAATCTTTTAAGAAGTTTTATGTGGTGTATGTATAAAAAAGAGTTTTGACGAATCCATATTAATTGGATAATAGATTTTCTTTACGTATGACAATTTTAATCAAGTATGGTTGTGTCAAATTTACTCAAACATTCCAAAACGCATTACGCAATCTTAATTAGTAGATGCTCAAATACTTACATAATAAAATAAACAACAAATTCTTATTTCAAAAACAAAATTTCACTCAAACAGGACTATTTAGGAGTAATAACCAGTCATAATTACTGTGAGAGAGTTTAATTTAGGTTGTTACCTAGTTCGGTTCAGCCGCATTGCAGCCGGTGTAAGTGGCGGCGCAATGCATCAGTAAACGAGCGTTATATAGCCCCACGAGTAGTAGGTACGAAGCTAGGGGTTTAAAGAAAATGGTACGTTTTGTTTTAAAAGGAAGTTTGAAAAGGACGAATAAGACTTATTGGATTGATATGTGTGGAGTAGAATTGTCTTTGTGAATTTTAAGAACTTGTTTCAGCACTTAATTATCTGTTATTTAAAATGAGATATCGTCATGTTATTTAGTTATCATGGATAAACTCGGAATTTACAAAACCCCAAATTTGATTATTAACGAGCTTAATTATCTAGAAAAAATGTTGCTACTCTGTTGGATTTTTAACTGTCTTCTTTTGCCGTTGAAGGGTCTGGGGATGGTCTGTTTGTAAACCTCCCTAATCCGACGCGAACAGAAATTTCACATGTTTTAGCTGAAATCTTTAAAGCGCTTTTGAATCATCTTATGTTAGGTTAGGTTAGGTTTTTCTGAAATTTTCAGCACTATATCCTGCTAAACAAAGTCGGTTTCTATTTGACCATTTAGTCCGGTAGCGTTAGGCTATTTTAGCGTCCTAACTAACAAAAATTCTAGAACTTCTTATTTTGTTTCAGTGAGTACAGATCTACTTAAAGCGCTCATTATTTCGTTTTGTGTCATATCCTTGGCTAGCGTTTTGAGTAATCCAATGATTTGTGGTCTAATTCTTTAGGTAAAGCTCTGTTCAAAACTGACAAAATTAACTTTTTTACTTGTTTTGAAATAAAGTTCTATTGTATCTTAGAAAGCTTAAAGAATGGTCAAACCTAGTTTGTGTCATCTTCGTCCAGTGCAAGGTGAGGTAGGGCCCGTAAACCTACCTGTATTTTCCGTCTCTTATAAATCGGAGAATTTTGTTGCAATCATTAGTAAACTATGAACTAAAATGACACTAAAGTTAAAAACTATTTTGTTGCTTAAAACGATAGGAAAAACATAAACTCAGATAACTTGAATCTTACGTTGTGTTTTCTGCAGTGTGTTCAAACAATATAAATTAAAAAACTTTTCATGCCATTGACGAATTTGTCGCAAAATATCCTCAATAATAGATATCAGAGATCTAAAACGTGTAACATACATTGAAAAATGTTAATAGACTTTTGTTATTGAATGGATGTGTTAGGCACAGGCCGGGCAAGGTTAAATCGGAGGCTATCCGTGGATTGAAATGACACAAAAATGCCCAAGGACATCTATTATTACGGGCTCCTTCTGAAGATCAGCGCTAAAGTGCACTTTAGTAGTGTCCATTAGCTTTATCAAATAACAAAAATTGACGGCCTGTTTGTTGTGGAGGTAAGTAGCATTGCCTTCCAGGCCAGAGGTCTCGGGTTCGAATCCTGGCAGGAGCAGATATATTATTATATTTGCTTTCTAGTGATGGATGTGTATTTAGGTTTATTTAAATTTATTTCTAATATTTATATATAAAAAAATATCTATGTGCGTTTATATATTTCTTAAGTTTATTTATCCGTTATCTAGTATCCAGAACACAAGTTCTTTAATGATACTTAATTTGGGCTAGATAATGTGGTGTGATTGTTAGAAATTTTTATTTATTTATTAATGCTGAGAAGGAGGCCTTTTTTAACACCTATATGTATGCCATTTTTTACCGTTTTTAATTTTGTTATTTTCTTATTGGTGTAAAAATAAACTTTTTATTAGTATTATTATTATTAATTACTTATTCCTTTTTATGATGTCAGTAAAATTTCCTCTTATTTTCTTTTCATCTGATATGGTTCAATAACACAAATACTTTATTTTCTACCAAAGCAAGTACCTGTGATGACAAAAAATTGTGTATTGGGTCAACGGGGCTGGATAATGTGTGTGACAAACTAAAAAGTTTAATATTATTGAAATCTCATATGCTAGCGTTACCGGACTATTATAGACTTCAGCCTTAGACATGACGTGCCAAATGTCGAGTACAGCGTTTCGATGGCCCGCTGTTGATTCGTGTCACCGAGGAATGGAATTATCTCTTTCATTTGTTTTTACGAAACATAGCCCTGGGATTTATAAGCGAACAGCGTATAAGACCTTTTGGACGGACGTTTACCACCATCGATTCCCACCAGGTGAAACGGAAGACAAAAAGCTGGCCAATTCTCAATAATAAAATACGGTAATATTTTATAAAAAATTCTTATATAGGTAGATATATAAAACTGCCGAAAATCATAAATTTGGTGATAATGCCTTACATTGCAGCTGGATCTCGAAAAATAACTAAATTTTCTTTTCCATACGAAAAATATTTCAGATAAAGTTGTGTGTCACCAACTCATACATTTAAACATTTACGTGAATATATTTGCCGTTGGCATAAGACAACGAGCTGTTCAGTAAATTATGAATGTTCCCAGAAACGCCGTTTATCTTGGTCCTTCAACAACCCCGGCGTATAAACACGAATGTAAAGTGTCAAACAAAACCGTTATATTCTAATTACACAACAAAACATATTTGTTTTAAGTTTCGCCGAGAACAATAAACAGTGTATATGTTTTTTTTTCCAGTTATTGAAGCAATTACTCATAAGTTTTTATGTGTTTAGAACATATTTCAAAACTAACACATGCTTTGCTTTTTTTTTCATGTACTGAATGATGATTTTTGTTTAAAATCTTGTAGAACTCTTTTGTTTTTTTATTTTATTTTCGTAGCTGTAAAACGAGCACGCGACCGATCTGGTCTTAAGTGGCATCCGCACCCATGGACATGGTTAGTAGTTTTATTTATTATGGATTGATTGTGATTATTATTATTATTTCGATTAATAATGCGTTGCCGACCGTAGGCCTCAGTTGGGATTGCCATTGTTCCACTAATTGCACTGGCTGTCCCTGCCTTTTGAGCGGAACACAACTACGTTGATGTGATTATTGTGGCGGTCAGAACTGTGGAACTGCTCTAGATGAGCTCAAAACAAACTCTTCTTCCACAAACTTTCTTTTGTTAATGCTGTCTTGTGACTGTTATAAAGGTTATCAATATGGTACCAATGTAGAGTGTGAATTTTATGAGTTTTTGGATGTTGGTAAATTGATGTCACCTTCAAGAACCCGATTTCAACAGTTGTCTCAACTGTTTGAAATGTATTTAGACTCAATAGTTTATTTATTAATACTACCTATTATTAAAAATTCTATTAATATTTGTTTCTTTGGATCAGAAGCGCTTGGGTGCTAGCATGAAGTTCCCAGACTGGGTTCATACAAAATAACTGTATGAACCCGAAGTACAGCAATATAACAATAAGGCTAGCAGGGCTGAATAACCGTACCCAAGTAAATAAATATAAATACAGACTAACCAACAGACGTCAAAAATTTATTCATTTATTACAAACACCTTAGAACTATCATCACAGGGTAAATCTTATGCGATGGTAAAGTTACATGTATAATATACCGAGGGCGCTTCCAATTAGAGATTTTGCTAAGCAAGTCTATATTAAGTAGAGATATAGTATAAAACCGCTAAACAAAATCTATACACAGGAGCGCCTTAAGTAATAATTTAACGTCTCTGAGTGCGGGACCAACATTCAGAGGTCTTCTGAATGATGTGGAAGATAAGGACACAAAAACTGATCTTCACTTGCGAGTTTTAAATTGGAGTCACCATTTAATTCAAATTTAAATGCCATTAAAATGCAATAAACTATATCCTGTGTTACATCATTTGAAAGGCAACCTCTTTCAATATAATAGAGAGAAAAAAATTCATTCTATATCATAAAACGTAAAAACAAAAGACATACATTTTCATAACAAAAAAACCATATTGTTCAAGAGTTCTCAAAAACCTATAAAAAGCAAACTTTTTTGAAATTGGTCCTAAATTTTACGTGCTAGAAATACTGAAGCTCTAGGAAATCTTCTTGGACGAAACCAGAATGTGCCTGCACGGTAGCGACCGTTGACGAAGAGTGTACAGAAGACTGGGAGAGCGATTTGCACAATGTTGTATTACAGAAACAGTGGCATACGGGGGTGGATCCTGTATGATGTGGGCGGGCATTTATATTGCAGCAAAAACGGAGCTGGTATTCATACCTGGTGGAGGTCGGAGAGGGGCTAACCGCAGAAAGATGTTGACGACATTCTGCTAACCCATGTGTTCTCCTACGCTGGATTTATAGGTGAAAATTTCAAGTTAATGCATGATAATGCTCGCTGCCACATCGCTGCCGTCACTAGACAGTACATGGAACAAGTAGGAATTGTCGCAATAGACTGGCCTGCTCGCAGTCTGAACTTGAATCCTATAGAACGTTTGTGGAACGAGCTGAAATGGCAGGTACGCGGAAGAAGTCCAGCTCCAGCATCGATAGAAGAACTCAAAAGAGCTTTAATCGAAGAGTGGCAAGAAATCCCACATGGTTCCATCAGGAAACTCATTCGGTCAATGGAAGACCATTTACAAGCAGTAATTAGTGCCCAAGGGGGTAACACAAAATACTGAAGGAAATATTGTTAATAATTTTTTATTATTTCTTTGATTTTCGTTTTTTCGTTTCGTCTAACGTCATCAATTCGACCTACTTCAGTTAATTCTTAATTTTTGATAGGGAAGTGACATCAATTTTAAATTATTTAATATGATTGGAAAGCTAACAAAATTATTTTTCCAATGATGTAACACAAGCTACAGTTTATTGCATTTGAATGGTAAAACTTTGTCTTGAGCAACCCGAGATGAAATGATTCCAATTTAAAGCTCGCAAGTGTATTTAGGTATCGAAAGGTTACAGCTGTATCTGTGCTAGTGTACTTAAATTCTTTTTTATTTAAAAAAATGTTAATTCAACTGATTTTAGTAATTCTTTCCATTAGAATGCTGCATTATCCACTAATAAAAACCATAGGCTACTTATATTTTATCAAACACTTCTCAAGATTATAAGCTACGTGGGTGGACCGCATGAAATGTCTAGTTCGTCACCCATCTAGTAGAGTGAATTAAAATTTAGTTTCGCACATTGAATATTTTCAATTAAACAAACTGTTAACTTAGTTGTCAAGGAATCAATATACTGTAACTGAGAAACTTACAATAGACATGATATCTGGTTGCTCAAACCACGCCCGATATTATCTAAGTTATTATTTGATACTAAGAAATCTTCTGTTTGATAAGTTTGTTCAGAGTATATCGAAATAATACTGATAGTTATAGGGTTATATAAGCTGAACAACAGAGCTTTAATTTGTTAATTATTTGGGTAGTTCCTATTCAATAAACCTTTGCAATTTTAAAATAGTTTGGATTTAAATTAACCAAGGTCCAAACCTGGACTTGGCAGAAAGGGCTATAACGTTTCTAAATTGATTCGATGTTGCACTACTTCTACTTGCACTATCAGCACTTGTTTCTATCAGTAAACAAATAGGCCTTCATCTCACATTTCCTTCTTAGAAACCCTCAGCTATAACAAATAATATTAATGGAATAAATGCCATAATGTTAGTCTTTTGTATAAAAACGGTATGGTCATTTTCATAACAGATAAACGATGAAGGAGTTCTTTAGCCTTATACGATGTATCTGGATTTATCATATAAGAATGTTTGTAACTCTAATACCCATATCAAAAAAGTCTAAGCAAAACACATTATTTATTTATTTATTAATAAGTTATTATATCTTTTCTTACCAAGTAGGTAGTACTAAAGTAAACTTTTTTGTTCTAGATGACATTTGTTTTTTCACTAAACTGAAAGCGAATGCATGTTTTTGAATTTTAATGCGTTTTCTTTGTGTGGCGTGAGTGTTGGAAATCATTTATTATTATTAATTTTTTTATTGATTATTTGGGAAATTTTTTAATGTAAGACATTGTTTACGACATGGAGCGACGTCATTTGACCTCACACGAAATGTTACGAACCGTAGGGGTGTTAGAAGCGGGAAGCAATCAATTTAAGGTATCATGATATTTTGGTGTCAACAAAAGCGTTATTTGCCATCTTTATCAGCGTTACACTAACATGGGAGATCCTGCCGAGCAGCACCCAGTCCGCGGAAGGAGTACAACCATTTTGCAAGACCGATACATTCAACTGACCGCAAGACGTCAGCCGATGTTAACCGCCCGAGAGATAGGTTTAAGGCTACATAACACAAGTGGTGTTGTTGTTAGCACCTTAACCGTGCGAAATCAACTGCATGAGTACAGCCTACATGCACGACGACCAATTAGGTACGACCTATACGTCATGGCAATCGCGCTCGTCGAAATGAATGGTGTAGAGAACGCATAACATGGCCTCAGGAGCAATGGGAGAAAATATTATTTTGCGATGAGTTTCGATTTTGGTTTAGGCCTGATACTAGAAGGGTAAGAGTGTACCGTCGTCCTGGAAATACTGAGAGGCTGAGGTGCGTGCAAGAAGTTCATCCATACAACGGTTCAACAGTTATGGTATGGGCGGGTATTATGAAGAACAGACGAACTGAGTTCGTTTTTGTAAATGGAAACATGAACGCTGTAAATAACGTTGAGGATGTTTTAAGGCCTTATGTCCGTCCATTTGCACGAACCCTTGGCTTCGATTTTACGTTGATGCATGAAAATGCGCGTTCGCATACAGCTTTGCATACCAGGGAGTACTTGGCAAGGGAAAACATCCGGGTATTGCCCTGGCCTGCACAACCGCCAGATCTCTTGACCCCATCGAACACGCATGGGACATGCTCCAGAGACGTGTTTTAGAGGACTTGGAGCAATTGCCGCAGGATAACATAAACAGTCTCATAGATTCTATGAATAATCCGTGTCAGCAAGTTCTCAACAACAGAGGCGACCACTCTTTGTATTAAGTTTTCCAATTTCTTTTACAATAAATTAATTTTGTTTAACAATTTCATTAAGTTTATAAATGCAAATGGTACATTTTTTAAGAAAAAGGTAGGAAATGAGACACCTTTGATTAATTGACCTTACCTATACCTTATATTTTGATTCTACGATAAATTTTGAACCTGTCAAACTATCTTCTATCTAATAGAAATCTATGACAAACATTTTCTAATTTCATAACAGTTCATAAACAAAAGTGAAACCTTTTTCAAAGATTCTTAATATTCAAAATACTAGTTACGTATTCAAAATCAATTTACGTATTTTTTAAATATATTTCCGTGGAATGAAAACAAAACATTCATAATAGTAGCATGTAAACAAAACACCACATGATTTATTTAATAATTGAAAATAAACTGAGGTCGTTCACGTAATATGCTAAGCGTGGTTTGTAGCGATTTTCCTTCTAGGCAAAAAGAGGTTACCTAAAGATGTCATCACGTTATCGAACCACTTACCTACAACCGGTCGATGTTACGCAACACAATTTTGGTAAAACACATCACAAGCACAGAAAGTAGAGTTTTAGGTCTCATTATCATTCATAGTATCTCATAAAATTATTTTCTTTTCAAACTTTAATCACGAAAACACCACGAATAAAACTTAAAATTTAACACAATTCCTCCGATAAATTTGAAATTAAAAGCAAATTTTAATAAAAGAATGCGTTTATTTTGTTTTTTTTTATTTGTCACTGGCATAAGATAAATGAAAAGAGGTTGGAACCGTATTCTAAATTTGAGTTTGTATAAAAAATGTTAGGGCGACGTCGCTTCTTTTTGGTTTCCCGGTTTGGAAAGCGATGAATTTGTTAAAGATAACTTTTTAATTTCGGGATGGGTGTGTGAGCGGTGTTTAGGGCTGGCGCGCGGTGGCGGTGAAGCCTCGCGGGGTGAGCGCGCAAGCGCGGACATTGCTCCCCTATCGACACGGGGTAGGACTTCAATGCATACTTTTGTCGAGTCGCGTGCTACGATAACTTCAAGACTTCTTTTTTAGCGTTTTGAGTTTAGTATTTCAAAGTGGGCATTCATAGTTTTTGCATCGTTCTAAAAACATTAACCCATAATAAAGTACTAAGACAAAAAGTGTCTATATATCATTTTAAAATCTAGTGTTTCTTTTTATTTTCTGGAGAAACATGGACATTAAAAAATTAATTTATGATAAACTTTCCGCAAACCGGTCTTCCAAGTCCGTCCTATATTTTCAGGCTAGCATTTCGTCTGAACACCCGAAGGTGACCGACTCTAGCCGACAGTAGCCGAACGCCTCGCGCTACTGTCCAAAATATATTGACCTTTACTAGGGCAGGTCATATCGATAGTTTAGATATATCGATATAATTTATTTCTTGTTCTGTGGATATAATGATAAGAATTAGTATCTGTTAAGTTAGTGTTGAAACTTACCTAAATAACTTGGGTGTGAGTTGTATTTAATGAATAACTTTCAAGACGTCTCTACTGCAGGATAGCAGCCTCTCCAAATTCAAATATTTATTTTTCAACATTGACAATTACTTGATAAAACAAATTTACAATGTCTCTTTATGTCAATTCAAAATTATTCTTATCTGCATTTGTTTGCTCGGCAAGCCTCCTTTCCCCTAAGTATCCAAACGACGAACAGCCTCAAACGGCACCCTTTCACGAGTTAACGCAGGATCCAGCCATTGCCCTCCTCAACCATATTAGAGGGACCCGTCACCCGAGACTCGGCCATGGAAGTTAGATTACCGATGCTGCGAAATACTGTATTGCGATGACACGGAACTGCGACAGTACTTACTTCAAGACATCATTCTTCTATACGATGAAATGCAAACAAATGAAATTGCTATAACACCGATTACGAAAATATTTACTTCGACACACCATTCTCCTATAGGTATGCTGAAATGCAATGACATGGAACCATATCCCCTCTAACGGCTCCACTGTGGAATTCCGATGATCAACTCTTTTTTTTGTTTTGAACCAAAGTCGCTTTTCTTGAAAAGCTGGAAACAGTACTTAATTTGCCAAATTACCGACTGCCAAATTATACCTTATTATTAGTCTAAATAAAATTTGTTGTACCATGTTTTCCTGTTGAGGTGTATATTAAAGAGTAATTAATAAATAAATAATTTGGTCCCGCACCACGCTCGCTTCGCTCACTCGGCTCGCGCGTATATTAACTACTAACTACAAACCTAACCTAACCCACTTGAAAGTCGCTACAGTGAACTTTCGAATTAATGTACATCGTATGTCTATACTTTTAAACTTACATACATTGCGATTTCCTAATTAGCATTTCAGTATTTATAAGTATAATGTGTCGAAATATACATTTATCGCAATTCCAGGATTCACAACTTAGTAAGTCGAAGAAGGTATTTTCACGTTCTATGTTGTCGCTTTACAGCACTTCGTAGCATCGTAAATCTAACTCCCGAATATTCGCAGTTCCGTGTCGTTGCAATACAGTATTTCGCAGCAACGTTAATCTAACTTCCATGGCCGAGTGGTCACCCGACGCTTCACCCGAAGAAGACCCTATTTTGGTGTAAATGACGCTATAGTATAAAGTATAAAGAATGTTTGAATGAACGAATTGTGCGCAATTTGTCTATATATATATATATATATATATTTTTTAATTTCACTATAATACGTATTTTCAACATGTTGGTGTCGTCAAATAGCATTTAAACCAGCTTTTGCCCATGGTATTGCTCTCACCCTCTTCAAGTAGAAATAATAATGTTCATAAATAAATAACAAAAGCAATACTAAGCAATGTTTTTACGGCTTATCCCAGTTCGTTGAACATCCTGGATGTGATAGTCTGGGTTTATCCCGTCATGCTTCCGCTTCCTGTTCACAGTAAATCAAGTAGCAGATAGTCTTAGTTAATGAATATTATTATTAAAAATTGGGTTGACCTAAACCGATTTTGAAAATGTTCTCTCTACAAGCAATTTTACCCCTTTAGGAGATGAATTTTCAAAAATACTTTAATCTATATACGATGTTGTACACGGAGTACCGAAATTTTGATACACTTTTTTCAGGATGTCAAAGTAGAGCTTATTTGCGAAAGATTTTGTCGTGTAACACCCTAGCCAGCAATGGTAGTTATCATTACCTGAGAGACTTTAAATCTAAAAATCTTAAACTTTCTTGTAAAACTTCGTGGTTCAAAAACGTTTTATTTTCTCAAATTATTTAGAATTGACATATTCAACAACTCAAATTTTAATTAAAATCCACCAAAAAATTTATTTTATTTTAATGTTTTTAATTAGCTATAACGGCTAGTGTACCTTAGTCTAACGCGCGCAGAACTGTCAACAGCAATAACAGGGTGACCACGCGCCATTTACTCCAAAACTTACTTATTTAATAAATGTACTTTCACTAACTGTTCTATGAATAAAATATGTTATGACCTAACAAAGTTGTATTTAACTACTCACAGTGATGTTGAAAAAAGTCGTATAACACGCGTTAGCTATTGAAAATTAAATACTCGGCTGAAAATTCAGCATTCACCTGCGGGTGATGTCGGCAACGGATGTAATTTTCAACTTAGCTAACTTGTATTATAATGTATCTATTTAAAATAAATTATCGTATAAGTTAGTATTATATAGACTACTTGAGAACGCAACACAATTTAGAAAAAGACATATTCAAGCTTATTCATCTAAAATTTGCACAACAAAATTTATAAATATCGTACAATATACTTTAATAAATTCTTCTCAAAAGCTATCTAAAATGGTGCAAAGTTAGGAAAGAGAATTGGAGAGTTTGGTCGTTCAATTTTAGTGTGACCTCCAGAACTGATTTAAAAAATATTTCATTATTATGAAGGTACGTTATTCAGTGATATAATTGGATCTATTACTTACGTTACTATTTTTATAGGAAACCTTGCCACGTAAAATTTTCAATCTTAATTTTAAGTTTCAACGGTGTCAAAAACTCAAAACAAAAAGAATACGCCACTTATTTTTTACGTTAATTAACCCTTTTTAAATTTCTCTTCGAGATCCGAGAACTTTCAAAGTATTTTATTTCTGACTATGCTATGTTTAGTCTTTGTAACGAAAAACTTTTTTAAAAACGAATGTTCTGTTACCTAAACAAACAATTTAGGGAACAACACTAAGCTTTGATCCCTCGGCTCCTGTTATTCTGGTTCGCTTCATCGAGCATGCGCAAACAATGGACTTCAAACGTTAATCTACGTGATTGTTAGGAATATCGGAGTTTACTTGCATTATAAAAGTCAGGTGGAATTAAATGGGAAAGTGAAAAACAGCCTCGTACGCAAAGTTACGAATGTAGCGCAATGAATGAGTTTTACTTAACGTTTGGGTGTATATTGACATAGTAATATCTAAGCTCAATATTGGATTTTCTTAAGACACGTTTTCATAGTTTATTAGTTTTGTTTTTTTTGTGTTTTCGTATAATTTTTATTTGTTTCTTTTTGTTTTTAATATTCTTGCAATTCATATTTTATAATATCTGTCTCATATGCTTATAATTAAATTCGATAAGTAGGTATGGGTAGGTCCGCATTACATTTGCGGTCTATACATTGTAGAGAGCGATCACAGAAGAAAAAGGAGTCGGGCGCATTCTTCGTGGATACACAATAAATGACAGATGTTTGATTTGCACCTGTGTAAGGGGTACCCGGGAGTCATTTTCACTTGAAATTTAGCTAGAATATTAAAACTTTTAGAAATTATACAGAGTAAGTGAGTAATATCTTTTTTCACTCACTTATTCTGTATAATTTCTATTGTATTTTTTCCAAAAATAATTAAGACAAGCAAGATTTAGTACTTATTGATTAAGCTTAAAGTATGGATCGTATGGATAGTCGTAGTCATGTGGATACACGTTTGGAACATAATGCCGCCCAGCTAATGCCGTCAGGTTTGGCAAGACGATCGAATGTGTAGTAATAGCTTAGGGTCAGCCTTGTCGTTCAACAATCCTGCCGAACCGAATAAAGCATGTGGTAAGCGCCCAGTGTTCAAAGTTAGAGCAAAAATTATGAAAAGTTGTTTACCATTGTTGTTGCCAAAGTTTTGAGTTAACGGCGTTTTCTTTAAGTTTATCTAATGGCGAGTAATGATAAGGATTAAAATGACACACACATCTATCAAGCTATCAACTCCAGGCGTGAAGTGCTCGGGTAGTATTTCCTTGAAGGAACAGACAAAGGCATCTCATTCCACAATTTGGCGTAATTAAATGAATTTAGATTTGATCATTTGTTTATTGTCAACAGATACTTCCTGTAGATAAAAAAAACAGTTGTACGGTTTTAAACCTAAAAACTAACGAAACGTTTTGTGTTATATGTAGATTAGAAATTTGAAATATACCTTTTGCTTCCCGATTGATACTTTTATTTATGGATAAACTTACTAACAAAGTTATTTTAAGCAGTCATAAAGCTACTTCATAATGAAGTATTATCTACCGTGAATGTTTCTTGTTCTTCGGGCAGTACTGAAACAGAAATAACACAGATTTTTTAACAAATAAACAAAACAATGACCCAGAAATATATGAAACCTCTGGGCAGACATATTTAGCCTAAAGGTAAGGTAATCAAGACTGAGGTTTTGCGAATAACGCGGGAAAAGTTTTAAAAATGTACTCGCAGTCAGCTCTAGCTGTTTATCTATCACAGCTGTCCGAGGAAGTTAGGCTATTTGCGAGAAAAACATCCAACAATTTGAATAGTTCATCTCTGGTGAAAGAGGGAGCTAGAATTTTTTTTGTGAAACTTGAATCAAAACTCTTATATTTAATTCCTAGGTTCCGCACTCTGCAATCATATTAGATGAAAATGACGTCTTTCTATATGTCTTAGGTTGTGATATAAAAATATATATAATTAACTAACTATACTTGAATTAACTATACTTATTTATTATTAATGAATTAACTATACTTACTGAAAGTGCCTTGCTGTTTATGTCTCTTGTACGTAATGACACTGGCCAGAATAGTGAATATAAGTGCCAATATGACAAATACAATATAAGAAAAATATGATTGAATATCCGACTTCGACTGAGTATCGGTTTTATTCAGCGTTTTAGCGGTTGTATTAGGTACAGCTTGCATTGTTTCAGTTTCTAATAGTGTTGTAACTTTTATTGTTTCAGTTTCTAATAGTGTTGTATTTGTTATTGTTTCAGGTAATGTTTTGTCTGTTTCAGCTAGTGTTGCAGCTTTCGTAGTTTCTGCCACTAGTTTTGAAGTGACGTTTCCAGGCTGACGGCATGTTGGCTTATCTTCAAGGAACCTTATATTTTTTATTTCGAGGTAACATCGAATATCAACTTTAGTGTTGTTTATAAATATTTTTGATGGATTCAACTGTTGCCTGCAAAAAGATAATTTTATTTAGGTATTGACCAGTGGCTATAGGCAAATAGCTGGGTAGGATCACATGCAGCATGTAAAGAGCGGGAGTCCGGGTACGGAAGCGTTCCAGCAGGGTTAAATTCTCCTAGAAATTCTTATAATAGTAAGACCCTTAGAAAAACAAACAGATGGTACCGTATGTCACTAAATGAAATGGAACGAAATATTTAACTTTTTTAATCTTCTTGAATCGAGAAGAGAAGATACTTTATAGCTTTAGCATAATAAATATATTGCTTACTTCCAACAATATTAATAAGGAACCATCGGTAAAGATGTCGCAGTCAGCTGGTTGAAATAGACGTTAGATGGCACAGCTAGGCCTTTCATTGAACAACGCTATCCAATCATATGTTTTAATGTGGATTAGCTAAGAGGTTTAAACCTTTCGTATATTAGTTTTTTTTCGAAATGGACAGTTTATTTATGGTCCTATGGGCCTTTTAAATTTCACCGGACTTTTCGTACATTAGTACGCTCAGTTAACTGTTTAAATATTTGTTAGAGGAATAAATAGGTAGTTGTCATTGTTTGGTGATGTTTATCCTCCGATTGAGATAAACGGGTGAGCATAAGAAAGATGAAATATGTACAAATATAAATAAAAATATACTCAAAAATGTGACAAACTTGACCTGAACGTAGGGGAACTCAATATCGAGCTGCACGTTTTCGTAAATTGACATTTGTGAGAATTATTCCGATAGATTTGGGCTCATGTGGTTCATATGGATCAGTCTTTCACATCAAATTGGGAGATGAAGCTCTGATGATGAAGCCAGGAACTGGATATGGAGGTTTTGAACGGGTTCTAGAGTTTTTTGTTTGTTTTGACAAGTACAACTCAATGTAATTCCACCCCACCCCAACGTACTAGACTAGAGTAGACTAACTTCTAGTCATTCTCGCTCCGATCGCCGCCCAGTGCGGACGTGCAAGACCCCGTTCTCCGTCGTTTGGTCCCTTCCCGATACTCCGTGGCGCTCAGTCTACTGACGTCACGGTTTAGCGTGTTGGTTCCGTGCTACGGTTTTCAAGGTTCTTTCTACTCCCTCTGAGTGCTATCGAAGTGCGTATTTTTCTTTGCGACTAAGCCCTTTAGTCTTCAAAGTGCTGTGCTAAGTTGTGTTGTGCTTGTGCTGAGTGCAGTGTTGTGCCCAGCGTAAGTAGTCTGGTTTCAGTGCAAAGGATACTTAACGGTGACAACGAATTTGTTCTGAACCAGTCCTTTTTATTTTTATTTATTTCTCTTCTCTATTTTATTTTTTTTTTCCTATTTTCATATTTATTTTTATCATATTTGTGTGTTTTCGTGTGTATTTGTCCTTTCTGTCGGTAAAGGTTGACCCTAACGCGGTCAACTCTTTACCTGCGTACCCTTTTT
Source organism: Marasmarcha lunaedactyla (assembly GCA_923062675.1). NCBI lineage: Eukaryota > Metazoa > Arthropoda > Insecta > Lepidoptera > Pterophoridae > Marasmarcha > Marasmarcha lunaedactyla. The sequence continues at coordinate 6,324,236 of OV281344.1, forward strand.
TAGGTTTCTAGGTAGCGGCCTTCGGCGTACTATTGTTAGTTTTAAGTTTTTCTCCCCAGCCCCCCTACCGCTGGTAGGGAGGTTTGCCGCTTTGATTTTGCTAGGTTTTTAGGAACTAGGCATCTTTATTATACTTATATTTTTACATATTATTGTCCCAACCCTCCCTAATGGATCCGCTAATCATTATTAACGCGTTCACCCAGGCGCTTGCTGCGGCAGGCGTCTCCATCCCAAAAGACATCCTAACGCAGGCCTTGCAGGCATCAATCGCGTCCCCGGCCCCTCAGGCCCCAACCCCAGCCCCTCAGGCCTCCAACATCCAGACCCCTCAGGTCTATAGCTCTCCCGCGTCTCCCGTTCCATCCGATATGGACTGCGCGTCGGTCTCATCCTCGCGCTCTTCTCGTAGGAAGCGTACCGCTCCCGGGAGCGATTCAGACTCCGCCGCGTCCGTAGCTTCGTCGGTCGCCGCCACCCTAACCGGCTCTCCAGAGCCCGAGTTCCAATTAGTTGCCAAACGCTCTAAGAAGCGTTCGAAAAAGGCCGCGGTGTCTTCAACACCCGAGCCAACCCCGGTGTCTTCTATACCCGCCCCCGCGCCGCTCATGTCACTCGAAGTGACCGCGATTCCGTCGGTCACATCGAAGCCAGCGACGCGCTGCGCTCCCGTCCCGCCGAAGCCTCAGCTCCCTCCGCCCGTCTTCCTGCGTGAAAAAGCGCGCTGGACCGCGGTTTCAAACTTGTGCAAAGTGCACAAAATTAATTACTTAAAAGCCGCCAACGCTGGCGATACAATCAAGATTCAAATAGCGACCGTCGACGACTTCCGCGCGTTTACCAGGTTACTCGGATTAAACCAAATCGCGTATCACACCTACGCCCTCCCGGAGGAGCGTAAGATCCGCGCTGTACTACGGGGCGTCCCGTTCGAACTCAGTAACGAGGACATTCTAGATGACCTTAAGTCTCAGGGTTTCCCGGTCACAGCAGTGCACAAGATGCACTCCAACCGCGGTAGGCGTTTTCCCTTAGCGTTGGTAATCTTGTCGAATACTCCCAACTCGAGGGAGATCTTTAGAGAGGCTCGCACAATTTGCGGACTCTCAAATATCTCCGTCGAGCGTCCCAACCCCCGCGGTCACCCTGGGCAGTGCCACCGCTGCCAGCTCTACGGCCACGCAGCGGCTAACTGCTCAGCTCCCCCCAGGTGCGTTAAGTGCCTGGATCCACATTTCACAAAGGAGTGCACTCGCACTCCCGAATCCACTTCCCCCCCTGCCTGTGTGCTGTGCGGCCAGTCTGGTCACACAGCTAACTACAGGGGCTGCCCGCGTGCACCGCGTTCCACCGCCAAGAGGGTCGCGCCTAAACCGGCGCCGCCGCTCACTCACGCTAACTTCCCGCCGCTGCGCAACCGGGGTCCCCCGGAAGCAAAGCCCGTTCAGCCGACGCCTACTCCGGCTCTGTCTTGGAGGCAGCGTCCGGCCGTTCCGCCTGCACCTTCCCGACCCATCCCAGCTCCCGTAGCTTCCGTAGGGCCGCGTCCTTCTCCGTCATCCGCACCTCAGTCGTCGTTGGCTGAGGACATGAAGACCGTGTTCGACGTTATCCAAAACGTCGATATTAACGAAATTTCCGTGCTCGCACGCAAACTGCGAGCCGCCCGCTCTCCTCAAGAGCGTTTATTTGCTTTAGCCGAGCATCACTCGCTCCTAAGTTCGTTGTAAATTCTTTTATATTTGTATAAATTCGTATATAATAAATTATAATGTCTAGACCCGCGAATCCCGCGTCCTGTCGTATCAAACCCAAGGGCTTATCCCTAATATCTTTTAACGCTCGTAGCCTGAACACCAACCTTCCCGAGATTAAACTGTTCCTTCAGAACAAAGAACCTGACTTATTCCTTCTCCAGGAGACATGGCTTACTCCAAACCGCTCCAGGGGATTCTCTATACCTAAGTACGCGTTTATTCGTAACGATAGGCCCAACTCCGACGGTTTCGGCGGCACCGCTATATATTACAAAAGAGGTTTCCATTGCTGTCCTCTCCCTACCCCTCCTCTCCTCAACATGGAAGCCACTGTGTGTAGATTGGCTATGACTGGTCATCCGACCATCATCATAGCTTCAATCTACATACCTAGTGGTACCAGACCAATCCGCAGCGACTTTGAGGCCATTCTCGCCCTCGGCCATTCAGTCATTATGTTCGGAGACTTTAACTCCAAACATACTGACTGGACGTGCCTATCGACTAACACCAGCGGTATCGCTCTCCTCGACATCACTAACTCCCTTGACCTAGATGTCATATCCCCCATCACTCCCACTCACTATCCCAACAACCCGTCCTACTCTCCTGACATCCTCGACTTTGCAATTATCAAGCGAGTCAATCTTGATCTAAGGTCTATCGAACCGCTCGATGACCTAGGCTCCGACCATCGCCCCGTTTCCCTCGTGCTAGGACCGCCGAACGATAACGCCTCATCTCCTAAGACCTTTACCAACTGGAAAGGTTTTAAAAATACGTTAGTTTCAGCCTTAGAGGCTCCGAACTCTCCACTCGCGATCTCTCCCGAACAATTAGATAGCCCGGATAAAATCGATTCTTTAGTAAATTCTCTCACTGATGCTATCAACTCAGCCATCAGTGACAACGAAAAGGTTGCTAAGCAAGGCAAACCCACGCTTCCCTTAGCCGTTAGCAATCTTATTAAAGCTAAAAACGCGGCTCTCCGGAGAGCCAAGAAGTATCCCACGCCCGCCTATAGAACAGCTGCGAATCAGCTTCAACGTAAAGTTAGGTCTTGCCTCGCGGAACTCCGAGACGCTCAGATGAACGATCTCATGGCGAATATCTCTCCGTCCCACCAAGCGTACTATAGCATGGCCCGAGCCTTACGCGTAGACACCGTTTCTCACGTTCCTCCTCTCACTCGTCCCGACGGCACTACTGCCTTCGAAGTCGAAGAGAAAGCCGAATGCTTCGCCGACAGCATTGCCGCACAATGCTCGCCCAGCACGCAACCTGCTGATCCCTCACACATCCAGGCGGTGGAGGACGAAGTCCTTCGCAGAGACTCTCTTCCCATCACCGCCGACCCTGTCACAGTCTCTAATGATGAAATCTTGCTTCTCATTAGAAATCAAAAGTCCAAAAAGGCTCCGGGTGCGGATGGAATTTCCAACCACGCACTTAAGCACCTACCTCAACAGATGCTTACCTTATTAGCTATCATTTTCAATGCCTGCTTCGACCATAGCTACTTTCCAAAAGCTTGGAAAGAAGCGACAGTCATAGGCATTCCCAAGCCGGGCAAACCTCTGAACGTCCCGGCTAATCACAGACCCATCAGCCTCCTCAAGGCAATGTCTAAACTTCTCGAGAGAGTCATACTCTCTCGAATGCGGAACCATCTGTTTCCAACGGATGGCGATCCTCTCATTATTCCCCATCAGTTCGGCTTTCGCGCTAAACACTCCTGCCCTCAACAAGTCCACCGAATCGTCGAGTATATACTTGACGGTTTCTATCCGCGTCGTTATAAATCAGTCGCGGTTTTCTTTGACGTAGCCAAGGCTTTCGATAAAGTCTGGCACAGCGGTCTCGTTTATAAACTCTATAAGATAGGCTTACCGGATCGCCTAGTCAGGTTAATAGCGTCGTTTCTCAAAGACCGTACGTTTCGATTTAAACACGAAGGCACGCTTTCTGCACCTCGTCCCATAAAGGCTGGAGTCCCTCAAGGCTCAGTCCTCGCCCCTCTGCTGTACACCGTGTACACCAACGACATTCCCATCCCGCCGAAAGGCGTCGAACTCGCCCTCTTCGCTGACGACACCGCACTCTATACCAAAGGCCACGGTGTTCGGCGCCTTGTAACCAGACTCCAAAAGGCCGTAAACGCCCTTGGTGCATGGTTTCAAGAATGGCGCATCGATGTGAACCCTGAAAAGAGTTCTGCGATGCGCTTCGACCACAAACGCCGTCGTCCCGATGGCGATCCCCACGTTCGAATGTTAGGCATTCCCATCCCCTGGAAGCGCAGTACTAAATACTTAGGCGTCACATTAGATCCGACGCTTTCTTTCAAGCCACACGTTGAAAGAGTTTCGAAACTCGCTCGTCACTATTTAGTCCGCCTAAATAGCATGTTAGGTAGAAAAAGTAAAATGTCCTTCAGAAACAAACGTACACTTTACAAGGTCTGCGTTAGACCCGTCATGACGTATGCCTCGCCAATCTTTGCCCACGCCAAACCCTCCCTCCTGCACAAACTGCAGGTAGTTCAAAACCTCTTTTGCCGCCGGGCCACAGGCGCACCGTGGTACGTGCGTAACGCGGACTTGCATAGAGATCTTGAACTGCCTACAGTACAACAATATCTCAAAACACTCTCTGAAGCGTTCTTCAAACGCTCCGAAACCCATCCCAATCCTCTAGTTCGTGATTCTGTCTCATATGCTGCTCCTGTGTTAGACTCGAAGTTCAAAGTCGCTAGGCCTAGAAATGCGCAAACGTACTCATCCACCAGACTGTCACGCGATCTCGAGGCCCTTCTGGCCGCAAATTCTAATTCTAACGTAAATTCTAATTCTAACGTAAATCCGAATTAATGCATATATAATTTTTCAATTTTTAATGTTTTCATTATTTACTTTTCATTTTTAATGTTTTTATTTTACTTTTAATTTTTGAGCACCTTCAGTGCTATGTAATCCCAGCGGGTGACCCCTTCTGGGCCCCGCTAGCGCGGCCTCTTTCTCCAATTGGCCGTCGCTCCGATGAAGGCTGAGTGGCAAAAATGCACGAGCCGACAGGGGGTTTTTAGTGGGTATGGTCCTGGTAGGCGTCGGGACGAGTCCCACATAACTTTGGAATCGCGCCAGAGTATGCGTCAGGGCATTTTTATCCTCCTGCCCTTCCCGCGGAGGGGAACAAAAAAAAAAAAAAAAAAAAAAAACTTCTAGCCACATATTATAAAATTATGACATTTTAAATCAAAATAATTATTTTTAAACGCATCAGTGAGAACGTGCCAGCTTTAGTGAACCGAGGTATAGTTGTTGTGCTATGCAATACACGCTGCGCGATCACAGCCGACGGAAAGCGGGTGGAAACCTCTTCCTATCCTTTCGGGAGGAAAGCCGTATCGATATATTTTTTAATTTCGTTAAATTTTGTATTCATCTGTTTTGTTTAATAAATACTCCAGGATAAAATTTCGTACCGATTACACACAACGTTGCAGATATGTTGTCAGGGATATAAACAAAGGCATATAGTAATAATAATAATAAAAGCCTTTATTTGCTAACCATGTCGTACATATATAAACAAAGAAATAATGAAAGTGAAGAATGATATTTTGATTGAATTTATAAATATATGTTAATCAGCAGTCAGTTTGTTGGTTAGGTTGTCCCTTGACATAGGCCAACTTCATTGTCTTCCACTCATCTCTGTTCCGAGCGACCCTTCTCCTTTCTTTTGATAGACTATCCTATCTTTTTATTTGACGTATTTTTTGTCTTTTTCTATAAGGTGACATAGGGTACATATTTACGACTTAATATTTCTTTCCACTGAACAAAATAAGAAAAAGAATTCTATATTTCTGATGCAGAAATAATTGTATTAAATAAATTACGTCTGTTGTTACTTATGTGAACGTTAACAATGGCTATTTATCCGTTATAATGAGTTTATCAGTTAAAAATGAGCAATGACTTACGGGTTTACTAAAGACAAATGTCCCTCGGGGTTGTTTTGCCATAAGACGTGGAATGTTTCACAGGGAGATCCTTTCGCATCCGCCGCTATTCCGTGAAGCTGCAATTTCACGGAGTGGATGTAAGACTGGTCGACAATCATCTATTTAGATCGGTGTGTATGAGAAATAAGATTTTTTTAAGAGGGTTCGAATCCTGGTAGGGACAAATATTTTATAATATTTGCTTTCTAGTCATGGATGTGTATGTATGTTTATTTAAGTTTATTTGTAATATTTATATATATAAAAAAAAATTCATGTGTGTTTATATATTTCTTAAGTTTATTTATCCGTTATCTAGTATCCACAACACAGGTTCTTAATGATACTTAATTTGGGCTAGATAATGTGGTGTGATTGTTAGAAATATTTATTTATTTATTTATATAATATGCCTAAGTGAAACGTTCGTAAAGCGTGGACACGAAATAAATGTTGTTCTCAACAACTATAAGTTGGCAGCGCGGTCGAGAAATAAAAAAAAAGGGGAGGTTCATGTATATTAATAAACGATCTTTATAAATATAAAACGCTGGAAATTGCGGAGAGTCTTTCAGAAAAGGAGAATTTTGAGTGTTGCGTCATTGACATTATTATTGTATGTATTTATCGCACTCCATCTTCTAACGCCTCAATATTTTTTGATAAAATTAATATACTTTTGAAATAATTAATAGAAAAGGACGAAAAATAATACTATGCGTTGATTGGAATATTGACCTACTGACAAAAAATAAACATACCTTCACGCTACAAGACATTTTACAAAATAACAATATTGACATAAACATCAACTCACCTACAAGAAAGAAAGCATGTTTAGACATTTTCGCTTCCAACATCCCTAATGCAAAGGATACACGGAGCCGGTATCTTTTTCTGATCACGACACATGCCAAATATTGTCTCTATATGCAGGCGAATTCAATAATCTCAAACATTGGTTTGAATATAAAAGAGATTTCAGCAGTGAAAACAAAATAAAGTTCTTAAATTACAAAAAAAGTTTAAAATTTAACGAAGTTTTAAATGATAAATTTTATGATTTAATCACAGTGCTTTTTTACCAATGTTTTCCAAAGATAAAGGTCAAGGTCGGTATCCAACAAAAAAAAGCAACATGGATATCAAAAAAATTAAGAAAAAGTAGCTCTACAATTATATTTTGAGTATCAAAATTTCACTAAAACTAATAAAATAAAATACCACAAAAAATATCTCACGTGTTCAAAAGTTTTACAGAAATGTATTTTTACGTCCAGAAAATTACAAAACATCAAAATAAAAGCAGATCTGCATGGAAAATTATTCAACAAAACATCAACAATTCATCTTTATACAATGAAATATAGCAAAGACATTTAATGAATATTTTATTAACATTTCCAAAAATTCTAAGTTAATTAACACTAACTCTTGCAATTTGTCAAAAAGTATGTTCTTGACACCAGTTACTCAAATTGAAGTTACACAAACTATAATGTCCTTAAAAACACACACATTCAGTAGGCTATGATGAGGTAACTACAGAAGTTATCAAATCATGCTCCCAAGAATTAGCTGTCACATTTTGAATCTTTCATTTCAGCAAGGTATATTTCCAACCAAACTAAAACTTTCTATTGTTAAGCCGTTGTTCAAAGCTGGTGATCCCACAGATCTAAATAATTATAGACCTATCACTCACATACCAGTTATCTCAAAGATCTTTGAAAAAATTGTGGCCAAAAAATTTGTGATAATAAAATTATAAAAAATGAGCAATATGGTTTTCAACAAGGAAAATCTGCTTCTTTAGCGTGTTTCTCAACAATAAAATGTTTAACTGAATGCCGTGATAAAAAACAGCCAGTGGTAGCTCTATTCCTTGATATGTCGAAAGCATTTGACCTCGTCAATCATTCTCTACTATTATCTAAATTACACAATTACGGCGTAAGAGGAATCGCACAGGACTGGTTTGAAAGCTACCTAGAAAATCGCCAACAAAGTACACAAATTTCTAGAGTAGACCTTGTTACTAAAAGCAAAATCACTGCACGCTCGCCTTTTTCTAAAATGCCTAACAGTGTTCCACAGGGAAGTATATTAGGACCTATTCTATTTTTGTTTTACATTAACGACTTACCCGACGTCACTAAAAATAAATGTTTTCTTTTTGCTGATGATACCACGGTTATAATAAAAGGTGATAAAAATAAAAAGAATGAAATATTAGAAGGCGAAATTAATAATACACTTACAAGTATTGTTAAATGGATGGACGAGAATAACCTCAAAATTAATATTAATAAAACAAAAGCTATTAATTTTCGGAAGTCGAATGCTTTAAAGTTAAATTTAAATATGAAATATCACGATAATCCAATACATTTAGTGGATAGTACAAAGTTTCTAGGCATCACCCTAGATGAACACGTGAATTGGAAAAGTCATGTTGATGGTGTGTGTAACAAAATCAACAAATTTGTAATTGCCTTGTAAAGATTACGGAAATTAGCTTCTGTTGAACAAGACCTGACTGCATATCATGGGTACACTGGATCAACCCTTCGCTACGGTTTGATAAACTGGGGCAATAGCGTAGAAGAATGTAGAGTATATAAAGCGCAGAAACAGTGCATTAGAGCCATTGCAGGAATAGCTGTAAACCTTATTTTGTGAAATTTAAAATTCTTCCACTACCATGCCTGTACATTGCAGAGATATGTCAGTTTATCAGAAATAATAGACATTTTTTCTTAAGTCATTTTGACATTAACCAGGGAGTTAGGTATACTCGCAAAAACAAACTGATTGTTCCTAGATGTAACATAACACTTCTCGAAAAAAATGCATTCTTTATGTGTATAAAAGTTTATAACAAATTACCGCACAATATTAGAAAATTTCCGAATTTTCATAATAAATTTAGAAAATAATTATTTAAATGGTTACATGAAAACAACTTTTACTCTATCCCCGAATTTTTAAATTTTAAAACATGACATTTCTGTAATTTGATATTGTTTATAATTCAATTTGAAATTTTGGACATTTTGTTTTACCTATTCTGACACATACGAAAAAAAATAATTATGACTCCAGCTATTTCATTGACATGATTTTTTGTATTGTAAAATTTTGATTGTAATATCATTATTATATTCTAATATGTCCCTAAAATTTGCACACCCACTTCAAACGGGTAGATACAGTTGGAACTAAATGTACAACCACAAAAACTGTTACATACATTGTATTTGGCAAATAAATGGATTGATTTGATTTAAATATACGAAACATCTGTAGCAAAGTAATACAGTATATAATTCTAAATATCATTCTAAAACATGTTCTACCGACGAAAACAATGTACATTCGAATAGGTGCCACTTCTAATTTACAAATTTAAACTCTATAACTCACCATCAAGAAAATGCTCACTAATTCCACTAAAAAGTTCATTTTTGCAAAAAACATTCTTACGTGTATAACACAATTCGATGATACGGAATTTGTGTTATGTGGCGGAAACTCAACATTGTACTGTTTTATTTTTAGCTATCAAAAACATTTATCCTTATGTTAAATAATGTATTTATGTTATTCTTCGTGTTATTCGAAGGATGAATGATAGCACAGGATGGACAACTTTGTCGTATGTAAATTCATTTGAAAAGATGTAGCTTTTTGTAATATTTTGTAACTTTTGCTAGAAGTCCCACGTGGTTTTTCCCGCACAGCTCTCGACATCCGTGGGAATTTTGGATAAATTTTAGTCTGTCATTCTTGAGTTGTACAACTATCTCCACACAAAGTGAAAGAAGTTCAAACAAAGTATTTTCGTTGACTGCTGCTTTGGAATTTTTTAAGAAGATATTTTTGATAATATTGTAAGTAATTCCTTCAACTATAAAAAAAATGTGTATGTGTACTTAAGTTATGTATTAGAATCCAGAAATCTAAAACACCTATGTTTAAAATTACTTAGTTCCTACTCCCTGGACTGGTTGTTTGACCTTAATAAAAAATACCGACATGTTGACAATGTTTCTTCAAACATTCGACCGTGCCATTTTACCTGTGACGTTCTATGATGGTCTGAAATTTCACCCTTGATAGGGATAAGTCCTTGGCTATTTAGTAGCAAATTTCCCATTATTGCTATATATGTTTGGAAATGACAGTGACGTATCATGTGACAATCTTTCTATTTTCAAATCGAATTTTACTCAATTTTCAATTAAAACAGGTAGAATTGAGACATTGACGAATTCTTTTGCATCGATTAAAATCAAGACCAACTAGTTTGAGTTAGTCGTAGCAAATTAAAGTGCCCACAAATACACATTTTAGTAAAAGAAGATTTTTTTTTAAGTGCCTGATTAACAACAATAATATGGAGAATTTTTCCCTACACAATTTTTGCATTTATTAAAAATACTTGCATTTATTAAAAATACTTGCATTATTTAAAAATACTGCACAATAACATATACAACCCTCATATTTTGGCTAGAGTCCACATAATGGTACCGTCGCGTGTGCCTCATGGGCCCTGTGGCATGGTAGCGGCCCGCCGCCGCCCGCGTCTGCTGGGCCGGACCCACGCGCGCACCCACCACGCCGCCAGCGCGCCTACCAACCGCGCCCTGCGACTGATCGGTGACATTCTCGCTCAACACTACGATGTCGACATATTTGCAAATTATTCCGGACATAAATTCAAAGTCGCATATTATTGTATCGATGACATGATTTGTAATAACTCTATTATTAACTAAATTAATTTATTTTATAATTCTATTATTATTAATATTTTTGTTTGTTGACTTGCTTAATTTTATTTTTAACTGACATAGTACATAATTTTATGAATAATTTTTTTTTGCCATTTGTGTGTTGTTTCTGACATGTTTGTTTTTATCAGTTTTTATTTTGTGTTGACTTCTATCTAATTAGAATGAGAATGTATTACTGACATTCCTCACTATCCTACTTTTATTTTGACATAGCTATAATATTGGCTGTAATAACTTCAATAGACTTTATATGTACCTATTCCTTAATTTGCTATATTATTGTTTTGCTTTATTAATTTTGTATACTTTTTATGTAAAATTTATCATGTTGACGATTTGGATTGTTATTTGTAAGTTGACATTGAATTGAATATATAAATTAAAATGTTTTACTGATTTAATTACTAGCAGTTTTTTTTAAAGAAAATTGCTGCATTTTCCGGTAAATGTCAAAAATAACTTATTTAATACTCAAGAAGCCTATTTTAGAAAATGCCTGTGGATTTTGATTAGTTCAAAATCCACAGGTACTTCTGTGACAGAAAAAAGGAAAAAGGAATAAACCGCGTAATTTTTTTATTTAATTAAAATTGCTACAAATTGGATTTGGACTCTAAAAAAATTATTAAATCGCAAATAACTCAATAACCTTTAGGTTTCGGACACACATTACCTACATGACAAATTCTGTCGATTTTGACCTCATCTATTAGTCCTTTGCAGGAATGCGACATATTTCCAGTCACCTTGTATAGTCGTTGTTAAACCAATATTTGCAATGTATCTAACCCTGGAGAGGCGTAGAACAAATAGGTTAGCAGCTAGGACAGGCGTGTATCATCCTCGGATTTATCATTACTGTCCACCAGGTGGGAAGGAAAACAAGCGCCTCCTTATTTATAACAAAAAAAGTACAAGAAAGGATCCTGTCTCTAAACATTGGACGTTAAACATCATTTGCATTAAACATCAAAGCATCATTTGCGATCAGTTATGATCACTGAAGTTTGTTCTACTAGTTTCATATAGTTTTTATTACTTTCACCAACCTCAAGCAGTTATTATGAATAAAAGCTAATTAAAATAATTAATTTATCACATTCACTTTATGTTTTTGTATAATATCTAGCGATTATGTACGTGGGATACTCAGTAAGTTTTGAGAAAGCAAAATCCTGTAGGTTATATTTTTTGTTACATCTTTTCAAAGAACTCTCTTTCAGCGTCTATTCAAAGTTTCATGCGTCTTAATTTATTTTCAAAGCACATTTTCGAGCCTGCAACAGGTACTTTCTCAGCGGCAGTGAGCGCATTAAATCTGTATCCCCATGAGCTGATTTTTAATCTTATGGAGTTACACGATGCGTAATAAGGGCTGTCCCAAAAGTTTTACTGGTGTGGTGTTTAAGAAGTCCTTGTTAAAAAAAAATCCGTAAAACTTTCTGAGAGACCCTGGTATTACCCTAATTAATCACACATACATTGTTCAATGTTTGCCCTCATTATAACATTGTTACAAAATATCTTGACCTCAATTTTTTTCAATCACAACATTCAAACTATAAAATAGAAATTCAATACACAGATAACACGTAGTGTCCATGACTTCCGTACATTAATCGAAGATACTCCAGTTCAACGCTCCTGCGCTGCTTTATCACACAATTACCTTATCTCAATGATGGAAGGTCGATATTTGTATCGATCGAGCCATACGTCTGGTACAGCTCACTGTACGTTCCCTGAACTGTTTGTTTTTACTAGTTGTCCATCGAATTGGTGTTTGTTTGTAATTCAGTTTTGTTTATTTCATTGTATATATAGTACTGGCTTTTATGAGGGTTTCGAAGTTTATTGAATTGTTTGAACTTCACAATTTTACTAAATAAGAAATATTTTGGTGCCTATAAAGTAATAATAAACGACTGCAAAATAAATATTTTAAATAAATAATAATAAATCAATCCCAGATAAGAACAGCTGGTATGCTTGTAAAAGCGTCGGTGGCGCAGTGGATAAAACGCCAGCTTTACGATTCGTGGTTTGATCTTGGTGATTGCAAAATACATCCGCAAGTTGTAACAATTTGATGCATTTAGCCGACTGTGCTTACGGTGAAGGTAAAACACGAGAAAACCCACATAGGATACCGCCGGTAGGGAGGCTTAGTTAGGTGTTGACTGTTGGGTCGTTCATATATTATATGTATATTTATAATATTAATTATAATTGTTAGCTCCCCTTCCCTCCCCCGCCATACGCAATGGCCTCGCAAGCTCATTCAGAGCTTGCGAAGCAATTCGTTGATGACGTCGCTGCTTCAGGCTCCCCCTTAAACGCAAGAGCAATGCTCCAATTGCTTTGCGCTCTTTCCTCCGACTTCACCACTTTACTGGCCCCACTGGCCGAACAGCTGCCTCACAGCACTCCCCCTTCCTCTGCCTCCTCCATGGAGGTAGAATCTACGGTCGCCACCTCGACGGCAACCTCAACCTCGGCCTCATCCGCCGCCTGTCCCTCCAAGCGCACTGCGTCAAGCAGCAGCGCCGAGTCCGCTTCCCAAGCGGACACCCTCACCGGCTGCTCCCCTGAGCCCACCGTCAGTTTCACGCTGGTGGAGCGCAGATCTAAGCGCAGTAAGAACGCTCCGGTGTCGCCGACACCCGCCTCCAGGCCGGTGTCTCCGACACCAACCGGCGTCTGCCCGGCGACACAGTCGCCCGTCCCCTCTCTCATGTCACTAAATGTGACCCAACCCGCCGGCCTAGCCACTGCTCCCTCCAAGCCAGCCTCACGCTGCACACCGGTCCTCGCGAAAGCGAAGATCCCTCCCCCATCTTCCTACGGGAAAAGGCTAAATAGCACAAGATGCACAGCAAGAACGGAAGGTGTTTCCCCCTGGCCTTGGTCATCCTGACCAACACCCCCTGAGCAAGAGACATCTTCAGTGAGGCCCGCACTATCTGCGGCCTCTCAGGTATTTCAGTAGAGATGCCCCATCGCCGAGGTCACCCCGGGCAGTGTCACCGCTGTCAATTGTACGGGCTTGCGGCGTTCAATTGTACTACCAGCCCCAGGTGCGTAAAGTGCCTGGAGCCGCATTTCACAAAGGAGTGCAGCCGCACTCCAGAGTGGACTTCTCCTCCTTCCTGTGTGCTGTGGGCCGGACCGGCCACACAGCTAATTACAAGGGCTGCCCTCGCGCACCCCGAACAATCCGACATACTAATAAGAGGGTGGCTGCCAGACAGGCCCCGCCCCTTATTAGTAACTTAAATTTTCCGCCGCTGCGCCACCGGGATTCCCCGGCAGTAAAGCCCGCCCAGCCCACGCCCACTCCAGTGCTTGCCTGGAGACAGCGTCCGGCTGCTCCGACTCGCCCTGCTCCATCAGCAAGTCCACAAATTCTCCTCAGCCTTCAATGGCCGAGGATCTGAAACTCATTTTCGACACCATTAATGGTGTAGATATGACCCAAGTAGCGCAGTGCACAATCAAGCTGCGCGCGGCCCGCGTTTCCAAAGAAAGATTCATGGTAATCGCTGAGTACCAGTCCCTAATTAATTCATTAAAAATACATCTATAATAAATTCACCACTTAGCGCCACGACTGGTCGCACGAAACCTAGGGGTTTATCCCTGATCTCGTTTAACACCAGAGATCTAATCAACCAACTACCGGAGCTCAAACTGTTCATTAAGAACATACAGCCCGAGTTAATCCTTGTTCAAGAGACATTTTTAAAACCCCAGCACACCAGGGGTCTTACCATTCCTAAATACTCTCCTGTGTGTGATGACAGGCCCGCATCGGTCCAAAGAGGTAGCACTGCCATATACTACAAGAGAAGTATTCACTGTTCTCCGATTCCCACGCCTCCACTCACCAACATGGAGGCCACAATATGTAGGCTGGCTATGACAGGTCACAGGACCATAGTCTTGGCCTCAGTCTATATACTTAGTGGAACACCGCCCCTTCGTAGTGACTTCGAGGCCTTACTAGAACTAGGGCAATCTGTCATTATGTTCGGCGATTTTAATTGCAAACATACTGACTGGACGTGCCTGTCGACCAACACCAGTGGTGTTAAATTACTTGACATCACGAAGTCACTCGACCTTGACGTCATTTCTCCGGTCTACACTACCCGGATAACCAGCTGCACTCTCCCGATATCCTTGACTTAGCCATAGTCAAAGGAATCAATCTCGACCTTAAGACCATACAGCCGCTACACGACTTAGGCTCAGACCAACGTCCGGTACCTCTAATATTAGGAACCCGAAACGACCCTCCTGCTCCGAAAACCTATACCAATTGGTAAGGTTTCAAGCATACCCTGTCTTCGGCCTTGGAAGCCCCAGACTGCCCACTCGCGATTTCATCCGACTATCTCGATAGCACGGATAAAATGGACTCGATAGTAGATTCGCTCACTGCCGCCATTAACTCGGCCATCAGTGAGAATGAAAAGGTTGCTAAGCATGGCAAGCCCAAGCTTCCCTTGGACATTAGCAACCTAATCAAAGCTTAAAACACCGCTCTCCGCAGAGCCAGAAAATACCCCACACCCAACTACAGGCTAGCCGCTAACCGGGTACAACGTAAGGTCAAATCCACCATCGCGGAATACAGAGACTTTGCTTCACAATGCTCCCCGAGTACCCAACCCACAGATCCAGCGCACATCCAGGCGGTGGAAGACGAAGTCATTCGCAATGACTCCCGTCCAGTCACCGCTGACCCCATTACAGTGTCTAATGATGAGATTCTCTTCCTCATCAGGAGACAGAAATCCAAGAAGGCCTCGGGTGCGGATGGGATTTCCAACCACGCACTTAAGCAGCTGCCTCAGCAGGTGCTTACCTTGCTTGCGATTATCTTCAATGCATGCATCGACCTTAGCTACTTTCCAAAAGCTTGGAAAGAAGCTACAGTCGTAGGCATTCCCAAGCCGGGTAAACTCTTGAATATCCCGGCTAATCACAGACCCATCAGCCTACTCAAGGCCATGACTAAACTTCTCGAGAGAGTCATACTCGCTCGAATGAAGGACCACCTGTTCCCAGTGGAGGGTGACCTCCTCATTATCCCCCACCAATTCGGCTTTCGAGCCAAGCACTCGTGCCCTCAGCAAGTCCACCGAATCGTCGAGTACATACTCGACGGCTTCTACCCTAGACGACTGAAAACAGTCGCGGTATTCTTTGACGTAGCCAAGGCTTTTGACAAAGTCTGGCACGCGGGTCTCATTTACAAGCTTCACAACACAGGCTTGCCTGACCGACTAGTCAAACTAGTCGGCTCCTACCTTAAAGATCGCACCTTTCGTTTTAACCACGAAGGTACGCTCTCTACCCTCCGCCCCCTCAAGGCGGGCGTTCCTCAGGGCTCGATACTCGCCCCTCTATTATACACGACTTACACCAATGACGTACCAATTTCGTCTAAAGGTGTTCAACTTTCCCTCTTTGCCGACGATACTGCCCTATACGTCAAGGGCGTACACGTCGACACTCTCATCACCAAACTCCAAAAGGCCGTAAATGACCTCGGAGCCTGGTTTAAAAAATGGCGTATCGATGTAAACCCAGAGAAAAGCTCTGGGATGCACTTCGATCATAAACGCCGTCGTCCCTACGACCCCCATATCCGAATGCTAGGTATGCCCATCCCGTCGGTACAAACCACCAAGTACCTAGGCGTAACGCTCGATCGTACGCTTTCATTCCGTCCTCACATACTTCGAGTTACCAAACTCGCCCGTCTGTACATGGGCCGTCTTAACAGTATGTTAGGCCGGCACAGTAAAATGTCTCTTAGGAACAAGCGAACGCTTTTTAACGTTTGCGTGAGTTTTTAGTGGGTAGGTGCCACTCTGGTGACTCCCACATCACCGTCGCGGAAGTCGGTTGCCTGCGGCGGTATGCATGACGCATCTTCCACCTCCCTCCCACGAGGGTGCTTCGGCAGCAAAAAAAAAAGGCACTTACAAACCTAATTAGCAACTTCAATACTCAACTTCTACATTATAGATGTGGGTGGTCCTGTCAGTGTTTGACTCTGGGACCCAGTCTAACTGTAGAGGTAACCAACCATAACCAACATTAAAGTATTTACATAGAAAAAAATTGTTTCTTGATTGAGATTACATACTATAAAATTCTGCCCCTAATTAAAGCAAAATTAAATTTTATGAATCATTTCAAAATGCAGTCACTTTTGTCAATGAGGTTGTAATGAACTAAAACTTAATTAAATAATTTAAGGCTTTGGTTTCGTGATTATAAGAATGCATGCAATTTGTTAATTACCTATTTTTCATGTAACAAATGAAGTAACGATTGACTTGCGTTTGTTTAATTTTAGATATGAATAGCTCGATATCTCTATCACTTAATTTTTGTTTTAGAATAACTCCAAAGTAAAAATAAAAAATCACAAAATAAAAACAAATGATATAAAATGATCTTTCAATAAAAATATGTGTTTATTATTATGACTAATAAATTTTGACAACCGGATGGTTATAATTTTATTTGTATAGGATTTCTAAACGGAAATGGTATCTAAAAATTATAATTCCACTTCCAAACTTCGTACACTCGTCCAAAGATTTATTTAGGCTGCACACGTGCTAAGTGATCCTGGCAGGATAGAAAAAAATTGAAAAAAAAGGTTTTATTTTAAAATTAGAATTTTGCTTAAGTAAAGCGCTGTGACAAAGCATGTTATTCATATCGGCTAACAGGGGAGTTTAGTTCTTGTTTGAAAAGATAATAAGGGCCATAATTTAACTTGAGTAGATATTAATGAGGGTGTAGGACTAATGTTATGAATGGATGCATTGTAAGCAGTTTGGGTGATAGTGTCTCATAATGTTCTGACGCATACTGCCTCGTGGTGGTGCAAAAGTGGATACATTTTTAAATTGATTGTCGCTTAAATAAATTGGTATTCTTTAAAAAAGAAACTGTGTTCGAATATAAAATGTTGTTCAAAACTGTGCTTTTGCTGTTGATGTGTATGGACAATTTGTGTTTACTGGATGCTTTGAAATTCGGGGATAATGGTGTTTGTAATTATACTAAAAAGTGAGTATATTTTCGATACATTTCTATGACTATTTCTTCATCGTTAGTTATTTAAATACTGGGGCTTAAAAAATCAGCATCTTTAATGATATACGCTTTTTCAAAAATGTGTATAATATGAAATAAGAGTTATAAGCCTGTGAAAAATATACAAATACCAAATAAAAATACTTTTATTATTATATTTTGAAATACATTTACTTACAAGTAGTGTTGTGTAGACAGCCATAAATACTAATGTAATAAGGTACATAATAAAATAAGCATATCTTCTGCTCATGTAAATATTTTCAATAGATTGAATTGTTAATTTGTTACCTTACCATAAAACCACCAGCATATTGGTGGATATGGACTTCTTTCCAGTATGAAATACGGTATATAGTTATTGGTTATCGTCTTTGAAAACAAATAATTTATTTTTTAAATAATTTTTCACAGTGTGTAGCATACAATTTGAGAACTAGTCTTATGTAGAATACAAGTTTTTCTTATTTTTCATACACACCTTTTTTCTTACTAAAATACAAAGTCATATCAGAGTAAATATTATTTTAGTGCTACTTATATTGTTTCAAGCTAACATTTACTTGATTCTATTTATTTATTTATTCTTTAAAGTTCGTTACGTCATCGTTTGTCACTTGGTCGTTTGCAGGCTATGGAAATAGTAAAAGAAAGTAAACCCTACTGTCTGTACCAATACGATACGATATTGTATATCATTAATTTAGTGACGTTTTGGTCAAACCTTTATGAGTTTGGCACTTGGATTTTCAAGTGAGAGCGTACGAGGGTAAGTGTGTAGGGCATGGAGGGTGTTCGTCGTTTGGATACCTGGGGGGAGGGAGATTTGCCGAGCTAACTGATGCAAATAAGAGTAATTTTGTATAGACATAAAGAGACACTGTAAAGTTATTTTGAAAAAAATATACCCGTGAAGTTTCTTGCCAGTTCTTCTTCACGAAGTTTTTTTTCAGACTTGGTTGTAGAGTCATGTTTTATTTGACGTCAATAAGAACAAGTAATTGTAAAATGTCAATGTTGAGAAATAAATATTTGAATGTAAAGATATCGCGTAAATCTGCTTTTGTTTTATTTTGCTTTACTGTATGTTTATTTAAGATAAACTCTTGAATGAATTAATCTGAATCGATTATCAACCGAAATTATTCCCTTTTGGAATTCAGCTACTCTTTATTATTTGCTGCAAGGGATTTAAAAAAAATTCCGTGTGCATATTTAGAGTAGGAATTACAAAGTACATATTTGAAAGGATCTAAGTGTGTGCAGCAATAAAGTTTTATATAATGATGTGATAGATAAAACATTTGATTTATAAATAAAATAGGATAACATGGATAAATATTGATCAAAGTACAATGGCTGGTATTGTTTGGTATCTTGATATTTAGTAACCGAAATTTGCATGACCTAAGGATTCTATATTTACATGTATCCAACTCGGCTACGATTACACAATAAACTGAAGAAAAATTTTTTTATGAAATGTAATTTTTTCGGCAAAATGATCAGTTTTCAATTACTTGCATTGTTTACCGTTTAAGTATTTACAACATAAAACATACAGAATCGAATACTTTCTGATAAAAATAAGTAAACTATAAAAAATACTAGGTTGGGGGGTAAAAGACAATAATATTAATAATTAATTTTTATTTACTAAACTAGCCATTACAATAGCATTGAGTATTGGTTTTAGATATTCTTTTGATGTGAACTAAGTGTACAAATGAGGCTCAAAACTTTGTATAACATCATTCTAAACATAATTAATTTATGTGATTTATAAATGAAAAAACTTAAGAATAAAATGTAATATTTCAGGGTTACTAAAACGAAACGAAGACCGCGGCCAATCACTGTGAACGCTATGTGTGGCAAAAAGAAATGCAAGAAGACTTTATATACCGAGGTAAGTCTAATCTATTTTATACTATATTTTTTTAAATATATAAATTTAAAACTTTTTATTTTCAGTTTTAGAATCATTTGTTGTCTTTTTTAATTATGTGCAGAGATTTTGTGGCTCTTGTCCTGTTGTGGACGTCTTTCGATTAAAATAGGAAGCCTATAATTTGATTTTTGTATTTGGGTCTCGCAATCATAGTACCTACATAATTTAGATACCTATATAATTCTTACCTCAACAACCCCATAGCATCACGCTGCCCGCGGTATCAGTTGGTCTAGTCCACCTTGTAAAATGTATGCTCATGGCCTAACGATAAATTATGCGAACAGCGGCAGTAGCTTCTTACATCAAGATCTTATCTGGTATACTTATACTACTTATACTACACTCCTTCTTTTGTTATCCACCAAAAAATCACGTTTACATGGTTTCGTTCAAAGCGAAGGAACGGCCAGTTAAATTCCTGGAACAAAGGAATTCCAGTTGGAATTGCAACTGGAACAATACGATCGGCTACCCAGTATTAGTCAATATAATAATCACTTTCACTAGGGTCGCTCACTTCCCTCTAATATGGCTGAGGAGGGCGATGGCTGATCCCGCGTTAACTCGTGAACGGGTGCCGTTTAAGGGTGTTCGTCGTTTGGATAGTCGGGGGAGAGAGACTTGCCGAGCTAACAGATGCAGATAAGAACAATTTTGTCTAGACATAAGAGACACCGTAAATTTATTTTGAAAAAATATATACCCGTGAAGTTTCTTGCCAGTTCTTCTTCACGAAAGTTTTTCTGAACTGGTGGTAGAGTCATGTTTTATTTGACGTCAATAAGAACAAGTAATTGTTAATGTTGAGATATAAAAATATATGAATTTGAATTTGAAAAACTTGAATGCCCTATGACGAATGATGCCCATGGCGGATGCCACCTACCTTGCTAAACGAGCCGGCTATGAAAACAGTGAAAACAAAACTTTAAACGATTTAGTGGTTTTAGCGACAGCCCTGCTCTACTTAATGGAAGGCTTTGGTTCCAATCCGATTACGTATATACGTAACTTAGGCTTCTGTTTATATGGGTGTTTTCTAATATTAACTTCTCGCAGATTTACACACTTAATATTTATTTAAAATTTGCACACAATATGTTGTACAGGGTAGCTTAATGCAACAAGACATTCTCTACCAGCCAAACTTTAGGTAGTAGAAGGGGTGTAAACAAAGTTTCAAAGAAAGTGAGTTGTCACAAAACCGTAGGTAAATTATTATTAAGTAAAAGTAAGTAAGTTAGTTATAAAAAAATTAACTTAAACGAACAGAGAAAACATATATAAGTATACATAGATATAACCAATAATAACAATTATTACATACGTATACATACATAAATGTAATGTACTTTCTGACCATACAGTAAGTGGCTTGTGTGGTTTAATTTGTTGCTTCCATGATAACCTTATTAATTCTACTACAGGGTCAGCCTCACCGTCTAAGCGGGTGGTTTAGGGAAATTTATAAGAGGTCCACCACACTTGTAACTTGTTGTGGCAGAGTTAATATAGAAATAATTTTCAATGTATTCCTCACGTGGTTTACTTAACCGCCAGAGCTTTAAGTTGAGCAGAGTTGTAAAAAACTCATCGGAAGTTACATCTTGGCAGTCATCAGGGATCGAACCCAGAACCATTAGTTCGAGAAGTCTGCACCTTAACCACTGTTGTTGTATATATTTCATTATTTGACGGCCGAGTAGCGTAGTGGTTGGTTAGTAGCCCTGCCTGAGACGCCGGAGTTGCCAGGTACGAGTCCTGGCCGGGGCGTTCGTTTCTGTATGAATATAAATAAATGCTTGTTCTCGGGTCATGTTTGTAGATATTTATGTATGTATGTTTACTCTGGATTCCGCCCCAGTTCGCTGTATGGTCATCCATAACAGAAGCTCTGCTTACTTTGGGGCCATAAAGTTGGTGTGATTGTCTGGGGATTTATTAATATTTTTATTTTATATTATTAAATATTAAGACAGATGTCAATCAGTAAAAAAATTGTTTCATGCTAGGTGTTTCATTTTAGAACGATGCCAAATACTGTTTTAATATCATTTAATTACTCAACGGATTCTAACCTAATTTATGCCTCCCACGTAGAGTGCTAATTCCAATTTTGATAACAGACCAACGTAAAGTGTTGATTACAGTTTGCAACCAAGTACCTATATTATGTCGCTATGGTAACAATGATAGGATCATTAGGGCCATTTTTTAACTATGTGATAAATTTCTGTAACATTATAAACTGGTGTTCATATTGCAAAGCACATGGAAACTACACACAATGAAAAAAAAATTATAGTAATAATGATAGTAACTTCATTTCAATGTTTGAAAGCTTTTTCATTATTTTAACTATAATCACTTTTATTACTTATTTACTCAACATCAGTCGTTGTTGTTGATAATTGTGATATTGTAAATTAATTACACAGATAACGAAGTTTTCTTTACAAACGCGAAGCCGATGTCGTTCGATTTGACCTCCATTTTAACTAACAATTAGAAGGATGCCTTGTCTGGATGGAAACTTTAAGCACACAAAGTGATTTATTGCGATGAGTCAGTGTGAGAAAGACCGGAACTGTGAAGTAAAGAATCTTGTTATAAGAAACCATGTAGTCAATTTTAGAGTATATTTACTCGTTACGTTTAATTCTTTAAAAAAATCCTGCTCCGCTCTTGGCTTAAACCTAATCGGTTCTACTAAATTGTTAAAAAAAATTCTAATATAATTGTATAACAAAAAATATTATGTATTCAAATTTAAATTCATTTATTTGGTAAAATTAAACAGAGTAACATTACTAAGAAAATCGATAACGTCTAATTTAGTGAGCACTGTTTTGCGACTGTTATCGCCCACCTCCAGTTACTATACAATACTAAATTATAAAATGTTGTACAAGTTTACAAAAAAAAAAAAAAATCGAGTATATACAAAACAAAAGAGAAATTAGAAAAATAAGACAATATCACAGCAATAGTAAATGTCATTATGGAAACCTTTGTCTCATATTAGAAGGTAATGTTTCATTTTACTATTATGTTACAAAATTGCCTTTATGACCTACCTCACAGCAGGAATTAGATTAATTCTTAACGTAGCAAACTAATATAATGCAGATTCACCGCTAGAAAATACAAAATTACACAAACATTGATTATTGTATTTAATAAAAAGCTTTAATTTTAAACATTTGCTTGATTTACGAAAATGCGAAGCGTCGTCGGTAGCGCGGTGGGTAACGCGCTGCAATCTTAATCTTCGCGAGTTATACGATTTAACATCTCATGTTAACGAAGCAGACTGCTCAAAAAAACTCGTTTAACTAAGAAATTATTAACAACATTATTTGTAAAGTCTGTGGTGGTCTATAAGTGCCAAGATGGGTGAGTCTGTCGTTTGTGTAGTACGGTTTCGGATTGAAATAGTAAAATACAGCAGTATCTTTTAATTTTAGACATAGGGATCCACGTGGGTTACGTAGTAACATTTATTTTTCATTACGTACTCATATCATAATTTTTTTTTATATCACTAGGATTAACTCCTGGTTGAATTAAGTTTTTATTAACTCTAAAAGCGGCTATATGGTTCCAGAGCACAATATACTTTTATCTCTTATAGTCTTTCTCGTACCGACCCATTTCGAGGAATCACCCTGTATTTTTCATTGTTAATGCATTCAGTTCTTAAGTATCTTATAACGTGAACACAGTACAAATTCTAGACTTTCTAAACCCCGACGCAAAAAGAAGGATGTTATAACTTGGACATGTATGTACCTATGTGTATCTTCCAAATAGGCCAATTTTATCCAAAAGAATAAACTGAGAGTGTCATACCATGTTTGAAGGAATACAAGACGCTCAGGATCCTTATTGCCGGTCTGCATTTTTAAAATTTTTGTTTACGAATCACTAGTAACCTATCTTTATTATAAACCAATTTAACAAATTTTTTAAAAAAATTTAATTTAATTAACAAAACATTAAAAAAAGAATTCAATTTGTTTCAGAAATACATAGCAATAGAAAAGTCTAAGGTGTGCTGCAATGGCTGGGTGTACGACAGCAAGGAGGACCAATGCAACTGCCTGCCACCCACCGTGCCGCACCCCTCACAACACAACGTGTGCTTCTCCCCCGTGTGCCAGACGCCCTGCGTCAACGCCGTCTGCGTCAACCACGACACGTGCCGGTGCCACGACGGCTACAGCCCAGTCAACGCCACGCACTGCGCTGACTGCCCCGACGGCTACTCCGTCGACGAACACCTCCGCTGCCAACCCATCTGCGAAAACGAATGCAACAACTCCATCTGCACTGCTCCTAACGTCTGTTCTTGCAATGATGGGTTCCACCCCGTTCCAACTGATAGATTCACCTGCGAACCGACCTGCGATTCCTGCGTTAATGGTAATTGCGTGGGACCGAATCAATGCGACTGCCATGATGGCTATGTACCAGTGGATTCCACGCATTGCGAACCGGACTGCGACTCTTGTACTCACGGCGACTGCATTGCGCCCGGTCACTGTGTGTGTCATGACGGCTATACCTTAACGGAATGGGGCTGCGAGCCTATCTGTACTAAGTGCGTCAATGGTTTCTGTGTCGCGCCTGAGGTCTGCCATTGTTTTGAAGGATTCGTCGAGAAAACCAAAAATGTCTGCTACAAGCCATGCTCCATCGACTGCCTTGGAAAATGCACGAATGGAGAATGCGTGGAGGAGTGCAAAGCTGTTAAAATGTAAGTAATTTGGTTTTATTTATGTCTTCCGTAGCTTAATGTTACTACAATTATGGAAGGAATTTTTATTGAAGGTATAGAAATAACAGATATGAGTAGTGCGTGAATGCATATGTTTGAACTATGATAAAACTAGCACTAGTGATCGAAATCTTGGCATACACCTACTACATTAAGTACAATCCTTGAAAGACAAAAATACATGTCCTACAAAACCTCTAAGATGTTTTGGGTATTTCTCGGAAGTTTTTTTTTTGTTTTTTTTATGGGCCTTTTAAATTTCCCCGGATTTTGTAGCTTAGCACTGCAGTGGTTAGCCGAAACTTAAACTACTCCCACATACGATACGCCTAAGGGCACCCGAGAGGGCACGGACCTCGGCTTAGGACGGCGTATATTGAAACTACCACTGGTTCGGAAGGGGAATTGAAGCTCAAAAAGTAAGAGTGCGTGTAAACAAACTTCTATTAAAAAAGGTTTGTCATTACAGCATTTACAGTTAATGAAACAATCTTGAAGATTGATAAGTTTCCAATACACACATTGTTAGAGTTATCTACGTCATCTCCGCATATTGTCGGTAAATCACAAAGTCTCGCACAGGATGCGTCTAGACAGTGGCGCTAGACATTAAATATGTACGTATATATGAATTAATAATGTTGATTGATGATATCTTCAGCGTAGGTATAGGACAATATAGTTGCCTGTCTTATGGTTTATGCTGAAGGACTAGCGCTTGCTAATAATTATTGGATTTTATTAGTCAGTGTTGTAGCATAATTCCGTTGCAGCCATGTTATTTATTTGAATAATAAGGAATAAGGATACAATTTGATGACATTATTAAAAGATAAAACTAAGGCTCAGATAAGATCGTTTTAAAAATTATTTATAATGATGATCTGAGACAAACTACAGGATTTTGTTATTTTGAACAAACACAAGTCAACTTTATGATCGTAAAGAATAACCACACAGTGGACTTAACGAGTGCACACATGATATGAACCCAGAATATACCGTATAATAATTGTAGTACTTATAGTATCGCACCATGATCAGATCGTATATAGAGGGATTTTGCAATGCCACTCTTAATCCTGGATAAAGCAAGTTTTGCTCTAATGGTTGGTTTACACGTATCAAGTAGTTAAGTTGGTAACTAAATTATAACTAAATTTTTCGTTAAATATTACGTGTAAACAGTCAATTAAGTGACATATTAAAATTTAGTCTGCAAGTGATTAAGTAGATTGGGATTCATAAATTTTTTCTGGTACGGTGGGCGGGGCTTCTCACGTAACACATTTGGACATGATTTTTTAGTTAAGTGGACAAAGCGGTTAGCGGCAAGAGGTCGTCCGTATTTCGTTATTTCTCCGTTTTTTTCAAAATGAGCTTAGACTCTACTTTACGATTTGTTGAGGAATATTTAAAATAAGAATGCTTGTGCAATATATAGCAAGTAAAAACTTAAGAAATAAACGTTGTCTTCTAGAGATTTTAGTTCCCAAAATTAATTAAAAAAAAATTATGAAATAAATATTTATTATTATATTATTTCAACTAAAGTGTGAGATAGTGGTTTTTGATTCGCATTTCGGCTTAATTATTAGATCGGAAATCAGACGTCAGGTCAACAATAAACTATGCCGGAGGCGCCGCCGCGCTAAACTGAGGTGGTAATAAGCCACTTGGTGAATAATAATAAGTAGTCTGAAATTTAATTATATAATCGGCTATAAAAAGATATAAAGTTTAAAGCTTTGCGTAGAGAATACTAATAATAGGTAGCATGACGTGCTTAGCGTGGTTGCACTGATGGACCTTGGGAAATTGTTTCGAGTAGCTTTTTTTTAATCGCTCGCTTCGAATCGTAACTACAACATAAGCTATTTCTTTTTCAATAACTTTATTAGACAAAAAGCATAGCTATTGTTGTACATCCTTTATACTCTTAAAAGGATAAGTTTTAGCGAGATATACCGTCACACTCATTGACGTTAAATGGTAACTTAAGGTATTCCTATTTATAGATTTCGCTAAGCAAATCTTGACTTAGATAACGTAAAGGATAATGTAAAAATTGCCAAATCAAAATGTATACTTAGAAGACTCCTAAGTTACCGGTTATCGTCTAGGATATAGCGGTCAGAAAAGTAAAAACATTACTGGACGTGTAGTAAAAATTTTGTTACGTTGTACTGGTTTGTTTTTAACATTCTATAATTAGCTAAATTTATAATTAATTCTCCTAGGCACCTTTATAAAGCATATATTTAAATGTAATGCAGCTCGACAATTAATTTTAACTATACAAGTAATGGAAACCGGGAAAATTGAGTCAAAAAAAGAACTTTTACAGAATTATTAGTTCAAGGAGAAGTATACTTAGAGTCAGGAATAAAACGATAAATAAATGTAACATTCGCATATTTGATATAACCAAATTAAAACCAAAATATGTGAATAAAAATGAAACGTGACTAAACGTGAATAATAAACAGTAAATCTTTAAAAAATGAGAAAATGAGAATAAAAGTTAATGTAACATTAAAGATGTACCTAGTATTGATAGGGCCTGTCGGAAAAGTGCTTAGCAATCGAGCGTTCAGGTACATCCTTGTTTTACTGGCTTTACCTTCTTCTCCGTAACAGGTACTAAATATGGTGCTACAAGATAAATAATTTGCACTAAAAGAGAAAAATAGGTAAATGAACCTGCATATATATGCATAATATGTAAACGTTGTTGTGGAAGTAATTTAAATATAATATGTTTCTTGTTGATTTATTGCTTTGTTTTAATATTTTTGGCGCAAATCTGCATGAGCATCTTATATAGCACCTCTCTCTATCATGATATGTGTCAGCAATATCCTTCAACAAGAGTATTCGTCACTTTTATTATAGACACAATTCGATAATCTGGATATCGGTAAATATCCAAGACTTAAAAATATTTCTTCGCAGAACTGTTTCTGTTGAATATTAAACATTGTTATCTAGGTACATCGGATTGCGCAACGCGCAGCTGTGCTCCATTTTATATTGCTAATTGATTATAACACTAATTATTTGCTTAATTTTCTCTTTTGTTTGATGATTAACTAAAACTGCAATTACTTTTTAAGGATGGTTTCTACAAAAGAACCCAATTTTGAATTTTAGAATAAACTATTACTTACATTTACATAATTTATTTAGTTAAGCTTGTTTAATGAGAGGGAAATAGACTTATTCTCACCTCTTGGCATTAATAGCGGGCCTTGGCAGGTAAAGCCTTATCTAAATACAGTTGCCTGATTATTAAAACTTAATTACAAATCTACCACATACAGCGTTAGATGTAAGTACGCGCGATTTGTCATCAAGCAAAGCTCAGGAAGACAGCGGTACCTTACGAACTCCTTGAGTTTGTTAAATGCATATTGGCCGATATTATTACAAAACATAAAATACCCTAAATATTTGGTGCTGATAAGATAGGGCAATGTTCACACGAGTGAGGGCGTATGGATCTATTTGAAGCAGCTTATTAATCGTATGCGCGAACACGATTGTAGACTGTCGGCATCAATCACAAGCGCTGTCAGGCAGAGTGACGTGTGATTGATTTCAAATAAACCGCTGAGCTAAAAGAACAGCGCCATCTTCTAATTTATCTTCGGTTAAACAGTTCTGTTTGCCGGAGTTTGCAATAAATATCTTTCATCAAGAATCAGTATAAAACTCTAGAGTTGTTTGTTCCAGGAATTATAATATAATATAATATAAATTATAAAATAACTAATTATAATCCAATTATAAAAATATTACTGCTCTGTGACGGCATTATACGAACTGTTGTGAATTGCCAATGTTTAGAGAATACTGATTTCAAATGAAATACTGCACTGAACATAATATTAATTTTTTCAAATTGTTCTCTAAAAATAAACTAATTCTTAAAAAAAAAGCACCATATTTTAGTTAATTTACCCTATCCGCCTTTACTTTTCATCTCAAATTAAACCTAATTTTTCAAGCTGTGTGACATGCATTGTGAAAAATATTAGGTACCGCGTTCTTTTTATGCAAAGAAAGCTGTTTCCGACGGACCTTTACATGACAAACATAATATGTTTTCTTTTAGAGGTTTTTTAAATTTATTTAAAAAGTTTGTAAAAAGCGTCGTAGCTGTTCCACTTGTGTCTCTATCTGTTACTTTATACAGTTAATATATTTTAATTATTTACCCATAAATAACAAAATAGTAATTTATTAAACTTATAGATATAAACCATTATAATAAGTTCTATTCAGACCGCAAAGTGATATTACAGTAGGAAAATACTAATCTATTTCTGTTGGTGCCAATTAGTACCTTATTTGTTAGCAAATATTGCAACAGTTTAAATATCAAATCTACATTTTGCCTGACATTTATGTAAAATTTATGATATGTAGCTGAATTTTGACAATCCCCTGGTATATTAAATGATGTAGTTTTATTACAAAATAATTTCTGCAAAGATCTCACGCTGAAGTTGGTAGTAAAGGAAACCGAACCTTCGAGGAAAGGCCAAAAAATGGTGTTGCTTTAAGTCATACGAGCAATTTTATTAACATTAAATCATCTTTGATTTAATATCTTTGAAGTGATAGATGTACGGTTTAATTTGAATTCACAAATTAACATAAAAAAGCGAGAAAGCAAAAGTACTCATGACGAATATATGAAAACTGTTCATTAAGGGGTAACCGAAACAATTTTGGAGAGTTCAGACCTTTTTGTGGTATAAGGGCTCGTCAGTGTTTAATTAATGTAAACGATACCTACTACAAAGGACATGTGAGCTTTTGAAATACCACAAACCTATGTGTACTTAAAAAATGATTGTTACGGTTTTCTTGTATTTGCATATTGGCAATCAGCCTGCCAGTGTCACATTTTGGAGAAACAGTTTTTTAACTAACTAATTTTGGTTTAAAGTCAAGAAAAGCGATGTGAAAAAAAGATCATTGTGATACAAAACCCACAATTTAAGTAAAAAAAGTACTTCTTAATTAGTTAAGATACAAAACCTGTAATGAAGAGCTTCATTAACAACCCATTTACCATTGTACAACTTTCGTAATTGCCAAAAAAAAAATATTATTTCATGCTCGTAGTCACACGAATACTAAATAATTCATTACGAAACTTGTTCACTGCATGATGAACATTATTTTTATTCTAATTTGAATGTTGCGATGCGTTTGCTCGCACGCATAAATAACTCCCTTCTCCAATGCTTTTATGACGCACCGGAAATCAGTACAACAACTGTATGCAAAATGTCATTGTTTCCAACTACGACGTCAGTATTGTCCAGCGATCTAATGAACATTTGAATTTTGTAGACTTTTAACCGTCAAACGGTATACAGATACCAATCAAATTTAAATTGTTCTTCCTATTTAAAATTCAATTTGTGTACACCCTGTATTTAAAATAATGGATAAGCTGCTTCGCATTAGTAGTGTTTCAATCTTCGGTTTGACAAAACGTTATTAAAAGAGCTTTATTTCTAAAGCTGTACCTAGCAAATTATTTTTGCGGAATATTTAACGGAAGCGATAATACTATCGGCTGTGGTTACTCACTTTGTTAATTATCATTAAAGGACCAGTATTTTGTGACGTCACGGCGTAATCAGGACATAGTATTTTGAACCTTCCTTGACCTAATTAAGGACTAATATCGCGTGAATGTGACGTGTGCCTAGTGTTTTATGCATTGTGTAACTTCAAAGGGACAAATACAAATAATCGTGGCTTACAAGTTCTATGGAACAGTGGGGAATAATAGAGGTTTTCTTTGAAATTAAGTTAGAAAATGAGGAGAGGTGCATTCTTTGTGTACTTGACTGTAGCAGTGGGGTTCCTCGTGTGCACTGCAGCCTTGCAGGTCCACGACGTAGGTGTTTGCACACGTAGACAGTAAGTTATACTTAGTGATTTATGAAAACATTAAATAATATTTGAATGTATTTACAATATGGCATGTTTTGTTTACAAATAAGATGATGAAACTGTCGTATTCGTAATAAATTTTTGTTTAATATTTCATATTAACATCATGTTTTATGTTTTGAATTTAAATCAGAGGTTTACAAGAACTTTAAATAAACAAAATATTTGGATTTTTTAAGGTTAGGTTAATATACTTATGCAACTTAATTACAAATTTATAATACTTATTTAATGTGTTATAACGTTTAAAATGGTTTGGCCCTGAGACAGCTAAATAGAACTTTGCCTATATTATTACCGCGAAACCAAAGTTAAAGTTATTTAACTGTAAATTTACGGGCAGTCGGATTTGGCAACTTTTTTATAATGTAACCTTTTAATAGTATATTCACGTTAACCACTGTTCTAGGTACTAGTGTTATGGATCTGAAGATCTTAATACCACGCAGTAATACACGCAGTAATACCACGCAGTCAATAACTTTTAAATCAAATTTTTACTGAAGACTACACAATACATTTCTTTTTGTTACAGAAAACAGCAGTGCCGCAAAGGAAAATGCAAGGTTTGTGAAAAAACATTTCTTTTATGATATTTTCTTGGTTTCGTAAAGTTTTACCATGAGTTTACTTAGGTCATGTTCTGTAAGCGTTATTGTTATAACATTTATTTAAAGCATTTGCTTGTAATTTTTACTTTGTA
The DNA here is from genome assembly GCA_923062675.1 of Marasmarcha lunaedactyla. Taxonomy (NCBI): domain Eukaryota; kingdom Metazoa; phylum Arthropoda; class Insecta; order Lepidoptera; family Pterophoridae; genus Marasmarcha; species Marasmarcha lunaedactyla. Next base: position 6,355,345 of record OV281344.1, read on the forward strand.
TTGTCATTGACTACCAACCGACACTGGGACATCAGCCGGTTCTGATATTTGGTAGCTGAAGCTGTATTCTCAGATTATGCTCTTTCTTTATTTTTTTAAAACTCTCTAAAAATAACATTGTATTCAGTTAATAATAACTAGTACAAAAAGTGCTTAATCTCTGAATGTATTATTTTTAGGACATTATAAGGACGTATTGTTGCGACAACTGGATGTTTGATGCAAATCAAGATAAGTGCATTCCTATTTGTCTTCAAGATTGTATCAATGGGACGTGTACAGCTCCCAACACTTGCACCTGCAAGGCAGGATTCAGGCCGCATCCCTTGGACAAGTTCGCCTGCCAGCCAGACTGCACTCCACCGTGCCACCACGCCGACTGCATAGCGCCCAACACCTGCAAATGTTGGGAAGGCTACAAAGCACATCAAGATAAAGTGTGCAAGCCAGTTTGTCACAATTGTGACAATGGAGAATGCCTCGCTCCGAATTCTTGTCTCTGTAACTACGGCTATAACATGGTGAACGGCAAATGCACGCCTATCTGCAGCAAGCCCTGCGACAACGGCTACTGCGCTGAACCTGAAATCTGCAAGTGTAATCCTGGATACGAACTGGCCGCCGACGACGATAACAAATGCAACCCCGTTTGTGAACCGAAATGTGAAAACGCGATCTGCGTGGCGCCTAACGTCTGCACCTGTAATGCTGGCTTTAATTCTACCCTTGATGGTCATGTGTGTAAGCCTCACTGTGATATTTGTAATAATGGAGAATGCGTGGGTCCTAATGTATGTAAATGCCATCCCGGATACATACTTGTGGCAGGTAATTGTTTTCCGCACTGTAGCAAGCCATGTATGAACGGGAAATGCGTCGAACCAGATGTTTGCAGCTGCAAGCCAGGGTACAAGCAGAAAGGCCAGTTCATCTGTGAACCGGTGTGTAATCAAACGTGTGTTAACTCTTACTGCGCCTCACCCAACGTCTGCGAATGCAACGTTGGATATGAAGAATCTCAAAATAAATATTACTGCACGCCAAAATGTGAATCCTGCATCAACGGTGTGTGCAACTTGCCCAACGTTTGCGAATGCAACGAAGGATTCAAGTTGAAAGACAGGGAGTGTGTACCTGACTGTAGTGAACCTTGTGTCAACAGTAAATGCTTATCTCCAAATACTTGCACGTGCGATGAAGGGTTTCAAAGAAACTCAACACATCCTAATATTTGCTTCAAGCCTTGTGAAGTCAACTGTTTGGGAGGAACTTGTAATATCAATGGAGAATGCATTTGTAATCCGGGAGACGAATTAAGGAATGGAAGCTGTAAAACTGTTACACCGTGAGTATTATTTCTGTTTGATCTGTCTCTACAAATCACAAATTGTCACAAAACAGGACTTGCATCAAGTAATATTATTTTATAACGTTATTATCAAGAGAGTGGAATAGAATGTAACAAATGTACGATCTCATTGAAAAGTTGTATATTTTGACTCATATACCTATTTAAATTTATTTCAAGAGTCAATATAAAATGCAAAGCTGTTTTAATCCCCAGGCTTTACTGTGGCGCCTGCAATGGAAGCTGCGTCGCTGACGACGAATGCACGTGCGCCGATGGCCGACCTTGCTTCAAGGCATTAGAGGTTCAGACCGCCGAAGTTACCGCAAACACAAGGTGAGGCTCTTGAATAAAGTTCAATATTTTTTTAGATATTGTACTGTTATTCTGAGAGAAAAAGTGGTTTATTAGATACATTTTTATCTTTTATTTGATATATTTTTATCTTGGGTTAACTTCGATACTTAACTACTTAGCCAAATTGAATAATTCTTTTAATAGTAGAAAGCTAAACTTTTCATAAGATTCACACGCAATATGAGCCCCGCGGTCCTAATCGCGAAACACGTGAAATTTGTGAATACTTTTTTATTTGATATTTGAGTTAAGGTGTTTAGCTTTTCTCTGTAAAATAGAACTTTTTGATAGCCGTTGAATCATTCTTATCTTCGGTCTTTCGCTTATTGAGGATTTGTAATATTTTCAAGTTAAAGGCGCTGGTAAGCAAAAGGAGCAATTAAATAATAGTAAAAGACTGAGAAGCATAAAAAGTTGACAGTAACACCAGGTATTTTGAATACACATTGCTTCTGTAAATGGTTGTGTTTACAATGCGTTTAATACGAGAGTGGATTCAAAAGTTCGCGTCCTAAATAAGAAAACACAGGAATTATGCAATTTTTTATATTTATTTTTCTACATACTCTCCTCCTAGGTCAGCACTTAGTCCAGCGGTCTTCCAAAGCCTTGATTCCATTTAGTCAATTGACTAACTCGCTAGGTTATAGTAACTTCAAAATTGAAGTTACCTGGCAAATTAGATGTTTTTTTTTAATTTACATTATTTGTTTTTACGCCATAACAGTTCAAACGCAACTTAGATACCGTATTAATTGACACGCAATAGTTACTCGCTGGATTACACACTATAATGAACATTTGATCAGTTATATCCACACTAAGATGTAAGCCAATTTATACAGCTTCAAAGTTAAACAGAGTGCCACCGAGCTGTCTAATCACTTACGGAAAATTGTTGGCTATCAACCCCCTGTGCTGCTTGTCTTGAAAACTTGCTTTCACATGCCTTTCACATGATCATGAACATAGGATTCAAGTGTTGAAAGTAATGATTTTGTGTTAGTGATTGCAGCTGAAATAAAAAATATACTTCAACCATATGCCTTGAACATAGGATTCACATGCCTTTGTTGCTGGTGTCCTTACGAGTTTGTTAGGGATCATGAACATAGGATCTAAGTGTATTAAAGTATTCACTTTGTTTTACTGATTGCAGCTGAAATAAAAAATATGGTTCAACCATATGCCTTGGATGTAACGTTTAAGCAAACAAATCCTTTTTAAAATCACACAGAATCTAGATTAGAATAGTATATAAAGGATACTGTTTAGTTATTAAAACACAGAAAAATATTTGTATTGAAGCATGTTGTTGGTTCCTTAACGCAATAAAGGCAGTTGGCAAATAAAACAGTTTTAGGACACACAATTTCTTATTTCATTCCATTGCACTAAATATTTTAATCTTTCAACTCACTCTGAATGCATCTCCATCCAGAAATGACGCTGGTGGATCTCTCACCCCAACTTGTTCCTTGTCTTGTCAGCAGTATAAAAGTTTCTACCAGACTAGTGGCGAGGCTTTGTACGACCCCTAACTAGGGTAGTATCTTGTTCTGATAAGAGAACTTGGGTTACAGCTTCCAGCCTGTCCAATATTTCTACCTCAAATTAACGATTTCATCTTAAATGTTCGCCAAATAATGCCAGGTCTTCGAATAAGACGTTAAAAACACAACGCGTATGAAACTGCAACAAGTGTGACTGACAAACTGTCAATTGTCGATGCGGTATCATTTAGTTTTAACCAGTTTATTCATTTTTCAAGAGATTATTAAGAATAAAAATTGTTCATATGTTTGTTTCAGTCTGGCTGGCTTAGAGCTGTCCTGGCTGCTGGGAGGCGCGTTCGGCCTATTATTGTTGACTCTGACGACTGTTGCCATGATACAGGTCTGGCGGAGGCGGCAGCAGTACTCCATGAAGACGGACGATAGTGAGTATAGTAAGTTTTAGCATTTTTAGCATAACAGCTGTAGCTCATGCAACAGTATTTTTTTCTAGAGGTAAATTATGCACTTCTACACGAAGCCAACAAGATAAACAGACCATTGCAGCCTGCCTTTTTCAATCCTTTACAACTAATAATTATTTATTTTTACAATAAGAATTTCGCAATGCCTCTCAATATTTTGTTATTTTTTTGTTTTTAAGAAGACAGATAGTCCTCTAGGTAGATTGTTCGAGAGGCTTTTGCTTTCAACTTGATTATTTGAGTAGTCAATGTGTTAAGCGTATCAAATATTCAAACTAGCTTTCACCTTTATGGTATTAATTATTATAGTTGTAGCTGTTTCGAGAGTGCCTGGGTTTGAAATATTCTGTGTTAAATTTAAATAACTAAATGTATTAAAGCGGACAGTATGTTTGATTACGAATATTAACCATAAATCTTCACGAATGGATTCTGGTATGATGTACCTTTGTTGTGAGTAGTTTGCAGTATTTGCAGTCTGCTTGATGTACTTAAGTTGTAAAAAGTGGGATCGAACTTGGAACCTTCAGATCCAGAAGCCAATGCCTTAACCACTATGCACCGCCGGTCATAACTTCTATTAGATAGATAGACCTATGTTTTTAAGTTAATAAGTAAAAAAAAATTTCCAGTGAGCCGCTATCACAGCAGTGTTCTCTACGCCAAGCCTAACACTCTAATCACGAGGAACCTCGCCGGGTCCCAGCCCGCCTTCGTCGAGAACGAGTGCGAAGAACTGCACGACCATGACGAGGACCAACTCCAGTACGAAAGAAACGCCGAACGACTGTTCCAGAACCCGATGGCTGTGATGTAGCAATCGAAATATTGATGTTTTAGACGATTTTGTGTTTTAGATTTCTTAATTGGTAAAAGTTATTTTATTATAAGAAGTATAATGTCATAACGAAAGAACGAGCGACTGTTTTTAAAATTTGATATTTATGGTATAGCGCTTAAAATGTTTGGTAATTTTTGTGTTTGTTATTTAATAAGAAGCGTAGATTAAGTTGATGATTCATGTAAGATTATTAAGTAAGTAAGTATAATTTGAAATAACATATTGTTTTCTTGGTTATGTTACAATGTTATGATGTAATAACCTAATGAGATTTAGATGTTTGAGAACTGTAGCATCGTAACGAAGTAAAATTATCAAACTTTTCTTCTTCTGTATTACAAAAAAAATGGCTAAGAGTAATCATAAGGAAAGAAACAGAAAAGAAAAGTAAAAAAGCCTAGTAAATGTTGTAAACTTCGTGTAAACAAATAGACCTTTACTATGTTAAGCTTAGGTAAAAGTAGCCCAAAAGGCTGGCACAATTACATGATAAAATTGAATATAAATAATATTTAAGGAATTTATATACTTAAAAAATTACCAAATAAACGGTATGATACCAAAGATTCATCCAGTGACAATCGCGGTTGAAGGCACAAGTACTCAGCTTTTCTTCTAACTTTCATGGCCTTCAAAACCCATTTTATTTATATTCTGACAACATTATTATATTGGATAAGATATAAATAAGGTATCCTATTCAATATTAATAATATTTCAATTAAATGATATTTAATGAATTTTGCACGCTATTTTCATAAAGATTTTCAGATCTGAAGAATACGGTAAGTCTGGATAGAACTGTACCAAATAAAGTATGTTTTGTTAAATTGTAATATGAAATTATTGTATGAATCGTTCAATTTGTATTATCATTTTCAATTACATTTTGAACAATCTCGATCGCGATTAGTTTATCAACAATATAAAAAAAGCATTATAATAAACAGGAGTTTCTCAAAATATCTATTGTACTTATTTTGGAGTTTTCTCGTTTCTTAATTTATTTGAACTATAACTGATAATGACATTTCAGATTTATGTAACTAAGTTTTTGTTTAGATTTTAGTATTGTGTAACATTATGTAACAACGAAGTTGTGACTGCAATACAAAGAAGAATGGCAAACATCTATGTATCGCTGGTATCGTCTTTTATACACTAAGGACGAAGTGTAGGATCATGAAAGTATTATCAATTTATTTGTCATTAATTATTTAAAAAATATTAAATATATCACATTTCTACAACTTTTCAGTAAAAAGATATATGTGTTTGAAGTTAGTATGGAGCAAGGGATAAAGAGATTACTAAACGCAAAAATGGAGGATAACAAAACGTGAGGAACGTCGATTGTCATTTTTGATTGACATACCTAACCTCACTTACTCACAGTCAGCGAATGTCATTGTCACGTCACGAATTGCTTTTGTTTTTCTTATGTAATAACAAAGAGTAGAATCATAGCAGGTAGTCTTCATACAAAAAAGCTAGGAATTATGTCTATGGTTAGAACTTTTTTTAATGCCGACAGCTCCGTTGCTACTTTTCGAGCGAACAATAATAATTGTCATATGTCACTTAAATGTGAATGTTGAATGATAACGCAATGTTCAATCAATGATGTACGGTTTTCGGTTATCTTTCAATGTTTTAATTATGTTAAAACTACTTTTATTATATTAATACTTGAAATTGGCAGAAATAGTAATTGTGTAGTAACTACATTTATTTGCCATAAAACGCAAAATTTAATTTAATTTTCAATCAATCAGCTCGATCTGCCATTACATTGTTTGTTTTAAGCTACAGTCAGCACTAAACAGTACTGCCTGTTGCGTTTGGTTTCTGCAAATCAGTAACTTATGCGTTTTGTTATCAGTATTTCACGGGAAATGAAATATTGATATTTCTTTACTCATAAAAGTTGTAGAAAATGATACATGTGTAGAAAAGATGTAGCCAAGTATTAAGCACAAAATATAAAAAAGTCAACATTCTACATGTCCCACTTTAATGGATACCACGTTTGCCTATATTCTTTATATTATGTGCCTTTGTCATAAGATTTTTCTTAAGCATTTTTTCTGGATGAAATGTCAAATGAATGTCAATGTGAATAATTTTCTCGATTTCATTAAAATCCACATACTTACTTAATTTATTTAGATTAACTGAAACAATCTGTGATTGTACGATACTATTTTGATAACTTTTTATTCGAATAAAGGAAGTTTAAAACTGACAATATACAATTATTTCTTTTTTATAATTAATTGAAACTAGGATACGTCGTTTGCAACCGAAGTATGCAAGTTAGAGAGAGGTTCGATATTCTCGATACATTTATCTCCAGAAAGTTATTCTATTTTTATTATTATTTTAGGAAAATTTACATAACTAAATAAGTAAACTATACATAATTCTTTGATTATAGCGTGGTAGATATGTCTTGGGCTGCATCTAAATCTGAGCATTGCGTGCCAATGCAAGACTAATGTCATGAATTATGTCATAAATTGTCGACATAATCAGATTCATTTGTGTATTTTATACGCTAAATCACAGCGAGAGATTGCGTCGCATGCTCGACACGTGCTACCACTTAGCCTCATTCCAAATCTGGGACTGGTCGATGTCTTGTTTGGTGACGAGACTCTTATGTCGCCATGCTACGCCTGCTATAATATGCCATTGGTCATGGTGGCTCTGTTTCCACTTAAAGAATTGAACGGCTAATGTGCGGTTTACATGTATTAAGTAGGTAAGTTGGTAACAAAATTTAAACTAAATTGTAAGTTACTACATGTCACTTGTGTGTCCAAACGGATTAAGTAGTTAAGTTCATAAGTTCAATGAAGATGAGCAGTGAGGAATGTCAAGGAATTCGTCAATTCTGTACTTAGATATGTGGTAAACGTGATTTTGGACAAATTCAGAGAATAATTTTATTCGGAAATTAAAATCTTTACAAGAATATGTTTTTTTCTAAATTTTTTACCTCGTTTATTCTACAAGCACCAAGCACACCTATTTTAAAAATTTTTCAACAAAAGAAAAGTCCCAACCGGGGCTAGGTCTTTGCACACCATTTAAAAAAATTGACAAATAAATAGTAATTATAGGAAAAATACAAATAATTTGATTTAATTAGTAGTTAGATGGTAAGAAAATAAAAAAGTCAACATTATTTGTGTTCGTTTTAGCGGGCGACATTGACAATGAGTCTTTTCTATGGCGGAAGTTGTCAAGTGAAGTTGTTCACTAAGTAGAGGGTACAGCCACCTAACTCACAACACAATCCACTCACATCACATTGATAGTTGTCTGTTTGTGTGTTTGATTGTTCGTTGCACTTGAATTCTTTCTTTCGGTTTACAACTTTACAAATGTTAAGTAAGCTAAAAATACACAAAACAATTCAATTCAACCAACCAGCCATCGATACTACTCGATACACAAAACTAAAAGATGTAAGTAAACCTTAGCTGTCAAAATGACATTTTTTCCCGCCATGATGTTTTTTGTTTGTGTTGCACACTAATAATGCTCAAGTTCATATCCTACCAATATACGAAGTGTTTTAATAACAATTTAACAATCAAAAAGTGTTCTTAGCATCTTAAACTATTTTTTGATAAAGTGTACAAAGACCTGGCCCAGACTCCTTGCATTTTGGGACATTTCTTTTAAAGTTGAAACTAAACTCCACTCCGACATAAAAAAAGAGTTAATGCGAAATAAATACGAGCTCACCGCCACTCGCTTTGTCAACCTATGCACTTAACTAAAAATTTGAACTAGACGTGTTTTGTGAGAAGCCCCACCCACCTAATTATACGAAAAATAGAACGAATCCTAATCTACCTAGTCACTTGTGTACTCAATTTTAAGTTACCATTTGTCACTTAACTGACTACGCGTAATTTTTAACTTAAAATTTAGTTACCAACTTAACCACTTAACGCGTGTAAACCAGCTATAAATGACGCGTGGTAACGATCTGACCCTGCGTTCTACAAAGTCAACGGAAAAGTAATTTACGAAGCTTGATGTTCCATCCAAATTAAAGTCAAAACATTTCACTCATGTCCCTTCTACAAGAATTTTAGTCCAATTTACACTTTGCTCTATGAAGTGTAGCCTATCGTTAATAAAGTTTGTAACATCATATAGCTTTTTGTGGCAGATAAGCATGTAAAGCTTAGTGCTTATACAAAAGTACAAATATAAAAGATAAAACACATATCCCCTGTAATTATAGGAACCTTCAAATATCGGTTTATACTCGTATTCGTATATATAGATTATATTGTATAAATCGATTTGGCATTTTCAGGGCGATGTTGGCTCAGCAGCATAATTCATGCACTTGTTTAAACTATGGTTATATCACATCAAACCAAAGGATTAGTGTCATGATTTTGAAATTAGGTGTTTTAATGAGTTTTAATCTCTCAACACGTGATCGGCAAGTGTAGTGGACTATACGTCTCCGAAAACCACCTGAGTTGAGTGACGTTGATGCTTCTGAAGTGAAATGATTAAATTTGGAGATTTTGTCATCTTAATTCATCTTGAACTATTGTCGATTTGCCAAAAACTCAGTGATCACTTGTCAAATTGCAAAATGTCCTGTAGATTCTGTCAAAATATTGAATTGTGTTATATTTCATTATATCCCGCGTCCAAAACATTGTCTATAAGACATAAAGGGGTCTCAGCTCTGTTTTACTAAGCGATTGAAATAATTTTAATTTTTTGATGAAATATAGTTGTTCAGTGAACTCATTAAAACTTCAATAGGTTTTATTTTATTAAGGATTTTTGATAAAGGGTAAATTGAACTGATTATTTTTTTTTCACAATTTTTATCAAATTATTTTAATTGTAAGAGTTAAATATGAGCTATTAATTAACTGAGCTCTTTATTTTGATAAAAAAAAACAGTGAACAATAGTTTAAATTCTGCACTCATAATATGTAAATGATAAATATTTTATTCAGAGTTATGTATTACTTGGAGGTTAAATTTTACATTATATTTGTGAGTTTTCATTCAAGATTACATTTTTGTCTTTTTAGAACGTTTATGATGATATAATAAATATAACATTAAATTCTTAGATCATCGTTGGAATTCAATGCGACGGGAGTGATTCAGATGTTATTTCTCGCAATATCTCGTAAGTATTTAGTTTTTTTTAGTATAACTATAAATAAGGACCTACTAAGGGCGTCTAAACATATCAAATAGGTAAATATGATAATAATTAGTCTCATTAATTAGGAGTTATAGAAAATAAAACTCTAAGTAGCTGAAACTTAAGCCAAATGCGTTATATTTTGTAAAATAAAATCTGTAAGGAATAGCAAGAATTTGAAAGGGGTTATTTACAAAAATAAACTAACCCTAAAAACGAGGAGGTCCTACAATCCTATGAAATGTTAATAATTGAATAATATATAATGCATTATTAAGAACTTTATTAATTAATTAACGGTTGAATGTTTTTCAGGGACCATGATTACTTTGGGACCTTAGTAATCGATCCTCAAGAAAATATACCAATTGAAATATACGATGTTTATAATGTATCCAAAGAAAATAATAATAACGTATCCTCTGAAAATAGCTCAATGTTTCAGAATAGTATTGAAAATTCAATGGGTAGTATTAGAACAAACAGGTACATCAATTTCGATGAAGAATTGCCAAGTAGAACAGATGCAAATTCTCAAAGAGAGTTAACCGAGCAAGAAATTAATGAAAGTTACCAGATATATATCAGGCGTATTAAAACTAACGAAGGGTTTAATACAGGTTCCACTCGAACCACGGATTCGATATTGGATGAAGAAACTACCAATCTCAGTATTACAAATAATGATAATAGTACTTTTGATATAACTTATGATTTGAATACAATGGATGGAGAAAGTACCCAGATTAGTACTCCTATTGATGAGGATTTGATTCGACTGTTAACTGCAATTCACGAAGGTTATGACTGGAACGAGGATCAACTTAAAAATTCACCCAATTTACTAAGAAACAAACAAGGAAACCTTACCAACGAACAGTGAGTATATTTCTGTTGACATGTTTTGTCTGATCAAGTCGAAGTAAAAAAAAGTATTCATAAATATAACGGAAGCATATCAAAATTAGGTCAATTTTTTTTCATGACACTGCGATTACCAAAGTTTTTTAATGCTCAAATAATAGTTCATACGCATATTTTTGAATTTTTTTTTCTGGTTTTTGGCTGGTTTTTGGCTGGTTTCTTATTCTTAAGGTCCCGAGTTCGATCCGCGTGATTGCCAAATGTACCAACGAGTTGTTACACCTTTCGTACATGAAGCCTTACAGTGAAGGAAAACATCGTTAGGAAATGCGCATACCTACGAAATTATTTCATCAACTAGCGCGTAACGCAGTAGGCTAGCGTGGTGGACTCTGGACTGCCTGATATCAGCCCTAAGTCGGGTGAGACTGATGTTCCGCCAGTGGGATTATTAAGGCTGCCGGGTGTGTTATTATATATATTAGGTCATTACATATGAAATTGGCGTTTTGTAAGGGAGGAACATAAAGTAATTCTTTTTTAAATATAATATATTTATTTAATCAAAGTATGTACCATTGCTATCTATGGACTTTTGCCATCTCATAGGTAGTTCATTTATTCCTTTACTAAAAAAACTATTCGGACGGGAATCAATAAAATCTTTGAAGGCGCTTTGGACTGCCCTTTTTTCCCTTGACAGAATTTTTTGCGTTGCGAGAAGTTATCCAAATCTCGCAGAAAATGGTAATCTGTTGGGGCAAGGTCCGGGGATTACGGTGGATGTCTTAGACATTCCAATTGAAGCTTCTCTAATTTGGTAGCCGTCTGTTGTGCAGTTGTGGTCTAGCGTTGTCCTGACGCAGCAGTGGCCTAGAGCGATTGACCACCCTCGGTTGTTTAGCAGCTAGCTTTTCCATCATGGTTTGCAGTTGCTGACAATAGACATCTGCCGTAATCGTCTGGCCAGATTTAAGAAAGCTGTAGTGAACGACACCGGAACTAGTCCGCCAAAGGCTCTAAAGTAACTTTTTTTGAGTCAATTTTCACTTGGGGTAGGATTTAGCTGGTTCGCCAGGGTTCAAGCATTGCGATGAGCGTTTGCGATTGTCGTACAGGATCGACTTTTCATCACAGGTAAAGATTCGATTTAAAATCCTTTCATTATTGTGCCGGCTGAGTAATGCAACGCAGCAGTCGACGCGTGTTTGTCGGTTTACTACACACAATTCATGAGGTCAAGCTTTTTATCTTCCCAATTTGCTTCAATTGGATTAAACAGTTTTATCAGTAACACCGCAGCCTACAGCTAGCTCGGACGAGGTTTGCGATGGATCCGCTTCCACAATAGCCTTCAATTCTTCATTATCAACTTTGGTCGCCGTCCGTCCACGGCCGGCTTGTTCTGCAGGTCGAAATTTCCAGAACGAAAACGTTGGAACCAAAAACGCGCTGTGTTTACTTTTGTGACACCGCCGCCATACACAGCTTTAATACTTCGAGCCGTTTCTGCAGCACTGGTGCCACGGTGGAACTCGTACTCGTAAATAACGCGATATTTCAAGTTTTCCATTTTATTAACTAAGTGACGCAAAGAAAAATCCGAAAGAGGAAAAAACAAATGAATTACGGTTTTCGAAACACAAATGGTTGAGTAAATAGCTGTATAAAGAAATTGAAATTCTTCACCAAATAGGATATAATACAGATCAAAGTGGCCAGTACGACAAAAATTTCATATGTAAGGACCCAATACTGTCTCTATTACTACTATTACTATAAACAGGAAAGTTCTTTTTGTTTGTCCTTTCTAATAAATTAAAAAAATACATATTTTTGTATTATAAAGGTACTTTGTCCAAAAGTATGGTATAGTATAAAAGTCTCCTGTAACCTTCAAGAGTACAACGAGTAGTCAGCTCTTGGACCGGCGTGTAACATCCACGTCTTTGTCATTGGAAATTGTTCCATCAGGTGAGATGGAAAACAAAAAGAAAGTAACATGGCTACAGTTTATCTCGAAACCTACGGAAATTAACTTCAGGAATGAAGTCCAATAAATATTTTGAGTATTTTTTAAGTCTAGTGTCGTTACTTTTAAGAAAATATTTTAATTTAAGTTTTAGCTCCTGATTCAAAGTAAGTTTGTAATAACTATTTTCTTTTGTTTTCAGGCGAACTATGATTATTGTTATTTTATCTCCGTGGTTAGGTTTTTGCGTGTTGTTGATAATTGTACTCATAGTGTGGTGCGTTTTAGGTGAAAGTAAAAAATATGGTAAGTGATGACTATAATACGTTTTATTACTTACTTATTAAACACATGGCATCATCGTGTATCTGTATTTGGTTGACATCGCCCTAACCCAGGATTCCAGGTTAGCTATAGGGAACGTCACGTTTTTTTCGAGGTTTATCAAACTGTATGAGAACCTTGTTATTAAATTACTTGAAAGGGAATAAGAAACGTGTACGAGTATATTGGAATTAAATTGTTTCAGTTTTTCAAACTGAAACACTAAAACCGTTACAAAACCAACATACCTTAGTACTTATTTGAAAGCTGCGTGTAATCTCTGCCAACCCGCTGAAGACAAGCGTGATGGGGATACATAGCCTTAAATTACCTGCTTAGTTGGGTGAAGCCAATTCTTAGCAAATCTTTTATTTTCAGATCTACTTTCGGATTCGCCCGAACACGAATTTGAACTCATGACAGGGACTTACATTAGAAACGATTCAGATCCATGGGACTCATTTAATAAAGACGCATATGTATGAGCAGCAGCAGATATAAAGAAGAAGGATGTGCAATAGCTACGCAATATATTATGTTTATCTAAATACGACCTTAATTTTACACACACCAATAGCGAACCATTAAATAACATGCATCTTTTTAATAACATGTTCATAAAGTTTAAATAAAAACGAAATTGAGTAACTTGTTTTGTGTAGATCTACCTTCTTGTAATTTAAATCGAGAAAACCTTTTCGTTTTCCATTCCAAGAAAATAAAGTTCTCTGTTTTTAATTAAACCATCCGTTTAATTTATTTCCAAGTAACAAAAAGGCTTGTTAAATGGTAGATTATTCCTGAGGGTGCATTGCGCCCATAGCCATATAGAAAAAGGTAATTAGTCACCCTTTGTACCAATATTATCGACTAATTCAGTCAAATGTTTAAAAGTAAAAACGAATAATTGGCCTCACAGCCGAATTCTTGTACTTATACTATTAAGTTAGCTGTAAGTTTTCCGAACATAAATAAACAAATACGAGTTGTCAGTGACTGTACCTACACATTAGTGAACACAATATTACGCTTTGTATTCATACAGTAAAATTTAAAAAATCCTCTGTTTAGATAATTACTATATGCATGGCGTGAATTAAACCATTTTTTAAATTGTTTTACGTATGTCCTAAAGATATTGTTATTGTCTTTCACTAATGTTATCAACTTTGCTACTTCGGTAATCGATCCGAGAGACGGGAGTCGGAAGCTTATCTAAAACATGAGACATTTCCCCAGTGCTGTAAAAACCATCTTATCGGAGAGTTGATCATATTCAAATAGGACTTTAAAATGTACTTACATATATGGTTAATTACCGCAGACCTGAGTTAATATATTACCCACACTAAACAAAGTGGCTTTTTATTTTATTCACGACCGAGTAGCTTTGTGGCTAGATGCCATGGCTCGGGTCATGATTATTGACATTCAGTTCGTTGTATGGTCATCCATAACACAAGCTCTGCTTACTTTGGGGTCATACAGTTTGTGTGATTGTCTGGGGATTTGTTATTATTATTATTTTATTTGGCCATTTAGCTAGGACAAATCTTAGCGCACTTTATATTTGTTTGTTTACTACACACAACAGAATACAACTTCAATAAAATTAATTAAAACAAAACTTTAAAAATACTTAAGTCTAGGTTGCATTCCACAAAAATGTGCACATAGAAAAGTACATCAATTAACACTGAGATAGATAACGTTGTATATAAATTAAAAAAGTACTTCAACCTTCATTACATAGGTAACATTAACAGATTAAACAGTAATAACAATTTTTTCAAATTATTTTACACATAATTTAGACCATAAACAACATGCTTACAAAAAATGGTGTAATAAATGTAAAATTCCTTTAAATCGAGGCCATATTATTCTGTTGAACGATATTTTTAAGAGTTTTAACGAACAGATTTATAGATTTCAACCCTCAGACTATCTCAGCTATATGGTTAAAACAAATCGACTTTGTTTTATAATATACAGGGTGCCCCGTAAATAGCGGATCAACCTTAATCGGTAGATACATCGGTTAATTACCTACAACTAATTTGGGTAGTTTTGAAATGCCTTGCTAGTTTTTTTCGAACTTAAATTAGTTTTTTTGATGCCATAGTTGAAAATGGTTACATTTTATAAATATTTTTTCTTTTAAATATTGCTAAATTGATTGACAATAAATTATCATATCATTTTTGCAAATAACCATTCATGAACCATGTTATGAACAAAATAAGATAGGAATTATTCCCTTTTACTTCATCTGGACGAATAAATTAAAAAAGAAATATCCGAAAAGTGTCCATTATATTAAACAAATGTACGATTAACAAAATTTCTTAATTAAACACACGGTTAGCTACTTATATTACAAAGATGATGCTATGAATGTAAAGAAAGAGTAGATATTACAAAATTCTACTCAATTAAATTTGCGTGTTTTCTCATTTTTGAATTATTTAAAGACAACTTACGCGCTTTAAATACTAATAATAGCTTTATGACGTCATATTGAGTACCGCTATCAGCACCAAAGGTCAAGTATCATCGAAGGCAAAAAAGGAACAATACGCTGTGAGTGAAATAGCGCTTCTTCTGTATGCTCATTTTTTTAGTCTTGCCGCAAGCAACAAGTTCATGGCTTCATTGATTAGTTGCTTTCACTTTGGACCTTTGAGTTGCACACAAAATCAAACGCGCTGCATTTTTGAGTCATGAGTTGTCAAATTTTCTGGAAAACGCACAAGCGTCAAGGTGGTTGACGATCGACACATTGGACTATATACAACCGAGCATCTCAATCACGCATTTCCCAACTGCCGTTTGGGACCAATTTTACAGACGGCGGATCTCCTGAGCTCACTGGGATATCTCAAAAACAGAATTTTGCGACCGAGTGGTGTAGTGGTAAGTAGCCCTGCCTCATACGCCGGTCCCAGGTTCGAGTCCTGGCCGGGGCATTAATTTGTGTGATGAACACGGATGTTTGTTCTCGGGTCATGGTGGTTTGTATTTATATATGTATGTTTATTCTGGGTTCCCCCCCAGCTCGCTGTATGGTCATCCATAAAACAAGCTCTGCTTACTTTGGTGCCATACAGTTGGTGTGTTTGTCTGGGGATAAAAAAAAAAACAAAAGAATTTAACGAATCGTAGGCACATTATAAATAAATGAAAATATATTTCGGTCGTCGCTTAAGAGCTACCTTTACTAGGAGGTGTACAGTTGCACAATTGTAGAGGGAGGGGGGGAACAGTTTGATTTTAATTTAAAAGTAAAAACGTATTATAATTAATATGAACTATAAATTGATTCATAGCATAATCTTTGCAATCATTCTCGCTCCGATCGCCACGCGGTGCGGACGTGCAAGACCCAGCTCTCCGTTGATCGGTCCCTTCCCGCCATTCCGCGGCGCTCAGTTTACTGACGTCACAGTCTAGCGTGTTGGCTCCGTGCTACGGTTTCCTAAGTCTTTCTACTCCGTCTGAGTGCTATCGAAGTGCGTATTTTTTCTTTGCGACTAAGCCCCTTAGTCTTCAAAGTGCTGTGCTAAGTAGTGTTGTGCTTGTGCTGAGTGCAGTGTTGTGCCCAGCGTAAGTAGTCTGGTTTCAGTGCAAAGGATACTTAACGGTGACAACGAATTTGTACTGAACCAGTCCTTTTTATTTTTATTTATTTCTCTTCTCTATTTTATTTATTTTTCTTCTATTTTTCATATTTATTTTTATCATATCTGTGTGTTTTCGTGTGTATCTGTCCTTTCTGTCGGTAAAGGTTGACCCTAACGCGGTCAACTCTTTACCTGCGTACCCTTTTTTAGGTTTCTAGGTAGCGGCCTTCGGCGTACTATTGTTAGTTTTAAGTTTTTCTCCCCAGCCCCCCTACCGCTGGTAGGGAGGTTTGCCGCTTTGATTTTGCTAGGTTTTTAGGAACTAGGCATCTTTTATTATACTTATATTTTTACATATTACTGTCCCAACCCTCCCTAATGGATCCGCTAATCATTATTAACGCGTTCACCCAGGCGCTTGCTGCGGCAGGCGTCTCCATCCCAAAAGACATCCTAACGCAGGCCTTGCAGGCATCAATCGCGTCCCCGGCCCCTCAGGCCCCAACCCCAGCCCCTCAGGCCTCCATCATCCAGACCCCTCAGGTCTATAGCTCTCCCGCGTCTCCCGTTCCATCCGATATGGACTGCGCGTCGGTCTCATCCTCGCGCTCTTCTCGTAGGAAGCGTACCGCTCCCGGGAGCGATTCAGACTCCGCCGCGTCCGTAGCTTCGTCGGTCGCCGCCACCCTAACCGGCTCTCCAGAGCCTGAGTTCCAATTAGTTGCCAAACGCTCTAAGAAGCGTTCGAAAAAGGCCGCGGTGTCTTCAACACCCGAGCCAACCCCGCGCCGCTCATGTCACTCGAAGTGACCGCGATTCCGTCGGTCACATCGAAGCCAGCGACGCGCTGCGCTCCCGTCCCGCCGAAGCCTCAGCTCCCTCCGCCCGTCTTCCTGCGTGAAAAAGCGCGCTGGACCGCGGTTTCAAACTTGTGCAAAGTGCACAAAATTAATTACTTAAAAGCCGCCAACGCTGGCGATACAATCAAGATTCAAATAGCGACCGTCGACGACTTCCGCGCGTTTACCAGGTTACTCGGATTAAACCAAATCGCGTATCACACCTACGCCCTCCCGGAGGAGCGTAAGATCCGCGCTGTACTACGGGGCGTCCCGTTCGAACTCAGTAACGAGGACATTCTCGATGACCTTAAGTCTCAGGGTTTCCCGGTCACAGCAGTGCACAAGATGCACTCCAACCGCGGTAGGCGTTTTCCCTTAGCGTTGGTAATCTTGTCGAATACTCCCAACTCGAGGGAGATCTTTAGAGAGGCTCGCACAATTTGCGGACTCTCAAATATCTCCGTCGAGCGTCCCAACCCCCGCGGTCACCCTGGGCAGTGCCACCGCTGCCAGCTCTACGGCCACGCAGCGGCTAACTGCTCAGCTCCCCCCAGGTGCGTTAAGTGCCTGGATCCACATTTCACAAAGGAGTGCACTCGCACTCCCGAATCCACTTCCCCCCCTGCCTGTGTGCTGTGCGGCCAGTCTGGTCACACAGCTAACTACAGGGGCTGCCCGCGTGCTCCGCGTTCCACCGCCAAGAGGGTCGCGCCTAAACCGGCGCCGCCGCTCACTCACGCTAACTTCCCGCCGCTGCGCAACCGGGGTCCCCCGGAAGCAAAGCCCGTTCAGCCGACGCCTACTCCGGCTCTGTCTTGGAGGCAGCGTCCGGCCGTTCCGCCTGCACCTTCCCGACCCATCCCAGCTCCCGTAGCTTCCGTAGGGCCGCGTCCTTCTCCGTCATCCGCACCTCAGTCGTCGTTGGCTGAGGACATGAAGACCGTGTTCGACGTTATCCAAAACGTCGATATTAACGAAATTTCCGTGCTCGCACGCAAACTGCGAGCCGCCCGCTCTCCTCAAGAGCGTTTATTTGCTTTAGCCGAGCATCACTCGCTCCTAAGTTCGTTGTAAATTCTTTTATAATTTATAAATTCGTAAATAATAAATTATAATGTCTAGACCCGCGAATCCCGCGTCCAGTCGTATTAAACCCAAGGGCTTATCCCTAGTATCTTTTAACGCTCGTAGCCTTAATACCAACCTTCCCGAGATTAAACTGTTCCTTCAGAACAAAGAACCTGACTTATTCCTTCTCCAGGAGACATGGCTTACTCCAAACCGCTCCAGGGGATTCGCTATACCTAAGTACGCGTTTATTCGTAACGATAGGCCCAACTCTGACGGTTTCGGCGGCACCGCTATATATTACAAAAGAGGCTTCCACTGCTGTCCTCTCCCTACCCCTCCTCTCCTCAACATGGAAGCCACTGTGTGTAGATTGGCTATGACTGGTCATCCGACCATCATCATAGCTTCAATCTACATACCTAGTGGTACCAGACCAATCCGCAGCGACTTTGAGGCCATTCTCGCCCTCGGCCATTCAGTCATTATGTTCGGAGACTTTAACTCCAAACATACTGACTGGACGTGCCTATCGACTAACACCAGCGGTATCGCTCTCCTCGACATCACTAACTCCCTTGACCTAGATGTCATATCCCCCGTCACTCCCACTCACTATCCCAACAACCCGTCCTACTCTCCTGACATCCTCGACTTTGCAATTATCAAGCGAATCAATCTTGACCTAAGGTCTATCGAACCGCTCGATGACCTAGGCTCCGACCATCGCCCCGTTTCCCTCGTGCTAGGACCGCCGAACGATAACGTCTCATCTCCTAAGACCTTTACCAATTGGAAAGGTTTTAAAAATACGTTAGTTTCAGCCTTAGAGGCTCCGAACTCTCCACTCGCGATCCCTCCCGAGCAATTAGATAGCCCGGATAAAATCGATTCATTAGTAAATTCTCTCACTGATGCTATCAACTCAGCCATCAGTGACAACGAAAAGGTTGCTAAGCAAGGCAAACCCACGCTTCCCTTAGCCGTTAGCAATCTTATTAAAGCTAAAAACGCGGCTCTCCGGAGAGCCAAGAAATATCCCACGCCCGCCTATAGAACAGCTGCGAATCAGCTTCAACGTAAAGTTAGGTCTTGCCTCGCGGAACTCCGAGACGCTCAGATGAACGATCTCATGGCGAATATCTCTCCGTCCCACCAAGCGTACTATAGCATGGCCCGAGCCTTACGCGTAGACACCGTCTCTCACGTTCCTCCTCTCACTCGTCCCGATGGCACTACTGCCTTCGAAGTCGAAGAGAAAGCCGAATGCTTCGCCGACAGCATTGCCGCACAATGCTCGCCCAGCACGCAACCTGCGAATCCCACTCACATCAAAGCGGTGGAGGACGAAGTCCTTCGCAGAGACTCTCTCCCCATCACCGCCGACCCTGTCACAGTCTCTAATGACGAAATCTTGCTTCTCATTAGAAATCAAAAGTCCAAAAAGGCTCCGGGTGCGGATGGAATTTCCAACCACGCACTTAAGCACCTACCGCAACAGATGCTTACCTTGTTAGCTGTCATTTTCAATGCCTGCTTCGACCATAGCTACTTTCCTAAAGCTTGGAAAGAAGCGACAGTCATAGGCATTCCCAAGCCGGGCAAACCTCTGAACGTCCCGGCTAATCACAGACCCATCAGCCTCCTCAAGGCAATGTCTAAACTTCTCGAGAGAGTCATACTTTCTCGAATGCGGAACCATCTGTTTCCAACGGATGGCGATCCTCTCATTATTTCCCATCAGTTCGGCTTTCGCGCTAAACACTCCTGCCCTCAGCAAGTCCACCGAATCGTCGAGTATATACTTGACGGTTTCTATCCGCGTCGTTATAAAACAGTCGCGGTTTTCTTTGACGTAGCCAAGGCTTTCGATAAAGTCTGGCACAGCGGTCTCGTTTATAAACTCTACAAGATAGGCTTACCGGATCGCCTAGTCAGGATAATAGCGTCGTTTCTCAAAGACCGTACGTTTCGATTTAAACACGAAGGCACGCTTTTTGCACCTCGTCCCATAAAAGCTGGAGTCCCTCAAGGCTCAGTCCTCGCCCCTCTGCTGTACACCGTGTACACCAACGACATTCCCATCCCGCCGAAAGGCGTCGAACTCGCCCTCTTCGCAGACGACACCGCACTCTATACCAAAGGCCACGGTGTTCGGCGCCTTGTAACCAGACTCCAAAAGGCCGTAAACGCCCTTGGTGCATGGTTTCAAGAATGGCGCATCGATGTGAACCCTGAAAAGAGTTCTGCGATGCGCTTCGACCACAAACGCCGTCGTCCCGATGGCGATCCCCACGTTCGAATGTTAGGCATTCCCATCCCCTGGAAGCGCAGTACTAAATACTTAGGCGTCACATTAGATCCGACGCTTTCTTTCAAGCCACACGTTGAAAGAGTTTCGAAACTCGCTCGTCACTATTTAGTCCGCCTAAATAGCATGTTAGGTAGAAAAAGTAAAATGTCCTTCAGAAACAAACGTACACTTTACAAGGTCTGCGTTAGACCCGTCATGACGTATGCCTCGCCAATCTTTGCCCACGCCAAACCCTCCCTCCTGCACAAACTGCAGGTAGTTCAAAACCTCTTTTGCCGCCGGGCCACAGGCGCACCGTGGTACGTGCGTAACGCGGACTTGCATAGAGATCTTGAACTGCCTACAGTACAACAATATCTCAAAACACTCTCTGAAGCGTTCTTCAAACGCTCCGAAACCCATCCCAATCCTCTAGTTCGTGATTCTGTCTCATATGCTGCTCCTGTGTTAGACTCGAAGTTCAAAGTCGCTAGGCCTAGAAATGCGCAAACGTACTCATCCACCAGACTGTCACGCGATCTCGAGGCCCTTCTGGCCGCAAATTCTAATTCCAACGTAAATTCTAATTCTAACGTAAATCCGAATTAATGCATATTTAATTTTTCAATTTTTAATGTTTTCATTATTTACTTTTCATTTTTAATGTTTTTATTTTACTTTTAATTTTTGAGCACCTTCAGTGCTATGTAATCCCAGCGGGTGACCCCTTCTGGGCCCCGCTAGCGCGGCCTCTTTCTCCAATTGGCCGTCGCTCCGATGAAGGCTGAGTGGCAAAAATGCACGAGCCGACAGGGGGTTTTTAGTGGGTATGGTCCTGGTAGGCGTCGGGACGAGTCCCACATAACTTTGGAATCGCGCCAGAGTATGCGTCAGGGCATTTTTATCCTCCTGCCCTTCCCGCGGAGGGGAACAAAAAAAAAAAAATCTTTGCAATTGAAGTAGCTAGCGTATGTTTTATAGATTCTAACTTAAAAACCGTATATTTTTTTAACAAAGAATGTATTAACGATACAAATTAGCAAAAATAATATCTCGATTTATTGTCAATCTATCTAGTAATATTTGGGAGCAAAAAATTCTAGAAAACATAATCATTTGTAACTGTGAAACCAGAAAAACGAATTCAAAATAGAAATCGAACAAAAAGCAACCATTTTCGATAACCTTAAGGTATTTTTAAAAACCATTCAACTGGAGTAGTTGTAGGTAACTAGGTGAGGTAACTACCACTTAAGTTTAATCCATTATTTACTGGACACCCTGTAACATATTCTGAAAACATGTAACACCATTCTTGTCAACGCGGGAGCCTTTATTTTTTTACTGAATTTTCATCTCTATGTACTCTAAAACAATGACGCTTTTTATTTGATAATTCTGAGATAAGCCTAAGCACGCTTTATAGATTTACCCCAAATTATTATAATCACCAAACGGTTTTGCACAATTTATCATACACCGCCCACGCGCACGTAGGGTTAATCTGGCTTCTTCATTTTCTTGGGATATTTTTTAATAACTTACGGATCACAACATGAGCTAAAAAATTTTCTTCTTTTGATATCATAAACGCTTGGCATATTAAACGATTAATATAATGGGTTAAAGAAAATATCATTTCTTCAATAGTTACTTGTAGATGTTATCATGTGTAAACTGTCTATGAATATATATTAGGTGCAGCGACGCGTAATAAATTTTTTAGATGATGTAATATTAAATGTGATTGACTATCGTCAAATAAATCAAAAATATCGTAATTTTAAGCAATAAAAACATTGATGAACTAATAAAGTAAAGTCAAAAATATGCAAAACTACAATAAAAAATAAAAGGGGAATCTTGTGTTTGTTCCGCTTCATCACATTTGAAGATCGATTTGAACAAAACTATATTATTGAGTACCGGTTGTTTTTGTTAAACTATACGAGCTTATATTTCTGCGTAGTTTTAAAAATGAAAAGGAGCACTGAAAGTTTATTTTTAGATTTCTCTCTGATACTTGAAAATTCCATTTACTTCTATGCAAACCCAAATTATTTGTTAGCAAATTATTTTTTTTCTTTGGAATTTCGCATTGATACGAGGTAGATGGTTATTTTAGGTTGAAACTATAATTTATGGCAACACAAGTAAAGGAAAAAGTGCACAGAAATATGAAACTGAAAAAAGATAAAAAAGATTTAAATCACTTCGTCTAACGATAAATAAGAAATAGTATAAGCTATATCTCGGAAACTACCAAAAACCGCTATATATGACATGGGCTTCAATAGCTTCACATCAAAAAAAAATTGAGATCACTTTGAAATTACGAAATCTTTTTTGTTACAGTAGAATAAAAGGTTTCTTCTTTTTTATTCAAAGATTCTTCATTTAAAAATCATATTTTTTTAAAACAAGATATTTTAAAATATTAATTGGTTTTTCTGATTAAAAAGAGGTCAAATCCGTAAATAATTACGCTCATTCAGAAATCTGACCAACTTGATTCAAGAGTTTTTTTTGACTTTTGGAAGAAGGAGTTCTTTGAAAAAGATGCCTAGGGGATCATCAGAAGTTTTACGAGCAAGAATTGTTACTTTGGGGGAAGAAAGACATTATACGAGAGAAATAGCACGCAGAGTGGCTGTATCCCAATCCTGTGTCGTGAACACGTTACGGATTGCGGCGTGGATAACTTTGCTGATCGACCTCGCAGTAGTCGGCCAACTGCTCTTGCTGCTGCTCAGAAGCGTTACATCAGATTGTTGACTGCCCGAGCTCCAACAATCAATGCCACTCAGATAAAAGCTGAGTTACGGGCTGCTACTGGAGTAGAAATGCACTCAGACCATCGGGAATTGCTTACACCAGGTTGGATTACGAGCAAAAAGATCCTGGCGAGCACGCCTGAACACTCAGCAACGACAGCGACGCAGATTCCAGTGGGCTAGACTACGCCAAAATTAAGAAGACGACGAGGAAAACATTTGACGGAATTGTCTCTTCGTTGGTGAGAATTAGCACTCATCCGGACAACCGATGTCTCCGTGTCTGGAGAAGACGTGGAAGTGCTGAAAGACAAAGAACTGCCATCGGAACCATTCAACAAGGCGGGAAATCGGTATCCTTTTGGGGCGGTTTAGTGATTGGTGCTAGAACGCAGTTGATCCCGTATCGGGGCTGGATGACTGCAGCTTTGTAACAAACCATTGCTATTGATGGAATCGTCAGGTCATTTGGAATAAACCATGCCCCTCGATTCGTATTGGTTGACGATAATGCACCCGCACATCGAGCTCAACGAATCAACGCTGCTGTGTGAATACGACATTACCAGGTTAGACTGGCCTGCCGGCTCGCCTGACTTAAGCCCTATAGAGCACGCATGGGATGCTGTCAAGCGAGCTGTTTGGAACCGTCAGCCAACTCCCCGGACAGTGCCAGAGCTCAGGGAAGCCGTTATTCAAGAATGGGACAGGTTACTGCAAGAAATGCTGGATAACTTAATTCTCAGCATGCCCAGAAGGTTGCCGCAAGTGTTCGAGCCAGGGGAGGAGTTATCTTGTACTAAATCTTGTTGTACTTGTTGATTATATATCGGTACTATATACTAGTAATATATTTATTTTCTGTACGAAATTTATAATAATAATAATAAAAAAATTAAAATATAAAGTTACTACCTTCATAATATGTTTAAAATGTTGTGTTTGATAAGTCAACAATTTGTATAAGGAAGTAATCTAATCAAGTAATAAAATTTAAAATTTAAATTAAATAAATAATTATACGTTAAAATTATACTACAAATAAAACACTAAATCTAAACTTGAATGCATTGAGGGCAACGTAGCCAAAAGGCTGGCCGAATTACCACGCTTTATTGCTATAGAAATTCGTTGTGCTAGGTGGTAGGTGCCAGCCTTCGGGTCACGAGTTTCACTCACCAATCGCCTCGCTAGGTCCGAAAAAAGACGATGAGCCCCTTGTCCCCAGGACCCCATGGTTTCAACGCCAAAAGCCTCAAAAATATACCCGCTACCCAAATTCTTATATTTTCTACGTTTAAGGCTTTCAGCGTTATTAGCAGCAGAACCAGATTGTATACTAGTTGTGGAAAGATGGGAAGCCGCGAGAGTGTCTACGCAGGTTGCATCCCACACCAGCGGCCTACCCATCCTCCACGGGACCAGAGTCATACCATCAGGTCGCTTGCCATCATCACGCAACAATCCTGACGGTTCAAGAACCGAGGGAGTGTTGGAGGTAACAAGAGCCCGATGGATGATGTCATTTAAAATGAGGTCATAAAACATTTTGATTCATTAAAATGATGGATGGATGATGGCATGGCGAGATATTCTGCCACCGCTGCGAGAACATGAAAGGCCATGGCGACCGAGCTCATCGACCAACACGCCACAGCGGCAGCGGTGTCGAGCACATAATTTTATTCCTAAACGTAAACTACAGGCAAGCCTAAAGCTATGGTTGTCAAAAAGGGTTCCCAAGTTAGATGACGGAAGCGCCTGCAACCATAGCCCTGACTACCACGAACCCACCGCTAGCAGACGAGCGCGCTCTGTTAAATTAGGCGTATTTAATTGTTTGTTCCGCTCTAAAGTACAAAGCACGTCGTCCCACTGACGCTGTGACGCGGGATTTTGTGGAACTGCTGAACTGTTTGATACAATATTCCAGTGCATTTCGGCATCCGAAAGATGAGAAATCTCGCCCGTAAAAGAAGAGGAAAGAATGTTATTGATAATATCTTTATTACCGTAATTCGAAGATAAAAAGGCTGGCAAAGCTAGAGAAGAAATTTTTCGAGTTCCTAAACCACCGAAGCGCACTGGTAAACTGGCTTGATCCCAGGAATTATTATCAAAATTTATGTTCAGAATATTCGAAAGAGTTGATTTTATTTTTTCATCGAGAACCGACAGTAAATTATTGTGTTTCCAAAATTGTGAGCAGCGAAGATAATAAATTAATTTTGGCACGAATAAGCAATGACGTAAAATTTAAAAGGCCATATGTGTATTAATTTGTGAAAGCCGGGAATAACTTTCTGAAAATTTTGAAATTTTGTCAATTATAAAGTTATGAAAGGATTCATCGAAAATTAGTGAACCTAGGAGCCGAAGGGAAGATTTCTCTATTACAGTGATGCCGGGGGCAATTGATTGAAAGGCCTGAATAATGCTTTCTTTATTCTTACAAAAGTCGGCAATAAATAGCTCACATTTACCAAAGTTTAATGTGAGGCCAATTTTGGCGAACTTATCAATCAAAAGCTTCAGGTCATCGAGAACGACACTTGAATCTCCCCCTAAGGTTCCGTCATCAAGATACCAAACGTTAAATTTCGAATTTAGTTGTTCAATGATAGGATGAATACCTAAACTAAAAATAGCAGGGCCTAACGGGTCACCTTGTTGACAGCCCACCTCTGATGATATGTGATGGTCTCCGTACACCAGAAGAGATGGCTCGTCATAACATTGATGAAGGAAATTAAATGCTTTGGGCAAGTGCTTTCTTACTTATGTCAACAGAGTTCCTCGCTGTAAAGAATTAAAAGATTACTTCCTGTTTGCAGACAGCATAGTTATCATGTTTATGTTCCCTTTACAAGCTCTTACACTTATAATACTATTTCTAATATAATTTCCTGTACAGATTGTCTTGAAAAACCTCCTGAAATAAATCATTTGTATAATATTTAGTTATAAAGAAAAACCTGTCATTAGCTATCCTTATAGATGTTACATTTTGTGTAATTAATACATTGTATCGGTGTTGGTTTTCTTGACAAATAAATAAATAAAAACAATCTTATTATAAATGTTAATAATATTAAGTTAAATTCTCTTTTTCTTCCAATTATTTATTAGTTGAAATTGCATTAGGACTTTTTAATTCAACTTTTGTTAATAAAAAATAATTATTTTTTTAATTTCAAAAATGTATCTTTTTTATAAAAAGAGGTAACGTAAGCAACATTCTTTTAAAAAGTAAAATTAACAAAATCCTTATTTAGCTAGTGATCTCAAACTTTTTTTGATGTATGTAGGTATGGTAGTCCTACCTATTGCAAAGACGGCTGAATGGATTTGAATTAATTTTAGCATGTGTTTAGTATTCAATCTGGAATAACATATAGGCTAAGTTTTATCCCGAAAAATTATTAGGATCGGGAAATTATGTATGATCAAAGGAACTTACAAAGGGATTGATTTTGTAAGTTCTTTTTACTATCATTGATTTTTCATACTTTTATTGTTCATTATTCAATGATTTATCATGCATTATCTATTGATCAAAATCAATATATTAGTCAATACATACTTTGCTTTTGTATTTTCTCTTTAATTATTTAATATTTATACGGTTCGTTGTCCAACTATTCATTGTTTAATGGTCATTTGCTGAAACATGCCAATGGTTTTCTATTTATTTATTTAATTTATTTATTTATTTAAAAATCATAAGGGCAGCCAGAGAAGATTACATAATGTCTTAACTTAAATATCAAATTATAATTCTTAATTAAATGTATCAACCGTTGAAGGGTGTCACAACATGCTTTTACAGATTGAGTTAATTATACACAATAAGGTCATATATGCGAAAGTAAAATTAACTGTCCAAACGTCAAAGAAAAGGTTGCGTTAAACAAATATGCTTTGAATCAAAAAATTTATAAAAAACAAATAAAATTTAGATATAATTACAATAGAAGAATAATCAAATGTCAAATTATAATAATGTATTAATAGTAATTCGTACAGTAAATAAAAAATATTAATATCAATAAATATCGTCGAACAACTTCAATGTCTCAAACTTTAAACATTTGTTGGGAGTCAAAGAAAATATCGACAGTTCGGTCTAGTCTGTTGTATGTATCAGGCACTCGGTTTGAAGCGGCGTGCATGCGGATGTTAGTGCGAGCGCGGGGCTTGTGGAATAGTGGCGCCGGAACGCGGGGTGGTCTGCGCGGTACTCTAAAACTCAGTGAGCCAAGTATCTGAGGACAGTTGATCTCATTGCGGACAACCTTAGAAAGGAACGCCATATCCAGAAACGTTCT
This sequence comes from Marasmarcha lunaedactyla, assembly GCA_923062675.1. Lineage (NCBI taxonomy): Eukaryota > Metazoa > Arthropoda > Insecta > Lepidoptera > Pterophoridae > Marasmarcha > Marasmarcha lunaedactyla. The sequence goes on from OV281344.1 coordinate 6,383,161, forward strand.
TCTTGCAAGGAGAATGCTGATTTTAAAATGATGCAGGCGTTCCTTATAGCTTATTAGTGACTTATTTAGGCCACTATGAAAGCCTAGGTGTCTCATGAATCGTTTCTGGATACGCTCAATCCTAAGCTGATGTACATTGTATTGAGGGGACCAAACTACACTGCAGAACTCTAATATACTCCGTACAAAGCTGTTGTATATTACTACTTTGGTTTCAGGATTTATAAAAACTCTTCCGTTTCTTATAATAAAGCCGAGCGCTCTCGATCCTCTAGAAATCGTCTCATTCATGTGCGGAATAAATGAAAGTTTGGAGTCTACTGTGATGCCTAGGTCTCTGATAGTATCCACCCGTTTCAGCACCACTCTCTCGATTTCGTAACGATTTGCAATAATACTAGTCTTACGTGATAATGTTATATGATAGCATTTGTCAATATTAAAGGTCATTTTATGAAGCGAGCATTCTCACCATTTTTAATCACCTTTAAAAGCTTAAGGTCATCAGCATATAAGTAAATCCTGCTGTGTTTTACTGCATCCACAATATCATTGATGAAGATATTAAATGATAAAGTCCCCACGTGAGATCCCTGGATCTAATGTGACAAAATATGGATCAGAAACGTCACCCTTCACTACTACAAACTGAGAGCGATTGCTTAAATAAGACTCGACCCAACGAAGAAAAAGCATACCAAACCCATAACTTAACATCTTTTTGATTAAAATACTGTGGCAAACTCTATCAAAAGCCTAAAAAAAGTCAGTGTATATAACATCGGTTTAGAGCTGCGAGTCCATTGCTTCGACAATGGCATCCGAGAATGCAACGAGGTTGGTGTTAGTTGACCTAGCTTTTATAAACCCGTGTTGGTGTTCAGTAAAAAGATGTTTCATGTGGGTATGTATATATGGGCAGATAAGTAACTCGAAATGTTTGCCAAAAAAGGAAAATACAGAAATTGGTCTGTAACCTTTAACATTATCACCTTTTTTATAAATTGAAACCACTTTAGCGGAGCTAGTCAGGTAAAATACCCGAACTCAATGACTTGTTAAAAATCAAGTACAAAGGTTTAGAGGTTTCGCGCATTTAGAAATGAAATATGGTGGCACTTTTTCCGGGCCGGGTCCTTTTGTAGTATCCAGTCTTTTTAGTTGGTTCATAATAGACTTTAATGAGAGGTGAACACCGGTAGTGCTGCACGGGATCATACTAATTTTGGTAGGAATGTCACAAAGAGAATCGTGGGTTTTTATATATCGGCGTAAACTGTCGAAAAATGTCTACTAAACAAATTACATATATCTTGTCCGTTGCTGGCAGTCTGGTGACAATAATTCATATTAGCAGGGTAATGAGATTGAGTGTTTTTCTTATTCCTAATATACGACCAAAAATATTTTGGATTGCTTTTAATGCTATTTTCGATATTTGAAATATACTTTTTATAGCACTGACTCGCAAGAATAGTACAACGTTTAGTAAGTATAAGTAAAGAGATATGATCTAGACCATTTTTGTGTATGCGGTATTTTAAGAGTAATTTATGCTTGTGTTTTAGTAGTTTGACTAATATTTGTGAATACCAGTGTGGATATTTTTGCGGATTATTTTTATGAATAATAGCGTATAAATGCTTATAGAAAATTTTAGTCATAGCGTTAACGTTGTCACATTTACCGAGCTCTGTCAACCAATCGATTTCGTCAAAGTCATTTATAATTTTATACACACATACACATCCATGACTAGAAAGCAAATATATTAAAATATCTGCCCCTACCAGGATTCGAACCCGGGGCCTCTGGCATGGAAGGCAAGGCTACTTACCATCACACCAAACAAGCCGTCACTATCTTTTTTACACAAACATCATACATAATATCTCATTTGTATGATACTTGAATTGGGGATGACACCTAACTATTATATTATATGACTTATGAGGCAATGTTGCAAATTCAGGAATTATTACAAATTAAAATATTGTTACTTTGAAAATATTCTTGTTTGTAAAGCAAAATTAATCTTCTTTAATGGTAATAAAAAAATCTTACGTTGAATCTTTAAATAATAGCCACCCTAGCCTTATCACTTTATTATTTGTGTCTACTGTACTGTTCGTTCAACATGGTTCCTGTACTTTTACAGGACACTTGTGTTTTTATCATTTATTCAGAACTATGTTGCAAAAACTATTTGTTTTGTTTCTTTGTGCTATCACTTGGGAAAATGCGGATTCTCAGTATTGTACAAAAATATCAAAGTAAGTATCAATAATAAATATCCCCTTATTAAATATAAACATTTTCTTCGATGTAATATCTCTTTACTGAAACAGAATAATAATACTTCAAAGCAAGGTGATTCGATCTATACTTCTAGCTTTAAACTATTGTTACAAGTTATATGTAAACACAAATTAGGAAATCCTTAGACTGATAGGAGAAGGCATCTACAACTGTTGAACGGATTATCATCAAATCTGGCTAAGAACGCTCTTGATTCATTCAGCTTTCTAAGGAAGCCGCATCAAAATTGATCAATCCGTATGGGTGTCCTGTTAAAGTCACGACACCCTCTTCACAACTCTTTACCTCGGGGCTTCATAAAGATAAGAGAACAGCTTTATTTAGTGGTTATATATTATTCAGAAATTCTAACGGGAGCCCGGTTACTTGAGTTTATTAACTTAGTATGGATGCTATAAAAAGAGAAATATAACATTAAAGTACAATGTTTAAAAGTATGTATATAAAATGAATTTTCAAACATTGACAATTTTAAGCTGAAACCCATACATATTTTCAGTGAATTTGTAACGTTCTTGGATAGGTGCACTAGTATGATCACAAAGACTGTGTATGGGAATTGCTGGTACAACTCCAAGTGTCGCAAGACTACCACAGTACCTCACACCGAGTATTTTGAGAATTATGTATGTATCTACAGGTAAATTACTTTCGATACGTTTTTGCATTCGTAGTTGTGTACGGTCAACACATTAATAAATAAACCATTATTTTATATTTATGTATAGCTAAGTACTTCAAATAGAACTAATAATATTAAACCATATATTAAAATAGTGAATATTTAACATAATTTTTAATTCTTAATTCCTTCGATTTCAGATATTTCGCACTGTTCCTCATCCTTACTTTCATCCGATGAATCATTAATTTTGGTTACTACTATGATTTGTTCTGATATTATATCTAAAGCCTCATCCGTGCCTCGACATTTTTTTTCCTCTTTAATAGCATGTAGAAATACATGTTTCCATTCTTCTAAAGTTATGCTATAAAATTTTTTCTCAGCTAATGTCATTGCTATAATGAAAAAACTCATGTTCATTGTGAAATTTTTTTTTGCGACTTAATTTTGCACTGTCCCCAATATATTTTCAATGGGATTAAATTGAGGTTGATATGGCGGTAAACGGAGCACAGTATGACCGTGCTGTCGTAATATTTCGTCCATCTTATACTCCAAAAATTTGGCTTAATTTTTTAGAATCAGTTCATATAACTGAGGCTTAAGCATGTGCGATGACTGTTCATATTTCTAAACGGCAGCCAGTCAATCATTTGATGGTTTTTAGAATTACTATTTGGTGCATGATTTTGAATTGAATTATGATAGGGTGCATTATCATCAATAGCAACATTATTAGGTTTAAGATCAGGTATTACTTGCGTTTGGATCCGAAAGTTGTGAATCGTTCTCCGGATTACTTGTTGATCAAAATCATCTTTTATAACCGTAGGCTTCCGATTTGGTTTCTTTTTAAGGTGATAAGATGAAAGATTGGTCCCTGAACTGAAGGATGTCATTTGCTTTCTAATAGGACCTTTCTGACGGAAGTCAGTGATATTCCGGTTAATATTCCGAAGAACCAAAATACTGCTCGGAATGCTATTGAATTCATTTTTGAAATATTTTTACAAATTATACAAAATGTCTGTTGTTTGGGAAGTCAAAAGCTTACCTCGACCATGTTTTAACATCGGAACCATTTTTAATTAACAGCTTTACAATAATAACACTGAACAATAAATATTATAAACCGTAAGAATAAACCACAAATAAAATCAATTCATTCAATTATGAACTAAAACAAAATAGGCAGACCATTGAATTTTGATTGTCAATATATTTTCTTTCTCAAAATTTTACGAACCTCTTTTTTCTGACTGTACAAGGATAATTGAATTTCAAGTTTAGAATTCCTGTAAATATACAAACACTACTACAAATGCAAAAACGTCTCGAAAGTAATAAATCATAAAGTCCCTGTACCAGTTTTTCCCAGCATCAAGAAATTAATTTGATACCTGTGGTGGAAGGCAGCCCTATTTTCACTGGCACCGTGAAGCTTATTTTTACGAGTACTATGCATCACTAAGATGCAAAAATGCAACGACACTACTACCCTTAATGATGAAGTGACTTGTTTGTATACCTGTACATATAACAAATCAATTTACTTTGCACATCTTAAGAAAATTATGATCTTTAAGCTGGGAGCGTACATGCAATTTTGCAGCTGAATTTACCTGAAAATCTCTTCTTATTTTCTGTAGAAGTATAAATTTTATTTTACAGCAATGGAAAATATGTATTATTTATAACAACTTGTTGTCCTGGATACCAAAAGGATGAAACAACTTCAACTAAAAATAGGTAAAAATACTGCGATTTATTTGTAATGCCTCAATTTGTATTTTAGAGTTTACATTATTACGAGTAATATTTTTTTTCAGTATCGTCTGCAATCCTGTTTGTTTTCTAGGATGCCAGAACGGTTACTGCGCGTCACCTGGGCGGTGCGTTTGTAACGATGGCTACATTAGTATCGATGACACGAGTCGTAATTGCACTCCGGTCTGTGCAAATGGCTGTGAACATGGTCGCTGCGTGGCTCCTAACACATGTGAATGTGACTTTGGTTATACCCTGAAGTATGGTCTCTGCCAGCCAGTCTGCACTAACCGCTGCTTGCACGGATTCTGCGTAGCTCCCGAGTTCTGTAAATGCCGTAGGGGGTACATAAGGAACTCAGAGAATCTCTGCCAGCCGTATTGCTTTTTAGGATGTATGAATGGAAATTGCACAGCACCTGGAGTATGCACGTGCAATGAAGGTTATGTCAAACGAAATGGTGCTTGCATTCCAGAATGCTATAATTGCGACCACGGTACCTGTACAGCTCCAAATATCTGCAATTGTTATGAGGGATATGAAAAAGAGAATGAAAATAATACATGTCAACCTTATTGTTCAAAAGGATGTGTAAATGGAGAATGTACAGCGCCGGAAGTTTGTCAGTGCAGTTATGGATCTTTAATAAACGATACTTGTATGCCTGACGAAACAGCAAAAGAAACAGACGCTACTGGGACAACTACAGAAGACGGAACCAATGTTACAAACACAGGATCTTCTGATCTTCCAAATTATACACATCAAGTCATGGTTCAAATGAAGTAAGTATCTAAAAAATATAAGCTTCGACTTCCTTTGATATGTCACATTTATGTCAATGTTGCTGTATTATTGAAATAAATACGCAATTGATGTCAGCATTCAAAAACTTCACTAAGTCATTTCTGTATTAATTATGTCATACATCATGACTGTAAATGGTTTTTGGATCCGTCCTTTTTAATTTGAAGTTTAATTTATACATTCAATGAGACATGTTACCTGCATTTTTCCAGGTCAGCATTGCCCTATTGGATTTATATAATAATTGCCTGCTCAGTGATACTTACATTAGTCCTGATAATCGTTATCTACACTAAGCGGAAGCGTGTCATACAATATTTCAAGGGTAACAGCTATACTCTGGAAGGTAAAGAATATTTGGTTATTATTTTTAATTTTATAGTTTAGGTTTTTATAATTTTTTACAGTTTTTAGATTAAACTATCTAACAAATAAATTTGTAAAAGATTTTAACGAGATGAATCGAGGGAATATCCTTGACAAATACAACCTTAATTTTATGTAAACTATTTGAAAGTGTGTGCTTTAGTAAAGTCTTGTCAAAAAACCTTTTCACGTTAATTACCAATCATACCAAGGTTCAGTAAATGAGGTACGGCTACCTTGTGCCTTCTTGTAAAACCACCACATTTCCAACATTCTAACAAAATTTAACCCTCATCTTATTTCGACAAGCTTTCTCTATCACCGAATAAGAAATTTTTCAGTTTATCAATTATTACCGTGGGTGTATTTTGTTTGTATGTTTAACATAAAATGTAACTACACAAGAGTTTTTGAAATTAGTTGAATTCTGGCTTTTTAGATCATAACTAAACGGGCAAACATTCTTCCTTATATAATAAATAATAATAAATAATAAATATTTCTAACAATCACACCACATTATCTAGCCCAAGTTAAGTATCATTAAGAACTTGTGTTATGGATACTAGATAACGGATAAATAAACTTAAGAAATATATTAACACACATAGATATTTTTTTTTTATATATAAATATTAGAAATAAACTTAAATATACGTAAATACACATCCATGACTAGAAAGCAAATATAATAATATATCTGCCCCTACCAGGATTCGAACCTGGGACCTCTGGCTTGGAAGGCAAGGCTACTTACCTCCACACCAAACAGGCCGTCAAATATAGTGTATATATAAATATAGTGTAGATGTTTCTCTTGTAAAAATAGTTCAGATCGATTTTTGATATTGTCAAAAAAGGGCTATAAACTTTGTCTACGTGTTGCGGAATTTCGTATGTCTGCGTGTTTGAATTGGAAAGACGGCAAAAAGGGTAAATGAGAACAGTAGCACTCTCCTTATTTTATTAATCGTGTCATTCTTGTCTTATTCGAATTCCTGAAAATAAATAGTTTTTAAATTTTTAGATGGAGATAGAAATGGAGCAATGTTTTCGAGTAAGGATAATGAAATTAAAATATCATCTTTAGTGAAAAAAAGTAAAGAACACGTTTATTAGTTTATCATATCAAGGAATTGTTGTTTTAATGTTATAATCATCAGTTTTCATCTACTAATATCCGAAGCTGATAGCCGACCTCTGCTAATGAGAAATGCAACACTCGAAGGAGAAGAAGAAAATCTTTAAAAGAAGATGACTTGTCTAAAGGGTTCTCAACTATTATTTAGGAAAATGTATTACACGTTTGATTGTCATCGCAGTTTTTTACTACGATTTTATTTTTAATATTCATCTTTTTAATATTCATGCTTGGCAAATGAGCGTTTGAATCACCCGATGGTAGTGGCTCCCCTGCTTTTCGACATTATTTACGATCTATCCTTTAATTCTATCATCTATCCTATCAGCTTCAGATACTTTTAAAAACTAAACGCATATACGTGACAAATTCAAAATAAATTATAAAGCAAAAATTGTGTGCTCGGATATAAACTAGCTGAATATTTTTTCGAATGTTAAAATAATTTTATATGTCGAAACGTTTTCGCATTCAATGTGATAAAGTAATCTACAATTGGAACATATCAAGCATTCATTATTCATTATATTCTTTTAACATTTTCCACACTTTTAATCATTTTTGGGTGTCATCGTTTTAATTGTAATTAAATGTTAGTATGTTTTAACAACTCTCGAAAAAAAAAAATGACAACACCAGAATTTTGTAGTACTCTATGGGACTAGAACTCAGGACTATATAATATCGATGTTATTTTAGCACCGTGATGTTAATTTTTTTTGAAATGCCCTCTCTCGGCCATCGCTGGAAAGTTTTTGGAATTTTTTAAAGCGCGTCGACTTGCAATGGTACTTTTTAGAATGTTATTGCAGCGCCCTCTATTGAATTGCACTAATACTTTTTGGATTTATGTCATATTTGATCATGTATTCTTAGATCTTTTGCATTATATTTGTAAATAGCGCAAAATACTACTTTCTGCTAAAGAAAGTACCGTTATTTAATCGTTACTTTGTGGTTTGTAAACCATGGTTATTTATTTAAAGAGGTTGAGCACACAATTTTTTACATTCACAGAGAACTGTTGTTTTGACTTTGTGTTATAATTTTTATAATAATATAACACTTTTAATCACTGTCCTGACTTAATTCCGTAACACATCACTTTTTAGTATACGTATTAAAAACACATATAAAAAACTGTTTGATTGTTAGTATAACACTGGCACACAATATTTGTTTATTATTTATTTATATTTCTTCAATTTTCACTACAGTTTGTACTTGTTTATACGAAGAGCTAATGTTTACTTGACAGCTGCGCCATCTATCTTCGATAAATATATTATGTTTATCTAAATACAACTTTAATTTTACACACATCAATAGCAAACAAATAAAAACAAAATAGAGTACCTTGTTTTGTATAGATCTACGTGCTTGTAATTTAAATCGAGACAACTTTTTCGTTGTCCATTCCAAGAAATAAAGTTCTCTGTTTTTAAAAAAATCTTCTGTTTTGTTAATTACTTTATGCATGGCGTGAATTAAACCATTTTTTAAATTGTTTTACGCATACTCTAAAGTTGTAGCATTATATTATGATGTGCCAAATCAAAAAGATATTCTTACTGTCTTTCACTAATGTTATCAACTTTGCAACTTCGGTAATCGATCCCACAGACGGGAGTCTAAAAGCCGGTTTACACGCGTTAAGTGGTTAAGTTGGTAACTAAATTTTAACTAAATTTTAAGTTACTGCATGTCACTTGTGTGTCCAAACGGATTAAGTAGTTAAGTTCATAAGTTCAATGAAGATGAGCAGTGATGAATCTCAAGGAATTCGTCAATTCTGTACTTAGATATATAGTAAATGTGATTTTGGACAAATTCAGAGAAGAATTTTATTCCAAAAATAAAATCTTTACAAGAATATGTTTTTTTCTAAATGTTTATTCTACGAGCATATCTATTTTATATATTCTTCAACAAATTTTAATGTCGAAACTAAACTCCACTCCAACATTTAAAAAAAAAAGAGTAAATGCGAAATAAATACGAGCTCTTGCCGCCACCAGCTTTGTCAACTTATGCACTTAACTAAATAATCACGTCCAAACGTGTTAAGTGAGAAGCCCCGCCCACCCACTTATACGAAAAATAGAACGAATCCTAATCTACTTAATCACTTGCGTACTAAATTTTAAGTTACCCCTTGTCACTTAACTGACTGTTTACACGCAACTTTTAACTTAAAATTTAGTTAAAATTTAGTAACCAACTTAACCACTTAACTCGTGTAAACCGGCCATAAGGCTTACCTAAAACTTGTGATTATGATACATTTCCCCAGTGCTGTAAAATCACCTTTTCAGAGAGTAAATCATATTAGGTCCTCACGTATGAAATTGGCATTTTGTCGTACTGGCCACTTTGATCTGTATTATCATCTCCTTTGGTTAAAAATTCAAATTTCATATTTATAAAGCTATTTACTCACGTATTTGTGTTTTGAAAACTATAATTATTTGTTTTTTTCTCTTTAAGATTTTTCTTTGTGCCACTTGTTGATTGAATTTAGTTTACAAAATGGAGAACTTAAAATATCGCGTTATTTTCGAGTACGAGTTCCACCGCGGTACCAGTGCTGCAGAAACGGCTCGAAGTATTAATGCTGTGTATGGCAGCGGTGTCGCAAAAGAAAAACACAGTACGTTTTTGGTTCCAACGTGTTCCTTGTGCAAATTTTGACCTGCAGAACAAGCCCCGTCGACGGCCGGAGACCAAAGTTGATAATGAACTTTTTCAATTCAAAATTTCGAAAATTTGATAAGTTCTTGCAAAGGAAAAATTCAACTCCGATGGGGAAGTCCGAAGCGCCTTCAAAGATTTTATTGATTCCCGTCCGAATGTTTCTTTTTAGTAAAGAGATCAATGAACTACCTGTGGGATGGCAAAAGTGCATAGATAGCATACTTTGATTATATTTGATCGACAACGGAGCATCTTAATCACGCATTTCCTGAGAGATAGAACGGCCGTTTGGGACCAATTTTACAGAAGGCGGATCTACTGAGTTCAATCCATCTTTTCACTGGGATATCTCAAAAGCAGAATTTAACGAATCGTAGACACATTAGAAATAAATGAAATAATATTTTGATTGTCGCCTAAGAGCTACCTGTACTAGGGTAGGAAGTACTATTATAAGGGGGGGGGGCGGTTTCAGCGTTTATTTTAAATAAAAGAAGGATTAAATGAAAAGAGTAAAAAATTTTTGTTGCTATGAACTATAAATTGATCCATGCATAATCTTTGCAATTTAAGTAGCTAGCGTTTGTTTTATACTAACTTACAACCCGTATTTTATTAACAAAGAATGTATCGTTATTTGCTATGATAATATGTCCATTTACTGTAAATCTATCTTGCAATATTTGAAAGCAAAAATTTAAAACATAATCATTTGCAACCGTAGCACCTAATTAAAAAAAAAATCTAATTCAAGGTAGTAATAGAAAAAGCAAACAACCATTTCCGTTAACCGTAAGGTATTTTTAAAAACTATTCAAATTAAGTAGTTGTAGGTAACTAGGTGAGGTAACTACTACTTAAGTTTAATCCATCATTTACGGGATACCCTGTAACATATTCTGAAAACATGTGACACCAATCTTGTCAACGCGGGAGCCTTTATTTTTTTACTGAATTTTCATATATATGTACTCCAAAACAATATCGCTTTTTGTTTGATAATTCTGCGATAAGCGTGCTTAACGCTTTATAGATTTACCCCTAATAATTGTTGGTCAGAAAAGTGAGGAGAAGCAAGCTTTTACTCAGTTTTAGGTCCAAAGGCTAGTTTATAAAAATGACTAACCATGTAAAAAAACGGTTTTGCACAATTTATCAGAGATTCAGATATACCGCCCACGCGCACGTAGGGTTACTCTGGATTCTTTGTTTTCTTGGGATTTTATTTAATCATTTACGGTCACAATATGAGATAACAAATTTCCTTCCTTTGCAATCATAAATGTTTTGCATAATAATAATGGGATGAGAAAATTTAATTTCTTTGATAGTTACTTGTAGATATTATCACGTGTAAATTGTTTATCAATAGATATTAAATGTAGCGACGCGTAGTTAAATTATTAATAAGACGCAACATAAAAATTTTTTTTAATTAAATGGAGCACTGAAAGTGTATTCTTAAATTTCTTCTCTATGCTTGAAAATTATATTTACTGCTATTCAAACCCAAATTGGTTGTTTTCAATTTATATATTTTTTGTATTTTGCATTAATACGAGGGAGATGGTTATTCTAGTTCTGAAACTACAATTTATTTTACTTTATTTGGGAAACAAACAGTTACAAATAACACTTATTACTATTTTAATGTTTCAAATACATTAACCAGTGAAGTTTCCACTGTTTGAATATACATATTAGAGCGGTATGCTTAAACAAAAACAAAACAAAAAAAACCATTAAAATATATAAATAAAGAATTTAAACATCGAGAAGAAAATTGTGTTTTATACCTTAACTTAAGAACTATTGTAAATTTCAACAAAAGAAGCAAATTAATATTCCCAAAATCAAAAACTATATTCTTAACTATAACCATAATTGCAAATTATGGCAACACAGTTAAAGGAATTGAAAAAAAAAGATAGAGAAGATTTAAATCACTTTGTCAAACGATCCAAACAATAATTAAAATAAGTTAACTATATCTCGGAAACTACCAAAAACCTCTAAATATTACACGAGCTTCGGTAGGTATGGTAGTCCCCTGTCACCTTGCATCGGCTTGACTTGCTCATGGGAATAACACTAATGAGTTATGACATTTTTTGTATTTGAAAATATAGATCACAAGAGAAAACACAGTTTGAACAAGGTGTGTCTGAAGGAAACCCTACTTTAAGTTGTTCAACTTCCTACTAGTAAATTTTCTTCCCGGAGCAGCTTAATGAGCTAGTGTTTTGATTCAGTAGGAGGCAGGAATTCAGCTGGAAAACATTCGGGCACTACCTGCGCCTCATATGGTCAGCCTTATGTCGGTTGCTCTAGAGTATCGAGTGCTCAAAACTTATTATTTATACTGGCAGAAAATAATGAATCATTTAATGTCGTCTGTCTGGTGATACCTAACTATTATTGCTGAATATTAAAGCGGCAAGCATATGAAAAACCAAAATTTAGAAAATGTTGCAAATTCAGGAATATTTACAAATTAAAATATTGTAACTATGAAAATATTCTGGTTTGTAAAGCAAAATTAATTTTCCTTGACTGTAATAAAAAATCTTACGTCGAATCTTTAAATAATAGCCACCCTAGCCTTACTTATTTTATTATTTGTGTCTACTGTACTGTTCATTCAACATTGTTCCTGTACTTTTACAGGACACTTGTGTTTTTATCATTTATTCAGAACTATGTTGCAAAAACTATTTGTTTTGTTTCTTTGTGCTATCACTTGGGAAAATGCGGATTCTCAGTATTGTACAACAAAAACACAGTAAGTATCAATAATGGTTTACTATTGTTTGACAAAAAACGTTTGACAAAAGATCATTTTACAAACAACTTTTGAAAAACTAATCATTTGACATAATACAGGTTTCGCAAATGTTTTACTTAGAAAATATTTCAATTGTTAAAATATTAATTATAAAACACGTGTCGTGATGTTTGTTTGAACCAAATTGAAGCTTTTCGTGAAAAGCTGAAAATGGTATTTATTTATTTATATTTGGGAAACAAACAATATTTTAATACAATTTGATTAAATAATATTCATAATTTCACAAATCAATAAAGTTTCCACCGTTATTTAAATCACATACAATCAACGCTGTTTATTTTATATTTAGGAAAAAATAACAAAGCATATAACATTAAACATGCAACGCAGGATATTTAATATAGGTTCTTTTGATTAAAGTATAAACAGTAAGTTAATTATCCCTAATTTTCTTTTTTATAAATAAGGATGCCATGACTAAACATATCTATAGAATTATATTTGTTGTTACAATTATGGCATACTCTGTACAAAAATGTGTTTGCTGAATAATTTGTTCTAACGAAAGGAACACTAAACATCTTCATGTTTCTCGAACTTGCCGGGGGTCACCTAAAACTTAAGTTACTCAAAAGGAATGAGGAATTTGTTAAATTATTCATAATTTTATACAGGAAAATTTGGTCTCTCTCAGAGCGGCGGTTACACAAGATTTTTTTTTTAAATATTATCTTTATTGACTTTGCAATGTGTACATCTAAATGAAATGTGTTTAACAAACTTTATATATATTTTTTCAACGGCATTAATAAATAAATTGTATTGAAGATTCCAAATAATTGAGGCGTATTTTAAAGTAGATTGCACAAAGCAATTAAATAATAGTTCTAACGTTGAACATCGTTTAAATTCCTTGCCAGTTCTGAAAATAAAACCCAACATACGAAAAGCCTTTGAAATTATTGAATCAATATGTTTAGGCGGCGGTTGTCAAGTGATAACATATTATAGTGTATTAAGTCCTGTAAGTAGAATTTGTTTGGGTCATTTCATGTACGACAGTTAAGGTGTTTCGTGAGCTTTTTCTGTATTGTTTTTATGTTGTCTTTGTAGGTAGTGTAGTTGGTATTCCAAATGACACTGCAGTATTCAAGTATACTTCTGACATAGCAATAGAATAATATCTTTACGCAGTTTATATCTGAAAAAGGTGCAGTAACTCATAAGGCTTTACGAGTTTACAGGTTTTTGTAGGCTTAGTTAACCATGGCAGTAATATGATCCGTGAGGGTTAGCTTTAGGGATAAAACTGTCATTTATATTGTAGGTAGTTAGCAATGAATATAGAAATAGTTGTAAAGTTGGTCAAGATCGGATTGTAAATTGTTGCTATCGGTTAAGTTATTAATTTTACTATAAATTTTGATGTCATCTGCGTACACAATAAATTAGAATGGATAATATATTTTTCTATGTCATATAAATAAATAGAATAGAGTAACGGACCTAGCACTGACCCTTGAGGTATCCCAGAGGGCACAGTAACTAAATCAGAGCGATACCCACCGACTACAACTACCTGGCTTCGATTTCTTAGGTATGAATCTAGCCATCAGAAGCTTACCGGATATACCTACTTCTTGGTGTTTCTGTAACAGAATGACATGGTCCACACGGTCGAAAGCTTTTTCAAAATCCGTGTAGATCACGTCAACCTGTCCACCTGTTTTCATTTCACTAAGTACATCCTACATACTTTATTGAGTAAAGGGTTATGTTTTATGTTTTTATATATTCTTAAGTGGTTAATATGAAATTACTTATTAATATTTAGCCAGTCACTTATATTGCTTTGGTGTGTATTTACTTACTGTATCTCTCTGAAATCCGATATATTATCTCTCTTTGGACTTGTCAATACAAGTGTTACGCAGTTGTTAGGTGAGTCTTATATTCTGTATTTTGTAACTTACAGCCTACGCTCGAATGAATATTTGTTTATACTACAAGGGATACTTCCACAAATGTCAATGGACATACTATACTGTAAAGATACATCTGACTATGAATTTAAAGGCTTATGCAATTTTGGACTTATATCTTATGTAAGGATGATATTGATGTTGTTATACTGTTATTTAATATAATTGTTTTGTTGTATGGTATATAATCACAAATTGTAAATTAGAACAAATATTTTAATTTTTTTAAACTTGATTGTATACTAACTGCAAAACTTTTGTTGATTTTGTATTAAGTAATATGCAATGCGATGCGTAATTTTAACTTAAGACTAAAATTTACACTACAACGGAAACTCACGTATCCACTTATACATATTACGCAATTTTATGTGTTTGCTATATTTTATATTAATACCATAGATAGAAATATATGTCCCTATCTTATTATTTGTGTTTATTATATTTTATGAATATATTTTTTTCTTATTTGTTTGCGCTCTTAAGCACATAGATTTACACAGTTAAAAGGTGAAGTTTATTTAATATTCATTTATTATTTATTAACATTGATATAATATGTATTGCTATCTGTTTTATTTATTTACATGCTTGTGTCCAGCATAGTAGCTATCATTTTACTCATGTTATTTTATTTTGAAAAAGAAAACTATCAAACAATGGATATCTACAGTACAACCTTTTTCTATCAAAAAACTCGAGGGCTGCGTACTAAAACGTCAGAATTTTATCGTAACGTAATAAAATCTAAATATGAAATAGTTATAATTACCGAAACATGGCTTCACGGTGGTATTTTAGATTCATAGTTATGTGACAATAGTTTTCTTATCTTTAGAAATGATAGACCCACTATCACGACTGGTCGTGGTGTAATGATATGCATAAAAAAAAAGTTAAATGCCTCTCACCTCCCCGCCTGGTCTACCGGCTCCACAGAGCTTTTGTGGATCACGATACCCCGCTTAAGTGCAACAAACCATAATGTCTATGTACCAGCCACAAGTTAACTAGTTCATAATGTCAGGATGTCAAATAGAAACACGTCCCGCACGTAGTATTTTTTTAATGCAACTAACTTATAACCTAATGCATTTAAACAGAACGCAAGAATAAAAATGCTTTGAAAGCAAAATAATATAAATGTACGAGTGGCTCGTACATACTGCCACTGTCAAAAAGTGCAAAAAATTACAAAAAATAAAATATATATAACTGTATACAGTGTAGATTAAAATTCATAACAAAGCACGTAATAAAAAAAATGCGATGTAAATTAATAAAATAAATGAGAATGAAATGTAAACATTATGTGGTCCACATATTTCAATAAAAATAAAAACACATTCAATTCACTGCACCGCACACAAAGGTCATTTCTCAAATTCTATAGGCAATGGTCAAAATGCACTGTTCGGGTGAAGGTCGGCGAGTGGCTCTATCGACAGCACCACCACTGCCGCCGCTGTCGCCGCTCTGCCCCCGCTGCACAGTTATTGTTCTTATCGTTATTTAATTGACTGTTACAAATAGACTTCTGTATGTTTATGTTGTAGATTGGATGATTCGCATAACAAAGTAATTTATTTTGATTGAAGTTGAAACACTTTTGAATATCTTCGACTGTTTATGGCATAAAATATCCTTTCTTATGTTGAATGCTATGTAATTTGTGGCAGATTTTTCTCCATTTATCCATAATAGTCTTGCAATTCAGTCTTATAATGGTGACTATCGGACGAACATAGATTGCTTTGTTTTATCAAAAATCACACATACTTTGCCTGGGTCTTACGTGGATAAAAACTTAATACCTATACCTCCAGGTCTTACACTAGCAGATCCTACCTTTAATATACCTTCAGCTATCGATATACTTGTTGGTGCTGAGGTATTTTGGGACGTATTAATTTCAAATTCTATAGATTTAGGCAAAAATAAGCCTAAATTACAGTCTTCTAAATTAGGTTGGCTCATTTCGGGTTGCATATATCAACCTTGTCTCCATTCACGACCTATCTGTAATTTTCTTTCACACGAAGAATCTCAACAATTTACTCGCTTCTGGGAGCTCGATTCTTTCCGCATTCAATCACCTGATGATGGTTTCTCAGTTGAAGAACGCTCTTGTGAAAGGCTCTTCCAAGAAACTACGTATAGAAACGAGCAAGGCCAATTTGTTGTTACCATTCCATTAAAGTACTCACCTGACGCCTTAGGTGACTCTTACGCAATAGCCAAGAAACGTTTTTTATCACTAGAGACCAGGCTTGAGAGAGACTCTACTTATAAAGAAAAATACATAAGTTTTCTGCAAGAATATAGCACTCTCAATCATATGACTAAAAGTTCTAAATCATTTCAATCAAAATTCAATTATTTTATGCCACATCATGGCATTGTACGAGAGTCTAGTTCTACAACAAAACTACGCGTAGTGTTCGATGCTTCCACCAAAACGACATCGGGAAAGTCCTTCAATGACATTCAGATGGTCGGGCCTACTCTACAAGAGGATCTATTATCCATAATTTTGCGGTATAGACAACACAAATTTGTAATAACATGCGACATCGAAAAAATGTACAGAGCCGTCTTAATAGAGCCTTCTCAGCGCTCGCTACAACAAATTCTTTTCAGAGCTGATTCGTCACAATCCTTGCAGTGTTACACGCTTAACACAGTTACTTATGGCACCGCTTCGGCGCCATATTTGGCTACTAAGTGTCTTCTGTCCCTTGCTGATCAATGTTCAGACTCTAATGTTAGTAATAGCATTAAGAGAGACTTTTATGTAGATGACTATTTGAGTGGCGGCGATTCGATTGAGTCAGTCATTCAATTATGTAAAGGCGTCATCAATTCTCTCGAATCCGCTAACTTTAATCTGCGTAAGTTTCAGTCAAATAGTCCTGAAATACTAGAGTCATTTACTAACATTAGCACAGATTTGAACAACAAGACCTTAAACCTAAAAGAAACTTTACCGAGCAAAACTCTTGGTTTGTATTGGGACAGCAAATCAGACACTTTGTTATTTTCAGTAAATCTTAGCATTAATTCAAAAATAATTAGCAAGCGTATCATACTGTCTTTGATAAGCCAAATATTCGATCCTTTAGGTCTCGTGGGTCCATGCACTGTCCAGGCAAAGTTAATATTGCAGCAGCTGTGGGTTCTTAAATGTAATTGGGACGACGAAGTACCTACTGAAGTCGGAGCTCAGTTTATCGAATACATTAATTCACTTTCAGCCCTTAACTCTATTCGCATTCCTAGGTGGGTGTCTTGTACTAACCTCGCTGTAACTGAAATTCACACATTCACAGATGCATCCGAACGCGCTTACGGCGCTTGTGTTTATGTAAGGACAGTCGCAACAGATGGGGCCGTGTGTGTTCGCCTTTTAGCCTCCAAAAACAAAGTCGCGCCAATTAAGCCAACCACAATTCCACGTCTGGAATTATGTGGTGCTTTACTAGGTACTCGTCTCTATCTGAAGGTAATTAAATCACTTACTATTCAGTTTAGTTCCTGTTTCTTTTGGTGCGATTCGACCATCGTGCTAGGATGGCTTGCGAAACCACTGAGTCAACTCAATCAATTTGTCCGCAATAGAGTAAGCGAAATTCAGGACGCTACCCTCGGCCACACGTTTAGCTATGTGCCCTCGAAAAGCAACCCCGCGGATCTAGCTTCTCGGGGGGTGATGGCTGATCACATCATCTCGTCGACTCTCTGGTGGTCAGGTCCTCTATTTCTTCATGAAAAAGAAATAGATTTTCCTCCCTCTCCGAACAAACAGCTAACATTACCAGAATTATCTTTACATACATCTGAACTTAGTAATAATAACAATCTTATTTCTCTATTAATTCATAAAAAATCAACATTTACAAAACTTATTAGAATAGTCGCATTCATATACAGATTCATACACAACTGTAAATCTAAAAATAATCCACTATCGTCTTACCTTACCAAAACAGAATTAGAATCATCAAAAAATATTATTTTGCGGATTTCTCAGCAGGAAATGTTCCCTGAAGAATACACCATACTTAAAAACAATAAAACTTTACACAAGAAGAATAGATTAGTTAGCCTTTCACCGTTTGTAGATTCTCATAATCTTTTACGTGTGGGTGGACGTTTAAGTAATTCTAATTACACTTACGATGTTAAACATCCCATTTTACTATGTAGCAAACATTACTTGACTAGGCTCATATTTCAAAATTATCACAAAACTCTTTTCCATGCAGGGCCTGAGCTACTCCTAGCAAACGTTCGGTTAACCTACTGGCCTTTAGCAGGTAGAAACTTAAGTAAGCAAGTCGTGCGTAATTGTGTTCGTTGTACTCGACTTAAAGCTCAACCTATGCAAGTAGTCATGGGCAACTTACCTAGCGATAGGACTCAACTAGAGTATCCTTTTTTGAACACAGGTCTTGATTACGCCGGGCCAGTGCTGATAGCCGACCGCAAAGGCAGAGGTTGTAAACTTGTGAAAACTTATATTTGCGTTTTTGTATGCTTTGCAGTCAGAGCCGTGCATCTGGAACTAGTCTCCGACCTGACTAAGGAAGCTTTCCTTGCTGCCTTTAGTCGGTTTATAAGTCGTCGAGGCAAACCACAGCGAGTGTATTCTGACAACGGCACCACTTTCGTGGGAGCTTTTAACGAGCTTTCGCGTTTCCTACAGGTCTTTTCAAAAAATATAGAGTCTGATGTTGCCAATCAAGGTATCGAATTCAAGTTTATACCAGTGTATACCCCCCATTTCGGTGGCCTTTGGGAAGCAGCTGTAAAATCTACAAAACAATTATTAAATAGAGTCATGAGCCTCACTCACTTAAATTACGAAGAGCTTTCGACTTGTCTGATACAAATAGAAGCTATCTTAAACTCCAGACCCCTAACGCCTTTATCCACTGATCCTTCAGATTTAACTTATCTTTCACCATCCCATTTTCTTATCGGACGTCCTCTCACGACAGTCCCTCGTCCTCAAATGGCCGACACAGACATCCAGCGGCTGCCTCGCTACGTCCGCATAGAGAAACTGAGGCAACATTTCTGGCAGCGTTTCTCTAATGAGTACGTGTCTCTTCTACAGACTAAGCAGAAATGGCAGACAGGCATGCAAGAGCTGAAGACCGGAACAATGGTCGTCGTGCGAGAAGCCAATCTTCCTCCTCTTCTTTGGCTGCTGGGTCGAGTGGTCGCTGTTCATGCTGGATCAGATGGACGCAGTCGAGTTGCCGATATACGTACGAAGAAGGGCACCATAACACGTGCATATAACAATATATGCCCCCTTCCTGTATCATCTTCACAAGCATCTTGAAGCCTTACACTTCAACCCGGGGAGCCTGTTCCCGAGATCACATAGGGCCGCGTCATAGCTCGTCGAACCGGTCCAACGGCCGACCGGTTCCCCGCCCGCGCCGCCTGCCCGGGCCAACAGATCGCGTGAGCGAACCACCAGAGCACACGCACGCACTGGCCTTCCTTGTAAAACCTAACCAGAATACAGTCCAACAAATCGAAGCACTTGTTTTATTTAGTCAAGACCACCAGGAGGCTAAACTGGAGCTTGATACTCAGACAATAATTCAAGTTTTGAGGTTAATTGTGCTGCAACTTTTATTTTTCCATTTAACAAGCTTTTTGGAGTTTTTGTTTCATTTAATTATTTACCATTAATGTAACAACTCGTAGTGTATATCGATTATTAAAACTATACAGTCTGCTCTAGTTTGACAAACGGATCTGAACTAACCAAAGACAAGGCAGACAACAAGTTGCCAAAGACTCAATGGTACAAGCATACTATTTCATATTTTGGTTCAACATGGCAGAATATAGAAACGTCACCTCAGTGTTAATTGCTGGACTGTGTGTGTGAGCAGTTGCTTCATGAGGTGTAAAGTCGGATATCAACAATTGATTGAAAGGGATTATACGAAGATTATGACATCTGCGTATAATTTAAGTAGTATGATAATAGAGTTAAAGAATTAATAATGGCTATATCTGTTAATTGTATCTTATCTATGTGTTAATAATGTTTTGTATAATATTTTGTTTAAAGTTTTGTTTAAATTATTTTGAGTTAGGGATAATATGTCCATATTTTTAGATAAAGTATTGTAATTGTTTTGGGTTCTAGAGAAATATTCATTTCGACTGTTGTTGGTGTTACTCGATGGAATATAAAAAAGTTTATTTTTTGATCGACGCGGATGTCGGGGTACTTAAATAAAGGGGGGATATTAAACAAAGGAATTAAATTGGGACAGTCTAATCTTGAATGAACTATATCGTGTACGAACAGCACGTCTAATGAGTTTCTTCTACCTTCCAGTTTAACGAGACCGTAATCTTTGCATGACCCATTATAACGTTTGGTCTGCTTTTTAAATTTATAATTTAAATGTTTTATAAATGTTTTATAAATGTTGCTGAATATGTTCAATGTGACCAATATATTTTTGGTATTGTTGGTTCTAAATAACGCAAGCAAATTCTAAGTGGTGTAAAACACCATTCTGAGACACTTAATATCCTGAAAAGGATAGCACACCAAGATCCTTATAAGCTTTATCAATGGCAGCGTTAATGTGCGTAGCAAATGCTAGTTTATGGTCTAACAAAACACCCAAATCGTGGACTTCTTGGACGCGCTGAATATTCTGTCCATTAATGCTATAGTTATAAATTATTGGTTTAGATTTCCTAGTAAATGTTATTTGGACACATTTTTTTGGTATTAACGGTAATTCTATTTTTAACATAATATTCGATTAGGTCATTGAAATCTTCTTGTAAATGTTTGCAGTTTTCCAATGAGTTAATGTTGAAGAAAATATCAAAAATCATCAGCATACAGGAGGTATTTTGAGTTCTAAAAGCAAGCATTGATATTATTAAGAAAGGCATTATAAAGCGATGGTCCAAGGTGTGATCCCTGAGGAACACCTGAGGGTATTTGGATATAATTAGATCTGTGACCTCCAATGGTTTCAGCTTGCCGCCTGTTAGTAACATAGGTTATCCACCTGAACAAATCTCCACGTATACCCAACGTGTGCAACTTACTTAACAGGATGACATGATCTATACGATCGAAGGCTTTTTCGGAATCTGTGTAGATCACGTCAACCTGAGAGCGCTGATCCATATGACGCAAAGTATAGTTCAAAAACTCAGCTAAGTTCGTATTTACCGATCGTCTTTATAAGAAGCCATGCTGGTTATTAGCGAGATTGTTTGAAGTTGTTATATATTTTGCACCGTAAACCAGTTTTTCAAATTATTTAGGAATTATATGAAGTTTTGATATTGGCCTATAATTGAAAATAATTGATTTTGATCCTTTCTTGTAGATTGGAACTATGTGGGCTTCTTTCCAAATATTTGGAAAGGTTCCTTCCTTTAGAGATCTTTGGAATAGGATGAATATTGGTAAATAAATTGTATTAATGCAATTAGTAAGGAAGATGGTAGGTAAACTATCACTTCCTGCCCCTTTCTTAGTGTTTAATTCTTTAATATACGTCTTTCTCACTGAGTAGAACTGTATGCGTATACCCGTTATCTCCAGTAGATGGGAGATCATGAGTGAATTGGGTGCAACAAACATTTGCAGGCTGAAACATATCACTAAAAAACTATTAAAGCCTTCACAAATACCAAAATCCATAGCGTTTTTGGATCCCTCGTGATTTTAGATATTCATTATAACATTGTGCTTCTAAAGCTTTTATTCTAGATCTTAAGAGTGAAAAGACATTATAATCTCTAGAATTCATAAATCGCTTCCAGTTAAAGTGCGCCTTTGACTTTTTTTTAATGGTTTTTATTAAAGCTTGTAAATCTCGCTTTTCTAATTCTAAGGCTGGATGAAATGTGTCCTCTTTAACGAGCGGATCGCAAGATGTCTTGATATGCACATGAAAATTGGAATAAACAAGATCCAAGATGTTACCCTGGATGTTTGGGAATGTATTGTATTGTTGTAGGCCTAATACGTTAAATTCATCTATCATATGTTGAGATACCTCTTGAGTGCGTGTATACCTGTGCAGTCTATACAAGGCAAGTTAAAGTCCCCTATCACCATGACCAAATCATCTGGATTTTCATTTATTACTTTACTAATGGAGTTGATAAGGTTAGTAATGTTTATATGTTGGTCGGACCTACCGCCTGGAATATAAGTAACACAGATATGGACTGTACGAGTCATTCGTACATTTATATTATTTTGCTATCAAAGTATTTTTGTTCTTGCATTCTGTTTAAATGCATTAGGTTATAAGTTAGTTGCATTAAAGAAATACTACGTGCGGCACAAGTACTGTTTCTATTTGACATCCTGACATTATGTACTAGTTAACTTGTGGCTGGTACATGTTTTGGTCCTTCGCCTATGTACCTCGCGCATTTTATGGATTGCAGTTTATTTTCGCATTTTTTTGACAGTGCATTATTCAGTGACAGTGAGGTTTTATCAATTCGTGACAGTTTATTTTTAAATTTTTTTAACAGTGCATTTGCAAACCTTGTTAAGTGATATCTAATATTTTGTGACAGTTTAATTACATTATGTGGCGTGGCAGCGATGTTTTATTGACTTTGTATGTACATCTACCTGCCTGGTGTAACCTTTTGACAGTCTTCTGCTGGTAGTGGTACCCTGGTGGACACACCACTGTTCCTTGACAACTGCATCTATGGCCATCGGTATATCTTGGTTGCAATTAGCCAAGTACCGGCTGACATTCTGCATCTACGACTTACGAGGAAGATCGTTTCATTTTACTGAAATTGACAATGGACGCTATTATTCTGTGTCAAAAGCAACTCATCGAATCTATTGACCAAATTAACATTAACTTTAAAAAGGATCCTGCACGTAGAACAACACCGGAACATACAGCATAGAAACTACAAACACTTGACAAATTATTTGACGATTTTTTATTTAATCATGAGCAATTGCAATCATACTCTGACAAATCACATGAATATTTCGTGAAAAATATGTATGGTCAGTTGAAAGACTTTTATGACATTACTAGGGATATGATCTCTAATTTTTCTAATGCCGGAGAAGGAAGTAGTAAACCTGATCGCGGCATACAAGCTGACCCAAAAGTGTTAGATCCCATACGACAGCAAAAAACTAACTTTCGTGCCTTTCAAAGGATAGTATCGAACTGCAATGTAGGTGAAATTTTTGACAAGTGGGAGGTAGAAGATAAACTACGGAACTTACAATCCCGTTGGAGTAACATTGACAGCATTCATTGGCAAATTGACAACATCTTAGAGGGCCCAGATGAGATTTATGAAGGACAGTACACGCATTATGAATCTATGTTTGAAGAAGTTAAGAAATCCTTGAATAAAAAGTTATTGTCTTCAACACATTTGCAGCAAGCAACTCCGCAATTAGACCTACCAAGTTTTTCTGGAAACTATACGTAATGGCCTACGTTTCTTGATTTATACCGGGAATCTATTCACAATAATAACAATCTATCTAAATCACAAAAAATGGAACATTTAAAAAGGAAACTAAGAGAGGAGGCTGAAAATCTCGTTCAGCATTTACATATTTCTTCTGAAAATTATGACACAGCATGGAACATAATTAATCAACGCTATAACAACACAGAACTTTTATTTACGAAACGAATAGAAATATTTCTCAATCAACCAAATATTAATAGGCAGACATCATTCGAATTAAAAAGACTTCATGACCAGCACTGAATGTATTAATGCAGTAAAGAACTTGGGGGTGGATACTTCTACATGGGGTCCCCTACTTGTTCATCTTATTTCGAAGAAATTCGACCCTGACACTTTACGTGATTTTCAAGAGGCTAGACACGATCCTCGAGAATTACCGGCATTTGAAGAAGTCTTATCATTTTTGGAGACTAAATTTACAGCACTTGAACCCTTAAACAGAAAAGTAGAGTCATTAATTACCAAATTGAAATACACGAAACCTACAACAACAAATTATATTCCCACGAGAAGAGAATTTAATAAAAACAACAGTAATTCTAAACAGAATATCACAATCTGAATGTGAACCAAGCATATCACACCAGTATCAATTCCACAAAATGTCCTGTATACAGTTTTAGTCATGCACTCTTTCAGTGCAAGGAGTTCGGGAATATGACACTTCGTGAGAAACAAAACGTTCTATCAAAGAACAAAGTTTGCAACAAGTGCCTTTATGTGCATGAGCTTAACGTATGCAATTCTAATAAGCGGTGCAAAATATGTAACCAAGCACATTATACTACGATACATGATATTTTTGTTTCAAGCGACCGTTCCCACACTTCAACTCGTCAACAACAGCAGCTACCGAGAAATGTTAGCCACGTGCAAAATTCTGACGACGAGATACTGTTGACAACTGTGAAAATACAAGTAAAAGCAAGTGATGGTTCATACCTAACTATGAGAGGACTACTGGATCAAGGTTCTCAATCTACATTAATTACAGAAAATGCAGTACAAAGATTTATATTGCAAAGGCAGCAGTTTAATGCATCAATATCCGGCATAGGTACTTTATCAAATAAAATAAGAGGAAAGGTTCAGCTTATTTGCAAATCAATAAATGACAACTTTGAATTTAGTACGGATGCTTTGATTTTGTTAAAGGTTATAAATACCTTCCCAGCAACTCGTTTGAAAAGAAAAGATATGTACATTTATAAAATATTTGGTTAGCAGATCCTGATTTCAACATTTTTAGCCAAATTGACATTTTATTTGATGCAAAAGTTTATTCTGACATTTTAACAACAAACTAAGCTAGGCTACACAACAAACTAAGCTAGGCTGGATCTTATCAGGAAACGTTACAAGAACTTTCAAAAATTTCACATGTAGTTCTTTTGTCAAAGCTTAAGAATATCGGTATACACGGTGACCTTCTAAGATGGCTTGAATCTTATTGACGAGATCGATGTCAAGCCGTAACAATTAAAGGCTATACCTCCACATTTATTCCTGTCACATCTTGGCCCCCTTTTATTTAATATATTTATAAATGATGTAACAAAAAATATAATCACCAATATCTTACTTTACGCTGATGATCAAAAAGATTTTTCCACTAAACTATTAATGATTATAACCATTTGCAAAAAGATTTGAATACTCTCAGTGAATATAATTCAAAACATGGTCCTTTTTTCAATATAGATAAATGCTATATTGTAAGTTTTTCGAATAAGAAAAAGTTATTAATTATGATTACAAATTAAATGGACAATCAATAAAAATAATTTATGAGGTTCGTGAATTGGGGATATATTTAGATAAAGAACTTAACTTTAAGTCGCATATTGTTAGAGTTACTAGTAAAGCGTATAAAATGTTAGGATTCGTGCTTCGCCAAGGTAAGGAATTTAAAAATCTTCATACATACTTAATTTTATATAATGCTTTTGTAAGATCACATCTTGAATACGCTTCTACTGTATGGAGCCCAAATTATAAAGTACATAAAGACTCTATTGAACGTATACAAAGAAAATTTGTAAGTGTATTAAGATTTAGAATAAAAAATATGGATAACCAACTGAAAATGATATCTTTAGAAGAACGCAGAAAACAGAGAGACATAATATTTTTGTATAAATTACTTCACAGCTTGGCTGATTACCCTATCTAGTTAGTCAAATTGGTATTCGTTGCAAACGACCTTCGTCCCGCAACACAGATTTATTTGAAGTACCGTTTGCACGTACAAACTATAATAAATATAAATTTTTGATTCGCACCACTAATTATTATAATAAGCAATTTAATAATGAAGATATATTTCACCTCACATTTTCACAATTTAAACAAGCTGTATGTTTTAAGTAATAGTTTTATATTCTTTAGGTATATTTTTTCACCTTCTTTTATAGTTTTTGTTTTATGATTTTATGTTTTGTTTAAAACTTCTCCAATCTGCTGCCGATAAGCTAAAATAATTGAACATCATTGGAAACTTCTTTGGCTTTTGTGTTACCAATTTGTATTTTATTTTCAAGTATTGGCTGTTTGTTTTCCTTTACTTCAAATAAATAAACATATAATTGCCATGTTGTTTGAAATAATTATGATGACGTTAGTAGATTTTGGGAATTGGAGGATTTGCAAGAAAATGACAGTAATAAACTGACAGAAAGTGAGCAATTTTGTGAGAACTATTATATTTCTACAACTAAAAGATTGTCTAATGGAAAATACAAAGTACGTTTGTCCATGAAGCTGAACTTTAAAGAACATCTCGGTACTTCTAAACAAAAAGCAGTTGCCCAATTTACGTCGTTAGAACAGAAACTTCGCAAAAATGAACAGTTACAACGCGACTACAGTCAATTCATGGAAGAATATACATATACAGTTGGAACATATGAAGGAATGTGGAAAGTACTCGAACGAAATAAGGTGTTATCTACCTCATCGTGACGTATACAAATAAGACTCTACAACCACGAAATTAAGAGTAGTATATAACGCTTCCTCAAAAACCTCTAGTGGCTATAGCTTAAATGATTTAATGGAATCTGGACCTAAATAACAGCAGGATATTCAAGAATTATTAATTTAATGGTGTTTATTCAGATACGATTACTCAGCCGATTGTGAAAAAATGTACAGGATGATATTATTGCATAGCGACGATCAAAATCTACAACAAATTATTTGGAGACAGAATAGTGATGACATTTTACGCGAATACAAGCAATGTACACTTACCTATGGGATGAGAGCAGCCCTATACTTAGCTATGCGAACAATGAAGCAGTTATCAATTGATGAAGCAGCAAATTTTCCATAAGCAGTTAAAATGTTAGAGAATAACAGTTATGTAGATGATTTATTATCAGGAAGTAATAGTATAGAAGAAGCGAAGCAAGCAACAAAGCAACTAATAAGCATGTTTGAAAAGGCTGGATTTAATTTAAGAAAATGGTGCAGTAATACTACCGAATTGCTAAAAGATTTAAATCAAGATCAAATTGATCCCGCATTTATCGATTTCAGGTATGCAAACTCAACAAAAACGTCGGGGCTAAGATGGAACGCTGAAGAAGATTTTTTTTCAGTTTCAAAATGAAATTGAGTTTGAAATAAACAAAGAATACATGACAAAAAGGGAAATGTTATCTCAGATTTCCAAAATATATGATCCACTTGGATGGCTATCCCCATTGACAATCAAAGCCAAATTAAAATTTCAACGTGTGGGGTCCACAGGTATTGACTGGGATCACAACATACCTGGTTTATTACAAAAAGAGATTACTGACAAATTAAAAGACCTAAAAAATTATTGATATTATAAAAATACCCCGATGGTTGGGATCCTCTGATAAAACTATCGAGCTACACGGTTTTGCAGATTCATCAGAAAAAGCCTACGCATGTAGCGTGTACTTAAAAACTAAAAATGAAAGCGGACAGACTACGATAAAATTAATTGCAGCAAAAACAAACTAGGCACCTGTAAACAAAACATTGACTTTACCAAGGTTAGAATTATGCGCAGCTCAATTACTAGCAAAATGAATGAATAAAATAGTACTTGCACCTAAAATCGACTGCGTCAATATTTATGGGTGGACTGACTCAATGATCACTCTAGGTTGGATTGTAGGAGAAGAAACAAGATGGACAACGTTTGTTGCAAATAGAGTAAAATTCATAAAAAGTATTATTCCAGCATCTTGTTGGCAGCATACGCGTTCCGAAGATAACGCAGCAGACTGCGCCACCAGAGGGTTGATATCACAATACAAATTTTTCCATTTGGTGGGAAGAGCCTGAATGGCTTAAGTATGACATACAAAAACAATCAATAGAAAACCAGCAACTTGAAAAAGAAACAAAAAGGTGTTTGCAACAAAGTAACATAGTACAAACAAACGAACCACAGTTACTCATCGAGCTATTAAATAAACATAGGACATTGACACGCGCCGTGAGAGTACAATGTGGGGTGTTGCGTTTCATAAATAACTTACGCGATAAGCGTACTGCCAATAAAAGTAATTATTTAACGACAACAGAGATTAAGCAAGCTCAACGATCATTCATAAAAGCAATTCAATTAGATTATTTTAGTGAAGACATTTCAAAATTAAAACGAGAAAATAACATTACCTAGTTGTAAAAGTAACATTCACACCCTAAATCCATTTCTTGACAAACATGATATTTTGAGAGTTGGCGGAAGATTGCAGAACGCAGATACGACATATGATTGCATGAATCCAATACTGATACCACATAACTCAGTTTTGACAAATTTATTAATATAAGAAGCTCATAAAATGACCTTGCATAGTGGACCATCATTGACATTAACATACCTACGCACTAACTATTGGATAGCCGGAGGAATGAGAGTTGTGAAAAGAGAAATAAGACAGTGTGTAACATGTCGCAGGTTCAGTTCAGAAAAAATACTCAGCAAATGGCCAACTTACCGAAATCCAGAGCCGTTTACGCACAGAGGTATAGATTTTACTGGATATGTTGACATTAAAGCGAATAGTGGCAGAGGAATTCAAGTGACAAAAGGCTATATTGCTGTGTTTGTTTGTTTTAGTAATAAGGCCATCCATCTAGAATTGGTATCCCACTTGTCGACTCAATCATTTTTACCAGCCTTTAAACGCATGTGTTCGAGGAGAGGCCTTCCGAAGCATGTGTATACAGATAACGGAACTAATTTTGTCGGTGCGAGTAAAGTTTTGAGAAGAGAGTATTTGAAAGCTATCAACAACAATGAATTTTTAGATGACATGAGTAATTTGGGAGTGACATGGGATTTTAACGCACCACTGTGGCCTAGCGCAGGTGGACTGTGGGAAGCTGCTGTGAAAAGTGTTAAACATCATCTGAAACGTATTATTGGCGAACAGAAATTAACTTACAAAGAGTTTTACACTTAATTGACTCAAATAGAGGCGTGTCTTAATTCACGACCTTTATATAGGATGACAGAAAATATAGAAGACGGTTACTGAACGCCAGGGCATTTTCTGATTGGCAGCCCATTACTATCACAGCCTTTGACGACTACCGATGAAAATATTAATTTGACAACTCGGTGGCGACTTATTGAGAAAATGCAGAAATCTTTTGGAAGAAATGGTCTACTGAATACTTACGACAATTACGCGCCAGTTATAAATGGAATCACCCTACAGAAAACCTAAAGATAAATGACATTGTGCTCGTAAATGATGAAAACTTACCTCCCTCTAAATGTTCTTTAGCAGAAGTTCACGAATTGCACCCAGGCCGAGATGGCCATGTCAGAGTGGTTACCCTGAAAACTTCAACCGGATTGACCAAACGACCTGTAATAAAACTAACCCCTTTGCCTATTGAAAATAATCAACCATTGTTAGTGCCAGATAACGTTGACACCATCCCTACCAAAAACCAAAGACGTGGAATTAAAATACCGAGTTATATCACATTAATACTGCTTTTATTATTTGCATTCATAGCACCTTCATGTCAGAGAACAACCATTTCTACTTTACCTAAAAATAGCACTCTTTACTTTGACAAAATAGCAGACCTAACCATTATTCAAGACGAATGGAAAATTGTTTTATATTATAACATGACAACCTACTGGGAAAGCATTGACAACATTAAATTATACATTACACATTTTAAAGAATTTAGTCACAAGGAGAAAAAGTATACGCCTATAATTACTCAACTGGAGCATGAATTGTCAGAACGTTGTTTGATAACTTCATGACATTATGAAGTTATCAAACAAACCATTGTCACGATCTAAACGAGGATTAATAAATGGTATTGGACGGTTGGGGAATTTTTTGTTTGGCGTTTTGGATGACACTTTTGCAGAGAAATATGAAATTGACATAGAAACTATAGGAAAAAATGAATATCATCTGTTAAAAATGCTCAGCAACCAAGCTACTATATTGGAAGCCGAGAATAATATAGTGAAAAGAAATGAAGCTATTATAATGAAACAATTTACATTTATCAACAAACACCTCAAAAACGTATCTCACCAGATTGACACATTGAATAGAATTATTCACAATTTCGACATAGTTACAACCGCATTTTCTGCTAGCATAATTTTGACAAACCTAAGAAGAATATAAAATACTATTTGAAATACCTAATTGACACCATTACGGAAACCATTAAGAAAAAATTGACACTCACTTATTGTCACCGAATCAACTGCAAAATCAATTAAACTTAATTGCAAGTAAATCCATACTCTTACTCAGAATAGATGTGCATCACAGAAAAGTTCCTGATTATGGAAGTAAAAATACCGTTGCTCTTAAGGGGTATCTTTGAAGTTGACAAGATTATACCATTACCGTGGATAAATGGAGAAAAATCTATTTATAATATACCTGCCACAAATTACATAGCATTCAACATAAGAAAGGATATTTTATGCCATAAACAGTCGAAGATATTCAAAAGTGTTTAAACTTCAATCAAAATAAATTACTTTGTTATGCGAATCATCCAATCTACAACATATACATACAGAAGTCTATTTGTAACAGTCAATTAAATAACGATAAGAACAATAACAATCAGCGCTATTGTCGGTCGACAATCAAACCACGCAGCGACACCTGGCGTAAGTTACCCGGTACGGAGGCGACGCTGGTGGTGGCGAATGGCTGTTCTCGTGTTGCCAGGAATGCACCGTGCGCATTTTGTGTATGCATGAGTTATCTACTGAGCAATTAAAAGGAAACGGAGTAGTCAACGTGGCGCCTGGATGCATGATAAAAGGCGATACGTTTACAATTTATCCAGAGTATGAATATGAAAACCGGATTTATTTACAAACTTATTAACTTAACCCTATCAGGTGCAGTCTAAATCGATTCTGAAAGAGATCATAAACTCCTCCATATATGACAACGTAGTAAATAATATTGAAGACCATCAAGAAATGTTTCACACTATAAATGAACAAATCAACTTACTCAAGTCTCAAGATTCACAAATGATTCAAAACAAAGAGTCTCATAATATTACAATGTACGCTATTTTGGGTATAATCATAGCAGTTGGGATCGCGTATGTCGTGTACCGTATAAGAGTTCAGTGGCGGCGCTGTGCAGCGGGGGCAGAGCGGCGACAGCGGCGGTAGTGGTGGTGCTGTCGATAGAGCCACTCGCCGACCTTCACCCGAACAGTGCATTTTGACCATTGCCTATAGAATTTGAGAAATGACCTTTGTGTGCGGTGCAGTGAATTGAATGTGTTTTTATTTTTATTGAAATATGTAGACCACATAATGTTTACATTTCATTCTCATTTATATTATTAATTTACATCGCATTTTTTTTATTACGTGATTTGTAATGAATTTTAATCTACACTGTATACAGTTATATATATTTTATTTTTTGTAATTTTTTGCACTCTTTGACAGTGGCAGTATGTACGAGCCACTCGTACAATTATATTATTTTGCTTTCAAAACATTTTTGTTCTTGCGTTCTGTTTAAATGCATTAGGTTATAAGTTAGTTGCATTAAAGAAATACTACGTGCAGGATATTGTTTCTATTTGACAGCCTGACATTATGTACTGGTTAACTTGGTACATGGACATTATGGTTTGTTGCACTTAAGGGGGGTATCGTGATCCACAAAAGCTCTGTGGAGCCGGTAGACCAGGTGGGGCGGTGAGAGGCATTTAACTTTTATTTTATGCATATCATTACTCCACGACCCGTCGTGATAGTGGGTCTATCATTTCTAAAGATAAGAAAACTATTGTCACATAACTATGAATCTAAAATACCACCGTGAAGCCATGTTTCGGTAATTATAACTATTTCATATTTAGATTTTATTACGTTACGATAAAATTCTGACGTTTTAGTACGCAGCCCTCGAGTGTTTTGATAGAAAAAGGTTCTACTGTAGCTATCCATTGTTTAATAGTTTTCTTTTTCAAAATAAAATAACATGAGTAAAATGATAGCTACTATGCTGGACACAAGCATGTAAATAAATAAAACAGATAGCAATACATATTATATCAATGTTAATAAATAATAAATGAATATTAAATAAACTTAAACACCTTTTAAGTGTGCAAATAAATAAGAAATTAATATATTCACAAAATATAATAAACACAAATAATAAGATAGGGACATATATTTCTATCTATGGTATTAATATAAAATATAGCAAACACATAAAATTGCGTAATATGTATAAGTGGATACGTGAGTTTCCGTTGTAGTGTAAATTTTAGTCATAAGTTAAAATTAAGCATCGCATTGCATATTACGAAACACAAAATAAACAAAAGTTTTGCAGATAATATACAATCAAGTTAAAAAAAATTAAAATATTTGTTCTAATTTACAATTTGTGATTATATACCATACAACAAAACAATTATATTAAATAACAGTATAACAACATCAATATCATCCTTACATGAGATATAAGTCGAAAATTGCATAAGCCTATAAATTCATAGTCAGATGTATCTTTACAGTATAGTATGTCCATTGACATTTGTGGAAGTATCCCTTGTAGTATAAACAAATATTCATTTGAGCGTAGGCTGTAAGTTACAAAATACAGAATATAAGACTCACCTAACAACTGCGTAACACTTGTATTGACAAGTCCAAAGAATGATAATATATCGCTTTTCAGACAGATACAGTAAGTAAATACACACCAAAGCAATATAAGTGACTGGCTAAATATTAACAAGCAATTTCATATTAACCACTTAAGAATATATAAAAACATAAAACATAACTCTATACTCAATAAAGTATGTAGGATGTACTTAGTGAAATGAAGACAGGGGTACAGGTTGACGTGATCTACACGGATTTTGAAAAAGATTTCGACCGTGTGGACCATGTCATCCTGTTACAGAAACACCAAGAAGTAGGTATATCCGGTAAGCTTCTGATGGCTAGATTTTTACCTAAGAAATCGAAGCCAGGTAGTTGTAGTCGGTGGGTATCGCTCTGATTTAGTTACTGTGCCCTCTGGGGTACCTCAAGGGTGAGTGCTAGGTCCGTTACTCTATTCTATTTATTTATATGACATAGAAAAATATATTATCCTTTCTAATTTAATTGTGTACGCAGATGACATTAAAATTTATAGTATAATTAATAACTTGACCGATAGCAACAATTTACAATCCGATCTTGACCAACTTTACAACTATTTCTGTACTAATTGCATCAGTATAAATGTAGTAAAATGTGCGCACATAACCTTCACTCGTAAAAAAACCCATTGCTAACTACCTACAAGATAAATGACAGTTTTATCCCTAAAGTTAATCTTATCCGCGATATTTGGACGATAAAAGCCGTTGGGTAAAATTCCCTCAATCACAGGCTTTCTACTAGTATTTCTAATTAAACATGTATAATGTGCCTGTTTGTTCGTTGAGTTCTTCGTCCCCAATTAATGTCTACAGCGTAATTTTTACTAAAATACAACTTTTTACGGCAGCGTCGAGTGAGTGGTCATTCACTTCCCTCTAATATGGTTAAGGAGGGTGATGGCTGGATCCCTGGTCGTTGATGGGATAGTTGGGGAGAAGAAAACTTGCCGAGCTAACGGAGGTTTTTTTTTTCAGTCATGCTAGCCTAACCTAACGTCCAAAAGAACAAGAAATTGTCAACGTCGAGAAATAAATATTTAAAGTTGAATTTGAACTGATGGCTAGCTAAACAAAATAAGCGTACTCGTCAAAAAGATAGATCATGTTGAAATTTTAGTGAACCTTTTTTTTAGGCTATTGGAATACCATACATACTTGTTAATTACCCATACGTTCTCTCGCTTAGTTTTTGGGGTTTTTTACCCTCTCTTTTCAATGGACACTTTACTAGACTGCTCTATCTTTCAATCATGGCATATGTTGTTCATATAGCATTAAAGTTGAAAGAGGTTTAAATGCATAGTTAACAATAAATCGAATAAGGCTGTCAGACTAAGCAGCAAAGAAAAAACCATGTCAAAAAGAATTACAAGCACTGTGTTTACAACGTTCTCTGCTTATAGCAATGAACTTTCTCCGGCAAGCTTCCTCGATACTCAATTGACATATTTTATCCAAAATCTTGATAAAGACATATTATCACATATCTCAGAAATTAATTCTTTGCAGCGTTATGAGTCGTCTTAAACTTTCCATCAGCAGCTTGTTTCCCAGCGCATGCATTTGTTATTTGTTGACTAACTCTTTATGTCTCACTGAAACCTAAAAAATCCTCGGTATATTCTTGTAATCTGAAAGGTTTTCCTTAGAATCAGGCTTATCTTCCGTTCATACATATTAAGTTGTCTTGATTTGTTACACATCAGACTCGGTTTGTGTGCGGACTTGTTCGCACGTCAATCGCCGTCGCTCTTGCGCTTTCTAGTCCCCGCACTAGTTGAGTACTCCCAATTCCATACCGTCGTTTTCACGACGTGTAGTCTCTAGCACTCGTACCGTAGTTTCCTATATTCATAGGACCGTCTTTTCAACATCGTTGCCTGCAGCTCGTCGTCGCTGATCTTCGGCGCCGTCGCCGCTTCGGCAAGCTCTGCGTTCCAGGACTACGAGTCGTCGTAAGTACTCCGTGAACAGGTGGATACCTCACGTTAGCCAAAACCTGTTAGCGTTCCCCGGTGAGCTTTATTGGCTGTCCAGGCCGTAAGAAACAGGAAGTCCCGATCCCATTGCACTGGGCCTTTCCCAGGGTGACGGAATAGTGCTGCCCGAATTAGGGGCAGCACTCCGTGTCATCCCCGTACCGTGGGTAGGGAGGTTTAGGAAGTTAGTCTTCGTTGGTAAGTTCATAGTATATAGTATATTTACATATTGTTGTCCCTCCCCAACCCCTCCATTATGGATCCGCAGTTTGCAAAGCACCTTGCAGGGTTCTTTACTTCCATCGCGGATCAGCGGATTGAAATCCCCCAGAAATTTCTCCATGTTCCTGTCAATATAGGCACACCCGCCGCCCCTCAGGCTACCCAGGTCCCTCAGACCCCTCTGGTCCTAGACCTTCCCACGTCTCCCACCTCCAGTGACATGGGGTGTGGAACGGACGCCCCTCGCGCCGTAAGCGCACCGCTCCCAAGAGCGCACCCGCGATCGAGTTATCCTCAGATCATTCATCCTCGTTAAGAAGCGCTCTAAGAAGCGCTCAAAACAAGCCCCGGCGTCCTCAACACCCACCCTGGTGACTTCAGTCTTCAACGTCCGCTACCCCGCCAGCTACCTCACCCGCCCCGGCCCCACTAATGTCACTCAAAGTCACTCCACCTCATAACTCAGTTCCAATCCTAAAATACAAAGTTTGTTTAGTTTAGGGGTCAGAGACTTCACATAAGCTTGTAACCTTTTCTGACTTAATAAAAAAGTTATTATTATTATTAATCAAGCGTCAGGTCTTACCACCCGTTTTCCTTCGGGAAAAGGGAAAATGGTCCGAGGTCTCAACATTGTGCAAAGAGCACAAGATCCATTACACCCGAGCGACCAACTCGGGTGAATCTATCAAAATTACCGTCTCGTCGTTAGACGATTTCCGAGCCCTAACTAAGCTCCTCACCGGTAAGCAATATGCTTACCACACTTAAGCTCTCTCGGAAGAGCGTAAGTTCAGAGCGGTACTCAGGGAAGTCCCGTTCGAATCATTGAACGAGGCTATCGGCCAGTCCGGCCACACCGCAATTTACAGGGGCTGCCCCCGTGCCCCCCGTTCCATACGTTTCAACTCTAAGAGGGCGGCATCTACGCAGGCCCCGCCCCTTACTCAGGCTAACTTTCCGCCGATTCGTAGCCGGGTTCCTCCGACTGCAAAGCCTACGCAGCCCAAACCTGCTCCCGAGAACTGGAGACTGCGCCACGCTGCATGCCCGAATCCCACCCCGGCTCCTCGCCCATTCAATCCTACATCCCAACCCTCGCTATCAGACGATATGCGTATCGTTTGCGAAGCGATTAAAAATGTGGATGTTAGGAAAATTTCAGTTTCGGCCCGCAAACTTAAGGCTTCACGTTCGCCTATAGGGCGACTCATAGCTTTGGCAGAGCATAGTTAGTAGGTAGTAATTGGGGCTTCTGGATCACAAGAGCTCCAGACGCCCCAATTTCAACCTTTCATCTATTCAAGCTTTCAACTAAGTATTCAATTATTCATTCATTCAAATTATTCATGACGTGACAAGTTTTCAACCTCTTGATAATGAATGAACTGTTAAAATGTATCCACTTCCTCCTTATTATCACTTTTAAATCATTGTTATATTCAAGTATTGGTAGGTACTACATCGAAGAGTAAGAGGTATGTACTCACTCCTATACGCAAAACTTTAATATGATTATTCAAAATTATAGAAGGGATTTGTGAAGATAAAGAAAAAACAATCTTTTTAAGCGTAATTTATTTGTTACAAAAAACTTTTACAATACATTATTTTCTAAACACCACTTTTTTAAACAGCAAACCTTTTTTAATGCACATAATATTCTTATGATACACACAACAAAATATGTCTGGAGAAATTAAATAAATACTATATAATTTCATAAAATTAGGACAGTTTCTATCTTCTAAATTAAACTCCTTGTCAGTTATAAGCATACTTTTTAACCATGAAACCTTTTCAGAATCTTTTACAAAAATTTTCTTATCTTTCAAAAATTGTTTTACAATATTAAGACCTACGTTGTACGGAACAAACCCTTCATTCCACAGTATTCCTCTATTCTTTTCTATCCAAGCTACTTGTAACCGCTCCTTTTTTTTAAATCATAAAAAGGGAACGGTGGCTTTATTGAGTATGCCAAGATTTGATTTTCAGATAGCACTGCTATTTCTTTTAATATAAAAGTTTTATCCTCACTTTTAAAACCTTGTACATCCACTATAACATTCATGATAATTTTCTGACGATGTTGCTTAAGGGTCTGTATTCAAACAGCCGATCATTAATAATCAGACAGTAAGCAGTTGTATTATCAGGTATATCTGTTGAGCTTTCAATTTCTATCCGTACATCAATAGGACCGGTTTTTATTGTATCGTTTTGTCTTGAGCAATCAATCACAAGTAAAGGAGCTTCTTTTTTGAACGAATGTAAATCTAGAAGTGGATCGCTCCTAGAAGTGTTGTAATATGACTGACGAAAGTTAGCGTACATTTCATATAATATACTGTATTTATTGTCACCAAATTTCAGATTCAATGAGTCATATGAATAGTATTGTGAATTTAAAAATAATTTTATAATAGTAACTTTACAATGGTTAAATATTGAACAACTTGTCGATACATTATCTTTTCTGTTGGTTTGTAAACCAACAATAACAAATCTTGGTTTCTCTATTTGAGATGCAGTTTTAACTGACCAGGAATGTTTTGTTGTTTTAGGTAGTGCTGGGTACTCATATAAGTCCCAGTTTCTAAAGGCCAATTAAATAGCTCGATCTTTTTCTAAAAACTTTAAGAGAGATAATCTTTCACGATCAGAAACTTTAACGTGAGGAACCCGCCATTGGATTTTTTGTATATCTAATTGCATGGTTTCATTTTTATCCATTATTACAGAGTTCAAAGCGGATCTGGCTCTTTGCAAAATTAACTCATGTCTACAATTTACTATTATTTTATTGTAATCTTCTGAAAAACCTAATAATTTATTTAGTAGCACAATAACACTAAAGCAACCACTTTTATGTTTGATCTCATTAATATTCCATCCCCATACAGCTGCAGCTTTACTTTCTCCATCGTTCATAGAAACAAAGGATTTCATAGTTGTCGTGATTCCAGCATTTTTGATGCGATCTATTTCAATACCATTTAGTTCATATCGTATGTCTTGAAATAAAAATGTAAATGGATTATTTATAAATTTAACATCCTTTTCAGTAATTTTTCCTGATGTATCTTTAGAGAATACACTTACTCTTCCTTCGATATAGATGGAACTAGCTGATGGTAGTAAATATATGTCTTGCTGATGAATAGGGATTCGAATTTCATCACTTTCTTTGAAATTATTATTATTAGGATTGTAACTATGAATTTCAAAGCTTTCGATAGAATTATCGTGTTGAGGTGAATCGTTGATTTGAAGCATTTTCATAACTTAAATCCAAGAGCACGAAGAAATTCCTTATTGCTTTTTGTTATTTTTTTTTACGGCAGAGATCCGTCTTATTCCTTTTGATATTGGTCGCGAAATGCTTTGTTTTTAGCAAAGCTGTGCTCGATCTTTATATTTCTCTTTGACAAAATCGTAATGGAATTGGTACATATGGTGCTTTGCATATTCTAAAACGGAAAACCCAATGTAAATTGGTCTATCCATTACACATTTCTCACGGTTTAGTTGAATAGCCACAAAATTCTCTGAAAAAATACTTATACTGTTTAGGTTCGGTTTTGCAACCAACTTTTCGGCAGTAAGATGTTTATTTGTTAAATTGTGATTATCCACCCATCTAGTGACTAATTTTACATCTAGTTGTTTCCGTTTATTTTCTATAGTTTTACCGAAAATAGAATTATTAAGTAATTAAAAAAAATCTTTTTCAAACTTTGTTTTTGATGATTGTCTGAGAGAAGTATTCAGATCAATGTATGGTTTCAAGAAATTTTCTTGTCTAAAGCCAAGAATGCGATGTATTTTCATCAATATAAGCCCATGCATTAAACATTGTTTCAGATGTATATAGTGAATGACATAATTGAATTTTTCATAAAGATTTGCAATTAACTTCTTACTTTTACCTCCTAGAGGTGTCATTTTTTCCATTGCAAAAGGTAAATCTTGGTGAGCTTTATGCAAATGATCGGGATATAATAAA
Organism: Marasmarcha lunaedactyla; assembly: GCA_923062675.1. NCBI lineage: Eukaryota > Metazoa > Arthropoda > Insecta > Lepidoptera > Pterophoridae > Marasmarcha > Marasmarcha lunaedactyla. The sequence continues at coordinate 6,422,598 of OV281344.1, forward strand.
TCAACTTCTAAAATGTAACCATAATCACTGCTATCACAAATTTTCATCACATCAAAATTATCTATTTCTTTTGACGTTAAGAATTTAAATTCCGATAAAGGATATTTTTTTGTCATCGCAAAGCCATACAAATTATTGCAATCTAAATACACCAGGTAGGAAGATTCTTGGGAGTCATCATAGTTTGGTAAGTATTTATTACACGCTACGGCGTGTCGAAGAGAACACTGTGCTAGGCCTCCACGTATACTCTTTTCAAGCATTTGATACATTTCAATGTCATGAATAACTTCTAATTGTACGTGAGTATAAAAAAGCATCGCATCCCAACTCAAACTCGGTGAAGTAATGTAATATGCGGGATCAAGTTTGTAATAAAAAAGACTGACTCTTCTAAATTTCTCAAAGATATCACAAAGTAGTAAAACATCTGATTTCAGGTATAAATCATTATATTCACCAAGATTTCTGATTTTAAAACAATTCCATACTAAAAGAGCATGTTCATAATCAGAATCAGAAATATTTGATTCATTCAAAGTATTAAAAAAATTTAACTTCGAAGGAAGCTGCGTTTCTTCAAATTTCGACCAACTATTCATATAATCATAAGGATAAATACCTTTCTTTTTAAGTAAACCTAAACGTTCTTTATCCTTAAACTCATTTGACAAATGATCAAAGTCACTTTCAGATAGACTTTCACTTAACTTTTCTAGACTGGAACTTAAAAATTGATAAGAATCTATGAACTTAAGAACAACAGGTCGTTGACTCTTTCTTGATTCAATAACTTTTGTAATACAAATGTACTTTTCTTTGGATTTAGGAATAATTTTGACGTCTCCTCTATATTTCATTAGCTCTTCAATAAACAAATGTGAGTCGTAACCAGCCAGGTTATGAAACACTACTGGAATGAAAGGACACACTCTATGCATCAAATTGCAGTGAGAGTGAGCTGCTCCTCTAAATTCTCCAGTTACATGATCGTGATCTAATATTTTATCATCGAATAATACTTCATTACATATATGACATACAACAGCATTTTTATATTGCGTTTCTTGGTCAGGTGTTAAAGGTAACATCTGTGTACGATCAGATAGTATTTCATTAATTAATTTAGCATCTTCAATTAATGATTTAACGAACACTCGAACACAGTCAACACCTCTGTATGCAACATATTTGTTTAAGTTTCGATCATGTGAGCAACAAATATAGTAACCAAAACTAGAGGGTTGGTGCATCTTTAATAAATCGATGTTTTCAGATTTCTGTTCTTTAAAATTGACTAACAGACATTCAAAATCAGCATAAATCACAAAGTTTATTTTTTCCTGTCTATCATAATGCCTGAATTTTAAAATAGAACCCTTTTTAGGCAAAATACTTAAAATTTGATTACAATTATGTGACTGAAACTTAGCTTCAGTTGTATAAAACTGTAAACAAGATTCACATATAAATACTTTTCCTTTACTTAAAGTTATTTGACGTTTCACTAATCGAACTAGATCTTTAATTAAACAATAATGTTCTTTATTATCACTCTCAAAATACAATAAATTAAAGTGGTCAAGCTTTCTGTTCTTTGTTAAATAAAGAGGACCAGTCACACAACATTTGTTGTTTAGACCATATACATTAATACTTATGTCTGGGTTATTACTTTCAAATAATCTAATATCTTTAAAGGAAGGTGGAAACGACATTCCCTTTACATTAAGTACCGAAGAATAATGCGGATATGAGTTCACTCTGCACACATTATTCTTTGCAGGAAAAAGTCCGGCAACTACACTCCAAAGAAAACAATGATTGTCACTGTTCTGTATATTAATACAGCTTTTTGTTTTTTTTATAGAATGCGGTAGATCTATGTACGTACCACCTCTCATACATTTATTTCTATATGACTCATACGCACAAATGTCCAACCAGATTGACAATGTTCGAATTCAGCTAGTTTTGTACTAAACACTTCTGCTAAATTCGAAAATATTTCATTTAATTCCGAGGACTGATAAACGACTTCATATTTAGTATTAAAAGACTTCAGCTGCTGTTCATTTGATATTGGTAAAGCAAAGAATGCAAATAATTCAAAGTTAACTTTTATACAGCTGTGTTTCATCAGCGATATATTCAATAATTTAATTAGATCATTTTGATTGTCAGTCAGAAACGCCTCTGGTGTGAGGTACTCGACTTTCTGACAAGGATTTAATCGATATGTTACTAATCGATTTTTAAATGCAGTGGCAATTACATCAATATTATCAAATTCAGTCTTTATCAAACTATTCGATTTATGTAAATTTGTTTTCAAATGATATCTGTATTCATTTCGTGGCATTTCTAATCTACATTTTTCACAATTAATTGTCTCAGTTACTTGAGTAGTAGGCGGGGGAGGCGATGCCGGTTGCAACAACACTGAGAAAGAAATAAAAAAACTTATATTTATGTAATTATATTTAGAGGTTACATTTTACAAAAGGTTATTTAAGGAGGCTTTAATAATATTATGATACTAAACATATTCAATTCATGATAAATAAGTACAGTGTAGACTTAGCATAATCATAAGGACTTATATTGTTGAAGAACCAATTATTTCAGGTCGACAATTTTTGAATTCTTGTCGTGTGGCTTTTATGAACTGTGTGAGGTGCGCCCATGCCTCAGTATCAGCGTCAGACTGATTTTTTATTGTTATAATGGCATGACGCCATCTATTCATTGGCTGGATATTTCTTATTTCATCGCATCGATACACTTTTAATTCGATGTAATGCGAACCATCCTTTCCCAGATTACTTTGTCGCGAAACGCCTTGAGGTACTTTTTTTGTGAAATAAGAGCAAATCTTTGGAGGTTTTTTACCCGATTTCAGTTGCTCGAAGTGCTCATCGTCACTGTCGCTGCCAAAAACATCTCTTGCAGAAGCCTTAGTGTTGGGCTCTCGTGCTGAGTTGACAACGACTTCAGCATGGGGAGAGTTACTGTTCTTGGCTGTGTTTTTGGATTTCTTCACCCCAAGTTCGATGTTGCTATGACGTGGTTGCGTTTTCTTCAGAACTGGTTCGGGATCTTAAAATAAAAAAAAAAAAATGATATCAATGGATTGATTTCATCACACTTATTAAACATAGCACATCGTTGTATTTCTCGTTGTGATGCTTTAATAAACTTTATGAGATGCAGCCATGCTTCTGTATCAGAATTAGTCACATTTTTGATGTTCAAATCTGCTTGTCGCTTATTTTTTATTATTTATTTCTTTTCTATCTATGTTATATATCTGAAGGCTGATATAATATTTTCCGACCTTTGTTTTATGTATCTGTAGGCTATATGCTTTTTTATATTTCTTTGTAAAATATGAATGCATATTACTATTACTATATTCAAAATTGCTACCTTGTTGACTCGATATATTTTCGAAACTGTCATCTTCGCTATCCGTGCCAAAAAGTTAATAACTTGAAATTTTGTGTGTGGTAGCTGGGGCGATAGTCGTATGCTTGCGTTTTCTCGCTGCTATGGTAGGAGGTGGTCGCGTCTTCTTAGATATCTTCTCGCCGGCGGCGGCGTCATGCGAAGTTGAAGCTTGAACCTCATCTTCAGAATAATCCAAGGTGTGGTGTGTTGCTGACCTGAAAATAAAGAATACACATACATTAAAATAAATATGCCATAATAAAAATAAGGCTGACGAACTCTGAATACTGTTTATAGTTTACTAGAGAGCTATGAATACTATGTAATATTATTTGTGAACTATGAATACTTAATAAGGTGTACACTATATAGTGAACAATGAATACTGTATTAGACAATAAATAAGTAATAAGAAAAGAGGAATCAATTGAATATATTGAGTTTTCACTCGATACTTACATTTTTACACGGTATTAGTATAAACTTAAATGTTTCTGGCACACAAACTAGCACTTTATACTTTCCTGAACTTGAATGTAAAATTCTCAGCCTCATCCCGGCTAAAATACACCCAGTCTCACGTTGACCATTATCCATATTTGTAATACCTGGCTAAAACGCATCGTCAGCTAAGTCCAGACCAATATATTAGATCAGTTGCATCACTATGAACTTCTTTACTACAACCTTATAGAAATGTACATTAGGTCAATAATTAAGGTATTGAAATTAAACGGTAACAGAGATCGTACTATGAGAATGAAACGCCTTAGGATTAATTATATGTTCTATTACAATGTAATTTAAGGTTCGAAATTAATCATTGTAAATATAATAGATACTACCAGAGTACTAAGATAAAATTATATCGCCTGACTTCACGCGTTGTATTTTTTTTATATAAACGTTTGTATTCATTCATTAGGACAAGTCGAGCGTAGTAAAATTATCAACATACAAATCGACACCTCCACGTTCCATGTATGTATATGATAAGCAGCAAAACATAGACGGATCGTATAACTTTCGACGCCGCTACTTATTTGGGAAGATGTAAACATACAATGACATTATTTTTTACTTGCATTTTGAACTTTATTAAATCATTGAAAATTCTATATAAAAAGGTAAAATAATAATAATAATCAGTGATTTTGGTGGCGCTTACAAGAAGCATCCTGTTTCTATAATGACGGTAAGTGAGTGTAATTTATTTTAAAATATTAAGTATTACTGTTTAATCTATTTACCGTATATTATTTGAGAGTGGGTAGGTTAATTTCTGATTCTACAAATAAGATATCAGAAAAAAATTCGTAACTCAGATTTCAGAGTGGGACTCGAACCCGCGACCTCTCGACCGCGAATTTTTACACTTACTGTTTTTTCTGATTTGTAATTTGTATAAAGAAATATTAAGTATTTTAATTGCAAAAATAAATCTAAAAATATAAAATTCATGATTCGTTCTTTGTAGAAACTAAAATCTTTTCATCGGAACATAATAGCTTAAGTCCGTTCTTTTAAACAACTCATTTTGTTTTCAGGACTCAGAGGAACTATTTAACTTTATACCCATGGAGCCGAAAACTACTACTCCAAGAACCCTTGGTCTTGAAACAACACGCAAAAGGGCAAAGAACGGGCAACCAATAAATTCATACATAAAAAACCAGTGAGAAATGGAATCAAAATCATCAAGATCGAAATTTATGATTCCGAGAACTTTGCAAAACTTGGGGATTCAATGTGCAGCTGCGAGGCTGAGGTGTGCGTTCAGCATGTCGTAAAATCTTCGATGTTTGATGACGTATACAGCAGCATCAAAGATAGACGAGTTAGTTACTGGTTAATTTTAATTTAAACCCGTAATTCATCTTAAATTATATTACATATTGCATTTAATTTTGTGATTTAAAAGTCATTTGTTTAGATACCTATATAATAAATAATATAATAATTTTTACAGCCTTTAATATGTGAGTAAACATCTAGTTGTCTCAAAACTGTTTTATGTCTAGTTACGTGAATAAAGGAGTGTTGAAAATACCTACATTTAAGTATTTTTATTTCATTACCTACTGGATTCCAAAATGTGCAATGAAAAATATACCTTATCTCTAGGATAAGTCAATCGATAAATAAAGTCTGTAAAGCATGTCACGTACAAAATGATATCGCCTTACTTCTATAAAATAACTTGTAAGATGTTACATACGTATGTTATTCACCTATCACGTTTTCAATATTTTTATTTAAAATTTAACGGTGATCATTGATTTGAATAGCGCTGTTTGAATCATTTTAATGAAATTAAGCTACTTATCAAAATAGGTAGCAACATTGGAATAAGTTTTATTTGCACCTATTGTAAAGCATAGCAACGCTTGAAGTGGTCGACAACCGTAAACGTGATCTCAGTTATTTATTTCTATACTTTGTTATTATGTTGAATACGAGTACCTATAGCAACTTAACGCTTCAAAATGCCACGCTTGCACATACTTATAGTGAGATCAGATCGATGCTACCTATCAAGCACTATGATTTGATAACCTACGATTATATGGTGTTTACATAAAAATAACCTGCCTACATGAAGTAAGTTGAGTGAATAGATTAAATATATTCATATTTGCTTAGTTCCATTATACGTTGAAAGTATGAAGTGAATGGTTGAAAACACGTGAAGGCATGAATAATAAATTTGAATTAATGAATAATTGAATACTTAGTTGAAAGCTTGAATAGATGAAAGGTTGAAATTGGGGCGTCTGGACATACTTATGGTGAGATCAGATCGATGCTACCTATCAAGCACTATGATTTGATAACCTACGATTATATGGTGTTTACATAAAAATAACCTGCCTACATGAAGTAAGTTGAGTGAATAGATTAAATATATTCATATTTGCTTAGTTCCATTATACGTTGAAAGTATGAAGTGAACGGTTGAAAACACGTGAAGGCATGAATAATAAATTTGAATTAATGAATAATTGAATACTTAGTTGAAAGCTTGAATAGATGAAAGGTTGAAATTGGGGCGTCTGGACATACTTATGGTGAGATCAGATCGATGCTACCTATCAAGCACTATGATTTGATAACCTACGATTATATGGTGTTTACATAAAAATAACCTGCCTACATGAAGTAAGTTGAGTGAATAGATTAAATACATTCATATTTGCTTAGTTCCATTATACGTTGAAAGTATGAAGTGAATGGTTGAAAACACGTGAAGGCATGAATAATAAATTTGAATTAATGAATAATTGAATACTTAGTTGAAAGCTTGAATAGATGAAAGGTTGAAATTGGGGCGTCTGGACATACTTATGGTGAGATCAGATCGATGCTACCTATCAAGCACTATGATTTGATAACCTACGATTATATGGTGTTTACATAAAAATAACCTGCCTACATGAAGTAAGTTGAGTGAATAGATTAAATATATTCATATTTGCTTAGTTCCATTATACGTTGAAAGTATGAAGTGAACGGTTGAAAACACGTGAAGGCATGAATAATAAATTTGAATTAATGAATAATTGAATACTTAGTTGAAAGCTTGAATAGATGAAAGGTTGAAATTGGGGCGTCTGGACATACTTATGGTGAGATCAGATCGATGCTACCTATCAAGCACTATGATTTGATAACCTACGATTATATGGTGTTTACATAAAAATAACCTGCCTACATGAAGTAAGTTGAGTGAATAGATTAAATATATTCATATTTGCTTAGTTCCATTATACGTTGAAAGTATGAAGTGAACGGTTGAAAACACGTGAAGGCATGAATAATAAATTTGAATTAATGAATAATTGAATACTTAGTTGAAAGCTTGAATAGATGAAAGGTTGAAATTGGGGCGTCTGGACATACTTATGGTGAGATCAGATCGATGCTATCTATCAAGCACTACGATTTGATAACCTACGATTATGTGGTGTTTACATAAAAATAACCTGCCTACATGAAGTAAGTTGAGTGAATAGATTAAATATATTCATATTTGCTTAGTTCCATTATACGTTGAAAGTATGAAGTGAATGGTTGAAAACACGTGAAGGCATGAATAATAAATTTGAATTAATGAATAATTGAATACTTAGTTGAAAGCTTGAATAGATGAAAGGTTGAAATTGGGGCGGCTGGAGCTCTTGTGATCCAGAAGCCCCATTTACTACCTGCTAGGCAATATATTATGTTTATCTAAATACGACCTTAATTTTACACACACCATTAAATAATATGCATCTTTTTAATAACATGTTCATAAAGTTTAAATAAAAACGAAATTGAGTAACTTGTTTTTTGTAGATCTACCTTCTTGTAATTTAAATCGAGAAAACCTTTTCGTTTTCCATTCCAAGAAAATAAAGTTCTCTGTTTTTAATTAAACCATCCGTTTAATTTATTTCCAAGTAACAAAAAGGCTTGTTAAATGGTAGATTATTCCTGAGGGTGCATTGCGCCCATAGCCATATAGAAAAAGGTAATTAGTCACCCTTTGTACCAATATTACTAATTCAGTCAAATGTTTAAAAGTAAAAACGAATAATTGGCCTCACAGCCGAATTCTTGTACTTATACTATTAAGTTAGCTGTAAGTTTTCCGAACATAAATAAACAAATACGAGTTGTCAGTGACTGTACCTACACATTAGTGAACACAATATTATGCTTTGTATTCATACAGTAAAATTTAAAAAATCCTCTGTTTAGATAATTACTATACGCATGGCGTGAATTAAACCATTTTTTAAATTGTTTTACGTATGTCCTAAAGATATTGTTATTGCCTTTCACTAATGTTATCAAGTTTGCTACTTCGGTAATCGATCCGAGAGACGGGAGTCGGAAGCTTATCTAAAACATGAGACATTTCCCCAGTGCTGTAAAAACCATCTTATCGGAGAGTTGATCATATTCAAATAGGACTTTAAAATATACTTACATATATGGTTAATTACCGCAGACCTGAGTTAATATATTACCCATACTAAACAAAGTGGCTTTTTATTTTATTCACGACCGAGTAGCTTTGTGGCTAGTTGCCATGGCTCGGGTCATGATTATTGACATTCAGTTCGTTGTATGGTCATCCATAACACAAGCTCTGCTTACTTTGGGGTCATACAGTTTGTGTGATTGTCTGGGGATTTGTTATTATTATTATTTTATTTGGCCATTTAGCTAGGACAAATCTTAGCGCGCTTTATATTTGTTTATTTACTACACACAACAGAATACAACTTCAATAAAATTAATTAAAACAAAACTTTAAAAATACTTTAGTCTAGGTTGCATTCCACAAAAATGAGCACATAGAAAAGTACATCAATTTTAACACTGACATAGATAACGTTGTATATAAATTAAAAAAGTACTTTAACCTTCATTACATAGGTAACATTAACAAATTAAACAGTAATAACAATTTTTTCAAATTATTTTACACATAATTTACACCATAAACAACATGCTTACAAAAAAAATGGTGTAATAAATGTAAAATTCCTTTAAATCAAGGCCATATTATTCTGATGAACGATATTTTTAAGAGTTTTAACGAACAGATTTATAGATTTCAACCCTCAGACTATCTCAGCTATATGGTTAAAACAAATCAAATTTGTTTTATAATATACAGGGTGCCCCGTAAATAGCGGATCAACCTTAATCGGTAGTTACATCGGTTAATTACCTACAACTAATTTGGGTAGTTTTGAAATGCCTTGCTAGTTTTTTTCGAACTTAATTTAGTTTTTTTGATGCTATAGTTGAAAATGGTTACATTTTATGAATATTTTTTCTTTTAAATATTGCTAAATTGATTGACAATAAATTATCATATCATTTTTGCAAATAACCATTCATGAACCATGTTATGAACAAAATAAGATAGGAATTATTCCCTTTTACTTCATCTGGACGAATAAATTAAAAAAAGAAATATCCGAAAAGTGTCCATTATATTAAACAAATGTACAATTAACAAAATTTCTTAATTAAACAGACGGTTAGCTACTTGAATTGCAAAGATGATGCTATGAATCTAAAGAAAGAGTAGATATTACAAAAATCTACTCAATTAAATTTGCGTGTTTTCTCATTTTTGAATTATTTAAAGACAACTTACGCGCTTTAAATACTAATAATAGCTTTATGACGTCATATTGAGTACCGCTATCAGCACCAAAGGTCAAGTATCATCGAAGGCAAGAAAAGAATACGCTGTGAGTGAAATAGCGCTTCTTCTGTATGCTCATTTTTTTAGTCTTGCCGCAAGCAACAAGTTCATGGCTTCATTGATTAGTTGCTTTCAGTTTGGACCTTTGAGTTGCACACAAATTTAAACGCGCTGCATTTTTGAGTCATGAGTCGCCAAATTTTCACAAGCGTCAAGGTAGCCACCTAAAAACGATCGACACCTTGGACTATATACAACCGAGCATCTCAATCACGCATTTCCCAACTGCCGTTTGGGACCAATTTTACAGACAGCGGATCTCCTGAGCTCACTGGGATATCTCAAAAACAGAATATTGACGACCGAGTGGTGAAGTGGTAAGTAGCTCTGCCTCATACGCCGGTCCCAGGTTCGAGTCCTGGCCGGGGCATTCATTTGTGTGATGAACACGGATGTTTGTTCTCGGGTCATGGTTGTTTGTATTTATATATGTACGTTTATTCTGGGTTCCCCCCAGTTCGCTGTATGGTCATCCATAACACAAGCTCTGCTTACTTTGGGGCCATACAGTTGGTGTAATTGTCTGGGGATTAAAAAAAAACAAAAGAATTTAACGAATCGTAGGCACATTATAAATAAATTAAAATATATTTCGGTCGTCGCTTAAGAGCTACCTTTACTAGGAGGTCTACAGTTGCACAATTGTAGATGGAGGGGGGGAACAGTTTGATTTTAATTTAAAAGTAAAAACGTATTATAATTAATATGAACTATATATTGATTCATAGCATAATCTTTGCAATTTAAGTAGCTAGCGTATGTTTTATAGATACTAACTTAAAAACCGTATATTTTTTTTAACAAAGAACGATACAAATTAGCAAAAATAATATCTCGATTTATTGTCAATCTATCTCGCAATATTTGGGAGCAAAAAATTCTAGAAAACATAATCATTTGTAACTGTGAAACCAGAAAAACTAATTCAAAATAGAAATCGAACAAAAAGCAACCATTTTCGATAACCGTAAGGTATTTTTAAAAACTATTCAACTGGAGTAGTTGTAGGTAACTAGGTGAGGTAACTACCACTTAAGTTTAATCCATTATTTACTGGACACCCTGTAACATATTCTGAAAACATGTGACACCATTCTTGTCAACGCGGGAGCCTTTATTTTTTACTGAATTTTCATCTCTATGTACTCCAAAACAACGACGCTTTTTATTTGATAAAAATACGCTTTATAGATTTACCCCAAATTATTGTAATCATGTATGTAACCAAACGGTTTTGCACAATTTATCATACACCGCCCACGCGCACGTAGGGTTAATCTGGCTTCTTCATTTTCTTGGGATATTTTTTAATAACTTACGGATCACAACATGAGCTAAAAAATTTCCTTCTTTTGATATCATAAACGCTTTGCATATTAAACGATTAATATAATGGGTTAAAGAAAATATCATTTTTTCAATAGTTACTTGTAGATGTTATCATGTGTAAACTATCTATGAATAGATATTAGGTGCAGCGACGCGTAATAAATTTTTTAGATGATGTAATATTAAATGTGATTGACTATCGTCAAATAAATCAAAAATATCGTAATTTTAAGCAATAAAAACATTGATGAACTAATGTTTTGGTAAAGTCAAAAATATGCAAAACTACAATAAAAAATAAAAGGGGAATCTGTGTTTGTTCCGCTTCATCACATTTGAAGATCGATTTGAACAAAACTATATTATTGAGTACCGGTTGTTTTTGTTAAACTATACGAGCTTAGATTTCTGCGTAGTTTTTAAAATGAAAAGGAGCACTGAAAGTTTATTTTTAGATTTCTCTCTGATACTTGAAAATTCCATTTACTTCTATGCAAACCCAAATTATTTGTTAGCAAATTATTATTTTTTTTTTGGAATTTCGCATTGATACGAGGGAGATGGTTATTTTAGGTTGAGACTATAATTTATGGCAACACAAGTAAAGGAAAAAGTGCACAGAAATATGAAACTGAAAAAAGATAAAAAAGATTTAAATCACTTCGTCTAACGATAAATAAGAAATAGTATAAGCTATATCTCGGAAACTACCAAAAACCGCTATATATGACATGAGCTTCAATAGCTTCACATCAAAAAAAATTCAGATCACTTTGAAATTACGAAATCTTTTTTGTTACAGTAGAATAAAAGGTTTCTTCTTTTTTATTCTAAGATTCTTCATTTATAATCATATTTTTTAAAAACAAGATATTTTCAAATATCAATTGGTTTGTCTGATTAAAAAGAGGTTAAATCCGTAAATAATTACGCTCATTCAGAAATCTGACCAACTTGATTCAAGCGTTGTTTGTGACTTTTGGAAGAAGGAGTTCTTTGAAAAAGATGCCTAGGGGATTATCAGAAGTTTTACGAGCAAGAATTGTTACTTTGGGGGAAGAAAGACATTATACGAGAGAAATAGCACGCAGAGTGGCTGTATCCCAATCCTGTGTCGTGAACACGTTACGGAGGTATTGCGGCGTGGATAACTTTGCTGATCGACCTCGCAGTGGTCGGCCAACTGCTCTTACTGCTGCTCAGAAGCGTTACATCAGATTGCTGACTGCCCGAGCCCCAACAATCAATGCCACTCAGATAAAAGTTGAGTTACGGGCTGCTACTGGAGTAGAAATGCACTCAGACCATCGGGAATTGCTTACACCAGGTTGGATTACGAGCAAAAAGATCCTGGCGAGCACGCCTGAACACTCAGCAACGACAGCGACGCAGATTCCAGTGGGCTAGACTACGCCAAAATCAAGAAGACGACGAGGAAAACATTTGACGGAATTGTCTCTTCGTTGGTGATTCCAGAATTAGCACTCATCCGGACAACCGATGTCTCCGTGTCTAGAGAAGACGTGGAAATGCTGAAAGACAAAGAACTGCCACCGGAACCGTTCAACAAGGCGGGAAATCGGTATCCTTTTGGGGCGGTTTAGTGATTGGTGCTAGAACGCAGTTGATCCCGTATCGGGGCTGGATGACTGCAGCTTTGTAACAAACCATTGCTATTGATGGAATCGTCAGGTCATTTGGAATAAACCATGGCCCTCGATTCGTATTGGTTGACGATAATGCACCCGCACATCGAGCTCAACGAATCAACGCTGCTGTGTGAATACGACATTACCAGGTTAGACTGGCCTGCCGGCTCGCCTGACTTAAGCCCTATAGAGCACGCATGGGATGCTGTCAAGCGAGCTGTTTGGAACCGTCAGCCAACTCCCCGGACAGTGCCAGAGCTCAGGGAAGCCGTTATTCAAGAATGGGACAGGTTACTGCAAGAAATGCTGGATAACTTAATTCTCAGCATGCCCAGAAGATTGCCGCAAGTGTTCGAGCCAGGGGAGGAGTTATCTTGTACTAAATCTTGTTGTACTTGTTGATTATATATCGGTACTATATACTAGTAATATATTTATTTTCTGTACGAAATATTTAACGAATAGCCTGAAAATTTTATAATAATAATAATAATAAAAAAATGAAAATAAAAAGTTACTACCTTCATAATATGTTTAAAATGTTGTGATTTGATAAGTCAACAATTTGTAAAATATTTAGTTATAAAGAAAAACCTGTCATTAGCTATCCTTATAGATGTTACATTTTGTGTAATTAATACATTGTATCGCTGTTGGTTTTCTTGACAAATAAATAAATAAAAACAATCTTATTATAAATGTTAATAATATTAAGTTAAATTCTCTTTTTCTTCCAATTATTTATTAGTTGAAATTGCATTAGGGCTTTTAAATTCAATTTTTGTTAATAAAAAATAATTATTTTTTTAATTTCAAAAATGTATCTTTTTTATAAAAAGAGGTAACGTAAGCAACATTCTTTTAAAAAGTAAAATTAACAAAATCGTTATTTAGCTAGTGATCTCAAACTTTTTTGATGTATGTAGGTATGGTAGTCCTACCTATTGCAAAGACGGCTGAATGGATTTGAATTAATTTTAGCATGTGTTTAGTATTCAATCTGGAATAACATATAGGCCAAGTTTTATCCCGAAAAATTATTAGGATCGGGAAATTATGTATGATCAAAGGAACTTACAAAGGGCTTGATTTTGTAAGTTCTTTTTACTATCATTGATTTTTCATACTTTTATTGTTCATTATTCAATGATGTATCATGCATTATCTATTGATCAAAATCAATATATTAGTCAATAAATACTTTGCTTTTGTATTTTCTCTTTAATTATTTAATATTTTTACGGTTAGTTGTTCAACTGTTCATTGTTTAATGGTCATTTACTGAGTCATGCCAATGGTTTTCTATTTATTTATTTAATTTATTTATTTATTTAAAAATCATAAGGGCAGCCAGAGAAGATTACATAATGTCTTAACTTAAATATCAAATTATAATTCTTAATTAAATGTATCGACCGTTGAAGGGTGTGTGACACCCTTCAACATGCTTTCAACATGCTTTTACAGATTGAGTTAATTATACACAATAAGGTCATATATGCGAAAGTAAAATTAATTGTCCAAACGTCAAAGAAAAGGTTGCGTTAAACAAATATGCTTTGAATCAAAAAATTTATAAAAAACAAATAAAATTTAGATATAATTACAATAGAAGAATAATCAAATGTCAAATTATAATAATGTATAATAGTAATTCGTACAGTAAATAAAAAATATTAATATCAATAAACATTTGTTGGGAGTCAAAGAAAATATCGACAGTTCGGTCTAGTCTGTTGTATGTATCAGGCACTCGGTATGAAGCGGCGTGCATGCGGATGTTAGTGCGAGCGCGGGGCTTGTGGAATAGTGGCGCCGGAACGCGGGGTGGTCTGCGCGGTACTCTAAAACTCAGTGAGCCAAGTATCTGAGGACAGTTGATCTCATTGCGGACAACCTTAGAAAGGAACGCCATATCCAGAAACGTTCTTCTTGCAAGGAGAATGCTGATTTTAAAATGATGCAGGCGTTCCTTATAGCTTATTAGTGACTTATTTAGGCCACTATGAAAGCCTAGGTGTCTCATGAATCGTTTCTGGATACGCTAAATCCTAAGCTGATGTACATTGTATTGAGGGGACCAAACTACACTGCAGAACTCTAATATACTCCGTACAAAGCTGTTGTATATTACTACTTTGGTTTCAGGATTTATAAAAACTCTTCCGTTTCTTATAATAAAGCCGAGCGCTCTCGATCCTCTAGAAATCGTCTCATTCATGTGCGGAATAAATGAAAGTTTGGAGTCTACTGTGATGCCTAGGTCTCTGATAGTATCCACCCGTTTCAGCACCACTCTCTCGATTTCGTAACGATTTGCAATAATACTAGTCTTACGTGATAATGTTATATGATAGCATTTGTCAATATTAAAGGTCATTTTATGAAGCGAGCATTCTCACCATTTTTAATCACCTTTAAAAGCTTAAGGTCATCAGCATATAAGTAAATCCTGCTGTGTTTTACTGCATCCACAATATCATTGATGAAGATATTAAATGATAAAGGCCCCACGTGAGATCCCTGGACCTAATGTGACAAAATATGGATCAGAAACGTCACCCTTCACTACTACAAACTGAGAGCGATTGCTTAAATAAGACTCGACCCAACGAAGAAAAAGCATACCAAACCCATAACTTAACATCTTTTTGATTAAAATACTGTGGCAAACTCTATCAAAAGCCTAAAAAAAGTCAGTGTATATAACATCGGTTTAGAGCTGCGAGTCCATTGCTTCGACAATGGCATCCGAGAATGCAACGAGGTTGGTGTTAGTTGACCTAGCTTTTATAAACCCGTGTTGGTGTTCAGTAAAAAGATGTTTCATGTGGGTATGTATATATGGGCAGATAAGTAACTCGAAATGTTTGCCAAAAAAGGAAAATACAGAAATTGGTCTGTAACCTTTAACATTATCACCTTTTTTATAAATTGAAACCACTTTAGCGGAGCTAGTCAGGTAAAATACCCGAACTCAATGACTTGTTAAAAATCAAGTACAAAGGTTTAGAGGTTTCGCGCATTTAGAAATGAAATATGGTGGCACTTTTTCCGGGCCGGGTCCTTTTGTAGTATCCAGTCTTTTTAGTTGGTTCATAATAGACTTTAATGAGAGGTGAACACCGGTAGTGCTGCACGGGATCATACTAATTTTGGTAGGAATGTCACAAAGAGAATCGTGGGTTTTTATATATCGGCGTAAACTGTCGAAAAATGTCTACTAAACAAATTACATATATCTTGTCCGTTGCTGGCAGTCTGGTGACAATAATTCATATTAGCAGGGTAATGAGATTGAGTGTTTTTCTTATTCCTAATATACGACCAAAAATATTTTGGATTGCTTTTAATGCTATTTTCGATATTTGAAATATACTTTTTATAGCACTGACTCGCAAGAATAGTACAACGTTTAGTAAGTATAAGTAAAGAGATATGATCTAGACCATTTTTGTGTATGCGGTATTTTAAGAGTAATTTATGCTTGTGTTTTAGTAGTTTGACTAATATTTGTGAATACCAGTGTGGATATTTTTGCGGATTATTTTTATGAATAATAGCGTATAAATGCTTATAGAAAATTTTAGTCATAGCGTTAACGTTGTCACATTTACCGAGCTCTGTCAACCAATCGATTTCGTCAAAGTCATTTATAATTTTATACACACATACACATCCATGACTAGAAAGCAAATATATTAAAATATCTGCCCCTACCAGGATTCGAACCCGGGGCCTCTGGCATGGAAGGCAAGGCTACTTACATTCACACCAAACAGGCCGTCACTATCTTTTTTACACAAACATCATACATAATATCTCATTTGTATGATACTTGAATTGGGGATGACACCTAACTATTATTATATAACTTATGAGGCAATGTTGCAAATTCAGGAATTATTACAAATTAAAATATTGTTACTTTGAAAATATTCTTGTTTTTAAAGCAAAATTAATCTTCTTTAATGGTAATAAAAAAATCTTACGTTGAATCTTTAAATAATAGCCACCCTAGCCTTATCACTTTATTATTTGTGTCTACTGTACTGTTCGTTCAACATTGTTCCTGTACTTTTACAGGACACTTGTGTTTTTATCATTTATTCAGAACTATGTTGCAAAAACTATTTGTTTTGTTTCTTTGTGCTATCACTTGGGAAAATGCGGATTCTCAGTATTGTACAAAAATATCAAAGTAAGTATCAATAATAAATATCCCCTTATTAAATATAAACATTTTCTTCGATGTAATATCTCTTTACTGAAACAGAATAATAATACTTCAAAGCAAGGTGATTCGATCTATACTTCTAGCTTTAAACTATTGTTACAAGTTATATGTAAACACAAATTAGGAAATCCTTAGACTGATAGGAGAAGGCATCTACAACTGTTGAACGGATTATCATCAAATCTGGCTAAGAACGCTCTTGATTCATTCAGCTTTCTAAGGAAACCACTTCAAAATTGATCAATCCGTATGGGTGCCTGTTAAAGTCACGACACCCCTCTTCACAACTCTTTACCTCGGGGCTTCATGAAGATGAGAGAGCAGCTTTATTTAGTGGTTATATATTATTCAGAAATTCTAACGGGAGCCCGGTTACTTGAGTTTATTAACTTAGTATGGATGCTATAAAAAGAGAAATATAACATTAAAGTACAATGTTTAAAAGTATGTATATAAAATGAATTTTCAAACATTGACAATTTTAAGCTGAAACCCATACATATTTTCAGTGAATTTGTAACGTTCTTGGATAGGTGCACTAGTATGATCACAAAGACTGTGTATGGGAATTGCTGGTACAACTCCAAGTGTCGCAAGACTACCACAGTACCTCACACCGAGTATTTTGAGAATTATGTATGTATCTACAGGTAAATTACTTTCGATACGTTTTTGCATTCGTAGTTGTGTACGGTCAACACATTAATAAATAAACCATTATTTTATATTTATTTATAGCTAAGTACTTCAAATAGAACTAATAATATTAAACCATATATTAAAATAGTGAATATTTAACATAATTTTTAATTCTTAATTCCTTCGATTTCAGATATTTCGCACTGTTCCTCATCCTTACTTTCATCCGATGAATCATTAATTGTGTTAACTACTATGATTTGTTCTGATATTATATCTAAAGCCTCATCCGTGCCACGACATTTTTTTTCCTCTTTAATAGCATGTAGAAATACATTTTTCCATTCTTCTAAAGTTATGCTATAAAATTTTTTCTCAGCTAATGTCATTATAGCAATGACATTAGCCAAAACTCATGTTCATTGTGAAATTTTTTTTTGCGACTTAATTTTGCACTGTCCCCAATATATTTTCAATGGGATTAAATTGAGGTTGATATGGCGGTAAACAGAGCACAGTATGGCCGTGCTGTCGTAATATTTCGTCCATCTTATACTCCAAAAATTTGGCTTAATTTTTTAGAATCAGTTCATATAACTGAGGCTTAAGCATGTGCGATGACTGTTCCATATTTCTAAACGGCAGCCAGTCAATCATTTGATGGTTTTTAGAATTACTATTTGGTCAATGATTTTGAATTGAATTATGATAGGGTGCATTATCATCAATAGCAACATTATTAGGTTTAAGATCAGGTATTACTTGCGTTTGGATCCGAAAGTTGTGAATCGTTCTCCGGATTACTTGTTGATCAAAATCATCTTTTATAAACGTAGGCTTCCGATTTGGTTTCTTTTTAAGGTGATAAGATGAAAGATTGGTCCCTGAACTGAAGGATGTCATTTGCTTTCTAATAGGACCTTTCTGATGGAAGTCAATGATATTCCGGTTCATATTCCGGAGAACCACAATACTGCTCGGAATGCTATTGAATTCATTTATGAAATATTTTTACAAATTATACAAAATGTCTGTTGTTTGGGAAGTCAAAAGCTTACCTCGACCATGTTTTAACATCGGAACCATTTTTAATTAACAGCTTTACAATAATAACACTGAACAATAAATATTATAAACCGTAAGAATAAACCACAAATAAAATCAATTCATTCAATTATGAACTAAAACAAAATAGGCAGACCATTGAATTTTGATTGTCAATATATTTTCTTTTTCAAAATTTTACGAACCTCTTTTTTCTGACTGTACAAGGATAATTGAATTTCAAGTTTAGAATTCCTGTAAATATACAAACACTACTACAAATGCAAAAACGTCTCGAAAGTAATAAATCATAAAGTCCCTGTACCAGTTTTTCCCAGCATCAAGAAATTAATTTGATACCTGTGGTGGAAGGCAGCCCTATTTTCACTGGCACCGTGAAGCTTATTTTTACGAGTACTATGCATCACTAAGATGCAAAAATGCAACGACACTACTACCCTTAATGATGAAGTGACTTGTTTGTATACCTGTACATATAACAAATCAATTTACTTTGCACATCTTAAGAAAATTATGATCTTTAAGCTGGGAGCGTACATGCAATTTTGCAGCTGAATTTACCTGAAAATCTCTTCTTATTTTCTGTAGAAGTATAAATTTTATTTTACAGCATTGGAAAACATGTATTATATATAACAACTTGTTGTCCTGGATACCAAAAGGATGAAACAACTTCAACTGAAGATAGGTAAAAATACTGCGATTTATTTGTAATGCCTCAATTTGTATTTTAGAGTTTACATTATTACGAGTAATATTTTTTTTCAGTATCGTCTGCAATCCTGTTTGTTTTCTAGGATGCCAGAACGGTTACTGCGCGTCACCTGGGCGGTGCGTTTGTAACGATGGCTACATTAGTATCGATGACACGAGTCGTAATTGCACTCCGGACTGTGGATATATCTGTACACATGGTCGCTGCGTGGCTCCTTACACATGTGAATGTGACTTTGGTTATACCCTGAAGTATGGTCTCTGCCAGCCAGTCTGCACTAACCGCTGCTTGTACGGATTCTGCGGAGCTCCCGAGTTCTGTATATGCCGTAGGGGGTACAAAAGGAACTCAGAGAATCTCTGCCAGCCGTATTGCTTTTTAGGATGTATGAATGGAAATTGCACAGCACCTGAAAGATGCACGTGCAATGAAGGTTATGTCAATCGAAATGGTGCTTGCATTCCAGAATGCTATAATTGCGACCACGGTACCTGTACAGCTCCAAATATCTGCAATTGTTATGAGGGATATGAAAAAGAGAATGAAAATAATACATGTCAACCTTATTGTTCAAAAGGATGTGTAAATGGAGAATGTACAGCGCCGGAAGTTTGTCAGTGCAGTTATGGATACGCTTTAATAAACGATACTTGTATGCCTGACGAAACAGCAAAAGAAACAGACGCTACTGGGACAACTACAGAAGACGGAACCAATGTTACAAACACAGGATCTTCTGATCTTCCAAATTATACACATCAAGTCATGGTTCAAATGAAGTAAGTATCTAAAAAATATAAGCTTTGACTTCCTTTGATATGTCACATTTATGTCAATGTTGCTGTATTATTGAAATAAATACTTTATTGATGACCAGCATTCTAAAACTTCACTAAGTCATTTCTGTATTAATTATGTCATACATCATGACTGTAAATGGCTTTTGGATCCGTCCTTTTTAATTTGAAGTTTAATTTATACATTCAATGAGACATGTTACCTGCATTTTTCCAGGTCAGCATTGCCCTATTGGATTTATATAATAATTGCCTGCTCAGTGATACTTACATTAGTCCTGATAATCGTTATCTACACTAAGCGGAAGCGTGTCATACAATATTTCAAGGGTAACAGCTATACTCTGGAAGGTAAAGAATATTTGGTTATTATTTTTAATTTTATAGTTTAGGTTTTTATAATTTTTTACAGTTTTAGATTAGACTTTCTAACAAATAAATTTGTAAAAGATTTTAACGGATGAATCGAGGGAATATTCTTGACAAATACAACCTTAATTTTATGTAAACTATTTGAAAGTGTGCGCTTTAGTAAAGTCTTGTCAAAAAACCTTATCACGTTAATTACCAATCATACCAAGTTTCAGTAAATGAGGTACGGCTACCTTGTGCCTTCTTGTAAAACCACCACATTTCCAACATTCTAACAAAATTTAACCCTCATCTTATTTCGACAAGCTTTCTCTATCACCGAATAAGAAATTTTTCAGTTTATCAATTATTACCGTGGGTGTATTTTGTTTGTATGTTTAACATAAAATGTAACTACACAAGAGTTTTTGAAATTAGTTGAATTCTGGCTTTTTAGATCATAACTAAACGGGCAAACATTCTTCCTTATATAAATATAGTGTAGATGTTTCTCTTGTAAAAATAGTTCAGATCGATTTTTGATATTGTCAAAAAAGGGCTATAAACTTTGTCTACGTGTTGCGGAATTTCGTATGTCTGCGTGATTGAATTGGAAAGACGGCAAAAAGGGTAAATGAACACAGTAGCACTCTCCTTATTTTATTAATCGTGTCATTCTTGTCTTATTCGAATTCCTGAAAATAAACATTTTTTTTAAATTTTTAGATGGAGATAGAAATGGAGCAATGTTTTCGAGTAAGGATAATGAAATTAAAATATCATCTTTAGTGAAAAAAAGTAAAGAACACGTTTATTAGTTTATCATATCAAGGAATTGTTGTTTTAATGTTATAATCATCAGTTTTCATCTACAAATATCCGAAGCTGATAGCCGACCTCTGCTAATGAGAAACGCTACACTCGAAGAAGAAGAAGAAAATTTGTTTGAAGAAGGTGACTTGACTGATAGTGTTCTCAACTACTATTTAGGAAAATGTATTAATACGTTTGATTGTCATCTTGGTTTTTTACTACGATTTTCTTTTTAATATTCATCTTTTTAATATTCATGCTTGGCAAATGAGCGTTTGATTCACCCGATGGTAGTGGCTCCCCTGCTTTTTGACATTATTTACGATCTATCCTTTAATTCTATCATCTATCCTATCAGCTTCAGATACTTTTAAAAACTAAACGCATATACGTGACAAATTCAAAATAAATTATAAAGCAAAAATTGTGTGCTCGGATATAAACTAGCTGAATATTTTTTCGAATGTTAAAACAATTTTATATGTCGAAACGTGTTCGCATTCAATGTGATAAAGTAATCTACAATTTGAACATGTCAAGCATTCATAATTCATTATATTCTTTTAACATTTTCCACACTTTTAATCATTTTTGGGTGTCATCGTTTTAATTGTACTTAAATGTTAGTATATTTTAAAAACTCTCGAAAAAAAATGACAACACCAGAATTTTGTAGCACTCTATGGGACTAGAACTCAGGACTATAATATCGATGTTATTTTAGCACCGTGATGTTAAATTTTTTTGAAATGCCCTCTCTCGGCCATCACTGGAAAGTTTTTGGAATTTTTAAAAACGCGTCGAATTGCACTGGTACTTTTTAGAATGTTATTGCAGCGCCCTCTGTTGAATTGCACTAATACTTTTTGGATTTATGTCATATTTGATCATGTATTCATAGATCTTTTGCATTATATTGGAAATAGCGCAAAATACTACTTTCTGCTAAAGAAAGTACCGTTATATAATCGTTACTTGGTTTGTAAACCAAGGTTATTTATTTAAAGAGGTTGACACACAATTTTTTACAATCACAGAGAACTGTTGTTTTGACTTTGTGTTATAATTTTTATAATAATATAACACTTTTAATCACTGTCCTGACTTAATTCCGTAACACATCACTTTTTAGTATACGTAATAAAACACATATAAAAAACTGTTTGATTGTTAGTATAACACTGGCACACAATATTTGTTTATTATTTATTTATATTTCTTAAATTTTCACTACAGTTTGTACTTGTTTATACGAAGAGCTAATGTTTACTTGACAGCTGCGCCATCTATCTTCGATAAATATATTATGTTTATCTAAATACAACCTTAATTTTACACACATCAATAGCAAACAAATAAAAACAAAATAGAGTACCTTGTTTTGTATAGATCTACGTGCTTGTAATTTAAATCGAGACAACTTTTTCGTTGTCCATTCCAAGAAATAAAGTTCTCTGTTTTTAAAAAAATCTTTATGCATGGCGTGAATTAAACCATTTTTTTAATTGTTTTACGCATATTCTAAAGTTGTAGCATTATATTTTGATGTGCCAAATCAGAAAGATATTCTTACTGTCTTTCACTAATGTTATCAACTTTGCTACTTCGGTAATCGATCCCAGAGACGGGAGTTTACCTAAAACTTGTGATTATGATACATTTCCCCAGTGCTGTAAAATCACCTTTTCAGAGAGTAAATCATATTAGGTCCTCACGTATGAAATTGGCATTTTGTCGTACTGGCCACTTTGATCTGTATTATCATCTCCTTTGGTTAAAAATTCAAATTTCATATTTATAAAGCTATTTACTCACGTATTTGTGTTTTGAAAACCGTAATTCATTTGTTTTTTTCTCTTTAAGATTTTTCTTTGTGCCACTTGTTGATTGAATTTAGTTTACAAAATGGAGAACTTAAAATATCGCGTTATTTTCGAGTACGAGTTCCACCGCGGTACCAGTGCTGCAGAAACGGCTCGAAGTATTAATGCTATGTATGGCAGCGGTATCGCAAAAGAAAAACACAGTGCGTTTTTGGTTCCAACGTGTTCGTTGTGCAAATTTTGACCTGCAGAACAAGCCCCGTCGACGGCCGGAGACCAAAGTTGATAATGAACTTTTTCAATTCAAATTTTCGAAATTTTGATAAGTTCTTGCAAAGGAAAAATTCAACTCCGATGGGAAAGTCCGAAGCGCCTTCAAAGATTTTATTGATTCCCGTCCGAATGTTTCTTTTTAGTAAAGAGATCAATGAACTACCTATGGGATGGCAAAAGTGCATAGATAGCATACTTTGATTATATTTGATCGACAACGGAGCATCTTAATCACGCATTTCCTGAGAGATAGAACGGCCGTTTGGGACCAATTTTACAGAAGGCAGATCTACTGAGTTCAATTCATCTTTTCACTGGGTTATCTCAAAAACAGAATTTAACGAATCGTAGACACATTAGAAATAAATGAAATATTATTTTGATTGTCGCCTAAGAGCTACCTGTACTAGGGTAGGAAGTACTATTATAAGGGGGCGGGGGCGGTTTCAGCGTTTATTTTAAATAAGAGAAGGATTGAATGAAAAGAGTAAAACATTTTTGTTGCTATGAACTATAAATTGATCCATGCATAATCTTTGCAATTTAAGTAGCTAGCGTTTGTTTTATACTAACTTAAACCCGTATTTTATTAACAAAGAATGTATCGTTATTTGCTATAATAATATGTCCATTTACTGTAAATCTATCTAGCAATATTTGAAAGCAAAAATTTAAAACAAAATCATTTGCAACCGTAGCACCTAATTAAAAAAAAAATCTAATTCAAGGTAGGAATAGAAAAAGCAAACAACCATTTCCGTTAACCGTAAGGTATTTTTAAAAACTATTCAAATTAAGTAGTTGTAGGTAACTAGGTGAGGTAACTACTACTTAAGTTTAATCCATCATTTACGGGATACCCTGTAACATATTCTGAAAACATGTGACACCAATCTTGTCAACGCGGGAGCCTTTATTTTTTTACTGAATTTTCATATATATGTACTCCAAAACAAAATCGCTTTTTGTTTGATAATTCTGCGTTAAGCGTGCTTAACGCTTTATAGATTTACCCCTAATAATTGTTGGTCAGAAAAGTGAGGAGAAGCAAGCTTTTACTCAGTTTTAGGTCCAAAGGCTAGTTTATAAAAATGACTAACCATGTAAACAAACGGTTTTGCACAATTTATCAGAGGTTCAGATATACCGCCCACGCGCACGTAGGGTTACTCTGGATTCTTTGTTTTCTTGGGATTTTATTTAATCATTTACGGTCACAATATGAAATAACAAATTTTGCAATCATAAATGTTTCAATCCTTTGCAATCATAAATGTTTTTCATAATAATAATGGGAAAAGAAAATTTTATTTCTTTGATAGTTACTTGTAGATATTATCACGTGTAAATTGTTTATGAATAGATATTAAATGTAGCGACGCGTAGTTAAATTATTAATAAGACGCAACATAAATTTTTTTTTTAATTAAATGGAGCACTGAAAGTGTGTTCTTAAATTTCTTCTCTATGCTTGAAAATTATATTTACTGCTATTCAAACCCAAATTGGTTGTTTTCAATTTATATATTTTTTGTATTTTGCATTAATACGAGGGGTTATTCTAGTTGTGAAACTACAATTTATTTTACTTTATTTGGGAAAAAAACAGTTACAAATAACACTTATTACTATTTTAATGTTTCAAATACATTAACCAGTGAAGTTTCCACTGTTTGAATATACATATTAGAGCGGTATGCTTAAACAAAAACAAAACAAAAAAAAAAACCATTAAAATATCTAAATAAAGAATTTAAACATCGAGAAGAAAATAGTGTTTTATACCTTAACTTAAGAACTATTGTAAATTTCAACAAAAGAAGCAAATTAATATTCCCAAAATCAAAAACTATATTCTTAACTATAACCATAATTGCAAATTATGGCAACACAGTTAAAGGAATTGAAAAAAAAGATAGAGAAGATTTAAATCACTTTGTCAAACGATCCAAACAATAATTAAAATAAGTTAACTATATCTCGGAAACTACCAAAAACCTCTAAATATTACACGAGCTTCGGTAGGTATGGTAGTCCCCTGTCACCTTGCATCGGCTTGACTTGCTCATGGGAATAACACTAATGAGTTATGACATTTTTTGTATTTGAAAATATAGATCACAAGAGAAAACACAGTTTGAACAAGGTGTGTCTGAAGGAAACCCTACTTTAAGTTGTTCAACTTCCTACTAGTAAATTTTCTTCCCGGAGCAGCTTAATGAGCTAGTGTTTTGATTCAGTAGGAGGCAGGAATTCAGCTGGAAAACATTCGGGCACTACCTGCGTCTCATATGGTCAGCCTTATGTCGGTTGCTCTAGAGTATCGAGTGCTCAAAACTTATTATTTATACTGGCAGAAAATAATGAATCATTTAATGTCGTCTGTCTGGTGATACCTAACTATTATTGCTGAATATTAAAGCGGCAAGCATATGAAAAACCATAATTTAGGAAATGTTGCAAATTCAGGAATATTTACAAATCAAAATATTGTAACTATGAAAATATTCTGGTTTGTAAAGCAAAATTAATTTTCCTTGATTGTAATAAAAAAATCTTACGTCGAATCTTTAAATAATAGCCACCCTAGCCTTACTCATTTTAATATTTGTGTCTACTGTACTGTTCATTCAACATTGTTCCTATACTTTTACAGGACACTTTGTGTTTTTATCATTTATTCAGAACTATGTTGCAAAAACTATTTGTTTTGTTTCTTTGTGCTATCACTTGGGCAAATGTGGATTCTCAGTATTGTACAAGAAGATCTCAGTAAGTATCAAGAATGGTTTACTATTGTTTGACAAAAAACGTATGACAAAAGATCATTTTACAAACAACTTTTGAAAAACTAATCATTTGACATAATGCAGGTTTCGCAAATGTTTTACTAAGAAAATATTTCAATTGTTAAAATATTAATTATAAAACACGTGTCGTGATGTTTGTTTGAACCAAATTGAAGCTTTTCGTGAAAAGCTGACAATGGTATTTATTTATGTATATTTGGGAAACAAACAATATTTTAATACAATTTGATTAAATAATATTCATAATTTCACAAATCAATAAAGTTTCCACCATTATTTAAACCACATACAATCAACGCTGTTTATTTTATATTTAGGAAAAAATAACAAAGCATATAACATTAAACATGCAACGCAGGATATTTAATATAGGTTCTTTTGAATAAAGTATAAACAGTAAGTTAATTATCCCTAATTTTCTTTTTATAAATAAGGATGCCATGAGAATTATATTTGTTGTTACAATTATGGCATACTCTGTACAAAAATGTGTTTGCTGTATAATTTGTTCTAACGAAAGGAACACTAAACATCTTCATGTTTCTCGAACTTGCCGGGGGAAACCTAAAACTTAAGTTACTCAAAAGGAATGAGGAATTTGTTAATTTATTCATAATTTTATACAGGAAAACTTGGTCTCTCTCAGAGCGGCGGTTACACAAGAATTTCTTTTAAATATTATGTTTATTGACTTTGCAATGTGTACATCTAAATGAAATGTGTTTAACAAACTGTATATATATATTTTTGAACATCGTGTAAATTCCTTGCCAGTTCTGAAAATAAAACCCAACATACGAAAAGCCTTTGAAATTATTAAATCAATATGTTTAGGCGGCGGTTGTCAAGTGATAACATATTATAGTGTATTAAGTCCTGTAAGTAGGATTTGTTTGGGTCATTTCATGTACGACAGTTAAGGTGTTTCGTGAGCTTTTTCTGTATTGTTTTTATGTTGTCTTTGTAGGTAGTGTAGTTGGTATTCCAAATGACACTGCAGTATTCAAGTATACTTCTGACATAGCAATAGAATAATATCTTTACGCAGTTTATATCTGAAAAAGGTGCAGTAACTCATAAGGTTTTACGAGTTTACAGGTTTTTGTAGGCTTAGTTAACCATGGCAGTAATATGATCCGTGAGGGTTAGCTTACAGTCCGGTAGAATGCCCACGTCGCGGATAAGATTAACTTTAGGGATAAAACTGTCATTTATCTTGTAGGTAGTTAGCAATGGGTTTTTTTACGAGTGAAGGTTATGTGCGCACATTTTACTACATTTATACTGATGCAATTAGTACAGAAATAGTTGTAAAGTTGGTCAAGATCGGATTGTAAATTGTTGCTATCGGTCAAGTTATTAATTATACTATAAATTTTAATGTCATCTGCGTACACAATTAAATTAGAAAGGATAATATATTTTTCTATGTCATATAAATAAATAGAATAGAGTAACGGACCTAGCACTCACCCTTGAGGTACCCCAGAGGGCACAGTAACTAAATCAGAGCGATACCCACCGACTACAACTACCTGGCTTCGATTTCTTAGGTAAAAATCTAGCCATCAGAAGCTTACCGGATATACCTACTTCTTGGTGTTTCTGTAACAGGATGACATGGTCCACACGGTCGAAATCTTTTTCAAAATCCGTGTAGATCACGTCAACCTGTACCCCTGTCTTCATTTCACTAAGTACATCCTACATACTTTATTGAGTATAGAGTTATGTTTTATGTTTTTATATATTCTTAAGTGGTTAATATGAAATTGCTTGTTAATATTTAGCCAGTCACTTATATTGCTTTGGTGTGTATTTACTTACTGTATCTGTCTGAAAAGCGATATATTATCATTCTTTGGACTTGTCAATACAAGTGTTACGCAGTTGTTAGGTGAGTCTTATATTCTGTATTTTGTAACTTACAGCCTACGCTCGAGTGAATATTTGTTTATACTACAAGGGATACTTCCACAAATGTCAATGGACATACTATACTGTAAAGATACATCTGACTATGAATTTATAGGCTTATGCAATTTTCGACTTATATCTCATGTAAGGATGATATTGATGTTGTTATACTGTTATTTAATATAATTGTTTTGTTGTATGGTATATAATCACAAATTGTAAATTAGAACAAATATTTTAATTTTTTTTAACTTGATTGTATATTATCTGCAAAACTTTTGTTTATTTTGTGTTTCGTAATATGCAATGCGATGCTTAATTTTAACTTATGACTAAAATTTACACTACAACGGAAACTCACGTATCCACTTATACATATTACGCAATTTTATGTGTTTGCTATATTTTATATTAATACCATAGATAGAAATATATGTCCCTATCTTATTATTTGTGTTTATTATATTTTGTGAATATATTAATTTCTTATTTATTTGCACACTTAAAAGGTGTTTAAGTTTATTTAATATTCATTTATTATTTATTAACATTGATATAATATGTATTGCTATCTGTTTTATTTATTTACATGCTTGTGTCCAGCATAGTAGCTATCATTTTACTCATGTTATTTTATTTTGAAAAAGAAAACTATTAAACAATGGATAGCTACAGTAGAACCTTTTTCTATCAAAACACTCGAGGGCTGCGTACTAAAACGTCAGAATTTTATCGTAACGTAATAAAATCTAAATATGAAATAGTTATAATTACCGAAACATGGCTTCACGGTGGTATTTTAGATTCATAGTTATGTGACAATAGTTTTCTTATCTTTAGAAATGATAGACCCACTATCACGACGGGTCGTGGAGTAATGATATGCATAAAATAAAAGTTAAATGCCTCTCACCGCCCCACCTGGTCTACCGGCTCCACAGAGCTTTTGTGGATCACGATACCCCCCTTAAGTGCAACAAACCATAATGTCCATGTACCAAGTTAACCAGTACATAATGTCAGGCTGTCAAATAGAAACAATATCCTGCACGTAGTATTTCTTTAATGCAACTAACTTATAACCTAATGCATTTAAACAGAACGCAAGAACAAAAATGTTTTGAAAGCAAAATAATATAATTGTACGAGTGGCTCGTACATACTGCCACTGTCAAAGAGTGCAAAAAATTACAAAAAATAAAATATATATAACTGTATACAGTGTAGATTAAAATTCATTACAAATCACGTAATAAAAAAAATGCGATGTAAATTAATAATATAAATGAGAATGAAATGTAAACATTATGTGGTCTACATATTTCAATAAAAATAAAAACACATTCAATTCACTGCACCGCACACAAAGGTCATTTCTCAAATTCTATAGGCAATGGTCAAAATGCACTGTTCGGGTGAAGGTCGGCGAGTGGCTCTATCGACAGCACCACCACTACCGCCGCTGTCGCCGCTCTGCCCCCGCTGCACAGCGCCGCCACTGAACTCTTATACGGTACACGACATACGCGATCCCAACTGCTATGATTATACCCAAAATAGCGTACATTGTAATATTATGAGACTCTTTGTTTTGAATCATTTGTGAATCTTGAGACTTGAGTAAGTTGATTTGTTCATTTATAGTGTGAAACATTTCTTGATGGTCTTCAATATTATTTACTACGTTGTCATATATGGAGGAGTTTATGATCTCTTTCAGAATCGATTTAGACTGCACCTGATAGGGTTAAGTTAATAAGTTTGTAAATAAATCCGGTTTTCATATTCATACTCTGGATAAATTGTAAACGTATCGCCTTTTATCATGCATCCAGGCGCCACGTTGACTACTCCGTTTCCTTTTAATTGCTCAGTAGATAACTCATGCATACACAAAATGCGCACGGTGCATTCCTGGCAACACGAGAAGAGCCATTCGCCACCACCAGCGTCGCCTCCGTACCGGGTAACTTACGCCAGGTGTCGCTGCGTGGTTTGATTGTCGACCGACAATAGCGCTGATTGTTATTGTTCTTATCGTTATTTAATTGACTGTTACAAATAGACTTCTGTATGTATATGTTGTAGATTGGATGATTCGCATAACAAAGTAATTTATTTTGATTGAAGTTTAAACACTTTTGAATATCTTCGACTGTTTATGGCATAAAATATCCTTTCTTATGTTGAATGCTATGTAATTTGTGGCAGGTATATTATAAATAGATTTTTCTCCATTTATCCACGGTAATGGTATAATCTTGTCAACTTCAAAGATACCCCTTAAGAGCAACGGTATTTTTACTTCCATAATCAGGAACTTTTCTGTGATGCACATCTATTCTGAGTAAGAGTATGGATTTACTTGCAATTAAGTTTAATTGATTTTGCAGTTGATTCGGTGACAATAAGTGAGTGTCAATTTTTCCTTAATGGTTTCCGTAATGGTGTCAATTAGGTATTTCAAATAGTATTTTATATTCTTCTTAGGTTTGTCAAAATTATGCTAGCAGAAAATGCGGTTGTAACTATGTCGAAATTGTGAATAATTCTATTCAATGTGTCAATCTGGTGAGATACGTTTTTGAGGTGTTTGTTGATAAATGTAAATTGTTTCATTATAATAGCTTCATTTCTTTTCACTATATTATTCTCGGCTTCCAATATAGTAGTTTGGTTGCTGAGCATTTTTAACAGATGATATTCATTTTTTCCTATAGTTTCTATGTCAATTTCATATTTCTCTGCAAAAGTGTCATCCAAAACGCCAAACAAAAAATTCCCCATCCGTCCAATACCATTTATTAATCCTCGTTTAGATCGTGGCAATGGTTTGTTTGATAACTTCATAATGTCATGAAGTTATCAAACAACGTTCTGACAATTCATGCTCCAGTTGAGTAATTATAGGCGTATACTTTTTCTCCTTGTGACTAAATTCTTTAAAATGTGTAATGTATAATTTAATGTTGTCAATGCTTTCCCAGTAGGTTGTCATGTTATAATATAAAACAATTTTCCATTCGTCTTGAATAATGGTTAGGTCTGCTATTTTGTCAAAGTAAAGAGTGCTATTTTTAGGTAAAGTAGAAATGGTTGTTCTCTGACATGAAGGTGCTATGAATGCAAATAATAAAAGCAGTATTAATGTGATATAACTCGGTATTTTAATTCCACGTCTTTGGTTTTTGGTAGGGATGGTGTCAACGTTATCTGGCACTAACAATGGTTGATTATTTTCAATAGGCAAAGGGGTTAGTTTTATTACAGGTCGTTTGGTCAATCCGGTTGAAGTTTTCAGGGTAACCACTCTGACATGGCCATCTCGGCCTGGGTGCAATTCGTGAACTTTTGCTAAAGAACATTTAGAGGGAGGTAAGTTTTCATCATTTACGAGCACAATGTCATTTATCTTTAGGTTTTCTGTAGGGTGATTCCATTTATAACTGGCGCGTAATTGTCGTAAGTATTCAGTAGACCATTTCTTCCAAAAGATTTCTGCATTTTCTCAATAAGTCGCCACCGAGTTGTCAAATTAATATTTTCATCGGTAGTCGTCAAAGGCTGTGATAGTAATGGGCTGCCAATCAGAAAATGCCCTGGCGTTCAGTAACCGTCTTCTATATTTTCTGTCATCCTATATAAAGGTCGTGAATTAAGACACGCCTCTATTTGAGTCAATTAAGTGTAAAACTCTTTGTAAGTTAATTTCTGTTCGCCAATAATACGTTTCAGATGATGTTTAACACTTTTCACAGCAGCTTCCCACAGTCCACCTGCGCTAGGCCACAGTGGTGCGTTAAAATCCCATGTCACTCCCAAATTACTCATGTCATCTAAAAATTCATTGTTGTTGATAGCTTTCAAATACTCTCTTCTCAAAACTTTACTCGCACCGACAAAATTAGTTCCGTTATCTGTATACACATGCTTCGGAAGGCCTCTCCTCGAACACATGCGTTTAAAGGCTGGTAAAAATGATTGAGTCGACAAGTGGGATACCAATTCTAGATGGATGGCCTTATTACTAAAACAAACAAACACAGCAATATAGCCTTTTGTCACTTGAATTCCTCTGCCACTATTCGCTTTAATGTCAACATATCCAGTAAAATCTATACCTCTGTGCGTAAACGGCTCTGGATTTCGGTAAGTTGGCCATTTGCTGAGTATTTTTTCTGAACTGAACCTGCGACATGTTACACAATGTCTTATTTCTCTTTTCACAACTCTCATTCCTCCGGCTATCCAATAGTTAGTGCGTAGGTATGTTAATGTCAATGATGGTCCACTATGCAAGGTCATTTTATGAGCTTCTTTTATTAATAAATTTGTCAAAACTGAGTTATGTGGTATCAGTATTGGATTCATGCAATCATATGTCGTATCTGCGTTCTGCAATCTTCCGCCAACTCTCAAAATATCATGTTTGTCAAGAAATGGATTTAGGGTGTGAATGTTACTTTTACAACTAGGTAATTTTATTTTCTCGTTTTAGTTTTGAAATGTCTTCACTAAAATAATCTAATTGAATTGCTTTTATGAATGATCGTTGAGCTTGCTTAATCTCTGTTGTCGTTAAATAATTACTTTTATTGGCAGTACGCTTATCGCGTAAGTTATTTATGAAACGCAACACCCCACATTGTACTCTCACGGCGCGTGTCAATGTCCTATGTTTATTTAATAGCTCGATGAATAACTGTGGTTCGTTTGTTTGTACTATGCTACTTTGTTGCAAACACCTTTTTGTTTCTTTTTCAAGTTGCTGGTTTTCTATTGATTGTTTTTGTATGTCATACTTAAGCCATTCAGGCTCTTCCCACCAAATGGAAAAATTTGTATTGTGATGTCAACCCTCTGGTGGCGCAGTCTGCTGCGTTATCTTCGGAACGCGTATGCTGCCAACAAGTTGCTGGAATAATACTTTTTATGAATTTTACTCTATTTGCAACAAACGTTGTCCATCTTGTTTCTTCTCCTACAATCCAACCTAGAGTGATCATTGAGTCAGTCCACCCATAAATATTGACGCAGTCGATTTTAAGTGCAAGTACTATTTTATTCATTCATTTTGCTAGTAATTGAGCTGCGCATAATTCTAACCTTGGTAAAGTCAATGTTTTGTTTACAGGTGCCTAGTTTGTTTTTGCTGCAATTAATTTTATCGTAGTCTGTCCGCTTTCATTTTTAGTTTTTAAGTACACGCTACATGCGTAGGCTTTTTCTGATGAATCTGCAAAACCGTGTAGCTCGATAGTTTTATCAGAGAATCCCAACCATCGGGGTATTTTTATAATATCAATAATTTTTTAGGTCTTTTAATTTGTCAGTAATCGCTTTTTGTAATAAACCAGGTATGTTGTGATCCCAGTCAATACCTGTGGACCCCACACGTTGAAATTTTAATTTGGCTTTGATTGTCAATGGGGATAGCCATCCAAGTGGATCATATATTTTGGAAATCTGAGATAACATTTCCCTTTTTGTCATGTATTCTTTGTTTATTTCAAACTCAATTTCATTTTGAAACTGAAAAAAATCTTCTTCAGCGTTCCATCTTAGCCCCAACGTTTTTGTTGAGTTTGCATACCTGAAATCGATAAATGCGGGATCAATTTGATCTTGATTTAAATCTTTTATTATTCGGTAGTATTACTGCACCATTTTCTTAAATTAAATCCAGCCTTTTCAAACATGCTTATTAGTTGCTTTGTTGCTTGCTTTGCTTCTTCTATACTATTACTTCCTGATAATAAATCATCTACATAACTGTTATTCTCTAATATTTTAACTGCTTATGGAAAATTTGCTGCTTCATCAATTGATAACTGCTTCATTGTTCGCATAGCTAAGTATGGGGTTGCTCTTATCCCATAGGTAAGTGTACATAGCTTGTATTCGCGTAAAATGTCATCACTATTCTGTCTCCAAATAATTTGTTGTAGATTTTGATCGTCACTATGCAATAATATCATCCTGTACATTTTTTCACAATCGGCTGAGTAAACGTATCTGAATGAACACCATTGAATTTATAATTCTTGAATATCCTGCTGTAATTTAGGTCCAGATTCCATTAAATCATTTAAGCTATAGCCACTAGAGGTTTTTGAGGAAGCGTTATATACTACTCTTAATTTCGTGGTTGTAGAGTCTTATTTTTATACGTCACGATGAGGTAGATAACATCTTATTTCGTTCGAGTACTTTCCACATTCCTTCATATGTTCCAACTGTATATGTATATTCTTCCATGAATTGACTGTAGTCGCGTTGTAACTGTTCATTTTTGCGAAGTTTCTGTTCTAACGACGTAAATTGGGCAACTGCTTTTTGTTTAGAAGTACCGAGATGTTCTTTAAAGTTCAGCTTCATGGACAAACGTACTTTGTATTTTCCATTAGACAATCTTTTAGTTGTAGAAATATAATAGTTCTCACAAAATTGCTCACTTTCTGTCAGTTTATTACTGTCATTTTCTTGCAAATCCTCCAATTCCCAAAATCTACTAATTTATTATTTTTGCAATTATATGTTTATTTATTTGAAGTAAAGGAAAACAAACAGCCAATACTTGAAAATACAAATTGGTAACACAAAAGCCAAAGAAGTTTCCAATGATGTTCAATTATTTTAGCTTATCGGTAGCAGATTGGAGAAGTTTTAAACAAAACATAAAATCATAAAACAAAAACTATAAAAGAAGGTGAAAAAATATACCTAAAGAATATAAAACTATTATTTAAAACATACAGCTTGTTTAAATTGTGAAAATGTGAGGTGAAATATATCTTCATTATTAAATTGCTTATTATAATAATTAGTGGTGCGAATCAAAAATTTATATTTATTATAGTTTGTACGTGCAAACGGTACTTCAAATAAATCTGTGTTGCGGGACGAAGGTCGTTTGCAACGAATACCAATTTGAATAACTAGATAGGGTAATCAGCCAAGCTGCGAAGCAATTTATAAAAAAATATTATGTCTCTCTGTTTTCTGCGTTCTTCTAAAGATATCATTTTCAGTTGGTTATCCATATTTTTTATTCTAAATCTTAATACACTTACAAATTTTCTTTGTATACGTTCAATAGAGTCTTTATGTACTTTATAATTTGGGCTCCATACAGTAGAAGCGTATTCAAGCTGTGATCTAACAAAAGCATTATATAAAATTAAGTATGTATGAAGATTTTTAAATTCCTTACCTTGACGAAGCACGGATCCTAACATTTTATATGCTTTACTAGTAACTCTATCAATATGCGACTTAAAGTTAAGTTCTTTATTTAAATATATCCCCAAATCACGAACCTCATCAATTCTTTTTATTGATTGTCCATTTAATTTGTAATCATAATTAATAACTTTTTTCTTTTTCGAAAAACTTACAATATAGCATTTATCTATGTTGAAAAAAGGACCATGTTTTGAATTATATTCACTGAGAGTATTCAAATCTTTTTGCAAATGGTTATAATCATTAATAGTTTAGTGGAAAAATCTTTTTGATCATCAGCGTAAAGTAAAATATTGGTGATTATATTTTTTGTTACATCGTTTATAAATATATTAAATAAAAGGGGGCCAAGATGTGACAGGAATAAATGTGGAGGTATAGCCTTTAATTGTTACGGCTTGACATCAATCTCGTCAATAAGATTCAAGCCATCTTAGAAGGTCACCGTGTATACCGATATTCTTAAGCTTTTACAAAAGAACTACATGTGAAATTTTTGAAAGTTCTTGTAACGTTTCCTGATAAGATCCAGCCTATCTTAGTTTGTTGTGTAGCCTAGCTTAGTTTGTTGTTAAAATGTCAGAATAAACTTTTGCATCAAATAAAATGTCAATTTGGCTAAAAATGTTGAAATCAGGATCTGCTAACCAAATATTTTATAAATGTACATATCTTTTCTTTTCAAACGAGTTGCTGGGAAGGTATTTATAACCTTTAACAAAATCAAAGCATCCGTACTAAATTCAAAGTTGTCATTTATTGATTTGCAAATAAGCTGAACCTTTCCTCTTATTTTATTTGATAAAGTACCTATGCCGGATATTGATGCATTAAACTGCTGCCTTTGCAATATAAATCTTTGTACTGCATTTTCTGTAATTAATGTAGATTGAGAACCTTGATCCAGTAGTCCTCTCATAGTTAGGTATGAACCATCACTTGCTTTTACTTGTATTTTCACAGTTGTCAACAGTATCTCGTCGTCAGAATTTTGCACGTGGCTAACATTTCTCGGTAGCTGCTGTTGTTGACGAGTTGAAGTGTGGGAACGGTCGCTTGAAACAAAAATATCATGTATCGTAGTATAATGTGCTTGGTTACATATTTTGCACCGCTTATTAGAATTGCATACGTTAAGCTCATGCACATAAAGGCACTTGTTGCAAACTTTTTTCTTTGATAGATATTTGATATTCCCGAACTTCTTGCACTGGAAGAGTGCATGACTAAAACTGCATACAGGACATTTTGTGGAATTGATACTGGTGTGATATGCTTGGTTCACATTCAGATTGTGATATTCTGTTTAGAATTACTGTTGTTTTTATTAAATTCTCTTCTCGTGGGAATATAATTTGTTGTTGTAGGTTTCGTGTATTTCAATTTGGTAATTAATGACTCTACTTTTCTGTTTAAGGGTTCAAGTGCTGTAAATTTAGTCTCCAAAAATGATAAGACTTCTTCAAATGCCGGTAATTCTCGAGGATCGTGTCTAGCCTCTTGAAAATCACGTAAAGTGTCAGGGTCGAATTTCTTCGAAATAAGATGAACAAGTAGGGGACCCCATGTAGAAGTATCCACCCCCAAGTTCTTTACTGCATTAATACATTCAGTGCTAATGTCATGAAGTCTTTTTAATTCGAATGATGTCTGCCTATTAATATTTGGTTGATTGAGAAATATTTCTATTCGTTTCGTAAATAAAAGTTCTGTGTTGTTATAGCGTTGATTAATTATGTTCCATGCTGTGTCATAATTTTCAGAAGAAATATGTAAATGCTGAACGAGATTTCCAGCCTCCTCTCTGAGTTTCCTTTTTAAATGTTCCATTTTTTGTGATTTAGATAGATTGTTATTATTGTAATTAGATTCCCGGTATAAATCAAGAAACGTAGGCCATTACGTATAGTTTCCAGAAAAAAATGGTAGGTCTAATTGCGGAGTTGCTTGCTGCAAATGTGTTGAAGACAATAACTTTTTATTCAAGGATTTCTTAACTTCTTTAAACATAGATTCATAATGCGTGTACTGTCCTTCATAAATCTCATCTGGGCCCTCTAAGATGTTGTCAATTTGCCAATGAATGCTGTCAATGTTACTCCAACGGGATTGTAAGTTCCGTAGTTTATCTTCTACCTCCCACTTGTCAAAAATTTCACCTACATTGCAGTTCGATACTATCCTTTGAAAGGCACGAAAGTTAGTTTTTTGCTGTCGTATGGGATCTAACACTTTTGGGTCAGCTTGTATGCCGCGATCAGGTTTACTACTTCCTTCTCCGGCATTAGAAAAATTAGAGATCATATCCCTAGTAATGTCATAAAAGTCTTTCAACTGACCATACATATTTTTCACGAAATATTCATGTGATTTGTCAGAGTATGATTGCAATTGCTCATGATTAAATAAAAAATCGTCAAATAATTTGTCAAGTGTTTGTAGTTTCTATGCTGTATGTTCCGGTGTTGTTCTACGTGCAGGATCCTTTTTAAAGTTAATGTTAATTTGGTCAATAGATTCGATGAGTTGCTTTTGACACAGAATAATAGCGTCCATTGTCAATTTCAGTAAAATGAAACGATCTTACTTGTAAGTCGTAGATGCAGAATGTCAGCCGGTACTTGGCTAATTGCAACCAAGATATACCGATGGCCGTAGATGCAGTTGTCAAGGAACAGTGGTGTGTCCACCAGGGTACCACTACCAGCAGAAGACTGTCAAAAGGTTACACCAGGCAGGTAGATGTACATACAAAGTCAATAAAACATCGCTGCCACGCCACATAATGTAATTAAACTGTCACAAAATATTAGATATCACTTAACAAGGTTTGCAAATGCACTGTCAAAAAAATTTAAAAATAAACTGTCACGAATTGATAAAACCTCACTGTCACTGAATAATGCACTGTCAAAAAAATGCGAAAATAAACTGCAATCCATAAAATGCGCGAGGTACATAGGCGAAGGACCAAAACATGTACCATCCACAAGTTAACTAGTACATAATGTCAGGATGTCAAATAGAAACAGTACTTGTGCCGCACGTAGTATTTCTTTAATGCAACTAACTTATAACCTAATGCATTTAAACAGAATGCAAGAACAAAAATGCTTTGATAGCAAAATAATATAAATGTACGAATGACTCGTACAGTCCATATCTGTGTTACTTATATTCCAGGCGGTAGGTCCGACCAACATATAAACATTACTAACCTTATCAACTCCATTAGTAAAGTAATAAATGAAAATCCAGATGATTTGGTCATGGTGACAGGGGACTTTAACTTGCCTTGTATAGACTGCACAGGTATACACGCACTCAAGAGGTATCTCAACATATGATAGATGAATTTAACGTATTAGGCCTACAACAATACAATACATTCCCAAACATCCAGGGTAACATCTTGGATCTTGTTTATTCCAATTTTCATGTGCATATCAAGACATCTTGCGATCCGCTCGTTAAAGAGGACACATTTCATCCAGCCTTAGAATTAGAAAAGCAAGATTTACAAGCTTTAATAAAAACCATTAAAGAAAAGTCAAAGGCGCACTTTAACTGGAAGCGATTTATGAATTCTAGAGATTATAATGTCTTTTCACTCTCAAGATCTAGAATAAAAGCTTTAGAAGCACAATGTTATAATGAATATCTAAAGTCAACACAGGACACTATCACGAGGGATCCAAAAACGCTATGGATTTTGGTATTTGTGAAGGCTTTAATAGATTTTAGTGATATGTTTCAGCCTGCAAATGTTTGTTGCACCCAATTCACTCATGATCTCCCATCTACTGGAGATAACGGGTAAAAGCATACAGTTCTACTCAGTGAGAAAGACGTATATTGAAGAATTAAACACTAAGAAAGGGGCAGGAAGTGATAGTTTACCTACCATCTTCCTTACTAATTGCATTAATACAATTTATTTACCAATATTCATCCTATTCCAAAGATCTCTAAAGGAAGGAACCTTTCCAAATATTTGGAAAGAAGCCCACATAGTTCCAATCTACAAGAAAGGATCAAAATCAATTATTTTCAATTATAGGCCAATATCAAAACTTCATATAATTTCTAAATAATTTGAAAAACTGGTTTACGGTGCAAAATATATAACAACTTCAAACAATCTCGCTAATAACCAGCATGGCTTCTTATAAAGACGATCGGTAAATACGAACTTAGCTGAGTTTTTGAACTATACTTTGCGTCATATGGATCAGCGCTCTCAGGTTGACGTGATCTACACAGATTCCGAAAAAGCCTTCGATCGTATAGATCATGTCATCCTG
Organism: Marasmarcha lunaedactyla; assembly: GCA_923062675.1. Classification (NCBI taxonomy): domain Eukaryota; kingdom Metazoa; phylum Arthropoda; class Insecta; order Lepidoptera; family Pterophoridae; genus Marasmarcha; species Marasmarcha lunaedactyla. The sequence goes on from OV281344.1 coordinate 6,462,286, forward strand.
TTAAGTAAGTTGCACACGTTGGGTATACGTGGAGATTTGTTCAGGTGGATAACCTATGTTACTAACAGGCGGTAAGCTGTAACAATTGGAGGTCACAGATCTAATTATATCCAAATACCCTCAGGTGTTCCTCAGGGATCACACCTTGGACCATCGCTTTATAATGCCTTTCTTAATAATATCAATGCTTGCTTTTAGAACTCAAAATACCTCCTGTATGCTGATGATTTTTGATATTTTCTTCAACATTAACTCATTGGAAAACTGCAAACATTTACAAGAAGATTTCAATAACCTAATCGAATATTATGTTAAAAATAGAATTACCGTTAATACCAAAAAAATGTGTCCAAATAACATTTACTAGGAAATCTTAACCAATAATTTATAACTATAGCATTAATGGACAGAATATTCAGCGCGTCCAAGAAGTCCACGATTTGGGTGTTATGTTAGACCATAAACTAGCATTTGCTACGCAAATTAACGCTGCCATTGATAAAGCTTATAAGGATCTTGGTGTGCTATCCTTTTCAGGATATTAAGTGTCTCAGAATGGTGTTTTACACCACTTAGAATTTGCTTGCGTTATTTGGAACCAACAATACCAAAAATATATTGGTCACATTGAACATATGCAGCAACATTTATAAAACATTTAAATTATAAATTTAAAAAGCAGACCAAACGTTATAATGATTCATGCAAAGATTACGGTCTCGTTAAACTGGAAGGTAGAAGAAACTCATTAGACGTGCTGTTCGTACACGATATAGTTCATTCAAGATTAGACTGTCCCAATTTAATTCCTTTGTTTAATATCCCCCCTTTATTTAAGTACCCCGACATCCCCGTCCATCAAAAAATAAACTTTTTAATATTCCATCGAGTAACACCAACAACAGTCGAAATGAATATTTCTCTAGAACCCAAAACAATTACAATACTTTATCTAAAAATATAGACTAATTATCCCTAACTCAAAATAATTTAAACAAAACTTTAAACAAAATATTATACAAAACATTATTAACACATAGATAAGATACAATTAACAGATATAGCCATTATTTATTTTTTAACTCTATTATCATACTACTTAAATTATACGCAGATGTCATAATCTTCGTATAATCCCTTTCAATCAATTGTTGATATCCGACTGTACACCTCATGAAGCAACTGCTCACACACACAGTCCGGCAATTAACACTGAACACTTCACGATTTTGTTTGTAATAAATTTAACCATTGTATCCTGTCATTAGCTTTTATAAATTATTCTGTTTGTTAGCATAGGTATTTTAATTGTATTGCTGTTGGATGTTTGTGAAATGATGTTTTGGAATAAATACTTTTTTTAGCAAATATTTTGCCTAACGAGTAGTTTATTAAACAATGGTTTGTAAAATGATAAAGGAGACATTTTATTTTCGGCTAGCGTGATGTACGCCTATTTGGAAAGTATGAAAGAATGTGGTAAAAGCACTAAAAATATTTTAAAAATTACATACTGCATTAAGTTCTACTTTGAGACAAAAACAAAACATCATGTGGCCACACTGAGGTGACGTTTCTATATTCTGCCATGTTGAACCAAAATATGAAATAGTATGCTTGTACCATTGAGTCTTTGGCAACTTGTTGTCTGCCTTGTCTTTGGTTAGTTCAGATCCGTTTGTCGAACTAGAGCAGACTGTATAGTTTTAATAATCGATATACACTACGAGTTGTTACATTAATGGTAAATAATTAAATGAAACAAAAACTCCAAAAAGCTTGTTAAATGGAAATATAAAAGTTGCAGCACAATTAACCTCAAAACTTGAATTATAAATAAAACATCAACATGACAGATGACGCCATGTTTTCAATATAAAGTGTAGCTTTACAAATTTGAAAATGTTTTCCTAAGATAAAACTAAACGAAATTATGAAATATTGGCATTCAATACTCGTTGTACTTATTTTATAAAATCCTGTAAACAACCGTACAAAAGCTAGCCGAGCGCCCCTTTAATATTGAAACGTCTCCTATATCAAGTATAATTTTGTCAAACGTTTATTTTCAATTGAAAATTTGTGATTTGTTTTTCGTCAAATGGTTGGATACCATGAATAATAAATATCCCTTATTAAATATTAACTTTTCTTAGATTAAATTAGTAAATCTATATCTCTATATTGAAACAGAATATTAATATTTTAGAGAAAGGGGATTCGATCTATACTTCTAGTTTTAAACAATTATTATTAAAGAGAAATATAACATTAAAGTACAATGTTTAAAAGTATGTATATAAAATGAATTTTCATTGATTTTAAGCTGAAACCTACACACATATTTTCAGATACATGGAAAGTTTCCTCGAGACGCGCGTTGTTATGATCACAAAGACTGTGTTTAGGAAGTGCTGGTACAGCTCCAGGTGTCGCAAGACTACCAGCGTACCTCACACCAAGTATTCTGAGAATTATGTAAGTATCTACAGGTAAATTACCTTCGAGGCGTTTTTGCATTTGTAGTTGTCAGCACATAAATAAATAAACCAATACTTTTATATTTTATTATAATTTTTATAACCAGGTACTAATTATATTAAACGATATTAAAATACAATAATACCCCTCACTTACGCGATAGGGACCAAGAGATAGCCACGCAAGTCGAAGTCGGGGTTCAACTTTGCATATAAATACATATAAAGTTTGTGTAATCGGGATCAAAGTCTAAAGAAAACAATAATTTAGAAGAAACATGTTTCACATAATGTTAGATAATGCAAACAATTTACATTAATATGATTAAAACAACGTAAACTAAAGTTATTTTGTCGAAGGCTTCATATATTCTAACAATGTCGCCTGACGAGTTAAGTTTTTCTTCTTCTCACGTAAAATTTCCTCGTAGAATGCCAGTAACTTTTTAATTTCCCGTTTCGTAGTAAATAAATCGCGCTCTTCATTGGAATCTATTTTTTCTAAAATTTGTAACCCCTTGTCAATTGTACTGAGGCCTTCTGTTAAGTTTCAAATCGTCATTAGATTATCCGGTTCAACTGGGTCTAACGAATGAGTGTGTTCAATGTCTTGATCATGCTCACTCATTTCTCACTCATTTCTATAATCTCGTCAATTGTTAGCTCCGGATTGTATGAATCCAGCAACGTGTAAAAAAACCGCGTATCTCCGGATTCGCGTAAAACCGGCGTAAGCGTAAGTTGGGGTATTACTGTAGTGAATATTAATATTAAACATAATTTTTAATTCTAAATTGCTTCAACTCCAGACGTTCCGCACTCATCCTCATCCTCACTTTCATCCGACGAATCATTTTTGTTAACTATAATTTGTTCTGATATTATATACAAAGTCTCATCCGTGCCTTGAAATTTGTTTTCCTCTTTAATAACATGTAGACAATCATTTTTCCATTCCTCTACTCTTATGCTATAAAATTTTTCCTCAGCTAACGTCTTTATAGCACTGGTGTTTATTGTCACATTGTTTTTTGCGACGTAATTTTTCACTATCCTCAATTTATTTTCAATAGGATTGAACTGAAGGTGATATGGTGGTAAACGGAGCACGGTATGACCGTGCTTTTGTAATATTAGATCTTTACCTATGAAATTGCCGTTTTTCACGAAATAAATGAAGCGTAATTTTTTTATATATTTTTTATTTCTATTAATCAAAATAATCACCCATGCAATCAATGCATCTTTGCCAACGCATTGGTAGCTCATTGATGCCTTTCTTGAAGAAATCAGCTGGACGGGAGGCAACAAATTCTTCAAAGGCATTTTGTACTGCCTCTCGGGTATTGAATTTTTTTCCCGCCAAGAAGTTATCCAAATTCTGGAAAAAGTAGAAGTCTGTAGGCGCAAGGTCTGGTGAGTACGGCGGATGACGGAGAACTTCCAACCCCAACTCTTGTAGCTTGGAGACCATCTGCTGTGCAGTATGAGGTCGCGCGTTGTCGTGCAGGAGCAGCAGAGCCGAACGATTGAACAAAGCTGGTTGGAGACGTGCGAGCTTCTCCATCATTGTGTTCAGTTCTTCACAGTACACATCTGCAGTAATGCTTGTCCCGTTTGGCAAGAAGCTGTGATGAATTACACCCGCGTTAGACCACCAAACAGTGACCATCACTTTTCTAGGGGTAAGTTTTCGTTTAGGGCATTGTTTGGGTGCTGAACCAGGGTCCAACCAACTTGCTGAGCGCTTACGATTGTCAAACAGGATCCATTTCTCGTCACAAGTAACAATGCGGTTCAGAATTCTTTCATTTGTATGCCTGCTGAGCAGTGCAAGGCACGTCTCCACGCGTACTTCGCGCTGGCGGTCATTGAGTTCGTGGGGTACCCATTTGTCAAGCTTTTTACCTTGCCAATTTGACGCAAATGGACCAATATTGTTCAGAGACCCAGAAGCGGGTATACCAATAACGGGTGGTGCGTTCGTTTGTAGTGTTCGCTCCGTAAACGTCGTTGATGTTGCGTGCCGCTTGTGCCGCTTTGCTGCCACGACGGTACTCATACTCCATAATTACTCGAATTTTTAACTTATCCATGATGACGAAAAATGTTCGAATGCGTTGAAAACAAAACACTAACTATTAAACAAATGACGATTTTAGAAAAATAATTCCATGTTTGTCAAATAAACATATTTTAAATTAGATTTATCAGTCAAAAAAAAAATATTTTCATTTGAAATGGCCAGTACGGCAAAACGGCAGTTTCATAGGTAAATACCTATTATTTCATCCATCTTAAACTCTACAAATCTCGCCTTATTTTTTAGAACCAGTTCTATAACTGAAGCTTAACCATGTCCGATGAATGTTCAATATTTCTAAACGTCAGCCAGTCAATCGTTTGATGGTTTTTAGAATTACTATTTGGTGCATGATTTTGAATTGAATTATGATAGGGTGCATTATCATCAATAGCAACATTATTAGGTTTAAGATCAGGTATTATTTGCGTTTGGATCCGAAAGTTGTGAATCGTTCTCCGGATTACTTGTTGATCAAAATCATCTTTTATAACCGTAGGCTTCCGATTTGGTTTCTTTTTAGGTGATTTATAGGTTGGTCCCTGTTTTGAAAAATGTCATTTGCTTTCTAATAGGACCTTTCTGACGGAAGGACATTCGAGTTTATATACAACTTATTGAGCGGGAGTCAGAATACTGCTCGGAATGCTATTGCATTCATTTTGGAAATACTTGTACAAATTATAAAAAACGTCTCTAGTTTGGGAAGTCAAAGGCTTACGTCGACCATGTTTTAACATCGGATCCATATTTAATTAACGACTTTATAATAATAACACTGAACAATAAATATTATGGACAATAAGATAAACCACAAAAAATATCAATTCATTCATTTATTAACTGAAACCAAATAGTCAGATCTCACGACAATTAGTAATGTTTATAAATTATTTTTATTATTTTTATTTTGTGTTTTATGACAATCAGCTGTAGTTACAACACAATAACTATTTCTGCCAATTTCAAGTATTAGTTTAATAAAAGTATTCCTATATAATAAAAGTTTAAAAAAAATCTGGTTGTTTATTTATTATAATTTTATTTATTTGATGGTTATTATGAATATAGAATTAATTATTATTTGTTTGACAATGACATTTGATTGTTAATGTATTTTCTTCTTCAAAATGAGAACCTCTTTTTTTTAACAGTGCAAGGAAATTTAAATTTTAAGTTTAGAATTCCTATAAATTTACAAATACTACTACAAATGCAAAAACGTCTCGAAAGTAATAAATCATAAAGTCCCTGTACCAGTTTATCCCAGCATCTAACCCTAGTAAATGATATATCAAGAAATTAATTTGATTCCTGTGGTGGAAGGCAGCCCTATTTTCACTGGCACCGTGAAGCTTATTTTTACGAGTACTATGCAACACTAAGATGCAAAAATGCAACGACACTACTACCCTTAATGATGAAGTGACTTGTTTGTATACCTGTACATATAACAAATCAATTTACTTTGCACATCTTAAGAAAATTATGATCTTTAAGCTGGGAGCGTACGCTGCAATTTTGCAGCTGGGTTACCTGAAAGTATCTTCTTATTTTCTGTAGAAGTATACATTGTATTTTACAGCGATGGAAAACACGTAATATAACAACTTGTTGTCCTGGATACCAAAAGGATGAAACAACTTCAACTGAAGATAGGTAAAAATACTGCGATTTATTTGTAATGCCTCAATTTGTACTCTAGAGTTTACATTATTACGAGTAATATTTTTTTTCAGTATCGTCTGCAATCCTGTTTGTTTTCTAGGATGCCAGAACGGTTACTGCGCGTCACCTGGGCGGTGCGTTTGTAAAGATGGCTACGCAAGTATCGATGACACGAGTCGTAATTGCACTCCGGTCTGTGCAAATGGCTGTGAACATGGTCGCTGCGTGGCTCCTAACACATGTGAATGTGACTTTGGTTATACCGTGAAGTATGGTCTCTGCCAGCCAGTCTGCACTGACCGCTGCTTGCACGGAATCTGCGTAGCTCCCGAGTCCTGTGAATGCCACGTGGGGTACAGAAAGAACTCAGAGAATCTCTGCCAGCCGTATTGCTTTTCAGGATGTATGAATGGAAATTGTACAGCACCTGAAGTATGCACGTGCAATGAGGGTTACGTCAATAGAAAAGGTGCTTGCATTCTAGAATGCTATAATTGCGACCACGGTACCTGTACGGCTCCAAATATCTGCAATTGTTATGAGGGATATGAAAAAGAGAATGAAAATAATACATGTCAACCTTATTGTTCAAAAGGATGTGTAAATGGAGAATGTACAGCACCGGAAGTTTGTCAATGCAGTTATGGATACGCTTTAATAAACGATACTTGTATGCCTGAATGCAAACAGTCATGTGTTAATTCTTCTTGCACCCAACCAGAAACCTGTGAATGTTGGCCGGGATATGAAAAAGTAGATAATTACACATGTGATTTAAATTGTACTCAAGATTGCAGAGACGGAGTTTGTACGGTACAGGATGGCTGTGAATGTGAAAATGGATTAAAAAAATTAAAAAATCAATGTGTGCCAATATGTGGGCACGGAGTTGAAAATTCACCCGATTGTAAGTTAAACGATGAATTAATAAATAATGAAGATACATATTCTGATTTCTATGATAGTTTTACTGAAAAGAATACTGGAATAACTTCTACACCAGAAGAAACAGACGCTACTGTGACAACTACAGAAGACGGAACCAATGTTACAAACACAGGATCTTCAGATCTTCCAAATTATACAGGTCACGTCATGGTTCGAATGAAGTAAGTATCTAAAAATGATAAGCTTCGACTTCCTTTGATATGTCACATTTAAGCCAATGTTGCTGTATTATTGAAATAAATACGCAATTGATGACAGCATTCTAAAACTTCACTAAGTCATTTCTGTATTAATTATGTCATACATCATGACTGTAAATGGTTTTTGGATCCGTCCTTTTTAATTTGAAGTTTAATTTATACATTACATTTACCTGCATTTTTCCAGGTCAGCATTGCCCTATTGGATTTATATAATAATTGCCTGCTCAGTGATACTTACATTAGTCCTGATAATCGTTATCTACACTAAGCGGAAACGTGTCATACAATATTTCAAGGGTAACAGCTATATTGTGGAAGGTAAAGAATATTGGGTTTGAATTTTTCAATTTTATAGTGTAGGTTTATACAGGGTGTTCAAAAAAGTATTTTCCAAAAAAATATTTCAGATTGACTAAGTCTCCACCATTCGACTACAAAAAACTATTTTTTATTTGGACTTATGGTCTTTCCATAAAACAATTCTAAACATTTAGTCTTCAAGCGCTCGGCCACACCCCTATCCAAATAACGCGCGGACCTTGCGGTCAGCTGGGAGGTCGTTGCACAATAGAAAAAACGTAATCGTAGATAATTCGATACCTTCCTACTTACTTGCATACACAGTTTCTCCACCCAATTTGCAATCAAGCACTTTGCGATCAACAGACAGTCGCGTATTACATATGCAATACAAGATAATTACAAACACTGGTACGTACTTACTCCGATACAATTTCCCTCGATTCTTATTAGAAGTCTTACTGGACTGGAAATGTAAGAAAGCTGTTTAAGCAAGTAAGTAACAAGTTATCTATTTATCTACGTTTACGTTTTTTCTATTGCGTAATTACCTCCCAGTTGATCGCATGGTCCGCGCGTTATCTGGCAAGATGTGTGGCCGCGCGCTTTAGCTCTAAATGTTTAAAATTTTTTATGGAAAGACGATTTTCAAATAAAAATCGGTTTTTTGTTGTCGAATGGTGAAGACTAACTGAATCTGGAAAATTTTTTTGTAATATACTTTTTGAACACCCAGTATATTAGGTCATTACATATGAAATTGGCATTTTGTAAGGGAGGAACATAAAGTAAATTTTTTTAAATAAAATATATTTATTTAATCAAAGTATTTAAAATTGCTATCTATGCACTTTTGCCATCTCATAGGTAGTTCATTGATCCCTTGACTAAAAAAACCATTCAGACGGGAATCAATAAAATCTTTGAAGGTGCTTTGGACTGCTACATCGGAGTTGAACTTTTTCCCTAAAGAAGTTATCTAAATTTCGAAAAAAATGGAAATCTGTTGGAGTAAGGTCCGGGGAGTACGGTTAATGTCTTAGACATTCCAATTGAAGCTCCTCTAATTTGGTAGCAGTCTGTTGTGCAGTGTGTGGTCTAGCGTTGTCCTGAAGCAGCAGTGGCCTAGAGCGATTGACCAGCCTCGGTTGTTTAGCAGCTAGCTTTTCCATCATGAAAGCGGTTGCTGACAATAGACATCTGCCGTAATCGTCTGGCCAGATCTAAGAAAGCTGTAGTGAACGACACCGGCGCTAATCCACCAAACGCTCACAAGTAACTTTATTGAGTCAATTTTCGCTTGGGGGCTGGATTTGGCTGGTTCGCCAGGGTTCAACCATTGCGATGAGCGTTTCCGATTGTCGTACAGGATACACTTTTCATCACAGGTAAAGATTCGATTTAAAATCTCTTCTTTATTGTGTCGGTTGAGTAATGTAACGCAGCAGTCGACGCGCGTTTGTCAGTTTGCTACACTGCAATTCATAAGGTACCCACCTCTCAAGCTTTTTCACCTTCCCGATTTGCTTCAAGTGGATTAAAACAGTTTTGTCACTAACACCGCAGCTTTCAATTCTTCATTATCAACTTTAGTCTCCGGCCGTCCACAAGGCTTGTTCTGCAGGTCGTAATTTCCAGAAAGAAAACTTTGGAACCAAAAACGCACTGTGTTTTCTTTTGGGACACCGCCGCCATACACAGCTTACTTTGAGTCGTTTGTGCAGCACTGGTATCATGGTGAAATTCTTACTAATTTTTACTATTAATTCTTAATATTTCAAGTTTTCCATTTTGTAAACTAAGTGACGCAAACAAAAAGCCAAAAGAGGAAAAAACAAATGAATTACTCGAAACACAAATGCGTGAGTAGCTGTATAAATTTGAAATTGGAATTCTTAAGCACAGAGAAGACAAAATGCCAATTTCATATGTCAGGACCTAATATTATAATTTATTGTAGTTTTTAGATTAAACTTTCTAACAAATAAATTTGTAAAAGATTTCAACGAGATGAATCGAGGGACTATCCTCGACAAGTACAACCTTAATTTTATGTAAACTATTTGAAAGTCTGTGCTTTAGTAAAGTCTTATCAAAAAACCTTGTCACGTTAATTATCACTCATACCAACCAAGGTTCAGTAAAAGAGGCACGGCTACATTGTAAAACCACCACATTTTCAGCATTCTAACAAAATGTAACCCGCGTCTTATTTCGACAAGCTTTCTCTATCAACAAATAAGAACATTTTTACAGTTTATCAATTGTAACCGTGGGTACCTAAATTTTGTTTGTATGTTTAATATACTATTGTAACTTTACAAGAATTAAGAATTTTTTAAATATATTGGTTGATTTCTGGCTTTTTAATTCATAACTAATGTCTAAGTGTTGCGGAATTTCGGTATGTCTACGTGTTTGAATTGGAAAGAAGGCACAAAGGTTAAAAGGAGAACAGTAGCAGCAATCGTGTCATTCTTGTCTTTATGCAAATCCTAAAAAAAATTACTTTGTTTTAATTTTTAGATGGAGATAGAAATGGAGCAATGTTTTCTAGTAAGGATAATGAAATGAAATTATCATCTTTGGTGAAGAAAAGTAAAGAACACGTTTATTAGTTTATCATATCAAGGAATTGTTGTTTTAATGTTATAAATTTATTATTATTATATAAAACTTGTATTTAAAATGAATTTTGATTGATTTTTAAAATGAATCAGTTTAAAAATAGCCGACCTCCGCTAATGGGAAACGCAACACTCGAAGAAGAAGAAGAAAATCTTTAAAAGAAGATGACTTGACTAAAGGGTTCTCAACTATTATTTAGGAAAATGTATTACACGTTTGATTGTCATCGCAGTTTTTTACTACGATTTTCTTTTTAACATTCATGCTTGGCAAAGGATAGTTTGATTCACCCAATGGTAGTGGCTGCCGTGCTTTTTGACATTAAATATTGTTGTATATTTTTGTATTTAAATAATTGTAATAAATAAACTCTTACTTTAAATTAATATTGATAACCTCATCCATGTTTTCTCTTGCTCATTGTATATTGGAAAAATTGTTTAAAAAAAATAAATTTGTTAAATTTAAATAATAAGTAACAACTACTTATAGATTGTGTTCCGTTGTATACTTTAAGGATGTCGACGTCACCAATAAGAGTGGCATTTGTAATGTTTTTTTTTTATATGTTTTGTAACTATGTTTATTTTGATGTACACTATGTTGGTGAGCTAATAAATAAATGAATAAATATTCATCATCTTTTATCCTTTTTTACAAATCAGCTTTGGATACTTTAAAATACCTAAACGCATATACGTTATAGAAACAGTTTTTGTAACGTGACAAATTAAAAAATAAACTATAAAGCAAAAATTGTGTGCAAAAGCTTAATATTAACTATCTGAATATTTGGACGATAAAAGCCGTTGGGTAAAATTCCCCCATTTACAGGCTTTCTACTATGTAGTATTTCTAATTAAACATGTATAATGTGCCTGTTTGTTCGTTGAGTTCTTCGTCCCCAATTAATGTCTACAGCGTAATTTTTACTAAAATACAACTTTTCACGGCAGCGTCGAGTGACTAGTCATTCACCTCCCTCTAATATGGTTAAGGAGGCGATGGCTGGATCCCTGGTCGTTGATAGGATAGTTGGGGAGAGGAAAGCTTGCCGAGCTAACGAAGGTTTTTTTTTCAGTCATGCTAGCCTAAACTAACGTCCAAAAGAACAAGAAATTGTCAACGTCGAGAAATAAATATTTAAAGTTGAATTTGAACTGATGGCTAGCTAAACAAAATAAGCGTACTCGTCAAAAAGATAGATCATGTAGAGATTTTTAGTGAACCTTTTTTTAGGCTATTGGAATACCATAAATACTTGTTAATAACCCATACGTTCTCTCGCTTAGTTTTTGGGCTTTTTTACCCTCTCTTTTCAATGGGCATTTTACTAGATATGAACTCGTAATTATAAAAACGCCTGGCTATATCTTTCAATCATGGCATATGTTATTCGTGTAGCATTAAATTTGAAAGAGGTTAAAATGCATAGTTAACAATAAATCAAATAAGGCTGTCAGACTAAGCAGCAAAGAAAAAACCATGTCAAAACGAATTACAAGCACTTTATTTACAACGTAAACAACTTTCTCTGCCTAGCTTCCCCGATACTCAATTGACATATTTTATCTAAAATCTTGATAAAGACATATTATCACATATCTCAAAAATTAATTCTTTGCAGCCTTATGAGTCGTCTTAAACTTTCCATCAGCAGCTTATTTCCCAGCGCATGCATTTGTTATTTGTTGACTCTTTATGTCTCACTGAAACCTAAAAAAATCCTCGGTATATTCTTGTAATCTGAAAGGTTTTCTTTAGAATCACACTTATCTTCCGTTCATACATATTAAGTTGTCTTGATTTGTTACACATCAGACTCGGTTTGCGTGCGGACTTGTTCGCACGTCGATCGCTGTCGCTCTTCCGCTTTCTTCCCGCACTAGTTGAGCACCCCCAATTTCATACCGTCGTTTTCACGACGTGTAGTCTCTAGCACTCGTACCGTAGTTTTCTATATTCATAGGACCGTCTTTTCAACATCGTTGCCTGCAGCTCGTCGTCGCCGATCTTCGGCGCCGTCGCCGCTTCGGCAAGCTCTGCGTTCCAGGACTACGAGTCGACGTAAGAACTCCATGAACAGGTGGATACCTCACGGTGCTAACAAAACCTGTTAGCGTTCTCCGGTGCGCTTTATTGGCTGTCCAGGCCGTAAAAATCCGGAAGTCCCGATCCCATTGCACTGGGCCTTTCCCAGGGTGACGGAATAGTGCTGCCCGAATTAGGGGCACCACTCCGCGTCGTTCCCAACCCCCCTAGCGTGGATAGGGAGGTTTAGGAAGTTAGTCTTCGTTGGTAAGTTCATATTATATATATTTATATATTGTTGTCCCTCCCCAACCCCTCCATTATGGATCCGCAGTTTGCAAAGCACCTTGCAGGGTTCTTTACTTCCATCGCGGATCAGCGGATTGAAATCCCCCAGAAATTTCTCCATGTTCCTTTCAATATAGGCACACCCGCCGCCCCTCAGGCTACCCAGGTCCCTCAGACCCCTCTGGTCCTAGACCCTCCCACGTCCCCCACCTCCAGTGACATGTGGTGTGAAACGGACGCCCCTCGCGCCGTAAGCGCACCGATACCAAGAGCGCACCCGCGACCGAGTCATCCCCGGACGGCACCCCAACTGGCGCTTAGCCACCCTCATTCACCCTCGTTAAAAAGCGCTCTAAGAAGCGCTCGAAACAAGCCCCGGCGTCCTCAACACCCACCCTGGTGACTTCAGTCTTCAACGTCAGCTACCCCGCCAGCTACCTCACCCCCCCCGGCCCCACTAATGTCACTCAAAGTCACTCCACCTCATAACTCAGTTCCAATCAAGCATCAGGTCCCACCACCCGTTTTCCTTCGGGAAAAGGGAAAATGGTCCGAGGTCTCAACATTGTGCAAAGAGCACAAGATCGATTACACCCGAGCGACCAACTCGGGTGAATCCATCAAAATTACCGTCTCGTCGTTAGACGATTTCCGAGCCCTAACTAAGCTCCTCACCGGTAAGCAATATGCTTACCACACTTACGCTCTCTCGGAAGAGCGTAAGTTCAGAGCGGTACTCGGGGGAGTCCCGTTCGAATCATTGAACGAGGCTATCGACCAGTCCGGCCACACCGCAATTTACAGGGGCTGCCCTCGTGCCCCCCGTTCCATACGTTTCAACTCTAAGAGGGCGGCATCTAAGCAGGCCCCGCCCCTTACTCAGGCTCACTTTCCGCCGATTTGTAGCCGGGTTCCTCCGACTGCAAAGCCTACGCAGCCCAAACCTGCTCCAGAGAACTGGAGACTGCGCCACGCATGCCCGAATCCCACCCCGGCTCCTCGCCCATTCAATCCTACATCCCAACCCTCGCTATCAGACGATATGCGTATCGTTTTCGAAGCGATTAAAAATGTCGATGTTAGGGAAATTTCAGTTTCGGCCCGCAAACTTAAGGCTTCACGTTCGCCTATAGAGCGACTCATAGCTTTGGCAGAGCATAGTTCCTTTCTCAGCTCATTATAGGTTCATTTAAATGAATTGATCCCTCAGTCAACCTTCGGTCGACCGGCCCCAACTCATGTCCCTTTGAGCACCTTCAGTGCAACTTTCACATCCGGCGGACGACCAGTTACCGAGTCTCCGCTAGCGCACCCACCCAACGGGTGTCGCTTCCGATGAAGGCTAACGGCAAAGTTGCTACAGCCATCAAGGTGGTTTTTAGTGTGTAGGTGCCACTCTGGTGAGTCCCACATCACCCCCGCAGAGGTTGGTGGCCTGCGGAGGTATGCATGACGCATCTTCCACCTCCCTACCGGGAGGGTCTTGCTTTGGTGGCAATAAAAAAATAAATTCCCGCGACGATGGCTCAATTATGTTTTTTTACTTTAGAAATCCTTCATTCATTGGTGTTCTAAAATTAAATTACATTTTGTCTTACACAAATCTACAAAAAAACTAAAGATATTGTTTAAAAAAAAATGTATTAAAGTATCTAAATTTTCTCCACGATCCTATTGCTGTGAGCTACTATTACGTTACTATTAAGTGGGTTAACTGAGTAGGTAGGTATCCGGGTTGAGATTAATATAAGAGCGCTTCCATTTCCATGTAAACTGTAAAATGTTCCATGTTACTTTTCCAGTGAGAAAATATTTACTTAGCACTAAGACCAGGACATCAGTTCTTATCGCTCTTACTATAAATAAAATCTTAGAAACAATTTTTTTTGTTCTGATACAATTTCGAAATTATGTAAGTATCAAAAAGAACTTAACGAATGTATACGGTTTAGGTTTATTTTGCACTGATCAAAGTTTCCAAGGTTAAATAATAAAACTTAAATTGTCACTACAATGAGACAAATAAACAGCAACTCAAATTTAGTACATTTAATTACAATCTAACAAAATTTTTGATTTACAAATCGTGTTCAGGAATATCAAAGATAAGGTCAGAAATATCTGGTGTCTTGACATCAACGGAGCGCTTGTTCCTCTTCGTGCAGACGGGGCTTCCCTTGACGCTGCGATCCTTGTAGTAGCCTACGTTGCAGATGCAGAAGTTGGGCGCTGAGCACATGCCGTTTGGACAACCACCCGGGCAATGAGGAACACAGCTGAAAAAAAAATATTATTTATAAAATCTCTAGGCAAGCGCAACAACTTCGTGGCATTAAATGCTAATCGACCAAGCGAACCAGACAAATCTTTCTTTTTAAATCCTATACTGCTTATGAATATAACAAGTATAGCAAAAAAAGTGCCGATCAATACTACAATAAGTCAAATACTCAGTCACATGAATAAATACAAGCACAAAATACCGAAACCAAATAGTGGTGTTGTCCGTATCCAGAATAAATGACGTCATGGATACAAAGTGGAAGACTCCAAAACAAAAAAATATAAAACGAGTAAATTACAGCCATGACTCATGATTCGATTGAAGTCCTTCGGTGAAAGATAGGTTCTACCACTGAAACCACAAGGCCACCAGTTATTAAATGGTCTACACACATTTTGGTTTGTATAATAAGTACTAGGGTTTTCTTTTGTGTAAATAAATGTTAGTAAACTGAATCTACTCTATGATAAGAGGCATCCGCGGTTGATTAACAAATACATTTGAAGTAATATGCCATTCCTTCCAGGATCAGTGCAGAATATTTGTATTGTGGAGGTTTAATTCAATAGTAGGGATAAATTTTAATGGAGTGTCATCTGAATCTATAAACTGTTTAACATTTATGATGTGTCGCCAAGGAGGTAGATTTCCAGTCTTATTCTTAGACTGTAAAATATATATGAGTGCTACTATTTAGATATGAAGCAAAATCTGTGGGGATAACAGAAACTCTACTGCAAAACAGTTCCAAGGTTCTCGTCTGGGGCGGTACTGTAGTGATTACGTGTTTGTGTACCGGTCAAAGGGAACAAAGGCACACTGAAGCCTAAACACCTACGACTAAGCATGTCCATGTGCGCGGATGCTACTTACCACCAGACGGGTCATGTGCTCGTTTACCGGTAGTACAAAAAAGGAGTTGGTTCAGAGAAGTACTGACACGGCTCAGTAATGAAGGAATAAATCCCCAGATAAATAAAACACCAAAAGTTTATCGTCGATTTTAATTTCTTTTATACTGAGTACCATTCACGAAGACGCGCCCTACTACTTTACGGTCGATGTCACACACTATGATAAAAAGACCATTAATGTAGTATTCGTGGATGGTAGGTACTCACTGTATGCGCCAAACGGGTCCTCTTGAGCACTACAGGACAAATAGCTCTCATATTAACGAATGTAGGCACACCTAAACTTACAAGCCGCTTCATCAAATGGAAAGCTTATGGGAATAACTCCTCAGGTAAAATCTAGCAAAATCATTAAAAACAAAGCTATACTTACAAGTGATCTGATAACTTATCCAAAACGTATCCTTGATTACATATACACCGGTCGCCACCCCCACAGACGCCGTTGACACAAGGCTGTGAACATTGCGCCAGGTTCAAATCTTGAGTCTGCTGAACATCCAGGCTCACGTGACTTTGTCCTTGGTCTTGCTCTTGATGCACTGGGTAACGATAATTAGGATATTGATTGGGATATTGATTGGGATATTGATTGGAATATTGATTAGGATATTGATTAGGATTCGAATTTTGATTAGTAGGAATTTGTGGATAAATAGAAGGATATTGACCTCCTGATTGGAAAGGATTGTTAGTGTAATTGGGTTGGCCATTATGGGGCTGGTTCACTTGGTTTAGGGGAATCAACGCTGGGTTTGGTGGTAGAGCGTAATCACAAGTATTGGGACCTACGCAGCGACCATTTGTTCCGCAACCGCTGTAGATGTGAAAAAAGAGCATTTTAATTAATGGTAATCCTAATTCATACTAAATGCTAAAATGAGTTGTTTTGAAGAAATGTTTGAAATGTTGAGAAATGTTTTTTCCCTCCAAAAGTACGCTTTCGATCAAAATAAAAATTTTCAAACACTTTGTGAGGCGTACAGAAGGGTACCCTTGATACGAAAAACACCAGATTCCAGAGGGAGTCAGCAAAGCCGTAAAAAGTAATATACAATAATTCTTTCTGTTTCCAGGATTTTGATAAAATTATGTACAGAAATATAATGAACAAACTTTAATTCCGATTAGATCAATAAAAAATAGGCACTTGAAAGAGGTAAAATAAAAATCATTTAGCGACAGAGAAACTAAACACTTTTACCTTTTTGCCTTTTAATCATTGTTAATGTTATAGGTATATTAGGTATTTTATTAATAATACACATGTAGCTATGATAATTATATCACATATTTAATTAAAAATAACTATGTAGTGTTTTCCTTGGAATATGAATATTCATTAGAATAATCATTAGACACCTCTAACAAATCTATTAAATTATAAAATTTTCTATTGAAACAACGTCAACGAACCTCTGAAGACAGACAAGTTAGGGAAAGGCCTGTAATTAACTTCTTCTACACTCTAGCTAAAGCATCAGCTCTGCGATCTGTGTTTTTGTCTCAGCCCCTAGATATACATTTTTATAAATGAACAAATTTATGTATATAGCTTATATATACATAAATTTGGCATGAATAAAAATTATTATTAATGTCAATAATAATTAATGTGAAAAAGACGGTTATTACGAAACCACCACACAACAAACCACCGACATTATGGTTGTAGCTTCTTGTTGCTTTAAGAGACTTTGCATTTGCTTTGAATATTCTTTTATTAGAATGTATTGCGAAAACTTGTATAATAAAGGGGGAAGATATTTCTGGGACATTTCCATGGATTTTGACCACAATAAGAAAGCAGCAATATCACAATGTAACAATTATAAAATAATTTATCCAAAAATGTCCACGGGTTGTGCAGTATTCATCAGAATATCCTTAATGAAACTTATACATTTTGCTTGGTAAATAAACTATCGAGCGCCACTATTTGTTCTGAAGGAACGTAAGTACCTCTGAATAGAAAACTAAAAAAAAAATTACTTCTGACAAACAGGAGCGCAGGTTCCTTTGGAGTCCAAGGCATATCCCTTCCTGCACTGACACGTGTCGGGACCAACGCAGTCCCCGTTGATGCAGTGGTTGCAACCAGGGACACAGGATCCCGTGGGAGACAGCTCGTAGCCGCGGTTGCATTCACACGTGTTTGGTGCTTTACAGATTCCTTTAGAGATAAAAAAACAGAATATAAATGTGAAATTATTTGATAGAATATCTTCTGTTATGAGCTCATCTAGGGTTGTATATTCTTCTTATTTTAACAAACATAATAACGACGTCTATAATTGTACAAATATTAAAGGATTGAATAATCCAATCTAAGGCTGGTCAGCTGGCGATGCATCGCTGATAAATATTCAATCGATAACACCTACTTGTATTGATGTTGGGGAACATTTGATGAACAACAGGGAACCAATTGATATAAGGTAGACAGCAAGCTCGTTCGCTGGCTGTGATAAAAGTAAAAGCAAGGATTTCCAAGCACTTTTTTTTAGGACATTGGAATTTTCTGCCGCAGTCTTTGCTACCTGTCGGTTCATAGAATTCCTTTGTCCGTCTACAAGTTTTTTTATTAATTACTTTCGTCGTCTCCTATATAGCTTCCTGATATACCTACTATAACCGTCTTACAGATTAAGTTATGCAGAATAAATCCCTGTTTCATCAAAATTTTACCTCTATGTATAAAGGACAAGACACGGATTAACCTTATACAACGTTTATTTTTCAGAAGGTTGTTAAATTACGTTTTGTTTACGTTAAGTTTTTGTGTCAACGATGAAGTCTTTGTGAAGTGGCACTATCGTTTACGACGTGTATAACGAATATGACTTCTGGATATAAGACAAATTCCTAAGTAGCTTAGTCGGTAGCCCAATAGCTAATAAATCTCATTGTCAAACTGCTAATTCAATATTTACTGACCATGTCCACCACAATTATCCCTGCAGCTCGGAACGCAGTACTTCGCAGTGGCGTCTAATTTGTAGCCTACTTTACAGACGCATTTTCCTCCATCGCAGTGGCCGTTTTGGGTGCAACGTCTGTAAGTAAGTTCATTGTTAGCAGCTATAAACATCTTAAATATTTGAAGCTAGAACGAAAGATTTTGTAATTTTAGGTCCCTGGACTTATCTTACGATTTCGTATTTGGATTTGCATTTAGGCCGGATTTTATCAAACTTCAAGATCTCCCCGGTAAGTATACTGGGTATAAAGTTATTCCAACTAAATATATTAATAGTTAAATATGAAAACCATTTTGACTACCGAGTAGCGTAGTGGTTAGTAGCCCTGCCTGATACGCCGGAGGTCCTAGGTTCGAGTCCTGGCCGGGGCATACATTAGCGTGAAGAACATAGATGAAGAAGACACAGATGGCAGTGAAATTAAGAGATGGATGGGAGCCTCCCCAGCGTTATGGAATAACAATATGGAGCCAAGCGCAGCTCATAGCGCTGTGTAAAGCAAGTGAGGAGGTTCTTCGCAGAAACAAACCCACGTTTGCACTTTAAAGAACGCGACGCCTGCACTGCAGACTATCATACCACTAGACAGCCTACATTCCCTAGCTCTAACAATCAGAAGAAACCTCAGAACCTTCTCGCGGTTAAATAAAACTTGTTTGTAAAGGCCCACGCAGGTATGGTTTGGAACAAGCCGGTTGAACAGTCAGCTAAAGAAGCAACACTAGAATCCAAGTAGAAGTCGCATTATGACAAGTGTCTTATGTCGTTTATAAAACGCTGAATCAGAACAAAATCAAAACACTAGTGGAACGAACGATATAAAAGTGGCAAGACAGCGGGAGTCACCAAAACTTCTTCCCTGACGCAGTGGCTGCTTATAGAATAGTGAGGATAATCAAGTTCACAGGCATCACCACACAAATACTAACTCGGCATGGTGGGTTCTCCGAGTATTTTAATCCCTTCAAAAGCAAAGGGAACCTGCCATGTCTTTGTGAACCTGGCAAAACAGAACAGGTAGAGCATATCCACCTTGAGTATCCTATCCACGCAAAAGATAGATTTGATCTAAAGCAAAAGTTCGGGCTCAGATTGAAAACGAGATTTGAGCGAAAAAAGGTGATGTAGCCAAAGCGACAACTCCATGGACATAAACAAGAATAAACCCAAACAAGTTGTAATATTTATTATAAAATATGGTTAGTAATATTTTAGGAAACATAAAATAAGTTAAGTGATTACCAAACGTAAATAAAAAAAAAACAGTAGTTCATAGCAATGTAATAGATCAAAAGTATATTATGTATTTGTAGACAGTAAGCAGGAACCAGAAATGAGCGAACAATTTGTAAGAACTATGGGTAATCTTTAAATTATGAAACATTGGTGAAACAAGAAGGAATAGGGTTACCCCACCCGTGCGTCATAAAAGAAGACAAATTAATGTAAGAAAAAGTATGTTGAAAGATTAAACAAATTACGAGCAGAATGAACGCAAAAAATGGAATGGAAGAAACTAGACACAATCATCATCAGAAGAAGCATTTGTAGAAAAAAAAAGCAATGAGGCTCAAAAAACACATGTTTTTAAATTTATCCCATTATTTACGTCAAACTGGTGCCAGAACCAACACGAGATAAAAAAACAAGCACAAACAGCTGATTGTCAGTCGATCCGCAATACTTTATTAATATCTAATAGATAACTCCTTAATACCACCAAAATCGGAGGTATAAGTATTTTACCAGGCATAGTGATTTTATTACTACAATTATTATAGTTGATAAAATAAAAAAACTGTTTATTCCATAGATAATGTTGACTGATTGTTCAACGCTCAGATAAATGTTATATGTAGAATAATTTTGAGAATTTGATACAGGTAATAATTTGATATTCCTAAAAGTCAAAGATTCTTGCAAGTGTTAAAGTTATTCTCAAAATAAATTGTCAGCATTGAACAATCAGCCGTTAATGTAGAAAAATGTAAACAAAAAGATTCACACACAGGCACACGAATACAAAGGCTTCGCTCTTGTAAAACTTATTTGTTCCTTCGAACAAATAACTTAGTAAGACAAACTTATCGAAACTAGCTTACTTATTGAACTAACATGTGAACCTAAAAAGCTAAAGTTTTATACCTCTAGAGATAAGTGGCATAACATCCTAAACTCCAGTTAAGGACTAATTTATATGCGAACGAATCGAAAGTCACGAACATAAGTCACAAGCCAAACCCAAAAATTTGAAAACCAATACTTACGTGTCACAAACGGGAGCACACTCTCCTTTCTGATCCCTCACATATCCCTGGTGACAGCGGCACTCGTTGGGCGCCACGCAGTCGCCGTGGGTGCAGTGGCTGCATACAGGCTTGCACGATCCCTCGGGAGATGATGCGTACCCGGCCTTGCAGGAACATGTGTTTGGGGCTGTGCAGTTGCCTGGAAGGTGGTGATGTTTGTTGTACATATACATATATATACAGAGTGACTATTTTATCGTTTGGAAAATGGGGACATGGTCTCATACCACAACTCTAAACAACCGTCCCAAAGACAACAAATAGTGAAAATGAAAAAAGAATTGACTCTTCATATAATACTCTATAACTTTAAATATACAGAGGTGTGAAGATGTAACCTCAACTGACTTATTTTCTTCCATGTTAAACTTTTTAAAATTTGGATTCGTCACGTATTTGGATTTCATGTACGTCGATTATCGACGTCATATTACGTATTTAACAATCTGTGTAGTCAATGCATGTATGTATACACGACATATTTACAGATATGTAAAAGAACTAAGTAAATTTGGAAATATACCATTTGTTTCCTAACTTGTTAATTTCAACGCCATTTAGCTACAGATGTGGTCAGTATGAACTCGCACACGAACAAACCTGCGCGCAAATCTAATACCCTAACAACTTAAGCCACACTCACCAATACCAGCGCAGTTGTCCTTACAACGCGGAACACAGAACTTCCCCGCGCCATCCAAACTGAAGCCTTCCTTACACTGACACCTCACGCCATCACAGTGACCATTCTGACAGCCAATAGGACAGGTGGCCACACAGAAGCCAGCCAAGTTCTTGACATGATCAGGGAAACAGGTGCACGTTTCAGGAGATGTGCAAAGTGCGTTAACGCATTCTTGGGTGCAGACAGGATCGCAGATTTTGAAGTTGTGGATGTTTCGGATGAAGCCGCGACAGCAGGTTCGGATGCGGCTTAGATCTGGGCGTGACTGTGAAAGTTCAAGAAAGGAAACCATAAAGATACAGGAGATATACGTTTTAAAGAAAATATGTTTATATTCTAAAGCTGATATTTCAACCGTCACTTGAGTAGATTTCCATTACCTACTGTAGCAAACTATCATAATATGAATGCAAAAATTAATAAGTTAATAAATTTGCCTTTCAGGTATGACTATCATTGTTAGAAAGTATCTTAATGATGTTATCCTTTCCCTGAATTAAAATATCCCTCTAAAAATGCTCCATCACTGTCAATCTATATAGGACTGGGGGAGACATATATCAATTACTCGGTATTACTGAACTTCGGGTATTTGTAACTAAGGTCTGCGCAAGTGGTACATGGAGGTTTCTTATATCAGTCGCTTGTGTCTAACACACGATTAATAACATAAGATTATTAATATTTAACATGAAATCAATATTAAATATGCTTGTTATAAATAAAATAAAATAATAATCAATGTTCAATTTCAAGTTCAAGTTCAATAAAATTTTCATATTATAACTTTACACACTAATTTAAGAGACTTACCCCATTACCAGCAGGAATTTGACCTGGCTTGAGAACCAAGCTGGCTGTGCTGTGAATATAAATTTAATTATTGAATTTTACAAATATAGATTGGTAAGCATGCGTGTAAGGTTAAGGCTTACATTTGGTATAACAAACTTACGGTACTTCGATGTAGCAAACTCCGATTTCATAGTCTCTTTGCTGACTGAAGCTGGACCCGTTGTTGTACTGGTTGTATTGATGAGTGTGGTTGTACTGGTTGCCGAAATATCTGCAATTATTTATAAGAATAACCAATGTATAAATGTGATAAAATAGTCAGTATAAAACTTAACGTGAAGGTAAAAAAGGGTCTGAAATAAGTTATGTAGTGATGTAGCTTTCAAATGACTTAATTATTAATTGATATGATCGATTCAGGAATTTCAAAGGTTACAAATGACTAAACTTGACCTGTAACGGTCTATCAAAAATAAAATTAAATGTAAGACTTTCAAATAAAGAAACTTTTTTCTTTTCTTACTACTCGTAGTATATACCAAACGCGGATGTATCATCGAATCTTATAATAGACCGTTACTGCCGTAAAATTGAGATTTTACCTTTATCATTGTATTTCACTCTGTAGTATTATTTTATAAATATATATCAGGAAGAACCCACGTCTTGTAAACGTTTAAAAATTGTATGTATTATATTATATATTTATTTAAAATTGTCACATCTCCTACATAGGTGACCTTGATGTTTCAAAGATTCTCTATGTTATCGTCATTTTATCACAGTTCCACATTCTAAACAATAACAAGAAACAAATCTCACTTAATCAGGTTTTCGCCTGCTTTGTACTGGAACTGCCCCGCTCCACCTTTAACGGACTTGACACCGTAGTCGTACTGGTCAGCGCGCGCGCAGCTCAGCAGCAGGGTTGCTGCGAGATATTGCCACATTGTCCTCTGTAAATATATTACAAGAGTGTTATGGATTGATAACCTGTTTATTGCATGTTGAGTATTAGCTTGGCTGTTCGTTCTCAATGGAACTAAATAACACACACAGGCAAGCTGTAAGAAAAAATCATTTAGCGTCCTACAAGTCATTGATATTTAAATCAATTATGGCTATTAAAATATTTATACATCCAGAATCTATAGTTTTGGGAAAATGTTTAATCTTCTAATTCAAGAACTTTTATTCAATTCAAACTGTCGTGCTTTCATGTTGGCTCTGATGAGGATAATACAGAATCTACAAGCTCTTTGACAAAACAGTTCAATGTCTAATTCTTGATAAATGAGACAACTCAACAGCATGTCGACAGTATGGCCTCAAACCAATAATATTCCAGACTCTTAACATAAGCTTATATTTCTGTTTAATTTAATGAGGTGTGAAAAAAATCATGGTGTTTTGAGAGAATCGAGATTGTTATTTTTTATAAACTTTATTTTTTTACACTTAAGTAGATACCTGAATTCAGTCTTTGAACAACGCGAACGATTCTATACAGCACTTAAGGATACATATTAATTCTTGGTTATTATTATGTCCTTTAATGCTATTAGTATGTTATATACAGTAACAAACCTTGCGAATCTGATTGATAAATAAAATTCGTTCAAGGTCGGGAATGAAACCGTAAATTTGTACATTTTAGGAAGTACAATCGAGATAAAAATGTGTTAGGACGCCCACATGCTGCGACCTTCATAACGGACACTCTGGTAACATATTTTAATTTAAATATCCACAATCTTAATGATTTACTCATGTTACGATAGATAATGAAGTTTTTGGCATTTAAATTGGTAAATACTCCAGTAATTTAATAAAAAATAAAGTATATATTTTTAAATACTGTCTGTAATGATTATACTCGCACATCCTTATCTATCAGGTGCCAGGCAAAATAAAGATCCTACATACTTTGATTATACATATACCGAGTTTAGATACATTTAGTAGTTTTATACATTGCATATACTGGATGTTTCTAGTAACGAGTAGTTCGATAGATCTTCAAGAGTGAACAGGCACCTCATGGCGTGTACAATACCCGTCTTTATCATCACTTTCCATCAAATGACCTGGAAGACGAACTCAAATCCATTTCATAATAAAAAAAATACTAGTGTAAGGCCGACGCTAGGTGTACCTATATACTGAATCCCTACGTGCTTTCAGCGATGTTTTGTAGTTTGCGAGATATAATGTCCTAATATTCATTAAGTAATTTATTTTTTATGGATATTACTAAAAAAATCACAAATGTGTGAACACCAAATATTTTATTTCCGTTTCCTCACATATGAAGGCCGATTTGATCAAATAATGTCGTATCAAGCTAGCAAAATAGCTTAGATTCCTGCACATTTTAAAAAAATAAGCCAGGAGCCTGGAAAATTTCTTATTTTACACAAACACAAATAACTTAGTTTCAATAAATTTTATTGTAATTTAAAGTTGAAGTGAGTAATAAAAAAAAAACATTATATATCTCCAAAACTAAAAATCGCTGAATATTTTGTTTGTTAAGATATCATCTGGGGCGGTACTGCAGTCCTTGACCGCCATAATGATCACATTTACGTGGCTGTGTTCCGATTAAAGGAAAGGAACAGCCAGTGCCATTACTGGAACAAAGGCAATTCCAACTGAAGCCACCGGTCGGCAACGCATCATCAGTCGAGATAAAAATCTCCATTCATATGTATCCATAAATAAAACATGTACGATTGACGATGTCCATGGGTGCTGATGCCACTTACCATCAGGTGGGTTGCATGCTCGTATGCTGGCTTTGAAATAAGTAAAAAGAATAAGGGTGCTAATTAAACAGACTTTTTTTTAATAACATTATTCGCCTCTAAAAATATACATTGTTTCCTTCTAAATTACTAAGTCAGCCACAATTTGCGAGCGTCTGAACGATACTATCTTTGCCACTAAAAATATGTTGTTACATGGTGTTTTTGCTATAAAATTTTAAATTATCATCCAATTTCGATTATGGCGCTTCGCCGGGTGATCGCGCACCA
Source organism: Marasmarcha lunaedactyla (assembly GCA_923062675.1). Classification (NCBI taxonomy): domain Eukaryota; kingdom Metazoa; phylum Arthropoda; class Insecta; order Lepidoptera; family Pterophoridae; genus Marasmarcha; species Marasmarcha lunaedactyla. The sequence goes on from OV281344.1 coordinate 6,487,921, forward strand.
TGCTCGCTACGCTCGCTCGCCTCGCGCATGCGATACATACAGCCTAACATTAACCTAACCCAAATTTAACTACTGCGCTTTCTATAGAATATTTAGTAGGCGTTGCAAAAAAGTTGAATTAGTGTATTAGATCTCTCTATCTCTATCTCATCACATGAGTAGATAAACGGAACAGAGACAAAGCTTCATTCGACAACCGCACAAATCGGTTGCACGACTACAAGCACGCGGGGCATGTGAGCGTGACCACTGGCCGCTTGTCGCGTACGCGGCAAGACTTGTCAAAAGGCACAGCCAGTTGACAATCTCAGGGTCATTGCGACGCACTTTATTTGATTTGTTAGTTGCAAAGAAATAAAGAAATTTGTGGCTTGACTTATAATTTCCCAAAGAATAACATACATGGAGATTTAATAGTTCGTTATGATAGTCCCTTATAACCTGACACCTGACACGTTACAAGAAACCCCGTGTTTACTTATTTACAAACAAACTCAACGTGGTACTTAACTTTCAATAGTCTATTAAATAAGTTGTTCGCTTAGTCACTACTAAACGTAATTGTTTGACTGACTATCCTTGACTTGATGACATCAAAGCTTAAATAATATATTTGCTAAGACGCTGGATTAGAAATAAAATATAAATGGAAACCAAATGTTTAAGTTAAAATTATTTATTTTAGGTAAAACATTTGGAAATCAAGATACAGGTACACACAGTGTACACTGACATTTAGCTATACATGTTACTTGCAAAGCAAAGTAAGTACATAGGTATCATACACCTAGGTAGGTTTTATGAATCAACAAATCTTTGGTCACGTCATTTACCCGTTTAATAACTTAGAAGCATTTCTAAATTATCGAAATTTCAACAAAATATTTATCAATTTCTTAACATACCATTCTTCTAATATTGTCAGGTTCTTAAATAGCCGCATAACAAACTGATGAAGTAATTTTAACTAACCTTTTGTATAATTTATCCTTGTATAAGATCCAACTTGTTTACTTCACAATGTACTCAGCTATACTGACATTACTAACACAGTTTAGCTAAAAGATTGGAGGTACGCAGTACAAATGATGTGCGACTATTAAATGTACGTTATCGTCTTAAATATTGAGTCGTGTGTGGATTGTACCTTTAAAGTTAGATCTAAGCTATGTGAGTGTTGTTCTGTATGTAAATAGAAAGGAAATGTTAAATCTATCCAAGTACAATTTATTCAATTAAAAATAAGTTTATAAAGTATGTTGTTTAAATATATTTATTATATATAAATATTTAAAAAACAAATCTATATAAATATAGATATATATTCTATATAAATTGTTGGAGCTCTGTAGAAAACTAAACGCTTCTTTTTTTAATTTGAGTTTATTTCATTTTCCATTCGAAAACATAAATGTCATAAACATAATGAATGTTATGGTATACGGAGCACTTACAATACGAGCCAGTAAAAACAGATTATTAACTTTAGAATCAGTGTATTTCCGAAGATGTTTCACATATTTACCTAAAGGACCCCAATTCCAGCAAACTTATATGTCGTCATGTGGAGGAGACGGAAGCTCCAGATAATGAGATCATGTTTTGCAAATTAGCCGTTTTATCAATTGCTATGTTTATCTGTTTTTGTGATGTATGAATAATTATACCCTGACTTTAACTTTTCTTGGAATATCTTAGGTGAGGCCATTGCTAAAATATAAACTTAACGATAGATTTCGATTTTTTTATTGAGCTTTTTTTAAAGCTTGTTACTGCGTATTATGAATAGGAAAAGGGTATGAGGCACATTAAAACATCTAGCTATATAAACGTTCCTAAAACTTGGAAACATCCTTAAACATCTGTGCGGAAAAACGACGTACCAATGTTAGTTTGTAACATGATAGATACGCATACGCAGGGTTTTTTACCCAACATAATCTATTTATTGGAAGCCGACATAAAAACAAGATATTCGCAGAATTGCCAACATTCAGTGTCACTAAGTTCATTTGCATATTCTTATCTTTTGGATAGCTTCAATTACAATTCGATCTCTCGATAAATAACAACACGAGACCGGCTAACGCGTGAACTAGGGGAAGGTGGGGGGAAATCGGATAGGGGGTAAAAGCAGATGGGTGCTTTTTCATTAGTTCGCATATTGCTGTCTTGGTCTGGGTGATCGGGAGATACTCGCGAATACACGCGCAGTGCTGTTCTGTTGGAAATGGCGGAAACGATAACATCTCAGCGCGTGCGTCTATACGAGAAAAAAGAAAACAGAGGTAAGTTATCTAATATTTTGTAATTTTTGACATGTTCTCATTTGTTTTGACATGTTCTCATTTGTTTTGACATGTTCTCATTTGTTTTGGGCATGGACTATTATAGTGTTGTTTTATTTTTATAAATTAGTAGATACTAAAAGTAATAAAGCTGTTTTTAATGTTGCTGTGAGCCCAAACATAAAGTGTTAATAAATAATATTTCATTAATGGTACTTGTGGGGTACCATCAGATGGGGTGATCCCGGGTATCCGGATTTCCCCCAATCGAGTTGTATGTATTGTCAGAGTTTATTATGTTAGTTTCGTTTATTTTTTAATAAACCAATATTTACTTTTTTATTACTAGGCGCTCATATATTCTTTCTTTTCTTTTAGTAGCTGAAAGAAATAATTTGAAACATCCTTTTAACAAAGAAACGGGACTTGCTGGCTTAGACTGGGTTGGTTGATTTCTGAAGAGGCATGCTGAGCTGTCATTAAGATCACCAGAGGCAAAATCAGCAGCAAGAGCAATGGGCTTTTATAGAGCTATGGTTGCGGCTTTTTATGATCTGCTATTATCACTATGCGAAGCATGAATTCAGTCCTACTCAAGTGTATACACTTGAGACTATGGACGAAACCAGATGTATATCTATACCAAAAAAAATTCGGTCAGAGGTAAGAAGCAAGATGGTGCCCTCGCTTCAGCTGAACTAGGGCAGCTGGTAACGGCAGTGCTTTGCTTGTCTGCAGCCGGAAATTATGTTCCACCACTAATGATTTTGCCTCGAGTTAGGATGAAGAGTGAGCTTCTAGATGGTGCTCCAGCACGTATCTACACTGGTTGTTTGTCATCCCAGTGGTTGGATGCAACAACTTATTTTTACAGAATGGATGCGTCAATTTATTAGCTGTGTGTCTTACAAGTAAAGAAAATCCAGTGCTTCTAATTTTGGATTGATCCACTCACACCAAGAACAGAAATAGGATTTACACCAAGATATATTGCCTAGAGAAAGAACTCCATCTCCTCAAGCAGGAAGATCTACTGGAGGACAAACATTTTCAAATTCACCTATGAATCCTGTGTCCCCGAAAGATATAATTCTGAATCCTCACATTAAAAAAAGCATAAGGCCCTCGACAAGCCGACTCATGAAAGTTGTATTCGATGCTCTGTACCAGAATTATTATTTTTTGTGTGCAAAGACAGTGAGTGATTAGAAAATTTTGTTATTTTAAATACATCCGTATTTACCCCGTAAGTATAAACTCCCTATCCGGTTGTACCCATATATATGTATGGGGTGAATTCGGATTTAACATATTTTTTTAAATAAGCTTTAATTTCTACAACTATTATTGATCTCAAATAGGTTTTTGACACAGTAATGTCAAATTCATGCTCATTGATAACTGATGTTCATTTTTTCAAAATATAAAGATATGTCTTATTTATGGTATGTTTTTCTTAACTATCCGGTGTTGCCCCACACTCCCCTACTAGTTAATTTAAAACGATACTATTTCTTACTACATTATATTATTTATTATAAGCTTTTCCTTGCGACTTCGTTCTTAAATATTGTTCCTGTCCTAAAGGGGTCTGAAAATTTTGCCATCAGCGACTGTCACAAAATTTTTTCAAAGTGTTGGTGCACGATTGATACTTATTTTAACATTGGGGGCACATAAACGAATGTAGTCCACCCCATCCTCGAGTTTTACATTTCACAGTTATGCAACGAAGAAGGTCGTTAGTGAAAACCTAATTAAGTCCTACAAAAAATGACAAATGGTTGCGCGATGCGAGGTTTATGTAAACGTTTGAACATGAAATAAGCACATTTGACTTTTTTATGCTCGTAGTGGTTACGATGTAGTGGTTGGTAGCCCTGTCTCATACGCCAGAAATGTATACAGCTGGTTTGAAAAATAAGAAAAATACTCCAGGAAATCACATACGAATCTTATAGGAAATGGAATTTCGTATTTCACCTTTTTGTCATGGTTATTCCAACTTTAAGCGTAATGTTTAATATTTATTTTTATATTATGTTGTACAGATGTCAAGTAAAAGTTGCATGTCATGAAGTCACGCCATTTTTAGTTTCGATATCTTCTTTTTGAATAAAACTGTACTCGGTATATTGTCAACTGGGTATTCAGTTAAATACAATATAATTTCCCGCATCTAAATATAAAATCCAAGCGTCATCTTCTTCTCAGCATTGCAGAGAACCAACCTTAATTGCCTATCTGAAGATGAAAGGCCGCTGATTGTCTGTAAAATTCAATCCTCTGCTATACACTATTGCCAATACAATAATACTAATATACCGAAAACAAATAGCACATACCGAAAAAGGGCTTTCAATTTAAAATTTTTCTTAACTGCATCATCAAGCGTCCTTGAATTACCATTATTCATATAGGTACACAATACTTTGTCTTGGTAAGTAGGTACCTGAATAATGTTCTATTTTCGATAATTTTGCAATTTCCAGCGTTATGCATAATTTAAGTTATTTAAAGCGCTTACTCATAGAATTTACTCACGCAGAATGTCACTATAATTTTTATGCAAACTATGAGCTCACAGATTGAAACATGGTGTCCAATATAATTGACAAGTTTCTGAGCCTTATTTTGCTTTTTTATGACGCACAAAACCATCAACGTTACAATCACGAGCGACTATAAATTTCAGACTAGGGCTGTGCCTTTGCTGACTGAATAAACTATTAGCTAGATATGCGGACAGTAACTTACCAATGGGGTAGTTGCTTTCTTATTAATTATTTCTTTAAACGTCACACCTAACTCGCAACATAATGATTTCGGTGCAGCATGAATGTGCAATGAGATGACCTGTACCAGACTTACAGCTTATCAAAATCGCAGCAACTTTACATTGCTGTTGAAAACAAATAGGGTCCAGATTGTAGGTAAAGTTTATTTTATCGTTCTCTCTTTGGAGGTGTAGAATAGAATACAAAAACAATATCTGATACTTAATTTGAGTGAAATCAATTCGTAAGGTGCATAATTACTGACTGTCAGTAGGGTTAATCTCATAACTAATATAATTGAACGCCATCGTGGAAAATTGAATAGGACCTACCTAGGTGAATATGTCTAACGACTGCCTCAGCTTGCAGGTTACTATTGCTGGTTGATATCAGCAGATGAGGTTTCCTCTTCCTGACCTATACCTGACCTACATTTGAATCATTCTACTAAAATAAGATTTTATATGTACCCCGTTATTTAAATAGATTACCTAAATAGGAATATTTCAGTGGTATGGATGGTATGGTGGTATACATATTGTTTTTTTTTTAATTGGTAATTGGAATCTCACCTGAAGGAAAGCGATGATGAAGCCGAGGATGACCGAAAATGTAGTTTTTTTTCGCAATTAATTTTTCTATTGAATAATCTGCATTCATATCTCGTCAGCATTTTAACTTGTAGTGATCATTAGAGTTACTTTTCATTGCTTATTATGGTAACATTATTAAATAAAATATATTGCAGCATTTAAACTTTATTTAAACATTTACACAAATAAAATTACATCTAAAAATCTTTGGCGTGCAATTTAGTTTAAAAATGTCTTAACAGTGCCATCTATCTTTTCATTACTGAACATTTCAAAAACAGCGACATCTACATTTTCTTACAGTCCCGTCATAACTCGGTCATTGCTTCACCATTTAGATTGACGATTTCAATGGCATGCTCTGATTGTGGTCTCCAGCAAGGAATCTCGGCGTACAATGGTTCAGAAGTGGTGCTATCGATACTTTCTGATCTTGCTTCACATTTTAAAGCTTCAATCGTAGAGTCAGCCAAGCAGCGTGCGACTCGAAGATCATAGTCCTCACATGTTTCGGCAGATGACGCTATTCTTTCTTCGCAAAGTATTGCGTTATTTCTAAGAGGCAAATGGTCGTAATGGCATTCCAAAATTCCTGAAACAAAAAAAAATTTTGTTATTTTATATTAAACTTTATGAAGTAAAATTTAAAAAATAATAAACAATAATTTTACCTCTAAAGTTTTCTAACATTATAGGGGAAATAGTTTGAACCACTACGGGCCGCATAAATTGTTTCACATTTCTGTCCAAGGTCGAAATTGGTTGGTAGTGGCATTTTTCTGATGTTGGAGGATCTGGAAATAATAAATTAATAAAAATAAGAATGTGGCCCATGAGGGGATCGAACCCGCGACCTTCGCGTTATTAGCACGACGCTCTAACCAACTGAGCTAATGGGCCGATGCTTGACGTTGTGAAATTAATGTTAAAAAAGATTGACATTAATTTATTTTATGTTGCTTATGTCGAAGTCAAAAACTTCTTGGTTTGAAATTATATTTGTTGAATATACCTAATATTATTATCTTAATTGTTTAATGCTTACCCAAAAACATAGAATTTGTATTACCTAACAATAGATGATGCTTAGATTAGTTTTCGTTTCATAGTAGTTTTTAGATGTATTATTTTGCAAAACTTCATTTAATTGTGTATAAATAAACATATTAAGTATTTTTCACATTCAGTTTTCGTTACTTGGTGCGTAAAAATAAGCACTGAGATCCTGTTCATGTTACTCTAAGTCAAAGGTACTTAAGTTCATCCTATAATATAATAAATATACCCTATTATAAACATAATAATCATTCTCTATCTCCGATCGTGGAATATATCAAAAACAAATTAGGAAATAATAAAAATATGTGTATTTTAAAAATTAGTGCAAAACAAAAAAATTGAGCACTTTATTTCGTTCCAGTTTTTTATTTTCTAGAGTTTTTCTCTTAACCGATCGTGATTTTGTTATTTACCTCCATTACTTTTTTATGAACCAAACATTAAAAAATACTTTGTAAACTAAATGCTAAAATGCTAAAGCTAGAGGTTTTAAAATTATCCTCGGCTCGTTGGAATTTTCTACAAATTCATGTCATGTGAAACTTAAAACTACTTTGTGAATGTCAGCCAAATCTACACGCGTTTTCAACACGTAATCAATATATAAACAGTTATTATAATGAAATCATGTAAGATTTAAGATTTTTAATAATTGAAAAATGTATTACAACCAAGATATAACTTAAGAAAAATGTCACTTATTTATAAAATTGTCAGATGGTTTATTGATTAGGGCCCTGTAATATCAATGGCGTCATTATAATAAATTCAACTCAATTTAAGTATTTTGATTCAGTTCATAAATGGTATGCTTATAATATTTAAAGAGTATTCCTGCTTCTTAATTTCATTAAAAATGATTAATAAATATGAAAAAATAAAACGTACCTGGCAACGGGGTATGAAAGATGCTTCTCACATAAGGCGGCGGAGGGACATCGTTTTCATCCAAATACACTTGCATATTCATCTCATTTATCTTCCTGATGTCCTCGTACCGCGGTTTCCGGCACCTCTCCATCATGACAATGACGGAGGCCAATGTGATGACTGCCATCATGACTCCACCCGCTATCCCCAACACTGAGATCAAATCCGCAGAACCCCGCTCCGTGTCTTTCTCTCCCATTACAGCGGTTATATGCTCTGGCTCTGTCAAAATATTAAACGGCTCTTCACTCTCTAAAGGATTTTTGGTAACGATCTTAGCCTCTATCAAATCTTCTATGTCCTTTTTAGTATCATTAGTAGGTCTTTCTTTTTTAGTAGTTTGTTTTAACTCGGTTATTGGATTAATAGTTGCAGAATCGATTGGTTTCATATTGATTAAAACTTTACCATGTGTTGTTGTAAATTTTTCAGTCGTAACCAATTCTCGTATGGTTGTCACAGATAGATCTTTAGCAAAAGCAGTAACGTTTGCGATGGAAGAAACTGTTGTTAGTTTAGAAATCTTATCTACAGCATTCACAACTTTCTGCATGCTGTTAGTATTGTTCCTTATAGATAATAGTTTAGTCGTTTTTAAGTGTGATTCCTTTGTTGGAGGTGCGTTTGTGATTGCTTTGTTAGTTGGTGACTTTACGTGATTGATGGTTGAATGATTGCTCCATGATGATAAAGTTGTGCTCATTTCCTTTGTTACAGTTGTAGAAGTGGTCGTTGGTGGCGTAAACTTAGTTATCACGGCATCTGTAGACTTATTATTAGATTTTTGAGAGAATTGATGTCTAACTGGTACGTACGATGTCGTTGATAAAGCTATCTTTTTGAAAGAGGAATATGAAACTGACGTAGGTATAATAGATACGATTATAGTTCTTGGCGTTGTCATAGTTGAAGGTTCCTTTTTGTTGGTAGTTCTAAGTCTATGCTGCGATGATTCTATACTTTGCTTAGTTTTAATTTCAACAATGGTAGATTCACCTTTTTGAGCGGGTCTTATCCATATTTCTTTAGGCTTTGATTTTATCGTGCTTGCTGTAGATATTGTAGATTCAGGTCTCTTCGTAGACTGTTTAATACTGAAGTTTTCTTTGGTCGTAACTATTTTTAATTTTTCTGTAGCTTTCATTGGTTTTGTTTGGTAAGTCATAGTTGTTGTTTTTTCATTTATTTTATTTAGTTTTACAGCTTTTTTTGTAACTTCCATTGTAGTAATAGTTGGGGTTTCTGTTCTATTATATTGATGTAGGACTTCACTATACTTGTTAGTGTTTTCTTCATTATTAGGTACTGTCACTAAATTAGGTTTTCCAGATATTGGTGTGCTGGTGGACTCTGATGTAACAATTACTGGTTTAACAGTTGTCTGAGTTGGTCCAATCTGTGAGGTATTTGTGTTGTTCATTGTTATCGGAATTAATTTAGTAGTAGCAGGAGTTGTGGTCAGTACAGTGGGAGCCGTTCTCATTTGCGTAGTTGTTTCAAGGTTTTCTGTCGAAGTAATTACAGGAGTGGTGTATTTTTCCGTTGTGTGAAGCGAAGAAGGTTTTGCAGCAATAGTTTCTGTCGTAGATTTTGTGCTAAGAGTTCTAAACGTGCTAGTTAATAATCGGGAGGTCGTGGAAGCAGAAGTTGTTGTTTTAGTTGGAAGCTCAGCTGAAAGCGCTGGGGTGCTTTTGTTTGTTAGTAACTCTTCCATCACCGCGGGAGTTGTCGTTGGTATGATTGTTTCGCATCTGAAAACATAAAAAATATATAAGAACATTTAGGAACAAATATATCCCTTAACAGTGAACGTAATTTAAAACGAATTTACCGAAAATCTGCAAGTGAATTTCTTGAATGTTTTGGACAACGGCTAGGAAAGAAAATTTTCAAATTATAAATAATTTGAAAGGAATAAAGGGATCGCAAGTATAATAGTGACGAAACATACAATATGTTAATAATGCCCCTTAATAATTAAATTATAGCTTACTTAAGTATCGTATTTTACTGTTTTAGAAAATGGTGAATAACATAAATAATATATTTCCTGTTGCTTTGTTGTAACTTACCTCTCACCTTGCCAGCCGTGTTGACACTGACATTTTCCAGTTTTTGGAGAACAGACTCCGTGTTCACAATCCTTGCAGTCATTCACGCAGTTGAGTCCCCACTTTTTCTCGGGACATCCTGAAAATATAAAAGATACCGCCAAAATATAACAGTTTTTGTACCGCCATGCCGTGTCTTTTTAAATGCCAATATTTCTGTTTTGTTTTAAACCAAAATACAATGATATGTATCAGTTAGCACTATAATTTATCATATTACCGTCAGCGCACTTGAGTCCAGTCTTGCCAAACGGGCATATCGTGACACAACTCCCGTCCTGCATCTTGTAACCTGGGCAGCACACCGCCACGTCAGCTGTTCTTTCTTCCGTCTGAAATTTTTTTATAATATACTTGTCGGTCATTTCAGTAATCGAAGATAATATCTAAGATGGTGCGAACTGCAAACACCGGGAAAAGTAATTGTAAAATAATCTTACGGTGTCGTTTATAAAAGCATTAAAAATAAGACATTAAACATTTCAAAAACAAGCAAGTTAGATAACACTTTTTTTAAATATCTACAGTGAGGTTTACTCTTCGCCATGTTTATTTTAAATCTTGTAAAATTACCAGCAACATACATTTGGGGAAAAATATATTGAATTCGTTATTTTGTTCGTGTTTAAGTATCAAGAACATTTAATATAAGGGAAGCTCTCTATATGGTTTAAGTTTATCAAATCGTTATCTTTACCTCCAAGCTCCCAACAGCAGCGTTTCTCATATTATTTCTACTATGAAATAAAAATGACGAACATTGAAATTGACATTGTAATATGGATATTGGTTCTCATATTATTATGTCAAAAACATCTGAGGCAGGCAATTACCGAACTTCGACTATATCCCATGTTAACCTGAGGCGACTTCTAAATATCTATAGAAAGGTTCAAAAGCCTTTTTTAAAACCAGAAATCGGCAAACATTGGATCTCAAAATGTCTACTTATGTATTTCTTCTATTACTATATATTTACTGTTAAACTTTGTTTATGGGTATTGTTACAATATTAATTAGTTTATAAGTATTAAAATTTAACTGATCGCAAATGTCTTTTTAAATGAAAAGCATTTTTTTTTCATATTTTGTAGTGTTACTTTAATCAGGTCTTTCGGCAAAGGGGTTTGTTAATAATTACATTCTTAAAAACACAAAGTAACTAAGGCTGCGTTCTTAGACTTCTCTCAGCTAAATGGTTAAATAATAAACTACTTTGTTTTATACTATAAAATATAAATGTAGCAAGCGGTTGGTTGTTCAACTAAACAACTAGCCGTTTGGTAGAATGGGTTTGTTTAGCTAACTGGATAGCCGCCGCCATGTTGAATAGTTACTTATTAAGCAAAGAATATGCGTGTGATTAGTTATTTTCTTGAAAATTAGCTGCTATTCCGCAATTTACGCAAGGCGACCGAACGAAGTGAGCGTGGTGCGGCAACACACGGCGAAACTTTTATAAAAATTAAACCCTTCCCTATATAAAAATTAAAGACATAATTAAACATAAAACGTTGAACTATTGAACGTCTAATTCAACCATCTACTGTGACAAAAATATTCTGAAAGCATGTGACACCAATCTTGTCAGTGTTCAAAAAAGGTTTATGTTACTGTAGTATAGAATAAAATCGCTTTTAGTTCTGCCATTTAGCTTACATAAGTGTGAGACACGTATTACAGAGTTCAGCTTAAGCTTCTCTCTAATTGCCTCTAATTCCACTTTTGTTTATGATCGTTTACATACGTTTCATTATTTAGCTGATCATTAAAGGTATAGCTTTCATTGCCAAAAATAAAATAAAAATAAAGTATTCCTTAGATCAAAGCAAATAATCACAATTGGAAATCTATGCAATGCATCTAAAGCTTTGGATACTCGTAAGTTCCCACAAAATATGCTATTCATGTAAATTCAATAATAACTAATCATTAGGTTAAGTGCCATGTTATTTACTTTACGGATATTTCTTCCAAGGAAATTACGAGCAGAACGTATTTGTGGTTACAAACGACCATTGAGAATCGGTAATGTGGAGTCTATGGCCTCAGACTGTGTAATTCAATAAGTAGCGGTTAGTATTTCGCTTGAATTATTTTAGATATTGGTCATGTACATATTTCATACTGCGTGGATATACTTACTTATTCATAAATTTAAACTAGTCTGATTTTTGTCTGAGCGAGAAGTCGTTTTTATTTTTAATAGGAACTACATAAAAAAATATTGCTTCTTTCAATGTGCTTATCTAAAGTGAATCAATAGAATTTTTTACTAAAGTGAAAGGATAACTGTTTTAACTTGATTGTCCCATTTCTATCCCATAACACCTTTTCTCCTTTTCTTGTTCGGTATAGTCCACTTCACTTTATCCGAAATGTTAAATTGTGTTGCTCATTAAAATTAATCTGCACGAGTACATACGAACAATACACATTTAATCTTTAGTAACATTATAAAAAGGAAAAACTTCTTAGCGATTGGATTCATTTTTTCTGTAGAGTACCTGCAATATCCAATAAACTTTAAAAAGTTGTAAAAAGTTGATGCAAGCGAAGCTGCGGACTTAACGCTAGTGCGAAATGCAATTAGAATTTTCTTTCCTTATATAACATATTGCATATTTTTTTAAAACAATTGAAAAGTCTTTTCATTGGTCTATTACTGTTGTAGATATTTATGTTGAAGTATATGCAGTCAGGTATTATTGTAAAAAGATATATTTTGGGTTTAGATACAGTTGTTTGCCATCGTTAAGTTATTTTTGTCGTGTCTGCTGATCGACATGTAGAGGTAAGAATGTAAAGTACGACAAAAATAAAGCATATGGTTTGTGCATATCACGTGTCTTTAAGAAGTAGGTAAATGAATCATAAAGTATTTTTTTTTATCTTGCAGTGCATGTTAACTCAATAATAAATACCGTTGTTGGCTTAATATTTTTTTGATATTTTATTAACTGCAGGTGTAATTATTTTTGTTTAGTTGTTTTTTTTTTTTTGCTGCCGAGGCAACCTCGCGGGAGGGAGGTGGAAGATGCGTCATGCATACCGCCCGCAGGTAAATTCGTCTGCGGGGGGTTATGTGGGACTCACCAGAATGGCACCTACCCACTAAAAACCACCTGTTGGCTGTAGTTATTACCGTTAGCCTTCATCGGAAGCGACACCCGTCGGGAAGTTGGGCGCGCTGGCGAAGACCCGCTAGCGGGTCTTCCGCCTGTAGTGAAAGTTGCACTGAAGGTGCTCAAAGGGACATGAGTTGGTGGCCGTTCTGGGCAGCCTCCGGTGAAGCCGGGGCTGGGCAGAGGTCGGCCGAAGCATGATTTAGGGATCAATTCATTTAAATGAACCTACAATGAATTGAGAAGGGAACTATGCTCCGCCAGAGCTAGCAAACGCTCTGTCGGAGTACGTGAAGCCCTAAGTTTACGGGCTAACACTGCGATTTCACTAACATCGACATTTTTTATAGTGTCGCAGACGATACGCATATCGTCTGCTACGGAGGATTGAGAAGTGGGTTTGAATGGGCGAGGAGCCGGGATGGGATTCGATGCGGGGCGCTGCCTCCAGTTTTCTGGGGCAGGCCTAGACTGTGTAGGCTTTGTAGCCGGAGGAACCCGGCTACGCAGCGGCGGAAAGTTTTCTTGAGAAAGGCGCGGGGCCTGTTTGGATGCCGACCTCTTGGGATTTGGGATACAACGGGGTGCACGAGGGCAGCCCCTGTAATTTGCGGTGTGGCCGGACTGGCCACAAAGCACGCAATCGGGAGGAGAGGGAGTTTCAGGAGTGCGATTGCACTCCTTAGTGAGATGAGGGACCAGGCACTTGACGCACCTGGGCGGTGCGCGGCAGTTGGCCGCCGCGTGCCCGTACAACTGGCACCGATGGCACTGGCCGGGATGACCGCGGCGATGAGGCGCCTCGATTGAGATCCCAGAGAGGCCGCAAATAGAGCTAACCCCTTTCAGGATCTCTCTGGACTTGGGGACGTTGGCGAGAATCACCAAAGCGAGAGGGTGTTGCCTCCCGTACTTGCTGTGCATTTTATGCACCGCGAGTACCGGGAAGCCTTGGGACTGCAGATCCTCCAGGATAGCCTCGTTAGATAATTCGAACGGGACTCCCCTGAGTACCGCTCTGATCTTACGCTCTTCTGACAGAGCATAAGTGTGATAAGCATATTGCTTATCGGTGAGGAGCTTAGTCAAAGCTCGGAAATCGTCTATCGACGAGACAGTGATTTTAATAGATTCACCCGAGTTTACCGCTCGGGTGTAATGAATCTTGTGCTCATTGCACAATGTCGAGACCTCAGTCCATTTACCCTTTTCCCGAAGGAAAACGGGTGGTGGGACCTTGGCCTTGACAGAAGTTGGGGCCGGAGCGGGTGTTGAAGACACCGGGGCAGCTGGCGTTGAAGACGCCGCAGGGGGTGTAGGGACGGGCGTCGAGGGCGCCGGGTCTTGTTTCGAACGCTTCTTAGAGCGCTTCTTAACAAGCGTGAAGGAGGGAGACTCAGGGCCAGTTGGGGTGGCGTTCGAGGAAGACTCAGTCGCGGGTGCGCGCTTGCGGCGCAGAGGGGCGTCTACTTCGCACTCCATGTCACTGGAGGAAGGGGACGCGGGAGGGCCTTAGACCTGAGGGGTCTGGGGGACTGGGGTGGCCTGAGGGGCCGGTGTGAACAGTGCCATGATTAGAGGGAGAAATGATTGCAGTGTGCGAATCATATGAGGGGGGCAGTAATTGCCTTGGGCGTCGTAATCAGCGATCAGCTTATTCAGAAGCTCCTCAGGGCTTTAGGAAGCCAGTGCGGAGGGGTTGGGGAGGGACGACAATATATAAATATATATACTATGAACCTATCAACGATGACTAACTTCCTAAAAACCACCCTACACGCAGTAGGGCGGTTGACGACGACGCGGATAACTTACTCGAACACGGAACTTGAAGTCCTGGAACGACGAAACCCCGTCGACGAAGCTCACGTTCCACGAAGTACGGTTAACAAGCCACTGCCCGCCGTGAAAACGGCGTTAGAAACTTATTAGAAGTACGGTTAACGAGCCACTGTCCGCCGTGAAAACGGCGTTAGAAACTTAATACGGTAAACAACTATGAAATTTGGTTGCTCAATTAGCGCGGGGGCTAAAAGAGCGGGAAGGCGTCTGCGATCGACGTGCGCTCGAGAACGCACGCAGACCGAGACTGTGTTTAGTTGTTTTTTTTTTTTTTTGCTGCCGAGGCACCCTCGCGGGAGGGAGGTGGAAGATGCGTCATGCATACCCGCCCGCAGGTAAATTCCTCTGCGGGGGGGTTATGTGGGACTCACCAGAATGGCACCTACCCACTAAAAACCACCTGTTGGCAGTAGTTATTACCGTTAGCCTTCATCGGAAGCGACACCCGTCGGGAAGTTGGGCGCGCTGGCGGAGACCCGCTAGCGGGTCTTCCGCCTGTAGTGAAAGTTGCACTGAAGGTGCTCAAAGGGACATGAGTTGGTGGCCGTTCTGGGCAGCCTCCGGTGAAGCCGGGGCTGGGCAGAGGTCGGCCGAAGCATGATTTAGGGATCAATTCATTTAAATGAACCTACAATGAATTGAGAAGGGAACTATGCTCCGCCAGAGCTAGCAAACGCTCTGTCGGAGTACGTGAAGCCCTAAGTTTACGGGCTAAGACTGCGATTTCACTAACATCGACATTTTTAATAGCGTCGCAGACGATACGCATATCGTCTGCTACGGAGGATTGAGGAGTGGGTTTGTATGGGCGAGGAGCCGGGATGGGATTCGATGCGGGACGCTGCCTCCAGTTTTCTGGAGCAGGCTTGGGCTGAGTAGGCTTTGCAGCCGGAGGAACCCGGCTACGCAGCGGCGGAAAGTTTTCTTGAGAAAGGCGCGGGGCCCGTTTGGGAGCCGCCCTTTTGAAATTGGAGCGCATACAACGGGGTGCACGAGGGCAGCCCCTGTAGTTTGCGGTGTGGCCGGACTGGCCACAAAGCACGCAATCGGGAGGAGAGGGAGTTTCAGGAGTGCGATTGCACTCCTTAGTGAAGTGCGGGACCAGGCACTTGACGCACCTGGGCGGTGCGCGGCAGTTGGCTGCCGCGTGCCCGTACAATTGGCACCGATGGCACTGGCCGGGATGACCGCGGCGATGAGGCGCCTCGATTGAGATCCCAGAGAGGCCGCAAATAGAGCTAACCCCTTTCAGGATCTCTCTGGACTTGGGGACGTTGGCGAGAATCACCAAAGCGAGAGGGTGTTGCCTCCCGTACTTGCTGTGCATTTTATGCACCGCGAGTGCCGGGAAGCCTTGGGACTGCAGATCCTCCAGGATGGCCTCGTTCGATAATTCGAACGGGATTCCCCTGAGTACCGCTCTGATCTTACGCTCTTCTGACAGAGCATAAGTGTGATAAGCATATTGCTTATCGGTGAGGAGCTTAGTCAAAGCTCGGAAATCGTCTATCGACGAGACAGTGATTTTAATAGATTCACCCGAGTTTACCGCTCGGGTGTAAAGGATCTTGTGCTCATTGCACAGTGTCGAGACCTCAGTCCATTTACCCTTTTCCCGAAGGAAAACGGGTGGTGGGACCTTGGCCTTGACAGAAGTTGGGGCCGGAGCGGGTGTTGAAGACACCGGGGCAGCTGGCGTTGAGGACGCCGCAGGGGGTGTAGGGACGGGCGTGGAGGGCGTCGGGTCTTGTTTCGAGCGCTTCTTAGAGCGCTTCTTAACAAGGGTGAAAGAGGGAGGCTCAGGGCCAGTTGGGGTGGCGTCCGAGGAAGACTTAGTCGCGGGTGCGCGCTTGCGGCGCAGAGGGGCGTCTACTTCGCACTCCATGTCACTGGAGGAAGGGGACGCGGGAGGGCCTAAGACCTGAGGGGTCTGGGGAACTGGGGTGGCCTGAGGGGCCATTGTGGACATTATCGTCATGAAATGAGGGATGAGAGAGTCTAAGAAACGGAACTTGTCAGCATTTATATGTATGCCTTCAGCACCGGTACTATCAACTTACTTCTTCCTAATCTCATCAGAGCTTAGGGAAGCCATTGCGGAGGGGTTGGGGAGGGACAATATATGAACCTAACAACGATGACTAACTTCCTAAAACCACCCTACACGCAGTAGGGCGGTTGAGAACGACGCGGATAACTTACTCGAACACGGCACTTGAAGTCCTGGAACAACGAATTCCCGTCGACGAAGCTCTCGTTCCACGAAGTACGGTTAACAAGCCACTATTCGCCGTGAAAACGGCGTTAGAAACTTATTAGAAGTACGGTTAACGAGCCACTGTCCGCCGTGAAAACGGCGTTAGAAACTTAATACGGTATACAACTATGAAATTTGGGTGCTCAATTAGCGCGGGGGCTAAAAGAGCGGGAAGGCGTCTGCGATCGACGTGCGCTCGAGAACGCACGCAGACCGAGACTGTGTTTAGTTGCTTTTTTTTTTTTTTTTTTTGCTGCCGAGGCACCCTCACGGGAGGGAGGTGGAAGATGCGTCATGCATACCCGCCCACAGGTAAATTCCTCTGCGGGGGGGTTATGTGGGACTCACCAGAATGGCACCTACCCACTAAAAACCACCTCTTGGCTGTAGTTATTACCGTTAGCCTTCATCGGAAGCGACACCCGTCGGGAAGTTGGGCGCGCTGGCGGAGACCCGCTAGCGGGTCTTCCGCCTGTAGTGAACGTTGCACTGAAGGTGCTCAAAGGGACATGAGTTGGTGGCCGTTCTGGGCAGCCTCCGGTGAAGCCGGGGCTGGGCAGAGGTCGGCCGAAGCATGATTTAGGGATCAATTCATTTAAATGAACCTACAATGAATTGAGAAGGGAACTATGCTCCGCCAGAGCTAGCAAACGCTCTGTCGGAGTACGTGAAGCCCTAAGTTTACGGGCTAAGACTGCGATTTCACTAACATCGACATTTTTAATAGCGTCGCAGACGATACGCATATCGTCTGCTACGGAGGATTGAGGAGTGGGTTTGTGTGGGCGAGGAGCCGGGATGGGATTCGATGTGGGGCGCTGCCTCCAGTTTTCTGGGGCAGGCCTGGGCTGTGCAGGCTTAGAAGCCGGAGGAACCCGGCTACGCAGCGGCGGAAAGTTTTTTTGAGAAAGGCGCGGGGCCTGTTTGGGAGCCGCCCTTTTGAAATTGGAGCGCATACAACGGGGTGCACGAGGGCAGCCCTTGTAATTTGCGGTGTGGCCGGACTGGCCACAAAGCACGCAATCGGGAGGAGAGGGAGTTTCAGGAGTGCGATTGCACTCCTTAGTGAAGTGCGGGACCAGGCACTTGACGCACCTGGGCGGTGCGCGGCAGTTGGCTGCCGCGTGCCCGTACAATTGGCACCGATGGCACTGGCCGGGATGACCGCGGCGATGAGGCGCCTCGATTGAGATCCCAGAGAGGCCGCAAATAGAGCTAACCCCTTTCAGGATCTCTCTGGACTTGGGGACGTTGGCGAGAATCACCAAAGCGAGAGGGTGTTGCCTCCCGTACTTGCCGTGCATTTTATGCACCGCGAGTGCCGGGAAGCCTTGGGACTGCAGATCCTCCAGGATGGCCTCGTTCGATAATTCGAACGGGATTCCCCTGAGTACCGCTCTGATCTTACGCTCTTCTGACAGAGCATAAGTGTGATAAGCATATTGCTTATCGGTGAGGAGCTTAGTCAAAGCTCGGAAACCGTCTATCGACGAGACAGTGATTTTAATAGATTCACCCGAGTTTACCGCTCGGGTGTAAAGGATCTTGTGCTCATTGCACAATGTCGAGACCTCAGTCCATTTACCCTTTTCCCGAAGGAAAACGGGTGGTGGGACCTTGGCCTTGACAGAAGTTGGGGCCGGAGCGGGTGTTGAAGACACCGGGGCAGCTGGCGTTGAGGACGCCGCAGGGGGTGTAGGGACGGGCGTGGAGGGCGCCGGGTCTTGTTTCGAGCGCTTCTTAGAGCGCTTCTTAACAAGGGTGAAAGAGGGAGGCTCAGGGCCAGTTGGGGTGGCGTCCGAGGAAGACTCTGTCGCGGGTGCGCGCTTGCGGCGCAGAGGGGCGTCTACTTCGCACTCCATGTCACTGGAGGAAGGGGACGCGGGAGGGCCTAAGACCTGAGGGGTCTGGGGAACTGGGGTGGCCTGAGGGGCCGGTGTGATTAGTGGCATGATTAGAGGGAGAAATGATTGCAGTGTGCGAATCATATGAGGGGCGCAGTAAGTGCCTTGGGCGTCGTAATCAGCGATCAGCTTATTCAGGAGCTTCTCAGGGCTTAGGGAAGCCATTGCGGAGGGGTTGGGGAGGGACAATATATGAACCTAACAACGATGACTAACTTCCTAAAACCACCCTACACGCAGTAGGGCGGTTGAGAACGACGCGGATAACTTACTCGAACACGGCACTTGAAGTCCTGGAACAACGAATTCCCGTCGACGAAGCTCACGTACCACGAAGTACGGTTAACAAGCCACTATTCGCCGTGAAAACGGCGTTAGAAACTTATTAGAAGTACGGTTAACGAGCCACTGTCCGCCGTGAAAACGGCGTTAGTAACTTAGTACGGTAAACAACTATGAAATTTGGGTGCTCAATTAGCGCGGGGGCTAAGAGAGCGGGAAGGCGTCTGCGATCGACGTGCGCTCGAGAACGCACGCAGACCGAGACTGTGTTTAGTTGCATTCCGTAGTGATTTTTATATCACGCTAAAGGTCCACGACACGGACGCGGTTTCACTCTCGTATCGCCAATCCCGTTGGAATTTCGAGGTAAATATCAAGCTTTAGTATGTGCTAAGAATTTTTAAATCCGTCTGTTTGCTTAACATATTAGTCGATTCAAACAAAGAATCCTTTATTATTGTTGTTCACTTTGAATATAAAAGGAAGTCGGCCTTCTTACCTCAAGTTTAGTAAGGTCCCTCATCTCGGTGGTCCACTTGGAGCAGCGCGGGGGCACGGCGAAGCACCACTCGTACGTGCGCACTGCCATGGGCGCACGGTACTTCACGCGCTTCGTTATGTTGTATCTGTGGACCATTGTAAGGTAGAATTGTTAGCTGATTGTACGATTGAAATAGGAATGGAAAATATGTAATCAAATGTATGTCTCGACAGCCTGACTTACCCAACCAAGGGGGTGATATCAGGTAATTTATAGTCCACCACGTTTGCCAGCTGTGAATCGGCAGACTTGTCACATAATTTCTTAGGTATTTCGCTCACGATGTTTAAATTTATCCAACATAAACATTACAAAGACAGCGAGAATGATGTGTCCGTTTTAGATCACACACCTGTTCACTTTGCTGGTCGACAACAATGGTTATGATTCAATCCTTGGAAAATGGATTCGTCTTAGCCGTCGAGTTATCCTGAATGTAAAGCGTCGTCTAGCAGTTGACAAATGACTCAATTTTTGCATTAAGCATGTAAAAGCCATCTGTACTCATGCAATTATTCCGTAACTGCTGGAGGTATCAAAATAAATTAGTGATATCGAAAGTATGTTACGTAATGAGTAAAATAAAACTACACAATTTTGTATATATGAAAAAGGCGCCACATTTTTTAGGCAATGAGGGCCTTTATATTTTCTTTATAAAACAGTTTTAACATATCCTTTTTAATCAGTACTTTTATGTGTACAATACAATACTGGGAATAAAAAGGCAAGCTGACGTATATCTGTCCATACAGTTTTTTTTAATAAATTCAAACGTATGTCGCCTTTCGGCTAGTACAAATTATTAACCGATTCTATAATGGGGTGAAAACTAAGGTATGCTATGTACTCATTTGCATTGTAAATATAAAATCTGGGCACACTTAAGGTAGACCCTGTATATATTTTTTTAGAGTAAGATTTTTACAAAACTGATCTGTAATGCTCATTTTGAGGCTACACATTCATGTTGTCAAATTCTCTTGGCCTGAAAAAACATGATTCTTTTGATTGAACATGATTTTCTAGAAAAGGTGCTTGAATCTTTCTTTGATAATTTTTTTTTTTATTATTCCAAGACTCTTTGACTAATTCCATGAAAAAATAAAGTACTTCTGTGTTTTTACTCAATAATAATCGTTTAGTCGAAATTGTTCGAAATAAATCTTGTTATTAAAGTTTATTAAACTAATTTAAAAGGGTTAATGGCCAAGTTTAGAAATGGAGTTCAGAATCGTTATGTTCGAGTTCATATACAGAAACATCTTAGATTGTAAAGTTTTATTTAAATAGGTAAGTTTTTTTAGCGCCACATATTTTCAAGCGCTATTTGCTAGCGCTAGCGCTAAGCGACATTCAGCCAACTTCGGGGTTATATAACAAAGGACCAAAGTGACCAACGTAGCTTACAAGATGACCATACTGAACTGGCATTGAGCCAGCCTGTGTAGATGAAAGCCGAAAGTAGATGGAGTAGATTATGTGCTCTTATGGAGGAAGCTTGCGTTCTTGTGAAGACAAGCCGCCTATACGAAAAGTTATTTGAGCTAAAACCATTACAGTATTTACTATCTTTGTTATATATACTTAATACGCTTTCAAATATATTATACTTATAGAATAATATTAGAAAATAACATTTCATATCCAAATTAAATTACTTAGCGTACAATACCACTGGTACCCACATTACCTATCATTGTACAGGTCAAGTCAAGTTCGATATTTAAAAAATCTAGTAGGAAATATCGATAACTGCTAAGAGAAGCACAAAATTACATATACAAGCAGGATTATAAAGTTTTGTGTCTTGGAGACACAGTCTCAAAATACTATTGCTAGATTCGAATGAAATTTAAAAAAAAATGCATATTTTTTAGCTTGGTTAAGTATACCAAACAATGGCATAATGTTCAGAAGATATTAAAAAATACGTAAATATCATAAATAGAAGAATTATACATTACAGAGGACGGATGCAGGAGTTCCAATTGTGTAAAAAACTTTAAAAATGTCCTGCAAATATTTTGAACCCTTTAACGTTTAACGGCCTGTTTGGTGTGGAGGTAAGTACCTTTGCCTTCCATGCCAGAAGTCCCGGGTTCGAATCCTGGTGGGGGCAGATATTTATGATATTTGCTTTCTAGTCATGGATGTGTATGTATGTTTATTTTAGTTTATTTCTAATATTTATAATTGAAAAAAAAAATCTATGTGTGTTTATATATTTCTTAAGTTTATTTATCCGTTATCTAGTATCCATAACACAAGTTCTTAATGATATTTAATTTGAGCTAGATAATGTGGTGTGATTTTTAGAAATATTATTATTATTATTTATTCAAATAAACGTCCAAACATTCAAATCGCCTTTAATTTAAATTCTTAGTAAAACACGGTTATAAAATTTTATATCAGTTTCAAAAACAAACAAGAAAGCCCTTGGAATATCCAGAAAAGGGTAAATAAAGAATTTCTTTTATTGGAGGCAATCCAGCGGCATTTACATCGGAAGGCCGTTTCCGAACCAAAATGGCGTATTTGGAAGTTTTCTTAGATTACATTGCTTTAATATCTTACCTAGGTAAAATTTGATAAAATTAATGTATTTTTAAGTCACATCTTGAGATAACATAACGGTTTACGTTTGATTTGAATTTTATTATTAGTAATATTATGATTAGTATCTTGAATTAATTAAATCAGTTTTTATCTCTCCTTTCATTATATAATGTCGAACTAATAATGTAGATAGAAATATATTGGTTTAATTCTACAAATTACCGCATTTTGTCAAAAACAGTATCGTAGTCACTGAATGGTAACTTGAATACGTTACAGTTAAATCCTAACACAAAAACCCACCCCTAGGTTATTCCAGGGGTGCGATGGGGTAGTTACTCAGTTAGTTATCTGTACGGCTGTTGCCAACGACGTGTTGGCAGACTAACTCCATTTCAAAAATCTTGTTAGGGTGGCCTTTTTTACGAGTTTAAGTTTTATGTATATTAAGTATTATGATGTAAGTCTCGGGCAAAATTTCTTGAATTATCATCTGTGAAATGTACGGCAGGAGGATTAAAAATGATATTCACTTTAACTATTAAAATAATTACACGATTTTGTTAACCTTTCAGTTGTTATAATTTATTATAATTTTATAAATGTTACATTGTTTCGAATTATGAATATTTGAAATAATTTATCGGTAAACATCTTAGGAAAAATAAGTAACTCAAAATTTTCCCAAAGAATAATAGGTGTTCAGTAAAAAGTTTACAAGATACAGTGATATGTATTGAAATTACAGTGAAATTGCAAATGGCAAAGGTCCGGAAAACGCTTCATAGAGCATGTTACTGCGTTGTGACGTCATAAATGAGTAACGTAGTTTTGAATGTATGGGAACGAGAATGGGAAAAAGATTTACCATTTACCGTATTTATCGTGGTAGTAAATGTTGTCACTTTTAATGTCCTTGATATGTTTAGTATTAATGTTTTTCACCAATTTAATGTTTCTTTTTTGTAATAAGTCTGCTTTTTCTAAACCGATTATCGTCTTATATCAGTACTGCTTTTTATTTTTTAAGTATGTTTTAGTGATAATTAGGTGCGTTTCAAAAATAAATACATAATAATTTACACATTCTGTAATCTACCCAGATTTCCCATCGCATAAGAATCTCAAAATCTTTGATCTTATGATGAATATCGGTTTGAAAACTCCATCACTTTGTACTGGCAAATAACAGGTGTATTATTTTTATTGAACATTATGTAATGATTATTTTGATTCTTTATTGTTCTAGTCTGCTCTTTTATGCAAGCAAGCAACAACGGGATGTAGCGAGCTTAACTAGGAATCATTCGTTGGTCAATATTCAATATCAATTTATTGAAATCTGTCCAATAGGATTAGTCTTAGAGCAAAAACGATCTGAAAATACTACCAATGATCTAGACGGAAAGAAAAAGAATATTCAGGGACGCCCTATCTCCTAGATGATTGAGCTGATTTTCATTTAGTTTACAAGATTACTTGATCAAAAGGGATCAAAATTGTACATATAATTCAATAAAAACTAAGCAGTCTTTTTATCTTCATCATTTCTTTCAATGAATATTTTATTATATCCTAATATACCTGTAATTAAATATTCTGAGGTCTATTTACTTTAGACCGACCAACTGGCTGTGAAATTTTTTGCGACTCGGCTGTCATCTTCGAAATTACTCGCCTGGTATCTTACGTTAACCAGCTTGGGTCTTTATAGTTTTCCGAAATTAGTATAGATTTTAATAACGTGGCAATATTTCTAACATTACTAACGGCACTTGTAAGTCAACAGATAAGTTGATAGTCTACAAGGTTCACGAGCAATAGATAAGGCGGTACAAAGCATAAATACCTGCTAGCTATAAATAATTATAACAGACAAGAGCACTTAAAATTGTTAACACATAATCAAAGTACCAATTAAAAAAACATTTATTGTGTACATTAAAATTGATTGTATGTTACTAGTAGATAATTATTAATGAGACTCTCGATCCCGCAGTCAAACTGTTAAACAGTTTTGCGGGACTGAAATCTAAGTATAAGATTTTTGTTTGTATACTTAATGAATAATAAATTTAAAAAAAAAATAAAGCAGTATTCAATATAAGTACATAGTGTGATTTTTATGCTAGAATTAAGGAAGAGCGGTGCCTCCTGACACACGTGTAATTTTTATTGTGTTACAAAGAGGTTCCAGACACTTTATTTGTCTTAAAGAAATAAATAATTTTGAATTGGCAACCCTGCTTTACGGAAACCTCAAAGCAAAAAAAATAACACAAACTTACTTTTGTTTTACCATACACATGTTTGAACCATTGAGGCCGAGGACCTCCGTGGTGACCGCCATCACCACCACCGCTAGCACCACGCACCATCGTGTCCGACACGTCACTCTGACATCACTCATCATCACTTCATCACTGACGTTGGCATCACTGACATCACTTCACTGTGTGTCCATTTCATTTATTGGTAATTACATGATTATCTGGAATAAAATAGATTTATCTGTAGATTTTTTTATTAGTAATGTAGGATGGAAGTACGTGAGCAGGTGTGAGTACTGGTATCGCCGTAGATATCTTTAACAATTGAGGAAAAGAAACAAAAGAAGACGAGGTTTGTGTGTTTTTGTTTATTAGCAGTTTGATACCCACAGCGTCTGTTCCCCTCTAATTTGATGGATAATTCAGCTTTACAATCATGCTAAAGTCCAGTGTATAATATCATAACAATAATACGAGTTTTTCCTGTTTGTAACGAAGAATAGATAAGGATATACGAGTCCCTATGGTGCCCCTTAAACAATTTTTGTAGTTGACTAATAAGAACGGTTTATTCTTTAAGCCTATTTAAACAGTGTTAATTATCGAGTTAGCATGACTAAATAAATATATATATGCTATTTAAAACCTTTGATATTGTCATACCTACCAATTCTTTAACATCGACTACAAATCTAAACAGACATATTATAATAAATTCGTTTACTTTCCCGTCAAAATAATAAACAAAAGAGATACCAAACAACATCTGAGATTAATTAATTCCACGTAAATAAGTATTTACGGTAAATAATTACAAACCGTCCCAAAAGCTTTCATTCAGAACACCTTAAAGCTCCTGTTTCCTTACGCTTTTGTCCTTGAACTGCTTAACAATTTCCTTTGTCTGTAGGAACAATATGCCAAATTTTTAATTATTTCTGCACACCAACCACTGACAAAGTGTGAAAGTAATTTTCGGCAAATGGGCTGAATATTGGCGTTTAAAATTCCAGGAGATAACCAGAAAAGATTTCATTATTCTATAACATTGAGAATCAACACAAGATACAGTAGAAATAAAAAAAATATTTAAAATTAGTCAGGAATTGTCAAATAAAACCAGAATTCTATAGGAAAAAAATATTTAACAACCTTTTAATTTAATTTTACTCCTACTTTAATATATATGTATGTTTTCGTTTGTGTCATTTAATTTCTTGGCAGAATTTGGGATAAATAATTGTCATTATTTTGTATTAGTGTTAGTTATACTTAATTTGTTCGAATTTCAATTGTTTAATTTTATTTATTAAGTAATGTTACTAGCTCTAAATAAAACAACACAAAAAAATTTACTAACTAAGCATGAAATGTACTGAATTCATAGTAGTCATAATGTCAGTTAAAGAATATTCCTAAACACAAGAGCGCTGCTAGAAGAATTGCATTTTTCAGGCAAATGGGGGCGATAAAGTAATTACGAGTATATTAAATTCCCGTGCATGTCGCAATGAATATAAATGAAAGCTCACATCAAAGACCTTAAGTCGATAAATTAAAAATTACGCTCGCACAGTCACTTCTCCTCCCTATACTGGATTACGCAGATATAAGCTATCTAGATCTGACCGAGGAGCAACTTGATAAACTTGAGCGCCTCCAAAATGTATGTATACGGTTTATATTTTCATTACGAAAATATGACCATGTTTCTGATTTCCGCGCTAAGCTCAAGCGGCTCCCAATTCGACTTCGCAGGAATACACACATTCTTTCTCTTCTCTACGAAACACTGTTCAACCCATCTATTCCAAAGTACCTAAAGGAGTGTTTTAGACTTCGACATCAGGATCACGACCGATCCTTACGTTCATCTAACAACATGCTTCTGGTCACGCAACATCACACATCTGAAATTTTTCACAGATCATTTACAGTGCGTGCTGTAGGTTTGTGGAATTCCCTGCCTCCTCATCTACATACTGCTAGGACTGTCACTTCTTTTAAGTTTAATTAAAAAAAGTACTATCTATCTAATATTTATCCAACATAACATTTCATATTCATTTATATATACATTCTCAAGGCTTTAAAAACTCTGCTCAATTATGTTTCACTTGTTTCTCTGTTCTCATAGTTTATAGAGGGTTGCCTGGTAGAAATCGCTTTAAGCGATAAGGCCGCCCAAATTGTCAGTTTCTTTAATTAATTTATTTTTATTGTACTTTGTTTTTGTTTTGTTAATGGCAATAAAGAGTTTTTATTATTATTATTATTATTAATAATATTTTGTGTATTCCAGAAAGATGCAGACCAAGTAAGCGTCAAAAAGGCAACGATCATGTTTGTGTGCCTCCAAAATTCATAGCTCAAAGTCAGAATACATTGAATTCAAAACCCCTATTACGTAACATCCTCAGTTAAAGAGAACATACAATTAAGCTGCCCTCATTCCTGCTCCCCTGATAATTGGTGGCATTCTGAGTGTGAGAAGTCATTGTTGGCTATCGTCGCGGCCAATGTTTCTATTCTCGGTAGATTGGTATTGATTTTTGAAATAGGGGTTTTTAAGTTTGGTTGGTTTAATGCACTTTCTAAAATTACTATTGGGAATTTAACCTGTACAAATGAACCTGTGTAAATGAAAAATGAGTAATATAAAACCTATTATAAGTAAAATAAAGTTAATATTTTTTATTTGTGTCACTGTATATAAAAGACACGTCAGCTGCGTATTTAATTTATACATAAATAAATAATATACATACAGATTATCTCTCTTTGGCCACATTACAGAATTACCAAATAAAACGAAAAAAAAAATTATACAGCTTATAAATATATTCCATAAATAAAATTTTAATAACTCTATAGGACGTTTCAATTAAGTATACTTCATGCAAATCGCAAGCTTCTTGAAAATGCACCATAAAAGATTATTAACTTCGTTGATATCTCAAAGAGGCATGTAAAGTGCTTGCCGCCAGAGGGCCCGGGTTTGAGTCCCAGCTGGGCTCCACTAATGCACATAAGGAATGTCATTTAATTACACTCTAATGGAAGCAGCAGAGCTTGTTAGCTTGTTAACTTCGAAGCGACTTGGTTGATACGATGTAGGGGGTTTTGTTTAGTTCTTTTGCATGTTTATTAATTTTGGTTCTTTTCATATGTTCCTGTCTGGTGAAATCATTGTTATGTTCTCCTATATGATCACAGTAGAGAAAGTTTTAAAGCTAAGGTGTAGCATTGTGCTACACCATTGTGTAAAAATTATTGAAAATGGTAGTAGTTAATAATGAGTCTTCGAAAACAGGAGCTGCGACCCGTGTTAGGACTATAATTGTTCGTTTAAAAGATTTTGTTTGATGCTGTCTGTTTTACTCTATTTATTTATTCATGGCACTGATGAACATTTTTGTATAACTCATCTCCTGATTCAATACAAAACAAAATATGTAGATCAATACATTCCATACCTATACAGTTCCATCTCCAGTTCGTTGTATGAATCTTTGCTTACTTTGCTCACTCGTAAATTATATATCTTTTTATTGAAATTTGTAGAATTTTAATTTTGTTAACTTTAACAAATAAGCCACAGTAAATAATATACAGCAGAATACACAACTTGTATGGCCTATTTGTAAAATACATGCCATCTGATTTAGAAACCAAATTATTATTTAACGGCAGAGTGACTTAGTGGGTAGTACGCCTGCCTTAAACGCCGAAGGTCGCAGTTTCGAATTCTGGTTGGGGCATTCATTTGTGTGATGAACACAGATGTTTGTTTCACGGGTCATGGTTGTGATATTTATATATTTATATTTATTCTGGGTCCTCCCTCCCAGTATGCAGCTCTGCTCACTTTGAAGCCATACATTGGGTTTGCTCGGATGGGGATTTATTATTATTATTTTTTACTTCAATAATACTTCAATGTATTTCACTTTTATTATTATAATCTTACGTTTCCAGTTTAAACCTCAACGTTTATGCGATCCCGGTTTGTAAAAACATCACCGACTCGGGTTCTCATCGGAGCAATTGTCAATTAGTGCGCGCGCGCCACCGGATGCGCCCGATTGTCAACTGTTATCACTGCCGACGACCTGGTTGAAATTCGGACGCGATTCCAAAGGATTGACCGATTAAAATAACCTTTATTTTGGGTTTAACAAGTTGGAAGTCCTGATAAGTTCAGTAGCGGAATATTTTCAAGTGAGAGTAGGGAGAAGTGGAACTAAATGTACAATGAACTAATACATCGGTCTTGAAAATAATTTTCTAATATTTAGTGGACTTTTAATGTATCACATGTACTTAAAATATAAAGTAACCATATATTAATTAGCAGAAAAATACGAACTGCATACCCTCATGATAAGCTGAGTTTGTATTTTAGTTCACCAAACATTCAACTTCCGGTAATACAAAATTATAGACACAATTCGAATATAAACTATCCATCACACAAATGCTAGACGCTGCCAGGATCCGAACTTGACTAATATCTACTCAATAAGGTTGTTAATTTACTTGTTACTGCACTACCAAATGCAAATTACCATAGTGGGCTCATATGTCAATTTCTACGTCTTTATTATATATAGGGTGTCCCAAAGACAATCAATCGATGGTCTAGAGGTAGAATACCCTTTGGAAAACTCGAATCACAACCATAAATATTGTCCACTTCTTTTAGTTACGAATTTATTAAGCTTCTTCTAACTTTTTGGCTATAACTAAATAAATAAGTGAAATAGTAAAATAGTACTTGTTTTTTTTTTTATTGGTAAGCTAAGAGCAAAGAAAAAAACACCAAGAAAAAAAGGTGTTAGAAATCCTCTCACTCTACAGCCTTCTAAGGCGGACCACCGATTGACATGTCTTTCCTGGGACTCTTTGTATAATATGCGAATGTAATAAAAATCATATATTCAATTAATAAACACATGTCTAAGATAAACATTGCATTTTGGACCAGAGATCTTATTTAGACCAGACTACTAGCATGAAATCAATAAACCTATATACAGATTGATAACCAGCGATCTATCACAGAGTAACAATGCACTAGTAATATTTTGTCAGTTGATGCTCTCAAGTTTAACTGTGCGTAATGGTATAGGGTCACTAACAACTGGCTTCCTTCCGTCGGTACACTGTAAATACACTGGGGCTGAACCCAAAATTTTTTTTTATCTTTTGCTGTGGTGCTATAAGAGGTTTTTAATATAACGGTTAATAGAGTGGGATTTGCGGAAATCAAACTTTTTTCCAATACATTAGTCTATATGTTTATTAAGCTAGTGTTGTGCTTCTGATGTACATATAATAAACATGTTGTTCAGAAAATTCATTGACATATGACAGTAGTATTTGTGTTTCTCGTCAATGCCTTGTTATAACATGACATTACTTGGAAATCTGGAATGTTTACAGATCAACAATAGAAACGAAAAGAAAAACAAGAACACATATAAAACCACATCATTTGTTTTACATGGGCACAGTGGACAAAAGAGTAACACAGTTACCTCACCCCGTAGCAAGAGATGAAAGTTATTTATGCGACATAAGTTGCAGTCTTAGGGACACAAGCCTTACTCTTCACTACTAAAATGTCGGAGAAAAATCGAAGGGCTCTTTAATCTCTTAATCATATAGTTTTGAGATCAAAGACAAAAATACAAACATTCGAGAGAGAGCGAATTGATCGCAGTTTTAAAGCGATTGGAATTTTTTATGATTTTTACTATTCCCGAAACTTAATTTGTTTAGCTAATCGTTCGTTAATCGTTGCTAACTAGACGTATAGTACGTAAGATGAATCTGTGTGTCTTTAAAATGCGACTACTTGGAAACGTCGCTTCAGATGCAGGCTGTGAGGCAAATGATTGCTAGACTCATCGAGGGGGTATTTTTAGTGGGTAGAGGCTCTGGTAGGCTCGGAGCGAGTCCCACATAACCTTGAATCGCGCGCGGCGGGGTATGCGTAAGAGCATTTTTTAGATCATATTACCCTATAAAAAAAATAAAATGCGAAACACCAATCGTTTATTATTAGATGACAAAATAAAAGATCGGATTGACAGATAATAAATTGACTTTTAACCGATTCCTTGCCACCTTCATTTTTCGAGCCTTTCCGCCCCAGCCCCATACAAAATCAATGACGCGGGAGTCGTGTCATGGGCCTCCCTGAATGATAACGCATCTAGCGCGTGGTTGGCCACCGGTAATGTTTTTACGCTATTTTAAGCAGTTTTAGCTATAATTATACAACGTCAAACCTTTTACTGTGTATTATGTTGTATTTATTAGTATAGTGTAATTTAAAGTGACTTTTTACGCGTTTTGTAGGAAATGGAAAGTAAGTTACAGATTTCCACCAGAAGTTGTAAACCTTTTATACTTTTTTGTTGAATTTATTGTTGATATAGGGTGGTATATGCATCAATCTAGATTTATTGGTTAAGTATATATAATTTATAATTTTGAACCACAATTAATTAGAAAACGCAGATATATTCCCGAATCGGAAATAGAAACACAGTGAGATGATAACCATTCAAGCACAACTATCAGTCCTTGGAACCTGGTATTGTAACATATTAGGGTGTTACCACACCAACCGATCGTCCGTCAATCGACGTCGATCGATTGGTGTGGTTGAAACCTTCGCAGTAGGCGTGATGGCTTATAATTGTCTGATGCCAACCCTGAGTTGGTAATAGTAGAAAAAAAATCCCCATGCACCTGTACATAATATGAAGGTATCTGTAGTCTACCAACCAGCAGTAGGTGTGATGGCCTACAATTCTCTACTACCGCTCCTGAGTTAGTAATAGTAGTAAAATAATCCCATGCAACTATACATGTATATGAAGGTATCTGTAGTCTGCCAACCCGCAGTAGGCGTGGTGGCCCATAATTGTCTGACGCCACCCCTGAGTTGGTAATAGTAGTAAAATAATCCCATGCATCTATACATTTACACGAAGCTAAGTGTAGTCTGCCAACCCGCAGTAGGCGTGATGGCCTACAGTTGTCTTACACCACCCTGAGTTGGGAGAGGCTGATATCCTTCCAGTGATTATTGAGGGTATTACCACACCAATCGATCGTCCGATCGATGGCAGAATAGACCAGTCGACGTCGATCGAAGGTTTCTATCACACCAATCTTTGTTTGACTCTTAAATTGCATTTGAAATACTTATGTGTTATTATTTAAGAATTCGTTGGCCATACATATCATAGCTTTATAATAATAATTATTTACATAAATAGAATGGCCAGCTTATAAATATTTTTCTTTTAGTAAACGTAATAAGTTCTAGGTCCATGCGACCATTTGTTTGTATTAAGACGAAAATGAGCCTATGACCATTTTATTCAAAAATAAACCATAAACTAATAGGGTTTTTTTGGGCAGGAGATTTTCTAGATATTTGTTTATTAGTTCTTGACCTTGATGATTTAAAAATTATTCCATGCAGTAAATATTTTAGTTAATAGGTTGTCTTAAGTTTTCTATCAATACGAATCTTTATCCTGAGGTATTGTACAGAAATAATATAAATGTTCTTATTATTATCAAGAATCACTATGCATTTTGAACCAAATAGTCATGTACCATAAAAGAGTTGGGTAGATGACACTTTTATTGGACATTTTTTTTATATTTTAGTGTATTAATTATGGGTTAATAAACAATTATTGCATGTGGTTGGCGACCTCTGACAGTTTAATTTTCCAAAAAAATGTCGTGGCCACAGATATTAGTGAATCGAATGTGTTAAATTTTATATAAAATAAAAGGATTTTTTGGTTGAATAAAATAAAAATTTGATTTACAACAATTTTCTAATGACGCGCTCATCGCCTCATGGGCCTCCCTGATTGTTTCTTCATGACGCGCAAGGTGCGTCATGGGCCGGGAATCGGTTAATAGGTTAATATTTTAATGATCCTTAATTTTGAAAAATTGTTTTTTACAAAATAGATTTTAGAACATGATTTAAGGACATAATTAGAAGTAATGTGTGATTATTGTTCATTCTTCTCAAATTATATCAGAATATTCCTTAACATTTTTCTTTAAGTCCAAATCTTAACTCTGTCTAGACATCATAAACAGTAGTAAAAGTGAACGACTTAATTCTTAAATAACGACACTAACACAAACTTTAAATTAAACTCCTCAACACGAGCAGTTTTCTTTAAGAAATCATTCTGAAGATCCAAGTTGGCCTTATTCATGGTTTAATTTGTACGTGACCAGATTCCGAGACGTGGAGGAAAAAAGCAACGGCCCTTATCGAATTAACTTTCATTGTAAGTTGGGGGCAAGCCAAGCAGGCTTTGCGATTTCCTGTAATAACAGTCTTTGGAATCAATTTTTGGAGCCATTATTATTTTTTTGGACCTATGGCAATCTAGTTAGATACCCCTTTTTTGTCTCGTATTAGAAAGACACTCAACTAGTTGTTCTAAATTAATAAGATATAGTATTAGAAATGTATTAAGGCAAAGGAGTTTTTTCATCACACGTATGGGACTAGTGTCCGCTCAATTGAAGATCATGCCTTGGTTGAATTTGCGGCCAGCCTTGTCAGTGCCGGTCCAAGCAAAGATGTTTTGTACTAACTTCTTGGTTTCTTTACTTGCCTTCCCTGTTAGGGTCCAGTTTCTTCTAATCGTTCATAATCAATCGGCCAATCAGGGGGCAGGGCGAAGGGGAGCTTCTGTCCGCGCCACACCCAGGCTAGGTTTTTATTTAAAGTAATTAATTCTCATATTTTATTAACTTTTTATAACAAAAAAGCGACTGATCTCGACCTTGGTTAACTTTAAGAAGACTTCTTACCAGCGATGATCAGATTTCACATTCTTGAGCCACAAGAATACGATGAGGAATATTTAAGCAAAGAGTATTTGGTACTTTTCGTTTTACATTTCTGTGAACACCTCTCAACCTAATTATCATGGAAGCTTATATAAATTAGCATTATAAACTTGCCAGCAACACCTCATTCTGTTTACGTAAATTACCTCGAGCGAAACTAATCCCTTTTGAGCCAGAACCTTGTAATTTCACAAAGCTTTGTCCAGATCAAAACTGGAGAAGGCTAATTTTAATTACGCTTAATGTTTAATTTCTCCTTATTTTGGAACTGAACGTTATACTGCATTATTTTCTTATTTAAGTATATTTCTTATTCAAGAGGCACTATCTCAAAGTTTGGGTTTGTTTTGAACGTTTGATAAAAAACATGTTTGTGAATTTTTGTTAATTTAAAAAAATCCCTACATACTTATTTCATACAATAAATGGCCATATGAGAATAAAATAATCTTTTAGTTTGCAAATATATGCTTCATCTTAATTTCTTATTGTTTGACCTTATTTCAAAAAGAAAAACAATGAGTACCTGACCCCACCGCCATTTTATTTCCACGCTAAAGTATTTATATAGTGGCAACATATAATAAACTCAAAGTTTTTAGTTCTATTTCTGGTTTACTACAAACTACTACTATTTATTTATTTATTTATAACTACGTAGTGACTGGCTTCACGGTTCTTATTCGCTTGCTTACGTTTAAACAATTTGTCGAATTGAATAGTTGTCATTGATTATGTGTCAAAGGTAGTTTACAACAGACGTTCATTGTCAACGAAAAACTTAATATTAAAATTAGAAATTAAAACATTACCGTTTAAAGTAACTCTGACTTTCTTTTTCTACTATTAATTTGCAATATACCCCTTAGAAATTCTAATACAATTGCTCCGTTTGGTTTCACTTTATTTTTCCATTCCATGAATCCATACAAAAGTTAACTGAACAAAATGAATAGAAAATTGTTGTTGGAAACCCAAAAAATACTTTATTGATTGAAGTTCGTATTTATTGACAAATGAGTGATTTTTGACTTTTGCGCCGAAATATATAGGCAACTGTACGGTAATAGGAAAAGATAAAAGAAATATTATTAAAGCTCGATCACAGATTTATAAACAAGCTACAACACATAAATAACTCTATAGAAGAAATGCCGTATCCACCTTTTTAACTACCTACTCCCTTGAACCATGTTTGTAGAACCGTGGTGGTAGAATCATGTTTTATTTGACGTCAATAAGAACAAGTAATTGTCAATGTTGAGAAATAAATATTTCATTTCATTTCATTTCAACCTTACTGCGTAGATACGGGATAGTGCTGTATGCAATCACCTGTGCTAAACTGTAGCACAATTACTAAAATAAATGTTTAGACCTTTTTAATTGGTGCTGTGCAAGTCGATTTTTTTAACAATCGAGTGTGATTATTACACTGAGTAATGATGCGTTGCCGACCGATGGGCTTCAGTTGGAATTGTCTTCTTGGTTCCAGTAGCTGTACTGGCTGTTTCTTCCCTATGACCGAAACACAACCACGCAAACGTGATTATGATGGCTGTAAATTAAGAAGGACTGTAGACCGCCCCAGACGGGATCTTATCACAGGAAACTTTACTATATAAAGAAGAATTTTATTTCATTTATTTTTAATAAGGCTTGTCAACATCAGAAATAATATGTCTTCGCTTAATATGGTCATAATAATGCCATACATGCCAGCTCACATTTTCGCAAAATAACAAATAACATAGTAGGTGAACAGACACGCACAAGAGTACAAGGTTTTCATCTTAAAAGATTGTAACAAAAAATATCAGAAAATTTTATCATTAAAACTTCTGAAACAAATAGAGTTTCACAAGAACAGTTACTATCTTACATATCAAAAGTTAAATTTTCCCGGATTTTCTTGAAATCGAATTAATTTAAAGACGGAATACGTCTTAAAAGATATCGGCATACGTAAGCTCAATGAGTTTTTAATTAATTTTCTTGGAAGTTAGATAGAAATTCAGGACGGCTCTAGTTAATATAAGATCAAGTTCGTTGACGTGTCTAATATGGAAGAGGCTATAGTTGTTAAGTATTGCATGTAATAAATAGTAGAATTAGGGTAAACGAATTTTATGACTCTTCTTAGACTTTTGTTTTGTTAGTAAGTACATAGAAGATTATAAAAATATTTGGCGGTAAGCTTCTTTGTTTTTACACGCACACCAAAATTTAATGTACTCCGACATAATGTACGAATATACTGAGTATATATTTATCAGCGAGTGATTAGGAAGTTGTATGTTCACCATCACCCGTTTGTTGTGACAAGTAATGTCTTCTTTTTTATAGCTTGTTCGCCATTACAGGCTGCAACCAACAAGCTATAGATTTCACAGAAAGCAGAAGACTCCCACATAGTTTTCATAGTGCAAGTAAATGTTTATGCGCAATTTGTGGGGTGGATGATAGAGACAGCTGTGAGTAGTTAATTACAGTTACATTTTTTTTCTTTGTCATAGTCGCCTGATAGCTTCCGCACTCATGGACAAAATTTTTTGGTATTTAATAGATTGGATACTGGATATCTTGTTGTTTATTTATTTCTTGAATAATGATGCGTTGGCGACCGTTGGCTTGAGTTAGAATAACTTTGATCCTGAAAAAAAAAATTAAGAGACATACTTGACATTTAACTTTAAATTTTATTTTTAGTTTATAGTATTAATTTTTGTTTTTTGAATATTTGAATTGTATCATAAGTTTTATTATTGTTGTATTCTTATTATTGGATTTGTGTAATATTTTGACTGTGGAAACTCTAGTGACTTTTGTGTCACCCATTATTAATTAACTTAAGTGCATTAAATAGTTGTATGTTTCCCAAATAAATAAATAAATAAATCCTACGACCGGAACACAACCATGTAATGACGGATCTTATGGCGGTCAAAATAGAGAGAACTGTAGTCCTTACCGCCCCAGACAAGATCACGACACCAGACACTCATTACCAATACGAATATTATATTTATATAATGATAAAGAAAATTCATTTTCATTTTATTTCTAATTCTGTCTTTGATGTAAAGCACCATTCAGTACTCTGTTATAAAAACTGGGATTTTATCAGGTCCTTAGCACGTACGCTTTGGAAAATACAACACAGACGTTATTTTAACCATTTTGTCTGCTAAAATCTAAGATGGCTGACACTCAACATCGCCTCATGTAGGCTTCGAGGCGTCATCTCGAAAAAATGACATGTAGAAAGAAATCGTACATGGTAAAGGAGCAGGTTAGTGCAAAAGGGACTTTGGACATACGTAGTCTATAATTCCTGTCTTTATCGTCGCCTTCAAACAAAATATATAAGCAAACTTGTCCAAAATGGACAGGCAGTATTAACAAGAAGGCATGAGCAATATTAGCTCCCTCTTATCAGTTAGCTAAATCTAAGAGAAAAATAAATTAGATTTACACCACAGTTGTATCCGTCTGAGCACAGGTTTCCTCGCAAAGGCTGTGTTCAGCTTAGTGGGCCGAAAGCTGTGGAACTATTGACTGTAAATTATACAGCTCGATACTCCACGCGATCACAAGAGCACTGAAATGAGTGTAAAAAAAGTGTGAAAGTTTCGGCACTCAGCTAATCAATATTTTATTTGTAATTTACACTGAAACTGCTGCCATCAGTTAACATTTATAAGAAAGCAGTATTTAATCAGAAATATCGAATTAACTCAATCAAATCCACGTTTTTGCAATGGTAAATAATTGGTTTGTGATTAACGTTTATTTTAACTTCAAAAAAGTAACAATAGTAATCATTTAATAAAATTTTCACTCCATGGATAACATGGATTTATCGTAAATTATTCAACCATAAAATAAGTGTCCTTTTAATCTATCCGTCATGTGAGAGCCACGGTGTCGTTGCACCATCAATTTGTGAGTTCAGTGAACTATGTAAATTACTAAACGCGTGTAATTTTATAGACTGGGAACTTTTACTTAAATTGACAACGTTACTATGAGAGTTCTCACTTTTCATCGCCTTTTCAGTTTACGGTAAATGTGTTAATTAAATAGTTCATTTCAAAGTAAGTAATACCTAGACGTATAGTTTGTATCTAACATTAATTTAAAAAAGAAATGGTGAAGTGAGTGAAGAAAGTTGTTATACAAAGTCTGTTTTCTTGAATCGGTGAAAGATTTTTCAAGAATTAGGTCAGTAGTTCCAGAGATTATCGATTTCAATTAACCACAAGGTTTCCTTAGTGATATTAGTATTGATTTGAAATTTATCTAGTATATAACAAATCAATACACTTTTTATGTACCAAAAGTACCATACCTTTGTTATTAAAATTACGCGCCATTAAAAACGCCATTGAAAAAGCTACATACAAAGTACTCTACTATCTATAACACAAAGTAGAGCAACCATCGTCGCTTGCGCACGGCGTCCGACAATGCGATAAACATCTGCAGTGAATCTATTGTCCTATGAATGGGAGTTAACTTTGAACGTTGTGTCAGCG
Source organism: Marasmarcha lunaedactyla (assembly GCA_923062675.1). Lineage (NCBI taxonomy): Eukaryota > Metazoa > Arthropoda > Insecta > Lepidoptera > Pterophoridae > Marasmarcha > Marasmarcha lunaedactyla. The sequence goes on from OV281344.1 coordinate 6,525,913, forward strand.
GAGGATAAAAATAATACAGGCTATGTCTAATGTAAATAGTTTGTGTTCATATGCCGAAAGTTAAATGTTTTAATATCAACTAGATATTTTTGATTTCACCTTATAAAAAAATATATAAGCTAAAAATTGCACTAACCCTGTAGAAGCAACCTTTGAACTCTTATAAACTCTAACTAAACAATCAAATGTTTAGATTAAGGAAATTATAAATTTTTTTATTGCTCACTTAATATTTATATTTATGTTGCAATAACTTTGGCGTATAAAAATATTAGTCTAAATAAATCATTGCAAAAGGTGTTTTTAACCACTCCACTTAATATAAAAACTGCACATATTTTTATTCATCTTTCGTAAGTTACTAGATTCTTATACTCGCAGATTATTTGCAGATCAGACGCGGATCAATCGTCCACAATACGGTATTAGTGTGACGGGTGGATTTATGGGAAGGTAAAGAAAGCATTATTACTTTCTTTCATAGATTCTCATATGGGGTATTCAAAATCAAGCAAGAAAATGCTTTTATATTATTATAAATTTTGTTTTTTTCTTGATATTGAATTTGTCCCTGAGCTACTCTCTATAAAACAATGTAATATTCCAATACTATGTATATTGCTATACTCGTATAGTATCCACTTTAACTATTGTTTTGCAATAATTCTTAACTATATTTTTTTGAAGTTGTTGTGACATCAAATAAAATGACAACTATAAATGACATTTTTACTTAACATAAGCATTGTTTTGATAAACAGATTTGTTTAATCTTAAATGATCTAATGAATATTTTGGTCCAGCGCTTGATGTTCTTAACATCTGGTAAATATCTCAAACTTATTATAATTGTTTAAACAGTCTTATTTCATTTAACTAATTTTGTTTGTTTTATTTTCCTAAGAAAGATTCGAAGACACATCGCTCCCAGATTAAATTGTAATTAATTATACTCTATATCAGTAAGCAATAATTTAAAAAATACTTACATTTACAATTAAATCTAACCAGGACGCGCAGTTAACAATTAAACTTAACTCGAACTCACAAAATTAACCCACAGTCACACACAAAGTACCAGGTTTTCATAAATATATAGAGCGTTTGCGTAACGTCGCTTCTCTAAACGTGTGACCCGAAATAAGGCTGGGACGCGACTGGGACCGCTCCCGTAGTCCCGATTAACAGGACGCAGTGATAGCGTCTTCATACAAATTTTAAAGGGAGAAAATGTCCGGGTAATTTTCAAAGGACAGTACAAAAAGATTTCTTTTTATAAGTAACGTAAAAAGTAAATTGACTGATAAGGTTTATCGCGGTTTTCCTGTGGCAAAGTAAAAAGCTTAAATATTGTAGCGTAGTGTTTCATTTGTTTGTACTACGCGCATTATCTTATAAATACACTGATATAACTTACAAGATTTGCTAAAAAAAAATAAAAAGTACTTAGCCATATAGGTAGGTATGTATGTTTTAATAAGTTTTCTAAATATGTTCATAGTATAGTTCTTGCAACTTACGAAGGCGAGCGTTCTTTACTTGCGGTAAACACGTATCTTAATATCTATAATTAGAATTGTAAATATCAAAATATTAGATATCAAAATGTATATTTAGCAAATAAAATATTATTTCATATGCTAAAAATATTAGTTTAATTATAGGTTTATATTTTAATTATGCGAGAAAACCTTGGCTAGTTAGACTAGGAGAGAAGAGCAAATGACCGAATTATATAACTCATGTATACTAGGACTAAATAATAACAGACAACACGAACAACATAAGTAAAGAGACAGATTGTTAGGGGACGAGGTGGACGCGCACCGAACTATTGAGTCGAAACTACCAGGAGCACAGAAACCAAGCGGAGATTTATGGGACGTGATAGCAAGTTACCGCCATTGTATGCAGGTTTTTTAGATATAATTTTATCAGACACAACGTCCACGAACTGAATACAAATATATAACTTTTAACATCTGACAGATAACAGAAGAAATCATTTATTTAAGAATGTGCTATGTGGGTAAATTCAACAATTTTAATGCATTTCAGATTTTCCTGGTAAACTTATCCAAAACTATTATTGATACGAGTAGACGCTAGCGGCCGCATTCAGGATAGACTTAGGATAGATTTTGTAAAGCGAATTTATACTTGTTAAATCATAATTTTATCTAACTCTATATTTGCTAACCAAAATCTATAATTAACAGTGTCCTTAATAACCGTTTCACGACTCTGAGTGGGATCGTAAATCTAATATTCAATTGTCTAAAATGCCAAATAATAAAAAATACAAAATATTGTTTTAAAACAGGACAATTCCATTTGTTTTCCTCTCAATTCTACGAAACTTGCGAAAAAATGTAATTTTTTAAATGGTAAGTATCCTTGATGGTAAATGTATATACATCCACTGTAACAGGCACAAAATGCTAGTAACAAAATGCTGATATATTTTTTGTCGTATAAATGGAATGACGTAGACTATGTATGAAAATACCGAACTAACTATATGTATATGCTATATCATTTTACACAAAGATATATGATCCACTATGCTACTTTTTTCCGCAACCATTTTCATAGCTGAACTATAAAATGCTGGTCATACTGCTTTGAAAATTACATTTTATGAATTCTTGTGTATGGATGAATCCACATTAAATACAATAGTAAAACAGAATTTTTTGTTGTGTTTTCCGACGAAAATTTAGATAAGCCTTAGATAGTTTCTGTTATCTACTACTCGCATTTTGCTGATTTTGCATTAAAATATTTTTGAACGTTTCGATTGCACTCTTTTTATTTAGTAAGTGAAAAATGTGAAAACATTAACATAACATAAACGAAACAATATCAAATATTATTAACCGATATATGTAAATCTAATATCCAAGTCCATATCTGAGTCGGCAACATGCATATTTTTTTATTCTCATGGTTTTGTAAGTGTTCACGAAGTAACGGCAATTTGGACGGCCCAGTATTGTAACAATTACTTCCATTCCTCGAATTACCTTCATTGGTATGGGAGCTACAAGAGGAGCAACATTACGGATTGCTTAAATATCTAGTGCAAATTGAACCAATAATACGAACAATGAATGACTGTTAAATAAGTGATAAAATACAAGAACTGTATAACCCCAAATACAAAATGCTTGGGCTACCTTCGTAAGACGATAGAGGGACACGCAGAATCAGGTATTAACTTACGCATATTATGTATAAATATAAGTACTCGTGATTCATTGACGGCCGAGTAGCGTACTGGTTAGTAGCCCTGTCTCATACGCCGGAGGTCACAGGTGCGAATCCTGGCAGGGGCATTTATTTGTGTGATGAACACAGATGTTTGTTCTCTCATGTTTGTTGATATTTATATATGTATGTTTATTCTAGGTTCTCCCAATTCGCTGTATGGTCATCTATAACACAAGCTCTGCTTACTTTGGGGCTATACAGTTGGTATGTTTGTCTTGGGATTTATTTATTATTAATTATTCATACCATGATTTATTTTTGAAGCAGGGGTAGGGGTCCAATGAAATTTAAAGGAATCATAAGGCCATAAATAAACTGTCCATTTAGAAAAAAAAGTGAGTGCCAGCTAATTGTTTTGTTCGATGGTCGCACAAAATGAAGTGGGTGCGTGGATCTTACTCACTATACGCGTGTAAAGGCCGGTGAAATTTAAAAGGCTAATAGGGCCACAAATAAACTGTGCATTTCGACAAAAAAAGTGAGTGTCATCTAATTGTTTTGTTCGATGGTCGCACAAAATGAAGTGGGTGCGTGGATCTTACTCACTATAAGCGTGTAAAGGCCGGTGAAATTTAGAAGGCTATTAGGGCCACAAATAAACTGTCCATTTCGTAAAAAAAAAAGAAAGTGCCATTTAATTGTTTTGTTCAATGGTCGCACAAAATGAAGTGAGTGCGTGGATCTTACTCACTATACGCGTGTAAAGGCCGGTGAAATTTAAAAGGCTATTAGGGCCACAAATAAACTGTCCATTTCGACAAAAAAAGTGAGTGCCATCTAATTGTTTTGTTCGATGGTCGCACAAAATGAAGTGGGTGCGTGGATCTTACTCACTATACGCGTGTAAAGGCCGGTGAAATTTAAAAGGCTATTAGGGCCACAAATAAACTGTCCATTTCGTAAAAAAAAAAGAAAGTGCCATCTAATTGTTTTGTTCAATGGTCGCACAAAATGAAGTGAGTGCGTGGATCTTACTCACTATACGCGTGTAAAGGCCGGTGAAATTTAAAAGGCTATTAGGGCCACAAATAAACTGTCCATTTCGTAAAAAAAAAAAGAAAGTGCCATCTAATTGTTTTGTTCAATGGTCGCACAAAATGAAGTGAGTGCGTGGATCTTACTCACTATACGCGTGTAAAGGCCGGTGAAATTTAAAAGGCTATTAGGGCCACAAATAAACTGTCCATTTCGTAAAAAAAAAGAAAGTGCCATCTAATTGTTTTGTTCAATGGTCGCACAAAATGAAGTGAGTGCGTGGATCTTACTCACTATACGCGTGTAAAGTCCGGTGAAATTTAAAAGGCTAATAGGGCCATAAATAAACTGTCCACTTTGAAATAAAACTCACTATATGCCATGCGGCAGATTCAACGCCACCGATGACTTATTTTATTTAAATTTACGTCATTTTACTTTCTGGTATCACATCTTCACTTTAATTCATTACTTAGATAAATGACAATAGACCAAGAGACATAGTGCGTTCCGTTTGCCGCTCACAGCGCTATCAGCGCTAAAAGTGATCAAAACCGTTTCGATTCGTTTGAGCGCGCTAAAAGTATTATTACTGCTATTGCAATCGGAACGGTAAATATCGCGCTAACATTCTGATTTTACGTCGCTTAAGTCTAAAGTTTAATTTCATTAAGATCTTTGACCCTGAATTAAGCATTAGCCATTTTTTAACATTATTACAAAAGAAAATGAATAAGCAAGCTTTTAAAATCTTTAATCGACTAATAAAAACATCAACAAAGTAACGTCATGTGTCAGTTTTGACAGGCCATGCTCCGTAGCTTGGGCCATTGGGCACTGTGAGCGGGAAGATGGCGGCGTTTATGACGTCATTGATGACGTATCGATATCGCTGTGAGCGTGCTCACAAGAATTCGGAACGGGTATATGAGGGCTGTGAGCGCTATAATCGGCAAACGGAACGCAGCAACAGTAAGTGTATATGTATCGGTTACTAGCAGATTTGCATTGTTATAAATACACAGGATTTCAAGCTAATTTAGCTTTCTTATGGTGATAGAAACATTTACTAATAATTCATAAATCTCAGCCTTTTCAATTTCATTGTATTTCACTTTACTTGAGAATCAGTTATACACACCAGAAAAAAAATTACCACTCCTTTTAGGTTGTGCGTGCAAAGCCGAGAGCAAAAGCTATGTTATCATACGTCGAACATATTTATTATGTTATTTATTCTGTTCACGCTGACACTTTTAGAAGTCTGTATAACAAAATGTGCTTTAATAAAAAGGATAGCAGTATTAAAAAGAAAGAAACAATAGAAAACCCAGTATACAGCGTGATTATCAACTTAAAACAAAATGAAAGCGGCTTGTTCTTCACATACTATTTTACTATGAATTTGGTAAAAAGTCTTTAAAGCAGAGTTTTAATTAAGTAACTACCTTATTATCATTGCACTTAGGGTATTGTGCGATGAATGAAATCATCCATTGTTCTAAGTAGTCGGTTACTCACGCACGATATAACAGTATTGTAAAAATATTTTTTTACAATCCATCAATCCAACAATCAATCAATCCAATCAAACAATTTTAGTCAACTATAAAATAAACACATATAAAATGTGCCTTTCTTTTTAAATAAATAGAAATGAATGGAAAGTTCGTTCGTTAGTTTACAAAGTACGGAGACGAGCCGAGCCCGCACGATCGTGCGACAGAAGTACCAGGAGTACAGACTCATCGAGGAGACCAATTTGTTAAAACGAGTAAGCAAGATCCATTTGACGTAACTTTGCGTCCAACAAAATATATCAAACATGATATCAACATAAACATAATTATTATAATTACTGGCCCTACGTTACCAGTTAATAGTATTTTTTCTTTCTCTAATTTTAGCATAATATGGACAGTGTATCATATCGTTAAAAGATTTTTTCTTTTATAAATGAATTGAAAGTATTTAAAATATTATCAAAAATTAAAAGATTAAATTAAATTTTCTTACTTTTATAGTTCCTATCAATTAGTTATTTCTCTCTCGTTTATTTTATTTCAATATTACCAGATATTACTTAATATTTTCATTGTTGTCCGCTACCACAAAGTAATATCGCCTTTATTTTAGAATTAATTCCAAAGTATAAACTTGGTTTATACATGAATTTAGTTTAATGAACCATACTTTTTATCATTTATTTCTTAAAACTTATTAACATTTTCCTGCATATCACTCTTCTCCAAAAGTACTAGGATTGCATAGCTCCCTTGCAGTTCATTTCATCAAGACTTATAATAATGCCCGCTGCGCCATGCACCAGGCGACGCGCCAGTGGCGCCGCGGCGCCGCGGTGGCGGCTGCTTGCCATCACAATAACTGGGGTGCGGATGCTGGGCGCATTGCAATGGGGTAGTCAAACTTTGTTTACGAAGAGTTCTGTTTTCAAAAGAAGCAATTTATAGAAGTGGTTTGATCGTGTATCAGTTAAAAGTTTTGTAAAGTACAGTATTGTTCTATATTTCATGGTTACTTTTTGTCTTCGGGTTTATTTCTAGTCTTTCTAGTGGTAAGTAAGTAATTTGTGTAAATGGGTAGGTGAGTACGTAAATACCCGTATCCTTAAATATCATAATATTTACTAGAATAGCTAAACTATGTTAAACTATGTAATGAACACAAGCTCAGGATTAACGGAATACAGAAACCTATCGTTCACATTGATACAGCTACCTACTTACTAGTCAAAGAATCCTTAGTATTTTACCTAAGAGAGAATCATCCATGTGTACAATAAGGGAAATACAGGCTGCGTTTGAAAAGTAGCTTCATTTCTATCATCAAACAATCAACATTGGTGGGGAAACAAACAATGTATGCCTGAAAATACATACACATACATATATCTCCGCCTTTCTTGAAGTTGGTTTAAAATTGGTAAAAACTAATTATGTGTCTGAGTGACTTATTGCAAAAGAAGATATTTTTAAAAGCAGATGACCTCTTTAATACGAAAAACAATACTACAGGCAAGAGGTAGCAACTCGATTTAGTGTTCATGTCACCATGTGGTCAAGCAATACTGCTCTTAAGTAAATTATCGAATTATGAGGCTTTCTTTCTTGCCATCTGCAATGGGCGTCAAAATCAGCTGAAATTATAAAGGCCTAAGAAACATCAAAAAGTAAAAGAAAACTACAATCTTATTTTTAGCTTGAGTCATAATAAAAATATGTAAACCTAACTCCGACCTCGCTACTGTATTAGTTAAAATAACGCTTTAGCAATCAGTTCGCCTTGAAATAATTATCATTGGCACATAATTAAAAATAAATTTTATTTACTTTTTAATGTTAGTTCGAACTAATTAAAAGAATTGAGTTTCTTAATTATTAGTAGGTACTGTTAATTGAATAGGTAAAATCAGTGAATAAATATTTGAAAATCATTCATTTCAGACATTTTCAACTGGTCTCGTCGGGGTTTCAGGATAAAGTAATGATGCAAGTATTTTATAATCAAGTATATGTAAACATAGAAACAAATCGCCTCTATATACTAATAGTACATACAGGCAAACATTACGCGCTAGATACCTGCCGGCCGCTGGGCCCACAGATAGATCTCTAAATATCTAAAAGGTCGTAAAAAAGTTTAAACAAATGACGATTTTAGAAAAAGAATTCCATGTTTGTCAAATAAAATTAATTTTAACTTAGAATTATCAGTCTTAAAAAAAAATATTTTCATTTGAAATGGCCAGTACGGCAAAACGGCAGTTTCATAGGTAAAGACCTATTATTTCTTTTATTTATAAGCAATACAATTGAGTTTGTAAATGAGCAAAATGTAAGAACGTCAACCTATGTTCCGCTAATTTACTAAAAGATGGCGGTACTACAGATTTTCGTTTGTAACCTCAAACCTGGTTTACGTGACTATATGTTTCGCCCAAGGGGAAGGAACAGCCAGTTATAAGAATGTCGGCATTTTCAAGTGGAGCTTCTTCATGTCACGTCTTCTTATGGTAGCGTCGGGTGACGGGTCGCTCACTTCCCTCTAATATGGTTGAGGAGGGCGATGGCTGGATCCCGCGTTAACTCGTGAACGGGTGCTGTTTGAGGGTGTTCGTCGTTTGGATACTGGGGGGGAGGGAGACTTGCCGAGCTAACAGATGCAGAAAAGAATAATTTTGTATAGACATAAAGAGACTCTGTAAATTTATTTTGAAAAAAAATATACCCGTGAAGTTTTTTGCCAGTTCTTCTTCACGAAGGTTTTTTTCGAACTGGTGGTAGAATCATGTTTTATTTGACGTCAATAAGAACAAGTAATTGTCAATTTTGAGAAATAAATATTTGAATTTGAATTTGAATTTGAGCCTAGGTTTGGCAGCCGATCAATAATCATACCACTAATAAACACCACTATTATAAGGCCGTCATCAGGTGCCATACCTAACATAATGATGTCTATGGGCACAAATGTCACTATCCATCAGGTAGAGTCTTCGATTGGTGGAAATAACAAACTAAAAAAAAAGAAAGAATTCAAACAATAATTCAAATTAAAGTAACAGGTTTTTTACATTGTAAAATTACTTCATCATTTGCACTCAGCTCCTCTCACTATTGTATTGATCTATATAGCTACCAACCGCGATGTCTTTCGGCTACTGCACAATGTACAATCTCTGACAGAATCCAACGGCAAACTTTTTTTTTAAACTCATTGTATATTCAGTGCACTTCAAAATTATCGACACTTAGTCGTTACAACAAATTCTTGAACTTGCCACGCCAGTATACTGAGCAATATACAATATTCGAGCTGGCAGGACCTGATTTGGGTGGACAACCCCTGGCAGGTTACTACGAAAACGAAAGTCGATGATATGGTTCCTTATAACAAATCTTTATCTCACATAGGGCCAGATTGACCTATTCCAAGACATATATTCCAAACCAAAATTGTTGTTGTTGTTTTTTTTGAAATATACGTCATTAAAACGCGAAGCTAAAAGCAAAACTTTGTCTCTGATCAAGTTTAATGAAGACTGACAAATTCATTTTGAATCATCTCCTGCCACAATGGGCCCGCATGGCAGAGAACTGCTTTGTTAAGATTATTATTAATTCTATTTTGTAATTGATTCGTGTTATTAATACTGGAAGAGCAAATTCGTGTAGCGTCATAAATGTGATTTTAAGTCGAGGGTCCGCAATACTCACCAAGCTTAGGAAAACAAGTTGTACGATAATTCGGGCTTGCCAAAAGGGCTTGGACTCATTTTAGAGTAGGTATGTGCTCTTTGAGCTAACCAACAGATAGCGAATCACGAACCGTTATTGGCTGCTTTCAACAGATAGTCACGAGTATCCATCCACAATATTAAAAAAGGACGTGGTAGTGGTATTTACAGGACACTGTATGAAATCGATAAACTCTGAAACCAATGGACTGATTTAAAAATTATTTGTTAATTACGAAGATACGATTAGTAACATGAGCTATAGATATATTATTCCACAATACCTACCAGACCTAAAGTTACGTGGGTGAAATTGGGATCTCTTGTGAAGTATAAATAAATCCCCAAAGAAACACAATGAATGCCCATGGACCTACGGCGTTTGAGGCAGGGCTACGGAGACCACAGGTGGCCGATGTTATTAACAAAAACAATGAGCGCTTGATTAAATTAACACTGACCTTGACCACGATTGGGTTTGCGTCAAATCCCGTTTTCTGTAGGCTTCTCAGTATTGTATACATTCAATTCAAAAACTTTCAGTAGCTTTTTCATAAAAAAGAATCAGGAATTCGTACATCATAAACTATCGTTTGTTAAATTAGTTCATCTCTTTTTCAAAAATTAATAATAAATACAAATTCCCCGACAATCGCATCAACTGTATGACCGCAAAGTAAGCAGAGCTTGTGTTATAGATGACCATACAGCGAACAGAATAAACATAAATATATAAAAGTCAACAACCCTGACCCGAGAATAAACATTTTTGTTCATCACACAAATGAATGCCCCGGCCAGGACTCGAACCTGGGACCTCCGGCGTATGAGGCAGGGGTACTAATCACTTCGCTACTCGGCCGTCCAAATAAAATTGGTCTAAAATATATAATGAAATATTTTTTTAGCAATCTCTGCATTGATAAATGATATATTCTATTAGTCTGTCAACCTTTAAGCATAGCTGTGAACTGAGAGGCGTCGTTAGCACCTATCGTTGAAATGTTATATTTAGGAAAAAATAAAAACATGACTTGGAAAGTATAATAATAGCAAACAAGATGGCCGCCGGGTATCGAAATGATGCCATTTCGCAGATAACTTGGTACGTCTGTTAAAACTATAATAAATCAAGTAAGAAAATCCGCAGGCAAGTATTTGAAGTTTATGATAAGAAACAAAAAACAAGTTTAAGAGTAAAACTATATTTAAGTTATCACAATAATTAAAAAAGTCTACAATAATTGGTTAGAGAGACACTATTTACAGATCATTTATGTACTATATGATGTATAATTATAATTGATTTAACGATCATTAAGTTTAAGTAATTTAACCCTGAAACAAACACAAGTACATTAGTGCAATGTTATGTGCTTCTGCAATCTATATATTTCACATTTTAATTGGATTGCAATTGAATGTAAATACATGAGCATAAATACGATTAATTTAATGAGGTTACATATATTTGTATGAGTACAATAACAAAAAGTAAAATGTAAGATATGTTGCAAAACGACTTGTACGTCGGTACACAATTTTAAAATATTTGAAGAGTTTACAAAAAGTTCCTTGCATATTTGGTTCAAAAACCGATCACAAATTATAAAATTATACACTGTATTTTTAATTTTGTATCGTTCCATCACGGTTCATCGCCGCCGACAGAAGATAGTTGTGAGTGATGACAGGAGCAAGAGGACGGTGAAGCTGGTGCTGTCGAAGTGCTGGTGGGCTGCATTGTAGAAACCGCCATACACTTGTAAGCCTGCCGTTTCGATACTGAAATGAAAAGGTGTTTTTAAGTTATAAAGGTACAATTAATTTTTAAATATTTGTGCCGTAGTGGGAAGAATTTTGTTTTTATTATAAGCATTAATTTATAGCTGTTTTCAGTTTGATACAAAGAGACTAGGCTCGCATTTCTTTTTAGGGTGGCACTTCACGTATTTGTGTTTGCGTATTTGTAATAGCCGTAATTAGCAAAACGACTACACACATGGAGTCGAATAGCACCCAAGTATTTGATACTAGAAAAGAATGGGATCGCAAACATGTCGGAGGACTTGGCGCTTGCGGAGGGCAGTTTTGTTTAAAAACCTTTCATAGCTATATTTCATGCGTGAAAAATAACAAAATTGTTGTTGACTACAATACCATAAAAAAAATCTGAAAACCGTACTATTAAAACAATTAAAGTAAACGTACATGTACATGAAACATTTACTTCCAAACAACAAAAAGCCTCCAAATAAATGAAAGACGTACAAGTCAGCAGAAAGTGCAGTATTCCCTATTTGCTTCCTTTGATGTGCAATAAAACCACCGAGACGGCCACGGAAATGGCTGTGTTTGCTATTTGCCTTATTTGTCAGATAGGCAAATAAAACAAATATTTGGCAAATATATCATCTATGAAACTACAGATGAAATTGCTTTGGTTCCAGTCAGCCACAGTACTGGCTGTTCCTTCGCTTTCAACACAGCCACGTAAATGTGATTATTGTGGGTCGTTAAACTGGGATGGACTGAAGTAGCGCCCTAGACGAGATCTTAACAAGGAAACAAGGTTTTCTTTTATTGATACATACATGGTTGATACAATCATAGGAGTACGCACCCAACTTGTTACTTTACGAGCTTTACGAAAAACCATAAAAAAATATAAAATATTCCTGGATAAATTATCATCTTTACAGATATTAACAAAATTACCAGGATACCAGAAACAAGTTACAGACAATATTAAATTTTTTTTTAATCTATATCAAATCTCACCTAAACTTGCAGTAATCGCCGTCATAGCTCCACCCCAGGTACTCCCCGGTCCTGAGGTTCTCGCTCCTCAGCCAGTCCTCCAGGGGTCGGAAGAAGTCTCTCAAAGCCTCCCCACTGAGTCGGCTCTCCCCGATGGTGTCCTGGAGCAGCTGATTCCAGGGGACTGAGGACCCGCGCTCCATGATGCGCCTGCAAAGGAATTAGTTATAAGTTTTCATGCAGGTACTACTATAAATGACATTAATCATTGATCGAGAGCGAGCGAGTGGCACCCGTGCCCACACAACATTAATTGTAGATGTTAGTGATTCATTCTGTGTTACTTCTTGATTATCGAATTACGATGCGTAACCGACAGCAGAATGTAGGTTTGTTTGTCTGGTTGATTGTTAGCTTTACAGCGAGGGCTTAGTAATAGAGTAACTTCGGGAATCTTTGGCTGTGGAACGAAAAAATAACAACAATTGTTTTTTTAAACTTTTTCATAGATGGTAAAAGGTAAATCACCGATAATTGGTCGTATGTGATTTATTTTTCTATATTGATTGTGTTTTTATATCGACTAATTGTGCCTTGCCGACTGTAGTCTTCAGTTGAAGTTGCCTTTGTTCCACTGGCTATTCCATCCCTTAAGCAGTACACAATCATGAAAACGTTGTTATTATGTCAGTTAAAGTAGGAAGGTCTGTAACACTACCTTACCACTAGAAATCCTGTGACAAGGATGGGGGATTAAATCCTAATAAATAAAAAGAACACACAAGGGTACATATAGCCCTGAATTGAGCTGATTGCTGTCGATGGACGGTCACCAAAGTAATCTATATTGACCATGATGTAAATAGAAAATACCCGTTACTCGAAAACAAACGTAAAATAGGTAATATCAGTTCGACATACCGACATTTTTGAGAAATTTTGTAGCGATAATAAATGTACCACTTAAAAAAATACAAATTCCGTCTTTAAATCATTGAATTAAATAGTGTTTCTCTTAGAAAACCAACATTTAAATACCAATTACGTGTACCAAAACACTGGTATTAGATAAACTTCTATGCTATAAATGTCCTAAAAACATGCCAAAGGTCTACTATCGTAGAGAAGCTGTTGTCTGATCAATATGAATAATAGACTTGGCTTCTACACTTAACAATACATTTCTGTACTGATATTAATCAACTTTGTTTGTTCAATAAATCAACTCTCAACAATATTTGTCAACAAGGACCTTACTAACAATCTTTTATCGACCGGTATACATCGCACAGAAGCAAGAATATTAGCTAAGCCAATTTACTCGGCTAACAGAATTAGGTCCCGACTTTACATAACCAAGAGATACTAACCGATATCGTCTTACAGTAATAGATACCGGTTACATAATACCGGGCACTGGGTGTTACGGTTCGACCAACTTATCTCTGCAGTTCAGATTGGCGATACTTTCTATATGCTTATTACGTATTTAATATAGCGGCTATAGAAATCGTTTAGTTTCGATTTGTCCCAAACGCAAATATACTTGGTCAGGCTGTACCGCACTAGTCACGAGTGAGTTGGACTAATTTAGAGTGGTGCTAGGATTGAGTATCAGTATCGATTCGCAAATGAATGTACAATACTTCCTGGGTATGATAGGTATCAGATATTCGGGGTTTCGGTTTGTTTGTGTGTGGTCCTTTAAAATAGTTATGATTATAATTTTGGGTTATATTGTTTTATATTGCTTGATAGACATACAGTTTCATTCGGCACGATTTTGGTTATTTAGTATTAATTTTTATATTTGTCATCCAGGTAATGTTATTTATATTTAATTGATGTTTATTAGAAGAATTACTTGCTTCTCTTACACTCAGCCACTTATCGGACAATAATTTATGAAGTAAACGGCCCTACCTACAGATTCGGGCTTAACCGGCACAGTCAGTCTCCAAAATAATAATAATAAGAATAAATAAATATGTTGTGTTTGTTTCTGGCTGGGCTTACCGTTCAGTAAATACTGCCAAAGGCAACATTTCTCGTATGCGCAGACCAAAAGCTATAACCAACCTAATTTGCGCAATTTCAGACTACCCTCAGATTAGATCCACGGTGGCCATTGCTGCCGGCACCTGGCATTTACGACGATGTCACGCCGCGCACCGCCACAATACGGTTATATCACTGATGAAGTAAAGGCTTACGTAACGAGTCCAGCTGGATTTGGGTGCTAACAAGAGCCAGGAACTAAGATGGCGCTTTTAGCTAAATTATTCATTAAGTATTTTAAACCGGCTTCAAAAACGAGGAAGTTCTGATTTCGTCTGTTTTCGTTATCTTTTTTAGCCTTTTCAAAAACTTATTGAAGGTTACCAGGAAAAGAGTAGACTTTTTCGGTAATTTCTATAAATCATCCTTTATTTATTATAGGACATAACTGTATCAGCATACTGAGTCCTAAAATACAGCTCACGCTAGTTTACGATTCATAAAATAAATGTATACATTGTGCTTACCTCAATGTTTCAAATCAAGATTTATTTATTTATTTATTTATTATTATAACGCATAAGACTCAAAAAATGCAAAAGTAAAATTTATAAACAATCACAAGTTTTACACAGGATATTAGCATTTATGTATTTAACTCCAACAAAAGATTTTTATTTGCTTTAATGCGAACGATATAAACGTTAAAATCTTGTATCCCTTTACTCAAACGTACTCGATTTGCTTTATACAAGTATATTTATTACATTCATTATTTTTGTTAATTTGATTAATAATGTAATATTATGAAATGTCAGTAAAATAAAGCTTCGATATCAATCAGCTTTTCTTGCAGATTACGTGTTGTAATAAATATAATTTGCACCTTTCGACTAGCCCCATTTCCTAGATTATCATCAATCTTTAACATTGACAGGACGGAAAATATAACTCAAATGGTAATAAATAAAGTCATGAAATAAATTACCGAAAGCGGCATTTTATCTGCCCATTGAATAAGTTTTGCAACTGCCCTATATACGTGAAGCTTCCTGCTGCCAGGGAACTGGACCAAAGCTTTGTTTGAGGATATATACAGACAAAAGATTATCTAAACTTGACAAAATATGGGGTGAATGCACTGATATTACACTCATTTCCACTATATGTAGGAGCGCTACCCATGCGTTCGGGTGAGCACACTCGGGTCTGCCGTTTTTGTTGAACGGCAATGCCGGCCCAAATCAACTACTACAAATATTCATTAAGTGCCGATCGGATAGTCCAGGGCCTTATACAGGTCAGCTCATTTGGCTCTCGTCGCCAACTTCCCTCTAATACGGTTGAGGAGGGTGAGGGCGAACGGGTGCCGTTTGGATAATTGGGGGAGGGAGACTTGCCGAGCTAACAGATGCAGATAAGAATAGTTTTGTATAGACATAAAGAGACACTGTGAAGTTTCTTGCCAGTTCTTCTTCACGAAGGTTTTTCCGAGCTGATGGTAGAGTCATGTTGTATTTGACGTTAATAAGAACAAGTATTTGTCAATGTTAAGAAATAAATATTTGAATTTAAATTTGAAAACTCGAAGGGTACTGGCCGGGCGGCATTGTTTCGACCGTGAACCTGCATATATTCTCCTTTACCGCTCGGCAATGCCGACTGATGCCAGTCCGGATATCTCAACAAAGAACCTAATTGATGCAGGTAGTAGAGTATGTGGGAAGGATAATCCAATACAGCTATAGGTACTAACTCTCTATTCCTACTGAAGAAAAAGGAAAATAATGATTTCAACACTTTATTTTATTGATTATTAGAATAATTTTAATGATTGGACAAATATAAAACAATGTCCTACAAGAATCTTGGTATTATGTCTTAACCACTCTACACTACCCACCCTCTTAGTCGGCTAAGGCTGCAGCGGGACAGTTAAGGCTATTTGTGATAACTGTTGTATTTCGAGAGCATATCCACGTTAGGTTCTAGGCGTAAAATAAACTAAAGGAGGCCTAAGGCTTTCCAGCTTGCACCAAGTATACACGACATATATTTGAATAGAAATAGACAGATCTCAACTCGTGACTGCTCCATTTAAATATCTGTATAATGACGCGTTCATAAATAATTACCTTCTAATAAACACAGTTTGTTTACGAAACCTTCAAGATTTACGATTTTTCTTGGAAGTTATTCATTCATTAAGACTTAGTTAAATGAGAAGTCGTTTAGAAAATATGTACTTTAACGTGTTGCAATTAGGTAAGTATTTAAGTGAGGTTATACTCATGGTTTTGTAAGAGACGTGTCTATCTGAGATTTTGTTCTTCGATTATTATTGTTAAAGAATACGTGGGTTAAGAGAAAATGATTATTATTTATTGATTATGTGTTTTAAAGGTTTGGATACCAATTTGAAGTTATGAATATACCTATGAATTAGTAAGAGTCGATGAATTGCTAATTTCTGCAACTTGTAAAGTAGGAACATTTTTATTGAAAGAAAATAGTTCAGTCTTTTTCGACTAATATGATAATGAAATCATAGAGATTTTTGAATTCGGTGTAATCAGAAGACCTTAATATTTACGTTTTTGTTGGTATAGCTTGGTGTCCTTCAAATGTTGCGTCCAAAACGCCAAATGTTCGGTCCATCCATGAAATGGTCGCGTTTCACGAAACGATCGACTGTCCATTGGCCACATCGTGGTATGGCCTGGCCTGATCAATGATAAGATATCGTTTGTCGATATGGTCAAGTAAACCCGCGGCCACTTCATGAAATGACCAAGTTTATTTGAACATGTCGTAAAATGGTTCGATTAATTACCAACAGAAGCGCTGAAACGCACGTGGATGGTATAATTTACTGATGTATCAAATATAATGCCATTTTGTTAAACTTTTAATGCCTATTTTGCATTGTTATTTTCAAAATTTTCAAATGATGAATCGTTTGTGATTCAACGTTGTGGCCAAGTAAGTGTTAATGAAAGTGGCTAATGAAATGAAAATAGTGATTCTATGATTTGCCCACGACATATACAAGAGGTCTCGCTATCTATCACGCGCCTAACTCTGAAAAAAATACAGCAGCTGTTATAGATAAAATTACTTTTGAAAAACAACAAACAACCTTGATATCATAATTCAATCAATTTAAAAAGCACGAAACTAATCAAAGTCGAAACATTCGAAATGAAACGGTAATTTTAGCCCATAGTTCCAATAATAAAGGTTATACCGACCCGCATAAAACTTGAAAGTGTCAATTGGTCATTTCCGCAAAAGCAGACAAGGGCTATCAATGAGAATTCTACTTTATAAAATCACACAAACGAAGATCAACTTTATTTCTCATAGATCATGGCTTATATTCAGTAACTATAACTCATAGGATATACATTTTTTTTCGTCCATTTGCAATTGGCAAAGGAGCGCAATCATACTGCATAATATTAACTTTAACTTTCTGAGAAGTCAAATAAGTTTCATTGTTATTTTAGGCGAGGGGTCGGCGATGGTACTTTAGATATGTTTTCTTTAAAAACAGGTCAATAAGATGAATGGTAGCATTTACATCACAACTTTCTTAAGCCTTTGGTGACAATAGCTGTTTTGAACCTAAATTAGTTTATTTTTGATAATCCAACATTTCGTTACATTTATCTTATTGTAACTTATGTACTTTTACTAAAGTTTTTTTGTTTGTTCAGGTAAAAATATTCTATAAGTTATTTCTACCATATATCATGATTACGGTTATCTGTAGTTTTATCTATACGGCAACGACAGTTGGCCGTGTTCAAATAAATAATTTAAAAAAGAAAAGAAATAATTATGCTCTAGCCATACATTGACAGATATTATCTATAAACTATCAATATTTAGCAAGAAAATTGCAATAGGAACAGTTATATTTATTCTATAACCTCAAAAATCCATTTTTGTTTTTGCTATATACATAGATGCAGGCAGCTAAGGAGGTTCTATCATATTTTCCGCTATAAGTAAAAAATACCCCCAACACTATCATATATCTATAATCTTATCTATGATCCTACTTGTATGACTCTAGCTAGAGTCATATCTGTATTTTACATTGTCATAGTTCTATTATCCTATTTTTGTCAGATGTGGTTGGAATGGAGCACGAACTAGTTATATATACCGCCGTTGTTTCAGCATTGTTTATTGTGTCATTATTAAGAAATAAGAATAATTCGAGAAAAATAAGAAAAAGTCGAAAATGGCTATGATTAGTAACTCTTGTTACTAATCAACTTTGTAAGTAAACTTTGTTATACTTACTTTCTATCCATCAATAAAACTGTTACAAGCATTAACTACCTTACAATTTAGAGTATGAAGGATTTTGTATCAGGTAATGATGAAAATAAAGGTAAAAATTCAAGATATCATATTCAAAATGACAATACCTGTTTCTATGATCCTATCAAAAAGCAAATGTCAAAAATCTTTGATCAAAGACTCATATGTTTATTACATTATCACATAAATATTACTCATAGATCTATGATCCTAGATATATGATAGTGTAATACCCTCCTTAGTGCCAATATTCATAGGTCTAGGCATTTTTTACTCGAGACCTCTAGATAAAATCATTAGTAACATTCAATACTCCATAGTTGTTCTTTTTGTATTTGTAATGATTGGAATTGTACGTACCAATAAATACGTACAATTTCTATAGGTCAAGGTCCTCGTGAGTTATTTATTAAATAACTTTATTGAGATAAGTATCGTTCTCAGATATCGAAGCAAATGTTATAGATATTATAGGGTTCCTAAGTTATGTAGTTAAAACCTTTTCCTTTTTACATTTTGATCACCATTGCAGGGGATTATTGTTAAAACGAGAGAACCATCAAATTTTTTATACAAATTAGTTATTTATTTAATTAAAAATAAAAAAATTTTATAATGTTTTTGCGCAAATATTGAATACATAGATTTAGCTCTCTACTGAGCATCATACATCAGTTAATAAAAATGTTATTATATTATACTATATGCAAAGCTTTCTCAAGTGTTCAAAAAACTAATTTGAATACTTTAATTTCAACAACATTTTTGTCGTTACTTACAAATACGTGTAATTTCAAGGAAATTGTATACATGACAAAGATTGCGTTTCAGCTCCGACACCAGTTTAAACTTTAATAAAACATTGTCCAAGAATTTGTAATTATGTTAAAATTACATAACTTAGATTACCATCAAATTGGTTTGGACATGGGTAGTGAAAGCTCTAGATTATTATTATGGGACAGAATATTTCCTTGATCTATACAATGTGTTAATTTTCCACGACACAAACTTTTTGACATTATATTTATCTATACGGAAAGAATTTGGGCAAAATTTGTACACAAGTACACAGACTTGACCCTAGGTCTACCTTCAACGACGGAAAATTATTTTTTCCGCAAGTGTGCAAGAAATAAAGTCGTTTATTAAATAACCTAAATGCTTTTAGTAATTAATCTGTTTTATTCCTTGTTATGTTTTGGTCAGCTTCGTGGTGTAAAAGTGTGTAGTATACCTGCTAGTCACGGATTTGTATCCCGGAAGGCCATAATTATATTTCAAACACTGATAAATGTTCACCTTTACATCACGAATTTCTTCTATCATATGTTTCAGGCCAATGAAGCCATTCAATTATTGATTGGTAATTTAAATTGTCAAACAGCTTAAGAGCCGATCAAATTCATTATGCAGAAAAAAAAGAAATACAACATCAATTACAGATTACATAAAAGAAGCCTTACGTTAGTTTGATTGTTTCTTATAATTATATTATAATTCGTTACGACAAACTGTAGCGTTCGGCCTAGATATGCATAAACCACTTTTTAAAATCAAAAGTGTACCTACAGAACCAAACTTTAACTTTAGGCATAAAATAACGGTGAAGCTTTTGTCTGTTACAATTTTGGGACCCGAGGCCTTTGAGGTTATGGATCATTGTAGTCAACGAGTTTATATCATTTTCACATGTTCTGATTAAGTTCTATTGTTATTAAATTTTTGTTCGTGTTATATGGCCATTTTATGCTCTTTAGAAAAATAACCCGTTTCTTTATATGTGAAGATTGTTTTGATAAAGATAGTTAGCAGGTGTGATGAAATCTGAAGTGTGTATGAGTGTAAGATGTAGGAATTCTACTAATACAACATGTTTGTTAGTGGGATTTAGAGAAGTGATGCTTTCCTGAAATTACTGACACGACAATGGGTCATACGGGAATCACAGGTTCTTCTGAGCATAGGATTCTTACGAAACAATTCAAATTGAAATATTTATACCTCAACATTGGCAATTACTTGTCGATAGGATGACTCTGAAACCAGTTCGGAAAAACCTTCGTGAATAAGAACTGGAAAGATTTACGGGTACATTTTTTTCAAAATAAATTTACAAGGTCTTTTTATGTCTTTATGTCATTCTTAGCTCGAGTTAAGTGTCCCTTCCCAAAAGTATCCAAACGACGAACACCCTCAAACGGCACCCGTTCACGAGTTAACGCGGGATCCAGCCATCAAGTCATCAAGCCATCATTCGAGTCAGGGATCGGACTCACTTTTGCTGAACTTACGCTTTCTGAACGTAGGAATACTTTGTTTCTCTGGTAAGGTACAATGTATTCCTACTATGTAGTCTTTACTCGATGGAGTTTTAAGTCATTAATTAAACTTGATAAACTTATTTATTTACATAAGTGATTCCCAAAGTGGTCCAGGTTAACCCCCAGGGCTCCATGGGAGATTCAACAGGGATCTTAGTTAGATCTAGTCTAAACGTTTTTTGTCGAGTTTTGGGAATATGGTAGAAATGTGGCTGCAGGGAGTCCACCGAAACCAGCTAAATTTGAAAGTGGTTTATAAGAAAAAAAGTTTGGGATGTTCTGATTTACATGAATATTCAAATCCATTTAAACCTACAATCAAACAGTGCAACACTCACGTGAGAATCCGTCCCGCCTCCGGGTTGCGATAGATGTCACACTTGTGCAGCGCATGCGCCGGGTCTCCGGGCACGAACTGCCCGGTGCGCGCGCAGAGAGCCCGGTGCAGCTGGAACTGCAGCACCGTGCTCACGAAGTACCTGAAAAGAATATTCTTTGTGATTAGTAAATATAAATAATATGATACAAATAATGTAATTTATCAGCCTTATTTATGAACTGTCATATTTTGTGCCTTGTATCATATTATGATTAATAAATACCTGTATGTGAGTGTATGTGTAACAATAAAGTACATATTTTTTTCTTAAGCTCACTGATACATTAGTACATTTTTCGTAAGCATATTATAACGTGCTATTGACTAATATTAATCATACATTTTAAGTTACTATTTACAGACAAAAAGAATTACTTTGTACAAAATGTATTTATATTTATAAATCATGATGCCTTGTAGCATGTGATTTATTTATTTTATTACTGACGAAACAAATCTCCAGACGAACCCAGAATAAACAAACATATATAAATATTACCAAACATGACCCGAAAACAAGCATCTGCCTTCATCACACAAATGAATGCCCCAGCCAGGACCCGAACCTGGGACCTCCGGCGTATGAGACAGGGCTACTAGCCACTACATCGTAACCACTACGAACATAAAACAGTCAAATGTGCTTATTTCATGTTCAAACGTTTACATAAACCTCGCATTGCGCAACCATTTGTCATTGTTTGTAGGACTTAATTAGGTTTTCACTAACGACCTTCTTCGTTGTATAACTCTGAAATGTAAAACTTGAGGATGGGGTGGACTACATTCGTTTATGTGCCCCCAATCAATGTTGAAATAAGTATTACCTAAATAAGTATACCCGGCTCGATCCTGGACCTCCGCCGTATGAGGCAGGGCTACCCACCCACTACACCACTGGGCCGACATTTTATGTCAATTGTTTAGATGTATTCTTATTACATAAACAAATGTATTAAATAACAGTATAATTCATACTTTGCTAAACCTTCAGCTGTTTGCTCGGTCTAGTAAGTAGGTCACAAATCAAACATTGTTCGAACTGTATTTAATAAAAAAAATGAGTTACTTAGTTATGTCTCCTTCCTACTAGAGGAGTTATCATGTAAAAGAGAGACAAAACATATTTTCCCACGGAAATCAAATTATGAAACATCAATTTTAACGTCAATGTCAGTTGTAAGATAATGTTCCATTAATAAAATATGCAAAATACCTAATATAAAAAGCGTACTAAGCACCCATAGTATTTTGGTTACTAGGAAAGTATATATTGAAAGTGGTATGCGTCCATCGGTAGGTTCGATTAAATAGTTTAAGATTAGATTGATGCGAGGCATTAATGTGTCAATCTATCTAAGGGTAATTTATATTGGATTTCAAATTTTGAATAAGGAATCACAATATTATCTCATGAAAGCTGTAATCCAAAAGTAATCTTTCTTTATCTTTTATATTTACAATCACCATTACTAAGAAAATGAAGTTAAATATTTAAAAAAAATTCTTAAAATAATCGTAATAGATATTAAAAACAACGAAAATGGGCTTTTTTGTTTGTTTGTTCGGTTTCTATTGAATGTACTATCCCAGCGGATACCCAAGTAAAGCTAGGGCAAAAGCTAATAGCTTGACATAATGTAATTAAAGCTCAACTTAAAAAAATATCATAAACCTTTACAAAACACTATAAAATATAGGAACAATTAACCGTCTCCAATTGCTCTACTATGAAAAGAGCTTAAAGCGTTATTGCAACTACAATTTATACAAAATATTCTCTCCAGGGGCTATCGCTGCCGGCACAGTAGTTGAGAAACTGCTCCATATCTCGTAAGAGAATTCAAATGTGATGAAATGCGGTCTGCATCATGAGATTGCGTCGATGGCACTATGTTTTACTTTCATGGTTCACTCATAAATGATGTTTTAACTGTATCTAGTTTATTGTGTAGAGAACTTTCTTCACTTTGAGTGAAGACAGGAATTTATTAATAATAAAAAAAAAAAATACTAGTAGTTTTTAAACCACGTTTAACTGTCGACACGGTCTGACTAGTTACGCGTTCGTAAGGAGCTCTTCTTCAGGGGGTGAGCGCAGGCGCATAGTTTCGACAGTTAAACGCGGGAAAAACCCGTAAGTATTAAACGTAAAAATGTTTTAAGTAAAACAAGTACAAAACTGAATTGCACAGTCCATAACATTGTACGAGTACTTCGCAGTATGTACCTAATCGACAAATCATAATTGAATATAGCTGAATAATAAGTTCATTAACTTATTTGCCAGTTCATTTGTTCTCGTAAAACTTGATTTTCATGAGTAATAAACTATATTATGTTGCATAAAACCAATTTGGTATGTAGTTACTTAGCTAGGCATTTGCAACAATAGTAATCATCGAGGTTAATTTTGACAATGATGAATGTCTGTCGGACAGTCCAAATCAACTTCAATAAGGTATTTAGTATTGTTTCATATACGGGTATTAAAGCGATCATTCGTTTTTATAAAGAAATAAAAAGCAAGTTATTTTCTTTCTTTTTAGTTGTGTAGTGTCTAAGCCACACTGCTATGCGTGGCGAAATGGAAATAGCTTAACATCCTGCTACAAGGATTTTCCTTTAAATTGGGTATATGATAACAATGGGCTATTGATGGCTAGATCCCGGGTTAACTCGTGATTGGGTGCCGTTTGAGGGTGTTCGTCATTTGGATACTTGGGGGGAGGCAGACTTGCCGAGCTAACAGATGCAGATAAGAATAATTTTGTATAGACATAAAGAGACACTGTAAATTTATTTTGAAAAAAATATACCCGTGAAGTTTCTTGCCAGTTCTTCTTCACGAAGGTTTTTCCGAACTGGTGATAGAGTCATGTTTTATTTGACGTCAGTAAGAACAAATAATTGTCTGCGTTAAGAAATAAATGTTTTAATTTGAATTTTGAATTTATTTGACTAGTTTTCGAAAACCCCATCTCACATTATTTAGTGGTGTGTATTTTAAGTTTTATACAAAACAACTTATTATACTAACAAATTACAAAGAACACTGATTTTTTAAGCTGTCAAAACGCTTGTTCCAGCAATATGGCGTCTAGACTTGCCTGTGACATCACGCGATGGCATCAAGATACGGCATGCATTGACAGAAACATGACTTTTAGTAGCCTGAGACGTCATCTAAAACTTGGCCAATCAAAATCGTTTAATATCTTGATGTTCCAACTCAAAATTGATACGGATTTTGGAGAAAATATTAATTATCGTTAGTTATGTCTAGTAATGTGAATTGCTTATTGAACACATTATCTATGCGGATGGCAATAAATATTTCATTATTTTTTATATAGTCAAATACCCTTTTGTGTGAGACACGTCGTAGTTTTATGTCACGGATTTTTTTCTATGACAGTTCGCTGTATGGTCAAAATATTTGCTAGCATTTTGCTAGGCAAGATTTGCTAACTTTGGAGCCAAATAGCAGTGTGGAATTTTTAATATATTATTTACTTTGACATAAATATGTTATCAATAAGATTGTTGATAAAGGATCTTATGTTACTTAGGTACCTAGTTAAAATATTGTTGGGAGAATTCGTTACTAAATGTTTAAATCTGCATAAATCTAAATTGTTTACATTTTCAAAACAGTAGAATTTCTGAAAATAATTTAGGATGACCTTAACACAATTAGTGTAGTGATATCGTTTTATATCTCTTTTATTACCCGTTATTAATTAAATATAACAGGGTTCCTCAATTATCTTCTAATTAAAGTTGATGGCTATCGTTATATCAACTAAAATACAAAGTTTGCTATTTTATATATATTTGCTATTTGAGACTGATCTTAGAATGAAATAAAATTCGTTTCACTGTGTACAAATATTAAAATTTATATGTATATGAAGACATCGCAAAAGTATGATGTTTATTCTTAATAATTAATTGAATTGAAACATTTTATAAACAGCTACGGTCAAGGAACGCATTTCATGGCTCTTCACATATTTTAGAACATAACTAGGCATAAGAACCATGTCAAAATATGTATTAAATCTTTAAAACTTGTTTATACGAGTAGGCTTATCTTTTGGGGAATTAGCTCCTTTAAAAATTTAAAGAGCCATGACATCTCTCTCTATATACTTATCTATAAGTCAAGAACGACCAAAGTCAAGATTCATCCAAAGATACATATTGGCGACCGTGACAGGACAGTAATCCAGAGTAAGTATTGTCGAGAATTAAAAGTCTGCTACTTTTCGTGAAGTCATCGGCCGCTACAGTATCGCATCAAGAACCTACCAGAGAGCAGAGGATAAGGAGCGTACTGGCTGTCTGCTGAGTGCTGAGGCGGAGCAGTGTCGGAGCTAAAGTTTTGAAAGGAAAGTTTTGGTCGACCTGAACCAACCGCCGGGCAGTTACGCAGCAAAAGCATCAACTCGCAGCATAGTTTGTCAGTTAAGTGCTCTATTTATCATTCCGTTCTTCATTATTACAAAATCTATCCAAAATAAATCCTATAATCATCAAGTGAATACAACAAAAAAGTTTCCAACGAGCGGACTAAATCAATAACAGCTACACGTTCACCCGCTTGCTCAAAAGATGGCGCTCCATGTACAACACAGATTACGTTTCCAATATTTTCAGTTCAGCTAACTTAATAGAATACCAAGTTGATGCTATCAATCACTTGTCTAATTATCCAATGTGTGATAAATGTTTGGTTAACGCGATTATAAAACGCTGTATTAGTTATAACCATATCACAGAACTGTTATTGTGTGTTACGCGACCATTACGTGTGTGGTGCGCTTTACAGCGGTGATACTTACATGTATTTGTTAGTTGACTAAAGCTATCTATCTCACAGTCTCGGTTTGCGTGCGTTCACATTCTCGCTCCGATCGCCGCCCAGTTCGGACGTGCAAGCCCCGTTCTCCGTCGATCGGTCCTTTCCCGCTATTCCGTGGCGCTCAGTCTACTGACGTCACAGTCTAGCGTGCTGGTTCCGTGCTACGGTTTTCAAGGTTTTCTACTCCGTCTGAGTGCTATCGAAGTGCGTATTTTTTCTTTGCGACTAAGCCCCTTAGTCTTCAAAGTGCTGTGCTAAGTAGTGTTGTGCTTGTGCTGAGTGCAGTGTTGTGCCCAGCGTAAGTAGTCTGGTTTCAGTGCAAAGGATACTTAACGGTGACAACGAATTTGTACTGAACCAGTCCTTTTTATTTTCATTTTATTTCTCTTCTCTATTTTATTTATTTTTCTTCAATTTCTCATATTTATTTTTATCATATCTGTGTGTTTTCGTGTGTATTTGTCCTTTCTGTCGGTAAAGGTTGACCCTAACGTGGTCAACTCTTTACCTGCGTACCCATTTTAGGTTTCTAGGTAGCGGCCTTCGGCGTACTACTGTTAATTTTAAGTTTTCCTCCCCAGCCCCCCTACCGCTGGTAGGGAGGTTAGCCGCTAGGATTTGCTAGGTTTTAGGAACTAGGCATCTTTTATTATACTTATTTTTATTAATATTACTGTCCCAACTTTCCCTTATGGATCCGCTAAGCGTTATTAACGCGTTCACCCAGGCACTTGCTGCGGTAGGCGTCTACATCCCGAATGACATCATAACGCAGGCCTTGCAGGCATCAATCGCGTCCCCGGCCCCTCAGGCCTCAACCCCGGCCCCTCAGGCCTCAACCCCGGCCTCTCAGGCCTCCAACGTCGAGACCCCTCAGGTCTTAAGCTCTCCCGCGTCTCCCGCCTCGTCCGAGATGGACTGCGAATCGGTCGCATCCTCTCACGCGTCGCGTCGTAAGCGTACCGCTCCCGGGAGCGACTCCGAACCCGCGTCTGATACGTCGTCAGATGCCGTCACCCTAACCGGCTCTCCTGAGCCCGCGTTTCAACTCGTCGCCAAGCGCTCCAAGAAGCGCTCTAAGAAAGCTTCGGTATCTTCAATACCCGAGCCCTCCCCGGTGTCTTCAACACCAGCCCCCGCGCCGTTAAAATCGCTCGTAGTAACCGCGTCTCCGTCGGTCACATCGAAGCCAGCGACGCGCTGCGCTCCCGTCCCGCCGAAACCTCAGCTCCCTCCGCCCGTATTCCTGCGTGAAAAAGCGCGCTGGACCGCGGTTTCCAACTTGTGCAAAGTGCACAAAATTAATTACTTGAAAGCCGCCAACGCTGGCGATACAATCAAAATACAATTAGCGACCGTCGTCGACTTCCGCGAGTTTACCAGGTTACTCAGTTTAAACAAAATCGCGTATCACACCTACGCCCTCCCGGAGGAGCGTAAGATCCGCGCAGTATTACGGGGCGTCCCGTTCGAACTCAGCAACGATGATATTCTCGATGACCTTAAGTCTCAGGGTTTCCCGGTCACAGCAGTGCACAAGATGCACTCCAACCGCGGTAGGCAATTTCCGTTAGCGCTAGTAATCCTGTCCAATACCCCTGACTCGAAGGAGATTTTCAAAGAGGCTCGCACAATCTGCGGACTCTCGAACATCTCCGTCGAGCGTCCCAACCCCCGTGGTCACCCTGGGCAGTGCCACCGCTGCCAGCTATATGGCCACGCAGCGGCTAACTGTTCAGCTCCCCCCAGGTGCGTAAAGTGCCTGGTTCCTCACTTCACAAAGGAGTGCACTCGCACTCCCGAATCCACTTCCCCCCCTGCCTGTGTGCTGTGCGGCCAGTCCGGCCACACAGCAAACTACAGGGGTTGCCCGCGCGCTCCGCGCTCCACCACCAAGAGGGTCGCGCCTAAACCGGCGCCGCCACTCACTCCTGCCAACTTCCCGCCGCTGCGCAACCGGGGTCCCCCGGAAGCAAAGCCCGTTCAGCCGACGCCTACTCCGGCTCTGTCTTGGAGGCAGCGTCCGGCCGTCCCGCCTGCACCTTCCCGACCCATCCCAGCTCCCGTAGCTCCCGTAGGGCCGCGTCCCGCGTTGTCATCTTCCCCTCAGTCGTCGTTGGCTGAGGACATGAAGACCGTGTTCGACGTCATCCAAAACGTCGACATTAACGAAATCTCCGTACTCGCACGCAAACTGCGAGCCGCCCGCTCTCCTCAAGAGCGGTTATTCGCGTTAGCCGAGCATCACTCGCTCCTAAGTTCGTTGTAAATTCTTTTATTTTTGTAAATTTTAAATAAATAAATTTTAAATTTTAATGTCTAGACCCGCGAATCCCGCGTCCAGTCGTATTAAACCCAAGGGCTTATCCCTTGTATCTTTTAACGCTCGTAGTCTTAGCACTAACCTTCCCGAGATTAAACTGTTCCTTCAGAACAAAGAACCTGACCTATTCCTTCTCCAGGAGACATGGCTTACTCCAAAACGCTCCAGGGGATATGTTATTCCTAAGTACGCGTTTACTCGCAACGATAGGCCCAACTCCGACGGTTACGGCGGCACCGCCATATATTACAAAAGAGGCTTCCATTGCTGTCCTCTCCCTACCCCTCCTCTCCTCAACATGGAGGCCACGGTGTGTAGATTGGCTATGACTGGTCATCCGACCATCATCATAGCTTCAGTCTACATACCGTGTGGCTCCAATCCAATCCGCAGCGACTTTGAGGCCATTCTCGCCCTCGGCCATTCAGTCATTATGTTCGGAGACTTTAACTCCAAACATACTGACTGGACGTGCCTATCAACCAATACCAGCGGTATCGCTCTCCTCGACATCACCAACTCCCTTGACTTAGACGTCATATCCCCCATCACTCCCACTCACTATCCCAACAATCCGACCTACTCTCCTGACATCCTCGACTTTGCAATTATCAAGCGAATCAATCTTGACCTAAGGTCTATCGAACCGCTCGATGACCTAGGCTCCGACCATCGCCCCGTCTCCCTCGTACTAGGTACGCCTAACGTTAACGTCACACCTCCTAAGACCTTTACCAATTGGAAAGGCTTTAAAAATACGTTAGTTTCAGCCTTAGAGGCCCCTAACTCTCCGCTCGCGATTTCGCCCAACCAATTAGATAGTCCGGATAAAATAGATTCATTAGTCAATACTCTAACTGATGCTATTAACACAGCCATCAACGACAACGAAAAGGTTGTTAAGCAAAGCAAACCCGCGCTTCCACTAGCCGTTAGCAATCTCATTAAAGCCAAGAACGCGGCTCTCCGGAGAGCAAAGAAATATCCCACGCCAGCATATAGAACAGCTGCGAATCAGCTTCAACGTAAAGTTAGGTCTCGCCTCGCGGAACTCCGTGACACTCAGTTTAACGATCTCATGGAGAATATCTCCCCGTCCCACCAAGCGTATTATCGAATGGCCCGAGCCTTACGCGTAGACACCACCTCTCACGTTCCTCCTCTCACTCGTCCCGACGGCACCATTGCTTTCGAAGTCGAAGAGAAAGCCGAATGCTTCGCCGACAGCATAGCGGCACAATGCTCGCCCAGCACGCAACCCGCGGATCCCTCCCACATCCAGGCGGTGGAGGACGAAGTTCTCCGCAGAGAATCTCTCCCTATCACCGACGACCCCGTCACAGTCTCTAATGATGAAATCTTGCTTCTCATTAGAAAGCAAAAATCCAAAAAGGCTCCGGGTGCGGATGGAATTTCCAACCACGCACTTAAGCACCTGCCTGAGCAGGTGCTTACCTTGTTAGCTATCATCTTCAATGCCTGCTTCGACCATAGCTACTTTCCAAAAGCCTGGAAAGAAGCGACAGTCATAGGCATTCCCAAGCCGGGTAAACCTCTGAATGTCCCGGCTAACCACAGACCCATCAGCCTCCTCAAGGCAATGTCTAAACTTCTCGAAAGAGTCATACTCTCTCGAATGCGGAATCATCTGTTTCCAACAGATGGCGACCCTCTCATCATTCCCCACCAGTTCGGCTTTCGCGCTAAGCACTCCTGCCCTCAGCAAGTCCATCGAATCGTCGAGTACATACTCGAAGGATTCTCTCAGCGTCGTAAAAAAACAATCGCGGTTCTCTTTGACGTAGCCAAGGCTTTCGACAAAGTCTGGCACAGCGGTCTCGTTTTTAAACTCTATAAAATAGGCTTACCGGCTCGCCTAGTCAGATTAATAGCGTCGTTTCTTAAAGACCGTACTTTTCGATTCAAACATGAAGGCACGCTCTCCGCGCCTCGTCCCATTAAGGCTGGAGTCCCGCAAGGCTCAGTCCTCGCCCCTCTGCTGTACACCGTGTACACTAACGACATCCCCATCCCGCCGAAAGACGTCGAACTCGCCCTCTTTGCAGACGATACCGCCCTTTACACTAAAAGTCAAGCGATCCCGTATAACATCACCAGACTCCAAAAGGCCGTAAACGCCCTCGGTGTTTGGTTTCAAAAATGGCGTATCGATGTCAACCCAGAAAAGAGTTCTGCTATTCAATTCGACCACAAACGTCGTAATCGCCACAACGATCCGCACATTCGTATGTTAGGTGTTCCCATCCCCTGGAAGCGCACTGTCAAATACTTAGGCGTCACCTTAGATCAGACGCTTTCTTTCAAGCCACACGTCGATAGAGTAACGAAACTCGCGCGTTTCTACTTAAGCCGCTTAAATAGTATGATAGGTAGAAAAAGTAAAATGTCCTTTAGAAATAAACGTACGCTTTACAAGGTCTGCGTTAGACCCGTCATGTCATATGCTTCGCCAGTCTTTGCCCACGCCAAACCCTCCGTCCTGTATAAGCTGCAGGTAGTTCAAAATCTCTTCTGCCGCAGGGCCACAAACGCACCTTGGTACGTGCGTAACGCGGACCTGCACAGAGATCTTGAACTGCCTACAGTGCAACAGCACCTCAAAACACTCTCAGAATCGTTCTTCAAACGTGCCGAATCCCATCCCAATCATCTTGTTCGAGATTCAGTCTCATATACTGTTCCTGTGTTAGATTCGATTTACAAAATCGCTAGACCGAGAAACGCGCACACGAGCGAACGCACGCAGTTAACTTTAGCTCTCGAGGCCCTTCAGGCCGCAAATCCTAATTCTAACGTAAATTCTAATTCTAACGTAAATCCGAATTAATGCCATTTTTATTTTTCATTTTTAATGTTTTATTTTTACTTTTCTTTTTTGAGCACCTTCAGTGCTATGTGAATCTCAGCGGGTGACCCCTTAAGGGCCCCGCTGGCGCGGCCTCTTTCTCCAATTGGCCGTCGTTCAGATGAAGGCTGAGTGGCAAAAATGCACGAGCCGACAGGGGGTTTTTTAGTGGGTATGGTTCTGGTAGGCGTCGGGACGAGTCCCACATAACTCCGATCGCGCGCGCGGAGTATGCGTCAGAGCATTTTTTATGTCCTCCTGCCCTTCCCGTGGAGGGGAACCAAAAAAAAAAAAAAAAAAAAAAATGCGTGCGTTCTCGAGCGCACGTCGATCGCAGACGCCTTCCCGCTCTTTTAGCCCCCGCGCTAAATGAGCACCCAAATTTCACTGGTTGTTGTCGTAATATATAATTTCATAGTTGTATACCGTAATAAGTTTCTAACGCCGTTTTCACGGCGGACAGTGGCTCGTTAACCGTACTTCTAATAAGTTTCTAACGCCGTTTTCACGGCGGTCAGTGGCTTGTTAACCGTACTTCGTGGAACGTGAGCTTCGTCGACGGGAATTCGTTGTTCCAGGACTTCAAGTGCCGTGTTCGAGTAAGTTATCCGCGACGTTCTCAACCACCCTACTGCGTGTAGGGTGGTTTTAGGAAGTCAGTCATCGTTGTTAGGTTCATATATTGTCCCTCCCCAACCCCTCCGCAATGGCTTCCCTAAGCTTTGACGAGTTTAGGAAGAAGTTAATTGAAAGTACTGAAGGCATGTCTTTAAATGCTGATAAGTACCGTTTTTTAGATTCCCTTATCCCTAGTCTCATGACATTAATGTCCACAATGGCCCCTCAGGCCACCCCAGTTCCCCAGACCCCTCAGGTCTTAGGCCCTCCCGCGTCCCCTTCCTCCAGTGACATGGAGTGCGAAGTAGACGCCCCTCCACGCCGCAAGCGCGCACCCGCGACCGAGTCATCCTCGGACGCCACCCCAACTGGCCCTGAGTCTCCCTCTTTTACGCTTGTTAAGAAGCGCTCTAAGAAGCGTTCGAAACAAGACCCGGCGCCCTCAACGCCCGTCCCCACACCCCCTGCGGCGTCTTTAACGCCAGCTGCCCCGGTGTCTTCAACACCCGCTCCAGCCCCAACTTCTGTCAAGGCCAAGGTCCCACCACCCGTTTTCCTTCGGGAAAAGGGTAAATGGACTGAGGTCTCGACACTGTGCAATGAGCACAAGATCCATTACACCCGAGCGGTAAACTCGGGTGAATCTATTAAAATCACTGTCTCGTCGATAGACGATTTCCGAGCTTTGACTAAGCTCCTCACCGATAAGCAATATGCTTATCACACTTATGCTCTGTCAGAAGAGCGTAAGATTAGAGCGGTACTCAGGGGAGTCCCGTTTGAATTATCGAACGAGGCTATCCTTGAGGATCTGCAGTCCCAAGGCTTCCCGGCACTCGCGGTGCATAAAATGCACAGCAAGTACGGGAGGCAACACCCTCTCGCTTTGGTGGTTCTCGCCAACGTCCCCAAGTCCAGGGAGATCCTCAAAGGGGTTAGCACTATATGCGGCCTCTCTGGGATCTCGATCGAGGCGCCTCATCGCCGCGGTCATCCCGGCCAGTGCCATCGGTGCCAGTTGTACGGGCACGCGGCGGCCAACTGCCGCGCACCGCCCAGGTGCGTCAAGTGCCTGGTCCCGCACTTCACTAAGGAGTGCAATCGCACTCCTGAAACTCCCTCTCCTCCCGATTGCGTGCTTTGTGGCCAGTCCGGCCACACCGCAAACTACAGGGGCTGCCCTCGTGCACCCCGTTGTATGCGTTCCAATCCCAAGAGGTCGGCACCCAAACAGGCCCCGCGCCTTTCTCAAGAAAATTTTCCGCCGCTGCGTAGCCGGGTTCCTCCGGCTGCAAAGCCTACACAGTCTAGGCCTGCCCCAGAAAACTGGAGGCAGCGCCCCGCATCGAATCCCATCCCGGCTCCTCGCCCATACAAACCCACTCCTCAATCCTCCGTAGCAGACGATATGCGTATCGTCTGCGACGCTATAAAAAATGTCGATGTTAGTGAAATCGCAGTCTTAGCCCGTAAACTTAGGGCTTCACGTACTCCGACAGAGCGTTTGCTAGCTCTGGCGGAGCATAGTTCCCTTCTCAATTCATTGTAGGTTCATTTAAATGAATTGATCCCTAAATCATGCTTCGGCCGACCTCTGCCCAGCCCCGGCTTCACCGGAGGCTGCCCAGAACGGCCACCAACTCATGTCCCTTTGAGCACCTTCAGTGCAACTTTCACTACAGGCGGAAGACCCGCTAGCGGGTCTCTGCCAGCGCGCCCAACTTCCCGACGGGTGTCGCTTCCGATGAAGGCTAACGGTAATAACTACAGCCAACAGGTGGTTTTTAGTGGGTAGGTGCCATTCTGGTGAGTCCCACATAACCCCCCCGCAGAGGACTTTACCTGCGGGCGGGTATGCATGACGCATCTTCCACCTCCCTCCCGCGAGGGTGCCTCGGCAGCAAAAAAAAAAAAAAAAAAAACTATCTATCTTTACGGATTGGTAATATTTTCATTTTTGTCCTCTTTTTATATTCATTGCCATCTTTATTTGACTTTGACGCTTTTTCAATAACTACACGATATTGAAATGTATAATGCCGATGATCTGTAGATATTGCAAAAATAACAGAAAACTTTAAAAAATTTTATACGAAAAAAATTAGAATTTATATGTTCCTGTTCTTAGTGATCATTCTCTAAGAAGCAAGTTAAACTACAGTACAGTTACAGTTTCATATTTCATTTCATCTAATAGGTATACCCAAACCATAATATCAAAAAATTCGAGATAGAGATAAACATGTATATGTCCTATAAAAAAAACCTACCAATATATTATCGTAACATACGTTGTGACGTGTTAAATCGCTTAAATAAAAATTGAATCAAAAGTTTTCTCTCTGACACTGCAACCACACCGCACTTTTTGCAGTTCATTGGCTGATTTATTTCAAAGATTCTAACTTATTGCGTACGCGCACACTGTATTGCAAAGAACCTACTATTAGTTATAACGTGTTAGTTTAAATAGAAAAGTTTGTTAGGAATGTGTGATGTGGTAAGAGTGTGGTAATTTAGTGACCATTTCGTACCTACGTATCTAGTACGATAAATAAAATATTTTAGTTATGTATAGATATTCGTGAAGAGCACTCGCTAAAAGCATACCAAATAAAGACATTAATTGGTATTCATAATTAAATTCTACAAGATTTTATAAAAAATTTAATAAAAGCAATAATTATGTAAAATCACAAATTTTCTCTAAATTTAGTATGATAATCATAATTTTAGATTCGATACGTGACCTGTAGATTTTTTGTTGAAACTGGTGTCAGATTGCATACTTGAATCATGATAAGACCCGCATTCTAGGAACTTCTAGACCTGTATTAAGAACTGCGCGGCGCTTGAGTGTAGATTTTCAGCTACATTCACCCTGGACTAAACAACTAACTCTAGATCCCCATAACTTATGGAGAACCAACAGCAAAATTAGACCCAGCAAGAAGGTACCATCATAAAACTATGAAAAAAGATTTCTGTTTTCCCATGACACGCCCGTACCTTCCTGGTTTTGAATCCACCGGCAAAATGGTCAGGCCTACTAAAACTAGTAAGTTAATTACAAACACACACAAAAAGAACATGCATGACTTTTGAACGGCTGAACTGGTTGTCATCAATCATGGCTATAGCCTCTCTTTCAATCATTCTGATTTAAAAAATCACATCCAGATGGACCATGCGAATGGGAGATTTTTACAGACATAGATGTCCAGTCACATGAATACACAAGTAAGACTTACAAAACCTTTTTTTTTGTTGAGAATTAAAAATAAACGTTTTCCTTGATCTACACAACATTGAGACGTTATAGTTACGGTTCTAAATATACAAAAATACTGTTACAAATACATAAGTTAACACTGCGTAACACTGAAACCCGACTTTTGCCTTAATGAAGGCGGTCGACGAGCAAAAAACATTCAAAATTCAACATAATCGACAGAGTTAAATTAAATTAAACAGACTAAATCGGCCTAATTTTGTCACCATAGGTGGTACGAGACGTGTTTGCGCTCCCGGCTTTCCTCGGAATGTGGTCAAGCGAGATGTCCATTGCGTTAACAGGGACAGTTGGGAAAACTAACTCCTTTATTTAAAACCTCTTTGGTTTGGTACATCAAGTGAAACTGCTAAAGGTATGGCCGGAATGTAAACGGATGCGTTGTGGGGTAGCTAGGGGCTTTGAGTTGACTTGCTTTAAGCTATTCCAGGAGACATGGCTTACTCCAAACCGCTCCAGGGGATTCGCTATACCTAAGTAAGCGTTTATTCGTAACGATAGGCCCAACTCCGACGGTTTCGGCGGCACCGCTATATATTACATAAGAGGTTTCCATTGCTGTCCTCTCCCTACCCCTCCTCTCCTCAACATGGAAGCCACTGTGTGTAGGTTGGCTATGACTGGTCATCCGACCATCATCATAGCTTCAATCTACATACCTAGTGGTACCAAACCAATCCGCAGCGACTTTGAGGCCATTCTCGCCCTCGGCCATTCAGTCATTATGTTCGGAGACTTTAACTCCAAACATACTGACTGGACGTGCCTATCGACTAACACCAGTGGTATCGCTCTCCTCGACATCACTAACTCCCTTGACTTAGACGTCATATCCCCCATCACTACCACTCACTATCCCAACAACCCGACCTACTCTCCTGACATCCTTGACTTTGCAATTATCAAGCGAACCAATCTTGATCTAAGGTCTATCGAACCGCTCGATGACCTAGGCTCCGACCATCGCCCTGTCTCCCTCGTGTTAGGACCGCCGAACGATAACGTCTCATCTCCTAAGACCTTTACCAACTGGAAAGGCTTTAAAAATACGTTAGTTTCAGCCTTAGAGGCTCCGAACTCTCCACTCGCGATCTCTCCCGAACAATTAGATAGCCCGGATAAAATCGATTCATTAGTAAATTCTCTCACTGATGCTATCAACTCAGCCATCAGTGACAACGAAAAGGTTGCTAAGCAAGGCAAACCCACGCTTCCCTTAGCCGTTAGCAATCTTATTAAAGCTAAGAACGCGGCTCTCCGGAGAGCCAAGAAATATCCCACGCCCGCCTATAGAACAGCTGCGAATCAACTTCAACGTAAAGTTAGGTCTTGCCTCGCGGAACTCCGAGACGCTCAGATGAACGATCTCATGGCGAATATCTCTCCGTCCCACCAAGCGTACTATAGCATGGCCCGAGCCTTACGCGTAGACACCGCCTCTCACGTTCCTCCTCTCACTCGTCCCGATGGCACTACTGCCTTTGAAGTCGAAGAGAAAGCCGAATGCTTCGCTGACAGCATTGCCGCACAATGCTCGCCCAGCACGCAACCTGCTGATCCCTCACACATCCAGGCGGTGGAGGACGAAGTCCTTCGCAGAGACACTCTCCCCGTCACCGCCGACCCTGTCACAGTCTCTAATGACGAAATCTTGCTTCTCATTAGGAATCAAAAGTCCAAAAAGGCTCCGGGTGCGGATGGAATTTCTAACCACGCACTTAAGCACCTACCTCAACAGACGCTTACCTTGTTAGCTATCATTTTCAATGCCTGCTTCGACCATAGCTACTTTCCAAAAGCTTGGAAAGAAGCGACAGTCATAGGCATTCCCAAGCCGGGCAAACCTCTGAACGTCCCGGCTAATCACAGACCCATCAGCCTCCTCAAGGCAATGTCTAAACTTCTCGAGAGAGTCATACTCTCTAGAATGCGGAACCATCTGTTTCCAACGGATGGCGATCCTCTCATTATTCCCCATCAGTTCGGCTTTCGCGCTAAACACTCCTGCCCTCAGCAAGTCCACCGAATCGTCGAGTATATACTTGACGGTTTCTATCCGCGTCGTTATAAAACAGTCGCGGTTTTCTTTGACGTAGCCAAGGCTTTCGATAAAGTCTGGCACAGCGGTCTCGTTTATAAACTCTACAAGATAGGCTTACCGGATCGCCTATTCAGGTTAATAGCGTCGTTTCTCAAAGACCGTACATTTCGATTTAAACACGAAGGCACGCTTTCTGCGCCTCGTCCCATAAAGGCTGGAGTCCCTCAAGGCTCAGTCCTCGCCCCTCTGCTGTACACCGTGTACACCAACGACATTCCCATCCCGCCGAAAAGCGTCGAACTCGCCCTCTTTGCTGACGACACCGCACTCTATACCAAAGGCCACAGTGTTCAGCACCTTGTAACCAGACTCCAAAAGGCCGTAAACGCCCTTGGTGTATGGTTTCAAAAATGGCGCATCGATGTGAACCCTGAAAAGAGTTCTGCGATGCGCTTCGACCACAAACGCCGTCGTCCCGATGGCGATCCCCACGTTCGAATGTTAGGCATTCCCATCCCCTGGAAGCGCAGTACTAAATACTTAGGCGTCACATTAGATCCGACGCTTTCTTTCAAGCCACACGTCGAAAGAGTTTCGAAACTCGCTCGTCACTATTTAGGCCGCCTAAATAGCATGTTAGGTAGAAAAAGTAAAATGTCCTTCAGAAACAAACGTACACTTTACAAGGTCTGCGTTAGACCCGTCATGACGTATGCCTCGCCAATCTTTGCCCACGCCAAACCCTCCCTCCTGCACAAACTGCAGGTAGTTCAAAACCTCTTTTGCCGCCGGGCCACAAACGCACCGTGGTACGTGCGTAACGCGGACTTGCATAGAGATCTTGAACTGCCTACAGTACAACAACATCTCAAAACACTCTCTGAAGCGTTCTTCAAACGCTCCGAAACCCATCCCAATCCTCTAGTTCGTGATTCAGTCTCATATACTACTCCTGTGTTAGACTCGAAGTTCAAAGTCGCTAGGCCTAGGAATGCGCAAGCGTACTCATCCACCAGACTGTCAGCCGATCTCGAAGCCCTTCTGGCCGCAAATTCTAATTCTAACGTAAATTCTAATTCTAACGTAAATCCTAATTCTAACGTAAATGCGAATTAATTCAATTTTATTTTGCAATTTTTTAATCTTTGTTTTAATTATTGATTTTCATTTTGAGCACCTTCAGTGCTATGTATTCACCTTCAGTGCTTTGAGCACCTTCAGTGCTATGTAATCCCAGCGGGTGACCCCTTCTGGGCCCCGCTAGCGCGGCCTCTTTCTCCAATTGGCCGTCGCTCAGATGAAGGCTGAGTGGCAAAAATGCACGAGCCGACAGGGGGTTTTTAGTGGGTATGGTCCTGGTAGGCGTCGGGACGAGTCCCACATAACTTTGGAATCGCGCCAGAGTATGCGTCAGGGCATTTTTATCCTACTGCCCTTCCCGCGGAGGGGAACAAAAAAAAAAAAACCCAATACAGGAGTTAATCTATTACTCATGTTTGCCAACTCGCAATTATCAAGCGTGGGGGACTTCAAATATGTCTTGTTGGGGGAGGCTGAAGTCTCAGCTGTTACACAGCTCAGAACGCTATCAATCCGGCCACCACCTTGAAGCCACAAAAACTATGAATTACACAAGTGTTGCCGCGTCCGCGCCCGCTGTCGCAAATCAGCACTAATCGGGCGACGACACGTGGACTTGCTAAGGAAGAGCCCACACTGTAGACGTAAGGCTTTAAAGATTATCGTTTTTTTTAATCGATTGATGATAATTTTTGTTTAAGAAGTTCTAAATAAGCTTACATTTCTCAACATTGACAATTACTTGTTCTTATTGACGTCAAATAAAACATGGCTCTACCACCAGTTCGGAAAAACCTTCGTGAAGGTTCCGCCAACTTCCCGCCGCTGCGCAACCGGGCTCCCCCGAAAGCAAAGCCCGAGCAGCCAAAGCCGACTCCAGCTAACTCCTGGACAGAGCGTCCGGCCGCTCCACCTTCCCGTCCTATCCCAGCTCCCGTAGCTCCCGTAGGCCCGCGCCCCGCTCCGTCGTCTTCACCTCAGTCGTCGTTGGCTGAGGACATGAAGACCGTGTTCGTAGTCCTTAACTGGCAAGAAACTTCACGGTTATAATAGGTCTTTACCTATGAAACTGCCGTTTTGCCGTACTGGCCATTTCAAATGAAAATATTTTTTTTTTGACTGATAATTCTAATTTCAAATTAATTTTATTTGACAAACATGGAATTCTTTTTCTAAAATCGTCATTTGTTTAATAGTTAGTGTTTTGTTTTCAACGCATTCGAACATTTTTCGTCATCATGGATAAGTTAAAAATTCGAGTAATTATGGAGTATGAGTACCGTCGTGGCAGCAAAGCGGCACAAGCGGCACGCAACATCAACGATGTTTACGGAGCGAACACTACAAACGAACGCACCACCCGTTATTGGTTTATTCGCTTCCGTTCTGGAAATTTTGACCTAAAAAATGAACCCCGTGGTCGTCCAAAAACTTTGGTCGACAATGACGAATTAAAGGCAATTGTGGAAGCTGATGAAACTCAATCCACGGCTGAATTAGCAGCAGCTTTCGACGTTAGCATCAAAACAATTTTGGTCCATTTGCGTCAAATTGGCAAGGTAAAAAAGCTTGACAAATGGGTACCCCACGAACTCAATGACCGCCAGCGCGAAGTACGCGTGGAGACGTGCCTTGCACTGCTCAGCAGGCATACAAATGAAGGAATTCTGAACCGCATTGTTACTTTTGACGAGAAATGGATCCTGTTTGACAATCGTAAGCGCTCAGCAAGTTGGTTGGACCCTGGTTCAGCACCCAAACAATGCCCTAAACGAAAACTTACCCCTAGAAAAGTGATGGTCACTGTTTGGTGGTCTAACGCGGGTGTAATTCATCACAGCTTCTTGCCAAACGGGACAAGCATTACTGCAGATGTGTACTGTGAAGAACTGAACACAATGATGGAGAAGCTCGCACGTCTCCAACCAGCTTTGGGCAATCGTTCGGCTCCACTGCTCCTGCACGACAACACGCGCCCTCATACTGCACAGCAGACGGTCTCCAAGCTACAAGAGTTGGGGTTGGAAGTTCTCCGTCATCCGCCGTACTCACCAGACCTTGCGCCTACAGACTTCTACTTTTTCCAGAATTCGGATAACTTCTTGGCGGGAAAAAAATTCAATACCCGAGAGGCAGTACAAAATGCCTTTGAAGAATTAGTTGCCTCCCGTCCAGCTGATTTCTTCAAGAAAGGCATCAATAAGCTACCAATGCGTTGGCAAAGATGCATTGATTGCATGGGTGATTATTTTGATTAATAGAAATAAAAAATATATAAAAAAACTACGCTTCATTTATTTCGTGAAAAACGGCAATTTCATAGGTAAAGACCTAATATTTTGATCAAAATAAATTTACAGTGTCTCTGTATGTCTTTACAAAATTATTGTTATCTGCATCTGTTAGCTCGGCAAGTCTCCCTATCTCCAAGTATCCAAACGACGAACACTGTCAAACGGCACCCGTTCACGAGTTGACGCCCTCCTCAACCATATTAGGGAAGAGACCGACCCGTCATCCGACGCTAGTATAAGAAGGCGTACTTAAGTGACAATGAAGCTTTAGATATACAGTTTAATAAAACGGCTATTTTTAAATGCTTGTCAGGTAATATATAGCTTGGTATAGTAATATTGCAACAAATTTAGTCTAAACTAACTACCATAAGACAGAGGCCTAAAATATCTACTATGTAGACCGTAAACATTTTTATCGCGTTACTGATTTAATTTTCCCGTTTTACCTGTAAACTAGCATTATTTCACTATAACACGACCCTTACACAACAAGATGTATTCCATACAAGAGGTAATCCGTCCATTTCTCCATGTTGAAGCAGCACTAAAAACGATGTTTATAGGACCAGTTCATTTTACTGGTAGCCATTTTGAAATTTATGTGACATGCAAAAACTTCTATTGCCGTAAGTAATCCTAAGCAAATTCCCATTTATGGAGCACACTTTATTGCCTTTGGTTTTATATTAATTAAATGAATTGCTGAAAAGCTGTGTTGTTAGCCGCGCTATGACATAAAGAACGTTAATAAGCTCAGTAGTGCTAATAAAAGTTATTTGACACATGTGTGATTTGTTCGTACATAGATTGAGTACTTTTTGTGTAAAACATTTTCTTTTAAATGTTGCAGATAAATCGTTTCATCGCTTGGAATTGGAATGCTTCGCAGGTATCGTCAACGATACTCTTAAGTGAGAGTAAAAGTTAAAACCTATTGCAGACATATTTTGAAACTGAGTCCTGCTGCTTTAAAATCCTTAAATTGCTTGACAACTTGATGAAATTAAATATTTATTTCTCAACATTTACAATTACTTGTTCTTATTGAAGTCAAATAAAACACGACTATACCACCAGTTCGAAAAAAACCTTCGTGAAGAAGAACTGGCAAGAAACTTCACGGGTATATTTTTTTCAAAATAAATTTACAGAGTATCTTTATGTCTATTTTTTTTTTTTTTTGCTGCCGAGGCACCCTCACGGGAGGGAGGTGGAAGATGCGTCATGCATACCCGCCCGCAGGTAAATTCCTCTGCGGGGGGGTTATGTGGGACTCACCAGAATGGCACCTACCCACTAAAAACCACCTGTTGGCTGTGGTAAGCGTATACCTTTAGCCTTCATCGGAAGCGACACCCGTCGGGAAGTTGGGCGCGCTGGCGGAGACCCGCTAGCGGGTCTTCCGCCTGTAGTGAAAGTTGCACTGAAGGTGCTCAAAGGGACATGAGTTGGTGGCCGTTCTGGGCAGCCTCCGGTGAAGCCGGGGCTGGGCAGAGGTCGGCCGAAGCATGATTTAGGGATCAATTCATTTAAATGAACCTACAATGAATTGAGAAGGGAACTATGCTCCGCCAGAGCTAGCAAACGCTCTGTCGGAGTACGTGAAGCCCTAAGTTTACGGGCTAAGACTGCGATTTCACTAACATCGACATTTTTAATAGCGTCGCAGACGATACGCATATCGTCTGCTACGGAGGATTGAGGAGTGGGTTTGTATGGGCGAGGAGCCGGGATGGGATTCGATGCGGGACGCTGCCTCCAGTTTTCTGGAGCAGGCTTGGGCTGAGTAGGCTTTGCAGCCGGAGGAGCCCGGCTACGCAGCGGCGGAAAGTTTTCTTGAGAAAGGCGCGGGGCCTGTTTGGGAGCCGCCCTTTTGAAATTGGAGCGCATACAACGGGGTGCACGAGGGCAGCCCCTGTAGTTTGCGGTGTGGCCGGACTGGCCACAAAGCACGCAATCGGGAGGAGAGGGAGTTTCAGGAGTGCGATTGCACTCCTTAGTGAAGTGCGGGACCAGGCACTTGACGCACCTGAGCGGTGCGCGGCAGTTGGCTGCCGCGTGCCCGTACAACTGGCACCGATGGCACTGGCCGGGATGACCGCGGCGATGAGGCGCCTCGATTGAGATCCCAGAGAGGCCGCAAATAGAGCTAACCCCTTTCAGGATCTCTCTGGACTTGGGGACGTTGGCGAGAATCACCAAAGCGAGAGGGTGTTGCCTCCCGTACTTGCTGTGCATTTTATGCACCGCGAGTGCCGGGAAGCCTTGGGACTGCAGATCCTCCAGGATGGCCTCGTTCGATAATTCGAACGGGATTCCCCTGAGTACCGCTCTGATCTTACGCTCTTCTGACAGAGCATAAGTGTGATAAGCATATTGCTTATCGGTGAGGAGCTTAGTCAAAGCTCGGAAATCGTCTATCGACGAGACAGTGATTTTAATAGATTCACCCGAGTTTACCGCTCGGGTGTAAAGGATCTTGTGCTCATTGCACAGTGTCGAGACCTCAGTCCATTTACCCTTTTCCCGAAGGAAAACGGGTGGTGGGACCTTGGCCTTGACAGAAGTTGGGGCCGGAGCGGGTGTTGAAGACACCGGGGCAGCTGGCGTTGAGGACGCCGCAGGGGGTGTAGGGACGGGCGTGGAGGGCGCCGGGTCTTGTTTCGAGCGCTTCTTAGAGCGCTTCTTAACAAGGGTGAAAGAGGGAGGCTCAGGGCCAGTTGGGGTGGCGTCCGAGGAAGACTCAGTCGCGGGTGCGCGCTTGCGGCGCAGAGGGACGTCTACTTCGCACTCCATGTCACTGGAGGAAGGGGACGCGGGAGGGCCTAAGACCTGAGGGGTCTGGGGAACTGGGGTGGCCTGAGGGGCCGGTGTGATTAGTGGCATGATTAGAGGGAGAAATGATTGCAGTGTGCGAATCATATGAGGGGCGCAGTAAGTGCCTTGGGCGTCGTAATCAGCGATCAGCTTATTCAGGAGCTCCTCAGGGCTTAGGGAAGCCATTGCGGAGGGGTTGGGGAGGGACGAAAATATATAAATATATATAATATGAACCTATCGACGATGACTAACTTCCTAAAACCACCCTACACGCAGTAGGGCGGTTGAGAACGACGCGGATAACTTACTCGAACACGGCACTTGAAGTCCTGGAACAACGAATTCCCGTCGACGAAGCTCACGTTCCACGAAGTACGGTTAACAAGCCACTATTCGCCGTGAAAACTGCGTTAGAAACTTATTAGAAGTACGGTTAACGAGCCACTGTCCGCCGTGAAAACGGCGTTAGAAACTTAATACGGTAAACAAATATGAAATTTGGGTGCTCAATTAGCGCGGGGGCTAAAAGAGCGGGAAGGCGTCTGCGATCGACGTGCGCTCGAGAACGCACGCAGACCGAGACTGCTTTATGTCTATACAAAGTTATTCTTATCTGCATCTGTTAGCTCGGCAAGTCTCCCTCCCCCCAATTATCCAAACGACGAACACCCTCAAACGGCACCCGTTTACGAGTTAACGCGGGATCCAGCCATCGCCCTCCTCAACCAGCGGCTAATCGATCAAATTTTAGTCATATTAGTACTACGATGAACGGTGTTTGTACTTTATACAAAATTATATGAAAATTGTTATAATAATACCAAGATAGTAAAAATGATTAATATAATTATGAATAGCATATATAATTTATTTTTGAAAAATAAATCAAATTATCAAGTAACCTAATTGGCATAATTTGCTGTCAATAAAATGTTACGGTTTTATAAATATAATGCAATTGATATTGTTAGCAAAAATGAAAACAATTACATTTCGCCCTTTTAAATATCTTCTGTAGCAGGAGCATGACACCCTTATGTGAGTCGCGAAAAA
The DNA here is from genome assembly GCA_923062675.1 of Marasmarcha lunaedactyla. Lineage (NCBI taxonomy): Eukaryota > Metazoa > Arthropoda > Insecta > Lepidoptera > Pterophoridae > Marasmarcha > Marasmarcha lunaedactyla. The sequence goes on from OV281344.1 coordinate 6,570,471, forward strand.
ATACAAAGGACAATGAAAAATAATGCAAGTAGCATATATAAAAAGTATAATGAAATTAGAATAATACCCAAAATACGCAATTTAGTCAAATAACGACACAACCGAAATGACACCACTTAGAGACACTTGGGCAGAATACCAAATGAGATGAAAGCAATATTATATAATTGTTGATGTCATAGCAAATTATAATACCTTAAAAGGGTTTAATAGGCTTTAAAATATTGTTTTATTGCGGTTGATACGGGGTATGGTATGCATTATTTAACAGTTGTAACATTTCCGTTTTAGATCTATTCTTTTTTTTTTATTTTGATATAAAAATCTTATTTGGCAATACGCTTAATAAACTACAAGTTTTCCCATACTTCACCAGACTTTAAAAAAAAACATCCTTTTTCAAAAATTATCCAGGTAATGTTTTTAAGTGCACTGGTCTAAGCTGAGAGTTGTCTGCTTTGACTGACAGTCACTTAGAGCTGGATCCGAATTTTGACAATGAAACGGATAATAAGTTTGTATTTATTTTGTAATTTAGATTTATTTTAATGTTTTGGGGTCATAGATTGATGAAATATGTTATTTTAGTACTGTAGGTACAAGTAATACGGCTTCTTTTGCAAGTTCATACAACAAATGAGTTTAACATAAACGAGAGGACAGACGAGTATTGCATCATATTTTAAAGTATTTCAAAGTACAAAACTCAATATTACAGTAACGCGACAGTTAAAGTAAGTGTAAAAGTAATGTAAAGTCCGAAAACCAGACCTTTCTGTGTTAATGCAACACTCGTCTTGTACAAGACGCACGTTCACATGATTATAAGAAATGTATCACGTTTCGTTTACAACATCTCAGATTATTCTCGTAATTGACGATATGTAATACTTGCTCCTCTTAATTATAAGAGTCATCAATTAAAATGTACGTGTTTTCCCTTTTACTACAAACAAAACTGGTTTGCATATCATACGACATACACCTTGCTCTGGATTTTGTAATTGTAAGTTGCAAAATGCGGCCATTTTTAAAAATCACTCGTTCGCCTGAATTTGTTAAATGTAAGAATGTTTCAAATTATTGAAAAATTTTATGATAAAATGTCTGTTATATGAGGACGACTCAATATTAACTAATTTTAAATGTATAGTAATCACGATCGTGAATTTATTATAGAAACATATTTGAGAACTTTACGTACCGTTTCAAGAGAGTATTATTCCTTATGGATTCTTGCTATATATTTGATATTAAGAAAATATTACTCATATTTAACAAACATACCAAAAGATGATTATATAAGTACTTGTTGTTTTAAAAATTAATTTCAATTTTGGAATTTCGATTTGATATAACTAACATCAAACAAGTCTGATATCGGTCATTATATCTACTTACAAAGTTTTGAAATATTTCTCAAGTTTTTAAAAAGTTATTTTATAAATATAATGCAATTCCTTTATTTTGAAATGACTTTTGAAAGTATCCTGGATAAATGCAAGGACGCTAAGAGTATGGAGTTTTTTTTTTTTTTTTTTTGTTCCCCTCCGCGGGAAGGGCAGGAGGATAAAAATGCCCTGACGCATACTCTGGCGCGATTCCAAAGTTATGTGGGACTCGTCCCGACGCCTACCAGGACCATACCCACTAAAAACCCCCTGTCGGCTCGTGCATTTTTGCCACTCAGCCTTCATCGGAGCGACGGCCAAATGGAGAAAGAGGCCGCGCTAGCGGGGCCCAGAAGGGGTCACCCGCTGGGATTACATAGCACTGAAGGTGCTCAAAAATTAAAAGTAAAATAAAACATTAAAAATGAAAAGTAAATAATGAAAACATTAAAAATTGAAAAATTAAATATGCATTAATTCGGATTTACGTTAGAATTAGAATTTACGTTAGAATTAGAATTTGCGGCCAGAAGGGCCTCGAGATCGCGTGACAGTCTGGTGGATGAGTACGTTTGCGCATTTCTAGGCCTAGCGACTTTGAACTTCGAGTCTAACACAGGAGCAGCATATGAGACAGAATCACGAACTAGAGGATTGGGATGGGTTTCGGAGCGTTTGAAGAACGCTTCAGAGAGTGTTTTGAGATATTGTTGTACTGTAGGCAGTTCAAGATCTCTATGCAAGTCCGCGTTACGCACGTACCACGGTGCGTTTGTGGCCCGGCGGCAAAAGAGGTTTTGAACTACCTGCAGTTTGTGCAGGAGGGAGGGTTTGGCGTGGGCAAAGATTGGCGAGGCATACGTCATGACGGGTCTAACGCAGACCTTGTAAAGTGTACGTTTGTTTCTGAAGGACATTTTACTTTTCCTACCTAACATGCTATTTAGGCGGACTAAATAGTGACGAGCGAGTTTCGAAACTCTTTCAACGTGTGGCTTGAAAGAAAGCGTCGGATCTAATGTGACGCCTAAGTATTTAGTACTGCGCTTCCAGGGGATGGGAATGCCTAACATTCGAACGTGGGGATCGCCATCGGGACGACGGCGTTTGTGGTCGAAGCGCATCGCAGAACTCTTTTCAGGGTTCACATCGATGCGCCATTCTTGAAACCATGCACCAAGGGCGTTTACGGCCTTTTGGAGTCTGGTTACAAGGCGCCGAACACCGTGGCCTTTGGTATAGAGTGCGGTGTCGTCAGCGAAGAGGGCGAGTTCGACGCCTTTCGGCGGGATGGGAATGTCGTTGGTGTACACGGTGTACAGCAGAGGGGCGAGGACTGAGCCTTGAGGGACTCCAGCCTTTATGGGACGAGGTGCAGAAAGCGTGCCTTCGTGTTTAAATCGAAACGTACGGTCTTTGAGAAACGACGCTATTATCCTGACTAGGCGATCCGGTAAGCCTATCTTGTAGAGTTTATAAACGAGACCGCTGTGCCAGACTTTATCGAAAGCCTTGGCTACGTCAAAGAAAACCGCTACTGTTTTATAACGACGCGGATAGAAACCGTCAAGTATATACTCGACGATTCGGTGGACTTGCTGAGGGCAGGAGTGTTTAGCGCGAAAGCCGAACTGATGGGGAATAATGAGAGGATCGCCATCCGTTGGAAACAGATGGTTCCGCATTCGAGAGAGTATGACTCTCTCGAGAAGTTTAGACATTGCCTTGAGGAGGCTGATGGGTCTGTGATTAGCCGGGACGTTCAGAGGTTTGCCCGGCTTGGGAATGCCTATGACTGTCGCTTCTTTCCAAGCTTTTGGAAAGTAGCTATGGTCGAAGCAGGCATTGAAAATGATAGCTAACAAGGTAAGCATCTGTTGAGGTAGGTGCTTAAGTGCGTGGTTGGAAATTCCATCCGCACCCGGAGCCTTTTTGGACTTTTGATTTCTAATGAGAAGCAAGATTTCGTCATTAGAGACTGTGACAGGGTCTGCGGTGATGGGGAGAGAGTCTCTGCGAAGGACTTCGTCCTCCACCGCCTGGATGTGTGAGGGATCAGCAGGTTGCGTGCTGGGCGAGCATTGTGCGGCAATGCTGTCGGCGAAGCATTCGGCTTTCTCTTCGACTTCGAAGGCAGTAGTGCCGTCGGGACGAGTGAGAGGAGGAACGTGAGAAACGGTGTCTACGCGTAAGGCTCGGGCCATGCTATAGTACGCTTGGTGAGACGGAGAGATATTCGCCATGAGATCGTTCATCTGAGCGTCTCGGAGTTCCGCGAGGCAAGACCTAACTTTACGTTGAAGCTGATTCGCAGCTGTTCTATAGGCGGGCGTGGGATACTTCTTGGCTCTCCGGAGAGCCGCGTTTTTAGCTTTAATAAGATTGCTAACGGCTAAGGGAAGCGTGGGTTTGCCTTGCTTAGCAACCTTTTCGTTGTCACTGATGGCTGAGTTGATAGCATCAGTGAGAGAATTTACTAATGAATCGATTTTATCCGGGCTATCTAATTGTTCGGGAGAGATCGCGAGTGGAGAGTTCGGAGCCTCTAAGGCTGAAACTAACGTATTTTTAAAACCTTTCCAATTGGTAAAGGTCTTAGGAGATGAGACGTTATCGTTCGGCGGTCCTAGCACGAGGGAAACGGGGCGATGGTCGGAGCCTAGGTCATCGAGCGGTTCGATAGACCTTAGGTCAAGATTGATTCGCTTGATAATTGCAAAGTCGAGGATGTCCGGAGAGTAGGACGGGTTGTTGGGATAGTGAGTGGGAGTGACGGGGGATATGACATCTAGGTCAAGGGAGTTAGTGATGTCGAGGAGAGCGATACCGCTGGTGTTAGTCGATAGGCACGTCCAGTCAGTATGTTTGGAGTTAAAGTCTCCGAACATAATGACTGAACGGCCGAGGGCGAGAATGGCCTCAAAGTCGCTGCGGATTGGTCTGGTACCACTAGGTATGTAGATTGAAGCTATGATGATGGTCGGATGACCAGTCATAGCCAATCTACACACAGTGGCTTCCATGTTGAGGAGAGGAGGGGTAGGGAGAGGACAGCAGTGGAAGCCTCTTTTGTAATATATAGCGGTGCCGCCGTAACCGTCAGAGTTGGGCCTATCGTTACGAATAAACGCGTACTTAGGTATAGCGAATCCCCTGGAGCGGTTTGGAGTAAGCCATGTCTCCTGGAGAAGGAATAAGTCAGGTTCTTTGTTCTGAAGGAACAGTTTAATCTCGGGAAGGTTGGTATTAAGGCTACGAGCGTTAAAAGATACTAGGGATAAGCCCTTGGGTTTAATACGACTGGACGCGGGATTCGCGGGTCTAGACATTATAATTTATTATTTAAGAATTTATAAATTATAAAAGAATTTACAACGAACTAAGGAGCGAGTGATGCTCGGCTAAAGCAAATAAACGCTCTTGAGGAGAACGGGCGGCACGCAGTTTGCGTGCGAGCACGGAAATTTCGTTAATATCGACGTTTTGAATAACGTCGAATACGGTCTTCATGTCCTCAGCCAACGACGACTGAGGTGCGGAAGACGGAGAAGGACGCGGCCCTACGGGAGCTACGGGAGCTGGGATAGGTCGGGAAGGTGCAGGCGGAACGACCGGACGCTGCCTCCAAGACAGAGCCGGAGTAGGTGTCGGCTGAACGGGCTTTGCTTCCGGGGGACCCCGGTTGCGCAGCGGCGGGAAGTTGGCAGGAGTGAGCGGCGGCGCCGGTTTAGGCGCGACCCTCTTGGTGGTGGAGCGCGGAGCGCGCGGGCAACCCCTGTAGTTAGCTGTGTGGCCGGACTGGCCGCACAGCACACAGGCAGGGGGGGAAGTGGATTCGGGAGTGCGAGTGCACTCCTTTGTGAAATGTGGATCCAGGCACTTAACGCACCTGGGGGGAGCTGAGCAGTTAGCCGCTGCGTGGCCGTAGAGCTGGCAGCGGTGGCACTGGCCAGGGTGACCACGGGGGTTGGGACGCTCAACGGAGATATTTGAGAGTCCGCAAATTGTGCGAGCCTCTCTAAAGATCTCCCTCGAGTTGGGAGTATTCGACAGGATTACCAACGCTAAGGGAAAACGCCTACCGCGGTTGGAGTGCATCTTGTGCACTGCTGTGACCGGAAAACCCTGAGACTTAAGGTCATCGAGGATGTCCTCGTTGCTGAGTTCGAACGGGACGCCCCGTAGTACTGCGCGGATCTTACGCTCCTCCGGGAGGGCGTAGGTGTGATACGCGATTTGGTTTAATCCGAGTAACCTGGTAAACGCGCGGAATTCGTCGACGGTCGCTATTTGAATCTTTATTGTATCGCCAGCGTTGGCGGCTTTTAAGTAATTGATTTTGTGCACTTTGCACAAGTTGGAAACCGCGAGTATGGAGAACGAGCCTTTCATATTTATAAAAAAACTAGCGACCCGCCGCGACGTAGCGACAGCGCTTCGCACGGGTCTATGTCATTGCATTTTAAATCTGTAATATCTTCGAAAATATTCATTTAAATTACACGCTGCAAAGGGCCATATTTATCTATATTACATGCACAATGTATTTAAGTTACTTAATTGGATAAGGATTAATGCTGTACTGCTTAAAATCGATTCGTAAATAAGCCATTATTTCGCGTAAAAAGTAAAGGATCAGAAATGGTTATTGTGGGTTATCTCTAATAGATAGACATGTACCATCGCGGACATTTTTGTAGACCTTTTTAAGGTGTACAATACTGTAGCATATTATTTTGATCTATCTAGTATGGTTCAGCCAGCGTTTGCAATGTAAGCGCAGAAAAATGTGTTTTTTACGACATCACATTAGAAACCTCTGAGATTATCAATGTTCCTCTATTATATTATGCATGTATTATACATATAAACTTTCCTCTTGAACCACTCGATTTATTAAAAAAAAATCGCATCAAAATCTGTGCGTAGTTTTAAAGACCTACATAGGGACATACATACAGCGGGAAGCGACTTTGTTTTATACTATGTAGTGATATAAGCAATAATGTTTATTTTGATATTGTTGAACGGCAAGCGAACTGCGGAGCCCACCTCAGGGTAAGCTGTTTTTAGTTGCGCCTGTGATTGCCTTTAATCTCTGGTTAAAAGATTTTGGCTAAAACTAAAAAAGCTTTATCTATATCCTTGTCCAACACCAGCCGCAATCAGCATTATGTGCTTTTCGACTTTTTAAAAGTAATATCATAGTCGCTAGTGTTTTTTAAACGGAAAAAGGTTATATTTAATGAAATAAATACTAAATATTATACAAGTTCGGTTTGTGAAAAGTATAACTTTTTCAATTTTAGTCTATTTTATATCCAAAAGTCAAGCCATTCTCAGCATTTATAGGTAAAGTTTGATAATTCATGAAACAGAAATGAATAAATTAAGCTGCCAGGAGCTTACCTGGAAGTTTACGGTAATTGGAGTTAAGTTTGAACACTGTTCAGATTGTAAGCTCGGTGCAAAAAGTTACACACTTGGACTACACTATCTTTTAAAATAATTTATGCAGTAGCTATTAGAACTCTGCTAAACCATCTTCTGGCTCAGTGCTATAAATATACAAATAAATTTTTGATAAAGTCAAATATTCCAGAAGTACATCTCAGTGGATACTATCAATATCGCAAACACTATTAGTTTGGCAGCTCTGTATTGAAATGTACGTTACTTTCAAGAAATTACATTATTCATGATTACCGTTTGATCAGGAATTTGTATAAAAAGTTTTAAGCAAAAGTATACATATGTATTATAAATATTTTTATATTACAAAAGTGTATATATAAGTGTATATATATGTTCACTGCTAAATGACTCCCCCAGAAATGAACTGGATGTCCAACATCAGCATTATTATTTTTCGAAGGATTCGCAACGAGTTTGAGAAAAATTATTGTATAAAATGTAATGTTCTCAAAACATATTGTTTTGTCGTTTTAATTCTTCAAGTTTCCTATTGGTTTCCCAATAAATATAGTGAAGCTTTTCACGAGACCACGATACCAGGAGTCGAGCACAATATTACGTAACTGAATGAAGAAATTAATAAATTCTCGAGGTCAAATATCACAGGGGTCAGGTTCATTAATATTTAATTTTGTTTAATATTCAGATATAATTTTAATTGATTTGCATGTAATATAAAGTGTATATTTAAAAAAAACAAGGTAAATTTTTTTATGAAGTCTAATTGTTCACCTAAGTTTAATAATTTCTACCGTTCACTCTTAACATTTTTATATGAAATTATGTTATGTATTTGGTATTTAAAATAATCCTAGAATTTATATCATAAAACATAAAAATACGGATCCAATAGAATAAAACGGCACTTTAGATAAGGTTCGACTTTACTTACACATTTATTAGCAACGGTAAGTCACGATAAAGAAACTAAAATCTGTATTTATGAAAATGTCAATTTACTGACACAGAACCTTAATATGTCAAGGATCAAATTGCACACGCCCTACTACAACCAAATGTCATTGAGTACTTCAAGTATCAAGATTGTTAAGTAACAATTTCACAAATTTCAAGCTAGACTAAGTTTGATGAATTATGTCGCTAAGGTGGATGGGTTTTTATCATTTCCTGGAAATCTGGTAGTAGTTGCTATGGGAAATGAATCTGCAAGCAGTTGAAATCAATTAGAAATCATTCGTGGACGCACTTAGGTCATGGTAGAGTTGCTTTGGCCAGCCAGAGCAATACCAGAAAAAAATAGCTCATCTAAATGAACTCCACTGGAAAACAATGAACATGAAAAAGTAAATTAAAATAGTATGACAATAGAACGTCAAATTATGACAAATTCGTATAGAACTCTTTAAAACCTCACCGGATCTAGTGGTCTCTTAAGTAGAATGTTACTAACTAGCGGCTATTTATTCTATGTTAATAAAAGAGATACATATAAGTATAAATAAAGTAGGGTGAACATAAAGTATAAGTTCACACTACCCAGGCGAAGAATCTTTATCCACTTTACCTGACAACTACACGAATCGAAAGCAACGGTGCGACAAGTGCCTAAAAGCGCCTACAGCTTATTTTGTTTGACACTATTTTGAACTAATCATATTATCGGTTCCTTGCCACTGTCTCCGTCTGCAATCCGATGATTTTTCATGGTAAATAAAAAGCGAAATGGCTTTGATCTGCAGGCTATACACTATTTCAAATCCGATTGGTCACACGCCGAAAGCAAATTATTTAATTTTATTAAATAAGTATCAAGATTCTACAAGGGATAGCGTATTTAATTTATTTTGGTTAGGTTAGTTAAAAATAACTTGAATAGGAATATGATGACTACAGTAATAAAAAAGTTATCTATACAAATACTATAAAGTAGAAAGATTTGTAAAATCAATTATTTGTCATTATAAAACTTTAAATGAGTCTACACTAACTAGAAGTAACATAGTTTATTTAAAAAACGGCGACTGGGTCTCGATCTTTCGAACATCTCGATAACTCGATTAACAAAGCAGTTAGTCTCAAAACTTATTTTTGACTAATAACGACCACTTGAAGTTAGGTAATATGACTTTCATATGCACCCTTAACAGTATGCCTTATTCAATGGCAGTTTTGACGTGGAACTTTAGCAAGGCCGGACCTTTTATTTCTACGCATTGGCCAACGTTTAAATAAGTACCTACTTCACTTAATTTGGTATCGCTACAGATAATCAGAACATGAATGAAATAATTACAATATAGATATCGCAATCCGTCATCTGAGATTTTTTGTGTAAAAATTGATTTGGATATGGCATTCTACTGAATTTAGTTTATAAGAGTTATGAAAACTATGTTTTACACATATTAAAAACTAAAGGGTTTCATTTCAGGCCGTCAGTAAGTTTTTTGTTTCAGCACTTAATGGACGAATGGAATGCACGATAATTTGTATCATTTATGTAAATGATTATAAAAAAGTATCAGAACTAAAATATTTCCCAATAAAATTATCTCAATTAGTAAGACACTAAACGTGAGGATTTTGGATTATTTTAAAGATAAAGGCATAAAGCAAACAGTAAAGTAAACATATAGAGTATACATTTAAGACTAAATAAATAATATCAAAAACATATTACAAACATAATTATGTTAATTTATAATCTTGCAAAGCATTATTTTGATTGCAACTATAACTTTTTTTTTGTTTTGTTTTAGTTCGGGATAGTTTGGTGATAGGGAATCACCAAACTTCAAAATTCAAATACGTCAATCAAATATTCGCTCTGTTATTTTGACACAAGTGGATGTGCTCTGTCGGTTTTTCTTTTTGATTTTCCTTTATATTACGTATTTTATCATAAAATAAACTAAATTATCCAAAAAAACTCTCCTGTGTTAACAAGAACTCAAGCTGAAAACAAGCTTCATAAGCGCGGAAGGTTGCGGGTATTATCAAGAATATCTTAGTATATATCTTGATCATACGCTTACTATTAAAGTTGCACGGGGCTAGCATATAACTAGCCGAGAAGGTGTCTAAACGCGACAAACACTCGCTTCGGGTCTAGAGATAATGTGGCTCAGTAGCGTCAGTTTCTCGCATTTTGAGACCTCCTCGACTTGTCGCGGGTAGAGATCTCTGCCTTTAAAAGCCTTTGGGTTAGTCTAATGTATAAATGTGTTTTCTTTCTATATTCTAATTAAGATTTTGGACATGTGACTAGTGTTGTACGTAAGATTTCCTTTGACTTCATTATTTAAACTACCAAAAACAAAAAAGTTAGTTTAATAACCTTTTAAATATGGTTCATGACTATATAGTCGATAAACATCACCAACGGCTCGAACACTATGGACTTAAAGCCTTTGAATAATAAATGGAAAGTTTCAATAGCTTGTTTACTTTTGAAGAAGAATAAAAAAAAATGCTTTTTTTACGGTAAACATTAATTCTTCAGTTTTTCTTGCTATTCATATTGTTTTTGACAGATCTTTTGTCTATTTTGTCTATTATCTTATTGATTTTATTTTATTCTACATCAAACTAAATGCCACATCGCATATTTTCCTAGCTACGTCGTTCCGGAACTTGCAGCCGGACTCGCTTGAAGGGCACCTCCCTTCCACCAGTGGTGACATACAGACACGAAATATATACATAAAAATAAAGCTGACAGCTTACTGGTGAATGGACATTAAAAACTAGTTGAATAAATGCAATATAAACCTAACATTTAAAGGTAGGCTTTGCGTCATACGACATTTTTTAAACACAATGTTGTCTTTTTTATCCAGAATTAATTTAGAATTTGGTCGAAAAGTTGGTTTTACATTTTTTTATGGTGCTCATGTTAATATAGAAAGTTATTTTAATTTGAGGTTGTTGCAAGCATTTTACATGCACATAGATTAGCTTTGACCGGTTATCAAAATAATAAAAAAATAACAGTATCACTATTTTGGTCAATCAATTAAACATTTCATATATTGACACGCACATACAATTACATGAGCGTAATCAAACTTTCAATAATACTTTATGTGTGTAACTACAGCTTAGTTATAGAAGAAAGACCCACAGTACTGCCAACCCTTGTGAAGTATTTAGAGTAATGTGTATTTTAAGAAGTAACAGTATGACATGACAAATTTATCGTTGTGTATATTTGAGTAATCTGAGTAAAGAAGGAGGTAAACTACAAAACATACGGTTCCTATTTTACTAACATCAACTTTCATTCATAACCGAGCACTATATTACGTGGCCTTGCACCACAAACACAGTAAAAAATACTTTTGCAAGTCGCATCAACCAAGATATTTGACCATCCAGTCATGCCAAAACTCTAAACCTTACGTCTTTTGAAATAAGGATTACTACAGACAAAAATGTCAAAATTTTTCTGGTCAAGTGCGTGTCAGATATGAGCAGTAAGCAATATGTCGCAAGACGGGACTCATTGGAGGAAACGGGTTGTTAAAATACTGGGGTCTTTTGCAACTATCCTTGACAAAGTAAGTGCGAGCTCTGATAGTAGATGGCGTTACTGTCTTTGCTATAATTACGTCTTAGGTCAACTTGAACGGGTAATGAGCTAATCTAGGTATTCGTTAAGTAAGTTTAGATTATGTTAAGGTTAAATAGGTTGGTATCATGTTGGATTTGGCATTGCGATTTTCTTAGAACTCTGTGATGAAAGCTTATTAACTTAGTCTTGAACTGTAATTGACAGCGAGTGGGTAATAGAGCAGACATAATTATAAGCAAGCTTTTATAGAACTGATACAATCTTCTTACGAGTTAGACCACGCTAAAAAACTTAACGGTGTTGTGTATCATAGCCTGTACAATTTACTCCAAATGTTATGAGGTAGACATACATTTTTCTTTATTGAGTTAAAAATCATGGCAATATTTACAATGATACTTCGAATTTAGTTTAAGTATGAATCGATAAAATAACGTTTATATTTTTTTGCGTTCATTGGTGTCAATTTAATGTTAAAGAAAAATAAACAATATGTTTCTTTATCTACAGACCATTTATAAATGGAAGTCTTCGAAATGTCGTTTATCTCAAACTTCTCATTGTAGTAGACTAAGACAAATAAATTTCAACTATCTCATGTCAATATGAGTAGTCTACCTTAACGCTTGTGAACTTTCAAACTGTACGTTACCATATAATTTATCTTGTTTCTAAATATGACTGAAAGACTGCCTCACAGAACTCACAATCCACAATAATGACTGGAATAACTTATAACACCAGACATCGGAATGCTCCGGCCATTACCAGCCAGGCCGCAAGTACACTCGGTTGCAAAAGCATCCGGCCGACGTCCTTGACGATACACTTTTACCACCATGCATCCTATGAGATCAATCTAGTGGCTGTCACGTGATCGCCGCGACTGTCCACTTTGTTGGGCTCTGCTTACCTAATGACGTTACAATAATACTTTGTAAGAATTGATTATGAATATCGTAAGCTGGAGATTCCACGCCCTTTTGCTGCGGCGATTGGTGGATGACCAGGCTAATTCGTAATTCATATCTCCCCATCGGCGTAGCGGCGTAGCTTCCCTTAGATAAGTTCACAGTGTGGTCAAACTGCTTATATCCCCTAGCTTTAAGAAATATAATTTTATTAAATACTATATGTTATAATATTTTTACGATGTTGATATATTAAAGTGTAAATTTCAGATAAAGAATGTCACTTTAACGAAATGTTAAGATTTCCCTTTGCAATAACTGTATTCTTACATGTATTTTGCACACCTTAACTAACCGACTTATTCTATCCGTCCATCCATTTATTACCTAATGTAACCTTTTAGCGCAACAGAACAATTTATTAACACCAAAGTTAAACAAAATTAAGTAAAGATAACTTACGCCCATGGTTTACCCTGGTTAAGTACCCCGCGATTAAGTAATAAATAACAGAACAAACATCCGGTACAAAGATTTATAATAGATGGTGATGTCTGCAGCTGTGTTATATAAAGTTGTTCGATCGATGGAGACTTGTAAATTGAATGCTGAACCATTTAGGTTTATAATAGTGTAATGATTAGTTTTGTAGATATTCTGTAAAAGTTTACCAGCGACTCAAACAAAAGTGCTACAACCCTACTAAAACAATTGTCTTAGTTTTTTAATTAATTTAATTTAATTTATGTTTTTTCATGGAACTAAAGCGTTTTAAATTTTATCGATCTTTGATAACGCTGTAGAGGATGACCAGAATTTTAAATTTTAATTTTTGAATCTGCGTGGACCTTAGTACGCAGGTCTGCATTGTAATTAGCTGCATTAAATTTGCATAATAATTACGACACATTTACAAAAAACCCAAAAAAAAATACATATATAATAAATAACCATGACTAAGAATTTCTATAAATTCGTAATTTTTTTATAATCCCTTCCGTAAGTTGAGTATCCTTATCCCGAGAAAACGTTGTGTAGGGCTGTCAAGTACGGAGGATTGAGTTTCCTCAGCACGATGCAGACCTTAGCTACAGTATCGCTTGAATAAAACGACGCACGAAATTGACGACAACGTAAATTAATACAAAATGAAAAACACCGGTAAATCAAGATGTGATAGTTGAATACGGAAATCAAAATATGTTTGCCTTGCAACACGACATTTTCTCTTTCCAATTTAAATGAAAACGGTGGAAGAACATAAAAAAAGATGATAAGTTCAATGATATTTGGATTTCCAGTTGCTACAAAGTTCATTGTGCGTTCCGGTTCAATTGGCTTTACAAGCCTTTATCATAAATTGTATTACTTACTATAGAGCTAACAACAGCTTAAGACAACGATTTAAAGAAAGAAGTTAGTTTTCAAAAGTACTTCATTACCTGTGACTTATTTTACTCAGCATAACAAAGGATGTACGCACCTTAAAGTGCGTTAATTATTTGGGTCTTAAGATCCTACCCATCTACAACCGACTTTTTTTTTAAATAGTTCATCATTTTGCTTAGCCTTAAAGGCCAGTACACAAATTTTGCAGTACTGCTGGTACGTTACAACCAAACAGCATTTTTCTATGACAGGCTATGGATATGATGGTGTATATTATTAGTAATTTGTGTATAAGCTTGTATTTAAGATGTATAACACATTCCACAAACGGAATGGCCACATAAACCGCGATGTTACATGGTGTTTTTTCAAAAAAAATTGTAAATAGTGACGGCGCATAACGCAGTTCATCACATGCAATTCGATTATTTTTATAAATCAAGTCAAGTTCAATAACATACAAATAATATTAATGAATTCAATAGTAGATAGAGGTGTGAAATACTTAGGCTGCTATTTTTATGTAAAATCAGAAATATCTAATATTTTGGCGGCAAGAAGGTCCACGCAATTTTTCCCGCAAAGCCCCTTAATCCGATACGAGTTTCAGAGCAAAAATAAAAGGTTTTGTAACGTCTAAGAGAATTTTTAAACCAGTAGTGTCGTAGTTTATCGATATCGATATATCAAAAATAAGTCTTTACTTCTTATTATGTTAGTATCACTTAAATAACTACACACATTATTTTTTTATGAATCAGAATGATTATTTCATGCAATGTTAAATTTATTGACGCTTCTAATAAGATAAAGGTGAGTTAAGATAATGTCATATACACATAATGTGATACCGAAGGTTACTCAGTTTTAAAGAAAGTGCTTAGTAATGTTCGTAAAATGTAAGCGAGACAAATGCTAAAATAGGATGCCAGACGTCAATTCCTTGGTTCTCCTGGCATATAAACAATTCCACAACAGTTTACTCCTGCGAGAAAAACTAACAGAAATACCAAGAAAAACAATACAAAGCATCTATCCTTTAGATAGATGCGTTGGCATTTCTTATGTTCAGAAAACCTGCGTTGTTTTTTTACTTGATTTCTCTAAGGATTTTCGTGTTTCGGTGTTTGGAGTATATTGTGATATATTTTGTTGAATTTCGTACAATAATCTAGATTGGAAAGAACTGCAAAACATTCCTACAACAATATAATTAATAACATTTTCTGTTATGTACTAAATTTGAAACATATATATAGATCGAATGTATAAAAGTTTAGTAAAAAGGCTTGTTACGATAATACATCGTACACCAAAAATGAATACAAGCGTTGGATTCTTCACAATAATCCTGCAAATACTGTACGAAGAGTCAACAATTCTCATTTTCGCTTTTGGTGTCAAAAGTTAACTGGTGGGTTCAATAAAATTAACAGCAGTATAAAATTATTCACAACAGATATAAAATAAAGTAAATAAAGCTACAAACCAGTTGGTATCCTTAACCCTAATGTGACTAACGCACCAATCAGGTTTTTAATAAATCGCAACTAAGAAATACATGCCTTGCTACTTCCTACCAATTTGTGGTAGGATGACCATGATCTACTTTTAGAATTATTTCTAAATACATAAAGTGCATAAATATAACCTGCAGTTTTGCATAGCATGCGCTAAGGGTAGAGTACAGTACGGCAGGGAAAAGTATGGCTGCGTTTACATCAGTGTTATTCGAGGAGGCTGGGCAATGTGCGAGGAATATATAGACTTAATTTAATAAATGCCACCTTAATGAAACTTATAAAAATCGCAAATCTCCATAGAAAAAGAATTTAGTTTTATTGCAAAGTATTTAGTGTAAGAAACATATAAATAAAGGATTTTAAAATGTACTGAAGAAATGAAACTGATTTTCACTGTTGCGCACTAAGACCACAGCCAGTTGCATTTGCAAACCACACACACGTGATTTTAGGTATAAACAAAAACTGATTTTTGGATATTAAGCCGGTAATGAAGAAAAATGAGCTTAAGATCCTTCAGAGTATCACATCAGTAATAAAACATTATATATCTTGTGGCCACCCTACAAAAAGCAATTACAACTTTTTCACAAGTGCGTAGGTTGTCGATGAACTTTAATAATACCTGTAAATTACAAAATATGCATGTTATTATATCTTTGCAAGTATTTATGTAAAACGTTCTTATATAGTCTGCATCAAATTTGTGTTATTTTTAATTGCCTAAGGGCCGTTTTTACAACGCTCAAATAATGTTTATCAGTAGAATAATTTTGACACTTAACAAGACTGTCTATAGCAATTATGTCAAAGTATCATCATTATTCCACTGATAAAAACAATCTGAGCATTGAAACAACGGCCGCAAGGTATATTAATAAGATATTAGTAAATAACAATTTCTTAGTAAGATTTTTTGTTTTATAATAAAAGAAAAACTAGGAACACAAAAGATTGAAGATAGAATACAATGACAGTATTACGTACGTAACTCGGAAAGTTTTTAGAAGAAAAAAAAAATTTCTGGATAGAAACAAATTTATAAAACATGATATATTTTTTTAACGATATCTTTTTTTAAAAATGAGGTAAATAAAATCATTTTTATGTCAAGTTTGTAAGTATTTATTAATTGAAGTTAAATGCAAATGTTTCATTCTGCTTCACGATTTAGGGTGGATATTTGACACCGCATTTCCTCCACCAGGTTATCATATAGGGCAGTGTAAAAGAAGTAACTGCGATGCACAAACATAAATAATAATAATAGTCTAGTCTAGTCAATAGTAAGGCAGTTTAAGTCGTCTGATAAGCGGGAGAGTGTTTCTTTTTGATTGCATTCATGATGCAGAAAATGTTGATTCGCACAGATTGGTAGAACTGAAAAACTAAGTAAAATGTAATTATTTTGTAAAAACAACTTTCTTATGCATAGAAACTTTTCTTTGCAAATCAGTTTAGGAAAATCAGTACTATAAACCGTAGGCTCCAATAACCCGAGCGATTATAACATTATATGTATGAGAAATCGAGTTTAATGGATTTCCCTAAATCAGAAAATTTACTGCACAGAATATGGTATGCATAAGATTGTACAATAAGCACTTTTCTTATTTTACACTAACTTCAATCAAACTTAAGTAACACACAAAGAATCTAAATTGTTCAGCAAACAAATAATCCACATATTGTAACTCGAGCCAAGGTTCGTTGCGTAGTGTGTAATTTCGAGAGGAATACAATGAGAACCTTTTAAAAATTTTGTTCTATTTAATATAATATTTTTAGGTATTTTGTACTTTTTCGTAGTTGTAAATCAATGTCCTAATGTCATGGCAATGTAATGGCAATTTTCTGCTGGCTGATGATATCGTCCTAACTTTACAATAACGTGTTTGTATAAATATTCTTGGTGTATATATTCTTATGTTAGAAAATTTTACAATTTCGTTTATTTGATATCTTATTTAATAACCAATTAATACATGCGATAAAAATTGTAGCTTTATTAATGCGATTGTAATTGCAATGTTCTATACTTTCACCAAACAATGATCACATACACATTTACAAAAGATTTAAAAGGCTTCATATTTTTATTAGATGCAAAAATAGGTACAGGGTAAACAGGCCAACGATAATACACATTAATGTGTTCATTTATTCGCAACTGCCTCCCCAAAGGACAAGATTTTACATATAAAAGCAATTGTGTACTCTTAATTATACCTTTACTTAAAAAGGTATGTTCATATTCTAGAGATTCTTCACATGATCAGTATCCCAATGTATCACTTTTGAAACACTATACACTAGTATGAAAATTAAATCATCGCAAGTTGTTACAGTAATATGCAAAAACTGCGGAAAAATAAAACGAGGTTATGTCAAGGTGACATATTGCGTTGAAATAAAAAAAACAGAAAGTTGCAATGGAAAACACAGTCACATGTCGAATAAGACGACTTATTTATAAACCCGATGAATATTTTAACGTAATCATCGAAATCGCAAGTCACTGTTGGAGTAACCGTTATTTTCTCGAATTTTACGCAATTTTTAGTTATAACTTTAACAAAAATGTTTTTCAACACCAGGTGACAACTATCGCATAAATCTAAAATGCTTAATATATTCTACATCCAAATAGTATTATATTCGA
This sequence comes from Marasmarcha lunaedactyla, assembly GCA_923062675.1. Lineage (NCBI taxonomy): Eukaryota > Metazoa > Arthropoda > Insecta > Lepidoptera > Pterophoridae > Marasmarcha > Marasmarcha lunaedactyla. Next base: position 6,588,356 of record OV281344.1, read on the forward strand.
GTTTAGGTGTTTTCGCGTGACAAAGAAGAATAGACGTACTAAAAGAAATGTCACAACCTGGGCTAGGTTTTTGTACACCATCTAAAAAAATTGACAAATAAATGGTAATTATAGGAAAAATACAAATAATTTGATTTAATTAGTAGTTAGATGGTAAGAAAATAAAAAAGTCAACATTATTTGTGTTCGTTTTAGCGGGAAACATTGACAATGAGTCTTTTCTATGACGGAAGTTGTAAAGTAAAGTTAGTTCACTAAGCAGAGAGGACAGCCACCTTACTCACAGCACACTTCATTCTCATCACATTGATAGTTGTCTGTCTGTGTGTTTGATTGTTTGTTGCGCTTGAGTTTGTTTTTCAGTTTCTCTATAACTTTACAACTATTAAGTAAGCTAAAAATACACAAAACAATGCAATTCAATTCTTTGGACTTAATGCCAGCCATCGATACTACTCGATACACAAAACAAAAGTAAACCTTGGCTGTCAAAATGACATTTTTTCCGCCATGATGTTTTTTGTTTGTGTTGCACACTAAAAATGAATAATTTCATTTCCTACCAGTAAACAAAGTGTTTTAATAACAATTTAACAATCAAAAAGTGTACTAAGCATCTTAAACTATTTTTTGATAAAGTGTACAAAGACCTGGCCCAGACTCCTTGCATTTTGGGACATATCTTTTCTTACTTTTTGACAATGCGTATAGATTGTACTTTGTGAGCTTGTTATTTCATTTTTTGTCATATTCTTCGCTTGCATTTTGAGTAACCCAATGATTTGTGGTCCAATTCTTTACGTAAACAAAAACTGCCAAAAAGTCAACGTATTAAAATAAAGTTCTATTGCGTCTAAGAAAGCTTACAGAATGGTCAACCTAGTTTGTGTCATCTTTGTCCAATGCAAGGTTAGGTAGGGTCCGTAAGCCTACCGCTTTTTTGTATCTATTCTGACCGGACGATTTGCTCCAATCATTAACCATTATTTATTCCATTACCGAAAATGATACAAAAACTGCTATAGCAATGATAAAAACGTAAACTCAAATTCTTTTGTGGCTTTTACAGGGTGTTCAAAGAAAAAAAGTCAAACCACTTAAAATGTCATGGATTATTTTGGCGCAAAATATTCTGGAAAATAGATACCAATAATTTGAATGTGTAAGATATATTTTAAAAATATGAATAGTCTGTTATTTATGTTTATTAAAATATTTATAAAAGGCAGGTTAAAAAAATGTCTTCCCATAGATTCATATGAAACAAAATTCCCAAGAACATTATAACTACTTCCTTATTTTGATGACAATAAAATTTTCAACTGGTTTTCTTGTAACTTATTTTTTTTCATCCCATATGGTTCAACAATAAAAATATAAATACAAAAAATTGATTAAAGTTACCAGGTACATACGCAATAACAACGCAGTTTATTAAATTGCTCAACATTTCTTCTTCCTAATGACAGTATGAATGTTAAATCTAATATTTTGAAATACCTTAATCAAGGTTGAGTAGACAAGGCTGTTATTTAAATAATTAATTGTATGCTTTATAGATTATTTTGAAAATTTAATTTCGTTCGAATATAAATAAAATATTTGTTTTCTAAAAATATGCTCGACTAAAATTCTTTCCGCCATGCACATTTCGCTGAGGCTGAAATCTATAAAGTGTAATCTTATCTCAGTCAAATAAAAAGCGGATATACTTCATACTGTATTACAGGACACATATTCTGAAAAATGTGAAAAAAATCTTGTAAGGATTCGATTTTATCACTATGCTGTATTAAAAAAAATTGTTTTTTAACTGACCATATACCTGATATAAGTATAAGCAAGTATTTTAGATTTCAGACTTAGGATATCTGTAAGTCAGAGCTATTCTTAGTCGCTACCCGGTTTCCGAGAACAGATTAGAACGTAAGGGGATGGTCAAAAGGAGAGGATAATTTGGAGGACCTGTTTTACTATATACAGATTAATTAGATGATTACCTCTTGACAAGTTGTAGAGAGATGTTACTTGCTATTGGATTAAACATATAAAGTGCAATCCAAAAGAAAAACACTTTTGAAATTATGCTTTTTTTAAACTTCGTCATAGTTGGCAAAACAGGCACGGGATCCAACCATGGAGAGCATTAATCGTATTTTTTTTTCAATGGACATCTTGTTTATTGATGAATCGATGAATGATGCGATGCCGACCGCAGGCTGCGATTGAAATTGAGAAAGAACTCTACTTCACTACCACTAATTATTTAATGTCGCAATCTCTGTGGCTTATAATGATTTTAAAGGGAAATTATAAGTCAAGCCACAAATTTCTTTATTGGCCAAGTGATCAAACTTCTTTCATAACTAAGCCACGGGAAAATGAGATAGCCTCTAATACACTAATTCGTCTTTTTTGCAACGCCTACTAAATATTCTAGCGTAGTAGTTATTATTTTTTTTTTTTGTGTTTCATCCCCTGGCTAAATCCGCCAGGGGCAAGAGTTTATTCATTTATATAATATGTTTACATGTCATGATACAGTTATATTACAGCTACATTTCCTTAAAACTTATGCTATTCGATACATTCATTTTAAGTACATGTGATGTTTCGAGAGGTCTTATTGATTTTAGAAGAACAATCACAGAGAGAACAGTAAGAAGTCTGCACAGAGTGTTGGTGTGCCCGCCAGATTCGTGTAGGGCGTGTGGGTTTGTTTGAAGGAGAGTTGTGTGTTTATGTTCCGTTGAATGATTTCAGTGATTTAATAATGTGTGTGGTGTAAGTGAGGTATGATTTCAGAGTGGTGTGTTTGGTGATTAGTTGTGTAATGTCGTATGGGTCGACATTGTATATTGTGCATAGGATTGAATGTTCTGTGCGTCTTGCTCCAAAAGCTGGGCATGTTATTTTGAGGTGGTCAGGCGTTTGTGAAGTGGTGTTGTCGAATGGGCAGTGGTCATTGTCAGTGATTTTGGAACGGTGTAGGTAGAATTTGAAGAATCCGTGTCCTTGTTAATATCTGGGTGAAGAAGGAGTTTGCGTCGATAAGTGTGCGTGGTTTATGTATGAGTATGAGTGTGGGGAGTAGTTGAGTAGTGTGCTTTCCTTGTTCGCAGCTCTCGTGCCTGCGTTGCCACGTGTTCCGGTGTGTTTTCTTCGTCAATGATTTAGTGTATGTGATGGAGAATTTATCGTAGTCTGGCGCTTTGTGCAATTTTCATGCGTGTTTGGCGGCGACATCGGCAAACTCGTTGCCCGTGATGCCAATGTGTGATTTCACCCATGCGAATTGAATTTCTGTATTGTTTAGTTGTGCTTGGTGTAGGGTCGGTGTATGTTCGTGACTGTGGGATGTGTGTTGCTTCTGATTTGAAGTGCCTGTAGGGAGGAGAGTGTGTCAACGGAGTGTGTGTTTGTGGTCTTGTGAGAGAGTCCACTCGCAATCCTTAGAGGTGGCAAGAAGTTCAGCCTGAAATACTGAACAGTAGTTGTGTAGTTTGAATTTTTTAGTATGGCTAGTTTGATGTAGGCTGCAACATAGAAAGGCTGCTCCGACAGAGCCGCCATCCTGTTTGCTGCCGTCGGTGTAGATTATGGCTGTGAACTCCCTGCATAATGAGTCAATGTCATGTTGTTGAGTTGTTTTGGTGTAGGTGATCTGTATTCTTTGCGCTGGATGGAGGAGTAAATGGTATGGTGTGGGTGATTCTAGAAGTATGTCACTAGGAAGGTGTGCAGAGTGGTCGCTGAGTTATCTGCGTTCGGTGTCGTGTGCTTCACGGATTTTGAGGTCTATCGGGTCGAATCCCGCCAGAGCTATGGCTGCGTTTGCAGTTATAGTTCGGAACCCTCTTATTGCTCTAATGGCAAAGCCTCTTTGAAGATAGGTGCCAGCAGCATAGGTAAGCATAGTATGACTGGCTGGAAGACCTGTTTATAGATGGTGGCAACGTTTTCGGGGTGGGCTCCCCACGTGGTTCTAAAAAATAGGTAGAGTCTGTTGAATAGTCTGGTGGCCTTCCCTGTGACATACTCAATGTGTGGCATGAATGTGAGTTTTCTGTCTAGTATGATTCCTAGTAGTTTGATTTGGTGCGTGTGATGTAGTGTTTGGTGTTGGAATGAGATGTGGGTGTTTTATGCTTTTTGTGTGAATGCGATGAGGTGAGTTTTGTCCGGGCTGAATTTGAGTTTGATACCTTCTCCCCATTCGGTGATTAATTGGAGTGCTGTGTTGGTGTTGTGTTCTAGAGAAGTCGTGTTCGCTGCGGTTGCGATCAGGAGCACATCATCTGCAAAGGCCTGTAGATGGCATCCTTGCGGTAGTGGGAGCTCGAGTAGTTCGTCCAAGATAGGTTCCACATCTCGGGTCCACAAGTGGAGCCCAGTATGCAGCTGTTGTGATGATGTTGAGTGCGGTGTCTATGGCTTGGGTTGTGTTCTTTTGTTCTCTGAAACCGAACTGCAGAGGGTGGAGTTGGTGTAGTGTGCGTACTTTGTGTGTAGTCCTCTTATTGAACAGTTTTTCTAGAGCCTTTCCGAACACCGGAATCAGGCCGATGGGGCGGAATGAGGTGAGTAATGTGTACTCGGTTTTCCCTGGTTTGGGAATGACCTTACCGTAGGCGATCTTCCGATCTTTGGGAAAGTACTGGAGGCTGAGGCATCGGTTCATTATTGCTGTAGTGAGGGAGGGATAGTTTTTGGCGAACTGTAGGTAGATGTCTGATGTGAAGTCGTTGAGGCCAGGGGTCTTTTTGGGGTTTATGTTTTTGAGAACCTCCAGCACCTTATCCTCGGTGAAGGGAAGACCGTCCTGGGTGTTTGGTGTGTCAGTGTAGTGTTTGGTGTGTCGGTGTAGTGAGCGGAAAGTGAGTGATGTTTTGGGTGTGTGTTTGCTGTGTCGTTTTGGTAGAAGTAGTTTAGGAAAGCTGTGGCAGTCTCGTTGTTGTCTTTGGTGCAGGTGTTGTTTACTTCGAGTGTGTTGGGCGGTCACCTGGGGGCCGCTTGCTTGAGCAGGCGGTTGGTGAGGGACCATACGTTCTCCTTCGTTTGAGTCTCGCAAAAGTTTTTGAAGTCCTTTGTGGACTTGTCGCGAAGGAGTTTGGCGTATAGATCTCTTTTTTCCGCTCTGGTGGTAAGAAGCTCGTCAAGCGGTGTAAGTGCACTGTGTAAGTGTATGATCTCTGCCTTTAGTTCCTCGAGGGTGTGGTCCCACCGTAGTAGGTATTGGGTTTGGTTGATGTTAGGCTGCATTTATCGCACGCGCGAGCCGAGCGAGCGAAGCGAGCGTGGTGCGGGAGCATTCGGCGAAGTACCATAATTGAAATTGGATGATAATTCAAAATTTTATAGCAAAAACGTCATGTAACAACATATTTTAAGTGGCGAAGATAGTATCGTTCAGACGCTCGTAAATTGTGGCTGACTTAGTAATTTAGAAGGCAATGAAGATTTTTTGTGTCGAATAATTATATTAAAAAGAAGTCTGTTTAATGTAAAACACCCGATTTTAAATTGATTTCAACAAATAAATAGCATTGCATTATTCATATATATTTCGAAATATTATAAGAAAATTTTATTCTTTGAATTGATGTCCATTCAAAAATGTAACGACAAAATACTAAACATATAAAATCCAAATAAAAAAGTGAATACAAATTTTTCTCCGTCTATTCTGCAAACTACCTAAGCTTATGAAACCCACAAGAAAATTACCTTAACTTGTTATTTTGCGTATAATAGACATAATTTAGTTATTAGAAAGGTGACCCGCCAAGTTCAAGTAAACTGCTGATAGTTCAAGTTAACCTTGATAGTTTTTGTGTGTAATAATAGCTGGGCCAAGTTTAGATTATTTTCGTTATACTTATTCTATGTGGTCAAAAGTAGATAAGATATAATTAGATAAGATATAATTAAGCAAATTTTATTAGATGTGTAGGTGTGATGATGATTGTATTCCGTTTATTGTACTTTTGCTCTTCATTTATTTATCTCAAAACCCTGAAAGCCCAAAACAAGATTGTATACAAAAAATCATTGTATATTACAAAAATCTCGAAAAGACGTTGTTTTTTTCCATGTTCTAACATTTCATTCACTGATGGCATTTCAGGTTAATCTTGATACTGAAAGTGGAAATTTAGTTCGGTTACTTCGGTAGTTTACTTCTATAAAGGAAAACATTATTCGCGATTGGCAACTACATTCTTTTATTTCTTTTGTTACGGTACGGTTACGAATGCAAAATGTAATTGATCGAAGGTCTAAGGTAGTTAGGCTCTAAAACTATCTCAAATACTTAACTGCAGTGTAATAGTTCAGGAAATACAGTTTAAATTACACTTTTAAGACCAGTGAATGTTTGTTGACATTTTTAAAACACTAAAAGTTAATGCGGAACTTATATTTATAATTTCCTTTATCTGAAATCGTGTTTAATTGCTACTTTAAGAACTTATTTTAACGAGAATTAAAATAAGCGTAAGAAAATTTTATATCAGTAGGATTTCATGTTTATGATCTGTTAATGTACCATATTGTCATTTCAAGTTTATACATCGAATATATTAGTTTTGATCAGTTTAAAGCAATCCATTGTAAAACGTAAAAACTTTAAATAAAGGTTTAAAGGTTGCCGTTTAGGGTTTCAATTTGCGGAATCGAAGAAAAAGAGGTAACTGATTACAGATCAAACTAACCGCGACGTACCGCAACTAACGCGGCACGGTTTAATTTTGAAGTATAAAGGATGTTGCCGGTTTTTTTTATAGAGAAAAGACAATGTTTACGTTGCTGAAATCAAACTGAAAACATTTTCAAATCAAAGCCTCCCTTTTTTTAAACCTTCAAGTCTTCAAAAGTCACTTTTTACGGATATAATATTTAAAAAAGTAAGTAATAAATTCGTAATGGAGGCCGAATCTTGCGATTCTGGTGTTTCAGTTCAGACCAGAAATTTAATAATATCCGTTCATTTCGGATTCAAGTATTTATCAAGAAAATTACGTAAATTGTAGATAGCAGTTATTCAAGAAATTAGTCTAGTTACATTTATTATTAAGTAATTCTGTGGAATATGAAAGGTGGGCAGAAGTTGAAGCTGCGTGACATAAGTGTGAATCATATTTGGAAGTTAAGAGTTTTGCCATTTCTTTGTAAATGAAATACATTTTATTTTTTAATTTAGCACAATTTAATTTAAATTAACAATAATAATAAACAATTAAATTTACAAGGGAAGATTATATTAATAACGACTCCAGCTCTATAAGGTGTAACCTACGTTTAACTATATAGCAGGTAGCTGTATTTAAATATGAATTCCAGAGTTAAAATCTCATTCGGTGTAATAATGATAATAGTAAATAAATAAATAGTATTTCTAACTAACACACCACATTATCTAGCCCAAATTAAGTATCATTAAGAACTTGTGTTATGGATACTAGATAACGGATAAATAAACTTAAGAAATATATAAGCACACATAGATATTTTTTTTCATGTATAAATATAAGAAATAAACCTAATTAAACATACATACACATCCATGACTAGAAAGCAAATATAATAAAATATCTGCCTCTACCAGGATTCGAACCCGGGACCTCTGGCATGGAAGGCAAGGTTACTTACCTCCACACCAAACAGGCCATCTATTATTTATATAGTAATGCATTTATGAAACATTACTGTGAAAGGACAAGAAGTTAAGCAAAGTTAACATGGTATATTTCGTTTGCTGAAGTGGTTACACTGTCAAACCTTAAACTTCATAAAAATTTTGATATTCAAAAGATAACAAAGGTTATCCTTAATGTAAAATTTGGAGTTTGTCAGTGGTATCAAATAAAGTCTATCTATATCGAATAAAATCTTATTTTTGATTTACAGTGTTTTTTCCTTTGATTTTAGATCTAGTAAGGTAAATTACGCTCCGGTAATGTACCTATTTAAGTTTTGTATTCGTAAAATTATGTTCTAAACTTTATTAATTTGTATACTTAGCATGACTAGAATCCAAATCATGTTGAATCATGAGAGATATAAAATTTAGTATTCGATATAGAGCTTGTTACAAAAAACATCTTCTATTTTTTCATTTCTTGTTTATTTCTCAATAAAAGAATAAACGAAAATTTCATGATAATATAGTTATTCTGTTGAAGAACATTATGCAGACCTAATTATGTTCCTAGAAAAACTGTAAGGTTCCAACAAAACATCACCATTACACTTCGATTGACTGAACTAATTCGAATATGTATTGAATATAACCTCACCACACTTATAAATGCGCGCCAAAATTAGAAAAAAATTGTTAATTCACGTGAAAATAAATGTCAAATACTATATGATTTGATTGATACACTAACTGGCAATGAACTAGTTAAATGAGATTGAAACTACTTACGCTCATTAACTTTAATCATCCCCGTTGCATTCATTGGATAAGACAATAAGTTACTTATTATGTTTAAGAAGATAAATAACCTAACCAAAATATTTAAAATGAGTTATATTTATATATTTTCAACCATAGAAGTTTATATTATATATTATGTGAATAAACTCAAAAAACTGTTATGTATATTTTCTAAAGTAAGTAATACTCGTAGTCTTAAATATTAGCAAGTTAATTAATCTTCATAAACAAACAAAATAAAAATAATTTAAAAAAAACACGCGGCGCGTCTGTTTCCCGCCAAACGAACGGTCAAATACTCGCTTGAAGGACTCAAAGTTGCGCCGAGGCAGAGCCGAGAGCCTATTCCAGCTAGAGGGGCAATGGCGAAAGTGCTACCAAATAACCACCTATAAAAACTCAACACACCAGCCAAAAGGCATCCAGTCGTATCCCGACTTCATCCACCATACGAGAGATACAATGAAACCAACGGTGAGTGAAACTCCAGTGAAGTGTAGTGCAGTGCAAGTGTTGACTTCAAAAAAGTGTAACAAAGGACCTACCGAGTGTGCCCCCTGCCTTAAGTGCTATTTAAAACAAAACGTACTCAAATATCTATGGACTCAAAAGCCTTTGCCTCGAAAAATGGATCAGCTTTTTAAGAACTCCTGTTCGAGTTAAAACGAGGGAAATGAGTACAAAAAAACTAGAACGTCTTAAATACGGGCTATGACACACTTTTTTGAAGTCATCGTTTTGCATTGAACTAATTAGAAAAATCCGTGTTCCAAAGGATTTTAAACTTTAAGTCGTAACTTAATAAACGGGGATAGATTAAAATAATTACAACTTAAAGTACCACGTGGTTACTTGATAATTATAGAGTTAATAGATTTGTTCGTAAATTTAATTGCAGTACAGCAGCTAAATTAGTGGAAAATTACTATAAAATAGCAACTTTGTATTTGTTTTAGTGCAATAACTATTTAATAAAAAGGGTATTTATGGTTAAATAACCTACCGTTTAAAAGGCGTTTAATTGGTTGGCTATCTGTACCCAGATCTTTATTATGTAACAATAGATCCACTCGGTAACCAGTCAAGAATCCTGTTTATTAGAACAAGGAAGCATCTTAAGGAATCCATTTAATGTAGTAGTAACATTTGCGTAATGCACATCGCTTAATTATTTTATTTAGGTCACTTGGCGGAAACTCAGATTAACTTGAAATCAAAACTAGTTACCATTCTCTGATTTTCGATTACATTCCATAATTTCTGATTATTTCTAAAAACCGATTCAATTTGACAGATATCGGATGGTCATTTATATGTTTATCCAAAATTGTATAATACCAAAAATTTCAAGTTAATGGTATTTTATTTCATTGCAAAACATTAGCACACTGGGTCACCTTTAAAAGGTAGATTCATTTGTCCCATACTTAGTCACTACTAGGTCAGCATCTAGTGAATAATCTGGGTCTAAACGTTTCTAAGAAAAATCTCGTTGTTTCCTTGGAAACCTAGAGATAGAAGCAGTTTTATAGTTAGACCAGTTTTGATTTACATGAACCGAGTTGCACGCCTGTTTTACAATTTAAATTCAACAAAGTTTATAACAAAAAATTTATTAAATGCGGTAAGATAACTTGTTAGAAGGTGTTATGTTCAAAATTGGGCTCAGAAATGCGGAAATTGATAAAACATTTTTACAAGAATGTATGAATAAAATACTAATTATCAACCTATATAAGTCCATCTAGGATATTTCTAGTATAATTAGTTATTTTCCATAACTTCATGAATTTGGAAAACGAAAAGACAGTACAGTACCCACATCGTATAACCACTATTTAAGTGCACAGTAGACCGCATAAGCAAATAAATCTTCTCGTAAATATAGCATCGGTTACAAAAATTTCATTCACAAATGTCAGCTAACAAAAGCATTTCACAAATCAATGTTTGTGTTAGAAGAGGTAATTCACTGCTTACCGACAATTGGTAACTAATAAATAGCACCTTTGTTAGCAAAGACTCTTGCAAAACTGGTAACTATTTTTGATGCAAAACCAAAGTTATTCAAGTGAAAACTCTATCAACTGCGTTTGCATTTTACGTATCAAAGTTTCGCACGTAAAATCCTTTAATTATTCATTTCCTCGTGTATCTTTACTATCGGTACTAAAACAAACAAACAAAAACGGAGATTGTTGCACACAATACACACGAGCACGTCGTACAGAACAAAGCAATTTCCTAACGTATAGCTCCACCGGTTCGCAGCACAATCTACTGAAGTAAACAGTACTAAGTAGGCGATTGTGAAATACCACATAAGACTCGAGCTAATCCCACGAACCTGGGTCTTTGACCCCGTTCATTGCTTGTGATACCATCAAACACAATTTGAACTGAAACATGCAAATACTAAATAGATCCACCATTCCAGATTCAAATAACGATAAAATTAACTCAACCAATGATGTGACAAAGGGTCGAAAGACCAATAAACCTGCGAAGGGATAATCGCTCGAATACTAAATTTTACATAGAAAGCGTTATTCTGATGTCAGCATTATGTGATGCTTGATCTGCTATTCGAATGATAATCGAGGATTTTCATTCACACTGCTTGTTTTCGTGTTCGTTTTCACTCGATCGTGATTGTAATGCTACATTTAGCAGCATTAGGTAGTCACCTAAAAGATTTAAATATGCGATTACATGATATTACCGATGCTACTATTTGAATTTAGGGTCAAATAAAAGTAGGAAATTGTTACGCATTGTTGAACATCGGAATACTAGCATAACTCCCGTGTCAATGTATTAATTAATTTCATGATTTTGTTAATATCAATAATTAAAATTTCATCATTAAATGCAAATGTATGACTCAAGTTCTATTAGTTAAAGATGACTGTACAGTTTGAGTAAATAAAATTTGTTCCACTTTTCTTTGTAATGGCAAGGTCATTGCGGCTCATTGGTTATATAACAACTTTTAACATCATCTCCACATGTTTGTAAGTATTTGGCCAACAAACTGGAATACTTGACATGCATGTTTTAGTCGTAGCACGAATATGATTTTACGATAGCGACATATATGTGTCTGTGCCACATTATGTATTCATATTTAGTCTGCCGTACCATAGCATCCACATCGTGTGAAAATCGGAACAACATCGCATAAGGTTTTTCCGCTGAGCAAAGTTGTATTACCAATGTATGGTTTATTTAAATATCTTCATTACGTACGTTGCGAGACAAATATGGCGGTGTGTGTTCGTTGCAGTTGCACAACTTAATAATGACCTGTGATCAAAGTTTGCAATCGTGCCGACCGTCTATGACAATTTACTCAAGTATAACCGATCTGGTTAGAAATCGATGATTCATATATTGATATATACGATATGTTGAGGCATGCATATATGTAATATTTCGATTGCAATATTCTATCGAAAGACAAACAGAACGTAACATCCCTAACTCTTTGACGGCCGTTGATCACAACTCCTAGTCGAGACCGGTTTACGTATTAGGTAATTCGCGTTTAATTACAGTTTTTAGACTCATTATGGTAGACGAAGCAGGAAAAGTTGCAATTGATATGTAATTGTTTTTAAACTTTGCAAAACTGTTACCTATCGGTAATAAAAACATTTACATTACCAATAAAGTGAAATAAAAGTTTTTAAGATGATTATTTTGTTTGTTCGCAGTTCTGTTTAGTTTTCCTGCTGGTAGCAGCAGCAGCTGCCAGCGAGAAGAAGGCTGCAGATAAAAAAGCTGAACCACTGGATAAAAAGTTGGACAAACGTGGTCTCCTGAACCTCGGCTACGGCTATGGCATCAGCGGCTTGGACATCGGCTACATCGGCCAGGGCCATGGTCTCGGTGGTGCTTACAACGTAATCGATGACGGTGCCTTCGCTCACTCCGGCTACGGCCAGTACCTCGGTGAACATACCGATGTTACCAAGACAATCACCATCACCAAGGGTGTGCCCTATCCTGTCCCCGTTGACAGGCCCGTCCCCTATGCCGTCGAGAAACATGTGCCCTACCCCGTCAAGGTGCCCGTGCCGCAGCCCTATGAGGTCGTCAAACACGTGCCTTATCACGTGAAGGAGTACATCAAAGTCCCAGTACACGTTCCCCAGCCCTACCCCGTTGAGAAGAAGGTTCCTTACCCCGTGCACGTCCCCGTTGACAGGCCTTACCCCGTCAAGGTCCTCGTTCCCCAGCCCTACCCCGTCGAGAAGCACGTCCCCTACCCCGTAAAGGTGCCCGTACCCCAGCCCTACCCCGTGGAGAAACACGTGCCATACCCAGTGGAAGTTAAAGTGCCCGTGCCCCAGCCTTACCCAGTAGTTAAGCACGTCGGAGTCCCCGTCAAGGTTCCCGTCGACAGGCCTTACCCCGTGCACGTACCCGCTCCTTACCCAGTAGAGAAGCCCGTGCCAGTACCCGTGCACGTCGATAGGCCTTACCCCGTTCACGTGAAGGTTCCCGTCGACAGGCCCTACCCCGTGCACGTAGAGAAGCCTTACCCCGTGCCCGTGAAAGTGCCCGTGCCAGAGCCCTACCCCGTGTACAAACAGGTGGCCGTGCCCGTCGAGAAGCCTGTTGCGTACCCCGTGCACGTGCCTGTTGACAGGCCCTACCCAGTAGCCATCGAGAGGCCCTACCCTGTGCCAGTGGAGAAGCCCTACCCCGTGCCCGTGAAGGTGCCCGTGCTCGTCAACGAACACGACCACGGCTACAGCAGCCACCTCAGCTACGGCGGCAACTACTACAGCCACTAGGATAACTTAGCGTAATTCACCCAGTGTTCATTATAGAGCTATTTATGACGCGTCTAGTAAGGCCGGGACGCCGCAACCTTGTATATTTGTGATTTGGGTATTTCTACGCGTGATGGCACGCGTGTCCATTGTGATTCAAAGGTTACCATTCCTTAGGATAAGTCTAATGTAAAATATGAAAAATATAAAAAAAATCATTAAAAAAAATTGTATAAAATAATTTCCTTTGTTTCATTTTTTATTTCGATTGTAGGAAATAGATATAGAGAGGTCAGTCGGATACATTCACGAGCGGCCTTCACGACATTACTTTACGCTTATTCATTTACAGCTTAATTATATTACACAAAAACACAATGAGAATTATTTAATTTAAGAATCATTTAAAAATATTTTGATTTTAACAGAAAAAATATTAGAGGGAAAATACTAACCCGTTTTCTGGTTTTCAATGCTAGTAATTTTGAATAAATAAGAAAATATATAAAACATAATACCTGCATAATTCACTTTATTTCATACAGACATATCTACGATAGTGACGGCGTATTATTAGAGCAATCATTACAACTTTGCATAAAATCAAAGCAAAACATAATCATACCTACAATGTGGATTAATTCAATAAGTAATCCATTTCATTTAAGTCAAGGGCAGTATTGCCACATAATTATGATTAGAACAAAGTCTCTAGGGTCAAAACGGATGCATTTACGCATTTACAATGCGGTTACTTTTACTTAACGGCTGTGGTGAGGTCACTATAGTTAACGGTGTAATTTCATCGTCTTGAAGGCTATTCTTTATTTAAATATTTTGAAAAGTTACTGCCGCATTCTTTTTGGCTAGTTTTTCCTCACGAACGTCTTTCCGAACTAGAGCCTCTAGGTATATAAATTTGATACCGATAATAATAAAAAAAATTCAAATAAAACTTTCATTTTATTCAATGATAGTGGTTTGTAAATATGAAACTTAAAAAACTCGTATATGTAATACAAATACGACATACCTATGAAGGTATATATAAGCAACGAAATTTAGAGGTGATCTCAGATACAAAATTAAAAGCAATTTATTTTGCCACAAAGGGTACTTCGTTGTTATACTACAAACTAAAACGTATCCTTTACTTTAAAACACAACTGATCGTTGATGTCAAATATCTGAAGATGAGTCATATCTTTATAATATCTTAAAATAACAAGTTTAAATAGTTCGATAAAAACTCGATTGAAACTCTAAAATCCAGCTTGTGGCAACTATAATGACTGCTTCAGTAATATTTACATCATATTTTACTTGGCATTCTATTTTATTTTAACTTCTAAACAATTCTATTCTGCAATTTGTTGTTTTTTAGAGATATCATTTATAGATGTAAGGTCACATATTACTGGACTTTTAAAATTGTATGTTGAGCAAAATAGTTCTCTTTTTTTGTTAAAGTTAAAATTCACGTAATAAATAATATAAAAAAGCCAGTGGTCACCACTTTTAATATTTTTGTTTGAAAAAAGTGCTTTTTCATGATTTTTATTGGTCTTTGCTATTAAAAAAAAACTTAATAATACATGCTTTTAATTATGAAACAAATGCTCTTAATTCAAATATCCATAGAACCTGTAATATTTTTTTATTACAAAGGGTTACCAAACAAAAAAAACAAAGGTCGATTGTTCCTCTAAATGTGTGAACACGGAGGTGTACTTACAAGAAACTGCATATAATGGAACAATAAACAATAATTTTAGGGTCGGTGTAGCATTTAAGTTAATTACTTTTTGTTTGTATGTCAAAAATTTGACGGCGCCGTAGTAATAAGCGATATCTTCCATTTTTTTTTGTTCCCCTCCACGGGAAGGGCAGGAGGATAGAAATGCTCTGACGCATACACTGGCGCGCGCGATCCAAGTTATGTGGGACTCGTTCCGAGCCTACCAGAACCCTACCCACTGAAAACCCCCCTGTCGGCTCGTGCAATTTTTTGCCACTCAGCCTTCATCTGAGCGACGGCCAATTGGAGAAAGAGGCCGTGCAAGCGGGGCCCAGAAGGGGTCACCCGCTGGGATTTACATAGCACTGAAGGTGAATGCATAGCACTGAAGGTACTCAAAATGAAAAATAAAAATTGAATTAATTCAGATTTACGTTAGAATTAGAAGTTGCGGCCTGAAGGGCTTCGAGATCTAATGTTAATTGCATGGGTTCGCCAGTGTGCGCGTTTCTCGGTCTAGCGACTTTGAATTTCGAATCTAAGACAGGAGCAGTATTTGAGACTGAATCTCGAACTAGAGGATTGGGATGGGTTTCGGCGCGTTTGAAGAACGATTCTGAGAGTGTTTTGAGGTGCTGTTGCACTGAAGGTAGTTCAAGATCTCTGTGCAGGTCCGCGTTACGCACGTACCAAGTTGCGTTTGTGGCCTTGCGGCAGAAGAGATTTTGAACTACCTGCAGTTTGTGCATTGGCGAGGCATATGTCATGACGGGTCTAACGCAGACCTTGTAAAGCGTACGTTTGTTTCTGAAAGACATTTTTCTTTTTCTACCTAACATACTATATAGGCAGCTTAAGTAAAAACGGGCGAATTTCGTTACTCTATCGACGTGTGGCTTGAAAGAAAGCGTCTGGTCTAAGGTGACGCCTAAGTATTTAACACTGCGCTTCCTGGGGATGGGAATACCTAACAATCGAATTTGGGGATCGTTGTAGCGACTACGGACTTTGTGGTCGAATTAAATAGCAGAACTCTTTTCTGGGTTGACATCGATACGCCATTTTTGAAAACGAACACCGAGGGCGTTAACGGCCTTTTGGAGTCTGGTGATGTTATACGGGATCCTTTGACCTTTAGTGTAAAGGGCGGTATCGTCTGCAAAGAGGGCGAGTTCGACGCCTTTCAGCGGGATAGGGATGACGTTAGTGCACACGGTGTACAACAAAGGGCCGAGGACTGAGCCTTGTGGGACTCCAGCCTTTATAGGACGAGGCGCGAAAAGATGCCTTCATGTTTGAAACAAAACGTGCGATCTTTGAGGAACGACGCGATTATCCTGACTAGGCGATCCGGTAAGCCTATTTTATAAAGTTTATAAACGAGGCCGCTGTGCCAGACTTTATCGAAAGCCTTGGCTACGTGAAAGAAAACTGCGACCGTTTTGTTACGCCGCGGATAGAAGCCGTCGAGTATGTACTCGACGATTCGATGGACTTGCTGAGGGCAGGAGTGCTTAGCGCGAAAGCCGAACTGATGGGGAATGATGAGAGGATCGCCATTCGTTGGAAACAGATGGTTCCGCATTCAAGAGAGTATGACTCTTTCGAGAAGTTTAGACATGGCCTTGAGGAGGCTGATGGGTCTGTGATTAGCCGGTATATTCAGAGGTTTACCCGGCTTGGAAATACCTATGACAATCGCTTCTTTCCAAGCTTTTGGAAAGAAGCTGTGGTCAAAGCAGGCTTTGAAGATGATAGCTAACAAGGTAAGCATCTGCTGAGGCAGGTGCTTAAGTGCGCGGGTGGAAATGCTATCCGCACCCGGAGCCTTTTTGGATTTTTGACTTCTAATGAGAAGCAAGATTTCATTATTAGATACTGTGAAGGGGTCGGCGGTGATGAGGAGAGAGTCTCTGCGGAGAACTTCGTCCTCCACCGCTTGGATATGGGAGGGATCCGCGGGTTGCGTACTTGGCGAGCATTGTGAAGCAACGCTGTCAGCGAAGCATTCGGCTTTCTCTTCGATTTATCTTCCATGAAACGGGCCTAAATATATAATATAATATATAATTATATTATATTATAAAATATATAAAATATGGCCATAATATAAAATATATACGGAGTGTGTGGTAAAGTTTATAATTTGTTTATTTTTCAATTTTGTTGTAGCTATTACTTTTTGTTAATCTAAAATTAATAAATGTAAAAAAATTAAATGAACTTAATAGTGAACTACAGCTTTTTAAGTAGTATTTCTTATCATTTATATGGAACAAAATTACCAAAATCTATACTTTACCATCAAAATTCTAATAGCTGTAAAGGTGTTATCGCTTCGCATCCGTATAGCTGTCAATGGAAAACGGCTCTGGGACCCCGCGGTACAGGTTTGTCCAGTGTGGGGACCGCTAGTAAATGTATTTTGTATTTTGAAGCGGGTAGCAGCAAACTACCCGCTTCAATATTAAAAAGTTGTAGACTATCGCGTTGTCATAATATAGTTTCTCGTTCTATTTAAATATGTTTCAATAATGATAATGGTACGGTGTAAAAATACAGACAAAATCAGGTGAGCTCATGGGTTTTTCAGTAAATAAATGGGGTTGAGTACAGCTTGATAAAATAAATCCGAGGGCGGAAATCGAAAACTCGAATAAAAATTGATTTTAGGTTTCAATCAAATTGTGATTTGTCCTCAATGTGATTTTCGTGTTCAATTGTCCGTATTCCTCTTACCTAGATAGAACAAAATTCAACAGTTATGCGAAATGTTCCTTCACATTCTTTTTGTATTATTAGTTATAACTACGACACAAATAGGATTGCAATATTTTATTTCTAACGTTGACTAATACTTATTCTACTGTTCTTTATTAAATAGCTATTTATTTATTTTTCTAATTCAGTAATTATTAGGCTTTATGTTTGGCGCCCTCTACAATGCAAGCGAGCAATTAATGTAGAACATTAGCTACGATGCGATGTTGAAAGATTAGAGAAGCAGTGTATCTTGCTATTTAAATCGGCTATCCGCCACTAGATGGCAGTAAAAGTAAAAGGCATGTAAATTGACTCCCAAGTGCATGTACCCTGGGCGCACTCGGCGGAGGGTTAGGACGAGAATTGCTTGAGCGTTATTCGGACGATTCAAATACGTATTTGAGCCTGCACCAAATCTCCTGATTGTACCTGTTCTAAAACATAAACTGGGCTACTCAAAATTACCTCGACAAATATTTTCAAGGTTACTTAGTTTTTGAATGTGTTCTTCACATCTTTGTACAGTAATTAACCATGCAATAAATATTCCAATATTCATGAATCCTGAAAATAAACAATTATTTACCCTGAATGTTTCTAATTTAATATTTCTACAACCAAGTAAAATGCTGTTGCTATATGTTTTTCTATACATAAAACATGGAAAATAAAGAGCTTATCAACAATTTTATGGAATAAAAGTCTATGTTTAATCTTGTGAAGGTGCTAGAAGCATTATTGCTCTTTCAAGCATTTTTTATTAACGACGTAGATATTTGATAACTTATTTGAAGTTTTTAATAAAGTAACAGATTTGAATGAACTCGATTAGGACCAAATAACATTTTCTTATATTTTAGTCATCCAAAAATAAAAATGCAAATAATAAGATCATTATTATCAAAAATGTTTTTTGATAATAATGATCTTATTATTATCTATTGCTAATTATAATATTATACCATTTGTGTCCAGTCGATTATGCAATCTGTAATTAGTACGATACTTAAAATAAAAGTAATTGTAACATATGGTTAAAATAATTTATTGCGCAAAAGCATCCGAGAGCAGTAGCCGAACTGTCAGTTTATGAAATGACGCGAATTTTAAATATATTTTGTATTTACTAGTATTATTGCAGGAAAAAGACTTAGATTTCTTGAAACAATAATTTTGATTAGCCTATAACAATTTAATAATATATCTTTATCCTACCAAAGTTTTGAGTTGTCGATAATCTATACATGTTTGTGAAAGAACAGGCTAACTTTAAAAAAAAGTGCGGTTTCCGAAGGAATGCGCAGACGCTTGTTTGGTGTAAATAAAAAATATCAAATCGATTATGTAGAATAAAATATATTCAAGTATGTATACGATGCCTTTCACAAGACTCTAATTAAATTAAAACATTAATTACTAATTCATATTTTAAAGTCTTACAATCAAACATATTAAATATTCAAGTACTTTCTTAAAAGGAGATTCAAGAACATGGGTCTATGAATTATTTTATAGCATTAGACTTAAAAGAATCATGAAAATACACCACCTTTCAATGCAGATACCGAAGCTCTAGACAGCTAAAAAGCTGGCAGCTAAAACTAGACGCTTTGCAGAGGTACACCCCACAGCACAGCACAGTATCAAGGAAATACCTGGACAAAATGGAACGAAAGATTTCTAACGGTGAAAATATTTTAAAAATCGATTTGTTAGCTTAAAATTCTGTCACTATGTAATAAATACACAAACATTCTCTTATCTTCTTTTAAATAAATTGTATTGAAGTTGAAGTTATCAAATAGTATTAATGACAAACCAGGTGAAATACATAATTTTCACAACGCTCACGATTCGTTAACTACGGATAATCA
This sequence comes from Marasmarcha lunaedactyla, assembly GCA_923062675.1. Taxonomy (NCBI): domain Eukaryota; kingdom Metazoa; phylum Arthropoda; class Insecta; order Lepidoptera; family Pterophoridae; genus Marasmarcha; species Marasmarcha lunaedactyla. The sequence continues at coordinate 6,607,952 of OV281344.1, forward strand.
TCGGATCATCCTGATAAGACAACAACTTGATCAGCTCGGCAATCATCACTACTATTTTTTAAACAAGGGACGTTTTCACAAACCATCTTAAGGTTTCTAATGCCACGTATGTTTCCTGTCGCGAGGCAACCAGGATGCCAGCCGGCCTTGTGACATGACGACCGCTCTATTGCTAATTGCACAATTCAATGATTTTATAGATGAATTTGATCATGGAACGTTTGATGTTGTTGGTAGTATTGGAGTGTTAAGTTTGGGTTAAACTGAGAATCAAACAAGCAATTGTGAGGGTACAAATACCAAAAGATATATAGGCTTAATTATTGTTAATAATAAAATGAATACAAATGCATTAAGTACAAATGCATTAATAATATTGCTTATCGAACTACGTTTGCAAGCATGTTTAACAAACCATGCTTGGAAATTAAAAATTATATTTAATTACAAAATGTCGGTTTTTAATATTATCGTTCAATTTTGTCTTATAGAGAATAATCGAATTAAAATAAGTCAGCTTGTCAATGGAATCGATAGTGAATTACACACGTTTATGTAAACGTTCTCAATAGCTTCGTAAGGATTTAAAATTCTTGAACCACAAATGAGACTACGAAAAACTCGTAGCTGCGGCAAAAGATTTCAACGAACGTAAACGTAAAGATTCCTTCCAGGAAAGAACTCGTCTTATGCTGTTTATACAACGTGAAACATGTGTGAACGTATTTAATTAAATAATCAATTTTCATAATATACATCATGATAATTAGAATTTATAGGTTTAGAAACTGCTTTGTTGTGTTATGCATATGAAAAAATCTAGATTAACTAAATAAGTTAATATTAATAGCAACAAGAAAATAACTTGCGGCTTTCAAACTTTTCATGCCACTTAACGCTCACGCGCTTGCCAAATTGGCAAACAATCACCACTCCTTTCAATTAGTATTACATAACACACTTTTATACCCAAAACTCTCAAGTAGGTTAACTGAAGTCTAAAGTTTTATCATATTAGTATATATATAATCAACGTTTTCAAAGCGTTTTATGTAAATACAGATCGTAAAAATATTTCAATTTTGCATCATAATAGCAAGTTGCAGTAACACGACTTACGCAAAGTCTAGATTATAGGACTCGTGCAACTTGGCCTGCAGCGAGGACTGCTGTCGATAATATAATAAAAGCTTTGTATGATATCTATGTTTGTTTTCCAAAATGATATTTATAAACTCAAATCTGAAGAAGAAGTATTTTATCAGTTACAGTTAATTGCCTCCTTCAACTAGAAGATATGAACTAAATATAACATTAAAATACCGCCGGTGAATCAAAACTATCAAGACTTTTAATTCAAACAAAAATGTTATATGTTTGGATGTAACAAGAAAAAATTCATTCTTCGAAATTACAAGTACATCAAAAACACCTTCAGTAAATTAAGGCTATATACTAAGTTATATTGCTCCGTTGCTCGTGGGATGTATCAATCAAAATGCAATCCATTGTTGGCCGCATTAACATCAATCAGTTTTATTGGTTAATGATCAGTGCTGTTGTAAAACAATAAAGATTAATTAAGTTAACGTTTTTAAAGGTTAATTAGTTATTATATTTGTAACAGTAAATATAACGTACACACAAATCTTGAGTTTCCTCACCCTTGAAGGATTTGGAAACTTTTTGATCCTACTTTAAAGACCATTTTAGGTCTAAATTATGGACATTTTTTTGTTTCTTGAAATTTCTTGATCATTGATGTTTTTTAATCTTTGCCAGCTGGTACTGCTGGACCTCTGGATCACTCCAACTGTCTCCGCCAATGAAAGATCTAGATAGAGAATCTGCCGTGAACTACATTTGAGGACGTCGTTCAGTGCTCCATCTCCTGCCTGCTACGTGCTCCTCCACAATCCATCTAGATCCCAGCTCATCTATACTACACTTACGAGCAATAAATATTTCTTTATTTATTTTTCTGATTGAGTTTTTATGAATTGCAAACACAGATTATTTTGAGTATTGAAAATTGCCAAATTTTTTATTTTTAACAAGTTATCAATTCTAACATTTCTTTTTTCATTTACATGGTTGAAAAATTGGAAAAGTGTCGTTGTAAGCTCTTTACTAAGACTTTTATTGATATTTTTTTTTCATATTTATTTAAAATTTGTACAGATATATTTTGATTTTATTGAGCAGTGCATAAAGGATTATGAAGCAAATAAACACGAGGCTAACAATACTTTCAGATATGAATCGAAACTATCCAATGTCGTTATTGTTTTATACACAGCAATTACAATTTAAATTACGTTTCGATGAGTTGGGTAACTAATTTACTATATACTCTGTCGAAATCGAAATGTAAAGTAAACGTTCCAAAACCTGTATCGCTTGCACTGACTCTCCTTTCTATAAAGAAAGGAAAATATTAACACTCACATTGCAATATCAAGGTCATGCGTTCTGTGTTCTTTGAAACTGTTGAAGGTAATGTTTGTTTTTTATATCCGTCTATTGCCATCTACTGCTGGATAAGGACCTTCCACTGCGATTATGGCGGTACTGATTGAATTGCGCCCACCGCGGTTCTGACGTCTTGTTCATCATCTTCTAAAAGTTTATTCTTAGTTACATTTAAACCTCGTACGATCAGGAAGAAGAGATAGCTAGACGTATCGTGGACATTTTATTAATATTTATCATACATGATACTACAGATGTCGGTATTTTGGAGACCGAACAAAAACCTAATAAATTGGACTTTTACCATCTAAATTAACAACCATAAAGGCAATGATTAGCCAACCAATGCTCATGTATTTAAATGTGTATATCCGTCGTGCTCCATATACTCGTGGACGGCTATCTCACACCATTGCACAATCCTCGTTCGTTGTCTGAGTATAAGGTTCCCTTATATTTCGCTACCGTAAGGGGCATATTCTGACAGTACAATGCATTAGGTTGCCGGTTGGACAATGGCTGGAATTTTGTCGTTAAAGTATGAAGTAAAAATATTTTACTCTTATTATGCATTAAGTTTGTGATTGAATTATATATTGTAGATTTGTATTTATTTCATATATTTTCTTACTTGTATTGTAATGTGAATCCTCATGTTTTGATCCTTTAAAACTTTTGAAGAGTTAAAAAGTAATACTCGTTCACACTCGTCTGGTATCAACGGACGTGGGTTCAGATCATATGTAGTACAACAAATGGTAAAAGGTATTCTAAACAGTTCTTACTTCCAAGTCTCTATAGTATTTATATGTTCGGTCTACTTTAAACACAACAAATTCCGAAAGTTGCTACACAACCCAGAAACCCAGTTGCTAGTGGAGTTCGTAACCTTGGACTTTTTACTTCACCATGTAAACATTGTAAAAAGACCTTCATAATAATAACATTTGTTCTTAGTATCTACATAAAATTGTGAATGATTCTATGTGTTTCAAATAAGTTCAGAAGGATCTGTTGCAAGGATATACTTATATTTCTGTAATACATATCAATGAAAAATAACGTAGCCTTTGTAATAAGCCAAAAAATACTAATAAAAGTACCGCAACCATATAAGTGATATAAAGCAGGTACTTATACATTTGGATTAAAACCTCTTTATTAAACCGTAATGCATTTCAAAAACTCTTTAGTGAAACATATCTAAAAAGCGCTAAAATCTGCTCTTTACGCAAGACCCGAACGGAACTGCCGCACCAGAAATAAAATAAAAGGTACGGAAGAAAACTTGATATATAAGCTGCAAAATGAATGCAGAATTAAGTGACTAGTTACCAAATTAGGTACTATGTGGGGTTTGAAGAACCGGCGCAGACTCTCACACCCAGGTGACATAAGGAACCAACACGGTACCACATAGTATAGATTCTACAACTCGTAGCGCTAAGAAACACCGGTACTCACTGAATAGTCATGAAAAAAGAAAATTGAGATTCATTAAAAATCACTTATTTGCAGAGGTGTTTAGGGTAATTAATGATTAAAATGTCGAGATAAGGGGAAGGCAAAGTGTGTTTGTGTGGGAAAAAATTAGTTGTAAGTAGAGTTTAAAAGCTTAATTATGTAAACAAACCCCTTACTTGAGGAGAACGATCATCATAGAGATTCTTGAAAACACAATCAAAACTTTTACAAAGACTATTGTAAAATAAAATAAATAACACTAATGCGAAAATTTAAGTTTATACGTCTAGAATCATTGAAAAAAAGTTGATTGAAACTCGTTTGTAAAAAAAACCAGAACAAAAAATATAATATTCTTATCCCGTATTATTATGGGAAGTAGGAACGAGGAAGATGAAAATGGATGGCATATACCATGCTTTAATGGAGTGTTGTAAGAATTAAACTGTAAGAGAGATGTTTTTGAGAGCATATAATATAAATGTTCTGGAGAAGGGCTCATTACAAGCTCTACTTGGCCATCCAAGTTTCTTCTTGGATTTTCTGTTATTGCCATAGAACTTTACAAATTGTATAAAAGTTATATAGGTAATGATTAGCATCTAAGATATCAATAGTTTAAGGAACGATGGGGTTGCCATGTCAGTGTATACAAAAACCCCTAATAAATAAAAATAAAGATTAAAAAAACAAGACGAAAACTGTACAAAATCTATTGCAATAATAGACTCCGTAAGCTAGAAGATAAATATTTAAGGCATATTATTTTTTAAATTCACAGTTTCATAAAATTTTGTGTCATGATTTCAACACTCCTAGAAATTTCATAAACCCCAAAAATAATGAATAAGCACTGAAATATTTTGCTAATTCGGGAAACAGATCCTCTGCGACAATGTTCATGAATATATGCAAATTGCAAAAGTAAATTGCAAATTTATGATGTGTCAAAATTAATGTGCGTTTGGTTTATTTTTAATTTTAGATTAAGCAAGAAGTTTATTTTGGAATTATTGCGTTATTACTGTTGCGGGTTCTCAAGAGTTTTTAACGTTTTGAACATTTGTCTGAGTTAAATGATAATAAATTAAGTTTCATCGACATGAGGTTTAAGTAATTAGATAAAATAGTACTATGGCAACGGGTATCAAACACTAAACTTTTAAAGGCGTTCTTTGGACAAACAAAATGAAATGAAATCCCTACACTTAGTTAGTATTTTAATAATAAGAACGTTGTGGAATGTTGTAGTCTATTATAATATTGTCTACGCTACAGAGGACTTATTGGAAATTTTACTACAGAAGATAGGAAGAGGGTCATCTACGAGATTTTAGGTTACGATTTATTTTGCTTAATAATTTAATTATTAAACATTGCAACGGACATAAATCAGTATTTCACACACATTAAATAAAACTCATTCTTTGTAAGTTACCAGTTAGTAAGATAATACTAGCAGACACTTTCATTTCATTTTAATAGTATCAGTTACATAATCATACCCAACATTTGAAATAATACTTTAGTCTAAGCATAACAAAGTTTTGGAGATAATCGAACCAAATATTTGAAAAACATTCTTAGTGTTAGCGATCATTTCCCAAATTTTGACAAGATTTACTTTAAATACACTTTTTTAAGACATATGTTTGAGTTCTTATTGTTTTCAGAGGTTTTACTTAAGACTATAAATAACTAAGAAACTGACTAGTCCCAGTATCATGCAATTTAATCTTTGGCTGAGTCTTAGGCTGTGTTGGCGTGATATAAACACATGAAATCGGTTATCTTACGAGAAACCTTACGTGGGGTAAAGGATACTAATGGATGCTATTGAATTCACGTTGAGTAATTTAATGTCTCAATTGTCATAACTCGATTTGTTATGTGAATATTGAGGTAGTATAATAAGGTTTGATATGTATGTAGTCTCTGTAATTTTTTATTAATGTAGAGTGAATTTGTCAAAAGTGATTGTGAATGTCGATCGTAAGTTAAATCTCAAGACTATTCTTATTGCTTCACGCAACATGGTAGTGGATTTATTTGCAAATATATTTACAGGAAATTTCTAATTTTGTGCTAACAATTTCGCAAATTCAATAATGGAACAAGCACAAGTTAAGCCTGCATGACTTGTTGAGATTTTATGAACTTTTCTAGTTTTTTAAACATGAAATGACTCCGAATTATTGCTGTCCTTAAAATAAGGTAAAGAAGAAAGAGAAGGCGAATAATTATTTATTTCTTCTTACCCGCGAACCCAGACCCGGTCACTGAAACATCCATGAATTAAATATGAAACATTCCAGACAATATCATTCATAAAAAGAAGAATGCTTTAAAAATATACGAGAATTCAATTTTGTAGGTTTAACACTCAATTTAAAAAGTAGCCTACAATTTCTGGAGCGTGCGCCGCTGTACGCTTGTAATTCAAGTTTAGCAAATGTGGAGTCGGTTAATTTAACTTTACGTAATTATGAAAGTAAAAGAACTGTATAGATATTAGAAGTGGAATTAAATATTCAACCGACTGAGATATTATTGTCTACAATCTAATTAAGATTTAAAAAAATATATATGAAAGTTTGTGTTGAAAGTAGAATAATAAGAAGCTATAAATAATTTAATAAACTAATTATTATCTGGAACAATTAATTTAGCTACTTTTATTCTATAGAAAGTATTTTTAAATTTGCTTAAAATGTAAATAATATTGTAATTTCCTTGCCTAGCAGTTTCACAAAAGCTTATGACGAGGCTGACTCAATTAAAATAAAGTGTTAAAAATGTGACACTTTTAAAAAAATACAGACTTTTAAGAAGCTAGAGATACCGTCAACCAAAGAATACATTTTTCTACTGAGTCATATTGACTTATAAATCAGCCTCAAATTTAAAGCAAATGCAAATATTTATTTCTACACATTAACAATTACTCGTTCTTATTGACGTCAAATAAAACATGACTCTACCACCATTTTGGAAAAACCTTCGTGAAGAAAAACTAGCAAGAACCTTCACGGGTGAAATTTTTTCAGAATAAGTTTACAGTGTCTCTTTATGTCTATATACAAGAGACCTGATCTGCGTCCGGACCCGTTCGGACGTGTTGACGGTCGCTCCCGGCTGCCGAGTCACGATTGTTGTCTCACGACTTCTCTCGTATCAATACTCAAACGCCACTCTCAGATCCGTTCTGCGTCCGGCCCCGCTCGGACGTGTTCGCGGTCGCTCCAGCAGTTGAGTCACGATTGTCGTCTCACGACGTCAACTCGTAGCAATACTCATACGCTGTTAGCCTCTTTAGGGCTTACTCTGTGGCCGGTTTCGATCGGCTGCAAGTAAGTCGGTCTCTTGCACAGCAACAACAGAGATGAGCTTACCGCGGTCGATTAAATTCGATAGTGGTTCGCGAGGCTCGGGCTGTCTTTCTGGCTGCGTACTTGACGCTTGGCGCCTGTACGTAGTCAGAGACTCGCTCTGCGGCCGGCTCTGGCCGGTCGTAACGCAGTCAATCCCGCACTCTGTGCACCCCTCGCATTAAAAACCTCACCTCGGTGATTGCAGCAACAACAGGGTTGAGCTTACCGCGGTCGATTAAATTCGATAGTGGTTTGCAAGACTCGGGCTGTCTTTCTGGCTGCGTACTTGACGCTTGGCGCCTGTACGTAGTCAGAGACTCGCTCTGCGGCCGTAACGCAGTCAATCCCGCACTTTTAGTGCAACCCATCTTCGTCAGGTCTACGGCCGGTTTTTGTTGTCAATTTATTGACGACACACTCCGTAGTAGACTCGCGTTTGATCAGGTGGATACTTAACGGTGACAACTAAGCCTGATAGCGTTGCCCCGGTGCGCTTCCAAGGCCCTTCAGGCTGAGGAGAAACCGGCTGACCCGATCCTATTGCACTTGGGCCTTTCCCAGGGTGACGGTACAGTGCTGTCCGAGCTAGGGGCACCACTTCGCGTCGTCCCCAGCCCCCCTACCGCGGGTAGGGAGGTTTAGGTGCTAGGTTTGCTAGGGAACCTAGGCATTCTTATATATTTATATATATTATATATCGTAGGACCAAGCCCTCCCAATGGACCAGCAAAGCTTGGTAAACTTTGCTAGGTCGTTCGCCCAGGCGCTCGTTGCGTCCGGCGCCAGCATATCGAATGACATACTAACGCAGGCCTTACAGGCAACTATCGCGTCCCCGGCCCCTCAGGCCTCCGACGTCCAGACCCCTCAGGTCCACAGCTCTCCCGCGTCTCCTGCCTCGTCCGAGATGGACTGCGAATCGGTCGCATCCTCTCACGCGTCGCGTCGTAAGCGTACCGCTCCCGGGAGCGATTCCGAACCCGCGTCTGACACGTCGTCAGATGCCGTCACCTTAACCGGCTCTCCTGAGCCCGCCTTTCAACTTGTCGCCAAGCGCTCCAAGAAGCGCTCTAAGAAAGCTTCGGTATCTTCAATACCCGAGCCCTCCCCGGTGTCTTCAACACCAGCCCCCGCGCCGTTAAAATCGCTCGTAGTAACCGCGACTCCGTCGGTCACATCGAAGCCAGCGACGCGCTGCGCTCCCGTCCCGCCGAAGCCTCAGCTCCCTCCGCCCGTATTCCTCCGTGAAAAAGCGCGCTGGACCGCGGTCGCAAACTTGTGCAAAGAGCACAAAATTAATTACTTAAAAGCCGCCAACGCTGGCGATACAATCAAAATTCAAGTAGCGACCGTCGACGACTTCCACGCGTTTACCAGGTTACTCTCGTTAAATCAAATCGCGTATCACACCTACGCCCTCCCGGAGGAGCGTAAGATCCGCGCAGTACTACGGGGCGTCCCGTTCGAACTCAGTAACGAAGACATTCTCGAGGACCTTAAGTCTCAGGGTTTCCCGGTCACAGCAATGCACAAGATGCACTCCAACCGCGGTAGGCGTTTTCCTTTAGCTTTAGTAATCCTGTCAAATACTCCCAACTCGAAGGAGATTTTCAAAGAGGCTCGCACAATCTGCGGACTCTCGAACATCTCCGTCGAGCGTCCTAACCCCCGCGGTCACCCTGGGCAGTGCCACCGCTGCCAGCTATATGGCTACGCAGCGGCTAACTGTTCAGCTCCCCCCAGGTGCGTAAAGTGCCTGGATCCACATTTTACGAAGGAGTGCACTCGCACTCCCGAATCCACTTCCCCCCCTGCCTGTGTGCTGTGCGGCCAGTCCGGCCACACAGCTAACTACAGGGGTTGCCCGCGCGCTCCTTGCTCCACCACCAAGAGGGTCGCGCCTAAACCGGCGCCGCCGCTCACTCCTGCTAACTTCCCGCCGCTGCGCAACCGGGGTCCCCCGGAAGCAAAGCCCGTTCAGCCGACGCCTACTCCGGCTCTGTCTTGGAGGCAGCGTCCGGCCGTCCCGCCTACACGTTCCCGACCCATCCCAGCTCCCGTAGCTTCCGTAGGGCCGCGTCCCGCTCCGTCTTCTGCACCTCAGTCGTCGTTGGCTGAGGACATGAAGACTGTATTCGACGTCATCCAAAACGTAGACATTAATGAAATTTCCATACTCGCACGCAAACTGCGAGCCGCCCGCTCTCCTCAAGAGCGTTTATTTGCGTTAGCCGAGCATCACTCGCTCTTAAGTTCATTATAAATTTTTATTTTTGCATAAATTCGTAAATAAGTAAATTATAATGTCTAGACCCGCGAATCCCGCGTCCAGTCGTATCAAACCCAAGGGCTTATCCCTTATATCTTTTAACGTTCGTAGCCTAAGCACCAACCTTCCCGAGCTCAAACTGTTCCTTCAGAACAACGACCCAGACCTTTTACTTCTCCAGGAGACATGGCTCACTCCTAATCGCTCCAGGGGATTCGCTATTCCTAAATACGCGTTTACACGTAACGATAGGCCTAACTGCGACGGTTTCGGCGGCACCGCTATCTACTACAAAAGAGGATTCCATTGCTGTCCTCTCCCTACCCCTCCTCTCCTCAACATGGAAGCCACCGTATGTAGATTGGCTATGACTGGTCATCCGACCATCATCATAGCTTCAGTCTACATACCCTCTGGCACCAAACCTATCCGCAGCGACTTTGAGACCATCCTCGCCCTCGGCCGTTCAGTCATTATGTTCGGAGACTTTAACTCCAAACATACTGACTGGACGTGCCTATCAACCAACCAAAGCGGTATAGCTCTCCTCGACATCACCAACTTACTCGACTTAGACGTCATCTCCCCTATCACTCCCACTCACTATCCCGACAACCCGAACCACTCTCCCGACATCCTCGACTTTGCAATCGTCAAGCATATCAACCTCGACCTCAGGTCTATCGAACCGCTCGATGACCTAGGTTCTGACCACCACCCCGTCTCCCTCGTGCTAGGACCGCCTAACGTTAACGTCACTTCTCCTAAGACCTTTACCGACTGGAAAGGTTTTAAAAATACGATAGTTTCTGCCTTAGAGGCCCCAAACTCTCCGCTCGCGATCTCGCCCGATCAATTAGATAGCCCGGATAAAATAGATTCGTTAGTAAATTCTCTCACTGATGCTATCAACTCAGCCATCAGTGTAAACGAAAAGGTTGCTAAGAAAGGCAAACCCACGCTTCCCTTAGCCATTAGCAATCTTATTAAAGCTAAGAACGCGGCTCTCCGGAGAGCCAAGAAATATACCATGCCCGCCTATAGAACAGCTGCGAATCAGCTACAACGCAAAGTTAGATCTCGCCTCGCAGAACTCCGAGACGCCCAGATGAACGATCTCATGGCGAATATCTCCCCGTCCCACCAAGCGTATTATCGAATGGCCCGAGCCTTACGCGTAGACGCCGCCTCTCACGTCCCTCCTCTCACTCGTCCCGATGGCTCTATCGCCTTCGAAGACGAAGAGAAAGCCGAATGCTTCGCTGACAGCGTTGCGTCTCAATGCTCGCCCAGCACACAACCCGCAAATCCCACTCACATCAAAGCGGTGGAGGACGAAGTTCTCCGTAGAAACTCTCTCCCCATCACCGCCGACCCCGTCACAGTCTCTAATGATGAAATCTCGCTTCTTATCAAAAGTCAAAAGTCCAGAAAGGCTCCGGGTGCGGATGGAATTTCCAACCACGCACTTAAGCACCTACCTCACCAGATGCTTACCTTGTTAGCTATCATTTTCAATGCCTGCTTCGACCATAGCTACTTTCCAAAAGCTTGGAAAGAAGCGACAGTCATAGGCATTCCCAAGCCGGGCAAACCTCTGAACGTCCCGGCTAATCACAGACCCATCAGCCTCCTCAAGGCAATGTCTAAACATCTCGAGAGAGTCATACTCTCTCGAATGCGGAACCATCTGTTTCCAACGGATGGCGATCCCCTCATTATTCCCCATCAGTTCGCCTTTCGCGCTAAACACTCCTGCCCTCAGTAAGTCCATCGAATCGTCGAGTATATACTTGACGGTTTCTATCCGCGTCGTTATAAAACAGTCGCGGTTTTCTTTGACGTAGCCAAGGCTTTCGATAAAGTCTGGCACAGCGGCCTCGTTTATAAACTCTACAAGATAGGCTTACCGGATCGCCTAGTCAGGTTAATAGCGTCGTTTCTCAAAGACCGTACATTTCGATTTAAACACGAAGGCACGCTTTCTGCGCCTCGTCCCATAAAGGCTGGAGTCCCTCAAGGCTCAGTCCTCGCCCCTCTGCTGTACACCGTGTACACCAACGACATTCCCATCCCGCCGAAAGGCGTCGAACTCGCCCTCTTTGCTGACGACACCGCACTCTATACCAAAGGCCACAGTGTTCGGCACCTTGTAACCAGACTCCAAAAGGCCGTAAACGCCCTTGGTGTATGGTTTCAAAAATGGCGCATCGATGTAAACCCTGAAAAGAGTTCTGCGATGCGCTTCGACCACAAACGCCTTCGTCCCGATGGCGATCCCCACGTTCGAATGTTAGGCATTCCCATCCCCTGGAAGCGCAGTACTAAATACTTAGGCGTCACATTAGATCCGACGCTTTCTTTCAAGCCACACGTCGAAAGAGTTTCGAAACTCGCTCGTCACTATTTAGGCCGCCTAAATAGCGTGTTAGGTAGAAAAAGTAAAATGTCCTACAGAAACAAACGTACACTTTACAAGGTCTGCGTTAGACCCGTCATGACGTATGCCTCGCCAATCTTTGCCCACGCCAAACCCTCCCTCCTGCACAAACTGCAGGTAGTTCAAAACCTCTTTTGCCGCCGGGCCACAAACGCACCGTGGTACGTGCGTAACGCGGACTTGCATAGAGATCTTGAACTGCCTACAGTACAACAACACCTCAAAACACTCTCTGAAGTGTTCTTCAAACGCTCCGAAACCCATCCCAATCCTCTAGTTCGTGATTCTGTCTCATATACTACTCCTGTGTTAGACTCGAAGTTCAAAGTCGCTAGGCCTAGGAATGCGCAAGCGTACTCATCCACCAGACTGTCACGCGATCTCGAAGCCCTTCTGGCCGCAAATTCTAATTCTAACGTTAATTCTAACTCTAACGTAAAGCCAAATTTTAACGTAAATGCGAATTAATTCAATTTTATTTTGCAATTTCTTTTTAATTTTTGTTTTAATTATTGATTTTCATTTTGAGCACCTTCAGTGCTATGTATTCACCTTCAGTGCTTTGAGCACCTTCAGTGCTATGTAATCCAGCGGGTGACCCCTTCTGGGCCCCGCTAGCGCGGCCTCTTTCTCCAATTGGCCGTCGCTCAGATGAAGGCTGAGTGGCAAAAATGCACGAGCCGACAGGGGGCTTTTAGTGGGTATGGTCCTGGTAGGCGTCGGGACGAGTCCCACATAACTCTGGAATCGCGCCAGAGTATGCGTCAGGGCATTTTTATCCTCCTGCCCTTCCCGCGGAGGGGAACAAAAAAAAAATTATGTCTTTACAATGATATTCTTATCAGCATCTGTTAGCTCGGCAAGTCTCCCTCCCCCAAGTAGCCAAACGGCGAACGCCCTCAAACGGCCCCGTTCACAAGTTAACGCGGGATCCAGCCATCGCCCTCCTCAACCATATTAGAGGGAAGTGAAGCCTAGATTCCAAACTTGCATAAATAAACCATTAAAGTTTAGACCTAACATTTACCAATACGTAACGAGTATTATAATGGCTAAACAACTTAACTAGAATATCAGTCATAAGCGAAAATATTCAAATGTAGCAAAAATCTAATAAAAACGTCACAAATGGTAATAAAACTGTTCACACCATAGATTTACATCAAAAGCCCGCGGATTAATAAAAAACTAGATAAGTTTATACAATGACCGCATCGTGGTAGGACCTTGGGCGGCGAAAGACAATCAGGCAAATACAGTCACAGTATGAAATTGCGAAACTGCGGTGCATGCATCGGGACGGCGCAGACGGGAAACTTGCGAACAATGGTTCGTTAAAGACCTTTGTTATCTAAGAATTAATAATCATGTGAACATTCATAAAAATATCATATTAAATTATATTTTCAAATGAAATACTTTTCGTCATTCAAAATAATTATATGAACTGAAATTAATTAATAATTAACTACACTTGCACTTTTCTTTATGTTTTACTGTCAAGAATCCATTTAATCTATTCTTGAATTATTCACAGGCCATTAATTTTTAAATTATCTGCATCATCCTAGACATCTACCTATAAATGTAGTTTTTGTGTCTCCTAACACAAAAAATAATATATGTTTTACATGTTTTTCAACATAGACAGTTGCTTGTTATTGACGTGATTTAAAGGCATTGCTCATCCACTTTGGCAACACCTAGTTCATATTCTTTCTTTTATTTATAAAAAAGTAAATAAATAAAAGTTGTGTGCAAAGAAACGTTGGGTGGTCTTCAGTAATACGTAGTTTGTTTAACAAACATTAAATATTAATGTTCATGTCTTGCTTCTAAGAAATGGAGTAAACAAATTGCAAAGAATAAAAAGCATAACAATTTCGATTGTTTCTAATTTAAGAAACTTAAGGTTTAAAAATATATTTAAAGCAACTTAGACAAAGATACCTAGAAAATCGCTCGTCTGCAGAGTCACGTACATTACGAAAACTCCATCGCAGTCGTACATCGGTGGAAATGATCTAAAATCGTCTACGCCGTAACAGCCACGCGACTAACAGTAGGTATATGTTTCAAGGAGAAATTATATTGCAATCATAAATTAATTCCCTTACTTACATAGCGTTTCTCAATATTTTATTCAACCATTAAATGACTTTTACTGCTGGGGGCTTATAATAAAATTATATTTTTTTTGACTAAGTACGCACGTACGACGTAATGGTGTTTGTTTTGTTTTGAACTGTTTTTGTGATACTAAAGGAGATAAAAGGCAAGGAAAGCTAAAGCAAATAACAAAACAAGTCCAAGATTCATTAAAGTTAAGATTATTGATCACATACCGTTTACCTAATGTTTGATATATCAGGATTGACCTGTAAAACTGTAGAGACAAACAAGTATTGTTATTATACATTGATATAAAAATCTATATTAGAAATCTCAATCGAAAGCTGCGACTTGGGATGGTGATATTGATGATAAAAATAATTGTGGTGCTTCGGAAGAGGGATACTTTAATGAAAACCGAAACTATACAACATGTTTGTACATATTACGCCATCGTATCATTACTGGTGGATCTGGAAGCAGAAAGGGTATATGCAAGTAATATTCGAACTACCATAGAGCTTCGCGACGGCCATTGTAATAATGGCCCACAATGGCAATACAGAATTATGCTTTCGGTTTCGGTATGATACCAATTGCATCTTTGCAAAATTTGCCTGTTCACAAATGATGTACATGTATGTACATGAATAGAAAGATTACTTTCAAATACCAAAATTACTGGACAAATTTTGACAGATGAGAGCTCTGTAGATACATTGGATAATTTTATATGATTTCTATTAATTTGAAATTGAAATTGTTTGAAAACATACTGGTATAAGTTATTTAACTAGTAGTAGTAGTAGTATTAATTAGACATTTTTGGATGATGAGGAGGCCTTTGCTAAAAAAGGGGGTGACCAAAGATCAAAATAGGGAGGATAAAATCTTAACTAGCGTACATGACTTCTGCAAAATAAGCTGGATGTAATAGATTCGAGAAAAAGATTATTATTATTTTATTAAAGCATCCGAGACCTGGATGCTACACGTATCAGATACACCTTGATTGTCCGCTTTTTAATTTTTTTATCATGGTATTTATTCTTAAGTTTGTAGCATAACAAATCTCATCTTTTTTATACACAGTTATTAGTAATTTTTGAAAACGGTGAACACAATATTTTCAACATTTTGTTTTACCAACGACATGTTCTAATTTCGAAAAAAGATATATTCTACAATGCTTCATGACACAAAGTTAAAACAAAGGGAAAACATTTAATAATAATAAGATCCTCAAAAGGATGCTTGAGTAGTAAAGCTATACTTATGTATATATTAATTACCGAAAAAAATCTGAATAATTACTAGGTAATAATCTATTAATTACATCAACAGAGTATCCTTTTAAATGAAATCAATATTAATGGAGCAATTATTAAATAATAAAATACTAGAAATTTCGTAACACTTGAGGTATCCTAAATTATGTAGTATTAGATTGTTAAAACGTTATTTAGGTTGAGGCAAATTAAAAACCAAATTGAAAATAATACGTTAAGATAGATACGAAAAGATCAAATATAAATTTGTATATATTTTTTCCGACTTATAACAAGAATAGAACTTTAAAAGGAAGCCATTTTAATCATACAAACTTTTGAATTACCTAAAGAGAAAACATTATTTAATTAAAAAAGCCTTTGCAACAAATGAGGTTGATTGTACATTCCAGCCTAAACAGAACCGTGTGAAAATTCAGTTCGAACTTACAATAGATATAGAATCGCTCCCGTTACATAAACTAATGGCTTATTAGCTGATTCAGATATAGACCGTTTTGGTGTTACCTTCAAATCGGATCCCCTCGAAAGCGAAAGTGTAACGTAGTCCTACAGTAACGTCATTTTTTTTCATCGCTCCGTCGCTCTTACTGCATATATAAAGCGGGGCTGCAGAACCGCAAGCATCATTCGCAATCAGGACTTGGTCGCTTCAGTGCAACCTATAAGTGCAGCATCATGAAGTTTTTGGTGTGTTTATACATAACTAATAATATTATAATTATATTAATATGCACACGTAGTGTTCAATTTAGTGTTTGTGCCAGTGCTTACTTCGGATATTCTAGAATTAGGACTTCCTGAAAACCTCTAGTGACCCACTTTGGCAACTTGTGCAAGCAGGATATTGCGTATAGCTTTGTACGCTGATATTAAGTCGAACACTCATTAAATGTGACAATCTATAATAATCTTGTGTTCGTTTATGAGTTATGTCTTGTGCGATTTTAACAATAACATATTCAAATATGTTAGTTTGGAAGTTACTAGGACTAAATATATACATAAATGGACAAAATATTTAATTCAACGATTTTAAATTTGCCTTTTGTTACAGCTCGTGGCCGCCAGTCTGGTGGCTCTCTTGGCCTTCGCTCACGCTGAAGAAGCCAAGAAAGCAGAAAAAGAAGTGGCAGTGGAGGACAAACAGGAGGTGGCAGCTGACGACAAGAAGCACGAGAAACGAGGAGTCTTCGACATCGGATTAGGTTACGGTCACGGTGGCTTGGAAGGAGGTTTCGGCAGTTACGGTGGCGGCTACGGCGACTTCGGTGGTCATGGACACAGCCACACCGACGTTCATAAAACCATCACTTTGGTGAAGAACGTCCCCGTCCCCTACCCCGTAGAAAAACATATCCCCTACCCCGTTGAAAAGCACGTTCCAGTGCCTGTTAAGGTGCACGTACCTCAACCCTACCCTGTTGTGAAACATGTACCTTACCCAGTCAAAGAAATTGTCAAAGTACCTTATCACGTTCCCGCTCCCTACCCCGTAGAGAAGAAGGTGCCCTACCCCGTACATGTTCCCGTCGACAGGCCAGTTCCCGTTAAGGTATACGTGCCCCAGCCCTACCCCGTTGAGAAACACGTGCCAGTGCCCGTCAAGGTCCCAGTGCCCGCACCCTACCCAGTAGAAAAGAAAGTTCCCTACCCTGTCAAGGTCCCTGTGCATGTACCAGCTCCCTACCCCGTCGTCAAGGAAGTTCACGTACCAGTCAAGGTCCACGTTGACAGGCCCTACCCCGTGCATGTGCCCAAGCCTGTGCCATACCCAGTAGAGAAACCCGTACCTTACCCCGTGGAGAAGCCTGTGCCGTACCCCGTGAAGGTGCCCGTCGACCGCCCCGTGCCCGTGCACGTCGAGAAGCCCGTGCCCTACCCCGTCAAGGTGCACGTGCCAGCTCCGTACCCCGTTGAGAAGCACATCCCTTACCCAGTGGAGAAGCCTGTGCCCTACCCAGTGAAGGTGCCGGTCGACAGGCCCTACCCCGTGCATATCGAGAAACACGTGCCCTACCCCGTAGAAAAGCCCGTGCCCTACCCCGTCAAGGTGCACGTCCCCGTCGTCGTCCACGGTCATGGTCACGAGTATGGTCATCATGAGAGCTACTAAGAGGCTGCAGGAAGAAGAACGTCTGAATGTGATATAGATTGTAAGCTTAGCACTAAAGAAACCCGAACGCTGGCCGAGTAGCGCGGTCCCAGAGAGGATAGTGGCACGAACCAGATCCCTGGGGACCGCGCCACCCGGCCGGTGCGCGACCGCACTCAATACTCGAGGGACTCGTCTCTAGCGCAACTGCCTATTACCTGTTAAAATAAATTATAATTTACAAAGTTACCATTTCCTATTAAAAGTTATAATGTCTACAACAAAGACTTAAAAGCGCGGAGACGAGACCTACCAATATTGTTGAGATTCTCGCAAATCATACATGATCGGTTAATTGTTACGCGTTTAGTCCATTGAGTTGATGTACCTGTTAATTTAAGTCAAAGATTTTATTTTCATAACTGTTTGCGTGAATAGGTACCAAGTATTTTATACAAACTATCATGTAATAAAAAGGGCATTGCCAAATATTATGAATACGTAGTTTTTTTACCTGCTTGTTATTATAGGTAATTTAGAATGAACTAGTATTCTATCGGAGTCATGAAGCGTAAGATATTTGCGAAACATTTTTAATGTGACCTACATGAGTAGAGTATCGTGAGCGATTTCGTCGCCAATGCATAATCACTATTCGAACGTCCATTATTACGCATTTATGTACTCAGTCTGAAGTAGCACCCTCGTTTCGATCACAGAAAATGACCAGCTCATTACAGTAAACAAGTCGACAAGGCGCATGTACCGCGGGTTTCACCAGCGCAGCTCACGCTCTACAATAAATGAACAGTATGCTATCTTTGTTTTGCGTAACATACTTAATTTCAAAATCTGCGGCGCACGCGCTATAAAAACTCTTAATAGTGGTCAGCGCACTTAAAAATAAACTACTTACATGACCAACAAAGATTCTTACGTAATAATGAAACTCGACAGACATTCCAATGTTCTATGCATCTACAAATTACATACCCAAATTCAAATAAGCAAGAGAGTTTAATTAAATTTTTAATCAAATGTCTGTATTCAAGACTATTGTTTCGAAGCTCAAAAAAACTTGCATACAAATACGTAGTTAAATCGCAATCTTTCTAATTAGGCGTAACTAATACTTTGTCAACATCATTTTGTCGAATTGTCGTTACGACGAATTGCAAAACGCGTAATGTCCCGTTTGTACATGTATTAGGTATTGACAAGTATAGTAAAACACTAGGTTGTGCAAATTGCGTGTTTACGTGTTGTGAAATAATTTAAATATTAAGAACAGAGTAATTAGTGTTCATTCTATACTTGCTGCGTTTGTAATGATTTGTAAAAGTGACGAGGCCATACGTTCAAGATATACGTAAAAAAACGACAATGTACCTACATACAAAAAAAAAGTAAATCGCATTGAAGACAAAATTTATCAAATTAATGAAAAGGTGATAAATTCAAAAGTTCACAACTCTTACTGATACTTATTTTGCTTGATCACTGAATCATTAAATATTAATTATTATTTTTAATTTTGCCTTGAGCGTTAAGCTAGTTTAACTCATGTAATAATAATTTAGTATGTCGTACCTATTTGAAAGCTCAACTAAACTATATTATCCCTTCTAAACCCTTTACAAACCATGATAACTTACCATTGAAACAATCAGATAGTCACAAAACATCCTATGTAGCAACTCAGACGCATCACTCTGAATCTACGGACGAGCAACGGACCGAAACTACGATACTTAGCGTACGCATACTTCGTTACCTTAGTGACTAGTACTAGAATGTTTGACTTGAATATTATTGGCATAGTTCGTTTTTGTAGTTTAATTATCGGTCGTTAATTGAATGATTTTGATTAACTTGCATAATGAACAACTTGTTATTGGTGTTGTCATACTTGTCTATGCTACAATGACGGGCAAATGCTTTAGCAATCTTGACAAAAAAATTATTAACTTATACGATCACATAATATATCCGTTCCTAGTAAGGGAAATAACAAAACATTTTGATACCGTATTCGCTGTCGAAGAATTAAAGGGCCAAAGAACAAAAAATCGTGGATACTGCGAACCTTTTCCATTATTCCGAGGGTTCCTGACTGAAGTAAAAAAGAGATAAGTAAAAAAAAATTCGGTACTGTTATAATTGTTATTTAATTTCATTCGGACTGAAAATCGCCTTCCCCTTGGCTTTTATAAGTTAAAAATATCTTTTTCAATGTAGAGGAAATCACAAAAGGCACTGTTGGGAAGTCTGCACTAGAAGAGTGCCGAAACCAGGCGTTTGAGTGATAGGTTCAGATGTTTGGTTACGAGTTATGGGATTTTACAAACTTTTATGTGAGTATCTTTGCTCTTTGTTGCCAGCGCATTTTAGCCCACTTCACAAAAAACTATCTTCTTAACAATCTTTTATTTAGGGTTATATAGGAAATTCATTTATAAACTGACAAATTAAGAGTTCCATCGACATAATGAGTCACCTTGTTTTTTATTTTTTATTTATTATTTTCTCACTTTTCTTAACTGACAACACAAGAAAATAAAAACAAAATCTTTAACCACTTTCGAGTTGAATTTCAAGAACAGACAGTTCTAGAAGTAAATCTATACATTCCCGGCAGCACAAGCCGGACAGCGTTGCGGCTTTAAAATATCGCTTTGTTATGTAATTTTAGGTTTATCTTAGTTTAGGTTTGTAAGTTTATCTATTCATTCATCATGAACGCTGGACTGAAAGTATCCATTTAAATTGAGGAAATAACGACGTGTTTTGAATTCAATAATGACTGATATAGTAAAAAAAGTTTATGTTACATGGCTTAATCAAATTGAAGGAGTATTAACTGAATAAGTGTTATAGAGAAATCAATACGCAAACGCAAGAGTTACAAAAAATGGGTGCTAATTAAACTGACTTCTTTTTATTAGCATTATTGGCCTCTAAAAGTCTACATTGCCTTCTAAATTACTAAGTCAGCCACAATTTACAAGCGTCTGATAGATACTATCTTTGCCACTAAAATAAAATAAAATAAAATTTTAAATTACTATACAATTTCGATTAGGGCGCTTCGCCCGTACTCCCGCACCACGCTCGCTTCGCTCGCTTGGCTCGTGCGAGCGATTAATTCAGCCTAACATTAACCTAACCTTTAACTAAATACTACGCTACTAAATACTTTCTATAGAAAATTTAGTAGGTGTTGCAAAAAAGACGAATTAGTGTACTAGAGGCTATCTCATTTTCCCGTGGCTTAGTTAAAAAATTAGAATTTTGATCACATGGCCAATACAGAAATTTGTAACTTGACTTATAATTTTCCAAAAAAACATATTAGTTATTAGAGTAATTTTTTTATTTTTTTTTATGCCTTTACGCCGATAAGTAAGTTATAAGTTAGTAATTAGACTTTACATTACTTTAATACTTTGAGTCCTTAAATTAAAGCTTTACCCAATTGGTTTGCATTAATAATAAAAACATTACATTCATAAAAGTTCAATTCAAATCTGATTGAAGCATTATATCAATAGCTTTTGGTTACTTGCAAAATAATAAACGTTGACCTTCGGACTCCGATAGCTTTGGTATCAAAAGCTTTTGAGGTCAGCGACCTTTAGCAAACGTGAGCTTTCGCAATTTTCCGTTTAAGCTGTTTTTGTTTCGACAGAAGTTCCCAAAAACTGGTTTTAGTCACTTTTCTTCACACAGCTTTCCTTTGGCTTGCTGAACTTATAAGGTTCTGACAATTTTGAGATTTTCAAAGTATATCTGTTTATATATTTACATTCATCGGTTAAACATACAGACCAATTACAACGTTTGGAGCGTGACGACCGTTTCGAAACTTAACTTCAGTCGACGGTACAGACAGCTTTAAAAAAAGTTCGGCCGTACTTCAACCCTAAACAATATACAGAATATTGCTTAAACAGTATATTATAGCCCAGGTTTGATCAAGTATGGAGCGCTGCAGCTTACTTTGGGATGAGTACAACAATTATGACAGGTATGAGACACTGCCAAACGAAGAGCCATAGACTCATTGGTCAAAACAAAGTCTGGAGCATCGTCGCAAAGTCGCTAATCTATTGTTTATACAGAAAGCACATTCATTCATTCACAGAATCAGTCGATCGAACCCTCCCCCTTTTTACACCGATCAACCAGGCGCAGACAAAAGGTTCACCCGATTATAGTTGGCGTGCCGAAAAGTCGAAAAACCGTTTCTACAGCTCATGTTTAGTTCGTGTCACTAAAGAGTGGAATGATCTATCTGCGTCTCTTTTTCCACACAAATATAACCCTGGGACTTTTTAAAAGTTTAGTTTACTTAAGGGCGAAAGGTACCTCTTTGACAGGCGTGAGCCATCTTTTTCTTTATTACCACTTTCCAGTGAGCTAGATGGAAAAAATCGAGCTTGTTTACTGAATTTTTTTTCCTGAATACAGTTTAATTATATGATTAGGGTGTACAAACCGCCAAAGTAAAGATTAATACGAACAGCATTCATGGGACAAGTTTGTATAAAATCCATAATGTTACAGGCCTCTTTCTCCAATTGGTCGTCACTCCGCTGAAGGCTGTGTGGCAAAAAAATTGCACGAGTCATTCAGGAGGTTTTTAGTGGGTAGAGGCTCTGGTAGGCTCGGAGTGACGAGTCCCACATAACCTCGATCACGCGCGGCGAGGTATGCCTAAGAGCATTTTGTAGATCCTCCTGCCCTCTTCGTGGAGGGGAACAAAAAAAAAGCTGAAGTTCAATCAGGTCAAACCAAGGACACGAACTATTGTTGCTCTTTATGTTAAGTACCAACTAAAACTTAATTCATAAAAATATCCCCAGTAAAACAAAACAATCTAGTCTATATGATACTTATATAAATTATTTATAAACACGTTTAAAAAATATACAGTTGTCGTTAAATGTCTATCCCTACAAGGAACCCAGGAGCTCTGGTATAGAAGACAAAGCTGCGACTAGACCACGAGGCCTTCGAGAACAGTCCCTGCACAAACAATACTAAATCAAATCGGGCAAAGCCATCAAAATGTTAAGAAACTTAATCCTAACATAAATATCTACGTTAAAAAGTTGCAGTTAAAGAACAATATTATTGTTTAAATATATCAAGGTCAAAAAATGTAACAGTTATTAACATACGCATAGTATTTCCCCCACGACCATTATAATACCACACAATGGCTATTTACAAGATATTACAAAACTGAACTTAATCTGTTTTGCCCTACAAGCTTACTAACAAAAAGCAATAAAAAAAACCCTACCGTCATTCATATAGAGTTGCATTTCTAAAAATCGTGGAATAACATGGATCGCTCGGTATAACATCATAACCTAAATTTTCAAGATTCCAAGGTCGCGATCAAGACATTTAAGTGAAAGTGACAGTGAATCAAAAACGAAAGTCAGATACGTCATGAAAGTGAGATAAATGTATCGGGGAGCTGGACGTCAGAGTTGATACAGATGTAAGACATTTTATTGGTCTCCGTCAATGTTTAAAATGAGATGATTAGAAGAGTTTATCATTAAAGGTTGTTACTTTTAAAGTTTACCGTTTCTGTCATGGTGGTAAGTGTGATACGAATGCCCGTAAAATATTTTTCTATTTTATAAAAGGAACAATGGACTGAGCTTATAATCGTAATTTATGTAAGTACGCAAATGTATGGCAAGACTGAAATTTAGGAATGTTTACCAATCTTACGCTAAAGCAAATATTTTGTACTAGTTATAGAAACAAAATTTAATTATTGTAAAAATTCTGTCATAGTTTAATAATTGTAAATAATAATCAATACCCAGACAAACACACCAACTGTATTGCCCCAAAGTAAGCAGAGCTTGTATTCTGCATGAGCATACATAATAAACACACAATAGCTATAATTGGGAACACCCAAAAATTCCGAATAATGTAATTTCGAATTCGAATATTCCGATTTTTGAAATTCCGAATTAACAATCCCGAAGAGTCTTAATTCTGATTATTCAAAAACACGATTCTTATTTTACCGAAAATCATAAATCCGAAATTTTTATTTTCCGACTTTCGTTAGTATGAAGAATTAAAAACCCGCTGTCTTACTAGTCCGAAATATGGTATTCCGAACTTTAATTTTCCGAAAATTCAATGCTAACATTCAGATTTTGTATCTAAGGGTGTTACATCGACCCGTCGACGTCGATCGACGGATGATCGATTGGTGTGTTAATACCCTTAATAATCACTGGAGGGATATCAGCCTCTGCCAACTCAGGAGTGGCGTCAGACAATTGTAGGCCATCGCGCCTACTACGGGTTGGCAGAGTACAGATACCTTCATATAAATTTATAGGTGCATGGGATTATTTTACTACTATTACCAACTCAGGGGTGGCGTCAGACAATTGTAGGCCATCACGCCTACTACGGGTTGGCAGATTACAGATACCTTCATATAAATTTATAGGTGCATGGGATTATTTTACTACTAAATTACCAACTCAGGGGTGGCGTCAGACAATTATAGGCCATCACGACTACTGTGACGTCGACTGCTCTGTTCTGCCATCGATCAACTGGTGTGGTAGAAACCGTCGAAACCGTCACCAATAGATCGACCGTCGATCGAAAACGGGTATATTTTCAAAATTATAATCTAAATCTCCTGTCACACAAATGAAAATTCACAAGGCACATTTTGAAATTATACAAATTAGGCGCGACGACGAGCGAAGCGAGGAGGAGCAGTCAGTCTGTATGTAAATAATGCAGCGAGCGTGCCGCGGCAGCGGCCGGCGAAGCGCCAAAAAGGAATTTTCATTTCAGTACATAACCTATATACTCAAGTAATAACTCGGTATAAAAAACTAATTAAAATTTCTCATTTCCAGCTGACCACTTGAATGCTCGAACGTATAAATTGATGTGCTCATGCAGTTTTAAAAGGCGTTTGTTATTGCAACTAATATTATTCGGAATTTTGATATACGGGATTCGTATTTATGATATTATGGATTATTGTTTATTTGGATTTTTTATGGTTCGGTATTTTCAAATTTGACATATTGATTTTCGTAACTATAAGCATTTGGAATTATGAAACACGAAATTTTTATTTTCGGAATTATGAACAATTCGGTGTTATAAAATTCGGAATTTCGAAATTCGTGATTATGACTATCGGAATTCAGTTTTTCAGATTTGTGTAGTGTACCCAGGTATAAATATTAATAACCATGGCAACAAAATTCCTGGAGTCTACAGTATATAGACCACAAACTTAGCCAAGAATGATCATAAAATGAACTGGGGTCGGTCGAAACTCAGAATATAAAAGCTTATTTTTGGAATAGGAAATATGCATGCTATGTTCATAAATGTCTTTTTTGTAAATGTATTTTTGTGATATGTTTTATAAAGTTTTACGTAGTAGCAAACACAACACAAGCCCCCTTGAATATCAAGGGCCGTCATTGTGTGAATTCAACCATTTGAAACAGGTACGAACCTAATTCTTAATGGTATATCAGATACCTACCTAGATACCTACATTTTTTACCTACCTAGATACAAATGCAGCAATTAAAACCTCTACGATTCTACTTGTAAAATAACGCCATCTGTTGCGTTACCTCTGCACTATTAACAGCTGACCACACTATTAAATTTGCAGCAAAAAGTGAATGGTTAGGTGTGCTATACGCTATAAGGCACAAAGTCGAAAAGTTTCTCACAGTTGCCACCTAAGAAAACTTGTGGCGCTAACGTCCAAAAATGAACGTTGAATCGAAATCCTTCTCTAAGTAGAAATTTAAAGGTTGTATTGTTCGTAAAATCTATCTTTTACTTACCTTATTTATGTAGCTGTATTATAGTGGTATCTTACCTGAAAACAAAAAAGGTGCATTAGTTAGAAATTGTACGTAAGTAAGTTACACACACAGTACAAATATGTTAGTGCATTAAAAGAAAAAAGACAAATTGACGAGATTGTTTTACACATTCAAACTTAGTACGATTAATGCATTACCACTTCTTTTTATATACTTACTTATACTTATATACTTCTAAAAATTCTAGCTAAAAAATAAGCACTGATCAAACAGTTAGTTTCATAATTGCAAACTATCTTCGTCAAAATTTTCGTCCGCGTGGTTTGAGTGAAGTCCTACCATAGATAAGATAGGCAGCTAACAGACAGGTGGACAGCTTTTAGAGAACAGAACCCTAAGTTGTATGTAATGCCACCGAAGAATACACCGCTTATAGATTTGGGCATTGTTTTAGGCTTTTATGTAAAAGAGGGTTATTTTAATAACCAATTATATAAAGGTTCTTAAAGTTTTTACATTAACAAAGCCTCATACGTCACCTAAACAAATATCATCCCAGTTTTGCAACGCGTGCTACTGCGTCTTACATCTCAATCTCGCTAGGTTGCGCTCTGGTTGCTGCGCAGACGCAACTGCAGGCGTTACACTATATAACACTGCGTCATGTTCTGTCATACTATGCAATACATTGTCTTAGAAAATGAGGCTTATTTGGAGGTGATGATCGAAATTAAAGTATTAAGAATGTAAAGTATGAGATTGCGTAGCTTGCAGTTTTTATAATTTATTTAGAGATCAAAATAGATGTGATATTAATGACGACTATTTATCAAACACAAATCCAGTTTAACTATATAGTAAATTCACTTTAAAGAGAGGCCTAACATAACCTGTAACAATGAGATGGTTACGGAACTACGTAGAAGAATTCTGATGTTCGGATAATCAATAATTCTTGCTCTTCTTTTATTTCATAGGATACAATAATAATAAATTTCCAGACTAATAACCAACTATAAGGCCCCAGAGCTTATGTTATGGATGACCATACAGTGAACTGGGGGGAACCCAGAACAAACACACGTATTTAAATAACAAACAACAATGACCCGAGAACAAACGCCTGTTTTCAGCACACAATTGAACGCCCTGGCCAGGAGTTTTTTTTTATTTAATTCACAGAACTGGTACGTAATATAAATCATACAACTAAAATACATGCTTCGAACAGTTTTCCTAATTATGACCTTCTATAAGTGAATCTAACAGTACAAGATTTAAATATACATATATAATAACAATAATGGTTAACCCGTTCAAGCTATAATGGAGGGAAATCAGTACAAAAAGTTAAATTAATGAAATTTTAGTGTAAAGTAACTAGTGTGTGCCAAAATACATTTTCAGTTTCTTTTTTAACGAGGCTTAAATATATCTGAATAGTTTCTGAGACAATTGGCGAGATGAAACATACGGTGCAGTGGAGCATAGCTCCCACCATTAGAGTTTACTTTATTTACATCGAACACTTTACGATTCAGCAGTCTGCTCCCTAGACGTGGAGCAGCTATATTTATTTGAGATATAATCTCAGTGCAATCTATTTCACCGTGAATGACCTTGTGTAAAAACATTAAGTCCAAGGTTTTTCGTCGTTTGTAAAATGGGGTGACTTTATAATGTTTACATCTCTCCTCATAGGAACGCAACGACCTACATTTATAATTGGAGAAAGCTAGATGGTAAAGGAATTTCTTTTAAACCAAACAACAAACTTGATAACTAGGGCTCCAAACTTGACTGCAGTATTGTAGGATACTTCGTATCAAACAATTATACACCGATATCGTCAAAGTTGGATCCCTAAATACCTTCATCTGACGCGTTATGAATCCTGATAGTTTATTTGCCTTAAGTGTGATGCTCTCGAGGTTACTTTTGAAAGTAAGAGAGCTGTCTACCGTCACACCGAGATCCCTTATGACGGAAGCTTCTTTTAAAGGAAATCCATTAATACTATATACACATGGTGCCGAAGTTGTCTTTCGTGTAAACTTTATCTGATAAAATTTTTCAGGATTAAGGATCATTGAGTTCTTGAAACACCACTCCTGTACTTTCTCGAAGTCCATTTGCAACTGACAAACATCTTGGATCAAAAAAATTGTCCTATACATCTTTAAATCATCAGCATACATTTTAAAATTGGGCGTTATTACTTTTCCTAGGTCATCTATATATATAAGAAAAAAAAGAGGACCCAAATGTGAGCCTTGAGGAACTCCTGACGGTATAAAAAAGACATCCAACGAAAAATTAATGACTGTCATTTGCGCTCTATTAGTCAAATAAGATTCGCACTAGTGTAAAAGAGAACCATGAATGCCGAATACTGATAATTTGGTTATGAGCGATTGATGATGAACGAGATCGAAAGCTTTACGAAAATCAGTGTATAAGGGCATGATCCTCTAGGCCTTTATCTAAAGCGTGGGCTTTATCTGTAACATACTCTATCAAGTTTGTGGCAGTCGATTTACCAGGTCTAAAACCATGTTCATGTGCCATGAGTTGTGTTTTGACATGAGCGTAAATCACTTGCTGCACGAAGGACTCAAGTATTTTTGCCATTGAGCATAGCATCGATACTGTTCTATAGTTCTCAATGTCATTCAGGTTCCCGGAGTATAGGAACCAAAAATGCAGATTTCCATACCTCAGGGAAAGTTCCAGTATAAAGTGAAGTATTAAATATTTTTGTTAATGGTACTTTTAAATGATCTACGCATCTTTTTTTAAATCGTAGGACCTGGACCTGGACCTTTCTACGTATCAAGTTTTAAAATATAATTCTTCACCTCTTCTTCCGTGACCACTATTTGAGAAAGAACCTGTTTATCTTTATAGCATTCTGTGTTATGATTTGTGTGCTCTCTTATGTAAGAGTCTACTACGTACACAGATTTGAAAAAAGCGTTAAAAAGATTACTTTTATCCTGTCCGCCTGTAGCTCGTTCACTTTTAAAAACATTTCATTGGGTATGTTGGATTCCTCATTCTTCTGCCTTTTAATGTACGTCCAGAAGAATTTAGGATCGAGCTTCAGAGTACCGCTGATTTCATTTTAAAATTTTTTAAACGGCTCATTGATTAATTTGTCACATCTATTTCGTAAACAGTCAAACTCCAATTTGTCACGTGGGTTCCTATATTTTTTTAAATTTGAATGAATTTTAGCTTCAAATTTAAAAAAATTTGCCTTAATTATTGCGTTATTATACCAGGTAGGATACTTTGCTTTACTTGGTTTTCTTAGCGGGGTATGCTTCCTAATTATAATAGATATATTTAAATAAAATAATTTTACCATTTCATTAATGTTGCTCGTATTATTTTATATAAGATTCCAGTCTAAACTATCTAATTCATCAATATTTGCACTATAATCATTCAACAAGAAATTTAATTTTGGTTTAATCTTGGGTTTAATTCCGTTATTACTAGATTTTATTTGGTCTATAAGTTAAGCAGGATGGTGATCATCCGTTGGCACCAATGCGTCGTTAGAGCATGAAACTTTAATTTGCATGTCAGCGGTACCCAAAACCAAGTCCAAAATTCTTCCATTTTGTTGTCTATTTTATTTCATTGAGTTAAGTTGTTGAAAGATACGAAATCAAGGAAGTCTTTTTCTAAAGTATTGTAATTTCTACTTTCAATATGAAAGCTATTTTTGTTTTCTAAACTCCAATCTATGTCACCAAAGTTAAAGTCACCTAAAACTAAGCTTAGATAGTGATTATGAACTTTATTTGTTAAAACGTTCGTTATGTTAGAAAATAATATATCGGTATATTTCTTACTTATCGGAGGAGGGACATAAACGACACATTTTTTCAGTGCCAGACCAGCATTATTCTAATTAGATACCCATAACTCTTCGCATTCAGACTCCCAGTCTTGACGTCTCGTTGCTTCCAGGTGAGATGATGAAGCAAGTAACACACCACAACCGTCTTTTTTTGTACGATTTGACATAGTTGATGAGCAATCGCGTCTGTGTATTGAATACCTACCATCTACCAGCTCTCCACCCAAAACCGTTTCATTATGCCAGGACTCAGTGAAAATTAATAAATCATAATCCTGCTTTAGAATAGATAATTGTAGTATATCAGTTTTAGTTCTTAAGCCTCTCGAGTTTTGGTAATAACAATTTGAATCGAATTTTACAAACAAATTACACAGAATCGTCATTTTAGAACTAACTACCTAAATTTTGTTGAGACTAGCTTCATCTCTAATACATGATGCTAGCGAGCGCTCGTCTTTACGAATAAATATCCTTCCGTTCTTAACCCAAACAAAGTCATATTTTTTTTCTGGGGCCCTAATTCTTGCAGCAGCATGTAAGTTTTTATTCTCTGGTGATATTTATGTTCAGTGATAAATATGGGTTGAATCTTGCCTTGTAAACCAGCATGAGATGAATTAAGCTTACTTTCATTCTTTCCGTTAAACGTCTTGACTGAATCCAAAAAGTTATCACGTGCCCGCGGGCTCGCGAGTTTGACAACTTTGTTACGAGGTCGCTTGACGTCAACATTTATTTTAGCCACTCTATGGATTGCAAGTATATCCTTTTCTAATATGGGGCTATTCACGGTCTTAGAGCTCTGAGTGATGACGATGACAGGTTCTCATTTATCTGTTCTGGAACAAACTGTGTTTCCAGATTACTCTCTCTTGCCTGTTGTTCAATATATAACATTTTAGTACTCAGTTCATTAGTTTTAGATTGCAGTGTCGCGTTCTCTAATTCAAGACTGGCATTGACCTTCTGCTCGGTGGTTGCGACTTTATGTTCATCCTGCGGATCTGAAAGGAACTTAACCAGATTCGATACATCATCTACTTCATTTTTAAGAGTAGAGAATTTAGTTTTTAGGTTCCTTAGGTCATTCTGTACCTTGCCTAATATGTCATTAAATTTATCAATAACTATTTGTTGAGCATCGAAGCGTTCCGTCAATTCCTTCATGAGATTGCGTATTTCATTTAGAATTGGACTTTCACCACTACTGTGAATGGAAGGAGAGATAGAATCCTGTGGATACCTTTGTGCCTTCATCTGCACAGGTGTGTTTGAGTTATACAATTTTGGACG
Source organism: Marasmarcha lunaedactyla (assembly GCA_923062675.1). NCBI lineage: Eukaryota > Metazoa > Arthropoda > Insecta > Lepidoptera > Pterophoridae > Marasmarcha > Marasmarcha lunaedactyla. The sequence goes on from OV281344.1 coordinate 6,638,493, forward strand.
AACTGCAACGCATGTAGGGCTTACCCATTTTGAGTGGGAGGTTGAGACTTCGCTGTACTTCACGCAGTCCTGGTGATATTGATGAGCACAACCGCTGTTCGTGCAAGTTACATGCTCAGCAAAACATTTTAATTTATACAACTAAAAATAAATCAAGGAATTTCAATTATAACAATAATTTTGCTTATCAAAAACAGATATCTACATAAAACCAGTAAATCAAACTAGCAAGCCAACCAAAATTATTTAAAAAAAAAATGAAATAAAACAGAATACCAAGAAATTAAAGTAAGTGCACTTAACAATGAAAATGAAATAGTAAAATCTTGTTTCCAGTATTTCGATAGAAATTAAAGAAGATTTACATAAATTATACTCCAGTTACACTCTACTTTTACACATTAAAAAAACAGTAAAATAAAGAGTAAACTTATATTCTAAAATTTAATTTATGTTGTGAATGGAAGAAGCAAAATCAAAGTGTTTTTATCTGTTTCAAAATCATTCAAGTTTATAGGTACAAGATACAACTTTAAATTAAATTATTCTAAAATTACCTATAGTACCAAACAAGTGTATTCTGATATATAAATTTCTATATGTACTATATAACTTAATAAACCGTGTTATAGGCTCAGGACAGGATCATATATTATCTTGTTTTTTGTAATAATAAAAGTCTTAAAACAATATTACCAATTACTCAAGCCAAAAACATTAAACTAAAGCAATATTAACTGTTCTTTTAAAATAGGAAATAAACCAGAAAGCAATTTTATAAAACCTTGAAATAATTTTCTATATACTCAAGCCTAAACCTTAACCAATAGGAACTGTTTTATTAAAATAAAAATAAAATAAAAACAAAGTTTAGGACTTGAACTTGGGCGTGTGAGGCAGGGTTAATATCCACTTCGCCATTCGGCCTTCATCATCAACATCATTAAAAAATTGGTATAGACGGAAGAGCTATAGTTCACAGCTCAGTTTAACCATTTATTGAAAATAAAATTCATAACAGAGAATTTAACTATTATTTAAAATCACTTTTGTTTTACACTGAGTGTCGCTACCGTGCACGTTTTATATTGTACGCAGATGATACAAAAATTTACATGAAAATAAAAAACATCGCTGACAGTCTAAAATTATAGGAGGATTTGGATAGATTGTCTGAGTTCTACACTAGTAACCGCATAACAGTTAATGTAAATAAGAGCTCACATATCACTTTTACACGAAAAAATAAAAAGCTTCAGACTACATATTCTTTCAATGGACTAGAAGTTATTAAAGTTACTCCTGTTCGTGACTTGGGGGTGGTCCTTGACATGGAACTAAATTATAATGAACATATTACACGTATTGTAACAAAGGCTTACAAAAACCTAGGATTCTTGTTGAGGACTGCAGCTCCTTTTTCTGATATTATTTGTTTAAAAATACTCTATTATTCATTCGTTCGAAGCATGCTAGAGTACTGTAGTTCAATATGGAATCCTCAATACGTTGTCTATAAGAACACAATCGAAACAATTCAAAAGAAATTTCTTAAAAACTTGAACTATAGACAACAGGTGATACGTATGAAATATCCTGAAGCTTGTCAGCATCACCATCTGCTCGCACTGGAAAATCGTCGTTGCTTGCTGGACATGCTCTTTCTGCATGGTATCCGCAATAATGTCGTAGATTGCAGCGAACTTACTTGCCTATACCTTGCGCGCTCCCTCTACCAGAACAAGACACACACATATATTTCATCCACAACACTCAAAAACCAATTATACACAAAACTCAATTATCACTAGAATGCATAACACATACAATAAAACATTTGCACAAAACTCAGATATATTCCATGGAAGTAGGGACAAGTTTAGAAAAGAAATTATAACTTACTTCAAAAGTTAGTACTTGTACAATTTTCAGTTACTCTTGGAACACACAAACACGCACTTACTTACAATTATATACATCCATACATTACACACTACACCAGAGTCAATAATATGTCTTTGTATTTTGATTAAATATATTTTGTATTGCCTCTTTTTTTCGATGTTTGGGCATGTCTTATTATTGTATGCAGTTTAATGATGTTATAATTTTGAAATTCATTCTTTGATTGGTATTGCTTCTGTTTGTTATCATTATTATTATTTATAGGTCCTATGAAACTGCCATTTTGCCGTACTGGCAATTTCAAATGAAAATATTTTTTTTTTTGACTGATAATTCTAATTTCAAATTAATTTTATTTGACAAACATGGAATTCTTTTTCTAAAATCGTCATTTGTTTAATAGTTAGTGTTTTGTTTTCAACGCATTCGAACATTTTTCGTCATCATGGATAAGTTAAAAATTCGAGTTATTATGGAGTATGAGTACCGTCGTGGCAGCAAAGCGGCACAAGCGGCACGCAACATCAACGACGTTTACGGAGCGAACACTACAAACGAACGCACCACCCGTTATTGGTTTACCCGCTTCCGTTCTGGAAATTTTGACCTGAAAAATGAACCCCGTGGTCGTCCGAAAACTTTGGTCGACAATGACGAATTAAAGGCAATTGTGGAAGCTGATGAAACTCAATCCACGGCTGAATTAGCAGCAGCTTTCGACGTTAGCATCAAAACAATATTGGTCCATTTGCGTCAAATTGGCAAGGTAAAAAAACTTGACAAATAGGTACCCCACGAACTCAATGATCGCCAGCGCGAAGTACGCGTGGAGACGTGCCTTGCACTGCTCAGCAGGCATACAAATGAAGGAATTCTGAACCGCATTGTTACTTGTGACGAGAAATGGATCCTGTTTGACAATCGTAAGCGCTCAGCAAGTTGGTTGGACCCTGGTTCAGCACCCAAACAATGCCCTAAACGAAAACTTACCCCTAGAAAAGTGATGGTCACTGTTTGGTGGTCTAACGCGGGTGTAATTCATCACAGCTTCATGCCAAACGGGACAAGCATTACTGCAGATGTGTACTGTGAAGAACTGAACACAATGATGGAGAAGCTCGCACGTCTCCAACCAGCTTTGGTCAATCGTTCGGCTCCACTGCTCCTGCATGACAACGCGCGACCTCATACTGCACAGCAGACGGTCTCCAAGCTACAAGAGTTGGGGTTGGAAGTTCTCCGTCATCCGCCGTACTCACCAGACCTTGCGCCTCGAGACTTCTACTTTTTCCAGAATTTGGATAACTTCTTGGCGGGAAAAAAATTCAATACCCGAGAGGCAGTACAAAATGCCTTTGAAGAATTTGTTGCCTCCAGTCCAGCTGATTTCTTCAAGAAAGGCATCAATAAGCTACCAATGCGTTGGCAAAGATGCATTGATTGCATGGGTGATTATTTTGATTAATAAAAATAAAAAATATATAAAAAAATTACGCTTCATTTATTTCGTGAAAAACGGCAATTTCATAGGTAAAGACCTAATATTTAATTCCATTTGCCTGTATTAAATTTAGAACGTTCTCAATTTTATCTAGTTATAATAATTTATTTTAAGTATCAAAACCTTGTATAAGTCTGCTTAATGTTAGGGGGAAAAAATATAATTCCATAAATGGCTGTCGGTTTCAAATATTTTATATTTATATTAACATTACTGAGAACTGTGGATTTTGTGATAATAAATAAATAAATACCCACGTATTAGGCACATTCTGATCGGCAGTATTCCACTACAAGGCCGACCAGAACCAACTACTAAACATATTCGCCATTCAAGCCATTCGGGTTTTATGCAGGCTCAAAAGCCGGGTGGCTTCTTTCCGAATATTTTGCTACACATATTCGATTTTGCCGCTCGGATGTGTCGATTAGTAGCGCCCTTACTTACCATGCTTGTCAATCACTGAACCTAAATTTGTACAGTATAACAACGCACCAATTAACACCATTTATTTTGACATCGCTAATAAAAAGCAAGCAATTGATTGGCACACAGAGCAATACATTACACTAATATATCAATCAAATTTTACCATTTACTATTACTTTGATTACTACACGCCAATTACAGCTTGAAACCATTACGACCGTTCCATCGATTGAATGCAGTAATACCTATTTATTATACATTTGATTTTGACATTTATAAATTCCAAAAATAAGGTTTTTAGCTTGTAAATTAACACGGTTTTATTCTAATTTATATGTAAAAAGGTTGAATTATGTAGTTTGGTATGTGTTTATGTAATTTAAGTTTAATTGAACCTGTAGCCGGCCTGTCTACAGTACATTGGCTTCTAGACAGTATACTCCATGCCCTCGGTGGAGGCCCGGGCTCAAGTCTAGAACCACTGCTGGCGCGTTCTTCGGTCTTTTGCAGGTGCGCCGCGTATGAGCGGAAGACGACACTACAAGGGATTCGAATGCGAATCTGATCCAGCACCAAGTCACGTGACTGTACTATAAAAAATGTCATAATGATAAACTTTAACCAAATAAAAATACAGTACAGCAAAACTAGTCTTAATTTAAGATACTTATGTATTAGTCAGGTTCGAAATATAAGCGAATTTGTCTCTGTTTTTTTCGGGCACATTTATTACATATAGTTAATCTCAAGTATTTCAATAGCCTTATCCAGCTTTGTATATGAACACAAATGTGTGTATCTAATAGTGTCCATCTTGTCATCGAGTGTCAGAATAGTCCAAATTGCAAGAATCCTATACTTAAGCCTTTAAGAGCTGATAACTTTGTGGCCCCTTATTTCAATTAAATTCTTTCAAATATTGGTAGATTAATATTACATATTATTTCATTTTGGAATACTGCCATTTCACAAAAGATATTCAGATATGAAAGTTTGGAGAGAAGACTATTTTACACCAATTTTGAGACTCAATGTTAGCAAAAATAACAAACTCAGTAGCTCACCTAAATATACTGCGCCAGTAAAAATACTTTAAGCGTTGCATATTGTGTTTACTAGCGATATGGAATAAGAACTATTATTTTATTGAGATTTGCCACAATTAACTTGCATAAGTTTTGCATAATTACAGTTACCGCACTATTAAAGTGTGCTATCAATCTTGTTACGGACACCGTGGCATTAGTACTCTGAAGAACTACTACTTAGATAGATATCAAGATATTATGTTTTCGTACACTTGTCTGGCTGATGGATTATACAAACTTTGTGTCTTTAATACATATAGGATTTCCTATATTCAAAAGACATTGCTGTGGGTCTTTTCACTTTCAATACTACACAAGCCGGGCTGTATATGAATGCAACACATGGGATTCAGCCACGTAGATCGTATACATGCATGTCAAATAACTTGTCCAGTTAATTTTTTAATTTATTTAATAATTTATACACCCAATAAAAAGTTATAAACAAATTGTACAACGGTGCAGCTTATTCGTAATAATGCTTACGTATTTTTTTAGAAAGATAAGATAGGAATTTATTAAAAAATTCTAAAATTAAGGGATATTTAAGAAACTACGTCGATTCCTACATATATAATATCAGTTTTATTTTTAGGAATAATTGATATCTCAACACTTATTGGTATTATTAAATGTTCGATAACTTCGAGTGTCATTTAGTTTCTAAAAAAAAAAGTAATTTGACATCCTCTCTGTGGTAAAAAAATCCAATTTCATCATCATAAATATTTCTAACAATCACACCACATTATCTAGCCCAAATTAAGTATCATTAAGAACTTGTGTTATGGATACTAAATAACGGATTAATAAATTTAAGAAATATATAAAACCACATAGATATTTGTTTATACATAAATATTAGAAATAAACTTAACTAAACTTACGTACACATCCATGACTAGAAAGCAAATATAATAAAATATCTGCACCTACCAGGATTCGAACCCGGGATCTCTGGCATAGAAGGCAAGGCTAGTTACTTCCACACCAAACAGGCCGTCTTAACGTGCTCATACGTGCTCAGTACCTATATGACCTGCATTGCTATTCGCAGTAACACCATGGTGATGGATGCAGAAAAGTTTAGATCCTAAAAACATACGCTTAACTCGTAATGCAAACCAGTGAGATAAGTTTTATTTTGTATTGTACAGTACATGATCTATTTTTTCTTAATGTTTACCAATTCAAACCGTATTTTAGATGTGTTTCTAAGTGTTCTTAATGTTCTCTAAAATAAGTTCATTACCAAAACAATTTGTACATAAACATTGCATTTGCTTGACTTAAGAAATTCACATTCTTTAAAAATGATCTTCCCACAGCATGCAACATCATAACTCATTACCGCGGTGTGATATAATTCATTACAAAACTACCTTTGGATCAATGTGTTGCCTAACTCTAACCATTCAACCACTAGACAGCACATCGAAGGCATACCTTCAATTTACCTTTACCGTACCTTTATCATCACATCTGGCAAGTTTTTAAATTACAATGTAACCAATTTTGTAACCAATTACATTACCCGAAAGAGCTTAATTTGGAACGCACGTTATAGATACTTCGTAAATAACACGAACTAAAGGAGTATGTATATTTACATGGCTGACATTGTAGTAGTACTAGTACCAGAATCACGAAAATTTCGCAAATTTTAATCCAGGCCACCATCACCTTTAGCCGTCTTTCCACAATACTTTGACTTAATAAGAATATCAAAAGGTTAATGGAAAAGGTTAATAATCTTACCGGGACACTCAGAACGTTTTAGAAAAAGAATAAAAATGTTCTATATGTTATATTTTGTTTATTCCATCTTTTCAGAGAACTTTCTAGCAGCGTCTATAGAAAGTTTCATGCGTCTGATCCAATTTTACAAAGCACATTTTCAGATCTGCAACAGGTACTTCCCCAACGGCCTTATGGAATGCAGTGAGCGCATCTTCTGGAGATGGAAACTGTATTCCCTTGAGCTGGTTTTTCATTTTAGGGATCAAGAATAAGTCGTTGAAACGATTCATGGATTCAGGTTTAAATTTGGACTTGAAGTCGTAAAAAATCATTGCACGAAAATGTTCCCGACACATATTGCTGGTAAAAAAATTGAGACCGAAATTTAAAATTGGGACAAATATATGTTTAGTTTTAAATAATCGAATTTTCAAAATAAATTTCAACACTCCAGCATACGTAAACTCGCAAAGCTGAGTGGCCTGTTACAAGTTATACGGTCGTGAAATGGAGGCAAGGCAGGAAGCTGTCGGCCACCACTGCCGTTACCTTTGAGACGGCTCACGATCAAACTGGCCGGTGTTTTCAGTCAAGTGGCTGGAGTAAATCAGGAGTAAACGAGTTTTGTTAGCCTGAGTCGGGTTCCGGCATTTTAAGGATTCTATGGTAAACTTTCTTGAATCAGCTAACACGATGACAACGATAATTCAGATCACAAATTTAATTAAATCATTTTATTGAAAAAAATACCTACACTGAGGTCTTTGTTATATTTAACTAAATAGTTTGACTTGAATGCTTTAAAAAAGCATGTCCAGCAACAGTCACCAAACCTATTACATCAATACGAACAATGACTTATTAACCAGGTTAACTACATAATTCAGGAAGCAGCACATCTGTATATCGATGTAATGGAAAACATCACCGTGGCTTACAATTATCGATATAGGGAAAAAATAGGGAAGCGTCCTCCCTACTTCGTCGTCTTCGCCGACGACCCAAAGAATGTACTATCGCAAGTAGAAGTCGTCTTTCCCATTACGTAATGTTTACATACTTCTGTTTATGCAATAATAGTTCAGTACTTATCGTAAATAATATCAGATTTAATTGGTTAAAGTGAATTGATTTAACAGATTACTACTTGATAAACGTAGTATTTTTTGCAATATTCATCATTACATTTGTACTCCTTCTATTCGTTTACTTGTTAATAGTAATAAAAGTAACATAATGACTTTCCTAAAGAATTTTCTAAATTTATTAAATAAAGTTAAAATCTAGTTAGTATTACCCTTCAACAAATCATTTATATCTTATATACTAAAAACTTTGCAATACTAAAAACTGTCACGTTTTACCTGTCCCCAAAAAATAATTTTAATAAATCGACCTACGTTTACTTTCTTCGCATGTCTATACTAAACCAACAATATTAGCAAACCTCTTATTTATTTTTAGTTAGCGCCGTAATTGTGCATTAATTCACGAACGTAACGCAGATTATAAATGAATATATTATTATATATAATCAGCGTTGAACTTTTATTACACTTTTGCAACCACCGATACCGCAGTGCTGTACAATTAAATTAGTCGGAAGAGTTGTCGACGACCGAGATCGCGGCTTGTGTAATACGATAGTGTTGTACTTGTCGATATTAAGCTCCAATTTAAGCCATTTGGTTAATGCCTTACAGATTATTGGTCAGATAAGTGAGATTTTATTTAGAAATAAAGTGGTTCATCTTGAAACTGAGTTTTTTAATAATTTAACTATCTTATAATTAGTAATCGTGGCTCAGGTACCTGTGCAAGTAATTTATAAAGGAAATTATGAAGTGGGCTATCTCAAGTAAAGATGGCGAGATACCTATTTGCATGTGGCATTTTTTAAAGATCTATGTTCCATGTTACAGAAGTAAATTACGATTCACATAGGTTAAAAATCTGATGCTTAAAAAGCTGCTGGCGCATCACTAGACTTACTTGGCGCAATATACCGACGTGTTTCACACGTTTCGCAGTCTAGTCAGTTTCATTGTCTGCGATCGATAGTTTATCACATATTAGTTAACATTGTGACACGGAAATTATGCGCAATGGTTTAAATAGACAATTATTAGATTGTTTTGTTGAATTATTAGATGAAGGCTTCTTGTTGAACCACATTAAATGGAATAAGTTCAACTACGGAAATTAAATAAAGGATGGGTATGGTTTTCTACAGTGACAAAACGAATATTGTTTATACTTTGCAATGTTTGTTAGACTCAGATCTACTTTTTCTTTTTCCAAAACTTTGAATTTCATATACACTAAGTTTTAAACACATGGTAAGCTTTGTCTGAGTCTATTCAGAATTGATTCCAGACGAAGATACTCATCATATTTAACATTATACATAGATAATCATTACTTATTGTAGATGAGCATAGTACAAATTCAGAAAAAAGTAGGACTTAAATGAATGATAAAATGAGGACGATAGATATAGTATACAAATGCTTGTTACCAACGTCATGTTCTAAATGTATTGTTATTAAAAATCCTTATATCCTTATTAAACAGGTTGTTATTCATTTTGCAGTTCGCACCCAAACTCTAAGCCTTTTTTTTAAGTAAGTAATTGAAATCAATAAGGATGGAAACAAAATTTCAATTGTATTTATACAAAACCGAATTGATCCAAATATTATAATCACAATCGAGATTATTCTCTCGAACGCGGAATCTGGTCGGTTGTGTAAGCTTTATTTACGTACTTGTTAGTTTTACGTACTAGGTGTGGCCCCTGTGACAGTGACTGATTTTAAATAAATACTGTTGTTGTTTTCACGTGTTTTGTAAAAAAACACTGTGATTTATTTTTAGGTTAGTTTAAAATAAAAATAATAAAAAAACATGTCCAACATAATATTTGTGTCCTACAAGAAAATGATCGCATTTTTCTCTATATTGTACATATCCTTAAGACAAGTTTGGTGAACTTCAAAAGCCTCTACAAATAATATACCTTATCAAAAAAAGATAAACTGATCGTTAGTTATTGAATATACATAATTAATGTGATATTCAGACCTATTTATCGTTAACTTGTCAGCCAAGCAAGACTGGACATAAATAGAACCATTTCAAATTTACTTTTAGATAGCAACGGCTCTATGTCTTATTTGTTTACAAATATTATTGTCAGTTGATAACGAGCTTTTCATAAGCAAACAAATTTAATAAAAATCCTTTAACAAATATCCTGGGTTTATCTGAATTAGATTATCTGCTTAATAGAATAGACAACAATGCTAATAGTTTATAATTAATATAAGTAGCAATTTTTCGCCAGTTGTTTTTTAACATTCTCGCTCCGATCGCCACCCGGTACGGACGTTCCAAGACCACTCCGTTTGATCGGTCCCTTCCCGATATCCAGTGGCGCTCAGTTTACTGACGTCACAATAGTGTTGGTTCCATGATACGGTTTTTCTGGGTTTTCTTACTCCCTTCGAGCGCTATCGTAGTGATTTTTCTTTGCGACTAAGCCTCTTAGTCTTCAAAGTGCTGTGCTAAGTTGCGTTGTGCTTGTGCTGAGTGCAGTGTTGTGCCCAGCGTAAATAGTCTGGTTTCAGTACAAAGGATACTTAACGGTGACAACGAATTTGTACTGAACCAGTCCTTTTATTTTTAATTTATTTCTCTTCTCTATTTTATTTATTTTTCTCCTATTTTCATATTTTTTCCTCCCCCCGCTGTGGCTCTGTAAACACTGTTATATCGTACTCCGTCCAAATTTAATGTAAATCTAGTGTAAAAATTACTTTTATAAACCAACCTGTGAAAATTTCGCAAGATCACAACAAATCAGCATCATCCATCTATAAATTCAAGCTGCACACAAGAGGCCCAGGCTCCATTTTAAGAATCAAATCGCCGACACGACGGTTACTGTTCATTTTATTTTCCTCCATCTTTGTCTCAATTCTCATTTTTTGGCCAATAACTAGTCGGCGTAATAAGTCACCGCTCAAAACAAAGAAAGTAAACATCAACATTTTGTTAGAACTCAGCTGAGTGAGACGGACGACAATTCAACTGTCATTATTTAACATTGACAGCTGCCAAAAAGTGATTGACAGCTGTCAAAAGGCACAAGTATTGCCAGCATCAAAAAACTTGTAAGTAATTGATAGCTACGGATACTCTAGTACTAAAGGAATCACAGATGGACAAATCCCTATCAGATACAGAAATTAACAAGATGGGAAAAGCTATGAGAACTCCACCTCAGTATGTTTTGAAACGCAACAAGAGGTGCAGAGAAGACTCGGAAGACTAAATTTTGAAACAAATAGCTGAACTTAAGTATGAAATGAAAGATATGATGGTGAATTTTTCAAAAACACAAGGTACTAAACTTCAAAAAGTTACGTCCACGCTTCGTGAACTCCAACATACTAACGTAAATATTGAAAATTCTATCGCATACTTGACGGCGCAAAACGAAGAGTTTAAGGTCAAAATAAATAAACTAGAAAACCAAAGCAGGGAGGACAAAAAATACATATCAATTCTAGAAAGTAAAATTGAAGAAGTACAATTAGTAAGCCGAAAAACTAACTTTGAAATAAAAAATGTGCCAAAAAGAATAAGTGAATCAAAAGAGGAGCTCATAGATATGGTTTTGTGCTTGTGTCAAAACATAGACAGTAAAATTGAAAAAAACGACATAAAGAACATATATAGAGCACGCAGCAAGAATATAGAAAAAAAACACTCCGATTATAGTAGAAACAGGCTCCACAATTTTAAAAACTGATATTCTTAAAATGGCCAAGTTGTTTAATATAAAACACAAAAATAAATTGTGCTGTAAACACCTTGGGCTTAAATCTCAGGAAGATACTCCAGTTTTTCTCTCGGATAACGTGACACTCAAAGGATCACGCTTGTACTTCCTTGCCAGAGATTTAGCTAAATCAAAGGCCTATAAATTTTGCTGGACAGCGTATGGCAAGGTTTATGTCAGGAAGAACGAAAACTCACCAATTATTTCAATTAGATCCGAGGACCAAATACAGCATTTAATGCAAGAAACATGACCGAAATGCTTAATGTACTTAATAATCTTCAGCTGCTATTGGATCTTGGTATTGTTATTTTGTACATTTCATTTTGTTGCTTTTGATTTTAATACTTTTATTTTATACTCTCTCTATATGTACGTTCCAACTTTCGATAATAACTTACTATTTAAGGGGCTCGTCTATATTTAAAACAACACAGATTTCATTCTCACACTTATTCAACACTAATTCACATACACTAAAACACACAACAACTGCACTGACCACAGCTTATTATATATTGTATTTCACATTTCATTTACCCAGCAACCAATCAATATCACGCTTACTATATAAAAAACATGAACACTCATATGACTTTATAATAGGGATCACTAGAGCTAATATTGGCATGAAGAGTTTCTGTAGGTATGCTTGTCGTATATTCACTTATCTTGTTACTACGTCATTATTTGTTAACTTTCATTAAGTCTGACGCTATACATACTTTTAATGAGTTGGACAGCTTTGAAATTGCACGAACTTGCACTTGCGACATATCTGAACTTTCAAAACAAATAAATATTATAAAAGATGACCTCACCATAGTATCACAAAATATAAGAAGCATATACTGTAACTTCGATGACCTTATGCTAAATTTCTCTTGCTTGAATTTCGATGCTAATATACTGATTCTCACAGAATGCTGGCTAAATTCTGACAAACCGATACCACAACTGACCAACTACCAATCGTACATGACCACAGTTCAACTCAACCAAAATGATGGCGTGGTTCTGTACGTTATAAATGAGCTTAACCATAGAGAAAAGGAAGTCAAATAATGGATGCATCGTGTCTTGAATTAGTCCTATCAAATATTACAATTTTGTGTATTTACCGCTCTCCATCCGTCATTAACGCCGATAATTTCATAAAATCTCTCAGCACATACCTTGAACAGCTGAACTATGACAAACATGTTGTGATCGCAGGAGACATTAACATAAACATTAAACCCAAAGACGTAGAGCCCCCAAGTGAGTACAGAAATAGAGTCAATTACCTTAGCACACTATCCTTACTGGGCATACTTCCTGGCCATATTATGCCCACACGTGGCGTAAATTGTCTTGATCATTTTATGTTGAGACTAAATAGCAAAAAATATAATGCCAATATTGCTATCCTACAATCTACCATCACGGATCACAACACTTCTCTCCTTGACTAAAATAAAAACCCCAAAACGCGCAAAAAAAACCTATACGAAAATAGATTTTGACAAAGCTCACTTGCAACTTAAAGAGACTAAAATTGAAGAACTGTTACTCCTTACTGATCCAGATATTTTATGTGACAAACTAATATATCTTTTAACTGAATCCTTAAAAAATAATAGTACCACATTAGCTATACCTAAAATCAAACGTAATATAAAACCTTGGATCACTCCTGGAATACTGCGCTGTATAAATAACAGAAACAAAATGCAAAAACAACTCAGGGGTGACCCATATAACGAAATCCTGAAACTAACTTATAGTAAGTAAAGAAATTTCTGTAATAACCTCATTAAAATATTGAAAAGAAAATATGAAAACGAAATACTATCTTAATCTGTCTGCAACAACAAATTACTGTGGAGTAACATAAAGAAAATAACGAACTACCATAAAACCAAAATCAATAATAAAGACCTATTAAATACGAAATCGGCCAATCATGTCAATAATTTTTTTGTAAATGTTGGCAAAAACCTGGCTCAGCAAATTTAACCCAAAGGAAATGCTGTAGAATGCCTTCCACCTCATCTTTCTACTTTTGTGTTATTAAATACGAACAACGACGAAGTATACAGCATTCTAATGACTTTAAAAACTCGCAGTGCCCCTGGTTGGGATAGTATCCCTATCGGATACCTTAAAATGGTACGAAACGAAGTTGTTCCTATAATTACCCACCTTATCAACCTTTGTTTCGCAGAGGGAGTTTTTCCAGAACCACTCAAAAAATCTGTTATTACACCCGTGCACAAGAGTGGGGATAGAGGTGACGTGAATAACTATAGGCCCATATCAGTACTTCCGGCTTTATCTAAAATCTTAGAAAAAATACTTAATTCACGACTGATGAAATACCTTAATGATCTCAGACTACTTTCACTATCACAATATGGTTTTAGGCAAGGCTCATCCACGGAAGATGCAGTTGAGGCTCTTACATCAACAATCGTTAAGAACATCGATCAGGGTCAGAAAGTTTCAACTGTGTTCTTAGATCTAAAAAAAGGCCTTCGACACTGTCTCTGTCCCAATATTGCTCCAAAAATTGGAGAGATTTGGAGTAAGAGATATCCCACTGCGGCTCTTTACGTTTTATCTCTCTAACAGATAACAGAGTGTTAAATTGGAGGAATTCGTTAGCGACAGCGCAAAAGTTTCACTCGGTGTCCCACAGGGAACTGTGCTAGGCCCCACACTATTCCTAATCTACATCAACGACCTATGCGACTTGCAAATACAACACGCCAACATTTTTTCGTACGCTGATTATACAGCGATTGTATTCGCAGGTCCCTCATGGCAGGCAGTCAACTCTCGTGTAGAGTTGAGCATGACAAGGGTAGCAAATTGGCTTCAATATAACTATCTTACCCTAAATACTTCAAAAACCAGCTACATTTGCTTCAGTATTAGCACTAGAACCCAGCCAGATGAAAATTTTCAAATAAAAATCCATGGCTGCAACAATAATTCTACCACTAATTGTATCTGTCCTACTTTAAATAGAACATCGACAATTAAATATTTGGGTGTTATGTTGGACTATAATCTGTCATGGTATTCGCACCTCGAGCACGTTGCCAGCAGACTTAGGAAGCTAACATGGCTCTTTAGTACGCTGCGGTACATTGTACCGAGTGGCATAACCTCGAGGAAAAACCATTCAAGAAATCTCCTAAATGAAATTTACTTTGCTTTGGTGCAGTCGATATTGACATACTGTGTAACTATATGGGGTGGAGCAGCTAAATCGAGGTTTATTGAAGTGGAACGAGCGCAGCGCGCAATAATAAAGGTCATGAACTTTAAAAACAAAAGATATCCTACAGAAACTCTGTACGTCGAAAACAGCCTGCTCTCTGTGAGGAAACTCTATGTTCTACAGGTCATAATTAAAAAACACAAATTACTGCCGTATGACTGCCGTATTGAGACAAAAAGAAGAAAAACAAAGGTAGCATATGTTCTTCCAACTAAGACTCAGTTTGCTAGCATACACTTTACCAGGCGATCAGCTGAGCTGTACAATAAAGTAAATAGAATTAATAATATTTATAACAAGAATATCCACAATTGCAAAAAAACTGTTAGTAATTGGTTGAAGTCCCTTAATTATGAGGAGACTGAAAATCTATTGCTAAGACTACAATGAAAAATATACAAAAGCACGCATAATTTCTCTCTCTCACACGAACACATACACGCGGTCACAGGCGCGCATGCACGCACACACACACGCACACACGCATACACACTATCACACACACATACACACTATCTTATTCACTAACCATTATTTCCTGATTATATACTTAAGAAAATGTTGATGCTCAAGTTATAATCGATTAGACCTACTTAATAATATATATATATATATATATATATATATATATATATTGGTATTTTTGTATTTTTTTTTGTTTGATTTTGTTTTTATTTTGTATAAATCTAATCCTATTGTCATGGAAGAAGGGAGTCTTCTGGCACAGGCATTGCATGCATAAAAGAAGACTCCAAACTCTAAGTTTTGTACGATTAATATGTGGTAAATAAATAAATCAAAAAAAAAATATATATTTTTATCATATCTGTGTGTTTTCGTGTGTATTTCTCCTTTCTGTCGGTAAACGTTGACCCTAACGCGGTCAACTCTTTAACTGCGTACCATTTTTTAGGTTTCTAGGTAGCGACCTTCGGCGTACTACGGTTAGTTTTAAGTTATTCTCCCCAGCCCCCCTACGCTAGGTTTTTAGGAACTAGGCATGTTTTGATATACTTATTTATACATATAATTGTCCCAACCCTCCCTAATGGATTCGCTAAGCGTTATTAACTTCGCGAATTCACCCAGGCGCTTGCTGCAGCAGGCGTCTCCATTCCGAAAAACATCCTAACGCAGGCCTTGCAGGCATCAATCGCGTCCCCGGCCCCTCAGGCCCCAACCCCAGCCCCTCAGGCCTCCAACGTCCAGACCCCGCAGGTCTATAGCTCTCCCGCGTCTTCCGTTCCATCCGATATGGACTGCGCGTCGGTCTCATCATCCACGTCTGATGCGTCCACCTTAACCGGCTCTCCTTTTCAATTAGTTGCCAAACGCTCTAAAAAGCGTTCGAAGAAAGCCGCGGTGTCTTCAACACCCGAGCCAACCCCGGTGTCTTCTAACCCCCCCCCCCCGCGCCGCTCATGTCACTCGAAGTGATCGCGTCTCGGTCAGTCTGGCCACACAGCTAACTACAGGGGTTGTCCGCGCGCTCCACGCTCCGCTTCAAAGAGGGTCGCGCCTAAACCGGTGCCGCCGCTCACTCCTGCCAACTTCCCGCCGATGCGCAACCGGGGTCCCCCGGAAGTAAAGCCCGTGCAGCCGACACCTACTCCGGCTCTGTCCTGGAGACAGTGTCCGGCCGCTCCACCTGCACCTTCCCGTCCTATCCCAGCTCCCGTAGCTCCCGTAGGCCCACGTCCCGCTCCGTCGTCTCCTTCTCAGTCGTCGTTGGCAGAGGACATGAAGACCGTGTTTGACGTCATTCAAAACGTAGACATTAAGGAAATCTCCGTACTCGCACGCAACCTGCATGCCGCCCGCTCTCCTCAAGAGCTTCTATTTGCGTTAGCCGAGCATCACTCGCTACTAAGCTCTTTATAAATTCCATTTTTCGTATAAACTAAATAAATAAATAGAATGTCTAGACCCGCAAATCCCGCGTCCTGTCGTATCAAACCCAAGGGTTTATCCCTACTTCCTTTTAACGTTCGTAGCCTTAATACTAACCTTCCTGAGCTCAAACTGTTCCATCAGAACAACGAGCCAGACTTATTGCTTCTTCAAGAGACGTGGCTAATTCCAAACCGCTCCAGGGGATTCGCTATTCCCAAGTACGCGTTTATTCGTAATGACAGGCCCAACTCCGACGGTTTCGGCGGCACTGCTATTTATTACAAAAGAGGCTTCCATTGCTGCCCTCTCCCTACCCCTCCTCTCCTCAACATGGAAGCCACTGTGTGTAGATTGGCTATGACTGGTCATCCGACCATCATCATAGCTTCAATCTACATCGGCTTCGATCTATTCAATCCGCAGCGACTTTGAGGCCATTCTCGCCCTCGGCCATTCAGTCATTATGTTCGGAGACTTTAACTCCAAACATACTGACTGGATGTGCCTATCAACCAACACCAGCGGTATCGCTCTCCTCGACATCACAAACTCAGTCGACTCAGATGTCATCTCTCCCATCACTCCCACTCACTATCCTGACAACCCAAACCACTCTCCTGACATCCTCGATTTTGCAATAGTCAAGCGAATCAACCTCGACCTCAGGTCTATCGAACCGCTCGATGACCTAGGCTCTGACCACCACCCCGTCTCCCTCGTGCTAGGACCGCCTAACGATAACATCACCTCTCCTAAGACCTTTACCGATTGGAAAGGCTTTAAAAATACGTTAGTTTCAGCCTTAGAGGCCCCGAACTCTCCGCTCACGATCTCGCCCGATCAAAGTGGTAGTCCGGATAAAATAGATTCATTATTCAAAACTCTCACTGATGCTATCAACTCAGCCATCAGTGACAACAAAAAGGTTGCTAAGCAAGGTAAACCCACACTTCCCTTAGCCGTTAGCAATCTTATTAAAGCCAAGAACGCGGCTCTCCGGAGAGCCAAGAAATATCCCACGCCCACCTATAGATTAGCTGCGAATCCTATTCAACGTAAAGTTAGGTCTTGCCTCGCAGAACTCCGAGACGTTCAGATGAACGATCTCATGGTGAATATCTCTGCGTCCCACCAAGCGTACTAGTATGGCCCCAGCCTTACGCGTAGACACCCCCTCTCAGGTTCCTCCTCTCACTCGTCCCGATGGCACTACTGCCTTCGAAGTCAAAGAGAAAGCTGAATGCTTCGCTGACAGCATTGCCGCACAATGCTCGCCCAGCATGCAACCTGCTGATCCCTCACACATCCAGGCGGTGGAGGACGAAGTCCTTCGCAGAGACTCTCTCCCTATCACCGCCGATCCCGTCACAGTCTCTAATGACGAAATCTCGCTTCTCATTAGAAATCAAAAGTATAAAAAGGCTCCGGGTGCGGATGGAATTTCCAACCACGCACTTGAGCATCTGTCTCAACAGGTGCTTACCTTGTTAGCTGTCATATTCAATGTCTGCTTCGACCATAGCTACTTTCCAAAAGCTTGAAAAGAAGCGACAGTCATAGGCATTCCCAAGCCGGGTAAACCTCTGAATATCCCGGCTAAACACAGACCCATCAGCCTCCTCAAGGCCTTGTCTAAACTTCTCGAGAGAGTCATACTCACTCGAATGCGGAACCATTTGTTTCCGACGGATGGTGATCCCCTCATTATTCCCCATCAGTTCGGCTTTCGCGCTAAGCACTCCTGCCCTCAGCAAGTCCATCGAATCGTCGAGTACATAATTGACGGTTTCTATCCGCGTCGTTATAAAACAGTCGCGGTTTTCTTCGACGTAGCCAAGGCTTTCGATAAAGTCTGGCACAGCGGTCTCGTTTATAAACTCTACAAAATAGGCTTACCGGATCGCCTAGTCAGGTTAGTCGCGTCGTTTCTCAAAGACCGTACGTTTCAATTTTAACATGAAGGCACGCTTTCCGCACCTCATCCCATAAAGGCTGGAGTCCCTCAAAGCTCAGTCCTCGCCCCTCTGTTGTACACCGTGTACACCAACGACATTCCCATCCCGCCGAAAGGCGTCGAACTCGCCCTCTTTGCCGACGACACAGCCCTTTACACCAAAGGCCAAAGTGTCCCGGGTCTCACCACCAGACTCCAAAACGTTGTAGACGCCCTCGGTGCATGGTTTCATAAATGGCGTATCGATGTGAACCCAGTCGTGTCGCTGACAATCTGCACGTTCGAATGTTAGGTACTCCCATCCCTTGGAAGCGTACTACCAAATACTTAGGCGTCACCTTAGACCAGACGCTTCCTTTCAAGCCACACGTCGATAGAGTAACGAAACTCGCCCGTTTTTACTTAGGCCGCTTATATAGTATGTTAGGTAGAAAAAGTAAAATGTCTTTCAGAAACAAACGTACACTTTACAAGGTCTGCATTAGACCCGTCATGACATATGCCTCGCCAATCTTTGCCCACGCCAAACCCTCCCTCCTACACAAACTGCAGGTAGTTCAAAACCTCTTTTGCCACAGGGCCACAAACGCACCGTGGTACGTGTGTAATGCGGACTTGCACAGAGATCTTGAACTGTCTACAGTACAAAAACACCTCAAAACACTCTCTGAAGGGTTCTTCAAACGCTCCGAAACCCATTCCAATCCTCTAGTTCGTGATTCAGTTTCATATACTACTCCTGTCTTAGATTCTTCATTTTGAGCACCTTCAGTGCTATGTATTCACCTTCAGTGCTTTGAGCACCTTCAGTGCTATGTAAATCGCAGCGGGTGACCCCTTCTGGGCCCCGTTAGCGCGGCCTCTTTCTCCAATTGGCCGTCGCTCAGATGAAGGCTGAGTGGCAAAACATTTTTTAGTGGGTAGTGGTTCTGGTAGGCGTCGGCACGAGCCTCACATAACCTGGATCGCGCGCGCCAGTGTATGCGTCAGAGTATTTTTTATCCTCCTGCCCTTCCCATGGAGGGGAACAAAAAAAAAGCCAGTTGTTTCCCCTTGGCCTACGTAAAAAACCTTTTAAAAACTTAAGTAGTAAATCTACAATCTTTCAACTCACTTTGTAATCAAAAATATCTAAAGCCACCTAGAGTAGCGTTTCTTGAATCGAAAAATATTGGGTGGCAAATGTGTAGTTGGTATATTGTTATTAATCATTTTAAATTACATTTATCATATTCTGCCTTAATGATTGAACATTTAGTCCTTCTTAATAAAATTATGAATTAAATCCGCCACATCAATCAGGTATGATGTTGATGTTGTTTTATATGATGATAATCAATATAAAAATTAAACATTGATCAACTCACTATACTCACAGTTCATCCAAGGTTGCCTTACCGTTTTACTATTTTTGTGGACGACAAATGAGCATGTATTCCATCTGATGTATAGTGCTTATGGACCACATTAATTGGTATTGATTGTTATTGGTACTTAATGGAATATGTCAATTATTGCCTTACCAAATATCACCTTGTCAACTGATTGTTTGGTCTTTGTTCTTTAAATTGACTGTTCCTTTTAACCATTATACAGTCAAGTGAATGTGATTATTATGGCGGTTAAAATAGGAAGTACTGCAATATCTCTCGTCGAAATCTTAATAAATGTTACGATGCTACCGCTTGCTTTACTTACTTTTCTTCACCCGCTCAAACTGGCACCACACCTCTACCCCCCAGTCATAATACCAGGCGCTTGGGCAAATTGCTAATGTGGGACCAGCGCGGGGGCTGGCTACATTAAATTTATGAAATCGAGCCATTGCATCTCTTCGTAATAAATACTCTAATGGAGGTGCAATTTCTTCGCTCCTTACATCAATCGTGTAATGAAATCATAGATTGTGCTCTTAATTATGAGAATAAGAAAAGCAATTTTTTCTGGTCTTTTGTTATATTTATGACCATGATTATACTTTATGTTGATAAAAAACATGTTTTTTGATGACGATAAGACATACGAAATAAATTGACTGTGTTTAAGTTACGGTGTTCACCTATATTACTATTCGCATTTGATACGATCATTCCTAATGTTTTTTTATCAACTCAAACACAAATTTGATACAAGTAATATCGACTGAGCTGCTACAAATTCTAGTCGTTTCAATCAACTAAAAGTTTAAATACTTTTAATTGCCTAAAAAGTAAGAATGCTTTGGCATAAATAAAAAATATCGCTAAAGCACTAATCAACAGCATTGTTACTGGACTAGCTCGTGCATTTTTGTATTTTAATTTTGTTATTTTATTTAATTTTCATTTTTTGCTTTGTCTAAAGTAAAATTAAACTGTATTTGCTTTCTTTTCCATATGTGTGAGCAAACAAATAAATTATTTTCTTTCTTTCTTTACTAAAAGGCTCTTTATTCGCAAAAACGTCTTAGGATCAATACCAATACGTCGTATCAATTTAGGATTCATCTGATATAATACTTAATTATATTGATTATAAATACGCACAGTCAAGGTCCAATAAAAATATTGAAACCATCCCAGTCACTCATGTGAAATCACGCGTGTGCAAGAGTTACCAAACTTGTATAGAGTAATTACAAGATGCAAGACTGATCTAGTTTTTATGAATCGGAGAAGCTTGATTTAAATTGTAAATTAGTTATTCATTAAATCGTTAAAGTAATTGGATAAACGCTGATTAGCGCAGTTATTTGGAATAAATGTAGTAACAGTAAATTTTCGAGTACTCACAATCGTTATGTACTGAATTTTTTGCTAGGAAATAGATCAATTTTATTGTCATTTTTCAAAAACCTTCTTATTAAAATATAACTAAAGATTATATTTATTAAACAGAATCCATGACATCGGGATAGGATTTTCGACAACAAAATTATAACATCATTAGCTTAGACCAAAACGGTTTAAGTATTGTTAGTTACGTTGTTTTTCTTTTAGATTTTGACTGATCCTATTTTGATAACTTCTATATTAATAGCTAATTATAATCTAGTGAATAGGGGTTGTAACTAAAAAAAACTCGCACTTTTTTTAACTTATTACTCCTGGCTAAAATCTTCTTAGATTTAAAGGATTCTTTAGAGAGTTTTACAGCATCATCACAATGCAGTTCAGAGTGAAGTAGATACTTCGTAAAATTAAGTTTAAATTAAACTAAAAACAAAGTTTGAAACAAGATTAAAAAGAGATCAACGAATTCTATGGTTTTCTGTTAGATTGTTCATACTCTATTAAATTAGGATCGCGTTTATAAGTAACCGTTTTAAGAAATTTTTTAACTTTGAAAAAGGGAAATTTGACATTTATTTTCAAATAATATTATGAGTTTTACCTTACATTTGTCGTTTATTAAATAGTTTATAATTAAACGTATGGAAATATCAGTGTCGGCGAAGTTTTTCTATTAGTTAACTGTAGAACACAACTTTTAAATATAGCTTTAAATTTAACTGAAACCTTCATAAAATAATTAAGAAGCTTTAATATTTACCTCATCAACGTAATATTAGTTCCTGTAATCTAAAATCAGGAGTAATCTCCATGTCTAGACCCCATCTCCCCACACATAGACGAAAGCCGTGCATGTGTGTGCGTTGCAACGAAAGGTTTACAACATAGCGCTACACTAGATCTCTCGACGTATATAACCGCTTGAGCCGCCGCAAAACGCACACTTCGGTGCCGCTGAATCAACGGCTAAGCGATCATGAGGATTCTGGTTAGTACCTACAGTGACGTGAAGTGATCACAGCATCTTAAAGGATTTTATTTATGGATGATATTAAGAAAATAATCAAATTTTCATATTTACGCACTGAATAAAAAAGTTAAGCTCTAAAAAAATTAAGTAAAAATGCCAAAAATTAGACGTGCTTCACGAAATAAATAACATTTTATTTTTCTGTTCCAGAAGACATGTTTACTCCTGGCCGTGGCGATTGGCCTCGCCGCGGCAGAGGAGAAAGCCGAAAAGGACACCAAGGCTGAAACCACTAAACCAGTCGAAGCGGAACCAGCGGCCGAGGAGAGCAAAAAACAGGACAAGCGAGGACTTTCGGAGTACTACGGAGACTTCGGAGGACATGGAGACATCGGTGGCAATTCGGGACATGAACACCATCATGTGCACGAGGAGAAAACTATCACTGTCGTAAAGAAAGTAGCCGTACCTTACCCAGTCGAGAAACACGTCCCATATCCCGTCGAGAAGAAAGTCCACGTTCCTTACAAGGTCCATGTACCCCAGCCCTACCCGGTCTACAAGACGGTTCATTACCCAGTCAAGGAATTCATTAAAGTACCTGAATACATCCCTAAACCATACCCTGTGACCAAGCACGTACCTGTCCCAGTGAAAGTTCACATAGATAGACCAGTTCCCGTCAAGGTATATGAGCACGTTCCCTACCCCGTGGAGAAACACGTCCCAGTTCCAGTGAAGGTGCACGTACCGCAGCCCTACCCTGTAGAAAAACACGTTCCTGTACCTTACAAGGTCCCGGTTAAAGTGCACGTGCCTTACCCCGTCGAGAAGATTGTCCACTACCCCGTCAAGGTGCACGTAGACCACCCCGTGCCAGTACACGTGGAAAAACCCGTGCCAGTGCCCGTTGAAAAGCCTGTACCTTACCCCGTGGAGAAACCAGTGCCTTACCCCGTCAAGGTACCCTATGACAACCCCGTCCCCGTTCACGTAGACAAGCCTGTGCCAGTCCCCGTCAAGGTTCCAGTACCAGCACCTTACCCGGTTGAAAAAATCGTTCCCTACCCGGTGGAGAAAAAGGTCCCCGTTCCTGTAAAGGTCCTTGTTGACAGACCCTACCCGGTACCAATTGACAAGCACGTCCCGTACCCTGTAGTGAAGCACGTGCCCTACCCAGTGAAGGTGGCGGTACCCGTATACCACCATGAAGAGAAGCATGAAGTGCATGGACACGAGGAGCACGGGCAAGAGCTCCAAGGTCATGAGATCAGCCACGGCCACGACTTCGGTGAGAACCAGGACCTCGGCCACGGACACGACTTCGCACAGGGTGCCGAGATCAGTGAGGGTCACGAAAGCCACAACTTCGGAGGCTCGGAAGGCGGGTATGAGGGCCATGGTGGTGCGGAGGGAGGCTTCGAAGGAGGCTTTGAGGGTCACGAGGGTGGAGAATACCACCACTGACAGAACTGATCTCTGTTGTTTTAGCTTTAAATGTTATCTTGGTTTAAGTATAGACAAATGACTGGTTACTTAGTGTAAATAATGCCGAAAGTATTAAACAATTAAATATTAATTGTAGTTTCGTATCGATATAATCCTTTATGTAATATTTTTTTCCCTGTGGCCTACATAGTTAATTATTTATAGTTCCTTGCACATTAGTTTGTAATTTCCCAGGAAATATTATATCACCATCGAAGCGCGCATGCAACTGAATGGTCGAGCTTGAATAGGCAACAGCGTGCGCCGGCCGCGCCAGAACGCATTCGCTCGCTGGACTTCCGGACTCGCGTTAAGAGGCAGATGGTATTTAAATTGGTATTTTTTTATGTTGGTATCGCATTAGGATAAAAAAAAATATAATTTGATTTTACCAAAACGAAATACTTGCTTGTAAATCCATATGTATTGAAAGATATATCAAGTCATCATGGCCTATCAAAATAAGCTCTACTTATTATATTTGTTTATTGTCCAAAAGTTCATTAGTTAAACTTATTACATATAAGAATATTATGTATTCTTCAAACGCTAAAAAAATCATTACATTCGTTACGGCATCCTAGAAAATTAAAATTATTTTTCTTACGCAAACACACCACATAGAAACTTATCTTTAAGACCCCGATCACGAGTGAGGCACGCTACATAAATGTTTATCTAAAGTGGTAAGCACTCGATCTTGGATACAAACTAGAGGGAAACAGCTTCCTATTCATAAATAATTTAACTATCAAGAAATAGGTTCAGTTGGATTATATAAATGTTGCGTAAAAGCAGCACACGTAATGCCGGGTTTAGTTCAAGTTATATCTAGGTTTAAGCTGGTATTTTAATGTAATTAGTTTATTTATTATTGAGTTTACACCTAGGAAGCGTTAGATCTTAAATAAGATTTTAAATGATAATGGAAGACTCGATGTAACCTGACACCGGTAAAATAAGGTAGTGTGTTGATTTCAGCTAGAGGCCGAAAGGACAAATCCAATTACTTTGCATGGTTGAAATAACAGCTCGGTGGTAAAACATTATCCCCGAAATACATCCGATGTCATATACCTTCAAAAATAGGTAGCGATGGTATCAAAATTGACAAAATATTAATCTATCGTCATTGAAAATGGAGAAATTGATTTATAGAATAAAAAAAATAATAATTTTACATTACTTTTGATGATCTCATACTTCTCAAAATGCCAAAGTTTAGGTAATACCAAATCGACCATAAGAAGCAAACAAATAATCAGCCAAACACGTCTTACACTTTAAATAAGAAAAATAAAAATTAGAGTAATTAACTAGCAATATAAATATGTATTCTGACAATTACTGCTCGAAAATTTCGAAATTGGCTCGCCTGCGTATCGTTTTCTTAAATGTAACATATTATGAAATTTATTACGTAAAGTAAGACTGCAATAATTATTTTGTGAATGAATTTTAGAATTGGGGTTCTTACATTTTTGCATGCGAAGTCATGTCTTTATTCAACTAATTTTCTTTTTTGGCAAACATTAAGATGTTTATAATAAAGAAAAATTAAGCGCGGGATATTTTTTTGACCGAAATAAGTCTCAACCACAACAAGGAACAAGTAAAATATGCACAAAGAATCTTACATGAATTAGAAGAATCAGCTTTGGTTCAAATTTTTTTGAAAATATTTCTATGCGAGTAATTATAACTGGATGGAAACTATTTTCTCGTAGTATCAAAAACATCTGTGCTCTCAATTTCAGAATATCTAAACAATTATCTAAAATTAGATTATCTAAAACTTACAATTGCTGTAGGTCGGAATGAATAAGTAATTTACAACTTTATTTTTTCAAGGGCTTTGATACGTGAATATAAAAAGAATTCTTACCTTATATAGGGGATGTTGGCTGGGATGTGGTACTTGGAACCAGGGTCGAAATCCAGCTCCGAGCGCAGTACCGGAGGTTTCACTCCTTGGTACTGCTCCCTGTGGACATATTGAGTCTTTAGTGAAGCGTTAAACAAGATGTTATGGAAAATTTAAATTCGCGGAAACTTAAAGGTTAAGCCTTTTGTTTCTTAATATATGTAGCAGAATTATTATTGCACAAATATTATTTTCTGTATTGTAATTAAAGTTCTATTCATAATTAAAGTTTGTGTTATAAAATATTGATTGTTTCTGTTACTTAAACTGTATATTTCGGTCATAAACGTAGGCCAATTAGAACATAATCTTATGATTTTCTACTTACATCAGACACATTATACACAAAATTCTAAAGATATTTCGTATTTAATAGTTATGTAGTAATTATTCGTAACTTTGTAATTTTATTTTTGCAACGCAAGCCAATAAACCGACAACGGATACGTTGGATGTTTTTCTAAAAAAGGTTATGAGAAAACTATAGGAAACTTCAACTTGCAGGCCTGACCAATAAAATAACGCACGTAGCCTAGGGTCGCTTCAATCGATTTTCCTATTGCAACACCGTCAACAGCCATACATAAAACTTGTTCCATTCGTTTTCCGCAAAATGGCGAGGATCTTACTGGTCAGGATGTAAATATCAACACAGTCATAGTATCAACATTCGTTATTTTTGAAAGTGTAAGTATTGTAGGTGTAAGTAGATTGAATAAAACAAACACGTTTTGGAATTAAACAGTATACGTGTATAAAAATTAAAGTGCTTTATTTAGTCTTTGGTCGATCCCTGACTTTATTTTTATCGTAAGCAAATCCTTTATCGTAAAAGTATTTCTGTAAACAACTAAAAATACACAAATAAACTATTAAAAAAAAAAAAACAACTTAATATAGAACAAAACATCCAAAGTACTTCCTTATACATTCCTAGAAACTTCTACAAAACACGTCTTAATTCCTGCGATCATTGTTCTACATAAAATGACTCTCTCCTTACATTCGCAACCGCGCCGGTTTCCGTGCGCGAACGCACTCTTACTATTCTTTTGAACCGGTTCTCTTGCGTGTCAAGGCCGTTTGTTGACCTGGTTTGAAAAAGAAGTAAGTTGATCATGTATTTTAAATTTTTAGATTTAAGGAGGTCGACTGGTCAAACAGGTCGTTTATGTTTGATATTGTTTGCAATAGTTTATAACGTAAAATTTCTAGAAGAAAAATGATACAGAGTTTGCATTCACACAGATTTTAAAATTTTTCATTGAACACCAATTTTGGATATAGAAAATAGTCAAGTGCGATCTTGACTTTATTTTTAACTCGAAAAGTTCAGCCTAACAAATTTAACCTCAATTTACGTGCAGGATGTAATTTCAACTAGTTTTTTAAACTAACTCAAAGCTGTTGAACTTAGCGATTACCGCGTAACAAGCAATTATGTTATAACTGTTCGTGTGAAGGTAATGGGATGTTCTAGAACATTCTTGGTAAAGGGCTCGAGTTCAGCCAATTGTTTTAACATTTTCCATTGAAATCATAATTGTAGACTAATTTGATCGATTGACTTAGGTTTTTAAATTAAAATAACTGGTCTAAAATCGTCTTCTTTGTTTTGTGATTGGGCGAAACAATTTATTATACACAGTTCTTGTTGTTTATTCCAAAGTACTACTAAAATGCGCAGATAAAAGCCGCAGTTTACAACCATTCTTGTCTCAATTCTGTGTGTAATTACTAAAAACAAAGCATATCATACTCTAGAATCTCTACGTGGAATATCATTTTATGTTAGAAAGAAAAATCGATTTAGTTTCTCACTTTAACCACAATTTTCTTTTTGTGTTAACTTTTTTCTTTACTTAACGTCGTATGTAACGTAGAATTCTGGCTTTCCAAAGCGCATTCGAGATTTAATTTACCATCATGATAATAAATATAATACGTAAGGGTTAAGTTTATAATCGGTTTCTTTCTTCGCCAACGCTACGCCAAAACTAAGAGATGGAACTATATAACCAAGTATTTACCAAAATTACATTATAGTTGTATTTTGTACAATAGTATACAAATTTAAACAATAGTATTATATGTAAGTATTACATTTGTTTTATAAAGAAATAAAAGATAGAATATTCCGAGTAATAATATGTATTTATGAATAACTGAATCACTACTCATTCTTATTGTCTACTATTTATTTAATTTGGCTTTACTTTTGTCTTTCAATGGCACAGCTGTAAATAATTTTTAAGGAAAATCTGTAATAGGCCTTACTTTAAGTTTAAATGTTGTTTGAGTGCAATTTTATGTACGCTGTTGATTTTCTGATAAAATAAAATAAAAAAATCTGTAAAAATATGTCTATTCTTTAAACTACTCATTACGTGTACTACATAAAATTATTTTTACAGTGATCCATATTTATCAAGGAACCGTGCCTCCAATATACGCTAAACCTATACCCAAATCTCCTAATATCAAAATACGATTAAAGTTTTCTTTTTTATATTGTCCTGATACAAATCTCTAGGCGAAGTCGCGAACAGCAACTAGTGACAAAAGAATCAAGTCGTTGATCTAGGCAGTTACAGCAAGTGACCTACAAGCGGCTAATTTCTGGACGCAGCCGACCGTATGTTGTTATGTCACGTCACTGTTACGTCACTGTGGAACATGGCGCCAAAGATCTTATAGGTTGAGGAATTTTAGAGAGGTTAATTAGTTGGAAAATGAGTATCAGTAATTAGTGAAATTATTTGAATTTAGGTATTCTGACCTTTCTTTGGGTATGGCATGAGGAAAATTTTTGAAGATTTGAATTCGTGTATAAAATTATCTACCTCAAAATTAATTTGTATCCTCAAAATTAAAATAGCTTATAATTTAGGATATTTCATTTTGTAACAGTGAGGTAAATTTTAAAAGGGTGCTAATTAAACAGAGTACTGTTTAATAGCATTATTCGCCTCTAAAAATCTACATTGCCTTTAAATAACTAAGTCAGCCACAATTTACGAGCGTCTGAACGATACTATTTTCGACACTAAAAATATGTTGTTACATGATGTTTTTGCTATAAAATTTTGAATTATCTTCGAATTTCGATTATGCGATAACTGCAGCCTAACATTAACCTAACCCAAATTTAACTATTACGCGTTCTAAAGAATATTTAGTTGGCGTTGCAAAAAAGACGAATATCGCTATCTCATTTTTGCCGTGGCTTAGTTATAAAATTAGAAGTTTGATCACGTGGCCAATAAAGAAATTTGTGGCTGGACTTATAATTTCCCATTTTAAAATGTAGACTTAAAACAACTGTTTCAAAAATAATGTCATAAAATAGCTTCAGACTAAGGCCTGGATACCGGTTTTCGGTAATACCGGTATTCTGGCCAATTTTTCCGGTATTGCAATACCGGTTTTCAAGGGTCGTAAAACCAGTATTTTGGTATTGATGTTACAGTGAGAAGCTTCTCTAAATCTTTAAATAACCGTAAAAGCAGTTTTTACAATTTTTAATATTATTGTAAAAATTTATTGTCCAACAATATGGTAACAAATATCATTTTACAAATATACTACTGTTTTGAGTCTGAGGTAGGAGTAGATCATCATTATCTTTTATTCTAAGGTTTTGTTTTACAATCTTTGTTATATTTGTTTATTTTTTATTTAAAGAGTCAAAACAAAACTACGCAGGGTCTATTTTCAATTTAATTCAATTACTTTATTTTTATAGGTTTCACATTTGTTGATTCTTTTCAATTGTGTAAAACTCTGAGTAGTTACCTACATCGCAGAAGACAGACTTTATTTTTATAAGTTTTACATAGTATAAGGCGATTTCTAAAAATGTAAGATTACAATAAGTCAAATATCTTCATCACAGTAGGCAAACCATCCAGTTGATTTGATAACGTTTTTTATTTAAATAATTAAAAAATCTAGATTTTATTACTTTTTGTAATGTTTTTCGTTAAAAAAGTCGGTACTACCGAAATTCCGATTTTTAATATTGGTCAATACCGAAACCAAAATAATACCGGTATTGAAAAAACCTCAATACCGCCAGGCCCTAATTAAGATGGTACCTAACTAACAAAAATGATTTTAAATCGTCTACCTGTGTGTTTTAGAATATTATTTCTTAATATTACTTTATTTATATTGAAGATGCATTAAATTTTTTTTAATTATAATTATTTAAAAAGTAAAGTTTAAAAAGATAGTTAATTATGTAAAGCAGGCATGGGTAATTTGAGAATTAAAAATGCATTTGGAATCATCATGTACGTCGTCACAAACATCGTTTATAGTTATTTCATTACGCTGATACAGATAATTACAAAAATTTCGTACTCAAAAAATATTATGCAAGGAGAAATCTCCAATCTCAGTACAATACAGTGTTTTGGGACGAAGATATGCAAAATTTGCAAAACTTAACAATCTGGGATGCACGTCATTAAACCGCTATAACACTTTTATTAATAACAGTTTAATGAGGAACAAGAAATGTTTTTTAAGATATCAAGTAACATTACTGTTAGAGGATAACTTTTAAATTTTATAACTCTACCTTTTTATCAGCTTTATTTTACCTTTTATCTCTAAATTTACTACGAATTTAATTGCCTGCTCTGTAATAAGCTCTTTAAATTAAAGCTTATACGTTAGGTGCGTCTTAGGTCCTGTCTGTCAACCAATGAATGAGCATTAACTATCATTAGTATTCATAATTTATATAAGTAATAATTTACTTTAATAAAATAATACATCATAACTATTTTGTGTAGAAAATAAGCATACCCAACAACCTTGCTCTCGGTGCCGTGACACTTCGTTAAACGTATTATTGTCGTTAGTTTCCACCTTATAATCCTACAGATGTGTTGTTGGATGGTGTGGAGGGAAAGCACCGACCACCTTTACAGCAGATAGTAGAGTTTCTTATGTTTACCTGCGCTGGAACAACAGTCCTTCCTATTTTGACCGATTGCTTGTGTTCCGATTAAAGGTAATGAACAGTCAATGCAATTACTGGAACAAAGACAATTCCAACTGCATCCTAGAGTCGGCAACGTGTCATTAGTCGATATAATAATCGACTACGACTACTGATGTTCATATGCCACTTCGGGTGGGTCGTGTGCTCTTTTTCCGCCCATGAAAATAGTACAACAAAAACATCATTTACCACAGCTTCGTATCGAATTACTCCAACTTATTGTTCTCCCTTTTATAAAATTTTAGTGAAATGGTTCTTATACCACCTCGTGCACCTTTTTTGTATTTGTAGCCAAAAAAATAAATCCACTAAATGTTCGGTAGCTCAGTGCAAAGAGGTCTCTGCAAGCAATAATGCCTTGAAGACGGACCATGGTGAAAATAGTAAATTCACTGTCAGTGCAAGAAAGTGCGTCATATTGACATCTGCCGCGAATATCTATATTCAACTATCAGCTTTTATTTCTTTCTAAAGTGAAATCTCTCAGTTTATTAACCCATAGATCTTCGAGTGTTCTATCCGTGTCGTAATCAACAGTCGTCTCTATGGAACACCGTGTAACATGGAATTATGTGTTTACATGCAGAACTGTTGCGTACTGTGTTAATGCATTTCTTCATTATATCGATACATCTAGATGATACGCAATTCATGCGTGGCTTAGGCCAGTGGGAAAATCTTATTTTCATATTTAATAAAATTCAAACCCAAAATTTAAGTTAAGTTTATAACGATAAAGAACAATTGCTAATTTGAAAAATAGAAAGTTACTTATTTCCTCGTCATATAAGTATACATGTTCAGTTGAATAATTCTTTATATGCTGTATTGAAAGTTATACAATAGGTAAATAAATACATGTATAAGGTTAGTGGTTCGATTAATATAATAGAGAGTTCCATATTTTCTTGGCCATTTGGTTTTGGTAGTACGAACATTATTTAGAGTTTGTAGATTCGTTATTAATCCTACGCAAGCTAAATTGTAAAAAGTACAATAACAATTAAATTCTTATTACACGTTAATTACAAACTACAAACCTCAGTCTCCACCAATGACAATTATACTGCTCCTTTCTTATATCTCCTCTGAACACATCCCAGCGCCATCTATCCATAACGAGCGCAAACGGCAGGAAGGCGAGCTTGTCCATAGCCTGAGTGAAGAGGTAGTTCATGTCGTGGGCCGTGTCGTCCACTGACTTCTGGATCAGGCCCAGGGTCTGCAGGTGCCGGGGAGAGGACACTGACAGGGCTACAGCTTCTCCTATTGCTTCGTGGAAACCTTATGAGATTGGAAAAGAAGTTTGATAAGGATTTGAGCTAAAAAGACTGGCTATAAGGTGTGATCTAAAGTACTGTTCGTAGTGGTATAATAGTTTTAATTTTAAATCTTTAGGTAATTTAGTGAAGTTATTTGCAAAAGTCTTTACATATTGATGAAAGATCAAAGTTGCATAAGCACAGCAATTCTGTCTCAGTTTTGACGTAGTAAGTAACATTTTGAAATAATTTTAATTTGTAGCTGTAGCTTAAAGCCAATCTGTGCAAAATTATGATTAGTTATCATATGCATTTGTTTGGGAGGTCAAAGCTGATTGGACAAGGACCAGCGTTATGAGTGAGCCAGTGAGCGCTCCAACGGACTGTAGACGGATGGTCGTACGGACTACAGACGGTCACGATCGACTACGGCAAGCACCAGACTAGTCTGTCTAAAACCTGTCACATGCTTCATTGTGCCATTTTAATATTTTCATTATCAAGAATACGCCAAATTGATTGTGACATGTTTGCTACCCATATCCCATAACATGCCCACCAGCCATATCGGCTCACGATTCCCACTCTGAACGGCCTTTCATAAAAAGATTTGTGTTTTCACTGTCTGATGTCACTTTGATGGTGGTATGTCAATACTTCATTATATTATACGTGCAATTGTACATAACAATGTAAATGGCATAGGTTAATTATTTCGAAGAGACCATACAGCAACCACTCAGGTATCTTAGTGTGATGTGTCCCAGAATTTAGATGAAGCCTATAAATCTGGTCTACGATTAATTATATCCAGGTGTACACCCCGCTTGCCATGAGGTGTAGTAAATAAGGTGTATAATAGCGTGACAGTTAACTCCTCTTACAAATCTCTTCACCTTTCAAGAATTTAATGCCGCCTTTTCGACTCCCGTGGCGGGGCGAATACTATAAAACTTGGAATTCGGAGCGTCAATTTATTTTGATTATTATTTTCATGCCTTAGTCAGCTTACTTTAATTTTTAATCGATACACGAGCAAACAAGTTATAGTTTTAGTATTGAAGATGATTTTATAATGACCATGTCGAAATTAATGTGTAACTTTAAACTTTGGCGTTTAAAAGGTCCCAAAACCTAATTCGTATTACACTTGGCATAATATCAAGTATACATACGACTTGACTAGGACATGAAAGAAACAAACACATAACAGCTTATCGTATGTGCTAATGTCACAATTCTCTCTAAACTATGAAAACAAATTCTTATGCAAATTTCGTAACAAGTCGGCTTATTTTTCGGCATTATTACAAAATAGTTCGTACAAGTAATACGGAATTGCGTCTATCCGTAAGTAAAACAATATCAAACAATGTGTAGCGGTTCGCTAGTTGAGATTCTGTGGCAATGTGAAGTCTGGTCACGTTTATGTATCTTTGCTTCCTATTGCATTTTGAAACTGCTTTTGCAATTTTGGTAAATTTTAGAGTAATATGTACGCAAGATTGTTATTTAGTTGCCGAGTGTTGATTTATAGATTTAAGTACACATTTGTAAATAAATAATAAAATGTAATAATGCGTATAATTAACTGATATAAAAATTGTAAAATTGTAACCTACCATATTAAAAACTTCTATAGCTAAATACTATTATAATAAAGAGGACTGATTTGTATTTGTTTCATTTATTTGTAATTGAAACTCTTAATCTATTAATTACTCTTTCTACATTAAAAAGATCCATTAATGCTGAACCAGGAGCGAAGTTGTCTCAGAACTCAGAGTAACCGTTTCCATCTTCGTAAAACTGTTTTTTTACGAAGCAGGAAGATATGTGCTATTAGTTAAAAGTTGGTATATGAATGCTGTCTGTGGCACCGTACCTTCCATAGAAAGAAACCAATCTCGGAAAAATATTCAAGTGCATGAAGCGATGTTTGGTGAAAAGTTATTCTTGTGTTTTTTAATTTGTGTTTATGAATTATTTGCATCATAAAATAGCAGGAAAGACGTTTTTATGCGATCTGTTTATATTTGAATGTGCCACGTTGTGGAAACATAGTAACAAAACGCGTTATCTAACTCTTTAGGGCACTACAATCTAGGTTAGGCGGAAAGCACGATTTTAGGAAGTAAAAGTGTTTGAGCCTTGTTATAAATTCTGACTTTATGGCGTTCCCAGATATGTTTCAAGGCGATAGTAAGTAACACTTATGATTTTGTAATACTAACGTTTACATAAAAAAAAATACATACATAGAAAGAAAAATAACCGAGTCGTCTATAGTTAGTGCCATCCACAAAGACGTTCTGCACTTTTCTTCATTTATGCTTACAGTAAAATGAATGATGTAAAATGAATGACCTCAATCATCAAGCAGTGGCTAACTATAACAGAAATATTTATTTATTTATTAGGTCACCAACAGAGTGTACATCAAAATAAACATAGGTATATAACATAAAACAAAATTACATTCTAAATGCCACTATTATTATTAATATTATTAAAGTAGCTTATAAGATTTATATCTTGTACACAAATGTGTTCCTAGAATTGACTTACTTAGATGAAATAATATCTTCTTCATATAGAGGAAGGGATGCGACACTGAAATAGTACAAACACAAGCAATTTTTTTTTAACTGTGTCATACCCGACAAAAGTACCTGCGATGCCTCATCATCCGTGCCGATAGACATCAATATTATAAATTATTATTATAATTTATGTTTTATTTTATATATTAATTATTATAACATGATTTGTTGCCGACCGTAGGCTCAAGATGTAATTAATTGCCTTTGTTCCAGTAATAACACAGGCTGTTCCCTCCCTTCAGCCGGAACACAAGTAGTTACGTTACCACGATTGCTATAGGTTGCATGTAACATTAATGTTGACATGGAGATTAGTTCCGTTGAAAACTACTTTAAAACCTCAGGGTCCTAAAATTCAAACATGGTTGTAACGCCACTAAAAAGCAGAAAACCTAAATTATTAAAAAAATCAGCTAGAAAAAAAAAATCAAAATCATCTATCTACCTATTTTTAATGAGTTGTGCTTTCCTATTTATTAACTGTTACAATGAACCTGTTTTAACCAGTTTTAGGTCAATAAACAATAAGCCAAACCAAGTCAATCAAACCAAATATAACCTTTTAAAATTATATTCAGAAGAAAAGTCTGAATTGTCATTTCCTACGGCCGTTCCGTCGTCGTTTCGCTTCCTTCACTAATTCGATTATGGCGTTTCCCTATCAATATTTCTCGGCTAGTTTAGTTGGTCGCCGGACACTGTAACTTTAGTATTAAAATTACGTAAACCCGTGCAAGAAAATGAAATCATGTGCTTTGATAATTCAAGTGTGTTTTCTATTATTTTTTATCAAAAAAGGTATGTTTCTAAATAACAGAGTTATATCTAAATAATAGCGTTATTCAAAACTATTTATCATGTATGAAATTAGTTACAGCCGTTTTGTATCAATTGTCTAGTACCCGAAGCATGAAAGATTTAAGTTTCTTTTGACACACATAAAATGATAATTACGTAGCAAACAAGGCCAATAATTTCGAAAATATAAAATAAAATAAATGTTTTACTTAAATTTATTACATTGGAACTACTTATGAATTGAAAACTACTTTTGAAAGTCAAAAATAATCTTATTTCTTATAGGCCTTTCGAAGGAATGCTTACCTAAAATATAAGGCCTAATTATAACATAATATAGAGAGGCCAAAACTAACACGATTCAAGCAGCTGAATGTTTTGCCATCAAAGTATAAACGCAAATTTCAATTGCTTTTTCATTTCAATTAATTTTATTCAATAAACCGCCTTTGCTTTTAGGTATAATAAGTTCAGTTAAATAAACCCTGCGTGGATACCAATTTGTCAGTTGACACTGGACAAATTGGGCTTATATTTTTTTTTACATTGTTGCGA
The DNA here is from genome assembly GCA_923062675.1 of Marasmarcha lunaedactyla. NCBI lineage: Eukaryota > Metazoa > Arthropoda > Insecta > Lepidoptera > Pterophoridae > Marasmarcha > Marasmarcha lunaedactyla. The sequence goes on from OV281344.1 coordinate 6,674,502, forward strand.
CGTTGACTCTAATTTTTTAGTTTTAATTTATTTAAAACTTGCCCAGAGTCCAGTAAATAGTATTCTGAAAGCCAGTTTTTGCAATGTATATAGAAGCTTAATTAATTAGACGAATAAACACATATACTAAAGTGATGATTAAGGAGTTATTAATTCGTATTTTAAGATTATCTTTACTATACTGCAGATATCACTGCAAAGTTATTGAATCTCTTACTATTTCCCCAAAAACTTCTTTAAATTATTCTTATTTATCTATAATATTTAAGCAATCCTTATTTATCTACATAATCTGCCATCTTTTCGTGTTGGTTCTATGATAGACGATGATACCCTAGCATTTGTGGACATCAAAACTGCTTTTTCGCAGACATGGTCTTATACTTGTCCTACTAGTACATCAAACACCGAGGCCTCCACGAGTTTGTTTTATAAGAGTGACCTAATATCACGAAGTGGATATCTTTTTAAACACCTGTGTAAAGGAAGTCATACATGTGAAGGTAATCCTGTGTTAGCCGCGTCGACGCTTTCTGAACTTGACCCAAAACTCAGTATGAACTGCTTTGTGTTCTATTTGGTTGGTTTAGTCATTTTATATGAATATCCGGTTCATGTGTAATGCATTGTTCATAACCGGATTATCAGTATAGGTTAAAAGCGATCGTTTAGAGAACTCATTTCATTTGTGATTTCTCCAAGAGGAAGACTCCTCCTCTCTATGGGTTGTTCTTTTCAATTATAATAGCAATAGAAGGGTAACATAAGCTACAAGCATAGGACAAGTTACTTGATTTCAGAAATTATAGTGCCATTGAAATATCATCGTATTAATGTTATTGATTGATGATTGAATTGTTATCTCAGTGAAAGAATTATGGTATTTAAAATTGTTGGCTGAATAAGATGAGATAGTTAATTCTTCTGGATGGAAAACATACTGTAACGATATGTTCAGAGATGTTTGACAAAACTATATCTTGTAAAGGTATATGATTTTGCTAAAGTACCTGCCATCTTCATTTCAAAAATAAGTTTTAATAAAATATTTCTAACTGTGATTTCCATTCTTATAGATTCTAGATTAAAGATTCTTATTTATTTATTTATTTAATCATTAATGTAAACACAGGTTTTAATTATAGTACAAAAAACTAGTTACTAAATAATGTACAAAGGTACTGCTTATTGAGACAGACCTTGCAGACCTGAGACTGGAGAGTGTGAATAATAGCAAATTTAGTGTGTACTAAATTATACATTGTTATATATAAGATAACTTTTTAAGTTTGCATATAGTCGCAAGATTACATAAAAGGATAAGGGGTACCCCTTTCGTCCAGAAAAGAGTACAGCTTCCGAAGGATACACGAGCAAAGGCGCGGGCAAAATTTAGTCTTTATATAATTGTATAATCTCATCCATTCCATTCCCTACTTTAAGTAATGGTAACGAAGAACGCAGACTAACATATGACTTGGTAAAGGCAAAAGCGTTCCCTAACACATAACAGTAGAAAATATCAATAGGATGTTTGTGCTAAGTGACACGCCTATAACTGTAATGTGTACACTGTTACGTTGTTGTGGGACGGCGAGGTTCAATGAGAACGACGATGGAAGAGGATGTTGTCTTTATTGTTGTAAGAATCACATACGGCGACACGATACGACAATTCATTACACAAAGGTTATGCGTTGACAGTAGTGATTGACAGAATGAACGACTGATCGAGTACAGACTATATAACATCTCCCTTCTTTTTTTTTTACAAGTTATCACTATGTAGTATATTAGAATTGTCTTTGACATCAACTTGACTAATTTTATACCTGCAAACTGCTGCAAAGTGGTTCTTTTTTCTACAGTTTCGACATGTTACTCCTAATGCTGGGCATGTTACTCTGTGAACTTGTCCACACTTTGGGCACTGATTCCTGCTGCGACTCGAATGCTGCGTTCCGTTTGCCGATTACAGCGCTCACATTGCTAAAAGTGCTCAAAACCGTTCCGATTTGTTTGAGCGCGCTAAAAGTGTTATTAGTGCTATTGCAATCGGAACGGTAAATATCGCGCTAACATTCTGATTGTTCGTCGCTTAAGTCTAAAGTTACAATATAATTAAGACCTTTGACCCTGAATGAAGCAGGAGCCACTTTTTATATTATTACAAAAGAAAATTAATAAGCAAGCTTTTAAAATCTTTAATCGACTAATAAAAACATTTATAAAGTAACGTCATGTGTCAGTAGCGTTGGCACTGTGAGCGGGAAGATGGCGGCGTTTATGACGTCATTGATGACGCATCGATATCGCTGTAAGCGCGCTCACGGGCAATCGGAACGGGTATATGAGCGCTGTGAGCGCTGTAATCGGCAAACGGAACGCAGCAGAAGACTGAGGACGATGACTTCTGTTTGCTAGACGATTTAGACTTGATTGACAGCTTCGGTTCAATGGACGAGTTCTTCCTTCTGGACGGCTTCGGGCTGAAGCGTGAATATTGTGTACTTCTTGTACATTATCTGGTCGTGACTGTGACAAGGCTTCAGTGTGTATTTTTATATTCCGGATGGTTTTAGCCAGATTGACGGCATCATCAAAAGTTTTAGGCTTTTCTATGAGAATTCTTTCCTTCATGTAGTCGTTTGCCAGGTTCCAGGAAAATATGTCCTTCAGAACATCGTCTGCGATTGCACATTGGAGACTTATATTTTTCAGATCTGTTGCGTATACCTCAATTTCTTCGTATTTACTTTGTTTTCGGTTGAATAGTTTATGCCTTTCGACAGATATACAGGTTCTAGGCAAGAAATAGTCTTCAAATCTATTGATTAAGTTTTTATAGGTGATTTTATTCATGTCAATTTCGAATGAGCAAAAGATTGGTAAGGCTTCTGGCCCAATCGAGTTCAATAATATGGCGACTTTTCGTTGATCAGATTCTTGATCTAAATCATTCGAAGGTTTTCCACGCTAAAGGCATATTAGTGGAACGAAGATCCAGTTGAAAATTACATGGAGGCAGTGTGTTCTTAATTTTCTCCACCATTGTGTATGATAGGAATGTTTTCTTGGACTAACCTTCTTTGTTTCACCAAAATCTTGACTGGAAATAATGGCATGCCTCTTCTGACACCATGTTGCGTTGTTGTGAGACGGCGAGGTTCAATGCGAACGACGATGGCAGAGGATGTTGTCTTTATTTTTGTAAGAATCACATACGGCGACACGATACGACAATTCATTACACAAAGGTTATGCGTTGACAGTAGTGATTGACAGAATGAACGACTGATCGAGTACAGACTATATAACATACACTAGGTACCTATTTTTAAATAAAAAGTGACACCCGTTTCCACTGACATTATTGGCGAAGATATCGTTTTTTGTTTAAGCCTGCCCACTGATATCGTTTATCGTTGGTGTTCTTGCTGTTTAACGATCACTCTTCTCTCAGCATCAGCGATCCTGTGCTACGACTGCAACAGTGCCTTCGACCCGCGCTGCGGCGAGGAGTTTGACCCGTTTAGCCTCGGTGTCGTCAACTGCTCGCTGAAGGATCCTCCCGACCACGTCGACGTCCCGGAGCCCAGCATTTGCAGGACTATCAAGATGGATAGTAAGTGGCTTCTAATGTTCAGCTAGCAGCGTTGGTGCAGGCTGAGATTTGCGTTCGAATCCCTCGTAGCGTCATCGTCAACTTGTATACGGCTAGCCTACAAAAGACCGAACAACGCACAAGCGATTCTCTTCCTTAACCTGTGCACTACCCCCGAGTGTGCGATGGTCGTGTAATAAAAACTTTAACCTAACCACATTAATCATTTAAAAAAATCTCATTTATTTTAATGTTATTCCACAAAACTCACACTTTTACTTTTCAGTCAAAGGCAAAGTACGAGTAGTAAGACAATGCGGCTACATCACGGAAGAGAGCGAGAAGCCCTGCAGGAGGCAGACGGGCACCGGCGACCTGTTCGTGACGTATTGCTCGTGCAACACCGACCTCTGCAACGCCGCCTCGCACAACAAGATGGCGCTGGCATTGACAGTTCTGCCGTTTGTACTTCATTTAAATAGGAGAACTTAAGAAGCCGTAAAGATAATTAGGTTTGCTACTTCAAGAAACGATTTGGTATAAATGGCGATCTATAAGAAAAGATATTGTTACATGAATTATTCAGTCGGTAGCATAATGCAATATAATTTATAAGATTGAAGCTAGCTTATTAGAAGGATTGAAGTAATTCGAAAGCTTTCGTCAGCCACCAAGATGTAAATTTGGTAAGCATTTAAATAAGAAAAAGAAGAATATGAAATGTAGAAATGAATTATGTTCAGGTAACGCCTGTTATTTCCACGTTATCTTCATTATCTTGTTAAAACAAAAAACAAGTATAAATATATAGTCACTTTGTCATTGCATTGAAAGTTATACTGTAGGTATACATTATGCTAAGTTTGGGATTATGACAACTTCGAAATAAATGTAGCGCGATTTTATTGTTGTTTCAATGACGTTACCTATGTTTTAACCTCAAAGTGTATACATAATAATACATAAAACACTAATCATGAAGTCAAAAATAAATAAATTAGATAAAAGACAATACTTAAGTATCCCTATTCAACGACATTATTTAATAAATCGATTAATTATTTCTAAGTCCCACTATATTGTATTGTAGATGAACATTAAACCAACCCTATGGTGTGTTGAAGCCGACATCCAGTGTCTATTTGAAAAGTGTTATCACTGCAGTTATAAAAAGTTAAGCCAATTTAGAACTATTTTACTGAATTTAATGAATTTACGGGATTCTTACCACGATTTTCGATTTTTATCTCGCGTGTCCGAAATTAAAAATCGTGGTAAAATCCCGTTAATTCAATAAATTATAGTGAAAATAACCGCGATAGTTTAAAACAGTTATTATTTTACTGAAGTTTTGCAAGAATTTGTGGGCAGTTGTATAGATGATCTCATGAAAAAGCTTACGTTTAACATTATACAGTACAGAGCTGGTATAAAGTAGGGCTCTGGAAAAAGGTAAATTCCCCTACGATCTATAATGCCGAATGTGTGTAAGTAATAACGTATAGATTGAGCGTTGATGTCTTGATGCGATGGTATAAAGGGATAAAAAAGGACTTTGAAAATGTCAAATGGAAGAAACAAGACATAGTTACGCGGCCAATTGAGTTTACTGTCATGGAAACACCGAGGTGCTAAGATTGCTTGGCTTCATTACATGCTGAATCACTTTCAAACGGAGAGTTTATTTTAGAAATACAAATTTGCAATTCAACTTTGGTAATAAGCCAAGTAGAATATTTAGCAAGAAAACGAAGCTCCGGTGGTTCTCTAGTAGGTAGGTACTGATTATGTTAAGGGTAGCCGTAGGTTCTAAGAATACAGTTTCTAAAAGCATATAAAATCAACTACTATATAACTATATTTTAAGTAATTCAAAGTAATTTGTTTAACTACGGCTGCTGTAGGTGAAATTATGTAAGTGGGTTAACCAATACACTTTAGCGTTTTGCAATAACTTAGTCCGCTAGTTATTTTATGTGAGTAACAAGTTTTATTGGTGTTACGAGAATTTATACAAATGAAATATATTCGTCAGAATGATTCAGTGATTTTAAAATGTATGTTGCTACTTAGTGAGTTTACGTTTCCTTGTACGTTTTCTCACAGTATGTCGAGGTCTTTGCAAAGCTTTACTAATGATATGTAAGGAAGATCTTATAAAAAGTTTCATACTTTTTTCTCATTCCAACTTAAGTTTAAGGGGGGAAAAACAGGACCACAACACGCTGATTGCCAACCTTCATTAGTTGGAGAGGCACGCCAATGTTAGCAATATAAGATTAAGACATTTTGTGAAATTAGGAAGTTTTTTTTTAAATCCCTCCATAAATACACCGACTGTATCGATGTAATATGTGTGGCCACCGATTTCGAAAAAAAACCACAGTGTAAATGGGTGACCAGGACACTCTCCATACAAAAATATTCAATCTCTTTTAAACATAGAGCCTGGATGCGAAGGCTAACTTTTATACCGAAGTATTGCAATAAAGGTTAAGTTACGCTAACAAAGTTACTTAAAACCAAAATATTATTTACCCGGGTTAGCTCCATCGCGGAACACCTTGGGAAGGTTCCTGTAGGCGAGGAAGTACTCGATGTGCGCCATCTCGTGGTGAGCCGTCACCAGGTCCTTCATGTCCGGGTGCGTGCACATTTTGATACTGGAAGAGCAGTTGAGGGTATATGGATTAGGTACTTTTTAGGATATCTTACTTAGTCTTTTTTTATTTTGTTAAGAGTGAATATTTATGATAAAATATTAACGAGTATATTTAAGAGTTTCATTCACGCTTAACTTGACCTGCGGGTTTTGACCAGTATCAACAGGTGATCCAGTGAGATTTTGGAACTTAGTCTGTGTTACACCAGGACTGTGTAGATTTTAAATACTGAAAGAATTCTTAATATCAGTCCTGTAGATACAGGTCAACAAACTAATAAAAAAAACTTTCCTTTTTTTAACAAAAGTACCTACTTACAAAAATGTCTTCTAAAGTACCGATTCCACAAAATTTGTTATGGGAAAGCTTAAAAACAAACCCTAGGTAGCCCTGAGTAAAAGGAGAAAATAAGAGTTATTCTTTGAAATAGAGAACAAGTACTAGGATTTTATATTCACGTCGTCCTTTAAAAAATTTCGACCTACTATGACGTGACTCCGCGACCACTCGTGTATGAGACAAAAGGCCACTTACCCCACGAGGCCAGTATTAATTACAACCAGTAAATAAAGATAGACTACCAGTAACCATGATTATCACATGATACAATTCACTTATCATTTAAATTAACGAAAAGTAGAACGATACCAAACAATAAGGTCATAAAGATGTTGATCTAAATTTAATTCAGAAAAGCATTGGAAAAATTATTGTAAATAATGCGCAGTTGACTGAAAGCTTCAGTTGATCTTTGTTCTGGAAATTTCATAACAAGCCGTTACCTTTAACCGGACCACAATGACGTAAAATGAATAAATACGCTTTCATCTTTTGATTCAATGAAATTCGACCACTCGACGTGACGACCCCAAAAACCGTTAATCGAAATCATAAACGGCCTTCGTTCCAGCACCGAACGATACTCTAAAACTATCCCGTGTATACCTCGATAGTCTATACTCCTCTACTACTCCTACGAAGCTATCTCCTGATACCCACCGATAGTCATGCTTGTTGCAAAAGTCCCAGGCGGAAGGTTGGCAGTGCACGTGTCTGTCAGGCGGGGACTCCAGCACGCTCAGCGCCCAGAAGTCCGGCGGCATGCCCGACATGTTCAGCGACACGAAGAACTCCTCGGCCAGCTGGAAGATCGTCTGTGGCGTGTAGCCCTGGAAATAGGCAAGGTAATAGTTTTAATTTGCCTCTAAATCCTTCGAGAAGGAGGTCACAGGCGTGGTAATTATTAGTTTAGTGGTCAGACAAACATACATACTCTGTGTTCTCATAGTAGTCAGAACTTGGGTCATGATTACCTTCTATGTTACCAATCAGCAACACGTGTTCACAGTATACCAAGGTATAGCAATTAACTGTGGATAGGCAGGTCAAAAGAGTTAAAGTTAATCAGTTAATTGAAATGCGTTATCTTATGTAAACTTAAAGTTAGTTGGAGAATAAAATTTTGACACCGCGTATATTATGGATTAACTGATCAATTGCACTAATTCTTAAGTGTCCTATATAAATTGTAAACCCTATTTCACTATTCAGCAGAAAACTATTACGAGTATTAATCAACATTACAATCTCAGGTTTGACGCTCGTAGATATAGTGGCAGCCTTTTACGCTCGAGTTCCCAGGTTCGAGTCTGGTCGGGGCACTCATTTGTGTGATGAACACGGGTGTTTGTTCTCGGGTCATGGTTGTTTATATTTTTGTTTATATTATTTATGTATTTACGTTTATTCCGGGTTTCTGCCCCCAGTTCGTATGATCATCCATAACACAAGCTTACTTTGGAGCGAAACAGTTGGTGTATTTGTCTGTGGATTTTATTATTATTATCGATATTTCCAAGGGGTTTTCATTAATTACCTGTTGCACCATCTCAGGTGTGACATCCACCAGCGTCTTCCCCGGGTAAGGCAGGGTGAAGGGCACAATGCCGGACCAGCTCTGGCCCCACATGTCTCCAAGAACGTGCGCGGGGAGGGGGGCCGAGCGAGAGATGCGTTCGGGGCCGTACGCCTCGCGCAGGCGCCGGCGCACGTACGCGTGTAGGAGCTCGTAGAGAGGCTTGATCTGCGTAAGGAATTGATATTTTCTTTTACTAGGAGTTAAGCTTTCAAGCTTGTTTCTTTGTTCAAGTAGTCAGTAAGAATTAAAAAAAATTTTATTTAATAAAAATATAAACCTAAACATCTTTAGCATTTTATAACATCTCTTAAATATACATTCATGGCATACACGAACCTTTATGAAGATTTAAAATGTTGCCTTGTATAATATTAAATTGAGAGGCCAGTTCTTCTTCTCAAAAGTTTTTCCGAACTAGTGGTAGAGTCATGCTTTATTTGACGTCAATAAGAACAAGTAATTGTCAATAGTGAGAAATGAACATTTGAATTTGAATTTAGATGACTTTTAAACACTGATTATCGTTTAACTTGTCGTAATGTAAACCTTGCTTTAATGACTTTATTCCAGAAGTCAATAGCAATATTGCTAACTTTTATTGTATGATAGTTTTAATTTAATATTACTATTACTATTATTATATATGTTTTAATTTCAATACGTAAATTTTGTCTGAACAGGTTTAATCTAACTGCTTCTCTGTATGTTTGTATCTGATAATGTCGTTTGTAGCTATGGGTTCCACTATACAACTATTGTGTATTATGGGCATTAATCAAAGAAGCAATAAAACATTAAAGTTATAAAAACAAAAAATAATATATCGAGTTTTTCAAAAAGCGTTTTACCTGTTCCCAGACGGCATCAATCTCCTCTCTAAAGTTTTCAGATTCGTACGGGAACATCCAGTATTGGGAAGCATCAGTGAAGTCTGAAAATTAACAGTACAAAAATACTTTACTTAATTCACAAAACATGTGATTTGGATGATTGTAAAATTAAATTACAGTTAACATCAAGCAATAAGATAAGTTCACTCAAAGGAAATGAATTTTACGTGCGCCTTAAAAACAAATATAAGCAATATGAATGATATTCGAATTTGTAATTTATTTTGATATTTCATTCAGAGATTTAGTCCACACTAGTGGTTTGTTTAGCCTTAGTTTAAAGAAAATGGATAACCGTTTATTCATTTGAGAACTTTGAACTTACTTAAAAAATCTTTAAAACAGGAAATCTTGGCGTCTGCTGGGGATCTCAATGTACATAGGTAAATACGGAAGCGCTATATTTTGTTTTAAATGTATATATAATGAGTGTCTATTAGTTATTTCCTATTAGATGAGATGGAAAATAATTCAAGTATTTAAAGTTACTTATTCAAAAACACTTACTGTTTAGCCTGGCTGCGCTATTAGTCAAGTCTACCAATTGCTCGTACAGGTCGCGGACCCGTCTTCCAGTGTTTCTTCTCCACTCTGTCCAAATGTGGGACAGCTCATCCCAATCACGAGAATGGGACATTATGAACTGGAATTTAAAAAAATCGTTGAAAGAATTATGATTATTTCTTCTTAGAAAGGTACTTAACTACCTAGCTAACTACTTGCTACTCTTTGAGAATGCACTAATTTATATTAAAGTTATACCGCCATTGTAAAAGCGAATATTTATTAGGATGGATACATGGAGTGACTTTAGATGTTTCTAATACTTACTACAAGCTATTAAACATATATGAAGAGATCGAAATTATGCTTTAAACATCTATCCAGACTATATACAATGCATTTTTGGAAGCTTACGGAAACTTTGAAATGTCAATGAATAGAAAAAAAATAATATCCAACTTCTTACTAGTTTGTAAGGTAAATCTTATGATCATAAACATTGCTCTTTAAAATAATTAGAAACTGTACAAGGTGTGAAGAAAGAGAACAAAGAAATATTTGTCCGAAATTTTTGTATAAATTAAATGTTTGTGTTCTATTTGTTTACGATTTCTTTAAAAGAGGCTTTAAATCCAATGAAAATATACTTATGTAGCACAAGTATAGTTACTTCAATGAAATAAGTTACGTAACTGTGTCTTTTGGTTAGATTATTATCATAAGAGATTATAGAAGCGTGTCCCCTTATCCCTATCTTAGAGTAGGTAATATAGTGTAGTTCTCACCTGTAGCTCAGGCTGCAGGTGCAGGCCGCACTTGAAGGGCTCGTTGTAGGCGCACACCTCCGCGTTGTTGTACACCGCCAGCATGTCGTTGATAATGCGGTTGTACTGGAAAATCATATAAATTCCATCTAAGACCAATCCTTGAAAACAGAGTCACTATTTTTCTAAATTATTTTTGATGTTCTGTCTGTTTTACAAACGTTAACAGCCAGGGAGTTTTAAAAAACTGAATGATTAGGTTATCTTGAAGAGGAATGTTACAACCTCGTCCTCATCATTACTTTATTTATTTATTTAACAATTTATGTGCACACATTAGAAAATATGAAAAATAAACTAAAAATAAGTGAAAGATAATGTACAAAGGCACAGCTTATTTCTAATTTACTTCAGGCGAGATGGAATATAGACGCATAGAAGGACTTATCAAATCGTCGAATATTGTATGCTTGTTAAGAGATAAAATATGAATAAATAATAATACCTAGTAATAAATTCCAAAACAAACACACCAACCGTATGGCCCCAAAGTAAACTAAGCTCGTATTATGGATGACCATACAGCGGACTGGGGAGGGGGGGCGGAATCCAGAATAAACATGCGTATAAAAATATCAATAACCTTCATCCGAGAACAAACACCTGTGTTCATCACACAAATCACTGCCCCGACTAGGTCTCGAACCCGGGAACTTCGGCATATAAGGCAGAGTGTTTAACCCATTACGCTACTTGGCCGTCAATCAAAAACATATTATAGAGCGACCCAGTGCAGTTTCACCCCCATGACCCCTGACCCCTTAAGAATTTCGTAATAAAATCAAGCCTATGCTAGAATGTATACCAAATGGTGAATCCTTCAAATCATATCAGAACTTCTTATTAAATAAAAAAATGGCTTATAGCCTATTACTAATACACTCCAAGTCAGTATTAGAAGCAGTTCGATCACTTGAACACCTAACTTTTGCATCTTAGTTTAAGAACAATACCCATTAGTCATCTTAAGATAGTAAGTGGATAGTCACCCTGTCCAGCTGGTCGGGCGGCAAGGCAGCCGGGCCGATGACAGCCAGGAGCCGCAGCTGGCGGTACGTGTCGTATTGCCTGAGGGACCCGGCGGGGATCTGCTGCGCCGCCTCCCACAGCCCGCGCTGGAACAACGTGTAGCGCTGCTGGGCGTCCAGCTGGAAGAGACAAGGTATTGTTTTTTGTTAGTTTAAAAGTTGTTTTGCTAGAAAATAAAAATTTATGTATTATAAAGATTATTTAACCCATGATGGTCTGTGTACCGTCTTTAGCTTGTCTCATTGGCTTAAATTCAATTAACCTAATTCATTAAATCAACAATAATTTTGTTACAGCGTTGTAAGTTTCTCAAGCACCTAGCTGTTTGCTGAAGTTTATCAATAACCTTTAAATTCATAACAAACTTAATTGAAAAAGCTCAAAAGAAATTGCTTTTTAGAGAAAAATCTTATTTTCTTTGTTATTATTTCTAAAGCTACGAGTACTCTTCTCAGTTATGAGTACTTTATTTCTTTAATACTTAGAACAAAAAAGTATCAAATTAATAGATTTGACTAATAATAAAAAAAAAATATGTTCTTTTTATATATGAGAGTTTTTTGTTTTTATTTCGAAGTTTAAGCAACCAATGAGGTGCGGAAGAAAAGAACTTCGACAAACTAGACTATGATATACTCGTACAAATGCTAGTTTGGGTATTAAAACAATAAATAATTGTAGTGTAGTCCTTAACACTTCACATGAAGGTACCAACTATATTTCACTGTACTTTATGTTGACTGAGTAAAAGCAATCCTTTCTAATAACGGTTACCAGCTGTAATAAGTCATTATTATCAAATATGTATGTATTACGGGTGTAATAAGCTGTTGGTTTTCCATAAATGTATAAATATAAAGAAATAAACTAACAGAACTTCAAAAATAAAGATCAGTTGATGTTTGCGCATCACCAACCACCATGATAAATGGATGTCGCAAAACAGACGCAAACACAAAGCCTGCCATATATGGCTGTGAGGTGGACGTTTAAAAGCGTGTCGGTTGATGGATGGCTTCAAGAACAAGGTCTTGGCCGCTGAGGATGTGGGAAAATAGGATTAATGTGTTCATGGGTAAATTGCGAAATTACCCTTGCTCTATTATTTGTTGAGCAACTTAAATTTTCATGTCTTTTTCATGCATGATCTTTTCTTCACTTTGTGTTAAAAACGATAAATGATAAGAAAATAATTATCCCAATTAGTTTTTGTCTTATCTTAAAAAAAACTTTCCATGGTTAAAATAAAGAAAGGTTTTGAAGCATATTTACTTCAAAATCGATCAAAATAATCAAGTACATGAATTAGCACTATATATTGGAAATAATCCTTAAGTTTCTGATTGTGATTAGAGAAAAAAATGATTAATAGGTATCTCAACATGTAATGTCCGGTTTACTATTCTATACATACGACTATGCGACAGCACTATACACCTCGGTCCCGGATTCGGTTCCGTGGACGTTATTAAAAAAGATTGTTGTTCGCGATTCATCCAGGGATTATCTTAATTAGTTATGCCCGTTTACTTAGACAACATCTCCCTCTTCTAAGTGTTACTTGCCCTTAACAGTAGTGTTAACTGACTTCTTAGGCCGCATAGTTCGTAAATATTTTTTAAAAGACTTTGGAAGTTTCCGTTTGTGTAATAAACGCAACTTGCACAAAGTTATCACCACATGAAATCATCGAGGACACGGTAACATGAGGACTTAATAATTATAGTTTTTTTTTAGAGGCCTGTTATTACTTAGATGAGTCATTTCCATGTACCTAGCGTGATTCTATAACTCATTTTCTATGACAATACCGGTGAATCAGACAGGTTTAATTGCCTCTGAGTCGTTTTATCACGTAATTTAAAACTAACTCCTTTTAAATATAAAACATAAGAAAAACTAGCGTCCTTCAATTTACCAGTGTTACGTGCAAAGATACAATTAACCTGTACGGTTTGTTACTGAAAAACTTTAGAAAGTTTATAGAAAATAATATTAATTAAATACAAACAACGATTTTATTCAGTGTTCATAGAGGCATTACGCAGGCAAGGCGTAGGACACATTTTTAAATGGACCAAACTAGAATTATTCTTCTCTTTGCCATTTGATTCTGAAGTAGCCAGACCAACATATCTAGAACTGACACGTGTGTCCCTTGTATCTTTAATAAAATGTACACTAGTCTTGGTAAAATTGTAAAGACCAAAGGTAGTAAATTAAAGAAATGGCAAGCAAATCTCAAGATGACAGCTAAGTTTTAAAAAAAGCCGTTTCTCAGACAACGGCCAACTGGCCGGAGTACAGTGATGTTTATTTGAGGTTTTTTGTAGGAACATATTTCTTATCTTTTTACAAAGAACGACCAAAAATGGAAGGGTTCGTTTTCAAAGCCATTTTAGACCTAAATAAATAACCTGGAACTCACTAAAAGCCGAAGTAGATTATTATCAAAACATCCGTATAATTAAATAAAGTTATTCACACTACAGATAAGGTGGGAACAAGTATATTTTTTGTACCTCTTTTTGATAAGTTGCAAAAAATACGCGCAAGAAACTTGAATAACTTTTGTAAATAACTTCGAGTTTTTGTTTTTCAATAAAACAGACCAAAAAATAGTAATTAATTTCTTCAATGCTCACTTCCAGCTGACTTATATGCTCCATTTTAAAGGGATATGAGTACTTCACTGTCCGCTGGAAGGGTGTAACCCAGTATTCCTGGTATGAAATGAGACTGAGAACTATATACCTGAAACCTGGTTCTTATTATGGTGTGCCATGGGATAACACCAAATACGTCCTAATTAATATAAAAAACTATTGTTTTGATAGGGCAAATTAGACTCTTTGCCGTACGGTAATGGCCTGGTATTAGTGAGTAAAAAAAAAGCAATGATGATCAGTCGGCCATACATTGCTGAGTCGAACCAGATAGAACCTAGAAAACTACCAAATTAGTTTAGGCCTCTTTGCATTGAAAAAACTAACTTAAAGAATATGTTACCTCGTGTCCGCCGTTATTTCTGTTAATCTTTAAATTTGACAGGTTATTCTACAAATTATTCTCATTACATTGTGCTAGGGTATTGCGTGTATGTAACAATTTAATAAAAAAAAATATAATTGTTAAATAAGAACATTTACAAATGCTGTCTGAAAGTGATTCAAGTTAGTGATGAATAAAGGGTTAGGTAATTTGACAACAAATCAACAAATAATAAATATACTTCTTCCGCATTTCCCATACTGACGCATAGTGACAACAAATCAATGATTGTGATCGTAATGTAAAACAGGACAAACTGCGCTAAGATTATGCACTAGCTTCAAGTTATTCACAAGTTCAAGTACGGACCGTGAGAACTCGAGAATTACCTCCATTACTTAATTATAACTTAAATATGAATAATGTTTCATGGTATTATTCTAATTATAAATGTATTCTTAGTTTATTACAATAAATAAATACACATTGTTGTGGAAAACTTGGTATCACTTTGTTATACGAGGAAGCTGTATAAACTTAATGGCCACAGTAAAATACAGCCTCAGGGCATACCTAAATGCCTCCTACGCTATTAGTACTTTGGAGTATACATTTGCTGATCTGGAATAGGATGGAATGGCCTGATGGGCAAAGAAACTGGTCTTTGTTCGTTGACGATCTAAATTTTTTCGAGGTCTCTCCTTATTAATATACTGTACAATAAAATTTTCGAATAGTTTGTATGGTTAATGTACTGCTGATTATTCAAAATAAATCCAGTTTTCTATTCACCAAATTAATGAATCAAAACAAAATTTCATAAGAATTCACTTGCTATTTTAAAATGTTCAATATTTGTGCCAGTATTAGTATTAATACATGTTTGTTGATGTATTGGTACCTAACTGATAAAAATTTAATTAACTTTATTCAACACACTAGTTTTTTATTTATTGAATTTTTTGTAGTTAATTCGGGATTTTTTTGAACCAAACCAAAAATATTGACTACCTCGATAACGAGCCTCTTTGGTATTAAGGACATTATAGTTAATTTGTGGGAAATTAGATGTATTATCACATCCCAAGAGGAAGACGTCGAATTACCAGTCACCCTGTATACAGTGCCCTGGTACCACTTGTGTATATTCGAAGACTATTAGCATTTATGTAGTATGCCATGAACTACCATTTACTTTATAATTTAATGAACTTACGGGATTGTACCGCGATTTTCGATTTTTATTTCACGCGTCCGATATTTCGATGCTGTTGCAAACACCATGATCGCGGACTGGCAGATGTCATGATAATGGTGCTTGCAAGAGCATCGAAATATCGGACGCGCGAAATAAAAATCGAAAATCGTGGTAAGAATCCCGTAAGTTCATAAAATTATAATGAAAATAACCGTGATATTTTAAAACAGTTATTACCATTTACTTTGTTTTTAAATGGTATTTTCATCGTATCAAATCGTCCATAATATATTCTTATGTCATTCAGGTAATAACATAAACATAATGGCTGTACTATCAATTCTCCCAGCGACTGTTGGTGGAGTCTGTCCATTGTGGCATTAAAGGACATTCACATAACGCGACAAAAGGTTTCGTAACACGACCAAGACGTTATGAAGTTTTTAAATTTTTTCCAGTCCCGAGACTACAAAGCAAGAAATTTTTGCTTTCGTCATATTTATCGTCTCTTTCTCTTTGGACCAAGTACAGACTTAACGTTAAATAAACTATCAATGTATTAGCGCAATGAATTCACAAAAAAATATTGTCTTATCATTTACCATAAAGACTATTTATGCCAAATGCCGCGTAAATCCAGGTTCTTTTTTACATTTAGATTACCTTTGATTTGTTTAACAGGTAAGAATTTACTTCGTTATGCAACAAGCTTCAACCATAGCAAATTTAATTAATTTAATTTAATACTTTCCGTATACGAAGACACAAAAATTATAGAAGTAACCAAACGATTTCCGAGGCAAGAGGGATATTTCTATTTTCTTTTTGTGGGTAGTCAAAATATTGGTTAACTTCCGTCGTAATATGTGAAACATAATTTTTTGTAGAAGCCTGCCACACTACAGCGTATATACAGGCTTTAAGAAAATTATGAACAAAAACAATACCTTTTGTTCAAAGCCTGAATTACAAATAAACCCAAGTAAAATCAATATAGAGCTCAACCAAAATTTAATTACCTATTGATATTAACAATCACATAATTATTAATTTTGTTTTACAGTAACCACAATATTTCAAATAACAAAATACAATAACAATAATACATTTTATGTAACCAATTTTTTGTATAAACATTATCTCTATTCATCCGTCAACAAAAATGTTCAATGTCAGAATTCTATTCATTCATAACGTTTATCTGGTTCAAGTGTACTACTGCGTGCTCCAACTACCAAGTTGCAGAAAAAATATTACAAAAACTGACACAGTTCTTTCTTTACAGCTATTTACATGGTAATGCAAACATTTAAGAAGAAATATGTTAGGGTACAGAACTTTGAGCTTTAAATGTTGCAAAATAAAGTATGAAATAGTTATACTTCTTCAAAGAATGGCCAAGGTTAGGGTTAAAATTTCGTAATGTATGAAAATTTGTGTATAAAGGTAGGTTGTGCGTAGGAAGGTGCTAAAAGCCTAAATAGAATTCGAAGTAATTTAATTATCAAAACAATAACAGGATTTGTCGGTAATGTCAATATAATGTAACCAAGGGATTTAGGAGAAAGGTACTCTTGTAACTATTGAAATGGCGCGGTATTTAGGCGCTGTTGATTATAGAATATCACATCCTATTTTATAGAAATATCAAACCTATTCGGAACGGCTTAAGTATGATTTGATATCTCTGAGTGTGGGCGTAAAAGTTATAAATACCAAAAAAATTTAAATCAAAGATTTTGGCATCACTTACGTTACCACACAAAAAGCTCATTATTTAACTTGGGTTGTAGTAATCTGCTATAATTTTAAGCTTATATCTATCTATTATAAACCCTCAAACATTATAAAATGCATAAGTACATGCTGAAAAGCAAACAATACATCATTATACTGATATCGCGGCAGGACTGGTGAGTTTGCCGGTATCGATACTTCATATTTTGTTGAAAAGTTTTACACGCAAGTTATGCCAACAGATCTAAATATTTCATATTATACACAGGTTAAAACGTATCATCTAATATTGTTGGCTATTTTAGGTACTTTATTGATTTAATTAGTACTGCGGAACTTTTATAAGGTTTCGTAAAAAGTTACCTTGAATTCTCATAGCAGATATGAGCAACAGATGAATTTACTCATAGATACGTCAAAATATTATGGTGTCTTAAAAAATATGTCCATTGTGACGCATTTTCACGACCGTGGGAATATGCGACCAAGGTGAAGGTACTTCAACAATTTCGGTAAGATAATTTTGATTATTATTACGTTTGTGTTAATTAATTAACATTGTTTCTGTGGACACAATTGTCATTAACCTTAACTTTAGGTGCAGGTTTTATGCCGGATCGGAGGTATACAATTTTTACTGTCTGATACTGGGGATTTTATATGTCAGTGTTCATTACATAATATTTAAGTTTGATTTAGGATATCCAGGCTTCACGGCATTGGTTCTTTGCCTTTCTTATAAGTTAAAAATTTCTAAGGTTAATAAGTTAAAAAGAAAAAAAAACGTCTAAGGATATTTTATGTTTTATTTTTACGTAAAAGTATGATGAGTTTGGATTGAATAACTTTCAAGTTGGAACACCGTGATCTTTTGACAAAATTTCCTGTCTTAGGTGCCCGAGTGCTCAAATTTTTTTTTGAATCCCACTTTCCGAAAATTTCAAATTCATAAACTATTTTTAGTAATTTTTTTTTATATATTAGAGGTATCTAAAAACTTTTAAGTTGTATCAGTCAATGACATATCACATATAGACAAGTCATACCCAAACATTACCACACAAAAAAACGGCGTCAACTTAACTATACATATTGATACAGTAATATAAATTTGTGGGAGAAGGAAAGCATAATACGGTTCACTTGTTGTAAGAAAGAGATATCTATGTACATACTTCGTGACGTTGCTTCGCGCGTAAATTGTAGCAGTATATAGCGTTGTCTCTTTTGCTCCCACATACAAAATAATATTACGTCTTTACCTATGAAATTGCCGTTTTTCACGAAATAAATGAAGCGTAATTTTTTTATATATTTTTTATTTCTATTAATCAAAATAATCACCCATGCAATCAATGCATCTTTGCCAACGCATTGGTAGCTTATTGATGCCTTTCTTGAAGAAATCAGCTGGACGGGAGGCAACAAATTCTTCAAAGGCATTGTGTACTGCCTCTCGGGTATTGAATTTTTTTCCCGCCAAGAAGTGATCCAAATTCTGGAAAAAGTAGAAGTCTGTAGGCGCAAGGTCTGGTGAGTACGGCGGATGACGGAGAACTTCCAACCCCAACTCTTGTAGCTTGGAGACCGTCTGCTGTGCAGTATGAGGTCGCGCGTTGTCGTGCAGGAGCAGTGGAGCCGAACGATTGACCAAAGCTGGTTGGAGACGTGCGAGCTTCTCCATCATTGTGTTCAGTTCTTCACGATACACATCTGCAGTAATGCTTGTCCCGTTTGGCAAGAAGCTGTGATGAATAACACCCGCGTTAGACCACCAAACAGTGACCATCACTTTTCTAGGGGTAAGTTTTCGTTTAGGGCATTGTTTGGGTGCTGAACCAGGGTCCAACCAACTTGCTGAGCGCTTACGATTGTCAAACAGGATCCATTTCTCGTCACAAGTAACAATGCGGTTCAGAATTCCTTCATTTGTATGCCTGCTGAGCAGTGCAAGGCACGTCTCCACGCGTACTTCGCGCTGGTGGTCATTGAGTTCGTGGGGTACCCATGTTTCAAGCTTTTTTACCTTGCCAATTTGACGCAAATGGACCAATATTGTTTTGATGCTAACGTCGAAAGCTGCTGCTAATTCAGCCGTGGATTGAGTTTCATCAGCTTCCACAATTGCCTTTAATTCGTCATTATCGACCAAAGTTTTCGGACGACCACGGGGTTCATTTTTCAGGTCAAAATTTCCAGAACGGAAGCGGGTAAACCAATAACGGGTGGTGCGTTCGTTTGTAGTGTTCGCTCCGTAAACGTCGTTGATGTTGCGTGCCGCTTGTGCCGCTTTGCTGCCACGACGGTACTCATACTCCATAATTACTCGAATTTTTAACTTATCCATGATGACGAAAAATGTTCGAATGCGTTGAAAACAAAACACTAACTATTAAACAAATGACGATTTTAGAAAAAGAATTCCATGTTTGTCAAATAAAATTAATTTGAAATTAGAATTATCAGTCAAAAAAAAAATATTTTCATTTGAAATGGCCAGTACGGCAAAACGGCAGTTTCATAGGTAAAGACCTATTATTACATCTCGCTCTTTGAGTTTGTCAAAATGTATAACCATGTCAATTTTAAAACGTCATTTTAAATAGCAAAATAAAATAATAAATTAGATAGTTATATAAAAATAGTCCTTACGCATGAGAAGAAACGTTTTTTCTGTCTTTAGCAGTAAGAGTGTAATAAGTACATTGACTAAACACACAAGAAAGCATTGTACGGCATTAAAAACACAGAATTGGGAATAAGTTGTGTTTGACGTTCAGCCATGGTGACACTGGGTTGCACAAGACTAAGTCAAATGCGGGCAATTGCCTTATATTTGCGTTGCCAGTATTGCGGGTGGACAATTTGTCTAATATGTAATATGTCATTGATATCGATAGTACATAAGGTAAAATATTCTTGAATAAAACAAAAAGTGACACCAAATATTTAATATGACTCTGCAATACATTTACATTGGAAGTTGTGATCGAATTTCTTGATCTATTGTAATAACTTATTTAACTATGATGATTGTATTAAAAACAACTGTATTTTATCTTTTCATTTCATATAATTACATACTCAGGCTGAAGTCTATCGTCTGTCAAAGTTTAAAATAATTGAAATTACTGACAAGCAACAACAAAATATATTTTAAATTAAATTTTTATCCAAGTCAATTTAATGTCATATTTCAATTGAAAGAACAGGTTACCTAGAAACTTTATCATTTATACGGGTACGTTAAGTCTAGAGCGGCCATCATCACTTACAGGAGAACCCCGATGCACTCAGGAGAAGGTATCTGGAGGAAGTCCATGATCCTGAGAGTCAATCAGATCCGATCCGATGTAACGTAACCTAACCTATCCAAAAGGACAAGTGCCTTGTTGTACCTACCTATGCTAGATAGTTTTATTTCTTTAATAACTTTACGTAATTGCCATGATCATGTATATTAACCAACGTAGCTGCCTGGGCTCACAGAGGCGAGCGCGTATTTCACTTATTGTTATTTATAATTTTTTTATGAATTTCATCCATGGGACACATTTCATGTTAAGGTTTAGGTTACTTCTAGTTTTATTTAAAAAAAGTTATTCAAGTTATTTTACGCATTTGATAGTAAAAGTTTAACGCTTTTTTAAATATTTATTTTACTTACAGAGTAACTGGACCTTTCTTGACGTTTATCAAAAAAATACGAATTTTATTTATTTATTTATTCATTTGATGGCACAGCTAACAGTGTACAATCTAAAACATCTTAAACTTATACATGTTGAACAATTATTTTCTAAAATTGCACACCAGTTATTGCTACGCACAGCATTAGAATTACACAATTTAATAGAGTAACACAAAGTAATAATTTAAATTTCAGAAACATTATTTGTCTTTAAAGTAACAAAACAAAAAATTAAAATAAAAAGAAAATATCTTAATTATTTCTATATAACATTACAATTTCGAGGTATTTCCTATAGGTTTGAGAAAAAATATCAGCATCTTTACATTTCTTATTATATGCTCTGCACATACGGTATAATGGGTTATGGTATGTAACATTACTATTACAACAAGGCACAAAAAACAATTTTGGTATTCTCTGACTACCTCCCACCCTAAACGAAACATGGCTTAACAAATCCGGGGCATCCCATTTATTGAAAATTTTATGAATGACACCTAGTTTATGGCTCAACCGTCTAGATTGTAGCGTGTCAACTCTATAATATTTGAGCCGTGCTTCATACGTTGGCAATTTGCGCCGCATGCTGAACTTGGAACACAAGCTACGAAGAAAGCGCCTTTGAATTGCTTCCAACCTATCAATATGGATGCTGTAGAAAGGAGACCAGATGACTGCGTTGTATTCCAAGACACAGCGGACAAGTGAATAATACAATGTCAACACGCTAGTAGGGTTCCGGAAGGGTTTAGCTGTTCGGATGATGAAACCAACAATTTAATGGCTTTTGATATTATGTGTTCATAATGGTGTGTGTAGGTTAATTTTGAATCCAACCAGACTCCTAAATCTTTAGCTACATCTTGACGACTGAGTGCAATATTATTAATATTATATGAATAGTTCACAGGTTTTTGTTCCTGGTAAAACTGATAACAAAACATTTTTCAATATTTAGTGTCATGTTATTATTCAGACACCACTTATGCAATTTGTTGATATTGTTTTGAAGTTGGACGGCATCTTCATTGTTTTTGATTTCATGATAAATTTTTATATCATCCGCGTAAGCTATACAACTGCAAGTCAAAGAATTAATGAGATCATTTATGAACATAATAAATAAAAGTGGTCCTAAGTTCGAGCCTTGGGGTATGCCGGAGGTAGATTCGAATGGTGCTGATTCGAAGCCATGTATGGTTACTAAATTTAAGCGATTGGCTATGTAAGAGGAGAGCCAAATTAAGAGTGTGCCATGAATGCCGAGGTGATACGCTTTTAGACAAAGGATGTTGTGGTCGACTTTATCAAAGGCTTTGATAAAATCTGTGTACACAGAATCAATCTGTATGTGTTTATTTAATGACGTATTTAAATCATGGACGTAAGTAAGAAGATTGGTGGTAGTCGATCGGCTTGCGACAAAGCCATGTTGTTTGCTACTTATAAATGGTTTGAAGTTATAATGCAAATGTTTGTAAACAAGGCTTTCAAAAATTTTTGCAAAACAGTTCAGCATACTTATAGGTTGAAATTTTTTAACATCATTCTTGCTTCCCCTCTTGAAGATGGGCACTATTTTGGAAATCTTCCATAATTCAGGAAACTTACCAGTTGCCAAACTCTTATTATAAATGAGATATAAGGGTCTTACTAAAGCCAATACTTTCTTTCATCATAGGTAAAAATTGTACACTTGTTTAAAGTCTGCTTTTTCTTCATCGTCATCGAGATTGCGTAAATACAATTTAACTTCGGCCTTTAAAAGGTATTATGGGTAGAATGAGAGGAAAAAAAGCCGGAGGAAAGAAAACTTCTCGGCCTTCTTTTATAAAAAAATCTTTTGTAAAATACTTGGGGTAGAAGGTATACAATTTGACGACGACATGAATAAAACACACACAAGACAGCTAATTGTGCGTGCTAATGAAATGCCGCAGCCGAACTGTTTACATAGTACGTATTCTATTTTTCAAAAACAGAAACAGAAATAGCCTGTGGAGATTTCAATCCCACGCCCTTTTGTCATCCGAATTTATCGTGCGTTAACACTTACATATTGATAGTCTCAGTATCATACGTCTAGATATTTTCTTATATATTATAATTCTGTCAGAAACGTGTAGAAAGAAAAATAATTTCACACAGATAGAATACAACCCCAATGTCATAATAAATAGGACAAAGTTTCCAAAAGTCTAGTTCCCAGAATTAGCGCTTTGGATCGCTATCGTCAGAGGTTAAGCAAAACAAGTTCCAGCAGAGTCACGAGTTTCACTCACCAATCTTGACACTCTCCTTGCCATTGGTTCCAGCAGAGTCACGAGTTTCACTCACCAATCTTGACACTCTCCTTGCCATTGGCAGCCAAGCCAGTTTGAATACTCGCCGTAGGAGATGAGAGACCCTAAAAGTGTCTATGCAGGTAGCACCCTACACCGCTTGTCATCGTCATGCAATAGTCCTGAGGGTTCGAGTACCAAATTGGAGGTGACAAGCTCCCGGTAGATGATGTCGTTCAAAATAGCATGACGAGAGAATCTGCCACCATTACGAGGGCACGAGATTCCATGACGTCAGTTTACCAACCAATACGCCAAATCGGTAGCGGTGATCAGCACATAATTTTGCTCCGCTACGGAACCTACAAGCTATAACACATAGTACATATTCATATTAAGATATGTTGAGTGTAACTTAATATGTTTCTTATACTACTCGTAATTATTACTTACCTACTATTATTGTAAAGGCTTCTGCCATGTTACATCAGCAAACTTTAGCCGACTGTTAATTTCCAACTAAGTCAATTGGCAACAGTTAACGTAACTTTTATATTTATTTTATGGCATATGCGTAACAATTATCTACAATGTTTTAAATTATTTTTTCTTTCTCCTATCACATTGACGTTGAAATCGTAAAAAAGTTAAAAATATAATTTTAAACTAAATAAATAGCTTTAAAGGGTAAAGGAGCTTAGACTCACATGGACATATCAGAATTTTCAGACAAAGTTCAAAACTTCCGTCGCTTTAATAGTGTATGTTATTCTTAACCTTAAGGCCTTTTAAATATTACTTGACTTCTATAAGATTTCTAGGTGCATAGGCTATAGGCCTGGGCTAGATGGAAATTGCGGGCTCTCTGTATGAACGCTCTGTTAGGGTGTTACCATACCCTCCATGCATCCATCGATCGATTGGTGTGGTAACACCCTTAGAGTCACATGTTAAAGTGTACGTAACTAAAACCAAACGTGAACATTCCTACTTCCTATTCTTAAAACGTAATTATATAAACAGATATTCCAATTTGGATTACAATAAGAATGTGTTGAAAAAATAATAGATCAATAAAAAGTTGTACGTGATCAATAAATTGTACAGTCAACACAAACATAACGACACACGTTTAGAATGGAAATAAAGTGCACCCAATAATAGATTTGCTATGATGATGGAAATCAGATGCATCGATACATATATTCTTCAAACTCACCTGGTGAATAGTAATGTCAAATAATTACCTTGTTAGTATAAAGTAGATTTCGAAAATGGTTCATTATTAAATTGATTAAGTATCTCGGTAGTCAGGGAAAAACTGTAATTTTGTGCAAAAGGATAAAAATCCAATTCTTGGGTTAATTAAGCATTGTTTAATTCCCATTGAGCTGCAAACTATTCAGAATAATAGGGAACCAAGTTTTAAATGACATAAAAGCCCTTTATACTTTCTTTCAAAAAACGCTTTTGCGTTTAACCAAAATGACCCTGGCCCAGGTGACTAGCCAGCAAAGTAACGCTAAGTTATAAATTTGTAAACCTTAGATATTTAATTAACCAAATCAGGAGTAAAAAGTTGAGTGTTGTTTTGACCCTAACCACAATAATTTATCGTAACTCGTATAAAATAAACCTAAAATCAACCCTCAACTCAGGTTACTAAAGTTGTCTTATTACTTAATGGCTACTTAAAACAATAGAAAATACATGAGTAAATCCTTGAAACCATGAGTTATCACATTGTTATAGCCAGCCTTATAGGTCACTACCGAACGGTTGACAATGCGATTTGGTCGAGGACGATTTTGTTCCGCCATTTTGAAGTCGTTACGCGCGCCATTTTTGTCATCCATCTTGTTTTCAATCAATGGGCACATTTGTAATTTGAATAAGTATAATAGTACTTTAAAAATAATCCTAGTTTATTGGATGCTATTTGTGGCTTTATTTCTATGTAATAAACTAGATTTAATTATATAAACATAAGCCACTGAAATGGTTACTAGTGACCGCCGGGAATATAACGGAACACGAGTGCCAACTTTATCATCTTAACCTTATCATAACTCTTTAAAAAAAGGCATGATTAATCCTGTCATCAATTTAAATTCATTAGGTAATTTTGTCAAATCTTAATTATCTTCGAAATTGATGATATATTTTTTTTTCCATACAGTAAGGACCCAAATCCTTTTTGATATCTTATTATCCCAAATTTGATATCTTTCTTGTGCTTTTTCCGACTTTTAAGTAAAAAAACTTTTCTACAACATTTTTCAGTGCGCCTTTTTGGCTATAATAAAGTAACTTGAAATTCTTATGACGTGGTTCTCGTAACAATTAAACTAAGATATTTCATTAATATTATTTCATGTTAAGTTTTTGTCGCCGATTGATTTTGCTCTCGTAACGTCCGCTATTGCAGTCTATTGTCGTATAATGTCAAAGTGTGACGGGCGGTGGCGAAACAAAACAAGCGTATTAGTTCGAGTCTAACTCGGTTGAATAGTCACTGCTCAACGATTATGTCAAGCTTTTTTGTCCACTATAAAAATAGCATAGGGTTTTCCAGCTAAGTGCGTATTAAAATCGAAGACTATTCGTTTTAAAGTATAGGTATAAATAAAATATGGCCGTAATCGTCGCATAAAATACCATGTATGTATCGCGCTTGTGGCCATAGTCAACTGAAAACCTCCGGAAGAGATTTGCAATGTTAATATTGGCATTTATTTATATTATACTTATATATATTAGTTAAAGTTAAATTTTACGTCAAATTACTATATCTTTTTAAAGAGAAAGAAGTAAACTTGTAAGTTTAGGAAGTTAACATCAACTGGGCTTAGATATTAATAAACCCTTTAACTGCTATTATGTTGATAAACAGTAAGTTAATTAACATGTTGTTTACACCACATATCTACTCCACTAATTGAAATTGATGAAAAAAAATTTTTTTTCAGGCAAAATTTTATTTAATTAATTTAATTTTGAAATGACAAGATAAATTTTGTAGAAACAGTCAACAGAAGTACTGATACATTGCGTCACTTAGTGTCGTGTACGAACAATTTAATGAATAGATGTTCTGTATTTTAATGTATTTTATTTTGTGGATTTAGATTTCATTTTTATTTGGTGCCGTAATATCTATACTTGCACAAGGTTCAATTGATTTTAAAAGACCTAGTTACGCTTTTAAATGAAACCCACCAACAGTCTATAACACTTGACATTTCACACATCAGATTAAAATTTCATCACAGTGCGAAACCAATAATTAACGTTTCCAATAAGAACAATAAGCTCTCTACTTTAACCGACAAAAAAGGGAGGTGTATGTTACGACTACGAGCTAACATTTACTGCAGCATAATCTATAGATCTCACATTGATTGTCTTGTGTGGGAATACGAGCAGGTATATATCCGGAAATAGAGCAAACGGTGATTTCTAAATTTCCCATTTTCTAAAAGTGGCAAGATTAACAATGTTTTGTGCTTTTGGTAGATAACTCGGCGTAAAAGGTTAAATTCAATTTAAATTGTTGTACGTTGTGAAACATATTGTATTGTAGTGAAACTGTTTCCATAGCAAGCTGAGCTAAGGCAGATGTTTTTAAACTTTTCATAGTTGGCAAGCGACCACGCAATCCACCTTATGGTAAGTGGAATACGCATCCATCGGCTGTTGTAGGTGTTTTATTTAATAATAGTTATTATATTATTATATCGACTGATGATGCGTTGCCGAGGCTTCAGTTTAAATTGCCTTTGTTCCACTGGCTGTTCCCTCCCTTTGACACAAGCTTTAACTGGAACACGGCCACGTAAGTAAGTGTGATTATTCTGGCGGTTTAACAGGCAGTACTGCAGTACTGAACCCAGACGAGATCTAAACAAAGAAACTCGACTACCACCAAATAGCGCATCCAAATTTTTTTTTGTCTCACTGTCAAAAGGAGGATTATGTTTTTCGAGTGCATGTACGAGCATGTATCAAATTTCTTTGGATCGCTCTACAGGATAAACCGTTTGATGAATTTTAACATATGAAGTTTCATTTGATTCATCGCTAATGTGGGAGTGATAAAGGATATATGAATTTGTCAAATTCTTTAGCTTGTTAATGTAATTGATTCGGGAAATTACGAAATCCTATTGGTGTATTTTGTTCTCGATCAATAGGAAACACAACATGGGCGCGCTAAATAACTGCTCTTTCTTATAAGCAAGCGACTTAGTCTCAAACGTCTGGGATGCTGGACTCAAATCCTGGTAGAGATATTGATAGACTGACGGACGTGGATGTTTCTATTAATTAATGTACAGTTTGTTCTAGCACTAATACTACTTACATACAAACTGTGGCCTCGACTACCAAGACAGCAAGGCCTGTTTAAGCAAGCAAGCAGCCATTTACCTATATTTCTGTATTTGAGGGTCGTGATTTGGATTTTTGGGAGGACGGATTCTATTTAGACTTGCCGAGCTAATGCAGACAAGAATAATTTTGTATAAACATAAAAAGAAATTGTTAATTTATTTTGAAAAAAAAAATACCCGTGAAGTTTCTTGCCAGAATTTTTTAGAACCTGTGGTAAATTCATGCTTTATATAAGTTCCGGCTAAGCGCCGTCAGCACTAAGCTACATATTCCGGTGAAAAATCGAAAAAAAAGCTTTATATAACGTCAATAGGAACAAGTAATTGTCAGTGGTGAAAAATAAATACTGGAATTTGAATTTATTTATTTTTGAGTCGGCTAGTTATATTTCACTGTACATCTCTATAATTACCTGACAGTGTCATGTCAGTGAGCATAACTTATCAACGCTTCTAAGATGCAATATTGATATTTGACTTGAAATGCACACTGCTCAACAATTCCCCCGTAACATTCTTAAGTATTAGGTTTTTTTTAACGTATTTTTTCGTTTAAAATATTGATTACAAACCGAAGGGTTCCTATTAGGGTACCTATTAAGGGTAGGATTAGTATCGCTTTCAATGAAGGCTAACGGCAAAATTGCTAAAGCCAGAATTCGGTTGCCTACGGAGGTATGCATGACGCCTCCTCTACCTCCCTCCCGTGAGGGTGTTGCTGCGGCGGCAAAAAAAATATGAGACATCTAACAAAATATTTCAGCAATTACTGTATGTGATTTTACCTAAGCAAAACCTATATGAACGAGATATTAACGACTCACATCTCTCACATGTTGAATTTCTTATTTAAGATATTTGATCTGTTTTACTTTTACATATTAGATTTTTTGGTTATCGGAGGCCCATAAAGCAAACAAGCAGCTTTTTTATGCTTTTGTATTGATTTAAAATTGTAGATTTAGAATAAAGACTTGAATTAATGAAAATAAAATACAATCGATATTTGTAAGGGATAAAGCTATACTGTAGCTATACTTTAGCTATACTTTGTAGTTCTTAGACACAAGGTTTACTTCTTTATCATGAACAAACAAGCAACCGACTACTGCTTAATAACTTTAAAACAAATGACTTTAATTCATATATTTACGCTTTTAACGAACAAAATGAATATTCCCATGGTATTAACTCGAGTCATTTGTGAGTGGATGTTTAAGACATGCATTGTTTATTTGATAATAATCTTATAAATAATACTCATTTGGATGTAGCAAATTATGAAAAATAAGCACGAGATATAATTAGCATAACTTTAGAGAATTGGAAATTATTACTATTGAAAAAGCCGTTTTCTGGAAGATTTACATAAAACTTCGGTTTATTTTTATTGAAAACAGATTCACGCACTGTCGACGGCCCTGGATCTTAAAAGTTTTGAGGACTTGAGTTTAGACACCTTAAATGCTACATTTCTGTATATGATGTAGGCTAGCAAGAGAGAATTTCCAAAAATCTATTCTAAGGTGGATTAAAAAACCATTATAAAGCCTAAAGCAAGACGCAATTATGGAACGTACCTTTCAGAAGTTTACATATAAAGTTAGTTGGCTCACTGCCAAAAACTCGCGTTCTTTCAAAATAGTGCCCCGCCCTTGGCGTAATGTAATTTTTTACAAGAAGCTAAGTTAACGCTACGTAATATCAGCTATTGGTATATTTCGAAGTCGTCCAGAAGCAAGATGGCAGTGAAAAGGTGTTTTAAGTTTTTATTAGACAAATTCTTGATAAAATTTAGGAGCACTACCCACTTATCCCAAACTTCAGACGTTTTATCTATTTCGACTCAAATACCTAAATTGTTACCACTTTTGTTATAGAAACCATTGTTTTCTTAGTTATTTGATTAAATTGTTAACACTCTTGCACAGATTTAAAACAAGCTTTTGGTAATTTACGCAACTAGCTGTAAGTACATTGTGTTTTTGGAGTAGCGACCAATATCTAAAACAAAACGTCATTGTCGCTCAAGAATTAAACATGGTAATATTACGGTACTCACAGCAGCATGCTGCGTAGCGTCATTGACGTTGGTCTCGAAGTTCCACTGCGCAGCCACGTTGTTGGTGCACTCCTTGGAAGCCTGCGCATCCGCCGACAGCAGGAAATCACGAATTTGCTGCTGGTTCACCGCATTGACCCTCTCGTCTATAGTGTTCACTCCTCCGTTGAATTCGTAAGGATTCGCGCCCGAAAACCGCGGATCGTTCCGCACGAAGTTAGGATCGTTTCGCCTAAAGTTCGGATCGTTGCTCAAATCGATCCTCTCATCCCGATTCACGTCATAAGGCCTAATCGTCGAACTCGGATTCCGATTCACATTCGGATACCCGTTGTTGCTTACATCTGGGTTTATGTTACTAAACGGCGTTGAAGACACTCTATAGACTCCTGGAGTGGAACTAGGACTTGGTCCTCCAGTGCTGTACTGGTACGAGTTCTGATCAAACTGGTTACCAGGTGAGTTTATAGATGCAGGGGTACTAGAGATTCCGTAACCGAAAGGGTTGCGATTGTTTTGTATTGGAGGCAAATCCAATTGTGGGTCAGCGGAACACAGACACGAAAGCAGGATTAAAAGTTTAGCTTGGAACCAGAGGTCGGTGAGTTTGTTGGCAGCACAGGCCATAGTTACAGCGGCCGTGGTCGCTTGTCACAAAGTCCCGCGATTGGTGTCAATGGAGCGTGGTGCGAGTACTGTTTCGCGACGACGACTGTGCGCGGCGCTGCTTGCTTCAGAACTCCAAGCGTGTGAATCAGCTTTGTCTTGCTACTGCGCATTGTACCCTATACAACAATAAACACGCAGAACTTATTGACTTACCATCAGAATGCTACAGTGCGGCATCGTTGGCGACCTTTCAAAGGTACTAACAAACGCTACGCGCCTAGTTTGGTTTGCATCTGTAGCGAAAATCAAGGTCACAGATAAGGACACTTGGGTCATATAAGTTTGAAGAGTTATTGTTTTATTGAAGGCAACAAATACATTGAAATATCGAAATGTATTTTTTACAGAACAGTAACGAAAAGTCACAATGATAAAGCTCCCAAAATCTACCACAAAAGCTACCACATACGCGAAGCGACGTATTACTTAAGCGCAAATTATTAAAAGTATTTTATTTTTAATTTTCACTTATTTATGATAAAAATTATATAAATTACTTAATAATTCAAAAATAATTTACCTTGACAAAAGAAGGAACGTGCTAAATATCCTTGGGGTAAAGCCGTGGTAATGGCTTTTAATTGTAAGAAAACTAATTAATAACGACACAGTTGCAAATGACGTTTAATATTTTAATACGTTTGTAATCAACTCACTGTGTTGATCCAGTCTTTGAATTTTGATGATAATCAATTAATTGACCACTTCATCTTTCCGTACAGATATAACCTGCATCAAGTATGGTATAAATTATGCAAAAACAAATGACGACATTTTTATGTAACTCTTCAAATTTCTTTGTAGAGTAGTTTTAAGGTTTATTTTATTATTTTTTCAATATCTATTAATTTACAATGCTTTACAACAAAATATTTTTTAAAGTATTGTTTTTCATAACAACGCAGAACGACGTGAGCTGCTTAACCATTACGAGTGAAATTATTCGAAAAAGTAATTTCCCAAAGGAGTCGCTTTCCCAACTTCACATGCATACAAACCTTCGCTACACTTAAGTATTGTGTAACACCCTTTAAGTAAGTAACTTAGTAGACGCGTTGCAACTTTAGTACACTGTTTGACAATTAGAATATTTATTAAAAAAAACTGAGAACTATGTGGTTATTAGTTGGCTTTGTAAAGTATAATACTGGTATTTACTTGTGGCTACAATATTACCAAAATATTATTTTATATACTTATATCACTTAACAAGAACACCAGACACAACGAGATACTATACCTAGCTGTGTGTATAATTTACATTACCCATAAGTTCAACATATTAACTTGATGTAAAAACGTATATTTTTTATTGTGATAATGTTTCGGATATTAAATCGGGATGCTAATATGTAAGAAAGAGCAATCTTTATTAATTTACTCAGACGGAGTACTGAAGCCCATTCTATATCTGGTGGTGACAGTTGTAGGTGCAAGTGGTTTTTTCCGAGTGTCGTAGAGGATATTAGCCCTGACTTATACGCCGGAGGTCCCAGGTTCTAGTCCTGATAGTTCGCTGTGTGGTCATCAATAACACAAGCTCTTTTACTTTGGGATCATACAGTTGGCGCGTTTCTCTGAGTTTTATATTATTTATTATATTGAAGTGGTAGCCTCATATGTAGAGGGATGGTGAATGCACTCATTTACTTGCTGTTGTGTGAGTAAATTAAATGTTAAATGTGTTTTATTTAATATTATAAATCGTAAAAACTGAGGGAAATATTAGGATTTCTATGTACTATTCCGAGTTCGATAAGAAGTTTTTTGGATTTCATTATTATTACTTGTCGTGTATTGTATTCGCTCATGCCTGCCGTCTCTAAATCTTGAGCTCGATCTCAGCATCCATAACGTCCAATAAACTGTCAACTGGTACGTACTGCTTCAGGTAAAGGAAAAAATCGTGAGAAACCCCACATAACCAAGATATTGTTTTGAAGGTTAAGGCCGGACCATTCGCAAGAGTTGTCGTCTATAATTGCGAAATAAATGTTATCTTTGTTGGGGAAAGCCAATGTCTGACCATACGGCAACAATTGCCGTAGCTTGGTAACTTTTATAAAGTTTGATACTCAGAACCTTTCTTTATTTATTTATTCAGTACTAAGATCATCAGCCATATTTAAGCTTTTTCTTCGCCTCAACATTTTTAGGATTTTGTTAACCGGCAAATGAGCAAGCGTTCCAGCTGGTAAGTGGTGTCCTCATCCATGGAAGCCTTTATTTGTATGTGATTGGTTATTAATATTGTTTGTGACTAATATGCACTAATGATGCGTCGTCCACCGTAGGCTTCTGTTGGAATCGGCTTTGTTCCAATAATTGCACTGGTTGTTCTATCCTTTAATCTAAACACAATCATGTAAACGTAACTATGGTGGTGATCAAAATAGGAAGGCCTGTAGGATCGCTCCAGAGGAGATCTTGACCAAACAAACCCTACCACCACCAACGTTTAAAATAAATACGTCATTATCTAGTGAGCCAAAGCCCTCATATCACAAGTGACAAGTAAGCCAGGTGAAAGAGGG
Source organism: Marasmarcha lunaedactyla (assembly GCA_923062675.1). Lineage (NCBI taxonomy): Eukaryota > Metazoa > Arthropoda > Insecta > Lepidoptera > Pterophoridae > Marasmarcha > Marasmarcha lunaedactyla. The sequence goes on from OV281344.1 coordinate 6,707,492, forward strand.
CGTGACGAGTGCCAAAGGAAGCAATAACTTAAATCACTGATAAGTTTCCAAGTTACACAGTGTTACGACGTCTAAGTGTTATTGAATTGTTTGTTAAGTAAGTTTAAGGTATCTTTTAGGTCAGGAAAGTAAACCAATGTACAAATGATGACAAAAACGGTTACTTTAAAAAAGTTTATGGGCAATAAGCTACTTTAAGGGATTTAAGAGGATTACAATGATTGTAGAGTCATGCTTCATATAACGTCAACCAGAACAACTAACTGTAAATGTTGAGAAATAAATATACGAATTTGAATGATTTGCGTCTTAATCATTCACATCTTATAAGCAATATTTGATTTTCATTAAAAATATATTACAACTAAGGTTTCTCCGTAGGCAGTTCTTTCTTAAAACAAGTATTTCCGTATTTACCTTTTTACAGATGCCTTGATTCTATCACACCAATAATATCTTGGTATCATTACAAAAAAATGTGATATCTATGATATTATATCTATTGCTATTGCTACGGGACGTGGTAAGTAGGAGCCGCGATTCCGAAAATGATTTTGAAGAAGTCTGGGTAGCTACAACGGAATTCATAATTATATGAGTATTCATAATTCCTTCTTATTGTAAAACATTCTAACCAATATGTATACCTAATCAAACGTCTAAATATTTAGTTTGCCTTATACAGTACCTGACTGTTTCTCAGTATCTAAGTTTAAGTTTCATCAGTATTTACGAATGTAGGTTGCTATAAGTTTAATGTTAAAATACTATGAAACCCTATGGAAAGGCTTCCAATTACGAGTCAAAAAAACTCGAAGAAGTTGCATTGTTATATGAAAATAGTAAATGAATGTATTCTGTATGCAGAGGAAATCTTGAAAAAATCCTAGCGAGTTGTTACAACATGAATGAAAATTAATAGTGAATAGTGTCTTTATTTGGTATCACACATTGGAGAAACACCAATAGTGCCTACGTCGATTGTTTATTATTATTTTCAAGAATTCGGTTCTGCATATTTGTGATTTTGTCTTCATTCCTGTTTTTTACAAACATTAGGCTTTACAAATATGTGTGACCAAATATAAAAACTTTAACGGTTTTCTCATCAATAAGAGAAAAAAATCACGATACAAAACTAGTAGCTGACTAACACAAAAAAAATCATAAAAATAAATCATAGAATCTAAATAAAACCAGTTTTTTTAACAAATATATATTATTTTATCTGATACGTTAGGATTTGCATTACTTACAAAGTCCGTAAAAAAAAATTTATTTATGTGAAAGTAAATCTACCAGTCTATGACGTAATAGCAACTCTCTACATTTATTCATAAGCACAAAACACAAGCCACGCAATTTTCCTATTGTGCCAGTAAGTCGTGGGAACAAGCAGTACTTAGACCAAGTATGCGCAGTGACACAACGTATGTACCTGCAGAGCGATGCAGGCGCCGCGCCTCGCATTCAAATTTATGATAATTCATGACGTCATGTCAGGTGATGATAAACGATGGACACACTGAGGGGTGCAGAGCAACAGGATTAATAGGCAACGTCGTACTTCTAAGATTAGGAGCCCACGAATAGAATATACGTATATTGCTCGAAAATGCGAGAATTGTCCGCCAGTTTGGGTTTTTTAGGGCCTGATCTCCACCCGTCAGGTTAAATTACCGGGCAAGTGATCAATAACTAAGGATAAATCCTGTAGATTTAGGTCGCGTATCTAGTAAAGCTTTACGAGAAAGCTTTGCAGTGTGTACAGGGAAAAATTCCGACAATAGGACTTTTTTGCCGTAATAGGTATATAAGCGAACAAAAATTATTGAAGCATGGTCTATAGGTCAAGACGATGTTACTGTAAGCTCTACCCGGTGGCTGAATCTTATTTCAATACACTAACCAAGAAATCAATGCATCCTACGCATTCCAATTTCCCTGACTATACCTTCTATGAGAGGTATACCTACATCTGCTCACCCTATTGTTCCTGCTCTACTCCATATGATTCTCATCGAGCTACAACGAGAAAATAACACTCACCTAAGGGCTACCCAGTCTATTAAATACAAGAACACAGTTTAGGCATACTCTTTTAGTCTGCAGTTGCTCGCAGCGGGTTGGTATAGCAGTGTATAAAATTAAATATGTAAAATAATGCTTGATTTTATTCTTAACAGGGTTGTTAACAAAATTGTATTACTAATATTCAACTTTTTTTAAACAATTGATAATATTAATTAGGCAATAGATCTAATTATATTTCTCCTAGTTTTCATGTACCTACTTATGTTTTTAAATTTGCGGTAGCTTCGTTGTCAACTTTCCGATTCCATCATGCGACATGGTAGATAACCACACCAGTATTTTCACTGATTTATTTAAGATGCTTTTAACCTTACCTCATCATCATTGAACTTGTACGTTGATCAACAAATGGCATAAAATTACAAATTTTCCGCGATGCAGCATTAAATTATTACGCGCACGACTGCACTTCATGTCCAATACAATTTATTTGCAAGGTATTATTCTACATTGTTACACTCGTATTAAACTATAGCTAATGACGGTATAGACATGTATAAAAGTTTTGGAGTTATTATAACTGTATATGGCCGCTTTTATCGTGATAAAATTAATTCCGTTACCTCCAAAGTTGTCACAGCTCTGTAACTTAAAAACATATTTTGTATACAAAGGATGACACCCTATTTCATTTCGCTATTAAAATTTGAACTGAGTAAGCGGTAAAATAATACTAGCAGGTAATACTAATTAGGTATAATTCATGAATTTTTACCTTTGGCTGGTCTCTTATGGTTTTTCTACTCTTTACTTCAGTCCCTAAGTAACTTTAGCAACAAAACAGAAATTTTGCAAGTAATTAGTTCTCATTAGATCTTTTAGGGCCGCTATTGTAATAATTTGGGTCAAGGTTCGATTCCCCTGCTAACTCAATTCATGGAAGTTATTGAACTGTAAGCATAGAATATCGATTTCTACAGATTGTTATGGCTTAAAATTCAATTTTAATATCATTAACCAAAAACTAATTAAGTAGTATCTGGTTACAAAAGTTAAATAATTTATTTTATTCGATAATTAACTACTTTTAATTATTTTGTCACAACAAACAAACAGCACAGCATTTTATATAGATGTCAAATATTAGGTCGTATTTAATAAGGTGGATTGAGTTAGTTTCTGTAAATTATAAAAAAAAGATATATCCCATTCAAATATCCTTGAAACGTAAATGGACAAACCACGAAATAGACCAGAAATACGAAACTAATTCACAAAAAACTAAAATTACATTTAATAGTTGCTGAGAACCCAGAAGTTTGGACATCTACGCTGGGAACGCCCACTCATTTGTTATTCTAATGTTTTTTTATTGTGTGTATGACAATCATGTCTTATGTCAAATAAATAGTCTTGTATGTATAAGAAGGACATCAGTCAAGGTTTAGTCATAAGTTAATGGAAAATAAGAACGAGGTGGAAGGCAAATAGTGTCATAATACATTAACTAAGAAGATGAACATGACTTGTACATTGGGGGGTTTTACCCTTGCCCTTAAAAAAGTGGCCAAATTGTAATCTCTGATTGCATCACGTGATATAACGATATGCTTCGTACAGTTTATTCGTGACTTTTCTATAGCGTTTGCGATCATAGATTGGCAGCTTGGCTACAGCCCCTGAAACTTGTTCATACGAACATTGATATCATACGCTACAGAAAGATTGGGTCGTACGTTATTCATACAAATGCATATATATTGAAGCACTATATAATAAGAGTTTGACTACATTTTCCTGTCGCGCATAGTTTTGGCATCGATTACTTAAATGAATCTTTATTTTGATAAGCTCTGGTTTGGGCTTGTGACATGGGTTTTCCTTTTTTGCCACCATCATCACCCTCGTTGACCGGGGTAAACAAAGAAACTATCAAAGCAATAAGAACAAATGCCAACACAACTACAAGAACTTGATGACTGTAGGTAGAAAGCCTACCTACAGTCATCAAGTTCTTGTAAATCAATGGCACCAAATTTTGGTAGTGTCTCTGTTCACGGATACGACAAAATATAAAATTTGGATAAAGTTAATTAGAGAACCATAAATCAGTTTACCCATCTCGCTAGACACATGCAGTCCTCGACATCTCGGTGATATAAAAACACGTATTAGCATGGCAGCTTATTCTGCTTCGGGGTAATTACGTTCAAAGTTTTTCATTGGGTCTCATTTAAGTTTTTTGGCAAATCATACAGGTATTTCTTACAGTTTTATGAACACTACTCCATCTTATAAATATAATCAAGGGCACAGTCTAGACCACCTAGTTACACAAGGAGGCTGGTTGTTTCAATTAACACGTACTCTTGTTTCAATGGCAGGAAACATAACAATGGCCGCGGGCCGTGACCCGACGGTGACAAATTGTATACTTTAAGAAATAATCGCCTGTAGCTTGGACGTGACTACTCCTATTTCTTTTGTGTATTATCAATCTATTGAATGAGGTGGTTGATTTCTTATACATTTTAAGGGTAATCAGGAGGCTAACTTCGAGTGCTGCCGCTAAAACGATGTTTTAATGCTTGAGCATTTTAAAAACGCGTTTGGAATTTCTATTTCCCGATTAACAAAAACAAGCTTTTGTTGCATAGGCGTGTATTTCCAGACTGAAGATTTACAAAAAGCAGGGTTCCCGTTATTTTAATATGATTTATTTACAATAACCAACTTAGGCACTTTTGTTACAAAGACAAATATTTTCGTTTGAATTGCGAATTTTCTATCGCCAATCTTTGATCCAGGGTACAATATTCTGAAACAAAACCATAAGTTATTACAATCATCAGGGGCCTAAAATTGTTTTTATGAACTAATCAAACAAAATAGTATTTAAAGACCGCGTTTGAATGACTTCAATGAAACTGCAATTGAATACTGGGTACATGTTTTAATATTTCTACTTAAAATTTAAAAAGTTCTCAAGTCTTTTTTAATTTCTAACTAAAATTGTTTCTTGTTCACCTTTGTTGGTTAAATAAATATTGTTATCCTTTCTAAAAAAAACCCAAAACAAAAAACTTCTTCCCCGACCTGTACCATATCAGAAACAATTGAACTATACTTACGAACTTGGCTGGGTTCCCAGCCAATGTACTCCCCGGTCCGTTCGTTCTCGGTCTTGAGCCACTCGTACAAGGGCTGGAAGTACTCCAGCACTCCACTGGCGTCCATTTTGCGTTCGCCTGTTAAAGCTTCCATCGCGTCGGGCCAGGGTTTCGAGGATCCCAGGCTTAGCATCTTACTGGAGAAGAAGAATAGAGAACTTAAGTGAATTGATCAATGAGATGAATTGCCTTTGATTCGTCACTATTATTTTCAAGGAGTTAGAATAAACAGGGATTGATTGAGGAGTGAACGAGTAAATTTGTCAATTGACAACTTTGCAAACGTGAAGCCTTCATAAAATAATCTAGAGCACGATATACCAGTACTTTTGTCGATCCTTCCTAAAAAAAATTATTTGAATAACTCATAAAAAAAATTTATTACAAAGAGTGAGGGAGAAAGACTTCCGAGCTGAGAGATTCAGATAAGAATTAATTTGTATATAAATACAAGCCTCCGTAAATTTATTTGAAAAAGTGAGAGCCAATTTTGTCAAAATTGTCAATTTTTCTTCATAAAGGCCTTTTCAAACTGGCGGTAGTCATGCAAAAAGAAGTAATTTTCAATGTTGATAAATAAATATTTCAGTTTGAAATTTGAATTTAAAGGAAAGCACACGAAATTGCCATTGTCAAATTAGATAAAGACGTGGTATTGTGCTATATGATTAGGCGGCCGTGTACTGTTCTGCCAGCAGGTACAGAGCAATTCAAACTTTACCTCAATGCATTAGAAATCACAGTTGAATTTACCTAATATGCTACTTGCAGGAGCACTGTTGTAGATGTCTTAGTTGGGCATGGCAGTCTTGTCAGAGATACAGCTCAAATTGAACCTTACTTAAAGGAGTTAGAGTTAGTTAGTCATAATTGAACCTTGCCTCAACGCGTTGCCAGCCACAGTACTATTGTAGATGTCACAGTTGGAGAGCTGGCGCGTGACGTCGCCGGCGGCGTACTGGTCTGCCAGCTGGCACAGGGCTCGGTGGAACTGGAACTGGACGATGAAGGATACGTAGTATCTGAAAGTACAAAAATTACCAAGCAGGTCCATAGATGTCACCAATTTGAGGACAGGTATTTGGCTTTATCGATAAATGGTCAATATCAGCATTTCTGTTCCTGTTATACGTGTAGTGACGCTTTTCCAACAACTATGAGTACAATAGGTAAGACTAACACAAGCATTACATTTCTGAAACCATTACAAAAACGTGAGCATAACATTTAAATCTCTGTAAATTCGAATGTTGGTAAATGTGTAACCTGTTTAAAATTAAAACGACTAAACGAATTGGTTTGAAATGGAGTAGGCTTTTTATTTAAAAATTATAAACAGCTAGTATTTTTATTAACCGTCAATATAAGTACCTCATGTACTCAACATCAGCAGATATATGATACTTCGCCGCTGGATCAAAGTCTCCCTCTGTTCGAGTGGTCGGAGGTTCGATTCCCTGGTAGGTCTCCCGTAACTTCCAGAAATGGCAGTTGTAATCATTCTCTGACGTAGTTCCGCGGAACACGGAGTAGCGGAACAAGTCTAGAATGTAGCCGAATGGCAGGAATACTATTTTGTCTAGGCCCTGGAAAGATTAAGTGATTTTACTTTGAATTTGAAAATAAATGGTTCATTACATATTTAAAAAATGTTTATCTGTGTCAGTGTTTAATCGTAAAAAAATAATTAAGCTGTTTAATTCGTAAAATAAAGCTACCTTTATTCACATATGTTATCTCATATGTATTAAACGGTTACTGGAAGAGATCACTCTTGAGTAATAAGAGCGCCCATATTGTCTGTACAGTAGGTAATGTTCATATTTTGTAACTCTGGATTTTTTTACTAATTGTATTAATTGCCAATAAAGTGTATTTTTGTATTGTATAACTATATAAATATTGCAGAACTTTAGGATTTAAAAAACCTATAAAAAGAAACTTCTAAGTATATTTACTTAAATTTAATAGTTAACTCAACATTCAGATAACAACTTTCGAACACAAAATAATAATTAATGGAATTTATTCGACCTTTAAAGAGCTGGTCACAGGAAGCTACACAAACAATAAGAACTTAAAGCAACCATTTTGATATTGTCTTCGAGTTCAATATTGTGTCTTAGGTTCTTTGCTTAAACTTTGAAACTTATAAAAGAAACGGGTTTGATATCTGTTTTTAAACATACTTTAAAAGCACCATTTAACAATACTCGGTCTTACTAAACTGAGAGTCACTTAGACTTCTGTACAGGGTGTAACATAAATGAAGCATAATACTTAAGGGTCAGTAAATATACCATTGTTAGAATATACTGTAAAAAATTGGAGTTAGTGGGGCTGGTTAAGAACGCCATAATTTTTTATTAAAATTTTTTTATTTCAACATATTCGACAGCCCTAAATTGTTGTTTACAAACGTTCACCTACCTATGCATGAGGCCGCCGCCTCGCGCACTTCATGCATAGGTAGCTGTATGAAACCACTTAGGGCTGTCAAAGATGTTGAAGTAAAAAAATTTTAATGTGTAAAAGTCTTAACCAGCCCCAGTAACTCCAATTCTTTTACAGTATATTCTAAGAAAAGTACATTTACTGACCCTTAAGTATTATGGTTCCTCTGTGTTATACCCGTATATCTCTGTCAATTTGAGAGAAACCTTGAAACACCGTCTATGCGAATAGTGAACTATTGTTCAATATACCATAGTATAGAGCTGGTTAATGTTAGTTTCCTGATCGTGAGCTCCTTCCTCCAGCAGTCCCATCACTTGCATGTGCTTGGGAGTCGACACCGATAGCGCGATCACATCTCCTACCGCTTCGTGGAAACCTGGAATGTCATAATAAATGAAAGGTAACATTGATATGGTGAAAAAGTGTTATTTTTAAATAACTGAGATTTTTTGCTCTTCGAAATAAACTCAAATTAAATTAAATAATACTCGAAATATTTGTTAATATTGTACATGTTTTAAATAAGAATGTCGCATGATAAAATACTGGTCTTAAGTCTATAACTCTTTGTGTATACCTAATAGCTTATGTAAGACTTTTGAAAAAGAGTGGTTCAAAATGGAACCAATGTTTTAATCCTTTTTTTTTATTTTTCATTGAATTTCTACGCGTATAATTATCTTTGTTAGTGAAAGAGTTGTACATACCTGGATTAGCTCCTTCTCTGTAAATGCTTGGCTGGTCCTTGTACTGCATGTAGTACTGGATGTGGCCCATCTCGTGGTGCGCGGTCTTGAACGAAGCGCCCGTTATGACCGTGCATTGCTTTATCCTGGAAATAGATGTGGAAATTATGAATGATGCTATTAATAGAACTTATAAATATTACTTATATTCGTTAACTACACGTTATTTGTACCTATATAGCACACGGTAATACACATGAATCATTATTGAGCTCCTTTTACGATAAAGTTTGTCAGTTTATGATGTTAAATTGTAATGATATATTCATAGTACTCGGTGATTTTAACGTTTCCCAAGCTACTTGGACTTCTAATAGTTATAATTCAATGGATTTATTAACTAATAGCAATAATTTAGTTTGTCTTACGGCTGATTTTATGAATTTTTCTTCTTTATCACAATATAATAATCAATTTAATATTAACAATAGACTTTTGGACCTTGTATTTTGTAATTGGAATTTACTTATTTCTTTATGTGAAAACCCTCTTGTGCCCGAGGACGCACATCATAAATCCATAAAAGTAGCGATTAAATTAAACTTACCTGTACCATTGCTGACATTAATATCTTCAAAACCCCAATTCTACAAAGCCGACTTTGTGTCAATTAAGGCAGCTTTGTCATCAATCCAATGGGATGAAGTTTTAGGCAGCATGGGGGACGTTGAATGTATGATAAACTACTTTTATACTGTTATAGATAATCTAATAGATGAATTTGTACCAAAATGTGATTCAAATTTAAAAAATAAATACCCATCGTGGTACACAATTCCCCTTATTAAATTAAAAAAAGAAAAAGACAAATTCCATAAGAAATGGAAACGCTATGGTAGCCATAGTGATTACATTATTTTTGCAACATTAAGGTCACGTTTTAAAAAAAAATCTGCGGAGTGCTATGCTCGTTTTATAACTCTGTCGGAAGAAAATATTAGAAAAAATCCGAAGCTTTTTTGGTCTTACGTTAAGTCAAAAAAGGCTACCGATGACATTCCTGCCAAGATGACGTATAACGATCAGACATTCTCAACTGGCCCTGAAATCTGTGACAGTTTTAATGAATATTTTCATTCCGTATCTTTACTCTAATGATACTTTAATTTTACCCGAATATAGTAACCATAATTCTATTTTGGACTTAAGCAGCATTTTTATATACATTAATCGTGTAGTAAATGAACTTAACCGTATAAATGTGCATAAAGGGGCCGGATCCGATAATCTCCATCCTATTTTTATTCGCCGGTGTGCCACAGAACTCGCTATACCCTTAACTATAATTTTCAGAGCTTCCTTGGAGACGGGAGTGTTTCTTTCTAAATGGAAGGCGGCTTTGGTAACTCCTATTCCTAAAAATAGCCTCAAACATCTCATTACTGAATACAGGCCTATCTCTAAACTTTGCGTTCTAGGCAAAGTTCTTGAAAAAATTGTTACTTCTGATATTGAACTAGCAGCCCGTGGCTATATCTCCCAACAACAACACGGTTTCTTCAAACACCGGAGTGTAGAAAGTAATATGATCACGTTTACTGAATTCGTGGCTGAAGCAATGAATGAAAACGCACGAATAGATGCCGTATACACCGACTTCTCGCGCGCTTTCGATAAAATTGATCACAATACATTAATCAACAAGTTAGCGGCAGCCGGTGTGCAGCCTTCTCAGATGGATAAAATCCTACATCAAAAATAGAAGTCAAGCAGTATGCGTAAAAGGATACTGTTCTCGATTCCTTCCAGTGCCTTCTGGAATACCTCAAGGCTCACACCTTGGACCCCTTCTGTTTTCGTTTTACATCAATGACATAGGCAATATCTTTCTACACAGTCAGCTTACAGTACGCTGACGATACAAAACTGTACAGAATTATTAATTCGCGGGCTGATTGTGTTAAACTTCAGAATGATCTAGATGCGCTTAACACTTACTGTGTTACCAACCAATTGATTATCAACACTGATAAATGTTACTCTATATCATACACTCGCAAAAAAAAAACAATAAGTTTCGATTATCACATCAATGATAGACCTCTGAAAAAAGTAACACAAATTAGGGATTTAGGAGTTATTATGGACTCAAAGCTGTCATTTATTAACCATATAGATCATATAGTATCCTCAGCTTTTCGTAGATTAGTATTCATTCTTAGAATTAGCAAACCATTCAAAAATGAAAATACCTTAAAAGTACTTTATTTTACATTTGTACGCTCCATCTTAGACTTTTGTAGTTCCGTCTGGAACCCCAGTTACAATAAACACATCAACAGAATTGAAAAAATCAGAAAGAAGTTTATAAAGTCACTTAATTATCGCTGTAACACTGTTAATGAAGATTACAATGAAACACTTAATAGATTAAAATTCCTCACTCTTAAAAACCGGCGAAAAATGTTTGATATTACCTTCTTGTTCAAAATATTAGGTCTTTACCTATGAAATTGCCGTTTTTCACGAAATAAATGAAGCGTATTTTTTTTATATATTTTTTATTTCTATTAATCAAAATAATCACCCATGCAATCAATGCATCTTTGCCAACGCATTGGTAGCTTATTGATGCCTTTCTTGAAGAAATCAGCTGGACGGGAGGCAACAAATTCTTCAAAGGCATTTTGTACTGCCTCTCGGGTATTGAATATTTTTCCCGCCAAGAAGTTATCCAAATTCTGGAAAAAGTAGAAGTCTGTAGGCGCAAGGTCTGGTGAGTACGGCGGATGACGGAGAACTTCCAACCCCAACTCTTGTAGCTTGGAGACCGTCTGCTGTGCAGTATGAGGTCGCGCGTTGTCGTGCAGGAGCAGTGGAGCCGAATGATTGACCAAAGCTGGTTGGAGACGTGCGAGCTTCTCCATCATTGTGTTCAGTTCTTCACAGTACACATCTGCAATAATGCTTGTCCCGTTTGGCAAGAAGCTGTGATGAATTACACCCGCGTTAGACCACCAAACAGTGACCATCACTTTGCTAGGGGTAAGTTTTCGTTTAGGGCATTGTTTGGGTGCTGAACCAGGGTCCAACCAACTTGCTGAGCGCTTACGATTGTCAAACAGGATCCATTTCTCGTCACAAGTAACAATGCGGTTCAGAATTCCTTCATTTGTATGCCTGCTGAGCAGTGCAAGGCACGTCTCCACGCGTACTTCGCGCTGGCGGTCATTGAGTTCGTGGGGTACCCATTTGTCAAGCTTTTTTACCTTGCCAATTTGACGCAAATGGACCAATATTGTTTTGATGCTAACGTCGAAAGCTGCTGCTAATTCAGCCGTGGATTGAGTTTCATCAGCTTCCACAATTGCCTTTAATTCGTCATTGTCGACCAAAGTTTTCGGACGACCACGGGGTTCATTTTTAAGGTCAAAATTTCCATAACGGAAGCGGGTAAACCAATAACGGGTGGTGCGTTCGTTTGTAGTGTTCGCTCCGTAAACGTCGTTGATGTTGCGTGCTGCTTGTGCCGCTTTGCTGCCACGACGGTACTCATACTCCATAATTATTCGAATTTTTAACTTATCCATGATGACGAAAAATTTTCGAATGCGTTGAAAACAAAACACTAACTATTAAACAAATGGCGATTTTAGAAAAAGAATTCCATGTTTGTCAAATAAAATTATTTTGAAATTAGAATTATCAGTCAAAAAAAAATATTTTCATTTGAAATGGCCAGTACGGCAAAACGGCAGTTTCATAGGTAAAGACCTATTACTTAATTCAGGTATAGATTCATCAGAACTACTCGGCTGGCTTCAGTTCTCCGGCCGTGCTCGTCTCCCTGTGCGCCCCTCACGTTGTCTACCACTGTTTGTACCTCCTCGATGTAATAAGAATTACACTCGTAATTCCTATTTTTATCGTTCCACCAATACTTACAATAGGGAATTCTCAGAAATTGATCTTTTCTGTACATCTCTTATATGTTTTAAGGAAAAGTTGAAACTGACGTTACTCTAAACCTTAGTTATAAAATATGAATTATTATATTTTTCGTTTGTTAAATGACCCGTTTTTTCTTGGTCTCTCTCTTTCTGTATTTTTCATTACTTTTCTTATTAATTTGTTGACCACTTTTGAACTCAATTCTTTGATTATTTTTGGGCACTGTTGGTCTTTTATTGTGAACCTTTTTTATTTTTATTTTTGTAAAACTGTAGTTTAAGCATGACTGTTTGTTGCCAAAATAAAATAAATAAATAAATATGATAAAATAAAACTGGTTAACCTGGTACTTAAAAACAGAAGGCTGCGAAAACTGAAAATGTAAATCTGAAGTAACGTTACTGAAAATTGATTTTAATTTTTCTGCTGGTACCTGATACCATCGGAATTCTTATAACATTAAGTCAAGGATTCATTAAACGAGATCATACATTTTTATCTATTGCCCAGAAATAAACCTTATAAATTAAATTACTAATCGTAAATATCTTTGTTGTTGTAGGAAAAAGAAATTTTCTTGGATGATGACTATCAAAAAGTACCACTTGGTTCACAGAAGGAATACAAATCACAAATGTGAAATTCCCGGGAGCCTATCGAAAATAAGGTCTTTTTCGTTGTTTACCTATTAGATACCATTTTTTTAATATTTACCTAAAATCTTCCCCGTCAAAGAAGTCCCAAGCAGAAGCGTGACAGATCATGTCGCGGCCATCGCTTGGCTTCTCTAGAATGGACTTCTCCCAGAACATGTCATTCACTCCGCTTAGATTCAGGGACTTGAAGAAAGCGTCTGCGGTTTGGAATATTTTCAAAGGAGTGTAGTTCTGTAACCAGAAAAATAAAGTACATAATCGCTATCGAAGTATCCAACGGAACAATAAGCAAGAAAATACTCTCATTCTGCGGTACACCACCAAAGAGCCGATTTAAATGTCATCTTTTGTCTCAGTACTTCAAGAAAGAAAGCGATTTTTATTGAACTATTCTTTCCAAATATTAGTTTACCTTAATTAATATACAACCAGAAGAATGACAAACAATATTCGATACTTCTAATGCTCTACAACGAGGATAATATCTAACTGAATACCTGTGTAACTAGAGCAGCGGTGACATCTAACTCCGGTTTCTCGGGGTACGGCCTCGAGAACGGCTCCACGTTGTTCCATGTCTGTGCCCAGATGTTTCCTGTTATTAAATTCTAATTTTATTATTACCATTTATGACAATTATTAACGTTACATGATTGCCAAGCGTCTTTTATAGAAACATAATTCTGAGGCTATGAAATAGGTATATAAATGACATACTTCCTAAAAAAATCATTTGTCTATTCAGTTTATTTTTATGACCACTTCAGTGAGTTATAATTGAATATGAATCATACTATACAAATATAAAAAAAAACTACGAACCATCTCACAAATCGTGATTTGTTCGGTATTACATCTCAGCCTGACTATTAAAGATCACAATGTTAAAAAGTGACAAAACTTCAAAATAACCTCATACTACATTTATTTGTAAAACGATGGTAAGACTTTTAACTCTGGCTATCGATAACCAACACTCACCTAACAAATGCGCCGGTATAGGTCCCCTGGCCGACACGACGTCTTCCCCGTACTTCTGTCGCAGCTTCCTTCTGACGTACGCGTGTATCTGCTGGTACAGCGGCCGCACCTGGTCCCACAGCGCCGCGAACTGGTCCTCGCTGTCGGAGGACTCGTACTTGCTGAGCCACCACTCCGCTGCACTGTTGTAGCCTGGAGGTTGGATGAGAAGAATCATAAAATTATAAAATGTTTTTTTTACCTAGTTTAAGAGTCGTTAAAATCATCATGATGTGGGAACTTTAAAATATGCAAATATATTAAAAACTTGAAAATATAAAACACATCGTTAGATAAAACGATAAACTTATATATATAGTTGTGCATATCATTACGGCTATACTTGTTTTTACAAATAAGACTAGTATTATCAAACTGTCGCCTTTCCCCGTTCTGCGACTGTGGTGAAGATGTTGGAAAAGCTGACCATATATAATTTTAGTTGCCCCCGCGTTCCGTTATCTTTGTTTGATTTCTTTTCTCCTCGAACATTGTCTCACGAATAGCAAAACTTTCATCTCTGCTTACAGCCCGAACATTATAAGAATATTATGTAAACAACATTCATCAATTAAAAAGTAGCCGATGATTGTATATTGATATTCTTTCGTTCTAAGTAAAGTTTAGTTTAGCGAAAAGTTTTTTTGGTCTGTTTAGAGCGTGTCATCTACCACTAAGATAATTAGTTATTGTTATTAGTTTAAGTCATTGGTTCTTAGGTTAGTGTGTTAAAATTTGTTTTAGCGTAAATATTTCAATGTCCAGCGAAATTAGCTTTTGACAATTTCATTAGTTTTTGTACTGTGTTCCGCCAATACGCAATACTGGTAGAATGAACCCGCCGCACCGGACCGACGGCTGATCGTCATTTTTCAATTAGCTAATTAATTAACTGTCGTTATTAATAAATTAGAGTATCGTTTGAGATTTCAAAGAATGCAAAGAGCTCATAAATGGAATTTTTCTTAATATTTCGTTAAGATTTTTCTTCACGATTAGAGTTACAATATAAAAACAAAATGAAAAGTGAATTTTTCATAGTTTTGTATCACGTTAGTATGTTAGTATGTTAGTAAGGAAAAGTTATAAATGCCAAAACGATAAATCATTTACTTATAAGGCAAAAGTCGTGGTATTTAACTCTTTTTTTATAGACCAGTAGTGTTTCTGACTCGCTGATTTTATAAGGGAGTGAATTCCACAATCTGAATGCATGAACAGTAAATGATAAGAGAAAAAGTCAGTTTTATGTGGATGTATGTGAAAGAGAGTACGCTTATGTGCTCTACATGGCACCTCTTTCCAACGGGTAAAAGAAAATAATTCCGCGAAGATATTCCGGGGAGTTTGGATTATAAAGAACATTAAAAAGGAGGCAGAGGATTCGCATGTTTCTGCGAAGTTGGATAGGAAGCCATAGAAGTTGATTACGGAACTGCGATACATGATCATGCTTTTTTAGACCGAATATAAAACGTATGGAGAGATTTTGTATACGTTCCAGCTTATTTAGAAGCTCCTCAGAGACATCTAATTAGCAGACGTCTGCATAATCGATGATGGGTTGGATGAGACTTTGAGCTAGGGAGATTTTAGTCGAAAAGGGAAGGACAGTTTGAAGGCTTTTTAAGGTATGTATTGAATGATGAACTCTACGACTGATTTCATTACACCCAAGTTTTTGGCCGTGTCAGTGAAATCAATCCGAGTGCCATCAAACACAATAGGAGGAAGATCGGATAAAGTAATGCAACCGCGCATGTATCGACTACCCAGGATCATGGCTTGAGACTTGCTAGAATTTACACGTAATCCAAAAAATTAAGCCCAGTCACTTACGCGGCTGACATCGTCGTTTATAGCGGAAATTGCTGAGCCAACATCGAAAACAGGAAAATTACGGTAAATCTGCAAGTCGTCAGCGTAATGATGAAAGTTACAAGACAGTACACTAGTTAGACAGTTAATAAAAATACAGAAGAGTAAAGGAGAGAGAACGCCACCCTGAGGCACGCCCGCAACGAGATCACACCGATCAGAGTAAGACTCATCGAGGCGGACACGCTGAGACCTGCCTCGAAGATAGGAATTGAAGCAAGCCACGGCTGAAATAGAAACGTTAAGTGATTGCAACATCCCAAGAAGGATATCAAAATCCACAAAGTACTACTGAAATCTAGCAGAATCAGTAGTGTGAGAGATCCATTTTCCATAGCCCAGCGTATATCTGTCACATTGACGAGTGCTGATACTGTACTATGGCCCGGTCGGAATCCAGATTGGAAACGGCTTAGCAAATTATTGCTATCAACGAATGACAACAGTTGGCCATGGACAATGTGTTCAAGAACTTTCGACAAGAAGGATAGGATGGAAATGGGGTAATGGAGCTAGGGTTAGACACTTTAGGAAGTGGTATAACGTGAGCTCTTTTCCAAGCGGTAGGGAAAGTATTGGTAGCTAAGGAATGGTTCAAAATATGGGTGAGTATAGGTATATACAACAGGTAAGACCAAATTGATCCTTTTGGAGCACATATTGTCATTACCAACAGCTGCTGACGAGATGGAGAAAAGGGGTCTCTTAACACAGTAATCAGAAATGGCTGAAAAGTTAAAAGGCAGATAAAAGGTGGAAGTATTAAAGGTATCGGTTTTTATATCAGGTGTGTTATAAAGAATTGTTTTTGTGACGCATCCTTGACTGTTTTTTGACAGCTCTTAACTGTCAAATGAAATGTATTGTTTCCCCAAGAGAACTAGGCTATACTATAAGAATAAAAATCTTGATCGCTCTTATTAGAATTAATCTTTAAGTTTTGGTTAAAATATTGTCAATTACTAAAGTGAGTTGGTGTGCAGAAAACTATTTGTTGGATTATGTTAATTCCTGCATCGGAAAAGTAACGTAACATCAGTACGTGGGTTGCTGTAAAAGTCCAAAAGGTGTAAGGGTAGATGGTGGATTGGAAAAGTGTATGTTCAAAGAGTTCAGGTCAAAGGTATTAAACGAGACAGGAGACTTACCAATCCCTACCGATTTAAGGAATTTCCAAACTTCTGCAGTGGTATGGTTGACAAGAGAATCATGAAAGTAGCGTCTCTTGGCGTCGCACATAGACGGTTGTATAGATTTCGGACGTATTTGAAGTCAGCGAGATTACGATCGGAAGGACGTCGTTTGTACCTCGATTTTGCTTTGTCGCGCAATGACATGGTTTTCCTAATAGAGTCCGACAACCAGGGCGCAGGATTATGTTTTATTTTGACGCTCTTCAGGGGAGCAAGGCGGTCATACAATTCCAAAAGCAAGGAGTTCAAATAAAAAATTTTTCTGTCCATGTTATTGGTATTAAATACAGACGACCAGTCAATGGCACGCGCATGGTACTGCATCGTTTACTTTATTTAAACAGGCTTGCTCAAAAATTAATCTTACCGTTAAGTTTGGCAGCTTCATTGTTCATAAGCACATATTCTTTAAAGTCTGTTTTTGAAGGAGCTCCAGCCACCTTGTGCCACTCCACCCATGCGTGCTTTAGCTCTTCGGGGTCTTCACTGGTGGCGAAAATATTTGTTATCTCTGTAAAATAATTTATTATTTAACAAACTATTAATGATATATATAAGTTTTCGACACACACAAAAAGTTCTACTTTCACGTTCTACCTTCTCTAGGATCATCAACCTCACACAAGATAGTTAATACAGTTTGGACACTCAGTTACGCTGGTGCACACTCAGATACGCATTCGATAGCCCTGTAGTGCCGTCCCCTAGTACGCGGGGAGCCTTAAAAAGTACGAAAAACGCACAAGAGATTCTAGCACTTAGCCTGAGCTTCCATCGATTGCGTCGAGTGTACCTTCAGGCAGGGAATAGACCACTACACTTGTATCGACTGACTTTAAAAGTACCTCAGAAGTACTTCGGTTCACTATGCAAAACTGGGATCCCGCATCAAATATGCGGGGCTGATATCGCTCGTGAATACAGCGGAACGTGATGCATCGAGGATTATTACTTTTATTATTTACGAAACTCAAGATTTCAACTCCTGTTAAGTTCAAATAGGGTTAAATATATCGGAAAAGAATGTTCTAGTACTATAGTCGTGCGAAAATACTTTTTGAATGAGGAAGACTCATAAACTGCAAAATTCAAAATGTGTAATTATGTAAAACTACAGTACGTTCTACTAAAGGTTTGCATATGCATTTAACCCTATACTTGGCAGACAATTTTAATGTAAAAAAAAGTAATTTTAATTACTTTAGTATGTTAATAGAAGTGTGTAGAGCCCAGGAAAAATAAAATAAAAAATCTATGTTTTTTAGTTTTTAGGATTTCTTATGTGTTTTTAAGTACACATCGCCAAGTAGTCAAGAAAGAAGTCAATAAAAAGTATGTGTCTTTACATGCACACTGCCATGTTTACACTGCACGATACATTTAAATAAATTAAACAAAAAACTTCAAAACAAGTAATATAATTTAGGTTTCCTTACCTGTATCAAACAATAAAAGTATTAATAATAGTATGAAATACTTTAGGAACTTCCTTTAATTAAAAAACAAAGGTAGCTTTGACCCTATAAACCGCTATAAAAAATAAAAATAAATCACTTCACTTACAACACTAAAAAAAACCTAATTATAAAATCTATTATATAATATTATTTTATATGAAAGTCCAAGAAACAATTGCGACCTTCGACCAAACACAACCTAGTTTTACATTTTTGACAGTAAAACTTAGTTTGATTTTTGGTGCAGTTCTTACACCGACCCTTTGTCGTAAAAGTTGGAATATGTCCAACCAAATCGTACCGAGTAGCATCATCAGGCCTCTCCGCCACAGGATGCTTCACTTTCGGAACAGATTTTGTAAGAGCATCAGCTTTCAATTGAGAAGAACTTCTTTCGAAACAACGCAGTTGTTTGAATAAAGCTCCACGAAATTGTTTGAGACGTAGTAACTTTTTTTTACCACTGTTCTCGCGCCGATAAAGAAGCCAGGCGTTATTTACGCATATATCTAAGATCTGCGAGAAAAGTGCTAGATACCAACGATGGCCTTTTAATTCCGTGCGGTATAACGCGACTAACATATCCGCCAGATCGACGCCACCCATGTATGCGTTATATTCTTTTATCAGTTTCGGACATGGGACCGGACCTTTCTTCTTCTCTTCTTTCTTGTACCGTTGTATATTCTGTACAGGGTGAGCGTCGACGTAAGAACTTGCAGCCAAAACAAATTTATTGTCAAACCATTTCACTATTGCGAGATTATTTTCGTTTGAAACAACTTGTGCAAATGCTCCTCTTCCCTTCTTTTTTAACTCCTTATCCGTAGGCAATTTCTTCTCTGCTCCTCGAAGTCGGTTGGATCTTATTGTTCCAAGGGAGAATATACCATACTCTTCTCTCAAATGATGCATCAATTCGATTGATGTAAAGAAGTTGTCAAAATATAGCGCGGAGCATGGCTGTTCTTTTATGGATTTGGCTAAAGCAAGGACCACCTTAGCACCGAGACCCATTCCGTTTTCTTTTCTAGAAAAAGTGTGGTGACGGAAGGTGTCCTCTCCTCCATAAATTAGAAAATCATGGACAAGGCCTGTTGGTGAAGCACGAACGAACAACTTAAATCCCCATTTCTTTGGCTTATTTCGCACATACTGTTTCCTGCTGCCAGCTCTGGTACCCTTGTAGGGCACCATCATCTCATCTATACTGAAATGTTTTCCTTCTGGAATGTGGGCTGCGCAGTTGCGACGGACTTTTTCCACTAATGGCCTTATTTTGTAGTACCTGTCACCATCATCTTTCATGCTGTCGTTAAAATGAAAGTAGCGTCGTATAGTCTGGAACCTTTTTAGTGTTATGACATCGGCTATCTTAGAGTACTTAAATTGTTTAGACCAATAGTCAGTATACGCTGGCATATTGACGACTCCCATGAGTATGTTTATCGCCAGAAAATCTTTAATTTCATCTTGGGTCACACTGATAGAGGTGCCTTTTTTTTGAACTGAATAAAGCTTAGTATGTTCTACCAACAAGTCGATTATATCATCCGAAAAAAATAATTTGAAATAATCGAGAGGTGACTTGTTCAGTTTAGTACACTCAAAGAAATCGTCTTCTATTTCAGCTCTCCCGAGAAACTTCGTTTTTGTCCATTTGGGAGCCATTTTCTCTAGTTTTAATATTGTTTTTTTGACGACTAGCCTTGGTTTTCTGGAACGGTTCACTCGAAGCGATGCACGAATCGCCAATGAAGGAGTCGAAGGTCCAGGGACGGCAGCTTCGGGAGGTCTACTTAAAGTTGTAGGAGTTGCAGGTGAAGGGCTGTATTCAGACTCAATAGAAGGTGACGGTGGAATGTAAAGTACTGGAGAAGGAGGTATTATATCAGGATCATTATGAAGTGCAGGTGAATTTGAGCCGGATTGAATCGTGATATTTGGTCGCAAATTAGGTAGAGGATACAGTTCTTCAGGGCCTGATACTATAGTGTATATTTCTCGAAACTCACAGTCATCGCTGTCTGAAAGATTTATGTTCTCAATGGATGACGCCAGTGAACGAACAGGGGAACTGTCGTTAGAGTCTGAAGAATAAGGTCTACACATCTGGAGTTCATCTTCGGAAGATTCTTCAGATGAAATATCAGACTTTGCTCCAGATTTTGGTACTAAAGCAAGTATTTTCCGAGATCTTGTCATCTGCAGCAAACGGAAGAAATAATAATAATAATCCTCAGACAAACACACCGACTACATGGCCCCAAAGTAAGCAAAGCTTGTGTTATGGGTTACCATACAACGAACTAGGGAGGAACCTAGAATACAATATATAAATACATAGAAAACACCTAGCACCGGAACAAATATCTGTAGATCATACAAACATTTGCCCCGCTCCGGGAATCGAACCCGCGACATCTCGTGCCGGAACCGGCTATTCGACCATTGCGCCACGGAGGTTGTCAAGAAAGGTCAGTGTAAATAGCTTGTGTGCAAAAATTGCGAAAAGAGTGCAAATAGCTTGTAAGCGTCTTTCGTTCGATGCCAAACCAAGCTTTATTTTTACAAGTGTATGAAAAATAAAAGTTAATGCAAGTGGTAGTTAAGCTGGCAATGTGCATTTAAACATACAGTAAAATAAGTTTTTAATTAACTCAGAATTTGGCGGTGTGAACTTAAATGCACAAGCAAATAGTTACGTAAATCCCAGTTCAGCTGGCGGTGTGAACTTAAATGCACACCAAACAAAAGTCACAAATTATTATGCAAAATGAAACATATTTGAGCAAAATATTATCACGAATCAATAGTTTAGGATTAGAAATAAGTAAATTCAATCGAATTTCAATTGAAATCACATAAATTATTTGAAATTAAATAGGATAATTACCTTGAGATGCGTAGGCGCTCTCGGACGGTTCGCCATTTTGATCGCTACTGACAGCGCGTGAGTGAGATGGCGATAGTTTTTTTTTCATAGGTTAAATAACGTTCAGAAATCAATTTCGTATTAAAAAACCCGACGATAATACAGCTATGATGGTGAAAAAAATTTCTGAACGTAATGTGCATTAGAATTCACAAAATCAAGTTTAGGGTTAAAAGCAAAACTTGGATTCGCATTTAAATAATAATTATTTATTAAAGTGGATGTAAGTTGTTCCCATCAGCGTACAAGCAGAAAGAGCCGCCATGATCGTTAGTTTTTTGGTTAGGCGCCAATTTCCGGTAAAATAAACTTTTTTGCACTATCAGAATAATATTTAATTGCTTTTCCTTGATTACGAATTAAATATGATAATTAAATATTTAAAAACTATACATCGGTGCGTTGTTTATTGTGAGCTGCTTGGTTCCATTTGCAGCGCTTCACTCAACTTCTGTCCTCTACAGAACAAATATGAAAAGTCACAAGGAGAGTAAGGTTCTACAGCGGTTGCACTTCCTCTCTCTTAAAGTGCACTTCTGCAGCATCAGAGGAATGAACTCAAATATCAACGATGTCCACCACCATCTTGAGACAGAGAGGCCTCACCTACTCTTCTTAACGGAGACGCAGATCTGTAATCCGTCAGACTCGGCATACCTTTTTTACCCAGGGTACATCCTGGAGTCCAATTTCCGCCCGAACGCCGGGGTGTGCATGTATGCCAGTGACAGTGTATCCCCGATGTTGCCGGCCACACTGCATATTGCTTAGACCTTCTGCTGACAACTGATCCTGACAGGTGCTCGGTGTCCGTAAGTGCACCTTTAGGGACATCCGACTACTGCGTGGTGAAATCTGTGTCGCAGTACTCGCCGCCTGACACCAGCCCAAAAGGCGCTAGGCGAGTATGGCGATACAAGTCAGCAGATTCGGATGAGATGTGGCACTTTTTCGCGTCTTATCCTTGGCGGCAGACTTGTTTTACATCAACCGATCCAACGTGCTGCGCTGATGCTGTATCAAGTGTGATAGGCCAAGCAATGGAGTATTTTATCCCTTACGCTGACCTATCCCTTGAAACCAAAGGTCGCCCATGGTTTAATGCTGCTTGCCTCACAGCTGAAAAGCTTAAGCAAGAAGCGTACAAAGCCTGGGCTGACGCTCGCAGAAGCAAAGCCGTGGATTCACATGAACTGAAGAAAAAATACAATGCTGCCGCCAGGTCTTGCAAAAAGGTGATCAGAAAAGCTCGCTTTGACCACATTGGCCACATCGGAGACAAGATAGCGTCATATCCTTCAGGAAGCAAAGCTTTCTGGTCTTTTCGCCAAGTCGGTTGAGTCGAACTTCTGTCACCCATCGCTGCCACCTCCGAGGAAGCCTGACGGTTCACTGGCCCACACTGCAAAAGAGAAAGAAGACCTCTTTGCTAATCTTTTTGCAGACTATTTACGTCTAAATAGTAAAGGTAAAGTCCCACCCCAGTTACCTCAGTTCGGACCCAAAATGGGTACCGTTCATATTCGCCAAAAAAAGGGTTCTTAAATGCTTGCAGAATTTAGATGTGAACAAGGCCAGCGGCCCCGATGGCATACCTGCAGTTGTGTTAAAACACTGCGCAGCCGAGTTGTCTCCCATACTAACGTGCCTGTATCGACTCTCTTTGGAATCTGGAAAGGTCCCTAAATCCTGGAAGCTGGCTAATGTGCAACCAGTACCAAAGAAGGGAAGCCGTGCAGATCCCACCAACTATCGACCTATTGCAATCACCTCCATACTTTGCAAAGTTATGGAGCGTGTATTGAACAATCGTCTCCTGGCATACCTTGAGTCCAACGAGCTCCTTAGTGATGACCAATACGGTTTTCGCAGTGGACACTCGACTGGAGATCTTTTTGTGTATGTCACTCACTTATGGAGCGAAGCCTTGGAAGGTCACGGTGAAGCTATAGCTGTATCCTTAGACATTTCCAAGGCTTATGATAGGGTCTGGCATGATGGTCTCTTGAGTAAACTTTCAGCATACGGAATACCTAAAGGGCTCTGCAACTGGATATCTGATTTTCTGAGGGAACGATTAATTCGAGTAGTCTTAGACGGCTGTTCTTCTGACCTAATGGCAATTAATGCCGGGGTACCTCAGGGATCTGTTCTCTCTGGAACGTTATTCTTGCTGCACATTAGTGACCTGCTAACCCGCATTGTTTTAAGGCTCGGGTGGAAATATCTCCTTTGGAACTCGTGGAAATCCCGGAAAACTCAATTTATTCAAAATTTTTATAGACAAATCACCGTTCTGACCGGTTTGCAATAGTACCAGTTTATATAAGTATTTGTATTTATCTATCAAAGGTTTTTACCGATTCTAAGGCATCAAATAACACCTTCAGGAACATCTTCGTTGACGGAAAACTCAAGTTTTCTTTGTTTTTCCTTATTAAATTGTTGACTTTTTACAAAATTTTAATTTCAAAGTTCTATAAAACACTCTGTTTTGCAAATATTCTTTAAATTTCGTACACCATCATCTGCGCCGTGTTCTTGCGCGTCTTTTAAGGCACCAAGGGCCCCTCTGCGCGAAAACCGTGTTGGAAAATTTGCAAGAACAAAGTGAAATTTCGGCATTTTTCGACTAAAATTAGTGTTTTTCTTCGTTGTTTTCAAAATTTTCCACTACATTTTTGTATTTTTTAGTTTCAATAGCCTCCGTTTTTCCGTCCGCGTCGATTGAGACATCAACCGCCCCGATCGGACGGTAAAAACTTTGAAAAATTACCCGCCCCCACACCATTATCCCGGAGCTTAGGGAGAGAGGAATAATTTCCAAAAGTTTATGTGCGCTTTTAAATACTGGTAGCGACATCTAGTTGCAAAGTTTTTGGAAAATTTTTAAAGTTGGGCTCTTTTCTTTTATCTGTGATATTGACTGTTCAGATATAATTTTAAGTTAGTTTTAAGTAAGTTTACTTTGTTGTGACGTTTTATTTATTGTTTGGGGACCTTTACACCCCAAACACGTGAATAATATTTACGAAAATATTTTTTATACTAGTTTTTATTTTTTGTGACGTTTATTTATTGACCGGGACATTTTACATCCCACATAAACATAGACAGTGTGCCCATATACAGCATCATAGACATACAGTTAGAATACTATTTTATTGACCCTACAAATTTGTACTTTTTATTTTAATTTTATAACAACTGACGAATACCTCTGACATGATCCGCACTCCAGCAAAAATGATTGAAAATGATAGAGAAGACAAAAAGTCCTCTCCAAAACAGAATACTAATGTGAGAAGAAGCATTGGCGAATGGGAAGCGGCTGGTCTAGTAGCGAAGAGTACTTCTCCCAACGGAAGATCATCGACAGATTCGGCAAAGGCGTACGCTGACAAGACATCCGAGGCAAGGATGTGTATGAGTAAGGCCAAGAAGTACTTGAATGCCTCTCGTAACATCCGCACTGACATTAAGACCGGAGTCACTGAATTGATAGGCAGGCTCTACGAGATGGTAAAGGACCTGGAATGTCAACTTCTCAGCAACAGCAGTCCCAGTACAAGTCGT
Organism: Marasmarcha lunaedactyla; assembly: GCA_923062675.1. Taxonomy (NCBI): domain Eukaryota; kingdom Metazoa; phylum Arthropoda; class Insecta; order Lepidoptera; family Pterophoridae; genus Marasmarcha; species Marasmarcha lunaedactyla. The sequence goes on from OV281344.1 coordinate 6,732,505, forward strand.
ACACATCCTTTGCCTCAAGTCAGTGTATCCGCCCTACCTTCTCCGGACGCAAATTCAGAGCTTATAAGTCAGCTCCAAGTGACCAATAAAATGATCCTGGAGAACAATAGACAAATGCTGGATCTAAAAGAAGAGCTGGGCAAAAACCGAAATATGGTCACAGACACAAAAGCCACTTACGCGGATATTGTAGGAAAACAGTCAGCACCTGCACAACCCCCTAAGACTACACTACACAGCATTGCGGTCACCTCCGAGGATGTGACCGACACCGGAGAAAACGTGCTCAACCAGATAAGGGAAGTTGTGAATGCCAAAGAGGGATGGGTAAGAGTAGAAAGGGTAAGAAAAGCGAAGGACAGGAAAGTAATCATGAGCTGTAGGACAGAAGAGGAAAAAGACAGAATCAAGTACAAAATCCTCAACTCAGGACGAGGGCTACTCTGTGAGGACATGAAAAACAGAGATCCTCTTCTTGTCCTACGTGATGTCCTGTCCTTCCACACCGATGATGAGCTACTCAATGCCCTTAGAAAGCAAAATAAAGAAATTTTCAACGGAGTGGACCCTGGGGAGGATCGCACTGTAGTTAAGTATCGGATGAGGACCCGTAATCCACAAACGGGGCACATTGTGATTTCTACATCACCAATCATATGGAAAAGGGCGACTGAAGCTGGCACGCTGCATATAGACTTGCACCGAGTAAGAGCAGAAGACCAGTCGCCCCTAGTACAGTGCACCCGCTGTTTGGATTACGGGCACTCAAGAAAACACTGTAGGACAACACATGACCGATGTAGTCATTGCGGCGGCCAGCACCATAGGGCGGATTGTGAGGAATGGCGAGCAGGAACAGCCCCAACCTGCAGCAATTGTAAGGCCGCAAAATATGAACAATGTAACCACAACACTTTTAGCCAGATATGCCCGGTGCGAAAGCGATGGGACGCTCTGGCTAGGTCGTCTGTGGCTTACTGCTGACTCAGTTACCTGTACACATGCCTGCAATCCTGGGATTTCACGTGCAAAGGACGAGGCAAACGTGTTGCTGAAACCGGCAAAACAGGCTCTAGAAACAAAATATATCTGGATTAGCGGGGGATTCAACTCCCGCTATTCTGTAGATATCGGAACTGAAATCTTACCCGCTAATCCAAATACAATAACTTACTACCAATTGCCGGAAGTACGCAGGAAGCACTAAAGTACAGGAACTAATCCCAGAGTAGCAAAATGGTACAGGATGAAATTGGATCTGCATAGCAATTAAAAGAAAGAATGAAAGGACGTTTCTAGCACTAAGAGGGGAAAATATGTTCTTGGGATATTTTGATAAATATCCCAATGTAACATATATTTGGAAAGAAAAGTATATAGAAAGGAAATGCAGAAAGAAATAGGGCAATTAAAAATGAGTAAACGCAATGAAAATTGATATAACATATATGAGTCGTGTCTAAAATTTATGTGAAATGATATATGCTGACTTTCCCACTGTGGCGAAATCTATAGCTGTTTAAGACTGGTCTGAAATAAAATTGAACTCGTTAAATTTGAATATACATGCGTTGTGCGTCGTAAAATTGAAAAATAGAAAATGGTGACTTTGTTTTGTGGTAAAAATATTATCTGTTAACTGAATAAAAATATGTGCTTTTTATAAAAATTAAATGTATATGCATTGTGCTGTTAAAAAATTTAAATGTAACTGAAATATGTAGACTTTGTTGTGCTGCTTTTTATATTTGGATGTTGTTCGTATAATCAGCCTTATAAATAATTGAGTTGATATTGGACTGGACAATAAGCGGAAATCGTTAGAATTGACCTAAATACATAAAGTAAACATTTTTAGAACCTTAAAAATCTTAATGGATTAGCATACAAAACCACAATTTGTAATAACGTAAAGAAAACACAGTCTGTGGCCACCATGCCAGAGGTATGAGAAAAAAAAAAAAAAAAAAAGAAAAAAAAAACCCCAGGCATTATTGGTTACGCTGATGACAGCACCGTTGTGGAGAGATACATGTCCAATGCGCGAGCGAGTCCTCAAGAAATCCAGGCTTTGAGAGAGTCCATGATCGAGCGGGTGGATTTGGCCTTAAAGAAAGTGTCCGATTGGGGCGAGTCCAACTTGGTCAAATTTAACCCGTCGAAAACACAGGCGTGTTTATTATCCGCGAAAAAGAGCAGTTTCGACCTAAAGCCCACTTTCCAAAATGTTTCTGTTCCCTTAACCGACCACCTAGGGCTTCTGGGCGTAACTATGTAGTCCCAACTAAACTTCGGGCAACAAATTGTGTCCATGGCTCAAACAGCTTCAAAGAAGTTGGGAATCATGTCGAAGGTCCGACGGTACTACAGCCCTGAACAGCTACTTAATTTGTATACAGCTCAAGTTCGATCTTGTATGGAGTACTGTAGCCACCTTTGAGATGGTTCTGCAAAGTACCAACTAGAAGCGATGGACGCAGTTGACCGAAGAGCCCGAAAAATTCTTAACAACTTTGACCTTACCACCAAAAAACTGCAAAGCCTCGACCATCGTCGGACAGTTGCCAGTTTAGCAGTCTTCTACAGATTACATTTTGGAGAGTGCGCGAATGCTCTTTTTGATCAGGTTGAACCCACACCCTTCTTGCATCGGACTACTAGACGCAGACAGACCTTCCATCCCTTCATGGTAGATCCCAAGAAGTCGAACCAAACGCTTCGATAGTTCCTTTTTGGTGCGGGTCGCCAAGGTGTGGAATGAACTGCCTGCGTCTGTTTTTCCAAAAAACTATAGTCCTAGTTCTTTCAAGCGTCGAGTGAATAGGTATCTCGTGGATAGACGTGTAACACCTTCGTCTTCATCGTCACTTTCCATCAGGTGAGATAGAAGACAAACGTCTTATCCTTTTTCAATAAAAAAAAAGATACAATAAAATGTCTCGTCGCGGTAATTTCAGCTACTCGTTTAAATGTATATTTACTTTTATGATTCATCTTCGCAACCTTCCGGATCCTGCAAGATTATGAACTGCGAATATCGGAATTGAAAATATCACGAGTGATTGCATTCACTACTCACGCTGTTTACATGCGCCGTCAGATTACGAGACCTAATGTAAACCACATTGGTTCACTTGGTAGTCATACTCGGGCACGAAAGCCGGGACGACAGATCTAGAAGCCGGCAAATCTGAGACTGCGCCACTGACATTATCACTTTAGACTACGAAAACGTCTTTCCGTAAACAAAAATATGCAATTTTATAGCTACTGTCTTGTAGTAAAATAAAATATAACTAGTTGCAAATGAACGACGTTTACCAAAAGCGATACATCGCGGAAATCTACCAGATTTTTAACTATTGGCCACTTTGCCCTATGTACATATTGGCATTGTATTTTAACTGGATATAATTTTCTTTCATAGTTTTCCTTTTTCCTTTTGTTAATTTGTAATTATTCTTGTTTATGAATTAGTGTTTTACGCTAGAGATGAAAAGTTTTAAGATGTTAAACTAGCAATCGAATAAGAAACCTAAACATTAGGTACTTAGCAACTCTTAGAAAGCTTTAGTAAAGTATAAGTATATATTATTTTCTTAAGGTTGTTTGCCTATTTATACGTAATTAATTGATGTACGTTAGTTGTTCACATGTAATCTTTTCAATTAAGACTAAAACTTTTGGCGCATCTAAACATTGCTCATTAACTTATTCTCTCAATTTTAACTTAAATATTTTAATAAAAAAGGGGTTACCTGGTTCCACGTGCAAGTCACATTTTGTTCCATCGTGATAATCACAGATGGTTGCTTTAGCGTAGGTAGACTTCATATTGCTGATGGCTTGCAGCAGCCGCTGGTGCAGGTCCTCGGGTAAGGCTGCGGTGCCCAGCTCCGAGTACTTCTGGAACATCCGCTTGAGGTCCTCGTCTTCGAACTCGTGCCAAAAGTACGTCATGGTCTCTTGCCACCATTCTTTGCGGTCTTCTGCTACCTCGAGGGAGTATTGAAGCTGCAACAGGGAATATGAAAAATAATAAAAGTTGATTGATTATATATTTTTTTTAATTTAAGAGTTGATTCGTGAACGTTATTACTGAGTTGTATTTTTTCAATAATGAATAACTATTACTTGAGTTTTACAAAAGGAACTAGTCTGTAAATCGAGCCTTTTTAGGCTTTTGAGGCTCAGCACTTTCACTAAACAAAAAGTTAAATATATAAAAATACAAACTACATTTATTTCCAAATAAAAAAATAATCTTCAAAGAAAAAATATACTATTATATATATTTTATTATAGTATTTTATTACATATAGTTTAATGAAAAACATAATAATCCTTTGTTATTTAATAGAGATTTTAGTGCTGTAACAGAAAAACATGAATCGAAAAGATAGCAAATAGGTATATGTACAATACAATACTCACAAACAGCTCATTATTATGGTTCGTAATATTACTCTCATAGTTCCAGCTAGCAAGGCGGACTTTGTTCTCCGCCTGGGCGTCGCGGGCGTCCAGCGCGCGGATGTATTCGCGCCCGGCGGCTTGCTCCGCGGCGCGCTCGGCGGCGCGGCCCTGCGCAGCCACGATGAACACGGACGCTATGGCGCCCACTAGCGCTAGTTCTACAATGATCTTCATCATCATCTACGGAGTTAGCAGGGGATTTAATAAAAGGTCATTCTATAACGTTTTGTAGGAGTGGTATATGAAATCGTGACAATAGAAACTGTTCTTAACCATGTTTCGGTAAAAGAGTATGATAGTCGCGCTAAAGTGAGAGGAATCGTAGCTTTCATCACAAAAGGCTGTCTTATTCAAATTAAACTTTTTAATAATTCTGTAGTTAGACCTAAATATTTAAAAACATAGTTTAAATAAATAAAAACAATCTATATTTTATTGAGGTGTACGCTAAATCAAAAAAAGCATCAGATAATATTGGACCAGGGTCAATATTACACAGAAAGACAGAGTTACCCAGATTGACTAAAAGAAACGTTTTATAAAGTAGCGTTATAAGTTGTTTGGCAAGAGTGCTGCATCTCTGTATCGTAGCATAGTAGAGCAGCCATGCATTTTTGTGAATGTGTACGAATTTGATAGAATTTGTCCAATTTTAATGTTTTACGTTTAAATGGATCTCATGCAGGAGGTCAATATATTTATGTTTAAATGTATAAAAATAAAAAATAAATAACAATATTTATGTTTATAAAATTAGGAACGAAACAACCACTGCCTTATTAAAATTAAAATATAAAATGTGTTTACTTAGCTGCCTTTTTAGTTTTTTTTGTGAACACTGACAAAAGACCAACACTATTTTACACTTGCTACAACTGTGGAACACTAGAATGGACGTCAAACATTTAACTTAAATAGGTATAACGTCATTAATTTATACAATGTTCCTACTTAATGAGGATTGTGACCGGGTAACGTTTCCATTTACAAAACAAGCATGGCGAGTCCATGTATACTAATATTATAAAGAGGAAAGATTTGATTTTTTGTATGTTTGTTTGTAATGTATTGACACAAAAACTACTAAACTGATTTCAAAAAAACTGTCACCTATAGGAAGCTACATTATCAGCCAATAATATTAGTTTTTACTCGAGGTATCAAAAAATGCCTACAGAAGGCATTGTTTGGCATGCGCTGCGAAAGCTATTGATAATACGTAAAATAATATACTACAAGTCTATAGCACTCATTATTACCTACAAGTTTTTTCTAACTTCAATATTACCTCAATAAATGAGAACTGCCCTATTGGTCGCGAGGCTATCTAGTAAGTACCTAATAAGTAATACGTATCTAATAAGTAATAAGTACCTATATAATAATTTTCGTTCGGAAATATTTTTTAATATTTTTATTAGACATCCAACAGCTTTATTATACAGTTATGATTTAGAACTAATGTTAAAATATATCTTAGCCAAAATAATAGTATATTATGCGACTAGTGAATAAAGGACGGATTTAAAGCGAGGGCCGTAGATGAGTCACGAGCAAGTGAAGGATTCTAACGATTTACGACGCGAGTGATTCAAGGCCCTCGATATAAATTCGTACTTTATTCAGGAGTTGCATACTATACTTTATACCATGACTACGAGAAAAAGACATAATTTAAGCGAAAATAGAAATTTAATCAAGAAATAATAAATGTTACATTAATTGAAATGGACATTAAAATTAGAGCATTGACTGAAATTAAGCGTAATTTTCTTATTATTATCTTTAAGGTGGTCAACTTGTGAAACAATATTTATTCTTCGTCACTTGAATGCATAATCGATTTATTACAATTCAATCGATTTATTATAAAGTAACACTAAACTTTGTGTCCGTACAATTCACAGTAAGTATTTGAAATGGCGCCAATTCACTATTTTTTTTTCTATAATGGCAGCAAAGAACACAAAACAGTTTTTAATCTAATGCCAAACTCCTTGTCGCAAATATCGACCAATCAAATCTCGAGAATTTATTTGCACCAAAGAGTTTGAATTTCGAATCTTAGCGCAAGGAGTTTGTGTAAGCATTGAAATGGAGATCGGATATATTTTGTGTTCCAAATTCAAACACCAAAACACAGTGAATAAAAGGCCTTTTTATTCACTGTTTTGCGTGAATAAAATAAGCTTTTTAGAGTAGGTATGGTATAAACCATATCCTAGATACAATTAATGCATTCAAGTTTAGATTTAGTGTTTTATTTGTAGTATAATTTTAAGGTATAATTATTTATTTAATTTAATTTTTAAATTTGTCAATATCGTAAATATATCAACAACATTGTGTAATGAATGAATGAATTAATTAATAAAGTCGAACAAAATTACTTTTTTGTTATTTCGTTGTTTGATATTGTATATAACTATCGTAATAAAAAATTTTTGTTTATTTAGTTTATTTATTTAGGTATTTAGGGTATTTATTATAGTTTATTTGTCCAAATAAAGTATTCATTTAGAACACTATTTTATCTTTCTACCTATCTAGTGTAAGATAAATCACAGCCACTGCTTGACGCTTGCTGCAAGTGGTCCTAACCTTCAGCTCGTAAGCTTTGTGGCTTAGCCACATTTTATGCCCTTCGCATATATCATACGCGCATTCGTCCTGCCTATAAACTATAACCTAAAACTATAAACGAGGAACGAGTTATTTTAAACTCTCCGATTTGCATACAATTCTTATAGATTGAACGATAGCAGATCAAACATTTTAATTTGTACCCGGGACAACCACATGTAAAGATTAGAATGAAAACTAAATAAAATGTTCATTTACCTGTGACTACAGCCGTGTAATATGATTTCAATAAATTGAATTATCATTTATATAACTTTGGCTTATTCTGCATAAAAACAGCAGACGCGAGTGTGTCAAGGTACCGCTACAGTTGATTGCCTTAGAACCACGTTTAACAACCGTAAAAATATAACAGAATGCCATCAGCTTTATTAGAACTTAAGCAGATGCTAAAATCTACCAGCTGGGATATAAAAAATGCAATTATGGAAATGCTATTTACCCTTGTGTGTTTTAATTTTTATTACTGAAAAACCTTGCCATACAATGATAGCAATTCCTATACAACATAGCTTTGCATTGATATAATTGAATTTTATAGCTTCTCTTTTACATTGTGTTTGGTTGTTTATCTGTAATTTTTTAAGTTTCTTTGTTATTACCTAACTGTCTATGCATAAGATATTGTTATCTTTTTATCTCTCTGTCTCCTATAAATGAAAACTTATAATTGGCCTTGTCCTTCTATGTGTAACTATTTTACTACAAATTAAACTATAAACAGTATTGCTCTTTATTTCGTGAAGGCGCACAATGCTATTTATATAATTTCTTTTTAAATTTCGGATCTTCAACTAGCCATATTGTGCTTAAATAATAATAATAATAATCCCCAGACAAACACACCAACTGTATGGCCCCAAAGTAAGCAGAGCTTGTGTTATAGATGACTAAAGCTTTCTTGCTTTAGAGATGGCTGATGTACTATATGTTTTTAGTTGAAAATAATTAAAGTTGAATTGAATAGGGCTTGGTAAATTAACCTACCGCTAAAAACGTTTCAGGAATCATCTTTTTCTATGTTGGTGTAAGTTGTTCGTAAAGACTATCGAGAAAGATACAAGTACACAAAGTATATGAATGTAAATATTCACTTACAAGCACACAAGAAGTTTCTCCTGTAATACAGACACGTGCATTTAAAATCATTAAAGATAAGCCTTTAGGTGTTCAATTTGGGAGAAAACTGTCATATTTTTACCTTAACAACACAACCGACTGCTATAGCGGTTGAGGAATACATCGCGAGAAACCCTAAGAAATTATTTCAAAGATATGGGTAATGCAAGTATGCCAACCCTCAGTAAGCAACCGTGATGGACTATAAATTGTCCTAATTGTCCTAATACCACCCCTTGGTTGGATGATATCCCTGCAGTTGGATTATTAAGGCTGTCGCTTATTATCCTTGAAAATTATTAAGTTGACTCACGAGCTGGCGTACAGAAACGATTAGTATAAAATCTTTTTAATTAGCTAGATACTTCACTGTGATGAGAGTAAATCAAATTTTTTTTTTTTGTATTTACAGGTAAAAAGGGGCTTAACCAGTTTAATAAAGAAAAGTTCTGAAGAGCATTTACCAGAAACAAAGCAATTTTATTTTTGTGAAGGTATTTTCGAATTTCAATGATTTTCATATTGCATTATAGTGTCATAAACCATGATGTAAGGAAGACTTGATCGGGAGTAGCTTTTATAGGTACTCTCTTCTAGTAGTTTCTTTTTCTTAGCTACGGTAAAAAAATGGTCCGCCTGCTGTCGTTGTTGGGATTTCCAAATACATATACGAAGCGTGAAATACCAATAACGGACATAAATATAAAACGTATCCAAACGTACCGTCAAAACCTTTTTGGTCGTTTCACTGCAATATCCACAAGGCATTTTTCACATAAAATAACTTGGGACAACAAACTATACGTTAAATCCACTAAAATCATTTCAAAAAACTACGCAAAGCCATGTATGTACGTGGAGAAGTATTCTCATGCAAATGCCTGAGTTTGTGCGTTTAAGTCGCCCGTGGAGAATCGCAACTATTGTCTTTAGACGCATTTTTGGAGCAGTGATTTTGTTTGGATGATGTCATGTAGAGCCGCATAATTTCAACTTTGTTCTAATTTTACTTCTTCAGTCAAAATCTTCAACCTAATATAGATATTGTATAATTATGGTATTGAGAAAAACATACGTTAGAAAGACATGTCGTAATAAAATTGCAAAGTCTTTTTTATTGCAATTAAGTATGTATGCCAGTTTACTAAGTGACAGTAAAGTTCTGCTTCTTTCCAATTCTGTTGTAACTGAGGGTCTGATAATGCATAGTAAAATTTACTGCATAGTTAACAGGACCATCGATGAATATAAATTATTTGCACTTCTTATTGGTTTTCTATATGAAACATTTTTAAATATTTTTGATTAAACAATTGTAATTAATGGTTTGACGATATTTTTATATAATAGGTCTTTACCTATGAAACTGCCGTTTTGTCGTACTGGCCATTTCAAATGAAAATATTTTTTTTTTTGACTGATAATTCTAATTTCAAATTAATTTTATATGACAAACATGGAATTCTTTTTCTAAAATCGTCATTTGTTTAATAGTTAGTGTTTTGTTTTCAACGCATTCGAACATTTTTCGTCATCATGGATAAGTTAAAAATTCGAGTAATTATGGAGTATGAGTACCGTCGTGGCAGCAAAGCGGCACAAGCGGCACGCAACATCAACGACGTTTACGGAGCGAACACTACAAACAAACGCACCACCCGTTATTGGTTTACCCGCTTCCGTTCTGGAAATTTTGACCTGAAAAATGAACCCCGTGGTCGTCCGAAAACTTTGGTCGACAATGACGAATTAAAGGCAATTGTGGAAGCTGATGAAACTCAATCTCTCAATGAATTAGCAGCAGCTTTCGACGTTAGCATCAAAATAATATTGGTCCATTTGCGTCAAATTGGCAAGGTAAAAAAGCTTGACAAATGGGTACCCCACGAACTCAATGACCGCCAGCGCGAAGTACGCCTGGAGACGTGCCTTGCACTGCTCAGTAGGCATACAAATGAAGGAATTCTGAACCGCATTGTTACTTGTGACGAGAAATGGATCCTGTTTGACAATCGTAAGCGCTCAGCAAGTTGGTTAGACCCTGGTTCAACACCCAAACAATGCCCTAAACGAAAACTTACCCCTAGAAAAGTGATGGTCACTGTTTGGTGGTCTAACGCGGGTGTAATTCATCACAGCTTCTTGCCAAACGGGACAAGCATTACTGCAGATGTGTACTGTGAAGAACTGAATACAATGATGGAGAAGCTCGCACGTCTCCAACCAGCTTTGGTCAATCGTTCGGCTCCACTGCTCCTGTACGACAACGCGCGACCTCATACTGCACAGCAGACGGTCTCCAAGCTACAAGAGTTGGGGTTGGAAGTTCTCCGTCTTCCGCCGTACTCACCAGACCTTGCGCCTACAGACTTCTACTTTTTCCAGAATTTGGATAACTTCTTGGCGGGAAAAAAATTCAATACCCGAGAGGCAGTACAAAATGCCTTTGAAGAATTTGTTGCCTCCCGTCCAGCTGATTTCTTCAAGAAAGGCATCAATAAGCTACCAATGCGTTGGCAAAGATGCATTGATTGCATGGGTGATTATTTTGATTAATAGAAATAAAAAATATATAAAAAAATTACGCTTCATTTATTTAGTGAAAAACGGCAATTTCATAGGTAAAGACCTAATATTAGGTCATTACATATGAAATTGTCGTTTTGTCGTACTGGCCACTTTGATGTGTAATATCTCCTCTTTGGTTAAGAATTCCAATTTCAATGAGCAAAAAGTGTTAAAATTTAACTAATTTAACATGCATGAGTATGAATGCATAACATCATTTTACTTGACATCTTCAGAAGTACCGCGTACATTTCTGTATAAGCGTAAATAATGCAGCATTTGAACTTGAAACTACAATCCAAAAAAGCTTTTTTTTAATTTTGAATATTTTATAAATAACTAAGTATGTAAAATAATAAGATGACAGCACTTACAGCATTTGTCGGCTGCCACACCTTACACTTGCACTATAAACTGATTTGTCAAGTATTTTCTAAAGGACCATATCTGATATCGACAGATCTTTGATAAGACCAATACGTACTCCTTAACCTAAATGTGTACCTATCTTCTCGAAACTACGAAAACAATAAGTTATCTAAAACGTTAGATAAAGACTGAAGATCAGAAAATACTAGGGTTAGACTGGCTGAAATTCTAACAGCTTGTATGGGACTATTAAAGTGACTAGTCAGGTCGGTGCCAATTCAATACTATCTTTAACGTTTTGTTATTGTGTCATTATTATAATATACTAGCTGTACCCAAGACTTCGTCCGCGTGGAATTTAACAAAAAAAGTTAATCAGTTTGTTTAGTTTTTTTTTCTGGTATTTGCATTTTTATTTTAATCATCATTTATTTTCAGTTTTTTGTATTAGTTTTATTGAAAAATTCTTTATATACAATATTTGGTGTACGATTTTCTTGGACTAAAACAACAACACTGCTGGCATTCCTCGCACGTGAACATGCCACGTATAGTTGCCCATGGGAAAAGCAACCTTTAGTTAAATCTATACCAGCTTTGCTTAACGTTTGTCCTTTGGACTTGTTGATTGTCATAGCAATACTGACATTGATCGGGAATTGCAATCTTTTGAATTCAAATGGAAAATTTGATGGTATTATAGGAATCCGTGATATATACACAATTTCACCTTTACCGTATTAACGACTTTCTATAATGTTTCCTTGCAACGACACTACTCGCAACCTAGTACCATGGCAAAGTTTCGGAGGGTTTAAATTACGCAATAGCATGATGCGCAACCCACCTTTAGTTCTAGTTTGTGGGGGGGGGGCAGACCAGATAAAATTATACTGTTTAAAAATTATCCACTTCATCCGGATTGCAAACTGTATTGATGGAAAGATATGTTTGTGATTCACCAGATAGCTTATCGAAAGCGCGCTGATTAAGCGCAGTAACTTGGTCGTTGGTAGGTGCTAAAACTGATCTGTCACACAACCACGAATCTTCTTTGATATTAAGATTGTGAGTATAATCATAAAAACTATGTATTAAAGTTTCAGTGTCCGCCACAACCTGACAAAGACTGGTAGGTAGTTCTATATCATGATTACTATTCACTTCTGAACACTTTCCCTCTACAACTTCAAGAAGAGTTTTACTAAATTCTGAATCAGCTGAATGTGCTCTCATGTTTTGTTTTAAATTAAGTTTTTAACAATGTCTCCAAAGTACTGAACGTTTTAAACAGGCGGTAATTCATCGGCTCGCGTACCCTTAGTTACAACCGGTAATATTTGTCTACAATCTCCAGCGAATAAGAATACGACTCCTACAAATAATAGATTATTACTTCTTATATCCTGCATCGACCTATTCACGGCTTCTATGGAAATTTTGTTTGCCACAGTGCATTCGTCCCATACTACAAATACGCAATCTTGTAGTACTTTGGCTTTGAGATTATTTTTGGGTATATTGCAGATTGGATTTTCCGTACGGTCTAAATCTAGTGGAATTTTAAAAATAGAGTGTGCCGCTTTTCCCCCGGAGGTAAGGTTGCCGCTATGCCGGACGATGCAACTGCTATGGCAACTTCTTTCCTGCACGTATTTTGGCCAGCAAAAGGTTAATCAAAAATGTTTTGCCGGTACCACCTGGAGCGTCTATAAAATACACTCCACCAGCGTTTGCATGTATTTTATCAATGAGGAGTCGGTAAATTTGAGTTTGTTCATCGTTTAGTCGTGGTTCATTATGATTTATAGTATTTTGAAGTTCAACTGGGTCTCTCCAAATTTTCATCAATTCTATCAGTCGCTTGTAGAGATGGTAAACCATAATGAGGGAGAGCATTGCCACCTATTGAAAGAAAAACGTCTTGTAATGCAAACAAAGCTATATTTGTAAATATGTCTAAATGAGTATTTATGGCTGCATCCCATAACTCTGTGAGATTAGAGACATTGCAGAAAACTAAAATAATGGCGAACAGTTCTCGTAATTAAGATGCGCTGCTGCTTATACTGGCATCTGTTAAAGTGATTATCGCCTTCTAGTAAGCCAAGAGCAAGGTATGCCGTTTGATATGTAGGATGTAAAATACCATTCGCCCTTTTGAGACTTTCGAAAGAAGTTGGTCCCTTGACAAATGTTAATAACAACCTCAGATAAAAACATTCACGATTATTGGGGTGTATTGTACAGATTCTCCCAAGTGTATGCTCATAAAATATGCCGGGATGACCTTCCACAGGAGTACCTTCCCTCTAATATGATTGAGGAGAGCGATGGCTTGATCCCGCGTTAACTCGTGAACGGGTCCCGTTTGACCACTGGGTTGGTACTGGACAGTACTTGGACATTGCAGCATTACTTTATTTTTCTAAAATAAAAGCACATCCTGGAGCCGCACATTACAAAAGAGTGCAGTCGGTTTCCGGAGTGGACCTCCCCCCCAGCTTGTGTGCCTCACACCGCAAATTACAGGGACTGCCCACGCCCACTCCAGCGCTCGCATGGAGACAGCGCCCGGCTACAGCCACACGCCCTGCTCCAACAGCAGGCCCGTAAACCACTCCTCAGCCCTCAATGTTTGAGGACATTAAAGTCATCTTCGATACCATTAAAAGTTTTGACCTAGCGCAAATATCCGAGTGCGAGCGCAAGCTGCGCGTGGTTCGCAACTCTCAAGATCGCCTTATGGTACTGCTCGAGTACCAGTCACTTATTAACTCATTAAAGATCAATCTATTATGAGCTCTCCAACTAGCGCCCTGACTGGTCGTACCAAACCCAGGGGCTTATCCCTGATCTCGTGTAACACCCGAGGTCTAATCAACCAACTTGCGGAGCTCAAACTGTTAATTAAGAACACAAGAGCCCGAGTTAATTCTTGTTCAAGAGACAATTTTAAAACCCCATCACACCAGGGGTCTCTCTGTTCCTAAATACTCTCTTGTGCGTGATGACAGGCCCGTACTCGTTTAACGAGGTGGTACTGCCATATACTACAAGAAGAGTATTCCTGTTCACCGATTCCCACGCCTCCACTCACCAACATGGAGGCCACTGTGTGTAGGCTGGCTATGACAGGTCATAAGACCATAATCATGGCCCCAGTCTATATACCTAGTGGAACACCGCCTCTTCGTAGTGACTTCGAAGCCCCACTCGAACTGGGGCAATCCATCATTATGTTCGGCGATTTTAATTGCAAACATACTGACTGGACGTTCTTGTCAACCAACACCAGTGGTGTTAAACTACTAGACATCACGAAATCACTCGATCTTGGCATAATTTCTCCCGTCACACCCACCCATTACCCGGATAATCCGCTTCATTCCCCTAATATCCTTGACTTTGCCATAGTCAAAGGTATCAATCTCGATCTAAGGACCATACAGCCGTAGACGACTTAGGTTCCGACCACCGCCCGGTGTCCCTAATACTAGGACCCCAAAACGACCCTCCTGCTCCGAAAACCTATACCAACCGGGAAGGTTTCAAGCACACCCTGTCTTCGGCCCTGGAAGCCCCAGACTGCCCCCCCCGCGATTTCATCCGACTATCTCGATAGCACGGATAAAATCGACTCGATAGTCGATTCGCGCACTGCCACCATTAACTCGGCCATCAGTGAGAATCAAAAGGTTGCTAAGCATGGCAAGCCCAAGCTTCCCTTGGATATTAGCAACCTAATCAAAGCTAAAAACACCGCTCTCCACAGAGCCAGGCGTTACCCCACACCCGCCTACAGGCTAGCCGCAAACCGGCTACAACGTAAGGTCCACCATCGTGGCATACAGAGACGTTCAACGGGACGATCTTATGCGTAATATCTCTCCGTCCCACACGGCGTACTATAGGATGGCGAAAGCCCTCCAACTAGACGCCCGAACCTACACCCCTCCGTTGTGTCGTCCCGATGGCACTATCGCCTTCGAGGGCGATGAGAAAGCTGAATGCTTCGCCGACAGCATTGCTTCACAATGCTCCCCGAGTACCCAACCCACAGACCCTACGCACATACAGGCGGTGGAAGAGGAAGTCCTTCGCAAAGACTCCCGTCCAGTCACCGCCGACCCCATTTCAGTGTCTAACGATGAGATTCTTTTCCTCATCAGAAGACAGAAATCCAAGAAGGCCCCGGGTGTGGATGGAACTTCCAACCATGCACTTAAGCAGCTGCCTGGACAGGTGCTTACCTTGCTTGCGATTATCTTCAACGCCTGCTTCGACCTTAGCTACTTTTCAAAAGCTTGGAAAGAAGCTATAGTCATAGGCATTCCCAAGCCAGGCAAACCTTTGAACGTCCCGGCTAATCACAGACCCATCAGCCTACTCAAGGCCATGGCTAAACTTCTCGAAAGAGTCATACTTGCTCGAATGAAGGACCACCTGTTCCCAGCGGACGGTGACCCCCTCATTATCCCCCACCAATTCGGGTTTCATGCCAAGCACTCTTGCCCTCAGCAACTCCACCAAATCGTCGAGTACATACTCGCCGGCTTCTACACCAAGCGACTTAAAACATTCGCGGTATTCTTTGATGTAGCCAAAGCTTTGGACAAAGTCTGGCATGCGGGTCTCATTTATAAGCTGTACAACACAGGCTTACCCGACCAACTAGTCAAACTAGTCGGCTCCTATCTTAAAGATCGCACCTTTCGTTTTAAGCACGAAGGTACGCTCTCCACCCCCCGCCCCCTCAGGGTGGGAGTCCCTCAGGGCTCGGTACACGCCCCTCTATACCTACACCAATGACATACTCATCATCATACATAACTCATACATCGTGTGAACATACATCGTGTTCAACTCTCCCTCTTTGCCGATGATACTGCCCTGTACGTCAAGGGCGTTAAAGTCGACACACCCATCACCAAACTCCAGAACCAGGCCAGGCCATTAACGACCTCGGAGTTTGGTTTAAAAAATGGCGAATCGACGTGAATCCAGAGAAAATCTCTGCGTTACGCTTCGATCACAAACGCCGTCATCCCTACGACCCCGTATCCGAATGCTAGGTACGCCCATCCCAAGGGCACGAACCACCAAGTACCTAAGCGTAATGCTCGATCGTACGCTTTCATTCCGACGTCACATACTTTTAAACAGTATGTTAGGCGGCACAGCAAAATGTCCCTTAGGAACAAGCGAACGCTTTTTAAGGTTTGCGTCAAACCAGTCATGACGTATGCCGCCCCGATCTTTGCCCGTACCCTCCGTTCTGTATAATCGGCAGGTAGTCCAGAATCTCTTCTGCCGCAGGGCTACGGATGCTCCGTGGTAGGTGCGTAACGCAGACCTGCACAGGGATTTCGATTTACCAACAGTACAGCAACACCTTAGGACGCTCTCCACCGCTTTTTTGAAGCGATCCGCAGAGCATCCTAACCCCCTCATTTGCGAGACAGTAAATTACACTGCTCCGTCCATGCCGTCGAGGTACAAAGTTCGTAGACCGAGAAATGCACTCTCGGATCCCCCCGATCAGCTCTCGGCGAATCTGACCAGCTTAAGGCCAGCCCAGCCCAGGCCGATTAATCATCACCCAAAATGTCACTTGCACCTTATGTGGTTTCTTGTTCTCAGCGGGTGACCCACTAGCAGGTCCTCGCTTGCACATCCACCTCCCTACCCGGGTGTCACTCCGATGAAGGCTGCTCAGCATTCCTATGCCACAGCCAGCAAGGTGGTTTTTAGTGGGTAGGTGCCACTCTGGTGAGTCCCACATCACCCCGCAGTAGCCGGTATGCCTGCAGTGGTATGCATGACGCATCTTCGCTGCACCCTCCCGTGAGGGTATAGCTTCAGCGGCAAAAAAAACGACAGCTGGCCAAAAATAAACACATACGAAAACTTAAAAATAGCATTTATTATTGAAATACTGACGCTTGACTACTATAAATAAGGCTAAGTAAAGTTCAGTAAGTACAGCGAGGTCACGACTCATTGGCTGGAGGCGCGGCTGTGGCGGACTCCTTCGCGCGGATCGCCGCCAGTTGCTCGGATGTGCAGTATTCTGGGAAAAAGAATTGTATAGATTAATAAAGAGGATTTTAGAATTACAAGTGTAACACATTATCATCGTTAATCTATCTTGGTATTGTAGGCATTACAAGTCTCTGGGTTTCAATATGAGTGTTAAAATGATTTATGAAAATAAATATGCATTGTAATATGCAAATGTATGGTTTTCACCAATAATTGAATAACTTAACCGTTCGTTTAAAAGATAATTAAATAGCACCAGAAGTGTTATTTCTCGAACAGCTTGTTCTGCGATATCTGTCTCCCCCCCCCTAGACAAGTGGCATTTGACGATGGAATCCTTTGATCGAAAGCTTCATACGCTTATGTCAATTTTTATACATTTATTTCACTTGCATTGCTTTCTGTTTCATTTTTCTATTTCAAAGAATACTTATTACTCGATATTGTTTTACAAAGCAACGTGTGGCACGTTGCACAAGTGCACAAGTGTATTTTCGAGTTAAATCCCAATACTCACGAACAGTGCTAGGCTCCCATCCGATGTACTCTCCGGTGCGAGTGTTCTCGGCCTGCAGCCACTCGTAGAGCGGCCTGAAGTACTCGAGCAGCGGGTCGGCCCGCATCGCGCGCCCCCCCGTCAGTGCCTCCATGGCGTCGGGCCACGGCCGCGACGAGCCCATCTTGAGCATGTTGCTGTGGAGCAAGTGAAAACGTCAGCATACCTTTATAAGAGAGTATTTTTTGATAGGCACTAATTTAACGTGCAAAATATATGTAATATTCTTAACATTTCATCTTACATTAATTGTTAGAGGTGCTTTCTGTTTATGGTACAAAGTAAAAACTACTTAGGTGACATGAGACCGACTACATGCTCCCATATATAACAAGAAATAAGCTAATACAAAATAAACACAAAGTTACACAAACATTAAAAATAAAGTTGTTATCATATCTGATATATTATTATTTATTATTTATTATATATATATCGGCGCAACAATGAATAATTTTGTTACTACTTCTTTGATTCTAATGTAATGTTTAAACTATTTAATTCTTAATTAATGTTAAAGTTAGAAATAATTTAATTATGTTTCAAAATAATTATTTGGCTAATTTTCAAGCAGTCAGATAATTTATTAATAAATTGATTTCCTGGATGTTTATAGGTTTAAGAACTTTTCTGGTATGTTTTCGAAAGATTATGTTTTGTATGGAGTGAAAAGATTTATTTAATCTTATAACAAATATTGTTAATAGTTAATCATCAAAGATTACAGTAAATTGTAAACAAACGATTTTAAATATTGTAACGACACGAAACTTTGAACCTGAGGCAATATGGCGGTTAAGATTAACAGGTTGGCCATCCTGTCTCAGTTCCGAGTTAGCGTGTCGGCGGTGTAAAATTTGAGAACACTTTACTTTACGTTGGAGCTTCGTGGCGAAAACATTGTGAGTAACATTTTTATTATAACTTGTGATTTTGTGGCTCCTTTGACAATAAATATTGTGTATTACGTTTTCTCAGTGTGTATCATTTACCATGAGCGAAAATAGTGATCGTGAGATCAACCATGTTGATGACACGATCTCTAAAAATTCGGTTGTATATTCGAAAGCTATATATATATATATATATATATATGGCTTTCTTATTGGCGAAATATGAATAACTATTTGGTGTATATTTTATGTTATACGAGGATAACCCAGGATGATCTAGAAAAGAGTTCTTAATTTGTATCAAGACTGTTACTGATACTGTGAAACTCACGACAGTGCGTTGCCAGCACCGATGCTCTGGTAGATGTCGCAGTCCACCAGCTTTTTGTTGGGATCCTCAGCCACGTACTCCCCCGCGATCTGACACAGCGCACGGTGGAATTGGAACTGGATTATGAACGACACGTAATATCTGTCATTGAATGAAAAATAGATGTATTAATAGGAGTTTGTACAATTTTAAACCAATCTTAGCAAGGTCCACTCAAGTTCAATCAAGGTCCCTTTTTTGTAAAGGTTGTTTTGGTCAGTTATATATTTCTTCTGCGATACATAATAAACTACATTTTGTACTGTTTTATGATATAAATCTGCAATTTTATTCTCAAGACCGATATTTTCTATTAGTCTAGTACCTACTACAATTGGATTACGATCTGAAATCTCATCAAAGGCACTTTTAACCCCAATCCAACCCGGTGCAAACCCCAAGACAATAAACAACAAGGACAACACAATCACCTAGCATACTCCACGTCAGCCGACACATGATACTTGGCAGCAGCATCAAAGTCCTCTTCGGTCCTGTTGACAGGTGGCTCCACACCCTGGAGCTCTTCTCGCAGGCGCCAGAAATGGCAGTTGTAGTCCTCTGGGGGGGTGCTGCCGCGGAATACACCGTAGCGGAACAAATCGAGGGCGTACGCGAAAGGCAGGAATGTTATCTTGTCCATGCCCTGGGAAGAATTTGAAGTTGTTTATTTATTCAATTGTTATTTTATCATATGTTATTTCAACCTGCAACAAACTTACAACAAAGCTCAACAAATTCTCCCGGGTTATTTTTGCATGGAAAATTAATATTCTTACTACTGACATATATCATGAAAGCAGGGCGAAATTCAGGCATAACATTATAAAATTACAAATTTGCATGAAATTTGAAAGATACAAATTCATCCACACTCTATATAATAAACTCATAAACTCACATAAAAACACACCAACACAGTCAAATAGTTGAATTTACAAACTGACCATGACCTTACTTTATACGTTGATATATTTATAACTGATTCATTTTTTTTTTAAATCTTTATTTATTTAGGGACTTTTATTACAATATAATATGTTAGTCCCATTGTACCTTATTCTAACTTATAAACTATTAAAACATTCATACATCGAACGAAACTATTTAATATGCATTTTATGCACATCAAATGCGGCTTTTGAAGTGGGATTAGCAAGAATCTCTACAAACCAACCCATATTGTATACATTTAAACGGTACCGCTTAAGTAACGCCTCTCGCTGACTTTGATATTTGGCACAATCCACCAATAGGTGTTGGACATCATCGATTTTTCCACAAATTTCGCAATTTGGCGATTCTAACTTTTTCATAAGATAACCAAACCTATGCTGTGTAGTGACGGCATAGAATTTCACTACCCCCTCTCATCCCGTGGGAGTCGTAAGAGGCGACTAAGGGAAACTTGATCCAAGGAGATGGGCAGCAGCGTCTCCTTGCGTGGGCCGCAGAATTGGCCCATACTGCGATCGCCAACCCGCCTGCCCAGCGTGGCGATTATGGGCATATCCCCCCAATGAAGAGGTACAGTAGGCCACGGCCCCCAGTTCCCGGCGGCCCCGCTATTCCTGGTCATGGTGGCGACCATGGTAACGGCGGGGCAGGGGGTGCGAAGAATCACCGGGCTACGGGAGGCCACCACAACAAACTGACCCTGGCGACGTACAACGGACGCACGTTACGGCTTGACTCGCATCTGGCGCAACTGGAGGTGGAACTTGGGAAGATTAGGTGGTTCCAGTCAAATCTGGAGAACCGATTCGCTGCCGTGGAAACCGTGGAAACCACAATAGACGTTGACCAGAACCTTAAAAATGTGGTTCGAATCCTCAGGGAAGAAGGTACGAGATTTTGTAAGATGCAGCGTACGGGCAGGAAGTCTAAGCTTTCGGATAGGACTTTAGGGCTAATGAAGGAACGACGTGAGAACCCACCCGTCACTTCGTCAGGAAAACGAGCTCTAAACCAAGAGATCAGCAAGCGCGTACGACACGACCTTCGATGCTCCAATACTCTCGATATTGAAAGAGCGATCGAGCAAAACCGGGGGTCAAAGGTGTTCGTACAATCTTTTGGAAGAAGCCACTTGACAAAGTTGACCACAGCAAGTGGAGAAGTCGTTGCTTCGAAGCCGGCAGTCCTTTCAGAAGTGGAAAACTTCTATGGCCGGTTATACGCTTCGCATGCATCTCGACCTCATCCCGGAAATGATGATCCTAGAGCCACATTAACACGCCATTACACCGAAGACCTGCCAGAAGTCAGCATTGGCGAAATCGAGATCGCTCTTGGGCAGCTTAAAATTGGAAAAGCCCCTGGAGAGGACGGCATCACGACAGAATTATTAAAAGCAGGAGGTAGACCCGTACTGAGGGAGCTCCAAAAGCTTTTCAACGCTGTCCTCTTCGAAGGGAGAACTCCGCAGGCGTGGAGTGAGAGTGTAGTCGTCCTGTTCTTCAAAAAGGGAAACAAAACCCTGTTAAAGAACTATCGACCCATTTCCCTCCTAAGTCACGTCTATAAGCTGTTTTCAAGAGTGATCACGAACCGTCTTGCGCGGAGACTTGACGAGTTCCAACCACCGGAACAAGCTGGGTTTCGGAGCGGATACGGCACCATAGACCACATCCACACAGTGCGGCAGATTATACAGAAGACTGAAGAGTATAATCAGCCCCTGTGTCTAGCATTTGTGGACTATGAGAAGGCCTTTGACTCGATTGAGATCTGGTCCGTTCTGGAGTCCCTGCAGCGATGCCAAGTAGATTGGCGGTACATCCAAGTGATGAGATGCATTTACGAGGCCGCCACCATGTCCGTCCACATACAGAATCAGCAGACGAATCCCATACCATTGCATCGAGGAGTGAGACAAGGAGACGTAATATCTCCCAAATTGTTCACAAATACAATGGAGGATATGTTTAAGACGCTGAACTGGAAAGGACGTGGCATAAATATCAATGGCGAGCATATCTCTCACTTGTGATTTGCTGATGACATCGTCATCATAGCAGAAACGCTGCAGGACCTACAACAGATGCTGAATGACCTGGCTGACTCTTCTATACGCATCGGCCTACGGATGAACTTGGATAAAACCAAGGTCATGTTCAACGAACATGTACTACCGGAACCGATTGCAGTGCACGGAGCCGTTCTCGAAGTTGTTCAAAAATATGTTTACCTCGGGCAGACATTGCAGTTAGGTAGAATCAACTTTGAGAACGAGGTGAATAGAAGAATTCAGCTAGGTTGGGCAGCGTTTGGGAAACTACGTCAAGTCTTCACATCCACGATTCCACAGTGCCTAAAGACGAAAGTCTTCAATCAGTGCGTCCTACCCGTCATGACATACGGAGCCGAAACTTGGACACTAACGGCACGGCTGGCCCACAAGCTGAAGGTCGCTCAGCGTGCTATGGAAAGAGCTATGCTCGGTGTTTCTCTGCGGGACAAAATCAGAAATGAAGTGATCCGGCAGAGAACCAGGGTCATCGACATAGCGCACCAGATTAGCAAACTGAAGTGGCAGTGGGCTGGCCATATTAGCCGAAGAACCGATAACCGTTGGGGTAAACGAGTTCTTGAGTGGAGACCGCGTCTCGGCAAACGTAGTGTAGGACGTCCTCAGACACGGTGGAGTGATGATTTGCGCGGGATGGCTGGCAGGAGCTGGATGCGAGTAGCCGAGGATAGACCTCGATGGCGTGAAATTGGGGAGGCCTATGTCCAGCAGTGGACGAATATGGGCTGATGATGATGAATCAAACCTATTGGATGGATAGTGCCCTGAGCGCAGTCTATGTGCCATTATAATAAAAGTTTTTGCAATTGTTTTCTGTACAAACCAGGGTTTACGAGAAGGCTGACACTGGATAATTTTGTACCAAATACCCTTTTCTTTACTTCGCTCATCAAAATACTCTTTAAATTGTTCATAGCAACTGTTTTTTATTTGTCCTAGAAATTCTGAAAAATTTGGTTTAATTATATAATCCTGCCCGTTTGTTATAGCTAACTTAGCCAGTGTGTCAGCCCTCTCGTTACCCTGTAATCCTACGTGTGATGGAACCCATTGCAGTCTTAGCCTTTGCCCATTGTTTTTTAATATAATTATGTGCTTTAAAATGTCATAAGCTATCGTTGTTCCTCTGCTGTCAGAGGTGCAGCGAGCTATGCACTGCAAAGCACTTTTACTGTCGACGTAAATTACAGTGTTTTCGGTAGTCCTATCAATAGCCTGGATGGCTTTTAAGACTGCAATGAGTTCGATCGTCATAGTAGATACACAGGGGCTACTTATTTTAAACATTGCTGTTTGTTTCAAATTTGGATCGAAAAATGCGGCTCCACATCCATTATTAGTCTTTGAACCATCCGTATACATACAGTGCCAATCACTGATTCATTAAAATAGTAAAAGTAGGAGACTGCTACATGTATTAAAATAAAAATTGTAGATCCATAACTGGCTGTCAGTATTTTATAGATAATTAATAACTGTAATTAAGAACGTTTATAGATAATTAAGAGCTGTGGGTTTTTTTATAAATAAATATACAAGCTGTATTCTTTTACCGTTCGGAAAATGCTCAGGTCACTATTTTGACCAACTTTCCCAAACACACTATACAGCGAAAACGTAAAAATAACATCAAATCTTCATACAAAATTGACGGTGGACCCGTGTAGGGCGGGAAAAGATTTTCCGAACGATTAAAATATTAAACTAATGTTAAAATTAAAAATTAAGTCAATTATACCAATAGCTACATAAGAAACATTAAATTTTACAAGACGCCAATGAAAAATGACGATTCGATTACTTTTGATTAATGCTTGTCCACGTGTTAATTTGACTTGCCCTCGTTGCAAGAAAATAAAATCCAATTGCAATTGGTCCTAGAGCAAAATTCATCGAATTCCTTGAGTTGTATATAGTTTTGGTATGACAGACTAAATAAAACTTATAACCACTGCCGACCCCTATTAAAATATACAATGATCAAGTTTGGAAAGGCATGCAATATCTTTATCTTCACCATTTTCTATATTAAGGACAATATATAAAACACAAACCATTTTAAACAGCTGGTTGATTTCCGTTTGTTCGTCGTCTGCATCTCCACTGTTGATGAGACCGATACGTCTGAGATGTTTCGGAGATGTCACCGACAGAGCTATCGTGTCTCCAACCGCTTCATGAAAACCTGGTGAATTCATTTACAATGCTTTTATGTTCAGTTTCTAAAGTTCATAGAAGAACCGATATATTAAGGATTACTGGAAAACAAAACCCAACTTCAAGACATCTGTTTTCAATTAGGCTCCCACAAAATAAGAGACAAGCAAACATTAACAACGAAACAAGCACATCAAGTTAATGTATATTTAGAAGCAGTGTCATTTCAAAAAAAGAATCTGTATTACAAATAATCTCCTCTGCGATACTTTAAAGAACTTTAGATTCACATACACATGTGCCAATATAAAATAACTGCGAGTCACCTGGATTGGCACCACCGCGAAACACTGTCGGCTGATGAGCGTAACTCATATAATAATGAACGTGTCCCATCTCATGATGCACAGTTCTAACGTGTTCTTTAGTCACTGATGTACACATTTTGATCCTGCGTAAAGGAAAATAATAATGAAACAGATATTTGTGCAGGGTACCTGGCTTGGCTCCATCGCGGAATATCACCGGCTGGTTGCGGTACTGCAAGAAGTACTGCACGTGGCCCATTTCGTGATGCGTGGTTTGAAAATACTCATAATCGACTGACGTGCACTGTTTGATCCTTGGGAATTGAAGCCAAAACTGTTAGATTGTGCGGTAGCCGCGGGTTTGCAACTACGTGAACATACGCACTGACAACATTTTGAAAAACAATCAGCGATTGATGCCTGCCATCCAAGCAAATTTCAAGTATTTCAACCGTCACCAAAGCTACTTTAAGCTGTATTCGATTATTGAAAAAAAAGGAGGAAGCAGCTAGTTCATTATTTACAGAACATTGTACTGGCTATCGCCGGTCTGTTTCATTATTTCTTGAATTAAAAAGTCGTTTTTATTATAACACTCATTATTAATAGTGATCTTAGATTGACTATTCATAATAAATCAAACAGTTAAAATCTTTTAATGCAAATATTTTGGTGTAAGACTTCCAACGTTAATAATTGCTACGACATATTTGTTTTGGATATTAATGAAATCCGATAATTTGACATGAAGTTCATAGAAAAATTTACCGATAACACTAGTTTATTTTTTGGTATGACGTATGGAATGGCGCAACAATTGTACTTTACGTTTCTAGAATAAATTAACGTTTCCAAATCTATGGTTAACGTAGAAAAAAACCATTAACTCAAGCGGTGCCAAGCAATAATCATTTCAAAATTTACCTGAAGTCATTTCCATCAAAGAAGTCCCAAGCTGAGGCGTGACAGACAATATCTCTATCGGTAGGTTTTTCAATGATGGAGTTTTTCCAGAAAGAGTCCGTCATGGCTGTTAGGTTCAGTGACCGGAAGAAGCTGTCCGCCATTTGGAACATCTTCAGGGGAGTATACTTCTGTTCGATCATCGCCTGTGTGATGTCAATCTCTTTCTTGTCAGGGTACGGTCTGGTGAATGACTCTACATTGGTCCACGTTTGAGCCCAGACGTTTCCTGAAGATGTTAAATTATTGATTTTGTTAAGTTTGTTGAGGAGTACTTATTCGATTTTTGTGTTACAATTTTTGAAAGTTGTTTTATTTAATCTATATTGGGATATCAAAAAATAATCATTTTACTATTATACTACAATGCAATCTGCTACATGTATCGATTTTTATTATTTAATCTTGAAACAACGACTCTACTGGAACTTGGCAAATGTATGGAAATAAGTAAATCGCAATCTAGCTAGTACAAATTCACTGAAAATGCCGCATTAGTCTAACGGCACTGCTATTCCAAATGATCTATTTTTCTTCGCTATTTACATTTGTATTGTCAATAACCGTTCTCTCACCTAACAAATGTGCTGGAATAGGCCCTCTAGCGGACACGATATTGTCTCCATACTTGTCACGCAAGCGCTTGCGCACGTAGGCGTGCAGCTGCTGGTACAGCGGCTTGATCTTCTTCCAGATGTCCGCCATCTGCGCCTCCATGTCCGGGACCTCATACTCCGACAGCCACCACTCCGCCACGTCCTTGAAGTCTGATTGTAAGACAAGGACAGTGAGATAATATAGATTAGTTTGTTTTAGTGATTGTTTATCTTATGGAGCTGTATTTATTATGGAAAGACACGACACTTTTTACGAAATCTTTACATATTAGACAATAGTCTGATTTAATAACAGATATAAAGATAACATTGGATTTAAGGAACTGAAAAGAGGAATAGAAGTTTAAACCATATATGGTCAAAAAAAATATACTGAATTAAGATTCTAGGTTGAACTGTCAAGATAATCTCAACAGGTAAGCATGACATCTAGCTCCAAATTTACTTTACGATTATCATAAAAATTATGTCTAACTTCAGACTCTGAAAAGTATGACTTCATATAATTACAAAAATTATGTTGTTGTACACTGTAGAATTCTGTTCTTCATTTATCCTTTGTAATTTCGAACTGCTCAGAGTTGTTTGGGTGGGTAAAGAGATCACACCAGCCCAAGGGCGCAAAGAAAACGTTAATAAAATTGTAAGGATTGTTTTCCCATTTAGGGTTCAGATTAAAATAAACATAGTGGAACATAAGTACCATTCTTACATGACGTATTTAAGCAATAGATCTGATATATCCGCAAACTAAGTGTTTCAGGTAAATTTATGAAACTTTGATTGAATGAAACTGAGAAAGAGTCAGAATGATGCGATGACGTGACGTGCGAGCAAGATGGATGTCGTGTCATATCGTCTCGTAAAGTGACATCCAGATTGCGACTAAGTTAGATCAGGTGACGTGGACATGATCTATGAGGTCGGTCCGTCAGAAGCTTTTCACCTATCTGCCGCATTTTTTTACACATATCAAAAGCATTTGTTTATGCCTTCTTAAATTCTAGGTCCTAAAAGTCCAAAGCAGATGCAGGTAGATTGATATGCAAGTTATCACGACAACCTTCATAATCCAACTGCAAGGACTTTAGTCTCACCTAACTAAGGAGATGGATTCACCAAATATATTATTCCTGCGGGTTAGCAGAGTTAATATATACCTCGGAAACAATTTCTTTGGTTTCCTCACAATGTTTTCCTTTACCATTTGGCACCAGCAGCACCATTTCAGCATCTCACACCGATCACGTATACAAAAACGAAATACACAAGACAAATAAGTATAGCAGTAAGGTGTAGTAAAAACATAGTTATGTACCAATTGCCATTTCTTGACAAACTTCTAAACCATTGTTTAGGAAGTCATATTGTACGGAACTGTTAATTTAGTTTTTATTTGTGATCGAAATGTACATATTCAATGCTCAATACTAAATACTCAATCGTTTATTGCTTCCATAATGTTTACAAAGTTAAAATGGTCCTCACCATTAAGTTTGGCAGCCTCGTTGTCCAGGCGCACGTACTGCGTGAAGTTCTCCCGCGCAGTAGCACCAGCCACGCGGTGCCACTCCACCCATGCGTGCTTCAGCTCCTCGGGGTCTTGGCTCTTCGCAAATAACTCTGTTACGTCTGTAAAGTTATTAGGTATCGAGTTATTATAAATATTTTAGATAAGGCTTCTATCCAATTAAACATCAACAAAACAAAACATTAAGCTCTTTTCTCAACGTCTCTATATAATAGAGTAGTCTTGAACAAGACAAATACACGTGACATGTGAGTTTCAGAAACCGTTATCTGCTTTTAGAAAATGTTGTATGGAACGTGTTATGATTTGCTACGGTAACGCCACAAACGCTTGACAACTTATATGTTTTACGATCAATTTTTTTTTTAAACCACGTAGACAAGAATCGCCGTGCTGCTTTATAATACCTCAAATGGAACAGTTTTCCTTTCGCAATGCCCATTAGCATCTAAATAGCCTTTAAATTATAAATTTGCTTATATATGAGCAGATACATTCCAAATTTGCAAATACCAAGAAACATACTTACTTATTTTGGAAATATTTATTATAAAAAAACCTAGTAAAAATGCTTTAGTTGACAATGTTTGTACCCGGTACTTAAAGAAAACGTATGAACATTGAGCACGGTTAAAATAAGGATAAATATGGCAAGATGCCTGAGGCTGGAAGTTCATAGATATACTTATGAAGCTGGTCATTTTCACTTTAACGCGGTGCTGGACTCTTATGTGAGAAATTTATGTTTTTTTATTCTAGTATTAAGAAAAGGTAAGATTTGCTTGTGTGTTTGTTATTGTGAAATCGATAAACACTGGAGCTTTATGGATCTCTACTATCCTGTTATAACAACTGTTATATTTATACACGGCCTGTTTGGTATGGAGGTAAGTAGCCTTGCCTTCCATGCCAGAGGTCCTGGGTTCGAATCCTGATAGGAGCAGATTTTATATTATATTTGCTCTCTACATGTATGGATGTGTATGTATGTTTATTTAAGTTTATTTCTAATATTTAAAAAAAATCTATGTGTGTTTGTATATTTCTTAAGTTTATTTATCCGTTATCTAGTATCCATAACACAAGTTCTTAATGATACTTACTTAATTTGGGCTAGATAATGTGGTGTGATTATTAGAAATATTTATTATTATTATTATTTATCCCTACAATAACCGCGAGATCGGGTGTTACGGGTGTGAAACTGCGCTAGGACCTTCAGTTAAAATATTAACAAGGTTTCACGTAATACCACATCATTCTCTTACCAGGTTCCAAAGCCAGATCGCACTTGCTCGGGTTCTTGTAGGAGCAGATCTTGGCGGTGGCGAAGTTGGACTCCATATCGGAGATGGTCTTCATCAGCAGCTTGTTCTTGTCGTCTGGCAAAGCTGCCGTGCCCAGCTGGCTGTACTTCTTAAACATGCGGCGGAGGCTGAAGTCCTGGAAGTAGAAGTGGTTTTTTTTAGGGAAATCGAACAAATGAGTGAAATCGATGTGATTTTAGATTTGTGATTTTATCAAAAATTCGATTGAGTTTGAGCAAAAGTTTTCAAATATTTCACTGATTTGAGGGTTGAGTCAGAAAATCCTGAAATTTTGCTGGTTCGCCTTACCAGAGGTCGCCAATCCCTCATTTGATAAGAGGAAGAAGACACTTATTTGAATCATAACTCTTCTGTTATTGTCACGATGGTTTAAAAACGAATCAATGTAGCCAGAGGTATCTTTCTTACATGTCTCTTACAACTAGAAACTTGTACCTACTACTTTCTGGCCGTTCGTTAATATATACGACTACGTATTGGCTCAACTTAGTCTCTGTTTTTCGTAAATAAAAACACCGCAATAATTGAAGACAATTGAAAGAAAGACAGAAATTGTAATATGGAGACAGACACATGTTGCTTAATAAATTAGCATGACTAAATATGTACTAAGGACTAAGAATGATTTACAAAAGAACCTCGTCGTTGCAAATCAAATTACACACACAGTGTGTGTGTCAAATCAAATGGAACCAAAACACAAGTATTTTTACCAAAGCGGCGTTAAACAGTTTTAAAAGTTAGTAAAATAGAATAGAATAGAATAGAATATCGTTTATTTGCATCCAAAACACAAACATAAGAATTACAAGACATACAAAAAAGAAAAAGTAACACTACATTAAAAAGAATACCTATATTTAACTTAAATATAAACAAACAAAAAAAAAGATTTAAAAAATTGAAAGAACATATAATAACTAGGATTTCATCAGTGACATACACACAGTTGGATGCAAAAAGGCAACACCTCAGTATAATGTCTGCAGATTAGGCAGACTACTGATTTTCATTTGTCACCTGAAGTGATTAACGCAGAGACACATGCAACAATACCAGACAATGAAATTATATAATGTTACAAGTTAAACCACAATGTCCACAATATAAATAAAATACACATATAAACTTATATAAAAGAAACGTTTAAAAAACTGTAAAGTATATCGTATACATATAAAATGGCTTTCAATGTAAATCATAGTATTACATGAATGAACAACTTTAGCTCAGGTTCCCGAGGGGAGGCGAAATGAAAGCCACAAAAACCAAGCGATGTAGTATATTGCTCCAATAGCAAATAATCAGGATATTTCCCAAATTACTACACACATATGAAATATCACTGACAGAACAACATTTGAGCCTTTAAAACTTTACATGTGCGATTTAATCTACTAGTAGCTCTATCTAGTTTACACTGATAGAACTACACCTTACAATACATGTAATAATAACAATCCTTCAACTAAATTATACATAACCGCCCGCTAAAGACAAACTAAGCGTTTGACTTTACATTTAACAAAACATACAAAAAAACAAATTGTTTAAACCACATTTCCAACAATTTACAATGTGCGTTGTGAAAGACACAATATACAATAAAAGTTACCAACAATCTACAAATAAATCTTATTTAGTAATAGGTAATTTACATAATTTATGAACTGGCCTTTTAATTTCACCTATCTTAGTCTTAAGGTTTACGACTCTTACAACACCATCTGAGCCTGCATGTGTAGAGACAACTCTACCAAATAACCATCGACTAGGTGGCAACCCATCCTCTTTTATAACAACGATATCGTTAACCGTAAAGGGAGGTTCCTGCTTAGACCACCGGTATCGATGAAAAAACTTGTTTAAATATTCCTGCGACCACTTGCGCCAAAAATCTTGTAACATTCGTTGAGTATACTGCCATCTTCGTAACGAACTAAGATTGTGATCGTCATAATTGGTGTCAGGTACAGTTAATAGAGGTTCACCTATAAGGAAATGTCCCGGAGTCAACACTGTCAGTTCTTCTGTGTCATTTGGCAGTACCGATAATGGCCTTGAATTAAGGCATGCCTCAATTTGACAGAGCACCGTCGCTAATTCCTCATACGTGAGTGTAGAGGTGCCTATTACGCGTCGCAAATGCCATTTCACCGATTTAACCCCAGACTCCCAAAGTCCGCCAAAGTGTGGAGAGCGAGGAGGTATGAAATGCCATGTACATCCGTAAGCTCCCAAAGCTTCTCCGATTTCTTGAGGTACCGATCTTCTTTCAGACTTGGTCATGCGCTGAAGCTCTTTGGACGCACCGACAAAATTGGTACCGTTATCGCTCCATATCTCAGCACATGCACCTCGTCGAGCAACAAACCGTTTGAAAGTTTGTAGAAAACTTTCTGTAGAGAGATCGGACACTACCTCTAAGTGTATAGCACGCGTTACCATACAAACAAATAAACATATATATCCTTTATAGGATTTATTTCCGCGACCTTTAGTGGTCCTAATTTGAATCGGTCCAGCATAATCGACTCCCGCCCGCTTGAAAGCTCTCATAGGAGTAACTCTCGCCGCAGGAAGCTGGCCCATCAGTTGACTTCGAGTGATCGCTGCATGCCTAGCACAAATGACACATTTCCTATAGGCCGATTTGACTAACGGTTTCGCACTTACGATCCAGTATTTCGATTGAAGGTAATTTAACATTAATTGAGGGCCACCGTGAAGAGTTACTTTATGAGCGTCCGAAACGATTAATTCCGCAAGATATGACTTTGGAATAATTATAGGATGTTTCCTACTAGAGTCAAGCAGCGAATACTCTAGCCTGCCTCCTACTCGCAAAATGTTATCGTCATCAAGGATGGGATTAAGCGACTTTATTTTACTACATTTTGGTAAGTTTTCACTTTGTTTCATTAACATTATATCTTCTGCAAATTCTTTACTTTGATACATTTTAATTACAATTTTTAATGCTTTACTTAACTCATTTGCTGTAAGATAATTTTCAGAGTATTTTTCCGTTGAACATTTCTTTGAATTATTAATAAAACGTCTACAATACGCGACAACCCTAATCAACCGACTAAGTGAAGAAAACTTTTCCAAAATCAAATCATTTTCAATTTTCGTTACATGACAAACAACCTTCAACTTTTCCAAATCCGTTAAACATTCTCTAGGTTTTTTATAAAATATTTCTCTTTCTAATAGAAACTCCGGTCCGTTGTAATATAATGCACAATTAACTAATTCCGATGGGCGCGCTCCCCGAGATGCTACGTCTGCCGGGTTTTGTTTCGAAGCAACGTGCGACCAACAGGATGTATCTAAGTTTGTTAAGATCTCCGAGACTCGGTTTGCAACGAAAACCTTCCATCGACTAGGATGATCGTTGAGCCAAGCAATTACCACTGTAGAGTCAGTGTACGCATGTAAGTTTGTTTTATCAATTTTTAAAACATGAGCTACTTCTACCATAAGCCTACTCAATAAAACTGCCCCACAAAGCTCTAACCTAGGTATGGAAACTTGCTTGACAGGTGCAACTTTGGTTTTTCCTGCGATTAAAGCAACCCTTATTTCACCGTTCGATTTCACGACACGCAAATAAACTACTGCAGCGTATGCATACTTAGAAGCGTCCGAAAACCCATGAAGTTCTAGAGTATCACCTTTGCGAGCGCCCATCCACCGAGGTATTCGAATGTCAGATAATAACGGTAACTCCGCTCTATAATCTAACCATTCTTGCTGCAAATGCTTTGGGACTTCATCATCCCAATTAATCCCTGCTAACCATAGCTTCTGAATCATTATTTTTGCCACTATAGTGCATGGCCCTACCCAACCCAATGGGTCATACAACCTAGATATGTCAGATATAATCTTTCGTTTCGTTACAGGTTCTTCGACGGGTGTTAGAGTCACAACGTACTGATAAGTATCATCACTTCTATTCCAGGTAAGTCCCACTATTTTAATTATTTCATCTGTTTTTATGGTAAGTTCTTCTTTAATCTTGTTATCTTTGTTTTCTTCTATCATTTCCCTTAGTAAGTCACTGTCGTTACTTGACCATTTTTGTAGTTCGAAATTTCCTTTCTGTAGAATTTTCTTCATACCCCTGTAAATTTCCATCCCTTCCGCTTTGGTTTCACATCCCGTTAATAAATCATCCATGTAGAAATCAGCCTTTATTTTTTCAGATATTACAGGAGATATGTGCCCTTCATCTAAAGCCACTTGCTGCAAAGCCTTGACTGCGAGGTAAGGTGCAGAAGCAGTCCCAAATGTGACGGTAAGTAATTTGAAATGCCTTATATTTTCGTCTTCATTCTCTCGCCAAAGAATCCTTTGAAAATCTACGTCCTGCTTATTGACCCACACTTTTCTATACATCTTAACGATGTCCGCTGCTACACATATAGGGTAAGTTCGCCAACGAATCATAAGATGACGCAGATCGGATTGCAAAACTGGTCCAACTAATAATTGATCGTTTAACGAAAGGTCGTTGGTTCCCTTACAGGACGCATCAAAAACAATCCTCACCTTGGTAGTGTCCTTATCATTTCTGATAACCGCGTGATGAGGTAAATAAATGGCTCTACTTTTATGTATTTCAGAAGCTGGTACTTCCTCAAGATGCCTCAGCTGTAAGTACTCGTCCATTACTTCGTAATATTTTAATTTGAACTCTGGATTCTTTCTGAATCTCCTTTCTAATAGCTTTAGCCGTTTTTCAGCGATTTCCTGTGAACTTTTCACCTCGGGATTTTTCACTTTAAAAGGAAGACGAACGACATAACTACCATCATCATTTCTTGTAGTATTTTCAGCAAAATGGTTTTCACAAAGGGATTCTTCTTCAGTTAACAATTTTTGTTGAACGCAATCTGACTCTAACTCCCAAAATTTTTTCAAGATATCATTCTCGTTCTGAAGACAATGAAAAACCTTAACATTAACATGGTTATTTTTCACACTTCCTAAAGCTCCTGACACAATCCAACCCAAACTAGTTAGTTGAGCAATGGAAGTACCTGATGGACTTCTTTTTAGACCATCGTGCAATATTTTAGCGTACACTTCCGCGCCTAACAAAATGTCTGTTTTACTTGGTACGTTAAATTGCGGATCCGCTAATTTCAAATACTTTAATTCCTTCCAATCTATATTCGTAACCTGCCTGGAAGGAATTAACGAAGTTATAGATTTTAAAACGAGTGCTTTTACCTTGAAAGTCACTTGCGGGTCAACCAACGAGGCTAATTCAATATCTACCATAGAGTTACAAGATATATTTCTATTTCCACCGATACCTGAAATCTCACCGTTTATAGAGATTCTTTTCAAACCCAACTGTTGCACAATATTTTCCGTAACAAACGATGACTGGGAACCTTGGTCTAGCAAAGCACGTATTACTGTACCTGACCCAATCTTATTCGTGGCTCTCACTAACGCCGTGGCCAACAAAACCCGCTCTACACGATCACCACTATCTGATGACATACAAGAAACCACCGAAGTTTCTTGACTTGTAGAGTCGCTGGCCTCCACAGTAACCTCCCCGCGGGGATGCAACAAAGTATGGTGTTTTCGATTGCAAATAGAACAATACTTATTCGAACTGCATTTTTTAGCCGAATGGTTGCCACCCAGGCAAATGAAACATAATTAATTTTCTAACACAAACTTTCGACGTTTTTCAACCTCCGTATGCAAAAACGATTTACAATTCAACATATCATGATTTTGAGAACAATAGCGACAAGAAAGATTATTTTTAACGTGGAAGGATTTGTACTTATCCTTAGAGTATACTTTACCTTTCACATTAGTACTCAAAAACTCAATAGCACGATACCTATTCGTTAAAAAATCCTTAAATTGTTCATAAGAAGGCAATTCATCCGAAGGGTTACAACTTGTAAAGTTAAATTCCCACTGCCTTCTACTCTCCGGATCCAACTTTGACGTTAGAATATGGATTACAATAATATCCCAACTAGTAACATCTATGTCTAAATTAGACAATGCCGACAAACAATCATTAGAGCAATCAATTAATTCTTTTAAGGCAGACGCGGATTCACATACAAGATTTTTTTGATTAAGGAACCTTGTCAAAATATGATGTGACAGGTATTTTTTATTATTATACCTTTTTTCCAATATATCCCAACACCTAGCATAATTGATTGCACTAACTGGAATATGCCTAAGAAGCTGCTCAGCTTCTCCCGTTAAATACCCTTTTAAATATTGCAATTTTTGGATGTTATCTAAAGTTTCATTATTGTCAATTAATGCCTTAAATAAATCCCTAAAAGTAGCCCATTCATCATATTTTCCCGAAAATATTGGAATATTTATTTTTGGTAACTTAACTGACAAACATTTTTTAACATTAATTTCACTATTATTATTAGTTTTAGATTCAATTATCTTAGATAAAATAATTTTTAATTCACATTTATGTTCACTATATGACTCCTCAGCTTTGTCATATATTTCAGTTTTACTATAAGAAGTTGATGATAAATCTGATGCTGAATATTTTTTCATCAACTCTTTATGTCCTGCCAAGAATTCAAACCACAATTGATCTAAACTTTCGATACGGCCTTCTAAATATTCTTTAGTTATTCTCTCTTTCGGAGATTTTTTAAAGTTTACTCTAGCTTTATTCAATCTGGAATAAATATCCATTTGAAAATTAATTGTTGACTCCATATTCTTTAAAAATTATATTAACTGAATGAAACTTTAAACTAAAATACAATTCAATACTTTTCATCCAAAATTTCAAAGTTTTTAAGTAGTCAACCAATCTATCACCAAAATACACAAATACCAAGTCATAAAACATTCAGAAGCGCAAAATTTTCTAAGTGTTTAATACTTAAAATTCTAAACGAAATCGGGCATAGGTTCCCCGTCTCAACCAAATTTATAAAATTATTCTAAGTCCTAAATCTATGTTAAAATCTTAAAGTTAATAAAGTCTTTTAAATAAGGTTCAAATTCCGATCTCAATTGCACACATTTATTGAAATTAAACTGATGCCTTTAACGTTCAAATTCGCAAAGATAAATAATAAAAGTACTCACAATTTTCCACTGCACTTACACTTGACGTTTATATGGTAATTTCCGGGAAAACCGTTTTCTTTCCCGCCTTTCACTGCGCCAACTTGCCACCCGCCTTGCAACAAGCAGGCTCGTTCGTGCCGTCTGCCCTGCAGCCAACTGCTCCTGCCGCCCGCCTTTCAGCGTACTGCTCCTGCCGCTCGCCTTTCAGCGCACTGCTCCTGCCGCCCGCCTTTCAGCGCACTGCTCCTGCCGCCCGCCTTTCAGCAGACTGCTTTTCCTGTAGACTCGGTTCGTAACAGCATTACTCTGTCCCGAGTCTACCTTTCAGGAAAATGTTTTCCAGAAAGTCTTTCAACACATGCGATCCGGCTCGAAGGACCATGAACAACTTTAGCTCAGGTTCCCGAGGGGAGGCGAAATGAAAGCCACAAAAACCAAGCGATGTAGTATATTGCTCCAATAGCAAATAATCAGGATATTTCCCAAATTACTAAACACATATGAAATATCACTGACAGAACAACATTTGAGCCTTTAAAACTTTACATGTGCGATTTAATCTACTAGTAGCTCCATCTAGTTTACACTGATAGAACTACACCTTACAATACATGTAATAATAACAATCCTTCAACTAAATTATACAATGAATATAACTGTACATAAAATTACAACTGGTTAAAAAGAAACCCACTGTAAATAGACACCAACGCAACCGTGCGTCATCCGATTTTTTGTTGATCCAAAAATTTCGCTTTGACCTTTTTCTTAAAATGCGATTTGTTTTTTATTGTTCGTATAGGAGGCGGTAAATCATTCCAGCACTTTGTTGCTTGATGTCTAAAGCATCCCGTAAATGCTACTGTTTTGTGAGCGTGGAGAGCCAGCGGTGCCCGTAATGCTCTTGGAACACCTGAACCATATCTATGTTGAGAGTTGGGAAATTTTAACTTGTTATAGAGATATTCTGGTTGTTTCGTGTTCATGAGGTCGAACATTAGGGTAGCCAGATGAGATCGACGGCGAGCCTCCATATTAAGCATCGAAGCATTATTAATAAAAGGCGAAACGTGACTTCGAGGTGGCACTACAAAGCAAAACCGACAGCATGCATTTTGCACGCGCTGTATCATCTTCTTGGTATTATAAAGAAGGCGAGGTCCGTAAACCATATCACCATAGTTGAGCTTTGACAAAACTAGGGATTCACATAGAGCTATACGCGCACTTACAGATAAATAATCACGTATTTTATACAGAATTCTAAGCCTGTAAAAACAATTCCTTACGAGACTGGCCACGTGACTCTCGAAGCGTAAGTGGCTGTCAAAGGTTATACCTAAGTTTCGTGTTTCGCTAACATACTCTAATGCAACGCCCCTAATTACAACGGCCAGATTGCTATTTAGTATCCTGTCAGTCTGCATTTTTGACCCTAATACCATAAACTTGGATTTGGACGGGTTGAGGCTAAGAGAGTTATTTACAGCCCACAAAGCGACATTATTCAAATCCTCGTTTAAAGTAATAATTGCTTCAGGCACTTGGTTAGGATAAACTGGGATATACAGTTGAATATCATCTGCGTAGCAATGATATTTGCAATGTTTGATGTTGTTTGGTAAATCCGCACAGTAGATAATGAAAAGAAGAGGCCCTAATATAGATCCCTGGGGAACTCCACGCAATAAAGGTTTAGGAATCGATAATAAGTGTGAACCGTCTTGTTTTCGCAGCCTAACTGATTGATATCGATCTGTCAGATAGCTATGAAACCACGCAATTGAGGTACTATCAAATCCGTAGAAAGATAACTTTGAAAGTAGTAAAGGGATGCTTAAACTGTCGAAGGCGCGAGAGAAATCAAGCAGAGCCAGTAAAGTACCGCACCCAGCATCCTGATCAGCAAGTATATTGTCGGTTACGTCAAGCAACGCAGTGATTGTGCCTCGACCTTTGCGAAACCCAGACTGAAAGATTGGCAGCAAGCCAATAGCTTCCACATATTCTACAACTTGAGTATATACAGCCTTTTCAAGTATTTTTGACATGTACGGTGATATACTAATGGGTCTAATATCCTTGAAATCACTCGGGTACTCACTTTTTGGTAATGGAGTAACTAAAGCTGTCTTCCACTGAGAGGGCACTTTCCCGCTAATTAAAGATTGGTTAACAATCGCAGTAATTGTAGTCAAGGATTGTGGCAAAGTAAGTAACACCATGTCACTACTTATAGAATCACTACCTACTGCCCTAGATTTAATTGACCAAATATATTTAGCAACATCTATCTCAGACACCGGCTTTAGTGTAAATAAGGGTGCTGCAGAATTAAATCTGTTATACTCAAAATACGTTAGCTGTGAAATCGATATGTTTTCTGGCTCAGGCAGTGTTAAAAAATGATCATTGATTTTGTTAGGATCATTAAAACTATCCGGAAGACATTTGATAATACAAGAATCTGGCAATATATTCTTCCTTATGTTACTCTCAAATATGAAAACTAGTGTCTTGACTAACCTGGAAGTCTTGCCACTTGTACATTTTCGTTTCCTCCCATACTTGCTTTTCTTGCTTGGATATTTCTAGTTGAATTTGGAGCTGAAAATAAAGATTTAAAGAAAAGGCTTCAAAAAGATCCGTATAATGCTATTCCAAATAAGCTTTAGAAAATGTTGAGATTAAATAAGTTGTAAGAGATTATATATGTATAAATCATATAGTTTATTTCATTTTTAATCCAATATTGTTTTAACTAAACCTCTGACTTAGAACATGTTATTTATTTCTTCATTATAAATAGCATCGTATTAAAACAATTGCATTACGAAAAGTTTAAACATTAAAAAACCATACCAACCTTTCTCTCCTCATTCTCCTTCGTAATATTCGAGGTGTAATCCCACTCGGCGCGGCTGGCCCGGTTCTTGCGCAGGCCGGCGAGGCGGTCCACCTGCTGGATGTACTCGCGGCCCTCCAGCTCCAGCGACTCCAGGTCGGGGTCGCGGCCCTGCGTCGCCGCCACGAACACCGCCACGATGGCCGCCAGCAGCACCAGCCCGCCGCCGATTTTAAGCATTGTCTGGGGATAAAACTGGGATAAGAGCAAAGCAAGAAGATTAACATTTCCTTATCAATTAATTTTTTTTGTATTATTAGAACGATGTTCCTTTTCATTGTAATTGTATTTTACTTAATTGATTATGATACATGTTTCATTTTATTGTACATAATGATATAAAACAAAATGAAAACCTTCTTTTAGTTAACGTGATATTGTATCATAAATGCACATTTATATATGGAAATGAAGTACTGAAATCCAGAAAAACACACCAACTGCAAGGCCCCAAATCGAGCGATACATGCATAAGCAACATGCATATACTGCAATATAGGCTACTGCACTAGAGAGATCTAAGAAAGATCTAGAACATGATATACAATTAAAAACATCCTCGACTCGTAGTAAATACTTTTTGTTAAATTAACTGGTGTATACTTTTTAGGTTCGATCCTGGGACCCCTGCTGTCGCAGCCTGAGTTTAAACCACCTACGGCTTGTAGACACGAGCAACTAATTTGATAAATTTGAAAATGAATGAAAATTTTCAAAACACAACATATTAAGTAAGCTGGTGTTAGGTCAACCATTGGGTAATAATTTGAGCTCGTTTTATTGATGATAAATTTTTGAAAGCTGAATTTCAGTATTTTGTTTTAACGGAATATTAATAATGAATTTTGTGCTGATAAGGATTGTTTTGTATAGGCCGTTCTTAACCCCTGTCATACGACACCACCCTCAATATACAAATATTTAAAAAATGGATTATGCCCGGGGTTTTTTTTTCAATGTTCAATATATTTGACATATATCTGTTTTTATGCTAGATTTGCTGATCTAACAAAGTATAGGCGTAAAAGATTTCGTTATTATACATTTTGTTGTAAGGGTCAAAGTTTGCGAGAAAATCGTCTTAGAATATAGGTTACTAAGGCATATATAATAGGACTTGGAATTTTTTTTGAAATTCTCTCTCGTTCTGTGATTAACTTTAAGTTAAATAAATCTTGGAAAACCCCAAACTAGTGTACTCAAACTTAAATACAAGGGCAGAAATTACAACAACGTAATAAAAATAATTAATGTAATGAAAATGAAAGATTTGTTATTTCTTTCTCGTACTTGATAATAAAAGACAATTATGAATTACCTCAGTAAAACTATTATGCACCTGGCTTTACGGTACGTATTTATAATACGTCAAACATTATCTTTGTTCAGTTTAAACACACAAAAAAATTAATATCTAAAACGTTTATGATCATTGCGTTTTGTGTTTGATTGTCGGTCATGTCACTTGAGGTTTAGATTAAAAATGTCATTTAACGTTTTTAATGAGCAAAAGAAGTATAAACGATTGTCATGATTGAACAGTGATTTGTGCTGAATATTTTAGACTATAATAACTATAGTCTAAAATATTCAGCTTCAGCAACTGTTGTTACTTAAATTGTATAATGTAATGCGTTTACATGTTCCGTGGTCATGGTGCAAACGTTTGTGCATTATAGGGAACACAAAATTAAAAATAAAATTCCTGATAAGGATTCCGTAACATTGTTATATTATCGTTTGTGTGTTAAACATCTTGTTTATGTTTTACTGAAATAACTCCTGAAACTATTTTATGGAATGGAATTGTTTGTCTCATATCTTATGTTATATCTTAGGGACACATTGTTTGATATAATAAAATATCTGCCATTGCTGTATTCATTATTAATTATAAAATAACCCATGTGCAGTATCTAACTTTATCCTAGGAATAGCTTTATGCAATGAACTGTCTTTTAATACGGAAGACGATCTTACCACAAAAGTGGGGTTTCTTGAGCTCTAATATTTATTTTTCATTGTATTTATGCATCTCGGCAAAATAGGAACCTACTTTTAATCAATATTTGCGCAAGATATCCTATAATAATTTTATTTTTATAATAATAAAATATATGTGTAAAGATTTTGTAGGTGTAGGTGTTGTAAGTCACTTTTAGAATTGGGTTATGGGTGACAAAAGAAAAACTTGTATTGTTAAGTCAAATAGATATTTAATTTATATTTAACAAGAAGTTATTACGCGTCTGTACAAAATAGTATTAAAAAATTTGAAAACGGTGACAGTGTTCCGTGAGTAATATAAAGGAGGGGGTTAATGTCAATTGTGCCTCCGTGAGTTACATAAACTTTTAGGAGGGGATTAATGTCAATTGTGCCAACTTAACAGAAAGTGGTAATAGGAATTAATAAAATACAAAACTTATTTATTTTTGCATTATTCTAACAGTCACAGGCATAAAACCCATGAAAAGACATAAACTAAACCACAGGAGATATACAAGCTGAAGTAGTAGATTTACTTTGAACAAACGACCCAATCGAGTGACGTCATCAAACGTGCAACAGCGATACGCTCACAGTGGTACTCAAGTCTGAAGATTTATATACATATACTTTTTGTTACTTTATTCCATGAGTTTTAAAAAATTCTGAATTTTCTTGTCATCTTGAATAATCGTCATATTTCAACAAATTAACACAAAACAATATATAACTACACGTGTAAGCCGTCCTCTTGAATCACTTTCTCTATTGATGAATCCGCGATGAAATCCGTTGCGTGGTTTAAAAGATCTATTATTATTATTATTTTGTTTTATGGCAATCAGCTGTTGTTACGACACAATAACTATTTCTGCCAATTTCAAGTATTAGTATACACACGTACTACACGAGGTTAATAATTTTGTAGCGATCAGTTGAGT
Source organism: Marasmarcha lunaedactyla (assembly GCA_923062675.1). Taxonomy (NCBI): domain Eukaryota; kingdom Metazoa; phylum Arthropoda; class Insecta; order Lepidoptera; family Pterophoridae; genus Marasmarcha; species Marasmarcha lunaedactyla. The sequence goes on from OV281344.1 coordinate 6,774,421, forward strand.
AGAACTTGCAGTATCTCGAGCATTGAGTTACCTTGAACAATACAAAAACAGGGGGATGAAATAAGTTTTTACAGATATTTTTAACATAGAAGAGTATAATTTATAAGGGCGTCTGGCCATTGTTAAGAAGAAGATTAGCAATAGGGGATAACTTTTTAGCAACGGAGGACGGTAGTGGGATGTCTTCAAATTTTGAAAGAATGTTCAAAACTAGGGAAATCAGGAGTTCTAAAAAATTGTCATTAGGGGAGCAGGAAGAAGTAGGGAGGAAGGCATTATCAGATTTAGTAGATGGAGGGTTAGCAATAATAGCGTTATGGGCAATTTTGTCATAGCCTGGAGATAAAGACGGACTGGGTTTTGATGGTTTGTATATTTTTTGTAAGAAAGATTCAGTGAAGGAGAACTTTTAGAAGCATCTGCGTACGATTTTTTAACTGAAGGGAAGAGGGATGATGCTTCCTTGAATGATATGTTCTTTTGGGACATGGTGATTTTAATATTCTTTTGCCGGGAATGTTCCGGGCAAGATTTGTCAGTTGCTAAATGAGGGCCTGAGCATTGCAGGCAGGAAACTTCAGAGGATGCAGGACAAGAGTCACCTGAGTGAGTTTGTGCACATCTGAAGCAACGAGCACTGGATCGGCATTGGGCTTTCACATGGCCAAATCTACAACAGTTTAAGCATTGTATGGTAGGCAAAATGTATGGATCAACGGTTAATGATGAGTTAAAAATAAACACTATCAGGTAAGCGTTGTCAGTCTCGGTCTAAGTGCGTTCTCGAGCGCACGTCGATCGCAGACGCCTTCCCGCTCTATTAGCCCCCGCGCTAATTGAGCACCCAAATTTCACTGGTTGTTGTCGTAATATATAATTTCATAGTTCTATACCGTATTAACCCCATCAGTTCGGCTTTCGCGCTAAACACTCCTGCCCTCAGCAAGTCCACCGAATCGTCGAGTATATACTTGACGGTTTCTATCCGCGTCGTTATAAAACAGTCGCGGTTTTCTTTGACGTAGCCAAGGCTTTCGATAAAGTCTGGCACAGCGGTCTCGTTTATAAACTCTACAAGATAGGCTTACCGGATCGCCTAGTCAGGTTAATAGCGTCGTTTCTCAAAGACCGTACGTTTCGATTTAAACACGAAGGCACGCTTTCTGCACCTCGTCCCATAAAGGCTGGAGTCCCTCAAGGCTCAGTCCTCGCCCCTCTGCTGTACACCGTGTACACCAACGACATTCCCATCCCGCCGAAAGGCGTCGAACTCGCCCTCTTTGCTGACGACACCGCACTCTATACCAGGGGCCACAGTGTTCGGCACCTTGTAACCAGACTCCAAAGGGCCGTAAACGCCCTTGGTGCATGGATTCAAGAATGGCGCATCGATGTGAACCCTGAAAAGAGTTCTGCGATGCGCTTCGACCACAAACGCCGTCGTCCCGATGGCGATCCCCACGTTCGAATGTTAGGCATTCCCATCCCCTGGAAGCGCAGTACTAAATACTTAGGCGTCACATTAGATCCGACGCTTTCTTTCAAGCCACACGTCGAAAGAGTTTCGAAACTCGCTCGCCACTATTTAGTCCGCCTAAATAGCATGTTAGGTAGAAAAAGTAAAATGTCCTTCAGAAACAAACGTACACTTTACAAGGTCTGCGTTAGACCCGTCATGACGTATGCCTCGCCAATCTTTGCCCACGCCAAACCCTCCCTCCTGTACAAACTGCAGGTAGTTCAAAACCTCTTTTGCCGCCGGGCCACAGGCGCACCGTGGTACGTGCGTAACGCGGACTTGCATAGAGATCTTGAACTGCCTACAGTGCAACAACATCTCAAAACACTCTCTGAAGCGTTTTTCAAACGCTCCGAAACCCATCCCAATCCTCTAGTTCGTGATTCGGTCTCATATGCTGCTCCTGTGTTAGACTCGAAGTTCAAAGTCGCTAGGCCTAGAAATGCGCAAGCGTACTCATCCACCAGACTGTCACGCGATCTCGAGGCCCTTCTGGCCGCAAATTCTAATTCTAACGTAAATTCTAATTCTAACGTAAATCCTAATTCTAACGTAAATGCGAATTAACTCAATTTTATTTTGCAATTTTTTTAATTTTGTTTTAATTATTGACTTTCATTTTGAGCACCTTCAGTGCTATGTATTAACCTTCAGTGCTTTGAGCACCTTCAGTGCTATGTAATCCCAGCGGGTGACCCCTTCTGGGCCCCGCTAGCGCGGCCTCTTTCTCCAATTGGCCGTCGCTCAGATGAAGGCTGAGTGGCAAAAATGCACGAGCCGACAGGGGGTTTTTAGTGGGTATGGTCCTGGTAGGCGTCGGGACGAGTCCCACATAACTTTGGAATCGCGCCAGAGTATGCGTCAGGGCATTTTTATCCTCCTGCCCTTCCCGCGGAGGGGAACAAAAAAAAAAAAACCGTATTAAGTTTCTAACGCCGTTTTCACGGCGGACAGTGGCTCGTTAACCGTACTTCTAATAAGTTTCTAACGCCGTTTTCACGGCGGAAAGTGGGTTTTAACCGTACATCGTGGAACGTGAGCTTCGTCGACGGGGTTTCGTCGTTCCAGGACTTCAAGTTCCGTGTTCGAGTAAGTTATCCGCGTCGTCCTCAACCGCCCTACTGCGTGTAGGGTGGTTTTTAGGAAATTAGTCATCGTTGATAGGTTCATAGTATATATATTTATATATTGTTGTCCCTCCCCAACCCCCTCCGCAATGGCTTCCCTAAGCCCTGAGGAGCTTCTGAATAAGCTGATCGCTGATTACGACGCCAAAGGCACTCACTGCTCCCCTCATATGATTCGCACACTGCAATCATTTTTCCCTCTAATCATGGCACTGTTCACACCGGCCCCTCAGGCCACCTCCGTCCCTCAGACCGCTCTGGTCTTAGGCCCTCCCGCGTCCCCTTCCTCCAGTGACATGGAGTGCGAAGTAGACGCCCCTCCGCGCCGCAAGCGCGCACCCGCGACCGAGTCATCCTCGGACGCCACCTCAACTGGCTTTGAGTCTCCCTCTTTTACGCTTGTTTAGAAGCGCTCTAAGAAGCGTTCGAAACAAGACCCGGCGCCCTCGACGCCCGTCCCTACACCCTCTGCGGCGTCTTCAACGCCAGCTGCCCCGGTGCCTTCAACACCCGCTCCGGCCCAAACTTCTGTCAAGGCCAAGGTCCCACCACCCGTTTTCCTTCGGGAAAAGGGTAAATGGACTGAGGTCTCGACATTGTGCAATGAGCACAAGATCCTTTACACCCGAGCAGCCAACTCGGGTGAATCTATTAAAATCTTAGTCTCGTCGATAGACGACTTTCGTGCTTTAACAAAGCTCCTCACCGATAAGCAATATGCTTATCATACTTATGCTCTGTCAGAAGAGCGTAAGATCAGAGCGGTACTCAGGGGAGTCCCGTTCGAATTATCGAACGAGGCTATTCTGGAGGATCTGCAGTCCCAAGGCTTCCCGGCACTCGCGGTGCATAAAATGCATAGCAAGTACGGGAGGCAACACCCTCTCGCTTTGGTGGTTCTCGCCAACGTCCCCAAGTCCAGGGAGATCCTAAAAGGGGTTAGCACTATATGCGGCCTCTCTGGGATCTCGATCGAGGCGCCTCATCGCCGCGGTCATCTCGGCCAGTGCCATCGGTACCAGTTGTACGGGCACGCGGCGGCCAACTGCCGCGCACCGCCCAGGTGCGTCAAGTGCCTGGTCCCTCATCTCACTAAGGAGTGCAATCGCACTCCTGAAACTCCCTCTCCTCCCGATTGCGTGCTTTGTGGCCAGTCCGGCCACACCGCAAATTACAGGGGCTGCCCCGTGCACCCCGTTGTATGCGCTCCAATTTCAAGAAGGCGGGAGCCAAACAGGCCCCGCGCCTTTCTCAAGAAAACTTTCCGCCGCTGCGTAGCCGGGTTCCTCCGGCTGCAAAGCCTACACAGTCTAGGCCTGCCCCAGAAAACTGGAGGCTGCGCCCCGCATCGAATCCCATCCCGGCTCCTCGCCCATACAAACCCACTCCTCAATCCTCCGTAGCAGACGATATGCGTATCGTCTGCGACGCTTTAAAAAATGTCGATGTTTGTGAAATCGCAGTCTTAGCCCGTAAACTTAGGGCTTCACGTACTCCGACAGAGCGTTTGCTAGCTCTGGCGGAGCATAGTTCCCTTCTCAATTCATTATAGGTTCATTTAAATGAATTGATCCCTAAATCATGCTTCGGCCGACCTCTGCCCAGCCCCGGCTTCACTGGAGGCTGCCCAGAATGGCCACCAACTCATGTCCCTTTGAGCACCTTCAGTGCAACTTTCACTACAGGCGGAAGACCCGCTAGCGGGTCTCCGCCAGCGCGCCCAACTTCCCGACGGGTGTCGCTTCCGATGAAGGCTAACGGTAATAACTACAGCCAACGGGTGGTTTTTAGTGGGTAGGTGCCATTCTGGTGAGTCCCACATAACCCCCCGCAGAAGAATTTACCTGTGGGCGGTATGCATGACGCATCTTCCACCTCCCTCCCGCGAGGGTGCCTCGGCAGCAAAAAAAAAAAAAAAAAAGTAATCGTTGTCCAGAGAAAGTGATCACTACAGATCCTGTGGGGGTCCAAGTGGAACCAGACTCCATGGACACTTTTCTGTTTAAGCGACGCGCCTTCAAAATTGTTCAATCACCTTGGCTTGTGGAGATTGTTGATACAACTTCCTCCATAGACCATGAAGTTGGGATCCCGCGGATCAGCCCCATTCTTGTTATATTATATGTAGGAATTAAAGCTATATAGTTATGAGATTTAAGGCTCGGGTTTCTGAGAAACTCGTTTGCTGCACATGCAGATGAGAATTCCACAGAGACCCGATTTCTGCCAACACTCTTTATACCATCATTTTTAATATTTTTAATGTTTGATGTAAATAAAAATTTTCCAAAATTTAAATGATTAAATGTACTACCTGACTTAGGGTGAGTTTCTGACCTGGACACATGAACAATGAAAGGACCTTTGTCAGAAGGATGGTAAGATTTTTCTTCTAAAAGACTTGGATGAGTGTAAATAAGGTTATTGGTTTGAGATGGAAGAGCATCAGGGGAGTTGTTGACATCAGAAAACGGGATTGGGTCTGGGGGCTTAGGAGGGATTGGAACACAATCCATGCTCATTAAGAGCTAGATAATTCGTACAACCACTTACCAGGCGAGGAAGAGAAAAACAGAAACACTTAAAATAACTCAATGATGATAACAAAATCACCAAAATAACCGACAAATAACGAAAACCGTGTGTACACCGCAAACGAAAAATTGACAGCCCAAATTGTTAGTAAGCAAAAACAATGTATAATAAAGAAAACTTCATTGCCTTGTCATCATTGATTGCTGTCAAAGTATTAGCATGGGGCTAATTTTTATCTGAGGCTTCGGCTCATTTTCTTTAAAAAACATTACCGACTTGGTGGTCAACATTCGGTACTCATATTTACATAATGTAGTGTAAACAATGAAAACTGGCATTACCTTTGTTTTTAATAATAATGCTTTTCCAAATAAATATTTTTACTAACTTTGCCTTGAATAAAGTAATATTTACTAATCCCACAGTTAAAACCAACAACACAATATTATTTTTAACAACACTTGCCGATTCCCACCGGCTTTAAGTATTACTTTAAAAAAAGGTAATTGAGATGAAAAGGTAGTTTTTATTTTGCCAGGCTATATTATACTGTAGCCTATGGCCAGTATCAATTAATACTGTGATATGTGAGAATAATAATTACAACTCATGTTTATTTTCTTTTTCGTATGGTTTTGTAAATATTCTTGTTTATAAATTAATAATAATATATCTTTGTTATATTTTTTTTCTAAAAGCAACTACCCTTTCATATAAAACGAAGCTCAGGGTCTTATTTAAAAGAACAGCCGGATTTGTAGAACTGCTACAGCCCATACTTTGCTGTGAGCAGACGCTCAGCGCTCTGCTGAGTTCAAATATTTCAACGTATACAGGGCATACAAGTATATTATATGAAATTGGCAGAACTTGTAACGAATCTTACCTATTTCATTTAGTTAGTAATGTTTACGGTTTAAATTACATATTATGTTATTAAAATTGTAACTTTTTTTTATACGCATGCCAAATGACTTGACTACCTTGTGCAGAAAATTTTCAATTTATTAAAAAATTTTGGTTAAATATACATTTTGCGATGCGATTTGAGCCATAGGGTTAGAATCGAACCATCTATTAAAAATTTTATACAAAATACAATTATTAACAGTGTATTTCAAATTTACAATCATTATCTTCCAATTTGTTTTTAAACTTTTAAGCTGTGTGAAAAGTGCAACAAAAATTATTAAATACCAACGTTGACAGTTCCGGAGATTAACGCATTTAAACAAATGAACACTCCGCAACATTTTGTTAGAAACTAGCTATTTAAGATTAGGACAAAGCGGTTGTCCTTGGCGATGCGCTTCGTGGCACATGGGCTGCGCTTGCGCCGTCGTCGCTTAGATACAAGTACTCAAAAAAAATATTCAAGATCTTAGCGTTCTTCCGAGATGTGATGCGTTGTATTATTGTATTTATGGTCAGTGTATTGATACAACTTAGTTTTACGAATATGACTCAATATTTCGAACTCTGGATGACCTCACAAGGTATCAGAACGTCACGATTGGTCGCAACAAAACTGCATGGCGCTACATGTTCAAGTAAACGTAACTATGTATCTTTGGGTACCTAATTATATTTTATAATATACAGTATGTTGTTAAAGAACATGTCAAGCAATACAAATGTCAATACAAAAAAAAATAGGGGACTACTATACCTATCTATTCAACCCCCCCCCCCGTATAACTCTACCCGGCGAGTTCACTAAAACACTACATTCTGATTTGACGCGCCCCCCTCCGTTATCTTGTCCCGATGGCACTACCGCCTTCGAGGACGACGAGAAAGCTAAATGCTTCGCCGATAGCATTGCTTCACAATGCTCCCCGAGTACCCAACCCACAGACCCAGCTCACATCCAGGCGGTGGAAGACGAAGTCGTTCGCAACGACTCCCGTCCAGTCACTGCTGACCCCATTACAGTGTCTAATGATGAGATTCTCTTCCTCATCAGGAGACAGAAATCCAAGAAGGTCCCGGGTGCGGATGGAATTTCCAACCACGCACTTAAGCTGCTGCCTCGGCAGGTGCTTACCTTGCTTGCGCTTATCTTCAACGCATGCTTCGACCTTAGCTACTTTCCAAAAGCTTGGAAAGAAGCTACAGTCATAGGCATTCCCAAGCCGGGTAAACCCTTGAATATCCCGGCTAATTACAGACCCATCAGCCTACTCAAAGCCATGTCTAAACTTCTTGAGAGAGTCATACTCGCTCGAATGAAGGACCACCTGTTCCCAGCGGTCGGTGACCCCCTCATTATCCCCCACCAATTCGGCTTTCGAGCCAATAACTCGTGCCCTCAGCAAGTTTTTTTTGCTGCCGAGCACCCTCTCGGGAGGGAGGTGGAAGATGCGTCATGCATACCGCCGTAGGCAACAGGCTTCCGCGACGATTATGTGGGACTCACCAGACTGGCACCTACCCACTAAAAACCACCTTAACGGTGCAAGCAGGGACCCGCTAGCGGGTCACACGCTGAGAATGCTACCGAATCGTCGAGTAAATACTCGACGGCTTCTACCCGAGACGGCTTAAAACACTCGCGGTCTTCTTTGACGTAGCCAAGGCTTTCGAGAAAGTCTGGCACGCGGGCCTCATTTATAAGCTTTACAACACAGGCTTGCCCGACCGACTTATCAAACTAGTCGGCTCATACCTTAAAGATCGCACCTTTTGCTTTAAACACGAAGGTACGCTCTCCACCCCCCGCCCCCTCAAGGCGGGCGTCCCTCAGGGCTCGGTACTCGCTCCTCTATTATATACTACTTACACCAATGACATACCAATTCCGTCTAAAGGTGTTCAACTTTCCCTTTTTGCCGACGATACTGCCCTATATGTCAAGGGCGTACACGTCGACACTCTCATCACCAAACTCCAAAAGGCCGTAAATGACCTCGGAGCCTGGTTTAAAAAATGGCGTATCGATGTAAATCCAGAGAAAAGCTCTGCGATGCGCTTCGATCATAAACGCCGTCGTCCCTACGACCCCCACATCCGTATGCTAGGTACGCCCATCCCGTGGGCACAAACCACCAAGTACCTAGGCGTAACGCTCGATCGTACGCTTTCATTCCGACCTCACATACTTCGAGTTACCAAACTCGCCCGTCTGTACATGGGCCGCCTTAACAGTATGTTAGGCCAGCACAGTAAAATGTCTCTTAGAAACAAGCGAACGCTTTTTAAGGTTTGCGTGAGACCAGTCATGACGTACGCCGCCCCAATCTTTGCCCATGCTAAACCCTCCGCTCTGTATAATCTACAGGTAGTCCGGAACCTCTTCTGCCGCCGGGCCACAGATGCTCCGTGGTACGTGCGAAATGCAGACCTGTACAGAGATCTCGATTTACCTACTATACAACAAAACCTTAGGACGCTCTCCACCGCTTTTTTCAAGCGATCCGAAGAGCATCCTAACCCCCTGATACGCGAGTCAGTAGCTTATACTGCTCCGTCCATGCCGTCGAGGTACAAAGTCCGTAGACCGAGAAATGCACTCTCGGATCCCCCCGATCAACTTTTGGCTAATCTGGACCAGCTTAAAGCTGCCCAGGCCGTATAATCATCAATATAAAATTTCATTTACACCTTAAGTGATTAGCATTCTCAGCAGGTGACTCGCTAGCGGGTCCCTGCTTGCGCACCCACCTCCCAACCCGGGTGTCGCTCCGATGAAGGCTGACAGCATTCCCATGCTACAGCCGCTAAGGTGGCTTTTAGTAGGTAGGTGCCACTCTGGTGAGTCCCACATAACCGTCGTGGAAGTCGGTTGCCTGCGGCGGTATGCATGACGCACCTCACGCTCGCGAGGGTGCTTTGGCAGCAAAAAAAAAATTGACGCGCGTTACTCGCTTTTAGGTAAGGTCTCACGTACATTGAATACGTGGGACACTAAGAAACTTTTGGGGAAAAAACAAAATGTTTTATAAATTATAATTTTATAATGACATCTTTTCAAAAAACTCTCCAGCGTCTACACAAAGTTTCATGCGTCTGAACCAATTTTCAAAGCATATTTTTCAGTCCGCTACAGGTACGTCCTCAACTGCCTCCTCGAACGCAGTGAGCACGTCTTCTGGGGATGAAAACTGTATCCCTGGTATTGAGCTAGTTTTTATTTTTAGAGAACAAGAAGAAGTCATGCGGTGCCGGATCAGGGCTGTAAGGGGGACCGACCCAAAAGTATTACAATTTTTAAGCTTTTTTGATCGCGCAGGGCACGGGCGCGCTATCGTGGTGGAGCAAAAGGCCCCGTGTTTGGTCGCTTTTTGATCGCAACAGCAAAAATTTATGGCAAGCATTTGGTAGTGTACCATTCTGTATTGATGCTACTTTGGTTTCTTAAGGAAATCGATACTAAATACCCCGTTAAGGAAAAAACCTGGGGATCAAAATTTTTCCAGCGCTTCTCGATTGTTTCACTTTCGTAAGCGTTAGTTCGTTTGAAATAGGCATACTGTTGACTGGTGCTTTGTTTCTGGATCACATTGGTAAATCTATCTAATCTATTATTAGCTCGCTCCAAGGGTGTCACGTAGAAGTAAATTTAAGGAAATAAATATTCTTACTTTTAGAAAACTTAATGTTTGTACAAAAGAACATAATCTTGTTCAAAAGAAAAGAAGATCTGCACAGTGTTAACACAAGAGGAAGAAATATGCTGGTAGGTCAAAATAGTAGGCTTCATAAAGTCACCAGCTCATTCATGGGTCAATGTATACGCTTGTGTAATAAGGTTCCTGAGGATATCCAAGGTCTTCCTATTGACAAATTCAAAGAAACTATAATGCAGAAGTTTTGTGCTAAAGCATAATATATTATAAATTATTCGATTATTTGGACGATAAAAGCCCTTGGGTATAATACCCTCACTTACAGGATTTTACTAGTATTTGTAACAAAACATGTGTAATGTGTCTGTTGGTTCGTTAGGTTCTTAGTCCCGATGAATATCTAAAGCGTCATTGTCACTAAAGTATGTCTTCTTATGGTAGCGTCGGGTGACGGGTCGCTCACTTCCCACTAATATTGTTGAGGGTGCGATGGCTGGACCCCGCGATAACTTGGAACGGGTGTGCCGATTGAGGGTGTTTGTCGTTTAGATACTTGGAGGGAGGAACCCGTCAAAAACACAAACGCGTTTATTCTCCGTGAAAAAAAGCAGTCTCGACCTAACGCCCACTTTCCAAAATGTTTCTGTACCCTTAACCGACCACCTAGGGCTTCTGGGCGTAACTATATCGTCTCAACTAAACTTCGGGCAACAAATTGTGTCATGGCTCAAACTACTTCAAAGAAGTTGGGATTCATCTCGAAGGTCCGACGATACTTCAGCCCTGAACAGCTTCTTAATTTGTATACAGCTCAAGCTCGATCTTGTATGAAGTACTGTAGCCACCTTTGGGATGGTTCTGCAAAGTACCAACTGGGTCTGCGTACAGGATTGTAAGGAAAATTCAACCAACGGGCGTGACAACACAAGTAATGACCGGGCACGGTGGGTTCTCGGAGTACCTACTTGAACCGCTTCAAGTGCAAAGAGGATCCATCGTGCGCATGTGATCCTGGTAGAGTCGAGAATGTACCACACATACTTTTTGAATGCCCGATACATGCCCTAGATAGGTTTGAGACCGAGATAAAGTTAGGAACCAAGATGGCGTCGGATAGGGTCCATGAAATAGTAATGGGTAGAAATAGAAAAATATTTCTTGATTATTGTGATAAAATAGGTAAAAAAGTAATAAAAAGAAATAAAACAAAGTAAGAAAATATAAGTTTCGAAAATATTGGTATATATTTTATGTTAACATATACAAAAATGAAAATAAATATAAATAGTGTAACCATAGCCTAAGAAGTGTAAAAAATGTGTTCTTTAGATAAGTAAATAAATAAGAAATAGAGTGTTAAAATATGTTACAAAAATATTTTGTAATTATTATATGTAGCATATCAACTAATTGTATAAAAAATTGTAATATAGTAAGTATAGATAAATAAGAGTAAAAAAAAAACCAGCACTGTATTCCCTACCCATTAAAATTATAGATTGATAAGATAGTGTTATAAGAAAAGTGTGTAAAAATGGAAAAACTACAAGCATTACTTCATTACCCTATAATATCCCAAATGTTATAATAGAAAATATGATCTGTGAAGTAGTTAGGGCAAAGACTCTACAAGCGGGCAATCCCACCCGTAACCCATATGATAAAAATAAGAATGAAAGAGATGAATGAAAGAAAGAAGAGGAATGAATGAATGAATGATAGAAATGGAATGAAAGTTGTAGAAACAGGCTGCAGCGAACGCCGGAGGTACCAGAATAAAAAATAAAAAAAAGTACCAACTAGAAGCGATGGACGCAGTTGACCGAAGAGCCCGAAAAATTATTAACAACTTTGTCCTCTCCACCAAAAAACTGCAAAGCCTCGACCATCGACGGACACTTACAAGTTTAGCAGTCTTCTACAGACTACATTTTGGAGAGTGCGCGAATGCTCTTTTTGATCAGGTTAAACCCACACCCTTCTTACATCGGACTACTAGACGCAGACAGGCCTTCCAGCCCTTTATGGTAGATATCCCAAGAACTCGAACCAAACGCTTGGATAGTTCCTTTTTGGTGCGAGTCGCCAAGGTGTGGAATGAACTGCCTGCGTCTGTTTTTTCAGAAAACTATAGTCCTAGTTCTTTCAAGCGTCCAGTGAATAGGTATCTCGTGGATCGACGCGTAACACCTTCGTCTTCATCGTCACTTTCCATCAGGTGAGATAGAAGACAAATGTCTAATCCTTTTTCAATAAAAAAAAAGGGAGACTTACCGAGCTAACAGATGCAGATAAGAATAATTTTGTACGGACATAAAGAGACACTGTAAATTTATTTTGAAGAAAATAATATATACGTAAATTTTTCTTGCCAATTCTTCTTCACGAAGGTTTTTCCGAACTGGTGGTAGAGTCATGTTTTATTTGACGTCAATAAGAACAAGTAATCGTCATGAACACTTCCCGATCCAATCTCCAATTTGTGCTGAATCTCTGCGTATTTGATTCGCCGATTATGTTGAACCAGTTGCTTTAAAAGGCGCCTTGTTCATAAGAACTAATTGAAGTCGATTAAACGATTCATCACGTTTCAAGTCGCACTTGAAGTCTAAAAAATCATTGCACGAAAAAGTTTCTGAAGCAGATCCATTTTTCTATGACACACAATAGTTTCATAATGCTGGTTGAAAAATTTAGAGGGAATTTTAAATTTGAAACTAATATATTTTAACTTTTAAATAAATTTATTTTCAAAATATACCTATTATAATTCGCCAGCGTTCTATAAATAAGAAGTTTTGCAAAAATGTCTGAATGGCCTAATATTATATTGAAAGATTTAAAAAAAAATTTGCAAAACATTAATTGTAAAAGAATGTTGGGCTGAAGAATGTAAAAAATTATTGAATCGAAAAAAGCGTCCCCGTACAAGCAATATAATCTATTTCTTGAAAACATTTGCATTACCATGGCAAGTTAATAATGAAATAAAGTTCAAATTCGATTTCTAAACTATTCGAAGTAAAAAATCATAACTTTAACTTATAAATAGTCATGATATAAACAAATGTTTATATTACAAACATTGTACAGCCACCAAATTCATCAGTTCGTGTTTTGTACTGAGTTGGTGCACCAACTAGTTATGAATGTGTCGAATAATCATAAATTCAATCGAATTAATTTCCGGCGGCAATTTATATTTTATATGTTTTTCCACATTACTTCGAATAATACGTTCTGTGTCAATACACTGTGGCAACCCTCATGCTTCAGCACCAAAAATTTTATTTTTTTATCCAAACTTCGAAGAAGAAACAGAGCTTATCGTACCTGTATCTTTAAAACTTATTTTCAAATGTTTTTCGGCCCATTCCTCTGTACTCATTAAAATAAATAAGTAAAATATTACATTTATACAACACAAATATCAACGTATTTAATTTATAGGTATTAAAAAAACCTGTAAACTTATATTCCTAGACCTATAAACGTTAGATTATGTACATACTGAGCATCTATTCACTATAATAAAGACTATTAATATAAAAAAACAAGACTTACAGGCTCAGTCTAGATACAAGCGGACTTAGAATAAACCTTTAAAAAGCTTTATGTATTTGTTTATTACTTCGTTTTTACGATACACTGAGTGACTGTGAAATAAATAGGTGAATTATTATTGTTATTTATTAAAAGGTCTACACGCATTTTAAGGCGCATTCTGGCCAGTCGGCCGAGGATGAGGGCAAAAGGGGATATTATTATTATATTCATCTTAAGAAAAGAAAAGTAAAGAGGCAACATTTTACTAGAAAATTGCCTCGAGATAAACAACTACGCGGGAGAACTTTTTAAGTGAAAAATAATATTTAAGACTATATTTTTCTATACTAATAATTTTTCTTCCTAATTGTGTTAAAACTATTGTGTTTAAGTTGTCACATGCTTAACAGCAAAATTCTATTTAAACACAATCCTAGATATTCAGCAATTAAGTTTCCGCAAATTATTAATTTAGTAGTAAATACATCTGGTGACTTGTAGAAAATACTGAGAACTAAGTAATCTTCAATACCCTTTCATAAGTTTCATTACACACATTTGTTTTACCTTCAAATTTAGAACTGTTGTCTTTTCATGTTTCTTGCTTTCTTTCAATTTTGTTGATAGTCAATAAAAACTTCAGCATTGTTTAATTTCACAACATTGTTATTGTACTCATAACTGTTTCAGTGAATTTTATATTATGTATTCTTAGCAAATAGTCTATTCGATCTAGAAACACATTTTATATACACTAACATATTAATCAATATGAGTAAATACATATTTAACAGCCATAAACCGCCACAATTACTAAATACAACTGTTAAAAACTCAACCTAATCCAAACAAATGAAACACACATACCTCAAATTAAACAAAAGCTGCCGTTAATTTGTAATACCACATCTGTGAGGCTCACACGCGATTATCTTCGCGAAAACGGTCAAGTCCGTGTTTACCGCGCGGACACCGACACAGCACTCGACTGGCTCTGCGCACACGCACACAGCCGCGCGCCCGTAATGCGCCAAAGAGCAACCAACTAACAGATGTGCCATACGATCCGTGATGATAATGATTTTGTGTCTGGTTTTGTGGTATGTAGGAAATTGGTTTTAAATTACTTGTATGGTTATTTATGTTGTTGTGATGCGGTTTAGTTGTTAAGGCTATTTGTATATTTTGACTTAAACCTTTTGAAACGAAAATAAGTTTTTTATGTAACAAAAAAATTAGTTCAAACAAAAATTAAGGTTTGAGTTGAGGAAAGTCATACTTAAACTTGTATACGAATATTAATGAACAAGCTATCCGGCCCGGCTTGGCACGCATTTTTTGCATTGCAATTGCATTTTTGTCTATGGATACCATTTATTTTCTGAGGTTGTGTCGCATCACGTTGTTGCGTCGAGCATGCAGATGACATTTAAATGTAATACATGATCATTCCACTTGAGTAAGTGTTTGATTTCCCATCCTGCAAATATTTGAAAAAGTAAAGATAACTACGTAAAATGATAAATACAAACTAAAATATTTCAATGTAAAATATTGCATATCTCGTGTCGCGTCATGTGCGACCGCTGGACTAACATCAGTCACGTGCTAGTTAAAAATTTTGGCGATAGCTACCGAGGTATTATGGGGTGAATTGCAACTATAATGTGGATGAAATGCTTAAAATAAATCATATACCAAATTAAATGGTAAGGATTTATTTAGTACCTGAATTGAAACCGTACAGTTACCAAATTATGTGAAACCATTTTTTTAAACATTGAAATAAATATATCCTTCCAAAACATACCGCCTTCGGACTTTTCCGTGGGACTATAAAACAGGAACAAATTCCACCATGCAATATTTTGTAATAACTTAAATGCAACGTTTTCGATTTAAGCTCCCAACATTTTACGACATCTTTAAAAATTATGAGCATATTTCAAGTAATTAACAAAAAATATTAATTGAATCATGAATCATTCCGTCTGTTAGTGACAATCGTATGAAACTCTTTTCGTTAGTTTTTGTGTTTATCGCGCTCAGACAGACAAACAGACAGAGGCAATGGAACACTTGGTTTTATAATATGTAGTGATGGACAATGACCATAATAAGTTTATCACACATAGTCGCATTTAAAACCGGTACTCCTAGTGGAGGAGGCAGGAGGCAGGGACACTGGCGGGGCTGACTTCTGCTAGTAATTACGCTAATACCAGAAGCACAACCCTTTTCTATCGCAATTCAACATAATAATAGATTATAGTTTTCACATATTATTTTTTGCAACAGCAATTCTTTTCCAGAGATGGTCACTTTTTAGAGATATGTACGCAGTCTTTGACAAGATTGCACGTATGCGCACGGATACATTACGTCTTGCGATTACACATGTACCAACTGCGGTGTTGGTTGTGTTGTTTGTGGTGCTGCCTGTACCTATCTCTACCTGGGGGTTTAATTTACATCAGCATAAGTTCAGCGACTTGAACAACAAAACGGTTTTAAACAACAACCTAGTACTGAAGCTCAATTTAAGTAATGCTTAAAGCAAAACCCACAGATCTAAAAAAAATGTTTTAAAAAATGTATTGAAGCGTTACCAACTTCGGAACAATAAGTTAATTTATTTATCATTTTTATAATATTGTCAACCATTTCAAAGTACATCCTTGAAGATGGATTTAAATAAAATTTTAAAACCATACTATTTTAAAAAAGTTGAATGCTTGACACTTCACAGTAACTGTCAAGTTTTCTATCACCAATCCTGTGTATATTGACAAGGAACGTGTGAAATCCTTTCACGAGGTACCTTCGCAGAACCTTTAAAAGATCCTAAATCATCCTTGATGAAAACAGTAGCAGGCAGTTTATTGCACATCTTAGGGACGCAATCCACATATTTGAGCCGACATCAATCGGCACTGCCACGCGGCAAAGTATGTGTAAAATATTCGGTAGAAATGCCGCCCGGCCAACGACGTTCGGGTTGTGTCAAAGCGAACCGAATGAGCCGCCCGAGCAGCACTAGCCCATTATGTATAGTAGTTAGTTCGGGCCAGCATTGTCGTTCAAAAGCTATTGCCCAACCGAATAGCCGGCCAAGGTTCGAATCGAAGCAAACATCTGTGGTACTCATAATTGAAATGACTTATATAAATTTAATGTTTATATCTGCAGCGGCTAGCAGACACCTATGCGAAGTAAGTTTTACGGTCGTTTATTTTTCATTTTAAACTAGTTACGTCTCACGGCGTTATAACAAGTTCGCAGTCCGATGGGTTGAGTCATACCGCACTGTCATATGCCACCTTCAGCACTCACTATGACAAATAAAGAAAAACCACTGTGGCTATAAAAATGAGTATCACGTAAAAATGTTAAACGATGATAACAGGTTGTTTCGATTTTGTTTTAGAGATACAAAGTTACAGGGTTTTTCTTGTATTAACTGGCGTCCAATCAGCTGATTTTTTCTCTTCTCAGCTGATCTTATATACTGCGTTTTTTGACACTAAATGTTGAGCTAGACATTTGTTATCAGGGTTTTACAAATATCAAAAACTTGAGAAAACCTCTTCATTGACATTCTGTTTGTCTCTGTCATTTTGGAATAATTTTTATATCATGAAAATGTCACTTAATCACGTATGAAAATGATATAAAATAACTTTAAAAGTAAGTTTTTACTTACTTTTACAATTCAAATGTTATTCATTTTAAAAAAAGTATAGGAAGATTTAGTAATTAAATAATACACATTCATACTAGCCAACAGGTTCTTCACTCAACCGACGCACATTTCACTAAAATCTTAATTAATATTTACCTTAAACAATCATGACACACGGCGCTCACAATGAAATCTTCATAACAGGTTGAACCGTTAACTTTAATAGGTTTATTACTCCATGTCAGATTAATACACGTCGGGTTTTCTGCATTCGTGAGCCTTTACTGTGGACATGGAGGAAGTAAACAGCTACGTGAGCCGCGGGGTAAGCGGGCCGACCGACTTCTCGTGAAGTTACTAGCGCCTTGGGCAATGTCGCTCATTCTACACACACCAAGAATGAGGAAAATGTGTAAAAATTAAATTTTGTTACTTGTGTTAGAAGGGTTAAATGAAGTAATTAGCTAGATTAAAAATGACTCAGCATTTTTAGAGGAAATAATTTTTTTATGTCGTTTAATTCAATCTCTTACCACTGCCTTGCCTCCACTTAACTAGCCTATTTTATAACGCTGTAAGCAATTTTTTTGGGGCTCTTCTCGGAGAGTATCTTGTAATTGTAACTAGACACATTATAGTTTTGGAATAACAACACATTATATGTTAGCAATTTACGCAATTTAGTGAAAGTTAACTTCGATTTAATTCGATTCAGTTGCAATTTATCACAGAATGTCAACTTTTTGTTTTACATTGGTACTATAAAAACAAATTATTGCCATGGTATCAGTTATTATTGCATTTGATAGATTGTATGCTCCCCTATAGACAAAAGGTTAACAAAATTCCCAGTAGTTCCTCAAGCTGCCTGTTTTCAACCCGTGCCAGCTACATACATTACTTGACATGCGACTTTCATTCCGATTGAACGAGGACAAGGCGTCGGCGGACGACTGTTTCGATTCTTTAATCAACATTTTGATCTAAAAACATGCAAAATGATTGCGATTGTTTTGACGTCCTCTACAGCATAAAAATATAGACTGCTTAGGAACCAGAGCTGGTTACTCCATTACATATATTTAGCCAATTTATTTAAAATAGGTTTCTACGTTGAGCTGGATTAAATATAATCATTACTACATACAGACACTGTCGGTTCTTAATATTCAGTTATCAAGACACATCTCAAACAATTATGAAGTATCTTTTTGTCTTTAGATAATATAATCAACTAACGGCTTCGATCTATTTTGATACCTTAGTTACAGAAAAGAACAGAGCTAAGCTTGGTTTAAATAATAATAAAACTAGGTTTATAACGTTAGGTACAAGAACAATAGTTGAGATTTAATAAATTGTTCCCACGCTGTATTACCGGTAACGTGTGGCGTACGGACCTCACGCAAATTGCCTCACTGGCTCACTGGCTCACTGCCTTTTTTGTTCTTACATTGGTTATATACTTAATTTTTACATTGTTTGGTAATGTATTGTATTTGCCATGTATTTGTCTCCATTTCATCTGATGGAAATAAAGTATCAAGATGCATTCAAGAGGTACTATCTATAATATACTACCTATAATATACTTATAATAGTAGAATTCCCTGCATGCTACTTAGTATGAAATTACAAGAATATATATTGTTTATGTTGCGTCTTTAACGGTATTGTAACTAATGCAGTGGTGTTCAGCGCAATTAATAAACCCTGTGATAAAACTTGTGTTTTATTGATCAAATATGATTAATGGAGTTTCATACGAACAGTAGTGTAGTATTCATGCCTCGCTAAAATAATTATAACAATTTGTCACTATAGTACAATAGTGCCTTGAAAGCGGCGATAAGTACGATTACGTTTACAGAACGATTTTTTGATAATGGCGCCTTAGTATCTCATGTTCCAGGCAGGATAAAAGTAATAGAAAATAACATTACAGATTCTGTGCTACTTCGCTACTCAATAAACTGGAAGAAATTACAATACTAAGTAAATAGTGAAACGTAGATAGGTATGTGTGTCCTTGCATTTTATCTTTGCAAATAAGTGGAGCAAGCGACTGATTTGTAAAGCAAAACAAAATGTAATGTAGAAACTGTTCGTTTCATTTTCAATTTACCGTTCATGGTCGAATGACGATATCTGTTCGAGATATATTAAAGAAATATTTAACTTCTTGTATTTTTTATCAGTTTAGATATACATATTTATTTATAATAAATAAATAATTATAAAATAAATCCCCAGACAAACGCGCAAAGTAAGCAGAGCTTGTCTTATAATCCATACACCGAATTTGGGGGGAACTTAGATTAAACTTACGTATATAACAAACATCTGTTTTCATTACCTAAAAGAACGCCCCGACCAAGATTTGAACCTGGGACCTCCTGTGTATGAGGCAGAGCTACTACCCACGACGCCTCTGGGCCGTCAAATAATGCAAGTACCTACATATTCGGGTCGGCTTTAAACGACACTGCCGGGCGGCAAAATCCAATATATGTGGATGAACGTTCGGGCAAAATGCTGCCCGGCTCATGCTGTTGGGTATTTGTAGAGACGAGCGGATCTCGGCATATCCGCTCGTCTGTCTTTGTTTGATCACCTGTCTTTAGTCCGATCGGCACACGCTGAATATGCAAATATGCCTGCCGGAACGTCCCTAGCGGGTAGCGTCCCTTATTGATGAAGCCTATGTTTGATTGACAGTCTGTGGAGAGGGCACGCTGTTCATTGCGTATCAATGCAAAATGTATAAGTTAATTGCAAGCTTTGTCCCAATTTCATCTATCTAATGTATATAAAGTTTTTGTTTCATTTTATAGTATCTCTTTTTATTATCAATATCATATCAAAAAGCGGTTCAGTGTAATTTAAGCATAATTTTTCTTGCACAATTCTTTCGCCATTCTACAAATTGTATATAAGATAAGGGACAATATGGACACAGAAAAACCGACGTGGAGTTGGCGGTAGAGTGCTGCCTCGGCATGCAAGAGGCGGTACGTCAAAAAAAGAAAGAAACAAAAACCTTTAAAAAAATTCCTTCATTGTATTACTTAACAAAAAATATCTTATCAAAGTCGAAGCACTCATGCGACGATTTGCTGCATTCTTGGAGTTGGTCGTGACCTCAATGCAGCCTTCGCAGGTTTAGCACGTATTTCGATAAATGTCAGAGCTAGGTTTATTTCTCTTCACGGCTGTGTGACTAGAGGTTTCATTTAGTATTTTGTTTTTGTTACCAAGGTTTTTAGTTATATAGTGTATAGTTGTAGTATCATCGTTAATCAATCAAAAAGATAATCATAAAGTCTGGAGCTAGACTAAGGTACACTAGCTAGGTTTTATATACTTTGAAGAGTGTGCGAATGCTCTTTTTCAGTTGATCGAACCTCCACCCTCTCCCCACTGCTCAACTGATGCGGTCAGAAGTTTAATCTGTTTTAATTGTTGTGCCTAAAAGTCGAACAAAATAAAAGAGAGGAATCGATCATAAATCGCGAGAAACGGACGATCAGCTTGCATTTGTTTTTCCAGACAATTATAACCCTGGAGCTTGAAGTGTACCAACCTCGTATTTACCGTGAATTACAATACAATTTTTACAATAATTATACATATTTTGGTTCCAAAAAAATTGCACTGGTAAACGTAGTCGTATTTATTTTTTCTTATTTTAAACATAGGTACGTACACAAGGCTCTATCTGTATTCGAACCTAAAAGTTCAGGTGCGAACGATACTGTCAAGTACGGGCATAGATCGCATTTGAACTTACAAACAGTAAAAAAAATCTCGTGAAAGATGATGGTCAAACTCAATATGGGATTTTGACCAGCTAATGGTCAGTAGTAAACATGAAAGATTAACTCATGAGTAACTTTTTCCCCCTTAAACTTCCCTAATTTTAAATCTAAAAATCTTGTAAAAAAATAATAAGTAATTTGCGAAAAATCAATCATAAGTTACCATTTTGTTTTCTTTTGAATGTATGTATGTATGTATGTCAATGTCAAAAAAGTAACAAAACGATGTCTAATTAACCCACAAGTAATGGACCTTATTGGCGGATTAGTTTTGACAGTCAATCAACAATCTGTCAGTTTGTTGATTGAATGTCATTACCTAGAGTGAATCCTAAAAAAATCGGGGAAAAGATATGTTTAAAAAAGTATCTTACAATGGTAGGAAGGACTATATATTCAAACTAATGAATGTATGATAATCTATATTTATTGCCCTTTAATTCGATATACTGACTATTTATAGGTCATCTTTTGTACTACATTTTTTAGTTGAATACTTACCTAAGTTAAATTTGATAAAACTCAAATACGGTTTAAAACTTAAGCTAAAGCCTTTGTATAATTAATTAGCAATACATTGATACACAACTTTGATAGCTTTTATTATTTCGTACAGTAAGTAAGTACTTGGTAACAAAATTTCATGAAATACCAGTTCTGGGGTCAGCGGCCGCGACGAGTCAACGCTCTCATCTCTCGCCGCGGGACATTTAACATTTTTTGTTTAATTTTCGCTGAGTATTTTGTACTCGATAATTGTGGGGGAATGAACGAACTGCTTGGCAGCTTAACTAATTTCTTTGTTTCAAAAATTTTAACAACTAACTACTCTGAACTATCATTTTTTTAATCTATCAAAAGCTTCATTTCACTTTCCGTACATGGTCTGGCTTAAGAGTGCCCATTATCTTTCACAAAAAATTTTATATTGTCTAGGTAAAATAAGGTACTGGGGTTATGATATTAAGATAGTGGAATAATCAAAAGTTTGAATTCGTAAGCTCAAAATTCGAGTGGAATTGAAGAATATTAAAAAGTTAGAAAATAAATAAAAGAAATAGTTTTTTTATGTATTTATTCTGATTAATACATGAGAAGTACTACTAATGACTGGGCAGGTGTTACAACATTGTTTTCATACCTTGTCCAACCAAGGTACCAAATGATTGTGGCAACGTGTGCCGCAGCAACCCACTGTCATCCGGCCTACCTTGCAGTTACAATAATATTACGTAACACACCTGTATTACGTATATGTAGGATATAAACAAAATATATTTTGTGACTTACATCTCTATTTTGTATTCTGCCTCTTAGCATTAATCAAAATAAAATATTTTAAATATCTTTTAGGAATAATATTTATAATATTGTACTAACTTGTTGCACTACGATTACCTTATCATAAAATTAAGAAAAAAATACTATAAATTTTAACAATAACTTTATTTTATTCCTGACCTGGGCAGCCGAAAGCCAGGATTGAAATGAAGCATTTAAAGAAAATATCTTGAGCATAAACAGGTAATTTATTTTACTATATCAATTTTAATACAATTCCTATTTATTACTCAGTTGTCCGAATTTTGCAATCTGGTGCATTATTTTCTCTAAAAAGAAAATTTTCCTACCGTAACATTAGCAATATGTGCACACATACTTTGAAAGCGAACTCAGACACCATAAATATGACAAGTGTTGGATGTACCCAGTACCTTTTTATTGTGCCACTCGCACAAGAATCCTACCCAACCACCAAACAGTTACATAACACATTGGGTAATCAAACCGATAAACCACAGAGCCACATTTGAAAATTAATTAATATTTCTCTGTGAATTGGTAGTAGCAGTAAATTGGTTTAAACTTATCTTGACGCAAATGGTCTATTTACCCCTGCCCGTGGTATAGGTATTATAATTTGAAATTACAACATTTTATTCGACCGTGGTAGCTAGGTGCTACCTGTAATGCATTGTATCCTAGGTAGGTACTCTTAAAATTATCTTAAAAACACAACGACCTTTTGACCTTGTCGTTACCTGGACGAAACTACCTAACCTAAGTGGAGTGGGCAGTGACTGAGCCTCCGCCGAGTGCTACCTACTTTACATTACCTACCTACTTTAGTCCACCTAACCTGCTAAAGTTTCCTAACCTACCCTTAGGTCAGAGTACTTCAGTTTTAGTAGTTAAAGTTTTATATTCATTTGGGGTGCAGAGTTTCATAATAGCCTTTCAGGCTTGAATCATTTTTCTCACGAATCAGACAACTGACTTGCAAAAACTAGGTAATAATTTTCTGTGATTAACGCTACCTGTAGTTTATTTTAAAAACTAAACTTAATGCACTGCTATTATTTTTGGTAAGAAGACGTTCTTATAAAAAAATACAGAAGGCGCAAGCCTTTCAGGTTTAAATTTTTTTTCACACAAATCAGACAAGGAAAGAAAGAATTACCTACCTAGGTAGGTACGTCACAGCTAAGCCTTAGGAAGCACGTCAGAATGCCGCGACATTTCAGTAAATAGGTTAATATGAATTATTATGAATTAAGAACAAAATATATTTAAATATACGTTTGACATAACAGGAATAAAAGAAGCAATACATTCTGTCTTGCTCCGTCAGATGAGCAAGATATATTACATTAATATTTCTAAAATAAAAGTATATAAAATTTATAACATTTCAATTACCGCGAGTTGGTGATAATCCCGCGTTTACCTACCTACCTAACCAACCGAATGAAAAAAGTAAAGTATGTTTCTGCGATTAGCGCTATCTGTACTTTACCACAAAATCTAAACTTGATGCACTGATGTTATTTTTTGTAAGAAATGTTCCGGTTAAAAAATACAGAGGGCGCAGGCATTAAATTTTTTGTAAAAATATCGTAGTATGGGGCGATTTAAGGCTAACGTTTCCGAGCTTCAATTTTGGTTTTCAAGTTACAATTGGCATGCGACGCAATATAAAAAGGGCGCCAACACTTTTTTATGACGCCTAGTTAAAATACCTATTAGCTACTACCTACAAAACAGCATTGATTTAAAAGACACAGGGGAGACTTACCGAGCTAACAGATGAGGATGAGGGGATTCGTATGCTCTTCGGAGTGCTGGAAGTAAGCGGTCGAGAGCCTCCTAAGATATTGTTGGATTGTACGTAAGTCGAGATCTATGTGCAGGTCTGCGTTACGCAAGTACCACGGCGCGTCCGTGGCCCTGCGGCAGAAGAGATTCTGGACCACCTGCAGTTTGTACAAATCGGAGGGTTTGGCATGGGCAAAGATGGGGAGGTATACGTCATGACTGGTCTAACGCAAAACTTAAAAAGCGGTCGCTTGCTCCTAAGAGACATTTTGCTCTGCCTGCCTACATACGTTAAGGCGGGCCAGGTAGACTGAACTGGCCAAGATCACGTATAAAAACCTGAAATTAGAATCAAGTAACTTGTCGTGTATTATCATCGCCATGAACTAGAATTGTGAAGAAACAATTTAATTAAACTAAGTACCTGGCGTGTACCCAGGCAGAATAAAAAAAAATTGGTCTTTTTATGCATTAACTTTATACTAATATTTACATTAACATTTTAGCTGTAAAATTTTGATACATTATTTAATTTCGTTCTCATTCACCCCGTAATACGTCTCTTAGTCTTAATGGTACTAAAAAAAAGTGAGAACAATTTATTTAAAAGAAATATATACAATTTTCATTTCTTCTCAGGATATAAAATAAGGTAACGGTGCCGATAGTCTAACCACCATTGTCTTCTCGCTCTTTTTCCAAGAGCCATTGATAACCTTTCGATATTAGTTTTATATAAAAATGAGAATACAATCAAGTTATTACCACACAGCAAATAAAGAACTATCTGCATTTAAATAAATGTGAATAGTGTATGTTATTCAAACTATTCAAAATAAATGATCATGTTACCATACTACTTTTCTCAATAGGAATGTAGTAAAGAACCTTAATTGTTGAATAGCATACCTACAGTAAACAGTCTTGCGGTAAAAATATAATAACAACAAACCATACATAATTTACAGTCCATAGGTACCCAAAATGTGTTATTAAAAAGGAGAAAATTGACAAATTGTCGTTTTTATTGTTATAAAATAGACACATATATATTTCATAATTTTCTTCCTATTTTGACCGCCATAATATGCAAGTTTACGTGCTTAAGTTCCGGTTAAAGAGAACGAACAGCCAGTGGAACAAAGGCAATTTCAACTGAAGCCTACATTCGACAACGCATCATTAGCTGATATAATAATCATAGGAGTTATGGGATTATTATTGTCAGCTTAGCTTGTTTGTATAACAAAGTAGTCAGATACTGGAAAGGAAGTCCGAGAAACACTTTTAGGGCCGCACGCTGGAGTCTTTCTACAACCAATATACGGGACTGAACAGCAGGTCCCCACGAGGTTATAGAGTAAGCGAGGATATACCTACTGGCAAAGTGCTTTGTGTGCAGTTACAGGTAGTGTTGAGTCTGCGTCTTGACTGTTATATATATAATCTTTCTAGCTCTAATTGCAACGGTTGCTACATCCCATGTCCAAGATAGGTTTTCATCCAACGTTACTCCATGGTATTTTACCTATGACACTTTAGCAAGTTGCGAATAGTTACAGGACGCCTGGGGTAATCGTACGGTAACCTGAACCCGGACTGTTAGTGAAGTTTTGAAGAAGCAATGTAGTTTGACCATAAATATATTGGGTGTCAGTAAGTGGTCCTCCAACCAGGCAGTTATTTTAGCAACACCAGCTTCTGCAAGGGCTTAACACCGGCCCATGTTTTGTCATGGAATATGACCGCAGTAAGTTTAAATAAACAGCGATGAACTTGAAAATACGCTAGGTCTGGACGTGAAGTCGGTTAAAAATAACATGTAGTCATAATGTGAAGTATAATATGTATGTTTTGTCTTAGATCTCTTAAATTATAAATAAATTATCCATCATATTAAGTAAAACTCCTGTCTTTCAAAGTCCAACAAAAAGCTTAAAATTTTTAAAAAAGTTAGGTTATTAAACATCAAAACAAATTTTATTTTATAACATTGAGTTATAAATCAAATTTATCTAGGTATCTAGATATTTAAACTCAAAATTAAAATGCCGTGTTTTGTATTAACTTCCTAGCGCACATGTCACTGCAGTTATTTTAATTTTCAAATATTTCCAGCAGGGGCCTAGTCGGGTGATGCCGGACTCCTACCGGCTAAATATCTACAGCTTCCGTCTGGCCGCACGGAGTCGGGTCACGAGGAGCTTGCGCATTCGTTCGTGGCCCGACAGCGTTGGCCAGTGCTCTGTGCAGCGCTAGCGACGTCCTGAGAGGGAGGGGTCCCTTTCTAGTCGTCCCTCATGAGATGGTGCGCAGGAAGCGCACGCGCCATCTCAAGCCCTGGACTTGCGGCTTCCCCCGAAACCGCCACCGAAGGCTCATGGGACTGCGGGGGAGGGAAGCTTTCAGCAATGAAAGCCGCCCTCCGGCGTGCGACAGCGACTGAGTGGAAGGGAGGATGCATCATCTTCCCTCGCCCTCTCCGCCGCCTCCTTCGCAAGCATTACGGCCTCGCAGAAGGTTCGCGCCGCCTGCCACGATCTCTTACTCTCGACCATAGCGCGGACCACGGTCGGGAGCGAGATGTCGACCTCCAGCGTGCGCTGGGCCGTCTTGTCGAGGCAATCGTCGCAGTGGTGGCATCTGGCAGTCGGTTCCCGACCGATACGACACAGGCAACTCGCGAAACAACCATGTCAGGTAAGCACCTGAGTCAGACGGTAGGTCAGGAAACCGAATCGCCTACCCAACCACTGCTGTAAGACCGGACGAATTGCCTCGATAGTCCAGAGTCCGGCGCTCGATAACGCCAGCCTGGACTCCCACGCTTCGGTAGCCCTTTGGCGCAGCTCAGCTCTGTGCCCCTCCAGTTCCTGCAGTGCAGGTACGGGTTGCAATTATACTTTAACTTGTAATTGACATAGAGTTACATAATGCAGTTTAATTTCGAATGAAATAAACTGCAGCTGAATAGTCAACAATTTGCTCTAATTTACTGTATCTACGTACCTACCTTATGCATACAAAAGGTCAATTTACAATAATTTTCATAAAACATGCATACAACCATGTACTGGAACCAGCCAGAAGCGAGTGAATGAAAGAGACAACGCGGTATTACCGGATGGATACTGGACTAATGCTGGATGGGCCTGCCAGGTCAGGGTTGACGACAATGTCAATATTTTGTTTATGCGGCGTGCATCGCAGGATAATGTGCAGTTTTATTTGTCGGTAACCCCATTGATATTCATGGCCGTTAGCCGTACGTACATATTGATCAATTCATTATGGAAATGTATCGAGGAGGCGAATTTAAATTTATCTACTTGGTAGACTTCACTATTAGTTTACTGTCAAAGGAAGAACTTCATCAGAAACATAGTCTTTTATTTGCAAGCTACAATGCAAAGGGTACTTAATAATAACTACACAATAAATACATAACTGCATATTGATACAGGTATCCATTTCGAAAAAACTGTCACCTGTAATTAAAGAGGACACTTGAAGGTATCCGCAGGAATCTGTGTTGCTCCACCTGCTCCGAAATGTTTCTCTATGGAGAAGAGAGAACCAGGACCTCAGGAGGCTGCTGCCGACGTGCAAAACTCATGCGAGTTAGGCGATGACGATTGGCAGCATTATAATTGCCTCTCTATAGCGATGCGATCATCGTAGTTAATTAATGAAATGCATTGCGTGTAGACTGTAACTAGGTGCGGAGCCTTGGGTGAAGTTCATCCATGGCAAGCATGGGCACCTTAATTAGGGCGGCCCCGCAGAGCAGTCGCTGTCGCTGATCGTAGAATCGGGAAGTTTAATAATAAAGAAGCGAAAACGTAACATTAAAAACAAGGTCCACAAAATACACCATATTTAATTACCAAAGATGCACTAGACATGCCAATCAATTATTTGGTGTCTGTTTAAAGGAGAAACGGTTTCGATCAATAATTTTAGAGTAAGTTGTGACATTTTAGGTTCTTGTAACAGTTCTTCGTAATTTTTTCTCAGTTGCAAATATGACACCGTCATAAATTTTACTCGCAAAAATTTTATTATTTTATGAAATCCCCAGACAAATACACCAAGTGTATGGCCTTAAGGTAAGCTTTTGTGGATAACCCAAAAACAAACATCTGTGGTAAGTACATCATACAAGTGAATGCCCCGACCAGGCTCGAACCTGGGACCTCTGCGTACGAGGCAGGCTCACTACGACTGACGCCACTCAGCTGTTTCCTTTTTTTCTTAAGAGAACCATTGGTGTCTTTGAGAAACTAGAAAGGGAATTAAGGAAAATAACTGATTCCTAATGCTATTAAATCCTACTATACTTTTTGTATCCTTTTTACTTACGTATAATATCATGCAGCTAAATGGTTTATTAAAAAATCTACAATAAAAACATTAAAAAAACCAATTAATTTTTAATTTGCAACAGAGCCCAGGAGTTACGAAATATCAACATATCCACGTACAGACAAAAAAGCGATGTAGATATTTGCAATAAAATTGAAAGCTTTAGAAGTAACTATTGGAGAACCGCGGTGTCGAAAGCCAATCAGAAATAGATTGAATTCTATTGTTTGTTTGCCACTGCCACATTTTATTTGCGGAAAACTAAACAAAATATTTATATTAACAAACAATTGTTGCTGCGTTTAGGAATTGAAAATATACCTATGCTCGGCTCACTCGGCGGAGGGCGAGAATCGTACCAGGGGGTGCCACGCAGAAGGGATTTCAAAAACGAATCTGGGTCTGCATCAAATCTTGCAACTATCCCTATGTACGGATACGTAAAACCCATGACCTACGTACATCAGAGAGGTGGATAATAGACAGTTGCTAAGTTAAAGTCCCCTGGATGTCTTTTTACGGTCTCCATATAGAAAATTGAACCGAGTCAACAAGCCTACTGACTAACATTTTTCTTTAATTGAATGTTTGTTAAAATTAACTTCACTAAGCAGAATCAGAGACTAGTAAATAACTATTTACTAGTCTCTGGCAGAATGCACTTTCTAATAACATGTCAGCCGGTAACATTGCATTATCAATTTTCTGTACTTGCAGAATACCTTAATTTGCAGGAAGCTAGTAATTCTTCAATAAAGGTTTTTTTTATTGTAACATGTTTTCTATCGTAAAAATCAATGAGCGTAAACAATGAATGGGATTAATCTATTCTAACAGCGATTGAGAGAAATCCAATAAGAATCAAATTGAATTTCGTATACTAAGGACGGTGTACTGTGTAGGCAGGTGTCCGTACGTGACTGGCGTTGAATAAGTTGAATAAAGAGGGTTTATGGGAGTAAGACCTTCAAATACCGATGCTCTGTCAAATCCATTCAGATGTTAGGAGAGTAAATTGATACAGATCCCATTATATTATAAACTGTATTGCTTTAAGGTTAACACATTTCGTAGGTACGTGTAAAGTCTGTCAAATCACAGTGCGCATGCGTGGTGAACTATAAATTGCCTTACAACACCTCTAAGTTGGGTGAAGTTGATACCCATGCAGTGGGATTATTAAGCCTGTTGCCTTGGCTGGGGGATATGAATAACCAAATGATGGAGCTAGGGCAAACTAGAATGAACAAACACAAAAAATATCACCGAAGACGCTTCAATTAAAGTAAAATAGCAGATTAATGTCAGAGGCTACAAAGATAGACGCCGTAGAGTCGTATCTTAGTAAGCACATCGGGCAAAAGGCGGGCAAAATGGCTAAAAGGCGGGCAAAGTAGCTAAAAGGCGGGCAAAGTGGCTAAAAGGCTGGCAAAATTGCCGTGTTGGATCGCTATTGATAAACGTTGTGCAAAATAGTTCCAGCCATATGGTCAAGAGTTCCACTCACCGATTATAATATATTATTGAGTTTGTTTGTGTACCAGACCCATTACTTAAGTATGTCATGTAGTAAAGTCACCTATCTCCGTTTTTTAAAGTTAATCGAAGCACAGAAGGTTTTTCGTTAAAAGTCTGCAGCTGCCACCAGTAGGTGCCCGAACCCGACATGTCTGCTGCAAGGCGAAGGGCTATAAGACATTAATGTATTACAAATCCAAGCGAAACTAATCGAGGGACGAAAACACATAACACCTATCTGCAGTTCTCACAAGTGATGTTTGATACGTACGAGTACACTGAATGGACGAGCTGAAAGCAGCAATACCGGCGGCGCGGCGCGGATCTAGCATTATAAAAAGTATTTCTTGAATGGAGCAATCTAATACAGGACGAGCTCATTCCCGGCTACAACATGACACTGTGTGACGCGAGCCCGGCTGCAGCGTAAGATGATCATTCCTTATTAATGCTCCTCACGACGGTGATAACCACATTATTTCATAGAGTTTTTATAGTTTTTGTGTTACCTTCTTCTTGGTTGTATGTTTTGCGTGCTCTGTCAAATACACAGGCATAGACAAGAACTCGGGTCTTAATTATTTTTTTTAATGCATGAAAGTAATGTAATGAAATAGAACAAAACTACAAAATACACTATATCCTATTATACATGGGCAACGGATGAAAATGGAGAAATTAGTAAAATTATTCCTTTTTTGTAGGTATTTAGCTAAAACAATTTCTAAATTTCACCTGTTACCGCCGCATTTAGAAATATCAAATGTTTACTTGAGGCACTCCTTAGTATAGAATTTGCTGAATAAATCTAGACTTAGACAATGTATACATAAAGTACAATTCGCTAAGCAAAACCTATACTTGTGTGTTACCTATACCTATACTTGATTGCTTAAGCATTCATTTGACATGTAATTTAAAAACTTCGATTTTAAACAAGTCCTCTACTTCCATATTTATGAATGATTGCCTATGCATTTGATAAAATATTGTCAAAAACCAAACTTGCTCTTAACACTTATCAAGAAAGGAGAAATTTCGTATTTATGGGGCGCTTAGCTAGCTTTTGTACGGGTGTTCCCGGGATTCTATAAAATAAAAAGAACGAGGATTAAATGCCAATATTTCATCACTTCACGTTGATGTTATATTTTTATTTCAAGTTTTGAGGTTATTGTCACAGACTCATTTGTACAAGCATGTTGTTTCATATTTTCTTTTAATGTGACGGAAACGTCACCTCTGAGTGGCTACATGATGTTTTGTTTTTTGTTTCAAAGTTTTTTGTTTTGGTGAGTACGGCGGATGACGGAGAACTTCCAACCCCAACACTTGTAGCTTGGAGACCGTCTGCTGTGCAGTATGAGGTCGCGCGTTGTCGTGCAGGAGCAGTGGAGCCGAACGATTGACCAAAGCTGGTTGGAGACGTGCGAGCTTCTCCATCATTGTGTTCAGTTCTTCACAGTACACATCTGCAGTAATGCTTGTCCCGTTTGGCAAGAAGCTGTGATGAATTACACCCGCGTTAGACCACCAAACAGTGACCATCACTTTTCTAGGGGTAAGTTTTCGTTTAGGGCATTGTTTGGGTGCTGAACCAGGGTCCAACCAACTTGCTAAGCGCTTACGATTGTCAAACAGGATCCATTTCTCGTCACAAGTAACAATGCGGTTCAGAATTCCTTCATTTGTATGCCTGCTGAGCAGTGCAAGGCACGTCTCCACGCGTACTTCGCGCTGGCGGTCATTGAGTTCGTGGGGTACCCATTTGTCAAGCTTTTTTACCTTGCCAATTTGACGCAAATGGACCAATATTGTTTTGATGCTAACGTCGAAAGCTGCTGCTAATTCAGCCGTGGATTGAGTTTCATCAGCTTCCACAATTGCCTTTAATTCGTCATTGTCGACCAAAGTTTTCGGACGACCACGGGGTTCATTATTCAGGTCAAAATTTCCAGAACGGAAGCGGGTAAACCAATAACGGGTGGTGCGTTCGTTTGTAGTGTTCGCTCCGTAAACGTCGTTGATGTTGCGTGCCGCTTGTGCCGCTTTGCTGCCACGACGGTACTCATACTCCATAATTACTAGAATTTTTAACTTATCCATGATGACGAAAAATGTTCGATTGTGTTGAAAACAAAACACTAACTATTAAACAAATGACGATTTCAGAAAAAGAATTCCATGTTTGTCAAATAAAATTAATTTGAAATTAGAATTATCAGTCAAAAAGAAAATATTTTCATTTGAAATGGCCAGTACGGCAAAACGGCAGTTTCATAGGTAAAGACCTGTTATTTATAACATTTTTTCACAAATTTTGAACTGGTGTACATCGCGCCGAAAATGAAATGTCTCTTTCGTTTGCGATGTCATTAAGCCTCGAGGTGAGACAAGCGAACGATTCTCCTACGTGTCCTTCAGGTGATTTTACTGTAGACACAGAAGATTCAGCAAAGATAGAATTAAGATTTAATATACAATGTTTAAGAATATAATTAGAGGATCGTTTAAAAATTGTCTTTTCTTAGTAACGATTTGTAAGTCAAAGTTAGTTAAATGTTCGAATGAAGCCTGCTCCGAAGTTATTAACTTATCTAACGAACGTGCTGCCATTCACTTTTATAAAATTTATTTCAAAGGAAGACCATTCTCTAACCGTACGAAGCTACTGATAAATTTCATTTTAAAAAGTCGGAGAGGCAATATAAGTAAATGAATAGTTTGCAAATGCGTATCACTGACTTCGCCGATTTGAAATTATTTATCTTAATTTCATAGTCCAATAAATTCAGCCTTAATGACTACAAAGTTTTCAACTCATAGCATGACATAGATGTCCATTCATCAGTTATATAAATATATACCTGCACAACCTTATCATTGAACAAACATTATATTCAGACATTACCTATATACATTTTTAGCCCGAGAGCGCAGACATATATTATTATATAAATTGTTGCATGATGACACTAAATTGAAACTGATTCCATGGAACATGCGATGTGTATAAAAGATCGCTTATTACTCTAATCCAATATAACAACGCATTCAGGGTGCTGTTGGGGCTGCCGTGGCAATAGAAATAGGGCAACACGGCATTCGAATCGCCTAACCCACCGGTGGGCCAGGATAACGCGTCGTACGCATTCCTACTGAATTTCTTGCTGGTTCTTTGGCAGTAGATGATCCTTCCAAACCAGTGGTAGTTTCAATATACGACGTCCTAAGCCGAGTTTCGTACCCACTCGGGTTCCCTTAGGCATATCGTATGTAGGCTAAGCGCCGTCAGCGCTAAGCTACAAAGTCCGGTGAAATTTAAAAATAAATAAACTGTCCATTTCGAAAAAAAAAAGCTGCCGTGGCGGTGTAGCGCGCCGGGAATGTTCGCGGAGAGCACACCGACAGTTTCACGGCCGTCATGCGCAAACGCTGTGCCTCCCTACTCGATCACTTCCGCCGCAGCTCCAACACCAACCTGAGTGTGTTCGCTGCAAGGTGGGACTCGCCAATGTTGCGCCGATGGATGCAGCATCACGCGGTTAAACCGTTTTTATAATTGTTATGTATTAGTTTTAAGTTTACTAACTCGTAGTTATTAAGATCATTGTCACTAACACTTCTATGGACTAACTGTCTGAAAATAAAGTTTTATTATTATTATTATTAATCCGTGTTTTCTTTGACAATACCAGTCGGGGCTGAAATCATTCGGCAAAGAGTAATTGTTTGCGATGTCGTAAGTAACTGCTAAGAGCAGAAGCGGTTTTTATCAAACTTGTTACTTGCTATTGAGCTTCTATGGAAATTAAGACTGCGAATACTTAAACTAGTTAGATTGTAAACAAACTGAAAAAACACAGATACGTATATGAGGATCGCATTCACAAATGAAATGATATTTTTACTGACTACACACAACTTAAAAAAAAATAAATAAATATTATTGACAAAATGATTCAAAACACGCCCCTTTCAAATTGAAATTTTTTAAGTACTGTATTATTTAAACTAAATTATAATACGCGATTCAGAGATTTAGAGACATCGATAAAATATCTAAAGTAAAGAGCTGATAAACTAAGGACTTTTTGAATTGATCTGATACAAAGTTTTGAGTTTCCATTGCTAAAACGCCTTTAGATTGATAGAATATTTTTTACTATTTTCTTGCAATTTTTTGCAATGAACAAACTAGTGATTTGGTTTTCTGGATTTAAGAGTGTTTTGTTTTGGTAAGGCGCTGATCTTTAGCTAGCTAATCAATTTAAATACAAGCATTTTTGTCACTTTTTTACTAAGTTATATTATAGCCAAAATAATCTCAAAAGTTGAAAATCACTTAAAAGTCAAGAAAGCTTCAAATCTTCTAAACAGTATTATTATATTATTGTATCACCATGTAAGTTTTCCAATGTCAGATAATATTGTTGACTTCCGATAATTTTCTAATGTACTCAGTTTCGATCACCGTAATCTTTTTGTCCTTAATAACATTAAACTGAAGATGACATTTTGCGTACAAGAATACAAATGCGTCTATTATGTAAAATGTTTTAAAGATTGCTGTATATATACCTACGACTAGAAACTAAGGTCACGTGTCAAAAAGCCTGAAGTTCGGTAAAATAAAAATAAAACACTTAAAAAATAGATCAAGGCGACGTTTTTAACGTCTTATAAATAACAAATACAACCCTGTGAGGTCACAACATTGGTCAAGAATCCAAATCCCATGCATGTATCCATACAGTGTATATTGCAACTGTATTACTGGCAACACATCACATTTGTTAGCCGAATTTTGAACCTAGACAATTGAAGTTAATCCGACGAACTCTTTGACTAGGCGGCGGTTGACCGCGGCGGGGTGGGGCGGCGGGGAGGTGGGGGGTCAATCGCGGGCCTACTCAATTGCTGCGTGTTTGCATGGCTGAGGATTAAACAAATCTAATGCATATTTGTGCTACGGTCGGGCGAATGTGTTCTCGATAAGCCCACGAACAGTTTAGTGAAGTTTTAGACTAGCGGTCAAGGCAAAAAATCCATATATCAGTTCGTTTCGAATAATTATTTTTGCTCATTTAATTTTTCGTAATCTTAATGGGCTGTATAGTATTTTATATACCATTCTCGTTCAAAATTACACGCAAAAGAAGACTTTAAGCCACATGCGTTTTAAGGTTTCTTGTGCGCTGCGTGTGATCTTATGAATCGTTTTCTTGCTTTCTTTCTTTTAACGGGAAATCAAAGAAAATCGTACAGACTTTTTGCGACTCTAGGTCGAGGTTGCACGCAGGCATTGCTTAGACCACGGCTAGATGTGTAAGCTCTGAGCCAAATTAGAGTGAAGGTATTATATTGGAAACTTTTATATGAGAATTTCTATATTAAACGGTAAATTAAGCACCGATCAGCGGTTTACCAATATCTTCTTATATACTCCTACATGTAAAGAATTTTCCAATATTACAATAATTTCGGAATTTAGATAGCATATTATCTTATAAAATCAGTTTATACAGATGGTTGGAGCAATACGCTTCATGATTTAAAAATAAAGACAAACCATTCACTTTTATCAATACAGGGAAATTAAATTAAAAAAATAATCCAAGTTATTAATAAGTTACTGCGATTTTTAAAGAAGGCGAAGGAGAATAACACATGCAATGTCAGTCATAACACGAATTTCAGCTCTATGAGTTGGTAAATAACTTTCTTTCTACGAAATCAAGGTATTACGAATTACTTTTTTCCTATCTTGTAGAGGGACGATTTAAACATAGTTTCATTGCACTTAATTTTAACTTTTAAAGGGTAGAAGTTCTATCAATATTCGCTGCCTCTTCTTCATTCTTGTTTACAGTTTCTTCGTTTATTATGGTATCAAATAAATGAATAATCAAAATAAATTGACGCACCACACGTCAGAGTTTTAAAAGTATTTAAGCCGTATTGTCCAAAAAGTTTTCAGTTTACACCCATTGTGACGGAACAAGCTCGAGTCTTGTGTATGGGGCGGAAGTATGGTCTCAATATACCTGCTAATAGCATTTGTCAATACTGATTTACTCAAGTTATCATAAAAATATCTGTTTATATATTAGTATAAGTTAGTAGATATAATTGATGAGATATAGAATCTTTAAATGGAAGAAAAATTACTCATAAAAGGATGTTGTGACGGAACAAGCTCGAGTCTTGTATGTGAAGCGGAAGTATATTCTCAGTATACCTGCTGGTGGCATTTGGCAATACTAATTTACTAAAGTTATCTTAAAAATATCTGTTTATATATTAGTATGTGTTAGCAGATATAATTGTTGATATATAGAATCTTTAAATGGAAGAAAAGTTACACATAAAAGGATGTTCAGTTAAATTCATTTACCTTGCTAAAGAATAAAAAAAATTAGAAAAAAATTATTAATTTAATATTGATATCTGGTTCTCAGAATTTATGTACTAATTTGACATAGAAAGATACATCTAATTAATGTTTCTAAAGGTTAAAAAGTATAGCAGTTTGGAACGCCTACTTTGTTATTAAGTTTCTCTTCCGTTGTTGATACGATCTGATGGGTGGTAATTATTTGCAGGAAAATAATTGATGATGCTTTCGCATTTACACATAGATTTTATTTATTCATTATTCATTTATTTATTTATTTGCTAAACAAAATAACTCTACAGTAGTTACACATAAATTAAATTAAATAAGTAACTCAAGGGTGCATTCTTTTATTTTGTTGGTAAATATGACTGGAGATTGTCGCGGGTGCGTGGTGCATGGTGCCCCGTGGGAGGGAGTTCGGTCTTTTGGGTATAAATAGGGCAGTAGGCCGCAGAGCACGGGTCGGAATTTCAGTCTCGGGGAATGGAAGTTGGAGTCTCGGTCAGGAAACGAAAGTAACCCAAAAGTTCTGCCAGTTTGTACCCAGTTTAATATTTAGTTTTTCAATTGTTTAAAAATAGAATATAGTGTTGTGTTGAACGTGGGTCCAGTCTTTAGGTGAGTGTTTATTTTAGTACACATTAATAGGGAATTTCGTTTTCAGGAAAGTTCTGCCAGTTCGTAGATAAAAGTTTAATTTTTGAGTACCTATATTAATATTAAATTACGTTATTGCGTTATTTCTAATCCTGTTATAGAAGAGCGTTTATTTCGTTTAATACTGTAGGGTAATTTAACAGGGAAATTAACATTTATAGTATATTTATTTAAGGTCTTGATTTATATATTAATATTTCGTGTACTTTATTCTTTATAAGTATTTTATTATATATACTTATTTATATATGTAAGTATATATACTTACATGTTATATTTTATCTTACCTTGTATTAAAAGTAATTACGCACACACACACAGAACACAATACATCTATAGGTACTGATAAACTAAAAATGCTCATTTGTGACGTGTTTATATTCGTCTAAATATAATGTAGGTAATGGTTTACAATGGTGAGATATACTAGAAGGTTATTTGATTGAGTCAAAATAATTTATTTAACACACTCAGCGTGCTAATCTCCAACTTGGTGAAGTTTATTTACTCTTTATTTTCTCCCTTTATCCTCATGTCAATTGGCTCACAACCACACAGTCGTTGAGGTCTCTTGTAACCATTTTCATTGATCTGACTATCTGTTGTTGCGACAAGGACGAGTTCCGGCTCTTCAGACTCAGGGAGAAAGTTGGTTCAGGAACTTCTTGGCTGAATAATTGACAAATATTAAAAACCCACATTTCCTTCCTTCATTTATGTTCATTCTGCGACTTGTTATCTGGCATAAGACCAAACAGTGGTTGAAGTCTCTTGTTGTCAATTTCAATGATCTGAGCTTCTGGTGTTACGACAGGATGACACTCCGGTGCATCAGACTCAGTGAGGAAGTTGGTTCATGAACTTCTTGGCTGTATAATTAACAATGTCATGGAATGAATTATAAATCTATTTATTCCTCTCCTTCATTAATATATTTATTTCATGAATTATTAACGAACATAATACTAAAGTCATTGGAGTTTCTGGTTTCACTTTCATTGATCTGACTATCTGTTGGTGCGACAAGGACGAGTTCCGGCTCATCAGACTCAGGCAGAAAGTTGGATCTAGAACTTCTTGACTGAATTAATAACAAATATCATGAAATAGATATTAGAGTTACCCTTCCGAAAATGATCCAACTTGGAGATTACACTACTTAGATTAAATTAAAATATCTGCAAGGTTTGGGTTTGTGATATAAATAACTTTATTCAAGATTGTGGAATTTATTGTTAGCTTTATTTATTCTTACAATCTCACCATATTCCATCCTCTACTTATCTTTATAAACTTATTTACTTACAAAGTATTTTTATTTTATCATTATTATTCAGTACTAACACTTGGGTGTTGGATTGGTGAATCCTGGAGAGAGAAATTCAAAAAAAATTGAAAGGATGTCTCTCACATGACTAGGGCGAGGATAGGGGCCCTACTCACACCCATTTTTATAAATTTCCGATTCATTTTAATTTATCAAATCCATTTCAACAGTTCTTTATTACATCTTATTATATATTGTATGTATTTATTATATATTTTTATTACTATAATAATTTACATTGCATTCTTAAAACATTCTTTGTTTCTTATCTTTGTCACATACCTCGGAAAAGAACTTGGTTACTATGCAACACAACGAAGAGTCCTACCCAACCTTAGACGATCACGCCAAATAAATATTGTATTTTTTATTGGTAAATCTTTATATTGTGCCAATTACAATTTCTCATTCTGTAGTTTATAACTGAAGGTTTTATATATATTTTGAATAGGAATAAAGTTGACAGATATATGTTAGGTTTTATATTATATTTATGTATCTATTTCAAATTTTTATTTATGACATTCCCTTATATGATCAGAGAGCAGAGAAGGAAGGGGTGGTCGTTACACCATGTTGACACCCCAGTTGACACCCATAATGTGTCCACAAGACTTGATTAAACCACAACTGAAACAAATACTAGGCAAGCGTAAGTTTTGGAAAATAACGAAGTATCCCGTATACAGAAAAAAAATTATAACAAAAATATCTTATAAACAAATTGAAATACAATAGGCAAACTACACAATAGTTAATCACAAAATTATTATTCAAATCATAATAAAATACGTGTTTATCATCCAGTTATGTCATATTTCTTTTGTTTCCTAATATAATAGCAAATATAAATGTGCATTATAAGTAATATTTATATACAACAGTGGTGCCGATTCTGTTTCCACAAAATAAACTTAACTAGACTAAACTTGAACTAAATTAAGTTTATTCTTGTTTGCTATTCAGAAAACGAAGGACTAGACCAAAATTTAGTTTGACAGGACTATAATTATTTTAGTTACTCAATTTAGTTCAGGCTGCACATTTGGTATTCTGTTGCACCTATTTTACATCAAATTCTGACTAAAATTAGAATTGTCAAACTAAAAGAAATGTCCCAAAATGCAAGGAGTCTGGGCCAGGTCTTTGTACACTTCATCAAAAAATAGTTTAAGATGCTAAGAACACTTTTTGATTGTTAAATTGTTATTAAAACACTTCGTTTATTGGTAGGAAATGAAATTGAGCATTATTAGTGTGCAATACAAACAAAAAACATCATGGCGGAAAAAATGTCATTTTGACAGCTAAGGTTTACTTACATCTTTTAGTTTTGTGTATCCAGTAGTATCGATGGCTGGTTGGTTGAATTGAATTGTTATGTGTATTTTTAGCTTAGTTAACAGTTGTTAACCGAAAGAAAGAATTCAAGCGCAACGAACAATCATGTGTGTTTGATTGTTCGTTGACAACTATCAATGTGATGTGAGTGAATTGTGCTGTGAGTGAAGTGGCTGTCCCCTCTGCTTAGTGAAGTAACTTCACTTGACAACTTCCGCCATAGAAAAGACTCATTGTCAATGTTGCCCGCTAAAACGAACACAAATAATGTTGACTTTTTTATTTTCTTACCATCTAACTACTAATTAAATCAAATTATTTGTATTTTTCCCATAATTACTATTTATTTGTCAATTTTTTTTAATGGTGTACAAAGACCTAGCCCAGGTTGGGACATTTCTTTTAATCTACATGTCGAGAGGTGTGGAATAAACTAAACTGCGTAAAAAAGTATCGCGACGAACGTGTAATTCTGGTGTAATTTGTTGTAAAGATGGAAGATTTTATAGTTTCGGCATTTATTAGTTCCTACGAAAGGTCACTGCAACATATATCGTAAAATAATACTGCGTAGCACTATCGCAGCTACCAGAGTTTACATATTGTTTCTTGCTTTTAGGAATTATTACGAGCGCATGCGACTGCGGGAAATCCGGGACAAATCGAATCCGATGGAGATACCCGATGTAAAATTTAAAAAAATATTCCGCATTCCAAAAACGGGGGCAGTTTATTTGTTCCAAGCTTTAGACAGTCCTGCCCTCAACGAAGGCCATATTCCGAAAGAAATTAAGGTAAAACCTTTTTAATGTGGTTACAAACGCAGTAGATAAGCTGAAATTTGTTTCAAAATCCAACCTACTTACGAAATAATTTCAGATATTAGCCACCCTGAATTTCTTCGCGCAAGGGAGCTACCAGACTCCTGTTGGCCAAGATAACCTATTGGGGTTATCCCAGCTTACTGTAAGCAGGTGTATTGAGGCAGTAACTGGGGAGGTCAATAAAAATTTGACACCCATTTATATCAAATTTCCCATGACGGAGTCTGAGAAAATGGCAGCAAAGGCAAAGTAAGTGAACATTTATTAATATTTTTTAAGCCTCCAGAGTCATTTTGCATAGATTTATTTTAACATTGCTAATAATAAACCATATGTTTTAACATTAACAGCCAATTCAGTGTGTGGTTCCTATAGTGAGGCATCTAGGCTACTTTGTTTTAGTAAATAAACTTGTGTTGTATTTGTCCATAATTTGTGTAAGTAAATAAAACTAATTTCAGGTTTCAACAACTTTTTGGTATGCCAAATACTCTAGGAGCAGTAGATGGAACACACATACCTGTGATTCAACCTTCAAAAAATCACCCTACTGCTCCTGGTAACCTGTTCTATAACAGAAAAGGATTTTACAGTATTAACTGCCAGATTGTAAGTGGTCTATATAGGTGTCTACTGATCTACAAAACATGACATGAAACATGAAAAAAAAACTCTTAACCTGCTTCAGATTTGCAGCGCGACAGGGTATATTATTGGGGTGAATCCCAATTTCCCAGGATCCACTCATGATGCTGCTGTGTGGCGGGCATCAAGTCTATAGAACCCTGCGAGATCAGTATGTGCAGGGTTGCGGTGAGCAATTGTTGTTGGGTAAATATTTATTTTGTAAAGTTCTTTGTTTTAAACATTTCTGTGATAAATAATAAAGAATTTATCTCTTGAAAACTATGAAACTTTCAAGAATAAATAATACCAACCAGGCACAATAGTTTGTATGTATGGGCTTTAGTATGCTCTGCAGGATTTTTGTCTATCAAGTAATAAGTACTTTTTTCTGCAGGAGATAAAGGGTATCCACTCCAGCCATGGCTCATGACGCCAGTCGCTGCGCCTACAAGCCCTGCAGAAGAATCGTATAATGTGCACCATGCTCAAGCCAGAAATGTAGTGGAACTGTGCCATGGCCGACTAAAAAATGTATTTAGGTGCCTACACCGACATAGAAGCCTCCACTACAAACCTGAAAAGGCTGCCAAAATAATTGTGTCGTGTTGCACACTATACAACATGTTTATCACTGATTTTTCAGGTTTGAAGAACTCGCTAAAGTTTATTTCCAAAAAGTATAAAAACATCTTTTCTTCCGACAATATAGTTGACCACCGAGTTTGTTTAATAACTACTGTGAATGCCATGGTCTTACTTGTGATATATTTTCTGTTATATGGTATATAATTTTCTGTTTTACAGATGATAGTGTTGAAGAAACAAATGAAGAAGAAATTGATAGTGTAGGGGGAGATGTTGAGACAGACTTTTATGCTGAAGCTTGCCGAATAAGAGAATCTCTCATAAGAACTTATTTTTAATTTTAATAATGAATAAAACTATATTTTTAATTATCAGTGTTTTAATTAAAATCAACAAATCATAAACATACACAACAAAAAAATCAACAATTATAACAACAATGAGATCAAATTTACGAAAAATCAAATCAATATTTGGGCCAATTTAACACGGAGCATGGGAGAGCAGACTGAAGAAAATAAGCCTTGCCTCAAAGAAAATAACAGAATACTAAAGGTAGCAGAAACATAAAAACAATACACAAGAAATTTTTTCTCATAAAGTCCCCTGTGTATTGTTTTCATTTTCTGCTGCATAGCACACAGGCAGACCAACACTTCTTATAGCAGAAGCTAAAATTTCTGCTGCCTGCACAATGCTCTCCCTTAGCATTCTGTTATTTTCATTGAGGGCAGTTATTATTGCGGTGTGTGCAGGTGGATGCATGCGCATAAGCCGGCGTCTGGGACGGACCCTCCTGCCTCTTACTGCTGGTGGTGGCTCAGGTGTTTCACCTTCAGCCTGCTCGGCGGTGTTGGCCTCCACAGAGGGCAGCATGTTAAGCACTGGTGGTGTAGGGCTGTCGGGAATCCCCTGAAAACAAGCATAATTTTAATAAATTATAATACTCACTAAAGGCAACTTATAGGTTGTTCATATAATAATTACATAAAACATTTGTTAATGTGCTAGTACAACTGTAAAAATTGATTGGGAACACACCACTTCTTCGTTTGCGAAGCCGTATACTGAAGCAGTTCCAACAACATCAAGAACTCTGTTGTCGACGTCAGTTAAAACTGCTCCAGCCGGGCCGCCACCTGTCGCATTGATGGAGTCCCGTACTTTTCGCGCTTTTGTGCGAGTTTTTACAAGCCAAACGCCCCACACCTAAACAAGAAACGAACTTTAGCTTTGAAATATAAGCAATTGTGCAAGTTAGATTGTCAAGAGCACATATAACGTGTGTACTTTTAAAACAGAACTTACATGCTGCCACTGCTGTGCAGTCCGGCTGCATCCCAGGCTATTTAGCTCCGTGGCTAAATTGGCCTAAAACGCTACAGCCCGTCGGTCAGCCTGATTCCCTGAAACAGTTTGTAAAATCGAATTTTTATTGAGGTTTCTTTACTGTTTATAAAGAAAAATTTACCGAATGGTTCTTGTACAAACTTTTGATGAAAACAAGAACAAACAAAAACAATCGAATGAAACTTACCCCGCACCAACTCTATATTTGCATGGACTTTCTCTAACAGCACCTCGCGTTGACGCTTGTTGGCCCTTTTTCTTGATTCCATACTCAAGAAAATAATATTAAATAAATAAATAATAACGGCAGCAGTGCGAAGCACGTAAAACACCAAAATCCGGCACAACAAATCTGTTCACTTCAATCAAATTATCAACGTCAACCGTAATTTTCTTTTTTAATTTTGGCAAAATTTATAGACTTTAGTGATCAATCGTTCATTTTTATCTAATGAACACACTTCTTTACGTAACTTTTTGGAAAATGGTGGCAACACCTGAACATTTAATTTAGAAACGTCAAAATCAATTTAGTCCTGCCATTTCATAAACTAAATTTAGTTCGAAGTTAAAAACAGAATAACAATTTGACCAAATTAAACTAAATTTGAAAAGTTTTAGTTATAGTTTAGTTTAATCGGTTTTCGGACAGAATTAGCATCAGTGTTGACAAATCAACAAAGAAAATAAACTATGAGGCCCATAGCAAGTACAAACTACGATAGAGACGTATGAGATCGTGATTTTTAAAGTTATAAAATCTTTACGGTTGTTTTAGTAAAGTTTGTAGCCATTTATAAAGCCGTGTAGAAAACATTAAGATTTTGTCAGAAACTGCTGGCTGCCTTCATAAAGCAAGCTAACGTGAGGTATTCGGTATATAAGTAAACATTTAAATCTGACAATTGCCAATGTTCTCCAGTTACAAAGCTTGTATGAAATCTAGAAACCTTTCTTTATAATATGTCAGCAACTTTTCTTCAAAATAGGTTTCATTCAATTATATAGTTTCACTTCATATAACATGTATGTACGAAAGATGGTTTATTCATCTACTTTTGTAACATAGTTTATGAGGTTGGAAAAAAAATATAAACAACAGAATTAAAGACCATAAAAAATTTTCATGACATGTGATTCCCGGATTCGAGCCCCTGGGACCTACTAAAAGTGTTCTCCGATGTATAGTGAGTACCACGTTGCATAATCCGGTATTTTACTACTAACCGACTGTTCCACGTCGAAGTAAAACATCATAAGGATGCCCATGAACATAAGAAATTATTTCAAAACTACGTGTGAATTCTGCCAACCCACAGTAGGCAAGCGTGGTGGACTATAAATTGCCTGAAACTATCACCTTAGTAGTATAGTAGTAGTAATATTATTAAGGCTGTCGTGTGATATATAAAATAGCAAAAATATACTTGTCTTAAAAGTATGTTCCTAAAAATAAAGAAACGTTTTTGAATGGTTATTGCAGTCCTGCCAATAATGGCAAGGGGAAATAATTTTTATTTCTTAAATTTTTAATACTTTAATTTTTTTGAGATTGATAGTTTATTGCCTATTTTAATAACGTTAATGTGCAGCAAATATAAAGTTTCTTTTTGTCCGTTAATTTAAAAGAAAAGGGTAGATTTTTAGATACCATTAACAAATACAGGCCAAAATCTATATATTTTACATATATCCAGTGAACAAGGCTAGGATATTATCTAGGTAAAGCTTGTAACGGAGAGTAACATTGAAAATATTTTATACATTGACTAGCTATTGTATACAATATCTGAATTATACAAATTGCCGGTAACATAACCAAAACGTAGAAGGGCGCGTCT
Organism: Marasmarcha lunaedactyla; assembly: GCA_923062675.1. Taxonomy (NCBI): domain Eukaryota; kingdom Metazoa; phylum Arthropoda; class Insecta; order Lepidoptera; family Pterophoridae; genus Marasmarcha; species Marasmarcha lunaedactyla. Next base: position 6,819,147 of record OV281344.1, read on the forward strand.
GTACTTTACTATTTATGATTACTATTTACTATTATTACTTACTATTTATTACCTACTCCGACACGCGTCAGATACAATACAGATACTTTTTATTTAGCTACAATTTCTCAAGGATAGTTTTAATTTCTAACTACTTTCTTATTTACCGTACCTACGTATATAGTAAATATACTGTTATAGTATTCGAATACTGCAGTAACAACTCCATCTCAAGATAAAGAGCTGCACAAAGCAGGTCTCATATTTGTTTTATGTCAGTTATTTTACTATTGAGGTTTAATTAAGATTTATATGGATTCAGTTTTACTGCAAGTAATTCATTTGTTACTGATAACGATACGTCTACTGCAAACAAATGTTTAAAAACATAAATTTATACTGGTATAAGGCAGATGAAGAGTTTGTTCGAGCGCTCATCGCCTGATTTTTAAGAAGATTATGTTTATGTTTAATAGAATAACTTTGGAGCAACCCTTTAGACTTAAGGGGTTTTCAGAAGGACATTAGTGTCAAATCGAGGACACTTTGAGTACCCCAGCCCCTTTTCCAGAGGTCCGCGTTTGAAGCCTGGTGTGGACGTAGGTACATTAATTTGTTGGATATAGATGTTAACGTGAACTATTTTATTCGTTGTAAGCTACCCATAACATAAGAATTCCGTAAGTACTTTGGATTCATTTATTCGGCGTTTTTGTATATGTAGTAGTGTATGATTGATCCCTACAATACTAACCTAAACGAAAATGCTAGCTCGCAATGGTCTCTTTGAACTTCAAGTTATTTTAAATTTAAATTTTAAAAAGATCAAGCCCAGGATTCGTCAAAGTTTTATTTAGAGATACATCAAATAAATAAGATAGATTAGTCATTGGTTCGGAGAACAAAATATTTTGATATTTTAATTTTTCTTTAAATAAGTAATGTAGGATATTGTTATGAATACCATTAGACTACAAAGCAGCTGCGTGGATCGGGGTTAAATTAGGTATACAGTTAGATAAAGGTCTTTTAACAACTAGGATAGGCTAACTTGTTTATTCACGTGTAAATATTTACATGTAGCATCTACGGTAAAGTCAAGTCTTTATATTTTAGATACATTTTTTTGTTTTATGCTAGCCACACACTACCAGGTAGTTTTATTCAAGGTTTATTAAACATGTAGGTCTATTCTACCAAATTTCGACTATTCAAGGAACGGCGATAGCTCGCAGGCCGTAGTTTGCTCGTCCCTGTTCTAATATAGGCTTATTAAACCTGACATTATAACAGATTTAGGAATTTTTACCTGTCGAGCAAAAACTAAAATAAAATAATTGCAATTAAACAGACTAAAATTTCAATAAACTACATATATCGTAATTACCGAAGTAATGAAATGACGAAATAAAGCGAATTAATATTTTCAAACTGAGGCGTGACTATAATGTATAAAATATATTTTATCTACTGAGGCTTTTAGCTGTTTATTTGCTTATATTAATAAAATGTATTTATTTATTTATAAATTTAACAATTTATGTACACACATTAGAAAATATAAAAAATAAACTAAAAATAAGTGAAAGATAGTGTACAAAGGCACAGCTTATTTCTAAAAGAAATTTATGTATTGCTACCATAAAGCAAAGTTTAAACCCTCACATTTAGATGTTATCCTAGTCAACATAAGAACTTAATTATTGGACATCTAAAATATTAATAATATCCCTGTCATCACGAGAAACCCTGTTGATATGAATGTTAGTAAATGTGCATATCCTGAAACCTTGTTATCCCGAAACCTCGAGAATAGGAATTTACACGAACCAAGTCGCGGTCAAATAAACTGATTTTCATTCATTAAAAAATGGCACGCATGAGTAGAGTCCTGAAGACGAGAAGAAGTGTTTCAACGTTTGTATATTTATCAAATTATATTGCTTTTATAGTAAGATCTAAAGGAGCAATATTTGGGCTTTGCTTGGTTACTATAAAAGAACTCTGTTGAAGAGCAATGGTCTGCCTATGAAACATCCAAGCTGGTTCGATCCTCCAGGGGACATGTCTTTATTATCTATGTATTATGAAGTTCATATTTCCAGTTCACAGTTTGTTTATCAATAACACAAGATTTTGTTTCTGTAAAGCTGAACAGACGATGCGTTTTCTTAGAACCGTAATATAAAATAATTCAAATTATTCACACAACTTCCATTCCAAACATAGCACACATTCAACTGTAACTATGTTTGTTTGTTTAGTATTGTCAAATGATAACTATAATTTTAATTCATAAAATTATAATTTAAAAATATTAAATTCGAATTACCTTGACTTTCGACATGTCGACAAACTGCGCCAATTACATTTGAACGTCACAATCACAATTGGGATGGCAGGACTCAAGCGTTCACTTAGATCAGATTAAATATTTAAAAAAAGAAAAATCAAATAAGGAACACCTCTTTAAATTAGGAATGACGTTAGTATAAATCGCGTGTTCTCGCGGTAACTTGAAATTTTTTCTAACGTTTGTTTCATAGGTTATGAATTACGCGGAAAGGACGTCTAGCCCAGACGGTGATAAAATTGTCACTGCTCTTGTCGTCTGATCTACAGCAGCCATCTAATGTGATTTGACAATGAGATAGAATACGTTTATTGTACGTAATGAAAGTGAAAAATTGAGAGCGAAAGTTAAACTAAATGTTTTTAAACTCTGTTTTGGCAATTGGTATTGCCAAATTTGGAATAAAATAAAACGATATACCTGGTATGTATCAACATTGCTGACGAAAATTAACGTAGTATAGTATTGTTTTGGCGGTAGACGCAAGAGTTGGTTAACCTGTAGTTTAGTAACGTGGTTTGACGAGTGATAAGCTAAAATGGCATCGTCTTTGAGAATTGATAATGACATAAACTCAAGGGAGTCTTTCAGTGATGTTTGTTTTGAAAACTCTTCCGTCTTTTGTTTTTTTTTTTATTAATTTTAAAATAGCGCTAAATCTGTAGGCAAGGTGGTAGCAATCTTAACAGATTGGATTCTAGTTTAGTAAATTTAGATAAATTTATATTCAAATTACATAAAAGACTTGCCCCCAGCTCGCATCATCTATCTCTAACTTTACTTTCTTTAGGACAAGCAATGTTACAACGATGCCGCGGCCGCATAAGGCGAAGCGACCTTGCATTTCATTAATTTATTACCTAAATGACATGACAGCCCAAATAAGGATTAACATTCTATTGTTAATACGGCAGAGTGTGTACCTCTTGGTGAGTATAAAGAAGTTACAGACAATATTCCTTGTCTTGTAAATAAAAGTTATATTGGAAGAAGAGCTTCGACAATATCATTATAGTTTATATATTTTCATAACTCAAACTCATATTGATTAGTTTATATAATGATTCTATTATTTACCTGGCAATGTCATAAACCATAGGACAACGTAATTTTTTTACCTAGCAAATAGTTCGCACTACGGCATCCACCATGTTTGTCATCACCATATCGCTTCCCGGCAAGTATAGTGTCACAACACAAAAATAGCTGTTTCGAGAAAATGCAACTTTAATAGCTTTTTGTTTAATCATACGTCAATAAATTTAAAACTATTGTAGTCAGATAAATGAAATTTTATGTACAAATAGGTTATTTATATGTTTATTATAGGGCTGAGAATTAAGGAAAAAACTTATTTTTTTTTTAAAGTAACTTTTAACAAACTTGTAATTAAATGTATATTATGACTCTTTTCTCGGTAAAAATTTGTGAGTTTCAGAAATAATACACATTTTGATGTATCCAATCACCAGTACTTTTATTATAAAAAATCTTCAAACTTAATTAAAAATAAAGAAAAAATAACCAAATTATAAACTTCTATAAAAAAAACATCAAAACCAACTTCTGGATATACCTAAATTAGTACTTTTGCCCTAATTACAATCAGTCTTACTCAGTTTCTGGCCGTTAGCAATATAAAATTTAATCTTATAACTAAAATGAGGTTATTATCCATAACATATAATATGCAATCATCATTATTACTTTTATTAGTAAATTGACTTTAAACATACCTACAATAAGAAAAAGGAACTTATTTTTTAACATATTTTTAACACGACAGTCATGACTTTTTAACAAACATTTAAAAAAAAAGAAAAATTACAAAACAAACTCCTTTGGAGATAATAATAATCTTTTTTTACGTGAATTATTCACGTCAAAACTATTATTATAAAAAATATAAATTACTTACTTCAGAGGCTTATAAAAAGATTCATAAAAATGGGGAATGTGATTATTTTGTAACAAATCTAATAGATCCTTTATTTTATTTTCTTTGAGTTTCGGTTTAGATCGGTACGCGAGTTTGAGGGAAATCGAACCAAGATTTTTTTTTCGCGTTAATACGGTTTCAGAGAACTGATCATCTTTATAAGAGACTTTATATAGCAACTTAGCAGGATCGTCCTGTAACAGTTTAAAAATCTTCACCTCAAAAATTTTAAATGATCTTGCTGTAGTTAACCCAATATCCTCGGACAGACGCTTCAATGAATAAAAATCACAAGATGACATTTCTGTCACGGTATAGGGTGTGCCTTTTTTTTGCTCATTTTATAGCTTCAACGTACTGACTGGGTACATAAATTGGACCTAACTTGAGTCTTCTTTGTATTTGCTTTTGGATTGTTGAATGGACAGAGTCAGCTTCATTTTGTGTATGTCCGGTAATCAGGTACTTGTGTGTTATAGATTTTATTTTAGGAAATTTTAGCAGCGCATATAGATAAATAGAAATTATAAATCTGTTTTTATTCTGACCGCAACAATTGTCAGAATAGAATGTTAGATCTAATACCGGTCCATCGTGATTTACTACACTATTTTCAATAAACTAAACAAACAAGATCCGATTTCATCAGCTCCGCGGTTTGCTTCTCCCTCATGCCAATAGAAACAGTCGGTTTTATCATCACATATTTGAGACACAGTAAAATTTAAGTTTTATGCAGAAAAAAGGACAGAACACAACATATAACTTGTGATAATTATAATAGTTCACAATAAAAACGTCATCACATGTATTGGGTTTTTATTACATTCTTTAAAACACGAACAGTAAAAATCAGAAACAGTAAAAAAAAGAGACTTATTACAGGTTATGTCGGTTTTTTGTATAAAGTGCAAATTTTTACAACGCTTTTTCGTCAACAATACAGTCATGACACAGTTTGTGTCGCCTTTTTCATATTGATTCTAATATTTAAACATAAAATTTACCGATAAAAAGTCACATTACACGTTTAAAACACTTTTCTGGCGACACTTTACACGTCTTCTCTGTCTTAACACAAATGTGACACTGTTCGCGCCGGTGATCGGAGCGAAACAGCTCCGTGAAAAAGAGAATTAAGTGTCATCTAGTGGTAACCATTCGCAACATAAAAACGATGTTTTTGCAGCCGAACAAATGAAATACGCGCTATTTAATTCTGTGATTATGTCATTTTGTACCTAATATGTGTTGTGACACTATTCTTGCCGGGAAGCGATATATGTCTTGACAACCTAGTCGCTAAGTGGTTAGTAGCCCTGCCCCATACTCCGGAGTTCCTAGGTTGAGAGTCCTGGCCGGGACTCATTACTAATTAATTTCTATTATGAACATAGACGTTTGTTCTCGGGTCATTGCTGTTGATATTTATATATGTATGTTTTTTCTGGGTTCCCCCCGGTTTGCTGTTTGATAATCCACAACACAAAGTCTGCTTACTATGCGGCCATACAGTTGGTGAGTAGGTATGTTTGGGGATTTATTATTATATTTAGACTATCATCCAGTAATGTCTAAAAAGCAAACTTGTAGAGCGCTTTGACCACTGGCCATGATATGAATTTCCTTCCTACGTTTAGCCAAAAGAGGTTCACGAGTTGCACGAACGGCAGGGCAAGGCCCCACAACAGCGGGCAGTAGGCTCGAGGACTTGTATCCAATGTTGTAAATAAAATAAAAGTAAAAAAATAATCCGTGGATTACACTGCGCTCGGACTGCGGCGCATCCATTGCTGTAACAATTATTTATGTTAGACGGTAAAGCAAATATCATGTTACGAATAATTAATGACGTTAAAATTTTATCTTAGCTATAGCATTAAATACCGAGTTATTTGGACCGGGAGTAGATCAGAGCGAAACGGAACGAAGCTGCTTTGAGCCGGGTACGACCAGTCAAATCAATCTCTTGGAGAAACCATACGTCATGATGTATATTAAAAGAGCAGCGATTCTATAACCTTCTCTGCTCAAATCTGAAAATTCGGAAGTAGATAAAGTAGCTTTAATTGTCCAAGTCCACCCTCAAGCGTTGCACCGCACCGCCTGGCTACCCTCCGCTTCGCTGCATTCCGCTTGACACCCGCGCCTGCTGGGGTCCGTTCTGCCCAGCTCGGGGCCAAGTGTCCAAATATTTTATTTGTAAGTCTGCTTAACTCCACTCCACTCTAATTCTGCTGTTTCCGCGGACGCGGAGTTTAGTGGAAACTCAGCCTAATATTAAAAGAATTTTCAAAATCTGAGGAGTATTTCTAGTGTTCATCGATTACATATAAGTTAACAAAAAATATTTCTATTATATAATAATAGCATAGATAAAGGTTCGAAAACGCCAGCGACACATCTAACACGTGGTACATGGCTTCAGTTTTCTTTGGCCATTCATCGAAGGAGATATCACAGAGTGCTATGACACGAGAGTCTTATTGTGTAATGATGGTTGGCTTCAGTAGCACCTCTGTTCCTGAGCTTCATTAATGAGTCAAATAAAAGTGAATTAAATATAATTATGTATAGCGATAAACTTGGTAAGAACATGGGATTGCAACTTACTCTCAGTGTGGGGGGGGGGTGTTGGGGGTTCATTGACTGTTTCTTCCTTTTAGCCGGAAGATAATTACGTAAACTGACAGTCACTACGTTAAATTAAGAAGGACGGTAGTTATTGCCCAAGACGAAGTCGTAAGCAAAAAAAATAATTACTTTATGTGGTTGACTTTGGTTAAAGTAAAAAAGCGGTATATAGGTGCCAAGCTCCTGACACATGGACCTCATAACCCTTGTGGCCGTCGCCTGATTTGACTTATGGCCGGTTTACACGCGTTAAGTGGTTAAAGTTGGTAACTAAATTTTAACTAAATTTTAAGTTAAAAGTTGCGTGTAAACAGTCAGTTAAGTGACAAGTGGTAACTTAAAATTTAGTACGCAAGTGATTAAGTAGATTAGGATTCGTTCTATTTTTCGTATAAGTGGGTGGGCGGGGCTTCTCAATTAACAACTGCGGGTTGGCAGACTTACCAACTCAGGGTTGGTGTCAGATAATTGTAGGCCATCACGCCAACTGCGGGTTGGCAGAGTTACCAACTCAGGGGTGGTGTCAGATAATTGTAGGCCATCACGCCAACTGCGGGTTGGCAGACTTACCAACTCAGGGGTGGTGTCAGATAATTGTGGCCATAATGCCAACTGTGGGTTGGCAGACTTACCAACTCAGGGTTGGTGTCAGACAATTGTAGGCCATCACGCCAACTGCGGGTTGGCAGACTTACCAACTCAGGGGTGGTGTCAGATAATTGTGGCCATCACGCCAACTGCGGGTTGGCAGACTTACCAACACAAAGGGTGGTGTCGTCGACCGGTCGACGGTCGATCGATTGGTGAACACCCTTAAATATTCTTCCACAAATTTTAAAGTAGAAACCCAACTCTACTCCATTATAAAAAAAACGATTAAATGCAACATAAATACGAGCTCTTGCCGCCACCAGCTTTGTCAACTTATGCACTGAACTAAAAACTCACGTTCAAACGTGTTAATTGAGAAGCCCCGCCCACCCACTTATACGAAAAATAGAACGAATCCTAATCTACTTAATCACTTGCGTACTAAATTTTAAGTTACCACTTGTCACTTAACCGACTGTTTACACGCAACTTTTAACTTAAAATTTAGTTAAAATTTAGTTACCAACTTAACCACTTAACGCGTGTAAACCAGCCATAAGTGCCGCAGCCGGCAAGCGCTGCATAGCCTACATACAGTCTAACCAGGTCTAAGTGCGAAGTCTAAGATTGACTTAGCGACAGACTTTTCGACAGACTGATTGACAGACTGGTCGCTAGACTGTTCGCTACACTTGTCGATAGACTGGTCGCTAAACAGGTCGATAGACTGTTCGCCAAACAGGTCGATAGACTGGTCGCTAGACTGGTCGATAGACTGTTCGCCAAACAGGTCGATAGACTGGTCGCTAGACTGGTGAATAGACTGGTCGCTATACAGGTCGATAGACGGGTCGCTAGACTGGTCGCTAAACAGGTCGACAGACTGGTCGCTAAACTGGTCGATAGACTGTTCGCCAAACAGGTCGATAGACTGGTTGCTAAACAGGTCGATAGACTGGTCGCTAGACTGGTCTATAGACAGGTCGATAGACGGGTCTCTAGACTGGTCGCTAAACAGGTCGATAGACTGGTCGCTAGACTGGTCGGTAGACTGGTCGCTAGACTGGTCGATAGACTGGTCGCTAGACTGGTCGATAGACTGGTCGCTAAACAGGTCGATAGACTGGTCGCTAGACTGGTCGCTAAACAGGTCGATAGACTGGTCGCTAGACTGGTCGATAGACTGGTCGCTAGACTGGTCTATAGACTGGTCGCTAGACTGGTCGATAGACTGGTCGCTAGACTGGTCGATAGACTGGTCGCTAAACAGGTCGATAGACTGGTCGCTAAACAGGTCGACAGACTGGTCGCTAAACTGGTCGATAGACTGTTCGCCAAACAGGTCGATAGACTGGTCGCTAGACTGGTCGATAGACTGGTCGCTAAGCAGGTCGATAGACTGGTTGCTAAACAGGTCGATAGACTGGTCGCTAGACTAGTCTATAGACTGGTCGCTAGACTGGTCAATAGACTGGTCGCTAGACAGGTCGATAGACGGGTCGCTAGACTGGTCGCTAAACAGGTCGATAGACTGGTCGCTAGACTGGTCGATAGACTGGTCGCTAGACTGGTCTATAGACTGGTCGCTAGACTGGTCGATAGACTGGTCGCTAAACAGGTCGATAGACTGGTCAATAGACTGGTCGCTAAACAGGTCGCTAAACAGGTCGACAGACTGGTCGCTAAACTGGTCGATAGTTTGTTTCAATCATTTTCGATCGTGATTTTCCAAATGAATTGTATCGCGACTGCAACTTAGGTTCACCGCAGATGGATTAACTTAACAAATTTTGTGTTACGCTCGTCGTTTTTTGCAACTTAGTATGATCCCAAGTTGTATCTGTTTTATTTTTTATTTATTTATTTGGATATCCAACAGCAAAACAATTAAATTAATTAAGCTAACAAACATGAATAATCTATAAAAGCTAATGACAGGATATCACATCATGGTAAAAATTTATAACAAACAAAATCTTGAAGTGGTCAGTGTTAATGCCGGACTGTGTTTGTGCAGTTGCTGCATGAGGTGTATAGTCGGATACATACAATTGAAAGGAATTATATTTTTGTAGTGTGATAATAGAGTTGAATAATAAATAATGGATTACTTAGTTTACAAATTTTATATCAGGGTTTGGCGTGGGCAAATATTGGCGAGGCATATGTCATGACGGGTGTAACGCAGACCTAATAAAGCTTGCGATTATCTCTGAAAGACATTTTACTTTTTCTACGTAACATACTATATAGGCGGCCTAAGGACTGAGCGCGAGGACTGAACCTAGAGGGACGCTAGCCTTTATGGGATGAGGCGCGGAAAGCGCGCCTTCATGTCTAAAACGAAACGTACGCTCTTTGAAAAGGGACGCTATTATTCTAACTAGGCGATCCGGTAATGCGACCGTTTTGTTACGCCGCGGATAAAAGCCGTCGAATATGTACTCGACAATTCGATGGACTTGCTGAGGGCAGGAGTGCTTAGCGTGAAAGCCGAACTGGTGGGGAATGATGAGGGGATCGCCATCCGTTGGAAACAGATGGTTCCGCATTCGAGAGAGTATGACTCTCTCGAGAAGTTTAGACATGGCCTTGAGGAGGCTGAGGGGTCTGTGATTAGCCGGGATATTCAGAGGTTTACCCGGCTTGGGAATACCTATGACTGTCGCTTCCTTCCAAGCTTTTGGAAAGTAGCTAAGAACGAAGCAGGCATTGAAAATGATAGCTAACAAGGTTAGCACCTGTTGAGGCAGGTGCTTAAGTGCGTGGTTGGAAATTTGCAAAACACATTATGTGCGGTTTACATGTATTAAGTAGTTAAGTTGGTAACTAAATTTTAACTAAATTTTAAGTTACTACATGTCACTTGTGTGTCCAAACGGATTAAGTAGTTAAGTTCATAAGTTCAATGAAGATGAGCAGTGATGAATGTCAAGGAATTCGTCAATTCTGTACTTAGATATAATGTTTTGAACGTGATTTTGGACAAATTTAGAGAAGAATTTGATTCGGAAATTAAAATCTTTGCAAGATTATGTATTTTTCTAAATTTCTTACGTCGACGGGTCGACGTCGATCGACGGACGATCGATTGGTGTGGTACCTTTACTAATTAGGTACCCTTAATAATCTCTAGAGGGATATCAGCCTCTCCCAACTCAAGGGTGGCGTCAGACTATTGTAGGCCATCACGCCAACTGCGGGTTGGCAAACTTACCAACTCAGGGTTGGTGTCAGACAATTGTAGGCCATCACGCCAACTGCGGGTTGGCAGACTTACCAACTCAGGGTTGGTGTCAGATAATTGTAGGCCATCACGCCAACTGCGGGTTGGCAGACTTACCAACTCAGGGGTGGTGTCAGATAATTGTAGCCATAATGCCAACTGTGGGTTGGCAGACTTACCAACTCAGGGTTGGTGTCAGACAATTGTAGGCCATCACGCCAACTGCGGGTTGGCAGACTTACCAACTCAGGGGTGGTGTCAGATAATTGTGGCCATCACGCCAACTGCGGGTTGGCAGACTTACCAACACAAGGGGTGGTGTCGTCGACCGGTCGACGGTCGATCGATTGGTGAACACCCTTAAATATTCTTCCACAAATTTTAAAGTAGAAACCCAACTCTACTCCATTATAAAAAAAACGATTAAATGCAAACATAAATACGAGCTCTTGCCGCCACCAGCTTTGTCAACTTATGCACTGAACTAAAAAATCACGTCCAAACGTGTTAATTGAGAAGCCCCGCCCACCCACTTATACGAAAAATAGAACGAATCCTAATCTACTTAATCACTTGCGTACTAAATTTTAAGTTACCACTTGTCACTTAACTGACTGTTTACACGCAACTTTTAACTTAAAATTTAGTTAAAATTTAGTTACCAACTTAACCACTTAACGCGTGTAAACCGGCCATAAGTCAAATCAGGCGACGGCCACAAGGGTTATGAGGTCCATGTGTCAGGAGCTTGGCACCTATATACCGCTTTTTTACTTTAACCAAAGTCAACCACATAAAGTAATTATTTTTTTTGCTTACGACTTCGTCTTGGGCAATAACTACCGTCCTTCTTAATTTAACGTAGTGACTGTCAGTTTACGTAATTATCTTCCGGCTAAAAGGAAGAAACAGTCAATGAACCCCCAACACCCCCCCCCCACACTGAGAGTAAGTTGCAATCCCATGTTCTTACCAAGTTTATCGCTATACATAATTATATACGCAAACGAAGCTAAGAACAAAAACTAGCCAATTATAAAAAGAAAATATTCAATATTCATAGCACTTTCGCCAAGAAACCCATCCATCCGCAGAAACGCATCCTGCGCTGCAATTACCGACTCAGCATATAATTCAGCCCAAGTGACGCGTGCGTTCCGCCCAGGCCTATCATTTGGACATTAAGTAGTTATTGCTATAAGTAGATGGAAAGTGTTGGGTTTCTATACATTTTCTTTTTTATTTAATATTATACTAAAATAATAATAATTTTGACAGGAGAACATTTTCAATGTAAGGAACCGCTATGAGCAAACAAATTGTGAACGTAATTATCTTTTTTTTTAAATACAGATTTATAAGACTGTTACTCGTAGCTAAATTGTTGCTGAATATCGTGTTTTAAATAAATAAAATATTGATGTAAATTGTAAATAAAAAATTTGGAACAACAAGATGAATTCTTGGAGTCAGTAATTTAATATGAATCCACAGCGAAAAACAAGGTTGCAAATGAACCTTTTTCGAAATGAATTTAATCGTTTTTTTTATAATGGAGTAGAGTTGGGTTTCTACTTTAAAATTTGTGGAAGAATATTTAAGGGTGTTCACCAATCGATCGACCGTCGACCGGTCGACGACACCACCCTTTGTGTTGGTAAGTCTGCCAACCCGCAGTTGGCGTGATGGCCACAATTATCTGACACCACCCCTGAGTTGGTAAGTCTGCCAACCCGCAGTTGGCGTGATGGCCTACAATTGTCTGACACCAACCCTGAGTTGGTAAGTCTGCCAACCCACAGTTGGCATTATGGCCACAATTATCTGACACCACCCCTGAGTTGGTAAGTCTGCCAACCCGCAGTTGGCGTGATGGCCTACAATTATCTGACACCACCCCTGAGTTGGTAACTCTGCCAACCCGCAGTTGGCGTGATGGCCTACAATTATCTGACACCAACCCTGAGTTGGTAAGTCTGCCAACCCGCAGTTGGCGTGATGGCCTACAATTGTCTGACACCAACCCTGAGTTGGTAAGTTTGCCAACCCGCAGTTGGCGTGATGGCCTACAATAGTCTGACGCCACCCTTGAGTTGGGAGAGGCTGATATCCCTCTAGAGATTATTAAGGGTACCTAATTAGTAAAGGTACCACACCAATCGATCGTCCGTCGATCGACGTCGACCCGTCGACGTAAGAAATTTAGAAAAATACATAATCTTGCAAAGATTTTAATTTCCGAATCAAATTCTTCTCTAAATTTGTCCAAAATCACGTTTAAAACATTATATCTAAGTACAGAATTGACGAATTCCTTGACATTCATCACTGCTCATCTTCATTGAACTTATGAACTTAACTACTTAATCCGTTTGGACACACAAGTGACATGTAGTAACTTAAAATTTAGTTAAAATTTAGTTACCAACTTAACTACTTAATACATGTAAACCGCACATTAGTCGTAATCCGACTGTCTCTGCGTGAAAGGAACCAAGTCGATGCGAACAAAGATATTGCAATACTTTGTCTCTTTCCTATTTTTATTAATGTAAAGTTTCATAAATGTAATATACTTGAGTTTGTGTGAGTACCAGATCCATTCCTCATGTACGACATGTAAGAACCTCACCTATATTCCGTTATTTTAATTTAATCAAAGATTCAGAGGAACTATTGACGTTATAAGTAATCTTCACTACAAATTAAATATACGCTATAAACTTTGTGATCAAATAGTAAATAGTTTTCTTTGAAGATAAGTAAATATTAAAAAGCAACCTCTGTTCTCTAAGTTTTGATTTGTAAGTGTTTGTTTCTTAGCTAATCCTCATTCACTTCCTTCTAATATGGTTGAGGAGGGCGATAACTCGTGAACGGGTGCCGTATGAGGGTGTTCGTCGTTTGGATACTTGAGGGAGGGGGAGACTTATCGAGCTAATAGATGCAGATAAGAATAATTGTGTATATATATAAAACACACTGTAGGTAAGTTTATGAGTGTTCCCCTTCACGGAAATCTTTAGTAAAAGGCGAAAGATTTGTACGTTTTGAAGGGAAACCGCGGGTGACCCTCTGGCGCGTTATTTCCATTCGTGTACTTCTTAAAAATAATTGTTCCCACTCGAATTGTGGTTTGTATTCACATCATGGCTTACACCAAGTAAATACAACACATGTGAGTATGTAGCTCGGTACGACCCGACCTTCTTAACTTTTCAGTAAAGTCTGTGTGTCTGACATTTAGTGGCTTAACAAATGTTTTAGTTCCAGTTTTTGCTACTGTAATGATACCTATTATAATAATAATCACAATAACAATGATAAAATAAAGAACAGACAATACTCTTTTCTTCGTTTCATGTCATAAGTAATATTTATGGTAAATAGTGTTTGAAAACCAGTTTAGTTTATTTCATTAAAGTGGTTACTGTAAAATGTTGTATGATTCCAAATATCTTATGTCATCATAGGTGAAAAATTTTTTTACATAATAGGTGAAGTCTTCTTTTTGTTCGTCTTCTTCGAGTACAACCTTACTTCGGCTTTTAAGAGGAATTAAGAGGCTGAGAGGAAAAAAACCGGCGGAAAAAAACTAAGTTTTAGCTCTCACATCGAAATTATTTTCTTTTAGATGAGACAGAAAATAATACTACATTCCATATTTAAACATTAATTTACAGACAAAGTGTATCGATAGTATATTGTAACCTGAAAAGTACTTGTAAAAGTTCTGTTAATTAAAACGCTTCAGATTATACGAGTATACCTACACAAGTTTTCTACGCAACCGACACCAAACAAACAATAGTCAATGTCACAATATAGGAACATACGAATACATACCGATTTCTTTAACCTAAGAACGTACGAAAACCAAAAATATTTACCATATTGCAAAACAACGTATATAAAATATGAAGCATGCTTCTTTGAAGCTCGCAAAAGTTAGGTCCCGAACAAACGACGCAGCACACCGCGATAATTTAGAACAAACAAATATAGGTACCTGAAGGAAAAACATCCATGGCACGTGAACATCGTCCACTTTCATAATAATTCATACCTAAATATGTATTGTACGTATTTTATGTGATAATTAATTGTAAACTAAACAACAAACATTATACTTCTGTTCCAATCAGCACATACCAGGACGACAATTCTCATTTTGAAGTTATTTATTAATTTAATTAACAGTTTTCGTAGACGTATATGAGAACAACATAAAATACCTTATTGACTAAATATGTACAAAGGTACGGCTTATTTCTAAAATCTCTTCCAGCCGACCTGTGAGAGGAGAGATCAAAAGAGAAAATAAAGAAAATTATCGAAATCGAGTAGGTGTTACTCAAAATTTTCTTCTGACGTTTGAACCTCAGTTGAGCATTTTGGTGACATTTTCATCCTTGACTTAAGGACTTTTCTCAGTGGAGCTGAAGAATCAAATCGAGGTTCCTCGGAACGCGCCTTAAGGTTTCCTCATTGCTTGTCAAATTCTTTTCAAAATGTGTTTGCCTTATTGAATGATAAATAAATTTTTTAATGAATTTTGGCTGTAAAAATAAAAGTAAGTGATCATTTGACATATAAACCTGACCAACATAAGCAACATGACTTCACTACTTGTACCATAATAGTACCCCTGTGTAAAGATAACATCACAAGGCTGATGCGTAGCTACAAATCTTAGTATTTTTAACGTCTGCCACTTTTTCGCATATCTAACTATACATAACTTCAACTACACATACAACATTTCAGTGATTATGTACTTGTTCAAGTCGCATTTTTTTTACTTCTTAGTTTTGAGAGTATTTAAACTGATAATAAGCGTGGTGGCTCGGACAGCCATGCAGAATTATTGAACACACATACTTATATGTATACAGACTGCTGCGGTTGCGGCTGTCTTCATATTATGTCGGTCATGTTCATTGACACAATAAGACTCTAAAAAATATTTTGCTATATGAACAAATGTGTGCAAAACAAAAACAACATAGATCTATGACATACTCGTATGAGTTTGGATCAACAATTAAAATATAAAACAGATTGACTTGATGAATGAGAAAAACACGCTATCAAGCAATTAGGTAATCAAACCGGTTTACTTTTGTTTGACAAAAACGTATGACAAAAGATCATTTTACAAACAACTTTAGAAAAACCACAAACAAACTTTCATTTCGCAAACATATTACTTTAAAAATAATAATTTGACAAAATACAGGTTTCGCAAATGTTTTACTTAGGAAACAATTTAATTGTCAAAATATTAATTGTAACATATACATACATTAATATATAACATCTCGTGTACAACCATAGTCGCTTTTCGTGAAAAGCTGGAAATGGTACTGAATTTGGTCCTGGCGCTTCGCCGGGTGCTGCCGCAAAACGCTCGCTTCGCTAGCTCGGCTCGCGCGTGTATTAACTACATACAAACCTTTTTTTTGACGCAGGAAAACCCTCATGGATACCCGACCCCAGCGGGGGCCGAAGTCGGGTTATGCCGGACTCGTACCGGCTAAAAACCTGTGGCTTCCGTCTGGACGCATGGAGTCGGGTTACGAGGAGCTTGCGCATTCGTTCGCGGCCCGACAGCATTGGCCAGCGCTCTATGCAGCGCCGGCGACGTCCCTGGACTGGAGGCGGGTTCCCCTGAACCCACCACCGAAGGCTCATGGGACTGCGGGAGAGGGAGGCTTTCGGCAATGAAAGCCGTTCTCCAGCGTTCCGTGGGAGGCGACGAAGCGGAAGGGACGATGTGTCATCTTCCCACGCCTTCTCCGTCGCCTCCTTCGCGAGCATTACGACCTCGCAGAAGGTTCGCACCGTCTGCCGCGATCTCTCACTCTCGACCATAGCGCGAACCACGCTCGGGAGCGAAATGTCGGCACCTAATACAGAGCCGAGCGCGTTGCGCTCCGCATCCCACGCCGGGCATACCTCCAGCGTGTGCTGGGCTTTTTGATTATATTATTTGGTATTAGTATTGGTTATTTGTTAATTTTAACGGATAATGAACTTATTTAAAAATGTGGCCTTGTAAGGTGCTTTAAAAAAAGTAGTTCCAGCGCCATCTGTTCAAAAGTTTGAAAACTAACGTAACTGCGTAATTAAATGTTAGCATAATAAACAGATGGCGCTGTTATCAAATATCCTGTGTGACAGCTGTCAACAATGACGCACACGTACGCCAGCCAGTGTGGTAATGGCCGCCACCTGTGTGGCTGACTTGTGTGGTGTCGGCTTTCGCTGTTGCGTTTACTGATTGGTTGTTTATTTACATTTCATTTCTAACCAATACAATATAATCGTTGCTGTAAAATAGTGACGATTACTAGTTTTATTTCAGAAATATAACTGATTAGTGTTGTAGTTTCGATTTCAGTGCTAATAATGTGCCGTTCTTCGATAAAGCTTAACTAAAATGAGAATGTGTGGTGCGATTCGTGCGGTGTCGTGAAGTTTTGTGTTGTTTGTGATTATTTGGATCTCCTGGCTAGATGCTGAGTTACAGGACCAACATGTGCAGCAGGCAGCATACTCAGGCGTGTTTAAACACGTCCCTGTCTATAAGACAGGAGATTCAGCGCTTTGAGAGCGTGCATCCTTCGATTTACGCGCTCTATGACTTAGTGGAGCTTGTTCCTGACCCATTGCTGGCTCAACAGATTCGGGATCACGTCGTGGCTATAGAAGGTAAGCCTGGGTACCGGTTCAATGTCACTTTCACAAGGCAGTGTTTACGAGAGCGGCGATGTTTCCCGTTTCTAAGGAGACCGAACGCTTGCTACGGCAGATCACGCTTGATAACCTATAAAGGAAACCCCAATCGATTTTATAGAAATGGTTTCTAGTCAAAATGCCGTTTTGTAGGTGGTTGTATTAAATTGACAGCTCTAAATTTGAACTGAACGTTGTCTTATCTAGAAAAGTAAGTATTTCCGCTAATTAAAACATTTGAGAGTTATCCATTTATTTTGTTTGTAACCTTTTGATTATGTATACCTATTCATAAATGTAAATAATCGAAATACAAACTCTAATCAGCATTACATTTTGAAACTAAGCGACTGGTTTATTTTCCTTAACATTTCTAGTACCTATTCATTTATACTTCGTATTTTAATTAATTGGGAACTGCATACATATAATGTAATAATAAAATCGTTAGAGCATGCTAGTAAATAAAAATATTTGTGTTCCAACTATAATTACCTAAATTATTTATCTCCATACAAAATAGAATAGTTTGCCTTAGTTACAGAAGTTATTAGTAAGCACAAATTAAAAAACCTCCGATGACTGCAAAAGGCTCACATAATTTTTAAACGGCTACTTTCCCCAATATGGCTCTCTCAATTAAGTCAGCTTTTAAAACCGCATCAAAATTGGTCTACTCATATGGGAGTTAAAATGCGACAGAGAGAAGACAGACGACACACGTTAAACATATTACAATCTTTTTGCGTTTCGCGTTAATCGTCTGTGAATTTTTGTCAAGCGCATTCGAATATGATTTTGTCCTCTTAAACTTAGCATTATTAATAATTCCTGTAGGTACGGTAACTATAGGTACAGTCGGGGAACTTGAAGCACGCTCAGATTCGCATTCGGATCTCCCGCAGCGCTGTCGCCCCTTTGTATGTGGAGCGCCTTCATAAGACCGACAAACTTGCAAGTGATTCTCGCCTGAGCCGAGCCGTCTTCTCCGCCTGTACTTACTAATTACCCAAAGAGTACTTACATCTATGATTGTCGATTGCGAAATTTTTTTAATAGTTTTAGTACTATTTAAAAGTTTTTTGACAAGTACGTAACTTAGTAATACGGCTCATTCGCCATTTGATACAAAATTGATATTTTTTTGAAAGACGGAATTACTTAAAACTATTTTAGAATATTCTGGAATAGTCGATATTTCTACCACAAGTCTATAGAGTTTCCCGCATTTATTGCCTACAAGCTTATAGGCTCCGCCTGAACTGCTCGCCTTTGTACGAAAATCTAATCTGGGTGTAAGTCTTGTACTTGAAACGTTCGTTTGACCATATTGAGGTCGGCTAGTCGGTTCTCTCTCGATGAGATTACTTCACGGAAAGATATTAATATTCGGCATGATTATAAGTAAAAAATGTACCTACTGGTCGTGAAGTTTGTCTCCAAGTCTTTCGTGTTAAGGCTTCTGCGGAAACTGTAGTAGAGTCGTTTGTTATAGAATCCCTTCAGGCTAGTATGTAATCATGACATGATACCAAATACATGTTATTTTCAGTAATTATTTGTAACAAAAGTATCGAATGTACATGTCATTTTGAGAATGAAGCATAAATCACTTGCCTGCCTACGATTGCCTTGCCTTGCCTTAGTTAATGCAAAGTTAGGTAACTAACTTTGTTTCTTAATGTTTTTGTTCTTTGTTGCATCAGGCAATCTCGTCTGAAAACACGATCTCATCTATGAGATGCTCACGAACGCCAAAGTTTCCCCACCATATAGGTAACTAATTATCTTATTTTACAACCCAGCGTCATAAACGACATTAAAGAATCCTACAATATCATCTACAATGAAACGAATAGTAAAGGTTTTGCCTTAACTTTAGGTTTAATGTATGAAATTTAATTGGCCGTAGATATTGTAGTTTAAGTGTATAATTGTTATGCCTGCGAGCACCTGTAAAGTCTGCATGAGAAGACCTTTATACAATGGTTATAGACCTGCTTAGGATCGATTTTTCATTGCTCAGATAACTTTTATCAGTAGAATAATTTTGAGATTTTGACATAGTTTCTACGGAAAGTTTTGCCAAGCGTCAAAGTTATTCTCCAGATAACAGATATCTGAGTATTAATTAAGTATTAAATCGATTATTTATAATTTAATTCAGTAATAATCTTTCCAATAAAGTTCAAGGAAATGCAATAGCGTGTTATATCGTTCCAATCTATAACTAGCGTTCACGAAAAACGATTCATGTTTTATGGCCGCTTTTATGTCGCGAATTTTCCGCGTGCACTTCACAGACGATACCTACTCGGCGACCAAGCGAACTAGACTAACGGCCGGAATGCGGCTTCCAGTTGAATACTCGTGTCTCTTCTAATACGCATCATGGGTCGGAATAGATTGTCATTAAGTAATGACACCTCATTACCATAACGCTTGAATGGCCTTGGGTCAGGTTTAGGTTACAATTAATTAAACTTCCTGTATGTTCACTGAGTCAGGCCCCAACCATGTCAAGTTCAAGATACCTTATAATAATAATAAGCAATGCTAATACTTCATACAAAACCGATTTCGGTTTAACCTGTGACAAAATAGAATATTTTGAGTTAAGAATTCAATTCACCAGGGATACGCAAACGAACAATCAATACTTTGGTTATTTAGTCATGTTATAAATATTGACTTAAAATACCGAAATAATAATAATAGTGCTGCTGTCCGTATCCGAAATAAAATGACGCCACATTTGACAGTCGTCTAGTTGGCTTGGTCGTGTAGTACTTGCAATCTGATTGTGATGCGATGTGAACTGTAATTACCTGTCTGCCCCTAGCACAGTCACGTTTGTCCATATATTGTAGGTTTGTAAGTACTTTTGAATTTATATCACGGTCACAAAGACACGCTCTTTGGGATTGTTAATTATGTTTTCTTGGTAAACACAAGCAATCCTGTAGGAATGCAGTTTCCGGGTTAGGAACCCTATGCAAAAGCACTTAGCTTGACGCAATTTAAAAGGCTATACGGCCTATGAAAATGGCAAGGTCACCACAACTGCATTATGCTTGGCAATCTTGCCATAACCGCAGTGAAAGTTGAAGTTAATCATAATAACCTACGTTGTTTTCTTTAATAAATAGAAATTCAGGCGCAGCCTTAAAAGACATAAATAATTGAGTGGAACTGGCACGTTCTATCCGCGTGTAGGTACATTTAATTTTGCATGCAGTTTAGTATACAATTAGGTACTAACTAGGTATGATAAAAAGGATCTTAAATAGCAAAAAAAAAACCGAATCTATCTTCCATAAAGCATTGAATTTGTTGTTTGTATTTTTATAAAAAAATTTAGTATCTAGGAGTAGTGCCTTCCACATCGTATTGTGTTTATGTCTCATTGTTGGAACCATTTATTGTGTACAAGCATTGGATGTTTTATTACTTCCGCACCCAGCGCTTTGTAACGCCATATTATATCCATAGTCATCAGTTTTTGTTTGATTGCCTACGTTCTATACAGCATTGTGTTTGCAGTATGTGTGTTTGAGAGTACCATAAATACAAATAACAATATATTTTTAAGGTTTTTGTTGGTTTGCGTTGCGAGAGTTTGGAAAGGACTAGTCCTGTTTTGTGCAGATAAACAGAGTGAGATACTTTTCCAATTACCTACCTTTAAAAAAGGAGTTTGTTGGAACATATATTTTAAATGCATATTATGCAGGTTGTGTTCCTCTATTGTAGTACTCTGTAGGTACTTTGTCACTTTCTTCCAGTTAAGATGGTAGACAGAAAGTAAGCTGTAAATGTACTTAAATATTAAAAATACATGTGTGTATATCGTGAAACTATCACCGTAAATTTCACGTGGCTGAAGCAGGTATATATTTATGAAATATCAAATGAAACAGCGACTTGATTACCGACGCAGTAAAAAATCATATTCTTAATATGATTATCGCTTATCCAGATTGCTTACTCAAGCATACCTTTACCAAAGAGATTCTTATAAGGATTGAACACTATACTCAACGACACAACAAAAAGAAAAGCAAGAGGAGTCACGAGTTCGATCCCTGCGTCACGACTCCAAATAATTAAGAACGTATGTTGTTCGTTCTTATTGGAACTTTGCTGCGAACGTGATCATCGAGCGTACCTGTGCCTTATCGTAACAAGGCATCGTGAGATCCAATATTTGAAAGATAGCAGGACTTTTTCTAAGTAGCTACGGATAAAAATGTAACGGGTAGTATAGTTTCTTTTCTAAAGATCTTGTCGGGGGCAGTGCTTCCTATTTTGACAGCAAAAATAATTACGTTAATTCGATTTGTTCCGGTGAAAGTGAATGAATAATTAATATGGTTGTACGTTTGTGTACCTTTTAGGGTGTTACCACACCAATCGATCGACGCCAATCCTTAGGTTGCGTACAGCTTAGCGAGGAGGCTCAAAGGCGTGCTAAGAGTAAATCACTAATAGGATATCTGCTTTCCCAAAAAGAGGATGTACTGTGAGATTCTTTGCATAGTTCCGGAGTATACGCAGCCTAATATCTATTTTCTTTAATTTTTTTTTGCATCCATATATCTCTTCGTAAAAGGATCGAAAGAACAATAAAGGCGAATATGTATCACATAGGTATCTCAAGAGGTACGTTGACCTTTTTTGTAACGTTTTTAAATTCAATTTCAAATATTTATTTCTCAACATTGACAATTCCGTTTCTTATTGACGTCAAATAAAACATGACTCTACCACCAGTTCGGAAACACCTTCGAGAAAAAGAACTGGCAAGAAACTTCACGGTTATTTTTTTTTCAAAATAAATTTACATTGTCTCTTATTACAAAATTATTCTTATCTGCATCTGTTAGCTGGGCAAGTCGACCAAACGACGAACACCCTCAAACGGCACCCGTTCACGAGTTAAAGCGGAATCCAACCATGTATAGTTGTCAACGTTAAATCTTTTCCTTCTCAATTGGCTGTGCTGGCTGATTACATTTATGTATTATGCTGACGGGTATAAGTACTTAATTTTTTTAAAGTTTTGATATCACGCTTTTGAAAAAAAAAGCTTACTTTACTTAATTAAAATGATCACTGTTAGGAGCTTTTTAATTAAAACATTTAAAGATATAATTTGTAAAGTTAGTTTGGACAAGTGGAGGTAGTTAAGCAATAAGGATCCAACCCATAAAAAAGTCAAAAACGCGCTGAGGGGTTACCACACCAAACGATAGACCGTCGATCGACGTCGACCGTTTTTTTTTCTTTTGACTTTTTTGTGGGTTGGATCCTTATGGGTAAACTACGTTCAAGTAATTTTGTCAGAGGCTATTTTATTTTCTTGTGGTTCGGTCATAAAATTAGAAGTTTGATTTTGTGGCCAATAAAGAAATCTGTGGCTTGACTTATAATTTCTTGTTTTTTAATAGAGTTGTTACTAAACGCAGAGGATTTGTATCATCAGAAATTACGTAATTAATTAGGTTCATTTGCAACCTTGTTTTTCGCTGTGGATTCATATTAAATTACTGACTCCAAGAATTCATCTTGTTGTTCCAAATTTTTTATTTACAATTTACATCAATATTTTATTTATTTAAAACACGATATTCAGTAACAATTTAGCTACGAGTAACAGTCTTATAAATCTGTATTTAAAAAAAAACATAATTAAGTTCACAATTTGTTTGCTCATAGCGGTTCCTTACATTGAAAATGTTCTCCTGTCAAAATTATTATTATTTTAGTATAATATTAAATAAAAAAGAAAATGTATAGAAACCCAACACTTTCCATCTACTTATAGCGATAACTACTTAATGTCCAAATGATAGGCCTGGGCGGAACGCACGCGTCACTTGGGCTGAATTATATGCTGAGTCGGTAATTGCAGCGCAGGATGCAAGTAATAACCATCTTCGGGGTTTCTTGGCGAAAGTGCTATGAATATTGAATATTTTCTTTTTATAATTGGCAGTCTATCGTGACCACGGCAACTGCAAAGATGCCGAAACGTCGAAATAATTTTAAAATTAACTAAAATATACGCGATAATATCCGGTAAAAAGTGTTTTATTTAAAATTTTTGTTCTTAGCTTCGTTTGCGTATCCCTTTTGAATAGAATTCAAAACTACAAAATTTTCATTTCGTCATTGGTAAGAAATCGGTTTTGAATCCGGGATTTGTTTTGCTGACTTTAACTTGACTTGTTGTGGGACCTGACTCAGTGGACATGTAGCCGGAACTTTAATTTATCTAAAGATCTCTCAAAAGATGTAGTAATGAGCTGTCATTATTTAATGATAAACTATTCCTAACTATCTATCGTATCAGAAGAGACGACCCACTGTACCCAGCTGGGGGTTGACTTTCTAGTTTGGACGGAGCTAGTTATTTGGCAGTACATAGAGTTATGTTGGGTCGCTCACTTCCCTCTAAAGCCGGCTCTATACTCGCGGTGCGAACGGCTGCGAAAGCCCGCGAAAACCGCGAAACAAGAGTGTAGATGTTGTTCACGCTTCGCATTCGCGCTTTGCGGCGTTCCCCGATCTGTGTCGGTTTTTTGTTCCGCGACAAAGGTTTTGCGACGCGTAGACGAGAACGCAACGTGAACGCACCTACACTTGCAGTTTTCCGCAGTAGCGTACAAGATATCGCGAACAAGACTGTGAAGCTTGAGTGAAAGAATGCGAGTGTGAACGGAAACAATTCACGCGTGGATCGCGGCGTATATTCACGACGCGACTTCACACGCGAGTGTAGAGCCGGCTTAATACGGTTGAGGAGGGCGATGACTGGATCCCGCGTTAACTCGTGAATGGGTGCCGTTTGAGGGTGTTCGTCGTTTGGATACTTGGAGGGAGGGAGACTTGCCGAGCTAACGGTATAGATAAGAATAACTTTGTATAGACATAAAGAGACTCTGTAAATTTATTTAAAAAAAAATATACCTGTGAAGTTTCTTGCCAGTTCTTCTTCACGAAGGTTTTTTCGAACTGGTGGTAGAGTCATGCTTTATTTGTCATCAATAAGAACAAGTAATTGTCAATGTTAAGAAATAAATATTTAATTCATTTCATGGTTCAATTAATTTGTGCCCGCAGCTTTATGTGTGCTTGTAAATGTGCAACTTAGCTTTGTGTGGCACCGCCATCTTGTCAAACCGTGTTCTCATGGCTTTGGTGTGGTTGTTTTGTTAGTTTTTTCATGCACACACAGCTGTGTATATACTGTGTGACGTTTTTCACTGAATCGGCACATAGGTTCATACCACAATACTGAGCAACTTTTCCAAACATGACATATCATGAAGTATGTCTATTCTCCCATGGGTCCTGGCAATAAACTGCGTGTGACTGGACTTGCTTAAACACACACTAAGCTGAGCCAGGGCCTTTTTTCTCACACTGTTTTGTTATATTTTGTAAGTTCTGAGTCATATATTGTATTTTCTTCCATGTGTGTGTAAATAAACGTATTATTATTATTTTATAGCGAAATCGAAAAAAAACCTAACCCTTTATACAAAACTGGCAGCTGACCTGTAGGTTTTGTATGAAGAGCCAAATTTGGTTTTAGTTTTTGTTGTATGGTGTGTTTCGCAAATTGCTCGAAAGTGCCTTTATTCCAAACGGTAAAAACGTCACCGAGTACTTATACATACGAGCTTAACATACACATAAGGCTGCGCGCAAATGTGACTTGAATCATCAATTGACGACCGATTGGTGTAGTGGTAAGTAGCTTTGCCTCATACGCCGAAGGTCCCAGGTTCGAGTCCTGGCCGGGGCATGCATTTGTGTGATGAACACAGATGTTTGTTCTCGGGTCATGGTTGTTTGTATTTATATATGTATGTTTATTCTGGGATCCCCCACAGTTCGCTGTATGGTCATCCATAACACAAGCTCTGCTTACTTTGGGGCCATACAGTTGGTGTGTTTGTCTGGGGATTTATTTATTTATTATTTATTTATCTAATCTTCATCGGCCTTTATTCTCTAGCGCAGGAGGCGCCCTATGAGAAATTTGACTAATCTGATGCACTAACTGCTTTTTACTAATAAGAGCCACCATCAAGACGGAATCCCGCCCTGATTACACGGCAACTTTCTCAGATTACTTACTTATAACAATCTCTGTAAAGCCTCATTCAGAATTTCACTTCCAATTTGTTACATCTGCCGGCAGTTATCAGAAATTAGGCAAACTATCGCAAAGTTCTCCTTTCGGTGTATCCGCCACGTGTTCCGCAGATTAATTACATAAAGCGCCTTAAAGGGAATCGTTACATTCATTTTACAGACGAGAGGAATTCTAATTTATTTTGACGTGGCCAGTTTCCCTTGGCGGTAAGTAATTTATTCTCAGATTTGTTATGTTTAAACAAATAGTAAATGAATTAATTTAATGAGTTTTAATGATTCGTTTTAGCTTTTGTTAGGCATTTTAAAATATTAAATACCTAGTGCAATCCGTAATAATAAGTGTGTTTTCCTTTAGGGGACCTAATTCATCTGACTCTTTTTACCTGTGTTATTAGATCCATTATTGTCTATACATATTGTTAGAAGAGTCATCTTCTCCAGCCAACCAAAATAATATTGGTGATAACAACCAAATGAAATGGACATTGTATGATCTTTTAATGTGTTAGACAAAGAAGGCTTGCCGTCGAAATTTTCACGGAACACGGGACACGGTCTCTTCTAAAAACCAAAAAGTTCGAGAGACTCGTAAATCGAATAAAGAACAGTGACCACACCAGTTAATGCGGAACTATGCACAAGTGTGTCTCGGCGAAGTGATGGCGCGCCATTGACGCTGTACAAAGCTACAGAAACCAGTTCTGTGGCACGCTCGTATGTGCGAAAATTGATCAAGGTCAAGCTGTCTTCTTACCTATTACTTAATAACAGGATAGTTGATTGTTTTGATGATGCTGCGTTTTATAGGAAATGTGAGCCTTGAGTTGTCGAGGTTTGTTTAGCTGATGTTTGCTGTATAAATGATTGAATTTCTTGTGGTAAAAACTGTCTATGTATGTATTGATGTGGTTTAGACACTTAACAGATATTTGGCTATGTCAAACAAAAGCCTTTTATTTAAAATTCTTAGTGGGTATATTTTGGAATAAGTCTAAAGGTAAGTACGTAACATATTACGTCAAGTATGAGCGACGCTGCATAAGAACTTCGTTCTGTTTGGGCATTTGTTATAATGTGTACGGGATATTATTGTTTTATGTTTTTCTTTAATTTTGTCAGCATCCGATACTTACACTGGAATTTGAATACAGTCTTTGACAAAGTGTGTGCAATTGAACATTTTAAGAGATGTTTTGCAAACATTTGCAACATTGTTGTCTCAAATTCTTCAAGCAATTTGTAGGAACATAGGAGATTCTTGATTTAGCTCCTTGGGTATCAAAAGCATGTATGTTTATTTTATTAAACACAATATTGTAACACAATCCAGGGTTAACTTTTATTGGAGGGTTTTTTACTTTTCGCCGAGTTTACCCTTTTGTCTTTGCTTCTTACCCTTACAAAGTAGTAAGGTTTTTATCTAAAAAGTTGAAAACGTATTTATTTACAACTTGCAAAAAGGTTGGTAAAGAAAAATATAACTCAGTGTCATTGCAGCTCTCCCCAAAAATAGCAAAGTTTGCTGAAAATTCGAAAATTTTTACCTTGAAAAAAAAATCTTCGGTACTTGGAAATAGGTACAAGTGGGCTGTAGCCACTTTGAAATAAAGTCTAAACTTGAAAACGAGGTATAGAAAGTGCAATGCATCAATTATCGTTTATTTGTATATATGTTTGTCTGGCAGCTAGAAGCGGACAGAAATATCCGTAGCGCGGCAATATTTAAATTAGTCTGTTCTGTTTGTACAGTTCCGGGGATGCGTTCTGTTGCACGCAAACAAACGTTTTGCAAAGCTTTTTGGGCCTCGTCAAGTAGGACGGTTCTATGTATTCAAAAGGTATTTTATGATTACTAAAGGTTGCTTCGCAATTTTTTCCGCGTAAGTTCGGATCCCGTGGGAATTTTGTTAAATAATTTAGCCTTTATTACTTTTGAATAACGTTGAAAGAATTTAGAAAATCAGTTCAATAGGTTCACTGATCATTAACATACAAACAAACATACAAAACCTTTCTTTTTATATTAAGCATTAATTTTTAATTTTTTTAACCTACATAGTATGGATACAACATTTTTAGAACTTAATATTGAATTTAAAGTTGAATTTATGTAAGCCCACAGACAAAATTTTATAAATTATAACAAAACCTAGCTTTGACAACACCGGTTCTTATAATTTTATAAAGTATTGCTGCAATGGCTTGTACCTCTACAGAGGAAGTTCGCCAAGTTACTGGACAATGAAATATATGTTAAAAAGCGGGTAAACTGCTCTTGGAACGTAATACACCTTAAATAACTGTGTATTTCCAGATGACGCCATACTTTTGAAACTACCCTTGAACAATTAAAAGATTACGTAGACATTGAAATATAGAAGATATTTCTCGATAGCTAATGAAAAATCCCCAACTGTTGGTTCCTTAACAAAAAAAGAGTCCTATATAAGCAAAGCATTATTTGACTAGACACAGGCGAAAACAGTTCCCAAACGCCTTTCTCTCAAAACTTCATTAAGTAATAGCGTTATTGAAAGGCACAAGTCTCGCTAGAAATATAAGAGAAGTCCATCTAAAATGTTGCCTGAACATTCAGTCTTCTTATGGCCAAATGGAAATCCATTGTGTCTCTTATGCCATAAGCTTCTATCGAAGCAGTGCTCCCGACGATACCATTGAAGATGATGTAAACGGATTGGATACAATGGTTTTTGATCTTGAAGAATGAGCTAATTAATACGATTTTAACTGGGGTTTTAATTTTGTTTTGCATTGTTTTAAACTTATTTATAAGCTTAAAGAACTTGATAACAGTAACAAGCGTTGCTTGGAAGTAATTTATTTATTAGTTATAAAAAAAATTCAAACCCTAGCTTAACTTTGTTTGAACCCAACAAAAAACTATTGTACAATAAGCCATAAAGAGACCAGAAGAGCATACCAAGAAGACGACGCGGTCCGCGAAGTGTGAAATCGGCAGCGTAGCGTGGCGCGCGCGGTAACGGCGCACGGAGGAGTTTACTCTACCGAGGTGTCTACTGATAGAGTAACCATATGAAGTGATAACTAGGGGTTTTCCTAAATTAAATTAGTAAAAAATAGTTCTAGCTACCTGAATAGATGACGCTAAGAATAACTGGTCCAAATATATACTTTAAGGATTTCTAGAAGATAATATACCTTTGAGATAATATACAATAACCCAATATACCTTTTCAGTGGTCAAATAATTAAATGAATGTCAAAGAACAGTATTAAATAAATATTTACGACAGACCAGACTGTATGGCGTAGTTCTTTGTTCTGCTAATACGATAAACTTCATCAACTTTAAAAAAATAGGACC
Source organism: Marasmarcha lunaedactyla (assembly GCA_923062675.1). Classification (NCBI taxonomy): domain Eukaryota; kingdom Metazoa; phylum Arthropoda; class Insecta; order Lepidoptera; family Pterophoridae; genus Marasmarcha; species Marasmarcha lunaedactyla. Next base: position 6,848,122 of record OV281344.1, read on the forward strand.
AATTTTTAATAGCGCCATCCGTATTGTAATGATTTTACTGTTTTTTCGAGCTGTCAAAAAATCCCTCAATGACAGTTTGTGTGAACTCCGTTATTTGACAACCCCATTGACGGGGGGCGAGGGAAAGCCCACGTAACTTATCAACTGCTGAACCAACTGTCATCAAACATGCATTAGAACACCCTTTACATTCTTTGATTAATTCGGCTATTCATTCAGCTATCAACCGAAAAAAAATAATAAAAATCGGCCCGTTCGAATGGGATATACGATGCCACAGGCAGATATATAGATACACAAACGTTCAGTACATACAATACATATTCTGGAAATATGTGACACCAATCTTGTCAAAATTGGTCACATGACATTTTCATTGCTTGTCCGTTTAACTTCGATATGTCTGTAATGCTGTGCGTTGGTCTTTAAACTTAAACTTTTTTATAAATTTTTTTCACGCGTCTGTCAGATTTGCTTTATATTATTCTTTGGTATATTTTATTTTTTAATTATTGTATTGCAACATATCGTTATTTTATTATATAACTAAAGAACCTTGGATTAAAAGTCGATGCGAATTATTATGAGACTTCAAAACTGCAAACTCAATATGTGAAAGGCGATGTTTACAATCAATTGGAACAGAAGCAGAAAAAAACTATTCTAACGACGAAGCAGACCCAGGGCAGGTGATGCTGTAAATTAAGGCAGTTTTTCAGAACCCGATAAGGGCTTCCTTCGGAAGAACTTGACAAGTCTGCGCAATCTTTATAGATTTAGACCTTATATAATTATTGAAAATTTGGAGTCGCGTGCGGGTTCTCCCGCGTAACTAATGATTCTAAAAGGTTTCCGGTATAAAATATAAACTATGTTACTGTGGATGAACTATTATAGCTTTCTAATCGTGTAATATATAAGTCATATAAAAGCAAAACTAGCAATATCCACATTTGTCACAACGTGGCAAATAAGAAAAAAGTCTTTTATGGAAATTACACATAGAATATCCCTGAAATAGTGTTTCAATGTATGTGGAACGTAAGAGTGAACACATTGTGTTAGTCAAAGCGATAGTTCAATTAATATTAAACGAATAGTCTGAAATAATTGTTTGGATATTGCTGTTTATGAAACTGACTTCTGGATATTGCTGCATTTGAACTTTCTTTTGGGGGATATTGCTGTGTTTGTAACAACAGACGCCATTTTAAATCTAGTCTATATAAGGAACGAACCATCTTGATACTTCAGGTCATCATTGAGTAAACATAAATTTTTTTACATTTTTATTTATTTTCAATTAAGTGTTTGTTATTATACGTTTTACCGCTGTGATAACTACGTGTGTGCGTGGTTTGTTGTGTTCCGGATAAACAGGAGGACGATTCAGAGAAATTACAGTAAAAAACGCTTACGCTTGAAAATCGTAAGCCTTGAATCAGCAACACGTTTTTAATCATTTCAACTTTAATTAACGATGTTTTTGGGCCTGGATGCCATAATTGGCATAATTAGCACCCACTAGGTGGCTTCAATGTTAGACCTTCATGAAATAAATATAAATTAATTAATCAAAGAATTAACAGGCACTTTTCTGAAAATATTGGGTATATTGTAGCCATTGTAGTGTATTGTATATTTGTATTTAGTTTGAAAAAAAATTGTGGTTCGCAAGTAGTTTGCAACATCTCTTGCTTTTGCTGCATCGATGGAAAAATTTCTGATGGATTGATATTACATGATACGTGACCTGGATGTTTCGGAACTCTTGAATTTATAATGCCAATTAAAAATCATTTACAAACACATTCCTAATAGTAATATATATATATTTTTTTATTTATTTATAGTATCAAGATTGCATGCTAAGACTTTGCATGTTAAGAACTTTAGCCACATTTCTCTTCTAATTTTCGGGATGTGCAACACGTTTTCGAGCTGAACTGCTGTCGACAGGATGAAGGGAACAATCCATTTTCACTATTTTTATGTTTATTCTTTTTGAAAACGTCTTAAATTCACCAAAAAATGTTAAAACACGAGACCGCGTGATGAGTTTACAACTACTAATCACCATATTAATGTTGTGTCGGGAGGCGCGCTCTGATTGGCTGTTTCGGATATTGCTACTTTTGGACTTCACTGACTTGGATGTTGCTATTTCTGCTACCCACGGGCGTAGCCAGGTTTTAGAATCGGGGGGGGGGGGGGGGGTTTAGAGAATAAAACGACTAAAAGTACATAAAATAACCCTTATATAAGAAAAATATTAAAGATGTCAAAAATATATACACAGAAAAAATTAAAGGAATTGGGAGAGTCCTTTTTCGAGCAGTGGGACAGTATAAACTATAAGCTAAATAAAAAAAATAACGTTCTCTTATATATCACAGAAACAAAGAGTATTACAAAATTAATCTTCTGTTTTTCTTTTTAAATATATCTACTACTTCACTCGCACCAATTTCTATCTCATAGTGAATGTTCATGAGGGCCAAGCCGTTCAGTCTGTTTTCTCTCGTTGTGTTCCGCAAGTAGTTTTTAAGTCTTCTTAGGCTTGAAAAGGTCCTTTCTGGGGTAGCAGTGGAGACAGGTATGGTAGCCAATATTTGCAAGAATGTATAAATATTTGGATATAGTTTTTGGTCACACTTATCTAAGCATTCCAAAGCTGATTTTGGAGTAGGGGAGGTGAGAGTCATAGCTGCTTTCCACACTTCAAGTTCTGCTTTGACGACAGATGTACATTTTTCGGGCAGCACTGCCGAGTACATACACAATGCCTCTTCGATTTCACAACCGGCCGCAAAATTTGACGGTAACACACCGGATAGTGCCGATACTACTTTACGGTGTTTTGTAAACCTCTCGATCAATTGTTGAATTGTATGGTCGAGAAATGGGATGAATAAATTTCGTTTGTAATACGTGGATATATCCGACGCAGGAATGTTAGGGCGATTCAACTGCCTTCCGACGCTACGTGGCATAAGCAGTATACCACCATTTTCTTCGAGCAACACCTTTGCTTCTTCATAGAGACGGAGGTACTCTTCGTCAACTTTATCTCTCAAAAGTTGCAAAGCATAAATAACATCATCCACGTGACTGAATGCTGTTATGAGGTCTGTGTTAATTGCCTGCAGTTGTTTTGACAGTGACAATGTGTAGCTCATGACTTTTTGAAGTATCACTAGGCACATAACAAAATTCGAAGATCGAAGTGTGTTAAGCAATTGGACGGCTTGTTGCGATGTTTCTTTATTGTGGATAGATTGAAGTTCTTCGAGAGCATGCACAATCGCTGAATAAATTTCCCTGAATCTTATAACGGCTTCATGCTTGTGAACCCACCGTGTTTCGCACATCGCAAGCAGGCTTTTTTGGTGATCAGCCGGTAACAGATCCCGAATTTTTTCTTTCAGAACAGCAGTGCGTTGAGCCGAATGTCTAAAGTAGGATCCAACAGACTGCACGATCCCAACGCAATTTCGCACATCTACTTGTGAACATGAGTCAGCAATAGCAAGGTTGAGAGAGTGTGCACTACAATGTACATAAAGAGCAAGAGGGCATTCTTGACGAATATACGCTTGGGCACCGCGCAAATGCTCACTCATTGCTGCAGCCCCATCGTAACCTTGACCAACCACATGAGAACATTCAAGTCCATGCTTTTTCAGAGCTGTAATTATAAGATTTGCAAGACCGGATCCTGTCACGTCAATTGTTGGAATATATTCTAAGAACATCTCCTTAACTTTATGTTGTGTAACATCTTTTGAATCAACATATCGCAAACACAGCGAGACTTGCTCAATACGTCCAATGTCAGTCGTCTCGTCAGCAACAATTGTAAAAAATTTGGCTTCCTTTACTTCACCGATGATCTTATGTTGAATAATTTCAGCACAAATGTCAATAATTTCATTTTGGATTTGAGGGCTCGTGTAAAGGGCATTCTTCTGAGAAGTGAACAAATGCTCAGAAAGATCTTTATCCCCAGATTCGGCTGCGTACCGCAACAGTGCGCGAAAATTACCATCATTTTGAAGTGGTTGTTCAAACTCCGGTGAAATGTGGATCCGTCCCGAATCAGTTTTACCTCTTAAAGGTATACCTTGTTTGCCGCAAAAAATTACTCCTTTTACGATAGGGATGAGTTTCTTTCGGTTTTCCTGTTGCTGTCTCTTTCTTTCAGAAGACAACTGATCATCGACTGAAGAAGCCCGAGAACACATTATTTTTAGGAAATTATCTGCGAGTTCCGAATTCCGTTTGTGATATCCTGATTTTGCATGAGCTTCAAATATTTCTAGCGCATTTTTCCACTTGCAAAAAGGATCGGTTACAAGCTGGCGGACCCGCTGATGGCCCCCTTTACCTTCATCAAGCGAACGTCTCATTACGACGCAAATTCTACAATATGCTCCACTTTTATATTCAGAATATGACAACCAGGGGAATCTTTCCATCCATTTCATCTGAAAGCGCAGATTTCGTTTTGTATAAATGGGAAACTTATAATCTTTAGATGGAGTCCAAGGCTCTTTTAAAATTTGAGCCTTTAGATATTCATCCTCGATTTTGTCTTGATTCGCATAACAACCAACATCCAATTTAGCAGACTGAAAAGATGACGTAACAGGTGACTTGGCACTGCTGCTGGTTGGTTCCAGGATAAATGTAGGCTCGGTAGTGGTAGTCATGAAACAGGGCGCCGCCGGGGGCATCACCGACTCGGTCTCGACAGTGGATACTGCAAACGAAGTCAAAGGCTCGGTTGTCATAACAACTGTAGTGTCGGCATGCGAACTAGTTATTGGTCCCAAATACTCTTCTTTACGGGTAGCCGCTTGACCACACCACTTTTTCCAATACTCCATACCTTTAAGCTTATCGCCTTTTCTTTTGTTTTTCTCCATTTTCTCGTTCTTAACCTAAAATAATAAAAAAAATACTATACTAAGAGGTAATATAATTTACACATAATAGGCTGACTAGCCTTCGTTCCGCAGCTTCGCCTGCGATAAATTAATTTTCCCATATGAAAAGGTATTTTCCCTCAGGAATAATGTAGCATTCTAATGATGGAAGAATTTTTAAAATCAGTCGAGTGTATTTGTTAAGAACATAAACAAATACGAAGCTTTCCACTTTATAATATTAGTAGATATAGATTATGCTAAGTAGGTAATCAGGACAACGTATTACGATATTTAACTAAAATTACTTAGAGGCGTGGATGGCTTTAGTTTATTGATTCATCAAATAAGTCTCCAGGATAAAATCCAAATTCAAAGTTATTATTTCCAATATTAGTAGTAATTTTAATCCTTTTAAATCATTTCGTTTAATCAGGGATATAACCTTGCTGCAAAATTGCTATAAAATTCGTTAAATATATCTGAAAAGATGAAAATTTAGTTAAAAAAATACGTCAAATTATTCCTCTACACTGCACATTTAGAATTAGTAATTTAAATCTTATTACTTTTTACTTACCCTTGTATTTACACGACAAGTGTTTACTCCTGTGTTATCTTCAAGTCAAATCTTTTTAATGTATGTAGTGAAAATTCTAAATCAACGTAGGTCAAATCATAAAAATATCAAAATAACTTCGTTTTCCCGCGCTCGGTAATTAAGTGAACGCGACAAGTGCGACGCGCACTTGTCGCGCAGCGCGTGGTGTACGAAAGTGAACGAATATATACGAAGATTACCGAATGCGAAGCGACGGTGGCGCAGGAATCCAAACCACCGTATATTTTAATGTAGGTAATAGTTAGTAATCAATGAGATATGCCGCACGCCTGTTCTTATTTTAATTCTATGAATGTTAATATCTGAACTTTTCGGGGGGGGTTTGAACCCCCAAAACCCCCCCCTAGCTACGCCCGTGCTGCTACCCATAGTAATTTTTGAGGCTAGTTTTCTATGTGATTTTGCTGGTTTTTAAGCTATAGTGTATTTGCACTTTGTTGCCAAACTGACCGAAAACATGGCGCGATCAAAATGTTATTTGTGAAAAAAAATGGATATTGCTGGTTTTGTTTCTACATGACTCATATATTTTAATTAGCCCAGTAGTTCCGAGGTTTGTGTTCATATTATAAAATAAGTATAATAATAATATAGCAAAAAAAAAAAGAATCTGCATGTAAAGCGTGAACATTATTACTAATTTCAAAAGAAACTGCCGCAGTCAAGATTTTGGTGTTTGGTTACCAGTAGCGTAAAACCTCTACTTGTTGTATGCTCATTGGTAATGAATCTTGCGCATCTGGTACTGTTAAGTGATACTAAAGATGTTCGATTGTTCGTGGATTTGGATTATGTTGTTGTAATTAAAATTACTCGGTCTAGTAGTGTTGAATGTAAATGATTTACTAAGAAAGTTAATTAAAAAATCAATATGGAAGACTTTTTTGAACCATTTTGAACATGAAATAACGTAAAGTATGTATCATTTGTAAATTGATCAATCATCTTATTTACCTGTGTAAAATATAAATTCTAATGAGTCTGCGCTTTGCACAAAGCAGACAAATATTAGCTAGACAACGAAAGTATATCGTCTGCTCTACACGAAAATTATTTGATATCTTTAAAAACCAAGGTCGAGTTTGTTAAAGCTTCAATAGGCCCATTATTGGATAGTCATTATTGGAGCATAAAGTTTATTAAAACGTTTTTCTGTCTTTTTGTAGTAAACAGGAGTATGCCGTCGGGTGACGGGCCGCTCACATCCCTCTAATATGGTTGAGGAGGGCGACGGCTGGACCCCGCGTTAACTCGTAAACGGGTGCCGTTTGAGGGTGTTCGTCGTTTGGATAGTTGGTGATAAGAATAATTTTGTACAGACATAAAGAGACACTGTACTTAAATATATTTTGTAAAATGATACCTGTGAAGTTTCTTGCCGGTTCTTCTTTATTAAGGTTTTTCCGAACCGATGGTATAGTCATGCTTTATTTGACGTCAATAAGAACAGGGTAACAGTAAATGTAGAGAAATAAATAGTTGAACTTGAATGCCACAATATAAAATGTAAAAAACTCTGTTCAAAAACTATTCTCATTTCAGAGAGTCCAGATAAAACCATGTTCCTAATTTAATAAGTATCATGTTCCATAACGAGCCCAACTTTACACAACCAATATCTCCTCATGAGCTATATGAAAACCTTGTTAATATATCATATTATTCCGCGTTTAATCAAACATAATATTTATTCATCTCTCTTTTATTACTTCAAAAATATACTTTTGTATGTAAAATATGCAGACCCTATAGTAGAGTACCTCTGCGCATGGATCTTGAAGGTTTAAGCCTACTTTACTGCGTAAAACAAATCAAATCAAACTCTCATACGTTACAAAGCACGTGGGCAGAAAACCGGACGACACATCCTTATAAGACACACCCGTTTATTACTTGAACACAACTTTAAAACTTAAGATATAAGGTATATTTCTGCTTATCAGCTGTAAAAATACTGTTGTGGTATAAACTTGATAGCGCCCACGTGGATATGAGCAAGATTATCATTTGATAATATATGTGATGTGGTGTACGTCCCTTCGTTGGTGTAAATTGGCAAATCCAATAATGTGAATAACTTTAACTGAATTCATGTAGATTTCGAAGAAGTGTTTCGTGCACTAATAATTTTGAATTTTATTGATCTACTTTTTACAAAAAATATTAATAGAGGGAGGAGGGAGGTCTTGCCCAGCTAACAGATGCAGATAATGTGCTGATGTAAATTTATATTGAAAATCAGATACCCGTGGAATTTCTTGCCAGTTCTTCTTCACCAATGTTGTTACGGTAGAGTCATGCTTTTTTTATACAAAGAAATTTATTTCTCGAATTCAACTAGAACAAGTAATTGTCAAAGTTGCGAGATAAATATTTCAATTCGAATTAAGTAATGCTTGACTTCAGAAAAAAAATCGTTAAATAGATAGTTATTTTATAATATAATAATTTAAAATACGTATGAAATATAGTTTTGTTTGTTTGTTTGTTATTGATAAGTTCTGAAACTACTGAACGGATTTAACAAATATTTCACTATTAAAAAAGTTCTTTATTCAGAAGTAGCTAGGCTGTATTTTATCCCGGAATGACCAGTTTTCGAGTATAGCATGCTTATCTGTAGATGCAAGGTGGTGTCGGCGTTCGTTTTGATAACAATAAGGTTTTAAGATATTGGCATCATTTCCGATCGCCTTTATTTTTTTTTTTTGTAATTGTGGCGAACGATTTTACCCAATACATATCGATTGGGGACACTCTTAAGAGTACGGGAAATATAGCCACTATGCTCTCAAGTGTCACATTTCAGTTATTCTCAGAAAAACTCAGAAAAGAGTTTCGAACCCATTTATTTTTTTAAATAGAATTTTCTTTCATTTTAAGATTTTATATATATATATATATATATGAAACAAAGAAAATGGACATTTATTTTATATATAGATACCAGTTGTCTTTTTTTACCGAACGGTAAAAAAGTCATTTATTTATTTATTTATTTAATTCTCAACGGAAAACTTACAGCTAATACAGATAATGGTAATTGTATAAATATTTAAGGCATTTCACAAGTTTTCACTTATAAATACTTGATGAATTGAGATGTAAGAATACATAACGATTGCTAGACATTAATATTTATGAACAAAATTATAGCAGCTAGACAGATTTATGTATTTTTGTCATCTGTTATATTTGCTTTTACAAAGGCTTAACAAAGTCTGAATATGGTATATGTAGCGATAATTTGGATTACTGAAAAAAAAAAAGTTTAAAAGTTAAAACCTTAACTTAGGCGAGCGCCATCTGCTGATGATAAAAAACTAAACTGAATGTGCGTACCTACTGGGAAACCGCTCATTCCTACGGGCTTAGAAACTATGCGGATCAACCACCACGACCTCTAGTGTTTGATGATTTTAGAACAGATGACACACACTGCTAAATCGAGGAATTAGCGTGGGCTCTGTGTCACATTTTTGTATTCGCCTTAAATGCAAAGGTCGAATTCATTGTCTACGCGGTTGCAACATTTTAAACAAGGCCTCTAATACTTGATTGGCCGTAGTTAATCTTGTTTTCGCTTATTATTATCTAAAGAATTTTATTTTGTGTCTGTTTATTTATATATGTATGAAACTAACAAAACGATTAACGAATGAGAAAACCACGACAAAAGTTACGGTCAACCTACCACAAAATGTAAAATTTTGACAATTTATTTCGAACACTTAGTGGTATTGTCTCTACTTATGTTCCAAAATTTATTGAGAAAATTATACATTTTGTGGTTTTACGTTACATTACACCAAAGTTACTTTTTTGGCCCTATTGGCATTTTGAACTGTACTGGACTGTTTGTGGCCTAGCGCTGAGGGCGCTTAGCCGGAATAAACTTATACACACGATACGCGTTAGGGCACCCGAGAGGGCACGGACCTCGGCTTAGGACGTCGTATATTGAAACTACCACTGGTTCGAAAGGGTCATCTACTGCCAAAGAACCAGCAAGAAACTCAGTAGGAATACGTACGACGCTTTAGCCTGGCCCACCGGTGGGTTACGCAATTCGAATGCCGTGTTGCCTTATTTCTAACTGGAACACCGGCGTTCCTTGTTGTAATAGCGTCGTCGGGATCTGTTAAGACGGCTTATACCGAAGTAAGAAAGGAAGGCTTCAAACCTTTTAATATCAGTATAATTAAGCCGTGAATTTAAAGACATAAACTTTACTTTAATGAAATAAATGTTGTTAAAACCTATACCTTTATTCCCTAAATAATAATTAGCGAATTTAAGATACTATTACTTAAATACAATAAAACATGACCATCATGAATATATTGCTTCGTGTGCAATATATTTGATGAACTTTTGCAATCATGGTCTAAGTTTTTGTCTGAAACTGGTTAGGCCTGTTTGCCACCGTCTTTTTTTACGATTAATTAGTTTTACAGAACAATTGAAATTAATTGTCTAGCGCCTACTAATTCATGTAAGATGCTCGAGGAAAAACAACGTTGTCTACGTAGACGACGCCCACTTCTAATTTAAACAGAACTATTTCCATGGTAGAGCACACTTGACACTGTAACGGCAATTAGCACAGTCTGTTGAAACGAACTAATTAGCGGAATAGTTCTGTATTTCTGTTTACGACTTATACAAAGTAGCAATACTAATTAAGATGAAGAATATATTAATATATAGTGCTATAGACTTCAAAATAATTATAGATGGTTCAAGTAATCTGTGCGCGCGGCGGTGTGCTTGGAAATATGAAATTTAATTTTGTGTGGCGGCCATCATCTTGCACGACCGTGTTCTTGTCGCTTTGGTCTCCATCAAATTATTACATTTTTGTCACGCACACAGTCACTGTATGCATACAAGCTTCCCGCACACATACCGCCGCACGCACATCTTACTTGAACCATGTATACCTAGTTATTTCATTAAACCGAAAGTTACCAGTAATGTTTATGACATAAAAGAATATTTGAACTTATTTTGTAGACTATTATTACAAAAAGGAATTGCTTGTCGGTAGGAATATTCATATCCCGAGTTTCGAAGTAACAGGTAAATTATCCAGTACTAAAATCCCACGGGATCACAGAATAACTCCGCTGAAAACGTATACATCCATCAGATCAAACTTCATACGGTACTGCCGTCCTAATTGACGAGGTTCAAAAAGCTTTGCAAAACGTTTGTTTGCGTGCAACAGAACGCATCCCCGGAACTGTACAAACAGAACAGACTTATTTAAATATTGCCGCGCTACGGATATTTCTGTCCGCTTCTAGCTGCCAGACAAACATATATACAAATAAACGATAATTGATGCATTGCACTTTCTATACCTCGTTTTCAGGTTTAGACTCTATATCTATTTTATATGCAACTTCAATGTATCTTCAAACAATAGCAATGCTAACAATCAGTCCTTTTTTTGAATAATATTCGTTAATTATGAATCCAATTTGATTAAAATTGAGCTTTACCAATAACAAATATTTTAGATAAAATACTTTCTGGTCAATCTCCACAGCGGAGCCAACTATTTTCATTATGAACTATTTAATTAAAACCACACCAGGACTATTCGCAAAAATTCGTTACTGAAATTTCACCCGAAGTGGAACATTAAAAATAAATCTCATAAAAAAACTTTCATTCCAAGCAATTAACCGCTTTTCTGTTTGTTCACTGAGTTTTTGAAACAATTAACTTGTTTTCATTACTGTGAGAGTTGAACAACAATAGCACATGATTATCTCTTTATATGGTTAACTATATAATACGCTTTTACGATATTTAAAACCGTTTTTAGAAGCGTAGATGAAATAAAATGTAGGTTTATTTGTTATTTTATTTGTTATGGATGACCATACAGCGAACTGGAAGGGAACCCAAAATAAACATACATATATATAAATATCAACAACCATGACCCGACAACAATCATCTCTGTTCATCACACGTACGAATGCCCCGGCCAGGGCTCGAACCTGGGACCTACAGCGTATGAGACAGGGCTAATAACCACTACGCTACACGGCCGTCTTAAAACTCTATTTCAATAGGAAATAATCATGGACATCACCGTAATTTCTCGATCAATGACGGATCGCACAATGCCCGCCATTTTGGGCATTCCTATTTCCTTGCTGCGTCTAGCCCTACCCCGAATACGGGCTTTGTATTTTGTCATTTGTTGTATCATCTTGAAGGTCCGGCGGTACTTCAGCCCTGAACGGCTACTTAATTTGTACGCAGCTCAAGTTCGATTCCTGTATGGAGTACTGTAGCTACCTTTGCGATGGTTCTGCAAAGTACCAACTTGAAGCAATGGATGCAGTTGACCGAAGAGCCCGAAAACTAATAATATTATTAATATCAAATAAACTAATTCCCAGAAAAACAAACTAACTGTATGACCCAAAGTAATTTTTTTTTGTTCCCCTCCGCGGGAAGGGCAGGAGGATAAAAATGCCCTGACGCATACTCTGGCGCGATTCCAGAGTTATGTGGGACTCGTCCCGACGCCTACCAGGACCATACCCACTAAAAACCCCCTGTCGGCTCGTGCATTTTTGCCACTCAGCCTTCATCTGAGCGACGGCCAATTGGAGAAAGAGGCCGCGCTAGCGGGGCCCAGAAGGGGTCACCCGCTGGGATTACATAGCGCTGAAGGTGCTCAAAGCACTGAATGTGAATACATAGCACTGAAGGTGCTCAAAATGAAAATCAATAATTAAAACTAAAATTAAAAATTGCAAAATAAAATTGAATTAATTCGTATTTACGTTAGAATTAGGATTTACGTTAGAATTAGAATTTACGTTAGAATTACAATTTGCGGCCAGAAGGGCTTCGAGATCGGCTGACAGTCTGGTGGATGAGTACGCTTGCGCATTCCTAGGCCTAGCGACTTTGAACTTCGAATCTAAAACAGGAGTAGTATATGAGACTGAATCACGAACTAGAGGATTGGGATGGGTTTCGGAGCGTTTGAAGAACGCTTCAGAGAGTGTTTTGAGGTGTAGTTGTACTGTAGGCAGTTCAAGATCTCTATGCAAGTCCGCGTTACGCACGTACCACGGTGCGTTTGTGGCCCTGCGGCAAAAGAGGTTTTGAACTACCTGCAGTTTGTGCAGGAGGGAGGGTTTGGCGTGGGCAAAGATTGGCGAGGCATATGTCATGACGGGTCTAACGCAGACCTTGTAAAGTGTACGTTTGTTTCTGAAAGACATTTTACTTTTTCTACCTAACATGCTATTTAGGCGGCCTAAGTAGTGACGAGCGAGTTCCGAAACTCTTTCGACGTGTGGCTTGAAAGAAAGCGTCGGATCTAATGTGACGCCTAAGTATTTAGTACTGCGCTTCCAGGGAATGGGAATGCCTAACATTCGAACGTGGGGATCGCCAGCGGGACGACGGCGTTTGTGATCGAAGTGCAACGCAGAACTCTTTTAAGGGTTCACATCGATGCGCCATTTTTGAAACCATACACCAAGGGCGTTTACGGCCTTTTGGAGTCTGGTTACAAGGTGCCGAACACTGTGGCCTTTGGTATAGAGTGCGGTGTCGTCGGCAAAGAGGGCGAGTTCGACGCCTTTCGGCGGGATGAGGATGTCGTTAGTGTACACAGTGAACAGCAGAGGGGCGAGGACTGAGCCTTGAGGGACTCCAGCCTTTATGGGACGAGGCGCAGAAAACGTGCCTTCGTGTTTAAATCGAAACGTACGGTCTTTGAGAAACGACGCTATTAACCTGACTAGGCGATCCGGTAAGCCTATTTTGCAGAGTTTATAAACGAGACAGCTGTGCCAGACTTTATCGAAAGCCTTGGCTACGTCAAAGAAAACCGCGACTGTTTTATAACGACGCGGATAGAAACCGTCAAGTATATACTCAACGTTTCGATGGACTTGCTGAGGGCAGGAGTGTTTGGCGCGAAAGCCGAACTGATGGGGAATAATGAGAGGATCGCCATCCGTTGGAAACAGATGGTTCCGCATTCGAGAGAGTATGACTCTCTCGAGAAGTTTAGACATTGCCTTGAGGAGGCTGATGGGTCTGTGATTAGCCGGGACGTTCAGAGGTTTGCCCGGCTTGGGAATGCCTATGACTGTCGCTTCTTTCCAAGCTTTTGGAAAGTAGCTATGGTCGAAGCAGGCATTGAAAATGATAGCTAGCAAGGTAAGCATCTGTTGAGGTAGGTGCTTAAGTGCGTGGTTGGAAATTCCATTCGCACCCGGAGCCTTTTTGGACTTTTGATTTCTAATGAGAAGCAAGATTTCGTCATTAGAGACTGTGACAGGGTCGGCGGTGATGGGGAGAGAGTCTCTGCGAAGGACTTCGTCCTCCACCGCCTGGATGTGTGAGGGATCAGCAGGTTGCGTGCTGGGCGAGCATTGTGCGGCAATGCTGTCAGCGAAGCATTCGGCTTTCTCTTCGATTTCAAAGGCAGTAGTGCCATCGGGACGAGTGAGAGGAGGAACGTGAGAGGCGGTGTCTACGCGTAAGGCTCGGGCCATGCTATAGTACGCTTGGTGGGACGGAGAGATATTCGCCATGAGATCGTTCATCTGAGCGTCTCGGAGTTCCGCGAGGCAAGACCTGACTTTACGTTGAAGCTGATTCGCAGCTGTTCTATAGGCGGGCGTGGGATATTTCTTGACTCTCCGGAGAGCCACGTTTTTAGCTTTAATAAGATTGCTAACGGCTAAGGGAAGCGTGGGTTTGCCGTGCTTAGCAACCTTTTCGTTGTCACTGATGGCTGAGTTGATAGCATCAGTGAGAGAATTTACTAGTGAATCAATTTTATCCGGGCTATCTAATTGTTCGGGAGAGATCGCGAGTGGAGAGTTCGGGGCCTCTAAGGCTGAAACTAACGTATTTTTAAAGCCTTTCCAGTTGGTAAAGGTCTTAGGAGAGGTAGCGTTATCGTTAGACGGTCCTAGCACGAGGGAGACGGGGCGGTGGTCAGAACCTAGGTCATCGAGAGGTTCGATAGACCTGAGGTCGAAGTTGATTCGCTTGACTATTGCAAAATCGAGGATATCAGGAGAGTGGTTCGGGTTGTCGGGATAGTGAGTGGGAGTGATGGGGGAGATGACATCTAAGTCAAGTGAATTTGTGATGTCGAGGAGAGCGATACCGCTGGTGTTAGTCGATAGGCACGTCCAGTCAGTATGTTTGGAGTTAAAGTCTCCGAACATAATGACTGAATGGCCGAGGGCGAGAATGGCCTCAAAGTCGCTGCGGATTGGTCTGGTACCACTAGGTATGTAGATTGAAGCTATGATGATGGTCGGATGACCAGTCATAGCCAATCTACACACAGTGGCTTCCATGTTGAGGAGAGGAGGGGTAGGGAGAGGACAGCAATGGAAGCCTCTTTTGTAATATATAGCGGTGCCGCCGAAACCGTCGGAGTTGGGCCTATCGTTACGAATAAACGCGTACTTAGGTATAGCGAATCCCCTGGAGCGGTTTGGAGTAAGCCATGTCTCCTGGAGAAGGAATAAGTCAGGTTCTTTTTTCTGAAGGAACAGTTTAATCTCGGGAAGGTTGGTGTTAAGGCTACGAGCGTTAAAAGATACTAGGGTTAAGCCCTTGGGTTTAATACGACTGGACGTGGGATTCGCGGGTCTAGACATTATAATTTACTTATTTACGATTTTACACAAAAAAAAAAAAAATAAATAATAAATTTATAACGAACTTAGAAGCGAGTGATGCTCGGCTAACGCAAATAAACGCTCTTGAGGAGAGCGGCGGCTCGCAGTTTGCGTGCGAGCACGGAAATTTCGTTAATATCGACGTTTTGAATAACGTCGAACACGGTCTTCATGTCCTCAGCCAACGACGACTGAGGTGCGGATGACGGAGCAGGACGCTGCCCTACGGAAGCTACGGGAGCTGGGATGGGTCGGGAAGGTGCAGGCGGAACGGCCGGACGCTGCCTCCAAGACAGAGCCTGAGTAGGCGTCAGCTGAACGGGCTTTGCTTCCGGGGGACCCCGGTTGCGCAGCGGCGGGAAGTGAGCGGGAGTGAGCGGCGGCGCCGGTTTAGGCGCGGCCCTCTTAGCGGTGGAGCGCGGAGCGCGCGGGCAACCCCTGTAGTTAGCTGTGTGGCCGGACTGACCGCACAGCACACAGGCAGGGGGGGAAGTGGATTCGGGAGTGCGATTGCACTCCTTCGTTATGTGCGGATCCAGGCACTTAACGCACCTGGGGGAGCTGAGCAGTTAGCCGCTGCGTGGCCATAGAGCTGGCAGCGGTGGCACTGCCCAGGGTGACCACGGCGGTTGGGACGCTCGACGGAAATATTTGAGAGTCCGCAAATTGTGCGAGCCTCTCTAAAGATCTCCCTCGAGTTGGGAGTATTCGACAAGATAACTAAAGCTAACGGAAAGCGCCTACCGCGGTTAGAGTGCATCTTGTGCACTGCTTCGGCCGGGAAACCCTGGGACTTAAGGTCCTCGAGGATTTCTTCATTCGCGAGCTCGAACGGGACGCCCCGTAGTACTGCGCGGATCTTACGCTCCTCCGGGAGGGCGTAGGTGTGATACGCGATTTGTTTTAAAGAAAGTAACCTGGTGAACGCGCGGAAGTCGTCGACGGTCGCGACCTGAATTTTGATTGTTTCGCCAGCGTTGGCGGCTTTTAAGTAGTTAATTTTGTGCTCTTTGCACAAGTTAGAAACCGCGGTCCAGCGGGCTTTTTCACGCAGGAAGACGGGCGGAGGGAGCTGAGGTTTCGGAGGGACGGGAGCGCAGCGCGACGCTGGCTTCGAAGGGACCGACGGAGACGCGGTGACTTCGAGTGACATGAGCGGCGCGGGGGCGGGTGTAGAAGACACCGGGGTTGGCTCGGGTGTTGAAGACACCGCGGCTTTTTTCGAACGCTTCTTAGAGCGTTTGGCAACTAACTGGAACACGGGCTCAGGAGAACCGGTTAGGGTGGCGGCGACCGACGAAGCTTCGGACGCGGCGGAGTCTGAATCGCTCCCGGGAGCGGTACGCTTCCTGCGAGATGAGCGCGAGGATGAGACCGACGCGCAGTCCATATCGGATGGAACGGGAGACGCGGGAGAGCTATACACCTGAGGGGTCTGGACATTAGAGGCCTGAGGGGCCGGGGACGCAATAGATGCCTGTAAGGCCTGCGTTAGTACGTCAGCGGGTATGCTTACGCCGGACGCAGCGAGCGCCTGGGCGAATGACCTAAGAATATTAACAAGGTCCATTGGAGGGCTTGGAATTACAATATGTGATATATAAATATATAATGTATGCCTAGGTTCCCTAGCAAACCTAGCACCTATTTATATAACAAATGCCTAGGATTCCTAAATAAAAAAACCTAGCGAACCCTAGCGGCAAACCTCCCTACCAGCGGTAGGGGTGCTGGGGAGAATAACTTAAAACTAACCGTAGTACGCCGAAGGCCGCTACCTAGAAACCTAAAAAAGGGTACGCAGGTAAAGAGTTGACCGCGTTAGGGTCAACCTTTACCGACAGAAAGGACAAGTACACACGAAAACACACAGATATGATAAAAATAAATATGAAAGTAGGAGAAAAAATAAATAAAATAGAGAAGAGAAATAAAATTAAAATAAAAGGACGGGTTCAGTACAAATTCGTTGTCACCGTTAAGTATCCTTTGTACTGAAACCAGATTACTTACGCTGGGCACAACACTGCACTCAGCACAAGCACAACACAACTTAGCACAGCACTTTGAAGACTAAGGGGCTTAGTCGCAAAGAAAAAATCGCACTTCGATAGCACTCAGAGGGAGTAGAAAAACCTTGAAAACCGTAGCACGGAACCAACACGCTAAACTGTGACGTCAGTAGACTGAGCGCCACAGAATATCGGGCAGGGACCGATCAACGGAGAACGGGGTCTTGCACGTCCGCACCGCGTGGCGATCTGAGCGAGAGACCCAAAGTAAGCAGAGCTTTATGTTTTATGGATGACCATACAGCAAACTGGAGGGGAACCCAGAATAAACATACACTTACACATATAAACATAAACAAACACAAAAGAATGCCCCGTCCAGGCTCGAACATGGGCTACACCCACCCACTATGCCACTCGGCCGTCCTATCGGCAGTAGTTACCTACACAAGTATTTAGACAGTACAAATTATACAGATAATTAGATTTTTTTCAAAAAGTACCATACTTATAATTGGTGAACACAGGCGATTTTGAATCGACTTCATTCGAAATAAAGTTATATTTTTAAATTATAAATTGCTATAGTTAAAATTGATAGCTGCGAGCGAAACATGGCAATTATATCACGGGTCGACGACCTGCCGTCGTTTTCTTAGTTCTATTTTCACCGCAATAGATCATAAGTATTTTTGTTCCACGTTACAAAGGCTTTAAAGCTTTTTATGGGATGACAATGGAGATTAAAGATAAATGATAATGGCAATGTAACTTTAGGTTCCACGAAGCAAATAAATTATCTTTCAAGTTCACGGGGACTAAAGAACAAAATGAACTTAAGGTAGAGTAAACCCTTATTTGGAGGTATACGAAACTTGCTGCGTTCTACCGGAGACAGGTCATACTTAAAAATCGTGACGTCAATATGATGTACAACTTATCCTGTGTATACATGAAGTGAATCTTATTACCTACTTAACATTGTAAATGCAGTCCTATCCGTGTTGAATCAAACATGTTAATTACATTTAGATAAAGAATTAATTTGCATTCTTCGGTGTTATATAATATTGTATTAAAAGTATAGATTCTTGCATTTTGCGCCTTCAAAATAAAACTTTACATTTTTCCAAAAAAACTCATTCATTTACTACCATAAACAAGCAGAGAAAACAAAATAAATGAACTGTATCGTGTTATGTTTACTGTAGTAGTATATCTACCTACCTATTTATCTCCTGTGATAGCCATAACTCGTCGCAGTCTAAATAAAACACGATTACCGATTTAACCTCACATAAATCGATATCTGTTTGACATTCCTGACTGATGAACCACGCTAGTCTAGGTCTGGTTTGAATTTAGAACATCAATCCGCGCGCTTTAAATATATTATTACTTGGGATATGTTCCGTACATTTGAATAAAATAGTTTTAACTAATGTTGATCACAAAGGTGCTAAAACCAATTGCATATAGAAAAGAAATTGTATTATACTACATAAAGTCCGTACAAAGAGTTTCTATACTCATGGATATGAAATTGCAGGGGGATACTTAAATGGTATTTTAGTATTTGTTTCCAATAAGGCACAAAGTAATAAAAACATAGAAACCTACATTTTTGCTACGTAAATGTAAAGTGTCATGTTAAAATAAAAAATCTAAACGATTTAGTAATTAAATATGTTATTATATTATATGATTCTTGTTGGTTAGGTTAGTACCTTCAGTTTGTAAGACACTCATTACGTGCCATTAGAGGTATGTGCAGAGAGAACGCTCCTCAGACGAAGCTTCTGGTTTCTAACAAAGCTATTTAATTAAGAGAACCTGAACTTATACTGCTTACACGTGGCTTACACCCGCCTCTGTAGCTCGTGGCGTCTAGTGTTGGCTTCTAGCTGATCAGTCTCAAGGCAGAATACAGACAATAGAATATTGCTTAGTTCTTGTACGTGTATTATATAAGATAACCACGTTTAGACGGATATTACTTTCATCATTTAAAATAATAAATAGACGTTTTACAAACATATTTTAGCTAAGCAGTTCATCACAGAGACCACGAAACTCTAGTTAATTGAAATAGAAGGTAATCTTAGCAGTACAGATACACGATGTCATTATCTATAGGTACTTATAGTAGTGTGCGAGCACAGTGATAAAAAGTATTGGAGCGTATCTTCGTGGATGGCATTCAATTTACAGTGATCATCAGCCGCCATCACCGGATCTCATTATAACTGGCATGGTGCCAACTGTTAGACCTGCCACTAGCAATACACTTTACGTGAGCTATTTCAGTGTAAGTTTAATAACTAGTGTTTATGGCGGCTGTTTTGTTTCTTTTGGGTGATGGCACGTAGAATACAAAAGGATTTTTGTAGTATTTTAATTAGGACATTATTCTTGAACATTTTCGGTAGTTTAGGTACTGTTTTGCGTTATTTTCTAAACAAAAATCTATTTGCCACTGCGTCATACACAAGTTTCCAAAACGAACCCGTCTTGTGTTCTTTCGTGTTTAGTTTATTTTTATTTTAGCAGGAAGTGATGGTCGCCGTTTTGACTAATTAGGTCACACAATGTTTCGCTTCGTCGCATTCCGCTTTCTGCACAGCGGTAAACATCGTATTTATTTGTTCAAAGCGAATTAAAAAATACCTTTTGTTAAGTTTACTTGTCCTTTGCTTTGGGGCAGATTTTAATTGAAAGACTTCGTTAGGTATATAGTGGTTATACCGTGTCGGCCCTTGATTTTTTATACCTAAACTAAGAAAGGGACATCACTTGCATAATTTTTAATTTTAATAAATTTAATGTATTTTTAAATGTAAATCTTCTTCTTTCTTTTGATTGTTCTAGAAGTCTCTTAAAGGCTATTGTTTTAGTGTTTGTTTTACTTTGTAATCTTAATTTTATCCTTAAGGGAAGTAGCGGGTCATTCCCAATACGAGTATCGTCTGATTACTCACTGGGAAGTCCTAGAAATATGTTGTAACCAAGATTACGGAAATAAATGCAATTTTTATTTTTTTATATTTATTTATATATAATCATTGTTGAAACTACACCCGTGTTCGATTAAAACTTTGTACACGATTTATTTATTTACCAATCCATGTCTACCAGAATTCGAACTCAAGTTCTGAGAACTGAAGGTCCGGCACGAGGCCGTCAAATATATCTCCTACTTTGCAACTTATGCCGACCTTTTCAAAAGGTACTCCAGTGACATTTGAAGTGGTTCCTATTGTGAAAGGTTTCCTTAAATGTTATCGCACTTCGATCGATGGCTGAGTATCCCGGTTCGATACCCGACACAAAAATAACAATGTCAATTATCTCTATTGAGATATAATCTCTTAAGTCAAGGTAGATCAAATAAAAGAATATAATTGATACAAGTGAAATACAAAAACAACGATACTTAAAATTGACAGAGCTATAGACTTTATTCCGAATAAATCAATTATAACATAACTATATGAGGAACATGTAAACCACAGCGTGGTATAATTATTGCATACGTATTTTATACAATGAAATATTTTATTAAAATATGTATGTATTTACTTAGTACATTTTTCATCTAAGTCCTCTGTATCATCTCTTTAAAGCTTTAAACTTTTGGTTAAAGTTTTATAAGTAATTTTGTTAGAAATGGAGGAAGAAGTATCTATTTCAAAAAGGCCCGTAGTTTTCTTTAAAACTCCTACAGAATCAGGCCACACAGAAACTTCTGCCTTAAAAGTATGTATATGGAACACTAACCTACAATGCAGCACGGGCTTCGTTAAAACTAAGGTCTTAAACTTTAAACACATTTTAAATGGAATACTTATGAGTTCAAACACAACTTGTGAATTGGTGCTTGCTACCAGAATATTATGTAAATAAACATGGTGCGTAAATAATGTACCTTAACTTTGGACCCTCCAAAATTATCAAGGTACCTTTAGTTAATCCCAATATTATTATTTAGAAAGAGAAAATATTTGCTTTTTTGTACTAAAGTTCTATTATCCTTGGTTTTCTTTTTAAAACTTTTAGAGATTCTTCTTAATAATTCACGTTTGTTGTGAACCTATTTCATGTCTTATTTGTGTAAAAGTTTGCTCCGTTAACGTCTAAAAAGAAATAGATACATACCTACTCACTACGCTTGTATTGTTATTTCTGACTTGGAAATATAGTTTTGAATAAGTTGATCAAACCTATCAAGACTATATTTCTTTTAGGAAAACTTATTATTTTTCTAAATTAAAATAAAGCTTGTCGTCTTAAGGCGAGACTGATCGATCACGAGCTGCTTTTAAAACTTCTTTGTTTTTGTTTGACAGTTGTAACGGATTGCGGGAGGGTAAAAATTTAAGAAAATATATAATATGAAATATTGCTAAAACTTGAGTTGGCTGTACTACAAAGTAAATTTTAATTAATGTTGATTAACTTATCCTTTCCCTATGAAAATTAGTTTATAAATAAAACATCAAAATCAAAGTATTTTATTTTATTATAGGTAAAAAAATACACGTGATGAATGTTTCATTTTCTTCAGCGTGATTGCGTCAATATACACCTTAACTTTGACTTTTAAAAGGTATTACCGAGAGGACCGAAAGCCGGCGGAAAAACTCTCGGCATCTTTTGTCAACATTGTAAAAGATACAAAATATGTAGGTAATTACGTAGATATACAGCTTTATTACGACATGAAAGAAACAAACACGAGACCTTCTTGGTCTTGTGTGGGTAAAAACGTTGTTTCAGAAATTGCTCGACAGCTTGTGTTGCTTGAATTATTATTGAGAACATATCGTCTATTGTCTTTCATTTATTTATCAAGATCTCTATTTAGAATATTTCTCGCGTTCTTATTTGCCTCCAATGCGGTTTGATAAGTGCCTACCTAAGTAAGACGTAATTGGAAGATTAAATACTCTGAACAAACATTCATTCATTCATAATTCCTTCCGTTTGTTTAAAATCTTAATTCTAACGTAAAAATATGAAGAAAAAAATCATTTATTATTCAGTTACTACATTTTAAATTATCTGTGTATTAAAATTAGAAGTAGATATATAAATTTTTAAGTGTAGTATTATTATAAGTCTAAGGTTGAAACATAGTATCATACAAAAAGTAAAGTAGGTTCCAAATACTTTCAGTACCTAACTATGAATTATGTTTAATACATGTAGGTCCAATATCCACAAATCATAACAATTATAGTAATTTAAATCATTGACTGGTGATTGATAAAAAAAAATGGTGATTTTTAGTTGCTGTTTTTCTAGGAACATACATTTTTATAAGTATAGTAAAAAAATCGTAGGAATAATGTATTCTTAAACTAGTAAAGGAAACACCTATTTCAAATTCAAATATGAATTTTGCCTTACTTTAAATTAACAATTATAATATATTTTTTTTAATTGCTGTTGGTTTTCTGAAATAAATAAGTAAATAAATTCATATGTTTTCCCACGATAAAAAGACAAACCTAATTTGGTTGAACAAATACTGGCATACTTGTACAAAAGCTGAAAGTGTTTAATCCTTTAAATGCGTACTTATCAAAACAATGAACTGAATTATTTGAATAGACTCTTGGTTGAATTTTCCAAGAAACTCTCTTCTTCTCGATTATATTATCAGGTACAGCTAAGTTATCATTGAAATTGGTGATAACTAGCCTTTTTTTATTTATTTAGATGGTTCGAGACTATAGTGCGCGAGGCCCCATGTGTTCGTCTGCTTGTAAATATGGAAAATAATTTTGTGTGGCAGCCGCCATCTTGTCAAACCGTGTTCTCATCGTTTTGGCGTGCGTGTACAATCAGTACATTTATGTCAGGCACATAAAGTTGCTGTATATACCGTCTATACTTAACCGAAACGCATATCGTTACAAAAACCAATTTCGTTGCGGTCGCACCGAAATATTAAATTTTGAGTTTGAGGTAGACCTCAAGTATTGGAAGTTATATTTATATTTCATGTTAAACATATATTAATGACATACAAGGTTTTGTACAAATTGACTGTCATTCCTAAAAGTATCCTGCCTAGTTCTGGTTTTGGTCTTTTCCAACGCTGCAATTTAGTGGAAATCTACTTCAGAGCAATACAATTAGCTCCCGCTTTTCAAGAGGCATGTAACAGGTTTATCACGAACCTCGTTTGAAATAGACTTTTTCAGCGCCATGAATTCGTAGTTGCGCTCTGCGTCTCAATTTTATTGAGATACTCGTGTGGATAACGTTTGCGTTTACTGGATAGTCAGCGGTTGTTTCTTCTGTTCGGTACTTGGCTCTAATGAAACTAATTACTATCCACATAACTGCCTTTACTATCCTGCACGCCCTCCTCAGGGGACACCCTCACCCAACTAAGGAGTTATTTTTTTACTCAGCATCAGATTTTTATTTTTCAGCATGAGATTATTTAGATCTTTGGTCGCACACTACGATGAATAGAACAATAAAGTAATGCTCGCCCGTGTCGTAAATTGCACTCACTAACACATCTAGACGAAGCCTTAACAAAAAATTATTTAACAAAAATTTTTGATCACCATAAATGTTGTATATGAATTAATCACCTTCCGTACCCAAAACTACGATATATCTAAATAAAAATGTCATTTTGTTACAAAAACCTTTAATAGGTAGTATGTGTTACATACAACGATATTCTCGCAGCTTTTGCGAATCCAGGTAGCATCGGTTCTTAGTGACGTCGTCATTGGAGTACGAGTTTCTTCACGTACATTGTAATTTGGAAGAGCTTTACTCTTGTGCCCTTTTTGCAGCATTACGGGATGAAATAATGTAGAGATGTAAAGCCGACGTCGTAAAGATACCTCGACTTTTACTACGTGAAGGCTGTCTATGACAAAATATAAAGTTTTATTGCTATTGTGGCTTTCAAACTAGCTTTTCGTATTAGCTAGGTCGGGATTTTGAACCTCACGGAGCTGCACTGAAAGGTGCGTCTTGCTCAACTGCGATTTTATCAGCTTGTAAACGAAACTTACCTAGATGACGTTAAAAGATTATGACGTAACTTGATGTTCTTACTTGTCTAAGATGGGAATCTTTAACACCATTTAGGTCATAATTTTCATTTAAAATACGACGGTGCAGGATTATGGTAAATAGTAAAATATTGCAAGGAACATGAAGTCGGCAGCGAAGGGTTGTATTCGCTGTTTAAACTATCGTGGCTGTCAAAGCGATAAAGGATTACTCGTTTGTCGGCTGTGGTTCATTATGATAGTAAATTCATTATTAGCAGACTGGTTATTCAAATTTTTATTTAAAGAAATGTAAGTACACCCTTTTTAAAAGTGTTCGTAAATTATAAGGATTCTTCTAACAAAAAGCTTTGTGAATAACTAGGCATCGCTCTAATTAGAGCTCGCGCAGACGATCGATTTTTGTCAGCGGACTTTTTTGTCCGCGTTGTGTGCTCGAGAGTGACGTACGTATGCACGACGATAAACCCAGTATTTTATTTTAAAATGTCTGATCTTTTTCTTAAACTTCATGTAAATTGCAACACATTGTAACCTCTGAATATTTGCTTACATAGCTTGCACTTCTCTACATTTACGGGCAACAAATGATCGCACACCGGTAAATTCGCGGCTGACTTTTTATTCGCGGAGCGTACTTTGTCTCCGCCGCGGAGAAAAGTCCGTCGTCTGCGCAGGCTCTTACCATTCTATATCTGTAGCATCAAAAATAGTCAAATTCTTTAAAGCTATTTGCTAAAATAACAGATGTCATTGCCCGATCAACTAACATAAAAGTCTACAAGTCTACCCAACTTTCTACCCAAAAACCTATAAACTGGATCCAAGCCCGTTGGTTTGTACCTCCAAAAAAAAAAAATAATAATAATTCTGACCATCGCGCTAATTAAAATCATAATTCACTTTTCAAAGGAATCTCATTTTTGCGATTTCCCCGGGGCTTGAAGCTGCTTTTATTGAGGAAAAGTTATTAAAATTTTCATTATTTTTTCAGGTAATTACTGAGGTGTATTCAGAGATACCAACACATAAAAGGTATATTAACCGTTAAGTAATTTCACTGTCAATATTTTTACGCAATTAAGTAAGAGATAAATGTTTGATTGAATCATTATTCGAGAATTAAGAAGAATACTTTGGTTCATTGAGAACTTAAGTCTCGGTGTTGCTTTTGGTAAATTTATTTTAAAAAAGGTAGTTAGAGTTCTGAATATTTATTTGTGTTACCTAGGTACTTTAAGTTTGGGTAAATAAATATAATTCCTACACCTATTTGATTAATGTGCCTTAACATATTAAAACTGCAAGCCAAAACATCTTTCCTTCAGTTACCGAATAAATATCAATACATATTTAAATAAAATTTCCATATTCAGTGACAGTATTGTCAATGAATTGCAACAAAACCCAAATATACATCCGAACAAACCGCAAATATATTGGCATACAAACACACCGCACTTGATTCAAATATACCCGCATTAATGATTACTCATTTGAAGCTAACCGGGTGTTTACATATACAAACACATTCGACGCCATGTCAACTAATCCATAAGTTATTGAACTAAATGTACGCACACTGTTACTACAGAGGATCTAACTTTCGGTTTCATGATTTTGGTAAAGTTCTGTATCTTTAGTTCTGTTTTTGACTAGTTCTGTTTTGGCCTAACTTATTTAGAGTACGTCTGGATAAGCTACTGTAGGAATTCTATAAACTTATACCGAAACATAAAAGTCTGGGCTTCTTGCCATACACATTCCTGTATTACACAGTTATGTAACCCCAGCTTCAGAATACCTTAAGAAAGTATGTAATGCGCAATATCTGAGTTATTGCTACTCTCTAAGAATAAAAAAGTTTGTATACATATGCAATCGAATAAAAAATGCTGCGAATTCTTCTGTATTCATTATAACCATTGGGTTTTTGACACAAATTGAAAATACAAGCTTTTATTATTTATTTAGAAAATATGAGTAATTTTGAACCAACAAATATTTTAAAAATAAAGATTCGAATTATAAAACTTGTTAAAAAAAGCAAAAAACCTATTATATAATTTTTTTTTATTATTATTAGTTTGCCGACATTAAATATAACAATGTTTATTATGGCTATGCTTTACTTCTACAATATTTATTCATTTCTCACCTCCCTCCCGCGAGGGTTCCTCGGCAGCAAAAAAAAAAATCAGTCCAGTGCCATTCATAAATGTCGCAATTTCCGATAGATATAACGTTTTAGTGACAGCTGACTTAACTAACTAACCAGTAAGTAAAACCTTCCATCGTCTCAAAAGCCTCTAAAGTATGCATATTATTAACTATTTTGTTCGACATAACATTTTTTTATAATATAGGTACTAAAATGTTTTGATTAACATTAAGTTGAAAACAAACATCTTCCGTTTATAGTA
Organism: Marasmarcha lunaedactyla; assembly: GCA_923062675.1. Lineage (NCBI taxonomy): Eukaryota > Metazoa > Arthropoda > Insecta > Lepidoptera > Pterophoridae > Marasmarcha > Marasmarcha lunaedactyla. The sequence goes on from OV281344.1 coordinate 6,874,845, forward strand.
TCGTTATCGGCATTGACACTGACATTCCGGAGATATGTCATTCGACAATGACATTTTACTATTCCACTTTAACATTTAACACAACAACAAAGGCTTTCGATTTGGTTTATACTTGTATAGGTTGAATTTCAACATGATATATTCTTACACTAATTGGACAGTATATATGTTTTTTCTTTTAAGTACCGATCACTGAGATTTTCTTCTAAGATATAATATTTTGAGATAGTTAGTTGTTTGAAAAGGTACAGAGACGTATTTAATTAAAAAAAGAATAAGTAAGGAAACGTTTTCAACATTACACAAACTTGGCAGTGATTAATGTAGCGTCCAGCGTGGGCTGCATCTGTAGATATTTCTCAAGATTACTCCACAGTAGGGTTTATCGCGGGATTGTTCGCGATGAATAATGGACGTCGTCCTTTTGTCAGAACTGAATAAATTCAGTCGTTTTTGTAAGACTCGTGTTATTTTTTTGAGGGAGGTGAAAGATTCGTCCATGAATACCACCGCAGCCGTCTGCGGGGTGATGTGGGACTCACCAGAGTGGCACCTACCCACTAAAAACCACCTCTTTGCACTTTGAAGGTGCTCAAAAGGACATGAGTTGGTGGCCGTACTGGGCAGCCTCCGGTGAAGCCCGAAGCTTGACCTAGGGATTAATTCATTTAAATGAACCTATAATGAATTGAGAAGGGAACTATGCTCCGCCAGAGCTAGCAGTCGCTCTGTAGGAGAATTTGAAGCCTTCAGTTTACGGGCTAAGACTGAAATTTCCTTAACATCAATATTTTTGATCGCGTCGCAGACGGTACGCATCTCGTCTGCTAGCGAGGGTTGGGATGTAGGATTGGATGGGCGAAGAGCATGGGTAGGAATCGGGCGTGCAGCGGGGCGCAGTCTCCAGTTCTCTGGAGCAGGCTTGGGCGGCGTAGGCTTTGCAGCCGGAGGAACCCGGCTGCGAAGCGGCGGGAAGTTAGTCTGAGAAAGGGGCGGGGCCTGTTTGGGATCCGCCCTCTTAGAGTTTGATCGAATGGAACGGGGTGCACGACGGCAGCCCCTGTAATTTGCGGTGTGGCCGGACTGGCCACAAAGTACGCAATCGGGAGGAGAGGGAGTTTCAGGAGTACGATTGCACTCCTTGGTGAAATGGGGTACCAGGCACTTTACGGACCAGGGCGGGGCGGCGCAGTTGGCAGCCGCGTGCCCGTACAACTGGCACCGTTGGCACTGGCCGGGATGACCGCGGCAATGCGGCATCTCGAATTTGATCCCAAAGATGCCGCATATGGTGCTGACCTCTTTGAAGATCTCTTTGGACTTAGGTACGTTGGCGAGAATCACCAAAGCAAGAGGGTGACGCCTTCCGTACCTGCTGTGCATTTTATGCACCGCAAGTGCCGGGAAGCCTTGGGACTGCAGATCCTCTAGGATAGCCTCGTTCGATAATTCGAACGGGACTCCCCTGAGTACCGCTCTGAACTTACGCTCTTCTGGGAGAGCGTAAGTGTGGTAAGGATATTGCTTACCAGCGGGGAGCTTAGTTAGGGCTCGGAAATCGTCTAACGATGAAACGGTAATTTTGATGGATTCACCCGAGTTGGCCGCTCGGGTGTAATGGATCTTGTGCTCTTTGCACAGTGTCGAAACCTCGGTCCATAGTCCCTTTTCCCGAAGGAATACGTGTGGTGGGACCTTAGGCTTTACAGAAATTGGGGCCTGGGCGGGTATTGGAGGCACCGGGGCAGCTGGCGCTGAAGACGCCATGGAGGGTGTTGAAGACACCCGGGCGGGCGGTAAGGACGCCGGGGCTTGTTTCGAGCGCTTCTTAACTAGGGTGAATGAAGGTGGCTCTGAGCCAGTTGGGGTGGCGTCCGAGGATGACTCGGTCGCGGGAGCGCTCTTGGGAGCGGTGCGCTTGCGGCGCGAAAGGGCGGCCGTTTCACACTCCATGTCACTGGAGGAGGGGGAAGCAGGAGGGCCTATGACCAGAGGGGCCTCAGGGGCATGTTGGGGTGCCTGAGGGGCGGGAGGTTATCCATCGACAATAGTGTCGATAAGGTGTTTTTTATCCAAGAGTATGGTTATACCTACAGTCTAAAAAAGCAGCTTTAAAAACACCCTCTTTCGTACCGACGCAGAAATCCAGAACTCGTCTGCGGATCACGAAAACAGTTGTTAATTTCTGAAACTCATTCGTAACTTTTTTGAATGGTAGATATTTTTGTAATTCGGTATTACGAGTAAGGTTTCGGCAATTTAAAATAAAGTTGATTTATGTCATAATTCAATAAATTATAATTTATATAAAAATATTTACTTATAATATAAAATTTATTAAATCAAAATTCAAAAACGCGTAAAAATAAAAGATATAGATTTTATTAACAACATCAGTTTTATTTAGGTATTCGTTTATCCTAAAAAATCATTATACAGGATACATTTTGAACAAATAACAATGAAAAGACAATTTCTTAAGAATTTTATTATATATAGCAATGTATATAATCTATCAGACATATTCCACATTTGTTATGAAATAACGCATTACTTATGTAGACAAGTCTACCAAAAAATAAAACAAAATTTCAAAATTATTTCTTCCAATTTTTATCTTCTAAATATAAATAAATATGATACATTAGGCTTAAAATTATTTATCGTAGTATTTGAGAGGGTTGGAGATATGCCTGGCGTGGGATGCGAAGCGCAGCGCGCTCGGCTATGTATTGGGTGCCGACATCTCGCTCCTAACCGTGGTTCGCGCTATGGTTGAGAGTGAGAGATCGTAGCAGGCGGCGTGAACCTTCTGCGAAGCCGTAATGCTCGTGAAGAGGCGGCGGAGAGGGCGAGGTTAGATGACGCATCCTCCCTTCCGCTTCGTTGCCGTCGCTCAGGACGCCGGAGGGCGGCTTTCATTGCCGAAAGCTCCCTCCCCCGCAGTTCCATGAGCCTTCGGTGGCGGTTTCGGGGAAACCGCCTTTGGTTCAGAGCTCGAGATGACGCGTGCGCTTCCTGCGCACCATCTCATGAGGGACGACTAGAGAGGGACCCCTCTCGGGACGTCGCTAGCGCTGCACAGAGCGCTGGCCAACGCTGTCGGGGCGCGAACGAATACGCGAGCTCCTCGTGACCCGACTCCGTGGGTCCAGACGGAAGCCGCAGGTTTTTAGCCGGTAGGAGTCCGGCATACCCCGACTACGTCCCCTGCTGGCTCGGGTATCTATGAGGATTAAAAAGTATTTAAGAGGGCATTCCATGCACAGTAGCACCACTATGGAAAAAAAAATCGTAGCTCTAAATAAATAATGAAATTGTAAATTGTATATCTTAATGCACTCCGAAATTTTTTAGGTTTCGAAAGGGCGATTGATAATATACTTACAGGGTGGCCAGAAAATAACGTTCAAAAAATTTGTTTGGTGCTTCGTGTTGGGAGGTATCTGAATCACCCCTATGTATGTTATACGATGTTTTGAATATTGAATAATAAATATCCAAATAAATATTTAAAAACTTGTTAATTTTAAACGTCTAGTATTGTACATTATATGTGTAACCTGTCTATAGCCTGGTTCGTTACTCAGCTATCGCAGCCATCTTTGAACACAGCTAACGAGTAGTTTCATTTTGAGATCGTCTTCTTCCTACGTCTATTTAATTGGAGGTATTATAAAGTTTGTGTAAAGTTTAAATTGCTTTTCTATCTCTTTCAGAATAAGGATAATAAATAATAGACCGCGGTAATACTTTGTATTTGGTATCTGTAATATTTTGTAATTAGATTTGTATCCATGGTTGTTTCTGGATGATTTGGATGCAATGAAATTGTTTTTCTTTTGGATAAAAGAGTATTGTTTTAAGAAGAATATCGATGCATTGTGATTTTATTTAAAGAGGGAGAATGCGACACTAGCCGCGAACTAACATAACGCAGTGTAAGGGTGTTACCACACCAATCGATCGAAGTCCGAATATGGATAAAAAAGAGTGTAATAAAGTTAGTAAGAGTGGCAAAAAGTTGATCAAGTGTTTTGAATCTTGTTTATGGCAAAGATGCCCGCTTGCCCTTTTAAGGGTAATTTTTTTTTTTTGGGTCCCCTCCACGGGAAGGGCAGGAGGACATAAAAAATGCTCTGACGCATACTCCGCGCGCGCGATTGAAGTTATGTGGGACTCGTCTCGACGCCTACCAGAACCATACCCACTAAAAAACCCCCTGTCGGCTCGTGCATTTTTGCCACTCAGCCTTCATCTGAGCGACGGCCAATTGGAGAAAGAGGCCGCGCTAGCGGGGCCCTTAAGGGGTCACCCGCTGAGATTTACATAGCACTGAAGGTGCTCAAAAATGAAAAGTAAATAAAAACATTAAAAATGAAAAGTAAATAAAAACATTAAAAATGAAAAGTAAAATTGCATTAATTCGGATTTACGTTAGAATTAGAATTTACGTTAGAATTAGGATTTGCGGCCTGAAGGGCCTCGAGAGCTAAAGTTAACTGCGTGGGTTCGCCAGTGTGCGCGTTTCTCGGCCTAGCGACTTTGAATTTCGAATCTAACACAGGAGCAGTATATGAGACTGAATCTCGAACAAGATGATTGGGATGGGATTCGGCGCGTTTGAAGAACGATTCTGAGAGTATTTTGAGGTGCTGTTGCACTGTAGGTAGTTCAAGATCTCTGTGCAGGTCCGCGTTGCGCACATACCAAGGTGCGTCTGTGGCCCTGGCTATGTGAACTTAGCACCCGACTTTTGCAAAATGGCTCTCCTTATGGTTTTTTTGAAAGATATTGGTTAGTAGTAGATAGTAGTGAAGTTATTTTCGTTTGTAGTAGAGCCAAAAAAATTTTACAGAACAAAAAAAAATTCAGCTTTCGAAAATTAAAAACAAATTTTTTTTTTGTTGAGTCATGCAAGAAAATAGTAGTTTTGGATTGTACTGCAATGTTTTTCGTTTGTAGTAAAATAATATTCACAGAAAAATAACTATTCACTTGAAAATTTTCTAATACTAAATTTACCACATTAGTTCAATTTCAAAGAAAATCAGTTTACTACAAACGCTGGAAATGGCTGGAATGCATGTGCGGAGGGTAGTAGTAGATTGTAATGCAATGCTTTTCGTTTGTAGTAGAATAATAATGACAGAAAAATGTTTTTATACTTGAAAATTTTCCAAAACTAAATTTACCACATAAGTTCGATTTCAAAGAAAATTAGGCTACTACAAACGCTGGAAATGGCTGGAATGCATGTGCGGAGGGTAGTAGTAGATTGTAGTGCAATGATTTTCGTTTGTAGTAGAATAATAATGACAGAAAAATGTTTTTATACTTGAAAATTTTCCAAAACTAAATTTACCACATAAGTTCGATTTCAAAGAAAATTAGGCTACTACAAACGCTGGAAATGGCTGGAATGCATGTGCGGAGGGTAGTAGTAGATTGTAGTGCAATGTTTTCCGTTTGTAGTAGAATAATAATGACAGAAAAAATATTTTTACCCTTGAAAATTTTCAAATACTAAATTTACCACATAAGTTAAAATTCAAAGAAAATCAGTTTACTACAAACGCTGGAAATGGCTGGAATGCATGTGCGGAGGGTAGTAGTAGATTGTAATGCAATGCTTTTCGTTTGTAGTAGAATAATAATGACAGAAAAATGTTTTTATACTTGAAAATTTTCCAAAACTAAATTTACCACATAAGTTCGATTTCAAAGAAAATTAGGCTACTACAAACGCTGGAAATGGCTGGAATGCATGTGCGAAGGGTAGTAGTAGATTGTAGTGCAATGTTTTTCGTTTGTAGTAGAATAATAATGACAGAAAAAATATTTTTACCCTTGAAAATTTTCAAATACTAAATTTACCACATAAGTTAAAATTCAAAGAAATTAGGTTACTACAAACGCTGGAAATGGCTAGAATGTATGTGCGGAGGGTAGTAGTAGATTGTAGTGCAATGCTTTTCGTTTGTAGTAGAACAATAATGATAGAAAAATGTTTTTATACTTGAAAATTTTCCAAAACTAAATTTACCACATAAGTTCGATTTCAAAGAAAATTAGGCAACTACAAACGCTGGAAATGGCTGTAATGCATGTGCGGAGGGTAGTAGTAGATTGGAGTGCAATGTTCTTCGTTTGTAGTAGAATAATAATGACAGAAAAAATATTTTTACCCTTGAAAATTTTCAAATACTAAATTTACCACATAAGTTCGATTTCAAAGAAAATCAGGTTACTACAAACGCTGGAAATGGCTGGAATGCATGAAATTTTCAAGGGTAAAAATATTTTTTCTGTCATTATTATTCTACTACAAACGAAGAACATTGCACTCCAATCTACTACTACCCTCCGCACATGCATTACAGCCATTTCCAGCGTTTGTAGTAGCCTAATTTTCTTTGAAATCGAACTTATGTGGTAAATTTAGTTTTGGAAAATTTTCAAGGGTAAAAATATTTTTTCTGTCATTATTATTCTACTACAAACGAAAATCATTGCACTACCATCTACTACTACCCTCCGCACATGCATTCCAGCCATTTCCAGCGTTTGTAGTAAACTGATTTTCTTTGAAATCGAACTTATGTGGTAAATTTAGTTTTGGAAAATTTTCAAGGGTAAAAATATTTTTTCTGTCATTATTATTCTACTACAAACGAAAATCATTGCACTACCATCTACTACTACCCTCCGCACATGCATTCCAGCCATTTCCAGCGTTTGTAGTAAACTGATTTTCTTTGAAATCGAACTTATGTGGTAAATTTAGTTTTGGAAAATTTTCAAGGGTAAAAATACTTTTTCTGTCATTATTATTCTACTACAAACGAAAATCATTGCACTACCATCTACTACTACCCTCCGCACATGCATTCCAGCCATTTCCAGCGTTTGTAGTAAACTGATTTTCTTTTAAATCGAACTTATGTGGTCAATATAGTATTGGAAAATTTTCAAGTGAAAAGTTATCTTTTCTGTGAATATTATTTTACTACAAACAAAAAACATTGCAGTACAATCCAAAACTTACGTTTTCTGGCATGACACAAGAAACAAAAAAATTTTTTTTAGTTTTTTTTTTTGTTCTGTAAAATTTTTTTGGCTCTACTACAAACGAAAATAACTTCACTACTATCTACTACTAACCAATATCTTTCAAAAAAACCGTCAGGAGAGCCATTTTGCAAAAGTCGGGTGCTAAGTTCACATAGCCTGTGGCCCTGCGGCAGAAGAGATTTTGAACTGCCTGCAGCTTATACAGGACGGAGGGATTGGCGTGGGCAAAGACTGGCGAAGCATACGACATGACGGGTCTAATGCAGACCTTATAGAGCGTACGTTTATTTCTAAAAGACATTTTACTTTTTCTACCTATCATACTATTTAGGCGGCTTAAGTAGAAACGCGCGAGTTTCGTTACTCTATCGATGTGTGGCTTGAAAGAAAGCGTCTGACCTAAGGTGACGCCTAAGTATTTAATACTGCGCTTCCAGGGGATGGGAGTACCTAACATTCGAATGTGAGGATCGTTGTAGCGATTACGACGTTTGTGGTCGAATTAAATAGCAGAACTCTTTTCCGGGTTGACATCGATACGCCATTTTTGAAACCAAACACCGAGGGCGTTTACGGCCTTTTGGAGTCTGGTGATGTTATCTATGAACATATCTATCTATATGTTATGGGATCCTTTGACCTTTAGTGTAAAGGGCGGTATCGTCTGCAAAGAGGGCGAGTTCGACGCCTTTCGGCGGGATGGGGATGTCGTTAGTGTACACGGTGTAGAGCAGAGGGGCGAGGACTGAGCCTTGCGGGACTCCAGCCTTTATGGCCTTCATGTTTGAATCGAAACGTACGGTCTTTAAGAAACGACGCGATTAATCTGACTAGGCGAACCGGTAAGCCTATTTTATAGAGTTTAAGAACGAGACCGCTGTGCCAGACTGTCGAATGCCTTGGCTACGTCAAAGAGAACCGCGATTGATATTTTACGATGCGGATAGAATCCTTCGAGTATGTACTCGACGATTCGATGGACTTGCTGAGGGCAGGAGTGCTTAGCGCGAAAGCCGAACTGGTGGGGAATAATGAGAGGGTCGCCATCCGTTGGAAACAGATGGTTCCGCATTCGAGAGAGTATGACTCTTTCGAGAAGTTTAGACATTGCCTTGAGGAGGCTGATGGGTCTGTGATTAGCCGGGATGTTCAGAGGTTTACCCGGCTTGGGAATGCCTATGACTGTCGCTTCTTTCCAGGCTTTTGGAAAGTAGCTATGGTCGAAGCAGGCATTGAAGATGATAGCTAACAAGGTAAGCACCTGCTGTGGCAGGTGCTTAAGTGCGTGGTTGGAAATTCCATCCGCACCCGGAGCCTTTTTGGACTTTTGCTTTCTAATGAGAAGCAAGATTTCGTCATTAGAGACTGTGACAGGGTCGGGGTCGGCGGTGATGGGGAGAGAATCTCTGCGAACGACTTCGTCCTCCACCGCCTGGATGTGGGAGGGATCCGCGGGTTGCGTGCTGGGCGAACATTGTGCCGCTATGCTGTCGGCGAAGCATTCGGCTTTCTCTTCGACTACGAAGGCAATAGTGCGGTCGGGACGAGTGAGAGGAGGAACGTGAGAGGCGGAGTCTACGCGTAAGGCTCGGGCCATTCGATAATACGCTTTGTGGGACGGGGAGATATTCTCCATGAGATCGTTAAACTGAGTGTCTCGGAGTTCCGCGAGGCAAGACCTATTCGATTCGCAGCTGTTCTATATGCGGGCGTGGGATATTTCTTGGCTCTCCGGAGAGCCGCGTTTTTAGCTTTAATGAGATTGCTAACGGCTAAGGGAAGCGCGGGTTTGCCTTGCTTAGCAATAATTTCGTTGTCGTTGATCGCTGAGTTAATAGCATCAGTTAGAGTATTGACTAGTGAATCTATTTTAACCGGGTTATCTAATTGGTCGGGCGAAATCGCGAGCGGAGAGTTAGGGGCCTCTAAGGCTGAAACTAACGTATTTTTAAATCCTTTCCAGTTGGTAAAGGTCTTAGGAGATGTGACGTTAACGTTAGGCGAACCTAGCACGAGGGAGACGGGGCGATGGTCGGAGCCTAGGTCATCGAGCGATTCGATAGACCTTAGATCAAGATTGATTCGCTTGATAATTGCAAAGTCGAGAATGTCAGGAGAGTAGGTCGGGTTGTTGGGATAGTGAGTGGGAGTGATGGGGGATATGACGTCTAAGTCAAGGGAGTTAGTGATGTCGAGGAGAGCGATACCGCTGGTGTTAGTCGATAGGCACGTCCAGTCAGTATGTTTGGAGTTAAAGTCTCCGAACATAATGACTGAATGGCCGAGGGCGAGAATGGCCTCAAAGTCGCTGCGGATTGGTCTGGAGCCACATGGTATGTAGACTGAAGCTATGATGATGGTCGGATGACCAGTCATAGCCAATCTACACACGGTGGCTTCCATGTTGAGGAGAGGAGGGGTAGGGGGAGGACAGCAATGGAAGCCTCTTTTGTAATATATAGCGGTGCCGCCGAAACCGTCGGAGTTGGGCCTGTCGTTGCGAGTAAACGCGTACTTAGGAATAGCGTATCCCCTGGAGTGGTTTGGAGTAAGCCATGTCTCCTGGAGAAGGAATAAGTCAGGTTCTTTGTTCTGAAGGAACAGTTTAATCTCGGGAAGGTTGGTGTTAAGGCTACGAGCGTTAAAAGATACTAGGGATAAGCCCTTGGGTTTAATACGACTGGACGCGGGATTCGCGGGTCTAGACATTATAATTTACTTATTTACGAATTTATACAAAAATAAAAGAATTTACAACGAACTTAGGAGCGAGTGATGCTCGGCTAACGCGAATAATCGCTCTTGAGGAGAGCGGGCGGCTCGCAGTTTGCGTGCGAGTACGGAAATTTCGTTAATGTAGACGTTTTGGATGACATCGAACACGGTCTTCATGTCCTCAGCCAACGACGACTGAGGTGAAGATGACAAAGCGGGACGCGGCCCTACGGAAGCTACGGGAGCTGGGATGGGTCGGGAGGGTGCAGGCGGGACGGCCGGACGCTGCCTCCAAGACAGAGCCGGAGTAGGCGTCGGCTGAACGGGCTTTGCTTCCGGGGGACCCCGGTTGCGCAGCGGCGGGAAGTTAGCGGGAGTGAGCGGCGGCACCGGTTTAGGCGCGACCCTCTTGACGGTGGAGCGCGGAGCGCGTGGGCAACCCCTGTAGTTTGCTGTGTGGCCGGACTGGCCGCACAGCACACAGGCAGGGGGGAAGTGGATTCGGGAGTGCGAGTGCACTCCTTGGTGATGTGAGGATCTAGGCACTTTACGCACCTGGGGGGAGCTGAACAGTTAGCCGCTGCGTGGCCATATAGCTGGCAGCGGTGGCACTGCCCAGTTGGGACGCTCGACGGAGATTTTCGAGAGTCCGCAAATTGTGCGAGCCTCTTTGAAAATCTCCTTCGAGTTGGGAGTATTGGACAAGATTACTAGCGCTAACGGAAAACGCCTACCACGGTTGGAGTGCATCTTGTGCACTGCTACGGCCGGGAAACCCCGGGACTTAAGGTCCTCGAGGTCCTCGCACCTCCGGGAGGGCGTAGGTGTTATAAGCGATTTGTTTTAAAGAAAGTAACCGAGTGAACGCGCGGAAGTCGTCGACGGTCGCGACCTGTATTTTTATTGTATCGCCTGCGTTGGTTGCTTTTAGGTAATTGATTTTTTGCTCTTTGCAAAGATTTGAAACTACGGTCCATCGCGCTTTTTCGCGGAGAAAGACGGGCGGAGGGACTTCGGCGGGACGGGAGCGCAGCGCGTCGCTGGCTTCGATGGGACCGACGGAGGCGCGGTTACTTCGAGTGATTTTAATAACGCGGGGGCTGATGTTGAAGACACCGGGGAGGGCTCAGGTATTGAAGATACCGAGGCTTTCTTCGAGCGCTTCTTGGAGCGCTTGGCGACTAATTGAAACGCGGGCTTAGGAGAGCCGGTTAAGGTGGCGGCATCTGACGACGTATCAGACGCGGGTTCGGAGTCGCTCCCGGGAGCTGTACGCTTGCGACGAGACGCGTGAGAGGATGCGACCGATTCGCAGTCCATCTCGGACGAGGCGGGAGACGCGGGAGAGCTGAAGACCTGAGGGGTCTGGACTTCGGAGGCCTGAGGGGCCGGGGTTGAGGCCTGAGGGGCCAGGGACGCGATAGTTGCCTGTAAGGCCTGCGTCATCCTATATATTATAAAGTCATCCGATATGCTGGCGCCGGACGCAACGAGCGCCTGGCGTACGACCTAGCAAAGTTTACCAACCTTTGCTGGTCCATTGGAGGGCTTGGTCCTACGATATATGATATATAAATAAATAAAAATACCTAGGTTCCCTAGCAAACCTAGCACCTAAACCTCCCTACCCGCGGTAGGGGGGCTGGGGACGACGCGAAGTGGTGCCCCTAATTCGGACAGCACTGTACCGTCACCCTGGGAAAGGCCCAAGTGCAATGGGATCGGGTCAGCCGGTTTCTCCTTGGCCTGAAGGGCCTTGGAAGCGTACCGGGGCAACGCTATCAGGCTTAGTTGTCACCGTTAAGTATCCACCTGATCAAACGCGAGTCTACTACGGAGTGTGTCGTCAATAAATTGACAACAAAAACCGGCCGTAGACCTGACGAAGTTGGGTTGCACTGAAAGTGCGGGATTGACTTCGTTACGACCGGCTGGAGCCGGCCGCAGAGCGAGTCTCTGACTACGTACAGGCGCCAAGCGTCAAGTGCGCAGCCAGAAAGACAGCCCGAGTCTTGCGAACCACTATCGAATTTAATCGACCGCGGTAAGCTCAACCCTGTTGTTGCTACACTCACCGAGGTGAGGTTTTTAATGCGAGGGGTGCACAGAGTGCGGGATTGACTACGTTACGACCGGCCGGGGCCGGCCGCAGAGCGAGTCTCTGACTGCGTAGCAGATGCTAAGCGTCAAGTACGCAGCCAGAAAAACAGCCCGAGCCTCGCGAACCACTTTCGAATTTAATCGACCGCAGTAAGCTCTGCTCTGTTGTTGCTGTGCAAGAGACCGACTTACTTGCAGCCGATCGAAACCGGCCGCAGCGTAAGCCCTGAAGAGGCTAACAGCGTATGAGTATTGCGAACGAGTTGTCGTCGTGAGACGACAATCGTGACTCAACTGCTGGAGCGACCACGAACGCGTCCGAGCGGGGCCGGACGCAGAACGGATCTGAGAGTGGCGTTTGAGTATTGATACGAGAGAAGTCGTGAGACAACAATCGTGACTCGGCAGCCGGGAGCGACCTTCAACACGTCCGAACGGGTCCGGACGCAGATCAGGTCTGTTTAAGGGTAAAGCCGACGCCATTTTTTAAGCTGAAGCAATATCGGCGAATTGGTAGTTACGATATGCTATAATTCCACTTCCAATCTTTGATACTGGAAAGATAACTTGTGGCACTGTGACAACAATGTCAATTGAATATTCTAAGATTACATATAGTTAACTCGGAAACCGATTCTGCAAGCCTTTTGGCCACTTTGCCCAATGTACAAATTCAGGTGTCTTAGATTCGAAATTCAAAGTCGCTAGACCGAGAAACGTGCACACGAACGTAGTGACGCAGCTGACGCTAGATCTCTTAGCCCTTTTTCATTTTTCATTTTTGAGCACCTTCAGTGCTATGAATTCACCTTCAGTGCTTTGAGCACCTTCAGTGCTATGTATATCCCAGCGGGTGACCCCTTCTGGGCCCCGCTAGCGCGGCCTCTTTCTCCAACTGGCCGTCGCTCAGATGAAGGCTGAGTAGCAAAAAATTGCACGACCCAACAGGGGTTTTTTTAGTGGGTAGTGGTTCTGGTAGGCGTCGGGACGAGTCCCACATAACACCGATCGCGCGCGCGGAGTATGCGTCAGAGCATTTTTTATCCTCCTGCCCTTCCCGTGGAGGGGAACAAAAAAAAGTAAGGAACACTCAAACGGCATATAGGAGGAAAAAATAAACGTTAATTATCTTTCTTCAGCTTATAAGTTTTGTAACACTCATTCTTTAACAAATTCACCTATGGGTTTAGTTATATTATACAACAAAAATAATACGCATTTGTCGAGTGTCGAGTGAAACACTCGACACCACAGAGGTAGAAACATTTTATTCATCTTTTAATTCAGCTGTTTCTTATCTAATCACTCCGATGGAAAATAGGAATCAAAACAAAGATTATGTAAATAAAGCCTGTGAGGGTTTATGCTCGTCGATGAATAGCATTCGGCACTGTTTATGTGACAACATTTTAATCGGTACAGTGATTCGTGAGTGCCTGCGAAAGCAATCCTTTGTCTATCTGATACTGCTATTGTTGTCCATGAAACAATGTTTTTAGATCCGAACTTCTTTCTAGAGCAACGCTGCGTCCAAACCTAATCCGATGTTCAGGACCTTTGATGGAGGCGTGATCCTGTCAGTTTGCCTGACTAGAGATCTCCCTGATACGGTACATAATATCATGTCTGATTATAATCCTATTTGCCGGAATTTAAGCTGTGTCGTCACAAAGGTAAATTCGGGTTTGGTTTGATAAGATCATTCCATTATTTTAGGATTTTAAATATTCTATGACGTTACTCACTGTGGTAATATTATAATATTTTTGTATTTTCTGCACAGTTCTAAGCTTATTGTTTTCTGCAGTTTTTTACACTATGTACAAGCTACTCAATCAAACGTAGCTTGTACTTTGCAGACGAGGCTCTAGAATAACGATTTAAATCTCCGTGGATAACCTCATTAATTAACACGGTTAGTAACAGTTCAGTATTTGAAAGCTTATCGCTTTCAGCTTAATAGGTTCTAATCACAGTAATTAGTTTCATACTAAATATCTATGTTTTATTTTGTCCGAGATAGACATATGCAGTATGCAGTGGGATATTGGTTATTAAACCCCATAAAACATTTCGATTCATTTGTAGTATTCATAGTCCTTTGAAATTCTTTTAGAAAACATGTATTTTCTTTAACACGTCATTGATTTATCAAAATATATTTCAATATTTTGCGTTTACCTGAGCATACTATCACTCATCCCTTTAACATGTAACAGGAAGATACAAACCGGAAGGGCTGCTGAGGGTTAGAGTGTTTTGTTATCGCAGCTATTTTGAGGAAAATTTTGGTGTGTGTACGCATTTTGTAAACGACGTGGGAAGTATTTAGATCAAGTGGAGAATAACGTTCCGTTTTAATTTTTTTATTCGAACCAAATTAGTTTGTTAATTATAGTTCAATAATCGATGCGGCTTTTTAGTCTACCCTACGTTTCAAAAATTTTTTGCCAGATTATGGTAACATTTTCTCTCAAATTTCGTTTCATTCCAGTATCTCCTCCCCCGAAGCGCCAAGAGAAAGCGAATAGTACACAAACAAACCAACTGTATGGCCCCAAAGTAAGTAGAGCTTGTGTTATGGATGACCATACAGTGAACGGGGGGGGAACCCAGAGAACAAACATTTATGTTCATCACACATATGGACGACGACACATATGAATCGACGGACGATCGATTGGTGTGGTAATACCCTTAATAATCACTGGAGGGATATCAGCCTCTCCAACTCCTCCAACTCAGGGGTGGCGTCAGACAATTGTAGGCCATCACGCCCACTGCGGGTTGGCAGACTACACATACCTTCATATAAATGTACAAGTGCATGGGATTATTTTACTACTATTACCAACTCAGGGGTGGTGTCGGACAATTATAGGCCATCACGCCTACTGCGACGTCGACTGTTCTATTCTGCCATCGATTCGAACGGTCGATCGATTGGTGTGGTAATACCCTATGAAAGCCCCTGCCAGGATTCGAACTTTGGACCTCCGACGTATGGTGCAGGGCTACTAACCAGAACGCTACGGTCGTCAATATTAATGTAAAAATAAAACACACGCGGCAATGTACGGTATTCCGTACAGGATATCAAACCGAGGTCTCATTATTTAGCTATTAACACTTTACTCGCCGATTATTAATGGAGAACTTTGCATTTTCTATTGAATGGGGCTTGTAGCAGTTGGCAAATTAAGCGGAAAACGTACGTACGCTGTTTCATTTAGAAGCTGGTATTCATGGTAGCACCTGTGGAAGTTGGCTTTTACGACTGTAAGCGATGGTATATTAAGGAGGGGAAAAGTTGTTTTATTTCATTTGACACTTACTGTGCGACGTAAGGTATTATACAGACGATGTACACATGTAATATATATATTTTTCTGATGAGACTACATTGTTTCAACTGAAAGATGAGACCTTAAGTCTTAAAACGCAGTGCAACGCGACATAAAATACGAGGCCCCTATGTTTGCGAAGCAGCTCGATTAATACTCCACAATGCTCATTCACTAACGTATAGTTTAACGTACACTTTATGAATTTTAAACAAGTATATATACTTGTGTATGCGCATTACAACTGTGAGAACAATGTCTTGGAATTTATTTTATCCAATAGTAGGTACCGTTACCAATGGTCCTAGAAATAATTTTCAATTATTTGCATTTGACGTTTGTCGATATTTTTTATTAATTTTAGATTCACTTTACTTGTTACAAATGTTGTTCTATAACCTCAAATAAAGAATGCTATTTTATAAAAAATAAAGTAATACACACAGAAATTAAACCAAAACCGTTCATTTAAAAGAGATACTCCTCTACGCGTGCCCAGATACTTTTTTTTTTTTTTTTTTTTGTTCCCCTCCGCGGGAAGGGCAGGAGGATAAAAATGCCCTGACGCATACTCTGGCGCGATTCCAAAGTTATGTGGGACTCGTCCCGACGCCTACCAGGACCATACCCACTAAAAACCCCCTGTCGGCTCGTGCATTTTTGCCACTCAGCCTTCATCTGAGCGACGGCCAATTGGAGAAAGAGGTCGCGCTAGCGGGGCCCAGAAGGGGTCACCCGCTGGGATTACATAGCACTGAAGGTGCTCAAAGCACTGAAGGTTAATACATAGCACTGAAGGTGCTCAAAATGAAAATCAATAATTAAAACAAAAATTAAAAAATTGCAAAATAAAATTGAGTTAATTCGCATTTACGTTAGAATTAGGATTTACGTTAAAATTAGAATTTACGTTAGAATTAAAATTTGCGGCCAGAAGGGCCTCGAGATCGCGTGACAGTCTGGTGGATGAGTACGCTTGCGCATTTCTAGGCCTAGCGACTTTGAACTTCGAGTCTAACACAGGAGTAGTATATGAGACTGAATCACGAACTACAGGATTGGGATGGGTTTCGGAGCGTTTGAAAAACGCTTCAGAGAGTGTTTTGAGATGTTGTTGTACTGTAGGCAGTTCAAGATCTCTATGCAAGTCCGCGTTACGCACGTACCACGGTGCGTTTGTGGCCCGGCGGCAAAAGAGGTTTTGAACTACCTGCAGTTTGTGCAGGAGGGAGGGTTTGGCGCGGGCAAAGATTGGCGAGGCATACGTCATGACGGGTCTAACGCAGACCTTGTAAAGTGTACGTTTGTTTCTGAAGGACATTTTACTTTTTCTACCTAACATGCTATTTAGGCGGACTAAATAGTGACGAGCGAGTTTCGAAACTCTTTCGACGTGTGGCTTGAAAGAAAGCGTCGGATCTAATGTGACGCCTAAGTATTTAGTACTGCGCTTCCAGGGGATGGGAATGCCTAACATTCGAACGTGGGGATCGCCATCGGGACGACGGCGTTTGTGGTCGAAGCGCATCGCAGAACTCTTTTCAGGGTTCACATCGATGCGCCATTTTTGAAACCATACACCAAGGGCGTTTACGGCCTTTTGGAGTCTGGTTACAAGGTGCCGAACACTGTGGCCTTTGGTATAGAGTGCGGTGTCGTCAGCAAAGAGGGCGAGTTCGACGCCTTTCGGCGGGATGGGAATGTCGTTGGTGTACACGGTGTACAGCAGAGGAGCGAGGACTGAGCCTTGAGGGACTCCAGGCTTTATGGGACGAGGTGCAGAAAGCGTGCCTTCGTGTTTAAATCGAAACGTACGGTCTTTGAGAAACGACGCTATTAACCTGACTAGGCGATCCGGTAAGCCTATCTTGTAGAGTTTATAAACGAGACCGCTGTGCCAGACTTTATCGAAAGCCTTGGCTACGTCAAAGAAAACCGCGACTGTTTTATAACGACGCGGATAGAACCCGTCAAGTATATACTCGACGATTCGGTGGACTTGCTGAGGGCAGGAGTGTTTAGCGCGAAAGCCGAACTGATGCGGAATAATGAGAGGATCGCCATCCGTTGGAAACAGATGGTTCCGCATTCGAGAGAGTATGACTCTCTCGAGAAGTTTAGACATTGCCTTGAGGAGGCTGATGGGTCTGTGATTAGCCGGGACGTTCAGAGGTTTGCCCGGCTTGGGAATGCTTATGACTGTCGCTTCTTTCCAAGCTTTTGGAAAGTAGCTATGGTCGAAGCAGGCATTGAAAATGATAGCTAACAAGGTAAGCATCTGTTGAGGTAGGTGCTTAAGTGCGTGGTTGGAAATTCCATCCGCACCCGGAGCCTTTTTGGACTTTTGATTTCTAATGAGAAGCAAGATTTCGTCATTAGAGACTGTGACAGGGTCGGCGGTGATGGGGAGAGAGTCTCTGCGAAGGACTTCGTCCTCCACCGCCTGGATGTGTGAGGGATCAGCAGGTTGCGTGCTGGGCGAGCATTGTGCGGCAATGCTGTCGGCGAAGCATTCGGCTTTCTCTTCGACTTCGAAGGCAGTAGTGCCATCGGGACGAGTGAGAGGAGGAACGTGAGAGACGGTGTCTACGCGTAAGGCTCGGGCCATGCTATAGTACGCTTGGTGGGACGGAGAGATATTCGCCATGAGATCGTTCATCTGAGCGTCTCGGAGTTCCGCGAGGCAAGACCTAACTTTACGTTGAAGCTGATTCGCAGCTGTTCTATAGGCGGGCGTGGGATATTTCTTGGCTCTCCGGAGAGCCGCGTTCTTAGCTTTAATAAGATTGCTAACGGCTAAGGGAAGCGTGGGTTTGCCTTGCTTAGCAACCTTTTCGTTGTCACTGATGGCTGAGTTGATAGCATCAGTGAGAGAATTTACTAATGAATCGATTTTATCCGGGCTATCTAATTGTTCGGGAGAGATCGCGAGTGGAGAGTTCGGAGCCTCTAAGGCTGAAACTAACGTATTTTTAAAACCTTTCCAGTTGGTAAAGGTCTTAGGGGATGAGACGTTATCGTTCGGCGGTCCTAGCACGAGGGAAACGGGGCGATGGTCGGAGCCTAGGTCATCGAGCGGTTCGATAGACCTTAGATCAAGATTGATTCGCTTGATAATTGCAAAGTCGAGGATGTCAGGAGAGCAGGACGGGTTGTTGGGATAGTGAGTGGGAGTGATGGGGGATATGACGTCTAGGTCAAAGGAGTTAGTGATGTCGAGGAGAGCGATACCGCTGGTGTTAGTCGATAGGCACGTCCAGTCAGTATGTTTGGAGTTAAAGTCTCCGAACATAATGACTGAATGGCCGAGGGCGAGAATGGCCTCAAAGTCGCTGCGGATTGGTCTGGTGCCACTAGGTATGTAGATTGAAGCTATGATGATGGTCGGATGACCAGTCATAGCCAATCTACACACAGTGGCTTCCATGTTGAGGAAAGGAGGAGTAGGGAGAGGACAGCAGTGGAAGCCTCTTTTGTAATATATAGCGGTGCCGCCGAAACCGTCGGAGTTGGGCCTATCGTTACGAATAAACGCGTACTTAGGTATAGCGAATCCCCTGGAGCGGTTTGGAGTAAGCCATGTCTCCTGGAGGAGGAATAAGTCAGGTTCTTTGTTCTGAAGGAACAGTTTAAGGCTACGAGCGTTAAAAGATACTAGGGATAAGCCCTTGGGTTTAATACGACTGGACGCGGGATTCGCGGGTCTAGACATTATAATTTATTATTTACGAATTTATACAAATCTAAAAGAATTTACAACGAACTTAGGAGCGAGTGATGCTCGGCTAAAGCAAATAAACGCTCTTGAGGAGAGCGGGCGGCTCGCAGTTTGCGTGCGAGCACGGAAATTTCGTTAATATCGACGTTTTGAATAACGTCGAACACGGTCTTCATGTCCTCAGCCAACGACGACTGAGGTGCGGATGACGGAGAAGGACGCGGCCCTACGGAAGCTACGGGAGCTGGGATGGGTCGGGAAGGTGCAGGCGGAACGGCCGGACGCTGCCTCCAAGACAGAGCCGGAGTAGGCGTCGGCTGAGCGGGCTTTGCTTCCGGGGGACCCCGGTTGCGCAGCGGCGGGAAGTTAGCGTGAGTGAGCGGCGGCGCCGGTTTAGGCGCGACCCTCTTGGCGGTGGAACGCGGAGCACGCGGGCAGCCCCTGTAGTTAGCTGTGTGACCAGACTGGCCGCACAGCACACAGGCAGGGGGGGAAGTGGATTCGGGAGTGCGAGTGCACTCCTTCGTAAAATGTGGATCCAGGCACTTAACGCACCTGGGGGGAGCTGAGCAGTTAGCCGCTGCGTGGCCGTAGAGCTGGCAGCGGTGGCACTGCCCAGGGTGACCGCGGGGGTTGGGACGCTCAACAGAGATATTTGAGAGTCCGCAAATTGTGCGAGCCTCTCTAAAGATCTCCCTCGAGTTGGGAGTATTCGACAAGATAACTAAAGCTAACGGAAAGCGCCTACCGCGGTTAGAGTGCATCTTGTGCACTGCTTCGGCCGGGAAACCCAGGGACTTAAGGTCCTCGAGGATTTCTTCATTCGCGAGCTCGAACGGGACGCCCCGTAGTACTGCGCGGATCTTACGCTCCTCCGGGAGGGCGTAGGTGTGGTACGCGATTTGATTTAACCCGAGCAACCTGGTAAACGCGCGGAAGTCGTCGACGGTCGCTACTTGAATTTTGATTGTATCGCCAGCGTTGGCGGCTTTTAAGTAATTAATTTTGTGCTCTTTGCACAAGTTAGAAACCGCGGTCCAGCGCGTTTTTTCACGCAGGAAGACGGGCGGAGGGAGCTGAGGTTTCGGCGGGACGGGAGCGCAGCGCGTCGCTGGCTTCGATGGGACCAACGGAGACGCGGTCACTTCGAGTGACATGAGCGGCGCGGGGGCGGGTGTAGAAGACACCGGGGTTGGCTCGGGTGTTGAAGACACCGCGGCTTTTTTCGAACGCTTCTTGGAGCGTTTGGTAACTAATTGGAAGGCGGGCTCAGGAGAGCCGGTTAAGGTGGCGGCGACCGACGAAGCTTCGGACGCGGCGGAGTCTGAATCGCTCCCGGGAGCGGTACGCTTCCTACGAGATGATCGCGAGGATGAGACCGACGCGTAGTCCATATCGGATGGAACGGGAGACGCGGGAGAGCTATAGACCTGAGGGGTCTGGGTGTTGGAGGCCTGAGGGGCCGGGGTTGAGGCCTGAGGGGCCGGGGACGCGATTGATGCCTGCAAGGCCTGCGTTAGGATGTCTTTTGGGATGGAGACGCCTGCCGCAGCAAGCGCCTGGGTGAACGCGTTCGCGAAGTTAATAACGCTTAGCGAATCCATTAGGGAGTGTTGGGACAATAATATATATAAATATAAGTATAATAAAAGATGCCTAGTTCCTAAAAACCTAGCAAAATCCTAGCGGCAAACCTCCCTACCAGCGGTAGGGGGGCTGGGGAGAATAACTTAAAACTAACCGTAGTACGCCGAAGGCCGCTACCTAGAAACCTAAAAAAGGGTACGCAGGTAAAGAGTTGACCGCGTTAGGGTCAACCTTTACCGACAGAAAAGACAAATACACACGAAAACACACAAATATGATAAAATAAATATGAAAATAGGAGAAAAATAAATAAAATAGAGAAGAGAAATAAATAAAAATAAAAAGGACTGGTTCAGTACTAATTCGTTGTCACCGTTAAGTATCCTTTGCACTGAAACCAGACTACTTCCGCTGGGCACAACACTGCACTCAGCACAAGCACAACACTACTTAGCACAGCACTTTGAAGACTAAGGGGCTTAGTCGCAAAGAAAAATCGCACTTCGAAAGCACTCAGACGGAGTAGAAAAACCTTGAAAACCGTAGCACGGAACCAACACGCTATACTGTGACGTCAGTAGACTGAGCGCCACGGAATATCGGGAGGGAACCGACCAACGGAGAACTGGGTCTTGCACGTCCGCACCGCGTGGCGATCGGAGCGAGAGTGAGCCCAGATACAGCCATCCGTCTTTATTTATAGGTAAAGGAAAGAAGTAGAGAAATGGTTAAGGGCTTTAAAGGTTAATTAATCAATTGATTATTAGTTCCAAGCCATGTCTGACCACGCCATCACAAGAAGCTGAACTGGGTGACCCGTGATTATTTGATTGTGCTATTTATTTATGTATTTTCTTCATAGTTTTAACATCACGGATGTATCACTCAGAAAATTTTGCAAAAAAAAGGTTTTAAATATGGAACGCAGGCAAGTTATAATTTATTTTCAAAATTCGATTATTTAAATGTAAAAATATATCTGTTCCAAATTTAAATTTCCCTCATATTTTTTTTACCAGCGTTATTAAACTATTGTGTGTCATAGAAAATTAATGGATCTGCGTCGGAAACGTTTTCGTGCAATGATTTTTTATGGCTTCAAGCCCAACTTAAAACCTGAGGAATCGTGTAATCGACTTCAATTAGCTTTTATGAACAAGGCGTTTACCTAACTGTTAACCGCTGGTATAACCGTTTAAATCTGAAGGATGAAGAAAGAAGTGATCGCCCATTGACTGCTGATACGCAAGAAAACGTGCTTTAAGTGCAAAATAGATTCAACAAAATCGGCGAATCACACGAGGAGATTCATGTTCTTCTAATCGAAGTGTTCATGATATTCTATATAAACACCTTGCGTAACGAGAATTGTTTCGCGCTGGGAGTGGAGCCATGATATAGGTAGGTTTTTCACGCCGTGTTTACGATATCATAACAAGTGACGAATCATGGATTTATCAATATGATCCAGAATTAAAGCGCCAGTCAACAGTATGCCTGCTCCAAAAGCGAACCAACGCCTAAAGAAGAGAAACGATCGAGAAGCGTTTGGAAAATTTTGGTCGCCATTTTTTACTCCTTAACGGGGTACTTAGTATCGATTCCTTTTAAAAACCAGTGTAGCATCAAGCTGCTGCGACCAAACACGAGCCTCCGAGGCCTTTTGCCCCACTATGACAACGTGCCCGCGCTCTCCGCATTTGAGACGAGGGACTTCCTAAACACCACACTTTTAAAAATTTAGGGTCATCCGCCTTACGGCGCTGATTTGGCACCGTGTGAGTGACTCTTCTTGTTTCCTAAACTTAAAAACCAGCTCAACGGGATACAGTTTTTATCGCCAGAAGATGAGCTCACTGCGTTTGATAAGGCCGTTGAGAAGAAGCCTGTTGCAAACTGGAAAATGTGCTTTGAAAATTGGTTCAGACGCGTGAAACCCTCTGTAGTCGCTGGTGGAAAGATTTATGAAAAGATGTCATAATTTATTGAACTTTTTAGAATCCTTATTAATATTTTTCGCAAATTTTCTAAGTGCCTCACGTACGTTACTCACTAAGGTTCAAGCTCGCGAAAAAATTGTTTCTTATTTAAGCATATCTATCTTATTTACAAGGTTCAGCTCTGTAGCCCGTATTTACCAAGAGGTCAGAAAATTTTCAGCTGGATGGTTTAGTTTTCGATTGCAAATCTAAGCCCGCACCGGCGCTCCCGATAAATCCTCCTTGTTTTCTCCATTGCAATACGTGTCCATTATTTTTCGCTTTCTTCAGTATATTTGCAGTTCCAGCTGCGTGGCGTCAATAGTAAATATTCAAAGAATCTTCACTTACTCCATGGGCCATAGTCCACCCCTTGTGACCCTTTGGGCTGGTATTGCGAGATATCTTTTCTTACTTCTTGTCTACAGTGAAAATCATCTAATTTCATCTAATAAAATCAATTTATCATCTAAATCAAGTTGTTCTTGAGTAAATAAATCAGTCAGTCGGACCTTTTTATATGAGGAATCAATGTATGTATTAAATGCGTTTATTTACTTACCCATGTTTTTGAACATTACATTTTGAAATATTGAAAATACGTTTCGCCCGTTCCTCGTAATTTTCTAGGAAACTTGTACCTATTTTCGAGCCAGTACAGATAGCAAAAAATGTAATTAAATTAGGGTGGATTTTGTTGGCTTTACTTTGTGTACAACGTTCCGGTTGGTTTTCATGAAAGGAATTTTACCTGGATATACGTAATGTAATAATATAACGTAACGTTGGGAAAATGTAATATTGCTTACATCTAATGCTATTTTTGCTGTCGTGTTGGCATTTTACGTAGATGTCCTGTTTTCTTTGAAAATTTACCCCTGACAATCAGTTAAGTGTAGGTATTGTTAAAATAAACCTAATTTATGTTGTCGACAACTTCAACAATATTCCAAATCAGTATGTATATGTTAACAATGCTAAAATACAATGATTATCATCAAAATATTTTGCTTCCATTAGGTACTTTATACCTACCCAATGGAATTTGGCGTTGCCACCTAGAGGGAAAGTACTGTTAATAATGGAGATAGAAAGTATTACTCTGAAGAAACATTCCTTAATTTTTAAAAGAAGAAAAACTGCATTCGAAAAATATTTGAAATTAAGCTTACCACGCCCGGAAATCAAACAGGCTCAAATACGAAAAATTAACACCCTGTATTTTTGCCATTAATCAATGGATTCAACCATAGGGATCAAATCTTTAAAAAAACATGGTAGTTTCAATAAAAAAAACCCCATGAAATCTTAACTTTTACTTTCAATAATAAGAATGATAAAACCATATTCTTATATTTGACCATTATCGTTGACGCTATTTATTTATTACAATTATAAAATAAGACTACTTAGGCAGTAAAATTACAATTACCTTTTCGGGTTTTTTGACGCAGACTTTTCATATTTAAGTCAGACATGAGCTTTTAAGTATGAACAGTCACTTTTAAAAAGTTAGTGCTCCGACCCATAACAACAGCATATCCACTAACCATTTCAATACCTCGGTAATTTATCATAGGCACAGTCGGGGAACTCGATGGAGGCTCAGAGTATGGCTAGAATGGCTAGCGCGTTGTTCGGTCTTTAGTAGGCGCTCTGCTCACAAAGGGACGTCAACACTGCAGGGGATTCGAATGCGAATCGGTTTTCGGTTAATTTATCTGGTTTTTGCTACATATTTGATCCTTAAGGTTTACCCTAGTGATTGATGCCATAAAAATACTGGGTCCTAATTAACTTTGAATGCACTTTTTCTTCTTAAATGAAGGTATGTTTTCTTAGAATAAAAGTTGCTATCTCCAGTATTCAAAGTATATTCCCTCCAAGTGGAATCGCAAAATTCCATCCAGTACATTCAGTTTAACCAATGCAGTTAGTAGTAGGGCAAGTAATACGACTTGTGCGCACACATGGCTCGAAGCCCCGCGCCTACTTGTGTTGTTAAAGTAAAATGTGACCAGAACTTGGGAAATGAAACTCCAGAAGGCCGTAAATGACCTCGGAGCCTGGTTTAAAAATGGCGTATCGATGTAAATCCAGAGAAAAGCTCTGCGATGCGCTTCGATCACAAACGCCGTCGTCCCTACGACCCCCACATCCGAATTCTAGGTACGCCCATCCCGTGGGCACTAACCACCAACTACCTAGGCGTAACGCTCGATCGTACGCTTTCATTCCGACCTCACATTCTCCGAGTTACCAAACTCGCCCGTCTGTACATGGGTCGATTTAACAGTACGTTAGGCCGGCACAGTAAAATGTCTCTTAGGAACAAGCGAACGCTTTTTAAGGTTTGCGTGAGACCAGTCATGACGTACGCCGCCCCAATATTTGCACATGCTAAACCCTCCGATATGTATAAACTACAGGTAGTTCAGAATCTCTTCTGCCGCCGGGCCACGGATGCTCCGTGGTACGTGCGAAACGCAGACCTGCACAGAGATCTCGAACTGCCTACTATACAACAACACCTTAGGACGCTCTCCACCGCTTTTTTCAAGCGATCCGAAGAGCACCCTAACCCCCTTATACGAGAGTCAGTAGCTTATACTGCTCCGTCCATGCCGTCGAGGTACAAAGTCCGTAGACCGAGAAATGCACTCTCGGATCCCCCCGATCACTAAGTATTCTCAGCGGGTGACCCGCTAGCGGGTCACCCGCTTGCGTGCCCACCTCCCTACCCGGGTGTCGCTCCGATGAAGGCTGACAGCATTCCCATGCTACAGCCATTTGGGTGGTTTTTAGTGGGTAGTTTGGTGAGTCCCACATAACCCCGCAGACGGCTGCGGAGGTATTCATGACGAATCTTCCACCTCCCTCCCGAGAGAGGGTGCTTCGGCAGCAAAAAAAAAAAAAAAAAAAGGGAAATGAAAACTTGATACGAGTACCACTTCTGTTTGGAAAAAAAATATTTTAAACATTATTTTAAAGTGGGAACATCTAGAATCCTGATCATACCTACATTTTCAACTCCCAGCCATGTCACTCTTAATGTATAAATGTTATGATTTGATTTATGCAAACACTTTCAAGTTATACTAACATTGGAATGGCACGTGCGTCAACATTTAATTTAATCGTTTCAATATTTTATTAATAATCACTTAAAATTCTCGCAGAACAAATTGTAATTGAGTAGATGACAGCATTCGAGTATGTCAGATGTTGATATATCATAAAATAATAGTAATAATATAAAATTAAATTTAGAGATAACAGATAAAATTTTTTAGTTTTAGTAAAAATATTAATACACATCAGGGACAATAAA
This sequence comes from Marasmarcha lunaedactyla, assembly GCA_923062675.1. Lineage (NCBI taxonomy): Eukaryota > Metazoa > Arthropoda > Insecta > Lepidoptera > Pterophoridae > Marasmarcha > Marasmarcha lunaedactyla. Next base: position 6,900,693 of record OV281344.1, read on the forward strand.
AGTAACAATATTTACTTTGACAATATATACGGTAAACGCTAAAGCTTATTAGTTATACCTAACTAATATTATGCGTATTCATGTAGATACTGAATAGGTGCATTTATTATGCAGTTTCCGAGAAAAACCTTATTTGTAACTGCATTTTACTCTTTGCAAGCCAGTTAAATTTAATGTGTCTATGGTTTATCCTAGATATTTACTTACTAAGGAAAATCAAATAATTTCCGGGCAGCTACATTCCAGTCACACATGTGATCATAATACCAATCCCCGTTAAGAGCCAGCTTTATGTCGCTAAGTTTTTATTACATCATCATATCATGAAGCGCTTAAAGTGCGTGGCGACGACGCTGCGGGCGTTGTGACGCTGGCGCTGGAAAAGTAATGATTCCACTGAATTGTGTGCAAGGGCTGTAGTGGTAATTTAATGTTTTAAGAATATATATAAAACTCATAAATTAAACTTATAAAGGATGATCGAAGTCATGGTGTTATTTGTGAACGCAGAAACAGCTGATTATACTGATTTTCAACCCCAAGCCTATTTGTCTTTGAATTCCAGATTTAATTTGAAACTGACACCCTTGGTAAAATAAAACCTCAGTGTAGGGTAACAACTACCTATTGAAAGGCTTTATTTTTACAACAGCTATTAAATATATTTTTAATAATAACTTGAATTGTAGAATTCGGCAGTTAGTCCACGCAGGTTTCCAAGGGTCTCCAACAATTACAATTACAGATTTAAAGCCTATTATCAATTATGAGTTAAAGTTATAACATATCAATAAAAATTCAGCCACTGGTCAAACACTACTGTTGACTCAGCATTGGCTTGTCATCAATACCTCAAAACATCTACAACAGCTTACAGAGTCATTACTCTATAGGTATCACGTTACCGCTTACATAGTAATCAGACTCGGTATTTGTCGCACTTCACTGGCTAGTAATTAATCCATTATAATCACCAGCAACTTTCCTGAGAAAACGGCGATTAGTGATAGTCTATTACAAGTTAATTTACTATTCCGTTAATTTACTTTCATTGATGTTGGTGTCCAGTTGTGAATTAGCAAGTCCTTTTCTCTGTTTTCTGAAGCCTAGAGTTAAGTAAAAAGGATGGCCCGATTTACTATGGAGCCTTGCCCCAGCACGTTACAAAGATCACTTCTAGTTCATAGGAAAGGGAAAGATTGACCATTTATAAATAAAAGAGTCATTTAACATATAAAGCACAGGTTTAACAACTATTTGGTAATTATTTACATATCCTTAAAACATAACGTTCATCATAAAAATATTTGTTTCGGGCGGGGGTCGAACTTGCGATCCTAAAGGAATGTATGAACACTAATCAATACACCTGTAGGTATTCATAATAATCATACCAATTAATGAAGTTATGGTCTATCTTTTTTTATTTTCTTAAACATTTGTCATACCCATAAATACGTAGGAAAGGAAAACAATGTGTTTTAGTGACAACATTGTAATAATCATTGAAGTGATAATGATACTCAATCAGGCAGTCGGGATAAATAAGGTTAATAAAATAAACCAAATAAACGCTCTTGAGGAGAGCGGGCGGCTCGCAGTTTGCGTGCGAGTACAGAAATTTCCGTGATATCGACGTTTTGGATGACGTCGAACACGGTCTTCATGTCCTCAGCCAGCGACGACTGAGGTGAAGATGACAAAGCAGGACGCAGCCCTACGGAAGCTACGGGAGCTGGGATGGGTCGGAAAGGTGCAGGCGGGACAGCCGGACGCTGCCTCCAAGACAGAGCCGGAGTAGGCGTCGGCTGAACGGGCTTTGCTTCCGGGGGACCCCGGTTGCGCAGCGGCGGGAAGTTAGCGGGAGTGAGCGGCGGCGCCGGTTTAGGCGCGACCCTCTTGGCGGTGGAGCGCGGAGCGCGCGGGCAACCCCTGTAGTTAGCTGTGTGACCGGACTGGCCGCACAGCACACAGGCAGGGGGGGAAGTGGATTCGGGAGTGCGAGTGCACTCCTTAGTGAAGTGAGGATCCAGGCACTTTACGCACCTGGGGGGAGCTGAACAGTTAGCCGCTGCGTGGCCATATAGCTGGCAGCGGTGGCACTGCCCAGGGTGACCGCGGGGGTTGGGACGCTCGACGGAGATGTTCGAGAGTCCGCAGATTGTGCGAGCCTCTTTGAAAATCTCCTTCGAGTCGGGAGTATTGGACAGGATTACTAGCGCTAACGGAAAACGCCTACCGCGGTTGGAGTGCATCTTGTGCACTGCTGTGACCGGGAAACCCTGAGACTTAAGGTCCTCGAGAATGTCTTCGTTGCTAAGTTCGAACGGGACGCCCCGTAGTACTGCGCGGATCTTAAGCTCCACCGGTAGGTGTGATACGCGATTTGATTGATCGACAGAAGCCTAGTGAAAGACCGGAAGTCGTCGATGGTCGCGACCTGAATTTTAATTGATTCGCCAGCGTTGGCGGCTTTTAAGTAATTAATTTTGTGCTCTTTGCACAAGTTAGAAACCGCGGTCCAGCGCGCTTTTTCACGGAGGAAGACGGGCGGAGGGAGCTGAGGCTTCGGTGGGACGGGAGCGCAGTGCGACGCTGGCTTCGAAGGGACCGACGGAGACGCGGTCACTTCGAGTGACATGAGCTGCGCGGGGGCTGGTGTTGAAGACACCGGGGAGGGCTCGGGTATTGGGATACCGCGGCTTTCTTAGAGCGCTTCTTGGAGCGCTTGGCGACTAGCTGGAACGCGGGCTCAGGAGAGCCGGTTAAGGTGACGGCATCTGACGACGTATCAGACGCGGGTTCGGAGTCGCTCCCGGGAGCGGTACGCTTTCGACGCGACGCGTGAGAGGATGCGACCGATTCGCAGTCCATCTCGGACGAGGCGGGAGACGCGGGAGAGCTGTAGACCTGAGGGTTCTGGACGTTGGAGGCCTGAGGGGCCGGGGACGCGATTGATGCCTGCAAGGCTTGCGTTTGGATGTCTTTTGGGATAGAGACGCCTGCCGCAGCAAGCGCCTGGGTGAACGCGTTAATAACGCTTAGCGGATCCATTAGGGAGGGTTGGGACAATAATATGTATAAATATAAGTATAATAAAAGATGCCTAGTTCCTAAAAACCTAGCAAAACCCTAGCGGCTAACCTCCCTACCAGCAGTAGGGGGGCTGGGGAGAATAACTTAAAACTAACCGTAGTACGCCGAAGGGTAAACCGCCGAAGTAAACCTAAAAAAGGGTACGCAGGTAAAGAGTTGACCGCGTTAGGGTCAACCTTTACCGACAGAAAGGACAAATACACACGAAAACACACAGATATGATAAAAATAAATATGTAAAAGGTAGAAAATAAATAAAATAGAGAAGAGAAATAAAATAAAAATAATAAAAGGACTGGTTCAGTACAAATTCGTTGTCACCGCTACCTGGAAACCTAAAAAGGGTACGCAGGTAAAGAGTTGACTGCGTTAGGGTCAACCTTTACCGACAGAAAGGACAAATACACACGAAAACACACAGATATGATAAAAATAAATATAAAAATTGGAGAAAAATAAGTAAAATGGAAAAGAGAAATAAAATAAAAATAAAAGGACTGGTTCAGTACAAATTCTTTGTCTCCGTTAAGTATCCTTTGTACTGAGACCAGACTACTTACGCTGGGCACAACACTGCACTCAGCACAAGCAAAACACAACTTAGCACAGCACTTTGAAGACCAAGGGGCTTAGTCACAAAGAAAAATCGCACTTCGATAGCACTCAGAGGGAGTAGAGAAACCTTGAAAATCGTAGCACCGAACCAACACGCTAAACTGTGACGTCAGTAGACTGAGCGCCACGGAATATCGGTAGGGACCGATCAACGGAGAACAGGGTCTTGCACGTCCGTACCGGGCGGCGATCGGAGCGAGAATCTGCTTTGAAGACTTTGAAAATGCTCTTTTTAAGCTAATCAAACTCTCCCCTTACCACCCCACCACGGGTCAACGAGGCACAGACAGAAGTTTCACCAGAAGAGTCGAACAAAAAGTTTTGAAAACTCGTTTTTTGATCGCCTTTTCAGATAAATATAACCATAGCTTTCATCTTCAGGTTTCACCAGGTAAGATGGAAGACTAACGCCTCCAAACTTATAGTTAAAAGAAGTAATGTTAAATTCGCCGATTATCAACAAAGCCGACCTAAAAAAATTAGGAATAATTTTTTTAGGTTTATCATTTGCCACGAACCTCTCCCCGTTTTTCCTAATTTCCCAACTTAAATTTAATTTAAATCAAATACAGATTTGATTTTCAATTAAGAATGTGTTTACATAAACCATCGTTTAAAGTTAAATAGCGCAAGATAGGAGGCGTTCTTATATGACGTATTTAAGTAATGGATCTCGTAGTCCCACAAGCTCAAGTATACTAGATTTAAGAAACTTTACATACTTAAATGAAACTGAGAAAGAGACAGCATGACGTGCACGCGAGCACGACGGATGTCGGGTCATATCGTTTCGTAATTTTTCGCATCGTGACCGTGGGATTGCGATTAAATTCAATCAGGCGAAGGGCCCAAGATTTAAGAGGTCTGCGTGTCAGGAGTCTATCACCTTTCTGTTAAACTATTGGTAATTGGTATTTTAATAAATAAGTTTCCTAGGGAAATTTTGCCGAATTTGCATTTGATTTGCAGACTTCTTTACGTTTTGAATAAACGCAACGGACATAATAATATGCTTATACACATGTTAAGAACAGTTATTTTGACTAAATCATTTTATTAATAAGTAGGTATCTAAAATTATAATCTAAACACAAAATCACTTTACGGTGACATAACAAAGAAAATGAATCAAATATGTGTTGTCTATTGCTATACTACGGTCACGAGTCATGACATTTCATGAAATCGTTGGAAACATTTGTAGTTTTCCCTGAACAAGTTCTCTGTTCGTATTGTATCTCATTGTAGTGTTCCGACAAAGTAAAGTAGAGATTCGATGTGATTAAAGATCGCTACATTAAGAAACTTGAATACCTCTCCGAGCACAAACGTAGATTCCAAACTAGGGTTGCGTTTGTTACCCCTTTGTCTATTGTAGTGCATGGTCGTTTATATTATTTATCGTGGAAATGTTTTAAATATCGTTTTTGTATTTTGGCACCATTTATTGCTGGAGAAAAAAAAATGAAAAAATCTAATTCATAATCGAGTTCGTCATTCTATTATTAATTTTTTAAATTTAATTGTGTTTGGTTCTGTTCCAATTAAATATAATTTTATAAACTTATATGTACATAATGGAATTGATTCGCTCATAATGTGTAAAGATAGGATCCTTAATCCTTTAAACACAACTAATTAATACGGATATAAATCCTAAGTTTCCTTTTGAGCGTCTGCATCGTTCTGTTTCTGGATATAGTTCTTTTGAAGTTTTCTTCGTTTGAAATTCTAAAATTAACAACGTTCTATTTAGGAGACAGTTGGCTTGTTAGCCTTTTTCAGAAGAATAGATAAAATTATTAAAGTATTTTAGTTAGACATTGGTTATTTTAGTTAGGGTCTCTTATAAAATATTTTTTAAATACTAATTTTACGGTGTCGTTTTGTGTATTATCATAATTACAATAAAAATACTTATCGATATAATATTGTTAAAATCATGAGTCATTCAAAAAGCGAACTTGATAACAAAAGGAATTCGACTCGTAAAATTGATATGAAAAAATACTTAAACCAATTTTGAAAAGGTAATTTGTATATAAACATGTGTATGTAAACAAGGTACAAAATCTGTAGAACTGTTTCAAGCGTTAAATCCGTCACTTTCGTCGAAAGCGACATTTTTTCATTCTATTTCAATTTATTTAAATACCTACACGTTCATGGAAAAGTGAAGTCATTGTCCTGGAATTATCTCCAGGACATGTTGACAGGTGGGTTGAATACGACCGAATAGTGGAAACTGTTGCCTGTGGAATGCCTCCACAGTGTCTGCATAATGCCTGCGTAGTTCAAAGAATTTGTAGTATCGTAGCGGGGTAGGCGCCACACAAAAATGTGCTTATATTGACTTGAATAGTTACATACGTCTGGTTGTTGACATTCTCTAAGTCCTGATGTCGCTACGCCAACGCATCACTGTGTGTGGCGACAAGCGACCTGTGTTCAAGCTATAGCTCTAGGCCTCCTTTTTTGTATAAATTGATTTATGTTCGAAATAAAAGAAGACTCATTATTTAAAAGAATCGGATATCCTATAATCGGAAATATTGTAACTTGCATAATCATCCCTGAAAAAATGTGATGTGTACACGATGTTATATAAAACGTTCTCTACCTACTCCCCAGCTCGTGTGTCTCCTACATTCAGTCGGGTATTTCTTGCTACAGCTATGTGCAGACAGCAATTTCACTTTATTTTCAAATAACTACGTGTTCCAATGCTTGACCTGTTTCAATTGTTTCACTCAAGACACTGTTTTAACGTATACTTTGCATGAGAGGGTGGAAAATGTTTTGTGAATACTGCCAGTGACGGTTTAGAAATAATAATAAAGATTTTTAACCCCAGAACTTTCCAGGAGTTTATATAATGTTATTTAAATTAACGACTTGTGAAGAAGGCTATGGTCACAAACCTAAGTAGCAGGTCTGCCGGCGTCAATCAATATGCTATTGTGAATGATAAAATAATAGAAAATGGTAAATAGTAAGTTTCTCCTTTATAATGAACTATTTGCATTTATTAACAGTACTTACCTAGCATAATTTTAGATGATTTTCACCAAAATCTCCTCGATGAAATGAATCCTAAATAATGAAACTAATTCAAAAGCAAAGAAACAATTGCTCGTCATGATGAAGCCCGAAGGTACTAACTTACGTTTATGGCAACAACGCAGCGCCATTGTTGGCGTCTCGAAAACTGCGAGTGAACGGAAGCGCGGCCATATTTGGTTGTCCTTTGGCTACGCTCTGCCAATGGTGCCCAAACCTTAATAGGCCAATGACCTCCTGATATAATGGTCGTATGACTAATTTATTTTTTATTTATATTGTTTAGCTTTAATGTTTTTTTATAATGTTGAAAGTAGGTAAGGTACAGTTTCATCATCAATCCTTTATGACTTTCGAAAATACTGTTACTTTAGTTTTCGACTATCTAAAAACTAAGTCATTTAGTTGTTTAAGATAATTTCATTTGTTTTCTATGGACCAATCAACAAATGCTCCAGCTTGTTACACGCAACTGTGGAAATATAGGCAGGTAAACCGAGTATTTCGACTCGAATACATCACAAATGTATTCTCGAATAAACTGTCTCTGCCTGTATTGTCGCCGAGAAAATGATGTTACTTGATACTACCTTCACGAAGGTTTTTCCGAACTGGTGGTAGAGTCATGCTTTATTTGACATCAATAAGAACAAGTAATTGTCAATGTTGAGAAATAAATATTTCATTTAATTTGACTAAAGTATCGTCTTTATTACTGTGATTCCTCATTATTTATTAATGCGCTGAAATTTTTGCAATGAGAAGTTTTTTTAAAAATATGTTAACTAACTATTTTTGTAATGTCTGGTAGATTTAAGTAATTATATTATTTGATGTCAATTAGTGTTGCTGTTCTTTAAATTTTTTCTTGTAATCGGAACCCGGAACTCAAAATTTTGCAGTTCACACTTATTAATCAGTTCGTGCAATTGCCTTATATGTTGTGTAACTAAGTAAACATTTTAATGAAACCCCCAACCTAATCAATCAAGTAATCAACCTGCGTTCTCAACCTTCGTGGTCGGCCTAATGTTTAATGCAACAAGTAAACTACTCGTAGACTTGATGATTGTAGTTAGCTTAAATTAAATAATTAATTAAATAAAAAAAGAAGGCCTGTAAAGATGTAAAAAATATGATTTTTTAATGACATTCGATTATAGGTTCATTAATTGTAACAAACGACAACTTTATTGATAACATTTGACACATAAAAGTGATTGTGTATATGAAAAGTGGGTAAATATGTGTAAAAATAATTTAAGGACTTATCGAATAAGTTGTTAGAACAAATCAACATTTTGCAATCAAAGCCAAAACGGTATAATGAAAATAAACCAAGGGCAGAGGCACATGAGTAGATAAACGGAACAGAGACAAACCTTCTTAAGAATGACAAAAATTGTTACCTATTTTGGTAGGGTTGTCACAATAGGTTAAGACAAATTAAACAAAACATTTGTTAAATAGTTTTATTATTCAGTATAATAGAATACTTTACAAATTACTAACTCTAATAATTTTCTTTTTATAATTTTTGCTTTATGATAATTTATTGTTCTTTTGATAGTGTGGTAAATTCTGAATCTAACATATAGTTTTTTCAAGTAATCTAAAGGGAAACACTCACGTGGCATATCAAATTTACAATCTTTAATACGTTTAAGTATTTCATTGCAAATATTGACAATATTTATTTGAAGATCGAAAAATTCGCTAAACTTTTGCTCGAGCAATTCAATTTTATTTTTTCTACTATTATTCATACACACAGTACAGTAAACAACCATTATAAATAATATATGTAATAATATATATAATTGTTATGTCACTTATCATCATTTTCTTTACTATTTTCAAGTTTTCACGAATTATTATTTTTAATTAAACAGATTTTAACTGGAACTGGTTTAGACCTTATTTGTTCTATGGGGGTTCTGGGGGGGTGACAAAGTGCAAGTTGAGTTCAACTTGCAGTTTGCCGGTATTTATTCGGTGTCTTAAAATTCGTACAGAATTTACGGATTAAATTATACGGTTTTATTTTGTCAATAAAATGATAAGAAATCATAAAATTTAAGCTAATCCAGCAGCGACAAAGATATAAATTTAACACCTGTAGTGTTAGTGCAAGCGGTACATAATGCTGAATTGATTTTTCAATTTTTTTAATAACAAACGCTATATATTTACGCTGTTTTTATTGCAACTAGTATTATCCTAGCTAAAGTGAGGTGAACAGATGTGTATTTCGCTCGGCAGCAAAGTTATTCTATGTCTCATTACTTTGGAATCCTCGCTACGCTCAGGTTTTAATACAGTTACCCACTTGGGCCAAAAATTAATTTGCAGACTTGCATTACAAATAACTGTTATCCTTATTTTTTCGTATACGTTTATGTACTATCACCGCAGTTTCCGGCGCGGAATTCGCCCCTCGTACTTTGACATGGAGTTTCAGTCCGGAAGGGATGCCGATAACTATTGACTGAGGGTTAGAGTGTGTATTATCACAATTATCTGTTGGAGTTTGTAGGTAGATATTGATGTTATTGTCACTCTAGATAAATAAAAATGCAATGTGCGTTTAAGGATGTGGTAAAGAGTCTTCGGTTTTATTTTTAAATAAATTCGAATATATTTGTCGCTTTTAAAAATACTATCTGTGAACTTAAAGGGTGGAATTTTTTGTTAAGCTGTATTTCCGTCTCTTTGATGCCACACAAAATGAATATTAACATAAAGTACGCGGTACTGCACGGTATTCTTCTGCGCAGGATATCGCACCGAAGGCTCTTTATGCAGTCGCTAAGGCATCATTACAGCATATGTTGCATTAAAGTTTGGTATGTGTTTTCTGGGAAATAGAAGGAACTGTGTAATCATGCTTTACTGTGTCTCAATGTTAAGGTATTGCAGACGACGAATTTTACTAAGTTTTACTCATCCTTCCATTTCATATACCAATGCAAATGGATAGCTGATGTAACATGTAAGTCCATGATTAATTGATAAGATAAATCGATATAAATAAAAATAAAATAGAACAGTGTTCATGCTCTAATGGAGAGAAACCACAGTATAAATATATAGTGAGTGTAGACACATTTTATGCGCAATACAATCGGTTCTTCAGTGTCTCGGAATATTATTTTGGCATAAATAATGAGTCATAAACTGTAAAGGCTTTCAAGGTTAATGCATAAAAATTTATAAATCTAGGTGTGCCACTACCCGTACGGTCTATTTTAATAAAACCACTTCATATTATCTGTACACGTATCACGTTACCGCTTACACGGTAATTAATTATACTCGGCATTTGTCGCACTTCATTGGGTGTTAGTTAATCCAGTGCAATCACAAACAACTTTCTTCATTTGACAGCGATTGTCTATTCCATTAATTCACTTTCGACGTTAATATGTAAAATAATTAGGTTATGTCGTTTAAAAAAAGGTTTAAAGTTTTATTTGTTCTTTTGGGCTATTTAACTCATCATATATTGAACATTCTGCAATGAATAATTAATTCTAAATTCGTTCAGTATTTTCTTTTAATTTTAAAATAAGGGGCATAAAAGAAAATTAGCATTTTTATTCGATTTAAATAATACTAAGCTTGACAAGTTCAGGTTGGCATTCTAAAAACGCTAACGAAATAAACCTACAAGATACGAAAATACATTTCCATCGAATATGCCTCAGATCAAACTGTGTTTTCTGCCCGAAAATGTGCGTAGCGCCCCTTATGTTTTCGTGATCTTGTGGGAGTATCGGGATAATGTAAAGCCTAAACTACTCACCTTATAAATAACGAAAAAAAAAACACAAACATTATCCAGAAGTAACACGGTTCGTCGGTTATTTCAGAGTTTGCCGAGAACATGTCAAATATCAAACAAAAAAATACACTTTATTTATTTAGTATTATGTTTTAAAGTGACTCAATAACTTAAAATTAAATGAAAACTGATCCTTAAAACGAAACTATTAATAAGCGAAGTTCATCACAACTGGCCGCGCTGCACGTGGAACTTTGTCGAGTAAACGAAAGTTACTCCGGCTTTCACTGTCAATGTAATATTAACGACGGAAAGTTTTTACATTCACCTGCTATATTGGAATTATTTAGTTTCAAACTTTAAGTATGGTTTTGTTTCCAAATACATCTAATTATTCAAAGGGATTTGTCTGTTTCGAAGTAGGTACTAAATACAGTTAATAATTAGTTTTGTGTCTTTTGAAACATTATAAATTGCTCGTACGATTCAGCAAACTTATGTCAAATTCAAAATATTGGCTTTCATTATTAGTACATAAATGATGATATTTTTTCGCTATTTGCGATAATCTTAAATTGCTTTCGTAGATCATTCTGCTGTAAATAATGCTAAGGTATATTAATACAACAGCTCATAGTCATTATAATTGGATTAAGTCGGGTCAAAAAGAATATTATTAATCTGCTCGTTCAGAAAGCAATTAACCAAAATCAAAATATTTTGTTTAGGTATTGGTTAATGACGGAAATGCTTAATGGACGTCAAGAAAACATGTAAAACGGCTTTTGAAAGATAGACTAAAAGGAAAAAAAGCTGACGGAAAAAATATCGCTCGGCACTCTTTTATACACCTTCTACTTCACGTATACAAAAAATAACACCACAGCGTAAACTTACAATTTTGCCAATTTCAGTAAAGATCAAACTTATGAATTAAAATAAATTTGAAACCATACGATTGGACATTTTTGAAGGCGCTTCGTGAACAGAATATTTTCATCACCACTTACATCTATTTTTCATCGTTTATTTCTATTATAAATAATTGTTCTTATTTAAGTAAACCATCTCATTAACATTTGCAAACATCTTTTTAAATCATCGTGATGCTCACAAAGTAAAAAAAACCCGCAGAATATTTCTTAGGAAAGTTTATTAACACGTCTACCACAAATTTTATAGAGCTTTTTATACCATGCCTAAACTTGACTAATTTTGTTCCAGGTAAGCCAATATAAGTTAAATGGCCTGACAAGTAAAGGAATCAATTCGCAAATTGAGGTAGCATAATGGCACAGGTTAGTTTAAAACTGTAAAGTTTGAATAAACAAAATAATGGAATAACAATGTGACATACCAAATACCAAGGTTCCAAGAAATGTGGCGACCAGCGAGGGACTTAGCGTTAAATATAATCGTTTGATTTTCCTTTGAAAGCGACATCAATTAAAGTGCTCAAAATCATAAATAACTTTTGTTGCTTCGATGCTTAAGACAAACGACAAGAAATTCGTATAACTCAAAGATGAAATATTTGTTTTATTCTAAAGCTAATAGCGCAGAAAGGTTTTAGATAAATGACGTAATTTTATTTTATACCAGCTACACAATAAATGAAAGGGGTTACTTTATCGAGCTTTTGGAATTATTTTATTTGGCGCTTAAGTTAATTGCCAGTATTCTGATCTCGACTTCAAAAGTAAAGAAAAAATGAATCTGCGATTTCATGAAATGAATAATCTAAACGCTAAAAACCATTTGGTTCTGTCCTTGTAATGCCTTTATTTTACATCTCTTTTATGAGCACTTTAAAATTAACGATCTTAGAGGAATGTTATAATATTCTGTACATAATTTCACGGTACATTTATCATTGAAGAGTTTACGACTGGTGTTAATGAAGATTCTGTGTTGAGTTGTGACGTATGACAGACATAATTACACTTTTTAATGCGACTATTCGTGTCTGTAATGGTTGTTGTTTGTCTTGGAGAACCATCCGAAAGGTGATTATTTATAAATAAAAACAATTTGAAAACTCTGATTCGATAAAATAGGAAACGTTGTTATTTCGAATCTTGGCTCAGTGCAAAACTCTTAAAAGATAAACGGTTAATTGCCAACCACGAAAGTTGAAACAAAAATCTTTTGAAAACTTTAAACGGCAAAAACGCTTCTGGTAACAATGGGGCCAGCGACGGTAAAGTGGCCTCTACACCGAGGATCTTGAGAATCATTCCATTACAAAAATAAAAAAATTACTTGTTCTTTGGCAACTTCATTATAAAACCAATTGCAAAACCGATTTACTCGGACAATACTATGCTGTTTTATACGTATAGTTTGTATAAGATACTAAGATATAAGATAATAGTATGTTTTATAAAAATATTTTTTAATAAATTTTATCTATACCTTCACATGCTTTATCTGGTATCCATGCGGTTTGTAATATTTTACATATCTATTTCTAAACCCGCAAGTGTAATAGGTACTTTAACGAAACAAATTGAAAACTGCGATAGCGGAGGGCAACATGCACGCCGCCGTCAGTGGGATTTGCAGTCTGCCTGCTAAATTTGTATTGACTGCTGCTCGACTTAGCGAAATAGTCGAATGGCCGGAATACTTCGCCTTTCAATCCCTCTTCTACTAATTAAAACTTTTTCGACAAAAAAAAATTCTACTAAAAAAAGTGCGATTCTACCAAAATGATGAAGATTGGACGTACGATTAATTTTTAATTTCATATCTTGCTTGTTGACCACTACCAGAAAAGGCTGCAATTATATGATGAACTAGTTAATTTGCCTAATTAAAATGAGCAAATTCAACTCTTTCTAAGTGTTAATCCTGAAAATAAAGACATTACTTTAAAACAGATTTAACTCACTAATTACCTGCCACGCTTTAATTAGCTTTGATCCAACTGTGATGTTTAAATTCATCACACTTTAACGTATAGTTATATTAAGATATTATTCTGTATTTAGTCTGTGTATATACATTCGAGGGAATGACGGTCGATAAGCGTAGCCCTGTCCCATACGACAAAGCTCTCTGGTTTGAATCCTGGTCGGGCCATTCATTTGGTTCTCGGGTCGTGGTCGTTGATATTTATACATGTATTGTTTATTCTGGGTTTCCCCCCAGTTCGCTGTATGGTTATCCATAACACAAACTCTGCTTACTTTGGGGCCTTACAGTTGGTGTGTTTGTCTTGGGATTTATTATTATTATTTTAGATTTATTATGACTTTAAATCAAACAACACAAATAAAATAAATTTCGAAGCGCTTCACTTATGTACCCAGTACTCGTTTTACAGACCCACCGGCCACCCCACTACTCTACACCCACCATATGTTAACCCCTGTGCGCCGCACATGACATTATTGTCCCACTTTATGTTCCCGAAATGGCCCAGGCGCTCCGTTATCTTTGAATCGAATCCGAGCTCTTCAACATCATCCAATTCAATATCAAATGTTATTTTCACAGTCACAATGTAGTTTGGTAGTTTAAACTTCTATTGGTCAGTTATAGGCATATTTGCTATACATTTTAATAGCACCTAAAGGAACAGTCTTCTATTCTAATTACATAACTGCTTACGTCATTTTAAGTCTGCGTGGAGATTCAGTTAAGCCTTGTATACCTAACTGAAGCATAAAGGGAAGCCTAATAAGAGTAGCGTAATGAAATAACATGAGGTTGACGTATTTTTATCTTTTTATATTATAGTATTTGTGTAATGAGTTCGACATATTGTCAATAAAAATTCCTAAAACCACAGACATTTACCAATAATCTAAACCTTTTCAACATATGTGATGTTTATTTGGGACCGTATTCATTGAATCGATCATTCGTTAATTGCTAATACGAACAAACAAATAGTCAAATAACTGTCATTATTAGTCATTTTATTTCAAAAGAAGCAGCTTTTATTGTCAGTGACTGTTTCTAAATCCAAATACATACTATATTTTGCTTAAATTGTATAATATATTTTTTAATCTTATACCAAATATTCTAAAGTAATTCAGGTATCAACCAATCAAAAAACTGCTGACAAGTACATATCCTCAGGTCTAGGAGACCATTAATCTTGTGTGACGAAGCGGTTACGATAGGAAATTAAGGGTTGAATCTACGTGCACTACGTGGAACTATTTGGTTTAAGTAAATGGAGTGGAGTTTCTGTATTGCGTAGTACATTTGTGAACAAACTAAGAGTTTCTCAGTGCTGGCGTACTTATTGATTACTGAACAGAGTTGGCTCGTCTTCTGAGAGGAATATGTGCATTTAAATAACGGTTCTTGTTATCTATCCATAAAATAGCAAGGGTTCCAATAAATATTGTTAATATGGAAATATGGAATTTTAATATCGAAAATAATTGTAGCTATAATATAACTACTATTTTTTTTTGTACAAACCTTCTTGGTTAGATACGGATTCAACTAATTAATTACAAAAACTCTTAATTGATTCTACTCTTCAAAATAAAAATAAGGAAAAACAAATAAACCTTATTGTGATTGTAACGTAATGGTAGCGGTTCCCTGTCTGTCAGTTTCTCCAGGTAATGTCACCGTCAGATAAAGAAGTTCTTTATTGCAGTTTTATTTGGCTCCACCCTGTGTCTGTACACAGGGGGCGATCGTAAAAGGACGTTTTAAGTTCTACAATTCGTCGTAGTTTCAGTTATTGTAACTTAGATTTTTGTTTGGTTTCACAAATTTTGAAATACTAAAGCCAGTTTACAATTTACACACACGTACTAACTTGGTTAGCGATAATGGAATTAAAGTAAAAAGAAGACTCGTAGTAAATACGCAATAATTAGATTTTTGTATTTTCCGTGATATACTCTAATATATTTTCAAGTAAAAAAAGCAATACCACAATCTTTTTCCTTTTAAATTACTTTTTGAATAAAAAGCTTCAGCCAACTGAGTAAATAAACGTCTACAGGGTGTTGTATTTCGTGATAGCAGCACGGTGAATGATCCAAGCTTTCACTCGTGTTATTGCATAAATTCTCTGGATTTCAACAGTTTCTTTAGAAGTCCTCTCATTTACAACTCGTTTGCAAATCTCAATCGTACCTATAACTTGTACTGTGAACAAAAGGATTTGTTCTTGAAATAACTCAAGAGTCAAAGCATCAACAATAAAATAATAAAGAATGTACAAAGAAGCACAGATTGTAAATAAAGAGGAATATGAAGCAAGCAAAACTTTTTCAAGTAATTGTGTATCGCAGGGCCTAGGCAACTATACCACTAATACCGAATAGACGGTCTTTGTGCGTAGTTTCTGTGCTGATGTGGTTAGCTTAAACGTTTCTTTACCCTTTTATTATTTATTAGTATTTATTGTAGGGCAGAAAGGTTTGTTTGTCTGTTATTTGTAATCAATACGAGTATCAAAATATTACCTAGAATTATCCAAAAGTATTATTATTTTAATTACATACCGTTAGTTTCCTGGATTCAGGAGCTACGCGGGTGAACTTTCGCAGTTTTAGTTTGAATATTTGTTTTATGTAACTATATTTGTTTATGAAAATATTTGTAATCT
The DNA here is from genome assembly GCA_923062675.1 of Marasmarcha lunaedactyla. Classification (NCBI taxonomy): domain Eukaryota; kingdom Metazoa; phylum Arthropoda; class Insecta; order Lepidoptera; family Pterophoridae; genus Marasmarcha; species Marasmarcha lunaedactyla. Next base: position 6,916,838 of record OV281344.1, read on the forward strand.
ATGACTTTCAGAACCAAAGCCATAAAGACAACACAAAATTACAATAGACACAGACCAGTGTAATGCTAACATCTCATGGTCAAACGTCTTTAAATCGTTCTTTGTTTCTGTTGTAAATAATTTCATTTTATTCTGTGACCAAAAAAGAAAAACCTGAATTTTAAATGAAGTCCAACTTTTCCGTCTTGCCCGAGTAGCGCGTAGCGTAGTTTTTCTGAGTCGGTTTCCTCATGCGGGTTCAAGCCTCATATTCACCCCACATGTAATTAATTAAGGGATGTATTTTGGAATTGCTTGGTTGGCACTAGTAACTAGTATTGGAGACTTGTTTAGGGAAAGTCTGTAAATTGGGTAATCTTGTTACCGGTGGCGGCTAACAAGTCTTAATATACCAATACTTTGGGTATCATTTAGTTTCTGCTGGCTTCGTACAATTTTTATTTGATATCTTAACCTGTCTTAGAACTATATCAAAATTAGTTTCGGGAATAATAAATTTATACGTAAAATATTAATAATAAAACAAAGGTTGTTTGTAATATGAAATGTAGCAGGTGGTTATTGACGGGATGTTATTTATTTATATTAGAATACAACAAGGGGCCTTGTAACGTAACATAAGCATACTATGATGAATGTCCAAAAATTTACGTTTTACTTATTTATATAAACAGTGCACCGAGTTGCTGGACATAGACTCATCTATAGATGTTGAAATTTTTACTGTAAATTGGTGGCAGAGCCGGCGGCTATGAACTTTGAAATCAAATAATTTACTTTCAGACGAGCGTCGTGTGTCTTGTGATTTTAATAAAACCAGAGCACTTTTAAAATTCATGGAATAAAAATCTGAGTTCTGTGCATACTGTTCAGTATTTGTCAGTTTTGTTACAGATTTCAATGTAGTTAAAGTAGTAACTTTCTCTTCTTATAAGTTATTGTTCCTTTATTAGTAAAGATATATTCGGATCCTATAAAATACACATTTAACATTACGATCATTATACTTAAATGGAAATAGTTTACTTAGAGGCAAGTAGCTGACAGTAGCAAAATTTAGCACACGGTTCGTAATTGACTAGATAGCTTCATGCTGCTTGCAATGTGCTTATAAAATTCATTTACTGACTGCATACCAGATACCGGTACATTCAGGCACAAAGATTTATTACATATCTAACTAATCTTTTATAAGCTTAGTTCCGTATTCTTAAGCTTAGACAATCGTTACGCTTATCAGTAATTTGTACCCTTTATATACTTATTTATAATCCCGACTAGGGTGTCTTGTATGTTTACATCGGAGCCATATCTAAACACAGGGATTGATTAGATTAGACTTGATTTTTGAAAAAGTAAGTGGTCCATAACGAAAATCGTTAACATTTTTAAAACCACTGTAGAAATCATTCAAAATGATTAGACTATAAAATGGTATCAGGTGGTTTGATACAATAAATAATATCGCCCTCTTTTTCAATTTAGTACGGATATGTATTTTGTTTGCCGAATAACTCTTGAGGGTGTGGTAAAACTGACAGCGAGTTAGCATAAGGCCTAACATAAGTTTTGAAGAACTGTGGTTGTATTCAGTAAGATCTCCATAGATCGCGATTGCTTAGAGGCTTTCCTTTTTAGTATTATATTTGTAAAACATATGTTTTATAATGTTTTGTGTATAACGGTGATGAGAGCTTAGACCTTCAGCCATGCCGGTAATAGGTACAGGAATAAGCACGTCATATTGCTTTAAACTTTATATATCTTAAGGTTTTTGTAACCTGCGCCAATCGAATGTCTTAATACAAATCTAAACTAATCCAAGTATGTATATAATTTCCGCTCACAATGCCTCGAACACTGTACAAAAACGCAACGATTTTCTTCAAATAAAAAGGATTTCTCTTCATGCCTCATTTGAGTTATGAAAGAGCCAAGAAGACACAGATTTTATAATTTAGTATCGGTTATATTTTAGCTCCATGATTGATTTTGGAATTTGTATCTCCTTATTTATGATTTTTCAATACCAATATCAAGTTCTGTAGAATAAACGAATTGAGTACAACTCCTTATTCTAAAGAGACTTCGGAAATTATGTACGTCATATATCCGTTATAGGATTATTATTAATCGTCTCTGTAATGAGAAGCTTTTCCCAGTTTTTATTATATAGATTAGTAAAGTTAAGTACAAATAAACAGATTTTCACTAATACCAGTAAGCGATGACTGCTTTTCTTAAACACTTTACCAAGTTTGTCGGTAGAACTAAGTTTGCAACTTCCTTCTAGTGAAACGCTTGTGGCGGTTAGAAAGGCTTTATTTCCTTATTTTATAGCTGTTTTACACTGTAAGATTGAAGATATTATTTATTCGTTTTGGCAAGTTTGTTCACTGCAATATACTCGTAACAGAAAAAAAAGCTTATGTCTGAAAATAAAAATGTAACATTAAATTTATGTTTATGAGGCAGTCGTTTACATTATAGACCTGAAAACGGCGTATTCGGCAGACGTATAGTATCAGGTTATGGTATCTTCACTGATTTAAATCGGGGATTAGCAATGATGATGCAGTTTTTTTAAGGTTTTATTTATCAATCATAGGTCAGAACACTCACCGGAAGACCAACCTGCGATTATTATACTATATGAGCAGAAGTTCTAGTTATCTCTCGTTGCACATGTACACTCGCTTACTAGTAATCGCTCGTTGCACATGTACGCTCGCTTATGGCCCAACAACAAAAATATCGAAAATAGTTTCTAAATTTACTCGCTTCTCGCTCGTGCCTAGTTTCTAAATCTAATCGCTTCTCGCTCGTGCCTAGTTTCTAAATCCACTCGCTTCTCGTTCATCGGCGGTGGGACAAGTGCCTTATTAACTGAGATTAAATTAGATAAAAATCAAATAAAACGGATGAATGAAAGAAACTGTCAGTACCTTATGGATAGCCACTCCACATATTTCATGTGGACTATCTTTAATCTTAAATTCAAATGTCTTTCTAGCGAATGAAAGACAGAATAAATAATAATAAAAACTCTTTATTGCCATTAACAAAACAAAAACAAAGTACAATAAAAATAAATTAATTAAAGAAACCGACAATTTCAAAAAAAGAAAGGTCATAAAAGTAGATAAATAAGTATATAAGGTAAAATTTTAATTTTAATTAATTTAATTTTAATTAATATTTTCTGTCAACCATCATTCAACGTTTCATGTCAAGTTCATTTTATTCGTTATCTTCGAGCTTAGACAAGACATCGACAAAGATCCTCTTCAGTGGAAATACACCAAATGTTCACAGATTATTCATTATATAACACGTCTTTCAGGGGATCTCTAAATAAAGCTTTTTATCATTACCAATTTATTTTCAATTAAGCAGTCTGCTTTGACGGTAATTAATTTAAATTAATATAACGGTAAAAAATTAATTAAAGATTTGTTATGTTTTGTCGGGGAATCAAATTAATAATATAAAGCAAGTTATGTTTACAGGAAGTGTTAAACTTAAAATTTTAATCACGAATTGTTGGTGCAAAATTTTTAATCTTTCAGATTGTATTTATATTGTTTTACTCGTTTTATTATTGCATGATAATGCGTTTATAATGAAATAATTACATTTAACGCTGCATTATTTGACAAACTACAAATTCGACTGTATCCGTGTAATTCTTGTTCCCATGTTCTGATGTTGAAATCCGTCAAACGGTTTAGGCAGTAGAGCGTGCCAAATAAATATATACATACATACTCGTGACAGCATAAAACCCTCCTACTTACAGTTGAGTAAAAATTTATAAGAAATCAGCCATAATATTAACTTAACGCGTGTTTTTCATTGCACTAAATATATTACTAAAATACGAGTAGATATGACTAATCGACTTGCTGACAAAATATAGGTATATACTTCTATCGTCGCTTTTGGTGAACTTACACAGTTGGCCCATTGAAGCACTCTGCGGAATTGAAAAAGTGTACTGAAAGCTCTAAAAACTAATTTTGTTTTCAAAAACTGCACGTTTTTCCCCCGAGCTGCGTTCCCAAACCCACAGCTATCGTCAATGGTTAAGAAATAATGGTATTTAATCACTAAAAAATAAAGATCAAAATCGAAAACCAGGTGTTAAAAGTACAGTAAATCGATATCGTACACAACCCTACAGTTTCTATTTGCATTGTATGTTTGTCAGGTATCTACCAACACAGAAGTGGACAGAAATATCCGTCGCGCAGCAATTTTTAAATTAGTCTGTTCTGTTTGTACTGTTCCGTGGCGGTGGGTTCTGTTGCATGCAAACAAATGGATCTCGTTTTGAAACCGTCAATTATGATAAGGTGAACTGGGATAGATCTCAATGTGATCGGTCACGACTGACAGTTGCGACATTTTTATGCATTAAAAGGAAGTTTTGTTTTGTCCAAAAGTGAGTGGGCTATGTTATGACCAAGATTTGTTTACTGGTTGAAAAAAAATGGGTTTTTATGAAAAGATTATTCGTCAAAAATATTGCTTTCGGTCGTGTCTGCTGCAGTAGCGGCCATGTTTTCATAACTTTTCAATGGTGGGCTTTGTCAAAGAGAAGCAAAAATATAATGAATGGTTTAACATAAAAACGTCTCATATAGGATGAGGAACATGTGTAGTGTGGTGTGGAGTGCTTTAACTATTATTTATATTGAAAACTTTGCATTCGAAAACAAATTTCTGACTTTGTTTTGCTTTAGAGCCCAACTTTATTTATTTATTTGATAACACCTGCACACTATATAACACTGTGCGTAACCAGGATTTTAAGTTCTTTCAATTACCTAAACTCTTTTAAGGAGACATATTTATAGCCAATTTATAAAATTATGTTGTTAAATTATAATCTTGTTTAAAGAAGCGGTTTTCCTATTTATGTTCACAAGCAAAGGAGAAAATAATCTCATTTTATATGCACCTACTTACAAATAGATACCTTATTTACTGACCTATAAAGTTGTGGTCAAGAAATCAATAACGAGTCCTTCAAGGATGTGTCGTACGGTTGTCTACCCACGTGCTTAGTAGTGTTAGAGTAGATTTATTTTACGCAGCAACTTGACGTTTTTAGTGGAACATACCTACCTTTTAGGTACGACGTTTAATTTTGTAAAGTTAAAGCAAGTTGGATATGCACGTTTCACTTATTAATCATTTACAACCAACGCAACTGGTCCGAGCAAAATTAATAAACATCTAAATCCTCTGACAATTGAACGTCTGTAGCCAACACTTTACAGTGCCATGCGCAAGATTCGTTGACTGGTTCTGAAAACAAGAGTATTACACGTACTGTAACTAGGTATAGCACTTTTATCTCACGAAGCAACGAGCTTTACTTGTAGCTGTAAGTTGTAACACGCTACAAATGTGTGGGGCGGATTGAACAATGCAAACACACTTATAAACCTTGTTCGTACACTGGTCATACGGGTAGGTACTACGAGTATTATTTGTCGATTATACAAGTAATTAATTGTATTTTTTTATAAAATAAGTTGACATTTTATTTCATTTTAATAATATTATTAAGAATTTAGTATTATGACATAAATTAAAGTAGGTAATTAATGAAACAAATAAATGTAATCAATATTTACATGCCCCAAGGTGGTTGAATGGGTTTATCTGTATTAAGAATTTATGCTGTACCAAAATACTTATTCGTATAACGAACGTCGCTTCGTGAATTCGCAGTACTATACCTAACTATACTAGGTGTCAAATTGTAACTTATAATTTAATTCAATCACGCTCGGCATCGTTTTCTATATAATCTAACTGATAATATTATCATCCTGGAATGCAGCTAGAGTAGTTGAAATTTATTAATAGGTCAGAATAACAAGCTAATTAATAAGCTAATCAAAGCATTAAGGCCAATAAACTCGTGCTTCAGTTTACACAATTACTACAAGCTACTGAAAGTGATAAAGCAAACTGACGCTTCCATGAACAATAATCTCCTAAGACACAACGTGCGCTCTATCAGTAGAGACCCCGGTATAGTAAACTCCTCCGTACGCCGTTACCGCGCGCGCCACGCGACGCAGCCGATTTCACACTTCGCGGACCGCGTCGTCTTCTTGGTATGCTCTTTATGGCCTTTTGGCTTTTTGTTGGGTTCGAACGGATTTTAGTTTTGATGTCTATTATATACTCGAGGCTAGGCTAGGGGGTGACAACATTGCAGGGGATTCGGGTGCGAGCCTGCACCAAGTTTCCCGATTCGTCGGTTTCCCGATGCCTCATACGTCGGAGGTCCCAGGTTCGAATCCTGGTCAGGGTACTCATTTGTCTGGTGAACAGAATTATTTATTTTCGGGTCATAGTTGTTTATATTTCTATATACGCTGTAAGGTCGTCCATAACACAAGCTCTGCTTACTTTTGGACCATACAGTTGGTGTTTTGTCGTGGGATTTATTATTGTTATTAATTGTTTCTATAAGTTATATGGTTCCTTTGATGTCTGGACAAAGTGCTGAAAGGTTGTGCTATTGTGTGCTGTTGTAAGGTTGTGTTATTGAAAGGTTTTCAATAACAGGTTGAAAAATAACGTTTGTTCAAAAATTGCTCAGTAAAATAATATTGTTGAAACATGAGGTAAATCTGCACACAATCACACAATCTGCTTGTGTTTTCTTTATAAATGTATACCTAATTTTATAACATGAATTTTTCACAGCATTGACTTCCAAAATCAATATTAGATAAATTGTATACCTACTAACCCACATTTTACCTTACGTTCCGTTACCTAAAAACTTGCTTTAAAATGTCAATACTTTGTTTTACGTATAAATGTATAGAAGCGAAAAACGTTGGCGGGGCAGTGGTTAAGGCGCTGCATTCTAGGATCCAGAGGTCCCGGTTCGATCTCCGTGACTGCCAGAAGTACCAATGAGTTTTTACAACTTCAGTACATAAAGCCGACTGCTCTAACGGTGAAGGAAAACATCGTGAGGAAGCCCACATACCTAAGTAATTATTTCGAAGGTGTGTGTAAAACTCTGCCGACCCGCAGTAGGCAAGCATAGTGGACTGTAAATTACCTAATACCACCCCTTGGTTGGGTGAAGCTGATATCTTTGTAGTGGGATTATTAAGTGTAGATTTTGGTTTAATATAATTGATAGAATTAGGCGTAGTTTTGCGCATAGCCATTGCAATTGTTATGAAATTACTTTGCTAATTCTGTGACGGTTGTGTATGCAAGACTTTCAAGCGTTTAGTAAATGCACCGAAATCCCTAGCACTAACGTTTCATGAAGGTACTACGTTGCAGAATGCTCTATACACACAATGGCCTCATTGGATTATGTAAACTAATAAAAGCAAGCATTTTATTTTCATTCAGCTTAACCAATATCAAATGTTTTAAATTAAATATCTGCTGATAAAACAGTTAAGCCCACTACTTCATTATAAACTATTTAATGAAAACTACACCACTGGAACTAAAGCAGAATATCATTATTTATTCCACCCAACGTGTTGCAGTATAAAAATTCTTAAAACAAGCTTTCATTCCGAGGAATTAACCGCTGTAACTGAATGTTCACTAAGTTTTCGGCACAATTAAGTTGTGAGAGGAAAACAAATATGATACATGATTGTCTCTTTCTTTTATAATTTCCTTTGACTATTAATACATTATTATGAGTTTCGCTTTGGTTTTTTCGATATGACATGCAATCATGCATGTCTTGGTGCGCTACGTGCCGCAGATGTGTTATTATTACTATAGGCCCTAGCCATACAGTTTTTTTTTTCTTTTTTGCTGCCGAAGCACCCTCTCTCGGGAGGGAGGTGGAAGATTCGTCATGAATACCACCGCAGCCGTCTGCGGGGTGATGTGGGACTCACCAAAGTGGCACCTACCCACTAAAAACCACCTTAACGGCTGTAGCATGGGAATGCTGTCAGCCTTCATCGGAGCGACACCCGGGTAGGGAGGTGGGTGCGCAAGCAGGGACCCACTAGCGGGTCACCCGCTGAGAATACTAATCACTTAAGGTGCAAATGACATTTATATTGATGATTATACGGCCTGGGCAGCCTAAAGCTGGTCCAGATTAGCCGAAAGTTGATCGGTGGGATCCGAGAGTGCATTTCTCGGTCTACGGACTTTGTACCTCGACGGCATGGACGGAGCAGTATAAGCTACTGACTCGCGTATAAGGGGGTTAGGGTGCTCTTCGGATCGCTTATAAAAAGCGGTGAAGAGTATCCTAAGGTGTTGTTGTATAGTAGGCAGTTCGAGATCTCTGTGCAGGTCTGCGATACCACGGAGCATCGGTGGCCCGGCGGCAGAAGAGATTCTGGACTACCTGTAGTTTATACATATCGGAGGGTTTAGCATGTGCAAAAATTGGGGCGGCGTACGTCATGACTGGTCTCACGCAAACCTTAAAAAGCGTTCGCTTGTTCCTAAGAGAAGCCATACAGTCACGAGTTTTCGATAGAGCTAGCGATCATAAATTGGCAACTTTTCGTACGGATATCAGACGAAATTCTACCAAAAGAAACTTTACTATTACTAACTTACTGAATCGTCGGCTTCTCGTAAATATTTAATATTAGTTATAAAGTACATTAGATTTTATCGTATATCGTTATTCTCACCATTCCATAAGCTTATTCGCCCTACATAGGTCCTATATTTTTTACGTAGGCTAGGCATAGTTTTATTAAGTCAAGGCGTTTTTGACCCGACTGTTTCTGAATAAGATTCATGTTTTGCAAATAATAAACGGATATAGACAATTGATAGGCAACTCTGCAATTTATCACGGGTCGATCATTCGCTGTCCTTAAGTTGTAGGTAGGTAAACCTATATCAAACATATTTTTACTCGATCTACTTTAAAAATCATACTTGATTTTGCTGAATTTGGAATATAGTGGTCGATTTAAAGCAATCGTTGTAATGTACCTAAATATTTTAGGCCAAAGGTTTATATCATCGCAAATTAAAAACTACAAAAAATATTGAAAATGTTTTAATGTTTCACAAGTATACTGATATTCTCATCAACCTGCAAGCCTTGAGGATAAACAAACAAATGACCTCGCCTGAGTAGATGGAGATGTTGGAGCTTAGCGCAGCTCTCTAACAGATGCTTGCGGACGGCGACTTAGCTGCGGGATTACTGCCTTCTACCGGAGAGTGGTCGTACCGAGACTTGGGTAATGGTGTGCTAACATTGATAAATAAAGCTTGTAGTTTAATGATACATTATTTACTTTTGTTTCGAACGCATAGATATACAAGTAAGGATATACAAATAAATAATTATCCGATTTAGAGTATGTGACACGAAATACGTCTTCAAACTCAATTCAAAAACTACCAAAAATGAATACCTAATATATACAGGACACTTAATCATGCTATTGAGGTACCGAGCTTATTGTTTCTGTGACATAACTGGTCGTAGTCGTAATAAAACGCGATTAACAAATTCAGCGTCACATAAAACGGTTACCATTTGACGTTTAAATTGAGAACGACCTCATTCCGCGCCCAATCTTTAATACAATGAACTGGAGACCCACTCTGTATTGCGATTAAGAAACTTCGAGTCGGTCGGGTGAAAATGTTAACTGTAGTGAAACTCATGGTGTTGAGAAAAAATATCAGTTAGCATTGTTTTTATTTGGATGCAAGTTAATTATTTGAGTTAATAAGAGGATTTTTTGATGTTATAATCATTAAAATTTCGGCGTCAAAATAGCCTCTGTTAGTTCTGCATAGTGAACGATTATTCTTTATAGTTATTTAATAACTAAATGAATGCCTGTTGATAAATTATTGATTTTATTGAAAAATATTCATGATTCAACTTTACTACATTTTTGCTAATCGTAAGAAATTTCCCAATTTGTTCTGACGCTGTTGTTGTATCCGTCGCTGAGCAGAAGCTTCAACCAGAACCCTTTTTCTGTCAAGATCAATAAAATCACACCGACTGAGCTAAGTCTGTTAACAGACATTTTATTTATGAAAAATAAATCCGAGGTTTCGATGTGATTTAATCAAAAAAATATACGTAAATTAAGATCTAGATACTACCTACACAGGCTATCTATACTTTCAGCATGTCACACACTCATTGCGAGTATGTACTAACCATTAGAAGTAGGTACTTGCAGTAACGCGCCTCAGACAAAGCTTCTGGTTTCTAACAAAGGTATTTAATTAAGAAAACCAGAATTTATACTGCTTACACTCCTATACGTATACCAAGGCGTTCGTTTGGTAATGAGAACAGTCTCAGTACTTACATGTGAGGTAATGTATAGGTTATAGACAAAAGGTTATATAAACGAGTTTCGTTTTTACTTGTTTATAACATATCACAGATAGGTAAAAATCCTTCTCTTAAAATAACTTACCGAGGCAATATTCATCTCGGTTTCTCACATCCACTTGTTTTTAACTTTGCTCGACATTTTGCAATGCTTTTGATTGGAAATTGATACTACGCAGCGCACTTTTGACAACTAAGCGGCTGCATGATCCTTTTTATAGGAATTTATCTCGAAACATAAGCTAGCATAATAAACGAAGCGTAAGGTACCACTCAAATTCATAGGAAAGCAATAAATGCCTGCACACAGACACAAAACTGCTCATTTATCCTTAATTATAATTCACCCTCATTAAAAGTTGAATTTTGAAAAATCCTTTCTTAGTGTCCCCAGACTACATAAGGAAACAGGTAGGAAGTTTCGTGTTTCTAGGTGAACTGGTTTAGGCTGTGCGGTGTCCATCAGTCAGTCAACATTGCCGCCATCACCGGATCTCATTATAACTGGCATGGTGCCAACTGTTAGACCTGCCACTAGCTTTACGTGACTACACTTTACTACACTACACTTTACGTGAGCTATTTCAGTGTAAGTTCTCTAACTCTAGTGTTTATGTTTGATGTTTGTATGTATTATGGAGCCATGGCATGTGACTGGAGGATTTTCGTGGTATATTTTACAGAGAAGAATTAGGTACCCCATCCTTTAGATACAAGATACTGACAGGAATGAAATTGAGCATTTTATATATTGGTGCATTTCATTGTACATTTCATTTAAGATTTTTTTGCTCTAAGCATGAGAGGCCCTCTCTTGATGTATTAACTAAATAGGTCACATAAAGTGTCGCTAGGCCAATAGCGCCACCTAACCTTGTAGTGCATGAAGCTGAATGACGTGTCACCTTAATTTGTAAAAAGCGAGTGCTGTTCTTTTGAAACATCTTATTTCAGGTTTTCAGAGGATTTTCTTGTGCATGTACCTATGTTAAGAATGCATGATGTATATGCGGATACTCCAAAGTAATAACGAAATATTATAACGAAAAATATTTGTTTGTTTGTTGGTAAATTTGTACCTATTTGTGAACTCTGAACCTGCCGAATCAAATTTAATAATTATCCCACCATCTGGACATGTAGTAGAAATGAAAAGAGATATCTTGTTAATATATATTGGCATGATCTTTTGGACATGTGCTTATTTCAATCAAAAACGTTTTGGAAAAATTTCAAAGATAAAGTGTTGGTCAATCCCAGAACACGGAAAATCTTCCCCATACCTTCGACAATCCTGACACCATTAATACACATTTTCTAAATGTGCCTGGAATAGACTCAGTACCTCTTTCAGAGTTAAATTATTTCGAACAGAACAGTTTCAGTTCGGCGACGTTTGAACTGAACCCAGTATCTGAAGCGGATGTTCTCAAATACATACAGACTATTAACTCCGATGCTATGGGAAATGACGGAATTACTAGGGACATGATCATTTTAACTCTACCTCGTACTCTTAAGGCAACTGATATTATAAATCAGTCTATTCTATCGGGCACCGTTCCAAGACCTTGGAAAGTTGCTTTAATAACCCCATTGCCCAAAATCGAACAACCGGAATATCTTTACCAGAAGTTAAGGTTCTTATCTTCCCGTGGTATGTCTGGTATAAGAAGTGCACGTTTGCCACTGAAGTGCCAACCACATAGATCGGTAGCTTTTGAGGGGAGTTTCCGTTACTTAGCCACGAGATGCTGGAATAATATCCCTCCACCTATACGAAATCTCACCTCAAAATTTACAAAACTTCAGAAAAAAATTTCAGAAAACATATGAAACAGCATCTTTTGGATAAACAAAGTCTATTATAATTTTCCTTGGCCTCATAGTCTATCTCGTGGCTTTGTGGCATAGACTGTTTCTGTTATGCACTTGTCTTTTTTACTTTTTTTATATTATATTTACTTTATCATAATTTTCTATTATTTTCATGTATATCAGCAGTTGTTATTTAAGTTATCTATTTTAAAGTTGCATTTACATATATTTTAAAATATGATGGGTATAAACGCTAATTAGATTTATATTATTATTATTTGATTTAATGCATTTAATTAATTTTTGTCTTTAATTTAAATTTTTTATTTTTAATATTATATAAATTTATTTGATTTTGTTTTACTTCATAGCCATTAATATGATCTCGTAATTTAAAAGAAAAAGTTTATTGCACTCACCGCAACTCTCAATGGGATTTAGCTGAAAATCAATGATTTGCTCCTAGTAGCAATATATTCGTTGAGCTACAGCCTGTTTGCACAATATTTGACAGATCTTCAAGTTACATTATTTCTTACTATAACATATATTTATGTTTCTTCTTATGTACTAATATAAAAAGATTTCGTGTCTACTATATTTTTTAATTCCTTGTTTTTTTCCTTTTCGTTGCTTTTTGTGTTCTTTTTTTATTAGTTTTTTATTTTATCCATTTGTGTATATATTTTTTTTTAATTATTATCTTTATCTTTTTTTTGTACACTTTTTATTATTTTTGTGCAAATAAACATGTTCTTTCTTTCTTTCTTTCTTTGCTGCCAAAAGGTAGTGGTTTCGGCTTACACCAACAATGAAAACTGTACGTTGTAAAGATAATTTGTGTTTTATCTCAATCTGACAACTAAAAGTTATAAAATAGGTACCTCGTTGTAAACTTATTATTTGAATGTAGAACCATATGTAGTAATCATATGTAAGTAAATATGTAGCTAAGTGTAAATTCAAATAAGGTTACTAAGAATAGTAATAAAACACTGGCTAAATGTGTCCATAAAATGTGTGAGTTTACTTCGCCGGGTAAAAATCAAAGCTTATTTGTTAAGGAGTCGCGCCTCGTTATCCTGTGTCCATTGCTATCCAGCTAGTTTTAACTTAATCAGTTTCAAAAGGCAAAGTTGGGAGGACGTCATATTATAAAATAAATGAATTATTAAAAGCTGAGCTCTAAAGTAAGAGATTGCATACGCTACAAATCTGTCTATATACAAGTTAGGAATCGTGTCTGTCAAATATATTACTTAAATTACAACTTGTTATGGCCTTTTCGAATGGTTTTCCAGTGACATTTAATGTCGTTAAATTTTTGAAAGGTTTGGTTAAATTTTAACGCACCGTGATACGTGACTGAGCATCCAGACACGGTAAACGTACAATGCACCGGCCTGATGAAGTCTTAAACTCTCTTAATATGTTGAACATTTATTAACTTAAAAGAAAATATTTGATGTAAAATGTTTGTAAAAGGTAAATAAAGTTTATGTGACGGCACTTGACGCTGAATCGATCGATCACGTTCTACGTTTAAAACTTCTCTGTTTTAATTTGACAGTCTTAAGAGATCGGCGGAGTATTCAATGTATTTCTGTTAATTTGTACAAAATACATTTCATGTTTAGTAAGCCAATATTTTTAATGTTATAATATTATTGTTAAAATAAGTCTTAGTTACGTAATTGATTACTTAATATAGGTACTATCATGTAACACAAAGTTTCAACTTAGAATATTCCTACAGTTTCTATTCTCACCTCTTCAAATACGCTTGGTAAGTGCCTAACTAGAACACAACGGGTAAACAAAGGAAGTAAGACTCATTACATATATAATTGATACCTATATGTTTAAATTCTTATGGAATCCCTTACTATGTCCTAGAAAGAAAATCCAATTTGTCTGAACAAAAACTGCCTCGCCGCCTTTTGTGGTCGTACAATAGTTCATAGTATTCTTGATCCGGTGAATACCTTCTAAATCACGTAAAATGAATGATTTGAAGACGCCCTAGAGCTTGGAACGCTCGTATTGTTCTGGTGTCAGGACTGTATCTGTATTAAGGTTTAGCTTCACTACTACTGACATTAGTTATAATTTGAACTTTATTTGTTGCTTAGTGGTGCTTTACCGTAACTTAAGTAAGTTACATAGATTGTATTGATAGGAATGTAATTTTACCCTGGCAATCGTGGTAAATAAGTTATCATTTAATTACTATCCATGTATAAAAATCATTACTTATTACATTACTTAAAATACTTAATTAATTATAATTTGAAACTCCTTGACCTAAATAGTAGACAGTTAGGTGAAAAACTTACCTTTTATGTTACTGATTTAAAATAAAAATTAAAACAAACTAGTGTATACGAAACAAAATCCACTATGACTTAACGATTTCTGACTTTTACAAGCTACAATCAAGCAATAATCTAGTTAATAGCAATCCAATTAGCCGCAGCTCTGTGTGTAACAGGTTTGTCTCGAATCTCACTCGAAACTGAATTTTTTCAGCTGTCACACAGCAGCGCCCTCTGTGTCAACTTTGACGGTAACTCGCTGCGACAGGTTTGACGTTCATTGGTGGACTGAATTACTGCCGTGAAAAGGCATGGTTTTGGACGACAAGAAAATACTAGCACGCTTGTATTGTATTTGGTAGTGACTTAAAACTACGATATTTTTTCCAAGAAAAGAAAACATGTTTTTGTTACATCATAACTAGTACTTTTAGTTAGCTAGCTTAGGTTAAAAAGATTCTTTATTTTCCTTCGTATTTATTTTTTTCTCAAAATCTTAACAAAATTTCGGCAAATGATTGAAAAACGTCACAGGAAAATCTCATCAGCTAACACAAACGTACTCATAGTCAAGCTTTACAGATCCAGATAACACAAAGCACCTTGTGACGTCATAATTGAAATGCATGTAAATCTGAAAGCTCTGGTAAACCTTCGCATTTACACCCTTTCTACACCACTATGGAGATGCAATAGCTTGAAATGTAATGCCGCGACTGTTACTATACAGAGGCTTGCTACGACAGAACTCAGGGCTACGTTCCTTTTGTGGGTTTGAGATAGCCTCATGCCGTCCTGAAGTTTGAACTTTAAGTATCTTTTGTTATCGTTGCGTCTTGCTTAACAGCGATTTGTCAGACTTATACTGAAAGGAAACTAAGGAATTATAGAAACATTGTGTAACTATATTGATTTTTCGTGGAGTTTTTGATATCATTATAACGTTCATCATGTGATGTGGATGGGTAAATTAATGTATACAGTACTATAAGTACTGGCGAGTGCAAGTTTTAATCTTAGGAAATATTCCTTAATTTTTAAAAAGAAGAAAACTGCATTAAGCTATATTTTAATAAGCTTGCCACGCCCATAAATCGAACAGACTAAAACCCGAAAAAATTACACACCGTATTTTTATGGCATCAATCAATAGAGTCAATCAGTATCAAACCTCTCTAACAAGCATGGTGTTTGAATGAAAAAATAACCATGACACTTGACATACATTTCTTTAAAGCTTCAATAAGTAAATGTTGACTAAACGAGGTATTAAACCCGTACTATTTGACTTGATATCAAAAACTAATAAATAGGACACAAACAAACAGAATACTTATTGGTAATCGAAATGAGTTCTATTTTGCTGCATACACAAAATTATTTTATTTTATATTTATAAGTGTATTATCATGAACCTTAGTGTGTAACTCATTAACTGAAGCGTTGTTTCTTTCATGTCGTAGGCAAATTGCATACCTACTATTTTATGTATTTAACAATGATGACAAAATAAAGCTTAGGTTATAGAGCTTAGGTTCAAAATGCATTTACGCTATGGCGAGATATAGATGTATTGCCCATTTTCATCAAGCGCAAAAGTTTCTTACCTATAATTAAATAAAATATTTAAAATTTTGCGTTGAATTCTTGGTAAATATGATTTGTAAAATCGAAGGTCTTGTGATATCGCAGGCCATCCGAAAGAGATATATGGGCACCGATCCAGATATTTAAATAGTTAACTAACTGACTGAGGAACGTTGTTTTTAGCCAGAGCACTAACACTAGCACTGGACGCATGCGTTACAAGTTATGGCTTTAATAAAAAGTCTGCATTACAGACACGTGTAAAGATATTTGTACTTTTTTTTTACTTTAATGAGGTCAATGTATGAATTAGTTACAGTACATTGAATTCATTCAAATTCAACTTAAAATATTTATTTCTCAACATTGACAATTACTTGTTCATATTGGCGTCAAATAAAACATGACTCTACCACCAGTTCGGAAAAACCTTCTAGAAGAAGAACTGGCAAGAAACTTCATGGGTATATATTTTCAAAATCAATTTACAGTGTCTCTTTATGTCTTTACAAAATTATTCTTATCTGCATCTGTTAGCTCGGCATATCTCCCTCAAGTATCCATACGACGAACACCCTCAAACGGCACCCGTTCACGAGTCACGCGATACTGCCGTAAGAAGACATTCATCGGGATGAAGAACTCAACAAACAAACAGACACATTACACATGTTTTTTTAAACATACTCTTAAAAACTTGTAAATGAGGGGATTACGCCCCAGGGCTTTTATCGTCCAAATAATCGGATAGTTTATAATAAGCTTTAGCACACGAATGAAAGACCAATCTACTATTAGGATGTCAGTGAATTATTTAATATAAAATACTATTAAGTTACTATAATGCTTAATACGAGTAGATGGTCAAATGGTATCGAACCATGTGAAGGTTGTTTTATGAAGTTGACACGATCTTTCCAGTAACCATAGAATATACAGAAATACATTTTACTCGTCTTTTAAGAAAAATCTTCTGATCAACATAAACATTTCGCAGTTTTTTCACGCATAAATGTTTTTCCTTCAAAACGTTCAAACTATGTAAGTACAAAAATTAACGCCTGTTGCAGGATTGCATGCATTCCCATATTCTTTTTTCCCTGTGGCCATACCGCTCAAACGCACTATACATTTTATAAGGAAAAAAAATTTGTCACTTCCTCTACGTCTGAAGCTATTAACATTTTTGTAAGGTAATTACTGAGATTCTATTCGACATACGAAAATCGAGAACAAAACACGTTGGCACACTGATTACATACAATACATTTTTTTAAACTATATAGAAGGAATACTTTAAAGATTACATGAGGATATTTATTTAGTCATATGAAGTAATTAGGTAACACTTGTATTTGATCCCTTTTTTTAAAAGGTCCTTTTTTATAAAAATGGGTTCAACTTTACGCAAAGGCAGTGATTAATCTAGCGTCCTGTGCGGGCTACGTCTGGGATATTTCTCAAGATTACTTCACAAAAGGGTTTATGGCGGGATTCGTTGTATTCGGATTTAGTGAAACATTTACTTCAATCTTTTGATTAACGGAAAACGTAAAAGAAATAAAGAGAGTAAAAACATTTTATATCGTACATTTTTATATAGCTTTAATCAAGTACCCTACTTACAAGCCATATTAAATAATTAATTTGCAAAGCCTATGATTTAAATTACATTGTAAAGAACAAGAGTATCTAATCCTCTCGACCCCGGGTGAACAACCAGCGCATTAACCACTGCGCCGCCATCGACGCTCTCTAAGAAGCTCGAGGGTAGTTAAGTTTTTCTGAGTTCTCGTTTCGTCTTCTTCAAGCAAGCGTGCTAATATTTAAGAAATCCCAAATTGATAGTAAAAGGTAAAACATGATATTTAATTGAACATAGTTTTCTTGTTTACACTAACTACCCCTTCAAGCTGATTCCAGCAACATGGACGTCTGATAAGGCTGCTTATTTAGGCTCTGTAGCTCGGCCCTTCTATGTACTTAGATCACCTCGTTGTTTGTTAATGTAAGAGACGAGCGATGTTACATAGCAGATAAATAACAATGTTATTTATCTGCTATGTAACATCGAGGCCCTTAAGCAATGTTGACAGTGACAGCTACTGTCATGGTTAAGAAAAATCCAGTTGTAACTGTTTACGTTCACACACTGTTTTTTTCACGTACACACTCGTAGGCACAAATCAGATTCTCAAATTTTCCATGAATTCATGGTACCAAGGGTTCTCTTTCGCTATCTGGTATTTACTGCTAAAAGAATTACTACGAAATGGCCTCAAAAGGCAGCTTAAAAAATACTCCCTTTCATAGTAAAGCCGGAATTCCAGATTTCACGGAACTCGTCTTCGGATTATAAAAAATGTTTTCAGATTCTGAAACTCATTCCTCTCGGTGCGCCACATTTTATGACAGATTTTCTTGCTTATTTGTCGCTTTGCATTCTATGTTAGATGCCTGAATATGTATAAAAAAAATTTTAAATCTTGATCAGAAAATAGGCAGATAACTTCGGATACGTCCAATCGTTGGTAACTCTGGCACATACCATGATTCGATGTTCTGTGTAAAAATTGCACGAATTGCTGATATCCAATTTGGTTTTGGCAGCTTTTTTTATACATCTTTTAAAAGTAGAACTTTATGAACGACCAAGAAAGTGCTTTAACTGTTTTAGTGGCAATAAAAAAAATTATGGTAAGGAATATCATTCATATATTGTTTGCATTTTCGTTCACAATTATTGTCATGACGAATTACGTCCGTACATTATCTTAGCACTTAGTTCAAATTGGACATATAATAGTGACGCTATACTAACAAACCTTATTATTTTATTATGTGAATTTTTTATTTTATTTTTCAACTCTACACCGCTGGTAAACTAATTTCTCGATCGAGGATACGTTTCAAAAGTCAGACATTGGTAGTTGTTTCTTTTGCATTAATGAAACAAAATGTTGAAATTTGAATTATTTTAATATATTTATTGTAATTTGATAATCCTAATACATTAGACATATTTTATTCATTGGTTAACATACCTAATGTACTGCCGACATTGTTGTTCGCGTCGACACACCACCGATCTGACTCAATACTAAGATACAGATAATAATCGCTATGATTAATTCATTATTTATGGATGCAGTGAAATTAGAGTACCTACCTAATCGAGTCAACTTGTTTGACAGTTGCTGATGAATGTTTTATAAATAATTTATTCACTTAAATCATGCATTTTGTGTAGTATATTAGGGGTTTGGAAATATGTTTGAGTTTAATTCGATTTTCTGCTTATTGCTAAACTTTTACTCCTTGAAACTTCAATGGATCAAAACATTTACTTTGTTGCATTTATTAATTTCCTTATATTTATTTATTTCCAAAGATGAAATGGTACAAAACCTCCATAGAGAATTCCTCTATTAGTCAACTTCATTGTATTTTGAAGAAATGTTTTGTTTTTAATAAGCGACACATTCGATATTCAATTTTTCTCGCGTCATAAGTATCTACGTACCTAAGGTATTTTCGTTTTTATAATGAAGTGAAATTTTGATATGGTGGCTCATTCTCGATTATTTATTTTCCATTTCACTATAGAGTGAAAAATTAAAGACAAACAATGCCACCGGCAGAGGTGATTTCATCCATCGAATTGTAAACTTGTAAATATGTCCCATGGAAAGAATACTTATTATAATTGGCTCAGTGTGTTGTGTTATTCCAGTTATCTTTCGTAGTTTTTTGAAAAAATATCAATGTAATTTCGCCTGAAAATCCATGATAATGAAATTTTCACACAAACCTTTTCTACGTCTCGTTAACGTCTGCCTCTAAAGCAAATATTAAAAATAAAGCACGTCACGATGCACGGTGCTCTTTTGTACAGTGCTACCAAGTTATCTGTACAGTAGCAAAAACTGGAACTAAAGCATTTGTCAGGCGACTAAATGTTAAACTTAATTTACGCATATAACGCAGCGCCACTCTTTACGGAACAGATAAGCTGGTCCGTGTGTACGAGATATCGAACCGTGGTCTATTTATGCAGCTTTTAACACTTTGTTCGACGATCATTAGAGATGAATTTGCATATTAATACGGACTGTGTTATTTCGCGAGTCAAGCATAGAGAACGTACGTATACTTTTTTGTTCATTCCGAAACTATATTATCTTCTTTTGTGTGCTAGAGAGGAAAAAAAATTTTACTTTTCAATGTTGAATTTTCTTTGGCACTAATAAATATTTTTGAGACGTAGGAACTATATTGCTAAGAGCTCGAGCTGGCTGTGTACCGGACCAAAGAAATTATTGGAACAATCAGTGAAATTACGAAGGCAATTCTAACCTCAATTCCGTAATAAAAAAGTAAATTCCAAATTCCGACTCCATGAATGGGTCAACTTACCCTCTATAATATCCCATGAAAGGATTTACAAATAAAAATAAGCTCAAAAACTAGCTTATTTAACTAAAAGTTAACTCACAATTTGAGGTAGTCTAACGTAAGTAAACCTTTAGGTATATTTATATAATAAAACCGCAGACCGCAATTCAGTGAACGGTTCAGAAAGACTCATTTAACGTGTTCAAGCTTTTTTGCTAAAGTGTATGAATATTGTTATTTTTTTGCTGCCGAAGCACCCTCGCGGGTTGGAGGTGGAAGATGCGTCATGCATACCGCCGCAGGCAACCGACTTCCGCGACGGTGATGTGGGACTCACCAGAGTGGCCACCTACCCACTAAAAACCACCTTAACGGCTGTAGCATGGGAATGCTGTCAGCCTTCATCGGAGCGACACCCGGGTAGGGAGGAGGGTGCGCATGAATATTGTCTGTTAATTGTCATTAACGACTTGTGCTACCATTTTCATATGAGCAGCGGCCTAATTGTGTAACTTCAACACCTATCAGGATCCCTTTGAATTTGACAGTTGAAGCATATAAACTTCCTTCACGCTACAGATATTTCACACATGATGGCGAAAGCGAAAAAGACGCTTTTTGAATGAATGATTTCATCTTTTTGACATAAAATTGGAATTGTGTATCTTATATGATGGTCTGAAATTCTTTTGAACGTTATTGGCAAATAATTTCTACAATCTATCAGCAATTACGAGTTTATTTTTCAATTTTTTCTTTAAAATAAAGAACATATGTATATGTTCCACACGTCAAAGAGTCGTCTATTTAAATATGTGCATCATGTTTGATTATTTTACCTCCAACATGGCAATAGCTATTTTGCAGCCCTTCCAATGTTTTTTTGAGGAGTATTATTCATATACAACCTATTTGAAGAAAAATAAAGATTTAATGTGAACGACGAAAGTTTATAGAATACAAATTAGCGGAGAAAGACCTTGAAAAGCCCAACACAAGCAAGCTTGGGTCCATATAATTAGACTTCTCTATTAATCAAGAAATCATGTGCCCTAAGAACAATCTCGTTTGGAACAGCTATAAACTGCAATTCAGAACAGAGAACATCAATATTAACACTATTTAAAGCTCCAGCAACATCAAAGTAAATGGACATTAAAAAGTTCTCTATGTTTGAAGTGTTTTTAATATCCAGCTGTAATTGGCAAATACTATTACGAGCCGACATTTCCTTACGAAACCTAAATTGATAAGCAGGTAAAATATTATTTTACTCTTCTTATAATTCCAATTGTTGCTTTAACAACTGTTCAGACTTTTCCAACGCAGGATGTAAGATGTGGAATATCATTGTTCAGCCATAGATTGTACTTTCCAAAAATCAAACACTCCTTTTTCAGAGTTTTTCAACAAAATGTAAGGAATACCAAAGCATTGTTCTTGCTTTAATATAAAACTAACAATGATTATCATAATGCTGATTTTGTTCACTAACAGGAGAATTAGGATAATTGTTAATAGTCTGGAGTATTTTTTTTGGCTTAAAGGTGCCCAACATCTTTCACAAAATTTTTTATATGGTCTAGGTAAAACAAGGTACTGGAATTATGATATTAAGAATTATTTGAAATGAAATGAAATCTCTAATCTTAAAAATAAATAAAAGACATAGTTTTATGCATTTATTCTTATTCATATATGAGAAGTACATTATCTAATGACTGGGCAGGTGTTACAACATTATTTTCATACCTTGCCCAACCAAGGTACCAAATGATTGTGGCAATGTGTGCTCAGCAACCCAATGTCTTCCGGCCTACCTTGCAGTTACATTAATATTGCTTTATAGCATCTGTATTTTATTAATTTGTTGCACTATGATTATCTAATCATCAAATTAAGAAACAATCCTATTAATTTCAACAATAACATTATTTTATTCCTAACTTGGGCAGCTGAAATCCAGGACAGAAATTCAAGATATCTTTCCCGGAAGGATTATTTTTAAAATTAAATTATGCAGTTTAGAGTTCTGAATAGCTTCTGAGCATTTGTCATTCCACCGAAGAAGTGAAGTTTTTTTGGACTTTCTATGACAAGAACTATTGAGACAAGTATCACAAGCAAGCAAGAAGTTCTTTAAACCTAGATTACAAGCCTCCTAATGAAAATCCTGATACCGAATACTAAGCCATTCTGAATGTACATTTTTAACCTATATTTTCCAATTTAAATTTAGTGTATGCTATTTATCATATGCTTAACTTTTTACTTTGAAATATTGACAAAATATTAATATTTATAGGAAGATTAAGTGGATCATCATAGACAGACCATCCAAAAGAAAGATTTGTTTGAAGTCAGTTGCAGGGACCATTGAGACACCACAAGAGAGAAACAACTTAACGCACCATACCATTATTAAAAAGGACCAATTCACTATTATCTATTTCCTATATATATAGCTCTACTCTAGAATTAGTAGTATTGCTTCCCCAAGATGTATAATGAGCATTAAAATCACATTAACTTAGGTATTGACTTGATAAGAGCATCAAAGTTATGTTTATCAAAGAACAGACAGCAGTTAATGTGGCAATAGAAACTTATGATGCTAATTTCTGACACTAAATTAGCACACTTTTTTGTAAACAGCTGTAATAATCTTATTATGAATTAAAATAGCAACACCATACTGTATATTGCTAATATCTTTTCTTTCAATATTGTAACCTTTTTATTAAAATTATATATATTATAAAATTTTTATTTATATTTAATTTTTTATCAGGCTGTATCCATATTTTGGATATAATTGCAATATGAATGTTATTGTTGTAGGAATTGTGTAACATGAAACTCTTATTGCTATTTCTGAATGTATATTGTATTCCTTGATTGAAGTTGAATCATGGGCTGAAAAATAAACAATGTATATGTATACTTAATAAGATAAAATGTTCTACTATCCCACGGCACTACATGTATAACAAATGTGTATTGGCTATTAGATAAAAGTAAAGGTAAGATTTGAATAATAAATAAAACTACCTTTTAGATACTGTTATTTATTTATTCAACACCATCTCTTAATAATATTTCATCTACCAACCATCTGGGGAGCGTTATTAGTTTGATGCTGAGCCCAACCAAAGTACCAAACTAGTGTCATCACATGAGCACAAGTCCCAACTGTACTGTCAAAACTGACTGACTGTCCTTATCAACCAATTACAATAGTAAGCAATTAATTTTTCCATAATTTGTCATCAAGCAATGTCTTACAATTGTTACATAATTTATGAACAACATAAGTGCTAATATTAAAAATGCTGGATATTTTATTTTATTTTACAAATGTTTGGGAAGCTTACAGCTAAAACAACACTATATATATAACACAATATATGAAACATAGTTCTTAATTTTACTACTAAGAGTCCTAAAACAAGTTTTTTCTTTTTGCAATGATTTAAATCATTTTCAATCATATTAAATACACTTAAAAAGTTTTGTACTGAAAGTCCTGTTGAGTATTTATAAAGTGTTATTCATTTCTTTAGTGTTTTCAAAATCCAATTCACACTCTTACTGCTCAAAAGAATCAACATCTCCTCCAATTGTGTTTTTTTGTCACACACAATTTATAATTCACTAAAATGTGATTTTTAAATATTGAGGAACACATAGTCTCAATATTTGTGTAACCTTACACAAAGTAATGATTTGGGGTGTAAGGTGTATGACTGAACTGAGAAAGATTTATTAGCGCACTTGCATCAACCCCTTGAAGATCACCCGGGTCTGGAACTACAGCTTCTTCAACTTCCTTAAATAATTCTGGAGCTTCTTGAATGATATTTCTTTCTTGAGAATTTAACTCACTGGCGTGAGCTCTGCTCCAGCAAGCATTGCTAGCTTGGGCCTTCCTAGGAATCTGTAAAAATTATAAATAAATCAGAAATAATCATAATCTATTTAGTTATATGCAATGTTTATTAGATTGGATACAATTATACCTGACTAGGGTAAATAGCAGCACCTATAACCGCGCTATTTCGGTCGATCAGGAGTTAGCACAACAAAACAACGCACACGAAATCGGAGGAAGATCGTCTGTAGCCCGATTCTTGTTAAAACTAATAGAGTATTACTAAGAATACCAATTATTTTAACAAATAATCCTAAGTTCTTTGCTTTTCTGTATACTTTGTTGTTGTGTTGATGTTTTATGAAACATTATGTCAGTGACAATCATTATTATTATCTTGCGTTTTGCTATTTAAATTACAGTGATGATTGATACCTTCAGTCATCTAAAAACAATGTTATTTTAACATGAATCTAGAAATATTTCACATTTTGATATTGTTTTATAAACATATATCGTAATTATAATGATTTAATACAAGTAAAACAGTGGTTTGAATTTAATGAAAATAAACCAACAATTTGGAAAAAACCAAAGCAACAAAACGCAGCTAGCGCAAAATAACTTGACCGGTGTGAAGTGAGATTCTCCGGGTGTATGCGCACGTACAAGCAATTACAAAATAGTTTCGTGCAACTTTTATTTTGGAATGATTTTCGACTTTTTCGGGCCCGCCGATGCGACGCCGGGTGATGCTTCAGCATGATTAATCCGAACAATAAGAAAAATCTTTAAATTATAACAACAACGAAACTTGACAATGAAATCAACAACTAAACAATGCAATAACAATTTTCCAACCGTAAGTACGAGCAAGAGAGATAGCGACAAGAACAAAAGAGTAGCACTAATGAGTGACTGAATCAATCACTCATTCACTCAGTGTTGTCACATCTAATATTTCCCATGTCTGTAGTCTGGGTAGTGTTTATAAAACCTTTTGCTTTATTTTGACTCAATTTTCAACGAAATAAAACATTTCGTAGTGTTTTATTACAAAAAAAGGATTTCCAAAATGTTACCATAAACGAAAAGCAAAGAATTCACAGTAAAAATATTTTTTAGCTAAATATTACGGGTAATTCTTACCCGACATTCCGGGTAATCCGATAAAGTAGCAACATTCTGGTAAATTCATTCCCTTCCCCCGCTCTTCATACCACCAATGAGATCTAAAATATGACTACTGCGACTGTTCCCACGCTAATTTCACACCGCTAATATAACGCTCTATGGCATTCAATATCATTCAATACACCATAAATCCAACAGCGATTGCGATCGTAGAGATTAGACAATTCCGTTGATCACTATCGCAACCACTTTACCTTCGAAAGGGATCATGATAGGTGTTGAAGTTAGACAATTAGGCCGCAGGTTCTCATTTTTACCATTTACGAAAAAGTATGTGCCTATGTACGTATATGTATAATTCCATACTTGTTGGGTTTTAATCATTAAAGTTTAATATTAAAAATATTTTCCGCGCAATATACGTTATTCCTACGAAACTCCTACATCTCCGAGCCGGTACAGCCAGCAAAAGTTAAGCGAAAAATGGTATTAAATTATCGTGGCACGAGCACA
The DNA here is from genome assembly GCA_923062675.1 of Marasmarcha lunaedactyla. Classification (NCBI taxonomy): domain Eukaryota; kingdom Metazoa; phylum Arthropoda; class Insecta; order Lepidoptera; family Pterophoridae; genus Marasmarcha; species Marasmarcha lunaedactyla. Next base: position 6,942,831 of record OV281344.1, read on the forward strand.
TTTTGATTTGCCAACGGTATTTCATCTTGATGTGCTTAGAAAAAACAATGCTTTAATCCTGATCTATAAAATAAAATAATAACCTACCCTTGAGGCGCCTCAATCGCTTTTTTTTGTTGTAACACTGCGTTTGATAGCGTTTTCCGCAAAATAACGATGTGTTTTATTTTGAAATGAAATGAAATGAAATGAAATATTTATTTCTCAACATTGACAATTACTTGTTCTTATTGACGTCAAATTTATTTATTTATTTGTTACATGATTCTACCACCAGTTCGAAAAAACCTTCGTGAAGAAGAACTGGCAAGAAACTTCACGGGTATATTTTTTTTCAAAATAAATTTACAGAGTCTCTTTATGTCTATACAAAATTATTCTTTTCTGCATCTGTTAGCTCGGCAAGTCTCCCTCCCCCCATACTATTTGCACTAGGGCTTCAATCTAATTACTGACTGATTTTTTGCCGTTGATTTAGTATTCAACGCGTACAGTATTTTTATTTTCTATGTTCTAATCTAAGTCTTAGTCAGACAAGTAATCAATATCAAATAATCTTGACGTATAATTTTTTTAATTTAAAATAGCTCTTTGCTATAAACATACATTTGTTTTGCCTCCAGTACCCAGCACGTTGTGTTTAACCAATGCAGTTAGTAGTTGGGCAAGTAATACGACTTGTGCGCACACATGGCTCGAAGCCCCGCGCCAACTTGTGTTGTTAAAGTAAAATGTGACCAGAACTTGGGAAATGAAAACTTGACACGAGTTCATAATAATAATGGGACTTAATACTTTGTAATTTGACTTCGTGTTTCAATTTGCGTTTAAGTCTTCATGCATCTATAGGTCGCTCAGATAAAAGATTTACATGTTCATTTAGATCTCTGTAGACGTTTGTTAACAAAGTTCAATAATTTTTGTTTTAACTAATCATGCATATATTATTCATTCGCATGTGGATAAAAAAATAACCTTGATTAATCTCATTATGTAAATTAACGATGAATTAACTAGGTTATTTCCTTTTAACTTATTAATAAGTAATTACTTCTCATTTATCTACTTAGCCTACAATAATTTAGTAAATCTGACGTAATTAGAAAAATCTATAAAATCAGTATCAATAATCAGAGTGTTACATTTCGTATAATTTGGTAAGATCTTTCAAAAAATTTGTTTATAAAATTGGGTAAACATAATTACCATAAACTTTCATTCTTCGCCCAAAACCCCATTTACTGAGTTTTTCTGGAATCTGACGGCCGCTTAATCGAATCTGTCCACTCCAATCTACAATCGATAACGTAATCGAGTCAAACCCCGTTGACTGAATGGGTCACTCTCGTGTGCACTGTTTCGTACTTTATGCGTGTCTATTAAATCTTTATCTTCAAAATGCCAGTAGAAGCATATTTTTTTCTGCTAAAGCTAAGCTGTGTTCTGTATTGTACTGTCAGTACAATAATGCAAATAGGACTGCTGCAATTTTATAACTAAAACAACGTGGAGATGATGTTCATGCTACAAAAGTGTAATGTTTTTTAGATATTTGGTTATTACAACGCTGAATGAATTTAGAACTAAGCTCAAAATAATATTTTTGTCCTGCTTAAAACTACCTATCGTATTAGTTAACTTATTGGTCGGGCTTCCTCAGAAATGCAATACATATTACTGTTCACACACATGCGCTCACACACTCACATAACGTTACTGCTTACACGGTAATGAATTAAACTTGGCATTTGTCGCACTTCATTGGGTATTTATTAATCCATTACAAATACAAACAACTTTCTTCAGACGACGGTGATTAACTTTTCCATGAATTAACTTTCGACGATATGTATCAATTACGATCGCATCTTCTCTTGGGATATCTAAGGCATTGAGGAATTTTACAACTTTATAATTTTAGGTAAGTGTTAGAAGTAAGTAAGTAGGTACAACCGGGGAATTCAGTGCACGCCCAAATTCGGATTCGAATCTCCCGTAGTGTTGCCATCCCTTATGGCTGGTTTACACGCGTTAAGTTGTTAAGTTGGTATCTAAATTTTAACTAAATTTTAAGTTAAAAGTTGCGTGTAAACAGTCAATTAAGTGACAGGTGGTAACTTAAAATTTAGTACGCAAGTGATTAAGTAGATTAGAATTCGTTCTATTTTTCGTATAAGTAGGTGGGCGGGGCTTCTCACTTAACGCGTTTGGACGTGATTTTTTAGTTAAGTGCATAAGTTGACAAAGCGGGTGGTGGCAAGAGCTCGTATTTATGTCGCATTTCCTCTTTTTTTTTTAAATCATTCACAGACCCGATCTGCGTCCGGACCCGTTCGGACGTGTTGAAGGTCGCTCCCGGCTGCCGAGTCACGATTGTTGTCTCACGACATCTCTCGTATCAATACTCAAACGCCACTCTCAGATCCGTTCTGCGTCCGGCCCCGCTCGGACGTGTTCGCGGTCGCTCCAGCAGTTGAGTCACGATTGTCGTCTCACGACGTCAACTCGTTCGCAACACTCATACGCTGTTAGCCTCTTCAGGGCTTACGCTGCGGCCGGTTTCGATCGGCTGCAAGTAAGCCGGTCTCTTGCACAGCAACAACAGAGCTGAGCTTACCGCAGTCGATTAAATTCGATAGTGGTTCGCGAGGCTCGGGCTGTTTTTCTGGCTGCGTACTTGACGCTTGGCGCTTGCTACGTAGTCAGAGACTCGCTCTGCGGCCGGCCCCGGCCGGTCGTAACGTAGTCAATCCCGCACTCTCTGCACCCCTTGAATTAAAAACCTCACCTCGTTGAGCGCAGCAACAACAGGGTTGAGCTTACCACGGTCGATTAAATTCGATAGTGGTTCGCAAGATTCCGGCTGTCTTTCTGGCTGCGTACTTGACGCTTGGCGCCTGTACGTAGTCAGAGACTCGCTCTGCGGCCGGCTCCCGCACTTTTAGTGCAACCCAACTTCGTCAGGTCTACGGCCGGTTTTTGTTGTCAATTTATTGACGACACACTCCGTAGTAGACTCGCGTTTGATCAGGTGGATACTTAACGGTGACAACTAAGCCTGATAGCGTTGCCCCGGTGCGCTTCCAAGGCTCTTCAGGCCAAGGAGAAACCGGCTGACCCGATCCCATTGCACTTGGGCCTTTCCCAGGGTGACGGTACAGTGTTGTCCGAATTAGGGGCACCACTTCGCGTCGTCCCCAGCCCCCCTACCGCGGGTAGGGAGGTTTATGTGCTAGGTTTGTTAGGGAACCTAGGCATTCTTATATATTTATATATTTTATATTGTAGAACCAAGCCCTCCAATGGACCAGCAAAGCTTGGTAAACTTTGCTAGGTCTCTCGTCCAGGCACTCGCTGCCTCCGGCATCCCCATCCCAGATGACGTACTAACGCAGGCCTTACAGGCAACTATCGCGTCCCCGGCCCCTCAGGCCTCAACCTCGGCCCTTCAGGCCACCAACGTTCAGACCCCTCAGGTCCACAGCTCTCCCGCGTCTCCCGCCTCGTCCGAGATGGACTGCGAATCGGTCGCATCCTCTCACGCGTCGCGTCGCAAGCGTACCGCTCCCGGGAGCGACTCCGAACCCGCGTCTGATACGTCGTCAGATGCCGTCACCTTAACCGGCTCTCCTGAGCCCGCGTTTCAACTTGTCGCCAAGCGCTCCAAGAAACGCTCGAAGAAAGCTTCGGTATCATCAATACCCGAGCCCTCTCCGGTTTCTTCAACACCAGCCCCCGCGCCGTTAAAATCGCTCGAAGTAACCGCGCCTCCGTCCGACCCATCGAAGCCAGCGACGCGCTGCGCTCCCGTCCCGCCGAAACCTCAGCTCCCTCCGCCCGTCTTCCTGCGTGAAAAAGCGCGCTGGACCGCGGTCTCTAACTTGTGCAAAGAGCACAAAATTAATTACTTAAAAGCAACCAACGCAGGCGATACAATTAAAATTCAGGTCGCGACCGTCGATGACTTTCGCGCGTTTACCAGGTTACTTTCTCTTAAACAAATCGCTTATCATACCTACGCCCTCCCGGAGGAGCGTAAGATCCGCGCAGTACTACGGGGCGTCCCGTTCGAGCTCGCGAACGAAGAAATCCTCGAGGACCTTAAGTCCCAGGGTTTCCCGGCCGAAGCAGTACACAAGATGCACTCCAACCGCGGTAGGCGTTTTCCCTTAGCTCTTGTAATCCTTACCAACACTCCCAACTCGAAGGAGATTTTCAGAGAGGCTCGCACAATTTGCGGACTCTCGAACATCTCCGTCGAGCGTCCCAACCCCCGTGGTCACCCTGGGCAGTGCCACCGCTGCCAGCTATATGGCCACGCAGCGGCTAACTGTTCAGCTCCCCCCAGGTGCGTTAAGTGCCTGGATCCTCATATCACTAAGGAGTGCACTCGCACTACCGAATCCACTTCCCCCCTGCCTGTGTGCTGTGCGGCCAGTCCGGCCACACAGCAAACTACAGGGGTTGCCCGCGCGCTCCGCGCTCCACCGTCAAGAGCGTCGCGCCTAAACCGGCGCCGCCGCTCACTCCCGCTAACTTCCCGCCGCTGCGCAACCGGGGTCCCCCGGAAGCAAAGCCCGTTCAGCCGACGCCTACTCCGGTTCTGTCCTGGAGGCAGCGTCCGGCCGTCCCGCCTGCACCTTCCCGACCTATCCCAGCTCCCGTAGCTTCCGTAGGGCCGCGTCCCGCGTTGTCATCTTCACCTCAGTCGTCGTTGGCTGAGGACATGAAGACCGTGTTCGACGTCATCCAAAACGTCGACATTAACGAAATTTCTGTACTCGCACGCAAACTGCGAGCCGCCCGCTCTCCTCAAGAGCGTTTATTCGCGTTAGCCGAGCATCACTCGCTCCTAAGTTCGTTGTAAATTCTTTTATTTTTGTATAAATTCGTAAATAAATAAATTTTAATGTCTAGACCCGTGAATCCCGCGTCCAGTCGTATTAAACCTAAGGCCTTATCCCTAGTATCTTTTTACGCTCGTAGCCTTAGCACTAACCTTCCCGAGATTAAACTGTTCCTTCAGAACAAAGAACCTGACTTATTCCTTCTCCAGGAGACATGGCTTACTCCAAACCGCTCCAGGGGTTACGCTATTCCTAAGTACGCGTTTACTCGCAACGATAGGCCCAACTCCGACGGTTACGGCGGCACCACTATATATTACAAAAGAGGCTTCCATTGCTGTCCTCTCCCTACCCCTCCTCTCCTCAACATGGAAGCCACTGTGTGTAGATTGGCTATGACTGGTCATCCGACCATCATCATAGCTTTGGTCTACATACCATGTGGCTCCACTCCAATCCGCAGCGACTTTGAGGCCATTCTCGCCCTCGGCCATTCGGTCATTATGTTCGGAGACTTTAACTTCAAACATACTGACTGGACGTGCCTATCGACCAACACCAGCGGTATCGCTCTCCTCGACATCACTAACTCCCTTGACTTAGACGTCATATCCCCCATCACTCCCACTCACTATCCCAACAACCCGACCTACTCTCCTGACATCCACGACTTTGCAATTATCAAGCGAATCAATCTTGACCTTAGGTCTATCGAACCGCTGGATGACCTAGGCTCCGACTATCGCCCCGTCTCCCTCGTGCTAGGTACGCCCAACGTTAACGTCACATCTCCTAAGACCTTTACCAACTGGAAAGGCTTTAAAAATACGTTAGTTTCAGCCTTAGAGGCCCCTAACTCTCCGCTCGCGATTTCGCCCGACCAATTAGATAGCCCGAATAAAATAGATTCATTAGTCAACTCTCTAACCGATGCTATTAACTCAGCCATCAGCGACAATGAAAAGGTTGCTAAGCAAAGCAAACCCGCGCTTCCCCTAGCCGTTAGCAATCTCATTAAAGCCAAGAACGCGGCTCTCCGGAGAGCAAAGAAATATCCCACGCCAGCATACAGAACGGCTGCGAATCAGCTTCAACGTAAAGTTAGGTCTCGCCTCGTGGAACTCCGTGACACTCAGTTTAACGATCTCATGGAGAATATCTCCCCGTCCCACCAAGGTATTATCGATTGGCCCGAGCCTTACGCGTAGACACCGCCTCTCACGTTCCTCCTCTCACTCGTCCCGACGGCACTATTGCCTTTGAAGTCGAAGAGAAAGCCGAATGCTTCGCCGACAGCATAGCGGCACAACGTTCGCCCAGCACGCAACCCGCGGATCCCTCCCACATCCAGGCGGTGGAGGACGAAGTTCTCCGCAGAGAATCTCTCCCTATCACCGACGACCCCGTCACAGTCTCTAATGATGAAATCTTGCTTCTCATTAGAAAACAAAAGTCCAAAAAGGTTCCGGGTGCGGATGGAATTTCCAACCACGCACTTAAGCACTTGCCCCAGCAGGTGCTTACCTTGTTAGCTATTATCTTCAATGCCTGCTTCGACCATAGCTACTTTCCAAAAGCCTGGAAAGAAGCGACAGTCATAGGCATTCCCAAGCCGGGTAAACCTCTGAATGTCCCGGCTAATCACAGACCCATCAGCCTCCTCAAGGCAATGTCTAAACTTCTCGAAAGAGTCATACTCTCTCGAATGCGGAACCATCTGTTTCCAACGGATGGCGACCCTCTCATCATTCCCCACCAGTTCGGCTTTCGCCTACCTACCCTCAGCAAGTCCATCGAATCGTCGAGTACATACTCGAAGGATTCTCTCAGCGTCGTAAAAAAACAATCGTGGTTCTCTTTGACGTAGCCAAGGCTTTCGACAAAGTCTGGCACAGCGGTCTCGTTTTTAAACTCTATAAAATAGGCTTGCCGGCTCGCCTAGTCAGATTAATAGCGTCGTTTTTTAAAGACCGTACTTTTCGATTCAAACATGAAGGCGCGCTCTCCGCGCCTCGTCCCATAAAGGCTGGAGTCCCGCAAGGCTCAGTCCTCGCCCCTCTGCTGTACACCGTGTACACTTATGACATCCCCATCCCGCCGAAAGGCGTCGAACTAGCCCTCTTTGCAGACGATACCGCCCTTTACACTAAAAGTCAAGCGATCCCGTATAACATCACCAGACTCCAAAAGGCCGTAAACGTCCTCGGTGTTTGGTTTCAAAAATGGCGTATCGATGTCAACCCAGAAAAGAGTTCTGCTATTCAATTCGACCACAAACGTCGCAATCGCCACAACGATCCGCACATTCGTATGTTAGGTATTCCCATCCCCTGGAAGCGCAGTATCAAATACTTAGGCGTCACCTTAGATCAGACGCTTTCTTTCAAGCCACACGTCGATAGAGTAACGAAACTCGCGCGTTTTTATATAAGCCGTCTATATAGTATGATAGGAAGAAAAAGTAAAATGTCTTTTAGGAATAAACGTACGCTTTATAAGGTCTGCGTTAGACCCGTCATGACGTATGCCTCGCCAGTCTTTGCCCACGACAAACCCTCCGTCCTGTACAAACTGCAGGTAGTTCAAAATCTCTTCTGCCGCAGGGCCACAAGCGCACCTTGGTACGTGCGTAACGCGGACCTGCACAGAGATCTTGAACTACCTACAGTGCAACAGCACCTCAAAACACTCTCAGAATCGTTCTTCAAACGCGCCGAATCCCATCCCAATCATCTTGTTCGAGATTCAGTCTCATATACTACTCCTGTGTTAGATTCGATATACAAAATCGCTAGACCGAGAAACGCGCACACGAGCGAACGCAAGCAATTAACTTTAGATCTCGAGGCCCTTCAGGCCGCAAATTCTAATTCTAACGTAAATCCGAATTAATGCAATTTTATTTGTCAATTTTAAATTGTTTAATTTTTACTTTTATTTTTGAGCACCTTCAGTGCTATGTAAATCCCAGCGGGTGACCCCTTAAGGGCCCCGCTAGCGTGGCCTCTTTCTCCGATTGGCCGTCGCTCAGATGAAGGCTGAGTGGCAAAAATGCACGAGCCGACAGGGGGTTTTTTAGTGGGTATGGTTCTGGTAGGCGTTGGGACGAGTCCCACATAACTCCGATCGCGCGCGCGGAGTATGCGGCAGAGCATTTTTTATGTCCTCCTGCCCTTCCCGTGGAGGGGACCCAAAAAAAAAAAATTTTTTTAAATGTCGGAGTGGAGTTTAGTTTCAACTTTACAATTTGTGAAAGAATATTTAAGGGTGTTACAGTAAACAGTCGACGTCGCAGTAGGCGTGATGGCCTATAACTGTCTGACACCACCCCTGAGTTGATAAGTCTGCCAACCCGCAGTTGGCGTGATGGCTTACAATTGTCTGACACCACCCCTGAGTTCGTAAGTCTGCTAACCCGCAGTTGGCGTGATGGCCTACAATTGTCTGACACCGCCCCTGAGTTGGTAAGTCTGCCAACCCGCAGTTATCGTGATGACTTACAATTGTCTGACACCACCCCTGAGTTGGTAAGTCTGCCAACCCGCAGTTGGCGTGATGGCCTACAATTGTCTGACACCACCCCTGAGTTGGTAAGTCTGCCAACCCGCAGTAGGCATGATGGCCTACAATTGTCTGACGCCACCCCTGAGTTGGTAAGTCTGCCAACCCGCAGTAGGCGTTATGGACAACAATTGTCGGAAGCCACCCCTGAGTTGGGAAAGGCTGATATCCCTCCAGTGATTATTAAGGGTACATAATTAGTAAAGTTACCACACCAATCGATCGTCCGACGATCGAAGTCGGCCCGTCGACGTAAAAAAAAAATATTGAAAAATACATAATCTTTTTAATTTCCGGATCAATTTCAACTCTGAATATGTCCAAAATCCTGCCTTGAATTTCTTGACATTCATCACTGCTCATCTTCATTTAACTTATGAACTTAACTATTTAATACGTTTGGACACACAAGTGACATGTTTTTAACTTAAAATTTAGTTCAAATTTAGTTACCAACTTAACTACTTAATACATGTAAACCGCACATTAGTATGAGGGGCACATACAAAAAACCGAACAACGCGCAAGATATTGTCACCATTAACCTGGGCCTCCGCAGTACCTTGTCATGATATCCTATTCAAAATTGAACTCGATATAAACGTTGCGCAACCTATTTTATAATTTTATATATATATATATAATATTTTTTATAAGTCTCGATTAACAATTATGTTCAATGTCCATATTCCTTTTCATCCTAGTTTAAGAAACTATGATCATGCTGGCTTTAAAGAAGTTCTTATTAAAAGATTTTATATCACGGCAGTTAAAGTTCCTCTGTTTTCCGTACTTTCTAACAAAAAAGTGAGTAACGGCGAGAATTCAATTTAGAAAACATGGGTTCGCTGATTCAATTTGCACTTGACTTCTTCTCGCTTAATTCTTGAATAAAAGTTTGTTCTTTTTTAACCTTATCGCACATTTAACTCTATACGCTGACTTTTGTTTATGTTACATAATTTATTGTACATTATTAAACATTTATTGACATACAATCGGTTCTGAAATAAGAACTTTATCCTGATTCTAATAAAAAAAGGTTTTATTTACCTCATTAACCGATAACCAAGCTTGCTATGTTCGGGTTGGCAGATTTTCCCATGCTAAGTTCCTACTTTAGCCAAGATTGTAAACGTTTATTCAAAAGACCACAAATCGAACTATGTATTCCCACTGCCATAAAACTGCTATCGGACACGGCACAATGACACAATCCAAAAGACTGCTGATAAATTTTCGAATTTTCTCTGATCGAACTGTTCATATTGTATCTCATTTTAGTGTACTGAAGAAGTGCGCCCCACTCGCTTTCGAAGTAAGTAAAAACGCTACATTGAACAACTTGAAAACCCCTCCGAGCACACACATAGACTCTAAACTAAGGTGATTCCGCTTTTGGATTTATGTTAAGTTCTCTTAATTGACTCTGTTTTCTTTATATCGTCCTTTCTGGTAACAATATGGTCAATTCGGTTTACACATTTTTAATTCCATCCAGCCTGCTACCAGTGAAAGTTCCGTATATTTTTAAATTACCGAAGACATTATTTACACTTTATCTTCGATCTTCGGACGCGTGATATCTAATTTATACTAATGGTCGTGCTGTTTTTATCCAATTCAGTATTTACTAAGTTATTTCCAATGACTGCGTATTAGTCATGCCTTTCTGAGAAAGTTTTATTCTATACTTTAATTAAAAATGAAATACATTGAACTCCAATACATTGATGGAATTTAACTCCATGTCAACTAGATGTTAAATAATTTATAAAATACAATCTGTTTCGGAACAAGTTGAGCGTCTGCATTGTTCTGTTAACAAATTTAGTTCTATTGAAGTTTATTTTCGTTGTGAGTTCGAAAATTGCTAACGTTTCGTTAAGGCATCCGTTCATCTCAGAAAAAAACATAGCTTTTATTAATTTCTTTCAGATGAGAAAGGATTATAAAAGTATTCTTAGAAAGGGCGAATTAGACAGTAATTTGTTTATTACCATTTTTTAGAGTGCGCTTTTTATTTTCTTAATTTATAGTCCTTGTTAATTATTTGTTATCAAAAAGTAAAGTTAAGTTGGGGCCTAAAAGATAAAAATATTTAAAAAAACGTGTTAATCAATTCTTCGAACTCATGAACATGTAATTATATTAAATATGGGACATGGAAAGGGAAGTTGGAATTTTGATTGAAATAGAATTTGTGATAAATTGTTATTCGAATTAGGAATCGTCAACAATCAAATTATCCTTACTTAATAATCATCTAGGTATTCATTTCTTTATTGACAATAATAGCAACTCATAGACAAGTTACAAAAAAATATGTGCCTAATTGAAAAACAATTGCACATAATGATGCAGAGACCATAGGATCCATTTATGGCAAGAACTCAGTCTGACTGCGGGAAGCGCTGTCGTAGTTGGCTGTCCTTTCGTTGGTTCCTGTGTGCCCGTACTTCACCGTGTCTTTGACCTCCTGTTGTCTGTGATAAGGGTATATATATGTCTTACATTTAAATTGTAAAAACTTTAAAATTTTTTAAAAATGGTAAGTAAACAATTTATAATTATTTATCAGTTTGTTTGAAAGATTTTTGGGAAGTATTTGCAAAAAGTACTCGTTTCTACTCACACCTATGTATCTGTATTATTATATACAGGACAGGTTTGTTTATTTGTAAGCCTTAAATTTCCTAACTAATTTTAATATATATTTTTTCATTTTAAATGCCTATGCCGTCTAGAAGTCGCTACGTGGTCGAAACGGCGCAAATTTTAATGTAAGAAATAAATAATTAAGTCATGGCTGTATAACAATTTATCCAAACACAATATTATGAAATATTCTGCGCTTACAAAAAAAATTATGAATTTTTTTACGTAGTAATAATAGACAACTGACAATAGTTCGTACTGAAAGTACAAAAACCACCATCTGTCTGTCTGGTTCCTAGTAATATATGTAGTAATATACCCACCAAGGAAGTATTTTATGTATATCCTCTGCCGATGAAAGGCGTAATTATTTATTACGTAAAAAGGCCTTCGACTTTCAATAGGAGATAATATATTGCCATAACAACTGCCCAATAACTAGAACAAACTAGATCGAATCCTTAGAACTGAACTATAAATCAGCAAACTGGCATCACAATTGGCGGCATTCACTAAAACACTTTTTTTACGACATAACTTTTCATATTAATCAGAAACTTTTTATTTATTTATATCGAGTTAAACAATAACTGTTAGACAATTTTCAAACATTACCAGGAAATGACTATACAGATTTTCTGTTCAATTATTAATGTATTCTATGTTTTGCAATATCATGCACGTTATATCTTCGTCTTAATTTGACGAAATTGCAGTACCCTTTTATCTTTCGAAAAAATTATTACGCGTATGACGCAGCATAATTTTTAGATCTAAACATCGGTAGTGTTTGTGATTGAGATATCGTTTACTTTGATTTGAAGAACTTAAGGCAAGTAAGTCTTAAAATAATTTAATATGTAAACACATTTTATTCACAAGATAACGCAAAGCATTAAATAGGTAATTTAACGCTACACTTGTTACATCGCAAACATGGTCAAAGTCGTCAGTCTAGTGGCGTTCTTCGTAGCCTTGCCTCACACGGCGGAAGTTTATACTTATACAGATATGTATGTTCGTTCTGGGGTTCCCCCCCCCAGTTCGCTGTAACACAACAATCCATAACACAAGCACTGCTCACTTTGGAGCCACACAGTTGATGTGTTTGGGGTTTAAAAAAATACCACAACTGGCGCAGTGCGAGAAATACCATCGGCGTGCTAAGAACAGTCCAACTGGAGGATAACTTCTTAAAAAAAAAATGAACTTGCTCGCACAGCTTCGGTGGGTATGCCGCCTCAATGTGTCCATCCGTTCGGCGCGCAGCCCTGTGACGAGCGTCGCAGCCGCAACCTTTTAATTACTTTTATAATTAAAACGATCCTAGCTGCAGGATTCTGTGTGACACTGGAAAATTAAATGTGCAACTGATTTGAAAAATAAACAGATTAGAGTGTCTGGTATTTTTTACTTGTTAGAATTTACTCGCCCGGAATTATTTGTAGTGAATAATAATAAATAAATAAATCCCCAGACAAACATACCACCTGCATGGCCCCAAAGTAAGCAGAGCTTGTGTTACAACCATGACCCGAGAACCAACATCTGTGTTCATCACATAAATTAATGCCCGGGCCAGGAATCGAACCTGGGACCTTCGGCGTATAAGACGCCCTGTCTTACCACTACTAACCACTACGCTACTCGGCCGGCATAATATTATTTTACTGCTTCATATCTTTGCTTTAGTATACACATTATGGTTGCGTTTGTCATATTATATTTACATTTTATATTAGAATGATTGAGGGACGATGAGGCAAGTTATTATGTTAGGTACTACTGGAAGGATTTTATTTTCAATAAACTTATTTACTTAATTACTTTCTTTGAATGTAAATTTTACGTTCGCCCTACATCCACCACAACTACCTATTTAATAACATGTTATATTTTTTATATTTTCATATCTGTCCAAATACCTCACATTCTTTACAGTTTAATTTAACCTTTTGACTGCGGGTTTACATTCAATATGACTTTAGAAGGCGCCGCCACATATTGCTCTCGCAGATGGAAATAATCACTTTATTGGAAATTTTCTTAGAGATCTTTGTGGACGGAAATTCCCATCAGGACTTTCATCATTTGAAAACGTTCATTTCTGATATTGGAAAACTTCCATGAAGATAATAAAGACGTCCCTCGTTATTCGAACTAATTGCCGCGCAGCATTTTCAATCATCTGCAAGCAAATGTAAAACAATAAAATAAATCTTTACTAACTAAGGGCAGATTGTTCAATGTTCAATGCTTACTAACTATTATACTGACTGCTATTTTTAATATAGTTTTAATTTAGTTCTGTTTCTAATTATAGAACTAAACTAAATAATTATATTTAATTTAGTATTTTTGATTTACTAAAATTTAATATTTATATATTATTCTATTTTCATAAGATAACTAAATTTAATTAGTTTAAAAATATGTTTAAACATGGAAATTTGTTTTTGAGTTTGTATCGTGACTTAGACCTCAAATATCAAGTACAAAACAAGGTACCAAATGGTTTCTGTAAGTCTTTGAGCTTAATGTTAGTCACCTACATTATCTTGAGTAACACACCCTTTGTTGCTTTAGCTTTAAATCTTTTTGTTCCATTTGAACCTCAAAGTTAAATGGTCTGATAAAGAAGATTATTTTAAATTTTACACAAAGGTGAAGCTCAACACTGCTCAGAACTTTCAGACTCTTACCAACTTTAACAGAATCAATAACATATGTTGTTGCATTTTACACGTTCCTTACTAGACTAGACGTGTGAAATTGAATAAACGTCTTTGTGATCAAGCAAATCAAAACACTTAATTTAGAGAATGCCCAACTAACACAAATGGTTGCGAATAAGCTGTAGAGCGTATCATATTACAACTTAAGGTGCTAACGATAAGGTCTATATCCTGCTCTAGACCCCTTATGCAACAGATATGGCTCTAAGTGGGCACATCGCATACCAGGTCTATAGCGTATCATATTGTGCCTAAAAGTGCAAATTGCAGCGCCTGTACCTCTGATTTGCCACTTTGATTGAACTGTTGATTGAACGGTTGAGTGAACCATTAGATTTTGTTCATTCGTACGTTTCGTTTCTGTAGTTGACAATATTAATGGCGTGTGACAGTTTTTAAGTGAGAACTACAAAACATAATATAGTAAATACTAAATACTTTTATTCAACTTTTTGCTATATCTGTACCGAAAAATCAAGTGGGATCTTAACTTTACTGCAAAATGCGTACATATTTATAATATGGTTATAGTAGTTTAAAATAAAATATGGTTATTAGTAGAACATAATAAAATATGGTTATAGTAGTTTAAATAAAACTGACCAAGAATATAATTGGTATAACAAGTATTTACAGTGAATTTACGAATTAAAGTTGTAAAATCACTTCTTTTGTTATAACAAAAACACGTTTAGTAAAAATAATGTAAATTAGAGGTTAGGTTTTCATAAAAACATTCCATTAAAGATGGCGAATCGTTTTGTTACTATACGTAATAATTTTCAACCCCGTACTTAAATTTTTTTTCAACATTATACAAATATAGTTGTTTCCTTGTAAAAATAATGACGTAATTATTACGTTTTAAATATAAGTCAGATAACTGTTAAAAATGTGTTTTATTTCCCTTTCTCGGTCAACAATCAGAACACAATTTATATGAATCTAATTATTCTGAGTTCTGTTTAGTTTTATTTTCATATTGATTCCAAAAGTTGAATACGCATTGTAAAATATTGATTTGGGCTAACGTGCCATTAGGGTACACGCAAATCAAATAAAAAAAAAACAAATTGTGTTCTAAATGTTGATTATCAGATGAAAATTAATTTAGAATAATTACATTTAATATTAATGTATCCCGTAGTAATATCTTTTGGTTTTATAACAAAGGGAGCTAATTACATTAAACCTCTAACCTTCACAAGTTAAACCTTGGGTAAATTCCACAATAATAAATATTAAACTTTCTACGGAACCCTCTTCTAAAACTTAAGAAGAAAATAATAAGAACCAATGATGCCATTAAGGTTCATTTTATCATCCTTATAGATATTCCAGTGGTTTAAGAGCTGATTTTGCTTCCTTTTGGAAATGTTGGGCGTAATGGTGGTTATTGCTTCTCGTTTGTAGCTATAAGACACACTACAGGTATAAATTACCACTTAAAGTAGCAATTCACACTCACACTGTAGCTTAGAGTGGTACAACAGTGGTAAGGTGCTCAATTTTAACCCTGTAGGTGGTATTAATTGAAAATGTTGAACCCATAGTCTTTATTTAAATTTATCACTCCTATACAGTAAGAAGTTGTAATTTTTACCCAAATAGCACCGATATAGAACTTTGAGTCATAAACTTAGCTGCAATTATCACTAATGTGCTAGTTGGGTGGTTATTGCCTTTGATTACATATACGTAAGTTACGGAAGAAATGTGACGTTCCTACATAATTACTCAAGGTAATGGATCTGGTACTCACACAAACTCAAGTATATTACATTGTGAAATGTAAATTAATGAAGCTGAAAAAGAGACAGAAAAAAGAAATGATAGGCGCGCGAGCAAGACGGAATATAGTTTGTGCGGTCTTGTGCGGTCTCGTGCCGCCTCGGTTATGACTAAGTTTAATCGGGCGACGTGGACAAGATTTTGAGGTTCGCGCATCAGGAGCTAGCAATTTCCTCCGCTATTTTACTTAAGTCAAAGGTTATTTTCAAGTACATATTATTATTTTATGGTGGTTACACTACATTCTACACAGATTATTTGGCGTTGTTGCCTACAAGATACCCAGGCGTCTTTAGGTAGACTATCAAATAACAACGGCTGCGTGCTTATGTGCTTGTTATCAAACCGGCCCAAGTGAAATCATTGTTATATAAAAAATGTTAGGTACTTCGCGACTTGTGTATTAGACACGCAGTCATCTTGTTGCTACTGCGGTTTTGAGAAATATGGCGCCCAGCGAGGGACTCAGTACTCAAGACATTCATTACGTCAGTTACCCTACATTTAATAAAGTGCTCCAAATCATTAACAACTGTAACTGTTTCGACGTTTAATACAATGAAATGACGTTCATAACTCAAGGAATTTTAATAAGTAAGTAGCTGAAATATTGTTCTATTAAATGTCAGAAGGAGGTTTTTGATAAATTAAGCAATTTTATATAATACTTTTGTTTAATGGAAGGAGATTAATTTTTGTACAATATTCTTGAAAGGCTATTAGAAATATCTTTAATAAACATTTATTTTCTTATACTTCTGAGCGCAAATAGAAAGTAAACTGCAATAGAAAGCAGTTTCAAAATTTTTCTGTTGCTTTCTTACTGAGGTATAAAACTATTATTTCTACAGTAATTTTCTTTCTTCTTCTTCTCAAAGAAATAAGTAAATCGATAACTTGAAAGCGTGGCAAAGAGAAATAAAAGAAACGCGTGGAGCAAAGCCGATTGCAAGTAAATAAGGTTTTCTGATTCAAACACGCGGCTCTCAATACAAGTTGTTTGAGTCGGGACAAATAGGAATGTTATTTCATACTTATTTGCTGGTTTAGTTTGATATTATTTGCGATGAACTTACAAATAATTTTGATTTATTAAAAAGTTTTTAAAAAGCTCTTTTTTTAAACTTAAAAACCTTACGTTACCTAGCCGACGTATTTAAATTCATGTTATTACATTCTGTATTTAAAGGACCATTGACGTTAAAGGTCCCTATATTCTAGAAATCGTGAGAACCGATAAAAAATTTAACCCATTTTTTTAAATTCTTGATTAATAAATACTCTTTTCTTCCATTGAAGTATGGTCTGAAATATTAGAACAAAAAGGTTTTTAGATGCCTTAGTAAATTTTCTAAAATACTTCCGTACTCTTTTCTACAGCGTCCAATAGTTTAGATTATACTGCATAACCCAAATTGAAAAATGTAATAAACTCGGCCTGCCTGCACGCCGAGCGCCGGCGGGATTTGCGCTCTGCTCGGTGCCGGTGAATAGAGAGTGTGCACTGAACTACCCACCTCCATGGTTACGTGGTCGCAGGCATTTCTAATGTAAATAGAGCCATTTTTGCTTTGCAATGCAAGTTTGATAGTAAATAGTTATTTAGGGTAATTGGGAAACTAGAATTAGTTGTGATAGGCAACATAACAATAATGTTTTGTTTTCAAAATGAATGTTTATTAATTCGTACAGGTTCGTTCGTACTTTAGCTTCATAGAGTAAAAAACAAACATTTCAATAAAATTATCCAGGACGTGCCGTTATACCTACGCTTTGGTACGCGCTATTTAAAGTAATACGCCAATCTGAAAAGTTACTATTTTAAAATATTATAATAATAATAATATTATAATAGTTATTGGTTTCTGATTTTAAATCTATGTATTTAAGTTAGGTTTTGTTTGCTAACGAATGTAATAACGCATTGTTGACGCGATTGACTAATTAAACTCATTCAATTTTATTTTTTTAAGGTTTAATAAAAATAATGTATGCATGTAAATGTATGACTATGTTGTATTATATAGATAAATTACCATTCACCCGTTGGGCCCTCAATCAGACACTTAACAATAATTTAAAAGGCTCTACAATTCCCGAAGCATTTAGTATAATTGAGGCGTATTTATTAGATTGATCATTGAGTAATTACTGATTCAAAAAACTTATACTTGAATTACTGAGCTGTCAAGTAATCACACAGATCATATTGAATCCGTTTTATTATTGAAAACTACCTTGACGTAAATATCTGCTAATTAATGGGGAAAAAAGATGTTTACATATTAAAATACCATAATTACTATATTCTTATTGAATCTTATTCTCTCGCAAACAAACAAATCTTGTCTATTATAAAAATGAATTGAAAATAAATAATACGCAAAGATTTCAGACACACTTGTGTCAAAAAAAATTTTGCGATGCGCTACGAGTATAGCCTACCTGCCTTACATATGCCACGGTAATAGCGGCATCATCCAATAAAATTATGTTAAGTACAGCCTGCCCATCGCTTGCAGGTTAATATCTTCGTGATTCAGGTGAACGTTACTCGTGTGAGACGAAGCATCTGCGGCAGCAGGTTAAGGTTTGGTTGTACGTATAAAACAGAATTTTATGTCGGTTAAAGGTAGGAACTTACATTTTCACAAGATTTTACTATCAATGTACCAGTCAAGTTCTTATTATTCTAATAATTGTCGAAACTCACGCTAATGGTAAGTTAATGAAGGTTTTCTGTGGAATAAATATTCATTTTGCAGTTTAGTATTTTGAACTGAGAAAGCACCCACAAATGTTTTCTTTTATTATATTTTAATATAAACCTTCTGTTTAAATACAATTATTGGTCCGCGTGATATGCGCAACTTGCATACATTAACTGAAAACCAATAGTTTCTGTTCTGTACAAGTATTCTTACTTGCATATGATGAATACTTGTACAGAAACTGCTTGAATTTCTAGAATTGTACTTGTGTTTATTTGCACTAAAATCAATAGGATATTATTCGTTCCATCATTTGTAATGGCTTAAACATCATAGCCACCATATTTCAAAATCATAAATGAAACACAATACAAAAAATAGCGATTATATAAAATTAAAACTCTGTATTTTCTGTAGTTGATGCGTAGTTGCTATGTTTGGTGGACTACGAAGGTTAGTTTGATCCAATATCAATTATTTGCATAATTTTCCTCAAAACCTTTGAACGATTATTTCCTGTTCGCTTTACCCAAATTGAAATTTTACGTTTATCAAGTGCCATATTTATAGCTGTTCCGCTATAAACATCAAGCAAATAGTTATTAAGCTGAAAGTTTTTTCTACTTATATTCAGTTCTAATTTCAGTAACAATTATTTCATATCACAAATTTGAACCCCACAAGCTAAAAAGCATTGACAACATTTCGAAGTTCTGCAAAAAATAAAAATTGTTTAAAAATTTTTGACTTGACTTTGACTTGTACTTATTATAGTTTCCTAAAATGAAATGAAATATTTATTTCTCAACATTGACAATTTCTTGTTCTTATTGACGTCAAATAAAACATGACTCTACCACCAGTTCGGAAAAACTTTCTAGAAGAACTGGCAAGAAACTTCACGGGTATATTTTTTTGAAAATAAATTTACAGAGTCTCTTTATGTCTATACAAAATTATTCTTATCTGCATCTGTCAGCTCGGCAAGTTTCCCTTCCCCCAAGTATCCAAACGACGAACACCCTCAAAGACCTCCTAAGACCGTTTTCCTAAAATGAACCTCATACGGGTTGAGCTTTGTCTTCATTCCACAGGTTACAAACTTGGTGACGTCACAAGGAATTAGTGGACTAAAGGTTGTATTGCGTAACTTCACAGACACTTTCTGGTAATCTTGTTATTGGCAGGTTAGAGGGACTACCAGGGCATTATTTAGTGGCATCATTAAAAATTCTGTAAAGGTACAAATCTTATCGGTCAAAAAAACAAACTTTAAATGACCTACATTGCTCTAGTATCGATTCCTAAGTCCTATGTTTTGTCAATGCCTGATTTCGAGAATACATTATTTTTATAATTCATACTTTTACAACACAGCACATAGTACGCTCAATAGCCTGTATTTTTACTATCTATGAATATATTTTGTTTTCTTTCAGGTATGTATCGGACACTTCTTTATATGAAAAAATGGTTGCAATTGTAAGTGTGTAATAAAATAAAAATAAAATATTAAATGAACAATAAGAATTAAATACACAAAAAACCAGTTAACAAATTGAATAAATGAAAGCATAGAATTAACTCATTAATAATATTATCTTTTTGTTTTTTTTTTATTTTTTATTTCAAACATGTTTTCTCAAGATCTGTTGAAAAGTTCCTATATAAATTAAAATTGTTTCTTTTCTGAGCATATGATTTCATAATGTGATGCACCTTCGATCGTTTTTTAGTAGAATTGTCTACATAATACTAATGTGTTATGTCCAGCATCTCAATACTATGGTGCTTTAGTAAATGGCCAATATTCAGATTTAGGAAATTTCTGATGTTTAAAATAAACTTGTAATAACACTACAAAGCGGAGCACAGTCCAGTAACGCTATTCTAGTAAAGAAAAATCGAGTATAGTCTAAAGAAGTATAGTCTTGTTAGTATGAATGTAGCTGAAGGAAGTACAAGAATAAATACAATAGGTCAACTGAGTTTAATATTGGTGGGTTTAAAATAATATGAAGTACAAAACCGCTGGTAGTGGTCAACGTAGCCATCAAAAATTCAGCTTCAGACAAGCGTCATGTGACCTGTCGTGTTAGTTATGCAGCGTCGCCGACGGGTGCAATACCGCTGCTTGGCCCTTGTTCAGTAAATAAATAACAGTTTTCAGCAGTGATTGCTTCGGCTGATCAGTGATTTAGACGCGATTCGGTAGTTCGACTAGGAATTAGTATTAACATTTCAATAATTTTCATTACGGTATTTTTATCATCCTTTGTCCTAACTGTCAATATTTATGCAACGTTAAGTTTGAATACCTGTTTTCCAATAATGTTAAAAATGTCAGACACCTACAATAGTTTCATGCATGTATTAGTATAGCTTAAATGACGATAAGGTTTCGTTAGACTACAGCTTTACATCTAAATGGCTTTTTGCGTATAGGTAAGACAGCGATAGGACTTTGCATACTAAATTATGACTTGAATGGCGGGGATCCCAGTGTACTTAGATAACACATTGAATATTAAAATATAATAACCAGTTCAGAGTACAATATCCTTTGTAATCATTAACGTCGCTGTAAGTAGCCCTGCCTCATACGCCGGAGGTCCCCCAGGTTCGAGTCCTGGCTGGGGCATACATTTGTGTGATGAACATAAATTGTTGATATTTATATTTATATATGTATGCTTATTCTGGGTCACCCTCCCCCCCTCAGTTATTTTATGGAGAGGATTTATTATTACTATTGTGTATTTCCCACTGGGGACGTACTGAAGTCTTGTTTATAGGTGAAGGTGAAACAAATCTTATATCCTGAACTTAGATTTTAACATTTCAACACGTTAGTTATCTAAACCTTAAGCACGAGTTTTATCATAGCTTTTTAAACTGCTATCAAGTTTTGTTATGATTGATTTTATAGCTAAAATCAATGCCTAGTAAGCACTCTTTGGCCGAAACATTGACATCAACTTACAAAAAAAATCAAAAGAAAATTACTCGAAAGACGTTGCTGTTTAAAAACAGTGAAGTAATAATTGTACCCAGAGCATCGTACACGCTGGACCCTACATACCTAGTCGGGATAATGAATACCCAGAAATTAACTAACTGTCCGCGCTACTACAAGTAGTTGCGAATAAATTTTTATTTACGATCCCAATGTTTGTTTAACGATGGTGGGGACTTTATGAAATAATATCGTTTCACAAATTACTTTTGTTGACCTTAAACCATACTTAATATTTTAAACTGTTCTCAGACCAGCGGCTACTATTGTCACTATTTAATTAACCTAACAAATAGAATTTATTTCTGTTTCGATTTATGTATGTCCTCCTATTTATAAAAATCGCGAAAATAAAGTTCAGTCAAACAGTCGAATCATCGGAAAACATCTCACTTCTGTGTACGAGTAATCTATCTCGCGTTGGACAGATTAGTCGTTATGTGAAACGTTTTATGCGGGATTGTGAAATAAGCTTTCCTTCAGTACACATTGATTGTGATTTTTAAGAAACTCGTGTTAATAAATGGAACAGGAGCAGGAGAATGTAGAGGATGTGGAACTAATCCAAAATAATTGAAATAAGCCAATTACAAATCTACGAAATTACAGTTATGAACTGTGGGTTTTTTTTATAAAAGAAAAATAAGGCGTTTTCATTTCCATGACATTGACATATTATTTTACTACAGGTTCAGTACAGGACCCACCGTTGCGAACACATAGCAACTTCTGTTTTTTTTTTCAAACCTAAAGTATATCACCCGTACAAATGGGATGTATGGTTTTGTTGAAATGAGAATGTCAATTTATTTATGCAAATGCTGAACTGCAAAACCTGAAAGATTTTGTTCAAGTCATACCTCGTTTAATCCTAATATTGTATATTTATTCATAATTAAAGGGAAAGGTGAAAATATAAAACCTGATTGTAGGCGTCGTTTATAGTAAAAGTGTACACAGTTAGTCCATTACAGCACTCTGTAGAACTAACAAAGTTTACTGAAAATTCTAAAATAAAATTTTGCTACCGATATTGTAAAAAATCTGACCATGCAATCTGAAAATGCAACTATCGACATAATTTTTATAGGAAACAAATGGCTTTTGTGTTGAAATTTAAGTGAATAAATACGAAAGATTTAAGTTTTATATGTTTGTGGGGCAGGTGGCAAAACATGCAACTTAGCAATGTTTTATGGAGCGCTTGAAATAATAACTTGTTTTAAAATGAGTAAATCAAAATCTTTCTGAAATGGAAAATAAATTTAAATTATACGCATTTTACGCCGTTAAAGTGCAAAATCTGTAACTCGTACATAAACAATAAGCACTAATTAAATTATATATTCTTTTTAAAAATTTTGGAAAACCCACAGCAATGTGTAGGGACATGTTAAATACTGACTATAATAAAATATGAAGGCCATTTATAGTAATATTAATACAAGTTGAGCCGCAAAGTACGAAGTTAACGAAGATATTAAATTGAATTAGAATTTGTATTTAGACCAAAAGCTGAAAAGTAGTTAGTTGTTTAGAGTACGATAGTCGGGAATCCCACCCGTAAGAGTGTAAAAGAGATGAATGAGAGAAAGATAAAGTATGAAAGTGCGAGAAGAATAAATGATTTAGAGTAGAATAAAGATAGCTTCCCTTATGGAGCTAGTAGTCGTTCTTTCGAATAATTTTTAATATTTGACATAATTTCTATGGAAAGTCTCGTCAAGTGTAAAAGTCTATCTCCAGATAATGGCTATTTCACGTTTAAAATCAGCCCTTAAAACCATCATCGCACATATTAATTACTATATAAAATGTTATCTTAATCTCTTGAGCCAGCAGTATACAGTACCAAGCGCAAGATTTAAAGAGCTAAAAACGCGTACAGTAATTATCATTGACTCGTACTTGCATGCACGGTTTATAAAATCTACCAAAATAATTTGAAGCAGTTTGGGCTACTTCTACATACCGACAAAAAGTTTAACTCACAAACCGTAACAACTAATTATAAGATCAACCACTAAACAATCTACCAGTTCAAACATCGGTATTATACCGGTACAGTGACGATTTACCGCACGCGCCACGCTGCTGCTCTGACCATTTCACACTCCACGGACCATGTCGTCTTATTGGTGTGCTCTGTATGGTTTATGTACGATAGTATTTGGGCAGTGATAACTCTTTGTTAGGTTTTAATTGTACTTAGAATATTCTCACACACAACATGTTTGTAATTTTTTAAGTTAAACATCAGAAACATTTTTTAATCATGGAACTGCCTGGATGGCGATGGTTTTCTTTTTGAGAAATAATTATATTTATTTGAAGATGAGGTATGTCGACAGAGATACTAAAAGGTTATGTTTGAATCCTGTGTTTCCATATTTTTATAAATAAATAACTCATCATTTGTTTTATAATAATCACAAATAATTTGGGGATTTTTTCCTCGCTCGCTACGAAAATCCATTCCACCGGTCCACACTTAACAACTTAATTTATTGTGCAATAACTTTGTTAGGTTCCTCTTTGCGCGTTCAGCAGCATGGACAAAAACAACACCAAGAGTTGTCAAAGCCAAGCTGGTTTGTTGTATTTTATTCAGGTAGGAGAAAACCGTCTATTTTGTGCGACAACTTGCGAGATATAATTACTTAGCAACGGGGATTGTTCTTGAGTGATTATTGCATTATGATGCTTATAAGATTATTTAATTTGAACTGACGACAAATGAATATACCTATAGTAGTTTAGGTTGAAAATGTAATGCTGTTTTTTTGCTGCTGCATTGCTGCGGCTGGCGAAGATGTAGTGTAGTAGCCCTGCCTCATACGCCGGAGGTGCCCTCCCAGTTCGCTGTATATACCGCAAGCTTTGCTGTTGGTGCGTCTGTGTGGGGATTTATTATTATTATTTTTATTTGAAATTGAGTTTAATCTCATACCATTGCTGGGGATCTTCTATTCTTGGCGCGGGCTTTTGGTCAAACCGTAATAATCGGTTTGTATATTACTATACCCATATTCTTGATTTCATATATCACCAAGACCGATAGTTCGAGTCTAGAAATTTTTTATATCTATATGAATTCAGGGAAAACCTTCTTATTATACATTCTTCATAGCTAGTACATTTAAAAATATTATCAATTATAGATACAGGTTGAGTCGACCTATTCCTATTAAGGGCGTGTAGTTTAAATCGTTTCTGACTGCTTTGACTATGAAACACCCTATCCTAAATCTAAACGTTTTCGAGATATTAGGTCTTTACCTATGAAATTGCCGTTTTTCACGAAATAAATGAAGCGTAATTTTTTCATATATTTTTTATTTCTATTAATCAAAATAATCACCCATGCAATCAATGCATCTTTGCCAACGCATTGGTAGCCTATTGATGCCTTTCTTGAAGAAATCAGCTGGACGGGAGGCAACAAATTCTTCAAAGGCATTTTGTACTGTCTTTCGGGTATTGAATTTTTTTCCCGCCAAGAAGTTATCCGAATTCTGGAAAAAGTAGAAGTCTGTATGCGCAAGGTCTGGTGAGTACGGCGGATGACGGAGAACTTCCAACCCCAACTCTTGTAGCTTGGAGACCGTCTGCTGTGCAGTATGAGGTCGCGCGTTGTCGTGCAGGAGCAGTGGAGCCGAACGATTGACCAAAGCTGGTTGGAGACGTGCGAGCTTCTCCATCATTGTGTTCAGTTCTTCACAGTACACATCTGCAGTAATGCTTGTCCCGTTTGGCAAGAAGCTGTGATGAATTACACCCACGTTAGACCACCAAACAGTGACCATCACTTTTCTAGGGGTAAGTTTTCGTTTAGGGCATTGTTTGGGTGCTGAACCAGGGTCCAACCCACTTTGCTGAGCGCTTACGATTGTCAAACGGGATCCATTTCTCGTCACAAGTAACAATGCGGTTCAGAATTCCTTCATTTGTATGCCTGCTGAGCAAGGCACGTCTCCACGCGTACTTCGCGCTGGCGGTCATTGAGTTCGTGGGGTACCCATTTGTCAAGCTTTTTTACCTTGCCAATTTGACGCAAATGGACCAATATTGTTTTGATGCTAACGTCGAAAGCTGCTGCTAATTCAGCCGTGGATTGAGTTTCATCAGCTTCCACAATTGCCTTTAATTCGTCATTGTCGACCAAAGTTTTCGGACGACCACGGGGTTCATTTTTCAGGTCAAAATTTCCAGAACGGAAGCGGGTAAACCAATAACGGGTGGTGCGTTCGTTTGTAGTGTTCGCTCCGTAAACGTCGTTGATGTTGCGTGCCGCTTGTGCCGCTTTGCTGCCACGACGGTACTCATACTCCATAATTACTCGAATTTTTAACTTATCCATGATGACGAAAAATGTCCGAATGCGTTGAAAACAAAACACTTACTATTAAACAAATGACGATTTTAGAAAAAGAATTCCATGTTTGTCAAATAAAATTAATTTGAAATTAGAATTATCAGTCAAAAAATAAATATTTTCATTTGAAATGGCCAGTACGGCAAAACGGCAGTTTCATAGGTAAAGACCTATTATTTGAAATTACACCACTGCACCAATTACGCTGAAAGTGAGGTCGTCACTCGCATTATGGCAACTTTCATTAAATTTTTTCATTCTATTGATCTTTTGTGCGCTCGAAGACTAGTTTCAAAAGATGTGAAAAGTAAAGAAGCTAAATTTTAAATTAACGTTTGAATCGAGCAGTCTGGGCACTTTTGAATTGAATGATATTTTGTGCACTATATGTGTGAACAATGACATATTACATATAGACAAGTCATACCCAAACATTACCGCACAAAAAAACGGCTCCAACTTAACTATAGATACCTACCCGAAACAGTAATATAAATTTGTGGAAGAAGGAAATAATAATACGGTTCACTTGTATTAAGAAAAAGATATCTATGTACATACTTCGTGACGTTGCTTCGTGTGTAAATTTTCGCAGTGTATAGCGTTGTCTCTTTTACTCCCACGTCGTCATTTTGAATAGCAAAATAAAATAATAAATAAGATAGTTATAAAAAAATAGTCCTTACGCATGAAAAGAAACGGTTTTTCTGTCTTTAACAGTAACAGTGTAATTAGTACATTGACAAAACACACAAGAAAACATTGAACGGTATTAAAAACACAGAATTGGGAATTAGTTTTGTTTGACGTTCAGCCGTGACACTGGGTGAAATGCGCACAAGACTTAGTGAAATGCGGGCAATTGCCTTGTATTGCCAGTATTGAGAGTGGACAACTTGTCTATATGTAATATGTCATTGTGTGTGAATGATTGTTTGTGCTATAAGTGTATTGCAATAGGCTAGAGAGCAGCTTATTTATTTATAAAATACTCAAAGACAAATAGAAAGATACTACATATGTTTTAAATATTGTAATTTTATAAGTCAACAACAAGTCATTCTTATAGATGTAAAATGTTGCGTTATTACGATTTTGCTTATTTTGACAAAGGAATAATATAACCCAATAAGTGGAAATCTGGGGATGCTCAGTAAGGTCTTTATGGTGGCACTTCCCAGCCCAACTCTCTTAATTTTTGATGAGTGCCTATAGAAGTCTGTGGTCTGACGTCATCATGACCACACCCTTCGAGCTGTGCTCATTTACGGCCGCTTTTTCTCAATTTCTCGCTTGAGCCTCATCAGCGGTTCGCAATAAAGATCCGAATCGATTCTTTTTTTTCGGTAGCGAAAGCTAATAAACGAAACCCGTCCAATCCTACTAAAAATACGCTTGTGGTCAATTTCAAATTTTTCAGCTATGTTTGTTCAGTATTTCGAAAATGGCGTCGACTTTCAAACAGGGCAAGCATATACCGGCGCCAATCAAAACGCTTGAACCAACTTTTGCTGCTCTTACTGACACTGTCCATTAATGCCACAAATTTTTTTCGCGGCTTGTCTGTTTGGACTATAATTTCAGAATACATCGAATATTTTCTTAAGACTCGCTCATTTGATCGAACAGAAAAGCAACAGAATAGTGACGAGAAACTTTTTCTTGGCATCAAAATCAGCCAAAAACAAACAATACAACCGAAGACATATAATTACAAATAATTACATACAACCACAAAAATACTTTTCCCCGATCTATAAGATATGTTTTTAATTCTTATTACACAAGTTAGGTATGTACCTCAAGTACGTATTCCAATCAGTTCCTTCATTATAACAACCTACAGTATGACTAATCACAGGACCTTTTACTTGTATTGAGAATCTATTCTAAATGATCATTCTTATTTATTCATTGTGTATTGTATGTTATTTAATGTTATTTCCTATCTTTTAAGAAACGCCTTTTTTAAAGGCTAGCCATTCAAGTAGTACAATTATTAAGTATTTTGTTATCATACTCCGATTTTAGTTTCGTGTGTTCGTAATGATTTATAGCTGTTTTTTTAATATTAATTGTTATTTGAATGGTACTGATTGATCCACTGACGCTGCTCTTGTACGTTTATCTTCTTTGTTGTCGTTGAACAGTTTTGAAGTAGAAGAAGAAAATTGAGCGTTCTATTTTCACGTAACGTTGATAATCTCTGCATTGAAAAACTTAAAATCCGCCATTTCACAAGTCTTATTCACTTTTTTCCGTTTTTATCAAATCCTTAACGCTGTCATAAAAATATGAAGCCACTTTTCTCCTCCCACGCCTATCGCATTTAAAAAGGAAAATCCAATTTGTCTGAACAAATATTGCCTCGTCTCCTTTTGTGGTTATACAAAAGATCATAGTATTTTTAATCCTGTGAGTGCTCACTTAAACAAAAGACTGAATAAATATAAGATCGTTTGGCTATCTTTTGAAAGAAAATCATTATAAATGTTTCGTTTATGGAAGAAATTAGCTTTTCCTGGGTTTGACATAGCTATCTTAAAGCAGCCAAATTTAATACAATGAATATATGAACGTAAGAACTTATTCAACATAATGCTCATGGAAGTAGTAAGTTTCGTTACAGAGTAAGTAAGTTACAGAGATACTTATACTTAAGTAAATACAAAAATTTGTAACTCTATAATTTTCAAGAAAGTATTATAGAAATATTCGTTTCAAGCAAAATCTGTAGTGTTATTAAAAACAAATTTTACGCGAAAATAACAGCGAACTAAATTATAAGAAGACAAACAAAAAAAAATTATCCACGTTGACATCTTCTGACGTTATGACTTCTGACTTCCAAAACTTGGTATTAAATAAAGTAAGCTGTCTTTTAGTGACCGAATGATAACATGTAGCTACTCAATTTTCTATACTCTTTCCATTTCTTTATTTTCTCGATGACAGCTCCTGTGTAACCTTGTGCCAGCGTTTTTTTTACATTATGTATGCATTATTTCATAAAAATATGACGTGTTCACACGTACAAGGTTATATAATACCAGAGTCGGAGAAACTGATAGGGATGGAGCTATTGGATGGAGCTAGAGAGCATTATAGCAAATTAGAACTGTCATCGAGAAAATAAAGAAATGGAAATAGTATAGTTGATTATTTCAGGTAAACGTATTTAGGAAACATGTTTTGACTAAGGTCTGTATCGTAAACAAAATTTTGATATTTTTTATATAAATTCTTGGAAAGCTAACAGCTACAAGAGATAATATAATAACAATAAGTATAGAAGACTATTTACGAGCTTCTGCCGATATACCAGTTTTACCTTTAAAAAAAAAACGTTATATTTCATTTAGCTACCCTTACATTACACCTTACAGGTAGGTTATATATAGCGAACATGAATGCCGAGTTTTCTACGTTCTGAAACTTTATATTCGGGCTGTACCGGGAGCAGTTCGAAGAAGAAATAATTTTAGATGTAATGCGAACGTGACAATACGGAGTTTCATGATTGTTGCAGCTTTTAAGTTACAACCTATGGGTATTTAGATGACCGAGTGGTGTAGTGGTAAGTAGCCTTGCCTCATACCCCGAAGGTCCCAGGTTCGAGTCCTGGCCGGGGCATTCATTTTTTTGATAAACACACATCTTTGTTCTCGGGTCATGGTTGTCTGTATTCATGGTTGTTCATTCTGGGTTCCCCCCAGTTCGCTGTATGGTCATCCATAACACAAGCTCTGCTTACTTTGGGGCCAAACAGTTGGTGTGTTTTCTGGAGATTTATTTATTTATTATTTTTATTCTCTGTAAAAGTTAGTGAGTGAATAATCGGTTATTGTAAGCGGTACTTTAGTCCTTCCTATTTGACCTTTTTCATCACGTTTACGTCAAAGGAATGGAGCAGCCAGTAAAATTTCTCCGCAAAGCATTGTTAGTCGTGATAATAATTGCAATCACTATAAAACACTTACGACTAATGGTGTAAATAATAACCTATTTCAAATCTAAATGTGACACATACCTATCGTCATTAGTAAATGAGACATTTTATCAAAATCAGAGTAGACCAATCACTCACAATTCAAGTATTGGCAATAATTACTCACTAATTTGACGCAGATTGGGTTTCCACATTCACAAACTCATTCGACGCCATGTCAACTAATTCCGAAGCCAAGTTGAACTAAGCTCGTGTAGCCATCATAGAGGAAATAATTTCGCGTGCGGTTTCATGATTTTGGTTATGAATATCTGTTTTTGGGATGTAGTTATCCAAATGGATAATGCCTGCCCGTGTATAACTGAGTAGGGTATATAAAGGAGCAATATAACGTATGACGTGGGAATTCTGACGTATGATTAGCCAAACTTCTCCACAAACTATACCTCATGAGAGCATTAAAATGCATTGCGTTATTTGCAAAACCTATTTTACCGTATTCTAACCTAGTCACCGAACAACTAACTAATAAGACTGTTATTTTAGGCTGTTGTAAAAATTTTGGTACACATGAGTTTATAAAGTTATAGATACTGTAAACACATTCTTCAAATGTGACCGACTTGCCTATTACTTCACCAATAAATAATATACATCAATATCTTATGTCTCATTGAAAGTAAACGCATTTGTAAACAAGTGACGACCGACTAATGCATGAGACCATGAGGCACTCCATACTAGTCATTGCACAGCGCTTAGCGCGCACCATTTACCCTGATCTCTGCTTTACGTCGCTCCATTTAACTCTATGTCATTTACTTCATTCAAGTTAAACTGCTTCTTTCTTCAACTCTTTACTGATCGAGAATTAAACCTTTCTTAATTATATTTTGAATAAATCATACTGTTATTACAGTTAAGTTTACGGTCCACTCTAAATGAAAACAAAAAGACCCTTGTTCGTTTTTGTTGCTTAGCAATTTTCCTACAATGTTTGCACGGAGCGGTTATAAATAAGTTACTACGTGGTTTTGTTAGTTTTGGTTCTGTCGTAGTTCTCAGGGATTAAAGCGTCGTGCAATAAAATGTATCGGACGACAGAGGTTTAAATGCCGTTTTGCCGATAAAACGACCCTAATGGTGTTTGTAAGGGTATTTGCGTCGTCCCAGAGCACGTTTATTGAGGATTAGCAGAAAACAGTAAATGGATTTTGCGATTTAAACATATTTTTTCTTTTGTTTCAATGGTGAAATGAATCAAATAA
Source organism: Marasmarcha lunaedactyla (assembly GCA_923062675.1). Lineage (NCBI taxonomy): Eukaryota > Metazoa > Arthropoda > Insecta > Lepidoptera > Pterophoridae > Marasmarcha > Marasmarcha lunaedactyla. The sequence continues at coordinate 6,973,742 of OV281344.1, forward strand.
ACTACTTTTGTATCGGGAAACAGATTATATTTTTATTTATTTGAGTCATATGCATTGAATAGGTATTTCAAATAAATTTTGCTTAGTTATCTCAGTAATCTGCTTTGATATGTCCATAATTTTTTGTAGTAGCGATAAATCTCAATAACTGTATCCGGATTTAGTTTAAGCTTAAAATTCCTCATAATTCTTAAATATATTAATAAATAATCTGATAATAAAAAGACATTTATTAAATATTTCCCGATCAAACCTTAAAATAACTGATTATTTTTATTTATTAGTAGTTATCGTATATTGATAAAATTTACTTAATTCAGCAAACATTAAATAAAGTTGTTTTAACTTCTTGCTACGATGGAAGTGAAATCCTCCGACCCGGAGCAGAATAATTTCCTTCAGAAACATTTACAATACCCCGCATACTGCTCGTTGTTTCGTGCCGAGGAAATGGCCGACAAAGATTATGTCAAGAGTGATTCCTCGCTTTACTATTAAGCTTTTTTACGTTATATCTAAACCGTGTTTTATTGGTGTTATTATGATACTTGTTCAGTAATATGGGGGTTTTATAAACCCAGCTCAGTCCTGTGTTTACTTTTTCCCAAATCCGTGTTTACACAGAAAACGTTGGGCAAGTTCGATTGCGAAGCGAATCCTTTGCTAGTGCTTTTAGGTAGAAACCTAAATAAACTGTGACAGATTCATAGAGACTCTTCCAAATCGAGGGTACAACCTGCAAGCGGGTATTTTTGAATGTGTTAAGTGTCAAGTGTAATCAAGCCACCAAGTAGATGAGAATCGAAAATTCACAGACATAAATATTACCGTCATAAACCGAATTAAAAATGCATCGTACGTAAGTCTATAGAAATTATTGAGTATTAGTTGGTGCTGGCAGGCACTAGGAATAAAAAGCTTTTAATTTGTTTTCCATGTGCAGCGATTTTATTGCAGCTCTGAATAATTGGCTCGAATACTAATTGGACAGAGTGCGCAGAATTAATTAAGAGAAGTGTGTTATGCATATATTGTATGTGTGTACTTATCAATAACATTGTCCTCATATTAATTCACTCACATCATCATCGGGTGAAATGAAAGATAAAATTAATTATTTAAAAAAAGAACTCCTTCTTAAATAATATTGAAATTGATTGTACTCCAACATCATACTATTGTGATTTGTTTAAAAAATCTTAGTAAATCTTAATTCAATTTTATGTTTGGTCTTGGTCTTCTATGAAGATAATATAAATATCTTGGAATACCTTATGAAATAAATTGTATCACCTTTTTAGTATGGTATATACAGTACTTCAAAGGAAGCAAATTCTTCTAACCTTTCTACAGGCTTGCAAAAGTACAATTGTGACTTCAAAAGCCAGTTTATAAAATACTCTTTTTCATAACGACGTTTAGGTATATCTCGGGGTTTACGGTACTCGTCTGTGTCTCATGAAAACTGTCAGTTCCTGAAACTCGTTTCTCTCGGTGAATGAACGACAGAAGAATGGCTGATTTTCCAGTTACAGCGAAATGTAATAAAAATATATTTTATTATTAACGTTGTTGCTTTTTTTGAATTTGAAGAGTTGTAAATTTCCACCTATAAAACGGACACTACGCCCTTTTTTGAATGTCTAAACAATTTAGTTTTATTTTAGGTTGTATTAAATAAATTTTTTAATTAATAAATTTTTAATTTTTTTGTAGAACTTTGCTTTCACTTATTGTTTTAAATCACTGTCAATCAAAACTTGAATTCTTTATTATGAGGCTTTTGAAACGTAATGGTATGTATCCAAATCTATGGCGCTATTATAGCATACTACATTATAGCATCCTACATAAGAACCTTAGCTTTTTTTGGCACCATTATTCATATACTATAAGACAACATTGTTATAATAATTGTATACAGACCGTCCTTCCTTCGTCCATCCTCACCATTTGAAGTATTTGAGAGCACTATGGATGAGGTATTACATAGAGTAAATAACAAAAACAAAGAAATAATTATTTGTGGCGATTTTAATATTGATTTATTAGTAGAGACGTCACAAAGTAAACGATTCTTGAATCTTTTTAATTGTTACAACCTAAAAAATCTCTTCTTAAAGCCTACGCGAATCACAGCGACCTCAGCCACATGTCTTCATATATAGCTATTCATAATATAATTAGAAATGAATATGACTCTGTTTTAAAAAAAAAAAGAAAAAATGTATAAATAATAATTTATTTACGTTTAGTGACTGGGCAACAGTGGGAATATGCAGAAGTGGAAATAGATTATATGAATTGTACAGTGAAAGAACTTATACTCATAATAAGACATTTTATGAATATGTTAAAAAGTATTCAAAATTATTTAAACCAGTTTGCAGTGATTTGGTGAGTGAAACTCGTGATCCGAAGGCTGGCACCTACCTCGCACAACGAATTTCTATAGCGATCCAGCGTGGTAATTCCGCCAGCCTTTTGGCTACGTTGCCCTCAATGCATTCAAGTTTAGATTTAGTGTTTTATTTGTAGTATAACTTTATTGTATAATTATTTATTTAATTTAAATTTTAAATTTGTCATGATAAAGTGTTGTCAAAAGTTGCTGAAGCATATGAAAATTTTTTTACTGCCATCCCTGTGTCAACTACTTCGAGTATTAATTCATGTTCCAATCTTGCACAGTCACTGCTAAAGGAAAATGTAAATTCATGCGATATTGATTTTATTTTTAAACATGTTACTGTTCCACAAGTTTTAAATGCATTTAAAAGCATTAAAGTAAAAAAAACTGCCGATTTAGATGGGATTTCTGTTAAAATTATTGAATCTGTCATTGATGGTATAGCCCCGTACTTAGCCAGTATATTTAATGACTGTGTTGATAATGGTGTTTTTCCTGATTTAATGAAATTGAGTAAGGTCATTCCAATATTCAAAGCAGGTAGTATGTCTGACCCTAATAATTTTAGACCTATATCTATACTAGCAACGCTCAGTAAGATTTTTGAAAAATTAATTTTAAATCAATTACTTTCTCATTTTTATGGTAATAGTTTAATGAATTTTAAGCAATTTGGTTTCACGCGGAGTCGCTTAACAACCGAAGCCGGTGTTGAGCTCATAAAATACGTGTTCAGCGCCTGGGAGGAATCGTGTGATGCTATTGGTGTCTTTTGTGACTTGTCCAAGGCGTTCGACTGTGTGGATCATACTACTCTACTCATGAAATTGCACCATTACGGCATAAAAAACCGAGCGCTTGCCTTGATTAAATCATATATTTCTAATAGAAAACAGAAAGTTGCAATAAATGGAGAAAAATCATCAGGATTGGCAGTTACAATGGGTGTGCCCCAGGGCTCAGTTCTTGGTCCTTTCCTATTTTTGGTATATATATAACAATGATCTGCCATCGGTCGTTAAGAATCAATGCGAGGTCATATTGTTTGCTGACGATACTTCCGTCTTATTTAAAATCAAAAGACAAGAAACTGACTATCGAGCAGTAAACAAATGCATCTCCAAAACAGAGCAGTGGATCTCAGCTAATAATTTGCTCCTCAATGAAAAAAAAAACGAAATGTGTTAAGTTTACATTGCCAAATGTCAAACAGGTAAACACAAACATTGTAGTTAAGAGCCAGGAACTGACTCCTGTAAACTAAACTGTATTTCTGGGCATAACCTTAGACGCCAATTTCCAGTGGGGACCGCATGTTGATGGTTTAGCGAAAAGGCTTGGCTCTGCCGCATATACTGTCAAAAAAATGAGACAAATTTCAAATGAAACAACTGCTCGATTAGTCTATTTTGGTTACTTCCACAGCCTCATGACATATGGTATTCTGTTGTGGGGGAGTGCTGCCGGCATCGATACTATATTTATTCCGCAGAAAAGGGCTGTTCGCGCAATCTATCAGCTCGGTCCAAGGGTATCATCACTTAGAAGTAAATTTAAGGAAATAAATATTCTTACCTTCCATTCACAATATATTTTAGAAAATTGAATGTATGTTAAAAAGAACATAACCTTGTTCAAAAGAAAAAAAGATCTGCACAATGTTAACACAAGAGGAAGAAATATGCTGGCAGCTCATAATAGTAGGCTTCATAAAGTCACTAACTCATTCATGGGTCAATGTATATGCTTTTATAATAAGGTTTCTGAGGATATCCAAGGTCTTCCTATCGACAAATTCAAAGAAACTATAAAGGAGAAGCTGTGTGCTAGATCATATTATAAACTATCCGATTATTTGGATGATAAAAGCCCTTGGGTATAATCCCCTCATTAACAGGATTGTACTAGTATTTGTAACAAAGCATGAGAAATGTGTCTGTTTTCATTTCATTTCATTTCAGCATAAAAGCAAACCTGTAATCTTAAGTGTAATACACTGAACGTTATAAGATGTCAGATAATGGCGTTGGCGAATTTCTGTATATAACTAGATTCTTGTAAGCGCAGAAGTACGACAGATAGGCTTTTCAAAAAGTATTCGATGTTTTATACCGGTAGTACCGGTAATAACGTGTTCATAAAATAAGCATTCTGTATGTTATATTAGGAATTCGGTTGACAACTGTTTCTACGGGTTTCAATGAAAGCCTCCACTAACGTTCTAAAGAGTTAAGTACACTTGAGTTTTCCGAAGACAATCACTTAAGAAATAACATGTTCCATAACTTTTAGTACATCTTATCATACTGTCAATAAGTAATTACCATAGTTATCAAAAATTTCGCTGTTCGGGCCGGCATTATTCTGACTGCCGAGCGGCATGATTGAGTATACGGGGCAGGTGCCGGCCGGCCAATACCATACGGGTTTTGGTTATACAGGCCGAATGTGCCAACCTGCGTGAAGCCCGATTGCCACTGGCCGAATATATAATTGCTTCGTTCAACAATTACTGCTGAACCGGCCCGAATATCTGGTTAGCGCCCCTGGACTTAACCTGGCTCACTAACACATGGAACCTTAAACTTAAGAATGACAAGTGACGTTTTATTGATCAATATAATAATAAAAACAGCAACAACCAAGAAACGATATGTATTATTTTCCGAAAGTTTTTATTTTCAGTATGATTTCGCATCCGATTCGAATTTCAAATATTGCCCAATCATGACTAGCAGGTACATAGATGAATCTAGCGCAGATTCCGATTTCCTGCAACGGAGATTGCACGACTTACTGATTTCATCAGGGTGTTCGATTTGATTTTAGATAGGTTTTGTAGCATGCAAATATATAATTTCTACTTAAAATTGTCATTTTTTACTAATAATTTAAGCCACCTTACCGTGATATCTAATTGTGACAACTTTACAGTTAAAATGAATTTTGTTAGAGGTTCAAAATGGTGTTTTAGAATTGGTCGTAATTCTCTTTGTTGTAATATATAACCAAGCATGTTCTAACAAGATTTTGATTTTATTTCTGTACTTAAAAAAATCTGTTTAATGTTTACTGATGCTATGATTGGACGATTTTCACTTAACTAATCGAACTTTTTTTTCAGGTAAGAATGCTCAAAAGTCCACGTTGCTCAATAACTAGGTATGTACTGAGGTAAATGTTCGCTGTTGTAATTTGAAAAACATACAAGCTACTGTCAAACAGGGATTTGGTACTGCGGAGTACACCTTGTATGCCAAAAGACTTACTAACTTCAGTAAAACAAACAAATCTTGACTCATAATTATAATAGTTATTAATGTTAAAATATTATTAATAAATTTGATGAGATGATGAGAACTTTCATGCTTTTTAAAGCTTTACAAAACCCAAATCTAGAAGACCCGCCACCGCTACAAAGGGAAGAGAATAAACATAGAATTACATTTTATACTTCTACAAAGTAGGGAAACAGTTAGGTATGGGTTGAAAATAAATCGTATACCTACCTACTTATATTGTAGGTACACCGGATTCTGTTTCGTAAATTAGAAGAATTATTTTTATTTCGTATCTTACGATAATTGCTTTGAAAAGTAATATCGGTTTACCTACCATAACTTTTAGTAATGACATAACGACTAACCTAACTTTTAGTAATTCGTTCATTTATTTATGACAGAACATTTACAAAAAGCTCTTCTTTTTTTGCTAACATATATACTGAACCCTCAATGCCGCACTGGAGGCCTCAGATTTGAACAAAGTTGTTGTAAAATGAACATCAATAAGGAAATTGCCTACACAGCCTGAGGTGGAACATAATGTAATATTTAACGAGCTTTGTCTAAATGTTAACTTTATTGTTTGTGAAAACTCATGCTGCAACTTACGATAATTAGTTCTAAACATAGCGGTATAGGGTTGTTAGATTAATCCAAATTATATAATAAAATATACGTAACGTAATATATACGGGTTGGGTATATAGATAAGATTATTTGTTAATTAAGGTAAATTTAATTAAATTAAAATAAGACATTATGCTATTATTATGCAATAAGCATTCGAAACCTGTGCAAAGAACTCGCCGCACACATTTGTTTATACTTTATTCAGGAGCACATATTTGTTCAGTTTCTCTTGCACTAACACAGCTCGTATGTTTCAATACAGTAATGTACCTGAACGAGTTTATTATTAACATGAAATTAGACTTACTACAAAGAGAAAATTAGAGACAAACAAAGGGTCGTATGAGAAGGGCGGCTCAGCCCTGCGGTAGTCTACGGGGATTTGAATAAGGGATGGAACGTACCGTTGTTTGCTTTGCGGGATTATTTACCTTTACTGCACATTTTGTCTAAAACTATATTTCTACCCAAGAATATCTAATACTTGTGAGATATAGCTGTTTTGTCATGAAGTTATTAAATTATTTTGATTCTGACGACGACTAATGCGAAGCATTGATTAATTACTGTCACTTAACTACTATTATTACACACCCACCCCTCTTGAACCAAGTGCCATCAAAAGTGACGAAACTGAAACCCTTTACTTATTGCTTCATTTATAAGCGCGTGTCCTGCAGGATGGTAACCTGAGAATGCTAATACAAGGCGCTTTTACACACATAGTTTGGGTGGGCAGACCTTCTACGCTAATGAAACTGGTTTTTTTAATTTATTCATTTAGTAATTTATGTACCACAGAAAAACACAATACTAAAATTGACTTATAAACTAATAAAGTACAAAAGTACAGCTTATTTCTAATAGAAATGTCTACCAGCAGACCTATTACTGGAGAAAGTAGTAAAGAACAAATTTAGTGTGTACATTTAAATAATATAAAATAAAATACAATACAATAAACAATCATAAAATAAACATAATTTTTAATGAATTGTAATGGAAAAGTTTTGAAGTGCATACTTATAAAATTTCGTGTTTTTTTAATTTTTATTACTATTGTCATTGCTGACAAACGAGCATGATAAGTGTTCTCCGTACCCATGAACATTTTTAATCATAAAATTGATATGAGGTTTGGAGGGATTGACTGCTATTTGATGCTGTATTGCCACGTTGTTGGGCGATATCAAAATGGAAACAGAACACTCAATCGTAACAGTAATTTATTTGCGTAAAACATTAATTACAAGGTTGATACACAAACACCATCGATGATTATGTGAGACAGTATGAAAATAGTTTATAACAATCGGTACATAATACCATTTACATCCAACCATTCTGACATTTTCCTGCGCCATATGTAACATCTGCCAAGTGTCAGGCTTTTATGACGTCGGCTTTGGGCACGTTCAGAATGTGTTCACTGCAATGCTATACTTTGTGCGATGTATTATCCGACTTCGATTGAGTTCTTACCAAAAACCTGGTTGCGAAATTTAATCGCCCTTTTCAACAGAGGAAACGATGTTTGCTTATAGACTTGTAAGAACACGATGTACATAATAACCGATGAAATTGTTTCATAATTAAATTGATTTTCTTATTCGCCTAGCCCACGTCGGCCACGTAAACAGAACAGTTGGTTATCCATATTTCTTCGGAACTTAAAGTTTTTTGATTTTCTTACTTGTGGTACAAGCTCCTGTACCGCAGCATGCACTTCGCAGGCGATGGTTGTGAAGAAAGTTTTAATCTACTTGTCGTGATCGTGATAACTATATTGAAACCTGTATTAAACCATACCTAAAAGATTTTCAACATATTTCATTAAAAAAAAAATTAACTATAACCCAAATCTACAAAATCTTCAAATATCACATGTACACCACGAATCCAATTTGGTAAAATTGAATCTTATTTACTTTGCCTTGTTATTTGGTATATCGAAATACGTGCGTTTCCTCCAAATGTTTCTATGGAAAATTTGCCATATTATTTTCTTGATTCTGTGTTAACCTGTGCGCCCTAGCATCTGCGCTTACGGTATACAATCCATCCCTCGAACATTGGCAGGAAGTTGTGGACCGGAAGGGATGGTGATAACTATTGACAGAGGGTTAGTGTGTTGGTTATCTGAAGTGATTTTTTGTTTTGTTTTTTTTTGTCGGTTCCGTGTTATTTCGTTTTTAATCGTGTCGAGTCGTATATTGTTGATTTAGTTCGCGTACTGACTAAACCATTTGACAAGGAAAATCAGGCAACCGAGAAATCAGGCGAATAAGATTTTTTTGCACCTATTTTCCGCTGATATACCTACTTTCAAAGGTTTTTTTCGGAATATTTTACTTATCGAATAAATACATCAAGTTTAAAAATCCTTCTGTAAATAAAAGTTTATTTTTTAAATTTATAGATTGCATAAATTTAATACTTACACAAACCTCCTGTAACGGTTATTTTACGCATGACCAGAATCTGCCATCACTCTTTATTTATAGCAAAGGGGTGAGCCATAAATGGTAAACGGTGCCAAAAGTTAATGAATGATCTGATTGTGAGTTGAGATCACCATGGTGATCCCCTCTTGTTACTATATCTTGCTGGCTGGTTTCATATTTTATCAACAAAGTGCTTAATAAACAATGATAAATAATTTAAGTCAACAATTTCTTTCGCGTCGCTCTAACCTTATCATTTCGTTCTAAGTTTATAATATTTTTTTATGTTAAATAAGTGTCAGGCTGTTACTTATAAGTTTTGTAAGAGCTAACAATTGAATAAGCTTCATGTTGTAGTTAGTTTAACCACAAAATGTGGCAAAAGGATAACCAAGATTTCACTCTACTTTTTTTATTGAATGCTAAATAACTTGAGGTATTTGAATGGAACGAGTTCATTAACAAGTGTTTACCTAATGTAATAGCTAGCTGTAATTTATCTAACACTACACTACACTACTTCTGTATAATGATAACTAATCGATGGAGTGGGTTATTTCATGGCTTTAGACTACCGCGGCTCTTAAACTGCCTCTAGACTGTCATCGCCAACGGCCTACATTTACCACTCTCTGCGATAATGGCGCTTGCAACAGTGCCCAAATATTAGAATCCCGAACCTAGAAATCCAAATCATGGTTAATCCAAGTCACGTGAATTCCCAAATTTATGGGTAATTTAAGCCCGTCGTTAAGGTCATGTCGTGAGGGTATCTGAAAATTACTATCTTTGTGGATGTTAATTAGATGTCCTCTTCGTGCATTTGTTGTAAATTTAAAGCGATTTTAGCATCTCTATAAAATAGTTTATAATACATAAGAAACGAGAACCTGACACCATCAAGACAATTTGCTATCAAACGATTTTAAGTTGCAATACAGTGTTGAATTTTATCCAATTTGAAAAGACAATAATACGAGACGAGTAAATGCCAAAACGAAGAGTAAGTAAGTACTGAATTACCCACCAGACGGACAGGCTGTTCACTCATCAAATAATTTAACATTTCATTCTCCGGTTCCTCATAGCCTGGTGTGGCTGGACGTGCATATTAATTAAAATTAATGAGACTGTTACACGACCTGTTCCATGTGTGCGGTCACTTATGGCGATTCGACAGTCTGGTTTTTACAGTTGCGTAGCGTATTGCGGTCGTTTCTGGATATAATAAAGGCTTTCTAATAAAAAGTGCGAAAATCATGGCGTGGGAACTGAAACCAAGTGTATACCAACCAAAAACATTAATAATTATATTATAATAATTTTAAAAAATCCTTGTGTTTTTAGTTACATGCATAATTAGTCGTCACAGAATGCTTTTATTCGACAAAACTCCACGTAAGTGCGGTGCCGTTTGTGATGAAGTTGGCTGCTTATTATTAGTTTGGTCGCAAGGATCGGTCGCACAGTTTACTCTTAAGTAAGTTTTCTTAATATAAGTTATTGCATCTTCAATGTTGGCTACCTGCCGACGACACCGCACTCTATACCAAAGGCCACAGTGTTCCGCACTGTACAACCAGACTCCAAAAGGCCGTAAACGCCCTCGGTGTATGGTTTCAAAAATGGCGCATCGATGTGAACCCTGAAAAGAGTTCCGCGATGCGCTTCGACCACAAACGCCGTCGTCCCGCTGGCGATCCCCACGTTCGAATGTTAGGCATTCCCATCCCCTGGAAGCGCAGTACTAAATACTTTGGCGTCACGTTAGATCCGACGCTTTCTTTCAAGCCACACGTCGAAAGAGTTTCGAAACTCGCCCGTCACTACTTAGGCCGCCTAAATAGTATGTTAGGTAGAAAAAGTAAAATGTCTTTCAGAAAAACAACGTACACTTTACAAGGTCTGCGTTAGACCCGTCATGACATATGCCTCGCCAATCTTTGCCCACGCCAAACCCTCCCTCCTGCATAAACTGCAGGTAGTTCAAAACCTCTTTTGTCGCAGGGCCATAAACGCACCGTGGTACGCATGCGCAACGCGGACCTGCACGGAGATCTTGAACTACCTACAGTGCAACAGCACCTAAAAACACTCTCAGAATCGTTCTTCAAACGCGCCGAATCCCATCCCAATCCTCTAGTTCGAGATTCAGTCGCATAAACTGCTCCTGTCGTAGATTCAAAGTGCAAAGTCGCTAGGCCTAGGAATGCGCAAGCGTACTCATCCACCAGACTGTCAGCCGATCTCGAAGCCCTTCAGGCCGCAAATTCTAATTCTAACGTAAATTCTAATTCTAACGTAAATCCTGATTTTACCGTAAATCCGAATTAATTCAATATTATTTTGCAATTTTTAATTATTTATTTTTTTAATTATTTACTTTTCATTTTGAGCACCTTGAGTGCTATGTATTCACCTTCAGTGCTTTGAGCACCTTCAGTGCTATGTAAATCGCAGCGGGTGACCCCTTCTGGGCCCCGCTAGCGCGGCCTCTTTCTCCAATTGGCCGTCGCTCAGATCAAGGCTGAATGGCAAAAAATTGCACGAGCCGACAGGGGGTTTTTTAGTGGGTAGTGGTTCTGGTAGGCGTCGGAACGAGCCCCACATAACCTGGATCGCGCGTGCCAGTGTATGCGTCAGAGCATTTTTTATCCTCCTGCCCTTCCCGTGGAGGGGAACAAAATAAAATGTTGGCCACCATTTAAAACTAGTAAGATAGCAAGCACTTGATGCTTTGATGCAGTCGAGCAAACCAAATATTTGTGAGGTGTACACCGTGTACCTATATAGGCTCAATAAACCATAAAGTTTAAAAAAAAAAAGAGAATGCTGTCAGCTTTTCTTACTCTTATAATTTCCAGTATCATGTAGATAAATCTGTTTTAAGGATCGTCCCATTTTGCTGTTACATAACCACAAATCGTGTTTCATTATTTTAACTGTATTACTTCCTATACTATTTACAATATTGTTAGACTACATATGAAAATCTATTCAATTTTGCATAATCTAACAATAAACACGACTCTTTTCGTTATAAAATTGTAAAAGTTTACTAAATATTTACTGGAAAATAATACTAAAAACTTTCGCAAATAGTGGTTAATCGGAATTCAAATTGCAACTTAAGATAATTGAAATTTATTTATCAAGAAGTAGTCAGTTCAGGAAAGTTTCCAACAAATAGATTCTATGTCAATACTTGCCTCAAGTCCTTTTTCCAAGTCGAAGTTTAGTTGCTCATTATAACCTTCAAAGTCGTGTTCCTGTTGGTGAACCCGAGGCTATTCCAGATAAAACTGCTCGTTGATCGACTTGGAGATCACGGTGACGGTAGCTGGGATATGGTTATGATTTAGAATTTGAAATGAACTTTGAAAACGACAAGTGGTTTACATACGATCGCAATTACTGGACGGTCACTGACCTATAAAGACGAGGACCACTGGTAACTAGCAGTGCTCGCTACCGCACAGAGCAGCAGGAACCTCTGCTTAATGCCTCCGTGCGTCCTGGAGTCGCTGACACATCACGGCACCTATTGCATCCACTAGACGCCGCATGCTTAAACTTATGTTAGATCAACAGCAGAAATGAAGCTGGTTAAATTTTAGATATTTCTAATTCTAATTTAATTTTCGGACAACTTAAGATCTATTTCACGAAAATATAAATAAAATTACTGTATACACCTTAGGAGCGATGACGTTTTATTTTTATTAGAGAAAATCTCGTCATGCCTACGTCAGTTTGGTTGTAGCCAAGCGTCTACCAAAGATGAGCCTGCTTCCTGCATCCTGCAGTTTACGTCATGAGTCACGACCAGCAACTGAGCTGTTACCATATGGAAAATATCTGAAGTTGTGAGGCTGTTTGATTCATGATAAGATATTGTCTTATAATTAAAAGTATTTTGAAAAGTTTAATCAAAAGTCAAGACGATATATCTAACTTAATGTTCTAAGAATAGCAGCTTTATAATCGTACCACGTGGCAACAGTTTTCATTCGCCATCAAAAGTTCAACACAACGTTCCGATGAAAATTCCAGAACAATGACTTGGTGTTTCCAATGTTCGTGAAAACATTTTAACTGAAAGAGGAGGAAAAATGTTCGGTATTCGGATAGTGTGGCGAATATTCTGGTGAAATATTGAGTGGCTTGTGTCGGATAAATAATTGCTTTTTCGAGAATTGTTCACCAGGATATAGAGTGCACATGAAGTTTCAGTAAGTTTAATAATGTTTCTACATTTAACTAACAGCTTTAAAGTAACCAATCAAAATTAAGTACGATATTCAATTTAAAGTCAAGATTAATCAAAACATTTTATTTCATTATTGGTTTACAACAGAAACTCTTAATAAACGTCAACCGAACACGAACAACTCAGAATTTTGGCTTTTAAAAGGTAAAGACATGAGAGGAAAAAACTTTCCCGTAAATAATTCCCGTATAAATCATATATTTTATCGCATCGTAACAAAACAGGTAGATAAACCACTATTCTCCATTAGGTAATGTAGCCCCGACTAGCGAATACGAGTAGTTCTGCAATGCTAATGAATGCCCACTAACCGTCTAGGGGTCTATTTGTGACTGTCGGAATCAACGGTCGCAGCGTACCTGCCGTAGCGACGACGAGCGCTCGGAGTGGAGCTCATTAGTTACTGTTCAAAGATAGCGCCTTAGGTGCCATTGTCGGTCCAATGGCGACACGAAATGCTCGAGGGTTAACTGTGCACATGCAAATTAATGATATCTTCTTTATTTTAATCTGATGTGCAGAGCGTTTGAACTTAACAAAATCTTTGGTCCATTATCGAATTAAATAAAAATGGTTGTGCTGCAACTGATGTGATAACTTTTCTTTAAGTGTGAATAATGATTGATAATCATCTTTTTTATTATTATTTTAATTATTTTTGTCTTTCTTTTATTTTATTTTTATATTGTAAACCTAATAGTAGGTACTTACAGCTTTTTTGTGCCTACAAGAATAAACGAAGGAATAATTATTTCATATCAATACCTATCCGTGTATACTAAATATATAGATATATATTTGGTATAATTAGTAGACTAGTTTGTAATTTAAAAATTTAACCTTAAAATTCATAAATTATTGTGAAAAGCAACCTTTGAAAAAAATCAATAGTTCTAAAACCGGAGAACCTAGCGATGCAGACGATCAACATGAATTTCGGGTTGTTTCGAAACGAATGCTAATAGATTTTACATTTTAATTTGTTGCCAGTTATTGCTAATTTTTCACACAAGTATTTATAAAGAAAATGATATTCACATCTTTGCATGTTCGACATGGGCCCCGAATTCAGCCATCTATGCCAAATGCAATAAGTAACTCTCAAATAAAATCTATCTTTAGATTTGTAGTGTTTAGAAACTTCAGGGCTCCAGTAACTTATCTTTTTATTTTTAATCATGCAGTACAGTAATGTCTTGCGTGTGATGATGTAGCTTTTAGCTAGATAAAAAAAGTTTAATTTTGCCAGCCTCAAATGCAAGCTTAGTTGCTGGTAGAAGCTATTGCATATAAATCAGATTGGCCAATTCTTATGCTACAACGGAACGGCCCTAGTTTGGATTATATATGTTTGGGCACGGACAGTCAAGCTGTGTAGTGTAGTGCTCTTTACTTTTAATCTTTACTTTGTGAGAACACTGCAATAAGAACTAACAGAACTTTCAGCAACGTTGGTAACAATATGTAGGTGCTTGTGTTTTGTCATACAAACCGCAAAAAAGATAGTCAGTGTGTCACCACACCAATCGATGGGTGTGGTGATGACACCCTCACGTTTTTGGACATAGTTCTGCGTCAGTAAGAGTAGCACAAACTTGGTTCAATTTCGAATCCGAGCATGTTGTTGTAAAAAATGTCACACGCCCTGATCACGTCAGCGTTCTGTTGAAAAAGTGGAGCCAGTAGAAGCACTTACGTATTTAAACCTGGATTGTCAAAATTACTTGTATTAGCTTTTTAAAATCAGAAATCATAATTTCTACATTAACAGCATAAATTTACTAACTACAGGATGGCAACAGGTAATCGAACAAAATGGTTCATATTATTATGTAAAAAATTAAATTTATATTAACTATGAAAAAAGTTGTCTTAACTTTGTTTGTCAAATACGCAGATTTTTCGCCGACTTTATATGTGATTTTATTTTATTTTATGACTTTTAGGGAAACTTACAGCTAGGTACATTTTTTAAATTCTTTAATAACAACACGTCCAAAACACGTATTGAAGCTGATGGCCAAATGACAAGTTTCCACTTATAGGTAGGGTTATTATATACGTTTACAAAAAGAGAGAAGATAAATAAAAAAATAAAAGTGAAATTTAAATACTACAAGCAAATAAGAAGAGAAAAAAATCAACGATTGTAATCAAATACTAAAATTAAGTTGAGCTTAATCCAAGAAAAACTCATAATCTGTTTTAATTTAGATTTAAAGACATTAAATAGGTCAATATCATTATCGTTATTGCTCTTAGTCAAAATGTTAAAAAAAGTACATGCTCTTTTGATAAATGCATTCTGCCTATAGTTGGTATTGCTGCGCGGTACGTAAAGTATGTTAGGAATTCTTAACGAGGGTCTTTTAGTGCATAGCACTAAATGCTCCAAAAGCTCTGGGCTGTCCACCGTTCCCTTTGCTATACTGATGAGGTAGGACAGATCGGAGATCTTTCTGCGTTCGTATAGAGGGAGGAAATAAAATTTGCGACATCTCGCCAAGTAGTCAGGAAGATAGATTTGGGAGTATGAGTGACTGTATGAAAGACTGCCAATATGATTTTGGCAAGCATGGTATGCTATGAATTGAATATTCAAGTTTCATACTGTTATATCTGTACGTAAAATAAGTAATTTTGCCCAAACTGCGAAAATGGCTTCATATTTCATAGAAATAAGTTGAGTAATACATCCTTTATTAAATCGGTTGTAAGTAAAACTTGTCATTCTAAAAGAAAGACTATTATTTCCTTAATTCTGATCCCAGGACTTATTAACCAATGTAAATTAATAATAGACTAAAATAATAAAAAAATATAAGCCAAAATAATAAAAATATAAGAACAACATTATAACTTTGAGTTCTAAATAAATCATATAAAAATGATGGTTTGGGCGATTTTCCTGTGAACTCCTTAAATTATTGTTCAAATAACTGCTATTGCCTAAAACATGTTGTTAATTATTACGTGTTGAGGATTTTGTTTACTGTACACTTTTGTACGTTGCCTAGTGATGTTTCATTCACCAATGCGAATATAGTTATATTAATAATTTAGAAGCGAATATTTCAGAGTATCATCCCTTAGTTTATGACCGAATGTAATCAAGTTACATGAAAACCTTCGGCCCAACGTCCATCTCACCGTGAGCCGTGACCAACACTAAGTGCGTCATGAAACATAGACCCCGGACTTAACCGCATAAAGCTGGCACTCAGCGAGGATTGCTCTTGTGATCATGTATTTTTTTTAAATATAGTTTTACGGGCCTGTGTGACTACATTACTTGAATAAAATGACACAGGTACCCGTTGATAATTCTTTGTTGTGAAATTAAATATTTAAAATGGGGCCTGTAAATACATTCTTAATACACCTATAGCGAATATTCGGTAAAAATTAACATGACATGGTGTGAAATGTTTAACCGAGGGAGAAGTCGGCTACATAATGTATTTCATCAATTCCTTTATTCCATCTCTTAAATTTACTGGAAATTTTTTACTTAATTAAACTTGTACGGACATATCCTTTTAAGGAAACTCAAAAGTTATCATAAAAACATAACTGACAAGGATATTAAAATAAACTAAGGTTCCAAAAGTACAAGTATCTTTTTCGGCCAGGAAAACGTAATGTGCAAAAAAAGGTTTTATGCTAGCAAAAGATAAAGACCGTCGCACAGCCTTAAAAGGTGACAGAGTAACGTTTTGAGTGTTTTAATCGTAAACACACTTTGATCTTAGCCAAAATTTATTTATTTATTTGAGAAACATACAATATTTTAATACAGTTATATAAATTAATATAAATAATATAACAAATCAATAAAGTTTCCACCAATAACTAACTCAGTTAAGGTAGTTACAGCAATACAAAGTTAAATCATTATTAATACATAAAAATAAACATTACATTATTACAATTTAATCAAAATAAACAAAAATATAAGAATAGAGTTTAATGGATAGTGAGCTCCTCCCTAATTTTCCTTTTATAAACAATCACACTGGAATGAAACATATCTACAGAATTAAATTTCTTGTTATAATCATTACAAGCTCTGTTTAAAAACATATTCGCAGTATAGTTGGTTTTAGCAGGAGGAACACAGAACAAATTCTTACATCTAGAACTTATCCGGGGACACCTAAAGAAAATGTTACTCATAAGAAACGGGGAATCTATGATGTTGTGAATAATTTTGTACAAAAAGATCTGGTCTCTTACTCGGCGACGATTATACAAGGAATTTTGATTTTTAACATCACAATTGTTTTTGAAATGCGAACACCTAAATGAAAGATGCTTAAAAAATGCCGAGAAGCGATTATTATCGTATTATTTGACATGAATAATTGACGTTTGAATTTTCACTTAGTGTTAAACAAAACCAGTCAGAGAGAATAACGATATTTCCACATTAGAAAAATATCAATTTGGTTTTGCAGGGCAGATAAAATATATTACGTTTAATTTTCTTTCTTTGGTCCTGAATGGCAAAGCTTAAAATAACAGTACGTGTTCAATTACTCAAGAGGAGCTTGCGGTCCTTTTCGTGCCATCGCAACAGTCTACGTTTAGGATCCAGTAAATTAAAAACGATAAACTCATAAATAATGTTTATTTCAATGCCTTTGTATGCTGATGTTACGGTTACATGTATTACTGCGGCGTAACTTTACTTAAAATGGAATCTCGGAAAAGGAATATTGAAATAATAAAACATTATTCCGTATAACTAGTAATAATCCGTATAACTAAGATATCTACGTCAAATCGTAGTCATTTTATCGTAATTGTATTTACATTCCATATCCACTCCAGTAATTAATTTAGGTTTCTATAAAATAATATTTGTGCAGAAACCCATCTCAGAGCCTTCGCATCTAGTATGAAACAGTGCATGAAATCGCAACAACGAGGCTGCGGCCGCTGGAGACGAGCGTCGAGTTACTCGGTCCACGGTCGGTTGAGTACATTACGTAATCGATTGTAGATTGAAGAGAGCCGATTCGAATTACCATCCGGCGGGCAGATTTCTCCCGATTCCAGAAATGGTCTTTTAGTTGATTTTTTGCGTAAAATGAAGGTTTATAATATTTATGCTATTTATGGCACGATCCACTTCAACTTTACCGGCATGTCATATGAAACCACAAAATTTCCATTAGCTTTCATAAGAATATCTTATACCTAATAACAACCTCGTCAAAATTTCATTTCTTTTGTTCTGGTCGCACTTTACTTCAAGAAGTTGGTGGCTTAAAGCCGAAGCGCTCACCTCCGCACGTGGTTTTACTTGATAAAAGTTCGTAAGTAAGCATTGCACTTAATGTAAGCATTGTTAATTGCTGAACACAACTTATTTTTCTTTTATAAAATGTACCGGAACGTTATTTTAGAGTGTAGAGACAACAGGACCCGTCTAATTTAATTGCTCTCTTCGCTCGACTTTGCTGGCGGTACCGCTTTGGTGAGAAGTTGCAGTTTGTCAGAAAATAACGCGTCTCGTGTGGAAAGTATATTTAATATTCACACTTTACATTAATGAAAATTAAAATTATTTTGTTGGTATTCATTTTAAGCAATTCACCATTAAGGCATATTTACACAACGATCAATTTGCATAGTTTACATTGTTGTGAAAAATAAGAGGTGATACAAAAATAAGTAAATTGAACATTACAACACAGTTTTTTGCAGTGTTCAAATTTTTAATATTAAAAACCTAGCCAACCATTAATTTCACAATTCTAAATTTAATGTAGACTACAAAAGATTGCTCTCACATAGGAACGAAACCCGTATTGATATTTTCTTAAAATTCTGTGTAGATGGCTTCCTCATAGTTACTGTTACAGTTTGATCTTTTTCTGTTAAAGTAATTTATCCCAGAATATGAATGGTATTGAATCTTTAAGTGAAAGGTATTGTTACCTGTGTTTGTCTAAAATCCGCATTCTGCCTTGCTTTGAAATCAATAAAGGTTTTTTTGCTAATCGTTTATTTTCGAACAATCAAACCGAATAGATTTTCGCCTTAAACTAGGTAGCCTAACCTAACCATTTCTGTATGTTTATGATTTTTAAGCGAATTAGGTTTAGCACCACCTCAACTCTTACGAACATACAATGCAGGTGGTTTGCCTCTACAAGACGACTTATCTTACTGAGAAGCTTATTTTAATGCCTTTACTTAATGAGCACCCAAATTATTGTCTTAATAGTATAATAGATACAAAGCTATCTCTGTAGCAGAGTATGGACAAAAGATTTTCATAGTCCACTTACTGTACTATTTGCTACGATTATATGGGTTAATATTAAAGCTCATCTGTACAGCTAATAATTTTTTTATATGCATGATACTTTAGCTAATATATCATCATTTGTTTGTTCCAGGTAAACCTGAAAATGAAATGGCCTGTCTATGCAAAGTAGGTGACTTAAAGTTAGTATGCAAATGCTGAACGCTCAACTCTAACCAACTCGCACATTAAGGTAACGTTGTCAAGTAGGGACTCTTTTAATCACAGAATAAAAACAGTACAAGCGTCAGTGAACTTTATACATTGCATATTTAAGACTTCTATTGCATAGTCTCGATACGTAATCTATCTTCGTATGTATGCACAAGCAAGACTTTATCATACTGTGCTTTTAGAAACTACACCAAAATACAACGGTCACGTTTATTTGCTGCCATCAAGGACACCATTTCAGTAATGAGACATTTTACGACACGCAACTATGGCGCCTAGCGAGGGACCCAACATTAAAGCGATTTATTATTTTAGGCGACGATACATTTATTAAAGTGCCTAAAAGCTTAAATTAAGAAACTTTATATTTATAATTGCACGATCATTGGAGCTTACGAGTGGGCTCTTGAAAATTCTGGTGTTACGAATGACAGGCAAACAAACAGATATTAATCACACTGCCAACATGTGCGGATACGCGGTCATCATTAATTCCAATAAGAACTTTGCGTAATGTTTTAAAGACTGTTTTATTTTGAACTAGGATTTGTCTAAGGCTTTGCGCATGAGGTTGAAACATAAACAACAAACAAATAAATCAACTCACATGTATTTTTAATTAGTGATTAGCTTTTCTGAAGGTTTTCTTACAATAAATGCAATGGAATTACGGTATTTATGGATTATTATCGTAGCTTAATTCATGCATAATTTAATTGTATTATACGCAGATATCTGTTTTTTGATTGGATTTCACGTTCTCTATGTAATTGAATTAACAAGAAGAGTAAGGTTCTACAGCGGTTGCACTTCCTCTCTCTTAAAGTGCACTTCTGCAACATCAGAGGAATGCACTCAAATATCAACGATATCCACCACCATCTTGAGACAGAGAGGCCTCACCTACTCTTATTAACGGAGACTCGGCATACCTTTGTTACCCAGGGTACATCCTGGAGTCCAACTTCCGCCCGAATGCCGGGGTGTGCATGTATGCCAGTGACGAGATCTGTTGTCAGCGTCTCCGTTACTTGGAAAATCTGGACTTTTCCGTTATGTGGGTTCACATTGATACCGGGCTTGACCAATTGGTCTACGCCAGTATATACCGGTCACATAGCGGAGATCGGGAGACAACGGGGCTCATGGAGTATCTCAGCGATGCAGCAAATAAGGTTCGGCAACGTTTTCCGTCAGCGCAGTTGGTGTTCCTGGGGGATTTTAACGCTCATCACGGGCAATGGCTATACCCGTTCCAGGACACTGACCACGCTGGAAGAGAGGCTTTTAAGTTTTCCGTGACTCAAGGCCTCTCACAGCTTGTGCACGAGCCCACGCGCATCCCCGATGTTGCCGGCCACACTGCATATTGCTTAGACCTTCTGCTGACAACTGATCCTGACAGGTGCTCGGTGTCCGTAACTGCACCTTTAGGGACATCCGACTACTGCGTGGTGAAATCTGTGTCGCAGTACTCGCCGCCTGACACCAGCCCAAAAGGCGCTAGGCGAGTATGGCGATACAAGTCAGCAGATTCGGATGAGATGCGGCACTTTTTCGCGTCTTATCCTTGGCGGCAGACTTGTTTTACATTAACCGATCCATCGTGCTGCGCTGATGCTGTATCAAGTGTGATAGGCCAAGCAATGGAGTATTTCATCCCTTATGCTGACCTATTCCTTGAAACCAAAGGTCGCCCATGGTTTAATGCTGCTTGCCTCACAGCTGAAAAGCTTAAGCAAGAAGCGTACAAAGCCTGGGCTGACGCTCGCAGAAGCAAAGCCGTGGATTCGCATGAACTGAAGAAAAAATACAATGCTGCCGCCAAGTCTTTCAAAAAGGTCATCAGAAAAACTCGCTTTGACCACATTGGCCACATCGGAAACAAGATAGCGTCATATCCTTCAGGAAGCAAAGCTTTCTGGTCTTTGGCGAAGTCGGTTGAGTCGAACTTCTGTCGCCCATCGCTGCCACCTCTGAGGAAGCCCACTGGCCCACACTTTAAAAGAAAAAGCAGACCTCTGTGCTAATCTTTTTGCAGACTATTCACGTCTAAATAGTCAAGGTAAAGTCCCACCCCAGTTACCTCAGTTCGGACCCAAAATGGGTACCGTTCATATTCGCCAAAAGGAGGTTCTTAAATGCTTGCAGAATTTAGACGTGAACAAGGCCAGCGGCCCTGATGACATACCTGCAGTTGTGTTAAAACACTGCACAACCGAGTTGTCTCCCATACTAACGCGCCTGTATCGACTCTCTTTGGAATCTGGAAAGGTCCCTAAATCCTGGAAGCTGGTTAACGTGCAACCAGTACCAAAGAAGGGAAGCCATGCAGATCCCATCAACTATCGACCTATTGCAATCACCTCCATACTTTGCAAAGTTATGGAGCGTGTATTGTACGATCGTCTCCTGGCATACCTTGAGTCCAACGAGCTCCTTAGTGATAACCAATATGGTTTTCGCAGTGGACGCTCGACTGGAGATCTTCTTGTGTATGCCACTCACTTATGGAGCGAAGCCTTGGAAGGTCACGGTGAAGCTATAGCTGTATCCTTAGACATTTCGAAGGCTTTTGATAGGGTCTGGCATGATGGTATCTTGAGTAAGCTTCCAGCATACGGAATACCTAAAGGGCTCTGCGACTGGAAATCTGATTTTCTGAGGGAACGGTCAATTCGAGTAGTCTTAGACGGCTGCTCTTCTGACCTAATGGCAATTAATGCCGGGGTACCTCAGGGATCTGTTCTCTCTGCAACGTTATTCTTACTGCACATTAACGACCTGCTAACCCCAGGCATTATTGGTTACGCTGATGACAGCACCGTTGTAGAGAGATACATGTCCAATGCGCGAGCGAGTCCTCAAGAAATCCGGGCTTTGAGAGAGTCCATGATTGAGCGGGTGGATTTGGCCTTAAAGAAAGTGTCCGATTGGGGCGATTCCAACTTGGTCAAATTTAACCCGTCGAAAACACAGGCGTGTTTATTCTCCGCGAAAAAGAGCAGTTTCGACCTAACACCCACTTTCCAAAATGTTTCTGTACCCTTAACCGACCACCTAGGGCTTCTGGGCGTAACTATATCGTCCCAACTAAACTTCGGGCAACAAATTGTGTCCATGGCTCAAACTGTTTCAAATAAGTTGGGAATCATCTCGAAGGTCCGATGGTACTTCAGCCCTGAACAGCTACTTAATTTGTATACAGCTTAAGTTCGGTCTTGTATGGAGTACTGTAGCCACCTTTGGGATGGTTCTGCAAAGTACCAACTAGAAGCGATGGACGCAGTTGACCGAAGAGCCCGAAAAATTATTAACAACTTTGACCTCACCACCAAAAAACTGCAAAGCCTCGACCATCGTCGGAAAGTTGCCAGTTTAGCAGTCTTCTACAGATTACATTTTGGAGAATGCGCGAATGCTCTTTTTGATCAGGTTGAACCCACACCCTTCTTGCATCGGACTACTAGACGCAGACAGACCTTCCATCCCTTCATGGTAGACATCCCAAGAAGTCGAACCAAACGCTTCGATAGTTCCTTTTTGGTGCGGGTCGCCAAGGTGTGGAATGAACTGCCTGCGTCTGTTTTTCCAGAAAACTATAGTCCCAGTTCTTTCAAGCGTCGAGTGAATAGGTATCTCGTGGATAGACGTGTAACACCTTCGTCTTCATCGTCACTTTCCATCAGGTGAGATAGAAGACAAACGTCTAATCATTTTTCAATAAAAAAAAAAAGCTTGTAGTTTGTTGGTTGTATGAGTATTATGTATGACTGAAACGTGATGACTGTTCTGAGATTTTTTAAACGGTAATCGCGATGCTTTGTGTGTTCAGCTTATCGTTAACGAAGCCTTAAAGTGAAATCGGAGACTTTACTTACAATTTGTTATTCTTGGGATAAAAAGTAATCCTAATGTTTGTTCTGGTTTTTATCTATATGAAGGTATAAATTCATACCAGTCCGTTCTACAGTTTTTCCTTGAAAGAGTAACATATATCCATGCATTCCTCCATATACCATCCATGTATCCGTCCTAACAAATATTAACATTTATGATATTAGCTAGATTTAATAGGATAAATATACTTTGCCAAGAATAATCCAATACATCGATAAATCGATGCCTCCAAATTACGTAATCTACATCCCGCGGTTGCCAACTGCTTGCCGGTTAATATCCTCAGGTCCAGGAGACCATTATTCTTGTGTGACCATGCGGCTGCGGTGGCAAGTTAGGGGTTAAATCTACGTGTAGAACATTAAACTATTTTGTGCAATAAATATAACAGTAAACTAGTGGAGTTGTAGTCTGTCTATGTCTGTTATTTGCGTAAGTTTCTTGATGTTGGTTTTACATGTTATTGCTATTGGTTACTAGATTGTGCGACGTTCACATACAACCCTACTGAGCTAAACATGCATTGAATTTCAGAAACAAAACAGCATAATATACGCTACCTAGTTTTTATAAAATATTTTTAAACACAAGAACCTTTAATTGGCTCTCCATGGTTAATCGATTGTACATTGTAATAAGCTGTTGGTTTTCCAAATAATAAATAAATAATTATAAAGATTTGAGAGTACCGGAGCTCCACTTTTTTGTGTTTCAAATTCGAATCAGTGGTTTTTTTTATCTAAATAGTTAAGAACAAAGGTTCGTTACTTAATAGCCGCGGCATACAGCAAGGGAAAGCGGTTCCTACTGTCAGTTTCTCTAGGTAGTGTCACCATCAGTTCTTTACTGCAGTTTTATTTGGTATCGTAAACTGGACTGTTTCAGATTGTAGAAGGGGCTTATTAAGATTATCTTTGTTTTGTCATACTTTTTCGGGCTTCGAGTTTGTTTTCACTTAGTAAATGTTTTCGAAAAGAAACTGGCTGCACGATTACCTTATATATTTTTTTAACATTTAAACATTAAGAGTAGTTTTGAGGAGAAAAAAATGTAACTTAAAATTTCCGTAAAGTAATGCACCTTTTTCCACATGCTTGAGACGTATTTATGTTTTAGAACCACGTAAATCGCAGTTTTTGCCGCTGGCCTATAAAATTTAATGTTTTCAAGACTAGTTTTGTGCAAAAACCTTTACTCTCCAGAGTAAATACCGGGTGTTAAAGTTGGCGACAGCGCGGTGAGTGTTGCTATGCGCGACCGTGCGTACTACTCGTGCTCTTGCATAAATTAACTGAATACTGTGTAGAGGTTGTCTCACTTGCTGATTGCTAGGAAAATTTTACTTGAGCTTATTTACCTGTATAACATTTGTTTTATCGCTGGTTAGCAGCAACAGAACGAAGCACGGAGACTTGGGTTTGGTCAGTCTATGATTGTTTACTTTTACTGAAGTGACAGATTTTTTGTATAATGTTCTTAGCCGGCAAACAAATATGCGAAACGCCTAATGTTCATTGGCATCCGCGCCCATGAACACAAATGAACACATGAACACAAAATTCGGTGCGTTGCAATTTTAATATTTTTTATTTTTTTGTTATTGTATTTTATTTTTTTAATTGTGCATGTCATGCGCCGAATAAATGATTTTTCATTTTCATTTCATTTCATTTCACAAATCATTCTAGATGTTTTTTTCTTAATAGTAGTAATAACTATCGATGAATATTTAATTCGATTTGCCCATGTATCCTTCTCGGTTATCGGAAACAAAATTAGAAGGACAGTAGTAAGTTGTTTTTGTCTTATTATATTTTTTCCTTAATTATATCACTGCAGACAAAATCTGTTGCTCCTTGTTAGAAGAAAGTAGTATTTTCAAGACGTTATCACTGTTTGTTTTCTGTACTCTTTCCTAATCGCTCCAATAACTTACGCGACAATCGTCCGTGAGATGTAAGCGCCACATCTGTCAGCGTGACAGCCTGTACGTCAACTTGACAACTTCGCGACTCGACGATCTTTGAATCGGCGAACTGGAACCGTTGTGATTGCTGTCATTTGACTGGCGATGGGATTTAGCAATAAAAATCGACGAACATTTCTACATGAGTTTGACTTCATGTGTATGTGTACTTCATAAATATGTTCACTCAGTTGGTTTAGGAACAGTGTAAGACTAAGTTTCTCACATCAAATGTAACCTTGAAAACAATACATTATACATTGTGTGAAGAGTAAAATTAAGTAAAACTTCCTTATTAAGGAAACATTGATTATTTTTTCCAAGAGATAGATACTTTGAATAAAACTATAAACCTAAATAAACTGTATTGTCGAAACTTTTACGAAGAAATTAGTTATTTATCAATTTTTTTTTAGGTATTCGTCACATAAATATTCGGAATGGATACCAACCATTACGAGAAAAATTATAATTGTTTTTTATGGTAATAATATTTCAAAAGCTGAAATTCACACTAAGCCATCGTAGCACGAGCGCACAAGCAAACATGAGCATATCTCATTACTGATTCTTTGTGCCGCCTCTCTTTGAGTTACGTTACATTGTTGTTTCAATATCTCGGAGCGGTGAATATTTTATGAAAATTGATTTTTTATTATTTAATACGGAGCTGAGATAACAGACGGGAAGGAAACTGTCAAAACAAATGAACGTTATTCCAAGAGAGCGTTGTTGGAAAAATATAAATAAGTGGTGAGGGATACAACGTTATATCGATAAAAGTATTTAAAAAAGAAGATTGTGTTGTCAAAAGGTTGACAAGCTGTTTCAGGAACTTGTGTTTTTTCTATTTAATTATTTCATGTGAATGGTTCAGTAAACAACTATGCATACTGGATGTGTCTATCTCATGATCTTCTTCTATCGACTGAGCCCAGTTATATAGTTCCTGTAGGGAAATACGTGATGGTTCTTTTCTTATACAATAATGAACCCTATAACCGGTCATTAAGGTCGAGTTTTATAACGTGTTACAATCTTAACAATGTAGTTTATATTGGATGCCGTCCAAACACTATCAAAGATTTAGTTCTACACTATTGATTTAATGTGTTTGTGAATGATTGTTAATAGCCAATACAAAAAAAGAAAACATGAAACGTTAGATATATTGCACTGCTCGATTTGCCAGGGCCCATCTTCGTTTAAATTTCACATATTTTTTTGATATGTCAGGCTCTCAAAAGTAGCATTTTTTTTCGAAATGGACAGTTTATTAATTTTACCGGACTTTGTAGCTTAGTGCTGACGGCGCTTAGCTGGAACTTAAACTACTCCTATATACGATATGCCTAAGGGCACCCGAGAGGGCACAGACCTCGGCTTAGGACGTCGTATATTGAAACTACCTCTGGTTCGGATGGGTCATCTACTGCCAAAGAACCAGCAAGAAACTCAGTAGGAATGTGTACGACACGTTAGCCTGGCCCACCGGTGGGTTAGGCGATTCGAATGCCGTGTTGTCATATTTCTAACTGGAACACCGGCGTTCCTTGTTGTAATCCCAAAAGTAGCTATATATATACCCTACAACATAATTTCAAAAGTCTTGTTTTCTCACAATAAATAAGTTATAAACTTAGAATAAGAACTTAAGCTTATAGAACAGGAAACATCTAAACATCTGACATTCTTGTCTTCAATCTATACAATAGAAGTAATCAAACATATTTAATTATTAATAGAATTGAATGCTCGCTCTGTGCCCGCACTGCGAAGCGAATCCTGATAATTAACGATGTGCCTTTTTGTTTTCTTATTTTTGCGGCAAATTGGGTTGCTCTTACTCACTCTGCTTTTGTTACTAAGAAAGTGTTTTAGAGCTATGTAGGAAAAATGAGATAAAACTGCGCAAGGAAGGTTGTTTCTTGTTTAATTTTAGTGTGTTGCGAGGCTGGGCACTAATGCAATCTGACTTGGTTCATCCAATTAATTGACAATATTGGCGAGAACATAGTTGATTTCTCTTCACAAAAGGGACACCTTGTTCAGTTCAGTAAAGCCACCTTAAGCATATTTGTTTGAAGTTCTTTGAAGTATTGTAAATGTAGCATGAAGATGGCTGAAAATGGTATAGTTGGGTTCAGAATAAATAAAATAAAATAATGGTAATCCCTTACGAACGAATACTTTGAAGAATATTTCTATGCCTGTTTGGAAAAGTCTTAATGCGTATATTTTAATTTATAGCGATACTGTGTGAAACATATCCTTTTATCATATTTTAGGCAAGGCGACCTTAATTTCATTTGGTCATCTTTTGTAAAGGTAAACTATAATATTGTTTGGTGACGAAACTGTTTTACTTAAAACCATTTAAAGTGTCTTGAATTCATTTTCTTGTAAGCTGATGACGGATATAACGGATATAAAAAAATATAGGTATTTGTGTAAAAGTGCTGATAGTGCAGTAAATGTTGGCGGCAAATAAATTATTTTGAGACGCGTCCTGTTACATGTCATGTAAATTAAACCAGCGCCGGTGACCGCAGGGCTGCCGCAAGTTGAAGGTTTAAATAAGTTTCACGTTTCACACCCTTTCACGTTTAATAATTTAACCGCACATTCAAGTACTTGTACGTGGGACACTCACACATTTTTGAGGAAAAAAATTAAAATGTTCCATACGTAGGTTTTTTAATACTTCTTTTTAAAGAACTCTCCACCAGCGTCTATACAAAGTTTAATGCGTCTGAACCAATTTTCGCAGCACATTTTTCAGTCTGCAACTGATACCTGCTCAACGGCCTTCTCGAACGAAGTGAGAGCATCTTCGTGCGATGAAAACTGTATCCCCTTGAGCTGGTTTTTAATTTAGGGTTTAGGGCATAGGGAAGCAAGAGGTTTAGGGTTGCTCGCTGCAGCAAAAACTTCTGGCAAGCATTTGGTATTGTACCATTCTGTATTGATGCTAATTTGTTTTCTTAAGGGAATTTCTACTAAATACCCCGTTAAAGAGAAAAACGTGCAAATCAAAATTTTCCCAGCGCTTCTTGAATGTTTCACTTTCGAAGGCCTTAGTTCGTTTGCAAACAGCCATACCGTTGACGGGCGTATGTTTATTTAAACATATTTAAAGGAAAATAAAAATTTAAAACAAACATTTATAACAACATTTAACTTTTAAATAATCGAATTTTCAAAATATATTATTACCCGCCAGCGTTCCATATATACATAAATTTTTTTTTTTCGCAAAACTTTCTGACTGGCCTGGCATAACATCTACCGTCAGTAGCTACATTCAAACTTAAAAATGTTTAGGTATAAGGCATTTTTGAGTCAAAATATTATTCAACGTATATTTATAGACAAGTATATTATTCAATTGTAGACTTTTTGTAACGATTAGAATATTAGCATTGCCTTCAAGATGCCGCATATCTAAACAAGTTTCACATCACAAATGCATGATTATTTGTAAAAATCAATGTTTTGAGAAATATATATTTTTATTAAAGCTCAGCACTCATCCCTGTCAGCGCCATGAATGTGATGACCTCCACACAGCTCATAATTGGCTGGGGATAGCTCCATCCTGCATGTGCTGAATTAATTTACTGACTGCATACCCAATGTTCGTAGCATCAGACTCACAGTTTCACAGTACGTTTCATTGCTGATGCTTGGTAAATGTGGACTGAAAAAGATAGGACTTAAAGCGTAGCACCAAGTCGCGTGGCCTACGAGCTACGGAGAACTGTACAGTACTCGACTATATACTTTATTTTTGGATGTTTTTTTCCATCCATTATTGCTTGGTAAAATTGTAGTTCCTCTAGGTTTGTTCTATTATTGAGTAGACAGATTTTTAACCATTTCTTGTCTATAAAACATGTAAGTAAATAAACTAACTGAATGACAGCTTAAGAAGGTGGCACTTGGTTATTGTACTTGAGTTGATAATCCCTACATAGCTGTATTACCTTCTGAACTCTCTTTAATTACATACAAAATAAGTTAAGGCAATAGCCAGTACCTGCGACTAAATTTTGAACTGCACCCCATGTACTTTGATAGCATATTGAATATTAATGTAGAATACCCAGAGCAGGGTGCAATATCCTTTGTAATTATTTTATATTCCCGACTGAAAATCTATAGAATCAACTTTGACGGTCGAACTAAAAAAAAAAACAAAAACACTTGATTATCTTTAAACACTGTCTAAACATATTACCCAGCTAAACTAATTTGTCAGTCCCTGGTGAATAGTCTTATGCAACCATAACATTTCTTTTTAATTTATCTGCGTTATAGATTTAGAAAGAGTTAGAGTTTAAAGATAAACAGGTGCTTAACTTTTTTTGTTGTGAGACCGTGATATTTTAAGGACCGACCATGTCTTTATTAAATTTCTTAATTAAATTGTATTTCTAATAAGACTGTAAACTCAAAATAAAACATTAATTGCTAATTGGCCTTATCCTTTTTGGTATTAAGGGACATTTTACATTCGTGTTGTATGTAATAAATCTGTTTATCGTTGAGGTTCTTAACCGGAATCGCGAACCCTTCGTAAATCCTGTTGAAAAAAAACATATTATGTAGTCATAAAAATAAAATGTGGCCAAAATCTCCTCTTTTCAGATATAAATTGTACGTCGTTCAATGTTCCTATAAGGAAAGCAGCATAAAGGAGCCGCGCTTTGAATACAAACGCGGGAGTGTGAAAAGGCCTGCGAACCGTGCTTCGAACACGTTCTTTTAGAAGTAGTATAATTTGTATTACTGTCGTCGATGCTAGTGTATTGCTCAATAATATCGTGAGTCTGTGGTACGCAGTTTTTCTTGAGTTAGTTTAATCATAACTACAAATCATCCAAACCTTTAAAATGACAACTAGTGAGTTACAAATGTTTATGTTTTGCATGTGGCTTAACACCTTTGTGAGATTCAAAAAAGTGAGTTCTCGTAATGATTCAAATAAAACTATATAAGAGTCAAAATCTCTTACAATATTTAGGAAAAGAGTTTGGGAGTACTACTTTCATAAAACAATTTCATGCAAATTAAATGATGTTAATTATATAGATTTATATATTTATTATATGTATTTTATATATTAGTATTTGAGTATATTTTGTAATATTGTAATAAAAAATAAGCTTTTAATATATTCATTAGTAGTACGCACGCACTAACTTTGCATTGTATTACTTCTCCCGTCTTAGGTCTGCTGGCAGAAATTTCTTAAAGAAATAAGCTGACCTTTGTACATTTTTAATTTCTAAGTCTCATCTATTGTATTTTTATTCTTGTGTGTACATAAATTATTAAATAAATAAATAAATATATATATATATATATATATGTAATAGCTGTACTTAAGAAATAAACTCAAATTAATTGCACATAACACAAATAAGACTGGGAAAATCAGGCATTACCGTCTCCCAGGTTAATATCCTTAAAATTATTTTACAAGATTACTTAAACCGTTCCAGCTGGTTTGTCTGCTCGGAGCTTGCAGTTATGTCGAGAATTATTCCCGAAGGGGTGTAACCCTACGCAAACTGGAGGATATTTCAGCCTCTGCTTAGTAATCTTGTTAATTATGTAACTTTAGTAACGATGTTTTGAACGAGAAATTCGGAAATGTATTGGGGTTATAAAAACCTGAATAATGCACATATTTGTAAACATTCCTTAACTGTAAATTTTAATAGAACCCATTTTTAGTTCTCTGCAAACTATAGTTCCCATTCCCGTGTAAAACCACTAGGATTTTGAGATACAAATGGCCTGCAGCAGGTATCCCGCCGGGGATTTGGAACAGCTTTCAGTCAAACGCCGCAACTGACGACTTAGCTGCAGATGTACTGCCATCTGCCGGAGGGTGGCTGCACTAAAAGTAGTGTAATATAAATGTGTTGGTTGAGTCTGGCCAGCGAGACGTGGCAGACGAATTTTTATGAATTATGAATCTGGCAACACCATTTTCTTGTCAAATGTACAATTATTGTTTCCTTCTTGGAGAAAAATAAATGATCGTAAAATAATTACGTAAAGTAATTACTACCTAGTTTTAAGAAAACTCATTAGTAATAAATCTAAGTATCAACATTATTTTGCGCAGTATTTCCAGTGTTGACAGGTAGCTTTTTTAATTTTCCTTTTTTCAAGTGCTACGACTCACTGGCCAGACTCTGTATTGAAAGTAAAGATTTCTTTTCGGAATTCATTGGTATGCCTTAACCTAATATGATTTATTTTTAATAATTTGAAATGTTTATTTCTCTATTAATATTCGAAAAATCTGAAACTAGTGGACAGATTTTCAAAATTCTTTGTAAAACTGCTTAAGTAGCAGTATGTATAACTTTTAAACTTAACTAATTTTACCCAAAACTTTGAACCTCGTAAAGTCTGTACACAGTGCTCATGTACTCGCGCAAGCGCTTGCAACACACTCATTATGTTAACATAAGCAGCGCGTTAAGATAATAAAAGGCGCTCAGACAAGCTTCTGGTTTCTCACAAAGGTATTTAATGAAGAGAACCTCAATTTATACTGCTTACTTTGTTTTATGGTCGGGGCTTCCTCGGTACTGAGAAACCGGCGATGAATGTCATTGAATATTTGGCCTGGAATTTTTAAAAAGCTTTGTCTGTTGAATGTACTATAATACATATTTTGCGTTTGTTTTCCATCTCACCTTATAGAAAGTGGCGATGAAGACGAGGAGGTTACGCGTCTTTCCAAGAGGTGCCCATTCACGTGCAATTAAATCTATTGTTGAAGCTTCCAGGATTGTACGTTTTAGGAAAAAAAGACGTAGGCAGCTCCACGTTTCAAATTTATGTTCACTTATACTTCACGCATAACCATCTTTGTAAAAATAAGTAAACTAGGTAATTTATTTTACAACATTTGCTAAGAAATTTAATGCAATCTCTTTTTAGCTAATTTTACTGTCACCCACAGCTAGTTCCTCCTCGTTTAAAAGGAAAATCTGATTTGTCTGAACAAATACTGCCCCGTTTTCTTTTGTGGTCATACAAAAGCTTATTATATTTTAATCCTGTGAATGCCTATTGAAACAATAGACTTGGTGATTCAAAGACTTGAGAAGGATATCTATGATTATTAAAAGGAATTTCTTTCTGTTTTTGTCGCTGTCTAAAATTAAAGAAAAGGATTAAAGTTTTACTCTTTTCTTTTGTACTGAGGAGCATTTCGAAATGAATGCATATAAACTTTCATTAAACTTAAACCAAAATTGGGGTAAGTATGTAAGTTATTAATTTCTTTGTAACATCAATATTTTGAGGAAATTTGTGAAATAAGTTATTAATTTCTTTGTAACATCAATATTTTGAGGAAATTTGTGAAAGAATAAATATTTAGTTATTTAGATATTAAGCATTATTTTGTCGTCTTAATCCGTATATCATAAACACTGACAAATAGGCAGACAGTTAGATCAATTAATTGAAGCAAACCGGGTCTTCACAAATTTCAACACATTCGACGCCATATCATCTAATTCCAAAGCCAGGTAAAAGCTCGATTTACCATCATAGAGTAACAAATTTTACTTGCGATTCGATGATATTGGTAATATTTATAAATATTAGACAGATTTAAGAGAGATAACAGACCCAGAGTATGATTTAATATCTGAACCAGAAAGCCTCTTTATGAGGTCGAAAGATAAGTTATTTCCAGTCAAATACATTTTCTCAATACGTATAAATACCACAAACATTTGGCACGCAAGGATCTGAAAGTAAATAAAGACGCATATTAACGCAGGAATGAAGGAGACGCTCCACACCATTCATTACACAGCGCTTAACGCACGCCATTAACCCTAATCGTTGCTATGTCGCTCTAGTCTTTTCAATATCGATTATTTCATGATTAAAACTGCTTTTTTCGTTAGTTACTATTTCGAGAAGCAATCCTTTGAATAACTGTTACTATAATTTTTAACCGTTTGGTTTATAGTACATAATAAAATTTATAAGACAAAACTACCGTTTTAGTCTTCTCTTTATTTATATCAATGTTTTATATTTAAGTAAATTTATGTTCTTATCACAGTTCTCCTCAGCGATAAAGTAATTTCTGCAATAATAGGTATTTTACAGCAAAGGTTTTATGCCGTTTTGCCGATAAAAGGACCCTAATGGTGTTTGTAGGAGTATTTTGTCCCAGAGCACGTTTATTGAGGATTAGCAGAAAAGGGTCTACAGTAAATGGATTTTGCGATTTGACATATTTTTTCATTTATTTCAATGATGGAATAAAAATTTAAGTCAAATAAATTCTTTTGTACCGAGAAATGATCGGATATTATAACTTCATGTGAAATTGGTTAAGAGGACTGAAATTTATTAATTACTTTACGATAACTGAACAATATCGAGTTTGTTGCTTTCAAATGTTGTTCATTTGATATTATCCTCGACTTTCTGTTTCGAGAGTCACCGTGAGAATGCTGCTCAAAGCAGTACAATACTAGTATACAGTAAAAAGTGGTCGTAACTCAACTACCTAAGTAAATACGAAATCTAAACATAATCAACATGCAACAAATAGTCACATAGTCAATCGTGCTCACCTCTCGTTAATTACCTGTTTTTCTGCAAATTCAAAATCTGTAACCATAAATATAATTTTTTTCCCATAAATCCTTAACATAAAACGATGGAGGAAAGAAGCAGTAGGAACAAAGTCAGATGTTGGACTTGTTTGTTTGACTGCTGGCTAGAATAACACTAGGTAGGTAACTATAACATTATGTATTATACAAGGTATTTGTGAGAAATACTCAAAGGACTACCTGTTTTATCAATAAAAATATAAGACATGTGGGTTCAAAACTCAAACCCCTCCATATGGCAGCCATTCTAAACGATGTGCAGGTACCATAATTGTAATAATCTTTAAAAACAGCTTAGAAGTGTTGCCCACAAGTATGTGCCTAAATTAATTGCATGAGTTCTATAGTTTTCAAATAAATAAATGCCAAAACCTACTTTTGGAGAGAAATTTTCCATACTTTAAGAGGGCTAAGTTCCAGAGCTAAGTTCATCCATTGATTATTTCAAGAGTACTACAGGAGAGTTGCGTAACGATTTATTTTTTATGTCTTGTATAAGGTAACCTTATCTATTTTTCGTTAGATTAATTAAAAAGCATGTTTATAGGGTCTTTTATGTAGTAAATCGGTTAAACTAAAAAGTATTGGAAATTTGGAGTTGTCGCGCTTTTTGAAACAAACCTTTGTCCTGTACAAATAACAATACACAAACGCCAGTGTTTAATATTTGCATTAGTGTTACACTATATTTGCACGATAATTTTATATGATGTCACAGAAAATAAATAATAATGATAATAAATCCCCAGACAAACACACCAACTGTATGGCCCCAAAGTAAGCAGAGCTTGTGTTATGGATGA
This sequence comes from Marasmarcha lunaedactyla, assembly GCA_923062675.1. Taxonomy (NCBI): domain Eukaryota; kingdom Metazoa; phylum Arthropoda; class Insecta; order Lepidoptera; family Pterophoridae; genus Marasmarcha; species Marasmarcha lunaedactyla. Next base: position 7,008,611 of record OV281344.1, read on the forward strand.
CCATACAGCGAACTGAGGGGGGGAAGCTAGAATAAACGTACATATATGAATATCAGCAACCATGACCCGAGAACAAACATTTAGGTTCATCACACAAATAATGCCAGGACTCGAACCTGGGACCTCCGGCGTACGAGGCAGGGCTACAAACCACTACGCTACTCGGTCATCGGTACGCTAATAAAATAATCACCCTACGTTGCACTTCGTTTTCAAACAATAAAGACAAATCGAGTATATTTATTATTATAGATTTGTCTCCCAGAAATAACGTTTAAAACTAATAAAGCTTTAGAACTTCCAGTTTTCAACAAGTTCCTCAAAGCTGCATTACCAACACATACATAACATATAAACGTTGTTTCATGCCGAGGGTTCATTTAGCAAGGATTATGTGAGAGTTATTTGCTTGCTTAAATAGCTTGTGCTACTTAAATAGAATTCCAACCTAAGCTTTTTGATTTGCACTTGTATTTATATGTTTTTTTGTTAAGGAAAAGCTACGGTCAATATGCAATTTAATAGCAAATTAATGTGTGGTACTGGCGGCAGTGGCTGTACGGGGAGGTTAAACTGCTACACACCAAGTTATTCGGGCACAGTGTTATGAGGATATAAAAATGAGTTGGTATTGTATGTTTCTTTCATTTCTTTCATGTGCCTTAACCTTTTTATTGGAATGTGACTAAGATTTTCAGTTAATTTTTCTGTAGATTTCAATGTAATATCGACAGCGAATATACTGTGAAAGAGACATGACATGACAAAACTTAAAATTGTATATTCAGAACTAGTAAATCACTTGACTTACATGTATTTTAATAATTCAATCATTATAATGCAACACTTGCAATAACGGCTGTAGCGCGTCCAGCGCGGGCTACGCCTGCAGCTCTCTGTCGTGGTTACGACACAAATGTGTGGTTTCGTTCGTGGTATTCATTGCGGTGTAATTTTGAAAAATGTTTGCCACTTAAATCATTTTGTAAGAGCTCGCACTAGTTCGATATTTTTCGAGTTCAATTAGCTTTTATGAACAAAGTGCCTTCTAAAGCAACTGTGTGTCGCTGGTGTAACGAGTTTAAGTGCGGTCGTTAACATTTTAAGGATAAAAAAAGTAATTGTGTTTTGACTACTGCTACGGAACAAAACGTGCTACAATAAAAAAAATTACCCAAATAAAACTGGCGAATAACGTACGAAGAGATTCAGCACAATTTGCAGAATGGATCGAAAAGTGTTCATGATATTCCACCTTACCACCTTTCTTTCCGCCGTGTTTATAATATTACAGGTGACGAATCATGGATTTATCAATATGATCTAGAAACAAACCACTAGTCAAGAGTATGGCTGTTTCAAAATGAACCAACGCCTACTAAAGTGTAACGCTCGAGAAGAATAGAAAATTGTTTATCACAGTTTTTTTACCTAACCGTGGTATTTGGTATCGATTTCCTTAAGAAACCAAAGTAGCATTGACGCAGAGTGATACATTACCAAAGACTTGCTAGAAGTTTTTACTGCTGCGAGCAACAAGCTACCGTACACGGGACTCCGAGGCCTTTTGCCCCACCACGACGATCAAGACGAGAAACTTAGTAAACCCGACAATGGTACCCCCACGTGGTAAAATTTTTGGGTCATTCGCCTTGCAGCTTTGATTTGACACCGTGTGACACTTCTTATTCCTTACACTTAAAAACCAGCTCAATACCAGGTAAACCGTTCTCATCGTCAGCAGATGAGCTCACTTCGAGAAGGCCGTTGAAGAGCACCTGTAGCAGACAGGAAAGTTTTCTTTAAAAATTGGTTCAGACGTATGAAACTTTGTATAGACGCTGGGGGGAGTTCTTTGAAAAGGCGTAATAAAATAATTATAACCTAACATAACATCTTTATTTTTTTCTCAAAACTTTCTGAGTGTCCCACATGTCTTTTGAAATTAGTCTTACTGTATACCTTGCATTTGAACAAAAATTGTATTTAACTTTTATGTGTTGGTAACTGTGTTTGAGTTGGTTATTGTTCAAGTAACTCTCAGACGAAACTTTCAGTGTTTATTATCTACCTACATGGTCTTATAGCACACATGCGTCACCTGTTATATTTCAAAGCGCAACCCAATGTTGTTTTTGTACATTCCGTCATAAAGTCCATTTTAGCTGTACCGTGCCACACGACACCATAAAAGCAATCCTGTAATCCTGAGTGTATTAGACGCGAATGTAACAAGATGTCAGGTAATGGCGTTGCCGAATTTCTGTATAAAACGAGATTCTTGTAAGTGCAAGAGTACGACAGTTGTTACGTGATTTGAGTAAGGCTCTCAATACGCCGATGGACTTTTCCAAAAGTTCTCAGTATTTTATGACCATATACCGGTAGAGCGCACTTACATACTTTTATTATTAAAATCAGTATCATTACTTCTTATCTATCGCCCATTTATGAAAGATTTTGATCATTTAAATGTCTGAAGTTTAATTTATGTAGATATAATTAGGAAGATACAATTAGGGCGGCTCAGTACCTACTGTAGTCTATGGGGACTGAAGCGACAGAGGGCTGAACCATAAGATTTGTTTTTTTTTTATTTTTTGTATTCATTGGATTTGCGTTTATCTTCCATCTCACCTTTTTGGAGCTTATTTCACTCAACTTCACATTTTTGGACGAACGCCTAGCCTAACTCCATCAAAATTTATGTAAATATATTTGTATAACACTAGTGCAAAACATCGACTTATTTAACTATCATTATTACCCTTCTCCATTTCAACCGGATCTCATCTCATCTTCCACCAAAAGGGACAAAACTTAACCACTTCGAGAGTGCTCCAAAGCGTTCACTGAAACAGTGTATTCGTCCGGTCGTTTATCTCAGTTTGCAAGTCCTGCAGGTAACTGTGGGGAGGGAAATTACAAACCAAGGCGCTTTTTCACTGCACTGGTCAGTTCAGTACCGAATCAATAAAACGAATATTTTAATAATGAATTGAAATCGAAAACGTAGAGAGGTTTCCGTGGCATATTAACAGTGTACACTTAGGTTGTCAGGTATTTTATAACAGGACAGCGACCACCATATTCTCAAAAGTCGATAAGGTTGACCTTCGTAGATATCGATTTTTTTTGTGTTACTCGTTTATACGGAGTTATTATCCGATTATCATTAGCTGGATATTTGTCTACTTTCAGTAACACCTTTCTCCATTTCCTGTCATATTTGTGTTTATTTCCCAAATTCCACTGTTATTTTTTTCAGTAGGACTGGAGGTTTTTATATATGTAAGGATATGTATAAAAATTTAAAAGAAATTTAACGACTAAGCAACCACTTGAGAAGAAGTAACATTAACGTAAAATTATATAACATAACGTAACATAACAAGTAAAATTGGTTTAAGATTGTTATTTTTTTGCCATAATAGCTAAATGTTGTTATCGATATCCTAAACAAAATAGCTTAGACATTCATCTATGAATCCATTGAAATTATAAGAGGCTAACTGTTAGTTTTCCCTCATCACTGACCCAGTGCACAACTCCCAGGATCGCTGGCGCCTACACTTGCAGACGGCGGCGGCGCGCGGCGCGAGAATCTGTTAGTACGGAAATTACATGGTGATACCGATGTGAATTAGTGCTGGTATTTATGTATATTTATATATATATTTATATTATTATATATTATATATATATATTATTCCTTAATTTTACAAGTTTATGACCACAACTGAACTCATGGTGTTCATTTTATTTTCGTATCTTTTGTCTTGCCAAAATCGATTATTAATGTATAGCAAAGAATTGATTTTGAAAATTGCTTGCCTTGACGCTAATTATGCAAAAACCTTGAAGAGAATACAACATTTTGAGCCTTACATATTTTTCATGAAAAATAAAACAGAGTTCTTACTAAAACCTTTATATATGTTACACCTATCAACTATTAAAATTAAAAGCCATGAATCCATTTCGATACAATCTGAATCATTTTTCGACGTTGTCAAAAAATTCATTTAGTAATAACATATGAATTTTCCGTATTTTTATCCAAAACTTTTCATATTTTTTTCGTGTTGTTGTGTTACCTGCGTATCACCGGAGTTTTCGGCGGGAATTTATCCCTCTAACGTTGATAGGAAGTTGCAGACCGGAAGGGATGCTGATATCTGCTGACTGAGGGTTAAGCTGTTTGGTACTACTGTTTGTAACCATGTATTTATTTTATATCAGTGTTGATGTCATTTCGAATACGCGCAGTTGGATATTGTTAAAATATTTTTTCCGCGGCAGCAGTGGTTTTCAATAAAAGATCTTATTTACTTGGTACATTTTAAATAAACTGACTACTTATACCAACTTGTATCTGTAACGAGGATTTCACGCGTGACCAGAAACGGTCATCCCTCTTTATTTATAGGCAAAGGGGTGTGCCATAAGTGGTAAATGCCTTTTAAAATGCAACCTGCCGTGAAACCCAACGACGATATATTTCTGGCTTGCTATACAGCAACTTTATTTCAATGGTTTATCAGGAACTAAGTTCAGTTGAAGAAATAATTTAAGGTATTTAAATCTCATTCCTGGTATTTCTCAAGATCGTTTACACTTATAATGTTATTGTGCTCGTTAAAGTTGTTTCTGTATTTTATTTATCGAACGCCCGAAAAACGTTAAGTGCGTATCACAAAATATATTAATTAGGTGACTCGATTAAGTGGCTGAAGCAAATCAGAGTTTGCTTGTTTTTGTAACTTGCTTTTTAACTGTATAAATAGGTAGGTAGTGAAGTTGCTTTGAATCAAGTATGTTAATTTGAGCTTGTTCAGATATTAGGCAATTATTATAAATTCAAGGTACGATTTTTAGCTTACTTTTATTATCTAATGTAATAAAAGAACGCAATGAACAGTGGGGAACAAAATTGTAATGACATACTGTTTTGAATTCCAATATTAAATTCTAAAACCCGAGGTATAATAATAATAATCGTTTATTTCAGACCATCGATCCATATTTTTTTAGTTATACATTTCTTATGAGTTATGTAAAAGACAAGAGTTGACGAGATATGCCACCATTTGCGAGACAGTAACTTACACTGCTCCGTCGATGCCGTCGAGGTACAAAGTCCGTAGACCGAGAAATGCACTCTCGGATCCCCCTGATCAGCTCTCGGCGAATCTGGACCAACTTAAGGCTGCCCAGGCCGAATAATCATCATCCACCATCACCAACCTGTCACTAGCACCTTATTTGATTATTGTTCTCAATGGATGACCCGCTAGCGGGTCCCTGCTTGCGCACCCACCTCCCTACTCGGGTGTCGCTTCGATGAAGGCTGCTTAGCATTCCCATGCCACAGCCAGCATGGTGGTTTTTTGTGGGTAATTGCCACTCTTGCCATTGCCCACATCGCCCCGCAGAAGACGGTTGCCTGCGGAGGTAAGGCGGCTAAAAGAAAAGAGAAATGCCAAAAATGTAAAAATACGGAAATCCCCACCAGGACTTAAGATCGTATATTTTTCAAAAACATTTTTCATTAAAATCAAATTTGAAATGACATACGAGTAATGAACTTGCGGGCGACCAGCGGAGTCGCATCGACTGCGGTATCACACGTAGCGACGGCAGTTTGACATACAACTGATGTACAAATTTATTTATTATTTATGAAGTATACAAAAAAATCTTATACCTAAATTATAGTGGTGGTCTCATAGCGTAGATAATTGAAAAAATCTGCAGCAAGAACTTTTATTTCAGTTCTTGTGGCTGGTATTTTAAATATCTTTAGAAGTTGCCTATTACACATAGTACGTAATTTTAAAGAGCAAAGATTTGTTTTTTGTTTTATTAATAAATTCTGAAACTATTTAACAGATTTGAAAAAAATATTTTCCAAAACTCCCACGGGATTGGAAGTTACGTGGGTTAGTACTTTAGTCATTTATACGATAAAGTTTAGTCATACAAGCATTTATTTATTTGACATAAATTTATTACCAATTTAAGCCAGTAAAAGCTGTTCACATTTATAATTAAAAATAATCACAAATATTGATTGGCATAATACAATTGCTTGAGCCACATAAATGTGGTATGTGTTTATATTAGGTATCTGGTGAATGTCTAATACATTTGAAAACTAACCGAACATAAACTTCAACAAAATGACATTCCATGTTTGCAGCTGAGTCAAAACTTTGTCGTTATTATTTCATTGACGCGGAAAACTTTGGTAGCTTTTAGTTTCTTTGGCTAGTTACGATGACGTTGGCTAATTTGTAGTTCATTTTTAAGGATCAGTTGCACAGTTTACTTCTGGTCTGTATGGTTAGAAGACATTTTCACTGAGACCTGAATTTCATAAAATTCGGAGATGCAGAGTTTGTTTATTGAACATTATTTTTAACTACTTTAATGTTTGGTAGATTCATAACTCGCAGGTTCATAAGAAATATGTTTTTGGTGTACCCCTTGCTTTCTGTGATTTACCTGGGGATGTAATGGGGGTTTTTATTATGATTCGCTATCTTATGTTAATCCTGCAGAATAGTTTTATTGGTTCCGTTTTATATCCAACCCATCTTTACACTGACCATGTCAATTGAATTCATTTATTTTGTCGTTTTAAAAATTATATTTGAAAAGTTTTAATACTTATAAAAATTGACAAATATGTCATCGAAATTCATGACTGTGTTAAGGCATCACTTTGTGAACCCAGAAATTTTATTTCACGAATTAGAATTTCTATTTTAAGAAAATATAGATAGTCTTGAACTCTCCGCTCAACTTATAAATGTATAGTTTCATACAGAAATGTTCTACTTTGGTACTTATCGTCGGAAGTCCTGTGTTTCTTTAGATATTCATAACAACCGCCAGAGCTGCAGAAATCCGGTAAGCTCATGGCGAGAGTCGGTCGCTGGGTTGTGGTTATGATCTCGAATTTGAACCAACCAAGATAGATAGAGATATACCAATTTTGCTAAATAAGAGGCGGAATTGACTTGCCTTAGATGCATCGTTCCATAGGCAGCGTGGTCGTAGCCAAGCGGCCACTGAATCTGGTTTTGCGATACACCAACAATGGCATCTGCCATGTTGTCATTAATAAAAGTTAAGCCTTAAAATCCCGTTAAGGCTTTCACGGCATACACGAGTCTTTTTCCATTCGCAATTTCACGTGCCTCGTACTAATACAATATTCCTATGAAAATTACAGAACTATGACTTGGCGTTTACGATATTCGAGAAAATATTGTTCCAAAAAAATGAAGATTATTTGACCTTCGGAAGGTATTGTGATAAATTTTTCTAGTTACATTTTTTTATATTGTTTTTAAGGAAATTTGGTAGCTTTTTATTTCTAAGCATTGCTCTTTAAGATAAAATTCCCTTAATCGATACATTTGTAGTTTTCGAACCCACGTCAAAACTGTCGAGGGATCAAATACGTTTCAGAGTATTTCTGCAAATAAGGTTTATTATATTGACTTTTTTGGATCGCTTATGATTCTATTTAGTGAATTTTACTATGTAAATAAAGAATTTTGTTTAAATTTCGATTACAAAGTATAAATCCATAGATCAAAATGAAACTATCTCAAGACATTTTTCACAAAACCATTAAATTTTTTGTCGAAACTGTAAAAAATTACATGCAAAATTTACTTGAACCCTATTATGACCCTATAAATTACTACCTACTAATTTATTTAGACACTTTTGATGTGCATATGTCCGTAAACAGAAAGATCCTGGCGGCGCTCGGCAAGAAGTTTAGGGTTGTTTTGATATTTATTCATATTTAATTTCCTTGATATCACATAAGACTAAAAGAAAATACTTAATTATTGAGTCTCTTATTAACCTAGCTTTATGTTTTGCCTAATGAAATCAACGTTAACCCATGCCCATCCATTTTATTATATTGTAAAAATTTAAGAATATGTTTTCAGTGCGTGTCCATTCCACAAGTCAAACATAAAAAATAATTTGCGAATTTAAGGGCACACTTATTTAAGGAAGGTGTGAAAAATGACCTAAACATACTTAGAATTTTCTTTTACGCCCCTCGTATATAGTCACATGTCCACGGACAAAACCAAATCCTTGAATGGAACGGCCTCAGTTAGAATCTATGTTTGTGCTCAGAGGGGTTTTCAAGTTGTTTAATGTAGCGTTTTTACTTACTTAAATCGAATGCGAGTGGAGCGCACTTCGTCAGTACACTACAATGAGATACAATGTGAACGGACGGATAATTCAGGAATATTAGCAGCAATTTATGTATTGTGTTGAAACCAATACTATTGTATCAACTAGAAAACATCCGACATTTTTATTTTATTTTCATACTAAGTAGTTTATACTTGTCGCAAAAATGTGTAAATACTTAGAATGCCTACAGGTGATGCTGGCAATAAAATATTTGCAAGCATAGCTCCTAATAAATTGAGCTAAGTTACGTTTGTGGGAGTAATAATGATTAGTAAACAACTGCTAAAATAAACACATGAAACGATGATTGTATATTTTAGTAAATGTGTAATAATATTTAAATAGCGACTGGCTTCCTGGTTTACAAAGCGCCTCCAAGCGTGATGTCGTTTTTCAAAATACAAAAATAAATAAAACAACTTATACGCCATTTTCAGCCTTCGTGACCACAAGCAGCGACAATAAGCGTTGTGAAATACGTAGCCGAGACTTAGCGACATAAAGCTGGTACTCACTGATATTTTGCCACTTGTCTGTGATTAATTTAAATATTTCTTTCTCGAAAAATCGTAAAGTTTGCTTTTATCTCTTTGTCTAAAATAGAAACACGTATATAAAAAAGAGTTAAACTGCACGTTCCGTGTTCATCCCAGCTGAATTGTCTCCATTCGGTACCAAGGAAATTGAAAACAATTAACATGTAGATGATGTTTATTTTAATGCCTTTGTATGTAGATGTTACGATAATACTCTTAGGTACTACAGTTTGCGTAACATTTGTTAAGCTAGTTCGCATTTTTTAGTGGACACCAAAATAGGAAAATGTAAATAACACTAAGACGTCATCTGATAAAGCTAGTTCCTTCAACATATTACACTAAATGTAAACAGCAATCAATGTATGATCATCTCAAGGGATCAGATCCATCTGCATTAGAGACAAAGGAGCCGCTTCTGCTACGAAACAGTGCATGAAATCGCTACAACGTGGCGGCCGCTGGAGACGAATGCAGAGTTTCTCGACGGTCGGTTCACTCCATTAGGTAATCGATTGTAAATTGAAGTGGCCGATTCGATTATCCGTCCAATAGGCGGATTTTTCTTTCCGCTTCCTGAATAGCCAACCAGATTGGTTTTTTGAGGACAATAAAAGTTTATTATGGTTTCGTCCTGGTTACCTTACCCGGCTGTAATTTAGATTCGATTTTTGGTATATTTTATATTATGAAATTATTAAACAACTTCTACGTATTTCTATCTTGGCTTTAGAATTTTTAACAATGTTTTTGTAAACGATATCAAATCTTCTCCAAACGTAGTTTTAGTCTGGTCAAAAATACTTCGAAAGTACCATTAGCTTGGGCCACAACCTTATTATTACAATCAATATAAACTCGTATCAAAGACACAGGAATTTAGGTTTCCAAAATATTGGCCTATTTTCCTTTGACAATACAAGTAGGTGGCGCAGCTCAGGGACATGTGTGCGCTCCACAAGTCTTCGAACATGCCCAATAGGACCTTTGGTACTAGATGCAATTCAAACAAAACAAAAAAAAATTATTTAGAAGTGTAGTTGGAGAAAAGTATCTCCACTTTTCCACTTGTATGCTCGAAAAGTTATTTGACGTAAAAATGAATAAAGAAAACCTGCTGGAAAGTTTTTTTTCAATTAAAAGCCAACAGGATCAGCCCCTAATTTAATTAGATGGTTGGCTCGATATTGTCTGGCTGTACCGCCTCGGAGAGATGCGGGAGTTTCCTAGATAATAATGTGTTATATGCAGAAAGTATGTTTAATATTGAAACTCAACTTCTACCAATGTTTAAATATCCTGCATATAGTCAAAGTTTATCCATACAGGCTACAGTTTTGAACTATGATCAAATATCTACATATAGTTCTTATATTTTGGGTCCGTTTATACAGTAAATTTCAATTGCGGAGTAACTCCTGCTCACACACAAGAAGGAAATCCTTCACGAGACTTGAAATCTTTGTTTTAGTGGAGTAAGTCTTTTTTCTTTACTTTGTTTGTGGACGAAATTCTGATTTTCAACGAATTTAAACACTATGATTTCCGTGAGCTTGCCTCATACGCCGGAGGTCAATTCCTGGTCGGCGCATTCATTTGTGTGATGAACACAGATGTTTGCTCTCGGGTCATGGTTGATTAAACGTCATCGTGTACGGGGACCATCCATAACACAAACTCTGCTTACTTTAAGGTCGTATAGTTATTATGTTTCTCCGGGGGTTTTTATTTTATTTAATTTTTTATCTGCCATTGGTAGTTTCCTGCCGCAAATATATTACACATGAAGCTGAACCCTGCAAATTTTCAATAAGTAGAGCTGACTAATTATTGTACTTATTAATAATAATATTAATTTATTGTACCAAATAAAGTATTGCATGTTACATTTGCATAGTTACAATGTGTGTCGTTAAAATTGTTTTTTTTTTATTGAAAAAGGATTAGACGTTTATCTTCTATCTCACCTGATAGAAAGTGACGATGAAGACGAATGAGTTACACGTCTATCCACGAGATACCTATTCAATATATGTATCTGCTGCTGAACTAGGCTTTAGGAAAATCTGGATTTCAGCACACAGCGCCTCTAGCCTCGGTGTTTTACATAACATTTTTGTAACAAATCAGTTCGAGATTCTCTACAGTTTACTTCGAGCTTTTCTTCAAGTTTCGCTTTCGTAAATTTATGCAACTGTTTTTGTTTCAGGTAAAACTAAAAGTGAAATGGCCTGTTTCTGCAGAGAAGGTGACCTAAAACTTAGCGTGCAGATGCTACACTCTAACCAACTCGCACACTAGGGTAACGTTCAAGTCAAGTAGGTACTGTACAAAGTTCGGAGAAAGAAAAGTACAGGTTCCAGTGAACGCGTTATGATAACAAATACTTTATGAGGTCAAAGAAAAAGCTTTTTCGTATTTTACAAACAAAATAAAATTTATAGTATACTTAAATTTCATTGGATATGTTTATGGGCTATTTTGTTCATAAACTTGTTGTCATCTCGTAATTACTGACATGACGCCATTACTCCTTTGAGACTCCTGATTAAAAAGCTGCTATAGGAAGTTTTGACAGTCCTCTCTTGATGTAAACCTAAAGAATTTTGAAGTGACCGTAACAAGTGGAAATCTGAAGGAGCCCAGAGCTGTATCTTGGATGCAGTACATACCTGAAAATGAAAAAAAAAATGTAGAAGCAGGTACATTATTTGGAATTACTCTTTCAGGATTGTATAATTAGGTAGCATTTAGAACTTCACAATCAATGGTCCAAGAACCATGACAGATTAACCATGATAACAGTTTGTATTCTATATAATACCGTTAACTCCTTATTTGTGTCAAAGAGCGTATTCGTAAAATTCAAAGTATTTTATCTCTTTTCACTCCTTTAGGGGTTTAATTTTATCATGTATTTCTGAGCCAATTTTCAACTTTCCGGGTCCATTTATCCATAGTTTGGGCTATTTGTTGATGGATCACTTAGGACCAAATCTTTCATTAATATTCAAATTGTGATTATTATATTATAGGTCAGCTATCAAAATAAAAAAGTTCACAGAAAAATAACGTTTCTGTGAAAACGTGAGGCCACCCCACATTTTAGATTTTCGTACAAATAATTAAATAGTATTATCTCTTAAAGTAAACAAATTGTATAATGTGCAGTGGCAGGCATTTAGTAATTTTTTAGTTATTTATTTTAATTCTAATGTTATACAGTCTGAACATTAAGATGTTTTACATATAACTTAATTAATCCAAATTTTACACTATGTAATAGTTTGTCTGTATATTATCGAAGCGTGCAAAATATTACCTAAAACTTGTAATGGTAATGAATTTAAATCCCTTAGTTGTTTCGTAGGAAATCGAGCAGGGGAGTGAAAGCTGAAGTACTGAGTAAAGCACAACAATTTATTATTCTATTAGAAACATTATCAAAGTAACTACAAAAGTCACGTTCATTGCTGTCATCAGAGACTCCACTTCAGTAAAGAGACATTTTACGACTCGCAGCTACGGTGCCCAAGATTATGGCGCCCAGCGAGGGACCAAGCATTAAAGCTATTTATTATTTTAGTCAACGAAACATTTATTAAAGTGCCCAAAACCATTAATAACTTTAACTGTTTCGATGTTTAGGACAAACGACAGGACGTTCATAACGCAAGGCAATTTCATAAGTAGCTGAAATATTGTTTTACGCCTGCAGAAGCTTTTTGATAAATAATGCAATTTTATTTAATAAGTACCTTTTTTGTAGTTAATGAAGAGGATATTTTTGTATACATATCTGATCGGTCTTTATAACATATTTTACTTTGTATTTTCATATTTTTCGGTTCCTCGAGCGTATCTGCAGGATGGCATCTCTAGGAAGTAAATAGAACACATCAAATTAGCTTACTCTGTTTTATTACTCAAGCACCTCTAAAACCTTTTTAGTGCTCGGTACGTAAACGTTTACCAGCGAAAAAGGCTCTTAAGTCCTTCTAATAAAAGTTCTTTTACTTCTGTTTAATAAAGACTTCGAAACCAACGATGTAAGGGAATGTTATGATTTTCTGTATACTCGTCTAATTTCACGGCGCATTTATTATTCACGTTTACGAGTAGTGCTTCTGTTGTGACGTACGACTAAAATACACAAACATATTCTAAGTTGATGTTGTTTCATGTTAGTTTACTTTAGGTTATGAAGTTAACTTATAGTATTGATAAGAAATTCGTAAGTTTGTAATAGAAAGTTGCATTTGAAAGAGCGGGTTATTCCATAACCACGATTGTTGTTGATTCAGTCTTAATAATTTAGAAATTCCTTTTAAAAATTATTTTAAATTCGATTTCGCTTTGAATTATTCCGTGGCATCCTTCGTGTCCGTGGACATCTCATAGCATATGTGTTATTGATAAGTACTGTTCATTTAGTTTTAAATCTTATTTTATTACGCTTTGATTGGCGGAATTGCACCTAACCTACCAAGTTTGGTAAGTCTGCAAATGTATGAGGCACTTCACTTAAATAAATTGAAAAACGTGACGATTCCTGACAAGCCACTTCACTCGATGGATGTGAATATACGATTTTTATTGACTTTTCCTAAACTACCAACTTGTGTGGTCATGCATTTCCAATACAGATATGTCCAATATGGATAGTGAATTGCGCAAAATCTATTCTATCTGGATTTTAAATAAAAATTGTAGGTCTAAAAACGCTTACTGTTTATTTTCGAATAAGTTTAGTACTCTTTGTGGCGCAATATCCTTTCCTGTTTCTATTTTAAATTGACTTAAAACAAGAACGTAACTTCTGAGTTCGGTTATTCGGCAAACTGGAATGTGGCACAGTACCTAAAAATAATAATAGTTTTATTCGAATTCTGTTATTATGCATGTTCTCTTATACAGGGTGGAATTTATAACGCTAGTTGAAAGGAATGTTCTCCAAATACTAAGGATAGCCTGCTGAATAAAGAAACATTACTTACCTAACTTTTAAATAGAAGTAAAACTGCATTTAATATTATTTGAAAGTGCTCTTGCTACGGCCTCCGGAATGGAACCAGTAAAACACCGAACAAATAAACCCTGTATTTTATGACAACAATCAATACCGTTAAGTCATAAGGATTAAATCTCTCTAATAAACAGAATGATTAGAATGATTTAAGACTAGGAAATCTTAACATTTATATTTAAGAAAAATAACAAGGTCAAGGGTGAAAATTACTTATTTTAATAACTGACCTCTTTGAATAATTCAATTTAATACGTATTATTTTTTTCGGATTATAGCCATTTTGAATCCAGGGTGGTGGCAACCGTATTTAATATCGTTGTATGCAGTTTTGCTTTTTTTTACCTTAGCATAAAACTTGTTACCTCCAGTATGAAGAGTACTTTTCATCAAAGTGGCATTACAAGATTCCATATATTTATCATTATTAATATTTTCCTAAATTTCCTAAAATCATCAATCAGTCGCACGTCCACCTCAGTGCAAACTCCGTACGTTAACCCCCTCTCCGCCGTACGGGACGTAATTATCAACTGACATACTGTCCTTGAAATGTCCCGCTGAAGTGACTCAAGTGAACTTTGCTCATTATCAACTTCATCACTAATTCATGATGCTTTGTAACATTGGGGTACTCAGCTCCAGTTTTATGAGCCTTTTTATTTATACTCTGTGTTTAGGGTTTTCCTGTGCAAAGTTTTATTTACTTATTTTTTAAAGGCAAAATTACAAAACAATAGCTTGACATAGTTTTAAAATTTCAATGAAAAAATTTCGCAGTTATAACTACAGATACAATTTTAAAACATATATTTCTTATCACAAACTGGTTTGTATACAATTACGGAACGAGCCAGTTACATTGCTGATCATCAAAATATACCGCAGATTACAAACAAATTTCCGAACTTCCGCACTTTTTGGGTGTCTTAGAACATTCAAAATATTCGAAACTTATTACGATATCATGCAATCCAATTACGTTAAGTACGGTCCGCGGTTGCCAAATGCTTGCCAGCTAATATCCTGAGGTCCAGGAGACCATTAATCTTGTGTGACGAAGCGGATGCGGCGGGAAGGTAAGGGTTAAATCTACGTGTGTAGAACATTTATAACTATTTTGTTCCGTCTGAGAGTAGTGGAGTTGTAGTGTATCTCAAAGTTTATGTGAGAGTTGCTTTTACTAATTACTACATTGAGCTTTAGTATAAAAAAAACAAGTTCTTATAAGTTTTTGGAAGGTTTTATATTTAGTTTTTACATAGTTAAAGTTCAGATTGAAGAGCATTCTGTTAGCACTTCATTTTTAAAATTCTTACGTATTTTTCAAATTTATCATATCCGTTTCCACCTCCTTGATTTAGTGGCTTAGGTGCTTGGGCTTCTAATACTAAATGAACTTCTCAAATTCAATTTCAAATAAAATAAGTTTACTTCAAACTCTAATAACGGGTCCAATGCATGTGTAAAAGTTAGCAGTGGATTGTAGTGCAATGATTTTCGTTTGTGGTAGAATTATAATCACAGAAAAAATATTTTAGCACTTGAAATTAGTACTGACATTAGTATTGACATTTTTCGATACTAAATTTACTATGTTTATTCAATTTCAAAGAAAATCTGATTACTACAGACGCTGGAAATGGCTGAATTGCATGTGTAAAGGTTAGTAGTGGATTAAAGTGCAATGTTTTTCGTTTGAAGTAGAATAATAATCACAGATTCGTGTTTATTACAGCTAGTGATTATTATTGTACTACAAACGAAAAACATTGCACTACAATCCTTTACTAACGTTTCCTTGCATAAAACAACAAAAAAATATAAATGAATTTTTTTTGTACTTTAATTTTTTTTGGCTCTACTACAAACTAAAATAACTTCACTACTATCTACTATTAACCAATATCTTTCAAAAATACCATCAGGAGAGCCATTTTGCAAAAGTCGGGAGATAAGTTCACTTAACCGCTTGGGCTTGAACCAATACAGAAAATAATTTATTGTTAATTCATTTCCTTGCTGGTTTTAACTCCAGTAATGAATTAAGATTTAACGAATTTTAAAGAATTAACCTCAGCCAAAACATGGATTTAATATATGAACTGAATTTTTCCTAATCAGCAATAACAGCGCTTTTTTTTAAATCTTTTACATAAAAATAATCAAATCAAAAAGGATAAACCTTTTTTTTATCTAAAGACTTAAGAACAAAAGTTAATTACTTAATCTACCAATGGGGTATTAGAAAAGAGGAAGTAGGAGCTGTCCGATTTCCAAGGCAATATAACTGTCTGATAACAAAGTACTTTACTGCAGTTTTATTTGTTTCCTCTCGGAATCTGTATCCGAATACAGGGGCGCGAGGCAATCGTAAATTGGACTGTTCCAGATTGCAGATAGACTGCGAGGAGTTCGCAAACGACTAATTTAGATTTAAGAATGAAAAACTATGACAAGACATAAGTGTCTTGTCATAGTTTGCGAGTTTCGAGTTTGTTGTAATGATACAATAGGGCAGAAGATAACCGGTAAAACCAATTCTAGTAAATATAAATATGAAAAATAATGGTCAGACTCCGGGAAATAATTGACGACATTAACATTTTCAGTAAAATAAGTACATCTACAAAAGAAATGTGTACAGAACCCTTTTAAAAACCACAGCTTTTTCCCGCGGATTTTTAAATTTTAACGTTTTTGAGTAAAAAGCTTTTAGCGCACTGCGTAGGTAAATACCATGTAAATTCGAATGGTTGTAGTTTGTGACAGCGCGTTGAATGTTGCGAGTATTTTTATGCACAGTCGTGCAAACTCGTGCCCTTGCATAATTAACTTTGAACACATTTGTAGGAAATTTGTGGCCACATAGACAGAGTGCGCAAATTTGTTCATGTTATCAATAACAGCAACAGTATGAAAGACTAAGCTTTGATAATTTTATTATTATTTACTTTTTAAGGAATCAAAAAGCCAGTGATAGCGTTTTGGTTCCTAATCTCGCCTGTGATCTGAACCGTGAAGTTTTTTTTATCCTAACCGTGATCTGTTTCCACGCCCACACAATCAACAAAACATCAGCAAATGCAAATACTTTCCTAAGCGCGGTAACCGTGCGTTGACATTGTAAGGGGTATTAAAAGTGGTTTTTAAAAATCATGCGTCTTTAGGAAACATACCCGTCAAACTGGACATCATTCCTTTTTGATATTTTTGAAGAAAATGTTTTTTCAAATGTCTCATTAAGTAATGTACAAAATATTTACAAATAGTGTTAATCAACCTTTCTCGTCAATCGCTTTTTATATTTGTGCAACCCGCATCGAAATCCGTTGCGTAGTTTTAAAGGAGAACGTACAAACAGACAGAGGGAACAAGGAACTTTTTTTCATACTAATTAGTATGAAAAAAAGTAAAGAAGTGATAAAGCCCCTGTAAGATTGCACGTCACTAGCCCTGCTTTGCTCATTGGCTACTACTTTGTAAGGGTTTAGTACCGTATTCGATGTCTTATAAATTTAACATTACAACCAATTAAGGGATTATTTCAAAAAAATTAAAAAGTTCATAAGAATTGCGTCAGGATATAAGACTGATAAAATTATTGTTGATCCAGGATCAACAATAATTCTATCAGTCATGTTAGGATATTTTATTTTATTTTATTATAGTTTTGATTTTGCATTAAATTTCCGACAATACCTCGTTACCCTCTTAGTTATTCATGTGTATGCATAGTTTAAAAGTATTATTTCAACTTTGGAACAAACAAACTTACTATGTACTAATATATAGTATATACTAATATGTGAGGATACTAAGTTATATCCAAGTGAATATATTTATATTAATTTGCAGTGTATTATCTGAATGACACTACTTACGTAAACTTTGAGTAATTTTTTTTTGTCTTACTATATAACAGCAAATCAACCTCCTACAGAACCGAGCTTGGTGCTCATACCGCTATTACGTAATTAACTTAGTGACAGCAAATTACTTGATTGGCGTTTGTATATCACAAGCCTGCTTAAGGGCAACTTCCTGGAAGTTGAGTAATCTTGTTATTGGCGTTTCAGACGAGGTGTTTTGGTGTCAATTACGTAAGTGTGGCCCGTGGTGGCTTGAGTTTATCTACTGTTTGAATCGTTTAGTTAGAACATTGTATAATTAAGTAGCAGTGACTGGGTAAATTATCATACACACATGTCTTTTTTCGCCTTTATTACTTCTACATTTTGGGTTTATCTTCAATAATGCTACGGGCTTTTACCAAGTGAACAATATTATTTGCATTATTAAATTTAAAGTTTGGTATGAGTATATTATCAAATGTGATAGACCCCCATACCAGTTGTAACCCCTATATTGTTAGAGCTGTAAATCATTTCTTACGAGTCTTCGAGTCTTAAGAATTATAGATTTTTGAATCAATATGTATATGTTTATGAAAGATTTAATTTATTAAAGCCGGTGAATACATTTCGAACAACTCCTGTAGTCGACATAACAATTGGAACTATTTATATGAATACGTGGACACTTTATCCACATGTTCCATAAAAAACATTTTCATCAAAAACAATTTCAGGCAACAGAAAAATATTGCGTAATCTTTTAACTACATCTTTAGTTCCGTGTATTGAGTGACTTTTCCATTAATTTTTTAAATATATTTTGCGTGTTCGGAATATTTACAATAACTAAATATGTTGTAACTGTATCTTGTAATACAATATCAGGTCTTTAAAATTAATACTTTTGTCAGTTTTTCACAATTTTCTAATGTATTTTTAGAATGTACCGAACAATTGTTGCAAATATGTCTTTCCAAGAAAATAACCTTTGTTAGTAGTGTAAGTAAGTAGCAATATTTCAAAAGCAAAAATTCACCATTCTAAAAACATTGGGCTAGAAACAAAACTGAAGCTTAATAAACCAAACATGAACGTATCTCATTACTGATTCTTTGTACCGCCTCTTTGTTTCATTTGTTTGTTCAATCTCTCGGAACACTGAATTATTTATTTTTCATACGGAACTGAGATAACAAAAGTATCAGAAGCATTTTAACGGATCGATGATGTCTAAACACTTCGTTATATTGTTGAGACAATACAAGTACAGAATAATCATGAAATCATACACAAAAGTACAATCCGTCAAATAACAAATGAGTACTAACGAATTCGGGACGTATCTGAACTTCTTGTGGACAAGTTTGTACATTTTTACAAAAAAACTTAAATAATAATTAGTATGATACTAACACAGAAAGTCACAAAATCCAATCGATTTATTTAGAAAATTGACAAGAAAATATGATTCGAAATGTTTCAGAAAGAAACAGCGAAACGTTTTACTTTCTCTGCGCACTACGGTACACTCCGTAGTCCAGTTAAGCGTTCTTGTAGGAGTGCCTTTGAGAAATTGTAAATGTAGCATGAAGATGGCTGAAAAGGGTTGGGACGCGTTCCAGAATAAGCACACATTAGAATGAATAGTTTATGTATTGTATGCCAGTTTCGGAAACTTTTACAGCGTAAAATTTATTGATTGAACTTGGTATATAAGAAAAGGCCTTTATTTTGTTATTTTGAGAGGCGAGCTCAAACTTTGTCGAGGTATTTGGTTGTAACCGTAATGATGGAACTTTCATAATATACCTCAATTGTTTATCTTACATAAACTGTTTTTTTTTTTAATTTTTTAAGTCTAATAAGTTTTAATTACATGTTTCTATATATAAAAACGTTATCTGTGAATTTTTTCTTTCACAATTTTTCAAAAAATTTGGTGTGAGAAAATAAGACACTTGAATTTGAATCTTGTGAAATTTATTTGCTGCTGATATTTGCTTGTAATAATTTCTCACCTTTAGCAGCGCTCTCTACTCGTAAAATCATCTCAAGCAGCTTCATTTTCATACCCTATTTTCGAATGCGGTATGCTTTTATTCGGGCACTGTAGAACGCAGACGCAAATTTCGAATGTTTATATGTCATTGATATCACAATTCGCCATCAAACAATTCAGTTTCCAGCAGCGTCGTTTGATCTGTTTTGTTAATTAAACCGACGACTGCAGGGCTGTCACTTACAACCACGGTTTGATAGAGATGTTTTAAAAATGTTACGAAATATTTATTTAACTCAGTGATAATGCTGATTGGCTGACAGACAACCCACAGCCTAAATTACTATACCTTTAAACACGAATCTCTGTACAAGGGTTTCTTACGGGTGCATTCCACTAAGAAAAGATCTTTAAATTCGTGTTGAAAATTGAGTATTACAAATACATTTTTGCAAGGCGAATGCAAAAATCATGGCGCTGACTCAGGTTTTTGGAACAAATCAAATGATTCGAGTATGCCGAATAAGTTCGTTGTTAACAGCATCTGACGAAATGGATTAGACAAAGAAACGGTACTTTTCGGCATGAAACTAATGAACGTAATCAAGAACGAGGTCAGCTAGCAATTTTCTGCTAGCTACTCCAAGTCACACTTCCCATTGTTATCAGCATTCATTCACGGTTAAAGCCACTTCACTCTGGAATTCAATTCCTGTATCATTGCATTCTTCAAAAACTATCGATTCCTTTAAAGTGCGAATCAAAAACCACTATGTCACACTTTAGTTGATTAAAAATATTTATTTTATAGCACATGTATGTAGGTATTCTTTTTTATGTATATATGTGTTATTTATGTATGTATGTATATTTATGTACATGTATGTTTATCCACATTAGTTATTGAACTTAATCCTTATTACAGTTATTTATTTAAATTTGTCGCAATGCCCATCAGAACCCTGTCATTATTATATCTCTTTCACCTATTAGGTTGCCTGGAACAGATTGCTATTTAGTAATAAGGCCGCCTAAATTGTCTCATGCTTGTGTTATTTTGTTATTATTATAATTTTTTTTACATGTTTGTTTATGATGGCAATAAAGAATTATTGTATTGTATTGCACTATACGATTTTCAGATTCGTATCAAGTTCATTGATACGCAAGATATTCCGCTACAATTTAGTTACATCGTGACAATAATGTTTTATTTATATAATACTTTTATTTGGAAGACAGCGAGCATCCCTAACAGCAGTATGAATTCGGGTACATCCGCACACGGCTCGTAATTGACTGGGGATAGCTTCATGCTGCAATGTGCTTATGAAATTCATTTACTGACTGCATACCACATACCGGTACATTCAGGTACATAATTGTAGTGCTGAAGCTTTACAACGAACGAGGCAAATATTTAGCAGACCGAAGTTCCTTATCGCAGTTGCATTCGAGATACTTGGTATTAGACAGCTAAGCTAAAAAAAGCGAGACTGTAAGCGTAACGTCCACCGATGATGCGGTCATCGATGAACTGTATACCTACATTTTATTTTTATTCTTGAATTAGTTTCAGGACACCAATAGTTGTTGTAAGTATTCCGTGATAAAATTGTATAACTTCGTTTTTAGTATACAGTGCTTCGGAGGGCACGTTATGCCGTCTGTCCCGGTTGTGGGCGGAAGATAACAGTCGTGAAGCCACGTCAAAGGTCTTACGGAGTTTTTAAATGCGGCGTGGTCAACTCTGGCACCAGAGGTCGCCACTCCCTCACGCGATTACAAGAAGGATACAGATTATCACAACTTGGCAATTTAACATGTTTGAACCCCGAAAACACTTCTTACTAAGGTGAAATTTGACCTATCCCTTATGTTTAGATTAGGTAATGGTTGATAATCCGTGCTGAGACTATAATTTTTAACTGGTCTTTTAATCATTTAATATTAAAGTCAATAGCCAGATCTAGTACATTGTGCACTTCAAAGGCTTCCAACTGTACTTAGATAGCATATTGCATATTAATGAATAATACCCAGTTCGCGATGCAATATCCTTTGCAATTATAGTTTATTCCCGACTGGGTACTCTTGGCTACAAATTTTAACCATGTGCATATTAGGAATTTTTTTATAAAGCATTTATAAAAAAATCTTATCATTAAAAATCTGAAATCAAACTTAACTCACCCCTTTATTTTATGTTGTTTCCTAGAGTATCTTAAACATGCTCATAGATTATTAACTCTACTTCTTTATTAAAATTTCTACAACTATAAAATTTGTATATTATGTGACATAGTGTTTGTGTGTACTAACGATGTATATTTTTATATTTACAATTTGCGTTTTGCGAGGATATACCTCGCAAAACGTTTTATATCGATATTTCCCTAATGTCATACAAATGATCCATTTCCAAGCCAATTTAAAATTTTATACTATCGCAATATAAAATGGCATCAGGTGCTATTATAGAATTTATCCCATAAATAAGGGACCTTATAATATCGCCCTCTTTTTCAATTTAGCATGGGCAGGTATTCCAGTTGCTGCAAAACTCTTTGGGGTTTGACGTGTCTGACAGCGGGTTAAGTTTATACCAATAATTATTCTTATGTGGGTATAATCTTCGTGCACGAAAATCAATGGATGTATTAAACATTACCATTTTTGAAAAATTTTATCGAAGTTTTAATTTGTTGAAGTGAATAAGGTTGTAAGTAAATTATATGAGAAGATATTCATAACCTGATCGAAGGATAAGACGGCGAAGGAAGTCTCCAAGTTCCGTTTAATTAATAACTGCCGTATAGTGTCACCAAGACTAGCTCTAAGACGATCATTTCACTACAATTTTATCACTTCCATTAATGTGTTCCCTAACGTTGCTGTGATAAATGCCTAAATACACCATAAAAAGCTGGCGTATCCCCGCTCACAATGCCATGGGCGCCTTACCAAAACGCCGCATATTTTCTTTAAATTAAACGAATTTCTTCTCTTGTTATCCCATTTGAGTTATGAAAGCCAAGGAGAAGGTATTTTGTTCGTAAATTAGGAAAAAATAACATTTTATATTCAAGTATTGTTTCTCTTTGTGTCGCTGTATGATTGATGTTCCTCTTTATTCAATATTGAATGTATCATTCAATGTGTGTTCCAAGGTTTTGTAACTACAAATCGATAAGTACTTGTTTGAATCACTTTCATGTTTTCTCAATATCAAGAGCAAAATGGGAATGGCTAAAAAATATCCGCTGTGTAAATTCGTCTACTTAATAGATTATTATTTCTTTATTGTATTTGTGTCCATGCCGAGTTCAATACAATACTTCATGCTACATTTAAGTATCGTTGAAGTGAACATCTAAAGTATTCATTCGAACCGCAATAAAAATAAAAGATTAGACAACCCAAATAAAATTTCGCAAAAAGCTCGATAAAATCTTGAACGAAAAAATTAAATTATGTTCCTATGAGGAAAGTACTTAAGCCTCATAAAAGGAGGCGCGCATTGAATACAAAAGCGGGAGTGTGAAAAGGCCTGCGAAGCGTGCTGCGAACGCACCCTCGCCGGAGAAGGCCGTATTTGTAGTCGGCTGTGCAGTTATTATGCTCATTGATATCCTGATTCTAAGGTACGCAGTTTTGTTGAATTTAATCCAACAAAGATTTTTAATTTCAGAACTAAGCTCAGTTTTGGAGTAATAAGCGGAAATTCCTTCAACTCAGCTCAATAATGAAATGAATCGGACCTCATAGTACCGGTGTTACAAAATCTAAGTTTCTTGCCTGTGTGTGGAATGCTTGCTAGTAAACCAAAGTAATACTAAGTATTACGTAATGCCATTCGAAAATTAGATCGAATGTATGCGCTTTATTGTAGCTTTATAAAACTACCTAATTAAAAACTCAATCTAAGAAGTTACTTTACTCTTAGTTAATGCTTCATAGGCTCTTTTTAAATAAAGTATTCTTTAGAATGATTCTTTAATAGAAAATGTCAATCTTTAAGCTTTTAAATAAATAAAAACACATGTAATATTCGTACAAAGGACGACGAAGACGTTCTGGTTGGAAAACACAAGCATTACCGTCTCCCAGGTTTATAGCCCTAATATTATTTTACAAGATTACTTAAACAATTCCAGCTGCTTTCTCTACCTGAAGCTTGCAGTTATCTCGTGAATTATTCCCGAGTGTAATTCTGCGTAAAATGGAGGATACTTTAAGTCACTGCTTTAGTAATGTTGGTAATTTATATTACGTTATATTTCCTTCAGTATCAAGGTTCATTAAGTACTATTATTATGTGTTTTATGGAAATCAGCCGTTGTTACTATGTAATAACTATTTCTGCCAATTTCAAGTATTAATATAATAAAATAAGTATTACACGTATGCATCGAAATATGAATTCAACTTACTCAAAATTTCATCAAACATGTATTGAGAAAGTTTTTATTTCTTCAGATAATTATTTTTGTAGGAATTCATTATTCATGCGCCATTTCTTGTAATCCGACGAAACATGCGTTTGCCGTTCGATAAGTAAAAAAGTAACTGATATACACAGAGTAAGAAAACTTTGCATAACTTTCTCTGTTTTGTCGTCAAAAGAGTCTATAGAGAAAATAGTACAAAATATTAATTTTTTTAAAAGGCTAAAACATAAAAATCAAATCCTGAAAAAGTTGGATTTCAGTCTAGTTTGTCGCAGTTTTCGATACACTTGTGTTGTTACAAAAGTAATAATTTTTACTTTTTATAACTAACAAAGATATAACTAATGAAATTAAACAGAAATATTATTCAAGTCCATTTAAAAATACTTCTAAAAATCATTTTAAAAATGTCTAAAATTTATATAAAATCTAATGCACGCGCTGCTTGTATTTCAAAACTCATTCTCGCTCCGATCGCCGCCCGGTACGGACGTGCAAGACCCCGTTCTCCGTTGATCGGTCCCTTCCCGATATTCCGTGGCGCTCAGTCTACTGACGTCACAGTTTAGCGTGTTGGTTCCGTGCTACGGTTTCCAAGGTTTTTCTACCCCTCTGAGTGCTATCGAAGTGTGATTTTTCTTTGTGACTAAGCCCCTTAGTCTTCAAAGTGCTATGCTAAGTTGTGTTGTGTTTGTGCTGAGTGCAGTGTTGTGCCCAGCGTAAGTAGTCTGGTTTCAGTACAAAGGATACATAACGGTGACAACGAATTTGTACTGAACCAGTCCTTTTATTTTTATTTTATTTCTCTTCTCTATTTTAATTTATTTTTCTCCTATTTTCATATTTATTTTTATCATATCTGTGTATTTTCGTGTGTATTTGTCCTTTCTGTCGGTAAAGGTTGACCCTAACGAGGTCAACTCTTTACTTGCGTAACCTTTTTTTTTAGGTTTCTAGGTAGCGGCCTTCGGCGAACAAGGTTAGTTTTTAAGGTTATTTGCCCCAGCCCCCCTACCGCAGGTAGGGAGGTTAGCCACTAGGGTTCGCTAGGTTTATTTTAGGGAACTCTAGGCATCTTTTATATACTTAAATATTAAATTTCTTAGTATTCATACCAACCCCTCCCATGGATTCGCAAAGCGTAATTAACTTCGCGAAAGCGTTCGCCCAAACGCTAGCCGCGTCGGGCGTCTCAATCTCTGACGAGGTATTCACGCAGGCCTTATCTGCGCTTAACGCGTCCCCGGTCCCCGACCTCTCGCGTGTCGCGGCGTAAGCGTACCGCTCCCGGGAGCGACTCCGATTCCGACTCCGCGTCCGACCCGTCGTCGGGCGCCGCTACTATAACCGGCTCTCCTGAGCCCGCGTTTCAATTAGTCGCCAAACGCTCTAAGAAGCGTTCTAAGAAAGCAACGGTGTCTTCAACACCCGAGCCCACCCCGGTGTCTTCAACACCTGCCCCCGCGCCGTTAATGTCACTACAAGTGACCGCGAATACGTCGGCTCCGTCCAAGCCAGCAACGCGCTGCGCTCCCGTCCCACCTAAGCCTCAGCTTCCTCCGCCCGTCTTCCTCCGCGAGAAAGCGCGCTGGACCGCGGTTTCTAACTTGTGCAAAGAGCACAAAATCAATTATCTCACGGCGAATAACGCAGGCGATACTATTAAAATCCAAGTCGCGACTATCGACGACTTCCGCGCGTTAACTCTCGCTTAAACAAATCGCGTACCATACTTACGCCCTCCCAGAGGGGCGTAAGATCCGCGCAGTATTACGGGGCGTCCCGTTTGAGCTCGAAAACGATGAAATCCTCGAGGACCTTAAGTCCCAGGGTTTCCCGGCTGAAGAAGTACACAAGATGCACTCCAACCGCGGTAGGCGTTTTCCGTTAGCATTAGTTATTTTATCTCATACTCCCAACTCGAGGGAGATCTTCAGAGAGGCTCGCACAATCTGTGGACTCTCGAATATCTCTGTTGAGCGTCCCAATCCTCGCGGGCACCCCGGGCAATGCCACCGCTGCCAGCTGTATGGCCACGCAGCGGCCAATTGCTCAGCCCCTCCCAGATGCGTTAAGTGCCTAGATCCCTATATTACGAAGGAGTGCACTCGCACTCCCGACTCCACTTCCCCCCTGAATGTGTGCTGTGCGGCCAGTCTGGCCACACAGCTAACTACAGGGGTTGTCCGCGCGCTCCGCTACAAAGAGGGTCGCGCCTAAACCGGCGCCGCCGCTCACTCCTGCCAACTTCCCGCCGCTGCACAACCGGGGTCCCCCGGAAGCAAAGCCCGTGCAGCCGACACCTACTCCGGCTCTGTCCTGGAGACAGCGTCCGGCCGCTCCAGCTGCACCTTCCCGTCCTATCTCAGCTCCCGTAGCTCCTGAAGGCCCGCGTTCCGCTCCGTCGTCTCCACCTCAGTCGTCGTTGGCTGAGGACATGAAGACCGTGTTTGACTTCATTCAAAAAGTCGACATTAAGGAAATCTCCGTACTCGCACGCAAACTGCGAGCCGCCCGCTCTCCTCAAGAGCGTCTATATGCGTTAGCCGAGCATCACTCGCTACTAAGCTCTTTATAAATTCCATTTTTCGTATAAACTAAATAAATAAATAGAATGTCTAGACCCGCAAATCCCGCGTCCTGTCGTATCAAACCCAAGGGCTTATCCCTAGTTTCCTTTAACGTTCGTAGCCTTAATACTAACCTCCCTGAGCTCAAACTGTTCCTTCAGAACAACGAGCCAGACTTATTGCTTCTTCAAGAGACGTGGCTATCTCCAAACCGCTCCAGGGGATTCGCTATTCCCAAGTACGCGTTTATTCGTAACGACAGGCCCAACTCCGACGGTTTCGGCGACACTGTTATTAATTACAAAAGAGGATTCCATTGCTGTCCTCTCCCTACCCCTCCTCTCCTCAACATGGAAGCCACTGTGTGTAGATTGGCTATGACTGGTCATCCGACCATCATCATAGCTTCAGTCTACATACCTAGTGGCACCAGACCAATCCGCAGTGACTTTGAGGCCATTCTCGCCCTCGGCCATTCAGTCATTATGTTCGGAGACTTTAACTCCAAACATACTGACTGGACGTGCCTATCAACCAATACCAGTGGTATCGCTCTCCTCGACATCACAAAACTCACTAGACTTAGATGTCATCTCTCCCATCACTCCCACTCTTTATCCCGACAACCCAAACCACTCTCCTGACATCCTCGATTTTGCAATTGTCAAGCGAATCAACCTCGACCTCAGGTCTATCGAACCGCTCGATGACCTAGGCTCTGACCACCGTCCACCGTCTCCCTCGTGCTAGGACCGCCTAACGATAACGTCACATCTCCTAAGACCTTTACCGATTGGAAAGGCTTTAAAAATACGTTAGTTTCAGCCTTAGAGGCCCCAAACTCTCCGCTCGCGATCTCGCCCGATCAAATAGATAGTCCGGATAAAATAGATTCATTAGTCAATTCTCTCACTGATGCTATCAACTCAGCCATCAGTGACAACGAAAAGGTTGCTAAGCAAGGTAAACCCACGCTTCCCTTAGCCGTTAGCAATCTTATTAAAGCTAAGAACGCGGCTCTCCGGAGAGCCAAGAAATATCCCACGCCCGCCTTAGATAGATTAGCTGCGAATCAGCTACAACGTCAAGTTAGGTCTTGCCTCGCAGAACTCCGAGACGTTCACATGAACGATCTCATGGCGAATATCTCTCCGTCCCACCAAGCGTACTATAGTATGGCCCGAGCCTTACGCGTAGACACCGCCTCTCACGTTCCTCCTCTAACTCGTCCCGATGGCACTACTGCCTTCGAAGTCGAATAGAAAGCCAAATTTCTCGCTGACAGCATTGCCGCACAATGCTCGCCCAGCGCGCAACCTGCTTATCCCTCACACATCCAGGCGGTGGAGGACGAAGTCCTTCGCAGAGAGTCTCTCCCCATCACCGCCTACCCCGTCACAGTCTCTAATGACGAAATCTCGCTTCTCATTAGAAACCAAAAGGCTCCGGGTGCGGATGGAATTTCCAACCACGCACTTAAGCACCTGCCTCAACAGGTGCTTACCTTGTTAGCTATCATTTTCAATGCCTGCTTCGACCATAGCTACATTCCAAAAGCTTGGAAAGAAGCAACAGTTATAAGCATTCCCAAGCCGGGTAAACCTCTGAATATCCCGGCTAATCACAGACCCATCAGCCTCCTCAAGGCAATGTCTAAACTTCTCGAGAGAGTCATACTCTCTCGAATGCGGAACCATCTGTTTCCAACGGATGGCGATCCTCTCATTATTCCCCATCAGTTCGGCTTTCGCGCTAAGCACTCCTGCCCTCAGCAAGTCCATCGAATCGTCGAGTACATACTTGACGGTTTCTATCCGCGTCGTTATAAAACAGTCGCGGTTTTCTTTGACGTAGCCAAGGCTTTCGATAAATCTGGCACAGCGGTCTCGTTTATAAACTCCACAAAATAGGCTTACCGGATCGTCTAGTCAGTTTAATAGCGTCGTTTCTCAAAGACCGTTCGTTTCGATTTAAACAAGAAGGCACGCTTTCCGCGCCTCGTCCCATAAAGGCTGGAGTCTCTCAAGGCTCAATCCTCGCCCCTCTGTTGTACACCGTGTACACCAACGACATTCCCATTCCGCCGAAAGGCGTCGAACTCGCCCTCTTTGCCGACGACACCGCACTCTATACCAAAGGCCACAGTGTTCCGCACCTTGTAACCAGACTCCAAAAGGCCGTAAACGCCCTTGGTGTATGGTTTCAAAAATGGCGTATCGATGTGAACCCTGAAAAGAGTTCTGCGATGCGCTTCGACCACAAACGCCGTCGTCCCGCTGGCGATCCCCACGTTCGAATGTTAGGCATTCCCATCCCCTGGAAGCGCACTACCAAATACTTAGGCGTCACCTTAGACCAGACGCTTTCCTTCAAGCCACACGTCGATAGAGTTTCGAAACTCGCCTGTCACTACTTAGTTCGCCTAAATAGCATGTTAGGTAGAAAAAGTAAAATGTCTTTCAGAAACAAACGTACATTTTACAATGTCTGCGTTGGACCCGTCATGACATATGCCTAGCCAATCTTTGCCCACGCCAAACCCTCCCTCCTGCACAAACTGCAGGTAGTTCAAAATCTCTTTTGCCGTAGGGCCACAAACGCACCGTGGTACGTGCGTAACGCGGACTTGCATAGAGATCTTGAACTGCCTACAGTACAACAACACCTCAAAACACTCTCTGAAGCGTTCTTCAAACGCTCCGAAACCCATCCAATCCTCTAGTTCGTGATTCAGTCTCATATACTACTCCTGTCTTAGATTCGAAGTTCAAAGTCGCGAGACCTAGGAATGCGCAAGCGTACTCTTCCACCAGACTGTCAGCCGATTTCGAAGCCTTTCTGGCCGCAAATTCTAATTCTAACGTAAATCCGAATTAATTCAATTTTATTTTACAATTTTTTATGATTATTTTTTTTATTATTTACTTTTCATTTTGAGCACCTTCAGTGCTATGCATTCACCTTCAGTGCTATGTAATCCCAGCGGGTGACCCCTTCTGGGCCCCGCTAGCGCGGCCTCTTTCTCCAATTGGCCGTCGCTCAGATGAAGGCTGAGTGGCAAAAAATTGCACGAGCCGACAGGGGTTTTTTTAGTGGGTAGTGCCCATTAAGAGCTAGTCCCGGATGCCTTGTAACGCGCGTGAGAGGCATGCGGAAATACATTTTTTGCCTCCTGCCCAAACGGGGAACAAAAAAAAACTGCTTGTATTTAGTACCGGCCGAGGCCTTCGAGAGTGCACAGAGACCCGATCTGCGTCCGGACCCGTTCGGACGTGTTGAAGGTCGCTCCCGGCTGCCGAGTCACGATTGTTGTCTCACGACTTCTCTCGTAGCAATACTCAAACGCCACTCTCAGATCCGTTCTGCGTCCGGCCCCGCTCGGACGTGTTCGCGATCGCTCCAGCTGTTGAGTCACGATTGTCGTCTCACGACGACAACTCGTAGCAATACTCATACGCTGTGATTCGTACAAATCTCGCTTCGTCCTCGACGACTTGAGATAGCCTCTGTAGGACTACGCTGCGGCCGGTTTCGATCGGCTGCAACTAAGTCGGTCTCGCAGCAACAACAGAGCTGAGCTTACCACGGTCGATTAAATTTGATAGTGGTTCGCAAGGCTCGGGCTGTTTTTCTGGCAGCGTACTTGACGCTTGGCGCCTGTCACGTAGTCAGAGACTCGCTCTGCGGCTGGCTCCGGCCGGTCGTAACGTAGTCAATCCCGCACTTTTAGTGCAACCCAACTTCGTCAGGTCTACGGCTGGTTTTTGTTGTCAATTTATTGACAACCCACTCCGTAGTAGACTCGCATTTGATCAGGTGGATACTTAACGGTGACAACTAAGCCTGATAGCGTTGCCCCGGTGCGCTTCCAAGGCCCTTCAGGCCAAGGAGAAACCGGCTGACCCGATCCCATTGTACTTGGGCCTTTCCCAGGGTGACGGTACAGTGCCGAATTAGGGGCACCACTTCGCGTCGTCCCCAGCCCACCTACCGCGGGAAGGGAGGTTTAGGTGCTAGGTTTGTTAGGGAACCTAGGCATATATTATATATTTATATATTACATATTGTAGTTCCAAGCCCTCCAATGGACCAAAGCGTTGTAAACTTTCTTAGGTCATTCGCCCAGGCGCTCGTTGCGTCCGGCGCCGCCATTTCCGAAGACTTAATAACGCATGCCTTACAGGCAACTATCGCGTCCCGGCCCCTCAGGCCTCAACCCCGGCCCCTCCGGCCTCCAACGTCCAGACCCCTCAGGTCTACAGCTCTCCCGCGTCTCCCGTCCCGTCCGAGATGGACTATGAATCGGTCATATCCTCTCAAGCGTCGCGTCACAAGCGTACCGCTCCCGGGAGTGTCTCCGAACCCGCGTCTGATTCGTCGTCAGATGCCGTCACCTTAACCGGCTCTCCTGAGCCCGCGTTCCAGTTAGTCGCCAAACGCTCCAAGAAGCGCTCGAAGAAAGCCTCGGTATCCTCAATATCCGAGCCCCCCCCCCGGTGTCCTCAAAACCCGCCCCCGCGCAACTAAAATCGATCGAAGTAACCGCGTCCCCGTTGGTCCCATCGAAGCCAGCGACGCTCTACGTCCCATCGAAGCCTCAGCTCCCTCCGCCCGTCTTTCTCCGCGAAAAAGCGTGATGGACCGCGGTATCTAATCTTTGCAAAGAGCAAACAATGAACTATCTCAAAGCGACCAACGCAGGCGATTCAATTAAAATCCAGGTCGCGACCATCGACGACTTTAGAGCGTTCACTAGGTTACTTTCACTAAAACAAATCGCATATCACACCTACGCCCTCCCGGAAGAGCGTAAGATCCGCGCAGTACTACGGGGCGTCCCGTTCGAGCTCGCGAACGATGAAATCCTCGAGGACTTTAAGTCCCAGGGTTTTCCGGCTGAAGCAGTACACAAGATAAACTCCACCCGTGGTAGGCGTTTTCCATTTGCATTAGTTATCCTATCCAATACTCCCAACTCGAAGGAGATCTTCAGAGAGGCTCGCACAATTTGCGGACTCTCGAGTATCTCCGTCGAGCGTCCTAACCCCCGCGGGCACCCCGGGCAGTGCCACCGCTGTCAGCTCTATGACCACGCAGCGGCTAACTGCTCAGCTCCCCCCAGGTTGCGTTAAGTGCCCGGACCCAC
Source organism: Marasmarcha lunaedactyla (assembly GCA_923062675.1). Lineage (NCBI taxonomy): Eukaryota > Metazoa > Arthropoda > Insecta > Lepidoptera > Pterophoridae > Marasmarcha > Marasmarcha lunaedactyla. The sequence goes on from OV281344.1 coordinate 7,040,434, forward strand.
ACATTACAAAAGAGTGCACTCACACTCCCGAATCCACTTCCCCCCCTGCCTGTGCCTGCGGCCAGTCTGGCCACACAGCTAACTACAGAGGTTGCTGGTTCGTTATAAATTTTATTTGATATAAATTCGCAAATAAGCAAATATAACGCCTTAAATCCCGCTTCCGTTAGATTCGAAATTCAAAGTCGTTAAATCGAGAAACGCGCATACTGGCGAACCCACGCAATTAACTTTAGATCTCGAAGCCCTTCAGGCCGCAAATTCTAACTTTAACGTAAATTCTAATTCTAACGTAAATGCGAATTAATGCAATTTTATTTTTAATTTTTTAATGATTTCAATTATTTACTTTTCATTTTGAGCACCTTCAGTGCTATGTATTCACCTTCAGTGCTATGTAAATCCCAGCGGACGACCCCTTCTGGGCCCCGCTAACGCGGCCTCTTTCTCCAATTGGCCGTCGCTCAGATGAAGGCTGAGTAGCAAAAAATTGCACGAGCCGACAGGGGGTTTTTTAGTGGGTATGGTTCTGGTAGGCGTCGGGACGAGTCCCACATAACTTCGATCGCGCGCGTGGAGTATGCCTCAGAGCATTTTTTATCCTCCTACCCTTCCCGTGGAGAGGAACAAAAAAAATTCCAGAGTGTGGATGTATCGCTTTTTTCCTGCGCTTTTATTATAAATAACTATGTATAAATTGAAATTAAATAATAATTAAGTATAAGTAAATAAAGGCATCCGCTGAAAACCAGCGTCGTGACTTGGTCGCGGCACTAAGCTGAGCGGAGGCCTTTTTGATATTATGTTTCTGCTAAATATTAACTCTTAAATAATTTATTTTATATATTCAGTATTTTCATTCCGTATTTCTTTACTCTAATGATACTTTAATTTTACCCGAATATAGTTACCATAATTCTATTTTGGACTTAAGCAGCATTTTTATAAACATTAATCGTGTAGTAAATGAACTTAACCGTATAAATGTGCATAAAGGGGCCGGATCCGATAATCTCCATCCTATTTTTATTCGCCGGTGTGCCACAGAACTCGCTATACCCTTAACTATAATTTTCAGAGCTTCCTTGGAGACGGGAGTGTTTCCTTCTAAATGGAAGGCGGCTTTGGTAACTCCTATTTCTAAAAATAGCCTATCTCTAAACTTTGTGTTCTAGGCAAAGTTCTTGAAAAAATTGTTACTTCTGATATTGAACTAGCAGCCCGTGGCTATATCTCCCAACAACAACACGGTTTCTTCAAACACCGGAGTGTAGAGAGTAATATGATCACGTTTACTGAATTCCTGGCTGAAGCAATGAATGAAAACGCACAAATAGATGCCGTATACACCGACTTCTCGCGCGTATCGATAAAATTAATCACAATACATTAATCAACAAGTTAGCGGCAGCCGGTGTGCACGGCAGCCTTCTCAGATGGATAAAATCCTACATCAAAAATAGAAGTCAAGCAGTATGCGTAAAAGGATACTGTTCTCGATTCCTTCCAGTGCCTTCTGGAATACCTCAAGGCTCACTGTTCAAGGCCCTTCTGTTTTCGTTTTACATCAATGACATAGGCAATATCTTTCTACAGTACGCTGACGATACAAAACTGTACAGAATTATTAATTCGCGGGCTGATTGTGTTAAACTTCAGAATGATCTAGATGCGCTTAGCACTTACTGTGTTACCAACCAATTGATTATCAACACTGATAAATGTTACTCTATATCATACACTCGCAAAAAAAAACCAATAAGTTTCGATTATCACATCAATGATAGACCTCTGAAAAAAGTAACACAAATTAGGGATTTAGGAGTTATTATGGACTCAAAGCTGTCATTTATTAACCATATAGTTCATATAGTATCCTCAGCTTTTCGTAGATTAGGATTCATTCTTAGAATTAGCAAACCATTCAAAAATGAAAATACCTTAAAAGTACTTTATTTTACATTTTTACGCTCCATCTTAGACTTTTGTAGTTCCGTCTGGAACCCCAGTTACAATAAAAACATCAACAGAATTGACAAAATCCAAAAGAAGTTTATAAAGTCACTTAATTATCGCTGTAACACTGTTAATGAAGATTATAATGAAACACTAAATAGATTAAAATTCCTCACTCTTGAAAACCGGCGAAAAATGTTTGATATTACCTTCTTGTTCAAAATACTTAATTCAGGTATAGATTCATCAGAACTACTCGGCCGGCTTCAGTTCTCCGGCCGTGCTCGTCTCCCTGTGCGCCCCTCACGTTGTCTACCACTGTTTGTACCTCCTCGACGTAATAAGAATTATACTCGTAATTCCTATTTTTATCGTTCCACCAATACTTACAATAGGGAATTCTCAGAAATTGATCTTTTCTGTACATCTCTTATATGTTTTAAGGAAAAGTTGAAACTGACGTTACTCTAAACCTTAGTTATAAAATATGAATTATTATATTTTTCGTTTGTTAAATGACCCGTTTTTTCTTGGTCTCTCTCTTTCTGTATTTTTCATTACTTTTCTTATTAATTTGTTGACCACTTTTGAACTCAATTCTTTGATTATTTTTGGGCACTGTTGGTCTTTTATTGTGAACCTTTTTTATTTTTATTTTTGTAAAATTGTAGTTTAAGCATGACTGTTTGTTGCCAAAATAAAATAAATAAAAAATAAAAATAAATAAAATATTCAACCAGTACTGGTAGGCGGGAAAAAGTTTTGTTTTCTTTCTTTCTTTCTAAAAAGAAAAAGTCGAAGCGGTGGCCAAAATAATATTATCACGAAGGCTAGAGAAGCAAAAAGGCACGTTACCTTATTATTATTTATTCACTCATTACTTCGTCCTCCACTGCCTGGATGTGGGAGGGATCCGCGGGTTGCGTGCTGGGCGAACATTGTGCCGCTATGCTGTCGGCGAAGCATTCGGCTTTCTCTTCGGCTTCAAAGGCAATAGTGCCGTCGGGACGAGTGAGAGGAGGAACGTGAGAGGCGGCGTCTACGCGTAAGGCTCGGGCCATACTATAGTACGCTTGGTGGGACGGGGAGATATTTTCCATGAGATCGTTAAACTGAGCGTCTCGTAGTTCCGCGAGGCAAGACTTAACTTTACGTTGTAGTTTGTTCGCAGCTGATCTATAGGCGGGCGTGGGATATTTCTTGGCTCTCCGGAGAGCCGCGTTCTTAGCTTTAATAAGATTGCTAACGGCTAAGGGTGGATTGGGTATACTTCGCTTAGCAACCTTTTCGTTAACACTGATGGCTGAGTTGATAGCATCAGTGAGGGAGTCGACTAATGAATCTATTTTGTCCGGGCTATCTAATTAATCGGGCGAGATCGCGAGCAGAGAGTTTGGGGCCTCTAAGGCTGAAGCAAACGTATATTTAAAACCTTTCCAGTTGGTAAAGGTCTTAGGAGGAGTGACGTGATTGTTAGGCGATCCTAGCACGAGGGAGACGGCGCGGTGATCAGAGCCAAGGTCATTTAGCGGTTCGATAGACCTGAGATCGAGGTTGATTTGTTTGACGATCGCAAAATCGAGGATGTCAGAAGAGTAGTTAGGGTTGCCGGGATAGTGAGTGGGAGAGACGGGAAAGATGACGTCTAAGTCGAGTTACTGAGTGATTTAAAGGAGTTCTCTAGTCGCTTTGGTTGGTCGATAGGCACTTCCAGTCAGTATGCTTGGAGTTAAAATCTCCGAACATAATGACTGAATGGCCGAGGGCGAGAATGGCCTCGAAGTCGCTAAGGATAGGTCTGGTATGATGGATGTCACTAGGTATGTAGACTGAAGCTATGATGACGGTCGGATGACCAGTCATAGCCAATCTACACACAGTGGCCTCCATGTTGAGGAGAGGAGGGGTAGGGAGAGGAGTGCAGTAGAACCCTCTTTTGTGATAAATAGCTGTGCTGCCGTAACCGTCGGGCCTATCGTTACGAATTAACACGTAATTGGGAACAGCGAATCCCCTGGTGGAAGCAATAAGTCTGGCTTGTTGTTCTCAAGGAACATTTTGAGCTCAGGAAGGTTAGTACTGAGACTACGAGCGTTAAAAGAAACTAGGGATAAGCCCTTGGGTTTGATACGACCGGACGCGGGATTTTGACGGCCTGTTTGGTGTCGAGGTAAGTAGCCTTGCCTTCTATGCCAGAGGTCCCGGGTTCGAATCCTGGTAGGGGCAGATGTATTATTATATTTGCTTTCTAGTCATGGATGTGTATTTACGTTTATTTAAGTTTATTTCATATACAGGGTGTCCCGGAACGTAACGATCAAACGAAAGGGGGTTGTAGACCATGGAATGACTGTTCAAAAAAAAATTAAGTCCTATACCTAAGTTACATGGTTTTAAAGATAAAGGGTGATTTATAAATATTTCAGAAAATCACCCTTTGCGTCAATATTTTTGATGCTGCAGCTGCAAATGAGGACCAATTTTAATTTTTTTCTCTGTTTTGTATAGCCTAATGACATGCCTACTATACCTACTATTTAAGTTTTCAGAACCAATTACGGTTTGGTAGAAATGAATACATAAAAATTCGTAAAGGTATAAAAATGTAACATTAAAGTTTTATCGAGCAAGATGGTCCCTTCACCCTGTAAAAAAAATGTACCCACAAGGACCTGGCAACTGTATTCAAAAGTTGGCGCTATTCATGTAGATTTCAAAATGTTATAATACTTAGTACTTTTATTCAAATTTTTTGTGCTATAATTTTTTTCCTCGCGGAGGGTAGATTTTGTGCAAATTACACAATTTAGATATTTTTTTTAATGATTCTTCCGTTCGATTTGTTTAAAGAAAAATAATTCGTTTTCACGCTGACTTGGCTGGTTTCAGACCTAATATCCATAGAAAAATAAAAAGTAGTTCATTTTTTTTATCTAATTTTGGTATGAAACAAAACACATTTAATATACTATCTTTAGTTTTAGATTCTCAGCTTTAGTTGCTATGACGCATATAATTAATTATTGCACTTGCACTTACATGTAAGTGCAAGGGAGACAGAAGATAGGGAAGAAACTAAGACTATACACAGCTCAGGTAGGTACGAAATCAAACAAATAAATAAAGAGTCAGTACTTTGCCCTACTGTGTTCGCGTCGCACGTTTCGCCTGTTTTCCTGTTCTCGTCGGTGTTTTAGTACTATCGGACTCGGCTTTCTATTGGACTTTATGGACCCTCCTTTGGTGACGACCTTGGCTCTCCACTGGACTTTATGGATACTCTCTTTGCGACGACTTTGGCTTTCAACTGGATTTTGGCTCTTTGTGATAGTATATTGTTAAACAATGCCGGCACACTACACTCCAGTTCAATATACCAACATGCACTTCATTTACTAATGCTCGAGCTGCAGCTCGACTCTACCGTGAGAGGTACCCTCACGAGGAGCGATATCCTGACTATCGTGTATTTATGAATGTGCATCGGAGGCTAGCTGAAGTTGTTTTTCTTGCAGCGATATACCTGCACGTGGTAGAGGAGACTTTGACATTAAAGACGAAGTTTTGGAGCAGGTTCGAAATGATCCGCGAACCTCTGTTCGTAACATTGCATCACTGACAGGAATACCTAAGACAATTGTGCATAGGGTGCTCCAACGCAATAGGTACCACCCCTACCACTACCAAAAATGCAGGCTCTTTTGCCACGGGATTATGCTCCGAGGGTAGCATTTTGCAGGAGGATGCTAGAAATTCATAGAGAAAACCTGAATTTCCTAAATAATATTTTATGGACGGATGAAAGCACTTTCAAGAAAGATGGATTTATGAACATGCACAACATCCATAGTTGGAGTATGGTAAACCCGCATTTAATGCGCAAAGAAAGGTCTCGATATCAATTTAAAGTAAATCTGTGGACCGGTATTATTAACGGTCGCATAATCGGGCCTTTCGAATTTCCAGAAGCACTAAATGGGCAGGTCTACCTGGAAGTTTTAAGAAGAGACCTGCCCATTTTATTGGAAGAATTACCCACGAGATATGTGGTTACAGAATGATGATTGCCCCGCCCATTACGCTTTGCCGGCGAGAAACTATTCAAATGAATATTTCCCAGGAAAATGGATAGGTCGCATGGGGCCTATTTTATGGCCAGCACGATCACCGGACCTCAATCCATTGGATTTTTTTTATTGGGGATATCTAAAAGAAAAGGTGTATTCAAAACCAATCTCCAATACTGCAGAGCTTCAACAAAAAATAATTGAGTTTTCTCAACAAGCAAATAACAAAGATTGGCGCGGCCTATAACACGTTCTTTCATAAGAAGATGCCGCACCTGTATTAGAGTAGGAGGTCAATAATTCGAACATTTTTTGTAAAAATCATCAATAAAAATCATAAAGAAATTACTGGTTTTATTATCACTCATTGTTTCCTTATTCGTAAGTTATAATTGAAATTTCTCAACAAGCAAATAACAGAAGATTGGCGCGGCCAATAACACGTTCTTTCATAAGAAGATGCTGCGCCTGTATTAGAACATTTATTGTAAAAATCATAAAGAAATTACTAGTTTTATTATCACTCATTGTTTCCTTTGTTCGTGAGGAATTACCTACCTGAATAGTTCTAGTTACTTCCATAGCTTCTGTCACTCTTGCATTTACATAAGCCTATGCGTCTTAGCAACTAAGGCTGAGAAGCTATTGTATCGTAACTTTGAATGTGTTTTGTTTCATACTAAAATTGGAAAAAAAATGAACTACTTTTTACTTGTCTATGGATATTAGGTCTGAAATCGGCCTAATCAGCGAGAAAACGAATTATTTTTCTTAACATTAATCGAACGGACGAATCATTACAAAAAAATATCTAAATTGGGTAATTTGCATAAAATCTACCCTCCGCGAGGAAAAAAATTATAGCACAAAAAATTTGAATAAAAGTACTAAGTATTATAACATTTTGAAATCTACATGAATAGCGCCAACTTTTAAGTACAGTTGCCAGGTCGTTGTGGGTACATTTTTTTTACAGGGTGAAGGGATCGTCTTGCTCGATAAAACTTTAATGTTACATTTTTATACTTTTACAAACTTTTATGTATTCATTTCTACCAAACCGTGATTGGTACTTAAAACTTAAATAGTAGGTATAGTAGGCATGTCATTAGGCTATATAAAACAGAAAAAAAAATTAAAATTGGTCCTCATTTGCAGCTGCAGCATCAAAAATATTGACGCAAAGGGTAATTTTCTGGAATATTTATAAATCTCCCTTTATCTTTTAAACCACGTAACTTAGGTATAGGACTTAATTTTTTTTTGAACAGTCATTCCATGGTCTACAACCCCCTTTCGTTTGATCGTTACGTTCCGGGACACCCTGTATATTTATATATATATAAAAAAAAATATCTATATGTGCTTATATATTTCTTAAGTTTATTTATCCGTTATCTAGTATCCATAACACAAGTTCTTTAATGATACTTAATTTGGGCTAGATAATGTGGTGTGATTGTTAGAAATATTTATTATTTATTATTATTATTTGCGGGTCTAGACATTATATTTGCTTATTTACGAATTTATTCAAAAATTAAAATTTATAACGAACTTAGAAGCAAGTGATGCTCGGCTAGCGCAAATAAACGCTCTTGAGGAGAGCGGGCAGTTTGCCTGCGAGTACGGAAATTTCTTTAATGTCGACGTTTTTAATGACGTCGAACACGGTCTTCATGTCCTCAGCCAACGACGACTGAGGTGAAGACGACGGAGCGGGACGCGGGCCTACGGGAACTACGGGAGCTGGGATAGGACGGGAAGGTGCAGGTGGAGCGGCCGGACGCTGTCTCCAGGACATAGCCGGAGTAGGCGTCGGCTGCACGGGCTTTGCTTCCGGGGGACCCCGGTTGCGCAGCGGCGGGAAGTTAGCGGGAGTGAGCGGCGGCGCCAACCGGCAATCTGTAGTTAGCTGTGTGGCCAGACTGGCCGCACAGCACACAGGCAGGGGGGGAAGTGGATTCGGCAGTGTGAGTGCACTCTTTTGTGATGTGTGGGTCCGGGCACTTAACGCACCTGGGGGGAGCTGAGCAGTTAGCCGCTGCGTGGCCGTAGAGCTGGCAGCGGTGGCACTGCCCAGGGTGGCCGCGGGGGTTGGGACGCTCGACGGAGATATTCGAAAGTCCGCAGATTGTGCGAGCCTCTCTGAAGATCTCCCTCGAGTTGGGAGTGTTGGTTAGGATAACTAAAGCTAGTGTAAAAAACGTAGTGTGTACCGCGGTTAGAGTGCATCTTGTGCACTGCTTCAGCTGGGAAGGCCTGGGACTTAATGTTGTCATTACTGAGTTCAAACGGGACGCCCCGTAGTACTGCGCGGATCTTACGCTCCTCCGGGAGGGCGTAGGTGTGATACGCGATTTGTATGATCGATAGAAGCCTAGTAAAAGACCGGAAGTCGTCGATGGTCGCGACCTGAATTTGAATTGATTCGCCAGCGTTGGCGGCTTTTAAGTAATTAATTTTGTGCTCTTTGCACAAGTTAGAAACCGCGGGTGTTTAAGACAACGTGGCATTTTTCGAACGCTTCTTAGAGCGTTTGGCAACTAACTGGAACGCGGGTTCAGGAGAGCCGGTTAAGGTGGCGGCGACCGACGAAGCTTCGGACGCGGCGGAGTCTGAATCGCTCCCGGGAGCGGTACGCTTCCTACGAGATGAGCGCGAGGATGTGACCGATACACAATCCATGTCGGAGGGCGCGGGAGACGCAGGAGAGCTAAAGACCTCTGATGGGTCTGGACGATAGTGGCCTGAGGGGCCGGGGTTTGGACCTGAGGGGCCGGGGTTTGGGCCTGAGGGGCCAGGGACGCGATTGAAGCCTGCAAGGCCTGCGTTAGGATGTCGTTCGGAATGGAGTCGCCTGCCGCAGCAAGCGCCTGGGTGAACGCTTTCGCGAAGTGAGTAACGCTTAGCGAATCCACTAGGGAGGGGTTGGGACAATTATATGAATATTTAAATATATAAAAGATGCCTAGTTCCTAAAAACCTAGCGAACCCTAGCGGCTAACCTCCCTACCAGCGGTAGGGGGGCTGAGGAGAATAACTTAAAACTAACCGTAGTACTCCGAAGGCCGCTACCTAGAAACCTAAAAAAGGGTGCGCAGGTAAAGAGTTGACCGCGTTAGGGTCAACCTTTACCGAAAAAAAAGGACAAATGTACACGAAGAGACACAAACATGATATAAATAAAATAGTAGAAGAAAATAATAAATAAAATAAAAAGGACTGGATCAGTACAAATTCGTTGTCACCGTTAAGTATCCTTTGTACTGAAACCAGACTACTCACGCTGGGCACAACACTGCACTCAGCACAAGCACAACACAACTTAGCACAGCACTTTGAAGACTAAGGGGCTTAGTCACAAAGAAAAATCGCACTTCGATAGCACTCAGAGGGAGTAGAAAAACCTTGAAAACCGTAGCACGGAACCAACACGCTAAACTGTGACGTCAGTAGACTGAGCGCCACGGAATATCGGGAAGGGACCAATCAACGGAGAACGGGGTCTTGCACGTCCGTACCGGGCGGCGATCGGAGCGAGAATGGTGTATAAAGGCTCTTAAGCCATTCGTGAATAGTCGGTTTCTGTAAAGATACCGATACGTCGCGTTAGTATGTAAAAATATAATTAAACGCGATACAATCGTAATCATTTTATTTAATTTTAAATTAAAGTACGTTACTGATTACTCCTCTGACGACCCGGCCTTAAAACTGTGTTCGGTGCAGTGCTTCGCGTGCTATTACTAATTATGGCTTTAATCATACACCAAAGTCCATTAACAAGCCAAGTCGTAAGAAAAAAAACCGAAATAAGAGCAAGTGAACACATCCGAACGCAAAAAAAACCTTAAGAGCGTAATAAACACATGGGCGCGGGGTGAGAAACAATCCCGACTTATTTGCCTAGTAACGGTACTCTTTGTTCAAGCCTGTACCTGCGCCTGCGCTAATTGGCAATTATCTTTGTAATTATTTTGCCGATTTGGGATTGTAATACCACTTTCGAAAGCTAATAAAACACAGATGTTTTTAAAATAATCTGCACGACAATTTTACATGCGAGTTTTTGTTTTAAAATCACTCTTTTGTGTAAATTACTCAGAAGAAAATGTGAATTTTCAAATGTTTTCAAATATTATGTAATAATGGGAATGTTTTTATTGCAGAAACAATAAAAAAAATTCCAAATGGACTTAATTTTTTTTAAACAAATTTTTTAAAGATGATTTTTTACTGAGTTAAAAAAAACATCAGATTTGAAATATCTTGGAAACGATTCACTTTTGGATAATACATTATATTGTGTACATAAATCGACTGGAACTGCCCTCTTCTATACCCCCTTTAAATATCCGCCTCTAATAACCAGTCACCCTGCATAGTGTGAAAGTGCGTCTGAATGCTATTATAGAGTATTGTTTTCTTGCCAACAGTCTTTGTATGCAAACAATATCACGATGCCAGTTTAAAAACAGGTTCATAAATATGTATCGGTCACATAGTTAGCACTTATTCCTTTGGTCTCGATGCCTAGGCTGGCTTAAACACTTTAGATTGTGCAATGTATAAATAAACTTTAAATAACTTAAAATTGAAATTAACCAAGAAATACGATATTGCTCATTTTAGAAATAAATAATATGGCAAACTAAAAAAACTTATACGCACTTGTTCTAAGTCTGTTTAAAATCAAGATATCATTACATAAATACTTTTCCCATACTTACTCATGTGTGACAATTGAGCATGGCGACTCACATTGCCATGTTGGACAACCATCATTTAGCTATACAAACTGTTCTAAAATGTTTAATATCATTGAGTGTAACAAAAAGATAAGACTTAAAATGGCAGAGCTGGGATTAAAACTCAAAGTTAAACAGAAACTTAGCGGATTGCTTTAATTATACGGTAAGTAACTTTGAAAAGTTTTACTTAACTTATAAAGCAATTTAAGCCTTGTAGTTCAGTTTTTGAAAATATCAAGTTGAACTCAAACCTTTTTGTTTATGTAATTAATAATGAAAAAAACATGAATTAAGTTACTTAGTTCATTTGTTATTTACTATTATTTTAAACTTTGTGATGTAGATTGGTCTATTTATAGATGAACAGAAACGATTATATAGATGAAATTTTTATTTATATAATTCACATTTTATTTTTTTAAATCGAACACTACAAAAGCGATTTTAATTGTACAATATTATTGGATAGCTGCATTTTATGTAGAACTTTCCACACGATTGGAAGCTACGCGCTGTTGATGAAACTATGCAAATATTTTACTTTCAAACAATGTACATATAAACAAATTTTGCAATAATAGTTTAGGTCTTAACATAACATTATGTCAGTATGAAAGAGACACCCTCGGACCGCAAAAGATCAATGAGTATGTAGCATTTATTTTAAATGTTGCAAGTGCCTTTGGGAATACGATCCGAAATTATAAAGTTTTACACATAATAGTAAACACTCAATTTGGTTTACACGTTTGATTCTCGTCTCAGTCTCTCTCTCGCTCTCTTCTCCATCAGTCTCGTATGTTAGTATTACTTGTTCAAGATTGATACGAGTTAGCTTTTCAGAAAATTGATTTAAACTAAAAAGTTATTTATTACACGCTTTAATAACTTGCCGCTGGCAGAACTTGCACCTAAATATTGTACGTCTTCAAGAAAGTTAATATTATAATAATAGAAATACGTACCTATTTTATTAAACCAAGACAAATCCGTCATTTATAGTTAAAGGTCGTTTTTCTTTACCGACCCTACCTCCCATAGATAACGCCGATGATTGATTACATTGAAAGGGACAAAATAGTTTATTTACTGAGATTTTCTTTGTTACTCCTAGGGTTAATATTTCTACAGAGTTGTTACGTTAACAAACTACACGAGATTTATGCTTAGGTGAAAAACGATCCGATGTTACAAATAGACATAGAAGATATTATATCTGTAGTTTCAAACTATTTTGGTACAGTGAAATATTTGTATGATACTGAAACAAAAATTATTTCAACAGTAGTATGAAATAAACGGGTCCAAGGGATACGCGTACTCGGATGCTCCGCGTTAGAATCTCTAGTGTATTATATTTAGAAATCATCGTAAACCGGGTAAGTATATCAGGTTATTATTATTTTTTATACTAGAGTAGAACTTTTATAAAATGGCTCAATATAAAGTAGGTACCAATCTCAGAGTAAATAAACTATTTTATTTTGTAACGTACGCTAAGTTCGAAATATTATACAAAAACTTGCTAAAGCAGCTCCATATACATCCCAGCATCAACCAACCATGAAAGGGTTCGTACGGCGTAGCACCGAACAAGCACATTTATTTTTATTCGCCCTATGATATCAACCTTAGTGCCACTCGCTCGGAAAATTGTATACACGTCATACCGAACCATTGAGCTTATCATATGTAGAGATGCCATTAAACTTGCTTAGAGGCCTTTGTTTTAGTATCTTTACCTGTATGTCTGTACCTGAAGTGTCTAAATTCTACGAAGTAATGTTCGCGGAGACAGCTAGGCGTAGGGGCTTGTACAAATCAATTACAGATGACGTTCTCTGTGGGTGAATTGAAACAATGTTCTAGTCGTGTCGTCTAATGATTCCTTAGGTTTAATAAACAAAACGAACCAACCCACCAGTAAAACTTTTAAAATAGGAAATACAAGCTAGTTTCTGGAAAGATTGTACAATTCAGTTATTTTTTTTTACTGGTTTATCTACATAACTAAAACATCTACGAAGAATTGTGTCCGTGGGCACATATGGAAACTCAATCTCAGGTGGAACACAAACTTTGGACGGCAAAGTAAAAAAATTTTACGAATTTCTGTGTTTTAAAACTTGGCTTGAAATCAGTGGTCTGTCTTAGAGCGTAAATATTTGAACGTGCCTAACCATACCTCTTATACTCGTATTAATGAGTGACAATATTTATAAATGAATACACACTGTAAATAATGTTAATTTATTATATACTAAACTTAAAATTTACTAAGTACTTTTTTAAATTTACTAAAACTGTACATTTCATTTCCGGTGTATATTTTCATTCGGTATCGTTACTTTATGAACAACTGTGACAAATTAGAAGTCCTCTAATGGTTACTCCTCAGCGTGCGAAGGACCCTGTGCCCTGTGCTTACCTCTCTGTGTGATGGTCAGCAAAAAAAGGAGGCGAAATGGGGTATAAAATATGTATTATATTGTCACGCTAGGGGTCGGGCTTTATGGAAATAATGCAAAATGTTTAAAATATAATAATAGGTGGTGTATATATTTGTTATTATAGAAAGTCTTTTCTACATTTCGACGAATGTTGATATGTGGCTCGTGATACCGTATATTCAAAAACTGTTAGTTTTTACGTTGCTAAATAATTAACCCAAAAACACCACTGTAGGTAATGCCGTGTTAACTATGCAAATATTAACCTCTATGTTTTATTATGAATACTGAATACCTGCTCATATAAAATCCATAATAATTCACCCTCGGTGCTAGGGTGGGCACAGTCCGGACGTGATCAATATGACAGCAGTCCAATCAATGACCACAGAATTGCATAGGCCTTAACGTACCTTGATATGTTACCATAATTTATCGCTCGTAAATTAAAATTTAACCGTGTAAAAAAGTCTATTTAAACTTATATCGCTTTCATCTGCATACGACTACATGATATTGAAGAAAGAAAATATGGGAAAAAGCTTGTACCATGGTTACTGAATAAATACGAACGTTGACTTTACCGAGGTTCCAAATATTAAGATATCTACAGAGATATAACGCTGACGTTTTATAAGAACTCAACGAAGTGCTGGATGGATGGACATTGCCATCACACATAGAGCCAGGACTAGGAAAAGGTTAATAAAATAGAAAGCGCAGTAAAGCGAGCGCTTATTTCTTCATATGTGGCATTACATGGTGACAAGACAAGGTAAACAAGGATATTCTCTGCTCCCCCTCTTATCTAGTACGCGATAGACATTTAAACTTATTTACGTCATCTCTAACTAATCTCACTTGTTGTTCCAGGTAAATGTTACGGCAACTAAAGGCAACAAATGTGCCATGACCACATGGGGAAACGCTTTTATTGAATTGAAGTGATTAAGTATTATTTAAAGGTAAATACGTAACTTAAGGAAAATTATTTAAAAACGTACTTAGTGTCAAAATTTATTTGATATGGACCTATGAAATGAAACCTAAATATACCAGAAAGTATTTAAAGACATTGTCATAAGTAACGTATCGTATACATACAAAATCCAAGTTATCCGTAATACGCAGGCACGTTTACGAAACTAAAATACGGTAATTAATAGTACTTTTAAATGCATACAATACACTAAAATAATTTCATTTTTAAACAATAATAATTAGGTACTGCGACTGAAACTACATCCAAAACAATACAAACAGACCAAATTAAAATTCAACGAGAATATATTTTTTTCTAGGAGATGCACTAATAACATATTCTCCACTACTACCTTAAAAAGCGTGCGGTCGTGAAGGTAAATAATTATAATATTTATGTGCAGATTATTTACAAGGCATTGACTTGGTTTAATATAAGGCACGCAGGCCTAATCCAAGCTCAGAGCGGCTTATTTTATTTAAATTACAAAAATAATATTCAAGGCATGCCTAAAAAAACATGGTTGTAATTTTTTCGTATTACACTGTAACTTTATACTTATTTTATTACCAGCCATAAAAAAGTGTTTTTCTTTCTCATTTCCAACTATACCCAATCTGTAGCTTTTGGTAGGGTATCAAAATCCATCTCCCTAAACGAGGAACTTTTCCGTAACACATTCGTATTAAAAAACTTCTGCAACGTAGGTACCTTTAGTACGTTCTTGAGAAATAAATTCTTAAATAATTTAGCAGCAGAGTTCGTACGTACTATGATTTCCCTGAGCATTAAAAATTGAACCCCTAATTTTCCGAAACGATATCTAAAGAAGATTGTTTATTGTTGTTTAAAAATTATACAATACGTGGAAAGTGCAGCTATTTCTTTCATTTATAATTCAGATTTAATTTCTAGGATGTAGTATGGTAATTATTAGAATAACTGCTTTACTTTCATGAATTACAACTTCAGTTAGAGACTACTTATACATATTTAAGATACAGAAAAACATGCATGTATATACAAGTATATTCCATTTATAATGTTGTAGTTAATTCTAATTCAACAAACCCTCCCAAAACACAACTTTACTGTCTTAGTAATAAATTTTATAAATTTACAAGTAGCGCCCTCTGTATTAAAATATTTATAACACGTTATTGTCGACAGCTCCATCTGTTGAACGTATACAGACAACTAGCAGGCAGAAATTAGGTTTTCTTACAATGTTAAAGTTGTTGCCGTGTATTACTAGATGGCGGTAAAAAGAAACCGTCGGTATTTAAAATTTTCTGTTTTTGATTTATAAATATTCTTGTTTATGTACCGATGTGATTCGTTAAAACAATGTAATAATAATAATATTATCAGTGTAATGATTCCATACAAAAGGTAATAAATTGTTGCATTCGTGGATTTGATTTTTTCAATAAAAACAAAACAATAATGAGCTATAAAAATGAAAAAGTAATTTTAGCTAATAAAAAAAAAATGTGTGAGCTCCGCCCGTGACAGTGATATGCACTGCCGTGACCAGGATTCGAACCTGGGTTACTACGGCCACAACGTAGGGTCCTAACCACTAGACGATCACGGCTATCGGAGCGATAAGTGAGATGGCGAAATAGTGGTTCCGTATTATAAGTTTGGTTTGTTGCATGCTTTTTAGTACACTGAATTTTTTTTTGCCAAATTACATAATATAAATTTATTTATGTGTCATATTTGCAATTACATAGTTCTTATTAGATAATAAATAATCTTAACTGTTATTGCACCGTACCCACTTTAATTTATTTAATTTAAATGATTTTGAATATAGGTACCTAAATTAATAAATTTTATAATAAACGTGACTAATTTTAATAAATTATTGCAATTCAATCATGATAAGATGTTTTATCTACACAGTTTTTTAAAATAAATCTTGGAATGAATATCGAAGAATACTTCTCTATTTACTCAAATATTTAGTTTGTATTCATGTTTTTACTGTTTGTCTGAGAACTCTGTTATTTAATACTTTATTTACTCGTTTCGTAATAAAAAGTAAAGTCAGCGCTTTCTAAGGTAAATTTTGCACGTTTACCAGCTGAAAATTGTCAGTGACGTAAATTTGCATGATACCTGAATTAAGCTTAAATAAATTGTTATTTTATATAATTATCCAATATGTGTGTAACTCACAGCAATCAGAAAAATCGCATCCATCACACTTAGAAACAAACTCGATCTTGTTTATAAAACAGATCTGCAAGCTAATATCAACCCGCCCCTTGTCCGAAAATCACGCCCATAAACAAAATAGGAGAAAATATAACATATTTTATCAAGAAAATAAATCACAAAACTAGTCTTACGTGTAACCAGAATGATACTAAACTGAACCAAGGCCCCTTTGTTCCAACCCCATGGATGTGAAGTGGACATTGCGAGTACAAGTTGTTAAATTGTTTTGCGAACCCTACTGGATGTGGACACAAATTCTGTTTGCAAGAAGAAAGAGTTATGTCCCGAACGAACTGGTTTTGGGACTGTGGGGAATAAAACAGCGAATTAATTTATCGGGTATTGAATGTTTGGGCTGGTATTGGTTACTTATTTTTATTTTGACCGTTGTGTTGTTTTCCATAACCTTTCTACACAATCGTGATTATAACCTGGGGCCCTAGCCAAGTTTTAAATATATGGTCGCGGTATATAGCGCCATAGAAAGTCGTAAACTCTATGAAGCGTCATGTAATTTCTGCAAACATGCTACACACATCCACAAAAGTGTTCTTGAGCCAGGAACCTAGATTCTTCTACCATTGCCAGTTCTTCTAAAATTAATTTTGCATTCTGAATTCAATAGGAAATAGAAACGCAATGATCTTTAACACTAACACATAAAAATTAATTAATAAACACATAAAATTCACTAGAAAAATTTGACCTTGTTTGTTTGTATGAAACATAAGCGTTTGTTTGATTGATGCTTGAGGACTTTTAAGCGTTTTTGTTATACTCGTGAGGTGAAAGTTGAAGCATTTTGGAAAAAAATAAAATTTTACCTAAAATTATACAGTCATTATTCGTAAATAAATAAATGTAGTGTTTAATAAATAATTATTGTTTAAATAATATCCCGTGAGTTGTTTGATGTATTTTAAGTCAGCAAATGTGTCAATTATGGTCAAAATTATACGAACAACTCCGAACATCATACTTGCCCAACGTGCAAATCCTCTAATACAATTTGGTACGCCAACAGTCCCGATCATAACCAGTCTTTTCTCTTTTGAACCGAACATATTGTTTAAGAAGACACCAAGAATGACCGCGCTGGACCACGGTTACCTAATAATTCATCACCATTGTATAACCACCCTTGGAATGGACCGCCTAATGTAAGAGATAACTTGGGGGCTGCTTTAAAGGGTACGAAATATTTCGCGTAATACATGTGTAATGTGATTCTGGATATGATTAATGGGTTTTTAAATTTTTAGGCAGCCTCGTTTCGCTCGATGGTAAAAAGTCCTTTCTAAATGTCGAGCTTAAAATAATCTGAAGTAATTAATAACGCGATGAAACTCGTTGTGTTTTAAATAAATTGTAAAATAAACTGTTTTAAATCTGTCTATTTAAAAAAAAAATAAAATAAAATAAATCCCCAGACAAACACACCAACTGTATGGCCCCAAAGTAAGCAGAGCTTGTGTTATGGATGACCATACAGCGAACTGGGGGAACCCAGAATAAACATATATAAATTCAAACAACCATGACCCGAGATCAAACATCTGTGTTCATCGCACAAACGAATGCCCCGGCCGGGACTCGAACCTGGGACCTTCGGCGTATGAGGCAAGGCTACATACCACTACACCACTCGTATTTGTATTAGTATTTGTCAAAATATGGTAGGTACCTGCCTGCGGTATTGACGAATTGCTTGTATTAAAATAATATTACGATTTTTCTTGGATAAAATTAACTCTCCGTGGAAGTAGACGAAAACTTATACAAGATTCAAACAAAAAACCAAAATGTTACTTTCGCAAACATCTCATGTCCTGAGGCAAAACTGCTCTCTAGATTTTGTAAGATCGCAAAGAAAAAAAAAATAAAATAGGCTACTTTAAAGCTCACATTCACCAACGTCCATCTTCATATGACATTACATAATGTGCATAATGCCGAACTCACTCGGGCTCAGCCCGTGTTACCGTGTCACAATCCTTTACGCGTCAAAGCACATGCTAAGTCGCCCTGAGGCTAGTCGACAATAAGTAAGTGAGCTTCCGACTGTACTGACAGTTAGGAAATATCGAATGTAATGCTTTTGTTAGATTTCTTACCCGACTGTATCAGAGGTTTTTTTTTTCGAGTATATGTATGTACCTATATTTCTTTGGCACGCTCTACAGCCTGGTGGATTTCAAAGTATGATGTGTCGTTAGATTCGTCTCAGATGTGGGAGCGACATAAGTTATACTAGTTCACGGAATTCCCTTGGGAACAGAAAATATACCGGAAAATAACTTAAACAGTCGGGTTTTTTTATCCTGGCATATTCTGCGGGTGGTGAAAGAATATTGGTTGGTGTCAATGATGAGCAGGGTCGGATTTAGGGGCTGGCAACCGAGGCTGCAGCCCTGGGTCTCCACAATAGAGATTAATAAGAAAATTGATTTCGCAAAGCTTTTCAATTCTTTTTAAAAGGGGGTTTGTAACCATTAACACTTCTACAAAGTAAAAACTTACTTATGTCCACAAACTATTAATAGTTGTTTATTAACGTGTTAATTTTAATAATTTGAGTTTGTTTCGCATTACTTGATTTATTTTTTTATTTTATTTGGAAGTTAATTTGGGGCCTCCACTCCTTTCTTGCATTGCGATGCATTTGGTGGCTATCTATCTATCGTTTCGCCGAACTCGAGAGCTGATAGGATGAAGGCCAAGAAGAATATCAATATGAACGTATAGCATAATTTAGTATTAGACGACGATGGATGTGCCTTATCAACGACGCCAGCTTTTATTAGGTTGATGTTTCAACTCATTGCACGTCTCTCATGAACGATCACCATAACGTGCGTACATGAATGACAATCAAACTATACTTATTGTAGTAGGCACTTTTAATTCCCGAAGCGACGGTAGCTTTACTTGTAGTTGTTAGCGTGCAAACACGCTGTTAATGCGCTCACGCTCACACATACAAGTACACTTTGTACACGTGGTTATTGTCTACTACACCACAAGTAAAACGAAAGCCGCTTCGTGAGATGAAACTACAATACTACGTATAATAAGTGTGATTCACGACGTCGCGCCCCATTTTTTTTGTCCTTTAGTCGCACAATACGATGTATAGACCAAAAAAGTAGTTGCGCGCCACTGTGGACTCACTATAAGTTCTATAATACATGTTCAGAAAACTCAGTCCGCTAAGCCCTTTTCTACTAGAGGTGGGCTAAGCGAGGCTAGGAGTATGAAGTAATGCTAATAGTAGATCGAAGCCAAACTCATCCGCTCATCTTTGGTAAATACTTAGGCATAGGTATAATGTAGTATTTTAGCCATAATATACATTAAGATTTGAATTGTTTGATACAAGGTGTGCTGAAGCTTTTTTAAATCCTTGACTGTGCATATGTGTGTCAGTCTGTGGCTATCTCCAAACTAATATACCGATTTTTGTATTGTTTTGTTTAAAATCTCAATGATTCGAGAGTCTTCTATTTTTGAAGAAAATAGGTTCCGCCGAACGGCTGAAAAGCGAACGGTTTTTATCGAATCGTATCGATCATTAAAAAAATGTTCAATTTATAATCTTTATAAATAGTATAATTAATAGTGTATATTAATTTACAAAAAAGTAATGGCAGTAGAGTTTCTTATGTTAAGATCTCATTGCTGGCGGAAAAAACGCCATGTAACCAGATTTAGATGGTTGTGTTCCGGATAAAGGGAAGGGACAGCTAATGTAATTACTGGAACAAAGGCAGTCACAACTTAAGCCTACGGTCGGCAACGCGTCATTAGCCGATAATGAATAAATAACAACAATAACATCTGCTATTATTGACGATAATGTGTATTACCATCAAGTGGATTGCGCGCTCTTTTGCCGGCTTTTACAAAGTGAAAAGACAATAACAATTAAAAAAGTATTTCCTTATATATAATAATATAATTTAATAATTTCTGGAATATTGGATGCCAGTGGTGTATAAAAACTGTATAACATTATATATTTTCTTAAATTTTCACGATCCATATTTTAAATAAAACACTTTTAACACATTATCACTAGAGAAATTGTAACAACTTGTTATAAAAATATGCTCAAAAAGTAATTCCAGGGAACACTATAATCTTCATATCGTAATAATAGTATAGTTAACAATATTTTCGGGCAAAGTTACCTTTTCCCCACATATAATAGAGAACAATAGCCTCCCCAATGCATCCCCCTGATTTACTGGAGCATATACTGCGTTAACATAATTTAAGATAGTTTTTAAAAGATAAAAGTGTGCGAAATATATTTTTCTCTGTAAGCAGAAGTAATGACATGATGTGAAGACATTGTCCCTTAAGTTAGGAGGTGCCTTGGACTATTCTGTCTTTGAATTGAAACTTAAGCCTTTAACTGAATTTCAAAAAGATTAAATAAATGTATTAATAAAAAAAAGTACTTAACTTCAATAGCAAGAATATTTAGTATTTTCATAGTTCTAATTACGAGTATATAACGCGCCAAACTTAGTCTTTGAATCCAACTAAAATAAATCTATTAAAAAGAAAAATAAATAAGTAAAAACGTTATATTAAATAAATTTCACATAAATATAAAAATTAAACCCCTAGATTTTTAAATTCGCAATATTTATGTGAAACGATTAATTAATTTAAATTCAAAACCAAGCTTCAAATATAACTCAACAGCGAAGTTGATCTGTCTATAACAATTTCTTTTAAATATTGACATTTCAAAAGATTTCAAAAACTGGGGCGTACAGAAGTTGTTTCTGTATTAATATTAAGCCATTATTCTAAACCTACGGGGTTTTGTACTAATAAAGCTATTGTGTGAAAAGTAAACAATAAACTTTCCTAGAATATGATTATTTTTGAGAAATTTAAGGTCTGCATTGTGGTCACGGTCCTTTTTAATATTTTTATTATTCCAAAGGTTATTTTCAACCGAGTGCAGAAATAAGGACGTTAGTTAGGTACTTGTGTGTTCCAAAATAATTTTTATGTGAAAATAAGTAATTTTTCTAAGAAATTCAAATTTCGAACCCACCATGAAGCCGTACCGTTTTTTGCTAAATTTGATTCAAAAACTCTATATAACTGTATATTTTCAGTATCTGAGGAAAAACATAATTATTTTAATTATGATATACAACTAAATATATAAATTTTAATTATTTGGGACGAAGTACTGCGAATAAATAATCTTTATTTTAGTATAAAAATACATGTAAACCAGGCAATATTTATATACTATAAGGTATATAAGGTCTTAACCTTAGTAACTAACTCGTACCAACTTCCTGCAACAGAAATCATCTAACCTAACAATGGAAATGCAGCAGACTCGAAAATTCCAACACAAAACAACAAGTTATAAACTAACAGATATTTTATCAGAAAACTGGAATAAATCATCGTGGGATTGTAAGAGCGAAGTCGATATTTGTGGGATTAAGCTTCCGCGTATAGGAACCGGAATTTGATGAATCTTCGGCAAATATTCAAGTTCAAGGGAAGGTATTATGGACGATGTCGAAGGTCAGATCGATCGCTATTCAATCTGTGGGATTTTGGGAATAGGACCCTATTGCTTGCGGACCCTTGGAGATTCTTTAATTATCATTTTTGTATCGGTTACGGTAGTTAGTAGACTAGATCTTTTGAAAAGTTTTTTTAGGAGACCCTTTCGAAAATACATAGAGATGACATTGTCGACAGAGTTAATAATTTCAGTACATGGACATCAGCTTCACCCAGTTTCTTAGGTATGTGAGGGCTTCTTCGCAATGTTTTCCTTCACCAGTAGGCTTAATGTTATTAAGGTTTAAAACTGATTGATACATGGGCAGTCATCGTGACCGAACGTGGGACATTAAGATCGAGAAACCAGCGCCGCCATAACTACCTAACAACCAACGCACCTTGTAGACTTGATATTTTCTTAAAATTTACAATGTGTCAAATAAATTTGTGATTATAAATTTACGAGTACTGAGTCTCCCGTGTTGATACTGTCATGAACAATGTAAATTGGATTACGTAAAGCATGTGGTGACATTATATACCGCCCAAGTTTAATATACTATTTTTAAATCGCATATTAAATAATTACCTTCTATTGAAACATATTAAACTAACTTTCGAAACTAACTTTCTTATCGGTAATTCTACTGTAGATTTAATCTAATCCAATTTTGATTGACACATCAGATAAACCCTTTACACAAAAGAATTATTTCATAAGTGCATAGTCTAACATGAGCGGTTCGACCTTAAGAAATATTTACAGTTCATTGTTGACCCCAAAGTCGTCCCTGAGGCACCCCTTTCGCTGTCAATGTTATTAGATGACAATACAATTTGCGACTTCAGAATGACGTGCAGTCTCACGTCAATCAAATATCTTGAATGCGATGTGAGGGAAGTAAAAATAACACATAAGACAAGTAGTTTGTTAGAAACTCGATTGCACCAAAAGATGTTGCAGGGGGCTTGTATACTAATTTTTGATGTGAAGGGTGCAAATGCAGTTTTAACGAGAACAGAATGAGACCCGGTAATGAGGAAGGCAAGAATGCATGCATTTTTAATGCGTTATGTTGTGTAAAACATGACACTTTCGTATACTGAATAGACTTTTGTGCACATATTCATTTTGACGGTATATTTACTTAGGCGCATTTTTAAATATGCGACTTGAATCTGTTGCATCCATGTTAAAAAAATAATGTTATTCTGTTATTCATTAAAGCGGAAATAAACTCACACGCCAAAGATTAAGTCAAAAGAATCAGTTCAAAAAGGATTTTCAGTGTATATGCCGCATGCGGCAGCTTTAACATTGTTACTGACACGCAAACTTTGTAACAAGCATATTAAAAAAACAACCATAAGCAAATACACCACATATTTTAGTCTAACGCGGCATAACCAAATATGGTCTCCAATTTGTTATTCGCGTCGTACAATTTAGCTTGATTTATTTGATATTTTTACAATTGGTGCAACATGGCGATATGGGTCATAAATTCAAACGCCTTTGCTAAATCGGCGCGGGTACTAATGCGATTGTAAGAAAGCAGCGGCGCAAGCAGAGAAAGTTCGCTCTTGTTAATATCTGTTGATTTATTGACTATTGTATAGTGTAGCTTCTCTTATCCTTGGTTGTAGCGTAGAACCGAAGTAAAGTTTGTGATATTTTTTCATTTGGATATATAAGTTGCTTTAAATAATCGATACTAGGATGTCGTATTTTTAATCTTCAGGTTTTGGTGGTGAAAATCATATAAAATGGTTAGGTATTTGATTTGATTGGTGGTCGGATTTCATATTGCTCGATTTCTGAAGCATTTTTAGCGTTATTGTTTCAAAAACCAAAAAATATCAAAAAGTGTACTACCTACTACGTCTTCATAAAATAAACGGTAATAACAATTATTAGCTACGTGCGACTCAATATGTTTAGGTACAATAAAATACAAAAAAAAATCATGTACAAATTAAAGTCAGTAGATTCACATTTTATACTCGAGATTCACTCAAAGCATCCATCAGCGCACACAAATATTTGAAAACGCTATCAGCAAACAAAATCTCTAGGTGCTCAGATTTCGCAAGGTACCCCAAACTGTCCCTCCCAGTCAGTAAGTGTTGCAGCGCCCTGCTGACAAGGGTGGCACCCCAAGACTGCTATCCAATGAGGTGGTATACTGCATCTTCATTACAAAAGCTTGCGAAATACAAGTTGTCTAATTATTTTTGGAGCTCTTTATTTGTGATACGTACTCACGTATATTCTTTTAACTCACATAGAATGAGGCAGCATGCAAAAGAAATTGAAAGTTATATTAAGTATAGGGATATGGCCGTTTTCTGATTTGGTTAACTAGGCGATAAAGTTTTCGTACCTACTTTAATTACTGTCCTTTTTCTCCATATAAAACTCTATAAATTAGGGGCAGGTGTAATTTTAGGTGTAATCCTTTACAGTAACTACGCCATAATACATCATTTCATCCTAGGCACGTTTTGCACTGGACACCAAGTGAATTTTGTTAGCAAATACACATAGAATTAAGGACATTTCACCAAATAACATGAAACATAAAAGCGGTGTTTAGTTTATTAATAATAAAAATATTGATACATATTTCGTGAAAACCGTTATAACAATTAGAAGTATTCATAAACAATCGTTTTTGTTTTTTTTTTTCATTTAGCCTTTTTTTCTTAAACCTGTTATTCTTTCCTCCATCTTCATTAAATTTCTTTGTCATCTTGGAAAAAAAAACTTTTGCGTCGAACCCCTGCTGCGAAAAGTCCGTGATTCCGTGAAGCTTAAGTTTTTTTTCCAAACGCAATCTGAGGTTGTCACGTTCGTGATCCATCAACTTGAATGACAGTTCAAAAAAAAAGCAAATGTATTTTTTTAAGGAAAGAGTTTGACTTATTGGACTTTTTATACCTTTTTATATTGAGGGAACATTTCATTTAAATTTTTTAAATTATAATCTATAGTTGAGGCTATACTCACTTTTTTATACTATAATAAAATTAATAGTACATTAATGCAACCACCGCTATGCATTGGATATTTTAAGTTATGCATTGGATATTGGTAAGGATGATAATAGAAGATGTCTCATGACGAAGATGTAGCTAAATAAACATTTGAGAACCTACTGAATCCTTTTTTTGCAAGTACATCAACTTCACTTAAAAATATTTAAATAAAAAAACCCGAAGCAAAAACGAGCATAAGTTGACGATGGTACGATTGACATCATACAGCTCATGTACCCGTAAAATTGATAAGATGAGAAAAAACTATCCGTACAAATTTGCCTAATAAATATTTTCCACACCGTAAGTCACATACATTTTGTGGAAAAAATGATCATTAATCTTTATAGTGCAATTCACCTCAGACTGACGTAAATGGAGCGAAAATACAGCGAATATTCGCTGTAATGGTGTAAAGTGCGCGAGCGTACAATGGTTTATTGCAAAGAGGGATACCGGCGAAATCATTAATATACTTTTCTAGAATAAATGTGATTTTTTCAATGGTTTTTAACGTAATGGCATCACTTGATTTTGACCAGTCATTGGATATGTGATGATAGATTAACATAAATGGAATCTATGCAATACAATCGCAGTAGCAGGAGTCAACAAAAGCTGTTGTTAATAGAATTGAAAATAGTGGAATTATAGCAAACTTGTATTATAGTTTATATTATATTATAGTTAATAGATTTTTTAAATCTTTGCACAATTTAAAATAAATCTGTAAGTTCAATTTGGTGATCAAAATTCATTGTTTCCGGTGCTTTTATTAAATTAAGTGAATATTTTAGAAATTACATATACTATAAATACATCGCCACTATCAATAATTTCTTGCGTGCTAGCTTACACATGCGACAATAAAAAACGGTCTATCCTTCACAGTACCTATTAATTTCTCCATCCACTCGTCAATAATGACACCCTTTTATGCCGGGGGTATTTTTGTGAATTTTTCCACCCTTGCCGACTCTTACCCGGGCGTGCGTCGGAGCGTGCGCTAACAGAGTTACAGACGCGTTAAGACTAGCGGCCATCGATGCGTTGAGCATGTGTGTACAGTGCAGGATATGTTTTCTATATGCGTTATTGATTTTTGCATGTTTAGTTTGTAGACAGCCGATCAGTTGAATGCAGTTGGTCGACGTTTTATTCAATAATTTGCCACAAATATATCTCGTTTTACACTCAAATATGTAGGTTTGCCCGACTCAGTGTATTGGTGGAAATTCTTCTGTTTTAACTGCGATTTAATATGACTGCTTCAAAAGAAGCACCCGTATAATAATTTCAACTAAATTTTAGGTAAAATCTGAACGTATAATAAGGAAACCCACTGCCATAACAAATGAAATGTATCACTACTTATTTTCAAGGCAGTGACTCCCAACAGCCATCCTAGATCTATTGACTTATTCATTAGCCATCGTAGGACGCAAAGTAACGCCACGTGCGCGTACAAGGGGCTTACCTAGTATTTTTAGGGTCCCTTTTGTTCAGAGAGGGCCCTTAGCCCTTAGCATCGACCCTCTGAAATTATAACTAGTGAGTGAACTGGGGGTGATCAAGGAATTCTTTTTTTGCACCCTCAATATTTGATTATTATGAAAATGAAAATCTTATTATGAGGGTGTGTGTGGAATTCTAAGTTAGACCTGATGTATTTGTGATCATATAAGTATTGATCTATATACCACAGCTGTAAACAGGGACAAATTAAATTTTGGTGATTTAAGTCTCAAGTGAAAGATCGACTTGTGCATCGTTCGGTTAGGATGGAACAAAACACTAAATTACTGAAACTCTTAAGTGTATAACCATAAAATTAAAAATTCACATCATACATAACTTACTCAACTAAGCAACTTAGTTTAACTTGTTCAAGTAAACACTTAACTTAAACTGCCTGAACAAGTTACCAAGATGCCCACGGTCTTCATTAATTAATAATTAAGTGTATAACTTTGAAGCCCTATTAATTAACAAAATATATCGAAGTGTATGTGAATTATAATGTAAATATTTTCATTGGCAAGTACTTAGACTAAGGTACTTAGAATATGAAGTTCCTTTGCTCCTAATGCTTTGTTGAAGTTAGAATTTGATCATGAAACACTTTGAGAAAGTAATGTTTGCGCAAGTTCTGACTGTTTTTTTATAGGTCTATACGTTCCCATTTCTTTTTTATTTGTCTTGTTTTCTTTGCGTCACATCTGATAGAACGTCATATAGAACCTATAATACTGCTGTGTGTAAAGAACTTCAGTAAAGAGATAATATCCACGGCCTTCCGATAATCAGTTCACTCTAATCTTCAAAAAAATTAACAATGTAATAGATTTGCGCTTAGGAGGGGACTATGTTTTAAAATGAAAAAAGAGTTACATGGTTTTATTTTACATTGGAATTACAAAATCTAGGTATATCACTAAACAAAATCTGAATCTGCTCCAAAGAAGAATGGCAAATACAGAACCATTTTAGTTTTGGTATACTAGGCTTTTAAAAATTTTGTTATATGCAAAATGGAGTTATTATTTTCCAAGTTGGAGTGAAGATGAGAATTATAAGATTAGGCTATTTGACATCATAAAAAAATAATGAAATATTTATTTCCATCCGCATAGATTAATTAACTATTTAAAAAAACAATTTGCATTACTGCACACAAACAAACTTAATTATTTTCAGTTGGAACATCAACACATTAAAACGGTTTTGATTGGCTAAATGTCTTGTTGCTCTCAATGCATGCCTTGTCTTGACGCCACGGCGTGACGTCACATGCAAGTCTCGACGCCATATTACTGGAGCAAGCGTTTTGACAGCTTAACACGTATACTGCGAAGCTCAAAAATACAATATTTCCACTGATGCGATACAAGACGATATTGCCATGTACCGTTTATTTTTTAAGTGCGAAACAAGGCATAAGTGTCCGGTACACGTTATTTTTTTAAGCATGCATTTCTTTTTCAATTTTAACTTTTTGTCAATTATTTAAATTTCATCGATATCTTAAAACCTTGAACTATATACATTTCTCTTAGTTGCAAAATTGGATACGTAATTTTTGACTTATAAATATAAACATCTTACCGGACTTATATGCCATGTAGCGCACCTAAAGTATGAAAATTTTTAAATAGTCGATAACCAGTTAGTGATGTCAGTAAGAAAACAAATATTTATCGATAATACTATTATTTATTGAACAAATTATGTTTTAAATTAGGTATATTAAATTATATTTTCATGAGCTTTATTGAAACAAGCTAGACAAAAAGCTTTTTGACATTCAACACACATCAATTTAACTTTTGGCACCTCTTTGTCAGCTTCCCGACTAGTCATTGCTTTTCGTAATTCTTGATAGCAAAGTGTGCATTGTTTTCTTTTTGTAATTTTTTCTAAACTATGGTACTTCTTTTTTTCTGAGGATTTATTATGATCGTGAAATGTATGCCCAGTTAAGTTTTGTATAACAGACTCAACAAAATCTATCAATGTTCCTTTTATCTTGGTTACGTTATTATGAATGATCCATGCATTGACAACACACGTACCGAATAGGAAACTCATCATAAGTTTTCGGTACCATTTGATCCCTCTTCTTAAAGATGAATAATAAGCTGTCATTTGGTCGCTATAATCGACCCCTTTCTTGTTTAAATTATATAAAGATATACATTCTGGCTTGTAAATAATCTCTCCACTTCGTTTTTTTTTGCCTGTATCTTTTACGGCAGCAACATGATTTTTGCACGTTGTTATCATCGTTACAGCCCGTTTATCATGCCACTTAATTATTTTCATTCCGTTTTCATTCATTTTCCCAATACACTGTCCCCTCTTCAGCTTAGTAGATATAACACTTTTAGGAAGACCTCTTCTATTTATTCGTATTGTTCCACACAGTTCCATTTTTTTCTTTAGTAAATCTTCTGCCAAACCCACAGAGGTGTAGAAGTTGTCAGCTATAACAGTTCTACCGCTTTCACCTAAACCTTGTATTAATTTTAAGACGATATCATGGCCATGTGGCTGGTTTCTGGGTCTGTCATTTTTACCTGTATAAACAATCGCAGACCATGTATACCCTTCAGGTGTACATAATTTATATAATTTTATTCCGTATTTATGGCTTTTGTTTTTTATGTACTGTCGAAATTTCAGCCGTCCTCGCCATGGAATCATTGATTCATCAATTACTAAATATTGCCCAGGTGTTAACACTTCACGAAATTTGCTCAAAATCATACTCAAAACATCACGAACTTTGCATAATTTATCCGTTGGATCAATTGTATCATTGCTAAAATGCCAACATTTCAACAGTAATATAAACCTATCTCGTGTCATTAAAGATTGAATGTATTCGTTTTTATAACATGTTTTTTTCGACCAATAGTTACTCAAGCTTGGTAGTTTGACAATTCCCATTGTCATCAAAATACCCATAAAAGTGCACATTTCTTCAAAATTGGTGTCCTTCCATTTTTTCAACCTAGATTTCTGTTTTAATCTTTCGTTTTGACAGCAATTATTCGCGCAATTATTTGTCTCTGCCACCATTTTATTTATAATGTCATCAGTAATAAATAACTTAAAGATTTGAAATGGTGATGACACGTCTGGAGGAATATTAATTATAGTATCATTTTTAAAATTACCAATATCTGGCACAGAAGACGTAATATCTACCCATTCGCTGTCTTGTGATGTAATCAACGGACTCTGAACATCTACCATAATTTCATCATCAACCATGGATACCGTATCCGTATCACTTGAAGAATTTTCTGAATTAGAAGGTTCATAATTGCTGTCACTGTCTGTACTTATATCGCTAATATTATGTGGACCTTCCTTTACAAGCTGATTGGTCCCTGCATGATGAACTATTACATTCGCGTCGCAAAGGTTCGAACTAGTAGCCGATAATGATAAATTTATTGAAGTTGAGGTACATTACTACATTACTATTTTCTTGAGTAAAATTTTTAGAAGTTATTGTGCAAGACGTATCGTTCTGTTTAGGGTGAGTATTTTTATCATGAGTGGCTAAAGTTTCCTGTTTTTTATGCTCGATATTTGACTTTGGCGTAGATAATAATTCTTTTATAGATTCTGGTGTCAAGTTGCCATCAATTTTTAATAAATTATTATACGATATGTCACTTAGTGAGCCAACCTCACTTGAACATCCAGAAAAAGAGACATTATGTAATTCTGCATATGTGTTGCTAGTAGAAGGACTTTCATACGTACTTTGTTTTGGACTAATAATTTTACTTGTAGTTGGCTGGTGAAATACATATAGCTGAGGTGACGTAGTTTGTACTGAACGTGATGGCATCATTATTTCATCTAAAACTTTGATTTTCTTACCAGGCGGGATTTTATTTTTATTTTTGCTTATTTGTTCATTATCTTCCTGTTTGTCTTCGAAAATACGCGCCAGAATTTTTCGGGAGCGCTTCATTATGAAATCGACGTTGTAACTATTACGTAAATAAAATATGAGAAAATGTAACAAATATCGACACGGGTCTAATTGCAATCAGGGTCAGATCCGCACTAACAAATACGGTATCGCCGCCAGTGCGATACCGGACATGCACATACAAGTCGTATTTGTCCGGTAACGCACTAAACGTAAAGTTTTTTCGTTCTGTGCGTACAGGTCAAATATGTTATGTATCTTTTTTACATTTAAATAAGACCTTCTTAAAGTAAGAAGCAATAATATATATTTGTCACTTTTCAACTCTCAGAATATCGTACCAAAAATGATGCCGCAAGAGCGAAAAAACTAGTTTTTTGCGTTCGCACCGCGATACAGTTCATTACCGGCTACATATGTCCGGTATCGCACCGTACGTGTTAAATATCAGAGTACATTATATTAGGTCTTTACCTATGAAATTGCCGTTTTTCACGAAATAAATGAAGCGTAATTTTTTTATATATTTTTTATTTCTATTAATCAAAATAATCACCCATGCAATCAATGCATCTTTGCCAACGCATTGGTAGCTTATTGATGCCTTTCTTGAAGAAATCAGCTGGACGGGAGGCAACAAATTCTTCAAAGGCATTTTGTACTGCCTCTCGGGTATTGAATTTTTTTCCCGCCAAGAAGTTATCCAAATTCTGGAAAAAGTAGAAGTCTGTAGGCGCAAGGTCTGGTGAGTACGGCGGATGACGGAGAATTCCAACCCCAACTCTTGTAGCTTGGAGACCGTCTGCTGTGCAGTATGAGGTCGCGCGTTGTCGTGCAGGAGCAGTGGAGCCGAACGATTGACCAAAGCTGGTTGGAGACGTGCGAGCTTCTCCATCATTGTGTTCAGTTTTTCACAGTACACATCTGCAGATTACTGTAGTCCTTGCCAGCTTGTCCCGTTTGGCAAGAAGCTGTGATGAATTACACCCGCGTTAGACCACCAAACAGTGACCATCACTTTTCTAGGGGTAAGTTTTCGTTTAGGGCATTGTTTGGGTGCTGAACTAGGGTCCAACCAACTTGCTGAGCGCTTACGATTGTCAAACAGGATCCATTTCTCGTCACAAGTAACAATGCGGTTCAGAATTCCTTCATTTGTATGCCTGCTGAACAGTGCAAGGCACGTCTCCACGCGTACTTCGCGCTGGCGGTCATTGAGTTCGTGGGGTACCCATTTGTCAAGCTTTTTTACCTTGCCAATTTGACGCAAATGGACCAATATTATTTTGATGCTAACGTCGAAAGCTGCTGCTAATTCAGCCGTGGATTGAGTTTCATCAGCTTCCACAATTGCCTTTAATTTGTCATTGTCGACCAAAGTTTTCGGACGACCACGGGGTTCATTTTTCAGGTCAAAATTTCCAGAACAGAAGCGGGTAAACCAATGACGGGTGGTGCGTTCGTTTGTAGTGTTCGCTCCGTAAACGTCTTGATGTTGCGTGCCGCTTGTGCCGCTTTGCTGCCACGAGGTACTCATACTCCATAATAACTCGAATTTTTAACTTATCCATGATGACGAAAAATGTTCGAATGCGTTGAAAACAAAACACTAACTATTAAACAAATGACGATTTTAGAAAAAGAATTCCATGTTTGTCAAATAAAATTAATTTGAAATTAGAATTATCAGTCAAAAAAAAAAATATTTTCATTTGAAATGGCCAGTACGGCAAAACGGCAGTTTCATAGGTAAAGACCTATTATTTAGTTTTTTGAAATGAAATACCTTTACTTAAAATCAATATTATTTCTAGGGTCCTTATACACCACAAAATAATGTAAGGTTTTCAAAGACTAGTCACATAGCCTATTACATGATTTTATTTATCTTTTACTGAAACTAAAATATTTTCTATGCCACTTGGAAAAAACAAAAAGCTATATATATCTATATATCAAGCTCGGCCGAAATAACGCTCTTGTTTTCAGTATTACGTTAGCCTCTGTTTTTATCCAGATGTCACATACTAAAAGCAGTTTTGTGGTTAGGTTTTAAACCATCCTTATATCCCCAAGATATATAAATATAAAAATCTGAATATTCACTACATGAAACATTATGTTTTTAGGTGGTTCTAAAAATACACAGGCTTCTGCCATTCCTTTTAACTGCAATCTATATTCAAACAATCAAAGAATGACAAAAAGAAATATTTACATAATAAAACTACGCCATTTCAATTAAAAAGCAACTGATACTCATAATGATAAATGACTAACTGAACTAATTACCACAAAACTCAAATATAAGCAGGTATGAGGGTAGTTGTAAATATTGACCGGGCTAATCCACGACCGCACACTCGGTAGACGCGCGCCGCCTGCCGTGAAAGTTTTCTCGGTTCGCTGCTTTAAGGAAACACGGAATTTGATGTATTGTGGGGTCCAAGTCAAAGGATCTTTGTTGGAAGCTGTGGGTACAGTAATGCAATTTATGTTTAATTCTAAAATAACTTTACGCTTTCTGAAATAACTAAAATAAAATAAAATTGTTTACGACGTAAGTAATCATTTTTATCGAAAGAACGAAACTAAAAACTATAGAAGGTTGGTTATCGTCCTTTTTACAGTCAGTATTAAGAAAGTGCAGATATCACAAGGACAAGAAAGAGACTGACAAGATGCATACGCAGTTATTCCAAAAGTATTGTGAAATATATGCAAGTTTATGAACTTTTATTGGATCCTTTTCCAATAAAAGATCAACGTTCTTGAGGGTAATCTATATTTAATTTATGTTTTTTACTTTTTTCTTTAAGTAATTACAAGCATATATTTTATTTTTGATATACATGATTTCTTCTTTGGACAACCATCCATGTACTTCCGCAAGTGCTAACTAGAAATGCAAGTAGTGGTGAACATTTGAACATTCATACCGGCCAACTTGCCTTGCATGCAGCAATTTAAAAAATAATTTAGTAAGTTCTTTCTACTTAACAATCAAGAGAATCGGGAAGTACCTATTGATCTAGTCTTACATCAATTAATTATTTTTAATCGATAAACTGTCACATAATGTTAGTAAAGAACTGATTTTGTCCAATCTTCATTGCATCTCGGAAGTGATAGTGCACGAATAGTCGACCCATAAACTGTCTGTGATACTAATGAGTATTGTGTGAAAATATTCAAGGAAATGTAATCAGGAACCAGTTGTAACTATTGACTAATTTTAACGCTTTTTGTCTCCTAATGTGGCGGAAGACGGAATAGATCTTTATTTCAGGTGTGTCAACGATCTTAGTATAAAGCGTGTCACTTAGAAATCTGGGATCAGAAAAATGCGGAGCAACGTGCTGTACTACGTCATCAACGCGTGTTAAACCTAAACCGCGTGTTATGCTGGAGCCTCTTGACACCTAGAAGCTTTCATTCCGTTTAATATCCCCGAAACAACGTCGTTCCGGAATCCACACTGCTCCCCAGTTGTATGTGTGTAAAGTAATTTCAGTAACAACCTCTTTTCTTCAAAAACAACTCACCCTTATCATTCCCAACTGTCAAATAAATTCAAAGCCATATCACAGGCATACAAACCGAATTACAACAAATAATGGAATCACCGATAAATCGCTTATTACGCTCTAACGATTCTCCCAATAAATATCATCGATTAAAGAAATCATTCGCCCGTAACTAATACTTTTCACTAGCTTGAAGAAAGTGTAATCGTAAATTTGATGTTTAGTTTTGGCTCGTAAAGAACTCAGGCCCTCGGTGTTGCTCGCTGTTGAGTATTACCGGGAATTGATTTTGAATTAATGGGAAGTCCTCGGCAATTGCTTGTGGGGAACGTTGACAACACCTGATATTGAATAATATTGAAACGGTTAGATTGGTTCGTTTCTTAAGATTTGTTGGTAATAGAATCTATCTGCGTCCGTGAATTTATATTTATTTGTTGTTGCTAAGGATTATTTATATAAAGAGTTCATGGTAATAATTTATCTTAATTTTACTTTGCTTTCAATTGTCGGTTTTCTAGATACAAGATTAACATATTAATTTTCGTAAATATTTCCAAGTTTCGAAACCATCAGTTGACAACGTATTACTGATAACTATCCCAATTTTTTAATTAAAATAAATCTGACAATTAAAAATGGCAGCTGTCAGTAAGTAAATAATCTGAATGTCTTACGACACGCACACTCATAACTGTAACACCTAGTTTTTTAATTGGATTCTCAATTTTTGATTAATGAAGAACATGTAAAAAAAGGGGTGGTAACACTTATTAAGATTGACATTGCTTCGTTTGTAGATATTATACAAGGTGAACGGATTTGTAGTTTTGTTTAAAATTTTATTAGGCATTAAAACAGTAGTACGGGATATTCCAATCTGATGCAATATGCACTGACTAACATACAATTACAATATAATAAAAATAATAAATCCCAGACAAACACACCAACTGTTTGGCCCCAAAGTTAGCAGAGCTTGTTTTATGGACCATACGGCAAACTGGAGGGGGACCCAGAATAAACATACATATAAATAATTACAAATGTTTATGTTCATCAAACTAAGCTAAGCTAAGCTTATGAGGAGGAGCTACTACCCACTGTGCCGCTCGGCCATCAATTTGTAAGGTACATGTATAAGTAAATGAATGCAGCCAAGGCCATCGCCCAAAGCATTCTATATTTAGGATCGTTATATTTACCTACTAAGAGCAACATCTCTCTGACATTGCACTTGTAAAAAATTCACGCGAATATCTCATCTAAATATATCACCACAAGAATATTCTTGACCCAGTATTAAAAATATCCATGAAAACGTCACGCAATGGAATTCAGCGATACTGCCGGCACAGTGTAAATATTAAACAGTGCTTCTACTACAAAAATAACACATTGGTTCGCGAATCTGGTACAAATTGGGTCGCAGCCTGAAAAAATACCAGAGTGATGCGTAACTCGGGACCCAATTATTTTGATGTTTTTTCGTGGGGCCTTTAGGATGAACCAATTTGAAACGGCAAACAGTTCTTGTAATCGTATAAATACATTTTATTTAAAACGTGCCATCGCTATAGTCCGTACGTAATAACTTACCAATGTGGTATGTTATTCTTAATACAGGCAAACATTAGTCTTCCCATTTTCATAATTAGTAAGCTAAGTTTGAATATTACATAAAACAAATTTTTTTTATTTCTTATGACCACTCGATTTCTTAAGTGATGATATTTATATAATATATCTATTATTTGGAAAAATCTTTCATAAGTCATTTGAAAATGATATCATTATAAGATAATTCTTTCATATAAGGCTTCAAGCTCATATGAATCTATCTTTAGATGCTTCTTAATAACGTCATTTAGCATATCTTTGAACAATACATTGTAATGCTAATCTTCACTTGTTACTTAAAAGAACGGGCTATAATCAAAATTTCCCTGAACTCAAACTAAAAACTTATAATTATGATTAAATTCTATGACCTATGCAAGTGTGATATGTATTAGTTTCTAATACAGTTTTCTATTCATATCTAGTTCAATAGCCTTTGTTAACAGGCGTGGGCGCATCTGGCTCAGTTTTCCAATTTTCCTAGAAAAATGAGAACGAATGAAGTGTGCGATACTACTCCGCTTAGTCATTGGTAAAATATTGTTATAATAAATACTCTAAGGGGCAACCAAAGAAGAAGAAGATGACTGGTTTAGAATGGTTTTGGTGGTGAAAATATAATCCTCGGGTTATAATCCTTATTTTACTTAAATCTTAAGATCTATCTCTTAGTATGTATGAGGTTTTACATACGGTAAAAATTGCAAAAAATTTGGATTTTTAGACAAAACAAACTGAATTACTTAGGGCATGCTATGCTAGTATCTTTTAATACATGACAAGTTAGTAGTCTCAAGAGATTCATAAGAAATCATAAATCATGATCAATGCACTATAAAACTTTATCACCTACTTAAAGGAACTTATCAACAAACGACAGCCTAATAAATTGTCATTTTTTAGGCTGCAATGCTACAAATGCGATATTTTTTGTCAAAAACGTCGCTCTGCACAAGAAAACCAGCGGTTTTACGATGTTTCTTAATTCATTATGCGCCATAAAACTACCGCAAACTAAATGCTTCTATTCCAATCTGTATTATACATTAATGTCAGTCTTTACTATTCTATTTTATTTGAAAAAAAGACTGTAAAATAGCATTTTAAATGTCCGTATTGGCCGGGTGTCGGATTGGGTGTAAATTTTTTAGTTCATCATTCGGAGGTCGTTAAAACACGTGCTTTGTCTGACCGGGGTTTATGGTGTATCTGAATTTAAAGTATCATAGAATATGGTTTTGAGGATGGCGTATTACGGTGTTCGTTCTGTTGCTTTGAAAAATGTTTCCTTTTTAAGTAGTTGTTTGTTGTTTTAATATTGTATAGATTTCATTTGACTTTGTTTTTTTTTTATAATTTTGAGTATTATGATAGATCGTACTCGCAACGACTCAAGTTTTTAAGACTTTCACAAAAATCTTAAGAGTTTTGAGAAATAATATATAAGAGCGAAAAAAATTATTACGAAAACATATTAATTCAGTACAAATTGATTTTAAATAATTGTGTAGCTAATGTACCTTTCTCCTTTTCAGGTATATTTCTGATTCCCTCATTCATAGGTAATGAAGCGTTGATATGGTGACCAAAAAAAAACATTATCTTCATTAATGTAAAAATCTACTGACTAATTAAAACAAAAAGTCAAAGCAACCTTGTCAACTGTGCTGCTGTTGAGGTATTCCTAGGTTTATAATATAATTTTATCTGTCCAATAAGGTATGCATAAAACATTACAAAATTTAAGAATACCGTTTTAATAGTACGCATCGAGCGCATCATACACCGGATAATGCCCCAAGGCTCTATCCTAGGACCTGCATAACACTGTATCCATCTCTGTCACACCGTTGGTAAATGACAAGGATGCAGCATTGTCTTGGCATTATTTATTATAGTGTGGGTGGACATGCGTAGGACAGGTCCATCTCCAGGGTTGTAAAGACTAAGGATTTAATTGTTAGTATATACATATCTTCTATTTCTTTTGACATGTAATGTACCTTTGTATCGAATTGAGAAGTAAATTAATTTACCATGCACATCGAACTCCGACATAATGCGTTAGTGCGTATAGTATGATATCAAAATCTGACCGTGATACGTCATTAATTATGATTTAACATGCCAAATTGGATAAAGCTACTATAGAAAGAGAACAACTTCAAAATTGGTTATATTATTATTGTTAACAAGCTAATAGGGAAACGAGGATGATAACATAATTTTTTTTTTACTATACCTACGTATATTATGTTTATGAAAGTCATAAACGCAAACCAATAGTTACTAAGGTATATGTAGTTGTGTTTCCACTTTCCACGTTTCCACTAGTGGTCCAACTTGGCAATTCTGCCGCCTTTTGGCCACTTTGCCCTATATGCAAAGTTTTTAAGCCTTGTATTATCTCTTAATGATTTTTCTTTCCCTGTCCCTATTGTGAATTTGGGAATATTTTTATATGTTTGTAGATATTTTTAAAATTATAACATTTACGCAAATGTGAATTCAAAGAGACTGTAAAAACCATGGGAACTATTTTGAGTTATTTTTAATCATAAGTAAGCCGTCTCGACACTTAAACGTCGGTAAAAAGCCGTAATTATACTTACCTCTATAATCGAAAGAATTGTTCCGTCTTAAAGATCAATTTGAAGTGAATTTTAGTTTTGCCAACCCTAGCTCGAAGTGTAGAGAAAACCTTCAAAATGATCCTACAATATCTATGATAATGGAAGTACGGATTAAATTTTACGTTTTATAAAAACTAAATTGCGGCTTCTGTTTAAAAAGCCTACGTTTCATATCAGCTTAAGTTGAGTCCGTGCAAATTATCTAAGTAAGTTTTCGAGTACCTACGAGTACAAAGTTTTTGTTACATATGCATTCGATTTTTTGTACCTGCCTACAATGTATCCGATTTTAATTTAAAGTAATTTCATTTGACATTTGAAATGAAAATAAAATTACGTAGGTATAAAGAAATCCACAAAAACTTCGTACTTTTTATGCGATCTGGGGAATAAAAGATTGTATAAATCAATTAAATACAAACAGTCAATAATAAGTATTTACACGGCTGGAAAAAGTTGAAAACTACCGACAACTGAAAATATAGCTAAGCTTCAGAACATCTGCCCAAAATATAACTAAACTGAATTTATATCGGCTAGGAACATTTAACCGAAATTTCGAGACATTTTCAGTAAGTATGAATTTCAAGAACGGACTTAACTTACATAGCCCCCGACCTTTCTCCGCCTTCCCTTGTACCAGTAAATCGTGAACATATTAAGATTTTTATAATTCCAGACATTTTACTGAGCTTACCACGGCATTTTGAAATATTATTTTAACGATGATAAAATGTTACAGTTGTGCTTTAGGTGGAAATAAAAAAAAATGCGATAGGTAAGTAAATCTTAGTGACCTGGCCTCGGCATACTTAAAATAACGTTTTGTTTTATTATGCAGTGAAAAAGCCTAAATATGATAACTTCTAGTGCAATTGACACACTGGCTTTCGCTATTAAGGATTGGGGATCGATTCCGTGCATAAGTTAATTTGTTTGTATACATGTCGCAGGGGGACGTGTGAGTTAACCATTCAAATAAACAGCTAACCGGAATACGCGAATTATTCGCGCGAATTGCGCGAGCCGAACGACCGAAGTGAGCGTGGGGCAGAAGAACCCCACGAAGCGCCATTATTAAAATTGAAGACTATATTCAACAAAAGTTGTTTAGTGAAATGGCAATTTTAACCATCCGCATGCGACATACATATACATATACGCGAAAAAGAGGATTATTTGATTAAAATGTCCTAGTAAATCTTGTGATAATTATAATTTAAAGTATCAAAACTGTATTGTACTCGCCCACCTACTAATAACTGATAATATAAACGGCCTATCCTTGCCGACCGGTTTGACTCCCGGCACCGGTCGTGTGGGCGACGACGGCATTCTGCTCCTTAGAGCCTGACCGTAATTATGCTGCTGAAGTTTTACTACTCAGGTACAGTCGAGTGACTTGATGCAGGATCCGATTCTAGTGTCGTCTGTCAAAAGGGCAAACAACGGGCAAGACGAGCCTCTACCATGTGAGCCTCGTGTAATTACTCAACTTCGTATAAGAACCTTCTTTGTTAATAAGTTTGTTACTTTTTACTACTTAGTAGTTAATTATAAGGGAGACTTTGCAAAAGGTTTTTAGGGTGTCATTTATATATGGCAAACAAGCCGTTTCCTGCGTTGTCACTCGTTCAGCACATCGTAGGATTGATTTGACCTAATGTAGCATATCTTGAACATTTCATTTTAAAAGAATATTACTTTTATATAATATATTTCTTAGAATATTCATAAAAGTTTATCCAAGCACAATATTTGTAAACTCGAAAAAATTAACAATGCCCAGTACAACATGATCCAGCTTCATAAATCTGCATTATATTAACCCTGGGTCACTTTATATTGGAATAGTCATTCCAACGTAAGGGGCTATTCTTCAATCACTCGTTTAGTTTAATATCGTTGTTTAATTGTCATTTTATATACGATGCCGATCGATTGATTGAATAAGCACCTTTATTTGTATGAATCTACACAACGAGGGCGTCACTCATTCGTGTGTTGTTAGTATAATAGTTAATTCTATTTCGATAATACAAGTATAAACATGTAGCTACTATGTAAATAACATTAAATGACATTTACATAGTAGGTAACAACCGCGACCGCGGTTAAACCAAAAGGAATCTTCCTTTGATTAAGATTTAAACTGCTCAGTATTTACTTTCTCAGTTAGATACGTACTCGCTGGTTATTGCTTTAAAAAACACTTCACGTATGTTGAACAAGAAGTTGTAGATATCGAGTAATTCGAAAATAGCAGCCCACTACCCGATGGCGTGATAAGCGTTTGCACGACTTGCTGGGTCACGTGCAAATGCAGCATGAGGCTGAAAATATTGTTATAGAAGTTCTGATCTTCGCTGCAAACTTAGGAAAATAACTGAATTTTAGTGATGGCAAAGTGCAGTTCTACTGAAAATGAATGGTAAATTCTGTTGCCTACATTGATCTTGAATGGGATCTTTACAAAGACTGAAATAAATTAGGAAGGCAAGTAACAGTAATTATAATTATATTAACTTAAAATCAATATAATTAAATCCCAAATAAGTAAACGGCCAATAAGGAGAATTCAGGGCAATACATGCATTTCAATAGAAAATGTACATAAATACAAAATCTAAGTTTATTAAGAAAATGTTGAATTCCTACCAAAATTCGATTCGGGCTATCTACCACCAACCATGCCTAGGGGGATCGTCTTTCCTTAAATATTATACTATTTAATAATATTTTGCTCGAAACGAATATTTTAATAACATTCCTTACTGTTTCAGTGAACAAGAGACATTATACTATATTTAAATTAAGTATTGCTCATTTTTATAGTTCTTATTCCAACCACGTGCGCGGTGTTTTGCTTAAGTAAACTGTACCTAATCATAAAAATATCGTAAAAAAATATTTCTACAGGTTTACGTAGAACACTGGTCTTACGAAGAGAATGTATTTATTGAAATCTTTTTTGGTTTTCTCAGTTCTTGTAATTGTATAGAGACGTGGCATCGATTTAATTTAATGGAAAGTAGTTCGCAGTCAGCTAACTACATTTTGCTATTGGCTGGATGAAGATGAGCTGATAATTCTTTAAAATTATAAACTTCAAATACAATTTTACTTAAGAACAACTCTGGTACTTTTAAGTACGTTCTTTATAAATAAACAACAAAATCCATGTTTTTTTTAAACAAAGGTCAAAATATATCTTACACACATAACCTACTGAAAATATTTTTCTTTACAAAAAAAAGACAGAGTGAAATATTTAAAAAAATATTTGGTAAAACAATGTAAATACTGTGCGTTTATTTTTTTTATTGTTTGACATGTCTTACCCGCGTAGCACCAATAATGAAGGAATTTAAAAAAATGCGGGATTTATGAAAAACTGTTGCGTAGTTACGAGTATTTTCTGTTTAAAATAAAATAAAAATTATTATTTGTGTTGTAAATAGTTTGTAAAAAAATATGTTAAAGGTATTTTACATTCTTTGTTATCTTGTTTGTTTTTAATGGTACCTTTCGTGTGTTTTTTAATTGTGTTTCCTTTCCTAGACAGTCATTGTCTATGTTAAATGTATCTTGTTCATTATCTTAATGAGGATTTATTTTAAACGACTAAAACAGAACAGTTTTTTCCTTCTGGTTATTATGACAGCTTTAATTATAATTAATGGACTTGCTCACAGCTTTCAATTGAAATAATTAAAATTAATCTCTACTCAAATAACTTTGAAGACTTATAGAATATTGGTTTTACATAAACAGAAAGCATATGTTTGTGTATAGCGTAAACAACATACAGTACGAATTGATAAGAAATCGATAGTCACGAATTTGCTACATTTACCGATTGCTATTATTTATTTGCCGATTATCTGGTTTAATCAGTAAAACGGTACATTTCATCTTGCCGTACAATCTTTTATAAAAAGACATTTTGCATTCTATGCGCGCTCTGCATAAGGATTATACTCTACATTTTTTATACGATCGTCAGTACGCTGCCGGCTCTCGACAGAGTTGGACGTATTCAAGTTGTGCAAACCGAGTGACCCGCGTATTGCTCGTATCTATTAATTCAACTCCATACGAGGTGGCAGGATATCTATAAGTTATTGCGGTTTGAATAATAAACATCTAAAACAATAGCCGTGACATTTTCAACCTAATACAATGGATTTAATACGGTCACCGGTAGTGGAAGTGAAAATTCTAAGTGGAAATTAATATGCTACAGTGAAAAACGTATCCTATACTGACCTTGTATCAAGAGCTCCGTATTAGTTTCGATTCATCATTTATTTGTTTAATCAAGTGTAAATCATATAATGGCAGTGTTCCAAATGGATTTCTATAAATGAAGCAAACGTAATAAAATAATTATTTAAAAATCGTGACGAATTTGAATTTGAATATGGAATTTCTGGACTGAATTTTTTATCAGTGGAGTATTTTTTTTTTTTGGAATTTCACAAGGATTGAAGTGAAGATGTTGGCCGTAAAGAACTTTTTTATGCCTGAAAAGAGGGTGGATTCACCTAGATTCTCGCGAATGCCGGAGGCGCTGATGCGGTCGATCCGCCGGCGCTCGCTGCGGGTCAAGAGGACCAAGTCTTTGGTACTCGTTAATGAAAAGAGGAAATCCGGTGAGTGGTACAGTATTGAAGTATTCTTTTTTTGTAAAAGGCCTATTTTTTTTGTAAAAGGCCTATGAGTTTTTGACTGTCGTAGGATAAGGAATTTTCTTTTAATTTTCGTTTCAATGCCATGTGGGAAGGTTGATAAATATTTATTTATAAAGTTTTATATGAAATAAATATAATTTACGCACATGGTTTTGGTTTGACGTAATAACGACTGCCAAAGATCTTCGAAAATAAACTTTTGCATAATTTTTTCCAAATATAATAATTATGAATGGTAAATATGACCAAATATTAGAAAAATTCAATATTTCAAATTTTTGCAAAACATATTATCAAAACTTAAACTAAATATTCTATCCATTCTGGACTTTAGCAACATGAAGTCCAACATAACTTAAAACAATAACTAATTAATCCTATTCACTTGTGATTGTCTGTTAATGGCGGACAATTAACCGGCTTTAGTAAATTCAACCGGTTTTCACGCAGATGCCGAATTAGATGCCGAATTAGATGTATATCTAATTAATGACGAAATAATTATTTATAACCGATTTTTCGTATTTAAACTCGATATCTGTTGTAGGTACAGTAGTAAGAGCGTTCCATAACTTCGGACATGTTCAAATCTCTATCCTCACAAAATGAATCTTTATGGATGTAAAAAAATGTTAAAAGCCGGTATCTGAAAAAACAATAAAACAATATTTTCTTATCGAAATGACTATAAAGGAAGTCTGCTTATCTCTATCTCTTATCTCTATACCTATATTTTTTATCATGAGTCACAGCTTATAGCGTAAATTAATGAAAATATATGAAAGAAAACAATTTGCAAATGCAAACTAGCAAAAATTTTCACTTTGCACGAAACCAATGTGGACTACATGTCTGAAAAAAAGGAAAAATTTGCCAAGCTTCTATGTCCTTACACTACAAACTCTACATCTTATGTGTTAGTCGCGCAGAACTACACACAAACGCTAGATTAAGCCTTTTAAGAATACATTAGGTCACGAATGTTAAAATATTATATTGTCATGCCATTTTAATACAAACTAACTTTACAAATCATGAAATTCATTTCGATTTAGTAGCTATTTTACTACCTTCGTCAGAAACAAATCTAATAATACCTATCGACGAGAAACATTGTTTCCAGATATAGAAAAAACCAATAACTGAAAAAGGAATTAAAGAGAAATCCCCGTGGAAACGCATAACTATAGGCAACTGGGAAAATTGTGAGAAAAATTGAATTCCTGT
Source organism: Marasmarcha lunaedactyla (assembly GCA_923062675.1). Classification (NCBI taxonomy): domain Eukaryota; kingdom Metazoa; phylum Arthropoda; class Insecta; order Lepidoptera; family Pterophoridae; genus Marasmarcha; species Marasmarcha lunaedactyla. Next base: position 7,084,614 of record OV281344.1, read on the forward strand.
CAGATTTCACCATTGTTGGCAGATGACGGATCTCGATGACATGGCGTGATAGTTCATGTGATTGAAGCTTTGTTGTTGTAATAGGTTTAGGTTTGACTGTGAGTTTCACTTTATTTTAATTTTTTTACACTAAGGAAATGATTAGTTTTCATTATTCTGAACCTCATATGACGTAATTTTACTTGCTGGTTAACGGTTTTTTCGATTTATTAAATCAATTCATGTCATTACGTTAAGTTCGATTAAAAGTAGGTACTGGATGAGGAATTTAATTTCAACTGCTACAAGGAGTTTTAATTTAATTTGCCAAATAATTTAAGAAAAACTGGTCTTAGTAGGCCTTGGCACTCTCAAATCGATCTTTTCAAGTACCAAGAGCTTTTATCACTGATATAATCGCCAAAATCATTAACTATAACAATAACAGCCCAAACTGTATTTAAACTTTTTTCCGCTACAAAACTACCACTCAGCTAATACGCTCTTGTAAAGTAATTATTTACACTCTGTTTATGGACTTAACCCAATTATCTCCGAAGCGAGGCCGCACATGGGACCGAACTTATAAAACAATGTGTTTACTATATCAGAATAATAAATTATTTGGTGATCGCCTAGTTCCCATCGCACTAAGTTTTGTTAGTTGCCGCCACTAATTAGTTAATTATTTATTAGATACAATAAATATTTAACTAATTATTAAGTGTGTTCATTATTGTGCACATTTTTACACATTAACACTTTCTCAAAAAAAAGGAGCGAAACGGACTAACATTCTGATGAATATAGATTAATTGTCTCCTGTTAAAACCTATTAGAAAATACTTATATATTTTAAGGTGTGGATTTTTTTTCTTTGGTAAGCAATTTCAGTAACAGGCAATAAGAAAAGTGAATGCGGACGTACTTCGCATTTCATAAATTCATTTGCTTTTCCTTTGTCCGTGTAACCTTTTGTGTTTTCTTTTTCAAAGCATAACTAGCAGAAATAGTTTCATAATACGTGTCCATGCTTCCTTTCCTCCTTTTGTTTAGCAATGGTCCTTTTGTTTAGTATTTGTTGGTATTTTGCATCGTTGAAACAAAATAACTTAATTTTTCTAATTAATTATACATTACAAGCGCAAGAAAAAAGACTCCTTTAATCAGTCATTCTCACAAACTTTTAATTAATAAGTACTGCTAAAAAGTTGTTTTGAAAGACTGTGACAAAACTTCACTAATGATAGAGAATTATCTCTAGAATCATTACAAGGAAGAAGTGCAAAATAAGTTTTGTCTTAAGGAATTATATGGGTAAAAAAAATAATTAAAAAATTAGTGAATCCAATTAAAAAAAATATCATAAAAAAGCATATTCAAAAGTAGCAGTCAGTAGGGTCAATAATCTGAAATTGATTTGTGTTCCAAATTGAAATTCCGTACAAGCAAATAATAGCCACTAACTGGGCATCAATAAAAACGCAAAATGGTTTAGTATTTTAATTCATTCGAAAGCCGTTAACTCCCCGCCTACATTCCACCCTAGCGAAGACGTTGACACCAATCATGGCCTTCCTTAGGGTTGCGTGCCGCTTAAAGAAAAAACGGCATTTGACATAATTTTAAGGTGTAATATATTTTTAAGTTGTTTGGTATTTGATTCAAATGTTGTGGCACTAATTATTTAAACACGAAACGTTGTAAAGGATATAGCATTTGCAAGGTTTTATTCAGGATTTTTATTTATTTCATATCGTTTCACTGCTGCCAATAAGTTATATTTTGTGACCATGTAGATACTTACTAAGCTTCCTTACCAAGTAATGTTCAAATCAAATGACTCTCTTTTAGTACTTTAAAATATTGACTTAGACGTGAAAAGACGTGGTTATCCTTCAATCTTGTGTGATGACGAACTGTGATCCATCCAGCTGCTTGCTATAGTTTATCTTAGTGATGAACGAGCAATTCGGTACGTAAATTAATTTTGAAATATCTGTTTTTCCCGTGAGAATCACATAGTTATTTTAAGAAAATAATTTAAATATTTCTGATAGGTGTGCAGTTATTTTATTTTAAATATTTTTTTAAAGAATTTCGTATAATGACGTCACGGAGTAGGTAGCTTTCTTTTGAAAATCGCATTACAAAGTTTGTTATGGAATGATCAACTCTACAATTTTCTATTGATTTTTTTTTTATGCCGCCTAAGCAGCACCCTCACGGGAGGGAGGTGGAAGATGCGTCATGCATACCGCCACAGGCAACCGACTTCCGGGACGGTGATGTGGGACTCACCAAAGTGGCACCTACCCACCAAAAACCACCTTGCCGGCTGTAGCATGGGAATGCTGTCAGCCTTCATCGGAGCGACACCCGGTCGGGTGGGTAGGGAGGTGGGTGCGCAAGTGGGGACCGCTAGAGGGTCACCGCTGAAAATAAAAATCACATAAGGTGCTAATGACATATGGATGTTGGTTATTCGGCCTGGGCAGCCTTAAGCTGGTCCAGATTAGCCGAGAGCTGATCGGGGGGATCCGAGAGTGCATTTCTCGGTCTACGAACTTTGTACCTCGATGGCATGGACGGAGCAGTATAAGCTACTGACTCGCGTATCAGGGGATTAGGATGCTCTTCGGATCGCTTGAAAAAAGCGGTGGAGAGCGTCCTAATGTGTTGTTGAACTGTAGGTAAATCGAGATCCCTGTGCAGGTCTGCGTTTCGCACGTACCACGGAGCGTCCGTGGCCCTGCGGCAGAAGAGATTCTGGACTACCTGCAGCTTATACAAATCGGAGGGTTTGGCATGTGCAAAGATTGGGGCGGCATACGTCATGACTGGTCTGATGCAAACCTTAAAAAGCTTGTTCCTAAGAGACATACTGTTTAGGCGGCCCTTGTAAATACGGGCGAGTTTGGTAACTCTGAGTATGTCGGAATGAAAGCGTACGATCGAGTGTTACGCCTAGGTACTTGGTGGTTTGAGCCCACGGGATGGGCGTAACTAGCATTCGGATATGGGGGTCGCAGGGGCGACGGCGTTTATGATCGAAGCGCATTGCTGAGCTTTTTTCTGGATTCACATCGATTCGCCATTTTTTGAATCAAGCTCCATGGTCGTTTACGGCTTTCTGGAGTTTGGTGATGAGGGAGTCGACGTACGAGGCCTTGACGTACAGGGCGGTATCATCGGCAAAGAGAGAGAGTTGAACACCTTTTGACGGGATAGGTATGTCATTGGTTTATGTGGTGTATAAGAGAGGGGTGAGTACCGAGCCCTGAGGGACGCCCGCCTTTAGGGGGTGGGGGGTGGAGAGCGTACCTTCGTGTCTAAACCGGAAGGTGCGATCTTTAAGGTAGGAGCCGACTAGTTTGACCAGTCGGTCGGGCAAGCCTATGTTGTACAGCTTGTAAATGAGGCCCGCGTGCCAGACTTTATCGAAAGCCTTGGCTACGTCAAAGAAGACCGCGATTGTTTTAAGTCGTCTAGAGTAGAAGCCGTTGAGTATGTACTCGACGATTCGGTGGACTTGTTGAGGGCACGAGTACTTGGCTCGAGAGCCGAATTGGTGGGGGATAATGAGGGGGTCACTCTTGTAGCAGATATTTATTTTAAACATTGGACATAACAGTTTAACCAAAAAATAATTTAAAGTTGCTGCTACTCGATGCGCATCGATAGAGGTCGAATGAGATTCAATTTTATTTGCGTATTGTCGTTAAAATAAGCTCAATCGCATTATGCTGCGACATGTTACTGGCCAAATATATTATATAAAAGTGATACCTCCGTATGGTTTTTGAATTAGAATGACAATTTGTTTCTTTATATACCTAATTATGTGCCAATTAGAGCATGGTAAGTGCCATTCACGAAGCTCGCCCCTCTAACTTTTTTGATGTATTCAGCATAGTCTGCGACCATAAATAAGAAAGTAGTGGCGTCTTCGTGACTATATTGATGTTCATAAATGGACAAATTTGAAATAACTTGCAAAAAAGCATTACATAAAGCGCAACTCCCACTTGACATTTAAGTTTTTCATAATTTTCTTCATTGCACCTGGCTAGCGCATGCCAGCTATAAAATGTCATGGAGTACGTTAGAAACCTTCCAAACTGAATTGGTCTCTTAATATGTTGAAGTAAACTTTTTGTTATAGCTCTTTGTAAAATTGCTGATTAATTGGCTTATAGAGGTTATAAGTAACGCGACTTTTTATTGGGAGGAAGTAGTTTTCAATATTATGGCTGGTATTGATATTTAAGTGTTAAGCGGTTCATTCTTTTTATTAATAGATTTATTTAAGTATGTTTTTTTTAATTAAATTATTAATGCCAATAAGTCAAGTTAGGTTTTGGATACCATAAAAAAAATGAATGTTGGGATACTTTGTTACTAAACAATTAACAAACATTATATACTTGTCATAATATTGACATTCCCTTCTATTTTGCCTGAAATTAAATGCATTAACCTACCTTACGTAAAGTAGGTACCCATCGCCCCTCCAAAAAAGGCACCAAAGTTCACAAAATTCAGCTGTCTAAAATTATCTTTACTTATATATCTACCTATATCTTTTTAACTAGTCAAGATCCCTAAAACTTTCATCATAACGGACTAAATTGATGTTGATTGTAAACAAATCGCGCCTATGAATACCAACCTAAGGTTGCGTCTAGACTAAGGCTGTCAATCATAACGCATGTTCTAAATAGCAATATCAACGATAAGGAATTTATATATCTTCAACTTCCCGAGAACGACCATCGGGCCGTGGCCTTGGCCTGCTCTCTCTTTTCCATCGTTGCATCGAATGCGTGGTTAAGTTCCCTTCATATTAATTATATATGTATATATATATATATATATATATATATATATATATATATATATATATATATATATATTATTTCTCCTAATCCTAATCCAGTCCGTCCGTTTTTCCCGCACACCCCGCCTAAGTTTCCGCACAGTTCCGGTGGTCACGAACCCTAAGAAATAACAGCAATAGTACTGCATTAAGTATTGTTTTGGATATAATTCGCTGCTAGCTAAGTATTGTTGCAAGACTGAGATCAGTAAAGTCCGACATTGAACGAGGTGGATTCAAGGTTATTTCTATAGTTAATTTTCGGCAGTTCGAAGGCCACGCAAGATAACTTTTGTTAAACATGTATTGGTTCAGTACTTATTTATAAAAATGTAAATAGATATTACTTGTAGTTATGAGTCATACATCTGTTTTTAATTTAAAGAATACCTACTATTAAGTAGCGAAATAATGCTCTTTTAAATTTTGTCGCGGTTAAATGAAAGTACATTTCATATTAAATTTGCATAAATTGAAATAGTTTCTCGTACTTCAACTAGACAAAACAAACCAGAGTGTTATCATCATATTTTTATTCCCTGGAAATTCGTCAAAATGACCGTACTTATTATTGGAACAGACGGTGCTGCTCCTCAAGGGGTTATCTGTCGACAATTTTTACCAAAAATATAATTTTGTTGAAGATCATTATTAGAATAAAAACTTGAAAGAAAATTACCCTTTAATTTCCTTCTACAAGTATAAGGTTTTGTTTTGTTAGTGCAACCGTGGCTTGTAGGAATGACTCATAAATATTTTCAATTGAAAACAAACAACTATAGTTGAAAATAATTTTATTTAGAGAAAAGATTATTAATATAGTACAGATTCTTATAATACAGATTGGTAGTCGAAGACGACCATCGTCGTCGTTAATTAACTCTCCATCTCAAAAAGACCGTTTGTACTCAGTTATATTTCGTTTGCAAATTGCCATAAAAACATATTGTTCATTTTAGTTATTCTATGTCTCTACGGTGGCGCTTCAACAATCACTGAGCAAAATATCACGCCAGTATTTAACTCCCGACACCTTTCGTTACTATGTAAATAAATAAGTATTACACATGTAAAGAAAAAATGTATGCTCAATATGCCTTACAACGGACAGGCCTTACAACTTTTGTTATAGTGTCCTTACCGGAAATCGATCGTATCTTCATGTGCCTCAACCGATACACTTCATAAACCACGAAAATACAAGGAATTATTATAATCGCGCATCGGTTTACGACTGTTGACGGTGCTAGATGCTCTATCAGCGCCATTAAGGAAAAAATCATTTTAATTATCAGATAAAACCGATTCTCCAGTGATAGTGTCGTTGCGAGGAAATATAATCTATTATTCTCGTAATAAGGTAATACTGATTTTTAAGGACTCAACTTATTGCAATGGTAAGGCAATGAAATAATTTTTTTAATGTTACTTTGGTATGAAACCAAAGTGTATCTATTACATAAAAAACAAAAAAAAAATTTTCCTCTTTATGTGGACCAGAAAAAAACAAAAGTGCCTACCTAGAAATCACAAGCCTCCTCAGTTTTTCGAAGTTGCATAATAGAAATGAGCGTCAAATGGTTATGCTGTCTGAAAACTAACATTTTTCTAAATCAAAAACATTTGTCACGGGAAATCAGCAAAATAGCTGATCTCCCGTTTGATCTTCACACGGTCTATCTGTGGTTTTCTCTGGGACCTGTAATGTGAACAACTCTATAGAAAACTCAATATCGAATTACTGTGTTTATGTTTCCGGATTCTTGTGGAGTTGATTTGCGAGAATGCGATGCATCTTCAGTAAGTCGATCATAGTGAGTTATCATTTTATACGTAGATTTGCCATCCAATAACGTAAATTAAATTATTTATTTATCCTTGGACAATAAAACTGTATTATGCAACGTCACATTGAACAAACTGTTCATGATTTTAATTTTAAAAACACATAAATTAGTTGATTACGTAATACCTGATTAACCTTTCGTTTTAAACGACAATAAAAAAAACATTAGAATTTTGAAATTTAAATGTGGATTTTTTGTTGAAATGTGATTGTTGTTTTTTTTTATTGCAACTTGCACGATTGACATTTCATGGAAGTATCATTCAAAGGGTTGAGTTCAAAATGTTCGTGTCGTCGGCCACTTATGTTTCAGTAAAATATACAATTATAACTATTTTTATTATAATAATCAATAAGGTTAATACCATATTTTATAATCACTTGAGCTAAATACTAATTAGTTTTTTTTATTTTTTAGTGTTAAATCCATCCATCATTAGAGTAGACTTATAATAACTATATTGTATCGCACCACATATTCTTTAATCTAAAAATATTTGTTACTTCATTTAATAGGGAAAAATAGGAAAAATAAACAATTAATTATTTATTGTGTTAGTTTGCTATCTCATTAGTAAGCAGGCTGCATTCCCTTGTTGCACAAAAACAGAGCGAATATTTTTTTTTATTGAGGGTTGCCGATCAAAGAAAATTATTTCGCACATAAACCCAAGCAAATAAAAAGCACATAAATATAATATTGACTATAAAGCTGACATAAATATAGTTTAGTGATATTATTTAATATTTTACGATTTCGACATTTTTTAAAGTAATTTATTAAACTGAATATCTATGTCATCTATTTTAAATCATAAATATTACCTCAAGTATTTCTTTTTGCATAATGATTAACCTATAGTTCGAGAACCTTGTCTATCGGTAAAGATGCACGCAGTTACGTATTCCTTGGTTTGCTTTTATGTCTTTTATATATTTATATACATAATTTGGTTCTGACTTTCATTTTAGTAATTATTATAAAATGTTATAAAAATTAAGGTATAGTAATTTTTTGCGTAAAGTACTGAAATTAAAAGCTTATTGAGGGCCTGGAATGAACTCCACTATTTAAAAGTCACATGACATTTGCGGATTTTCGTTTTCTCGGGGATTTTAATTGACTTTGATGCGGTTTTTTTGTTAAAAGGTTGATACTGGCATGAGTAGGTACGGATTGTATTTATTGTGTACAGTACGGATGGTTTCAATAATAAATGATATCTTTAACAATCCCCTGTAAGTAACTGCAGCAAATCTAGGTTCTCAAAAGTAAATGGAGGTTACAATGTAACCCGAAACAATTTGAAAGAGATGGTTCTGGGCGCCAGCCAAATGGTCCGATAGCAGGTTAGAAACGTACGCCTATTTGCGAGTTTCACTTAGTGCTCATTTTAAATTTTGAAATACGAAATGATATTAAATATTTTATTGCTTTTTAGGTTAGGATTTTTTAACCGCGTCGCATTTTCAATGCACTAACTCAGCTTAGTTATTCACTATGACAAATTTATTGCACTTTATTATTAGTTTATAAATGAATACTTGACAATATTCATTTGACGGTTGCGTAGTATAAGAGGAACATTGACTTAGTTCTTTTGGACCCAAACAAGTTTCATCACAAATTGTATGAAAGGCAGTTTAGGAACTCATATGACAAACGTACACTTACACAAAAATACTTCTGCTTTTGTGGTAAATAATCATTAATTAAATCGCACCTACCTATTTTAATAAATTAAAATAAAACAGATATAAAGTTTAAGTGTATAAAATATCAATAAATTCAATAAATTCACGGAACCTACACCAATGGCATACGATTTGATGTTCGTCCAAGTGTGTTGAACTGTGACTCGAACCTCGCACCATCTGGGTCAAAGCCAAACACGGAGACAATACCAAAGCACGCGGCCGTAACGAGGATTTTGGCAACACAACACAAGTTTAGCTAAATATGTAATAGAATTATTGCTGTGGGAATATTATGTTGTAAATCCGTATTAATATTTTTAAATATTATTGTACGTTATTTACACATGAGAAACTGTCGTTCTCGTGGGAATCTGGATAATGGACCTTTCGAGGATTCTTTTTAATTGGTACATTCACAGAGTTAGTTTTACTCCGTGAAGACGACAAAAGTGTACGAGGGAGAAGAATCTTTACGGAAATTTTACAAAACAGAAAAAAAAGCAAATCTTGTAATACAGGGTCTGCCAAGGGCATAGCGCTCGGGCGCTGCGCTTCTATGTAAAAATTTATTTTTACTACATAGTTGCCATAGCTACGTTTTAGGTCCGATTTTGTCTACTGATCAAATAAGTTGGCAAAACTGCACATTTACGTAGGGGTTCACCCTGTGACACTCTGTTACAGAGTATACCTTTTAAATCTTTGGGTTCTGCAGTTTCAAATTTGTCAACAAACAAATGTTTCCTCTTTATAATAATAATGTCATTACAGATAGTTGGTGCAGACAGTTAATCATTAAGCTACGTTCATTTGTTTCTTTTTATGCTAGCAGAAAATGGTTGGTTTTCCCAATACAATAAAGAAAAACTTAATTTTCATCGTCATAAAAACCGACGTAAAAAGTAACGGTTTCTTCATAAATTCATGTTTCTAATACACTTGAAATGCAATACATATGAAGGTTAGTAATACAAAAAATATTACGGTCATCTGGAAAAGGAGTTTATTGAAAAGGTAGCAAAGAATTATTGCGTTTGGGTGTTTTTACAGTCCCCTTGGGATATAGCCCCAGATATATGCCGGGGATATTTCCCGGGTTGCATTGGAATAAGATACGGGGTTAGCGCCTCTAGAGGTCAATTGGAGGGTTTTCGGAAAGGAAAACATCAGAAAATAGCTCTGTTTGTTGCTATGCGGTTTCATTTGGGCCAGGAAAACGAAACCGAAAGCTCTACAAAAGTCAATTTATTATTTACTAGTTTTAGGGATTCGCGTGCGTTTGCAATGTGAGTAAATCCGTCGAGCATTCATTTCGAAACGAATTATTTGGTTACGCAACTGAGACTGAGGCCTTAAACTAATACAACTAATGGATTCGCCTAAAAGGAACCTCTATTAAGCATGAACGATAAAATCCCGTTCGTCGACTGACTGTCACACCCTCGCTGACGCAATCGCTTAGTTTACAGCAATCTATGTTGATGAAAAGATTCGTCAGGCAAGCTAAATCTAACGTTGACTGATACAGACGCCAGTGTGTGAGCGCCTTATATGAATCATACAACCTCTACAACTTTGTAACTTATAAGGTATAATGAACAACCTTAACAAACAGGCCATAAATAAAGCTGCATGCGTTGTAACTTTGCCTCAAACCAAACATGTTTTGAAAAATCCAACTCGTGTAACTTTTATTTTTCTTTTTTCACACCATAATGTCCGCCTCATACTAGCAACATAGAAAAAAAGCCTGTTCTAATTTTAAAGTTGAACTAGAAACGACCACGGCTGAAAGCGCAGCGATCGTTGGGCTTTGAAAATGGAACACTGCCTTTTCCAATTTGAGCTCTTATTCACTATGTAACTGTTATTGTCAGGCTGGGTCTGCAGGTCGCGTTCTATAAATGTTATTCGATCGATTGCCAGTAATAAAACTAAGATTTCTATATAAATTACGATTTGTTTTTGCGCTAGGAAAAATATATTTTTTAATGTTTATTCCTAAAATAATGGGTGTTTGCTGAAAATATGGTCATTGCTACTACTTTTAGATTTTAGAATGAATTAAATTAATTATAATTATTTTTTTTAAATTCAAATTTTAATAATAATTAAAAATTAATTATTATTAAAATTTGAATTTAAAAAAAGCTATCTAAGATAGTAGGAAATGATGAGGCAGACTTTTGGTTTTTAACATATAACTAGCGTGGGTTTGTACCTACATTTACTTTTATTATTAAATATACACTTTCGATGTATTGATTCATCGCACACAAAAGAGTATACCTCTTTTAACTTTCTTATCTAAACGGATAGAAAATTAAATCTTGATAGAAAAAATATGACCTACCTTTGCAAGACACAGCATAAAGGGTCGGAAAAACTATTTGCCACAGGAGATCCGAGTGACCCGTCGTCGACCCACTTCCGGTTGGATTGGTGGTTTTTTTTTTTTTATTCAGAATGCAATATAATTAATTGACCTGGAATAATTGGTTCAGCTCTTAACTAGTTTAATAATAATTAATTTTTTTTTATTTATAATACGATGTATTTAGTCATATGGTAAATCGGATAATTTATAAGCGAACTACCGGGTTAAAGAAACAAAAGAGAATATTATTATATTATCCGTCTGTACCTTTTTGTTACTACAATTAGGAAATTCGATTTTTAGAGACAAATGAGAAAGTATTGTGTTGAATTTCAGTACCATTGACCGGAATCTTCCTTTGGGAACAAGAGTTTAATGTTAATAAGGACTCTTACAACAATTTTTTGTTGATGTTCCTGATCACATAGTAAAGAACTAAAAATATGTTTTTGTTCTCCACTGTTGAAAAGAGTACGAAAATAAATTATGTATTTTTTCTAACTTCGTTACGTTCAAGTAATGCATAAAGTAAGTAATATCACATAACTTCGCTTCTACAACGCCTTTAGCACAAATGATATAATCCCAGGGCGAGTACCAACGAAAACAACTAAAAACAAATACTGCAAGCGGATGCTGTTAATACGATGCCGGAACTCAGGGCTGCCAACACTGCGAATAATTTTTAGGTCGTATTTCCGGTTTGTTCAAAATATTTGGCAGTCTATTGAAGTAGAACTATACGACCTAACTAACTTACCATCTTAGTTATATATAATTTAAAGAAGTACATTTATAAGGCCTATTGGCGTATGTTGGTATGTAACCAGTAGTTCTGGGTAAAGTCACGAGCTTGTTTTATTGGCTTTTTCATTTTATGAAAAAAAACATATTTTAAGATGAATCTCTTAAATGAAATAGAATTCATTTAAAGAGTATGCCATTGCAAAATAATCGATCAACTATTATACTAATATAAAATATGTACCTAAGTAACTGAAGATCATTAAAACTTTATGACCATTTATAGTTAATGGTTAATAATTTTTTAAACACATATAAAAAGTCAGTTTTATTTTTATCTTGGCAGCCCTACAACTATTCGCACGCCGATAAATCAGGCGTTATATCGACCTTTTCTTAGTAGAGTTAGAAAAAATGATAAAAAACTATTAAAATGTATATAATATATATATAAAAAGCATAATAAGGCAATAAATGCAATGAGTTATAGATTTAAATACTGTTTATTTTAATTCTTGGTAATTTTCTGAAATATTCACTATTTTTTTACTACATTCAGTAGGTCGTATTTCCGGTTTGTTCAAAATATTTGGCAGTCTATTGAAGTAGAACTATACGACCTAACTAACTTACCATCTTAGTTATATATAATTTAAAGAAGTACATTTATAAGGCCTATTGGCGTATGTTGGTATGTAACCAGTAGTTCTGGGTAAAGTCACGAGCTTGTTTTATTGGCTTTTTCATTTTATGAAAAAAAACATATTTTAAGATGAATCTCTTAAATGAAATAGAATTCATTTAAAGAGTATGCCATTGCAAAATAATCGATCAACTATTATACTAATATAAAATATGTACCTAAGTAACTGAAGATCATTAAAACTTTATGACCATTTATAGTTAATGGTTAATAATTTTTTAAACACATATAAAAAGTCAGTTTTATTTTTATCTTGGCAGCCCTACAACTATTCGCACGCCGATAAATCAGGCGTTATATCGACCTTTTCTTAGTAGAGTTAGAAAAAATGATAAAAAACTATTAAAATGTATATAATATATATATAAAAAGCATAATAAGGCAATAAATGCAATGAGTTATAGATTTAAATACTGTTTATTTTAATTCTTGGTAATTTTCTGAAATATTCACTATTTTTTTACTACATTCAGTAAGAGTATTTGTAAGTATAGAAATATATGACCTACCTAACACGATATATTACAAGGCTTAGTAGACTTAGTAGACCTAAAAAAGTCAAAAATAATATATAAAACTATAACTTTTTTGCTCACCATATTTCCCACAGGATGAAACACAATCTCACACTCCCTTGCGTATTTGCAGTTTGATTAACATGTCCGATGCAATAATTTAATGTAGATAAAATTATTTAATTTCAAATTTAAACGAGCTGAATATGCTTACTATTTTCCAGAGCACTATGCCTTATTTTATTCAAAAATCGGTATCACACTAGGCCATAGATGCTTTCCGTTTCAGGGTGTTCGTCGTTTAGATACTTGGGGGGAGGGAGACTTGCCGAGCTAACGGATGCAGATAAGAACATTTTCTATAGACATAAAGAGACTGTAAATTTTTTTTTTTAAATATACCTGTGAAGTTTCTTGCCAGTTCTTCTTCACGAAGGTTTTTTCGAACTGGTGGTAGAGTCAATAAGAACAAGTCATTGTCAATGTTGAGAAATAAATATTTCATTTCACTTTTTAAAAAACTAAAAGAATAAAAAGGTGATGCGGTTACTTAAAACCTGGCCCAATGACATTAATATTCAATTTCCTAATATCGAATTTCAAAATAAATTCCGAATTCGAAATTTCGAAATCCCAACACGCAGCCAATAAGTCGTCGCGCGTGCCTTTGTGCCGATCGCCGCAGGAAACGGAAGGCGTTGTTTAACGTTCTACGTTTGAATCGTAAAACTGTGGCAGTTGCAGCCACGTGGCGAGCGTCGTCGCTTTAAACAGAAGTGTTTTAAGTATGGCGCAGGTGGAAACCGCAAATAATGGCGGTTAGATGTACTTATTAGTTTGCTTGGTCTTAAACTTGATGGTAGGGGAAACTAAATATATAAACTGGTATTTCTGAAAGATAAGGTAGTTAGAGCATCTGTAGAAAAAATCATAAATGTTTTATTTTTATGCAAATTATTGAAATAATTCTTATAGGTACGGTATGGTGATAGATAATATTCATTAAGGTTTATGATTTTAGTTGGCAGGCAACACTGCAAACCTTATGAATGTTTCTTAACATAATAATCTTATTACCAGTTGTTTATTCACTAAGGTAACTTTGCCATAGCCTGCACGCGAGTTCGCAGTCCACCTGATGGTAAGTGGCGTCCGTGCCCATAGACATCATTAATGTACGAAGTTATTGATTCATCATATTGTTAATTATTGACAATCCACTAATAAAGCGTTGCCAATCGCAGGCTTAAGTTGGAATTGCCCTTTGTTGCAGTTACTGTTCCTTGCCTGTAATCCGGAACACAACCCGAAAAAAAAAGTGGTTATTTCAGTGGTTAAAATAGGAAGGACTGTAGTACCGCCCCCGACGCGATCTCTACATAAGAAGTCTACAACCAATACAGCTACTCCAGTACTGCGAGTGTAGGTTCTGTTAGGGCCTCTTCGTAACGTTACGTACTTATAATTTAGTAATCTTGTTTCGGCGGTACGTACTGTGCTATACCTATATACGTTCTAAGAAAAACTTAAACAAAATGACTTTATGACAAAATAAATTAAATCATTCCTACATAATCTTTATATTAAATCAATCTCTAGTAGCTATTTTGCAATATGACATAAAAAAAACTTAACTACGGCAAAGGTTTAAAAAAAATTGTAACTGACGGGTCCCTTTTTCCACTCAAGGCCACAAACAATTTATTATAATTCGAAATCAATTAACGGAAACCACGATTACATTAGCATACATTACGTAAACACCACGCCAGCCGCCCATAAAAAAATCAAAACATATCATTAGAGCGTGCGAAACGGTTCCCGCTGCGTTCGAAAACCGAGTTCCATTTTTTTCAATAGTTCCTTCCGACCACCTCTACTATTCAGCAAAGTATGGCGCTGCGTTCTATGCGTGATTGATGATTTGACATTTAGTCACGTAACCAAAGCTTTAGTTCCAGTTTTTGCTACTAAACAGATAAGTTGGCGGCACTGTAGGCGTCGTCTTAGCAGCCAGGAATAAATGACTTTATAATAATCTGCCAAAAGAAAGAGGTTTACGTATCAGAAAACATACAATTACAGGGTTTGGAAATGAAGAGGGGTGGGGATGGATAGTGATGTGGTTGAAACAAGAGCTTTTGTTTATATCGATAGTTATAAAGATGGGTAGGTACTACAAAAAGTTAAAATAGACACTTATATAAATAGGTACTTCGTTATAGAAATCTATTTTAAGTGAAAGGACATTGTTATTTTTATAATATGAATACTAATTTAATAATTGTACTGTATTTAACTTATAATTTAATCATTTACAAGAACCGTTGTGAAAATGCAAATAAATTCTCTTTAACTAAATAAAACTAGATTTATTTAACTTTTACTGCATTCTCCGTATCAAAATTAAACAACCGTTATTAAAACATGGCAATAGAATTCACCTATCATATTATTATCTATTTTTCTTATCTTACTTATCTCATGTTTATTACAAAATCAACGTTTATACAAAATTCATTTAAAAATCCTATTATTATCCAATATGGGATACATAGACATACAAAATTACCGATTAACGCACATCACTACCCCGAATTAGGGTCTCATTCTCAAGACCAACAAAGCGTTCGTATATACGATCCAACCAACTCATCTATTCAGTAAAGCGTGGCGCTGAGTTCCATGCGTAAATGAACTTTGATATTAAATCGCTTAACAAAAGCTTTAGTTCAAACTTTTGCTATTGAGCAGTTAAGTTTGTGTCGCTGTAAATCTGTTCGCAAAAGGAGTTCTATACAATCTGACAACGGACGCGCAAGTCTGTGGCAGATGCGAGGCAGGTAAACCAGGGCAGATGCAGGAACAATGGACTACGGTGTCTTTGCCGACTTTAATTAAATTATTTTCTGGATCTCTTCTTTTAGAGGGGCGTGGGAGTTTAAGATGTGAAGATGACATGTTTATTAAAGTTTTTGAGTTGCGTTTGACCTCCTGTTGCTTTGATTCTTATAATGAGTCCTTTCGTTCTGCAGTAATAATGGGGTGTATTTCATTCATATTTTAACTAATAATTTTTGATGTCCAGGGTCTATTGAGAGATAAGATTTATTTCATCTTTTGTACAAGATAGTTATAAAATTGAAAACTTAGTTTGTTAGTTCTGATTTGCTCTATCCTACAATATTAAAACAACTTCGGTCAGTAGATCTTTAATCGTTCACTTTTTCTCTCCACAGCATTAATAAACCCAGCTTAAATAACCTAAACACAGAGATCGCAGGCTCACTTATTGCACTCAGAGAATTTGCTAAGCGAATTTATACCTTATCAACATATATTTGCTTAGCAAAATCTATGATTAAGAGTGCTTTAAGTAACTTTAGGGATTAAACTTAAATCTCTAATGTCCTCCTCAAGTTAAGGCATTTGAACTTGCAGTCGTCACGACAATTTCGAAAGTCTTTTCGTCGTGTTTTCTGATAGTTTAATTTCACGGCTGGTCGACTCGCAAAACCCACGTGACGGATTTTTATTCGAGTATTTTCTCATTTTTTCCCGCGTTTTTTCGTATTTAAGAAGCCGTGAGCGTGAAATGAAGTTATTTTGTAATACTTACTTTTACAAGAGTATATAAATGTAACGAGATGGCAAATGGGTGGGGATGTGTTAAATATTGCGCTTTTACGTACAACTTAAATTACCTCATGAATTGAGTGCAGCAAAACCGACATACGCGCGTTGACTGCTGCGTTACATTACTCAACCGGCACAATAATGAAAGGATTTTAAATCGAATCATTACCTGTGATGAAAAGTGGATCCTGTACGACAATCGGAAACGCTCATCGCAATTCTTGAACCCTGGCGAACCAGCCCCATCCTGTCCCAAGCGAACTCAAAACGAACTTAGAACAGTTGACTCAAAAAAAGTTACTTGTGTGCGTTTGGTGGATTAGTGCTGGTGTCGTTCACTACAACTTTCTTAAATCTGGCTAAAAAATTACGGCAGATGTCTATTGTCAGCAACTGCAATCCATGATGGAAAAGCTAGCTGCTAAACAACCGAGGCTGGTCAATCGCTCTAGGCCACTGCTGCTTCAAGACAACGCTGGACCACACACTGCACAACAGACGGCTACCAAATTAGAGGAGCTTCAGTTGGAATGTATAATTCATCCACCGTACTACCCGGACCGTGCTCCTACAGATTACCATTTTTTTTCGAAATTTGGACAATTTCTTGCAAGGGAAAAAATTCAATTCCGATGGGGCAGTCCAAAGCGCCTTCAAAGATTTTATTGATTCCCGTCCGAATAGATTTTTTAGTAAAGGGATCAATGAATTACCTATGAGATGGCAAAAGTGCATAGATAGCAATGGTACATACTTTGATTAAATAAATATATTATATTTTTTACAAATTGACTTCATGTTCCTCCGTTGCAAAACGCCAATTTCGTATGTAATGACCTAATATTACGAAATGTATCGATTTAAGTCTATTTAAATTATATTAATTATATTAATTAGATTTAAATATTCTATTTTACAGACAAATATCTACAGTCAAACAGATTTAAATTGTAAAACTTTTTAACTTATAAATAACTTTTTACTAACGTATATAATGACGTATATAAAAAAAAAGAGAGGTTGTGTTATATCTTTATCTACACGGTTGATTTGTATGTGGGAAAATGGAAGACAAAACGCTGAGCCAAAATATAATAATAAATAAAATACTCTCCTTGGCAACTATTAAGCTTATCAGTAGAAAGGCGTCAAGATTTTTATAATCCAGACAGCGGACACGGTCAATGCAACTGTTATCTTAATGACACGAATAAATTATATACTGATGATGACAACTGCTATGATAACAGATCTGCAGTAGTGTACACAAGACCTCCCGGCTTCAGTAGCAATCAGCCGTACTTATTTGATATCTAAGTGAAAAAGTACGAGGGTGGATTGAAAAGTTCGCGGCCTAAATAAGAAAACACAGGAATAATGCAATTTTTTATATTTATTTTTCAACACACTCTCCTCCTAGGTCACAGCACTTAGTCCAGCGGTCGTCCAAAGTCTTTATCCCATTTCAATAGAAGGTCTCGTCAAGGTCTTCAAAAAAGGCATCTACAGCCACTTTGACATCCTCATTGGTAGAAAATTTCATTCCACCTAAGTGTTATTTTAGTTATGGAAATAGGTGGAAGTTAAAAAGTGCCAAGTCAAGTGAATAAGGGGATGAGGAAGCAATTCGATACCGCAATTCACTATTTGAGCCATCTATTCTGCAGATATGTGAACACGAGCATTGTCCTGATGAAATTGTCCTAATTAACCAAGATGACACCCTTAGAATCCCAGAAAAGCGATGCCTTTACCTTGGTTACTGAAAAACACACCTTAGCTTCCTTGGGGGTCGGAGACCCGGGTCTCTTCCATTATTTGGATTGTTGTTTGGATTCAGGAGTATAGTGATGAACCCATGTTTCGTCCATAGTAACAAACCTTGCCAAAAACTCGTTGGAATCAGCTTGAAAAAGCTCTAAACAGTCTCTAGAAATCGTGAGCCGAGTTCGTTTCTTTTCAACTGAAAGGAGCCGCGGAACCCATCTTGCACACATATTGTGCAACCCTAATTCGTTAACGATCATGTTTTGTGTACGTTCATATGAAATCCCTAGAGCTTCAGCTATCTAAGATACCTTCAATCTTCTGTCTCCCATGATGAGATCACATATTTTTTCGATGTTTTCCAAAGTCGTAGCTGTAGAAGGCAATCCAGAGCGGGGGTCATCTTTGATGCTCTCTCGTCCACCTTTAAATTCAGCTGTCCACTTTTTTATCATTGTATACGACGGAGCAGATGTGAATCTGCTTTGGAGTTAAGTGTTTCTTGTGGACATATTTGATCACGGCACGGTGCACTAAACTATCCATTTTCAAAATTAAAAATTTACTCTCACTTAATGTTCAATAAAATAAATAATTACGCATGTATCTCAGAGAAAAATTGCACAGAGGCTGACAAAGAGTCGAGGTTTCATATGAGGATAGTTTTATAATAATGTGACAACGCTATCTATGTTAGGCCGCGAACTTTTCAATCCACCCTCGTAGCTTTACAGCGATGGTCAAAGTTTTAGTTAACCTTGCGTTGCATGAGGCCTCTGGAATTAATTAAGAGGAATTCAAATTCAAATACTTATTTCTCAACATTGACAATTAGGTACTAGTTCTTATTGACGTCAAATAAAACAAGACATATATTTTTTTCAAAATAAGTTTACAGTGTCTCTTTATGTCTATACAAAATTATTCTTATCTGCATCTGCTAACTCGGCAAGGCTCCCCCCCCCCCAAGTATCCAAACGTTCGTCGTTTGGATACACCCTCATACGGCATCCGTACACGAGTCAACGCGGGATCCAGCCATCTCCTCAATCCTCACCTCTTCTAATGCTATATTTTCTAGATATCTGTCGTCAAACGTGTCAAAGTATGTATATTATTGTAAAATCTTATTTCGGCAATGAAACAAATCATTTTAGACCGCTTCAAAAATTAAAGCTATTCAAAAGTTTCAATCGTATTTAAATATAAGTATAAATAAAATACTTTTTTCGATGTGAACTTATAAAAAAACATTTAAAAATTTTAAGCATAAATAATCTTAAAAATTAAGTAAGTGTATGAAAACGATTCATGCCAAAACTGCAAAGTGCAATAGATAATACACATGCACTTTAGACCCTTTTAGTGCCAGTCAAGTGTTACCGAATGAATTGAATAATGTCATTCAGATAGATTTATCAACGTCTGGAATTGCGACCAGACGACATGTGTTGCCAATATTACAGTCCGTGCAATCTGGGATAAAATATAACTGTCTGGCGAATAAAGGGCCCTTAAACTTATATCGTTCGAAAGTTATGGAAAAGTTGTTTCATGAAAATCGAAAACAGTGAGTTCTTGATGGTTTTATCAATGCAAAATCAAAAAAGAAATATCACAATCAGTTATGCTTTTGGTATCTGACTTACAAAAAATGTACCTAGTTTCTATTCACTAATTATTTAATTTTAGAGGATGCCCTACATTTTTTTCTTAAATCGGGTTGTTTTTATGAAGTAATTAATTCGTTATATCTCATAAGTACTAACCTAAAATGTGTAAGAATCCTAGTCAACAAGCGGAAATGTTTCCCACTTTATTTTCTAAGTTTCGTAGTTCTTAATTTTTCCAGATGAACTTTTATTAATTTTCTACAAATAACAAAGGCTGTGGTAACCCAACAAAGTCGGCCGGCTGTTACAGTATCTGTGAGCGTAAAAAACGATATTATTTAATTTAATCGTATTGTTTGTAAGCATGGCAATCGCATGATAATTTTTACTTCAGGAAAACAACCTGCTTCGATCCCAACCATTCAAAGGATGACTTTATGTGCAGGCACATCCATTTGCTTTCTCATTTATTAATATTGAAATAATCAATCGAAAGAGTAAATCACTTTACAGTTCATTTCAAGAGATAGGTTTCATTGCGGTGGCACTAGTTATTCATAGGAGGATTCATTCACTAGGAGGGCGATGGCTGGATCCCGCGTTAACTCGTGAACGGGTGCCGTTTGAGGGTGTTCGTCGTTTGGATGCTTGGGGGGAGGGAGACTTGCCGAGCTAACAGATGCAGAAAAGAATAATTTTGTATAGACATAAAGAGACTCTGTAAATTTATTTTGAAAAAAATATACCCGTGAAGTTTCTTGCCAGTTCTTCTTCACGAAGGTTTTTTCGAACTGGTGGTAGAATCATGTTTTATTTGACGTCAATAAGAACAAGTAATTGTCAATGTTGAGAAATAAATATTTCATTTCATTTAATTTCATACGTTTTAGTATTATTCGCGTAAATTTTGTATGGCATGCAATTTAGTTCCACGAAATCCCTCGGGAATTATTGAGTGGAGTGGACTGTATCTACAACAATTATTATAATTAATGATTTGCAGACGTGGGCGCGAACATAGGCGCGGGAAATGGCTTATTGAGTCTGATGTTTTGGCGAATTAAGTATGGTGAAACTTATGCAAGATATTATGTTTTTAGTAGTGTTTTGATATTGTTTGTTTTAGAAAAAATTTTGAATTATTAGTGCTTGGAATTTAAGTACTTTCTTACCTACACATTGGTCTGGGGCGGTAAGTCCTTCTTAATTTAACCGCCGTAATAACCACGTTTACTTGGTTGTGTTCCGGACAGGCGGAAGGAAGGGACAGTGTAATTACTGGAACAAAGGCAAGTGTAACTTAAGCCTTTGGTCGGCCACTAGCCATCAGGTGAATCGCGTGCTCATTTGTCGGCTATGTCTATATGTATAATATATTATAGGTTTATATATAGGTAACATATATAAAGTTAAATATACGCACCTCGATGTAACAGATTTTTTAAAATACAGTTGATTGAACAGCCTAAAAGTCTATATATACCTACTGCATTCATAGGAACTGTATTTTTTCATAATAACAGCACGTGGCTTATGACAATGGTTAGTATTTTTGCTACGGTTTCTTAAACTTCTTCAAGGGCATGTCGAATGGTATTGTTGGCTGTCAATCATAATTCTTTTGTGCTTAAGTTTCGTATTGTTAAGATTGTTAGAAAACGTTTGTGCAATGTTGTATGATTGCATAGTTGGAAGTCGGTCTGTTAAGCTTTTCGGATTTAACAAGGAAACTTTGATTTGATTATGGTTATTTGAACAGTATCAGAAATAAAAATTATGATTATAAAATTATTTGCGTAACAGGTCATTTACAATTTTATTTGTTTATTGTTATAACACTGGTATTGTCTATTTGGTCAATAGCTATTTGTGGTTATTTGTTATAGCTATTTGTAGTTAATTCATAGTTATTAGAACACATGAAAAACAGAATTCTTGCTCGCTTTAAATCAATTTTAAGACTTTTAGCACTAATGTGGTATTAAGATTACCTAACCTAGTATATATGTAATAAATTTGTGCTTAAAATTTTGTTCTGAGGCTTGAAGCGCATGTCACAAAATACAGCTTTATTCATATCTAATTTATCACGACATAAATTGTGTCGACGCTACTCAGTTAACTGACGCAATTAATTCACGAGCCCCTGAAACCCAAGGGCGAGGACTTTGACCACCAGCAGAGCGACTCAAGACCTACTATGACAACTACAAATGTCAGAAAAAAAACTAAAGTACCAACAATTTTTCCGGTCAATAGGCAAAAATGTGAACGAAACTTTTTGTTCGGCATGTACTTTAAAAACTTCTTCCACGCACAGAATAAACTCCATCTTTGACTGCATAGATATGTTGGTCGGGCTGTACTGACGTAAGACGCTTCTAACAAAAAGTGACCTCTTCATTTTTTTTTATTCAACAATATGAAATTTGCTCCAATTCTATCTGGCCAGATGTTTGACCGTATGAATTCTTTTTTTGCATCTCTGCCATTCATGTTCTATATATTCGAATTACAAATAAGAAATACATCAAGGACGGCCGGTTGGTTAAGATTTATTTTCTTTGATTCTAAAAGGCGGTCTTAGGATATGTTTCTTTCTTATAGTAGAAATTATTTATTATATATACCTATCTAAACTTTTTTCTATCGAACATAACAGAAGATATGTGATATTAATATTTATCCCCAAAAAAGTTATGAAAAATGATGGCTGTAAACTAAGCCTCTTTTTTGTTTCGTCGTAGAGTCTGAAACTTAATACCTCATTGAATTTATGAATCACTTTGCCAAATATCAAGTTACGCGCGGAAAACAAGTCATTCTTAAACTTTTGATTAATAATAGGGTTCTTAACCCTTCCAAGGAAGAAGGCTTAGGTATGAACAAGGGTCGTATGAAACATGACGGCTTGTTTCTTGTAGTGTATCGACGTTGTTCGTTTTTGATGAAACTAGTCAATTCGTTAGTACATCATCTCCTAAAATAAACTCTGGCATTAGGAATACATGACGCAAAAACCTTTTCTGTAACAATATACATAGTTTTTCCATATTACAGATAAGTAGGTATAGTTTCATACAAATCAAAGTACAGTACAGATTCAAAGTTTACAAAACTTCAAAAAGGCAATGATACAAAATTAAAAAAAAAAACATTGTTTAATCCAAAACAAGGCGTAATAGAATTTGTTCTGAAGTAAGTCACTCAGTTACACCCTAACCGTGGGTGGTTGAAACGCAAATCCAGGTTAGGCCTGTCACGCGATGACTGACCTTGGTCCGGTTGGCAGGCGGCCTGATGATGTACGGCTTCCTTTCGATGCAGGCAGGTGGTCGGATGGACTGCAAAGTAATAACAAAATAATCAGATAGACTGTGAAGCAAAAGTCATACTTTACCATAGACATAGTAGAGTTTGTTTGTTAATTTCTCGTCTAGGGCGGTTCTACAGTCCTTCCAAAAACAGACCGCCATAGTAATTACGTTTGCGTGGTTGAAGGGAAGGAACAGCCAATGCAATTAGTACAACAATGACAATTTCAACTGAAGCCTCTACGGTCGACAATGAATGATTAGTCATAATCACTGTTAGTAAGTAAAACATCTACGACTAATGATCTCCAGGGGCGCGGATGCTACTTACCATCAGGTGGAGTAGCGGGCCCGTTTGCCGGCTGCAAATACATATGTAAAATAAAAAGAAACTATACTTCATGGGCGCTGGAAGTATTATGCCACGTAACATGGCGGCTATGAAGTAAGCTGCAGTTCATGTTTGAAGTCTGCTGCCCGCGCCCCGCACCCCGCACACATCTACGTTCGTGTTCTGTGCAACGACTCGCAGATACTTCAGAGCCGCCAAGTGAGTGACGTGTACTGTAGGTACATGTAGTTTAATAAAACTGAAAACTTGCATGTTTACGTAAGACACATCAACATCATTATGCACTCATAACCAAATGTAATATAATCGACTCATTATTGATTTGATTTTATATCAAATGAGCGCAATAGATTTGATTACCATGCGATACAATAAAATGAGCAATATAAAAGTTAATACGGTGTAAATGCATTCAGAATCATCAGTAAACAAATCAAACATGTTTGTTAGTTACCATGTTATGAAAATTTTAACTTATGATTGTTTATTTTATACACTGCAATCTACCTAAGAGAAGTAAACCAAAGTCCTTATGGAACCCCTACAAAATTGTCAATCAAAAGGCTTACTTCTGGACATTAAAGTGACTGAACGTTTAAATACTGATTTAACACTTTACAGTGTCACAAAAGTTTGTCTCAAAGCCGCCATTTTGATTAACCCTCTCAAGGTGTCAGAAATACCCAAACGCACCCGTTTGATTTACAACCTACAAGACTCCTTTTAGGTTAATTTATGGCGGGAATAAAGTGTTAATAACCCTTTTTTATACAAGAAAAAACTTCTAATAATTATTTATGAGTATATTTTTATGAAATAGAGAACTATAAATTATGAATAATGATTTATAATTGATAATTATCATGATTGTGATGGAGGGTTTGGGACAAATAACTATTACAATAGACACTTGGAGTTATGGAATATTGAAAAGATATAATTTTAACAAAACGTGTTTATTTTGTAGATATAATAGTATCGAGTATTTTTGCGATTAAGTTTCTTCGTTTGTAGCTGTACTGTAAAAGTTAATGATAAGAACCTCTGCTAATTAACTAGGTTAAATTTAAACTGACAAGCATCCAGGGAAGCCTCCCTAAATCATCGTGCAACATTTGCCTGAGAACATAAACAGTGAAAGATTGTTCTTTAACCCATGGCGGTCACAGTGTTTTTGCAAACTATAATAATAAATATAGCTTCCGTAGAAAAACAGAGGTAATGCGTTTAGAATTACCCCTAGCCGTGTTCTACCGATTTGCCTAATGCCTATCATTCTTGGCTTAGCCGCTTGCGTGGAATTCTTCATGGTTAAATAGCGTAAGTAATATAGGGCTAGGAAAATTGCGACTTTGTTTTGAATCTAGCGGAAAATTATACCTACAATAATAACATTTTATTATACCGATGAAATAACAGGTACCTAATGTTTATCTTAGTTAATGTTATGCTGACAATGAGCCGTAAACTGAAAAAAGGGTAAAGAATGATATCAATGGACAAGGATCCCTTAGGGTAATAACTTCTACTAGTTAAAGAAATGAGACCTGGCTGGTCTTGAGGAAAACGTTAAAAATAACTGTCTATATAAGAATAACAGGATCTATCTTCTATACAGGAATTTAAAAATACATTATTTAGACAAACTATTAAGAGAAGCTGTGCGCACTAATAAGTACTCCGAATTATTGTTCATGTATTTATTTTATTTTATTTTTATTTTACTTTATTCAGTTAACACACAGTCATTATATGAATTTAAAATTAGAACGTATGATTTATATAGAGACCAGTGAAGTTTCCATACCAAAAATTATACACTTTAACGAGAAACATTGAGGTTTACCTACCCAGGTACAAGTAATAAATTAACATGTTTATCATCATCATGATATCATGCAACACACTAGACGCTATTTAATATTTTATTAATAAACAATTTCACCTGAATGCTTTACAAATATTACGTGATTTTACTTGTTTTTGTTATTTAACTTCCTGGCCCTACCAGTTTTCTGGTAATTTAACTCATGACCAGTGGCCATCCATTCTACGAAGCAGCTTTTTTGTTCCATTTTAATTTGTATTTACACACCTACTTCCTACTTTCGATATTAATAATATATTATTTCTGGTGTCGCTGTTTTTCTATGCAAAGATGGTCTTAAAATTGTTCGTATTGGTTTCAATGTTTCATTAAAATACAAATATTACCCCAATCAAACAAGTTCTTTATTGAAAATCTGCTGGCGTGCACCATATCTCTTGGTGGTTAGTGAAGATACAGACGAGGCTGGGATGCGCCCATTCGAGAGGTTTTCTAAGATAGAAAATCCTAGTGTTATTTTTGTCATTGTAAGCGGCTCGCAAAGAGTTTGCAAGATTGGAAACATTTCGATTGGTAGGTACATAGAATTTAGACAGTCAATGTGGAAGAATCTACGAGATCGAAATACATTGTAATAAAGTCTATTCTCATTGTAATATTAGACCCGAATGGTCGGCAGTGTTTGTTGAACAAGATAAGCTCGAAGCAATCACTACGCATTACGCTGGTCGGCACATTTAGCTCATCAATTTTCCCCAACGTTCATCCATACAAACGACTTTGCCGCCCGGCAGCGCGCATTAATGCCGGTCTGCGATCCGACCATAGACGGCATTACCTATTTGTTAAACCAAATCACTGCATTACATCTTTTACAGTCGCTGTTAACTTCTTGTTCCTCTCTCTCCATAAAACTCTTACATTAGCACTTTTTTAGCTTCGATGGGTATCGACAAGGCTATAATAATGTAACAGATAAGTAAACAAGGTAATTAACACATATCTAACTTGGCACAAGGAAGTTATAAGAGAAAGTCGAACAGGTTGCGTTACATGCGAATATTGTATTGGCTTTTACATAATCGTTGACAAACTATGCCTAGTATGTCAATCATCGATCAAGCATTTTTGTACTGTTAACAATTCGTTATATACTTAAGTAAGGAATTTTGGTTACCTAATACGTTGGTAGCATCTGCTTAAATTGAAATTTAACTTATTAAAAGTTGTTGCGTTTCATGCTTAAAATGAAAGATAGTGGTCGACCACGCAATGAGAGCAATACTTTACTTTACTGGCTTTTGGTAAATTTGATATATAAAAGTAAGCCTGTGTGTAACCATGATCTGCTTTCCTTTAAATATTAGTGGCCCGGAAGAAATCGCTTAGAGCGATAAGGCTTAAGTTGACGATTTGATTGAAGTTCTACTTTTACGGCATTAAAGTGAATTTATTTTTTTGTTATTTAGCAGTGTTTAAGTTGAAATGTTATGCAGCGCCATCTAGTTCTTGATATACAAAACTATACAGTTCATTCACAACCGCAGTAGGGCGGCGTCGTCGCTGCTTTGCAAAGTTTCAATGTGCAACACTAGATGACGTTGTTTACAATCTTTGGCCAGAAAAATCTTGTTCTATTTTTTTGATTACCTATGTAATCTTTAATGTTTCAGTAGTAAAATATATTTCATCCCAAAATTCCTACGCTTGAAGCCGGTCAACGGCCTCTAGTCTTGTGTAATTTAGTTGCCCTGTAATATAATGTATTTTCTTATAAAAAAAACTTTTCGCTTTGTTTCAGATTCCTTTGTTAATAGTCAAGAATGGACGGCGTCACGAGGAGTGACGGAGCTGCGGGTAGGAGTCTTGGGGTCACCGGACAGTGGGAAGTCGGCGCTGGTCCACCGATATCTTACTGGTGCTTACATGCAAGAGGAGAGTCCAGAAGGTAGGAAGGTGCCTTGAGATAAGGGATTTTCGTTTTCAGCATGGACCTAGAGTTTTACTGTCTTTAAATTGATTCGATTCCTGGCCGGGTCATTATTTGTGTGATGAACATTGATTTATTTATTTAACAGTTTATGTACACACATATAAAAACAATATAAAATACCTTAAAGTCTAAATATGTACATAGGTACGGCTTATTTCTAAAATAAATTACCAGCCGACCTGTGAGAGGAGAGATTAGTTTATAACAAAGTAGTGTGTACCTACTTTAAACATACACGAATTATATACTTAACACCGTAAATAAACTTACATATACTCATATACTTACATACATAAATAAAATAAAATACAATAAAATATATACAATTTAAAGTTGTTAGATGTTTGGTCTCGGCTCATGGATCTAGCCTTACCAGTTCGCTGTATGTTGTTCATTCATAACACAAGCATTGCTTACTTTGGGGCCATTCAGTTGGTGTGTTTTATCTGGGGATTTGTTATTATTACTATTACCTTTTTTTGTTTAGAAAAAAAAGTCATATTGTCGTAAAAGATTCGTTACCTATGTAGGTATGTAAGTAGCCGTTATGTCATCCTACTTCAGAAATTTAACCAAACTAAAAACACGGAAATTTTATATCAGCCCCATACCGCCTATCTACTCGCAAATACTACTACCTAAGTAGGTACCTACCTAATCCAGCTTGTGCATGTGCCGCCATCTATGTATAAGACTTAGTAGCACAACCTAGCCAATGCAGTGTCCTCGGTGGCGGTAAAAGTGTATATAGATTAAAATAACAGATGGCGTTCAGAGTGTAATTGTTTTCTCACAACTGTAAGGTAGGGTAGCATTTTAAAAACATCGAAAATTCAAAAGTCCTAATTTTTGATTGCAGGTGGAAGATTCAAAAAGGAAGTCATCATAGACGGGCACAGTTATTTATTATTAATACGGGACGAAGGAGGCCCTCCGGAAATGCAGGTAAGCCACGAATTCAAAGGCAATTCAGTTACCTTCCAAGTTTACAAACCAAATAACATGAAACTCGTACCCTGGGGGTTGTATTTATTTATTTATGAGGTTGCGTCGTGATAACGCCTGACGCTCTTACATTTCAAAATAGCTCCTCTGACCTACTGTCAGGAACTGTTTCCATTAGTTTGACTGATAATTATATTGGATAGAATAATTTAATGTTATCGTAGTAATTGCTTATTGATAAGCACGTTGATACCTCTAATATAGAGCAAATTACACAGAAACCTAGAGCAAACTATTAAATACCTAGGTCATTTTTAAGTTTATTCATAGTTAATATACCATATACGTTAGTTCTTGCA
This sequence comes from Marasmarcha lunaedactyla, assembly GCA_923062675.1. Lineage (NCBI taxonomy): Eukaryota > Metazoa > Arthropoda > Insecta > Lepidoptera > Pterophoridae > Marasmarcha > Marasmarcha lunaedactyla. The sequence continues at coordinate 7,113,162 of OV281344.1, forward strand.
TATAAATACCTAACAGCGTTGCTAAAAATCCTCTATGCAAAAAGAATATTTCATTAAACTCTCAGTCAATATATAACAACATATATGAACAGTTCCAAATGCTTGTCAAATTATCGTCTCATCTCGTCAACGTATCAAACGACACGACACGACACGACACAGTGGACACAACGGCTTGGAAAGGACTCCACTATTGATTTGTGCTATAAAAGAGTATTCCATTTTGATAGGCCCCTGTTATTTATGCCTCGTGACATTTTACGATTTCGGTTTTACGGTAATCTGGTAATTTTAGTGTTATTTCATGAGTAACATGGAGTTTTACGATTCGAACATGTGTAGGGCGGTTTCATCACCACTAAAATGTACTTATTTCGATTTATTGCTCAAATGAAGGAACTATTTGAGAACTTTAGATTTGACACGTTTTTCAAATTATATTTAATAACAGTTTTTACGATTCTTCACGCTATTCTACGTTTATCATTTCAATAACATAACGAATAATAATTGAGAATTCAACAGAAATCCTATAATCGTAATCTATTACATCAAAACAGGTTGTTTACTCAAAATTGATTAAACCTTCAAACTCCTTTGTAAACTATGGTTGTAAATGTAACCATCGCCCAGGGTTACCAATTTTGAAGCTCTGATTATCCAACAATCTTATTCAAACATATTATATAATAAGAATCTAATTTATACCATAATATTATGTTGTTGGACATCAATATTTTATTTTTATATTTTACCTAAAAATTTAAAGGTAAAGGGTGACAACATTTCGGTGATCCATTGTTCTTTTTCCATTTATTTTAGTAACGAATAAAGTCGTAGTACAATAAATGTTATTTTGTTTTCAAATGTTTGGAAACTATGCATAAGTTTTATTAAAATTATTATTTTGATGTGTTTGCTCCTATGACATTACCTATTATATGGAGTTTATTGCTAATGTTCATCACAAAACATACTACTGTTTATCTTCCTAGACTAAAAACAAAAATTAATTTCACAACAACCAGAAATAAATAGCTCGCAATTTAAATAAAAATCAGTCATCTGTGGACTCGTGGTTCCATGCACATGGTGTTTATTTTGAATGGACCTCCCATTCAATAACTCTATTTTCGCTGTTCGTCCAATTTCGTTACGAATTGATGTGACATGCAGCAGATATACGGAAAAATATATGGCGTATGTAGAGACGCCATGCTATAAAAGAGATGATACTTTTTGATTTTTATGGTTTGTTTCGTCGTTTCTGAAGATTCGTTTCTGGAGTGGCAGTAAAAGAAGTATAAAGTTCTTTGGATTACTAATGATATGATTTACTTAATAAAGCTGGTTACGATTAGTGGTACAAAATACATAGTCTAGATACTTTTATCTTAATGGATAAAACAATATTTTACGTTCAAAATTAAGTTTTAACTTTAACTCCATGAGAATCAGCTCCTAGGTATCTCCGATTTTAGTTAATTCAAAATGTTACCAAGATATGCAACTGTAAATGTTCAAAACATGGTCAAATTTAGCATCGCTTCAATCTGAAGCTTGGGTACCATATATGGCCAGGTCCGACACTGAACTAAATTTAGAAAAAGCCGCAAGCAACCCGCTTCGGGTCGAGGGTTAAACCAGCACTTTTATGACGTCATGGATGCGAATGTTACTTTTTTTTGTGGGTTGTATGATGTTTTTTACCGTCAATCGGTGCTGTTGAACCACGACGAGGCAAACGTGCTTCAGGTCGTTTTCAAATTATTAAAAAAAATCTCGAACTATTTATCGTATAAAAAGGTGGAGTTCTAGTAATGAACTACTTCAAATAACATTTAACTTTAGCTAAAGGATTAGTCTAAAGTTCGGAACTCAGAAACTTTAGAAACTCATTTGACTAACAGAATTGTTGATGACAATTGACTTAAGTCGGTAGTCTAGTTAATATAAAGTTTGGTGGCAGATTGGCTAATCGAAATATTATTGATTATTTTTCAACGGGAAGGGAACGATGTGTCAATGGATAAGTAAATTACATAGGGGACGCATATGTATTTGTTAATTGTTGATAGTTTGATTAAAGGTTCCGTATGGTTTTGTATAAAACTTTCAGTTACTATATTTTTCTCCAACAAATTATAGTAGAAAAATATCAGAGTTTACTGGTTAATTATAAGATAAATCTGTTGATATAAAATTCGGCATGAGACATCCCTTAATTGCAAGCGTTTTATAAGCTAAGGTAAAACTTGAAACCTAAAATCGATCTGTCTTAGAGGGACAACACTACCTCATAAATGCGGTTTTTCGATTTAATTAAGTGTTGGTACATTACGGCCTTAATAAACTTTAGACCGTCTGTATAATTTCATTGTATGATATTTTTAATAATTTAATTAATATATGTAACCCTTTAAGATGTTTTTGATATTAATATTTGGAAGGTTATAACAATTACACAGACAAAATTTAATGCCATGCAGAGCAATGGGTATTAAATACTCTTCCACATATATTCTAGCGATCCGGCCCGGCTTCGCACGGGTAACATAGCACATATAGGTACCTACCTAAAATATTTTCAGTCGTAGTTTCGCGTCAGGTTGTTGCTTTGAGCGTAGAATATATTTAAATATAACGTTTATTTATCCCACTTGGAGTATTTCTAAAGTGTTGATTTCCTATCTTACAAGTAAGTATTTGAAAGCGTAAAGGATCACGCGTCAGTAATTTATTGAATTTTGTTGACAGCAGGTAGTACAAAAGATGTAATAGTAATAGTAGTTAGTCAGTATATCCAATTAATAGCCAATAAATATAAATTATCATACAATCATTCGTTTGAATATATAGTCCTTCCTACCATTGTTAGATATTTTGTAAAATATATCTTTTCCTCGATTTTTTTAGGATTCACTCTGGGTAATTTATGAGAAAAAAAGAACTGACAAATTGTTGATTGACTGTCAAAACTAATCCACTAATAACGTCCATTACTTGTGAGTTCATTCGACATCGTTTTGTTACTTTTTTTGACATTGACATTGATACATTCAAAAGAAAACAACATGGTAACTTATGATTGATTTTTCGCAAACTATTTATTATTTTTTTGCAAGATTTTTAGATTTAAAATTAGGGTAGTTTAAGGGGGAAAAGGTTACTCATACTACTGACCATTAGCAGGTCAAAATCCCATATTGAGTTTGACCATCACCTTTCCTCACTTATAGGTATGTCCCAATTACCACATTATAACTGACCACTTTTTTTAACACTTAAATGGGTATAGTAAACCATCCTTTAAGGATAGACTTATGAATGAATAAATGATGAATGAATGAACGAATGAAATTCTTTATTGTTCTTTACGATAACATAAAATTCTTACTTACCTACTAAGTTAAACATTATTAACATATCCTGAAATTATTTTTATGTAAAGTAAAGATACAAAAGGTGCCAACTCAGCTTGATGCCTTGTTACAGATTACATAAGTAACAAAGCCCTGATTTTAATATCTATTTAATATCTATATTAAATCATTTTAAAGAAAAAACAAAAAAGAAGTAACACAAGAATATGCACTCAAACAACATACAATAACAACATACTCAAACACCATGAAAAAGAAAATAATAATTAAAAAAAAGAAAAGAAAGAACATTACACACACACACGCCATTATCTACTTAACATTAAATTTTGTAAGTAATAAAAAAAAGAAAGGTTACAAATAATATTGTAGATCTAATAATATACATTTGTATTGTACATTAAACGTCTCTTTGCATAATGGACGCTTCAAAGGTGGGGGAAGGTTATTTCAACATTTTGTTGCTAAGTAAGTTACAACTTAAGCGATTTGTTGATCGAGTTTTATACATATTGTCCTCAAAAGACCAAAATAATTTATCAAAGAGATATTTAGGCACACCCCGAGTCACAACAATAGATAGACAAACGTCTTATCCTTTTACAATAAAAAAAAAACAACCGAGTGAACTAAACCAGCCTAGTATAAATTACGCCGGGAATTGGTGTTAAGAATTTTTGCTTTATTCAAGTGCGGGGTTATGTGGGCTCTAGGTGGTATTCTGTGGCAGTATCTAAAGCAAGCATTCTGAATTCTCTGAAGCATCTTATTACACGCTGCAGTTAAAAGAGGGCCAAAAACAATTAGACCATAATTCAGCTTAGACAAGATAAGCGATTCAGAAACGATAGTTTTAGACATATGTCATCGCGGACTTTTTTGTCGACCTATAAAAGAGGAATATTTTTACCATACATTGTTTGTATTTATATCTTAAGGGTTTAGGCAGCGTTTCCGTTGAAACTCATAGTCGGGTGAATTTTCGCCGATTTCATAATAAATATTTTCAATTTACACAAAGCACCGAAGAGGTATAAATGTAAACCTCCCCCTTAAATCACTCCATCCATTGGTGAAAACCGTATAATAATCCGTTCGGTAGTCTTTGTGCTTATCGCGTTCAGACAGACAGACGCGGCCGGGGGACTAAGTTTTGTATTATGTATTGACTTTTCAATTAATACAACAATCGATAAACTAATAACTATTGCAAATTAATGAGTGTGATGAAAATACTTTGAAAATTCAGATTTTAGGTATGTTTGTAATGTACTTAACGTTTTCATAAATATTAATTAAACCATGGTATCGCATTATATTCGTATATGAAAAAAATCTACAATCACTTCTAAGAAACAATTATGAATTCATTATAATCCTAGATCTAATCAGTGGGTGTCGTATGTAAGGAACTTGTACTGTGTACCTGGGTTGTACAGTGAATACCTGGCCGTGGTTGTGAAATTAATCTGGAATTCAGCTTTTGCGTCCACCCACCTGATATTTGCTGCATTGCAATGAACCTCATAAATAGGACAGGTTCATTTGTTGATAGTCAGGTGTATGTGTTTTCAATTGTTGTAATATTTAAAATTGACAGCATAATATTTTTATGTAATAGTTATTTACTATTTTATATTAGATTACAAAGATAATCGTTGTAAATTTTAATTATTAGATTAAGTTCTTTAAAATATGATTTTGCATTTTAGTTAACCCTATCTGTTATACTGATGTTGAGAATATTAATACAATCTTAAGCAGATGATAATTTCTCATATAATTTTTAACTATTGGCACTTCAAGCTACAAAGACAATTCGCCGAAGCGATAAAATGTTCTTGATAAATTAATTCGTGTTCACCGAAATTACCATGTTATATTATCCAAAACGACTTACGCGTCAAACTTTCTCGTTCTCTACGACATTTCAACAAGTCAAGCGTCCCTCGAGTCCCCGAACATGTAATGGGATTTCCGCACGAGAAAACTATTTTGCATTGTAATTTGCTCCGGTAAATAAGCGCAGACATTGCGTGGGAGGCTTGGCGCGAAGTCTCATTGGTTTGGAAATGCTTGTCAGGGGCATTTAATTGCAAGGATTTTATAAAGTCTACTGGCGTTTATGGGTAAAAACCAGATGGCTGAATTGTTTTTATTGCATTTAATTTTGGTGCGAAGAAAATTAAGTTGCTCCTAACGGTTTAGATTTAAAAGAATCAATTCGCTTTTATTGCTTATTGCTATTGTATATTTTATTTAAAAAAAAATCTTATATGTATTCTTATATCTTCTCATCTATCTAATCACAAAGTTTTGGCCATCGTAACTTTTTTTATATAACCCTTAACACAGAAAGTACCATCAAATTCAAATTAGCAACCCCGTACAAAAGCTTGCCATAAACAAACTTTTACATTAAGCATCCTCGCGTTCATACACACAACTATGATGGAAGTATTCAAGCCGTGTCCTGTGCAGCGTATTACGCTGCAGGCGCCCGGTAATTGCGAAGCTCCGACCTACATTCAGTTCCTCTGCCTACGCTGCCGCTGAATCAGTATTTCCTGCATTTAGCTTAGCGCTTTTTTAAACACTTGCCGTGAATCGCTGACCCGCTCAATTGTTTTAATTTAAAAAAAAAATGGCAGGCATTTTTGTTTGGTTGTAGTTTTTGATGTTGATTGGATTGATGATGCAGCACTTTGAATATTCTGATGTTCAAAATGTTATACCAGTCCTTGTTTTTTTCATTGTTGAAAAAAATTTTGGCTTGTATTTGTTTGTGTCCCCTCCTCTGCCTAATATAATATCGTGTATGATACATACATATTTCTAAAAGTACCTTATGATGCTCATCTTTTCCTGACCTTTACCCTGACCTTTGTTCGTTTATACAAACCGCTCATAAAATTACACTTCACTTAGAGATGTCAATTGAGACTTGATCTTTCTGAACGTTACGTAAAAAGGTTATACTGAATTGATAATGTTCGCGTAGGTATTGAAATACATATTATATTACCTAGGAAGATGTAGTTTTGCGCTAGAACTATATACAGATGATTCATTCGAGAACTTTCATCAGTTGGGAGAGTTTTTATATGCGGTAGGGAATAGGGACTCAATCTACTAACAACGGAGCTTTGAATTTAATACTTTTGTCCTTGTATCAAAGTGAAATACACTTAGTTACTTTTTTTACATAAATAGTTTAAATAGAAACATAGCTATTTATTCGCAGTTTTTTCTACATATCCACTCTAACTACAAAAGTATACTTTACCTCTATTTTCGAAACTTGTGCTCACGAAAACAGTTTAATCTTCGTGACTTTCCTTCCTCTACAACGCTGAATATCCTCCATTCAATTTCGAAAAATTACCCCGAAGATGTAAGTTTGGATCCAATTTGTAAGACTGTCTTTGAAATATTAATAATTCTTTCCTCCCCTACCCCTGGAGCTGACTTGAACCCTCAAATGAAACTTTGTGTCTTACAACTGTGTTTCTCGGAATATTTTGTTGTAGATACTTTGTATTTTCTTATACTTATCAAAATTAAACAATCTTATTGAAAAGGTTTGTTTACAAATTGGACCGAGATTGGACTAATTGTTTTTTTTTAGGTATTGAACAAAATGCATAGGTTTTTGTTTATATCACTAAATCTGGTGAATGTTTTCAAGTTGTGTAATTAAGTAATTCTTAAACATTGTTCTTACAATTAATTTTCATAGTTTTTTGATGGTTTCACCATATTTAATTGTCCTGACCTCCCAGTGGAGGTCCATAGGATTGGTAGTATTATCGATTTACGGAGACTTTGAATCATTTCATAATTATTTTGATCTATGACAATAATTTACATTTAGGTGGTGTCATCGATGATTCGCATTGTTTCATAATCACGAATCCTGTATGCTTGATATAACTACCTAAGGGTTTCTAATAGATGAGTATATCTTCGAGAATATAAATAGAAAACGTTACAGATCGATTCTTTGCGGCTAGCTTGTCAAAGAGGGGTTTCTTGGTCATGTGTAGAGCAGGCACATTTAGCCCATAAGGGTGTACGAAACCTGACAAAGTATTTTCAATTTTAGCTGTTCAATGAATACTTTAAAAAACATCATAGGGAAACCAACTGAGAGTATTTTAAGTAGGTGCGTCAAATAACTAAATAATCTAAACATTTATCAAAAATGTTACTAAAACAGTACAGCTTAATATGCATTGTTACCCTAAGGGGGCGGTAGGCATTCGCGTGCGGCGCCAACTCGCCGACTTCGAATGTCATGTGCCTGTTTATATATGAGGGTAATATAGGTATTATTTCAAGAACAAAGGGCTTTATGAACGAGATTTGTTCTGTTTATTTAAAGGAAATTTTAATTAAATTTTAAAAATTAATGTTATTAAGGCACAGCCCTTGAGATAGTTTTTGAGATTTACCGATAGTAGCATATTAAAGATTTTTTATATATGTAGGTACCTATGTGTATTTTAGTGTCTTTGAGCAGGTATTTAAATTTGCCCAAGCATTTACTTTTTATTTTATTAATTTATTTATAAAAAATTCTGCTTAGATTTCGTGAATCTTACCGAAAGTTTTCGGTCGGATTGTTTAGAATAGTCGTTATTCAACTTATTAAATATATACCAAATTGCATCTTATTGCTAGCTCAAATTCAATTTACCTCATAGCACAGGAAAACCACAAAATCCACACTACCTCCTATCATGTTCACATCCACCTAACTTTACAAAAGCAAAGGAAGACCCATATTGGTCGCATTCAGATTGAATTACCTCCCTGACTCGTTCCCTTTGCCTATTCAGCATTATAAAAAAAACTGAAAAGTGTTGCCTATGTCATCCAAGTTGTTTCGTACCTTAGTACCACACCGCCGCGCTCCATTGTGAAGGCACTGTTCGAAAACCTGTTCTTGGAACAACAAAAGGTTCGAGCATGCTATAAATTCTTTGTTTAGATTGTATCACAGGAAATATATCGGATGGAGGACCAAAAGTATGAGTAAATAGAAATACTTGTATCATATATTTACTGAAAACGTTTGCATCTTTGCTATGCTCTACTGAGCTGCCAATATTATAATATTAATGTTGTATCATAAATTACACTTAATATTATGCTTAGGTATACCTAACTACCTATATGTGTCTGTACATCATCATGGCCACTAGTTATGCTATTTATTTATTGGTGTATTTATACATTATACTTAATTGCTGCAGTTTTTTTATATTTATATTCTTGTGTACAGTACAAGTTTAAAGCAAGATTTTATAAACACAATCAATGTTCGAACAGGTGTAAAAAAAAATATTTATAAGTCATACATTGATGCCAAGTAAACAACTCTAAAAAACGAAAATGTTTTACGTAGAAAATTCACCGGATGCTTTATCAAATATTGTGCGGATACCTACGCAAAACTACGTGAAGTTTACAAGAGTTCATTGTTCTGAAAAGATTATTTCAACCACCGGAAGACCTAGTTTTTTAATGTGAAATTCAGGCAAATTTTGCAATATACCTTTACTTAATTCATCACGGTAGGTAGGCCATCTGTATTTTACTTATTTATTACAAAATATCGTTGTCTAATAATGTTGTCAATTAAGTAATACAATTGTAGAAGAAAGTGGAGTTTGTTTTGGTAACAATTTTTCTTCGATTAATTTTGTGTAGTATTTACATTATATCACAATAGTTGAAATCACTGGAAGTAGGATTCAATGTAGTGGGCAGCCAAGATGGTTTGTTAGGCAGGCATTGGTCAATTTTTTTAAATCAATTAAACGGCTTGGATTTAATTTATCGAGGTAACATTTCATTTTAATATAAATTTAGGCTGAATGTAATAATGTTAATGAGCACATAGCACTATAACGTCAAAATATATCGCCTATCTTAAGTAAATTCTTTTATTAGTGAAAACTGTTACACTATAATTAGAAAGTAATAGTATTGAGTATACACAGCGAGACTTAACAGTCAACCTGAATGTAAGTATATATGTCAGCCGTTTACGCATGATTGCATCCACATACAGTGTTCAAATTATTTACCTACTTCCGAATTGTAGCGGTGTTAGTGAACACAGTGTTACTCAGGGATACATTTTACTCTATTCATGTATAACGTTGCAGCTGCAGTAGATACGTGCATTCGGTAATAACTTTGCTTTTCTCGTACAGTAAAAAAATATAAATTTAAAAACGTAAGTTTTTGTGAAGTTAAATTACTTTACTTTAAGAAATAGGATTCAGGATTCAGAATGCTTACCACGATTTCTATTTATCGTGAAACATGAGTTATCGGAAGCCCGAATTATAAATAAAAATCGTGGTGAGAAAAAATCCTCAAATTATAGTTTAAATAACCGTGATGGTCTAAAACAATTGTTATTTTGACTTTGTTTTCTCTTCAAAATTAATTCTCTATTATGTTCCATTATTATTGTCACGCTAAAGGTTTGATACGATACAAAATATCCTTATGAAAAATGTTATCTTCTCCACAACGTATTGTTTATTCATAAAACATTAAAATATGAAATCAAAATGTCCAACGTAACCCGTCAGAAGCCATTCGCTCTTGAGTTCCTGCCTACCAATCTTCATTGGTCTTCATCTCAATGTACAATTTACCGATGTTTTGAAATAAAAGGTATTCGACCGTTAAACCATCGTGACGCGAGCGGAGGCGTGCTCGGCTCCGGACTCAAGGTCTCAGAGAGTTTTTAAGTTCTCTTAGTACGTTACCCTCACGTTCGCGAGTCACGGTCCTAGCGACAACGACGAAAGGTTCCTAACAGATTTGCTTCTTACTGATATTGAGTTACAAGACATTTCGAGTTTTTAGATGCTCGATTGAACTGTTTAAGGTGTTATTCGGAAGAGGGTTGGATATTTTTTTAGGTTATTTCGTAACATTTGTGAAGCATAGGTGGACGTATCTTGGTTTAACAGCTTTACGACAATTTATCAATATCAGTTTTGCTTGAGTATGAAATGTTTTGATCAAGGAGATGATGGATATGGAAGAGCGAAGTCGTTTATTTCCAGTATATGTAACTCAAAGTTTTGCAGCCATCGAGTGGTTTTTATTAATTTATCGAATTTCTTTGTCAAAATATAATTTTTTGATCACTTGTACGTAAATTTTTTCATATCTTGATATTTATAGATGCTGCTGCCAAAATAAGGAAACAGTGTTTCGTCCTTTGGCACTATTATGCAAAACAAAATAGCTTGGATATTTCTGAACCCCACATTGCTTAAGAAAGGCGGTACCACGGCTTACTAAATAACCAAGACAACTACATTTATTTTATATATAATTGAAAACGCAAGATTGCGACTGACTTTAATATCAAATTAAACCAAGTTGCAATAATAAATGAAAAGCTTGTTTAATCTAGCCATCAAAAGATTAAAAATCCCTTGATGTAATATTCATTATGCACTGCTTAATTAGAAATCCTGTTATAAAATTAGATACAAAATAATTTCATCAAATAACTAATTCAAAAAAAATTATCGATCTATCTGCACTATTTAATGGTGCTTCTGAAAATAAAAGCCATAGTGCAAGTTTTTGCATTGGAAGTCAATGCATAACTGGATCATCCCTCTCCCTCTTGTGTATGTAAGGGAGAGAGATAGGGACATGTTAAGGTTTCGCTAGCCAGGCTTTCAGACGCCGCCCGCCCCAGTACCCGCAAAAGTGCCGCCCTAAACAGACAGCTTTTGTAAGCTGAAAGAAAATAGTGTTTTCATGAATTTTAATTACTGAAGTCGAGTGTCAAGTTAAATTTTTGCACGCGAAGTTCGCTGTAGAAGATTAGAAAAGAACAAGCTTTTCGGAGGTAAAATAATGCAGTTGAAGCTAAACATGATTATATTTATCAAATATTTTTGAATTAAACAGAATATCGTTATAAGTATGCACTAGTATATTAACTTCGTATTTTCTCCTCATTAACATTTCATAGATATAACAAAAAAATTTTTAAATCGAAACCTTTATAGGGTTTTGTTAACCTTTGAGTTTACGTAATAAATATACTATGATCTTTGGTGACTCCACTTGCAGTTAGACCAGATAAGGTACTACAAATATTTGGAAAAATTTTCTAATAGGTACATTTACAAATATTTAACAATATGCAGCTTTTTCTGACTATTTATTATTTATTACAGGAGTTTTGTTTACTAATGATATGAAAAATATTCCCGTTATGAGGCAATGCTTTGGTGTGATACGTAATCTACCAATTACAAGGTTACAACTAGCAACCTTGCATACCGCTCGCGAAGTACCCGACTATGCCGAAGCACGCGATCGTAAACCACTTTTTTGGATGTCGTATTTACATAATTTGAATGGCAGATGTTTTACGTTGTAATTTCCAGTTTCATTTGCGTTTGAGTGGGTTGTCTTTCTAATAAATTAGTTGTGAATTTTGTGGTAGCGGACTGTAATGTTAAAGGATGTTATTTTAATGGCCTATTTTCTGGCTATATTTTTTTTAAAACTTTATGCAACCCTATTTTTTTTATTGTTTCTTTAATACATGAAGGAAGAAAATAAATTAATTTAAAATTACCAAATAAAGCTTTGCAGAAAAGAAACTATTTAGCCTTGGACTAATTACACAATAACGCAGAAATCTATTATTTCGCTTTTGATAAAACAAATCAACTACGAGCTTTACTTAAGCAAATGGATTAAAAGATAAAAGGGCAATCTTTTCCAAGTTTTTCCTGTATCATAGGCACGCACTAGACACCGGATGGTGCGGCTCGTGCCGTAATTGTCCCAGCGAAGGGGTGACTATGTGACAACACAACTCTAGTCACCCTCCTACTCGTGTCTCTGTTCGAGTGCGCCTGAATTGCTCTTAGCATAATACCTCCTACCTATACGTGACAGAGTTCTTTCCCTATCCGCCCGAGCTAATTAGTAGCTGGCTGAGATCGTGTTTTGTTTTTAATTACCCTTGGAAAGGATGTGCTTGTTTTTTTTTATGAGGGTTTTTTATTCTTCATCTTTTTTTTATAACTTAATGCAGTATCTATCTTAAGAAGTTTAAAAAAGTTACGAGTTGGGCGAAGTTTAACGGCACGTTTTCATTAACTTAATGATATCTGTATTAATACTTTTCCAGGAAAATCAAAGAGTATTTAATTTGATGGGTATATTTCGGCGAATATTTAGTACTGTGGGAAGTTACTTAATATATAAGATGAGGAGAACGATACACGATATTTATTTACAAAACAGATCATTATTTATCAGAAACATTTTGTTTTATTATGTACTAAAAAACTATGCACAACTCGTATAAAGCAGATTGATAGACAAAATTCCAAGTTGGGAACATGGCTACTAACCCTTTCATTTGATCCCCTTCTACATTACAAATTACCTTTCCCTTGTCATTATGGTCTGTGCGTACTTAGGGTGGTTTTTTTTAAATCTACTAATGTTACCGTAGGTTAGGGTTAAGGTGTATTTTGCAGATAGCTTGATAGGATTTCGAGCTATAATGATTTTGAAAATGTTATTTATTTAACAACTTTGTTGTTTGTTTCAGTTCACGGCATGGGTAGACGCTGTCATTTTTGTGTTCAGTTTGGACAACGAAATCAGCTATAACACAGTTTCACATTATTACAACAAAATGTCTCACTATCGAAATTCAGCCGAGATTCCAATCATATTAGTGGGCACACAAGGTTAGTTCAATACAACATATTTTAATAGTAAATGTAAAATAAAAATAATAGTTTGAATGTTGCCAGTAATGGCCTTATTTAATTACGTGCGCGTTTCCCTTAGATGATTTCCTATTAAACGTTGGCTCTTTTTCCAGATGCCATAAGTGAAAGTAGCCCACGCGTCGTTGATGACAACAGAGCCCGCAAACTATCAAATGAACTGCGAAGATGCTCGTACTATGAAACGTGTGCCACCTATGGCTTGAACGTCGAAAGGGTTTTTCAGGATGGTATGTATATTTGAAGAAATTGAAGTATCCGAGCTATTTATTTATGCTACTTTTAATTTTACTTTTTTCACACTGTTCATACCCGATAAAAATGGATAGTAATTTTTTTAGTAGGTAATTCAAAAGCCTCATTATTTGTTAACAGTAGGTCGATCGTCGGTTAGACTACATACCTATTACCAGTAATATTGATCCGGTGAGATTAATCTTTTAATTACGTAAGTGAGACTAGAGAATTTTAAACTATTATCATTCTTTCATCTGGTTTGCGTGTATCGACGCCTCGATACGCATCGTTTTTTGATTACGCTCTAGGCAAAAGAGATCGCTCGCGCGCACGAGTTTTGTTCCGTGCAGTGGTAGCACCGGTTACCAGCCGAGTGGTCGTTCGTTCTTCGTTCACTCTTTTTTTGTTTACATTTTTGCTTCGCCTGCCTTTTGAAGGGACAAAAGTTATTTAACTTTTGTTTACATTTGTGTGTGACGCTTTGTTTGGCCGGCTGGTTGTCGACGGTTGGTCCGTGTTTTCTTTAAAAAAAATTAAAATCCGCATGGCAAAATGGAAAAGACACTTATTTTTAAGTCAAATATGTCACCTATATCGAGTTTGAGGCGTCGGAGTTCATGTTATAATATTCAAAGAGCTGAGGAACGCGATCGTAGAAAATCGGTGAAATTTGAATGTGCGTGCTATTTTTTATGTTTATGCTTATATATTATGTGTGAAAGTGTTTTACCGGCTTGGTAATTAGTGTTACATGTGTGATTTTTATTGTTTGCAGCATGCCAGAAGATTGCAGGAACTCGTCTTTCTGCTTCTTCGCAATGTCTTTCTGGAGGATCAAGACCGGTGACGCCTCAGCCCCTGGCAAACTCACCGAGTCACAACCATTCCACGTTCCTTTATAAGGTACGTACGTTATTTTTGAATAAAAAAAGATGCAGCTAGATGTTTTATCTTATCCAATTTCAGAAATGCCTCCTCAAGCAATGAATTCTTTATCAACACATAATATACTGGTCCTTTTAATTTTGTTACTTCATGTTAGATTTACTTTTAACAATTTTTTTTTAATTTCATATGAAATATTCCAGTTCTAACAACACACTTAGTTTCAGCACAAAATATGTAGGTAAATAAATGTAATGTAGTGTCAATTGTGTCATACCTACTCATTGAGTTACTATGTACTACGTACAGTAATAGTAGTTCAATGTACCTACTTCATTTATTTAACATGATGTTTTATAAAACACATACAGTTGTTGGAAAGACAAATCATGTAGATTAAGTTAAAATTTTATTCCCACTACAAATTATTCTTCGGAATCTTCATTTATGTTATAAAAACGGTTTAACATAATTAACTTCTGTATATTTCCTCCATCAGGAAAACAAATTTTAACAAAGACCCTTGATGAGCATACCTGCATCAGAGATTTACTTAATGTTGATGTACCTAATCGAGATAATATAAGAAATCATAGCAATTATAAAATATAATCCTGTGTCTAGTAATAAAAAATAAATTGGGTAATAGATTTCCTAGGAAAATTCGATTAAAAAAATAAAACTGAATATTATTTTCATGTAAAAGTGCATTTAAAAACAACTGTCCACTCATTATGTATATATTATCAGAAATAATGTAACCGTTGACATCAATTCTTGATTTAGATTAATGTCCTGTTTATATTAACTTCTTGTTCATACTCAAACTATTGTTATTTATGAATTTGGCCTGAATAGCATTATATTACATAGATGGGCCATAAATCCCTTTTCATTTGCAGACATAAATTAATACTGATGTCTTTGATTAATCATAGAAATAAATTACCTAATTGTTTGATTGAACTGTTAAAAATACATAAATTGTGAACCTCCTCATCTTGAAGTCTGTAAATAACAGAAAGAGATTATCACAAATAACTCAGTACTAGAATCACAATCTGTAAACTCAACTAAACTATTCTGCTAATAATTGACTTTGAATATTATACTTACACATTTACATGAAGGACATTCAAAGTCTAGTTTATTTGAAGACAGAACATTGGTATTTTTGAGGTAATAACCTCAAAAATGCATAGGTAATTTACAGTTGTTGTGTGTTGTTTTATGTGTGTGAAACAATGTTACTTTTACTTTACCTTATCTTGTTATCTATTGAGTTTATTTATCAGTCATGTCACATATAAAAAATAAATGGTCCAATATCAAAATGTGACAGATACAAATTGATGATAAGATAAATCTGATGGAGGTAGTTTATTAGTTTTCACATATTGTGCAATGTACATTACATTTAAATTATGTTCTAACTAATTGGGTAGTTTTCCATGGGTAAGTTATGGAAATTTAGTTTTACTGGGAACCCTTTCAGAAGATTTGTTTTGGGGTGATATGGTTATTAAATTTCAACTAGCACTTTCCCTTGATTTCACCCATGAAGTCTCCGAGATAAAATATGACCTTACTTCTAGACAATGCAGGGTTTTTGTGATGAAAAAATTAATAAAGCAATTATTGCAAATAACTAGGCCGCAAATAATAAACTCTTTATAATTTCCGTTTCAGTAGAAATATAATGAATGGAGCATAAATATGCTTTTACCATTGTAGATTTACACAAGGCTTTTGAACATGTTCTGGAATATGTGAACACTATCACCATAATAACCTTCATGCTGGTAATGGTGATCTTTTGACAGTTTTGTCAGCTATTATAAATGCATCCAGGACCTACAGAGAAACATTTATTTGATATATTATGCTACCTAGTGGTGTAGCTCGCACTCACCAGCTACATTTAATAAAAGAATATAAACCTTTGGTTAAAATCTCTTTGGTTTATGCAATAAAATGGTGGAACAGATATTTTTAAATTAGAGTAATTTTAAAAATCCTATCCAGATTATATCTGATTTATTGTAATACAGTCCACATTAACATTGATAATAAGCAATTGAATGCAGTGGTTTTATGCAATTGAACAATTTAAAATAAATTACAGTAGAGCTTGTTACGCATGCAAGTATTAGACTTGCAAGGAAACAAGTTAAAACAAGATTACAGTAAATAACAGTCGTTATTTACTGTAATCCATGTAAAAACTTAATAAGCCTAAAACATATTTTAAAATTATATTGTAAACTCAGTGAAGTATGCCTTGCTTGATTAAAACATAATAGAGAATTGTATAAGTAATTTAAATCAAATTGCACATTGCTTGTATTACTTAATAAAGTTACTTCACTGCTTGTTTTCAGGATTCGTTACCACGTAATCATCACACTCTATCATCATCATCACACCATTTACACCGAGGTGCTCAATCATTTGATGCATCTTCAAATAGCAGCGGCATATCGTCAACGCATGTGGTAGAAATACACAGTACAAATGGGTCAGACACCTCATCACGTTGGGGAAACTCCCTTGGCAGTCATGGGTCATCATCCGGACTTGTCTCCATAGCAACGGAAAATAATAATGTGAAATTCACTGCTCCACATTGTCTAGATAACCTACAACCTGGTAAAGACTCAAAAGATCTTCCAACTCCTTCATCAACTCCTACAACGTCAAGAAAGACTAGGAGAAGATCTAACCTTTTCACTCCATCTAAAAAAGGGGATGATAGATTAAAGAATGGTGAGCTGGGCTCAGGAAGGGCAATCCCTTTGAAACAGGGATATTTGTATAAGAAGAGTAGTAAAGCTTTAAATAAGGAGTGGAAGAAGAAATATGTGACACTGTGTGATGATGGAAGACTCACTTACCATCCTAGTTTACATGTAAGTATAAATGGATCTAGATACTTATAAAAATTCTATAGATTGTAATACCTGAGTCCCACTATACAAATCTTGGAAAACATCCAAAATGTCTGATGCTAAAACAGTAGCCTATGTGACTTATATGTAAAGCATATAATGTGACTTCCATTATACTAGGTAATACAATAGTCTACTGGATTATATGTATATACTATGCCATGGTAAAAATTAAGTTAAAGTATCACATCTTTCAAATCCTTGGCCTTTCCTGTGCACCTGTTTTAATGCAAACATAGTGTGCATCAGTTATACCTACTAACAAAAGAGTTCATAAACATAGTATTTTTATTAATTCTACAATATGTAACAGACTTTTTGTACTGTGAAGAATTTTTAAATATAAAATTCTTTATGACCATTACTATTAACAAAGCTTAGTTACATAATAGGCTAATTGACTAGTTTTCGGAAACCATATCACATTATTTTGTGGTGTATATGGACATGGACCCTAGAAATAGTGTGCAATTTATTTTTAAACAGTGGAAACTTCACTGGTTAAAGTATTTTAAACTGTAAAATAGAAATAAGTGTTATTTGTAACTGTTTGTTTCCCAAATAAAATGAAAAGTAAAAACAGTTTAATGTTATAATCTAGATGTTCCAAGGCAAAATAGATTCAGTTTACTTTGGGGTTGTCTGCAGTTTATGTTTAGCAATGCGAAAAGCTGTTAAAATACATTGTTTATGTGGATGACAAGAAATATTTAATTATTTTTTAAATTGTCAAATATCGTATTTTCTTATAGCTACAGTATTTACTATAAACCGACAATACTAATATCATGGTAATATCAAAATACAATTGGTTTTCTTGAAAAAAAAAAAATATAATATTATGATAGTAGATTTTGAGGTATAAAATATAATAGTATGGTCCATACATAAAACACAGAGTATCAGACAGTTGATTAGTAAATTTTATTATGCAACATTAATTCATCTTTCTTATTAGTGCCAGTTTAACTGAACTAAAAATAATTGAAATTTTCAGGACTACATGGAAGATGTGAACGGTAAAGAGATATCCCTGCAGTATGTGACTGTGAAGGTGCCAGGTCAGAAACCCCGGGGCTCCAAGAGTATAATCACGACAATACCAGGCTACAACGGATACAGCAGTTTGGACATACATGAGAGTATTGGCGGGTTGAGTCTTGGTGAGAATTTAACTTTATTCTTTTACTTTATTTAGTATTAATTTTAACTGAATGCCGCCTAAAACCAGAAAGTTCTGTGGAAATGTATTACAAATCTCAAGTAATATCATATTCATGAACATTAGTGTTGTTGGCCAGCCTAATTCCAAAACCACATAATAACTTTTATTATTTGGAAAATTGGATATTTTGGCTATCATAATTTATAGTAAGTTTGCAATAAAGTTTTCAAATTAATTTTCTAGGTTCATACAAATAATAATATTTTCTATTTTTGTTCTGTACATACATGTATCCAAATTAAAATACATAAATAAAATAGTGTTCATTTACACATTACATTTGTCATTCTGCTAATGTTACTGCCATGCTGTGTTTGTTACTATTAAGTACAGAGAAATGTTCTTATTATAGTTTTCAGTAATTTGGATTTTTTTCCTGCATGTTTGTACATTGTGTGTACAATAATTACATATATTGCATTAAAATGGAAAACCTATCTTGAAAATTGGAATAAAATTAACTAAAATGATTGGACATAGAAGCATTACCCTAAAACACATAACACAGTTGGGAAAATATTATTTCTCAATCATTAAAACAGTTTGAGTTTATTTGATAATTACAGTACAAACTTTTTTCATGTAATTGTAACATGATGAATTTGAAATCAACAGTCTCTTGATAATTCCCTTGATATGGTAGTGTCGCGTGACAGACCGCTCACTTCCCTCTGATATGGTTGAGGAGGGCGATGGCTGGATCTCGCGCTAACCTCGTGAACGGGTGCCGTTTAAGGGTGTTGTCGTTTGATAGTTGGGGGGAGGGAGACTTGCCGATCTAGCAGATGCAGATAAGAATAATTTTGTAAAGACATAAAGCGACATTGCAAATTTATTTTGGAAAAAATTGACTGGTGAAGCTTGTTGCCAGTTCTTCTTCACGACGGTTTTTCTTAACTGGTGGCAGTCATGCTTTATTTGACGTCAATAAGTACAAGTACTGTCAATGTTGAGAAATAAATATTTGAATTTGAATTTTATTACTGAGTTACAGTTAATTGTTAAGATTTATTTTCAAACATTTGCACTTACAATAAACACAGTTGTTATGATATTACTTTATGAGAATCAAGACTAACCAATTGTATTTGTATGACTTGTATAAACATATGACTTGTATAAACAGGATGCTCGTAATTAATAATTATGTTTTTTTTTTTAAACTTTATTCAGATTTTTTAAGATAAGTATTTGTATCAAAGTATAATGACTACAAAAATTATATTTTTTTATGCTCATACTTTTTATAAATTAGGGAATATGCAGGAATAACATAATTATGCATAGTCTAAACCATGCTTTCACAAAAAGATTGACCATACTTTTACTCATGCTCACAATGGAACAAGTCAATTTACACTAATGCTTAGAGTTTTGATGATATATTGTGATGATGAGCGAAATATTTATCAAACCCTTTTCTAAAATTTTCAGGCTACAAAGACAAGCCAACCCGTGTGACGGACAAAGCTTTGATGTCAGCGTTTGACACAATGAAGGAACCAACTTCAAGTCGGCAGTCGTTGGCCCCTGAAGAGAGTAATGGCGATAAAGAAACGCCACATGTGAAGAAAAGGCATCGCAGGATGAAAAGTACAGGGGTTAAAAAGGATGGGGATGAAGGTTCGTGGACTTATATATTAAAAATACATAAAGTTAGTAGGGGTTGTGTTATGGAAGGCTTTACAGTAAACTGATTGTTTTATATCATATAGCTTATTATGTACAAATAAAAGATAAAATTTTGATGTACTAGCTTCAAACTGTATTAAACAAAATACATTTACTCTACCATACTGAAAGAGAACCAAAAATATAATCAGATCATGAAATTGAGAGAAGAAATGTCTATAACCTGTTGTTACTAGTCCAATCTATCCATGCTCATGTATGTGTCAGTATTTGAACTGGCTATGGGATTGTTGCCGAATTGTTCTATCAATTTATTGAAATCAAGTAAAATGCTTCTTATCTTCTAACTTGACACCCGTTTATAGTTAAACAGGAAACATAGACAGTGTAAACTGAAAAGCTGTCAATACGTTTGGTTCGACTTTTAGGCATAAATCGTGGCTGCAATATGAGCTTCGTAGATTTAGTTTAATCATTCATTTTATATCTCAATTCCAGATGGTGAAACCTCAACGTCGGGATTCACAATAGTATCGCTGGATGGCAAGCGGTGGCGCTGGGAGGTGGGCGCGGCCACGACGGCTGCGGCGGCCGAGCGCGACGCCTGGGTCGCCGCCGTCGAGGCGCAGATCCTGCACGCGCTGCAGACCCCGGTATGTAGCTACAGCGTCGTTGTAATGTAACTCGGGTGATATACTTTATATATATATATATATATATACTATACTATCAATAGTATCAGTGTATGGCAAGTGGTGGCTCTGGTATACCATGTTATAAATATTAAGAATAACCTTAAAAGCTTCATGTGGAGCATAAACAGAAGAAACACTGGATCGTTTTTATTAAGAAACCAGGCATAAGTTTGTTTGTTCAACCACAGGATGTCCACTGCAGGATAAAAGCTTCCCCAAGCATGTCCACCATTTATATTATTTATAATTTTGTACGTGTCTATTTGAAATTAATTCTCTATGCACCGGCAGATTAAAAATAACAGTAAGTACTCTTTGCCACTTAGTCATTGAGCTGCTTGCACGTTTTCACTCGTAAATTTAGATTTTGGAAAAATTTTAATACTGGGCCTTTGTAATAGTGAAATAATTTTTTATATCGGTTTAGTATTTTCAGAGCTTATTATTACATCCAAACAAATCATTTCATCTTTGTAATAATAGTGTAGATTAATCATTAAATACAAGACCTAATGTAAGAAATAATACATAGATGAAAACTTTCCTAATAGCTTAACTATTTTTCAAGTGTACCTGTAGCCTAACAAGTCAAACACCCTTTCCAATTTCATCTAATTTCTATCCAACCGATGATTTCCAACATTCGCAGACGACGCGTCAACCCGCTCCGACAGGCGCCAACTCGACCGGCGACGTGCGAGCCACCACCTACATACGACGGGTTAAGGGAAACGATAAATGCTGTGATTGTGGTGCTCAGGGTGGGTACATGTTTCTTATATACAAGAATGGTGTGAAAAGTTTAACAAAATACTAAATATACAGACTTATTGTCACTTGTATCTAAACTCGGCTGAGCCTGTGTCTTAGATACAAGTCCCTACCCGTGGTCACCATTACATTTATTTTCATGCGTTACTTACTACTTAAAGATAAAAATGAAAAATTACATTTATCTTATTTTAAGACGTTGGGATACAAAAACCGAGGATGAATCTTCGGGGGTAGTTTTTGAAATATCTGCGTCTGAATAGGCAAGCTTATCTGGAGAAGTTTTTTTTTGAGGGGTTGTCAATAGATTTGACATGGTAGCTGTTTAGTATAATAATTCTGTATAGTTGAATACTTACATTTAAAAATACAAAGATACGCTGTCTCAATCGCTTCGATACAGAAATGGGAGGTAAGCATTTATTTAACAACTTACAGCATAGTTGTCGAACACTAGATTCTAAACAGCGCCAGTCCAAATTCAGTCTTGTGCGTACTGTATCCAGTTCAAAGTTCCGTGAGCTCGAGACAAGCGTAGGGCGCCCGCTGCTCGCGTTCGGGGTCTACTCAGCTGGTCAAGTCGCGACGATTTAGAACAAATCAGCTTTCCGTCCAGTTTAGAGAGAGCTTCAGAATATATTTAGAACAAAAATAAAAAAAAAAAACCGATATTGAACGTTTAAGAGAAGCAAGATAATATAGTCCTTCTTAGAATAATTTAAGGTTCACTTTAGAGTAATATACTTTTTAATATTTTTGCTAAAAATTATATAAATTAGCTATGACAACACGTCTGAACTACTCAGACAGATATCCACTGATGAATGATATATGTATGTTTAGAGGTGATCGTTTAAACGAAAAGCACTTAAAAAAGCATGCTTTTCAACATAAGTGTTCAAGCACGCTTTTTATTTTAAGCCGATAACGTTTAATTCTTAAGCCGGCTCTACACTCGCGGTGCGAACAGCTGCGAAAGCCCGCGAAAACCGCGAAACACGAGTGTAGATGTTCACGCTTCGCATTCGCGCTTTACGGCGTTCCCCGATCAGTGTCGGTTTTTTGTTCCGCGACAAAGGGTTTGCGACGCGTGGATGAGAACGTGACGTGAACGCATCTACATTCGCAGTTTTTCGCAGTAGCGTAGTAAGATATCGCGAACAAGACTGTGAAGCTTGAGTGAAAGAATGCGAGTGTGAAGGGAAACAATTCACGCGTGGATCGCGGCGTATATTCACGGTGTGAATTCACGACGCGACTTCACACGCGAGTGTAGAGCCGGCCTTACAATAGTTTTGTTGACAACTCATGCCATCTATTTGAAATTTATAGTACTATCGCAACATTTCGCGGCAATATGCAGTTACGTGCCAACTCGTTAGGTTACATAGGTCTCGCAGGCTAAGGCAGTTGTCCCACCGGCAACGAGGAACGAGTAGCGAGTAGAGCTAGAATGTAGAAAACGACTTGGCGAGCCGCGGGAAACGACTGCGTAGTTCCGATAGTTGTGTAGGTCGGCTATAAGCGAGTGAGACGAACGATTACTCGCATCACTCGCTCGCGTGGCCAAGCGTACAGTCCTGCACGGGGGGTCGACTGTTCTAAGGCGATGTTAAATACCTATGTGGGAAAAAACTAACCAATCAAATAATTAAATGTTTTTGATACGGAGCACTATGTGTCACTGACTGATTGATTGAGAAGAACAAGAAAAAAATATGGCGTGAAATGGCGTCTAATACTATAGTTTAAGACCGTCATTTTCCGCTATTTCCCTAATTTAAATATTATTTATAGCTTTTTTCCCTTGTGTAGTCAACAATAATAATTCAAATGATTGTTCGATATTCATAATAAATCAAAATACGTGTACTTTCGGATTCGCACTGTAGAGAAATGACTGCTGGTTGCTCTCTCGGCGTGAGTTCTGATCAAGTATCGCTGAGCGAGTATTATCTTTCATAGCTCTTGTCGTTTTTTCATAGCTCATTATAATACAAATTAGGGTCGATTGACATTTTCGTTTGAAAACAATTTTCGTTTATACAAAAAGCTGGCTTTTTTGCTTTGCGCTTTTTTCATTCAGTACGCTTTTTATTGTGAAAGGGTACGCCTGTGCGACTAGTTTGCGCTTGCGCTTATTTGTTGATAACGAATATAATTTACCTACATAGTCCAATTATTTCCATAATTTCAGATAGTCCTAAGCCTAAAGTCAAGTACAAAGGGAATTTCATTGATTATCAAAAATGTTCTTCACTTTCTTTCGTAACTTGGTAACGTTATGTTGTGTTATGACAAAAAAGTTCAACGTTTAAACGTTTAAAAATTTAAAGCCGTTTTTCCCATCGCTATGTATGTTTATTCTGGGTTCCCCCCAGTTCGCTGTATGGTCATCCATAACACAAGCTGTGCTTACTTGTGGCCATACAGTTGGTGATTTTGTCTGGGGATTTGTTTATTTATTTATAACTTACTTTTTTATTTTGATCTTCTCAACTATTCAGCAGTAGTACGCACTAATCGCGTATATTACGTAATGGTGAAAGTGGAATAGTTGATTCTAAGTTCAAGATTCAGTACCTGCATGCATGCGGATCATTCGGTTTAGATACCAAATAGCCATAGTTATCAACACTCAAAATCAAGTTAGTCAAGGTATTTTCACACCTACGCTTAAAATAAATTTTTCAAATGATTCAGCCATTGCAGACGTTTATGTTTACGAACTAAACTTTGAGTTAAGTTTTAGGTTTAGTTTAGAAACTTTGAACTATGACACAAACTTCCCAATATCCTAGGATTCGCGCGAGCCGAGTGAACAAAGTGAGCGTGGTGAGCAGTAGAGTACCAAAACATTCTTGAAACAAGTCTCGTGCCCTCGATTCCGACGTTGAAACATCGTAATGCCTACATCTTTCAACAAGATGGTTCTTCCTGTCACACTGCGATAACAACCAAGTCTTGGTCTAACCGGGATCAGATCCCTAATATGGAGTGACCTACAAGTTTTTCAGATTTGTCACTGATTGAGACCCTATGGTGGAAAATGAAGAAAATGCTGCGCAAGAAATGCTAAAAGAAATAATTAAATTCAAATGTGTATTTTTCAACATTGCCAAACATTTGTTCTTGTTGACGTTAAATAAAGCATGACTCTAGCACTAGTTTGGAAAAACCTTTGAACTGGCAAGAAGTTTCAGATTTATAATTTTTTCAAAATAAATTTACAATATCTATACAAAATTATTCTTATTTGCATCTGTTAGCTCGACAAGGCTCGCTCCCCCCAAGTATCCAAACGACGAACACCCTCAAACGGCACCCGTTCACGAGCTAACGCGGGATCCAACCATCACCCTCCTAACCCATATTAGGGTGTTATCATACCAATCGATCGACGTCGATCCCTTAGAGGGAAGTGCGTGACCCGTCACCCGACGCTCTGTCCACAATGAGACCTGAAATCTGTCTTGAACTCAATGACTACACAACGATGTGAAGAATTGGTAGCAATGATACCACGAAGAATAAAGGCCGTGATCGATGCCAAAGGTGACGCCACTGAGTGGTAGACGAACTATTTTGCGCCGTTGAATGCGATGGACGAAGTTTATTGCGTAGAATTCATTATACTCGTATTTTATTTAAATAGGGTATAATTATATAAAATTTTGTTACTTTTTTTAATTGAAAAGAAACTAAATTTTACTTCTAATATTAGATACTTGGAATATTTGGCACTAGACGAACTCTTTTGCATTGGGGCTCGTATTTCAAGTATACTTAAGTCGTCGGTGACGTCTCTGTCTTCTCAAATTAAATACATAAAGCCGACTGTTCTAACGGTGAAGGAAAACATCATGAGGAAACCCATATCACATTTCGAAGACATGTGTAAAGTCTGTCAAGCCGTAGTGGACTATAAATTGCCCTGTACCACCCTTACTTGGGTAAAGCTAATATCCCTGCAGTGGGATTATGGCTGTTGTGGAATTATATTTTAAAATTATCACACCCTCAACTAGGTACCAGTGTATTTTACAAACTATATTTTTAAATATCTTGTTAGGTGTAACTGGTGCAGTTTACTTTGGAATGAAAAATTGCTTGTGCTGATTACAAACTAAATACCAAAAAAACCCACGATCCTTGTGTATTATTTACAATCTCCTTTGGCACGAATTTATTCTGACTATAACTTTTTGTCTCAAAAAATTTCCAGTTTAGACATCTTTCATGATAGTGTTCCTGAGTTTAGTAATAAAATGTATAGATATTTTGCCAATATTAAGTAAGATATAAGTTTTTGTTTTTGTTATTGTTGTTACAATTTATTTTCAATTGCTTTTATATTTCTTGCTCCCAAACTAAGTAATATTGTTTGGACTGAGTATTTTGTTGATTTTTGTATTCCAAAATTTTCGTTACAAATCTAGTGCAAATGTTATGTACGCCGTTATTGTGATGCATATCAGAACATTATTGCAGATATAAGTGAACTGTGTACTCTTAATATGTATCATGTGGCAGTACTTTAAGTAAATAAATAAATAAATATTTTGTTGACACCGCTTTATCAAAGTATACGCGAGTAGTTTCCTATGGCTGCGTTTTGGCCTTGTATAGAATGGATTTACACTCCAGGATATCATTCTGGCTAGAAAGTAAAACTGAGATATAGGGCTGTATATTTCTAGCATGTTAAAAAATCTTAGATCAATCTACCAATGCTTGAACAGAGGTTTGGCTGGATAAGGGAAGTATGGAAGGTTTCACTAGCCTATGCCATCCCAAGTGTCCTTATTAATCCTCACACACAGAGTACGATATATCACAACACTGCACTATAGAAGTTTTTTATTTTTCTTATACGAAATCAGAAAATTGTCTCGATAGTGCCGATGGGGCTGTCAAGGCGCAACTGTCCCGTCCCATGCGAAAGGGAGACAGGTGAGGATAGAATGCCTAGGAGTAAAGGGGATGGAGGATGTAACTAAAATTGTTCAAGCATTATTAACAATATTAGTGCATATATTAACATATGTATCTATATGGCATTTCAGATCCCGACTGGGCCAGTTTAAACCTCGGTGTGCTTATTTGTATCGAATGTTCCGGAGTGCATCGGAATCTGGGCTCGCATATATCGAGAGTGCGGTCTTTGGATCTGGATGAATGGCCGTAAGTATACTGTGTTTTATATTAATACTGTATTTGATAAAACTATTGCTGGATAATTGTATTTGTGCAACATCAAATGAAAAAAATAGGAATTAAAATTCATTCGACTCTATCACTTTTTAATAGTCTCTATATTGTTTTGTGACTTGGCTCGATGACGTGTCAGTGGCTATTCTTTGCGGCAAAAAATTTGCAGATTTTTTTTATTAGAGTAATTAACATGTTATGCTACAATGAAGAATTAGATGAGTATATTGTGAAGCCGAACGCAGTCTTTTGTTATATACTAGGGATTTTAACTTACTTAAAGTGTTCCAGAAAAGTTTACAAATTAACAAAGCTTATAATATTACATAAGAAGTTAGGATTACTGCCTATTAAATTAAATAATATTTCTTATATAATATCCATAAGCATAATCAATTTAAATTTCAGTTTGGGCCACGTAGCCGTAATGGTGTCCCTGGGCAACTCGCTCGCCAACTCGATCTGGGAGGCGGACCTCCGCGGACATATCAAGCCGATTGCTACTTCGTCCCGGGAGGATAAGGAACGGTAAGGCACTTAATGGTAGAAATATATCACAAAGTAGAGACGGCAAATATATAAATGTTATGTTATGATAATAGTTGTAAATAAACGATAATTATAACATTCACATCTCAGAAACAAACACTGTTTATCATATAAATATTTGTCACTTGCTGAATTCAAAACCTTTATGGCAAAACGTTCATTTAAAACAAATGATGTATTTATTATGTAGAGCTCATAATCTTCAACATACTGTATTCAATTAACAATTAGAGTTCCATATTCTTTAACTTGGTATGTAAAGTCAATTTGAAGTATATAATAAATTTATGTTTTATATTTTTTCCCCGAAAGAATGAGGTGTTTGGGGAAAACAATTTGAATATTTCTGATTTCTGTGCAGTATTTAGTTTTAAAGAAATTAGTATGGTGAGTATGGTGAGAAATCGCATTGCAAAGTTTATTATACTACCTGGAATGAGCAATTTTACAATTTCTTATGGGCTCTTGATGATATTAAAAACATTGACATGACAGTTGAACCAAATAGAAGGTAGAAAACGATGCTACGTTATGACGTCATATAGAGGTTGACGACAAATTATTTTACGCTTTACGCATTTTCGTTAAAATGGGCTTAGTCGCTTGTATCTGTGAGCTGTTATTAACGTAATATATTTAAAAAAAGTGATATCTTAAAATGGTTTTTGAATTAGCATCAGATTTCTTTTACATACTAAATTCATTTGCACTCAATAATAACATTAAAACATAAATTAACCGCACATTTTATGTTTATAATATGTTACTTGGGAACATTGACAATATTAAATGATATGTAAAATAAGTGGACAGCTTTTATATAGTACCACAGTAATATTATTTTTAGTTCATTTACATAAATATTCAACTATAAATGTCCTAAAAGTGAAAAATAAAACGAACTTCACCATTCACAGCTGGATCCGCCTCAAATACGAACGGCGCGCGTTTCTGTCGTCGCTCGACTCGACCCCCTCCCCGGACGCACTGCGAACCGCTTCGGCGCGCGGAAACAGCGCAGTAGTCGCGCGGCAGTTGGCAGCTCCCGCGCTGTTGTCACCGCCGCCTGTGGAGAGAGCCTTAGCGCTGCGAGCGGCAGCCGCGGCGGGGAATTTGGCAGTGGCGCAGTTGTTGATTTGGGTAGGTTACGTTTTGGTTTATATAATTATATAGAGAGGACTAGAAGTCCCGCGTCAGCCCGGCGTATCAACCCGTGGGAAGTCCAGAACAAAACCTGTCTAAGTATCTATTTCTGAATAATGTACCTTTATAATAATGAAAAAACTTAAAATCGGTTATGTATTCTCAGAGATGACAATGTATGTTTGAAAATTCCTGCTATGATGTAAGCCATAGACAGCAGGTGCTTTTTTAGACATAGTTTGATATAAATAAAATGTATTGTTGTAAGCTTTTATACAATTGCACATTTCTTTAAATAATATTATGGGAGTCAAGTAGCTTTAATTTATTATAGTATGAATGAATGATTTATGATACCAATACAAGCAATATCTAAGATATTTATCTTTTTACAGCACAACGGGAATCCAAACTATCCTGACGCCGACGGCCACACCTGCGTGTTCTACGCGCGAGCAGCCGCCAACCATTTGTCTGGCATCCCCATACAATACCCCAAGAATTTGCAAATCATATGCCCGTTACACCCCAATCCCCCTGTGGCTTCAAACAATTCCTCAGCTAACAACTCTACCAGCTCAAACGCAAGCTTGAAACAACAAGAATCTGAATGCAACTGCGTCATATTTGAACTCCTAAATGCCCAAAGCGCTACCAATGCTTTAGTAGAAATCTTGATCGGCTTGCAAAACAACCAATACATGAACGGCTTTGATTCAACCATTTCTAGTGCGTACAACCGTGCTTCTCTTGGACCAAACTTATCTTTAACTAACGGTAAATGCGGAAGTATCGTTTAAAATTCATTTTAAAATCTTTTTCAGTTACCTGTGTATCATTATATTTTGGTTTTATGTAATAAATGATCTAAAATGAAGTAGATCTCTATATGTTGAACAATTTATGTGAATTATATTTTACATTTGTTGATACTCTTTAATATATACGTAAATGTACGTATGATTTTTTAGTAAAATTTTAATCATCAGTTTTGAATTTAAACTTAAAATTGCACGTTTTTTTAGATTATGTGGTAGATAAGAAAGAAGACAAAATAAATTTTTTTTTCATAGGAAATTTTAGAAAACATTGAAGAAAAGTTATGTCTCTAGATGGCAAAGGAGATTGGTACTACATGATTGTACATACGTTGAAAACATTTGTGATGATATATGATTAGAAATGAATCTTCATTTGTAGTAATTTCACATTACTTCATAAAATAGCTGAAAGTTGTGTCGTCAATTTAATAATGTAATTCTGTCTGTTAGTCGCAATTATTATCAAAACTCATGTAGTAATCCTAATTTTCACATATCCATTTTAATTAAATAGTTCAAATTTTGTTGTTCAAGAAATTTCTTATTCTTAGAATTCATTGGAGGCCGTAATATATTATTCGTTAATTTTTGATTCAAACAATTTAGTAAGTTGAACTATCCAAATAGATTATCACAATGATATCATAAGAAATAGTATAGTGAGTAAAGAGAAAGTAATATATTCTTGAATTTTCACACTAAATTAGTTCAAAATATTATTGTAACTACTTCACATCACAATGTAGAATTGTGTTAGTAATATATTAGTAAATTGTAAGTCAAAGATCTCAGCTCAATGTTACTTGTAGGTTAGTATAAATATTTATAGTGAAACGTAAGGTCGTACGAATATTTCTATTTGCTATTAGCATGTAGTTAAGATATTACGTTGCAGCTTACAGAAAATTAAAAAGAAATGTAACTTAATTTTCTTGCAATTTATTTGTGGCTCCTCAAAATTTTCATGTCAACATAAATGTTAATTTATGTATACTTTAAAATGATTAATTTTATAAATTATCTGTCATCGGGAGTCATGTAGTATACATTCCATTTTTTTAATTCCTCGTATATTAAATATTTATAATACTTGTTGTAAACCCAAGGATTGTATAATAATTTTAGTGTGATACCTATGTCCCTAAGATTTCCATTTTAAGCCAAAAGTACTGAACCCCTGTGCCTACTTTAGGTAGTAAACGCTTATCTTAAAATACCTTTATATTCCAAGAGCTGAGTTTAAATATAACTTAGTTGTGTGTACTCTTGGTCTATAATGTTTCAATAATGCCATGTCACATTTCTGATTATTTTTTTCAATTATTATGATACCATGTAAGTGGTATGAACTCTCAGGCTATGTTCATAGATTACAGTGTTGTAATGTTTTCTAGTTGCATTTAGCTGTCATTATTAAAATAAGTCAGTTACTTTATAGGGCTACTTATGTAGTTTCCAAATAGGATACTTTTATTATCTTCTTACAAAGTAATGTATGATTTTGAGATCTTTTTAAAATCTTATATTTCGAACAGTCGTTTAAATCAATTTTTTTTTATGAATTCTTAGTATTTATCACATTTATTACTATTTTAAAAATGCACATTGTCTTATGTAAATTTAAATAATATTTTACCGATGTCAGTATTTTAGAGAATGTATAAAAGTGCTAACTCATTGCGCTCACGTGGTTTCTCTTATTATTGTATTTGTTTTAATTTTATAATTTACTGTTGAGAAATTGATATTTTAAATTCGTTACCTACCTTGGCTTCGGTTTGCAATTTTATTTAATTTTTTTTTGTATACTTTTTGTACAGGCCAAAGAGCTTAATTTGTAAATATAGTGTTCAGCCGTTAGGAGCTGCGTGTAAGTTAGTATTTCGTTATTGTAATTTTTAAGAGATTTGTTGATGTTCTCAATCTTGTGAAAATAAAGTGTAATAATGACACAACTTTTTTGTTTGATTTTTGTATCCCAAGAAACGATATCTTAAGAGCGTTTGTACAAAATCGTGCAATTGTAGAAGTTTTTAGTGTTTGTTTCCGATCAAAATATTACACGCATGCATCAAAATATGAGTTCAAATTATTCGAAATTTCATCGTCTAAAACATGTGTTGAGAAAATTTTCATTTCTTCAGATAGTTTTTTTAGTAGGAATTCATTGTTCATGCGCCATTTCTTGTAATCCGACGAAACATGCGTACTTTGCCGTTTGATAAGTATAAAAGTAACTGATACAAACAGAAAAAGAAAACTTTGCTATGTTGTCTGTTTTGTCGTCAAAAGAGTATAGAGAAAATAGTACAAAATATTATTTTTTTAAAGGCTAAAACTTAAAAACCAAAGTGTGAAAAAGTTGGATTTCAGTCTAGTTTGTCGCAGTTTTCGATTAAATAAAACAGTGACTTATTAAATAAAACAGAAATATTATTTAAGTCCATTTAATAAAATTCTAAAAAATCATTTAAAGAAATGTCTAAAATTGATATAAAGCCTAATGCACGCGCTGCTTGTATTTAGTACCGGCCGAGGCCTTCCAGAGTGTGGATGTATCGCTCTTTTTCCCGCGTTTTTGCCCAGTGATATCGAACTCCGTCGTAAATATCGAACGCTTGCCATCAATTTTGATACTTTTAGTATAAATATTTTTCTTTTTATTATAAATAATAAATTTAATATTAAAGTACTGCATTTTTCCAAGTATTATTTTACTAATAAGTAATACACAAGTCTAAAAGTCTTTGTTTTTAGGTACCGTCACGGCTAAGCCTCAGGGAGCACGTCAGAATGCTACGATGTTTCAGTATAGAGGTCGATATAAATTAAGAAGAAAATATATTTGAATATATGACTTGCTCCATCTGTAAGTTACAGTTATTTATAAAATAAAAATATGGAGTTATACCAAGACCAACATTTTATTTTAAACATTAGTGTAGTTATCACCAACTTTTAAAATGGGTAATAAAGGTAGGAAACAATATAATTTAAAAAGAAAAAATCGAAGTGGTGGCCAAAATAATAATATCACGAAGGCTAGAGAAGTAAAAAGGCACGTTACCTTATTATTATTCATTCATTCATTCATTCATTACACATATTATTCAGAGCCGCGAGAAGGCTCGCACCCTGCATTGGGTTGAAAATGTCAACCCATTTTGATGATGATAATGATTCAGAGCTGTGGTGGCGCAGTGGCTGGCCTCTGCCACAAAAGTACGTCTTCTTATGGTAGCGTCGGGTGACGGGTCGCTCAATTCCCGCGTAAACTCGTGAACGGGTGCCGTTTGAGTGTGTTCGTCGTTTCGATACTTGGGGGTGAAGACTAGCCGAGCTAACAGGTGCAGACAAGAATAATTTTGTATAGACATAAGAAGATTCTGTAAATTTATTTTGAAAAAATATACCCGTGAAGTTTCTTGCCAGTTCTTCTTCACGAAGGTTTTTTCGAACTGGTGGTAGAGTCATGTTTTATTTGACGTCAAACATTTCATTTCTCTTAATCTCAGGGTCGTCTGCTCGAACGAACCCAGCCGCGCACACTAATGATTTTTTTATCTTTGAAAAATGTATGAGCGCTTATAACCTGCACTGACCGGTAAACCGGAACCCAAAGTTCAGAAAGACATTCTCCAATCCGGAGGAGGCACTGATGCCTTCCTGTCCTTAAATTATCCTTAAATTGTTAAGATATACCAATGTATCTTCGTTGCAGGTAACTGAGAGTCTTGTGGATCCTAAATTAGGAATACCCATTGAAGGGCGCCGAACTGTCAATTTTTAGTTTATGATGACTAAACTTAAAATATTAAATGACCATAATAGAAGTTTTGGGTGCACTTTATTAAAGAAAACAACCAGGAGCAATTGTGTTGGTTAAAATAGTAATTAGACTACAATTTGTAATACTCTAGATTGTCACAATCTGGCTGATCAAAACTAAAATATAATAAAATAAATGTCAAATAAAATAAGTCGTAAAATAAGTCAAATATATTTGAAAAACTGTCAAAACCTTTGCGGACGCGCTTATTGACGGCCAGCGACTGTATCATACAGCACTGCAGATGTGTGCGTGTAACGGATACGTGTGCGTGTTGCAGTTTACAGATTCGGAAGAGCGTTGATTTGTATAAAGGCTCTTAAAGTAAGCTGAAACTTAATTTGCAATTTGTTAATTGGAAATCCATTAAACTATCGCAAACTTCTAGCTTGTCATTAACACGATTGGGTTATAAATCGCTTACATTGTTAGATATCGTTTCTGATTTTCACTTTAGAAAGTCTTCAATTTGGCCTTTCACACAGTTCAGTCACAGTGTTATCCTGCGCAAATCGCATCCCGTCGTTCCAGCTTCCTAGAGTAAAACAAACGAGACCAGATAAAATACGTAAACATAAATTTGAGTTCATTTCGAGCGATTCTTTTATCTTTCCTCATCTCTCGTACGCAATAGAGTGAATAGAGTATCTCAATCACTTGCAGGTTATCCAAAATGGGTTCTTCAAATGCCTGCCGTATGTCAAGAAACTAGATCTGCATAAGGATGTTACCACACCAATCGATCGACGTCGATCGATGGAAGCATGAAACAGGCAACGTCGACCGATCGACGGTCGATCGCTAGGTGTGGTAACACCCTAAGGAAGGATATTGAGTTGCCCACCGTTGCGTTCATGACGTTGACGTCTAGACACCAATTCGACAACGCATTCCATCATCCTAACCAGCTAGCTGGCAGTAAGCATGCTGACTACACATCCACCCCAGACGCGGCGATTTGTTACAGGCGTCTTTGTAACGTCTTAATAGATACCAAAGGAACGCCGGCGTTTCAATTAGAAATAGAGCAAAACGGCATTAAAATCGCCTAACCCACCGGTGGGCCTGGCTAGCGCACTTTTCCTTAGTATCGCCGTCCTGCATGAATAAGATTGCTCGTTCTATTGGTGGTCTTATTACAAGTTACCTATAGAGTCTAAAATCGTAAACCTAAGTTTCGGGGAGTGGAAGGCAGCGAGACGAGATTTGCTGACCACTTCCCCTTTGATATTAAATGCAGAGCAGGCAAGACCTGCAAAAATATAAAGACTAGAGTGCTGAATCCGAGTTTTATCGAATACTTTCATAAATATTTATCTCTATTCTTAATAGATATAATTATATTGAATAAAAAAAACAAAGTATAATTTATATTTATTCATTGGATAAAATGTATTTATTTATTTATTTCGTTATGACATAGTCCACAGCTCTTAGATAAATATTAACATTACATTATTTTACACTGACAGCCAATTAAGGACTAACAATTTCATAGATTAAACATATATCAGCTTAAGAAAAGGGAGAGATTTATCACCAAGTTACAAAATCAACATCATAGATAAATATTAGAACAAAACTAAATTATGCAATAAAAAAGTAAGTACATAATTATTCTCAAAAAAAAAATTGAATTTTTTTTGTTTATTTTTTTTTGTGCCAAATTACATTAAAATGTTACTCGTTTTTTTAGTCTTGTGTGATTTGTGTATATTGTGTGTGTGTTTGTGTATGTATCTATTTAGAATGTTTTGGAACTGCAATTCCGCTCTCGAGTCGCAACGCAAACAGCTTCCATACCAAATATGAACATCCAGCCATGGTTATACTACAGTTACCTAAAAAAAATGTATTAATTTCTCATAATTAGATACATTTTATACGTATTGACTTACAAAATTAAAAGTCCATACAATTACATGTACTATCACTATCAAGTGTCCAGTGACAAAGTCAGCGAAGATTAGGTCTTATGTTAGTGAGCATAACTATCAAAAATGCAACTCGTATACTCGCAAAACGCTCGTTTCACATCGCAAGCGTTACATTTTCGACTGTTTGGCGGCGGTCAGCATACGAAATCGAACAAGCAATAACTCATACGTGCGAATTTTGTTTACTCGCTTTATTGGAAAAAATACTTGGTGGTTGGCACAACAACGGACGTAGAAAACATCCTAAAATCGGCTTCCTAATTAATAGAGGTCAGGCTAACTTCAAAATAATAAAAGCCTGGTAATTTGGATCCTCGCATTTTTCTTTCACTTGCGTTTGTGTTACAGTTGATGTGTCGAAAAGAGGTCGTACTCAAGATTCGGTTTAAGAAAACGGTTTCTTGCGTGAGAAAGAGAGAAATTCCCTTCGCGTTTGTGTACCTGTCTTGATAAATTTTTATTTTGTACTTATCTATTTCATAGCACCGACCTAGGTGAGTACTATGTCTAATTTTAAATGTTCTGCATTCCCATTTGTTAATCAACCAACTTTGTTTTCTAAATGGACTGTTTATTTATGGCCCTATTGGCCTTTTAAATCTAAATCTCACCAGACTTAATAATCAACTAGTAGATATGTAGCGGTGGTTCCAACAGTTAACTAAACTTATAATTTAGGTACTAATTCATTATTAAGCAGAGTTTCAAAGTAAGCACACCTCACGCTTAATTGTAAATTATTAATAAAGACACAGTATATATACCGTTAAACCTTGTTACGAGTTCCACAGTATAATCTCAAAATAAGGCTGCTTACGAAATTTGTACCTTACCCACCTGACGTAAAGGCGCAAATGAAAAGGACGGGAACTGCACTGGGACGCGATTTTCGCCAAAATATTACTTGACGAGGTCTGAAAATCGTTCATAAAACACAATTTCCGAGCAATTTTCTCAGAGTAGTTGACGAAACTCAGATCAAGTTATGAATTTTTGATTGAACGTAAAGTTGGTTAACGGACGCCTGCAGTCGAGTCGCGTCGTGGCGTGCCAGAGTTCAAGTAATAACTGATTATCTGCTTTTATAGCACTGTTCGGTTGGTTTAATTGAGTGATTAAAATTAAGAAAACGTAAGCTATATGTAGTTAGAAGGAATACCTAAAAAGAAATATTCAGATCTATTATTGAAAGGTGATAACGGAGACATTTTATCACCACATTTCATGAGAATAATAGTGACTACAGTTGAGGAATTGACCATAATTACCCAAAATTGAGCAAATACTAAGCCTTGGAAAGGTGTTTTGAAATGGCGATTTTAATTCCGAAATATAGTGAATCAGCGTTTATTAAAGACACGTTGCGCAATTCATTTGACGGAGAAAAATTGGTCTACGACTCTATAGACATGGTAACGTAAATTACGCCGTTAACAATGCCCGGTATAGCTTTTCAATTCACCCAATCTTTCACAGCATTGCTATTGCGTAACCTCAGATCACCAAAACTTTGTAATGGCACGCGGTTTCAGGTCAAAACTTTACATAAAATTGTAATTTCACTTCCACGAAAACAAACAAAAAAGCTAATTTTAAGTGAGTGTATGCTCTTCTGTCTCTACCACTCAATCCAAAAACATCAGTCCAATCTATCTATCATATCTATCCAATCTATCAGTGCATAGATATGTTGTGTAAAAATTGAAATCTACGCTATGCTAGTAAATAAATATACTTAATTCAAAACATGGTCCAAATTCAACTACATGACAACAATGGACATCATGAAATTCATGCATGCCAGACATGTTCACGATTTTGGGAAGTAATGCAGCTGAAAAGGCCTTATCCAGACCACTTTTAAGTTTTAAACGAATTTCACATTCCAAATATACCTTAATTAAATTATTTCATCGCTAAAGCCGTCGTTGATACGAGAATTTCGATCTGCGAGGTATCCACGTCTACCGCTCCGTTTTCAAAATAACTCTTAAGAGCGTTTATACAAAATCGTGCAATTTTATGAGTTTTTAGTGTTGGTTTCCGATCAAAATATTACACGTATGCATCGAAATATGAGTTCAACTTACTCAAAATTTCATCAAACATGTATTGAGAAAGTTTTTATTTCTTCAGATAATTATTTTAGTAGGAATTCATTATTCATGCGCCATTTCTTGTAATCCGACGAAACATGCGTTTGTCGTTCGATAAGTAAAAAAGTAACTGATATAAACAGAATAAGAAAACTTTGCATAACTTTCTCTGTTTTGTCGTCAAAAGAGTCTATAGAGAAAATAGTACAAAATATTATGTTTTTAAAGGCTAAAACATAAAAATCAAAGCGTGAAAAAGTTAGATTTCAGTCTAGTTTGTCGCAGTTTTCGATACACTTGTGTTGTTACAAAAGTGATAATTTTTACTTCTTATTACTAACAAAGATGTAACTTATTAAATAAAACAGAAATATTATTTAAGTCTATCAAAAATACTGCAAAAAATCATTTTAAAAAATTTCCAAAATTGATATAAAATCTTATGCACGGGCTGCTTGTATTTAAGGCCGAGGCCTTCCAGAGTGTGGATGTATCGCTCTTTTTCCCGCGCTTTTGCCCAGTGCTATCGAACTCCGTCGTAAATATCGAACGCTTGGCATCAATTTTGATACTTTTGGTATAAATATTTATTTTTATTATAAATAATAAAATTAATATTAAAGTACTGCATTTTTTCAAGTATTATTTTACTAATAAGTAATACACAAATCTATAAACGTGTTTGTTTTTAGGTGCCGTCACGGCTAAGCCTCAGGGAGCACGTCAGAATGCTACGATGTTTCAGTTAATTAAGAAGAAAATATATTTGAATACTTGTTTCACATAAAAGAAATTCTGACTTGCTCCATCATCGGAGTAAGATGTATTAAATTACAGTTATATATAAAATAAAAAGACAAAGTAATAAAAAGACCAACATTTTATTTTAAACACGAGAGTAGTTACCACCAACTTTTAAAATGGGTAATAAAGGTAGGAAACAATATAATTTAAAAAGAAAAAATCGAAGCGGTGGCCAAAATAATAATATCACGACGGCTAGAGAAGCAAAAAGGCACGTTACTGTATTATAATTTATTCATTCATTCATTACACATATTATTTAGAGCCGCGAAAAGGCTCGCACCCTGCAGTGGGTTGAAAATGGGTTGATGATGATGATGATTCAGAGCTGTGGTGGCGCAGTGGCTGGCCTCTTAATCCTAGGGTCGTTTGTTCGAACGAACCCAGCCACGCACTTATGATTTTATATCTTTGAAAAATGTATGAGCATATAAAAACCTGCACTGACCGGTAAACCGGAACCCAAAGTTGAAAAAGACATTCGCCAATCCGGAGGAGGCACCTATACCTTCTTAATAAAAGGCCATTTGTCCCTCTGGGAGGAGGTTTTCTCCTGCAGCAGGTCGACAATGAGCTGATGATGATTACATTTTTACCGAGTACTTAAAAGTTCAGACTTTTACTTAATATTAGGTCTTTACCTATGAAATTGCCGTTTTTCACGAAATAAATGAAGCGTAATTTTTTATATATTTTTTATTTCTATTAATCAAAATAATCACCCATGCAATCAATGCATCTTTGCCAACGCATTGGTAGCTTATTGATGCCTTTCTTGAAGAAATCAGCTGGACGGGAGGCAACAAATTCTTCAAAGGAATTTTGTACTGCCTCTCGGGTATTGAATTTTTTTCCCGCCAAGAAGTTATCCAAATTCTGGAAAAAGTAGAAGTCTGTAGGCGCAAGGTCTGGTGAGTACGGCGGATGACGGAGAACTTCCAACCCCAACTCTTGTAGCTTGGAGACCGTCTGCTGTGCAGTATGAGGTCGCGCGTTGTCGTGCAGGAGTGTACTATGAAGAACTGAACGTTCTTCATAGTACACATCTGCAGTAATGCTTGTCCCGTTTGGCAAGAAGCTGTGATGAATTACACCCGCGTTAGACCACCAAACAGTGACCATCACTTTTCTAGGGGTAAGTCTTCGTTTAGGGCATTGTTTGGGTGCTGAACCAGGGTCCAACCAACTTGCTGAGCGCTTACGATTGTCAAACAGGATCCATTTCTCGTCATAAGTAACAATGCGGTTCAGAATTCCTTCATTTGTATGCCTGCTGAGCAGTGCAAGGCACGTCTCCACGCGTACTTCGCGCTGGCGGTCATTGAGTTCGTGGGGTACCCATTTGTCAAGCTTTTTTACCTTGCCAATTTGACGCAAATGGACCAATATTGTTTTGATGCTAACGTCGAAAGCTGCTGCTAATTCAGCCGTGGATTGAGTTTCATCAGCTTCCACAATTGCCTTTAATTCGTCATTGTCGACCAAAGTTTTCGGACGACCACGGGGTTCATTTTTCAGGTCAAAATTTCCAGAACGGAAGCGGGTAAACCAATAACGGGTGATGCGTTCGTTTGTAGTGTTCGCTCCGTAAACGTCGTTGATGTTGCGTGCCGCTTGTGCCGCTTTGCTGCCACGACGGTACTCATACTCCATAATTACTCGAATTTTTAACTTATCCATGATGACGAAAAATGTTCGAATGCGTTGAAAACAAAACACTAACTATTAAACAAATGACGATTTTAGAAAAAGAATTCCATGTTTGTCAAATAAAATTAATTTGAAATTAGAATTATCAGTCAAAAAAAAATATATTTTCATTTGAAATGGCCAGTACGGCAAAACGGCAGTTTCATAGGTAAAGACCTATTATACAGTGTAAAATGTAATATACACCTTCTTCTCTTTAAGCTCATTATGTTAACTGAAGGTATGCAATTACCAATCGTGTCATTTTCGGTATTATTTTATAGATTAAAAATCACTATGAACAAGGAGTAACCAGCGAGTCTGAAACTGGGAAGGTCCTCGTTACATTCGACTATAGTAAACGCTGGTTGCTCCTTGTTCATTGTGATTTTTAATCTATAAAACAATACTGAAAATGACATGATTGACATAATTGCATACCTTCAGTTAACATAATGAGCTTAAGGTGAAGAAGGTGTATATATTGCGATTTTAGCACATGTAGTTTACACTGTATATTAATTAAAAGTCTGAACTTTTGAGTACCCAGTAAAAAAGTAATCATCATCAGCTCATTGTCGACCCACTGCAGGGTATTTATCCCTATTTTTTGTCAGTATAAAAAATATGTCAACGTAATCAGTAAATTCAATAGCTCTAGTCAAGCTCTTTAAATTTTCTATACGATATTGCACCTTAAGTGGGTCCAAAATTAAAGTTTGTCACTGTATTGTATAATAAGAAATAATAAATTTTTTACCTAATTTTATTTATTTTTGTTAAGTAATCACTCTTATCTTAAATTATAACTACCATAACAAACGTCTATATATGAATGACATCAATCTCTTCGCTAAGCCCTTGTTGTACCCCAATTTTATTTCATCCCATATTATCCTAACCAGGTATTTAAATATCTTACTTTGCAGAACATAACTCAAGTAATAAATTACATTATTTTATAATAAATTAAAAGTAAAATCTAATAACGTAAAATAAGTCAAATATATTTGAAAAAGTATCAAAACCATTGCGGACGCGCTAATTGACGGCCAGCGACTGTATCATACAGCACTGAAGATGTGTGCGTGTAATGGATATGTGTACGTTTTGCAGTTTACAGATTGCGGAGAGCGTTGATTGATTTGTATAAAGGCTCTTAAGTTCCTTCTTAACATGCAGGAAGTAAATGTTGAATCCTTGATGTAGAGGATTTTGTGAACAAAAAATACGAATACCGTGTAATAAGAATCTGTGAAGCGAACGTAGGAGATATCGTCTTGGTACATAGTTGATAATTTAACTCTGAGATATTTTACTCTTATTTTTATACAAATCTTTATGCATGTCTCTTTTTTTATTGATCTTCCATCAGAATTTTTTGTCTATGACAGAAATCTCTAGCTTGTTACAAATTTTACTATTAATAAAATATTTTATGATCTTCACGACGAACCAAAAAGATCATAAAGTTTAGTTTTGAAATAAAAATTTTTATCATTGTAATACGTAAATCTAACGTTAGAGCAGTTTGTCACTGTATCGGATCTTAATTCGAACATTGCCTCCGATATTTTATGATACATTTGTTAGTCATGTTACAGCCATATCACAGCTTGCACGTCATCTTTCAGGTGTGGGTTGGGATCTGTAACCGGCAAAAATCGGAAGAATGTATTTCTGGGATTTGAATATGATACAGTGCGATGTCTCTTTCTGTGGATCGATCGACGTCGCCTGCTCCATTCTACCATCGATCGATTAGTGTAGTGTTTCAAACTTTTGCAGAAGATTTTGAACATATTGGCTTTAAATTATGATTCTTTTAGTTAAACAAAGTCCAGAAAGTAAAGCAAGCTTGTGTTTATAACAATATTATGAAACAAAGATAAATTATAATAGGGAATAAAACCCGAGACCACGTATGAGGCAGGAAAAGTTAATTTCAACGCTTACGTTCGATATGACAAATTCGCCATTGATATTTGATTCGCCCGTCGCGTGAAGCAAGTTTGTCTGATAATAATAATTTCTTTTTTCATTTCGCTGTATATTTTTAATAAGTGAAA
Organism: Marasmarcha lunaedactyla; assembly: GCA_923062675.1. NCBI lineage: Eukaryota > Metazoa > Arthropoda > Insecta > Lepidoptera > Pterophoridae > Marasmarcha > Marasmarcha lunaedactyla. Next base: position 7,154,898 of record OV281344.1, read on the forward strand.
TTTATTATAATAATTCAGGCAAAATTTGAAATTTACCTTATGTATGTCCTTATATCTGTTTTTTTAAAAATATAATATTAACTGCTATAATAACAACTTTAACAAACTTTGCGTTCCGATTGAAAGTAAGGGTTCAAGGAAAAGACGATAATTCCAACTAAATCCTGTGGTCATAAATAATAAGCTGGGATAGCCCAATCTAAATAAGGCCCAATACAATAATGTCTATGATAACCGGGTGTATCTTACTTATTTTCCAGTTTAATACCCTCCAAAGTCAAATCATGGAATTTTCAGAAATTTTTGAATTTCTGAATCCCTAGAAGTTTTTCTTATGTTTGCAGGTTTTAAGTTTGGATTTGATTTGATTTGTCCAATTTATTGGAAAAAGCAAGGAATGAGTCCGTACAGCCAAGACATAAATATCTGCACCCGTTAATTTTGAAAATGTTCTGTCGTTCAAATTAATTTTATTTTATCTTAGAGATAACAGTGATGATTATGAAGAGTTTTACTATTATACAGCCTTATAAAAGTTAACGTTTCATTTAAACCGTTATGTTATGTCAATACAGTTACAGAAAACTAAATTACTCGTTCTAGTAGCCTATTTAACTAGATTCAACAAAACTTATCAGACAACAAATATTACAACATTGAAATATTGTTCCAACAGAATCTTGTTAACGTGAAAAGTATTTACTAAAGGTACTTACAGGGTGTCCCAGAAAAGACTGTCAAATGGCGGTCCAGAGATATAGCACCCCTCGGGAATTCACTCTCATATATGTGAACCGAATTTATGAAGTTTTTATTATTTCGTAGATGTTATTGATTAACTATATTGCAATTTATTGGTTACTGATTGCTGACGCGTTGCCGACCGTAGCCTTCAGCTGGAATTTCCTTTGTTCCTTCCTTTATATACAACGTGTATCAGAACATGTAAAAATAAAGATTATTAATTTAATTATTTTAAAATTTGTAAATTATCAAATAAATAATAATCATATAAATAAATTTGACGGCCTGTTGTGGAGGTAAGTAGCCTTGCCTTCCATGCCAGAGGCCCCGGGTTCGAATCCTGGTAGGAGCAGATATTATATTATATTTGCTTTCTAGTCATGGATGTGTATTTACGTTTATTTAAGTTATTTCTAATATTTATATATATAAAAAATATCTATGTGTGTTTATATGTATATTTCTTAAGTTTCTTTATCCGTTATCTAGTATCCATAACACAAGTTCTTTAATGAAACTTAATTTAGGCTAGATAATGTTGTGTAATTGTTAGAAATATTTATTATTATTTATTTATTTTTTATTATAATGAGGACTCAATAGATATACATACGTAAACAAACATCTGAGATCAAAATTCAAACCTTGGTCTCTGCCAGGATTCGCACCTAGGAACTTTAGTGTAAAAGGTCTCTTACTACCTGCGCCTACCAGGTCAGATTTGTACAATTAGAACGTCTCCGTGAGTATAGAATCTGATTATACTAACAGCAAACAGAGTAGAGCATTAATTTAACATATTGAGTTTAGTTTACTGAGCCAATACTATCAAAGTATGCTGGTATAACCGTGCGATAGAGATAGTAATAGAGTACTACAATAATATTTAAATAATATTTTGACGTATTATATAATAGTACAACTGTTTTTTTTTAATACCCAGAAAAACACACCAACTGTATGGCCCCAAAGTAAGCAGAGCTTGTGTTACTGGGGAGCTGGGGAGAAACCCAGAATAAACATACATGTTTGTTCTGGGTTTGATAAAATAAAATATCTATATTTATATGTATAAATATCAACAACCGTGACCCTAGAACAAACATCTATGTTCATTACATGGATGAATGCCCCGACCAAGACTCGATACTGGGATCTCAGGCGTATGAGGCAGGGCTACTAACAACTGAGTCACTCGGCCGTGATAAGACCGCCAAGTGTATATATTATTACTGTAGGTAACTATGTAAAACCACTAAAATAATAAATACGAATTTATTTATTGAATCAATCAGTAGTTTTAATACCTCTTGGATAGGTGCCTTTATCGTCGCGTTTCATCTGATGGGACGGAAGACAAAGATGTCTCCATTGGGCAATCAACAAAAACATTTTGAAGATATTCAAAACGTTTTACAAAAATGGGCTGATGCCACCAAGTTTTCTTCATAGCGCTGCCCGAGGCCTGACAAATGGGCTGATGCCACCAAGTTTTCTTCATAGCGCTGACCGAGGCCTGACAAATAGGCTGATGCCACCAAGTTTTCTTCATAGCGCTGCCCGAGGCCTGACAAATGGGCTGATGCCACCAAGTTTTCTTCATAGCGCTGCCCGAGGCCTGACAAACGGGCTGATGCCACCAAGTTTTCTTCATAGCGTTGCCCGAGGCCTGACAAATAGGCTGATGTCACCAAGTTTTCTTCATAGCGCTGCCTGAGGCCTGACAAATGGGCTGATGCCACCAAGTTTTCTTCATAGCGCTGCCCGAGACCTGACAAATAGGCTGATGCCACCAAGTTTTCTTCATAGCGCTGCCCGAGGCCTGACAAATGGGCTGATGCCACCAAGTTTTCTTCATAGCGCTGCCCGAGGCCTGACAAACGGGCTGATGCCACCAAGTTTTCTTCATAGCGCTGCCCGAGGCCTGACAAACGGGCTGATGCCACCAAGTTTTCTTCATAGCGCTGCCCGAGGCCTGACAAATGGGCTGATGCCACCAAGTTTTCTTCATAGCGCTGCCCGAGGCCTGACAAATGGGCTGATGCCACCAAGTTTTCTTCATAGCGCTGCCCGAGGCCTGACAAATGGGTTGATGCCACCAAGTTTTCTTCATAGCGCTGCCCGAGGCCTGACAAATGGGCTGATGCCACCAAGTTTTCTTCATAGCGCTGCCCGAGGCCTGACAAATGGGCTGATGCCACCAAGATTTCTTCATAGCGCTGCCCGAGGCCTGACAAATTGATCTATACATATATTGATTTGCAATACTTTCACCGGAACATTTAATCTTTCAACCAAGTTATTTATTTATTTAATTTACCTTTGTTGGAAGATTTACAGCTACATAGCATTAATATAATAAGCCGATAAATAAACAAGTGCCAATTATAAATCCACATCCCCTTCCCTAATCGGGTGTCGCTCCGATGAAAGCTGCATAGCATTCCCATGCCACAGCCATGAACGTGGTTTTTAGTGGGTAGGTGCCACTCTGGTGAGTCCCACATCACCCTGCAAAGCGGGTGCGAGGTAAGCAAGACTCATTTACCACCTCCCTCCCCGCGGAAGGTGCCTGCTTAGGCGCAAAACAAAAATCACCGCTTATTTGTTAATAAGAATAGAGAAATCATATATATTTATATATTTTTCTCACAAAGAAATCCACTTGAATAGAACGTTCAGTCTGAATCGTGCTACCGCAACCATTATGATGGTAATGTCGCTCGCGGCACGCCTTCAATATTGCATCGTTTTCTAGAAGTTTCGAACTTTGCCAATTTAGCGCTAATCGTTCTTAGGCTGGAAAAAAGTTTAATCATGTTTGCAATCTGTAGTGTGCCTTAGTTTGATAGTTTTATTTGGAAAATCGTACGACGGAACGGTAATAAAGATATGTATTTGAGTCTTAGTTGTGTGGAATGCAGGATGAAATGAGCGTTTTTATATATGATTTGCTTACCTTTTGTTCAAAAAGTTAAAAGTCTGAAACTGATACAAAAAAAAAAATTATATCCTTTACCTTCATGCTTTATATGTAGTATACCATTTTTTTTATCATAATACAATTAAGAATCAGCGATCACCAGGAGGTTGAATGTTTAGATATCAAGTATCAATATTATATTACTTTGATACTCCATTTTAAATATTTTACACATACTTATTATTTATTTTATGCGACGTAATTACTTTTCTTATTACTTCAAAAATAAACTCAAAAACATGTTAACCAAAAACTAACCTAAAACCACTTTTCACACTTGTTACTAAATTCTGATAAAAAACCTTGATAATTTGAAGAATCACCGATACTTTCTTCAAATCTCTCACCTCGACGTGGGCTCATTTCTTTTCATCGTAAAAAATAGCAGACGTCGCGAAGTGGCTCTACATGAGAAATGATTTGAGATACTTCGCTTTAGTAAATAGACTATCTTGTGTTCTTAGGATGGGTGATCAATCTTTATTCTGCTTTTCTTTTGTAAACATTTATCAGATTTTTTTATATTTGTCACTGTCATTGTATATTTAATGAAACCAATCTACGTCTTTTATTAAACCTTAGTTCAAGTTTATCTGGGTTTCAGTTATTTTTGTTTTGCGAATAGTAAATGAGTGGAATCATTGTTTTGCATGACAAATCCAGCTTTACGGTTTATAGTCGAGACTATATACAGGGTTACAGGTTAAGTCGACTTATTCCCATGAAACACCCTATCCTAAATCCAACCAAATTTTCGAGATGTTTGAATTCAATTGTTTTGTATAAAAATTTCCCGATTTTCGGCTATCAGGTTAGATATTTTGAAATGTGTAAGTCTTATTATTATTTGATTTTTATTTGTAAAATAAGATGCTTTATGACCTCAGTAACCAATATTGTACGTAAAATGAATAAATAAGCCGTTGTAGACGATTAAAACAAAACTAATACAAATTTTCAAAGTTTTTTTTAAAAGGATATCTAAAAAAATACTATGGCGCCTGTTTTGCAGATGTGCCTGAAAATATTTACATTTCATCGACTATCCAACGAGTCTAGGGTTTTAATAAAAATTAATAAAAAAAAGTCATAATGAGATAGTGGAACGATTTCGATTAAATCCAACCACTTTCACTAATATCGTTGCCCGTGATCTAGGACTCCCGCAATGGAAACTAAGGTTTACCGTTCATACAGCGGGCCTATACCCATATCATTATACGTTGGTACATGCTATCGAAAAGGGAGATCCCGTGAGAAGATTGAATTTCTCCAGATTTATACTCCACAATTTAAATGGGGAACACTACGAACATTTCCTCCGAGGAGACCTAAGTGACCTTCTAGATAATTTGCCACTCAATCTGATTTGAGACATGTGGTTTCGGCATGATGGCTGCCCTGCACAATCCAGGAAAAGTGTCAGAGAATGGCTGGACACAAATTATCCAAACAAATGGATTGGACGAGGTGGGCCTTTACCCAGGCAGCCAGAAGTCCGGACCTAACCCCCATGTATTTTTATGTATGAAGGCACATGAAGAGTCTCGTGTACAGTGAGGCCAACCCAATTTCTTCAGTTGAACTATTGAGAGACAGGACGCCATTCTATCAAATAAACCAATCAGAAACGGCACAAATAGCGTCACTTCCTATCTCACTCTAAATTTTAATAGCGTCACTACCTGTCGCACTCTTTCTAACCTATGGCGTAATTATCTGTCTCCCTCACGCTTCGGAAACGTATTGATGACGCTTTTCTAACTGAAGCTGTAACCCGATACGTGTTTTAAGATACATAATAACATTGATACAGTTTTCAAGGATTAATTACTAAATATTTCTGTTTGGTCCTTGTTCACAAAAATAGGCATAATTTTTGTTTATGCTCAATATGATTAAAGTATTTTACCATTTTAGAATCTTGATTAGTTGCGCCAACTTTTAAAAGAACTTGCCAATGTAGTGTTGATACATTTTTTTTACACCATGCCATATCCAAGTTGGTTAAAAGTTTAAATTTTCTAAAATTGACAGTAATAAATGAAATTAATTTTATTTTTGTATTAAAACTACAGAAAATTTTGCTTAATTTGGCATTGTGATTAACAGTTATGCTATTCAGGTTCCTAATACAAAAGAAATAACAGTATTATTGTTGGAAGTTTAGTCATAGTACCTAAACATAGTGTACAGGGTATCGAAATTCAAAGTTTAAAAAAAAGTTATTATAACTTTAAAAATGGAAGAGACCGATTTTTTTTCTTATTTTTCCCTGGGTAGTCGTCGCCGTATGCAATACCTGGTACCGGCTTATCGTTGAATTTTGGGACACCTTGTATATTAATTTTACGTACAAACTTGGGTATTAAGGTCATAAAGCATCTTATTTTACATGTAAAAATCAAATAATAATAATAATAAGACTTATAAATTTCAAAATATCTAAAAGAAATTAAAATCACATATCTCAAAAATGGTTTGATTTAGGATAGGGTGTTTCATAGTAAAATGAGTCAGAAACGATGTAAACTATACTCCCTTAACGGGAATAAGTCGACTTAACCTGCAACCCTGTATATCAGTGCTCTAGATACTTTTCCCGTAATTAGACATTTTCTTGTACTTCTAACATAACAACAAGTCAACGGTTTTTTACAATTAGCACTTGTTTGTTCTTTCTATTCGTTTCACTGTTTCATAAAGGTTGTTAAGGTATGGGCTAGTGAGTGTGAAAAAATTGTTTTCCTTCAGCTTTATAATATTGGAATCAGTTTTTACAGATATAAATGTATTATCATAATTTATCTGATTCAAATTATTCTATAGTACCTTCAAGGCGAACAAACTGGAACTTACTTAGTGCACTCTGTAAATTATAGAACAAACAACAAGCTAGAAACTCCTGGTCGCATTATAACGTAGTTTAAAGTTCAGGAATGTTTTGTTATAGAGTGGTTAAAGTTTCAATATTATTAGTTTTTGGTAAGGAATTTTAATAATTTATGATTTAAAAAGCCGACTTATTTTCAATAAAATTATCTGAAAATAATTTTAAACTTTGCCAAATGAATCGAATCTACGTACCTACATGACGTTAGCTTAAAAATCGAACGCACTCTACTGCTTGTAAATTACGAATATAACAGAATTGCAAAGTGATTTCACGTAGAAAATGGTTTTCAATCTTGCAACGCGTGTGCTGAAATCAAGTTATCTATAAAACATTCATTGCACAGCCCTGAATTATTTATGCAAAACGAAGAACATAAATGTCTTTGATCTCTATTCTAACGCCCGGAAGGACCGTATACAGGGTGTGAAGTTTGAAGCTGGAAAATCGGTACATCGATTACATGGCATTTTATTAAAAGTCGTGTTCTATAAGACAAAACTCTAGAATAGATTTCAGTTTTCAATTTCAAAATAATAAAGTTTTGCCAAAGATCTTGTCCTCTAGAAAAACCAATACTGTTTGTTTTGCTACCACATAGTTAAGTATACTTTTTAATCTTTTTGCAATTTGCTTTATTAGCCACCCTGTATAAGAAAGGATTGCAGTTAACATTCCGAACATGGCGTCACGTTTCGTTATTAATCAAACTGCTTTGCGGTGAATCTGAAACGAGCCCGAGGCGGAATTACTGCCAGAGGTTTAACCAGGAAATCTACAATATCTTTGATATGTCTGGTTGGAGATATTTTGGAACATGACGATTTTTGGCATTAAGGCATAAGGCATTTGAGTAAGGTGAATGACAGCTGCGAGTGCTAGTATTACAATTTACATAAAAGATGTAACATTTTTTAATGACAACGCTTACGGTTCATTTTGAAATTAATCCCATTTTAACTATTATTTAAGTAAATAATCCTTAAAAGCAATAGTCGAATTTAAATTATGCTTCATGTTCCGAGCAGCATTGCTCACCTTTGCCTAATTATAAAGATGACCCTACTTGGAATTTCAATATAGTTTATTTTATTGTCACCATTGTAATGATTATCACCATAAGTCAATATTGGTCTATAATTATATTTAATTTCTCAATACCTAGCACCAGGATCAGAATTGACGAGGGTGTAAACGTGCCGAAACTTTAAGTTAGCTAATTTAATCGCAATAGAAAAAATACATTAGAATTTGTACTCTCTACCGGTTCCGGTGTATGGGATACAGCTCATTGACAGCCGGTGAACAGCAGAGCGTTAGTTATCATTAGTCAGGTTACATAGACAAGCTTCGCGTTCTGATGAACCCTAAAAAATGTAGAAATATACACACTCAAGACACTGAATTTTTGAATTAATTTTTTTGAATTTGAAGTGAACTTAAATTTTTTATTGCCTGCCCACATCACATAACTCCTACTAACATGAGGTGTACGAGCAATTGTCCAGCAAAGGCCTTTCCGCGAAGAATAACGTCGTTTCTGCCGCGGCCCTGAGATTGGGGCGGCAGAAGTAATAATGATCATGAGAAGACCCGAAAACAAGGAAATAAAGGATGATTGCCAGTAAAGCTGCTAGTTTTGGTAAAGTTTGCGATTAGTGTAGGTAGTTAGGGTGGAAACTAGGTTCTGTGAGTTTATAGGAAGGTTTAATTTAAGATGTCGTTGTGTACCTCTTCTTACTTCGTGAATTTCGGAATACACTTTATTTCATAAAAATCTTACTAATATATTAGGTTCAATCAAAATAATCACCCATGCAATCAATGCATCTTTGCCAACGCATTGGTAGCTTATTGATGCCTTTCTTGAAGAAATCAGCTGGACGGGAGGCAACAAATTCTTCAAAGGCATTTTGTACTGCCTCTCGGGTATTGAATTTTTTCCCGCCAAGAAGTTATGCTATTCAGGTTCCTAATACAAAAGAAATAACAGTATTATTGTTGGAAGTTTAGTCATAGTACTTTGGAGGTGGTGACGCAATAAAACCAAAAACCTTTTAAATTCACTCAGTCTATTATTTTCAAACACTTAAACGTAGTTACATAAGTCAGTATAATAAGTCCTTATCTTATGTAATACAAGTTGACCTAGCGAGGCGGTGTTGCGCAGACGACTGACTGCCTAGAACACGCGGCAGTCCAGTCTGGGGTTTTGCTGACTTTTCTAACAATGTATAGCCGCTACATCACACCCCTTCTTTTTAAAAAAAAAAATTTATAAACTATCTTTACCAAAAAAATTTATACAATTCAACAAACAAACATCCTGTATCTCGTAAGTGCTATTGCATTTTAATTATACCTTGGAGAGAACAAAAACAAAACAAAAATTTTTACCAGTTTTAAAAAATATGACTCCATAATATTACCTTACACTAAACTTATTACCGAAGTGTACCAGATGACGTTGATTCGACATGATTGCTGAATCTGTGTTTACATTACGGGTCACTAGGTCTGATATCGCATTCCAAAGCTCAATGCTCTTTGTTTCTTACAATCTATTTATAGAACAAAATATGTTAAGGCGATGCTTCGTAACAAAATATGTTAAGGCGATGTTTCATACACAATGTACCTGTAATTGAATTATTTTACAAAAATTTGAAATAAGAAATTAGCAACAATAATTATTTATAAGTTGTTTGAAATGGGTACAAAATTAATTACACGTAATTTAAAAAATATCACTTATACAACACAAAAAAATAACATTTTGCGGATACCTATTTTTCAAGGGCCGACTTGATGTAGGTACTTGACCTAATAATAATCATTAAAATATTAAGGGTATATTGCCCGAGAGGCCGGTCTGCAATATAAAAAAACGTCCCTTAGGACTCACCTTGCCTCCTCTCGCGACAATAGCCAAAAAAAAACTCCCTCATCGGCCGACCTGTATCGGCTTATACCGTGCCGCTTGCGTCACTAGCTGCTTTCCACATGGCTCTTACTCTGTTATCCATCCAGCTTCGAGTGTTTTTACGACATTTTTGAATGCAATAGTACACGAAAATTAATACCATCATTATGAATACTGCAAATACAATTGCTCCGAAAAGCTTAACGTGCGTTATTATTTCATTAGTACTGGCGTTATTTGCACCATTTTGTGCTATGATTATTTCTTGTTCTTTACTATACGATTTACCCATTTTTGGATTGAACAAAATGTTATATACGAGTTACTACGTTAAATTCTTTTGCAATTAGAATAATGTATGATTAATAACTATGTGAACTCATCTATTTTATTTCATCCAACATCAGCAAATCGCACCGGCTGCTTAACTGCGCGGCCACTGCGCGTGGTTAAAGGTTTAGGCGGTAGCGATTTTTGCACTTGTGGAACATCATTAAAAAATTTTTTACTATTTGAGAACATAGAATTTCTATTTCCATCATTGGGATCTGCTTCATATAAGCAGTAAGCGGGTTTCACTCTATCTATGGAAACGGTTGTTCGACGGCCCCCTATTTCAATGGTCATACTCTTTGGTGATCTATTTATCACAAGATACGGTCCACTATAACTAGGCATCAATGGCCTTTGCACTAAATCATTTCGTACGAAAACATGACTACATGATTTTAAATCTTTATGAACGAAAATTGTACCAGAATCGCTATTTTCTCGTGTCTGGGGCCGGAGACTTTGTATAATATTGCGTAATTTACCTACGTATTTTTCTTGCGACGTTTCTGCGTTCGCGCAATCGACATAAAAATCGCCAGGCAAGCGTAACGTGTGCCCTAATACCATTTCAGCTGCGCTGACGCCGCTGTCGCTACGACATGCTGCACGTAGCCCCAGCATGACCGTTGGCAGTTCATCAACCCATGACCCATTTTTATTCTGTAATAAACGTGCTTTCAAAGCGACCTTCAGAGAACGATGTAATCTTTCTACCTTGCCGTTACTTTGGGGATGGTACGCTGTGGTTCGGAATTTATTAATGCCTAATACTTTCATAAGTTTATTAAATAATTCACTTTCAAATTGCCTCCCCTGATCGCTAGTTAACCTACTTGGGCATCCAAAACGGCAAATCCAGTTTTCATATATTATTTTAGCGACGGTCTCGGCTGTTATATCGCTGACCGGAACGGCTTCCGGCCAGTTTGTAAATCTATCTATCATCGTAACTAAGTACCTATGCCCTTCCTGCGTGGTCGGCAGGGGGCCCACGATGTCTACGTGTAAGTGCTCAAACCGTTCTGCTAGTGTAAAAGTACCTAATTTAGAATGTGTGTGCCTATGCGTTTTTACCTTTTGACATTGTATGCACGCTCGGGCCCATACACTGATATCTTTATTCATACCCGGCCAGTAATATTTATTCGTAATCATTTTACGCGTTGTTCTAATTCCGGGATGGTTATTTCTGAGTATTGTTCTAGAAGCTCGCGATATGGGTTGTCATTTTGAATACTCGTTATCGCGGGCTCGTTATACAAAACTAATATACCTTGCGTATCTAATTTAGTGCGGCCGTCCAACAACCGTCTATTGTATAAATCAACTACTAATTCGTGTGCCTTTAAAAAATCTGCCCCAATTATGGGTTGTTTTACGTCAGCTATAATAAAATTCCATCTAAAACTACGGCGTAAACCAAGATTAATTTCTAACGATATTACACCATAAGTTTTTATTTCCGTATTGTTCGCAGCATACAGTTTATACGGGCATTCGCTTGCCTTTCTTTTGTCCGGCACTTTATTCACTGGAATCACTGACACGTTAGCCCCGGTATCGACCAGGTACACTAAGCCGGTTTTCTGTTCTCGGACGCATAATCGGTGATTGCCCGCAGCACAGTCGCTCACCGTCGCTGACTGTACTGCAACTAGTTCTTCCCGATGTCGTGACGCTGTCCTGCTCCTGGGTCGCGATCTCCACCGACCTCCGTCATAGCTTCTGTCCTGCGGTCGTCCGTAGCTCCCTCCTCGCGACCGGATCTCTTCTATCTCCCCGCGGAGTTCCTTTAACTCTAGGGACATGTTGCGCAGGAATTTGATCATTTCCGACTCCACGTCGGTAGCTGCAGGCGCAATGCTGGAAGCTGCTACCTGACCGTTGCCTAAATTCTCCAGGATCTTGTCTGCCATGGGTGCCAGGCTGTCCAAACCCACGTTTCCACTCACTGTGAGTACCGCTCTAACGCTGGGCGGCAGGTGACTTAGCCATAATTTTCTTAGGGGCTCCTCCGTTATGCCGCAGTTGTTTGCCAAATCAGCCATTTTTCTTAACAATTGTGATGGCTTTTGCGTGCCCAGGTCCATGTCATTCACTAACCTTTGAAATTGTGATTCTGCACTTTCTTCAAACACTGTTAGCAGGCGCTCCTTAATTGTCTCGTATTTTTCGGTTGCCGGCGGAGATTGCACTATGTCGCTAACTTGCCGCAACGCTTCTTTACTTAACTTTGACAAAACTAGGTCAAATTTGACGCTGTCGCCTTGTTTTTGTGGTGCCATTATGGATTCGAACCGGCAAAACCACATCCTGGGCATATCTGGCCAAAATTCCGGGGTTCGCATTTGAACCGTGACCATTGAAACGTCTCCATTATTTTCCGCCGCCGTCGGTTCGGCCTTGGGCACCGGGTTTTTAGCCCCACTAACACCTGGCGTCGATAACATTTTAATATTCACTTTATATTTCTTAATAAACAAAATTCACTCTCGCTAGGTTCGCGCGTCACCGTGAGTCGTCTTCTTGATCACGTCGGGGTCACCAATTTAGAGGTGGTGACGCAATAAAACCAAAAACCTTTTAAATTCACTCAGTCTATTATTTTCAAACACTTAAACGTAGTTACATAAGTCAGTATAATAAGTCCTTATCTTATGTAATACAAGTTGACCTAGCGAGGCGGTGTTGCGCAGACGACTGACTGCCTAGAACACGCGGCAGTCCAGTCTGGGGTTTTGCTGACTTTTCTAACAATGTATAGCCGCTACAGTACCTAAACATAGTGTACAGGGTATCGAAATTCAAAGTTTAAAAAAAAGTTATTATAACTTTAAAAATGGAAGAGACCGATTTTTTTTCTTATTTTTCCCTGGGTAGTCGTCGCCGTATGCAATACCTGGTACCGGCTTATCGTTGAATTTTGGGACACCTTGTATATTAATTTTACGTACAAACTTGGGTATTAAGGTCATAAAGCATCTTATTTTACATGTAAAAATCAAATAATAATAATAATAAGACTTATAAATTTCAAAATATCTAAAAGAAATTAAAATCACATATCTCAAAAATGGTTTGATTTAGGATAGGGTGTTTCATAGTAAAATGAGTCAGAAACGATGTAAACTATACTCCCTTAACGGGAATAAGTCGACTTAACCTGCAACCCTGTATATCAGTGCTCTAGATACTTTTCCCGTAATTAGACATTTTCTTGTACTTCTAACATAACAACAAGTCAACGGTTTTTTACAATTAGCACTTGTTTGTTCTTTCTATTCGTTTCACTGTTTCATAAAGGTTGTTAAGGTATGGGCTAGTGAGTGTGAAAAAATTGTTTTCCTTCAGCTTTATAATATTGGAATCAGTTTTTACAGATATAAATGTATTATCATAATTTATCTGATTCAAATTATTCTATAGTACCTTCAAGGCGAACAAACTGGAACTTACTTAGTGCACTCTGTAAATTATAGAACAAACAACAAGCTAGAAACTCCTGGTCGCATTATAACGTAGTTTAAAGTTCAGGAATGTTTTGTTATAGAGTGGTTAAAGTTTCAATATTATTAGTTTTTGGTAAGGAATTTTAATAATTTATGATTTAAAAAGCCGACTTATTTTCAATAAAATTATCTGAAAATAATTTTAAACTTTGCCAAATGAATCGAATCTACGTACCTACATGACGTTAGCTTAAAAATCGAACGCACTCTACTGCTTGTAAATTACGAATATAACAGAATTGCAAAGTGATTTCACGTAGAAAATGGTTTTCAATCTTGCAACGCGTGTGCTGAAATCAAGTTATCTATAAAACATTCATTGCACAGCCCTGAATTATTTATGCAAAACGAAGAACATAAATGTCTTTGATCTCTATTCTAACGCCCGGAAGGACCGTATACAGGGTGTGAAGTTTGAAGCTGGAAAATCGGTACATCGATTACATGGCATTTTATTAAAAGTCGTGTTCTATAAGACAAAACTCTAGAATAGATTTCAGTTTTCAATTTCAAAATAATAAAGTTTTGCCAAAGATCTTGTCCTCTAGAAAAACCAATACTGTTTGTTTTGCTACCACATAGTTAAGTATACTTTTTAATCTTTTTGCAATTTGCTTTATTAGCCACCCTGTATAAGAAAGGATTGCAGTTAACATTCCGAACATGGCGTCACGTTTCGTTATTAATCAAACTGCTTTGCGGTGAATCTGAAACGAGCCCGAGGCGGAATTACTGCCAGAGGTTTAACCAGGAAATCTACAATATCTTTGATATGTCTGGTTGGAGATATTTTGGAACATGACGATTTTTGGCATTAAGGCATAAGGCATTTGAGTAAGGTGAATGACAGCTGCGAGTGCTAGTATTACAATTTACATAAAAGATGTAACATTTTTTAATGACAACGCTTACGGTTCATTTTGAAATTAATCCCATTTTAACTATTATTTAAGTAAATAATCCTTAAAAGCAATAGTCGAATTTAAATTATGCTTCATGTTCCGAGCAGCATTGCTCACCTTTGCCTAATTATAAAGATGACCCTACTTGGAATTTCAATATAGTTTATTTTATTGTCACCATTGTAATGATTATCACCATAAGTCAATATTGGTCTATAATTATATTTAATTTCTCAATACCTAGCACCAGGATCAGAATTGACGAGGGTGTAAACGTGCCGAAACTTTAAGTTAGCTAATTTAATCGCAATAGAAAAAATACATTAGAATTTGTACTCTCTACCGGTTCCGGTGTATGGGATACAGCTCATTGACAGCCGGTGAACAGCAGAGCGTTAGTTATCATTAGTCAGGTTACATAGACAAGCTTCGCGTTCTGATGAACCCTAAAAAATGTAGAAATATACACACTCAAGACACTGAATTTTTGAATTAATTTTTTTGAATTTGAAGTGAACTTAAATTTTTTATTGCCTGCCCACATCACATAACTCCTACTAACATGAGGTGTACGAGCAATTGTCCAGCAAAGGCCTTTCCGCGAAGAATAACGTCGTTTCTGCCGCGGCCCTGAGATTGGGGCGGCAGAAGTAATAATGATCATGAGAAGACCCGAAAACAAGGAAATAAAGGATGATTGCCAGTAAAGCTGCTAGTTTTGGTAAAGTTTGCGATTAGTGTAGGTAGTTAGGGTGGAAACTAGGTTCTGTGAGTTTATAGGAAGGTTTAATTTAAGATGTCGTTGTGTACCTCTTCTTACTTCGTGAATTTCGGAATACACTTTATTTCATAAAAAATCTTACTAATATATTAGGTTCAATCAAAATAATCACCCATGCAATCAATGCATCTTTGCCAACGCATTGGTAGCTTATTGATGCCTTTCTTGAAGAAATCAGCTGGACGGGAGGCAACAAATTCTTCAAAGGCATTTTGTACTGCCTCTCGGGTATTGAATTTTTTCCCGCCAAGAAGTTATCCAAATTCTGGAAAAAGTAGAAGTCTGTAGGCGCAAGGTCTGGTGAGTACGGCGGATGACGGAGAACTTCCAACCCCAACTCTTGTAGCTTGGAGACCGTCTGCTGTGCAGTATGAGGTCGCGCGTTGTCATGCAGGAGCAGTGGAGCCGAACGATTGACCAAAGCTGGTTGGAGACGTGCGAGCTTCTCCATCATTGTGTTCAGTTCTTCACAGTACACATCTGCAGTAATGCTTGTCCCGTTTGGCAAGAAGCTGTGATGAATTACACCCGCGTTAGACCACCACACAGTGACCATCACTTTTCTAGGGGTAAGTTTTCGTTTAGGGCATTGTTTGGGTGCTGAACCAGGGTCCAACCAACTTGCTGAGCGCTTACGATTGTCAAACAGGATCCATTTCTCGTCACAAGTAACAATGCGGTTCAGAATTCCTTCATTTGTATGCCTGCTGAGCAGTGCAAGGCACGTCTCCACGCGTACTTCGCGCTGGCGGTCATTGAGTTCGTGGGGTACCCATTTGTCAAGCTTTTTTACCTTGCCAATTTGACGCAAATGGACCAATATTGTTTTGATGCTAACGTCGAAAGCTGCTGCTAATTCAGCCGTGGATTGAGTTTCATCAGCTTCCACAATTGCCTTTAATTCGTCATTGTCGACCAAAGTTTTCGGACGACCACGGGGTTCATTTTTCAGGTCAAAATTTCCAGAACGGAAGCGGGTAAACCAATAACGGGTGATGCGTTCGTTTGTAGTGTTCGCTCCGTAAACGTCGTTGATGTTGCGTGCCGCTGGTGCCGCTTTGCTGCCACGACGGTACTCATACTCCATAATTACTCGAATTTTTAACTTATCCATGATGACGAAAAATGTTAGAATGCGTTGAAAACAAAACACTAACTATTAAACAAATGACGATTTTAGAAAAAGAATTCCATGTTTGTCAAATAAAATTAATTTGAAATTAGAATTATCAGTCAAAAAAAAATATTTTCATTTGAAATGGCCTATTATTTATTTATTGAGACAAACCAATAGTTACAACATTCACACATACGAGTATTTTATAACATCATTACAAAATGTATAAACGTGCAACTTAGCTTTGCACCACATGCAATTTAAAACAGAAAAAATTATCATGATAGTATAATTATTTATCTATCAATCATATTTGTACATATTTTTATATAATAATTTATAATAATAATAATAATATTTCTAACAATCACACCACATTATCTAGCCCAAATTAAGTATCCTCAAGAACTTGTGTTATGGATACTAGATAACGGATAAATAAACTTAAGAAATGTATAAGCACACATAGATTTTTTTTTCATGTATAAATATATTAGATATAATAATAAACTTAAATAAACGTACATAAACATCCATGACTAGAAAGCAAATATAATAAAACATCTGCGCCTCTACCAGGATTCGAACCCGGGACCTCTGGCATGGAAGGCAAGGGTACTTACCTCCACACCAAACAGGCCGTCAATATAGGCTTTAAGTACATAGACGTCGCGCATCAAATAATTATTTCAACATTGTGTTCGTTTTGCACAGTGGGGATTGTCAATAATTCGACGCCCCCAGATATTTTTCGACCACTACTCCTCTCGAAATTTGATAAACCTAAACTATGCTAAGATAATTTTTTCTATTATAAAAGTTACATGAGTAATAAGCATTTTGCGCCTAAACACTGCTAAAGTCTGGCGTGTACCTCAAGGCCCATCTTGTACCCATCTTGGCCCCCTTTTATTTACTATATTTATAAATGATATAACAAAAAATATAAGCACCAATATCTTACTTTACACTGATGATCAAAAAACTTTTTCCACTATTAAAACTATTAATATTCATATTCATATTAATTTATTGCTCAATTTATGGCAAAAAATAGTTGTTTACAAAAAAGTTATGCCCCACATACAAAACTGTTATACAGCATGCAATTTTACAATAGTATGTTACTTAAAAGCTAAAAAACGTCACAATTCACTTCATGAATTGAATGAATAACCATTTGCAAAAAGTACTCCAAAAGTACTTAAAAAGTATTCAAATGCAAAATATTTCCGTTGCATATAACGACATCTCACCTGCTCTAAAAATAAATGCTCACCTTTAAGTGACAGTCTACTCGTACAAACGTTAACTTTAGGCCCTATTTTAGGTACGTTAGCGAGGCCGCTGACAACAGCTAGTCAGTTGTACAGAGCTTTCATTTAGTTCAACCATTGAAACAGTAAATGTCAGCTGCAATTACTTTAAAATGAAAGGAAGATTCCTTCGGAAAATTCTCTACAATACAGCCGACGTCCAAGATTAGTTTAGTTCCCAAGGAATGTTACAATGTATCTACGTGGTATAACTTACTCTGGCTTACTGTTGCTTGGAGGGAGTACGCAATGTTTCAAAAATAGAATTACCTAAAGAAAGTTTGATTTCTGCACTTTTAAATTCCATCGACTGAGCAGTGTTACCCCTAAATACGAGTATATCCAAGATGCTTTTCTTCACAATGAAAATGTATGGAAATTTGCAGTTATTAACTTGTAAAATTTCGTTTGCAGTTACAATTTTGACGCTATTAACGACAAGAAATAGATGCTTTTAAAATATAAATATGTAAAATGAACATTCCTTTTTTTATACATAGGTTGAATTGGTTGTAATTCATGTACATAGTTATTTGTAAGACAACTGTAATACCTGAAAATAACTGAACTCATAGACAAGTCGTTTTTTTTTTTTTTTTTTTGGTTCCCCTCCACGGGAAGGGCGAAGGACATAAAAAATGCTCTGACGCATACTCCGCGCGCGCGATCGGAGTTATATGGGACTCGTCCCGACGCCTACCAGAACCATACCCACTAAAAAACCCCCTGTCGGCTCGTGCATTTTTGCCACTCAGCCTTCATCTGAGCGACGGCCAATCGGAGAAAGAGGCCGCGCTAGCGGGGCCCTTAAGGGGTCACCCGCTGGATTTACATAGCACTGAAGGTGCTCAAAAAGAAAAGTAAATAAATAAAAAACATTAAAAATTGACAAATAAAATTGCATTAATTCGGATTTACGTTAGAATTAGAATTTGCGGCCTGAAGGGCCTCTAGATCTAAAGTTAACTGCGTGCGTTCGCTCGTGTGCGCGTTTCTCGGTCTAGCGATTTTGTAAATCGAATCCAACACAGGAACAGTATATGAGACTGAATCTCGAACAAGATGATTGGGATGGGATTCGGCGCGTTTGAAGAACAATTCTGAGAGTGTTTTGAGGTGCTGTTGCACTGTAGGTAGTTCAAGATCTCTGTGCAGGTCCGCGTTACGCACGTACCAAGGTGCGTTTGTGGCCCTGCGGCAGAAGAGATTTTGAACTACCTGCAGCTTATACAGGACGGAGGGTTTGGCTCGGGCAAAGACTGGCGAAGCATATGACATGACGGGTCTAACGCAGACCTTATAAAGCGTACGTTTATTTCTAAAAGACATTTTACTTTTTCTTTCTATCATACTGTATAGACGGCTTAGGTAAAAACGCGCGAGTTTCGTTACTCTATCGACGTGTGGCTTGAAAGAAAGCGTCTGATCCAAGGTGACGCCCAAGTACTTGACAGTGCGCTTCCAGGGGATGGGAATACCTAACATACGAATGTGCGGATCGTTGTGGCGATTACGACGTGTGTGGTCGAATTGAATAGCAGAACTCTTTTCTGGGTTGACATCGATACGCCATTTTTGAAACCAAACACCGAGGGCGTTTACGGCCTTTTGGAGTCTGGTGATGTTATATGGGATCGCTTGACTCTTAGTGTATAGGGCGGTATCGTCTGCAAAGAGGGCGAGTTCGACGCCTTTCGGCGGGATGGGGATGTCGTTAGTGTACACAGTGTACAGCAGAGGGGCGAGGACTGAGCCTTGCGGGACTCCAGCCTTTATGGGACGAGGCGCGGAGAGCGCGCCTTCATGTTTGAATCGAAAAGTACGGACTTTAAGAAACGACGCTATTAATCTGACTAGGCGAGCCGGTAAGCCTATTTTATAGAGTTTAAAAACGAGACCGCTGTGCCAGACTTTGTCGAAAGCCTTGGCTACGTCAAAGAGAACCGCGACTGTTTTTTTACGACGCTGAGAGAATCCTTCGAGTATGTACTCGACGATTCGATGGACTTGCTGATGGTCGCCATCCGTTGAAAACAGATGGTTCCGCATTCGAGAGAGTATGACTCTTTCGAGAAGTTTAGACATTGCCTTGAGGAGGCTGATGGGTCTGTGGTTAGCCGGGATGTTCAGAGGTTTACCCGGCTTGGGAATGCCTATGACTGTCGCTTCTTTCCAGGCTTTTGGAAAGTAGCTATGGTCGAAGCAGGCATTGAAGATGATAGCTAACAAGGTAAGCACCTGCTGAGGCAGGTGCTTAAGTGCGTGGTTGGAAATTCCATCCGCACCCGGAGCCTTTTTGGACTTTTGCTTTCTAATGAGAAGCAAGATTTCATCATTAGAGACAGTGACGGGGTCGTCGGTGATAGGGAGAGATTCTCTGTGCCTGTGATGTGGGAGGGATCCGCGGGTTGCGTGCTGGGCGAACATTGTGCCGCTATGCTGTCGGCGAAGCATTCGGCTTTCTCTTCGACTTCGAAAGCAATGGTGCCGTCGGGACGAGTGGGAGGAACGTGAGAGGCGGTGTCTACGCGTAAGGCTCGGGCCATACGATAATACGCTTGGTGGGACGGGGAGATATTCTCCATGAGATCGTTAAACTGAGTGTCACGGAGTTCCGCGAGGCGAGACCTAACTTTACGTTGAAGCTGATTCGCAGCTGTTCTGTATGCTGGCGTGGGATATTTCTTTGCTCTCCGGAGAGCCGCGTTCTTGGCTTTAATGAGATTGCTAACGGCTAGGGGAAGCGCGGGTTTGCTTTGCTTAGCAACCTTTTCATTGTCGCTGATGGCTGAGTTAATAGCATCGGTTAGAGAGTTGACTAATGAATCTATTTTATCCGGGCTATCTAATTGGTCGGGCGAAATCGCGAGCGGAGAGTTAGGGACCTCTAAGGCAGAAACTATCGTATTTTTAAAGCCTTTCCAGTTGGTAAAGGTCTTTGGCGGTGTGACGTTAACGTTGGGCGTACCTAGCACGAGGGAGACGGGGCGATGGTCGGAGCCTAGGTCATCGAGCGGTTCGATAGACCTTAGGTCAAGATTGATTCGCTTGATAATTGCAAAGTCGAGGATGTCAGGAGAGTAGGTCGGGTTGTTGGGATAGTGAGTGGGAGTGATGGGGGATATGACGTCTAAGTCAAGGGAGTTAGTGATGTCGAGGAGAGCGATACCGCTGGCGTTGGTCGATAGGCACGTCCAGTCAGTATGTTTGGAGTTAAAGTCTCCGAACTTAATGACTGAATGGCCGAGGGCGAGAATGGCCTCAAAGTCGCTGCGGATTGGTCTGGTACCACATGGTATGTAGACTGAAGCTATGATGATGGTCGGATGACCAGTCATAGCCAATCTACACACAGTGGCATACATGTTGAGGAGAGGAGGGGTAGGGAGAGGACAGCAATGGAAGCCTCTTTTGTAATATATAGCGGTGCCGCCGTAACCGTCGCAGTTAGGCCTATCGTTACGTGTAAACGCGTACTTAGGAATAGCGAATCCCCTGGAGCGATTAGGAGTGAGCCATGTCTCCTGGAGAAGTAAAAGATCTGGGTCGTTGTTCTGAAGGAACAGTTTGAGCTCGGGAAGGTTGGTGCTTAGGCTACGAACGTTAAAAGATATTAGGGATAAGCCCTTGGGTTTGATACGACAGGACGCGGGATTCGCGGGTCTAGACATTATAATTTATTATTTATGAATTTATACAAAAATAAAGAATTTACAACGAACTTAGGAGCGAGTGATGCTCGGCTAACGCGAATAAACGCTCTTGAGGAGAGCGGGCGGCTCGCAGTTTGCGTGCGAGTATGGAAATTTCATTAATGTCTACGTTTTGGATGACGTCGAACACGGTCTTCATGTCCTCAGCCAACGACGACTGAGGTGAAGATGACAAAGTGGGACGCGGCCCTACGGAAGCTACGGGAGCTGGGGTGGGACGGGAAGGTGCAGGCGGGACGGCCGGACGCTGCCTCCAAGACAGAGCCTGAGTAGGCGTCGGCTGAACGGGCTTTGCTTCCGGGGGACCCCGGTTGCGCAGCGGCGGGAAGTTAGCAGGAGTGAGCGGCGGCGCCGGTTTAGGCGCGACCCTCTTGGTGGTGGAGCGCGGAGCGCGCGGGCAACCCCTGTAGTTAGCTGTGTGGCCGGACTGGCCGCACAGCACACAGGCAGGGGGGGAAGTGGATTCGGGAGTGCGAGTGCATTCCTTAGTGATGTGAGGATCCAGGCACTTTACGCACCTGGGGGGAGCTGAACAGTTAGCCGCTGCGTGGCCATATAGCTGGCAGCGGTGGCACTGCCCAGGGTGACCGCGGGGGTTGGGACGCTCGACGGAGATGTTCGAGAGTCCGCAGATTGTGCGAGCCTCTTTGAAAATTTCCTTCGAGTTGGGAGTATTTGACAGGATTACTAAAGCTAAGGGAAAACGCCTACCGCGGTTGGAGTGCATCTTGTGCACTGCTGTGACCGGGAAACCCTGAGACTTAAGGTCCTCGAGGATTTCTTCGTTCGCGAGCTCGAACGGGACGCCCCGTAGTACTGCGCGGATCTTACGCTCCTCCGGGAGGGCGTAGGTGTGATAAGCTATTTGTTTTAAAGAAAGTAACCGAGTGAACGCGCGGAAGTCGTCGACGGTCGCGACCTGGATTTTAATTGTGTCGCCTGCATTGGTTGCTTTTAAGTAATTAATTTTGTGCTCTTTGCACAAGTTCGAAACCGCGGTCCAGCGCGCTTTTTCACGCAGGAAGACGGGCGGTGGGAGCTGAGGTTTCGGCGGGACGGGAGCGCAGCGCGTCGCTGGCTTCGATGGGACCGACGGAGGCGCGGTTACTTCGAGCGATTTTAACGGCGCGGGGGCTGGTGTTGAAGACACCGGGGAGGGCTCGGGTATTGATGATACCGAAGCTTTCTTCGAGCGCTTCTTGGAGCGCTTGGCGACAAGTTGAAACGCGGGCTCAGGAGAGCCGGTTAAGGTGACGGCATCTGACGACGTATCAGACGCGGGTTCGGAGTCGCTCCCGGGAGCGGTACGCTTGCGACGCGTGAGAGGATGCGAGTGGGTTATACGATCAGGGTCAGGTAACACTGAACTTAGAAATATATTTTTACCTTATACACATTAACTTGTATCTTATACCAAAAGTACTTGACTAAGTATAACTTTTATTGAAGTAAATCTCATAATTAACTTACTCTTCATGGCTATAAGCAACCCCAAGGAAATAATTGTGACCTCACATGTGGTTCTAGCTCCTTTATTTCTGACTTTTTATAAATTTTATCAACATCTTTTCATGGAATACTTCCAATAAAATCGAGTCTTTTGAGTCCAATACATTATAGTTGGATGTTCAGAGTAAAAATAAGGCGAATAATAATATTCAAAACACGACATTTAAGTAAGTGCGTAAACAAGCCCTGGTTAAATTAGTGTATCTATGTGCGCAACACACGCCGGGCATACCTCCAGCGTGTGCTGGGCCGTCTCGTCGAGGCAATCGACCTGGCACCTCTGGCACTCCCGTAAAACCATGGTTAAAATAACTGTGTTATATGTGGATTAAGTAGCCTTTCAATGGTCTCAAAATTATGATAACCGTGCATAGCAGTAGTTGCATTACAAATAAACATATAATTTTGTTTTTGTTTATGACATTAGAAATTAAATTCCACGTAGGATTGCACGGAACTTAAACTAAAAAAAAATGTGCCAATGTCTAATTTAAATTAATTACGTTCAAATAATATAAAATGAGCCTTGACCTTAATACAAGGTGTAATTTCAGACGACTAAAAGGTTCTCAAACTATCAAGGGCCTGACTGACTTACGACTGATTTACTACATATATTTCATACAGTAACTTTAGCGATTCGGAATTTCCCGACGGCGGTATATTCTGAGCTAACGACGGCACCTCACGTCCTAGCTGTGATACTTTGGTAATTTAGGTACGTGGTCTTTGAGTTATAGTGCGCTGTATTAGTTCTGAAACGGTAATGTGATTGTTCTATTACATATTATTGAAATAGTTTTAGGGTATCTCATCTGAGGTTGTTAAAAAGATTTGGTTACGACATGGACTTTCTTCATAATTTGATTTACGAATTTCAAAACGTCCTAAATAAAGGAAGAGAGGTCGGGTTCGTGAATCCAAGCATTTATACAAATAAACTTTGGAAGGGTTTTATTGGATGGGAACTAGTAGCTGTGTTTGTTTTGTTTACAATCAACGCGGGTTCTGGGTATTCATGAACGATAACGGTAGATAGTAATAGAAAAACTAAAAACAAGGAAAACAACACGGTAAAATGCAACAACAGACAAAATACTGAGCCTTAATTATTGTTTATTTGCTTAGATAAAATGTTGAAAAAAAAAAAGGGAAAGCGAATAAGTTTTCCCAATTCGATACAGGATATCAATAAGTACGTATATCAGTATGAACCCGGATGCCATTTAGAATGAATTTGTGCCAGGTACATAAACATTAATTCACGTATATAAACATTAATTCACGTAGACTGTCTAAAACTCTTAATGAGATTGACCTGACATTAAGATATAATTACATCAAGTTTAGTTAGAAAGACAACAAGAATCGCGTATGGATAATGCAATAGCTATACAAACCAAAACATAACTTGTAAAATAAAATTAAATACTAAAGGGTGGTCCAACCAAAACGCACGATGTTAATTGTAATCTAAATTATCTTAATATTTTTAATTATGATAGATCTATGACAATTATATGTGTAACAAAAAATCGGCCAAATGCTCCCCACGGCTTCGGTGGCATACCTCTATCTATCCGATGGTCCATAATTTCAATGACTCGGAGACATAATTGAGGTTCAATGTGTTAAATGAGCCGAATTAACACATCCTTTAGCTCTTGAATTGTTCTTGAAAAAAAAATCCCCAAAGAAAGAAGTCCACCGGTGTCAAATCACATGATCGTGGCGGCCAATTAACATCGCCACGACGTGAAATAACACGGCCATTGATTTCTCGTGCAAAAGAGCCATTGTGTCGTTGGCTGCGTGGCAAGTGGCACCATCCTGTTGGAACCACATATCGTCCAGGTCCATATCCTAAATTTTCGGCCGCAAGAAGTGCGTTATCATCTCGCGATAGCGAGCACCATTCACGGTAACTGCTTGGCCGACCTCATTTTCGAAGAATAACGGCCCGATGACCCCGCCAGCCTATAAACCGCGCCAAACAATTACTCTTTGTGGATACATCGGCTTTTCAACAATCACTCGTGGATTCTCATTTGCCCAAATGCGGCAGTTCTGCTTGTTAACGAATCTACAGAGGTGAAAGTGTGCCTCGTCGCCGACGATGATTTTCTTTGTAAAGTCACCATTTACTTCTGTATGTTCAACCAACAATTCGGCGTATGGAAGACGCTTGAAACGGTCAGTAGGCTTCAGCTCTTGAGTCAATTGAACCTTGTAAGCCTGTAAATTCAAATCTTCATTAAAAATCCGCATTAGTGATGTTCATGAGATGTTCAATTGTTGGGCACGACGACGAGTCGCGGTCGACGGCTCTTCTGCCACACTATCGCGAACAACAGCAATGTTTTCCGCAGAACGAACTGGGCGAGCATGCAGAGGTGTTTTTACATTTCCTACGGACCCGGTTTGCTGAAATTTGCGCACAATACGCCCGATTTTGGACACATTATGCGGACCAAATAAATCACGAAGAGCACGAAATGCATTTTTATTTGAACTCCCATTTTCGTAAAAGGCTTTAACAATATTAACGCGCTGCTCAATTGTGTACCTCTCCATGGTTGAATTTGTCAAACATTGAAACAAAGGTATGTCAAATTAAGTTTGACAAAAAACTTGACATTAATGTGTGACACAATTAATCTCGTGCATTATGGTTGGCCCACCCTTTATAATAAGTGTAGCTCTAAGTATAACCTAAGGTAGTTCAAATACATCATTTGATTAGTTATAAATCAATCGGAACCAAACTTTACACGTCTTATAGATATATCTCGTCGTATATCTCGTCCTATAGGTAAATCTTTACCCACTTGGCATATCGTCTCCCACTAGCCCAGTCGAATAAGATTAAAAATGGGTTTGACATAGAAAAAGTTATAAGTAGGAACTGCTTGCATCCGCAAGGTTTAGCCCTCGATGCCTTGTACGTGGTCCCTGGGTGGTATTAAATGAGCGCATTGGCCACATCGGAGACAAGATAGCGTCATATCCTTCAGGAAGCAAAGCTTTCTGGTCTCTGGCCAAGTCGGTTGAGTCGAACTTCTGTCGCCCATCGCTGCCACCTCTGAGGTAGCCTGATGGTTCACTGGCCCACACCGCAAAAGAGAAAGCAGACCTTTTTGCTAATCTTTTTGCGGATTGCTCACGTCTAAATATGCAAGGTAAAGTCCCACCCCAGTTACCTCAGTTCGAACCCAAATGGGTACCGTTCATATTCGCCAAACGGAGGTTCTTAAATGCTTGTAAAATTTTGACGTGAAAAAGGCCAGCGGCCCGGATGGCATAGCTGCAGTTGTGTTAAAATACTGCGCAGCCGAGTTGTCTCTCATTCGAACGCGCCTGTATCGACTCTCTTTGGAATCTGGAAAGGTCCCTTAATCCTGAAAGCTGGCTAACGTGCAACCAGTACCAAAAAAGGGAAGCCGTGCAGATCCTATCAACTACCAAACTATTGCAATCACCTCAATACTTTGCAAAGCTATGGAGCGTGTATTGAACAATCGTCTCCTGGCATACCTTGAGTCCAACGAGCTCTTTAGTGATAACTAATATTGTTTTTGCAGTAAACGATGGTCTCTTAAGTAAGCTTCCAGCATACGGAATACCTAATGGTCTCTGCGACTGAATATCTGATTTTCTGAGAGAACGGTCATTTCTTCGGACCTAATGGCAAATAATGCCGGGGTACCTCAGGGATCTGTTCTCTCTGCAACGTTATTATTGCTGCACATTAATGGCCTGCTAACCCCAGGCATTTACGCTGATGACAGCACCGTTGTAGAGAGATACATGCCAATGCGCGAGTCTTCAAGAAATCCGGGCTTTGAGAGAGTCCATGATTGAGCGGGTGGATTTGGCCTTAAAGAAAGTGTCCAATTGGGGCGAGTCCAACTTGGTCAAATTTAACCCGTCAAAAACACAGGCGTGTTTATTATTCGCCAAAAATAGCAGTTTCAACCTGACCCCCACTTTCCAAAATGTTTCTTTACCCGTAACTAACCAACTAGGGCTTATGGGCGTAACTATATCGTCCCAACTAAACTTCGGGCAACAACTTGTGTTCATGGCGCAAACTGCTTCAAAGAAGTTGCGAATCATCTCGAAGGTCCAACGGTACTTCAGCCCTGAACGGCTACTTAATTTGTACACAGCTCAAATTCGATCGTGTATGGAGTACTGTAGCCACCTTTGGGATGGTAATGCAAAGTACCAACTAGAAGCGATGGACGCAGTTGACCGAAGAGCCCGAAAAATTATTAACAACTTCGACCTCACCACCAAAAAACTGCAAAGCCTCGACCTTCGTCGGAAAGTTGCCAGTTTAGCAGACTTGTGCAATTTTTCTCTGAGATACATGCGTAAATATTTATTTTATTGAACATTAAGTAAGAGTAAGAGTTTCATTAATTTTGAAAATGGATAGTTTAGATCACCGTGCCGAGATCAAAAACCTCCACAAGAAACACTTAACTCCAAAACAGATTCACGAAGATATGGTGGCTACTTTAGGAACATCTGCTCCGTCGTATACAATGATAAAAAGTGGACAGCTGAATTCAAACGTGTACGAGAGACCATCAAAGATGACCCCCACTCTGGGCGGCCTTCTACAGCTACGACTTCGGAAAACATCGAAAAAATATGTGATCTCATCATGGGAGACAGAAGATTGAAGGTATCAGAGATAGCTGAAGCTCTAGGGATTTCTTATGAACGTACACAAAACATGATCGTTAACGGATTAGGGTTCCACAAGTTGTCTGAAAGATGGGTTCCGCGGCTCCTTTCAGTTGAAAAGAAACGAACTCGGCTCACGATTTCTAGAGACCGTTTAGAGCTTTTCCAAAATGATCCAAATGAATTTTTGGCAAGGTTTGTTACTATGGACAAAACATGGGTTCATCACTATACTCCTGAATCCAAACAATGGAAGAGACCCGGATCTCCAACTCCCAAGAAAGCCAAGGTGTGTTTTTCAGTAAACAAGGTAATCGGTTTTCTGGGATTCTAAGGGTGTCATCTTGGTTGATTACTTAGAAAGAGGTCAAACTATAAATTCTGCATACTACTGCACACTATTACGTCATTTACGCGAAGAAATAAACCCTAAAAGACCAGGATTGTTGACCAAGAAAGTTTTGTTTCATCAGGACAATGCTCGTGTTCACACATCTGCAGAATCGATGGCTCAAATAGTGAATTGTGGTTTCGAATTGCTTCCTCATCCCCCTTATTTGCCTGACTTGGCACTTTCTAACTTCCACCTATTTCCAAAACTAAAAAAACACTTAGGTGGAATGAAATTTTCTACCAATAAGGATGTCAAAGTGGCCGTAGATGCCTTTTTTGAAGACCTTGACGAGACCTTCTATTTAAATGGGATCAAGGCTTTGGACGACCGCTGGACTAAGTGCTGTGACCTAGGAGGAGAGTATGTAGAAAAATAAATATAAAAAATTGCATTATTCCTGTGTTTTCTTATTTAGGCTGCGAACTTTTCAATCCACCCTTATATATGTGGTCGTACCAGAGCAATTTTTAACGTTCGTTATGTAAGAACGTCATTAATTTTCCATTATTTTACTTAAATCAAAGATTCCAATTATATTTTTGACGTTTTGGCAGAAAATGTAATACAGCTTAGATTTATTCAAATACACAACTAGATGATTAACGGGGGTTTTTATTTTCAGACATTAGATATTTTCATAATTGATAAATTTAATTTCATCATATGTAAAAAAAATTACACTCGATGAATTTCGTCTTCTTCGTTTTCATTATCATCTTCATCTTCATCACTCTAATATATTCTAGACCATAAAGAAGGAACTAATATTATCCTAGATATCTTCGAAAAAACACACTTCCGTGATTCTGGTGGCATTTGCCTTGATTTTCCTTGATCTTTTGCTTCACTTTCATTTATTTTAATAGGTCTTTACCTATGAAACTGCCGTTTTGCCGTACTGGCCATTTCAAATGAAAATATTTTTTTTTTGACTGATAATTCTAATTTCAAATTAATTTTATTTGACAAACATGGAATTCTTTTTCTAAAATCGTCATTTGTTTAATAGTTAGTGTTTTGTTTTCAAAGCATTCGAAAATTTTTCGTCATCATGGATAAGTTAAAAATTCGAGTAATTATGAAGTATGAGTACCGTCGTGGCAGCAAAGCGGCACCAGCGGCACGCAACATCAACGACGTTTACGGAGCGAACACTACAAACGAACGCACCACCCGTTATTGGTTTACCCGCTTCCGTTCTGGAAATTTTGACCTGAAAAATGAACCCCGTGGTCGTCCGAAAACTTTGGTCGACAATGACGAATTAAAGGCAATTGTGGAAGCTGATGAAGCTCAATCCACAGCTGAATTAGCAGCAGCTTTCGACGTTAGCATCAAAACAATATTGGTCCATTTGCGTCCAATTGGCAAGGTAAAAAAGCTTGACAAATGGGTACCCCACGAACTCAATGACCGCCAGCGCGAAGTACGCGTGGAGACGTGCCTTGCACTGCTCAGTAGGCATACAAATGAAGGAATTCTGAACCGCATTGTTACTTGTGACGAGAAATGGATCCTGTTTGACAATCGTAAGCGCTCAGCAAGTTGGTTAGACCCTGGTTCAACACCCAAACAATGCCCTAAACGAAAACTTACCCCTAGAAAAGTGATGGTCACTGTTTGGTGGTCTAACGCGGGTGTAATTCATCACAGCTTCTTGCCAAACGAGACAAGTATTACTGCAGATGTGTACTGTGAAGAACTGAACACAATGATGGAGAAGCTCGCACGTCTCCAACCAGCTTTGGTCAATCGTTCGGCTCTACTGCTCCTGCACGACAACGCGCGACCTCATACTGCACAGCAGACGGTCTCCAAGCTACAAGAGTTGGGGTTGGAAGTTCTCCGTCATCCGCCGTACTCACCAGACCTTGCGCCTACAGACTTCTACTTTTTCCAGAATTTGGATAACTTCTTGGCGGGAAAAAAATTCAATACCCGAGAGGCAGTACAAAATGCCTTTGAAGAATTTGTTGCCTCCCGTCCAGCTGATTTCTTCAAGAAAGGCATCAATAAGCTACCAATGCGTTAGCAAAGATGCATTGATTACATGGGTGATTATTTTGATTAATAGAAATAAAAAATATATAAAAAAATTACGCTTCATTTATTTCGTGAAAAACGGCAATTTCATAGGTAAAGACCTAATATATTAATCCTCATTTCCCTTTCCTTTCTTCCTTAAGTATTATTATATATTATCTATGTATTTAAATTCAGCAAATTCATTACACAAAACACATACTTTTACACGATACATATGGCTTAGTCAGTAGTCGATGTGCGATTCGCGGCACGTGGCGTCCGGTGTGCTGGCGGAACATCAGCGTTGCGATCTCGCGTAAGCTGAGTCAGTTCCCTTTCACTTCCTCTGTGAATATGAGCTCTATTATTTAGTTTTTCACTTGTTCATAGTTTTATTTTTAGCTTTAAAATTATTTGGGGTATTTTTATGTGCAAAGATTCTGTGAATAAATAAATAAACAAATAAAGTTCAAGAATTAACAATTCGGTTCCATCATTATAACTATAACATATTATAATTTGCTATCCTCAAAATATTTCAAGCATCAAATCCACTGTAAAAGGGAATATTTTATATCGTATATTACACGTATAGAGCCATATGTTATTACATTCCTCGAGATCTAAACTAGGATTTAGAATTGCACTGTATTGTAGAGAATTTACAGAAGAAATATTACTTTCATTTTAAAGTGAGTTAGTAATAAAAAGTATGGAGCTGACATTCAAATATTAAACACGGTTTTATGAAATTATAATTATTTTAAAAACCGGACCGAATACCTTTTTTACTTTACTTAGATTAAAATCTTAACGGAAAAATCAATTAACTATATGTCGAAGCAGCCCTGCAGTAATTTTAAATGTACTTGACATTCGTTTACAGCTTAGGTACACTAATTGTGCCAATTTCTCTTCACAAAAACTTTGTTTACATAGTTTTGTAAAATGTGCCATTCTCTCGTAAGACTTGTGAAAGCTCGGCGGTGATTTTAACAAAAAATAAAACAATATGACCACTTAACTACTAGTGAAGCAAGGCGACACGTAAGGCGACATGACACGTAGGTACAAAACGGGTGATTGGGAGAGCGATTGGCGCGTGCGAGACAGAATGATGGGTTAGCACTTGGCAAGCATATAGGTCACAAAGAGTTCTATACTCCCGCAGCTCAGTTTCTCCGGACACCTCTGGTGGAAAGCGTCACAACGTTTCACAGCTTCGCTACGGCTCCGCGCGAAACACAGCTGTGGGTGTAACGCAGACTTATGTAATTGCTAATCGCACAGAATTTATTGTCATCAATATGCTATCAATTTATCATGCCTTATTTGTAAAATACGTTTTTTTATAATGAAAAATATTATAATACTCAAAGTTGTGAAAATAAAGCAAATGGTAGGCACAGCCGTTATTTCGACACCAATGGTCAGGTTAGGATCATAGTTAAAAACTAGCTTAGCTCCATTCAGCTTGAAGATCTTAAGATCTTACAGCTTATGATCCTGCAATGATGCTACAATATTATATATATTATATATGTTGCAATAGTGGAATGATATTCTTTATTTAGATCAATCACTTCAACTTTTTGATGCCCAAAAACTTATGAGTTAATCTTTTTTTGTCCTTATCTCCCATTTTTATATTATTTTTTAAATTGAAACATCCTTAAACGGTACAAGATTAAATGACCTTGTGCCTTTTATCCTCGAGTGATCTTCAAATATGTTTTCTCTTTCTTGATCAAAATTAAATATACACGAGATCCACCAATAGCCAAGCAATATACCAAGTGAACATTTGTAGCTAATTATTTCCTTCGTGAATGTGTGATAGTTGATGCTCAGGACGGGCATATGTTTTATTATCTGAAAGGCGACGGTGAAGAACATTGTCACGTTATAATATTTATTTTCTGCCACAAAAGTTTAGTCATTTGGAGTTTGTATAATTTATCGATGATCTATAATTATGACGCGAAAAATTCAATAAATAAAAATTAAAATACCTACATCTAGATACGCACTATAAATACATATTAAAATAAATAATGCAATTTTGATCAAAAAACATAACCTATTTTATTTGAAGAACAGATCAGTTTGTTTAGTTTCCCAGGCTGAGGTTGCGTTTGTATCGCGACCTAAATAGGAAATTACCCAATTTTAGATAAGCGTCGATAATATATGGTAGAAGTTCAGTATTATGAATTTGAAGTTGACTCGAATATCTGCAATATTTTTAATTAATCGTAATCTATTTATGTACCGGCTAAGGGGAGTTGATCGGCTAAGGGGTCGCTGTTTGGGATAGTTGTTTATTTACGAGTAAAATATATTTAAACGGTCTGATGTCAGTAGATGCCAACGAAGAGTATCTAAAGATATCTTACGAAAAGAGTTTTCGAAGCTTACGACAAAACCCCAATCAGGCTTTTAAATACGTTATCTATTAATTAGGAGGATTTAAAACCAGGGAATGAAAAAACTTAAATTCAAATTATAGTAAGTTCAATATAGTTTTTCCTTAAATTTGACGAGCTAAGGTACTCACAACCAAATTTTATAATCGTTTTCGGCTCCCCCTTTGTCAACTACGACTAACTGGCCTCATTTTACTGAAGTCTAGTCTTTATTAGGTTAACAGTATAACAGGTATAACAGTTTACCCATAAAACCACCCAGGACGTACAAAAGGATCAAAAACCTATTGTTAAACACAGATGTCAAATAAAAAGACATCAAATAAAAAGGATCAAAAATATGACCCTACATAATAATATGAGCCAAGACTACTATGTTGTACTATCCCGTTAGACACACCCACAAAACTAGTGCTGTCGTTTATATACGTATAGTATGTTTATTTATTCAAATGTCATGTAACAGATAGCATAGATGAGCTAGATATTAAATTAAATTTAATTATGAGGTAATTTCATAAAGTGGCTCATTATCTTTTTAAATAGTTGTTTAACCGGTGCTTAAATATTTTCGTTTCCTCTTTGTCGTCGGCTTATTTTATGTCCTTTTCGAGAATAACGTTAAAAAATGAGGTATTATGATAAAAAAATTACTACTACTTAGAGTATTACCCCAAGAAGCTACTATCTGTCATTGGAAATCCCAGTTGTAAAATATAGAACTATTCAAATGTACAAATGCGTATCACACATAATTGGTTCCGCATAAAAAGTTAATGACATTAAATAATGTATTTCCCTGTATGTGGATTATAAAGTAAAATTAAATGGGTATAACATACAACACAAAGTTCATCGTGCTTGAAACTTATCTAGTAATGCAGGTATTTAAGACGCTCGCTCTCAAATGGTAATCAAAAGCTGTTTGTTCTTTAAGATATGTTTTCACTATGGCACATTGTCAGTTACTATACGTGCTTATAAGCGAAGTTGTTTGTCTTTGGACTTGGTTTTAGATTTAAGGTTATTATTTTTATAGTAACATTACAAATTAGCCATTAAGTGATTTTTTAGTACATTAGTTTAAACTGAATTCAATAAGACAAATTTTGTACACAGATACAGTACATAGATGAAAAAAAGAAATATCGACCTCATTTACAAATTTTTACATTTTGGTTTTTTTAACAAGTCTTACGCTTCGTTTTGGATATAAAATTTCTTCGTTATTTAATTTCACATCCGCCAAAAGGTTTAATTTATTTGACTTAGGAACCCTGACAATAATATGACCCACGTGATAGTCGTCATCACTATGGCGGAGACTTTCAACGCCTTTTACAATATTTGCTGAGATCTAATTTATGGTCTCATTTTTAAGTACGTCGTAAAGTAATTAATTGACAAATGTTAAGAAGCTGAAGGAAGTTCCTTTTATGGTAGCTAAAAGTAGTACATTGCACAAAGTGTAACCCTATAAGTCATACTTTAATTATTAAAAACTCTCACGTCTGGGGTATTTTCCATGTTTTCTCATGTAACATTTAAATAGTGATGAAATCCTTTATCATATTTTCGAGTTACTGTCTAATTAAATAATTTTTCTAAAAATAGAACAAGAACTAAATATAAGTCTGGAAAATTTTCTGTTTTTGTTTATCAATTACGTTGACAAAAGCCTATCTCACTAAGGTACATAATCACTTAATTACGTTTAAACAGCAAAGATGCGCGAGCAAAACCTTAAACAAACAACTACTACACCATTTTATCTGAAGCTATGACGAGGGAAAAAAAATTATATAAAGCCTCACTTCGTAACTATTTACATCTCATAACTCTTTTAGATATCAACAACAACAAACCAATCGGGTACGCAGGAAGTGAAATTCAATAAACAAAACAATAAAATGGCTGTCGACGGAATAAAGGAGGGAATAAAAGACAAATGCAACATTGATACAAATCGCGGCACAAACACAGCTTTGCAAAAAGAACTCAGCAAAGTCGACAAAGTCGAATATGAAGATTTACTATCGGCAGCCGGAGAATTCGGAAAGTATCAAGTTTTACTTTTCCTTTCAACGTTCCCGTTCTATATATTTGCCGTGTTTGTTTACTACACGCAACTATTTATGACTGAGGCGTCTTCAAACCACTGGTGCTGGATTCCTGAATTGGCGAACCTTACTGACCTTGAAAGAAGAAACTTGGCCATTCCACCCGACAGTAACACTAGGTACGGATATTCGCACTGCTATGCCTATGATGCTAACTGGACTGAGGTGCTTCTAAATGGACAGAAACCTGATCCCAGTTGGAAAACAATTCCTTGTAAACAAGGCTGGGAGTTCGATAAGAGCGAAATACCTTATGATACGATTACGAGTGACATGGGTTGGGTTTGTGAAAGAGACAGTTATCAAGCCAATGCTCAAGCTATATTCTTCCTCGGTTGTGGTGCTGGAGGGTTCATAATCGGGTGGATTGGAGACCGGTTCGGTAGATTACCTGCAGCTGTAATCAGCAACTTGGTTGGTTGTATCGGAGGCTTCCTCAGCACCTTCAGCAGGAACTTCATTGAGTTCGCAATCTGTCGGTTCATAGCAGGAATGGCTTATGATAATTGCATGATGATGGCGTACCTCATAGTTCTAGAATACGTAGCGCCAAAATACAGAACAATGCTATCGAATCTATCATTTGCTCTCTTCTACTCTGTAGCGGTAACTTCGATTCCATGGATCGCTCTCGCTGCAGGAAATTGGAAAACTCTATCTCTAGTCACAAGTCTCCCGCTGGCTTTAGCTATACTTGCACTATTTATTTTGCCAGAAAGCCCTCGTTGGCTGCTGTCCAAGGGCCGCGTCGATCAAGCCGTTGAAAAAGTGCTTACAATAGGTCGGTATAACAAAAAAGAAGTGCCCTCGAAATTGATTGAACAATTCAAGTTGACAGCGGCTCAATCAATGAACGAAGAAAAGGGAAGTGTTCTTGAACTGTTAAAGCGGCCTCTTCTGAGAAAAATGTTTATATATGTTTGTATGGTGTACATATTATGTACTATGGTTTTCGATGGCTTAGTACGAAGCATCGGGCAACTAGATTTTGATTTCTTCGTTTCATTTTCTGTGATATCTTCTACGGAGTTCCCTTCAATGCTGGTGGTTGCGTTTATAATGGACTGGCTTGGTAGAAGGTGGTTGGTGACGTTCACAATGATGATTAGCTGTGTATTTTCTATACTGACCGTATTCGTCGGCAGCGGGATGTCCTCAGTGTTTTGTGCAATGGTAGCTAGGTTCACTGTAAACATGGCATACAGTGCGGTGATGCAATGGTCAGCAGAAATGATGCCTGTCTCTGTGCGGGGATCGGCAGCTTCAATTGTCCATATTTGTGGGTACGTGGCCACAATAATTACTCCGTACATCATATATTTGGAGACATACATCTACTGGATACCTCTAGTCATAATTGGCTGCATCGCTGGTTCCACGGTAATATTCAGTTTATTATTGCCAGAAACCGCGAACAAAGATATGCCACATACATTTGAAGATGCCGAGGAGTTGGTGCGACAACAGAAGTACTGGGACATGCCATTTTTAAAAAGAAAAAATACTACTGAAGAAAGCAGTGGTCACGTCAATAGCAGTTTCGATAAAGAGTAATGAATTACACATTTTTATAAAATGTTTTGCATTGACTTAATATTTGTCGTGTTTATATTTTCCTTTGTAAATAATTAAATGTATGGCTAGACCATTAGGGTTGATACAGGCTCGTAAACTTTAGTTTTTTAAATTGTTTTCATCATGATGACGTTTCATTTGCTAATAAATTCACGATCCCTACTGCTCAAAACAAAGACAACTTTATTAATTTTTTAATTTTTTGCTTCCCACTCTACTTTAATCCATCTTATACCTATGAATTTATTTGAAAAGTAAATTCCATTTTCCCATTACAAAATTTTAAATTTAATCTAACTATAAACACCCAGTTGCCACTACCTAACTTACCGAAAATTTTACCAAAACCCGTGGTTGGTCGCACGATCATTATTTACTTCTGCCGCCCCAATCTCAGGGCCACGGCAGAAACGACGTTATTTTTCACGGAAAGACACCTTATGTAAGTAGGAGCTTTGTGTCGTGGGCAGGCAACCGTTTGTAGATTTTTGTTGCAAATAAAAAAGTTTAGGTTGACTTGAAAGTCTTAAGTGTGTATATTACTAAATGTTGTGATTGTTTAGGGTTCAGGAAGCAAAGCATGTCCATGTAACCCGTTTAAGGATAACTAAGTCTTTGCTGTCCACCTGGAGCTGCTGTCGAGCTCTGTCTAAAACTATCACACATGAAAAAAGTATTAAAAAAAGGAAGAGAGTTAAGTATGTGCTAGCTCCTCGAATGAAAACCATGCTTTAAACAATTCACAAGGCGTTCTGCTGACCCGTAGAAAAAAAAAAAAAAACTTAAAAGTCTATATCTACAAAAAAACATTATGAATGCAAGAATACCCATACTGAATGGTTAAAGACGTTGAATTATGACGAAACTGAAGATCTTATACAATCACTTAAATAAATACGTAATAACTGTTCTGACACACACATTGTACTTTAACTCTTTATAACCACAAACCTCATTTATACCTACAAACACATACATTTATTAAATACATTTATTTTTAGAATTACTAAATCAACATTGTACGTAAATTGCATATAAATAATATTATATCGATTTCTCCTTATTTAAATTACTTTTGTTTTCCATTATATAAAAACTTATTGCAATACTAACAATTGCACTAACTTGAAATGTAACATTAAGATCTTATCATGAGTTAGTTACGAGTCCCTGTGTGCCAATAAAATATAGATTTTGCTATTTCTCAATACCTGGTTCTTTTCTTATAGTAAAGCAATTTTTTTATTCTTGTATTTGATACTAAGCCATTCAATACGCCAAAAGTACCGAGGCGAAACGATACGACGTCCGTCTTGCTTGCGCGCCACTTCAATGTATCATTCTGCCTCTTTGTCCGTTTCATTAATTTTAAGTTTTGACAACATTGTCCAATAACTTTGTTGAACTCACTTTTCGGCTCACTCCAGCCCGGTAACAAGTTTAGGAAAAAATACAAGAACTCAAATATCAAACGACTGGAATGTATTGGCCATATCAATCATTCAGTCATTCACATTCACGCACAGTAATCAATCGCACCACAGATTATGTATAATATATCGAATTAGCTGGATTGTTTCAAGTACGTTTTCGGTACAGAACCAATATTTATAAAATTCAACAATTTTTTCAAAATCAAATCAAAATCAAAATATTTTATTTCATCATAAGTAAATAAATACACGCGATGAATGTCTTCTTTTTTTCATCGTGATAGCTAAACACTTAATACACCTTACTTTGGGTTTTTAACAGGTAGACCGAAAGGAAAAAAACCCTTTTTGGCACTCTTTTGTCAACATTGTAAAATATATGAAATAGGTAATTAGGTATACGTCTTGACGACGACATGAAGGAAACAGTTTCGCCGCAAAGAAGTTTGATAAATAACAAAACGTTCTATCGTTCATGACGCCATGTCAGATGACTTCAAAAATTATTTAACCATATTTTTTTATATTTTTACATAAATAGATATTCTTCAAGGTAAAGATTTTTGAAACTAGATGTTAGATTAATTCATTACTCATATTATTTATAGACCATTATTATTGCCTTTAACAGATGAAGCTTTATCAAAATATCATTGCATAAATCCAATAAAGATTGAGACACAACGTAATATGTCTAACCTCCGCATGTTTAGAATAATAAATTATGCCATCTTGGACCAAAGACCCAATGTTATTTTCCAGTTTCAAACTTCAGACCCTGTACACTGCCCTCCCGGGCGTTAGAATGGAGATCAAAGACAATTATGTTCTGCATTTTGCATAAATATTTCAGGGCTGTATAAGAATATTTTTTAGATAACTTAACTTTGGCACACGCGTTGCAAGATTGAAAACCATTTTCTACATGGAATCACTTTGCAATTTTATTATATTCGTAAGTTACACGCAGTAGAGCGCGTTAGATTTTTCAACTAAGGTCATGTAGGTACATAGCTTCGATTGATTGGCAAAGTTTTAGAGATTATTTTAATTATTTTTGCGATTGACTTATATGGCAGCAATTAAAAATACTAACGTGGTACCATTTTTCTTAAAAAATAAGTCTGGTTTGTATATTCTACGATATTCCACGAAAATATATTCTAGAGGTAAAGCCATTTTAGTTTTTTTAATTGTGACCGATACATTTCCTAATTTGGCTTAATTGAGCTTGGATTGATTTCATCCCAATTGTAACCTACCATTAAAAACGCCTTATGTTACTATGGATATATTTTACCAAAAAAACTACACAAGACTTCCTTGTACCAACTAATTTCCTTAACAAAAACTAATAATATTGAAACTTTAACCACTCTATAACAAAACATTCCTGAACTTTAAACTACGTTATAATGCGACCCGGAACTTTGCCCTCTAACTTGTCGTTTGTTCTATAATTTACAGAGTGCACTAAGTAACTTCCAGTCTGTTCGCCTTGAAGGTACTATATAAAAAATGGAATCAGATAAATTATGGTACAACCACTATAGCAGCACTGATTTCAAAATTTGCAAAGCTTATAATATAATTGAAATTAAAGCTCAATATTTTAATAATAACTCAAATATTTAATTCACGACGAAGGCGAAGTCGTTAAACTTTTTTAGTTTTTACACAAAAATAATTAAATAATATAATAAATCCCCAGACAAAGAGCCTATCTATATGGCCCGAAAGTAGTACCCAAAATGAACATACTTAAATAAAAAAATATAAACAACCATGACCATAAACTTTGATTTTTAAACGTTACAACTTCTGTTTCGTTCATAAATCAAGTAGTCTTGCTCATCTACATGTTAATAGTATTAGTGGTATCTTTTCCTTCAACTTGTGAGTGTTGAGTGGTGATACTTAGATCAAGAACAGAAACCATATTTAGTTAGGTTTACTTTATTTGAAACTTTCTTTATAGTATTTATACATATATAGTTTAGTTTTATTTTTTTTTAATTATTATTTTTATACTATGAACATAAGTGATGCATTCGGCGACGGCTTCTTCTCTTGCTCATCTTCTTCCTGCAGTTTCGAAAGTGCTGATAGTTTTTCATCCTCGCCTCTGACATTGCACGATGAACTGTCTTCTTATTTTTTTAGTAATCCATATAATTTAAAAATAATTCACATAAATACACAAAGCGTTCCAAGTCACTACTCCGATCTTTTGGCTACTTTTACTACTAGCAATGCTGATACAATACTCATATCGGAAACGTTTCTAAAACCCTCTCTTCTCTCCACTCAATATCATCTTCCTGTGTTTAAACTGATTCGAAATGATCGTACCGGATAGGGGAGCGTTGAGGTGGCCATATACCTTCGAGCAGACATATCTCACACAATTGTAAGCACTCCTCTTTTTACTTTTTACTCTGGATCAGTTGAACATCTTGGCATTGAAATAATTGTACGTCACACTAAAATTCTACTTACTGTTCTTTACAGTCCTAACATGAATATCAATTATTTTAATGATCTCAACAGCTACTTTCATAATTTTTGTTCAACCTATGATCATTTTTTAATGTTGGGAGATTTTAACACATGTATGATCAAAAACAGCTCTAGATCCCGCGCTGTCAATCCTATCCTGCTACAACCTGTCTATGTTACCCCTTTCTCCTACCCATCATTTTCCTGGCTGTGATCGCTCTCTTATAGACCTTATGATAGTGTCATCACCTAACCATATAGATAAACATGGGCAACTCACTGCACCCTTCTCTTACCACGACCTTATATATTTATCTTTTCGTATACGTCTTCCCAAACAAAAACCCACCATTTATGCTTTGTCGCAAATAGAATAACATCGACATGGAGTCACTACGGCGCGATGCCAGCATCATAAACTGGTCGCCTGTGACATCTTGTGACAACATCGATGGTAAGGTTGAGCATTTCAACTCCTTGTTATTAGAATTGGTTGACCGACACGCTCCTTTAAGAAGAGTGAAAACCAGACATAATCCAGCTCCGTGGTTATCAGAATCTATAAGAGAAGCCATGTCTCTTCGAGATAAGGCTAAACACAGGTACAAACGCTCCCCCACCGAGCAACAATTGAACCACTACAAATATTTGCGTAAGCGCTGCAGCCGTCTATGTCGTGATGCCAAAAGCCGCTACTTTCATGATTCCCTTACTAATCGGAGCCCTGCAGAAGTTTGGAAATTTCTTAAGTACATTGGAATCAGTAAGTCTCCTCCCACTGGCCACAACAACTTAAATTTAGACTCACTTAATAAGCAAATTTCCAAACCTCCTGTTGTTGTTTGCCGCGCCGTTAAAGAGGAAACTTTAAAGTCCTTATCATCATATTATGCCCCCTCTGTTTATTCTCAATTTTTGCTGAAAACTGTTTCAGAAGACATTGTGAAAAGGGCTATTCTTGCTATTACATCTCCTGCTGTCGGTGAGGACAAATTGTGTTCAAGAATGATAACTTTGATTTTGCCTACATTACTACCATACTCACCCAAATTTTCTATTATTCCCTCACAACTTGTACCTTTCCCACGTCCTGGAAACTTACTTATGTAATCCCGTTACCCAAAATACCAAACCCTAATTCCCTCGCACATTTTCGCCCCATATCCATCTTACCTTTCCTTTCCAAAGTGCTCGAACAACTCTCGTTCATGAGCAACTCTCTAAGTTTCTTGCACACAATAGCCTCCTCAGCGGTTTTCAATCTGGCTTCCACCCTGACCACAGTACCACTTCGGCTCTTTTAAATATCACTGACGATATTCGATGGGCAATGGAGAATCGATCTCTGACAACACTGGTACTTCTGGACTTCAGTAGCGCGTTTACCTCTGTCGATTTCAACATCCTCAGTCGTATAAGTGACTGGGCTAATCATTTGGTTTATGTGTGAATCCTAGCAAGTCTCAAGCTATCATAATTGGTAGTCGGCATATGCGCGGCTGCATCGATTTTAGCAATTTACCCTCTGTCGTCCTGGATGATGTTCCTATTAATTTTTCTGACACTGTCAAAAACCTAGGAGTAATTGTCGATTCTTATCTTACGTGGAATGCTAACGTCAGCGAAATTAGTAGGAAGGTGCACTATTCCATCCATCAATCAAATAGTCTTCGGAGTCTTCTGCCCTTCCGGACCAGGATCGCTCTTGCTCAAACACTCATACAACCAATAATCGAATACGCAGATGTCTGTTACTTGGACATAACTGAAGAGCTATTAAATAAACTTGAACGATTACAGAATTCGTGTATTCGATTTATCTTTGGTCTTAAAAAGTTTGATCGTGTTTCTGAATACCGCGGACAACTCCGATGGCTTCCTATTCGGAACCGTAGAGATTCTCGTATCTTATCCCAACTATTTAACGTACTGTTTAACCCATCCTCCCCTCGTTACCTAAGACAGCGTTTTTCCTTCACGCACACCGATGATCCTCATTGCAGAAGGAATGAGCGTACTCTTCTCAAAATGAAACTGCATAAAACTGGCTTTTTCTTTTATTCCTTCACCATACACGCAGTTAGGTGGAATGCACTTCCTTGCATAATCCGCGAATCGAAAACGTTATCCTTATTTAAAAAGCGAGTAAGAGAACATTACCTCTCTCGAGTAAGTATATTAGCTTTCGTTCTTGTTTTTGTAACCCCGTAGTATTATTATAATCTTATGTTCATTTCTTTGAATCATTTGTCAAGTATTCTGTAATTAGTTTGCATATATTTATATATCATAGATATTCTATTTATATGTAGATAAGTAGTTTATATTTATATTTAATACAATATGTAAGCATATTAGCATTTG
Source organism: Marasmarcha lunaedactyla (assembly GCA_923062675.1). Lineage (NCBI taxonomy): Eukaryota > Metazoa > Arthropoda > Insecta > Lepidoptera > Pterophoridae > Marasmarcha > Marasmarcha lunaedactyla. Next base: position 7,197,152 of record OV281344.1, read on the forward strand.
TTTATAGTATATATCTTATGTATATATAATTTAGTACACATTATATTTGCTATTATTCACACTCTCCAGTCTCAGTACTGTTGGAAGAGATTTCTTTTAGAAATAAGCAGTACATTTGTACATGATTTGGTAACTACTATTTATACTGTAATTAAAACCTGTGTGTACATTAATTATTAAATAAATAAACAAAGTACAGATTGATCTTCGTCCTGTACTTCGCGACTTCTGCTATTTATTACGTTGAAAAAAAATGAGCTAACGTCACGGTGACATATTTGAAGAAAGTTCCGGTGATTTTTCAAGTTATCAAGTTTTTTATCGTATCAAAAACCCGTAATGCTAAATATAAATCTAAAATGCCGGTTTTATAGCGGTATTGTGATAGTTTTAGGAAAACATAAGGTTTGGGAGTCAAGTTATCAGTGTGCTTATTGGATACTTACCGGTAATTATTATAGTAATCCCTTTTTTTCATACGTGACTTGTATCAAATACTATACAAAAATAAATATTTAAACAAAATTAGATAATAAGTTTTCAGATATTTCTTAAAAATGAGTATCAGAGTAATAAAATATAATTTATGCCTGTTATCTAATCACTCGACCTCCTGGTGCTGGCTATTGATTGTGTAATAATAATAACAATATTACGAAAATGAAAATGTGTAATAATATTATTAAGCAAAGGATTACAACCTCTTTGCTATCGCATTAAAACATCAAACTTTTTACACATACTAACTGCAAACTATGACTGAACTTGTTTGCACCCGAAGAAGCATTAGCGATAAATCGGCAAAGTTGACACTTCTAGAACCCGGCAAAATATTGAAGTTGTCGCGGAGTTCTATTCAAGGGGAAGATTATGGTTATTTAGTAGATTGTGTGGACGATTTTTAGTTCAGCCCCGTAAATTTACGTTAAATTGTCAAACAAAGGCATTTACATGCAAACAATTACAAATAAATTTTATTTTGTCGTGCTATAAACTTTTGAAGTATACTATACTGGCCGGCAATACCCAGAATCAGAATCTGCAAGTTTTTCTGAGATTGAAATGAATTAGAGAATGCGGTCATCATATTTTGCATACTGAACTCTCTTTGGCACTACCACTAAAAGCATGCTATACCTCACTGTTTGACACCTTCGTGGTTCCCAAATACAAAATCTATCTAAAAACTTAAGCGAAACGGTAAATGCACCCCAACATTGTTTTCCGATATGCCAGCAGCCTTCTACTGATCTGGAATTTACGAATATATATCCGGATTATATACGCAATCCATTTAATTACCAATGTACTCGTAATACCACTGTGGCAGGATTAAAGTCGAACCAGATTAAGGTTCTTTAGTCAAATAATTTATTTGGCAGTTTGAGAATACTTTTTGATTATTAATGTAAAGCGTATTGTATAATTCTGTTTGTTTTAAAACGCAAGTATAGGAGGGATGAAAAAATTACAATAGGTCAATGTTTTGTGTTCAATTATGGAATCTGTGAAATTTTTACATTATTTAATTAATGGACTGCAATGTCAATAATCTTATTTTTTACAGGACCATTAAAACTAAGAATAATTATTAAGAAACTAGAAATTTAAACGCACGTATGTAAAACCCAACAACTGGTACAGACACAAACAGACAATAATTGGAATTCAATTCAAATATTCCAGCTCTGAATGTATCCTGATACAACTGTGACATATCAGGAACAGTACCTATTTAATTAGTATAATCGACATCATTTGAGTTGAGAATGGAACACATTTTAGGTATGTTTTACACTTAAGCTTTGTGAACAAGGTAAAATGCAGCGCGTTTAGCTAGGAGTATAAATTAATGATAGGCGTTAGTTTAATCATTTAGTCTTGGTTCGATGCCACAAACTGTGACATTAACAAACAGTAAAACGCTGTGAAAAGATTTTGGCCTGCAAACCAGGCTGACTTAGACTAATACGTCTTGGCAAGCAGCAAAGTTAAATAAAGGCATGAAAATATTCATGTTCGTGGTCGAGATACAACGTAAGGCTAAAGCTTACGAGCAAACTATTTTACAGTTAATTGGGTTTTGAATTTAAAGTATTGAGTGAAGTGATTACGAGAAAATTAATGGTAATCTCTCGCTGTATTCAGAGACAATCACATTTGTGGGGCATGGACACGTTTTTTCTCGCAATATATACGAATGGACTTTAATGAGGGCTCCAATATTTATATGGGTTAAGTTGCAGCTGTTATATGAAAATATACAAATTTGGATTTGTCTATGTTGAATAACAAGAGGTTCTTAGATATTTAGGAATTTTATAAATTCTACAAAAGGCCTGTGAGTTGACAGGCCTCTAATAATACATAGAAAACGTGACAGCGGTGTGGCCAGCATATGAACGTCGAAAAAGGATTAAATTGACAATGAAAAATTCAAAAGTCATAACATTACGCTACGAATATAAATTGAAAAATAATATCAACTTGCGTTTAGAATCCCGGCTGCATATCCTTACACCTTTGTTGAACGTTTCGATATGGTAAGACGAGAAGCATTTCAGACACACAACCTGACTCCTAGCATTGTTGAAAATCTCTGCGACTATGGACAGTTCTGTTTACTGTTCCAGCTCACGCACAGGCAAGAGGAACGCCGATTATTCGTCCGGAATACCTGTACAGACGGATACGGAACTTTTGACGAAGTAAAGGTCGACGACTTCGTACTAAGGAGAGTCTAAGACAACCATATAGGAGACACGCGCAGTTGTGTGATGTGATGCGATTGTGTGATGTTTGTGACCATTTTGAATATTTATGAAATTACGTGTGAAATTAGTATTTTTTTTATGAACTACGATTAAGAACTAAGAGGCGTGTTTGCATTAAATGTTCCATGTAGGATTCTGAATACACATAATGAGATAAGTACGTAGTCGATTGATAAGATAAAATAATAATTCTTCATAGCAAGTGGTACTTTATGCTACAGACCAAGTATTGTCAAATAGGGTGATCATAAGGTTGGTGTTTTTGCTATTTCAAATTGTTATCAATAAACTTTAATCGTTTGCTTCTAGAGTTAATGCAATAAATTTGTCTTAAAATGCTGCTATAGAAACAAAAATTTCTGCTTTTTACTTATGTTTCACCCTGTATACTAAAAAAAATATAGGACGGAAACAGTGGCACGTCAAATCTTACCTTCAGGAAGCCATTACTGTGCCCGATTGATTATCCTAGCTGTAATTAAGTTTACGAAATATGATTTATAAACATATCACATCAAACGATCGATCATAATTTTCACTCCACATTCCTGAACGGAGTGTGATCTTTTTGACTTACCCTTTTGATTTAAGTATTCAGAAATATATTTTTCCAAGAATCTAATTACCCACCTTTATAATTAAAGTTATCTATGTGTATTACCACTGAACCTTTTGGGAGTTGATATTGCTCTCATTGTCATGTTTATCGTACAGATATTTCCAAAGATTAAGTGGTTGTTATATACAGATGTAATAATAACTTCTGAGTATTCATTTTGGTGAATCATTTGACAAACACACAAACAATGTTCACATATCTATGCAGAAAAACCGCGTTTCTACGTGTGACCAACTTTGTATGATGTACCTAGAATAATGTCCATATCCATATCGACGAAAAGATGACAACAGATAAACTTTGACGTAAAACTAAATTAACATCACAAAAATGTTAAAAAAAGTGAAACGAAGCTGTACCTACCTGTAATTGAGCTACGCCACGTGACTCTCAACTAATCCACGAGGCCGTCAATTACAAAGTGCTATTTGCAACAATATTATACGTCAAGCAATTCACTTCGCTTCAGTTATCTCTACCAAATATTCGGTCAGTTTGCTTTTATGGTATGACCCAACTAACACTTATATTTGTGTGAAGTTTGATATCAAACACGAATGGGATTTCCAAAACATTAAGTATATTCAACCAAGAATCTTTATTGAACTAAAGAATTGTAGGGCTTTATATCTCGATCAAATTTTTAGACTGAATTGACACACATACAGACACTGTGTTTCCCATAACACACTGTCAAGCCGATTCCAGACGAGACAAAATAAAATTAAAACTACCAAAATTCGCTATACATACAAGGGGGTTCAACAAATAGGTATGGTGTCATCACTACCCTCGAATATGGTTAAGGTGGGCGATGGCTGGATCCCGCGTTAACTCGTGAACGGGTGCCGTTTGAGGGTGTTCGTCGTTTGGATACTTGGGGGTGTAGCGTAGTTTCAATAAAACACAAAATTCTCTTCTGTGTTTATTTTTTCGGTAAAATTTAAAATATACAAAAATGCCAACAATTTTGGCTACGCACACTCGTGAACGTAAAAAATAAATATAGGTTTCTTAAAAAGAACTTTGATTATCGATAATAAAATATCTTAACTATGTAATTTGGAATAATAAACTCGGAAAATAATAAATAAATAGATTCAAGTTGCTTTGATGGATAATTTTTCGTGACTGACTTGTCAAATCAAAACATTGCCGTTCTCCGACACTACGTAATTCCTAGTTTAAAATTACGTCGGGAACAACAAAAAAATAAAATTTACTGACAAAAAGAGGTCGAAATAGACAACCGTCACAATACCCCGGGGGCCGGGAAAAAAAAAAAATCTGAAAGATTTTTTTTAGTAAAATTTCAAATTCAACCAAATCAAAATAAACCGCATATACATATCGAATTTTAATATTTAATCTGCTAAATGAAAGAACAATCAAAAAAAAAAAATAATTAAAAGCAAAATGAAAATTAATATTAACATCCTATAGAAGAATTTTTCTGAAAAAAACATCCTGTATATATGAAAAAAAAAAAATAATACTGATATAATGCTTATCAACAAGTTATTTAATAGAAAAAGAAAACAAAACAGACGAGAGAGAGAAAAAAAAAAAAATCCTAAATAATTATCTTAAATTACATGGTTCATGAATGATAGAATTTTAACATGTTCCTGGAATATACAATGTTAATATACATCGTTCAACTCCATCAACGTACATTATAATTACAACATACATTCTCTATCATACTAGTCTTATTCCAACTACTGGAAATAAAACGTCATGCAGTTAGAGTTGCTTATGAGGAATCGTATCCTAAATAAGTCAACTCAATAGAGTTGAACGCAACGGCAAAAGGCTTTAATAGTTGCCATCCGCTGAAAATATTAATAGCTTATGGCTTCTTTAACGTGTCGCTAACTCCCGCACGGTGATTACTATAAACAAGTTTTAGTTAAAGACTGAAATAAATATGCCGGAAAGAAAAGAAAATCATAGCCAGTCGTGAAACATTGACTTTTAAATAAAATCCAAGGGTCTTTTGTGAAGTAATTAAAATATTTATGTAATAAACATATGAAAATAATTCTCACAGGAAAGTGATTCAAGTGTATAAATAATACACATAGGTATGGTTTAGTTTAACGAGTTACCTTAATAAACGCTCGTGCAGAAGGCTTAATTTTACAAGTTGCAAACCGCTTGAAAAAAAAAAAAATTGAGAAGAAAAAATTAGAATTGCAAATATTAAATAAATTACACAAAAAGTTAACCTAATACTACGATGATGATAATTAATTATAAGTTTTGACCAACGTCAATGTTAATGGTATAGCCAAACGATAATGAGGTGCATAGAGAAAAAAAATAAGACAAAAAGAATCGGCTTATGCTCGCCGTGAGATAATGAGCAATAATTATATATGAATTCATATAAAGTAATTGGTAACAACCAATCTAGTCACTCAAAGAAGAAGTTAAACGCGGTAGAGGTTTAATGTCTCTGATATGCCAACGACCTAATGGGTTATTATTCATATCCACTAAATCATAAATTAATGGTGAAACTTTATTTGAAACTTTACATTTAATAAATTTGGGTGCAAACTTAACACAAAAATGTTTTTTAGAGGAACTTATTACATGGTTTCGCCTCCAAACAATATCACCGTTATTAAATTCTAAATTCTGATGATGTTTGTTATAATAAGTTGCATTATATTGATGTGCATTAAATAACCGTTTCTGTACTTCGGAAAAGATAGGTATTAATTGTCCTATGTTTTCAGCATATACATCCCTAGAACTGAAAATTAGTTCATCTCTGGAATCTTTATTTTTGTAGATAGATCCACATGTAACAGCTTCTCTACCAAATACTAAAAATGATGGAGTGAATTTTGTGGTTTCATTAACCGCAGTATTAATAGCAAACTGTATTTTGTTTATATAGGTATCCCAAGTTCTGTGATCTTTATCTATAAAAGCTGCAATCGCCGTTACAATAGTTTTATTGTAACGCTCAACGGTGTTAACCTGTGGACAGTAACGTGGGGTGTAATGTATTTTTGGTATGTTGTAAAATTTAAATAATTCAGATAATTCTGTACTTATCATTTGAGGACCATTATCTAATATAATAGTTTCTGGAGCTCCATAAACCATAAAAACTAAATTGTCCAATATATGGCGAATAATAGAAGCGGTTGCATGTTTTATTGGAAATAACAAACAATATTTGGAAAAACAACAAGTAACTACAAATAGAAATCTATTCTGCTTACGTGAAGTAGGAAGTGGACCTATCAAATCTATGGATAAACATTGGAAAGGGCGTGAACAATGTTTGGGTTTGCCCATTAAACCAATTAAGTTTTGATTTTGGTGCTTGGTAGCTAAACAAGTCTCGCACTTAGCAATAAACATGGCTACGTCTTTATACATGCCAGGCCAAAAATAGAGATTTTTAATTCTATGGTATGTTTTAAAAATACCAAAATGTGCCGTTTGGGGAGTAGAATGATTTTGTGTAATAACAGATTCCCTAAATTCTAATGGTATTACTTGTTTCCAATTAAATTCAGAGTTAAATAATGTGTTAGATCTACAAAATCTAAACAATTTATTATTATGAATCATGTAATCCGGAGTACTAGAAGGAAATGATAAACATTTATTATAAATTGCTAAATACCAAGTGTCTTTAGTTTGAGAAGTAGAAAAATTAATTAAATCAATTGGTTTTATACGTGATAAAGTATCTGGTACGACATGATCTGAGCCTTTTTTGTGTTTAATTACGAAATTAAACATAGATAAACGAATACTCCATCGAGCTAATCTGCCAGTAGGATTATTTAAATGCATAAACCATTGAAGGGCTGCGTGATCAGTATAAATTGTAAATTGTAATCCATTATCTAAATAACAACGCCAATGTTCTAGTGCTGTAATAACACTTAAAAGTTCACGTTCAGTGACTGAATAATTCTTTTGAGCGCCTGTAAGTGATTTACTCATATAAGCAATAGGTTTATCAATATTATCGACTTCCTGAGTTAACATTGCGCCAATGCCGTAGGAAGAGGCATCACAATGAACAGCAAATGGTTTAGAGAAATCTGGACATGCCAGAACTGGTGTACTAATTAAAGCTTGCTTAATAGCCTTGAAAGCAATTTCAGCTTCATCAGACCACTTAAATGGAGGTGATTTTTTGCTTGTAGAAGTTAATTTAGTTAACGGTGCTGCAAGAGTGCTTAAATTAGGTTCAAAACGTCTGTACCAGCTGGCAGTACCCAAAAAACGTTTGACCTCCTTAGCAGATTTTGGAGTTTGTATATCAAGAATAGCTTGAACTTTTTTAGGATCCGTTTTTAAACCATTTTCATTAACTACATAGCCTAAGTACTTTAATTCTTTCCGGAAAAATGAACATTTTGGAAAATTGACTGTGAGATTGGCATCTGAAAGTTTTTTAAGAATTTTAGTAAGTATATCGACATGTTGTTCAAAGGTTTGAGAAATACAGACTATATCGTCGATAAAATAGAAAACATTATTATCATTTGTAAGATCATTTAGTAGATTTTCAATGAATCTTTGTTGAGTAGCAGGTGCATTAGTTAAACCAAATGGCATAACTTTAAATTGAAACATTCCTCGGCCTGGAACATGGAATGCAGTTTTGAGTTTATCCTCTTTTTTTAAGGGAATATTCCAAAACGCTTTAGCAATGTCAATAGATGATATAAATTTAGCATCTTTAAGGTTATCTAATATATCAGAAATGAAAGGAAGTTTGTAAGCATCTTTTTTTTGTGATATCGTTTAATTTACGACTATCAATACAAAATCGCCAAGTACCATCTTTTTTAGGTGTAATAATAATTGGGTTCAGCTATGGGCTGTCACTGGGTTCAATGACATCTAATTGTAACATATCATCAACTTCTTTACAAAGAGCTTTTTGTTTCTCAGGAGAAAGTCTGTAACAGCGTTGACGAATAGGTGGATGGTCTCCAGTGTCGATGAAATGTTCGACTAAATGAGTACGACCTAAAGGTTTACATTCAGTTGAAGTCAACCTAAACTTTTCCATAATTGCATCTGCAATAATTTTTTGTGTGTCTGTTAAAGAATGGTATTCATGTAAATGAAAGTTAGAATCTGTATTAATGAGAAAAGATGAGTTTAAATTTGAAGGTTGTAATGTGATATTACTAAGAATATCCGGAGCAAGATTAAAAGTTTTCCAAAAATCAATACCCAAAATGAGTGATTCAGTGATTTCTGGGATCACATGAGCTGTAATTAACGCAAATTTATTGTTATAAAAAGTAGGAAGAGTAATAATGCCGATAGAAGAAATAGTTTGTCCGTTTGCAACATTACCTTTTATTAAACAGCTTTTTTGCATAAAAAGACCATGTTGTGATAAAATTTTATGAGAATTATTACCCAATATAGTGATAGCACTACCACTATCTAAAAGACCATTTAAAATTAAATCGTTTACTTTTATATGTAAATAAGGACGTTCAAAATCTGATGTTTTATTAAAGAGGAGAGCACAAGTGTTATAAGATTTAAAAAAAATTGTTAAAGTTTTTAACCATGTATCCCAATCTTTTTTGTCAAAATTTGATGATTTAATACCATTATTTTTGTTTATGCACTCCTCGTAATTTAGTTTTTTGAAATCGACTTATTACAATTAGGACATTTACTAGTAATAAAGTCTTTTTTTCCACAACGAAAACACACTATATTAGTGTTAGTACAGTCTTTTAATAAATGTGTATTAGATCTACAACGTGGGCAAGTGAATTTATAAAAATTCTGATTTTTATTAATTGCAGCTACAGTATTAGGTAATGGATTAGCTACAGCTGCTATGGAATTATATGTACAAGCTTTAAAAGGAAATTCAGGAATATATGGTTGATTATGTGAAAGTAGAGTATTATTATACGATTTGTTATTAGAATTTGATGTAGAAGGAATAGGAAAAGAATGATAATGATCTGGTGGTGATGATGAATAGTAGTAAGATGTATTATTAGAAACTTGGAGAATGCTCTCTGTAAATTTGCATGATTCCAAGAGGGAATTTACAGTATGTAAATCAGTAGGTGAAAGACGTAATGTAAATTCAGGTTTAAGATTTCTAACAAGAGTATTAATTTTTTCTTTTTCGGACATTGGTTCCAAGAGCTTTGAAAAAAGAGATTCCATTGTAGCAAAGTAGATGATAATTCTCTCATTATGTTTTTGTTTACGAGCATCGATTACTTTTTTTAGTTTATAATCGTAATCGGTAATTGCAAAATCGTTCAACAATGCCGATCGGAAAGATGACCAGTCATTAATAGTCGACTTTCTAGCTCTAAACCAATCAAGAGCAGATCCAGATAAAATATCATAAATATGTGAGAATAAAGATTTTTCAGAAATATTTTTTATTTGTGAAAATTCTTCAAGTTTTTGAATAAAATCCTTTGGACAACCTTCACCTTTATAAATAAATCTTTTTAAATCATTGTTAGTTCGATTTTCTGTAATTTTACTGACCTTATCAGTTAATGCTTCGAAAAAAGAAAGGGGTTGTAGATTAATATTTTGTATAGATTCTGCGGAATGATATGTGGAATGTGTTGGTGATTTTTCCAAATTTTTAAAACGTGAGTCTAATTGAGTTAAATCATTCCAACATGAATTTATTAAATCTAACTGCTCTGAAGATAAATCTGATGTAATGTCAATGAGGCCTAATCTTGTTCTTATATGAGTTAAATAAGGTGAAATTTTTTGTTTCCTAATAGGATAAGAGTTTATACAAGCTTCAACAAGTTTTAAATTTTTTTTAATGGTATTAATATCTTCTGAAAATTTTTCAGGGCTATTTTGTAAAATTTCTGTTTCAGAATCTACATTAATATTTAATAATAATGATCGTAGTTCGTCTACAGATTGCGTCGAAGAAAAATTTATATTTCTGATTTTTAGTTCATAAATTATTTCAGGTTTATTTAATTGTAAAAAATTCATTGCAAAATCAAAAAAAAATGTTAAAGTGAAACAAATTTGTTAATAGTCGTTATGCAGAATAGAGCCTTAAAAATATACGTATTTTCAAGTGATGAAAATGAATAGAAAATGTTATTTAAATAGTGAAATTACTGGGTTATAGAATGTTGTGTCTTCAGAAAATTTCTTCAAGGATATTATAACGAAAGAAACTAAAGAAACTTAAATGTCTGAATAATTTAGCAGTATTTTGATATATTATAGTAGATATATTATAGTAGATACATATATAAATATATTATAGTGAATGTTAATGATTGAAAATGGTAACAAATAAAGTTTTATGCCTGACCTCAATAATAATTATAAAAAAATTATTTTTAATGTTGCAATTCTTCTGTTCCTTTTGTTCCTTCTGTTGCAATTTCTCCTCTCTTCTCCATAAACTACGTTTGAATATTCGGGCGCCAGTATGTAGCGTAGTTTCAATAAAACACAAAATTCTCTTCTGTGTTTATTTTTTCGGTAAAATTTAAAATATACAAAAATGCCAACAATTTTGGCTACGCACACTCGTGAACGTAAAAAATAAATATAGGTTTCTTAAAAAGAACTTTGATTATCGATAATAAAATATCTTAACTATGTAATTTGGAATAATAAACTCGGAAAATAATAAATAAATAGATTCAAGTTGCTTTGATGGATAATTTTTCGTGACTGACTTGTCAAATCAAAACATTGCCGTTCTCCGACACTACGTAATTCCTAGTTTAAAATTACGTCGGGAACAACAAAAAAATAAAATTTACTGACAAAAAGAGGTCGAAATAGACAACCGTCACAGGGGGAGGGAGACTTGCCAAGCTAATGGATGCAGATAAGAATAATTTTGTGTAGGAAAAAAAATATACCCGTGAAGTTTCTTGCCAGTTCTTCTTCACGAAGGTTTTTCCGGACTGGCTGTAGAGTCATGTTTATTTGACGTCAATAAGAACAAGTAATTGTCAATGCTGGGAAATAAATATTTGAGTTTGATTTTGGCACCGGCTTGACAAGTTATGGGAATCACACTGTGTACTGGCCACAACTTAACGGTATAGACCAAAAGTACTGTTTATTTAGCTCTTTTATACGTAAATGAGAAGCAGTTGGTGTGTTTGAATTAGGATTTAAAAAAAATTTAAGTAGATAAAGAGCGTCGGTGGCGCAGTGGTAAGGAGCTCGCTTCTCGATCTAAAGGTCCTGGGTTCGATCCCCTGTAGCCAAATGTACTAATGAGTTTTTACAACTGAATTACCTAAAGGCGACTGCTTTGAAGGTGTAGGAAAACATACTTAAGAAATAAATACCAATAAATTTTTTATTTTCTTCATTCGGAATCGGGTCTACATATAATTTTTTGCTTTTACTGATTTTTTATTTAACATAATTGAACGTTTTTATATTTTACTTCTTGGTTAATTCATACATTTCCACATTTTATATAATCACGAGAATGTCGTGCTAGAGCAATATCGAACTTAGAAATAGTATAATTACAGCTAGATTTAAGTTGTATTTTAAATTATGTTGAATTATAAATCATCTCTAAGTGAATCAGTATTCACAGCGCTAGGTGCAACACTGTCAGTGTGTATTTTGTACTTAATCTCATAACATCTACAAAATGTCAGACTTTATTACACTTCAGATGCTTTCAGAATCGCAAATTAACACAAGTTTATATTATGTAGCGTTGCTCATGCAATATTCACGTCACGTGTTACACTTATATAGCACTGAATGTTAGCATATGTTAGCTAGGATATCTTCCAATTCTTAAGTCAGTTTGACGTTGGAATGCTTTATGAAAGATACGAACAGTAATTTGTGATACTAAATATACGAGGCATTATAAGTTTTGTAACAGAAATGAATAAAATTACAACAGCATTTTATTAAAAGATTTATTATTCTTGGTAATATGTTTAATCACGCTAAATAGTAGTATCAAAGTCGCTTTTTCACTTTGTCTGTTTGTTCGCTTTTTCCTTCCAAACTAAGGTACGGGTTTCAATTCAGGTTGCACAAATTTGAACATTTACGTGGGACGCTCAGTACGTTTTGAGAAAAAAAAATAAAGGCGATTGTCAGCAATTTTAAAGCCCATTTGATTTGAGAAGAGAATCGTAGAATCTGAAGTTATCTTAAAGGATCATGGGTGTTGAATAAAACACGGGTATCGAGTAACAGTTTGTATTTAAGAGTGACGTACCAAAAGACAACTTAGAACTACCTACATATATAACAATGGGTTGATCACCTTTTTTCAATTTTATCTTGTATAAAGTAAAATAAATTTAGAGTATGAAAAAAAGGCATCTGCGCAATAAGTGTAATAAATATTATGATTTCAAAATCTTGCAAAAAATTGCAAAGAGTTCATTTCTATCCAAATGTTGATCTTATGTTTGTTGGGTTTCTGTAAATACTTAATCATGCAGCATAAAGTCAGTAAATGTCCATAAACTGATATAACGGCAGGAATCACCGAAGGATCTACCAGTGGGTCACTGTTGCTCGGTGGACACTTGGACCGGTCTCATCAGGTGTCACTCCCAGCTGCCAAAATCATACCGGTGGGACACTGTTGCTCGTTGAACACTTGGACTGGTCTCATCAGGTGTCTCTCCCGGCTGCCATAATCATACCAGTGGGTCACTGGTGCTCGTTGAACACTTGGACTGGTCTCATCAGGTGTCTCTCCCGGCTGCCATAATCGTGCGAGTGGGTCACTGTTGCTCGTTGGACACTTGGACCGGTGTCATCAGGTGTCTCTCCCGGCTGCCATAATCGTGCCAGTGGGTCACTGTTGCTCGTTGAACACTTGGACTGGTCTCATCAGGTGTCTCTCCCGGCTGCCATAATCGTGCCAGTGGGTCACTCTTGCTTGTTGAACACTTGAACTGGTCTCATCAGGTGTCTCTCCCGGCTGCCATAATCATACCAGTGGGTCACTGGTGCTCGTTGAACACTTGGACTGGTCTCATCAGGTGTCTCTCCCGGCTGCCATAATCGTGCCAGTGGGTCACTGTTGGTCCTTGGAAACTTGGACTGGTCTCATCAGGTGTCTCTCCCGGCTGCCATAATCGTGCTAGTGGGTCACTGTTGCTCATTGAACACTTGGACTGGTTTCATCAGGTGTCACTCCCAGCTGCCAAAATCATACCAGTGGGACACTGTTGCTCGTTGAACACTTGGACTGGTCTCATCAGGTGTCTCTCCCGGCTGCCATAATCATACCAGTGGGTCACTGTTGCTCGTTGAACACTTGGACTGGTCTCATCAGGTGTCTCTCCCGGCTGCCATAATCGTGCCAGTGGGTCACTGTTGCTCGTTGGACACTTGGACCGGTCTCATCAGGTGTGTCTCCCGGCTGCCATAATCGTGCCAGTGGGTCACTGTTGCTCGTTGGACACTTGGACTGGTCTCATCAGGTGTCTCTCCCGGCTGCCATAATCGTGCCAGTGGGTCACTGTTGCTCGTTGGACACTTGGACTGGTCTCATCAGGTGTCTCTCCCGGCTGCCATAATCGTGCAGGGTATAGAGAACGATGGTTGTTCTTGTAAGGAAAGCTGTTTGCCTGGTTTGCGACCCTGGTTAAAATAGCTTTTAACTTAATTAAGAACAAAACAATCAGTTTCTCCAATACGTAGTTAGATTTAATATTGACATTGTGATTGTGATTAATCATAAATAGCTAAACTTTTATTTAAATGAATTGGAAATTTTATGAAGCACTAACAATTTTATAAACATTTAATAAATCATTGGTTATCAATACGGCAGTGCTGCCTTATTTTATAATAGATAATATTAAATAATTTTAATTATAATTAATTATATAGATAATAATTTATAAAAGATTTAAATCATATGTACATATATTTAGAATTAAAAATGAATAAAACACATAAACTGCTTTGCAATAATAATAATACAAACAGAAAAAGAAAAATACATTTGCATTTAGTCTTACAATATTAAGTAACAATAAACCTATTTGTGGACTAGAATAAAAAAAATTATATCGAATGTATGATAAAAGCCCCCGATAGTCTTCTGGTTGTGCTATGTGAAGAAACCTGGACTGCATTCGAATTTTCTGCCTAAACATCGTAGATATAATTGGAATATTAATGTTAATATTTAAGTATCCTATCAAGCGCGAAACCAAATGTGGGAATATCAGGGAATAAGTGGTTGCAGAGTCTCTTTGTTAAGGTCCAGCAGTACCTACTACAGTCCTAGCTATTTTGACCGTCATAATGATCATGTTTAAGTGAATGTGTTCCGGTTGAAGGGATGGAACGGGCAGTGAAACAACTGGAACAAAGGTAATTCTAATGATGTCCATGGTTGGAGATAACTCTTATCATCAGGTGAATCGCTTTTCGTTTGCCGGCTATGATATTAGTAAAAAAAATTAACACTACAATAATTAAATTAGTGTTTAGAAACGTAAACATAAACAAATACTTTGTAATATTCGCACTATTAAGTTTTACAAAAGGATACCGGGATATAAAGGAGGTAAAAATGAGCTTTATAACCATTTTCTAGAAAAGTCGGCCTTATCACTAAAAGAGTAACTTTTAGTGATAAGGCCGACTATATTGTCATTCTCTTTGTTTAGATAATTTTTTTTTGTGTTTTCATTTTCTTAAATGGTTTTGCAGTTAACTGTATTTTTATTTCATTTTTTTGTAAGAGTGTTTCTGTGGTCGTATTTTTACCTATTTATCTTAATATAATAAGATCTCGGCATTTTAAATCTACCAGTTGCCAAAGAGAATTGCATAAAGACAGGCCGGCGTGATCACTGTATCACAAAGCAATGAAACATACTCTCTGTGCACAATAAAATGTTCATTACATAAATAAGGGGGTATACGATTTGGCAGGACATGACTAACACAACAAATGTTTTTCTGTATCTAATCAAGTGAATATACTTGGCGGTCGTACGTGTCATAGTTTGGTTCTGATTGATTTAGCTACTCATAAGTAGTACAAGGACTACTTATCAATTTGTAAAAATATACATATATGTAAGGATCAAAACGAACGAAACGATCGAGAAGCGCTGGAAAAATTTTAATCGGCAGTTTTTTCTCTGTAACGGGTTGTCTAATATCAATTCCTTTAAGAAACCAAAGTAGCATCAATGCAGAGTGGTACACTACCAAATGCTGCTGCGAGCAACAAGCTACAGAACACGGGGCTCCGAGGTTTTTGCTCCTCGCACTTGCTTGCACGGTGGTTTGGAAACGTGCGACTTCTTCTTGATCCCTAAAATTAAAAACCAGCTCAAGAGGATGCGATCACTGAGTTCTAGAAGACCGTTGAAGAAAGAACCGTTGCAGACTAGAAAATGTGGAGAGATGTAAAGATGCTTTGAAAAGATGTATTTAAATAAACATAAGCTACTCGTATAGAACATTTTTGTTTTTTTCCTCAAAACTTTTTAAGTGTCCCACGTAGTTCCAAACCAGGTATATATCATGTTTGTATAACGATTAGATCGACTATCCCAACCTTTCTCTATTCAGAACGTTTTGATGCAATTATTTAAGAAGTTACATACCATTCTGTTCGGAACTATTTCAATAGATGTGACGCTTTCTCACTATGAGACGAACTCACGGACACCCACTATTTCCACTTAACAGCTCGACTAAGATTACCCTTAAACTATTTCAATAACATGACACGAAACAAAAATATCAGCGTTTCAGAACTAATTTACCGCGCTCCAAGTCATAGACTCACGTAAATTACCAAAGTGTCACAGTGAGGACGTGAGATGACGTTGTTAGTTCAGAATATACCGCTGTCAGAAAACTTCCATAACGCTAAGGTTATTGTATGTACAGCGTGTAGCACCTTTTCTTAAGTCAGGCCCTCGATTGAATAAGGAGCTCTTAGACTCTTTTTGTAAAGGTCAGGCCTCAATTTATAATACGTGATTCATTGGGCTGTGACATTTGAAACAATTCTTTTTCCCTGACTTTCAGAATGAGGGTTTTGATTTTCTAGTGTATGTTTGTATATTTCTTTGGCACGCTCTACAACCTAAATCGTTTAACAGATTATTATTATTATTTATTTTTATATGAAGCATACAAAAAAAATCTTATTCCTAAATCACAGTCAAACTGTTCAACAGTTTGACTGTGGGATCGAGTCTCATTAATTACTAACTAGTTACATACAATCTATTTTAATGTAGACATGTTTGGTGTTTTTTTATTTAAATATAAATTTATTTTTGTTGCTTTCTTGTGGTATGTCGTCAGGCAAACTGTTTAAAAAGTATGGTAATCGTTTTTATAATTTTCTGTCGCCATAACAATTATTTACTTTGGGTACTTCATATTTGCCAGACGACACCGACCTGGTACCTTGATTATGTGTTAACAACTTTAAGTGCTCGTGTATGTTATAATTTTTTCTAGCTAGCAGGTACTTATGCTTTAATCTGATAGGTAAAATGTTACAAATTTTAAATAATTTTGTATAATTTCCTTTACAATTTGCTTTAGTTCCAACATAGAAGAAAGAATACATTTATTTGCACACATAAAAAATTAAAAAGAGGTACACGTATAAGTTGAAAGCACATATAATGGTCAAGCACAGAAAAAATAAAACAGCATAAATATTACAATTAAAACAAACAATACAAATTAAAGTTGTTCAAATAAAAGTATAAACGAAAAGCAGTTAAAAATATATACTAAACAATAAAAGCAAAAAAAAGCAAACAAACAAATAAATAAAAATATGTGCAAAAAATATTATATAAACCATAAAATACAGCAAGTAATAAAACAAACAGATTATATTCAAAGGACATTAACTACATTGTATAGTGCTTGGGCTTGGACATGGACATGAAAGTATTGTAGTTATATTAATTGTTTTGAGATGTTTGTAACAACGAAATCTCATATCTGAAGGTGTTTTAGTACCAAGTTAGTTAAATAAAACAATATAAATTACTTTTAATACATTGATTTTTTAACTAAGTTTAACATTATAAGTAAGCAACAATCAGGTTTCCAAAAAGAGAAATCTACAAATACGGCAATTTTTGAATTAGTTCAGGAAGTAACAAATAACTTGAATCTAGGTAAAGAAACAATAGGAGTTTTCTTTGATATGACTCGCACCTTTGATTTTGTTTTACATGATTTGCTGCTAAAAAACTTAGAAAACTATGGTATCAATCAGGTGGACAGTATTAAATTGGTTTAGAACGTACTTATCTGATAGGCAACAATGTGTAGAAGTTCAATATATAAATAGCAGAAAAGAAATAGTGACTCACAGGTCAAATTTTAGTGACATAAGGACTGGTGTGCCACAAGGCAGTGAACTTGGGGCACTTTTATTTATTTTGTATATAAATGACCTACCTAATCTGACATCTCATAAATATTTTCTCTTTGCAGAATCTTTAATTTTGACTAAAAATCATAATAATTTCGAACATGACATAATCAATGCAATTAAATTAATAATAAAGTGGTTACCACATAATAATTTAAATATTAACATTATTAAAACGAATTTTATAAGGTTTAATATTATACAATTCTTAATAATATAAACATACATTACGGCAATTTTAAAATTAATGAAGTAGATAGCACCAAATTTCTTGGATGTCAAATTGATAAAAGTTTGAATTGGAAGCAGCACATAGACTTTGTTAATAGTAAATTAAATAGTTACGTTTATGTACTGAGTAGATTGCGGAAAACCTGTGCGCTGTCAACTGTACTCAATGCATACCACGCATACGTCGCGTCAACGTTAAGGTACGGCCTTTTAGTTTGGGGGGACTCTACAGAATTAAATAAAGCATTCATAGCACAGAAACAATGCATCCGGGCAATTTTTGGTAAAGCACCTAATGAATCCTGTAAACCCCTATTTAAGTTATCTAAGATATTAACATTGCCTTGTATGTACATTTTTGAAGCAGCCACCTTTGTTAAAAATAATGGTCATTACTTTACTCAGGCAAAGGATATAACAAGGCCAACACGACATGGAAATCGTCTAGTTTATAATGTACTGCCACGTCTAGAACTTTATAAGAGGCAGTGTTATGCCATGTGCGTAAAGATATACAACGCTGTACCTAAAGAATATAAATTGTTGCCACATATAAAATTCAAAAATATGTTTTTAAAATGGTTACTTGAAAACAATTTTTACAGTGTAAAAGAATTTCTCAGTGTCAATAATAGATAATATCTTAAATAAATTGTTAGTTATAAATATGTTTTATCAGGGAATAGGATATATAACAAAAAAAAAATTGCTTGCACTAAAAGTGGTATAATATGTATGTTCTATCTATTTAATCTTAAGACCTAAATCTGTACCTACCATATTTTAAGCAAACAAATATTTGATTTGATTTGATTAATAATTTATTGTGACAGTTAATCATTTTCGTAATTAATGAATACTCTATCGAGGAACTGGGTAGGTGGATAAACTGTCTCATATCTTGCCCAGCTCAAGTTCTCATGTAAAGAGAACAGCTCATGTAAACAAGATTCATTATTCTAAGAAATGCCAGAGTCATGGTTTGAAGCGGGACCTAAGTCCGATGGCATGCCGTGGTGTTGGGTTGAGATCTATTGAAGTTCATTATCAATTGCAAAAGTCGTCGTTAAACACCAAAAAGTAAAAAAGCACTCAGACAACAAGAGACTCACCAGCACCAACAAACACCACGCGAAATGCAAGCGAATGAGATTGACAGATTGAGAACATTAACATTGACATGAAGTATATTTTTGCCAGACTAAAACATTCCACGATAGGTTTTTTGACTTAAAGTAGGTTTTCAAGTCTTTTTACAAAGCGCCATCTGTCTCAACTTCTTAAAACCTTTGATTGTGCAACTTTTTAAATTATTAATGTTGGTACTACGTAATTATTATTAATAATCATATTATTATTTTT
The DNA here is from genome assembly GCA_923062675.1 of Marasmarcha lunaedactyla. Classification (NCBI taxonomy): domain Eukaryota; kingdom Metazoa; phylum Arthropoda; class Insecta; order Lepidoptera; family Pterophoridae; genus Marasmarcha; species Marasmarcha lunaedactyla. Next base: position 7,216,563 of record OV281344.1, read on the forward strand.
GAAATCTTTTTTTTAAATGTCATTTTTCCTTGTGTTTGTTCAAAGCCAAGCCCATAATGGTTGTTGTTATTTGTGCAAAAAGGCCAATGCTCAATGGATAAAATTGCTCTAATTGACAAAAAACCTTTCAAGAGCTGCGGTGCGTGCTACAAGTTTTCAAACTAAATCTGCTTCAGTCTTCAAAGTATAATATCTAAATAAGACGAGTTTCAAATTATATATATAAATCAAAAATAAAACAAAACTGTAAAATGAAAAACTAATATGTCACAATAGTCAATACAAGAATGAGCAAAGATTCACATGCAATTAATATATCTAGTGGAAAATAACATAATAGGCAGACAGTGAACACAATTCACGCAATGAGGTCACCAAGCCCCAACACACTATAAGAAACTTTTATATGTTTTTGAAAGCTAAATTTTGAGGTGAGGTGTTTTAGGAGGGTGAAGTAGAAAAAACGAACTGAAAAATGCTACTGGTAATGAGTACTAAAAATGTTTATGGCACTCAAGTGGCTAAAGTGCACTTCTAATACTAGACATACCATGCGAATATAAGGAACTCAACTTCTGGTATAGACACTCAGGTTCGTTGAAGTTAATTAAATCAATGCATGCAACAAAGAGGGTTTTTCATGTTTAGCATAGATGCTTTATTTGAGTATGGGGTAATATGACTACGTGGAGGAACAGTGAAGCAAAATCTGCAGCAAGCATTTTGCACCCGTTGCTTCATGCGTTGATGAACCGAAAGAATATGACTTCCATTGAAAGTGTTAGTACTCTTCTTCTTCTTTGTGAATTTTTGTGAATCTCTAATCTTTAGAGATTCACAAAGAGTGACACGAGTTCGTTCATTTAGTAAATATCTTATTTTGGATAAAACGTTTAATTTCTAAAAACAGTTTCTTAATAAATTAATTACATAAGTTTCAGAGCGCTGGCTGTCTATAATGAGGTCAAGACTTATAGCTTGGTCACACATTGAGTGTCACCATGCAAAGAAACTACTGGTCCAAAAAGTCAGTTTCAATCATCATCTTCAAGAGGGATTTATTAGTAATGCACTTCTTTTACTCGAGTTATCTATCAAGTTTAAACCCTCATTCATCCTCTGGGTAACGGTTAACGATTGAAAACTGGTCCGGAGTTTCTGAAACATATAGTTGTACGAAATCAACGTGGCAAGGATATTTGCCTGATTACTGTCTGATTTCTGACACCAAATTAGCACTGCAAATATTACAAATCAAGGGAACTAATGCAGATCCCTGTGGAACACCTCACATAACTGCTCTGGCGAATTAAAATAACTTAAGAAGAGTTCCATGACATCCTATTTCGGGGACGAAATACCCACATCTATCATTAAAGCTATTAGAAAAACTATAACCCCAGTACTTCTCCATAGTAAGGAAACTCAATAAAATAACAGGAACCTACTTTGCGTACATTTTCTTGATTGGGATTAATCATAGCTATGAAAAAAAAAGATAATTACTCGAACAGACCGTGACTCTGAGTTTTATTTCAATGATTTCAGACTAGTTAAAGATACACACGATATATTCACATGTAAACCGATAAAAATGATACAAGACCAAAATTAATACATGTAAGACCAAAATATACTTCTGAAGGTTAGTGTTTCTTGACCTTTATCGTGGAGGCCACACAAATCAGGGTAAATGAGCTCTTAGCCGCTTTCACGGAGGAAGATCAACTAAAATTTCGTCTAATTTAATTAACTTATTCGATTGGCCAAGAAATTCAGTTACTCTGAGAGGTTCACTTTGAAATTGCTTTTGGTAAATCTACAAACGGTCCGCATTGTTGAGAAACATTGCGTGCGCTCTTCAAGCAACAGTAAACCTGAACAAGTTACTTCGTATTTACTTATTTAAATCTGCGTTACATCTTCCGTGAACTAATCTTGGACCTCGACTGTGTTGTAGAGCATTTCCCGAAGAAATCTTCCCTTCATTTTGAAGTAAATAGCTGCTGACATTTACTGTTTTAATAGCTAAAAAAAGTAACGGAAACCAACGATATTGTAACACGTACGTATGATCCTTATTTCTGAACTTTAATTATATTTTTTTAAATTTTCTATATTTTGTTCCTTCTGAACTGTATGTTTTGTTAAATTTTCTTCATTTTGCTAAATATTGATGTTGTTTAATTTTTTTAATGACAGCAATGGAAGCTGCTAAACAGACCGAGCCTGTTACACACAATTCTCTCAAATATATTTTACGAAAATATATATGATTCCTGGCTAGCAAGACTTATTTCAAAACTTCGAATTGCGGTTCCAGTGGAATGTGAGCCCGGCTAATATAAGCCGATGGCTGGCCTTAGAACGGCAAGCAAGTCTAATGGAAACATCTAAAAGTCTACAACAAACTGATGCTGAAGCCGAAGTCCTCAAACTGATGCTAAAGCTGAAGTCCTCAAACTCATGCTGATGCTGAAGCTGCCTGGTTCTCATGCTGATCACGATACTGAAGGAGCCTGCAATATGATCCTGCCTTCTCCCGATGAATCCTGCAACCGAAGGAATCTGCTACCGCCGCTGCTTGCCACAGATGCGGCCTGTGCTGACCCTGCCTGCGCCAGAGCGCCAGACGGTGCCTGAGCGTTGTCACCGTCGAATCGTTCGTGGCGATTCGTTTAAGTCCGTGACAGTTTTATCAATAAAAACTATATTACGTGACCATATATCTTATCTTATATTTGTCTGTTTTTCCAGACAAATATAACCCTGGAGCTTTCAAGTGTAGAGTGAATAGGTACCTCATAGACAGGCGTGTATGATCCTCGTCTTCATCGTCACTTTCCATCAGGTGAGATGGAAGACAAACGCCTGCTAATTATTAATAAAAATAAAAAAAAATGTTTTATTACGGTATTCAATTCAAATATCCGCTGCCGAAGTAATCCAGTTACATCCGTATCGGAAACCAAATTGATTTAGGTTTATTGCCATCATTCGTGTAAAAAACTGGGAATAGCATTAATTTTATTAATTTTTTTTATTTTTGCAATGCAATGTATGAGGCAAAGTTATTGTTTCCTTGTTAAGCGTCTCAAGTCATGACAGGCGAGTTCGTTGCTCTCTCGATTCATAAAAAACAGGTATTCAGTGATAGTAGAATTTCTTTTTTTTTTTGCAATTCAACTTAAGCCTCCGGAGCTCGTTTGTCGGATATGACAAAAAATTTTTTTGGAAATTCAAGGAATACAAAAAAAATTTTTAAACTTTGTTATATTATGACTTCAGTATGATTAAAAAAGCCGACCTTAAATTATATAACTTGCGATCTATTCGATATATTCCTCAGGGTTTTCGATTAGCCTTTTTTAGTAAATATATTTAAAATGTTATTTACAAAATTGTATTGACATTCATTGCAGCAATTTAGGTTGTTACGTTTATAAAAACCTAATTTTGTTGGTGAAATTACTTATTAACAAAAGTTTCGCTTGGTTTTATGCTGGTTCAATTTCTACCTTTCAGTAATTAAGCTTTTTAACAGTAAATGAATAATTAAATAGCTTCAGTAGCTCCAGATGAAGTGCAAACCTATAAGTGAACAGTACTTTCATAATATCAAATCATAGCCCCTCGTACATATACTACTGCTAGATACATTGCTATTCATAAGCTACAAGGAATTTCAAAGGCGTTTTGAACCTGAGATTAATACCAATTGTGCAATTTTGGAAATCAGTTAACGTTGTGTCGCTTTTAGGATGAAGCCAATTGGATTCGACTGAAATCTCTCCAGTTACTTACGCAATGAGGGCTGAAAATAAAAGGAATATTGATTACTTATTGGAGAATTACATTTTAGTCTAAATATGACAGTGGTAAATAAAAAATATTTACAAATACTAAACCAAAAATAGAATACTTACCACGCAATTTGACCCATATATCCACATGACTACAAAATGTTAATCTTTCAATTAATATTAATGTGTCATTATTTAACAAAGAGATCAATTGGTTAGCAAACGTATTAGTAGCATATCACAACGTGAAAATGTAAAACGGTATAGGTGTCGTGGCCAAAACATAGAATTGCTCATTTCATGAAATGCTCGACCATTTCATGAAATGGTCGTATTTCTTGATATGGCCAACTATATACGTGATCCGGATCCGGTTAGGATGATGACGAGGCTCTCAGTGTACCCAAAACTCACATCACATGCTCAAATGGTTGACCAAGGTTACGTAGTTGCTCGGGCCTATCCCCCTCCATTGGCTACTCTGGATAGCATGGCGGAACGCGACTTGGCAGCATTGCTTTGCCCAGAGAGTGGTTATAACCCACGGTCGAAATCACCTGTAAGTATTGTTCGTTTGGCATCACCCAGGGAGCAAGGGACTCAAAGGGCTAGGCTTGCGGACGCAAACAGTTCCATCAAGTCCATCAGCTGTTTGTTCACATCGTTGATTTGTTTGAAGTTTGACGTTGCAAACGTTAAAACGTTTGCAACATTTCATGATTTGGTCATCGACGATTGGCCATATCGAAATTTTCGTAGTACTCTTGTGCAATTACCCACGAAATTGTAGGATATAGCGTAAATACGCAAGCTCTTTCAAGAATTTTCATTTTAGCGACGCACTATAATGAAGATAATATGTATAAATATTATTTAACAGGCAAAAAAAAGGTTTCACAAAACTACATGTTTTTTGATAAATCATCTAATTATACCATCCACGTACGACATTGATACGTAAACAAAGCAAATTTAAGGGCAAGTAGTTAAAAGAACCGTTCTACGATATGATCAAATAAACTTTGCCATTTCATGATGTAGCCGCACGATTAGTCGACCTTATCAACAAACGATTTCCTATCATTGATCTGGCCAAGGTCATAACCGCACATTTCATGATGTGGGCAATTCTGCGATATGGCAACAACATACATACATAGGTTAATTATATCTGTACGCATTTTTGTAGATCTGAACTGATTTACTTGAGTGTAAATAATAATATGTTGGTTGTTTAGATATTTAAAAATTAACACAGGTGAAACACAAACCCAAAGCCATATGGCCATTTATTCCTAGAACTGGAAACTGTACATCCTGTCCTTTGAACCAAATCTTAAACCTTACTTATTGATAAGTGATCAGCAAATCTGTCAATAATATAAATAAGTTTTTGCAAAAGTAGGTAAAAATTTAGCTTCTGAAATTGTAAAACCCACCTTTTCTCCCAGTTATAACAACACTATAAATGAGACAATATCATCATCATTCCCAAATTCCATGTCCATTCTTGAGACAAACAATGATGAAGTAGAACAGCTAATTTTTTACCTTAAAAATACCTCATCAACTGGTTGGGACGGAATACCCACATCTATCATTAAAGCTATTAAAAAAACTATAACCCCAGTACTACTCCATATCTTTAACTTATGCCTATCATTTGGGGTATTTCCTAAAGCCTTTAAGAAAGCTCTTATACATCCCATAAATAAGAGCAGGGACAGAGACAGAGTTAGTAACTATCAACCTATTGCTGTTTTGACCACATTTTCAAAAATTCTTGAAAACATCTTAAACAATAGACTAGTAGCATATTTGTGTAAACATAAAATTATCTACGACAGTCAATATGGCTTTAGACAAGGTAAGTCAACAGAAGATGCTGTTTTAAACCTTACAGGAACTCTCAATTATTTAGACAACAACCTCAAAACAGTTGGTATCTTTCTAGACCTGTCTTAAGCTTTTGATACGGTCTCTGTCCCCACCCTTATAACCAAGATGCAGAATATTGGTATTAGAGGCATCGCCTTAGATATATTTAAAAGCTACCCCAGTGACCATTCCCAGTGTGTAAAGATTGGAGAATCAGCACGGATGTCACATTCGGCGTTCAAGGCAACGTCCTCAGACCTACCTCTTTTTAATTTATATAAACGAGCTATGTCAATTATCCCTGTCCAACTGCGAGATCATAACATACGCAGATGATACAGTCCTACTCATACGTGGCGAAAATTGGTCTGAAACTAAACAATTTGCGGAGTCTGCTTTATTTCTCGTAATGTCCTGGCTCGCACACAACTTACTCACGCTTAATGTGGAAAAGACTAAATATATATGTTTTGCTGCGAAATCGTCATGTCTTCCACCCTTTTCTTTCTGCTTCTTTACCCTCAAGATATGTAACACAAACATAGATTACACAGGGACCCGCATCTCAGCTACTAGCAAAATTAAATATCTTGGAGTTTGGATTGACAATCTTCTTACCTGGAACGAGCATATAAAAATTACCAAAATGAGAATAAGAAAATTAATTTATTTTCAAAAAATTTAAGATCTGTTTAAGATAAAAAATCATTAAGAACAGTATATTACTCCATAGCACAGTCCATAATAAATTACTGCATTACAGCATGGAGAGGCACTGGAAAAACAAAAATGTTAAATATTGAAAGAGCTCAGAGAGCAATTTTAAAAGTTATGTTCCACAAACCTATATTTTTTCCCACATTAGAATTTTTTTATAAAGCAAAAGTACTGACGTAAGGACAATCCTTCATTCTTAACACCATACTTCGTAAATACTCACAATTACCTTTTATATCCAATACTAGAATAGGTCTAGTATACCAAACAGAAACGTATAGAACTACTTTGTTTAGTCAACATTTTAAATTCCTTGCTTCTAGAATATACAATAAAACTAATAAAGCATTAGATCTGTATTCGCGAACCGCTCGTGGCTGTAAAACTGTATCAATAAAATGGCTACTAACTCTGTCGTACGAAGACACGGAAATGTTTATTAAACCTAGGTAACGTAAAACAGCTTGCAACATATAATTACCTAGTTATACTTATTTATGCATGCACACACACAAACACGCGCACACAAACACTCACACATATACACACACACACACCCTCACAAACTCGCAAAGGTGGCTTTTATTGATGTTATAGTGAATAAAATTTTTAAGACTTTTTGTTTGTATTTTTTAGTTTTTCTCTCAATCTCAATATGGAGATTGGCGTTAATGTCTACGACACAATTTGAAACTAAATGTAGGTATTATCGATCTTGTCAACTTTTGTCTGTGAATTATTTCAAATAAAGATTTTTCTATTTTGTATTTTTTCTATTTTCAATATACATATGTTACAATTGTAAATCAGTACAAAATCACGATTTATTTCAAAAAAATATTTTTAAACTTTTACCCCTCATTCCACATTCTTAAACATATTTGAATCTGTTTGATCTATCTCACCCTTCGATTTATTTATTAACATAGGTTTACCCTTGAACGTTTTGGAACTGCTAATGTTCTCACCAACATGTTAATGCTGTAAACGTCGTAGGACATTCAAGTGGTTGTTCGCGGTTTATACACAGGAACTGTCATGTGTGTTCGTGACAAAAACTTACTGATTGTATTTGCACATCAAAGCGAAGAGAACACGGTTTTCAACCAGATATCGATGATCATTATTAATATGTTTTTATCTTTCGTACTTTCGATGCACATGATAACAGGGGCTTACGCAGTAAATCATATCGAAACGGTATTTGCTTTGCTTGCCGTTGTGCGTGTATTTTTGAAACAAAAAGGCGTGAAGAAAGAGGGAATTAAGTTTGCTTAGAATTGTTAATTTTTTTATTGAATAGGCAGGTAGTTGTTTTGTCTATTTTTGAATCGTAATCATTGAAGACAAGCCAGACTTTAATTGACTGAACCGAAAACTTTGATGCTTGACCTTGAATAATTTTTAAGCAAAAATGGGATCTTTCGGTGTTTTATTTATAAAAAAGTGTACCCCAGGGCTGTACCAAAATTCAGCATGTTGGGAATTTATGTAAACTGACCACTATTTTTCTGGCTGATTTAACGGGACTATATCAGGACATACGAATATAAACTGCATAGTTATTTATTTTTTATATTAAAAGAACTATAATGAAAGTAAATAAACCATAAACTAAGATTATTTCATTTACGTCAGTACCTTACAAAATATCATTAAATTTTCAATTCTATATATCGATTCAATATTTAGTTCTAAAATATCGATAGTAGATTTGATACTCGTTGTGCAACCCTGAAAATGGACGCAATTTTATGTTTTTTTTTTCAAGTTTAGGTATGCACGTTTTTTTCGTAACTAGGGCTTGTCCATTGGTTGAGGTCAATGGCCCAACGTCGCTCTGAGCGATCTGTCCAAATTGACTCATGACGTTTCTTTTGTTGATGTTTTTATGGGTGCGTTCCGATTGCCTCTCACAGCGCTATTAGTGCTAAAACTGCTCATAACCGTGAACCACTTTAAGCGAGAAGATGGCGGCGGCGTTTGTCGTGAACACACTCACAGGCATTCGCACTGGGTATATTAGCGCTCTGAGCGACATAATCGGTAATCAGAACGCACCTATTTATGCGATTAAAAATTTTAGATTAAGAAGATTGATTATTAATTTATTTTGTAAAAAAATTTAAAAATGACTTCTGTTTCAGTATGGTCTAAGATCTTAATGAAGTTATAACTTTTGATTTAAGCGAGGAACAATTACAATGTCGGCGCGCTATTTACGGTTTGTATTGTACACTGGGAGTGGCATTTGGAGCGCACGCCATATATGGCTGTCACAAATGTCAGCAGCAAAAATTTGAATGAAACAGCTGTAATATTCCAACGGCTTACACTTGCTACGATATTAATTATTTTATATGGATTTCAATGTCTTTATCTTTTATATGGTTTAAAGTAAATACAAAAAATGAATTTCAAAACGAATCAGACACTGCAGCGGGATCGTAAGTTTCAAAAACTTATTTTTCAAGTAGGTCAGTAAACTTATAGGTACAATTGGTTTACTATAATAAAATTGTAACTGCCTGCAGGGTTTCTTAAATTATCGTTGAAGAAGAACAAGTTGAAATCGGCTGTCACACAAGGTTAAGTTTGCGCGCGAGTTGAACCATCTACATATGTAGAGATGTGTGTGACATATGTTGTACTTACGAGCTTTTATTATTTTTTAAAGATTCACATGCGAGGCCAAATAAATGGCATTTTAGTCCTTCTAGCTAAGATGGTTATATATTGCATAAATTAAATTGATTACAACAAATAGGCAGTGATAAGGAAAGAATAAATAACACTTTTTATGTGAGAAATATAGCAGTGACAAAATTGATACATATTAGTTATAAGTCAAAACAAACTTAAAATTTAGATACAATTAATTCCTTAAGAATGACTTAATATTGTTAAAACATAATCCTACTACAGGGATAAGAGCTTGAGGATGAGCTAAGGGGATGGTTTCAGGCAATTGTCTACCTTGGGTTGGCTGACCTAACACGTACCTTCAAAATACCTTCGCAGGTATCTATGTTACCTCATGACGTTTTCCTTTACCGAAAGAGCAGTCGGCGTTATGTACTCAAGTGCTAAAATCTCAATATTGGTACATTTGGCAGTCGACTTCAAATACTCTAAATTACGAAAAAAATCACGGTATGCCAAATCGTGACATAAAAAATAAACTGATACCTATTTTGTGTGTTATGTATGTTGTGTGTATTTATCTGATATAAAATGCGAAAGGAACTTCCAATACCTTGTTTATTATCAACCAAAAATCTTTTACCAGAACTATTTTAACGCTTGATACCTTATTTAGTTTTTGCTTATTGATGCAAATTATAAAAACAAAGTTTAAGGGAAAAAATATATTGATGAATGGTTAACACAAAACACTGTATATTTGAGCTCTTTTTAAACCTATTTGACTAACATTTGTCTTAAGTTAATGTGGCTACATTGCGTACTAGGCAATCAGAGCAACGTGCGCGCTTACAGCGAAGTACTTGGAACTGAATGCCGGGCGGTTTTATTTTTATCAAATATTTTATCTTCACATATTTGACTTCGCCACCCGGCTGTTCCGGTTACTGCCAGATAGAATATGCAGATAGGCTCTTTAAGGCGAGTAAACCTCACAAAAGTGCGCGCGTTTTAAGATTGGAAAGAGCAAAACAGTTATACTGTTTTGGTAAAGAGAGTAATGTGTCAGAATTTGTAAGACGATAATTCATTTTACTACACGATGTCCTTAATGGTATTCTCAGCATTTAGATTTGAAAGTCGCTTATAACCTTAATATGAGTTCATTAAATTATTAACATCATTACGAATCACGCAGAGATCTGTAAAGTTAAATGAAATCTATCTGCTTCGAATAAGCTTCCAAAGTTATTTTCTAATCTTTTTCAACCTCAAAGTTTCGAGTTTGATAAACAATTTAATTTAAAAAAGGAACACTTTAATTATTTTCTTGGAAATGTTTTTGATATCTAAGTGCTTAAAAGTTGATCAACAATCAGTAATTCAGCCCAAACATTGATCGTCAACATAAAAATCCGCTGATATAATTTTAGAACATTCTAAACATAAACAAATAGAAAACCTTTTTCATAATTATTTCTACGAAACCTATGTAATGATTGTTGGTTGGAGTAATATTACTACTCTTTGTTGGTTTGTTTTATACCCACTGACTTATTTGCAATAAAATTAATATAAATTTTTATAAGATCTATATCAATTTCTAAAAATTATAAATAGCTGAATACGTACCCTTAAAAAAATCCTAAGTAAGTTATTCATAAACGCCGACGAACATTGTATCGGTTAGTGGTTACGGATTACGAAGTTTTTCCCGGTTGCTTTCATATATTTTTTTTGATTTAATAATTTGTAAACATATAACATCACACATATTATAATAATAATCTCCAGACAAACACACCAACTGTTTAGCCCCAAAGTAATCAGAGCTAGATTTATGCAAACTAGGGCGGGGGGGTCCCGGAATAAATACAGGACCCGAACAAACACCAGTGTTCATCACACAAACGCATGCCCCGATTAGGACTCGAACCCACTACGCCACATGGCCGTTAGAAGATAGTAATAGAAGAAAGTAGGTATATTGATACATATCTGCTCGGGGGAGGGGGGATCATACTGTACATTAAACTTACTATACGTATGGTACATAATATTGAATAAAAATATTAATGAAATGCACCCATTTGGCTGCTTTAAGCTGCTTCTCATCGACACTGAGTTGCTGGAAATTTTCTACGACGGCTGTATAGATTATTATAGTACAGAACGTGTATTTGTGTTATACATATATTAATATATAATTAAATTAATGTATTAAAATTGCATTGTTACTGCATTGAGAATCATTTATTAATAAGTTCGTTCACTTAACTTAGATTACGAAACTAAAAACTTAACGTATACGAGTAATCCAACATTCCCCAGTTGTCATGGTCTCCGTCACAAACTGCAGCTTTGTAAGCTCACCAAAGATGCCGAGTTTGGCGCAGACTGAACTTTACGAATTTTAGAAGGGTTGCACTCTTTGAATCCAGAATATCGATACCTAGGTACGTTGCAGACGAACTCTATCTAGAAAACTTTTAATGTTGTTCTGTATCAAACATAGTATTAGATCTTTCTGCAAGCATGCAGATAATGTATTTTCTGATTGTTATTTTCTGAGTACTACGGGCATGAGGGTATTTTATTCATGTAAAATTTAGTATAATATTTACTTAGTCTCAGTGACTTCACCAATAATATATCTTGATTTGTTTTCATAATTTGTCATATAACTTAGCTTGTTAGTTGTAATTCATTCGAGATGTTTTAGATAGTTTTAGAAGCATCTTGCTCCTAGGTTTAAAAATATGCATATTTGTTTGAGTATTAAATTTAAATCGTTTGTATGCTTAAAACCCTATTTATTATTCATTTCTTTGTAGATCCGGTAAGGAATAAAATTTCACACACAATAAACTTAGCATCTATAAAATCGTATTCAAATTTCATATCGCTCGGTCCTATAATTATAGTATTTCAATAAGAACGTAAGATACTTTTAGAAATCACCACAAGGAAAGTAATTCAAATACTGGAGGTAGCAAGTGTTAAGCAACATTCCTTCAAAAGGTCAAAAATTACAAAAACCATTGTTTTGGGTTCTGTTCCGTTAATAAAGCTTACCCATTTACTTTTTGTAAACATCTTCCTTGTACAGTTTTCGAACCATTACAGTATAGATAGAGTTAATACAGGTATATAGATAATAAAAAATATAAATCTAAAATGAGATTTTTTCTTATTTACGTAGAATAATTAAAACTAAAGTTTGTCAATAATATTTTACGATACTTAATGAAACTCATAATTTTCCTATCGACTAGGATCATTTAAATATTGATCTACTTCATAATAACATAACATTTACCTGAGATGTCTAAATTGTGTTTGGGAATTTAGATTTTATCTTCTGTTTTGCATGTTTTCTTACTATGTATATTCTGAGTTTTGCATTAACATACAATTTATGGCAGTAAGCAAACGTTATGGACCAAAAGCTGCTTCACACCACCCCATTAGTTGGGGGAAGCTGATTTCCCTGCCCCGGGACAATTAATGATGTCATGATATAACTTATTATCGGTTATCTTTTTCATGCAAACTTTTTGAATCTGAGGGAATAATATTATATTTTAGGATGCTGGAATGCGCTTTCCCGTACCTCACCCCTTTTTCGCCTATCCAGTACCGTAGCCATCTCTCTCTATCCGTAACGTAGCTATCTCTCCAGTTTGCATGACGTCATCAAGCTAGGTTCGCAGATATTTCCGACTGGTTACCACAGTAACCACAGTATTGCAAAAAATAGGACCACTCAATTTTTACTTGCAAATGAGTATTTGACAGCATCAACAAAGACGACGTTTATGCTTTCGCCTTTTCGATGCGCTTATTAAACAGATTCATACACTGGTGATTTTGATTGTATATACTTATACTTACCAAAATAATAAGTCAAAGAAAAAAGGATAATTGTTTGTCATAGAATACAATGCTTAGATAATCTAATATTCAACTGTTATAGTGTATTTTTAAAAATATAATACAAGGCAACTAGCCTAAAATATCCTTATTATGCAAGCCCAATCCCGTAATTAAACGATACCTTTTCGTAGTAATCAACATATTAATTAATTTTAGAAGGCTGATTGTAATTTAATAGAAATGTTCTAATTAAGGCTTTTGGCTTTTGTACAAAATAAACTGTTCCAGAGCTCGTAAACTTATAAACTATATTTATAATAAATATAAATATATTTTACATTGTATGATTTGTTCAGTAAATAAAGCAATAAATTAAAGAAAGCTTATACTGTCATCATCTTAGAGAAAAAATTATCCTTGTTTTGAACTACACTTTATTTTGTTCTGACTCAATTCCATTGGCTATAAGATTGACATGATAATCATGCTGCATCGCAGTTGAAAACTTGACGAGGGAACTTCCCTCGTTAAGGGAGAAGCTTCGTCGAGGGCTTAAAAGTTATTAGAGTTCACATTTCTCAAACTTTCTGCTTCAAATAAGGGAAAGGTGGCATAAATTAAATAGAACACTGCCAAGCCAAAAGTAGTTTTATGTCATAATAATATAGTACCTATACATATTCGCTATAACATTTTTTGTGAAATCGGTGAAAATACGGAATAATTTACAAGACGTTTACCTCACCGTTTACCTTGTAAAATTATAATTTCACAGCCCCGAATAATTACGTAATTTAGTAATTGAGATCAAAGGTAAAATCATTAACAAACGTTATAGAAATATTAGAATGGTGAATTGTGAGATTTAAATATTTTATTTTGTAGAGGGATATTGCTAGCATACGTAACTCAATTAAGTTCATAAATTAAGATAAATGGAAACCTTGGTTCTCTTTGCATCTGGTCATAGAAAATCGACTTCATATTCCCTTTAATGATTACTATATTTTTAACTAATATAACATAATAAAGCTGTACTGGCTGAGGATAAGCGCAGTTATTTTGAGTAAATAACCAAGTAGATAAAACACTCTCGTGTGAAGAAAGGATGTATGTTCTGAGAATTCTTTATTTAAAAAAATGTGTTTTTAGTAAAATCCCTACGTTGATATTCAATTAAATTGAGTAGATCCCTTGTTCTGTGTCTTCCCATGCGAGAATGATATGGGATGTGAGTTTTGACGTCTTTGTACGTTTGTTATGTAACGTACGAGTAGTATGCAGTTACAAATAGATTATCTAGTACCCTAAAAAATTAAAAACTATGGCTCTAACAATATTATTTATGTAATTCTTGCATTCTTAAGTTTATTGAAGGTATATAAGGTAAGGTATACTATATAGTGTAAGTAAATAGTCTAAGTAGTATAAGTAGAAAGTATATAGTATAAGTATATTAATATAATATTAATAACTAATATTATAAGAAGTATGTATTAATAATATATATATTAATAATAGTTCGCTTCGTTCTCCAATAATAAGTAAGAAGTAACGAATGGATATCAATATGTTGCTATGGATATATAGCTGTTTCACTAAACAAACGATTAGAAGTAATATTTTCAGGTTTTGCAGTAATTTGTTAATACGTATTCATCTGGAAATCTAAACATTGCTTTCGCTGAAGTATCTTATTATTTTAATACCTACTTAAATAAAAATAAAAAATTATATCAAAATTTAAGAAGTCGTAAAGGTTACCAACAGGTCATGCGATATTAATTTAAAAACCCTTCTGCCGGATGTCATGCGAATTACAGGGGTACGTAAAGTGAAAACATTTCTTGTTACTCACGACGGGACCGCGGTGGCTGTATTTGCTTGAAGAAATAACCTCGCAAAACTTATTTGAGCGGTAGCATGTTATAGGAGAATTGGATAAAAACATAAAACCATGAAGCAGTACCTGCCTTCAATTAACCATTCTGTAAATAACATAAAAGTAAGTAGCGATAATAATTTTTAAATCTGTTTTCGATTCTATCACAGAAGCTAAAGAAATATACAACCTTTTACAATAATATTAATAATCCGCAGACTAATATGATGTGGAGGTAATCTACTAAAAATATATTTAGGTATATCAATGTATAACAATAAATATCACAAATGGTCTTAAATCACTATTCCATCAATTGTCACTTCATCCATGCGACGGCTAAAAACATGATATCAAATATTAAATTTAGAATTTTACAAAGCTAAAAAATTCTCATATGTCGTTATGTTTAAAGAAAACCTTTCTACACCGCTACTGCTCCGAACTCGCGCCACATAATTACCACCACAAAGACGACATTTCTGCTTTCGTCCGCGCTTTGAGCACCACAATGTGTAACCTATTAATGAACAGTAATCCGGTTTCGCTAAGTTTATTAAAATAAACAGAATAAAAGTCTTTTCGTATGTATATTGTATACACGTTGTGGTTTTCTTCTTAGGTAAATTAAATTACTAGAATTGGTGTAAGACTTATTTGCGCAAGACAAAGAAAAATAATAAGGTTTAAACCTATATAGCTATATCTTTATCTCTATCTCTTTTAAGTAAACTTTTGCAGGCTAAATTTCTGTTTTTTAAATCCGTTTCTAATTCAATTTATAAAAAGTAATATGTAACAGCGACATGTTGAATATTCAGATCAAAAAGGATATACAAAGTTTTATTTTGTAGTCAGTATCGTTAAACTTACATATTAAGTACATTTCCTCATTGTGGAACCCGCTTTATAACTGAAGCGATCCATGCACCTGCAGTAACTGGTAATTTCTAACAAAGGCTACTTTGTACAGCACAGCTGTTTGCATCCTCCGGCCATGTTGCTCGCAAAGCTTACACAGGAAATAGTTTGTTTATTTTCTGAATTGGAAAAAGTCATCCTGTTTGAGCTTTGCTACATTTATTTTCTTAGGATATTTTCTTAGGATAGAAGGGACAGATAGAGCAATAAAGTATCATTACTTCAAAACCAATGTCAATTACGATTTCAAGAATCTTGTCCGGTAAATCAGTGTGTATCGAAACAAAATCAGATTCAACATCATAAACCAGTTGCAACTTTATTACAATTACAACAACAACAATTACACTTTTCTATAACATCTATTGCTAGGTACTCGCTCGTAAAAAATGTTCCTAAATTTATTTTAAGAAAATAATTTAACTCTCTGAATTTGACGTTGTCTAATAGCATCATCTTCTCAATTCTCTTAGGTAAAACTGTCGTGTCAATGTTTGCAACAAGAAATTTATATACCTATACAGGTAATCGGAAGTTTCATTTGACTTTAAATAATTTTAAACCTTAACTTATGTTCAAAAAGTGTTACAAGGCCACTCAGAAAGTTTTGCGAAAAAAAGTTTTTATATTTGGAACGCTGGCGAGCAAGAATTTATTTCGAAGATTTGTTAATTAAAAAGTAACAATACATTTGTCCCAAATTTAAATTTCCCTCTTAATATGTTTACCAGCATAAGAAAACTATTGCGTGTCATAGAAAAATGGATCCAGGTCTGCAACATTTTCGTGCAATGATTTTGTACGACTTCAAGTCCAACTTGAAAACTGATAAATCGTTAAATCGAGTTCAATTAGCTTTTATGAACAAGGTGCCTTCTAAAACAACTGTGTTCCGCTGGTGCAACGAGTTTAAGTGTGGTCGTTTAAATTTGAAGGATGAAGAAACAATGGTCCACTTTTGACTAATGTTATGGAAGAAAACGTGCTACAAGTGAAAAATTTTATCAAACAAGACCGGCGAATCACATACGAGGAGATTCAGCACAATATGCAGATTGGATTAGGAAGTGTTCGTGATATTCCATACAATCACCTTCGTGTAAAGAGGATTGTTTCGCGCTGGGTACCCCACAACCTCACCGACGCTCAGAAGGCCGTAGCTTAAATGAACATCTCAGAACTTCTAATATAGAGATACAAAAATGATATGCTGACTTTATAACCTCGTATTCGATTCGATTGCGATTTGGTCGAATATTACATTTTGATTCAATTACTTGTACTTATTCATTTACCTGACTCTAAAGCGAGCATTATTGTTAACACGTCGCCATGGACATTTCCGTAAGCAATGTATCTCTCCACGCAAAACTATCGCAGGGCGGCCAAGCTGCGAGTACTAACTGATTCAAGAGGAAGGTTTATGTGCATAATTTTCTAACATTTTGTGTTATTTGGCTGAAATATGATGATGTTTGTTGAATTTATCGGAAAAATTTCAGCTGACTGGGAGCTTTCAACGAAAACGCTGCCTAATCCCTTCGAGATATAACAAAACAATGCAGAGAAAAGTCTGCAATGGCATATGTCAATCTTATAAGGACAGCTTAAAATACCCATTTTAAAGTTTAAAAAGGGGTGATTGGACAACTATTTAGACAGATACGAAATTAATCGCTGTTTACGTTGCCTTTTAAATTAAATACGTTAGTTACCTTAAGAATTTCTTGGTCATCGAATTACACCCAACAATTTAAAAGCATACCTTAGGAGTTATCGCAAAATCCAAGCTGTCACGCTATGCAATAAATTGGCCCACTGTTGCTACACAAGCCGAGCAATTTCCCGCCGTAGGGGGTTTCACAGACTTTAAAGACTATTTGTTTTCTACAACGTGTTGTCTGTGGTGCCCTTATTAGATACTGAGGTCTTCGATTACATATAAAAACGTAATGTTTAGTTAATGATGAATTAAGTCAAATTACTGTCACTATCAATCAATTAATTTGTCATTGACTCCGTCCACTTTAGGCTGCTTAAGCGTTATTTTACGCGATATACTTTTTACGGATTCTCATCGTAATGTTGAAGAATATTTTTTTCCGAAGCAATCCCACTTTCAAACACGTAGTTATTTTTACAATAATTGCAGGGCAAATAAACATATTACCGTGATAAAAATATTTTAAGGCACTCGTAGGCTTTCATATAAAAAAAACAGGTAACAGCAGAAAAACGTTTAAAAAAGGCATAAAAACCAAAAATATTTTTAAAACCAAACTGACTAATATTCTCATTGATATCGAACTCGCATCACTTACATCGACGTTAGTTCTTCGACCACTTTACAAATACTGCTCGATGTGCGTCGCACGATATAGCTAAAAATCTAGCTACAGTGTGAAAAACAGCCAATGACCGTGAAGTGCACCGTTAGGATCAGAGCCATTTAATACACACTCGTTGGCTGATATTTAAAATGGTTTTCACAAAATAGTCATTCGCACTCAAACACTTCACTTTACGTCGACTACGATATTTCATTTGAAAGGGGAAAGCGTAAAGAACTCAATAATTTACACGTAATTCGGTTTACTGTATTATAAATGATTGCACTCGTTCTTAATTCTATGTATATATTAGGTCTTTACCTATGAAATTGCCGTTTTTCACGAAATAAATGAAGCGTAATTTTTTTATATATTTTTTATTTCTATTAATCAAAATAATCACCCGTGCAATCAATGCATCTTTGCCAACGCATTGGTAGCTTATTGATGCCTTTCTTGAAGAAATCAGCTGGACGGGAGGCAACAAATTCTTCAAAGGCATTTTGTACTGCCTCTCGGGTATTGAATTTTTTTCCCGCCAAGAAGTTATCCAAATTCTGGAAAAAGGAGAAGTCTGTAGGCGCAAGGTCTGGTGAGTACGGCGGATGACGGAGAACTTCCAACCCCAACTCTTGTAGCTTGGAGACCGTCTGCTGTGCAGTATGAGGTCGCGCGTTGTCGTGCAGGAGCAGTGGAGCCGAACGATTGACCAAAGCTGGTTGGAGACGTGCGAGCGTCTCCATCATTGTGTTCAGTTCTTCACAGTACACATCTGCAGTAATGCTTGTCCCGTTTGGCAAGAAGCTGTGATGAATTACACCCGCGTTAGACCACCAAACAGTGACCATCACTTTTCTAGGGGTAAGTTTTCGTTTAGGGCATTGTTTGGGTGCTGAACCAGGGTCCAACCAACTTGCTGAGCGCTTACGATTGTCAAACAGGGTCCATTTCTCGTCACAAGTAACAATGCGGTTCAGAATTCCTTCATTTGTATGCCTGCTGAGCAGTGCAAGGCACGTCTCCACGCGTACTTCGCGCTGGCGGTCATTGAGTTCGTGGGGTACCCATTTGTCAAGCTTTTTTACCTTGCCAATTTGACGCAAATGGACCAATATTGTTTTGATGCTAACGTCGAAAGCTGCTGCTAATTCAGCCGTGGATTGAGTTTCATCAGCTTCCACAATTGCCTTTAATTCGTCATTGTCGACCAAAGTTTTCGGACGACCACGGGGTTCATTTTTCAGGTCAAAATTTCCAGAACGGAAGCGGGTAAACCAATAACGGGTGGTGCGTTCGTTTGTAGTGTTCGCTCCGTAAACGTCGTTGATGTTGCGTGCCGCTTGTGCCGCTTTGCTGCCACGACGGTACTCATACTCCATAATTACTCGAATTTTTAACTTATCCATGATGACGAAAAATGTTCGAATGCGTTGAAAACAAAACACTAAATATTAAACAAATGACGTTTTTAGAAAAAGAATTAAATGTTTGTCAAATAAAATTAATTTGAAATTAGAATTATCAGTCAAAAAAAAAATATTTTCATTTGAAATGGCTAGTACGGCATAACGGCAGTTTCATAGGTAAAGACCTATTATTAGACAACACGTCAGGCCACGTAATAGTAAAACTCCCCTCGCACCTCCTCCCATAATCCCTCGTTTTTCAGAAAAAACAAAAAAATTACCTTTCAAAATTATAAACCGACCTACCTTTATATCTCGTCACTTAAGTTAACTATTCAAAATAGTTTATTAAATTATTGTGCTATTATCATTTTACGAATGAAATCGAAATGTTTTTATCCGTAATGGAATGGAATGTAATGGAAGGCAACTGATTCATAATTTTTTTTTGTGTTTCATTTAACACTGTAACTTTAAATAAATTCATGAATTCGTATATTTTACTAATGGTTTCTAAATAAGTAAAAAAAAATGGTCATAGGTTACATTAAAAAAAATTCTAGAAATTTTAGTTGAGCACATACATAATGTCCATTGCATACATTCACAAAGTGAAACTTTCTAGTCCAGATGTTGGAGACTAGAAACTAGTACACTATGAAAAAGTCTCTGCTCGTATTTGTTTCAAACGTTCAATTAAAGAGTTACTTGGTAACAATGAACTGAGATTTCTTTAATATTAAAAAAAAAAACAAAATACATTTAGGTTAGCTACAGAACTGTTTGTTTTTTAAGTAGATTTCATCTGCTATTGAATCCAGATTATAAATAAAAAAAACATTGCGTGAAAGGCTTTGCAAGTAAAGGCCATTTTTGACAAAATGTTTAAAAAATCGTCAGGGCAGTCTGCTTTCCTAATAATAGTGACTCCAACCTCAGACATTCTTTCGCATAAAGCGTTATGATTTTTCTGTTCTTAGTTATTTTTGGAGTCAGTTGCAATTTTTTTGATGTAATATTTTTGAGAATACTTGTTAAATACGTATATTGTGAATTGTCTACGAGTTTCAGTTTCGAGAATCCCTTATAAGCAACCAGCCATCTTTAGCAATAGGATTTTTTAGTTGTTTAAAATATAATATGTCTTTATGTTGATTTATTAGGTCTTTATTTAAATGAAGCGTAATTTTTTTATACATTTTTTATTTCTATTAATCAAAATAATCACCCGTGCAATCAATGCATCTTTGCCAACGCATTGGTAGCTTATTGATGCCTTTCTTGAAGAAATCAGCTGGACGGGAGGCAACAAATTCTTCAAAGGCATTTTGTACTGCCTCTCGGGTATTGAATTTTTTTCCCGCCAAGAAGTTATCCAAATTCTGGAAAAAGGAGAAGTCTGTAGGCGCAAGGTCTGGTGAGTACGGCGGATGACGGAGAACTTCCAACCCCAACTCTTGTAGCTTGGAGACCGTCTGCTGTGCAGTATGAGGTCGCGCGTTGTCGTGCAGGAGCAGTGGACCTAAACGATTGACCAAAGCTGGGTGGAGACGTGCGTGCTTCTCCATCATTGTGTTCAGTTCTTCACAGTACATATCTGCAGTAATGCTTGTCCCGTTTGGCAAGAAGCTGTGATGAATTACACCCGCGTTAGACCACCAAACAGTGACCATCTTTTTTCTAGGGGTAAGTTTTCGTTTAGGGCATTGTTTAGACCACCAAACAGTGACCATCACTTTTCTAGGGGTAAGTTTTCGTTTAGGGCATTGTTTGGGTGCTGAACCAGGGTCTAACCAACTTGCTGAGCGCTTACGATTGTCAAACAGGATCCATTTCTCGCCACAAGTAACAATGCGGTTCAGAATTCCTTCATTTGTACTTCGCGATGGCGGTCATTGAGTTCGTGGGGTACCCATTTGTCAAGCTTTTTTACCTTGCCAATTTGACGCAAATGGACCAATATTGTTTTGATGCTTAAGTCGAAAGCTGGTGCTAATTCAGCCGTGGATTGAGTTTCATCAGCTTCCACAATTGCCTTTAATTCGTCATTGTCGACCAAAGTTTTCGGACGACCACGGGGTTCATTTTTCAGGTCAAAATTTCCAGAACGGAAGCGGGTAAACCAATAACGGGTGGTGCGTTCGTTTGTAGTGTTCGCTCCGTAAACGTCGTTGATGTTGCGTGCCGCTTGTGCCGCTTTGCTGCCACGACGGTACTCATACTCCATAATTACTCGAATTTTTAACTTATCCATGATGACGAAAAATGTTCGAATGCGTTGAAAACAAAACACTAACTATTAAACAAATGACGATTTTAGAAAAAGAATTCCATGTTTGTCAAATAAAATTAATTTGAAATTAGAATTATCAGTCAAAAAAAAAATATTTTCATTTGAAATGGCCAGTACGGCAAAACGGCAGTTTCATAGGTAAAGACCTATTACATGGACTTAGGATCGAGTTTATTTCTAAATGGACTGCATTGTACTCGCTAGATATAAGGCGTAGTAACGTAAAATTGTTGAACATATCGTGGCTTTATAGTAAAACTAATAGTATTTTACATTTTACAATTAACATTAATAAGACGGCTGATTGACTTAAATCTCTCGTTTTTTTGCAAATGTGCGACTACTACGTGCCCGCCGACTGCTACTCTATACAGAAGGTACTTTTGCAGTTCAAGAATAACGATGAATATCTAAAGCGTCATTGTCACTAAAGTACGTCATACGTACGTCTTCTTATGGTAGTGTCGGATGGCGGTACTTCCCTCTAATATGGTTGAGGAGGGCGATGGCTGGATCCCGCGATAACTTAGAACTTGAAAGGGTGCCGTTTGAGGGTGTTCGTCGTTTGGATACTTGGGGGGAGGGAGACTTGCCGAGCTAACAGATGCAGATAAGAATAATTTTGTCAAAAAGACAAAAAAGACTCTGTAAATTTATTTTAAAAATGAATATACCCGTGAAGTTTCTTGCCAGTTCTTCTTCACGAAGGTTTTTCCGAATAATATACCTAAGATTATTTTGTCTTTTGAAGGGAAAAATAAAAATCCTGAACAAAAAGAGTAGTTCACTTTTGCGACTTATTATTAATTACTTCATTACTATCCAGGAAGCTAATTACCGCTGTTATTATCACACTGTTACTATAAATGCGATTATTTTTGAACGTGTGATTAACATTTTTACTGAAAAATCTGAAAATTCTGAAATACGGAACATATCGTGTCGTAACCCAAGATCTTTTTTATAACTAGATTTTTACTAAAATTCAATTAGTTCATGCTAGCGAAGACGAAGGCTTAGGATTAAAATAATTAAAATAGGTAATCACTATCGGGTAAATACACTTTCTTTTCATTTCTCAACCTAATTTCAATACTATATAGTTATATTGAATAATAAAACTAAATACTCGAATGTTGTTATGTGAACGTTGTAATGTGAACACTCTTCTTTATAAAATACTCTTTGACCCTCGTACCCCTATTTATCTCAAAGAGCGTTTTAAATTACTTGGCTCAAGCCATAGCCTCTGCCTCCGATCAGGAACAGATAACTTGCTGGAGACTCCTCTGACTCGGTCTGGATACTATCATGAGTCCTTTACTGTGAAAGCTTTGGAATCAACTGCCGTCTGATCCACTCCAAATCTAATGCCATTTTTAAAGCTAATCTACACAATTACCTTTTGGAAAAATAGTTGTTTGCACGTGTTTATATATAATGTAATTATAATATATATGATTATATATAAGTATTTTTTTATATACGTATGTATTTTGGTATTTATGCATATTTAAAAATAAATTATTTAATTTTTTTTCTTATTGGCACACTACCCCCCTCTTTCTTCTTGATTTCTGTCAACACAAAGGTTGTCTGGAAGAGGTCGCTGCTAGCGATAAGGCCGCCTTTGCCCACCCTAGTTTAATGTTTATTTTTACAATTTGACATTCACGTGCAATAAAGTGTTTTTATTATTATTATTATAGAGTAAATACCAGAACACAAACTAAACTAGAACTCGGCTACCAAAAGGGTGCTTGGTCACTACGAAAAGACGTAACAATTAGCCTCGTTTCCATTTTTGTCGAAGTTAAACCTCATTTACCACCATTCTCTGTAAGTCGGTTTTTATTTCGGCTGCCTAATTTTGTTTACGAATATAATAGGAATGTAACCAACTTTATACTTATCTATTAAAATAATAAGAGCATTTGATGATGTCTTTAGTTAAATTGCTAGCTTTTATTTTATTTATTTAACGGTTTTTGTACATACATATGAAAACAATATAAAATACCTTAAAGCCTTAATGTGTACAAAGGTACGGCTTATTTCTAAAATAAATCTCTTCCAGCCGACCTGTGAGAGGAGAGATTAGTTTATAACAAAGTACCAAGTTTTTTTATTCCTTAAATAAGTTGCCTCGATAGTTTTGCTCGCCTAAATAAATTGGTGCATTGCGTACAAGCCTGTTAGATGGTTTTAATCTTGTCATGCCCAACTTTAATAATATCTTTTATGATCGATACCAATTATCCTAAGAAAATTACTGTAGTCAAATAAATACGACTACAGTAATTCTTTGTAATAAAAGCTTCCTGTCCTCATTCTAGAAACTTCATAAAATCGATTCACAATAAATTTATAATACAAAGATAAATTATATATTATAGATATAGAAAAATTCTTTTTATGGAATTAACTTAGGAAAACTTGCAATGTTTGTTCATTAATTTAATAAAAATAATTTTGTATTAATTAAAAGAGCACTTATTTGTAATATGATGGAACACTAAACATTTTTTTTAACATCTCCTTATCGATGTTTGTAAACGTGCAGCTGGATAAATGTAAAACATAATGCGGATTGTTCGCTAGTTTGTGGGCGTCAGCTTGTATTAAAAAAATTAAAATTTCTAAGAGTTTACATGAAAAATAATATTGGTACGTATTTGTGTTATTTATAATGATTAATTTAATGTCTATGTTACTTCCTGATTGTCTTGAACCAAAAAAGATCATATTAAGACTTCATTTTCTATGGACTTATTTAGGGTAAGTATATGATTCATTTAGTCTTACGTTACTGTCAATGCTGTATAAGAACAACACTGATCTTAGACGAGGTAAATTTAAGCAAAAAAAGTATCACAAACGACAGCAAAACACGTTCCCCTGAGGTACGTATAAATGATACATTTTTTCAAGTTGGCACTTCTTACAAGCAACTTGCAAGGTTTACGAAGCCTCTGGGTGTGGTAAGGTCCTGTTTTTTCAGTTAATAAACAATTAACAAACACATCATTTGGAAAAGAAATTCCTGATAATGCTTGATTTTAAGTAAAAATATAAAAAATATTTTAAGGTTTTGAAAACAATGGCGACTGCAAACTAATTGACCAAATCTGGGAGAGAACGCCAATAGGCCACTATACAAATAAATCGTGATAAGATTAACTCCATTTTTTTACTTTATAAATAAGTATAAACGCGTGAGTTCTATGTGTTGTATAAGGTACCTCATACCACATGTTATCAAGACGAACATACAAAGATGTTAAAACTGGCACCCCTCATCACACAAAAACAGTGACAGCTCACTGGACAAGGGTTTGTTTATATTGTTTTAACGTAGGTAACCTAATATATGGACGACAATTCTGCGGAGCACGGAACAGACGACTTACCCAAGGACGTGGATGGATGCGATCAGCTGTCTGTACTAATAAAATCTGCGAAGTGTCGTTTTGTTTTAATTTACCTACTACGAGTATATGAGTCAACTAAGAAGCGCTAAAACATTTTTTTGTGTTAAACATTTTAAAATTATCTACACTGCTAACTCTTATGTTTATACATAATTAATCACATAAAAGTCTAAAACAATTAAATATTCATGTGCTATCGTTAGGTATTCTTCAAAAAGACAGTTACATTTCCTTATTCTTTTTAACTCAAGATCACTAAAAAAGATCATTCCATAATTGAAACCGATTTTAAGTTAAAATATCAATTATGCAACACAAGAACTACTTAGTACCGTCTTAGTTTTTGAAATCTACAGCACAAAATAAATAAAAAAAATCTATATAAAAGACCTCTTACAAATAAATAATGCACAAGAAACTGACGAGGGTCAGGTCCATCCATCCAGCGCCTGAGGGCCATTCAGCTCTTCAATCAAGCTATCAATCTTACAGAGTTTTAGCTTTGAGAATACCTGAGACATTTTCTTCATCATCGGACAGTCTTATCAATCATCGAGTAATTATTAAATTCTTTTTGTTCGTTTTGGTGGACTTTGATCTCAATATAAGAAGAGGTCTGAAAGATCTAGCATTCAATTTATAATACAACAGTTTAAGTCTTTACGTTGTTTCTTGTTTTCCGTAAGTTTCTGTTTTGATCTTAAGGCTTTTTACAGGAATCTATTTTTGGGTTTATCATTTATCGCAAACAAATAATTTAATGTGTGTTAGTAATATGGCGTCGAAGCATTTTATAAGTTAATTCTAAATATGCCAGCAAACTGTATAAACCTTGTGCCATACTGCCATTTATTTTACAGTATTCTGATTTCCTACTTAGTGATGAAGGGACTCAAGCTTTTTAAGTCTTTATAGTTATGTAAATGAACTTAAGTAACAGTCCATACAGTTCAAATCTGGAATAAAACGAATAGTCTACGAATAGTCTTGTACAAGCCTAAATTATAAAGCAAAAGTTGTTAACATTAAACTTGCATTTGTAATAAATAAATTTCTTTTTTAAAAGTCCTTCCCCGACGGCCTGAACATAACTGGCGCAGTCGGTAGGATCGTGGCATTTTCGGGTATCAGTCGAATAAAACTTTCCACGTACTATCGAAAGTGAACGATATCTATCGTTTCTAACCGTGATCCGAACAAGAATGTACGCAGGCGTCGGAGAAGATACATTTCGGGAATCCAGAATAAAGGAGACCTGAGGCTGACGAGACCCAGCAGGAGAAGCAAAGGAATTTCCGGTAAGCCCTTTCACTTCCGAGTTGCCGTGACCTAATTCCTGTCGTTATTTAGTGTATTTAGTTCATAAGTGTGTGTTTTGGTCTAAACGCTAATATTGCTATATAGTTTACGCAGATTTATAGGTATATTTATAAAGTGTAATATAAAAAATCTTAAAATGGCGTTATCCGATTGCGGATCTAATTTTAAGATAGTGTCGGATTTAATGCCACCCGATAGAAAGTGACGATGAAGATAGTATTATAGATTTAATGACCTCTCAGGACGCGAGGCACCCAGCATAAGTGTGTTTCATTAAAAGTCATTTAAGCGGACCTGCTATTGATAGCATTGCGTATGAAGAATGCCTTGAAAATTGGATATCAATTAAAACTGCTTTGCGTAGGAGGCTAGGCGAACCCCGCAACGAAATCCAGCTAATGCAGGAGCTAACGCGCTAGCGTAAGAATAAAAACTTAGATGTGGAAGCATTCGGTAAACGCATTCGAGAAATGTAAGACACGTTACATTCTGTGGGAGGTCACTCTGATAAGAAGTATTATGAAAGCATGGCTATAGAGCATTACGTAAATCAGTTAGAATTAAATGTTTCCTTCGGTGTTAGAATTGCAAACCCAGATGCACTAGAAGTGGCTACAGTAGCGGCACGCCAGGAGGAAGCTAGACTTGCATATTATCGCTTGCTTAATAAACAATAATGTACCCACTACGTTATATGTAAGACCAAAGGAACCACAGAAACCTTTCAATAACTTTAACCCTTATTTTAGACCAGCATTACCCATGATGCAACAGCACCCTCTGAAACTACCTTTACAGCAGCAAATGGTAAGTACTTCTTTCCAGAATAATTCATTCATGCCAGTCGATTAACCCAAGACATTCATGGGTCAACCCTTAACTACCTTGGCAGCAAAACCCGGGTAACTCCAGAAATTCAGGTAATTTCAGGAACAGTGGAAATTTCCGTGCACAAAGAAATATTCTACGCCAGCATAATGCACCGCAGAAGGTGTCCGATGTCACGATGCGATCGGTAAACAAACTTGCAATGCAGCCGTTTGCATTCCAAGAATTATGCTATACGCCAAATTATATAATTCTGCAGAGCAGTAACGAGGTTAGTGACAGTAATAATCAAGATTTTTCATTGACTAAGAACAACGAAGGCCAAACCTAGTAATGATAAGGATCCCACGATAAGGATCACCTACCCTATGTCGAAATAAAAAAATTTAACGGTAAATTTCTAATTGATACGGGGGCCTCTAGCTCAAAGATATCTCCCGAAGTAACTGAAAATACTGTTTTTGAAAATTTTGTTGAATTTGAACCTTTTGAAGTCAAAACTGCACATGCCATTACTCAACATAACCACGTAGCCAATTAACCTTTACCACATATTTTTAACACTAACATTATTCACAAATTTCTGATATTTGAGTTTGACAATATATACAAAGGTTTAATAGGTTTAGATTTATTGAAAAGTTTGTCTAGTAACATTGACTTAAAACATAAAACCCTACACACATCTACTGCCAAAATACCTATTTGTTTCGCTTATCCAGTTAGAAAAATTAGTGTTGATCCAAATTGTTCCAAAATAATTACTGTTAAAACCTATACAGACGGACAATTCGTACACGATGAATTTTATTGGAATAATGATTTAAAAACGCTTTCAGCGATAGTTTCAGTAAAATATGATTTATTTAAAACTTCTATAATTAATTTTAGTGATAAAAAGTGATTTATTTGTAATAAAGCCCAAATTAATTTAGAGCCCTATAACTTGGACTTAGAAATATCCAAGTGTAAATTAAATTCAATTACTATGGATGTTGAGTCTAAATAAGAACTAAAAAAGAAGAAAAAAGAGAAATTACTAGGTCATGTTATCAACATAGAGACTTATTTTATTTTGACAATATTCCCCTCAGTTTTACTCACATGAACATGAACTTAGGCTTAAAGATGAAACCCCAGTTTTTTTAAGGAGCTATAGGCATGCACCTCAACAACGCAGAGAAATTAAAAATGAAAATCAAGTAGATAAGTTACTTAAACAAGGAATAATAAGAGAAAGTATTTCACAATGGTCTTGCCCTGTACATATTGTCCCAAAAAACTAGACGCCTCCGGACAAGTGAAATGGAGACTTGTCATTGATTTAAGACAACTTAATGATAGGATAGTCGAAGACAAATATCCCTTACCCAACTTTCGCGACATTTTTGATAGACTAGGACGAGCGCAGCATTTCAAAACCCTTGATTTAGCCAGTGGGTACCACCAGGTTGAGATGCACCCCAATTGAAAAAACGGCATTCACAACTGAAAGAGGTCTATATTCCCGTATAGAAGCATAATTTTTTGTTCTGAACAGATTCGATCGCCGATAGTTAGAATTTATTTTGCAAACAACATAGTCGCTCCAAACCGGTTGTGTTAATTGTTCGAGTCTTTAGTAGTGTGAGTTTGGGTGAGCGTGCGGTGCCTGCGGGGGGTATTCGGCCGACGACTGGGTGGTACCCGACCAATCACAACGCGTGATTTATATCGTAATATCAACTTTTCTTAAGCGAAATATATATGACTTTCCGACAACGATTGTCGGGCCGTGGGTCGCGGCCTGATCACCACAATTACATATGTGGGAACGTGTGTTTAAGTTCCCTAAATTTTGTAACAGTATAAGAGCGCAATTAACTTACAAATCCCTTTAACCGAGCCGATTTAAACCTTGTCATTGAGACTGTGTCTTTTTAAAATGGGATTGAACCCAATGGCTTTTAGACCCCTAAGACTTAGTTTTAGAGACTTAGTTGAGCCTTGTGGACCAAACCGCGATACAAACTTCCCTGTACTAAGGGCTCGTGCACATAAACAATATACGAAGTCGCATCGTGCTGTGGCGCTGTCGAGGGAATCTACGACGAGCAAGCGACACGACATCGCAACCTGTCACGATTGCGTCGTGCGGGTGATGTGGCAGTTAATCTCGAAAAATCGACCGCACTAGACGTATTCTCCTCACGCTGATATTAAGAAAACGAATAAAGAAGAAACAGATACACAGAAGATATTGTACATCCATTTATTTCAATTATTAATAATTAGAGTTAAAAGAAATATACCGCTTTGGTCACGTCTGGGGACGACACAATTGTCTTCAACATTTCTCCAAATCGATACCAATATTGCCTTGAAAAACAAAATATTTATGTCGCGGATTAAGATATTTGGGGGGGCGTCGACATGGCGAGTCTTGATTAATTAAAATGACTTCAACGTTCAACATTGTATTACTTAACGTTTAATTTTATGTTTCACAATCACTGGATTAACCACAATCACAAATTGATGTAATGCGGTGAATTCGATACGGGAGCCCAGTTCAGAAATTGCACGCGAGTCTCAATTCCAAATAACAATTACGCTTGCTCCTAACTATACCAGTTCTAAACCATGTGGCTAGCGATGGGAAAAACGGCTTAAATTTTTGAACGTTTAAACTGTGCTTTTTTAAAAAAGCGTGCTTAAAAAATGTGCTTTTGACTTAAAACGTTTTTTTGTCATAACAGAACATAACGTTTCCACAATCGTTAAGATACTTGTTTAAACATATAAACGTAACGAAAGAAAGAAAAATAACTTGTAGGTACTAATAGATGTTTTCTGCTTGTGTTTCCAAGAATATTTTTAATAATCAATGAAATTTCCTTTGAACTTGACTTTAGGCTTAGGACTATCTGAAATTATATAATTTAATTTAATTAAATTAAAGGGCGTCTTCGTTTTGAAGTCAGAGTTTAACAAACTTTTTATGCATACAGAAGAAAATGGGTCATATGTTTAAACAACATTTTAGGTTTTGTATTTGCTGCCTACTAATTGTTTGTGTCGTTTGTCTTATTAGCAAAAATTTTACTACGTAATTATTAAGGAGTTAATTTCAATAAGAAATAAATATATTGTTGTAATAAATAATCGATTAGTTTTTGAAAAATTGTGAGCAAACAAATATCATGTAAAATGTTATTCATATTACTTTTGTGTTTGGCTTATTTTGTATAATAACGATTTGCCTATTTTCGAGGTTAATTATCTTCAGAATTTGTGATTGCGTCAACATAAAAAAAAGCTTGAGGCCCAGCCGCGAAGCTAAATGGCCATAAAATTGGTGCACTTAGAATTTTGATAAAAGAAAGCCGACCTCAAAGTGGGTTAATGATCATTGTTTTAGGTAATTAGTCTGTTTTCCGCTTCAGTTGTTTATTTTGCACTATTTTAAATTATCAAAAAGGATATTCCCTTTTGTTTGCAGTGTAAATACCTATGTTCGATAAAAAAGATACTCATCCTCAGTAGATATTTTAACAAAAGAGATCCGACCTGAAAGTAGTTGAGGACTCATTATTTTTCGCGATAAAACGCCTATGTTACTCTCCAGCCTCCCTCAACACACAAAAATTATATCAAGACATAGCTTTGCTGCGGCGTGACGTGAAAGAAGGACAAACAAACCAACAAACACACTTTCTGATTAATAATATTGGTATGATAGGTAATAGGTAGAGCTTAATTAATTTTTTAATTTTAAGGTTGGTAGTAAAATTCATAAATCTGAGTTTGTTTGTTTTGATAAATACAAGAAAATCTCCAATTATAATTTTAAACTTACTAGTTGTTCCTCTCACAAAAAAAAATAATTAAATACAATCATTTAATATAAATAGAAAGAGTTTAAAAAGAGTGATATAATAACTTTTCATACGAATAGTTAGACACTATTATTTATTATTATTTAATTATGTACTTCCTTTAATTTTACAGAACAAGACGAACATTACTTCTATTTAAAAATTTAAAAAGCATATATTTTCTTGTAGTTTAAAGGGATTACATCCGATTACAGTTATTATACGACTTCAACTTTAACTAAACATTTTATAATATCACTTTTTCAAGAAAAGTCGCTAAAACTTTTACAAATATGAACAGAAATATCCAGCGTAATCTAAACTTTTAAGTTCAATAATCCAATAATTTCTATCTTTAAAACATTACCTGCTCTTTCCAAGCAACAGTTGGTCTGAATAAGTTAAAGCACGCAGTAGATACGTTGTTACATTCCTTGGGAACTAAACTAATCTTGGAACTCGACTGTATTGTAGAAAATTTCCCGAAGGAAATTTGCCTCTCAAATTTAAAGTAAATTGCACCTGACGTTTACTATTTCAATTGTTGTATTAAATGACACCATGATATACTATGTTACACGGTATTATTTTTTACAAAACTGCAGCATTATATACCTTTTTTCTTCTTTAATGTTTTTTACAATATTGTGCATAATGTAATTTTGAAAAGCAAGCGTCATTTACAACACCACTTATATTATTTGATATTGTCATGTCTCATATTATTTGATATTTTTTAAACAAACAAAATTAGCAAATTCTATTTACTTGTGCAAGTCTTCTTTTTTTTATTCAGTTGTTGTAAATTTAATACATGATAGCTAAAATTCATAAACACAGTAGAAATCACATATCAAGTTGCAGTAAAAAAATGACATGTTGACGATCACAAAACTCAATAGAAAGTCTGTGCTCATTTATTTATATAATCCCACTTCAGAGAAATCACCCGCACCTGTGGGATCGTATCATATAATGTATAAATCATCACGCTTGTCCACTGCCTAAGCATAGCTTTGAAATAATTTCTAAGGTATGTGAGTTTCCTTTGGATGTTGTCTTTCGCCATTGGGTCAGTCGGCTGGAGGCACATAAGCTGTAAAATCTTATAGGTAGATTAGGCGGGCTTCGCCTTAACCAATGCGCCATCTAGTTTTAGTTTAAAAGTACATAACGTATTTGCAATAATTTGGATTTTTTTTTGAATAAATATTGTGTAGTCTGTGTGTGTCTAAAATATCTGTGTAGGGCTTTTTACACTTACAATCACGTTTATACTTGTCTGTCCATATCTATCTATAAAAGTTTATTTATTTTATTTTAAATAAAAGTTTATTTATTTCAACCTTTTTTTTCTTTTCGAAATGGACAGTTTATTTATGGCCCATAGCTTTCAAAATTCACCGGACTTGTAGCTTAGCGCTGACGGCGCTTAGCTGGAATTTAAACTACTCTTACATACGATATGCCTAAGGGCACCCGAGAGGGCATGGACTTTGACTTAGGACATCGTATATTGAAACTACCACTGGTTCGGAAGGATCATTTTCTTGCAAATTAGAGGGTGCAGCCTACCCATGACGAAGGTGGCTCGGTCCCGGACGCGTTTTATGTGATCCGTGACTTGACTTTTTTAGCACATGGGATCGAAGTACCAAACAGGGTGATCTGACCTAATCTTTTGGAGGGTTTCCTAGAGGTTGTCCTAGAGCAGGTTGAGAGAGAGAAGTACACTGTTGCACTGTTTTCTGGGTTGACTTCTATTCTCCATTTCCTAAACCAAGCGCCTGATGCGTTGACTGCGGATTGAAGTATGAAATGAAATGAAATATTTATTTCTCAACATTGACAATTACTTGTTCTTATTGACGTCAAATAAAACATGATTCTACCACCAGTTCGAAAAAAACCTTCGTGAAGAAGAACTGGCAAGAAACTTCACGGGTATATTTTTTTTCAAAATAAATTTACAGAGTCTCTTTATGTCTATACAAAATTATTCTTTTCTGCATCTGTTAGCCCGGCAAGTCTCCCTCCCCCCAAGTATCCAAACGACGAACACCCTCAAACGGCACCCGTTCACGAGTTAACGCGGGATCCAGCCATCGCCCTCCTCAACCATATTAGAGGGAAGTGAGCGACCCGTCACCCGACGCTACCATAAGAAGACGTACTTTAGTGACAATGACGCTTTAGATATTCATCGGGACGAAGAACTCATCGCACAAACAGACACATTACACATGCTTTGTTACAAATACTAGTACAATCCTGTTAATGAGGGAATTATACCCAAGGGCTTTTATCATCCAAATAATCGGATAGTTTATAATATGCTCTAGCACACAACTTCTCCTTTATAGTTTCTTTGAATTTGTCAACAGGAAGACCTTGGATATCCTCAGGAACCTTATTATAAAAGCGTATACATTGACCCATGAATGAGTTAGTGACTTTATGAAGCCTGCTATTATGAGCTGCCAGCATATTTCTTCCTCTTGTGTTAACATTGTGCAGATCTTTTTTTCTTTTGAACAAGGTTATGTTCTTTTTAACATACATTAAATTTTCTAAAATATATTGTGAATGGAAGGTAAGAATATTTATTTCCTTAAATTTACTTCTAAGTGACACCCTTGGACCGAGCTGATAGATTGCGCGAACAGCCCTTTTCTGCAGAATAAATATAGCATCGATGTCGGCAGCACTCCCCCACAGCAGAATACCATATGTCATGAGGCTGTGGAAGTAACCAAAATAGACTAATCGAGCAGTTGTTTCATTTGAAATTTGTCTAATTTTTTTAACAGCATATGCGGCAGAGCCAAGCCTTTTCGCTAAACCATCAACATGCGGTCCCCACTGCAGTTTGGCGTCTAAGGTTATGCCCAGAAATACAGTTGAGTTTACAGGAGTCAGTTCCTGGCTCTTAACTACAATGTTTGTGTTTACCTGTTTGACATTTGGCAATGTAAATTTAACACATTTCGTTTTTTTTTCATTGAGGAGCAAATTATTAGCTGAGAACCACTGCTCTGTGTTGGAGATGCGTTTGTTCACCGCTCGATAGTCAATTTCATGTCTTTTGATTTTAAACAAGAAGGAAGTATCGTCAGCAAACAATATGACCTCGCATTGATTCTTAACGACCGATGGCAGATCATTAATATAAACTAAAAATAGGAAAGGACCAAGAACTGAGCCCTGGGGCACACCCATTGTCACTGCCGATCCTGATGATTTTTCTCCATTTATTGCAACTTTCTGTTTTCTATTAGAAATATATGATTTAATCAAGGCAAGCGCTCGGTTTTTAATGCCGTAATGGTGTAGTTTCATGAGTAGAGTAGTATGATCCACACAGTCGAACGCCTTGGACAAGTCACAAAAGACACCAATAGCATCACACGACTCCTCCCAGGCGCTGAATACGTGTTTTATGAGCTCAACACCGGCATCGGTTGTTGAGCGACCCCGCGTGAAACCAAACTGCTTAAAATTCATTAAACTATTACCGTAAAAATGAGAAAGTAATTGATTTAAAATTAATTTTTCAAAAATCTTACTGAGCGTTGGTAGTATAGATATAGGTCTAAAATTATTAGGGTCAGACATACTACCTGCTTTGAATATTGGAATGACCTTACTCAATTTCATTAAATCAGGAAAAACACCATTATCAACACAGTCATTAAATATACTGGCTAAGTACGGGGCTATACCATCAATGACAGATTCAATAATTTTAACAGAAATCCCATCTAAATCGGCAGTATTTTTTACTTTAATGCTTTTAAATGCATTTAAAACTTGTGGAACAGTAACATGTTTAAAAATACAATCAATATTGCATGAATTTACATTTTCCGTTAGCAGTGACTGTGCAAGAGTGGAACATGAATTAATACTCGAAGTAGTTGACACAGGGATGGCTGTAAAAAAATTTTCAAATGCTTCAGCAACTTCTTTGTCAGTTGACAACACTTTATCATTAATTTTTAAATTATATTTGGTGTGTGGTTCTTTTGCTCTCCCAGTTTCCTGATTAATTATATTCCATGCAGTTTTTGAAATGTTAGTACTATATTTAATTTTATTATTAATGTAATTAGATTTAGCTACACTGCAAACTCGTTTAAATAATTTTGAATACTTTTTAACATATTCATAAAATGTCTTATTATGATTATAAGTTCTTTCACTGTACAATTCATATAATCTATTTCTACTTCTGCATATTCCCACTGTTGCCCAGTCACTAAACCTAAATAAATTATTATTTATACATATTTTCTTTTTTTTAAAAACAGAGTCATATTCATTTCTAATTATATTATGAATAGAGTTATATTGAGTAATAGGATCTGCACAGTAATCTAATTTAAATGTTTTTTCAAATACATTTTTCCTAAATGTTTCAAGCCGTCTCTCATTCATGGGTATAAAGGTAATTTCTCTTTTTAAAGTCTTTTTTAGCCCAATATCAAAAGTGGCCAACTGCCCACTATGATCTGATTGTAGTTTATTAATTACTGACTTTGTACATGGCATTAAATTTGTAAAAATGTTATCAAGACATGTGGCTGAGGTTGCTGTGATTCGCGTAGGCTCTAAGAAGAGATTTTTTAGGTTGTAACAATTAAAAAGATTCAAGAATCGTTTACTTTGTGATGTCTCTACTAATAAATCAATATTAAAATCGCCACAAATAATTATTTCTTTGTTTTTGTTATTTACTCTATGTAATACCTCATCCATAGTGCTCTCAAATACTTCAAATGGTGAGGATGGGGGTCTGTATACACTTATTATAACAATATTCCCTATCTCAATACAGGCTATTTCAACTGATTGCTCAACAGACAGACTTACAATATCAGTGCGTTCTTTGAATGTTAGGCTCTTATGAGTGATGATCATTGAGCCGCCGCAAGTTGTTTGTTCTCTGTTGAATGAACTAGCAATTACATGATTCTTATAAGAAGACATAATTTGACACTGTGTGAGCCAGTGCTCTGTGATACATAGTATATGAATATTTTCACAGTTTATGAATAGTTCGATCTGTAATTCCTTACCATCAATGCCCTGCATATTTTGATGGACTATGTTCAGAAAATTATTTTTTACATTTTTATTGCTTAAATTACTACTTAGAATACTGGTGCTAGATGTATTATCTATTGTCACTAACTTATGTTTAAATTATTTCTAATACTATGTTTTGGAATATTACATTCCAACGGGTCAAAAGTATAAAGTGACTGCTCAATAGAAGCAGCGGTTGTAGTCAACGAATTGACTGTTATGAATAAAATATATGATAGCGAGTATGCTATATGTCGTAGGTCATTACTGTACAAATTGTACCTATCATTTATCATATATGGCTTGTTAATAAATGTATTTAAATCAATAAACTGAAATTTTTCACTATGACGACATGTCATATTTTGTACATCTATATTTAGTCGATGCTTCATATTATTTTCTGAGGGGCTCTGGGTAAATGGAAATGCAAACAAAATAATTTTACTAATATTCTGCCTGCAATTCAATCTAGCAAAACATGCTGTCATTGTTTTCCTACTTAGTTGCTTACATCTGCCTACTAATATAATCAATATTGTATTAGGGTTAAATGTACGGGATGTAATTTTATCAACTATGTCATAATATGAAGCACCGGGGTAACAATAATTAGTTATTGGCCCCCCAACACACCGAGTAAGTTGCAATCCCATGTTCTTACCAAGTTCATCGCTATACATAATTATATTTAATTCACTTTTATTTGACTTCTTATCTAAGCTACTACCTGAGTTTGATTCTACATGCTTAGTGACATATGGCTCCTCAGGTTGACTGGATATTGGCAGAGGACAATCTGATGTAGTATTATTTGAATTACTTTCATAATAATTAGTAAGGGACTCAAAGCGGTCACGATTATATTTAGACAGTTCAATCAAATTGTCCATAGCTACAGTGTGTTCCTTAATTTCTTTTTGAGAAATTTCATACTTATTGGTTAGAATAAGCAGCTCTTCATGTAGTCTCTGTATTTCTACATTTAATTTCTGTATGTCACTTTCATAAGTTAACCTATTCTGCTCCAAGTTACTTTTACAGAATATCAGTTCATTCTTTAGTTTTAAACATTGATTTTTACTTGGAATATTTTGAGATAAAATGCTTTGCTTTTTGATAAATTTAGAGCTACTCTGAATAGATTGATTGAGTTTGACAATTTTCTTACTCTTAGTTTTGCTCAATTTTATGTTACCAGTATGGTGAATTTTATTGTTTTTATTATGTACCGTTCCCAAAGATTCTAATGCAGGGTCTGCATACATTGAAAGGTCACTTGTTAAATCAATTATTAAAGAGGAATCTGAAGGAACTGTAGTGACCATGTCGGGGTCACTGCAGACAAGCTCATTGAACAATGATTGGGTCTGAATTACTGTCTCCTGATTTATTTTAGACTCCAAACATGCTATTTTAGTATAGGAATTGCAAAGTTGCTTTTTAAGGTCATTGTTATGATCAAGCGTATCTTGCAAGACATTACTATCTTTGTCAAACCCATCCACTATCCCCTGAAGTTGGTCCCGTTGTTCTGAGACTTCTAAAAGCTGTGTGTGTAAGTTCACTAACTCCTGTTTCATTGATTTATTTCTATTTAATATTACTGTCATTTCTTTTTCACTATCATTCCTTTCTTCCAACAACTGCTCATTTAAAGCTTTGAATTTTTGGAGTTCTTGAAGAGTAAGATTCAATTTTTCTTCTAGTTGACGAGTTGTTGTTTGGCGAGTCATCATTTTTAAGATATTAGTTTATATGTTGATATAGCAGAAATGAACAGCTGGTTGGAATCAAGGTTATGTCCAATAACAGTGTAAACAAAGTCACTTCTATTACTTACAAGATGAAATTGAAAAGTTACCTCTAATGGTAGCCAAACTTTCTTGTTTAAACTAATAGTTTAAAACACTAGTCAGTACAATCGATGCCTATTTGATTTAAATCTTTGACTACAATGACACTGAATATAACGGTTCTCGTAACTTAGTTATGCACACTAAAAACACTGTTTGTACACTTTAAAATCTTACTGAATTTAACAAATCACTAATATAAACAAGATTTTTAGCGATGAACAAGGTTTTATTGCAATAAACAGATATAAATACAAAAAATTATAAATTATTTTATGAGAACTCGTTAGTTCACAACTTATCGGTAGTGTTGCCAAGGCAAAAAAAGTATTCTAGTTAACCCACGTAGATTCCTATCAGATGTGTAAAGCGCGGTGTCGACTGCAAAAACCGCTAGGTCTACTTTCTCCGTCCTTGGTATGTCACTAGTGTATAGTGAAAACAAAGTTGGAGAAAGCACCGAGCCTTGTGGGACACCGGCTAATACAGGTGGGGATTGAAGAGTGCACCTTCCAATCTGTAGCGAAAGCTTCGACAGTGGAGAAAGTCTCGTATGATCTGCACGACGCTGTCTGGCACGCCTAGGTAAAAGAGCTTATACAATAAGCCGTTGTGCCAGACCTTGTAGAAGGCTTTAGCCACGTCAAAGAAAAGCGCACCCGTGCCTATCGGTTTTCGACCTACGTTCCTTTGCTCCAAGATGTGCTCCATGGTGCGGTGCACCTGTTGGATGCAAGAGTGACGGGACCTAAAGCCGAGCTTTTCATCCGGTAACAGCTGCTTCGAAAGGATGACCTCTCGGAGCCTGTTCAAAATGAT
This sequence comes from Marasmarcha lunaedactyla, assembly GCA_923062675.1. Classification (NCBI taxonomy): domain Eukaryota; kingdom Metazoa; phylum Arthropoda; class Insecta; order Lepidoptera; family Pterophoridae; genus Marasmarcha; species Marasmarcha lunaedactyla. The sequence continues at coordinate 7,255,511 of OV281344.1, forward strand.
CCGTTCGTATAATTTGCCTATCGCGCTAAGCAAGCTAATAGGACGGTAGCTTGAAGGTAGATTAGCCGATTTTCCGGGTTTCCTAATACCATGACAATCGCTTCCTTCCACGTTTGCGGAAAGGAGCAGTTTGTTAGTAAGTTATTGAAAATAACTACTAACAATTGTATGAGTGCGAGTGGGAGAGCTTCCAGAAACCTGTTTGGTATTTCGTCTGAACCTGGAGCTTTCCAGAGTTTTAAGTTTTTAGATATTGTCTGTACCTCTTTCACCGTTACCGGTTGGAGGGTGTCTGTCGGTGGGTTGCCGCATTTAGTTTCGACGGTGCTATTCACAGTTTCTATGTGGAGGGCGTTCGTGCTTTCTGTACTCGATGTACATTGTTGGGCTAAGCTATCGGCTAGGGTTTCAACTTTTTTGGAGTCATCGAAGAAAGGTAATACATATTATGATAGTTTTGGAGTCTTCCCGGAAAGTAATTCATAGACTTGTTTATAAATTTATACTAATTAATTTTTATACAAAAGCAAGTAAGTAATGGAAACTGACAAGGAAATTCAGTAGGGGCATCAACCATCCATTTTATTTTTGTGACGTTAATTTTTAAAAGCTACAATTAATTTGTATACTTCTAAGACTACAATGGGTGGATAACATCCGGATTTAATAATTGAAAAAAAAAAAGTTCGTTTTGGAATTTTGATATAAAGGTTTTATTTCTCCAAAAAATATAATTAAAATAGGTAGCGAAAGGGAGATCAGAAAATCACGGTAATTTTGAAGAATAGATGACAATAATGAAAATTAACAATCGCTTTTAATTAGACGCGTTTTCACCCTAGATATCCACTTCTAGAGAGTTTTGTTCGTGAAATTATGAGTCAAGCCGCAGATTCTTTATTAGCCACGTGATCAAACTTTAATTTTATAACTAAGCAACGGGAAAATAAGATAGCCTCTAATAAACTAATTCGTCTTTTTTGCAACGTCTACTAAATATTCTGTAGTAAGCGTAGTAGTTTAATTTGAGGTTAATGTTAGGCTGTAACTATCGCATGCGCGAGCCAAGCGAGCGAAGCAAGCGTGGTGCGGCAGCACCCAGCGAAGCGCCATAATCGAAATTGTATGACAATTCAAAATTTTGTAGCAAAAACATCATCAGGCAACATATTTTTAGTGGCTGATATAGTATCGTTCAGACGCTCGCAAATTGTGGCTGACTTAGTAATTTAGAAGGCAATGTAGATTTTTAGAGCCGAATAATGCTATTAAAAAGAAAATTGTTTAATTAGCACCCGTTCTGTTCCTCTGCCAACTCCTAATCCGATGCCAGTGCTTTTTTATGTCTTGATACCTAAGTCGATGAATATTTTGAAATAAATATAACATGTGCATTATCATGTGAATTAAACACATAAAATATCATATTATACACAAATACCAAAAATAAAACTTAAAAAATTTATTACTAACCCTGAAAATGAGTAGCCCACTGTGACCATAATGGGTGAAAGAAATGAAATAGCGTTTATTGTGACTTTTCTACAAATTACAACTATTGATATAAGCTAACACGATTACAAAACATATATAAATGAAGAGAAAAAATTGACAACTCAGCATTATTACAGTTTGCTGTAATATCAACAGATCGCGCTGATTTTAAGTTATCGCCTCATACTAATCAAATTTAAACTCGTGAAAAAAAGAGGTGTGCCTGAGTGGTGAAGGGATGTGGTTCCAACATTTAGAAACTCCCTCGAAAGGCTGCAGTTGTGTGTTGTTGGATTTTCTATGATAACGTGATGCTCTGGCCGCCTAAGTATTATCTCCAGATAAACAGCTCAGTTTTGAATACAAGTATTCAGGTACTTGTTTGATCATAACGGCATGAACTAAACACGCGAATTGTAAATATCGGCTTGAGGATATATTAATCATTTTACCGTTATTTTAAATCTGTTGAAGCATTTTTTACTAGAGTATGAGGTAACGTGACCAAATCTAATTCTATCGTAATTTAAATTTATTATTTTTTTTTAAATAATATGAGACTTTTGTAGATGTGCCATGCCGATCGAGGGCCATGGTTTATTCTAAATTACCTGACGATTCCATCAATAGCAATGGTTTGGCATAAAGCTGCAGTCATCCAACCACGATACGGGATCAACGGCGTTCTAGCACCAATCATTATACCGTTCCAAAAGGATACCGATTTCCCTCCTTGTTGAACGGTTCCGGTGGCAGTTTTTTGTCTTTCAGCGTTCCCACGTCTTCTCCAGACACGGAGACGTCGGTTGTCCGGATAAGTGCTTATTCTGGACTCGTCAACGAAGAGACAATGCCGCCAAAGGTTTTCCTCGTTGTCTTCTGCATTTTGGCTTAGTCTAGCCCACTGGAATCTGCGTCGCTGTCGTTGCTGTGAGTTCAGGGATGCTCACCAGGATCTTCTCTTTCGTAATCCAACCTGGTGTAAGCAATTCCTGATGGTCTGAGTGCTGATTTCTAGTCCAGTAACAGCCCGCAACTCAGCTTTTATGTTTGTGGCATTGATTGTTGGGTCTCGGGCAGTCAGCAATCTGATGTAACGCTTCTGAGCAGCAGTAAGAACAGTCGGCAGACCACTGCGAGGTCGATCAGCAAAGTTATCCACGCCGCAATACCTCCGTAACGTGTTCACGACACAGGATTGGGATACAGCCACTCTGCGTGCTATTACTCTCGTAGAATGTCTTTCTTTGTTCGTAAAACTTCTAATAATCCCCTCGACATCTTTTTGAATGAACTCCTTCTTCGAAAAGTCAGAAAAAACGATTGAATCAAGTCGGTCAGATTTCTGAATGAGCTTAACAAGGATTTAATCTCTTTTCATACAGAAAAACAATTGATATTTTAAAATCTTTTGTTATTAAAAGGTTTGATTTTTAAATGAAGAATCTTAGAAGAAAAAGTAAAAACGTTTTATTCTACTGTAACAAGAAAGACTTAGTATTTTCAAAGTGATCTCAAACTTGTTTTGATGTGTGTATATAAATAAAATAAAATACAATAAAATATATACAATGCAAAATTGTTTAAAAGGAAAACTTATAAATGCCAAAGCAATAAACAACTTACTCAATAAGGGAAAAGTAGTGGTCTTCAACTCTTTTTAAAAGATAAGTAGTGTTTCTGACTCACGGATTTTTTAAGGGAGTACATTCCACAATCTGACTGCATGAACGGTAAATGAATATGAGAAAAAGTCTGTTTTATGTGGATGTATATGAAGGAGAGTACGTTTGTGTATTAGAGTATTTTATTCTCAAATTAAGAAAAAAAAAACTAATCTGTCAATGGATACTAATTGCTTTTACAAAGAGATTATTGATCACTCAATATGTCTAGAACTACTTAATTTTTAATAGGGTAAAATATACGAGTCCTGCGATAATAAATTACTAATCCAATACTAAAATATTACGCATGTACATGGCATCGTTCACTACATGAATGTTAAATCAACCATACACAATTATGTATTATACGTTTTTGAATATTTTAAAAGATTAATTAATATTTTCCATTTAGCTTTACATTTGATCAGTTCAATGTTTGGCTCAACGAAATCTTCAATAATTAACATTACGATAGAAAAATATATGAAACATATTTATAACCTTATTAGTCGTTTAATAACAGTGCCAAACGCTCATCATACACTTTTATTGCACATTGCGAAACAAATTGGATTATGTTTGATCCTGTTGATTTATTTATTCAAAGAAAATATTTTCCTAAGAGTGAGATACTTACCTTCACAGTTAGACTTTTTTATGAGCGTAGCAAACATAAGCAAATATTGCAGCTGTCATTATACCAAGTAAGTAATTGATATTCAATGACACCAAGGTATGTAAGATATGTCATATTTTGGATTACTATATTTTTATAATTATATGTACCTATTTTTTATAAACAGCAAGGCTTTGGGCCATCTATGGACTAAATGCAATATAATGCAAATAAGATGCAAAATGTAGATAGATCATCGATATCATTCCACGCCAACTGGGTTGTAGCTGGCTAAATTTTAAATTGTGAAAATAATTGAAATGCTTAGAAAAATACATTAATGGCTTTGGCTTTTTTTATTAGTTCCAATGGCAGGCGTTTGTCTGTCATCAAACGTGAGGGAAAGATGAAGACGAGGGTAGTACAATCCTATCCATCCACATAACATAAATTCTCAACTTAAGTAATTTTAATTAAGTAATTTAAAGTAATGAGGTTGTTTATTTTATGCATAAACACACAGTTTATAGAAATTTAGTAGCAAAAATAGAAATCCGAAGAAACCTTCTACTTATTTTTTTAGAAATCTTTGAAACTGATTCGGTTGCAATTTTGCAAAAATTCATAAAAAAAAATCGTAAGTCGAAAGCTATGAAAAATCGTATAACATCTATAGGGGTGATTCAGATACCGCTCAACACGAGCACCTAAAAAAAATTTTTGGACCTCACTTTTCTGGCCACCCTATATTTTGTAATTTTTCATGTCCCACGTCGTAAGGTCGAAATAATAATTAATCGAAATCCTTGCTCAATGATATTTTATTATTATTACTAAATTAAAGCGTGGAACAATCAATAAATTTGGGTTAATTAAACCCAAATTTTTTGATTGTTCCATGCAATACGCAGTTCCATGAAAAATTCGTCTTTATAATCTGTGAATATATTTTACTACTAATTAACTTTTCTTATGATTCTTGGTCGGTGTTGTTTTACCGCTTTTTATTTGAGTATCCAATACCACTGGGATTTACTTGCTAAAGAAATGAGATTAATTTCATCGGGACCGTATTCTAACAATTGAAAAAGCACCTGACAGCTGAGTTATATTTTTTTAATTACTTTACTTTTTAACTGGTGCTCAAGCTTGGTGGCTCACTGGTGCTCGAAGTCTTGTCAATTATGGATTCAAGAGAAAACAGGGTGGAACAGATAAGTGTACTCACTCGATTATTTCTAACACTAGATATCAAAAAACTGATTACTTATCAAGAAAGTGCTTCCTGAGATCGATCAAATTTTGTAACTAACGGACAATAAAATAAACTGGGTGTATCCATTAACTCGTTGTGACCAGCTTCCATACATTTAGTATGGCGACATGGCACTGATATAGTGATATATTAATGTCAAAAAAATTTATTATAAAATTCTTTTAATAAGTTCGTAAATTGCGTTCAGTTGCATGAGATTAGAAGCATCCACGAGCTTCCCGGAATACAAAAGCCTTCAATATCCTTCATATAAGCTTGGTAAGCCAGATTTGATTAAACTTATTACAACGCGTAGTCTAATATCTTATTTACTAACTTACTTTTAAGAAGAAGGAAGGAAAACAAGGTGAGGTAACGTGAGTAATTATTTCGAAGGTATGTTTATGTACAAGTCTGCCAACCCTCAGTAGGCAACCGTGGTGGGCTATAAATTGCCTAAACCACCCCTTAGTGGGTGAGGCTGATCTCCCTGCATTATTCCCTGGATTAAGGCTGTCGTGATATTTTATTGGTACTAAACGCTGGTTCTCCAGGCCACGTTGTTGAAGAAACAAAAAGCATGACATGTTTATCAATCACCTAGTAAGAATAAATTGTCACTGAGAATGTCAGTATGATTAACCTCGGTATTTTTATAGGTGTCACATATTACGGCCCGATTTGAGGTTGGATTTTTAAATAAGCGTTGTAAAATAATAAATAATCTGCAGCGTTGTTTATTCTTGTTCCTATGTTTGACGGAGAATGAACATCGTGATTTTCCATAGCAATTCGTGTATCCTGAATACCGATACTTAGATACATTTTTGATTTAACACATTTTTGTAAAACCTAGTTCATTATTTAGGTAAAATTGAAAGGTTTACTCTCACAGCTGTTTTATGATTTTTTTTTCCAGATTTTTCCATCAATCTTTTGCTAAGTGATTAATTCGTATATATACTGTTTCTAGTTTTACTACAATAAATCCTTACAGGAGGAATCGTATGTATGTCTTTATTGTTCTAAAAATTATTGTCGAAAACATAAGAGCAGCTTTCATTTCAACATAGACGAACGACACTCTTTAGCACTTTTAAAATTAAAACACACACTGCATATTAAATAAAAATAAAAAAGGAGGATTTAAACGTCCCCAAGGGAGTTAACTATTTAGCATCTGTATTGCTGACAGGCGGTTTTCGTAGTAATTTGAATCATTTTGTACTCTTGAAAAATTTTGTTGTTGAAATTGAAATTGCCCTTGAAAACCTTTATTTTACTTTGATACACCACATCCAAAGTGTCATTCCACTTTATTACAAAAACCCCGAAAATAAAATCCGCGGAAAAATCTTATTTGCTAAGAATTACTAAGAAACTTCAAAATACGATATATAGTCATAGGTAATCGTGATAAACTTAAATGTATTTCGTAAACAGCTGAATGGATTGAACTAAATTGAAGTTATACCGTAGGTATACCTACAATAATAAACATATTTTATTTTTATTCTTATTTAACTCAAGGTTAATGAACAATTTTATATTATACCCTGTTCTAATAACTCGATGATTGATGAGAAAATTAATAAAATTTCCAAATTGCTTAGATATCTACAACGGAACAGTTCTGTAAGGTTGATAGAATGATTGAAACCTGGTATTTGGTATCTGTTGCGAGTTTCCATTTAATACCGTATTTTTTATAAGATCAAGAAAAAAATTTCTTCATACAAAATGAAAACAATTATTTCGATAGTATATCTTAATTTATTATAAAAATTTGTTCAGCAAAATATTAACATAAAACGTTACACCACATTCTTCTATAAATCAATTTATATCAACATGTTATTTATTAAGTATGATAACCTTCGGTATAAAACAAAACATAAACAAACCTTTACTAAGTGAACTGTCACTGTTTCCATATGAGAATGATAAGGGATGCCAGTTTTGACATCCTTGTACCTTTATCTTTGTTCTGGAATGTGGTTGCTACCATAAATAGGACCTAGAACTCACACGTTTATCTTAATTTATTAGAATGTTTGTTTTCTTTGTTTTAACGATGATTAAAACTATAAATAGGCGTGGGAGAATTATTCAGTATACATAAGGTATGTTGATTTATTATCAGGCTTATCAGGGCTTATTTTATGTAAGGGATTTCATGAACAGACACTCATCTTGATTTAAAATTTCTTTTGTATTTTACATTTGTTGCCAAAGAATAGGATACCTCCAAAACCTAATTAGGTCATGTAAATACAAAATTGTTAAAATTATCGATACCCAATACCTTCTAGGTTAAAGGATAATCTAAGCTTGAGGTTAATGTACATAATGATTTTGACATTGGCACTACTTATCTTTGATATCTTTTCTGATCGATTGATATTGTTCATTGAATAGCTATAACTTTAACAATAGAGCAAAGTTCATTGATTTAAATTAAAACATCTTGTTCGTCCAGTTAATGAACACAGATTTGCTTTTTAAGTCTTTTAAAGTTTAAACCATGTTATATGCTGTATAATGTTATATAAAACCACATATTGGCTTCAGTTTGAACAGCGAAACATTTTTAAGAACTCCTTGGACCACTATTATAACTGCATTAGAGTATTTTCACATGCGGAAGGAACTAGATATTTTAAACACGGTAATATATAACATTCAATGATTTGCAAGACGTCATTTTATCGCAAGCCTTTTAATAGTTTATTTATCGCAGAAATATTACTGCATAAGAAAAGATCAATTATTCTCTTCATCTTTATAAAAAACGGTTCCTCTCTCAAACCCAGTGGCTTCTTAAACATTTTTGATAACCTTTATGGAGGAACGACGTTTATGGAGCACCCCGGGAGATGGTGTTTTGTTGTCGATTGTGAAACTTTTCCCAGAACTGTGTAAGATAAAATGAAAAGTTTACTTCCATGAATACATTTTACATTTTAATAGCATCAACTCTACAAAAGCAGTTCTCTTGCGATAAAAAAACAAGGTTGTTGGAAAAATATTAAATGTATGATCAATTTTAAAATAAATTTGATACTAATGATATTAAAACACAATTCAAACACAAAAGCTAACTCCTGCAAACTGGCGAACAAACCGCATTTTAATTAATATTTATTTTGGCTCTACGTTTGCGTAATTTACAAAGATCCTTTAGGGAGCATGTATAATAAAGATAAATAAGGAGCTTTGATTGAAAATGATTGAATTAGTTCAGTCAAATACATACGAAATTTTATACTTACTGGTTCATTACAATGTGAGACTTTTACTCCACGAGTGAAACTCATTTTGGGGCAGTTTTTCAAATCTCGGACAAATGTTATCAGTGGAATAATTTTCACACTTGACAAGATTTTACATAGAAATTGTATAAAATTCTCAAAATTATTCTAATGATAAAAGTTATCTGAGCACTGAAGAAACGGCCCTTAGTAATATAGTTATTTAGGCGAAGCGAATCATGTAACTAATTTAAGTTTGTAAAAAGCTAGCTCTTTGACTGAGGACTTAAAAATATACTTTTTTTCCTATTACCAGGTAATATATTTTATGGGTGCTATTATTACATTTTACAAATGCTAAAGTTTGTCTGTTGTTTATGTGTAAGAACATTACGTAAAACACACTAAACATATCAGAGTATCCCAAACGTATACGGTGTTCGATAGCCCTTATCTGAACTTAAAAACTGGCAGGTTTCATTTAAATGTTTGTAGTATTACAGAAGTTAGCGGCCACGTCTCAGTTCCATACTCCATGGCTTTGTTAGACGTGGCTACTTACTATGGGCCTTACAAGAGAGCTCAGTGTGTATCAGCGAGCAATACGGAGCTATGCTTGCAGTTCAAATCAGAAAAGTTTCTTTTAGTAATGATTAATTTCAAACTTAGATCGTCAACGTTAGCAGGCATTGATGCGGACCGATTGTAATGATTGAATGCCAGGTTGAAACCCTGCGTGGTGCCGGATATTTTATTATATATATGTCCGGTGTTTCTGTTCGTGTCCAGATGGTAGAATTGCTCATTTCATGAAATGATAGAAACATTTAAAGATATTATATTACGATGGCTTTAATAATTCGTAATTCTACTAAAACTGCAATGTGTTCGACACTCTGCTGATGTAATAAAATTATTTACGGCTTATTTTAAGAAGCGGTTAGTTAGTATTGGCAGCGGCGAATACTCAGGCAAATAATCTTCACAGCTGGCCATTTTTGAACTTCATCAAGTTTAGAATACACAACTCAAAAGCAAAACAACGACTAAAAGCACGGGCGATCCAATTTCACTTAATATAGAACAAACCCCAGCTTGAAATGAAATGAAATGAAAATGAGTTTATATCACAAAAACATCCAACTTACAGATATTTCATTTGTCATCAACTTACAGTTATTACATTTGTGAATTATTTTGCGACAAAGGGCAAAGCCACAGCATAGTGCCGCCGGAAAAAGTTACTTTTACAGCAGCGCTGATTTTTATGCTAAGCCATGTAAAATAACTCATACAATTATATATTAGGGTAGAAATTTATAGTAATTGCATACACGTACATAAACTGCGTAAACACCATGATGTTTGTTTAAAATACATACTTAAATACATAGATATAGCAGAAGATATAGTTTCGCATAGTTATGGTTACAGTTAAATGCTTTTTAATAATCAACTATAATTGATTTATATACATATAATTATAGTTGTGTTATATATACATAAAACACAATAATAATTAATTTAAATAATAATACTTGTGGAATGCTAGCCAAAACACATGTATTTATATCGCACATTTTTATTTTATGACGTTTGTGAGGTACATACGATATTTTTTTCTTGAAATTTATGGTACATTTCGTGGCTCTTAATGGCGGTCGGATATCGTTCCAAATTTTGGACGCTGCAAAAGAGAATGGCAGAGTGGGTACCCTGTAATATTTATAACTTGTAATCATATCATCATTGTAAGTTTCTAGGTCAATATTAGACACGTATTTACCAAGCACAAATATTGAGATAGTTGTTGGGGATACTTAGAAATATAAAAAAATACAATTATTCCCGTAACAACGCCATTTATTTTTTCATCGACCTCTAGGAAAACTTATATACAGTCAATATGTCAAACTTCAAAGACATTGAGCCGCCATTTCAATAAGCCCTTAGGTTTATTGTCTTGTCACGGTTTAAATTCATCCTTAGATCCCATGTTGAAGAAAGGTTCCAGCCATCTTCACGATTAAAATCATGATGTTTTTTTTAAATTTCAATAGCTTCGTCTGATCACCCTATGAACTTATTAACCCTCTAATCGTATTCGTCCTATTAAGTTAATAACGTTTTCACGTCTTTTTCACGTGTTTTTTGAGGTAAGATTATAATTTCTACTTTTTATTCCCAACTTGTATATAAATCTTATGAATGCATTTCAATTATCCATCATTCAAACGGTCAAACCCACAAATTCAATTTTAGATACGTGAATGCTCTGCGAAAATAAAAGCGGTACTGACAATGTATGTGAGTTTGCCAATATTCTTTGAAACAGCCTCGAAACTAGATAAATGATGTTTCGGTATCGTAAGTTTATTTTCGACTTTGACCTTGTCCGTTTATTTTATGTCCGTCTTTTTTCCAGTTTAAATACGAAAGTTCCCAAATGTAACTTCCTACGAGACTTCATGTTCAATATATTTCGACTTAATAAATAGGGTGAGATGTGAGACCGGCTCGGAACATCGTAACAGAAGCGTGAACAAGCATTCTGTACACGTTGTACGGCCCTGGCCGTAAAGTGTGTCGCAATAATTAAAATTCGACAGTACAACAGCACCGTCAGCATGAGTATTCTATTGACAAATATCTTCTAAATTCATACAGTACTTTTAACCGAAGGAAATAAATTTTTATTTTTGTGTTTATGTGTTCTTCATATTTTAAATGTTCGTCAAAATAACGCCCAAATTTTTTGCAGTTTGTGCTCTCTGGATAGGTACAGAGTTTGTAGTAATTTGTAAGGAGTTTTCTTTGACAGCGCTACTTTACTATTTAGTACCAAGAATCAAAAACTTTGACTTTGTAGGATTGAGTACCAAAGTGTTATTAGATGACCATTTATAAATTAGGTCCAAATCTACATTAATTATATTTACAGCGACGTCAGTATTAGCCGGATTGAAAGAAAGATAAAGTTGAGTATCGTCCGCGTACAAAACTTTGCAAAACTGAAGTACTTTGCTAAGTACTTCAGTTGCTAAGTACTAAGTACTCTGCTGTATATAATGTAAACAAAGTCGGGCTTAGTATAAAGCCTTGTGGCTTGCCTCTACTTATTTCTTTGATTACAGAAATCAAAACTTGACTGTCCACATCCACCGATACAAATTGTCGACGGCAAGTTAGAAAAGATTTAAACCAAGTAACTGTAGCGTCACTAAACCCGTAATGTTTCATCTTTGCTAACAAAAAGTTCACGTTCATATAGTCAAATGCCCTACTAAAGTCCAGCAAGACTAAAATTATAGCCATCCCTCCATCTGATGCTGATATCACGTCATCAGTGACGTGAGACAGAGCAGTGGCGGTACTATGGGCTTTGCGGAACCCCGACTGTGTGTCTGGAATATTTTTTTCAGACTCAATATAGTTCGTTAATTGAATGCAAACTACTTTCTCAATAATTTTAGACATTGCGGGCAGTATGCTTATGGGACGTATATATTTTAAGGAAAGTACGTTGCTTGACTTTGGAAGAGGCATTACTTTGGCAAATTTCGAGGCATCAGGAAATGTATGCGACTCTATTGATTTATTTATGTTGTAAGTTATAAAAGGGAGTGTAACGTGGGTTGTTAAATTACTTCCTTTTCAGTACACTGACGCAGTTCAAAAACGGATTTACTGAATTGAGGTCTCGAAGTACTTTAAAACGTTGACATTGCAGTCTGAGTTGCCCGGGATATTTAAAAAACTGTCATTCATATCGTTGAGGTCGCTAAGATGTCGCGGTAACTCAATATGGTGGCTTGAAGCGGTTAATGAAGTGTTTTTTAAATGCGCCTACATCTCATTAGGTCGTGTAATGTTATTATTTACAATAAAGTTGTAATACGCTATTTTTCTCTCTTACTATAAAGCTATTTACTAAATTGCGAAAGCTTTTATAATAGTCTACATGCGATTGCTTTTTTGTAGCAATTGCCCGCTTATGCGCTGCGTTCTGTATAGATATCATCGTTTTGATGGTATCTGTTAACCATGGGCGAGGAGTTTCTTAAACACGAAAACAATGAATCGGAGCATGTTTATTAAACAATTATGTCAACAAAGAATTAAAAATAATTACCATTCCGTTTACATTTCCTGCATGGTATATTGAATTCCAATCTGTAGAATTAAGTTGGGTTTCAAAAATTGTAAGATCTATTTTTTGCAAAGCTCTACTAGTAATAAAACGAGGATTTTTTTTGGTAATCGCTAATCAGACGGTTGTGGTATACGCTGAGCTTTTTACAAAATGTAGTGTCTGTAAAGGCTATATCAAGTAGAGTGGACGAATTATCTGTAATACGAGTAGGCTCATTTACGAGTTGAATCAGGTCGTACTGATTGAAAAAAGTTTTAATTTCCTGAATAAAGCGAGCTGTAGTAGGTTGAAGGGTGTCATCATTAAAATCTGTTAATATGGAAATTGCGTTGCAATCTTTAAAACAAGCAATAGACTCACCAAGCGCGTCCAGAGCTCTCGAGACGCTCACACTATCGGGCCGGTAAGCGGGTGCAGCCGGGCAGGGTCAACTCCAGCCACATCTACTCCAGCACGGACGGCGGTTGCGGCCGCGTGCGTGCGCGTATACCGCGCCGTACGTAGGATCCTATTCCACCTCCCATCCTATTATTAGGTCATGCTACGTGTCTATAACTGTAACCGGCTACGACTGGTGCTAGGTTCTCTTGGCCCGTTTTTACCCACATTTCATTCAGTGCGAGTATATCTGGCTTTAGTGTCTCCATTGAAGCGACAAATTCATCCCTGCCTGTGTTGAGTGATCTTATATTTAGGAGACCTAATACAAAACCTCTTTTTTTTTTTTTATTCATTTATTCTAGTAAAAAAAAGTGAAACATAATAACACAAATTAAATATAATACAATACATACAGTGTAGATATATTTTATTCCATTTCATAAATTGTTTAAATATGAATGTATGCCATAGTATAAAACAATGTTTGCGATTTGTTGGTTCAGCCCAAAAACCTGCGGGATGTCATCAATTTTTAAAATACGATGGACTTTACTTCCGACGTTCTGGCGGGCAACGATTTTTCCATCTTTCACCCATATGAATTTCCAACTGGACTGCTTCGCCGCCTCTTTAGCTCTACTAAGGAGGTTCCTGTTGCTGTTGGTCAGCCTCTCGTTAGTGCATGTGACGTCCCCTGTTGGAGAAACAAACTTTGCTCAGCCTACACACTTGCTCATTATTGGTTAGTATAGATTTCTTCACTGTGTATGGGTTTTGAATCGATAGATGGCGTTTTTATTTTCTATGATGGATGATTAGGACAAGCGTCTGTGTAACTAGTTAGTATAGGGTTAGTATGATAGATCTTTTAATATTTAATCAATTTATTATAAAAACAAATACTTATTTCTATGCTTAAAACCATGTAACATAAATTTAATAAAGTTTTATCGTACATCACTTAGAAACGGACATCGACGGTAGATAACTGTTTTATAAAAAACATACTTAATATCTTGAACAAAGAAGTTCACGAGTTCTTACTAAATATTTTTGTACAAGCCAAAAACTGGTTTTGTGTTCGTAGGTCAAGCTTGTTTTTTGACTATCTATAAAGGGCGTTGAATGTATTGTAACGCTTGTAGAATATCTACGCTTTCTTTCTTTTTCAATTATTATGACATTTTTTTTTAGTTATTTTAAAAAAATATAATTTAATATTTTTAAGTATTAAATAAATTTTCACATCTTTGGGCAAATTATTGATTAAATAAGGAATTTTATACCCTAGTGTTTTTACCGTAGAGATTGTTAAATTTTGGTATTGCTAATTTGTTGTTTGTGGTGCTGCGAGTTTGCCCGTCTTTGTTATACGGTATTTGTATATTTTTATTAAAATAATTTTCGACGAGTAAAGTGTATTAGATTTTATCATGAATGGGCAGAACGTTGCAGTATTGAAACAACTGCTGTAGTCATCTTTGAACTTGAACTTGATTTTTTGTGGTACTATTTAGTACCACAAAAAATAGTGTAGTTCAATTGAAGGACATCCGCAGTTACTTATACTTATGTTTTTATTCTGATGCATGCAGGCATATGAATGAGCTATCAATTATACCTGGTGTTTTTTTCGGTTGGTACTAGAACTAATGTACAATATTTTAGTTTTATCCGTGTTAATGACTAGACCAGCGTCGTGTGACCATTGCGTGAGTTTGTCAAAATCCTTTTGTAGATTTTCAAGAGCCGCCGAAATGTTATCGTGGGAAGCTAATAAACATGTGTCGTCAGCGAACTGATAAATCTGACATGTTTTTATAATATTCACGTACACCAGGTATTGCAACGGCCCGAGGACGGATCCCTGCGCTGTGCCCTCACGTACCGGAGTTTTCTAGCTTATAGCGTTTCCGAATTTGACACAGAATGCTTGATCGTTCAAGTAGTCAGAACACCAGCGCAAGAGTGGACCTCTTATCCCGCATTCGTTTAGCCTTTCCAAAAAAGTAGAATGTCTGAGTGTGTCAAAGGCTTTACTATAGTCTATAAATACAATTAGTACATGCTTTTTATTATTAAGGTGTTCATTAATCTGGTCGGTAAAGGCAGATAAAAGTGGTGTGGTGTTTTTTTTAGGTTGAAAACCATATTGTATTTGACTCAAGATACAATTTTTATCTAAAAATGAATGCATTTGTTTGCTCACATATTTCTCAACAACTTTGTCAACTGTCGATAGTATAGTTATTGGCCTAAAGTTTTCATATTTTGTTCTTATACCATTTTTAAAGATAGGTCTTACGATTCCTGTTTTCAGCTGTGAACGATACCTACCAGATTTTATACTTGTATCTATTAATTGGGCAATAAGAAAAGAAATTTTATTGCATACATATTTAATGTCAATAGTGCGAATACTATCTACACCAGGTGCTTTGTTGTGATCGAGATTTTTTATAATTTTATTTATCGTTGTACTGTTTGCTTCCTGAAAGTGCATGGAAACGTTACAGCTTTTTTGATATGATTTTAGATCGAGAAGATTTACATTGCATTTAGGTATAATGGCTTTGATACTGTCAATAAATGTTTTTGCAAATTTATTTGCGATGTCTATTGGCTTTGTGTGCTGGTTTTCAAAAGCATCGAGAATTACTTTATCGATTGATGGTTTAACTCTACCCATGAGTGTATTTAACAAGGACCACAAGTTCTTGGGGTTGTTTTTGTTGTTATTTATTTCATTTAGAGTGTAGTTATTTTTGGCCTTTTATATTATTTTATTAGCTTAGTTACGAGCTTTATTGTACTTTTGTTTTATTATGTTATTACTAGTGTCTTTTACCCATTGTCTAAAAAGATAATCTCTATATTGGCATGCATTATTAATTTTTTTTATTCATCCATTTGTTGATGTTTCTCTTATTATTCAATATTTTTATTTTTATTTCGGCATTTATGTAACATTTATTTAACATATTTTTTATAAATTTGTATATTTCTAGAGGACATTGAAAATTATCAACTTGACTCCAATTAATTTCATTCAACTCTTTTTTAAGTATGGTAGGGTCATAACCCAGTCTAAAGCTTGGAGCATCCTGTATATGATTTTGCATTTGGTCTCCAATGCACGCGACAACAACGGCTCGGTGATCAGCCAGAACAGTACCTAGTGCCGCGGTGAAAAGGTGTTGTGTGCGGGACCTTGCGTATATATGATCAATAAAACTTTTTGTAATTCAATTCTTAATCAACTGAATTTGTGTGTATTCTGTTATTCCGCACGCAAGACCTAGACCGTATAACATGCAATTATATTTATGTTTCATGGGAGTGTCCCTCAAAAGATATATATTTGTGTCTAATACATATAAATCGTTTTTTGAACTTACGTTTCGCAGAAGATTGTGTAATTCTTTTATAAATAAGTGTTTACTCGTATCCGGGGGGCGACAGACAGCACAAAAGGAAGTGGAGAAGCCGTAATGTGTTTTAATTTGAAATAATAAGGATTCATAGTGTGATGTGTTTGAATTAATTACCGTGCATTTGTGTTTATTGTTAACATATACAAGTATTCCTCCACCCTTTTGAGTTTTACGTAGCTTTGAATACATTTCGTAGCCTTTGATTTTATATAAGCATCTCAGGGGATCTTTTATGTTTGCTTCTGTCACTATAATAATATCAATACATTTTTTACTCGAAATAATGTTTTGTACTAAAGAAGAAAAGTTTTTAATAAGAGATTGTATATTAATATGCAAGCATAATAGACTTATTGAGTTAGGGCTAGGCGGTAAGTTGTTTATTAGGGAATTGATATTAACGCAGTTAGGAATTTCATTTATATCGTCTAATTGGAAATCGAATGTTACTAGTATAGTGTGTTATGAGCAGTGTTTACATTATATGCGGGTTTACTTAACTAAAATAATTTTCTTATATCTGCTTCAGAGCGTATTACCACTGATTCGCTTTTATCTTCTTTTCTGACGCGTATGATCCCATTTTTGCACCAAATGTACTTAAAGCTTGCTTTTAATTGCTGTTTAGTTGTCCAGAGTAATTTTTATTGAAAGATGTGAGTGCTTCACGTATATAAACATTATTGTTACATACTTCCTTTGTGGCGTTAGGAACCACATTTGCCACGGTTATACTGGTAGCTTTCGCCGATTCCAGCCACTTTTTTTGGAAAGATTTGGATAGCAATTTAACGTATAGATAGGGTACCCATACGGTTCTTTATTCCAGGACGGTGTTTGATATTTTCTATATCACTGTAGGAGCCATTCAGCCTCTCTGCTACTTTTTCGGCTATAATTATGGCATCTTGAAGTGACATATTTGGTATGTTAGTTATTTCTAAGGTTTGGTATAACTGTTTTTGTTCAAAATCTTGTATCCTTTGTTCCAGTGCGCCTACCCGTACTTCGAGATTGTTGTTTTTGTTTGTCAATTCTATATTTTTCTTTTTTAGGTCTTGTATTGTAGTTTTTAGGGAATGTATACTGTCTAATATTTCATCCATTTTCTCTGTGTGAAATTCAAAGGATTTGGTTAACTCTTTGAGTTCTTTTTACATTCCCTTTTCTTTTTCTTTGGAGATATCTTGCAGAAGCTTTTTCATATCAATTGCAGAAGTCATATGACGCTTGATCTGATCGTCATCCGATTCTTCTTCTTCTCCATTAGGCACAATCACTGATCGACGTTTTGGGTAGTGAACCTTACATTCTTGGCAAGTCCATTCTAGGTTAGTGTTTGCGCGCAGTGCAGTCTGTTGTTTCGTAGATAATCCAGAACAATCGGATGAAAGGAGAACTATTTTGTCACATTTGTTACACTCCACTCCTGGTTTGGTTTTAGCAATATTTTTATTACATGTATCACATTTAGACATTTTTAACGGTTTTATTGCAAAGAACGCGTTGTTTAAAAGTTATTTTATTAATTATTCAAAACATCCCGTTTTTTATATGATAAACCATATAACCAGTAAGCCGAACTCTCACTGTGATAAAAAAATAGACAGTTTACGTACGTACGACAGAGATAGCTGCAAAGTTCGATGGAGATCCGGCTCACGGCACAATTACCACTCTAACCACAGCTTAAGTCGGTCGGATACAATGTGTACACTTTTATTTCACTTTAATAGATTATCGATATAGAAATAACTTGTCAATTTAATGTTCACCTTATAACATAATAAAAACTGGGGAACTCAGTGTTTATACGTATTCACGTTACGACTACCCCCGAATAAAAAAAAAACAAAAAAAAAAAGCTTCACATTGTTCCTAAAACATTATTCTATGGACTAATGATTTACTACACAACTTTTATGTAACTAGTAGTAATCTTAATACATGACGTTCATAGGCGAATCGTTCGCAAATGTAGTTTAAATTCCGTCTAAGCGTCCTCAACACTGTCATGAAGTGTGGTGAAATTAAGAAGGCCAATGTATACACAACTTCTTTAGAAAAGAAGGTGATTGTACGGCGGATGTCAGGAGTTAAGTGAAACCAACGAATGATGATTTAAGACTGACTTTATTCAAGTAATAATTGGGTTATATGTCTTAAGCTACTACATATGAATTGGATATATTTTCTTATTACTACCACACCTTCCACCCAAAAGAAAAAAAAATGTGACATAATAATAAAATACAATTACACTTTTATTTTATGTATGTTAAAATTATAACGAAAGATACATTTATTTTTGTATGAGATCCAATGCTATACTATACAATTTATTACACAGAAACAAAATAAACATTAACAAAGTATAACTTGTTTTTATTTACTATTGAATATATTATTTTGTGCGGTTCTTATGCATTATTTCATTTTTGCAATTCTTAATTACTTCTACGTTTGGTGTCTTATCTTGGACTACCTTATATGGACCAGAATACAAATCACTAAGTTTATTGCCTGACTCATTTTTAAGAGTACTAAATCATTTACATTATATTCTATAGGCTTAATATATCTATCAAATACATATTTCCTCTTCTCTTTAGATTTTATTAAATTGTTTCTCGCCTTTACCTTTGACAATTGTAACCTATATTTGAGCTCACATGGATATTGATCATAGTTGTAAAGCGGCTCTAATTTTACAGACAAATTACTAGGAAGAGAACATTTTTTACCGAAGACAAGTTCATAAGGAGTGAATTTCGTATTATAGCCAAACGACCAAAATGGTAGCCAATTGCTCCATGTTTCGGGAAGATTATCAATTTGGATGTGAAGAAAAGTATTTAAATTTTTATGTGACACTTCCAACGCACCTAACGACTCGTGGCGGTAAGCAGTCGAGTTTAATTGTTTAAAATGAAGTAATTTGCATACCTCTTTAAATGTTGCTGCGATGACCTCCTTTCCTCTGTCTGTCGTTATCGCGTTCGGTACTCCATATCTGAGAATAAAATTGTTAACAAAACTTTTTACTACCTCGTCCCTTTTTTTTCGAAACAATGGGATATGCTTCAACATACTTGGTGAGTTCGCATTGTAAGGTCAAAACGTAAGAGTACTTATCATTATCATCTTCGAATGGACCAACTAAGTCTAAATATATTTTTTCGAATGCTGTATTAGCAGTCGTTGTTATTTCCAGTGGCTCTTTATTGGGTAACGAATATTTCAGACACCGACATTTGTCACAACGCTTTACAAAGTTTTTAACATCATTATCTAACCCAGGCCAATAATAATATTTTTTGATATTGTTGTTCATCCTTCTCATACCTGCATGGCCACTGCTAGGTAGGAGATGGAAGTCATTTAATATTACTTTCCTACCATCTTTATTATCTATCGTTTTCACGTTATTTATTATATGCACACGTGGAACGGTCCTATCATTCGATGCCTAAATTTCTTCAACTAACTATTTAATAAATACCTTATTATCACGCTTCTTTACTAATATATATTTCATTACTATTTAATAACTTGCAAAAATTATCTAATTCTCCCACAAATTCGCGTCACGACATTCGTGAGTCAGAGCTTAGATATTTAATATAAATTAACTTTTTATTTCCATCATAACAAAATATCTCATTTTCTTTACTAATTACTCTTAATTTTCTTAATTATTTCATTTTTTCCTTATTTATCATACGTGATTCTACTGACTCTGCTGGTTTGACATGATTACTTACGACTTTCGGTTGATCAGGCCTTAAGTCTGTATGTATCGAGTCCAACGAGCAGGAATCAGGTTTATGTATTCTTCGCGGTTGACATTAACAATATTTTCATTTAATTCTTTTAACTCTTTTAAACTCAAACATATTCTAGATAACGCATCTGCAGCTGCATTATTTGAACCTTTTACATATTCTACGTCAAAATTATATTCTTCTAAGACTAACCGAAATTTCATAAGCCTGCTTATGCTGCTATCTTTCATTCCAAACAAGTATATCAAAGGTTTATGATCAGTTCTAATTTTAAAGTATTGTCTAGACAAGTACGGTCGAAATTGTTTGATAGCCCAAACTGTTGCCAATAATTCTTTTTCTATAGCTGGGTACTTTGATTCGGCCTTGTCAAAAGTTCTGCTTGAGAAAGCCACTGGTCTTTAATTTTTGTTTGATAAAACTGCTCCTAAACCTTTATTAGATGCATCGGTTTGTATTATAAAATAATTTTCTTTTGAAAAGAATTTTTACATTTTTCATTCCAAACAAAATTAGCATTTTTTCTTCAAAGTTGGTGTAGAGGTTGTGCAATTTTAGCAAACTTGGGTATACATTTCCTATAATAATTCGTAAATGCTACAAACCTTTTTACTTCATCTGCATTTTGCGGAGAAGGATAATTTTTTACTGTATTTATTTTATCAGGATCAGGTAAAATCCTTTTGCTAGATATCAGGTGTCCTAAATATAGTATTTGTCTCTTAAGAAATGTACATTTTGGAGAATTTAATTTCAAATTAACTGATCGAAGCCTTCAAAAACATCCTGTAAATTTTTATTACACGGATCTAAATTTCTGCTAAATAAGCTGGCGTCATCAAGATAGATTAGGCATTTTTCGTTATTTAAGCCTGACATTGCCATATTCATCAAACGTGATAATGAACTGGGACTAGTTTTAAGCCCATTGGCATTCTGATCATCTGGTATTGACCAGAATTGAAAGCAGTAAATTTTCGACAATTTTTATCTAATGTAACGTTATAATATCCTTGAAATAATTCTTAATGTGTAAAATAAACAGTTCCAGACAAAGATTTTAGGATTTCTGTTATGTCAGGGAGAGGATACTTATCATCCTCTATGCAGTTATTTAGTTTCCGGTAATCCACTACCAATCGCCATTTTTTATTACCTAGAGCATCAAATTTTTAGGCACTAACAATATTGGACTAGACCAGTAGCTTGTACTCGGTTCTATAATTCCTTCCTTAAGCATGTTATCAATTTGTCGATTACCTTTCATTTTCTGACTAACTGGTAATCTATAAGGTTTTGAAACACTGGACTAAGGTTGGGTTTCAAAAAATATTGTGAGTGTAAACATCTGTTGTTGTCAACTTATCTCCTTTTGAATAATAATATCTGCATATTTTGTACAAATATTCTGAATATTCTGAAATTCTAAGTCATTTCAATCATTTAATTAAATGAAAAAATAATTGTTTCACTCGGTCTGAGCTGTTTTCATTTTTATCAAAGCTACAAATATTATAGTCATTGAGATCGTGAATTGGGTAGATGACACGATTTAAAAATGCAAGTTTTTATAATTTATTTATAAAATATTAGTTATTTTGACAGGTACAATGTTTTGAAAAATATAGTTTTGAATTTAATATCGAAATTATATAGATTTGAAAACTTAAAAAAAGAAGCAAAAACTTATTATAGTATATGTTAAATTTTTAAATATCATTAGCTTACTGACATTAAATATAACAATTTTTACTATGACAGTATGCTTGTAAACGCATTATCTACGTAGCTATTATATATTTTATCCAAACGCCCATACAATTTTAGTATGATTCACGGGTCGTGACGTCACAGCTCAGTACCGTTTTGTATGGAGCGTTTTTCGGCGACTCGCAGCGGCTCCTCGAACACATCGCTGTATCTAGAGAACTATTGATTGTAAACATACTGTTACTTTTGCAATATTTATTTACTGTTGATAAACTATTTAAATATGAAATAAAAAAAATGTTGTCATGTACCCAATTGTAGGATTTATTTCTGATAATGTTACTGATTTTTCGGTAACATTTAATATTTTTATTGATATTTTTCCACAAAGCGGATTTGCTACAGAGTTAGCCAAATAAATACCATCTTTTAATTTTTGCGAACAAACAATGCTGTCAGTTTGAAATTCTGTCTGAATATAATGGATGGATTCACTTCTTGGAGGAATTTCCAATATATTAATATTATAATTATTAGTAATAGGTAAATAAATAGTTTGGTCTAACCCTAACTTCAACGATAAAATATTTTTCTCAAAATCTAAACATGCCCTAAATCTATTGAAAAAATCTCTACCGAGAATTCCGTTTGATGAAATTGGCAACGAATCAAAAATAAAGAACTTATGATTAACAACATGACCATTATTTATTATTTTTTTTTGTTATTGTTTTTTATTTTTTTATTTGTGCATGTCGTGCGCCGAATACATGATTTTTCATTTCATTTCATTTCAAATCATTTTCATTTCATTTCATTGATAATTAATGGAACATAAACATATCCAACTGTTTGCACCTCGCCACCTAGCCCGTGTATAACTACATTCTAGATATGGAATGGAATACTCAATTCGATGACCTGTTTATAAGTTATGGCAGATAAGGAGGCGCCGGTCGACCTGTCTCGGTCTGCGTGCGTTCTCGAGCGCACGTCGATCGCAGACGCCTTCCCGCTCTTTTAGCCCCCGCGCTAATTGAGCACCCAAATTTCATTGGTTGTTGTCGTAATATATAATTTCATAGTTGTATACCGTATTAAGTTTCTAACGCCGTTTTCACGGCGGACAGTGGCTCGTTAACCGTACTTCTAATAAGTTTCTAACGCCGTTTTCACGGCGAATAGTGGCTTGTTAACCGTACTTCGTGGAACGTGAGCTTCGTCGACGGGAATTCGTTGTTCCAGGACTTCAAGTGCCGTCGAGTAAGTTATCCGCGTCGTTCTCAACCGCCCTACTGCGTGTAGGGTGGTTTTAGGAAGTCAGTCATCGTTGTTAGGTTCATATATTGTCCCTCCCCAACCCCTCCGCAATGGCTTCCCTAAGCTCTGATGAGATTAGGAAGAAGTTAGTTGATAGTACCGGTGCTGAAGGCATACATATAAATGCTGACAAGTTCCGTTTCCTTGATTCTCTTATCCCGCATATCATGGCGTTAATTCCACCAATGGCCCCTCAGGCCACCCCAGTCCCCCAGACCCCTCAGGTCTTAGGCCCTCCCGCGTCCCCTTCCTCCAGTGACATGGAGTGCGAAGAAAACGCCCCTCCGCGCCGTAAGCGCGCACCCGCGACCGAGTCATCCTCGGATGCCACCCCAACTGGCCCTGATGAGCCTCCCTCTTTCACCCTTGTTAAAAAGCGCTCTAAGAAGCGCTCGAAACAAGACCCGGCGCCCGTCCCTACACCCCCTGCGGCGTCTTCAACGCCAGCTGCCCCGGTGTCTTCAACACCCGCTCCGGCCCCGACTTCTGTCAAGGCCAAGGTCCCACCACCCGTTTTCCTCCGCGAAAAGGGTAAATGGACTGAGGTCTCGACATTGTGCAATGAGCACAAAATCCATTACATCCGAGCAGCCAACTCGGGTGAATCCATTAAAATCTTAGTCTCGTCGATAGACGACTTTCGAGCTCTAACAAAGCTCCTCACCGATAAGCAATATGCTTATCACACTTATGCTCTGTCAGAAGAGCGTAAGATCAGAGCGGTACTCAGGGGAGTCCCATTCGAATTATCGAATGAGGCTATCCTGGAGGATCTGCAGTCCCAAGGCTTCCCGGCACTCGCGGTGCATAAAATGCACAGCAAGTACGGGAGACAACACCCTCTCGCTTTGGTGGTTCTCGCCAACGTCCCCAAGTCCAGAGAGATCCTCAAAGGGGTTAGCACTATATGCGGCCTCTCTGGGATCTCGATCGAGGCGCCTCATCACCGCGGTCATCCCGGCCAGTGCCATCGGTGCCAGTTGTACGGGCACGCGGCGGCCAACTGCCGCGCACCGCCCAGGTGCGTCAAGTGCCTGGTCCCGCACTTCACTAAGGAGTGCAATCGCACTCCTGAAACTCCCTCTCCTCCCGATTGCGTGCTTTGTGGCCAGTCCGGCCACACCGCAAACTACAGGGGCTGCCCTCGTGCACCCCGTTGTATGCGCTCCAATTTCAAAAGGGCGGCACCCAAACAGGCCCCGCGCCTTTCTCAAGAAAACTTTCCGCCGCTGCGTAGCCGGGTTCCTCCGGCTGCAAAGCCTACCCAGCCCAAGCCTGCTCCAGAAAACTGGAGGCAGCGTCCCGCATCGAATCCCATCCCGGCTCCTCGCCCATACAAACCCAGTCCTCAATCCTCCGTAGCAGACGATATGCGTATCGTCTGCGACGCTATTAAAAATGTCGATGTTAGTGAAATCGCAGTCTTAGCCCGTAAACTTAGGGCTTCACGTACTCCGACAGAGCGTTTGCTAGCTCTGGCGGAGCATAGTTCCCTTCTCAATTCATTGTAGGTTCATTTAAATGAATTGATCCCTAAATCATGCTTCGGCCGACCTCTGCCCAGCCCCGGCTTCACCGGAGGCTGCCCAGAACGGCCACCAACTCATGTCCCTTTGAGCACCTTCAGTGCAACTTTCACTACAGGCGGAAGACCCGCTAGCGGGTCTCCGCCAGCGCGCCCAACTTCCCGACGGGTGTCGCTTCCGATGAAGGCTAACGGTAATAACTACAGCCAACAGGTGGTTTTTAGTGGGTAGGTGCCATTCTGGTGAGTCCCACATAACCCCCCCGCAGAGGAATTTACCTGCGGGCGGGTATGCATGACGCATCTTCCACCTCCCTCCCGCGAGGGTGCCTCGGCAGCAAAAAAAAAAAAAAAGAGGCGCCGGTATCCACTAAGAAAGAATAAGTTTTATTGCATGACGAAATCGATAAATTTATAAAACAATTGCTATTACTACTCGCCAAAATCGTATGATTTGATTTATTCACGAAAAAATTTATCAAGTCGAGGTTCATTTGAAGTTGATTCTGAATTTCCGTTAATTAAATTAACCGTATTTCTATTTATGTCTCGATTTCCGCGATAGTTAGGAAACGTACCTCGATGAAAGCGTCCTCGCTGTCCTTGTCCGCGTGAGTTCGACTGGCGCCATGAACTCACTTGTTGCGAGTTTCCTTGGTAGTGTCCCCGCTAAGAAAACTCTTTCCGATTACCCCTGTTGCCGCGTCGGTACCTAGAATTATAGGAGTTATTATGGAAATTTCTCGGGTAGTAAAATTTCTTTTTATACATACCCATCAACTTTCCTGCGCCTAATGACGTAGTCTCTTCATCTTGGGCTGCTTGTATAGCGTCTTTCAGGGAGTTGTGATTTCTAGCTGAAATTATCTTGCTAAGCCGACGATTTCGTAAACCATCGGAAAATTGATTGACCGCCTGTTCTTATTTGATAGGTTTTAAAATATTATAACAGTCGTTATTTCCATTGGCTTGCGTTATCGTTATCGTTCCGTTATCGTTAGGTCCAGAAATAACTCCGTTATTTCTTTACCATAATCAGCAATAATCATATTATTTCATGTAATAAAAGAATTAAATTTTAAAAGGTTCAATTACCCAACTGATAAACCATATAAAGAGTTTTCAGTTTTAACTATTCGTCAGTTATTTATAAGAAACTTAGTCTTGCGGCAACATAAGATTGAACCACCACAGGATGTTATTTTTAAAAAGACGCTTTTTTACTGTTTATAGAGTACCCTGTTTTAAAACAATCTTCGCTTGTAACTGTTTTTCATACTTGGGTCCTTGGTTGTATAACAAACTCGGCAAAATAATAAAATAATAAATAATAACAAAGTATCGATCCGCATTGGACTATGAATCCACTGAGATGTATATAATAAATATACATTTTGTAGAATATATCTTATATAATGTATCTATACCTATATATTATACATCTTATTATATTTAGTCATTATGGTTTATCGATTTATAATTATTGTATTTTTCAAATTGTTTATATTGTGATATATAGTATAAATAAAAATATAATACATTTATAAAATTTATAATACAATATTTTGTATTGGATCTCTAAGTATTCATAATACCAATTTTATAAAATACTTCAAATTATTATAACAATGTAACACTGTGTCTTATAAAATCGTATTTAACACGTGCTACATTTTAATTTTAATAAATAATGTATCATAGGAAACGAAAGATCTGATATATTCGCATATACTGTATCCATAAGTCATAATTACAATGCTTGGTCACCTGAGACGACGACACTACGCTGCCGCAACACAGTTTGTACTAGTGCGGGGGTAGTTGCCAATGTCGACTGTTGCCATCAATACTGTGCAACACTTTAGAACGTTAACTTTGAACAATAACAGATTACCCATACATGAGTAGGAAGGGTACATTTAAGTTTATGTTTCCCATTACTTTGTTTTACTGGTTTTTAATATAATATGCTAGGTTAGTTTTGCTCCATTTTACGTATAAAGCCGTTGAATATGTATCGTTCGATATACGATACGGTTTTCATATAGATTACAATAGGAAGCTATTGTAATCTATATGAAAACCAAGTCAAAAATGTAATTGTGTCTGCGAATTTGTTTTTATTTTTTTTCTTTATATTATTTTCTTTCTTTCTGATTTGTTTTGGATCATTCATTCAATCATACCTACCTTTGGGTTAAAATAGAATATAGAAAGTATTAGGGATTTATCAAGCATGAAGTGATGTTTACTGTTTTTTGTTGGGTTAGGTTGGGTATTTGTACATTTATTTAAAATAGGTATACTATTTCCATTTCTTTATGTTCTCGATGACAGTTCTAATTTGATATAATGCTCTCTAGCTCAATCAAATAGCTCCATCCCTATCAGTTTCTCCGACTCTGGTATTATATAACCTTGTACGTGTGTAAACGTCATATTTTTATCAAATAATGCATAGGTACATAATGTAAAAAAAACGCTCGCACAAGGTTACACAGGAGCTGTCATCGAGAAAATAAAGAAATGGAAATAGTATAATTCATTGACCTATGTTTCGTTCACTGTGTTATTGGGTGGAATGGTTTTGTAAAACTTTATTCACCTTGAGAACTAGATAATTAGAAGAATTGTACCTTTTTAAATTATGTTAAGTAACCGTATGTTGTAAATAAGTTCTCTTTTGTTTGCGTAGGAAAAAAAATTGGATTAAATTACGATTAACAGTAGTAACATGATTTATAATATAAAATCGAATAATATAAACTCTTAACATTTAGGTATTGATTTATAAACGCGTATTTTTATCAATCGCACTAGTACACTTACAATTATTTTACGCATTTTATATGAATGAAAACGCCACTTTGAATCACTGCACTGGTGTTTACACTTTAAAATAAGCCCTTGGTTCACTCGCCTCTTCTACATTTGGTGGTTTCTATTGTCGAAATATTGACCTTCGTAAGGTGTTTCTATTTATCTCGGCTGTAATCCATTTCACATGACATTGCCTGTATGTACGGTACAAGCAAAACCAGGATCCCAGTAGAACCACTAGCACGATGACAGAGAGTAAAATATTACTGGTGGCAGATGAAACTGTAGCCGTTTAGCTTCTGCTTTATTGCTCCCCACAGCATTTTGGACAATCGTAGTAGCCTCTTTAGTTTGAGCACCACCCATTTTCTCGGGTTATATTTTTCGTAAAATTTTTCTTTAACACTTACGAACAGAAACGCAGTTGAAGATAGATCGCCTTAGCTCAATTCAGTTAATTAGTTTTACACATTAAAATATTGCACACCAAATACGGAGAGTCTCATATTCGCGGCGCAGATTCCTTCGGCAGACTCGTCATGTACGGCGGATGTCAGGAGTTAAGTGAAACCAACGAATGATGATTTAAGACTGACTTTATTCAAGTAAGTAAGTAAGTAATAATTGGGTTATGTAATATGTATGTAATACTTTCATTTTAACAGCAGTAATTTTACGTGAGCAAAGCCGCAAGCAAACGCTAGCTTCTATTTAATTCAAGATGAACACTTAGAAACCTTTCACAAAAACTCTGAAATTGTGGAAAATGAACATTAACTTCAACGTTAACGGTTACGAGGCTAATTGTTACGCCTTTTTGCAGTCATTAACTAGTCCCTTTCCAAACCTTTAAGGTTTTTAAGAGTAATATAATTCATGTTCTTGTAAATTGCCTAATTTTCACAGTACGTTTAGTTTCATGGTTGTCTGAGTGAATTTTGTATAATTAAAACAAACAGGAAGAATTTTTATATCAACACGCAGAATTTTTATTTTTATCATCTTGTGTCCGATCGTTAGTTGGATTCTTTTATGTTCATGAGAGTACACGATATGATCGAACACGACATGACCAAAATTAAAATAATTGATGTTTCAATTCGGTACGTTAAAAATAATAATTTAGAAATAAGCCGTACCTTTGTACATATATTTGTGTACAAAAACCTTCATTTGTGTGTACAAAAACTGTTAAATATTCCATAATAACCATTTCAACTTTTTACATAAAACATTTTGTTAGTAAGTCAGGTTATTGGAACAAAACGGGTAAAATAATTTGACTTACAGTCAACCTTCATCTGACGTTATAAAGTAATTTTATTTTCTAACACATTTTTGGTTTATTTGTCAAAAAAGAACAAGAAGTCTATTAGTAAATCCACACTAAAAACAAGATTAAAATCCATCGAATCCGAAAAATAAAGAAATTATGAAAGATAAGCCGTAATTAAAATAAGATAATTGCTCTTTTTCGAAGAAAACGTATCTAAAGAACAAAACTGAAAAACTAAACGAAAACATGCTGACTTTTTTTTTGTTTTAATTGAAAAAGGATTAGACGTTTGTCTTCTATCTCGCCTGATGGAAAGTGACGATGGTGACGAAGGTGTTTCACGTGTATCCACGAGATACTCACTCGACGCTTGAAAGAACTAGGTCTATAGTTTTCTGGAAAAACAGACGCAACCAGTTCATTCCACACCTTGGCGACCCGCACCAAAATGGAACTATCGAAGCGTTTGGTTCGACTTCTTGGGATGTCTACTATAAAGGAATGGAAGGCATGTCTGCGTCTAGTAGTGCGATGTAAGAAGGGTGTGGGTTCGACCTGATCAAAAAGAGCATTCGCTCACACTCCAAAATGTAATCTGTAGAAGACTGCTAAACTGGCAACTTTCCGACGATGGTCGAGGCTTTGCAGTTTTTTGGTGGTGAGGTCAAAGTTGTTTATAATTTTTCGGGCTCTTCGGTCAACTGCGTCCATCGCTTCAAGTTGGTACTTTGGAGACCATCCCAAAGGTGACTACAGTACTCCATACAAGATCGAACTTGAGCTGTGTACAAATTAAGTAGCTGTTCAGGGCTGAAGTACCGCCGGACCTTCGAGACTATTCCCAACTTCTTTGAAGCAGTTTGAGCTATGGACAAAATTTGATGCCCGAAGTTCAGTTGGGACGATATAGTTACGCCCAGGTGCCCTAGGTGGTCGGCTAAGGGTACAGAAACATTTTGGAAAGTGGGCGTTACGTTGAAACTGCTCTTTTTTGGATACATTGGACATGTATCACTCTACAACGGTGCTGTCATCAGCGTAACCAATAATGCCTGGGGTTAGCAGCTCATTAATGTGCAGCAAGAATAACGTTGCAGTTGACGTGCGAATATTACAATTTGAAATCCTTGTCTTTTTACTAATATCTGTGCCTGAACAGTTTAACTTTATTTTTTTTATCATGAATGCAATTACAAAAACTCATTTCATTACCGTAAGGTAAGGAAGTAAAATGTCACAAAAAAGTAATTTTGGAACACATTCGCTGTCACCGGCTTACTAGTATAAGAGTATAAGAGTTTTTTTTTATAGGTTATTTTGGTTCGTAGCAAAACAATCTCTTTAAGCATACATATAAACGTAATAGGCTGACTGCGCCTTTTTTTTTACTTAAAATGTGTAATCCTAGTATTAAGAGAAGTGTTAACAAATAGCGCTTGGGTAGGTTTTTAATGTTCTCATCTTCATTTTTTATCTTTATCAGGTCCCATGTCAGATAAAACTTATACAACTCTACCTTATAGATATTATAAAAGATAAAGTAAATAATGTGTGTTTATATGGGTTTTTAAACGGACGCAAACGTTTCATATGAAATGTAAAATGAAGTTTTTCATGTAAGTTGTAAAGCGTACAGAAAAGGAATTTGAAGTGGGTTAAGCCTTCGACAAGGTCTGGCACAACGGCTTGTTATATAAGCTCTTTGAACTAGGCGTGCCAGATAGCCTCGTGCACATTATACGAGGTTTTATCCATTGTCGAACCTTTCGCTACAGATTGAAAGGTGCACTCTCCAGTGGGCACTGGGGTCTGGACAGGACGGGGGTCCTATATTAGCCGATGTCCCGCAAGACTCGGTGCTTTCTCCAACTTTGTTTTCACTATACACTAGTGACATGCCAAAGATGGAGAAAGTAGACCTCGCGCTCTTCGCATACGACACCACGCTATACACATCTGATAGGAATCTACGTAGATTTACAAGAATACTCCAATCCGCAGCCAACGCATTAGGCACTTGGTTTAGGAAGTGGAGAAAAGAAGTCAACCTAGAAAAAAGTGCAGCAGTGTACATTTCTCTCTCAACCTGCTCTAGGACAATCTCTAGGAAACCCTTCAAAAGATTATGTCAGATCACGCTGTTTGGTACTCCGATCCCATGAGCTAAAAAGTCCAATATTTAGGTGCCACTTTAGATAGTGGACTTATATTCGCGGATCACATAAAACGCGTCCGGGATCGAGCCGCCTTCGTCATGGGTAGGCTGCACCCTCTAATCTGCAAGAAGAGTAAAATGTCGCTTAGAAATAAGCTTACACTTTACAAAACTTGCATCCGCCCCATCCTGACTTATGCCAGTGTGGCTTTCGCTCACGTCAGCAAGTCGAACCTCAATCACTTGCGGGTTATTCAAAAAAGGTTCTTACACAAATGCGTCGGGGCCCACCCTATGTCTGCAACTTAGATCTGCACAAGGATCTCGAGCTGCCCACCATTGCCGCAAGTCTAGACGCCACTTCGACAATGTTCCACCGTCCCAACCCGCTGGTCAATAAGTCAGCTGATTACACAGCCAACCCAGACGCGGCGGTTCGTTATAGGCGTCCGCATAACGTCTTAACTGATCCCGATGACGCTATTACAACAAGGAGCGCCGGGGTTCCAGTTAGAAATAGGGCAACTTGGCATTCGAATCGCCTAACCCACCGGTGGGCCAGGCTAACGCGGCGTACGCATTTCTACTGATTTTCTTGCTGGCTCTTTGTCAGTGGATGACCCTTTCGAACCAGTGGTAATTTCAGTTGGGGTACAGTTGGGGTAAAGCTTGTCCTTATGGAGAGCCACGTTCTTTGCTTTGATAAGGTTGCTAATCTAAAACTAACTAAAGGAAATGGTGACGAAATGGTTAGGTTTGCCTTACTTAGCAACCATTTCGTTGACACTGTTGGCAGAGTTGATGGCATCAGTGAGGGAGTTGCCTATCGAGTCTATTTTGTCCGTGTTATCAAGATAGATGAGATCGCGAAGGGGGAGTTTGGGACTTCCATGGCCGAAGTTAGGGTATGCTTAAAACCTTCCCAGTTGGTATAGGTTTAAGGAGTGCGGGCATTGCTAGGGGACCATAAAACAAGGGCGGTTATCTGCGCCTAGGTCATCGAACGATTCGATAGACCTAAGATTAAGGGTAGATCGAGAATGTCCAGGGAGTCGTGTGACGAGTGGGAGTGATAACACGTCTAAGACGCGTCGAGTCTGTGAAGTTAAGGAGCATAACTCCGCTGGGGTTGGTAGATAGACACGTCCAGTCAGTAGGTTTGGAGTTGAAATCTCCGAACAAAAGGCTGAGAATGGCCTCAAAGTTACTTTGGATAGGACTGGTGCGACTTTGTATGTACTGAAGCTATGATGATGTTCTGATAACCTGTCGTATCCAGCCCACATACAGTGGCTTCAATGTTGATAACAGGAGGCTGGGGAGAGGAATCCTTTGTTTTAATGTCAGTGCCACCACTTTGAAAGGAGGCACGCCTGACATTGCGTACAAGAAAGTATTTTGGAATGACGAGTGCCCTGGTGTGGGTTGGTTTGAGCGAAGCTTACTGCTTCTCCATGTCTCATTGTTGTGAAGGAATAGTTTGAGCTCAGGAAGGTTGAATCAGCTTCACTGATTAAATAAATTAAATAAGTGGGGGGATTGCAACGTTTACTTTTGCTGTATATAATAAAAGAGGTAATCGAAAAAAAAAAACTTGTTGGCAACTTACAAATCTGTCATAATTTGTAATTTGATTAATTGATAGTGATATGAAAGAATCTTCTAGAGCATTCTATTGTGGGCAGCGGCCTCAATAAGATATATAATATAAAAATTGTATTTAATATTGTGCCTACAAGAAATATATAACTCTAAATAAAAGTATAAAGTGCTTATCTTTTCATGGTTAGGAAGTCCTCCTAGTAATAGGATTAGACCATCTCGTACTCGTTACGCTAGAGTACGAAGGCGGCAGATGTTCAAGGAGACAGGGATATCCTGGGTTTAATAAGACCAGTCATGGAGATCTGTTCGTTATGGAATTTGCAATGAACTAAGAAGGGAGTGGTGCTCAACCAGAGCTTAGAGGCGCTCTTGAGGAGGGCGGGAGGAGCTTGTTTGCAGTTTGCATTTGCGAGCCTGGAGATTTCTTTAATATCAAAATTTTGGCTAATGTCTAATACGGTCATCATATCCTCAGCCAATGAAGACTGAGGTGAGGACGGAGAGGGGCGAGAGCCTAGGGAAGCTAGAGCTGGACGGGAAGGTACAGCCGGACGCTGGCTCCAGGTGATAGCTGGGCTTAGCTTCCGGGGGAACAGGTTTGCGCAGCGGCGGGAAGTGAGAGGCTGTGGGTGGTGCCGCTGGTTTGGGCGTGGCCCTCTTTGTGGAGGAACTTTGTGGGACTGTAATTTAGGTAAAATTTAGGTAAATTTTTTTTTGTATACTTAATAATAATAAATAAATAAAATAAGCTCCTGTAGTTAGTTGTGTGGCCAGATTGACCCCAAAGTGCATAAACAAGAGGGGAGGTCGATTTAGAAGTGCGGTTTCACGTATCTTGGTAGTATGGGGATTTTGGCACTTGACGCACCCTGGAAAGGCTGAACAATTAGCCGCAGCTTGACCATAGAGTTGGCAGTGGTGGCATTATGACACTTTAGAGAGACCGCAGTTGAGCCGCGACTCGATTTGGGGGAGTTCGACAGAATAACTAGAGCTAGAGGATAAACCTTTCCCCTGTTACTGTGCATCTTGTGCATAGTTTCAGCCGGGAAGCCCTGGGATTTTAGATCCTCCGGAATGTTCTCGTTTGCTAGCTCGAACGGGACGTCCCTAGGACTACGCGGATCTAACGCTCTTCGCGGAAAGCGTTACTGTATTACGCGATTTGCCTACTAGTAAGAAGCATTGTGAGGCCCTGAAATCGTTGATGGACGAGAATTGAACGAGTTAGACGCGACGGAGAAAGACGAGAAATTTGACGAGGACGGAGGTGCAGCGCGTTGCTGGCTTGAAGGATACCAGGGGTAGCGGTCACCTTCAGTGACATTTGCGGAGCGGGGACGGGTGTTGATGACGCCGGGATTGGGTTGGGTGTTGAAGACGCTTGAAGACGCTTCTTAGAGCATTTCTTTAGAAATGTGAAAGGACTGTTCGGATGCGGACTCAGAATCGCTGCCGGGAGCGGAACGTTTATGACGCGAGGAGATCGAGGGGTCTTTGCGGTTGAGACCTGAGGGGCTGAGTTGAATGCGAGCAGGGCCTGCGCGACGATCCATCGATGATCGGAATGCCAGACGCTACGAGCTTCTGGGCGAAGGATTTCGCAAAGTTTACCACGCTTTGCGAATCCTTGGGAGGGTGTGGGGACTAAAATATATAAACATATGAGTATAATGACGCCTTGTACCTATTGAACCCAGCCAAACCTCCCTATCCACGGTAGGGGGGCTGGGGACGATGTGATATGGTTGTGACGTAGTACCAGTAAAACACCAAAACTCTCTTCTATGTTTATTTTTTCGGTAAAATTAAAAATATACAAAAATGCCTGTAAATACAAACAGAAAAATATAAACAAAATTGAAATAAAAAAATAGTCACACAAAATAAAACAGAAACATTAATACAATTAAATTTGATCTGAAAAGAAAAAGTAACAACAAAATAAAATTTTAATGAATGAGAATCCTTACCAAAAATTTTGGCTACGCACACTCGTGTACGTAAAAATAAATTATAGGTTTCTTAAAAAAAACTTTGATTGTAGATAATAAAATATCTTAACTATGTAATTTTGAATAATAAACTCGGAAACAATAATAAATAAATAGATTCAAGTTGCTTTGATGGATAATATTTCGTGACTGACTTGTCAAATCAAAACATTGCCGTTCTCCGACACTACGTAATTCCTAGTTTAAAATTACGTCGGGAACGACAAAAAAAATAAAATTTTCTGACAAAAAGAGGTCGAAATAGACAACCGTCACAATACCCCGGGGGCCGGGAAAAAAAAAAATCTGAAAGATTTTTTTTAGTAAAATTTCAAATTCAAACCAAATCAAAATAAACCGCATATTCATATCGAATTTTAATATTTAATCTGCTAAATGAAAGAACAATCAAAAAAAAAAAAATAATTAAAAGCAAAATGAAAATTAATATTAACATCCTATAGAAGAATTTTTCTGAAAAAACATCCTGTATATATGAAAAAAAAAATAATACTGATATATTGCATATCAACAAGTTATTTAATAGAAAAAAAAAACAAAAACAGACGAGAGAGAGAGAAAAAAAAATCCTAAATAATTATCTTAAATTACATGGTTCATGAATGATAAAATTTTAAACATGTTCCTGGAATATACAATGTTAATATACATCGTTCAACTCCATCAACGTACATTATAATTACAACATACATTCTCTTTCATACTAGTCTTATTCCAACTACTGGAAATAAAACATCATGCAGTTAGAGTTGCTTATGAGGAATCGTATCCTAAATAAGTCAACTCAACAGAGTTGGACGCAACGGCAAAAGGCTTTAATAGTTGCCATCCGCTGAAAATATTAATAGCTTATGGCTTCTTTAACGTGTCGCTAACTCCCGCACGGTGATTACTATAAACAAGTTTCAGTTAAAGACTGAAATAAATATGCCGGAAAGAAAAGAAAATCATAGCCAGTCGTGAAATATTGACTTTTAAATAAAATCCAAGGGTCTTTTGTGAAGTAATTAAAATATTTATGTAATAAACATATGAAAATAATTCTCACAGGAAAGTGATTCAAGCGTATAAATAATACACATAGGTATGGTTTAGTTTAACGAGTTACCATAATAAACGCTCGTGCAGAAGCCTTAATTTTACAAGTTGCAAACCGCTTGAAAAAAAATTGAGAAAAAAAATTGATAACACTTAACAAATTATACTATAAAGTATAATACAGATATTGAAAATAAGAGTTTACACTCCTAGAATTGCAAATATTAAATAAATTACACAATAAGTTAACCTAATACTACGATGATGATAATTAATTATAAGTTTTGACCAACGTCAATGTTAATGGTATAGCCAAACGATAATGAGGTGCATAGAAAAAAAATAAGACAAAAAGAATCGGCTTATGCTCGCCGTGAAAATTCTCTCTCTCTCTGAAAATTCTTCAGGGCTATTTTGTAAAATTTCTGTTTCAGAATCTACATTAATATTTAATAATAATGATCGTAGTTCGTCTACAGATTGCGTCGAAGAAAAATTTATATTTCTGATTTTTAATTCATAAATTATTTCGGGTTTATTTAGTTGTGAAAAATTCATTGCAAAATCCAAAAAAAAAAATGTTAAAGTGAAACAAATTTGTTAATAGTCGTTATGCAGAATAAAGCCTTAAAAATATACGTATTTTCGAGTGATGAAAATGAATAGAAAATGTTATTTAAATAGTGAAATTACTGGGTTATAGAATGTTGTGTCTTCAGAAAATTTCTTCAAGGATATTATAACGAAAGAAACTAAAGAAACTTAAATGTCTGAATAATTTAGCAGTATTTTGATATATTATAGTAGATATATTATAGTAGATATATTATAGTAGATATATATATAAATATATTATAGTGAATGTTAATGATTGAAAATGGTAACAAATAAAGTTTTATGCCTGACCTCAATAATAATTATAAAAAAAATTATTTTTAATGTTGCAATTCTTCTGTTGATATAGTTCCTCCTCTCTTCTCCATAAACTACGTTTGAATATTCGGGCGCCAGTATGTAACGTAGTACCAGTAAAACACCAAAACTCTCTTCTATGTTTATTTTTTCGGTAAAATTAAAAATATACAAAAATGCCTGTAAATACAAACAGAAAAATATAAACAAAATTGAAATAAAAAAATAGTCACACAAAATAAAACAGAAACATTAATACAATTAAATTTGATCTGAAAAGAAAAAGTAACAACAAAATAAAATTTTAATGAATGAGAATCCTTACCAAAAATTTTGGCTA
Source organism: Marasmarcha lunaedactyla (assembly GCA_923062675.1). NCBI lineage: Eukaryota > Metazoa > Arthropoda > Insecta > Lepidoptera > Pterophoridae > Marasmarcha > Marasmarcha lunaedactyla. The sequence goes on from OV281344.1 coordinate 7,292,263, forward strand.
CGCACACTCGTGTACGTAAAAATAAATTATAGGTTTCTTAAAAAAAACTTTGATTGTAGATAATAAAATATCTTAACTATGTAATTTTGAATAATAAACTCGGAAACAATAATAAATAAATAGATTCAAGTTGCTTTGATGGATAATATTTCGTGACTGACTTGTCAAATCAAAACATTGCCGTTCTCCGACACTACGTAATTCCTAGTTTAAAATTACGTCGGGAACGACAAAAAAAATAAAATTTTCTGACAAAAAGAGGTCGAAATAGACAACCGTCACATGGTGCTCCTAATACGGACAAGCACTGTACAGTCTTCCTGGGACAGGCCCAAAAGATCGGGTCTGCTGGATTTTTTCAAGGCATAAAGGGCCTTAAAAGCTTCGTTAGCACCCTTAGGGTACTCACCTACTCTACGCGGGGTCTAGCACAGAGTGTGTTGTCAGTTAAATTGGCAAGAAAAACCTAGCATGGACCGAACGGTTTTATGACTTAAACCAGTCGCACATTTGGGCTACAATGAAAAGTGCACTTGGGAGTGGCTGCCAGGGGTGGAGTGAGATAGCGTACGTGCGTCGTCAAGATATATCATGTACTCAGAATATACACAGTACCAGGCCACTCAGGAAGTTTTGCGAAAAAAAGTTTTTAAGTATCGAACGTTGGCCTGTTATAATTTATTTTGAAATATGATGAGCGCTATGAAACTATTGTGTGTCATAGAAAAATTTATTTGCACCGGGAACGTTTTTTGGGAACAGTTAGGTTTTATGAACAAGGCGCCTTCTTTCACAAGTGTGTATCGCTGGTATAACGAGTTTTAGTGTGGTTGCTTAAATTTGAAGGATGAAGAAAAAAGTGGTCGTCTTTAGACTGCTTTTACGGAAAAATCATGCTACAAGTGAAAAATTTATTCAACAAAACCGGCGAATCACAAAAGAGGTGACTCAGTACTCAAGAATAAGGAGGATTGTTTCGCGAAGCCACAACTTCACCGATCCTCGGAAGCAGGTGCGCGTGAAATGCGCCATAATATGAACGATACATTCAAAGCGATCCTGCTTTCCCGCCGTGGTTACGATAACACATCAGGTGCCAAATCTTGGATTTATCTTCCCTGAAGCAACTAAAGTAGCATCAATGCAGAGTGGTACACTATCAAACTCTTGCCAGAAGTTTTTGCTGCTGCAAGCAACAAGCGACCTAAAACGGGACTCCCAGGCCCTTTGCTTCACCACGACAACGCGCCCACGCACCCCGCTATCAAGACAAGGGATTTCCTAAACACCACACTGGTAAAATTTTTGGGTCATCCGCCTGACAACCCTGATTTTGCACCGTGTGACTTCTTCTGTTCCCTAAAATTAAAAACCAGCTTAATACCAGGGATGCAGTTTTCATCGCCAGAAGATGCGCTCACTGCGTTCGAAAAGGCCGTTGAGGAAGTACCTGTAGCAGACAGCAAAATTTGGTTCAGACAAATGAAACTTGGTATATTCACTGGTGGAGAGTTCTTGTAAAAGGTGTAATAAAAAATTTTAACACACAGAACATTTTTATTTTATTTCTCAAAACTTTTTGAGTGTCCCGCGTATATGGGTGAAGGTACATTATAATTCCCAGCAGGTGCCCCACTGGTTCGCATCCGCCAATTACCCAAGAAGCACATCTTGTCATTGCTCGGCCGTAAACAAGAGACTATTCTGAGATTTTTTGGAGTGATATTTTTTAAAAGCTTTATTTATTTACCAAAGCTTTGTATGTACCTTTTGCATAAGTTTCCATTATTTTCTTTTTTTTGATACCTATTGTAATTGTGTGATAAACGGCAGAGTATTATTATTTCGTATGCCCGAACGAACCTTGGTCCTACCTGATAGCGAAAAAAAGTAGTCAACAATTTAATGCTGGAATAAAATTATTCAAATGCTTAACTACAAAACCTCTTTTAAATTGTATGTACATAATAATTCTCAGTGGTGATTGCGTGCTGTTTTATAAGTAACTTTTAATAATTAAATCAAAACAGTTATATATAAACTAACAGTGCTTAAATTTTTTACAAATAATATTAGTAAAAGTTTATTCGCGAGTATCATATGATAAAATGATATTATATAATATCGTTCTTGTAGTCAATTATTTTTCTATACACACGGAATAGTACCCTACAAGTAATCCTCATTATTTGGATGGCACTGGACTCAGTATTCCAAGTGTTGCTATTATTACGTGCATTTTATCTCGGAGTGGATCGTGTTCATCGTTGGATTTAGAATAAATCTATATTTCATGGGGATATGTTATACTCTATGTATATACGATATGTATATATACTGACTGAATGGATTATTAATATGTTGTATAATACGTGTGTACTCGTTCACTTACTTTTATATATTCGAATAAAATTTTAAACATTTAATAAAAAATTGTATTGGGTACATTTGCACTGCGCCAAACATCTAGACACTGATCCTTGCCTGAAATATTAATTAGCAGAAATTTTCAATATTAATAATATACAATCCAAAAATAAACAAAGTTCAAAGATATCTATGTATATAGGGATGCTGCTTGCACGAGAAATAACAATTTAAGGACATTTCGATTTTGATTATAACATATTCTTTCCAAAATTTTAATTGTTCTACTCGTATATATAAGAATCTACAACCATGACCGGAAAACAAGAACCTGGGACCTCCGGCGTATGAGGCAGGACTACTAAACACTACTCCGTCGTCAAAAAAGTATGGAAATTTTCATTCTTTTTCCCAAAACTTTCTGAGTGTCTCACGTACTATGTAAGAAAGTGCCATTTGAGCTTATTTTTTATTAATATACAAAAAATTTATAATTTGTTTTGCTCGGAAATCTGACCTTTCAATGTTCATATACACTTTATTTAATTGGTTACAGAAAACCGCCCACTTTGTTTGGCTTCTTCGTCAATTTCGTACTCTTGACTCCAAAGAATAATGTACTTTACTTCTTCAACATCCATTAGGATCGGCTTTCCGTTATCCGGTCGCTGCGTGTGGAGATAACGCGGTAATTTCCTGACAGATATAATCGCTTGATTTAATGTGCTTTCAAGGACAAATTTCTATATTGGACTTCCCAGAAATATTAGGTCCTCACATATGAAATTGGCGTTTTGTCGTTCTGGCCACTTTGATCTGTATTATCTCCTCTTTGGTTAAGAATTAATGTACCAATATATACCAATATCAAATTTATACAGCTATTTACATTTAATATAGCTATTTACTCACGCATTTATATTTCGATAACCGTAATTCATGTTTTTTCCTTTTTTATTTGCGTCACTTATGGAAATGGAAAACTTGAAACATCGCGTTTTTTACAAGTACGAGTTCCATCGTGGCACCATTGCTGCAGAAACGGCTCGAAATATTAAAGCTATGTATGGCGGCGGTGTCGCAAAAGAAAACACAGTGCTTTTTTGGATCCAACAATTTCGTTCTGGAAATTTCGATCTGCAGAACATGCCCCGTGGACGGCCGGAGACCAAAGTTGATAATGCAGAATTGAAGGCTATTGTGGAAGCAGATCCATCGCAAACCACGTCCAAGTAAGCTGTAGGCTGTGGTGTTAGTGACAAAACAGTTTTAATCCACTTGAAGCTAATTGGGAAGGTGAAAATGCTTGAGAGGTGGGTACCTCATGAATTGAGTGCAGCAAACCGACAAACGCGCGTCGACTGCTGCGTTACATTGCTCAACTGGAAAAATAATGAAAGGAATTTAAATCGAATCATTACCTGTGATGAAAAGTGGATCTTGTACGACAGTCGGAAACGCTCATCGCAATGGTTGAACCCTGGCGAACCAGCCAAATCCTGCCCCAAGCGAAAATTGACTCAAAAAAAGTTAGTTGTGAGCGTTTGGTGGACTTGTGCCGGTGTCGGTCACTACAGTTTTCTTAAATCTGGCCAGACGGTTACGGCAGATGTCTATTGTCAGCAATTGCAAACCACGATAGAAAAACTAGTCGCTAAACAACCGAGGCTGGTCAATTGCTCTAGGCCACTGCTGATTCAGGACTACGCTAGACCACACTCTGCACAACAGATGGCTACCAAATTAGAGGAGCTTCAATTGGAATGTCTTAGACATTCACCGTACTCCCCGGACCTTGCTCCAAGAATCACCATTTTTTTCGAAATTTGGATAACTTCTTGCAAGGGAAAAAATTCAACTCTGATGGGGCAGTCCAAAGCGCCTTCGAAGATTTTATTGATTCCCGTCCGAATGGTTTTTTTAATAAAGGGATCTATGAACTACCTATGAAATGGCAAAGTGCATAGATAGCAATGGTCCATTGTTTGATTAAATAAATATATTATATTTAAAAAAAATGAATTTATGTTCCTCTCTTACAAAACGCCAATTTCATATGTAATGACCTAATATATACCAATCACTGAATAACATGCATGAAAGAGGATGATTTCAAATACTTATGCATTCTACTCGTTCCTAACAAAGTGTATGTGCGGAATATGGAACTAATATGTTGCCTGAGAAGAACGGGACTAAAGAAAACCAGGTATTGAAATGGTACATGGAGAAATATATATAATTTTATTACAGGCTTACACGACACAACAGCCTTAATAATCCCACTGCAGAGATATCAGCTTCACCCAACTGAGGGGTGGTATTATAGTCTACTTACAGTCCACCACGCTTGTATACTGTGGGTTGGCAGAAATAATTTCTTAGGTTTGTGGGTTCCTCACGATTTTTTCCTTTGCTGTTAGAGCAGAAGGCTTTATATAAAAACTACATTCGTACATTTGGTAGTCACGCGGATCGAAGCTTTCGATTCTCGATCGACTGAGGCGATGTCAAGATCAACAAACCAGCGCGTCTTGGCCACTGCGCTACCGACCCTCTCGTAATTGTGATTATTACGGCGATCAACATAGAAAGAACTGTTGTAAAGATAGTAAAACCCTAAGGAGGATTTTAAATTAAAGACTCATGAATAAAACAAAAGATTCATGACATAAAATATGCCAATATACAAATCTATGTTTTCCTTATCTCAAAGTATCTATCTCAAACCTTGGAAAATCAGTTTATATTTTATTAAATTATCCGTCTCAAAGTATACAAATTGTGTTGTAAGAGTGTTTGCATGAAAAATAACTTGGGAAATCATATTTATTTGACTAACGGTGATTCGATCCCTCGGCTCTGTTTATATACATGAATTTCAAATTAAAATAACAACAGTTTTCACGGGTTTTATTTTTTGCACGAAACCTTCATGTTCTTTCTTACAATACTTATAATTACCAGCTTATTTCCATCCTCATCATCCATTTAGGAAATTTGGAAAGAATTTTAAAGAGATGAGAAGAAAATAAACACACAGAAAGACAGGCAGACAAACAAAACATCTGCAAAATCTACGTTTACATTTATTAAGTAAAGACTGTTTTGATTGATACAGACACTTTCATTTTATTTATTTGTTTTGATAATAACTGTCTTCTGTTTTTGCAGATTCAGCACTTTTTAGAAGAAAAATAAAGTTCACCAATTAAACAATGTCGTCTTGGCCTACAGTCATAGTTTTAAAGTTTAAAGTTTATACCTCTACCAAGATCAAAAGGATTACGAAACCTTAGGACCTATATGTAGGTGCTTTTTAAGTTTTGAATTAATTCTGAATTCGCGCATTAGATCGCTATCTAGTAAAAACATTCAGATAAATTTCTATTGTCTGGAATAAGAATCCTCAGAAGGTTTCAAACAATTATAATATGTTCAAACATATAACTTTTTTATGAATCAAGTATGAAAATTTCGTTATAAATCTAGACCGCTATAAATTACCCAAAATTTGAACTGACTCACGGTACTGAACATGAAGCAGACGATGCCGCATCGTAACAGAACATGTACAAAATACATTTTGTAGGCCAGTGCGTTCTCCGAGGAAAAGCAACAAGGGGTTAATTATCTTAAAAAAGAATTCTTAGAAGCTAAGTACCTACTTTAATAGGAAACCTTTTATCTACTTAGTGACTCCTCTTCGGCTCTTTGTTAAATTAGCTTTACATTTTATACAAAGATATTTTTAGTGTAAGAAATACGTCATTTTTAAATACGGCATTAACTTCTCTATACAAAGTCCGGAATTCGAGTTAGTCCGAAAAACATACATACCTTTATTGAAGTACGGTCGTGTTATGACGAATTGTTTCTAAACATCGTTATATGAGCTTGTTTTGGGATACTAAAATATAATGAAGTACCTAACCGTTAGAGTACTTTGTTACACGTGTCTAAATTCAGTTTTTTCAAATAATACAGTGGCTAATATTATCTTTCTGAGTTAATGTTGCAGATAAATGGGAGCCTCAGTCTTGAAAAAGTTTTATTGTGAACAGTATTAACTAAACTTGCTATCTGTTTCATTATGCCAGTTCTGGTCACTTTTGTATTTTGCAGAGCTGAAATACCTATTTCTGGAAAAATTACGGTAATAACAAAACGGGTTTATTATAACCGTTACTTTTCATTGTAATATTTTTGCGGTGGGCGGGTTTTTGTCGTCCTAAAGTACAGAAATATAGGAAAAAATAAGAAATATTAGAATTCAGAATTTTTCTTTCATTGCTCGTTTTTCAGCTATTTTATCAGAGTATTTATTCATCTCTATCATCAGAGTATTATCAAATGAGGTTTTAATGTCAGGTTAAAAAAATACTCTCAAAATTTTTTGCAAGAAAGCCTTTAAATTTTGATGTTACATCCTTCAGAATTTGTTTACCTTTTTGAATTTTGTTTTTGAAAAAACACAGACTAAGCCCGTACTTTTGTTTTGAATGACCAAACGATGAACTAAGAACATAATGTAAAGAAAAGGATATATAAATATTAAAGACTTCTATGACTTAAGAATGCACAGTAGTTAACAAATACTCGTAAATGTAAGTGCCTATTAGGATTCAAGTTCAGGCCCTCTTGAGCAGGATTTTGGGCTACCACGTACTGAGTATACACTAAACATTAAGCATTTATTGGAAATATTGTCTAGTTATCCAGTTCATAATATTTAATTGAGTATTTAAGCCATTTTTCTGTCACAAGAAGCACTTTATTCATTTCTCATAGGCTTTTTCTTGCCAAGTTTGAGTCAACTTCAATAGTCGTTGATCCGACTGCTAATCAAATTTCTCCATAAATAACATCCGGATCCGATTACATACTTACATTTCATATAGCCACTAATGGGTTTAACTGTGACATTTTATTTACGAAGCTAGGGCGACGATCTAACTTACGATATTTAAAATGGGCCCGTCGTTTTAAAATGGGCTTTTGCAACAGTAACAGTCCGGTATCATCACGAACAATTTGAGCATTCTTTTGCTTTTTAAATATTTTTAGACTGTTTAAAATAAATATTCAGTGATACGGAACGATATGTACGATGAGCTCGACTGTAAAAATTGCAGAACTTCAGACAAAATTGCGAAGGCGTACCTATTCAAATGGAGATTTGCACCCAAGAGCATGAAGGCTGTTAACTTCTATCAAAATTACTTAACGAAGATGCCACGATCACGCATTTTGTTTAATAGAGATATTTGGTTATTTGACGTGGTTTTACGTTTTTAACCTACTCATAATTTTGAAATTAGTTTTGAATAATGATTTTTTAGGTCTTTACAAAGATTGAATAGAAAACTGTAAAAATCCACTTTGTATGGATATATTCATTCAATAGATGACCGTTTCGAAATAATAGGTTTAGGTTTATAATAAATCTATTTTTTTTAATGTTTGCATATAAGCTTTTATTATTGTAAAACTTTTATTTTTAATACAAATAACTGCCAAAATTTGTAAGTTCCTATGCATATTTGAAATTAATTTGTTATCAAAGTATCACATACGAACTTTGAACGAAGTACATCTTCACTTATTACTTTATGACACAATAAGTTTCTGTCAGAGCGGTAACTTCACGTCGAGGTATATAATCTCTTGATATAGCTTAAGTTACTCGATAATAGGTTTATGACAATCTAGCTAAGTGCTAGTGTGACGCAAGGCTTGCATGGGTGATGGTATAGTGCAAGTTATTTAGTAGATGTAAATGTGTATTATCTATATTGGATACGCAATGAGTATTATGAATACAAAATGAAACTATAAATTTTAAAATACTAAATATAATATTTATTTTTGGTTGGAAAACTTTACTAAAATAAATTAATGATTTACGTACAAAATTTACACTAGTTCTTGTGCTCCGAAATATATATAACCAAATTAGAAATCGAGTGGAAATAAAAGAAAAATTGTATTGAGACTGCATTTACATGATCACTGTTATATAGATCATATTTCCTGAAGGCGATTTAGAGTCCTAAATATAAATCGGTTGATCGAGATTGATTCTGAAAAATACATTACATGCGATTGTAAATAACAGCCCAATAACCCCTAAAGATGATGGCACCTAAATACCAGTTACCCTGTATACATTTTCTGAAGTTCTTATGCAAGTAAGAAATAACAAAAATTGCAGATCAAAAATTAAATGAATGTAGAATTTACTTCTTGAATTAATTAGGACTTTCAATAAAACCTAACAAACTTTTCTTTTAAGCCGGGAATTCTGAAAATTTTACCAAAACACACTCAAAATTAACCTAATTAATGAAACACCTCAATGTGTTCTGATTAAAAAAAAAGAGTAGAGTATACATAGATGGCTGGATCCTGCGGTAACTCGTAAACGCGTGGCGTTTGAGGGTGTTCGTCGTTTGGATACTTGGGGGAGGGAGACTTGCCGAGCTATCCTATTTTTATATATATTTTTGTCATATCTGTGTCTTTCCGTGCATATTTGTCCCTTTTGTCGGTAAAGGTTGAACCTAATGCGGTCAACTCTTTACCTGCGTACCCTTTTTAGGATTACAGGTACTTCGGCGAACTACGGTTAGTTTTTAAGTTATTTTCAGGCAGATATATCGAAGGCCTTCATGGGCTTCGTTCGCTCGCAGTGTCCAGACATCTGGACAAAATTCGAAAGTGGGTTCAAACCCACAACCAAAATGCCAACAAAAAAGGAGAGACGGGTGCGACAACCCGCATCCATCAACCCCTCACGCGATCGCTCTAGCTCGCGCTCCTCCGTGGCTTCGTCCACTCGTAGTCCATCGTCGATGGATTGCGATACCCTAGCTCCCGCAAAAGCCAAAACGTCATAAAACGACAAAAAAGGGCCACGCCCTCGGACTCATCCGGTGATGAGTCCAAAACTCCGAAAAAGCGGGCGCCGCAGTGCATGCCCTCGTCAAATTAAAATTATATCTCTCCTACCCCCAAGGCCAAGCCAACCGGTCGGCATCCGCCTCCTATTTTCGTCCGGGATTTTAAAGGAGCACGTGATCTACCTGATGGTAAGCGGCAGCCGTGCCCATAAACATGATTAGAAATTATTTATTAATTACATTGTTATTTATTGATTATCCATTGATTCGTTGCCGACCGTAGGCTTAAGCTGGAATTGCCTTTGTTCCAGTAATTACACTGGCTGTTCCTTCCCTTTATCCGGAACACAACCATGTATACGTGGATATTATGGCAGGTAAAATAGGAGGGACTGGTGCACTCCAGACGAGATTTTAACATAAGAAACCCTACTACCACTAAAATTCCTACTTGCTTTTATTTTTTATTCCTTTTATTTATTTTTTAACTTATTTACAAACTTTTTAAATAAAAGTTTGGCAAAAACTAGGAGTCTCTTTTGACAATCAATCTAGCATTAAACAATATATATTTTTTCCTAGATATTTCACAATATATTTACAAGGATCTACATGCCTAAATCTTAATTGTCTGAACTAAAATCTTTACAAATCTACAGCAAAATAATTTAAACTATTCAATACCCTATAAACGTGATATTTCACCTCAAACAATGAAAGTATTTTCCTGTATAAAGTCACATTGTTGTCGCACAGTTGCAAAATAAAGCGAGAAATTTAAATCGGCCTGCGTTTTCGTGTTAACTGGTTGGGTGGGGTCATAGTGTTGGATGCAAAGATCACAAGAAAAGTAGTGCGGTCTGGCTAAATCAGTGTCTTAGCTAGAATTCTTAGTAAAATGTTCGTTTTTGACAGCCCGATAATTTAGAGACACAAATGCAAAATAATACCAGGCTATATAAGGTTACATAGCGCCGTATTGCAAATGAAATGTAACAGTGCCTTGTATTCAGGTGTATCAACTTCATGGACTCCAATAGTTAAATTACTGAAATTGTCACGATCCCTACTCCCATCCCTGAAGAGCTTGTTTTTCATAGACACACAGTTTAGAAGACAGTCTGTTATTGGTGGTTTCCTGTGTATCTATCTGTATTGATGCAACTACATCGATCGAAGACATTCTCCTTCTATTGGCCCGTCTCTGTATACAATCATGAATACATAAATTTTTACAGCAGGAGTTGTCGGAGGCACGCTCTTTCACCACCTTCCGATAGGTTTTTACAACCGTTTCTCATATAGTTATAGTCGTCCCAATCCCAACTACCAACTCTGAATGAACTCTGATGAATGATACTCTAAAACATGAATACCGCTTATCATAAAGGGGAACGCATACTCAGGCACACACTATTAAAATGTAAAAATATTACTTAAATTTGTGTATAGTATATAGACTCGTGTTTTTTGTTTATGTATTAATATGAAAATAAAAGGGTCCATCTTGGGTTTGTTTGCGCTATCAATATGGGTTTCAGTTTTCTCTCGCGTATATCAGTCGTTACTTATCAGAAACCCTGGTGGAAAAATTATAATGTATGGTTTTTGTTATCCTTTTCTTATTTTTTATTAGTTTAGTTTACTTTATTCACAAAGAAATGTATTATTATTATTATATTGTGTTTTATGGCAATCAGCTATTGTCACTACACAATAACTATTACGTTTATCAAGAAATGTATTTAAATTGACCAATACAGGACTCTGGCGTTTGTCTCACAAATATATCCTTCTTCTTATTTTGTAAAAGAGTGGCCTCCTCCTCCTATAATTGTAAATACAATTGCCTTACTCAATAATATGCAGGATATCTAAAATTTTTCATGAACTTTATCAAACTCCTGCTTATGTTATCACTATGTCATTACCCTTAGCAAATCAAATAACCCTTGATATAGCTACGGGCTTAGCTCGGTATGAATTAAGCCCTAGTTATTTTGGCTATTTAACTTTTACTGTGACAACGATTTTAAGATTATGTTATGTTGAAGTTTTGGTTAAACTATTAAAAGAGAAAAGAAAAAGAACACATTCTGAATCAAAGCTAGTTTAAAGGTTGTATCTCTAAGATGAGTTTTTTATTTTTTGCCTCAAGCAATTTGCAGTTATAAGTAAGGATCAAATTTTAAAAACATTTGTAAAAATGTATTCATTCTAATGAAAATAATCATAACTAGACTGCACCTCGGTAATATTTGTCTAGGATTCCGCCTGCCATGCCGTCAGTATCTCGAGTCCTGTGTTGAAACTTTTTTTCCTGTTCATTAAAAGCCACATCATCATTGATCATCCTTTGCCGATACACCACATACTATACGTATTTTTTTAGAGTTTTTTAAATTTAATATTATTCATTTATTTACACTTATTGCTAACACATATTTTACTGATTATACTTTTAATGTATGTTAATTTTTTTTTAGTTAATTTTTAGTTAATTTTTGGTATTGTTGCAATAGCAAACATTAAAGGTATAAAAACAATAATTTGCAAAATTTACCGTAGTCGAATTAGAACATTGAAAATTTAAATTACTAAAAAGCCATTACCTTAAGGCAATATTTAAAAGGTCAGTCACATAAATTGACTCACCAAACAATAAGCAGTCTGTGTGAATTCATTTGATGAGCAACAAAACAAATCAACGCGCCACGCGTTGAGCGCCTGCAGCGCGCTAGTGAGCGGCGCCTGTTGTAACAAAGCTATACGCGCACGCAGCACGGCAAACAATGCTCACGTCCCTCCTTTGTCACGTCCCTCCTCTCACTCGTCCCGATGGCTCTATCGCCTTCGAAGACGAAGAGAAAACCGAATGCTTCGCTGACAGCGTTGCGTCTCAATGCTCGCCCAGCACGCAACCCGCGAATCCCAATCACATCAAAGCGGTGGAGGCCGAAGTCCTCCGTAGAAACTCTCTCCCCATCACCGCCGACCCCGTCCCAGTCTCTAATGATGAAATCTCGCAATTCATCAAAAGTCAAAAGTCCAGAAAGGCTCCGGGTGCGGATGGTATTTCCAACCACGCACTTAAGCACCTGCCTCAACAGGTGCTTACCTTGTTAGCTATCATTTTCAATGCCTGCTTCGACCTTAGCTACTTTCCAAAAGCTTGGAAAGAAGCGACAGTCATAGGCATACCCAAGCCGGGTAAACCTCTTAATGTCCCGGCTAATCACAGACCCATCAGCCTCCTCAAGGCAATGTCTAAACTTCTCGAGAGAGTCATACTCTCTCGAATGCGGAACCATCTGTTTCCAACGGACGGCGATCCTCTCATAATTCCCCACCAGTTCGGCTTTCGCGCTAAGCACTCCTGCCCTCAGCAAGTCCATCGAATCGTCGAGTACATACTCGACGGCTTCTATCCGAAACGAAAGAAAACGATCGCAGTTTTCTTTGACGTAGCCAAGGCTTTCGACAAAGTCTGGCACAGCGGTCTCGTTTATAAACTCTATAAAATAGGCTTACCGGCTCGCCTAGTTAGGATAATCGCGTCGTTTCTCAAAGACCGCACGTTTCGTTTCAAACATGAAGGCACGCTCTCCGCGCCTCGTCCCATAAAGGCTGGAGTCCCTCAAGGCTCAGTCCTCGCCCCTCTTTTGTATACCGTATACACTAACGACATTCCCATTCCAGCTAAAGTCGTCGAACTCGCTCTCTTTGCCGACGACACTGCCCTTTACACCAAAGGCCGCAGAGCCTCGGGTCTCGTCACCAGACTTCAAAAGGCTATTAACACCCTCGGTGCTTGGTTTAAAAAATGGCGTATCGATGTGAACCCAGAGAAGAACTCTGCGGTTTACTTCGACTACAGACGCAGTCGTATCCCCGACAATCTCCAATTGAGAATACAAGGCACTCCCATCCCCTGGAAGCGCAGTACCAAATATTTAGGCGTCATATTAGACCAGACGCTTTCATTCAATCCTCACGTCGATAGAGTAACGAAACTCGCACGTTTTTACCTAGGCCGGCTTTACAGTATGTTAGGTAGAAAAAGTAAAATGTCCTTCAGAAACAAACGTACGCTTTATAAGGTCTGCGTTAGACCAGTCATGTCATATGCTTCGCCAGTCTTTGCTCACGCCAAACCCTCCGTCCTGCACAAACTGCAGGTAGTTCAAAACCTCTTCTGCCGCAGGGCCACAAACGCACCTTGGTACGTGCGCAACGCGGACCTGCACAGAGATCTTGAACTGCCTACAGTACAACAGTATCTAAAAACACTCTCAGAATCGTTCTTCAAACGCGCCGAATCCCATCCCAATCCTCTTGTTCGAAAATCAGTCTCATATACTGCTCCTGTCCTAGATTCGGCATACAAAATCGCTAGACCGAGAAACGCGCACACAAGCGAACGTTCGAAGATAACCGTAGATCTCGAGGCCCTTCAGGCCGCAAATTCTAATTCTAACGTAAATCCGAATTAATGCAAATTTAATTTTCAATTTTTAATGTTTTCATTACTTACTTTTCATTTTTAATGTTTTTATTATTTTTATTTTACTTTTAATTTTTGAGCACCTTCAGTGCTATGTAAATCCCAGCGGGTGACCCCTTAAGGGCCCCGCTAGCGCGGCCTCTTTCTCCAATTGGCCGTCGCTCAGATGAAGGCTGAGTGGCAAAAATGCACGAGCCGACAGGGGGTTTTTAGTGGGTATGGTTCTGGTAGGCGTCGGGACGAGTCCCACATAACTTTGGAATCGCGCCAGAGTATGCGTCAGAGCATTTTTATCCTCCTGCCCTTCCCGCGGAGGGGAACAAAAAAAAAAAGAAAAAAAAGGCAAACAATGCAGTCTCGGTCTGCGTGCGTTCTCGAGCGCACGTCGATCGCAGACGCCTTCCCGCTCTTTTAGCTTCCGCGCTAATTGAGCACCCAAATTTCACTGGTTGTTGTCGTAATATATAATTTCATAGTTGTATACCGTATTAAGTTTCTAACGCCGTTTTCACGGCGGACAGTGGCTCGTTAACCGTACTTCTAATAAGTTTCTAACGCCGTTTTCACGGCGGACAGTGGCTTGTTAACCGTACTTCGTGGAACGTGAGCTTCGTCGACGGGGTTTCGTCGTTCCAGGACTTCAAGTTCCGTGTTCGAGTAAGTTGTCCGCGTCGTCCTCAACCGCCCTACTGCGTGTAGGGTGGTTTTTTAGGAAGTTAGTCATCGTTGATAGGTTCATAGTATATATATTTATATATTGTCCTCCCTCCCCAACCCCTCCGCAATGGCTTCCCTAAGCTCTGAGGAGCTTCTGAATAAGCTGATCGCTGATTACGACGCCCAAGGCACTTACTGCCCCCCTCATATGATTCGCACACTGCAATCATTTCTCCCTCTAATCATGGCACTGTTCACACCGGCCCCTCAGGCCACCTCCGTCCCTCAGACCACTCTGGTCTTAGGCCCTCCCGCGTCCCCTTCCTCCAGTGACATGGAGTGCGAAGTAGACGCCCCTCCGCGCCGCAAGCGCGCACCCGCGACCGAGTCATCCTCGGACGCCACCCCAACTGGCCCTGAGTCTCCCTCCTTTACGCTTGTTAAGAAGCGCTCTAAGAAGCGTTCGAAACAAGACCCGGCGCCCTCGACGCCCGTCCCTACACCCCCTGCGGCATCTTCAACGCCAGCTGCCCCGGTGTCTTCAACACCCGCTCCGGCCCCAACTTCTGTCAAGGCCAAGGTCCCACCACCCGTTTTCCTTCGGGAAAAGGGTAAATGGACTGAGGTCTCGACATTGTGCAATGAGCACAAAATCCATTACATCCGAGCAGCCAACTCGGGTGAATCTATTAAAATCTTAGTTTCGTCGATAGACGACTTTCGTGCTTTAACAATGCTCCTCACCGATAAGCAATATGCTTATCATACTTATGCTCTGTCAGAAGAGCGTAAGATCAGAGCGGTACTCAGGGGAGTCCCGTTCGAATTATCGAACGAGGCTATCCTGGAGGATCTGCAGTCCCAAGGCTTCCCGGCACTCGTGGTGCATAAAATGCACAGCAAGTACGGGAGGCAACACCCTCTCGCTTTGGTGGTTCTCGCCAACGTCCCCAAGTCCAGGGAGATCCTCAAAGGGGTTAGCACTATATGCGGCCTCTCTGGGATCTCGATCGAGGCGCCTCATCGCCGCGGTCATCCCGGCCAGTGCCATCGGTGCCAGTTGTACAGGCACGCGGCGGCCAACTGCCGCGCACCGCCCAGGTGCGTCAAGTGCCTGGTCCCTCATCTCACTAAGGAGTGCAATCGCACTCCTGAAACTCCCTCTCCTCCCGATTGCGTGCTTTGTGGCCAGTCCGGCCACACCGCAAATTACAGGGGCTGCCCTCGTGCACCCCTTTGTATGCGTTCCAATCCCAAGAGGTCGGCACCCAAACAGGCACCGCGCCTTTCTCAAGAAAACTTTCCGCCGCTGCGTAGCCGGGTTCCTCCGGCTACAAAGCCTACACAGTCTAGGCCTGCCCCAGAAAACTGGAGGCAGCGCCCCGCATCGAATCCCATCCCGGCTCCTCGCCCATTCAAACCCGCTCCTCAATCCTCCGTAGCAGACGATATGCGTATCGTCTGCGACACTATAAAAAATGTCGATGTCAGTGAAATCGCAGTCTTAGCCCGTAAACTTAGGGCTTCACGTACTCCGACAGAGCGTTAGCATGCATGCATGCAAGCAGAGCGGAGCATAGTTCCCTTCTCAATTCATTGTAGGTTCATTTAAATGAATTGATCCCTAAATCATGCTGCGGCCGACCTCTGCCCAGCCCCGGCTTCACCGGAGGCTGCCCCGAACGGCCACCAACTCATGTCCCTTTGAGCACCTTCAGTGCAACTTTCACTACAGGCGGAAGACCCGCTAGCGGGTCTCCGCCAGCGCGCCCAACTTCCCGACGGGTGTCGCTTCCGATGAAGGCTAACGGTAATAACTACAGCCAACAGGTGGTTTTTAGTGGGTAGGTGCCATTCTGGTGAGTCCCACATAACCCCCCCGCAGAGGAATTTACCTGCGGGCGGGTATGCATGACGCATCTTCCACCTCCCTCCCGCGAGTGTGCCTCGGCAGCAAAAAAAAAAAAAAAAAGGCAAACTATGGCGAACGCTGTTGCCGCGAAACGTAAACTTTTGGCACACATAGCTTTATGGTCTCCAGCACAGCCGAGTTGTGCTCTTTACCTCGGATAATTTCAAATAAGTAGGCAGCAAGAGTTAACTCCAATCTAAGATCGACCTTGTTATATCTCACCGTTCCTGGAACGAACAGTGTAGGATAAAGTATACCCCATATTGTTTCTTGTGAAGAAATCTTACGAATATGTTCTGTAAACCTTCCAACGTCATTTTATTGCTTCGTGTGGGTCTGGTACCGTCGCATTACATTCCACGTGACTCCTAACAAGCGCTTCGAACAATGGGAATGCCCCGATATTTGTAAATTGGTTGGCCTCACTTATAACCAACCCTAGATTGCGACAAGATTTTTATTAGATATTCAGAATATGTTTTGGAAACTGCATATCAGGTGAAAATTGACACTCCCAAGTCCTAAGTTATAAGTATTATGTTCAATTAAATATTTTTTTAACAGACAGTAGTCGAACAAAAGGTAACATTACCATTGTTTCTTTTTTTTGAGAAAACTCTAATATTTAAATGACTGGGGTTGCTAATTTTGTTTTTAATATTAGGTCTTTACCTATGAAATTGCCGTTTTTCACGAAATAAATGAAGCGTAATTTTTTTATATATTTTTTATTTCTATTAATCAAAATAATCACCCATGCAATCAATGCATCTTTGCCAACGCATTGGTAGCTTATTGATGCCTTTCTTGAAGAAATCAGCTGGACGGGAGGCAACAAATTCTTCAAAGGCATTTTGTACTGCCTCTCGGGTATTGAATTTTTTTCCCGCCAAGAAGTTATCCAAATTCTGGAAAAAGTAGAAGTCTGTAGGCGCAAGGTCTGGTGAGTACGGCGGATGACGGAGAACTTCCAACCCCAACTCTTGTAGCTTGGAGACCGTCTGCTGTGCAGTATGTGGTCGCGCGTTGTCGTGCAGGAGCAGTGGAGCCGAACGATTGACCAAAGCTGGTTGGAGATGTGCGAGCTTCTCCATCATTGTGTTCAGTTCTTCACAGTACACATCTGCAGTAATGCTTGTCCCGTTTGGCAAGAAGCTGTGATGAATTACACCCGCGTTAGACCACCAAACAGTGACCATCACTTTTCTAGGGGTAAGTTTTCGTTTAGGGCATTGTTTGGGTGCTGAACCAGGGTCCAACCAACTTGCTGAGCGCTTACGATTGTCAAACAGGATCCATTTCTCGTCACAAGTAACAATGCGGTTCAGAATTCCTTCATTTGTATGCCTACTGAGCAGTGCAAGGCACGTCTCCACGCGTACTTCGCGCTGGCGGTCATTGAGTTCGTGGGGTACCCATTTGTCAAGCTTTTTTACCTTGCCAATTTGACGCAAATGGACCAATATTGTTTTGATGCTAACGTCGAAAGCTGCTGCTAATTCAGCCGTGGATTGAGTTTCATCAGCTTCCACAATTGCCTTTAATTCGTCATTGTCGACCAAAGTTTTCGGACGACCACGGGGTTCATTTTTCAGGTCAAACTTTCCAGAACGGAAGCGGGTAAACCAATAACGGGTGGTGCGTTCGTTTGTAGTGTTCGCTCCGTAAATGTCGTTGATGTTGCGTGCCGCTTGTGCCGCTTTGCTGCCACGACGGTACTCATACTCCATTTTTACTCGAATTTTTAACTTATCCATGATGACGAAAAATGTTCGAATGCGTTGAAAATAAAACACTAACTATTATACAAATGACGATTTTAGAAAAAGAATTCCATTTTTGTCAACTAAAATTAATTTGAAATTAGAATTATCAGTCAAAAAAAAAATATTTTCATTTGAAATGGCCAGTACGGCAAAACGGCAGTTTCATAGGTAAAGACCTATTATTTAATTATGCCAAAATTTGTCTTAACAGACAAAACTGAATTTGAAATTTGGAAATGTAACCTTTTGTCAGTAAATCTTGGAAATGTTACTTTTTGAAAATGTCACCTTTTGAAAGAATAATATCTCAGAATGTATAATATCCAATTTTTACTGGTTTTAAGGAAATAAATAACAAATAAAATACCTACATAAAATACAGTCACGTTTTCATTATATATGAAGGCCACAATCATATTCAAATCAGTTCAAACTCAAATCAAACACTTTCAATTAATATCTAGTTCCTCTGTCTGATGATATGAGGAAGTTGACTCGAGTATCATATCATCCTATAGTAAAATAATTTATACCAGGATAAATCTTCCCGTTGTAACCATTCTTCTCCGAAGTTATTTCAACAAATTAAGGACATCCTTCTCTTTATTGGCGTTCAGTACGCAACCCAAATCAATAGTAGACAACCTGATATTATTGTTGCTATGTCCTCTTTTTATCAGATCTATAAATGTGTCTGCTTCACTCTCAAATTTGAAATTTTGTAGCAACTTTACACGGCATGTACTTGGTGTGTAAAAATATGCTATTTGATAATAATCTTCTTTAGCTCTTGGATGTGGTATATTTTCTTCAACTCCCTATCAAGTTCTTTTAAATTGTAAACGCAATTAATTATTTTAACTTTAATTTATTGGGCTTTGGCCACAGACAATAACCAAATTTATCTAATATTTACAGCCATGAAATCTATTAATCAACGAATAATCGATGGAGATGTCACGTTTTGTTGACGAATAGGAAAAAAAAATAGAAAATGGCTCCTTTTGTGAGAATTTCGGAATCATTTTTTAAAACTTAGTGGTAATGTTACTTTTTGATCGAAAATCGTCTTTTTGACATGGTTTTTCTAAGGGAACTGTTACTTTTTGATACACCAAATTCAATGAGAATATGTTGTTCATAGACTTACGTACGATTCCGCAAAAAAAAAACAAAAAGCCAATAAGTGGAAATGTAACCTTTTGTTCGATTACTCCTCATATAATTGCATTAGTTTATCGACCACGATAGCTTGATAAGTCGGTGTTTACGACTGACAATAACAATTGTGAAAAACAAAATCT
Organism: Marasmarcha lunaedactyla; assembly: GCA_923062675.1. Taxonomy (NCBI): domain Eukaryota; kingdom Metazoa; phylum Arthropoda; class Insecta; order Lepidoptera; family Pterophoridae; genus Marasmarcha; species Marasmarcha lunaedactyla. The sequence continues at coordinate 7,311,675 of OV281344.1, forward strand.
GACTTGCCTCAATAAATGGTAAAAGACCATGAACATTTCTTAACAACCACAAAGTTTTTTGCCTAATTCTATATTAAAAACAAGTCGATAGGAATAGGTTCTAATCTTACAAGGTTAAAAAAGCAATAAATAAATATTATTTATAAAAGAAGGTAGGTACATCTTTTTGGGAAAAATATTTTCTGCGAATAAATAAATCAAAAGAGTTCGAGAGATCGAAAAGATTCCAATTTGCTGAGGAATGTGCAATAAAAAGTTTTATTGTGCGTTTAACTATATTGGAATTATTTTGTGTGATAATATCATATTCTTGTTCCTTTGATAAAACTGTCATTGGAAATAAAATCTCTCATAGAACAGCATCCAAGAGTACTGTTGATCTTACTTTCGTGTCACATTGAAATGGACCAACTTCTTATTTTGAAAGATGCAAAAAATTATAAATAAATGATTCCCTTTATTTTTATATTGAATTTAATCGATAAAATATGCGACTCTAAATAAAAAAATCTAAAATTGCTGTCTCAAAGAAGGGGAAAAATGAATCAAGCTGCTGTAATTTTTTTCACATACATTGACATTATGCAGTGTCGGAAAGAGTACCTAAGACGTTATGCTGGCGTCTCTACGTGGAAATCGTGAGATCGATGGCCCTGAATGGGGTTCCTGGTTGGTCAGCAGCACCCTGACTCGCAGCAACATCGCCCGCTTGACGCACGTCCAGTGGGTGAAGACAATCAGGGTGGTACGAAGTTATAGCACGATCTTGAGAGGCATCCTGCGGCCTAGCGGGTACTTTTTCCTGGGACCTGGAAGCGAGAGCCGTCGCGTCACTCTACGAGTGGCGCGCCGAGGCGCCTGCATTGTATGAACTGGAGAAGCACAGAGCTGAATTGTGACATACGGGCAACAGAAGCGTGGGAGTCCAAGCTGGCGCTTCCGAGTGCCAAATTCTGGACTATCTGGACTATGGAAGTTACCTGTTTCAGGTTGGTTGGAAACCGCCATGAGCCGGTGGCGGTTTCGGGAGATTCCACACGAGGCACAACTAGGGAGGGCCCCTCCCTCTTGGAACGTCACCAAGACAAAGCGCCGGCTATTGCTGTTGGGCCACGAACGGAATACGCAAGCACCTCGCGGCCCGGCTCCGCCAGACGGAAGCCGCAGGTTTGTATCCGGTAAGAGTCCGCTACAAACCGACCGCAGCCATCGCTCAGCCGGCTACTAATGAGGATTTTCCTGCGTCGAAATACAAACAAGTGTCAGTAACAGTAGAACAAAGTTAGTCAAACTTTTTGAATCCAAAAATTCTGATGTAAAAGAAAAATGTTTATTTCTATACCAATTTTTATACACGTAAATTTTTTTATACTTCTTGTCTCTTTATCACCCTTAACGCCTTTTCTTATATTATTCGGTTAAATCCTGTCATAACGAATCTTCTGATTTGAATTTTTAAAAAATCTAACACAACAAGCTAGCTTTGTCACAAATTTCAACACTAGTTATTAATTATTATTTTAATTGTGAGAAAATATGTTTTATGTACAATAACATATAGCGAGGATTTTTTTAATTATATCTACGTTTAGGTTTTATGGTGTTTGTCAAGTGTTCTTCGCTGGCAGCTTTTATAATGACAAAACCAGAAAAAGACAAAATCATAATCCTTGCCCGTATCTTACTTTATCAAGAAATATTAACTTATTCTTCTGTTCTGTGTACATGTGTACTAAGAAGTCTTTTTTTCGAAATGGACTGTTTATTTATAGCCCTATGGGCTCTATAAATTACACCGGACTTTGTAGCTTAGCGCTGACGGCGTTTAGCTGGAACTTAAGCTACTCCTACGCCTGAAACGCCTAAGGGCTCCCGAGAGGGCACGGACCTTGGCTTAGGATGTCGTATATTGAAACTACCACTGGTTCGGAAGGGTTATTTACTGCCAAAGAACCAGAAATTCTGTAAAAATGCGTACGATGCATTAGCCTGGCCCACCGGTGGGTTCGGCGATTGGAATGCCGTGTTGCTATATTTCTAACTGGATCTGTTAAGACGTTAGGCGGACGCCTGTCACGAACCGCCGCGTCTGGGTTTGCTGTGTCGTCAGTTGACTTATTGACCAGCAGGTTGGGATGGTTTGGGATGGATGGCGAGCGTTGTCGAAGTAGCGTCTAGACGCCAATTTCATGAATTCAGCAATGGTGGGCAGCTCGAGATCTTTATGCAGATCTAAATTGCCGACAGAGGGCGGGGCCCCAACGCATTTGTGTTAGAACCTATTTTGAATAACCTGCATGTGATTGAGGTACGACTTGCCGGTGTGAGCGAAAGCTACGCTGGCATGTAAGTTTTGTAAAGTGTAAGCTTATTTCTAAGCGTCATTTATCTCTTCTTGGTGCAGCTACCCATGGCGAAGGTGGCTCGGTCCCGAGCGCGAATCAGAAGTATATAAGGCAACTTTTACCACAAAAGTACTCCATTCTCGCTCCGATCGCCACGCGGTGCGGACGTGCAAGACCCAGTTCTCCGTTGATCGGTCCCTTCCCGCCATTCCGTGGCGCTCAGTCTACTGACGTTACAGTCTAGCGTGTTGGTTCCGTGCTACGGTTTTCAAGGTTTTTCTACTCCGTTTGAGTGCTTTCGAAGTGCGATTTTTCTTTGCGACTAAGCCCCTTAGTCTTCAAAGTGCTGTGCTAAGTTGTGTTGTGCTTGTGCTGAGTGCAGTGTTGTGCCCAGCGTAAGTAGTCTGGTTTCAGTGCAAAGGATACTTAACGGTGACAACGAATTTGTACTGAACCAGTACTTTTTATTTTTATTTATTTCTCTTCTCTATTTTATTTATTTTTCTCCTATTTTCATATTTATTTTTATCATATTTGTGTGTTTTCGTGTGTATTTGTCCTTTCTGTTGGTAAAGGTTGACCCTAACACGGTCAACTCTTTACCTGCGTACCCTTTTTTAGGTTTCTAGGTAGCGGCCTTCGGCGTACTACGGTTAGTTTTTAAGTTATTCTCCCCAGCCCCGCTACCGCTGGTAGGGAGGTTTGCCGCTAGGGTTGCTAGGTTTTTATTTAGGAACTCTAGGCATTTGTTATTTAATTAGGTGCTAGGTTTGCAAGGGGACCTAGGCATACATTATATATTTATATATTACATATTCAAGCCCTCCAATGGACCTTGTAAGCGTTCTTAGGTCGTTCGCCCAGGCGCTCGCGGCGTCCGGTTGCCCCATCCCAGATGACGTACTAACGCAGGCCTTACAGGCTACTATCGCGTCCCCGGCCCCTCAGGCCTCAACCCCGGCCCCTCAGGCCTCAAACCCGGCCCCTCAGGCCTCCGACGTCCAGACCCCTCAGGTCTTCAGCTCTCCCGCGTCTCCCGCCTCGTCCGAGATGGACTGCGAATCGGTCGCATCCTCTCACGCGTCGCGTCGTAAGCGTACCGCTCCCGGGAGCGACTCCGAACCCGCGTCTGATACGTCGTGTGACGGAACAAGCTCGAGTCTTGTGTATGGGGCGGAAGTATGGTCTCAATATACCTGCTAATAGCATTTGTCAATACTGATTTACTCAAGTTATCATAAAAATATCTGTTTGTATATTACTATATGTTAGCAGATATAATTGTTGATATATAGAATCTTTAAATGGAAGAAAAATTACACATAAAAGGATGTTCAGTTAAATTCATTTACCTTGCTAAAGAATAAAAAAAATTAGAAAAAATTTATTAATTTAATATTGATATCTGGTTCTCAGAATTTATGTACTAATTTGACATAGAAAGATACATCTAATTAATGTTCCTAAAGGTTAAAAAGTATAGCAGTTTGGGACGCCTACTTTGTTATTAAGTTTCTCTTCCGTTGTTGATACGATCTTATGGGTGGTAATTATTTGCAGGAAAATAATTGATGATGCTTTCGCATTTACACATAGATTTTATTTATTCATTATTTATTTATTTATTTATTTGCTAAACAAAATAACTCTACAGTAGTTACACATAAATTAAATTAAATAAGTAACTCAAGGGTGCATTCTTTTATTTTGTTGGGAAACATGACTGGAGATTGTCGCGGGTGCGTGGTGCATGGTGCCCCGTGGGAGGGAGTTCGGCTTTTTGGGTATAAATAGGGCAGTAGGCCGGAGGCACGGGGTCGGAATTTCAGTCTCGGGGAATGGAAGTTGGAGTCTCGGTCAGGAAACGAAAGTAACCCAAAAGTTCTGCCAGTTTGTACCCAGTTTAATATTTAGATTTTCAGTTGTTTAAAAATAGAATATAGTGTTGTGTTGAACGTGGGTCCAGTCTTTAGGTGAGTGTTTATTTTAGTACACATTAATAGGGAATTTCGTTTTCAGGAAAGTTCTGCCAGTTCGTAGATAAAAGTTTAATTTTTGAGTATATTAATATTAAATTACGTTATTGCGTTAGAAAGTGAATCCTGTTATAGAAGAGCGTTTATTTCGTTTAATACTGTAGGGTAATTTAACAGGGAAATTAACTTTTATAGTATATTTATTTAAGGTCTTGATTTATATATTAATATTTCGTGAACTTTATTCTTTAAAAGTATTTTATTATATATACTTATTTATATATGTAAGTATATATACTTACATGTTATATTTTATCTTACTTTGTATTAAAAGTAATTACGATCACACACGCAGAACACAATACATCTATAGGTATTGATAAACTAAAAATGCTCATTTGTGACGTGTTTATATTCGTCTAAATATAATGTATGTAATGCATTACAATGGTGAGATATACTAGAAGGTTATTTGATTGAGTCAAAATAATTTATTTAACACACTCAGCGTGCTAGTCTCCAACTTGGTGAAGTTTATTTACTCTTTATTTTCTCCCTTTATCCTCATGTCAATTGGCTCACAACCACACAGTCGTTGAGGTCTCTTGTAACCATTTTCATTGATCTGACTATCTGTTGTTGCTACAAGGACGAGTTCCGGCTCATCAGACTCAGGGAGAAAGTTGGTTCAGGAACTTCTTGGCTGAATAATTGACAAATATTAAAAACTCACATTTCCTTCCTTCATTTATATTCATTCTGCGACTTGTTATCTGGCATAAGACCAAACAGTGGTTGAAGTCTCTTGTTGTCAATTTCAATGATCTGAGCTTCTGGTGTTACGACAGGATGACACTCCGGTGCATCAGACTCAGTGAGGAAGTTGGTTCATGAACTTCTTGGCTGTATAATTAACAATGTCATGGAATGAATTATAAATCTATTTATTCCTCTCCTTCATTAATATATTTATTTCATGAATTATTAACGAACATAATACTAAAGTCATTGGAGTTTCTGGTTTCACTTTCATTGATCTGACTATCTGTTGATGCGACAAGGACGAGTTCCGGCTCATCAGATTCAGGCAGAAAGTTGGATCTAGAACTTTTTGGCTGAATAATTGACAAATATTAAAAATTCTTATTTCTTTCCTACATTTATGTTCATTTTGTGACTTGTTATCTGGCATAAGACCAAACAGTGGTTGAAGTCTCTTGTTATCAATTTCAATGATCTGAGCTTCTGGTGTTACGACAGGATGACCCTCCGGTGCATCAGCCTCAGTGAGAGAGTTGGTTCTGGAACTTCTTGGCTGAATAATTAACAAATGTCATGGAATGAATTATGAATTGGGTTTGGAAACTTTTGCCTGAATAAATAACAATTATCATGAAATAGATATTAGAGTTACCCTTCCGAAAATGATCCAACTTGGAGATTACACTACTTAGATTAAATTAAAGTATCTGCAAGGTTTGGGTTTGTGATATAAATAACTTTATTCAAGATTGTGGAATTTACTGTTAGCTTTATTTATTCTTACAATCTCACCATATTCCATCCTCTACTTATCTTTATAAACTTATTTACCTACAAAGTATTTTTATTTTATCATTATTATTCAGTACTAACACTCGGGTGTTGGATTGGTGAATCCTGGAGAGAGAAATTCAAAAAAATGAAAGGATGTCTCTCACATGACTAGGGCGAGGATAGGGGCCCTACTCACACCCAATTTTTATAAATTTCCAATTCATTTTATCAAATCCATTTCAACAGTTCTTTATTACCTCTTATTATATATTGTATGTATTTATTATATTAAATATTTTTATTACTATAATAATTTATATTGCATTCTTAAAACATTCTTTGTTTCTTATCTTTGTCACATACCTCGGAAAAGAACTTGGTTACTATGCAACACAACGAAGAGTCCTACCCAACCTTAGACGATCACGCCAAATAAATATTGTATTTTGTATTGATAAATCTTTATATTGTGCCAATTACAATTTCTCATTCTGTAGTTTATAACTGAAGGTTTTATATATATTTTGAATAGGAAGTATTAGAATAAAGTTGACAGATATATGTTAGGTTTTATATTATATTTATGTATCTATTTCAAATTTTTATTTATGACATTCCCTTATATGATCAGAGAGCAGATCAGGAAGGGGTGGTCGTTACAATTTGGTGCCGTGACCAGGATAAGTAAAAAAGGGTAGATCATCAGTAAAATTAGTTAAATATTACTGTGGTTTAGTATAGTTACCTCAATAGTAGCTAAGTGTCTGTTGGTATTATTGGCATAATTTTTGATTAAAATGTATTTAAATTCCAGTGGCTTCAAGGCCACAATTTGTTGCTTGTGACCTAGGTCGAGGTTTGAAAATGTGACAAGGGTTTGAAATAAGTGGGGGCGACTATTTCAATGTTAAATATATTTAGTATTTATTTGTGTTTATATACATCAAGACAATTATATTATTTATTATTACACTGAAACATTCAACACACTGTTACTCCACCACACTAGTTAGTTTATATATTTTATTTATTTCTGTTATATATTTTGGATTCAACCATTTAACAGTTTATTGTTGAGTTCTTCATACATACTAGTTTACATGGCCTTTGGATGGTATTTTTCCTTTCTTCTTTAACAGTAATTAGCTGGAAGGTACAAGTAGTGAATTAGTAAGCAAAGTGGTAGTCTAGGTAAAACTTAGGTAATATTGTGAAAATGTTATATGTATATTTCTTCTTTGATAATTGGCATATTATTTAAATTTTAATTGTAAGTTTTCAGAAAATTTAGGTAGATATTTCTTGCATAGATTATAATTTTTGCTTCACTGCCTTTATTTTTAATTACTTGTATTCTCATTATCAATAATAACTGAAATATTCAATTACTGTGTTTCTATTTTTATTTTTAATTTATTATTTCTTGTTTTTTATTTTTATTTTGAGTGTTACTTTCAGGAATTTTTATTTATAATTATTTTTTTTCATTGTTTGTATTCTTTTCAGCATTTAATTTATTTTATTTAACACGTTGTGGTATTATGACTAGAGGTTAAAAGTGTAATAGATACTTAGTAATTTTATAATCCAACTATATTCAAATGTACTGTTTAACATAGTATCAATTTTCTTTTTGGGTTTGATAACATGGTTCAATATATTCTGTCATTCTGTTAGAGCAATCAATTGATTGATCTTATTGTAGTTATATTTTACAGCCTTCGTTGATAGGTTATTTTAGAATTCTGAGGTGTTTTACAGGTTTGTTTATTAGATTTAATCAGATTTAGAAATGTAAATTAGGTTATGTAGTTAGGGAATGTAGGGTGTTTTAATTCTTTTAATTACTTATTTAGGAAAGTTGTTGTAACTACAAAATTGAATAGTTTATAATGACTGTTATATTATTTTGTTTTACTGGAGGTCTAGATAGGCAGTTCTAAGTTAATCGTAATAGGATCTTATTATGATTCGTATTACTAAACACAAAATAGTAACATAGTGGGCAATTCATGAGATGAAGCACGCACAATTCATATCTTGTAATTCGGTTGTTTATAGTCTTACAGAGAAATTCTTAAAATGTTTCATGTAGTATGAGTTGCGTAGGTGTCAAATAGTTGAAATCATAAAAAGTTACCCAGGAGCAATGTTTGAAGAAAACATTGTATAAATCAAACACTCACTTACTTCAAAATAAAATGTTTCAACACACACTTAATTCAAAGGCCGAATAATAGAGCTTTATCACATTTGACCACTTGAGTGGATATTTTTCATTAGTGTTAAACATGTACAAGTGGATAATTTTAAATGTTACAACATTAGGTTACTAAAAACAAGGAACAAGACATGTTAGTTTAGCGTGTAAAAGGATCCACTTGGAAAGGTGTTCAAATAAATAATGTTAAGAGTTGCGGCGTTTAGTTACAGTTATTTAAATTGGAACGTGCGTGCGTTTGTTTACTTTTTGGTTTTGGTTCCTTACCCTTATGGGAAGGCAAGGGATCTAGCCCATGCAACCTGTTGTTTACTTTTTTAATTACTGCGATGACATACTTGCGAATAGTTGACAGCAAACTAAAACGAAATGATTTTATGTGTTGTGTCGTGATCACCAATTCACCATTGTTTTTATGATTAGTTGTGTTGTTAGTTAAGATATGTAACGTTCCAACAGTTATTTATAAACATAACTTTCACATCTTTATGAAATATAAAATAATCGGCACAGTTACGGTTCTATTATTTTCGGTGTGGTGAAAAATAATTTCATTATAATCAAATATGAGTCAGTTAGATTATGAAATGAATTGAATAGGGATGACAATTATATCTCCATTTTACAAAAACAGAAAATGTTGAGGATTTGCAAGTAATTCGGGAAATGAATTACATTTACACAAATTGACCAATGTGGACATTTTAGATTCTCTGATGTAGTGACTTTATCTTTTGAATATAATTGTTCCGGTAATTAAGGGTAGTTAAATTACAAAGTCCTACTTATTAAACCACAATTTAAATGATTGAAAGAATTATATGTGCTTACTTTGTTGATTGATCATTATTTTTTTAAATATTTTCAGTGTTATGTCATTTCGGTGTTTATAATAGTATCTACAAGGTTTATCATTTTTGTAGTGTTGGAGTTAATATAAACTTTTTACAGACAAATACTTTGTTTCGTGTCTATCAAATTATCAATCCATTTTAGGTATTCAGTGAGTTTATGGGTAGTAGTCTGAATAGTGAATGATAGTGTCATTAATTTAAACGTCATTTAACAATTGCGCGTAGGAGTGGATGAAATTAATCAGTGTATTTTTTTTTTTTAGATAGGTTTATTTGTTAGGAAGTAAAATTATTAGGTTATATACTGAGACGAACGAGTGGCGTAGTGGTTGGTGGTCCTGCTTCGTGAGCCGAGGGTCCCGGGTTCGAGTCCTGGCTGGGGCGTTAGTTTGTGTGTTGGGTATGGGAGTTTGTTCACTGGTCAAGGTTGATGAGATTTTGTTCTTCGTTTCCCCACCGTTGGCTGTGTGGTGGCCCGTGGCATACAATAACGTTACATCATCCAGATTATACAAAACCATTACATTTGCAATCAAATAGTTCAGGAGAAGGGCATTAAGAGGAGCCGAATTAAGATGGACAGTGTTTTGTCCCGAAATTCATTACATAGAAGTTAATGGAAATAAATCTTTAATATCTGATAAATAAAAACACATTGTAAAATATCATTATTTATTTATTTATAATAGGAACATGGACAACAAGTATTGCATATAATTTTATATATTAATATTTTTCTAAATTTCGTAACGTCACTTTTTACTAATTAGCACGATTTAAAAGGAAAATGTATTGGTAATTTTATAGGTTTATATTATGTGTAGAAAGAATGGGTGGGTGACTCAAGTACCTTTTTTTTTTTTAGTTACATGATTAACTTTATAAAAGTTAGATTTATTATTTCGTTGCCTTATCACTTTCATCAACGTTTTACTTAATACTCACATACATGGGGCATATATCGTACTAATTTTGACTGGGTTTTGCAAGTTTGATCATAGATCACATAGATATATCTGGAGGGGTATTGGGTGGTCATTTCCGAAAAAAAAGGGGAGGGGTTTAATTTGTTTCTTTTACTAAAACTAGAAAGAATAATATTTATCTTGTAAGTTTAAAGGTGCCATTTAATTTTGATATCGGTATAAATACTTCCATTTGTTCCTTTCTATTGTAAATTATCACTCCAGTGAATATCGTGATAATTTAGGGGGCGATTGTGACGGAACAAGCTCGAGTCTTGTGTATGGGGCGGAAGTATGGTCTCAATATACCTGCTAATAGCATTTGTCAATACTGATTTACTCAAGTTATCATAAAAATATCTGTTTGTATATTACTATATGTTAGCAGATATAATTGTTGATATATAGAATCTTTAAATGGAAGAAAAATTACACATAAAAGGATGTTCAGTTAAATTCATTTACCTTGCTAAAGAATAAAAAAAATTAGAAAAAATTTATTAATTTAATATTGATATCTGGTTCTCAGAATTTATGTACTAATTTGACATAGAAAGATACATCTAATTAATGTTCCTAAAGGTTAAAAAGTATAGCAGTTTGGGACGCCTACTTTGTTATTAAGTTTCTCTTCCGTTGTTGATACGATCTTATGGGTGGTAATTATTTGCAGGAAAATAATTGATGATGCTTTCGCATTTACACATAGATTTTATTTATTCATTATTTATTTATTTATTTATTTGCTAAACAAAATAACTCTACAGTAGTTACACATAAATTAAATTAAATAAGTAACTCAAGGGTGCATTCTTTTATTTTGTTGGGAAACATGACTGGAGATTGTCGCGGGTGCGTGGTGCATGGTGCCCCGTGGGAGGGAGTTCGGCTTTTTGGGTATAAATAGGGCAGTAGGCCGGAGGCACGGGGTCGGAATTTCAGTCTCGGGGAATGGAAGTTGGAGTCTCGGTCAGGAAACGAAAGTAACCCAAAAGTTCTGCCAGTTTGTACCCAGTTTAATATTTAGATTTTCAGTTGTTTAAAAATAGAATATAGTGTTGTGTTGAACGTGGGTCCAGTCTTTAGGTGAGTGTTTATTTTAGTACACATTAATAGGGAATTTCGTTTTCAGGAAAGTTCTGCCAGTTCGTAGATAAAAGTTTAATTTTTGAGTATATTAATATTAAATTACGTTATTGCGTTAGAAAGTGAATCCTGTTATAGAAGAGCGTTTATTTCGTTTAATACTGTAGGGTAATTTAACAGGGAAATTAACTTTTATAGTATATTTATTTAAGGTCTTGATTTATATATTAATATTTCGTGAACTTTATTCTTTAAAAGTATTTTATTATATATACTTATTTATATATGTAAGTATATATACTTACATGTTATATTTTATCTTACTTTGTATTAAAAGTAATTACGATCACACACGCAGAACACAATACATCTATAGGTATTGATAAACTAAAAATGCTCATTTGTGACGTGTTTATATTCGTCTAAATATAATGTATGTAATGCATTACAATGGTGAGATATACTAGAAGGTTATTTGATTGAGTCAAAATAATTTATTTAACACACTCAGCGTGCTAGTCTCCAACTTGGTGAAGTTTATTTACTCTTTATTTTCTCCCTTTATCCTCATGTCAATTGGCTCACAACCACACAGTCGTTGAGGTCTCTTGTAACCATTTTCATTGATCTGACTATCTGTTGTTGCTACAAGGACGAGTTCCGGCTCATCAGACTCAGGGAGAAAGTTGGTTCAGGAACTTCTTGGCTGAATAATTGACAAATATTAAAAACTCACATTTCCTTCCTTCATTTATATTCATTCTGCGACTTGTTATCTGGCATAAGACCAAACAGTGGTTGAAGTCTCTTGTTGTCAATTTCAATGATCTGAGCTTCTGGTGTTACGACAGGATGACACTCCGGTGCATCAGACTCAGTGAGGAAGTTGGTTCATGAACTTCTTGGCTGTATAATTAACAATGTCATGGAATGAATTATAAATCTATTTATTCCTCTCCTTCATTAATATATTTATTTCATGAATTATTAACGAACATAATACTAAAGTCATTGGAGTTTCTGGTTTCACTTTCATTGATCTGACTATCTGTTGATGCGACAAGGACGAGTTCCGGCTCATCAGATTCAGGCAGAAAGTTGGATCTAGAACTTTTTGGCTGAATAATTGACAAATATTAAAAATTCTTATTTCTTTCCTACATTTATGTTCATTTTGTGACTTGTTATCTGGCATAAGACCAAACAGTGGTTGAAGTCTCTTGTTATCAATTTCAATGATCTGAGCTTCTGGTGTTACGACAGGATGACCCTCCGGTGCATCAGCCTCAGTGAGAGAGTTGGTTCTGGAACTTCTTGGCTGAATAATTAACAAATGTCATGGAATGAATTATGAATTGGGTTTGGAAACTTTTGCCTGAATAAATAACAATTATCATGAAATAGATATTAGAGTTACCCTTCCGAAAATGATCCAACTTGGAGATTACACTACTTAGATTAAATTAAAGTATCTGCAAGGTTTGGGTTTGTGATATAAATAACTTTATTCAAGATTGTGGAATTTACTGTTAGCTTTATTTATTCTTACAATCTCACCATATTCCATCCTCTACTTATCTTTATAAACTTATTTACCTACAAAGTATTTTTATTTTATCATTATTATTCAGTACTAACACTCGGGTGTTGGATTGGTGAATCCTGGAGAGAGAAATTCAAAAAAATGAAAGGATGTCTCTCACATGACTAGGGCGAGGATAGGGGCCCTACTCACACCCAATTTTTATAAATTTCCAATTCATTTTATCAAATCCATTTCAACAGTTCTTTATTACCTCTTATTATATATTGTATGTATTTATTATATTAAATATTTTTATTACTATAATAATTTATATTGCATTCTTAAAACATTCTTTGTTTCTTATCTTTGTCACATACCTCGGAAAAGAACTTGGTTACTATGCAACACAACGAAGAGTCCTACCCAACCTTAGACGATCACGCCAAATAAATATTGTATTTTGTATTGATAAATCTTTATATTGTGCCAATTACAATTTCTCATTCTGTAGTTTATAACTGAAGGTTTTATATATATTTTGAATAGGAAGTATTAGAATAAAGTTGACAGATATATGTTAGGTTTTATATTATATTTATGTATCTATTTCAAATTTTTATTTATGACATTCCCTTATATGATCAGAGAGCAGATCAGGAAGGGGTGGTCGTTACAGTCGTCAGATGCCGTCACCCTAACCGGCTCTCCTGAGCCCGCGTTTCAACTTGTTGCTAAGCGCTCCAAGAAGCGCTCTAAGAAAGTTTCGGTATCTTCAATACCCGAGCATACCCCGGTGTCTTCAACACCAGCCCCCGCGCCGTTAAAATCGCTCGTAGTAACCGCGTCTCCGTCGGTCACATCGAAGCCAGCGACGCGCTGCGCTCCCGTCCCGCCGAAGCCTCAGCTCCCTCCGCCCGTATTCCTGCGTGAAAAAGCGCGCTGGACCGCGGTTTCTAACTTGTGCAAAGAGCACAAAATTAATTATTTAAAAGCCGCCAACGCTGGCGATACAATCAAAATTCAAGTAGCGACCGTCGACGACTTCCGCGCGTTTACCAGGCTACTCTCGCTACATCAAATCGTGTATCACACCTACGCCCTCCCGGAGGAGCGTAAGATCCGCGCAGTACTACGGGGCGTCCCGTTCGAACTCAGTAACGAAGACATTCTCGAGGACCTTAAGTCTCAGGGTTTCCCGGTCACAGCAGTGCACAAGATGCACTCCAACCGCGGTAGGCGTTTTCCCTTAGCGTTAGTAATCCTGTCAAATACTCCCAACTCGACGGAGATTTTCAAAGAGGCTCGCACAATCTGCGGACTCTCGAACATCTCCGTCGAGCGTCCCAACCCCCGCGGTCACCCTGGGCAGTGCCACCGCTGCCAGCTATATGGCCACGCAGCGGCCTACTGTTCAGCTCCCCCCAGGTGCGTTAAGTGCCTGGATCCGCACTTCACTAAGGAGTGCACTCGCACTCCCGAATCCACTTCCCCCCCTGCCTGTGTGCTGTGCGGCCAGTCCGGCCACACAGCAAACTACAGGGGTTGCTCGCGTGCTCCGCGCTCCACCGTAAAGAGGGTCGCGCCTAAACCGGCGCCGCCGCTCACCTCCGCTAACTTCCCGCCGCTGCGCAACCGGGGTCCCCCGGAAGCAAAGCCCGTTCAGCTGACGCTTACTCCGGCTCTGTCTTGGAGGCAGCGTCCGGCTGTCCCGCCTGCACCTTCCCGACCCATCCCAGCTCCCGTAGCTTCCGTAGGGCCGCGTCCTTCTCCGTCATCCTCACCTCAGTCGTCGTTGGCTGAGGACATGAAGACCGTGTTCGACGTTATTCAAAACGTCGATATTAACGAAATTTCCGTGCTCGCACGCAAACTGCGAGCCGCCCGCTCTCCTCAAGAGCGTTTATTCGCGTTAGCCGAGCATCACTCGCTCCTAAGTTCGTTGTAAATTCTTTTATATTTGTATAAATTCGTAAATAATAAATTATAATGTCTAGCGAAACCCGCGAATCCCGCGTCCAGTCGTATTAAACCCAAGGGCTTATCCCTAGTATCTTTTAACGCTCGTAGCCTTAACACCAACCTTCCCGACATTAAACTGTTCCTTCAGAACAAAGAACCTGACTTATTCCTTCTTCAGGAGACATGGCTTACTCCAAACTGCTCCAGGGGATTCGCTATACCTAAGTACGCGTTTATTCGTAACGATAGGCCAAACTCCGACGGTTTCGGCGGCACCGCTATATATTACAAAAGAGGCTTCCACTGCTGTCCTCTCCCTACCCAAACATACTGACTGGACGTGCCTATCGACTAACACCAGCGGTATCGCTCTCCTCGACATCACTAACTCCCTTGACCTAGACGTCATATCCCCCATCACTCCCACTCACTATCCCAACAACCCGTCCTACTCTCCTGACATCCTCGACTTTGCAATTATCAAGCGAATCAATCTTGATCTAAGGTCTATCGAACCGCTCGATGACCTAGGCTCCGACCATCGCCCCGTTTCCCTCGTGCTAGGACCGCCGAACGATAACGTCTCATCTCCTAAGACCTTTACCAACTGGAAAGGTTTTAAAAATACGTTAGTTTCAGCCTTAGAGGCTCCGAACTCTCCACTCGCGATCTCTCCCGAACAATTAGATAGCCCGGATAAAATCGATTCATTAGTAAATTCTCTCACTGATGCTATCAACTCAGCCATCAGTGACAACGAAAAGGTTGCTAAGCAAGGCAAACCCACGCTTCCCTTAGCCGTTAGCAATCTTATTAAAGCTAAGGACGCGGCTCTCCGGAGAGCCAAGAAATATCCCACGCCCGCCTATAGAACAGCTGCGAATCAGCTTCAACGTAAAGTTAGGTCTTGCCTCGCGGAACTCCGAGACGCTCAGATGAACGATCTCATGGCGAATATCTCTCCGTCCCACCAAGCGTACTATAGCATGGCCCGAGCCTTACGCGTAGACACCGCCTCTCACGTTCCTCCTCTCACTCGTCCCGATGGCACTACTGCCTTTGAAGTCGAAGAGAAAGCCGAATGCTTCGCTGACAGCATTGCCGCACAATGCTCGCCCAGCACGCAACCTGCTGATCCCTCCCACATCCAGGCGGTGGAGGACGAAGTCCTTCGCAGAGACTCTCTCCCCATCACCGCCGACCCTGTCACAGTCTCTAATGACGAAATCTTGCTTCTCATTAGGAATCAAAAGTCCAAAAAGGCTCCGGGTGCGGATGGAATTTCCAACCACGCACTCAAGCACCTGCCACAGCAGGTGCTTACCTTGTTAGCTATCATCTTCAATGCCTGCTTCGACCATAGCTACTTTCCAAAAGCTTGGAAAGAAGCGACAGTCATAGGCATTCCCAAGCCGGGCAAACCTCTGAACGTCCCGGCTAATCACAGACCCATCAGCCTCCTCAAGGCAATGTCTAAACTTCTCGAGAGAGTCATACTCTCTCGAATGCGGAACCATCTGTTTCCAACGGATGGCGATCCTCTCATTATTCCCCATCAGTTCGGCTTTCGCGCTAAACACTCCTGCCCTCAGCAAGTCCAGCGAATCGTCGAGTATATACTTGACGGTTTCTATCCGCGTCGTTATAAAACAGTCGCGGTTTTCTTTGACGTAGCCAAGGCTTTCGATAAAGTCTGGCACAGCGGTCTCGTTTATAAACTCTACAAGATAGGCTTACCGGATCGCCTAGTCAGGTTAATAGCGTCGTTTCTCAAAGACCGTACATTTCGATTTAAACACGAAGGCACGCTTTCTGCGCCTCGTCCCATAAAGGCTAGAGTCCCTCAAGGCTCAGTCCTCGCCCCTCTGCTGTACACCGTGTACACCAACGACATTCCCATCCCGCCGAAAGGCGTCGAACTCGCCCTCTTTGCTGACGACACCGCACTCTATAACAAAGGCCACAGTGTTCGGCACCTTGTAGCCAGACTCCAAAAGGCCGTAAACGCCCTTGGTGTATGGTTTCAAAAATGGCGCATCGATGTGAACCCTGAAAAGAGTTCTGCGATGCGCTTCGACCACAAACGTTCGGACGACAGGTCCCGATGGCGATCCCCACGTCCGAATGTTAGGCATTCCCATCCCCTGGAAGCGCAGTACTAAATACTTAGGCGTCACATTAGATCCGACGCTTTCTTTCAAGCCACACGTCGAAAGAGTTTCGAAACTCGCTCGTCACTATTTAGGCCGCCTAAATAGCATGTTAGGTAGAAAAAGTAAAATGTCCTTCAGAAACAAACGTACACTTTACAAGGTCTGCGTTAGACCCGTCATGACGTATGCCTCGCCAATCTTTGCCCACGACAAACCCTCCCTCCTGCACAAACTGCAGGTAGTTAAAAACCTCTTTTGCCGCCGGGCCACAAACGCACCGTGGTACGTGCGTAACGCGGACTTGCATAGAGATCTTGAACTGCCTACAGTACAACAACATCTCAAAACACTATCTGAAGCGTTCTTCAAACGCTCCGAAACCCATCCCAATCCTCTAGTTCGTGATTCATTCTCATATACTACTCCTGTGCTAGACTCGAAGTTCACGGAATTTCGTCGTTCCAGGTGCCTCGAGTCTTCGTGTTCGAGTAAGTTATCCAAGTCGTCCTCAACCACCCTACTGCGTGTAGGGTGGTTTTTAGGAAGTTAGTCATCGTTGATAGGTTCATTGTATATTTATTTATATATTATTGTCCCTCCCCAACCCCTCCGCAATGGCTTCTCTAAGCTCTCATGAGTTCATGAGGAAGTTACTTGATAGTACCGGTGCTGAAGGCATATCTATAAATGCTGATAAGTATCGTTTCTTGGACATTCTCATCCCGCATATCATGGCGTTAATTGCCTCAATGGCCCCTCAGGCCACCCCAGTCCCCCAGACCCCTCAGGTCTTAGGCCCTCCCGCGTCCCCTTCCTCCAGTGATATGGAGTGCGAAGTAGACGCCCCTCCGCGCCGCAAGCGCGCACCCGCGACCGAGTCATCCTCAGACGCCACCCCAACTGGCCCTGAGTGTCTCCCTCTTTTACGCTTGTTAAGAAGCGCTCTAAGAAGCGTTCGAAACAAGACCCGGCGCCCTCGACGCCCGTCCCTACACCCCCTGCGGCGTCTTCAACGCCAGCTGCCCCGGTGTCTTCAACACCCGCTCCGGCCCCAACTTCTGTCAAGGCCAAGGTCCCACCACCCGTTTTCCTTCGGGAAAAGGGTAAATGGACTGAGGTCTCGACATTGTGCAATGAACACAAAATCCATTAAACCCGAGCAGCCAACTCGGGTGAATCTATTAAAATCTTAGTCTCGTCGATAGACGACTTTCGTGCTTTAACAAAGCTCCTCACCGATAAGCAATATGCTTATCACACTTATGCTCTGTCAGAAGAGCGTAAGATCAGAGCGGTACTCAGGGGAGTCCCGTTCGAATTATCGAACGAGGCTATCCTGGAGGATCTGCAGTCCCAAGGCTTCCCGGCACTCGCGGTGCATAAAATGCACAGCAAGTACGGGAGACAACACCCTCTCGCTTTGGTGGTTTTCGCCAACGTCCCCAAGTCCAGGGAGATCCTCAAAGGGGTTAGCACTATATGCGGCCTCTCTGGGATCTCGATCGAGGCGCCTCATCGCCACGGTCATCCCGGCCAGTGCCATCGGTGCCAGTTGTACGGGCACGCGGCGGCCAACTGCCGCGCACCGCCCAGGTGCGTCAAATGCCTGGTCCCGCACTTCACTAAGGAGTGCAATCGCATTCCTGAAACTCCCTCTCCTCCCGATTGCGTGCTTTGTGGCCAGTCCGGCCACTCCGCAAATTACAGGGGCTGCCCTCGTGCACCTCGTTGTATGCGCTCCAATTTCAAAAGGGCGGCACCCAAACAGGCCCCGCGCCTTTCTCAAGAAAACTTTCCGCCGCTGCGAGGCCGGGTTCCTCCGGCTGCAAAGCCTACATAGTCTAGGCCTGCCCCAGAAAACTGGAGGCAGCGTCCCGCATCGAATCCCATCCCGGCTCCTCGCCCATACAAACCCACTCCTCAATCCTCCGTAGCAGACGATATGCGTATCGTCTGCGACGCTATAAAAAATGTCGATGTTAGTGAAATCGCTGTCTTAGCCCGTAAACTTAGGGCTTCACGTACAGAGACAGAGCGTTTGCTAGCTCTGGCGGAGCATAGTTCCCTTCTCAATTCATTATAGGTTCATTTAAATGAATTGATCCCTAAATCATGCTTCGGCCGACCTCCGCGCAGCCCCGGCTTCACCGGAGGCTGCCCCGAACGGCCACCAACTCATGTCCCTTTGAGCACCTTCAGTGCAACTTTCACTACAGGCGGAAGACCCGCTAGCGGGTCTCCGCCAGCGCGCCCAACTTCCCGACGGGTGTCGCTTCCGATGAAGGCTAACGGTAATAACTACAGCCAACAGGTGGTTTTTAGTGGGTAGGTGCCATTCTGGTGAGTCCCACATAACCCCCCCGCAGAGGAATTTACCTGCGGGCGGGTATGCATGACGCATCTTCCACCTGCCTCCCGCGCCTCGGCAGAAAAAAAAAAAAAAAAAAAAAAAAAAAAACAAAAGTACTGTCATAGTCGAACAGTAAACGGCGGTTAACAGCACCAAGCAAAATAAATCATTTTTGACTTGGTCATCGTTAGAAACTTCCTAATCATAGTAAAATAAGTAAATAAATAAGAACCTAAAATTTCAATCCTACCTAATCAAATCATTCATTCTCGCTCCGATCGCCACGCGGTGCGGACGTGCAAGCCCCGTTCTCCGTTGATCGGTCCTTTCCCGCTATTCCGTGGCGCTCAATCTACTGACGTCACAGTTTAGCGTGTTGGTTCCGTGCTACGGTTTTCAAGGTTTTCTACTCCCTCTGAGTGCTATCAAAGTGCGTTTTTTTTCTTTGCGACTAAGCCCCTTAGTCTTCAAAGTGCTGTGCTAAGTTGTGTTGTGCTTGTGCTGAGTGCAGTGTTGTGTCCAGCGTAAGTAGTCTGGTTTCAGTACAAAGGATACTTAACGGTGAAAACGAATTTGTACTGAACCAGTCCTTTTATTTTTATTTTTTTATTTCTCTTCTCTATTTTATTTATTTTTCTCCTATTTCATATTTATTTTTATTATATCTGTGTGTTTTTCGTGTGTGTATTTGTCCTTTCTGTCGGTAAAGGTTGACCCTAACGCGGTCAACTCTTTACATGCGTACCCTTTTTAGGTTTCTAGGTAGCGGCCTTCGGCGTACTACGGTTAGTTTTAAGTTATTCTCCCCAGCCCCCCTACCGCTGGTAGGGAGGTTAGCCGCTAGGATTTTGCTAGGTTTTTAGGAACTAGGCATCTTTTATTATACTTATATTTATTAATATTACTGTCCCAACCCTCCCTAATGGATCCGCTAAGCGTTATTAACGCGTTCACCCAGGCGCTTGCTGCGGTAGGCGTCTACATCCCGAAAGACATCATAACGCAGGCCTTGCAGGCATCAATCGCGTCCCCGGCCCCTCAGGCCTCAACTCCGGCCCCTCAGGCCTCAACTCTGGCCCCTCAGGCCTCAACCCCGGCCCCTCAGGCCTCAACCCCGGCCCCTCAGGCCTCAACCCCGGCCCCTCAGGCCTAAACCCCGGCCCCTCAGGCCTCAACCCCGGCCCCTCAGGCCTCCAACGTCGAGACCCCTCAGGTCTACAGCTCTTCCTCGTCTCCCGCCTCGTCCGAGATGGACTGCGAATCGGTCGCATCCTCTCACGCGTCGCGTCGCAAGCGTACCGCTCCCGGGAGTGACTCCGAACCCGCGTCTGATACGTCGTCAGATGCCGCCACCTTAACCGGCTTTCCTGAGCCCGCGTTTCAACTTGTCGCCAAGCGCTCCAAGAAGCGCTCGAAGAAAGCTTCGGTATAATCAATACCCGAGCCCTCCCCGGTGTCTTCAACACCAGCCCCCACGCCGTTAAAATCGCTCGTAGTAACCGCGTCTCCGTCGGTCACATCGAAGCCAGCGACGCGCTGCGCTCCCGTCCCGCCGAAGCCTCAGCTCCTTCCGCCCGTATTCCTGGGTGAAAAAGCGCGCTGGACCGCGGTTTCTAACTTGTGCAAAGAGCACAAAATTAATTATTTAAAAGCCGCCAACGCTGGCGATACTATCAAAATTCAAGTAGCGACCGTCGACGACTTCTGCGCGTTTACCAGGTTACTCTCGTTAAATCAAATCGCGTACCACACCTACGCCCTCCCGGAGGAGCGTAAGATCCGTGCAGTACTACGGGGCATCCCGTTCGAACTCAGTAACGAAGACATTCTCGAGGACCTTAAGTCTCAGGGCTTCCCGGCCACAGCAGTGCACAAGATGCACTCCAACCGCGGTAGGCGTTTTCCCTTAGCTCTAGTAATCCTTACCAACACTCCCAACTCGAAGGAGATTTTCAGAGAGGCTCGCACAATTTGCGGACTCTCGAACATCTCCGTCGAGCGTCCCAACCCCCGCGGTCACCCTGGGCAGTGCCACCGCTGCCAGCTATATGGCCACGCAGCGGATAACTGTTCAGCTCCCCCCAGGTGCGTTAAGTGCCTGGATCCCCACATCACTAAGGAGTGCACTCGCACTCCCGAATCCACTTCCCCCCCTGCCTGTGTGCTATGCGGCCAGTCCGGCCATACAGCAAACTACAGGGGCTGCCCGCGCGCTCCGCGCTCCACCGCCAAGAGGGTCGCGCCTAAACCGGCGCCGCCGCTCACTCCCGCTAACTTCCCGCCGCTGCGCAACCGGGGTCCCCCGGAAGCAAAGCCCGTTCAGCCGACGCCAACTCCGGCTCTGTCTTGGAGGCAGCGTCCGGCCGTCCCGCCTGCACCTTTCCGACCCATCCCAGCTTCCGTAGGGCCGCGTCCCGCTCCGTTATCCGTACCTCAGTCGTCGTTGGCTGAGGATATGAAGACCGTGTTCGACGTTATTCAAAACGTCGATATTAACGAAATTTCCGTACTCGCACGCAAACTGCAAGCCGCCCGCTCTCCTCAAGAGCGTTTATTCGCGTTAGCCGAGCATCACTCGCTCCTAAGTTCGTTGTAAATTTATTTTTATTTTTTTTATTTTTGTATAAAATCGTAAATAAGTAAATTATAATGTCTAGACCCGCGAATCCCGCGTCCAGTCGTATTAAACCCAAGGGATAAGTCCCTAGTATCTTTTAACGCTCGTAGCCTTAGCACTAACCTTCCCGAGATTAAACTGTTCCTTCAGACCAAAGAACCTGACTTATTCCTTCTCCAGGAGACATGGCTTACTCCAAAACGCTCCAGGGGATACGCTATTCCTAAGTACGCGTTTACTCGCAACGATAGGCCCAACTCCGACGGTTACGGCGGCACCGCTATATATTACAAAAGAGGCTTCCATTGCTGTCCTCTCCCTACCCCTCCTCTCCTCAACATGGAGGCCACGGTGTGTAGATTGGCTATGACTGGTCATCCGACCATCATCATAGCTTCAGTCTACATACCGTGTGGCTCCAATCCAATCCGCAGCGACTTTGAGGCCATTCTCGCCCTCGGCCATTCAGTCATTATGTTCGGAGACTTTAACTCCAAACATACTGACTGGACGTGCCTATCGACTAACACCAGCGGTATCGCTCTCCTCGACATCACTAACTCCCTTGACTTAGACGTCATATCCCCCATCACTCCCACTCACTATCCCAACAACCCGACCTACTCTCCTGACATCCTCGACTTTGCAATTATCAAGCGAATCAATCTTGATCTAAGGTCTATCGAACCGCTCGATGACCTAGGCTCCGACCATCGCCCCGTCTCCCTCGTGCTAGGTACGCCTAACGTTAACGTCACACCTCCTAAGACCTTTACCAATTGGAAAGGCTTTAAAAATACGTTAGTTTCAGCCTTAGAGGCCCCTAACTCTCCGCTCGCGATTTCGCCCGACCAATTAGATAGCCCGGACAAAATAGATTCATTAGTCAATACTCTAACTGATGCTATTAACACAGCCATCAACGACAACGAAAAGGTTGCTAAGCAAAGCAAACCCGCGCTTCCACTAGCCGTTAGCAATCTCATTAAAGCCAAGAACGCGGCTCTCCGGAGAGCAAAGAAATATCCCACGCCAGCATACAGAACAGCTGCGAATCAGCTTCAACGTAAAGTTAGGTCTCGCCTCGCGGAACTCCGTGACACTCAGTTTAACTATCTCATGGAGAATATCTCCCCGTCCCACCAAGCGTATTATCGAATGGCCCGAGCCTGACGCGTAGACACCACCTCTCACGTTCCTCCTCTCACTCGTCCCGACGGCACCATTGCTTTCGAAGTTGAAGAGAAAGCCGAATGCTTCGCCGACAGCATAGCGGCACAATGCTCGCCCAGCACGCAACCCGCGGATCCCTCCCACATCCAGGCGGTGGAGGACGAAGTTCTCCGCAGAGAATCTCTCCCTATCACCGACGACCCCGTCACAGTCTCTAATGATGAAATCTTGCTTCTCATTAGAAAGCAAAAGTCCAAAAAGGCTCCGGGTGCGGATGGAATTTCCAACCACGCATTTAAGCACCTGCCTCAGCAGGTGCTTACCTTGTTAGCTATCATCTTCAATGCCTGCTTCGACCATAGCTACTTTCCAAAAGCCTGGAAAGAAGCGACAGTCATAGGCATTCCCAAGCCGGGTAAACCTCTGAATGTCCCGGCTAATCACAGACCCATCAGCCTCCTCAAGGCAATGTCTAAACTTCTCGAAAGAGTCATACTCTCTCGAATGCGGAACCATCTGTTTCCAACGGATGGCGACCCTCTCATCATTCCCCACCAGTTCGGCTTTCGCGCTAAGCACTCCTGCCCTCAGCAAGTCCATCGAATCGTCGAGTATATACTCGAAGGACTCTCTCAGCGTCGTAAAAAAACAATCGCGGTTCTCTTTGACGTAGCCAAGGCTTTCGACAAAGTCTGGCACAGCGGTCTCGTTTTTAAACTCTATAAAATAGGCTTACCGGCTCGCCTAGTCAGATTAATAGCGTCGTTTCTTAAAGACCGTATTTTTCGATTCAAACATGAAGGCACGCTCTCCGCGCCTCGTCCCATAAAGGCTGGAGTCCCGCAAGGCTCAGTCCTCACCCCTCTGCTGTACACCGTATACACTAACGACATCCCCATCCCGCCGAAAGGCGTCGAACTCGCCCTCTTTGCAGACGATACCGCCCTTTACACTAAAAGTCAAGCGATCCCGTATAACATCACCAGACTCCAAAAGGCCGTAAACGCCCTCGGTGTTTGGTTTCAAAAATGGCGTATCGATGTCAACCCAGAAAAGAGTTCTGCTATTCAATTCGACCACAAACGTCGTAATCGCCACAACGATCCGCACATTCGTATGTTAGGTATTCCCATCCCCTGGAAGCGCACTGTCAAATACTTAGGCGTCACCTTAGATCAGACGCTTTCTTTCAAGCCACACGTCGATAGAGTAACGAAACTCGCGCGTTTTTACTTAAGCCGTCTATATAGTATGATAGGAAGAAAAAGTAAAATGTCTTTTAGAAATAAACGTACGCTTTATAAGGTCTGCGTTAGACCCGTTATGTCATATGCTTCGCCAGTCTTTGCCCACGCCAAACCCTCCGTCCTGTATAAGCTGCAGGTAGTTCAAAATCTCTTCTGCCGCAGGGCCACAAACGCACCTTGGTACGTGCGTAACGCGGACCTGCACAGAGATCTTGAACTGCCTACAGTGCAACAGCACCTCAAAACACTCTCAGAATCGTTCTTTAAACGCGCCGAATCCCATCCCAATCATCTTGTTCGAGATTCAGTCTCATATACTGTTCCTGTGTTAGATTCGATTTACAAAATCGCTAGACCGAGAAACGCGCACACGAGCGAACGCACGCAGTTAACTTTAGATCTAGAGGCCCTTCAGGCCGCAAATTCTAATTCTAACGTAAATTCTAATTCTAACGTAAATCTAAATTAATGCAATTTTATTTTTCAATTTTTAATGTTTTTTATTATTTACTTTTCATTTTTGAGCACCTTCAGTGCTATGTAAATCCCAGCGGGTGACCGCTAGCGCGGCCTCTTTCTCCGATTGGCCGTCGCTCAGATGAAGGCTGAGTGGCAAAAAATGCACGAGCCGACAGGGGGTTTTTTAGTGGGTATGGTTCTGGTAGGCGTCGGGACGAGTCCCACATAACTCCGATCGCGCGCGCGGAGTATGCGTCAGAGCATTTTTTATGTCCTCCTGCCCTTCCCGTGGAGGGGAACCAAAAAAAAAAAAAATCAATCCTACTACTCCTACTAATATTATTAATGTGAAAGTGTGTATGTTTGGATGTTTTTTACCGACTCAAGCAAAGACGGCTGAACGGATTTAAATGATTTTTGGTATGCGGGTAGAATACACCTTAGAAAAACATATAGGCCAACTTTTACCCGAAATTTAAACAGGGTCGGGAATTTATGCCTTATCAAGGGAATATAACAATTAAATATTCATACTTTTTATCGTTCATTGCACATTCATCGTGCATTTACTGTTAAAAAATCAGTATGTTATTGAATTAAGATTTACTATGTTTTTGCCTTTTTAATTTAATTCATTTAGATTTTATGGTTCATTGAACAGTTATTATACTCTTGTTGTATTCTCGTGTAGTAATAATTATAAATTTGTTCTTTTTTTCTTGTTTGTGATTTTCATGTATATATTTCTTTTTAGTGTTGTTTGCGTGTCTAAAGTAACAATAAAGCTTTTGATCTATGTATCTTATTCTTTGTTCAATGAGCATTTAGCTTAGTCATACTGATTCTTTAATATTCTTTTGTTTTTTTTTCTGCGGTTAAATTAAGAAGTTTAGCAAAAACGAATACGCAAAATTTCTGATAAAAATTCTGTTGCTTTGCTTTTTGGTATTAATATTCCTGTGGGTTTATGATTTTCCTTACGGGATTTAGTACTTTGGTGTTTTGCTTGGTTTGTAAGAATTTATTCTCTCTTTGAAATTTAAACGTACTGTGATTTCGATTGTTTCTTTAATATTCCCAGAAACACATTTACTTTGTGTTTGTTAGTATAGGCTTTTTTATGGTGTCAACTTTTACATCTGCTTTCTAAATGTCAATTTCGGTTCAAGTTTTAAGTTGAGTTTTCAGTTTAGTTTTACAATTTTTGCTTACGTTGCTTTGCTTGGTAATTTGGAATTTAGCGCTGGCTCTAACTCTGCATCTCCAAAGCGTTAATTGATTTTGTTTTTTCTTGTTCTGTTAACGATTACGAAAAATACAATTAGTCAGAGAATTTTCATTTATTTATTTTTTGGTTCTTTATGTTTGGTTTGATATAAGTTTGTATTCGTTAGTCAATTTGAGTTGTTTTCATAATTTAAGTATCTGGGTTCCAACTGCTTATAAGGCAATTGGGATGTGATAGTCGGGTCTGGTTTTTCTTAACTATAAGATTTCAAGAAATACGTTTTATTGCTATTTTATTAGCCATTTTAATCAAAAACGCTAAAATGACAAAATTTGGCGATACAATGATTATAAAGAAGTCGTAAGGCCTAACGCTGAAAGTAGCAGGAATGCATTTGAACATTAGCTGCGTGTGTTACTTTCTCAAGAGTATCGAGTGCCCAAAACAAACTAATTTAATTTGTGTAATATCTTACGGAATTCAGTCCAACAAAACTGCTATTGTATAATTTATGGGACTGGTGATACCTAATTGTTATTGTAAATAATATTCTTCTGCATTATATTTAAGATATTCTTCAAAGGTAATCTTTAACCAGAAACCCAGCGGCTGACCCACGGTCCTCCCGGTTAGCGTACACCAATTACTCAAGAAGCAAATTC
The DNA here is from genome assembly GCA_923062675.1 of Marasmarcha lunaedactyla. NCBI lineage: Eukaryota > Metazoa > Arthropoda > Insecta > Lepidoptera > Pterophoridae > Marasmarcha > Marasmarcha lunaedactyla. The sequence continues at coordinate 7,338,031 of OV281344.1, forward strand.
AAATTCAAATTCAAATTCAAATTCAAATATTTATTTCTCAACATTGACAATTACTTGTTCTTATTGACGTCAAATAAAACATGATTCTACCACCAGTTCGAAAAAAAACCTTCGTGAAGAAGAACTGGCAAGAAACTTCACGGGTATATTTTTTTTTTCAAAATAAATTTACAGTCTCTTTATGTCTATACAAAATTATTCTTTTCTGCATCTGTTAGCTCGGCAAGTCTCCCTCCCCCCAAGTATCCAAACGACGAACACCCTCAAACCAAAGCAGACCTTGTCATCACTCGGCCGCAAGCCGGGGAATTCTTAGATATTCGAGAGTGATATTTTACAAAAGCTCTATTTATACATAGGTTTCACTCTGTATGCAATACACAAAGGTAGTTCTTGTATTGTAAAATTTGCCTAAATGACTTACATATTTTACAAATAAAATCGGTAAACGTTTATGTACAAGTGGGTATCGCTTGATTTGAGTCCTGTTGTTAGTGCAACAACTGTTGTTGTTGGCGACATGTTTATATATATCTTTGAAATAAATTTAAAGTTTCTTCACATCCGTTTATTTAAAAAGATGCCTGAAATAAAAGATAGTTATAATTGAATGTGCTCCCATACATTATCGTTCAGAACATTCAGGTGGGTAAACAATTCATAACTTATTATGTATAAAAAGCAGTGATTTTTTTATGAATATCTTTGATGTTTTTCTGTCCTTTCACCAGATGATTTACAACTTTGTATAGAGCTCTAAAAGGCTTTCTTGAAATTAAATTCAAAGAATACACGCGTGAAGCCAACTCTGTTTAGATTAGCATCTTCTTTCTTTGTATTTTTTATCGGCCAGTGGTTCTGCAGGTAACATGTAGTTAAATTGCATAAATAATTTTTTCGAAGATTAAGAATTTTTTTTGTTAAGGCCTAAGTTAACTTACTGAAAATTATAGCTATATTGTTTTGCCGTTATTAAAAATTCCCTCGCTAAATCAAAACGTTTCATGCTGAACCTTTCTAGAACTCCTTTCCTGGAATAATTTTAATAACTTATAATTTAAATACAGATCTACTCATGTCAATTATATTTATCCATATTCGTATTTGATATAAACACCCATAAATAATCGTTCAATCGTAATAAAACATCGCACTGGATACATTCGTACTGCAACGAGCACCTATAGTCAGGCCATTTTCATAGGTAACATTTGACGTCTGTCAGTTTTATCTTCATAGTGAGGTGACCTGCTTAAAACATCGATTTAAGCGTATGAATCGATACGGACTTGAAACATATTATGTGAATTTTAAAAATCATCAGGCGAATCCCTGTCCCATTATTATTTTTTTCTTTCGTAAATTTAAGGAGCAAAATAAGACAAGTACATAATAGAACAAAAAAATTGCATTTATTCAGTTGAACTATCAGAACTGTTATTAGTATTGTTATTTTCATCACTGCTATCAGCACTCAGAGATATTATTAATCCATTTTCAATAATATTGTCTATTCTCACACTTCATTCAAAATCTTGTAAAATTATTGTCTTTGTTTTCTCTACGACTGTTCTCCAGTCTTCTGTAGTGACTTCTGCACACGCAGTTTGTAGCAGAGTCATCATTTTAGCTGTACTGAAGGGTGGTTCAGTATTATTCCGCGCTGCATGACCCTTTATTTGTGCCCAAATAAGCTCGATGGCGTTATACTGGCAATGGTAGGGAGGCAATCGAATAACTTCGTGTCCATGCTCTAGGGCTAGTTCATCGATTACATAGCGGAGCTTGGACAGCTTAGTTGCTTTTACCAGATTTAACAACTCAACTTTTAATAAAGTTGGACTTGCATCCACATAATTGTTTACAAGCAATGAGACAATTTCTTGCTTTTTATTTGCTTGAGTTGGTGGTTTATCAACTTGTACAGAATGATACGGTCCATTGTCCATTATAATTTTCGATGGGTTTTCTAAGCTGACTAGCAGCTTCTCAAACCACTCTTTAAAAACCTCAAATTTCATTTCCTCATGGTAATCAATTGTAGTTTTAGAGGTGAATGCGAGAAGGCAGTCTGGAATAAAACCTTGAGAAGCTGATCCTACGTGACAAATAACAAGTCGGGCTCCTTTTCCCGATGGAACTTTCGAGGTGGAGGCCACTGTATCATCGGTCCATGTGGTCCGTATGGTTCGCATTTAACCATGTTTCGTCAATAAATACGACATTGTCCTAATCTATAATTTTCTATACTTGACGTAAGAATGTTACTCTCTTCAAAATAATATCCAAAATAAAAGCCAAACGATTTCAACACCTTTGATAGAGACGATTTACTGACAAAAAATAGGCCTGCGTCTTTTAACGAACTCATTACCTTTTCCCGTGTAGGATATTCTTTTCTCGAGTAATATCCATAAACGTGGTTGCGATTTGCAGCAGCATCAAAATTATCAACGCGATCAATTTTCTTGTCCCTCTTTCTTTTTTTTTGGTGTACGTAAAGCATTATCTTTTGAGCCTGATGATCCGTATTTCTCTTTCAGAATTTGAGTAACTGTCCTCTTCCCTACTCCCAATGCTTCGGCAACGCTTTCTCTCGGTTGTGTCAATACATCAAAATAATTGTACAATTTCACCACTAGTTCGCGAGATTAACTATTTAGCGTTTTCCCCCGTTTTGACATGGTAAGACTGTAATGTTGCTCTTGTTTACTAATCGTTAAGCAATCGGAGTCCAATTTATAGCCAGGTAAACGTAGTCAGTAACATCAGTCCAATAAAAAAGCCGAGTCGGAAGAAAATAACAGAGAGCACACCCAAAACGCACAGTTATGGCGACATGACATGGCGTCATCGACAGGTACTGGTGTTGCCAGCAACATCCTTCCTAAATTGTACCTAACATCAATGATTTTTCTATTCTATTTATAGTTAGCTAAAAGAATAATAAATATAACTATGTTTTATTATAATCACTACGTGATAATTAATTTATGGTGATATTTCTTCACAAGTAATCATTGCATTCGATTCAACTTAAGAGCTTTCGATTTTTAGGGTAACATCCCAAGTGTTTAAAATAAAAAAAAGGGTTAACTTACACAACATTGTAACGAGGTTCAGTTCTTTAGATATTATATTGTTTATTATGTTTAGAATAGTTTATTAGTGAAAGCAAATCGTAATATTACAATAAATATGTATATTGAAAAAAGTAAAGCAATTGTGCAGTTCTACGAAAAAATATTTTATGCCCGCCGTTACAAGGTTACGTTATTGAATTTTGATGAATTGTCAAATGTTACATACCTATTTAAATGGCCTGACTTTAGACAATATTCCGCACCTTAAGCATGAATAAGCAGAAAGTGCCTATTATAATTGTTTTTATAAATGACACTTTCTGCTCTTATATGTATAGAATAGAAATGGCAGACAGAGAGACACTTTAAGCCAGAGGGCTTAGACCCAAAGTATGCAAAGTTTTTTGAAATAACCTACGTAATTTGTAGGTTATTCTTGTGCGACCTTTTCAACGTTCGTATAAACTTACTTTATTATGTTCAAGAAAGCATGATCCATGTTATTTATTTTTGGGGCCAATTTCCTACTATTGACCAAAAGTAGTGTGTGCCTAATTTATTTCTTCAACAACATTTCGGTCATCCGGACGGGCTTTCGGTGATCAAGTAACCGGATCACCGAAAGTGGAGGTAGTGCCTTAACTTCCTGGCAGGTTACATTTCTGGCTTTGTTATATTATGTTTGGTTATTCTTAGTTTATATATTTTTTTATACAGCTGACTTAAAGTATAATTTTAGACAAAGGGTTTTTCAGAAAAACGTATAATTCACTGCAAAAATGCGCAACTGCTCTGCGTATAAATTGATTTCAAATACCGTACCTACTTATTGGTACTGCTGTGAGAAAGGGAGTTGAAGAGTTTAAAAAAAGTATATTTTATAAATACGAAACACACTTATTTATTTGAAACTTTTCAGCAAAACACTTTTTGATTCAAAAAATATGTGAAGTAACCTGGGTCAATGACCTGCAGGACACAAAAACGATAGATTTTATTTAAAAAAATATTAACACCAAAACTAAAATAAAAATTATAAAAGGATGCATTGTGAAGACTTCATAACAAAACATGTTGTCAAATAACCGATGAAGAGCACATTATACTTACTTACAGTTACTATTTCAAATATTGGATAACCAAGACTGTATTTAATTGCATAATTTCGACTCGAAGTATACACTAAAAAAAATTTAAAAAATTTAAAAAATATTCATGTGGTGTCAAAGGATATTTGAAAGCAAATTTTCTTTGTAAAGTTAGTCACATCAAAGCGATATGAAATATTTTAAAGTAATGAACCAAGTCCCAGCAGTATTTTTTGTATGATGTGCAACATCTATAATTATTTATGTATATTTTTAATAGTTTATGAGTTACTTTTTATCAAAATATATAGCAATTTAAAATGTAACTCCGAGTCCCAGGTCAACAGGAATAAATTTCTTATGAAATAATTGTACCTTTTTAAAGAATAATTTCGACCTATTTGTAATTTCTGTAATGATTGTAATAATTGTAAGTAAATAAAAATTATAAGGTCAGCGTATACGAGTAGTGTCACCCCTGTTATCAAAAAATATTAGCTTTTGCTTGGAACTTCGCTCGCATAATCTTCAAGCAAAAAGTACAAAATACTGCTGAACTTCGGATCAAAATAAAAGCATAAAAATGAGTTTTAAAGCTCGTCTTCTAAAATGTGTTTGCGTGATGATACAGAACAAAAAGTTTTGAAAACATTAATTGACTTTTCTTGTAAGTATTTATTTTCGTCTTGGATATTGTTGTCTTTTAGAAAACAATTTGAATATTTGTGGTTCCTGTACATTATTCAATTTTAATACAATTTTTAGAGAATATCGTGTTATAACGTCACTGAGTTGTTACCATTTTAAAATCGGATTACACAGTTTATATAAACTAGGAATGCACAACTCCTAAATTATTTCATGTAATTTTGTTATAATAAGCTCAATCACATTTTGCTGATAGCGGTTACTAACAAAATGTAATATAGAAATATGACCTGGAAATGGTATTTAAATTAGAATTTAGATTCTTTATTTACATACATAGTGAACAGTCATTGGGAAAGTTTTATCCACAGGCAAATCAATGAAATTTTGTACTACCATAAAAATTTTGTCACTTTGTTTTTCTTGTATCTTTTACGGGCTATAAATGGTTAGTCAATAGTTTTCTAGCAAATTCAAACACTTTTATTTACAGCTGCACGAAACCTTCATAATATATTAAGGTACACCTTAAGTAACTACCAGTGAAAGTCTCGTGGAAGTTGGTCTAGCCTTTTTTTTTTTGTTCCCCTCCGCGGGAAGGGCAGGAGGATAAAAATGCTCTGACGCATACTCTGGCGCGATTCCAAAGTTATGTGGGACTCGTCCCGACGCCTACCAGAACCATACCCACTAAAAACCCCCTGTCGGCTCGTGCATTTTTGTCACTCAGCCTTCATCTGAGCGACGGCCAATTGGAGAAAGAGGCCGCGCTAGCGGGGCCCTTAAGGGGTCACCCGCTGGGTTTTACATAGCACTGAAGGTGCTCAAAAAAATGAAAAGTAAATAATAAACATTAAAAATTGACAATTAAATTAAATTTGCATTAATTCAAATTTACGTTAGAATTAGAATTTACGTTAGAATTAGAATTTGCGGCCTGAAGGGCCTCGAGATCTAAAGTTAATTGCGTACGTTCGCTTGTGTGCGCGTTTCTCGGTCTAGCGACTTTGTATACCGAATCTAAGACAGGAGCAGTATAAGAGACTGAATTTCGAACTAGTGGATTGGGATGGGATTCGGCGCGTTTGAAGAACGATTCTGAGAGTGTTTTTAGGTACTGTTGAACTGTAGGTAGTTCAAGATCTCTGTGCAGGTCCGCATTGCGCACGTACCAAGGTGCGTTTGTGGCCCTGCGACAGAAGAGGTTTTGAACCACCTGCAGCTTGTGCAGGACGGAGGGTTTGGCGTGGGCAAAGACTGGCGAAGCATATGACATGACTGGTCTAACGCAGACCTTGTAAAGCGTACGTTTATTTCTGAGGACATTTTACTTTTTCTACCTAACATACTGTCGAGAACCGTATACAATCCTCGCCATCGCGCTGCTAGCCAGGCGCCTTCACCACTGCACCAAAATCTACTAAGGAGAGCGGGGCGCGGCGGCGGCGCAAGCGGTGTGAGGGGCGCGGGCGGCGCGTGCGCACCGCTACCGTGACCTGCCTGACCACTCGACTCTAGCCCTCGCTCGGGACCACCGCATCACACATTCGTTCTGCTACCTGACATCTTTCAAATATACCAGCGCTTATAAATATATACAGTCCACTATTTATTTATCTCAAAACATCTGAGACCTAACAATTTGGTCCTACATCGCGGAAAAGAAGTTTTGATGGAAGCGCCAGCGTGTGTTAGAGGACTTTGGACCCCCTTTGTTCGAGAAGCGTCGACATAAGAACGTTGCATTCGAACGGCGAAGGATTTAGAAGACAAAGGCGAAGAAGAGAAATTCTAAGTGGGTGACGGTTGTCTATTTCGACCTCTTTTTGTCAGTAAATTTTATTTTTTTTGTCGTTCCCGACGTAATTTTAAACTAGGAATTACGTAGTGTCGGAGAACGGCAATGTTTTGATTTGACAAGTCAGTCACGAAATATTATCCATCAAAGCAACTTGAATCTATTTATTTATTATTGTTTCTGAGTTTATTATTCAAAATTACATAGTTAAGATATTTTATTATCTACAATCAAAGTTTTTTTTAAGAAACCTATAATTTATTTTTACGTTCACGAGTGTGCGTAGCCAAAATTTTTGGCATTTTTGTATATTTTTAAATTTTACCGAAAAAATAAACATAGAAGAGAGTTTTGGTGTTTTACTGGTACTACGTTACATACTGGCGCCCGAATATTCAAACGTAGTTTATGGAGAAGAGAGGAGGAACTATATCAACAGAAGAATTGCAACATTAAAAATAATTTTTTTTATAATTATTATTGAGGTCAGGCATAAAACTTTATTTGTTACCATTTTCAATCATTAACATTCACTACAATATATTTATATATATATCTACTATAATATATCTACTATAATATATCTACTATAATATATCAAAATACTGCTAAATTATTCAGACATTTAAGTTTCTTTAGTTTCTTTCGTTATAATATCCTTGAAGAAATTTTCTGAAGACACAACATTCTATAACCCAGTAATTTCACTATTTAAATAACATTTTCTATTCATTTTCATCACTCGAAAATACGTATATTTTTAAGGCTCTATTCTGCATAACGACTATTAACAAATTTGTTTCACTTTAACATTTTTTTTTTGATTTTGCAATGAATTTTTCACAATTAAATAAACCTGAAATAATTTATGAATAAAAAATCAGAAATATAAATTTTTCTTCGACGCAATCTGTAGACGAACTACGATCATTATTATTAAATATTAATGTAGATTCTGAAACAGAAATTTTACAAAATAGCCCTGAAGAATTTTCAGAAGATATTAATACCATTTAAAAAAAATTTAAAACTTGTTGAAGCTTGTATAAACTCTTATCCTATTAGGAAACAAAAAATTTCACCTTATTTAACTCATATAAGAACAAGATTAGGCCTCATTGACATTACATCAGATTTATCTTCAGAGCAGTTAGATTTAATAAATTCATGTTGGAATGATTTAACTCAATTAGACTCACGTTTTAAAAATTTGGAAAAATCACCAACACATTCCACATATCATTCCGCAGAATCTATACAAAATATTAATCTACAACCCCTTTCTTTTTTCGAAGCATTAACTGATAAGGTCAGTAAAATTACAGAAAATCGAACTAACAATGATTTAAAAAGATTTATTTATAAAGGTGAAGGTTGTCCAAAGGATTTTATTCAAAAACTTGAAGAATTTTCACAAATAAAAAATATTTCTGAAAAATCTTTATTCTCACATATTTATGATATTTTATCTGGATCTGCTCTTGATTGGTTTAGAGCTAGAAAGTCGACTATTAATGACTGGTCATCTTTCCGATCGGCATTGTTGAATGATTTTGCAATTACCGATTACGATTATAAACTAAAAAAAGTAATCGATGCTCGTAAACAAAAACATAATGAGAGAATTATCATCTACTTTGCTACAATGGAATCTCTTTTTTCAAAGCTCTTGGAACCAATGTCCGAAAAAGAAAAAATTAATACTCTTGTTAGAAATCTTAAACCTGAATTCACATTACGTCTTTCACCTACTGATTTACATACTGTAAATTCCCTCTTGGAATCATGCAAATTTACAGAAAGCATTCTCCAAGTTTCTAATAATACATCTTACTACTCTTCATCATCACCACCAGATCATTATCATTCTTTTCCTATTCCTTCTACATCAAATTCTAATAACAAATCGTATAATAATACTCTACTTTCACATAATCAACCATATATTCCTGAATTTCCTTTTAAAGCTTGTACATATAATTCCATAGCAGCTGTAGCTAATCCATTACCTAATACTGTAGCTGCAATTAATAAAAATCAGAATTTTTATAAATTCACTTGCCCACGTTGTAGATCTAATACACATTTATTAAAAGACTGTACTAACACTAATATAGTGTGTTTTCGTTGTGGAAAAAAAGACTTTATTACTAGTAAATGTCCTAATTGTAATAAGTCGATTTCAAAAAACTAAATTACGAGGAGTGCATAAACAAAAATAATGGTATTAAATCATCAAATTTTGACAAAAAAGATTGGGATACATGGTTAAAAACTTTAACAATTTTTTTTAAATCTTATAACACTTGTGCTCTCCTCTTTAATAAAACATCAGATTTTGAACGTCCTTATTTACATATAAAAGTAAACGATTTAATTTTAAATGGTCTTTTAGATAGTGGTAGTGCTATCACTATATTGGGTAATAAATCTCATAAAATTTTATCACAACATGGTCTTTTTATGCAAAAAAACTGTTTAATAAAAGGTAATGTTGCAAACGGACAAACTATTTCTTCTATCGGCATTATTACTCTTCCTACTTTTTATAACAATAAATTTGCGTTAATTACAGCTCATGTGATCCCAGAAATCACTGAATCACTCATTTTGGGTATTGATTTTTGGAAAACTTTTAATCTTGCTCCGGATATTCTTAGTAATATCACATTACAACCTTCAAATTTAAACTCATCTTTTCTCATTAATACAGATTCTAACTTTCATTTACATGAATACCATTCTTTAACAGACACACAAAAAATTATTGCAGATGCAATTATGGAAAAGTTTAGGTTGATTTCAACTGAATTTAAACCTTTAGGTCGTACTCATTTAGTCGAACATTTCATCGACACTGGAGACCATCCACCTATTCGTCAACGCTGTTACAGACTTTCTCCTGAGAAACAAAAAGCTCTTTGTAAAGAAGTTGATGATATGTTACAATTAGATGTCATTGAACCCAGTGACAGCCCATGGCTGAACCCAGTTATTATTACACCTAAAAAAGATGGTACTTGGCGATTTTGTATTGATAGTCGTAAATTAAACGATATCACAAAAAAAGATGCTTACAAACTTCCTTTCATTTCTGATATATTAGATAACCTTAAAGATGCTAAATTTATATCATCTATTGACATTGCTAAAGCGTTTTGGAATATTCCCTTAAAAAAAGAGGATAAACTCAAAACTGCATTCCATGTTCCAGGCCGAGGAATGTTTCAATTTAAAGTTATGCCATTTGGTTTAACTAATGCACCTGCTACCCAACAAAGATTCATTAAAAATCTACTAAATGACCTTACAAATGATAATAATGTTTTCTATTTTATCGACGATATAGTCTGTATCTCTCAAACCTTTGAACAACATGTCGATATACTTACTAAAATTCTTAAAAAACTTTCAGATGCCAATCTCACAGTCAATTTTCCAAAATGTTAATTTTTCCGGAAAGAATTAAAGTACTTAGGCTATGTAGTTAATGAAAATGGTTTAAAAACGGATCCTAAAAAAGTTCAAGCTATTCTTGATATACAAACTCCAAAATCTGCTAAGGAGGTCAAACGTTTTTTGGGTACTGCCAGCTGGTACAGACGTTTTGTACCTAATTTAAGCACCCTTGCAGCACCGTTAACTAAATTAACTTCTACAAGCAAAAAATCACCTCCATTTAAGTGGTCTGATGAAGCTGAAATTGCTTTCAAGGCTATTAAGCAAGCTTTAATTAGTACACCAGTTCTGGCATGTCCAGATTTCTCTAAACCATTTGCTGTTCATTGTGATGCCTCTTCCTATGGCATTGGCGCAATGTTAACTCAGGAAGTCGATAATATTGATAAACCTATTGCTTATATGAGTAAATCACTTACAGGCGCTCAAAAGAATTATTCAGTCACTGAACGTGAACTTTTAAGTGTTATTACGGCACTAGAGCATTGGCGTTGTTATTTAGATAATGGATTACAATTTACAATTTATACTGATCACGCAGCCCTTCAGTGGTTTATGCATTTAAATAATCCTACTGGCAGATTAGCTCGGTGGAGTATTCGTTTATCTATGTTTAATTTCGTAATTAAACACAAAAAAGGCTCAGATCATGTCGTACCAGATACTTTATCACGTATAAAACCAATTGATTTAATTAATTTTTCTACTTCTCAAACTAAAGACACTTGGTATTTAGCAATTTATAATAAATGTTTATCATTTCCTTCTAGTACTCCGGATTACATGATTCATAATAATAAATTGTTTAGATTTTGTAGATCTAACACATTATTTAACTCTGAATTTAATTGGAAACAAGTAATACCATTAGAATTTAGGGAATCTGTTATTACACAAAATCATTCTACTCCCCAAACGGCACATTTTGGTACTTTTAAAACATACCATAGAATTAAAAATCTCTATTTTTGGCCTGGCATGTATAAAGACGTAGCCATGTTTATTGCTAAGTGCGAGACTTGTTTAGCTACCAAACACCAAAATCAAAACTTAATTGGTTTAATGGGCAAACCCAAACATTGTTCACGCCCTTTCCAATGTTTATCCATAGATTTGATAGGTCCATTTCCTACTTCACGTAAGCAGAATAGATTTCTATTTGTAGTTACTTGTTGTTTTTCCAAATATTGTTTGTTATTTCCAATAAAACATGCAACCGCTTCTATTATTCGCCATATATTGGACAATTTAGTTTTTATGGTTTATGGAGTTCCAGAAACTATTATATTAGATAATGGTCCTCAAATGATAAGTACAGAATTATCTGAATTATTTAAATTTTACAACATACCAAAAATACATTACACCCCACGTTACTGTCCACAGGTTAACACCGTTGAGCGTTACAATAAAACTATTGTAACGGCGATTGCAGCTTTTATAGATAAAGATCACAGAACTTGGGATACCTATATAAACAAAATACAGTTTGCTATTAATACTGCGGTTAATGAAACCACAAAATTCACTCCATCATTTTTAGTATTTGGTAGAGAAGCTGTTACATGTGGATCTATCTACAAAAATAAAGATTCCAGAGATGAACTAATTTTCAGTCCTAGGGATGTATATGCTGAAAACATAGGACAATTAATACCTATCTTTTCCGAAGTACAGAAACGGTTATTTAATGCACATCAATATAATGCAACTTATTATAACAAACATCATCAGAATTTAGAATTTAATAACGGTGATATTGTTTGGAGGCGAAACCATGTAATAAGTTCCTCTAAAAAACATTTTTGTGCTAAGTTTGCACCCAAATTTATTAAATGTAAAGTTTCAAATAAAGTTTCACCATTAATTTACGATTTAGTGGATATGAATAATAACCCATTAGGTCGTTGGCATATCAGAGACATTAAACCTCTACCGCGTTTAACTTCTTCTTTGAGTGATTAGATTGGTTGTTACCAATTACTTTATATGAATTCGTATATAATTATTGCTAATTATCTCACGGCGAGCATAAGCCGATTCTTTTTGTCTTATTTTTTTTTTCTCTATGCACCTCATTATCGTTTGGCTATACCATTAACATTGACGTTGGTCAAAACTTATAATTAATTATCATCATCGTAGTATTAGGTTAACTTATTGTGTAATTTATTTAATATTTGCAATTCTAGGAGTGTAAACTCTTATTTTCAATATCTGTATTATACTTTATAGTATAATTTGTTAAATGTTATCAATTTTTTTTTCTCAATTTTTTTTTCAAGCGGTTTGCAACTTGTAAAATTAAGCCTTCTGCACGAGCGTTTATTAAGGTAACTCGTTAAACTAAACCATACCTATGTGTATTATTTATACGCTTGAATCACTTTCCCGTGAGAATTATTTTTCATATGTTTATTACATAAGTATTTTAATTACTTCACAAAAGACCCTTGGATTTTATTTAAAAGTCAATGTTTCACGACTGGCTATGATTTTCTTTTCTTTCCGGCATATTTATTTCAGTCTTTAACTGAAACTTGTTTATAGTAATCACCGTGCGGGAGTTAGCGACACGTTAAAGAAGCCATAAGCTATTAATATTTTCAGCGGATGGCAACTATTAAAGCCTTTTGCCGTTGCGTTCAACTCTGTTGAGTTGACTTATTTAGGATACGATTCCTCATAAGCAACTCTAACTGCATGATGTTTTATTTCCAGTAGTTGGAATAAGACTAGTATGAAAGAGAATGTATGTTGTAATTATAATGTACGTTGATGGAGTTGAACGATGTATATTAACATTGTATATTCCAGGAACATGTTTAAAATTTTATCATTCATGAACCATGTAATTTAAGATAATTATTTAGGATTTTTTTTTTCTCTCTCTCGTCTGTTTTGTTTTTTTTTTTCTATTAAATAACTTGTTGATATGCAATATATCAGTATTATTTTTTTTTTTTCATATATACAGGATGTTTTTTCAGAAAAATTCTTCTATAGGATGTTAATATTAATTTTCATTTTGCTTTTAATTATTATTATTTTTTTTTTTTTTGATTGTTCTTTCATTTAGCAGATTAAATATTAAAATTCGATATGTATATGCGGTTTATTTTGATTTGGTTTGAATTTGAAATTTTACTAAAAAAAAATCTTAGTCATCTTTTTTCGTTAAATTTACCTATCTTATCATAGTTAAAGTGTATTATATTTACACGTTTGCATTCAATATTATCTTATAATCTTAAAAATCCGCCGCTTGCAATCGATAGCCGCTTTGCATCAAACCGGTTTCTTATTTCGGTAGCACTACGTTCGAGCGGCCAGGTGTACCTTTGTTTTATTGTTTGCTTAATTATCATTCAACAATAATCCTTTACCTTCATTTCAATTATTCCTTATCTTAAATAACAATTTGAGTGTTTAATTCAGTGTTTTTTGCTTGCATTTAGTAACCTATAATCCTATATCGTATCTTCAAAATGCCTGACAATATTAAAACTTTAATAAAGAAAAGATCCTCAATTAAATCAAAGCTTACTACATTTAGTAAATACTTAAATATCCTAAAAAGCTGTGCAAGTCTTAGTGAGCTGCAAATCGTGGAGTTAGAGTGCCGTCTAAGCAAAATTGAAAATCTAAATTGTGATTTCGACGCGTTACAGGATGAAATCGAGGCGCTTTGTGATTCCAGCGATGAGAACGATGATCAAACTCCAGAGCGGGAGCAGTTTGAAAATGAATACTACGCGCTGATAGCCAGGGCGCGTTGCCTACTCTCGTCTGCCAAGCGGAAAGACTCTGTAGCAAGCTGCAATGATGCGCAATCAGGTGAGGGTTTCAAGAGCAGTAGTAATGTCAGATTGCCTAAAATTGATCTACCTCATTTCAGCGGCAGCTATCAGCATTGGCTAGAATTTAGGGATATTTTTACTTCAGTTATTCACAACAATAAAAACCTAGAAAATATTAACAAATTCCATTATCTTCGCGCTTCACTTCATGGAAGTGCAGCTTTAATTATCAAGCATATAAATTTTTCAAGTGAAAATTATCAAATAGCGTGGGATTTATTACTTGAGCGATATGACAATAATCGTCTTCTTGTTAACAACCACGTACAAGCCTTATTCAACATTACTCCTATACAGAAAGAATCTTGCAGATCCATTCGAAATCTTATTGATACTACTACTAAAAATATAAGGGCACTTACTGTACTGAATCAACCCACTCAATACTGGGATACCCTTATTATATTCATGATGTCTTCGAAATTAGATAGAGTTACATTACAACATTGGGAAGAAAATAAAAACAAATTCAGTGATAGTCCGACATTAGATACTTTTATTACGTGTTTGAGAAATCGATCCGACTTATTAGAAAGTTTAGAAGATCATGACAATAATAGTAACACAAATAATTTATATAATAAAATTAATTCTAAAACTAACCTTCATGATAATAACAAAACATTTTCATTGCAATGTCCCTTATGTAAACAATCTCATACCTTATTTAATTGTGATTCATTTAAGGCTCTTTCAGTAGAATCGCGTATAGAACAGGCCAAACAATACAAGGTTTGCTTGAATTGCCTACGTCCTGGTCATATTAGTAATAAATGCAGCTTATCTCATTGTAAATACTGCAAGTTTAAACACAACACGTTATTGCACCTTGAACAAACTAAACCTGACCCCTCTAAAAGCATTGTTCTTACCAGTGATACTGTCACAGACACTACTGCGCCACTCGTATTATTTTCCACAGCTATCGTGAAAGTAACTGATGACTACGGCAAGGAACACAACTTGCGAGCACTGTTGGACAACGGAAGCGCAATAAACTTAATATCAAAAAGCTGCTGCGATAGGTTGCAAGTGGCGCAACGCTTCGTGACTACGGCGGTATCAGGTTTTAATGATTATTTAACCACTAGCACACAGTCTTGCAATATAACGATAAAATCTCTGTGTAGTGATTATGAAACAGATATAAATTGCATAGTTTTGCCAAAAATAACTTCAAACATACCATCTTCTTATATAGATGTTAGTAATATTCGATTGCCTTCGGGTATTTGTCTAGCGGACCCATCTTACAATTGTCCATCAGACATACATATTCTTTTGAGTGCAACTATTTTCTGGGACATTTTGGGCAAAGAATCAATCGAATTAGGAAAAAATATGCCCGTCTTACGTGAGTCAAAGCTAGGTTGGTTAGTAACAAAACATATTTTAACAACGCCAATTACATCTAAATTCTGTCTTTTTACGCAAACCGATTCGAATCCCGATCTTACTTGTTTTTGGAAACTAGACACGCTTGACTCTCAGCATACCTTAACCGTCGAGGAGACAGCGTGCGAGCAAAGTTTTACGCAAAATACTTTACGCAATGAGGAAGGACGTTTTGTGGTCAAGATGCCTCTAAAACATGATCCTAATATTCTCGGGGATTCATTTCAGTTAGCTAAAACTCGTTTTCATTCTTTAGAAAGACGATTTAAACGTGATCCCGATTTTAAAGAAAAATATGTTGCTTTTATGCGTGACTACGAGTCGCAAAGTCACATGACTGAAAATAAACAATTGTTGTCGCGAGATAATTCTCAAATAAATTACTTTCTTCCGCATCATGGTATTATTCGCGAGTCGAGTACTACTACGAATTTCCGCACCGTGTTCGACGGCTCAGCGGCGACTACTACGGGTTACTCACTAAACGACCTACAAATGGTTGGCCCAACTATTCAAGACGATCTTTACTCTATTATTTTACGTTTTAGACAGCATGAATTCGTAGTGTCCGGAGATATAGCTAGCATGTATAGGTGTATAGAAATAGACTCTAGTTAACGACCTTTGCAACAAATTATTTTTCGGTATGACTCAACTTATCCATTAAAAACGTACACGTTAAATACTGTAACTTACGGTACAGCATCTGCGCCGTACTTGGCTACGAAATGCTTATCAAGTCTGGCATCCACTGTTAATGATGAAGCCGTAAAAAATGCTATTGTACATGACTTTTATATTGACGATTTTTTAAGTGGAAGTTCCACTATAGATTCTACCATTAAATTATGCAAAGGTGTCATTAACGCTCTATTATCTGCCAAATTTAATTTAAGAAAATGGCAATCAAACAATATTGAAATTTTAAAATCTATTTCTAACTGTGAGTCATCTAACGTTCATGATTTCACTGATTCAAAAGGCTCTTCTAAAACATTAGGTTTAATTTGGCAGTCTAATTTAGATACTTTGTCATTTTCCATTAATATAGATAATAATCAAAGGATAACTAAAAGGCATATTTTGTCCGTTATTAGTCAAATATTCGACCCACTAGGATTAGTTGGACCGTGTGTAGTTGAAGCAAAGATTATTATGCAGAAGTTATGGGTTAATAGGTATTCTTGGGATGAGAAATTATCTGATGAAATAAATAATTTATGGGTATCGTTCGCTAATAAATTAAATTATCTTAATAATTTAAAAATACCTCGTTGGGTTGTTTGTATGGACTGCCATAGAATTGAAATTCATGTCTTTACCGACGCGTCAGAAAACGCATACGGTGCGTGTTTATATTCAAGGTCTATTGACACCAAAGGTCAAGTTAATGTACAATTACTTACGTCAAAAAATAGGGTTGCACCCATAAAACCAGTTACCATCCCACGACTAGAGCTTTGTGGTGCTTTATTAGGTGCGAGACTGTGTGCCAAGGTGAGGTCTGCGCTAACTCTTAATATAAATTCATGCTACTTTTGGTGTGACTCGACCGTAGTCTTGGGGTGGCTGTCGGCTCGAGCTAACCAATTTAAGCCTTTCGTTAGTAATCGTGTTAATGAAATACAAGAAAAAACATTCGGTTACACTTGGAATTATATTCCTTCGAAATTAAATCCTGCTGATTTGGTCTCGCGAGGCCTGGCAGCAGATCAGCTAGGTAACTCTACACTATGGTGGCATGGGCCTCCTTTTTTAAAACTAGACGAGCATCATTGGCCCAAAACACCAAACACAAATAAAAATAATAATTTAGAATGCAAGGAAAAGGTATGTTTATCTATAAATGAAATAAAAAACGACCATAATACTTCTAAAACAATATTATCAAACCTAATAAATAAAAATTCGAATTTAAATAAATTACAAAGAATAGTTTCATATATACTTAGATTTATACATAACTCGAAACCTCAAAATAAATTAAACAAATTTACTAATAGTCTTACTACTTTAGAATTACAAAAATCTTTATATGTTATTATCCAGCAAGCTCAGTTGGAGATGTTTCCTGATGAATTTCTTATTCTGAGGGCTGGGAAAGCTCTACCTAGCAAAAATCGTTTGCTATCGTTATCACCATTTTTAGACGAAAATCATATCATTCGTGTAGGTGGCAGGTTGGATAACTCGCCATATTGTTATGATGTTAAACATCCAATACTACTTTGTAGTAAACATCATCTTACAAAATTAATATTTCATATGTACCACAATAAGTTACTTCATGCTGGGCCGCAGTTGTTATTATCAAATATACGTCAAACATACTGGCCACTTAAAGGTAGAAATCTATCCAAAGCTACAGTCAAAAAATGTTTAAAATGTTTTAGATATAAGGTTCAAACTACTCAGCCCATAATGGGTCAACTTCCCTCTGATCGAACTACGTTAGAGTTTCCTTTCTTGAACTGCGGCGTCGACTATGCAGGTCCACTGCTGATAGCTGATCGCAAGGGTCGTGGTTGTAGGCTCTTGAAATCCTACCTGTGTATTTTTGTATGTTTTTCTGTAAAAGCTATACATTTGGAGCTTGTTACAGATCTCACCAAGGAAGCTTTCATTGCCGCGTTAAACCGTTTCGTCGCTCGGAGGGGGAAGCCACAAAGCATCTCGTCCGACAACGGAACGAACTTTGTTGGTGCTAGCAATGACTTGCATAGGTTTTTAACTGAGTCCAATATTCAGTACGACATGGCACAGGAAGGTATAGAATTTAAGTTTACACCTCCTTATAGCCCACACTTCAATGGGATGGCAGAGGCAGCGGTCCGTTCGACCAAACATCATCTTAGGCGTTTGTTGAATACTGTTCATTTCACTTACGAAGAGATGGCTACGTGTCTTGCTCAAATTGAGTCTATTTTAAACTCACGCCCTCTTACTGCCTTATCCACCGATCCCGCCGATCTTACCGCCCTCACTCCTTCTCACTTTTTAATAGGACGAACACACACATCTATTCCATACCCAATAGTGTTCGAAAAACACCTTTCAAGCTTTGACCGCTACAAGCGAATAGAATATATTCGACAACATTTCTGGGCACGATTTAGGAACGAGTACATATGTACTCTACAACAAAAAACGAAATGGCTCACTCCATCCAACAACGAACTCAAGATGAATGACATCGTTTTAATAAAAGATAAAACCCTTCCTCCACTGTTATGGTCATTGGGAAGGATCATTAAGATATTTCCTGGGTCTGATTGGGCCAATCGTGTAGCAGACGTCAAGACAAAACGGGGCATTATTCGAAGATAACTTCAATAACATCTGTCCTCTTCCAGCTCAAGACGTCTAACTCTCATCCTGGGTGGGAATATGTCGAGAACCGTATACAATCCTCGCCATCGCGCTGCTAGCCAGGCGCCTTCACCACTGCACCAAAAGGACCTATCTACTAAGGAGAGCGGGGCGCGGCGGCGGCGCAAGCGGTGTGAGGGGCGCGGGCGGCGCGTGCGCACCGCTACCGTGACCTGCCTGACCACTCGACTCTAGCCCTCGCTCGGGACCACCGCATCACACATTCGTTCTGCTACCTGACATCTTTCAAATATACCAGCGCTTATAAATATATACAGTCCACTATTTATTTATCTCAAAACATCTGAGACCTAACAATACTGTAAAGCCGGCCTAGGTAAAAACGTGCAAGTTTCGTTACTCTATTGACGTGAGGGTTGAAAGAAAGCGTCTGGTCTAAGATGACGCCTAAATATTTAGTACTGCGCTTCCAGGGGATGGGAGTGCCTTGCATTCTCAATTGGAGATTGTCGGGGATACGACTGCGTCTGTAGTCGAAGTAAACCGCAGCGCTCTTCTCTGGGTTTACATCGATACGCCATTTTTTGAACCAAGCACCGAGGGTGTTTACAGCCTTTTGAAGTCTGGTGACGAGACCCGAGGCTCTGCGGCCTTTGGTGTAAAGGGCGGTGTCGTTGGCAAAGAGAGCGAGTTCGACGACTTTCGATGGAATGGGAATGTCGTTAGTGTATACGGAATACAAAAGAGGGGCGAGGACTGAGCCTTGAGGGACTCCAGCCTTTATGGGACGAGGCGCGGAGAGCGTGCCTTCATGTTTGAAGCGAAACGTACGGTCTTTGAGAAACGACGCGATTATCCTAACTAGGCGAGCCGGTAAGCCTATTTTATAGAGTTTATAAACGAGACCGCTGTGCCAGACTTTGTCGAAAGCCTTGGCTACGTCAAAGAAAACTGCGATCGTTTTCTTTCGTTTCGGATGGAAGTATGTACTCGACGATTCGATGGACTTGCTGAGGGCAGGAGTGCTTAGCGCGAAAGCCGAACTGGTGGGGAATTATGAGAGGATCGCCGTCCTTTGGAAACAGATGGTTCCGCATTCGAAAGAGTATGACTCTCTCGAGAAGTTTAGACATTGCCTTGAGGAGGCTGATGGGTCTGTGATTAGCCGGGATATTAAGAGGTTTACCCGGCTTGGGTATGCCTATGACTGTCGCTTCTTTCCAAGCTCTTGGAAAGTAGCTAAGGTCGAAGCAGGCATTGAAAATGATAGCTAACAAGGTAAGCACCTGTTGAGGCAGGTGCTTAAGTGCGTGGTTGGAAATACCATCCGCACCCGGAGCCTTTCTGGACTTTTGACTTTTGATGAGAAGCGAGATTTCATCATTAGAGACTGTGACGGGGTCGGCGGTGATGGGGAGAGAGTCTCTACTAGAACTTCGTCCTCTACCGCTTTGATGTGAGTGGGATTCGCGGGTTGCGTGCTGGGCGAGCATTGAGACGCAACGCTGTCAGCGAAGCATTCGGCTTTCTCTTCGTCTTCGAAGGCGATAGAGCCATCGGGACGAGTGAGAGGAGGGACGTGAGAGGCGGCGTCTACGCGTAAGGCTCGGGCCATTCGATAATACGCTTGGTGGGACGGGGAGATATTTGCCATGAGATCGTTCATCTGGGCGTCTCGGAGTTCCGCGAGGCGAGATCTAACTTTGCGTTGTAGCTGATTCGCAGCTGTTCTATAGGCGGGCGTGGGATATTTCTTGGCTCTCCGGAGAGCCGCGTTCTTAGCTTTAATAAGATTGCTAATGGCTAAGGGAAGCGTGGGTTTGCCTTTCTTAGCAACCTTTTCGTTTACACTGATGGCTGAGTTGATAGCGTCAGTGAGAGAATTTACTAACGAATCTATTTTATCCGGGCTATCTAATTGATCGGGCGAGATCGCGAGTGGAGAGTTTGGGGCCTCTAAGGCAGAAACTATCGTATTTTTAAAACCTTTCCAGTTGGTAAAGGTCTTAGGAGAAGTGACGTTAACGTTAGGCGGTCCTAGCACGAGGGAGACGGGGCGGTGGTCAGAACCTAGGTCATCGAGCGGTTCGATAGACCTGAGGTCGAGGTTGATATGCTTGACGATTGCAAAGTCGAGGATGTCAGGAGAGTGGTTCGGGTTGTCGGGATAGTGAGAGGGAGTGATTGGGGAGACGACGTCTAAGTCGAGTAAGTTGGTGATGTCGAGGAGAGCTATACCGCTTTGGTTGGTTGATAGGCACGTCCAGTCAGTATGTTTGGAGTTAGAGTCTCCGAACATAATGACTGAACGGCCGAGGGCGAGAATGGTCTCAAAGTCGCTGCGGATAGGTTTGGTGCCACAAGGTATGTAGACTGAAGCTATGATGATGGTCGGATGACCAGTCATAGCCAATCTACATACGGTGGCTTCCATGTTGAGGAGAGGATGGGTAGGGAGAGGACAGCAATGGAATCCTCTTTTGTAGTAGATAGCAGTGCCGCCGAAACCGTCGCAGTTAGGCCTATCGTTACGTGTAAACGCGTACTTAGGAATAGCGAATCCCCTGGAGCGATTGGGAGTGAGCCATGTCTCCTGGAGAAGTAAAAGATCTGGGTCGTTGTTCTGAAGGAACAGTTTGAGCTCGGGAAGGTTGGTGCTAAGGCTACGAACGTTAAAAGATACTAGGGATAAGCCCTTGGGTTTGATACGACAGGACGCGGGGTTCGTGGGTCTAGACATTATAATTTACTTATTTACGAGTTTATGCAAAAATAAAGAATTTACAACGAACTTAGGAGCGAGTGATGCTCGGCTAACGCGAATAAACGCTCTTGAGGAGAGCGGGCGGCTCGCAGTTTGCGTGCGAGTATGGAGATTTCATTAATGTCTACGTTTTGGATAACGTCGAATACGGTCTTCATGTCCTCAGCCAACGACGACTGAGGTGCAGAAGACGGAGCGGGACGCGGCCCTACGGAAGCTACGGGAGCTGGAATGGGTCGGGAAGGTGCAGGCGGGACGGTCGGACGCTGCCTCCAAGACAGAGCCGGAGTAGGCGTCGGCTGAACGGGCTTTGCTTCCGGGGGACCCCGGTTGCGCAGCGGCGGGAAGTTAGCAGTAGTGAGCGGCGGCACCGGTTTAGGCGCGACCCTCTTGGTGGTGGAGCGCGGAGCGCGCGGGCAACCCCTGTAGTTAGCTGTATGGCCGGACTGGCCGCACAGCACACAGGCAGGGGGGGAAGTGGATTCGGGAGTGCGAGTGCACTCCTTAGTGAAGTGCGGATCCAGGCACTTTACGCACCTGGGGGGAGCTGAACAGTTAGCCGCTGCGTGGCCATATAGCTGGCAGCGGTGGCACTGCCCAGGGTGACCGCGGGGGTTGGGACGCTCGACGGAGATGTTCGAGAGTCCGCAGATTGTGCGAGCCTCTTTGAAAATCTCCTTCGAGTTGGGAGTATTTGACAGGATTACTAAAGCTAAGGGAAAACGCCTACCGCGGTTGGAGTGCATCTTGTGCACTGCTGTGACCGGGAAACCCTGAGACTTAAGGCCCTCGAGAATGTCTTCGTTACTGAGTTCGAACGGGACGCCCCGTAGTACTGCGCGGATCTTACGCTCCTCCGGGAGGGCGTAGGTGTGATACGCGATTTGATTTAGCGAGAGTAGCCTGGTAAACGCGCGGAAGTCGTCGACGGTCGCTACTTGAATTTTGATTGTATCGCCAGCGTTGGCGGCTTTTAAGTAATTAATTTTGTGCTCTTTGCACAAGTTTGAAACCGCGGTCCAGCGCGCTTTTTCACGCAGGAATACGGGCGAAGGGAGCTGAGGCTTCGGCGGGACGGGAGCGCAGCGCGTCGCTGGCTTCGATGTGACCGACGGAGACGCGGTTACTACGAGCGATTTTAACGGCGCGGGGGCTGGTGTTGAAGACACCGGGGAGGGCTCGGGTATTGAAGATACCGAAACTTTCTTAGAGTGCTTCTTGGAGCGCTTGGCGACAAGTTGAAACGCGGGCTCAGGAGAGCCGGTTAGGGTGACGGCATCTGACGACGTATCAGACGCGGGTTCGGAGTCGCTCCCGGGAGCGGTACGCTTACGACGCGACGCGTGAGAAGATGCGACCGATTCGCAGTCCATCTCGGACGAGGCGGGAGACGCGGGAGAGCTGAAGACCTGAGGGGTCTGGACGTCGGAGGCCTGAGGGGCCGGGTTTGAGGCCTGAGGGGCCGGTGTTGAGGCCTGTTGGGCCGGGGACGCGATAGTAGCCTGTAAGGCCTGCGTTCGTACGTCATCTGGGATGGGGCAACCGGACGCCGCGAGCGCCTGGGCGAACGACCTAAGAACGCTTACAAGGTCCATTGGAGGGCTTGAATATGTAATATATAAATATATAATGTATGCCTAGGTCCCCTAGCAAACCTAGCACCTAATTAAATAACAAATGCCTAGAGTTCCTAAATAAAAACCTAGCAACCCTAGCGGCAAACCTCCCTACCAGCGGTAGGGGGGCTGGGGAGATATTAACTTAAAAACTAACCGTAGTACGCCGAAGGCCGCTATCTAGAAACCTAAAAAAGGGTACGCAGGTAAAGAGTTGACCGCGTTAGGGTCAACCTTTACCAACAGAAAGGACAAATACACACGAAAACACACAAATATGATAAAAATAAATATGAAAATAGGAGAAAAATAAATAAAATAGAGAAGAGAAATAAATAAAAATAAAAAGTACTGGTTCAGTACAAATTCGTTGTCACCGTTAAGTATCCTTTGCACTGAAACCAGACTACTTACGCTGGGCACAACACTGCACTCAGCACAAGCACAACACAACTTAGCACAGCACTTTGAAGACTAAGGGGCTTAGTCGCAAAGAAAAATCGCACTTCGAAAGCACTCAGACGGAGTAGAAAAACCTTGAAAACCGTAGCACGGAACCAACACACTAAACTGTGACGTCAGTAGACTGAGCGCCACGGAATAGCGGGAAAGGACCGATCAACGGAGAACTGGGTCTTGCACGTCCGCACCGCGTGGCGATCGGAGCGAGAATCTGGTCTAGCCATTTCGAAGATACAAGAAAATAAAAAGACATTCCGACCAATAGACAAAAATATCATAAAATTTGTATAAAAGTACTTATGAAGTACCTACTTTTAGTATATATAAAAATAACACTTTTAACAATTATTTGATACAACAGTTTCAACTCAGAAGAAAAAGATAAGGTTTTACAAACAAACAACCCACGGGGCGCCATTATTTCACAAGTTTTAAGTTCATAACTACAACCTACATTAAAGGTAACAAAGACCAAGGAGGTTTCTTTAAAGTTGTTTTTTTATAATAGACGCATATTTGACCCTTAATGAACTTGGTCCTCAAAAGCTTTATGTGCTTCTTACAAATATATCTAACTATACAAAAAACTATTTTTACCACTAATGTACAAGTAATTCGTAATAACCTATTTTTTTAAATTTAAGTAGGATTCCACCCACAGGGGTTTCATTATTTTAAAACAAGAATTCTCAGAGGGTAAGTACGTACTTCACTCGGGGACATTTTATCTACTTAGAGACTGCTTCTCAGCTCTAAGTTAAATTAGCTATAAATTTGAATGATGGAAGGATGAATTAATGAATGAATTGATGAAAATTCTTTATTGCTCTTTACGATAACATAAAATTCTTACACACTACGTTAAACATTATTAACAGCTTTGTTACAGATTACATAAGTAACAAAGCGCTGATTTACAGTTATGACCATTAGAGTCTGACACAAGCTTTGGAAATGAGATGTTTTACAATATCTATATTAAATATTTTTGAAGAAAAAACAAAAAAAAAATAGGAACATAAGATTGAATCCACATATGGAGGATATGTTCCAAATGTAGGAAATAGTACCTTGACTTATGATAAAAGTTGGTTTTTGCTCTAAAACTTTATATATGTAGGTGCTGGATCAGAATAGTCTGAAATAGTTTAATTCTGACAGAGTTACCTATGGAACATGCTGTTGGAATTTAGCAAAATTTTCTCAGTGTCCGTATAAATTAAAAAAAATTTTTAAAATTGTATAGTTAAAGGTCATAAATAAATAAGGAAAAACATTATAACTGACCGGTTATGATGACGATGAGATGTTAAAAACGTAAATAGACAAATTATAATGTTCTTTGTGAAGAGCCATTCTACCAGGGTAAACCAATCATTATAAAAACAGATTAACCTTCGTGCTCTGTACCTGAGCAATTAAAACTTTCTCACAAAGGACAAAGTGTAAAGCTGTTTACATTCTTAGTTTACGTCGTAAGGATTTAATGAAGAGATTCGAATGTTCACTCGTAGTTCACCTCATTACATTGGGACAGAGCAATGAAATTAAAGTCCCATTAAAGAACTCCCTTATCTCATTGCTTCAGACCCGATCTGCGTCCGGACCCGTTCGGACGTGTTGACGGTCGCTCCCGGCTGCCGAGTCACGATTGTTGTCTCACGACTTCTCTCGTATCAATACTCAAACGCCACTCTCAGATCCGTTCTGCGTCCGGCCCCGCTCGGACGTGTTCGCGGTCGCTCCAGCAGTTGAGTCACGATTGTCGTCTCACGACGTCAACTCGTAGTAATACTCATACGCTGTTAGCCTCTTTAGGGCTTACGCTGCGGCCGGTTTCGATCGGCTGCAAGTAAGTCGGTCTCTTGCACAGCAACAACAGAGCTGAGCTTACCGCGGTCGATTAAATTCGATAGTGGTTCGCGAAGCTCGGGCTGTTTTTCTGGCTGCGTACTTGACGCTTGGCGCTTGCTACGTAGTCAGAGACTCGCTCTGCGGCCGGCCCCTGGCCGGTCGTAATGTAGTCAATCCCGCACTCTGTGCACCCCTCGCATTAAAAACCTCACCTCGGTGAGTGCAGCAACAACAGGGTTGAGCTTACCGCGGTCGATTAAATTCGATAGTGGTTCGCAAGACTCGGGCTGTCTTTCTGGCTGCGTACTTGACGCTTGGCGCCTGTACGTAGTCAGAGGCTCGCTCTGCGGCCGGCTCCGGCCGGTCGTAACGTAGTCAATCCCGCACTTTTAGTGCAACCCAACTTCGTCAGGTCTACGGCCGGTTTTTGTTGTCAATTTATTGGCGACACACTCCGTAGTAGACTCGCGTTTGATCAGGTGGATACTTAACGGTGACAACTAAGCCTGATAGCGTTGCCCCGGTGCGCTTCCAAGGCCCTTCAGGCTAAGGAGAAACCGGCTGACCCGATCCCATTGCACTTGGGCCTTTCCCAGGGTGACGGTACAGTGCTGTCCGAGCTAGGGGCACCACTTCGCGTCGTCCCCAGCCCCCCTACCGCGGGTAGGGAGGTTTAGGTGCTAGGTTTGCTAGGGAACCTAGGCATTCTTATATATTTATATATTATATATCGTAGGACCAAGCCCTCCAATGGACCAGCAAAGCTTGGTAAACTTTGCTAGGTCGTTCGCCCAGGCGCTCGTTGCGTCCGGCGTCAGCATATCAGATGACCTTCTAACGCAGGCCTTACAGGCAACTATCGCGTCCCTGGCCCCTCAGGCCTAAACCCCGGCCCTTCAGGCCACCAACGTTCAGACCCCTCAGGTTCACAGCTCTCCCGCGTCTCCCGCCTCGTCCGAGATGGACTGCGAATCGGTCGCATCCTCTCACGCGTCGCGTCGTAAGCGTACCGCTCCCGGGAGCGACTCCGAACCCGCGTCTGACGCGTCGTCAGATGCCGTCACCTTAACCGGCTCTCCTGAGCCCGCCTTTCAACTTGTCACCAAGCGCTCCAAGAAGCGCTCTAAGAAAGCTTCGGTATCTTCAATACCCGAGCCCTCCCCGGTGTCTTCAACACCAGCCCCCGCGCCGTTAAAATCGCTCGTAGTAACCGCGTCTCCGTCGGTCACATCGAAGCCAGCGACGCGCTGCGCTCCCGTCCCGCCGAAGCCTCAGCTCCCTCCGCCCATATTCCTGCGTGAAAAAGCGCGCTGGACCGCGGTTTCTAACTTGTGCAAAGAGCACAAAATTAATAACTTAAAAGCCACCAACGCTGGCGACACAATCAAAATTCAAGTAGCGACCGTCGACGACTTCCGCGCGTTTACCAGGTTACTCTCGTTAAATAAAATCGCGTATCACACCTACGCCCTCCCGGAGGAGCGTAAGATCCGCGCAGTACTACGGGGCGTCCCGTTCGAACTCAGTAACGAAGACATTCTCGAGAACCTTAAGTCTCAGGGTTTCCCGGTCACAGCAGTGCACAAGATGCACTCCAACCGCGGTAGGCGTTTTCCCTTAGCTTTAGTAATCCTGTCATATACTCCCAATTCGAAGGAGATTTTCAAAGAGGCTCGCACAATCTGCGGACTCTCGAACATCTCCGTCGAGCGTCCCAAGCCCCGCGGTCACCCTGGGCCAGTCCGGCCACACAGCTAACTACAGGGGTTGCCCGCGCGCTCCGCGCTCCACCACCAAGAGGGTCGCGCCTAAACCGGCGCCACCACTCACTCCTGCTAACTTCCCGCCGTTGCGCAACCGGGGTCCCCCGGAAGCAAAGCCCGTTCAGCCGACGCCTACTCAGGCTCTGTCTTGGAGGCAGCGCCCGGCCGTCCCGCCTGCACCTTCTCGATCCATCCCAGCTCCCGAAGCTTCCGTAGGGCCGCGTCCCGCTCCGTCTTCTGCACCTCAGTCGTCGTTAGCTGAGGACATGAAGACCGTATTCGACGTCATCCAAAATGTAGACATTAATGAAATTTCCATACTCGCACGCAAACTGCGAGCCGCCCGCTCTCCTCAAGAGCGTTTATTCGCGTTAGCCGAGCATCACTCGCTCCTAAGTTCGTTGTAAATTCTTTATTTTTGTATAAACTCGTAAATAAGTAAATTATAATGTCTAGACCTGCGAACCCCGCGTCCTGTCGTATCAAACCCAAGGGCTTATCCCTAGTATCTTTTAACGTTCGTAGCCTTAGCACCAACCTTCCCGAGCTCAAACTGTTCCTTCAGAACAACGACCCAGATCTTTTACTTCTCCAGGAGACATGGCTCACTCCCAATCGCTCCAGGGGATTCGCTATTCCTAAGTACGCGTTTACACGTAACGATAGGCCTAACTGCGACGGTTTCGGCGGCACTGCTATCTACTACAAAAGAGGATTCCATTGCTGTCCTCTCCCTACCCCTCCTCTCCTCAACATGGAAGCCACCGTATGTAGATTGGCTATGACTGGTCATCTGACCATCATCATAGCTTCAGTCTACATACCTTGTGGCACCAAACCTATCCGCAGCGACTTTGAGACCATTCTCGCCCTCGGCCGTTCAGTCATTATGTTCGGAGACTTTAACTCCAAACATACCGACTGGACGTGCCTATCAACCAACCAAAGCGGTATCGCTCTCCTTGACATTACCAACTTACTCGACTTAGACGTCGTCTCCCCCATCACTCCCACTCACTATCCCTACAACCCGAACCACTCTCCTGACATCCTCGACTTTGCAATCGTCAAGCATATCAACCTCGACCTCAGGTCTATCGAACCGCTCGATGACCTAGGTTCTGACCACCGCCCCGTCTCCCTCGTGCTAGGACCGCCTAACGTTAACGTCACTTCTCCTAAGACCTTTACAGACTGGAAAGGTTTTAAAAATACGATAGTTTCTGCCTTAGAGGCCCCAAACTCTCCGCTCGCGATCTCGCCCGACCAATTAGATAGCCCAGATAAAATAGATTCGTTAGTAAATTCTCTCACTGATGCTATCAACTCAGCCATCTGTGTAAACGAAAAGGTTGCTAAGAAAGGCAAACCCACGCTTCCCTTAGCCATTAGCAATCTTATTAAAGCTAAGAACGCGGATCTCCGGAGAGCCAAGAAATATCCCACGCCCGCCTATAGAACAGCAGCGAATCAGCTACAACGCAAAGTTAGACGAGTTAAAGACGAAGAGAAATCCGAATGCTTCGCTGACAGCGTTGCGTCTCAATGCTCGCCCAGCACGCAACCCGCGAATCCCACTCACATCAAAGCAGTGGAGGACGAAGTTCTCCGTAGAAACTCTCTCCCCATCACCGACGACCCCGTCACAGTCTCTAATGATGAAATCTCGCTTCTCATCAAAAGTCAAAAGTCCAGAAAGGCTCCGGGTGCAGATGGTATTTCCAACCACGCACTTAAGCACCTGCCTCAACAGGTGCTTACCTTGTTAGCTATCATTTTCAATGCCTGCTTCGACCTTAGCTACTTTCCAAAAGCTTGGAAAGAAGCGACAGTTATAGGCATACCCAAGCCGGGTAAACCTCTTTATATCCCGGCTAATCACAGACCCATCAGCCTCCTCAAGGCAATGTCTAAACTTCTCGAGAGAGTCATACTCTCTCGAATGCGGAACCATCTGTTTCCAACGGACGGCGATCCTCTCATAATTCCCCACCAGTTCGGCTTTCGCGCTAAGCACTCCTGCCCTCAGCAAGTCCATCGAATCGTCGAGTACATACTCGACGGCTTCTATCCGAAACGAAAGAAAACGATCGCAGTTTTCTTTGACGTAGCCAAGGCTTTCGACAAAGTCTGGCACAGCGGTCTCGTTTATAAACTCTATAAAATAGGCTTACCGGCTCGCCTAGTTAGGATAATCGCTTCGTTTCTCAAAGACCGCACGTTTCGTTTCAAACATGAAGGCACGCTCTCCGCGCCTCGTCCCATAAAGGCTGGAGTCCCTCAAGGCTCAGTCCTCGCCCCTCTTTTGTATACCGTATACACTAACGACATTCCCATTTCATCGAAAGTCGTCGAACTCGCTCTCTTTGCCGACGACACTGCCCTTTACACCAAAGGCCGCAGAGCCTCAGGTCTCGTCACCAGACTTCAAAAGGCTGTAAACGCCCTCGGTGCTTGTTTTAAAAAATGGCGTATCGATGTGAACCCAGAGAAGAGCTCTGCGGTTTACTTCGACTACAGACGCAGTTGTATCCCCGACAATCTCCAAGTGAGAATGCAAGGCACTCCCATCCCCTGGAAGCGCAGTACTAAATATTTAGACGTCATCTTAGACCAGACGCTCTCTTTCAACCCTCACGTCGATAGAGTAACGAAACTCGCACGTTTTTACCTAGGCCGGCTTTACAGTATGTTAGGTAGAAAAAGTAAAATGTCCTTCAGAAATAAACGTACGCTTTACAAGGTCTGCGTTAGACCAGTCATGTCATATGCTTCGCCAGTCTTTGCTCACGCCAAACCCTCCGTCCTGCACAAACTGCAGGTAGTTCAAAACCTCTTCTGCCGCAGGGCCACAAACGCACCTTGGTACGTGCGCAACGCGGACCTGCACAGAGATCTTGAACTACCTACAGTTCAACAGCACCTAAAAACACTCTCAGAATCGTTCTTCAAACGCGCCGAATCCCATCCCAATCCACTAGTTCGAAATTCAGTCTCATATACTGCTCCTGTCTTAGATTCGGTATACAAAGTCGCTAGACCGAGAAACGCGCACACAAGCGAACGTACGCAATTAACTTTAGATCTCGAGGCCCTTCAGGCCGCAAATTCTAATTCTAACGTAAATTCTAATTCTAACGTAAATCCGAATTAATGCAAATTCAATTTAATTGTCAATTTTTAATGTTTTTATTATTTACTTTTCTTTTTTTGAGCACCTTCAGTGCTATGTAAAACCCAGCGGGTGACCCCTTAAGGGCCCCGCTAGCGCGGCCTCTTTCTCCAATTGGCCGTCGCTCAGATGAAGGCTGAGTGGCAAAAATGCACGAGCCGACAGGGGGTTTTTAGTGGGTATGGTTCTGGTAGGCGTCGGGACGAGTCCCACATAACTTTGGAATCGCGCCAGAGTATGCGTCAGAGCATTTTTATCCTCCTGCCCTTCCCGCGGAGGGGAACAAAAAAAAAAAACTCATTGCTTACCGATAGAATATTTTTTACAATATTCATGGATAAATATGATATGAAGGATAACATATTTTTGCAATGGAAATAAGAATGAAAATAATTTTACAATGATATGTATTACGTACAACCGAAACGAGCACTCCAATGATTATGTCAAGCCAAAGTAAACTCTATCCAATTTAAAACAAAAAAACAAATGTCTGCATAATAATGGTCATAATAATGGATAGACTCACATTAGCTCGCTGTGTCCCTTTCAAACTGATCGTCATATCAAATGCTTTATTAATTATTTGATAGCACTTGTAAATTGCAAAATTAAAAATTTTATATTACATCAAGGGAACA
Source organism: Marasmarcha lunaedactyla (assembly GCA_923062675.1). NCBI lineage: Eukaryota > Metazoa > Arthropoda > Insecta > Lepidoptera > Pterophoridae > Marasmarcha > Marasmarcha lunaedactyla. Next base: position 7,368,964 of record OV281344.1, read on the forward strand.
TGTAACCAAACTGTAAAAAGACGCATGGAAAGTTTGGATTTTCTTGTCAAGAGTACATATTTGAGAGGAAGTTATTTTTAAACTGTTTGTCATAGATTCTCCAGAGAATATAATCGTGAAAAATTAAAATCGAAAACTATACGTATTAATATTTACTTTTATTTGTATATTTTAGACACACGACGCGAAAAATACAATTGTTATAGGATTAACATGTGTACATGAGTATCTTTATTTTTGTGTGTCGGTCTGTGTGATTTTGATTCGGTTTCCTTTGGTAACAAATTGAATGTATCGGAGAGCTCGTAGCCATGTTAGAAGAATATCGGCTCAGTTGTTTAAAGGATATGCGAGCTTCACACGGCCACTTTTTCATTAGTGCTTACAAAAACGTGTGCATTATAAATGCATTCTGATTACCTCTTTTTACTCACTATAGTTTCCATAAACTAACTACTAGGCTACCATTAGCCTAGTAGGTAGGTCGGAAATGAACTACGAATCCTACTTCTCCATTTGCATTAATATAGAAAAATATATTAAACTTTTAATGATATCTGAATATGGTTCTGAAGATTAAAAGCTGATGCCGTTAGGACCTTAACTTTCTAATATAATTGTAGTGTTTTTAACCCATGATGAAAAAATAGGTTTAGGTAATACTTTTCCCGTCTAATATGGTTGAGGAGTGCGATGGCTGGATCCCGCGTTAACTCGTGAACGGGTGCCGTTTGAGGGTGTTCGTCGTTTGGATACTTGGGAGGAGGGAGACTTGCCGAGCTAACAGATGCAGAAAAGAATAATTTTGTATAGACATAAAGAGACTCTGTAAATTTATTTTGCTAAAATATACCCGTGAAGTTTCTTGCCAGTTCTTCTTCACGAAGGTTTTTTCGAACTGGTGGTAGAATCATGTTTTATTTGACGTCAATAAGAACAAGTAATTGTCAATGTTGAGAAATAAATATTTCATTTCATTTCATTTCATTTCATGTATGGCTTGGGGTAAATTTGTATATCCAGTGATCATTGAGTAGTTAATCTAAATCTCATCTAATTCATCTGAAACTTACGAGCCATAACTTGTTTTTATACTCTGCAAACAAAAGAAAAAATTGTCGGAATTGTTTGGACTAAGTTGTTTGTTTTTTCAACTATCAACCAACTATTTTGACCCAGTTTGTTCAAATTCCTACAATTTTGATAATGATAATAATAAAGAAACTTAACTACTATACAAAACCTGCAAAAAAGCTTAAGGCATACGTTACAGAAAAACCACCGAAAAAATAAAAATAGTAGTCCATCATTAAAAAAAACTATTATATTTGTTTATGATGTTTATTAGTGAAAACTACAATTATGAAAACTACAACCTCCTATAGTACCTTTATCGTGAATCAATGTAGGAACGCGTGGAGTGCAGCCGGCAAACATCGGATACTATATAATTTAGTAGAATGTGTACTTATTGTGATTTAGTTCACTACTCGGAGTCACTGATGTTGTTGTTTCTATCACGAGTCCAGAAGAAGCTATGCAATAATGGAACTTCCTCCATTTATTTAACAAATTTTTATAAACAATTACGGTATTTATGTATCAGCTGAACTTGTCTCCAAATTACGTAATTCGAGTAGCCCTACTAAATCACAATAAAATTGAAACAAGACCTACTAAAAATAAAGAAGAATATTAAATAGTTTACTTGCGATACTCTTTTTGTTCATTCCATTCTCCCATAACAGCTACTAATGCTAAACTGAGATAATAATTTTTGAAAGTATTCGCAATGAAACATTTTAGTTTTAAATAAAAGTACTCTCTTACGTTTTCTCTTAGCGTACAGAACAATCCATACGCAATGCGAGATATAACTATTTAATAATTTATTTTGATTGTAATAAGAGTAGCTCTCTAAATATTGAGATGAAAAGGTAATTTCAACAATTATTATACGCAAAATAATTTGACAATAATTTGATTTCTTAATGACGTCATCTGGTAACATCAAATTCTGAAGTCTCTTTAGTTAAACTGTCATGTCAATGCTTGCAATAAATATCTTTCATCAAGAAGCCATAGAGCATTGTAGAGTTGTTTATGACAGGGATTATAAACTTTATAATGAGATGAGACGGAAACAAACAACAGGTTTAGACCGTGACCTAAATATAAGGACATAAATATGAATCTTTAAAATGTTATAATAAATCAAAATACGTACAGAAATCAGTAACGTTTATACGGTTTTCTCAAATTCCTCGTTCTTTCGAAGACATATTTAAAAAAAACCTTTAAAAATATAAAATTACTTTGCATATCACGTATCTAAATTTAATACTGCATTTATTAAATGAATTCCTTTACATTAAACTAATTTTCATTGAAACAATTATTTTCAACTATCGTCTACTGGTACATGAGACATTAAACGAATTTATTTGAGCCCAAAACTGGTAATATTCACAAAAAGCAGCCATGCGATCTTAAACCTATTATCGTAGAGTGCTTGTGTTTCAGACAGTTCTCATTTAAGATAAAGATGTGCGTACATGAGCAATGTAGGTAACTATTCATAATAAGCATGTAACATATTGTGGAAGGCCGAAAATTAGGCATCGATGGCTTAGTGGTCGAGGTCCTTGCTTCCCGATCTGCAGACCTGGTTTTATGTGTCATGTGAGCTTTTGCAAGTTTATATAATATACAGTAGTGCACTACTCGTCAGTTATCTCTACCCCTTAGTAAGATTATTAAGGCTATTTTCATAAACAGAATACAACGAGCATGACCAATAGAACAGTAATGTAAACTCACAGATTATTTTAAATATCCAAGTTTTTCAAATGCAAAAATTGTGTCAAAATTTCTTTGTTGGTTTGATAATATATTTCTTATTTTAACTTGGCAGGTGTTTGTCTCTCATCTCACCTGGTGGAAAGTGAAGATGAAGACGAGGCTAGTACACGCTTGTCCAAGAAGTACCTATTCACTCTACGCTTGAAAGCTTCAGGAACAAATTTATGAGGACAAACTGATGCAGGCAGATCATTCCACTCTTTGGCTATAAGAAACAAAAAAGACCTGTCGAATCGCTTTGTTTCCTATTTTAACACGTTTACCATAAACGGGTGGAACTTCTGTTTGTGCCTAGTTGACGGGTGGAAAAATGGGCAAGATTTAATCAAATCAAAAATCGCGTTCTTGTACCTACAAAAGTGTCATTTGCAAAAAACCGATAGACGATCTTCGAAAGTGTGTAACCTGAATGATGTAAGTTTGTCACCTTTTTTTGATTTATTCTAGTCGGCAAACAAGCACGCTACCCTCTTATGGTAAAAGGGACATACCCACGGATATCATTAAGTCGTAGGTGTTTTATCTATAAATGTTTAATGTGATTACTGTTTCCACTAATGCTGCATTCCCGATCGCAGGATTTACCTTTACACTGGATGATCCTTCTCTTTATCCAGAACCCAACCACTTAAACGTTATTATTACGGCCTTGAAAAAAATAAGGGCTCTAAAAATAACTAAAAAAAACTCTACTTTGACTGTAAATACTCAGTACGATATTGACATTATTGCCATCAATGAGACCTGGCTGACTGAGGGCGAGGAGGGCCGCGCTCCGGCACTTCCGGGGTACCGCTTGCGTCACATACCACGGCCGCGAGGTGCTCGCTCACGTGGTGGGGGTGTAGGGTTTTATATAAAGCGAAGTGCCTCGGTTCGGATTTGGCCTCATCCAGTAGACCCCCAACACAGGTTAGTGGAACAGATGTGGCTTATAATGACTCTTAACGGAATGAAGTTAGCGATTGGCACGGCATATCGACCTCACTGGATGGACGTAAATCTATTTTTTGATGCAGTGACTGACTCTGTTTGTTCAATTTCTCACTATGACCATTTGATTGTTTTAGGTGATTTTAATATCAACATAGCCAGAAAAAATGACATTGATATTGTAAAACTGAACACTTTTTTATCTTGCTTCGGCTTGTCACAACTAGTCACTGAATTTACACATTTTACTGAAACTAGTAGTACGCTCATTGATTTGGTGTGTTCTGATTTGTGTACTAAGTCTATTACGTTGGACCATGTAGGGTCTCTTTACGGTCATTGTTTGATAGTTTGCGAATTTCATGTTAAACGCGAAAAGCCAATTCCTTATGCAATCAGATATAGACCGTTAAGGGATATTTGTTTTGATAAGTTTGACATCGATCTTAAAAATGTAAAATGGGACTTAATCTCCAATACCTCTAATTTGAATGACATAGTGATTAATTTTAACAAATGTATACTAGATTTATTTGACCTGCACGCACCTACGAAGACACTTATTATTAAATATCGCTCCTATCCATGGATAACTGCGACAATCAAATCAATGATGAGGTTACGGGACAAAGCTATGAAGGATTATCATAAAAATAAAACCTTTTCTAAAAAACAGTACTACAAAATGTTAAAATCTACTGTTAATCAGGCCCTTTTTCATGAAAAATCTGCTTATTTCAAGCAAAACATTAATAACACAATAAACAACCCAAAGCTCCTGTGGAAAAATCTTAAAAGTAACGTTTTACCACAGGATTCTAAAGAATTACCTTCACATTTTAATGACCCTAATCTAATTAATAATCATTTTTTGACATTATCAGATACTTCCGAAGTTACTATTTCACAATTGACATTTTTCGAATTTCATAAATTTAGTGACGTGACTTTTACCTTGAAACCAGTATCGATGGAAACAATTTCTAAAATAATAAGTACTTTAAAATCTAATGCTATAGGTAGTGACAATATAAGTTTGAACATGTTGACGATGACATTGTCAAGCTCGTTGGAAATTATAACTGACATTGTAAATAAGTCAATTACATCCTCTATTTTCCCTGATATCTGGAAACTCGCTATTGTACGCCCTTTGCCAAAATTTGCTAACCCGATAGATCTGAAAGACGTTAGACCAGTTAGTGTATTACCATGTCCGTCCAAGATACTTGAGAAAGCTGTATGTCTACAAGTTACTGAATTTCTCGAATTAAATAATATTCTACCTGAAGTACTGTCGGGTTTTAGGAAAGGACGTAGTACGATTACAGCTTTACTCGACGTCACTGATAATATACTTTGTGCCCAGGACCAAGGGAAGTGTACGCTACTGGTACTGTTAGATTTCTCTAGGGCGTTCGATTTTTTGAATATTGATTTATTATTATCCAAACTTAATTATTATGGTTTTAATTTGGCAACCATAATATGGTTTCAAAGCTAACTCAATAACCGATCGCAATATGTCAACGTGAATCTGAGTGATGGATCTTCATTGGAATCGGACAAGATGGGTGTAAAAAGTGGTGTCCCACAGGGATCTATTTTGGGACCGATTCTTTTTATATTGTATTTAGCGGACATACAGACTCACATTAAACATTGCAACTTCCATATCTACGCTGATGATATACAAGTGTATATATCTTTTGAACCTTCAAACGTTGATGATGCGATTTCAAAATTGAATGAAGATCTCTCTAGGATATCATTGTGGTCTGATAATAATGCGCTTTTACTGAATCCTTCCAAAACAAAATACATGTTTTTTGGCTCAAAGCATCAAATCCACCAATTGAATCCCACTAAGAGCATTAGGCTTAAGAATGAACTGATAGAAAGGGTCTACGAAGCGCGAAATTTGGGTTTGCTTGTGGACTGTGATATGAGGTTTGAAAAGCATATTGCCAATGCAGTGAGAAATTGCTTTTACAAATTAAAAATATTGTACAGGGTGAGGCCATTCATTGCAGAAAAATTAAGAATACAGTTAGTAGACTCCTTAATTTTGTCAAAGTTAAATTACATGGATACGGTTTTTGGCCCCCGTATATTAGGTAGAACTCAGAGGATCATACAAAGAGCACAAAATGCCTGTGCCCGTTTTTGCTTCAACATTCCGTTAAGAGCTCATGTAAGCCCGTATCTAAACAGGCACTCCATACTTAAAATGAAGCATCGTCGTAAGCTACATCTAGCCTGTTTACTTTTCGGCGTCGTCAAATATACCAATCCGTCATATCTGTATAACAAGTTATCATGGTTTTCTCGTCTTAAAACGTATGGTCCCCGGCGGCAATGCGCAGCGCAGCTCTCTACTCCCCGACACAGATCTATGGCTTTTAGGGGCAGTTTTAGTTACAACTCTTCTAAATGTTGGAACAATATTCCTCCGCCTATCAGGAATCTAAAAAGTATAGCAACATTTAAATTTAAAATAAAATGTTTTCTGATAGAACATCAGAGAGGTGAAAATACCCTAAAGCATGACACAAGTGCTATCTAAGTGTTTGGTCTCATATTTTCTATTTATTTATTCTCTATTTATGTACATTTATTTTTATTTTAAGTATTAAGGTACTAGTGTAGTTTATATTCTAATTAAGTGTCTGTTCTGTAAAATGTTCTGTAACCAATACTTCTTCATATTATTTATTTTCTTTTTGAACATACATATAGGTAATTATTTATTTTTTGATGTTTTATGTCCTTCTGCATGTATTTTTTCTTTTTCTATGTTTTGTTGTTACTGTACTTGTTTATTTCACGGTGTAAAGGTTGACGGCATCATCTACACAAAGCGGCCCCAATGGAAGATCAGCGCTGGTCAAATGACTAGCATTATGCTGAATTGGGACCGATTCGTGACAATTTAAAAAAAAAAATGTTATTCCTTATATTTATTGTAAGAACTTTCCCTTTTTACGTTGTCACGAATAAATGTTTTTGAATTTGAATTTGAATTTGAAAATAGAGTACACATGATTTATTGGTTGCTTAAGAAAGGACAGATGCGTTTAACTGTAACATTACCAACTACCTTCATTTACGCTTTTATAGATTTATAAAAATGAGCCTGAAATCGCTTGACTGAAAACAACGGCCGACTTGGTGTAGTTACAGTCCGATCAGCTTATCTACTATCTTTATTTATCTGTAAATTTTATCAACTTTTACGTTAGTCGGTTACGTTGATTTAGTTTAAATATTTGCTACCAAACAGAAAAGTAAATAGTTCTGTACTCTATATTTTGCCTGCCTATATACCGGACCAAAAGGCTATAGGTTCGTTTATAGTTTAGTTTTTCTATAGGTTATTTAGCATCCTTGCCTAAATATTAAATAAGATACAGCGAATTTTTTGTTGTCAGAGAACCAGCCGAATGCGCAAACCTTAACCAAATTCTTATTTCAAAGACTTTTAACCTTGGATTCGTAATACATTTGCTTAATTTTAAAACCCGCTTTAATAGCTGAACCGATTCATGCACCTGAAGTAACGTTACGTTTGCAACTAAGTAAAGAACAGCTGTCTGCGTCCTTGACACAGGAATTTTTTGTTTATTTTCTGAATTGGAAAACGTCATTTTCAAAAAGGTATTTTCTTCTTTGGATAAAATCCTATGCTTTTGAAATGCTTGCACAGCTCTTAACAATATATTTACCTACGATATGATACTTAACCAAAACCAAATCCTGATTTGAAAAACTTAGCTACAGAAAATTTTCGTCTTTTAGTCAGAAATTTCATATTTAGGTTTTTATAAAAAATATTATGTTATTTGCATATTGAAAAAGGCTAGCAATTGCTTCACCATGTTTATAGTGTATCCAATTGATAGTATGATTCATACATTTGTAGCAGCTTGTTCAAAAACTTTTTCAGTCTATTTTGGTGACTGATTAAATTTCTGATTATTTTACTTACATTTTTACACAATAGGAAAATAAAGTGCTAAGATAGTTAAAAGAACATAAGGTATAACATGGCAACAATAACAAGAATATTTTTCAACTATAGATGCGTAATAATTCGAGTAGAGTCCTTTTCTTTATGTACAAGTTTAGAGTTTCAAGTTTGTTTATTTTATGTTAATACCTTTTTAGAATTAATTATTAGGTAACCTGTGCGTGAGTTTGTGTGCGTCCGTGAGAGTTCATGTGCGAGTGTGCATGTGTTTGTGTTATGTTATGTTATGTTTCTGTGTATGTGTGTTTGTGTGTGTTTATGTGTGTGTGTGGTGACTAACATACTTTAATGAGCTTTTCAGTGCCGTCGTATTTTAATTGCATTAACTATTTAGTGACTGTCTACCCTACATATTGTGAGTAATAATTTTTTTTACACGAAGCCTATATTGTTACGGTACAACAGCGTTTTCACCTGGAATCAGTAAATGCGTTGTTTGCGCTAAATTATCATAAAGGATCAAGTTTTCGTCACGCGTAACAATCCTTCCTGAACCTGTGTAATAAGGTAAAGCGAGCAATACGAATATACCATAGTCTCATTGCTTAACAGCATTAATCTTCAGTAGGAAATCTGCTGAAGCATCGATTAGTTCAAAAAGGTGGAGTGACAAATGTGCTCCATAATTGATTTCCGATGTGCCACCAGCCTTCTGCGACCTAAAGCACCGTTAATGTAAAAGTCTGTGTATTAGCTTCGAAAAATGGCGATGTAAACGTGGGGATTTAATTCTAAGTTGTGTGTTAAAAAAAAATGAGAATAACTAACGTTAAAACAATGATAATTTCCTATTCCTTTTAATTGCTTTCAGAAGTACAAAATCAAAATAAAACAATATTTTTAGAATTTCCCAGATTTTTTTTTGTTCCCCTCCGCGGGAAGGGCAGGAGGATAAAAATGCCCTGACGCATACTCTGGCGCGATTCCAGAGTTATGTGGGAATCGTCCCGACGCCTACCAGAACCATACCCACTAAAAACCCCCTGTCGGCTCGTGCATTTTTGCCACTCAGCCTTCATCTGAGCGACGGCCAATTGGAGAAAGAGGCCGCGCTAGCGGGGCCCTTAAGGGGTCACCCGCTGGGACTTAGATAGCACTGAAGGTGCTCAAAATGAAAAGGAAATAATTAAAAATTTAAAAATAAAATTGCATTAATTCGGATTTACGTAAGAATTAGAATTTACGTAAGAATTAGAATTTGCGGCCTGAAGGGCCTCGAGATCTAAAGTTAATTGCGTGGGTTCGCCAGTGTGCGCGTTTCTCGGTCTAGCGACTTTGAATTTCGAATCTAACACAGGAGCAGTATATGAGACTGAATCACGAACTAGAGGATTGGGATGGGTTTCGGAGCGTTTGAAGAACGCTTCAGAGAGTGTTTTGAGGTGTTGTTGTACTGTAGGCAGTTCAAGATCTCTATGCAAGTCCGCGTTACGCACATACCACGGTGCGTTTGTGGCCCTGCGGCAAAAGAGGTTTTGAACTACCTGCAGTTTGTGCAGGAGGGAGGGTTTGGCGTGGGCAAAGATTGGCGAGGCATATGTCATGAAGGTCTAACGCAGACCTTGTAAAGTGTACGTTTGTTTCTGAAAGACATTTTACTTTTTCTACCTAACATGTTATTTAGGCGGCCTAAGTAGTGACGAGCGAGTTTCGAAACTCTTTCGACGTGTGGCTTGAAAGAAAGCGTCGGATCTAATGTGACGCCTAAGTATTTAGTACTAAGCTTCCAGGGGATGGGAATGCCTAACATTCGAACGTGGGGATCGCCAGCGGGACGACGGCGTTTGTGGTCGAAGCGCATCGCAGAACTCTTTTCAGGGTTCACATCGATGCGCCATTTTTGAAACCATACACCAAGGGTGTTTACGGCCTTTTGGAGTCTGGTTACAAGGTGCGGAACACTGTGGCCTTTGGTATAGAGTGCGGTGTCGTCGGCAAAGAGGGCGAGTTCGACGCCTTTCGGCGGGATGGGAATGTCGTTGGTGTACACGGTGTACAGCAGAGGGGCGAGGACTGAGCCTTGAGGGACTCCAGCCTTTATGGGACGAGGCGCAGAAAGCGTGCCTTCGTGTTTTAATGGAAACGTACGGTCTTTGAGAAACGACGCTATTAACCTGACTAGGCGATCCGGTAAGCCTAATTTGTAGAGTTTATAAACGAGACCGCTATGCCAGACTTTATCGAAAGCCTTGGCTACGTCAAAGAAAACCGCGACTGTTTAATAACGACGCGGATAGAAACCGTCAAGTATATACTCAACGATTCGATGGACTTGCTGAAGGCAAGAGTGTTTAGCGCGAAAGCCGAAATGATGGGGAATAATGAGAGGATCGCCATCCGTTGGAAACAGATGGTTCCGCATTCGAGAGAGTATGATTCTCTTGAGAAGTTTAGACATTGCCTTGAGGAGGCTGATGGGTCTGTGATTTGCCGGGACGTTCAGAGGTTTGCCCGGCTTGGGAATGCCTATGACTGTCGCTTCTTTCCAAGCTTTTGGAAAGTAGCTATGGTCGAAGCATGCATTGAAAATGATAGCTAACAAGGTAAGCATCTGTTGAGGTAGGTGCTTAAGTGCGTGGTTGGAAATTCCATCCGCACCCGGAGCCTTTTTGGACTTTTGATTTCTAATGAGAAGCAAGATTTCGTCATTAGAGACTGTGACAGGGTCGGCGGTGATGGGGAGAGAGTCTCTGCGAAGGACTTTGTCCTCCACCGCCTGGATGTGTGAGGGATCAGCAGGTTGCGTGCTGGGTGAGCATTGTGCAGCAATGCTGTCAGCGAAGCGTTCGGCTTTCTCTTCGACTTCAAAGGCAGTAGTGCCATCGGGACGAGTGAGAGGAGGAACGTGAGAGGCAGTGTCTACGCGTAAGGCTTGGGCCATGCTATAGTACGCTTGGTGGGACGGAGAGATATTCGCCATGAGATCGTTCCTCTGAGCGTCTCGGAGTTCCGCGAGGCAAGACCTAACTTTACGTTGAAACTGATTCGCAGCTGTTCTATAGGCGGGCGTGGGATATTTCTTGGCTCTCCGGAGAGCCGCGTTCTTAGCTTTAATAAGATTGCTAACGGCAAAGGGAAGCGTGGGTTTGCCTTGCTTAGCAACCTTTTCGTTGTCACTGATGGCTGAGTTGATAGCATCAGTGAGAGAATTTACTAATGAATCAATTTTATCCGGGCTATCTAATTGTTCGGGAGTGATCGCGAGTGGAGAGTTCGGGGCCTCTTAGGCTGAAACTAACGTATTTTTAAAGCCTTTCCAGTTGGTAAAGGTCTTAGGAGAGGTAACGTTATCGTTAGGCGGACCTAGCACGAGGGAGACGGGGCGGTGGTCAGAACCTAGGTCATCGAGAGGTTCAATAGACCTGAGGTCGAGGTTGATTCGCTTGACTATTGCAAAATCGAGGATATCAGGAGAGTGCTTCGGGTTGTCGGGATAGTGGGTGGGAGTGATGGGGGATATGACATCTAAGTCAAGTGAATTTGTGATGCCGAGGAGAGCGATACCGCTGGTGTTGGTTGATAGGCATGTCCAGTCAGTATGTTTGAAGTTAAAGTCTCCGAACCTAATGACTGAATGGCCGAGGGCGAGAATGGCCTTAAAGTCGCTGCGGATTGGTCTGGTACTATATGATGATGGTCGGATGACCAGTCATAGCCAATCTACACACAGTGGCTTCCATGTTGAGGAGAGGAGGGGTAGGGAGAGGACAGCAATGGAAGCCTCTTTTGTAATATATAGCGGTGCCGCCGAAACCGTCGGAGTTGGGCCTATCGTTACGAATAAACGCGTACTTAGGTATAGCGAATCCCCTGGAGCGGTTTGGAGCAAGCCATGTCTCCTGGAGAAGGAATAAGTCAGGTTCTTTGTTCTGAAGGAATGTTTAATCTCGGGAAGGTTGGTGCTAAGGCTACGAGCGTTAAAAGATACTAGGGATAAGCCCTTGGGTTTAATACGACTGGACGCGGGATTCGCGGGTCTAGACATTATAATTTATTATTTACGAATTTATACAAAAGTAAAAGAATTTACAACGAACTTAGGAGCGAGTGATGCTCGGCTAACGCGAATAAACGCTCTTGAGGAGAGCGGGCGGCTCGCAGTTTGCGTGCGAGTACGGAAATTTCGTTAATGTCGACGTTTTGGATGACGTCGAACACGGTCTTCATGTCCTCAGCCAGCGACGACTGAGGTGAAGATGACAAAGCAGGACGCGGCCCTACGGAAGCTACGGGAGCTGGGATGGGTCGGGAAGGTGCAGGTGGGACAGCCGGACGCTGCCTCCAAGACAGAGCCAGAGTAGGCGTCGGCTGAACGGGCTTTGCTTCCGAGGGACCCCGGTTGCGCAGCGGCGGGAAGTTAGCGGGAGTTAGCTGCGGCGCCGATTTAGGCGCGACCCTCTTGGCGGTGGAGCGCGGAGCGCACGGGCAACCCCTGTAGTTAGCTGTGTGACCGGACTGGGCGCACAGCACACAGGCAGGGGGGGAAGTGGATTCGGGAGTGCGAGTGCACTCCTTCGTTATGTGTGGATCCAGGCACTTAACGCACCTGGGGGGAGCTGAGCAGTTAGCCGCTGCGTGGCCGTAGAGCTGGCAGCGGTGGCACTGCCCAGGGTGACCGCGGGGGTTGGGACGCTCCACGGAGATATTTGAGAGTCCGCAAATTGTGCGAGCCTCTCTAAAGATCTCCCTCGAGTTGGGAGTATTAGACAAGATAACTAAAGCTAACGGAAAGCGCCTACTGCGGTTAGAGTGCATCTTGTGCAGTGCTTCAGCCGGGAAGCCCTGAGACTTAAGGTCCTCGAGAATGTCTTCATTACTGAGTTCAAACCGGACGCCCCGTAGTACTGCGCGGATCTTACGCTCCTCCGGGAGGGCGTAGGTGTGGTACGCGATTTGTTTGATCGACAGAAGCCTAGTGAAAGACCAGAAGTCGTCGACGGCCGCAACCTGAATTTTGATTGTTTCGCCAGCGTTGGCGGCTTTTAAGTAATTAATTTTGTGCTCTTTGCACAAGTTAAACACCGCGGTCCAGCGCGCTTTTTCACGGAGGAAGACGGGCGGAGGGAGCTGAGGATTCGGTGGGACGGGAGCGCAGTTCGACGCTGGCTTCGAAGGGACCGACGGAGTCGCGGTCACTTCGAGTGACATGAGCGGTGCGGGGGCGGGTGTAGAAGACACCGGGGTTGGCTCGGGTGTTGAAGACACCGCGGCTTTTTTCGAACGCTTCTTAGAGCGTTTGGCAACTAACTGGAACGCGGGCTCAGGAGAACCGGTTAGGGTGGCGGCGACCGACGAAGCTTCGGACGCGGCGGAGTCTGAATCGCGACCGAATACGCTTACGACGCGACGCGTGAGAGGATGCGACCGATTCGCAGTCCATCTCGGACGAGGCGGGAGACGAGGGAGAGCTATAGACCTGAGGGGTCTGGACGTTAGAGGCCTGAGGGGCCGAAGTTGAGGACTGAGGGGCCGGGGACGCGATAGTTGCCTGTAAGGCATGCGTTGCCTTATTATTGCCGTATGCCTAGGTTCCCTAGCAAACCTAGCACCTAAACCTCCCTACCCGCGGTAGGGGGGCTGGGGAGAAAAACTTAAAACTAACCGTAGTACGCAGAAGGCCGCTACCTGGAAACCTAAAAAGGGTACGCAGGTAAAGAGTTTACCGCGTTAGGGTCATCCTTTACCGACAGAAAGGACAAATACACACGAAAAGACACAGATATAATAAAGTAAATATGAAAATAGGAGAAAAATAAATAAAATGGAGAAGAGAAATAAAATAAAAATATAAGGACTGGTTCAGTACAAAATTCGTTGTCACCGTTAAGTATCCTTTGTAATGAAACCAGACTACTTACGCTGGGCACAACACTGCACTCAGCACAAGCACAACACAACTTAGCACAGCACTTTGAAGACTAAGGGGCTTAGTCGCAAAGAAAAATCGCACTTCGATAGCACTCAGAGGGAGTAGAAAAACCTTGAAAACCGTAGCACGGAACCAACACGCTAAACTGTGACGTAAGTAGACTGAACGCCACGGAATATCGGTAGAGACCGATCAACGGAGAACTGGGTCTTGCACGTCCGCACCGGGTGGCGATCGGAGCGAGAATGAGAATTTCCCAGAGTAAACCTACATAATATACAGTCTTTAATATACGGCCTGTTTGGTATGGAGGTAAGTAAAGTAGCCTTGCCTTTCATGCCAGAGGTGTCGGGTTCGAATCCTGGTAGGGGCAGATATTTTATCATATTTGCTTTCTAGTCATGCATGTGTTTGTATATTTATTTATGTTTATTTTTAATATTTATGTAAAAAAAATGTCTATGTGTGTTTATATATTTCTTAAGTTTATTTATCCATTATCTAGTATTTATAACACAAGTTCTTAATGATACTTAATTTGGGCTAGATCATGTGGTGTGTTAGTCAGAAGTATTTATTTATTTACAAAAAACCATGACCCGAGAACATACATCCGTATTCATCCCACAAATTAATATACCAACCAGCACTCGAGCCTGGGACATCCGGTTTATGAAGCAGAGCTACTGACATAATGTAACGGTTCGTTACTTCATAAGATTATATTCAAGACTACTTTAAAATTGAACTTAACAACTAAACTAATCTAATAAATACACAAAGAAACATATACCTAGCCTACTATTTTATGATATGTTATATTATTATTCTCAGAACTTATCTTATTTATAAATCTAATAACTATAAGTATGTACCTAGACTAGAAGTTTAAAATACATCTATGCGCGCAGTGACGCTGAGTGAACAGTAACGGTATGAACGATGAGTAGGAAGAACGGTTCTGTTCAAATGCGCAGAGTCACCTCCGACTCGCTCGCTTTCGTCTCGAACGTTCGGCCGGGAGTCCCTGCCAAGCTATTCGAACGCAAGGACGCATCACCTTTTCTTCAAGAAAATATTATTCAACGTTAAATATTTGATATTATAAGTGTGCTGTTTTACCCCAAAATCGGGGTTCATACTCCTACTAAGGATTTCCTTTGTGGTCGACTACCCATCATCGCACGGACCAACTACCTACTCCGCTGCCTCACGTCTGCCTGCCGCGACGTGACCCTGAGATTTCGGACTACTGCTGCGAACCAAGGACAGTGCGGTTTGGTTTTGGAGACCCTAGTAGTGCGTCGGTTGTGAATTTAAAATTCCCACCCCCTGTGAATCTCTTCTGTAAATTATTTTTATATTATACTATAAATAATGTTTATTTTTTTTTATTTTATCGATTAAATCGTCCCTGACTTTATTTTCGTTACCGCCTTAGCCGAGGGAACGGTACATTGGCGCCCATTCAAGGTATCTACTTTTCACAACCGAAACGCTACTATTGATTTCTTAAAGCATTTAATGGCTTTTTTTGGTGCTGGCTTCTAAACCTAGTTTTAAGGCTGATTCTTGCTAACTGTATTTTTGTCCTGGTGTAGTAATTGGAAGTTACTGCTGATATATAGTAATATATAAACAATTAGCCTTAATTGATACCGTGTTTGTTTTTTTATTGTTGTAGTTTAGTAAGTATATTTTGCAACACACACCCGATTCAAAATGTCATACCCTATTAAATTTCTGTCACTACATAAAACTGAACTTGAATATGAGGTTGAATTGCGCGGTGGCTCTGGTGAGTCTGTGTCTGATCTGCGAAAACAGATTGCCAAATTAGGTCACATAGAATCTGAGGACATACTGGAATCCCACTTAGAACCTGACGAGGACCTCAAAGGCGTTAAAGAGTCCCTTGTAAAAGCTCAGAATAATATTGCATCTCTAAAATCCAACTTTGATAAAAATCTATTTATAAGGACCGAGACCTTACTAAATCACATTTATCACCGCATAAATAGGATTACCAGCGTGCCAGAGGTTGTGGAGATTTATAAAATATGCGTATCTAGCTTCAACTCGCAATACAAAGAATTGAATTCTATAAAAAGTCAGATGTCGACCACTAAGACTCCATCTACATCTACTTCTTCTAATATTGAACCGTCTGTTATTTCGGTGTCTTGTGAGCGTAGTTTAAGTTCTGATATTGGAAAACTAAAATTTTCGGGAAAAACTTGTGTGCACTCTTTTGCTTTGAAAGTCGAAGAGTTCGTTCAGTCTCGAGCTATTTCCTTCGACAAAATCCTCTCTTCAGCTTTTGAAATCTTTACCGATGACGCACTTCATTGGTACCGTTATAATAAAGACCGTGTAAGTTCATGGCAGGAACTGTGCACTCTTTTAAAAAAAGATTTTAGTAATAGCGACTACGATTATCGTCTAGCGGCAGAAATAAGGTCTCGCACACAAGGCGAACAAGAAAATATAATTATTTACATTTCTATAATGCATGGTTTATTTTCTCGTCTTTCTAAACCTTTCTCAGAAGAAGAGAAAATAGATATACTTTTGCATAATATTCGCCCCTGTTACGCGAATACCTTAGCTGCCTCTCCCGAAATTAAGAGTATTGACGCACTTGTATCAATCTGTCGTAATTTTGAAAATATAAGATCTAGATCTTCATTATTCCACGAGCCTCCCAGAGCATCTAGTAGTACGCTCGCTCCAGACTTTGCTTATAAACATACTCCAACATTTACTAATTTTACTCCTAAAAATCAAACTAATCAACAAAAAACTTATTCTAATAATTACCATAATTACAATAACAAACCAAAAGTAGCTGCTATACAAGATGAACGTAATTTTGAACCCAACGATAACAATAATGTTTACGCTTTAACCCCAAGTCCTTCTAGTAAAGCTTTTTGTCCAAGATGCAGAATTAACGGACACTCGCTGAGGAATTGTCAAGAAGAACGAATTATCCTCTGCTTTAGGTGCGGTAAAAGGGATTTTCGTTACCCTGATTGCCCTGACTGTAATCCGAAAAGTAATCAGAACCAAAAAAACTAGCTGATATGGATTGGAAAAATAGTGTCACAAAAATGTCTAATAAAATAAAAAAATTCAATGAATTTGAGTGGAAAAATTGGTTGAATTTTATTTCATCATTTTTTACTTACAGCGCTATCTCTTCAATCCAGCATAATATTTCTTCTAATGTTAATGTATCCCGACCCTATGTATCCGTTACTGTTAACAGCAAATCCCTGACTGGTTTGTTAGATACTGGATCTTCCACTACAATTCTGGGAAATGGAAGTCACGAACCTCTCTTAAAAGCAGGTTTTACAATTTACCAGTCTGATACTGCTAATTTTATCACAGCTGGCGGTGATAAATTGAATTCTTTAGGAATTATTTACCTGCCTGTGAGTTTTTTCGGACAAACTCACACTCTAAAAGCATACGTAGTCCCAAATATAAAACACTACCTTATATTAGGGATGGACTTCTGGAGGATGTTCGGATTATTTCCGAAGCATATAGAACGTATTCTTTATTACAAAGACACTGATAACATTTTAACTGTCGATGTGGATAACTCAGGACCCAGTAACCTGTGCTCTTATGAGCATCTATCCTACGAACAAAAAAATATGGCTGACCAAGTTATATCACAATTTCGCAACATATCTTACGAAGAACGCGGTTTAGGTCGAACTTCCTTGATCACACATCCAATTGACACTGGGGATGCTGCCCCCATTCGTCAACGTTACTATAGGATGTCACCGGAGAAACAACGTATCTTGGTTGAGCAACTAGATGAGATGCTCAAGGAAGATGTGGTCGAACCATGTGAGAGCCCGTGGTCGTCACCAGTCCTCCTGACACCAAAGAAGAACGGTGAGTTACGTTTTTGCCTAGACAGCAGAAAACTAAATGCTGTCACAAAAAAAGATGCATATAGTTTACCTTATATGGCAGAAATTTTAGATAATTTACGCGATGCTCGGTATCTGTCTAGTGTAGACCTCTCTAAAAGTTTTTGGCAAATTTTAATTCGCGAACAGGACAGACAGAAGACGGCGTTCTATATTCCCTCACGCGGCACGTTTCAATTTAAAGCCATGGCGTTCGGACTAACCAATGCTCCCGCTACCCAACAAAGGCTAGTAGATTCCTTGTTTTACGGGCCAGAATTCGAACACAGAGTCTTTGTTTTCATTGATGACGTCATAATCGCGTCGAATACCTTCGATCAACACATATCCCTACTAACGAAAGTCCTAAGCAAATTGAAAGCCGCTAATCTAACTATAAACTTTTCTAAGTGCCAGTTTTTTAGAAATCAGCTCAAGTATCTCGGTTACGTCGTGGATTCTAACGGCTTACATGCCGATCCCGATAAAGTCGAGTCTATTATAAATTACCCTACTCCTACCAATCGGAAAGAAGTTAGACGATTCTTGGGTTCTGCCTCTTGGTACCGTCGATTTATCGATAACTTCAGTACGTTAGCAAACCCTCTTAATAAATTGACGTCTCAAAAGAAAAATTCCCCTCCTTTTGTATGGTCTGCCGAGGCCAACCTAGCCTTCCAGCAACTAAAAAAATGCCTTTCTTCTACACCTATCCTTTCTTGCCCCGATTACAATCAACCTTTTGAGGTGCACACCGACGCCAGTGACTACGGTATCGGTGCAGTACTGACCCAAACGTTAAACGGGAAGGAAAAAGTGATAGCCTATATGAGTAAGTCCCTATCTAAACCCGAACGCAACTATAGTGCAACGGAACGCGAAGCGTTAGCCGTGCTCACCGCAATCGAACATTGGCGTTGTTACTTGGAAAATGGTCTTAAGTTTACGGTTTTCACCGATCATTCTTCTCTCAAGTGGTTTTTAAACCTTAACAACCCAACTGGGAGATTGGCTAGATGGGGAGTACGACTCTCTGCTTATAATTTCGACATAAAGCACCGAAAGGGGTCTGAAAACGTAGTTCCTGACAGCTTATCGCGCTCTGTGCCAGTTTCTGCTATCAGTAGTTCTAACAGTAATTGTCAAAAAACAGATGACAATTGGTTTTTAAACCTTTTTAATGGTTGCCTTAAATCACCGACATCTTTTTTAAATTATCGTGTCGAAAATGGGAAATTATTTCGCTACGTGAAATCTCTTAACCCGCTCACCCGCGAATTCGAATGGAAAGAAGTAGTTCCCTTTGAATACCGAAATGATGTTATTACAAATAATCACTCCGAACCTACCTCTGGTCACTTTGGTATTTATAAAACACATAAACGCGTAAGTTTAAAATACTTTTGGCCTAACATGATACGTGACATTGCTAAATTTGTCACTAGTTGCGATGTCTGCCTCTCTCATAAACATCCTAACCATCCAACACTTGGCGTAATGGGCAGACCTAAGGACTGCTGTAGACCATTCCAGATGCTAAGTGTAGACTTAGTAGGACCACTGCCTGTGTCTAGAAAGCAAAATACATTCCTTCTAGTTATTACGTGTTGCTTCTCTAAGTATTGCATGCTTTTCCCCATCCGACGCGCTACCGCCGAAATAATCGCCAAAATTGTGGAGGAAAACGTTTTCTTGATCCACGGTGTCCCTAGCACCATGATTATGGATAATGGGAGACAGTTCATCAGTAATACTCTGAAAAACTTATTTAAAACTTATAACATTCCTAACATTTTTTACACACCATTCTATACTCCTCAAATTAATACTGTCGAAAGATATAATAAGACTATTATTACATCTGTCTCATCCTTTATTGAGCGCGATCATAGAGTCTGGGATACAAACATTGCGAAAATTCAATTTGCCCTTAACAGCTCTGTCAATGAAGTGACTGGCTTTACACCTTCATTTTTAGTTTTTGGCAGAGAACTAATAAGCTGTGGCTCTCATTACTTGAACTCCGACTTGGGAAATGAAATCATTTTCACACCTCGTGATAGTTATGCGGAGAATTTAGGTGCATTACACAAAATATTTGACAAAGTTCAATTATCACTAGTGAAGGCACACACTAGAAATAGCACAAATTACGATTTGCGTCGCAAAAACGTTGACTTTAACGTCGGTGATATAATCTGGAGAAGAACATATTATCAAAGTGATAAAGAAAAGAAATTTTCCAAGAAGCTAGCCCCAAAATTTATAAAATGCCGTATCATTGGAAAAAAATCTAAACTAATTTATGAACTCGAGGACATGGCAGGTAATAACCTAGGAACTTGGCACGTCAAAGACTTCAAATTGACTTAGTTTCTGTAGCATCTATAAGTAAGCGGATTTTTCTAGAAAAAATCCTAATCTAAAAAGGGGGGTATGTAACGGTTCGTTACTTCATAAGATTATATTCAAGACTACTTTAAAATTGAACTTAACAACTAAACTAATCTAATAAATACACAAAGAAACATATACCTAGCCTACTATTTTATGATATGTTATATTATTATTCTCAGAACTTATCTTAATTATAAATCTAATAACTATAAGTATGTACCTAGACTAGAAGTTTAAAATACATCTATGCGCGCAGTGACGCTGAGTGAACAGTAACGGTATGAACGATGAGTAGGAAGAACGGTTCTGTTCAAAATATTTGATATTATAAGTGTGCTGTTTTACCCCAAAATCGGGGTTCATACTCCTACTAAGGATTTCCTTTGTGGTCGACTACCCATCATCGCACGGACCAACTACCTACTCCGCTGCCTCACGTCTGCCTGCCGCGACGTGACCCTGAGATTTCGGACTACTGCTGCGAACCAAGGACAGTGCGGTTTGGTTTTGGAGACCCTAGTAGTGCGTCGGTTGTGAATTTAAAATTCCCACCCCCTGTGAATCTCTTCTGTAAATTATGTTTATATTATACTATAAATAATGTTTATTTTTTTTTATTTTATCGATTAAATCGTCCCTGACTTTATTTTCGTTACCGCCTTAGCCGAGGGAACGGTACAATAACACTATACAATCCCGTCTATACAATCCCGTCACGTGTATGGACAGATGCAAACAGTAAATCTTAATTAATGGAATTCAGTTCAAATATTCTGGGTCGGAATTTATCCTGGTAGGTCCGTGAAATATCGGATT
The DNA here is from genome assembly GCA_923062675.1 of Marasmarcha lunaedactyla. Classification (NCBI taxonomy): domain Eukaryota; kingdom Metazoa; phylum Arthropoda; class Insecta; order Lepidoptera; family Pterophoridae; genus Marasmarcha; species Marasmarcha lunaedactyla. The sequence continues at coordinate 7,389,806 of OV281344.1, forward strand.
TTCCGTATATCCTAAATAAATCGTCTATTTTTTCCTATAAATAGTGTCAAAAAGCTCGAGTTATGTTCATTTAAGGCCGAGTGTTTGCAGAGGGTATCTTTCGCCAGAAAGATTGATATTTATGGCGTTGACAAAATTAAATTGAAGTGACGTTTAAAATTGTCTAATTGATGATTGTGAACACTGCCTTTTTTTATTTACTACTCGTATCAATTTCAATATCAATTTATACATTCCTTTTCATCTCATTTCTTAACGATAAACGAAATTGGATCTACCTAAAAAAAGACGCTATTAAAAAATTTTTGTGTGAAAATACGTCAGTATTTCCTTTTATAATCGCGTCTCAGGTGTTACGACAGCTTGAAGTGTCACACTTTAAATCCGGTAAACAAGCACCATTCCACTACGGAAACATACACCTGCGGATAATAAAAAAAAAAAGAAAATATTTATTTGTGCAGGGCTGCAAAGTTGTTTTTGAGCGCGAGTATTGTATTGGATTCTGAGCAAGCGAAGGTTTCTAGGATCCTGAGCGTAACGAGGCTTTCAAAGTTACGAGACGTAGAATAACTTTAGTGCCGGGCGAAACACATAACTTTTCACCTCAAAACAGCCATAAAAATGCTAGGTACAAGAAATACAGCTTAAATACGATGTTAGAATAAATAAAAACAAATTTTAAAAAGATTTCTTTTTCATGCTGTTGTCGTGCTGGCCTGTGCGATTATTCTAAAACTGAGGTTGACGCACCGACATGAAATAAGTATTCATGCATTTTCAGAACATTGGCGAAATATGAAATTCTTAAAAAAAAATGTTCTAATACTTAAAAAAAATCTTTCAGCGCTAGCGGATACAATGCATTTTTGCACTCAGATTTCGAATGAAAAACAAATTCTTTCGGAAGTGTGAGTAAAAAAAACATTTTCTTTTTCATTATTTAAAAGTTTAAATATTGCAAAATTTTCAATTAAATCAATTTTCAACTTTTACTTTAATCGGCATTCATTTAATCATACAACAATTAACGCAACAGTTTTTGCGTTTTAACAAATTTCAGAAATAAATAACTCATTACCACTAACTAGCGTTGTAATTTGTAAATAAAATTTGAGGTATAAATAGAAACACGAGAAAAGCGTGTGGTCAACGAGCGACCCTTAAAAGTTTTCGAAATTCCCAGTACAAATACTTCACCCTGACCAGTTGTGTAACCTACCGTAACGGCTTGTTGAGTTCGGAATATTTTCTAAAAAATATCAATTCAGAAAATCATACAAGCAGCTTTTTATCCGTGGAAAGTACGTAAAGGTAAGGATAAGTATAGCATATTCCCGTTCGTTATTATGTATATTCTATATCTACTAATAATAAAAAATAAGAGGAAATCTATAGTTGGCATCATTTATGTGTTTGTGTGTACACAGAGACATACAAAATATCCATAGTATTGATAAATGAGGCGTTGCCAAATATAGACTCCCTTGTGAGTTATGTTTGCTGCCGTAAGTAATATACACTCTGAATTGAGTATTTGAATGAGAGTGCAAGTTTATATCATTTATTCAGAATTAATAACTTATTTTGACTCAAAAACAAAATTGAAAAATTAAGTTTTGATTTTTTATCAAAATTACAAAAAAACTTTAAAAAGAAGCCAAAAACTTATTATTAAATATGTAAATTTTTCAATATTATTTAGCTTACTGACATTATTAATTTTTTTTACGACAGTATGCATGAAGACGCAATATCTACGTAGCTATTATATATTTCATCCAAACGCCCATACAATTTTTAGTATGATATGAACGTTGTGACGTCACAACTCGGTACCGTTTTGTATGTATCATTTTTCAGCGAGACGCAAGAGCTCCTAAAACGTATCGCTGTATCTAGAAAACTACTTATTGCTAACATACTGTTACTACTGCTATATTTCTTAACTGTTGATAAACTATTTACATATGTATTACAAAAAATTGTGAAATACCAATTACATGAATATCTCAAATGTAATATTCGTCTAATGTCCAGACAAATGTATGAAGAGTAGGGTGAATAAGTTACGTATAAAGTATATGTACATTTGTGTATATAAGAATAATAGAAAAAAATAATGGAAAACGTCTAGCTCTTATAAAGTCATTAAACTTTTATTTTTTTGCGTTCATGTTCATTGCTGGAAAACCATTAGGCAGATCCTTAAATCACCTTCAAGCCGCTTATTCAATGTTAGTAAATCTCAGAAACGCAAATTCTGAATAAATGTTTCTCTCAACAGTGAAAATACTAAATTCCCAATCTAAATCGCTGAATATTCAAACGATCGCAAAATGTTAATCTGTCAATGAATATTAATGCGTAATTACTTGAACAAAGAGATCAATTTGTCAGCACATGATATTAGTCACACGGTATTAATTGATAATTTACGAGAACAACTTTAATTAGTTGACAAGTCCATGGTTAGCAAGCATTATATGTTTGTCAATAAATGTTCTATTTACATATTTAGCTAATATACAAGTTTTATTTGAAGAAGTTTGTGGAAGAAATCCTTGTGGAGTCATTAAAACGCACTATTCATTAATGCTCAGTTAACAGCTATTAAGTAGTTAAGTAGTAACTTATTTTTGTCAGACGTCATCTACCCAGAGTTATCTTACAATGTTAAAAGATTTTGATTTTAATTACACCAAAACTGTTCCATTTAGATAAACATGACATAAACTAGAATTTTTTGATTTATTTATGCACATTACATAATTCCCTCGAAGAGATATACAGCTACCTATCCAAATAAAGCTATTTTTACCCTTGAACCTTTTTGGAATTAAACAAGTTCCCACTGACTTGTTTATGCTACAGTGGTTGTCAAAAATGTCAGTGGTTGTTTGAATTTCTTTTTTGATGGATAATACTTTTTACTGACGTAAGATTTTGTGTTTTAATATTGAGCAGCCAAGAAGGTGAACATCGTGAGGAAGCCCACACACCTGAGCAATTATTCCGATGATATGTGTAAACTCTACCAAGCCGCACTTGGTGAAGGGGAGGACTATAAATTGTCTGGAACCACCTTCATAGTCGAACGAGGATAATATCCCTGCAGTGGGCTTATCAAGTCTGTTGTAGCACATAAAATAAATATTTTTTGATTTAAAAACTAATGCGTTAAAGTAAAAGTAAAAATAGTACAGATATTCAAGCCAGTCAATGTTAAAAATCTCTGAATGTAATTAACAGTCATTTATAATTTAAGATTAGATGATTATAAACATATTTTAGTTTCTGTCATGAGCAAAAACAAAGTAGTTTTTAAATATTGTGACTTCAGTTATTCAAGTTCGTATCTTTCAAACACTTAATAACGGTCACTTCGATTATGATTTATTAATTACTAATTCATCGGGTTTTACCTATCACACTAAAGAACATTTTGAAGATAATCGCTACTCAATAATAAAAGACTTATATTTTTAAATATAAAGTACTTAATTTTACGCTATAGTTTTTAGGTCCGTAAAAGAGATCGGACACTACTTACCTTCATGTATATGGATAAATTTGAACTGTTAGGAAATTATAACCAATTAATCACCTCTCAGGCCCTGCTAAGAACTTTTTCATTCATTTTCTGTATTTGTCTGTTAACATTGTTTATTTATATTAAGATCACGTGGAAAACATAAATAAACCTGTATAACGCTTCAATGGAATTTTACTGTACTTACAAAGCTAGGACTGCACGCGTTCTTCTACAGAAATTGTTGTAACTAGGGATAGAAAGCAAAACGTGAGAACTCGTTATAATGCAACTGGAATGTTTCCTGATTTTTATTTCAGTTGAATTAACTAGTGCCAATACGTCATAATATGAATATTCGAATTGCCAAGTAATGCCAAGAACGAAAACAACTTGTAAAAGTTACAAATATGTTTGCTTTATCAACCTGCAAGAATTTAAAACGTTAAAGTAGTCTTTACTAGCAAAAAAAGAAGATAAACAACATCTCTAGCATGCCAAAAAATTTATGATATTATTCGCTATTGTAATCGCTCCCCAATGCTCTCAAACCTGCAAATGTATACAAAGCTTTGGCTAATATTGTCTCAGACTCATACGACAGCCTTGTTATTTCATGAAATGCTGCAGCGTTTGGCACAGACTAAACTTCGTGAATTTCAATAGAGATGCACGCCGTGAATTCAAAACATCGATACAAAGGCACAGTGTTGATGTAACTAGGAGTTAACTTCTAAAATTGTTTTATACGTAATAGATACGTTTCTGTGGTTTGTGAAACTAGTGTAAATAGTGTAACTCTCAGTCTGAGAATGTGATCGTTAGTAGGATTTCGTTATTTTTTTATTCACAGCTTTCTACTTCGGGTGATGGGTTGCTCACTTTCCTCTATTATGGGTAAGGAGGGCAATGGCTGGATCTTGCTTTAAACCTCGTGCACGGGTGCCATTTGAGGGTGTTCGTCATATACATAGTCGGTGGGAGGGAGAATTCCCGACCTAACAGATGCAGATAAGTATTATTTTGTATCGACATAAAGAGATAGTGTAAATTTATTTTCTCTATCAAATGTATTCTTGACTGAATATCGTCATGTCATTATTGTAATGCGCTTGACTGGAAATTTAATTTAATTTTACTACATGCTGTTGCCTATTGTGATAACAATTTTATATAAAATGGAATATAATACTGTTATTCAATTTCAATCAACTTGGCTTTTAATAGAATTTTTGATTTTTAATATCGTAATTATTATTATTTACGCATCACGATTCATTTGCTATTTTTATACGATTTTAACCTGTGTTTACGAGTATATGAGTATCTAAATAAATAAATAAGTTAGCTTTGCCACGGAAGGCAATTGATCGTGTCGTAGAAAGACGCAGATTTCCTTGCTATGGGATTTTTAAGTCCTTGGAAAAACAGGTCAAATATTAAGCACTACAATGGACGATACATCCGTTACGCCAAACATAAATAACAGATAAGGAAATTATTAAACATCGATAAACCCCTAATTCATAGAGCACTAGTTGCAACACTCCGTATTTTAGACATAATCTTATAACTTGTGCTGTCCGACCTTATTACAGTTCGGATGCTTTCAGAATTGCGAACTAATACAAATGTGTAGTCTGTCCAGAAAGAGTGTTGCTTAATACAATTTGTAACTTAGATGTTACTCTTATGAACTGCACTTTAGGTAAGTTAGTTAAGTGAATGAGATTTAGGAAAATTATAAGGAGCCAAGTTTAGATTGTAATATCAGTAAAGTTGTTGACATTACTCTATAAGATAATTTTAATCGACCGACTTCAAAAATAAATATTTAGTGTATAAAAAACTAGTTTGCATAAAAAGGGACGTTTTTCTTTTTTAGTTTACCTACATTTTCATCGCTTTAAAGTTTTTATAAAAAAAAATTATTTCAGTCTTTTTAGTGATAGGTACAACGAAAATTATTTTCGATTTAAATTGGACGAACAAACCAATATTCCATATCCGCCTCCGAACTTCAGCCTTAGGAGCTCAACGATATATGTAATTAGTTGAAAAGAGAAACCAAATAATCGCAAACATGAGGTGTCCATTCAAGAGTTCCATGTCTAGCTCATGGCTTCATCATCAGACCTTCTACGCCGAATGTAATGTGTTGAACTCATCACGATGAACTAGGTGAGCTTAAATCGATCTAAGTAATTCTCATAAATAGCTTAGTTAATCTTAACAAAAAGTAATCATCATCGACAGTCAAGAGTTCCGATGTGTGCCTCCAGGTTCAGTCCTGGACATCTATGACACTACTTTCCTGTTTTAAATAGTCATAAACAAAAGAAAACGTGAATGAGTATACTTTTAGTGATCAATTTTGAGGATTTTTCTTTCGGTTGTTTGTTTTTGGCGCTAATTTCCGACTCTTGACCCAAACTAGTGTACTTCAGTCCTTCAGCGTCCATTAGGAAAGGCCTTCGATTTTTTTTCGAATGAGCTATACATATCATTTCGTTAATACTTGACTTTGTTACTGTTCAAGTTTACCTTAAAGGACAGCAAATTCGAAGAAATTTACAAAAACTATTATATGCAAACTTTAGTTAGTATACGTTTACAGCTCCTTATAAGTTATCTTCCATATTCAAGTATTTCGGAATAGTATCTTAGTTCTAATAGAATTTTAAGTTATCACACGATAAATAGCATTAGACATATCAAAATAACGGTATCCCGTGATTTGATAAAAAACAAATTGCAAATTTTCATTTCACAAAAAACTTTTGGCAAAACTATTATTCATAAGTTCATCTTTGTACAAACTAATGGTTCTATAAATAATTCATTTGACAAAACAATTACGAGACAAAGTTTTTTTCCTCAAAACATCACTTAACAAACTATTTACTTATTATATACGTTAATAGGTAAAACAACGCAAGGCATAAAAACCGTTGAGAAAATGCAATGTTTGATAAGTACTTAATTTACCCAAAAATGTGAAATCGTTTGTATATACATAAATAATTTATATAATTAATATATACATAAAGTAGGTACTTTAAATTCAGTTTATATTTCTAATTACTGTAGTGTAATTTGATTCAACAACCAGAATTATAGGGGATCCCCTTGAATGGCTGACAATTTTTTCAACGCATTTCAAATCATCGAAAACGATACATCGAACAATTAGTTCAAGTATTTTCAATTACTATATATTCATTTCATCGACAACTCATTTCAAGTTTTTAATTCGTTGAAATACGGTTCATGTAAAATTGTTTATCGATTCATCACTTCATGGACATTTCAAATCACAGAATACAATGTAAGTCCGAAATTAAGTGCGACGACAAGCGTAGCGAGGAGGAGCAGTTAGGTTGTATGTAGGTGACACGTGCACGAGCCGAGCGAGCGAAGCGAGCGTGGTGCGACAGCACCCGGCGAAGTGCCATAAGCGAAATTGAATTAATTTATATGTGTGGTATTAAAACTACATTAAATGAAATTATAACCAATGAAACGTACTTCGGCGATATAATCATTAATATTATATTGCCGTAAAAATATAACAGTTGGTTGTTTGTCAACACCCATCGTCAAAAATACCCAGTTATTAACCAACATTTTGTCATATTGTGACTTTGAAAATCGAATACTTTGGTAATTTAAAAAATTGACAACTGGCAGTTTTACATTCAAAACATTTGCAATGTTAAGTAGAGGCTGGTCACCACAGGCAGGCGACCAGCAAGCCGAAGCTGCGAAGGCGAGCACCAGCGCCTGCACTTTGTTACGTAAGGGTGAAGGGGCTGTACATCCCGTAGCGCCGGAGACGTCACTTGTCTATCCGTTCCCAGAAATACTTGCATGGATGCATGCTGCTTTGCTTGCATGCATGCCTGCTTGCTTGCTTACATGCATGCTTGCCTGCTTGCATGCATGCTTGTTTGCTTGCATGTATGCTTGAACATACAACTGTAAATAATTATCTCACTTTAACAAAAATATAACACAATAATTATTATTGTTATTAAGTAATTCAAATTATAATAATAAAAGTAATATAATCAGCATAGATTCAAATTAACGGCATGATTTTCTAAATGGGTTATTAATTTTATAGTCCATTTATTTTTGTCAAATTATCGTATTCTATATGTATTACTTGTAAAATTAATGCCATAGTGTGAGATGCCAATAAATGTTATGAGTAGTAATCGTTATTGTAAAACCATTTAAACATAAACATTTTATGCTAATATATTATAATTATAAATTAAGTTATGGGGAAATAAAGTATGCCTTACAATTTATTCTGTATGAACGTTACGCGAAACAAACAGTATGCCAAAAACGTTATGCAGCCTTATAATATGCCAATTAAATGTATGCATCCCAATACGGACCCAAATGGATACGTTTCTTTGTACTTATTATGAGTCCACGGGGATCTTATAGATTTGCCTTTTAGATTTGTTTGAAAAAATAACCTTGGATAGCTTATTTTAGATATTTTTGTGGTAAATAAAATAGGTAGAATCTCTTAAAGGGTAAGCTGAAAGGGAATTGTACCGCTTGAAGCAAAAACCGCCTGCATTTAAACACGAAGCTGTGTAAACCGAAGACTTTATTTACTTGGTAAAAGTGTGCAGGAGAACATAATCCTAGTTTATTAAACATAGTGTATTAACTAAATGATTTTCAGAGATCTGTGAGAAATATGTGTTAAACAACAGTTCGAAAACATGTTTTATTTTATAAATTACAGTTACTTTACTCTTCCTACCAGCAGAATAAAAGGGTTTTAAATTGAGTGCAGCAGATAACTAGTGTCTTAAGCCGTGTAAATGTGTGTAAAAACTTCTTAATTTGTGCGTCCAGTCCTTTTCGAGAAAATTCAACAAACTCTATTCGTTGGGGGAAAGTTCTTCCAGTGGCAATTTGCTTTTTCTTATAAACGTAGTTTTGAAATTACTACAACTTTCTTCAAATATCCATATCACAACTGGGACCGAACATAATAATTTAATTCTACTAAAACTCGCTATATACGTAAAATACGTAGTTATGCCATGCCATGAATACTAACATTGAACCTTTTTTCATTTAAGTTTCACTTGAATAATAAAAGGTGCTAATTGAACAGACTTCTTTTTAATAGTATTATTCGCCTCTAAAAAATCTACATTGCCTTCCAAATTACTAAGTCAGCCACAATTTACGAGCGCCTGAACGATACTATCTTCGCCACTAAAAGTATGTTGTCTGATGATGTTTTTGCTACAAAATTTTAAATTATCATTTAATTTAGATTATGGCGCTTTGCCGCGTGCTGCCGCACCTCGCTCGCTTCGCTCGCTCGGCTCGCGCATTAACGTGACTGTAGAAACTCAATGTGAAAACTCAAAATTATTATTTTGATCAAAGTTATCTGAGCATTGAAAAATTGGCCCTTAATAGATAGATAGGCCCGAAATAGAATAAAAAAAATTGAATTACCAGCACATGATACAAGCATAAAATAAGCACTTTTACAAAAAAGTGACACACGTAATATAATTTCGAGAACTGTCGATGGCAAAATAAAAACAGTTTGTAAGCGACCCCACATTTTAAAGTATTTGAAGAAGAAGAAGAAAAACGACTATGGTAGAAAAGTCTGGCTAGCACCCAATAAACAGTCCGAACAAAACGACATTACCAAATCTATATAACAAAAGCTTTTACGATTGGAACCTCGTATTAGTCTTCAGCTAATTATTTCAAAAACATAAAACAAATTCGAAGTACTATGCAAAATATTTATTATCTTAATTTCGCTATCCCCAACGTTTGCTGTTTTTTCATCCGGTTCATGTAACTACTTCTCGGTGTACCCTCCCTCCTTTTTTCCTCTACCTTTTCATTAATAATATTGTAAGAACGTTATGTACGTATGTTAAAAATATTGGTTTATTTTTAAGATATAAAAGGTGTTACAGTCAAACGTGTTTATGTACACGTATATAAAAATTACGCTCAAGGCGAATAGTATGCTGGTACTGTTCTCGGCACTATTCTACGATCCAGCATTTGGTTTAATACTTAGCACTCTTTTATCGCGAGAGTTACAAGTTGTTTTGTACATGTTATTTTCAAGTGAAATGGCGCTAAGCTTTTCTTGTACTAAAACTTTATTTTAAAGTGTCAATTCACTATCATAATAATTTGAGATAATTTAATAATTACTAGACAAATAACTTATTGTATTATAAACAACTATATTTTGTTGTTAAGATATCTATGGCATAAAGTTTAAGTAAATTAAAATATTATATTTCGCATAAAATTATTCAATGGCATTACGATTTTATTCTATTCTATGCTACGGCCATCATGAAAAAGCATCAGAAATTCAATTTGTCAAAAAGGCCTAAGATTATTTATTTTTATTTATTTTTTGCTCTGTGAAACAATAAATAAATAATAAATAAATAAATAAATTATTGACGCATAAAAACCAGGAAAATGGTAATATAAAAGCTTTGTATGTGGAAAAAAAAATGAGCTGAATTTTCACTGAGTTTTTGATAAACGTGAATGAATTATTTTTTTCATGCAGGATAATTGAAAATTGACTGATATAGTTGCACATTAAAAATATCAGAAGAACTAATAGCATATTGTTTAACTTTAATATTGTATATTGCATATCGTACAAAATTTTACAAAATAAAACTTTTTTTGTAAATTGTTATAAAACAAAGACAATATATAAAAGAGGGTTATAATAAGTATTTTACGACTACATACGCCCACTTTCAAGCAAACTTTACTCAGATATAAAATAAACTTTCTAAACTCAGACAAAAACTTAATTTAAATAGTACATTAACTTTCGGTATGTTAACCTTTGAATCTTTCTTCGTCTTTTGGTTGTGAATTTTTAGCATCCAGGTTGTATATAGTATTATAATAACTGAATAAACTTAAAAACATCGCCTCTTTAACTACTTTACTGGTAGGTTAGATTAGCAACGCCTTTATGTAGTTAAACATTGAATACCATATATTTGTCTATAACACCAAAGTAGGCTTGTGTGTGTAAAAAAAATTTTTTTTCCTATTATTACAAAAATCATATCAAACAAAATATAAAATAATATATGGTAATATTGAGAAATTAATAAGGTATATACACTATTTTTCAGCACATAAGAACTCGCGAATTTACTTGTCTTTTAAATTTTATTGTGGCACTTAATTTTTACACATAACTTTTTTCAACTTTACGTAGATAGTTGACAGTTGCAAATACGCTAATTAACTAATTACATAAATATTTGTAAGTGCACCAATTTGTAACTTTATGAAGTAACAAAAACATTTTTTTAAAATTATTATTCTTATTTAACTTTCTTATTACTAAGCAGTTGCATCAACGAAACTTCCTGCGTTAAGATGAATAAACGCGTTACGCTCTCGATCCAGTAACAGCATGCTGATGACATGCTTCAGAACTTATTAATTTATCCAATACGATGTTGTATTATGTTTGAAAGGCTGTTGTATGGCTGTTTATCTCATAATATCATCACAAATAAAATATAGCCAGCTGTTTGCTAGTTTCAATACAAATGCAATTTAACATACATGCAAAGTTAAAATATTTCTGAAATTTTATCTATATGTTATAATAGTACACAAACAGTGATTCCTGAGAAGTTCTGAGGAAAATATATTAAAACTTCACCCGGTGAGATTTAAATAAAGGCAAAACAATGATACTTTACCTATTAGCTGTACCAAGGCGGCTGGCTACATCTTATTTTAAAATTTAATTTATGTTTAATAAGTTTAATAAAAATTTTACCAAAGGTTTTATAATCTTATAATTAAATATACTTTCAATTATCAACTGAACTACTGGCCGGTACAAAGTAACATAAGATCAATCACATGTCTATCCGAAGAAGGTAGCTTTTACTTTCAGCTGTTTAGACATTTAAGTAATAGGAACAGATTTAGGGACGTGCCCCATCGCCGGTGATTAGCAAGAAACGAGTAGAGCTAACCAAATACGAGTTTACGAGCAGCGAGCAGCGAGAAGCGAGTGTGCGAACGCTAGTACGATGTTCCATTAATATCACCACACGTTCGTAGAGTAAAATAACCGCTAGATTGTCTCTGTGCGAGAGTTCTGACTGCCAAGCGAGGCTCGCTTAGCGAATTTTATCTGTAATAGCTCTGTAATCTGTAAAAGTGACATATTTAGTGGAGAAAAAGTTCTCGCCTGCAGTATGAACAGGCAGCAATCATCTATTAATATATGTATCGCTTGTATTAATACAGAAAATAGTCAAAAGTGAGTCGCTTTTATAACAATGAAAGATGAGATAAATATGTTTAAAAAGCTTTAAAACAATTGCAGTTCATAACCCTTGTTTCTATTTTTATTTTTCAGTGTCCAAAGATATTCTAAGTACAAAATGTGTCACTATTTATTCTTTAAAAATATTGTGTCGTTATGTTGCTGATTGAGGTACAACACAATAAAATACATGCCATCCCTATGAAATGTACGTTCATTTTAAAGGCAAGAATAAACACAAGCCACTCCAAGATAATATGCACGTTATAAAAATAACACTTGGAAGAAGTGACGCAGTGCTATCAAAATAATGAGTATTACCTTAAGACATAAATATAATATAAAATAACTCATTGTTTTAAAGGTACGATTCCGTGCGTCGAATATATATTTGCCATAAAGTGAATATGACACCGTCATTTAAAAATGTACCTTTATTTTTTATGTATCGGAGGCGAGGGAAGTAAAATATTCTAGGGTTGATCCAAAAGTAATGATGATCGCAACTTTTCAGTGGACGTAAAAATAAAAATAAAGTAAGTTTTACTTTTCTATGTTACCATTATATCAGCGCAAAAATCATATGAACGTTTGAGAGCCACATTTGAATACGTACCATAGAAAAAATAACATCAAAATGGAGAAAACTAAATTAAAGCTGTTTCAAGTACCTCGATTGAAACCATTTTTAACAAAGACATACGCAGTGACTTGGGAGAAACATTGCGAGACTGCTTTTTCATATTGCACAGTCACACGCTGGAATAAGGAGTTTAATCTGGGCAGAACATCCATTTTCGCCCTGAAATCAATTAACAACCAATGACTTGGAAACAACGTCCTCATGGACACCAAAGGAGTTCAAAATGTCACATCAAGATTAGGACACGATTATGAAGACAGTTTTATGGGATGCTAAAGGAACAATTATGGTGAAATATTTGGATAAGAGGGCTTCATTGTGGGCTTTTACTACGCAGACAAAATAAGAAGATTACAGAAGGCCATTAAGAAAAAAAGACGTGGTAAACTGTGAGAGAGACTGTTATTTCACCAAGGCACCATAGCTGCCATTCAAGAAACGGACACCCAGCCCATTCACCTGATCTAGTTCCCAGTGACCTTTATCTCTTTCCTCTGCTCAAGAAACACCTCCGAATGTAGTTTTCAACTAGAGTTAAAACAACAAAGTATTTTTAAGCAAATACACAAAACACGACAGAAATTGAAAGTGTAGTCTAAGAACACTTTGTGATCACGGCTCTCCAAATTACGGGTGTAGAAGACTACAACGACATAGCTGCTTTAGTCTGAGCATCAGCATGATTATATAAAATAAAAAGTTTGAGATTTCATCTTTGCTATCAATCGAGTGCAACATGTTTTGATGGATTTATAATACAAAGAGCTTTTTTAAAATTTCATATCTTAAGATTTATTTATAATAGCTCCCTGTTTACGGCTGAGGGATGAAAAGATTCGCTTCTTTAGTAACTGGCGGATATAAACCAGAAGGACTGTGGATCTCCCGGCATAAATAACAATGTACCTCCACCCACATAGGTACATACTGGTATATTAAAAAAATATATTCATATTACTATTCAAAAAAATATTTATTAAATGGTAGCCGTATCCAACCACCAATGCACCACATCCATTCCTTAACTTAATCGCCATCGTCACGTATAGACAATTTTGAATAACTAAGTTCTCCTTTACAACGTGAGTAGCAACTGCCTACTCGATTCAACTAGAGCTGGATTAATGGCGCTTAAAGTTTCATAATTTCCATTACATTAGACATGATCAATTTATTAACAAGTAATCGTTAGATTAGATAGAGATTATATATCCATTACGTTAACAAACAATGGATATTGTAATACCAACACGCCTCTCCCCCTGCGATCCCTCCACGGCTGCAGAAGATAGGGAGAACGGCGCACCGTAATACCAGCACTCCTCTTCTTCTGCGGTCCCACCTCCAAGCGCGTCCGCAGCGGTATTGTTCAGTCCGCTGGGAGCGCCCATCTCGGGCCAGCCGGCGGCCCAAACAGGCCGGCCCTGGTTGCTTCTTAGCTTCACTGTGGGTGACCAGTCCACGGTTAGTAAGCCCCCCCGCCACGACAAGGCGGGCAACCATCGGGGGGGACGGAGGTGTAACCTAACCTAACCTAACCTTTAATATTGGAATATTAAATGATGTCTTGATGTCTGATGAAACCTAATCTATGAAAATTACATCTACACTGATGTATAAATGTGATGGATCGCTTAAAAATATCGTTATGAGAACTGAGCAATATTATGCACATATTTAAAGTTACGCAACATAGTATTTTTACGATACAGGTCATACAGGTAACTTTGAACCATTCAATATTATCCAAATAACTTCGATTTTGAACGTACTCAAAACTTTATCAGTTTTATATTTTTGATCACTATTTCATATTCAGTCCTTTGGGTAAAATTACATCAAGTCAGTTTTAAATGAGGAATAAGCAGAAAAATAATAAGTTAAATATTGCCCATTATACGCATAAGTTATGATATGCTACAGTGGAATAATAAAAAATCACCGATATGGAAACAACTTCCGTGAAATAATTTCCACATGAACGGTCTTTTAGTTCTGCTAACATTCTGATGACATTTAATCGCAAATTGAAGATAATTAGTGGATTTTTTTTTTACTTTTATCAAATGACGAATCTTGTTTATGTTGAATTTTATTTATATTCTTAATGATTTATTATGAGTGGATAACATTGGTGATAACATTGATTTATCCCGATAAAAATGTAATAAAAAATAGGCATGTACATATGTTTAAACAATTATATTTGGCAAGTATCTTAATTAACGGTCTGACTTCATAAAGAAGTAATCTAAGTATATGTTTATCTAGACACAAATATACTTCTTGTGTTTCTAAGCCTATTACCTAACGTAGGTGTGTTCACATTCAATACCAAGAAATAATGTAAAAACAAATTAATTCAGTTTCGAGAAATATATAAGCCATGAGAATTACGTTAAGTTTTAGAAATTTTCCTAGAAGTAATTTTTTTCGGTTTACACACTGATTGCGTTATAACTGTGACCATTCATCCTGTAGGATAACAATATTTGGTACATAATACTGACAAACTTAAGACTTTTTTAGCATACGTAAGTTGCTATGAAGCAGAAAGATTTCAATCTTTAATACCTTAAGTTTTTCAGATTCATTATTTTTATATTAAACACTTTTTAATCGGATGTTATCGCAATTAATTATACTTTTGTATTTTAACTCGACGTTTCGCTACCTTTACAAATACCGTAACGTCACGAGTGACTAAGATGCCAGGCATCGTGACAGTCACGAAGGCATTCAATCAACTCCATCTGTTTCTCAGGTGTAATGAAACTACTCTATTCCTAGCCACTCAATGACAGTTAATACGTAACGTTTCCATGGCAACATAATTCCGGGCTCATTTTGAGACATTTTCGGAACAGGATGTGTACCAAAATTACTTTTTCGTACAATTTGACTTCCCTAGCTTACGGCGGCGAGATGAGTTCCTGTTATAACATTCATGTTCAAAAGAATACGGTTAAATTGTTTAATGTCGAGAGTCAGAAAATTACACAACATTATACCCAAACTTTTCATGCATTAGGGAAAATGTACTTAAAGTAATGTACTTAAATGTACTTAAAATTAGAATTGCTTTCCGATCCCGTAACTCGAGTGGCTCATACTTTATTTTTATCCTGAAGGATACATTATGTTCCAAATTTTAAACATGTTGGGCTTGAGTTAATAAAAAATAACATAAAAATGCGTAAACGGTTGCATGTGTCGTTGTAGTTTACGTTATGAATCTTATAATCAAGTTTGAGGCCTACTCAGCCTGAAGACACTTAGCGCGTCCCCAGCGCATGTGTGTTAAAATTTTAGGTACAATCCAACTGCCTTTAGATTACTGAAATAATTTAAATAAATCTGAAAAAGCAACAGCAGAGCTTTTAAAGAAGCACGCTGTGCCTAAGTTTTCGCCACGAATTCTGTAGGAATATAATCTACTTCATATTTAACGAGAAGATCGGAAGTCATTTGATAAATATTGTAATAAACTAAATAACTTAAATTAAATAATATTGTTCAAAATGATCGACACCTAATATCCTAATAATAGATGTTTGACTGTTCAAAGATAAACTTTGATAAACCAAAACAATTATTTACTCAAATCCATAACCGCTGGAGCTACTGACATACACTCCGTCATTTTCACTTAGTCGTCGTTATACGTTATACACATTGTAAATAATATACGAGTTTTAGAACAAACGTACAAAGTTGTCAAAACTGACATCCCTTAACATTCTTAGAAAAGAACAGAGAAGTTCTCTAAACAAGGGGTTGTTCATATTGTTTATAAACGTTGCTTATTTAAATTAATAAACATATACGAATAATCAAACGTGCACAATGAACCACATGACTCAAACTAGGATGAATACAATTAGCTCAAAGCGACGTCTGACATGCTCATCCAAAGCGTGGTAAACTTTGCGAAACCCTTCGCTCAGGCGCTCGTCGCTGCCCTAGGCGTCCCCATCAGCGGTGAGGTCTTCGCGCAGGCCTTACTCGTAGCCAACTCGCCCCCTGCCCTTCAGGCCCCATCCGTAAAGACGCCTCTGGTCTTTTCCGTCCCCGTCTCCAGCAAAATAGAGTGTGTGTTGGACACTTTCTCTTCTTCCTCGCGCCACAAGCGCTCCGCTTCCAAACGATTCAAACAGTCAAACCTACTTATTCAATTTGAGATACTTGAATGCTCTGCGGAAATAAAAGCGGTACTGACAATATATGTGAGTTTGCCAATATTCTTTGAATATTTGACTACGTCAGTATTAGATCCCACATTATGTTTTTATACATGATCCAAATTAAGCACTTAACACCATAAGCAGCACTAAAATATAAAACAAATACAATCATGGAAGCCCTTAAGGCAAATACCCTCTCGGCTCATTCTCCTATAGCAACAGCAGGCGAATTTATTAAGATATAAATTTAAAGTGTATGGTGTAATTATGATGAACATGAAATCCATAAGGTAACTAACAGTTTTAATTTGATAAATTACCACATAATATGTGTCCGTTTTTTAAAACATTAAAATGGGTATAGTAACCTATTCTTTAAAGATATGTCAACGTAGATTATTTTGTAGTCCTATAAAAGAGGCACATTTCCATTCATTGTTTTGCCGTATCTCAAAGGAATAAGGCCGCGTTTTTGATGAAAGCGCTTTCCCTTAAATCACTCTATCCATTGGTGTAAACCGTATGAAAATCCGTTCGGTAGTCTATGAGCTGATCGCGTTTAGACAGAGAGATTCAGCCCCGCTTTTTTATAATATTTTGATATGCAAGTGGATACAACTTGAATAAATGGTAAAAAGTCCAAAGAGAGTTCTTAGTTCAAATGGTACCAGGTCCTAGTAATAAAACCCTTTCGAAGTGGAAGCATTCCTTGTATAAGCTATTAGATCTACAAACCCGACCTCTCTTTCTGTATTCAGAATGTTGTGATTAAATTATTTATCTTCGAACCACCGTACTTTACCGCTTTAAGAAGCGTGATTAACATATACTCGTATTTATGAGAAGATTCCAGAGAAACAATTAAGACTATTCAAAAGCTAGCGCTACTCTTACTTACACTGCATTATGACCATGAACGTCACATTTTTTACAGTATATGTCACATTTTTATCTTTTTAGAATTAAAACTACAGAATGTGTCGAGTTCCTTTTTTATAGCCGTTCAGTTTATCGATCAGAAAACAATTGAAAGTGATAGGAGACCGTAATTAAAAAAAAATATTACCATTTTCAAAGTATCAAAACCGGGCAGAAACAAACAATACAACTAAATAGAAACAACTACAAAATATTTCATATTACATACAAACTACGAAAAGGCTTTTACCCCAACTTATAATCTCTTACTAAAAAATATTAGCAAAACTAACTCAAACCCCATTATATGAAAATGATGATATCATGAAAATGATATCTAACATCTAAAATTGATGTATCGTGGTCACAGAATTTCTTATAAAAAGAAATAGAAATGGTAAGTGTGCTGGTAGCGCGTGCCAAGAATAGGTCCTATTTTTTATTTTTTTTTTGGTTCCCCTCCACGGGAAGGGCAGGAGGATATAAAAAATGCTCTGACGCATACTCCGCGCGCGCGATCGGAGTTATGTGGGACTCGTCCCGACGCCTACCAGAACCATACCCACTAAAAAACCCCCTGTCGGCTCGTGCATTTTTGCCACTCAGCCTTCATCTGAGCGACGGCCAATCGGAGAAAGAGGCCGCGCTAGCGGGGCCCTTAAGGGGTCACCCGCTGGGATTTACATAGCACTGAAGGTGCTCAAAATGGAAAGTAAAAATAAAAAAATTAAAAATTGAAAAATAAAATTGCATTAATCCGCATTTACGTTAAAATTAGAATTTACGTTAGAATTAGAATTTGCGACCTGAAGGGCCAAGAGATCTAAAGTTAATTGCGTCGGTTCGCCAGTGTGCGCGTTTCTCGGTCTAGCGACTTTGTATATCGAATCTAACACAGGAGCAGTATATGAGACTGAATCTCGAACAAGATGATTGGGATGGAATTCGGCGCGTTTGAAGAACGATTCTGAGAGTGTTTTGAGGTGCTGTTGCACTGTAGGTAGTTCAAGATCTCCGTGCAGGTCCGCGTTACGCACGTACCAAGGTGCGTTTGTGGCCCTGCGGCAGAAGAGATTTTGAACTACCTGCAGCTTATACAGGACGGAGGGTTTGGCGTGGGCAAAGACTGGCGAAGCATATGACATGATGGGTCTAACGCAGACCTTATAAAGCGTATGTTTATTTCTAAAAGACATTTTACTTTTTCTTCCTATCATACTACATAGGCGGCTTAAATAAAAACGTCAACGTGTAATATCAACGTGTGGCTTGAAAGAAAGCGTCTGATCTAAGGTGACGCCTAAGTATTTAATACTGCACTTCCAGAAGATGGGAATACCTAACATTCGAATGTGGGGATCGTTGTGGCGATTACGACGTTTGTGGTCGAATTGAATAGCAGAATTCTTTTCTGGGTTGACATCGATACGCCATTTTTGAAACCAAACACCGAGGGCGTTTACGGGCTTTTGGAGTCTGGTGATGTTATACGGGATCGTTTGACTTTTAGTGTAAAGGGCGGTATCGTCTGCAAAGAGGGCGAGTTCGACGCCTTTCGGCGGGATGGGGATGTCGTAAGTGTACACAGTGTACAGCAGGCGCACAGTACAGGGGCGAGGACTGAGCCTTGCGGGACTCCAGCCTTTATGGGACGAGGCGCGGAGAGCGTGCCTTCATGTTTGAATCGAAAAGTACGGTCTTTAAGAAACGACGCTATTAATCTGACTAGGCGAGCCGGTAAGCCTATTTTATAGAGTTTAAAAACGTTTAAAACTCCATGTTGAGGAGAGGAGGGGTAGGGAGAGGATAGCAATGGAAGCCTCTTTTGCAATATATAGCGGTGCCGCCGAAACCGTTGGAGTTGGGCCTATCGTTGCGAGTAAACGCGTACTTAGGAATAGCGTATCCCCTGGAGAGGTTTGGAGTAAGCCATGTCTCCTGGAGAAGCAATAAGTCAGATTCTTTGTTCTGAAGGAACAGTTTAATCTCGGGAAGGTTGGTGCTAAGGCTACGAGCGTTAAAAGATACTAGGGATAAGCCCTTGGGTTTAATACGACTGGACGCGGGATTCGCGGGTCTAGACATTATAATTTACTTATTTACGAATTTATACAAAAATAAAAAAAATATATAAAATTTATAACGAACTTAGAAGCGAGTGATGCTCGGCTAACGCAAATAAACGCTCTTGAGGAGAGCGGGCGGCTCGCAGTTTGCGTGCGAGTACGGAAATTTCGTTAATGTCGACGTTTTGGATGACGCCGAACACGGTCTTCATGTCCTCAGCCAACGACAACTGAGGTGAAGATGACAAAGCGGGACGCGGCCCTACGAGAGCTGGGATGGGTCAGGAAGGTGCAGGCGGGACGGCCGGACGCTGCCTTCAAGACGGAGCCGGAGTAGGCGTCGGCTGAACGGGCTTTGCTTCCGGGGGACCCCGGTTGCGCAGCGGCGGGAAGTTAGCGGGAGTGAGCGGCGGCGCCGGTTTAGGCGCGGCCCTCTTAGCGGTGGAGCGCGGAGCGCGCGGGCAGCCCTTGTAGTTAGCTGTGTGGCCGGACTGGCCAGGGCGTAGGTGTAATAAGTGATTTGTTTTAAAGAAAGTAACCTGGTGAACGCGCGAAAGTCGTCGATGGTCGCGACCTGGATTTTAATTGTATCGCCTGCGTTGGTTGCTTTTAGATAATTGATTTTTTGCTCTTTGCAAAGATTTGAAACTTCGGTCTATCGCGCTTTTTCTCGGAGAAAGACGGGCGGAGGGAGCTGAGGCTTCGGCGGGACGGGAGCGCAGCGCGTTGCTGGCTTTGATGGGACCGACGGAGACGCGGTTACTTCGAGCGATTTTAATGGCGCGGGGGCTGGTGTTGAAGACACCGGGGAGGGCTCGGGTATTGAGGATACCGAGGCTTTCTTCGAGCGCTTCTTGGAGCGCTTAACGACTAGTTGGAACGCGGGCTCAGGAGAGCCGGTTAAGGTGACGGCATCTGACGACGCATCAGACGCGGGTTCGGAGTCGCTCCCGGGAGCGGTACGCTTGCGACGCGACGCGTGAGAGGATGCGACCGATTCGCAGTCCATCTCGGACGAGGCGAGAGACGAGGAAGAGCTGTTGACCTGAGGGGTCTGGACGTTGGAGGCCTGAGGGGCCGGGGTTGAGGCCTGAGGGGCCGGGGTTGAGGCCTGAGGGGCCGGGGACGCGATAGATGCCTGTAAGGCCTGCGTTAGTACGTCATCGGGTATGCTGTCGCCGGACGCAGCGAGCGCCTGGGCGAACGACCTAAGAATGTTTACAAGGTCCATTGGAGGGCTTGGTCCTACGATATATGATATATAAATATATAAAAATGCCTAGGTTCCCTAGCAAACCTAGCACCTAAACCTCCCTACCCGCGGTAGGGGGGCTGGGGAGAATAACTTAGAACTAACCATAGTACGCCGAAGGCCGCTACCTAGAAACCTAAAAAAGGGTGCGCAGGTAAAGAGTTGACCGCGCTTTAGATCAACCTTTACCGACAGAAAGGACAAATACACACGAAAACACACAGATATGATAAAAATAAATATGAAAATTGGAGAAAAATAAATAAAATATAGAAGAGAAAAAAAATAAAAATAAAAGGACTGGTTTAGTACAAATTCGTAGTCACCGCTACCTAGAAACCTAAAAAAGGGTACGCAGGTAAAGAGTTGACCGCGTTAGGGTCAACCTTTACCGACAGAAAGGACAAATACACACGAAAACACACAGATATGAAATATTTATGAAAATAGGAGAAAAATAAATAAAATAGAGAAGAGAAATAAAATAAAAATAAAAGGACTGGTTCAGTACAAATTCGTTTTCAACGTTAAGTATCCTTTGTACTGAAACCAGACTACTTACGCTGGGCACAACACTGCACTCAGCACAAGCACAACACAACTTAGCACAGCACTTTGAAGACTAAGGGGCTTAGTCCCAAAGAAAATTCGCACTTCGATAGCACTCAGAGGGAGTAGAAAAACCTTGAAAATCGTAGCACGGAACCGACACGCTAAACAGTGACGTCAGTAGACCGAGCGCCACGGAATATCGGGAAGGGACCAAACAACGGAGAACGGGGTCTTGCACGTCCGTACTGAGCGGCGATCGGAGCGAGAATCTAGGTCCTATAGAACTCATACTCGATTCATATAATTCAGCCCCCAACAAACTGTCTTCAAGCGTATATCGTGGCATACGTGTAAAAATTTTGTGTGATTGGTTGAAATAATATTAGTAACTTATATCCCAATTTCTACATAAATATACAAGAATTTCTACATAAAATATATATAAATAATACAAGCTCTATACAAAGGCAAAATGTTACAGATCCTTAAAAGTATTTAGAGAGACGATGATTTAATGGGCTTTTTTAATAATAAATATACCAAAATTCAACGCACTAAAGCCGGAATGAATGCCAGTTATATCGTTATCCATTTATAATTTATTTCGTTAGGGCCAAGTCCCCTGGAAACAACCGAGGTGAATTTTTAAGCAATAATAAGTCGGAAACAGAAAAACTGCGGAAATAAATTTGAAATAAGTTATATGGTAGAGGTTCTTTTAAAATTTTTGTTTTTATACTTTCCAGGATAGTAATAGAGCTGTATTTAGTTGCTATTTTTAAAAGTGAAAATTTTTTTAAACTGCCGATTCTCAAAAATTTCGTATTAAAGTATTAGTTTAACTTGGGTATCGTCATCAGAGAAGTAATGTACTATAAGCACAATCTAAGGATTAGGTAATTAAAGTCAGTGAAGTGTCCTCTTGTCTCAAGTGGTTAATCCCTACAAGTTCTTTACCTACTTACGATTCGGTAAGATAACTTATTACGCTTCTCTTAATATCGTCTTAACGATGTGGTTATTTTTATTTATTTAAGTCATATCAGTTAGAAATAATGGGGTATGACGATAGCTTTCGATTTTAAGAAATGATGTTAAAAAGTATAATCTAATTTTTATGTAGTAATATTGCTAAATTTAGTTTTAAGGATATTTACTAAAAGACTATTTCTTCAGAAACTCACTTGAGCAATAATAAAACAAGTATATTTAATGTTCTGTTTACTCAAGAGCTGCTAGGAGCCACAGTGCCGATTGGGCTCGATTGGGGGGTTTTATCCAATCGCCCGATTGCGGGTGGCGCTCGAAAAGTCTAAGGCCGTGGTTTTCCATGGCCCGCGGAACGCGCCACACCGCGACGCCCATATGGTCCTATCCGGAGGCCGCATCGACGGCCTCACGTCTCCGCCTATCTGGGACTCGTCCTGTATAGCAGGTGGAACTTCAGCCCCCACTTCGAATAGCCCTGGATGGTGGCCCAGTGTAGGCTGGCAGCGCCCTGACTCGCAGCAATATCGCTTGCGGTGAGGCATCCTGCGTGCTGGCGGGTACTATATACCCTGGGATCTGGAAGCGAAAACCCTCGCGTCACTCTATGAGTGGTGCATAGAGGCGCTCCGGGAAAGGGGTCACCCACCTGCACCACAGGAACTGGAGGGCACAGTGCTGAGCTGCGCCAACGGGCTTCGGAAGCGTGGGAGTCCAGGCTGGCGCTTCCAAGCACCGGACTCTGGAGTATCGAGGCAACTCTAACTCAGGTACTCTCGAGGCATGGTTGTTTCGGTAGTTACCGGTAGTCGGGAACCGACTGCGTGTGGGTTAGCAAGGAAGAATTGTTTATACTTTTCAAATTCCTTCAAGATAAACAAGTTTGTAAAAAGCTAGTAAAAAAACACAGATTGCTTGCTTTATAATTAGTTATTCTACGTAACCACTAGCCGGTCAGCTGAACACATTGATTTAGCAACATGTTAAAACACCTAATTTAACCATCCGCCTGCGAAGTATAATCGTATTTTAATGCTTTTTTGAGTCCAAACTATTTTAACACGATAAGAAATCATAATTCGTTTCCGAATTTCTTACCAAGTTTCTTACTAATTTGCAGAACCCCCTGACTATTATTGGTTACATTAATATTATTTTATTAAGTTAATAAAAAGGGAACAACTGCCCATTTAAAATGCGGTTATGTATTCCATTAAATTAGCCACAAACTACAATTGTATCGTTAATTTGAAATAGTTATTTATAAGATACTTATGTGCATATACAGAAACATTAAAAAATCATGTATACTTTAATTGTTATAAAAAGAAGGTCTGCAACTTTTTTGAGTTTGGTAACCAGTACGAACTAAAAATTTGTAAAACAAATCGTTCATGGAGTATCCCAAGAGAACGTGTTTTATTTTCGTTTGTGAAACTTATACAAGCATTCCTGTCCCGAAAACTTTCAAAAATAAATACAAAACAAAATATTTACTAGGTACCTTAATAATAACTTTTTATGGAATCACTTGTGATAAAAAAGGATGTTAGAAAAAGCCAGCTCCCATTAAGTGCAACCAAACCGCATTCAATTGAACGTGTATTTTGGAAACATGTTATTAAATACTTATTAGGATCATTTGTGGAGCAATTATAATAAGGATATATAAAAAAAGGGAATTGGTCCAGTCAAATACATCTTATATTAGAAAACAACTTCATTATAATGTAAAAGCTAAGTAATATGTCATGATTGACCTTACGTACTTACGCGGCTGAAGTGAATGACGCAACTATACAGTAACTATACGTAAAATATTTTATGTCCATTATATGATTGCTTCTCATATTTTTTCAAAAACTGGCTGACAGGGTAATTGTGGTATATGAGCTTTAACTTCGTATTACGCTACGTCATTTCGTAGTCATTAAGCAGTCCCTATTCCCACTATTACGAAGTATTATTGTGCTGCTGAGTACTAATTTAGTTTATAATCTGGTAAATAGCCTAAAGTTCACAGTATATTTGGTTACTCGATTCCCTAAGTGCATTGTTTTATTATTCAAGCTTGTTCTGTAGAAACATTAAAATTATGTTGAATTTTCGACATGGAATGGAATGAAAGCAAAGTGTATAATAGCGATGGTTCCTTTATGCTTGAGTAAAACTTGCATAAAATAACTTTCAGTGTTACTCCCTTATGCAAAAAAATCTAAATGTGCAATATTTTTTGTATTTTTACTTACCTTTTGCTTTAACAATTTAACCTTACTTCTTGTAAAACATGTAATTACACCGGCTTGTCTCGTCGTCGTACTTTAAAGAAATCTCTCAAAAAAGTAATTTGGGAACACATCTATTCCGAAAATGTCCCGAAATGAGCCCGGTATTATGTTGTCATGGGAACATTACATATTCGCTGTCACTAAGTGACTAGAAATAGAGTAGCTTCCGTACCGTAAGCTAAATCTCTCTTTTCACCTAAAACATGTAATCTAGTATCGAGAGTGGAGGTATATACTCTTGTTGTACAAACAATGAACTTTTGGATACCCACTCAAATATTCTCTTCCTCATTATCTATCTTCAACAGGACAGATGGGACACAAAACGTATACAATCTAACTAATAATATAAATGCGAAATAATAATAATAATAAATATTTCTTACAATCACACCACATTATCTAGCCCAAATTAAGTATCATTAAGAACTTGTATTATGGATACTAGATAACGGATAAATAAACTTAAGAAATTCTATAAACACACATAGATATATATTTTTTTTAATATATAAATATTAGAAATAAACTTATATAAACGTATATACACATCCATGACTAGGAAGCAAATATAAAATATCTGCCCCTACCAGGATTCGAACCCGGGACCTCTGGCATGGAAGGCAAGGCTACTTACCTCCACACCAAACACTACATAAATACGAAAAACTTAATTCCGATAGTCATAATCACGAATTTCAAAATTCCGAATTTAATAACACCGAATGGTTCATAATTCCGAAAATGAAAATTCAGTGTTTCATAATTTTGAATTTTTCTTCTTCGAAACTTCAAACTTCCGAACGTTTATAATTACGAAAATCAATATGCCAAATTTGAAAATACCGAACCATAAAAAGTTCGTATTAAAAAAAATCCGCAATATCATAAATACGAATCCCGAATATCAAAATTCCGAATAATATTAGTTGCAATAACAAACGCCTTGTGAAACTACATGAACACATCAATTTATACGTTCGAACATTCAAGTAGTCAGCTGGAAATGAGAAAGTTTAGTTTAGTTTTTTGTACCGAGTTATTTCTTGAGTATGTAGTTTATGTACTGAAATGCAAATCCCTTTTTGGCGCTTCGCCGGCTGCTCGCACTGCATTATCTACATAAAGACTAACTGCTCCTCCTCGCTTCGCTCGTCGTCCCGCCTAATTTGTATAATTTCAGATTGTGCCTTATTAATTTTAATTTGTGTCACAGGAGATTTAGATTATAATTTTTAATATATACCCGTATTAGATACAAAATCTGAATGTTAGCATTGAATTTTCGGAAAATTAATATTCAGAATACCTTATTTCGCACTAGTAACACAGCGGGCTTTTAATTATTCGTACTAATGAAAGTAGGAAAATTAAAATTTCGTATTTATGAATTTCGGTAAAATAAGAATCGTGTTTTTTCTGATCTAAAGGATCTAAAGGATCAATACTGACTTGAGTAGGCACAGATTCAGATTTGAATGCAGTGTTGTCGCCCCTAAGTATGCAGAGAGCCTACAAAAGACCGAACAACGCTCAAGCGATTCTCGCCTTAGCCTGTATTTGCGTACTTCCTAAGATTCAGTGGTCGATTGTGATCCAGCCCTATTACAACATTTATTAGGTTTCATTCCAAATTTTGCGAAACAATACTTGTGAAGTCATATTTTATCGTTATATAAATCAAATTTATATCTACAAATTATTCCACAAGTTTCATTTTAATTGAGTTACATACACCACAGTCAGATTTTGTAAAAGTAGATAATTTTTGGTAAAAAAATTTCTGACTAATAACTTCTCTGGGAAAGAATTATTTCTAATTCTTGTCATGAACATTTATCGTACTTATTTGTGCTCAGTAGATATTATTTAGGCAGATATGTTACATTAAAATAATTTATGAATTGTCCCTGTATCAACGTCCCTTTGATTTGTAGCAACTAACGTACGCAAAAAAAACCCCTTAGCTTTGGCGGCATTGTGTAGCTGATATTCCTACTCTACGTGATCTATGATCATGGTTACAAAGCAATCAGTGTGACGTTTCAGAAGAAATACTTTCATTTACAATTCGCAAGGCTAATGTATCTCTTGAAACTTTTTGTTTCGTTGTTTTCAATTTCATTTTGTGTTCAAATTTTTTTCTTTACAAACGGTACGTTACGATACGTCATAAGATAAAAGAAATTGGGTGAAAAAAGAATATTGAACGAAACTTATGCAGCAAAAAATGTACATTATTTTCATCTTATTATCGTAATACTGCCATAGAAATAATTGATTTTCACATAGAAATACATTTTAAATTTATTAACTTGCAAGTGCAAGTACTTCAAAGCTTGACTACATACGATACTGATTGATTTCGAGGGTTAATATCTCTTATTTTAGGTTCAACAGGGCAGATGGGAGACAAAACGAGTACAATTCGAATAATAACATAAATGCGAAATTAATTGTGTGTGTTTGTTGGTATTCAAAAGAAAAGGAAAAACGGTCGTTCCCCCTTATTTATTTATTTTATTTATTTTTTCCTTTCTTCCTTTCTTTCCCCTAAGTTTCATCTAGAAATTTTTATACTGAACTAAAGGAGCTACTATCAATACTAACTTGAGAGGTACAATCGGAGAACTTAGTACAGGCTCAGATTCATATTCGAATTCCCTGCAGTGTTGTCGCCCTTTAGTTTGCGAAGCGCCTACATAAGACCTAACAACGCGCAAGCGATTCTCGGTCCAAACTACACATGTCAAAAAAGTCTGAGCAAAACACATTATTTCAAATGTCAATATTTTATTAATCAATTATTAATTATATCTTTTCTTACCAAGTAGGTAGTACTAAAGTAAACTTTTTTGTTCTAAATGACATACTGGCTAGTTGTATAAAAAAAAATTTCGACTATCATTTTAATGCGTTTTTTTTGTGTGGCGTGCGTGTTAGAAATCTTTATTATTATTGATTTTTATTGATAAATTGTGAAAAATTTTAATTGTAAGACATTGTTTACGACATGGAGCGACGTCATTTGACCTCACACGAAATGCTAAGAGCCGTAGAGGGATGTTGAAAGGGGGAAGCAATAAATCTGAGGTATCACGATATTTTGGTGTCAACAGAAGCGTTATTTGCCGTCTTTATTAGCTTTACACTAACATGGGATATCCGGCCCAGGAGCACCCAGGCCGCGGAAGGAGTACAACCTTTCGGCAAGACCGATACATTCAACTGACCCAAGACGTCTGCCAATGTTAACCGCCCGAGAGATAGGTTTAAGGCTCCAAAACACAAGTGGTGTTGTTGGTAGCACCCAAACCGTGCCCCAAACCGACTGCATGAGTACGGCCTGCATGCGCGATGACCACTTAGCTGCCCAACTATACGTCACGGGAATGAAGAACAGACGAACTGAGCTCGTTTATGTAAATGGAAACATGAACGCTGCAAATTACGTTGAGGATGTTCTAAGGCCTTATGTCCGTCCATTTGCACAAACCCTTATCTTCGATTTTACGTTGATGCATGATAATGCGCGTTCGCATACAGCTTTGCACACCAGGGAGCAGTTGGCTAGGGAAAACATCACAAAACAACAACCAACAACAATCAAACAACAAACAATCGCCAGACATGCTCGAGAGACATGTTTTAGAGGACTTGGACGGAGTGACAACATCCCGACAACTGATGGACGTACTAAAATTTCATTGGGAGCAATTGCCGCAGGATAACATAAACAGTCTCATCGATTCTATGAATAATCGGTGTCAGCAAGCTCTTAACAACAGAGGCCACTCTTTGAATTAAGTTATCCAATTTCTTTTACAATAAATAAATAAATTAATTTTGTTTAACAATTTCATTAAGTTTATAAAAAGTTTAGTTGCTTAGGCATCTTAGTTTTCACTACGTATGGTACAGTACTCGCAATATTGTTAATTTATGTTATTAAAATAGAAATTATAAAAAGCCCAATTGATTTTAATTTTGAAAAGACACTAAAGAATAATATAAATAATAAAATACTAGCGATTTAATGTGAAAATACTTTGTAATATTCAAATTTGTATATGTTGCTTAGACTTTTTTGATGTGTGTATTTTAAACACGATAAGAAATTATAATTAGTTTCAGAGTTTCTTACCAAGTTTCTTACTAAGTTGCACAACCCCTTGACCATTCTTGGGACCGCATAAGAGTACCAAATTTTTAATTCAGTTAATAAATAGGGAACAACTTTACTGCCCATTTAAAACGCGGTTATGTATTCCATTTAATTAGGCACAAGCTTACAAATACATCGTTAATTTGAAATAGTTATTTATAAAATACTTATATATATATATATATATATATATATATATATATATATATATATATATATATATACAGAAATATTACAAATCATGTATACTTTAATGGTTATAAAAAGAAGGTCTGCAACTGTTTTGAGTTTGGTAACCAGTAAGAACTTAAAATTTGTAAATCAAATTGTTCATGGAGCACCTTACCTAACCTCTATGAATATGAATGATTCATAGAGGTTAGGTTAGGTAAGGTTACATATCCCCCATCATCACTATGAATCGAAATGTGCCTTGTAGTGCCGGGGGGCTCAGTACTCGTTGCAATCCAGCAACCGCATCATGCATCAGCATCCTGTCAGGTATGGGAGCCTATGGCTAACCCATAGTGGGTGGCAAGACTTTGGTTACTGCCCAAAATAAAAGCCGTAGGTATGCCTTCTTGCGTCGGCGCGTCATTCGTGGTGGGCCACACACGGCGATTAGGTGGTGCTCAAACAATCCGAAGCCGTGGTTATCTATGGCCCGTGAAATGTTGGACCAGCCATATCATGGTGTCCGTAGTCTGCATCGACGCGAGGATGTCGATGCGCTGTCTACGACTCCTCCTGGATAGCCAGTGGATCTTCGGCCCCCACTTCGAGTGCTTTGCGCCTCGGCTGTTGAGGGTAGCTGTGGCCTTGGGACGGCTGCGCCGACGTGCTGAACCTGAGACGTCGTATCAGCGTCTCTACGCGGTGTCGTGAGATTGATGGCCCTGTATGGTACCCCTGTGTGGGCCGGCAGTGCCCTGACTCGCAGCATTATCGCCCGCTTGACGCAAATCGCACGATCTCGGGTGAGGCATCTTGCGTGCTGGTCAATACTATTCCCTGGGACCTAGAAGTGAGAGCCTTCACATAGCACTATTAGTGGTACGTGAACTCCAGACCAGGAGTCACGCGCCTGCACTGCGTGGACTGGAGAGGCACAGAGCTGAGCGATGGGGGACCAAAGCGTTGGAGTCTAGTCTAGCGCTTCCGATCGCTGGACTCTGGACTATCCACTTCATCGCCGCAGCACGGGATGCCAGAGGGCGGCTTTCATTGCTTAGAGCTTCCCTCCCCCGCTGTCTCATAAGCCTCCGGTCAAGGGCTCAAGATGGCGCGTGCGCTTCCTGCACACCAGCTCGTGAAGGACGACTAGAGAGGGAACCCTCCCTCTCAGGGCGTCACCGGAGCTGTGCAGTGCGCCGCCTAACGCTGTAGGGCCGCGAACGGAATGTGCAAGCTTCTCGTGACCCAGTTTCGGGCGTCCAGATGGAAGCCGCAGGTTTTTGGCCCGTAAGAGTAGGGAGAATTCTTCATGATCCAGAAACATAGCGTCAGTATGGCTTTTTCAAAACGATCCAACGTCTAACGAAAGTGAAACGATCGAGAAGCACTGGTAAAGTTTTGTTCGCCAGTTTTTTCTCCAAAACGGGGTATTTAGTATCAATTCTTCAAAAACTAAAGTAGCATCAATGCAGAGTGGTAAAGTACTAAATGCTTGCCAGAAATGTTTGCTGCTGCAAGCAACAAGCGACCGAATTTGGGACTCCGAGGACTTTTATTCCACCACGACATCGCGATTTCCTAAACACGACACCGAAAAAACTTTTGGGTCATCTTAATTACAGATCTTCTTCTTGTTCCCTAAATTAAAAACCAGCTCAAGGGGATACACTTTTCATGGCGGGACGATGCGTTCACTGAGTTTGTGAAGGCCGTTGAGGAAGTACCCGTTACGGATTGGAAGATCTGCTTTGAAAAATGGGTTCAAACGCATGAAACTTTGTATAGACTCTAGTGGAGTGTTTTTTGAAAAGATGTAAAAAATATATATTACCTACAGAACATTTTAAATTTATTTTGCTTAAAACATTCAGATAAATAGTAATAAATAATAAAATAATAAATAGGTTTAGTAATAAATAGATAAACTCTGAAAGAAACGATTAAAGAGATTGGTATATTAACCCTTGCATAACAATATATTTATGAAAATATTTTGTACATTCACAAGAATATTGATAAATTTAAAACTAAGAAAAATAACTAAGGTCTAGTAATATATTATGACGGCCTGTTTGGTGCGGAGGTAACTAGCCTTGCCTGGTAGGGGCAGATATTTTATTATTCATATTTGCTTTCTAGTTATGGACGTGTATGTATGTTTGTTCTAATATTTATATATTAAAAATATATCTATTTGTGTTTATATATTTATTAATTATATTTATCCGTTAACTAGTATCCATAACAAAAGTTCTTAATAATACTTAATTTGGGCTAGATAATGTGGTGTGATTGTTAGAAATGTTTTGATTTTTTTTTATATAAATAAATAAATAAGTAAGTAAGGACTAGGAACGACCAAAAGTTGGCGTTTCCAAAACTTTGGCAAGATAAAAGCATCTTAATATTTATCGGAATGTCAAAATGTTGTAATAAAAATATTCCAAAATCTTTTCTATTCCTATCTTCAATAAATTCAAGAAAACGATCATGAAACTATCAAAACGCTTATTATATT
The DNA here is from genome assembly GCA_923062675.1 of Marasmarcha lunaedactyla. Classification (NCBI taxonomy): domain Eukaryota; kingdom Metazoa; phylum Arthropoda; class Insecta; order Lepidoptera; family Pterophoridae; genus Marasmarcha; species Marasmarcha lunaedactyla. The sequence continues at coordinate 7,421,438 of OV281344.1, forward strand.
AGGTCCTATGAAATTGCCGTTTTTCACGAAATAAATGAAGCGTAATTTTTTTATATGTTTTTTATTTCTATTAATCAAAATAATCACCCATGCAATCAATGCATCTTTGCCAACGCATTGGTAGCTTATTGATGCCTTTCTTGAAGAAATCAGCTGGTCGGGAGGCAACAAATTCTTCGAAGGCATTTTCTACTGCCTCTCGGGTATTGAATTTTTTTCCCGCCAAGAAGTTATCCAAATTCTGGAAAAAGTAGAAGTCTGTAGGCGCAAGGTCTGGTGAGTACGGCGGATGACGGAGAACTTCCAACCCCAACTCTTGTAGTTTGGAGACCGTCTGCTGTGCAGTATGAGGTCGCGCGTTGTCGTGCAGGAGCAGTGGAGCCGAACGATTGACCAAAGCTGGTTGGAGACGTGCGAGCTTCTCCATCATTGTGTTCAGTTCTTCACAGTACACATCTGCAGTAATGCTTGTCCCGTTTGGCAAGAAGCTGTGATGAATTATACCCGCGTTAGACCACCAAACAGTGACCACCACTTTTCTAGGGGTAAGTTTTCGTTTAGGGAATTGTTTGGGTGCTGAACCAGGGTCCAACCAACTTGCTGAGCGCTTACGATTGTCAAACTTCAGAATTCCTTCATTTGTATGCCTGCTGAGCAGTGCAAGGCACGTCTCCACGCGTACTTTGCGCTGGCGGTCATTGAGTTCGTGGGGTACCCATTTGTCAAGCTTTTTTACCTTGCCAATTTGACGCAAATGGACCAATATTGTTTTGATGCTAACGTCGAAAGCTGCTGCTAATTCAGCCGTGGATTGAGTTTCCTCAGCTTTCACAATTGCCTTTTATTCGTCATTGTCGACCAAAGCTTTCGGACGACCACGGGGTTCATTTTTCAGGTCAAAATTTCCAGAACGGAAGCGGGTAAACCAATAACGGGTGGTGCGTTCGTTTGTAGTGTTCGCTCCGTAAACGTCGTTGATGTTGCGTGCCGCATGTGCCGCTTTGCTGCCACGACGGTACTCATACTCCATAATTACTCGAACTTTTAACTTATCCATGATGACGAAAAATGTTCGAATGCGTTGAAAACAAAACACTAACTATTAAACAAATGACGATTTTAGAAAAAGAATTCCATGTTTGTCAAATAAAATTAATTTGAAATTAGAGTTATCAGTCAAAAAAAAAATATTTTCATTTGAAATGGCCAGTACGGCAAAACGGCAGTTTCATAGGTAAAGACCTATTAGAATCAAACATTGCCTGCATGACAAAAGGGCGTAGGACTGAGGTCTTTACAGGCTATTGCTATTCTGTAACTCTAAAACATTATATAAATCTGTGCTAACAGATAATCTGCGCTAAAAAGATTTTAATATCAAGCTGTATACCTGCGTACCTGTACCTTTTCTTTTATTGTACAATATTTACAAAAAAGTGCCGAAAGGCATTTTTTCCGCCGCGTTATTTTCCCTCTCGGTTAAGGGAAGAGGTTCCCGAGGTTAATGTGTGTGAAGATGAAGAACAAGAAGACATTCAATACATCAGTTTTTTTTACCTATGTTGAAACAATATTTTTAGGTAACACTGGTGGGCCAGCAATCGGCGTATCTTTATCTGGATTATTTATTGTCATTATGGGTATACAGCATTATTCATGATTCTGCCCAGTTAACGATTTGGTTTTAGTTTTATTTGTTGATTTAATTAAAAGTTCTAACTAGACTTGCTAAGAGTACGACTATAAGAGAATAACGAAATACCCACTTGGTGGTCAAATAAAGGGAGGCGGTACATGTTATTTTTTCTTTTCATTTAATCGTCGCCCTTAAGCAAAATAAGATTTGTCTTATGTTACACTACACAAACTCTTTAGTTTGCTTTTCGAGGAAATTTCTTGAAGCAAATAAACGGATATACTCCCTCATATGTACGAAGAAAAGTTTCTATTTTGCGTAGGTACCAGTACCTTTTGATATTTTTTATTATTTCAATCTATAAAATTATAAATTGAAAAAGGATAACAAATGTAAAAATTCCTCTTAAGAACTAGGAATGAACTAATGAACATAATTTTTTTGAATACCATTATCTAAAAACTAGTTGTTTTTCAGGTTCTTGTATTTATTTAAACCCTTTTTAAACTTTATTTAATTACTTATTATTATACCTAAAAACTTGTTCTTAAAGTGTTTTTTTAAAACTTAGAAACGCTTTTTTGATTATTTTAAGAACAAATACCTTGAAATCCACGAACACTCATTTATTTTATATTCATCTATATTACTTTGTATTAAAGCACGACATAAGTATCGCAAGTGTCTTGATCCATAAGAAACTGTTTAATCATAATAAAACATGGTACTGGACACATACTGCGTCAAGCATCTGGACACTGTTCCACACCTTAAATGTCGATAAAAAGCAAGCAACATTGATGAAAATGTACGTAATAAATAATAATAATACCATTTATTGTTTGTACATACCACTTAAAGTGAAAATCATTAAAATAAAAAGTAAAATACGCAATTTGGTATGTGTCATGTACTTAAACATATAAGCAACAAATAGATTTTGTTTCAGAAGTCCTAAATGCAAGAATTACTCGCAAATTCAAAACCAAATCCAAGGGTTTTATTTGGTTTTTGTATTGTACCCTCACGATTTTCTTAACCTTACTGTCCAGTGAAATTTAAAAGGCTAATAGGGCCATAACTAAACTGGCCATTTCAAAAAAAAAAACTGGACTTGACTCCTTAAACATCAGCTAGCCGCCAGTGAAGGTTCAGCCACTTCTGAGAAATGCAAAAACAAATAGACAGAAAGACAGATGTATACATTTAGTAAAAAGCAGTTTCGACAATACAAACAAAAATTTTGATTTTATTTATATGTTAAGATATTACATACCTTCTTTGCAGGGAATAATACTTTTCAACTTGGAAGAAAAATACAGTTAGACAAGTAAATAATGTCGTGAACGCCCCAAGGGTGTTTTTACAAGTTTGAAGTTCATACTACAACAAAGATCAAGATGACAACGAAGCCTCTGGGCTTACATGGCATTCCTTTAAGTTTCATACAAATTTAGGCAATACGAAAGAACCCCTGAGTGGCAATAAATTAAAATTTGTATCTATTTTACCTAATTCACAACACTACATATACAGCAAATTCATATCGTGAAAAAGTACAAAGTATAATTTAAATGCAAGCACGCTCTCATAAAAACCAGAGTAAATAACAATACGCACCTTCGGTAAGATAAGGGCCGAAGTGCTAAAATTTCTGAAAATGAGTTAAATATGCCATAGTGCCTTAAAAACTAATTTCTACCTGTAGGAACAAAGACATTCACTAGATTCAGTTTATTTTCGCCAGAGGGCAGTAGTGCCTTTGTACCACTCGTTCCGTTTTTTGAACGATATTGGTGCGACAAAATCTCATTGGTCAGTTGCGGCATCACCCGCGTGAGTAGTGGTTGTGTACTGGAGCGTCAAGGTCATTAAGGTAAATATGCCCTTTATTGTTTTATATTTTGGAAAGACATAGTCACATTTTGTGTACTTATGCCTAATTTGAGTGCATATATTTGACAGAACAAAGTCGTTCGGGTAGTTGTGCCTTTGTGAGTCCAATACATAAACATTGCCTAGTCTTTAAACCAAATGTGACTTTGTCATTCCAATTTTGTCTTATACAGATAACTATAATAGCATTTAAGACTTTGTCATTCCTACCTCTTTATTTTTTTATGTAAAATTGATAACATTTCCGTCGTTTTCTTTACAATATCTTGTGTATATTTATTGAACTGTAAGATAACTCCGATGTCAATTTTTGAAATTTATTAACCTCCGGTGTAAAAAAAAGGGTTCTTATAGATTTGACGTGTATTTATTTTTTATCTGTCGATTAATAAACCGAACTAAACGTCTGATTATTTTCGCTTTCAGGGTATAAATATGGAATCTCGAGGCAGAAAGCTTTTGAGGATGGTGGATGAGCAATTTAATATATCGGCTAGAACTATTGATGAACCTAAGATTAATGAAAATTTTGGAAAATCTACTTTTGAGGAATATAATAGTTTAAAAAAGACAAATTCTACTCCTAAAATTAATTCTACGTCAATGGTTGAGCAGTGGATAGATAGCAATGACTTTGAAAATCAGGATCCAATAACAATGATACCTGAAACTACAGGAGCGATAAATTCATCCATGATAACCGCATCTGCTATGGAGGATCCAATGCCAACGATTCCTGAAACTACAGAAGTGATAAATTCATTGAATAATGTTATAGCTAGCCCACTCATTATAAATACAACCCCGGGTAATAATGATTCCGAGTCTGAAGAAAATGGAGATTTTTCTCCATCCGAAGGTTCAGAATACAAGCCAAATGAGAAACGGGCTAGAAACTACACTAAAGTCTTCAAATCAAGAAACGTATCCAGTTCTTCTAGTTCCGACAGCAGCTCATCCAGTTCCAGCAGCAGCTCATCCAGTTCCAGCAGCAGCTCATCCAGTTCTAGCAGCAGCTCTTCTAGTTCTCGAAACAGATTTCTTGAACCTAATACTACGGTGGATAAAGAAGGCAATAGTGAACCAGAACCAACACCACACCCAACAGTCAATGTAGAGCAGAAATCAAACAAACGGTCTAGAAAACGTCAAAGAAATATGAATGAATGGAAACAAGTGATATCCAAACGTTTGAAAAACAGTGGCCAAGAGTACACTACAAAAAGAGGAAAAATTGTAGCAGCAAAATCAATTCTTCCTCCTTGCCCTGATAAATGTCGACTTTCGTGTTCCAGTAAAGTTTCTTCTGAAGATAGAAATACGATTTTCCAATCCTACTGGGAGCTGGGAACACACTTAAGACAAAGAGATTTTCTCGCGTCTTGTGTGAAACTGATTCCGCCTGCATACCGAAGAGTCAAAATTACCGACAATAATACCTGTATTAAGCCACCAAGAAAACCAAATTCGACCTACTATTTTATGATAGGTTCACAAGAAATTAGGGTCTGTAAGAAGTTTCTGCTAAATACATTGGCTATTGGAGAAAAATCTTTACGTAATGTCATTGAAAATATATCTAATAATACTACGAGAATGAGTGCTGTAGATAATCGAGGCAAACACGGTAAAAATTGTAAACTAAGTGCTGAAGTTATCCAATCGGTTCATGATCACATAAAGTCGATTCCACGTACAGAAAGTCATTACTTAAGGGCTAATACTACCAGAGAGTTCATAGATGGTAGCCTGACTATAGCTGAGCTTCATCGAAACTATCAAGCTATCAGAAAAGCAGCTGGAAAACCGTCCGTCAATTATGATGCTTACCACCGCATTTTCAACAATGATTTTAATATAGGCTTATTTGTACCTCGTAAAGACCAATGCGATGAATGTGAGGCATTTAAAAACGCTGTTGACAAAGAACCACTGTCAGAAAAGCATAAGTTACACCTTGAAGAAAAGAGTCTTTCCCGTTTAGAACTTGAAAAGGATATAGAAGACAGTAAACAGACAAATTCCAATAACATAGTAGCCATATTCGACCTACAGGCAGTTTTACCGTGTCCCATTGGCCAGTCGTCAGCATTCTTTTACAAGTCAAAGCTTAACTGCTATAATTTCACAGTTTCCAACATCAATAGTGATAAAACATTTTGCTATTTCTGGCATGAAGGCCTTGGAAAACGTGGAGCCAATGAAATAGGAACATGTCTTTACAAGTTTCTGGACGAATTATCTACTCAACAACCCAACAAAGACATAACATTTTATTCTGATAACTGTTGCGGCCAGCAAAAAAATAAATTCGTCTTCGGGATGTATTACTATGCTGTCAATATGTTGCCCATAAAATCTATCACACACAAATTCCTCATTAGAGGGCACACTCAGAATAGAGCTGACGCGGTTCATTCTGTCATCGAGAAGAGAGTTAAAAGGGCTAAGAAAGCAGGGCCTATATACTGTCCAGCTGAGTATGCATGTCTCATAAGAAATGCAAAAAAACGCGGCAACGGATTCGAAGTCAAAGAAATGAATTTTGATTCATTCCTTGATTTGAAATTGTTATCTGATGATGTTAGTTTAAATCTAAGCAAAGATGTTACTAGAAATAATATCAAAATATCTGAAATTAGAGCCATTAAGTTCTCTAAGAGTTCTGATACATACCAATTCAGATACAGTTACAAAACAAACACATGGGCTGAAGCGCAAGTCAAATTGGGCAGGACGGGTAATAAGAAACGATTGATAGATATTTTATTAAATGTGTTATATTCTGATACTTTACCAATTCCGGATCGGAAGAAAGAAGATATCCGTCAACTAATTGCCTCAAACATAGTTCCCAAATTTTATGAACAATTTTATAATAGTTTATTTCAATAACACATTCCAGTGAACATGATTGTAGATTTAAGTATCCGCCTTTATTACATTTTTAATATTTTTATAGTAATTGTTTTGTTTTTATAAAGTTTTATTAGTAGCACTACTGATTTGTACCTAATTTAGAAGACTGTTAATTACTTAAAAAGATTTTTAAGTATTATGATTATTATTAGATTTTGAAAGTATAATTATGCAAAAAGTTATCTATACCTAGGTACTTAGTTGATTGTAAGAAAATGTTCCTATGAATATTGTTTTCATATTCTATAATAGTTAACTTTGTGATTACATTATTAAGAAAGAAATTGTTATTTCAAGAAATGCTGTGATTACTGACTGATTTTAGATTAACAGTATAAATAAGTCTTACGCATTTACACGCCATTTTATAGATTTAATGTTTACCTTTTAGAAGTGACTTTTATGTTATTTTTTTAATTGTAGTGTTTTTTTGTCAGTGATAAAGATGTTCCTAAGAAGAATAATAAAGAAGTACAAATAAAATAGTATTTTCATTTAATAAAATCATTTCAATGTAATGGTGTTACTTTAGTCACAATTGCACAATAATTTAAATGTTGGTGGGAAAAGGGCATAATTGTATGCCTACATTAATATTTCATTAAATATAGTATAATTAAATAAATAACTCACTCTTTTAAATTACATATTTATATTCACAAATGTATGAGGTATATTTCTGCTAAAAATAAAATACAAATTAACATTAATATGGGCCGAAAAACAGAATATAAATCTACAAAAACCTGAAATCGTCTGTCCTGAAAAATTTGAAAATTAGCACTTCGGCACTTGTCTTACCGAAGGTGCGAATAGCAACGTAGAATTCCACAAACTAAGGTTTAATTACTGTAAAAATAATTCTTAGTAACTAGGTAAATACTTCACTCGGGGACGTTTTATCTCTTTAACAACTGCCATTCAGCTCTTTGTTATATTAACAGTACCTACATTTTACCAGCCAGTATTCTTAGTGCAAGTGATAGGTTCTCTCTGATGTAATTATGTTTGTTGTGGTGTCTGTATTTTGAATTATTCAAAATTACGGGCGTAGATCCCGTTGTTTAAATAACGTTCATATCTAAAAAAATGCAAACAATTTCTATTTTTAAGAATAATAACATTTTCTACCAAATACCATTCATACGCTTGCCTCGATAATTCTGAAGAGCTTAGATAAATACAATGCCTAGAATAGAGGTTTATACATAAAATCATTATATCTCTTATTCGAGATCATAAGTGTTACGCCTATTAATATATTTTTTTAATTCATAAATACTTTCAATTAACATTTTCACTCCTACTTATCCCCACTATTTTTAGTCCGGCACACAAACAATGTAATTTATATTGTAGCGCACTCATGATGTTATGCATTGTTTCTCAACGTCAGAGTATGAGCTTGTTTAGTGATACCATGGAGTACTAAATCGTTATCTTAAGTATTCCACCTTTAGTGGTAGTAAAGTTTTTTTTGTTAAGATCTCGTCTGGGGCGACACTACAGTCCTTCCTGTTTTAACCAAATTCAAATTCAAATATTTATTTCTCAACATTGACAATTACTTGTTCTTATTGACGTCAAATAAAACATGACTCTACCACCAGTTCGAAAAAAACCTTCGTGAAGAAGAACTGGCAAGAAACTTCACGGGTATATTTTTTTTTCAAAATAAATTTACAGAGTCTCTTTATGTCTATACAAAATTATTCTTTTCTGCATCTGTTAGCTCGGCAAGTCTTCCCTCCATAGTAATCTCGTTTACCTGGTTGTGTTCCGGTCCAAGGGTAATATTACAACTAAAAGGGAACCTTAGTCTTGAACAAGTTTAGTCAGATACATCATTAACTGAACGCATTTGCTATCTGATTTCATAAAGCCCGTTTTAGATTCTTTAATATTTTGCTTGATAAATAATTATGTAAAACAATATCTTCATTTTAATATTTTTTAAAGGTAAACGGGTCTTTGTTCTGTTAAATTTTAGAAATAAAAAAATTATAATTCAGAATTTCTCTTTCTTTGCTCTTTTTTAGCTGGTTTATTGGAGTATTTATCTCTTCATGCTTTTGAAGGTTTCTTTTCAAAATATTCAAAAATCTGTTGTCAAAAGAACTGTAAAATTTATAATGACGAAGGAAAATTTGGTAATGACGACGCCTGCTATCTGATCTCTTCTGTTATTTTTTTCTAGATAAAGATTATTCCTAAAGCAAGCTCAAGTCTTTTGTTATGGGTGATTGTACGGTGAACAGCAACAAAATAAATAAACGCATATATTTGTAAAACATCTGCAACAAAACAACAAGTTTTTTTCCACGCATAAGTCTGTCATCAAGATGCAAACTCGAGCCCTCTTGTACATATGCATGTAAGAAACCTTACGTATAACAAATAAAGCAGTTGACAATGTTTTAATTGCTTCCTTCAGCAAGTATAAAAGTACTGTCTTTCTCACAGAACACTTTTCCATTGCCTAGTTCTAGTCAGCGTCAGCTCCAATAATTCTGTCACTGTCACACGTATCAAATTTCCGGAAGCCTACTACGGGTTTGAACTCTGAGATCTAATTTACGAAACTACGGCTACGATCGATCTTACGATACATAGAGCGATGATTCGGTACACGTTTATATGATTTGGCTTAACTTTTAAAATGGACTCCTACAATAGTAACAGTTTTAGCTTTTCATAGATTTATTCTTTATACTTATTTCCATTAAATATGTTTTATCAGGAAATTTAACTAGAGTAAAAAATATATTCGAACAGGCAGAATGACGTACGTTAAACTACGCTATAAAAGTTCCGGAACTTCAGTCGATATATCCAACTCGTATAATAACGGAGCATTGGACCCAAGAGTATGAAACCTTAGTACCTAAGTGGTAATTGCTATCTAGGTTAGTTGAGGAAGATACCATAAATTGTAGTAATTAGGTTGAAAAGTTTTCTGAAGAGAGGATTCTGAAAGTACATATGATGTTTGTGGTCTTACGTTTTTATACGTACCGTTTTATAATTTTAAAATTAGAATGAAATACTGGTTCTCAATATTTTTTCCAAGGTACTGAAAAACTATTCTGTAGGTAGGTAGTTACTAAATATTCATTTATTAATTCAATTACGGAATTGAATTATTATTTCCCATAACATATTATAATAATTTGCCTTTTAATAATGTTTATATAGCGAAAGGCACCCACGAAGACGTTTATAAAAACTTTGAACTAAGTTATTATCTTTACTTACTATGAGTCACTAAAGTTTACGTCGTTGTATAGGGAGGTAACTCAACGTCGAGTTAATCTCTTGGGGTAGCTTAAGTTAGTTAATAATAGGTTTATGACAATCTTGTTAAATGCCAGTGTGACAAAACGGTTGTTTTAGTGGCCGAAGGTTAGTCGACATATCGAACCCGTATTCAAACGGGGAGTTGGACCCAAGAGTATGAAACCTTTACTAAGTAGTAATTGCTATCTAGGTTTGTTAAGAAAGATGTCCCAACTTGAAGTAATTAGAAAGGGATTTTGTTGGTGTAAATGTATTTTGTTTAATGATTGTTCTATTGTAGGTATACAATATTATTTTTAAAATTTTATATCAATAATACAATATTAGTTATAGTGTTTCTTCTTGAATGGAAAATGCTTAATGAAAATAAATAAGATGGTTTAAGTAGAAAGTAGAATTTCTTATGTTAAGAACTCGCTCGGGGCGTTCCTATAGTCCTTCATATTTTACCTGCCATAGTCATGTTTACGTGGCTGTGTTCCGGATAAAGGGAAGGAACAGCCAGTGCAATTTTTAATTTTTTTTTATTTTATTTATTTACAAAAATCCACAGCACTCAATATAAATTTAAAAAAAAAATTTATACATTGGTATAATATTCATCTTATAAAAACTTAACTTATTGCCAATTACGGATTTTTCATTTTTTTAAATAAACAAAGGCAACTCCAACTTAAATCTACGGTCGGCTATGCACAAATAATAGATAGTCAATAAGAAACCACAAAAATAATCTATAATATTTACAATAAATGCTCTATGGGCACGTTTGCTACTTACCACCAGGTGGATCGCCTGCTCATTTGCCAGCAATAACAAAGTTATAGAAAATGCACCCTAATATTTGTAGTCGGAAAGATATAACAAGTTGGAGCATTAGCTTGGAATTTTAGCAATTTTTTATCTATTACAGTCTGCTTATACAGGGTAAATAGTAATTAGATACAATGCTCTTAAGGCGTTTTAGTGTTCGTACTTAATGCAAATCGAATCATCAGAAAAAGTAATTATAGGATCAAATGAACTTTGCAAATAACAGCTCCTACAAACCTTTACGAGGATGGTAACAATGATCTTGTATAATTTTCCCAAAAATATTATAGTAGTAAATGATTAAAAAATCTATTTATTTACCTACCTTAAACATTTCATATTGATTTTCCTACAGCTTAACAAACTTTCCTTTTAGGTTTAAAGAACTTTATTCTCATAAGAATTTACAATTTCACTTATAATGAGATATGAAAACAATTATAGTATTACACTGTTAATTTAACTTTTTGTGCTCTGCAAGATGTGTAGTTTAAGTTTATTTCTAAAAGTATTTATATTTTCAATAAATTTTATATTATTTGGCAGTTTGTTGTACAACTGTGCTCCCTCAAATAATATTGTTTTTTTCCCATAGTTTGATCTTGGTATTATCAATTCAAAGTTGTGTTTATTTCTCAGTCGTTGCGTACTTAATTTTTTTTCAATTTTTATATTAGACTGTATTAATTTTAATTTTAAGGAGATTTTCTTTATTAACATGCATACAGAAAATTGGTACTTTTCAGTCCGAAATCATGAAAAGTTTATCAGAGCATTTATCTGTGCTTTTTGGCATACTGCCAAAATTAATGGCACACTTTTACCACATAAATATCCCAGAAATAGACATCCCAAGAAGTCGAACCAAACGTTTCGATAGTTCCTTTTTGGTGCGGGTCGCCAAGCAGTGGAATGAACTGCCTGCGTCTGTTTTCTGTCTGTTCCAGAAAACTATAGTCCTAGTTCTTTCAAGCGTCGAGTGAATAGGTATCTCGTGGATAGACGTGTAACGCCTTCGTCTTCATCGTTGTTTTCCATCAGGTGAGATAGAAGACAAACGTCTAATCCTTTTTCAAAAAAAAAAAAATTAATTAATGCTGAAGACTTGGTCTCAGGAGTTGGAAGATAGGAAAGTTTAAGTGAAAAGCTCTTGTTAGTTGTTTATTTTTTTGTAAATCTATTTAGACAAATATGAAAACAATCATTACGGTAGTCTTACCACTAAAAATTCACTTGACTTTAATTGTTAAAATAGAGTAAACCTAAAATATTTAACTGAGGTGAGGCAGTTTTTGCGAGCGGTTGTACGTGTATATTGTATATAGTGAAGTTAGTTAGTATTCACAACATTTGCGCTTGAGCGACATTGTCTGCGCGTACAATAAAATCGTGCGTCGTGACAGTAAACAAAATTTACTATTTTCCATTGTTTCGGAATCACAAAAGTAGCGTGTCTGAAATGCCTGTTACTTAATAAATAATTATAAATAAATAATTTTTTGAGTTAATGTTTTTATTATTTGTTAAAAAAAAACACTCAGCTCATCTGATGGCCAGTATTCTCATAACTCACGATCTAGTATTAGCATAACATTTTAAATGGGCACCTTCAAGCGCAATGCACAGCTCCGCCCGTTTTCACATATTGTCTTTAACACGATTTCATACGTGTTACTAAGAACAACATTAAGTGCATCAGGGAGACTCATCTTCAATTCTTCCCCACAAGACTATCTGTCGTGGTCTTGCACGCTACGGAAGTCCCACTGAGTGACCTGCTTTCTTTAACAGGGGATTGGCTTGGTGAGCAGGGCAGGGGTCACCCTTGACCATCGAGTGCAATGCTGGTTCTGTAGCCCTTTCCTTTTTTTCTCTGCCTCTTTCTGCCTCTGCCTCAATTTTTGATACGAAGGATGGCGAAGCCAAAATTGTAGATAAGTAGATAGCCGTTCTCAAAGCTTCGATAGACGTTTCATCCATGCGAAAGACCACCCTCTGGCCCTTATCTTCACCCTTTTGCTACACCACTCTCCAGTTCTTTATCCCAATCTTGTTGTGAAAGTGAAGCCTGCATATCAGCTTAGCTGGCTCTAACGATGGTCCCAGTAATTTCGGCGAGTCTTTCGCCGAGCCTCGAGTCCTACTAAGGCTTGATTACTTTTATATGGTCGATCAGCCCGTAATATCTAAGACGCACGTGACTGGCGTCCAGTTAGCCCTGGAGGGTCAAGTGTCCAAGGAATACTTGAGCCTGGACGTTCCTAGTTCCCTGGACAACCCCTTCAGTGTCCGATATTAAACATATACCAATTCAGCCCAAAACGTTGAAGAGCAAGGTGGCACCAGAAATATAACTTCATTATTATACAATAAATAAAGGCAGAAATTAACACTCTTCAAAGGATTTCATTCAAACTTCCATAAACAAACAGTACCTACATTAATTACTTTAATTATTGCTAACTTTCCTTTTTAAAACATGGAATACCGATAACTTGTGAAAGGGCGTCAAGTTTTTGGCACACGGCCAAAATGAACTTGGTAAATGAAATAATTTTCACCGCATTGTATTAGTACATACTGGAGATTTGGCTGAACCCAAAGACGGAGTTGCTTACGGTTTAGTTAAATTAAAATAAACAGTCTTGATTTAAATTTAATAAAAATACGTTTAGGTGTTCAAGTTTTGTTAAACTCTATGATAAACTGTAGATATATTTAAAATATTTGAGTATTGCATTCTTCAAAACTAATAGCGTTGTTTTATATAGACGACAAATTATTTTTTTTAAACACAAAGATCTACAAGATCTATTACTTAAATCTAGAACTAACAAAATGGTCTATGTTTTTAATATAGAGTCTTAGAGTTTTTTTCAACTGCGTAGCTCCTGATTTTGTAAGAATTTCTGGAAAAAAGCCTACGTCCCTCTCCAACCTTCCAAACATCTCCATACTTTCAATACGTTAATCCATCGTTCTGTATTGACGTAAGAGAAGGACAAACAGACAAATACACTTTCACATACATCGTGTTGAGTATAGATTAATATATAGTTAATTTTAGCCAAGAAATAGCTTTGTTGCTGGATTACTTTAAATTTAAACTTTTATTTTGAGTAACTTAATGGGAACTCAACATTTTTTAATAGGCAGTAGAGCCCCCGGTGAAATTTTAATCTACAATTACTAAAACCTTGTTTGAAAAATATCTAAACAGCGAAGGGGAACTTTTGTTTATTTAATTACTTAGTTAAATAGTAGGTAATATTTATTTAGCTACTGACTGGCCCAATCTAAAAATAATGTCTAATCAATTTGTGGCGATACAAAAAAATAAACGCATATTTTTTATCTACTTGATGTTCTAAATCACCTATGCAAATTACATTGTAACGTATATCTCAATTACTTAGTTTCTAATCTTTTCAGCGAGCTGTAAAATTAACATTTAACAAGGCCCGCGGTCGGGTAAACGACCTGTAAATTAATCCCATAATTTTCACCCATGTCACTAATAAATTACGGCGAAGTTAAGTTCTTTACAATATTTATGTGTATTTAAGTGTTCAATTACATTTCATCCGATAAACCAAAGGAAGGGCCCAGAAGTAGGAGTGATTTCAATATTGCCTTACTTTTCTGTGTAAACAAAATTTAAAAATCCATAATAGGTCCGAGATAAATCAAAAAGCTAATTTGAGGCTTGATGGATATCAACAAAAATGTTTTAATTTATTTGTGCTTAAAAACTTACTTGAATAATTAAAATACCTTAAAGCTTGTACCTAACTAACAAATTCTTCAAACGAAAATGTTGTTTTTATTTATAGAGTTCAATTTACACTAGCTAGCAAGAACGGTCATAATCTTAGTATTACACAATTTTCAAAGGTTAAAGAAACTAATTAGCCCAGTTTGGCCATCTCAACTTTAATATTAAATGCAATTAACATTTTGGTTACAATTTATAACAAAACTTAATGCCTTTTTAAATTAAAAAAGTTCTTGTGAAGTGGTCAGTAATCCTTTAATTTTTCGAGCCACTCTGATCTCTTGTCTATCTTAAAACCTTTTCTTTCTCAATTCGCTGTTTAGGCGGAAACTAGTAAATACTTTTAAAACTTTGACTTTAGAACGAGTGGTTATTTTTCATACCTCTGTGCCCTTTATTTATTTTCATTGGCTGTTTTGACACATTTATTTTGTTCTTATAACTAAATTCATGTAGAAAGTGTATTTTTTGAAATGTGAAAAAGGCGTCAAACACCTTAATAAATAAATATTTAAAAGTAAAAAATATCGAATTATGGGGCTAATAATTTAATTTACAAGTGATGAACTATTATTGTTGATCTAATGTAAGGGATCCCCCAATAACCCTACTAATAATACTACACACTACACTACACACTAACTTTTTCTAAGTGACTCTTAAAGTAAAGTACAGTTTTCTATTTGCAAATTTTAGCCATGTTTCCCTTTATGTTTATTCCCTATATTTATTCACCTTTTGAATTCAACTCTGCGGTTGGCCAGCTGAGTGCATTGGCAATTACAGTTGTTGCAAAGGGAAGAGAAATCATTCTTCGGACACTTAAACATATTACTATAAATCGAGTAATATAAGTCTATGGGTTTAAGGAACGGATTATTGTAGCAACATTGACAGAAATTCATCACTCTATAGTCCAGAGCAGATTTCACAATTTTATATGTAAAGTGCATTACAAGTACATATTACTTTGAGGACCATGTTCCAATTCAAATACCTATTGGATTATGACAACTTCTTTCTTATGGATTTATCAACTCTTAATCTACTTATGAATTCAATGTTTTGGTATCATAAAGTGCAACTCATAAGCACAACATGGGAGTTACAACTTGTATTAAATAGTTATTTTCATTGAGAGTACAAAGCAAAAATATTAAGTCCGAAATACACATTGTTGCTATAAATATTGATTAAGACTATTGATAATTTGTAGTTAGTTAATTTTGGTGTTATCAATGACTGGAGAAAGATCGATACAATTTTTTTTACATAGTTATAAGATATTGCATTAATATCTTAAACGGAATAACGAAAAATCTGCCTTTTAAACACGTATTACTGAAAAAAAAAATAACGTACCTTTTCAATAACATGACCTGAATACAATGAGTACGTAATTTATATTACGACCTTATTTATTTATTTTTTGTACAAATCATATAAGTTAAGAAATAAAATCTCAAAACACGTAGGTACATGGTAAAATGCAGTTTTATTATCAGACGTTAACGTATACAGAGTATAAGAGTAAATATATTTTGAAACAATGTTCTTCCCCAAATTGAGTTATGACAACAATATGTCGACGCTTTCAGGTCACAGGGTACATCCCTATTAAAATTCTCAGAGTGCAATCTGCGCCGAACGCGGCAGCGCGGCATGGCTTAACAAGGCTGCAGTTTGTGACAGAGACATGACTAATGTCATAAACTGTATTTTTTCATCTGTTAAAGCCGTTGAAGCGAATGAAATTATGAATTGTTGAACATGGTAATCGTATGATAATCTTTAATGAGAGCCTTACGCTAAGATTATAATGATTTACACAATATCTTCACACTTCGTAAGTATTTTTGAATTATGCTTCAGAAGTTTTAGAAATTTGTTTATTTTTAATTTGTATTTACTGTTATAAATGATATTTCGAAATGGTTTTTAAATAGGAATCAGATTTTATTTTCTTTACGTACTGAATTCATGATAGGCCTTGACCGGTATAAATTGTAAAAATATTAACTGATTCATAATAAAAATTATGGAGCGGACCCTTTTGTAACGTGGAAAAGCATGTACAAATCATATTTTTAAGAACACGCAAATTATGAAGATATCGTTTTAACGTTTTAAATTTTATCAACAAAAAGTTAATATTAAAAAATAATTCCTAGAAGTTAAGTACCTACTTCACTCGGGGATGTGTGACTGGCTACCCTTCAGCTCTTTGTGCAATTAGCCATTCTTCCTTTTTGTAAGTATATGTTTTACGGGTTGTTCTCTTTGACGTCAGATGTTCTTAAACCTGTGTCAATATATGGCTCTTCAATAGGACGATGAACGCTTTGTGTAATTGTATTAGAATTTTGAAGAATATTTTTTGTTTGAAAGCTAAATTTTTTAACTATTTTTAATGAAAATTGGTTTAGTCACAGTTTTACGTGTTTTTTTTCCTAACAATCAGGGCTTATTATCTGTAAAAGCCGTATATAACTGCGTTCTTCTTAAACTGATTTTGGATTACCTGTGGCTAATTAGTTTTTTTTAATAACTTACCTATAACAAACGTACTATATACAATATTTATCTTATACTTAGGACATGACTACTTCTAATATTTTTGTTTAGAAATCAAAGAATAACCTATATGATATCATAATCATAAAACTTGGTTCTTGAAATTCAAAGACAACATTACCTGAACTCGTTTACTATATCTGTATTCATTGTAGGTAAACTTTGCCAGTTATTGTCACATTTATATTTATTTAAAAATGTATCTTTTGTAATTTTCGTATTGTGGACGGGCTTTTGTTGTATAAATGTGTTAAACCACAAATATACAAGAACTCTAATTATTCTTCAATTAATTTTTTTCAGCTGGCTGATCAAATTATTTCTTAAAAAAGGTAGAATATACTCATTTTAAATAGATTGAAATTTAGTAATAAGTAGTAATGTACTTACCTTTTGATTACTTTTATTACAAACAACAAACATAGACTGAACCGAAAGTATGCTTAAAGTTTTGTTATGAATTATTAACCTGAAAACCACATGGAGATAACTTGGAACAACGAAGCGCGAATAAATTGAAAACACCTATAATTTACAACATAGAAATATTTTAAAATCTCAAATAGATCAGTAAAAACTTTGCCCTCTGGTGTATGATTTGGGCCTGCTACAACATACGTAGTATACGAAACATATACCTGATGTTCACGTTTTCTTAATATATAGTGTTCTACTTAAAATAGAACTAAGTCTTGGTAGGCAGATTGCAATTTTTTATTTTCTTTTAATAAGTCTATGAATACCTCCGGTCTTTATTACAAGATCCATTAAGTCCAAGATACGTACCTTAAAGCCAGAGCTGCGAAGTTCAGGTCAGCTCCAATAATTTGTCACTCGATCTGAGTGCTAATCGAATTTCGCAACTGAGGCCAACTAGATCCAATTACATATTCATATCTCCAGAACCTACTAAGGAGTCTTAGGCTGCGTATTCACCAAAGTTGTGAAAGGAAGCTCGGTGGCGAGTAAGAAAATTCGACCAATACGATTACTTCACGTGGTCGAGTGAGTGCAATAGTTTCACTACTCGCTACGCCTCCTCACATTGCACCGGTGCCTTGCAAATCACTAGAATCGGATTCCGTCCTTGGTTTGGAAATGGGCTTCTGCGAGTACTACAGTAAGTGTGTTTACGCCACTAGCAATCTTAGTTTTTTGTTATGTTTTTCTAAGATTTATTATTTATTTTCATTTTTGATACTTTCTCAGGAAAAACAAAATAAAAAGCGTACTTCGTCAGGCTGAATGCTAAATAAAAAAATGTCCGAAACTTCAGACGATATATCGCAGTCATATTCAGATGGAAAAATGGACCCAAAAGTTCATCCAAGGTTCCATAACCTTGTTAACTATGTGGGAACTCCTTTGAAGATTAGTTGATGAAGATGCCACAAGTTGTAGAAATTAGTTTCAAGTGTTAATATTAAGGAAGTTTGAATTAGTGACATACTGAGTTTATAGATGTTTGCGGCTCTACCTTCTTAGAGATCACTTATATACTTAGTAGCGTTATATTTCTCTACCACTTGTGCATGTATCCATTATCTAAAATAAATGTGACTGGATTACAAAAATTACTTTAGTTGTGTTAAATTTGCTATAAATATTAGGTCCTTACATATGAAATTGGCGTTTTCTCGTACTGGCCACTTTAATTTGTATTATCTCCTCTTTGGTTAAAAATTTCCGATTTCAAATTTATACAGCTATTTACTCACGCATTTGTGTTTCGAAAACCGTAATTTATTTGTTTTTTCCTCTTTTGGCTTTTTTTTTGCGTCACTTAGTTTACAAAATGGGAAACTTTAAATATCGCGTTATTTACGAGTACGAGTTCCACCGTGGCACCAATGCTGCAGAAACGGCTCGAAGTATTAATGCTGTGTATGGCAGCGGTATCGCAAAAGAAAACACAGTGCGTTTTTGGTTTCAACGTTTTCGTTCTGGAAATTTCGACCTTCAGAACAAGCCCCGTGGACGGCCGGAGACCAAAGTTGATAATGAAGTATTGGAGGCTATTGTGGAAGCGGATCCATCGCAAACCACGTCCGAGTTAGCTGTAGGCTACGGTGTTAGTAACAAAACTGTTTTCATCCACTTGAAGCAAATTGGGAAGGTGAAAAAGCTTGAGAGGTGGGTACCTCATGAATTGAGTGCAGCAAACAGAAAAACGCGCGTCGACTGCTGCGTTACAATACTCAACACGGCACAATAATAAAAGGATTTCAAATCAAATCATTACCTGTGATGAAATGTGGTTCCATTACGACAATCGGAAATGCTCATCGCAACGGTTGAACCCTGGCGGTCCAGACAAGGTCTGCCAAAATTGACTTACAAAAGTTACTTGTCAGCGTTTGGTGTACTAGTGCCGGTGTTGTTCACTACAGATTTCTGTAATCTGGCCAGACGATTACGGCAGATGACTATTGTCAGCAACTGCGAATCATGATGGAAAAGCTAGCTGCTAAACAACAAAGGCTGGTCAATCGCTCTAGGCCACTGCTGCTTCAGGACAACGCTAGACCACACACTGCACAACAGACGGCTACCGAATTAGAGGAGCTTCAATTGGAATGTCAAAGACATCCATCGTACTCTCCGGACCTTGCTACAACAGATTACGACTTGATTTTTAAATTTGGATAACTTCTTACAATGGAAAAAAATCAAATCCGATGGGGTAGTACAAAGCGCCTTTTAAGATTGTATTGATTCCCGTACTAATGGTTTTTTTGTAGTAAAGGGGTCAATGAACTACCTGTGAGATGGCAAAAGTGCATAGATAGCAATGGAACATACTTTGATTAAATATATATAATATATTTAAAAAAAAAACTTTATATTTTGCCCTTACAAAACGCCAATTTCATATGTAATGACCCAATATTTGAAAGTTAGACATTCATCATTTTTTGTTCGATTTTACCTCAAAACAACTGCCACCCATTTGTCAGTGCCTATAGAAGCATCTCTTAAAAAAACATCCATTGCGGTGTTTAAATAATACGAGCTAAGCTTGCTTTATATGGCTAGCATGCCATTTCTATTTTTGAGGTATACAATAAGTATTATTTAAACTCAATTGATATTTCACTTTACTGGTTATGGGGTTTCTTAAATGTAAAATGCTTTACAAATAAATGTAGGATGTAGTATATAAATGTAGTATATAATATTTCTTTACAATTTTTTGGTCAAAAAAATCTTAAAAATAGTAAATGACCTTTGTAAAAAAAGCGGATTAAAAAACATGTTGATTATATTCAAACTTAAAATACTGTATAACTAACTTTGCTTTCAAACCGGGACTGCTTGAAAACTTTATCAAAACACTATGTTTGGGTAGGCCTCTAAACTTAACTTTGCTAATGAAAAAGTTTTACCGTATTGTATTAGCACTGAAAACTTGGTCCTAGGAGCAATGCGTTAAAAGAGTTAAGATAATAATAATAATCATGGGGCTATCAGCGGGGTACACCCGGAGCTGATTCTGGGTGTCATAGCGTACGAATAGTCAGCGGTGAGGAGTTGAATGGGCGGGATCCGTACAGGTTATCCGCAATTACTATTGCCAACAGCTGACATCCGAAACTATAATAGAACCATAAAGTCCATCAACTGTTGCAGCTGACTTGGGGCAACTGCACCCGACTTAGATGTTGAGACAGGGGGCCAACGTCTTTTTATTTCCGTCCACTAAGGCTAAGAATTGATAGTAGGTGCGTATGAATTCGAGTAAAGACGTTTACACGTTCTGTTACATATTTTGATATGTTTGGTAAGCAGTTAAAGTTATTGGATAATAAAAATTAAAAAATCCCATGCTGAGAGGAAAAATTAATTTCCATCAAACATGGGTTAGAACAATTAAAATATTTTCAGCTTTCAAACAAAAAAGCGTCAAGGACAGTCACACAGTTACACTCGTCACAAATCATCACGTCATCACGACCATTCCTTTTACTTTACGCTAATGAAGCCACTTAAAAGAAATCTAATAATAATAATATATTATTTAACACCTGGATAGATTAAAGGATCAAAAATGAAGAGTGAAAAAAAGGCAGAGCATTTTCATAGCTTTATTATATCTTTTACCAATAATTTATTTAAATACATATGTTGACAAGAATAGTCATAGAAAAGATTCTTTGTTTTTAAATTGTTTTAACAATAATTACTGTACAATATGTGTAGTTCTTTTTAGCTTTAGGGTAATTAAATATTTACCTACGTCGGCTCTACGAATCATGCCGAAATGATCTGTTTCATAAAATATATAGTTTGAATAAGACAATACTCGTTAATTGTTTCACTTTGCCCTCATTTTGCCTTTGATTTATTTTTTGGGTATCATTTTTTTTATTGAAAAAAGGATTAGACTTTTGTCTTCTATCTCATCTGATGGAAAGTGACGATGAAGACATGAGATACCTATTCACTCGACGCTTTTAAGAACTAGGACTATAGTTTTCAGGAAAAACAGACGCAGGCAGTTCATTCCACACCTTGGCGACTCGTACCAAAAAGGAACTATAGAAGCGTTTGGTTCGACTTCTTGGGATGTCTACTATAAAGGGATGGAAGGCCTGTCTGCGTCTAGTAGGTCGACGTAAGAAGGGTGTGGGTTCAATTTGATCAAAAAGAGCATTCGCGCACTCTCCAAAAAGTAATCTATAGAAGACTGCTAAACTGGCAACTTTCCGACGATGGTCGAGGCTTTGCAGTTTTTTGGTGGTGAGGTCAAAGTTGTTTATAATTTTTCGGGCTCGTTGGTCAACTGCGTCCATCGCTTCAAGTTGGTACTTTGCAGAACCATCCCAAAGGTGGCTACAGTACTCCATACAAGATCGATTTGCGGTGTGGGCCAGTGAACCGTCAAGCTTTCTCAGAGACTTGGCAGCAGACTTGGCCAGACACCAGGCTTTGCTTCCTGAAGAATATGACGTTATCTTGTCTCCCATGTGGCCAATGTGGTCAAAGCGAGCTTTCCTGATCACCTTTTTGCAAGAATTGGCGGCAGCATTGTATCTTTTTTTCAGTTCATGTGAATCCACGGCTTTGCTTCTGCGAGCGTCAGCCCAGGCTTTTTACGCTTCTTGCTAAAGCTTTTCAGCTGTGAGGCAAGCAGCACTAAACCATGGGCGACCTTTGGTTTCAAAGGATAGGTCATCGTAAGGGATGAAATACTCCATTGCTTGGCCTATCACACTTGATACAGCATCAGCGCAGCATAATGGATCGGTTGATGTAAAACAAGTCTGCCGCCAAGGATAAGACGCGAAAAAATGCCGCACCTCATCCCAATCTGCTGACTTGTATCGCCATACTCGCCTAGAGCCTTTTGAGCGGGTGTCAGGCGGCGAGTACTGCGACATAGATTTCACCACGCAGTGGTCGGATGTCCCTAAAGGTGCATTTACGGACACCGAGCACCTGTCAGGATCAGTTGTCAGCAGAAGGTCTTAGCAATTTGCAGTGTGGCCAGCAACGTCGGAGATGCGCATGGGCTCGTACACAAGCTGTGAGAGGCCTTGAGACACGGAAAACTTAAATGCCTCTCTTCCAGCGTGGTCAGTGTCCTGATAAGGGTATAGCCATTGCCCGTGATGAGCGTTAAAATCCCCCAGGAACACCAACTGCGCTGAGGGAAAACGTTGCCGAACCTTATCTGCTGCATCGCTGAGATACTCCATGAGCCTCGTTGTCTCCCGATCTCCGCTATGTGACCGGTATATACTGGCGTAGACCAATCGGTCAAGGCCGGTATCAATGTGAACCCACATGACGGAAAAGTCCAGATCTTCCAAGTAACAGAGACGCTGACAACAGATCTCGTCACTGGCATACATGCACACCCCGGCGTTCGGGCGGAAATTGGGCTCCAGGATGTACCCTGGGTAACAAAGGTATGCCGAGTCTGACGGATTACAGATCTGCGTCTCCGTTAGGAAGAGTAAGTGAGGCCTCTCTGTCTCAAGGTGATGTTGGACATCGTTGAGGTTTGAGTGCATTCCTCTGATGTTGCAGAAGTGCACTTTAAGAGAGAGGAAGTGCAACCACTGTAAAACCTTACTCTTCTTTTGACGACTTTTCATATTGTGTGAGTAAATAGGGAGGAGGACAGAAGTTGAGTGAAGCGCTGCAAATGGAACCAAGCAACTGGCAATAAACAACGCACCGATGGGGAACTCGCTTGGAGACTGCGGGGACGCCCGAACCCCCCCCCCCTCCCAAGGATTGTTATCGGGTCCTCTCTAACCAGTCGCCAGCGGGCACGATGAAACCTCCCGGGAATTTTTACGAGGTGGCGGGGCAGCCTTTCGCATGTGTCTAGCACACTACTTCGGCCAGCGGTGCACCGTTGTTGCTTCGGATCCCGCTACACTCCAAAACCAGTTACCCGGCGATCCAATTAATTACAAGCTTCAGCTGTCTTCAGACAGTTCTCTGATGCAGCACGATTACTCAGACCTACCCTCCTCGATGACTACACTAAACATCATGCCGGAACGAGACCATGTCACTTGGCGGCATGGCTTTGTTTAGTGGGTGGTGATAAGCCACGGCCAAAACCTACCACCAGAAGATACTGCTCGTATAGCACTATCCGGGGACCACGTACAAGGCATCATTCATCAGGAAATCTTAAATTAAATCCGGCTTTTATCAGAAGTCTAGAAGTGAATGAAAAGCAATGCCATAGAAAAATTAATTATTATATAATAATAGTAGCTATTTATTTGATAAGTACAAAATTTGTTATTTAATGTAGTAAATACAAAGAAAAACAATTTTTTTCAGCTTGTCAAGTAATATTTTAACATAAAAAAGTAAATTACCATTTGATTTGGAAAGTGGCAGTAATATGTAATTCGACAAACACATATTCATTGTCATGAAGTGGAAACAAATCACCATAAGTTTTATTTATATTCACAACCAGAAACAGCTCTCAATATACGTCTGTACAATGCCGTTAGCTCTCTATCCATCATGCAGTGTCTTTTGTGTCACCTCAGTATTATAAAAGGAAATAACATGTAAAATTTACACTCTTGAAAATTTTTTATTCAAACTTACATAAATAAGAGTAACTACTTTATACAACGTTAATTATTGTCGGTTGTTTTTTAAATTAAAGCAAATAGCTTATACACGCTCGTCGAGTTATGGTACACATCCAAAAGGAAGTTGGGTAATGAATCACTTTTTTTTTGCCGCCGAAGCAACACCCTCACGGGAGGGGGGTGGAAGATACGTCATGCATACCGCCGCAGGAAAATACCAGTATGGCACCTAACCACTAAAAACTACCTCTTTGGCTGTGGTAACATTTTACCGTTAGCCTTCATCGGAAGCGACACCCGTTGGGAAGTGGGCTAGCGGGTCTTCCGCCGGATGTGAAAGTTGCACTGAAGGTGCTCAAAGGGACATGAGTTGGTGGCCGTTCTGGGCAGCCTCCGGTGAAGCAGAATTGGGAACTCTTAGAATTGGGACGCATACAACGGGGTGCACGAGGGCAGCCCCTGTAATTGGTGGTGTGGCTGGACTGGTCACAAAGCACGCAATCGGGAGGAGAGGGAGTTTCAGGAGTGCGATTGCACTCCTTAGTGAAGTGAAGGACCAGGCACTTTACGCACCTGGACGGGGCGGCACAGTTGGCCGCCGCATGCCCGTACAATTGACACCGGTGGCACTGGCCGGGATGACCACGGCGATGAGGCGCCTCGATTGAGATCCCAGGGAGGCCGCATATGTTGCTGATCTCTTTGAACATCTCCCTGGACTTGGGTACATTGGTGAGAACCACCAAGGCGAGAGGGTGACGCCTCCCGTACCTGCTGTGCATTTTATGCACCGCGAGTGCCGGGAAGCCTTGGGACTGCAGGTCCTCCAGGATAGCCTCGTTCTCCCCTGAGTACCGCTCTGAACTTACGCTCTTCTGGGAGAGCATAAGTGTGATAAGCATATTGCATATCGGCGAGTAGCTTTGTCAAAGTAACGACAAGACTGTAATTTTAATGGATTCACCAGAGTTGGTCGCTCGGGTGTAATGGATCTTGTGCTCTTTGCACAATGTCGAAACCTCGGTCCATTAACCCTTTTCTCGAAGGAAAACGGATGGTGGGACCTTAGCCTTGACAGAAGTTGGGGCCGGAGCGGGTGTTGAAGGCACCGGGGCAGCTGGCTTTGGAGACGCCACGGAGGGTGTTGTAGACACCGGGGAAGGCGTTGAGGTTGCCGAGGCTTGTTTCGAACGCTTCTTAACAAGGGTGAAATTGAAAGGCACAGAGCCAGTTGGGGTGGCGTCCGAGGAAGATTCGGTCGTGGGTGCGCACTTGCGGCGCAAAGGGACGTCTACTTCGCTCCATGTCACTGGAGGAAGGGGACGCGGGAGAGCCTAAGACCAGAGGGGTCTGGGGAACTGGAGTGGCTTGAGGGGCCAGTGTGGGAATCAATGCCATGATATGAGGGATAAAGGTGTCTAAGTTACGAACTATTCCACCGTTCATGTGCATGGCTTGAGCATATATACTATCTATTAACTTTGACCTAATTTCCATAGAGCTTAGGGAAGCCATTGCGGAGGGGTTGGGGAGGGACAACAATATATAAATATATATTCTATGAACCTACCAACGATGACTAACTTCCTAAAACCTCCCTGCACGCGGTAGGGGGGTTGGGGACGACGCGGATAACTTACTCGAACACGAAGACTCGAAGTCCTGGAACGCAGAGCTTGCCGGAGCGGCGACGGCGACGCAGGTCGGCGACGACGGGCATCAGGCGACGGTGTCGAAGATGCGTCGTGAAAACGACGGTCCTATGAAACTTAGGAAATACGGTCCGAAAACCTGAGTCGTGAAAACGACCCGTGAAATTTGGGGTGCTCAACTAGCGCGGGGACTAAAGAGCGGAAAAGCGTCTGCGATCGACGTGCGAACGAATCCGCACGCAAACCGAGACTGTGAATGAATCACTGTCGCTACATTGTTTTAATACCGATGATTTGATCACATAACATCATCATTCTCGCTCCGATCGCCGCCCGGTACGTACGTGCAAGACCCCGTTCTCCATTGATCGGTCCCTTCCCGATATTCCGTGGCGCTCAGTCTACTGACGTCACAGTTTAGCGTGTTGGTTCCGTGCTAATTCAAATTCAAATTCAAATATTTATTTCTCAACATTGACAATTACTTGTTCTTATTGACGTCAAATAAAACATGCATCTACCACCAGTTCGAAAAAAACCTTCGTGAAGAAGAACTGGCAAAAAACTTCACGGGTATATTTTTTTTCAAAATAAATTTACAGAGTCTCTTTATGTCTATACAAAATTATTCTTTTCTGCATCTGTTAGCTCGGCAAGTCTCCCTCCCCCCAAGTATCCAAACGACGAACACCCTCAAACGGCACCCGTTCACGAGTTAACGCGGGATCCAGCCATCGCCCTCCTCAACCATATTAGAGGGAAGTGAGCGACCCGTCACCCGACGCTACCATAAGAAGACGTACTTTAGCGACAATGACGCTTTAGATATTCATCGGGACGAAGAACTCATCGAACATACAGACACATTACACATGCTTTGTTACAAATACGAGTACAATCCTGTTAATGAGGGGATTATACCCAAGGGCTTTTATCATCCAAATAATCGGATAGTTTATAATATGCAATAGCACACAACTTCTCCTTTATAGTTTCTTTGAATTTGTCAATAGGAAGACCTTGGATATCCTCAGGAACCTTATTATAAAAGAGTATACATTGACCCATGAATGAGTTAGTGACTTTATGAAGCCTGCTATTATGACCTGCCAGCATATTTCTTCCTCTTGTGTTAACATTGTGCAGATCTTTTTTTCTTTTGAACAAGGTTATGTTCTTTTTAACATACATTAAATTTTCTAAAATATATTGTGAATGGAAGGTAAGAATATTTATTTCCTTAAATTTACTTATAAGTGACACCCTTGGACCGAGCTGATAGATTGCGCGAACAGCCCTTTTCTGCAGAATAAATATAGCATCGATGTCGGCAGCACTCCCCCACAACAGAATACCATATGTCATGAGGCTGTGGAAGTAACCAAAATAGACTAATCGAGCAGTTGTTTCATTTGAAATTTGTCTAATATTTTTTACAGCATATGCGGCAGAGCCAACCCTTTTCGCTAAACCATCAACATGCGGTCCCCATTGGAGTTTGGCGTCTAAGGTTATGCCCAGAAATACAGTTGAGTTTACAGGAGTCAGTTCCTGGCTCTTAACTACAATGTTTGTGTTTACCTGTTTGACATTTGGCAATGTAAATTTAACACATTTCGTTTTTTTTTCATTGAGGAGCAAATTATTAGCTGAGAACCACAGCTCTGTGTTGGAGATGCATTTGTTCACCGCTCGATAGTCAATTTCTTGTCTTTTGATTTTAAACAAGAAGGAAGTATCGTCAGCAAACAATATGACCTCGCATTGATTCTTAACGACCGATGGCAGATCATTAATATAAACTAAAAATAGGAAAGGACCAAGAACTGAGCCCTACGGTTTTCAAGGTTTTTCTACTCCCTCTGAGTGCTATCGAAGTGTGATTTTTCTTTGTGACTAAGCCCCTTAGTCTTCAAAGTGCTGTGCTAAGTTGTGTTGTGCTTGTGCTGAGTGCTGTGTAGTGCCCAGCGTAAGTAGTCTGGTTTCAGTACAAAGGATACTTAACGGTGACAACGAATTTGTACTGATCCAGTCCTTTTTTTTTTTTTATTATTGCCTTCTACTATTTTATATTTTTTCTTCTATTTTCATATTTATTTTTATCATATTTGTGTCTCTTTGTGTACATTTGTCCTTTTTTTTTCGGTAAAGGTTGACCCTAACGTGGTCAACTTTTTACCTGCGCACCCTTTTTTAGGTTTCTAGGTAGCGGCCTTCGGCGAACAACGGTTAGTTTTAGGTTATTTTCCCCAGTCCTTCTACCGCTGGTAGGGAGGTTAGCCGCTAGGGTTCGCTAGTTTTATTTTAGGGAACTCTAGGCATATTTTATATACTTATATGTTCATATAATTCCCTCCCTAATGGATTCGCAAAACATTATTAACTTCACGAAAGCGTTCGCGCAGGCGCTCGCTGCGTCCGGCATCCCCATTCCAGACAAGGTCTTTACGCAGGCCTTATTAACCTTATTAACGCGTCCCCGGCCCCTCAGGCCCCAACCCCGGCCCCTCAGGCCACCAACTCCCAGACCCCTCAGGTCTCCCGCGTCTCCCGTTCCATCCGATATGGACTGCGCGTCGGTCACGTCATCTCGAGCGTCATGGCGTAAGCGTACCGCTCCCGGGAGCGACTCCGATTCCGATCCGCGTCCAAACCGTCGTCGGGCGCCACTACTTTAACCGGCTCTCCTGAGCCCCCATTCCTCCAAGAAGCGTTCAAAGAAAATCGCGGTGTCTTCAACACCCGATGCCACCCCGGTGCCTTCAGCACCCGTCCCCGCGCCGCTTATGTCACTCGAAATGACCGCGTCTCCGTCAAAGCCAGCGACACGCTGCGCTCCCGTCCCACCGAAGCCTCAGCTCCCTCTGCCCGTCTTCCTCCGCGAAAAAGCGCGCTGGACTGCGGTTTCTAACTTGTGCAAAGAGCACAAAATCAATTATCTTAAAGCCGCCAACGCAGCCGATACTATCAAGATTCAGGTCGCGACTATCGACGACTTCCGCGCGTTCACTAGGCTCCTATCACTTAGGCAAATCGCTTATCACACCTACCCCGGAGGAGCGTAAGATCCGCGCAGTTTTACGGGGCGTCCCGTTCGAGCTCGCAAACGAAAAAATCCTCGAGAACCTTAACTCCCAGGGCTTCCCGGCTGAAGCAGTGCACAAGATGCACTCCAACCGCGGTAAACGTTTTCCGTTAGTATTAGTTATGTTAGCTAATACTCCCAACTCGAGGGAGATCTTCAGAGAGGTTCGCACGATCTGCGGACTCTCGAATATCTCCGTCGAGCGTCCAAACCGTCGCGGACATCCGGGGCAATGCCATCGCAGTGGCTAATTTTTCAGCTCCCCCGGTGCGTTAAGTGCCTCGATCCGCATATCACAAAGGAGTGCACTCGCACTCCTGACTCCACCTGCCCCCTGCATGTGTGCTGTGCGGCCAGTCCGGCCACACAGCAAACTACAGGGGTTGTCCGCGAGCTCCACGCTCTTCCGTAAAGAGGGCCGCGCCTAAACCGGCGCCGCCGCTCACTTCCGCTAACTTCCCGCCGCTGCGCAACCGGGCTCCCCCGGAAGCAAAGCCCGTACAGCCGACGCCTACTCCGGCTCTTTCCTGGAGACAGCGTCCGGCCGTTCCTGCACCACCTTCCCATCCTATCCTAGCTCCCGTAGCTCCCGTAGGCTAATGTCCCGCTCCGTCGTCTTCGCCTCAGTCATCGTTGGCTGAGGACATGAAGACCGTGTTCGACGTCATCCAAAACGTCGACATTAACGAAATTGCCATACTCGCACGCAAACTGCGAGCCGCCCGCTCGCCTCAAGAGCGTCTATTCGCGCTAGCTGAGCATCACTCGCTACTTATTCCTTTATAAATTCTATATTTCGTATAAATTCGCTTAATAGTATGTATAATGTCTAGACCCGCAAATCCCGCGTCCAGTCTTATCAAACCCAAGTTTCTTTTAACGTTCGTAGCCTTAATACTAACCTTCCTGAGCTCAAACTGTATCTTCAGAACAACGAGCCAGACTTATTGCTTCTTCAAGAGACGTGGCTAACTCCAAACCGCTCCATGGTATTCGCTATTCCCAAGTACGCGTTTATTCGTAACGACAGGCCCAACTCCGACGGTTTCGGCGGCACTGCCATTTATTACTGCTGTCCTCTCCCTACCCCTCCTCAACATGGAAGCCACTGTGTGTAGATTGGCTATGACTGGTCATCCGACCATCATTATAGCTTCAATCTATGTACCTAGTGGCACCAGACCAATCCGCAGCAACTTTGAGGCCATTCTCGCCCTCGGCCATTCAGTCATTATGTTTGGAGACTTTAACTCCAAACATACTGACTGGACGTGCCTATCAACCAACACCAGCAGTATCGCTCTCCTCGACATCACTAAGTCACTCGGCTTAGATGTCATCTCTCCTGACATCCTCGATTTTGCAATAGTCAAGCGAATCAACCTCGACCTCAGGTCTATCGAACGTCTCGATGACCTAGGTTCTGACCATCGCCCCGTCTCCCTTGTGCTAGGACCGCCGAACGATAACGTTACCTCTCCTGAGACCTTTACCAACTGGAGAGGCTTTAAAAATACGTTAGTTTCAGCCTTAGAGGCCCCGAACTCTCCACTCGCGATCTCTCCAGAACAATTAGATAGCCCGGATAAAATTGATTCATTAGTAAATTCTCTCACTGATGCTATCAACTCAGCCATCAGTGACAACGAAAAGGTTGCTAAGCAAGGCAAACCCACGCTTCCCTTAGCCGTTAGCAATCTTATTAAAGCTAAGAACGCGGCTCTCCGGAGAGCCAAGAAATATCCCACACCCGCCTATAGAACAGCTGCGAATCAGCTTCAACGTAAAGTTAGGTCTTGCCTCGCGGAACTCCGAGACGCTCAGATGAACGATCTCATGGCGAATATCTCCCCGTCCCACCAAGCGTATTATAGTATGGCCCGAGCCTTACGCGTAGACGCCGCCTTTCACGTCCCTTCTCTCACTCGTCCCGACGGCACTATTGCCTTTGAAGCCGAAGAGAAAGCCGAATGCTTCGGCGACAGCATAGCGGCACAATGCTCGCCCAGCACGCAACCCGCAAATTCCTTCCACATCCAGGCGGTGGAGGACGAAGTTCGAATCTCTCCCCATCACCGACGATTCCGTCACAGTCTCTAACGATGAAATCTCGCTTCTCATTAGAAGTCAAAAGTCCAAAAAGGCTCCGGGTGCGGATGGTATTTCCAACCACGCACTTAAGCACCTGACTCAACAGATGCTTACCTTGTTAGCTGTTATATTCAATGCCGGCTTCGACCTTGGCTACTTTCCAAAAGCTTGAAAGGAAGCGACAGTCATAGGCATTCTTAAGCTGGGCAAACCTCTGAACGTCCCGGCTAATCACAGACCCATCAGCCTCCTCAAGGCAATGTCTAAACTTCTCGAGAGAGTCATACTCTCTCGAATGCGGAACCATCTGTTTCCAACGGACGGCGATCCTCTCATAATTCCCCACCAGTTCGGCTTTCGCGCTAAGCACTCCTGCCCTCAGCAAGTCCATCGAATCGTCGAGTACATACTTGACGGTTTCTATCCGCATCGTTATAAAACAGTCGCGGTTTTCTTTGAAAGCCAAGGCTTTCGTCAAAATCTGGCACAGCGGTCTCGTTTATAAACTCTACAAAATAGGCTTACCGGATCGCCTTGTCAGGTAAATCGCGTCGTTTCTCAAAGACCGTACGTTTCGATTTAAACATGAAGGCATGCTTTCCGCGCCTCGTCCCATAAAGGCTGGAGTTCCTCAAGGCTCACTCCTCGCCCCTCTGTGTACACCGTGTACACCAACGACATTCCCATTTCGCCGAAAGGCGTCGAACTCGCCCTCTTTGCCAACGACACCACACTCTAAACCAAAGGTCGCAGTGTTCCGCAGCTTGTAACCAGACTCCAAAAGGCCGTAAACGCCCTTGGTGTATGGTTTCAAAAAAAGCGCATCGATGTGAATCCAGACAAGAGTTCTGCGATTCGCTTCGACCCCAAACGCCATCGTCCCGCTGGTGATCCCCACGTTCGAATGTTAGGCATTCCCATCCCCTGGAAGCGCAGTACTAAATACTTAGGCGTCACCTTAGATCCGACGCTTTCTTTCAAGCCACACGTCGAAAGAGTTTCGAAACTCGCCCGTCACTACTTAGGCCGCCTTAATAGCATGTTAGGTAGAAAAAGTAAAATGTCTTTCAGAAACAAACGTACGCTTTATAAGGTCTGCGTTAGACTAGTCATGACATATGCCTCGCCAGTCTTTGCCCACGCCAAACCCTCCGTCCTGCACAATTTGCAGGTAGTCCAAAATCTCTTTGGCCGCAGGGCCACAAACGCACCATGGTACGTGCGTAACGCGGACCTGCACAGAGATCTTGAATTGCCTACAATACAACAACAGCTCAAACTACTCTCTGAAGCGTTCTTCAAACGCTCCGAATCCCATCCCAATCCTCTAGTTCGAGATTCAGTCTCTTATACTTCTCCTGTCTTAGATTCGAAGTTCAAAGTCGCTAGGCCTAGGAATGCGCAAGCGTACTCTTCCACCAGGCTGTCAGCCGATCTCGAAGCCCTTCTGGCCGCAAATTCTAATTGTAACGTAAATTCTATATCTAACGTAAATCCGTAATAACTTAACTTCTTTTAATGTATTTTAACTTAACTTCTCTTTGAAATTTTGAGCACCTTCAGTGCTATGAATTCACCTTCAGTGCTTTGAGCACCTTCAGTGCTACGTAAATCCCAGCGGGTAACCCTTTCTGGGCCCCGCTAGCGCGGCCTCTTTCTCCAATTGGCCGTCGCTCAGATGAAGGCTGTGTGGCAAAAAAATGCACAAGCCGACAGGGGGTTTTTTAGTGGGTAGTGGTTCTGGTAGGCTCGGTGCGAGTCCCACATAACTCCTAACAAAAAAATAATCACATAACATAAAGAGTGATTCTTTATATATTAGTTTATGAAAAAAAAACCTGTTTGAACCTGAATTTCTGTTACGTTTAAAATACATTGATTAAAGACTAATAACCATCTTCCTGGTTTCTAGGCGTCACTAAATTTAGACCTTTCAGACAAAATGGTCCTTTTTTCTAATTCATTATTACCTTTAATTAAATGAAATTGGTATGCTAGAAGCATTACATCTTATTACCACATACACAAAGTATGTTTTTTTACTACTGGCAATACATACTGTAATAATAATGATAATACGTACTGCTAAAGAAGATTACTTTTTTTTGCGTTATATTTTGTTTGTTGTCTTTAACCGGATTTTTTAATTTATATTAAAAAAGTTGGTTTCCAGAATATCTCAAAGTACTTTTAGAAAAATAGTTAAGTATTGGTGTAGTGGTGTAAGTAGCTTTGCCTCATACGCCGAAGGTCCCAGGTTCGAGTCCTGGCCGGGGCATGCATTTGTGTTATGAACACAGATGTTTGTTCTCGGGTCATGGTTGTTCGTATTTATATATGTATGTTTATTCTGGGATCCCCCCCAGTTCGCTGTATGGTCATCCATAACACAAGCTCTGCTTAGGTACTTTGGGGCCATACAGTTGGTGTGTTTGTCTGGGGATTTATTATTTATTATTATTATTATTATTGTAGGAGTTTTATAATTTATACAGTTTTATCGGCATTATTGGTTGGTGTAACTAAATGGTTTGAGTAGTGTGTAGTTTATTGTCATTTTATAAGTGAGAATCCCAGTTTCTATACTAACACGGAGCACTGTTGTCATATTTCCTTAACTTAACAATAAAATTATTACAGCGTTCGGCAGGTGCGTTCTAAAAATCTGGTGGTAAAAATATTTCCTCTGCCTTATAAAGGGTTATGAATTAACTCTCATACCACATTTCAGAATCAAAGTACAAGATTGTTTACGTAGAAAACTTAGTGAAGCCTTACGTAGTAATGACAGTAAATAAATTAATTTTAATTAACAAAAAATAAAAATTACATTTTTTTTTAACTTTTGGACTCAAAAGTATCTCTTTTGTGTTTTCGACTGACGGGTGATTAAAAATTCATCTACGCTGGTTCCAAGCGACTTGACCGTAATGGATTACATTAAAAATACATTATGACATAACTGGCATTTCGTGGTATAAAATCCGCTTCTATTATTGTGAAAAAAGAATTGTATTCCATTTCGATAATTTAATGGGTCAATAATATTTATATTGGCAAGATGCCTGGCTTTTAAGCTTGTGGCATAAACCACTTGAAAATGTGATATAGCTCTCCGAAGATCGGCCCAAATGGACCCTTCTGTCATATTGTTTGTAGATCTCATCTGAATGAAGTCGATTTTGTGTTTTGAACTCTTGTATTCTTGTCCATACCTCCAAGTGCATTGGCCTCAGTCTTTAGTTATTGCAGATGAAAACAATATAAGCCTTCGGTAATTTTCGTGCTGTTATTTGAAAAAAAATAAAATTGAGGGTTGCATCATTTGATAACATTATGATTAGACAGATAAATTTTTTTATGTGTCTTATTTTAGTAATTACACCTTATTTACCGAGTCAGCCATTTTACGACTTAGGAATTAATATAATCTTATAGGTTAACATGACGAAATCTTTTTCGCAAGTGCATATTAATTTCAAGTTAAAATTCTTGATAAATAATCAAGGAACGAGCCCTTATTGTTCTCCGATAGCATGCAGTGAATCTGAGGAACTTTGTATTTCTTTCTAATATTGACCCCTGGTCCTATCTCATGCTTTTTTTATTTAGTACTTATACATTTCATAAAACATTCATTGTAATTTTTTAT
The DNA here is from genome assembly GCA_923062675.1 of Marasmarcha lunaedactyla. Lineage (NCBI taxonomy): Eukaryota > Metazoa > Arthropoda > Insecta > Lepidoptera > Pterophoridae > Marasmarcha > Marasmarcha lunaedactyla. The sequence goes on from OV281344.1 coordinate 7,455,901, forward strand.
TTAAACTCTATTTCTAAATACTTTTGTTTACCTAAAAACTTTCTCAAAAGTTTAATTTGAATAAAGCTGACTTTTGGGTAAAAAAGCACTGTTCCTAATAAAAGTAATCACTTCGTAAAAAGTCATATAAAGTTAAAAAAAGGCTGTGTGGTGTAATTTTCACCCAAGTCGTCAACCTTTTGGTGTACCATTTTTTCTTGATCTGGCATAAGTTAAAACAGCATACAGATTAATTAAACTTATTTTGTCATAATTTAAGATAAAAGCCACCAAACAATTGCAAAACATCACTACATAGTTAATAGATCTAGTTAATAGGTCGTCAATTATTTGCAAAATTGTCAAATAACGAAACAAAGATAACAGACACGAAACCCAGTTATAAATTCAATTTTTCGCTAACATAAAGTGCGACTCATAAGAGTAATATGTAAGATACAAACTGTATTAAGCAACGCTCTATCTGCACAGTACACAAACGTGTGTTCATTTTCGATGCTGAAAACATCTTAACTGTAATAAGGTCTGACAGCAAAACTTACGAAGTCCAAAATACAGAGTATTACTCATAGTGGTGTTAATGTTGATTAAGAGTTTATCGATATTTTGTATCTTTTTTCAATTTGATCAATGGCTTTAAAGAAAAATCCAGAACTTTCCTACAAAATTTAATGAATGAAAATCGTTTAAAATATTGCATGCATCTTTGACATAAAATGAAGCAAATGCTATTGTATCAGATTAAAGGAGATCTCAATTTTATTAAAGTAAGCCTAGTCTTTAATATTTATAAGACAATGAATTTACCGTTTTAAAAACATGGCCAGTAAAACAAATCCAGTCGACATGATCTTTGATCAAACATATCAGTTTTATTTCAAATCCCAAAATTCGTAGACGAAAGCCAAGAAGAAAAGTTTCTATAATATAACAATATATCTTCAACTTGAGACTGAATTGATCTTTCAACAATAAATATTTATAAAATGAGATACAACAATAATGTAACGACATTCTGAATTCACGGGGTGCATCCCTTTAAAATTCATAGAGTTCTGTCTGCGCCAAACGCTAGCATTAGATTAGTTAACAAGGCTGCAGTTTGTGACTGTAATAAATTATGTATTAGCTTGAGAATGTTGGCTTGGCTTTTAATCCATTTGAAGCAAACGAGATTATGAATAGTTGTTTGCTATGATAATGAGAGACTAAAATCAGGTCCATTATTTTCGCAAATTATCTTAAGCAGCGGCTTTAGATATTTGTTTATTTCAATGACCTTAATGTTCATTCCCTATAAATTGTCCAAATGTAAGTAAACCAGCACGTATTGATTTTGTAGGCACTTAAGCTATTTACCTTTATAGAACCACTGCGAGACTTCATTTTAAAAATTATTTATTATATTTTTCGAACAAAACGTTGAACCAGTAGAAGTTAACGTTTATTAGAAGACATAATAAAACAAATGTTTATTACTCACCAAGTTATTTCCAGTAGTATTTAATTATCCATCATGAACCGGGAATTGGTTACATTTGACAGGATTCTTTAAGATTATGGAAACATTTGTTCTATGATTTTTCAAATGAAAAGAAGTTTTTAAATATTTTCTGGCTGTCTGGTAAAGTTTTATAGAATGAATTTAAAAGACATCATTTTTCTGTAAATATAATTTATTAATTGAATAAAAATAGGATTAGTACTTGAAGTGCAGGGTTCTAACAATTTGTAAAAAAAACACATAAAACAATGTCACATAGTTAAATAAACTGTTAAATGTTAAAACATGTAACTTTTTTTTAAATGTAAGAGAGTACAAGATTTGTTTTTTCTACTTAATTTCTTAAAAGCAAAGAATTGTTTTTACACTCGTTTAATTGATTTCATATGTATTCCCATATAAAACTAAAGTAATATTTTTATGACATCTACAAGAAAACTCAAAGTTGTGTAAACTAAAATTTTTACACATCTACAGTAATCTATACAAAACTAACTTAAACTATCCATCACACTATTTACATGATATTTCATCTGAAACTTCTAAAGTATTACGACACAGTTGCACAATAATACGGGAGAATTAAATCAACCGCCTTTTTGTTAGCTGGCTTAGGGTTAGGTCAAAGTGTTGGCTGGAGAGAACTTAACAAGAGCGGTCTAGCTGACGCGGTCTTTATTTAACCCATATTGAAATCCGCGCCTTAACTAGAATTTTCACTAGTTTGTTTTTGATGGTCCTATAGTTAAGTTACACCAGTAAAAAGAACAAACAGTTCTTAAGTAGTATCGTCTCAAAAACCCACTATAACACTGCCTTTTACTAGTTCTGTAAATTTTGTCTGAAATGCTTATTTGCCACGGTCACAAAATTTAATTTAAATGAGCCAAGCGACTCTGCGATCACTGGGTTCGGGCGCGGCCACACCTGGCTGTGAGGGCACCACCGGTGCCTCTCTAAATCGCGCACGCGTGTGGCGCGGTGCCTCGCGTCATGCACCGCAATCGATGCGCGCGCACACCGCCGCGCTCAGTAGCGTGGCAGCAGCGAGAGTGATCTGTACCGATGCGATTACCACAAGGTCGCGCGATGAGGGGAGAGAATCTTCTTCTGTTGGCCCGTCTCTGTGGACAATCATGATGATGTTAATTTTATAAATTTGAGTAGTAGTAGCTTCGATCTTCCAGAGATGTTTGGATATTTTTCACCATCTTTTTTACCACTGTAAGTTATGGTAATTGCGAGAAAACAAATTCTTGTGTTTAGGAGGAACCAGCCGGTGAACATACTGTTGGTAACGCATCACTGTTCAACACGAACTCCGTATAATGATACGGCCCCACGCAAATGCCAAGCATGGATACCACTGAGCTTGAAATCAATGGTATCCGTGCTTAGCATACTTAGATGCTGGCTATGAAAATGTAAAAAAAAATAAAGCGCATACCTAATCAAAGGTCAAATTTTCAGGTTTTAAGATATAAATAATAATAAACAAGATCGTTTCTTTAGCATACGCTGTTGATATCACTTTTGTTTTTCTCTCTCGTAAACTAACTATAACACTACTGCAATTCAACATTATACAAATGGAATTGATAGATTTCGGCTTTACGCCTACTTCGTTATTTCTGCGTTCGTCACCGACACACGTTTTGTTCAAACATTGGCTTCCGCAGAATGCAACGACTAATAGAGATTTCAGGACTAAAGTGTTAAAGTGTCTTCAGACATACCCATGGTCCACCCCAGGCGGATCGAGTATAGTCCGCGCGCACTGCACTAGCAGGGCCAGCAGAAGACAGCTCGCCGCTGCCCATAGCACGCCCGCCGCACCCGCGCCGCCACCACCAGCTGCCCAGCCGCGCGACGTGTGGATTGATACAGCTGGTGTGATAAAAATACGTGCATTAGGAAGTGGCAGCAATGGTGTATTGCTAGAAAATTACAACACACCTTCTTTGATTTGTAGCTGTGACGCCGGCGTATTACGGCTTAGTTGGAAATTTGTAAGGAAAATGTATATCTCTATATTCTAAAAGTTTTGCGACATTTCACCCACATAACTCGTGATCCTGTTATTCTGTATATTCGTTACTTCCAAATAAGGTAGCTATTATACTTAACGATAAAATAAAAACATTAAAAATAAAAAAATATTGATTGAAAGTCTTGTTAAATTTGTATAATTACACGACCGTAGATCATTAGAGATAGAATTTGTTTAATTAATAAATGAAAGATTGCCTTATCCAGATACCCCATAATTACAATAACTGAACTATAGATAAGTAGAGTATTAAATACTAATATGATATTTCAGCCAACTTTGTAATACGTATGATTTAGCTAAAAATTCAATGCTTCCTTCACTCTATCAAACCGCATTCGAAACAAATCCTTTTTCTGTTATCACTATGTCTTTACCCTTAGCAAAGCAAACAAGCCTTGATATCGCCACGGGTTTAGCTCGGTATGAGTTGAGTCCCAGTTATATCGTCTATTTAACTATTATTGTGACGATGCCCTTAGATTTTAGATGCGCTGTAAATGATAAACTTTACCAGAAATTATAAATTAGCTAGGCATGGGTCAATTAACCTTAGTAATTTTTTAATGATGTAGTTAAACTTCCGAATTCACACTTAGTCTGAAACACGTTCTTAGCTCTAATTATGATTATAATTTATAATTGTGATAATGACTACTAGTCTTACCTGCAGCAATAACACTGATGCCTCCCGCTGGTATCCCAAGCCCCATGTTGAACTTCTGTCTTTCTTCTATAAAAGCTACACTTCCCATCACCATAGCCGATATACCACATACTATCTGAAACAAATGAATGGGGTTTGAATGGGTTGAATTTGACAAGATTGGATTTGAGCTAATCAGAAACCCGGGTCAAATTAACCCGTTCGACTTCTGACTCTTAAACACTGGATTTGGTTTAGACTAACCTGGCATTAGTCGGTATAAGTTCAGATGAGAAGCCATCAACGACAACTCGTAGAGTCCACACGGTATGCCATTCGCTGGAAGCTTGCTTAACAAGGCCTCGTGCCAGACTCGGTCAAAGGCCTTAGAGATATCTAAGGATATGACAATTGCCTCACCGTGCCGTTCCAAGGTCGTGCTCCATAAGTGTGTGACTTACGCTTGAAAATCTCCCATAGAGCGTCTACTGCAAAATCTATATTGGTTATGGCTAAGGAACGCTCTTTGGTATGTAGGTACTTAAGGCGCCGATGGTTCAATGCAAATTTTGCAAATTATCGAAGTTATTACGAAGTGATACGACATTTTTTACTATATTTTCATTGCCGGCAAATGAGCACACGACCTACCTGATGGTAAGTGGCATCAGCACCCATAGAGATTATTTTGTTATTAATTTTGTTTCGAATTCAACAAATATAAGAAACAATTTCCAATGCAAAGGTTTTCAAGCGAAATGGATCGAAGATGCAAAAAGCTGTTAAATAATTTTTAACAAATTCATAAAATGTCTTATTTTGATTATAAGTTCTTTCATTGTACAATTCATATAATCTATTTCTACTTTTGCATATGCTTACTGTTACCCAGTCACTTAACTCAAATAAATTATTATTTTCACATATTTTCTTTTTTTTTGTAAAAACAAATTCATATTCATTTTTAATTACATTATGAATAGATTTATTTGATCTCTACAGTAATCTAATTTAAACTTTTTTTTAATTTCATAATTTCTAAATGTTTCAAGCCGTCTCTCATTCATCAGGTAATTTCTATATTAAGAGTCTTTTTTGCCCAATATCAAAAGAGGCTAACTGCCCACTATGATCTGATTGTGGTTTATTTATTTACCAACTTTTTTTTGGCATTAAATTTGTAAAAGCATAACAACGCAGAACTCGGCAAAACATTCGATATTTGAAACAGGAACTTCTAGATTATTCAAATTCAAAAATTCAAATTCAAATATTTATTTCTTAACATTGACAATTACTGGTTCAAATAAAACATGACTCTACCACCAGTTCGGAAAAACCTTCGTGAAGAAGAACTGGCAAGAAACACTAATATTAGGTCTTTACCTATGAAATTGCCGTTTTTCACGAAATAAATAAAGCGTAATTTTTTAATATATTTTTTATTTCTATTAATCAAAATAATCACCCATGCAATCAATGCATCTTTGTCAACGCATTGGTAGCTTATTGATGCCTTTCTTGAAGAAATCAGCTGGTCGGGAGGCAACAAATTCTTCAAAGGCATTTTCTACTGCCTCTCGGGTATTGAATTTTTTTCCCGCCAAGAAGTTATCCAAATTCTGGAAAAAGTAGAAGTCTGTAGGCGCAAGGTCTGGTGAGTACGGCGGATGACGGAGAACTTCCAACTCCAACTCTTGTAGCTTGGAGACCGTCTGCTGTGCAGTATAAGGTCGCGCGTTGTCGTGCAGGAGCAGTGGAGCCGAACGATTGACCAAAGCTGGTTGGAGACGTGCGAGCTTCTCCATCATTGTGTTCAGTTCTTCACAGTACACATCTGCAGTAATGCTTGTCCCGTTTGGCAAGAAGCTGTGATGAATTACACCCGCGTTAGACCACCAAACAGTGACCATCACTTTTCTAGGGGTAAGTTTTCGTTTAGGGCATTGTTTGGGTGCTGAACCAGGGTCCAACCAACTTGCTGAGCGCTTACGATTGTCAAACAGCATCCATTTCTCGTCACAAGTAACAATGCGGTTCAGAATTCCTTCATTTGTATGCCTGCTGAGCAGTGCAAGGCACGTCTCCACGCGTACTTCGCGCTGGCGGTCATTGAGTTCCTGGGGTACCCATTTGTCAAGCTTTTTTACCTTGCCAATTTGACGCAAATGGACCAATATTGTTTTGATGCTAACGTCGAAAGCTGCTGCTAATTCAGCTGTGGATTGAGTTTCATCAGCTTCCACAATTGCCTTTAATTCGTCATTGTCGACCAAAGTTTTCGGACGACCACGGGGTTCATTTTTCAGGTCAAAATTTCCAGAACGGAAGCGGGTAAACCAATAACGGGTGGTGCGTTCGTTCGTAGTGTTCGCTCCGTAAACGTCGTTGATGTTGCGTGCCGCTTGTGCCACTTTGCCGCCACGACGGTACTCATACTCCATAATTACTCGAATTTTTAACTTATCCATGATGACGAAAAATGTTCGAATGCGTTGAAAACAAAACACTAAATATTAAACAAATGACGATTTTAGAAAAAGAATTCCATGTTTGTCAAATAAAATTAATTTGAAATTAGAATTATCAGTCAAAAAAATATATATTTTCATTTGAAATGGCCAGTTCGGCAAAACGGCAGTTTCATAGGTAAATATATTATATTTTTTTTTTCAAAATAAATTTAGTCTCTTTATGTCAATACAAAATTATTCTTATCTGCATCTGTTCGCGCGGCAAGATTCCCTCCACTGAAGTATCTAAACGACGAACACCCTTTATACATTCTATATTCAGTCCTGACCTAAACCCTAACCTTTTTTTTATATTTCCTAAAATTAAGGAAAATCGTGGCGCTCGATGGTAACTGTACTGGAGTACGGTTAATAAGCAGCTGATGCTTTCAAGTCAGTCATATTGAATACTGCTATTTTGGAAATAAATCAATGTTTTAACTACTCGTTTGAGCGAATGGAAAAATGTATTAAACTATGTGATTAATACATTGAAAAACAATAAAACAAGATTCTAATTGAATTTTTTTCCTTAAACGTCTAAACATCTGGCATTCCTCGTATCAATACCATAAATTTAGTAAATAAACTAAAGCTTAAATAGTATTCGATTACCTACTTGTAAGGAAATTTATAGTCTTGGAACACTGTACTCATGAGAAACCAATAAATAAATCAATTCTATTTATTTCTACCAAATTCAATTTCGTATAACGTTCACGTAATGATTCGTCTCGATTCAGAAGCTCTTGAAAAAGTTCTACGAAAATCGTAGTTATAAATTATGATGACCCATGACATGATGATGATGGGTATTCAATAGCTTTCAAAGTCATATCGTATCGTATCATCAAAACGTATTTTTTTGATTACTTTCATAATTTTTTTTATTACAAACAAGCAAGCGACCGTTATGGTAAGTGGCATCCGCGCACATGGACTTATTAATCGTAGCTGTTTTGTTTAATAATAGTCATTGTGGTTATTCTATCGACTAATGATGCGTTGCTGACCGTAAGATTAAGTTGAAATTGCCTTTGTCCCAGTAGTTGCACTGACTGTTCTGTCCCTTTGACCTTTATTGCGGCGGTCGAAATAGGAAGGACTGTAGTACCGCTCCAGATGAGATCTTAACAAAGTCTCTAACCACTAGAGTTATTTTCAGATTGCTATTATCGTATATTATTTAGTTTATCGATAAACCGACCAAAATAGAAACAAATCTGATTTTCCCTAAGCTGTGTAAATTTTAGATTTATTTTCAGCATTTGCTACACTGACAAAGTGTTTTAAAAAGTAACTGTTACTTTTCATTGACTGGTTTTTATAGATACAATTTCTATTCCATCCTAAAAGCTGACATAACCGAAACCTGGTGTAGAGGTTGGGAAGCCAGCACCTCAACCACTACGCAACAAATAAACGCTTCTGCCTTCTTATAATCTGATATATTGATTTTCCCTTTTCATATGATACACGATAAAACGTGTGAATGGGAACGTTTAAAAACCTTCCCATGTATACACATCTTAATCGTAAATTAGATCTCTGTGAAACACAAACACTCAACAATAATAGGCTTAAGATCGCTTGGCTGCTTTTTGTAACTTAATTTGGGTTTGAATAAATTATCCTAATATTACGAGGGTTTGTTTAAATTTAGACTTGTGGAAATATTTGTTTTGCAAATATTTCCACAAGTCATGTTTTGGAAAGACTTGCATTTATTTAGTTTCAATCGGTAATTACATTTAAGTACTACTAATCAGGAGTACGAATAACTACATTTTTGCTACTTTAATGGAATTAATGAGTATAATTTTCAGCTTAGCTAACTTGTAGGTATTATAATGGACGAGTACTATTGTACTACAATATAGTACTATAATTGTATATTAGGTCTTTACCTATGAAATTGCCGTTTTTCACGAAATAAATGAAGCGTAATTTTTTTATATATTTTTTATTTCTATCAATCAAAATAATCACCCATGCAATCAATGCATCTTTGCCAATGCATCTTTGGAAGCCTATTGATGCCTTTCTTGAAGAAATAAGCTGGACGGGGGGCAACAAATTCTTCAAAGGCATTTTGTACTGCCTCTCGGGTATTGAATTTTTTTTCCGCCAAGAAGTCATCCAAATTCTGGAAAAAGTAGAAGTCTGTAGGCGCAAGGTCTGGTGAGTACGGCGGATGACGGAGAACTTCCAACCCCAACTCTTGTAGCTTGGAGACCGTCTGCTGTGCAGTATGAGGTCGCGCGTTGTCGTGCAGGAGCAGTGGAGCCGAACGATTGACCAAAGCTGGTTGGAGACGTGCGAGCTTCTCCATCATTGTGTTCAGTTCTTCACAGTACACATCTGCAGTAATGCTTGTCCCGTTTGGCAAGAAGCTGTGATGAATTACACCCACGTTAGACCACCAAACAGTGACCATCACTTTTCTAGGGGTAAGTTTTCGTTTAGGGCATTGTTTGGGTGCTGAACCAGGGTCCAACCAACTTGCTGAGCGCTTACGATTGTCAAACAGGATCGATTTCTCGTCACAAGTAACAATGCGGTTCAGAATTCCTTCATTTGTATGCCTGCTGAGCAGTGCAAGGCACGTCTCCACGCGTACTTCGCGCTGGCGGTCATTGAGTTCGTGGGGTACCCATTTGTCAAGCTTTTTTACCTTGCCAATTTGACGCAAATGGACCAATATTGTTTTGATGCTAACGTCGAAAGCTGCTGCTAATTCAGCCGTGGATTGAGTTTCATCAGCTTCCACAATTGCCTTTAATTCGTCATTGTCGACCAAAGTTTTCGGACGACCACGGGGTTCATTTTTCAGGTCAAAATTTCCAGAACGGAAGCGGGTAAACCAATAACGGGTGGTGCGTTCGTTTGTAGTGTTCGCTCCGTAAACGTCGTTGATGTTGCGTGCCGCTTGTGCCGCTTTGCTGCCACGACGGTACTCATACTCCATAATTACTCGAATTTTTAACTTATCCATGATGACGAAAAATGTTCGAATGCGTTGAAAACAAAACACTAACTATTAAACAAATGACGATTTTAGAAAAAGAATTCCATGTTTGTCAAATAAAATTAATTTGAAATTAGAATTATCAAACAAAAAAAAAATATTTTCATTTGAAATGGCCAGTACGGCAAAACGGCAGTTTCATAGGTAAAGACCTATTATTAACAGATCCTATTTGTTTTATAATATATACATAAACTCTCATAATTTGTTAAATGCTTATTAAAAATGTGTTTAAATTACAAGTGTATAAGTTTAAATTATAAAAATAGAAAACTAGAGGAAAAAGAATTGTTTCAAGAATTTGTAATTTTTCCACTGTGAACAACCTCATCACCGGTAAAGTAAGTTAAAGAAAAACAACAGCCTGTGTAATTTATATATATATAATAAACTGTGTAATTTATAAATGTATAATAAACACAAAGGCAATTTCTTTTTAAGCTTACGGTCGGCAATGCATAGTGATAGTTAATTAATCATTACAGAATTACTCAATTATATCTACGATTAATAATGTTTATGGGCACGGATGCAACCCATTCGTTACTATCAGGTGAATCGCGTGCTCATTTGTCGTCTATGACAAAGTAAAAAATTAAATTTTAACAAACCATTTTGAACTATATGGGAATGAAACTGTACATAATTCGAAATATACGTATTGGTTAAAAATAATCATATACTTAGAAATTAATTTACCATTTACGTGAATCTACCAAGGTATTTGTATCTGCAATTCAACCTTTCTAAACTTTGCTAGAAAGTTTTGAAAAAACAGGGATTTTGGTAATATGCCCATAATGTCATGCCCAGGTCAACGGCCATGCACCCTTGGCATCTTTATATATTTTAAATCTTTTATTAAATCGCTTAACGTGTCATGTATTGTTTTTAAAAAATAGTTCAAAGCTATGTTTATTTGGTAGTGTCCTGGTACCAACAACAGACGAACCCAAAAACTACCATTAGTCGTATAATGGCTCTGAATAAAATTCAGTCAAATATTTTAATTTGTATAATAAAAGATGTAAGAAATAATAAAAATTATTTTGCGCTAGTTGTGAATAGTTAGCTTTACTGTCAACGGGAAGCTTATATAAGAATTATCATTTAAGACTTCTTACAGGTGTAATATGGATGTAATATATGGTGAATGTATGAGGTTTTTGCAAAAAAAAAAGAAAACGTTACGTTCTATCATGGCACGTGATGATTTTGAATATATTTGCTTCAACTTAACAAACAGGAAATTATCATTTTTACACAGATTAAAAGGAAACCTTGTAATCCTTTGCACAACACTTCATAAATTTTCGGGCAGCACTTGATTACAAGAATCCTTTAGTAATTCGAGCATCTAGTTGCGAGAGATAAACTGTTACATACAATAATTGCATTGGCTTGTATTAAAAATCATATCTGTGTGTATACATTACTAAATTAAACAAGTCGATACTTGTTTTTAAACGATACTCATTTTTAGTTATAAAAACCTGCAAAATGGAATGTATAGTTTACAAAACAATTTTGTGTTGTTTTTTTTATTTAATAATAATAATCGGAACAATAGAAATTGCACCATTTTTATTCGACAGCTCAAAAACGATAATATGTACTAGATACCAATTAAAATGTCAATAATCAAAAAGATGATCGAACTGACAAGTTGCAGCAATCACTTGTTCAATGTGTCAAAAAATAAGCTATAGCTTTTTGTACTAAGCTGTATACTATTTCCATTTCTTTATTTTCTCGATGACAGCTACTGTGAAAACTTGTGCGAGCGTTTTTTTTTACATTATGTATGCATTATTTTATAAAAATATGACGTTTTTTTTTTTTTGTTCCCCTCGCGCGGGAAGGGCAGGAGGATAAAAATGCCCTGACGCATACTCTGGCGCGATTCCAAAGTTATGTGGGACTCGTCCCGACGCCTACCAGGACCATACCCACTAAAAACCCCCTGTCGGCTCGTGCATTTTTGCCACTCAGCCTTCATCTGAGCGACGGCCAATTGGAGAAAGAGGCCGAGCTAGCGGGGCCCAGAAGGGGTCACCCGCTGGGATTACATAGCACTGAAGGTGCTCAAAGCACTGAAGGTGAATACGTAGCACTGAAGGTGCTCAAAATGAAATCAAAAATTAAAACAAAAATTAAAAAATTGCAAAATAAAATTGAATTAACTCGCATTTACGTTAGAATGAGGATTTACGTTAGGATTAGAATTTACGTTAGAATTAGAATTTGCGGCCAGAAGGGCCTCGAGATCGCGTGACAGTCTGGTGGATGAGTACGCTTGCGCATTTCTAGGCCTAGCGACTTTGAACTTCGAGTCTAACACAGGAGTAGTATATGAGACAGAATCACGAACTAGAGGATTGGGATGGGTTTCGGAGCGTTTGAAAAACGCTTCAGAGAGTGTTTTGAGATGTTGTTGCACTGTAGGCAGTTCAAGATCTCTATGCAAGTCCGCGTTACGCACGTACCACGGTGCGCCTGTGGCCCGGCGGCAAAAGAGGTTTTGAACTACCTGCAGTTTGTGCAGGAGGGAGGGTTTGGCGTGGGCAAAGATTGGCGAGGCATACGTCATGACGGGTCTAACGCAGACCTTGTAAAGTGTACGTTTGTTTCTGAAGGACATTTTACTTTTTCTACCTAACATGCTATTTAGGCGGACTAAATAGTGACGAGCGAGTTTCGAAACTCTTTCAACGTGTGGCTTGAAAGAAAGCGTCGGATCTAATGTGACGCCTAAGTATTTAGTACTGCGCTTCCAGGGGATGGGAATGCCTAACATTCGAACGTGGGGATCGCCATCGGGACGACGGCGTTTGTGGTCGAAGCGCATCGCAGAACTCTTTTCAGGGTTCACATCGATGCGCCATTCTTGAAACCATGCACCAAGGGCGTTTACGGCCCTTTGGAGTCTGGTTACAAGGTGCCGAACACTGTGGCCCCTGGTATAGAGTGCGGTGTCGTCAGCAAAGAGGGCGAGTTCGACGCCTTTCGGCGGGATGGGAATGTCGTTGGTGTACACGGTGTACAGCAGAGGGGCGAGTACTGAGCCTTGAGGGACTCCAGCCTTTATGGGTAGAGGTGCAGAAAGCGTGCCTTCGTGTTTAAATCGAAACGTACGGTCTTTGAGAAACGACGCTATTAACCTGACTAGGCGATCCGGTAAGCCTATCTTGTAGAGTTTATAAACGAGACCGCTGTGCCAGACTTTATCGAAAGCCTTGGCTACGTCAAAGAAAACCGCGACTGTTTTATAACGACGCGGATAGAAACCGTCAAGTATATACTCGACGATTCGGTGGACTTGCTGAGGGCAGGAGTGTTTAGCGCGAAAGCCGAACTGATGGGGAATAATGAGAGGATCGCCATCCGTTGGAAACAGATGGTTCCGCATTCGAGAAAGTATGACTCTCTCGAGAAGTTTAGACATTGCCTTGAGGAGGCTGATGGGTCTGTGATTAGCCGGGACGTTCAGAGGTTTGCCCGGCTTGGGAATGCCTATGACTGTCGCTTCTTTCCAAGCTTTTGGAAAGTAGCTATGGTCGAAGCAGGCATTGAAAATGATAGCTAACAAGGTAAGCAACTGTTGAGGTAGGTGCTTAAGTGCGTGGTTGGAAATTCAATCCGCACCCGGAGCCTTTTTGGACTTTTGATTTCTAATGAGAAGCAAGATTTCGTCATTAGAGACTGTGACAGGGTCGGCGATGATGGGGAGAGAGTCTCTGCGAAGGACTTCGTCCTCCACCGCCTGGATGTGTGAGGGATAAGCAGGTTGCGTGCTGGGCGAGCATTGTGCGGCAATGCTGTCGGCGAAGCATTCGGCTTTCTCTTCGACTTCGAAGGCAGTAGTGCCATCGGGACGAGTGAGAGGAGGAACGTGAGAGACGGTGTCTACGCGTAAGGCTCGGGCCATGCTATAGTACGCTTGGTGGGACGGAGAGATATTCGCCATGAGATCGTTCATCTGAGCGTCTCGGAGTTCCGCGAGGCAAGACCTAACTTTACGTTGAAGCTGATTCGCAGCTGTTCTATAGGCGGGCGTGGGATATTTCTTGGCTCTCCGGAGAGCCGCGTTTTTAGCTTTAATAAGATTGCTAACGGCCAAGGGAAGCGTGGGTTTGCCTTGCTTAGCAACCTTTTCGTTGTCATTTATGGCTGAGTTGATAGCATCAGTGAGAGAATTTACTAATGAATCGATTTTATCCGGGCTATCTAATTGTTCGGGAGAGATCGCGAGTGGAGAGTTCGGAGCCTCTAAGGCTGAAACTAACGTATTTTTAAAACCTTTCCAGTTGGTAAAGGTCTTAGGAGATGAGGCGTTATCGTTCGGCGGTCCTAGCACGAGGGAAACGGGGCGATGGTCGGAGCCTAGGTCATCGAGCGGTCCGATAGACCTTAGATCAAGATTGATTCGCTTGATAATTGCAAAGTCGAGGATGTCAGGAGAGTAGGACGGGTTGTTGGGATAGTGAGTGGGAGTGATGGGGGATATGACGTCTAGGTCAAGGGAGTTAGTGATGTCGAGGAGAGCAATACCGCTGGTGTTAGTCGATAGGCACGTCCAGTCAGTATGTTTGGAGTTAAAGTCTCCGAACGTAATGACTGAATGGCCGAGGGCGAGAATGGCCTCAAAGTCGCTGCGGATTGGTCTGGTACCACTAGGTATGTGGATTGAAGCTATGATGATGGTCGGATGACCAGTCATAGCCAATCTACACACCGTGGCCTCCATGTTGAGGAGAGGAGGGGTAGGGAGAGGACAGCAGTGGAAGCCTCTTTTGAAATATATAGCGGTGCCGCCGAAACCGTCGGAGTTGGGCCTATCGTTACGAATAAACGCGTACTTAGGTATAGCGAATCCCCTGGAGCGGTTTGGAGTAAGCCATGTCTCCTGGAGAAGGAATAAGTCAGGTTCTTTGTTCTGAAGGAACAGTTTGATTTCGGGAAGGTTGGTGTTAAGGCTACGAGCGTTAAAAGATACTAGGGATAAGCCCTTGGGTTTAATACGACTGGACGCGGGATTCGCGGGTCTAGACATTATAATTTATTATTTACGAATTTATAAAAGAATTTACAACGAACTTAGGAGCGAGTGATGCTCGGCTAACGCGAATAAACGCTCTTGAGGAGAGCGGGCGGCTCGCAGTTTGCGTGCGAGCACGGAAATTTCGTTAATATCGACGTTTTGAATAACGTCGAATACGGTCTTCATGTCCTCAGCCAACGACGACTGAGGTGCGGATGACGGAGAAGGACGCGGCCCTACGGGAGCTACGGGAGCTGGGATGGGTCGGGAAGGTGCAGGCGGGACGGCCGGACGCTGCCTCCAAGACAGAGCCGGAGTAGGTGTCGGCTGAACGGGCTTTGCTTCCGGGGGACCCCGGTTGCGCAGCGGCGGGAAGTTGGCAGGAGTGAGCGGCGGCGCCGGTTTAGGCGCGACCCTCTTGGTGGTGGAGCGCGGAGCGCGCGGGCAACCCCTGTAGTTAGCTGTGTGGCCGGACTGGCCGCACAGCACGCAGGCAAAGGGGGAAGTGGATTCGGGAGTGCGAGTGCACTCCTTAGTGAAGTGAGGATCCAGGCACTTTACGCACCTGGGGGGAGCTGAACAGTTAGCCGCTGCGTGGCCAGAGCTGGCAGCGGTGGCACTGCCCAGGGTGACCACGGGGGTTGGGACGCTCGACGGAGATATTTGAGAGTCCGCAAATTGTGCGAGCCTCTCTAAAGATCTCCCTCGGGTTGGGAGTATTTGAAAGGATTACTAAAGCTAAAGGAAAACGCCTACCGCGGTTGGAGTGCATCTTGTGCACTGCTGTGACCGGGAAACCCTGGGACTTAAGGTCCTCGAGAATATCTTCGTTGCTGAGTTCGAACGGGACGCCCCGTAGTACTGCGCGGATCTTACGCTCCTCCGGGAGGGCGTAGGTGTGATACGCGATTTGGTTTAATCCGAGTAACCTGGTAAACGCGCGGAAGTCGTCGACGGTCGCTACTTGAATCTTGATTGTATCGCCAGCGTTGGCGGCTTTTAAGTAATTAATTTTGTGCACTTTGCACAAGTTTGAAACCGCGGTCCAGCGCGCTTTTTCACGCAGGAAGACGGGCGGAGGGAGCTGAGGCTTCGGCGGGACGGGAGCGCAGCGCGTCGCTGGCTTCGATGTGACCGACGGAGACGCGGTTACTTCGAGCGATTTTAACGGCGCGGGGGCTGGTGTTGAAGACACCGGGGTTGGCTCAGGTGTTGAAGACACCGCGGCTTTTTTCGAACGCTTCTTAGAGCGTTTGGTAACTAATTGGAAGGCGGGCTCAGGAGAGCCGGTTAAGGTGGCGGCGACCGACGAAGCTTCGGACGCGGCGGAGTCTGAATCGCTCCCGGGAGCGGTACGCTTCCTGCGAGATGATCGCGTGGATGAGACCGACGCGCAGTCCATATCGGATGGAACGGGAGACGCGGGAGAGCTATAGACCTGAAGGGTCTGGACATTAGAGGCCTGAGGGGCCGGGGTTGAGGCCTGAGGGGCCGGGGACGCAATAGATGCCTGTAAGGCCTGCGTTAGTGCGTCAGCGGGTATGCTTACGCCGGACGCAGCGAGCGCCTGGGCGAACGACTTAAGAATATTAACAAGGTCCATTGGAGGACTTGGAATTACAATATGTTATATATATAATGTATGCCTATAATATAAAACAAATGCCTAGGATTCCTAAATAAAAACCTAGCGAACCCTAGCGGCAAACCTCCCTACCAGCGGTAGGGGGGCTGGGGAGAATAACTTAAAACTAACCGTAGTACGCCGAAGGCCGCTACCTAGAAACCTAAAAAGGGTACGTAGGTAAAGAGTTGACCGCGTTAGGGTCAACCTTTACCGACAGAAAGGACAAATACACACGAAAACACACAAATATGATAAAAATAAATATGAAAATAGGAGAAAAATAAATAAAATAGAGAAGAGAAATAAATAAAAATAAAAAGGACTGGTTCAGTACAAATTCGTTGTCACCGTTAAGTATCCTTTGCACTGAAACCAGACTACTTACGCTGGGCACAACACTGCACTCAGCACAAGCACAACACTACTTAGCACAGCACTTTGAAGACTAAGGGGCTTAGTCGCAAAGAAAAATCGCACTTCGAAAGCACTCAGACGGAGTAGAAAAACCTTGCAAACCGTAGCACGGAACCAACACGCTATACTGTGACGTCAGTAGACTGAGCGCCACGGAATATCGGGAGGGAACCGACCAACGGAGAACTGGGTCTTGCACGTCCGCACTGGGCGGCGATCGGAGCGTATATGACGTTTACCCACGTACAAGGTTATATAATACCAGAGTTGGAGAAACTGATAAGGATGGAGCTATATCGATAAACGTAACACGATAACAGACTCGATATTATTTTACAAAATGTAAGAAACTAAACTACTGCCAGACAGTTTTGTACAAATTTATTAACTAATATTATATTTCATTACAAGAAGTTACACGTATTTATTCTTGATTGATAATGCTAACCTTTTTAAAACTTTCGAAGCTGTTGTAAAATAAGTAGGTATAGGTAGGTACTTGACAATGAAACGAAATAATTATAACGAGAGGTAATCTTTATTTATTTATTTTAATCAAAATCTGATAAATCGTCACTGTCACTCGATGAGCTCCCCAACATTTATTATAAGTTCCTGTACTTGTATATTATCGAATGCCACATGAATTTCCCAATCCGACGCTATAATGTTTTGGGTTCTTCTCACAATTTTTTCCCAGTTTTCGGCAGTTACTTCCGCACATGCATTTTTTAATAAATCTAACATCTGGTTTGCCGTAAAAGGGGGCTGGATATTGTTTCAAGCGGCGTTCCCTTTGATTTGTGCCCAGTGAGTGATAGTTCTATAGCATTGTACTGGCAATGATACGGCGGAAGTCGAAGAATCCAATGACCACATTCGGCAGCTAATTCGTCGATAACATATCTTTTAGGGTCAGGGCCAGTCAATTATCTCTTGTTTTTTATTTGCCTGCGTCGGCATTTTATCTATTTGTCTGGAGTGATATGTAGCGTTGTCCATAATAATTATGGACGGTTCTTCCAGAGATTGCACCGTTTCTTTCTTCGTTAATCTCCGCGTTCATTTCTTCGTGGTAGTCCACTGTTTTTTTTGGATTTAAAGGCCAGTAAAGCATCTGACACGAATCCTTTCGTAGACCCTGCATGGCATATGATAAGGCGTTCACCTTTTTCCATTGGCACTGAACTAGTGGAAGCGGCGGTGTCGTTAGTCCAGTTCTTAGACACTGTGTGGTATGCATTTAACCAAGTCTCGTCAGTGAAAATAACATTTGACCAATCTGATATATTTTTGGCTTCGCTCAAAAATTCGCAGCAATGTCGTGACGCTCCATCAATATTTTACGTTTGTCCGATTTTTATAAGAAAATCCAGTTTCTTTCAAAACTTAGCTTAATGACGATTTTTGGCCATGGAACAAACCATATTCACGTACAAAGTTTTTTAAGTGTTGGAATTTCTTTGCGCAAGTAATCGTCATATAAAACGTTGATAAAAGCGAGAGGCATTTAATGAAACCACATATACTATAAGTACCTACTGTTAATCCGAAACTATTAAAAAAAGTTTACGAGAAGTGTACGAAAAAATGTTTTTCAAAGAACTTAAATAGCTTAATAATTTAGTTAAAATGTAAACATCCTTTGTTGAGTAGCCTGCCGCCACCTGCGTAACAAATTGGCAACGTAGCATTTGAATAACATAGCGCGTGCGGCGGCGGGCTCACCGGCTCGCACACCTACCTACACAGCGGAGCGCCCGGGTTCGATGTGGACGATAACGTAAACATGTGTTGTAGGTAACGTTGGAAGGTATGATCAATGAAAATAATAAACAAAAAGAATTAATTGTAACACTTACACATTAAATCTTCAATTGTTCGAAATGTCCGCCGTTTGCAATGGTACACAATTTTAACGACGTATAATATTGTTATTTAATCGTGCAATAAGGTCACTGTTTGTTGTTAAACTTTTAAACTTATTAAACGCTAAAATAGTCCGGTTTTTAAGTTCCTCCACGGTATTCACGTCTGTCGCGTACACTTCACTTTTCACAAACCCCCAGATAAAAAAATCCATTGGAGTGAGATCCGGGGACCGTGGTAGCCATAGTACTGGTCCAAATCGACCAATCCACTGCTGTCCAAACATTTCGGTAAGAGCTCTCTGGAAGACATCACTGAATGTGAAATGAAATGAAATGAAATGAAATATTTATTTCTCAACATTGACAATTACTTGTTCTTACTGACGTCAAATAAAACATGATTCTACCACCAGTTCGAAAAAACCTTCGTGAAGAAGAACTGGCAAGAAACTTCACGGGTATATTTTTTTCAAAATAAATTTACAGAGTCTCTTTATGTCTATACAAAATTATTCTTTTCTGCAGCTGTTAGCTCGGCAAGTCTCCCTCCCCCCAAGTATCCAAACGACGAACACCCTCAAACGGCACCCGTTCACGAGTTAACGCGGGATCCAGCCATCGCCCTCCTTAACCATATTAGAGGGAAGTGAGCGACCCGTCACCCGACGCTACCATAAGAAGACGTACTTTAGTGACAATGACGCTTTAGATATTCATCGGGACGAAGAACTCATCGAACATACAGACACATTACACATGCTTTGTTACAAATACGAGTACAATCCTGTTAATGAGGGGATTATACCTAAGGGCTTTTATCATCCAAATAATCGGATAGTTTATAACATGCTCTAGCACACAACTTCTCCTTTATAGTTTCTTTGAATTTCCAATAGGAAGACCTTGGATATCCTCAGGAACCTTATTATAAAAGCGTATACATTGACCCATGAATGAGTTAGTGACTTTATGAAGCCTACTATTATGAGCTGCCAGCATATTTCTTCCTCTTGTGTTAACATTGTGCAGATCTTTTTTTCTTTTGAACAAGGTTATGTTCTTTTTAACATACATTAAATTTTCTAAAATATATTGTGAATGGAAGGTAAGAATATTTATTTCCTTAAATTTACTTCTAAATAACACCCTTGGACCGAGCTGATAGATTGCGCGAACAGCCCTTTTCTGCAAAATAAATATAGTGTCGGTGTGGTGTAGCATGTGGAGGATCTTCGTCCAATTGGTACCACAAATGCCGATAATTGGCTAAGGGTAGTTCTTCGGTATATTTAGCAACGGGACTGGATAATATCTCCAAAAATTTTACCATGTTAAGGGTGCCGTCAATAAAAACATGGCCAATAATCTGGTCCCTGTGTATACCAGCCCACACATTAACAGAGAAGCGGTACTGATGCTCTGACTCCCGAATCATGCGTGGATTTTGAATACTCCAGTATCTGAGATTTTGTTGGCTCCATATGCCATTGCGTGTAAATGTTCTCTCGTCGGTCCACATGACATTTAATAAAAATTTCATGTCGTCAGTAACTTTGTCAAGTATCCACTGGCAGTGAGTACGCCTGACTGGCAAATCCCTTCTTAAAAGTGCTAGAACTTTTTTAAATTTGTACGTTTATTCCTTTTTAAAATGTTATGTACGGTGGGGTTGCGGTCAAAATAGTCATGAATCTGTTGCTCGCGCGCAGTAGGTATCTGCTGCGGTGGGACTCCCTCCTGATGCGCTGCTAATGGTTTGTTTTCCCGTGCCCGTTGTACCGCCAATACAATGGTGCGAGCGTTCCTAGGGCACGCGCGGCTGTCAGTCATGTCAGTGTATTCTGACGCCGTGTATGTAGCACGAGGCATTGTGGATGTCTTAAGTACTTACAAAATAATTAAAACTACTCACAAAACTAAACCGAAAATACTCAGTTATGTGTCTTATCACAATAAAAACTTAACATCTGTAAATGGGACGCGTGAGCAACAATAATCCGTGCTGAATTGCGCAACTTGCACCCCGGATTCAACGCGTCTTCGCACTAAACAAAGTAAAAATTGTGCTCTTGACCTAATTAGCCGAGCCGCCGCCGGCGCCATAGCAACATACTGATCTATTTCTATTTCTGTTACGCTTATTACATTAGAGTGAGATAACCGTGATCTGTACGGTTGAACTTACGATGCGAACTGGCAACTTCGCATCGCTCACATGAATTTTGTCGTTTGGATAGCTACGTATGCCTATAGTACAAATTACGATCAGGTGATCGGGAAGATACAGAGTGTTTAAATGAGGCTAAGTAAAAACTAAAAAACATTCCTGTGACTAAACTATGGCTTACATTGATCTGATTTTTGTTGTGTAGCCTGGTAATGATACACAGAATATGTGGTTTCATTTAATGCCTCTCGCTTTTATCAACGTTGTATATGACGGCGAATAGTATCAGCGTTGAAGTTGTCAACCGATGTCACATGATGCGGTTGGAGTTTTTTCTTCGGCGCACGAAGCCTTTTTTCATGCATGCCGCTTGTACCGTAAGCTTCGGTAGTAATTTTTGAAACAGTAGGTCTACTAATTCCTAATGCGGCCGCAACACGCTCTCGCATTTGCGACAGTGGTAATAGCGGGCCACCATCTTGATACTCTGCTTCAAAGTAATTACGAACCTTGATCACCAGTTCTCTCACCTGCCTTTTCAGAATAGATCCTTTCGGCATTTTGATATTTGACAGCTGGGCAGCAATCAACACGGAGGAACACACAATACACAACGTTACGTATGGATAATGTGAAAAAACTTAGCGCACAGAAATGTAGTGACTAGCACGACCGTCTTGTTGCGAGTGACAGATTAAAACAAACACTAAATGGCGGTGGGCCATTGAGTGTTCCCACCTTGTAAAAATATATTTTAATGTTTTTGTTGTATTTGTCTTTGTTTAAAATATAATAAATATATGCAATAAATATCATTACTTATTTGTTCACAACACTACATTATATCAAATTAGAACTGTCATCGAGAAAATAAAGAAATGGAAAAAGTATAGCGCACAGTATAGTATTCAAGTTTTAAACCAAATATATTTTAGTACTATAATTAATATACAATAAAAAAACTTACTTGTAAAACCCGTAACCGTAGTACCAAGGCTAACGGGTATATAAGACCGCGATGGAAAATAGTGGCGTCTCGCCCTCCCGTCAGAGGTGCCGCAGATTCTTTGCGGCGGCCGAGGGCAGCCTGGGAAATTGAATAAATTGAAAAATTGACGTAAGTTTTGGAAAATACAAGTTTTTTTTGTAACGTTGTCATAGCCCTCAGACAGATGGTAAGTGGTTTGCGTGCCTATAGGTATCATTAATCGTAGATGTTATTCATTGTATTGTTATTTATTGTTTATTGACGACCCACAATAAATTATCGAAATGCTCCTTTTTAAATTCAACTGCCGACGCGGTGCTCGATCTTACTAACCACATAATCCAGAAACTTGACGAAGGTAATCGGACTATGGGAATTTTCCTAGACATCTCTAAAGCTTTCGATACAGTTTCCATTCCTACCCTATTAAATAAACTTGAAAATTTAGGTACAAGTGGAACCAAACATAAACTTTTTACAGTTTACCTACACGATCGTTCGCAACGTGTTCAAATAGGAAATATCCTAAGTTCTGACCAAGTTAACACTGAATATGGAATTCCTCAAGGAAGTACTTTAGTAACTGTTTGAGGCCATCGCGGTTATTTTCACTATAATTCAATGAATTTACGGGATTCTTTACCACGATTTTTAATTTTTATTTCACGCGTCCAAAATTTTGATGCTGTTGCTGCAATGCTGCAACCACCATGATCGTGGGCTGGCAGATGTAGGTAGGTAGCGAAGACAAGAAGACAGAGGCAGATAAATCGATCTACCCTCTTTCTGGTTCGTTTTGATCTACTACTACTGGAACTCACATTATTGTCGTTTTTGCAATACACGCTCACAGTATCACTGGGTTTTTGACCGGACACACCACGATTGTTATTTTTCGTTTCATGAATATCCTAATAATTGGGTTCCACGTACTAGATATATGTATAGTATGTAGATATATTTATCTTATATAATATTATATTAATAACTTAAGCTACGCGGATGATATGGTGTTGCTGGGACCAACGGCCGGCTCGATTAGGACACTATTAAATATATGTGAGGAGTACGCAAGTTCACATGGGCTTGTTTACAATTGTAAAAAGAGTGAGTATATAATCTTTGGAGTCTGGCGAAAGCCTATCAAGTACGAGCCCATCATATTACTCAATAACTCACCCTTAAAGCGAGTATCGAATTTTAAATATCTAGGCCACTACCTAACAGGAGACCTTAACGATCGTGCCGATATTGAGACAGAGCGTAGAGCTTTGGCGGCGAGGTGCAACATGCTGGCACAGAGGTTTGCCCAGTGTAGTTTTGAAGGCAAAATTACACTTTTCAAAGCTTTTTGTCAATCGTTTTACACGGCAGGCTTGTGAGTGCAATATAATAACGGGCTAAGAATGTTGTTGGGTTTACATCGGAGCTGTAGCGCTTCTAAAGTTCGCGTTGGCCGCAGCAGATGACGTTTTCGCCATTATTCGTAAAAAAAATGCATCTTTAATGTACAGAATGCGCTCCAGTTCCAACAGCCTGCTCAAATTGTTTTCTTCCAAATTGGAGCTTCATGTATGGAAGCAATTTATGTCAATCTTGGTGTAACTGTGATGTATGATTTCTATTGTAATTTAAATTTCATTTTGATTTTATTTTAATTTTACCTTGATTTTTATATTACGTGCACCAAATTTTTAATTTCTTAAATTTTAAAAAAATTATTTATTTTGAAATTTGTTATGATAGGTGACATTAACAATAAGTGATAGTTTAATTATGATTTGTTGAACTGTATTAATTTCACTTAGACATTGAACGACTTTGTAACATTATTTGAATTTATAACTATTTTAACTTTTAATATAAATTGTGTTACTAACATAGTGTTAAGAAGTTATTTTTAATACTAACAATTGGGCCAGGATGCCATAATAAATAAAAATTTATTATTTTTATTATATGTTCCTTAAGACGGCAAGAAATGGTCTTTTTCGCCTGGCCAATGTAGGAGCTGCCACAGCTGCAGTCAATTTTTTAAACTCCCTTCACCTCAAATGTAAAACACAACACGAGAACCAAACCAAATACACCTTAGGTGAAGCGACAGTCCTCCTTCGTGCCATACTCAAAAGGAGAAACAGATAAAACAGAAAGAATATTAAATAAATATTCTATCAACACGATTTTCACTCCTTAAAAGAAAATCAATCAATGTCTGCGCTCACCTAAAGATCACATACCGCTTGAGACACCGGCAAAATTTTAAAACACCGTAGCACCCTTAACTATAGCACACAAACGGCTAACAAAAGACGGCTTGATATCGTTTGTCCTCAAAGCACAAAAACTGCATTTTCTTCCGGATTTTACATCCAGATTAAACACCAATCTTGGCATATATCCTCTGACCTACAAAAACACTAAACGGATAATCCAAGCATCACTTTTAAGTATGTCCTACGAAGATACAGAGACATTATTAATAGTATTAAAATAAGATAATTAACGTCTCCAAAATATTTGAAAACTCCATTTGTATGTTGTATTTTTTATTTTTATTATTTCGTGTCGTATTAGTATTATGTAAACACATTTTATGTAATATTTACACTTTGCACATTTAATTGTTACTGTACCAACTAGTTTTAGAATTAATGTTTATTTAGAATATTCCACTTTATTTAATAATTTGTACCTAAAAAACTAAAAACGGGTAATTAGTAATTATTTAGTTTAGGTATTTGCCTAGTTATTGTTACTTATTGTGGTACACAATTATTGTGGTATTTATTGTTAATTTTTAGACATTTAATTCTAATTGATCATTAGGTAGTTTATCGTAGTAATACATTTTTTAATTCATATTGTATATTCTTAGACATAAGTTTTTCAGAAATAAATGTAATTATTATTATTATTATTAAAGATGCGTTGCTGACCTAAGGTTTAAGTTGGAATTGCCTCTGTTCTAGTAATTTGGCCATTCCTGTTTTTATCCGGAACACAACCACCTAAACGTGTTCTTATGAAGGTAAAAATGGAAAGGACTGTAGTACCGCCCCAGACGAGCTCATAACATAATAAACTCTATTGTCACTAAAAAGGTTAAACGTATGTACGCAACACGCATAAAAATTTACTAAAGTGAATCTTTTTAGGGTTCCGTAGCCAAATGGCAAAATACGGAACCCTTATAGATTCGTCATGTCTGTCTGTCTGTCCGTCCGTATGTCACAGCCACTTTTTTCCGAAATTTAACTGTTGAAACTTGGTAAGTAGATGTATTCTGTGAACCGCATTAAGATTTTACACAAAAATAGAGAAAAAAACAATACATTTTGGGGGTCCCCATACTTTTTTTTATCAAACCCATACGTGTTTGGATAGCTTTTCAAAAATGATATTTAGGTTTCTAATAGCATTTTTTTCTAAACGGAATTGTGTGCGCGAGAGACACTTCCAGAGTAGTAAAATGTGTGTCCCTCCCCTTGTAACTTCTAAAATAAGAGAATGATAAAACTAAAAAAAATATATGATGTACATTACCATGTGAACTTTCAACCAAAATTAGTTTAAACGAGATCTAGTAAGTAGTTTTTTTTAAAGTCAAAAATCGTAAACCGCAATTTACCTTTCATACAATTGATTAAGCAAGTAACATAACTTAACTTTT
This sequence comes from Marasmarcha lunaedactyla, assembly GCA_923062675.1. Classification (NCBI taxonomy): domain Eukaryota; kingdom Metazoa; phylum Arthropoda; class Insecta; order Lepidoptera; family Pterophoridae; genus Marasmarcha; species Marasmarcha lunaedactyla. Next base: position 7,481,423 of record OV281344.1, read on the forward strand.
ATGTTATGTTACTAGCTGCTTCGGAACCCTTCATGGGCGAATCCGACTCGCACTTGGCCGCGTTTTATTGTGGGTTTGTTACCATAGCAACGAGTGTTGAGGCTTCATTAAATTATACTCGCCTTGCTGTTATGTGGGTTTATCATATTTCGTTAAATAAAGATTATGAATGGAGAAAGTGAAAAACTTAATGGGCTACATTGCTGATGAATCCAATGATAAAGATGAGTTCTACATATGTTGTACTGTAGACAATTACAATTGTTAACTAGAGGTTTTTGCGTGGTTTCACGTTTTATACAAGTTTTTCCAGATCCCATAGGAATTTCGGGATTAAACATATATAATAATAGAAAAAAATATGTTACTGCAATTGCCTGGATAATGTAACTTTATTATATAATGGTTTAAGAGTTTGTTAAAAATGGTTGTAAGTTTCAAAGGTATTTTATTATTCTAATATTGGTCAGAGAAATTAATATTCATTCTACATCCAACTAAATAAACAATAACAGTAGACTATAAAAATACCTAAAACCACAAACCGACATGTTCTACCGGGAACCAAGTTTAATTTATTTTTGAACAGTACAAGTTTTTATCAATGAAAAGTTCCTGCTTCGTGCTACTTTACGATATCCCCAAACAACGCATGCGCCCTTATTTTGTTTACACGTTTCTTCACAAAACCTCAAACAAACTGTCTATGAAGTCTGATAACCAATTTTCTTATGTTGGAGGTCTTTGAAAGTTTAGACAGTGAAGATGAACCGAAAAAGATCAAAGATGAAAGTGACTCTTCGGATAGCTATGATGAAGAAGAGATTAAACTTAAAGATAAAAGGGAAGGAGAAACTGTTATTGAAACAGGTAACCATTATTTTAATGAATTCTTTAGCAAACGGTGATTCACTGAACTTGTGACTGAAGGACTTACGACCGCAACCCGATCGAGTCCTTTTTATTTTAACGGGGTAAAGGCAATTCTTAGATATAGCCTTTTTGAAGTGAGTTGTGAAGTTGGTACGCATTGACGTCGAATAATTAAAGTTTACAATTTGTACTCACTCATCGACCACTTTCAATTCTTAATCCTAATAATAAAACAGCGAGGTGATAAATATATGGAGTAACCGTAATGTCCTATATAAATAAGTAGTTATGTATATCGACGAGGAAGAAGAGGAAGAACTTGGTTGTCTTCCTTTACTTATACAAAAATGCTAATAAAAGAAAGAGATAGTACTATTTTTGAATGTTGTCACTAAAATATCAATCATGTAGTGACGTCATAGCAGGTGGCTAGCGTGCCACAAATCGCCATTTATTGTTACATTACTGTCAAAAAAAGCTGTCAAAAGTGATGTTCCGGAGCTTTGATTATTTAACCAGATATCGATGATCATTATTAATATGCTTTTATTTTTCATACTTTCGATGTAAATGATAACAGGGGCTTACGCAGTAAATCATATCGAAACGGTATTTGCTTTGCTTGCCGTTGTGCGAGTATTTTTGAATCAAAAATGCGTGAAGAAAGAGGGAATTAAGCTTGCTTAGAATTGTTAATTTTGTTATTGAATATTAGTATATTATTGGTAGTTGTTTTGTCTGTTTATGAATCGTAATTATTGAAGACAAGCCAGACTTTAATTGATTGAACCGAAAACTTTGATGCTTGACCTTGAATAACTTTTTAAGCAAACATGGGATCTTTCGGTGTTTTATTTATAATAGTGTACCCCAGGTCTGTACCAAAATTCATCATGTTGGGAATTAATGCGAACTGACCGCTATTTTTCTGGCTAATTTGACGGGACTATATCAGGAATAAGAAAATAAACTGTATAGTTCTTTATTTTTTATATTAAAAGAATTATAATGAAAGTAAATAAACCATAAACTATGATTATTTTATTTACGTCAATCTCTCGCAAAAGTTCATTAAATTACAATATTATATTGCAAGTTCTATATTTAGTTTTAAAATATCGATAGTAGATGCGATACTCTCTGTGCAACACTAAAAATGGACGCCATTTTATGTTACATTTCAAGTTTAGGTATGCACGTTCTTTTCGTACTTAGGGCCTGTCCATTAGTTAGAGGTCAATGTAATAAAAACACTTTGCGACAAAAGTACCCTACATCCTTTGATTATTTGTCTCGTAAATAAATGCCAGTAAAATAAATCTAATTTTAATTCAAAAACAATTTATTTTTAATTTAATTTTTCCCTGAAAGAATAAAGTATGTTACCTATTTCTAATTTCTGTGCAGTATTTTATTTAAGATTAATTTACGTCACGGTAGTTATTCTTTGGAAAAAGGTTTTACCTGGAATGAATAAATCCACAGTTCTCTGTGGATTCGTGATAAAATATAATTTTTTTAAACTTGACATGACAGTTTAACCAAAATTAAGCTAGAAAATGATGCTACTTTACGACGCCGTATATAGGTTAACTGTAAGTCCAATAATTTTTCACATTTTTGTTAAAATAACCTTACTCGCTTTTACCCGCAACGTTTTATTAACAAAATATATTATTAAAAAGCAATATAACGACATGGTTTTTGAATTAAAATTAGATTTTTTTTTCATTTCATACCTAATTACCTACCCATTGAGTTAATACGCCTACGGTCACAAGCAACTCCTTTAACGCCATTTTGCTTCCATTTTAATTCAAAATACAAGAGTTGAAATACGCAGTTAGATCAACTTGCGAGATCAAATTTCAATATATATGTAGTTCTGTAACTCGTCATTGTGAGTATGGCCAAAATGTTTAACACCTATTCACTTAAGTTTCTAAAAACGTAAATAAACACTTACATTTTTATATTATTAAATGAAAATACGTGTTATTAAATGACGCTTTCAAATCACCTTATTTTATTTCTTGTTTATACTTCCTACACTTTGTAAAACCTTTTTTTGGTAAACTTTTTCTTATGTTATAAATTGACTAAGCTTTCAATGTGACTCATAATGTCATATTCTGTAATATGTTTATGAACTTGATAGTAAATAAAAATTCAATTTTTATTTTACTGGTACTAAATATACGTTTAACATTTTTTCAGTTGACATAGATCAGAAAGATATGACAGAACTGCGAAAGCCTCGTCGAAAACGTTTCGTTCCAAAGTATGATGTTGAAGGCGTATACAAAGTGGTACTTGGAGAGGAAACTCAACTCTATGTTGAAATCTTGGTTGGTGCACACGTGAGTGGTCAATATCCATGGAAGTTTGTGCTCAAAGAAAAAATATTAGAAAACATTATATCAGGAGGTGAACTCTCAGAATTTTATAATTTGAGACAACAAATCGAAAAGTACCCTGAAAGTGAAATCTTAATGGGTTACATTGCTGATGAATCCAACGATGAAGATGAATTCTACATATGTTGTACTGTAGAAGCTAAAGACCATTGTAAGGAACAGTCAGACAAATTCATACATAGACAAGAAAAGAAATTGGATAAATCAATTAATAAAAAACCAAGGCCTTGGTTGTGCTTAGGAAGTGACGCAGAAATTAAGCACAATACAGCAGTGAATACAAGACCTTTAATGGAAATAGAAATTAAAGCTAAATTTCCTACCGTTTATCAGCCAGAAAGATTTATTGTGCGAGATGCTAATGATGTCCGCGATGGTTATATAGAATTAACGCCATACCGCCAAAAATTTAATAATGTCTTTATGAAGCGTATTGATTGTGCAGCTCAGATCGCTCCTGTTAAAGTAGATAGAGAAGCGCAAACAGATTTGAGATACCCCCAAAATATGTGGACACAATCTATAGCTGATGCTTTAGGTAGCATTACAGATACTGAAGGTGGTGGTGATACGAAAGGTGAAAAAGATTCCGTACAGGAAAAAGCTTCCTTAGTTTCTGATGATGACGACGAAGATGATGAAAAACCCGAGGATCTTATTGACTCAGACACAATTGAAAGGTATACCAAAGCTTTCAAGCGGATGAGGAGAAATTCATATATAAGCCTTATAAACGAATTTATGTCTAAGAATATTCCTATGATGAATTCTGTCGTTGAATTGAATACTGTAATGGACATTTACCGGGATGATTACTTAAAACTACAAACAAAAAAAACTGTAGGTATTGATAATTCAATGAAATTTGAAGAATACATTTGTTTTACAGATGTAAGAGCAAAAGATAAAGCCATATCAAGTGCTGTTTTCCATCCTATGTGGTCTGGGATAGTAGCAGTTTCTTATTCAGACGATTCACCGACATCGGTCAAAGTTGTAGGGCCTCGTGCTGATCCAGTTACTAGAGCTGTTTATGGACTAAATCCTGTTTTGGTTTGGAGCCATGTCGACAGTTTGCATCCTAAACTTCTACTAGAAGCACCACGTGAAGTTAAAACCCTAGAATTTTGTCCATTTAATGAAAATCTTTTGGTCGGTGGATGTATAAATGGCCAAATAATTATATGGGATCTTACAAATAAACTGGAAAATGTTGAAAAAATTGAAGTTTTAAGTGAGACCCGAGAACGTTATCGCATTGCTATGCAAGCACACATGGGTTGGATGAAGAATGTTCATGATCCCACTGTTGTACAAGCCACTGCATTAAGTAGCTTGATGACTAGCCATTATGCGTCTGTTAATGCTATTAAATGGCTGCCTTCTTCTTGTGAGATAACACCAACCGGTAAGCTAGAACCAAATCAGACAGGTTCTCCGACACTAATTTTTTTTACTGGTTCAGAAGATGGACATATATTGATTTGGTATATGAATATTGAAAATACTAGTTTCATTGAAGGAAAAAAGATGAAAAAGTCAAAACGAATTTTGAAACGTCCTTCAGGACTTTCAGTAAATGTTTCTCCGTATAAAGTTTTAGACCGAAACTTATCACCAATTTATAAAATAAACTTGGGTATAGCTGGACATCCTGAATTAATACCAGTAGCAGGGCTTGGGATGGCTCGTCCTACTATAAAATTAGTTTATGCACCTAGAGGTAACAAAACTGGCCGGAAATATTATACTTGTGAAGTAAATACTATTCCAACGGAACAAGATTTGTCTAAAATGATATACGTGGGGGCACAAAACGGAGAACTTTTAAGAGTTTCATGGGAAGGTCATGATTTTAATACAGGAGAAGTTGTCAATTCAGAGTACAGCGATATTGCTTATAGTTGCAGCTTACACGGCGGGAGTCTCACTTGTGTTCAAAAAAATCCATTTATACCTTCCCTAGCAGTAAGTACTGGTGGAAAAATATTTGCTTTATGGTCTGATAAATTAATTGGACGCCCTCTTCTATGGAAAAAACGACCTAATCCATTAATATCAATGGCATGGTCCCATGATAAGCCAAGTCTTTTCTTTATTGTTACAGCAAATGGAGATATAGAAGCATGGGATATTTTAATTAGAAGCGATCAGCCAATTACTGTCCAGACAGTTTCAGGGAACAAGTTAACATATGTAAGTGTACATACTGTTCCTGTTACCAAAAGCATAGTAGGTGTGAGTGACGAGAACGCATCTTTTCAAATGTTATTATGTCCACAAATTTTTATGAGTCATAATCCGGCCTATATACAAAAAGTAGAAAAAATGATTTCAAGAGAACTAAAAGTGATGCAATCTTTTCTCGCATGGCAAGAGCAATGGATTAAAAATAATCCTGAAGTCCTTCAAGAAATAAAAAGAAAAGAAGCAGCTTCCATGATAGAAAAAGAAGAAGAGCGACGTAGAATGCGAGAAGAAGAGGAAGCGAGATTGGAAGCCGAAGCTGAAGCTAGAAGAATTGCTAAAGAAAGAGTAATTGGACCTGAAGAAAAATGGCGAATGATAGTACAAAAACTCATTGAAAAAACGATTGCCGTAAAAAAAAGAATAAACAGAGCTCAGTTAATAGAGCAAGAGAAACCTCTCCGTGAGTTAGAGGCCCAAAGATTAGAAAAAGAAAAACGAATGTATGAAATAATGAAAAATCAACAAACAATTTTTAATAATACAGTTGCAATTCTATTTCCTGAAGCAATACAAAAAGAAGCCGCTGAAAGAAAAACATTACTTGGAGAAAATAAAGAATTACTCAAAAAGACGTACATTGAAAGTTACGAAAAATTAAAAAGGGAAGCTTGGATAATGATCAAAGAAAATCCTTATAAAACAGAATTTTCATGGAATGCTACGTTGGCTGAAGGAAAAGAACGGAGGCAAGCTTTGAATGCTCATGAAGCTTATGTTAGTATGCACAAATCGCGTTTAGATACAGAAGGTTACGAAAGTTCGGCAATAAAAAAAGTTGAGAAACCAAAGATACAAAATATAGTGGCCGACGAAGTTGACGATGAAAATCCAGAAGACGTGGAAATATAAGTTTTATATTCTTAAAACGTTCGTAAATTCAAAAAAGTTGTCGTGCACACCCGCTATTTGTTAATTATGAATCATTATTAGTAGTTTTAATAGTCAATTGTTAAAGGTTATCATACACACCGGCAATTTATTAATTTATTAATCATTATTATTAGTTTTAATAGTGCTTTATTTAAAAATATTTAACTTAATTTTGGTTTCTATATTTGGTTTCGTTGAAGATTGTGTTTATCATAAAATAATTCGAACATTAAAATTATTTCCACAAATTATATATTGGTTATAATCAATTAATAAAGTATCATTCTATGCAAACATTGGCTAGCAAGAACACTGGCCACCCTTTTGATTGCATGTCCATTTTATCTCAACACAAATATGTTTGTTTATTTTTATCTTTTTTATAACTAAATGTAAGAAATTACTGTTTGCTTATGTGAATTCAAAATTCTTAAAAGGTATACTTAAGGGTATTTTACAGATATGTTCAAAATGTACTTTTTAAAATACTTTCTAAAATAAAAACTAAGTTTCTCGCTATTAATAGATAATAAGCTTGTAAAGATGAATATTTAAAACGTAAAGCAGATTCTTAATTTTTTATATTCTATTATATCAGCCAGTAAGATTAATAGGGTATTTTCGCGGGGGTGCGATCGGATAGTTTATACATGTTTTTCTGGAATAATACACGATAGTCCTTATAATGTTACAAATGACAATTTTTTTTAACCGAGGATGTGGTGCAAGCAGCATGTCCATTATAGAACTTAGGTAATTTTTTCTCCCAATACCTACAGTTTGTTAACTTTAAGGACGTATCTTTATACGTTAGAGTACATTCGAAAACCTGTTTTGGTATCTCCATTCTCAATTTATGACAATATTTTCAAATTTACCTGCGTACGCTCCTGGTTTCTTGTTAAGTTTTGAAAAATTCAGCTTTTTAAGTGAAAGTAACGAACTAATCATCATTTTTTACCCAATTACGTGATGCAAAGAAGTGGTAATCTGTTAATCAGCCTATCTTCTATCTCTTACTCTATCTTCTTATATATAAAAATAAATCGCTTTATTCAGTCTCATTACGACTTGAGTTTTTTTTGTATCGTCTGTAATTGACCCGGCAAGGTTTAAATGTTAAAAACATATAGAAAATTTACAAGTAAAGTTGGGAATTCCGAAAATTGGAAAATTATTGTATGAAAATCTCAATAGAAAATAAAAGCCTGAACCGTCTAAGCGCGGGTACCGCAGGTGGGAAAGCGTAGGAATATAGTTTTAAATTTTGTTGTTTTTTGGGATCTGGATTTGAGCCCTGATCGACAATCTTTTAATTTGTTTTTAAAGTGTTTTTAAATAGCTTTTTAACTTGCACTTTTTTGATATTTTTATCATTTCTATTTGTTTTTTGGCGACATATTTTTTGCTGAAAGTTTATAAAAATCAGTTAAAATTATGTCCTTTAGCGTATAACCGTGTTGCCTGTTATTCCCTTATATTGCTATTTTGCAGAACGATTATGAACAAAATAAGAGTATATTATATAGTGATTGTATGTTATGTATATTGCTTTTCTATGATTAAACAAGCTTTTTCGTCCCGCAGTTTCAACCGCAAATAAATAACTTTCATACAAACTTTCAACCCACTTTTAGCTCTTCTTACCCTGTGAAATTTCAAAAAATTATTCTTTAGTGCTCACATACATAATTTGATAAACCTTTCCAGAAAATTGTATAATTCTAAGCCAATTAATTTTAGCTGTGCCATGTTAGCAAGTTTTTTTTTGTATACCTAAAAAGATGATTATTTTTTAACGATAATTGAACTTTCCTTCATTTTTTTACAGGCTTAATTTGCTACGACTAATTCAAAAAAGTTCGTCAAGTTCTTAATCGATGCAAAAGAGTTCTTCCATGTCTTAATTCTACCTGTTCTAATTTAAAAATAATAAAATTCGAAGTGAAAATAGAAATAATCTGTCACATGATGCGTCACAGTAATTTTAAAACATATAAAAACCATAATTTCATGCAATTTTATCATTATTTTCAAACAAAATTGCTCGCGGGAAACCTATCGCCGACGAATTACGAAAAATAATTATTGGTAGCCACAATATTTGAAAATCTTCTAACTAAATAGCCAAGGACTTATCCCGACCAAGATCGACAGTTCAGACCGTCACCGAACATCATAGGGAACCTTGAAAGAAGAACCTTGACACGCCTCTCCAAAAAAAGAAAAGGCTGAAATTCGCTAAAGATCATGAAAATTGAACTGCAGACCAGTGGCGTGAAATAATATGGAGTGATGAATTTAAATTTGAAGTGATGATCGGTGATGTAAGGAAAAAGATAATCAGAAATATAGATAAAGAATTCCATACCGATTGTATCAAAAGAAAAGTGAAGTTTTCTGAATCGGCAATGATATGGGGCTACATGTCAGCACAAGGTCTGGGTCGCCTACATCTTGTAGAAGGAACTGTTCATGCAGTAGAGTACCAAAACATTCTGTAAACAAGTCTCGTGCCCTCGATTTCAACGTTGAAACATCGTAATGGCTACAAGATGGTGCTTCCTGTCACACATCAAAGACAACCAAGGCTTGGTTTAACCGGAATCAGGTCCCTGCAATGGTGGCCATCAAATGGTCCAGACTTGTCACCGATTGAGACTCTATTGTGGAAAATGAATGAAATTCTGCGCAAGTATCCAGCAAGGTCTAAAAGCAATCAAAAGAAAAAAATTAAATCTGTCTGGGACTTAATAACTACACAACAATGTGAAGAATTGGTAGCAATGATGCCACGAAGGTGACGTCACTGAGTGGTAGACGAACTATTTTGTGCCGTTGAATGCGATGTACGAAGTTTATTGCGTAGATGGTTCCCGAAGAAATTATTATATTCGTATTTTATTAATAATAGATAAATATTTTGTTACTTTTAAATTGAAAATAAACTTAATTAAGTGTTAAAAACCACTGTGTATTTATTGAACTAATAAAGTTAAGTTTATTGATCTAAATTTTACTTCCAATATTAAACACTTTTAATATTCGACACAAGGCGTCACTTGACTCTATCTCGCTCACCAACTTTTATCTTTTTTATAACTAAATGTTAATGTTTACTTTTGTGAATTATAACTCTTAAAAAGGTATATATTTTACCAATATGTTCAAAATGTACTTTTCAAAATGCTTTCTGAAATAAAGACTTAGTTTCTTGCTTTTAATAGATAATAAGCTTGTAAAGATGAATATTTAAAATGTAAAGCAGATTCTTCATTTTTTGTATTCTGTTATATCAGCCAGTAAGACTTATAGGGCATTTTCGCGGAGGTGGGACCGGATTACCTGTTTTTCTGAAATAATACACGATAGTCCTTATAATGTTACAAATGACAATTTTTTTATCCGAGGATATGGTGCAAGAAGCATGTCCTTAATAGAACCTAGATAATTTTTTCTCCCAATACCTACAGTTTGTTAACTTTAAGGACGTATCTTAATACGTTAGAGTACATTCGAAAACAGGTTTTGGTATCTCCTTTTTCAAATAATGACAATATTTTTAAATTTACCCGCGTACGCTCCTGTTGTCCTGTTCAGTGACCTTCACCAGTGAAATTCACCTATTTTAGTGAAAGTAACGAACTAACATCAGTTTTTACCCAATTAAAGTGCGAATGTGTTAATCAGTCTATCTTCTCTCTCTTACTCTAACTTATCTATCTATCTAGAACAAATTTAAAGTCCCCGACTGACGGGAAAAGACATCCATAAAATTTGAATTATTTTTTCAAACAGAGCTTAGAACACTCTTCAATTCTAATTCTAGACCGGCTCAAATCCTCCCCATAATTGGGTTCCGACTGTTAAAGTTGATTTTTAGGCAGTTGGATAATTAAACATTTAAAATTATCTTAAAATAGATAAATAAGCACGAACTTAATGAGTATAAGTCTTACCACATTAAGCTCCTCCATGTCGTCCTCACAGTTGAACGAAGGCACGGAACATAGTTTTCGCTTCATATGTAGTATCTCTTTGCCTTCCACAGTATAAACCACCGGCAAGTGCGCATCTGAAACAGTAAATGGGAATTAACTTTAATAATTTTAAAGCGAATATCGCTCTGGGAAAATAGTGTGTCGTAGTAAAACCTATTTTTGTAAAGGGCTTGCAGTATTTCGTTACCACTTTAAGAAAAAGAAAAGGAACAGTTGTGAAATTATATAAACAAACTGGAGTCTGCGTTCGGCTACTTGTGGTTGAGGGCTCATTAATATATAAAGCCCCTTATTAATCACCCAAGATTAACTCCATGAGCATTAATGATATTTGCCATCAGGTAATGTTCTATTTTGATGGCTTTGATAGTGTATACAGGATCTTTAGTATATCTGATTAATTAAGCTTCAAAGTACGCTTAATTTGGAAATGCCTTTGTTAATGTTATTGCACCTTTTCTTTATCAATGCACGAATTTATTATAGCCATTGAAATACGAAGGATATTAAATCCACCTGAAATCTTTTAAAACTCAGAAACTAGTCGAAGTTTTGCAATAAAATTTGATGTGAATCTTAAGTTTTATATGCCAAGTCGAACAACAGGGGAAAAAGGCATTTTTGAGTTTAAATTTTTCTCATGGGAGGAATGCATACTAAAACTTTATAATAATAATAATAATTCTCTTTATTGAACACCATACAATTAGAAGAGGTAGTACAAATAGAAAGCATATGTATTTAGCATACATTTATTTATTTATATTAAATTAATACGTTCTAAGTTCCATAACTTGTACTGTTTCAATTACGTGCTATTATAACTTTTTTACAAATATTTACTGTTCATGCTACAAAGTTTTCATTACATTGTTTATTATACAAACTTATCCTTAGACTTGCATCATCAACCAAAAAATTGCTTTAACACCCTAAAGGTTTAAAGAAATCTACACATCACAAAATGATAAGATCTATATTTACTTAACTTTGTTAGCTTTACGTTACTAATGTATAACTAATAACAGTCTAATTTTAACTCAGACCTGACAATGTATGTACGTAATTCGTATGGCAACTGTAAATCACAACAAAATAACAAATCAATAATAAGCCTTATTTAATGAGGCTTATTAACAATTGCGGTGAAGCTTGGTAAATCACTTTCTTTGTCAACCATACAAACATAACCATATCACTTTTTAGTTAGTTGTAGTAGGCGGCGGTACAGTCCTTCCTATTTTGATCGCCATAACAGTCTCCTGACGACAGTTTTCTATCAAACAGTAATTAAAATGTATCATAAATAAACACACAATAAAACATTTGTCATTCATTTATTATGTAGTTGACAAAAGCGTAAAAAACTGTTTGTGTCTTAATTGACGTGAAGAATTATACCCGTAAACATCAATATTTTCACTTCGTAAAGTATTTCACAAAGTGTATTCCTTTTTTAATAAAACGTGATTGGCCTGCGGGCAATGGTCGATTCTTTATAAATAAGCTTTATTGTTTACAGATAGGTACATTTATATTACTCTTTATTTTTTAATAAATTGTAAAAGGTAAAAGTGCAATCATCGGAAATCATGTGGAAAGAAAAATATTTTATTGCCCTTGATTTAGCTCCTTCATTTATTACATTGATAGCTATATTTTTTTGTTTTAAGACTTGAGAATAATTTAAATTATCTTTTGATCTATTTATTTTGATAATTTAAATAATAATGGATCTTTTTGGAAATGATTCAAAATGATACAAATGAAACTTTTAGGGACAGTTAAAAAAAATTTTGATAATAGCTGTATGCCAACAAATCGTAACAAGTTCATAAAATTGTATGCCTAAATCTTAAAATTATTATTATATAAATTTTTATAAAAAGAATTAAATTTATTTTAATTGAATTATAAATTAAAATTATATAAAAATATTATGAAATCCCCAGACAACGGTTTTAACAGTATTCAACATACAAAAAGGTATAAAGAATATGAATCCAATTGAAATAAAATGACTGCGATTTATTCAACCGAAAGCTTATTTTCGAGCGTTGTTTTCAATTAAAACTCAGGTCGGTGAATAGGGAAAACTAGACTGCCTCTGGTCATTACCGTATTCGAAATAAACCTTGTAGAACTAGTGTTGGCTAATGCTGTTTTTGTTTTTATTTTGTACAGCGCGAGCTGAGAGTTGTAACGAGTGGGGTTGGTAAAATGTCAAAAATATTTGTTTGTGTGAATTTAATTTTAATTGAAGAATTGGTATAGGTATTGAATATATATAGGCTTTTGGCTTTTAAATTGGTATAGATTTATGTGTTTAGGCTAAGCCTACCTTTTTACTTGAAAAATATAGTTTTACCTCTATTAACATTGAAAGTATTAAAGGAGCATTAAAACCCAGGGCTACAGACTTAGTTTTGATACATCAGACAAATCATTTACTTCTTTATTTATTAAGGCGTAACATCCATTATACGAGTTTTAGACAAACATTTTAAAGTAAGAATTTAGTTAGTCCTTACAAGGACATAATAAAGACAAGTAAAGTTGATGTAACTACACGACTTGCATTCTAGTTGGCTTCCTTTCCATCAGGTGAATGATAATGAAAAAACAATGACAATCCGTGGGATAAAATAAGTATTCACGAGCATGATCATTTCAAGAGCATGTTTTTCTTAAAAATTTTCGCTATTTGGTGAAGCAAACTAAAAATGAAGCTCCAACCGGAATTTCAATACGGGGATGAGGGATGGTTAACATAAGACATCTAAATTTTAAACATAATACCATAAAACAAAATTTTGATCAATTTGTGCCGTTATATTTGTGTAAATGGGGCTCAATTTCATGAATAACTAAATCTATGTTGACCTTCCGTGTATTAGTTGTTTGTGATGTATCTGCATAGACAATCGTCGATCGTTGTTAAGTCACACGATCTTGGTGGCCAGTTGATGTCGCCACCATATGAGATAACGAACGATCTTGCCTTTCTTTGCCGTACAAACTTAATCGGCTTGTCTCAAATTTATGCTTTAAACGATCGACTGTGGACTCTGCAGGATGACTATTTAAGCCATAATGTTAAGGTGGGAACTTATAGGGATGCATGGTGGTCAAGGCTATACCAAGATGGCCGCTATACTTTATGAATGGTTTGTTTGGGTAGTATTATAAAAAAAGAAGATGTGTTTATCCGTACACTGCCAATTTAAACAAAACTGTGAAGTATATCAACCTATTTATATTCTTACTATTAACTGCATTATACAGAAGGTTATTTATTTGTCAGTTTATGTTAACAAAATTACGATAGAATTGTTCAGTCGTCGCTGCATTGCAAAAATAAAAAACAACGTGTTCCCGCGAGATCACTCATATATTACCTTTTTTCTGGATGTTTGGTACACAACGCTATTTTCCGTATCCTTGTTAATGAGTTTATAAAATAAAAAAAATTTGTTCACGCGAGATCGCTCATGTATTACCTTTTTCTGGATGTTTGGTACACTACGCTCTATTCCGTATCCTTGTTAATGAGTTTATAAAATTCCACATGAACGATCAAAGGCATGGAAATCATAAGCCGTAGTGGTTTTATTGATCAATTTTGAATGATCATTATTGGAATTGCGTCTTTTCCAGTAATCGTACTAGCTGTCCCTGCCCTTTACCCGGAAAACAAACATGTAAGTGTCATTATTAAACGGCTGTCAAAATAAGAATGACTGTAGTACCGCCTGCTAGATCTTAACATAAGAAACTCTTCTACGACTACTAGAGAAAACTATAAGAATTCTAGCCCCAACTTTTGTCTTGTTCGAGTAATTACCTATTTATTAATACGGGTGTTGATTCAAACTGAAGCAGCAAAGTCCAAATATCTGCGGTGTTTAAGCGTTTAGGTGATATTTATGTAAATTTTAAAGTTTTTTATGAGATTTCGTGTAATGTTAGGGAGTCAGGAAGTAGTTTGACCATGTCTTATTTATTGAAATTCAAGAAAATAGAAACTGAACATTTATGGTTGCTCAGATTTATTTTTATTTTATCAGATTGCCTATTATTATTATATGCCTATATTATACTATTATATTAATGGAAAGCAGTTTTATTTACATAACATTTAAGTACGTATGCCTTATATGTCCACAGCCTGAAAAGGTAGGTAGTCCTTAACCCGGCGGGAGGCGCATCCCTTTTTAGAACATAAACAATCGCTACCGGGTAAAAATACCACAGTGAAAAAGTACGAATAACACAGATGTTTCTGATGAACGTAGTGTTGTTATTTATGTAAATTTTACACCATCTTAGTAATATATTCAGAAAAAAAAAATAATGTGCATTAAAAAAATTATATGATAATATTTCTTACAAAAATTAAATGTTTATTCTTAAAAAAAACTTAACCTGAGATAGTTATATAATATTAAACAGTCTTGTAAATTATAACAAAAAATATGGTCTCCTCAAAATTTTTCTTATTCATATCACTTATGTAATATGGCATCTAATTTGGAATTTAATTTACTTTGCATACTAAACATTTTTATAATCTATTAGATATTTTCATAACAAGAATCAACACCAATTAGTACAGTATGTTCAAGGAAAATTATATCATTTTCAAGCACAATTTGCATTTAGTTTTAGTTTTACGGTCTTTTTTCCATCTTTCCATTTTTCATACCATTACATCTCTAATATAATTAGAAGCCATTTTTATAATCCTAAGAAAGCAAAAAAGTACATTACTATTATAAAAATAAAAAAAAAAACAAAAAACATACAACATGTTGTCGCAAAAGTCATAAATAACTAAAAATATAAAACATAATCAAAAATCTAAACATTATTACAAAATAAAATAGTACGTAAATAAAACACAGAAAGTCACGGAACCAACACGCTATACTGTGACGTCTGGAAACTGAGCGCCACTGAATAACGCGAAGAGACCGATCAATCGAAGTCGTCTTGCACGTCCGTACCGGGCGGCGATCGGAGCGAGAATTTTGATGAAAAACAAATTTTTTTTTTGTTCCCCGTTTGGGCAAGAAGCCAAATATTTATTTCCGCATGCCTCTCGCGCGCGTTACAAGGCATCCGGGATTAGCTCCTAATGAGCACTACCCGCTAAAAAACCCCCTGTCGGCTCGTGCAATTTTTTGCCACTCAGCCTTAGACGCCAAACTCCAGTGGGGACCGCATGTTGATGGTTTAGTGAAAAGGCTTGGCTCTGCCGCATATGCTGTTAAAAAAATGAGACAAATTTCAAATGAAACAACTGCTCGATTAGTCTATTTTGGTTACTTCCTCAGCCTCATGACATATGGTATTCTGTTGTGGAGGAGTGCTGCCGACATCGATACTATATTTATTCTGCAGAAAAGGGCTGTTCGCTTAATCTATCAGCTCAGTCCAAGGGTGTCACTTAGAAGTAAATTTAAGGAAATAAATATTCTTACCTTCCATTCACAATATATTTTAGAAAATTTAATGTATGTTAAAAAGAACATAACCTTGTTCAAAAGAAAAAAAGATCTGCACAATGTTAACACAAGAGGAAGAAATATGCTGGCAGCACACAATAGTAGGCTTCATAAAGTCACTAACTCATTCATGGGTCAATGAATACGTTTTTATAATAAGGTTCCTGAGGATATCCAAGGTCTTCCTATTGACAAATTCAAAGAAACTATAAACGAGAAGTTGTGTGCTAGAGCATATTATAAACTATCCGATTATTTGAATGATAAAAGCCCTTGGGTGTAATCCCATCATTAACAGGATTGTACTAGTATTTGTAACAAAGCATGTGCAATGTGTCTGTTTGTTCGATGAGTTCTTCGTCCCGATGAATATCTAAAGCGTCATTGTCACTAAAGTACGTCTTCTTATGGTAGCGTCGGGTGACGGGTCGCTCACTTCCCTCTAATATGGTTAAGGAGGGCGATGGCTGGATCCCGCGTTAACTCGTGAACGGGTGCCGTTTGAGGGTGTTCGTCGTTTGGATACTTGGGAGGAGACTTGCCGAGCTAACAGATGCAGAAAAGAATAATTTTGTATAGACATAAAGAGACTCTGTAAATTTATTTTGAAAAAAAAATATACCCGTGAAGTTTCTTGCCAGTTCTTCTTCACGAAGGTTTTTTCGAACTGGTGGTAGAATCATGTTTTATTTGACGTCAATAAGAACAAGTAATGCCGCTGGGATTACATAGCACTGAAGGTGCTCAAAGCACTGAAGGTTAATACATAGCACTGAAGGTGCTCAAAATGAAAAGAAAATAATTTTAAAAAAAATTAAAAATTGCAAAATAAAATTGAACTAATTTGCATTTACGTTAGAATTAGGATTTACGTTAGAATTAGAATTTACGTTAGGATTAGAATTTGCGGCCAGAAGGGCTTCAAGATCGGCTGACAGTCTGGTGGAAGAGTACGCTTGCGCATTCCTAGGCCTAGCGACTTTGAACTTCGAATCTAAGACAGGAGTAGTATATGAGACTGAATCACGAACTAGAGGATTGGGATGGGTTTCGGAGCGTTTGAAGAACGCTTCAGAGAGTGTTTTGAGGTGTTGTTGTACTGTAGGCAGTTCAAGATCTCTGTGCAAGTCCGCGTTACGCACGTACCACAGTGCGTTTGTGGCCCTGCGGCAAAAGAGGTTTTGAACTACCTGCAGTTTGTGCAGGAGGGAGGGTTTGGCGTGGGCAAAGATTGGCGAGGCATATGTCATGACGGGTCTAACGCAGACCTTGTAAAGTGTACGTTTGTTTCTGAAAGACATTTTACTTTTTCTACCTAACATGCTATTTAGGCGGCCTAAGTAGTGACGAGCGAGTTTCGAAAATCTTTCGACGTGTGGCTTGAAAGAAAGCGTCGGATCTAATGTGACGCCTAAGTATTTAGTACTGCGCTTCCAGGGAATGGGAACGCATTCTCGCTCCGATCGCCACGCGGTGCGGACGTGCAAGACCCAGTTCTCCGTTGGTCGGTTCCCTCCCGATATTCCGTGGCGCTCAGTCTACTGACGTCACAGTATAGCGTGTTGGTTCCGTGCTACGGTTTGCAAGGTTTTTCTACTCCGTCTGAGTGCTTTCGAAGTGCGATTTTTCTTTGCGACTAAGCCCCTTAGTCTTCAAAGTGCTGTGCTAAGTAGTGTTGTGCTTGTGCTGAGTGCAGTGTTGTGCCCAGCGTAAGTAGTCTGGTTTCAGTGCAAAGGATACTTAACGGTGACAACGAATTTGTACTGAACCAGTCCTTTCTATTTTTATTTATTTCTCTTCTCTATTTTATTTATTTTTCTCCTATTTTCATATTTATTTTTATCATATTTGTGTGTTTTCGTGTGTATTTGTCCTTTCTGTCGGTAAAGGTTGACCCTAACGCGGTCAACTCTTTACCTGCGTACCCTTTTTTAGGTTTCTAGGTAGCGGCCTTCGGCGTACTACGGTTAGTTTTAAGTTATTCTCCCCAGCCCCCCTACCGCTGGTTGGGAGGTTTGCCGCTAGGGTTCGCTAGGTTTTTATTTAGGAATCCTAGGCATTTGTTTTATATTATAGGCATACATTATATATTTATATATAACATATTGTAATTCCAAGTCCTCCAATGGACCTTGTTAATATTCTTAAGTCGTTCGCCCAGGCGCTCGCTGCGTCCGGCGTAAGCATACCCGCTGACGCACTAACGCAGGCCTTACAGGCATCTATTGCGTCCCCGGCCCCACAGGCCTCAACCCCGGCCCCTCAGGCCTCTAATGTCCAGACCCCTCAGGTCTATAGCTCTCCCGCGTCTCCCGTTCCATCCGATATGGACTGCGCGTCGGTCTCATCCTCGCGCTCATCTCGCAGGAAGCGTACCGCTCCCGGGAGCGATTCAGACTCCGCTGCGTCCGAAGCTTCGTCGGTCGCCGCCACCCTAACCGGTTCTCCTGAGCCCGCGTTTCAGTTAGTTGCCAAACGCTCTAAGAAGCGTTCGAAAAAAGCCGCGGTGTCTTCAACACCTGAGCCAACCCCGGTGTCTTCAACACCAGCCCCCGCGCCGTTAAAATCGCTCGAAGTAACCGCGTCTCCGTCGGTCACATCGAAGCCAGCGACGCGCTGCGCTCCCGTCCCGCCGAAGCCTCAGCTCCCTCCGCCCGTCTTCCTGCGTGAAAAAGCGCGCTGGACCGCGGTTTCAAACTTGTGCAAAGTGCACAAAATTGATTACTTAAAAGCCGCCAACGCTGGCGATACAATCAAGATTCAAGTAGCGACCGTCGCCGACTTCCGCGCGTTTACCAGGTTACTCGGATTAAACCAAATCGCGTATCACACCTACGCCCTCCCGGAGGAGCGTAAGATCCGCGCAGTACTACGGGGCGTCCCGTTCGAACTCAGCAACGAAGATATTCTCGAGGACCTTAAGTCCCAGGGTTTCCCGGTCACAGCAGTGCACAAGATGCACTCCAACCGCGGTAGGCGTTTTCCTTTAGCTTTAGTAATCCTTTCAAATACTCCCAACTCGAGGGAGATCTTTAGAGAGGCTCGCACAATTTGCGGACTCTCAAATATCTCCGTCGAGCGTCCCAACCCCCGTGGTCACCCTGGGCAGTGCCACCGCTGCCAGCTCTATGGCCACGCAGCGGCTAACTGTTCAGATCCCCCCAGGTGCGTAAAGTGCCTAGATCCTCACTTCACTAAGGAGTGCACTCGCACTCCCGAATCCACTTCCCCCCCTGCCTGTGTGCTGTGCGGCCAGTCCGGCCACACAGCTAACTACAGGGGCTGCCCGCGCGCTCCGCGCTCCACCACCAAGAGGGTCGCGCCTAAACCGGCGCCGCCGCTCACTCACGCTAACTTCCCGCCGCTGCGCAACCGGGGTCCCCCGGAAGCAAAGCCCGCTCAGCCGACGCCTACTCCGGCTCTGTCTTGGAGGCAGCGTCCGGCCGTTCCGCCTGCACCTTCCCGACCCATCCCAGCTCCCGTAGCTTCCGTAGGGCCGCGTCCTTCTCCGTCATCCGCACCTCAGTCGTCGTTGGCTGAGGACATGAAGACCGTGTTCGACGTTATTCAAAACGTCGATATTAACGAAATTTCCGTGCTCGCACGCAAACTGCGAGCCGCCCGCTCTCCTCAAGAGCGTTTATTTGCTTTAGCCGAGCATCACTCGCTCCTAAGTTCGTTGTAAATTCTTTTATAAATTCGAAAATAATAAATTATAATGTCTAGACCCGCGAATCCCGCGTCCAGTCGTATTAAACCCAAGGGCTTATCCCTAGTATCTTTTAACGCTCGTAGCCTTAACACCAACCTTCCCGAGATTAAACTGTTCCTTCAGAACAAAGAACCTGACTTATTCCTTCTCCAGGAGACATGGCTTACTCCAAACCGCTCCAGTGGATTCGCTATACCTAAGTACGCGTTTATTCGTAACGATAGGCCCAACTCCGACGGTTTCGGCGGCACCGCTATATATTACAAAAGAGGCTTCCACTGCTGTCCTCTCCCTACTCCTCCTCTCCTCAACATGGAAGCCACTGTGTGTAGATTGGCTATGACTGGTCATCCGACCATCATCATAGCTTCAATCTACATACCTAGTGGTACCAGACCAATCCGCAGCGACTTTGAGGCCATTCTCGCCCTCGGCCATTCAGTCATTATGTTCGGAGACTTTAACTCCAAACATACTGACTGGACGTGCCTATCGACTAACACCAGCGGTATCGCTCTCCTCGACATCACTAACTCCCTTGACCTAGACGTCATATCCCCCATCACTCCCACTCACTATCCCAACAACCCGTCCTACTCTCCTGACATCCTCGACTTTGCAATTATCAAGCGAATCAATCTTGATCTAAGGTCTATCGAACCGCTCGATGACCTAGGCTCCGACCATCGCCCCGTTTCCCTCGTGCTAGGACCGCCGAACGATAACGCCTCATCTCCTAAGACCTTTACCAACTGGAAAGGTTTTAAAAATACGTTAGTTTCAGCCTTAGAGGCTCCGAACTCTCCACTCGCGATCTCTCCCGAACAATTAGATAGCCCGGATAAAATCGATTCATTAGTAAATTCTCTCACTGATGCTATAGTGAGGATTAGGCCATACTATAGTACACTTGGTGGGACGGAGAGATATTCGCCATGAGATCGTTCATCTGAGCGTCTCGGAGTTCCGCGAGGCAAGACCTATTTTTACGTTGTAGCTGATTCGCAGCTAATCTATAGGCGGGCGTGGGATATTTCTTGGCTCTCCGGAGAGCCGCGTTCTTAGCTTTAATAAGATTGCTAACGGCTAAGGGAAGCATGGGTTTGCCTTGCTTAGCAACCTTTTCGTTGTCACTGATGGCTGAGTTGATAGCATCATTGAGAGAATTGACTAATAAATCTATTTTATCCAGACTATCTATTTGATCGGGCAAGATCGCGAGCCGAAAGTTTGGGGCCTCTAAGGCTGAAACTAACGAATTTTTATAGCCTTTCCAATCGGTAAAGGTCTTAGAAGAGGTGACGTTATTGTTAAGCGCACCTAGCACGAGGGAGACGGGACGGTGATCAGAGCCTAGGTCATCGAGCGGTTCGATAGACCTGAGGTCGAGGTTGATTCGCTTGACGATTGCATAATCGAGGATGTCAGGAGAGTGGTTTGGGTTGTCGGGATAGTGAGTGGGAGTGATGGGAGAGATGACATCTAAGTCGAGTGAGTTTGTGATGTCGAGGAGAGCGATACCGCTGGTGTTGGTTGATAGGCACGTCCAGTCAGTGTGTTTGGAGTTAAAGTCTCCGAACATAATGACTGAATGGCCAAGGGCGAGAATGGCCTCAAAGTCACTACGGATTGGTCTGGTGCCACTAGGTATGTAGATTGAAGCTATGATGATGGTAGGATGACCAGACATAGCCACTCTACACACAGTGGCTTCCATGTTTAGGAGAGGAGGGGTAGCCATAGGACAGCAATGGAATCCTTTTTTGTAATAAATAGCAGTGCCACCGAAACCGTCGGAGTTGGGCCTGTCGTTACGAATAAACGCGTACTTGGGAATAGCGAATCCCCTGGGGCGGTTTGGAGTTAGCCACGCCTCTTGAAGAAGCAATAAGTCTGGCTCGTTGTTCTGAAGGAACAGTTTGAGCTCAGGAAGGTTAGTATTAAGGCTACGAACGTTAAAGGAAACTAGGGATAAGCCCTTGGGTTTGATACGACAGGACGCGGGATATGCGGGTCTAGACATTATAATTATTTATTAAGTTTATACGAAAAATGGAATTTATAAAGAGCTTAGTAGTGAGTGATGCTCAGCTAACGCAAAAAGACGCTCTTGAGGAGAGCGGGCGGCTCGCAGTTTGCGTGCGAGTACGGAGATTTCCTTAATGTCGACGTTTTGAATGACGTCAAACACGGTCTTCATGTCCTCAGCCAACGACGACTGAGGTGGAGACGACGGAGCAGGACGCGGGCCTACGGCCAGAGCTACGGGAGCTGGGATAGGACGGGAAGGTGCAGATGGAGCGGCCGGACGCTGTCTCCAGGACAGAGCCGGAGTAGGCGTCAGCTGCACGGGCTTTGCTTCCGGGGGACCCCGGTTGCGCAGCGGCGGGAAGTTAGTGGGAGTGGGCGGCGGCGCCGTGAAGAGCGCGGAGCGCGCGGGCAACCCCTGTAGTTAGCTGTGTGGGCAGACTGGCCGCACAGCACACAGGCAGGGGGGAAGTGGATTCGGGAGTGCGAGTGCACTCCTTCGTTATGTGTGGGTCCAAGCACTTAACGCACTCGGGGGGAGCTGAGCAGTTAGCCGCTGCGTGGCCATAGAGCTGGCAGCGGTGGCACTGCCCAGGGTGGCCGCGGGGGTTGGGACGCTCGACGAAGATATTCGAAAGTCCGAAGATTGTGCGAGCCTCTCTGAAGATCTCCCTCGAGTTGGGAGTGTTTGTGAGGATAACTAAAGCTAGTGGAAAACGCCTACCGCGGTTAGAGTGCATCTTGTGCACTGCTTCAGCCGGGAAGCCCTGAGACTTAAAGTCCTCGAGAATGTCGTCATTGCTGAGTTCAAACGGGACGCCTCGTAGTACTGCGCGGATCTTACGCTCCTCCGGGAGGGCGTAGGTGTGGTACGCGATTTGTTTGATCGATAGAAGCCTAGTAAAAGACCGGAAATCGTCGATGGTCGCGACCTAAATTTTATTTGATTCGCCAGCGTTGGCGGCTTTTAAGTAATTAATTTTGTGCTCTTTGCACAAGTTAGAAACCGCAGTCCAGCGCGCTTTTTCGTGGAGGAAGACGGGCGGAGGGAGCTGAGGCTTCGGTGGGACGGGAGCGCAGCGCGACGCTGGCTTCGTTGGAGCCGACGTATTCGCGGTCACTTGTAGTGACATTAACGGCGCGGGGGCGGGTGTTGAAGACACCGGGGTGGGCTCGGGTGTTGCAGACACCTTTGCTTTCTTCGAACGCTTCTTAGAGCATTTGGCTCAGGAGAGCCGGTTAAAGTAGCGGCGCCCGTCGACGGTTTGGACGCGGAGTCGGAATCGGAGTCGCTCCCGGGAGCGGTACGCTTACGCCACGACGCGCGAGATGACGTGACCGACGCGCAGTCCATATCGGATGGAACGGGAGACGCGGGAGGGCTGGTAAAGACCTGAGGGGTCTGGGAGTTGGTGGCCTGAGGGGCCGGGGACGCATTAAGCGCAGATAAGGCCTGCGTGAACACCTCGTCAGAGATTGAGACGCCCGACGCGGCTAGCGCCTGAGCGAACGAGTTCGCTAAGTTAATTACGCTTTGCGAATCCATGGGAGGGGTTGGTATGAATACTAAGGAATGTATATTTAAGTATATTAAAGATGCCTAAAGTTGTCTAAAATAAACCGAGTGAACCCTAGTGACTAACCTCCCTACCTGCGGTAGGGGGGCTGGGGAAAATAACTTAAAACTAACCGTTGTTCGCCGAAGGCTGCTACCTAGAAACCTAAAAAAAAGGGTACGCAGGTAATGAGTTGACCGCGTTAGGGTCAACCTTTACCGACAGAGAGGACAAATACACACGAAAATACACAGATATGATAAAAATAAATATGAAAATAGGAGAAAAATAAATTAAAATAGAGAAGAGAAATAAAATAAAAGGACTGGTTCAGTACAAATTCTTTGTCACCGTTAAGTATCCTTTGTACTGAAACCAGACTACTTACGCTGGGCACAACACTGCACTCAGCACAAGCACAACACAACTTAGCACAGCACTTTGAAGACTAGGGGCTTAGTCACAAAGAAAAATCACACTTCGATAGCACTCAGAGGGAGTTGAAAAACCTTGAAAACCGTAGCACGGAACCAACACGCTAAACTGTGACGTCAGTAGACTGAGCGCCACAGAATATCGGGAAATCGGGGAATAGCGTACCGGGCGGCGATCGGAGCGAGAATCGATAAAAAACAAAAAATATGACATGTTTTATACCCCTGTGGTATATTTTACCTGGTAGCTCCTACCGCCGGGTTAAATATGTGGATATCAAAACACTGTGACTTGAACCCAACTTATTGTGTTTCGGTTCCGTTTAATATAATTTAAATTATTTCGGCTTAGATTCAACTTCGATTTATCCAATTATTTCAATGTTTTACTTATTATTATCCAATTATTTCACTAGGTGTTTTACATATATTTTCTTAATATTGCATGTTGAATATACCTATGTAAACAAACATGTTATTTCAGCATGATATTTACTATCTAAACAGGGATTTTAGTAACCGAATTCGTGTAATATGAAAGACCTAACATTTGTCATGGCTTTATCCCTTTCAGAAAAGGTCTTATGTTAACACAAAATACTTTGGATCTGGGACCCTTTCACCAAAATAAAGATCTTCTTTTATTATTTTATCTCAAGATACAACATGTGAATTTGACTGGACGAAACGACTGTATTTTCACTACATAATTCAAAATATGAAACGGTCTGTAATATGAATGTGCAGATTTTTGGAATTAAACCTCTTTACTGGAAAGCAGGGTAATGAAAATTTATCTGCAAAGGCATAATTTTGCTACAGCGCTATTAATATGTGACAAACCTAACTGTGAGAGTAAAATTATGTAAATGTAAAGCCAATAAAGTTTTAACGTGTCCAGTATACACCATCTTAAAATATAATACTTCAAGTTCACGTGAGCTGACTAGTTTAGTGGTAAGTAGCAGTATCTTTTGTTAAGTTCTCGTCTGGTGCGGTACTAAAGTTCTCATTATTTTGGCCGCCATAATATCCACGTTAAGTTGTACCCCGGCGAAGGGGATGGTTAAGTTGGTGAAATTACAGTAACAAAGGCAACAGAATGATATTCCAGAATACGCCTAATTATACTTATCATTTAAACTCCTACAGTCCGTTTCTGTTACAAAATAACGTTTAAATGACCCCCACTCAAAGGATAACAACAGGGAGTATTGTGTCTATAGTACTCATGAAATATGTCTGAAACATTCACATTAAGATAAAATGTTAGTCGTTTCCGAACCAAATTGGTAGTTTATTGTATGGACGAACAGCCTTTCTTTCAGCTTTCTTGGAAAATCTATCGACTTTGATTGTATTGCTCGGGATTGTTACAGGGTCTTGTTGCACTACTGTTTATATAAATGGCTTGGTAAAAAGATCTCAAAAACACAAAAAATAAACGTTACTTCCAAATTGGGGATTAATTGATAGACTTATTAATTATAATACTTAATAGAAAACTATGATAGCTAGTTACCTGTGTTTATTACAAAGTCTCTACCCGGCTTCAAATTACCTTTATTTCAGGTATACTATTCTTACTATACTTTTCAATGTATGTGATTTGCCCACTCCTTTTTTTGATGGAATTGGTTGAAAAGTACATTCGAGCTTTCACATATCAGTTTTAAAGTGAAATAATAATAACTTAGAAGGCTTGCAAAAACGAGACTAATAGGATTATTCATCCTTTTACCTGTACCACCACCCTAATCTACGAGGAGTGGTCGCATGTGGTTTGTGCCGACATTAAAACTTTTTTATTGCGTAACTACGGGACAGCGATAAGGTATACTAAACTATATTTTTTTTTTCTATAAAATATTGGCTTAGTATAAAATCTCTCTCGATTATATCTTTCTAATACGCAACTTTTCTCACCCTCTCAACCTTTGCGAGTATGAAAATGTTAATTTTTTTATTTGGTAGTTGACGGCAAACGATTATGCAATACACGAAGTTTCATCCGTAGTCATAATTAGTCGTAAATGTTTTTGATTAATTATATTGATAGTTAATGATTATTGATAAATGAGGCGTTGTCGAGCGGTGGCTTAAGTTGGAATTGCTTTAGTTCCAGTTATTAAACAGGCTCTTTTTGTCCCTTTACCCGAAACGCACACACGGAAACATGGCTGTTTTAGCAGTTAAAATAGGAAGGGCTATAGTACCGCCCCACTGGAGATTTCTAGTACATTCGTTATCAAGAACGAACAATGGCGTTTTACCACTAGGTCACAAACGCTATTATAAAATAAAACAATCGTATCAATTACTTTTTCTTGTGTCAAACATTATCTACAATAAACACCACTCTTATTAATTTCTTTGACATGTAACAAGTGTATAAAAGCGAATAAAGTGCTAAGCGCCAAGCGTGACTAGAATAAGTTGTATTATAAGTAATTATACTTTTTATTTATTTTTATTTAATAATTTACGTACTCATAGATAATCACAATAATAAAAATGACTTATAAACTAATAAAGTACAAAGGTACAACTTATTTCTGATAGAAATTTTTACCAGCAGACCCCTTACTGGAGAAAGTTGTATAGAACAAAGGCTTTGGGCCACTTGTCGTACATCTGCCGGCGCTCAAGTGCGCAATCAGCTACTTTGTTAAAAACTGCTTTATTGCAATACTAAAAAAATACTAATATAAATTGAAAGACATAGAATATAAATATTTTCGTAGCCAAACAACTAGTTTTTTTTTTTATAATATACTTATAAATTAGTTGAAAAATAAATAAAAAGACATCGTATAAGTTGAAATTATGTTTATTCATCTTCATCTAATACTAAAAAACAATTATCGAAGTACTGGGCTGGGAAATTAATAATATTTTGATGTCTAGCCCTGCCCAAATACCAAATTATTGTGCACACATGTGTGCAGCAACCAACGGTCCTTCGGCCAACTATAAAATTACAATAATATTGCTTTAAAGCATTAATGCCATCTGATTTATTTTGAATTTTTTTTTTTTTTTTGTTCCCCTCCGCGGGAAGGGCAGGAGGATAAAAATGCTCTGACGCATACTCCGGCGCGATTCCGAAGTTATGTGGGACTCGTCCCGACGCCTACCAGAACCATACCCACTAAAAACCCCCTGTCGGCTCGTGCATTTTTGCCACTCAGCCTTCATCGGAGCGACGGCCAATTGGAGAAAGAGGCCGCGCTAGCGGGGCCCTTAAGGGGTCACCCGCTGGGATTTACATAGCACTGAAGGTGCTCAAAAATTAAAAGTAAAATAAAACATTAAAAATGAAAAGTAAATAATGAAAACATTAAAAAATTGAAAAATTAAATTTGCATTAATTAGAATTAGAATTTACGTTAGAATTAGAATTTGCGGCCTGAAGGGCCTCGAGATCTACGGTTATCTTCGAAGGTTCGCTCGTGTGCACGTTTCTCGGTCTAGCGATTTTGTATGCCGAATCTAGGACAGGAGCAGTATATGAGACTGATTTTCGAACAAGAGGATTGGGATGGGATTCGGCGCGTTTGAAGAACGATTCTGAGAGTGTTTTTAGATACTGTTGAACTGTAGGCAGTTCAAGATCTCTGTGCAGGTCCGCGTTGCGCACGTACCAAGGTGCGTTTGTGGCCCTGCGGCAGAAGAGGTTTTGAACTACCTGCAGTTTGTGCAGGACGGAGGGTTTGGCGTGAGCAAAGACTGGCGAAGCATATGACATGACTGGTCTAACGCAGACCTTATAAAGCGTACGTTTGTTTCTGAAGGACATTTTACTTTTTCTACCTAACATACTGTAAAGCCGGCCTAGGTAAAAACGTGCGAGTTTCGTTACTCTATCGACGTGAGGATTGAATGAAAGCGTCTGGTCTAATGTGACGCCTAAATATTTAGTACTGCGCTTCCAGGGGATGGGAGTGCCTTGCATTCTCAATTGGAGATTGTTGGGGATACGACTGCGTCTGTAGTCGAAGTAAACCGCAGAGCTCTTCTCTGGGTTCACATCGATACGCCATTTTTTGAACCAAGCACCGAGGGTGTTAATAGCCTTTTGAAGTCTGGTGACGAGACCCGAGGCTCTGCGGCCTTTGGTGTAAAGGGCAGTGTCGTCGGCAAAGAGAGCGAGTTCGACGACTTTAGCTGGGATGGGAATGTCGTTAGTGTATACGGTATACAAAAGAGGGGCGAGGACTGAGCCTTGAGGGACTCCAGCCTTTATGGGACGAGGCGCGGAGAGCGTGCCTTCATGTTTGAAACGAAACGTGCGGTCTTTGAGAAACGACGCGATTATCCTAACTAGGCGAGCCGGTAAGCCTATTTTATAGAGTTTATAAACGAGACCGCTGTGCCAGACTTTGTCGAAAGCCTTGGCTACGTCAAAGAAAACTGCGATCGTTTTCTTTCGTTTCGGATAGAAGCCGTCGAGTATGTACTCGACGATTCGATGGACTTGCTGAGGGCAGGAGTGCTTAGCGCGAAAGCCGAACTGGTGGGGAATTATGAGAGGATCGCCATCCGTTGGAAACAGATGGTTCCGCATTCGAGAAAGTATGACTCTCTCGAGAAGTTTAGACATTGCCTTGAGGAGGCTGATGGGTCTGTGATTAGCCGGGACATTAAGAGGTTTACCTGGCTTGGGTATGCCTATGACTGTCGCTTCTTTCCAAGCTTTTGGAAAGTAGCTAAGGTCGAAGCAGGCATTGAAAATAATAGCTAACAAGGTAAGCACCTGTTGAGGCAGGTGCTTAAGTGCGTGGTTGGAAATACCATCCGCACCCGGAGCCTTTCTGGACTTTTGATGTGAAGCGAGATTTCGTCTTTAGAGACTGTGACGGGGTCGGCGGTGATGGGGAGAGAGTTTCTACGGAGGACTTCGGCCTCCACCGTTTTGATGTGATTGGGATTCGCGGGTTGCGTGCTGGGCGAGCATTGAGACGCAACGCTGTCAGCGAAGCATTCGGCTTTCTCTTCGTCTTCGAAGGCGATAGAGCCATCGGGACGAGTGAGAGGAGGGACGTGAGAGGCGGCGTCTACGCGTAAGGCACGGGCCATTCGATAATACGCTTGGTGGGACGGGGAGATATTCGCCATGAGATCGTTCATCTGGGCGTCTCGGAGTTCCGCGAGGCGAGATCTAACTTTGCGTTGTAGCTGATTCGCAGCTGTTCTATAGGCGGGCGTGGGATATTTCTTGGCTCTCCGGAGAGCCGCGTTCTTAGCTTTAATAAGATTGCTAATGGCTAAGGGAAGCGTGGGTTTGCCTTTCTTAGCAACCTTTTCGTTTACACTGATGGCTGAGTTGATAGCATCAGTGAGAGAATTTACTAACGAATCTATTTTATCCGGGCTATCTAATTGATCGGGCGAGATCGCGAGCGGAGAGTTTGGGGCCTCTAAGGCAGAAACTATCGTATTTTTAAAACCTTTCCAGTCGGTAAAGGTCTTAGGAGAAGTGACGTTAACGTTAGGCGGTCCTAGCACGAGGGAGACGGGGCGGTGGTCAGAACCTAGGTCATCGAGCGGTTCGATAGACCTGAGGTCGAGGTTGATATGCTTGACGATTGCAAAATCGAGGATGTCAGGAGAGTGGTTCGGGTTGTCGGGATAGTGAGTGGGAGTGATAGGGGAGACGACGTCTAAGTCGAGTAAGTTGGTGATGTCGAGGAGAGCTATACCGCTTTGGTTGGTTGATAGGCACGTCCAGTCAGTATGTTTGGAGTTAAAGTCTCCGAACATAATGACTGAACGGCCGAGGGCGAGAATGGTGTCAAAGTCGCTGCGGATAGGTTTGGTGCCACAAGGTATGTAGACTGAGGCTATGATGATGGTCGGATGACCAGTCATAGCCAATCTACACACGGTGGCTTCCATGTTAAGGAGAGGAGGAGTAGGGAGTGGACAGCAATGGAATCCTCTTTTGTAGTAGATAGCAGTGCCGCCGAAACCGTCGCAGTTAGGCCTATCGTTACGTGTAAGCGCGTACTTGGGAATCGCGAATCCCCTGGAGCGATTAGGAGTGAGCCATGTCTCCTGGAGAAGAAAAAGATCTGGTTCGTTGTTCTGAAGGAACAGTTTAATCTCGGGAAGGTTAGAGCTAAGGCTGCGAGCGTTAAAAGATACTAGGGATAAGCCCTTAGGTTTAATACGACTGGACGCGAGATTCGCGGGTCTAGACATTAAAATTTATTTATTTAAAATTTACAAAAATAAAAGAATTTACAATGAACTTAGGAGCGAGTGATGCTCGGCTAACGCGAATAAACGCTCTTGAGGAGAGCGGGCGGCTCGCAGTTTGCGTGCGAGTACGGAAATTTCGTTAATGTCGACGTTTTGGATGACGTCGAACACGGTCTTCATGTCCTCAGCCAACGACGACTGAGGGGAAGATGACAACGCGGGTCGCGGCCCTACGGGAGCTACGGGAGCTGGGATGGGTCGGGAAGGTGCAGGCGGGACGGCCGGACGCTGCCTCCAAGACAGAGCCGGAGTAGGCGTCGGCTGAACGGGCTTTGCTTCCGGGGGACCCCGGTTGCGCAGCGGCGGGAAGTTGGCAGGAGTGAGTGGCGGCGCCGGTTTAGGCGCGACCCTCTTGGTGGTGGAGCGCGGAGCGCGCGGGCAACCCCTGTAGTTAGCTGTGTGGCCGGACTGGCCGCACAGCACACAGGCAGGGGGGGAAGTGGATTCGGGAGTGCGAGTGCACTCCTTGGTGAAGTGAGGATCCAGGCACTTCACGCACCTGGGGGGAGCTGAACAGTTAGCCGCTGCGTGGCCATATAGCTGGCAGCGGTGGCACTGCCCAGGGTGACCACGGGGGTTGGGACGCTCGACGGAGATGTTCGAGAGTCCGCAGATTGTGCGAGCCTCTTTGAAAATCTCCTTCGAGTCAGGGGTATTGGACAGGATTACTAGCGCTAACGGAAAACGCCTACCGCGGTTGGAGTGCATTTTGTGCACTGCTGTGACCGGGAAACCCTGAGACTTAAGGTCATCGAGAATGTCTTCGTTGCTGAGTTCGAACGGGACGCCCCGTAATACTGCGCGGATCTTACGCTCCTCCGGGAGGGCGTAGGTGTGATACGCGATTTTGTTTAAACTGAGTAATCTGGTAAACTCGCGGAAGTCGACGACGGTCGCTAATTGTATTTTGATTGTATCGCCAGCGTTGGCGGCTTTCAAGTAATTAATTTTGTGCACTTTGCACAAGTTGGAAACCGCGGTCCAGCGCGCTTTTTCACGCAGGAATACGGGAGGAGGGAGCTGAGGCTTCGGCGGGACGGGAGCGCAGCGCGTCGCTGGCTTCGATGTGACCGACGGAGACGCGGTTACTACGAGCGATTTTAACGGCGCGGGGGCTGGTGTTGAAGACACCGGGGAGGGCTCGGGTATTGAAGATACCGAAGCTTTCTTAGAGCGCTTCTTGGAGCGCTTGGCGACGAGTTGAAACGCGGGCTCAGGAGAGCCGGTTAGGGTGACGGCATCTGACGACGTATCAGACGCGGGTTCGGAGTCGCTCCCGGGAGCGGTACGCTTACGACGCGACGCGTGAGAGGATGCGACCGATTCGCAGTCCATCTCGGACGAGGCGGGAGACGCGGGAGAGCTTAAGACCTGAGGGGTCTCGACGTTAGAGGCCTGAGGGGCCGGGGTTGAGGCCTGAGGGGCCGGGGACGCGATAGTTGCCTGTAAGGCCTGCGTAAGAATGTCATCCGATATGCTGACGCCGGACGCAACGAGCGCCTGGGCGAACGACCGAGCAAAGTTTACCAAGCTTTGCTGGTCCATTGGGAGGGCTTGGTCCTACGATATATAAAATATATAAATATATAAGAAATGCCTAGGTTCCGTAGCAAACCTAGCACCTAAACCTCCCTACCCGCGGTAGGGGGGCTGGGGACGACGCGAAGTGGTGCCCCTAGCTCGGACAGCACTGTACCGTCACCCTGGGAAAGGCCCAAGTGCAATGGGATCGGGTCTGCCGGTTTCTCCTTGGCCTGAAGGGCCTTGGAAGCGCACCGGGGCAACGCTATCAGGCTTAGTTGTCACCGTTAAGTATCCACCTGATCAAACGCGAGTCTACTACGGAGTGTGTCGTCAATAAATTGACAACAAAAACCGGCCGTAGACCTGACGGAGTTGGGTTGCACTAAAAGTGCGGGATTGACTACGTTACGACCGGCCGGAGCCGGCCGCAGAGCGAGTCTCTGACTACGTACAGGCGCCAAGCGTCGAGTACGCAGCCAGAAAGACAGCCCGGGTCTTGCAAACCACTATCGAATTTAATCGACCGCGGTAAGCTCGACCCTGTTGTTGCTGCACTCACCGAAGTGAGGTTTTTGCTTCGAGGGGTGCACAGAGTGCGGGATTGACTACGTTACGACCGGCCTGGGGCCGGCCGCAGAGCGAGTCTCTGACTACGTAGCAAGCGCCAAGCGTCAGGTACGCAGCCAGAAAAACAGCCCGAGCTTCGCGAACCACTATCGAATTTAATCGACCGCGGTAAGCTCCGCTCTGTTGTTGCTGTGCAAGAGACCGACTTACTTGCAGCCGATCGAAACCGACCGCAGAGTAAGCCCTACAGAGGCTAACAGCGTATGAGTGTTGCTACGAGTTGACGTCGTGAGACGACAATCGTGACTCAACGGCTGGGCGACCGCGAACACGTCCGAGCGGGGCCGGACGCAGAACGGATCTGAGAGTGGCGTTTGAGTATTGCTACGAGAGAAGTCGTGAGACAACAATCGTGACTCGGCAGCCGGGAGCGACCGTCAAACACGTCCGAACGGGTCCGGACGCAGATGAGGTCTGAATGTGCTGTCGTTTTTTTGAGACGACAATCGTGACTCAACGGCTGGAGGACCGCGAACACGTCCGAGCGGGGCCGGACGCAGAACGGATCTGAGAGTGGCGTTTGAGTATTGCTACGAGAGAAGTCGTGAGACAACAATCGTGACTCGGCAGCCGGGAGCGACCGTCAAACACGTCCGAACGGGTCCGGACGCAGATGAGGTCTGTCTTTTTTTTTTTTTTTTTTTTTTTTTTTTTTTTTTTTTGAATTAAAATGTTAAAATAAGTTTTTCGGCTTACGTGCCTGCTTTGTATTTTGCGTTGCATATTTCTATTATATAAGGTAGCATTTGTTACCTGTACTATATAATAAGTAAGTTAACTCACGCTCTCTTGATAATACGATTTAGCTTGTTTTAACTGGTATGTTCCACATTCTGCTACTAAAATCATTTCTCTGTGTGTAAGAGTGGGTAAAGGTACATTGGTGTCAGTGAAGCTGCTGAATAATGTTCTCCGTCTAATTATGATTTTGTATTATATATTCACCTAGGTGATTAGTCTGTCTAATTTTTATTTTCTAGACGCGAGACATCAGTACTTTTTAATATTCTGTTGATTATGTTAAAAACGCTATTCTTATTGAGTAACCCAGAAAACATTTCTTCTCAAAATGTTTTCTTACAAACAAATTACGAAGTTCTAACATACTTAAACCTTGTAAGATAACACTATTAGCACAAAGACACGGTAACCAATGTAAAGTCCTATCTCAGTTCTTGGAAAATGATGGTAAATGACGTCCTTTCACCTACTTTCTCATTCACTACCAGCAGTTGTTGTACATTGTGAAGCACCATTTGAACGCAAATTAATTACTATATTTGGGAATTGAGAGGTTATGTTACTGTTAGAAATTAATCAATGCAAACTCTTCACTCGTCAAACATTAAAATCGTAATGGCAGATCGAGCTGGTTGATTAAAAATAAAATAAAATTTTGGGTTTTGTGGCAATCAGCTGTATATATTTTCAGCAATAACAATTTCTGCCAATTTCAAGTTAATATGATAAAAGTAGTTTTAACATAAATAAAACATTGAAACATAATTGTTATCATTCATCATTCACATTGAACTGACATATGACAATTGTTCGCTTGAAAAGTAGCAACGGAGCTGTCATACTCAAAAAGTTCTAACCCTAGACATAATTCGTAGTTTTTTTTGTATGAAGACCACCGCTTCTTAAGACTATGCGCTGAAATGACGATAAATTGGCACAGTAATGAAATGAAATATTTATTTTTTCTCAACATTGACAATTACTTGTTCTTATTGACGTCAAATAAAACATGATTCTACCACCAGTTCGACAAAAACCTTCGTGAAGAAGAGCTGGCAAGAAACTTCACGGGAGAAGAACTGGCAAGAAACTTCACGAAAGAAAAAAATACTTCTTTAGTTGTAAGCTGTTCTATCCTAAATGGCGACATGATAATTAGTTTTGTACAAAGATTTAATACCAATTGGTATTTAAAAAAATTATGATAAATTATAGTAAATGTAACTTTCAAAAAAAGTTATGCGCAAAAAGATAGTTTGAGTAGGCCTGGATTGGCCCTAAGGCTTTAGTGTGTGTATATATATATATATATATATATATACATATATATAATACCAATCCAGGTTGTTCCTAGGTTTAATTATTAAATTGACAGCAACATATTAAAAATGCCAATTAAAGACATGGTTTACCTACCATACAAACTTTAAGTCTTAAAAACTTGAACTCTTAATTTCTCCAAATTCTTGTTATTTGGTTAAGCAAACGAGAAATAGAGTTAACTGGAAATTCAATACATGAGTGAATCTACACTATTGTCTAGTTCCGCAGAGAAATTGTTCATACAGTTTGAGGGATGATTAACGTATGAAAAATGAACGTTAAGTACAGTATCACAATTCTTTTGTTACAAAATCAAAGTAACACCAACGGATCATTTCGAATTTCAACTCAAATAAAACATACAAGGTTTAATATAGAGCTACACCTACAAATACAACATTTATATTTATCTCAAGGTGCTCATTGGTTTTATTAAGCAAAGTACCAAATCACTCTTGCAAGTCAGCTCCATAAATACAGACTGTTATGTCGGAAAGCTTTCAAATCACCAAGTTAATTAACACTATTAATATGTGGAAAGTCACGCCTTGGTAGTCTGAGGTAATCAAATTATTCACATGTTGCGGCATGTGAAGCAAGCTGGATTTTGCGAAACTGCTTCTGAACTTATACTACAAAGTAAGAATATGTATATATTTGTTTGCTTCTATGAAATTCTGAAATAAATCAACGTTGTTAATTTTTTAGTACTTTGGTTCAAGTATAATAGCAGTATCTAGATATAATAATAATAATAATAAAGTGATTTATTTCCACAATTACAAATATATTACAATGAAAATATAACATTTATCTTGGAAACAGGAAAAGACTTATTGCATATTGCTAAAAAGTATATAAGAAGACACTTAGAAGCGCTGGTTTTCAGTCTTCCCCTACATGTAAACAACAACACAACAATAACACACAATATTTTTGTTATATTTAACACAAAACAATATATTTTGGCTCAGTACCTACATTTCAATAAAAAAAAGCAAAGAATTAACCATATGCACCCAGCATACAAATTAAAAAAGAATAAAACTTAAATAAATGTAAGCATATTATTTAATAATGTGTATGTATGTTCTATGTATTAAAATAGATTTTACATTTACTTACATTTATTCAGTGAATAATCCATAGATACAGTGTTTTTATAAATATAAATATTTATATATATAGACATTATAGTACATAGTAATCAAAAAAATAGAGAATAGATCCAAAAGTGTTAGTCTATTTCTAAGCGATATTATTTTACATTTTTAAGACGTGTACCAAATTGTGCGCTTGACGACGATTAATTGTGGATTATGCCACGTAAATGGACTATGAGACCTATAAGGACCTATGCTCGTCTCGGGTGACTGACTTTTTCTGTTTCTTTCTATTAGAAGTTCTGTGGTGTTAATAGATCGAGGCCGAACACTTTTATCTAATTAATGCCTTACGAAAAGCATAGTTAGGAATCTGTCGAACATTGCTAAGTTATTGTATTTCGAGGAAATAGGAATTGAGCATTAGCGAAAATCTAGCTTCTTAAAACGCAACAAAGAATTTAATAGCTTAGTTTTAATTTGTTTCATCAAGGTATTTCAATGTAACACAAGTCTTATTCTGTAAGAAAGGTGGGGTCTAGCTACATGCTCAAAGGAACAGTACGTAGGTACTCTATACTAGGGAGTACCTTGTACGTACTCGAGTACTACGAGACTTCGAGTCTATAGAGTCTACAGATATGTGGATATCAAAATACTTATACCAACCCATATCGTGTCTTATTTGTTAAATTTTTTCGACATTAAACTGAATCTAAAGGCTATTGCCGTACAAATTTGTACTGTTTGTATTTTTATTTCATTATTTCGTGCTAGGTTTGATTCATTTATTTATTCATAGTAACAAAATTGTCGGAGTGATTTGGTATCAGGGATTTGGTAACCGTGGCGCTTTAAAGTTTGCATTTGTTAAGTCTTTACCCCTTTCAGAATATACCGGGTACAAAGATGGTTTATTCCTACTACTAGGAGGGCTTCCTAATTAAATGAGAACGACCACTTTACTTGATTAACTTTATATATTTAGAATAAAGAGACTTAAAGTAATACATTTAGTTATTATTATATTGGTATTATTGAGGCCACTGCCTACAATAGAATGTCATTCTTACATATTCTATATTTCTATCAAATTATAAATAATGACAGACTTGTAAGTTGCCAGCAAGTTTGTTTGTGCGATAACCTCTTTTGCCATATACAGCACAAGCAAACGTTGCAGTACCTTCTTATTTTATTTAATACAAAACACTTTGGATTCAGGGCCATTTAACTTCAATAAAGAGCACACTTTATATTAAATCTCAATATACTATATATAACTGGGACTGGATGGGTGATTGTATTATTAATATAGAATTCAAAATATATATATATGTGGAAGTAAACTTCATTTCAGGATGCCGATAAAATTGATTCTGCTGATCCGTAATTTTTACGTATTAATCGGTGACAATACTAAAAACTTTCATGGATAGTTAAAGTCTGTAGAGTTATAAACACCTAATGTATCTAGTTTGGAGCATCTTAAAGTGTCAATAACGTAAGTTCATTTGGAGGTAGCAATTATTTTGTTAATATATCACCTGGAACAGTGCTATAGCTTTTTCCTAAATTAGCCACCACAATAACCAGGTTAGGGGATGGACCAGTCAGTCAAATTAGAGTGAAAAAGGCCAACTAAAACCTGAGGCTCGCAACAGATCATTAATCGATACTTCAGTATGCGCATCAATTTGATACCTTCGATTATCAATGACCAAGGGTCAAATTCAAATTCAAATTCAAATATTTATTTCTCAACATTGACAATTACTTGTTCTTATTGACGTCAAATAAAACATGATTCTACCACCAGTTCGAAAAAAACCTTCGTGAAGAAGAACTGGCAAGAAACTTCACGGGTATATTTTTTTTCAAAATAAATTTACAGAGTCTCTTTATGTCTATACAAAATTATTCTTTTCTGCATCTGTTAGCTCGGCAAGTCTCGCTCCCCCCAAGTATCCAAACGACGAACACCCTCAAACGGCACCCGTTCACGAGTTAACGCGGGATCCAGCCATCGCCCTCCTCAACCATATTAGAGGGAAGTGAGCGACCCGTCACCCGACGCTACCATAAGAAGACATACTTTAGTGACAATGACGCTTTAGATATTCATCGGGACGAAGAACTCATCGCACAAACAGACACATTACACATGCTTTGTTACAAATACTAGTACAATCCTGTTAATGAGGGGATTATACCCAAGGGCTTTTATCATCCAAATAATCGGATAGATAATATGCTCTAGCACACAACTTCTCCTTTATAGTTTCTTTGAATTTGTCAATAGGAAGACCTTGGATATCCTCAGGAACCCTATTATAAAAGCGTATACATTGACCCATGAATGAGTTAGTGACTTTATGAAGCCTGCTATTATGAGCTGCCAGCATATTTCTTCCTCTTGTGTTAACATTGTGCAGATCTTTTTTTCTTTTGAACAAGGTTATGTTCTTTTTAACATACATTAAATTTTCTAAAATATATTGTGAATGGAAGGTAAGAATATTTATTTCCTTAAATTTACTTCTAAGTGACACCCTTGGACCGAGCTGATAGATTGCGCGAACAGCCCTTTTCTGCAGAATAAATATAGCATCGATGTCGGCAGCACTCCCCCACAACAGAATACCATATGTCATGAGGCTGTGGAAGTAACCAAAATAGACTAATCGAGCAGTTGTTTCATTTGAGATTTGTCTAATTTTTTTAACAGCATATGCGGCAGAGCCAAGCCTTTTCGCTAAACCATCAACATGCGGTCCCCACTGGAGTTTGGCGTCTACGTTTGGTCCTGACGCCACTTAATATGCTCGTTTTTCAGCTAAGTTTCAATACAGGAGCGACCCTGTTTATAGTACCTATATGTGAACAATGTCAGAAGCTAAAATGTAAATCGTTTAAAATTTTAATTTTATTAAATGGGCGAGGGATCTAAAATAAATCAATTTTCTTAGAAAAAAACTAGTGACTTTCGATTTTACTGATCGGTATTGATAGATGGATAAATAATGTGGTCTTGCTGCGCTAGTCGACTTATAAGCTTAGAACGGCTCAGTCATTTATTTAAAATGTTACACCTTTTTTCTATATAAATATATTTTTTAGATACCATGGTCCTACAACTTATTTATGTAATAAATTAATATTTTATGTCACTATTTAACAAACTTTTGAAGCTCTACAGAGAATAATAATAGAAAATTATCAACACCCTGTAAACTTATGTTTATAAATAGTTTGTCCCTTCAAGTACTAATTTGTAAGGTTTTCATTGCTAAATATACATTTTGTAACATTTAAGGAAAAATATTCTAGTAACGAACCAGGAACTGACTCCTGTAAACTCAACTATATTTCTGGGCATTTAGACGCCCAACTCCAATCGAATCCGAATAGGGTTAGCTAAAATACCTGCATGTTCTGTGAAAAAAGTGTGAAGAATTCCAAATGAAGATGGTGCTCGATTAGTGTATCTCGGTTACTTTCAAAGTGTCACGACATGTGGCATTTTATTGTGGGTGGGTGTTGCCGACATTGGTACTTTATTTTATTCTGCAGAAAAGAGTCCTTCGCGCAATCCAACAGCACAATCCAAGGGTGGCATCCTTTAAAGATAAGTTTTGGGAAATACATTTTCTAACTTAAAAAAAGATTTGCACAACGTTAACATAAGAAATAGAAATAACCTACCAGCTCATAATAGTAAGGCTTCATAAAGTAATCTTCTCAATTACAGGGGGTTTGTAAGCATTTGTAATAAATACATGTGTCGAGTTCGTCGTCCCGAATAAAACCTAAAGCCTCGATGTCTTCATGTCTGTTTCGACCGTACAGGTCGCTCACTTCCCTCTGGCATCGATATCCCAATATAGTTGATGATGGCGACGGCGGGCTCCCGCATTACGCTCGTGAAAGGGTGTCGTTCCTGTAGGTTCGTCGTTTGGATCTTTGGGTACGAGATATTGCCGAGCTAATAGTTCCTAGCTCTTTATCTCAAAATATTTTAAAAACTAAACTTTAAAAAAAATAGTTCCACTTCACAAGGGTCATCCCGAACCGGTGGTAGATGACAATATGTACCAAACATTTTCAATATTGATTAATTATATAATTCAATTTAAACTTTTTTAAAGGTCAATAGTCGGGATCTATGTTATATGAGGTAAGTGGAACAGATCTGCAATTTTTTTATTTATTTGACAATTATTACCTCTGAATTTAGCAAATTGATTATAAATGTTCTACTTACTACTTTTTGAAATGTTACAGTAAGTTGGCAGTTTTATTCAGCGAATTAAATATTAAAAGTATGATCGAGCGTGCAGATTTCAATGTAAACATATTTTAATTAAAACTGAAGGTTTGCTTAAATGTTATCTTTATATATAATATATATATATATATATATATATATATATATATATTTATACCCATTCCTTTATCGCATCTTATCCACAGCGAGTGATCGCAAGTGATTTGTGTCTACATTGAAATTTATTTTTACTTAATTATGAAACAAAGAGGAGGTATAATTTGGTTTGTCTTAGTATTAAAATTTTAGGACAGCCATTCTTTCTCTTCCGTAGGTATGCTCACATATTCTATGTAAGAATGACTGTAGTTATAAGAACGAATAATTAGCGTTTTAGCACAACACCACAAACTTGATTCTTTTTAAAAGGTATAAGTTCTTCCCAAGTATAAACAAAAAATAATCAAAGCAATAAAATATCAATAACGTCTTCCCGTGCCAAACATTATCTCCAATAAACGCCGCTCTTATACATTCTGAACAAGAATTATTGGTTTCAACTTTTCGGATACTTTCACAAGTAAGTTATTCGACGGTTACCAACGTTGTGAAGAACAAAGAGCTAATAAAATGCAGAAAGGAACGGCTTTTACACCAGAGATTCCTGTTGGGATCCTGGTAGCGGTAGTCATTTTGGTGTGAATAATGATGATTTTATTTAAGAAATAAGGTATTTCTTGCATCGCATTTATTGCGATCGTATTTTAAGGAATACTTAATGTGGCTCATCAATTATGTTATAAAAATTTTCAGGTTGAAACTTATTTCACATGTCCGAAAACTGGGCAAGAACATTATAGAGCTACTCGATGCGTAGAGTTGTCATCTTGTTAAGTCTACAGCTAGTTCAATTTTAAGACAAGATTTTCAACAAACATGCCTTTAAATTGAAGGATTCAGTCATATTGTCAGTAATGGACTATCTACCAAATTCATTGTTTGCAAATTACTTTGAAGCCACCTAATCTTAAAAGACGCAGACTTTATATTTGATACATATTTAATCTCATAAGCTTAGTTACCAAAAGCATGTTAAATCTTTACAATTTCAACCTTAAAATATATTTTCTTTCTCTAGTTTCGTCTTAGCCGGCAGCGAGTTTTGCTAGATGAACTTTCCTTCTGGCGTGTTCGCTTGCTAAAGTTGTATGATTGCGCTGGTTTTGCTCAAAAGACCGAGTTTTTGTTTGATCTTTTACTTTTTCAGTTCTCCTGTTTACAGTATAGTGATAGAGAAGGAATATAGCTAGTTTGTTGTTTGTATTGTGGTTAGTTGAATGATTAGATTTTTATGCGACGTTAGTTTGAACCAATAAAACGATTGAGAAGTAATTGCAAAAAAATTTCTTTTTCTCGTATGTCTATTTACCAACAGGGCATGCCCATTTTTATATTTGAAAACCAATTTATCGTAAATAGAAAGTCTATAGTGAGATACCCTCGGACAGTTGTAGCGTAAACACACAGTGAAACTCTGTCATATGTTTTTAATTAAAAGTGCGTGAATTTTTTAACAAATAAGTGAAATGGCGGATGTGTTTTTAAGTTAAACAACTGCTTCATCGCTCGCGATAACCAAAACTTCGTGAAGTACGCAAAATACTCCGTTTATCAGCACTTTTAATAATCAAACTAGCCTCACAGAAAATTTAAAAGGGGGTTATTTACAAACTTTTAACATATGATTTGACTTTGACATATGACAACTAGTGAAGTGAGTGAAGTGACTGACTGTGACATTTTCAAAACTGGAACTGCGTTCCATTCTTTTACTAAACAACGACTTGTACACGGCCACGGGTGAGTTCACACTGAAATAAAATAATAAATACTAAAGCAAACCAAAACCAAAATGAGTAAAAAACATTGTGCAGGATGCAAAATTATTTTCATAGGAAATGACTACTTGACCTGCAATAAGTGTAATCAGACCTTTGATCTGGATTGCGCGAACATATCAATTAGCCGGTTTCGTAATACGCTGACCAAAGAACAAAAACTTGCCTGGACTTGCCATGAATGCACAAGTAAAATACCCAAAAAGGGGAACGTTAATACTCCAGTTCGTAGCCTTAAAAGTAGTCCAACGCTTCCAAGCTCAGAAGAAGCTTCTAATGTGACAACGCGCATTTCTAAGAAGAAATCTACCCCAATTTCACCAAAGGGTTCTTTAAAAGGTGAATTAATTCAAAATAATGAAGACCACAATCTTATCTCGGCTGTCAGGGACCAAGTCACTGATATTATCATGAGAGAATTGCCTTCTGTGCTCAAAAACATTTTTCAGGAGGAGTTATCTTCTATTAAAAATGATCTAAAAGATTTTGCTAACACTGCCACATTTTTAAGTGACAAATTTGATGAGATATCTAGAAATTACGATATAATTGCAAAGGATAATCTTCAACTGAAGAAAGACAATGCAGTACTCAACAATGCAGTGGCCGACTTATCTGAACGGATTAACAACCTGGAGCAGCATCTGCGAGAAAACAACCTTGAACTTCATGGCGTCACCGAACATCGCGGTGAGAACTTGGATACTATTGTGAAACAGTGCGCTTCAACTGTCGGTTTTGTGGTAGCCGAAGAAGATATAATCAAATGCACCAGAGTTGCAAAAAGGAACAAAGATAGCAAATCGCCACGAACGATAGTTACGAAATTTAGGAACAGTCACATACGCGATCAGTTTTACTCAGCTGTGCATAAATACAACAAATCAAACCCTAACAACAAATTAAACACATCTCTTTTAGGTATACATGGCGAGAAAAAGCCCATATTTGTACAAGAGCATCTATCGGCAGCTAACAAGTCTTTACATGCAGCAGCACGACTGAAAGCAAAAACAATGGGATACAAGTATGTGTGGATCCGTAACGGTCGAATTTTTGTCCGAAAACACCCTGACTCAAACTTTGTAATCATAAAGAATATTAGTAGTTTAGAT
Source organism: Marasmarcha lunaedactyla (assembly GCA_923062675.1). Taxonomy (NCBI): domain Eukaryota; kingdom Metazoa; phylum Arthropoda; class Insecta; order Lepidoptera; family Pterophoridae; genus Marasmarcha; species Marasmarcha lunaedactyla. The sequence continues at coordinate 7,523,933 of OV281344.1, forward strand.
CTCATTTGTTAATTTAGTACTTTTTTATATTTATATATATTTTTATGTTATATTCAGTGAATTGGTATTCAATTACTTTTCATTAATTAATAATGGCTATATCAATATATTACCAGAATATACGTGGCATGAATACCAAAACGATAGACATTTATAACAACACACTGTGCTGCGATTTCGATATTCTATGTATAAGCGAAACATGGTTAAATGATTCAGTATTATCAAGTGAACTCTTTGACAGCAGATACTGTGTTATACGCAGGGATAGAGACAAAACATTCCAAAAAAGATTTAATAAAAACTATGGCGGAGGTGTGTTAGTGGCATTAGCGAAAACGTTCCAGCACTCTGTCATGAAGCATTGGCAGTCCGAGTATGTTGAGGATGTGTGGGTACAAATAAAATTTAATAAGTCAATAGTAATAAACTTATGCGTGGTTTACCTGCCAGATTACTTACCTCCGGATATCTACGAGGAGTTTTTAAATAAATGTAAAATCATACTTAATCGTGACAACGAAATAACTTGCATCTTAGGGGACTTTAACCTCTCTGATCTCCAATGGTGCCAGGAATCTTGCATGCCATTAAATCCAAGTTGTGTCAAATCAACAGCAGTCTATAATCTTTTCAATTCCACATCAATGAGTCAGATTAATTTTATACAGAATTTTAACACAAAGATCCTAGATCTCGTAATTACTAATAGACCAGACGAATTTAGGGTAACTTTAGCCAATCCAATAAGCAGAATTGACGCACATCATCCTCCTCTCTTGATTGCCTTTCAGTGTCTCATTTTGCCACTTCATCCAAACAAAGTAGTAGAACAGTTTAACTTTCGTAAAACCGACTACGAGAAATGTATTAGTGAATTAACAAAGATTGACTGGGTGTCTCAAACTAAACTATTTGACGTTAATGACTACGTTCAGTTCTTTTACAATATTGTGTATAACGTTATCGAGAAACACACTCCTAAGACACGGCTTAGAAATCCCAGATACCCTAGGTGGTTTTCATCAGGGCTTATAAGGACATTGCGGGAGAAATATACTCACTTGTCAAAATTCAACCGTTACGGCAACCCTAGAGACTACGATACATTTTCAATGCTTAGGGCACGTGCACGAAAACTGCTAAAAGAATGTTTTACCAGATATATAGTAGGTATCGAAGAAAATTTAATATTAAATATAAAGTCATTTTGGAGGTATACAAAAAATAAGAGAGTTACTAACTGTATTCCGAACCATATGTACTTAAATGGTGATTTGGCGGTGTCAGGAGAACAGGTGGTTAATCTCTTTGCGGAACACTTTTCGAGTGTTTATAGTCCTCCCAACTCTTCACCTTACACGCCCAATTTTACGCATAGCAACTTTTCTTTAAACAGTATTCAAGTTTCTGAAAGTTCTGTGCTAAAGGTAGCACAAAATGTGAACCTCTCAAAGGGTGCTGGACCAGACGGTTTACCACCAGTATTTATTCGCTTTTGTTGCCGCGCGTTGGTAAAGCCATTAACCATGATTTATAATATGTCATTGAGTACCGGCGTTTTCCCGTCTCTTTGGAAAATTGCTCACGTAACACCAATTTACAAAGCAGGTGACAAGAGTGACATTACAAATTACCGTCCTGTTTGTGTTCTGAGTTGGTTTGCCAAATTCTTTGAGAGTTTAGTTTATGACATAATATTCAACCATTTAAAACACTTATTAAGCCCCAATCAACATGGTTTCATTCCAGCTAGATCCACTCATTCTAATCTGCTAGTATACACAACATTCCTTTGTGAATCGTTCAATGACAAAACTCAAGTAGACTCAGTGTACACTGATTTTTCAAAGGCGTTTTATCGTGTGGATCATGCCATTTTACTGCGCAAATTGGAATACTTAGGTATTCATGGTAGTCTCCTTCGCTGGATCACATCCTATCTACTTAACCGAACTCAGCTGGTAACACTTTACGGCTACGACTCGGCTCCATTTCTGGCACCATCCGGTGTACCGCAGGGTTCTAATCTGGGACCGTTGCTTTTCTTGTGTTTTATTAATGATTTACTATCTGACATTAACAGCTGTTGCTTGGCTTACGCTGACGACATAAAAATATACAGACGAATTTACGGAATCACAGACTGCTTAGCATTACAGGCCGACATTAATACAATATCTGACTGGTGTGTTATCAATAACATGCAGCTAAACATTGAAAAATGCTTTGTCATTTCTTTTACAAAAAAAAAGAATCCTACCAAGTATGCTTACAATATAAACGACCAAACATTAAAACGCGTGAATTTGATTCGAGATTTGGGAGTTTTATTTGACACGACATTATCATTTCGCTCGCACTACGATTATGTCTGCAGTAAAGCTAACAAAATGCTCACGTTCGTAATACGACAAAGCAAACCTTTTAGGAATCCTCAATCTTTGATTTTGTTATACATCTCTTTAGTCAGAAGCATACTCGAATACTGTTCGTCAGTATGGAGCCCAATATACGTTAGCCATACTGAAAAGATAGAAGCCATCCAACGTCGATTTTTAAGGCATCTTTGCTTCAAACATGGATTACGACGAAAAATTCCGGACTACACAGGTCGTATGAATAAATACAATTTGACCTCTTTGGCAAGTCGTCGATTGGTCCATGACATGTTTGTGTTGCACAAGATCGTAAATGGCAATTTAACGAAAGAACTTCTCGCGCAAATAAGTTTTAAGGTACCTTCACGGTCTGTAAGAATCCAACAACTTTTCTCCATTCCAACCTCCAACAATAACTTATCCAAAAACAACCCCTTGATACGCATGTGTTCGCACTACAATAATATCTGCTGTCAAATTGACATATTCAATGATAATTTTAATGTATTTAAGCACAATGTGTTCAAAATTATTAATAATGTTTAAGGTTATTTTTATGTTTACTTTAATCTTTAACTATTATTGTTTAATGACCTTGACCCTGACTTTGACTTATGTAGTCTTAGAAATATGTAGCTTAGAATATTTACGTTTACTGCTGCAATAATTTTATACCAAAATGTTGTACACAAACTGTCATTGGAGTATAGACTCATAATGTAGCTATGTGTGATTTGTTATTTAAATTGTTTCAGTTTATACTCTGTTATTTGTGTCTTTGTAATAAATAAATAAATAAATTAATCGCACTGCAACAAGCATAACGCAAAAAGTATACCTACTTGAAAATTTTGTGGCCAAATATCTACAGTATATTTACTCCTACCTACTTCTTTTTTTAATTTAGTGTAAGCTCTTTACTTTCTGTTTGCACTTTTTAATGGAAACTGTTATTACTTGTGTTCAAAAAAGTGAAATGTATTAATAAAATTTGTAACAAACCGAAATTCGCAAAATCCTTCTAGCGTTTTCTGAAAAACCCTCGATGCTAACCCTCGTAGCACTTTTGTGGTATTGAAATACATAGCAATACTACACTACAAAAAACAAAACCGAAACGGCGAATTAATAAACGATATTGCAGTTTCGGAGGCTTTCTCTAAAAAAAAATATATGAAACGTAGGTATCCGAATAGTATATTTGAATCAAATCTTACATTTTTTTTTTTGAGCAAATAACTGGTATAATTATTATTATGCAAAAAATGCCAAAAAAGTAACATTTTTTACTTTGAACTTTTCTATTTGGTCTTACATTATCTGATAAGACTATAACAATAGTCGTTTTATTTGCTTATTTGTTCACATAATTCTTTAAAGTATAACAAAAAATAAAACTGCAACTAAAAACGTTACTTATATATTTAAAATAAATTATATAAAACATTCGCATCTTCATAGCCGGCAATCAAAACTTTTACTTCAAATAAAGATGGCGACAATTCAGGTTGAAACTTTTAAAACTATATAAAGCTGCTTAAATGTCTTTATGGTTAGGAGAAATAGTATATAGTTTAACGAAGATTCGAGTAATAGTCTTTAAGGTTAGGTTATGTTAGGATATTGTCGAGCTGTTTAATGCTGCAAATGTTATTTGCTTAGTATTTTTTTAAAAGGTAAGAGTATAATTCGCCTTCAATCCAATATTTATGCTTTGATAGATAACTATGTGCTAAAGTATAACCCATTTTTGTTATACATTTTTGATGTGACACGTCTTAAATTGAGGAAGTCATCAAGAAGAGTTTATGGAACGCATTCAAAATACATCAACATTATGGAGAGATATTTCACGAAACGACTTGGTATTACCGATATTATGATAAAAAACATTGCATAAATGTCAAAAAACTTTACATTACTTAGTTAAGAAAATATGAAGAAATTAAAGACGAATGAGTTTGAATATCTTCTATCAAATATTGCTTCATATTTTGGTAACGGATATATCTTTGGTAACAAAACTTTATTAATAATCAATAAATTATCTGTATAAGTTAGTGGAGCATTTGTTTTTGCTTTTTTTTTACCATTTTCATGGGATTATTTTGATACTAGTACGAGTATCTAGGCATTAGTCCGACTCCTTGCCCAAGAAAAGAACAATAGATGTACGCCCCGAGACATAAGAAAGTTGTCTCACCACAAGCGAGAAAACAACTATCTAAATAACGAGTAAATTAAGTGTCAATTAAAGAGATAAGGCTACAAGGAAACATGGCGCTCAGAAAGTTTTCAAGAGATCACCGGCAATCATTCTTTTCTACGAGCGAGTGGTGCAAGTAAGCACTTGACGCATTTGCTCACTTGCTTATAGCCTAGCGACAATACTATCAGAATTACCCACATGTTTTTCGCTGCTCGCGAACTCGTTACTAGTTTCTGGTGCCTAGGCAGTACTGCCTAAAATAAATACATATATTAATAGTTGATTTTTGGCTGCTAACCCTCTGAATCAGCAAGAATTCTCTCTTGTCTTCTCTCTTCTTCTCATGCGGTCCAAACGTTCGCCGAGAGACCAACTAGCGGTTTTTCTACTCTATGACCATGTAATAGTCTTATGCACTTTCTCACCAACTCAAAGATCAGTGACAGAACTATCGGAGCTAGACACTCCCTTTTTGCTGCTCGTCAAATTGGATCTGGTTTCCACATCTACTCGCTTCTATCTTATTGATGGCAGTGGGACAAATACCTAACTATGACAGCCAATTTCAGGTCATCAAACACCAGATGCTAATGTTACGTAAGAACATTTCTCAATTCTCACTCAATGTAAAAATGGGATGAGAGAATCATGTGTAAAATTACAAATATCTCCCGAAGATACTTTCAATAGATGTATATTTTTTTCTAAACGAATTTTAAAGTGTTCTATGTAACAACGTGATTCAACGAAAAATTAAGATGTTATTTATCTTTATCTTTTATAAACAGAAAAGTACTTATATCAATACATTTTGTTACAATGAAAACAGTTTGCAAATGTTTTCTCATTTTCACACTAAACATTTTATAGCTGTAGAGGACATTTGCTAGAAGTTAACGTAATAAGTCATACTATTTTTTCAGTAACAAATTATCATAAAGAAATAGGAAGGTTAAACTCACGTATCCAGTATAATCCGTTCCTTTATATAGAGTTTTGCTGCAGTGAAATATTCAGAACTAATTAGAGCCCAGAGCTTTAAAGCCCTTTCAAAATCTTCCATGACCTTTATCTTCTTTCTTTCTCTTCGAATCTTTATTCTCAAAAAACTAATTTACAAAATTAAATATCGCCGTATCTCCAATTCTGTATACAATTCATTACATTAAATTTAAATTTGCTAAAACTTTCAGGTATCCTGTAAATTTGTAAAACTTTCCCATTATTTTTGAAAGGCTGCTAAAATTGTGAACAATGTTCACGTTTGAATCCAAAGACGAATGCTGATAAGATTCTGGTTTAAAAATATAGTTTTTTAAAACGACACACTGAATGACTTTTTTTTGTTATTCCAGTTTGAAGTGAGCAGCTGCAGCAGCTAAATCTAAAACATTTGCTCTTACGCAATGTGGTCTATTGTAAGTGGTTACCGAACGTTATTTGACTTCTTTGAATTTACGTGACCCCACAGAAAACTATGTGAGATCTTTTACAATGTTCTGTGGACGATTTTATAAACTAACTCAAACTAGAGCGGTTTTTAGAATACTACAAGATGCGACTTTCTGAAGACTTTCGTGTTTTTATTATTACCTTTTGAAAATGGCTTTAGAATAATCGGAATTTTAACTTTAAGAAAGCTTTCAACTCTGTTGATTACGACATACTTCTTGGAGTTTTGAAGTCAATTAATATTTCTCCTTTCGCATTTAGCTGGTTTGATACCTACCTTTGATTATCCATCAACAAAATAAACCGTTAAGTAAATTTCGATTTCTACTTCATTAAATATGTCATTACAAATTATTACAATAATCAATTATGCGGAATCCTGCTGTTTAGATATCAATGTCCTTTGATTAGATATCAATGAACTCTTGTCCAAATTGGAGCTATCTATCAAAACGTTTCGTTTGCATACTTTTTTCGCATCTGCAAGCAACTTAAATTGTCCATAAGTTATCGAAGGAATATCATATACTTTGCCTTCGATTTAACGTACTGAATAATCCAAATTCTCCTCTCTATTTTCGTAAACCTTTTTCAATATTCACACTGGTAATGAGATTTTGAAGAAACTTGTTAAAAACTCTTTTACTTTCCGTACATGTTGTTAGGCTTTAGAACAAATTGCTTCACCACATAAATAATACAAAACAACTGACTTTATTTAAAAGAAGAGTAGGATATTACTGTGTATTGTTTTAGTTTAAAATTTTAGTTAATATGTATTATTCATTTAATTGTGTTTAGCTTATCAAGCACAATTCATTCTTAGTGTATTATAAGTATGTATAGTACACCTCGAAATTTCCTAGGAAAATAGCGGTACCTTTATACCGCTTATTTTGCGAACTGTTTTAGTGTGACTACTATTGTGTGTGTCCAGTCAAGTTATTAAATAAAAATTAAACAAAATAAATAAATAACTGTTTATTGTTCTTACTTATGAGATTTTTCGTTTCAAATTACACAGTTTTTGAATTCTAAGTTTATTTGCTAAAAATGATACAGATGATTTTTTCTACTAATATTGTGTCATCTAACACATCCACTTTTTGTCATCTAAATCTATATTTGACATGGTTTTATGCCTTTAATATATTTTTTTTGATTCGTGCATTAAAATCTCCAAAATATCGCATTTTTCAGAATCCATCACATTAAAACTTGTAATGCATCGCTTTCTTTATTCAATCTCTAGTGTGTTTGATGATCAAATCGTTTTTATACACCTACACTTCACTGCAAGTAAGATTGGGTTTGTAAGTTTTTAAGAGTGGCAAATCTCTCAGCTCTTGGAATAGAGGTGTTTCATAAAAGTTCGAGTAAAGTACTTTCTTTAGTTTTGTGTAAAATTAATAATAATAATACTAATAAAAATTATTTATTTTGCCAAACAACACATTATCAACACACAAACTAATGACCGCACAGGACGCAACCTGAATTTAAAACATTTAACTACATTAAATATTACAGAAATAAAAACTACTCGGACAATATTATTCCATGTATCGCTATTAAGCATATTTTACTTCAGGTACTTTTTTAACATCTGCTAACTTGTATCAATATGTTTAATACATTTTTTTTATGTTTAATAGTTTTGTAAGTTTCCTAATTTTATTGTAAAGATGGGGTACGAGGAAAAGTTGATGATGTTGCGCGAATGCAGATTTAGTTGGGACTTTTTGGAAGACAACGTCATTTCTACGTTTTTTATCTAACTCATTGTAATTTATAGGTTTCGAATGTTGATTTAGAATTGTTCGGAGAATTAATAGCTGCCTGACTGTGAGAGTATTAAATTCTTGATATAGCTGAGTAGTGGAGTACATGTAGGTATGTACGGTTTTTTTTAGTATGATCTTAATCACTGCTCGTTTTGCTCATTCCAACTTCAGCATATTAATTTTGTAATTGCATCCCATATTGTGATTCCATAATTAATAAGCGATTGGCACAAGGCAAAATAAGTGTAGTTTTAAGTATTTTGAAGTCAAGTACTGAACGCAACCGCTTGAATACAACCATAAGCTTTCGGATCCGACCTGTTAGTAGTTGCAAGTACCTCTTCCAACGTAATAAGGAATCTAAATAAGCGCCCAAGTATTTAAAATCATCTACACAGCCGTTTTCAGGACATGCGCAAGCTTTATTGTCTGTACATAAGTGACTTCTGAAACGTAACGCGATTGCTTAGTGACGGTAAGGAACTTGGTCTTTTCTAGGTTTGTCAAAAATTTATTTTTGAACCATTTGATGATGCGTCCAAAACTTTCCTCCGCTGCATTTACTACCCAAGTTCACGCATGAAGTATAAGTGCCGTGTCATCAGCAAATGCAGTAATCGCTCCTTTAGTTAACCAAGTCGTTCATAAAGATAAGGAATAGAATAAGACCTAGCACGCTTCCCTGGAGAACACCGAAAGTCACGTCCTCTTCCGCACTCACATAGTCACCAATAACTCAAGGGAGTTACCACGTATGTCAATGTTCTCTAATTTTCCAAGAAGTATTTTAATCGACACAGAATCAAAAGTCTTGGCAAGATCTATAAATATACCAATTCATTTTTGTCGTCTATCTGAGTGATCGACTTTTTATATATATTATACTAATTCAAAAGCTGGTTCGAATGTGAGAATTTTGCATACTTTTTTGAAACTTGTTCATTTTCCGTAGCAACATTGTTGCGTTCTCTTTGAAAACAGTTTGAATCTTGTAATAACACGATCGGTTTAGGGAAGATGTAGGACTATACATATTTCGGTATGTATACTAATTTAAGTATTTTAAATTTATAATTCTGTAAGAATGAGTTTTTTTGAATAAATCTGACTTCTGTGCAGTATTTAATTTTATATCGTATGATGACATCGTTAGCTTTTTTTAAATCGGATAGCAAAGTTTATGTAATCCCTGGAATGAATAACGAGTAAGTTAGAAATAGTCAAAATTAATAACGATTAATAAATGTTACTTATTGTTTAATTGTTTGCAGAAAAATTGCTCTAATGTATATTAATGTTAAAGCAATCTTTTTAATGTTATATATAAAAAGAAAAAGTCATTGTTTTGCTAAAAAGCTCAAATTTGAGTTATGAATATAATTTTTGATATAATAATTATTATGAATTTTAAAAATTCTTCATTGCATTCTGCAGTGTCAAGGAAAACTCTTCAAAACCGATGATAAATGTTTGTATGAAAAGACGTGTGAGGGGAGTTCCAGAAGATTGTTGATCTACAAGGAAGGAAGTTTTTTACGCACGATACAATTTTTTCATTTTAATTTATTCTCCCACTACCCCACTATATTTTTCAGACCTTTTATACAACTTTTTAATTCTATATAAAAACATCATTTGTCCTTTCGAAATTTCCGCCCAGGAATTGCAGACTTGACATTTCTCATCATCGTAAAAAAAATTCCACGCAACTCTTTTTTCATTTTGAGAACACATAAAAGTCGCAAGGGGCTAAGTCTGGGATGTCAAGTGAGTAACGCCGTTATTAAAAGCCACATATTTTAATAGCAGCCAACATAGCTCGTGCGCACGGGCGCGTTGTCAATTTTTTCCTTCTTTTTTCTATAATACCGTTTTAGTAATTTAGAAGTGGTGACAAGGTTTAATGAAAAACTTGTTTGATTTCACTGAGTTTTTTATGAGAGAGATTATTATGTTCAAAAATTATAAGTGTAATTACATAAGTTAGTATAAATTAGTCTTTATCTTACCTAATACAAAGTTAACCTAGCAAGGTGGTGCTCCGCAGACGACTGCCTGTCTATAACACGCGGCAGGCTTGCTTGTGGTTTTGTTGACTTGCTAACAATGTATGACCGCTACAGTACCAACAAGTTCTTTGTATTCAATCAACAGGATTCCTTCCCAAACGATAACCCTTCCGGCCGACTGCGACTTTTTAATTTTTTTAGGAGGGATCGTGGCTTTTTTATGCGGCTGTATTTAATTTGAACAGGTTCATAACGGTGAACCCAAAGTTCATCACCAATAACAATTCTGGCCATAAATTCCGCCTTTAGCACTCAAAAACGCTCCAAAAACTCACAAGAATACTCTTTAAGATCGCGTTTTTGAAGTGGCGTGAGAAATCTTACAACCCGTCTTGGACTCTAGGCATGGATGATATTCAAAATAGTTGTTTCAGATAGTGCAACTCAACCGGTACAAGTCTTACTTCAAATGCTTATTTCTCTACTGTTTCTACGATTTCTGGAGTGATGGCCTCAATTGACCGTCTGAGTCTAGCGTCGTATTCAATGGAGTATTATTAATATTATACAAATATTTAATTCCTTACTAAGAAGGCAATTAAATATTTTAGGTCAGCTCTAAATGTTAGTTCTTCTAGGAATTTTTTAATTCTTACAGGCTCTGTTTTTAATAAATGCAAAGTGGTCTGTATCTTTCTGAGGAATCGGAACGACTGAAGACATGCTTCTTGTCAACGAAAAGTTTACTTGCCAGCTTTGTTTCAGGTGCTCTTCATTATTAATTTTAGAATAATAAAGTAGGTACAGAGTGTTTAATTTTTTAATTAATTTAAAAATGAATGCATTTGTGCCTATTTCGAGTCAGGTTAATATATTGTGTAGACAAAAAGGGGAACCAATTTTCTACAAAAAGGCAGAACTATTAAACAGAAGCTTTGAGCAATCTGAAATCAGCTGTGAAACGCTTTTTCTGGTCCTAAATTTGAGACGTAGACAAATCGACAGGAAAGGAAAAACGGGGACGTTTGTAATCAACAAATTGCTCGATTTTCTCTACACAGTTGTGGGGAATGTCGTGATTCTCATTTGATAGGTGGGGTCATTAACTATTTTAATGCTAAAATAAACTTGATAATTGTGTTTTGCTAACATTACCTCATTTGAAAGTTTAGTTAGTTTAGGCTATAGAAAATATGATTAAGTAATTAGTAAAATTTTAAATATCTAACATAAAATCTCAAGTGAAGCTTGTGTAGTTTATTATAATTATATGCTAAGGTACTTATTGTTTTTATCAAAGTAATTGACGTAAAATAAAAAAATAAGTATACAGTCTTCCATGACCCAAAACCTTTGTCTCTTGGATTCAAATTCAAATCCTCTGAAGATAAAATCACCAATTTGATTTAAGAATTTCTTTAGACACTTACATGCTAACTTTGTTCTTTTGTGTAATTCATAAATTATTTATTTAAAAAAGTTTTTTTTGCACTCCGTTCTGATTGCGATCTTATCAGCCACCTCACCATCTACTTTCTTTGCCTACCCGTCTTCTTTGCTTAGGCATGGCTTAGGAATGTTTGCGATCGCAATCAGCGGACTTAACTGTTTTTTGTGGTCTAATTAAGTGGAACGTCATTCCAGGGAAAGAAGTTGGAGCTAAGACGAAGTTGAAGCACCCCTGTCTTGGTCACACGCACAACCCACGTTCTGCTGCTATTGACCGCTGCCACGAGCCACCTTCCATCCTCGGCCGCCTCAGGGAAGTATGGAACTGTGGAAGCGAATAATAGTCGGGATCCGACATTGCAACCCTAACTTATTTTTTTAAATAAAAATTTCTATTTGTTGACCGGTTGTGCCGTGTATTATTTTAAAACTAAACTACCTACCTACACGTCATTACTGTATGTCACAATATATGTATTATAAAATGCTACATTGATTTGCACTGAAATATGCCAAAAAATATTTTTCTATCATGATTTCATTTTTGTAGTTATAGTAGTTGCTGAATTCCTTCATCAGGCCTTTCAAAGCATGTAGCAATTTAGATCCAACATTACGTAAACAATACTGATTTTCCCTGTGGTATTCTCCAAGGTTTCCCTAAACCACACTACATTCTGTCATCTTAAAGCTAACTTACTGTCACAGCAGTACAACAACGCCCCAGGGCACCTGAGATCGTCATGCAAAGTATCTCTAAAAGGTCTCTTGTGTAAAGTTGAGCTATTTATAACTTTGTATAATATTTACAGATTTAATCGTTATCCAGTGAAATTGATTTAGTTCATGTTGTGATTTCCAATTATATTACGTGAATATTTATGATTGATGTTCAATTCAATCATTTCAAAATGAATCAAAAAAGAGTTTAAACAGAATTTCATGTGTTGTAAAATGATTGGTTTGTAAAATTAAAATGATTTAAAACGACAGTGATTGAGCGCAAAGTGAAGTAACAGAAATAGGTAGATAGTATTTAGTAGGAAACTATATAATTCTTGTATGTAAATTTTTTACAAACACAAACATGTCCTTTCCCATAAGTTATAGTATTATAAGCTACAGTATTCTGATAACTGTCCGCCAGTACTTTCTAAATTGAATTGAAATGTTATTTTTAAACAAATTTGGGTTGATATGGGTTTCTCTGTTTGAAAATTAAATAAATCGAGACTGCAGTCTGTGTTCATATTCAACATGTTCTTTAATCCATGTATTATGAAAATCATAAAACCTTTTAAAAGGTATGCATTGTTTTTATTGTCTGTCGGTGCTTTTTTGTATGTTTACAATAACAAAAAAGTAATTTTTGTGCTATATTCTGAGTATGGATTACCTTCTTTGTTTTTGTTTCTTAAAACAAATAAAAGCATGTTATTTATAAAAGTAATTTTATAAGAAACCCTCATTATAAAGATTAAATATTTATGTCGTCGATCATATAATTACCATGACTCATAAAGTAACTCTATGATAAATTGATTGCACAAAATATTTGTCGCCAGAATTAGAATCCAGAAACTCCTGACTAGTTCTAGTGATCCTAGCTACTTTTCAAATGAACACTTTTCAAAATTTGAATTCTATTTTTGTTACATTTTCTTTTAAAATGTCAGGATATTAATAGCACATTCGTACTTCAACAAATGTACATAAGAGTTTCTCAGTAAAAATAATTTGAAGACTTGAGTTTGAATTTTATGTTAACAAAAAATATATTGTTGTTAGGGGTTCCAGTTATATAATCTCTGTTTGTTTTTCAGGGATCCACAATCTGTTTTTGTCAGATTTTAAATGACAAGAGCTCAATTATTGTACGTGTTATGTAATACGATATCTTTACCTATGCTGTTGGTGACATAAACAATGTTATTGGTGGAAAGCTTACATCTCATACAACAGAGGTTCTGTTAATTCAAATTCAAATACATATTTTCAATGTTGACAATTATTTGGTAATATTGACGTCACATCTACCAACAGTTCGAATAGATCTCGTGAAGAAAAACGTGAAAGAAACTTCACGGGAGCCATTGATTCAAAACAAATTTAATATGGCTTTTAAAAATATAAAAAACAATTCTTATTTTTATCTGTTAGTTCGGCAAGACTCTATCCCAACAAACTATCCAAACGACGAATCTCCGCGAACGACAAACATTCACGAGCATAATGCGGGAGCCAGCCATCGTCCTCCTCATCATTATTATTACAGTAAACCGTATACATGTATAGCTCAAGCTTTGCTGATATGAGATCAATTTCAGGAAACTGCGTGACATGAATCGTGGAGTTCTTAAAAAGTTTAAAACATATGAAGAACGACTGTCATATTTCCACATGAACTCCCTAGAAGAACGAAGAAGTTATTTGGACTTAGTATTCCTTAAAGAATTATGCACCGGTGTATTTAATTGTCCCGACTTGCTTAGCAAAGTTAGATTTCGTGTACCGAACAGAATTCCAAGATCATGTCAGTGACAAATCTTTTATTCATTACAAAATTGTCGCACAAACCTTAGAAAATTCTGCCCATTGTCACGAATGTATACCCTGTGTGATCAGTACAACAAGGATAACTTGGATATTTTCGCTTCCTCGAACTTTAAAAAAATTATTCTCGAAAAAAATATCCATGACAATATTGCCCAAACAGCTTTTTAAATCAGTGCTTACTAATTTTGCTACTGTATTATGTATGCAATAAAACCATAAGGGAATGAGTTGTCATCTTAGTTTAGTAACATTCTGTGCATGCTGAGATTTCCTGTAAGTGATAAGACACTTAGCATCAATTTGGTTATAGTGTATTTATTGTGGTATTCGTGTACTTGTTGTTGGATATCCTAATAAATAAATAAAATAAAAATAAAATATGTGTTACCCAAATTAAACCAGTTATATGAAGCATTTTTGGTTCATGTCATCAAATAGTGGAATGATCTACCTGCATATGTTTTTCCAGACAAACTCGATCCTGGAGCTTTCAAGGGTAGAGTGAATGTATACCCCAGGTGTGTACCATCCTTGTCTTCATCGTCATTTATTATTGGGTGAGATGGAAGACAACGGCCTGCCAATCAGCAATAAAACAGTCTCCTAACAAATATTTACGAAGAGAAAAAAATTTGAGTCTGAAAATCGGAACGTCGCTTCTAATTTCGGTAAGATTCTATTTATCAGTTCAAGCTCTACGGACTTAAAGGTCACTCACAAAATTAATGACTCTCAAAAAAATATTGTTTTAGACATTTAAAAATTCAAGAAGTCCTGATATTTTAAATTAATTTACTTTTAAATTTGAACTAAGAACGCTTTTAATTTATTTTATCTGGTACTAAATAATGTACCTATAATAGTTATTTTTTGCTAATTATTATGAAGCTGTTCAATCGTAGGAAACTTTTACTTTGGCTCTTTAGGATTGAGTTTTCAAAAAAATCAACGACATAAGGCATACATTTTTATCGCCCAGTTACAACTTCGTTTTATATTGATTGATGATAGATTGATGGTAAAATTCATCGTAAATTCCATATACGAGTAGAATAACTGCAAAATGACTATTAATTTAACATAAACATGTAATATAATTCTTATAATAACTTCAGTTAATATATAAAACAAAGCAGAGTTTGGACTTCAACCTTTTTGCGTCTACCACGGATTGGTAATACAAAGGACTATTAAACTAAAATATAGGCTAGCATCAATAAAACAAGAGCAATATTGTGACTAGTCTCAACGTCTGCATTGCTCTGCAATATTTATTAGGCTTTATTTTCCGTCGCTAATTTATTCTTTGAACTAACACATTGGTCTGTTGATCGTCGGCCCAGACCCAGGTTCAGGTAACTGTATCACACTTGGCTGACTCGAATAATTATAAAGCAACGCAGTAAAGCTGGATCCCGCGTTAACTCGTGAACGGGTGCCGTTTGAGGGTGTTCGTCGTTTGGATACTTGGGGAGGGTCTTGCCGAGTTAACAGATGCAGATAAAAATAATTTTGTATAGACATAAAGAGACTCTGTAAATTTATTTTTAAAAAAATATACCCGTGAAGTTTCTTGCCAGTTCGTCTTCACTAAGGTTTTTCTGAACTGATGGTAGAGTCATGATATTTTAGTGTCAATAAGAACAAGTAATTGTCATTGTTGAGAAACAAATATTTGTATTTGGATTTTTTCCTTACTCATTTACTTTAATAAAGTTTATCCACAAAAGTTTATACTCGTATCAAGGTTGTGTTTCGAATAATGCTGTGACGAGATATACGTCTGTAATGCATACATGTTTGAATACATTTTGATAAGTATATATTAGATAAGTTTAGTGTTATATTTTACTATATTTCGCTCAGTCGGTTTCGCTTATTGTATGTAAGTAATAACTCATCCACCAGCTCGATAGATCCATCCTCGAAAATACAATTACTCGAAACTCATGTCAGTATATTCATAAATGATGAAAATCAGGAGACGCAAAACATTACTAAATATAAAATGTAATAGGTCCTGTAAAACAGTTTGAGAAATAACATTTCTTTTTGTAAGCACAACGATGTTGACATTTGCTAGAGTTACAATTCACCAGCTATTGTGCTAACTTTCTTCTTTTTGCTAACATTCAAGCTTGATTGATTGAATATATTGAAAATGGTTAAGTTGTTTATTCCAGGAATTATTATTATAAAATATGACCACTCCGTGCTGTAAACTTTATATATTTCTATAAAAAAATTAAAAATGGAAAAATATTCTTTGGCGCTACAACATCTTTGACAACTCATAACTCGGAAACGTGAAGCTTTACGATATTATGAAAATTTTACGAATTTTTATTGATGTGGCCTATCAGTTACAAAGATTCTAAGCGTGGCCACCATTTGGGGAAAAGATCAAACTAGCGGACGACACCTGGGTTAAAAGATTCGTAACTAACGTTTTGCTAATTATACCCGAATCTTGGTAAAACATTTATTTGAACGCGCGCCGCTAGCCATAGATTTACTAAAGAAGTCGAGCCACGCGCATCGGTCAGTCAGTGGTTTCATAAAATGTTAACTCAGTTAGGTTTACGTTATATTTAATTTATTATAATTTGGAATATTCAATTTATTGCTAACCCTCAAACACAAAAAGTTAATTTCATTCCTATATCCATCAAATACGTCGAATTCACCAACTTGCGTAACTTTTATTAGAATTTTCATCTCTTTCCGGGTTTTATACCTCGTTCTACCATATAAGGCTGTAAGTCCACCTGAGAAGCGCGAAAAAAGTTGACCAGCAGGATAACTTCCCCATGCGCAGCTCATCTTTTGTAAAAAGAGTTTAGAGTAAAGAGTTTCTTTACCTTCACACAAAACAGGAACGTAGCGAGTTAGAACAAATCGTTTTACAGCTCCGCTATGCATGCTCGCACTGCACAGTTTCCTCGCTCATCTCTAGTGAACATGCAACTTCAGAGTCAGTAATCAAAACTTTCACTTCAAATAAAGATGGCGACGGCTCGGGTCAACTTCTATAACTTTTTTTAAAGCTGCTTACAATGTAAAGCTGGAACATAGTTTGACGAACCCTACTTAAAAACCTATAAATTTTCGAGTTTTTTATTACTATGCACTGTAGTACTTTTGTATTTTGCAGAATGTTAGGGTCAAGTGTAGGTATAAAAGACACATATTTGGCAGGTAAATGAGGGCTAAAATTCTTTTTTACTAAATAATAGTTAAACAAATAAAACTGAATAAGATTTGAGAACACTTGATTATTATATACAAATACATGTTTTTTTTAGTCTTGTTGTCATACATGTATATGTTGCTGTTTATATACGGATCAGTAGCCAATTTTCTAAGAAGAGTCGATTTTTTTACATAAACAACATAACGTAAATATTTGAAATATTTTTTTTTCGATGGTAAGAATATTTTAAAAATGAAAGATGTTGAAATCACTTCCCGCATGGTTTAAGGCGGCAACGGCTGGCTTGCACGTTAGGCTCGTGAGTGACTTTTCTCGAGCTAACGGATGCATAATATATGAATCATTTTCTGGCGATGTAAGATATATTTCTCTTAATTAACATTAATGATAAGAAAAATGTTTTTCTTTAATGAGACTCGGTAATTTTAGCCACATACTTATAACCTCACAAAACATATTGATGTTGATTTTATTTAAAATCTGGGTCATGAATTTTACCAAAGATTTTCAGGTATACCAATACTTTTTATGGCCATAAAAAATGGGTGCTGTAACCTCGAATTTGAAAACATTTAATTGTAGATGCAATTAGATTTGTATACTCTTTCATAGCTTATATTTTAGTAGTTTTGGGAGAACTACTAAATGTATAATTTCTTCCTCAATAATGAAAATTAAATAAATAGCAACAGTGTAATCTGATATATTCCTTCAAGTAGAATTTAGCTGCACTATATTTAAGGTAGAAAATTTTCGGAGCTAATTAGAGCGCACGACTGTAAGCCCTTTGATAAAGTTCAACGACCCGCAATTTACACACAAGACTATTTCACAAAATTAAACATCGCTGAAACAGTTAATAAATTATAGATTGCAATAAGAGTAACAATTTCGGTCCTCCAGAAAAGGTCCAATTTACAGAAGATTTCATTTTCGCTTTACCTTTGAAATGTTGGGCACTATCTAAAGCGAGGCAGAACGGTGAAAAAAGTCTTCTTAAAAATATAGTATTATTTCACAGGATGCGACGTATTTGTATTCCTTCGAAGTGAAATGCTGATGTAAATCTGGGTATTTTCTCGTTCACAATCGGGTCCATTCTAAGTGCACGTAGACGTGAATGGAGTATATTGAATTTCGACATATTGTGTGATTTCGACATTCACGTGATTTCACTGAAAGCTATGTGAGATTGTCACCACGCTACAAAATGCAATTTCCATTAAATGTTAATCGCTTTTTATTATCTACTTAAGAAGGTTGAATATGACTTTAAAAATAAAAATATGATTTTTTTATAATTGAAAATAAAAAAATATATTTATTTTTATTAACTTAAAAACTCTTCATAGTTTATATCCCTATTAAGTTTTTATTTCATTTTTATTTAAAAAATTTATAAATTTTCTTACTTGATTCCTAATCAAATGCAACCAATACTTATTATAGATCAAAAGAGTATTTTTTATTTGAATTGGTTTTCAATATAAAAATAGTTAAGAATGTATTATTTTGCGAATTAATCTAAGTATTGCTTTTCAAATTATCGAATTGTTCAGAATCCATCACTATAAAACTTTATTGTAATACATCGATTCTTTATTCAATTTCTTTTTCATTTCACCCTCGAATCGCTCTTGTATATTTTTCACTGCTAGCTTGGATTTGAAATTTCTTTTGAAATCATAAAATTCTTGAGGTCTTTTAAAAGTGTTAAGTTACAGATTGTAAAATCTAACAAAGCTGCAGTTACGACTGTGGTTAATTTTAATGTAATAATAAGATCGAAGAAACAATAACCTCTTTAAATATTTTCTGTTTTTGGCAGAATTGGTATTTTAATGAGTAAGTTGTTATAATGTTTTTTCCTTTTTTTTTCGGAAAATAAGTTTTGATTGCGTTTGGTTTTCTTAAGACAATTTCGGTTTTTCAGTAAAAAAAAGATCATCAGTATAAGGATAATATATGAATTCTCATAATTAATTTTACATTTTTTTGCACTGCCATGTCCCAGGATAAATTATTCAAAATCTTTGATAGCTAAATCTGATTTAATCAAAATTAATGAATTTCCTTTTTTACTGCGGAAAAATTGCTTATGTACATTTTTATTTTATAGTGGAAGCTTTTAAGTTGTAGATAAAATTTGATTCGCAATTCCTATGCTTTATTTATAATGATGATTTTTCTTAACAGTGGAAAATAGAAAAATTGTAAAGAGCTGATGTTTCGAAGCCTAGATAACTTTTACTAGTAGAATAATTTTGAGAACAATATCAGACCTAATTTTTGTATCTATAAAAATTGTTTTTAGTCGCAAGAAGCTCACTTTAAGACAAACAAATGATTTTAAGTTGGAAGAACCTCAGGTTTATTTAAACAACATAGCCAAACAAAGGATAACAATCAGTGAGTTCAGGCAACGACATAATCTTAGCATGTATAATGTATAGCAATGACAAAAGTTAAAACCGCCACAAATTATCTCAAAAAAAGATCACATAATATATAATTTTATAAAAAGGCAGAACTGTTAAACAATAGCTTTAGGCAATTACAAATCAGCTGTGAAAGACTTTTTTTCATCGTAAATTTAGACGTAGAAAATACGGGGACATTTGTTATCAACAAATTGATCGATTTCTCTATACAGCTGTGGAGAACATCAAGACAAGTTTGTTTCAGTAACTATATATCGTTAAAAAAAATGACTTCATTTTTTACGATACAATATTACTTACAATCAAATAATTATTTGTTTTTCTACATAATATTTTATTGCCGAAAATTTAATTTATCTATGTGTAAGTACATAGTTTGGGTATTTTTAAGTTTACCTACTTATTGCATTTATCAAAGTGATTCTTAGTTTGGGTAGTTTCAGGTTTCAAACTACGTAGTTTGATGTTTGATGCACTTGTTGTCATGTAAACTTTTGGACAAAAAATAATACAAAATTTAAAAAATATAAATTTTTTGACCTAACCTTTGTCTCTTGAACTCAAAGTAGAAGGCCTTTTGTGGATAAAACCACCAATGATCACCCACTTGATTTAAGAATTTCTTTACTCACCGAAGTACTTGTAAGCCATATAATTAAATAAGCTATTCATTTCTTATTTTTATGAGAAAAACAAAAGTAAACCACCACATAATAATATGCGCTTTTCATGGAACTCAGAAAGTGGAACTCAGAACTCAGAAAGACGATAGTTAAATATTTATAGCCATAAAAGATACATGTTATTGACATGTTCTTTGAAATACTGTTTACAAAGGAGGACATGTAAGAAGAACATACACGATTTACTTATTTTTGGAAGTAGTTGGGTTGAAAGCCCTTAAACAAATAATATGCTTGATCTTAGTCCGTACTTGAAATTTGTGATGACAAAGGATTAAGGACGACCCTATTTTGTAACTAATACTTTATTCGATACATGCCCTTAAAGGGCTATTCACAATTGTATGTCGATGGCAAGATTTGTTCTTTGATATTAAGTTTTGAGAGTAAATGCCAATTTATTATTAAATCCTCAAAGGTATTTTGATCATCAATATGTTTTCCACTAAAGTTATTGGAGATAAAAAAATATCAATGTTTCTTCAAAATAATTTTACCGAATATCAGTCATTTGCAATTTTGCGTAAAGCTTCTAATGCAATCTTTAATCTAGAAACAGCGACTCAGCGACTAACATGTCACAATGCCCGTCAGACTCTTGTTGTTATCATATCTCTTTCGTATTAATAGGTTGCCACGAAGAGATTGCTGTTTAATAACAAGGTCGCCTGAATGGTCTCGTGCTTGTGATTTATTTTTTTCGATTTTTTTGGAATGGCCATAATGAGTAATTGTGTTGTACCTTCTCCCAAAAAGCAATTCCTACCTTCATTCTTACTTTCACTTTAAACCTTTGCTATTCACTAGTAGTGTGTAATAAAACATACAGCAATATAAATGTTTTAATATAGACGCTGCAAAGGTTCAACACCCCTTCGTTACGCCATAATGAATAGCCCTGTACTCTGTACGGTACTACAACGCCTATTTATGAGACAGGTTCTTTCGTATTGAAATAAATGTTTCTCACCCGTTTACCGGTACTTTCTCTAATAAAATTTAATGACGCCTGTCTTAGAAAAGTCTGGCCTGGTAGCAGCGCTAGGTCCGAGAATCAGTCAGCACTTTTGGATCTCAAATGTTTTCGGTCCTGCAGTGAAATTAGTTCCACATTATAAGAAAAGCGTTCCATTTATTAATCGTCTGATTTCGGGACATACTATCCTTTGCTTTTCTTACTCGAGCCGTTAATATAAATAGTTTATGTTGGATTTATTGCGGTAATTTCGATTCTAAAGTATTTCGAGCTACCGACAAACAATATTCTAAAGGAAATAGTAGCTAAAATATATTAGTTTAAGCTGAATTTATAGCTAAATGATAAGTGAAAAGCGAAAACATACTTTCATGGGCTTATTTTTTGGTGTTTTTTTAACGTTAGCATTGCCGGCCAATGAAAACGCGATGTTTTATTGTAAGAAGCAGTTCCATTTCCACAAACTAATTAGTGATTCTACGCATCAGACGAACGTCTTCCTAACTACAACACTAGGAACCCGCTTTTTCAATTTGACATCTATTTCTCTTAAATTCGATTGTCATTCGTTTCTTAATTTTAAAATGACGGCATTGGATTTTGGCGTAATGCCATTGTGGCAGCGCGAGCCCCTCTTCTATTCTACAAGATATTTTAACAATCTAAAAGATAAAGAAGGTAAAATAAATTAAAGACTCGTATACTTATGAATTTTTTTTAATTTCTAAACTTTGATTTTTATTTTTATATATGATTTGTTTGTATTGCATGGGAGGCAAATTTTCATTTTCTAGACGCGAGACATCAGTACCTTCTAATATTCTTAAAATATTTCTTCTTAAAATGTGGCTTACAAACAGTTTGCGAAGTTCTACCACACTTAAACCTTGTAAGTTAACACTATTACGATACAATAAAGACACGGTAACCAATGTAAAGTCCTATCTCAGTTCTCGGAAAATGATGGAAAATGACGTCCTTTCGCCTACTTTCTCATTCACTACCAGCAGTTGTTGTACATTGTGAAGCACCATTTAAACGCAAATTAATTACTATATTGGGGAATTGAGAAGTTATGTTACGGAAATAAATCAATGCAAACTCTTCACTCGTCAAACATTGAAACCGTAATGGCAGGTCGAGCTGATTGATTGAAAATTATAATAAATTTTGCGTTTTATGGCAATCAGCTGTTGTTACTAATTATTTCTGCAAATTTGTTGGGGCTGCCGCGAACGCGCTGGAGCATAGAGGCACAGCGTTATTAATGATTGCCTTCTACCCTTTATTAGATTTTATAAGAAAATAAAGTTTAACCACTGCACTATATAAAAAATAAACTACAAAACTAAAGTTGGTCTTTTAACCGCAGAGCATTGTTGAAACAGAAGAAGACAAGAATAAGACTCGTAGCTGGTTATTTCATAAATAAGTTAATTGTGTAATGTGTAATTTACTTATTTATTGTTTGTTAGTTTCACAATCTGCCGTAGTATGCAAATCAATATATGTAAATACAATCAGCACACTGCGCTGATTATTTTAAACTAATGTGGTAAAAGTATAGTAAATGATGCCTTTTATTAACGAAGAATCTAACATACATTAAGAGTAGAATTCTGAAAGTTTGTATTCTTGTTTATTTATGACGAAAAAATTTTTAATGGATTTGGACAAATTTAGCATCCGATTAGAATATGACCAAGAATAACCAATAAGCTTTTTATACCAAAATCTATATATCATTAATAAATCAAGAAAAAAATCTCTGATTCCGAGCGAATCCACGGGTACAGCCTAGTCTTATATATACTTATATAAAAATCAAACTTGTTTTCCTTAAGCCCTCTCTCTTCTGTCATCTTAAAGCTAACTTACTGTCGCAACAGAACTGTCGGCAGTATTTTCTTGTCACCGCCCCAGGGCACCTGAGATCGTTATGCAAAGTGTCTCTGAAAGCTCTCTTTCGTAAAGTTGAGCTTTTTTTAATTTTTTTATAATAGTCTCAGTTTTTATTCATAATAAAATTAAATTGATTTGACGAATGATATGTTGTATTTACAGTTTTAGTGCGAATAATTATGATTGATTTACTTCGACATTTCAGAATCAGTCTCAAAATCGCGTATATTGAATTTCATGTTACCTAATGTTAAAAAAAGTAAAAAAAAAACAGTCTTTGTGAAATTGAAATGATCCAAAACGGTGGTCATTGAGCGAAAGTGAAATGACAGAAATAAGGCAAGTTAGTGGATATTATATGTCATGCATGAAAGTACATAACTCTTTTTTTACCGAACCAAAACGGTCTCTTTCATTGTAAGCGTATGGCAAAATAACGTATTAGCGGAAAATGTTTAACTTAACCTTCTAATGGAACTTACTTTACCTTTTAAAACTCCAGAGCAAATAAAGGAGTGCTATAAACTTAACCTGTATAACCTTGGTCTGTGGTCACAGCTCCCGAACGAATTTAGGTTGATGCGGTTTCTTTTTGTGATAGCCGAATGAATCTAGAACGCTTTTAATCATGTATCGTGAAAATCTTGGCAGTTGGTCTTATTTAAGTATATTATTATTTTTTATTTATTTATTTATTACAAAATCCACAGCTCTTAACAAAACAGTTATATAATTACAAAGGAAATAAGATACATAATATAGTCATTTATGGATTTATGGATTTACATTATTTTTCTTATACATGAAAAACAGTCTTGAAGATTTTAAATTAATTCATTTTACTTGATAAATGTAATGAAATATAAACTTGTAATTACAGGATCAAAAAACATATAAAAAAGAGATGTACTGTATGTAAAAAAGTCAAATTTTAGTTAAAATGATAAGCATTATTAAACCATAATGAAAAATTTAATAAATAATAAAGCCAAGTTTATGGACATTGATGACAATTATTATGTGATGTAATTTTGTCAAAATATTTAAAAAATTTCAACTTAGCAAAAACAAATAAAAATAAAATAAAACAGATTTCACATTGTCAAAAAAGTAAACAAATTGATAATTTACATAATGTCGAATTAAGTTAATGCCAAACAGTTAATGAATTAGAATTGATATAAATCGAGTAAAATGCAAGAAAAAACAGATAAACTTAAAGTCAAAGCAATGCTATACGTTGGAAAAATATGTGTACCTATATGAGTGTGTGTGTGTGTGTGTATGTGAATCTGTGTGTGAGTGTGTGTGTGTGTGTGTTAGTGTCAGTGTGTGTATACAGTATTAAACATGTAAAATTAAATTAAATTAAATTAAATTTAAAATTAAAGTTAAACTTAAAAGCAGCAATTAATTATTGGTCATTGATAGCTTTAGTAACATGCAACTTAAAAATTCTTTTAGTATCATGAAATAAGTCTGTGAAGGGAGCAAGCTTGGTATTGTAGGTTTTTTGCATTCTGTTTATAACGGAATTCTGTGAATTAGTTTTTGAGTGCTTAGTGTTAAACAGATTGGTGTGTCTGGTTCTTTTTTTGGGTGTTTTAGTTGAAGCGTTGAGTCGGTGAGTTCAATGCTATCAACTGAGCCATTGCATATATTACGGAGAAACAACATGTAAGTCAACGTATCGTAAGTCGCGCCAATCGCAAAGTGACAATATTTTGAATTGAGTGCTGGCGTCTCTGTAAGCTTTGTGTTG
The DNA here is from genome assembly GCA_923062675.1 of Marasmarcha lunaedactyla. NCBI lineage: Eukaryota > Metazoa > Arthropoda > Insecta > Lepidoptera > Pterophoridae > Marasmarcha > Marasmarcha lunaedactyla. The sequence continues at coordinate 7,548,751 of OV281344.1, forward strand.
CTTTGAGTGTGTGCGGTAATTTAAATGTTTGATTAACTTTTTTGTATAGATTCAATGTTCATTACAGGTGGTGCAATGGGTGTTCCATATGGCACTGCAATATTCGAGTGTACTCCTAACATAAATAAAACATAACACCTATAGACAATTTATATCTGAAAAAGGAGCACTTACTCTCAGGATAAAACCTAAATTTTTATAGGCTCTAGTAACCGTTGTTGCAATATGGTTTGTGAATGAAAGCTTAGAATCCATAATAACCATAATAATAATCCATAGTAAGTGGTTAGAATTGGTCTTCGCTTTCGACTGAAACTTATGTGTGCGCACTTACTTACGTTTATGCTGATACAATTACTACAAAAATTTTCGTACAGTCGGTCAAGATCTAATTGTAAGTTATTGCTGTCTGTCCGATTATTAATTTTATTGTAGATTTTAATGTCATCGGCATACATAATAAAGTCAGAATGAATATATTTTCCTATGTCATATAAGTAAATAGAATACAGCAACGGTCTTAATAGGGATCCCTGTGGGACCCCGGAAGGCACCGAGATATAATCTGAGCAATACCCACCCACCACAACTGCCTGACATCTATTTCGTAGGTATGATTCTAGCCATCTTAATAAATTACCTGATATACCAACTCCTTGGAGCTTTTTGAGCAAAATGACATGATCCACACGGTCAAAAGCTTTTTCGAAGTCTGTGTAGATCACATCAACCTGCCCATCGCCTTCCATTCCGCTGAGTACTTCGTGGGTAAAGATGGCTAGATTGGTTTGAGTAGAGCGCCCCTTCATAAAGCCATGTTGTTGAATAGGAATTAAATGACTAACTGTCGGGTAGATATGGTCGTACACAATTTTTTCACTCACCTTATTCAAAACGTTGAGCTTGGATATTGGCCTATAGTTTTCTATTGAGGTCTTAGGCCCCTTTTTATGTGTACACCCTTATGGGTGTAATGTGGGCTGTTTTCCATACTGTAGGAAAATAACCAAAGGTAAAGCAGCGATTTAGGATGTATTTATATTTATTACATAAATTATATTTAAGTTATTATGAAATAACCAACGAGAATCTTTATGATCAACATTCTGAGTTCATTCAGAGAATCAAACGAATTAATGTGTTATAGAGTTTTGGATTAAAATAGTGTAAAATAGCTCATAAAGCTGCTCATTGTCGTCTGATCGAACTTAGTCGCAATCCAACTTTCACTACGCGAAAAGAACTGAGGCGATACGACAAGAGATCCTCCTGCTATTGTCTCGCTCGTGCATCACGTCAATGTGTCATTCCGTTTCATTCTCACTTTCATTTATGTTCAGTTTTATAAATATAATATACTTGAGGTTATGTGATAGTCATTACTTAAGTACGTAATGTAAGTACATCACCTTTCTTTTGCATTTTGTATTTTATCAGACTTAACAGAACGAAAAGGAATCCATCCATGGATCTGTTGATAAGAAAGAAAGGATGTTTATCTATATAGCCCTACAAAATACCGGGTGTACAATCCAAATTAGTCAGTATGGAGGAGTCAGAAACTATGAGAGATAGCGAAATCTGTTCTTACGAACCATGGCGTCGATTTTAGATTTAATAATAATCACACTCAAACTTTTTTCTTAACTCTCATACATAACCGGGAATCGAACCTGGTCAAAATCTCTATCGTATACTATCATTTATTACAGGATTCATGTGGCATATTAATAAGACAGTGGAATATAAACATTATGAGTCATTATCGTCTTTGATCAAAGATTTTTGACATTTGCTGTTTGATATGTACAGATAACAGGTATTGCCATATTAAATACTATTTATTGAATTTTCACATTTGTTTTACTGTCCTAAATTATTTTGGCCATTAAGTGGCGGTTTCATTGACGGAAAAAAGTAAGTGCAACGATTTTTTTGCGTAAGTTTACAATACACTTAGTTTTGTTCTAAAATTATTTTTGGCAACACTGCTGCATTAAAACAATGCAATTTGCTTCGCCTGTAAGGCAGATCCACGATCTTAGCCTTTCTTCGATTCTTTTTCATTTTATCTAATTATTCCTAATTTTCAATTAAAAACAGTAAGCAGTAATAGTACAGTATACAAAACCGATTCGTCTTCCGCAGCCTCATATTATGACAAAAATAGGGTCATAGACCTATACACAGATATGGTTCTAAAGGTCATATAGATATAGAATCAGAGGCAGGTTCCTATTTATGCTCAAAGAATGTAATACCCCTAGGCCAAGATGTGCTATTGCTTAGACTTAAAGTATATTTATTAGTGGAAAAATGGGATAATGGCCTATGACTTAAGAGATAGAAGCGTCGTTCCATATAACACAAATTCTGAAAGTCAAAAGGAAGCTGTACAGCTGAAGCTTTGTAAATATTGAGGCCATAAAATTGATACATGTGTCAGAGTATTTACTTTAATCATTGTAACTATTACTCCACAATTTTTCGAATTGCCATAGGGATAATGATTCGCATGTGGTATAATTTAAAATCGCAGCTTTTATCTAATTTAAGCAAGTTACCCGAAATCTTCTAACAAATATTTACGAAAAGGGAAGAAAAAACTTAATGAGCAAAAAGGCTGAGGTGAATAATATTTTGACCTTCAAATTATGAATATTTTTATAGAATACGAAAATGTGGTTCTTAAAATCGGAATGTCGCTTCTAATTACGGTAAGATTCCATTTATTACTTTTATCCCTGAGACTAAAAAAAATTATTGCGAATAAGACTTTTTATGATGAAAATAAATTCAAGAAGTAGGTAGGTTTAAATTATATAAGAGAGAGCCCGTTAGTTTCGTTTCTTGATTTCTGCCTTCATCCTACAAAATGACTTGAAACTGTCAGACAGTAGTTCGTTTTATATCTATTTTTAGACTTGATGACTATATTATTTTAAAAATTTGTTCATAGTTTAAATGATAAAAAAAACATTCAATCATCAAAAGTAATTATTATACTATGATAACGCCATTACTAAAACAAGAGCAATATTGCGGCTGGTCTCAATGTCTGCGTTGCTCTGCAAAATATATGAGGCGCTATTCACCCTATCTAATTTATTCAGGTAATTAGCAAATTGGTCTGTTGACTGTGGGCCAGACCCAGGTAATTATTTATTACGCACCTTGCCGAGTCAAATAATTATAGAGCATCGCAGTAAATCTTTATGTATCTTATTCATTTTTACAAAAAAAATTATTTTAAAATTGTGTTTAAATGTTATCATAACTGTAGTCGCTGAGTTAAAAGGTTGAATTAAGTGTAATAGCAATATTTTTTTATTATTTATTTATTATATATTTATTATTTTCGTAAATCGACCACTTGTATTCATTAATTGTTTGTGATAGACTCAGCAGCTCGATAAGTCCACCATCGAAAAGGCCAAAACGAGAAACTTTACAAATTATAAAAACTTAAAATTAAAATGGATATTTATTTATATTTACCATTATAATCCTATTATGAAAAGTTGGTTTTATTTGCAATGTTACATTTGTTGACATTTGCTGGAGTTGCAATTAGCGACTGAAGCTTTGGAATTTCACTAGGTTTGGGTTTACAATTGCTTAGTTATTTTGTAGTATAATTGAAATGCGCTATATCAATTTTCATTTACTTAAAAAAATTGCTAACTCAAAATGAATAAACCTGGTTGAGCCGCACATTAATATAAAATTGTTTATAAAAGATATGTCCCAAAATGCAAGGAGTCTGGGCCAGGTCTTTGTACACTTTATCAAAAAATAGTTTAAGATGCTTAGAACACTTTTTGATTGTTAAATTGTTATTAAAACACTTTGTTTACTGGCAGGAAATGAAATTGTTCATTTTTAGTGTGCAACACAAACAAAAAACATCATGGCGGAAAAAATGTCATTTTGACAGGTAAGGTTTACTTACATCTTTTTTTTTTTTGTGTATCGAGTAGTATCGATTATGGCATTAAGTCCAAAGAATTGAATTGCATTGTTTTGTGTATTTTTAGCTTATTTAATAGTTGTAAAGTTATAAAGAAACCGAAAAACAAACTGAAGCGCAACGAACAATCAAACACACAGACAACTATCAATGTGATGTAAATGAAGTGTGCTGTGTGTGAGGTGGCTGTCCCCTCTGCTTAGTGGACTAACTTTACAACTTCCGTCATAGAAAAGACTCATTGTCAATGTTGCCCGCTAAAATGAACACAAATAATGTTGACTTTTTTATTTTCTTACCATCTAACTTCTAATTAAATCAAATTATTTTTATTTTCCCTATAATTACCATTTATTTGTAAATTTTTTTAGATGGTGTACAAAGACCTAGCCTAGGTTGTGACATTTCCTTTATTAGTTAACACTCACATATGTTTGTGGAGGTCTGTCTAATTATTTTCTTGCCGAACTCACTGATCTGTAAGGACTTAGTTTGAGTTGTTGGATGCTAGGTGGCGTTACATGGTTTGCTGAAAGAACACTATGTGGCTCGTCTTATGCGCGGTTTACATGTATTGAGTAGTTAAGTTGGTAACTAAATTTTAAGTTACTACATGTCACTTGTGTGTCCAAACGGATTAAGTAGTTAAGTTCGTAATTGACAATGAAGATGAGCAGTGATGAATATCTAGGCGTTCGTCAATTCTGTACGTGTGGTAAACGTGATTTTGGACAAATTCAGAGAAGAATTTGATTCGGAAATTAAAATCTTTACAAGAATATGTCTGTTTCTAAATTTTTTACGTCGTTTACTCTACAAACATACCTATTTTAAATATTCTTCAACATTTTAAAGTTGAAACTAAACTCCACTCCAAAATTTAAAAAAAAAAGAGTTAATGCGAAATAAATACGAGCTCTTGCCGCCACCCGCTTTGTCAACTTATGCACTTAACTAAAAAAACTACGTCCAAACGTGTTAAGTGAGAAGCTCCGCCCACGTACTTATACGAAAAATAGAACGAATCCTAATCTCCTTAATCACTTGCGTACTAAATTTTAAGTTACCACTTGTCACTTAACTGACGTAATTTTTAACTTAAAATTTAGTTACCAACTTAACAACTTAACGCGTGTTAACCTGCCATTATGGCTGGTCTACACGCGTTAAGTAGCTAAGTCGGTAACAAAATTTTAATTTAAAAATGTAAACAGTGAGTTAAGAGATAAGTTAAAATTTAGTACGCAAGTGATTAAGTAGATTAAGATTCGTTCTATTTTTCGTATAAGTCGGCGAGGTTTTTTACTTAACACGTTTGGACATGATTTTTTTAAGTAACTCTCCTTTAAAATTTGTTTAAGAATATTTAAAATAAGAAAGCTTGTTGAATATACGAAGTGAAAACTAAAAAAAACATAGTCTTTGAAATATTTTAATTTTGGAAATCTATTCTTCGACATTTCAAAATCAATCACAAAATCGCGTATATCAAAATGTAAAAAAAAACAGTCATCGAGCGAAAGTGAAATGACAGAAATAAGGCAGGTTAGTGGATATTAAATGTCATCAAAGTACACAACTCTTTTTTTAACGAACCAAAACCTTTCCTTTAATATCGGCCAAATAACCTGTTAGCGGAAAATGTTTAGCTTAACCTACTAAATGGACTTTACCTTAACCTACTTAACGGAAATCAATTCTTCTCTGAATTTGACGAATTGACGAATTCCTTGAGTTTCACCTTTCATCTTTATTGAACCTATGAGCGATTTTTGAAGTATTGAACTTGATGAAAATTATTGCGTTAGGACAAACAAATGCATTGTAGTAACTTAAAATTAAGTTAAAATTAAGTTACCGATTTAATTACTTAATAAACCGCACATTATAGATGCGAACTTTTTGCGTGTCACAGCTTTAAAGGAAATTTATAATTTTGATCTTGAGGTGGAGTGCTAGTCAAGGACGCCGACCTTCGCCCCCTCACTCCACTATATGTTTCTTTTGTTGTGTAAACGGTATTTGTGATTTAAGATTTACTCATAAACATTGTACAACAGGTGCATGTTTTTGGAGAAACTGTACACGCAATAGCTGCAATGACGTCTAGTAAATTCTGGAAGCCGACCAAACTCGTGTCCTCCTGTGAAAGACACCCTGGATCCACCAGGTGAGTGATTAGGCTAAGTGAATAATTCTTTGTCCCAAAAATATCTAAGCACAACCTTCTAAACATAAATTATTTGTTTAGACGCTCACGCCCGAGTTAAACGAAAAGCGTTAAAGTGGCTATTTACACGCTGCTTCACCAAATCCAAAACATATTTATGAATAAAGCAAGTAAAAAAGGCTTTTTAGTAATTAGTTTATTTTAGAAAGACGTAGCAGTAACACTTTATACATACACAATGAAATGTACTTTCCCTAAAAGTTTCAGCATGGTGTTGCATATTACTGAGATGCTGATTTCTTCGTCCCGATGAATATTTAAAGCGTCATTGTCACTAAAGTACGTCTTCTTATGGTAGCGTTGGGTGACGGGTCGCTCACTTCCCTCTAATATGGTTGAGGAGAGCGATGGCAGGATCCCGCATTAACTCGTGAACGGGTGCCGTTTGAGGGTGTTCGTCGTTTGGATACTTGGGGAGAGGGAGACTCTGTAAATTTATTTTGAAAAAATATACGCGTGAAGTTTCTTGCTAGTTCTTCTTCACAAAGGTTTTTTCGAACTGTTGGTAGAGTCATGTTTATTTGACGTCAATAAGAACAAGTAATTGTCAATGTTGAGAAATAAATATTTCATTTCATTTCATTTCATTTTCGTAGAGCATTCGTACGTCACCGTTCCATTCTGAAAAAAAGTGAACATAGGACCAAGTCAGATTTTAGCTGTAATTTTGTTTTATTGGTTAGTAGCTGTTGACTAGACTGCAGAAAATCTTCAGATTTGACAGTTTGCGAGAAAAAATCAGTTTAATTTTTTTTGCATGGAACAAAATAGTTTTTTTTCTTGAGTTGGGCTCATTTGGCGCGAGTTTGGGGTAAATTCATATAATAGTGGACCGAGTAATTGTGTACTAAAAAAAAAAAAAACGCCGTCACTTGCCGCACCACGAGTAACGAGGCGTTGAAAATGTTAATATTAAAATCTTTTTGCGAAAACTAGTCTTTCTTGCGGAATTATTTTTATAAATTTGTTTATCTTCTTATTAATGAAACTTGGTTTACTATTTCTCATAATATTTGCCCATAAGTCGCACTTATGTAACGGAAAACGTATTATTAGATGTGAATTAGCAAAATAAACCCTATAACCTTTTAAAAGTGTATAATAAACAACAAAAACAACACGTGTCCATAAAAAAGTGCATTTTTTAATGCATTTACTGCCATATGTTCCGGCTTTTTATGGCAGTAATGTCATAAAAAGCGGAAAATTGTTAGTAATTCGTTTCGTTAATTAAATTTAAAATTTATTAATAACGACTGGTTGCATTGCTTTTTTTGAAATTTAACGTGCCGTGTAAGATTTAAGAGTAATGCCACTGCGTCATTTGAGTCGAGATGAAATTTTACAAGCCGTGGGCATGTTAGAAAATGGTGCTATTCAACGCGTCGTTGCCAAGGTCCTGCACACCAGCCAAAACGTGATATCAAAGTTGTGGTCACGTTATCGCAGTACTGAGGATGTGGCTGAACGGCACACAGGTAGAAATAGTACTACTACGCAGAGACAGGATCGATTTCTCCAAAGGACCGCTAGAAGACAACCCAATACCACAGTGTTGCAACTAGCACAAAGGCTCCAGGAGGACCACCAACTGCTGGTAACCAAAAGTGACCAAATTGTGCCAAGAAGGTTGCATGAAGTAGAATTTCATGCTCGAAGACCGTTACGTGTTCCAGCATTGCCACGTGGCAATTGCGGTCGGCGGCTTTCCTGAGCTGGGGAGCATTTACCATGGTGTGACGAACAATGGTATTTGGTGTTGTTCACCGTTGAGTCTCGGTTTGGGTTTCATCCGAATTCACGAAGAACGCGCGTTTGGAGAACTCCTTGCAGCGTTAGCTGTCTACGGCACCCTCAGGAGGTCCGCTCATACCAAGGCGGGACAATCATGGTGTGGGCAGGAATTCGGCTTGGCGGACGAACCCAGCTCGTTTGGATCCAAGGCAGCATGACTGCACAAAATACCTCGAGGAGATAGTAGTGTGGGAGGAGCCCACATTACTCCCCCCTAGAGACCTGGCTAGGGGCGATAATAGTCCGGAACACAAACGGACCACAGCGTACCATCCTGCATGCAATGGTCTTGTGGAACGCTTTCACAGGCAACTGAAAGCAGCCATTGCATGCCACGCTGATGCAAACTGGTCCGAAGCCTTGCCCCTAGTGCTACTAGGCATACGGAGCGCTTTTAAGGAGGATCTCCAAGCGTCGTCCGCCGAGCTCCTCTACGGTGAGCCTTTGAGGCTACCTGGCGAATTCTTCCACCACAGTACACCAGGTACATCAGACGTTTCTGATTTTACTGCCAGGTTGCGCTTATTCGCCGAGAAGCTTCAACCTTCACCAGCATCTCGCCATTGTAAAGAAAAAATTTTTGTATTTAAAGACCTGGGTAATGCGGAGTTTGTCTTCCTACGTGAAGACGCTACGCGACCCCCACTCACTCCAGTTTATTCAGGCCCACACAAAGTACTGGACAGAGGTGAGAAAACGTTCAAGCTCCTGTTGAAAGGCAAGCCGGTGACGGTCACCATAGACCGCTTAAAGCCGGCCTTTATTCTTAAAGATGAAGAATCATATCCCATTCCTCACTCACCGAATCCAGTTGCGCAAAATACATTCGTACATCCCGCCAAACCTTCCACACCTTCTCTGCCTCCGCAGCTAGCTCCGCCAGATCCCCCCGGACAGCCCTCGAAGACCACTCGTTCTGGCAGACATGTGCGGTTTCCGGACTATTATCGCCCCTAGCCAGGTCTCTAGGGGGGAGTAATGTGGGCTCCTCCCACATATTTCATATATACATATTTATTTATTTCTATTTATACACAATATCTATATTTCACCTATTTAATATATTTAATTATCTCTTATGTAATTTATATTCACATTACATAATACATAAATATATTTACACACTTGCAGAAATACTCCTCATATTAATTAACACTTAACACGAATTCCTTCCATACATCATACTTCACATTTTCACTAAACAACAAAGTGCCAACTGGTAACACACCGCCTGCGTACTCGCACCGGTCGCGTGATCGCTCGGCCGCGTTCGATTCTCTTCCGCCGCGCGTCATCAGTCGGAACTTACTCTCGACGCGAGCGCACGTACTCTCTCTCTCGCTCTTTCCTTTGTCTTGCGCTTACTATTGTTTTCGGTTGCTTAATTCTAACGAACATTTTTGCTATTTCTTACGGACCCGCTTGCCTCTATAATACGGAACTTATTTGTGTATGTGTTTGTGCAAATTATAATATCCACTGTCATCGCCTTTTATAAATACTTTTGTGGAAGTGAAATATATGTAACTGTTCTGTTTACGTAACAAACTCTTGTTTACTTAACACCCTTACTTCCAAAGTAGAGTTGTTATTGCCCCACACAGAATCCTTTTTTTTTTGTTTCCCCTCCACGGGAAGGGCAGGGGGATATAAAAAATGCTCTGACGCATAAGCCGCACGCGCGATCGGAGTTATGTGGGACTCGTCCCGACGCCTACCAGAACCATACCCACTAAAAAACCCCCTGTCGGCTCATGCATTTTTGCCACTCAGCCTTCATCTGAGCGACGGCCAATCGGAGAAAGAGGCCGCGCTAGCGGGGCCCTTAAGGGGTCACCCGCTGGGATTAACATTAGCGCTGAAGGTGATCAAAATGAAAAATAAAAATTAAAAAATTAAAAATTGAAAAATAAAATTGCATTAATTCGGATTTACGTTAGAATTAGAATTTACGTTAGAATTAGAATTTGCGGCCTGAAGGGCCTCGAGATCTTAAGTTAACTGCGTGGGTTCGCCAGTGTACGCGTTTCTCGGCCTAGCGATTGAATTTCGAATCTAACACAGGAGCAGTATATGACACTGAATCTCGAACAAGATGATTGGGATGGGATTCGGCGCGTTTGAAGAACTATTCTGAGAGTGTTTTGAGGTGCTGTTGCACTGTAGGTAGTTCAAGATCTCTGTGCAGGTCCGCGTTACGCACGTACCAAGGTGCGTTTGTGGCCCTGCGGCAGAGGAGATTTTGAACTACCTGCAGTTTATACAGGACGGAGGGTTTGGCGTGGGCAAAGACCGGCGAAGCATATGACATGACGGGTCTAACGCAGACCTTATAAAGCGTACGTTTATTTCTTAAAGACATTTTACTTTTTCTTCCTATCATACTATAGACGGCTTAAGTAAAAACGCGCGAGTTTCGTTACTCTATCGACGTGTGGCTTGAAAGAAAGCGTCTGATCTGAGGTGACGCCTAAGTATTTAATACTGCGCTTCCAGGGGATGGGAATACCTAACATTCTAATGTGGGGATCGTTGTAGCGATTACGACGTTTGTGATCGCTTTGAATAGCAGAACTCTTTTCTGGGTTAACATCGATACGCCATTTTTGAAACCAAACACCGAGGGCGTTTACGGCCTTTTGGAGTCTGGTGATGTTATACGAGATCGATTAGTAGGAATACTTTAGTGTAAAGGGCGGTATCGTCTGCAAAGAGGGCGAGTTCGACGCCTTTCGGCGGGATGGGGATGTCATTAGTGTACACAGTGTACAGCAGAGGGGCGAGGACTGAGCCTTGCCTGACTCCAGCCTTTATGGGACGAGGCGCGGAGAGCGTGCCTTCATGTTTGAATCGAAACGTACGGTCTTTAAGAAACGACGCGATTAATCTGACTAGGCGAACCGGTAAGCCTATTTTATAGAGTTTAAAAACGAGACCGCTATGCCAGACTTTGTCGAAAGCCTTGGCTACGTCAAAGAGAACCGCATTTGTTTTTTTACGACGCGAATAGAAACCTTCGAGTATGTACTCGACGATTCGATGGACTTGCTGAGGGCAGGAGTGCTTAGCGCGAAAGCCGAACTGGTGGGGAATAATGAGAGGGTCGCCATCCGTTGGAAACAGATGGTTCCGCATTCGAGAAAGTATGACTCTTTCGAGAAGTTTAGACATTGCCCTGAGGAGGCTGACGGGTCTGTCATTAGCCGGGACATTCAGAGGTTTACCCGGCTTGGGAATGCCTATGACTGTCGCTTCTTTCCAGGTTTTTGGAAAGTAGCTATGGTCAAAGCAGGCATTGAAGATGATAGCTAACAAGGTAAGCACCTGCTGGGGCAGGTGCTCAAGTGCGTGGTTGGAAATTCCATCCGCACCCGGAGCCTTTTTGGACTTTTGACTTCTAATGAGAAGCAAGATTTCATCATAAGAGACTGTGACGGGGTCGTCAGTGATGGGGAGAGATTCTCTGCGGAGAACTTCGTCCTCCACCGCCTGGATGTGGGAGGGATCCGCGGGTTGCGTGCTGGGCGAACATTGTGCCGCTATACTGTCGGCGAAGCATTCGGCTTTCTCTTCGACTTCGAAGGCAATAGTGCCGTCGGGACGAGTGAGAGGGGGAACGTGAGAGGCGGTGTCTACGCGTAAGGGTCGGGCCATTCGATAATACGCTTTGTGGGACGGGGAGATATTCTCCATAAGATCGTTAAACTGAGCGTCTCGGAGTTCCGCGAGACAAGACCTAACTTTACGTTGAAGCTGATTCGCAGCTGTTCTGTATGCGGGCGTGGGATATTTCTTGGCTTTATAAGATTGCTAACGGCTAGGGGAAGCGCGGGTTTGCCTTGCTAGGCAATAATTTCGTTGTCGCTGATGGCTGAGTTGATAGCATCAGTGAGAGTGTTGACAAATGAATCTATTTTAACCGGGCTATCTAATTGGTCAGGCGAAATCGCGAGCGGAGAGTTAGGGGCCTCTAAGGCAGAAACTAACGTATTTTTAAAGCCTTTCCAGTTGGTAAAGGTCTTAGGAGATGTGATGTTATCGTTAGGCGCACCTAGCACGAGGGAGATAGGGTGATGGTCGGAGCCTAGGTCATCGAGCGGTTCGATAGACCTTAGATCAAGATTGATTCGCTTGATAATTGCAAAGTCGAGGATGTCAGGAGAGTAGGTCGGGTTGTTGGGATAGTGAGTGGGAGTGATGGGGGATATGACGTCTAAGTCAAGGGAGTTAGTGATGTCGAGGAGAGCGATACCACTGGTGTTGGTCGATAGGCACGTCCAGTCAGTATGTTTGGAGTTAAAGTCTCCGAACATAATGACTGAATGGCCGAGGGCGAAATGGCCTCAAAGTCGCTGCGAATTGGTCTGGAGCCACATGGTATGTAGACTGAAGCTATGATGATGGTCGGATGACTAGTCATAGCCAATCTACACACAGTGGCTTCCATGTTGAGGAGAGGAGGGGTAGGGAGAGGACAGCAATGGAAGCCTCTTTTGTAATATATAGCGGTGCCGACGAAACCGTCGGAGTTGGCCCTATCGTTGCGAGTAAACGCGTACTTAGGAATAGCGTATCCCCTGGAGCGGTTTGGAGTAAGCCATGTCTCCTGGAGAAGGAATAAGTCAGGTTCTTTGTTCTGAAGGAACAGTTTAATCACGGGAAGGTTGGTGCTAAGGCAACTAGCGTTAAAAGATACTAGGGTTAAGCCCTTGGGTTAAATACGACCGGACGCGGGATTCGCGGGTCTAGATATTATAATTTACTTATTTACGAATTTATACAAAAATAAAAAATTTATAACGAACTTAGAAGCGAGTGATGCTTGGCTAACGCAAATAAACGCTCTTGAGGAGAGCGGGCGGCTCGCAGTTTGCGTGCGAGTACGGAAATTTCGTTAATATCGACGTTTTGAATAACGTCGAACACGGTCTTCATGTCCTCAGCCAACGACGACTGAGGTGCGGATAACGGAGCGGGACGCGGCCCTACGGAAGCTACGGGAGCTGGGATGGGTCGGAAAGGTGCAGGCGGAATGGCCGGACGCTGCCTCCAAGACAGAGCCTGAGTAGGCGTCGGCTGAACGGGCTTTGCTTCCAGGGGACCCCGGTTGCGCAGCGGCGGGAAGTTAGCGGGAGTGAGTAGCGGCGCCGGTTTAGGCGCGGCCCTCTTAGCGGTGGAGCGCGGAGCGCGCGGGCAACCCCTGTTGTTAGCTGTGTGGCCGGAGTGGCCGCACAGCACTCAAGCAGGGGGGGAAGTGGATTCGGGAGTGCGAGTGCACTCCTTCGTTATGTGTGGATCCAGGCACTTAACGCACCTGGGGGGAGCTGAGCAGTTAGCCGCTGCGTGGCCATAGAGCTGGCAGCGGTGGCACTGCCCAGGGTGACCGCGGGGGTTGGGACGCCTGACGGAGATGTTCGAGAGTCCGCAAATTGTGCGAGCCTCTCTGAAAATCTCCTTCGAGTTGGGAGTATTGGACAGGATTACTAGCGCTAACGGAAAACGCCTACCATGGTTGGAATGCATCTTGTGCACTGATTCGGCCGGGAAACCCTGGGACTTAAGGTCCTCAAGGATTTCTTCGTTCGCGAGCTCGAACGGGACACCCCGTAGTACTGCGCGGATCTTACGCTCCTCCGGGAAGGCGTAGGTGTGATAAGCGATTTGTTTTAAAGAAAGTTACCTGGTGAACGCGCGGAAGTCGTCGATGGTCGCGACCTGGATTTTAATTGTATTGCCTGCGTTGGTTGCTTTTAGGTAATTGATTTTTTGCTCTTTGCAAAGATTTGATACTACGGTCCATCGCGCTTTTTCGCGGAGAAAGACGTGCGGAGGGAGCGGGACGGGAGCGCAGCGCGTCGCTGGCTTCGATGGGACCGACGGAGACGCGGTTACTTCGAGCGATTTTTACGGCGCGGGGGCTGGTGTTGAAGACACCGGGGAGGGCTCGGGTATTGAGGATACCGAGGCTTTCTTAGAGCGCTTCTTGGAGCGCTTGGCGACTAGCTGGAACGTGGGCTCAGGAGAGCCGGTTAAGGTGACGGCATCTGACGAATTATCAGACGCGGGTTCGGAGTCGCTCCCGGGAGCGGTACGCTTGCGACGCGACGCGTGAGAGGATGCGACCGATTCGCAGTCCATCTCGGAAGAGGCGGGAGACGCGGGAGCGCTGTAGACCTGAGGGGTCTGGACGTTGGAAGCCTGAGGGGCCGGGGTTGAGGCCTGAGGGGCCAGGGACGCGATAGTTGCCTTTAAGGCCTGCCTTAGTACGTCATCTGGGATGGGGACGCCGGACGCAACGAGCGCCTGAACGACGGACCTAGCAAAGTTTACCAAGCTTTGCTGGTCCATTGGAGGGCTTGGTCCTACAATATAAAATACATAAATATATAAGAATGCCTAGGTTCCGTAGCAAACCTAGCACCTAAAACCTCCCTACCCGCGGTAGGGGGGCTGGGGACGACGCGAAGTGGTGCCCCTAATTCGGACAGCACTGTACCGTCACCCTGGGAAAGGCCCAAGTGCAATGGGATCGGGTACACAGAATCCAAATAGACGAGGGATTTATTCTCAAGCACGATAATGCTCCTTCCCATACGGCGCGGCTGGTGTCGGCCGCTCTCCGAGACCACGATATTTAAGTTTTTGATTGGCCTGCACACTCGCCCAACTTCAATCCTATCGAGCACACCTGGGACATGTTACAACGAAGAGCTTTGAGAGATTTCCCACCAAATTTTACGACAGAACAATGACTTTACGAACACTTGCAAAGAACATGGGACCTCATACCGCAGGAAGACATTGACAATTTAATTTTAAGTATGAACAATCGATGCCGATGTGTAATTAAAGTAAGAGGTGGCAACACTAATTATTAATGAACTATTTTTATATAAAATGAAATAAGGTTTTTTTATCAGACAAATTTTTCAACGGTGAATAATAAAAATAACTTATTATTTAAAACACAACAAAATAATTACGATTTTTTTATTTATTATTAAAGACCTTAAAATAATCTATAACTCTTCCATTTACAATAAATGAATACAACAACATCAGCAAATTGTTCATAGTATTTTATTTATTTGATAAAATATAAAATATCACTAGATTCTGTTGATATCACCCCGGATTTCAGTTACAGTTCATGAAATTAAAAAATTTGAAATGCAATGTTTAGCTTAAATTGTTACACTTAAAAAACAAGTGAACCTACTAAAAAACTGATCTTGATGATCAGATGAGTAGTCCATGTGAACAGCCCTCTTTAGAACATGGTTGCCGTAACCATTTTGTTAACTGAACAGAAAAGTTGGCAGCACTATACAAATTGTGATGTAGTTCTTCATACGCTTATTAAGGATGTATGTAAAATAAATCTACTTGTCTAACTTTCCATAAATTTTGAATACATGATAGAGTTGATTGATTGAAAAATAGAAAAAGGCACTTAGCCGATAATTTAAAAGAAATATTTGAGAATAAAAACCTTATTTAACTCCATGTTATTCGTACCGGTAGTCGACGAAATCGAACTAAAATTATAATAAAAAGTATCATAGTCAATGCACGGCCAACAATATGATTTTGAGAAACTACATAATTTATTTTTGTTTTTTCACGAAATAAAAAAGAATTGCTGCTGATGTAGTTACCGAGAAATTCTAGGTTCACTTTGGGCGTTTCAGTAGCGTTCTGTGAAATTGTACTCGGCCATCAATATCAAATTACTTATTATGTTTATTAAAAATCGTAAATTATTAAACAAATAAACTTAATTTTTCATTAGAAATTACGGAATGCAAACAAAAATGATTCGGCATTGACATTTTTACATGAAAATTAACCTTAAAAAATAAATAGACATAGTGCGGGTTTGTCCTTAAAGCATTTTAAAATTCAGTTAAATTATCTATTTATTATATAGAAATAGTAAATAAAGGAAAAAATTTAAAAAAAGAAAAATACTTTCTTCGACTTCATTTATTTTACTGATAGATGGAGTATTAAAACAATTATTTTTGCTGCAATGTAGAAATGCGATACTGGAAATAAGCCACTAATACGACAACCAAAAGCAGCTCCACGTTAGTTTTTGCAAAAACAAAATAAATTGCAATCGATTATCTGGAGTCGGAACGAATTAAAAGTTGGAGTATTGATGTATAAAATTTGGTTTATTTGCTTCCACGGAAGTTGCTTCCGTTTCTTTATCAGCTTCTTGCCCACAAAAGAGACAGTTTTTTGCAACCCAAGTTTAAAACATTTGAGTTACTTCAGTGCCTCTTTCTTGGAGGCGAAAAAAAGCTTCACGTGGCTTCTTTTTAGAAATGTCAATGCATGTTTTTTTACTGTCGAAAACTTTTATGAGCACAAACAAATTCAGTTTGTGAGGAAAGAATCCATCCTGTTTCTCTACTTATTTTAGAAAAGGAAGATGAATCCAAGATTTCGTATATTATGCAGCTATGCTCATCACGCATCTATCCAATGGCCCACATTGGTTTATCCATGGTGAGAAAACTGTTATAAAATATGCTTAAACATTTTAACTGGTGTACTTATTGCATAATTTTCATTTCTATTGTACGACGTCTTTAAAAAGTTGCTCACAATTGTGGTCTGAACCCATGTGCCGATTTTTCGAACGGTAAATAAAGGAACCCAGTAAAGGAAATCAGTATAGTTTTCGACGCGGAGTCTCAACTGAAGATGCAGTGACTGATTTAGTAGATATTATTACAGAGAAATTAGATAAAAATAAAAAAATGCCTTGATATCTTCTTGGATCTCAGTAAGGCATTCGATACTGTCTCGGTTCCTATTCTCATTACCAAACTAGAGCAAACGGGCATTAGGGGTCGGGTACTAGATCTCTTTAGCGATTACTTACAAAATCGTAGCCAAATAATCAGAGTTGCCTCTTTTTACAGTGATGAGCGAAGACTTTCTTATGGAGTCCCTTTAGGGAAGTATCTTAGGCCCCACACTTTTTCTCCTGTACATCAACCAACTTTTTCAGCTGTCCCTTAAGGACTCCAACATCATTGCTTATGCTGATGATACAGTCATTCTGGTTTCTGGGTCAGACTGGGTAAGCGTAAAGCGTAGTGCAACAGAAGCGCTAAACAAGGTTATGATTTGGCTACATTTGAATCTATTAACCTTAAATTTGAATAAAACTACCTTTGTTCCTTTCTCGATCTCTCTGAGGACGGCAGCCCCTAATAATTTTCACATAATGGCCCATACGTGCTCATTATTGTCTTCGGATAAGGTTTGTGATTGTGATTCGATTGCGCGGTCACCAACGGTTAAATATCTGGGTATACTTTTGGATGAGAGGTTAAACTGGCAATCCCATATTTATGATGTATCATCACGAATAAGGAAAACACTTCATGTTTTTAGGGCTCTCAGAAGCTGTGCTGACTTCTCCACAGTGAAATGCGTCTATTATGCACTGTGCCAGTCGATCTTTAGCTACTGCATAGTGGCTTGGGGAGGTGTTAACAAGTCACTGATGAACAAATAAGAGAGGGCCCAGAGAGCGATCCTAAAAGTTATGACTTCGCGACCCAGGCGTTTCCCAACATTTGACCTATACCAGGACACCAAAATGCTGACAGTTCGCCAACTATACATACTCAGGGCTATGGTTCGGAGACAGTCTACAATCCCACCATACCTTAACCTCAAGAAACGTTCTCATTATAACACATGCACTCCGATAATTCATGCTACAACATTTGCAGAGCGTCATTTTCATGTTCTAGGTATTCTTTTATATAATAACTTAAACAGAATTCTACGCAACCTGGAGAAACTAAGTTTCAACTAAAAAAGAAACTCACTTCTTGGTTGTTAACCTTAAGCTACGCGGATACTGAAAAGTTGTTGTCTGTCCCAGGTTTATAGTTCTGCCTACACTACTACACCCACACACATACGTTCACACAAACACACACACACATTTTCTTTCCTTTCTATTAATTTACTTGTTTATTTTTGTTTTTTGTGAATCTAAATTTAACTTTTCTTTTGATCTCCTTATGTCAAGGTATGTTTAAATAAAGAGTCAATTTTTTAATGTGGCGGGAGGGCACTGGCTCCCGAGTCACAGGTCTTCCTATTTCGGGAGTTCAGGGTTTTTTTCAAAAATATGTATGCAGAAATTTATGTACCCACCAGATTATTTCCATTTTGTTCTAGTTTTAAGTAATTTCTGTAAAATATGGTGACCAATAAACATTTATTATTATTATTATACCATAAAAAAGTTTTAACATTCATATCAGAAACTCTTCTGTCAATCGCCATCTGCAAAGACCTTGCAGTTTTTCTACTGAATATAATTTTCTCAGATAAGATACAAAAAAAATTACTTATTTATTTACTCACCAAATTTACTCGAATGAAATGTATTAAATACTCATAAAAAATCTCACTTAAATAAACTTTCCAGAATTATACAAAGAATTTCTTTCGAAATTAATGTTTCTTGAAACTACTGTTCATTTAAAATTTATACAGCACGATTGTGCTGAGAAGATTGTAACTACCATTCGTTGTTAGTTAATTTCGTATGATTTCATAATATTTAATCATAAATCATATATTTTTGCAATGGTTGGAAACAAGATTAAATTATAAATAAAAGTTAGTACTATTGTAATAATTCTTCTCTCAGTTATTCGTATTCAACAAATTCGTGGCAGCGCGGCTTGTATCAAACTGGCTAGACCTGGATAGACACAGGTCTGTGATACAATTTTTACTGCCATTAAAAGCATGGTAAGCAAGACACCATGCTGTCTGTGCTTTTGCCAAACGACAAAATATTCATTAATATATTGTAATTTTTTTCAACAGCAACGCATACGATTTTTTTATTGTATGATCAAATTTGGTATTTTGTTTCTTTGCAAGTAAATCATTTTATATTACATATTTTTGGTCAAATTTAAAATTTAAATTAAATAAATAATTATACGTTAAAATTATACTACAAATAAAACACTAAATCTAAACTTGAATGCATTGAGGGCAACGTAGCCAAAAGGCTGGCTGAATTACCACGCTGGATCGCTATAGAAATTCGTTGTGCGAGGTAGGTGCCAGCCTTCGGGTCACGAGTTTCACTCACCAATCGCCTCGCTAGGTCCGAAAAAAGACGATGAGCACCTTGTCCCCAGGACCCCATGGTTTCAACGCCAAAAGCCTCAAAAATATACCCGCTACCCAAATTCTTATATTTTCTACGTTTAAGGCTTTCAGCGTTATTAGCAGCAGAACCAGATTGTATACTAGTTGTGGAAAGATGGGAAGCCGCGAGAGTGTCTACGCAGGTTGCATCCCACACCAGCGGCCTACCCATCCTCCACGGGACCAGAGTCATACCATCAGGTCGCTTGCCATCATCACGCAACAATCCTGACGGTTCAAGAACCGAGGGAGTGTTGGAGGTAACAAGAGCCCGATGGATGATGTCATTTAAACTGGCATGGCGAGATATTCTGCCACCGCTGCGAGAACATGAAAGGCCATGGCGACCGAGCTCATCGACCAACACGCCACAGCGGCAGCGGTGTCGAGCACATAATTTTATCCCTAAGCGTAAACTACAGGCAAGCCTAAAGCTATGGTTGTCAAAAAGGGTTCCCAAGTTAGATGACGGAAGCGCCTGCAACCATAGCCCTGACTCCCACGAACCCACCGCTAGCAGACGAGCGCGCTCTGTTAAATTAGGCGTATTTAATTGTTTGTTCCGCTCTAAAATACAAAGCACGTCGTCCCACTGACGCTGTGACGCGGGATCTTGTGGAACTGCTGAACTGTTTGATACGATATTCCAGTGCATTTCGGCATCCGAAAGATGAGAAATCTCGCCCGTAAAAGAAGAGGAAAGAATGTTATTGATAATATCTTTATTACCGTAAATTGAAGATAAAAAGGCTGGCAAAGCTAGAGAAGAAATTTTTCGAGTTCCTAAACCACCGAAGCGCACTGGTAAACTGGCTTGATCCCAGGAATTATTATCAAAATTTATGTTCAGAATATTCGAAAGAGTTGATTTCATTTTTTCATCGAGAACCGAAAGTAATTTTGGGTGTTTCCAAAATTGTGAGCAGCGAAGATAATAAATTAATTTTGGCACGAATAAGCAATGACGTAAAATGTAAAAGGCCATATGTGTATTAATTTGTGAAAGCCGGGAATAACTTTCTGAAAATTTTGAAATTTTGTCAATTATAAAGTTATGAAAGGAGTCATTGAAAATTGGTGAACCTAGAAGCCGAAGGGAAGATTTCTCTATAACAGTGATGCCGGGGGCAATTGATTGAAATGCTTGAATAATGCTTTCTTTATTCTTACAAAAGTCGGTAATAAATAGCTCACATTTACCAAAGTTTAATGTGAGGCCAATTTTGGCGAACTTATCAATCAAAAGCTTCAGGTCATCGAGAACGACACTTGAATCTCCCCCTAAGGTTCCGTCGTCAAGATACCAAACGTTAAATTTCGAATTTAGTTGTTCAATAATAGGATGAATACCTAAACTAAAAATAGCAGGGCCTAACGGATCACCTTGTTGACAGCCCACCTCTGATGATATGTGATGGTCTCCGTACACCAGAAGAGATGGCTCGTCATAACATTGATGAAGGAAATTAAATGCTTTGGGCAAGTGCTTTCTTACTTCTGTCAACAGAGTTCCTCGCTGTAAAGAATTAAAAGCGTTTTTAACATCCACCTTCAAAACAACCTCACCTCCTTGACAATCGAGAAAAGTCCTCAAAGAATGTACGGCCGCTTCACAGCCACCTCTGGTTCCAAAACCTAATTGTTTGGGTTGAAAATACCTCGCCAAGTCACCATAGGCAAATCGACAAGTGACTTTAGCGGCAAGGCGGCGCAAAGTACTTCCAACTGCAATTGGCCTGATTCCACCATCTTTTTTCTTAAGGGCAATCAGGTGGGCCCCGTATAATATTGGCCTTATTTTATTGAGGACTTTTCCTGAAATGAGAAGATTTATTAGAGCTGTTAATTCTCGTAAAAGTTTTTGACCGGTATCACCATTAGCACTAGAAAGAAGATCTTTAAAGTGCTGGGGCGTAAGACCGTCGAGGCCTCCAGCAGAGCCACATTTAAAAGAACTAACAGCCCCGAGGACATCTACAGCAGACGCTTGTAAGGAATCCTCTTCCGTGGAAGTAAGATCCAAAGGATCAAATTTTGCCGTCGAAGGTGGATGTTTACTAATCAAACAGTCCAGTGTCTCTTGATTACGAGGCGCTACAGCATCACTAGAAAAAAGGATTCGAGAAGCCCCACTGAGGTCACCGTCTGAGATTTTTGATTCTATTTTCTTACGTAGATTAAAATTTTGATTCCAAGAAGGTTTGCCAATAGTTGTTAAAAGGGGTCGACTGCAATTTTGTTTAATAGACTTAGTTAAGGAAGTAGATTTTGATTTAACATGCAAATATGTGTAAGAAAATGTAAAAAGTTGTTCCCAAGATTGTGCAGAATTGTTTGATACCACATCATGGATAACCTCAGTAAGTTTTTCAGCAACGGTTATTCTAGCCCCTCTCGGTATTCTTTTAACTAAGGGAAGAGAATTTTTTAAACAGCTTAGGTGTTTCCAAAATAAAGAATTTGGGTTATCATTAGTATCGGGAGACGCATTCAAACTTTGACGACAAGGGAGAGAGGCTGGAACTGATTGGGATTTATGTTTTTTACCGGTATGGATTTTTAAGCCCCTTTGGCCTCTAAAAAAGTGAGGCTGAGGACAAAGCGGGCATCGTACAAAACTTTCTAGTGACGCTGCATTGTGAATAGTACAATTAGAGAGTGACATGCACGTACCTTATATAATATAATGTAATATCCTTAATTTCTATACTTTGTACAGATGTTTATAAAATAATAGAGTTTTAAATTCTCTTTCTGAGCTCTGCAATCACCATACAAATTGAATGTACCACTTCACTTTCATAATGCACAAATAGGTAGACTTTAAATGGGAACTCAAAAGGGAACCAAATATTTACAAAAAATTTCACAAAACAATTGTCAGGAGGGAAGCAGCGGTCTTAATAGTCAATTTGTGGTACCAAAATGTATGTTATTTATGAGAAAAATTTTCAATTTTTTCCAGGAAAAAAGTGTAAAAATTTACTTCATGACATTTTATGACAAATTTTAAATTTGACCAAAAATATGTATTAACTAGCAAGGAATGTAAATTGTATTATGACTTTTTATCATGTTTGGACCAATAAATAAATTGTGAGGTAAATAAATACTTTTATATTAAGTTTGTTTGTAACTTGCACTCAATCTGTTTGGGGTCTGTCACATAATTACATGTAACAATGTCTAATGGGCACTGCTCGTGGAAGCAGAAAAGGCCAATGGGAGTGGGACATGATGAATCACCACCTCTAGCTTTTACAGCGTGCATTAGCTACATAGCTTCCACAAAACTCTGTAGCTGCATATCTTTTGTTAACAACATTAATAGCTGTCACTGGTTTATTCATTAGATAAACCTTTAAGTTGATCAAAAAGCTCCTTAACTTATAAAGTTAAGTTACAGCTCCGCATTTGAAGGAAAACCTTTCAATAGTAATCTACTTGGCTTAATAGAATTTCCGAAAGGTCACATTCAATAAATGGCCGGTCATTTCCCTCTTAGTCTTCAAATTCTATCTGACATAAGTACGTTTCAGACAGATAGTCCGGTTTTATGGGGACAATATAAAATGTATTTATTGAGGTAATACTCGTAAATTCGAATCGTAAAATAGTTATGATTGAAAATATCGAGGAAAATGAATAAAGTGATATAGTCAATCCTGTTATCTCCCGATAAATCCTGTTGTGTTTGATAAGTTGAAATTAATTTTGCAAAACGGAGTAGTTCGAATTCAAAAGACAAAAAAGCGTATGAACTATGCAAAATCATGGATGTGTTGAAGATATCTATTCTGAAGATTCTAGATCTAGATTAATACTTTTGGTTATTTATATAATTTCGGATGTAAATTATTATATTAGCAAAAAACCTTTGATGTCCTGTTCATGATTGTTAATTACAATGAGCTCATATAAAAAGAGAAGTCCTGCTTCTCAAACCGTTTGTCGAGTGAAGGTCGTTATCACGTTAGCTTCGGTATCGTGAATTGAAATAAGCCAGTAATATAATTGCAATATATTGCAGCATTTTAAAGAAAGCTTACAATTCCTCATATGATTGACTTTAATATCCAATACATTTTTTAAAAACTTTTTCCCAACACATACTAAGCAGCACAGATAAAATGAATTCATTTTTACTTCGTTAAACCTTTCTTGGAGCATTTACATTGATAGAACAGCAAACGGCTTCCTTTTTTATATTCGCAACCATACCTTACCCCTTGTTACATTAATTAATTAAAAATATTGATTAAAATAAAGGGTTCACTTTATCGGATCTTAATCTTAACCAAGCCGAATTCTTTAATTAGTTAAATTAGAAACGTTGGATATTCCTAAGTAGAATTCGTCAGAAGAAAGTAATTAAAATTAATAAGGTTTTATTTTTCATCTATTCTACAAGTATTTCTTATATTACTTAAAATAATTACACATGAGCTCTAAATACACATTTTGTAAAGAAATATTCAGAATATTTTTTTGTTTTTATACCATATACATATTCCTAAAGAGAAGTGCGGTTTCTCGCATATTTCCTTTAATACTTTGTAAATTTCTATGTAAAACGAAAGAATTTACTGGAGCTTATCAACTAGAAATAAACAGACCAAACTCTCCTCATTATAATACTAGAGCAGAAAACTGGTATTAAATTCTGACTATGAAGAGATATTTGTTCCATCACTTCTGCTATTTCGCTACGAAGATTATCATAGCCAAGGTCCAATTCAGCTTTAAAAAGTATTTCATATGACTGTTTACCATAGTTAGCATTCTTACCCAAACTTGTGGAGGTAGTAAAGTTAGGGGCAGTCGAGTTTCTTTACTGAGATCTCGTCTAGGGCGGTACAGATCATTCGTCAGGGTATTTAGACCGCAATAATAATCATAAAGAGTCCAATTTTAAAACCCTAAATATCAGATCTTTTTTATCTTCCCGATCTTTTCATGTATTTTTAGCATGAAACGATATTATCAATAAAGGTTGAAAGGAAAACACGTTTCATCGATAACGCAGTATCCATTTTAGATCATGTTTATGTATTACACATGACAGTCAGGCCGCTGCTTTGCATAAAATATTCACGAGATTGTAAAGCGCATTACTGCCTTAAGCACGGATGATGAAGTTTATATGCTTTATAAGCAGTCTTATAGTAAATAGCTTGTAAAAAAATAGCCAATGTTTATTATCAAAGCTTATTAGATTTTAGTGAACATATTAATTTCTAGTCCTACATAATACTTAAGACAATCTTTCACATACATAGTACGGCACTTTTACCTTGCTACTTACTTTAGGTAGGGTAATTCTTTTACTGACAGCGCGAATATCTGACCCAAGGAAATTGAATCAGTGCCGTATATCGATAGTTTCATATATCGATAGTTTAATAGATCTACATGTGGGTTTTAAATGTATGTATTTCAAGAATATATATTTCATTTAATCGTATATAGAGCAGGTATTTTATATGAGGTCATGGTCATCTCAGTATTTAAGTCAAAAATATAAAAAGACCTAAACAACCCGAACAGAAGCTGACATCGAAAAACACAACAAATAGAAGGTTCTATAAATACTATACGATTTGTACTTTACCAACACTTTGACATTATATTTAAAGTCACCTGAGGGGTTGTCTGGAAAGTGTAGTTATTAATAGTACGAAGGAGAGTATTAGTTATATTATTTGTGCTCATTTTTACGCCAGGTGTAGGTGTATGTTGAATATGCTAGTTTAATTTTCAACTTAAAAGATTCAATTCAAAAGCTGTATTTCATAGAAACTTTTTGTTACAAGTTATGACCTATTGGTTACATTTATTCTCGAGATATTTGAAACAATAATGTGAATGTCCACTTATTGAACTTAGCCTACTCTATTGACCTCCAGTTTTTCATTTACCGATGTATCTATTTTTGAATTATAACTGTACATTGTCCTATATTAGCTACTCTTATTTATGATTGTTTGTATTCACATTTTTGCTTTCTGTGTTTGCAAGAATATGGTATGGTTACTATGATTTCAGTATCCACCCACGCTGGAGTGAACTCAAAAATTCTGTGAAATGCATTTATATGCTGAAAGCTGAGTTTCCTTCATGAGAGCCGGTTTCAAAACAGGAAAAGTAATAAATGGAAACGAAATTTGAGAAAAGGTTGAAATTAATTTTTGTTTAATATTTTTATTACGTAGTATTACAAAAATATTCAACAAGCCTCATAGCCCGGTCAATATAGACATCGTTTAAATATATTCATATAGAGCTGATATTTGGTACAGACTTTCGGACATTATTACAAATAAAAAACCAATAGTCCCCATCTCTCCCACTTGTGCTAAAAGTTGTTCAAAGTTAAAATTATGATATGTCCTCGGTTGGCATACTCGGTGTATTGTTATTAAGTTTGATTGAAATTATTGTATACTAAAAAATATAAGTGTTGAGAGAGTTTTAAAGCACACAGATTATTGTTGGATTTAAGAAAGTGTTATTCAGAATTATAATACTCAAATGCCGTTTTATGCCCTCAAATACTTGTTCTCCTTCTTATTCTATCTGTATACCTGAACAAGATACATCAGCTGTATCCTATATAAAATTCTAAAATCCTAATTAAAATTTTGAGGTTAATTAAATATTACACCAAAACTGGCTCCGGCAATCAGTACATATCGACTTGTCAAAAAAATCGGTCTTTTCACAGCCACGGTTTTGCACAAAAACCCTTTTTGCGATTACAAAATATGGTATTTAGAAGATTTTCTGGAGCAGGGCTAAAATAAAAAAAAGTCCAGAAGTTTTTGGTGATTTACAAAAGGCCGTAAAAAAACCTTAGAAAGTTCAAATCTAAAAGAAACAAACTGTAACTTCTATTGTCTAGTTTTTATAAATGACTTTAAAATTAAAATCCCCATGTTCGATTCTGTATAAATCTTTCATCCAAGAAAGAATTCAATGGAGAAAAAGTAATTAAAATGTATCACGGTTCACGGGTTTCGAAAGTAGTTTTTCGATTGTATCATGATACCAAGAAATATAGTGTTCTTCAATTTGACAAAATTCGAAGCTATGTTTCATTATTATTCGCGGGGTAAAAAAGTCCTATTCCACTTTGACAATCGATAACACAAGAAATAATAGTTGTTCGGCAATAAAGTTACGTTTTCTAAACTACAAACATTCTGTAGTAAAAAAAGGCTTGTAAAGTTTCATTAAAAAAAAAGTGATTTGGACGCGATTATGTTGACTAAAAAAAAAATTAAAACTCGCATATGGACAGCCAGGAATAACATTGAATTTAATGTAAGAATAAAGTATATCTTTTTTAATTATTCAACTTCGAATTGGAGAAATATACCGAAATGTTTTTTTTAATAATTCAGTAAACTTCAAATTTATAATAATGTACAATACTTCAGTGTTTTAAAGCCTTCACTATCGCAAAATCTTGCAGAAAATTAGATTCTCTTTTCAAATTTTATAGTCTTCAAATTTGTCGAAACAATTTTTATGATAAAACTTGTTGGAATAGTTTTTCGGGAGGACTGAAAAACTTAATATTTTTGAAATTTGACCTTGAATAACTTTAGCACAAGTGGAATCGATAGGGGATTTTGGTCTTTCATTTTCATAATATCCTAAAGGTCTGGACTAAATTTCAGCTCTATCAGAATGAATGCAAACGTACTATAATATTTTCGGCTATTTTGATGGACTATATTTCTTTTAATCATTGATACAAGAATAGATGAGAATGAACAAATAGTTTTTAAAAATATTACGTATAAAGCCTGTAACAAATAAGTTTACTAGATTTTTGTTTATTAGAATGATCGACTGGATCGGAAGTGAGTGATCCGTCACCCAACGCTAGATCATTACATTATGATCAAAATCACAATGCTTACACAAACATTACATAATCACAGCTCTATTCCAACTTTCGCACATACACAACGGAATATACTTGCGTACTTTGCACGGATTTTGCGCTACACGATACTATCCTAATTAAGAGTAATATAGTCTGATTAATTCTCTTAAGGGCAAAGCCTTAGTAATGACACTCTCGTGTAACTACGAAGGACTGACCCTGCAATTAGGTAGGCACATATAAGAAGCGACAAAAGCCATTAACGGGTAGTGGAAAACGGTCTACAAGCCCATTTGCAGTTTTTTCAGAACAAAGTTGTACGTAGGCATGGAATTTTCTTTTTTGTCTTGTTACAATAAAATATGTATGTTTTTTATTTATACTAAGAAATGGTGTTAACTATTGTTACATATCAATCATCATTGAATTTGATATTAAACCCGCGATGCAAAAAGTGGTATTTTAAGTATAAACATGTATGGGTGTGCCTTTCTAATATATTGATTTAGTTTTATAGGTTTCTAGATAGCGAAATATTACTCATTTTATTTAAATAAAAAACGAAGAGATTGATAAGTGTACGACTACCGAAAGTTCCGTGCGCGTTTACTTCATAACTCCCAATGCTGTGAGAATTTCTGGGACAAACAAAGCGTCACAACAGCATTACTAATCCGACTCTAAGTACAGTCTCACCCAACCAAGAGGGTGGTTTCAGACTTTCAAAATATTTTCGTAGGTATAGGTTTACTCATATGTTTTTCTTCACCGTTTGAGCAGTCAGCTTAATGTACTTAAGATTTAAAAACTCATTGGTACATATGACACTCACCGGGTATGAACCATTGCTTCACCGACTCATTTACCTACTTTATAATAACAGTAAAGTAAAAATCTTTTCTGCCATTTTATTTCTATCTGCACTTTAAAATTTTATTTTTGAAGATTAGGACACTCAAAAATATTTTTGTAATCACTTACCTTAACAACAAACAACAACAAATCGGTGAGACATCTAGAAAAAATCTTGTTTTTACTCCATGAATAAAAAATAATATTACAAACCCCATTTCAATAAAATCATTCTACCAAAGAGCGAAAAAGGTAAAGTTACGAAAACTCTCTGATTAGAAATAATTGGAAATAAATCCAAAAAAAGCTATTGTCATGAGAAAAAGCTTAGGTAAAAATGTTGAATCAACATCTAGGTATTGAATTATTTGCCGCCCTCCGATCTCAATGATCCCGTTCGATTTTCATTATGTCAACGTAGTACTTTTATTCAATTTTGGAATCCTGTGACATTTTCCGTTCTGAAAGGTAAGCGAGTTGGAAATATGAATTTTAACTTGATTATAAATATGTACTTAGGTGGAATTCGTCTGGGTTATAGGTAAGTCGACAGTCAATATGGCAATATTCGACATTTGAACTGTCAAAATGTATATATTATTAAAATTCAGAATTATGAAGCCATGTTACTGTAGTCGAGTAGGAAAAACATTGCAAACGGCAATTTTTTTCCAGATAAATTAAATTTAAATTTTAACTCAAAAAACCTTGACAGCTTGAAACTAAAAAAAACAAATATTATTTTTTATATCGCTTAAATTTATTGTTATTAATGCCAAAACAGTGCGAGTGTTTTCATATTAAAATTCTGACTGTGTGATACTGAAATAATATGTGTATTTCCAAATATTAATTCCAATTTTTAAGTTTTATTTATTTTTTAAAAAATCTCTCAACTAAGAAACCTAAAGAAGTTCTAAAACAATTTTGAGATATTTGATTTCGATTTTAACTTTCGTTTGCCCTGGGTTAGATCGATTACATCAGGGTGAAGCCAAGAACAAACAAAATACCTACTTTTTTCAGGTACTTTCTGAGAACAATTTTTTATGTCTCTAGGCTAGGTAATAATGTAACTATTAGGATTTAGAAAGCTTAATTTAGAAAATAACAGCACATAGTGTCAAGCACGGTAAATTACTGTTAGAAGTGACTAATATATTCATAAAATATCGGTACCTCTCACTTTAAAATTGCAAATAAACTATTAATTTACCATTTTCCACTTTTCATTGACCTCTTTTAATATTTATTGCATTTTAATATTGAAGTATGAATACCAAGCCGTTCATCAGCGTATTGTTTTCACACACACCTTTATAAAGTTGAAGCAATTAGTTCCCAGAACATTAGCAAGAGTGCAGTGAAAATAATGGATCTTTGTTCACTTGGAGACTTGGAGACAAGTTGTTTCCGATCCCGTAGCCATTTTGGGATAAAATTTGGCCTATGGTACTGTGGATAATGAAGCTTTATAACGCTGAAAGATTTTTTTAAACCGCTTTGGTAGTTTTAGAGTTCATCGATATCGAGGAACTAATAAATGTACCTCTTTATAATAAATTGATGAGCTATGTTGGCGGATGCAAACACATTTTCAACACTTATGTACGGATATCCTAACTTAATTATGTTTATAATAAATAATTTATTCATACAGGTACGACAAACCCATCCTATTAACCAGAAACTACTATCAACTTTTATAAACTTGTTTTAGTATTAATACCTAACTCCAGTTGAGATAAAACTCTGTGGTAAAAATATAACAACTCCTTATGAATACACACGTGCGATTACTTAGAGTGCTTTTGGCGAGCAATTATAAAAAAATAATGAAATATACAGAGTGCCTTTGCGTAAATCGTATTTACTTAAGCACACGTTAAGTTCTATTATAAAATGAATGTTGTCGCTACTGTAGTTATTATTTGTGGAACGTACTGATACCTACATGCAGTGGGGAATGGACAATCAGTTTCATTACCGGAACTGCTGGTATTTCGTGAGATTAATTAACGAGTAGTTTTGTATTCAGCAGCAACTCCAACCGAACGCTAAAATAGAGGCTATGTTCTTATCTTATATCATGAAAAATATTAACACTTAGATATTCAGCTTTACATGATACAGAGTGCAATGTTTATACATTACCAAGCAGTCGCCCATACGCCATTAAGGCATCTAACTTATTTAGTCACATCCAGATACTTAAACATCACACATATTTCTACCTACCTATCTTAACAGATTAATTATATTTCGCCTTCACACCTTTAGGAATTATTTGGGGTACATAAATCATATGTCTGTATATATCTGGTAAAGAAAATTAAGTACCAAGGAACTTATCTCGAAGTAGGTGGTACTTGTCAATCTGTCAGTCATGGCAGGCGTGGTGTGCCATAAATTACTTGAAACCATCCCCCTAACTTGGGCGAGGCTCTTGTCTTTGCAGTGATATTATCGAGTTTACTTTGTATTAACATTATTCATGATTAATTTGGTACTAGTACCAATGATATTCTGTTCTTGTTTTCAAAAGTTTGAAAGATGTATGAAGTTGAAACAACTGATCATTCGACTTTCCTAAGTTCATTTTAAAAATTTGTATTAATTAGAATTTAATAAAAATAAGATAAAATTTTGTACAAATTGATAAAATTGTGAATATTTGGATAAAAATACAAATAAGTCTCCTGGTCACTTTGTAAACTTGAAAAACCATGTTATCGCATAGAGTAAACAATGTAATTTTTTTTATTTAATTTAATAATTTTACTTTATTCATTTTAATAATTTTTCTCATGTTTTAAATATTACTATTTGCAAAACAGACTAAGTATAACAAAAAACTACACTTACCGTTTTGAAATACAATTATAATTTTTCATGAATGTGTACATAATTTTCCCTCGAATATATCATATTTTACTCTTTATAATATTTTGTAATTAGAATTGAAATCATTAAACATTAATAATATATTTTTCTTAGATAGAAGTTTCACAAAAATACAATTTTTTTCAATTCAAGTCATAATTTAGTTAAAAAAGTACTAAGAAAACCTATTTCAATACCAGAAATGATTTAAACGTCTAAAATAAATCATCTAAACTTTGCAAGTTTGTTTTTTTTGGAAACTACAATTTTTTTTTTAATTACTTATCAAATAATGTGGGATCGATGCCTACATAGCACATTGTAAGTTTTGTAATTTTTTTATGTTTAATTCCATAAACCAATATTTTTTAAGGAAATATGGAAATTAAACAGCACTTTTAAAATTTAAATAAAGATTTATCGAACCATATTGGGTGAGTTAAAAAATACTTACTAAATTTCCAGTAACCAAAACTTCTTCTCAATTCAAACTACCACAAAACTTATTTTTAAACATGAAGGATTTTCTACTACTTTAAAAAGTTCACTTATTTTCCGCACTGGCTGAAAAACAAAACTTTTACGTCTCTATTCGCACTCCAATTCGAATATCGAAGTGAATTCAAAATGGCGATTTGGCACGTCCGCTGCCAACCCGCACCAATCACTTACTACGTTCTCTTCGTTAGGAGAGCTTTCTTCCCTAGATGAAAATTGTGAGGAATATTTTTCTTATAAGTAAGTTGATCATTTATGTAATATTTGGTTAGATGAAATCGTTTACGTTCAAGTAATAATGTTTATTTTTTATCGGTTAGGCTTTTTATATTTTAGCTGCTATAAAGAGGATTATAGGAAACTTTCATTTGTTGTTTTAAAGTTCTGAAAAAGTGTTGTTCATAACTTTGGTCTTTACATGATTTAGTCTCGCTTCAGTTGTAAGTCTTTGCTCTTAGCTCAGATACGTGTAAATCTGCTGAGGACCATGCTAAGTAAAAGTGAAAAATTTGATAATGTTGAATTCTTTCTTTTATGTATCATTAATGCAAGAGCATATGCCACAATGAACACATACGTTTATTATTGTATAATACAATACATTTTAAGTGTGATTTTTTTCTGTAATGGTTTTTTTTCACCGGCCTTATGCATGGCGATAAAGTTTTATGATGTTGTTTTTCAAAACTCGTAATGTTACTGTCAAACGAATGTTAAAGCTCGTTGTGTCAAAAGGTTGAAAGGAAAAAAGTGGTCGCATCAGCTTGTTTGTTTCGGTGTGTCCTTATTTTGTAAAAAGGAAATGTAAAAGTACACTTCAGCGCTTCTTTTGCATTCTGTTCGGAGACTGTGATCTTTTTTTTATAAAAAAAACCTTTGTGGTGTGGAGGTATCCATATCGGACTAAATATTTAAAAAAATGTTTCCTAGTTACTTTTTTGAAGTTTTAACTAAGACCAAAATGCTACTGTTTTTAACAGCCAAACAGAATATATATTTCATATGCATGGCTGAATTACGAAATTGTTTTCTTCCTCGTGGAGAAAATTAATGTATTATTATAAAAACCTGAGCTTTGCGTGTAGCAGTCTTACATATCGGAAATCCTAAGTTTGATAGACATTGGGCAAGAAAACGAATGTTTGACGAGTTTTTGAGTCTTATATGTATTTATGATGATAAGCAATTTATGTGGTTACCTCCTCAAAATTATGTGAAATGTTATCAATAACACAACATAAACTTACATTGGGGTCACTCAGTACCGATTTTATAACACTTTATTTATTTTATAATACGTTTCGGATAAAGGCATATATTGGCCATTAAGAACGCTGACAATATAGGTACATATATAACGATAGGTCAATATACAAAACTAGCGCTAATTATAAAAATGTATCACCAGTTATTAATCGTCTTTAAATAATATTATGTTCAAAAACTTATTGTACACTTATTTCTTTTTGAAATACGAACTGTACTTGGTATTTATTAATAAATTAAAAAATATGTGATCTATTGAATTTAATGAAACGTCACATTTTGTGTTATATATAACATGTAATAAATAAGAAATACAATGTTATATATAATTCATAGTATTATACTGCGTTTCACAAAATCTATTGTTTTACGTATACGAGTATTTGAATATATCATTGATTTATTATTATGTTTTATAACAAACTAAATAGTTACATTTTGGCAGCTTTCCAATTTCTATTCATTTCCTTCTAAATGTTTCATTTAATTTTGTTAATACTTAACAAAATATTCTTGAATCCAAGAATAAAGAATATTTTTATAATATGGCAATATTGTACTATGATATGTTTATAATTGGTTTGGTTGCATTATGTAAAGTTCATAGTGCTGCAATCGGGTCGATCCTACGACAGCTATTTACGTATACGTAGCGATCGTAACAAACATTTATAATATTAACATCTATATTTTAAATATAAAAAGTAAAACAACACACATTTTACGCTATTCTTGATACCAGTTAGAAATGATTTCGTAAAAAAAAAACGATTTGATAGTGTTATGAACATCTCTCTTTTATATCTCATCTATCCAAATACATGCGGCTCAAACGACATCATTGGATTAAAGTTCTTCATGCTACGTAGAACATACTTGAACTTTCCTTTCTTTTTGAGTCTGCCCATTTTTTGTAAGGTGCGTAGGAGTGGAAGGAACCGGTACAAGCCGTTCACTCTATCGCCCAAACAGAAGAGAAACGAGGATTCAATGTACGCTGAAACCAGTACTATAAATTAAAGAGGTATGAGGTTGAATGTATGTGACGCTGCATAAAAGGAAGTTACATGGAAAGGAGAAACAATAATATTTATTTATATATATTACTGACATGTTTCGATAAACGTAATGGCTCGATATTTTAAAACAAACACAGTAGCTTTAACTTTAATAATAGACATCCGCATCTGACTAAGGCAATTGTACACTTCGTTTGCTTACCACGTTTTAGAAAATATCTTCTTAGATTTATGGATTTTCTCACGATATTTTTCGCACTGGCAAATCAACCATATATAAAGCTAACTGAAAAAATAATATTTAAACGATCCGTTTCTTGCAAATACTTTTGGGGCTTTGAAAATCTATTATAAAACAAGAAACGTGCCCAGCTTTTAATATCTCTCTTTTTGGTCCGCAGTCCATATGTTATTTTAAGCACATAAGCACTCAATCCACTTGATAGTAACTGGCATGCGCACCCATGTACAGTATTAGTCGTTCAAAAAAAATTCGAAAATGGTGTTTACTTTGTCTAATTATGCGTTGCCTGGTAATTACACTGGCAGTTGGTTCCCTTTGACCGGAACATAACCACAGAAATGTAATTATTATGGCAGTCAAAATTAGAAAGAACAGAGAAACTTCACTCCCACTAAAGATTACAACTAACTATAAACCTATTCAAACAAAGTAGTATTGCTAACCAGAACTCCTAGAAGTAGGGCTAAGGTCCTCGGTCCACATTTTGCACTGCGCGGCGTCCATGAAGCAGTGGTTCTGGAACATTAGCGAGGGCTCTTGCGCCATCACACCCGGCACGCCGCAAACGGGTGAGTACACATCAGGGCATTTCTAGAAAATAGAAAATAAATAATAATATCAATGTGATAATTTTTAAATTTTGTTTGCATATATTTATAAGCTTTGTGATCGCAGTTGTATGCGCAAGCTTGCAAGAATGATTCAACATAAAATGTAAGTAAATGAACTTTAACATCTTAGAGTTGAAGATGCTTAAAAGTTTTCTTATCGTAAATACCATGGCATTAAAAATCTGTGAGTTCTCAAAACTCTAAGCTCTCAATCATACGACTTCTTTCACAAGAGATGTTTAATTGCTTTTATTAGTTTTGTGGTTAATATGACGTCATGATGCTAGTGATGACGCTTCACTGATTCATATTTATACAAGAGTTTGATTAATTGATACTTGATATTCGTCACAATAATTGTTATATACTTAGCTGTACAGGATTGCCGACTAAAGAAATATGAAGAAAAACAGTTTAAGTGATAATGTCAATTTTATGTTTGTAATTCGTAGTATATTGTTTGTAAATGAAATGTTATTTATTAGTGGTTTGATGGCGAAACCACACCTATCTTAACCGGCCTAAGATAATTTAGAAAGAGAACTTATCATATACTGGGAAAAACCCAGTGCAAAACAGACTGAGGCAAGGTAGAGCGAGATAGATTTACACTTTTTGTGGTTGCGTGTACGCTCGTTGTGCGGTCGCAATACCACATTTATATTTATAGATTTCAATACGATACATTTCAATGAAATTGTTATACCAATAGACCGATATTACAAAAAATACAGTCTACTTGAAGATATACAAGAATTGTACATCTTCATAAGCCTAGCACTCAGTTCAGCATAAGAGGTCTAAATATTAGCCAAATTACCGTTGGACATTTATGAAAACAGGCCGACAGAAGAGGCAAATGCTCAGCATCTTCACTAATGTTTTCGGGTCTCACTATCCAAGGTACAAACAACTTAATCGGTTTTAAATTCTTAATGTGTAGCCCTCTCCTGGTTTGTTCTTTGAAACCCATTTCCATCATGGGCAGGTCCAGAACATGCGTTGCAGCAAAGAAATTTTCTATACTTTCAGTGGCATTACCACTTTGATCTAGTAATAATGAACCATCTACAACAATCAAGTTCTTGTGAGCAACGGGTTCTAAATCGTTTGTATCTGATGTTCGTCTAAAATCTTTAGTATGTTCCATTTTTTTTGCAGGTGGTACACCAGTGCAAATGTGCATTTCTGTAACGGTGAATTCTATTTCTTTTTCACAGTTATATTTAAGGAGTTCGCATTTGGTTTTGAAATATTTTATTTTGTATCCTTCTTCAAATTTTCTAATACCACATACTTCTTTATTGTCACCAGGATAAGAGCAGTCATAATCCATGCAGGGTAAGACTTCTTTATAATTTGCTTGTGGTAGTAAGTTGTCAAGTTCGTCATCATTTGGATCTTTGTTATTGCAATACTCCATGTTTATAAGTCCAAAAGCTAAAAACAAGTGGAAGAAATGGAATCCAGGCAATCACAGTTTACTTACCCTACTAAGTAACTCAAAAAGCAGTCT
Source organism: Marasmarcha lunaedactyla (assembly GCA_923062675.1). Taxonomy (NCBI): domain Eukaryota; kingdom Metazoa; phylum Arthropoda; class Insecta; order Lepidoptera; family Pterophoridae; genus Marasmarcha; species Marasmarcha lunaedactyla. The sequence goes on from OV281344.1 coordinate 7,584,736, forward strand.
TTGTTTAAAAAAACAACTATCGAGAGAAGTCTATAGATCAGCAATTATTATTGATCTTTGTAAGTGACTAAGACAAGCATCTTGAACCTACAACCACACAGTTTGAGATTACCTAACTGGATCGCATCCAAAACTAGTAATAGAAATATTCAAGTTATTTTATATGTAATTGCCTTTAGGGAACAATTGTGTCTTCCGAGAAAATTATGAGTGCATTTTATAATTTTATTTTTATTTTATTGTCCTTGGATAACAAACAGTGTTACAATAATAAATAAAATATAAGTCTATACAAGCGGCAAGACACCATTACATGTTATCACATATTACAAACTATACAACATGAGTAACACCGAAAGCTAACTTTACACAATACAGAAAAAGTATTTTTTAAATGTATATAATTGTAATAATAGATAGAAACTATGAAATAAAGACATTATATAGAGATTATACAGAGGAAGACCAAGAAAAAAAGATAAGGCAATAAACTACCTTTACTTCAACATATTAACTACCTACTACAAATGAATCTCACTATCATCTTGAATGTTCGTTCCAATGTATATTTTTTTCATCACTGCTATAATTTATTTAATTTTAATAATAAATAAATCACCCACCACTTTGTTTGGAACAAACTTGGAACATATTTCTAAAACAATTAAGCTTCAAGATGACGAAAGTCTAAAATGGACAATTTATGTTGGATATTGTACATACTGTTTATTAAATACATTATGTTGTGATGCTTCTTTTGATTTTGTGCGTAACACTCGCATGGTAACGAATTAATGCTTAAATTGCAAATTATCATCATTTATTTAATACATTTAATAAAATTATCGAACATACCATCTTTTTCATCTACTTTGCACCCATATTTCAATAATTTACAGACGTTTTGAAATATTTTTAACCTGAAACCTTCACCTTCAGTCCTTATTCCACAAACCAGTTTTTGTTCATTCTCATTGCATTTTAAAGTTTTACAAAATTCTACTTTTTCTTGATCTACGGGGTTATTTGAAACTGTTTGAAAATTTACAAAGAAAACTAAAAATAATACTTTCATTGCGGTGATTTCACTCTTAACTGTACTTTAGTGATTTGTAATAAAAAAAAGTAATTGTGGTTAATAGCTATTGGCTATAAAGTAATATTATGTTAGTTTTGTAATTGGCAATCATACTTCTGTCGCGTCGTGTGTTTTTTTACAGGCTGAGGCTAAAAAAAACAAAACTAAAACTCATCCTATTGCTTGTTTGACCTTATTTCGAATAAGTTTATATGCATTTTTGATCAACAAAAATAATATTATATTCCTTTTAGCAATGCTGCGTTCCGTTTGCCGATTACAGCGCTCACAGCGCTCATATACCCGTTCCGTTTGCCCGTGAGCGCGCTCACAGCAATATCGATACGTCATCAATGACGTCATAAACGCCGCTATCTTACCGCTCACAGTGCCAACGCTACGGAGCATGGTCGCTGTGAATGGCCTGTCAAAACTGACACATGACGTTACTTTGTTGATGTTTTTATTAAACGATTAAAGATTTTAAAAGCTTGCTTATTAATTTTCTTTCGTAATAATGTAAAAAAATGGCTCCTGCTTCATTCAGGGTCAAAGATCTTAATGAAATTATAACTTTAGACTTAATCGACGAACAATCAGAATGTTAGCGCGCTATTTACCGTTCCGATTGCAATATCACTAATAACACTTTTAGCGCGCTCAAACGAATCGGAACGGTTTTGAGAACTTTTAGCGCTGTGAGCGCTTTAATCGGCAAACGGAACGCAGCATGAGTCTAATGCTTCAAGTTTGTACTTACCGGAGCCATCCCCACCAGTACTCCATACATGATCGTAAACGTGGTTATAATGGCGGTTAAAATGTAAAACTGTAGTACCGCCGGAGACGCGATATTAACACAACAAAGTCTACTGTCACTAACGTTTTTGACTTCATAATAATAATAAAAATAATAAATTCTTTATTTGCAAGTATAAGCGTTTTAACAGATGTTTACAATTATTTTTCACTCGTTCATTTACTGCTGGATTTTAGCGTGCAAAATGTTATTAATAAAAAAATTATTACTAATTAGATAATATTTATAAGTCCATCAACAAAGTAATAATTATTTATCAGTCAATCAACCCACAAACATAAAAAAAAATCTAGTAAATTACTTGAGAAGAAAAAAAATTATAATGTTGATGTCAAAAAAAACCTTCAAAAATAGAGAAGAAAAAAACATGTCATAAAATGTTATAATTTAAACACAATGTAATAAATTAAATAAAACAAATCTGTTTTAAATACAAGAGGCAGAATCTAGCATAGAATATCATAAGGTGTATGAATTATAAAGTCGCTGTAGGATCTTTATTGAAGCGAATATTATTTCAACAAGAAATCTGAATAGACTAAAACTAGCAGCATAGCTCAACGCTAAGTGCTCTAGGCTCTAGGCTCTAGGCGTGATTTCCAATTGTATACCATTTTGAAACGAATTCCTTATTCTCAGTGTAACCTAACAACTTAACAGATATATACTTATATTTGACCACCACTTAAGGATATTATGTTTTGTAGTTCTATACAAATAAAATCATTAGTTCTCCATAACGAGTTGTAGACAATATAAATATGAGTAAGTAATAACAAACTATATAAATTGTTAATATTCCTATATTTTACCAATTTTTTTTTATGTTTTAAAATCAATAATATCAAATAAAGTTATATTATCAATTAGTAGGCAATATGCTGCATGAAAAAGACGTATCTTTATATACATTCGCTTTGTGTAACGCATTTAATAATAATAAAAATAAATCTTAACTAGCGTATTTTAGTTATTTATAAAGTACCAATGTATACATTTTTCTCAAGTTTATTTCTAGGTTGACAATGTATTTTTGCTGGAATGTTATATTAGACTTTTTCCTAAACAGTAGGAATGTATGTTAGTTCTGGCCTTAACAAACAAAAAAAAACGAGTGTACCACAATATAAAAAACGTATAGAATAAAATTGCACTATGTAGTCCCAAAACAGTTAAATACAGTTCCTCAGCTGTGACACCGTTTTTAAAAAATATTTTTGTGTATTTTTGTTTAAATAATAAATCCCTAGACAATCACACTACCTATGTACTTGTGTTCCATTGAAATAATAATAATATGTAATTGTAACTAACAAAGCTCACGTTTGTTGTTTCAATATGTGAAAAGCGATCGGTGTCAAGATATTTACTAAGATTTAATAGAGAAATATGGACACTATTCTAAATGTTTTCCGAACTAAATAAAATAAAATAACTCAAATAAAAAAAAATTGTCATTGAATTTACTTTGTCTAACTAATATAAGGAATGTAATATGACAAATAGCGACGACTTTAGATGATATTAGTATGGTCGAAATTTATTGTTAAGATTATGATTAATTTATATAGTAACTCTTATGCTCGTATGGTACGCATAAGTTTCTTCATGTACACATTTAGTACTACTATTATTTTTGTTTATAACTTGTACACACTGTCTTTTCAAACATCGTTAAGTCCAGCTTTCGAGGAAAGAAGCACCTTTTTTATCCTTTCTTAACCCTGAAAGTGTCAGTCGGAATTACAGACCTTATCAGGAATCTGTGTCACTTTTGTTACAATATAGAAAATCCCTTCAAAGTCCGGCTTTTCATGAGATTGTTACAAGGGTGAAGTTTTGGGTAAAGTATTGACGAGAAAATAAATAGGTATACTACCTGGTACTAACTTGTATTGGCTTAAGAGCTACGTCCGTGGAAACTGTTGGGTATAACAAAAAGATTTGGAATTGCAAGGCATGTTTTTGAGTGAAGAGATCCCAAATTTCCAATGGAGAATTTTTAGGTGGCGCACGCTTGAAGCTATATAAAGAGACGTGAACCTTTAAGGATGTTTTTTAGGATTTAAGTCCTACGTCATTCTAAATTTTAATTTTCTTAGCGAGCTACGAAAATAATGGACAAAAAAATTATAAAATTTGATTAAAAATTTAACTACTATACACGATACGATCCGAGTTTAATTCTGTCGTGAATATATTTTAATAAAAGTATACTAATTTGTAACTATAAAAACATTTATGTAGTCTCTCGAACCATAACAAAAGTTTTTCTGATTTTTAACTGTGTATGTCATCTGAAAACAGTAACATTAATGTTTATTATTCATGATACCGTCGATCTCTTTCCCACAGTGTCTAAAAAACTTTGGCCTTACAAGAAACGACAAAAGTAAATACAACATCTCAGAGCATTTGCATGTGAAACTAAATCCCGGTCACATTTGCACATCTTTTATTTATTTCTAAGCCGTAGCGAGGGTTCAAAATCGACTACATTATTTATTAATGATACATTGGGAGCCACCCAGATGCAGAGAGATCTTAACGTCTATGTAAACTTGGCTATTTGACATCAAAGCTGGGAAAAGTGAATTGGATTGTTATATTCATACTCTGTTAGATAAATTAATGCCCCATTAAAAAGTATCAAGACATTAAGGGGAATCAGTAAAGACGTAGGCAACTTGACATTCAAATGAAGACATTTTTCTGAAATCACGTGTCACGAGTTTCACGTTGAATTGACCAAGCCAATTTTGACGGCTATCAAACGTGACGTCATTTATTTCGGATACGGACATTATTCTTTATTTCTGTATTTTATGCCAGTAAGTATTTACTAAACAACCAAAGTATTGGGTATGTACTTTTTTCTCAGCGCTTGTTTTGTTTTTTAATAGTAAATTGTGGTACGGGGAAGCCGCATTTCGCCCGTTCGTCTAGTTTGCTTGGTGCTGTAGTTTTATTTTGAAAAGAAGACAAATAATTCCCTTGGCGGACCTACTGATTATTCATATACTGGTATAACCGGTACGAACCTAATTTTACCAAATTGAAGTTTTATGCATGGTTTTTGTAGGTTAAATGAAGTTTTGATGAAAAAGTGAAGGTTAAGGGGTGTTAATATGTGTGTTATTTTTTCAACCATAGTTGTTTCTTTATAAGGTTGTTACAATATATATATATATATATATATATATATATATATATATATATATATATATATATATATAATTATTTCAAGAACTAGCTAATGTATTTTCCGAAAATAATTAATTATAATGGTTAAGTTTCATGGAATTAAATTATATACTAATATAAGTGTAGGGAATTTCACGTGTTGAAATTAACGGGGTAAAGTCAATCAGGTTTTGCACAAATCACTAATAATAGGTCTTTACCTATGAAACTGCCGTTTTGCCGTTCTGGCCATTTCAAATGAAAATATTTTATTTTTTGACTGATAATTCTAATTTCAAATTAATTTTATTTGACGAACATGGAATTCTTTTTCTAAAATCGTCATTTGTTTAATAGTTAGTGTTTTGTTTTCAACGCATTCAAACATTTTTCATCATCATGGATAAGTTAAAAATTCGAGTAATTATGGAGTATGAGTACCGTCGTGGCAGCAAAGCGGCACAAGCGGCACGCAACATCAACGACGTTTACGGAGCGAACACTACAAACGAACGCACCACCCGTTATTGGTTTACCCGCTTCCGTTCTGGAAATTTTGACCTGAAAAATGAACCCCGTGGTCGTCCGAAAACTTTGGTCGACAATGACGAATTAAAGGCAATTGTGGAAGCTGATGAAACTCAATCCATGGCTGAATTAGCAGCAGCTTTCGACGTTAGCGTCAAAACAATATTGGTCCATTTGCGTCAAATTGGCAAGGTAAAAAAGCTTGACAAATGGGTACCCCACGAACTCAATGACCGCCAGCGCGAAGTACGCGTGGAGACGTGCCTTGCACTGCTCAGCAGGCATACAAATGAAGGAATTCTGAACCGCATTGTTACTTGTGACGAGAAATGAATCCTGTTTGACAATCGTAAGCGCTCAGCAAGTTGGTTGGACCCTGGTTCAGCACCCAAACAATGCCCTAAACGAAAACTTACCCCTAGAAAAGTGATGGTCACTGTTTGGTGGTCTAACGCGGGTGTAATTCATCACAGCTTCTTGCCAAACGCGACAAGCATTACTGCAGATGTGTACTGTGAAGAACTGAACACAATGATGGAGAAGCTCGCACGTCTCCAACCAGCTTTGGTCAATCGTTCGGCTCCACTGCTCCTGCTCCACGACAACTCCACAGCAGACGGTCTCCAAGCTACAAGAGTTGGGGTTGGAAGTTCTCCGTCATCCGCCGTACTCACCAGACCTTGCGCCTACAGACTTCTACTTTTTCCAGAATTTGGATAACTTCTTGGCGGGAAAAAAATTCAATACCCGAGAGGCAGTACAAAATGCCTTTGAAGAAATTGTTGCCTCCCGTCCAGCTGATTTCTTCCAGAAAGGCATCAATAAGCTACCAATGCGTTGGCAAAGATACATTGATTGCATGGGTGATTATTTTGATTAATAGAAATAAAAAATATATTAAAAAATTACGCTTCATTTATTTCGTGAAAAACGGCAATTTCATAGGTAAAGACCTAATATTAACGTAACAAAAGTATAAGTTGCCGAAAACAGCGTTTTTGCTAATTCTTCAATTAATAAACTAATCAATTAGAAACAAATAGATTTAGATATATAAAGGAACATAAATGTCCCTCCTATCCCTTTAAAAACTAAAGTCAAATTTCTAATATAAAAGTAGACCAAGGCACAATGTAGGGGCAACTACACCGTTTGAAAATAATATTTTGGGAATTCAACTGACGTGAATATTTCTTTCGCAGTAATATATTTATGAGAATAATATTGACCTTCAAGTTTCAAAATACATTTATTTTGATAAATAATCCGTTGGAGGTAATGTACGGGGTTTTCAATATTTAAGATATTTATTTTATTATTTTCTAATAAGCTGCTTAAACTGAGAAGTCATTTTCAATAATTAGTTTGTTAAAGTTTCGTTTTCTAAAATAATATTAATTTAGTAAAGTTTCGTAATTAAGAAAAAAATAAAGCCTTTTACAATGGCTGTACAAACATTTTTAAGTTTTGGGAGTAAGCGTCTAACAGCAGCACTCACAGACGTCAATGGTTACATAAGGTGCTCCTAAATAAAGAACTCGCTTAGCGAGTTTGTACTTTATCGGTATGTTATCTAAGTCTAAATTTTCTGGACAAAATGTATACTTAGAAGCGCCTGTCTCTGAGTGCGCCCGTAGGACTAATAAAATAACAAATTTTATTCAAATATTAAAGAAATAGTTATATTCAGAGTTATGTGTAACGCATTTGCGTGCCACCATACCGAAGCATAAGGAGTATTAAAATTGATACATGATATTTTGTTCTATGTTTCTTGGCAAATAAATTATTGAAATTTAAGTTAAGAAAAAACTCCAACCGTAAACTGTTACCGAAAATTGTTACACGCTTGCGTGATTATAACATCCAAAGGATAAAATATTGCATTTTAATAGCATTTCAAAATTATAATTTTTTGTAATCTCTATTTGTTTCGTTTCGTTTAGTTAGTAGAAAGTGGGATGTGAAATAGCAAGTGCCTTTAGAAAGTATAATTACTGTTATTTATTTTTTTGAGCCTTTACACCAGCGTTTGTTATTTATAAATAATGAAGCTTTCTAAAATATACTTTAAAAGTAAAAAAACCATTTTGGCATAAGATAAGAGAGAAAAGCCCATTAAGTCGACAAAAGCCTCAAATATATTCACATTCTACCACGCCAAGTATTCCAAAATGGCTACTGGATTTCATGCAAATCTGTGAGGCTGTCGCCACATTACGGAATTATTGTTTTTATTTGTTTTTTGGCATGAAAATATGACATCGCAAACTGTAAGATTTGAAGAGATTTTTTGCTCGATCGGTAAAATAATAGTCAGATAAATAAATATAAAGGTTGCAGTCACAGTAAGGTCAAACCGTTTACATTTTACCATCTTGTTAGTTTTTTCTGACAAAAAATATTGTTGCAAAAAATTTTCGCGCTCTGTATCTTTCTTTAAAACTTAATCTACTTAAATATTTAGGAAATACTTGTTAACTCCATTTGTTAATTGTTTCAACAAAAAAATCTCATTTTATGATGTGTCAGTATATTGCAACATTGGACTTTTTTCCTAAAGATTGTTTATTTAGAAGTTCGTGACGGAAAAATAATCTTAACAGAATAAAACATTACTTGGAACCTTTTGTTAGTGTTTGACTAAGCCAACTAGATAAATTTAGTATGTGACGCCATTTATTTCGATAATGGAGTGAAGCACTACTATTATGTTGGTCCTACTAATAGGACTAAGAAGTACACCACGAAAAAACGGAGGATAGGAGCCGTCATACCCATGCAGGGTAAGACTTCTTTGTAGTTTGTCTGTGTTTTCAAGTGAATTGTTAAGTTCTTTATTACTGAGATCTTTGTTATTGCAATACTCCAAGTCCGTGAGCTAAAAAACGACGAAAGGTCTAGACGAATTTGAGTATTTTCGTTTTATCATACAAACTATTAAATAGATGTAATAGGGTAAAATTTGTGTGGAAATTGTTATGGATGAGGAGAATAATATAACAAAATAAGCTTGTAGTTATTGCGCATAATTGATCTTTTAATAGTTATTTTATAAGACCAATCATGTTCGATGTCGTAACAATATACAGGGTGTTTGGTAGAGGGTCCGACAAACTAAGTGACCGTGCTCGGGAACCCTTTTGGAGAATACAAGTTGGCCAAAAAAAATCTCTCACCCTCTATTTTTTTTTTAAAGATTTTTTTGTTAATTTTTCGGTTTTCACCGAAATTGTACATATTTACCTCCATAACATTTTTAAAATCTGTTTTAGGCTGTATGTTTTTACTTTATTTTGGTCTCTAATGCATCTTTAAGCCACGTATAGCAAAATTAGATACAATCAGAGCTAACTAACTGATGTAGAGCTCATAGAGTGAAAAAATCAAAATAAATTTTACATCAAAGTTCAACTTTGACAATGATTTAAAAAAAAACAACTAGAAATGCTTGAGGTAATATGCTTAAAAACTTAGTTAGTTTAAAAACTTACTAAGTTTTTACTAAGTTTAAAAACTTCTATATTTATCACTCATTACAACGACATACTAAATTGCTATAATACTTACCAGCTTGTTAAATAAATGAGGTATCAAGGAAAAGTCAAACAACAGCAATTAATTTAAAATTATTATTATTTCAAATCTTGTTCGACCACAGCTCCTCTGTTACGAACACACGCCCGGCACCTACGGTGTATTTCTTTTGTGGTAGTGTTAAGCGTAATTTCTGCTTTAATTTTTGAAAAAGCGTCCTCAATTCTCGTCACCAATTCTTCTTTTGTATTTATTTCTACCTCATACACCAACTCTTCAGCACGTCTCCAGACATAAAAATCGAGCGGTGTTAAGTCAGGAGAACGTGCGGGCCATTCAATCGGGCCTTGTCTCCCAATCCATGAATTAGGGAAACAGTTGTCTAAATACTCGCGTATGATATTCCGGTAGTGAGCCGGGCCGCCGTCATCCTGAAATATGATTGCTCGGTCATCTTCAAAATTCGGCAGGTGGCCCATTAATTCCGGCAGGTCATTTATTAAAAATTCGAGGTAATTTTCCCCATTTAGTGTATCTGGGAGATAATGGGGTCCTATGAGGTATCTTCCAATGACACCTGCCAACACGTTCACCGAAAACTTGTGTTGGTGTGAGGCCACTTTGGTCGCGTGAGGATTTTGTGATTCCCATTTGTGTAGATTATGTTGATTAAAATTCCCCTCTCTCGTGAATTCAGATTCATCCGTCCAGAATGGTCTTAAGAAATTTGTCATTATCCAATGTAGAAGTAAACGGCAGAACTGCAAACGCAGCTCTTGGTCCCCTTCTACTAGACCTGAAACCAAAACAAGCACGTTTGAGAACATGAGTTCGTGTTTTCATTGAGCAATCAGGAGCTCTTATTTTAGGTAATTGATCTCTCGTTTGAAAAGTCATAAGAGTGAGAGTGATCACAATAATCTCAAGCGCCAGAATGCAGTTTAGATATAATGTCATAAATAAAATTTACCTTGCACCGAAGTGTAGTGAAAAGGATGCCTTCCGGCTGCATTGATCACTGTCCAAACTTTCCATGTGATACTCCCAAGTTACGGGCCACTTTTCTAACGCTGGTGGTTGGATCCGCATCGAACTCTTGTAAAATACTTTCATCTAGAACAACACTATGTTGTCTAGTGGTCAGTCTTGGTTCCCTTAAATGTAGGGTACCGGTTTCTCGTAGTCTCCGGAAAGTGTTTGAAAATGTGGTGTGATGTGGTACACATCTGTTCGGATACGACTCTCTGTACATTCTTTGTGCTGCGCGTGAGTTCCCATCAGCTCGGCCGTAGATAAAAACCACGTCGGCGTATTCTTCGTTACTAAACTCAGTCATGTCAGCACAGAAAGAATCCACACAGCAACAGCAACAATAATAATCAACGACAACAGTTAACAACGGTAACAGTTCAACAAATCAAAGTAAAACCAAAACAAAAAAACAAGGAAAAACAAATGAGAATCAAGATTGATCGTACATGCGTCAAACAGTGGTAGCAGTCAAGGCTCGACTTTTTTTTTTTTTTTTTTTTTTTTTTTTTTTGGTTCCCCTCCACGGGAAGGGCAGGAGGACATAAAAAATGCTCTGACGCATACTCCGCGCGCGCGATCGGAGTTATGTGGGACTCGTCCCGACGCCTACCAGAACCATACCCACTAAAAAACCCCCTGTCGGCTCGTGCATTTTTTTGCCACTCAGCCTTCATCTGAACGACGGCCAATTGGAGAAAGAGGCCGCGCCAGCGGGGCCCTTAAGGGGTCACCCGCTGAGATTCACATAGCACTGAAGGTGCTCAAAAAAGAAAAGTAAAAATAAAAACATTAAAAATGAAAAATAAAAATAGCATTAATTCGGATTTACGTTAGAATTAGAATTTACGTTAGAATTAGGATTTGCGGCCTGAAGGGCCTCGAGAGCTAAAGTTAACTGCGAAGGTTCGCCCGTGTGCGCGTTTCTCGGCCTAGCGACTTTGAATTTCGAATCTAACACAGGAGCAGTATATGAGACTGAATCTCGAACAAGATGATTGGGATGGGATTCGGCGCGTTTGAAGAACGATTCTGAGAGTGTTTTGAAGTGCTGTTGCACTGTAGGTAGTTCAAGATCTCTGTGCAGGTCCGCGTTGCGCACATACCAAGGTGCGTCTGTGGCCCTGCGGCAGAAGAGATTTTGAACTACCTGCAGCTTATACAGGACGGAGGGATTGGCATGGGCAAAGACTGGCGAAGCATATGACATGACGGGTCTAACGCAGACCTTGTAAAGCGTACGTTTATTTCTAAAAGACATTTTACTTTTTCTACCTATCATACTATTTAAGCGGCTTAAGTAGAAACGCGCGAGTTTCGTTACTCTATCGACGTGTGGCTTAAAAGAAAGCGTCTGATCTAAGGTGACGCCTAAGTATTTGATACTGCGCTTCCAGGGGATAGGAATACCTAACATTCGAATGTGGGGATCGTTGCGGCGATTACGACGTTTGTGGTCGAATAGAATGGCAGAACTCTTTTCTGGGTTGACATCGATACGCCATTTTTGAAACCAAACACCGAGGGCGTTTACGGCCTTTTGGAGTCTGGTGATGTTATACGGGATCCTTTGACCTTTAGTGTAAAGGGCGGTATCGTCTGCAAAGAGGGCAAGTTCGACGCCTTTCGGCGGGATGGGCATGTCATTAGTGTACACGGTGTACAGCAGAGGGGCGAGGACTGAGCCTTGCGGGACTCCAGCCTTTATGGGACGAGGCGCGGAGAGCGTGCCTTCATGTTTGAATCGAAACGTACGGCCTTTAAGAAACGACGCGATTAATCTGACTAGGCGAACCGGTAAGCCTATTTTATAGAGTTTAAAAACGAGACCGCTGTGCCAGACTTTGTCGAAAGCCTTGGCTACGTCAAAGAGAACCGCGATTGATTTTTTACGATGCGGATAGAATCCTTCGAGAATGTACTCGACGATTCGATGAACTTGCTGAGGGCAGGAGTGCTTAGCGCGAAAGCCGAACTGATGGGGAATAATGAGCGGGTCGCCATCCGTTGGAAACAGATGGTTCCGCATTCGAGAGAGTATGACTCTTTCGAGAAGTTTAGACATTGCCTTGAGGAGGCTGATGGGTCTGTGATTAGCCGGGATGTTCAGAGGTTTACCCGGCTTGGGAATGCCTATGACTGTCGCTTCTTTCCAGGCTTTTGGAAAGTAGCTATGGTCGAAGCAGGCATTGAAGATGATAGCTAACAAGGTAAGCACCTGCTGTGGCAGGTGCTTAAGTGCGTGGTTGGAAATTCCATCCGCACCCGGAGCCTTTTTGGACTTTTGTTTTCTAATGAGAAGCAAGATTTCATCATTAGAGACTGTGACGGGGTCGTCGGTGATAGGGAGAGATTCTCTGCGGAGAACTTCGTCCTCCACCGCCTGGATGTGGGAGGGATCCGCGGGTTGCGTGCTGGGCGAACATTGTGCCGCTATGCTGTCGGCGAAGCATTCGGCTTTCTCTTCGACTTCGAAGGCAATGGTGCCGTCGGGGCGAGTGAGAGGAGGAACGTGAGAGGCGGTGTCTACGCGTAAAGCTCGGGCCATTCGATAATACGCTTGGTGGGACGGGGAGATATTCTCCATGAGATCGTTAAACTGAGTGTCACGGAGTTCCGCGAGGCGAGACCTAACTTTCCGTTGAAGCTGATTCGCAGCTGTTCTATATGCGGGCGTGGGATATTTCTTGGCTCTCCGGAGAGCCGCGTTCTTAGCTTTAATGAGATTGCTAATGGCTAAGGGAAGCGCGGGTTTGCCTTGCTTAGCAATGATTACGTTGTCGCTGATGGCTGAGTTGATAGCATCAGTGAGATTATCGACTATCGAATCTATTTTAATCGGGCTGTCTAATTGGTCGGGCGAAATCGCGAGCGGAGAGTTCGGTGCCTCTAAGGCTGAAACTAACGTATTTTTAAAGCCTTTCCAGTTGGTAAAGGTCTTTGGCGGTGTGACGTTAACGTTAGGCGCGCCTAGCACGAGGGAGACGGGGCGATGGTCGGAGCCTAGGTCATCGAGCGGTTCGATGGACCTGAGATCAAGATTGATTCGCTTGATTATTGCAAAGTCGAGGATGTCAGGAGAATAGGTCGGGTTTTTGGGATAGTGAGTGGGAGTGATGGGGGATATGACGTCTAAGTCAAGGGAGTTAGTGATGTCGAGGAGAGCGATACCGCTGGTGTTGGTCGATAGGCACGTCCAGTCAGTATGTTTGGAGTTAAAGTCTCCGAACATAATGACTGAATGGCCGAGGGCGAGAATGGCCTCAAAGTCGCTGCGGATTGGTCTGGTACCACTAGGTATGTAGACTGAAGCTATGATGATGGTCGGATGACCAGTCATAGCCAATCTACACACAGTGGCCTCCATGTTGAGGAGAGGAGGGGTAGGGAGAGGACAGCAATGGAAGCCTCTTTTGTAATATATCGCGGTGCCGCCGTAACCGTCGGAGTTGGGCCTATCGTTACGAATAAACGCGTACTTAGGTATAGCGAATCCCCTGGAGCGGTTTGGAGTAAGCCATGTCTCCTGGAGAAGGAATAAGTCAGGTTCTTTGTTCTGAAGGAACAGTTTAATCTCGGGAAGGTTGGTATTAAGGCTACAAGCGTTAAAAGATACTAGGGATAAGCCCTTAGGTTTAATACGACTGGACGCGGGATTCGCGGGTCTAGACATTAAATTAATTTATTTACGAATTTATACAAAAATAAAAGAATTTATAACGAACTTAGGAGCGAGTGATGCTCGGCTAACGCGAATAAACGCTCTTGAGGAGAGCGGGCGGCTCGCAGTTTGCGTGCGAGTACGGAGATTTCGTTAATGTCGACGTTTTGGATGACGTCGAACACGGTCTTCATGTCCTCAGCCAGAGACGACTGAGGGGAAGATGACAACGCGGGACGCGGCCCTACGGGAGCTACGGGAGCTGGGATGGGTCGGGAAGGTGCAGGCGGGACGGCCGGACGCTGCCTCCAAGACAGAGCCGGAGTAGGCGTCGGCTGAACGGGCTTTGCTTCCGGGGGACCCCGGTTGCGCAGCGGCGGGAAGTTAGCGGAGGTGAGCGGTGGCGCCGGTTTAGGCGCGACCCTCTTGACGGTGGAGCGCGGAGCGCGCGGGCAGCCCCTGTAGTTTGCTGTGTGGCCGGACTGGCCGCACAGCACACAGGCAGGGGGGGAAGTGGATTCGGGAGTGCGAGTGCACTCCTTAGTGAAGTGAGGATCCAGGCACTTTACGCACCTGGGGGGAGCTGAACAGTTAGCCGCTGCGTGGCCATAGAGCTGGCAGCGGTGGCACTGCCCAGGATGACCGCGGGGGTTGGGACGCTCGACGGAGATGTTCGAGAGTCCGCAGATTGTGCGAGCCTCTCTGAAAATCTCCTTCGAGTTGGGAGTATTTGCAAGAATTACTAATGCTAAAGGAAAACGCCTAACGCGGTTGGAGTGCATCTTGTGCACTGCTGTGACCGGGAAACCCTGAGACTTAAGGTCCTCAAGGATTTCTTCGTTGCTGAGTTCGAACGGGACGCCCCGTAGTACTGCGCGGATCTTACGCTCCTCCGGGAGGGCGTAGGTGTGATACGCGATTTTGTTTAAACTGAGTAACCTGGTAAACTCGCGGAAGTCGACGACGGTCGCTAATTGTATTTTGATTGTATCGCCAGCGTTGGCGGCTTTCAAGTAATTAATTTTGTGCACTTTGCACAAGTTTGAAACCGCGGTCCAGCGCGCTTTTTCACGCAGGAAGACGGGCGGAGGGAGCTGAGGCTTCGGCGGGACGGGAGCGCAGCGCGTCGCTGGCTTCGATGTGACCGACGGAGACGCGGTTACTACGAGCGATTTTAACGGCGCGGGGGCTGGTGTTGAAGACACCGGGGAGGGCTCGGGTATTGAAGATACCGAAGCTTTCTTAGAGCGCTTCTTGGAGCGCTTGGCGACGAGTTGAAACGCGGGCTCAGGAGAGCCGGTTAAGGTGACGGCATCTGACGACGTATCAGACGCGGGTTCGGAGTCGCTCCCGGGAGCGGTACGCTTACGACGCGACGCGTGAGAGGATGCGACCGATTCGCAGTCCATCTCGGACGAGGCGGGAGACGCGGGAGAGCTTAAGACCTGAGGGGTCTCGACGTCGGAGGCCTGAGGGGCCGGGTTTGAGGCCTGAGGGGCCGGGGTTGAGGCCTGAGGGGCCGGGGTTGAGGCCTGAGGGGCCGGGGACGCGATTGATGCCTGCAAGGCCTGCGTTATGATGTCATTCGGGATGTAGACGCCTATCGCAGCAAGCGCCTGGGTGAACGCGTTAATAGCGCTTAGCGGATCCATTAGGGAGGGTTGGGCACTAATATTAATAAATAAATGTATAATAAAAGATGCCTAGTACCTAAAAAAACCTAGCAAAATCCTAGCGGCTAACC
This sequence comes from Marasmarcha lunaedactyla, assembly GCA_923062675.1. Lineage (NCBI taxonomy): Eukaryota > Metazoa > Arthropoda > Insecta > Lepidoptera > Pterophoridae > Marasmarcha > Marasmarcha lunaedactyla. The sequence goes on from OV281344.1 coordinate 7,600,316, forward strand.
TCCCTACCAGCGGTAGGGGGGCTGGGGAGGAAAAACTTAAAACTAACAGTAGTACGCCGAAGGCCGCTACCTAGAAACCTAAAAAGGGTACGCAGGTAAAGAGTTGACCGCGTTAGGGTCAACCTTTACCGACAAAAAGGACAAATACACACGAAAACACACAAATATGATAGAAATAAATATGAAAATAGGAGAAAAATAAATAAAATAGAGAAGAGAAATAAATAAAAATAAAAAGGACTGGTTCAGTACAAATTCGTTGTCACCGTTAAGTATCCTTTGCACTGAAACCAGACTACTTACGCCGGGCACAACACTGCACTCAGCACAAGCACAACACAACTTAGCACAGCACTTTGAAGACTAAGAGGCTTAGTCGCAAAGAAAAATCGCACTTCGAAAGCACTCAGACGGAGTAGAAAGACTTAGGAAACCGTAGTACGGAGCCAACACGCTAGACTGTGACGTCAGTAAACTGAGCGCCGCGGAATGGCGGGAAGGGACCGATCAACGGAGAGCTGGGTCTTGCACGTCCGCACCGCGTGGCGATCGGAGCGAGAATGATGATCCAGGCTCGACTGATTACTTATACATTTTATTGTTTAAATAACCGGTGGCTTAGCCTTAGCACGCCGCCTCTGCGTTCTTTGAGAGACAGAGATAGAAGAACTAATAACAATTGTTTTATACCTGCTCGTCGAACTTGGTCCCTTACTTTACGTAGATGACACTTTGTTTATTGTTATGGTTGTTACATTGAATGTTATCTTTACTCAACAAGCTGGTAAGTATTATAGCAATTTATTATGTCGTTGTAATAAGTTATAAATAAAGAAGTTTTTAAACGCATATTACCTCCAGCATTGCAAGTGGTTTTTTTTTAAATCATTGTCAAAGTTGAACTTCGATGTAAAATTTATTTTGACTTTTTCACGCTATGAGCTCTACATCAGTTAGTTAGCTCTGATTGTATCTAATTTTGCTTTACGTGGCTAAAAGATGCACCAGAGACCAAAATAAAGATAAAACATTCAGTCTAAAACAGATTTTAAAAATGTTATGGTGGTAAATGTGTACAGTTTTGGTTAAACCCGAAAAATTAACAAACAAATCTTTTTAAAAAAATTGCGGGTGAGAGATTTTTTTTGGCCAACTGTATCCTCCAAATGGGTTACCGAGCACGCTCACTTAGTTTGTCGGACCCTCTACCAAACACCTTGTATAAAGTTAAATAAAATTTCCTGGCAAACACACAACCCAAATAAAGCAAAACTTTGTTGTGAACAATAATTGGTTGAACAGAAGAAGGAGTCTTATAAATGGCCAAACTTAATGTATCTATTATAAAAATTTATATCTTTCGTACAATGTTGATCGTAACTAGGGTTTTTCTTATTAAACAAAACTATCGTCATAAAATGCCAAAAGGGTTTAAACATTTTTGTATGGAGACTATCCCAGGCACGGCCCCCATTTTGACTTTTTTATAGTTATGTTTCCGAGTTATGAACTTTCAAAGATGAACTAGTGGGGCCCCTGATTTTCTTTGCGTTTTTTATCTGATCATGTCAATAAACGGGACTTCCTTCGTAAAATATTTAGAAAACTAGTAAGTGTTCCGTGGTCTAAAATACAGTCTTCTGGTTTTCCAGAGACACCAGTGACACTAAAGAGTATATAGTAATGAAACATTTAAATGTACTTAATTATGAAAATGAATTCGTGAATTTTTTTCTGTTGTACTATTTTGTGGACAGAAATAAATGAAAAGAATTCAAGATTATACACACAATTAAAATTACATAAAAAAAGTATATAGGGTAATTAATGTCTATGTTGGTGAGGTGAAGTCGCGTGCAAATTAATACCCATTAATATTATTAAAAAAGGATTATTAAAAAGCCGAAAAAAACGAGTACGAACTTTGTTGCGGCACTTGTATAACTTTTACAGCTTAACTCGGAAAATTGACGCTTTACTAGATTTTGTCATTCTAAATTATAAGTTTGTATTGATGTGAACTATAAATTTATGAAGGTTTCATGCGTGTCCGTCATTTTGAAACAAATTCAAAAAAGTGGACTTCATTCGGGACAAAAAATTCAAACCCTTTTTCTTCTTATTATTTCCCAGGGTAGAGTAGATCGGACCTTTCTAAATTAACCAACTGTATTCGCATAAAGAACTTTTAGAGTAAAATACAAATATTTTAGTTATTTTATTATTTGTGATGGTAGAGTTTCTTTTGTTGAGATCTAGTTTGGGGCGGTATTACAGCCTACCTATTTAAACCTATAAATCGCGTTTATGGAATGGGAAGGAATAGTGAAATAACTGGAACTAAGGCAGTTCCAACTAAGACCTGCAGTTGCAATCAGTGCATTATGATTGAATACAATAATCATATAAATTTTTTTATAAATAAAGTACCTACGACTCATGAGGTCCATAGGTGTGAATGTCAGTTACCGCTAGCCATATGCCAGTCATGAAAATATTAGAAAAATCATAAAATTCCTATAATATATCTAAGTGCCTTTAATAAGTAATAAACAAAATACGACGTTTTTAACTTATAGCTACTTATGTCAAAAATTTCCCGTAACATATCTAAGGGCCTTTATAATGTAATAAACAAAATACAACGTTTTTAACTTATAGCTACTTATGTCAAAAATTTCCCGTAATATATCTAAGGGCCTTTATAATGTAATAAACAAAATACGACGTTTTTAACTTATAGCTACTTATGTCAAAAATTTCCCGTAATATATCCAAGGGCCTTTATAATGTAATAAACAAAATACAACGTTTTTAACTTATAGCTACTTATGTCAAAAATTTCCCGTAATATATCTAAGGGCCTTTATAATGTAATAAACAAAATACGACGTTTTTAACTTATAGCTACTTATGTCAAAAATTTCCCGTAATATATCTAAGGGCCTTTATAATGTAATAAACAAAATACGACGTTTTTAACTTATAGCTACTTATGTCAAAAATTTCCCGTAATATATCTAAGGGCCTTTATAATGTAATAAACAAAATACGACGTTTTTAACTTATAGCTACTTATGTCAAAAATTTCCCGTAATATATCTAAGGGCCTTTATAATGTAATAAACAAAATACGACGTTTTTAACTTATAGCTACTTATGTCAAAAATTTTCCGTAATATATCTAAGGGTCTTTATAATGATATAAACAAAATACAACGTTTTAAACTTATAGCTACTTATGTCAAAAATTTCCCGTAATATATCTAAGGGCCTTTATAATGTTATAAACAAAATACGACGTTTTTAACTTATAGCTACTTATGTCAAAAATTTCCCGTTATATATCTTAGGGCCTTTATAATGTAATAAACAAAATACGCCTTTTTAAACATATAGCTACTTATGTCAAAAATTTCCCGTAATATATCTAAGGGCCTTTATAATGTAATAAAGAAAATACGACGTTTTTAACTTACAGCTACTTATGTCAAAAATTTAATTAAATCAATTTTGGATATCAGTTTGAATATGAATTTTTCTATACTGCTGTTAATTGTTGACAATAATAATTCACGAACGATTCTGTATTGAAACTCGGCACATAAATAAGCCTGATTAAAGCTGACAAAAACTAAAGCGCATATTTCATGTTGCATATTTTACAAAATTTTGTACTTACTTGGCAATCGTATTTAAATAATTTACGAACATTGGGAAATATATTTTCTTAAAACCTTCACTCTCAGTCCTTATTTTACAAACTAGTTTATCTTTAATATATTCTTACAGGAATTTTTTATAGGAATAAAAATTAAATATTTTTTGGATCTACAGGATTTTTTGAAACGGTTTTCAAAGTTACTATTGAAAATCATCTTTTTCTAGCATCTAGCTTGTTATGTGTCATTATGTTGGTAGCAAGGTGGAGCAGTTCTAAACTAAAAATAATACTTTCATTTTTTGTTTTCACGCATAGCTGTTTGGTTTGAACGATCGGTAATCAAAAAGTTATTGTGGCTAATAGCCTTCGGCTGTAAAGTAGGATTATGTTAGTTTTGTAATTAGCAATAAAATTGAGATGTATCTTGAATTATTTAAAAGGCTGGAGCCGAAAGAAATTCAAGAGCCGAAACTTTCGCTATCAAAACAGTTATGCGTAGTAAGTGCCTGAAATCGAAAATGAATATTAAGTGTAAATTCCATGTTAAATATATTATCCTTTTTTTTACTTATTAATATAGCAATATTTATTTACTCAATTAATAACACGTGCAAGAACTGGTAATATTTAATCGTGGTATAAAAATATCAGCATCTGCAACCAAACTTTATTTTAAACCAAAGGTTTTAAGCCTGTTTTTCAGCAGCGCCTCCAATTTGACGTTACCATAAATTGAACAGGTTAAACGTTACCAAGTTTAACCTGTTCAATTTAACAATTATGAATGTTGTTATATGTAATTAATTTTTTCACAAAAATTTAGAAAGAATAATAATAATTCAGTTTTATATTTTACTTTTATTAAATTTGGCATACATGATGATATGTATTTATAGGTATTTTGTGTTTAGAAAGTTCATTGCTCACTTGATATTATATTACTACCAATACCCTTTTAACAAGTAAGTGACGAAAATCAGTATCAACTGTTCATAGGAAAAAACAAACATGTTGACGACCTCTGTCTAAGGGTTGAAGGACCTAAGTGGTAATATTACATCACAAAAGATTCTTCGATAATATTCTATTTTAGTTCTACAAACTTCTACGAAATAATATACGTCAAAAGCGGTACGTTCGTTCGTTTTTGTATATTGAAATGAAGTATGAAGTTGTGATGGGCCAATATGATTTTTAAATTCGTACAGAACAGAAATAATTCTGATTTTTATTTTTACTCCGATTAAGAGAGCAAAATTGTATGATAAACTGTTAAGGCGTGAAAATGTTACTATAAACATACAAACAAACACTTAATTTTTAAGTACGATTACTATTCACTAATTATTTAATTACTCTTGCCTAGTCAAAATGACCACAGGAGGAGCTCGAATACCAGTAACAGAAAAGCTCACAGACATGTTGTGTCTTCTAAATCTTAACAATCTTTTCTGAACCCTTTCTTTTACTTATTTACATAATAAATTACAAACCACATCGTTGACAATTAAAGAAAATTGCAGTCAACCTTTTGCAATAAAGTAAAACTCAATGTTAAAATAAAAATTTTGATTTAGTACCCGACAATAGCATCCAAAATTTATGACGTAATAATAGTGTAGCTTCTCAAAATCTTTTTGTAATTATGGTGTAGCCACGCTGTAGCGCCTTACAATCAGGCAACTTTGGAATGCTAAATAAGTGAGCATCAATTTTCAATATTCAATACACATCTATTAAAATCCTCATCTTACAACGAAGATGTTTCTTAATGTTCAACACCTTAAAAATTAACCAGTAAATAAAATAACGAGGGATGCAAAAAAATTTTTTCTTAGAAGTGGACTGTCAGCAGGGTGACCCCATTGGGCCCATCTGTTCTAGGCTTAGGCATCCATTCTATCATTGAACAGTTAAATTCAAGAGTTGACGTAGGTACGGTGTTGGGGCGACGGTACATAGTGCTTAAAGATTTAAAACAAAAAATTGAAAAGTTATCAATTTACTTTCTTAGACTGTCTTTGTTCAGTCTGGGGTGGGAATATTTCCAAATTTTGAGTCCTTCCTAATTTGACCGCAAAACTAATCAAGGAACAGCCAGTGCAATTACTGGAAAAAAAGCAATTTTATTATCAGCCTACGGATGGCAACGCATCATTAGTCGAGCCAATCACAATCACTATAAATAAATAAAACATTTACGATTCATTACGTCCATGGGTCCGAATGCCACTTACAATTAGAAGGGTCACGTGTTCATTTGCCGGCTATGAATATAATATATAGAAAAACATTTAAATTTTAACTAGTGTGAACTGTTTCTAATGGCTTCTTGCATTATTATTCAGTCTTCCCAATCTATTGTTCAGGCATCTCTATTACTGAGAAAGCTTCTCTCACCTCCTTGAATCTCCAGTTTTTGTATGAATCATTTGGGGATTCAACAAAACAAAAATATTTTCAAACTGTTCTTAATTTCTTCTTGCTTCTTAGCTATAAGTTCTCATATAGCCTTTTATCATATTCCGCCATATTTAATAGTTCGTAAATGTACTTGCTACCTTCGCTTTATGCCCTTTTAAAAAGACCCTAATCTGATAAATATTCTTGAAAAATGATAAAGTCAGCACATTCAAATAGATTGTTATCAAATCTGAACATTTGTTATCATTTTTGGGCCTGCTTACTTGTTCAGTTTGGGAGTTTAAGAACTTTGACTTTGGCTTCATTAAAACCAATAGAGCTATTATAAGAAAATTTATTTCGTATTCGTTGGAAGTTTACATCCGTGTTGAAGCTGGAAGTAACTGTAATATCTTCTTCTCAAAAGGCTTACGCCACAGTGGCAGTGGGACGATGTATTAATTGTTTTAGGACGAAACAAAGTTTTAACCACGTGTTATAAAACTTGGAAATCCGGGCTCTCGTTGCGGGCTTTTCTATCTACCAACGTTGCAACTACTGAAGCAACCAGAGCTTTTGGAGTGTTTGCGTATCGGTTCTAAATGATGTGCTGAGCACCATTGCTGTTGTGGTGTATTGGTTCATGAATACCGTAGCGGTGGCAGGTTATCTCGCCATGCAAGTTTTAACAAAGAGAGCTTGATTTTCTTTCCTTTTTTATTTTCTTTCATCAATCGCTTGTTGTTACTGATTCTATATTTCGTTAATGTATCTATCGTTTTCGACGAAGAACTGGCAAGTTTCAATAAATATTAGCTTTTTATTTTCAATTGGATTTGCGTTTGTTCTCCAGCTCCTCTGACCAAAGTGACGTATAGACATTACGTAGGGACCTTACGTGCCTATACAAAAAATGCCTATTCACCCCAGTATTTAACAGTCTAGAATTATACGATAAAAAAAATTTCATTCTGCATTTTAGCGATACGTACCAAAAACTAACTGTCAAAACTTTTGGTTCGAGTTTTAGATTTCGGATTTCACCTGAAACAACATAAATATCAACAGAGGATTTGAAATGGTATGCGAGCCGGCAGCGTGTGCCAAGAACACAGGTTTAAAGCCGTATATTCGTTTTGATCAAGAATATTCTAATCGTACACTTTTTCATTGCTTGTTGGACTCCAGTACATAGCAAGCATTATTATTAAGACAATGCAAAGGTAACTTTAGTAAAAGATGCTTCCATCCGTGCCAAAATATTGCTTTTGTTGTTTGACACCAACTGTATGGCCCCAAAAGTAAGGAGAGCTTGTAATCTGCTTTGTTAGAATATTTTATAAATAGCGCAGAAAATCTATAACTTTTACCAAACATTTATATGAAACTATATTATTATACTACAAAACTGAAGCATATAATGAATATAAAATAAATTTTTGTCTTTATTATCGTCTTTTGAACAACTTGACCGCGTGGACCATTGTTGGCGTTTGTTAAAATTGTCCCGATGATTCTAATTCAGAATGTACATAACATAGACGGAGGAACAAAGATTATGACCTCACACCGTGAAACAAGAGGAATTTATTTTAAAAGCAAGGAATCAAAAGTTCTTTTTAGAATTAAATATTGTTTGACAACGCTATTTGTAATGAAACTATTAACATAAATCTACGTAAAGCGCTCTGTAATCCAGCAATTACCTACTAGGCATGATTTCCAATAGAATTCTATTTTGAAACTAATCCCTTTTAACCAGTAGTAACCAGATTACAGAATAGGTATATATTTGATCAACAATTAATTCTTTTGTAGTGCAATATGTAAGAACTAGAGCGCTGCCTCGCCTGTTGAGGAGAATGTAAATATAAGTAGGTCATAAAACATTTTGTATAGTGGTTGATTACTTTATTGCATACATTTTTATATTACACAGCCTTATTTTAAAAGACCTAGGAAAGGTTTACTTATCTGTTTAAGTCAAACAGTATGCATTGCAAGTGTCTATATACATATAAGAAGTATCTTTGTATATTAACCATGTTTTACATGTAAAAGGCAGCCAATGAAAAAGGATCGTGAAAAAAAATTAAGCGCTTTTAATTAATCTGTATATAATGTACAAAAAAAAATTTAAGCTTATTTTAAGGTAGGCAAATAATTTTCCATTATTATAGAACATCTTAGTGCCGATTTCACACGATTTTGAAATCGGAATTAAATAAATATATTAAAACTTGTTTACCCCGACAAATACTTTATCAAAACAATTTTAAGCTAGAAACTGAAGTTTAATCCCATGAATCTAATACTGTGTAAGATATATTCACTTCAGGTAACCTCCCCAGAGTACGATAAAATAGGATTTTCAAATCGATTCAGTTAACCCTACACTATGCCTCGATCCACGTTTATAAAGGTAATAGTACCATATTATATATAGGCATATTTGATCTTTAATATTATTTAATCTCAATTTGTTTGTTTCTGTTACTGTTTCAGGTATCACAAATTAATTAGTAGAGATTTATTTATAGAACTATCAGAATCCCTCTTTCGAGAGTTATTGACAAATGAGTTTTTGGATATATGTAACTGAAAAATTCTATAATAAATTTAAAAAATTTTACTAGATAATTCAATTCCTGAAAATATTGTAATTGAAAGTCTTTCAAAGGAGAAATCGACTTCTTTACGTAATATTTCAACCATCACAATACATGTTAATTTATTTAATTTTTTACGTACACACAAATGCGAATGTATGACACGCATGTACAAAAGATCATATTCAAAGGGTGATAGACAATCAACCATAGCCGTGGATAAAGCTAGAATTAGTATAATTTTATCAAATGGACGACTCTAAAACTTGGCTATTTCAAAATAGCCAAGTTTTAGATAGATGTGAGTATCTCTTTGCACCTGAGTGGGTTACAATGTATTGTAAATAAATAATGTACTCGATATAGAACCTCTCTACGGCTTAGAAATAGTTATCTGTGATATATTGTTTACTCTCAAACCATTTTTCACCTTTAATATTTCTGTACTGTGGGTTTTATTTCTGCCCCAAAGTAACTACAGCTTAAGTCATTATAATAGAAAAGTACTGCCATCACAAGGCCTTCATCTACTCGTATCCACCATTAAGGCTCGGGTTATGTCGTGTACATATCAGGTTTTACTTGAACATTTCGAATATTTGAGTGTTTGAGTTCATTTCAATGGCTAATACATCACCAGCAGCAAGAAAAAAATTGGTATGACCTATTAAAGAAGTATAACTCAAATCTATGAAAAAAATTCGTAAGATTCACGCTCTTCATTCAGCTTTAAACTGACTATACCTTGAATTTTCTCTTCGATATTTCAGATCTACTGACTTAGAAACTTGGGCCGCAGGTCCAAATTTTCTTATTACCCAAAACTTTGTACGTATGTAGTTCTTAAGCCAATACAAATACAGCTCTCGATAGAATATTTATTTTTTCGTCAATACTTTTCCCAAAACTTCACTCTTGTAACGATTTCATGAAAAGCCGGACTTTGAAGGGATTTTCTGTATTGTAAGAAAGTGACACTGTTTCCAGATAAGGTCTGTTATTTCGACAGACACTTTAAGGGATAAGAATACACAGAAAAGGGTGCGCCGTTCCTCGAAATGTGATTGTGGCAAGGCTGTGGGTAATAAACGTCGAAAGATGGAATATATTGGTAAGCCCAGATTCTATGAGGTTTGAAAAGACGCGGTGCAAATGTGAAATTATAATATTATTAGATGTGTAAATTAAGACGTACACGAGAGACGACCATATTAATATTAATTTATAGTCTTTAATAGTTCGTTTTAACCACTAACTGAAACAAAACGACAAAATGACGGCCGATACGTCGTGGGGCTGCCTTTGCACAAAGATATCGACGAAATGTTGGGACAATTACGATCGAAAGCCTTTGCACAATTTTATCAACTGGAAAGAAAGTTTCAAAGTAATGAAAACATCGCCAAAACTATAAACTATTTATGTCAGAATACATTGAAAGGAATCATATGAAGTAACGCGGCAGTAGCGTAACACCTAAGTATTATTTACCACATCACTGTGTACAACGCCTGGGCTCAACAACAACTCCACTACGTGTTATTTTCAATGTTTCTTCAAAAACTACCACTGGACGTAGTGTAAACGATCTCATGTACAGTGGCCCCAATTTACAAGCAGATTTATTTTCAATTATTCTAAAATGGAGACGATAGAAACTAGCTATTACTGGCAATATTGAAAAAATGTTCCGACAGATTTTATGTAACAAAGATGATCAAGATTATCAAACTATTTTATGGAGAGACTCACCCGACAAATTGATCCGCGAGTACGTTTTAACCACCGTGACTTACGGAACTAAAGCTGTTCCCTTTTTGGCGATGATGACTCTAAAACAATTAGCGAATGATGAGAGACATAACTTGCCCGAAGCTGCAGCAATACTGGAATCGTCATTTTACATGGATGACCTGATTTGTAGCACTGAAGACCTTGAAACAGCAATTCGAACAAAAAATTACCGAACTAACTTACTTACTAGAGGCTTTTACCTAAGAAAATGGTCTTCGAACTGTAACGAATATCTTCAAACTAACGAAAAAACAGAGAACGAGCAAAAAGCTTTCGAATTCAATCACCAAGAATCAAAAAAGACGTTGGGTTAACAATGCAATCCATGCTTTACCTTTCAACTTACGATTGACATTAACAAAAGCAGTCACTAAACGCCGACTTTTATCTGACATTTCAAAAGTATTTGACCCCTTGTGATGGCTGAGCCCTATAACACCAAAACTCAAACTAATATTTCAACTTGTGTGGAAACAAGAAGAAGATGGGATGTCAAAGTACCCTTACCTGTGAAAAAAGAGTGGGAACAAATAAAATCGCAACTAACTTCAATCAACAAACTAAAAATATCGCGGTGGTTGAATATCAAACTAGATAACGACATAGAATTGCACGGATTCTGTGATTCATCGAAGGCTGCCTACGCATGTGTAATATACTGCAAAAGTAGGAAAACTAACTCCATTATCATATTCGCTGCTAAGTTAAGATTAGTACAAGCTAAGAAAACTATCAGTTGGCCGAGACTCAAACTATGTGCAGCGTCACTATTATCTACTGTTATGAAAAAGGTGTACAAATATCTCTCGAATCATAACATTACTACTTACGGCTGGTCAGACTATACTGGCGTACTAGGATGGCTCCATGGTGATCAAACCCGCTGGAAACCATTTTTATCTAACAGGGCAAAGAAAATAACAAACATAATGCCTGCAACCTGTTGGCGCTACGTAAAATCAACAAAAATATCAGCTGATTACGCAAGTCGTGGAATATTACCTGCTCAACTTCTACAACTGCATGGACCAGCCTGGCTGCCAACTTATCAACCGACGCAGCGCTTAGAAAAGTTTGAAACTAAAGAAGAAATAAAAGCTCCGCAAGCTAACGTCACTTCACATCGTCACAACTATGACGTCATCGAAGGTTTACTTACTCGAAATATATCGTCTTCTTCGGAATCGCTGCAATACTATGTGTAGGGACGCACAGAGACGCCATATCCATAAATCAGTTTCAAATGGGGTTCCAGCAAAAGTCTGGAATTTCCTCAAAACGTTAAGCGTAGGCAAAAATAAAACACACTAAATACCTTGAATTTGAACTCTCTCAATTCACATTTCACAACTTCCGGCTCTATAGATGGCACATAAAAAGCTAAAACTTTACTCAAAATTTCTTCTTTGCCTACGCCTACTTACGAATCTTTTCATTTTACTCAATTCACTGAATGTGATGTTAAGAGAGCTATTAATACCATCAACTCAGACGCCGTTGGTGCTGATAACGTCAGCCGCAAAATGATCCTAATAATTACTTGATTTCCTCCTTCCCATAATTACAATTATCTTAAATAATTCTATCACCTCATGTCACTTTCCTACCTCATGGAAAGATGCTCATATTATTCCACTTCCAAAAAAACCTATTTCCACAACCTTTCAAGACTTTCGACCGATTTCCATCCTCCCATTCCAATCCAAAGTCCTAGAGCACCTGGTCTATAAACAGTTAAATTATTTCCTTCAAAAGAATGACTTGATCAATCCACTCCAGTCCGGTTTTCGTTCGGGTCACAGTACGGTCACGACACTAGTCAAAATATCTGATGATATACGCCTAGGCATGGAACATAAACAGCTGACAGTGTTAGCACTGCTTGATTTTAGCAATGCCTTTAACACAGTCGACTTTACCATCTTGCTTCAGCTGCTTCGTTCTCTTAACATATCTCCATCAGTGGTTGATTGGTTTCATACTTACTTTCAACAATTGATGAGTCCTACTCAGCGTGGATTGATATCACATGCAGCGTCCCTCAAGGTGGCGTGTTGTCTCCCCTTCTATTTTCCATTTTCATTCAATTTCTAATAATTTAACTTCTTCCTACCATGTGTATGCAGACGATCTCAAAATTTATTCACAGTCCACCCTTGTGGATCTACCACAAGCGATTTGTACTATAAATAATGACTATTACGACCAGGAAAAGGCTTGTTAATTAAGACACGGTTACATGTTGAGTGACAATTAATTTGTTGTACGCGCCACATACTGGGCGTACTAAGCTCCAGAAATCTTCAGAGCCTTTAAGCGAGCGGGTAGCACGATAGTATAAAATCCGTATCAGCACAACTACGAGATGGTATTGAATATTGAAATGTAGGCCGTTTTGTCGTCCCCAGCACAACCCCGAAATCAACCCTTCACCAAAAAGAAGTGGAGACACTTACTTGAGGATTCAGCTTTTCTTGTTTCGGGTCCCGGTTACGACTCTTGGCTGGCGAGTCACACTTATACGTAGCGTTTAGACTGTAAACACTAGTACGAATAAACTGTAGATAATGTTCAATAAGTTCAATAAATCACTTTCTCATCACAGCACATGTATAGTTCCAACAAGCAGGAAGAGAATTATAAAGTTAGCACACAACCGTCACCGTTGCGCGCTGCGTGAAGTACGCGTCAAATTCAAAATTCTGCGTTTCGTTTTACGCAGGCGAAGCGCCTCCACAAAGGCTCAGGAATTATTCAAAATTGTACAAAGGAAAACAAAACGGCCAAAACATTTGTTATAATAATGTGCTTATATACTAGATATAAAAGTGTGAAATACAGTATTATGTAATCATCTCATGATCTTATTTTTATCACGTATGCTTACTGGACAGATAGACTCATCTCTGTAGGTCACGTCTGGGGAGGCCACAGATACTCCTCCCTTAAAAAAATAATGTAAACACAAAAATGAAAATTCAACATTCTTACTCTAAAATTAAATACTAAATAATAATAAGGCCATATTATGCTGGTGCAAGCAAATCTGACTGGTTGTTTACGTAGTTTACGTGATCGTGATAAGTCATATTTTCTCTCGCTGCGTGCTTTAAAATTATTTGAGCTATTGTCAGTATCTGCAAAAAATGCTGGTTTAGCACGGTCAAGGGAAATATACGATTGCTTTCTCATCAGTTGGAGTGATTCCTTGGCTCGTTATATGATAACCTAAGAAATCGAGTCCGGTCATGAGAAATTTGCATTTTTCCAAGTTAATCGTTATTTCATGCTGATGCAGGCGTTTTCAAATTAATTCCATGTGTTGTCGATGTTTATCTTTTGCGATCTTATTTTCTGGCGGCAATGACCTCGCGCGCGCTGATACGGGCGCTCCTTTTGTTTCGATATGATGTTGCACTTGACACTTGGAGTTGGGTATATTGGTAGCTGGCTTAGTTATATCTTCGTATTTTGCCAGTAATTTCGTTATGCTTATTTCTTGTGAAATAGTTTCAACGCTAGGTTGAGTTGCTCTGATAATTGTTGCAGGCGTTGTCAGCTCAGTAACTTTCTCAGTAAGCTTTCTTGTGAAATAGTTTCAACGTTAGGTTGATTTGCTCTGATCATTGTTGCAGGCGTTGTCGGCTCAGTAACTTTCTCAGTGAGCTCTTTTCCGTCTAAATCGACGAGTAATTTGTGGTACTGTAAAAATTTGCACCAAGTATGGACGTGTTGACGTCAGCAAAAACAAAATTTGCACAGGAACTAGCACCTTCCACTAGCACCTCATCTTCTCACACCACACTCACTTTCCTCTTCTTTTCACTCTTCAGCTTACCTAAGTGGACTCCCGGCTACTGGCTCCACCACAGCCGGTCTGCGTTGGTATAATTACCCACCGAGGTGATCGTTTTTTCTTCATACTTCTGCTTCTTATTCCATTCCTTCTAAATATCACTAAGAAAGTTCTATATTATAATGCCGGGGTACCTCAGGGATCTGTTCTCTCTGCAACGATATTCTTGTTGCACATTAATCACCTGCTAACCTCAGGCATTATTGGTTACGCTGATGACAGCACCGTTGTAAAGTCCAACATGTCCAATGCGGGAGCGAGTCCTCAAGAAATCCGAGCTTTGAGAGATTCCATGATTGAGCGGGTTGATTTGGCCTTAAAGAAAATGTCTGATTTACCGCTATTAAACCCGTCAAAAACACAGGTGTGTTTATTATGACTATGACCTAACGCCCACTTTCAAAAATGTTTCTGTACCCTTAACCGACCACCTAGGGCTTCTGGGCGTAACTATATCGTTCCAACTAAACTTCGGCAACAAATTGTGCCAATGGCTCAAACTGCTTTAAATAAGGTGAGAATCATCTCAAAGGTCGGACGGTACTTCAGCCCTGAACAGCTACTTAATTTGTACATAGCTCAACTTCGATCTTGTATGGAGCACTCTAGCCACCTTTGGGATGGTTCTGCAAATACCAACTAGAAGCGATGGACGCAGTTGACCGAAGAGCCTGAAAAATTATTAACAACTATGACCTCGCCACCAAAAAACTGCAAAGCCTCGACCATCGTCGGAAAGTTGCCTGTTTAGCAGTCTTCTGCAGATTACATTTTGGAGAGTGCTCGAATGCTCTTTTTGATCAGGTTGAACCCACACCCTTGGACATTGGACTGCTAGACGCAGACAGGCCTTCCATCCTTTTATAGTAGATATCCCAAGATGCCGAACCAAACGCTTCAATAATTCCTTTTTGGTGCGGGTCGCCAAGGTGTGAAATGAACTGCCTGCGTCTGTTTTTCCAGAAAACTAAAGTCCCAGTGCTTTCAAGCGACGAGTTATTATATTAGGTATCTCGTGGTTAGACGTGTCACACCTAGAGAATATAGAACACAAACGTCTAATCCTGTTTCAATAAAAAAAAAAATTATTTTCAAATATAGATTGATCTGAGCTGTGCTATAATTTCATAAAATTCCTTCCAAATATTTTAATGAACTAGAATTTCCAATTTTTTTATCATATTACATTATTATATCTTCAATTTTTATATCTACTTTCTCCTCTGGATAAGCGAGTGACATTTTCGTCTTCATCATCACTTACCATCAGGTGATTTGGGAGACAAACACAAATCCAGTTTCCTAAAAAAAATAAAAATAAATTTCTATTTCCATTAAAGAAATACAAAAGTAAATATAAATGTGATTGTCTACAGTAGGACTTGAGCCACGGGCTCTGGTGTCCATGACGTTAGTTTGTACCGTGATAAATCTTGACGCATGATAAATCGTGTGACAATAAACTGTTGGCTATTTTGTGGTGGCAGCCATCTTGGATTTAATAATGACATAAAATTAATTTTTATTTTTAATTATTAATTAAATTTTTTCATTTAAATAAAAAAATAATAACCGTTACTGATCAGCATGATTATTTTAGTTTTAACGTTAATCAGACTTTAAATTAAACTTTAATCACAATAGAAATACACTCCTCATCTGATCAAAAACTTACATTTGCTAAGTAAACTCCTCAACTGGTCAAAACTTACGCCTACAAAAAAATTTCCTCATTTGGTCAAAAACTTACACACTAAGCCTCTGGAACACTTGTTTCACTATTTTTGTTTCGGGCAGCAGCCGCCTTAGCTTTTTTCCTTTAATAATATGCGCGGGCAGAAATTTGGTCTTTTTTTGTGCATGCCGACGAGCATGTGTAGTCATTTGGCTTCGCGATAGGATAAGTCCTGCTGCTTTTCGTCTAGTTAAACGTTCTCTGTCTTTCCGTAAAAACTCTTCTCTCAAAATTGGGTCGCTTTTGATTCTAGCTTTTCTTCTTGTTTTGCCTCTTCCTTTTTTTTCTCCTCCTCGTCTAGTTTTTGCCTCGGCATCCTTAAACAAAATTCCTCCAAAAATCTTCAGTTAAAATATATATTTGCTATACATATTCAGAAATGCCTGGGTAGGTACCATCCTCCCTATCTTAGCTGCTAAATAACTACGTGTAAGCGTAGTTGTGTTCCGGATGAAGGGGAGGGCCAGCCAGTGAAATGACAGGAACATAAGACTTGACCATCTTAAATGTTGGGTCAGCAACGCATCGTTAAGCATTGCACGTCCCTTTAACGATGTCCTGGATGCTACTTACCATCAGATGGCTCCATGGTGTGATGGTTTTCGTTTGCTGGTTTCAATGAATTAAAAAATAGCTCACCATCATTATGTTAGCTTTACTGAATAGATACCTTCCCAAATGACATGCACTTGATGGTCGTACGTTGTAGGTGCATGCTACCACGTGTGTTTGTATTAAAAGAGATAGCTATCGAACGCGGGCGTGTATGACGAGTTTGTGCATACATCTTTCAATATAAATTACTGGTTTAATGTAAAGTCAATAACATTAAGAATGTTTAATATAACCGATTTAAATAAAGTCTTCCCTATTTTACGATCATCAGGGCTCTGACTTCATTGAAGTCGGTTAGATGTTTTATTTAAACATTTTTATTTCACTATTTTTTGTTATAAACTTTTGATACAGTGTATATCGAGGGCCATGAATCACTCGCGTCGCTCAGGATTCAATCGTTAGAATCCTTCACTTGCTCGTGAGTCATCTACGGCCCTCGCTTTAAATCCGTCCTTTATTCACTAGTTGCATAATATACTTTTATCTACCTATCTATCTACCATTCCCTAAGTTGAGATACTCAAACTAATAGTAAAAGAATGTAGTATATATTAGGAAAGTATTTCCTGGGATGTAGTAAAACAAACAAACATACATACACTTATGAAATTTGGCATACGTATTCCTCAACGAAATGATGGAAACCACCAACATAATAAAACGACTCACCGAACTGATAAAAAGAGTCACCGATACTATAAAGCAATCCACCGATGTGATAAAACTGTCTGTTGAATCATGAAGTGAGACAGCGATATGAGAAATAAGTCACCGATTCGATTTTTCTGACAGTATCGGTGAAAATTATCACAACGGTGGCAATAAACGACCACCGATTTCACCGATTTGAAAACACCGTCTTGATAAAAGACACACTTTTTCAAATATTACAAAAAAATCACAATATCTAGGATAAATTCAATAACAGTTAATCAAACTAATCCACTAATTACCTTTGTTAAAAGCAAAAAACCACAAAATAACTACTCATTAGACTAGATAAAGCCATCACCGATATTATAAAAAAAAATGTCCGCGAGCAAATAAAAAGGCCTACTTACGTGTTTGGCGGGAACATGCAGCTATTTGGCTCGCATCCTTCCTGACTGCGTAGTAGCACGTTTCTAACGTAAAATAAATTTGGGGGCGGGGACACTGTGGGACTCGTCTATGCCAAATTAGATCTAAATTACTTTGGGTCACCGACAAGACAGCATTTTCCAGGACAAGTACGTTTGTGCCGCTTATAAAAATAAACGTTTATTTATAGAACAAAATAAATTATTTTTCAATAAAAAAACTATAACTCCATGAAATAGAATAGGTTTTAAACTTGATTTTGTTATGTTTATAGACCTATAAGCTTTTACGTCTGTAAAAAAAGTTGAGGGACAGCACCGATACGGGAAAATTTGGAGTTTATGTATTTATTTCTACCCTTAAATGTAATCTAATTTAAAAAAATATTTTTGCCACAACCCAATTACTACTTATTCTATTCTAAAATAAATAATTCAATACAAAATTTTTATTTTAAAAAACGAATTTCAACGAAGACAAAAAAAAAAAAGTCGTTTGGGAAATTCACCCAGACCTCTTTACTAATCTTTTTGCACTGTTCACGTCTAAATAGTCATGGTAAAGTCCCACCCCAGTTAGCTCAGTTCGGACCCAAAATGGGTACCGTTCATATTCGCCAAAAGGAGGTTCTTAAATGCTTGCAGAATTTAGACGTGAACAAGGCCAGCGGCCCTTTGGCATACCTACAGTTGTGTTAAAACACTGAGCAGCCGAGTTGTCTTCCATACTAACGCGCTGTATCAACTCTCTCTGGAATCTGGAAAGGTCCGTAAATCCTGGAAGCTGGTTAACGTGCAACCAGTACCAAAGCCGTGCAGATCCCATTAACTATTGACCCATTGCAATCACCTCCATACTTTGCAAAGTTATGGAGCGTGTATTGAACAATCGTCTCCTGGAATACCTCGAGTCCAACGAGCTCCTTAGTGATAACCAATATAGTTTTCGCAGTGGACGCTCAACTGGAGATCTTCTTGTGTATGCCACTCACTTATGGAGCGAAGCCTTGGAAGGTCACGGTGAAGTTATAGCTGTATCCTTAGACATTTCCAAGGCTTTTGATAGGGTCTGGCATGATGGTCTTTTAAGTAAGCTTTCAGCATACGGAATATCTATAGGGCTCTGCGACTAGATATCTGATTTTCTGAGGGAACGGTCAATTCGAGTAGTCTTAGACGGCTGCTCTTCTGACCTAATGGCAATTAATGCCGGGGTACCTCAGGGATCTGTTCTCTCTGCAACATTATTCTTGCTGGTTACGCTGATGACAGCACCGTTGTAGAGACATACGTGTCCAATGCGCGAGTCCTCAAATAATCCGGGCTTTGAGAGATTCCATGATTGAGCCAGTGGATTTGGCCTTAAAGAAAGTGTCCGATTGGGGCGAGTTTAACTTGGTCAAATTTAACCCGTCGAAAACACAGGCGTGTTTATTCTCCGCGAAAAAGAGCAGTTTCGACCTAACGCCCACTTTCCAAAATGTTTCTGTTCCCTTAACCGACCACCTAGAGCTTCTGGGCGTAACTATATCGTCCCAACTAAACTTCGGGCAACAAAATGTGTCCATGGCTCCAACTGCTTCAAACAAGTTGGGAATCATCTCGAAGCTCCAACGGTACTTCAGCCCTGAACAGCTGCTTAATTTGTATACAGCTCAAGTTCGATCTTGTATGGAGTACTGTAGCCACCTTTGGGATGGTTCTGCAAAGCACCAACTAGAAGCGATGGATGCAGTTGACCGAAGAGCCCGAAAAATTATGAACAACTATGACCTCACCACCAAAAAACTGCAAAACCTCGACCATCGTCGGAAATTTGCCAGTTTAGCATTCTTCTACAGATTACATTTTGGAGAGTGCGCGAATGCTCTTTTTGATCAGGTTAAACCCACACCCTTCTTGCATCGGACTACTAGACGCAGACAGACCTTCCATCCTTTCATGGTAGATATCCCAAGAAGTCGAACCAAACGCTTCGATAGTTCCTTTTTGGTGCGGGTCGCCAAGGTGTGGAATGAAGTGCCTGCGTCTGTTTTTCCAGAAAACTATAG
Source organism: Marasmarcha lunaedactyla (assembly GCA_923062675.1). NCBI lineage: Eukaryota > Metazoa > Arthropoda > Insecta > Lepidoptera > Pterophoridae > Marasmarcha > Marasmarcha lunaedactyla. Next base: position 7,620,125 of record OV281344.1, read on the forward strand.
TCCTAGTTCTTTCAAGCGTCGAGTGAATAGGTATCTCATGGATAGACGTGTAACACCTTCGTCTTCATCGTCACTTTCCATCAGGTGAGATAGAAGACAAAAGTCTTATCCTTTTTCAATAAAAAAAAAAGTTCAAACTTCTGAAAAATACATTTGCGGTAAAATGAAACACATAGAAAACAAAAATATGGGAAACGTTTTAATTTGATTATTTCATGTTTAGTTCCATTTTAATCATTAATTTAGTTATGACATTTATTTGATATTTGAAATTTATGAAAGTTTTTTGATTTTCTGTGGCCATTTTGTAAAATGTAATTTTTATTGAATTTAATTGACATTAATAATTTACAATGAAAGCTGACATTTTACTACATCTGACATTATATTAATCTAATTTCTATATTTTTGTGTATTAGGTCTTTACCTTTGAAATTGCCGTTTTTCACGAAATAAATGAAGCGTAATTTTTTTATATATTTTTTATTTCTATTAATCATAATAATCACCCATGCAATCAATGCATCTTTGCCAACGCATTGGTAGCTTTTTGATGGCTTTCTTGAAGAAATCAGCTGGACGGGAGGCAACAAATTCTTCAAAGGCATTTTGTACTGCCTCTCGGGTATTGAATTTTTTTCCCGCCAAGAAGTTATCCAAATTCTGAAAAAAGTAGAAGTCTGTAGGCGCAAGGTCTGGTGAGTACGGCGGATGACGGAGAACTTCCAACCCCAACTCTTGTAGCTTGGAGACCGTCTGCTGTGCAGTGATGAGGTCGCGCGTTGTCGTGCAGGAGCAGTGAAGCCGAACGATTGACCAAAGCTGATTGGAGAAGTGCGAGCGTCTCCATCATTGTGTTCAGTTCTTCACAGTACACATCTGCAGTAATGCTTGTCCCGTTTGGCAAGAAGCTGTGATGAATTACACCCGCGTTAGACCACCAAACAGTGACCATCACTTTTCTAGGGGTAAGTTTTCGTTTAGGGCATTGTTTGGGTGCTGAACCAGGGTCCAACCAACTTGCTGAGCGCTTACGATTGTCAAACAGGATCCATTTCTCGTCACAAGTAACAATGCGGTTCAGAATTCCTACATTTGTATGCCTGCTGAGCAGTGCAAGGCACGTCTCCACGCGTACTTCGCGCTGGCGGTCATTGAGTTCGTGGGGTACCCATTTGTCAAGCTTTTTTACCTTGCCAATTTGACGCAAATGGACCAATATTGTTTTGATGCTAACGTCGAAAGCTGCTGCTAATTCAGCCGTGGATTGAGTTTCATCAGCTTCCACAATTGCCTTTAATTCGTCATTGTCGACCAAACTTTTCGGACGACCACGGGGTTCATTTTTCAGGTCAAAATTTCCAGAACGGAAGCGGGTAAACCAATAACGGGTGGTGCGTTCGTTTGTAGTGTTCGCTCCGTAAACGTCGTTGATGTTGCGTGCCGCTTGTGCCGCTTTGCTGCCACGACGGTACTCATACTCCATAATTACTCGAATTTTTAACTTATCCATGATGACGAAAAATGTTCGAATGCGTTGAAAACAAAACACTAACTATTAAACAAATGACGATTTTAGAAAAAGAATTCCATGTTTGTCAAATAAAATTAATTTGAAATTAGAATTATCAGTCAAAAAAAAAATATTTTCATTTGAAATGGCCAGTACGGCAAAACGGCAGTTTCATAGGTAAAGACCTATTATATTTTTTTGCATATTATAAATTGTTTCATGTGTCCATTATATTAATAATTGTAATAGATACGAATTGACTTATAGTATGCTGTATATGCCTGTTAGTGATATTTGTACCAGATTTAAGACATCTTGAAATGTTTATTTTAAGTTTTATGTACTTAATAAACAATTAAAATTCGGAAAAAAAATTCGCATTCGTGATAGGTAACCCATCCTATGTCATTTAATGTATGAATTAATGTATGAACTATACAAAGGAATATTTTTGCACCAAAACTTGTTTAAACAGGATATCAGTAGAAATTAAAAACTGGTTCAAAGTGGATTCTAAAGTAATTATCGACATACAAACACAATAGGTGTTTTATATGTCTTCCTGTACGCGCACTAAAATAATATTAAAAGGTACGATAGACTGTTCCAACTTACCTTATATTTTGTAATACATTTATAAGAAGCAAGTTGATGTCTGACCCTAAAACAGAATTCAATGGATACTTTACTTCAAAGCTGTGTACGGAACTCCTTTCGGACTGAACGAAACTTTTGCTCATCGTATTTAGTATAAAGTTACTGTATAAAATTTAATGTCATTCCTTGTCTTCTTTCAGAGGCCCAGCAAACTCGCAAAATAGGAACAATAAAAAATAATTATTTACCTTATCGCATTATCGAATATTGTATTAAGATAATGAAAAATTTAACGTTCATTGAAACGAAAAAAATTAAGACATTTTCTAGAATAATAAATCCTTATTGAGACCTTTTGCATTTTAAAACGTTTAATAAATACTTAATTTAGATAAATATCAGACAGTTTTTATCAATCTGAGGCATCAAATAGTTACTAAGGCGTTCTTAAGTTTAACTTTTGCTGAGCAAATATATGCTTAGATGCTGTGAGATTTATGTAAAGATAAAATTCGCAAAGCAAAATCTATATCTGATCTATATTTTGACATCTCTGATTGCGGCCGTAAGATTGATATAATAATTAGTTTCATTCAAACGTATTTTGTAGGTTCACGAAACATAGTACTCGTAAATATCAACATCCACAAAATACTTTTGATAATAACGATATCTTCTATTGTGTTTTGTAAATATGTATATTAAACAAGCTTGATATGTATAAAGCTTGGCCCAGACGACAAATTCAAAAACATAATAGATTACTGGATTTGTTAAAATGCTTTCTCACATAAATCATGTTTTTTGTATGAATGCATGCCAAATAAATAATTTCTACTTACCTATATCCAGAATTCGAGAACGGATCTATTACCGGAAATAGAAACACGAGTCCTACGCAAGTAAAGTTGAAGGGAAAAATATTTTGTATTCGGTTCCTTTAGTCCGTATTTTCTTACGATTTCTGTAGGAATTAGAAATTGCGCTGTGTCATTTAGTATCCTAAACGATGGATTATGTTACAATCTGCGCCTTTAATATCGAGTCATGTAAAGTAATTCACTGCAATACGCAGTAATACACCTATTTTGCGCCGTTTCGGATTTTATAAAATGAACCCGTTTCACAACCGGCTACCACCTGTGACTTATATATTAAATTGTGGAAAATGTTCAAGACTGTAATAAAAATCTCTTTTGAAAATAAATGAGCGATTTTCGTGTAAAAATAAAAAACAAACCGAAAATATTGCCAGAAATCCCCACAGTTTATCAAAAATGACACTAGGGTTGGACTTAATCTGTCCATCGAATGAAAGACCGTGCGTTAGTCCATTGTCGATGAAATTTTGCAAAAGCCAAGACTTTAAAAGTTACAAAAATCTACAAAATAATTTAAAAAGAACATCGAATATAACATAAGCTTGTTGGTATTTTTAAGAATTTCGGATTTTCGTTATATCGGCTATATTGTAAACTCACAAGCATGCTTAGCTCGGTGACTATGTGTAACTGGAGGGATTTTCTTTACCGCTTAATCCCAACAATGATGATCAAAAGCTGTGTTTAATAACGGGTATTTTTTTAGGGGTTTGTTTTTAGACTGGCAGCACTGTTTCTAGTGACTATCAATTTGAAAGTTGGCGGTATATTTATTTTCAGTACGTTTTGTTATTTTACAATGAATAGACTTACCGTACGCTACGTCTACTTTGGAGCCGACATAATCGTCCATTCGAGCAAGTTATTCGGAAAACCATGGATCGTTTTCTTACCAAGCACACTCTTGTTGATAATACGCATCTACAAAGACGCCGTACAGTGCGCTAAGAAGAAGTTATTGCTGCTTAGTATAACTGCAAAGTGTTGAAGAGGACCCGAATAAGTCGATTAGCCATGGTGCACAGCAATTGGAGGAAAGATCTTTGCTAGCAAACTTAAAAGATTCAAGTTGTGCAAGAGTTGAAACCGCGTGACCGTTATGCGCGTCGTACATTCGGTGAATGGGCCAAAAACAATTATGAGCTTATCCCACTTTTCCAATGCAAAATTTTGTTTAGCGATGAGGCTCATTTTTGGTTGAACGGCTACGTCAATAAACAAAATTGCCGAATTTAGAGTGAAAAAAACCCAGAAGACTTTTTTGAGACGCCCTTACATCCTCAGTTTTGTTCCTCAGTTGAATGGTACTGATGAGGCGGAGTTGTGGTTTCAACAAGATGGTGCAACATGCCACACAGCGCGCGACACCATCATTTTATTGCGGGAAACATTCGATGAGCGCATAATTTCGCGTAATAGACCTGTGAGCTGGCCTCCACGATCATGTGATCTCACACCTATGGATTAGGTACTTTCTTTAAGGATATCTGAAGTCACACATCTGCGCAGATAAACCACAAGCGTTGGACCAATTGAAAGCCAACATTTGCTGCGTTATTACCGATATACGGCTCCAGTTGCTCGAAAAAGTGCTCGAAAATTGGACTTCCCGATTACGCTTCATTCGAACCAGCCGTGGCGCCCATATGCCTGAAATCATTTTTAAGGAACTAATGGCATAGAAATATATTTTAAATAAAACCAATAACATGATAAATAAATTTATTTTTACGTGCTTTATTTCATTCAGTTGTTTTAAATCAGTTAAACGCCATTTTGTGATGAAAAAGAAGCGATCACACATCCTTTACAAACCCCCTTATCCCCTCTTAAAATAAAGTTTTTGTGATACTTGGTGTGATTTTTAAACTGTTCTTAAGTCTGCAAATTGACAGACCCGATCTGCGTCCGGACCCGTTCGGACGTGTTGAAGGTCGCTCCCGGCTGCCGAGTCACGATTGTTGTCTCACGACTTCTCTCGTATCAATACTCAAACGCCACTCTCAGATCCATTCTGCGTCCGGCCCCGCTAGGACGCGTTCGCGGTCGCCCCAGCCGTCGAGTCACGATTGTCGTCTCACGACGTCAACTCGTTCGCAATACTCATACGCTGTTAGCCTCTTTAGGGCTTACGCTGCGGCCGGTTTAGATCGGCTGCAAGTAAGTCGGTCTCTTGCACAGCAACAACAGAGCTGAGCTTACCGCGGTCGATTAAATTCGATAGTGGTTCGTGAGGCTTGGGCTGTTTTTCTGGCTGCGTACTTGACGCTTGGCGCCTGTACGTAGTCAGAGACTCACTCTGCGGCCGGCCCCAGCCGGTCGTAAAGTAGTCAATCCTGCACTCTGTGCACCCCTCGAATTAAAAACCTCACCTCGATGAGTGCAGCAACAACAGGGTTGAGCTTACCGCGGTCGATTAAATTCGATAGTGGTTCGCAAGACCCGGGCTGTCCTTCTGGCTGCGTACTTGACGCTTGGCGCCTGTACGTAGTCAGAGACTCGCTCTGCGGCCGGCTCCGGCCGGTCGTAACGTAGTCAATCCCGCACTTTTAGTGCAATCCAACTCCGTCAGGTCTACGGCCGGTTTTTGTTGTCAATTTATTGACGACACACTCCGTAGTAGACTCGCGTTTGATCAGGTGGATACTTAACGGTGACAACTAAGCCTGATAGCGTTGCCCCGGTGCGCTTCCAAGGCCCTTCAGGCCAAGGAGAAACCGGCTGACCCGATCCCATTGCACTTGGGCCTTTCCCAGGGTGACGGTATAGTGCTGTCCGAATTAGGGGCACCACTTCGCGTCGTCCCCAGCCCCCCTACCGCGGGTAGGGAGGTTTAGGTGCTAGGTTTGCTAGGGAACCTAGGCATTCTTATATATTTATATATTTTATATTATAGGACCAAGCCCTCCAATGGACCAGCAAAGCTTGGTAAACTTTGCTAGGTCGTTCGCCCAGGCGCTCGTTGTGTCCGGCGTCACCATTTCCAATGACTCACTAACGCAGGCCTTACAGGCAGTTACCGCGTCCCCGGCCCCTCAGGCCTCAACCCCGGCCCCTCAGGCCTCCGACGTCCAGACCCCTCAGGTCTTCAGCTCTCCCGCGTCACCCGCCTCGTCCGAGATGGACTGCGAATCGGTCGCATCCTCTCACGCGTCGCGTCGTAAGCGTACCGCTCCCGGGAGTGACTCCGAACCCGCGTCTGATACGTCGTCAGATGCCGTCACCTTAACCGGCTCTCCTGAGCCCGCGTTCCAGTTAGTTGCCAAACGCTCTAAGAAGCGCTCGAAGAAAGCTTCGGTATCATCAATACCCGAGCCCTCCCCGGTGTCTTCAACACCAGCCCCCGCGCCGTTAAAATCGCTCGAAGTAACCGCGTCTCCGTCGGTCCCATCGAAGCCAGCGACGCGCTGCGCTCCCGTCCCGCCGAAGCCTCAGCTCCCTCCGCCCGTCTTCCTGCGTGAAAAAGCGCGCTGGACCGCGGTTTCAAACTTGTGCAAAGAGCACAAAATTAATTACTTAAAAGCCGCCAACGCTGGCGATACAATCAAAATTCAAGTAGCGACCTTCGACGACTTCCGCGCGTTTACCAGGTTACTCTCATTAAATCAAATCGCGTATCACACGTACGCCCTCCCGGAGGAGCGTAAGATCCGCGCAGTACTACGGGGCGTCCCGTTCGAACTCAGTAACGAAGACATCCTTGAGGACCTAAAGTCTCAGGGTTTCCCGGCCACAGCAGTGCACAAGATGCACTCCAACCGCGGTAGGCGTTTTCCCTTAGCTCTAGTAATCCTTACCAACACTCCCAACTCGAAGGAGATTTTCAGAGAGGCTCGCACAATTTGCGGACTCTCGAACATCTCCGTCGAGCGTCCCAACCCCCGCGCTCACCCTGGGCAGTGCCACCGCTGCCAGCTATATGGCCACGCAGCGGCTAACTGTTCAGCTCCCCGCAGGTGCGCTAAGTGCCTGGATCCCCACATCACTAAGGAGTGCACTCGCACTCCCGAATCCACTTCCCCCCCTGCCTGTGTGCTATGCGGTCAGTCCGGCCACACAGCTAACTACAGGGGTTGCCCGCGCGCTCAGCGCTCCACCGCCAAGAGGGTCACGCCTAAACCGGCGCCGCCGCTCACTCCCGCTAACTTCCCGCCGCTGCGCAACCGGGGTCCAAAGCGGGGGGAAGCAAAGCCCGTTCAGCCAACGCCTACTCCGGCTCTGTCTTGGAGGCAGCGTCCGGCTGTCCCGCCTGCACCTTCCCGACCCATCCCAGCTCCCGTAGCTTCCGTAGGGCCGCGTCCCGCTCCGTTTTCTGCACCTCAGTCGTCGTTGGCTGAGGACATGAAGACCGTGTTCGACGTCATCCAAAACGTAGACATTAATGAAATTTCCATACTCGCACGCAAACTGCGAGCCGCCCGCTCTCCTCAAGAGCGTTTATTTGCGTTAGCCGAGCATCACTCGCTCCTAAGTTCGTTGTAAATTCTTTTACTTTTGTATAAATTCGTAAATAATAAATTATAATGTCTAGACCCGTGAATCCCGCGTCCAGTCGTATTAAACCCAAGGGCTTATCCCTAGTATCTTTTAACGCTCGTAGCCTTAGCACCAAACTTCCCGAGATTAAACTGTTCCTTCAGAAAAAAGAACCTGAGTTATTCCTTCTCCAGGAGACATGGCTTACTCCAAACCGCTCCAGGGGATACGCTATTCCTAAGTACGCGTTTACTCGCAACGATAGGCCCAACTCCGACGGTTACGGCGGCACCGCTATATATTACAAAAGAGGCTTCCATTGCTGTCCTCTCCCTACCCCTCCTCTCCTCAACATGGAGGCCACTGTGTGTAGATTGGCTATGACTGGTCATCCGACCATCATCATAGCTTCAGCCTACATACCGTGCGGCTCCAGACCAATCCGCAGCGACTTTGAGGCCATTCTCGCCCTCGGCCATTCAGTCATTATGTTCGGAGACTTTAACTCCAAACATACTGACTGGACGTGCCTATCGACCAACACCAGCGGTATCGCTCTCCTCGACATCACTAACTCCCTTGACTTAGACGTCATATCCCCCATCACTCCCACTCACTATCCCAACAACCCGACCTATTCTCCTGACATCCTCGACTTTGCAATTATCAAGCGAATCAATCTTGATCTCAGGTCCATCGAACCGCTCGATGACCTAGGCTCCGACCATCGCCCCGTCTCCCTCGTGCTAGGCGCGCCTAACGATTAGTTTCAGCCTTAGAGGCACCGAACTCTCCGCTCGCGATTTCGCCCGACCAATTAGATAGCCCGATTAAAATAGATTCAGTAGTCGATACTCTCACTGATGCTATCAACTCAGCCATCAGTGACAACGTAATCATTGCTAAGCAAGGCAAACCCGCGCTTCCCTTAGCCGTTAGAAATCTCATTAAAGCTAAAAACGCGGCTCTCCGGAGAGCCAAGAAATATCCCACGCCCGCATATAGAACAGCTGCGAATCAGCTTCAACGTAAAGTTAGGTCTTGCCTCGCGGAACTCCGAGACACTCAGTTTAACGATCTCATGGAGAATATCTCCCCGTCCCACAAAGCGTATTATCGAATGGCCCGAGCCTTACGCGTTGACTCCACCTCTCACGTTCCTCCTCTCACTCGTCCCGACGGCACTATTGCCTTCGAAGTCGAAGAGAAAGCCGAATGCTTCGCCGACAGCATAGCGGCACAATGTTCGCCCAGCACGCAACCCGCGGATCCCTCCCACATCCAGGCGGTGAAGGACGAAGTTCTCCGCAGAGAATCTCTCCCTATCACCGACGACCCCATCACAGTCTCTAATGATGAAATCTTGCTTCTCATTAGAAAGCAAAAGTCCAAAAAGGCTCCGGGTGCGGATGGAATTTCCAACCACGCACTTAAGCTCCTGCCTCAGCAGGTGCTTACCTTGTTAGCTATCATCTTCAATGCCTGCTTCGACCATAGCTACTTTCCAAAAGCTTGGAAAGAAGCGACAGTCATAGGCATTCCCAAGCCGGGCAAACCTCTGAACGTCCCAGCTAATCACAGACCCATCAGCCTCCTCAAGGCAATGTCTAAACTTCTCGAAAGAGTCATACTCTCTCGAATGCGGAACCATCTGTTTCCAACGGATGGCGACCCTCTCATTATTCCCCACCAGTTCGGCTTTCGCGCTAAGCACTCCTGCCCTCAGCAAGTCCATCGAATCGTCGAATACATACTCGAAGGATTCTCTCAGCGTCGTAAAAAAACAATCGCGGTTCTCTTTGACGTAGCCAAGGTTTCGACAAAGTCTGGCACAGCGGTCTCGTTTTCAAACTCTATAAAATAGGCTTACCGGCTCGCCTAGTCAGATTAATAGCGTCGTTTCTTAAAGACCGTACTTTTCAATTCAAACATGAAGGCACGCTCTCCGCGCCTCGTCCCATAAAGGCTGGAGTCCCGCAAGGCTCAGTCCTCGCCCCTCTGCTGTACACCGTGTACACTAACGACATCCCCATCCCGCCCAAAGGCGTCGAACTCGCCCTCTTTGCAGACGATACCGCCCTTTACACTAAAGGTCAAAGGATCCCGTATAACATCACCAGACTCCAAAAGGCCGTAAACGCCCTCGGTGTTTGGTTTCAAAAATGGCGTATCGATGTCAACCCGGAAAAGAGTTCGCCTATTCATTTCGACCACAAACGTCGTAATCGCTACAACGATCCTCACATTCGAATGTTAGGTACTCCCATCCCCTGGAAGCGCAGTATTAAATACTTAGGCGTCACCTTAGATCAGACGCTTTCTTTCAAGCCACACGTCGATAGAGTAACGAAACTCGCGCGTTTCTACTTAAGCCGCCTAAATAGTATGATAGGTAGAAAAAGTAAAATGTCTTTTAGAAATAAACGTACGCTCTATAAGGTCTGCATTAGACCCGTCATGTCATATGCTTCGCCAGTCTTTGCCCACGCCAATCCCTCCGTCCTGTATAAACTGCAGGTAGTTCAAAATCTCTTCTGCCGCAGGGCCATAGACGCACCTTGGTACGTGCGCAACGCGGACCTGCACAGAGATCTTGAACTACCTACAGTGCAACAGCACCTCAAAACACTCTCAGAATCGTTCTTCAAACGCGCCGAATCCCATCCCAATCATGTTGTTCGAGATTCAGTCTCATATACTGCTCCTGTGTTAGATTCGAAATTCAAAGTCGCTAGGCCGAGAAACGCGCACACGGGCGAACCTACGCAGTTAACTTTAGCTCTCGAGGCCCTTCAGGCCGCAAATCCTAATTCTAACGTAAATTCTAATTCTAACGTAAATCCGAATTAATGCAATTTTTATTTTTCATTTTTAATGTTTTTATTTTTACTTTTCATTTTTGAGCACCTTCAGTGCTATGTGAATCTCAGCGGGTGACCCCTTAAGGGCCCCGCTGGCGCGGCCTCTTTCTCCAATTGGCCGTCGCTCAGATGAAGGCTGAGTGGCAAAAATGCACGAGCCGACAGGGGGTTTTTTAGTGGGTATGGTTCTGGTAGGCGTCGGGACGAGTCCCACATAACTCCGATCGCGCGCGCGGAGTATGCGTCAGAGCATTTTTTATGTCCTCCTGCCCTTCCCGTGGAGGGGAACCAAAAAAAAAAAAAAAAACTGCAAATTGAAATGTTAAATGTTCTGCTAGCTATTTTGGCGTACGCTGCAAAAGAGCTGCACAAATATAATGTTTAGTGAAAATGTGTCTCTTAAATAGTTCTACAAAAACGTTTGCAACATCATTTATCTATCTTTTATGTGTTAGCTACCAACAAAATAGTGATTATATGATATTTAAAGACATAAGGTTTTATTAAGTAGGTATATAAGTAGTTTTATAAGTATCTTGAATAAAATACAAAGTTGTAATGAAATAAAATCTTATGTATTCCTGTTTTTATGCGAAGCGTATATTTTACTGAAATATTTATCGGAAACCATTATATATGTACATATAAAACATACTTTTAGATCTTTTGACATCGAAGGAGCTGTTTCTGTAATATTTTTCTGAACTCACATTTCCATTTGGAACATTGGTTAATTCAAAAGAACGTAAGGTTTCAAAAAGTTGAGCAAATATCGAGCAAATAATAAAATCGAGTAAATATTAAATGACCTTAGTACTGATTAAAACAATTAACAATACAAAGAATGAAGTAAGTACCTTATTTATTTTTGATTTTTTTTTTAAATTTTCTTCTGTTTTGTTAAATATTTTGTCTTTTATTCTTTGATGAAATTCTGATTAAAACGGACTATTAGTATTTATAGATATTAGGAATCTCAATCATAGAACCACCACCCATTTGGCTTAATTCATTTTCATTTTTTATGTTCCAAAAAACGGTACGAGCTACGGCGCGTGATGTTACCGGACAATATTAGTATAGATAATCACAGGTTTGAATTACTTTGTGGAGCTGTGTATACACATAATAGGTTTTTATTTATATGTTGTATAGCTTATATCACACCCAAGACAGAAGATAATGAATATATGTTGTTGTTTAATATATTAGAACAGATATGCGTTAAATATAAAAATAACTTAGTGATATTAGGAGATTTTAATTTATTTTCATGCAGTAATAACATTTGTGTTTATTTTGAATATTTTATGAGTTTCTGTGAGCTGACCCAGTGTAACGCGGTTCCTAATTGTAAAGACAGGCAGTTGGACTTAGTATTGTGTGGTTGTGACCAAGTGTCGGTGTCGGTGAGCGGGGCTGGCGAGGCGCTGGAGCCCATCGACGTGTACCATCCGCCGCTTGCAGTGCGCTGCGGGGTCGGAGGCCGCGCGTCGCCGCGGCCGTCACGCGGCCCGCCGCCGCTGCCGCCCGCCCCGCCTACCGCTCCGACTGTGTCTGAGCGTACTCAGCGTTCTCAGACTCCGATGTTTGGTAAACGGTGGAATTTCAATAAAGCTAATTTTAATCTCTTATATAAACTATTATCTGAAATTGACTGGAGTGAAATATATAATTTAAATGATCTTGACGATATATTAATAGTTTTTTATAATAAAATTTATGAAGTTTTCGATGTATGTGTTCCGCTTAAAAAGACCCATAAGACTGATAGTAGGTTATATCCGGTGTGGTATACTAAAGATATTATTAGGCATATAAAACATAAACACATACTTCATAAGAAATATAAGTCTAGTAAATTACGCAGTGACTATGTAGAATTTGCTCGACTTAGGGCGATAGTAAAAGCCGATACGCAGCGGGCACACGACGCGTACCGCGACCGAGTGCAGGCACATCTGTCAACCGACCCGAAAGCGTTTTGGGATTACGTAAGATCTAGGAGAACTAGCGTCAATAATAAAACTATATTAAAGGACGGGCGTGTTTTATCCGAACAAGAATGTGCCGCGGAGTTCGCTCTGTTCTTCCAGTCTGTGTACAATCAAGAACCGGCGTTGCTGAATGTAGATATGGTGAGCGCCTCCGCGGTCGAGCATATGAGTGCCAGGACGCATCTCACACGGTTACGGCTTGTCGATGTAACGCGTGCGCTCGCCCGATTACCAGCCAAACGATCAGCTGGCCCAGATGGCATTCCAACTTTTATTTTTAAAGATTGTAAGGAAATTTTAGTTAAACCATTACTATATATATTTTATTATTGTATCGAGAGCGCAACATTTCCGGATCTTTGGAAGCTGACGCGAGTGGTTCCCGTACCTAAAGGCACCGGGGGTACTACTCCCAGTGATTACAGACCTGTAGCAGTACTTTGTACTCCTGCGAAGGTGTTTGAAGCGGCAATTCACAGTAGTATTTACCCACAAATAAGTGCTCAGCTGTCGGATGCACAACATGGCTTCCGTCCTGGAAGAGGGACAACGGGTAACCTTTTAGAGCTGATGACACATTTAGTACCATCTGTAGACGCAGGAGCGCAAGTCGATGTGGCATATTTTGACTTTAAGAAAGCATTTGATACCGTGGATAATGACCACCTTCTCTTAAAGCTGGCTAATGTAGGTTGCACTCCGCGCACTTTAACATTTTTTTCTAGCTACCTGCGGGATAGACGTCAATATGTAGACTGTGGTGGATGCCTTTCAGAACCATACTACACGAGATCTGGTGTGAGCCAAGGTAGTAACTTAGGGCCATTAATGTTTATTATAATGGTAAATGACTTACCAAAAGTTATAGATATTTCTTCACCGATACTCTTTGCCGATGACCTAAAATTAGTTAGTGAAATAAAACATGAAACGGATTGTGAACTCTTTCAACAAAGCATTGACGCTGTTGTAAAGTGGAGTAATGAAAATAAATTATATTTTAATGCCGCGAAATGCTCCGTCTTATCATTTAGTCGATCTCGCACACCACATCTTCACCATTATCATATTGAAGGACTGCCTCTGCATAGAGTCTCGGAAACTAAAGACCTTGGGGTAACTTTTACATCCAATGTATGTTTTAGAAAGCATATTAATAACGTGTGCAAAAAAGCATACCGTAACATAGGCTTTATGTTACGTTTCACGTATAACTTTACAAATGTCGGAGCTTTGAGAGCGTTGTTTGACGCATTGGTTAGGAGCCATTTGGAATGTAACGCTGCAATTTGGTCTCCGTATGAGACTAAATACAAATTGATGGTTGAGCGCATGCAGAATAAATTTGTGAGATTTTTATATAAAAAACAGTACGGTGTTTACCCAGGCTATCCACTGCTTTATCCAACTGATTTTTTGCTAGGTATGGTGGGCTACTACAAATTAGAGGTGCGAAGGGAAATGGCACTTGCTACCTACGTCTTCAAAGTAGTTCGGGGTAGGATACATAATCCGCGAGTTTTACAACTGATTCAGCTTTACGTTCCTAACGAGAGCACGACACGCCGCCGCCGGCCGCCGCTGCTGTTGGTGGGGCGCGCGCGTACCAACTTGCTGTACCACGCGCCTTGTACGCGCGCGCTGCGACTACTTAATGCCGTGTCAGACCACATAGATCTGTTTTCGTGCACACTGAGTGAGTTCACAAGGGCTGTTTATTGTTATCTTTGTTATAATAATTAAACTGATGTAAGGTGTTATCTGTTTGTTGTTCTCAAATATGTTCTACAATATCGCATTAGGCATTGCCTGTAATGATAGATGTAAGTTTGATGAATAAATAAATAAATTATGTAACCTGATTGAGAGAAATAAATGAGTCCGAATACAATCTTAAATCATATCAGCCTCCGGTCAGAAAGTTTAAAAGATTCGATCCCAGATGATAAGGGATTTGTTCCATAATCATTGTAATTTCTAGGAATTGTTTTGCTAATTCAAAATCTTTGTTTAGCGTAAAAGAACCAAGAACCACGACTTTGCTCCAAAAAAATTTTTCATCAATATTTTTTATCAGTCGCAGCTTAAAAACTCGTCTAGCTAAATTAAGCCCACGAGCATGAGCAAAATTTCATTATAGAAAATTTTGGGGTTTCTACTTTTAAAGGTAAAATAGTATTTGCATGAAAACGTGGGTTCGTTAGATTGACAGTTCTGTTGTGATAATTGGCGTGTACTGCTGGAGATTCAAGTGCATTATGTTGATTGGTTGATATTTGAAAAAGTTTGCTTTTATTTCGACTTGTAAAATTTAATACAGCACCTAGACTTAAACTGCTTCTGCATGTAAATCGGCTTCTGGCTTGACTTGGCATAGAATATTACAACTACGACTGATTCAGTATGCAGCCACACTATTAGATACACTTATTTGGCAGATGGCTTTTTTTTTCAATCTTTGTTTCGTAGTAAAATGTTCAAGACTGAATTGGTCCGTCTTACTAATACTTACTTTTTATATGAAGTTAATATCAAAGCTACACTATTTTCATACCAGTTTTTCATAACAATGAATATTAATTATTGAAATTATTATATATACGTTTCGTATTAATTATGCAAAAACTAAATGGCTCCAATATTTCGCACAACCAAATATTTTCATTATTTATTTAATAAATTTTTCATTTAATATGAAACCACTGCAGAAACAATTATATTGGCAATAAATACGAGTTTCTGAATAAGCAATCTCATTGGTCACAGGCGTAATTGATGGGCCCCTTTGGATTTATGGCTGATTGAGCTGGCGCAATCAGGGATACAGCTAATGTGAAATAAAGAGTCATGGCTGCCAAATGAAGTGAACGCTGACCGTGTGATATTTTCGAATTTTATATGAGAAGATTGTCAAATATAGTGTTTGTGTATGATGAAGTAAACAATTTTATTGCTTTATGTTAATCTCCTGATGTTGTATTTAAAGCTTTTAACTACTTCATTGTCAGCGAAAGAGCTTCATTATTGTTTTTATATGTTTAAAGGGTAAATATTAAAAAATGATGCGTTATCGATCGAAATCTTCGTTCAAATTTATTAACTTTTTCATACTTAAAGGCAATTAGAGTCATCTCTATCTTTTTATCATTTATATTATATTATTTTTATATCAATATGAGTCTCTAGAGAGTCCATCTAAACAGAACTATATTTCCACTGTATGGTTCTATATTGTAAATTTTTTTTCTATAACATGTTTGTATGCTGCAGTGAATTCTGAATGAAACGTGATAAACATATAATTGATGTTTGTTTGCAGAGATATGCCTGATTGTGATTAAAGTCTGCAAAGCTTTAGTGGTATTCCACTCAAAGTGCTAAATATTTAGCCACGGTTTCCGTAGTAAGCTGTGCAGCGTAGAAGCTTTTCACTAGCTAGGGTAGGTTCATGTTTGTAGATAGAGATCCGTTGCAATTTAACTATGTAAATAATACATACTACTACTGGAAGTTCCCATACTCTCACAACGCGAGCCTAATGAGACTGAATACTATGATGACATCTTTTATTGCGTTTTCTTCCTAAGGCAATCTTCACATTCTCGGCAAACCTCAACAAGTTACCCGTTGAACAAACCCTATGCCAGAGATTTTGTAATTTTTAAAAACAATATAAACTGTTATTCACAGTCTTTTATTCTTTGTTTCCTATCAGATGTAAACATGAGAGACAAAATTCTACTTCAAAATGTTAATTGTTTCGTGTCCTAGTCGAATTGTAAAGAACTACTGCACTCGGTATACCTTTAGTACCTTTTAAAAGGCACAGTTTAGACCTCATTAGACCATACTCAGTTGTTAAGTTAATGCCCTGTTAAGTAAAGCTTCAAAAGACAATTTCTGCTCCACCATGCTCTATCAATATCAAACTGCAATAATCGGATGTTACATTAAGTTGCACGGCTCCTGGAACGTTAAAATTATAACAGGCGATTTATTTCTGTCAAACAGTAATATAATAATTTTCTTGAAAGTTTATATGAATTGAAAAAAATATATTTTATTGCATAAAAATATGCATTAAATCGATTAACTCAATATCTAAGACGATGGGATATATGACGAAATCATAATCTGCAAGCTTTGCCGAGCTTCAAGAATGCAGTACTCATATTTGACATCCAGCTCCCGGTCTATTAGCTAATTTTACATCATACCAAAATAAACAATTATTGACAAATTGGGTACTTATGAAAAGAGTGTAAGTTAATAACTATGTTGTCTGATATGCTTATCATCTGTTACATTTCCTTCGTGGAACATACAATATTAAACGCCATGTTGACGTCAATGTTATTTTTAAGAAGGCATCATTGAATGCCTGATTAGGAAAAGTTTAGTGAAATTGGATATTAACCTGACTGAAGCATTATTATTAGGAGTTCCTAATGTTTTATTTTAATGATAAAAATAAAATATTTTGAATTTGAAGCACATGACATTTATTAAATAATTATCTTTATTAATATAAAAAAACATGTGTTACAAAGAAAGTTAAACTTAGCGGCTCGATTCTGTTGGAAATAACATGAATCTGAATAATTAATTAAAAAGTTTAAAAGATGCTATGAATTTATTCAAGTGTATTTTGTTGTTGTCAGGAACTGGAAATCATGTGGTGTATACTGAAATATGATAACCAGGCATACATGTTAAGAAAACAATATTTCATTACTTTTGTGCCATAGGATTGCGTTTGCCTAGAATAAAGAATATTATATATTAAAATATTTGACGAGGAGTCCCAAATAAAACCTAATGAATCTAAATACTTTGAAACCTTTATAACATCTATTACAAAATGACTTCACTTGATCGAACGCCGATTCAACCCACATTATTGAATTAAACAAATTACACAAACTTGAAACTTGCCCCAAGTCTGTGAAATGAATGTTCCAACAACGAAGGACTTATGGGGCATTTGAGGGAAATTAATTCTGAAGATAACTAAGAAATCAAAGGAGATGCAATTCTGAAATGTAACTTATAGAATGAAATAGAGCGTTACCAGTATAACAATGTTGTTATACAAGTGGTTTACGAAGAGTTTTTCCGATTAACTTCATGTTTGAAGGTATATACGATGTTTTTGATACCGTACATCATAAAAACTGTATAAATTTATTCACATTATTGATAATATCTTAGAATAGAATATTCGTTACTACTTCATATAGTTTTAATATAATTGCCCACATGTACTTTGTCGGTTCTTCAGATTCTTTATTTTTTAACTACCTTAATAGCTTTTTATAAACCTTTCACTTATTTTTTGGTTTTTCAAATAATAATAAATCCCAAGAAAAAGCACCAACTGTATGGCCTTGTGTTATGAATGACAATTAAGCGAACTGAGGGGGGAACCAAGAATAAACATACGTATATAAATACAAATACAAATTATTTATTATTGCGAACAAATTACTTTAAGCGTCTACATTGATTGCCAATGTGAGTCGGTATTTGTGGTTTATCGTTCCAGTTTAAGAAAGGTTACGTAGACTGCGGTTTAATAACGACGTGCTAATTATATTTTAATGTTTATTAACTTCTTTCATCTCTATTTTATATTCAAAGTTTTCAAGTTGTCTTTACTTTTTTTATTATGTAGGTTTTTAAGCGCCATTTTCATTCTGCATTTTATTAAATTTGTGAACAAATAAGTCTGTTTTACAAAACAGCTGTGTTTTAATTAACTGATAGAAAAGTATTGTTTGACAAAGGAGCTTGAAAAAAGCGAAAAACAAGAACGATAAATGTAGCAAAAAAATACATATTTGTTTACTCTCATATTTAGTTCAATTTGCACGAATTTGGATACGTGTTAACGAATAAGTCATCCATATGCAATGAATGCTTTTAAAGTTTTGCCTCAAAGACTTTTTAATCTGAAATCAGAGTAAACTGTCCCCATAAAAAAGTATTAACAACGTAGCTTAAAACTTGACTCCACAGAGCGTCTCGTAAAACATTAAAAAAGTACTAACTTTCCCAATATTAGGAATAATATTGTCCGACAATTTATCAATATCGGTACGTCTTGGTGAAGACTGCATTTTGACATGAAAAAAGTTCAACTTGTTGTCAAGTTTCAAGTTAAGTTGGGTTTTCTAAAGTATAGAGCGAATTATAGGAGAAATAAATAAACTTTTATTATTATTATAATTGCTGGCGTCTACTATTCCAAACAAAATATTCCTGAAGCTTTAAAAAGTGGAGTGAACAAGTATCTCTTGATTTTAATATACTTAATCTTCGTCATTATTTTACAGATTTAAAAGCAAAATATAAAAAAAATCATATCCTAAAAAATTCGATATTTTAAGCATTTTTATACAAGGTCTTACAAAGAGAGTCTAATTCAGCAGGCTCAATTCGGTACCTCTTCATGTTTTGGTAGACACAGAATCCATCACAAGTTTAAAACAGGTTGAATGTCCGTTTTATTTGTCGTGGGATTGTGAAATTATGTTTGAATGAAACCAGATATGTAAAATAAACGTGCAGGGATTTTAAAGTTGAAACAAAAAATACGTAGATTATTAAGATATATATTTATTGCGCTAACATTTTACAAAGTAAACAACACATTAATTATAGACAAGACAAGCCAAAAACTAAGATACACAGGTTGTAATTTATTTCTTGAACTAGGATCCAAGAATTAATATTGATTCAGTTTTTTACATTGGTTTAATCTTAGGTCTTGCTAACTTTTAGAATTTTAGAGGTATACTTTCATTTTTGTAAAATAATTAAACAATATCCGTAAATATAAAAAGTGCAATAAATCTATCCGAAACATTGAATCATATCAAATGAGCCTATACTTAAAGTAAAGAAACTGTCTTTATTAAATTAAACCCTTTTTATTAACTAATAAGATCCTTTACTTTTCATAGTGTTAACATACGCAATAGTTCGCAGATGAAATTTTAGAGTAAGGCAGCCTGCCCAATCTCGTCTCCGCTTCAGTGGACAAGGATTTGCAAACTTGGTTTAAAATTCATATATTACAATGCGAAGAGGCGAATCGGACAAACGGAGCGGGGAAACGGAGAGGAGAAACGAGCGCGGGTTAGGGTTGCAGCTGCAGTTTTTCGACGCGACTGACTAGTTTTTTTTAGACTACACAAGACTTTTTCGATAACATGTATGCTGCCAGTGAAATTTTACTCCACTTCACCACCCAGCTACCCGCCTATGGACAGACACAGTC
This sequence comes from Marasmarcha lunaedactyla, assembly GCA_923062675.1. Lineage (NCBI taxonomy): Eukaryota > Metazoa > Arthropoda > Insecta > Lepidoptera > Pterophoridae > Marasmarcha > Marasmarcha lunaedactyla. The sequence goes on from OV281344.1 coordinate 7,639,732, forward strand.
CGAAACTCCGCCCGCATTACTTTCTCGCTCCGATCTGCCACCTAGCTCCGCTCCAATGGACAGGCAGCCTAACCCAAATGAAATGCTAATAAGGGAGGAAATAATAAATGTAAGAATAAAAATAAACAATTGAGAATGAAAGTTGCTTAAGATTTATTTCGAAGAAAATATCTGAAGTAAGTTTGATAACATGTACAGATGTATGTTTGAGAAGGAAATTTATTTTAAAATGGAAGAAATAATTAAATGTTATATGTGATATCTTTGTGTGATAAAGCTATGGCAACAATTGTGTATTACAGTCATATAACAATAGAAAACTAGGTGAATTTATAAATTAGCCTAATTATCAATAGCATAGGAAGAAGCGTGGTAAACCGCTTGTAAATTTTTCATATAAATAAAGAAGAATTATTATTATACCTACCAGAATTTCTATCCACCTTGAAGTAGGGCTAAGATAACCTGGTCTCAACGTAGCGTGTTGCGTGATCCAGCTAGCCTGGTTAAAATTTATTTAATTCCCGTTTCACTCTATATTTTGTCGCATGCGGATTGTATAATAAACTGTTTTACAAAACACCTAGCTATTTATTTATTATTTCTGAATTTTTTTACTTCTTATTTTCGCGATGTCGGTTCGCCAGGTACTTTCCACACCAAGTTTCCCAGGATATCCACAAGTTTGAAAGAAGTTAATAACCATATTGTAGATTGTTTTTAGTTTGTTAGTGAGATTGCTTTATAGTTAACTATTTACATAGCAGTTTGTGGATTTACAAAACCAATTCCAATTAATTAAATTTTCTTTTTATAAATAAACTTTTCTATATCAATAAATATACTTATTGTAGAACAGCAGTTTTGGAAAATAAAGAGAAATAAATCCAAAAAAGAACATTTTGACTTTATTAACGCCCGAAAGTAAAATAGTAGTATAATAAGTTTTACTATCCATACATATACGTGTGTAAAATCATTATTTGAACATGTAGAGAATACACAAATTTAATAACTTCAAGTTAAATTAACATAATAACACTTGTGAAACTTTTTTTCGGAAAAACACAAGTAAAACAATTCAACAAACCACATAATAGAGAGAGGATATCATCCTCTCTCCTTTGTAGTAAATCGTAAAATAATTAGCAAAATTATAAAAATTTTTTGCTTAACTGCTACTTAAGGACAATTGTCATGAAAATGAACAAAATAATTTCCGAGCCATAACTATAAAGATAAGAAGAAAATCTAGTTAGCGGCTATTATAATCAACATATTTTTGATAACCTTTGAGTAGACACCTTCTCGGACATTAATCATTAAAACTTTACTTACACTTTGTTTTATAAAATTAGCTCCTTTGAAAACTTTACTAGCAACGCTCCTTTTTAAGATCAAACGATAAGTTAGTTTCCATTCTTCGTCCGAGTTAGTTTGTTGGGTACTTTACAAAGTCAATTGTTCGAATAAATCAAGATAGTAATTTAGTTTTTAAGGGCGTTTTCAGGATTTCCATTTAGTTTGCAAATGAAAGTTTTCTTGAGCTTCTAATAAGCAAAGAGTGGTTATTTTCAGCGTGGTGATCAGCAATTCAATTGGGTTGAAGAGTTTTATCAACGTTTAAATGTGATCAAAATTGTAAAAGTAGATACCTAATTGATAAATATGTGATCTTAGATGTAGTATAGATAAGGCATACTAGAGGTGTTCATATTTTAACCATCCTAATAACTACGTTAACGTAGGTGTGTTCTGTCAAAGGGCTGGAAAACCCAGTGAAATTACAGGAACAAAGGCAATTCCTTCCAAATCCAGCTAAAGTGGCAGCGCACCATTGACCGTTGATAATTCAATAACAATACAAATAATTAATAACAGCTAGGGCTAGTGACACCCATAGACACGAACACGAATGACATGAATGGCGGCTAGAAAAAAGGTAATGAAAACAACCAGCGATCAAACGCGATGAAACCTGTTAGACAATGAAAGTATCTTATTATCCTTTAACTTTTGATTTGCACATCACATAAAAAGTGGTGTTTTTATAAATCCATGATAAAATATTGACTCATAATAGAGAAGAAATGGGCAAATATGTATTTTATTTGTATTTTTATTGTAGCAATAGCAAAACATACTTGAATAGTAAAAATAATAAATCTCCGGGCAAACACACCAACTGTATGGCTACAGTTGATGTAGTTATCTAGGGATTAAGGAGTGAGGCCACCCAAAGTAAGCAGGCCTTTTGTTATGGCCGAGCATACAGCAAACTGGGGGGAAACCGATAATAAACAACATATGTAAATATCAACAACCATCGCCGAGAACAAACAACTGTACATCATACAAATGAATGCCCCAAACAGGACTCCAATCTGGGACAATCGGCGTATACACAGGTCAATAATTGTCCTGTGTATACTTATTATTATTATTCACTACACCTGCCGGATTTGCAGAAATTTCAACTGTCAACCTGTTACAACAGTACATGACCGACTGGCAGCGGAGGCTTGGTGAGTAATTTAAAAATAAAATAGGATTCGATTATTAAATCTACTCAGATAAAAAAACTGAAGTTTCTGTTTGTAATGTAAAAATTACAGCTTCAAAATCAATGCATGTCTATGTGGACACCATATTGATACCAAAACATAAATGTTTTGATTTTTTGTCTGTCTGTCAGTCTCTTTGTCAGTTTGTATTCGATAAACTTCGAAACGGCTGGACCGATTTTGATGTAAGTAACACTGGCTGATTGGTAATGTTATAAGGAGTAACATAAGCTACCTTAATTTTAGAAAAAAGTTATTAAAATAAAAACATAATTTAAATTATTAGCAAGCCGTAAGCATACCGCTCCCGGGAGTAACTCGGAATCCGCGTCTGATGCGTCATCGGCATGCGGCTCTCCTGAGCCCGCGTTTACCTTAGTTTCCAAACGCTCCTAGAAGGGTTCAAAGCATGTTGCGGTGTCTTCAACACCCAAACCCACCCCGGTGTCTTCTACACCCGCCCCCGCGCCGTTAATGTCACTCCAAGTGACCGCGACCCCGTCGGTTCCGTCGAAGCCAGCAACGCGCTGCGCTCCCGTCCCATCTAAACCTCAGCTCCCTCCCGAAAAAGCACGTTGGATCACGGTTTTTAGCTTGTACAAAAAGCACAAAATTAATTATGTTAAAGCGGCTAACGCAGGCAAATCCATTATCCAAGTCGTGACTATCGACGACTGCCGCACGTTCACTAGGCTTTTGTAAGTCAAACAAATCGCGTACCACACCTACGCCCTCCCGGAGGAGCGTAAGATTCGCGCAGTACTACAGGGCGTCCCGTTTGAACTCAGTAACGACGACATCCTTGAGGACCTTAAGTCCCACGGCTTCCCGGCTGAAGCCATGCACAAGATGCACTCCAATCGCGGTAGGCCTATCCCACTTGCGTTAGTCATCTTATCCAACACTTGGGAGTGTGACTCGAGTGGGACTCGAGGGAGATCTTCAGAGAGGCTCGCACAATCTGCTGACTCTCGAATATCTCCGTCGAGCATCCCAACAGTCGCGGGCACCCTGGGCAATGCCACCATTGCCAGCTTTACGACCACGCAGCGGCTAATTGCTCAGCTCCTCCCAGGTGCGTAAAGTGCTTAGATCCGCACATTAAGAAGGAGTACACACGTACTCCCGACTCCATTTCCCCCCTGCATGTATGCTGTGCGGCCAGTCCGGCCATACAGTCAACTACAGGGGTTGTCCGCGCGCTCCGCGCTCTTCTGTAAAGAAGGCCGCGCCTGTGTGCAGATTGGCTATAACTGGTCATCCGACCATCATCATAGCTTCAATCTACGTAGCTAGTGGCATCAGACCAATCTGCAGTGACTTTGAGGCCATTCTCGCCCTCGGCCATACACTCATTATGTTCGGAGATTTTAACTCCAAACATACTGACTGGAACATGCCTATCGACCAACAACAGTGGTATCGCACTCCTTAACATCACTCAGCAATACGACTAAGACGTAATCTCTCCCGTTACTTCCACTCAATATACCGACAACCCAAACCATTCTCCCGAGATCCTCGATTTTGTAATAGTAAAGCATATCAACCTTGATCTCAGGTCTATCAAACCGCTCGATGACCTAGGCTTTGATCACCGCCCCGTCTCCCTCGTGTTAGGATCGACTTACGATAACGTCACCCCTTCTAAGACCTTTACCAACTGGAAAGGCTTTAAAAATACGTTATTTTCAGCCTTGGAGTCCCCGAATTCTTCGCTCGCGATCTCGCCCGACCAATTAGATAGCCTAGTTAAAATAGACTCGTTAGTCTGTTAAGTTGTTCTGGGACGGCGAGGTTCAATGAGAATGACGATGGCAGAGGATGTTGTCTTTATTGTTGTAAGAATCACTTACGGCGAGGTGATGAGTATGAGGTGATTTTTTAAAGTATACCTTATCTCCCTTGTAAATGGAGGGCAGATCCTTAGCATGTTGATTGTAGTAAGCTGTGAGTATTTATAATTTTGTGTTCTTTTATTACTTATTTCATTAGACACTATTTTAGGTTTCATATTTTTATCATGTATGTATGGGCAACTTAGATCCAAGCGATCTGGAGACCATCTTTAGGAGTATTCCTATAATGAAATGAAATGAAATGAAATGAAATGAAATACTTATTTCTCAACATTGACAATTACTTGCTCTTATTGACGTCAAATAAAACATGTTACTACCACCAGTTCGAAAAACCTTCGTGAAGAAGAACTGGCAAGAAACTTCACGGGTATATTTTTTTCAAAATAAATTTACAGACTCTCTTTATGTCTTTACAAAACAATTCTTTTCTTCATCTGTTAGCTCGGCAAGTCTCCCTCCCCCCAAGTATCCAAACGACGAACACCCTCAAACGGCACCCGTTCACGAGTTAACGCGGGATCCAGCCATCGCCTTCCTCAACCATATTAGAGGGAAGTGAGCGACCCATCACCCGACTGCAACATAGCCAAGTATGTGTCTGTTCCATCAGCTAGACATTTCTTTAGAATGTTTTTAATTGTACCTATAGCTCTCTCAACCATACCGTTGGAGCGACTATGGTAAGGACTGGATGTAGTGTGGTCTATTTGCCATTGTGACACGAAGGACTTGAACTCATGTGAGTTGAAAGGTGGACCATTGTCAGACTGTACATTTCTTGGAATTCCATATCTGGAGAATATAAATTTGAGATTCTGTGTGATACTATAAGCTGTAGAATTATTTAAGGATGCTAATTCAACATATTTGGAATAATAGTCTACGACAATTAAGTATTTCTTTGAATTGAAGTCAAACAAATCTATACCAACTTTATACCATGGAATAGGCTTGATTTCATGAGGTTGAAGTGTTTCCTTACTATTATTTCTTCTATAAGTTAAGCAAATATGACAAGCATTAATGAAAGTTTCAATATTGGAATACATGTTTGGCCAATAGACTGAGTTTCTAGCTAAGTTTTGACAACTTTTAATTCCTTGGTGACCTTCATGTCTTAAGATGCCATTTCTCAATGAAACGGGGACTACAATGCTGTTGTTTTTTAATACAAGACCATCAATAATATGAAGTTCATTATTTATAGGAAAATAGGGTCTTATATTATGTGGCAGTGATTTTTTATGTTTGGGCCAACCATTTTTACATAGATTAATGATAGTGAGTAAATCTATATCTTTTTGAGTCTGATTTTGAAATTCTTTTAGCTTATTCTGACTAATTGACAATGATTTTATGACAAGGTTCACATGCTGGTCAATATCTGCATCTAAATCTGTAAGAGACTGTTCTGGCAATGCACATCTGGACAAAGTGTCTGCTACATACAGATATTTGCCTGGTTTGTATATAACATCAAGGTCATAAGGCTGCGACGACAAACTACCTGTGAAAATGGACACGCAACCAGAAATTAAGGAAGCTGAAAGCACTAAGCCTGCACCGGTCCGGAAGGAGAAAAAGAAGGTGTTTACGAAGCGCTCAGTTGGATCTGAGAATGTCGTTGGACCACCCCTGCCTCCGAGAGACCCGAACGCAACGGGCCCAAAACCAACGCGTCCTTCAACTACTGCGAGTAAACCCAAAAATGAATCTATGTTTTCGGACATAAATATGATGGGTATTCCTGGTGTAGCACCCTATCGCCAAACCAATGAATTTGCAATTACAGCCGAGGGATTCATTTCTTTGTGCGAGAAGGAGTATGATGTCATTGCGACGAATCAGCCCTACTTCGCGAAGACCGTATCTATGGCAGCCTGGGTCTACTACTGCGTTATGTGCTTATATGCACGTCTAATTTCACTGAAACCAGAAGAAGATTCTTCTATGTACGATGAAGATTCCTGCGCTGGCCAGATCTTATCTGGCAACCACACACTTCCCGCGCATATTGAGGCTTACATTAAGGCACTAGGTCATGTAGTGGATAGTTCGTCTATTCGCTATAGATTAGTCATGCCTGCATTGGCCTACTGTTGGCAGGACTTCACCACTGAATGTTGAAAGTGTGTGTGTGCTTTTAGTTATATGTGAAAGTGGTAATTTTGAATTTTTAAATGTCTTAAATGAAAGTATATTTGTGTCTGCACCAGTGTCAAGTAATAATATTGTATCACTATTGTTTATGTTTGCCTTGAGAACATAAAGATTAGAAGTGATTAAGGATAAATATAAAGAGCCTAAGTACAAGTTATCACTATGTAGTATATTAGAATTGTCTTTGACATCAACTTGACTAATTTTATACCTGCAAACTGCTGCAAAGTGGTTCTTTTTTCTACAGTTTCGACATGTTACTCCTAATGCTGGGCATCATACTGTGTGAACTTGTCCACACTTTGGGCACTGATTCCTGCTGCGACTCGACGACTGAGGACGATGACTTCTGTTTGCTGGACGATTTAGACTTGATTGACAGCTTCGGTTCAATGGACGGCTTCTTCCTTCTGGACGGCTTCGGGCTGAATCATTTATATTGTGTACCTCTTGTACATTATCTGGTCGTGACTGTGACAAGGCTTCAAAGTGTATTTTCGTATTCCGGATGGTTTTAGCCAGATTGACGGCATCATCAAAAGTTTTAGGCTTTTCTATGAGAATTATTTCCTTCATGTAGTCGTTTGCCAGGTTCCAGGAAAATATGCCCTTCAGAACATCGTCTGCAATTGCACATTGGAGACTTATATTTTTCAGATCTGTTGCGTATACCTCAATTTCTTCGTATTGACTTTGTTTTCGATTGAATAGTTTATGCCTTTCGACAGATATACAGGTTCTAGGCAAGAAATAGTCCAAATCTTTTGATTAAGTTTTTATAGGTGATTTTATTCATGTCAATTTCGAATGAGCAAAAGATTGGTAAGGCTTCTGGCCCAATCGAGTTCAATAATATGGCGACTTTTCGTTGATCAGATTCTTGATCTAAATCATTCGCTGTCATGTATATTTTGAAAGACAGTTCGAAGGTTTTCCACGCTAATGGCATATTAGTGGAACGAAGATCCAGTTGAAAATTAAATAGGGGCAGGGTGTCCTTAATTTTCTCCGCCATTGTGTATGAAAGGAATGTTTTCTTGGACTAACCTTCTTTGTTTCACCAAAATCTTGCCTGGAAATAATGGCATCCCACTTCTGACACCATGTTACGTTGTTGTGGGATGGCGAGGTTCAATGAGAACGACGATGGCAGAGGATGTTGTCTTTATTGTTGTAAGAATCACATACGGCGACACGATACAACAATTCATTACATAAAGGTTATACATTGACAGTAGTGATTGACAGAATGAACGACTGATCGAGTACAGACTATATAACAAGTCAATTCTCTCACTGATGCTATCAACTCAGCCATCAGTGTTAACAAAAAGTTTGCTAAGCAAGGCAAACCCTTGTTTCCCTTTAGCCGTTAGCAATCTTATTAAAGCTAAAAACGCGGCTCTCCGGAGAGCCAAGCTCTATCCCACGCCCGCCTATAGATAAGCTGCGAACCAGCTACAACGTTAAGTTAGGTCTTACCTCGCGGAACTCGGAGATGCTCAGATGAACGATCTCATGGGGAATATCTCCCTGTCCCACCAAGAGTACTATAGTATGGCCCGAGCCTAACGCGTAGACGCCGCCTCTAACCTTCCTCCTCTCACTCGTCCCGATGGCACTGCTGCCTTCGAATTCGATGAGAAAGCCGAATGCTTTGCTGACAGCATTGCCTCACAATGCTCGCCCAGCACGCAACCCGCGGATCCTTCCCACATGCAGGTGGTGGAGGACGAAGTCCTGCGCAGGGACTCTCTCCCCATCACCGCCGACCCAGTCACAGTCTTTGATGATAAAATCACGCTTCTCATTAGAATTCAAAAGTCCAAAAAGGTGCGGATGGAATTTCCAACCAGTCAAACAAATCGCGTACCGTTACGTACTTTAACAAGGTAAGCACCTGCCTCAACAGGTGCTTACCTTGCTTACTATAATTTTTAATGCCTGCTTAGACCTTACTACTTTCCAAAAGCTTGGAAAGAAGCGACAGTCAAAGGCATTGCCAAGCCGGGTAAACCTCTGAATATCCCGGTTAATCACAGATCCATCAAGTGTAAACTTCTCGAGAGAGTCATACTCTCTCGACTGCGGAACCATCCGTTTCCAACGGTTGGCAATCCCTTCATTATTCCCCATCAGTTCGGCTTTCACGCTAAACACTTCTGCCCTCAGAAATTCCATCGCATCATCGAAAACATACTCGACGGCTTCTATCCATGGCGTCTTAAAACATTCGCAGTTTTCTTTGACGTAGACGATAAAGTCTGGCACAGCATTCTCGTCTATAAAGTCTACAAAATAGGCATACTGGATCGCCTAGTTAGGATAATCGCGTTGTTTCTCAAAGATCGTACATTTTGCTTCAAACATGAAGGCACGCTTTCCGCGCCTCGTGCCATAAAGGCTGGAGTCCCTCAAGGCTCAGTCCTCGCCCTTCTATTGTACACCGTGTACACAAACGACATTCCCATTCCACCGAAAAGCGTCGAACTCGACCTCTTTGCCGACGACACCGCCCTTTACACCAAAGGCGTCAGTGTCCCGGGTCTCATCACCAACGCCAACGCCCTCGGTGCATGACTTCAAAAATGGCGTATCGACGTGAACCCAGATAAGAGTTCTGCGGTTTACTCCGACTGCAAACACCGTCTTATCGCCGACAATCTCCATACTCCCATCCCCTGGAAGCACGGTACTAAATACTTAGGCGTCACCTTAGACCAGACGCTTTCTTTCAAGCCACATGTCGAAAGAGTTACGAAACTCGCCCATTTTCACTAAGGCCGCCTATACAGTATGTTAGGTAGAAAAAGTAAAATGTCTTTTAGAAACAAACGTAAACTTTACAAGGTCTGCGTTAGACCCGTCTTGACATATGCCTCGCCAGTCTTTGCCCACGCCAAACCCTCCGTCCTGCACAAACTGCAGGTAGTTCAAAATCTCTTCTGCCGCAGGACCACAAACGCACCGTGGTACGTGCGCAACGCGGACCTGCACAGAGATCTTGAACTACCTACTGTGCAACAGCACCTCAAAACACTCTCGGAAGCGTTCTTCAAACGCTGCGACACCCACCCCAATCCTCTAGTTCGAGATTCAATCTCGTTTACTACCCCTGTTGTAGATTCGCAGTACAAAGTCACTAGACCGAGAAACGCGCAAACGAACGAAGCCACGCAACTATTACTAGATTCCGAAGCCCTTCAGGCCGCAACTTCTAATACTAATTTCAATTCAAATTAATTCAATTTTTATTTTCATTTTGAGCACCTTCGCGCTATGTATTCATCTCCAGTGCTTTGAGCACTTTCTGTGCTATGTAATTCCCAGCGTGTGACCCTTCTGGGCCCCGCTAGCGCGGCCTCTTTCTCCATTTACTGGTCGTCGCTCAGATGAAGGCTGTGTCAGGGCTTACGCTGCGGCCGGTTTCGATCGGCTGCAAGTAAGTCGGTGTCTTGCACAGCAACAACAGAGCTGAGCTTACCGCGGTCGATTAAATTCGATAGTGGTTCGCGAGGCTCGGGCTGTTTTTCTGGCTGCGTACTTGTGTACTCGCTCTGCGGCCGGCCCCGGCCGGTCGTAACGTAGTCAATCACGCACTCTGTGCACCCCTCGCATTAAAAACCTCACCTCGGTAAGTGCAGCAACAACAGGGTTGAGCTTACCGCGGTCGATTAAATTCGATAGTGGTTCGCAAGACTCGGGCTGTCCTTCTGGCCGCGTACTTGACGCTTGGCGCCTGTACGTAGTCAGAGACTCGCTCTGCGGCCGGCTCCGGCCGGTCGTAACGTAGTCAATCCCGCACTTTCAGTGCAACCCAACTTCGTCAGGTCTACGGCCGGTTTTTGTTGTCAATTTATTGACGACACACTCCGTAGTAGACTCGCGTTTGATCAGGTGGATACTTAACGGTGACAACTAAGCCTGATAGCGTTGCCCCGGTGCGCTTCCAAGGCCCTTCAGGCCAAGGAGAAACCGGCTGACCCGATCCCATTGCACTTGGGCCTTTCCCAGGGCGACGGTACAGTGCTGTCCGAATTAGGGGCACCACTTCGCGTCGTCCCCAGCCCCCCTACCGCGGGTAGGGAGGTTTAGGTGCTAGGTTTGCTAGGGAACCTAGGCATTCTTATATATTTATATAATTTATATTATAGGACCAAGCCCTCCAATGGACCAGCAAAGCTTGGTAAACTTTGCTAGGTCGTTCGCCCAGGCGCTCGTTGCGTCCGGCGTCACCATTTCCAATGACTCATTAACGCAGGCCTTACAGGCATTAACCGCGTCCCCGGCCCCTCAGGCCTCAAACCCGGCCCCTCAGGCCTCAACCCCGGCTCCTCAGGCCTCCAACGTCCAGACCCCTCAGGTCTTCAGCTCTCCCGCGTCTCCCGCCTCGTCCGAGATGGACTGCGAATCGGTCGCATCCTCTCACGCGTCGCGTCGTAAGCGTACCGGTCCCGGGAGCGACTCCGAACCCGCGTCTGATACGTCGTCAGATGCCGTCACCTTAACCGGCTCTCCTGAGCCCGCGTTTCAACTTGTCGCCAAGCGCTCCAAGAAGCGCTCGAAGAAAGCTTCGGTATCATCAATACCCGAGCCCTCCCCGGTGTCTTCAACACCAGCCCCCGCGCCGTTAAAATCGCTCGTAGTAACCGCGTCTCCGTCGGTCCCATCGAAGCCAGCGACGCGCTGCGCTCCCGTCCCGCCGAAGCCTCAGCTCCCTCCGCCCGTATTCCTCCGTGAAAAAGCGCGCTGGACCGCGGTCTCTAACTTGTGCAAAGAGCACAAAATTTATTACTTAAAAGCCGCCAACGCTGGCAATCTACAATCAAAATTCAGGTAGCGACCGTCGACGACTTCCGGTCTTTCACTAGGCTTCTGTCGATCAATCGATTTGATATCACACCTAAGCCCTCTCGGAGGAGCGTAAGATCCGCACAGTACTACGGGGCGTCCCGTTCGAACTCAGTAACGTAGACATTCTCGAGGACCTTAAGTCTCAGGGTTTCCCGGCCATAGCAGTGCACAAGATGCCCTCCAACCGCGGAAGGCGTTTTCCCTTAGCTCTAGTAATCCTTACCAACACTCCCAACTCGAAGGAGATTTTCAGAGAGGCTCGCACAATTTGCGGACTCTCGAACATCTCCGTCGAGCGTCCCAACCCCCGCGGTCACCCTGGGCAGTGCCACCACTGCCAGCTATATGGCCACGCAGCGGCCAACTGTTCAGCTCCCCCCAGGTGCGTAAAGTGCCTGGATCCTTTCATCACTAATCATCGCACTCCCGAATCCACTTCCCCCCCTGCCTGTGTGCTGTGCGGCCAGTCCGGCCATACAGCTAACTACAGGGGTTGCCCGCGCGCTTCGCGCGCCACGGCCAAGAGGGTCGCGCCTAAACCGGCGCCGCCGCTCACTCCCGCTTACTTCCCGCCGCTGCGCAACCGGGGTCCCCCGGAAGCAAAGCCCTTTCAGCCGACGCCTACTCCGGCTCTGTCTTGAAGGCAGCGTCTGGCCGTCCTGCCTGCACCTTCCCGACCCATCCCGGCTCCCGTAGCTTCCGTAGGGCCACGTCCCGCTTTGTCATCTTCACCTCAGTCGTCGTTGGCTGAGGATATGAAGACACAAACTGGAAAGGCTTTAAAAATACGTTAGTTTCAGCCTTAGAGGCCCCTAACTCTCCGCTCGCGATTTCACCTGACCAATTAGATAGCCCGATTAAAATAGATTCAGTAGTCAATACTCTCACTGATGCTATCAACTCAGCCATCAGCGACAACTAAAAGGTTGCTAAGCAAGGCAAACCCGCGCTTCCCTTAGCCGTTAGCAATCTCATTAAAGCTAAGAACGCAGCTCTCCGGAGAGCCAAGAAATATCCCACGCCCGCATATAGAACAGCTGCGAATCAGCTTCAACGTTAAGTTAGGTCTTGCCTCGCGGAACTCCGAGACACTCAGTTTAACGATCTCATGGAGAATATCTCCCCGTCCCACAAAGCGTATTATCGAATGGCCCGAGCCTTACGCGTAGACTCCGCCTCTCACGTTCCTCCTCTCACTCGTCCCGACGGCACTATTGCCTTCGAAGTCGAAGAGAAAGCCGAATGCTTCGCCGACAGCATAGCGGCACAATGTTCGCCCAGCACGCAACCCGCGGATCCCTTCCACATCCAGGCGGGTGAGGACGAAGTTCTCTGCAGAGAATCTCTCCCTATCACCGACGACCCCGTCACAGTCGCTAATGATGAAATCTTGCTTCTCATTAGAAAGCAAAAGTCCAAAAAGGCTCCGGGTGCGGATGGAATTTCCAACCACGCACTTAAGCACCTGCCACAGCAGGTGCTTACTTTGTTAGCTATCATCTTCAATGCCTGCTTCGACCATAGCTACTTTCCAAAAGCCTGGAAAGAAGCGACAGTTATAGGCATTCCCAAGCCGGGTAAACCTCTGAAAATCCCGGCTAATCACAGACCCATCAGCCTCCTCAAGGCAATGTCATACTCTCTTGAATGCGGAACCATCTGTTTCCAACGGATGGCGACCCTCTCATTATTCCCCACCAGTTCGGCTTTCGCGCTAAGCACTCCTGCCCTCAGCAAGTCTATCGAATCGTCGAGTACATACTCGAAAGATTCTATCCGCATCGTAAAAAAACAATCGCGGTTCTCTTTGACGTAGCCAAGGCATTCGACAAAGTCTGGCACAGCGGTCTCGTTTTTAAACTCTATAAAATAGGCTTACCGGTTCGCCTAGTCAGATTAATCGCGTCGTTTCTTAAAGACCGTACGTTTCGATTCAAACATGAAGACACGCTCTCCGCACCTCGTCTCATAAAGGCTGGAGTCCCGCAAGGCTTAGTCCTCGCCCCTTTGCTGTACACCGTGTACACTAACGACATCCCCATCCCGCCGAAAGGCGTCGAACTCGCCCTCTTTGCAGACGATACCGCCCTTTACACTAAAGGTCAAAGGATCCCGTATAACATCACCAGACTCCAAAAGGCCGTAAACGCCCTCGGTGTTTGGTTTTAAAAATGGCGTATCGATGTCAACCCAGAAATTTCGACCAATTCGACCACAAACGTCGTAATCGCTACAACGATCCTCACATTCGAATGTTAGGTATTCCCATCCCCTGGAAGCGCAGTATCAAATACTTAGGCGTCACCTTAGATCAGACGCTTTCTTTCCAGCTACACGTCGATAGAGTAACGAAACTCGCGCGTTTCTACTTAAGCCGCCTAAATAGTATGATAGGTAGAAAAAGTAAAATGTCCTTTAGAAATAAACGTACGCTTTATAAGGTCTGCATTAGACCTGTCATGTCGTATGCTTCGCCAGTCTTTGCCCACGCCAATCCCTCCGTCCTGTATGAGCTGCAGGTGGTTCAAAATCTCTTCTGCCGCAGGGCCACAAACGCACCTTGGTACGTGCGCAACGCGGACCTGCACAGAGATCTTGAACTACCTACAGTGCAACAGCTCCTCAAAACACTCTCAGAATCGTTCTTCAAACGCGCCGAATCCCATCCCAATCATCTTGTTCGAGATTCAGTCTCATATACTGCTCCTGTGTTAGATTCGAAATTCAAAGTCGCTAGGCCGAGAAACGCGCACACTGGCGAACCCATGCAGTTAACTTTAGCTCTTGAGGCCCTTCAGGCCGCAAATCCTAATTCTAACGTAAATTCTAATTCTAACGTAAATCCGAATTAATGCAATTTTATTTTTCATTTTTAATTTTTTTATTTACTTTTCATTTTTGAGCACCGTCAGTGCTATGTAAATCTCAGCGGGTGACCCCTTAAGGGCCCCGCTAGCGCGGCCTCTTTCTCCAATTGGCCGTCGCTCAGATGAAGGCTGAGTGGCAAAAATGCACGAGCCGACAGGGGGTTTTTTAGTGGGTATGGTTCTGGTAGGCGTCGGGACGAGTCCCACATAACTTCGATCGCGCGCGCGGAGTATGCGTCAGAGCATTTTTTATGTTCTCCTGCCCTTCCCGTGGAGGGGAACCAAAAAAAAAAATGAAGGCTGTGAGGCAAAAAATTGCACGAGATATTCGGGGGGTTTTTTAGCGGAGCGAGTCCGAAATAACCTCGATGACGTGCGCGGGGTATGCGTCAGAGCATTTTTTTCCTCCTGCCCTCTCCGTGGAGGGAAAAAAACATATGCAGCACACAGTACTGTGCACTAAATCTCTGACACCACAAGAGCTACGAGTCTGAAATTTTTCATAGGTCTTTTTGGCAAAATGACGTTGTTTACGCCATGATCTTTCAAAATTCGACTTCTAAATGGATAAAAATAAAGATGATTTTAAATTATATGACATTAAAGTTTGAGTTTAATTTTACGTTCGACTACTGCGTTACGTACGTACCTGCTGCGTTGATAGAAAGTATCTCGAATTAGGTATTGCACTGGTGGTTCGTATCTTATCACACGAATATTCTGCCATTTTAGTATTTTTGATCTCGACAAATAAGTTAGTAAAGGTTTCATACAATTTCATTTCTTACATAACAGGAATATAATTTAAATCAACAGTTATATGTTGCAAACCATATGATTAAGCAAAATTACAACAGGATTTACGTGTACTATAGGACTTTCGAAACATGAGCTTTCATTGATATTTACTGAAGAAACTATACTAACTATATCGCTTAATGTTATGCTGACTAAGTAACTAAGTTAAATATAATTTTTTTGTTAATCGAAATGAAAAAGGTTTAACAAGTTTGTTGTTTTTTGCACCAGCCGTATGTTTCCTTATTACCTTACAAGCAGCCTGCCACTATTACAATTACACAATTTTTTTTTGGCCGCCTAAGCAGCTCCCTCCTAGGAGAGGAAGGTGGAAGATGCGTCATGCATACTTTCGCAGCCGTCTGCGGGGTGATGTGGGACTCACTAGAGTGACACCTACCCACTAAAAATCACCTTGATGGCTGTAGGAAGATTTTTCCGTTAGCCTTCATTGGAAGCGACACCTGATTAGGGAAGGGGGTGCGCAGGCGGGAACCAGCTAACGGGTCATCCGCCGGTTCTTAAAGTTGCACTGAAGGTGCTCAAAGGGACATAAGGTAGGGCCGGTCTGGGCAGCCTGTCCATTTAAATGAGCCTTTAATGAAATAAGGGCCGACAGCGGGGTGCACTCTCCAGTTTTCTGAAGCAGGCTTGGGCTGTTTGGGTTTCAACTGTGAAAAGTTAGCCGGAGTATAAATTACACAAAAAATCAACATCAATAAATAAGGTTGTCACGAAAAGTCTACCACTTTCAAAAACCCTTTTTAAGATACTGTCGTGGATGTTTATGAAATCGGCTATTAATAATAAGTCTTTACCTATGAAACTGCCGTTTTGCCGTACTGGCCATATCAAATGAAAATATTTTTTTTCTTGACTGATAATTCTAATTTCAAATTAATTTTATTTGACAAACATGGAATTCTTTTTCTAAAATCGTCATTTGTTTAATAGTTAGTGTTTTGTTTTCAACGCATTCGAACATTTTTCGTCATCATGGATAAGTTAAAAATTCGAGTAATTCTGGAGTATGAGTACCGTCGTGGCAGCAAAGCGGCACAAGCGGCACGCAACATCAGCGACGTTTACGGAGCGAACACTACAAACGAACGCACCACCCGTTATTGGTTTACTCGCTTCCGTTCTGGAAATTTTGACCTAAAAAATGAACCCCGTGGTCGTCCGAAAACTTTGGTCGACAATGACGAATTAAAGGCAATTGTGGAAGCTGATGAAACTCAATCCACGGCTGAATTAGCAGCAGCTTTCGACGTTAGCATCAAAACAATATTGGTCCATTTGCGTCAAATTGGCAAGGTAAAAAAGCTTGACAAATGGGTACCCCACGAACTCAATGACCACCAGCGCGAAGTACGCGTGGAGACGTGCCTTGCACTGCTTAGCAGACATACAAATGAAGGAATTCTGAACCGCATTGTTACTTGTGACGAGAAATGGATCCTGTTTGACAATCGTAAGCGCTCAACAAGTTGGTTGGACCCTGGTTCAGCACCCAAACAATGCTCTAAACGAAAACTTACCCCTAGAAAAGTGATGGTCACTGTTTGGTGGTCTAACGCGGGTGTAATTCATCACAGCTTCTTGCCAAACGGGACAAGCATTACTGCAGATGTGTACTGTGAAGAACTGAACACAATGATGGAGAAGCTCGCACGTCTCCAACCAGCTTTGGTCAATCGTTCGGCTCCACTGCTCCTGCACGACAACGCGCGACCTCATACTGCACAGCAGACGGTCTCCAAGCTACAAGAGTTGGGGTTGGAAGTTCTCCGTCATCCGCCGTACTCACCAGACCTTGCGCCTACAGACTTCTACTTTTTCCAGAATTTGGATAACTTCTTGGCGGGAAAAAAATTCAATACCCGAGATGCAGTACAAAATGCCTTTGAAGAATTTGTTGCCTCCCGTCCAGCTGATTTCTTCAAGAAAGGCATCAATAAGCTACCAATGCGTTGGCAAAGATGCATTAATTGCATGGGTGATTATTTTGATTAATAGAAATAAAAAAATTACGCTTCATTTATTTCGTGAAAAACGGCAATTTCATAGGTAAAGAATAGTGATACTAAAAAAAACTCTCTTCTGAAAATAATCTTGTATGTATCTAAACTAGATGATTTTTCCTGAATAAAAACTATAAGAAAAAGTGCAGAAGAGGACTTCCTAAAGATAAACCGTAGTTTTTTTCTGATCTCATAATTGTCAAGCAGTCGCATTGCTTCATATTATGTCTGATGATAACCAAATTAAAGTATCTTGAGGACTATTTTATTGTTTTTTATTTTTCTTACGTTGAGAGGAATCATTAACTAAAAATAACTTTCAATATTAAAGTTAAAGGTAACAGGTAGGGCAAACGGTTATAAAAGGTAAATTGGTAAATTATTGTTTTTAAATGTATAAGTATTATTAGAAGTTAATGAATTGAAAATAATTTAAAGCTTAGTGTTAAGCATAAACACACTAGACTTTTTGGACGTCATTAAAGGAGTTCAATATTTATTGGTCAATTAAGTAAGATATCTGCGATCTTTTCCTTTTATGGAAGTCAGCGATGCCTCTGTTCTACATTTTATTTAACGTTTTTAGATAATCAGTTATATACAACAAATTGAGAGGATATGGTTTATTTTTTCATTACAATTCTGCCTCAGAATAGTGAATGAAATTCAAAATAATGTGAAAAGCAGAGACATAAGTTAAAAAAAGAAATTCAAGGCATAGCCAATTATTAATGACCAATTTTTGGATAAGAAGCTTTATCATATGTTTAAGTTGATTAACCACGATTAAGCAATCACTTACATTTTTTCATAGGGGCACGTTCCCTTTTTGTTGTTTAGAGGTTCATTCTACTTATTTGCCTATACTACTATTTTTCCTTTTTCTAAGATTACCTAAATTAACCTCATTGTTTATATGTATAGCAAAATAATAAGTGCATCGCACACGCACATTTGACGATTTAGAAAGTACCTGTCTACGTCAATTGGTATGAAATTGACAGTCAGTTTTGACATACATAGTTTTTAAAATTTTTGTAAGTATGTTCATGTTCCAGAAAATGATAGAAATCAATCAATTTCATACCGACAGTCGCACCGTCACTGTCAATGTGACGTTGATATATGTGTTCTAAATGATAATCAACATGAAAAATATTAATGTCAGGACATTTTAAGATACAAACTAGTTACTCGATTTTTGGATCGTTGGGGTATGTTAATTTTATGCTGAAGGAATATTCATTGCATTACGCATTTAAAAGCATTTTAAAAATACAATCAGAAATATTTTTTAATATACTGACACATTGACCCTTCACTTATTTTACGCAGCTGAAGCCTCGAGATAAAGCAAGTTATTTAATAAAGTCAAAATAAATTTACTGTGCATATTTCGATTTCGAAAGAAAATTTTATTGTAAATATTAAAACTTGTTCCGCCAAAAAGGATAATAAGACTTTTCTCGAAAGTGCATAACCAATAAGGTTTCCAAAAAAACAAAAATTATAAAAACTCTTCTCGTTCATAATGTGAGTATAACTAAATAGTCATTTTTTGAACTATAAATAAAGCAGATGCATTTTGTATTAACATGTATACCTTAGAATGTATACCTACACAGTATTCATCTACACTATTGTGCCTTCTTCTCTGATCTTTATGACTAAGTCTTTACTGATTTTGGTTGTCTCCTATAGTTGAGTAAGGGCTGATTTTTCAATGCTCCGACAACTTTTATCAGTAGAATATTTTCTATAGAAAGTGTCAAAGTCATTCTCCAGATAATTTTATAGCTGACGATTGAAAAATCAATTCGAAATACACCAGCCTTATTTTGGTTCGATGTTATTAATACTAAAGTCACAATTAATGCAACCAAGAAAGGTAAATAAACAATTGATAAATTATTCAGAATTACACAATGTAGTTGTTATTTATTCTCGATTGTCATGGTTGTTCTATTTATGGCACCAAATGTAAATACTATTAAAGTTGGCTCAGCTGATTTCGATAGTTTTGACGTAATTAAAGTGATACACTTACAAAAAAAAAATAAGATAGGAAGGCATTTGTGATTTCTACTTACTAGTTGTACTATTGGTAAATATTTTAAAACTTTAATATTTTTCTTTTAATTAACAGACACACAAAAAGTAACCTGACTTAAAAAGTTACGTCACAGGTATCTCTGTCATCTCGTAAATTTCTAGTACATTTTTAATGGCTTGTTTTGGAATACATCTTTGTAAGTTTCGCGTTGGGCGCTATTGCTGAAAACGTTATCTAGTGGAAAATATTAAGTTGAATCAATTACTCTTCAAAGAACTAGTTCAACATTTTATTAGATTTCTTCCTCTTGTGACCAAAAAAACATCATTATTAGAAAAATCAACCTGAAGAACTTTAAAAAGATAATATTTTTTTTTTTCATTAGAAATCAATAATATAATTATTATCAATGATCTGTTATAGCCAGAACTGTCAATTTGACAACTAGAAAACGATGGTCAATTTAGATAGAACCATGCCTTGTTAGTTTCAATAAGTCTGGTTTCAAAACGCCTTGCATCATCAGATTAAAATATTCCCGTAACAAAGCTGAAGCGACTTGTTAAACTGAACTACAAGCCTTTTCCTCGGTTGCACTCGTACCCCAGTCCTAATTTTTGCGATTAAAGTTACTCTGTGCCATAGCTGTTTCTTTTATAAATTTCAAAGTTTTTGATTTCTTCGATTCAAAATTGCAAATTCAGATGTTTGTTAAATGTATTTCAATTACAGCTTTTTTTCAATTGTAAAACAAACAGTATTAGAAAGGTTTGTTCATTGTTGCCATGTGGGAAATTGATTTGATATTGTTAATAATATAAAATTGAGCTAAATGTATGGAATGTTCTAGGCGAGTTTTCCCCAGGAAAATAACCTTACATTGAAATCCAGGATAGATTCTGCACGGTGGCTACGCGGCTATTACTCATAAGCTTTTTTAATGAGAAGAAAGGAATTATGAGACAAAAATTACGAGAATGCAAGAGGTAGAAGATTGATTTTGGTTCACACTTAAAAAAATAGCACTATGCGAGCTGATTTAACATTTTGTAAGTGAGCATTAACAAACAAACCTACGTATTTAACTATACTACTTTTATAGATATATAACTACTATACTTACCCGTATTAATATTGTTAGATAAAACGAACTCAATGCGCACTAACTAGAAATTGATTACGATATGATATGTATTTGAATGGATATCGGTAAAAATACTAATTAACTCGATCTTGCTCCAAATCAGCTAAGCAGCTTATTCAATTATCTGATTCCAATGACATAGAGGCAGCATAAGACTTATGAACAAAAGTACCGATTTTTGATATCATCTTAGAAATCTATAATCCCAAAACAAGTATTATAATCAGTACTCACTTCTAAGAGCAATAAAAATTTTTTGAATTTCTGTTGTCCATATCACAACGTAAAGAAACAAAAGTTTTATAGACAGATCTAAATTTTTTTTCCTATTGAAATAGCTGTTGCCATAATAATTATGTAAGAGTTTTTTTTAACATTGAATCCGTCCAAAGACTTAATTTAACTTTCCTACAGGTGGGTCCTAAATTATCTGCTTCACTTGTACGCAGATGAATGAATACCCTGCTATCTGCTCAAAAGTGAATAGTTTGTTTACAATCACAAAAATGTAAAGCTGCGGAGCAGCTCTGTCTGGTTAGCGCGAGAGAACCGCAAGCGGGGTGATTCTTCGCATTTTCCTACAGATAACCTCATAGTACTACTACACATAGACATTGATTAAAGTAATAAAGCAGATAGGTGACAAATGCCTTACTCACGGAACTCATACATTTTGTCCCTCTCACATTATTCAACTAAGACACAATCCAACTTTCACTACACAATAACCGAGGCGAAACGACACGATATCCGTTTTGTTCGTGCGCCTGGTCACCGCATTTTTCTGTCTCTTTCTAATTTAAAGTTGTCATGTTAAGTTTAATGAATCTAATGTACTTGAGTTAGTATGAGTAATAGATCCATTAATCAAGTACGACCTGTAAGAACATCACTCCTCATCCACTTTTTTAATTCGATCAAAGCGCTTTCTGTGGGCTAGTCGGTGACTGGCTGGCTTCTAGACATTGAGTACTTGGTTCCTTATATTTATCGTACATTATGTCGTCAGCTCTACCGGTAAAAATAAATCCATATAGCTAAGAAGTAATTTCCAAAGTGGGTGTGGTAGACTATGATTTCTAGAAACCTCCACTCTTTAGTTGCTTCTGAATGAAGGATAAACATTGTATTTGATGCATCTAAATTATGGAAGAATTAAGAGCATATATTTTTATCGCGATAAATCTACATGTGCTCAGTAAAAAAATGTATAATATGGCGTTCGCATGGCTATTCGCATTAAAATTCAACTAAGTAACTAAGCAGTGGATACATTTCTATTGTCTCTTACAACACAGAATGCCATGTAAGTAACACGGAAAAGTTACTAAGTTATGTTATTTGACACAAGAAACTAAAAATAGACTCGTTCAATCAAGTATATTTATCTCAAGGCTCGAACAGTCATACAAAAGACATTTTCTATAAATATCTTATTGAATAAATTTCGATATTAAAGTAACCTCGGATTTGTGGTACACTACAAGTTTATAGATTCTTTGTCAAGGTGTCAGAGATAAAAATTAATCGCTTTTAATTGATTATTTAATGAACTAAAACGTGACGAAAAAAAGTAGTCAACAGTTTGTTTTCAAACTCGTACTATGAGTGTTTCTAAATAAGGCTATCCTTCTGAAATCTGGATCCCGAAAAAAAGGAATCATAACTTTTGTTTTTGTGGAACGACGACGGCATTTGTTTGTGGTTAATAATCTTTATTGTCTATGAATGTACATTGATTTTTGATGCACTCCATGTAACAACAAGCTTCGTTTACTTAGTGGCCACAAATATCTTTATGACTTAAATACATCGTATTCTTTAAGTTTCCACTGTTCATAATATTCAATAAAACACGTTTTAACTGGTTTTAGTCGCATTCAATTATAGTTTTACATTTTAACTCGACGTTTCATAGTCACGAGGGACCGAGATGACAGGCGTCTTGACAGTTATGAAAACAATCAATCATCTCCATCTGTTTCTCAGTTTGCGAGTGTAGCGTTCAGAATTAATACAGAAAGTGCTGACAATATTTTGGCAAAGGCACTGTGGTGGCCTGATCGTTTGGTGATTTGATTTGGTGTGAATAATGCAAAAGGCGGTGTATATAAAAAAATACAGAGTACATCAGAACGAAAAAAAACTAACTTCAACGAAATTAACTCAAAAATATTATAACTATTTAGTTGTCGTCAGATATAACACTGAATTAAACTTTATATTTGCTTTTGAAATAAGAAATTGCATTGAGCTTTAGTCATTCGCCCTTATACATTATTTTATTACACAAAAATAGTACAAGAAATTAGTATGGTGACGTCACGGATCTTTTAATAATCGCAAAGTTTGGACTGTACAAATATTACCTGGACTGAACAACTTTACAATTTTCTCTATATCCTTGAAGGCAGATATTTATAAAAAAATTTACAAGACAGTTTAACCAAAAAGGAGTTAGAAAATGATGCTTAAAGTCGCGAGGTTGAATGCTTGTCAAATTATTTTACGCATTCTAGTAAAATAATCTTAATAGCTATTATCTGCCGCCTGTTACTAAACAAATTTTTTATACGATTAAAAAATTACGTCTCGAGCTAGCTTTTGAATTAGAATCAGAAAAAATATTTTCAGAATATTTTTCTTTTCTTTTCTTTTGCTCTTTTTAGAATTTTATTTTTTACGTACCGAATTCAGTGCATCAAGCACGAAAGGCAGTTTTACAATACAAAAAATCTAATGTGTTTACACGCAGTATGTTTACAAACAAAAAATTAGTCATAAAACATAGTCCACTCAAACAATGTTGATACATTTGCAAACTCGTACACATTATACACCTCTACAAAGCGGCTTCCAGCAGAAAACGCAAAAACAAGATCCGCGCAATAATCAATTAGATTGAGTGAGATTATAATTAAAAACAAAATTATAATAATTACCATAATGATGCAACAGTAACTAGCGTTGCTCTATTTCATATAAATAATAGAATTCTATTGACAATATGAAAAAGGAGTCCAGTGCCGACGACGCCATCATTTTAGTCATTGAACATTATTTGAGTCATTGAACAAATTCAGATTAACAATTGTAATTTAAATGTGTCATTAATATAATGAGAATCACCTAAAAGCACTTAAGTTTTAATTATTACTATGTATATGTACTAGTCCACTAAAAGATATACGGATTTGCTGATTGAAGAACATTAAAATAGGCTGCGTATTTACCAGATCAGTGGTGCGAGGAAGCTCGGCCACAGATTCCTAAAACTACTTCGTAACAGATAAATCACTCATTTAAAACATGGTTTTAACGGCTTTTTAGGTGGAACACTCAGAAAATTTTGAGAAAAAAATATAAAAATGTTCTATAGATTATATTTTTATTCAACAAGTACATCAACAAGTTTCATGTTTCACAATTACTTCCTCAACGTCCTTCTCGAACGCAGTGAGCGCATCTTCTGGCAATGAAAACTGTATCCCCTGTGATGATTTTTAATTTTAGGGAACAAGAAGAAGTCACACGGTGCCAAATCACGGCTGTATGGCGGATGACCCAAAAGTTTTATCGGTGTGGTGTTGTTGTTGTCGTGGTGAAGCAAAAGTGCCCGTGTTTGGTCGCTTATTGCTCGCAGCAGCAAAAACTTCTGGCTAGCACTTGGTAGTGTACCATTCTGCATTGATTAAGGTAATTGATACTAAATACCCCGTTAAGGGGAAAAAGCTGGCAATCAACATTTTTCCATTGCTTCTCGATTGTTTCACATTCATAGGCATTGGTTTGGTTTGAAACAGCCATAACTGACAAACAGCCATGGCACTTTGTTTCTGGACCATATTGATAAATCCAAGGTTTGTTATATGTTGTGATATTGAAAACACGGCGGGAAGAACCGCCTTTGAATTTATCAATTATATCATGGCACCATTCCACGTGTGCTTGCATCTGGGCATCAGTGAGGTTGTGGGGTACCCAGGGAAACTCAGTGCGAAACAATCCTACTTACGAAAAGGTCGTTGTGTAGAATATCATGAACACTTCCCAATCCAATCTTCAGATTGTGCTTATTCCTCGTAGTTGATTCGCCATCTCACGTCAATTTTAAATTTCAAATTTAACTATTCAAATTATAACAGCGTTCCATACATAAAAATTTTTTTTGCAAAACTTTTTGAGTGGCCTGGTACTAATGTTTTCTATTTTTTATTACCTCTTTTTATTGCACGGTGCGCAATAAAGAGTATTATTTATAATTATTACTGTATGTATTAGTATTTATTACTTCCATTGGAATACTTTAAGAATTCATTTTTCAACAAAAAGTTTTACTTGGCAGATACAACTTAAGGTTAAAATCACATTTTATTGCGAAAACTACGACTAGTTTCTACGTTTTAACAGATGTCAATGTCTTTCTATTTCAATGGCTATAATAAATTAGCGCAATTGTGGATATATCATTGATAAAAAAAGGTTCAGAAACATTAAGAAAGGCAATTCCAAATTTAGCATACTTTGAAGCTTAGTTAATTAGAAACACTAAAGATTGTACACATTATCATAGCCCTTTCACAACAGTTCCTTTTCTTTAACTTAAAATAGAACCGTAACACTGCAAGCTCTTAACAAAAAAGTACTACAACACACTATTCAAACTTACACAAAAACTTTTTTTTGCAAAACTTTCTCCATTGGCCTGGTAACTAACTAGCCCATCTCTCCGCTCGCTGACGACTCCATGCAGAAATGAACTTAAACGCGAATGTGATATCGCGATCTTCTTTGATAGGGGCAGTCGGTGACCAAGCGGCCGGTTGGTATTTAGCGCGCACAAGTACATTGAGTGACATAGGCCTGGCTAGGCCGTGTGAAGTTATCTTATTGTTTGAGAATTTCTTCCCACACCGCCAAGCTTTCTCATGAGGCTTTGATGGATACCAAGTGAAATAATGGCAGTTCGTTTTGCTACCTCTGCGGAATTTGCTTACGACGACTTAGGCACTCGTACCACATTTAAATCATGTAAAATACTGCCTCATGGCGTTGTGCCTTTGGTATAGCAGAAGTCAATCGATACGTGCAGAATAGATATTGGTAGGTAGTCACAAAATGATAATCTTATTCCAATACCTAACGTTCATTACTAAAAACGTAGTAACTTACAATCGGATTCTGTACCTGGTTGAATTCATGGTATAGGTAAAAACATTAGTTATACCGTCCTTTAATCCGGTGGCTGTAACGATGTAAGTAAGATAATTTGATTAGTCATACATATAAAAATACAGAGTGCAATAAAAGTCTCAACACAAAACTAATTAAAAGCTATTTTTTACTATCCTTAATCTGACTTTAGTTTGTGAAGGTCATCCACCTACTTAACTGTCCAAAAAAATTATTCTTGTTTTAAAAACTCACCGTTTTGATTAAAGATACTTAATTTATGATTAAAAACATGACAAGTAATAGGAATACGTCATTTTCTTTGATGTCAATTTTTGAAATCATAAACAAATCTCTTAAAATCAATATGACAAGTGTACACAATGGCGCAGGTTGGTAACCTAATACATTTTGAGATTTGAATTAAATGTTAAGCGCGTAAGCCGTATTTTATTGGTCCATTGTCCTCGTTAAATCACCACACTCCGAATCAATCTAATTAATTTTGCATTATATCTTATTATTTTTTTTATATTGAACGCCATCTACAAATACTACATGACTAGTAATACAAAGGCTCTTCTATAGTTTTTCTTACCTTAATTATATAGATAATACATAATTTATTAAAAAAATAAATTATGAGAAAATATTTAAAAAGTAAAGCTTTTTGGGGAACAGTTATTTTTCTTTCTTATCAACCGTTGAACTTTTAGGGAACGTTCCCTAGCGATGGAAGGGACGCAGCAGGCGACGGGCCGTGGCCCGACGGTCGTTACCGGGAGGTCCTGTTTCCAGCTTTAGCTAGTGGCAGTTGAGTTTCTTTGTTCAGATCTCGTCTGGGGCGGTACTACAGTCCTTCCTACTTTGACTGCCTTAATAATCACGTTTACGTGGCCCAACTACGTCCGGTTAAACAGAAGAACATCCAGTGCAATTACTGGAACAAGGACAGTTACAACTGAAGTCTACGGCCGGCAACGCATTATTAGCCCATATAATAATCACAATTACTATTTAAAATAAACACCAACGATTAATAATAGTCCATGGATGCGGACACGCTATAAGGTGCGTCGCATGATCGTTGGCCGGCTATGAAAATACAAAAAAAGCTATTTAAAATGTTGATGTTGCTCTAAAGTCATGATAGGAAGTCTGACTAGCGAGTCCCGACAAGAAAGTTCCTCGCCAAGTTAAGCTTATCATAAAATTGAATTGTCTCAAAATCTGATAAATATATTTAATTAATCCGCGGCTTAGTGTAATAACACAAATTTTCAGTTAAATAAATCTCCTACCTCACACGCACACACACATACACACCGAAGCGTGGTAGCCACATCCGAAATATCCCGTAAGCCATTTGTTCGCGTAAAAAAAAAATATTCTTTATGGTGCACAGAAAAACACATCCTTGTAAAAACAGCTCTATAACTAATTAAAAACCTCCTGGAATGTTGGCTTGGTCGCCTCTTTCAATAATATAAACGGCAGATAAAAACATAATTAACATAACAGTACTGACGTTTAAATGTCAATCTCTGTGAAATGAGACACATTAAAAATATTTGCTTACTTTTTTAGCTATTCGTTTGCTTTATTTCACCTAAAGTACTCCAAAATATCGGTAGCGCTAAAAATAAATATTACGCATTAATTGTAATCTCTAGGTTTCCGTTAAATAAAATTCTACTTAATAAGTTTTTCTTACGAAAAAATAATCTTTTATGGCACATAATTTTTTATGTCCTCTATAAAATAATGTGTATGTATTTAAACAAGTAAAAATGCTTACTGTATGATTAAGTACAGTGACTCAGTTGCGAGAAGAATCCGGGTTTGAATCCTGCAGAAACTTAATATAATTTTTACTGAATGGTAATAACATATTTTTCGCCGAATTCAAAGATGTTTTTGATGACATGGAATGATTCCGGATACTCTAAACGTTTTTTACAAACGTTTTTGTATGTTTTGAAGTCCTCACAGATACCATTTATTTTTAATGAATCAGATCTTTATTTTCATGCTGTTTATATTATGTCCAAACATTGAGTGAATAGGTGAATAGTTGGACGCTCAAGTAATCTCCAAATTTTTATTGACACTTGCACCAGGTGTATTCTAATTTGTACAATGAAAATATCGCCCGCACCTGTTCAATAAGTCACCTTAAGTTTTATTTTGAAATATGCCACTTTACACAGCACAGTGGCCAACTTTTTTGTGTAACGCTCAATCGCTCTATGGAGGTGTTACACCGTGCGCCCCGATTTGGGAATAAAAAACAAAAGACGAAAATGATGCCAAAAACATTTTTTTTTGTTCCCCTCCACGGGAAGGGCAGGAGGATAAAAATGCCCTGACGCATACTCTGGCGCGATTCCAAAGTTATATGGGACTCGTCCCGACGCCTACCAGGACCATACCCACTAAAAACCCCCTGTCGGCTCGTGCATTTTTGCCACTCAGCCTTCATCTGAGCGACGGCCAATTGGAGAAAGAGGCCGCGCTAGCGGGGCCCAGAAGGGGTCACCCGCTGGGATTACATAGCACTGAAGGTGCTCAAAGCACTGAAGGTGAATACATAGCACTTAAGGTGCTCAAAATGAAAATCAATAATTAAAACAAAAATTAAAAAATTGCAAAATAAAATTGAGTTAATTCGCATTTACGTTAGAATTAGGATTTACGTTAGAATTAGAATTTACGTTAGAATTAGAATTTGCGGCCAGAAGGGCCTCGAGATCGCGTGACAGTCTGGTGGATGAGTACGCTTGCGCATTTCTAGGCCTAGCGACTTTGAACTTCGAGTCTAACACAGGAGTAGTATATGAGACTGAATCACGAACTAGAGGATTGGGATGGGTTTCGGAGCGTTTGAAAAACGCTTCAGAGAGTGTTTTGAGATGTTGTTGTACTGTAGGCAGTTCAAGATCTCTATGCAAGTCCGCGTTACGCACGTACCACGGTGCGTTTGTGGCCCGGCGGCAAAAGAGGTTTTGAACTACCTGCAGTTTGTGCAGGAGGGAGGGTTTGGCGTGGGCAAAGATTGGCGAGGCATACGTCATGACGGGTCTAACGTAGACCTTGTAAAGTGTACGTTTGTTTCTGAAGGACATTTTACTTTTTCTACCTAACATGCTATTTAGGCGGACTAAATAGTGACGAGCGAGTTTCGAAACTCTTTCGACGTGTGGCTTGAAAGAAAGCGTCGGATCTAGTGTGACGCCTAAGTATTTAGTACTGCGCTTCCAGGGGATGGGAATGCCTAACATTCGAACGTGGGGATCGCCATCGGGACGACGGCGTTTGTGGTCGAAGCGCATCGCAGAACTCTTTTCAGGGTTCACATCGATGCGCCATTGTTGAAACCATGCACCAAGGGCGTTTACTAGGGATAAGCCCTTGGGTTTAATACGACTGGACGCGGGATTCGCGGGTCTAGACATTATAATTTATTATTTACGAATTTATACAAATATAAAGAATTTACAACGAACTTAGGAGCGAGTGATGCTCGGCTAAAGCAAATAAACGCTCTTGAGGAGAGCGGGCGGCTCGCAGTTTGCGTGCGAGCACGGAAATTTCGTTAATATCGACGTTTTGAATAACGTCGAACACGGTCTTCATGTCCTCAGCCAACGACGACTGAGGTGCGGATGACGGAGAAGGACGCGGCCCTACGGAAGCTACGGGAGCTGGGATGGGTCGGGAAGGTGCAGGCGGAACGTCCGGACGCTGCCTCCAAGACAGAGCCGGAGTAGGCGTCGGCTGAGCGGGCTTTGCTTCCGGGGGACCCCGGTTGCGCAGTGGCGGGAAGTTAGCGTGAGTGAGCGGCGGTGCCGGTTTAGGCGCGACCCCCTTGGCGGTGGAACGCGGAGCACGCGGGCAGCCCCTGTAGTTAGCTGTGTGACCAGACTGGCCGCACAGCACACAGGCAGGGGGGGAAGTGGATTCGGGAGTGCGAGTGCACTCCTTCGTAAAGTGTGGATCCAGGCACTTAACGCACCTGGGGGGAGCTGAGCAGTTAGCCGCTGCGTGGCCGTAGAGCTGGCAGCGGTGGCACTGCCCAGGGTGACCGCGGGGGTTGGGACGCTCAACAGAGGTATTTGAGAGTCCGCAAATTGTGCGAGCCTCTCTAAAGATCTCCCTCGAGTTGGGAGTATTCGCCAAGATAACTAAAGCTAGCGGAAAGCGCCTACCGCGGTTTGAGTGCATCTTGTGCACTGCTTCGGCCGGGAAACCCTGGGACTTAAGGTCCTCGAGGATTTCTTCATTCGCGAGCTCGAACGGGACGCCCCGTAGTACTGCGCGGATCTTACGCTCCTCCGGGAGGGCGTAGGTGTGGTACGCGATTGGATTTAACCAGAGCAACCTGGTAAACGCGCGGAAGTCGTCGACGGTCGCTACTTGGATTTTGATTGTATCGCCAGCGTTGGCGGCTTTGAAGTAGTTAATTTTGTGCTCTTTGCACAAGTTAGAAACCGCGGTCCAGCGCGTTTTTTCACGCAGGAAGACTGACCGAGCTGAGGTTTCGGCGGGACGGGAGCGCAGCGCGTCGCTGGCTTCAATGGGACCGACGGAGACGCGGTCACTTCGAGTGACATGAGCGGCGCGGGGGCGGGTGTAGAAGACACCGGGGTTGGCTCGGGTGTTGAAGACACCGCGGCTTTTTTCGAACGCTTCTTGGAGCGTTTGGTAACTAATTGGAAGGCGGGCTCAGGAGAGCCGGTTAAGGTGGCGGCGACCGACGAAGCTTCGGACGCGGCGGAGTCTGAATCGCTCCCGGGAGCGGTACGCTTCCTACGAGATGATCGCGAGGATGAGACCGACGCGCAGTCCATATCGGATGGAACGGGAGACGCGGGAGAGCTATAGACCTGAGGGGTCTGGACGTTAGAGGCCTGAGAGGCTGGGGTTGGGGCCTGAGGGGCCGGGGACGCAATAGATGCCTGTAAGGCCTGCGTTAGTGCGTCAGCGGGTATGCTTACGCCGGACGCAGCGAGCGCCTGGGCGAACGACTTAAGAATATTAACAAGGTCCATTGGAGGACTTGGAATTACAATATGTAATATATAAATAAATAATGTATGCCTATAATATATGATAAATGCCTAGGATTCCTAAATAAAAACCTAGCGAACCCTAGCGGCAAACCTCCCTACCAGCGGTAGGGGGGCTGGGGAGAATAACTTAAAACTAACCGTAGTACGCCGAAGGCCGCTACCTAGAAACCTAAAAAAAGGGTACGCAGGTAAAGAGTTGACCGCGTTAGGGTCAACCTTTACCGACAGAAAGGACAAATGCACACGAAAACACACAAATATGATAAAAATAAATGTGAAAATAGGAGAAAAATAAATAAAATAGAGAAAAGAAATAAATAAAAATAAAAAGGACTGGATCAGTACAAATTCGTTGTCACCGTTAAGTATCCTTTGCACTGAAACCAGACTACTTACGCCGGGCACAACACTGCACTCAGCACAAGCACAACACAACTTAGCACAGCACTTTGAAGACTAAGGGGCTTAGTCGCAAAGAAAAATCGCACTTCGAAAGCACTCAGACGGAGTTAGAAAAACCTTGAAAACCGTAGCACGGAACCAACACGCTAGACTGTGACGTCAGTAGACTGAGCGCCACGGAATGGCGGGAAGGGACCGATCAACGGAGAACTGGGTCTTGCACGTCCGCACCGCGTGGCGATCGGAGCGAGAGCCAAAAACATCAAACCCATTTAAATTTAAATGCCGAAAACTAACGAATCTAGAGTCACTTCAGAGTTGTGTTCATAAAGTCCTTAAATATATGGTTTTCTCTGAATCAGAATGAAACTAAGAAAAAAAGTTATTTTAGATCTTAGCCGTAACTTTCAGTTGATTTGAAATAGTTTGGTGGAACAATGTCAAGTGGCCTTTTATGCAAATTTTTGTCAAAATAAAATGAAGTAAAATAAGCTTTGACCGCCTCTTTTTATAATATCAGAAGAAGAATTACTCTTTACCAAGCACGCACATGTGTGAACATTACGCAATGTTTAATGTGACGTTTGGCAGTAAATTTTAAATTAAAATTGTTCAAATACATTTTTCAAATCTAGTTATGGGAATTCCCATAAATAATAACCTTCATTGCAAAAGATTTTTAAAAGAAACACGTTTACTCCATTTTACCATACAAGCTCCGTCATTTTTCCCAAATCTTTTGATAAATTAAATCTGGAAGTAACCAATAAACTTATTACTAGAAATGCAAGTAGTAAAATTATTGTGAAATTACGGAATACAATCTAAAGGTCAATGAATCTATAGTTTTAGAGAAACGATAACAATTCATTATCTAGTTATTTAATATAACAAACACGCGTGTGGGTTGACCCACAATGGCTCTTTCTTGATGGCTGTTATCTCACTTGAAGTGAGTGCAGAAATAACAATTGTTTTCTGTTAAATAACTTTAAAGTTGGTAATGATATAGGATTTTCAATACTTCGACTAGTTCTGGGCAAAATTTACACTTATTTTAAGCAGTGTTCAAAAGCGCGTCTCTTCATTGTGGTTCGAATAGTCTTTTATTCCATTGAGTCAAATCTTCAATAATATAGTCACGGCTACTTTTGTAGCTATGTGTATAAATGTGTCATGCTAAAAATCTGTAAAAATCTACTCGTATTGCGTTAATTGTATTGGGGTAAGAGCTCGAACTCATCCGCATAATTTTATAATACATACGTTCTCAAAAATATTTATTATCATATCCGTTTTAGATAGTTAAACATTATCAGTTTGATCTGGATATTCATCTCTGGAACCTAAGGCTTATCAAAACTTTATCAGAAATTCCGTATCTTTTTACATATACACTTAAACCAGACAAAATTCACTTACTATATTGTCCAATGGATAATACACGCAGTGCCTCTCAACGTCCTACTTTATTGCCGTAGTGTAACAGTAACTCTTTATTAATAGATTTTTTGTTTCAAGAGTAACCTCATCTCGTCTAGTTCCCGTGAGACCGCCATTTATCACGATCCAGTCACACATCCATCTTGTTGCTTAAACCTTAGATTGGGAGTGGATCACGATTTGTCACTTAGGCGTAACTAGACCATACTTCGATGAAGAAATTAATTCTACAAATAAGTTATTTAACAAGAATGCTTGAAGGTAATCATTACAATGTTTACCAAACGACCAATCCAATTAGACACCTGAAAAATGTGATATGTCATTTATGTGCATTACGGAGAGCAGAACTAATTATTTTTATTTCGGTATTTTATGTCAGTATTTATTATATTATTACTGAGTGACATTCCTTTTGCAGCGGTTGTTTTGTTTATTAGTAGTAAAATATTAAAAGAGGAAACCGCAAAATCGTTCGTAGAATTCGATCGGAAAAGTAGTATAGTATATTATTGTTCCACAGATTAGTAAAGTTCCTCCATAATACGGTTTACCTGTGGCGAAAGTGGTAAAAATCCCGCTCTTACTATTCTCAGGTTTGATGTCTGGTAGCACATATATTATTAAATAGAAATTTAATACTGTGCGAAAATATGTGAACACAAGCAGGCTTAACAAAAGAAAACAACTTTATTATTTACAGACGAAAAAAAGAGGTAATGTTATACTACTTCGGTTTTTTTAATTTGTTCTACATATTTTAGCTTAGGGTAAAAAAATAAGTTATGGACGCGAGGCCACATCTGGATCAAACTGCAATTAATTTTCAATTTGTTGTCAATCAGCTGTTATATAGATTCACTTTTAAATTAGCTCAAAGTTTCCATTCTTGACCATTCAAGGCTTGGGATATATCATCATGGCATTTTCTTCATTCAGTCTACCAAAATGATGCCTGAAAATATCTAAAAAGTATTACATTTCATGTTTGAAAACAACTTCATTTCATGTTAATTTTTGTCGGTTGTAACTAATGGGTGCTTCCTTGGAAATTATTTCTAGAGTCACTTAAATTCGTACAGTACTGTAGGACTACGTTAGTTTTGTTAAGGATCCTACCAGTTCCCTGAATGGTCTACCATAACATAAGGTTTACCTAACCACGCAATATTCAGCAATTCATATCAAGACAGTCTTAAATTTAGGTCATATTCAGAAATGCTTACTCTTACTATACTGCTATTCGGTACATTTATCTATATTTAAGATTGTCTAAATATCCATGCTTATACTTATTTTTGGAGAATGTGTGAATCCTCGGTTTAAACGTAGAGTCCTCACTATTTGTGCACCGGTCAACTCGGTGCAGACATAAGTTCTATCCGTATATGGTCGATGAACCTAAAAGCCAAACAAAGTGTCTCCACAGTTCATTTTTGATTCGCATTGCCATATTATTGAATGATCTGCCTGCTTTTATTTTTCCCGAAATATACAACCGGGACTTTCACCAGAGAGTGAATAGGTTTCTCTTAGACAGGCATGTAATATCCTCGTCGTGATCTTCACTTCCCACCAGGTAAGATGGAGGTCACATACCTGCCAATCGTTAATAAAAAGGAGTTTTTATTAACTTAAATTGGTTTTCTACTTAATGAAAATTCAATAGATTCGTTGGCTGTAAAGACTTATCAATTCTGTGTATTTATTATCATTTATTGTTATGGTTCAGAGACAAGCAAAAATAAAACCTCCTTTTTTTATCACCGACAGTTAGTGTCATTCAATAACTGTGACAAAATCTTACTTAAAATCCATTGAAACACTCCACGTTGTGCTGCACGTGACTACAACCTCAAGTCACGTTTCAAGAGTTGTGCGTGCATTTTTTGCACAATAAAAAATTTGTTTTAGTGGCTGGAGAACGAGTCTACGCGATTTTATTTACTTTCCTAAGCTTGCTACCGCACTGTCGCCTTGTCGCCGCTACTGCAGGCTACCGCAGTGTCGCCGTAAATATTAAAAATAATTTTATGATTCCAATACTGCTTAAACGATTTATCAACTTTTTCTAATAGGGCAGACAAAGCAGAAACTGTTATTTTGCTAAAAACAAACATTGATGCACTTAATTTCAAATTGAAAGTAATTTAATATATTAGATCATTACATATGATATTGGCGTTTTGTAAAGGTTCCTCCCTTAAAGTCAATTTAAAAAAATTATAATATATTTATTCAATCAAAGTATCTACCATTGCTATCTATGTACTTTTGTAATCTCATAGATAGTTCATTGATCCCTTTACTAAAAAAACCATTCAGAAGGGAATCAATAAAATCTTTGAAGGCGCTTTGGACTGCCCTATCGGAGTTCATTTTTTTCCCTTGCAAGAATTTATCCAAAGTTCGAAAAAAATGGTAATTTGTTGGAACAAGGTACGAGGAGTACGGT
The DNA here is from genome assembly GCA_923062675.1 of Marasmarcha lunaedactyla. Taxonomy (NCBI): domain Eukaryota; kingdom Metazoa; phylum Arthropoda; class Insecta; order Lepidoptera; family Pterophoridae; genus Marasmarcha; species Marasmarcha lunaedactyla. The sequence continues at coordinate 7,674,602 of OV281344.1, forward strand.
GGATGTCTTAGACATTCCAATTGAAGCTCCTCTAATAATAGCGTTGTCCTGAAGCAGCAGTGGCCTAGAGCGATTGACCAGCCTCGGTTGTTTAGCAGCTAGCTTTTCCATCATGGTTTGCAGTTGCTGACAATAGACATCTGCCATAATCGTCGGACCTTGCTCAAACAGAATATAACCAACAGATTATTTTAAGAAAGCTGCAGTGAACGACAATGGCACTAGTCCACCAAACGCTCACAAGTAACTTTTTTTGAGTCAATTTTCGCTTGGGGCAGTATTTGGCTGGTTCACCAGGGTTCAACCGTTGCAATGAGCGTTTCCGATTGTCGTACTAGATCCACTTTTCATCTAATCAGGTAATGATTTGATTTAAAATCCTTTCATTATTGTACTGGTCTCAACCGGCAAAGTGCCATTACTCATAATGTAACGCAGCAGTCGAAGTGCGTTTGTCGGTTTACTGCACTCAATTCACGAGGTACCTTCTTCCTCATCAACTTTGGCCTCCGGCCGTCCACTGGGCTTGTTCTGCAGGTCGAAATTTCCTGAACGCAAATGTTGGAAACAAAAACGCACTGTTTTTTCTTTTGTGACAACGCCATCATACACAGCTTTAATACTTCGAGCCGTTTCTGCAGCACTGGTGCCACGGTGGAACTCGTACTAACGTACGTAATAACACGATATTTCAAGTTTTCCATTTTGTAAACTAAGTGACGAACAAAACACAAATGCGTGAGTAAATAAGTAGCTGTATACATTTGAAATTGTAATTTTTAACCAAAGAGGAGATAATACAGATCAAAGTGGCCAGTACGACAAAATGCCAATTACATATGTAAGGACCTAATATACATATTATGTATTATAAATTAAAAAGAAAGCATTGGTGTATTAAATTTTTAATTTATAATACATTTATAATATTACTGATTTTACTTACTTCAGTGATTGTGAAAAGTAGATTATACTCCTCAAGGGTAAACGTCTCTTCGTTTTGGGGAAGCTTGAATCCTACCCTCCATTCAGGATTCCTCGGTCTTTGTTAATATTTATTTCCTCGCTCCGCTCGTGAATTTACCGCCCGTGACATAAGGCACTGCTTTATCCCTTTGGTATAAAGATGATATAATCTACTATTTTATATCTCAAGTAAGCTTCGGCAAATTATTAACATATATAATTTATGGAATAGCAAATTAATATAAATATACAGTTTTTTAATAAGTTATAAATAACTCAGAAACAGTTTTGTGTACGCTGCAACTGCGCCCATACAGCTTCTACCAGTAACCTTGCACACATAATCATAAACAAGTTAGTGCAATATATGCCGAACGGTTTTTACGCAATCTGTTAATTATATCAACGGAGATAAAACATTTTTTATTGGTAACATATTATTCTGCTCAAAACTTTCAATTCATCAGTTTCAATTTTTTTACTAAATGATTTACTAGCAATGTATTCCTTAAAATTTTTGATTTCTGAAGATAGGGCACAATGTGAAGATTAGGTTGATTTTAGGCCTACAGTGATAGCGAATTAATGAGTTTTTAATTATACTATAAAAACATTAAAAGGCTATAACTATTTTAAATCATATACTATTGAACTGTTAAATCATAAGGAATAAATTATCCGTATATGTATATATGTATGTATGTATATATTAAATCATATACTATTGAACTGTTAAATCATAAGGAATAAATTATCCGTATATGTATACTTTATATATATATATATATATATATATATATATATATATATATATATATATATATTGTATACGTACTTCAAACAAACATTTTATTCTAGGTTTTGCATGTTCTGGCAAACTTTACTTTCTGATTACCAATATATCCTTATTTGTACTAGTTACCACGTCAGTTTAACGTTTCATAATGGTTCGTTGAGCCATTCAGGGTGTAACACATAAACAATGTCTCGTATTACAGGGTAGCGTTCGAAAAACGGGCACATGGGCTCAGATTTAAACTCATCCACCAAAAGACACCATGTAGCGAAAATGAAAGAACCAGCCAGAAATTGCTAAATTAAAAGACCTGACTGCTAAAGTTAAAGTTAAAGTACGATGTAACTTTCACAACTGAGACGAATCTAATGACACCTCATGTGTTGAAATCGGTCAAACAGTTTAGGCTGTAGAGCGTGCCAAAGAAATATACATACACTCGAAAAACATAACGCTCCTTCTGATAGTCGGGTAAAAGGAAATCGAATTTTCATTCAAGTCCTTTGAAGTTCGTGCAAGATTCAAGCTATTTTTTCCATTTTCAGTTCTTAGAAATGACATAGATGTCTATTTAAACATGTATTTAAACTTTTAGTTTGGCAATTTTTCTCGACATCTACTTGTTGTTTTTCCATAAAAATCTTGTAGTATTTATTTGTAGTAAAGATTTAAAGATTTAAACTTTGTGACTTTTTTTGTTCTCCTTCGCGGGAAGGGCAGGAGGATATAAAAAATGCTCTTACGCATACCCCGCCGCGCGCGATACGAAGTTATGTGGAACTCGCTCCAAGCCTACCAGAGCCAACCAAGAAACCACGTGAATGTCTCTGGCAATCATCATCCTCAAAGCCTTCATCTAATGCGACGACCAACGGGAGGAAAAGGCCGCGCAAGCGGGGACCCTTATGGGGTCACCCGCTGAGAATTACATAGCACTGAAGGTGAATTCATAGCACTGAAGGTGCTCAAGGAGAATTTGAATTAGAAATAAAATTAGAAATTGCGCCCTGAAGGGCCTCGAGATCGACAGACAGTTGCGTGGCTACGTTCGTGTGCGCGTTTCTCGGTCTAGCGACTTTGAATTTCGAATCTAGGACAGGGGTAGTATACGAGACGGACTCTCGAACTAAGGGATTGGGGTGGGTTTCGGAGCGTTTGAAGAGCGCTTCCGAGAGTGTTTTGAGGTGCTGTTGCACTGTAGGTAGTTCAATCTCTGTGCAGAGCCACGTTACGCACGTACCAGGGTGCGTTTGAGCCCTGCGGCAGAAGAGATTTTGAACCAACTGCAGTTTGTGCAGGGTTTGGCGTGGGCAAAGATTGGCGAGGCATAAGTCATGACGGGTCTAACGCAGGTCTTAAACAGCGTTCGTTTGTTTCCAACAGACATTTTACTATGTCTACCTAACATACTATTTAGGCGGCTGAAGTAAAGACGGGCGAGCTTCGATACTCTATTGACCTGTGGCTTGAAAGAAAGCGTCTGGTCTAAGGTGACGCATAAGTATTTAGTACTGCGCTTCTAAGGGATGGGAATACCTAACAATTGAACGTGGGGATCGATAATCTATAGGCGGGCCTGGGAGAGAGCTTGGCTCTCCGGAGAGCCGCGTTCTTAGCTTTAATTAGGTTGCTTACGGCTAAGAGAAGCGTGGGTTTGCCTTGCTTGGCAACCTTTTCGTTATCACTAATGGCTGAGTTGAAAGCATCGGTGAGGGAATCGTCTATCGAGTCTATAGGGGCTATAGAGATATTCGGGCAGGATCGAGAGCGGGGAGTTTGGGGCCTCTATGGCCGAAATTTAATTATTTAAGCGTATTTTTAAAGCTTTTCCAGTTGGTAAAGGTCTTAGGAGATGTAACGTTGTCGTTAGGAGCTCAGGAAGGTTGGTACTAAGGCTACGAGCGTATAATGAAACAAGGGATAAGCCTTGGGTTTGATGGGACCAGACGCGTATTTACAGATTTTTTTTTCTTTATATTTACTATTTATAAAATTTATACTTATTATAGAATTTATAAAAAACTAAGAAGTGATTGATGCTTGGCTAACGCTAAGAGACGCTCTTGAGGAGAGCGGGAGGCTCGCAGTTTGCGTGAGATTACGGCGATTTTACTAATGTCGACGTTTTGGATAACGTCGAACACGGTCTTTATGTCCTCAGCCAACGACGACTGAGGTGAAGACGACGAAGCGGGGCGCGGGCTTACGGGAGCTGGGGACGACGCGAAGTGGTGCACCTAATACGGACAAGCACCTGGAGGCCCTTGAAAGTGCACCGGGTCAACGCTAGTAGGCTTCGTTGGCACCCTAAGTTATCCACCTACTCAAAGCGGGGGTCTAGTACGGAATGTGCTGTCAAAATAAATTAACAACAAAAACCGCGCTAGCCCGGACGGCCTCGCGACGTGGACCAGTCGCGAAGTTTGTCTGAAGATCGCCAAAGATCGAAGAACGAGGAATGAAGAACGAATCCTTGGAAATAAGATCGCCGTGAAAACGCCGTTTTTAATAAATTTAGGAAATACGGTACGACCTACGTCTTGAAAACGACAGTGAAATTTGGCCTCAATTAGTGTGGGGGCTAAAGGAGCGGAAGGCAGACAGCGATGCACGTGCGAAAGGGTCTGCACGCAGATCGAGTTTGATTTGAATTTTGCGACTGACAGCATTTAAATCATAGCTTTGTATTTTGCCCAATTTGTTCGAATTTGTAATAAACTTGTTTGAAATATAAGTACTAAACTATAATCATTTTCCTTCCTCATGACTCTTAGTAAAAGTAGGTCGTTAACAGAAATCGAACCAGGAAACTTACTTTTGGCTAGAACTAAGGCCAGCTGGTTTATTTTAATATGTTTTAATTAAATCAGGAAAAGTGATAAAATCTCGAGTCAAAATGGAAAATTATGTATGTCGTTGAAATTATTAACAAAATCATTTATAGAGTGTTTGGACTCGATGCCTTTTGATCCCACATTCACAAATATAACAATATTGTGGCTCCAAATAAGAAGAACTAGTTAGATCTATAGCTAATTATATCATAAAGGTGAACTATTAGTTAGTTTACATGTTTGCAAAGTTCACTATCACAAAGTTTAATTAAACTACTTTTGATTATAATTTCTAATCGGCTCAGAAGTAACGCAGGTGAAAACATGCGAAACGTAAAAAGGAATCGCATGAAATGAAGCAGTGCGATTATCACACAAGCGTTTATCTTTCTTTAAGTTATGAAGTTATATAGCAATTATAAGTAACCGTTTTTAAATTGCTGATATTAATTTGAGTTAGTCCTCGAGATTAGTACAATAGACTGTTTTACGAAATAACTCATTAGTAAAGTAAATCAAATTAGTTTATATTTTTTATCGATTTTTTTTTGCATGCCTGCAAAATTTATAAGTAAAAATTTCCACATATAAAAAATAGACTTAACAATACTTGCATGATGACGTACCGGATTGCATTGGCTGCTTAAACTTCCTTGTTCTGTTTTAAAGGTCACATTAAATTTGGGCCAAAAGCCTTTGTACCAACAAGTTTAAGTTATATACGTTCAAGTTCAATGACAAAACATGTTGCTTTTTTTTATTGTTTTTATGAACTCGGATTTATCCATGTTTTATATGACGTAATTTTACAGTTATAAGATAATCAGACTATTTGTAAAACTGTCAATGATATTTTTTTGAAACGGAACCACAAAAACGGGCGACGATTTATCTGAACCAAAAATATCTATGTTTCTGCTTCAAGGGATTCAGAATATTGCTAGATTAGTCTTTTAGTATAAAATCTTGTTCCAGTTCCACAGCGTCTAACCGAAGCAAGTGTGAGCAAATATAATGATTTCATAGTCTTCACTTAAACTTTTCTTGGAAAAATAACAAATTATTTACAGTGCGTGTCTAAAAAAAAAGGAGCGTTGACGATTTTTGAAATCGTTACATGGTTACTGATTTCGTGGAAATTTCGTGATAAAATATGCTTTAGTGCTATAACTATCATGTCATCCAGGAAGTAGCGCTCAACTCCTTTTACGGTCGGAGTGTGCGTGAATTTTAAATTTACATTTTTGCCAATGAAATATTTTTTAATCAATAAATTCAAGAAAACTATTAAGCAAACACTTACAGCTTACTATAAGTTCAAAGACAAGTTGGATGACAAAAGGGCAAGGGATTGAAATCCGCACAGGATATATATTTCGGTTTCTATTTGTGAAAAATAATACATACTATGTAAACAGCTTGGCTGCGGCATTTCATTAGAACGCACAATTAGATGTCATGTGTGCGTTTCTTTCATGTCGTCGTCAAATTGTACGAGTATACCTTCTACCCCAAGTATTTTTTAAAAGTTTTTTTAAAAAAGAGTGCCGAGAGGTTTTTTACTCCACCGGCTTTTTTCCTCTCAGTCTACCCATAATACCTTTTTAAAATCGAAGTTAAGATAAAATATGTTTATGCAATTTAGATGAAGTAAAGGAAGTGAAGATGAAGATGAATTAAAATATTTTGAATTCAAATTTGAATCGGTTCAGCAATGTCAGAGTTTATCCATTAGATGTAAGCAAACAAACATAAGAAAGAGGATCCTACGCAGTTGCATTTACGTTACTTCTGATGCCGTAGAAATTTTGAAATAAACCTCCTAAGTTTCTTCAGAACAATGTACATTTCTAATGATAAAAGAACATAAAATTCGGATGAGTCGTTTCAGATTTTTTCGGTTGCATATAAACAAACAAAAAAACTTTATAATATGCTCTACTTTATTAACGTATGCCAAATTCGTTTGATCATAATAAAAAAGTAGAATGACGCCAATTCTCACAAAAATAAGGCAATTAAAGGGAATAAATATTGAAATCCTTAATGCGGAACTAGATTTTATATATTTTTCCTCAATTACTAAACTAACCTATGTGGAAGTGATTATATTTTATTTTATTATCATAATAAAGCTAACTGTTCATATTACTTATAAACTAAACAATAAATAACTTCTTGACCAGATAGCTAAGGTTGCTTTCATTATACCAAACCCTTCGCGAGAAGTAATGTGACAACCAGAACCTTCGCGGACTAGTAATGTGCAATATATTATGAGGCTTAATGACTAAGTGCATAATAAATTCCGCAATTTCGGCATTAACGTTCTCCAAAAAAACGATACAAATAACTGAAAAAAATGGCTAATTCAAAAAGGACAAAAAGTAATGTTTCTATGAGTATTACATTTACAAAAGTACAAACTATTCGACAAATGCATTGGAAAATTTTCAAAAGTACCCTTGAGGTACGTAGGAATTTCATTTAGTTTGCCTTAGCATCCTAATGACCAACAATTATTAAACAATCACTTTCAAAAGTAAAGAAACCTACCATACTAAAGGATATTTGACCTATCGGCGTGCTACCCTATTTATGTTAGTTCTTGATGGTTTAGTTCTGCAACAATCAGATGTGTTGGACAATTCTCGCTCCGACCGCCGCCCAGTGCGGACGTGCAAGACCCCGTTCTCCGTTGTTTGGTCCCTTCCCGATATTCTGTGGCGCTCAGTCTACTGACGTCACAGTCTAGCGTGTTGGTTCCGTGCTACGGTTTTCAAGGTTTTTCTACTCCGTCTGAGTGCTTTCGAAGTGCGATTTTTCTTTGCGACTAAGCCCCTTAGTCTTCAAAGTGCTGTGCTAAGTTGTGTTGTGCTTGTGCTGAGTGCAGTGTTGTGCCCAGCGTAAGTAGTCTGGTTTCAGTGCAAAGGATACTTAACGGTGACAACGAATTTGTACTGAACCAGTCCTTTCTATTTTTATTTATTTCTCTTCTCTATTTTATTTATTTTTCTCCTATTTTCATATTTATTTTTATCATATTTGTGTGTTATCGTGTGTATTTGTCCTTTCTGTCGGTAAAGGTTGACCCTAACGCGGTCAACTCTTTACATGCGTACCCTTTTTTAGGTTTCTAGGTAGCGGCCTTCGGCGTACTACGGTTAGTTTTAAGTTATTCTCCCCAGCCCCCTACCGCTGGTAGGGAGGTTTGCCGCTAGGATTTTGCTAGGTTTTCAGGAACTAGGCATCTTTTATTATACTTATATTTTTACATATTATTGTCCCAACCCTCCCTAATGGATCCGCTAATCATTATTAACGCGTTCACCCAGGCGCTTGCTGCGGCAGGCGTCTCCATCCCAAAAGACATCCTAACGCAGGCCTTGCAGGCATCAATCGCGTCCCCGGCCCCCCAGGCCCCAACCCCAGCCCCTCAGGCCTCCAACACCCAGACCCCTCAGGTTTATAGCTCTCCCGCGTCTCCCGTTCCATCCGATATGGACTGCGCGTCGGTCTCATCCTCGCGATCATCTCGTAGGAAGCGTTCCGCTCCCGGGAGCGATTCAGACTCCGCCGCGTCCGAAGCTTCATCGGTCGCCGCCACCTTAACCGGCTCTCCTGAGCCCGCCTTCCAATTAGTTACCAAACGCTCTAAGAAGCGTTCGAAAAAAGCCGCGGTGTCTTCAACACCCGAGCCAACCCCGGTGTCTTCTACACCCGCCCCCGCGCCGCTCATGTCACTCGAAGTGACCGCGTCTCCGTCGGTCCCATCGAAGCCAGCGACGCGCTGCGCTCCCGTCCCGCCGAAACCTCAGCTCCCCCCGCCCGTCTTCCTGCGGGAAAAAGCGCGCTGGACCGCGGTTTCTAACTTGTGCAAAGAGCACAAAATTAATTACCTAAAAGCCGCCAACGCTGGCGATACAATTAAAATTCAAGTCGCGACCGTTGACGACTTCCGCGCGTTCACCAGGTTAATTTCCTTAAATCATATCGCGTATCACACCTACGCCCTCCCGGAGGAGTGTAAGATCCGCGCAGTACTACGGGGCGTCCCGTTCGAACTCAGCAACGAAGACATTCTCGAGGACCTTAAGTCTCAGGGTTTCCCGGTCACAGCAGAGCACAAGATGCAATCTAACCGTGGCAGGCGTTTTCCTCTAGCCTTAGTAATCCTGTCAAATACTACCAACTCGAGGGAGATCTTTAGAGAGGCTCGCACAATTTGCGGACTCTCAAATATCTCTGTCGAGCGTCCCAACCCCCGCGGTCACCCTGGGCAGTGCCACCGCTGCCAACTCTACGGCCACGCAGCGGCTAACTGCTCAGCTCCCCCCAGGTGCGTTAAGTGCCTGGATCCACATTTTACGAAGTAGTGCACTCGCACTCCCGAATCCACTTCCCCCCCTGCCTGTGTGCTGTGCGGTCAGTCCGGCCACACAGCTAACTACAGGGGTTGCCCGCGCGCTCCGCGCTCCACCGCTAAGAGGGCCGCGCCTAAACCGGCGCCGCCGCTCACTCCCGCTCACTTCCCGCCGCTGCGCAACCGGGGTCCCCCGGAATCAAAGCCCGTTCAGCCGACGCCTACTCAGGCTCTGTCTTGGAGGCAGCGTCCGGCCGTTCCGCCTGCACCTTCCCGACCCATCCCAGCTCCCGTAGCTTCCGTAGGGCAGCGTCCTGCTCCGTCATCCGCACCTCAGTCGTCGTTGGCTGAGGACATGAAGACCGTGTTCGACGTTATTCAAAACGTCGATATTAACGAAATTTCCGTGCTCGCACGCAAACTGCGAGCCACCCGCTCTCCTCAAGAGCGTTTATTTGCGTTAGCCGAGCATCACTCGCTTCTAAGATCGTTATAAATTTTATTTTTTATTTTTGTATAAAATCGTAAATAAGTAAATTATAATGTCTAGACCCGCGAATCCCGCGTCCAGTCGTATTAAACCCAAGGGCTTATCCCTAGTATCTTTTAACGCTCGTAGCCTTAATACCAACCTTCCCGAGATTAAACTGTTCCTTCAAAACAAAGAACCTGACTTATTCCTTCTCCAGGAGACATGGCTTACTCCAAACCGCTCCAGGGGATTCGCTATACCTAAGTACGCGTTTATTCGTAACGATAGGCCCAACTCCGACGGTTTCGGCGGCACCGCTATATATTACAAAAGAGGCTTCCACTGCTGTCCTCTCCCTACCCCTCCTCTCCTCAACATGGAAGCCACTGTGTGTAGATTGGCTATGACTGGTCATCCGACCATCATCATAGCTTCATTCTACATACCTAGTGGTACCAGACCAATCCGCAGCGACTTTGAGGCCATTCTCGCCCTCGGCCATTCAGTCATTATGTTCGGAGACTTTAACTCCAAACATACTGACTGGACGTGCCTATCGACTAACACCAGCGGCATCGCTCTCCTCGACATCACTAACTCCCTTGACCTAGACGTCATATCCCCCATCACTCCCACTCACTATCCCAACAACCCGTCCTACTCTCCTGACATCCTCGACTTTGCAACCATCAAGCGAATCAATCTTGATCTAAGGTCTATCGAACCGCTCGATGACCTAGGCTCCGACCATCGCCCCGTTTCCCTCGTGCTAGGACCGCCGAACGATAACGTCTCATCTTTAAATAAAACACTTTTTACCGGATATTATCGCGTATATTTTAGTTAATTTAACTAAAAATTTAATTTAAAATAAAAATTAACTAAAATATACGCGATAATATCCGGTAAAAAGTGTTTTATTTAAAGTATGAATCGTGAAAATTTAAGAAAATATATAACGTCTCATCTCCTAAGACCTTTACCAACTGGAAAGGTTTTAAAAATACGTTAGTTTCAGCCTTAGAGGCTCCGAACTCTCCACTCGCGATCTCTCCCGAACTATTAGATAGCCCGGATAAAATCGATTCATTAGTAAATTCCCTCACTGATGCTATCAACTCAGCCATCAGTGGCAACGAAAAGGTTGCTAAGCAAGGCAAACCCACGCTTCCCTTAGCCGTTAGCAATCTTATTAAAGCTAAGAACGCGGCTCTCCGGAGAGCCAAGAAATATCCAACGCCCGCCTATAGAACAGCTGCGAATCAGCTTCAACGTAAAGTTAGGTCTTGCCTCGCGGAACTCCGAGACGCTCAGATGAACGATCTCATGGCGAATATCTCTCCGTCCCACCAAGCGTACTATAGCATGGCCCGAGCCTTACGCGTAGACACCGCCTCTCACGTTCCTCCTCTCACTCGTCCCGATGGCACTACTGCCTTTGAAGTCGAAGAGAAAGCCGAATGCTTCGCTGACAGCATTGCCGCACAATGCTCGCCCAGCACGCAACCTGCTGATCCCTCACACATCCAGGCGGTGGAGGACGAAGTCCTTCGCAGAGACTCTCTCCCCATCACCGCCGACCCTGTCACAGTCTCTAATGATGAAATCTTGCTTCTCATTAGAAATCAAAAGTCCAAAAAGGCTCCGGGTGCGGATGGAATTTCCAACCACGCACTTAAGCACCTACCTCAACAGATGCTTACCATGTTAGCTATCATTTTCAATGCCTGCTTCGACCATAGCTACTTTCCAAAAGCTTGGAAAGAAGCGACAGTCATAGGCATTCCCAAGCCGGGCAAACCTCTGAACGTCCCGGCTAATCACAGACCCATCAGCCTCCTCAAGGCAATGTCTAAACTTCTCGAGAGAGTCATACTCTCTCGAATGCGGAACCATCTGTTTCCAACGGATGGCGATCCTATCATTATTCCCCATCAGTTCGGCTTTCGCGCTAAACACTCCTGCCCTCAACAAGTCCACCGAATCGTCGAGTATATACTTGACGGTTGCTATCCGCGTCGTTATAAAACAGTCGCGGTTTTCTTTGACGTAGCCAAGGCTTTCGATAAAGTCTGGCACAGCGGTCTCGTTTATAAACTCTACAAGATAGGCTTACCGGATCGCCTAGTCAGGTTAATAGCGTCGTTTCTCAAAGACCGTACATTTCGATTTAAACACGAAGGCACGCTTTCTGCGCCTCGTCCCATAAAGGCTGGAGTCCCTCAAGGCTCAGTCCTCGCCCCTCTGCTGTACACCGTGTACACCAACGACATTCCCATCCCGCCGAAAGGCGTCGAACTCGCCCTCTTTGCTGACGACACCGCACTCTATACCAAAGGCCACAGTGTTCGGCACCTTGTAACCAGACTCCAAAAGGCCGTAAACGCCTTTGGTGTATGGTTTCAAAAATGGCGCATCGATGTGAACCCTGAAAAGAGTTCTGCGATGCGCTTCGACCACAAACGCCGTCGTCCCGATGGCGACCCCCACGTCCGAATGTTAGGCATTCCCATCCCCTGGAAGCGCAGTACTAAATACTTAGGCGTCACATTAGATCCGACGCTTTCTTTCAAGCCAAACGTCGAAAGAGTTTCGAAACTCGCTCGTCACTATTTAGGCCGCTTAAATAGCATGTTAGGTAGAAAAAGTAAAATGTCCTTCAGAAACAAACGTACGCTTTACAAGGTCTGCGTTAGACCCGTCATGACGTATGCTTCGCCAATCTTTGCCCACGCCAAACCCTCCCTACTGCACAAACTGCAGGTAGTTCAAAACCTCTTTTGCCGCCGGGCCACAAACGCACCGTGGTACGTGCGTAACGCGGACTTGCATAGAGATCTTGAACTGCCTACAGTACAACAACATCTCAAAACACTCTCTGAAGCGTTTTTCAAACGCTCCGAAACCCATCCCAATCCTCTAGTTCGTGATTCAGTCTCATATACTACTCCTGTGTTAGACTCGAAGTTCAAAGTCGCTAGGCCTAGGAATGCGCAAGCGTACTCATCCACCAGACTGTCCGCCGATCTCGAGGCCCTTCTGGCCGCAAATTCTAATTCTAACGTAAATTCTAATTCTAACGTAAATCCTAATTCTAACGTAAATGAGAATTAATTCAATTTTATTTTGCAATTTTTTAATTTTTGTTTTAATTATTGATTTTCATTTGAGCACCTTCAGTGCTATGTATTCACCTTCAGTGCTTTGAGCACCTTCAGTGCTATGTAATCCCAGCGGGTGACCCCTTCTGGGCCCCGCTAGCGCGGCCTCTTTCTCCAATTGGCCGTCGCTCAGATGAAGGCTGAGTGGCAAAAATGCACGAGCCGACAGGGGGTTTTTAGTGGGTATGGTCCTGGTAGGCGTCGGGACGAGTCCCACATAACTTTGGAATCGCGCCAGAGTATGCGTCAGGGCATTTTTATCCTCCTGCCCTTCCCGCGGAGGGGAACAAAAAAAAAAAAATGTGTTGCACAGTCTCGGTCTGCGTGCGTTCTCGAGCGCACGTCGATCGCAGACGCCTTCCCGCTCTATTAGCCCCCGCGCTAATTGAGCACCCAAATTTCACTGGTTGTTGTCGTAATATATAATTTCATAGTTGTATACCGTAATAAGTTTCTAACGCCGTTTTCACGGCGGACAGTGGGTCGTTAACCGTACTTCTAATAAGTTTCTAACGCCGTTTTCACGGCGGATAGTGGGTTGTTAACCGTACTTCGTGGAACGTGAGCTTCGTCGACGGGGTTTCGTCGTTCCAGGACTTCAAGTTCCGTGTTCGAGTAAGTTATCCGCGTCGTCCTCAACCACCCTACTGCGTGTAGGGTGGTTTTTAGGAAGTTAGTCATCGTTGATAGGTTCATAGTATATATATTTATATATATTGTTGTCCCTCCCCAACCCCTCCGCAATGGCTTCCCTGAGCCCTGAGGAGCTTCTGAATAAGCTGATCGCTGATTACGACGCCCAGGGCACTCACTGCCCCTTCATATGATTCGCACACTGCAATCGTTTCTCCCTCTAATCAAGGCACTGTTCACACCGGCCCCTCAGGCCACCTCCGTCCCTCAGACCGCTCTGGTCTTAGGCCCTCCCGCATCCCCTTCCTCCAGTGACATGGAGTGCGAAGTAGATGCCCCTCCGCGCCGCAAGCGCGCACCCGCGACCGAGTCATCCTCGGACGCCACCCCAACTGGCCCTGAGTCTCCCTCCTTTACGCTTGTTAAGAAGCGCTCTAAGAAGCGTTCGAAACAAGACCCGGCGCCCTCGACGCCCGTCTCTACACCCCCTGCGGCGTCTTCAACGCCAGCTGCCCCGGTGTCTTCAACACCCGCTCCGGCCTCAACTTCTGTCAAGGCCAAGGTCCCACCACCCGTTTTCCTTCGGGAAAAGGGTAAATGGACTGAGGTCTCGACATTGTGCAATGAGCACAAAATCCATTACATCCGAGCAGCCAACTCGGGTGAATCTATTAAAATCTTAGTCTCGTCGATAGACGACTTTCGTGCTTTAACATAGCTCCTCACCGATAAGCAATATGCTTATCATACTTATGCTCTGCCAGAAGAGCGTAAGATCAGAACGGTACTCAGGGGAGTCCCGTTCGAATTATCGAACGAGGCTAACCTGAAGGATCTGCAGTCCCAAGGCTTCCCGGCACTCGCGGTGCATAAAATGCACAGCAAGTACGGGAGGCAACACCCTCTCGCTTTGGTGGTTCTCGCCAACGTCCCCAAGTCCAGGGAGATCCTCAAAGGGGTTAGCACTATATGCGGCCTCTCTGGGATCTCGATCGAGGCGCCTCATCGCCGCGGTCATCCCGGCCAGTGCCATCGGTGCCAGTTGTACGGGCACGCGGCGGCCAACTGCCGCGCACCGCCCAGGTGCGTCAAGTGCCTGGTCCCTCATCTCACATCTTTGATTTTGTGAATTTCAAAATAAAGACGAATAAACAGTAGCTATACGTATTATGGGGTTGAAAATTTTTGTAAGTCTCACAATCTATTACAATAGTGTTTTATTTTGAAGAATTTTGATGTCCTATTTGTCAATTATTAATCTATGCGCTATTTGTTTCGTATTCTATTAATGATTTATTTATGTTATCACCACAATAATAAATAGAGATACTACAGAGTAAAGAAACTTTGTAAGATTTTCCTTGACCTGCACGTGCACGTGTAATTTACAGAAGTGCTGCAAGTTACATGCTTTACTAGAATTCCAGCTGGCTGTCAACAGCGTAGTTCCCAAAAAAATTCTATCTCATTCTCTCAAGCACTTTCTATCTCACATGAGTAATGTGAACAAGATGACAAGCCCGTCCAAGTGGTACCACTCTACCTTCAAGATCCGAAAGTGAAACACATTTTTTGAAACTATTGATCTTAAAAACGGACACTGTCCACAAGATATTATTAAGATGCACATTTTTTCAAAAAAAGCGTTTGCTCATTCCCATTCAATACATATAGATAGTTAGTAGTAGATATAGGCAGTTGTGACTTTAGAGATTTTTCAATTTAGTGATTTTATAGTTACCTGCAATACTTCAAGCTAATAATATAAAAACAATACTAGAATTATAAATATTGTTTCTTTTCAAAAAAAGAATTATTTGAGTTAAATGTCGCTTTGTCACGTAGTCAAATAAAGGACTATGGCTAGCACACCAGAGTTTCGTAGCGTTACAATAAAGTATGAGGCAAATCCTCTCACAAGCAACCACGAAGTTTGTGGATAATGTTCATCACCAATATTTATCTAAATTGTTTCAATGGTTCAATTTTATTTTAAAAACTACATAAAAAAGATGGAAGCAGATAAAATTGTAATCCATAATATTCCGATTGTATTTTATTTTTTTAGTAAAAGTAATTAAATATAGTAGTTAAATTGCACTCTCATTTGGTCATGATAACAAGAAAATAACACTTCTCCAATTAGTTAAATGTTTTTTTTAAATAAAAGTTTACGGGCAGAAAGCAGAAAATTTTAAATGGCCATTTATTGATGTATCATTTACTAGTGACCCGCCCCGACTTCGCAAGAGTCTATGTCCCTGCATTTTAAATTAGTAATATCTTCGAAATTATTTATTTGAATTACAGGGTAATATTGATCTATATTACATGCACAATACTTAATTGGATAAGGATTAATGCTGTATTGCTTAAAATCGCTTCGTTAATAAGCCATTATTTCTCGTAAAAAGTAAAAGATAAAAAAAGTAATCCCTAAGAGATACACATAAACCATCGCGGATTTTTTTGGACCTTTTTAAGGTACATATTTTGATCTATCTCGTAGGGTTAAAAAAGCGTTTGCAATGTAAGCGCAAAAAAAGTGTTTATTTACGACATTACATTAGAAACTTCTAAAATTAAATATGTTTCTCAACTATATTTTGCATGTATTATAGGTACATATAAACCTTCTCTTGAATTATGCTATTAAAAAAACCGCATCAAAATCCGTTGCGTAGTTTTAAAGATCTAAGCATACACAGGGACAGACAGACAGCGGAAAGCGAATTTGTTTTATACTATGTAGTGATGTTCATAATCGCAAACGCGCAGGTCGTGGGTGTAAACGGCTTCGTTAGTTCTGAATACAAAGTTACTTTGTCGCTCTGTATACTGCACTGGACGTCCAGCGACGTGCTATGCTGCGATTTTTAGCTGTGTACTGTAACTTTTACCTGCTACCTCTAAACTCGCAACATTACTTTAACACACTAAAGTCACATCTCCTTGTGGATGGCAAGTGCGAAAGGCGCGACGGTGTTCAACTGACTTCTTCTTCTTCTGAATGCAGATATGTAGAAATCAGTCGTAGAAGTAAAAAAAAAAACACCCGAAATCTTCACGCCAACACACCGTCAGTCACTTCTTTTTTGTTTATTATAATGAAACTGTCAAACCAGAGGAAATTCAGAATTAACGTTCATATCAAATAGCAAACATTCATGTAACAAACTCTAGCGTCGGTCTCATTTTCATCTACTTAAAGGACCCTGAAACCCAGGACATAAGGAAACAGCTATTTCTATCCCTACTAGTCGTCTAATAATTTAATAAAACGTTGTAAATACACCTTCTATAGCTGAAAATCTGAGTTTGAAATTAATTCAATTAAAAAAGTAATAGCAATGACTAGAAATACACGAGCGTGAGACATTTATAATTTTATCTTAATAATATTTTAATGCGCCTCATTACTATTCGTTTATTCACAATCGAATAACGTAACCTTGACATACACTGCTGCAGTTGACGATTGCAAAACATAAAAGTTGTTATATTCACTCTTTCTGATCCAATTAAGGTTAATCGAATAAGGTTATTCAATTGTATCTTATTGTTTGCATTTTATAGTACTTTCATGTCTTATCTACAAATTGATAAGCAAGATAAGTTATAAAAAAAGAAACAGAACAGAATCACATATTGAAATACCTCACGAAGCAAAAAACGGTTATTTTGAAGTTTTTAAATAGTAATAAAGACGTTTATATGGTATTAAAAACACTTGTCAGACATGTACTCGTCGGCTATTTATATAAACACGACCTATTCGAAGACTCGGTGATCATTAGCCACTTCGCTCGGGTGCACGCTGACTCGCGCACTACCATCGAGTTGAAATAAATCGATTATCAATTTTTGTTTAGGTATTCGGATACAGTTTTTTCGACATTGTGTGTGTATGGGTTAAAGTGTACAATAACTATTGCCATATCTAAAGTGTTTGATGAAATTTGTAGGTATTAATAATGTTTAGTACTTGACTTCAAACTGGCATAGCGATTGTATCTTTATTCATGTAAGTACCTTTTTTTGTATACTGATAAAAAAACATTGTCATCGATCCCCTTTTTTGTTTATTTGTTAGAACTTTGTTAACTAGTGGCTATTAATAAATGCGATTAAATGGTTATTGAAATCTTAAAAATTTTGCTATTTGCAAATATTTTATGATCTTTATAAAATATCCTTAGGTACAAATTATACTATATTGTTATCATTTTATAAAAACATTGCTTGGTTAAGAAAATAAACAAGACTAAACTGCTTAATCAATTAGAAAGCAGATAAAGTTTTGGCTATTACCAATATAAATAATACGAATTAGGTGAATTAACTGGATTTATGATAACAAAACAAAAAAAAACTAATAAAAATAGGTATTTGTTCTGTCTTTGAGTCAGGTATTTAATACAAGCAACTCTAAACTTGGTATTTTCTTTATTTCCTTACTTAAGTCACTTTTTGCAAATAATGTACAGGGTTATAAAAGTTAACGGAAACACAGTTTAACGATTATTCATTGCTTTGTGATAGAATAAAAAGCTATCTGTTATTTATTTAATCCTTTTTTGTTAAAAATAAATCGTATAATCAAATATAGGAAAAACAAAATAAGTAAAAAGGAGAAATACCAACCAACAGAAACTAAAAAAATATATTTTAGAAGTGGCGAATTATAGCGGAGATAATAATAAAAACTCTGAGTCTGGGTACGGAATTCATTATCATGTTTTTAGCGGTGTTAGTTGTGCCTGTTTGAAAAAAATACGTTATAAAATATTTAAATAGAGGTGTCCAGGGATTGTGCATTTATTAGAAGCCCGTTGGACAGGAGACACATTAGTAGGGTTTCAAATCTCGTTTTGGAATAACTTTTTCATACTATCATTTTTTATTCAACATGTATGTATGTCGATAGCAATATTTCGTTGTTTTTGGAGGTCTCAACTGGCTACACCTTACTTAATTTTCCATTTACATTTCCAACCCCGTCGTCGAATATGAGTGCAAATTTCGCATTATACGTAACATTAAATATTCCTTAGCATTTTTGCGATACTTATCATTTGATTAAAAGGTTAAAAGATCAATAACACAAGATGTTTGTATTCATTAATTTCATGAATGTTTCACAATGATTTCTTTTATTATCATGCATATTTTATTTTCGTTTAATTTTTGTCTGTTGTCAATTAGATACTGTAATTCAAAACATTCAAAATGCTTTGTAGGTATTATGAAACTTACTTACTTTACTGTAAATTTCTATGAAGTTTCAAGAGATTTTCAAATCCTGGATCTTCTGAACTATTATCCTTAGCAACATTTGCTTAACTATATATAGTTATTATCATATATTATATACTATACACTATACTCTATATATTATATACTCAATAAGCACATGCGTGATACCACGGTTTTGTTATAGAAATAATCATAATAAAAGTTCCAAGGAATCGTGTTTCTGTGGTCTATTGTA
This sequence comes from Marasmarcha lunaedactyla, assembly GCA_923062675.1. Classification (NCBI taxonomy): domain Eukaryota; kingdom Metazoa; phylum Arthropoda; class Insecta; order Lepidoptera; family Pterophoridae; genus Marasmarcha; species Marasmarcha lunaedactyla. The sequence continues at coordinate 7,693,318 of OV281344.1, forward strand.
TCTTTTTCTATATCCTTATTTACATTTCGTGATTTAGGTAAGTCCATAATTGCAAGTTATTATTAATAAAATTGCTTTTGGAAAAGCCTTACTTACCACTTTGATGAATTGATAGGTAACTATTAATATGTAAAGAATATTGGTAAGAATAAGGGCCACATCTTTGAATATAAACAAATATTTTTAAACATGATTGTCTATAATATTAAATATTTATTTCTATAATACCAAAAGTTTTTCAGTTTCGAAGGATAGTACTGAGGTTTAAAAAAACTTTGTCACAATATTTTGAATTCTCAATCTGACACAGATGATGTAGTACCTTGAATGGTCAATGGCTGTATTTTTAAACAGCGTAAAGATAACAATTGATCCAAAAAACGTACCTGAAAATGTTATGACTCTAATATAATGTACAAATACCTATGAAAATCTTATTGTAAAATTTGTAACCAACTTATTCTTTCTTTATTTATTTTTTTTTTTTTTTGAATTTTTATTAAGTATCCTAAGTAGTGTTTGAAACCGCGAACCTTGAAAACTTACTTACCCACTTACTAAAAAACTACGGCAATATTTTCTTTTTTAGTGTTGTTGGTTACGCTATATCACCACCAATAAAGTATCATTTGAAATCTCCGGAGATATTTAAAAAACTCAGAAAAACTAGATTTCAGTCTATTTATAGTGTCTAGAACTACAGGTTACAGAGATGTTTTCACGGAGACATATTGCTGAAAGCTGTACACCTTTACAAAAATATAAGTACAATATTCAAAAATCAACAAAAAACTTAAGAATATTACAAAGAACGTCCGTTTCAACGACATTTAACGAAGGTAATATTCATTTTTATACATCTTTTTTTAAAGAAGCATAACTTTTTTTAGTCAATCTCTTTTGTTTTAGTTCTACCACTTTGTGTCGAAAAGTTTAACGATAGATTAACCGAGCTACGTTAGACGTAAAAGTCTTGGGTTTGATATCGGGCATTAGTCTAATTGGGAGCCCTTTCGGAAGCATAATTTTTTTATCATAATGTAGTTTGTTAACAGTTTCAGCATAAAGTTTTTTCGCATAAATTGAGATAAGCAGAATATCATACACGCAGAATGGTTTCATTGCCATAAGTTTCACTTACTATAATTTTCTTTATCATAATTTTATACAGCATAAATGTAAGGGATATAACTGTTATACGTCTAAAGATAAATTATCATAAAATACAAAACGCAAAACAGAAGTATCCATAACCTCTAAAGTCATAAACGTAAAGTAAGAAAAAAGCTTTTGGTGGCTATTTATCAAGTATAGATCATATGTTGAGTCTTGAAAGTAAAAATGAATAATTATTAGGTGCGACGTCGAGCGCAGCAAGGAGGAGCAGGTAACTCAGTATGTAGGTCATGCCGAAAAGTGACTTGCACGTGAATAATAAATAATAATATTTGACCAAGATTATTTAAGAAATGATGATGATGAATTGTTAATAATCATCTCACTGTAATCAAAATATATAACACAATAATACAGAACCGAATTGGAACCACGCAACTTTTCTGTCCCGTCCTAGAGTGTTTTTATAAACCTTGAGGCGTGGAGGGAGGGAAACTACGAAATGAGACGCACGTTAGGTTAGGTTTGTAAGTAGTCGATACAAGCGCCAGGACCAAATTAAGTACCATTTTCAGCTTTTCACGAAAAGCGACTTCGGTTCAATTTGGTTCAAACAAACATCACGTCTGTCCCTTCAGAAGTTGTCATTGTGAGAAGTTGGCATTTTGCGAAGTTGACATTGTGAGAAATTGGCTTTCTGAGAAGTTGGCATTCTGAGAAGTTGGCATTTCGAGAAGTTGGCATTCTGAGAAGTTGTCATTTTGCGAGCGGTTGGCATTTTGCAAAGTTGGAATTATGAGATGAAAGGGTTTTCTTCATCTAATTCGAATGTACTCAAAACTTTAGGTGTGAAAATAGGTGGCGATGTTGCATTAACCCATACGTAATAATGACTAAACCCCGTTGCTATATCGTTTGTAACAACCAAAGAAGTATAAACATTTTTAGGTTATAATTTTACAGTCCGTTTATTTTTGTCAAATTATGGTATTCTATATGTATGCTTGTAAACTTTATGCCATAGCGTGAGATGCCAATAAATGTTATGATAAGTAATCGGTATTGTAAAACCATTTATGCATGAACATTTTATGCTAATATATTATTGTTATAAATGAAGTTATGGGAAAACAAAGTATGCCTTATGATTTATTGTGTATGAACGTTATGCGAAACAAACAGTATGCCAAAAAACGTTATGCAGCCTTATAATATGCCAGTTAAATTTATGCATCCCAATACGGACCCAGTCTAATTTACTTGTACCTTATAAAGCTGCTACCACTCATGGTCGTTGATCTATGTTACAATATTTTATAAATACAGTTCAGCCAATTTGTAAGTTGTACCCATTGAAAATTCATCTCAAAGTACGGTAGAAAAAGTGTCAATTTTTCCAAACGTAGCATTGAGTATTGAATCAAAATAATCAGTCACTAACAAGCTCATTATTATGTGGTTCCGGCTCAATATTCTTCTTTGTTCAGGGATGTGACAATAAACCTGTATCAAGAAAACTGTTGTTTCGGCTAAAGTTAAGAATCTAAAATCTAAAATAAAATAAAAAGAAGAAAAGATAAAGAAAGTAACATAGCTATTCCGACTACTGTATACGAACGCGTAATCTGTTTATATGCCTTCATCACAAAGACACAAAGGACAGGAGAAGGTCAAAAGATCTTACGGCATATCAATAAAACAAACAAAATTAATATAAATCTATAAAATCCACTATGAATCATTAGGTGGTTCGCGGGTTCAATCGCCTTTTAGAACAACGAAAAAATCGGAAGACATATGTTTTCCGTGTTTTAAAATTACGCCAATAATTATAACCATAAACATTTTTAATAACACATAAAAATAACTAATTAAATAAATATATTTAAAAATAGCGACAATTCAACAAAATTTATAGTTTCTGCCTGACATTTTTCTTAAATATGTATCTTTATAAAAGCAAAATAAATGTAAATTGTATAGAATGTAGGTTACATTAAATATAAGATAACAGTAAAATAATAAATCTTTTTTTTTTTGCTTTTGCAGAAATATTCTTAAACATGCCTGTCATGAAAAATTCATTCGAACACTAATCCGTTCATAAATATTTTTAAACTTGTTAAGCTAATATTATGCCTATTCTGAAGTGTCTACATTTCAAAACCGGTCTAGCAGGTTCGGAATATTGCTTAGTTTGGTCTTAGAGTGTAATTATTATGTATCTGTATAGTTATCAATGCAGTACTGATAGTAACAGTATATGAATTCATTAATTCCAAGTTTATTGGTATTTCTTACTCAAGATAATAATATCAGTATGACTTTCCACGCCTTACCCAGAACCTTGCTCCTTCGGAATTAGTATCCTTTTTTTGCTATCCGCCCTTTGTTGTACAAAATGTACAAAATTTATTTGCTACTCACCCCTTTTTCTTATGGTCATGGCTTTATGTTTTTTTTACTTGGAACCGAATGGCGTGTTTGTGACTTGATCGGAGTCGATATGATAAATTTATACTTAACTCAAATACTCGAGTTTTTATGAAAAATTCCATGTCTTAAATTTAAATATTTACCTTCGAACGAAAGAATAAAAAATATCTCATTCAATCTTTCTGTTGAAATTAAACGATGATGACGAAATGCCTTTCATCGCACGAAATGAAATACAAATGCCTGTTTAAACTTACATAAAAATACTTGTTCAAATGGACGTCTCCTTAAAAACATGTTCATACATCAACAGGGCAATTCAATAATAGTTCAGTTTATAAAGATAATATATTTACCGACCGAATTCATTACCAAGATTTTTAAATGTGGACGCAACAAAAATAAGCAAACAATATTGTTTTGCTTACATTTTTATGAATTAAAGACAAGAGTGTCGGTGCTTCCTGGAAAAAAAATTAACTGCCACTGAAAAAAAAATTTAAATATACTTCATTTAAGTGTAGAGTTTTTTTATGTTAAATGGGTTTTGTTTTGCGTAATTTTTATTTATTTATACGTTTAAATACTTAGAAGTACTATGGTGTCATGGAAAATTAATTTTAGAAAAAAGAAAAAATCTTTTTTACAAGTAGTTAAGATGGAATGTTTCTTTTGATTTAAAAGTTGGGACATCCCCAACTTGCCGTTGCCGTTTGCCGTTTGCCGTTTGCTTGCCGTTATAACTTTATTTACTGGTATTTGATATTTATTGATCTCAAACAATTATAACACGTATACGTTGACGAAGTAGACACATACATCATATTTTATCAACCGATAAAATATGATGTATGGGTCCTCTGTCCAACACACGAGATATTAATTATTGTGATGCTTATTTAATTAGGCAAAGGTCAAGAATTCAATAAACACATCATTCAACATTATATTGATAAAGTAAAAGGCGTAATAAGACGATCCCTTCACGCTACGTAAATTTTTTTCTTTTCATAATATCTAAATAATATTTAACTGTAAGTAGATATAATATTTTACAAATTCATAGATACGTCACAAATATATTCATTGTGGTTAAGGTATCTCAAGATAGAACTGAAATAAACATTTACTTGTCACAAATGAAGTTTTACACGGTATGTATCCAAGTCTTTTGTTATCCATCAAATTAAAGGCGATTCATCTTATTTATTTCGAATTCTTGAAAACAAACAAAACATGTATCCTCTAAGGGAACACCATCAATTTTAAGAACATTTTAGCATTATTTATTTGAAGATTCGGTGCCATCTGGAGCTTGATTAAGCTAGTAGGTAGGTCGATGGATTTTGGTACCTTTCACATTGGTCCACCAGAAATGCTTTTCATTATCGCTCTTTCAGTGTATATATATTAATAGGCGAGTGATAAATTTTATAAAGATGGTAGAAGGTATTTTATTGTACATATTTTTTTCTAAATGGAGCTTAAAATATGATAAGTGAAGTAAAGACCTATACAAAATAAAGACATATCTTTAATTGTCGAGTAAAAATATTTTTAATCTTTTAAAACTTAATATCTAATTGAATATTCGATCTATATAGGCTTTCTTGCCTTTACTCAAGAAACTGCTCTGGTTGTTTTAATTTATGATGAACGTATCCACCTGGCTTGTATGTTTACGCTATATTTTGCCAGCTATAATAATAAATAATCGAAAACATATTGGAAAGAAGCCAAAAAGTGAAAAGAATTTTAAAAGATACCATAGTTGGCGGGTCGAATAGTACAATTAAAAACCCAGGCTAACATTATTACTATAAGTAAAAATTTTTTTACATATTTTCTAGCCAGCAAATGAGCACTTGATGGTAAGGCGCCTCTGCGCCCATGGACTTCATTAATCTTAGGTGATTTATTGATTAACAGTAATTATGATTATTATAACGACTGATAATGCCTTGACGACGGTCTTTGGTTGGAATTTGCCTTGTTCCAGTAATTGCACTGGCTGCACTGGCTTCCATTTACTGTAACCAAGTAACTGTGAAGGGATTGTAGTACCAGACGAGATTAAAACATCAAACTAACCCTACAACATCATAGTTTTAACAAACACACCGTGCAGGAGAAAGTAGCTGTTAAATGAATAAAAAAAATACACTTAGTTTTATAGGAAATAAATAAACATAACTCCATTGACGTAAAAACAAATGAACGGTGGATCTAAAACAAAATTGACGTAAAAAGTGTCCCGAGTTAACCCACATATTAACTCAATTATAGATAAATTAAACCACTTCAAATTTAAATCATGCATCGTTGCATTACAGGTGATTAATGCTTGCCACATTTTTCACCTTTTGTAGCTGCAAGTAGGAAATTGAAAATAAAATCACCTTATGAACCCCTGAACGTTCAAATTTTTACAGTTTTCACTAAGCAATGTACGATTTTGGACATGTTGTCGGGCGGTCGATCAAGTCAAGACTGGTTTGATATTCACAGCATTTTTGCCCGGACGCTTTTGAACGCAGACCCAAGGTTCATTTCTTTGTAACTCAACGCATTACTCTAAACATTATAATTCAAATGTTATCTCAGGTGGTCATATTTGCTTTAATCATATAGTAACGTATGAAGGCAAGAAATTTTTGAATAAGTTTGGGTCATCCTTGTGTTTATGATCGCTTGCCAGTAAACGTAAAAAAGTAATTTGACACTTACTATAACAAAAAAAAATTTTAACAGTCATAATATGAGAATATAGTCAAACAATTATTATAATAATGTTAATGAGTTTTATCACTAAATTGTTAACATAGTTGTATTAGAATAAACAATTTGATAACACCACACTATGCGGTGACTTTAATGTCAATAAGTGTTATATTTATTTTGCAGTCTCTAATAAATAATAAAACGACTCGTTTACATAGCACTTATTTTATAAGTTGCACTCCGTTTACGATTCCAGAGTCTTAAAGCGAATTAAGGATAAATTATATCGTGTATTTACGTGAGAGGACTAAACATGCAAATAATGTATCTTCTTAATAATTAAATACGTAATCAATAAATAAAGAGTTAAATATTACATCTATTTAATAAATTAAGAATTAAATATATAGAAATCATACGTATCTATATGCCTTTTACTTCCTACAACATTGTGCGTCAGTTATGTAACCTTATGGGCTTGTTATTTTGTGTAGAAGTCGGAAAAAGTGGTTACGTGGTTTTCATTGAAGTTGACAAATATATCTTAGCTCAGTTTCTTCCGTATCAATAGTATCCTTTACGGAATGAATTTATGTGAATTGCCGTTATATATACGCACATATTTTAATTTGCATAACCAGAGTAGACAGTTGATTAATAAACTTATATTCAACATTTATTCAATATTGTAATTTTCAATGACCGCTAGATAACAGACGACGATTTTGTCTTGTTAAAAATTGTGAAAATTATTTGTATGAACAAATTGACGAGGGTCTATCTTATAATATACATTAAGGTATTAAACCAAAAAATATTTATTTTCAAATCTACCTTAAAGTTTCAAGTAGGTAAACTAAATTTTATCCTATAAAAAAATCATTTAACTTATTAGAGTTGTTTATTATTAAGGTGGAGTGAATATGCAAATCTTTATTTCCCATTAAGGACTTCTATCTGCTATTAAAAATAAAATAAAAACGAACTAATGATCAAACATACATCTCGCAGAGAAACAAATATATTTTTTCTTCGCGCCAATTTTAAAAGAAACAATATTTTTTGTCCCCAGATCACAGTTAGATCAGAGTTTGGACTCTCAAAATGGCGACGGCGGGCTTTTCATACGCCAACGCCTCTGTGGATAATGGAATGGCTGAATTTCTTAGTGAACATATTAGAGGCTTAGGCAGAATGTTCTACCTGCATTCGCCGAAAGAAACTATGTTTGAACAGAAAGAAGACGTGCCAAACTTCTTTAGACAGGTAAGAAATCAATAACAATATACATAAGTAATTTATAATACCTATGATTAATAATTGATACCTTTCGCACGCACGCACTTACCATCATGAGCATTCTCTGTTCGTATCTATCAGCTGTAGTAAAGTAAGAATATAAAGTTTAATGTGCAACGGTGCTACAAACCATCTGAGGATTGAGTGCAGCACTGGGGGGCTCCACGCGAAATTTTTAAAACTGATTTCTTAATTAATACTCTGTTTCTATATATAATATATATCACATAATTTTTTGAAAAATCTGTGTTTGCGCTGGTTTTAAACTCATATCTATTATTGATTTTTTTTGTTACAAATTAAATAACTAATCAAAGATAACAAATTTTTACACCTCACCCAGAAACTAACCCTAGACCTCTTCGTTTCGGGTTATCAACTTATTACGGAACATTTTTCATTTGCGAATTGTCACATAGGTAACTTGAAGCAATTATTGTTTTAATGGCGACCATAAGTCAAGCTCCCGTGCTACAGTTACTGAGGGTCACTTTTCACACAGACACCTGCTCGCACAACTTATAATGGAAAGAAATAGAAATGCCTTTGTCGGAATTTACTTGCAGTGCCACTGATGCCACATTATAATAATAGATAAATCCACTGACAAATACTGTGTGGCCCCAAAGTAAGCAGAGCTTTTTTATGGTTGGCAATACATCTAACTGGGGTGGGAGGAACCCAGAATGTATATGTATAAACATATTATCAACAACCATGACCCGAGACCAAATATCTGTGTTCGTCACACTAATGAATGCCCTGACCAGGACTCGAACCTGGGACCTCCACGAAATGAGAACTTGCTATTTGTTAACACGCGCAAATAATTTCAACCAATCACACCATTTTTTACATGTTCACCACGTTGTATTCTGAACGAAGAATCGTTGTGAACTGAGCCACGTTAATCGAGTATAGGACCAGAAGGCCTACTATGAACTATTATTGCGATTCAATTGACGACCTAAAATAAACTGCTTTGCTATTTCATACCACGACGTCATTAAAGCGATTCAGTTTAGGTTGACGCCAAATCAAGTCGGCAATTGGATCGCAAACTGTTTTAGTTCGTTCATTTTTCGTACCATGAGGTGATATTTCAACCTATATTGGATGACTTAAATGTCAAAGTAAGCGATTCAAAAAAAGTTGCTACTTTCTTGGCGTGAAGTGAATCGTTTCGGTTTATCTTTAAAAAAATGGTTGAAAATATAGGTAATTTAAGGTATTTCAGTTGGATATTTAGTGTTTCTTATGTGTTAATGTGAAAAAGTGAGTTCTAGAGCTATTTTTTATTGTAGATGTCTGACGAATTAGTCTTTTTTATTTTCTTGGAAAATGATAATGAAATAAACACAACGCGGAAACAATCGGACCCCTTTTATTTGGAAGATGAAGAATATACAAAAAGGATATCGGTTGTCTTAACAATTTGTATTAGAAATGTGAGATGAGCTGAGCCCATTATTGAAAAATCCAACAAAATCAACTGATTTATCAGTAGAGACAAAGGTAGAAGTCAAATTGGGTGCGTTCTAAACTCGTCATAATCAATTTATTTTTACGACAACACTAAGGAAACCTTTAATTATTTGTAATTTAAAGAATAATATAAATTTCTATTATTTAATGAGTACTAAAACGGGCTTATGGTATATAATTTGACACTAAAAAGCGCAATTTCAAAATATATTTGTTGTTATTTTTACACAAAAAAAAAACCGATAAAATCATATCAACTAGATTTCTAAACGCAACGCATATGGTTTGAGTAAAAGAGACAGACTTATGCAACGAGTGTACAGCGTCATCTCTTTCTCACACGCGGACCACAGACAAATTTCGGTCTTTCATTCCTCCGTGAGCGATTCAAACGCCAGTTAGCTAAAGGCACTTCATGGTACGAATCTTAGCGATTAAGTTTAGGTACCTAAACTGAATTGCTTCGGAATTGAATGGCAAACTAAAAGTTGATGGTAGGCCTTCTGAAGGCCTACTATGAACTATTATTGCGATTCAATTGACGACATAAAATAAACTGCTTTGCTATTTCATACCACGGCGTCATTAAAGTGAGTTTAGGTTGACGCCAAATCAAGTCGGCAATTGGATCGCAAACTGTTTTAGTTCGTTCATTTTTCGTACCATGAGGTGATATTTCATCCTATATTGGATGACTTAAATGTCAAAGTAAGCGATTCAAAAAAAGTTGCTACTTTCTTGGCGTGAAGTGAATCGTTTCGGTTTATCTTTAAAGAAATGGTTGAAAAAATAGGTGATTTAAGGTATTTCAGTTGGATATTTAGTGTTTCTTATGTGTTAATGTGAAAAAGTGAGTTCTAGAGCTATTTTTTATTGTAGATGTCTGACGAATTAGTCTTTTTTATTTTCTTGGAAAATGATAATGAAATAAACACAACGCGGAAACAATCGGACCCCTTTTAGTTGGAAGATGAAGAATATACAAAAAGGATATCGGTTGTCTTAACAATTTGTATTAGAAATGTGAGATGAGCTGAGCCCATTATTGAAAAATCCAACAAAATCAACTGATTTATCAGTAGAGACAAAGGTAGAAGTCAAATTGGGTGCGTTCTAAACTCGTCATAATCAATTTATTTTTACGACAACACTAAGGAAACCTTTAATTATTTGTAATTTAAAGAATAATATAAATTTCTATTATTTAATGAGTACTAAAACGGGCTTATGGTATATAATTTGACACTAAAAAGCGCAATATTAAAATTTATTTGTTGTTATTTTTACACAAAAAACACCGCTAAAATCATATCAACTAGATTTCGAAATGCAACGCATATGGTTCGAGTAAAAGAGACAGACTTATGCAACGAGTGTACAGCGTCATCTGTTTCTCACACGCGGACCACAGACAAATTTCGATCTTTCATTCCTCCGTGAGCGATTCAAACGCCAGTTAGCTAAAGGCACTTCATGGTACGAATCTTAGCGATTCAGTTTAGGTACCTAAACTGGATTGCATCGGAATTGAATGGCAAACTAATAGTTGATGGTAGGCCTTCTGTACTTCGCTCGCGCTACTGGCTTACCATTTCTATTTCTCTCTATTGGAGGTTTTGTGCACCTGCCACTCGACCAAACCGAAGTCAAACATGACGTTATTTGTTTTGGATACGGATAAAATCACTATTATTAATAATTTCGGTATTTCATGCCAATATTTAAGTTGAGATGTACTGTTATGTATGTGAGATGTACATTGTTTTGCAACAATGGTTTTGTTTACTAATAGTAAATGATTGAAATTGGAAGTCGCATTCCGCCGGCTGGTCATGTACGCACGAAGTGTCAGTTGCAAACAGATAGCTACCAGTTTACGAGTAGGTTAAGGTTAATGTATTAATATAATTTAATTCGAATCAATTTATAAGATACGGCTTAAATTCTTTCTGTTTCCCTTAAAAATAGCAGAAGGTAACTCTTAAAATACTAAAACGTCATATACATAATTCTTTCAATATGTCATGTCGAAGTAAGACTGCTTGGAATACTAATTTCGTGCTTATCTTTGATTTTATATTGCTATACTATTAAAAGTTGAAATAAATAGAATTAAAACAATTGATTTCTTTTTTTCTAGCCAATTTGACCGGCCTTTATCATAAATTTGCGCGGTTACCGAAAAGACTATTAAGGTTTTATGCCTATTTCACGAGACTCTGTTACTTAGGCTCTACGTTCGTTCATCAGTCTGTCAAACCCTGTTTCTCGTGAACCGTAAGAAGAAGACGGTTTAAAATTTGTACTATCAAAGCTGCTAAAACGTACAAACTCATCCATGAGACACAATAAAAAAATAACTAATGTATGTATTACATACTCTCCCCATGAAACGAGAACTACTACATATTTATAATTTTAATAGCGCCACAGACACAGAGTATTGCAATTAGTTGTTAACTACGTACACGTTCTAACAAACATAACGGATGATCGAACATCAAGTTTAGTATCGAATTGCCGCGGTCGATTATACAACCTGACACTCTTAGGTGACCTTACTTGGTAGGTAAGCGGAGCGATTTTGACGTCTGCAAAACCGCAGGGTTGATATTATGAAAAACGTGTTGCTGTTGATTTATTTGATGTTTCGAAAGCTTTAATAGGTGTTTTTTTAAGTCACAGTTTTTTCGTACGATTTTGTTATAAAGAGCATTAGACACAAGGTTGTGATGATTCCAAAATAAAAACGCACAGTTGTAAGTAGGAAAAGTAACATTTGCATAAATAAGCCCATTAATTAGTAAACACAAATATAATATTTAATAATTTATTGAATACACATTTATTTATTCATTAATTAAATACAATTTTATAGACTGTGTATTGATTGTAAATAGACTGTAGTTACGAGTAAAATCATGAATTATTTACGTTTGTAATTTTAATTATAAGTCTTTTAAACTCCAGCAAATTTGCACATTGCTAATGCGACGGTTTCAAGGAAAATCGACATTGTCATTGTTTTAACAACGGCGAACCGAAGTGCACCAAATGTTTTAACAATACATTGTACAAGTAGTTCAAAACAAGTCAGAAAAACGTCTTTAAATCGTTAAAAAACTGGTGTTTGATCATAATAAATCTTATATGAATTTATGTAAAATATTCTTCTTTCGTTTGCTAAACTCGTGTATCTTAGTAGGTATTTACTACATCTCGAGTTTTTATCATGTTCAATTATCGCAGTTATAACCTAGCAGGGTAAACCATATTTAAATAATAATTTATGGAACTCACGTTTCTTACCACGAATAATTCTTTTTATTTCGACTTCGCGATAAATCGCACTAATGACATGATAAGGGAAATTATCTTTTCAACCAGTGAATTAGCTACATTATAGTAATGAAAAAAATAAAAATGGCATAAAAAATAATTTACAAAATAATTTTCATAAAAACAATGAAAATAATATTTACTATCTGTAGGCCCTTAATAGAATAATAAAAAATAAGAATTCACAAACTTAACCTAGGTTAAGTTTGTGAATTCACTGAGTTTACAAATTATAGTTATGGTCTTATTAAACAACCTTAGCAACATTAGTTACATTAGCTAAAGGAGATTTGGATGAAGCGGCTTTAATTGTATCCAATTTCTTATTTTATTTAAGAAATATAATTTTTAAATTCGTGACTGTTCTATTTTCCAGTCATGGCCGTACTTCCTCGTGTTTATGATGTTGGAGAACATAGTGCTACGGTTAGAAGGGAAGAAAGGAATTCGTCTCAATGACGGGATCACGAGCATCTCACATGGATTGTTACAGGAATGCGGCAGGTAAGCTTCGTTATTTAAATAATTTTATTTATTAACTTTATAACGCGATACAACACCTGGTGCAACAAAAAGTCTAAAGAAAGTAAATATCTTACAATATCTCCTCACATACTATATAGACAGCTCTTCGGTCTGATTTGTTTTGAGGTGTGACCTCATAAATCAGTTCTAGTACACGGCAGTATTATTAAAATTGAAGATTTCGGCCAACTAAACTACACCCTAGTTGATAAAATAATTGTAAGATTAGCCTTTTTGATAAATTATTAATTTACTTGATCCACACATTGTCTGTAGATTTGTACAAAAAACCCCTTTCTATAAAATGAAACAAAAGTGAATTCTACTACTCTATTCATAAACTAAATTCAGATATATAATATTTTTATGATTTGCATAATAAATTACTGACTGCGTCTGTTTCTCCAGAAAACTATAGTCCTAGTTCTTTCAAGCGTCGAGTGAATAGGTATCTCGCGGATAGACGTGTAACACCTTCGTCTTCATCATCACTTTCCATCAGGTGAGATAGAAGACAAACGTCTAATCCTTTTTCAATAAATCAAAACAAAAAAATGATAAAAACATGCAAATTTTGAGGAAGTTATATAAAATTTTGTACCTTTAATTATGCTTATTAATGTAAACATTAAAGGAAACATATTTTGATGGAGTAGTCTTAAAATATTTAACTTATCACTAAATGTGATTAAAAGTGATTTAATTCATACCCAGTAAAATAGTTTCACTTGTTAGTTTTCCAATATTTATTGGTAAAACTTATATTTTACCGAGTGAAGATTATCTAATTGTTATTATTGTAAAAGAATCCGTTACGTTTCTGGGCTAGCTGTAAACCTCTTTCACAATAGTTATACTGTGTAACGTTAGTATCTGAGGATCGACAAACCCAACCAAATCAGATTATGAACGTAAATGTAACGGTAAATGATAAGGGATAAGTGCGTAGACCCATTATTTAGCTTAGCAACGTATCATTTCTTATAGAACTCACTATAGTTTCTGGCTTGCACGAAAGCGCAAAAGCGCAGAATTATGAAAAAATCTAAAAAACTGTCTTTTTTACAGGTTAATATGGCGTGGAGCAGAGTCGTACCTGTATACGTGGGTGTACGCCAACTTTCGGTTGGTGGAGCTGCCCTGGGATCACACCGTCACGTGGTACGCGGCCGCGCTAGGAGTTGACTTTTGTTACTACTGGATGCATCGAGCTTGTCATGGTATGGACAAATTATAAATAAAAAGTAATTAAAGTCTCTTTAAAAGATAAAAATGAACGTTGTATTTAGCAATTAATAAATTAAATTACAACAAAAATACTGTTTGCTTTATATATATTTTTATTGATAATTTTTTTATTAATTTAATTTATATTATTAAAAATAATTCTTGTTGTGTCTAGAACGTTCCGTTTGGAGTATTCTGCACAAACACAAATATGTATCGACTCGATTATGTACTAGCACATCTTCAACAGATTATGTTTTCATATCAACTCAGATAATAAATACCAGTGTTTGTGCCGTGCGATTGACGAGTTATTTCACATTCATTGAATCCTCAATTGCACTCACTCAATCAGCCAGAAATCCACACAGCCTATCAATCACGCTGTGAACAAAGAGGTTTCATGTTCAGAACGTTATTGTTTGAACAGAGGTTTCGTATTTAATGAACCAATTCATTTGAGAGTGTTAAGTATTGAGACATATATTTATTTATTATTTATTTATTTATTTCAACTTTATTGCACAAAAAAAGAAATGTACAAAGGGCGGACTTAATGCTACAAGGCATTCTCTACCAGTCAACCATTGATCAATTGGAGAGGTCAGTAGTGCGGAGTTATGAAAAAAAAGATAACTAGATAATTGAAAATAAAAACATATAATATAAAAATGAAAATATATAGATATATATTCACTCACTCATATGCATATAGATATATTTATATAAAATATACGTATATAAGATACATATATGTAATAAAAATATAGTGGAATAATAATTTGTAAAGCAATAGTAAAATTAATATAATTCATTAACCCTTGACAAAAAATGAGCTTTTACGCGTAGCTTAAATAAAAGTTTACTAGGAGCTTTTCTTAATTCTACCGGCAAACCATCCCAAAGCCTTATGGCCTGAACCACAAAAGAATAGGACATAAATCCAGAGTTATGTGAAGGAGTATGCAGGCTCAGATTGTAGGTAGAACGCAAACACCTGTCGTGCGAGAAACCAAGGTACTGAAATTTAGAATTTAAATATTCTGGGGCACAAGGATCATTGGGAATTGAATATAGCATGCAAAGTATTCTGACATATCTACGTTGTCGGATCGGCAGCCATCGTAACTTTCTACGATAACGAGACACATGGACATACTTACGCAAGTCGTAGATGAAGCGAATACAGTTATTAAGCAAACGATCTATTTTGTTAAGGTGTACTTCGTTAAGGTCCGAACAACATACGTCAGCATAATCGATGATGGGCACTATCAGAGAATTAATAAGAAGTAATTTAGTGTGTACTGGTAGAAAATTCTTGAATCGGCACAACATGCGTAATCCAGCTGACACTTTTCTACTCATCTCTTCTACGTGTCTATCCCATTTAAGAGCAGTGTCTATATGTAGACCAAGGTCTCTGACAGATAAACAGAATGAAATCCTAGAATTATTAAAATATAACGGTGGCACGGAAGTAATATCCATCCTATTCAGCTGTCGCGGTCTACCCACAATAATGGCCTGACACTTAGCGGGATTCACAATGATTCCGAACTGCTGTGACCACAGGCTGATGTGAGTAAGATCTGCATTTAGCGAATCAATTGCAGTACCAATATCTAGAATGTGAGCTTGTCTGTATATTTGGAGGTCGTCCGCGTAAAGGTGAAATGAACATCTTAGTTTAGAGGTTATTAAATTAATAAAAATTGAAAACAACAGTGGAGAAAGTATACCGCCTTGTGGGACGCCAGAATCCAGACATATCCAATCCAAAGTGGCAAAACTATCAGGGCAAACTTTTATAGCTTGCGTTCGTCTACGAAGGTAGGAGGAGAACCAAGTAAGAACAACAGGAGAAAAGTTCAGCAAGTTGAGAGTGGCAAGAAGAAGGTCGTGATCAACAGCATTAAAAGCATTGGAAAAATCAACAATATGTTTAGTATACAATTAAATGAATTATTAATCGGTTTTGGATTGTAACTAAATGTTATTCAGAAATAAGGTTTTTTAAATAAAAAAACAGTGATGTGTTCGTTAATCCAAATTGTCCAACAATTTAAATTAAACTAACACTAGGCACTTATGTATCCTGACAATATGAACAAAAAATTTTCATTCTGGCCAATGGTCGACTGGGTCCGCTCAGTTTGATCCCGTGGGACAAATTAACATTTGTAACAAAATTACTATCTTACAATTAATGCATTTCATTTGGATTCAGTTTTGAAATAAATAAAATGTCTAAATATCTCCCGGTCTTCTCTTTAATCTTGCTAAGAGCATATGAAAACATTATTCTGGAAAATAAAAATAAAACAAAAAGAATTATCGAGATATGATAAATGAAAAAAATTATATAAATATGTGATAAAAAGAGAATAATACAACACAATCAAAAAATCAGTAACTTTTTTAAATAAATAAAATTTCAGCTAATGAACAATTTAAGTAAAAATAAAAGTCATTGATTAAGCTATTTAAAAGTTAAAACAAGCACTTAAAATAAAATTATAATAAAAACAAAAAAAAATATAAGAACTACAAAGTCAACCAAATTTACTTAGATGGTTGAAAACTTTCAGTAATTTCATATTTCTTTACTTCAAGATCATACGAAAATTAAAGGTTTATCTTTCATTCAAATAAAAATCTGTATGTTAAGACAATAATATAACTATTTAAACTATTTAAAATCTAAAAAATATAACAAGATGAACCACTTCATTTGGTCCCGTGGAGTCCAATGCTGAGTCCAATTGACAAAAGACCCTTTAATGGCTTGAGACACGCCAATCTATTTTCATCGTTACTAGTTGTCACATATGAAACATGCTAGTCTAATAAAAATATGCGATAAACGAATATAATATATTTGATTTACAAATACTAATTTTTACCTACTAAAAGTTAAATTTTCATTCGATTCATCCATATTGAAATAGGTCTTTTTTACAAGCAGTTTTCTAAAGTTAAACAATAGCGTAGTGATATTAAAAATTAGTGCCGATATTCGATATTCATATTGTTACATTTACATTGATCAAGGATTTCAAAACTAAACACAGCAATTTCCAGATACTATTTTTTATGTCTGTCTATCTTATCTTGTGTTATTGAAAACTTAGACACGGCGAATGGGTTGAAGCCACATCATCGAAGAGAGAATGGTTATTGAGGCTGTGTTAACTTGTATCAGATAAAAACTTCTGTTTGGAATCATTATATAACTTGTATATTATACTTATACAATATTTTATAGTATAACCCAAAACTCTATTTTATTCTAAGTCACAAACTTAAATTTAAATCTTTCATATGACCACATCGGACTTTCCATGGGTAAGCCAAAAATGTGCCATACTGTGTTAAAAGGTTCTTTAGAGCTACTAGCCTAATATCATCAAAGAAATAACACTCTTATTGTCTTCGTTACAGAGGTGCATATCCTGTGGGCGCAGCACCAGGTGCATCATACGTCAGAAGACTTCAACATGGGCGTCGGCATCCGGCAGTCTGTGCTGCAGGGCTGGTGTGGATTTGTAAGTTTTATTATTAATATATTATTTACTTTCTTCAAACGGCAAACAAGCACGAAACTCACTCAATGGTAGGAGGCACCATCATTAGTTCTTAGTGTTATGTCTGAATAACTAAAGGTGTTTGGTAGTTTTTTTGCTTGAATTAGCCTTTATACCTAGAACATCCCAGGCTGTTATTTCCTTTTATTTGGACTAAAACCAGGTTGCTGTGATTATTTTGGTGTTCAAAAAAGAACGTTCTATGGAACTACCCCAAAAGAGCTCTTAACATTACCAACTGTAATCAAAGTAGTTATTACACATTTTATTTCATATTTATTACATATTTTACTAAAAAGTTTGCTTGAACTGACCTAATAATAATAAGGGTATCATAATGTTATTATAAAGAAACCAAATTAATATGGTAGTTATATTTTAAGAAAAAAAGAGACATCTTTCACATGTCAGATTAAGAGAAGAGATTAGAGCGGTTTTTTTTATTTTCTTCGCCATAATAAATACACTTAAGTGGTGTGAAGGTAATATAGTCCTAAAATGTATTATCTTGTTCGCTCTGACTCATAATTTCACAGTTCTTACAATTCATTTCTCCCACAGATCTTCTACCTTCCCCTTGCTCTGGCTATCCCGCCAGCCCAGTTCGTGATGCACCATCAGTTCAGCTACCTCTACATGTTCTGGATTCACACAGAGGCAGTCAAGAGTCTTGGACCTCTGGAGTACATCCTAAACACCCCTAGCCATCATAGAGTACATCATGGTAAGTTTTGAATAAGTATTTTTATAGTTCAACTGGTGCAACAAAAATAAAAAATCCTGCCCTTGCTGGGATTGTATTTGATTCTTTACTCTAATGTGAAACGACGAATCAAAATTCTGCTCTCCACTTTATGTAACCCTTTTTAAGAGAGCTCATCAAATATTACGTCAGCTTAAGGAATCAAATACTATTTTTGTATGGTTAAAAATAACTTCTCAACGAAATGTCACTTGTTCTTGTGGTTCAAAATGTATTTAATAAATTAATTACTTCAATAAATTTTATTTTTTATTTTAAGTACATAAAACCGTTTGCTCTAATGGCAAAGGAAAATATCTTGAGGAAACCCATATACCTAAGTAATTATTTCGAAGGTATGTATACAAGTCTTAGATAGCTGATGTCCCTGCAGTGAGACTATTAAGGGTGTCATGACTAGGTCTTATTTTCAACTAATAAAAAAGATATTGATTCCCAAAAAGGCAGCGAATTATATAGCTTGTACTTGGCAAACAAATTAAAATGTTATGAAATTTTCAAAAAGTGTTGATTTTGGCTGTGTCATACCTGTAATATAAGGCTTTTTACCGGTAAGAGTGATAAAATGTGTCTTGTCTCACACGGTTATTAAGACAAAATGAAAATAAGTAGTGATTTTCCTGAGCAATTATTACAATTATTATAAAAAAGTTTATTATGTCTTTTTTTCCCTCATAGATTTATAAAATGTACTTAATTTACTTTTGATTTCAGCGATAGTCAATGTCATAAATTACTTTCAATATGATACGAAATGAAAAGATTACCCAGAACTTTTCAAATAATAAAATTGTTTCGGTATTTCTTTGAATAATAATTAAATTTTACTTGTACTCGTTTTAAACGCAATTCTGTGAGGGCTTACGTACTTTTTCAATTAAAACATGTATTTAAAATTTTTATTTTTAGTGTAACCATTAAAAAAATAATGAGGGGAGCATTACTTCAATAATAATTTATTGTGAGGTCCAGTCGATAAAGGCGTTTATGTACTTCCTGCTCACTCTGTATTTCCAGAATAAACTTAAAATATCGTTATTTTTCAGCCAGTTACAAAAATCTCTTTTTTTATTCTAGGTAGCAACAAATATTGCTTGGATGTGAACTACGGAGGCACCCTCATCATCTGGGACCGTATCTTCGGAACCTTCAGGCCGGAGACCGACAAAGTTGAAATTGTATACGGACTTATTTACAACCAGCCTTCTTTCAATCCTGTTTATTTACAAGTAAGTATTTTGTAAGGCAAATGAAAAGCGACTTATTCTGTAACAAAAGAATGCTTTCTTTATTTGCTGAACTATAATACCACCTGCCTAATGAAAATCTGAGTTAATTTGATTTATCAATTCAGTGTATTCTAAATATATAAATTCAATGGTTGAATCCGAAAGGAATTCCACGAAGAGATCCATCCACACGTTTTGTCTAAACTAGCATTTTACTTGTGCATTATAGTGATTTTATGAATATAACGGCGATTATTAAGCAATAGAGTTTTGTTGTATTTTGGACAGCATTTCATATCAAGATGCTGTTCAAAAAATGACTAAACTCACTTACTTTATAAAAAAAAAATCTAAAAATACAAATCCTACCTTACTTAGTAACAAATTTAACTTAAAAACTTTAATATGTTAAGAGATAAAATATAATATTAATTCATAAATTATTTCCGATTTTTGAGACACTGTACACACTGACATGAACATGTGCCCAGTGTCTCAATATAGGACACTCAGGTTTATTGGATATAACAGATAGCTGTTGGCGCTCCTACGCACCCTGTGCAACAGCCACTCGAATCGTTTACGAATGATGGCGTAAAAATCATTGGTATGGGCGTCTGCAAACATACCTGATTCACTACAGTATCGTGGGAGCCCCAACAACAGCCTGAAAGCGTTATTGTATTGAACACGGAGAGCGTCGTATGGCCGCCGCGTATATCTAACCCACAAGGCACACGTATATAAAGTTTGCACAGAAGGCCTTGACACAAAAAGTTATAAAACATAACGAAAAAAAACACATCAGTCACATTAAAATTACATTCAGAAAATGATATATCATTTCCCTCTTCGCGCAATCAAAAAACTCTTTTGAGCCTGAGAGTCACGTTTTTCATAAACCTTTGTGTAAAAATTCAAATAATGTCAAATAATGTGAGCCTTGAAACTGCTTCACGGAAATTGAAAAATATTATTTTCCCGCAAAAAGAAAATAAGAACAGAGCACATGAACTCAGTAACAATGGGCTATACGAATGAGGTGAATGAAAAGAAAAATGAGCCATACAACAATTTGGGTCAATCGATTATGAAAAAAAAACAGAAAAAGAATAAACTAATAATAACTAAACTAACAATTTGCGTTATTTTGTCTTGTAAAGGACCAAATCTAAAAGCTTAAAACTCTATCCCTGTTAAAGGTGTTTTTAATCTAAAAGAATAATTGAGGGTGTCTTGTGATCATGACTTTGTTTTGATCTTGATTTTCATAAATTATCTAGATTATGCAGAAAGTGACTGGGTTCGTTTTATTAATATAATTTACTAAGTAAGATCTTTACAATTCAAAGTATTAAAGTAGTTGCATAATATTAACGTAAAACAAATTATTTTCAGTCTATATTTGTAGTCGACGAAACAAAGGCTTTGTATTAAATCCCGCCGTTTATAAATGCTTGGCACACAATATTAATAAATATAAGGTTTTTGTAAACTTAATAGGATTCTGTGTCATTTAGAATGCCAAATGCTAAAATTCTTTTGTTTATCTTTTTGCTTTGTTCATTTTTTAATCAAGTATCGGTATTGTACGATTTGTACTAATTAGGTACACAGATGCCATATTTTGCCACGATATTTTAAAGTTTTTCAATTTTCGTTTATAATACAGTACACCTCGATTTTCTTTACACTAGAGTGTACGATAGAAAGGATTGTGTCAATGTTAAATTACCTTTTAATAATTTTTTTGTTTGTTGTTAATTTGAGTTTATAACTGCAGTGAACTAACCTTAAAATTATATGGATTCGACTTGCCATTAAGAAAGTCGAGGCTAAGTAAGAACTTATTGTAATTTACGTTTTGTGTTATAATTTAAATAGCAAAGAAACCTTATGCTTTTTATTTTTACCTTATGCTTTCTATTTATTTTTATGCCTAGCAAAGAGCTTGGCATAAAAATCTTTTTTGCGGATGCCACTTAACATCAAGTGGACCGCTCGCTCGTTTACCGGCTAAAAAAATAGTAAAAAAAGTTTTTCCAGCACACTTTGCCTTAAAAAAATATTGAGTTAAAACATAAATAATTACTAGCCAACTAGTCTCAATAATTTGGATCTTCTGCCAAACGGCTTAAAATCTCATTTTCAAGTTCACTAAAAGATATTTACCCTGTTACTTAAACCAGTGTTTTCTTAGCAACCTCGTATAGTAAAATGGTTTTATGTAAACAAGGACAATCTTAAAAATTTCATTGTCTTTAAAATTGCTTAAAACCTTCCTGTTTCAACAAAAATAAACCTAGTAATATTCAAGAAAATAAACATTTACAAAGCCATAATGGAAAACAAACAATATAAAATTATGTAGGTACATATGTTTGCATTAACCTTGAAGCATTCATTACATTTCATTGAGTAAATACGACGGTTTTCATAAGAAACGTTATTTTCAGTTAAGTAATGTTACAAAAATATATGTTGAGAGAAATATTAAAAGAATTAAAATCTGTATAACAACTTGTACTTCGAAAGGTGAATAAGTCAAATAAATTTTTGAATATTTTGTTGTTCGTTTGCTTTTACTTTTGTTAATAAGTATTTAATAATAATAATAAAACTTTATTTCAGAGCAGTGTCCATAAAAAAAGCTTCATTTCATTCCTGGCTTCCAGTTGCACAGGTTAGGAATAAAATAATGTTATTGTTAACATTGATAGTATTTTTTTCTAATGTTAGGTAATCGTAGTGCAACAAATTAATACAATATTATTAACTGTTTTAATAGTCTTCAATTCCAAACGTATCTTGAGCTTTCAAAAACAAACTTGATTATAAAAAATGTTGGGCACTCTTAAGCCAGACCATATTATTATATTGAAAGTGAAATGAAGCCTTTTTAGTATACAATTTAAACTTATTATTAATGTTAGTAAGCAGAATAATTTTTTTTTTTTACATTAACAAAAGTTGACAATTGTTCCAATATAGCTATTAACTTTATCTTTCAAAACTTGTAGAATACTGTCAGTGAAACGATGAGTAGAACTTAAGTTTTCGGTCAGACCAACACAACTAAACGATAAAATGCATCGTTTAAAACATAATGATTATTATTTAGCTGCGTTTCGTTGTTAAACTTCACAACAAAAGTTTGCGTCAGTCCAGAACGAGCTTTGCTTTTGCGGACCCAACCGACCGCCTCAAAGCTCTTTAGGTTACGTCTGCATTTATTGATATTTTACATTGATTTTTCATAAAATATTATAATTTCATTATTAGTATATTATATACACAAAAGAACATGTCTATATATTTAATAACTATCCTTAATTAAAAACGCAAAAGTTTACGCAAATTAAACTATATTTTTTTATTAATTCAGTGTCTATTGTAGTGTTAAAATAAAAATTATAATTATAAAACAAAAAACTATATTACCTAAGTTATATTTAAACTTCTTTTCTATGTTATTGATTTTACACGCAAAATGAAGCCTGACCTTTATAAAACCACAAACATGGGTCTCTTAGAACGAATTATACATTGAATTCCCTTGGGAATAACTTTTCTATAAATAAATTGTAATTACTGTTCAAAATCACCATAATTAACGAAGAAAGGCAAATAAATGCTTAAAATATTTATTGCCGTTTTCGAAACCCATTAAGAAATATTATCAATTAGGGAATAATTAACTTGGTTCTCGTTAAATTTCAATAATAACAAAATAGTTGACAGTTGACAATTAAAGGAACATAAACAAAAGATACCTTTGAATATGTATTTAAAAAAATAAACTTTATTCATGTTTATTATATGGCTAAATCTTAATTTTCATTGAACTTATGGCGGCTCTCAGAAATCTCAAGTGGGTACTGAAAGCTCTTCTAATTATAGATTTTACTTAGCAAATCTAAACTTTGAATGAGAAAAGATAAAGTAGCTAAAAAATCTATGTTTACTAACGCCCTTAGTGATCCTTCATGATCCTGACATGTGATCCTTCGATAAATACCGTTTTACATCACAACTCATATTATTAAAAAGATAATTTAAAGTAATTTAAAAAATTAAATTTAAATTTAAAGGTTGTTAAAAAAAACTAATTTCTGACTCATATAAACCATCTTGTTGCAGACGTTCTACACTCGGTATGTGATAGCGAAATATAAGAAGTACGAGAGCTGGGGTGACAAGTTCCGCGCCGTGTTTTGGGGGCCGAGTTGGGAGCCGGGACAGGCCAGGCTGGGCGATGAGGATAAAAAAGAAGATGTAAGTAATGATAAACAACATTCGACGGTCTAATAGTGGCCTTGCGTCTTAAAGCAATCAGAATTTGATTTAATGTAATGTAAACAGTTCAAATTAGTGTAAAAGAAGATCTGTAATATAACCAGATGTTTCGGATCGAATCATTATGGGGCGACATTCAACTATAAATCGTAAATATTTTCTGTTTGAACGATAATAAACATTCTTCGTTCTTTGAGTTAATTATAAGGACTTCCACAGTAAAACTTCCATTTACATTTGGACTACATATTTAGTGTTTTTCTAGAAGGAATTCATTTCTATAATTACAAAGCATTTGTCCATCAAACCTGAGTTCATTCTATAGAGTATTTTCTTTGACAAGCAATGTTTTCACTGAAATATTTAATTTTCCTTTATTAAATTCTTAAAGTTATGGCGGTTTTGATGCCGAAATCCATAAAAGTACACATTCTTATTATAGAAAATTTCGAAATCTTTTGCGTTCCGCGGTTCTTTTATACCAAAAAAGATTTTTGGTTTACAAAACTAGGTTACTTATTGCGCTGAAAAAGGCTTAGGCAATTTTCAGATAACATTTTTACAAGGATTACAAGAAGAGAAGTCCAAAATTTAGACGTAAAAATTTTGACCTATACGCCAAACCATTTAAAATTCAAATTCGAGATAAACTTGCAAGTCAATTTATAATCAACTGGATCTTTAATACAAATAGTTTACTTACATAAAAGGCGTCCTTTTCTGAGTCTAACATCTAACAAAGACATAAAACCAGCAACACTAAATAATGATTCGACGATTTATATTGCTTTCTTTTATTTTCCCATCACAAGTCCGGAACAGAATATCTTCGTTGACAACGAAGATATTCTCAGTGATAAATATATTTTGTTACAACCAGAACAAAGCGTGAATGAAAAGATTTTAGACACAGTACTTATTTTTACTGGGTTTTTCGTTATTCTTAAAACCGTCAAAAGCAAAAACCTCCTGGTGATTTTATTTCTTTAGGAACTATATTAATAATGACTAAATCGTTTAGCTACTAAATATGTTTACACAAAAAGAGCTGCAATTTATAACACATTATATTATTATTAGCTTCAGTAAGTATATCAAAGTAATCTCGTGATTGTAGTGCGAAGTAACGCACGCCACACGTTCTCTATTAAAATGTCAATTATGAGAGTTTCTTAACAAGGAAACTTCAGTGTGGCAATTTTATATGTTGAAGGACATTTTAAATAAAAAAATCATGGAAAAATATTGTCTTTTAGTAATGTTTCTTCATTTGGAGCTAAGAAAAATTTTTTCTGAATTCCCTGCTGCCCATTTTTAGCTTCTATTTAGTAACTGCCAATTAAGATATATTGTAAACGAAAAGTTGAACACAAATTGCGAAATACGATGCTTAAAAAATTTACGTATCCATAATCTTGTTGGTTTTGTGGCACATGCGTCACTTCTGGTCCCTGATATTGGTTTGCTTGTTATTTTAAGACAATGTGACTTTCAAAGGAGACAACATTCTTAACAGTAATCGTCAACGTTAATTTATAATTATCTGTATTCTCGCTTACAGATTGATCCATCCCGTGAGAAGTACGACGTGGTGCTCCCAGCGTGGTGTAACTTGTACTTGATCGTGCACTACGCGGTTCTGCTGTACGGGTTCTTTGAGCTGGCCGGCAGATACATGGTAAATATAATGTTATCTGTACTGCTTTTATTCAGGTAACATAGATTTTACACAATTTATACATGAGTATACTATCCTAACAACATCTACAAATCAGAACGGTGTATTTTTTTCTGAACTGATGTGATTGGGTAACTACATGCTACTCAACCTATGAATGACTCGAGCCGTAGAACACTCTTAGCGTTCACTATGTATAAATCTTACCGACAACAACCGTAGGACCTTGTGTCACGGCCTGGTCAACACATTTACGTCAGTAAAAACGTGTGGCTGAGTTCCAGCAAATGATTACCAAACTCATCAATACTTAATAAGTAGGTACGTAAGTTAGTAAATAAATCTTAAAAATTAATAGAATTTCTGTATTGAATTCAGATCTAAATTGAGTAATCAAATTTGCGTCAATATTATAAATTTTGCCCTTCTTAGAAGGACAATTCTATTTGATTAAGATAAGCATGCGCTACTCTAATTTCTTAATTTAAAGATCGAAGCACAAAATTTACAAATATAAAATAAAAATGAAAACCTTTTTTTTGTTTCCAGGGAATGACGCCAATATCCGTCTTAATCTACGTGACCTACATCATCTCCTCGCTCACAATAATTGGCATGTTGTTCGACAACTCTGACTACGCTCCCTTCCTCGAAGTCATTCGATGCTCAGTCTTTGCTTTCCTCTGCAGAAACCTTTCCTCTCCATTCCTCGCTACCTCTGCTCAGATCATGTACGTTGTCTCTGCTATGTTCTGGTGTCTGTATACTTTGAAACTACTTGAAATTAAGAAAGAGAGGAAAGTAGAGTAGAGCAGTAGCAACGGAGAGGGGAGGAGTGAGGAGGAGGAGACTGTGCCATTTAAAATTGAATAAACGTGCAGAGAATCAGTATGTATGCTTTTGTTAGAATTTTAGATAGCTTTTATATATTTTTTGATGATGCGAAACTGTAGAATGTGTCCTTACGTTTGCTATAGTTAATTTGCTAACCTCAAACTGTGCACTAAATGAATATATTAAACGATTTTAGAAGAAACACGATAACTGTTCTTAAAAATTACATAATATTTACAGTTACCGTTTTTAATTTAAAATATATATTTTTCATTATAGAAACAATAACCATTACAATGTTGCACAACTTAGCATGAAAATGGTCTACTTAACCACATGTTCTACATTTTTGCACCATCTTTAGTTAAGAATAAATTTTGAGCGTATACTCGCTCCGGCTGAGCATTTTTAGTGAAGTAAAGCGATTGATACGCATATCCGAAATACGTGGTAACTTTAAATATAGTCGTTTTAAAATATTTGTAGTTGAATGTCGTTTTAGTTCTTTACCTTTGGGAATATGTAATGGCTCAATACATTAAATATTGATTTCTCCGTTCTTATTGTTTTTAAGAAACTGAGGAATTTAGAAATGATAAAAAATTTTGAGACGTTATTTTGGCCAATCTGATTGTGTTATTATAATTTGTATGTACAGAAAATGTACATTTCATAATATTTTTTTCTGAAGTGTCTGTTTTAGAAATCACATATTTTTTAATAACATCTGGCTAACGACACAATTGCATTGAAACTCATACAAAATTCATGTAATATAGCCCATTCATACTGAGATACTTAAAATCTTTAGAGCTTTCTAAAGAATATAGTAAATATTATATGTATTGAGTTAAACTCAGTGCCTTACCTACCTAATTACATTATACGAGTATCTTACAAATTCTAAACAATTAGGTAAACCAGGGTGTTTTAGGCCAAAAATTAGTAATGTAAGCTTTTGTAACAATATTTAATACTTTCCTATTATTTTCTATTATGTAAAAGTAATTTAAATAAACATGTTATCGAAACTGCCATTTGAATGTGCCTGAATATGTTACTTTTAAATAAATGAATATTTTTGTCATTTAAAATAATTGTTTTATTTTCAATTCTAACCTTTCTGAAATAGGTTCCTAATGGACAAGTTTCCGATGATGCTTGGTTCGACACTTGCTGATATAAGTCTAAGTCTAGAGATAAAAACTCATTTCATGCTATGATGACGCGATTTTTGTGGTGTTGTTTTCAATAGTCATGACACCGACAATTTCTCGGGTCGCTGTATCTCCGCGGATGTCAGGAAATGCAGATATCCAGCAAGCTCGCAGCTTTTTGTTAACTTTGTCACAGCCGGCTTATTCAAACAGCTGTATGATTTAGTAAAGATTGAAAAGAAAAAAAACTTTGTAAGAGTCGACAAACGAGCACGCGATCCAGCTGATGGTAATTGGCATCCGTGCCCATGGACATCATTAAGGTAGATTTTATTGAATAATTAGATTGTTATTTATTGATTATCGATAAATGATGCGTTGCCGACCTTAGGCTTATGTTGTTATTGCCTTTGTTCCAGTAACACACTGGCTGTTCCTTCCATTTTTCCGGAACTCAACCGCCTAAATGTGGCTATTATGAAAACTGTTCTGGTTACTGTCTAGTCGCCGACGATAATGTGAGCAACTGTGTGCGCCTGACGTGCGTCATAAAAGTGTCGTGGGCACAAAATTTTTTTTAATACCGACCCATTGGTAAGTCTAACATGAAGTCCTGAACTAGGCTTAGGTGACAACCAAACGCAGATACTTTTCTACGATCACGAAACATGTCTCTTTATCTTAACATGAGAACCAAAGACATAAGTCCTATCTCTGTCCCAGTGAATTTTGACACAAGAAATGAGACGTAAAATATCTTCGCACCCTAGCATGTGACATAACAAAAGAATATGGATTTAATTTTTCGACTTTCAGTTCTTTATCAAAATTGGTTGATACTAAGCCAAGATTAAAATAATATAGGCTTGTTCTGTAAAAATATTTTTATTGAGACAAAAAGCTTTTAATATTCAAATTCAAATATTTATTTCTCAACATTGACAATTACTTCTTCTTATTGACGTCAAATAAACCATGAGTCTACCACCAGTCGTGAAGAAGAACTGGCAAGAAACACGATGATTTCAAAATAAATTAAATAGAACACTTTTTACCGGATATTATCGCGTATATTTTAGTTAATTTTAAAATTATTTCGACGTTTCGGCATCTTTGCAGTTGCCGTGGTCACGATAGACTAAGGTGTTGTTCATCTATTGCCAGTAATAAAAACTACATGATTGTCAATACATATTAACGCCATCTGTTTCTCCGATATCTTCTTCAATATCCGGTAAAAAGTGTTTTATTTAAAGTATGTATCGTGAAAACTTAAGGAAAGAATTCAAAATAAATTTACAATGTTTCTTTATGCATAAATTATTCTTATATTATGAGGGAAGTCCACAGTCTCGGTCTGCGTGCGTTCTCGAGCGCACGTCGATCGCAGACGCCTTCCCGCTCTTTTAGCCCCCGCGCTAATTGAGCACCCAAATTTCATTGGTTGTTGTCGTAATATATAATTTCATAGTTGTATACCGTATTAAGTTTCTAACGCCGTTTTCACGGCGGACAGTGGCTCGTTAACCGTACTTCTAATAAGTTTCTAACGCCGTTTTCACGGCGAATAGTGGCTTGTTAACCGTACTTCGTGGAACGTGAGCTTCGTCGACGGGAATTCGTTGTTCCAGGACTTCAAGTGCCGTGTTCGAGTAAGTTATCCGCGTCGTTCTCAACCGCCCTACTGCGTGTAGGGTGGTTTTAGGAAGTTAGTCATCGTTGTTAGGTTCATATATTGTCCCTCCCCAACCCCTCCGCAATGGCTTCCCTAAGCTCTGATGAGATTAGGAAGAAGTTAGTTGATAGTACCGGTGCTGAAGGCATATATATAAATGCTGACAAGTTCCGTTTCTTAGATTCTCTCATCCCTCATTTCATGACGATAATGTCCACAATGGCCCCTCAGGCCACCCCAGTTCCCCAGACCCCTCAGGTCTTAGGCCCTCCCGCGTCCCCTTCCTCCAGTGACATGGAGTGCGAAGTAGACGCCCCTCTGCGCCGCAAGCGCGCACCCGCGACTGAGTCATCCTCGGACGCCACCCCAACTGGCCCTGAGCCTCCCTCTTTCACCCTTGTTAAGAAGCGCTCTAAGAAGCGCTCGAAACAAGACCCGGCGCCCTCCACGCCCGTCCCTACACCCCCTGCGGCGTCTTCAACGCCAGCTGCCCCGGTGTCTTCAACACCCGCTCCGGCCCCAACTTCTGTCAAGGCCAAGGTCCCACCACCCGTTTTCCTTCGGGAAAAGGGTAAATGGACTGAGGTCTCGACACTGTGCAATGAGCACAAGATCCTTTACACCCGAGCGGTAAACTCGGGTGAATCTATTAAAATCACTGTCTCGTCGATAGACGGTTTCCGAGCTTTGACTAAGCTCCTCACCGATAAGCAATATGCTTATCACACTTATGCTCTGTCAGAAGAGCGTAAGATCAGAGCGGTACTCAGGGGAATCCCGTTCGAATTATCGAACGAGGCCATCCTGGAGGATCTGCAGTCCCAAGGCTTCCCGGCACTCGCGGTGCATAAAATGCACAGCAAGTACGGGAGGCAACACCCTCTCGCTTTGGTGATTCTCGCCAACGTCCCCAAGCCCAGAGAGATCCTGAAAGGGGTTAGCTCTATTTGCGGCCTCTCTGGGATCTCAATCGAGGCGCCTCATCGCCGCGGTCATCCCGGCCAGTGCCATCGGTGCCAATTGTACGGGCACGCGGCAGCCAACTGCCGCGCACCGCCCAGGTGCGTCAAGTGCCTGGTCCCGCACTTCACTAAGGAGTGCAATCGCACTCCTGAAACTCCCTCTCCTCCCGATTGCGTGCTTTGTGGCCAGTCCGGCCACACCGCAAATTACAAGGGCTGCCCTCGTGCACCCCGTTGTATGCGCTCCAATTTCAAAAGGGCGGCACCAAAACAGGCCCCGCGCCTTTCCCAAGAAAACTTTCCGCCGCTGCGTAGCCGGGTTCCTCCGGCTGCAAAGCCTACACAGTCTAGGCCTGCCCCAGAAAACTGGAGGCAGCGCCCCGCATCGAATCCCATCCCGGCTCCTCGCCCATACAAACCCACTCCTCAATCCTCCGTAGCAGACGATATGCGTATCGTCTGCGACGCTATAAAAAATGTCGATGTTAGTGAAATCGCAGTCTTAGCCCGTAAACTTAGGGCTTCACGTACTCCGACAGAGCGTTTGCTAGCTCTGGCGGAGCATAGTTCCCTTCTCAATTCATTGTAGGTTCATTTAAATGAATTGATCCCTAAATCATGCTTCGGCCGACCTCTGCCCAGCCCCGGCTTCACCGGAGGCTGCCCAGAACGGCCACCAACTCATGTCCCTTTGAGCACCTTCAGTGCAACTTTCACTACAGGCGGAAGACCCGCTAGCGGGTCTCCGCCAGCGCGCCCAACTTCCCGACGGGTGTCGCTTCCGATGAAGGCTAAAGGTATACGCTTACTACAGCCAACAGGTGGTTTTTAGTGGGTAGGTGCCATTCTGGTGAGTCCCACATAACCCCCCCGCAGAGGAATTTACCTGCGGGCGGGTATGCATGACGCATCTTCCACCTCCCTCCCGCGAGGGTGCCTCGGCAGCAAAAAAAAAAAAAAAAATGAGGGAAGTGAGCGAGCCGTCACGTAGCGTTGAAGAAGAGGTACTTTAGTGACAATGACGCTTTAGACATTCAATATTAAATAATTTAACTATTTGAGTGCTGAAATAGTTAAATTATTTATTAATGGAATTGTGGTATTGGCATTATTTTTCGTATTTCGAATTTCGCGTTGTGTAGTGAAGGCTAAAATGTGCAGACATTTAACTAGTAAATCGTTTCTTAATTGTTAATTTAAAGGTTTATTTAAAACCTCCGTCGGAAGAATATGTAAAAAGTCAATGAAAAATTAAAACCTAATATTTGTCATCTTTTCATTAATTCATTCATTGTTCGCTGCTCATGCTAGGAAGAAAGAAAGCCTTCCTACTTGAAAATAATTTTATCTCTTATATTATCTTTAATAATTTATATATTTATTAAAGCGTTGCATTGTTTTAACTCGGTGTTTTTGGGCGAAGAAAAGAACAAAAGAGTGAAAATTAAATAAAACAGTTTTGAATTGTTGTCACAATTAATAAACTTATAAAGAAGTCAAATTGCTTCCTGTCTTATTTTTTGTAATTAAATCATTCCCATTAAAATGAAACGATTGAAAAAGCTGTACCCGCTTTACATAATTTACATCACAAAACAGGATTATAAATGGACTGCCATGCAATAAAAAAGCTACATTAGGTAACTTCAAATAATTTATTAATTCAATCGCATTCCTTAGTGTGCATTGATTGTAACTGTAGTGTTCATAAAGACAAACCAAAATAGCGCAGATTCCGCATAGAAGAGGACAATGCCATTCTGCCTTGGCCGTCAAAAGATTTTCTCGAACAGAAATTCAGGAAAAAGCCGTTAGTGTTATAATTTTTTTTTATGTGTTATATATTTTAAGTATGATTGCGTTGTATAATACAAACTGTAAAAATTAAAAATCAGCCATAATTATTTTACATTACAAATGGTCACATTGGACAAATGTCTAATCTAATCATTATAATAGCAAAAATAAATAAAATGAATGTTCGATTTTACTTTACTTATTTTCAAATTGAAAATGTTTAAAAAACATGCATTTATTCATAGACTGCTAAAATAATTAAAATTCCAATAACAAACAAGAAGATAAACTGTACGGTACTTTTTTTAGTTAGATTTTTTCGAAATGTAGTATTATTATATAGTTCCAGATTCGTTTTCTATTATTAAGTGACATCAAGAGGTATCAAAATGTTTATTGACGGACGGATTTAGGGTATAAACTTGAGGTAAATTGAAAATAAGACCTGGCAACACCGAAACATAATTTTCTCCTGCTTTTTGCAATGTGAATGTCTACTTGCGATTTGTTTTCATTTTTACGACTAGTTTTCGAAATCGACCCCACGATCTCTGCCACACATGATGACCCTGGCTTTACTACGGAGTCAGCACCTTTCGCATGAACTTGGATCCGATTTCTCAGCCCAACGACAACCTGCGCATGAACATGGATAATTCGCAGCTACTTTTACGCTGTGTGAACTGTAGTCGAGACGTTTCACAACCTAGACGTTGATCGTGTATGATGATGAATAAATTATTGTAAACCTATTCTTTTTTTTCATACGCTGAATTTCATTAAAAAAATATAGTCATTTATATTTACACTTAATTACTAATATTATATATTTTGGAATAGGTTTCCTAAAACAAATAAGCCATTTCTGAATTAAATATTAACTGTCCACCTCATAGCCATCAGATATATGAGAAACGGCAGGAAGCCTTTAGACTTAGATTTAGTCCTAATGAAGGCAGAAACTTCGTCATAAAGATAAGAGCACTACATCTAATCAGTGGAGCCTTGAAAGAGGCGTCTAGAATAATCCCAAAGACCGTAAGCGATGTTATAGATGACTAATTTATATAATTAATATTTTAAATAAGAATTTAACTACTCGAAAATAATGCCATGTATTGTAATCTGTAAATGCGAGGGGTTGAAAGAAGGCTGATTGTTGCTGAGGCCGTGTACGATTGCATTGGTTGGTTTCTCTGGTTGGGAAGGTACAAACTACTTTACCCAGAGATCATTACTCCATCCTAGTTCGAGTCAGTTACCATATTGAAATCTATAATGACCCCGGATATTCAAGATATATTTAAGCGGTCCCAGCTTGATGGTTTCCGTGTTCCGATGGTTCCCAAACATGTAGAGGCAGCAAATCTAATGATGCATCACGATTGCGAATGCATGGCTGGTCATACAATCTGAAAAATATAAGTGCGGCTATCAACAAGAAAGAAACAAAGATACATTAGGAACTTAATGGGCTTTGAATCTGTTGTTAGGTACAAACAACGGGAGAAATCAATACTATCGTTAGACAATACATCTCGTTTTTATTATTATAAATAGCAAAAATCCTTGAAACTTACTATTAATCTTATTAAAATGATTCCCTACACGCATTCAAAATGAATCTACTACGTAAAAAGTTTGAACGCAATTACTTATTAAAAAAATTATATTCACCGTCCAATCTTTAACGTATATACTTACCTACGTATATATATTATTATTATTTATACATATATACTTATCTACTTAATATTATTTAGTTACGTTGTAAAGTAGATACTAAATTTTACTCAAAACTGTACAATACAATACAGTAACTTGTAAGCATATAAAACGCATCACTGTTGTAAATCGCCATTTAGCAGTTTGTAAATATCCAGAAGTCCACAATTTACGGTAGATAGAGCATAATTTATGAAAGAAACCCACATTAATGGCTTACCGCAAATTAAATGGGCCCGGAACGAAGTCCATGACTTAATTAAATTCAACACCTGGAAGAAATGAAAAAACGTAGTTACGGACTTTCTACTAATTGATTCAGGTATGAAAAGTAGTCTTTAATAATGTTTTTAACCTGTGGTTTCAATTTATACTTGCCCAAGCGGCTTCACTCCCGTGAAACCATCTTACCATATTCTTATTTCGATCTATGAAATCTATTTTATTTACAGTGGCTTTGTGATCTTTTATATATTATATTTGATGGTGTGGTTGAAATCGAATGCTTCCAAGGGCATACAAAGGATTTGAATCATGAGAAATAGCTTCCGAAATTGCGTCGCTGCCTACAGTGAATATTCAGTTGGGAGGCTCAACTGACCCAATCTTCAAGTCGACTAAAACATCAAATGTGACTATTCTAATGGAGTATTTTTATAAACGTAGCGATTACTAACCTTTATCATTTATGGGTTTTTTATTCATTTATGTATCTTATTTTTCTTCATAAAGATATTCTAAATGTTATGAATAATTAATTGTTTGTTCCTTGTTTTCAAAATAAAATTTTAACTATGTACTTAGTACCATACTCGTAAAGCGAACCATATTTTGTCATCCTAACTACTTTTAAAATGTTATGAAATGCTCAATATCTAAAACTTGCAAAACAAATTTTGCTTCATGTCAGTTGAAATACATGTTTAATCTTGGCTTATTTCATTGATAGGTAATATGCGTGTTTGTTGGAGTAAAAAAAAATAATACATTAAAAAAAATTATATTATAAAAGAAAGTTAAATGTTTAATTTTACTATCCCCTTAAAATTTAATTTAACTTTCTTAACTTACCTTTGATCGATGAAAAGTAAGCATTATTGATTAGTTTCAATATCGCTAGAAGCTTCAACGATATTTTAAGAAAACAATCTGAGAAGATATAA
Source organism: Marasmarcha lunaedactyla (assembly GCA_923062675.1). NCBI lineage: Eukaryota > Metazoa > Arthropoda > Insecta > Lepidoptera > Pterophoridae > Marasmarcha > Marasmarcha lunaedactyla. Next base: position 7,728,332 of record OV281344.1, read on the forward strand.
TCAATCAAGCTCTGTTGCACTTATATCCTTAATGAAATAAGACGTTTCTGTTTTACTTTTCTTTAGATGCGTTGCGTATTTCAACGATATAGTAAAAAAAATCCAAAAATATCAAAATTTCAGTGATAAATTTATAAAAGCTTTGCGTAATAAAAATAACCTTGGCAAGGATATTAGCATATTTCGAGAACTTACAAAAGAAATGAACTTATCGAATTCAATAACTTATTCATTTTGAACAGAGATATTATGAATTGAAAGGACATTTTTTAATTATAACATTTTCTAGTATGGCTTTGACTATAAAATTTTACTTTTACCGCGTCCGTGGACTTACGTAGATATTATGTCAATAAAAACGCAAATTAATATTCATAAAGTATTAATTGAGGTATTTAAGTAACAGTATATTGATGGCCGGACAGATAACAAAGAAATAATTTATTTACTAAGAAGAACATTATTAAGCTAGTTAATTATTTTTGAATCCTAGAAAGCCACAAATATTGCTTGGAAATGAACTACGGAGCACCCTCATCATCTGAGACCGGACCTTCGGAACCTTCAGGCCGGAGACTGACAAGGCCTAAATTGTTTACGGACCTATTTACAACCAGCCTTTTTTCAATCCTGTATATTTGCAAATGAGTATTTTCAAAATGAAAAATGATAATCTGGAGCACAAAGATGCGTTTTTTGTTTGACTGACTGGTGTGTTCAGATTTACCTATTTTTTAATTATCACAAAATACTTTACGTTTCAAGTTAAGGCCTTTTATTTTGTTTCCTTTTTAAAGCTTTCTGCGCTTCATTTCAGTAGGAGTGATGTCAGTTTAATATTAAATATTTTTTGAAGATTAAAAGAATCACATTTAAGCTTGGCAATCTAAAGTAATAGGTTCTGTTTATAACTCTAGATAAAAAGTTAATTTTTAAAATGTCAGCCTTCCAAATCTATGCTTCTTTACTATCAAAAGATGCGTAATTTAATAAAGTACCATCTAGTATATTTTACTAGAAGCTTCACGATTCGTTTCATTGATAAAAATGCGTTCAAAACGAAAAAGTACTTTTTTCTTATACTAGGCAAATCTAGTTGCCCGGAGAGTTGACGCATATAATTTTTAGGCCTCTCTAGTTGCCTGGACAGTTCAGTAGTTAATAAATATTTAGTAAATGTGCCGAAAAACTGAATGCCAAAAAAGTTTTTGAAAAGGTTATTAACGCCAATAAATTAAGATTTAATTGTTGGTCGTGATGAAACTAGTTTTTAACTGTTGTACCAATAAATATTCATTTTAAAAGCATTAGCATGCATTTCTACCTTCACACTTTTTACACGAGTGGGTCATGCTTTAAACACGGAAATTGTTTGACAAGCATCTTTACCGAATTTGAATAACCTGGAATCACTGCTGTCTTTATTAAAGGTTTTCAATTCCTTGGACAGCAGTTGAGACCTAGAAACTGTTCATATTCCTCCTAGAACCTAACTACTTCATGTTCCTCACCAAAAATCTACAAAATGGAAAGAAAAAGAAATGCAGTCCTGCGATATGCGACAAAAAAATACGAGAAAACAAAATAGTATTTCTCTCTTCGCCTAAAGGCCGGTGTTAAAAACGCCTGTCTTCAAAATGTTTTTCCTTCGCTTACAGTTTAGTATTTCATGCACACTTTACTATAAAAAATATCATCAAAAAAATATCAGCATCAGTATCCAAATAAAGCTCTCTCCGTTAAATACCCCGTTACATATAGGTACCAATGTTTACTCAGGAACATCGCTTTATAAAACGATTTCTTAAAACAGCGACGATCTTGGAAAAATGTCATTATCATCGAAATTACCTGTAATTTTTTCGTTTCAACAAAAGTAAACTTAATAAGTAATATTCATGAAAGTAAAATATTTACAAAGTGATAATGGAAAAGAAACATTTGAAAATACGAGAAATTGTAGGTATTTTGAATGCGTAACTCAAACATTACATTTAATTGACCACCGATTTCATCAAATAAGTTCTTTTGTTTTAAATAATGTAATGAAAATATTGGTTGAGACAAACATTTCAAAAATTAAAAGGAGATAAATGGTTGTGATTTGAAATGTATCAAGTAAGTATTTATAATTTACCTTTTGTGAATAATGGGCAATCTTCCCCAGGTGAAAACGTCACCCTTATTCTGGCATTGTTACTTGTTTTATCGTCTGCGCTCCTGGTGAAAGATTCGTTCGAATAAGGCACCCGAACTCAATTGGAATAAACTTAACAGAATAATTTTTATATTCATTACTATTACCAAAATTACTAAACCTAAAAAATGTGAAAATACATCGTTAAAATATTACCATTCTCATTTAGCTGCATAACTTTGTTCTAATGCCTCTCAACAAAAGTTTGTTTCAGTCCGGAACGAACATTGCTTTCAGGTAGGGCGTGCCTACATTTATTAATTTCCTTTTTTTGTTGGTTTTTCATACAAATTTATATAATAAAAATTTTGCAGTAAGCACGGTTAAAAGTAACAAAGAGGAATTAAAATTGATGACTACGTACCGACCACATAAAAATATTTTAATTTCTGGTAAATATCCTGAGTCATAAGCGTAAAAGTTACCATAAATGATATAAATATTTGTTATATCAGTGCCCATTTTTTATAAAGTTAAAATGAAAATTTATACATAACACAAAACTACATTGATTTCTGAAAACAAAATGAAGCCTGATCCTTATCAGTACGACAAACTTTGGTCCCTTAGAACGAATTGTAAATTGTCTTCCATTGGGAATAACTTTTCTTGTAAGAAATTTAAATTGCTGTTTCAAAATCAGCATAATTGACGAAATAAAACAAATAAATATCTAAAATATTCATTGCTCATTCATTGGATTCATTAAGTGCATTCAATGAGTACAGATATGTTGATTTTATTTTCGTATAATCATAACTTGACAAACAATTGTGATCTACATTACTAATCAAGCGAAGCATATAGTGATTAATGCAATATAAATTGAAAAGTGTTTGTTAATGTGAAATAATCTAGCTGAAAATAAATGAATGAATATAATCATATGAATTCAACTACAATCAAAATGATGGGTTGGCAGTTTATGTTAAAAGTTATCCAAATATTTCGGTAGAAGAACCGTATATACAAGACTGTAATCGATTACTCATTACATCGGATTGGAATTTACAATATTAGCAATATATAGGCCACCTTGTTTTAAAAATTTGACTAATTTCACCTCTTCCCTTAACAATACATTGCAAAACTTAACTCATTACAAAAATATAATATTAATTAGGGATATAAAATTAACATTGTACGAGGAAATATTAACGACACTGCTTATGATTATTTAAACTTGTGTTCATTTCATGGTTATCCGCTCTCAATAATGGCAACGCAAATACAAGGCATTTGCCCGCTATATTACTTAGTCTTGTGCAACCCAGTGTCACGGCTAAACGTCAAAAAAAACTTATTCCCTATTCTGTGTTTTAATACTGTACAATGCCTTCTTGTGTGTTTAATTTAAGACAGTTTACTATACTATTTCCATTTCTTTATTTTCTCGATGACAACTCCTGTGTAACCTTGTGCGAGCGTTTTTTACATTATGTATGCATTATTTTATAAAAATATGACGTTTACACACGTACAAGGTTATATAATACCCGAGTAGGAGAAACTGAAAGGGATGGAGCTATTGGATGGAGCTAGAGAGCATTATATCAAATTAGAACTGTCATCGAGAAAATAAAGAAATGGAAATAGTATAATTACACTATTACTGTTAAAGAAATAATGAACGATTCTTATCATGCGTAAGTTTGTACTTTTTTTTTTATAACTATCTTTTTTATTATTTTATTTTGCTTTTTAAAATGACGTTTTACAATTGACATGGCTATTCATTTCAACAAACTTGCAGAGCGAGATGTAATATGATTTTGTATGTGAGAGTAAAAGAGGTAACGCTATAGAGTTGCGGTAATTTACGCATTACGTCAAGTACGCTCGCGACCAATAAGTGCGAAGCAACGTCACGAAGTACATAGATATCTCTTTCTAACAACAAGTGAACCGTATTATTCTTTCCCTCTCCCACAAATTATATTACTCTATATATCGGGTAGGTATCTATAGTTAAGTTGACGCCGTTTTTTTGTGCGGTAATGTATGGGTATGACTTGTCTTTATGTAATATGTCATTGTACACATCAAAGCGGGTCCTTTTAAGATCATATCATGACTAAGACAAACTTAGAAGCCCTAAGCACTTGTTGTCAACTCGAGTAGCCGATCACAAAGCCGCCATAATTTCTTTAAATCGCAATTTACCTTAACATTCCCAAACACGAGAATTTACAAAATTAAATATAACTTGACGAAGATTTACATAACATCAATTTCGACCCAGTTTATAATTATGCCGCTGACGTAGATATATGTATGTTATAAGTAATAAATAGTGTCTAACATGAAATTTCGCGGAATACTCGTAAGATATGCCTAAGAAATAGAAATTACAACATAAAGCCGTGGATAACTCCAGGCCTTATGCAAGTCACACCCCGATCATTTAAACTTACATTCAACACACAAAAGATAATTTTAGTAATAATCTTCTGTGAAATATAAATAAAATTATGAAAAATCTCTTTTCTAGGTGGGAAACAGTAATAAACAAAGAATCATGGCAAACCCTCATATATAAAATTAGTTGAGAAAAAATGGCGGCATCTATACGTCAAAAATATCTTATAACGTTAAGCGTGAGTCTCTGAGTAACTAAATCGAAACAATTTATCCTAAGAGGGCTTCAAAAAAATATATTTTTATTTGAACTTTTTTAGGTTATAACTTATGTCACTTGGAAAAAGTGCGTCCTATGATTGTTAGCCACATTCTCAACATAATATACCTTCGTAATTAAGCTTTTTTAGATTATTGATTAATAATCTAAAAAAACATTCCTAAGTTTTTTGGCAGTTGTACCTACAGTAAGTCAATGTATATTGAGTACTATATGAAAATATGTATAGGTCGACTTACCTACGCCGCTATAGTTATTATTATAATGCTCAATAGTCTTGTAAGATTTTTCTGACAGTCAATAGTTGCCTTGTATTTTGATTAATGTAGAAAAAGCGAAAGAGATTTGTCAGGATAGTAGGAAGAGTAAGGATATTTCCTCTGCCAACTTCTACAGGGAAAAGGCATGACTTGCTGATATGTACGCAGCATTCATCATACCTGTTTGTGATGTATATATAATACATAAAACAATTCTACATTTTTTACATTTTTATTCCTCCTTATCATCTTCTCTTACAAGTATTGAATCTAAAGATTCTGCTGGCGCTGCGATATTCACTTGATGTCTAGCCCATCCTTAGTACCACACCGAAGCATAACATGGGCGCTACACCACAAAGTGCGCCGACCAACCAAACAGGTACAATAGTACTCCATTATACCGGTTCCGCCAGGTATATCTGTCAATATATAGACGTAATATTGTCTTCTTCCTACGTGTCATGATTTTATTCTTCCTCTTATTAATGTGGTCAAACATCGTCAGATCTAAGATCGTATTCAGAAGGATGAATGCGTTCACTACTAACCTCTAACAGTGAATTGTGACTTTTTACTTATATAGAATAAGATAAGTGAGAGTTGTGGAATGGTTTACTATGTTATAAGGTAGATAAGTACTTACTATGAGTGGGTATACCCAGATACAGAGTAAACTAGTGACTCTTGGATCGAGTGTTAGCGTGGGATAGCGGCGCAATGTGTTAACGCAAATGTTGCAATTAACACATAGGATTCAGACCCAGTCACGTAGGACAAGGTTCAGAATCCTTTAGGCATGCACAAGTTACATAAAACAAATCGAATATCAGTCCGTAGGCGGTCCAAGTTAAAAAGAAATCAGCAAACAGCAAAAATAACAATGAAAACAACACAAACACAACCGACACGAATGGCACAGAAGCATCAGTGACTGAACTGACCGCTGACAGCGGCATGTCAGCTTCGTCGACAGTGACATTTCATTGTAAGATGTCATAGTAAGATGGAGGCATTGGGGTAAATATTATTAGTATTATAGCCAATTGATTTTCTCAAAAATCTATGCATCTAGGCTTTTATTAAAAAATATTTTAATTTGAAAAATTGTAGAAAAATAAGTAACTTCTATTTATGTAAATGACATTTCTAGACGCTAAATTTTTTGTCAACTATTATTCTGCCATGATTCTTTGGAATTGTATTAAAAATGTCACAAATACTTCAAATAAGAAACAAACGTCGTTAGGTTTATTAACAAAGCACTCACCACATGCATTTTCCGCTGACAAAGTATATAATTTTTTGATAAATATTGGCAAGTGTTTAGCGGAAAAAGCCGGTCATGCACAGCCGCCTATGAGCAACAAACATACAACTAACACTAATTTAAACTCATTTGCTTTATTTAGTACTGACAAAAGCGAGGTGGAAAGGATAATCATGGGTCTAAAAGAGGATAGTGCCGTTGGATGGGATGGTATATCAAGCAAAATTGTAAAAAAAATTTAAGCATATTTGAATTCCACCTTTGACTCATATTTTCAATTGATGTTTATCAGAAGGTATTTTTCCAAAATGTCTCAAAAAAGCTGCTAATATTCCGGTGTATAAATCTAGCAGTAAAGACGAAGTTAATAACTATAGACCTATCTCTTTGCTTTCATCCATATCAACAGTCTTGGAAAAAATACTGAATAAAAGATTAGTAAATTATTTACATAAGACATCATATTTCTCAGAAGCACAGTTTGGTTTTAGGTCAAAGATGTCAACATCCGACGCAGTCCATCAATTAACTAATCACTTAGTTCAGGAACTTGACAAAGGCAAACAGACTCTAGGGATTTTCCTTGACCTTGCCAAGGCCTTTAGTACTGTTTCTATACCGATCTTACTCTCCAAATTAGATGCCATAGGAATAAGAGGATTTCAGTTAAAATTATTCAAAAGTTATTTAAAAGAGCGTATCCAATGTGTTACGATAAGCAATGTTCTCAGCAATAATCAAAATAACACTTCTTTTGGTAATCCAAAAGGTAGTATATTTGGCCCACATTGTTTTTAATTTACGTAAATGACCTTGGCAATCTTAAACTTCCTTATGGTAGAATTATCTCCTACGCTGATGACACTGCTCTTCTCTTTTCCACGGACTCAGATACAGATATATTCGTGCATGCAAAAGGGGGATTTAATATTGTAAATAGATGGCTTCAGCACCATTTACTAACACTAAATACAGATAAAACATTGTATATTAAGTTTTCCATGCGTAAATCAGAAATTTCCAATTCCAACACAATTATATTTGCTCACCACTGCATAACCCCTGCCTACATGCAATGTTCTTGCCCATTTTTAAAAACAAGTAAAAGTATCAAATACCTTGGTGTTATATTAGATGAAACTCTATCATTCAAACAACATATTCAAGCACTAACAGGACGGATACGTAAGTTAATATGTGTATTTAAAAAATTGCGTTACATTGCAGAATTTAAACTAGTGAGACAAATTTACTTTGCACTATGCCAGTCAATTCTAACCTATTGCATCACTTCATGGGGTGGCGCGTCCTCAAACAGCACAAAGAATTTCCGTACGACACTAGCTATACTGACAAACGAAGAAGAGATATTCTTTGTCCTCAAAATGTAAATACCAAACATGCTTCTTGGGACCAAATCTTTATAAAAACTCAATAGTAAATTTTTAAATTTTCCACAAAATAACCACATTTACAAAAATATCTCTTCAATACAATATTTATCTTACGAAGACACTGAGAACTTACTTGTCGTACTAAAATAGCTATTTCTCATCATTTTAAGTACCTTTAATTTTATGGTTTTACTGTACTTGCATAAAATCTTTTTTTTTACCTTTTTTTATTAATAATTAGCTGGCGTCTGTCTTCCATCTCACCTGATGGAAAGTGACGATGAAGACGAGGATCATACACGCCTGTCCAAGAGGTACCTATACACTCTACACTTAAAAGCTCCAGGGTTATATTTGTCTGGAAAAACAGACGCAGACAAATCGTTCCACTATTTGTGCAACACGAACCAAAAATGAGCTATCGAACCGTATAGTTCGGTTCTTCGGCACGCTAACCACAAACGGGTTCACAAGTTTCAACTTCGCATACTCTCCAAAGTGCAATCTGTAAAAAACCGATAGACTAGCAACTTTTCGACGATGTTCGACCCTTTGCAGTCTCGAAGAAGTAAGTTTGTCGTCACTTGTGAGTCTACGGGCCCTTCGGTCGACAGAATCCAACGCTTCAAGATAAGATGGTACTTAGCGGAATCATCCCAAAGATGGCTGCATTACTCCATACAGGATTGAACCTGGGCTGTGTACAGGTTGAGCAACTGTTCGGAGTTGAAGTACCGCCGGACCTTTGCGATGACTCCCAATTTTTTGGAAGCTGTGCCATGGTTTCAATCTGTTGACCGAAATTAAGTTTCGACGTGATGGTCATGCCTAGAAGCCCTAGGTGGTTTGTGATCGGTACAGATACACCTTGGAAAGTGGGCGTCAAGTTGAATGTGCTCTTTTTACCGGAGAAGAGACACGCCTAGGTTTTGGAAGGGTTGAACTTGACAAGGTTGGCTTCACCCCAATCGGAAACCCTACATAATGTCAAATCATCCCATTCGATCATCAACTCTCTCTGAAATTGGATCTGGTTTGGACTCGCTCGCGCATTGGACACATATCTCTCTACAACAGTGCTGTCATCGGCGTAACCCGTAATGCCTTCCGATAAAAGAAGGTCATTAATGTGCAGCAGGAATAATGTTGCAGAAAGAACAGATCCCTGAGGTACGCCGGCGTTAATCGCCATTAGGATATTGCAAATTATGGAAGTGATTGCAATAGGTCTATAGTTGACAGGGTCGGCTCGAATGCCCTTTTTTGGTAGGTAGGTTTGGTGGGTGCAAACGTACAGCACGTTTGCAAACTTCCATGATTTTGGAACTTTTCCAGTCCTTAGAGAGAGTCGATATAGGCGTGTCAAAACAGGAGACAACTCGGCTGCACAGTGCTTTAGAACCACTGCGGGAATGCCATCCGTACCACTGGGTTTATTCACGTCTAGATTTAGTAAGCATTTGAGTACCTCTTTCTGGTGAATTTGGACGGCCTCCATCTTGGGGCCGAATGGGGGTAACGTGGGAGGGCTTTTACCTTTGGAATCTAGACGTGAACATTCCGCGAAGAGATTTGCGAACAAGTCTGCCTTCTCTTTTGCGCTGTGGGCCAAAGACCCGGCAGGCCTTTGCAGTGGTGGCAGTGATGGGCGACAGACAAGTTCATCTCAACCGATTTGGCAAGAGACCAGAAAGCTTTACTCCCCGTGGGATAGGATGCTTACTTGTCCCCGATACGGCCAATGTGGTCGAAACGAGCACTTCTGATCATCTTTTTGCAGGACTTGGCAGCAGCTTTGCACGCCTGCTTTTTAGCTGGGAGATCCATAGCTTTGCTTCTGCGAGCGCTAGCCCAGGCTTGGTATAATAATAATAATAATAAATCCCCAGACAAACACACCAACTGTATGGCCCCAAAGTAAGCAGAGCTTGTATTATGGATGACCATACAGTGAACTGGGGGGGAACCCAGAATAAACATACATATATAAATACAAACAACCATGACCCGAGAACAAACATCTGTGTTCATCACACAAATGAATGCCCCGGCCGGGACTCGAACCTGGGACCTTCGGCGTATGAGGCAAGGCTACTTACCACTACACCACTCGGTCGTCAATGCTACATGCTTTCGCTTTTCAGCTAGGAGGCAATCAGCATTAAACCATGGGCGGGCTTTGGACTCCAGGGATACATCAGAGAACGGTATAAAGTACTCCATACCTTGACATATCACACTGGAGACAGCATCAGCACAGCATGATGGATCATCAGAAGTAAAGCAAGCTTGTCGCCAAGGATACGAGGCAAAAAAGTGACGCATCTCATCCCAATCTGCTGACTTGAACCGCCATACTCGCCTATTGCCTTTTGGGCTGGTATCGGTTGGCGATTATTGCGACACAGATTTCACCAGACAGTGGTCGGATGTCCCTAATGGCGGAGATACGGACACCGAGTATCTGTCTGGATCGGTTGTCAGCAGAAGGTCCAAGCAATACGCAGTATGGTCAACAACGTCAGGAATGTGCGTAGGTTCGTGGACGAGCTGGGAGAGACCATGAGTTACTGCGAACCGAAAGGTTTCTCTGCCAGCGTGGTCTGTGTCCTTGAACGGGTACAGCCACTCTCCATGGTAGGCATTAAAGTCCCCAAGGAACACCAACTGCGCAGAGGAATAGCGTCGTTGGACCTTATCTGCAGTATCACTAAGATATTCAATAAGTCGATTTGTCTCCTGAGCGCCCGTGTGTGATCGGTAAATACTGGCGTATACAATTCGGTCCAGGCCAGTATCTACATAGACCCATAAACCAGAAAAATCCGGAACTTCCAAGTATCGGAGACGCCGACAACAGATCTCGTCTCTGACATACACGCACACGCCCGCATTGGGGAGAAATTTGGTCTCCAGGATATAGCCTGGGTAATGCAGGTATGCCAGATCCGAATCACAGATCTGCGTCTCTGTCAGAAAGAATAAGTGCGGCCTCTCTGTCTCAAGGTGGTGGTGGACATCGTGGAGTGCACTCCTCGGATGTTAGAGAAGTGTACTTTTAGGGAGAGGGAGTGCATCCGCTGTCGGCACTTATTTTTCTTTTTTGACCATTCCATCCATTTCCATTACGTCGTTAGTAGGGTGAATAGGGGAGAGGAATAGAAGTTGAGTGAAGCGCAATGTTTGGAACCAACGTGGTCAGACCCACTGGTGGGGGACTCACACAGAGACCGCGGAGACGCCCAAAACCCCCGGGGATCGCCATCGGGGGGTTTAGGGCGTCTCTCCATCCAGTCGCCAACCCGCACGATGGAGCAATCCCGGGATTTTACACAGGCGGTGGGGCAGCCTTTTATGAATGGCTAGAACGCTAGTTGCGCCTCCTACAACCTGCGGTTGGCAGCGGTGCAAGGTTTCTTTGAATCCAGCTGCCCTCCAGAATGAGCCACCCGGTCTATCATAACCCTTAGAGTTCAAACGGCTCTCATACGTTGCGCAATTACTCGGACCTATTCTCCTCCAATGGCTACTCAAGACACCATGCCGGAACGTGACTTGGTCACTTGGCGGCATGGCTTTGTCTAGAGGGTGTTGCAAGCCGCGGTTGAAACCTACCACCTGCAAAATGGTTATTCCGCCATTCATCGGTCGCCAGAGCCTCGTCCGCTGTCCGGCAGGGTGCACCACGGGCAGGTTAGGATGGCATTTGGAGAGTCTTGATGGTAGGCGACTCCCCCTCACACCCCTATGTTCAGGCGCATATTGTAAGTAGGATTAGGAAAAACCATTGTACTAAATGTGTAAATTCCTTTGCCTTTTTATGAATAAATATTATTATTATTATTATTATTATTGCCATTTTATAAACCCATTTTAAAATATTACCACTTAGGGAGCAATTAACTTGGTTCTTGTAAAATTACAAGATTTATTGAAAAGACATATATTAGGTCTTTACCTATGAAATTGCCGTTTTTCACGAAATAAATGAAGCGTTATTTTTGTATACATTTTTTATTTCTATTAATCAAAATAATCACCCATGCAATCAATGCATCTTTGCCAACGCATTGGTAGCTTATTGATGCCTTTCTTGAAGAAAACAACTGGACGGGAGGCAACAAATTCTTCAAAGGCATTTTGTACTGCCTCTCGGGTATTGAATTTTTTTCCCGCCAAGAAGTTATCAAAATTCTGGAAAAAGTAGAAGTCTGTAGGCGCAAGGTCTGGTGAGTACGGCGGATGACGGAGAACTTCCAACCCCAACTTTTGTAGCTTGGAGACCGTCTGCTGTGCAGTATGAGGTCGCGCGTTGTCGTGCAGGAGCAGTGGAGCCGAACGATTGACCAAAGCTGGTTGGAGACGTGCGAGCTTCTCCATCATTGTGTTCAGTTCTTCACAGTACACATCTGCAGTAATGCTTGTCCTGTTTGGCAAGAAGCTGTGATGAATTACACCCGCGTTAGACCACCAAACAGTGACCATCACTTTTCTAGGGGTAAGTTTTCGTTTAGGGCATTGTTTAGGTGCTGAACCAGGGTCCAACCAACTTGCTGAGCGCTTACAATTGTCAAACAGGATCCATTTCTCGTCACAAGTAACAATGCGGTTCAGAATTCCTTCATTTGTATGCCTGCTGAGCAGTGCAAGGCACGTCTCCACGCGTACTTCGCGCTGGCGGTCATTGAGTTCGTGGGGTACCCATTTGTCAAGCTTTTTTACCTTGCCAATTTGACGCAAATGGACCAATATTGTTTTGATGCTAACGTCGAAAGCTGCTGCTAATTCAGCCGTGGATTGAGTTTCATCAGCTTCCACAATTGCCTTTAATTCGTCATTGTTGACCAAAGTTTTCGGACTACCACGGGATTCATTTTTCAGGTCAAAATTTACAGAACGGAAGCGGGTAAACCAATGACGGGTGGTGCGTTCGTTTGTAGTGTTCGCTCCGTAAACGTCGTTGATGTTGCGTGCCGCTTGTGCCGCTTTGCTGCCACGACGGTACTCATACTTCATAATTACTCGAATTTTTAACTTATCCATGATGACGAAAAATGTTCGAATGCGTTGAAAACAAAACACTAACTATTAAACAAATGACGATTTTAGAAAAAGAACTCCATGTTTGTCAAATAAAATTAATTTGAAATTAGAATTATCAGTCAAAAATAAAAATATTTCATTTGAAATGGCCAGTACGGCAAAACGGCAGTTTCATAGGTAAAGACCTATTATAATATCATTAAGTTCCATGACATGTAACAAAAAACAAATACTATTGATGCTATATGTTTCAATCTTTTAAACTTACCAAATGAAGTAATCATGGTACGTATTACGTATTGCATCATTCTTTAAGTTCTTTGCTAAGGTGCTTATACAAAGTGATAAATCTATATATTATGTATCATATCTAGTTACAATGCATAATATCTACCTAACACAGATATAGTGAAAAATAAGCAGAATTTATCACATTGTCTAGCTATTACGTATAATATCTGGTGCGATTTAGCAAAAGAAATACATTGTAACTCTGTAAACAATCGTTGAAATTACTTTATTTGATTTTATTTATTAATAATTCAAAAAATAGTTTACAAATAATCACTTTGGATTGAATATTGCATTAATAAATTACACAAGGTTACATTAGTACATTATCTAGAATACTTAGTAATTTTTTTTTTAATAGCGATGTGTTTTTATCAATTACTCAACAAATATATAATATTTGTTGTAAAATAGTAGAAAGGCAAACTAAATTGAATCCTCAGATAATATTAAAATTCTTGGAAACAATATCATGCACTGTAATGGTTTATATTAACTTTGTTAATAACTCAAGTTAAATATGTTTGCCTTATAGAAATTTCGATGATCACCGCATTATCCAGAATTTATTTATAAGATAATTGAAATAAGCTATCAATGTATTTCATAAAAAAACATAACATTGTAAAGAACTAAAACATAAAAGAGATGAAATTATAAAACAATGCTACTCGTTTAAGCGATAGTTATGATTCACAGGCTCTATGAATTCACAGATATAATTCACCCACTCTTTTAATTTTTAGCCAAGGTTTTCATTTTTCCCTCTGGTAGCTACTTACTATATTTAAACCGCTGGCTATTCTTATAACAACAACTACACAGTTGTACAGACGGAACGAGTGAACGGCCAAATTGATTAGTTTCATTTCACATTTCCCATTTGACTCCGATCTAAGGCATTTTTCGTGAAAAATATGGGTTCACTTTTTCCAGTTTTTTATAATATCTATTTACTGTACTCATAATAGAAATAAATACCGAGACGCTTTGATTTTTTTCCTTATCTTTATTTATTAAGGGATTGTTATCCATATGGATACGTCAATCCTCTTAAACATTAACACATATTGGGTCATTACATATGAAATTGGCATTTTGTAACGGAAGAGCATAAAGTAAATTTTTTTTATATATATAATATTTTTATTTAATCGAGGTATGTACCATTGCTATCTATGCACTTTTGCCATCTCAAAGGTAGTTAATTGATCCCTTTACTAAAAAAACCATTCGGAGGGGAATCAATAAAATCTTTGAAACCGCTTTGGACTACCCTGAATTTTTTTCTTTGCAAGAAGTTATCCAAATTTCGAAAAAAAAATGGTAATCTGTTGGAGCAAGGTCCAGGGAGTACGGTGGATTCCTTAGACATTCCAATTGAAGCTCCTCTAATTTGGTAGCCGTCTGTTGTACAGTGAGTGGTCTAGCGTTTTCCTGAAGCAGCAGTGGCCTAGAGCAATTGACCAGCCTCGTTTGTTAGCAGCTAGCTTTTCTATCATGGTTTGCAGTTGCTGACAAAAGACATCTGTCATAATCGTCGGGCCAGATTTAAGAAAGCTGCTGTGAACAACACTGGCACTAGTTCACTCACAAGTAACTTTTTTTGAGTCACTTTTCACCTGGGGCAGGATTTGGCTGGTTCGCCAGGCTCAACCATTGCGATGAGCGTTTCCGATTGTCGTACAGGGTCTACTTTTCATCACAGGTAATGATTCGATTAAAACTCCTTTCATTATTGTGCCAGTTCAATAATGTAAGGCAGCAGTCGACGCGCGTTAGTCGGTTTGCTGCACTCAATTCATGAGGTACCCACCTCTCAAGCTTTTTCACCTTCCCAATTTGCTTCAAGTGGAATAAAACAGTTTTGTCTCTAACACCGCAGGCTACAGCTAACTTGGACGTGGTTTGCGATGGATCTGCTTTCGCCTTTAATTATTCATTATCAAGTTTGGTCTCTGGCCATCCACAGGGCTTGTTCTGCAGGTCGAAATTTTCAAAACGAAAACGTTGGAATGAAAATCGCATGGTGAGGTGGCAAAAGTGCATAGATAGCAATGGTACATACTTTGATCAAATAAATTTAATAAATATATATTTTTTATTTACATTATGTTTCTCCGTTACAAAACGCCAATTTCATATGTAATGACCTAATATTAATACATGAATGCTTATATTGACTATGTGACGACCATGTCATATATTAGCCTCTCAGCGTCCAAATTTGGTTCTGACAGAAAATATTGAAATAATTTTCTTAAATTTTCACGATTCATACTTTAAATAAAACACTTTTTACCGGATATTATCGCGTATATTTTAGTTAATTTTAAAATTATTTCGACGTTTCGGCATCTTTGCAGTTGCCGTGGTCACGATAGCGCTAGCGGGTCTTCCGCCTGTAGTGAAAGTTGCACTGAAGGTGCTCAAAGGGACATGAGTTGGTGGCCGTTCTGGGTAGCCTCCGGTGAAGCCGGGGCTGGGCAGAGGTCGGCCGAAGCATGATTTAGGGATCAATTCATTTAAATGAACCTATAATGAATTGAGAAGGGAACTATGCTCCGCCAGAGCTAGCAAACGCTCTGTCGGAGTACGTGAAGCCCTAAGTTTACGGGCTAAGACTGCGATTTCATTAACATCGATATTTTTCATAGCGTCGCAGACGATACGCATATCGTCTGCTACGGAGGATTGAGGAGTGGGTTTGTATGGGCGAGGAGCCGGGATGGGATTCGATGCGGGGCGCTGCCTCCAGTTTTCTGGGGCAGGCCTAGACTGTGTAGGCTTTGCAGCCGGAGGAACCCGGCTACGCAGCGGCGGAAAGTTTTCTTGAGAAAGGCGCGGGGCCTGTTTCGGTGCCGACCTCTTGGGATTGGAACGCATACAACGGGGTGCACGAGGGCAGCCCCTGTAATTTGCGGTGTGGCCGGACTGGCCACAAAGCACGCAATCGGGAGGAGAGGGAGTTTCAGGAGTACGATTGCACTCCTTAGTGAGATGAGGGACCAGGCACTTGACGCACCTGGGCGGTGCGCGGCAGTTGGCCGCCGCGTGCCCGTACAACTGGCACCGATGGCACTGGCCGGGATGACCGCGGCGATGAGGCGCCTCGATCGAGATCCCAGAGAGGCCGCATATAGTGCTAGCCCCTCTGAGGATCTCCCTGGACTTGGGGACGTTGGCGAGAACCACCAAAGCGAGAGGGTGTTGCCTCCCGTACTTGCTGTGCATTTTATGCACTGCGAGTGCCGGGAAGCCTTGGGATTGCAGATCCTCCAGGATAGCCTCGTTCGATAATTCGAACGGGACTCCCCTGAGTACCGCTCTGATCTTACGCTCTTCTGACAGAGCATAAGTATGATAAGCATATTGCTTATCGGTGAGGAGCTTTGTTAAAGCACGAAAGTCGTCTATCGACGAGACTAAGATTTTAATAGATTCACCCGAGTTGGCCGCTCGGATGTAATGGATTTTGTGCTCATTGCACAATGTCGAGACCTCAGTCCATTTACCCTTTTCCCGAAGGAAAACGGGTGGTGGAACCTTGGCCTTGACAGAAGTTGGGGCCGGAGCGGGTGTTGAAGACACCGGGGCAGCTGGCGTTGAAGACGCCGCAGGGGGTGTAGGGACGGGCGCCGAGGGCGCCGGGTCTTGTTTTGAGCGCTTCTTAGAGCGCTTCTTAACAAGGGTGAAAGAGGGAGGCTCATCAGGGCCAGTTGGGGTGGCGTCCGAGGATGACTCGGTCGCGGGTGCGCGCTTGCGGCGCGAAAGGGAAGTCTACTTCGCACTCCATGTCACTGGAGGAAGGGGACGCGGGAGGGCCTAAGACCAGAGCGATCTGAGGGACGGAGGTGGCCTGAGGGGCCGGTGTGAACAGTGCCATGATTAGAGGGAAAAATGATTGCAGTGTGCGAATCATATGAGGGGGGCAGTGAGTGCCTTGGGCGTCGTAATCAGCGATCAGCTTATTCAGAAGCTCCTCAGGGCTTAGGGAAGCCATTGCGGAGGGTTTGGGGAGGGACGACAATATATAAATATATATACTATGAACCTATCAACGATGACTAACTTCCTAAAAACCACCCTACACGCAGTAGGGCGGTTGAGGGCGACGCGGATAACTTACTCGATCACGGAACTTGAAGTCCTGGAACGACGAAACCCCGTCGACGAAGCTCACGTTCCACGAAGTACGGTTAACAACCCACTATCCGCCGTGAAAACGGCGTTAGAAACTTATTAGAAGTACGGTTAACGACCCACTGTCCGCCGTGAAAACGGCGTTAGAAACTTATTACGGTATACAACTATGAAATTATATATTACGACAACAACCAGTGAAATTTGGGTGCTCAATTAGCGCGGGGGCTAATAGAGCGGGAAGGCGTCTGCGATAGACGTGCGCTCGAGAACGCACGCAGACCGAGACTGCTCGAACCGATTCCTTTTAAACACGTGCCTCATATACATATCTTGTTGCAGACGATCCATTATAAAAAAGTACAAGAAGTACTTGAGTTGAAATGAAAATCGACGAGACGCAGCTGCTTCTACAAATTTTTTCAGCAAGTTTCTCCAAATGATAACCAGCATAATTACATCTTTTACTTAAAACCACAATTATAACTAAGTGTTCTCATTAATAAATTAATATATTGAAATAACAATCGTTAATCTAATAAGAGATATTATTTAGTCAAATAAATCTACAAAAATTAAAAAAGCGGTAAAGACCCTAGTTTCCTTATTTAAATTTCCAACTAAATCATCTTATTTATATGAATTAGATTAACGCTAGTTATTGCTGCATCATAACGACAATTATTATAATTTTAATCTTCTCACTCAATTTGGTTAAAGCAAGGATCTTTTTTTGCACTTCTAGGCACTGAAGAGCCTTAAGGATAGGAGCTTTAACCATTTCTGTTTTGATATTTAGTAATTCTTAACGTTATCTTTAAGAATTACTAAATATCAAAACAGAAAGCTTTCTGAATTTTTTATCTGGGTTATAACTTATGATTCGTCGTTAAGTACGACATTAAAATTCTTTGGTATTTACGAGTATAACGGGTTTCTCTTGTGGAATTTTAAAGGAACTGTCATTATGATCTTCAACGACTAGTTTAGTTTGTTTTTTAATTGAGTTATTAATTTAGTTTCCATGGGAATAAGTTTTATTTATTTAAGTTTCAATTTAGAAATTTTTATATACCTACTTTAAGTTAAAGTGGAAAAAAATTTAAATAAATCCTAAATCTGAACCTGGAGTCAGATTTCAATATATATAAATAAAAAATAATCAGTGTTCATCTCATAGAAGGCAGTCTTTTTTACCAAAAATTGTTTTTTTCAAAAAATGGCGTTGCATACCTACCTTTATTTTTTTTTTGAGTTAACAAGTTTTATATGTTTCTTTTTTATGTGCGATATTTATTTATTTATTTCTTCACCGACGTAATTAACACTGCAGGAATATAAAGACAATTGGTACAGCTAAAATACCAAGGGAATTTATAATTCTAGGTGAATACGACATACGATAAGTATGGCTAAAAGAACACTGCACATAATATGTAGCTAAAACACAAAAATGTTTACCAGATTATATTTAAACCCATGTCATTATTGAATTGATATATAGTAATATTTAATACCGATATATTTCAATTGGTCATTTATTACAATTGTTGACCAATTTATAGACCAAGTAGGGTAAATGTAATAGCTATTTTTTTAATAAGTCAAAAATTATAGTACAGTCAAAAAATATACAAGTACATTATAAAAAATCTATTGAATTGTTTAATTTGTCAAAGTTTGATTAGACCAATGGAGATTTAACGACAGTTTTATTTTGTAATTAGATAGTCCAAAAAGATCTGAAGAGCAATACTTAGTATGAGCGTTCCTTTGCCATATGGCTGGTTTACACGCGCTAAGTAGTTAAGTTGGTAACTAAATTTTAAGTTAAAAATTATGTAAAAACAGTCAGTTAAGTGACAAGTTGTAAGTTAAAATTTAGTACAAAAGTAATTAAGTACATTTGAATCCGTTCTATTTTTCTTGTAAGTAAGGGCGAGGCTTCTTACTCAACACGTTTGGACATGATTTTTTAGTTAAGTGCATAAGTTGACAAAGTGGTTCGCGGCATGGCTCGTTATTATTTAGCATTATCTCATTTTCTAAAAATGTAAGAGTGAAGTTGAAACTCTACTTTAAAATTTGTTTTCTTTCCATCAGGTGAGATAGAAGACAAACGTCTAATCCTTTTTCAATAAAAAACTTTAAAAACTAGGCTTGGGTTAACCTGGTAGGGGTAAAGGTTTGATCGGCAACTTACTTTCTTGAAAAGGAAATTACTTTCTTGGAATTCAAAACCGTCAAACTTGTGAGTACTATTCAGGGTATAAAATTATTACTTGTGCCGATAAATAATTCATTACCAAGGAGAAAGGTCCCATCATGATACTACAATCAAAATTGATTTTTTTATGTTATGAAACTACAATAAAATGACGATCTCTTAAGAAATATTTATATGAATGGTTTTCTTATAATCTATTTCAAAAATTTACATTTTAAGGTAAATTTAAACTGAAAGAGATCATGGAATTATGTTATGTAATATACGGTAGCACTTTACATAAATAAATTTGCCCCTCCGCAAATACTCAATAAGTTTATCAGACTATTGAAATGGCTTTGTTTTTGGTATTTTGCAACGGACCGAATATCATAAGCTAAAGCTTTTTGTGTTTCAATCAAAATTGGATTATCATACGCTCCATTAACAACGAACAGACTTAATTGTTTTGTAATTTAATAAGACCAGGGTATAAAATATCCTGGGTAATATTTTTACTCTACTCTGAAACCTTTTGATGACTATATTATTTGATTATTATTGATTAATTGCTTGCTTAAAATAATTATGGCTTTTCCATTAGGAAAAGCTGTAGCGCATCCAAACGTTTCTTTATCAAAAAGAAAAATATTTTGTTGTAACACGAATTTAATAATTCCAATTCACTGCTAATGTCATTCTGAGCAAGTCTGAGATATTGTTGAAATCTTGTTAAAAAATTCTCCGTCTTACCACAAAAAACGAAAAATTTGATAACCGAGTAGTGTAGTGGTTGGTAAGCCCTGCCTCATCCGTTGGAAGCCCCAGGTTCGAGTTTAGTATGTGCGTAAAAAGCTTCGAAAATTGTAAGACGCAATACGACTAAACATCACACCGGTAAAACTGCTTGGCAACGTTTTTTTTAACTTTGTATGTACGCTGCTGGGGAGGTCTTTGAAAAGATGTAATAAAAAACATTTTTATTTTTCTTCTAAGTACATTTAAAAATACAAAAATACAAGTATGTAGCTCTAAATTAGTCTATATAGCTTTTGTAATTAGTATGGGACAAAAATTAGCAGTAAGGAAAAACTCAGAAGAATATTGGAGCATGAGGAGTCATATTTTAAAAGTGCTTGTGTTATAAGTTTTATGCTTAACATGTGTCTGTGTTATTCTGTGTCTGTCTCTATTTTGTGTTTCCTTTGATGCAGACATATTTCCCTTTTTGATAACTAGTTATATCGTGAGTTTTCTTAACCAGGTTTTATGAGTAGGTACCAGCCGTTAAAAAATATGCTTCCTTTTTTGTTGAGTCTCTTTGAGCTTATTCTGATCCATACTGACGGAAAACCTGTGGTCTTTATATTTTCATTCTTTCAAAATTTGGTGAAATAATATATTTATTAAGTTTTTGATGCTCTCAAATCTCATATAAAGGCAACAACTTTGCAAGAGATTCCTGTTAAACGCGCCACTAAAAAAGGGGGCGCAATTGCTTTAATTAGCAGATATGTTCCAATTCCACCGAGCAATAATTATCATAAACGAATTCAGATAATTTTAATCTCGTTTTTTTTAAATGTGAAACTAGTACCCAAAACCTCTAAAACCAGAATTACTACAAACTAATGAGGAACCATAATGATTAATTTGAGACTATCACAGTTCTGTGGCAGTGAATATGGATTATTTTGATACTTATGGATTAATTATACATATTTTAGTACTGATGAAAATATTGGTAACAGTAACAAAATAGGTACATACAGTAAATAATCGTTCATTCTTACTATTGTTTAAAAATAATTTAAATCTATATTACAACTTACTGAAACTAAAATAATTAAATCATGAGAAATCGTTTTTAATATTTTCTCAGACAGGTTAAAAATGACACTGGTACTACCATCCTGCCTTATTTTGGCAAATAACACATTCTTAATAAGTTCATTGAAAATAAAAATTAATAGCATTCAATAGATTAAAATTTAATAGCATTAAATTTAGATACTTCAAATCATAGAGCAGAATCATAAGTCGCACAGACGTAAAATAAAAACACCATTATATAATTTTAACAATTTATTAGTCATTTAACCACCTTTCTTAGTTGCATTAATTGTGACTGTAGTGTTCATAAAGACAAACCAAAATAGCGCAGATGCCGCATAGAAGAGGACTAAAGGAGGACTTAGATTTAGTCCTAATGAAGGCAGGAACTTAGCCATACAGATGAGAGCAGTACATCTAGTCATTTCATAGAGTGGCGCTTTGGGAGAGGCGTCTAGGATCATTCCAAAGATCGTAAGTGATCCGATAATGTAGATGACTAGAGTGTACACGTTCGTGGGTGATAATATCTGGAATAGAAAATATTTTTATAGATTTTGGTACTGTGCTCATCAGCAATTTAACCTAACGCAAATCCGAATAATCTCAACTTGTCCTGGAGTTGGTAAAATTAATTTAACGGGTAACCAATTACAAATCAGAATAATAATTAAAGTCTCGCCACAGTGTATGCCCGAAAAATATGCGCGAGATTTTGTAAGAAGCCAGAAGTAAAAAATACGAGAAAAAGAGAAAAATATAACAATACTCTCTCGCTAATAATCTTGTTCTGGTGACCTCTAGACGAGAAGGCAGGGACAAATCCAAATACGATACGTTTTTAATAAAAGAGTTATACAATTTTATTGACCTATCTTTCGTTTGTTTTTTTTTAACTTATTTTATTGGTCGATAACCCCATTGCAGTTGATTAAACCAATCACTTTATTCTTTTCTTTACTAACATTTTCTATCAGATTAAAACATTGATTATAAAGCTTCAATCTGATTGAATTGCTGATCATCAGACTGAAGCCCTCTCATCTTCGCGTATTAGAAGTTTAACAATGAACGCTAAAATATTCGTACGAACTATATTGCTATCTCCATTTATTCCTCCAATTGACTTTTCAAAGTACTGACTTACTTAAGTTACTAACTAACTCGGACGAAGAATGGAAACTAACTTATCTTTTGATCTTAATAAGGAGCGTTGCTAGTACTAGCGAGCTGATTTTATATTACGAAGTGTAAGTGAAGGTGCAATTTATTAAGATCCGAGATTTCGTTAAATTAAAATTTATTGGAATACTACTATAATATACCTACAGTTGGTTTATTAAGAGATTAGTTTTCCTTTGGGCCTTGGGCATTCACATCAGATATTGATAAGAGATAGAAATGTCATTTCAAATTCAAATTTTATGTTTAATAATGAAAAGTTGTAGGAACGATCTTAGCTTACCACATAGGAAATGGTGCCTTGGCAATCATGCCTTTCATGCCTTTCGAAACGAACCCGAAACATAGTTAAATACGAATTTATACATAAAAATGGTACCTTATAATACAGTAATTCGCTTTGATTCGCTTTTCAGCAATACTTACAGTGTGTGCTAAGAACAGCTGATAGAATCCGTACAAAATTAGGGCATAATGGCTTAACAGATACGCTGAACACCAAGCCGGCAGTACAACGTCGTATTTTACCCTTGTGTGGATCACGGGCTAGAAAAAAAAATAATTAAAAAAACAATAAAAACAAATTTTGTGGCAATCATGTGCCAAGTTATTTCTCCAAACCTACTTTATTTTACATTTAGTTTTTTTTACAAAACTCACGATTTTATTAATAAAATCGAGCCTATAACTGACTATTACATGGTTTTTGATGTTGTTAAGTTTAAATTAAAACCAGCGATGTGAGTAAGATTTTGAATTGTAGCAAAAAACTTACGTCTTCTTTCATATCCTTGAACCTGATGTGGTGACCTGGCTTCCAGCTGGGTCTATCGAGGACCGCCTGCATTTTGTGCATCCAGTTGTCGTAGCTATGGAACTTCTGCACCACGTAGCGAGTGTAGAAACTCTAGAAATATTCATATTATACGAGTATTACAAGAAATTATTTTATCTAGATAAAAGCATTTTGATATTGAAGTTGCTACCTTACTATTAAAATAAAAGCGTCCAATTTAATAATAATTGGGTAGGTTTTGAATTTGATATTTAGTAAAGCTGAAAATTTTTTGGACCATTTTTGGAACATACATTTTAATCGTTTTTTATGTTTTAGATAAGTTAAAAAAAACTAAACCGACCATACCCCCAGGTATTGGGTGGCATTTATACTAATCAAAACCCTTTTTGGTGCATTATACCGCACCCACGGACATCACAAGTCATAGGCGTTTTATATATTAGGTCCTTACATATCAAATTGGCGTTTTGTCGTAGTGGCCACTTTGATCTATATTATCTCCTCTATGGTTAAAAATTACAATTTCAAATTTATATAATCCGGTTTAAACGCTTTTAGGATACGACCTTTTGGAATGGAGCGGCATATGACGTTAACTGACGCCTGTCAGTACCGTTAGCAACGCTGTTGGAAAAGCGCGTAAAAACTTAATCAGAAGTATTTCTTTTTAAATTATATTTATTGGTACTTTTGAGTGCTAAAAGAAAAAATATGCTAAAGAGTAGTGCTTGAGAAATGCTTATGAGTGTGAACGATTATATTGAAAGAGAAAAAGAGCAGAGAAAAACATTTTAAAAACATTGAATTCTTTGTTAAAAGACAGTCCCGACAAGTCAGAAACAGTGATTTCGAGACAGTTATTATTGGTAATAACCCACCGTCTTAAAAAGAACAATAATATTACAGAAGGCTTGATCAAGGCCATAGGTGTAATCATAAATAAAGTGTGCACAGTACGGGGTGAAAGAGCAGACGCAGTGGCTTTCGGTATCAAAATAAGGAGACCAATAAAAGCCACGCAGTAAAAAACAATGCCTTAACAGCTTCGGACTGTCAGCTGTGAAAAACATGATCTACTCTTTATATACGGTCAAAAAACAGGTTTCAACCCTGAAAAAAATTACTCCTCCAAGTTCCTCAGAGAGACTTGGATTACATAGGCAATAAATCAACATTACTTAAGGAAGATTAAGGATACCGTTTCAAGAAGTGTAAGCAGAAGAGTGTCGCATTGATTGAGAGGCCTCAAATACAGGAGTGCAGAGCACGTTATTAACGTCGCATGAAACAAAATGATTTATTAGGAGTGGATAAGAAGTATGTTTTTTATATTGATGAAACGTGGATACATGGAAATTACACCGTCGGTAAGTGCTGGCAGTCCTCATCAGATGTTGGAGTAAAACTCCAAATTAGAGTAAGTGACACCCCATTGAATGTTTTATGTAACGATTAACGGTTTTTATTATTATTAAAGGTGATTTTGAATTTTCAGACAGCTTAGAGAGTGAAAAAGACTAATCGAAACTATTTCATTCCTATGAATCGATTTTTTGACAACTCATTTGTAGACACCTCAACCCTAAACAGCAACTGTCAAATTGCACTTCTTAAATTAATCTTACTGTAATGAACGGCATTTAAGTTACAAAGAGTACGAGATATCAATAAGATCGGTTATCAATCATGTTTGACGTATTATTTTAGAAAGATCAATCATTTTGAACATTAAATCCCGATGTCTAATGCATATGGTTTTTTGTCTTATGTTTTATACCAATTATGAATGGTACCACATTATTTTAGTATGTTATAGCTACTTGATGAATTTCGAAAATATAAAAAAAATTATTTAAGTAAAGAATCTAATGTAATTAATTACCTGTAAATGCAAGGGATTGAAAGAAGGCTGGTTGTAGATGAGGCCGTATACGATTTTATCAGTCGGCTTCTCTGGTCGGAAAGTACCAAACAACTTGTCCCAAATGATCAGCACTCCACCGTAGTTCACGTCAATGCAGTACGGGTTGCTGCCTGTCATACACATTAAGTAAAGTACAATGTAGGACATCAAATAAATGTATAAAATTAAAAACAATAAAATGTCGCATCCACTCCATTTCTTCAGACAGCAAGATTTTATTTATTCCATTTTTTTTTGTTGTGCTATTAAACGAATATCAAATACACATTTATGTTACTATACCATGATGAATTCTGTGATGACTCGGCGTATTTAAGATATATTCAAGCGGTCCCAAGGTTGTGATGGACTCTGTATGAATCCAGAACATGTAGAGGTAGCTAAACTGATGATGCATCACGAATTGGGCTGGGGGAATCACCAGTGCCAGTGGAAGATAGAAAATCTAAAAAGTATAAGTTTTGGTAGAAAAGTAAACTTTAAAAAGAGAATTAAAGGTATATGAAGACTACTATGCTACAAATGACGAGAGTACTTAAATACTTATATCGTTTCGCAAAAAATAAAGAAAACTTTTAAGAAAATATATACATTTACCGCTCATGCATTTAATACTGTCTTAAGCTTTTCCTATTAATTTTATTAACCCTAGAATACTAATAATATTTTATGAACACAAATACTATTCATTAGTCGTTTCTACTACCCCCATTTGCAATGCTCCTAATAAAATCTTTGATTTATGAATAAATTTGAATAAAGAAAAAAAAACCAACATTACAATATTATTTATTTAAAAAATCAACTAAACATAAACATTGGTAATAATTGAGAACAAATCAACATTTGCATATTCATTTAAAAGTAATCATTATAGATGTAGATATAATAATTAACATAAATATTATTCAATTATTGTATACTGAAATAATTTTACCAGGCCACTCAGAAAGTTTTGCATATAAATTTTAATGTAAAGAACGCTGGCGAGTTATAATTTATTTTAAAAATTCGATATTTTAAAATATACTTCTTCCAAATTTTAATTTCCCCTCTAAATTGTTCTACCAGCATTTTAAAAAAAATGGATCTGCGTCGAAAAAATTTTCGTGCTAAGATTTTGTACGACTTCAAGTCCAACTTAAAACCTTATGAATCGTTTAATCAACTTCAATTACTCGTAGATTTTACGAACGAGGCGCTTTCCAAAGCCACTGTGTACCGCTGGTATAACGAGTTAAAGTGCAGTCGCTTAAATTTGAAGGATGAAGAAAGAAGTGGTCGTCCTTTGATTGCCGTTACGGAAAAAAAAGTTCTAGAAGTAAAACTTTATTCAACAAAACCGGCGACTCGCATACTAGGAGATTCAGCACAATCTTCGAATCGGATCGGGAGGCGGTCATGATATTCTATACAACCTTAGCGTTAGGAGGATTGTTTCGCGCTGGACACCCCACAAACTCACCGATGCTCAGAAGCACGCACGCCGTGGAATGGTGCCATGATATGATTAATAAATTCAAAGCAGGCTCTGCCCGCCATGTTTACGATATCATAACAGATGACGAATCTTGGATTTATCAATTTGATCCAGAAACAAAGCGCATGGCTGTTTCAAAACGGACCAATGCCTACGAAGTGAAACGTTCAAGAAGCACTGGAAATATTTTGATCTCCAGTTTTTTTCTTCAGTATGAGTCAATTCAAATATCAACATTGTAAATGGTAAAACAGATGAATGCAATAAATTATCTTATAATATCAAGCTTAGAAGGAAGTCCACAATTTACGGTAGCTAGAGCATAATTTATGAAAGAAACCCACATCAATGGCTTACCGCAAATTAAATGGGCCCGGAACGAAAACCATGAATAAATTTAATTCAGAACAAGAATATAAAAGAAAAAAGAGTTTGTAGAAACTACTACTTATTTTCAAAAGCCAGAATACGATAGAAAGGTAAGCTTAGTGAATGCTGTTATTCGCAGTTTTATTTTGTATTGATTAATGAAGCACCGAATGTTTGAGTGATAGTTTTAATATCACAATTTCTTTAATAGATTACCTACGGTTTCAAAATCTCAGTAATCGTATATATTATATTCTTATATAACACGCTCAAGTACGTTGTGTGGATTTCGTACATACACAAAAACTTACGCACAACCCCTTTGGAATTTAGGGACTAATTGGGCATTTAGTCTGAAATTATCCGCATTTACAGATATTATTGCATGAATGCGTTCGTTAAAATTTTGCCGTGAAGAGTTTAAACACAAGTGACCATTGAGTTATTTTTCAAATTATTTTTATTTTATATTACAAAACTAGTAGTATGGGTTGTTGTAATACATTTATACCTATTCAGATTGCTGTGTTGATCTAGTTTTGAACCCAACACCCCGGTTTATGCTTCTCAGATCAGGTTTACTTTGATCAATGATTGAAAATTCTAAAAAACAGCGCAAATTGAGAGTTAATTGCGGTAACCCGAAAATCTTGAAAGAAAAAGTTGAATTTTCGATAGTATTTTTTTCATATTTGTACCCTATTGTTGACGAAGAACTATAAATAATCAAATTAGTGCAAACCAATGGACTTTGCACTTATACAAACACAATAGTTAAACTTAACAATCATGATTGATATCTTTAGTACTTCGTTATTAAGCCGCGCCTATATTCAATTGAAACGAGAAATCACAAATATTCACAGTGACAATAAACGTTAACGTTTATTTTATAATTGCATAACGTTTTTGCAATAATGTGTAATCTATACTAATATTAAGAAGATGTTTTTTTTTTGTTTGCTTTTGTTAATGTCAAAGTTCACCACCACACTACTTTATTTATTTATTTATTTAACATTCACAAAATCCACAGAGCTTAATTTATATACGAACAGTAAGACTTTCAAATTAAATCCTACATCCAATAACGTAATAAGTTTTTTACCGTACTGGACCGTACGTTACCTAGAAGCAACAAAGAGTTTAGGTACTTAATTATCAGTGAACTCACAAATCCACACCAGCCTTGCAGCGCAGACTGCCGGATGCCGACGCCCATGTTGAAGTCTTCTGACGTGTGGTGCACCTGATGCTGCGCCCACAGGATATGCACCTCTGTAACATAGTCAATAAAGTTGGTTCTATTATACTTTAGATTAGACCAATATGATGAATGAGATCTAAGTATGTGTACATGAGAGATAAACAAATCTTATTAAAATAAGGTGAAGAGTCGTCAGCTTAGTAACAAAGGACTGCTCAGCTCAGATTTATGTAAGCATGCTCAGAACTTTGCAAAATTTGCAAGGTGTTGTGTGAGTGTGCTGTGCTGTGTGTAAAATCAAAATTGTACACATTCTAGAAAACACAAAAAGATTTTGTTCGATCGCTGATTGTTTTGTTTTATACTTAAAGAAACGCGCATATAATTTGTATACTATTTTTTACTAGCTTACATTCCGCCACAAGTAGTCAGAGTTCGTGGATTGAAGCATTTTACCTACATATTATAATATTTTATGTTATTTTAAAGAATCTGTTCATAGTTCAGATATTCAATGTTCTTAAATTGTTGGTTATCTCCATAGTATAATTCGCTCAAATGCCTGTTAAGTCCTATATCGCTGTTGGAACATTAATTCATTTACATGGGTTCAATCAGTTCTCGATCAAATGAAATTATTAAACTATCTGTAACAGTGTCTAATGTGCCTAAATTTGTCGATTTGTATTATAAGTTTCACGCTCAAAAATATACTGATATAATATGTAATTGAAAATTTTAGCTGTTCTATTTTTATTTATATTGTCTCACGTGTGCATAAATTCAAACAGATAAGTCAGGCCAACTTGTAGGGATCTGAGTTAAAAATGTAAGCTAACTAGGATTAAAATACTGCTGTCAGTCTCTGTCAGTCCACAAGAAAGTGACAGTAATGAAGGCACATTAAAGTGACTAACGAGCTTACTCGTTAACTCAGGTATTTCGCACAACACGGCCTAAGTAAGTTGGTACAAATGTAATTCGTGCATGGATCATAGTTAAAGATTCTTTCTTATACTATTAAACATTTATATATAATAAATACATTTTGAGAACTTTCAGAGTAGTATGAAGATTGATGTATTCGCAACACGAAACTGTCTATTATTTTAAGTAATGTTTGTTCATATTGATCATTAAAATATAAGACCATAGCCCCTTTCAGGAAAAAAAAAATTATTTTACATATTAAAAATGTGCAATTTTCAATTAAGACTTAATGTCACAAGGCAAACTCTACGTCAACTACTAAAGACAAAGTTTAGGTAGAAGAGCATTTACGAAGTTTTAATGTAAATGAGTTATGACATAAAATATAGGTAACGAAGATGTAAGATTTAAAGATGAACGAAATTATAAGAAAAGACACGTATCTTTAAAGATTTAACTATTGATAAAATGAATATAAACATACACATACATACACAGAAATAGATATTTAGGTATAACATAACTCCAGCAACTACAAAATGTATCATGACTCTACATATTATCAAGTAAGACATTGCTTTTCGTCAATAGAAAAAATCAACCAATTTTAATGATTGAACTGTAGGAACATAAATAAATACATAAACGTTGTCTGTTTTTAGTTTGCCTAATAGAGCCCAAAATCATACCTGGTTGTGTAATACATTAAAGACTGTTGTAAAATGAATATAAAATATTGGAGCACAATTTTTGGATTCTTATATGAATAATACGTACATAGTACCAGCTATCTTCTCTCGAATAAATTAGTGAATCAAGATATTTCATTCAATTAGACTTTGAAATGGAGCAGTAATCAGATACACCAGAGATCCAGAGATTTATGCTAATCTGGCACTTATGATCGAAGATTGTAGACAATCTACAAATTTGATTTTTAAACCCCCGACGCAAAACGAGGGATGTTATAAGCTTATAGCTATAAGATATAATATAATATAAGATATATAAGATAAGCCATAACCTTGCTATCTGTGTGATTAGAACGTCGGTGGTGCAGTGGCTAAGGCTTTGGCTTCTCGACCTTTCTTTATATCCAAATTAAATTAAATTAAATTTTTATTTAAGTACAAATAGACAAGAGCTTAATTAAGTCACTGTTACAATACTTTATACATGGCAATTTTAAAATTTCTTTAAAGTGACACACTAGGATTCCCTGTGTCGTGAAGACCAGTCTTCCCATTTAACAATGCGAGTATGTTTGAGCATGTATTGTGTGTGTGTGTTTGTGTGTGTGTGAGTGTGTATGTTGTGTGTGTATGTGTGAGAGAGCAATAGGATATATAGATATAAATAACTTATTGATTTATATACATATTTATACAATGTACCAATGAGTTTTCACAACGTAAGTACATAAAGCCGATTGCTCTAACAGCGGAGGAAAATAATGTAAAGAAACCCACGCACCTTAAAACTTATTTGGAAGGTATAATCTGCCCACCCGCAGTTGCAAACGTGATGGAATGTAAATTACCTGAAACCACCCCTTTGTTGGGTGAGGCGATATTCCTTCTTGCTAAGGGATTATTAACACTATCGTAATTTAATCTTTCTGTCTGCAAAATTTTTGTGTAGTTTTTGCTTGAAATCTAAATGAATCAAGTCTTCTTATACACATTTGAATACAATCGTTTGAGCCATTTAAAATCATGCATGCTTTCTGCCGTCATCCCCCGACTTACTTAATTTTAATTTAGTTTATTTAGTAAGTAACATATCGTATATATATTTACATTTCCAAACAGAGAGTTTTAGTAGCCAGTTAAAGATAATAGAGACAAGTGTTTTAAATTGATAAAATATTTAACCTAACACCTGAATATCCCATTAAATATACATTACCTTTGAAAGCCAATTTTATTTCCCAAATTACAAATTAGTTCCCAAGTCGGCAGTATATTCAGCCGTTATGGTTTTTTATTATCAAATAACATACCATGACAAGCTCTATGCATCCAGTAGTAGCAGAAGTCTACACCAATAGCAGCTAGGATCCAGGTAGACACGTGGTTCCAGGGCAGTTCCAGAAGTCTCCAGTTAGAGTAAATGTACGCGTACATGAACGACTCAGCTCCACGCCATAGTAACCTAGAATGATTATAAAATTACGAAAAAAAATATCAGAACCATGTTTCAACGCTTAATAACGACGTAACTTTTATCTTGACGTTTAATGGAACAAATAACGAAATTATGATGTCTCCTTATTTTCACAGCGTCTTGGAATAGAAACTTTTTTAAATTCAGCTTTAATTAAAAAAACATAGGAAACAAGCATCACTATCTCTATCGCAGTATAACAAATGCCCATGAAGTGAAATATAGGTGACGCTCTCACATTATTTTACATCAAAGGAAAACGCGGTTTCCCTTCGTAAATTATTTTATCGTGAAAAACAGTATTTATCATTTTAAGCTATTATAGTCGGATTAATGTCTATTTTAATGATGGTCTTTGTGTGATGGTCTAATAATATAAGCAAGTCAAATAGTAAATAATACTTTTAATCTTACCTGCCTCCCTCCAGGAACATCCCATTGGATAAACTCGTAATGCCATCGTTTATCCTAATTCCTTTCTTTCCCTTAAGCTTTAGAACAATATGTTCTATTACCATGAACATGAGGAAATATGGCCAGGCCTGCAAAATGTTATAGGCATTAATTGCAGCGCTTTAACAATGTGAATTTTCTTCACTTATTTTAGCTGTTAGTCCCCATTGTTATCGCTAGATAAGGTCAATTTAAACACGTCAAATTTCTATGTATATATCCCCAGAAGAATCTAACCTAAACCAAGTTGTTGGCGCAATCTGTGTGTAACCAGGACCAACTTTTGTTCGCAGTAGGTACAATCGCTCTAATAGGAGTTACTATTACTATTCATGTGTACGAAAAAAAAGAGATTTATGATATGGTGCTTTAAAAATACTCACTTGAACATAAAAATTTGGCACATCCTCAACATCTTCGAACAATGTATCTTTAGGATTAATCACGTAAAACATACGCCCTAGCCCTTTCACGAACTGGCCTGGACTCTCTAAAACAGAACGATTATTGTACACCACGGGTTCATACATATTTTAAGATATTTTTTACTTAACTGAACTGTCTGGCGTTATGCAAATGTTTTTATACAAAAATAGAATTCTTAAAGTCAATCAACTAAATTACTATTTAATTGACATTTAATATGCGCAGTGTTTCCACTTACATCAGTATTAAAAATATTACTTAAGTTTAGAAAATGTTATGAAAGATTAGATCTCACTAATGTAATTAATGCGAAATTTTCGTCTTTGTTTATTATCAATCTAAGTTTTTGCCTATGCACCATGTTTTACGCCTTTAGTTCGTTTAGATACGGTGTTATATGAGATCGTCGTCGTGGTCGTCACATTGTCTTTATAAAATAAAACACCAGCATTTTGTCCCCTTTGGACTTGCTATAAATACAGGGACAATAGATTGTGTCACAGTAAAGTGAGTTTGTAGGAATGCCTGATATATAACATATGTACTTCATGTAAGAACGTAACCTATCGTCCGGTATTTTACTTTTATCAAAGACCTTAAATTCTCTGGGAGGGAACAAAGATGAAACTCCAAAGCTTGTTATTTTTCTTGGCTTTTGAATTGTGCATGCTGCGAATCAAACCCATGCGAGTGATCTTACATGTTGTAGCAGATGCTACACCACCAAAAGTAAGGGGAACTGGTTTGATAGAAAGTTGTTGGCATATAGGTAAAGCAGAAGGAAATCGACCGACATGAAATTCAACCTTTTAATAACATGTGTCTTAAGTATTCAATACCATCATTTTTTTCTTCTGCACGAAGGTTTTTCCAAACTTATATCCAATAGTCAATAAGTCAATAGTTATAGTCAATAAGTAAAATTGTCATCCTTGAGAAATAAATATTTGAATTTGAATTTCTTAACATTTTTTAAAAGAAGTCAATCGGCTCAAGTTAAAAACATTCACGGTGCAATCGGCAGCAGGCTGTGATTTAGATCTGGACCATCAGTTACATTCGGAGTTCCCAGGAACGATGTTAGTAACAAGAAAATGTATCATCACCGATTCAAAACGTGTTTTTCTTGTGCACGCCGGCAGAGGCCGCGCGAGTTTCAAAAGGACTAACTTAGGATATTGATTATTATTTATGTTATAGTTTAAACATAAATCAATTCAAAAAAAAAATCATTTCACTCTGCATCTAAAAATTAACATACAATAATTCTTTTGACGTTAATTTAAAAAAAAACCATTGGATTTGTAGGATAAAAGTAAATCATAAATTTTCATATATAATTTGTCTGATCTATCTAACTTATTTAAAAATTTATAGTTTAAGCTAAAGAAGTAAAGCGAATAAAAGGTGTAATTATTAAATACTGTTATAAGACGAGTACTTAGCAAATAATACGAGTTACTTTTGACAAATTGGTAAGTTGATAAAATCCCTAATACCTAATCCCTAATATCATCTATAAAAAGAAGGAAAGTTGCGATTTGTAAATGTAACTATTTGGGCACTGAATAGGCATATTGTGGTAATGTGGAAACGGAGTCTTCTTTTCATCCTACCTATTTTGTACCATTCTTATATCATATATTCGGATCAGCTTTTCTTAGCACCATCAAGAAATTTGGAACATTTTTTTCTTAATCTTATTGAGGACCGTCCCTCATTAAAAGTGTCGATAATGGGTTTAATTCTTGCTTTTTACGGACCTGTTAATAAATAATATCGAAAGACATATTAATATAAATAATACCACAGGCCTAATGAGGGCAAAAATATGTGATACAGTTTAGCTGCCGTGCGTGGCAACCTGCTACAATATAATCTATAACACAGCACGTCTGCGGCAAGCTTAAACTTTTTTAAAATTAGTTTCGTAATTATGTCGCTTATTGTAGAATCTAGCCACAAATATATGATATCCGTATTTAAGATAAAAATGAAGAATTCATAATTGGGCCCAGATTAGGGTTGGATTGAATATTGACCAAAGAACCAATAACCTTCTCGTAAAAAAATATTTTTTTAAGAGATAAGAACAAACATAAAACACCCTTTCTAAGGTGCGCGTGTCTAAGATGAATGAGCTACGGCAAAGTCTCGATATTGCAGTTGTGTAACACAGTTTTATTGACAAAACGTGCCGACAAGTTGATCCTGCTTTCTTCCCCTTAGGTAATATTGGGATTGGAAAACGATACGCCAGTTTATGTGAACAATCGTCTTCGCTTAGGTACACAATAATATTTTGTGTTTTCGATGTACGATTTGTTTTTGGATTTATATTTTAATAAATGCTTGAAGTCTATGAACGTTGATCGTTCTGGATATTGTCTTACAAAACCTATAGACCTAACGTGAAAATGTTAATCTTTACAGGTTTATTGTTGAAAATGAACTGTACTCTAATCTGTAAAGAACTGTAATCCGTTGTCACGAGTTTTAACGGTCGATTGAACCTAACCTAACGACTCCGCTACTGAAGTTCGAATTACGAAATCGCAATGTATGTAAGTTCAAAGGTATAGAACAAGTGTCACTCCACACTACAGTTACCAAAACTGTCACTAAAGCCATCTAGCGACAAATAAATAATGCGAATTCACCTACTGGAAAACTGCTCATTACCTAAAACGCCGATACCATACCCAGAAAGTTTAGCGAAAAAAGTTTTTATGTTCGAAACGCAGGCAAGTTATAATTTATTTTGAAAATTCGATTATTAAAAGTAAAGTATATTTGTTAAAAATATAAATTTCCATCTATTTTTTTTTCTAGTATTATGAAACTATTGTGTGTCAAAGAAAAATGAATCTGCGTCGGGAACATTTTCGAGCAATGATTTTTTAACGTCCTTAAGTCCAACTTTAAACCTGATATATCTTGTAATCGAGTTCAATTAGCTTTAACTGACAAAGTCTAAAGCAGCTGAGTACCGCTGGTACAGCGAGTTTAAGTGCGGTTATTTAAATTTGAAGGATGAAGAAAGAAGTGGTCGTCCTTTGACTGTTATTACGGGAGAAAACGTGCTACAAGTGAAAAATTTGATTCAGAGAAACCAGCGAATTGCATAGCATTGGGAAGTGTTCATAATATTCTAAACAACTACATTTGCATGATGAGGATTGTTTTGCGCTGGGTGCCCCACAACCTCACCGATGTTCAGTAGCACGCGCGCGTGGATTGGTACCGTGATATATTGATTAATGCAAAGCAAGATCTTCCCGGCATCATAAAAGGTGACAGATCTTGGATTTATCAATTTGATCGAAACAAAGCGCCTGTCAGCCCGTATGGCTATTTTGAAGCGAGCCTATGAAAGTGAAATAATTGAGAAACGCTGGAAAAATTTTGATCGCCTGTTATTTCTCCTTAACATTATATTTAGATCAAACACGGGATTTCTAGGCTGTTTGGTCCACCATGACAAAGCGCCCAGTAAAACTTTTGTGTCCTATTAGCCCTGATTAGGCACAACGTGATTTCTTTTTGTTCCCTAAATTTAAAAACCCGCTCAAGAGGATAAAGTTTTCATCGCCAGAGAAGATGCGCTCACTGCATTCGAGAAGATAGTTCAGGAAGTACCAGTTGCAGACTGGCAACTTCGCTTTGAAAATTGGCTTAGACGCATGGAACTTTGTATAGATGTTGGTGGAGAGTTCTTTGAAATGATGTACAAAAAATATATATCCAATAGAACATTTTGTTTTTCAAAACTTTCTGTTTGTCTCACGTGTCCTAATAAACGTATAATGTATACACGTATATAAAAAAAAACCTACACTTATGTATACAGTGTTGCTTTACGGGGTTTGAGTAGGTATAATAAAAAGTAGAGCGATTTGGTAATTTGAAGCTTATCCTCCACAATCTTCAATTTATTTTCTATTGCTATTATTCGTTGTTTTATTAAAGCTTGAAACAAATAATGTTGACCGGGTTTCCAACTAGTAACTTTTTTATAACTTTTTTGTTTAAAAAATAACTTGAGGCTAGAACACAATATTATAAGAAAATCCAGTTTTAACAAAAGCCCTCGATAGAACTTTGTTGTATCTTTTTATTCAGGATTTATTTATTTATTATTATTTATTTATAAAATATTTAAAAGAAAAAAAAGTTACGGAGTAAAGAAAACGGTTTTTTAAACTAAAACTAAAAGGCAATAAGTCGAGGTAGAGTAAGTATATAAAAGAGTATTTTTTAATAATAAATAATAAAACCCCTGACACAAAACTGTATGGCCCCCTAGCAAGTAGAGTTTGTGATATAGATAAATTTATTTATTTATTTAACATTCACAAAAACCAGCAACCTGCAAGATAAACGTGCAGAGAAATGGGGGAACCCAGAATAATCGTACCGACATGGTCTGGAACAAATATCTGTGTTTATCGCCCAAATGAGTACCCCTACCAGGATCGACGAATCTGAGACTTCCGCCATATGAGACAGGGCTACTACCAACTACGCCATTCAGCCGTATAGTTAAACTAAATGGCTTTACCACACTTATTATAATAGTAGCGGTTTATCAAATTGCTTCAGTCTATTCTTGACGTGGTTATAGAGGGTTTTTAATTGAGTCATGTACAATTTCGATCTAATCATATTTGATCTAAAAGTTTTGTTTTAGGCACTCTTCGCTGCTTCAAAAATAATAAAAGATGCCTTCAACCAAAAAAGTATTTGCACTAAAATTAATGATTTTAGTAAAATTAAGTTTAGGTATCTACCTCAATGAGATTTAAAAAATGTTTCCAATTACTTCGATAGATGGCGCTAAGAAAAGCTGGTCCGGATATGCTAAAAAAGACAAAGTTTCTACAATACCATAATATACCCCTTCAGTACTCAAACAATTAATACTATAAATATTTACGACAGCCCAGGCTGTATAGCGTATTTATGTGAGTTTCTTCTATGATAAACATTACCTAAAAAAAATAGGAGCAAGTTGTATTTACTATTATTTAGTATAATTTATTTAATATTTTGCCGAGTTGTCAGAAAGTCCATCATAGACATTTTGTACTTTTACAATAGATACTTTACCTACGCTACAAGCTACATTAGGCATATGGTGAAAAATTATTAGAGTTAGTAATGATGAAACTGTTGATCATGCGATGTAGGATTTACGTTTAATCATCATCACATTTGAAACAACATCAAATTAAACAAAACAATTAATTATTTACGTATAAATTTAAATAATTAATGTCAGGTGAAAATGGAGCTCAAATTGGATGCTAGTTGCCTTAACCTAGATTATTTTTATACTCGTATAAATCATAATGTTATTTTTACGAAACTGTTCGTACAGTGTAAACGCTTATCAAGCAAAGTAAACTACTAAGCCAAAAAATAACAAACCTAATAAAATTTTACTACGCCGAGCTCGAAAGTTGATTGATTTTCTCATAAAACCTACTTACTTTTAATTTAACAAGAGCCTTAAACAATTTTAAACATAATTCCTAATTTACGATGATTCTTGAAGCTTTCTTGAAGAATTATATGAGAATATGGTATAGGTACTTAGTACATAGCGCTTATGGCCGAACGGTTTTCGCTGTCGTTGCTGAACGTTCGGTGCAGTACACCTAGAAGGGGTGACGGTCCCGGCTGCTGTCACAAGATAACAGAGAACAAGATAAACACTTCAGAGGCCTGTGCGGTTTCCGGAGGCGGCTTGATCAACTCTGTCACTCAACATTTGCCACATCCGCACACGACAAACGACAAGTAAGAGTAACTATCGCAATGGTCCGGTATTCTGTGGCTACTCCTAATCTAAGGAGTTCTTGTAACTGTAGAAGGATAACACTTTCATTATTTTGTTAGTTTATATATTTTCTATTTAGTTGAATTCCACTTGTATATTATCTTAAATACTATCGAGGCGGCTGCCTACAATAGAATGCTAGAACATTTTTTTAGTTTTATCTCTGAGTCAAGTTACGTCAAATTCCAAGTTGCCAGCAAGTTTATTTGCGCGATAATGTCTTCTATTATATAAAGTGCACTCAAACGTTGCGGTACTTACATACTTATATATCTACGTCAGAAGTTTTCTTGCGGTTTTATGTACGGTCTTAGGTATAGACAAAATATGCCCTAGAGTTGTTGCTTCACAATGTCTCTTTATGTCTATACAAAACTATTCTTATCTGCATCTGTTAGCTCGGCAAGTCTGCCCCCCCCCCCCCAAGTATATAAACGACGAACACCCTCAAACGGCATCCGTTCACGAGTTAACGCGGGATCCAGCCATCGCCCTCCTCAACCATATTAGAGGGAAGTAGCGACTCGCCACCCGACGCTACCATAAGAAAACGTACTTTAGTGACAATGATATTAATCGGTACGAAAACCTCAACGAACAAACAGACACATTACAAGTTTTTTATTACGAACTTGTAACTGAGGGGATTACACCCAAGGGCTTTTACCGTCCAAATATGAGGCAGGTAAACACTATTAACGCCAAAATCTCAAAATCTAAAAATACACAAAAATTTTAATCGGTTTTTAATCGTTATTGTAATTAGAACGAAATAATGCTATACCTGATTCGACTCATTGTAGTTTGTATACGGAACAAGACGTTTAAATAAAAAAGGAATGGTGGTGCGAACCGGTCTCAGCCGAAGATCTAATATTTGAATTGCGGTAGGTAGCTACTTAGGACGATAATATCAATAGTGCGTAAACGCCGCATTTTAATTTATATATCTTTTTTAATTCTAATAGCTTGCAAGGAGGTAGGTAAGCATGGTACTGTCATAGAATGATACATCCGTGACATGGATATTATTGGACATTATAACGACCCAAGGGTTGTGTAAAAATTCTCTTGATTCTTGTAATTTTACTAACTATAGTATAGTGATTCAGACGAGATCGTTTTGGAAGAAACTTAACTCTGTGATCCGTGACATCCCGTTGTACCACATGTTGCGTGATGATCCCAAAATATCGTTCACGGAGGCAAAGTTTAATACATAAGCATTTAATATTTAATACTAAACATAGCTATTCAAAAATTCACATATAAAATATGGTAATAAAAAATTTTATCTTCAAAAAGAGCGTAAAAATGTTAAAGGACTTCAATAAAACTTTTGATGTAAATGTTCTTAGTAATTAGGCCGGCTAAAGTACAATTTTAAATCCCAGAATAAGTAATTTGTAATGCAAATCGCGCTGAGATAATTCTCCTAAATTTGTTCTCATGAATAAAGATCTACTGGATTTAATTAATTTTCCCTTTTACGTATATATAACTTAATTCAGAAATAGTTATAAACTTTATTAATAAATCTTTCTGAATTCGATATATATTAGTTAAGATATAGTATGAAGCACACAGATTTTGGATTTCAATCTTGGCAGAGCTAGATTGTTGCCACAAACAGTCTTTGCCCTCGCAGTAACAGCAAGGTATATATTAATACTAGCTTCCTGGCACCTGAAATACATTCATTTGTAGTACAAAGGCGTGATTTATGGATGTTTAAGCTACCTTCATTGTACGAGTTACGCACTAATTTATGGACTGTCTTAGGTCGCGCTGCTGTTGATAATAAACCACGGAACTTTAGGGATATTTTATATTAATTCATAATCGCTAAATTATATTAAATTAAATGAGAATGAGAGAAAATGAGTGAATATGAGAGTTAAGAGCACGCGGGCGCTGCTGTGAATC
The DNA here is from genome assembly GCA_923062675.1 of Marasmarcha lunaedactyla. NCBI lineage: Eukaryota > Metazoa > Arthropoda > Insecta > Lepidoptera > Pterophoridae > Marasmarcha > Marasmarcha lunaedactyla. The sequence continues at coordinate 7,768,311 of OV281344.1, forward strand.
GACTGACGTGGAGCGGCCGGTGTAACGACCGCATCGCGCTGGCTAATTTGCCGATTAGACAAATCACAATAATTACGACCTAGATTCATGAAATGCCAAATTTTAAATATTGTTCGATGCTTCGAACATGCTCCCGAGGGCAACAATAAAATGATGATGATGCCATAAGTAAAATGTGTGTTAAAATGTTACAAGATGAAACCATTTTCTTCTTATCCTAATGAAGTGTTAGTACACAATTGACATAAAACAGATGATTAAACTAAACAGCTGAATCTGAAATATTAAAAAAAGAGTGTTTTTTCGCTTTTGGCGATGTCGATTTATCGTTTTTTAGACGCACACTTGACCATCGCTTTATTACACTAGGCTCACATACTTTTACATTAGAAGTCGCTCTCTGCTCGGGCAGAGAGGCTTCACGCACTTTTACACTTCGCTCTAACACACGCGCACTAACACTAGAGCTTTGCTTTGGCACACGTTCACTAGCACTAGAGCTTTGATATGACACACACACACTGACACTCCCGTCTTGGACGTTTGTACCCGGCTGGATAGCCTGGGTAGCTGCTACGACGATCTGAACGCGTTGGTACAACGCGTAATAATGAATGTGATGTTTTGATATCAATAAGGTATCCGATTGTTCGACAGCACTTTTTAGTGTTTTTACTTGACTGTTTTATTTTCACTATAATTTAATTTTGTATATTTTCACTATAATTAATTGTATTGCAAAAACGACAAAAATGTGAGTTCCAGTAGTAGCAGATCAAAACGAACGAAAAAGAGGGTAGATCTATTTATCTGCCTCTAACTGTCATACTTGCAACAGCATCGAAATATCGGACGCGCGAAATAAAAATCGAAAATCGTGGTAAGAATCCCGTAAATTCATTAAATTATAGTGTTTTTACTTGGTCTTCAAGAATCTATAAGGAATTATTTATTTTCATTTGATCGCTTTCTAGTTCCGAGTTATTTGAGATAGGCAGAGCAGAATTGGTTCAATAATTTAGAATAGAAGAATAGATAAAGAGTATTTTCAACTTGCTTGAATGAAAAAAGTGTAACATCTTGTCCCTTTATTAAACATTGTTTACTTAACGTCGTCTAATATAATGATTGATTTTTATCTAGTTGTTTTGTGCTATGCGCTGCTTCCGTGTATGATAAAATGCTCATTAAAAAATATTAGTGATAGTACGACTTTTACTAGTTTAGAAGGATAGTTATTGCTGATATTTTTCTTTTTCATGTTTTGTAATTTAATGCTGCTGCTTTGTTTAGGTGCGTTATTATTTTGCTGATTACTGCTCAAGTCTTGAAGGGGTAATAATGATAACTTATGTAGCCGTTTTTTGTTTATCAGTATCAGAGCGTGAAACTTATAATACAAATCGACAATTTTAGGCACAATAGACACTGTTACAGATAGTTCAATATTCAAGTGATTTCACTTGATCGAGCACTGATTGAACCCATGTTATTGAGTTAATTAAATTATTCAAACTTGAAACTAGTCCCAAGTAAATGAATTAATTTTCCAACAACGATATAGGACTCAAAATGCGTTTGAGCGAAATATACTACGGCGATAACCAACAATTTGCGAGAAATGAATACCTGAACTATGAACAGATTCTTTAAAATAACATAAAATATTATAATATGTACGTAAAATGCTTCAATCCACGAATTCTGACTACTTGTGGCGGAATGTAAGCTAGTTATAAATAGTATTGAAATTATTATCGTCTTTAACTTTATAGAAAAACCGGCGTACTAGCATACCTAGCATATACATATTTATCTGATATAGAGTTTGCGAAATAGATCGGAGAATTTGATAATACCGCGACACATCTTGCAATCCTATAGAGTTAGGTAGCTTTCGATTTACAGCTGCCAAATGGTGGAATGATATTCACCACTTTATCGAGTTCTGCAGTACTTTGAATCTGTTTAAGTTCAAATGTAAAGATTTATTTATAAAAAGATCAGTTACTGTTAATGGTTCCGGCAGCATTTTCAGAATTTGTCAGTATATTATTATAAGTGAAAATAAATTAATTTATATTAATTGTAAAGGTATCGTGAATGCAGTTTATTAATTGTAACAAGTTTTTAATTTATATATTTTTTTAAGTAAACACATGGTATTTTATTTTATTTTAATTTGTACATGGCAGACTAACAGCGTCTTTCGATAATCTCTACATCGGAAGACACTATGCTCAGTCATTTTCGATTATAGCAGTGAAATTGAATTATGACGTAAGTCATATTGCTAAACCCAATAACTGTTAAAATAAAAATCTTTTATTATTACTATTATAAAGCTTTACATGTATGAAACTCAGAAAGAGACAGGGACAAGCTCATTGAGGAAACGACGTGGCTCGCGTGTTGATATCACCTCTGTTTTTTTCGCATATTGAAAATCGGAATGCGACTAAGCTAAATCAGGGAACTGAGACAATTTATGAGGTCCTTGCGTCAAGAGCTTGTCATCTTTCTTTAGCTATTTTACTTTATCTAAGATCCAGATACCAGGATTCAGCGACGACCAATTAGAGAAAAAGGCCGCTCTAGCAGGGGGTTAAGGGGTCACCCGCTGGGAATTACATAGCACTGAATGTGCTCAAAATGAAAAATAAAAATTGAATTAATTAGAATTAGAAGTTGCGGCCTGAAGGGCTTCGAGATCTAGTGTTAGTTGCGTGGTTAAGTTCGTGTGCGCGTTTCTCAGTCTAGCGACATTGTACTTCGAATGTATGACAGGGGTAGTATACGAGACTGAATCTCGAACTAGAGGATTGGGGTGGGTTGCTGTTGCTCTGTAGGTGGTTCAAGATCTCTTTGCAGGTCTGCGTTACGCACGTAACAAGGTGCGTTGGTGGCGCTGCGGCAGAAGATAATTTGAACCACCTGCAGTTTGTGCAAGAGGGAGGGTTGGTCGTGGGTAAAGATTAGCGAGGCATATGTCATGACGGGTCTAACGCAGGTCTTATAAAGTGTACGGTTGTTTCTGAAAGACATTTTAATTTTTCTACCTAACATACTATATAGGCGGCCTAAGTAAAAACGGGCGAGTTTCGTTACTCTATCGACGTGTGGCTTGAAAGAAAGCGTCTGGTCTAAGGTGGCGCCTAAGTATTTGGTACTGCGCTTCCAGGAGATGGAAATACCTAACATTCGTACGTGGAGATTGTCGGAAATGCGATGGCGTTTTGTCTGGGTTCACATCGATACGCTATTTTTGAAACCATACACCGAGGGCGTTTACGGCCTTTTGGAGTCTGGTGATGAGTTGCGGGACACTGCAGCCTTTGGTGTAAAGAGCGGTGTCAAAGAAAACTGCGACCGTTTTATAAGACCGCGGATAAAAGCCGTCTAATATGTATTCGACGATGCGATGGACTTACCGAGGGCTGGAGTGCTTAGCGCGAAAGCTGAACTGATGGGGAATAATGAGGGGATCGCCATCCGTTGGAAAGAGATGGTCCTGCATTCGAGAGAGTATGACTCTCTCGAGAAGCTTAGCCATGACCTTAAGGAGGCTGATGGGTCTGTGATTAGCCGGATTATTCAGAGGTTTACCCGGCTTGGGACTTTCTAAGCTTTTGGAAAGTAGCGAAGGTCGAAGCAGGGATTCACAAATGATAGATAACAAGGTAAACACCTGTTGAGGCAGATTTCATCATTAGTTACGGGATCGGCGGTGATGGGGAGAAAGTCCTCCTCTTTGTCCTCCACCACCTGGATGTGGGAGGGATCCGTGGGTTGCGTGCTGGGTGAGCAATGCTATCAGCGAAGCATTCGGCTTTCTCTTCTACTTAGAAGGCAGTAGTGCCATCAGGACGAGTGAGAGGAGGAACGTGAGAGGCGGCGTCTACATGTAAGGCTCGGGCCATACTATAATACGCTTGGTGGGACGAGGAGATATTCTCCATGAGATCGTTCATCTGAGCGTCTCGGAGTTCCGTGAAGCAAGACCTAACTTTACGTTGCAGCTGATTCGCAGCTAATCTATAGGGGGGCGTGGGATAGAGCTTGGCTCTCCGGAAAGCCGCGTTCTTAGCTTTAATAAGTTTTCAACGGCTAAAGGAAGGTCTTAGGAGAGGTGACGTTATCGTTAGGCGATCCTAGCACGAGGGAGACGGGGTGGTGATCGGAGCCTAGGTCATCGAGCGATTCGATAGACCTGAGATCGAAGTTGATTCGCTTGACAATCGCAAAATTGAGGATGTCAGGAGGGTGGTTCGGGTTGACGGGATAGTGAGTGGGAGTGATGGGAGAGATGACGTCTAAGTCGAGTAAGTCAGTGATGTTAAGGAGTGCGATACCGCTGGGGTTGGTTGATAAGCACGTCCAGTCAGTATGTTTGGAGTCAAAATTTCCGAACATAATGACTGAATGGCCGAGGGCGAGAATGGCCTCAAAATCACTGCGGATTGGTATGGTGCCACTAGCTGCGTAGATTGAAGCTATGATGATGGTCGGATGACCAGTCATAGCCAATCTGCACACAGTGGCTTGCATGTTGAGGAGAGAAGGGGTAGGAAGAGGTGATCAATGGAAGCCTCTTTTGTAATATATAGCGGTGCCGCCGAAACCGTCGGAGTTGGGCCTATCGTTGCGAGTAAACGCGTATTTGGGAATAGCGAATCCCCTGGAGGGGTTTGGAGTGAGCCTCGTCTCTTGGAAAAGCAGTAGGTCTGGCTCGTTGTTTTGAAGCAACAGGTAGAGCTCAGGAAGGTTAGTACTAAGGCTACGAACGTTAAATGAAACAAGGGATAAGCCCTTGGGTTTGATACGACCGGACGCGGGATTTGTAGGTCTAGACATTATATTTACTATTTATTTAAAGAATTTATACTAAATATATAATTTACAAAGAACTAAGTAGCGAGTGATGCTCGGCTAACGTGAATAGACGCTCTTGAGGAGAGCGGGTGGCTCGCAGTTTGTGTCCGAGTACGTAAATTTCCCTAATGTCAACGTTTTGAATAACGTCGAACACGGTCTTCATGTCCTCAACCAACGACGAGTGAGGTGAAGATGACGGAGCGGGACGTGGGCCTACGGGAGCTGGGATAGGACGGGAAGGTGGAGCGGCCGGACGCTGTCTGCAGGAGAGAGCCGGAGTCGGCGTCGGCTTCGGCTGCACGTGCTTTGCTTCCGGGGGAGCCCGGTAGCGCAGTGGCGGGAAGTTAGCATGAGTGAGTGGCGGCGCCTGTCTAGACGCGGCCCTCTTAGCAGCGGAGCGCGCGGGCAACCCCTGTAGTTAGCTGTGTGCCTGGACTGGCCGCATAGCATACATTCAGGGGGGGAAGTAGAGTCGCGAGTGCGAGTGCACTCCTTCGTAATGTGGGGATCTAGGCACTTTACGCACCTGGCAGGGGCTTAGCAATTAGCCGCTGCGTTGCCGTAAAGCTAGCAACTGTGGCATTGCCCAGGGTGTCCGCGAAGATTGGGACGCTCGACGGAGATATTCGAGAGTCCGCAAATTGTGCGAGCCTGTCTGAAGATCTCCCTCGAGTTGTGAGTGTTGGACAGGATGACTAACGCGAGTGGGAAACGCCTACCGCGGTTGGAGTGCATCTTGTGCACGGCTTCAGTCGGGAAGTCCTGGGACTTAAGGTCCTCGAGAATGTCGTCGTTACAGAGATTGAACGGGATGCCCCATAGTACTGCGTGAATCTTGCACTCCTCCGGGAGGGCGTAGGTGTGGCGATTTGTTTGACTGACAAAAGCCTAGTGAAAGCGCGGAAGTCGTCGATACTTGGGACTTGGATTTTGATATATTCGCCTGCGTTAGTCGCTTTGCACAAGCTAGAAACCGCGGTCCAGCGCGCTTTTTCGCAGAGGAAGACGGGCGGAGGGAGCTGAGTATTACCTAGATGGTACAGGGAGCGCAGCGCGTTGCTGGCTTCGACGGAACTGACGGGGACGCGGTCACTTGGAGTGACATGAGCGGCGCGGGCGCGGGTGTTGAAGACACCGGGGTGGGGTCGGTTGTTGAAGAGACCGCGATTTTCTTTGAATGCTTCTTGGAGCGTTTAGCGACTAAGGTGAACGACGAAGGAGCGCCTGGGTTTTTTAACCACGCTTTGCGAAGGATCCATAATGGGGAGGGAAATACCTAAGTTCCTACCAAACCTTGCAAACCCTAGTGGCTAACCTCCCTACCAGCGGTAGGGGGGTTAGGGATGAACGCGAAGTGTTGCCCCTATTGGACAAGCACTGTACCTTCACCCTGGATAGAAAGGCCCCTGTACCTGGATCCGGTCTGCCGGTTTCTCAAAGACCTGAAGGGCCTTGGAAGCGCGCCGGGTCAACGCTCTCAGGCTTAGTTGTCACCGTTAAGTATCCACCTGATCAACGCGGGGGTCTACTACCGAGTGTGTTCTCAATAAATTGACAACAAAAACCGGCCGTAGACCTTACGGCTTCGTGACGTGAATCAGTCGCGAAGTTGGGTTGCACTGAGAGTGCGGGATTGACTACGTTACGACCGGCTGAAACAGAGCGAATCTCTAACTAGCGTAACAAGCGCCCAGCGTCAAGTACGTAGCCAGAAAATCAGCTCGAGCCTTGCGAACGAACGTCGGATACCGACGTAAGTAAGCTCAACTCTGTTATTGCTGCTATCACCGAGGTGAGGTATCTATTCGAGGGTGCACGGAAGTGTGAGACTGACTATGTTACGACCGGTCGAAACTGGCCGCAGCGTAAGTCACAAAGAGGCTTATCTCAAGTCGTCGGGGACGAAGCGAGATATTGTTTCGATCTCAGCGTTTGAGTATTGCTACGAGTTGTCGTCGTGAGACGATAATCGTGACTCAGCGGCTGGTGCGACAGCGAACACGTCCAAACGGGGCCGGACGCAAATCGGGTCTGGAATGATTTTAGTTCCTACTTGCGTTAAATAAAATGGGCAAAGAAGAAACAGCTGTATACTGCTGCGTCTATGTTGTAGACTGTTTTTGAGTACTGTCGCTTGGAGCGCTACAGTTGCAAGGTTTTCTTTCTGCTCAGAAAAAAACTCACCTTTCCCGTATTATTATATTCTTTGTTGACGTCTTTTGAACGAACGAACGGAATTAAGTCTTGTTTTAGAAGCCAGTAAAACAGTGCCCCCAGATTTCCCCCTGGATTTAGGGTTTTTTTAACCGAGTTTGGGGCAAAATAGGGGCAAAAAATATTTGGGGGATTTTTTATAGGGGCAATTTAAAAAACATCAAATACAGTTTTTTTTACTAAATATCACGTTCCTGATGTTTTGTTATGAATGTTTTTTTACCATCTTTAAATTACCTGAGCGCCACAACTAGTCTAGGTCGAGATTCGAGGTGTTGAAGATAACGAATAAATTTAGCCATAAGTAATACAATGCGGCACTAATAAAGTTTAATAATATATGAACCGCATATGAGCATGTACTGCCTCTTTAAAAAATCGCTGCAAGCCACCATCCACTTGGTGAGGGTATTCTAGGGGATTTCTAGTGGAGAAATCAAATCAGTCTAGGGGTATAGCCGAGACCATCTGGCAACACTGAAGTTAAAGCAATAAGTAAATAAACAGTAAACAGTCAATGAATCTAAATAGTTGAATAAATTAAAAAATAATATATAAGAAAATAAATAAAATATGTGTAATTGTTCAAAAAATATATAAGTACAGAAGGTACCATATATACCTAATAAAACATAGTAACTAATAAATGAAGTGTTAATCTCATGGTTAAGCTATACTAAAAGTTCAAATGCCCCCTAAACGTGAAAGAAGCACTAATTACACGAGAAAAGAAATTGATATTCTTGTTGCATTAGTTGAAAATAATAAGGACGTCGTTGAAAATAAAAAAATTACTGACGCTGCGAACAGAGAGAAAGAAAATTGTTGGAGAAATATTGCGTTACTATATAACAGAAGCAGTGGTGAAATTAGCGATCGGCAGAATCTCTAAAACGTAAATATGACGCAATTAGAAAGGCGGTTCGCAGAAAATCTAAATTGGCTTTATCTAAGGGACAAAGGATGTCAACCAAGTTAAGTCCTTTTGAACAGAAGGTTAAAACTATTCTTTTGACAACTGGTACATCACTGCTAACCAATCCACCTTGGTTAGCAGTGATGTATCAGGTGTGTAAATTCATGGAGATATTTAAAACCTTTTTGTTATATTAGTTTATCTTTCAGTTTGGTCCTACTGTCTAATTACTTGTTTAATTTTACTGTACTATTCTTATGGTCTATTTAATGCAGGTTTCACTAAACACTAATAAGGCACAGTTTAGGCTTAGTTTATTGGCTATTCATATTTGACTGCATTTTACTACTACAAACTTTATAATTAAGCCAAAGAGGATTTAGGTTCTAACAGTTGGACCTGGAACTCAGAATTGAAGTATAAGCTGCTATTTTATTGTAGGAATTGAGTGTGTGGAAAGTTTGTGTCTGTGCCTAAGTTCAGCTACATTTAAGCAATCGAATTATCATTTTTTCTCTTCACAACTTGCAATACACAACTGTGACCAGGGTTTTTAAAGATGTACAATCATCAGACTATTGATTTTGCATAAAATAGAAACAACATTCTTTGTTGAAATTTTATAATTTTAATTTTTTTTTGAAAATTTTTAGATGAGGAGGTTCAGCCATGGGAAGCCGGAACTATTACTGTAAATTGCGGTACTGTTACAGTCCGATCACTAGAACAAGATCGTAGAGAAGACAGTAAGTAAATCCATTTATTCTATTCAAACAATCTGATTTTACATATAATTTAATCTTACCTTTCACAATTCACTGCATGGTCCATCATAAAATAAACAAAACTATGTACATGAAAAAATAAAAGAAAAAGGGCTTTAAGTGAATACAATGAAAGTGTACAGTAGTCAACGGGTAACTATATGTAAGAAATGGCACCTTTAATAATTATATTACATTATTATCTTATCTGTCTTGTTATGTCTGTGGAACCGCACTATCTCATGAGGGACACTAGAGAGACCCTACTTAAAGAATAAGTATATCACGATTTGGTTGATGTAATCAATATAATTATAAAGTTGTAATTAGGAAGATTTTAATGAAGTGCAAAAACTAACTAGCTGTTAAATAAAAACATTGAATGTAGTGAAAGTCATTTTTGAAAATCATTGAATTTAGTCAATCATTGTAGAATCAGACAATTTGTTTAAACTTTACAATATATTCAACACCTGCCGGCATGATGGTATAAAAATTATAACTAAATAAAATGATAGACAGGTTTTTGGTATTTAAAGATTTGTAATTTGAAAAATATACAAATCTTTAAGAATTATTTATCTTTACTTTTGCTTAAGTAATGATTTCTTATTGTATTTCCAGGTGAAGATGAAACATCTTCCCAAAATGTGAGAGAATTAAAGCAAGAACTGACAGACAGTAGTCAGAATGTAGAAGCAAATGATGATATTAGCAACTGCAGTAAACAGCACTTGGAACCAGTATATTTTGTTAGAACTGTTTTACAAGAGGAGCTAAAGAAAGAGCTGACAAATGGTAGTTTCTAGTGGTAATGGTAGTACTAGCTCTGCTTAAGTTTATAATCAGAAAGATTCATTCATGTATAATATTCAGGGGTATTAATATAAAATATAAAAAATAAATAAATACTTAGATGTATAAGTGATACAATAGCAGCAATAGGTGCAATATCTCATCGCTTTTCCATTTTGTTTGATTGCCAAAATAAATATGTTTTTGGAATGCGAATGAAGTATATGTTCTGCTAGGTGCTCTTTATTAATATGTCAGTACAGCTACTTGTAATAATTGTACTCAAATAAACACCTTATTGATGATCTCAATCAGCATGATTTCCACATAAGGCTTACCAATGAAACAATTGCTCGTTTGCTGCCAATGGCAGATAAAAAAAAGAGAATTTATAAATTATTTTGTTAATTTCATTTTGTAAATATTCTGCAACTTTTCACACCTTACAACCAATAATAATTTGGTATATTTATTTAGGTTCTGAATAAAGGGCATTTATTTAAATATCACCAAAAAGCTTAAAAATATACCTAACTAAAGTATGACAGCAATCCAAACTAAATAAATAATCTAAAATTACTTTAACATGTTAAAATACGCGCTGTGAAACAGTTACAAAATTCAAACCCATATCCCAACAAACAACAAAACGTAAATCGCACAAAAAAACGCATGTTTCCATTTGCCTCCCACTACCGGGCTTTGATGGTTCAAGTCGAGATAAAAATCATATTTTGAAGACTTGTGCACTTAGAAAACATGTGACAGGAATCTTGACAAAACGAACGGCCATTATTTTCATAAAATAACGTTTTCCGAATTTACAACTTTCTCTCATCTCTCATCTAAACCTTGCCCTAACGGTCACGAACATATCAAAAAAGAAACTGCTGCACTTCAATTTCACTTTTATGTATAAGTTTATGTGCTAACTGCCTTGTTATCTCTGGAAAGATGCAACTGCAGTAGTATGTTGTGCCAAGACAAGAATAAAGTACTTATATACTTAAGGATTACGACCCCAATGCAAAGGAGTTTGTCTAGTGCCATATATATATAGTCACAAGAGTCTAATATTCGAAGTAAATTTTAGATAAATAAGTTTAACTTTATTAGTTCAATAAATACACAGTGCTTTTGAACATATTTAAATAAAATATAATAAATTCTTGGGGAAACATCCACGCAATAAAATCCGTCTACCATTCAGTGGCGTCACCATTAGCATCGATCACGGCCTTTATTCATCGTGGCATCGTTGCTACCAAACTTGAAATTGTTGTGTAGTTATTGAGTCCCAGACAGACATAGTTTTTTCCTTTAGATGGCTTTTAGACCTTGTTATAAATACTATATGGTATTTGAGCAGAATTTCCTTATTTTCTACCATAGGGTCTCAATCGGTGGCAGATCCAGAGTACTTGACGGCCACTCCATTGTAGGGATCTGATTCCGGTTAAACCATTCCTTGGTTGTCCTCGGAGTGTGATAGGAAGAACCATCTTGTTGAAAGATGTAGGCATTACGATGTTTCAACGTCGGAATCGAGGGCACGAGACTTGTTTCCAAAATGTTATGGTACTCTACTTCATTAACAGTTCCTTCTACAAAACGTAGACGACCCAGACCTTCTTTATCTTTATTTTTGATGACTCTTTTCCGTACATCACCGATCGGCAACTCAAATTTAGATTCATCACTCCATTTTATTTAACGCCACTACTGTTGTGCAGTGCAATTTTCTTGATTTTAATGAATTTTTAGAGAGACATGAGTAAAGGTTTCTCTGTAGCAGTATAAAAACATAGCCCAGTTGTTTTACGACCCTCTTGCAGGTATTGACGGATACATCTTTGTGAATCATCTCTCTCCACTTCAAGGTAAATTCTCTTGCGCGGGCATGATGATTCTGTTTAAAGTCCTTTGTTATTTGGTAAGCAGATTTGCCATTATTGTGGCTACGAATAATTATTTTTCGTACTTCGTCGGCGATAGGTTTCCCGCGAGCCATTTTGTTTGTAAATAATGATAAAATTTTATGAAATTATGGTTTTTGTATGTTTGGAAATGACAGTGATGCATCTTGTGACGGATTATTTTTATTTTCAAATCGAATTTTACTCATTTTTCTATTAAACAAGTACAATTAAGACATGGAGGAACTCTTTTTCATCGATTAAGAACTAGATGAACTATTTTGAGTGAGTCGTAGCAAATTAAAGTGCCAAATACATATTTTAGTAAAATAAGTTTTTCATTTAAAGTGCCTGGCTAACAACAATAAGATGGAGAATTTTACCCTATACTATTATTTTTTTCAAAGGCCTGTTTTATGAAAATGTAGTTAAGTTGAACACAGGCAACCTTTGCAATATATGACTGGATGAACTCTTTTACATTGGGGCTCGTATATCACAATTTGGTTGATACAACATCAAGCATGCAAGCATCCATTCTTTTTATATGCCACTCAGTCTAACTCACAGTAAGAGATTGAGTCCTCTTTCATGGATGAACCTCGCATACTTACTAACTCCAAGACTGGGATTGGTTGATTTCTTGTCCTGTGACTTGAGTCTTATGTTGCCTGTGCTATACCTGCTGGTCTGCAAGAGATCTGTTCACAAATCATGGATTTAAGGATGGTCTTTCTTTCTATGTTAGAATTTTAGGAGTATGAGTCTGTTTTTGAAATTAGGAAGATTTTGTTTGTTTGATTGTTATTATTGTTATAATGAAAGGCATGATTTGAAAATAATTTTATGTAATGCAAGTATACAGCTTATACTTAAGTTACAGTATTGTAGAATAAGACAATTTATTGCGACTTCACCATACATTCAATACCAATCAATTACAGTTTATTCGAAAGGCAGGCATGATGGGTATATCAAATAAAACAAAATGAAATGATGGACAGGTTTTTGATATCTAAAGCATTGTAATTAGAAAATTATACACAAATTCTTAAGAATATTTTTTTTACTTTAGTATAATCATGTTTGACTTTCATAAAAATATTAAATTTTGCTATTGTTTTTTCAAGGTGACGATGAAATATCTTACCCAAATACGAGAGAATTCAAACAAGAACCAACAGATGTTAGTCGGGATGTAGAAGCAAATAATGATATTAGCAACTGCAGTAAACAGCACTTGGAGCCAGTATATTTTGTTAGAACTGTTTTACGAGAGGAGCCAAAGAATGAGCCGTCAAATGGTAAGTTCAAAGTGTTGTAGATATTTAAGCTATTACCTTTGGCTCTGTTTAGTTTATTGTAGGTATATGATATATGATGAAGATAAATTCATGTGTAATATTTGTATTTAATTTTTATCACCACAAAAAAGAACACAATAGAAAGTTGTCCAATATAATTTTTTGTACTAAGAAAATAATTGTTGATGAATTCGGGCATAAAGCATATATTATTTATGTTGCCTCTATTAATACAAAATCAGATCACATATAACAGATCAATCAACAATATGTTATTTACTAGAGGTTTAATTAGCATCCCATGTGTATTGTATAAGACAAATAGTTAACATGGTTATTTGGTTATTTATTCTTTAATGTGTGAAGTTTATTTTATTTTATTGTAAATTGCATTCCATCTAAACTGATGATAGAGACGAGGATGTTACTTGCCTATTTAAGAGGTGCCTATTCACTTGGTTCACGCACGGCAAGTTTTTTCAGCATTTATGCTTGTTTAAACAGATGCCCTAGAAACTGTCTGTTGTGTAAATAATTCTTTATTAGATTTTACTTTACAATTCTTTATTAGATATTTTCCTTATAAACACATGTTTACTTTGTGTTTCTCACTGATCACTGATGTGAAAAATGTAAAATTAAAAGATCATGTGAATTAATTTGGTTAACTAAATAATTACAGATGTGCTGAAAAGAAGAACAAGAGGAGAAAATTGGACTAAAGAACATAGAGTAAGTATGTATATATATATATATATATATATATATATATATATATATATATATTCGAGATATTTCGATGCTGTTTCAAGCACCATGATCGCGGACCCAGTGAAAATAACCGCGATAGTTTAAAACAGTTATTAGTTTTACATTACTATAATTGAAATCGAAACAAAAAGCTTTAATATGACGATAGCCAGCTGTCGAATGCGCCGTCGTGAGTGTTCGCCAGCAGCTGCCACAGATGTCGAAGTGAACAACTTAATTAAATGCAAAACAAAAAGCCACCCCGGCTGCCGAACGCCGCGCAAGTGTCAATTGCAATCGCCTTGAGCGAACTTGACAGTTTTTATAACACTTTTCCTGTGAAGTGTACATTCATTTTGGCGGTATTTATGTGGATATTTGCTGTGTCGAAGCAGATGTCAAAGTTTTTGTATAGGTAATCATTTTTACATATTTTTTTATACTTTCATAATGAGGACTTTTCGGAGAGCTCGGAAAAATTGTAAATAAATTGTACGACAGGTGGCGATACTAAAAGTTGGTCTTTTTTTTGTATACGTATCTCGTATAAGGAAGGCAAAGAACTACGCCATGAAATGAAATATTTATTTCTCAACATTGACAATTACTTGTTCTTATTGATGTCAAATAAAACGTGACTCTACCACCAGTTCGAAAAAACCTGCTCTGCTATGCTAAATATTTATTATTATTTTTACATTTATTTAGTTGTTAGAGCTCTGCGTAGGCTTATTGTGGTGTTTCAGAAGCTTTCGTCTTCTTTTCAACCTTACTCTCCTTATTACTAATTCAAAATGCTGTAATTTTGACAATTTAGTTTTTTATTTTATTTAAAAACTTCATTATCAACATTTAAAATTAAAAAGCAAAAGTTATTGCTCGATGTGGCCACCTTTAGTGCGGATAACAGCATCGAATCTGTCCGAGAAGGCTTTACACGCTGCACGAATGTGGTCTGCTGGTATTTGTTCCATTCTCGGCGAAGAGCAATCTTTAAGGCGTCGACCGTCTCATATTTTTTTACTGACACTTTGGCCTCCAAGATTGGCGATATGGAAAAATCCATTGGGTTTAAGTCCGGGGAATATGGTAGCCATTGTTGAAAAAAAATTGAATCGGAACTTTTTCTTGCAATAAAATTTGGGTTTCACTGGCTTTGTGGGATTGTGCCGAGTCTTTTTGAAACGTCCAATGGTTTCTACCGAATTGCTTACGTGCCCAAGGTAACAAAGCACCGTTTAAAATCTTTTCACTGTAGATTTGAGGGTTTATCTTGTTGGTGCACCCTGTTCTATGAAAACGAGAGGTGAACGCCAGGTAGTAGTTACCGCGGTCCAAACCATCACTGATGCTGGTGCTTGCTTTTGCAGAGCAAATTGTAAGTCTAAATTGTCGTTTGATTTACACTTTAACCATACGCGATCGTTTTGTTTGTTCTCATATTGCTAAACCGTACAAAATTTTTTATCGGAAAAATACCAGATTTTCAAGCTCGCTACAAACGTGCAAGTGCTTTAACTCCTTAGCTCTTTCTACGCGAACTGCCTTTTGTGCAAGTGTCAAGTCTTGCACTTTTTGTATTTTGTAGGGCTGCAGTTGTAGTTTATTTTTTGATATGCGCCAAATGCTCCGGGCAGATACATTAAGACTTTTCGCCAATTTAACTGCGCTTTGTCGTGGATTTCGTTCAATTCTAGCCTTTACCTTTCGAACCATTTCTGATGATGTGATTGTGTTGTTGCTGCAATGACACAGTTGCCTTTGAATTCCATCTGGATAACTTTTTTAACAGTGACGAAAAACATTAAGCTTCTGTAACTTTATAAACAATACAACAATAGACTTACGACTGTGCAAAAATGGGCGCCATATTTTAAACAGTTTGGTTGCTATAGCAACTAAAAGTAGGAACACTTCGAGTGCAGACCCCTGTATAATTTGACATGTCAAGTAATAATGAAGTATGTTTTTTATATTTTTTGGAAAATTTATAAAAAATACATTTTTTTAAATTTTAAACACAAATTATAATAACAACACTGTGACGTCGTCATCTTAAGAGTAATTAGAAGTTGATGCTACTTAATGACATTCTGTAGATTTTGAATCAGAGTTTATAAAATTATACATTATAGAAAAGTGTTATCTCACAATGGCTTTCGACTTATACACCGAATCCTGACCTCCCACTGAATTAGGAATGACACGGGTTAAACTGCAGGGGTCTGTTGTAAAATGCCATTCCTGTGGTAATGACAGAGTTGAGTTCGCTTGCGGTCAGTCTAAATTTTACTAAGTGATATAAATAACTTTGTTGAGGTTTATTTTGTGTGTTTTAGAAAATCCTACGTCGCCTCATCATGAAACATTATGACGTTATTGAGAATAAAACGTACATTAATCAAAAACGGAAAGCATGGGATAGTATAACTAAAAAGTAAGTTATTCTAGTAAGTATGATAGTATTTGTTTTGTTTCACAAATAAAAAGGTGATCAATTATAAAAAAATCAATTGTAAAAATGGTTAGCAACCTTGTTGGTCATTTCCTTGGTTTCTGTAAACAACTACACAGTATATATTCTTCTTGTAAATCTTTATCTATGAATCTTTAGATAGAAAGTAAATTTTTTCAATCTTTTTTTAATATATCTTATTCATAGTAATCATCTATAGAGTCAATACATCTTTGCCAGCGCAGTAGATATCTATCTTGAAGAAATCAGCTGGACTAGCATTAAGACAAACTTGATATTTTTTCCATATTCTGAAAAAAGTTTAAGTCTATAGGCACAAAACTCAATACTCTGTTGAGTACGGCTGATGACGGAGAGCTTACAACTCCAGGCTTTGTATCTTAAAGACCGGCTGTTGAGGAGAAGTGGTTGGCTTGTCGGGCAGTGGAGCACCGGAGATGAGCGTTTCACCAGCTGGTTGCATGCGAGCTTCTCTATCTTTGTGTTCAGTTGTTCACAGTACACAGTACACACTTCTGCAGTAATGGTCATCCCTTTTGCTAAGAAGCTTTTATAAATCACACTGGCACTAGGCCACTAAACAGTAACAATCCTTTTTCTAGGAGTCATTTTTTGTTAACGGCTCTGGTTAGGTGCTGAACCAGGATCTAAACAACTTGGCGAGTGCTTGCGATTTTTAAACCCAGAGTAGCATGTATCATTGACTGGCGATCATTAAGTTTGTGAGGCACCCATTAGTCAATTTCACGCAAATGGAACAGTATCGATTTGATGTTAACGTCGAAAGCTGCTGCTAAATCAGCCGTAGATTGAGTGTCATGATCTTCCACAATCGCCTTGAGCTAGTCATTGTCGAATAAAGTTTTCGCACGACCACAGAGTTCGTTTTCAGATTGAATTGTGCGTTCGTTTGTCACTGTCGTTCCGTATTCACACGCTCTGTAAACAAAAGAGGGATTCCATATTTATTATTTTCAAATACACTAATTTGAAATAAGAAATATGTCACATCAATGTGACATATGACACTATGTTCAATTAATAATGTTAGGTTAACTTTCAATATTATTTAATTTAATAATAACTGAAATTGGCAAAAATAGTTATTGTGTATTAACAACAGCTGATTGCCATAAAACGCAAAATTGAATTTAATGTTCAATCAATCAGCCATTATGGTTTTAATGTTAGACGAGTAAAGAGTTTGCGTTGATCAATTTCCGTAATATATCCTCTCCATTGCCAAATACTGTAATTTGCGCTTATGGTGCTTCACAATGTACAACAAGTGCTGTGTAGTGGATAAAATTTCCAAGAACTGAGATAGGACTTAACATTGGTTACCGTGTCTTTGTACTCGCGCCTAGAAAAAAAATTTGCCTCCCATGCTATACAAAGCCTATAAAAATATAAAACAAAGTTAAGAAATTAATAACATAACTAGTCTTTTATTTAGTTAATCATAAATATAACTAGTCTTTTATTTATTTTACCTTCTTAATCTTTTAGATTGTTAAAATATCTTTTAGAATAGAAGAGGGGCTTTCGCGCTGTCACAATGGTATTACGCCACAAATCCAAAGCCGTCATTTTAGAATTAAGAAACGAAAGACAACTTAATTTAAAAAAAAAAGTTGTCAAATTGAAAAAGAGGGTTCCTAGCATAGCAGGTAGTCTTCATACAAAAAAACTAGGAATTATTTCTATGGTTAGAACTTTTTGATGCTGACAGCTCTTGCTACTTTTCGAGCGAACAATTGTCATATGTCACTTCAATGTGAATGATGAATGATAACACTATGTTCAATCAATGATGTACGGTTTTAGGTTATGATTCGATGTTTTAATTATGTTAAAACTACTTTTATTATATTAATACTTGAAATTGGCAGAAATTGTTATTGTGTAGTAACTACAGCTGATTGACATAAAACGCAAAATTTAATTTATTTTCAATCAATCAGCTCGATCTTCCATTACGGTTTCAATGTTTGACGAGTGAAAAGTTCGCATTGATCAATTTCCGAAACATAACCTCTCATTTACCAAATATAGTAATTAATTTGCGTTTATTCGGTGCTTCACATTGTACAAGTACTGTGTAGTGAATGAGAAAGTAGCCGAAAGGCCGTTATTTTCCATCACTTTCCAAGAACTGAGATAGGACTTAACAATGGTTACCGTGTCTTTGTCCTAATAGTGCTTTGTGTTTGTGAGCCACACAAGAAATGTTTTATGACTTACTCAATATGAATAACGGTGTTTAATTGGTGTAACATAATCAACAGAATTGCAGAGATCGATTCCCTTTTTCAGGCTTTAAAAAGCTTTAAAATTATTATTAATAATATGCAAATTTTATTTTTCAGATTTAATGAAATAACTAATAGATCCTGTTCCATTAATGAAGTGAGACTTGCTTGGAAAGGAATGAAGGGGTTGAACCTGAATAGTCTAATAGTTTAATAGTAAGGCTTTTGTATCATCTAACCGCCGATAATCGCTGCTTTTTATAAATGGAAATAAAATAGAAACTGTTAAATTTTTTTGGAAATGTGAACGTCATCTTTCTGTGATGTATGTAGTATGTACTTATACTTTGTAAGCTATCTCTTATTCAATAAACACAGTGTATTCTCAGACTTCGTGGGTGTCAATTGTCTCACTAAACGCCCTACCTTACATGGCGACCATGCCAGGATCTAAGTAACTCGCACCGCGAGTGTACACCAAAATGTACTTTTTTGGTGTTTAGGCATTTTTTTCTCGGTAATTGAAAATGGGAAGTTCCAAACCTAAAGGAGAAGTTATCATCGCGCAAACCGCTGGGGTAGGATCTAACACGGCGAATCCACAGCAATTACACGAAAATACGAACACGATTCTGATTATAATTTGTACAATCTTGGCTATTGGCTTACTAATATTTGTTTATCGTCTGTATAATCGATGCCATAAAAAACAAATACATCGTCAAATCAACGAGCTGACGCTGAACAGGTAAATCCAGCATCCTGCGAAGGCAGCAGGCACTCCAAGGAGTTAAGGCCGGTGCTGATGCAGAGATTATATAGCACCAGTTCGGCGGCTATGTGAGTGTTAAAAGTGAATTATGCAGTGATTTCGGGTTCTGCGACTCTCGGTTTGTGTTTTCCTTTTATAGCCTTGTTATATTACATATAATAATCTTACCATAATAATATATTTCAATATTGATGACATTAATTGTAATTTTATATTATGCAAATAGGTATTGCTAAGGTAAACCTAAGGTAAGAGTTACTTTTTTTTTTAATTTTTCGGCTTGATTAGATATACACTCTCTTTAATTTTTTTTACATGCTTATTTTAATTACAAGGTTACTTAAATGAAAATTAAATTTATAGGTAAGACTTTACACGTTTTATAAAACGAAATATTATTACGTAAGTAGTATTATTTTATTAATAATGTGCATCTTTCTGTTTTTTTTTCATTAGGTATTTAGTAGGTATTTGGTGTGTTCGAAATCTATGGCTGATGATTTAATTTTTTTACTTAATAATTTAAAGAACATTAAAAGTTATTTGATAAAAATTGGTCCTAAACGTAGACATGGTAAGATCTTAGATCTAAAGAAAAAACAAGCAAATAGTGTATTACTAAAATATAACAAGTATTTACACATTTATAGGGCTAATTTAAAAAATTATACGAATTTTAATTACGAAGAAATTTGTCTAAGATTTGCGAGAAACTTTGCGAATAGTTTGATAATTTTTTTTCTGAAATTATCTCCTTGTGTAGTAAAAATAGAGAAGATTGCCATTCTAAAAGAAACATGGGTTCATTTGATTTAAAGACGGCTTTGAGTTTAGTACCTGTTATTAATGATACTGATGATAACACGAAACAATTGATTGAGGGAATCGACTACTATAGTTCTACATTAGAAATACCAGAATGTAATACTAAACTAATTCAATTCGTTTTGAAAATTAGATTATCCCAACGTGCGAAGTTTTTATTGGCTCAAAATTACAAAACGAAGATCTTTTAAAGGCTATGCGTAATTTATTATTACCGCAGAAAAGTTTTACGGCTATCCAAAGTAAGTTGCAGCAATGTAGACAATTTTTTTATTATTTTATTAATAATTACCAGGCGTTTGTCTTCCATCTCACCTGAAGACGATGAAGACGAGGATCATACACGCCTGTCCAAGAGGTACCTATTCACTCTACACTTGAAAGCTCCAGGGTTATATTTGTCTGGAAAAACAGACGCAGGCAAATCGTTCCACTCTTTGGCAACACGAACCAAAAATGAGCTGTCGAACCGTTTCGTTCGGCTCTTCGGCACGCTAACCACAAACGGGTGAAACTTCTGTCTTCGTCTGGTTGATCGGTGGAGAAAGGGGGAAGGTTCGATCAGCTGAAAAATTTTTCAGCTAGGAGGAGTCGACGAGGAAATCTAGGTCATCGATATTTTGGTACCAGAGGTCATGCATAAAATGCATATAGACCTCAGCGAGGACCTCGGCCGGTACAATATTTTTCTAATAAAAGGTGTCGTGGAGGTTACAATTATGATCGCCCACCCAGGAGACAACGTGGTAATCGCAGCCGGGGTGTCGGGTTAAAAAGAAACATAAACACCATGACTGCCGATAATCAGGCTGCAACAACTGCAACAAGTTCTTCGAAGGGTGAGTTCTTAGATCATTTTTTTCGTGCATAATATTCTCTCGTCCAATAGTTTGAACAAAGTATCGCTCCAAATTAGGAAACTTAATCATAACTGGCTGATCGACACTGGTGCAGCGGTATCGGGTGCCTATAAAGTTAGCATGTTTAGAACGTTTTCGAATTCCTTACCATAATGAGGGCGTTAAGATTAAAGTGGTTATTTAAATTCGGAAGGTTTCGTGTATTTAAATCTTAATTTTAAAAAGCAAATTTTTACTCATAAGTTTCTTGTATTTAAGTATTTACCGTATACAACTGATGGAATTTTAGGTCAAGATTTTTTATCTTGTTATAATGCTATTTTAAATTTTGAAAATAATACGATGCAATTATTAACGCATAGCATATTAACGCATAAAATAGTGAAATTACCATTTGATGTACGTAATTATAATTATTTGATGTACCTAATTATAATTATTTGATGTACCTAATTATAATTATTTGATGGTACCAGCACGCAGCGAGGCCATACTTTAATTGAAACAGAGTTGAAGGAGGAATGTGTGGTTTCAATTCAAGAGTTATGTGTGAGTGTTTTCTTAGCAAGTAGTGTTAATAAACCAGTAAATGGGAAAATCCCGATTCGTATTTTAAACACTCGTGAGACAGATGTTCGAATAAATTATTTTCAAGTAAACACTAGTAAATTAAATGAATATTTTATTTGTCATTTTAGCAAACCGACGATTACTTGTGATAGAGTAAAAACGGTATTTTCCCTATTAAACTTAAATGATTTGAACATAGAAGAACGAAAATCAATAGAAAATATTTGCGCTAAATTTTCTGAAATTTTTCATCTGCCAGGGGATAAATTAACAACCACCCCTATTTATAAACAAACTATCGACCTGAAACCACACACTACGCCTATTTACCTATACAAAGCCTTCTCGCTTACCATACTCGCAGAAAACGGAAATTGATAATCAAATCAAAAGTATGTTATCACACAATAATTGAAGAATCGCAAAGTGCATGGTCTAATCTCTTGTTACTAGTGCCAAAAAAGCTAGACACATCCGGTAACAAAAAATGGCGCGTTATGATTGATTACCGAAAGTTATATAAAGTCATTCAGGAGGATAAGTTCCCTCTGCCCAATATAACTGAAATTTTGGACTCGTTGTCAGGTGCTATGTATGTTACTCATTTAGACCTTTCACAAAGTTTTTATCAAGTTTCATTAGAAAAATGTTGTAGACCCTTCACAGCCAACGGGTAAAAATCAATATCGAATGACGCGTATGCCCATGGGCCTCAAGTCCGGTCCCAATCAGCTTTAGTAGAATGACAACAATGTCATGTTATTGGTAGGAATTTACAAAATCATAATCAAAATTAAATGGACATTTTCTCTAGGTTACGTAAAGTAAATTTAAAATTAAATCCGGCCAAATGTGTATTTTTACAGAAAGAAATTAACAACTTAGGTCATATAATTTCAGGTACAGGTATTTTACCAGATCAAGAAAAAATAACGGTCCTACAAAATTATCCAAGGCCACAAAGCACAGACGAAGTAAAGCGTTTTGTGGCCTTTGCTAATTATTATCGGAAATTTATACCTAACTTCGCGAAAATTGCAATTCCTCTTAATGAGCTGTGTTGTAAGAATGAAAAATTTTCGTGGAATATGACTGTTAAAGTGCATTTCAGTTATTAAAATCTGCGTTATCAAAACCGCCAGTTTTACAGTATCCAGACCTATTTAAAGTAACGAGCTCATTCTTCAAACTGTAGCATCGGGAAAAGCTATAGGCTCAGTGTTGTACAATAAGGATGGCCGACCTGTAGCTTATGCTAGTTGCAGTTTAAATAAAGCCGAAATTAATTATCCAACTATTGAAAAAGAGTTTTTGTCAATAGTATGGAGTGTTAAGTATTTTCGGCCTTATTTGTACGGCAGAAAGTTTAAGATACAGACCGACCATCGCCAACTCGCTTACTTATTTTCAATGAAAGACCCCTCCAGTAGACTTTTAAAATTCAGATTACAATTAGAAGAATATAATTTTACTATAGAGTATCTAAAAGGCCAATTAAACTGTGTTGCAGATGCACTTTCACGAATTAGTATGTCGTCGAATGATTTAAAAATGATGAATTTTACCGGCGGATAATATTGACACTGACTCGAGGCCCGATCAACCGAGATCCGAGATCAACGAGAGTCGTGGATATAATTAAAAAGCCGAAAAATATTACTGAGATTTTATTAATTAGCGCTAAACAAAAAAAAAAAAATTATTGAAAAAAAATATTTTGGATAAGTTAAAAAATTTTTTTATGTGCCCAGTCAATTAAGAATTTATTTGCAGTTGAGAGATTTGTCATGTTTATGTTCTAAGTATTTAATAAACGAAATATGCATATTACGAAATGATAATAATAGCGATTTTATAAGTGGGCTCATAGCAGAATAAAAAAAATGTAAGTGGTCCGGACCACGAATTTGTGTAGTTAGTAAGGTTCAAAGAATCGATAATATAGATAACAGGCGCGTGATATTGAATGACTTCCATCTATTGCCCACTAACATAAAAAAATATTACTTAATATAGATAAAGATGTAGCTGATTTTGTTTCTAGGTGCGAGCAATGTAAGAAACAAAAATATTGTATACAAACTAAGCAACCTATGAAAATAACAACCACTGCGAATTCCTCTTTCGAAAAAGGATATACATAATTATAGCTATATTTTAACCTTGCAATGCGAATTGACAAAGTGTACGGAGGCATACCCTGTATCAAACAAGGATGCTGTAACGTTGCCCGTGCTTTTGTTGATAATTTTATTTTAAGATTCGGCATACCTAAGGAGATAGCGACCGATCGTGGGTCAGAGTTTATATCTAGTACTATGAAAGAGGTATGCCAAGTCTTAAAAATTAATCAAATGTTCTTAACAGCTTATCATCACGAAAGCATCGGCGCATTAGAAAACACGCATAAGACGATGGGTGCTTATTTGAGGATAAACTGTCAAAACAGGATGGATGCATGCAGAACTTGGTTGCCGTATTGGTGTTTTTTATATAATAATACGGTTCATACGGAAACCAAGTACACTCCACACGAATTAGTGTTCGGAAAACATTGCATTTTACCTAGTAATTTGATCGGAAATGTTGTAGATCCCCCGTACACTCATGACAATTATGCACTCGAATTAAAATATAGACTTCAAATAGCACAGAGAGACGCGCGTAATAATTTAATGCTAAGTAAAGTTAAGCGTAAGCAAGACTGTGACAATTATGTTAACTCTTTGTACTTCAAAAAAGGTGATTTATTGTTATTAAAAAACCTTTCAGAAAACAAGATGGATCCTATTTATCTGGGACCTTATGTTGTGATTGATGACTTAGATGGTAATGTGAAAATTTTAAAAGACGGTCAGGAACATGTTACTCATAAAAACCGAACTCAACTTTTTAAAAATGTGTAAACTTTGTGTTTTTGTATTCGTGTGTATCCCTATTTTCAGTTGTTGTTAAGAAACTTTTTTTTGTAAATTTAATATTATTAGGTATATGACTTATACCTCTGTGAAGGTAACACAATAAAATAAATATATATAATGTATATATAAATATAGTTATAACAATTAAAAAAAAATATATCTTTAAATTTTTTTATCAATTAATGCGAAGGTGTGATGTATGTAGTATGTACCTATGCTTATACTTTGTAAGCTCTTATTCAATAAACACAGTGTATTCTCAGACTTCGTGGGTTTCAATTGTCTCACTAAACGGCCGAACTTACATTTCAGCGGTTTTAGAAAAAAAATCTGATTTTTTTTTTCAAAACCTATCTTAAAAATTACTAGTGTTTGAGCCATGCCACACGATGCGGTATGGCGGTGGTGCGGCGCCTGAGCGCATCGTGTGGCATGGCTCTTAATGAAGGCTAATGTCTAAAAATTTCGTTTGACTAGCAACTCATCAACGTGTTGACACACACTCTTTATGATAATACGTATTATTGCAAACTTACAAGAAGTATTTTGTGTCAATGATTGATGAACAATGATTGTGCAGCGCAGCACTCACGTTCCGTTGCGAAGTTTAAAAGATCTAAGTAGCCCTCTTTACAGGACAGATGGCAGGAAGCGTCTTTGTTTTATACTATGTACAGATAAATTTATACACGTCTTAGTACGGTCTATTTTACAAATATGTTCCCCAACAGAACAATCAAACCTAGAAACAATGAATGCATTCTATCTGGATCTAAACAATGCGATACAAGTACACGGTCATTAGGTAAAACTTTATAATGATGGGAGACTGGAATGGTCAAGTTGGGCATAGGTACATACAGTGACAAGACAAGAAGCAGAATTGGAGAACTCATCATGAACTCTGCACTAGAAAATAACCTTACCATCTTAAATACTATGTTCATGAAAAACAAGAAAAATATGTGGACTTGGATCTCACCGAACAGCAAAACAAAAAACCAAATAGATTTTATAATGACAAACTTTTCCGTAACCAACAAATTGAGTTTAACACCAATCATCGACTTATCAGAACAGAACTGATGGCAAAACAACCAAAAAACCTCAGACCAAAACAAGAACTTGAAAATACAAAAAGTTCGGAAAACACCAGCTAGAACAAATAACAATCGCTTTAAAAGAGAACTTCACAAACTTTCTAAGAGACACAAAGCATTAAGATACTCAATAAAAATACAATTGGATAGAAAATATCATAAAAACTACAATTGAACTTTCTGCAAATACCAAAACTGAAACAAAAATGTGGTTATCAACAAATACTATAGAACTGCTGGAATCAAGAAATCACTTAATCAGTGCTAAAGACATACAGGACAGAAGAAACAGTTAGCAAAGATTAGCAAAGAAATCAAAGGACTATGTAAGTAAAACAGATGGAGTTAAAAAAGCCTACAAAGAGTTGAAAAATCATACGGATAGTTAAAATTAAAAATGACTAGGGAAAATTTCTGCACAACAGCAGATATATTGGGAATAGCTACATCGTCGGACATCTCTAGTATACCTAGTATCATCCAAGCCGAAGTTGAGGAAGCCATAGATAGTCATAAGTTTGATAAAACACCGGGACCGGATGTTATAAATAACGAGTTCCTAAAACACCACAAGAGTGTCTTAGTACCTGTTCTGACAGATATGTTTAACACTATCTTAGACATCGAAATAATACCTCTGCAATGGACCGCTTCGATCATCATCTTATTGTACAAAAAAGGAGAAAAACACGAAATCGGAAATTATCGCTCTATCAGCCTTATGTCGAACATCTACAAAACTTTTGCTAAAATCATTTTAAAACGAACTGAAAGAAAACTGGACGAGCACCACCCCATAGAGCAGGCAGGATTTCGTAAGGACTATTCTGTGATTGATCACATCCATGTAGTTCGTCAAGTTTTGGAGAAGTACAATGAATATCAACTTACATATTGCATTTATGTAAGTTGGTACTGTAGCAAAGTATTTGACTCTCTACTATACTAGATATGGGAAGCATTGGTGGAACAAGGAATTGAACACAAATACATAAGACTAATAAAGAACTTATACAGCCATAGTACAGCCAAAATCCAGCTAGAAAAGAAAGGTAATGCCTTTAATATAGATAAAGGCCTTAGACAGGGAGACCCCCATCTCCAAAACTATTTTCAGCTGCTCTGGAATCTATTTTTAAACGGGAAAAATTATTTGGGAAATTAATTGGGAAAATATCGGGATAAATGTAGACGGTGAATCATTGACGCATTTGAGATTTGCTGATGACATCGTACTATTCGCAAAAACACCTGAAGACCTCACTACAATGTTAAAAGACCTTGCGACTAAGAGTGAGAAAGTAGGTTAAAGTAGGTTACTAAATCCAGACAAAACTAGAGTAATGACAAATGGAAAGAAAGACACGATACACTTAGGAAACATGGAAATTAACTACACCGATGATTACATCTATCTCGGACAACTTATAACTCAAAAAACCCTATGCGCGAAGAAGCTAATAGAAGAATTACGAATAGTTGGAAGAGGTATTGGAGTTTGAAAGAGGCTATGAAAGACAAACAATTGCATATTAATATAAAAACCAAACTTTTCAATACTTGTATTCTTGTATTCTGCCCGCTTCGTATGGATGTCAGACATGGACCTTAACCCAGGAAATGACAAGCAAACTAGCAACTTGCCGATACGCTATGGAGAGGAGTATGCTGAATATCAAGAGAGCTGATACCGCCGCCGCACCGCATCGTGTGGCATGGCTCTTCTAACACTTGTAGTTTTTAAGATAGGTTTTGGAAAAAAAATGTCAATTTCTTTTTTCTAAGACCGCTGAAATGTAAGGTCTGGCGTTTAGTGAGACAATTGAAACCCACGAAGTCTGAGAATACACTGTGTTTATTGAATAAGAGTAAGCTTACAAAGTATAAGTTTAAGTACATACTACATACATCACACCTTCCCATGAATTGATAAAAAAATGTATAGATATATTAATTTTGTTATATGTTTGTTTGTTATACCTTCTCAGAGGTATAAGTCACATAATAATATTAAACTTACACCTTGAAGCAGCTACGAGTAAAAGAGCTTTGTCGTATTTTTATATGATCTTTGACGGTTTTATTTATAATTTCTAATCATATGTTTCAAATAAACTTAAATAATCTTTAATAAAAATAATTATAAGTAAGTATTAGAAATTAGCTATCAACATTCATCTTAAATTTCATCCCAATTAACCCCTGTCTGCACAAAATGTCTACTTTGCTACTGTAAAATGGGGTGATTAGGAACATTTTCACACCTGGGTTTTATGTTTTAATTAGCTTGTAAAATAGGATAAATACATCCAACGAGAAAAGGCTGGTTTTTCCTATATAACTCTTATAAATGGTTTTAGTCTGTGAGTACATCAAAAATCAGATATTATAAGCTAGTTCTATTCACTCTGGACTTAGGATGAATAACAAAGATGCACGGAGCAGAAAGAAAAACAATATTTGTACAGTGGGCCGCATAAGTCAGTTAACAGAATCAAAAGTTCGGCTTTTGGATTGAAAGCTTTTAGCAACTTATGAATAAGTTGTTTTATGCTTATAACGAACGTTTGTAAGTTAAATTTATTTTGCGTCCTTGTAACGACAAAGGCTTATAGTTTGTTGGGTGTTGAGTTGTTTTGCACTTTTGATTCTGTAAAGCGACTTATGCGGCCGACTGTACGTTAGTAACTATATAAAAATTAACACAATCGCAACAACAAAATTTTTTAAATCACTAAAATATGTAGGAACGTGGGGAATTGTTTAACATATGCCACGTGTATGCATATAAGGAAAGTGACCTAGTTCTAAGACAATATATGTAATTGATTCAATATTAAATAAATCAGTTAAGTATCTAGACGTGTTTACCTCTTGTTTTATTTAATTACTCATCTAAGGTATTCTGCCACAAACATTTGATAAAATAAATATAATAATAATATTATAATTGTTTTGCTTAAGTGGCAAATAAAACAATATTATTATTTGATCTTAAAACAGTAAGTATTTAATGAAAAGTAAAAATAATAAAATTAAATATTTGTGAGTTGCTAAGCACTGAAGTTTAAAATTGAGTGTATATCCTTGCAATTTACTTGTCTTGTGACCTGAGTCTCATGTCGCCTGCAGGACTTCCTTCGTGAGTTTCTGGCACCGCGCTTTTAAAGTGCACTCTAAGATCCAACAAAGTCGGGTGCTCTAATATTCGGTTCGCAAAACTATTTTAGGATGAACTTTTTCATGAAATGTTTAAAAGAGCGCAAAGTATTGGTATTAATACCTAAATAAATATAGGGTATAATATAAATATAGGGTATAATAAAAATAGGGTATGGAAATCAAATGCTAATATAAATAGGCTCACTTTATTCGGCGTAACCGTAAGGCGGCCAGCGAGCGACTGCCTGCTGGCCGCTGCATTAGAATAAAATTGTCAACCGCAGCAACCCCCCACACATTCTCGCTCCGATCGCCACGCGGTGCGGACGTGCAAGACCCAGTTCTCCGTTGGTCGGTTCCCTCCCGATATTCCGTGGCGCTCAGTCTACTGACGTCACAGTATAGCGTGTTGGTTCCGTGCTACGGTTTTCAAGGTTTTTCTACTCCGTCTGAGTGCTTTCGAAGTGCGATTTTTCTTTGCGACTAAGCCCCTTAGTCTTCAAAGTGCTGTGCTAAGTAGTGTTGTGCTTGTGCTGAGTGCAGTGTTGTGCCCAGCGTAAGTAGTCTGGTTTCAGTGCAAAGGATACTTAACGGTGACAACGAATTTGTACTGAACCAGTCCTTTTTATTTTTATTTATTTCTCTTCTCTATTTTATTTATTTTTCTCCTATTTTCATATTTATTTTTATCATATTTGTGTGTTTTCGTGTGTATTTGTCCTTTCTGTCGGTAAAGGTTGACCCTAACGCGGTCAACTCTTTACCTGCGTACCCTTTTTTAGGTTTCTAGGTAGCGGCCTTCGGCGTACTACGGTTAGTTTTAAGTTATTCTCCCCAGCCCCCCTACCGCTGGTAGGGAGGTTTGCCGCTAGGATTTTGCTAGGTTTTTAGGATCTAGGCATCTTTTATTATACTTATATTTTTACATATTATTGTCCCAACCCCTTCCCAAATGGATAAGCAAATCGTCATTAACATTGCGAAGGCGTTCGCCCAAGCACTCGCCGCGTCGGGTGTTTCAATTTCTGACGACATATTTACGCAAGCTGTACTAGCGCTTAACGCGTCCCCGGCCCCTCAGGCCCCAACCCCAGCCCCTCAGGCCTCCAACATCCAGACCCCTCAGGTCTATAGCTCTCCCGCGTCTCCCGTTCCATCCGATATGGACTGCGCGTCGGTCTCATCCTCGCGCTCATCTCGCAGGAAGCGTACCGCTCCCGGGAGCGATTCAGACTCCGCCGCGTCCGAAGCTTCGTCGGTCGCCGCCACCTTAACCGGCTCTCCTGAGCCCGCCTTCCAATTAGTTACCAAACGCTCCAAGAAGCGTTCGAAAAAAGCCGCGGTGTCTTCAACACCCGAGCCAACCCCGGTGTCTTCTACACCCGCCCCCGCGCCGCTCATGTCACTCGAAGTGACCGCGTCTCCGTCGGTCCCATCGAAGCCAGCGACGCGCTGCGCTCCCGTCCCGCCGAAACCTCAGCTCCCTCCGCCCGTCTTCCTGCGTGAAAAAACGCGCTGGACCGCGGTTTCTAACTTGTGCAAAGAGCACAAAATTAATTACTTAAAAGCCGCCAACGCTGGCGATACAATCAAAATCCAAGTAGCGACCGTCGACGACTTCCGCGCGCTTACCAGGTTGCTCGGGTTAAATCAAATCGCGTACCACACCTACGCCCTCCCGGAGGAGCGTAAGATCCGCGCAGTACTACGGGGCGTCCCGTTCGAGCTCGCGAATGAAGAAATCCTCGAGGACCTTAAGTCCCAGGGTTTCCCGGCCGAAGCAGTGCACAAGATGCACTCTAACCGCGGTAGGCGCTTTCCGTTAGCTTTAGTTATCTTGTCGAATACTCCCAACTCGAGTGAGATCTTTAGAGAGGCTCGCACAATTTGCGGACTCTCAAATATCTCTGTTGAGCGTCCCAACCCCCGCGGTCACCCTGGGCAGTGCCACCGCTGCCAGCTCTACGGCCACGCAGCGGCTAACTGCTCAGCTCCCCCCAGGTGCGTTAAGTGCCTGGATCCACATTTTACGAAGGAGTGCACTTGCACTCCCGAATCCACTTCCCCCGCTGCCTGTGTGCTGTGCGGCCAGTCTGGTCACACAGCTAACTACAGGGGCTGCCCGCGTGCTCCGCGATCCACCGCCAAGAGGGTCGCGCCTAAACCGGCGCCGCCGCTCACTCCCGCTAACTTCCCGCCGCTGCGCAACCGGGGTCCCCCGGAAGCAAAGCCCGTTCAGCCGACGCCTACTCCGGCTCTGTCTTGGAGGCAGCGTCCGGCCGTTCCGCCTGCACCTTCCCGACCCATCCCAGCTCCCGTAGCTTCCGTAGGGCCGCGTCCTTCTCCGTCATCCGCACCTCAGTCGTCGTTGGCTGAGGACATGAAGACCGTGTTCGACGTTATTCAAAACGTCGATATTAACGAAATTTCCGTGCTCGCACGCAAACTGCGAGCCGCCCGCTCTCCTCAAGAGCGTTTATTTGCTTTAGCCGAGCATCACTCGCTCCTAAGTTCGTTGTAAATTCTTTTATAAATTCGTAAATAATAAATTATAATGTCTAGACCCGCGAATCCCGCGTCCAGTCGTATTAAACCCAAGGGCTTATCCCTAGTATCTTTTAACGCTCGTAGCCTTAATACCAACCTTCCCGAGATTAAACTGTTCCTTCAGAACAAAGAACCTGACTTATTCCTTCTCCAGGAGACATGGCTTACTCCAAACCGCTCCAGGGGATTCGCTATACCTAAGTACGCGTTTATTCGTAACGATAGGCCCAACTCTGATGGTTTCGGCGGCACCGCTATATATTACAAAAGAGGCTTCCACTGCTGTCCTCTCCCTACCCCTCCTCTCCTCAACATGGAAGCCACTGTGTGTAGATTGGCTATGACTGGTCATCCGACCATCATCATAGCTTCAATCTACATACCTAGTGGTACCAGACCAATCCGCAGCGACCTCGAGGCCATTCTCGCCCTCGGCCATTCAGTCATTATGTTCGGAGACTTTAACTCCAAACATACTGACTGGACGTGCCTATCGACTAACACCAGCGGTATCGCTCTCCTCGACATCACTAACTCCCTTGACCTAGACGTCATATCCCCCATCACTCCCACTCACTATCCCAACAACCCGTCCTACTCTCCTGACATCCTCGACTTTGCAATTATCAAGCGAATCAATCTTGATCTAAGGTCTATCGAACCGCTCGATGACCTAGGCTCCGAGCATCGCCCCGTTTCCCCCGTGCTAGGACCGCCGAACGATAACGTCTCATCTCCTAAGACCTTTACCAACTGGAAAGGTTTTAAAAATACGTTAGTTTCAGCCTTAGAGGCTCCGAACTCTCCACTCGCGATCTCTCCCGAACAATTAGATAGCCCGGATAAAATCGATTCATTAGTAAATTCTCTCACTGATGCTATCAACTCAGCCATCAGTGACAACGAAAAGGTTGCTAAGCAAGGCAAATCCACGCTTCCCTTAGCCGTTAGCAATCTTATTAAAGCTAAAAACGCGGCTCTCCGGAGAGCCAAGAAATATCCCACGCCCGCCTATAGAACAGCTGCGAATCAGCTTCAGCGTAAAGTTAGGTCTTGCCTCGCGGAACTCCGAGACGCTCAGATGAACGATCTCATGGCGAATATCTCTCCGTCCCACCAAGCGTACTATAGCATGGCCCGAGCCTTACGCGTAGACACCGTCTCTCACGTTCCTCCTCTCACTCGTCCCGATGGCACTACTGCCTTCGAAGTCAAAGAGAAAGCGGAATGCTTCGCCGACAGCATTGCCGCACAATGCTCGCCCAGCACGCAACCTGCTGATCCCTCACACATCCAGGCGGTGGAGGACGAAGTCCTTCGCAGAGACTCTCTCCCCATCACCGCCGACCCTGTCACAGTCTCTAATGACGAAATCTTGCTTCTCATTAGAAATCAAAAGTCCAAAAAGGCTCCGGGTGCGGATGGAATTTCCAACCACGCACTTAAGCACCTACCTCAACAGATGCTTACCTTGTTAGCTATCATTTTCAATGCCTGCTTCGACCATAGCTACTTTCCAAAAGCTTGGAAAGAAGCGACAGTCATAGGCATTCCCAAGCCGGGCAAACCTCTGAACGTCCCGGCTAATCACAGACCCATCAGCCTCCTCAAGGCAATGTCTAAACTTCTCGAGAGAGTCACACTCTCTCGAATGCGGAACCATCTGTTTCCAACGGATGGCGATCCTCTCATTATTCCCCATCAGTTCGGCTTTCGCGCTAAACACTCCTGCCCTCAGCAAGTCCACCGAATCGTCGAGTATATACTTGATGGTTTCTATCCGCGTCGTTATAAAACAGTCGCGGTTTTCTTTGACGTAGCCAAGGCTTTCGATAAAGTCTGGCACAGCGGTCTCGTTTATAAACTCTACAAGATAGGCTTACCGGATCGCCTAGTCAGGTTAATAGCGTCGTTTCTCAAAGACCGTACGTTTCGATTTAAACACGAAGGCACGCTTTCTGCACCTCGTCCCATAAAGGCTGGAGTCCCTCAAGGCTCAGTCCTCGCCCCTCTGCTGTACACCGTGTACACCAACGACATTCCCATCCCGCCGAAAGGCGTCGAACTCGCCCTCTTTGCTGACGACACCGCACTCTATACCAAAGGCCACAGTGTTCGGCACCTTGTAACCAGACTCCAAAAGGCCGTAAACGCCCTTGGTGTATGGTTTCAAAAATGGCGCATCGATGTGAACCCTGAAAAGAGTTCTGCGATGCGCTTCGACCACAAACGCCGTCGTCCCGATGGCGATCCCCACGTTCGAATGTTAGGCATTCCCATCCCCTGGAAGCGCAGTACTACATACTTAGGCGTCACATTAGATCCGACGCTTTCTTTCAAGCCACACGTCGAAAGAGTTTCGAAACTCGCTCGTCACTATTTAGGCCGCCTAAATAGCATGTTAGGTAGAAAAAGTAAAATGTCCTTCAGAAACAAACGTACACTTTACAAGGTCTGCGTTAGACCCGTCATGACGTATGCCTCGCCAATCTTTGCCCACGCCAAACCCTCCCTCCTGCACAAACTGCAGGTAGTTCAAAACCTCTTTTGCCGCCGGGCCACAAACGCACCGTGGTACGTGCGTAACGCGGACTTGCATAGAGATCTTGAACTGCCTACAGTACAACAACATCTCAAAACACTTCTGAAGCGTTTTTCAAACGCTCCGAAACCCATCCCAATCCTCTAGTTCGTGATTCAGTCTCATATACTACTCCTGTGTTAGACTCGAAGTTCAAAGTCGCTAGGCCTAGAAATGCGCAAGCGTACTCATCCACCAGACTGTCACGCGATCTCGAGGCCCTTCTGGCCGCAAATTCTAATTCTAACGTAAATTCTAATTCTAACGTAAATCCTAATTCTAACGTAAATGCGAATTAACTCAATTTTATTTTGCAATTTTTTAATTTTTGTTTTAATTATTGATTTTCATTTTGAGCACCTTCAGTGCTATGTATTTACCTTCAGTGCTTTGAGCACCTTCAGTGCTATGTAATCCCAGCGGGTGACCCCTTCTGGGCCCCGCTAGCGCGGCCTCTTTCTCCAATTGGCCGTCGCTCAGATGAAGGCTGAGTGGCAAAAATGCACGAGCCGACAGGGGGTTTTTTAGTGGGTATGGTCCTGGTAGGCCCCGGGACGAGTCCCACATAACTCTGGAATCGCGCCAGAGTATGCGTCAGGGCATTTTTATCCTCCTGCCCTTCCCGCGGAGGGGAACAAAAAAAAAAAAAAAACCCCCCCACACACGTATCAATAACAATTCTATTGGAAAATTGAATAAACGTTACATTTGTGTCCTTTCTGTTTTCTTGTATTCTCTACGATGTACAGCAATTAACTCAGGCACTTAGTATACCCAAATCTTCCAATCACAACAAATAAATGTTTAATGTTTTTAATAAACCAACCAGCTTGCGTGTTTCCTACCCAACTAAATCGACGTCGGGATTTTCGCAAACATACTGTAAAAAGTTGTAGAATGATTGCAAAATTTTTTTTGTGTGTGAGTTGTGTTTTGCAATAGTTGGACTGTTCGCTATGATTATACTACGACATATACAATAAGGAAACTAAGGTAGGGACCGCAGATAAGGGCCCACGTTCCTACATATTTTAGTGATTTAAAAAATTTTGTTGTTGCGATTGTGTTAATTTTTATATAGTTACTAACGTACAGTCGGCCGCATAAGTCGCTTTACAGAATCAAAAGTGCAAAACAACTCAACACCCAACAAACTATAAGCCTTTGTCGTTACAAGGGCGCAAAATTAATTTAACTTACAAACGTTCGTTATAAGCATAAAACAACTTATTCATAAGTTGCTAAAAGCTTTCAATCCAAAAGCCGAACTTTTGATTCTGTTAACTGACTTATGTGGCCGACTGTACAAATATTTTTTTTCTTTCTGCTCCGTGCATCTATGCTATTCATCCTAAGGCCAGAGTGAATAGAACTAGCTTATAATAT
The DNA here is from genome assembly GCA_923062675.1 of Marasmarcha lunaedactyla. Taxonomy (NCBI): domain Eukaryota; kingdom Metazoa; phylum Arthropoda; class Insecta; order Lepidoptera; family Pterophoridae; genus Marasmarcha; species Marasmarcha lunaedactyla. The sequence continues at coordinate 7,803,297 of OV281344.1, forward strand.
CTGACTTTTGATGTACTCACAGACTAAAACCATTTATAAGAGTTATATAGGAAAAACCAGCCTTTTCTCGTTGGATGTATTTATCCTATTTTACAAGCCAATTAAAACATAAAACCCAGATGTGGAAATGTTTACAGTAGCAAAGTAGACATTTTGTGCAGACAGGGGTTAATTGAGATGAAATTTAAGATGAATGTTGATAGCTAATTTCTAATACTTACTTATAATTATTTTTATTGAAGATTATAAAAGTTTATTTGAAACATATGATTAGAAATTATAAATAAAACCGTCAAAGATCATATAAAAATACGACAAAGCTCTTATACTCGTAGCTGCTTCAAGGTGTAAGTATGTATCAACAAAATCATATTTTGTATCATCGGCAAACAGCAGGTATAACTTAAATAAATCGGAATTACGACGGCGCTGTACTAGAATTACAAAGAAACCAAAAAATCAAACCATACCGAACTATTAAAAGTAAAAAGTAACTATAATCTTAAAATAAAAAGAAAACGAAACTAGGTCTCCAGAAAAAGCCATTCAAACTTTCTCAAGAACTAATTACTTTCGAGCACTGCATGGTTGCAATACAAAAACTGTTTGTTAACTTTTACCGCAGTGCCTTTCCTTGTAATTAAAGCTTAACTGACTCAGTAGTGAAGCACTGTGGGCTCATAAAGTAGTCAAGTTGGAGAATAAACGATTTCTCTAAAATGGCCGTATTTAAGCTCTGGGAGTCATTCAGCAATAAAGTATCTATTTTATTTTAATTTTAAATGTTTTGGGAAACTTACGGCTTTTACGACAGTGACGTTAAGAAATAATAAAATTAAAAAAGGCCAATCACAGGTGTCCACGCGTAGTCATATTTCGTTTAAAATATACAAGCTATGTACGTTACATGGGTGCTTACGTACATATGTATTCAGTTGAAGAAAATATTGTTATAAGTACAATGTTTTTAAAGATTTTATGCTAGTGAAAAAAAGATCAATATTGAAGACGCGCATTGAATAAATTAAATGAACGGCTCTAATTGTAATTCATACCTAACAAATGAGGACAATCAATGCTGCATTGGAAGACTTTGATTAGCAATACGATGTCTGCCATCTCCCTACGTTTGTGAAGGGGTAAGAAGTGAAATGCCTTGCACCTTGCTTCATAACCCTGGCAGAACCTCCGACGAAGGAACTATTTTTGGATACCTTCGATCCTTGATTCCAACTTGTGACGCATATTCCAGGTGTCTGCGCACGAATGTACCTAAACAATGTATTCATGTGACTTACGGCGTTTCATATTATGTTCCTATTATTTCCATGGAGCTTCTGTTAGTATAATGCCTTTAGAACCATAATCCTACAACAAATCTAAAATAAAACTCGCTACTTTAATGAGATGCATATAATACATTTCTGAATATTGGTAGTAGAGTTTTTTTGTTCAGACCTCGTCTGGGGCGATACTACAGTCCTTATTTTGACCGCCGTGATAATCATATTTACGTGGTTGTGTTCTGGATAAAGGGAAGGAACATACAGTACAGTTACTGGAACAAAGGCCATTCCAGTTGAAGCAACGGTAACGCATCATTAGTCATTACAATAACCTCATTCTTTATTACATATTCAGACAAATTAAAACCTACCACTAGTGATGTCAATGGTACCAGATGCCTCATACCATTAGGTACGAGGGGCGGCGTACGGTTTGCCGACTTTCAAAATAGTAAAACAAAAAAATACTTATTAGCTCATATACTCAAAGCATGAGTAAATTCTAATCAAAACTTATTAAGCAGTTAAGCACCCTTGACCTTTCTACAAAATGGATCAAAGTTTCATAATGATTTCCTCGATTATTAAGCATAATATATTAGTGTAACCCACGGTTTCACGCGAATTTGCCACGGCCGAGCGCTTTGATTGCATGGGTCGTAGGTTCCCTTCCCGCCCTAGTTGTTCACGTTATAACATGATAAGCTTCCATTATTAATTTGTAGATTTATTTTTAATACTTTTTACCGATTAGCTTTTGGAGAAAGTTGTGGTATGGACAAATCCGTCAAACTGGTATTGCTTTACTGTGAACATAAAAAGACAAGTCGGTTTTAAACTACGAGTAGAATTCACATCTGACGTCATATTTCAAATAAGTAGCGCCTGAAGAAATCAGTTTACGTCTGAGTAAAATGATTTCTCCAGGCGCTCCTGAGTATAAATTTTATTTAGCGAATTTATACTTTATCTAAACTTCATATAAGTCTAGACTTGCTAAGCAAAATCTATAATTAGGATTGGCTTATGTAACCATTTTGAGTGCTAATTGAATTAAATTCGTACGAAAATGAAGATGTGAACTGTGTACACAGTTAATCAGAATATTTTTACGTAAAAATCTTCTCATAACAGAACTTACAAAATCCTTTGAACCAAATAATCAAGGCATTTCGCGTTAGATATAAATGCATAATATCGCATCCAACCCAACGAATAATCAATACCTATTAAATGGTTGTATTACATATCGGCAACAATGGCAATGCTATTAAAGGCTTTGTTACTGAAAATTGTTTTACGGTGCCCCAATTATGGCGATACCAATTAGTGAATATGAATATTATACTTGATTCTGTCTACAATTTTGGGGCATCTCAAAGCAAATATAAATTGGATAGCCAATCTTATATTACGCATTTCGAGCAGATTTATACGTATATTCATTAGGTAACCTATGTTTATCAGGATATTCTGTTCCTAAGCTATTATTTATATTCGCAAAACATTTATATACTTACTTTAATTTTCATACTTCCTGTTAACCCTTAGAATCCCGTAAAAACCAATCCATTAGGTAAATTACTTGACGCAGTCGAGACGGTCGGAACGCACAAAGCTATAAAATTTTAACAGCCAGCGTTTGACTGACTTCGATATTTAAGAAGCTTTATAACTGAACTTTATGTTAATCAGAGGTTACATAAATAATCTTTACTCTTGTAGTTGAATGTTAAAACTAGACCCAAAAATAAATTTGAATTATAAGTCAATAAGTTAGGATGGTTATAATTATTCAGTCTACTAGATTTGACTTGAACATTCTTGAATAACATGGCAACATTGTAGTGCCTCTTCAACCACTGAAGGTTGGCCACCGGCTTCTAATATTTAATTTTGTTTGTCACGCGGTGAAACAGTTCTGTGGCTTAAGTTATCTTGGTGCACTCTCGTATGGACAGACGTAGCACGTAGTCATACTGCGCTTCAAAGCTGAAATAATTTATGTTATTTGCAAATGCATTTATGAAACAAACATACTCTATACCTTAAACTCTCATTACAGCCTTTGATAATAAAAAAAAAACGATTCAGTTAACAAGTTCCGTGTCAGTTCCATGAAAAATAATTGTACAACCTAATTGAGATACCTTTTTACCTGACACACTGCTTGCCAATAAATGAAACAGCGTGAAACCTTATTCGTTATTCAGGATAGCCACCAGCTGTTCCTTAAGAAACTAAAGTGTCTTTTCTGCCTCCGAACCTAACGTAAAACAAAAGCCAAACGTAACGAGAAAACATTTTATCTAAATCTTAGCAGGTAGTAGGTGATATTATAGAATCTTATATTTACAAAATCTCAGCTGATATTAATTGACATTTTGAGTATTTTACATTACGAGATTATTATAGTTGATTCGAAAAAAAAATTTTGGTAGTATTTTAGTTAACAAGAATACTTAAAATATAATTTGTAAAAACTAAACCCCAGTGACGGCAAAGATCACAAATACTTTCAACCGATTTTCTTCAATCATCAAAAACCAAAAAACCGCATCAAAATTCATCCTTTCTATGGACGATACGATGCCACAGACATATCACACAGGTGCACACAGTGACCTTATAATATTTCGCTATTTACGTAGGGGCTAAACATAAAAATTATTATTTGGTATAGGTAATAACATGATTTAGACATCGCTACAATATATATTACACTTTGTCTAACTAAGAGAAGCTGTGTTATTTTAGATAGATAATAGACCTCTTTGAATATAATATACTTTTAGTTGTAATTAAAATATTCAAATGATTATCATCTTATTCAATACTACATACTAACGACATTTTCAATTATATGAAAGTAGGCATGGTACTGAGCCACCTACAAAGCGTCAAGGTCTAGTCGCAAAACTTTCAACCGTATGCTGAACAATTCTGTTGATCTGTTGAAAACTCTGAAACTGAAAACATTCCATGGCCTCATAACTTTAGGCCAGAGCCGTAAAATTGGACGCCATCAATCGGCTCCGATTAAACAGTACGACGTTACGCATCCATCAATTTCTTAGAAGCAGAATTTATTGGCTTATAGAGGGTGGTGCTGGCTGGTGAATAATGAAATTTCTATGACAGATTGCATTAAAAATCTTGTCATATGTCTGGTTTCTGTATGTTTTTGTAGGAAAATGTAGCATCAGGGCACTGCGTGTATTTTGTGGTTAATTTGTGTGCTATGAGCCTTTTAATTGTCGCGTATACCTATTACAATACGATCAATCTTTATAAATTTTTTGAAACTACTATTTCATCCTGTTTTGGTATGGAGGTAGTAGCCTTGCCTTTCATGCCAGAGGTCCTGGGTTCGAATCCTGGTAGGAGCAGATATTTTATCATATTTGCGTTCTAGTCATGGATGTGTATATATATTTAGGTATAAAGTTTATTTCTAATATTCATATAAAAAAATATGTAAGTGTGTTTATATACTTCTTAAGTTTATTTATCCGTTATCTAGTATCCATAACACAAGTTCTTAATGATACTTAATTTGGGCTAGATAATGTGGTGTGTTAGTCAGAAATATTTATTATTATTATTATTTATTATCAATAGTATCATCATTTTCATCATAATAAAATTCGTCAAAAATACTCGGATTACGAAAATACTAGAAAGTAATATCCTTTGCTTTGCTTGAGACTGGTAATGCAAAAAAAATCTAAAGTCTCATGTTATAAAAATGGAATTTGAACAAATTATGAATGTAAGTACCAAACATGTACTCCATACTGGCGTAAACTGTACATACTAGATATAAAGCATCTCTATACACAGTAATTCTGAACTTTAGACAGCTAAAATGCTTAGTCTATGCATGCATTTTTGAACTTCGATTCTGTTGTTGTTTGTTCATTTGCATATATAATTATAATAAATATTTATAATAATGTGATTACACCACATTATCTAGCCGAAGTTAAGTATCTTTAAGAACTTGTGCTATGGATACTAGATAACGGATAAACAAACTTAAGAAATATATAAACACACATATATATTTTTTTATGTATAAATATTAGAAATAAACTTAAATAAACGTACATACACATCCATGACTAGCAAGCAAATATAATAAAATATCTGCCCCTACCAGGATTCGAACCCGGGACCTCTGGCATGGATGGCTAGTTTACTTACCTCCACACCAAATTATTGTTGACCGGATAAGGAATAGGCTTTGCCATTCCAAACATAATATTCCTTATAAAAATCAGCAATGGAGCTATAATAATTTTTTATCACTATGCACTTATTTATTACAGTAGGATTTTGATTCTGTCCTTGGAATCATCAAGGTCTACGATCTATGCGTACCTAAATAGTAAAAAATAATGCTGCAAATTAGCGAAATACCTACCAATTTGCAAATGATTTCTGGTAAAACAAACTGTACATATACTTATAAGGTTATTTTACAAAATAAGTATCATTTATGTAAAACGTTTGTAAAAACTTTTTTATTTCAATTTGTATTTTAAAAATAAACTATCGTAATATCATATCATCTTTAAGTGTGATCTTATTATTTATCCCGTAATAAATTCTATAAAGTCATATTTTTAGACCCTCTTGCATAAAATTGTATTCAGCAAAACTCCGTGGAACGTGTTTCGTGAAATGGATCGTATTATTTAGCCCAGTAGCGTCTGTAAGTCTGTGTACGCTAGCATAGTCGCAGGGCGCATGCGCGAGTTCACTAGTGTTGGGACGGTAGATGGGTTAAACTAAGGGCACATTTAAGTCTGTTGCAATGGTTAACGTTTTGGCTTAAAGTCATGTAATGATTTAAGTTTTATTTTAGTAAGATACTGACAGACCAGTGAAAGTTTTTATTTTAAGAAATCAAACTAATATTGAAGAGAGCTAAGATAGGAAAGTCTAACATTGTAATTACTTAACAAAAATTATTCATGTTCCATCTAAAGTTTTTTTTTAAATAATGATAACCTCAATACTCGTCTACAATATTATACCTACTCCATTCTTAACATGGGATAGATAAACGTATTCTCTATTAAGATAAATATTTCACAGGGAAAGGTTTGGAGAGGGTTGTCTCCAAAACTAAAGAATAGCCTTCACAACTACCCTTCTCTACCATTACCTTACTAGAAGAGCCAGCCCCTACTAGTAAGTAGGGGTAAAACAAGTATGATTTACCCTCACTAACCCTTACTTACCCTCCACCCCATCCCTACTAACAAGAAACCCCAGTCGTCAGTAAGGCTCGTAGGGCTGCGCTCGTCCGCAACCTACTATATTTTACCAAAACACTATTTTCTCCCAAAAATATGCCACAGGAATAGCGCGAGTGCATTTAGTGCTTCGGAGCCAAGCGATTTTAACACATGTTGCAAAACGGAATACGATTCAACATTGCTTGGCATAAGCCAGGATAGTCTGATATACAACAACCTGAATAAAGATGTTACGGTAAGTCAATACTTTATTATTGTCCTGTTTCAGGTTCTTTTCGTAAGTAAAGCTTTTAGATTTTGGACTTTATTGTAAAGGACTGCGGTTGTATTTTGCGGGATGCGATTTTGATGGGTTTGTTTATGATGTTTGATAACGAAGCTGGTTTTTTATTTGAGGAATAATCAATAATATTTTATTATGTGAAGTATAACTTAAAGGTATAACAATTAAAATATTTTATTGAATTAAAATATTATATTGGAGCTTAGGATGCTATCGTTAACAATATTTTAAGACATCGAAAAAACATCGATTGCTATACTTAAAATTAACCATGTATTTGAGATGAAATCATTAATCTTAGATTATGCTTTTTAAACTCATAGTTTTCTGTATTTTGATACCAATATTTATTAAAAAGACAACATTTAAAATCTTTTTACCATCAAGCCATAAAGTAATTAGACCCACATTATGAGCCATTAAATATATATCTAAAATTAGCTTTCACACAAATTATAGTGTAAAATGCAAATTAACACGAAACTTGCCCCTAAAACGTAGTTTAAAATGTCGCTTGAACATTACGCGTTGCGTGTTGATAATTTTATAGGTTCCGCAATGCTAGCCGCAATGTATGTGATTTGGCGAACTGAACCTTCGCGACCGCGAGGTCATCGTACTTATTGGATTAATCCGATTTTCTAGTGCTTTTGTTGGATTTCGAATAAACCGCCATTAGAATAAAACAGTCATTTTTATGCAACGGCCATCTTAAGAAACTTTTGCGATGTATTCTTGATGCTAAAAGCACCGCCACAAATATGAAGATTTATCTTGGCTAAAATAGGATATAAAATGACTGGTTTATTTTAGCGTAACAAGAAATTATGGTTTTGAAGGAAAGGTATTGCAAAAACAATTTATTTTATTTTATTTTATTTTATTCAGTTAACAGATAGTCATTATACATAGTCAAAACGAAATCACATGAGTTACACAGAGACCAGTAAAGTTTCTATGCAAAACATGCACGTAAACAAGAAGCACTAATACAAAAATTAACGGAATTACCTAGTAAACGCAAATATCTTTTTCAATTTTAGAAAGAGACATGATAGATGTCATTTTTATTACAACGGTACCTCTGTACTTTTTCACCTAAAACAAAACTTTTTGAACTTTGCTAAGCTAAGTTCACGATTGCTTTATTCATGTATTACTACTATAGGGTACGGGGAGACAAATAGAAATAACAAACCCATCCGATAAAGTATTTTTATTAAATTTAAAGATATTATCTCATTAATAAAGGGTATGAGATGGCATCGAAATATAGAAAAACCAATCTGTCATCATGTAACTTTTTAAATATAAAATATTCCAATTTGAAATTATTGTTTTTAGGCCCGTAAAAGAGATCAGACGCTGCAGTACCTGTCAAATAATCGTAATATATTTCTTATGTATACAGGGTGGAATTTTGCGATGCCACCTGTAAGGAAAGCACTCAAAATACTGGAGATAGCAAGTTTTACTCTAAGGAAACATTCCTTTATTTAAAAAAAGGAGAAAAACTGTTTTTTACAGTAAGCAAGCCACGCCCGGAAATCGAACCGGCTAAAATCCGAAAAACAACATCCTGTATTTTATGACGTCAATCAATAGAATTAAATCTCTCTAACAGACGTTGTGATTTAAATGAAATTCCTCAAAATTCAAAATATGTTATTTCATCATCGGTAAAAAAAATGTAGACTTGGTGAAAGTCTTCTTTTTCTTTATATTCATCAAGATTGCGTTAATACAACTTTAATTCTGATTTTAAGAGGTATTATGGATAGACTGAGAGGAAAAAAAGCCAGCGGAAAAAAACCTCTCGACACTCTTTTAAAAAAACTTTTATAAAATACTTGGAGTAGAAGGTATACAATTTGACGACGACATGAAAGAAAAGCTCACATGACATCTAATTGTGCGTGCCAATGAAATGCCGCAGCCAAGCTGTTTACATTGTATGCCCATTATTTTTCACAAACAGAAACAGAAATGACTGTGCGGATTTCAATCCCACGCCCTTTTGTCATCGAAATACTCTTTGATGTTATAGTAAGCTTTTTGCATAGCGTTTCCTTAATAATTTTCTTGAACACATTGAAGGACAGAGATTGAGCTGATTTTGGTATTTTATTGTAACAAAGTATTGACATTCCAATAAACAATTTGCTGCGTTTAGCCAGCCTTAATTTTAGAAACGCTTACTTATAAAGTAATCTTTGTCATGGTTATCTTTCTTTGTTTTAAATCTATTAATATTCTTGTGAATGTAAAAAATATTTTTATAATTATATTGTGATGCAAGAGTTAATATTCCAATTTCTTTAACCTTTTTTTTAGAGATTGTCTATTTCCCAATTTATAAATTCCTCGAATAGGTAGCCCTTTTCTCCAGAGTGAAGATCGTTTCGATATCTGTGGCATTTACCCACAGTAGGATCCCATAAGACATTAAACTATGAAAATAACTCAAATATACCATCCTGTATGCACATCAGTTAGTGAGCGAATTTTCTTCACCGCGAATGCTGCAGAACAAAATAAACCCGCCAGTTGTGAAATGTGGAACCCCCATTTAATTTTTGAATCTATGGTTATGTCGAGAAAAACAGTATTATCTACTAGGTTATCTATAGGTTCACCTAGTACCATTAAAATACAAGTTTGATTCGACTTGTTTTACATCAGGTGCCGAAAATTTTATACATTTTTTTTATTATGCTAGATTATTTACATTAACCCACTGCACAACACTAGAGAGAGCATTGTTTTTTTTTTCTTAACTAATGCATTCAATAACAAGCAGCATAACCTTTACTCAAAGTTGCGTCGGGTTATTTATGTTAATATTATCCTTTTATTATTGGAATTAGTTTACTTTTAGGGTTATATTTATCTTTGCACATATTTGTATATACAGAATGTTTATTAAAAGGTAATAATTGAGTCATGAGTCCAAAAACCTGTAAAAAGTCACGTTTCAAAAAAATTGTTTTCCGGCCAATAACGGCAGACGTTCCACGGTGTATTTGAGTAACCATTTCGATACCTGGATCAGTACTAATATCTCTCTCGGATGGCTTGCGTCAACGGAACACCTCAAACCTGTTGTGTTTTGTGTAGTGTACTGAGGTTCAATGACTTTATTTCTTCATAAGTACAAAACTTTTACGATTGACAAAAGTGACTAATACATCTGTTTCACTACATCTTCATCATCATAGCTTAAATGTATCTTTAACTTCAAATACAGATTTTTGCTGGATTGATTCCAGAGCGAGGAAAGATAATTTTAGAAGAAAAAATGCTTATAAAATTGAGGAAGGTTTTCTAAGAGTAAAACTTGCTATCTCCAGTATTTGGAGTATTTTTCCTCAAGGTGACATCGTAAAATTCCACCCTTTATTAATATTTTATTATTTAAAAATATAACGATATTTTCATTTTACATAATTATCTATGTCACAGATTTTTGTTAACTCTGCCACCCTGTCAACCCTTCGTTAGTTCTGTGCGTCCAAGCGTCTACGTGTGATGTTGATCGGTGCTCATTACATTCCATTTAGTATGTAGACGAAAAGGCATTGTGAATGTACAACAATTATTGTATTGACTGTTTAATTATTATTCTATAATTTATGTACACACAAAATATTAGAGATTACTAGTGAGATTATAAATCCCTAGAATAAAAAAAAATCTAATCTAAAAACAAAAAAACGAGATTGAAGAAATACTTGTACGGTGACTTAAAAAAAGGTAATTTTAAAGTCAAATAAGAAATTTCGTCCCGTTTACTCGAGGTTTCGGGTTAAACTATTATTTGAGGAATTAACAGAATTATTACCACGTTTTTGATTTTCGAGTTCCTTATTCATTGGCACCGATGCTAGCACCATGATCGTTCCAATCTTTTAACGATTGGATCAAACTGCCATATTGTTTTGGGTATTTCAATTTAAATGCTAAATTGTTCAATATAAATTTCGTTATTATTATAAATTATTATTATATTATATTTTATTTATTAATTATTAAAATATAAATTATTTTATTTTATTTGCAAATCATTGAAAATTTATAGCTAGGACTTATTACAGACAATATATTTACAATTATGAAAGCCAATTAAAAGTTTTCACTCACTGAAAATTATAGAAATAAAGGTCATCATGACGATATGACTTATGAAAATGTTGGATGGTTTTTAAATTATCTTAAAAGATATTTATAAAAAATCACATATCGTTTTTTTGTCGTACCTCAAATCACTGGTTGAATTAGGCTTCAAATTAGAATCTAACTAGGTTAGGTTAGATAAGATTGTATTACGTTTCATTTTAATTTTCCTAAAAATTTACCTAATATTATAAAATTACGGGTTCTACGCCTATAAGATAAGCATACACATAAAGAATGCGGCTTTGCATATATTACACTTAATATAGAAATTTGCTAGTCGAAAATGTAACTACGCAAATATAAATACGAATGATGATTAGTGTAAAAGGTTTACAACAGTTTTATATCAGACTTGTGTCTAAAAACTTAAGTGACAATCTTTATTACTTTTAAATATATTTATTTTATGCTCATAAGTAAATGAAAAATAAATTTGCTCGTCTTAAGTTTGTAACGACGATCCAGCGTGACACATTCAGGCCTTGATCGGTTGCAGTCTTATTGAGAATCTTAGTTCGCTCGCAGTTTAGTCGACAGTTACATATATTTTAAAAGTAAAATAAAATATTGTTCAGTTTTATAGTTTCAAACAGAAGTTACATTATTCGATAGTTTATTTATAAAACACAATACATATACAATACCGCCTCTTCTTAGAATTTTTGACGCAAGCTAAGGATATTTTATTTCTGGTAGTAAAGTTGTAATATTTCTTTAAAAGGCTTATCTTTGAGGATAAAACAAAGTCCCGAGAATAGAAACTGTCACGCGATCGTAAAAAGGATATTATTGGCAACATTTTTTGCAACACAACCTTTAAGTACACTAGCAGCTTTTGGCCAATAAATTCGTATTGGTATATTGTAGCAAACTACAAGCGATTGCCTCTCCAGAACTGCGATTATGAGTACGGTTTTTGCCATTTTCAGGTAGAAATAACGTCTATTTCAGAATCAATTGTTATCAATGATATAGGTTATCAATAGTTTATCGTAACGGTAGGATTGTCAAATAGTTTAAACCCGGACTAGGATAGAGTGTTTCACCCGAGTTAGATAATTTAATGAACTTACGGGATTCTTACCACGATTTTCGATTTTTATTTCGCGCGTTCGATATTTCGATGCTGTTGCAAGCACAATGATCGCGGAATGGCAGATGTAGATAGGTGGCGATGACAGTTAGAGGCAGATAAATCGATCTCCCCTCTTTTTCGTTCGTTTTGATCTGCTGATCACATTACTGTCGTTTTTGCAATACACGCTCACCGTATCACTGGGTTTTTGACCGGACACACCACGATTGTTGTTTTTTCATTTCATGAATGTCCTAACCACTGGGTTCCACGTACTAGATAATTTAAAATAATCGTCTGGCCAATGTAGGAGCTGCCACAGCTGCAGTCAATTTTATGAACACCCGGTGTCTCAAGCGGAGTGTGATCTTTCAGTGAGCGCAGACACTGATTGATTTTCTCATGAGGAGTGAAACCTTCTAGAAGGCGGGCCACTGGAAGTTGAGTTGTTTTTGAACCACATGAATAAACGGTTCTATTCCGATCCACCAAACACACAACATTACCCTACTGTGGGTCATTCCGGGTTTTGCCATGTCATTTTTTTGCACGATTTTAACGTAGGTGATCCAACTTATATTATTAGCGATCATTCTCTTCAAAAATTACTATTGAGTAACATTAATTTTTAATAGAGTTCGCAAATGTGAACACGGTTTATTAAGTTTCTTTCTTTTAGCTCGTGCGGTACCTAAATATCAAGCTTTTCATAAAGCTAGGTTTTTTCAAACGGGTAAAAAAGGTGCGTGGTCAATTTACAATGCTCCAGATGTGTCGTATCTATTATATGCTGCACATCCTTCAGTTTTTCTAGAAAGGCGTAGTTACCCCGAACAGGGCGACCAGGGTGAGTGTCATCTTTGTTAGCAAAATTTACGGATTCAAAACGCTTTAACGAACTTTGTAATAATTTTTCTGACACTGCATTATGTCACAAATTTGTCGAAATAAAAGTTCACAATGTATCGAATTTCTTCTTTAGACTCGTTTTTTAATCGAACAGAAATACCATTGAAAAATGACAGAAAGCAGTTTTAATACAACCAAAGAGAGATTAATACGAAAAGAAGATTTCCACGACCTGTACGTATCCCACGGGCTAATAATTTTAGATTTACTTCAATGTTATGCTTATTTTGTAAAAATCTTACATTCTTGTAACTCACTCGCTTTCTTTTGACTTTATCTGGACCGAAAAATAGCTTACTATACTCATGAATACTCAAGCGTAAATAATAAAAAAAGAAGGTTTAATTGAAATACATGTTACGTTGATTAATGTTTTAATGCAGTGGCATTTGCTACAGATCATCTGATTTAAACGTAGAAATTTCTGTTTCCAAGTATCCAAAATCTTTGTGGTTTACCACTTAATCCCAACTCTGCATTCTAAAAGGTATTGTCGCTAAGCTCGCCTAAGTTATGATTAAACCTCGAGGTTGGATTTAACAAACACTCTCTGCTTTCAATAAAGATTTTGGAATGTTTGCAAATCGGATAACAAAATATCTGCCAAGCTTAGCTTAATCTCAAACCCTTTATTGGTTCTTTATCTTTCGATTATAAATCGATTTATTAAAAAAAAGGCTTTTATATATAAAATGCCGTGATAAAATAAAGACTGAAACATAATAGGTTTTTTCAATCGTAAATCAATTTTCATGCACATGTTCCAGTACTGTGAATCTGGATTTCAATTAAATTTACAATGTAAATTTTATAGACGATACAGTACGATTTCTTACAAGTACAACTTATAAACCACGAAAAAATCTAGATAGTTTTCACTCGTTTTTTTGACGTTAAATAAAGCATGACTACCGCCAGTTTGGAACATCCTTCTTCACGAAAGGAACTTCATGTGTATAAGTTTTTCAAAATAAATTTACAATGTCTCTTTATGTCTATACAAAATTACTCTTATCTGCTAGCATGGCATCCCCCAAGTATCCAAATGACGAACACGTTGAAACAGCACCTGTTCACGAGTTAACACGGGATTTTGCTCAATGTCAAAAAGCAAACAATCTAATCTCCCTTTTAATAATATTTTTGTAGGTGTAGTTTTAGGTCAGTCATAAATATTTCTTGAAATGCACAGTGAATTCAAAATGTAGGTAATATAAACATCTTTTTTTTTTTTTTTTGCTGCCGAGGCACCCTCGCGGGAGGGAGGTGGAAGATGCGTCATGCATACCCGCCCGCAGGTAAATTACTCTGCGGGGGGGTTATGTGGGACTCACCAGAATGGCACCTACCCACTAAAAACCACCTGTTGGCTGTAGTTATTACCGTTAGCCTTCATCGGAAGCGACACCCATCGGGAAGTTGGGCGCGCTGGCAGAGACCCGCTAGCGGGTCTTCCGCCTGTAGTGAAAGTTGCACTGAAGGTGCTCAAAGGGACATGAGTTGGTGGCCGTTCTGGGCAGCCTCCGGTGAAGCCGGGGCTGGGCAGAGGTCGGCCGAAGCATAATTTAGGGATCAATTCATTTAAATGAACCTACAATGAATTGAGAAGGGAACTATGCTCCGCCAGAGCTAGCAAACGCTCTGTCGGAGTACGTGAAGCCCTAAGTTTACGGGCTAAGACTGCGATTTCACTAACATCGACATTTTTTCTAGCGTCGCAGACGATACGCATATCGTCTGCTACGGAGGATTGAGGAGTGGGTTTGTATGGGCGAGGAGCCGGGATGGGATTCGATGCGGGGCGCTGCCTCCAGTTTTCTGGGGCAGGCCTAGACTGTGTAGGCTTTGCAGCCGGAGGAACCCGGCTACGCAGCGGCGGAAAGTTTTCTTGAGAAAGGCGCGGGGCCTGTTTGGGTGCCGCCCTTTTGAAATTGGAGCGCATACAACGGGGTGCACGACGGCAGCCCTTGTTATTTGCGGTGTGGCCGGACTGGCCACAAAGCACGCAATCGGGAGGAGAGGGAGTGTCAGGAGTGCGATTGCACTCCTTAGTGAAGTGCGGGACCAGGCACTTGACGCACCTGGGCGGTGCGCGGCAGTTGGCCGCCGCGTGCCCGTACAACTGGCACCGATGGCACTGGCCGGGATGACCGCGGCGATGAGGCGCCTCGATCGAGATCCCAGAGAGGCCGCATATAGTGCTAACCCCTTTGAGGATCTCCCTGGACTTGGGGACGTTGGCGAGAACCACCAAAGCGAGAGGGTGTTGTCTCCCGTACTTGCTGTGCATTTTATGCACCGCGAGTGCCGGGAAGCCTTGGGACTGCAGATCCTCCAGGATAGCCTCGTTCGATAATTCGAACGGGACTCCCCTGAGTACCGCTCTGATCTTACGCTCTTCTGACAGAGCATAAGTGTGATAAGCATATTGCTTATCAGTGAGGAGCTTTGTTAAAGCTCGAAAGTCGTCTATCGACGAGACTAAGATTTTAATAGATTCACCCGAGTTGGCTGCTCGGATGTAATGGATTTAGTGCTCATTGCACAATGTCGAGACCTCAGTCCATTTACCCTTTTCCCGAAGGAAGACGGGTGGTGGGACCTTGGCCTTGACAGAAGTTGGGGCCGGAGCGGGTGTTGAAGACACCGGGGCAGCTGGCGTTGAAGACGCCGCAGGGGGTGTAGGGACGGGCGTCGAGGGCGCCGGGTCTTGTTTTGAACGCTTCTTAGAGCGCTTCTTAACAAGCGTAAAGGAGGGAGACTCAGGGCCAGTAGGGGTGGCGTCCGAGGATGACTCGGTCGCGGGTGCGCGCTTGCGTCGCGGAGGGGCGTCTACTTCGCACTCCATGTCACTGGAGGAAGGGGACGCTGGAGAGCCTAAGACCAGAGGGGTCTGGGGGACTGGGGTGGCCTGAGGGGCCATTGAGGGAAATAACGCCATGATATGCGGGATGAGAGAGTCCAAGAAACGATACTTATCAGCATTTATAGACATTCCTTCAGCACCGGTACTATCAAGTAACTTCCTCATAAGCTCATGAGAGCTTAGAGAAGCCATTGCGGAGGGGTTGGAGAGGGACAATATATGAACCTAACAACGATGACTAACTTCCTAAAAACCACCCTACACGCAGGTTGAGGACGACGCGGATAACTTACTCGAACACGGAACTTGAAGTCCTGGAACGACGAAACCCCGTCGACGAAGCTCACGTTCCACGATGTACGGTTAAAACCCACTTTCCGCCGTGAAAACGGCGTTAGAAACTTATTAGAAGTACGGTTAACGAGCCACTGTCCGCCGTGAAAACGGCGTTAGAAACTTATTACGGTATACAACTATGAAATTATATATTACGACAACAACCAGTGAAATTTGGGTGCTCAATTAGCGCGGGGGCTAAAAGAGCGGGAAGGTGTCTGCGATCGACGTGCGCTCGAGAACGCACGCAGCCTGAGACTGTGAATATAAACATCAAGTACGCAAGCTTTGTATTCAAAGAGTTGCAATTTCAAACAAGAAGAAAACTGTGTCGAGGCTCGTGAGTGATTGGTCAGCTGGGAAATCAGAGGGCAATGATTGGACGAGTTTCTTCCGTTCTATGAGATCGAACTGTCCATGTCATACGCTCAAGTAAATAATCGCTTATTGGTTTCTGTATACAAGATGTGTTATGTAACAGTTATAACAATTCACATAAATAAAACATTGTTTTGATGCCGGAGTAGAAGGTTGTGAAACTTAGATTTTAAGTAATATCCCGTTCTGTATTACTGCTTCCGTTCTAATCAAGTTTAGTCTTGTAACGCTTAACTTAAAATGTCAACGTGTCAGCCCGTACTCAGATCTTAGATAAGAAAGCAAACGACGTTTTTCTTTGTATCTCGCTTCAGAAAACTCCCTGAGATGAAGCTTTTGCGCGCAGAAAGTTTATTAATAACTTGGATACGGTAACCAAGATAAAGATATCTTTAAAAAAAGACAAAAGAATCATGTTAATCATCATTGTATAAAGATAAAGGCGCTTGAAACCGTTTGGATTAAAAATGGTACAAATTGTTTTGAAAGTAGTGTACACGAGTACAGAAACATTCCCCTTTCTAGCGTCACTTTCCATTAGGCACGATAGCAAACAAAGCTAAGCCAATATTTACAAAAAAAACAGTGACAGATTACATATAGACAGGTTATCCGCTCTCAAAAATGGCAACGCAAATGCAAGGCATTTGCCGGCTATTTGACTCAGTTTTGTGCAACCTAGTGTCACGGCTAAACATCAAACAAAACTTATTCCCTATTCTGTATTTTTAATACCGTACAATGCCTTCTTGTGTGTTGAGACAGTGTACTAATCACACTGTTAATGTTAAAGATAGAATAAACGTTTCTTTTCATGCGTAAGTACTATTTTTTTTATTACTATCTTAACTATTTTTTTATTTTGTTATTTAAAATGTCGTTTTAAAATTGACATGGCTATTCGTCTCAACAAACTCGAAGTATGTGGGAGTAAAAGCTATAGAGTTTCGACAATTTACTTACTACGTCTCGTACGCTCACGACCAGTTAGTGCGAAGCAACGTCACGAAGTACATAGGTATCTCTTTCTTACAACAAGTGCACCGTATTATTCTTTCCTTCTCCCACAAATTATATTACTCTATATATCGGGTAGGTATCTATAGTTACGTTGACATCGTTTTTTGTGCGGTAATGTTTGGGTATGACTTGTCTATATGTAATATGTCATTGACGAAAAAATATTTTTTTTCAGCAACTCAAAGTTATTTTTCGGCATGCTTTATAGTGTCGTTAAAACGGTTCCGTGACAGTGAATGTCACAAAGTTGATTGACTTTTTCATGGGAATCGTCAATAGATTGCTTGAGAGGCCTTTCCGATTTAATTGTTAAAAATTAGAAAACTTCTTATTTTTAGGATGAATGAATTCTGCAAATCTTTTAAGATATCCCTGATTTGATTTGTGCCCAGTATAAATATGGTATATAGATCTGTCTTTAACAAACCTATAATCGCAATTATTCCTGGCGAGCTAAAACGACGGTTTGTAAAACGCTTCGAAAGAATGCTGAAAAATACAATGTTTTGTGTTTTCCATAAAACATGTGATCAATATTTGTACTTCTGTATAAGTTTTGTGATTGTGATGCTACCAAATTATAAAATGTCATCTTACAAAACGAAATATTATGTTTTTGTTTCTGAGAAACTGACACTAGCCACTTACACGGCCCACTGGCATAGCTCTGAGTTAGCTAGCATTAGATTAAACATTGCTTTGTATCTCTGTCAATTCAATAGAAATAGAAAGTGACAGAGGGAAAAACTAATTAACTAACAGGCTTGCTCAGACTGTAGCAGAGAAAATTTAATTTCTCTGTAATGAAATTTTGCGTGTATGCAATGTTTATTTGTGGGCTGAAATAATCTCTTTTATTTTGTACCAATACTATTATGAATACCACGAGCTTAAGGTCTCTTCATTGATAACACATACAGTTTCGCAAACGTCCTTAAAGTACGGCAAAAGAATGACTTTTTAAACATTTTCCTTGGTAAAAAGCTTGGATGCAATGTCATATTCTTGTTTCTACGTATTCAAATTCAAATTCAAATATTTATTTCTCAACATTGACAATTACTTGTTCTTATTGACGTCAAATAAAACATGATTCTACCACCAGTTCGAAAAAAACCTTCGTGAAGAAGAACTGGCAAGAAACTTCACGGGTATCTCTTAGAAGGTTCTACTAAACCGCTGTTTGCCTAAAACAAGTCTTACAAAGCTACTTACTTAATGTTACACAGTATCTACATCTTAGGTTTCCAACTTTGTGTAAAGAGACAATTTTAGATAAATGTTTTAAGCTAGTAAAACAGTTTAGTTAAATTTTCTCACTTACCAGCGAAAGAAGTTCTTTGCTTTAACCGAATTTCTTTATATCACTTTTTACACATTGCTTTAATTTTCTGGAAGCTAATTTAGTGTCAATTTGCGTGTGCGTATGTATGTAGCAAAGCGAAGACAAGTATCTCATATCTTACGCTTATTTTTCTATTACGTGTTTTCATTATTCCAGAATATAGTGGTTATTGCCACATTAAGCTGCCTTTATGTTTCTACTAGGGTTTCGGTTATTTGCAGTACTCAATTTTACTAGAATAATCATAAATATACAGGATGACTGGTAGGTCACTTTCGAAATTCGAGAACGTGATAGTTTGAGATCATACATGAAGAGAAAAAATATATTTAAAATTAATATTAATTAATTACTGAGTAAACTAATCCGAAAGTTAAAGAATTAAATACGCAACGCATGGTTACACTACCTACTTAGCATGGACGTACGCACTGCGCTATCAACACAGAATAGGTAGGTAGGGAGGTATATTCGGCTTCACGAACGGTCGACCACATTCGCTTCAAAATGGTTTGCGGGGTCTGTCGGCCCTTTCTTTCTCTATTTAACTAATACCTACTGGCTGGTCGACGCTTGCGCTTACACTAATTAGTGACTGGCGGGCGGTGGCGGCGGCGCGGCGGGGTGATAGATAGAATAGGTACCTAGCGGGTGGTGGCGTGCGTTGTGGCGGGCAAACTATTTTGTGCACGCCGCGATCCGCGTGCCAGGTCACGTGCCGCAGTTGACTCAGGCGTGGGGAAACTCTAGGGAACCAACACTTTATTTATTTATAGGGAATTATAGTGAAAAATTAAGTACCTACTTTTATTACATAATGATGACCAGAATCGAGTACAGAGTGCTTTCCTTCAATATCTCAAATTTGTCACCAGTCACCCTGTATAATTTCTAAACAGTTTATCAAGAATTGACTCCCCAGACTAGGATTACAATTGTTTATTCCTTTATAATCATATAACAAGAAAATATACTACTACTTAAAATATTGTAAAATAGCTCGATGGGGGATTTTATGTATTAGACAAATTTATTTATTTATTTATTTATTTAAGGCTTGCCAACATCTTAGACACTAGACACAATCAATTAATACATTTAAGTTCTTATACGCAAATAATTAAGATTAAGCTAATAATTAATATATACCCTTTAAAATTGACCATAATGGGTTAGGTTATGCCTGAAATGCCTAAAATGTCCCGAAGCACGTGTAAAGGCCCAACATGTAGGTCTCTGCCAAATCCGAAACAATCACTGGGTTGGCAAGGGTCAGGGAAACAAGTCATTAAGAGCTACAGAACAGCGGTTTATTGCCAATAACTTGCTAGTTTTTTCGGGGCCTGTATCGCACTTTAGGGTAGGATACTAAAAGTTTTTTGGCGCATTAAAACTATTTTAAGCTTATTTATTTAGTTTAATAGGATTGCATTTTAGTAAGTATTAAGATGCGCTACTTTTGGCGTTAAAAGACAAGTCGGTCCCGAGGAAAGTACTATACATATTCGTATGTGTCTAGCCATTTAGTCATATTTGCTTAGCTCGGTATGTCAATCTGGTAAATTTATCATTCATAGAATTTTGGTTAAAAAAGGAGGGACTTACAAAAATTAAAATGGAAGTTAGGGAAAAAGTAAACATGTATGAGGAATTGAAAATGGTAGTGGAAAACCGAACCGAATGGCGATTGCTCCACCAACAAGAGAACATCTCTTAAATTAAGAAGAAGATCGAATTCTACAGTTTACCTACATAATAAGCCTATTGCTGCAGCCTTTCCATGAGCACCTAATCTATTAGCATACTCCCAGCCACCTTCTTCAAGTAATCTTTTCATCATGCCGGAGGTCAATCATCAATACGCCTTCACTTTACTTACCTGTTTAAAATAACCGCGTTATATCACGCTTTCATAATTCTATGTTCTAAAGTTCAATATTTATGCATCAGTAAGTCTTTCCCTTAGAAGTTACTTTGGGGCACACATTCTGAAATTTATAATCATGTATGTTTCGATATGCCCTCGGAGCGTTGGAGCTTTGACGATTGCTTAACTTGAGTTGGAAAAGATAAGTGATTTTTGGTATTGGAAAGCTATTTATATCCAAAAGATTTTGCTTCTACCATGGGTTCAATTGACCATGTGAATTAAACACAGTTTATTATATAAGAAGTCTAGATATTATCACAAAATGTTCATTAACATTAAACAAAAAGTACGGGAATTTGCAGTAGAACTGATTATTTGACTTAAAAAAAAATGAAAACTGGAAGTGATAATTTTTTGTACAAGTGCAAATTTTTTTTACTGTAGAGAAAATATAAAGTAGAGATGTTCTTAGCAATGTGGCAGTCTTTATCAATGACGTCATTTTTTGAAGTGTGAAATTTAGTATTGAAAAAATTATATTGACTGAAAATTCAACATAGACAAGGGTTAAGATTGGTAAAAAATATGTAACAAGCAATCACATGTATGAATATCGAAGATATCAATATAATTTTTTGACCAATGGCTTATAATTTAATTTTTAAAAGAGTCACTGACATACAAAATGCTTTCAACAAACAACATCAACTTGACTGATTGTCTGCAAAATCTGTAACATTCGGCAGAAAAACAGGGAGTTGTTATCAGTAAAATAGTTTATAAAAAGTTTATAATGTATGAATTCTGATAAAACTTATAAATTTCTTGCGTCTGTTCTCTAGTCGGTCAAAGAAACATCGTATGGGTTGCAGGAGAACATAAACTATTCATAAAATCATTAATTTTAAGTTTATTTCAAAACATTATTATTTGTACTTTTGAATGTACAATGTTTCATGTTAAATCATTATTTAACTTCCACGTAATAAACATTAGACAAGCCTATTATACTTGCAGTCTGAACCGGAATTTTTTAAGTTATATTTATATATTTGAAAATGTTTCCAGCAAACCGAAGAATAAGGCGACCCACTCTTATTTTCTTCTTTAAGTTTTTATAACTTGGATCCACTTTTTTCATCATAATCCATTCCTATGTAATCTAATATTTTGTCATGTAATGTTATGCAATTTCATCTAAAATATGAGGTAAGAATTTAAAACAAAAATACATAAACTGAGGCCTTACTTCCCAGATCCCTCATTTTATTAACATTCTTATTTCACAAATTTAATCAAATCTTGAAAATACGAGTGAAAAAAAACATATTTTAGAAATTTCACTTACGGAACACACAAGACGGCGTTTTTGTAAGTGTTCTTATATTCAAAAGGTACATTTATATTCAACATTTATATTTTATGTTCAACGTAATTAATACTATTGCTAATGAACTGCATGTTCAGTCTGAAATGGGCTCAGTTCGCATTCTTATAAGATAAGCTTCAGTATTTTCTACTTTCCACCTTAAAATCATAAAATGTATGGGACAGCAGTCGCGCTACGAGACTAAAAGAAATTTCATTATATTTAGCTTTTTAGGGGAGCTCTATTACCTGCACTAATAAACATAAGTATAGATCATTTTTATTATATTAGGTCCTTATATATGAAATTGACGTTTTGTCGTACTGGCCACTTTGATCTGTATTATCTCCTTTTTGGTTAAGAATTCCAATTTCAAATGTATACAGCTATTTATTCACGCATTTGTGTTTCGAAAACCGTAATTCATTTGTTTTTTCCTCTTTTGGTTTATTCTTTGCGTCTCTTAGTTTACAAAATGGAAAACTTGAAATATCGCGTTATTTACGAGTCCGAGTTCTACCGTTGCAACAGTGCTGCGGAAACAGCTCGAAGTATTAATGCTATGTATGGCGGCGGTGTTGCAAAAGAAAATACGAATTGAAGGTTATTGTGGAAGCGGATCCATCGCAAACCTCATCCGAGTTAGCTGTAGGCTGCGGTGTTAGTGACAAAACTATTTTAATCCACTTGAAGCAAATTGGGAAGGTAAAAAGCTTGAGAGGTGGGTACCTCATGAATTGAGTGCAGCAAACCGACAAACGCGCGCCGACTGCTGCGGTACATTACTCAACCGGCACAATAATGAAAGGATTTTAAATTGAATCATTACCTGTGATGAAAAGTGGATCCTGTACGACAAGCGGAAACGCTCATCGCAACCCTGGCGAACCAGCCAAATCCTGCCTAAAGCAAAAATTTACTGAATAAAAGTTTGGTGGACTGCCGGTGTCGTTCACTACAGCTTTATTAAATCTGGCCAGACGATTACGAAAGAAGTCTATTTTTAGCAACGGTAAATTAGCAATGGTTTGCACCATGATGGAAAAACTAGCTGGTAAACTACCAAGGCTGGTCAATCGCTCTAGGCCACTGCTGCTCCAGGACAACGCTAGACCCCACACTGCACAACAGATGGCTACCGAATTAGAGGAGCTTCAATTGGAATGTCTAAGACATCCACCGTACTCTCCAGACCTTGCTCCAACAGATTACGATTTTTTTTAATTTGAATAACTTCTTGCAAGAGAAAAATAAATAACTCCGATGGGGCAGTCCAAAGCGCCTTTAAAGATTCTATTGATTCCCGTACGAATGATTTTTTTAGTAAAGGGGTCAATGAACTATCTATGAGATGGCAAAAGTGCATAGATAGCAATGGTACATACTTTGATTAAATAAATATATAATTTTTTTTTTCAACTTACTTTATGTTCCTCCCTTACAAAACACCAATTTCATATGTAATGACATAATATTGTAAAATCTTGTAATTATGCTGAAATTACAGACTGTATTTGGGTGAAATTTAGTACCCTGGTACAAAAAATTGGCTTTATCAATATAATTTTTTTTTATGTATAGATCGTAATCGTAAATGTAAAAGATAAGCTGTTATTCTCCATAAATTAGCCACCTAAGGCTGTGTTGTTCATACAATGTAATACAAAGTACAAATTAGCTTTACACGTAACACTCGCGTATTTTTGTCATGACATTAAAAGCTTAGTGTTTAATTCTTACACTGTGGATGATAGAAACTCCATAACAATTAATAGGATATAACTATAGGACGTTTACCTCTTCCCTGACACATGTGTAAAGATTCCTATACGTATGATTGTATTGTGATAGAAATGCTACATCATGCACGCGACTAGGGCAGCCTCAATACATATATTTTTATAATTACAATGTTTTTATGTTCAAAATATGTAGCTTTACGAAAAATCTAAACTGTTTTTGGTTCTACACTGCACTATCAACCATTAGTTGTTTGTGGGAAAGTACAAAAAAAAACAATGCATAAACAACAGAGAAACATTGCAATTCGGTATGTAAAATTTTAATTAAAATTTTTGAGGTTTATTGGGAAAACAATTTGAATAATTCTGATTTCTGGCTAGAATTTAATACTAAATCAATCAAAAAAATATCATATGATTATGTCACTTTTCTCACACTGTCGATTTATTATTATTTCATGAACTGAACAACTCTTCAATTGCCTATGGCTTCTCGATGAGAGATAATACATATTGCAAAAATTGTCATGACACATTCGTCACAAAAATTTGCCTACTTACTCATCCATCATATGTTTTTCATTATACCCGAGATACTTAAGGTTTTCATTGAATCGTAGAAATTGATAGTCTATTTACCAATTACGGCAACATGATTTTTTATTTTACTGGTTTCCCTTTGTAAAAGTATTTGTTAAAATATTGCTTCGGTTCAAATAGGTGTTAAAGGCGTGAGAAGCTTGAATTTGGATTTTAAGGCTGAAATTGTAATTTAACAGGACAGCATCGTGGTGCCTATCGTAGAAGCCGTGCTTCTTATACCGTAGGTCCAGGGTTTGAATCGTGGTAAGACATTTGCTTGGTTAATATTCTTAGTAATGGATATTTTATTATTATATCTGTATGTTTATCCTGGGCTACCCCGGAGTGGTACATACTCATGTATAACAGAGGTTGTGTCTTATTTTGGGCTATAAAGCCTAGGGGTTAGGTTAGCTCGTTAAATCTTCACTCCAAATTGTAGCCTGGGCTAAAGGAGGTGATCACTAATAAGATAAATATCTTAATAATGTGAAACAATTATTGATTTAGATTTATTTTATACCGCAGTAAACATTTTAGTTACTATTTTGCAGGCGCGTTATGTTATACAGTAAATGTATGCTATTCGGTTGTTTGAAGTACATTATGTAGATCTAATATATGTATGTTTCTTATCTTTATGATAGTACAACTTCCCTTTTAACCGCCGCCTTTTTGCCCTTCACCCTTTCAATGAGTTAATATTAACTCAAGGGTTTGTGTAACTTACAAGCAGAATTTATCTATCATATTACAAGCTTAAAGTTTTGTGTCTTGAATGTATGAAATGCATTAAAAAAAATTGACTTATAATGGGTTTACTACAAATTATAGAGCAAAGCAAAAATATCAATATTTTTTGTAATTCTAAATCATTAATTAGTTAATATTAGCAATGTATATTATCCAGAACTATCCTAGATTATAACTTAAACAGAACAATCCAACGGAATCAGCTGCTATGAGGGTGAAACACATGAAACTTGTATACAATGTATACAATGAATGAGTTGCCAATTAAAACGGACGTTTCTAAATGCACCACACAAAATCCGCATCACAATCGTTAACCACATTATAAATATGCTTCAGTAATCCAAAACTATGGCGTATTTCAATAGAGCATGCATGCAACTATGCGTCGAGCATTGGCGCTACGCCAAAGGCGGGTTAAAACAGAATGAGGGCACGGCAAAGCAGCGAACAACTACCACCGATTACCTCATTGTATTACCAGAGAAAAGGTTCGTGCTCTAATCGTTGGTCTTTGTGCAACGTTCCGCGAGTTTAGGAACTTTTTTTATGAATGGGGAAAAGGTGACCCCGACTCAGCGTTTTAGAGGTTGAGTGTGATGGTTAAATTGAGCCTTTGAAAAGATTTTTGACGTAGAGCGTTTTATGAGCGTGTTATCAAGTATTCATTTGCTTTTAAAAAGTTTTCTTCTTTAAGATTTGATAACTTGATAACCGTCGTTTCGGTGACTTATTACTTCGATATAAGATTACCATACACAACACGAGAGATGAGAAAAGCGTAAACTATTTTTTGCACCGGATGTAAGATGAGTATATCACTTTAAGCTCCCATCAACTGCATATGAAGCCATTGAACTTTAAGCCCTGATTGCTACTAGGTTGCCTGATTGCTTTTAGGTTTCGAATGTAGCTTAAAACAAGAGTATGTTCAATGTGGTAATGTGTTATTTCGATAAACCACAATTTATTGTTTCTTCACCATTTGATAGTTTCTATTGCTTGTACTTTATCAACTGAAGAAGCAATCATTTGCTAATAGTAAATGGATAATATAGTGCAGTTAAAAATATGTAAAGTGCTAAACAACCTTATTTTTTCTCAATTCTCTAAAATCTTGGCAAAACAACTGGAGGGTGAACTCTCGTAATACTATAAATCTTGAGGATAATGTTTTGCAATAAATTTTCGTCAGAGAGGGAGCGCCATCGTTCGTTGGAAATAAATTACTAGAAAGCCGCATCATTTTTGCAATATAAAGATGGCAACTTATTAAAATTGCGATGAAATAAAAAAGTGACGAATCAGTAATAAAAAAGAAAAGTGGTGATATTTTTTTTTTACATAAGTGGAATACAATTAGAATTTGGACTGTGCTTGTCCTCCATATCACAATCCGGACGAAAAGGGTTGATGAAGACAAGGACGTTGCAAAATAGACATACTTACATAATGCCACAAAAAATTGACTCTTCATAGAAATCACTCGGGTTAGTTGCCGATTCTGTATGAAGAATCCAAATTTTGTTTCATTTTTGCTATGTGGTGTCAATGATTAAGTTGCTCACAATTGACACCTAGATTCATGTGCCCTTTTTCCAAGTGCTAACAAAGTCACCCTGTATTTACGAACATAAGAACAAAAAGCAATATTTACTTATAAGTGTACGCAACGAATTATCAAATATCTAAATATAAGGAAAACATGGTGTTCGGAGCGAGATACATTCATAATCAAACTTTATAAGTAAGCCTTGTTAATGACACTGCACAAAGAGAAGAGTTTACTCTTCTAATAAGGAACAATTTATTTGCACGAGATATTGTAAAATTAAATTTGAATTGATGTATCTCGTGGACGGTTTGCACTGTGTATATATATATATATATATATATATGTTTATATTGTTTGCTATATATGTATGGACATAAGACGTGATGAAGAAGAAAATAACTGAATAAAAAAAAACAGAGAAGGCTAGCATACTATTAGCTTTCTTAGATCCATAAACTCATTCATAGGCCAATGTATACCGACATGGCACACCGTGTATGACAAAATTCCAGAGAAAAATATAAAGAAATTAAATAGTAAGCATTGCGTGCCTATTATACATTTTCTGAGTATTTTGATGACATACGTACTTGGGTATTATCTTCTGAATTACAGACTTAGCTAAGATTTTTTATAAATATGTAATGTGTCTGTTTGTTCGTTGAGGTCATCGTCAATCAATGTAGAAAGCGTCACTGTCTTACGGTAGCGTCGAGTGACGGGTCACTTACTTTGCTCTAAAATGATCGAGGAGACATCCCGCGGTTGAGCATGGGCGGAATAGAATTAAATCAAAATAATGGGGGTTGTGGTCGATGACAGACTCCACTCACACATAGACAGTCTATGTAAAAGAACACAGGCTGCATATATACAACTCACAAGAGCGGCAAAGGCAAGCTGGGGTTATCACCCCCAAGTTTTTCGGACCATATACATCGAAACAGTTGAGCCCATCATCCCGTACGCAGCCAGCATCTGGAAAACATCCGTCACTAAAATATGCGTTTGAAAGAAAATGAATAGTGTCTAAAGAGGTTTCGAACAAAAAATATGTTGAGCATACCGGTCAGTTTCATTAAACTCGGCACTGGTTCTGGCCCTTGATCTTCAAAATCAGAGAAGTTGTATTTTTGTACGAGGTAAAGAGGGGTTGCCCCTGTCCGCGGTAGCAGATAGAAAGGTCAAACAAAAAGTCTCTGCCAAAGATTTCTTACACTCTGGCTCCAGGCCTAGAGTTACGTGCAATTAGCGATTATAACATTCGTAATCCTGACAGCAAGATTGATAGCAAGGTTGGCGCCTCTCTATCTTTGTAGGATAGGGTCCGAAACTCAAGCTGCCGTCTTATTGCACAGTTTATCATGCCGAACTCCTGGCCATAAATAGGGCGAGTGAGAAAATCCTACGTCGTAAAGAAGCCTCACTTATGTTATATAGTTGCAGCATGGCGGCTCGCCAATCCATCACTAGCCTTCATTGTAAACATTCCCTAGCAATCAATACTAGGAACAATATGAGAACCTCAGCCACACAAAATAAATGTAAATTTATTTTGAGTAAAAGTTCATATTTGACTCACAGTGAGTGAAAGAGCAGATTAGTTGGCAAAGAGGCCGCACTGAAATCTAAAACCAAACCGCACTAAGATACGTACCCGACTTCATTCGAATTCTGCGAATGGAACACTAGGTACTAAAGCAGCGAAACGGCAAGTACAACAGAACTGTTATTTCCTGGCGAGGTGACAGCATATGGAATTGTCAGAAATTTGGAATGCTTGGGGGCACAAACTCAAGAACTGACAGGGCATGGTGGACTCTCTGGATACCTAAACAGGTTTGGGTGTAAGGAGAGTCCATCATGAATCTATGAACCTGATACAGTAGAATTAATTCTACAAATTATTTTAGAATACTCAGCGTACGCTCCAGACAGACTCGAAATAAAAAGTAGGAAGCACAGAATGTGCTGCATATAATGAAATGCAATGCAATGAAGAGGTGAATTTTTGAAATACTGCACAAAAATGGCCAGATTGTAATTAAAAGAAATACAGCTTAGGAAATATATATGTTTCAAAAATATTGACTATTATTTTAAAACATATACGAGTAGCATACAAGAAATAAAAAAATTTTTTAGTTATATTACCTTACAGAATTTAACTGTAATAGACACAAGATTGTCATGTAAATACAAATAATAGACCCCGATATCGGCAGAAAATTTAAAAATGACCGTTAAAATTAAGACCTCGCATTGTTATATAACATACCCCATAATTGATACGCACGTACTTGCGGTCACGCCGCTGTAGATTGAGTATCAATAAAAATATGCTTGAGGAGGGTGATGGCTAACTTCCGCATTTTGATCGTGGGCGGAGGTGCGTCGTTTGACAGGTTTTAATGTGTTTGTCTGTAGATTTATTTATTAACTTTATAAATAAAAAAAATGCCTTCGGTGTCTTTTGCCAGTTTTTCTTCACGAACGTCTTTCCGAACTTATAAAATAAAAGTCGTCCATATTGAAAAAAATTTTCTTGTAATGAAAAAAATATGTAACACGTTGCAAAAAAGAAATCGTTTTGGGTCTAGGATTGCGTGTACACGTAAACATACAACACTTTTACACTGTGAAACGTCATAGCAGCAAGTAAGCTTCAATTTTCTCTTCTTACATAATCGTTTCTGTATGAACTGTCAAAATATGAAACTAAAATGCTATCTTTACACGATCCCATAAATTGCACTATGAGTCAATTTTTATTCGCTATTTTGTAACAACTTCAAAATTCCAAGAAACGAAAGTACAATACATAGCTGCAACCTAACTAAAACCGCTACAGACACCGTCACTTTGCTTATATTTGTTTTACTCAGCACAATTTAGAGTTTACTAACCTTTTATGTTATGTTCTTAGAGACGGAACATTGAACTGAAAGAGTGATCCATTAAAGTATTAATTTGAATTATGTATTGGGAATGAACAGATTTCTGATATATTCTAAAGATACTTATAGCAAGAGTATATATTTATAAGAATAATTGAGTTGTGTTAAATAAAAAATGTTGAAAAGCGAGATTGTTGAAACGAATAAATTAATGCGTAAACTAAACGTTACTAAAATAACTGTTTTGCACTGTTTTACACAGTACGCACGAATTTGTTCACAATAAACGTTTAACCTGTGAGAGCAAAAAACAAAAACTATCAACAAAAAACTTGCCTTTTAGTTATTTCACGCACTGGTGCAACTTCTGAAAATTGTTTTCGACACTATGTCTATATTAAGTTTGTATCTGGCTCTACTACTTTGCGATTTAATTACCATAAAATATATTTTGACAAGGTACATACGTAATAATGACATTTAATATCCTAAATTTCAGTTTGATGAGTACAGTAAATTATTTTACTAACACATCTCAGTTATGAAGCCTTCTATTAAATTAGGTGACTACATATTTTATCGAACTGTCATATTGAACATTTATTAAAATATTGATTACAACCTAAGATAAATTTAATATTCAATAATTAAATTAACATCGTCTAGTATGTCAAGAAGTGCAACGTATATTTAATGGCAGTTGTTGGAGAGTTCTCGGGTCAACGAAAGTAAGTTCATCAGTAACTTTCTATGTTCTTAGCAGTTTAAGTTAGCAAAGATTAAATTTTAAACGAACGATCAGAGGGTAAATTTGGAATTCGTCGTCAAATTGTATACCTTGTATACCAAGTATTTCAAAGATTCATCATTCATATTTAAAAGATTTCCGTATAAAAAAGTGCCGAGGGGTTTTTATTTCCGCCAGCTTTTTTTTAGTCAACCATAATACTTTTTAAAAGCCGAGGTTAGGGTGTATTTACGCGATCCCGACGAAGATGAAGAAAAAGAAGGCTTTCTTTAAGCGTAACATTTTTACAAATGGTGAAATAAAATATTTTGGGTTTGAATTCAACTTCTAATTTTATTTGAAATACTCGTTAGATAAAGTCGATCCATAACACAAGCTCTGCTTACTTTGGGGCCATACAGTTGGTGTGTTTGTCTGGGGATTTATTTATTTATTAAAGTAGGTGTATATAATTTTAGTTCGGTTGTGATGATTATATATTCTCTAGCATAAGCGTCACTTGGACCTCAGGATTTACTCTAGATGAAAACTATAAGCATTTCGATCTACACACGAACTTTTGTATGGGCCTATTTATTTATTGAATTATTTGTATACAGAAGATTATAACGAACGCAGTAAACAAAGTACCGGTGCAGTTTTTTTAAATTAATCTCTCCCAACTGTACTGAACAGACTTTTTCAAAATATTTTCTTGCCATTTCTATACTTACTAAAGAAATTAAGACGTTAAAAAGCACATATAGTAAACATAGACAATATTTGGTAGATGGATAGAAACATACATATTGATAGTTATTTTCAGCTCTCGTTCACCTTATTATTGCACTTAACTTATCAATATTTTTGAATCCATGTTTATTTATAGTACGACAATTCTTTTATACGGTTTTGAATTGTACCAATCCGTTACTTGACTCTCTAACGGAGATTCCGTCAGTACTGTTACCAATGTAACGGGATAATCCTAGTTCCTATTGAATTCTGTCTTGTATCCCTTATAGGAGGCAGTATGCCCTAAGCTTACTGGATTGTTAGGTAACCATGGCAACCTTTGTACGGTGCAGGAAACCATGCGTACTAAGCTCTGGATTTCACGATGCCCTTTCGAAAGGGGCGAAAGCAAATCAAGTCATGTTAAAGTTGTCCTTTATATTAACTTTGAATTAAAACTTTATATTTGGTATCGAACAAAATAGAAAGCCATAAAATCATAATGCTTTTTATAATAAAACTGTTTTGATACAAAAAAAGAACTACTGCCTTGCTTTAATTATGATAAAATAATTAATATACAGAAATAATAGATGCTGTACATAATTTTATCTATATTCATCACACGACCAAAGGTCAAGCTAGGGTTTAATCTAGAAAATTTCTAATGGAAGGCAGCACTACAACCAACTACACTACGAGGCTGTCAAAGAATATCAGAATTCTACATCCTGTAAGCTTATTATATAACTTTCTACAGCAAATATCGGGCGATATTTGCGCTTCAATCGCAAATTTAAAAAAAAACTGTAAGACTTACTAGCGTTAGAAATGCAAAAGCAAATGTTTTTTTTTATTGAAAAAGGATTAGACGTTTTTTTCTATCTCACCTGATGGAAAGTGACGATGAAGACGAAGGTGTTACACGTCTATCCACGAGATACCTATTCACTCGACGTTTGAAAGAACTAGAACTTTGACTTCCACCGATAATTGCCCGACAAGTGCTATCCCTGCGTAATACCGCCGGCCATTTATCTTAAAACTTGCCAGCTTTAATATTAAAACGTGTTCAAATAGAACCATTAATTTCCTGACCCTTAAGTAGCTATCCTTTATCCGATCAATGGATCCCAAATTGTTTATTAACATCTATTGCATAATATTTACGTAGCTGTGACGTCATAAAAATGGCTTCCGACCGCATACTTCGTGAAAGCTAGATTCTTTAACCGCGACAAGAAAAATATTTTGTTAGGCAAAGCAAACAATAATATTAAGGATGTTTCAAAATGGTGTCCATTAACCATAAAATGCATTCTTTACAGTTTATACTAATTGCTAATACATATGTAATAAATAGCTCGTGAGTTAATCCATTTTAAGTTTAATCAACTTCTTATCTGAAAAAAGATAATTTTTCCCAGAGTAAACTCATGCTGTAACTTTTCTCGTGTAGTTTTTATGTTGGTGAAATTGACATTTAATGTTATACAAATATTTAAAGTTTGATTATTTTAAATTTAAAGACTCGCCGAAAAACACGTTAAAACAAAAGAAATTTTACTACTACTAAACATAATTAGAAACTTTATAAA
Source organism: Marasmarcha lunaedactyla (assembly GCA_923062675.1). Classification (NCBI taxonomy): domain Eukaryota; kingdom Metazoa; phylum Arthropoda; class Insecta; order Lepidoptera; family Pterophoridae; genus Marasmarcha; species Marasmarcha lunaedactyla. The sequence continues at coordinate 7,836,066 of OV281344.1, forward strand.
TGAAAATCTTTATAAAACATATGTAAGTAAGATAAAAATTGTAAGTACAAAATTTTTTGTTTTGCAAAATCCAAACCTTTTGTTTAACCAGTTTCACTTTTACACAGTTGATTAATTAATGTTATCTATTCACTGCCTTAATGGTAAAATTTTACTATTTATTGCACGGAAAGTATCCTCGGGATCCCTTATTCCGTGCCACCCACTCCTTGGTACGGGTTTATGACAACCGTTCATTAGTGACGTCAGTTTGTAGTCGGTAATTATTACAAGCAAACGAAACTTTGGTATTTGGTACATCAATCTTGTATGATTATGCGTTTTATGATTATGTCTTTTGTAAACAATGGCTGAAGTTGTGGGTGTTCTTGGCTATACAAAGGCTGCATAGATTGATTACTTAAAAGTTACGACGTTGCGATGCTTTACTTTTTAGTCGTTTATTCTTTTGTTTTTGCAGATAGTTTGTAAAAATCTTATAGGTTATGTCTACATATACAAGGTATGTTTGTAGGTAAGTTCGGATATATTTATTGTGGGTTAATTTCCGGTATGAACTAATATTACGTTTACCTTTGCAATGTGCACTTGGTCATCTTGAATATATAAGTAGTTAACTAATTAAAGTAATGGACGCATAATATCCTGTGGGAGACAAACGTTTTTGCAATACACGGAATATTAAAAAATACTATTGAAAATTAATTCAATTAAGTACACAGATTAACGATTAATAAAATCCTGGAATCTTCAAAAATAATATAGGCATCTCAACAGTTTCAAAAATTATTATGCGTGAAGATAACAAAAAAAGCACGAGCCCGAAATTACAGTTTTATTATCAGTAGCATTTGAATTCAACATTTTGAACGTGAATCATTATTTTTTTCTTTTGGCCACCCTATTACCACAAAGAGGTTTTTGGCGTGTGTTGCGACACTTTCTTGGTAACGGTTTCATGGAAAATAGCTATACTGATATGTAATTTCTTAAGAAAGGGGACCTTTATGGACACTTCTACTTCAACTGCACTTTTATAGTAATAACTATTAAAGATATATTTATGTTTTATAGTAGGTACTGCAAATAATTGCTTTATATTTTTCAGAATGCAAATGGAGATTTGTTTGGTATATATATTACAAGAAGTCCTTCTAGCGTAATGGCGATTCAGTCACGCCGCCGCAGCAGCTGTTGACGACTGGTGTGCTAAAAGAACATATGGGAAATCTTATCTTCTTAGGTCTTTTAGTTTAAAATGAAAATCCAGTAGATTTACTTTAAGAGCATTATGCACGTAGAGTTTATAACTGGCTAGCCTAAAGACATAATTGTAATTCGACTATACTATTCTACTATCTAATTTATATAACGATGAACTTTCGTAGTGATAATAAATCTATGTTACATTTTTCAAATAATGTATATATCTTCACAACACATGTACACAAAACTAACACACACTTTTATTCACAATACGGTTCAGTGAATGGTCATTTTAATGTAGTTAGCAACCTGCCGGTAGTCGGAAATTGCTTGATTCCACTCCGGGCCCGCCGCAAACATTGATCTGATATCGTTAACAAAGATGAAATTCGGTTTTAGTTAGTATCAACAATTCGATTAGACCGAAAAATCGTTTGAAACATTTATTTCATGGGTAATAATAATTTTTCCATGCCATTTCATCATTTAAATAAGGAATTTGTTTGTTCGTTAATTAATTTTTGTCTCCTCGCTGATGATTGTAAACTCTGAATTAACTGAATTGGTTTTAGTAATTTTCTATCGTTAGCGAGTTACATTATCCTAAAGTAACATTGACTATATTTTTATTTCTTCTGTTGCGTGTATTATTCTGTGTGTTCTGTTTTCTGTATGAAAGGTACTCTAATCCTTTTCAGCAATTTTCGGTACGGCAAACCTTGTATGGGTGACCGCCAGTGGATTAAATACTTAGCGTTTCCGTGCTTCAGCGGGCACGTTAAGTCGGCGGTTTTAGCTGTTGTCGCAAGATAACAGTCATTAACCCACGTCAAAGGAGTGAAGATAGAGTTCCCACAGACATCAGCGGTTACCATTCCCTCACACGATACGAAGAAGAATCCTTTTCTGGTCAACCTTTATACAAAGATTCATGCATCGAATGCGTGGTTTAGGCGTGACAGCATAAAAAGCAAACTAACCAAACAAAAAATATTTTTTTTGCATTGTTAATATTAGTAATGTTATTATCATTTTGTCATACAGATAAAATAAAGAAATATGATTACATGACACGTATACCTCCTTACCTGCCGACCTGTAGCATCCGCAAATGACAGACTGTGTCACCAAGGTCAAAAATTGTGTACAATGTCAACGAGCAGCCTGGCTTTAGCTACTGTACACAAAACTAATGCGTAGTGACCTTAAACAGACACTGGAAGTCACCTTTTTTTTAAATATAGTTCTTAATAAAACCTTTTCCATTCTGCAACTTAATATTAAATATTGTAGTATTATAATATATTTTAAACTGTATTTTACATGTAAATATAACGAAACCATCACAAATTTTGACAAAATCTTGTATTTTGTGTGACAAGTTAAACTGATTTGTATTAATTTCTTAACATTTATATATTGTACTTATTAACTGAATTATGGCCGAAAAATGCTCAAAAGTCGAAAGTTACTAAAAAGTCAGAAAAAGTCATACTTCTAAACAAAAAATCTGATAACATACATGGGGTTGATTTGAGATCCCCAAAGTGTGTTCTAATACTGGACCACTGATTGAGTGTGTTTCCTGGGACACAATGTAGGTATATATACCCCAGATTTTTAGATCGTTTTTAATATAATATAATATATAAACAACATACATTTATCGATTCTTTTGCTTACTAAAATTGTCGATGTGAGTGCGGCAAAGAATACAGACTAATGAGATATAAAACAATTAAAAACTTCTGTATCTATTGAAAACTTTCTCGCGAATATTTGTTTAGGTACGGCTGGTATTCAAAGACAAGATAGTAAAGTGTTTTTGAGTATGAGGGAGTATTTTTAAATCTACTTTTTATCTTTTCATAATATTTATATTATGCATATTGAACAGACAATATATTAACTAAAAAAGGTTCATAAATATGTTATTGTGATGGAAAACCAAACAAACTAACCAGAAATTTTTTAATCATGCAGCGTCGCCTTAGTGCCACATGAAGGGCTTTCAAAATATTCAACTTGGTAAACCAACCGAAACTGTGTACTCGTCAACAGCCTTAGGGCATAATTTTGAAACATCAGCCTCGTTCGTTTTTCTCAGAGAGTTAGTGACTAACCGTCCGTTGCAGGTAATATAATATCGATATTAATTTACCTGTTTAAAAGAAGCTTTCATGACTTAACTTTATAATTTGCGCAATTTAAAGTTTGCGCAATGTAAATATTTTGACCTGATCTTTGTGTAGGTAAAGTTAGAATTCCATTCATTTTAAAGATAATAAAATACTAATTATCGCGTTGGATATGTATGAAACATTCAATTTAAAAATAATTCTTATTTATTCAAAAGAATAAATAAGTTAACATTATTCTTATAATGCTTCTTTTAATGCTGTATAACCACCAAAGCTGGGCGAGGAAGCTATTCGGTGTAGAAAAAAATTAATTTTGACGCCATATTGTATCATTGAGATATTATGTATTTCTTGCTCTCGAAGAAACAAGGAAGTCTGTTTCTTAAAATATAATATTAATGAAAGATTTACCTAGTTTTAGGCCAAAATTAAAAAGGTTCAATATAAATGCTCAAAAATAAAAACCTACATTTAACATACATTACGTACATTTTTGCGTAATAACACACTCATCTATAAAATCCAAAAATTTCTTATGTTTCTCTGAAGTTCGTCTCGAAACATGAATGGCCAATTTCTAATTTTGGCCAGTGACTGCGAGGGCAAATTATTTCACCCCTGACTTAAATGCCATGCTTTGCAACCGACACACGTTTCGGACAGCACTATGTTAGGAACGTAGTTAAATTTTCAGTAGCTTGCTTGGAATTTTGTAAGCCGTAGGAAATATTTAATGTCAAGGTAGTGCTCAAAAAGGGGGCTACTGTTTTCAATGTACAGTAGTAAGTTAATTTTAATTTGTAGTAAAAAAGAAAAAGAGTTATTTGAACTGGATATTTGTTTCTTTGTTTAAAACAAATTAATATAAACATATGAATGTTTAGCGTAAAAACTATGACGATAAACTCGAAAGTACTACATCAATTTATCCATCACTTACTCCTACAAGGTACGGGGTCCTGGGGACAAGAGTCTCATCGGCCTTAGATATTCAGACCTTGCGAGGCGATTGGTGAGTGAAACTTGTGACCCTCGGGCTGGCACCTACCTCGCACACCGAACTTATATTGCGATCCAGCGTGCTGATTCAGCACTGCCTGGTTACATTGCCTTCAGTTGATCCTTGTATATTTATCCTGAATATTATTACTTTTTATATTTATAAATTAAGTAGTGTAAATATTTAAAAAAATTTAGTCTTTTAATGGCGTTGTATATATTATAAATTAGTACAAGCTTTCATTTTTACATAATCCTCAAAGAGGGCTTTATTTAATCAACTCCCATAGAATTGATCCTGTAGCTGTCGAACGCTATGAAACTGCAGTCATAATTTTTAAGTTATTTTTATTTATTTATTAAGTTTATATAAAAACTTTTGAAGGTATTGGTGGTGTTTTTTATATTTGATAATATTTTTGTAACATTTATAAAAAAGGTATTTTCTGTGTCAATGTAGCATACTCGTAGTCAGACCAAAAAAGTTTGATCTTGGTCATTTTTGAAAGACAAAACTTAATTTTCCTGGCAATTTTATCAAATAAGAAAACAGAAGACCTCTGCTGGTTTGACTTACTTGACTTTGATAAGATCTTATACAGTATACATTTTCAAAAATATTCACCACAGTCTCTCAATTCGTTGGCAATACTATATCAATCTGCAACTACATATACTATAAATAATTTGTAAGTAAGTTAAAATCCCTGTTTATATAAACTGACTATATAAGACTACATTTATTATATAATACTAAATGTATTGAGCATGCAAAATATAATTATATACTGAAAAACTTTTTACACGTAAACTTGGGATAAAATCGATATCACCTCATAAATCAGAATATTCTAGACAATATAATATTTCTGCGAGTTTAAGGTTTATAGCTGGTACAGTTTTGGCTGTGAACCAAACCAAACAATATTTATAACTATATTTTATAAGTTTAAAAATAACTTCTTTCTAAACCGAAAATTTACTTGAAAGAGTGTGCACCTTGGTCTAGACCAGGGGTCGGCAACCTTTTGAGTCAGAAGAGTCAAAAACTACAAATAACAAAATTTTTAAGTTTTAAAAGAGCCAAAAGTATGTTTCAGAAATAAATAGTACTTGCAATAAATAAAGTTTTTTCACAACAAATTAGATAATATATAATATGGTATTATTCGATAATCACTTATTATTTAAGAAAAAAAAATTAGAACAAGTAAACATTTACGGACTAACGACAGCGACGACGCGTGGCATGGGGGTAATTGTAAAAATAAATATAATTTATGAAAGTGAAACAATACCAGCTAGGCCACTCAGAAAGTTTTGCAAATAAAGTTTTATATACGCTGGCGAATTATAATTTATTTTGAAAATTCGCTTATTTAATAGTAAAATTATAATTGTTCCAAATTTAAATGTCCCTTTAAATTTTTTTACCAGCATTGTGAAACTATTGTGTGTCATAGAAAAACGGAACAGCGTCAGGAAAATTTTCGTGCAATTTTTTACGACTTCAAGTCCAACTTGAAACCCGATGAATCGTTTAATCGACTTCAATTAGCTTTTACAAACAAAATGCCTTTTAAAACAACGATGTAACGCTGGTATAAAGAGTTTAAGTGCAATCGTTTAGAAGGACGAAGAAAGAAGTAATCGCTGTTACCGAAGAAAACGTGCTACAATAGAAAAGTTTGGTTTAAAAAACCAGCAAATGACATATGAGGAGATTAGTACAATCGCGGATTGCATCGGGATGTGTCATCATATTCTATACAACATCCTTTGCCAAAGGAGGATTGTTTCGCGCTGGGTACCCCATAACCTAAACGATGCTCAGAAGCAGGTGCGCGTGAAATGGTGCCATGTATGATTGTTAAATTCAAAGCTGGTTTTTCCCGCCATGTTTACGGTAACAGGAGATAAATCATGGATTTATCAAAAACATCTAAAAACAAAGAGCCTGTCAACAGTATGGCAGTTTCAAAACTAACCAAAGCCTACGAATGTGAAGCATTGTGATCACCAGCTTTTTGTCCTTAACGGGGTATTTAGTTATAATTCTCTTAAGCAACCAAAGTAGCATCAAAGGCATACCAGAATTTTTTGCTGCTGCGAGCAATAAGCACCCGAACACGGGCCTCCAAGGCCCGGTGCTCTATCTACTTCGACAACGCGCCCGCGCACTCCGCGATTAAGACGCGGGACTTCCTAAACACACTTCCTAAACTTTTGGGTCATCCGCCTTACAAAATTAAAAACCAGCTCAAGGGGATTCAGTTTTCATCGCTAGAAGATGCACTCACTATGTTCGAGAAGGCCGTTGAGGAAGTACCCGTAGCAGACTAGAAAATGTGCTTTAAAAATAGGTTCAGACGCATCAAACTTTGTATAGACGCTTCTTGAAAAGAAGTTCTAAGTTTTGTTCTTTGAAAAGATGTCATATAAAAAATAATACCCTATAGAAAAAAAAATTTTTCTTCCAAACTTTCTGAGTGTCCCACGTAAACATATAAATTGCTGCTTCCCACGTAGGCCGAGCGAACAAATACACTTTTATTACCTATTCTAATTTTTTAAGGTTTGCTAACATATATAATTCTATGCATTCAAAGTTGCATGTATTAAGAAATTACTACTACTTTTTGCATGTATTATAGCAAAAAGTACTTAAGCATTAAGAATTAGGTAAATTTTTTTACATTGTAAACTTTTGTATAACAGGCTAAAAATACTTAGTTTGATTTTCCTAGCTTTCTAGGAATAATACTTGTTATATCATATAAAATATAATATCGAAATTAACAACTATTATCATTATTAGTATTATCATCACATTAAGTATCAATAGTATATTCTTCTCAAAACATTATTCTCTGAACACGAAAACATTACGATAACAGGCGAAGTTTCAAAGAGATTATCCCCAAAACAAACTTCTAGCGAAGAAACACAAAGTTTTACCTGAGACGAATCTCTGATTATGCGATGCTTTGCCACGTTCGAACATTCATTAAGTTCTATATGTATCCCGGAAAATTTTTGATCTTAAATTCAAATAATAAATATCAATAGCAAAGCGTTGATTCAATCAAAAAAGCATAAGATGGATGACGTTCTTACATGACGTACTTAAACAATGGATCTGGTACTCAGACCAACTCAATATTTTTGAAACGGTTGAAACTCAATTATCTAATTAATCAAACTGAGTAAGAGACGGAATGATGCTACGACGATGTGCACAAACAACGCGGAATAAAGTGTATTCGTAATCGCTTCCTGTCGTATCGCCTCGATTATTTTTGCTTAGTGACAGTCGGATTGCGACTAAAGTTAATCAGGCGACGGAGACGCGATTTGTGAGGCCCGTGTGTACCTATCTTCCCCTTCTTTTATCAAAGTACTAAAGTTTGTTATCATTTTTTTTGACAAAATCTGATCAGTCGATTAATATTTTAAACAAGAGTTATTTTTGAAATTTTTAAATCTTGTTTCAAGTGTAAATTAAATGACCGTTTTTTCTCAGGTCCTGACTGAAAGTCAGCGGTAAATAGTGAAAGCACTACAGTTTTGTAAAACAGCTGATTGCAATCCGTATACGACATTTACGTAATTCATTCAAGTCCATTTAATTCATGATTTAAACTTTTTGGGTATTTATATTCAATATTATTATACTCAAAAATTAAGACTACTTTTATTTTGGGAGATAAATAAGCTATAATGTTTCATATAATCTAAACGAAATATTTGCTTATAATAAATGGTCATTTATAACTTGAATAATGGCCATATGTTTTTTTAAGAAATTGTTGTTTATCATAGATATTTACCAAGACAAGACTATATGTAGCAAGACTATCATATCAGAAACAAATTTAACAATTTACTATAAGTATACAACATAATACTTATAGTACATTTAAAAGTAATAACTAACAAGCATGGTATTGCTTTTAGCACTTTAGAGTAATTTAGGGTTATGTTAAATTCCAGTTTAATATACTATGATAATTGATATAATAATATGTAAACCCACAACGAAAATGAAAACTTTTGATACTGATAACGTGCCTACATCGTAGACTATCTTATCACCGTAGTAATCCACAACGTAGCGTTCCAAAAATTTAAATCTACCCGCCATAACTCGAAAATAATATAAAACTACTCAGCCACCGTTCTGTCCTCAATAGAAAGCACTGCATAATGGTTGGCACGAACTTCGACCAGACATTAGCCTATACGTCACAGGTTGCAAACGGTTTTTTATGGGAAAGCCACACGCTTTCGTCTTTTGGGCGCCGCGCACTGCGGCACCCAAACCACGCATGCGTAGTCACTTTGCCACGATTTTCAACTTTATTGTAAACGTGATAAAGACCATGAAAGTTCTGTTTCCATACCTTGTCACGCAAAGTTATTCATGTCCACAGAATAGTGGTCTTGATTGAAAAAATGCAGTCTCATTTTGTATTCATTCGATTTTTATGGCACTTTTGGAAATGTTGGGAACTTGTAAATGAAGGCGTGATTTTAAAAAAAGCTGTTTTTATACATGAATACTGAAAAACAGAGATCGTATTTCATTTGTGATAGTTATTGTTTATAGTTTCAACTGACACAGTAAATCGTTTTTATTCAAACAATAAAACATTCTATTTTGGATTATATGCCGCTTGAAATAAAATACTGAGGATAAATTCAAATTTTTTATGTTGTTTTAATATTGTAGGTAAATAAGAAACAAAGTACTGAAAATGCAGCTGTCCCGGGTTGTGGAGCTTACTTGATTGCGAGTTTTTGGTTCCTTTTTCATTTTTGGATTATGCCGACAGAAATCTTATAGTTAGGGCGATGATAATTAGTACACCTGCACTTGATAGTAGTGTGTTTAACGGTATTATAGTATGGTGAAGGACACCGAAGTTGGTTGTATTCATTTTTAGTGGCTTTCTTATCATTACTTTATCCTGGATACTGTAAAGTCCTTGAAGAATAACAGAGTTAAGATTTTACTAGTTTGTCGGCGTCGTAATCTTTGAGAGCTTTTAAGTGGTTGACCTCTGATTTCATCATTTTCGTTGACTATGGTGAATTATTCTGATTTTAGGCTACATCTAACAGGAATAGTACCAAGGTAGCTACCACAGAGTGAGGTGTAGTCCTTGTGATCACAATTACGCAAGACTTTAGTTTTACAAAGGAAAAGTAGTATAACTAGATACTACTTTTTTGGTCGTCAAGCTGGTCGTCAAGTTTCTCCACAGTTTCAGTTCGTTTCAGTTGACTTTTGTGAAAGTTCAGGATTCCTGGCGGACTTGATTGGTGATTAGCTCCTGGATACAATCGGCTTTGCTGCGATTATGATGAGTTATGTCTTTGTCACAGAGATACTGGTTATTGAACTTTGAGCTTTCTGCCGCTATGTACACGAATATCAACCCGTTAGTTCCTAGGAAAGGAAGGGATGGGATGAGAGCCTGTGAATTTTTATTGGGTACTATAGAGAGCTTATAAAAACCATAACTATCCTTAAAAACTATTGGAAAGAGGAAAACGTATTTGATTTATAGTATAGTAGAATCCCGATTTTATAATATCATAATATTCCTCTGAAATTTTCTAAGTCCTTATTATAAAATGTGTTCCCTACAATAAATGTTCTTAAGTTTGATTCTAATATACTAGCATAATATACTATACTAAATAGGATGGTGGGCGCTGGCCACACGAATAAAAACCTAACTTTGTTCTATTCTAATTAATTCCTGCAATATATCTTCTATATTTTTACAAATTACTTCAAGCAATTGAGTAAAGGAAACATGAGTACTGGAACTAGATATTAATATAACTCTAACCAACACAGTAGAAGGACTATATGTTTAGATATAAAAAGCGCTGTTCATTTGTAGACCCCCGATTAAACATGTGATTAGTAAGAAAACGGAAGAATATTTGTTCCTAAATCAGGGACGGCCGTGTTTTTCAAGTCTGTATATCAGGTTGACATTGACTTTGACAAGCTAGTGACGTTTCTTTCTTTGTTTGATTGTGGATTGGTTTTCTTTGTTTATTTGTAGAAATTATATCACAAAATAACTTTAATTGAATAACATTTCAAAAATTTATATTTCACCGACTATTTCTATAGATGAGGTTTTATGAAACGTACTCTATGTGGCAAACCTGACAATGTCATTGACAGATCTTTGTATGTGCCAGCAACTTTAGTGTAGCTGTAGTGAAATTAACGAAAACAGGGGTCGAAGAAATAATAACGGTTAAACAAACTTAATAAGAATAATTTATTATTTAATTCCAAGTATCAAATGTATTGGTTAGAGTTAAATAAAGCTCAGTACCAGCAAGTTCTTTCTCTGAACTTGCTTGAACAGAGTTACTGTATCTGTAAGCATCACTCTTTACAAAAAAAATTATGTTTTTTTTTTATTTTACATTGATTTTCTACTATTTGATCTAATACGTCACTATGCAAAGCAAATTTTTCAGGCATTAAATTTCAATGTCTTAAAGTAAACAGATGTCATTAGTCATTTGGTCACGATAACAAAGCACCTAACTTTGATGTAAGCTCACATTGTGCTCGATGTCGTTAAGTTTGACGTACTGTGGAAAAGATTTTTTTTTTTTTTTTTGCTGCCGAGGCACCCTCACGGGAGGGAGGTGGAAGATGCGTCATGCATACCCGCCCGCAGGTAAATTCCTCTGCGGGGGGGTTATGTGGGACTGACCAGAATGGCACCTACCCACTAAAAACCACCTGTTGGCTGTGGTAAGCGTATACCTTTAGCCTTCATCGGAAGCGACACCCGTCGGGAAGTTGGGCGCGCTGGCGGAGACCCGCTAGCGGGTCTTCCGCCTGTAGTGAAAGTTGCACTGAAGGTGCTCAACGGGACATGAGTTGGTGGCCGTTCTGGGCAGCCTCCGGTGAAGCCGGGGCTGGGCAGAGGTCGGCCGAAGCATGATTTAGGGATCAATTCATTTAAATGAACCTACAATGAATTGAGAAGGGAACTATGCTCCGCCAGAGCTAGCAAACGCTCTGTCGGAGTACGTGAAGCCCTAAGTTTACGGGCTAAGACTGCGATTTCACTAACATCGACATTTTTTATAGCGTCGCAGACGATACGCATATCGTCTGCTACGGAGGATTGAGGAGTGGGTTTGTATGGGCGAGGAGCCGGGATGGGATTCGATGTGGGGCGCTGCCTCCAGTTTTCTGGGGCAGGCCTGGGCTGTGCAGGCTTAGAAGCCGGAGGAACCCGGCTACGCAGCGGCGGAAAGTTTTCTTGAGAAAGGCGCGGGGCCTGTTTGGGCGCCGTCCTTTTGAAATTGGAGCGCATACAACGGGGTGCACGAGGGCAGCCCTTGTAATTTGCGGTGTGGCCGGACTGGCCACAAAGCACGCAATCGGGAGGAGAGGGAGTTTCAGGAGTGCGATTGCACTCCTTAGTGAAGTGCGGGACCAGGCACTTGACGCACCTGGGCTTTGCGCGGCAGTTGGCTGCCGCGTGCCCGTACAATTGGCACCGATGGCACTGGCCGGGATGACCGCGGCGATGAGGTGCCTCGATTGAGATCCCAGAGAGGCCGCAAATAGAGCTAACCCCTTTCAGGATCTCTCTGGACTTGGGGACGTTGGCGAGAATCACCAAAGCGAGAGGGTGTTGCCTCCCGTACTTGCTGTGCATTTTATGCACCGCGAGTGCCGGGAAGCCTTGGGACTGCAGATCCTCCAGGATGGCCTCGTTCGATAATTCGAACGGGATTCCCCTGAGTACCGCTCTGATCTTACGCTCTTCTGACAGAGCATAAGTGTGATAAGCATATTGCTTATCGGTGAGGAGCTTAGTCAAAGCTCGGAAACCGTCTATCGACGAGACAGTGATTTTAATAGATTCACCCGAGTTTACCGCTCGGGTGTAAAGGATCTTGTGCTCATTGCACAATGTCGAGACCTCAGTCCATTTACCCTTTTCCCGAAGGAAAACGGGTGGTGGGACCTTGGCCTTGACAGAAGTCGGGGCCGGAGCGGGTGTTGAAGGCACCGGGGCAGCTGGCGTTGAAGACGCCGCAGGGGGTGTAGGGACGGGCGCCGAGGGCGCCGGGTCTTGTTTCGAGCGCTTCTTAGAGCGCTTCTTAACAAGGGTGAAAGAGGGAGGCTCATCAGGGCCAGTTGGGGTGGCATCCGAGGATGACTCGGTCGCGGGTGCGCGCTTGCGGCGCGGAGGGGCGTTTTCTTCGCACTCCATGTCACTGGAGGAAGGGGACGCGGGAGGGCCTAAGACCTGAGGGGTCTGGGGGACTGGGGTGGCCTGAGGGGCCATTGGTGGAGTTAACGCCATGATATGCGGGATAAGAGAATCAAGGAAACGGAACTTGTCAGCATTTATATATATGCCTTCAGCACCGATACTATCAGCTAACTTCTTCCTAATCTCATCAGAGTTTAGGGAAGCCATTACGGAGGGGTTGGGGAGGGACAATATATGAACCTAACAACGATGACTAACTCCCTAAAACCACCCTACACGCAGTAGGGCGGTTGAGAACGACGCGGATAACTTAATCGAACACGGCACTTGAAGTCCTGGAACAACGAATTCCCGTCGACGAAGCTCACGTTCCACGAAGTACGGTTAACAAGCCACTATTCGCCGTGAAAACGGCGTTAGAAACTTATTAGAAGTACGGTTAACGAGCCACTGTCCGCCGTGAAAATGGCGTTAGAAACTTAATACGGTAAACAACTATGAAATTTGGGTGCTCAATTAGCGCGGGGGCTAAAAGAGCGGGAAGGCGTCTGCGATCGACGTGCGCTCGAGAACGCACGCAGACCGAGACTCGTGGAAAAGAATGGTAGTGTGTTGTTATATAGTCTGATAGGTCCGAGTTTGTAAGGTAAAGTTCCAGGTCTGTCATCTTGGTCAGAATCATTCAGAAATCATTACTAAGAGAATTCTGTAATAAATTTGCTGATTTAGATATACCTTTAAGTCTTGACTTTGCAACAAGCCTACTTTCGATTATAGCTTACCGATTTTCGAGAAGAGTGTGTTTGATTGTGTCATAATATTTTTTTAATTTTTTCTAACGGCGGTGGTTCACTTTGTGAGGTCGTGTGAATTCCAAGAACAGTTGGTTTGTGAATACTCTACACGTACCATTATCTATATTTATAGTAGAAGGTACACCATGATGGGTAGAATAACGTCAAAGAGCTTGTAGTATGCTAATGGCTGTACGGTTCCTATGATGGTATGCTTGACCATATTTGGTGAAAATGTCAATAAGGGTTATATATTTTTCACTCTGTACTGTGAAAAAATCCAAGTGTATAATCTCAAAACGCTTATAAATGATTGATTAATTTAGTGATATGGACCTTCATTTTAGGCCAGTCTAGTCGATATGTTGTTATCGGAGGTAATCTTTAACATTTTCTAACTCCCGTTCAATGATAATTGAATTGGTCGATAAACTTTTGAATTTACTAGTCAGATAGGAATAATTTTATACCTAACCTCTGGAAGGTTGATTAAATTAGCGGTCTCAGCTTTTGGATAAACATATTCCTTGACAGCATTTATAAGGTCTTCTTCTGAATTGGATTCTAATAAGTAAATATTGCTAAGCGTGGCAAATGTTTTAGTCACAGTTGGTCGTTTTTTTATGTCATTTACTTTGTGAAAGTAAAACTGTCGAATAAAAAAAATTGAGTGGTTCCTCAGTTAAAGGCATTTCGTAGATGGGATTTTAATTCCTGGTATGTCCTGTCTCGGTGGTAGAATTAAGTGGAGCAGTTATTGTTTCAGACGGATTGCCTAGCAACAAGTTAAGTTCTTCAATTTACTCAACTAGAAATAAAACGTCGTTGCTGTGAATTTCAAAACGTAGGATAACATCAGCATTTGTATTTGATTTTCTTTTTTTTAAATAACAGTAGAGTCATGTTCACTATGTCTAAGTCGCCATCTTGTAAGACGTGAATTTGGTTTTCTTAAATTCAGTCTTAAATCCAGTGCAATTATCACCAGTGATTTCTGGTTCAGTCAGAGATTTAAATTCCTAAGGTACGGTAATGTAAGGTAAGGTTTATTGCCCAGATTATAGCTAGAAGTGTTTTTTCAATGGTGCTATAATATTGGTGTTATTTCATTGAGAGTTTTCGATGCATAGCAGATTGGTTTGTCTTATCCTACAGAACCATGCGAGAGAGTAGCACCTATGGCAATTATGGTGTCGGCAGTCAAGTTATATTCTTTAATATAATCTGGATATTTTAAATTAGGGTGGTTGGTTACAAGTATTTTACATTTTTTTCAAAACTATTGAAATACTTAGCTTTAAGAATAATTTTTTAACCTTTCTGAGAAACTCAGTGAGATGTTTGGTATTGCGGGAAAAGTCTAGAATAAATTTTCAGTAATAGTAGAGAAGGCCTAAAAACTGTTTGTTACTTTTAACGGGGTACTTATTGATTGCGGAAATCTTATCGGGATTAGGTTTTACACCATCTTTGCTGATTACATGGCCAAGATTCTAGTTAGTTAGCTAGTTTCCAATTTTGAAAATTATGACTTATCCATCTGGATTTTGAAGTTGGATTCTCTAAGTCGCTGGAAGACCTTTTCAAGGATAATAATGTGTTCTTAGAGGATTGCCCAAAACACAATTATATCGTCTAAATTGACCAGGCATATCTCGCTGGAGATGGAGATTTTTTAAGTCCTATGTTTTGACAAGTCATGCCCGGTTATCATTTTTATAAGCGGTAAAACTCTCGGGGTAAAACGTTGTACTCCACACATACGCTGAGGGGCTTGGTTCGGTTGAAACGAATTATAGCTGGGAGGCATACGAAAAACATTAGGTGGTGATGAAGCAAACATGTGCTGATTGTTGCTTAGCATCCGTTTAGCAGGAACTGGTTCAGGAAGTTTTAAAGGTTGCGGTGTTAGTCGTATAGTGCGCTGTCCCGTAGGACTGGCCAACTGGACGGTACCTAGGTACCGGCATCGGTGGGTGCACTCGTGGTGCAGCGATTTGTTGCGGTATTGCGTATCCGACCATAGGTTGACTCTAAGGGAGTTCAATGCGTTGTTACAAGTACATAATGTTTAATTCTTCCTGAACAGACTCTAACGTTTTTTATATAGTTTACAGCGAATGTACGGTCCCAATAGTTCGTTTAAGCTACGAACGTCAATTTCTTATTTAAGTCACGTTTCGCTTCAATAGTTATCGGTATAGTTTCATGTAAAGTCACATACGTCATTAAAGCACTAAACAAAGTCTGACAAAAGTAAAATTCCTCAGTTGTCCTTATTACCTTGCAAGGATAGTGATAAAGCATTGTATAACGCGGTTTCATCATGCTGATCCAAAAAATTATTAATCAAGACAGTTTTAATATCTAACTAAATTTCAGGTATTGCATTTGAGATAATAAGACACACAGCACTATTCTTATAAAACGGGCAAGAATGTTAGGATTTCCATCGAACCACTAAAAATCGTATCAGGGTCATGTGCAATTTCTAACTTATATAAATGGTCTAAATATAAATCAAGGTCTTAAGTAAAGTATCTATTATTATCAACGAAAGGCTCAGATACCCTGAACTAAAGGCTTGTGAAAGAGAAAAAAAAATAGTAACTATCAGGAGGAAAGGAATCAACACGAATAATTCAAGTGTACTTACATACAACACTTGTTCCGCTCGCTCTCCGTAAATCGATTGTCACATTCTCCTTCTGGCTGCCACTGGTCCGTTCGGTTTGACACCCTCCTAGTACCCTGCGCGATGTGGTTATCGAAGTAAAATATCCTAATCTCGCGAAACTAAATATTATAATATGGAATATTCTACCGACTGCCCCAAACGTATTTGGCACAGGCGGAGGATAGAAAAAAAAAACAAAATTACTTTAAATTAAATTTTAACATAAAAGAATATAAACGTATTAATTTATCGTAAATTTAGATATTGCCCTATTCGAAGTACAAATATGGTATACACAAATATACAAAATAATTTAAATTAACTACAATTTGGGATCGACGTCAAAGCTGCATTTGCACTTCCGAACTAGGTTGCTTGGTAGCTGGTGCGTCGGCAATTTTCCAGAACAACAACAACAAATGAAAAAATCTATCACTGTCGAAAACAGAGGCAGAAACTCGTATCTTAAAATGCTAATACAATGGTCCATATATTTTCATGTAAATGAGTGGCGACAAGGTCTAGAACAAGTCCTTGTATAGTATTTGATGGGTTTTCCATGTCGAGCGCCGATGGAATGTGATTTACACATGCGTTACCCTTAAGTGTGAGTCACTAAGTTATATTGTTACTATACCCCTAACGATATATTTTACTAATATGTCTGCTTTGGAAGATCGTTTGCAAGTATTTAAATAAGCTTTACATATAAATTAATAACATATTATGCTGAGAATAATTTAAAAAATTAGATGTTTCATTTTAGAGCTGAAATGCAAAACATTAAACTAAAAAGCTCGGTTTTAGCGATTTATTTAATTGGCATTTGTACAAATAATTATTCATTTTGTAGCAATGTTTAGAACCAGCATTATTTACAGACAAATGTTTGGATGAGTACCTATGAAATTAAAAAATATACTTATGTTAAATGTTTGTATTTTGTATAAGTCAAACTAAAGAATATATTTTGATATTGACGCTAATGGAAATTTGATGTTCAAATTTATGATAAGCCAGTGATAATAACAATGATTTCAGTTCCTAATTAGTTGATACAAGTAAATTGCATTTACCCAGAATCATTCCCAAAAATTGGTGGCTATGAAACCAGAGCTTTGGTGAAATGCTTTGTTTCTGGTTTTCGTGATTAAACTTGTGCGTGCTTCACGCATACAATTATTTCGTCATTTTAATTGTACCATGTAAGGAAACGGCTGAGAAATATATTTTAATTGATTTTTTTGGAACGCGGCTACAAGAGGAGGAAAGTACTTGAGTTTTGGTAGGAAGTTATAACGAGAGCAAGAATTTGAGCGTTGGAATTTATGCTAAAATGTAGGAGGTTGGTTGGAGTTTTAATATTAATGATCATCTAAGTTTATATAATGATTATTGTCAGTGGTATTAGTATTTTATGCGTAGATTTATAAAAAATATGGAATATAGCCACTTGAACTTGGCTCTGTAATGTGATTTAGTTCGGATTTCAATGATGTGGAATGTGTTACCTGTTTTATTAGGGAATATATGAAACAAAAGCTTTCACATGTAGAGTTTATTGTTGAATAGGCGTGAAAAACTCCTTAATTATAGTATAAACGCTTAAAATCTTATCAAATATTAACAAATACGAAGAAAGTTAGGTCGTTTTGAAATTTATCACATAAAATGTCCATATCACAATAAATTATTAAAAAAGAATTGTAACATTCCATAAAAGTGCCAAATTATAACTACGAAAATATGAACTTGGATTAAAATGCAGGCAAAGTTTAATGAGCTTTGCTATTATTTTCATATTAACCTGAATTCGTGGAATGCGTAATAAAATGGTTGATGATCGCTAATTTGAAATGAACACCATTTTTGAATGTCACATTAAAAATCATTCAGCCGATCATGTTGGTATATAATAACTTAAATTAAATTGTCCATATTATACCCAGTAGCTTGTGTTATGCAGAAAACCCGACTTAGAAACACAAAGCTTCTCATAAGTTTAAGCGAGAGACAGAAAGGAAAGTAAGAAGTTTCTTCTTCGTTGCGAACTATTATTTACTTAACGCAAATTTATTAATATAGTTGATAAAAACACCTACAAGTAATTCCTTAAAACAGACAATTTAGTTTCATATAAATTTCACTAATGAATTGTACACATTATTATTTGTGATGATATTTCTTTACTTTTCTATAGATAAATCATCAAATAATTTTGTTTAGGATATAATTTTTTATCTTAACAGACTTTTCGGCAACAGAAAACCTGATCGCTTAAGCCGATAAAAAGAAATCATATCGCTTGATTGCACAATTTCGGATACACGTATTCGTTTTGCAATAAAGGTAACTGCCATTTTGCTCAAAAAGAATCATAGTAAACAGTTTTTCGTTAAAAAACGACTTTTTGTAGGCACCAAGTCTGGTGTCACTATCTGTAGGACTTTTAGTCGTCGGGAGCCAATAACGGTTGTGGAATCAGTCAAGCTTACCATAGAAAAGCATGGTCTTGAAACTAAACCAACATGTAGGATTTCAGTTATAAATTTAAAATAAGTGAAAAAAAATAAGTGACCTTGACTTAATTACACAAGATTTAACATTTGCCTGTGTACTGAGACTCTTGTAAAATCTGCTTTTTTTTCCAATATTTTCTTTTATAAATTAATCGTGGTAATAAAAATGCCTACCTTTTTCCTTTATAATTATGTCCGTGAATACAGTATTGACTAGATAGATACAAAAAACATCGTAAGCCAGGATTAAAATACAGCCAAAGGGTGTAAAAAATCATAAAAAAACGCTACGAACGAAACTGCTAAATAATCAATTTTTACTACCCGCAATAAATGCGCTAATGACGTTTCTAAACATTTTTCAACTCAGAGCAATTTAGTCAAAGCTTTTGGGAGTGAGTCCAAGGGCTCGTTAAATATTTATCACGTTCAGTGGAGCAGGAAAACCGGTTTCCCTTCTTTCGACGTGCCTACAACTTAATACTGATAATGTAGCTGAGAAATAAGGGAGAGCTTTAGGGTAACAGATTCTCTTTTGCGTCCAGAATTTGAATTAGAAAACTCTGGTGGTAATAAAAATGTTTCTGTATAGTTAAAACATCAATACAAAATACTTTATTTTAAAACATGAATTGTTACAAAATGTATGTACTATGCAGTACTTATAGACAAATTTGAAGAGCAACTTCTTCATTCTGGGGAAGCTTATGTATATTCTGGAATTGCAAATATTTTTGAAAATTTCAGTCTTTAAAGCTGATTGAACATATTGTGACCATAAATGTTAAATAATCTTATTGGAAACTGAGAAATAACAAATAAATTTTATCTTTCATTAGATCAAAGATAAAACATTATCAAAACTTAGAAATCAATGTGACAACAACTTAGCTGCTGCTTTCTACATAATTATATTTCCGAGTCCAATAAATGAATAAAGTTTTGTTTTTTCTCGTCTTGTATAAGCTGGACTCGCTTCTTAAAGGTATAAAAATGACATTATTGGACAAAAAAAGTATATTATAATATAATAATAAAAAAATATTTACTCATAAAAACAATGGAATTTTTTACACATATAGTACAATGGATTTTCTTAATCCTAATTACAATATGCGCTTGAACTACGTATGCACGAACTACGCACTACGTAATATATATGTTATGTTTCATCATTGCTCTCCATCAGATGAGATAGAAGACTAAGCGTTACCAAGTACCGATAAAAAAACCTGATACTGTTATATTTTATACTTTTGTACTACAAACATTTGTGAAAACAGAGCTTTTTTTCTTCAACAGTAGGCCTAACATAAAGCCCTAAACAGGGCCAATTTTATGACCAAATTAAGACATCTTTGTTATAACATTGGCAAAGCCAACTAGAACACTGTCAATCTGACGCCCTGTATGATACAGACAACAATGCTTCTATTATTTATTTTGGTATTTAATGCCATCATTTATTTTACTTAATTAATGACTAAAGTATTGAGAATGTAATTTTTTCGCAGCGCTATTTTTGTTTAGTACTTGTGAATTAAAGGATAAGCCTTCTAGTTTTTTTTTCATCTAGTTTACTTGGTTGCTGAGTACCGCCTTGGGTGAAAATACAAAGCGAATAATTCACATGTTAGACCTACTGATAAAAGTTGTTTTTCCTACTCACTGAACTGACAGATAGATTTCTATTTCAAACTACATCATACATTATTTTGACAATTCAGAATTATGAAACTGTACGGTGGCGTCCCGCAACCTGATTCTGCGTCGTAATTAAATTGAATACCAACATCCAAAACATGGCTAGCCCGAAATTTATTATAATTAAGTTTTAGAACACAGCTTTTTTTTTTGTAAACTTAAATCTATCTGACGCATTTTTTTTACTTTTTTACTATAAGTACAGCGTTATAGAAACACAACTACCGATTTCCTGTGTTTTTACATTACACATTTGCTGATTATTTTTTAAACTGTACTTTAAAAAAATCTATGTCAGTTAATGAAACGGTAAAAAGTGTCGTGAGCCACTTCAATGACCTTAAAATATATTATTCTTTCAAATAAAATCACTAGACTTAATTTTAATAATAAATAATTCTGGTAATTACCAGCAACATTTTATAAGTAAAAATTTAATTTAGATATTTTGTTATACAATTCCCTCTGATAAACTTATAAGCATCTAATGAGGCTTTGAAAGTAGATATTGTACATGACGCAATATACAATATAATATTGTATGAAAAGATTAATGATGTAACTAATGTATCGCTTAGGTGTGAGTAGCCACATAATTTTTTTTAACTTTCCTGATCATATGATGCTAGCCAAAAATTAAAGTCCATCCGAATCAAAGCAACCATGAGATGGAACACAAACTCACATCCGGTTCGCAAAAAAGAAAAAAACACCAGATAGCCTCATCTCGTTAAAGAGGTTTGCTTAAAGCTATGCGGCAAGTTGAATGAAGTTATTCTATTGGTCGACATTTTCGTAGATCGCACGGCCGAACTTCCGTGTGAAATGAGCGACCTGTGTCTGTATGACATAGAACCCATCGATGTCGATATTTCTAAACTAACAGTTAGTACTAGTAGTTAGTTAGTACAGTTTATTTATACGCTATTACTTACTTATTCACAAACAAGAATATTTTCAAATAACAATAGCAAAAGAAAACAAGGAAAAAAAAACTGAAGATAGATACAACGTGGCTTGTAATTTTATCTTCTTCATTACTTTAGATCAGTTTAGATGAGATACAACGCACTAATCCAAACATTTATATAAAAGGCTCCCTATAGCTACAAAATAATTTCGTAAAAATAAACTTGAAATTTGTCACAGAGGCAATTTAACTGGATATTATAGCAGGTTATATTTATATATTTCCGTTTCATTTACGAGCAATTATCAAATAGAACAGATATTCAAGCCAACCCATACACGAAGCAAAGTCAATTTGCGATTCAGCCACCGCCCTCGGTGCTTCATAATTCATGCAGGTAAACTTCTGCTTAGCGCGGAAGCTCGTTTCTATGTTCTCGCTTCGCCCGGACCTTTTCTGTCATTGACTATTTACTTAACATCCTTTGATAAACACAATGGAAATACGTACTGGTCTTGTTTCTGAATGATAATATTCGTTGTCAATTAATTTATGTAGATATTTTAGTAAACAAAGAAATTGTGAAGTTATTTTAGAGGAATCAACCAGATTCCGTAAATCTGATTACATTGTTATATTCAGATTGTTTTAACCAATCTAGCCGGATTTTGTTAGTTAGGTTTCATGCGTATTATTATACATTATTATTTATGATCTAAGGGCATCGTGTTCTAACTCGGTGATGTCACCTGTCTTGCCGGATAAAAAAATATCTTTCAAGAATTTTCGAACAATATCCAATATCCTATTACACGTAGATATTTGATACTGTTCATGGCAGTACTTACAGTGTCAGAAAACCCTGAGATACAGCTTTGGTAAACATGTAGATATAATAGATCCAACACAGGTGATTGATCTTCAATTTCAAGCGTCGTGGATAGACGTGTAAAACCTTCATCTTCATCGTCACTTTCTATCAGGTGAGATAGAAGACAAATCCTTTTTCAATAAAAAAAAACATCTAAAACTATATTAAGGTTCAATTATATGGATAAAATAAAAGAAAACAGATACATTTTTGTACTGACGGTTATTGTATAGTGTTATCTTTTTAAATTGTTTTCAATATATTGAAAAAATAATATATCTTATTTTACATTATGCCTCAATATCAAATTTATATGGAAGTTATTTATGAATTGTAAAGGTACAAAAGTTACATTTATCATATTTTACAACGATACTTGATTATTTAAATGCTTAGCTGATAACAAATAGAAAGAAAATTACGTATTTGTTTAAGGTGTGTCATACATTCCAACACACATAAAATAAATATTATTTCAAACCTCAGAAAGGTACTCCTAAAGGTCGCAGGTTTATTCGTAACGAGGCTGACTCAGTCTGTACTCAGGAACATGGAAGTGGTTACGAGTACTATAATTCACGGCTTAGAACCTGGCAGGACAGGACTTGTGGCACAAGCCACTTGTTATTTGGCTTTCTTTGTGTAAGTTTTACATCCACATAAATACATTTACGCAACTTTTTTCGCATCTTCATAGCTTTGAAATGAAAAATGTTTGGGATGCTTGACTGACTTGCTTGGCAAAACAGCTGACGTACTTTTAATGCGATACAAGTAGATATATATTATTATAAAGTGAAGCATATGTTATAAATTAAATCTTTTTAGTATAAGCATACAATAAAATAAGCATACAATAATTTAACCATTTTAGTGCTGCATTTTTGTAAAAGTGATATATTACTAAGATTTGTTTAAGAAATTTCCTTATAAATATATAATGTTTAACCTAAACAGAATGAAAAGTATAAGATTATGCATTTTTAAAGGTAAGATCGGCAAAAATTTTGTGCGAAATTTTTTATTAAACTTTCAAAGCAAAAACTCCCAAGTATGATGAGAAATTTTCTTTTCTCTCTTTTTCATTGCTTTGAATATAAAATTGAATCATTTTGGAGGACGAAAGTGCCTTTTTATACCTAAAATGTTTTAAATTAAAAAATATCGCCTTTTGGTGACTTTTTTTATATCGATTTTATTTACAATTGACATTAAAAGGTACTCGTATTTTTTTAGCGAACAATATACCTTTTACAAGCAAAAATGACCTAATTTAATATTTTTCTATATGTATCCAAATCAAAAAAATCCGTCAAACCTCCGTTAAAATATATTCCAAGTATTTGAGCAAATTCACTTCACTCGTCTTTTGCTAAAATTAAACTGTTGTTGTCCAACAAAGAGCTTTACTTCCTCTGAAGCAGTTTGCGCGCGCCGCAGAGGTGGTGTAAATATTTGAGTTGAGCTTATGCATACGTGTTAGGATGAGGAAGACAGGAAAACTGTCTGGTTAATTCGTTGTCAAATTACTTGACGGTATTGGTTTGTGACGGTAGTGTTTATGGGACGCCTGAAAATACTTTAACGGTTAGTAGCACACCTATTTTTATCGGTAAAAATGGATGATATGTGTGGTCAAAACTCAAACCTCTCTATATAATGGCCATTCTAAGTTTTACATTTTTTTGGACGAGGTTCAGGTACTTAAATTGTAATAATTTTTAAAATAGCAGCGATGTCTTAATAAAAAATATTTGTTGGACACCTTGAAGTACGTCCAACACAAGAATGTGCCTAAATTATTTGCATGATTTGTATAACTTTCATATAAATAAATGAAATGAAATTTTCCATCCTTTTTCATTTTTTAAATTTATTTCTATGGGAACACCCAAAAATTCCGAATTATGTAATTCCGAACTTGAATATTCCGATTTTTTAAATTCTGAATTTCATCCCGAAGAGTCTTAATTCCGACTATTCAAAAACACAATTCTTATTTTACCGAAATTCATAAATACGAAATTTTAATTTTCCGGCTTTCATTAGTACGAAGAATTAAAAACACGCTGTGTTACTAGTCCGAAATATGGTATTCCGAATTTTAATTTTCCGAAAATTCAATGCTAACATTCAGATTTTGTATCTAAAACGGGTATATATTAAAAATTATAATCTAAATCTCCTGTGACACAAATTAAAATTAATAAGGCACATTTTGAAATGATACAAATTAGGCGCGACGACGAGAGAAGCGAGGAGGATCAGTTAGTCTGTATGTAGATAATTAAAAAAAATAGAAAAAAAAGGTATTTGCATTTCAGTACATAAACTACATACTCAAGAAGAAGAAAAACTCGGAATTATGAAACACGGAATTTTCATTTTCGGAATTATGAACCATTCGGTGTTATAAAATTCGGAATGTTGAAATTCGTGATTATGACTATCGGAATTAAGTTATTCGTATTTATGTAGTGTACCCTTTTTCTATTTACACAATCTTATTAACAATATATTTTTTTATAATCATGTAAAAAATGAATAAGGTTACCTTATAACAAAACAAATCTTTATCTGTGGTATCCAACCATATGGAGGGGTCTGACATTATTGAGAAAAACCATAGTTTTGAAAAAAAAGATTTCCTTCGTTTTTTGTTCTATTATATTTATTATGTATCTTATAATTAACGAAGATTATTAAATAATTGTTAGACTTTTAGTAAAAAAATAATTTGGACACTAAATAACAAACGTTGATAAAATCCATAGATTGCATATAAACAAAGAATTTCATAACCTTGAAAGCTAACGAATTCAGACCCAGTACTAAGTTAGTGTCGGAGCCGAGCACAAAATGTAACTCAGTCATAAAAAATTTGATGTCGTCTAAATTCGGCTAAGTGAAAGCTATTTGAATCCCGCCATTTCCACATTTTAGTCTAAACGAAATCATCGATCGACACTGGAAGTAGTTATCTTCGGATTTAATTAACTCGATCACTTTCGTACCTGCTGTTTTATGGTAGAAATAATGAATTGTAACTAATAGAGTTTTAAACAAAACTATTTAACGAAGTGATTTTTCAAAGCCTTTAAAGGATGATTTACCTTATGACCTTACGAACTGAAAGCTTAAAAGATATAAAATCTTTAACAGTTTACCAAGTTAGAACCTCTTCCATAATGATTAGAGAGCTTTACAATGTTGACAAACTTGGCAAAGCAGCAGGCGTCTAAATGTTTATTTGTAGGATAAATTGTCTCGGAAGTTAATTTAATCTAGAACTGTGGATGTTGGCATGAACACACAAGATTAAGTGTGATGGCAAGTACGCGCTTTTTTGCCAAGTATAATCGTTTAAGTTTTGAAGCTCTTAATCTATAATATATACTTATTGTAAATACTGGGTATCTAGACCTGAAAATATTCTGCGAGCTCTTTGTTCTGATTTTCAAACTTTTTCATCCACTTTAAAATCTATTTTCACAGAAGGAACAAAATTTCAATTACATTTACGAACAACATTACCACGTATTTAGATACTGAGAAGATAAACTTAACCTATTACCTGCCAATGCTCTAAATTCACGAAACCAGAAAAAAGGTCTTAAAAGCAAATCACCCGAAACCACGGCATCAGTACATTTAAAAACGCTTAGCTTGGTCTACGGGACCAGATTTTATTCTATAGATATTTCTGTCAACGTAAGGGTTAAGTAAATATCCAAGCAAACAGTCTCTGGAGATCTGTCCAAATATGTATTACCAATTTAGGGGAGTCCGAAACAGTATTTGATTAGACTGTCTGAGAAAATTCGATTGAAGAGGTTTGGGCGTAATGTTATTTGGAGCGTCTGTTTCCGATAATTTGTGTACATTTACCAGATAGTAGCAGCGATAGTAATTGAATTATAGATTGCTGATTGTAACAGATGAACTTTAGTAGTTTTGTTTAGTAAAAGGGTAAGAAGCTATTTATAACGTTTATATTTTTCATACATTCACACTATTACCAGAAAATACGTGGAACTCTGCTTATTTAGTAAAAAAAAAACAATCTTTTTAATCAAATTAACCCCAGTTCCAACCCTAGATTTCAAATCAAGACCGCTAAAGGCTACTTACGTTGAAGACATCATGACATTGACGTAATGATATGATGATGACTCATGATAGCTAAATATTTTTCTGAGTAA
This sequence comes from Marasmarcha lunaedactyla, assembly GCA_923062675.1. Taxonomy (NCBI): domain Eukaryota; kingdom Metazoa; phylum Arthropoda; class Insecta; order Lepidoptera; family Pterophoridae; genus Marasmarcha; species Marasmarcha lunaedactyla. Next base: position 7,862,368 of record OV281344.1, read on the forward strand.
CAAACCTCTCAGATATTATTTGACCAGATTAATTGACCAGATTTGAAATATATGCAAAATACTCATTTTTTAAGGATGTTTTTTATTCTATAAGCCAGTTATGTTGAAAAACAAATTAAAATGTCAGCGGCTTAAGGGACGAAGCATTCATAACTTTTGAACGGCTGAACCGATTCTCTTCAATCTTAACTCAGGACATTCTGGATTCATTCATCAGCTCCAACACCAAATAAATACACCGCATCATCCATTCTTATGTGAGACACGATGTCATAAACAGACATACAGGCATACAGATACTTACGTCAAATTTATAGCACTCCTCTTTTTGTTGGGGATGAAAAGGCAACCGGAGATTGGACCTTACTTCCCGACTTTTATAATTCCTAAAAATGTGCCTGAAAGAAAGAAAATCTGTGTTCCCATTTCGGAATTTCATATTTTTGTTAAGTGTTCCCGGGGGAGTAACAAGGGTGAACAATTTTAATAACACAAAAGATTTTAAAATTTAATTTTTCATCGCCGTCTCTTTAGTGCCCATTCTAACCAATTAGAACGGTTGTGTTGCTGAAACGGGTTTCAAATCATATTTATTTCTTAAGTATTAAAATAAATTCTGAAACAATTGAAGTAGTTTCCTAAAAGTAAGTAGTTATTGTTAGTGTTGTTAGTTCATTGTTTGCTAAAGTTTGTTATGCTTGAATCAGAAACTAAATTTTTCTGAAGATTTAATTTTAGATTTAGAAAATTATGAGTCGTAGAGTTTCTTTGTTAAGATCTCGTCTGGAGTGGTACTTGCTATTTTAACCGCCATGATAATCCATGGTTTTGTTCCAGTAAAAGAAAAGGCCAGAAATATAGCCAGTGAAATGACTGGAACAAAGGCTTTTCAACTGAAGGCTACGTTCGGCAACGCATCAGTAGTCGATATAATTATTACAATTACTATTAATAAATAAAATACATATGATAAATAATGTACATGGGTGGGGATTCACCTCCAGGTGGGTCGCATGCCGTTTGCCGACTAAGGAAATTGTAAAAAGAAGAAAATATTATGGGAAAATCTTCAACAATAGACTCTTTTTAAGGTAACCATTGTTATGAACATTGCAAATAATATGTTATAAATTACTAGCCCATACATAAATTATAGCTGCGATCCCTTAAAGAAACGGCTACTATTTGTTTATAAAGTGTGTATTTCTGTTTTTCGTGTGGGAAGAAAATGCAATTCCTTTGTCCGCGTTTGATGCTCGTTTCGACTTAAGTAGTAAGTCGAAATTCAGATCACACCTGTGTACTAAATGCCATCCAAATACTTTTTCTGTTTATGATGAAAAATGTATCAAACACACCTTTTCATAATAGGTATAGGTGTGATCCTAAGTAGATGGATATTTTAAATTAAACTGACAACAATAAAGATATTGATTCGTTGCTGAAGTCGATAACTGGTACTGAAACTTCAAAATATAATATAATTACATAGAAATAATTATTCATCAATTGCGGACTTCCCAGTTCGCCACAACTCATTAATATTTCAATTCACAGTTATTAATGACAAGGTACTCAGAGTTGAACGCCCCGGTGCGAGTGCAAATCAATAATTCGTTGCGATATTGTTTATCGCTGAATAATGCATTTGCTTTTGGTTTTTCTGCATTGTTTGCATAAATAGTAATTCCTTTACTATATCCACGTACGAATAGTCCTCAGTTAAGTTAAGTATTAAGTTTTTTTTTAAGTATTTTAATAGGTTGAGGTTGAACCCCAAAACAAATTTTATTAATGAAGATTTTGATTAAAAACGCTTTGCCTTATTTATTAAAAAAATGCTTTTGATCCCGTAAATTCAACTTTAATTATTTCCAATTTAATGAAATAAAACTCTGTTAATAGTTATTTAGGCGATCAAAATATAAAGTACTGTAGTAGCGTCCCATAGTAGCTCATAACAAAAGATATTTTACTACCTCTTAACAAACAAACTACTCTTCTACCAGTATTTGATATTGAATGGTATCTGACAATCTTAACCTTAGAGGCATTCTAAGATAACCAATAATTTATTTACAGTGAGCTTCTCTTTTATTTGATTTTCTTTTTCTTACTGGCACAGCCTGATCTTTACCTTGACCACTACAAAACTACGTTTGCCCAAAGTAACCATTGTGGTTACAAATGGAGATCTTTTCCTAATTCTAACCATTAATCGCAAGTGTAGGCGTTGATTTAGTTCCATTATTATATAAAATTAATTATTTCATTGTAAAAAAGATTTATTATAGTACTAGTTTTACTACAAGGAAGGATTTACCCTGGTCCCTCTCACCAAATCTCTCCTCACAAATGACAATCCATCGCTTTGTTTAAACTTTTTTTTTATCAATATTAGCAGGCGTTTGTCTTCCATCTCACCTGATGGAAAGTGACGATGAAGACGAGGATCATACACGCCTGTCCAAGAGGTACCTTGAAATCAAGAGGAACAAACAAATACGCATTAACATTAGTACGAAAGTACTAATACTGATTTATATCTAACTGAGACCTTTGGTTCCAGGTGTAGTGTAATGTGACGCGGGGAGCAGGCGGCATGCGGGCGGAGTGGCGCGCTGCGGCCGCGCTGGCGCTGCTAGTGCTGGCGCGCGCCGCTGCCGACGACGCTTCGGAGGCGCCGCCGTTTGGTGAGGCGTTTGTTGCAAACATGAGTGGTTTTAGGAGTGTCGGTGGCAGTGATTAAAGCACTTTCATCTGATCTTAAGGTTCCGGGTTCGATTCCGGTGGCCGTGAAATGTACCAATGAGTTTAACAACACTAAGCTGACTGTTCAAATGGTGAAAGAAAACATCGTGAGGAAACCCACACAGACTGTGCTGCCTGAAATCACTCCCTGGAGTTGGGTGAAGCAGGTCTCCCTGCAGAGAGAATATTAAGGCTATCATGTTTTGTGACGATTGATTAGTGTTTGTCTTAGTAACAGTATATGATAAAAGGGAAACGAATCAGATTGCATAAACGTATCGAATCGAAAAATTGCATCTTGTTGCGGTTAAGAATAATTATTATTGTAGCATGTTAGAGAGATCCAATAAAAACCTTTTTTTTTGAACTAAAATGCCACTAAATACTGGCGTCGCTGGAGGTTTATATCTATTACAATAGTAAAATTTATGTATATTTGGTTCTTTGTTTTAAGAACCTCATGTCAAGCTAAAACAAAATAGTATTTTCCAAATTATAATATATTAAACCACCCCGTTAGTCGGATTAGGGTGACACCAATGCAGGATGATTAAGGCTGTTGTGGATATACATATATATTATTACTATATTACTAATATGTATATTATACATATATATATGATATATATAATATACATATTAGTAAACACTGTAACCTTCAGATGTAACCCATTGCAAACCCCATAGATACGTATATTTTCTTCACTTTAACCATGTCGACCTTCTTCTTTCCACCTCCAAATAAAACTCCACCAAAACTTAACCCAATTTCCCCATTGCAGATCGCTCGAAGCGCGGGCCCATGATGTACGGTGACTCCTGCTCAACGGTGCTGGAGTGCGGGTTCCCGGATTCGGTGTGCGACGACGTGCTGAAGATCTGCCGCTGTCATCGCGACTTGCCCATTACTAACCATGTCGATAAGTGTGGGAAACGTGAGTTTTGTTTTGCATATTTTTAAAGCAGATATGCCTATCTACTTACCTCTATCTTTGTAGATTATAGTCAGAAACAAGAAAGAGATACAGTTATCCATCGAATTATTGATTACACATAACAATGACCTAAAATATTAATAAACATATTTACTAATATATTTTTAGATAAATATCGTAATATTAACTAACACAGCATTTAATTGGTAAATTTAAAAACTCACATATAAAATACCGGTATTTTAAAATATATATTTTAAAATCATTGATTTGACATCACATTGAAGGTTGATGGATTAGATTGGTTAAGATCGATGATCGATTGATCGATATTTCGTAAACTTTATTGCCTCTGTAATAAAAAATGATAAAAGCTATATTGATTAATAGCCAAAGAGTCTCCTACTGTTACGGAGCCGACATAAGTATGAGCCCTACTCAAAAGATAGCGTCAACCCAAAAAAAAGACAGCGTCTACCCATAATTAAGCTGACATTCAAAAACTCCCTTGAAGGTTATTTCTTTGTCGGCTTTGCCTTTTAGGATGCAACGCCAAACGGTGCCTGAGGTACGAAAACGTCATTATCAATTCCTAATAATAATAAAGTGGAAATCCATATTTATAACGTCTGTTTTGTAAAGTATTGTGATTGTTATGTATATCAAACATGGTAATGTTATCACAATCCCCAATAATTGCTTATGCGCACGAACACTAGTACAGTCAATAGAAAAACAAATGAGCCGTTTTGATAATATTAAAATGACTTCACGTTGCTTATTTGTCAAATACACTAATATTAAATTTAGGAGCTTGTGTAGCTCGCATATTATTTCACAGATTTATAATTTAAAGCAGATAGCGTTTTTGAATTAATGAAGAGCTGTTTCAACTTAATGCTCATGTGTTAGCATCAAGCAACGATAAAACCTTATATTATAAAGTAGGGTGATAACCTCATAACATTATAAAGTTTGTTGTCTGCTAAACTTAGCTACTCTAAACTTTTTGCAGCAGTTTATTACTTTCTATGCGAGGGTAATACCTTCTTAATATTTATCTTATTATTTTATTTCATTTAATTCAGTTTTGTTTCTCAAATTACTCATTGTAATGTTTATCAAAATTTCTGCTCAAAAGTAAATTGATAATCGCTATATTTATTATGTTTTTGTTTTTTGATTAAAGTGGGCAAAATGGGCAAATCGATGGAGGACCGTAATTTTTTGAGAAATATTGTGGTGGTTTGGGATATGTAACAAAGCCGTGTTGCGTGTTTGATTCTTTGGTGTATGATATTGCATACGAAATATAAAATCAGGGCTGTTGACTTTACCATTTTGTAATTATGCAGCAAACACATATCTTTCCACATTCCACATTCTCGTCTTCTAAACAAGTTTATTTTAAGGCATAAAGTCCATTACAACACTTTTTTCATGTAACTAAGTAGAAAAAATATGTGTGGTAAAAATAATATCGTTAACCAGTTGTCCTTTAAAAAAATAGCGATGAAACCCTGTGAATTCATTAAAGGCGTCCCCTATCCTAACAAATCATCAAATCTTTTTATGACAAATCCACTGATACATATGTAAATTTATAAACAAGATGAAGTCAGGCCTTATTAATGTCAATGTCATACCCTTGCTTATTTTTTTTTGTGCTTACTTCGTAAGGTACCAACAGAGTTGAATATCAATTTTGTACATTCTAGAATTCTTGTCTACGTGTCCGTAATGGTATTTCTTATGGTACCTTCGCGAGCAGGAATGCAATATCTGGAATGTTTATCGATTTTCTCTTGTACCATGAATAAAGAATTTTGTTCGGTAGGAACTCGCTTTGATAGGGAAAGCACGTGTCGACTTGACAGTACTCATTACCATACTGATGCAATACTGATTGAAGATATTAAGTTTGAGCTTCAATTTTGTTTTGCCAAAGAGGAATTGGATTTGTGATGAGTTTAATTTTTGAAGTAAAAATAATTGCGGCTTTTACAATGTGGCTGCTGGGCGTTCATCATATAGAATTTCATCGATACTACTATGTTATTTTACTATGCGATTTAATATATAATATCAGAACCTATGTTCAAAAGAGCAAAAAGATATGTAATTTTAAGAGCCTATATTATCATCATTATATGCAAAAAAAACATACATATTTATTTTTAATTCATTTTAAATTTTAGATTACCTACATCTAATGTACACCGGTAAAACAAAAGTTATGGCAAGAAACCTAAAACACAATACTAAAGCGTAAAACCTAAATAATTAAACATATAGTTAAAAACCTTTTGTACTTTTATAATTCATATTAAAAACATAAAAATACCTTCTCTTATTTGTGTTTCAAATCTCACATTAAATTTCTTAGTATTTTTTAACAAATTCATAGCCGGCAAACGATCCTGCGTCCATCTGATGGTAACTGGGTTCCGCATCCATGGACAGCATTAATCATAGATGTTTTATTTTTATTAGTATATTGGCTAATGATGCGTCGCCGACCGTAGGATTCAGTTGGAACTGCTTTTGTTCCAGTTGCACTGGATTTCCTTGCCTTGACTGGAACACAACTACTCGTACGTAAACGTGATTATTATGGCGGTCAAAACAGGAAGGACAGTAGTAGCGCCCCAGACGAGATCTTTACAAAGTCACTCTACTAGCACTATAAATATCTTCTGTAGACATTCAGTTATGCAATGGTCACGTTACAAGTAGAGCGACATAGCAACGACAGTCTACAGATATCAGACAATGAAACAAGCGCTAAAACGAGAGATTTATCTGGTGAATCGGAAAACTAGACGAACACAGAGGCTTGTCACAACTGTTAAAGTTACAGGGGTTACAGAGTTAAAGGAATGCTTCAGGGTAAAATATATTAACACGTAAATTGACTTTTTGGCGTGCATCTTAGTTATCTATATTGTCTTCCGCCTTAAAATTGGAAAGAACGTGCATTTTATATACTTTAATGATACATTTAGTATTATCGTAACTTCGAAATCAATTCAAAACCTCCTAAATGATCTTATTCGTGTAAACTTACTCTGGGTTTGTCTGAATTTGCAGTCAGGTGATAACAAATCCTTTGTGCACAGCCGCTTTCTTATTAGTTTAGTTATTTTTTTACTGTTTGTTTACTTCATAAAAAAACATTGTTCGTTAACACATCTTTTCCTTTTGTTTACTAGCGTATTAATGTTCGTAGGTTTTACATTCTTTTATTTTTTGTTATTTAATTTCAAGACGCAATTTCAATGCACTTCAACGACGTTGGCTCTGCACTGTTATTCAAAAATTGTTCAATTTCTACATTTGTAATTAAGAACTTTTCGTGATAGGAATTTTCTAGTATCTGAAATTCAAACGTTTGAAGCTGTTCTGTTTGGTTGGTACCCAACCTTTTCACCGTTGAGTCGGTTCTCAATTTCATAAAGCGATATGTTTGTAGAGAAAACTGGCAGGGTATTCATGTTGACGCTTTTGCTCAGACATCGATCTTTTACTGCCACCGCTTTGGAATTTCAAAGTATATTTTATTGAAACTAGAACTTATTGAAAACGAGAAGCGCGCGGTGTATTTTGCATTTGAAATTTATTTTCTAGGAGACTTATTATTCGGGTTTTGTGGTGACTGAGCAGGGTTTCCGATGCCAAAATAATAATAGATTGACTACGAGGTGAATAAAAACAAGTTTTTATATATTTTATTAATAAAAAGCGATTCCACCAATATTGCGTACGAATAACCAATATTATTTATCATTGTATACGACGAAGCACAAGTTCCTAAAGTAGCCACCATATCTTCATGAATCTGCTTTGGAGTTAAGTGTTTCTTGTGGAGGTATTTGATCACGGCACGGTGCTCTAAAATATCCATTTTCAAAATTAATGAAACTTACTCTCACTTAATGTTCAATAAAATAAATAATTACGCATGTATCTCAGAGAAAAATTGCATAGAGACTGACAAAGACTCGAGGTTTCATATGAGGATAGTTTAATAATAATTTGACAATGCTATCTATGTTAGGCCACGAACTTTTCAATCCACCCTCGTAAAATACTATCTGCAATCGTTGCATATACTGTGCAATGTTACTCACGACGGGTCACCTACCCCCAGTTTTGTTTTGTAATGGATTAGTTTATAAAGTTAGTGCCGATTTTAGAATGTACCTTATTATTAAGACGTGACTCATTACTTTGCCTTATCACAGTATTATACTCGGACGGAAAGTAAAGAATCGTTGCTGTTTTTTACCCTCACGAATGTCAAAGTAAAACTGTTACAATAAAAATATACAAACTGTAAAAAGTATGCACAATAAAGAATTTTGTATTTTTTTTTGTATTTACCAATTTGGTTTCCGAGCGGTTACGGCAAAACAATACATTCTAAAAGATCGATCAAAATTGCATGTAACATGCTAGCTGCGAACCGATAACAATTGCTAATAATTTTACGGTATGTACAATCAACAAGCAAAATATGCTTGTTACGTTTAAAGCAAACCGAGAAAACAGATCTTGGGAGCCAAGTCAAGTCAGTAAATTTCTAGTGGTTTTTCAGTGATTCATTTATCATCTAATATTAAGTTATAAAAAATCTTGAAAAGTTCAAAAATATTCATGACATTTGATTCGGATTCCACTTCATAGCATTGCCAGCCAACAAAAAAAAGATATCACAAAAACGATGTTTTTGCGACAATATTTGTTTTGCGACAGATCGCTTTGGATGTATGAAAAATCCTTTTTCTTGCCTATGATTATAATCACGTTTATAAAATTTGCGAACATGTGCGTAATAAACAGATCCAGCCGTTGAATGTACAAATGCTATTTAGTTATTTGCTGATGCACATTTTGATAACACAGTTAACTGTCGGGTTGTTAACATATTTTTTTTTTGTAATTTTGTTAACCATGAATGTATGGGATAATTTCTTTTTTTATAGTTTTAATTGTTGAACTATTATTTTAAACGTAAATTTTTAAAGTCCTTTTGTCATATTTTTTGAGGGTATTGGTTAGCAATGTTCATTGTAGATTGATTAATTTCATCAACTGTGGAACAGTCCAGTGGAGTTTCTTTGGAGGCTAGGACTCTTAATGAAGTCAAAGACGAAGATTAAAGTGACCGATACATAGCAAATAATTAGCGAGTTGACGTGATAGTATTCTAATCATGTGTGCAGCTGCTTAATGACAAGTGCAGCAGAGCAAAACTAGACTGGATATCGCTTTTAGGAACATGTAACGAAGAACTCCCGATGGTACAATGAACGTTCTGAAATAAGTGATTGTGTTCGAGTCGGCCGAGACCCCCAGACAACTGTTGTAAATGTTAAGCCCTATTTACACAGAATTATAACAGTTCCTGTTTAATCCTAGTAGGCTAGACAATAAAGAATATATTAAAGAAATCTATAAAAATATACAAAAGTCGTACTAAATCTGAATAAAGTTTGCTGTTAGTTTTGTATAAATACAGAAGTGCCTCTTTTGGTTTCAAAGATAACTATTTCTATTTCTAGTTTACTTCGATACGGGCAAAGAAAAGATTTAAGCGTCAATGAAGTAAAGCCCAAATATTAAGGCGTATTTGTACTGGCACAGGAGATGTATATTATTCAATTTACAAAACAACTTATTGAAAAACCAACAAAAATACGTTACTGGTAATCTGTAAATACTTGATTACAAAATCTGGTGATCCTCTAATAGTCCAATGTGTTATTAGGAATGAGTCCGTAACTACTAGTAACAATGTCTTTGTTCGCATGCAACTTTCTTTTGATAGTACAATGACGATAAATTACCAAGTAAACGCAATTATAAAGTGCAACAAGCATAAGTTTTGCAAGTATTAACATATTTTCAAGGTTTTATTTCAGGAAAATGTTATTAATTAGACTTTCAAAAATTTATATATTTTAAAACGGTTACTTTATAGTGCTATTGGAGTAAATGTTTGAGATTGGCTTTTTTTTGGGTCTTTATTTACCCAAATACTAGTTCAAAAGATTGTTAGCACATAAAAGTAGTTTTCAGAAATAACAATATTATTTAAGATCTAAATTTTTTTTTAGATTGACGTTAATGTGTAGCTATAAAACTGGTACCAATTTTTTTTCTATCGTAGAAAACACAAAATTTTTTTATGTACTAAAAATATTGAAGAAAACCTTTCTTCAGGCATTTAAACTTAGCCGGAAGATATTGCATCAGTGAGAATGCCTCCTTAACTGTAAATGCAATAAATAAATACTCAATAGGCTTTTCCCTTTATTTTTTAATTTCCAGCATCAGCCATCAACGAGAGCTGCAGCTTCAACGAACAATGCGAAGACGTGGTGTTGATGACGGAATGCCGCAACGACCGCTGCGCTTGCAAGTTCGAGATGGTTCCTGAAGTTGGCGTGGATGGCGGGATTGTGTGTAAACGTGAGTTAATATTGTGACGAACAAAATGTTAAATAACACGTAGCTGAGTGCGAAAACGTGTATTCTCAGAGACATCATACTGAAAAACGATACGTTCAAGTATTTCTTATTTAGTACCATCTAAAGATCATACCTGCTATTATAGCCAAGTTACAGTAAATGAGGGAACTGATATGAATCATGCGAGTAGTTCTTGCTATGAAAAACTATGCGGGTTTAATACAGCTGAAAGTCGTTGTTAGGTAACGTCAAGCAAGAAGACAATATCTGATTATAAAATGTTTCTTTGTAAGTGGACAAGCATGATATCGGGTTGTGTAAAGTGCATCGTACGATTTATCCTACACTTATACATGGTTAATTAAATATGTCTTAAATTAAATATATATTAACGACACGATAATAATAGGTCTTTACCCATGAAACTGCCGTTTTGCCGTACTGGCCATTTCAAATGAAAATATTTTTTTTTGGACTGATAATTCTAATTTCAAATTAATTTTATTTGGCAAACATGGAATTCTTTTTCTAAAATCGTCATTTGTTTAATAGTTAGTGTTTTTTTTTAACGCATTCGAACATTTTTCGTCATCATGGATAAGTTAAAAATTCGAGTAATTATGGAGTATGAGTACCGTCATGGCAGCAAAGCGGCACAAGCGGCACGCAACATCAACGACGTTTACGGAGCGAACACTACAAACGAACGCACCACCCGTTATTGGTTTACCCGCTTCCGTTCTGGAAATTTTGACCTGAAAAATGAACCCCGTGGTCGTCCGAAAACTTTGGTCGACAATGACGAATTAAAGGCAATTGTGGAAGCTGATGAAACTCAATCCACGGCTGAATTAGCAGCAGCTTTCGACGTTAGCATCAAAACAATATTGGTCCATTTGCGTCAAATTGGCAAGGTAAAAAAGCTTGACAAATGGGTACCCCACGAACTCAATGACCGCCAGCGCGAAGTACGCGTGGAGACGTGCCTTGCACTGCTCAGCAGGCATACAAATGAAGGAATTCTGAACCGCATTGTTACTTGTGACGAGAAATGGATCCTGTTTGACAATCGTAAGCGCTCAGCAAGTTGGTTGGACCCTGGTTCAGCACCCAAACAATGCCCTAAACGAAAACTTACCCCTAGAAAAGTGATGGTCACTGTTTGGTGGTCTAACGCGGGTGTAATTCATCACAGCTTCTTGCCAAACGGGACAAGCATTACTGCAGATGTGTACTGTGAAGAACTGAACACAATGATGGAGAAGCTCGCACGTCTCCAAGCAGCTTTGGTCAATCTTTCGGATCTACTGCTCCTGCACGACAACGCGCGGCCTCATACTGCACAGCAGACGGTCTCCAAGCTACAACAAGAGTTGGGGTTGGAAGTTCTCCGTCATCCGCCGTACTCACCAGACCTTGCGCCTACAGACTTCTACTTTTTCCAGAATTTGGATAACTTCTTGGCGGGAAAAAAATTCAATACCCGAGAGGCAGTACAAAATGCCTTTGAAGAATTGGTTGCCTCCCGTCCAGCTGATTTCTTCAAGAAAGGCATCAATAAGCTACCAATGCGTTGGCAAAGATGCATTGTTTGCATGGGTGATTATTTTGATAAATAGAAATAAAAAATATATAAAAAAATTACGCTTCCTTTATTTCGTGAAAAACAGCAATTTCATAGGTAAAGACTTAATATAATCACCTACTGCTTTCAACATAAAATGTAATCATTTAATCTAATACTGCAAAAACAATTTTTGCGAATCAGGCTCTTAATATTTCAACCGAGATTATACATATTGTTTTGTTTAAATAGTAAATATAAAAACAAATAGCCCTTTTGTGCAACAAGATTCGATGGTTAACTAATTATGATTATATTGATTGATTTGATTTCTTTTATGAAAAATATATAAAACATCTTCTGGTTTTTTCTCTTAACAAATAAATTAAACCCGGTTGGTTCCGCCGTACAATAACTTAGTAGTAGGTAAATAATATTAACATTATCTATACTGTAGTGATCGGATATATTATTTCTTTGATTGTTTCTGAACAGAGCTTAACAACCAGAAGACTATTGCGATTGCGTGAAAAAAACCGTAATAAAGTTATTTTGTATTTTATTTATATTATGTGTTTAACTTTGACGAACCCACAGAGGATTTTTATATAGGACGGTCGTTGTAACTCTTATGTGACTAAAATACGTGTTATAATAAAATGTTGAACACTAATTTTAGATATTTTGTTTTATATTTCTAGGTTCTACCGCTAGTAGTAGTTTATTAAATTAAAGTCAAAATAATAATTTTGACTTTAATTTGCGATAGATATCAGCATTTTATGCAAAGATTAATTTTAGATTTTATGTACGATAAACCAAATCACTATAGATTTAGAAATCACTATTTCTAAATCCATGTTTTCAAGAGAGTGGCAGGATTAATTGTTTATTTTAATTTTTAGCTGCCATAGACCACTTTTATGTAATTTCACTGACTTGATGTGTCCTTCTCCGTGCTATTATATCATTTCTGGTTGCTGATCCTAAAATTTTCATTCCAGCGGAAAAACAACCTGAGATATCGACAAAGACCCTGGATCCGGCGATGATTGGTATACTGGTGGCGATGGCGCTGATGTTTGTCATCATTTGCGTGGTGCTGAGATTGTTCAGCAGGTCAGTTTGTGTGGCTTTTATCTAGTTTTTTTTTAGTTTGTGTGGCAGTTGGAATTAGAAATAATTATTTGCACAAGTACCGAAGGGCTCTTGAGGGATACTTAATAAACGTAGTGCTTTCTTGGCTATTTCAGCATCATAAATAAAATTCATGAATGAAAATAACAATAGTAACAAGTCACAAGTTTTCGACATAATATAATTCGTCGCGCTTAATTACAAGAACCATAAACAGTAATATTTACAATAGTTTTGTGTGATGAACAAACGAAATAATTTTAACCCCTTTTTATACTCACGCTTAATTTATGATATATGCGGCGCTGATGGTGTCTTTTAGGAGAGGCTTTTTCGTCTTGACGTTTTCATTAAGGTGAAGGATCTTACCTCGATAGTTAAACGTGTGTAAAAAGCCATCAGTAAAGCCATCGGTTTGGGGACATACAAAAGTTGTGTTTTTAATAGAGCAAATATGAGGTTTGAAACATATGAAATTGGAGGAACATAAAGTCAATTTTGTTGTAAATAACATTTTTCGTCTATTTTTTTTAAATATAATATATTTCTTTTATCAAAGTATGTTTTATTGCTATCTATGCAGTTTTGCCATTTCATAGGTTCCTTTACAAAAAAAACATTTGAAGGGGAATCAATAAAATTTTTGAAGGCGCTTTGGACTACCCCATCGGAGATGAATTTTTTCCCTTGCAAGAAGTTATCCAAATTTCGAAAAAAATAGTAATCTGTTGGAGCAAGATCCAGGGAGTACGGTGGATGTCTTAGACATTCCAATTGAAGCTCCTCTAATTTGGTAGCTCTCTGTTGTGCAGTGTGTGGTCTAGCGTTGTCCTGAAGCAGCAGTGGCCTAGATTTTAGCAGCTAGCTTTTCCATCATGCTTTGCAGTTTCCTTTCATTATTGTGCCAGTTCAATAATATGCAACCGTCGACGCACGTTTGTCGGTTTCCTGCACTCTCTCAATCTTTTTCACCTTCCCAATTTGCTTTAAGTGGGTTTAAACAGTTTTGTCACAAACACCGCAGCCTACAGCTAACTCGGACGTGGTGTGGTTTGCGATGGATCTGCTTCCACAATAGCCTTCAATTCTTCATTATCAACGTTGGGCTCCGGCGTCCACGGGGATTGTTCTGCAGGTCAAAATTTCCAGAACGAAAACGTTCGAACCAAAAACGCACTATTTTTTTTTTGAGACATCACCGCCATACACATCATTAATACTTCGAGCCGTTTCTGCAGCACTGGTGCCACGGTGGAACTCGTACTCGTAAATAGCGCGATATTTCAAGTTTTCCATTTTGTAAACTAAGTGACGCACAGAAAAAACCAAAAGAGGAAAACACAAATTAATTACGGTTTTCAAAACACAAATGCGTGAGTAAATAGCTGTACAAGTTTAAAATTGGAATTCTTAACTAAAGAGGAGATAATACAGATCAAAGTGGTCAGTATGACAACACGCCAATTTCATATGTAAACACCTAATATAAATTCTTTTAGGTAAATAGTAAAAATCTATAAAAGACGTATAAAAATTCCTTGTATTTAAATCAAATGGCAAAACAGTAGCAAAAGTACTATTGTTATCAAATAAAGTTGTTATTGTTAGGGAAAAATCATTGTTAGACAAAAGTTCTCATATGGTGCTTACTGTTATTTTAGTTGAGAATAAAGTTTAAAAGTGTAAGCTACGTATTCACGTATTCATGACAGTACATTCAAATATCTAATGAATTATGTGTGATACTACAACCTAATGGTTTACAGGGCCCGCTGGCGTGAGAACCGCACCATCTTCAACACGCCAAACCCGCGCTTGATGAATGTCTCCTTGCTGAGAGATTCAAAGTTGCTGCACTCGCAGGTAATTTGTGTTTTTTCGTAGTAGATTTTTCGGTAGTTTTACATTTTAATAGCGTTGTAAAGATAAAACATCTACTTTATTATAAAATTTTAAGACTAGTCTTACGGAATCAAACTTACGTAGAACTTTTTTTTAAATCTAGTGAAGATCTTCTAAATCCTTATATTTCTGAATCTACAAATATTTATGACATAACACTATATGACAACACTAGAAATAACACTATAAAATTAAACTAGACCTGGGACTGGAGAGTTTGGTTAAAATTTCAATAGTAGTGTGAATATGCGTTTTTCATTAATATTAGGTAGCACATTGTGTGTAATAGGCTTACCTCCTAAATTATAAATATAGACTTGATAAAACTACAAATACCTGAATGGAATATTTGCCATCGTTAGATATTAACATTAAATATTGTATTTTGTATCTTATGTATCAGTTATGACTTTAGTTAATTTCTTAGCATGTGTTTTTTTCCGTACAAAAGTGCTCCTTGTGATTACATCATTTTAATTTAAAATATATTTAATTGTACAAAATTAAAAAGATATTTATAATTTTTTAATCATATTGATTATGAATTTCAGGACCGTCGAGGCTCTCGCGTCTCGATGCGTCCCCCCTCGCGTCAGGCCAGCCAGCAAGAGCTGCGCCCGCACTCACCGATACCAGGTCACTAATGTCGCTTTCATGTAATTACATTTATAAATTTTTAGCATCAATGTTGTGATCAATGTTTGGTGTGTCATCTCCATATTTGATTTGTTTTTTACTTATATGCGTTTTGGATCTTGTCTAAATTAAAGATCAGTGTTTAGATGCGTGCTTGATTGAACGGTTTTAATCAGAATTGCAGTCAAAATTTGTTGTTCGTTTACGTATTTTTACATTCTGTGAGCATAATGTTAAAAGTTGTGACTTTTTAATCGTCATTACTTTAAGGTTGGGTTGCACCATGGAACTATAACCATAACAAAGCAGTCAAATCCTCGGTTATGTTAAATATGGGTTGCAACACTTTAGTAATCGGAATAATGATGTCATAACTAGTGCTTATCATTACTGCTCGATTTTGACCGGTGAATGTAGTTTTGGTCAAGTTAATTGTCAAAGTAAGATGTATAGACTTTAACAATAGCGAGAAATAATATGATGCAACATACAACTGTTGGATTCTAACCTCATTGTTATTGTTTTGTTTAAGGTAATTTTGACTAAACAATAACTGAGTCTGTTGTGCAACTCACCCTTCCCCTTGCTACTGCGTCACCAATTTTTCAAGCGTCAACTTATATTTTTCACGGATGACAACTTTGATACTTGACTTGATATTTGACATAAATTATGTCAGTGATAAAATCATCCCATAATTGAATAATCAGCACTTAGTTATGATTATTCCAGTTTCAATCATGCACGTGATATATGTTTAGAAATACCAAATTGTGCAACTTAAAATAATATTTTTGTTATTCCATTCATACAATTTTACTTACCAACAGCACGGCATCAAACAGGTCATCAGCTTCACCGAAAACCCTCAGGTTGTTATCTGCTCCAAATGCTTTATTTGCAAAACCACGCACTTGTCTATCATTTAGTAGATTACCTATGTTTATTTGCGAATCACAAGCGTCTATTCTTTTACAAGGCCATTTGCTGAGCTTTTTGTATATTACTAGTGACCAGGACTTTTTTTGACAGGACAAATTCGATATGATATATACCGTACGAATGGCGATATATTATATCCAATTAGGTCTTTTAAAAATTGACAAGGAACTCAGCTATATTCTGTGGTACCCTTATTTAAAATGAACAAGAGGGGTGGATTTTGTCACCTATATAATATAGACAAATGATGATTTATCAGACTTATACTATAAGTTTTACTTATATATCAAAGGATAAATTGAAAAAATAGTCAATTTAGTGAAAACTTGGCCTTAAAATTTGAATGACTGAATGATTAGCCACACATACATACGTAAGGTTCATTGTGACAGCAAAGCTGAGTAGAAACATTAAAAGTTCAAAAGCTCGTTATTTGGCGATCAATCACGCTCATACGATTGTTTAAAATTGTCCTCTTTGAGCTAATGACTGATAATTACGCGATCACTCTATTTTATATATAAAGACGTTCGTGAATTGCAAAAACTATATCATAGACATTAGTTTATAAAACCCACGATTTGGCAAAATATTCAAAATTCACATTATTTGTTTAGTTTGCGGTATCAAATTGTTTGTGATATGTATAGATGTAACATAGATGTTTGTGCCCTTGTTAGATTACTTAGTGGATGTTACAATGTAATCAACCCAAATTTTCAGGACTCAATTTTTTTATTTATTCAATAGTACAATTTCTTTCTCCTTTTGCTATTGATCTCATTATGATTTTCTTTTATTAAATGAACAACAACTTGTCGCCAACGTATTTAGTTTCATTTGATAATAGATCCGGCATAAAACAACTAAATAAACAGTCATAACAGCTAATAAATCAAAACCTGAAACAAAATCATCTTTAGAGTAATAACGTAAGGTACGTTATGGTTGTTTGATTGATGAATATAGAATCGCGTTTGCAGAATCATGAAAAAGATATAAAAATATATAAAACACATTAAATGAATGATATGGAATCAAAATATAAAACAGATTATTTAAAAAACAAACACCGTACTGTTAAAGACTTTTTAAAAAATGTAAAAGTAAATGTTGGCAGTAGTGGGTCTTTTCAACAGTAACAAAATTGAATAACTAAAATTTGGGGCTAAACACTATTTTTGGTAAGTACTTCCAGATGGTTTTTTTACTATAATCGTAGCCAGCAAACGAGTACGCAACCTGATGGTATTTTGCATTCGCACCAATAGAAATCATTAATCGTAGGTGTTTTATTTGTTAACAGTAAGTATGATTATTATATCGATTTATGCGTTGCCGACCGTAAGCTTCAGTTGGAGTTGCCATGGTTCCAGTAACTACACTGGCTGTTACTTTCTTCTAACTGGAACACAACCACATAAACTTTATTATCACGGCAATTGAAATAATTGTGTAACCTCCAAGAAATATGTACTACTCTTCTTAAGTTTCTTTTTCACATATTCTGTATCTTAATCGTATATATTTCAATTAAACCTAGTTTGTAGGTTAAGTAATTATTGTAAAAAATTGTCTGTAATTAATTGTTATTAAAATGATTTGAAAAAATAGGAAGGGCTCTTGTAGGGTGTAGTACCACCCCAGACGAGATTTGAACAAAGAAACTTAACTAACACTTTCATAGTTCTTGTCATCCCTGTTCTCAAACTGGATAAAGTACGGAACTCAACTGCGAGCTATGGACCTGTTTCAATAACTTTACAAGTTATATTAACATATGTATATTGTTAGAAAAAATTGTAAGCAAAAGAAACAGATGATACTTAGAAATTGATAATTTTCTTAACATAAAGAAAGTTTCGTTCAACCAAGGATTACCTAATCACTATTTAAATCAAAATACTAAATGCATTTGCTAACAATCAGCACTTACTTGCTGAAGTGAGATAACCTATAAAATATAATGGAACGGAATAGTGCTCAAACTGTTACACTATATCAAAATGTATGGAAACGCATTTTCATAGGTTAAAAAAATTCTGGCTAATAATTCAAATAGAGTAAGAATATAGATGTTTTCTAAGCCGATGACAGTGGAAACGGTTAACCTGAAGGTTTTATATTAAACGTGTTTTATTTTTAATATGTATATACTTATAAAAAATTAAAAATTATTATTAAACATGATATTATAAAAGAAGCGGGTGAAAAGAAGTGATGGCATTCCGTGATCCTTTTGTCATTTTTGTGCTAAACCCTTAGCTTTGCCAATTGCATTAATTTTTAATAGATGTCTCAGCTCTGGTTATTTTCCTACCATATAGAAGACCGCCCATATTGTTCCGATTCATAAAAAAGGCAGCCAATCTCTAGTGCAGAATTATCGACCTATATCAATTCTAAATGTTCTCAGTAAGTTATTTGAACGCGTTGTGCATAATCATTTGTACCCTGTAGTCTCAACCTTGTTACCACAAGAGCAACACGGCTTTTATCAAAGCTCGATCCACAAATACAAGTTTGGCCATTTTTACGGAGGATTTTTGAGTGGAATGAACGCTGCTTCTCAGGTGGACGTGGTCTACACGGATCTTGAAAAAGCTTTTGACCGTGTAAATCATGTTCTACTTCTGAGAAAACTATGGGAACTAGGAAAAAAGGGTAGTCTACATAGGTGGTTTCAATCTTATATACGTAATAGGAATCAGGTGGTGGTAATAGCAGGCTTTTGTTCTAATTATATAACGGTCGTATCAGGCGTTCAGCAGGGGTCTATACGTGGACCTTTGCTCTATGCTTGTTATTTGTACGACATCTCAAAATGTTTTAAATATGGAAAATGTTTAATGTATGCCGATGACACAAAAATATATATGAAAATTGACAAACTCCAGGACTGCTACCATTTACAAGAAGATTATAATAGATTGAACACTTTTCATACTGAAAATAGAATAAATATCAATGCAAGCAAATGCTCATACATTTCCTTTACTCGAAAAAGGAAACCGGTTAATTAATAGTTCATTACTTGCAGAAGCAAACCAAATTAGAGATTTGGGTATTCTACTGGATTCAATGTTAACCTTTAAAGATCATTTTGAATATATTACAACCAAAGCATTTAGGAACTTAGGATTATTTTGCGAGTAAGTAGACATTTTTTTGATGTACACTGTTTGAAAATATTCTGTTATACATATTATTATGTCAGGAGTGTTCTTGAATATTGTATTAGTATCTGGAACCCACGGTATCTTATTCATATCCAAAATTTATAGAAAATACAAACCAAGTTTTTGAAACATTTGTGCTACCGCGATCATCGTAAATGTGACAAAAACCAAGATTCCTGCAGTCACTACCGCCTCTTGACGCTAGAGAATAGACGTTGCCTTATCGATATGTTATTTCTTTATAAAATGGCAAATGGTATAATAGACAGCGCCGACCTTGTTACTCAGACTTTTAATTTATGTGGCCCAGTAAAACGAACTAGACTAACAAAACTCTTTAGCTGCAAATTTGCACAGAGTAATTACGCCCAAAATTCTGTTATTAACCGTCTACAGGCAACATATAATGACAAATTTTCTTCCCTCGACTTACCCTGTTCCAGATCAGGATCTTTTAAAAATGACATTGGCCATTTACTTTCTACTTCTACTTCTTTTAAATATCAATTAATTAAATTTTATATTATATATTTAACATATATTTATGTATATATATATATATATATATATATATATATATATATTACATATATATTATAAAATTCAAATCAGCAACATTACAGAATGCAATAACTGTGGTATGGATCTTATAGTTTCACACCTCCTACAAGAATTCAATGATTATAATAGTGCAAAAATATTGTGCAATTCATCCGATAACCTAAAATATTGATAGAATTAAATGGTTAAAGAAACACGCACAGATAACTAAAATGTACAAATTTCTATACACTAGTCTGAATTCCGTATGTTGTATTTTTGTATTTTATGCTGTTTGTTTTGTAATTTTTGAGTTGTGGTCGATATTCATCGTTTTTTTTAGAAAGCGCCCTTTAGTAAATAAAAGTGGCACACGTTCGTGAATTGCAAAAATCATATCATAAACATCATCATATCAAACAAGTATACAAAACCCGCGACTTAGCAAAATATTCAAAATTCACATTACTTATTTAGTTAGCGCAACTTGTCTGTGGCGTACAAAGAGTTTTGTGACGCGGTTAAAAAACTTAGTGGGTTTCATAATTTTCTAATCAACCCTAACTTAAAGAACTCAAAAAGTAAACCTACTTAATTGTAAAATGACGCCTTATTTTGCTATCGATCTTTTAATGTTTTTATTAAATTAAAATAAAATAAACTAAACCCCAACAACGTATTTATTTAGTTTAAATCGATTATAGATTCAGCATGAATTTCTTAAAGTCATAGCAGAATCATCCTTGTTTTTCTATTTGATCTGAAACGGCACAAGTAAAATGAAAAATCTGGAAATAACATCATAAATTAAAGATTTGTGCATCATTAGATTAACAATAGGTCAATCTAATGATATATCAAATCTACTACCCAAGAGTGACAGCATCACACTTATGATTGATCGGCATGCAAACATTAAACTAGAGTGTAACAAGACTTGTAATGCACGGATAACATTCCAAAAGTGATAGAAAAGCTAGATTTGCTTTTAGCCACAATACCTTAAAGTATGAACACATTACACTCGTTATTGAAATGAATTAACATTAAGTAGTATAAAATCAATAGTTTTATTATTTCAAAAATAAATTAAAATACTGAACAAGCTGTTATACTAATATCTAAAGTTGATGAATGAAAAGAATACAAATCTAAGCTCAAACTTACATCACATTTTTGCAGATTCACTTATAAATACCAACCTGTATTAACCCCTTATAAAACCAAATATTAAACCTAACTAAACAGTAACTTCTTTATCAATTATCTTGAAACGAAACATACGTATAAGGTATTGTGCTATTTACAGCAAAATGATCAATTTGTTCTTCCTGTTCACTATTAATCATGTACCTTTTCAGGGTCGCGCCGAGGTTCAAGAGCAAGCAGCGGACATTCATCTACATCACTACGATCAGCTACAATAAAATCACCAACAACGCCAGGTCCTACTTCTGTTACAGTTGAAATAAGACCACCAGATGCGTAAAGTTACGAAGAGTTACCTGGAGTTACGCAAAGTTACGATGAATAACGTAAATTCGCGTAAAGTTACGTAAATTAGGTTTGATGATTAAGTCCAAAACATCATTGAACATGGTTTAAAGAGAAGGTTTGGATTATTGGACTAATCGAATACTAAGGCTTGAATATTGTATTGTAGTCTTCGTTTAGTTTGATGATTTTCATGGCATAAGCATCAGTGGTGTTTTGGAGTTAATCTATGGGTGTGATAAACTAAACATGTTGAAGTGCAATGATATAAACAACAATGAATATGTAACAGAAGGTGTTATAAGAAATGTGAAGATACTCAAAAATTAAATGAAAAATAATTAATAAACGCAGTTTATGAGTATTAACCAAAAAAAAGTGTTTGCAATGTCTGATTATGTAAAAACATTCGCCCAATATTAATTATTGTGATAACATTTACCGTAAAAGTATAATAATGATTAAACATAAGCTTTTTGCAATGAATCTATGAAAAGCATTATTTCTATCATTATGGTAAATCATGAAATCACTTTAAATTAAAAAGTAACTAAGTTCTTTGATTGAGAACATCAATTTATTCTTAGAATTAAGACGGCGTATTCAAAGTATGGCCCATATTATTAATAGGTATAAGTGTATTAGCAGGCAGTCATTTATCTAATTTAAAACGTTAAGGACTTTAAATCACGTTTTTGAATTTAGGCATAGTTAGTGCACAACTCAACGATTTATAGTTGAACGTAATTTGATTAGTGAATGTAGCTTTTTTAGCATTAAATCGATAGCTTTTTGGCGTTTTTTCTAGGACTAAGTAGGTGTTCTTATAGCGTTAATAAGGTAGTTAAGGGAACTTCTTGAATATTATAGATTTTCTAAGCGCCCGCCCTAGAGCCTTTGTATATAAATTTAGGAGACGTTAGAAGTAAAACTATTCATACATATATAAGGGGACCATCTCCTGAAGTACGTAGAACTTGTGTGGGAAGGAAAAAACGAGGAAGGTTGCTTTTATGCTTTCTAGATGTTATCTTATCTAAATAAGAGTTTTGTTATAAAAGCTTTGTGGTTTCTTAAAAGAGAACGAGAGAGTTGTGAATCGATATATATTTTAAAATTTCTTCATATTTTTTTCTTTTATATAATTTTTGTATTCATAAATTCATGTGTAAAACGGGGAAATTTACACATCTTGATAGTATAAATTAATAATTTCTACGCACTTTAAACGCTTTGACCAAATTCGTATGCAACGCACAAGCTCATTCGTCTTTTGTACTGTGTTAGTGGTATAGTTTAGTGTGATGTCACAGAAACATTTCTAACTTATAAAAATGTAATCTTATAAAAAAGTCAAACATAGTTCATTAATACCTCCTCGTGTTGGATGTACTTCAATTAGGGGAAGAATTGGAGTATATCCAATATTTCACATCCATTTTTCTCTAATATATCTACATATAAAATATAATAAGCTATAGTTTCTTAAATAAATGTACGATGCTCACACAATAATATAAAACTTCAACACTGTGCTAGTTATATATTTACTAAACATGCTGTAATTTAAAATTATATGAAATTTTATTATACTATACTTCTAAAACAATGCTGTTTTATTTTAATCTTAAAATTAAATTAAGGTGGGCAATTTACTGACACTTTCGTGTAAATGCGAACATGCTAAAATGGAACAATGGATATATTATGTTAAGTATGCATGATTTTGGCTGCGTGTGTACTTTTTGGATGCCATTATTATCATTATTTTCAGTTTTCACTATAACTTGAAACAACTGAACTCGCGTGCTCTAAATACCTACTGGCCGCTAAGCCGCCACCATCCTACTTGAACGCAAAGTTGATTAACTACAGCCGTACATCGTACACGCGCTTTTATCATTGTCTCAAAATAAAAGACGTACTGCTAAATTAAAACAAAAAATAAGCTTCACTCGATTTGCATATCCAAACAAGGGGATCACCCAAAAATTCCGAATCGGAATATTCCGATTTTTGAAATTCATAAATACGAAATTTTAATTTTCCGACTTTCATTAGTACGAAGAATTAAAAACCCGCTGTGTTACTAGTCCGAAATATGGTATTCCGAATTTTTATTTTCTGAAAATTCAATGCTAACATTCAAATTTTGTATCTAAAACGGGTATACCTATATTAAAAATGATAACCTAAATCTCATGTGACAGAAATTAAAATTAATAAATAATATTTTGAAATCATACAAAATACGCGCGACGACGAGTAAAGCGAGGAGGATCAGTTAGTCTGTATGTAGATGAGCGAGCGAGCGTGCCGCGGCAGCGACCGGCGAAGAGCCAAAAAGGGATTTACATTTCAGTACATAACTTATATACTCAAGAAATAACTCGGTACAAAAAACGAAATATACTTACTCATTTCCAGCTAACTACTTGAATGCTCGAACGTATAAATTGATGTGATCATGCAGTTTTACAAGGCATTTGTTATTGCAACTAATATTATTCGGAATTTTGATATTCAGGATTCGCATTTATAATATTGCGGAATTTTTATGGTTCGGTATTTTCGAATTCCGCATATTGATTATCGTAATTATAAACGTTCGGAATTTAGAAATTGCGAAGAAGAAAAATTAGGAGTTTTTTTTAAAATTAATAATTAGCAAGCGTTTGTCTTCCATCTCACCTGATGGAAAGTGACGATGAAGACGAGGATCATACACGCCTGTCCAAGAAGTACCTATCCACTCTACACTTGAAAGCTTCAGGGTTATATTTGTCTGGAAAAACAGACGCAAGCAAATCGTTCCACTCTTTGGCAACACGAACCAAAAATTAGCTATCGAACCGTTTAATTCTGCTCATCTGCACGCTAACCACAAACGGGTGAAACTTCTGTCTGCGTCTGGTTGACCAGTGGAGAAAGGAGAAAGGTTCGATCAACTGAAATAGAGCATTCGCACACTCTCCAAAGTGCAATCTGTAAAAGACCGATAGACTAGCAACTTGTCGACGATGCTCGAGACTTTGCAGTCTAAAAGAAGTAAGTTTGTCGTCACTTATGAGTCTACGGGCCCTTCGGTCGAAAGAATCCAACGCTTCAAGATGGTATTTTGCGGAATCATGCCAAAGATGGCTGCAGTAATCCATACAAGATCGAACCTGGGCTGTGTACAGGTTGAACAGCTGTTCGGAGTTGAAGTGCCGCCGGACCTTTGCAATGACTCCCAATTTTTTGGAAGCTGACTGTGCCATGGTTTTAATCTGTTGACCGAAATTAAGTTTCGACGTGATGGTCATGCCTAGAAGCCCTAGATGGTTTGTTATCGGTACAGATACACCTTGGAAAGTGGGCGTCAAGTTGAATGTGCTCTTTTTACCGGAGAAGAGACAGGCCTGGGTTTTGGAAGGGTTGAACTTGACAAGATTGGCTTCACCCCGATCGGAAACCCTACAAAGTGTCAAATGAACCCGTTCAATCATCGACTCTCTCTGAAATTGGACCTGGTTGGGACTTGCTCGCGCATTGGACACATATCTCCCTACAACAGTGCTGTCATCGGCGCAACCAATAATGCCTTCCGATAAAAGAAGGTCATTAATGTGCAGCAGGAATAATGTTGCAGAGAGAACAGATCCCTGAGGTACGCCGGCGTTGATCGCCATTAGGTCTGATGAGAAGCCATCGACGACAACTCGAATTGACTGTTCCCTCAGGAAATCAGAAATCCAGTCGCAGAGTCCAGATGGTATGCCATACGCAGGAAGCTTGCTCAAAAGGGCTTCGTGCCATACCCGGTCAAAGGCCTTGGAGATATCCAAGGATACGGCTATTGCCTCTCCGTGCCCTTCCAAGGCCATGCTCCATAGATGCGTGACGTACACTAGAAGGTCTCCTGTTGAGCGTCCTCCGCGGAAACAATATTGGTTGTCACTGAGGAGCTTATTGGTCTCTAGGTACTTCAGGAGACGATGGTTCAATACACGATGACACGAACACACGATTCAATACATTATTGCAATAGGTCTATAGTTGACTGGGTCAGCTCGACTGCCCTTTTTTGGTACGGGCTGTATGTTTGCAAATTTCCATGATTTTGGAACTTTTCCAGTCCTTAGAGAGAGTCGATATAGGCGTTTTAAAACAGGAGACAACTCGGCTGCACAGTGCTTTAAAACCACTGCGGGAATGCCATCCGGACCGCTGGCCTTATTCACGTCTAGATTTTGTAAGCATTTGAGTACCTGTTTCTGGTGAATTTGGACGGCCCCCATCTTGGGGCCGAATGGGGGTAACGTGGGTGGGCTTTTACCTTTGGAATCTAAACGTGAACATTCCGCGAAGAGATTTGCGAACAAGTCTGCCTTCTCTTTTGCGCTGTGGGCCAAAGACCCGTCAGGTCTTTGCAGTGGTGGCAGTGATGGGCGACAGAAGTTCATCTCAACCGACTTGGCAAGGGACCAGAAAGCTTTACTCCCCGTGGGATAGGATGCTAACTTGTCCCCGATATGGCCAATGTGGTCTAAACGAGCGCTTCTGATCACCTTTTTGCAGGACTTGGTAGCAGAATTGTACGCCTGCTTCTTAGCTGGGAGATCCATAGCTTTGCTTCTGCGAGCGCTAGCCCAGGCTTGGTATGCTACATGCTTTCGCTTTTCAGCTAGGAGGCAATCAGCATTAAACCATGGGTGGGCTTTGGACTCCAGGGATACATCAGAGAACGGTATAAAGTACTCTATACCTTGACATATCACACTGGAGACAGCATCAGCACAGCATGATGGATCATCAGAAGTAAAGCAAGCTTGCCGCCAAGGATAAGAGGCGAAAAAGTGACGCATCTCATCCCAATCTGCTGACTTGTACCACCATACTCGCCTTTTGCCTTTTGGGCTGGTATCGGTTGGCGAGTATTGCGACACAGATTTCACCAGACAGTGGTCGGAAGTCCCTAATGGCGGAGATACGGACACCGAGTATCTGTCTAGATCGGTTGTCAGCAGAAGTTCCAAGCAATACGCAGGTATGGTCAACAACGTCAGGAATGCGCGTAGATTCGTGGACGAGCTGGGAGAGACCATGAGTTACTGCGAACCGATAGGTTTCTCTGCCAGCGTGGTCGGTGTCCTTGAACGGGTACAGCCACTCTCCATTGTGGGCATTAAAGTCCCCAAGGAACACCAACTGTGCAGAGGGATAGCGTCGTTGGACCTTATCTACAGTATCACTGAGATATTCAATAAGTCGAGTTGTCTCCTGAGCTCCCATGTGTGATCGGTAAATACTGGCGTATACAATTCGGTCCAGGCCAGTATCTACATAGACCTATAAAACAGAAAAATTCGGAACTTCCCAGTATCGGAGACGCCGGCATTAGGGTGAAATTTGGTCTCCAGGATATAGCCTGGGTAATGCAGGTATGCCAGATCTGAACGATCACAGATCTGCGTCTCTGTCATAAAGAATAAGTGCGGCCTCTTTGTCTCAAGATGGTGGTGGACATCGTGGAGATTTGAGTGCACTCCTCGGATGTTAGAGAAGTGTACTTTTAGGGAGAGGGAGTGCATCCGCTGTCGGCACTTATTTTTCTTTTTTGATTTTTCCATTACGTGAACAGGGGAGAGGAATAGAAGTTGAGTGAAGCGCAACGTTTGAAACCAAGCAACTCGAGTGGCCAGACCCACTGGTGGGGAACTCACATGGAGACCGCGGGATGCCCAAAACACCCCGGGGATCGCCATCAGGCCCTCTCCATTCGGTCGCCAACCGGCACGATGGAGCAATCCCGGGATGTTACACAGGCGGTGGGGCAGCCTTTCGCGAATGGCTAGAACGCTAGTTGGGCCCCCTACAACCTGCGGTCGGCCAGCGGTGCACCGTTTCTTTGGATCCCGCTGCCCTCCAGAATGAGCCATCTGGTGCATCATAACCCATCGAGTTCAAACGGCCCTCATACGCTGCGCAATTACTAGGACCTATTCTTCTCCAATGGCTACTCAAGACATCATGCCGGAACGTGACTAGGTCACTTGGCGGCATGGCTTTGTCTCGAGGGTGGTTGCAAGTCGCGGTCAAAACCTACCACCTGCAAAATGGTTATCCCGCCATCCATCGTAGCCTCGTCTGCTATCCGGCAGGGTGCACCACGGGCAGGTGAGGTTGGCATTTGGAGAGTCTTCATGGTAGGCGACTCCCCCTTACAAAATTATGAAACACGGAATTTTCACTATCGGAATTTTGAACCATCGGAATTCAGTTTTTGTATTTATGTAGTGTACCCCGAAACAACTTTTTATTCATAATTTAAAGAATTAAAGCTTAAATAGTACACTAAATAGAACACCGAAAGATCGCTTATGGCCATGCGGCCGCACGATTGCGAAGCCATAACAAACCGTGCATACCAGCGCCAAAATTTTGTTTAGTATACCGTCGTTGGCGTCTGAAGAGACGGTGGTTAAAACGGTCGGTATGGCATTTTTCTGTACGGAGTGATTTACCTGTCACGCAGTAACTTTTTCAGTAATCTGTGATGTAGTGATCTTCTTAGCACCTCTTTTGTTACGTATCAATCTATGTTTTACTGTGAACATAAGGTACGTTTATACGAGTAGGTAGGCTTTATAGGATACTTTAATTAATAATAACCATGTTTTAAAATACCTTAGATAATGTCGTTACAAAAACATTACCAGATAAATTTTATAAAAAACCAGTGGTATGTCATAAATCGTAATTCAATAAGTGAATAGGGGGGAGGGGAGAATATCAGTTCAATGAATTGGAACGTATAAAACCAAGCAACTCGCATGGGTTGACTCACACTAGACCCGTCTAAAACACCTCGGGGATTGCCAACGAGTCAGAGTAATACAGAGATTTTGGGGGAACCGCTGGGAATCTGCGGTCGACCAGCAAAACACCGTTTCTTTGGACCCCGCTGCCTCCAAATCGAGCAGTCCTGTGTTGCGTGACTCCGCAAGGTTGGAGCTTTTCAAATTTATTGCTTGTAAATACAGTAATATTTTATAGTCCTAGTATATATATTTGGAAGCACATAGGTACTTAACTGTATTACTGCATGCCTTTTTTATTGATCTTATCTAAACACTTTCCCTCTGTAATGGCTACTCCAGACGTTATGTCAGAACGTGCTTGGTGTCATCTATTTGTTTAGAGGGTGGTTTCAAGTGGCGATCGAAATCTACCGCCTGCTAAACGGTTATTCCACCGGTTGGTCACGCGAACCTTGTCCGTTGGCCAGAGTGCACCACAGGCAGATAAATTTGGCATTTGGGGAGTTTTGGTGTAAGGCGATTCCACTCTACACCCCAAAATTTTTCTAACGAATTTTGTCATCGATTTTAGAGTTATAAAAAAGTGCATTCGAAGATTTTCCCAAATTCTTGTAGGTTATTCAAAACACTCGGGGAGCGAACCTTGTCATATTTTAAATAAAATGTTATTTTATTACAAGAAATTACCTAATACGTTTCTTATAAATAATATGTTATTCAGGGGCTTCAAATAAAAGATCATGCTTCAATTGACTATTTTATTCCAAAATAACCTTGGCGGGAGCTTGACTTCTTTAACCGTAAACGCATAATTACGCAATATTTTAATAATAATTAATAACATTGAAAAATATTAAATCTAAGCTAAAATCCTTTTTCTTATACAAAATGTGTAGCTGATTTGTGTATTATTAAATGTGTATTGCTGATTAACACAATTAAAATTCCCTTTTTTAACATGTATACTTTTATTTTAAGCCTAATATTCATATTCATCATTAGCACCAATGTAGACTTGGTAAGCACTATCTTACAAACCTTAGAGGTTTTCTTATGCTAATTTGCATTATATTTTCTTTTAGTTTTTTATTACGACAATAAATGAAAAAAGAAACATAATTATTATGGCGGTTAAATTGGGACATTTAATACAAAAATCTCCCTGACTTCATCTTAAAATTGTAGACAAGGTCATATTTAGTTTTTTATATTCATATCTTTGGGATGATCTGGTTTCGTTTCACACCACTCAAATTATCTGTAGTTGTTATCAACTACAGATAATTTGAGTTAATTATATTTAGGTTTACATTGAGCTTAATTTATATTAAGCTTGTTATTTCATTAATCAATTGTATTTAAAAAAAAGATTTTTCTGTTGGAGTCATATTTAAATATATTTTACATATTATTTAACTTACCTTCACCTTCACCCTGAGTACTTGTCCCACACGTGCACGCCAGCCAGACTAACCATTCTCTACATAACTATCATAAACGGTAATTTTAAGCTATACAAGTATAGCTAGTTAGGTCAAATTCATAGCTAGTTATCCAAATTTCGAAGCAAGCAAGGTCCGAGGAGTACGGTGGATGTCTTAGCCATTCCAATTGAAGCTCCTGTAATTCGGTAGCCGTCTGGCCAGATTTAAGAAAGCTGTAGTGAACGACACCGGCACTTGTCAACCAAACGCTCACAAGTAAGTTTTTTCGAGTCAATTTTCGCTTGCCAGGGTTCAACCATTGCGATGAGCGTTTCCGATCGTCGTACAGGATTCACTTTTCATCACAGGTAATGATTCGATTTAAAATCCTTTCATTATTGTGCCGGTTGAGTAATGTAACGCAGCAGTCGAAGCGCGTTTGTCGGTTTGCTGCACTCAATTAATGAGGTACTCACCTCTCAAGCTTTTTCACCTCTTCCCAATTTGCTTCAAGTGGATTAAAACAATTTTGTCACTAACACCGCAGCTTACAGCTAACTCGGACGTGCTTTGTGATGGATCCGCTTGCACAATAGCCACAATAATTACACAACATTATTTATTATCAACTTTGGTCTCCGGCCGTCCACGAGGCTTGTTCTGCAGGTCGAAATTTCCGGAACAAAAACGTTGGAACGAAAAACGCTCTGTGTTTTCGAGCCGTTTTTTGCAGCACTGGTGCCACGGTGAAACTCGTACTCGTAAATAACGCGATATTTCAAGGTTTTCATTTTGTAAACTAATTGACGCAATGAAAAAATCAAAAGAGGAAAAAACAAATGAATTACGGTTTTCGAAACACAAATGCGTGAGTAAATAGCTGAATAAATTTGATATTGGAATTCTTAACCAAAGAGGAGATAATACAGGTCAAATTGGCCAGTACGACAAAACGCCAATTTTATATGTAAGGACCTAGTATATATATTATTTCAATATCATACACTTGACCCACATATTCTACAACTCTTAATAATAACGTTACAATCTAACACGTTTTTCCTCAATACCTACCAATAATTTAACCCCAAAATACAACCTTACTGAATTGACATAAAGTCCACAAAACCATCAAAATTCTTCCTGATCAGTAAACGAACGTACATATCCATTGAAGTGGTACCACAAACAAATTCATCGTAGCGAAATAACTCCATAAGTAGGTACCCACAATCAATCATCACTCACCCACTTGACAGTGTAAGAACAGGAAATTTTGATCGATCCCAGCATTATAATAAACAAATTCTTCAAAACATTTCCATATTCCACGCAGTGAAAGAAACTCTTCACTTTTGTAATGATGCTATCGCTCAAGTGACTAACATAAGCTCTGGCAGGCTTTATTCATACTTCATTTAATAATAAATATCTTTGTTTAATTTTGATTTGTATTTTTTATTTCCAATTAGGATTGTACTTTGGTTATAAGGGGTGGTACGGGTGGTGGTAATTGACGTGAACAACCAAAAAGTTTGTAAAAAGAATTGTCAAAAAAAAGTAGTTTACATATGTTAAATTAATATTCTCGTAAATATCCTTAACAGTTCTTCGCGGGAGATCATTTTTAATTTTTTAACAGAATGATAACTTAAATTACAGTTTAAAATAAATACAGTCAACCTGGGTAAATTTGGCCCGCTATTAGAAAAATTTGCAGATATTTGTTCATCTATTAACTATATGTAGTATATTTGGCAAGGTGTCTGTGGATTTTTATGTTAAAGGATGACATAAGAAGTAAATTAATCTTTACTCCGCTTTGAAGTATGATAACTTTTATTAGGAACAGTGGTATTTTACCCAAAAGGCTGTTTTATTCAAATTAAACTTTAAAACTATCTCGTTATTCGACAAAACTATTATAAACGTCATTTAAATTAAAAAAAGACAACTTAGGTTTTATTTAAGTGTATGCTGAAGTAAAAAATGCATCCGATAAAATTGGACCCGGGGTAAATGTTAGAAATATACCCAGATTGACTGTATTTTTAAGATTATCTTAAATTGTATGTTATATTTTTGAAGCCCCAATTTACACGTGTTCTTACCTAGTATACCATGTTTAATTTTGCGAAGACACAGAGTTTTATTTACTAATAAGAATATTCGAATATTAACAATTAGAAAAATTCAAATAAAGAGACAAAAATGATTAAAAATAGAATATAATGCCATAATTACTTTGTGCATATGACAAAGTGTTCAAAAGGCTGTTAGAGTTATTGCGTTGAATTGCTATCGATAAATCAGATACAAGTTTCACTCACCAGTCGTTTTGAAATTTCACTGAAGAATCTATTGACACCCCATAACTCCATAATCTCAGCGCTAAAAGCCTCAAAAATTACTTTAATATTAGTTACAATATTTTATTGAATGTCGTTATTAAAAATGAATAAACAAATTCAGGTAAGGTACTAAAATTATGTAGATATACAATAAAACTATGAAATAGGTAAGTACCCAAGTACATACTTACCTAAAATAGTAAACTGGAGGCACAGGCTTTCATTGCGAGAAGACTAAAAATTTTACTTTACGTTTCGCCAACTTAATTTCTGTTCGCGTTTCTAAGGTGCAGAATGAATTAAATTATAATTTTTACAATTTTACGTTTTCAATCTCGCAACTTTAAGAGTAGAGTAAACTGAATGGGCGTGTAACCTCTTCATTTCTATTGTTATATTCTGTTAGATGATAGATGACTAAAACCTAAATTAAAATCTTTTACTTTAAACGAGAAAAATTCTACAACAACTTTTGCTTATTTCACGGGCATCATTCTGGATCCTAAAATTTTCATTTTGAATTTTCAAAATTAAATCGTGATCACACTATGTATTTATTTTATTCCTTCAACGTATCCACTCACATTCGGAACGCCAAGTCCAATATATTCGAAAGTAAAATATTGTATACTCGCTCGTGCGTGTGTCGCGTCCGTATTTGTGTAGTCATTTGTCAAAGATGCCGATCCATCTTTGAACTTCATTCGTCAAGCGAGGTAATGTCAAAAAAAACTGTACTGAACAAAGCCTTAAGGCTTTTTTTTGGGTATACCTTTTAACAAAATAACTTGCTTATTTAAGAAGGCTGTCGAGTTGGTATTAAGTTGTAGATTAGAAAAGAGAAAACGATAAGCTTGCATTGAAGCTAGATTTTAGTTATATTTAACGCATTCTAAATATTTTTTAATTGATACATTTTGATTTCAAAGACAACTGATATTAAAACTATTATGTCTGCAATTAACCGAGATCGTCCGGCGGGGATTCGAATCTCAACTTTAGAAAGTAGTATATTCATTCAACATCTTTTAAAGGTTTTCTCGTCTCTTGCCATTACTTTCTCAGTTTGAAAACACCCATAGTTTAAATCTTCTTTGTATTACTCTTGCCGAATTCTAAAATTACACCCGAATTCTAAAGTTCACACGTGTTTCAAAAATATCGGAGTATTGCGAGAGTCAGATCGATGAAAAAAATATTGATTTATGTTTTATACTTTCATAAATTTATAAATAAAAGAAACTATTCATTCGTTATAAATTTGCTGAAAAAATCACCAACTATTACCAGTAAGTAGCAGCTGACTTGGAATGGATTGACTGTCAGATAAAAGTATTGCTATAAGAGAAGCATACCTATAGTCGGGCCATTTTAATAGGTAAAATTTGAAAATTCATCAAAATTCAACAACGTAACCTTGTAACGGCAGGCATAAAATAATATATTTTTTCGTTTTGTTAGAACTGCACAATTGCTTAACTTTTTTCAATTACGATTACATATTTATTGTAATAATGACCGATACGAGTAATTTTACGATTTGATTTCACTAATAAACTATTCTAAACATTATAAACAATTTCTGATCTAAAGAACTGAACGTCGTTACAATGTTGCGTCAGTTAACCCTTTTTCTTTTTAAAAACTAGGGATGTTACCGTAAAAATCGAAAGCTGATTAGTTCAATCGAATGCAATGATTACTTGTGAAGAAATATCACCATAAATTAATAACCACGTTGTGATTATAATAAAACATAATTATATTTATTATTCTTTTAACTAACTATAAAAATACAAAAAAAGAACTAAATAGAAAAATAATTGATGTTAGGTATAATTTAGGTGGGATGTTGCTGGCAACACCAGTGCCTGTCGATGACGCCATGTCATGTCGCCATTATATGACGCAGTCTTTTGTCGTTGTGCGAAGTGACTGTGCGTTTTTGGTGTGCTCTCTGTTATTTTCTTCTGACCCGGCTTTTTTATTGGACTGATCTTACTGACTGCATTTACCTGGCTATAAATTGAATAAATGAAATTGAATGGACTCCGATTGCTTAACGATTAGTAAACAAGAACAACATTACAGGCTTACCATGTCGAAACGGGGGAAAACGCTAAACAGTCAATCTCGCGAACTAGTGGTGAAATTGTACAACTATTTTCAACGTGAATCAGTTAACGATGGGCCTTTTTTACCATTGGCACAACCGAGAGAACGGGTTGCCGAAACATTGGGAATAGGGAAGAAGACAGTAACTTAAATTCTGAAAGAGAAATACGGACCATCAGGCTCAGAAGATAATACTTCACGTACACCGAAAAAAAGAAAGAGGGATTTGATAATTGTTGGCGTTGATAATTTTGATGCTGCTGCAATTCGAAACCACATATATGGATATTACTCGAGAAAAGAATATCCTACATGGGAAAAGGTGATGAGTTCGTTAAAAGAGCTTATTTTTTGTGGTAAATCGTCTCTATCAAAGGTTTTGAAATCGATTGGCTTTAGATTTACAAAAATCTGACAAGCGGAAAATCCTGCTAGGACGCTACGATATTATTTTGAAGAGGGTACGTCAAGTTAAGAAAATTACTGATTGGGACACTGTCGTGTTTATTGAAGAAACATGGTTTAATGCGAACCATACGGTTTCGCGGACATAGACCAATGATGCAGCGGTCTCCACCTCAAAAGTTCTATCGCGAAAAGGAGCCCGACTTATTCCAGACTGCTTCCTCGCATTCGCCTCTAAAACTACAAGTGATTACCATAGGGAAATGAACTTTGAGGTTTTTAAAGAGTGGTCTGAGAAGCTGCTAGTCAGCTTAGAAAATCCATCGAAAATTATAATGGACAATGCACCGTATCATTTTGTACAAGTTGATAAACCACCAACTCTAGCAAATAAAAAGCAAGAAATTGTCTCGAGGCTGGTAAGAAATGGTGTGGATGCAAGTCCAACTTTATTAAAATTTGAGTTGTTAAATCTGGTAAAAGCATCTAAGCCGTCCAAGCTCCGCTATGTAATCGATGAACTAGGCCTAGAGCATGGACACGAAGTTATTCGATTGCCTCCCTACGATTGCCAGTATAACGCCATCGAGCTTGTTTGGGCACAAATAAAGGGTCATGCAGCGCGGAATAATACTGAACCACCCTTCAGTACCGCTAAAATGATGCCTCTGCTACAAACTGCTTGTGCAGAAGTCACTACAGAAGACTGGAGAAAAGTCATAGGGAAAACTAAGAAAATCTTGTAAAATTACAAGATTTTGAACGAGATGTGAGAATAGACAATATTATTGAAAATGAATTAATGATATCAGACAGACGTCAAATGTTCCTATTAAAATGGCCTGACAATACTTGTATTGCCGAAACAAGAAATTAAAACCCTACCTATAGTTTAGTGAAAAAATTTGAAGTTAGTCATAAACGTATATGAAGCCTTGCGTCACCGGCATAAAGTTTCTGAAAGCGCAATTTGTGTACATACGTTCACCAATATTATTAACATTATATCAAATTTATTTTTATAATTCTTGCAAGGCCATGAATATGTATAATGTTCCCCCACCGCGACTTGAAAATTGGATCCGCCTTTGGTAAATACAATATTTTTGTCAAACACCAGTGACTTTCTAGAATATACTCAAAGTATATTTGCAGGCGAAAATAATTTGACACTAAAAAGGATAATTTTGAAATTTATGTGCAGATATAAAATTTTGTCTGCCTACAATTTCATAATTATAACTTATTCTGCTTACTAAAAATTTATGAGGCTTATTTTATACCGCAAACATAAAGGGGAAGTTTTAAGTTTATTGCCTTTGTGCCTTTGATCACGTATCCAGCTACGACTTGGTTTAATTTACTCGTTTTACTCGTGGAAAGTAAAACTACTTGGTTACATTAAAATCTACCATTATTTACAACTATTTACAACGCTTGTAGACACCAAATTGATTTCCGTAGTTTTTTTTTTGTTCCACTCCACGGAGAGGGCAGGAGGATAAATAATGCTCTGACGCATACCCCGCGCGCAAGATCGAGGTTATGTCAGACTCGCTCCGAGCCTACCAGAGCCACTACCCACTAACCCCCCAAAAACCCCCTGAATGACTCGTGCAATTTTTTGCCTCACTTTAAGGGGTCACCCGCAGGGAGTTACCCTCAGACCTGATCTGCGTCCGGACCCGTTCGGACGTGTTGACGGTCGCTCCCGGCTGCCGAGTCACGATTGTTGTCTCACGACTTCTCTCATATCAATACTCAAACGCCACTCTCAGATCCGTTCTGCGTCCGGCCCCGCTCGGACGTGTTCGCGATCGCTCCAGCAGTTGAGTCACGATTGTCGTCTCACGACGTCAACTCGTAGCAATACTCATACGCTGTTAGCCTCTTTAGGGCTTACTCTGTGGCCAGTTTCGATCGGCTGCAAGTAAGTCGGTCTCTTGCACAGCAACAACAGGGTTGAGCTTACCGCGGTCGATTAAATTCGATAGTGGTTTGCAAGACTCGGGCTGTCTTTCTGGCTGCGTACTTGACGCTTGGCGCCTGTACGTAGTCAGAGACTCGCTCTGCGGCCGGCTCAGGCCGGTCGTAACGTAGTCAAGCCCGCACTTTTAGTGCAACCCAACTCCGTCAGGTCTACGGCCGGTTTTTGTTGTCAAATTATTGGCGACACACTCCGTAGTAGACTCGCGTTTGATCAGGTGGATACTTAACGGTGACAACTAAGCCTGATAGCGTTGCCTCGGTGCGCTTCCAAGGCCCTTCAGGCTGAGGAGAAACCGGCTGACCCGATCCCATTGCACTTGGGCCTTTCCCAGGGTGACGGTACAGTGCTGTCCGAGCTAGGGGCACCACTTCGCGTCGTGTCCAGCCCCCCTACCGCGGGTAGGGAGGTTTAGGTGCTAGGTTTGCTAGGGAACCTAGGCATTCTTATATATTTATATATTTTATATATCGTAGGACCAAGCCCTCCCAATGGACCAGCAAAGCTTGGTAAACTTTGCTAGGTCGTTCGCCCAGGCGCTCGTTGCGTCCGGTGTCAGCATATCAGATGACATCTTAACGCAGGC
Source organism: Marasmarcha lunaedactyla (assembly GCA_923062675.1). Taxonomy (NCBI): domain Eukaryota; kingdom Metazoa; phylum Arthropoda; class Insecta; order Lepidoptera; family Pterophoridae; genus Marasmarcha; species Marasmarcha lunaedactyla. The sequence continues at coordinate 7,899,593 of OV281344.1, forward strand.
CTTACAGGCAACTATCGCGTCCCCGGCCCCTCAGGCCTCCGACGTCCAGACCCCTCAGGTCCTCAGCTCTCCCGCGTCTCCTGCCTCGTCCGAGATGGACTGCGAATCGGTCGCATCCTCTCACGCATCGCGTCGCAAGCGTACCGCTCCCGGGAGCGACTCCGAACCCGCGTCTGATACTTCGTCAGATGCCGTCACCTTAACCGGCTCTCCTGAGCCCGCCTTTCAACTTGTCGTCAAGCGCTCCAAGAAGCGCTCTAAGAAAGCTTCGGTATCTTCAATACCCGAGCCCTCCCTGGTGTCTTCAACACCAGCCCCCGCGCCGTTAAAATCGCTCGTAGTAACCGCGTCTCCGTCGGTCACATCGAAGCCAGCGACGCGCTGCGCTCCCGTCCCGCCGAAGCCTCAGCTCCCTCCGCCCGTATTCCTGCGTGAAAAAGCGCGCTGGACCGCGGTCTCAAACTTGTGCAAAGAGCACAAAATTAATTACTTAAAAGCCGCCAACGCTGGCGATACAATCAAAATTCAAGTAGCGACCGTCGACGACTTCCGGTCTTTCACTAGGCTTCTGTCGATCAATCAAATCGCGTATCACACCTACGCCCTCCCGGAGGAGCGTAAGATCCGCGCAGTACTACGGGGCGTCCCGTTCGAACTCAGTAACGAAGACATTCTCGAGGACCTTAAGTCTCAGGGTTTCCCGGCCGTAGCAGTGCACAAGATGCACTCCAACCGCGGTAGGCGTTTTCATTTAGCATTAGTAATCCTGTCAAATACTCCCAACTCGAAGGAGATTTTCAAAGAGGCTCGCACAATCTGCGGACTCTCGAACATCTCCGTCGAGCGTCCCAACCCCCGCGGTCACCCTGGGCAGTGCCACCGCTGCCAGCTATATGGCCACGCAGCGGCTAACTGTTCAGCTCCCCCCAGGTGCGTAAAGTGCCTGGATCCTCACTTCACTAAGGAGTGCACTCGCACTCCCGAATCCACTTCCCCCCCTGCCTGTGTGCTGTGCGGCCAGTCCGGCCACACAGCTAACTACAGGGGTTGCCCGCGCGCTCCGCGCTCCACCACCAAGAGGGTCGCGCCTAAACCGGCGCCGCCGCTCACTCCTGCTAACTTCCCGCCGCTGCGCAACCGGGGTCCCCCGGAAGCAAAGCCCGTTCAGCCGACGCCTACTCCGGCTCTGTCTTGGAGGCAGCGTCCGGCCGTCCCGCCTGCACCTTCCCGACCCATCCCAGCTCCCGTAGCTCCCGTAGGGCCGCGTCCCGCTCCGTCTTCTGCACCTCAGTCGTCGTTGGCTGAGGACATGAAGACCGTATTCGACGTCATCCAAAACGTAGACATTAATGAAATTTCCATACTCGCACGCAAACTGCGAGCCGCCCGCTCTCCTCAACAGCGTTTATTCGCGTTAGCCGAGCATCACTCGCTCCTAAGTTCGTTGTAAATTCTTTGTTTTTGTATAAATTCGTAAAAAAGTAAATTATAATGTCTAGACCCGCGAATCCCGCGTCCTGTCGTATCAAACCCAAGGGCTTATCCCTAATATCTTTTAACGTTCGTAGCCTAAGCACCAACCTTCCCGAGCTCAAACTGTTCCTTCAGAACAACGACCCAGATCTTTTACTTCTCCAGGAGACATGGCTCACTCCTAATCGCTCCAGGGGATTCTCTATTCCTAACTACGCGTTTACACGTAACGATAGGCCTAACTGCGACGGTTTCGGCGGCACTGCTATCTACTACAAAAGAGGATTCCATTGCTGTCCTCTCCCTACCCCTCCTCTCCTCAACATGGAAGCCACCGTATGTAGATTGGCTATGACTGGTCATCCGACCATCATCATAGCTTCAGTCTACATACCCTCTGGCACCAAACCTATCCGCAGCGACTTTGAGACCATTCTCGCCCTCGGCCGTTCAGTCATTATGTTCGGAGACTTTAACTCCAAACATACTGACTGGACGTGCCTATCAACCAACCAAAGCGGTATAGCTCTCCTCGACATCACCAACTTACTCGACTTAGACGTCGTCTCCGCTATCACTCCCACTCACTATCCCGACAACCCGAACCACTCTCCGGACATCCTTGACTTTGCAATCGTCAAGCATATCAACCTCGACCTCAGGTCTATCGAACCGCTCGATGACCTAGGTTCTGACCACCGCCCCGTCTCCCTCGTGCTAGGACCGCCTAACGTTAACGTCACTTCTCCTAAGACCTTTACTGACTGGAAAGGTTTTAAAAATACGATAGTTTCTGCCTTAGAGGCCCCAAACTCTCCGCTCGCGATCTCGCCCGATCAATTAGATAGTCCGGATAAAATAGATTCGTTAGTAAATTCTCTCACTGATGCTATCAACTCAGCCATCAGTGTAAACGAAAAGGTTGCTAAGAAAGGCAAACCCACGCTTCCCTTAGCCATTAGCAATCTTATTAAAGCTAAGAACGCGGCTCTCCGGAGAGCCAAGAAATATCCCACGCCCGCCTATAGAACAGCTGCGAATCAGCTACAACGCAAAGTTAGATTTCGCCTCGCGGAACTCCGAGACGCCCAGATGAACGATCTCATGGCGAATATCTACCCGTCCCACCAAGCGTATTATCGAATGGCCCGAGCCTTACGCGTAGACGCCGCCTCTCACGTCCCTCCTCTCACTCGTCCCGATGGCTCTATCGCCTTCGAAGACGAAGAGAAAGCAGAATGCTTCGCTGACAGCGTTGCGTCTCAATGCTCGCCCAGCACTTCAGAGGTTTACCCGGCTTGGGAACACCTACGTCTGTCGCTTCTTTCCAAGCTTTTGGAAATAAGCTAAGGTCGAAGCAGGCATTGAAAATGATAGCTAACAAGGTAAGCACCTGTTGAGGCAGATGCTTAAGTGCGTGGTTGGAAATCCCATCCGCACTCGGAGCCTTTTTGGACTTTTGACTTCTAATGAGAAGCGAGATTTCATCATAAGAGACTGTGACGGGGTCGGCGGTGATGAGGAGAGAGAGTCCCTCCGGAGGACTTTGTCCTCCACCGTCTGGATGTGGGAGGGATTCGCGGGTTGCGTGCTGGGCGAGCATTGTGAGGCAATGCTGTTAGCGAAGCATTCGGCTTTCTCTTCAACTTCGAAGGCAGTAGTACCATCGGGACGAGTAAGAGGAGGAACGTGAGAGGTGGCGTCTAAGCGTTAGGCTCGGGCCATACTATAATACACTTAGTAGGACGGGGAGATATTCTCCATGAGATCGTTCATTTGAGCGTCTCGGAGTTCCACGAGGCAAGACCTAACTTGAACTTGTAGCTGATTCACAGCTAATCTATAGGCGGGTGTGGGATAAAACTTGGCTCTCCGGAGAACCACGTTCTTAGCTTTAATAAGATTGCTAACGGCTAAGGGAAGCGTGGGTTTGCTTTGCCTAGCAACCTTTTCGTTGGCACTGATGGCTGAGTTGATAACATCAGTGAGGAAATTGACTAATGAATCTATTTTATCCGGGCTATCTAATTGGTCGGGCGAGATAGCGAGCGGAGAGTTCGGGGCCTCTAAGGCTGAACCTAACGTATTTTTAAAGCCTTTCCAGTTGGTCTTAATAAAGGTGACGTTAACAATAGGCGATCCTAGCATGAGGGTGTTTTTATAATACGATGCAAAAAGACCATAAAAGTAAATGGAATTGCTCTGCTTGCTTCTGCAAAATGCCAAAAACGAATAATACCAACACTCCAGCCTGCTCACGTACACGCAAGGAGGCCTCGTCGTCACCCCTAGAATGTAAAAATATAACACTAAGGAAACATCTAAATTTAAAAAAAATCGATAAACACTGAAGATTTAAGCATGTTAGGTGATACAATAAATAATTAAACTACGCCTATCACCCAAAGGACAGCAAACCAAACAGAGTTTACATTGGATAGTTTTAAAGAATTAATTCAAGAACAATTAAAAGAAAACAATCCGTCAATAATTTCAAATATACAACACACATTTCAATTGGAAATAACTAAAGCTATAGAAAAAATTAAAGAGGATATCATGAAGGAAACCACTACCTTAATTAATGAAAATTATAATAGAAAAGAGGAGATAAATCAAATTATTATTTAAAACGAACTTACTCATGATAAAAACAAATTTATAAAGGAATTGCAAGAAATAAAAGAATTGACAAATAATTTTTCTTCCACAAACCCAGCAAAATCAACTATAATAGAAAGAAACTGCAAAAAAATAGTACTATATGGATTACCTGATCTGTTTAGAGAAAATGAAAATGAATTATCCTATAGATTTACGGAAACAATTGGAAATATTTTACAAATAGACCTAACAGGCTATATTGAGGACATATATAGGATTGGAAAATTAGAAAATACCTACAACAGACCTAAAGTTATAGAATTAAACTACTTTCAAGGCACTGAGTTATCTATTACAGACACGACAACAACAAAGACGACCACCCTTCCAGCAGTATACATAACCAATCATACCAACATGGCTAACAAACAAACCAAACAAATTATTCCTTTCGAAAAAACAAGTACACTCTTTAAAGTAATCTACCAAAACTTCCACAGCATCTACATCAAACAACATCTAATAGAAAGTTTTATCACTAAAACCCCATCTTATCAAGTTCTATGTGTTACCGAATCTTGGCTGACTAAAACTAAACTAGACTTAATCAAATTTAACGGTTATAAAACTGCAGCATCCTTTTGCCGAGAAACAAGAACTGGTGGAGGTGTTTGTATTTTCCTGCACGAAGACATAGAAAGTAAAGAAATTCACGAAATAGCTAAAATGTCAGTAGAATTCGTTTTGGAAGCGTGTGCTACTTACTTGATTAAAGAAAATATTTTGTTAGTATCATTGTATTGGAATGCACGGGAGGAAAATTCTTTCTATGACTGCTTTACATTAATATTAAAATTTATACATAAAAAATACTCAAAGTCAAATGTAATAATTGGAGGTGACTTTAACACAAACATTCTCAAAAATAACCAAAAATAAATTAAACTTTTAGTACTTATGTGTGAACATAAATTTATTCAACACATTAAACAAGCAACTCATATTATCGAAACTTCATTGACATGTCTTGATCTAATTTTCACAAATTTCACAGATAATATGACAGCAATAGTAGAAGATTTAGGATTCACAAATCATTTAGCACCAATTTTAAGACTGAAAATACTCCATTGTAATAAAAAAATTCAGTGGCCCACTATACAAAGATTTTACAAAAAGAAAAATATTTTAATTAAAGGAAATTAGTCAAATTAACTGGCACAAATTATTAACAGAAGATAAAAATACAAACGAAAACTATAACACATTTCATAATATAATTTTAAATACCTTAAATAAACATATACCAAAACCAAACATTAATTTAAAATCAAACTTTAAAAACTATTAGTTGTCACCCGGAATAAAAAATGTTGCATAAATAAAAGATTATTAAAATCAATCTTATTAACCCGTCGCGCGATTTATGTACACCAGGTGTACGTAAGGAAAAACGCTCCAAGCGCGTTACGTACACATGGTGTACATAACGAGTCAGTTCCAATTGGTCGCTCTTTTCTTCAATATTTTTGCACTAGCAATACGAACTAAGTAATGTAATCGATTCATTCATTCATAATTGAACATTTTCGAGTATTATTTTAATGGTAATACTGAGATACCGAACGATAGAACGAAAAAAAAAACTAATGCCGACGCCGAGACGCCATTACTGTTTTGTATGATGGTTTGGAACTATTCGGAAGTGCTTTGTTGTAATTGAAATATGAATTCAAGAAGAAATCGGTAAGTAGCTTGTTATATCATATATATAGAATTACTAAGAAATAACTGTAGAATCTGTTTTTAGTAATTGTTATATTGAAAGTGATTATAATTACAATGATAAAGTAGCAAAACTTTTGTAATGCACTAAACTTCGACGCCGTGTCCGCCATATTTTACAATATTTATTGTATTAATTTTCTTAAATGTGGTTTAAAATATATATAAGTTGGTAGTTAATTTATGTAAGAACATAATTTAACAAACAGATATTGATAATATTGTGTAATTTCATCGCAATCATATTTCAAATATGAATTTCTGAACAATCAATGCAAAATGATGAAAAGAGTACGAAGTGCAAAAACGGCAGTAAAAGTATTATCTATCAATCAATTTTTTTATATTTTCTTGTCGTAGGAGATGTCATATTAGGTATTTTGTTCCAAATAAAGTTTGTTCTCCGACTGGAACTAAAAATTGTAGACTTTTTCAACAAGAATAAATTACTATTGTTATATTATGTATTTTAGTTTTAATTTGTATGTAATTTTAGATTTGTACATGCATAATATAAGTTGTTATTTTCTTATTAGTCAAGTTTAAAATTTAAATAATGAATTTTATGATAATAAAATCAAATGAGTATGGTTCGTACGATCCAAAAAGATGCGCCCCACTCTTGCATCCGTTTATTTTATTGTAGTGTATTATTCTGTGAATACTTATAAATATATAATAAGTGATATGGTGTTAAGTACTCAAATAGTTAATTTTGTGATATTTTTAGTATGGAGAGATAGCTGAGGTCGCGTAGTGAAATTGGACCACATGGCCAACCCGGGAGTGCGTTGCCAGGCTAGCCATTATTATGGGGCTCTGATCCTCAACAGTCCCTTCGCTTCCGCGGTATGTATTTTTGTACAGCGTACAGCTATATTTGTTTAATTTCGGTGCAATTATTTGTATTTCTTTTTCTAGCCTCCACGCGTTCCTTGTCCAGGGGACTCCAGGCGGTTCTCTACATGTTGAACATACTAGAAGTATAATACTAATAGGTTGAAGAGATAACGGGTGCCGTTTGAGGGTGTGCGTCGTAGGGAAATTTGCCGAGCTAACAGATGGAGATAAGAATAATTTTCTATAGGCATAAAGAGACTTGCATGTCAATACTCTTTCATGTTGTATTTGCTCAACACACATTTTTTACAGCTTTATTTACTGTAAAATATAATTCTTAATAAAATATATTGTTTTATTTTTATTTTAAACCTTTCACAGTTTTCTCTTAGAACCAACAGTATTGCTTTTCACACCACGAATATCACGCAACGGGTCAAAAGCAAAGTTGAGTTGTCCGCTCGTGCCTCCAAATTGACCCGCAAGTGAAAACAGTAATGCAGGATATATCAATAAAATTATCTTTATCATCTACTTAACAATTCCAGAGAATACCACGATATTATTCAACTAACCTACAATTACGTTTTACTAAAATAAAATTCTATTTTAATCACTCAGTGTGCAAGAGAAACAATATTTTAAAAAGTAAGATTTCTAAAATATCTGTCTGAGCTCAAGGTCCCTTGATAAATATGATGTTGTATTTCTTGTTGTCATATTTATTTAGATATTATTGAGACAATCGTTCTATATAGCTGTCCACAATTTGATAATAACGATGATTGAAACAGTTTTTTATCTTGAGTTGAAAATAAAAACAATAGCTACCTATATTATTAGAACAATATCATCGAAAAAGTATCAATTAATTTAAAGTAATAATAATTTAAGATTAAAATTACAATAACATTTATCACTATGATTAAGAATTAATTAATTTATTGAAAAGAATTATTGCAATCAATGCATTGTTGTGTTATCGGTACTTATAGACAATTATGTTGAGCCGACGGCATTCGCACGCGGCAGCCATTTCGCGTAGTTTTTTCTTAGTTTAGATAAATAAGTTTTTATTGTGTAAACAGATGGATTTGAAGTGAAGTTATTATTGTTTTGTCTACTTAGACATACAAAGTATAATAAATAAGTGTTGATTTGGTGAATATGTGCGTAAATTTGATATAATGTGCTAAAGTTTCAAGGTTATGTGAAAAAAAATCATAAAATATGGTAAAATAACGCATATTTATGTAACGAGGTCAGTTTTATTGCTTTATTGAATGTTATAATTAGATAGATAAACTCATAACGAATCCAAAAAGGTATAATTTAAACCGTATATATATCTTATTGTTAACAAATTCTTCGTTTTTCTAAAGGCCCTCCAAGACAAAAAAATTGTTTATAAAACCTGACGCATTCAGGGCATTTTAAGGTTTTCCGAGTCGTCGCGGGAGGGGTTAAATACTAATAACAAAATACTACACGAACTTTATAAAAAGTATGATAAACTATTTAAAAAAGTAGTTTTGGAATCCAAAAGACAAAATTATGAGAAAAGAATAAAAAATTCTAATAATGTTATAAAAATAATGTGGAAAATAATAAATGAGCGTACAAATAAAACAAATTTAAAAGATAAAAATAATATTAAGATTGAAAAAAATAACACCTTATTAACGGAACCTCAGCTCATTGCAAATATGTTTAATAATTTTTTCGAGTCCATCGGCGAGGACTGCTCCCCTGCACATACAGCGCCCCCGCGCGGCCGTCTGGTGCTGACCCCTTCGGAGAACTCGCTCTATTTAGGCCCTGTTCAATACGCGGAGGTTTATAAAACATAAAACAATTTGAGCAATAAAAAAAAGCCACGTTGTTAACGAAATACCCTCTTTCTGGTTAAACAATGCGCTTACGTTGACATATTTCCTTTTGATAAATCAGTCCTTTACTGAAGGTATTTTTCCTGACAAATTAAAAACAGCCCTAATAAGACCAATACATAAGAAAAATAAAAAACCAGACCCTAATATGTTTAAATAAAGAGTCAATCTTTTAAAGTGGCGGGAGGGCACCTCCCGAGTCACAGGTCTTCCTATTTCTGGAGTTCAGGGTTTTTCACAAATATGTATGCAGAAATTTATGTACCTACCAGATTATTTACATTTTTGTCCTAGATTGACAGTCGCGGATGACATTGTTCTATGCAAAACCATTTTAGATGTAACAGACATACTAAATTCGACTTTTGACAACATAGACACATGGCTTCGTGACCACAACTTAAATATAAATGTTATTAAAATAAATATAGTGACATTCCACCCTTATAAAAAAAAACCCTATTGACATTGATTTCAAATATAAAAATATAAAACTTAACCAAGTAAATGAATTCAATCTATTAGGAATTAACATCGATTCTCACGTTAATTGGAAACATCATGCTAATAAAACTAGGCTAAACTTAGCAAGATTCGCATACGCACTCCGAGAGATTATAAAAACCACAGACCTAAAAACGGCTCTTACCACCTACTACGCCTATGCACACTCTTTGCTAAACTACGGTATTGTCTTGTGGGGAAACTGTGTAGAAGTCTCTAGCGTTTTCACTGCCCAAAAAAGACTTACAAGAATTTTGGCAAACATCCAAAACGACAACAGCAGTATTTTTTTAACTACAAAATTCTCAGCCTAACATGCATTTACATACTCGAAGCATGTAAATTCGTGCGAAAACACCCCGAGTTTTATACATAACGCGAAGAAGTAGCTGGTAAATACGTCCTTAGACCCTCACGGTAAAATATCCTAATACAACCTACTTCCCTAAAAATTCACTCATCTGGTCCTCTGGCTATGACAATCAAATTATATAGGTAATCATTTACTGGAATATATCAAACATGAAAAAAATTACAAAAGATTAACGATCTTGCTTAAACGACTCTTATTAAAAAAAATTTATTACATGACTTACTTCATTGATAAAGTTCAAATGAATTAGACATAAATAGGCATAACGAATATTATCAAAATAATTTATTTAATTTATAATGACCACAAAATGCCCTCTCCTGCATTGCAGTACCTAAACTAAGTGCATAGTTTTACTTTTTATTGTATAAATTCTCTATTATTTTAAAAACTACTACCTGTAAAATTATGATAGCAATAAAGTATTGAGTATTGAGATCAAGCTTAATATGCTTTACTATTGCAAAATCGAGTACGCCAGGAGAATGGTTCGGGTTGTCAGGATAATGAGTGGGAGTGACGGGAGAAATGACGTCTAAGTCGAGTAGCTCAGTGACTTCAAGGAGAGCGATACCGCTGGGGTTGGTCGATAGGCACGTCCAGTCAGTACGTTCGGAGTTAAAATCTCTGAACATAATGACTGAATGGCCGAGGGCGAGAATGGCCTCAAAGTCACTGCGGATTGGTCTGGTGCCACTAGGTATGTAGATTAAAGCTATGATGATGGTCGGATGACCGGTCATAGCCAATCTGCACACAGTGGCTTCCACGTTGAGGAGAGGAGGGGTAGGGAGAGGAGAGCAATCGAAACTTGTTTTGTAGTAAATAGCATTATGTTCGGAGACTTTAACTCCAAACATACTGACTGGACGTGCCTATCGACTAACACCAGCGGTATCGCTCTCCTCGACATCACTAACTCCCTTGACCTAGACGTCATATCCCCCATCACTCCCACTCACTATCCCAACAACCCGTCCTACTCTCCTGACATCCTCGACTTTGCAATTATCAAGCGATTCAATCTTGATCTAAGGTCTATCGAACCGCTCGATGACCTAGGCTCCGACCATCGCCCCGTTTCCCTCGTGATAGGACCGCCAAACGATAACGTCTCATCTCCTAAGACCTTTACCAACTGGAAAGGTTTTAAAAATACGTTAGTTTCAGCCTTAGAGGCTCCGAACTCTCCGCTCGCGATCCCTCCCGAACAATTAGATAGCCCGGATAAAATCGATTCATTAGTAAATTCTCTCACTGATGCTATCAATTCAGCCATCAGTGACAACGAAAAGGTTGCTAAGCAAGGCAAACCCACGCTTTCCTTAGCCGTTAGCAATCTTATTAAAGCTAAGAACGCGGCTCTCCGGAGAGCCAAGAAATATCCCACGCCCGCATATAGAACAGCTGCGAATCAGCTTCAACGTAAAGTTAGGTCTTGCCTCGCGGAACTCCGAGACGCTCAGATGAACGATCTCATGGCGAATATCTCTCCGTCCCACCAAGCGTACTATAGCATGGCCCGAGCCTTACGCGTAGACACCGCCTCTCACGTTCCTTCTCTCACTCGTCCCGATGGCACTACTGCCTTTGAAGTCGAAGAGAAAGCCGAATGCTTCGCTGACAGCATTGCCGCACAATGCTCGCCCAGCACGCAACCTGCTGATCCCTCACACATCCAGGCGGTGGAGGACGAAGTCCTTCGCAGAGACTCTCTCCCCATCACCGCCGACCCTGTCACAGTCTCTAATGAAGAAATCTTGCTTCTCATTAGGAATCAAAAGTCCAAAAAGGCTCCGGGTGCGGATGGAATTTCCAACCACGCACTTAAGCACCTACCTCAACAGATTCTTACCTTGTTAGCTATCATTTTCAATGCCTGCTTCGACCATAGCTACTTTCCAAAAGCTTGGAAAGAAGCGACAGTCATAGGCATTCCCAAGCCGGGCAAACCTCTGAACGTCCCGGCTAATCACAGACCCATCAGCCTCCTCAAGGCAATGTCTAAACTTCTCGAGAGAGTTATACTCTCTCGAATGCGGAACCATCTGTTTCCAACGGATGGCGATCCTCTCATTATTCCCCATCAGTTCGGCTTTCGCGCTGAACACTCCTGCCCTCAGCAAGTCCATCGAATCGTCGAGTATATACTTGACGGTTTCTATCCGCGTCGTTATAAAACAGTCGCGGTTTTCTTTGACGTAGCCAAGGCTTTCGATAAAGTCTGGCACAGCGGTCTCGTTTATAAACTCTACAATATAGGCTTACCGGATCGCCTAGTCAGGTTAATAGCGTCGTTTCTCAAAGACCGTACGTTTCGATTTAAACACGAAGGCACGCTTTCTGCACCTCGTCCCATAAAGGCTGGAGTCCCTCAAGGCTCAGTCCTCGCCCCTCTGCTGTACACCGTGTACACCAACGACATTCCCATCCCGCCGAAAGGCGTCGAACTCGCCCTCTTTGCAGACGACACCGCACTCTATACCAAAGGCCACAGTGTTCGGCACCTTGTAACCAGACTCCAAAAGGCCGTAAACGCCCTTGGTGTATGGTTTCAAAAATGGCGCATCGATGTGAACCCTGAAAAGAGTTCTGCGATGCGCTTCGACCACAAACGCCGTCGTCCCGCTGGCGATCCCCACGTTCGAATGTTAGGCATTCCCATCCCCTGGAAGTGCAGTACTAAATACTTAGGCGTCACATTAGATCCGACGCTTTCTTTCAAGCCACACGTCGAAAGAGTTTCGAAACTCGCTCGTCACTACTTAGGCCGCCTAAATAGCATGTTAGATAGAAAAAGTAAAATGTCTTTCAGAAACAAACGTACACTTTACAAGGTCTGCGTTAGACCCGTCATGACGTATGCCTCGCCAATCTTTGCCCACGCCAAACCCTCCCTCCTGCACAAACTGCAGGTAGTTAAAAACCTCTTTTGCCGCCGGGCCACAAACGCACCGTGGTACGTGCGTAACGCGGACTTGCATAGAGATCTTGAACTGCCTACAGTACAACATCTCAAAACACTCTCTGAAGCGTTCTTCAAACGCTCCGAAACCCATCCCAATCCTCTAGTTCGTGATTCAGTCTCATATACTACTCCTGTGTTAGATTCGAAGTTCAAAGTCGCTAGGCCTAGGAATGCGCAAGCGTACTCATGCACCAGACTGTCAGCCGATCTCGAAGCCCTTCTGGCCGCAAATTCTAATTCTAACGTAAATTCTAATTCTAACGTAAATCCTAATTCTAACGTAAATGCGAATTAATTCAATTTTATTTTGCAATTTTTTAATTTTTGTTTTAATTATTGATTTTCATTTTGAGCACCTTCAGTGCTATGTATTCACCTTCAGTGCTTTGAGCACCTTCAGTGCTATGTAATCCCAGTGGGTGACCCCTTCTGGGCCCCACTAGCGCGGCCTCTTTCTCCAATTGGCCGTCGCTCAGATGAAGGCTGAGTGGCAAAAATGCACGAGCCGACAGGGGGTTTTTAGTGGGTATGGTCCTGGTAGGCGTCGGGACGAGTCCTACATAACTTTGGAATCGCGCCAGAGTATGCGTCAGGGCATTTTTATGCTCCTGACATTCCCGCGAAGGGGAACAAAAAAAAAAAAAACCGCCGGAGTTGGGCCAATCGTTACGAGTGAACGTGTATTTGAGAATAGCGAATCCCCTGAAGCGGTTTGGAGTGAGCCAGGTCTCTTGGATAAGCAATAAGTCTGGCTCGTTGTTCTGAAGGAACAGTTTGAGCTCAGGAAGATTAGTACTAAGGCTACGAGTGTTAAATGAAACTAGGGATTAGCCCTTGGGTTTGATACGATCGGACGTGGGATTTGGAGGTCTAGACATTATATTTACTATTTAGAGAATTTATACTAAATAAAGAATTTATAAGGAACCAAGTAGCGAGTGATGCTCGGCTAACACGAAGAGACGCTCTATAGGAGTGCGGGCGGCTCGCAGTTTGCGTGCGAGTACGGTGATTTTCCAAATATCTACGTGTTGAATAACGTCGAACACGGTCTTCATGTCCTCAGCCAACGACGACTGAGGTGAAGATGACGGAGTGGGACGCGGGCCTACGGGAGCAACGGGAGCTGGGATTGGACGGCAAGGTGGAGCGGCCGGACGCTGTCTCCAGGAAAGAGCCGGAGTCGGCGTCGGCTGCACGGGCTTTGCTTCCGGGGGACCCCGGTTGCGCAGCGGAGAGAAGTTGGCGGGAGTTAGCGGCGGCACCAGTTTAGGCGCGACCCTTTCAGTGGAGGAGCGCGGAGCGCGCGGGCAACCCCTGTAGTTAGCTGTGTGGCTGGACTGGCCACACAGCACACATGCAGGGGGGGAATGGAGTTGGGAGTGCTAGTGCACTCCTTTGTAATATGAGGATCCAGGCAACGCACCTGGGAGGAGCTGAGCAATTAGCCACTGCGTGGCCGTAAAGCTGGCAACGGTTGCGTTGCCCAGGGTGACCGCGGTGGTTTGGACGCTCGACGGAAATATTCGAGAGTCCGCAGATTGTGCGAGCCTCTCTGAAGAGCTCCCTCGAGTTGGGAGTGTTGCCTGGGCGAAAGACCTAGCAAAGTTTACCAAGTTTTGCTGTCCATTGGAGGGCTTGGTAAGATATAAATATATAAATCAATAAAAGATGCCTAGATTTCCTATCAAACCTAGCAACCCTAACGGCTAACCTCCATACCAGCGGTAGGGGTTGCCCCTATTGGACAAGCACTGTACCTTCACCCTGGGAAAATAGGCCCCTGTACCGGGATCCAGTCTGCTGGTTTCTCCAAAGCCTGAAGGGCCTTGGAAGCGCACCGAGTCAATGCTTAGTTGTCACCGTTACGTATCCACCTGCTCAACGCGGGGGTCTACCACGGAGTGTGTTGTCAATAAATTGGCAATAAAAACCAGCCGTAGACCTGACGGCTTTGCGACGTGAACCAGTCGCGAAGTTGGGTTGCACTGAAAGTGCTACGTTACGACCGGCCGAAACCGGCCGCAGAGCGAGTCTCTAACTAACGTAACAAGCACCCAGCGTCAAGTACGCAGTCAGAAAATCAGCCCGAGCCCTGCGAACAAACGTCGGATACTGACGTAAATAAGCTCAACCCTGTTGTTGCTGCTTCCCACTGAAGTGAGGGAACAATTCGACGGTGCACGGAAGTGCGAGACTGACTTAGTTACAGCCGGTCGAAACCGGCCGCAGCGTAAGTCTTAAGGAGGCTTATCTCAAGTCGTCGGGGACGAAGTGAGATATTGATTCGATCTTAGCGTATGAGTATTGCTACGAGTTGTCGTCGTGAGATGACAATCGTTACTCAGCGGCTGGTGCGACCGCGAACACGTCCGAACGGTGTCGGACGCAGAACCGGTCTGGAGCTACACTCGGGAGTGCCGCAGGAATGGTGTTTGAGTATTGCTACGAGAGAAGTCGTGAGACAACAATCGTGACTCGGCAGCCAGGAGCGACCGTCAACACGTCCGAACGGGGGTGGATCATGATTAAACTGATATAATCTTCGGTGTTAAGTTATCTCTCGATGAGCTTTACTATATTTAAATAAAAAGTTCAAAATCTACTTATCGTACAGAGAAGTAGTGTATATCGTTCGATTTTTTATGTTATTGAACATAGATCTTAGAACATTGAACAACATATGATAAACCTAACTTATGTATGTATTTATATACCATGAAATCGATCTTCAATCATAAAATTAAAACACTTGCTTGAGAATAAAAATAAACGGCAACTAAATTGCTATCGATTATCCCATAACCACTACTCAATACTAATTTCTTTCCTGAACATTACGGTAACAAATAAAAAGCTATAATTTTCCCGCCCTAAGCCATACCTATGTTAATACATGTAGGCCGCAATGGGAAACCGTGGACAGAATACGAAATTGTCGGAATTGCCCCTACACTGCCTTGGGTGTGCATTTTTTATCGAATTGTCGATGTTGAGTCAGGAAAATTCGAATATTGCTGATCATATTCGGCACAAAGGCAATGGATTATGAAATAGTTTTACGCATTCTTTTTACGGTTGTTATTGACGAATTATTCATAAAATAATGTGACGTGTACGTTTTTCTTGTTATGAAAGGTTATTATTAGATACATTTAAACGTAAGGCGATTAGTGGTGTGCAACGAAAATATCCACATCATAAAATATAAAAAATATTATATAACTCTTTTTTTATCTTGATTAGGGAAATGAAATGTGTAGTCCTGTTGGTTGTGTTCCTCTTAGCGGTGCGCCCAGTTTGGTGGATAAGAATCCACTCACAAGACGTTTGCGATCCAGCAATAAAATTATGACGGCCGAGTAACGTAGTGGGTAGAAGCCCTGTCTCTTACATCGGAGGTCCCAGGTTCGAATTCTGGTCGTGGAATTATTTTGTGTGTTGAACATTGATGATTGTTCGGGTCATGGTTAGTTATATTTGTACTTGTTTGATAACTCTGGGGTCCCCCTAGTTCGCTGAATTGTCACCCTTAACACAAGCTCCGCTTACTTTGGGACCAAACAGTTGGTGTGTTTGTCTGGGAATTTATTTATTATTTATTAAGCCACTTTTGGTGGTTTTATATCTGTAGTTGCTTTTTTTCCTCCATTTTCTATTGTTGATTTTTAAATAGGTCAAAAGTATTGTTTCTTAAAAGAAAGTGAAAAGGAATGTGCTCGTTAAAACGCAAGAATTGCGAATATTTAGGCAATAAATAAAATAAAATACGAAATTCTTGTTATGATTTAAAGATAATGTTATATTCGCGGGTCTTCAACAAACACTGACTCTAATATTCAAATTTCATACAGAAAAGCTTACATCATTAACAAGTTATGACTTCTATCCTAGAAAAGTTAAAGAAATCACCACGTCTTATAAATATAAGCAACAATATTTTTTTTATAATTCACGTTAATTACATATCATACAATTCAGTGTATTTGCCATGAAATGGATTCGAAATACGAGTACTAATAAATTTTCAATTAATTTTTCGGAGGGTTTACATAAGAATCAATTTTGTTTTTGATATTGACTTCTTGAAATTAGTTACTTAAAATTACTTAGTTCCAATTGGTGTAAGTGTGGGAAATAAGTTCGTTAGCCAAAGTTATACCAATATTAGTTTGAAGTAACCTCCTACTTCCGTAAGATAAAGAGCGTTCTTTTTCTGTTGGTTCATTTGTCCTGGATATATAGGGCTTGTGTATAATAAGGAATTGTTTATTATAATTTGATACTCGTTATACATAGGTTTATATAAGTAGCTCTCAATGATTATAATGTTAACGGACAAAATTATCCTGAAACATATTTCCAGAAGTTTTAAGGTCTTACTACGAAAAAAATAAATATTATTTTATCTTCAGACGTTGTCTAAATGTACATATAGCTCAGTAAAAATAGTTTTAGAGTTGGTATAGTAAACACAATTCAGACTCCACCATTTTTCAATTTTTAAATCTTCTTATTGTATCTTTAACAACATTTACGGTTTACATTTTTGAAAATACTGTAGAACATTATTTTATTTTATTAACAACTCATAGATGGAACATTTCGTTCGTTGTTGAAACTTGGTGCTCCTACGCCAGCTACATAAAATATTCTTATATAATCTAAAATATAATCTTCATTTTGCATTTCTCAAGAGGAATGCATGCTTAAATAACTTTCAAAATATGTAAATTGATGTAACTGTCTTTGTCTCTGCATCTAGATATTTCTGCAAAAAACTTTAACATTTCGACGAAAAGTTGAATAATATTTTAGCTGATCTGTATTCATGATGTCAAGTCTAGCATTTCATTCTTAGCGACGCTTACAATAATTCAATTTGTGGAAAAACCAGACTCAGAATAAGATATGGGAGGCGAGCGAAGTTTTGGTAATGTTTTCTAGCTTTCAAGTTTCAACATTCGGTATGATTAAATGGTTTCTACGATTTAAAAGAAACCGTTGGTGAGTTTAAGATTGATGAGACAAGATAAAAGAAAAACGTTTTTGGAATTTAAAGGAAAGACTTCTGATTTTTGGTACGTGTTTTTTATTATTTTGTAGATATTTCAAGGTAACTCATAGCCTAATTGTTAAAATATCGTTGCTTTGAATTTAGTTCAGCTTTTGAGAGAGTTTCCCACCTTAAGGGTGAAGAGTGTGCCTAACTGGTAATAATACAAAAATCAGGGAAACCGTGACTGATTATCACACATTTGCTCATCACACAAATATTTTCTTTTAGCACAATTTATTAAAATACTGGTTTTTTTATTGTAAAAAATATACGTTCCTTTGTATGTCTAGTCACTTTACAATAACTGTTTTTATTTTTGTTAATGAAATTCGATGTCACAACACAATACAAATGCGGGATCCTGTTAAAACAGGGCTACAATTATCGTATCAGATAATGAATTTGCTGGCAGTTAAAATAAACTTAAAGCAAGAACATGTACAGTAGCTTCCATCGTAACCCTTATAATAAAATCTTACAACTCCCCAAAAATTTACATCAAATTAATTCCCTCCTTAAAACATCTCACAAAACCAACATTGTAACTTTCAAAATCCGTCATAAACCACAAAGAAAATATTCAAATGAAGGTGAAAGATTGGTATTCCCGTTGTCGTCGTTTCCTTTGGCTGTGTGTCTGTCTGTCTGCGGATAACTGGCTTGATTGAGCCGGAATATTGTCGGGAGCTGGTTGTTTGCGGCGGCGCTTCGCTTTACAACGGTTCTCACTAACAGGCCGGAGTAGAGGCGCGTTCTTCAAATTGTATTTAAAACAGTTGTTAAGGGATTTGTAGATTTGAAATTTTGTTACCTTGAGTTGTCACATATTGTTCTACAATCGATACTTATCTTCATACAATATACTAAAATATTATCAATATTTTAATTATATGAGAGTATGTAAATAATTAGTGGTGCATTAGGTCATTTTGTTAAAAGATCATCTGGAGTACTTTTTTAGTCCAAAAAATCATGATATGTTATTGGAACATTTGATGATACACATGTAAATGTAAAACACTTTTGTTTTAGAAATAATTGGAATATTTTGACGTAATAGTAAAAAAAAATAGAATTTCGTGATTATTCTCTAGCATTGTTGTCACAAAGTTAATAAAATTAGACCTGGTTAAAGGGGACCAACAGTCAGTAAAATATTAGGAACAAAGCTAGCTTTATTTCATCTCTTTTTTGCATAATTTGGTCTATTTCTCATTCCTAGTTGCAACAACGTAATATATTAAGTTTGAATGAGTACCAGATCCTTTGGTTCTTAACGCCATGTAAGAACGTCACCTAATTTCCGATATTTGCGTTAAATTAAAATTATAAACAGCATTTGAAAAATAATAGATTTTCTATTGTGTTAGCCTAGCAGTGTACAATGTGTTGACCGTAAATTTTGTTTGTTCCTGAAATTCCAATGAGTGCTCCTTCCCTTTAAACGGAATGAAGATACGTAAATATGGTTATGAAAGCGATTGAAATAGTAATGCCTTGTTATCGATACAGACCAGATTTTAACAAGAGAAACTATACTGCTACACATTTTTTTCATATTACTGCTCGTCTGTACCTAACCAATCTTCGAGTCGAAGGTCGCTCGTTGTTCTTATTCAAATAACAACAAGATCGATGTTTATTCCGGGCATTTGTCGAACCCCGACATTATGTACACTTCGACATTTGTGTACTCTATCAAGTACACTAGTTTGTACCCTGCGTTTGCAAACCTTTCTAAGATGGTCATGGTTTACTTGGTGGAAATTGAGTTTATTCATTTTGTCTTGGATTGGAAGTTAGCCCATATGTGATTTGGTTTTGCTATTATTTAGCTTAGTTAACATAAGGTAATAGAGAACGGCCTCAAACGCCAAACACCGAATTCACAGCGAGAATGAATTATATCTTCTGCTAATATTCCAATCAAATGGTGAGTTCTTTTAGCGGTTCAGTAGTTATATATTGTATCGTGCACATAAAAAAACAAACAAGCAAAGTTAATACAAATGAGTATTTGTTGAAGTAATTTATCTTAATTCATAACCTAAAAATTGAAAAATAGGTTATAAAGTGAAAGCCAGAAAAAGTTAATTTATTAACTTTAACGAGATATTTCGCGATTGTTCCCATAGACCAATCTGACGTAAGTACCAATTTTGTTCAGTTTATAATACCTATATAAGGTGAGTGAAGTTAAAAAGATCGGTGTGAAATAAATTTAGTTTTTTAGTAAAGAAGTAATTCATTATACCTATAAAAGCTAACGGATTCACAGGCTTAATCCTGTAGGTAACATTAAAAAGAGGAAATAATTATGTTGTTTTAATTAAAATTAATAAAGTCCGAAACCACTCAAGCTATTTTCACTCTCACATCTCAACACTATGAAGGTACATTATCCAAAACGCGTATAAACTACATGTTATGAAGATATTCGTTCGTCGTCAGGAAACACGGATAATTTTATAGACAATTATTTTTATTAATTTTACACGGCACTGTAAAGTTATTTGCTTATTACCTAATAATAACATTTTTTACTAGTAATATATACGAATATAGTTTCGATGAAATGACAGTCATGATTTTATGTCGCAGAAACGTTAAAGAGTTAAATGGAACGTTCGTCTAGTGCCACGACGCGTGCTACAGCGGAAAGTATATACATACAGTAGATGAAAACATGCAAAACTAACAGCTGCAAGTAAAGAAAACCTAAATTAGAATCTCGGAAGGCGATTTCATCACAGAAGCTGCATGCAAAATTTAATACAGACCTCGCAAATAAAGGCATCGTTGTAAAGTAAACACTAAAACTGTTGACCCGCATTTTGTGAACTAACCGAGCTGGTTGTTTATGGTCCTAAGCAAACTAAGATTCAACCGTTTGTTGAAGCTGGGATTTGTACAAGATGTATTGTGTTTTGTGCTTGAATGCGGACCAAATTGTGTTTTGATGTAAACTTTTAACGGATTTTGACAAGAATGAGGAGCTTTTCATGTTTTTGGTCTTGGATTAATATTGTATTTAGCATCTTTTTCAAATGGGTGCAATGTTAATGTTATTATTGTGCTGCTTGGTGCCGTAACCAGAAATAAACTGGTATACTAATTAGACAGTTTACGTCTAGATCACGTCTAGAAAATGACAAGGTTTATCTGTTTGTTTTTAATTACTGTTTAGATTTGTACCTAGATCTCAATTTTGTTTAAATGCGTGAAATGACTGAAACAATACATGATCAATTGTGAATATAATGTTTTTTCAGTGTAGGCTTGCCTTGTTACTTAAAGAAAATTATTACAAACGAGCGGTCTGACTGCAAAAACACTTGTTTATCTTTAGAAATTATCTAAACGTATAACGAAACTAAATTAATATGTCAGTACCCGGAGACTGTTCTTATGGTTTTGTTTTTTTAAATCTACCTTTGTTATATGTGGGTAGACAGATAGAAGGTTTTTTATGACAAGTTTATGTCATATCAGAGGAAATCCTTTCAAGAAAAACCAATTGATATTTAAATACGTAGGACGTATGAAGCTCTAGAACGATTATAATTATGCCATTTTATGTGGAATGGAAGACGATTTCAATCTTTTACATTATATTGAGCCACAGTTACAGTTTGTGTGAAGAGTGAGAACATCGACGAATGTAATTCAAAACTTAAATACTCCACTGAACAAATGAGGACAAATATCTATTTTAGTATTTTATTTCACGGGTGGTTTTTCCTACGAAAATAATCCCAGGTTAGATCTAATATAAGCCTAAAATTTGAGCACAATCTGACTTGAAGATAAACATATAATTCCTGTAACCAAAAACATTTTAATATCTAAAGCGTTTGAGTTTTTAATAATTTGACCTTTATTTTAACATACATTTTTTATTTATATATTATTTATATTATATAACGTGTTTTTTTTTTATTCGAAATCTTAGCTTAATAAAATCATTCAAATTCCTCTGGGTTCTCAAACCATTTTCAATTTGATTTAAAACGATATGCCTCTGAAACCTGTTCTATTTAAGACAATAAAATAATGATTTTATATCCTAAACTTAAAACACCAGACATATCATAATTACGCTCGAATCTGTAACAAAAATATATTACGTAGGTGTACAACTGTCTGACGGTTGTTCTTGATTTATCCGGAATATCACATTTGTCACTTTATATCACAGGTACCTCGCTACAAATGAGTTAATCTCGCTATCTCGAACTCGAATCGTGTGTACATTCGCTTTGCCTGTTTCAAATACACTTTGAAGTAGATTTAAACTCTGGATGAACTCGCTTCGTTAATGAATGCTGATTATTCAGAGAAATTCTTCATACGAAATCTATTTTGGCGCCCTGTTATGTGTACAATTTTATATTCATTTTTGTATGAAATAAAAACAGACAATGCTTAGTTAATAATAAGCTTATGTCGACAACAATAACAGATTATAAAATTTTTGTTAAATTATTTAGGTTATAAAGCTACTGCAGCTAGTAGCTACTGAACTAAGTCCTATTGTAAATCAGCATACATTGCTATTCCCATTATATGAATTTAACAACTAGCTTATGATGACCTTTGGAAACTAATATTTTTTTTTGCGCTCATAAGCGTTTATTATATGAGATGTCTTATTATATTATAAGGCTATAAGACATTGAGACACAAACACGGCGTATTATTGCCTACTTGTGTTCGATATATACATAACGAACAGTGTACATAATGGTGTCGGTGCCTTCAGTAGCATGAGGTACCGAATTCAAATCCTATCATGTAGAGTTTTATGTGATAACTAAATATCTCTGTTTATATGGTATTTATTTATTTATTTTTATTTCACATGAAAACTTACAGCTAAGATTTATTGTGAATACATTTTTGCATATGCGATAGCCAAATAAAGTTTTCACTTATAGATATTTACACAATCACTTAAATAAAAAGAAAAGAAACAGTCACAGAAACCAATCGTATAAAAAAAAATTATAAAGAAAAATGAAATCTCCTACAAGAGTTGTGTGGTTTTAAGATTTTTTTTTATTTTTTTTATTTCAATTATTTATTTTTTATTTATTATTATATATTTTAATTAATTATTTATTTATTTTATTTAATTAAAACAACCTAGCCATCGCCGCTCTAACACTCGAGATACTGGTAAAAAATAGATCGAAATTGTTTAATTTGCGATTTGCTTTGTTCACCTGATTGCAAGACCGTGTAATGAATGAGTTCTGTCTTTAGTAGGTACTTGCGGTAGGGACATGGAGTAAGGTAGGATTTCTGTATGATGTGGTGGCCACGCAAATACCAACCATAGCCAGGAGTTCTGGAACATCGATCTTATTATTAGTATAGTTCATATGTATCTATCTTTTTACACTAATATTTTGGGTTCTTACGTAATATACAAGATCAACCAATACATAAATAAAGCTTAGGTTGGTGCATTTGTTTACGAAAAAATGGTAATAATTATCATGTATTCCTATATTATTCATACACTTATTCTTCTTGCTTGATTTTATGAAACTAAAAACAATAACATCATAGAACACCACACTTATGTACTTAATAACGATGTTCGATTCTCGATCATGTTTCGCAAAAGGAGCTGTCAATAATTGACTCAAAGTTAATTAAGACATTCTGCCGGTAAAGATACGCGAGCCAATCAAGTGAATTAACAGCCCTCCGCTATAATTCTTTACTTTGCCCGTTTGTTATCGACTGACAAAGACTGAAATTGGTTTGGATATCTTCTGCAAACAGGCACTCGAACTGAGGGAATGAGGGTAGTCATGAGGTAAAAACAATAATTTTTAACTGATTTCAAAAAAGGCGGAGGTCTTTATTCGGACATTTTTTTTTCGGAATGGACAGTTTATTATGGTCCTTTTAAATTTCACCGGACTTTGTTGCTTAGCGGTGACGGTATTCGGACAGTGACTTTGCTGTTTCTCGACCATTTTTTTGGATTAATCAGATTGAGTGGAATTCGTAAACTTGTTTAATAACTATTCAATATCGATGATAAAAATCATATACATTTTTGAATATCCTATGGTTCATTTTTGTACAAGTAAAATCATACAACCTCTTGGAGCACTGTGTTAGGAAGTAATTCCCCTATATCAAGATAGGTAAAAATCGTAAAAAGTTGCAATGGTCTGGCCGACATACACAGTGACTCTAAAAGAGGATTCTATAAATCAGTGCATAAACACTTGGACAACAAATAAATAATGTAATACCAGTCTGTTGGCACATTATGCCATTAATATTATACATTAAATTAATGATTGCAAAATAGGTTATTACCGTATTATATAAATCGGTACAGTATAAAACCTCCTCTGAAATACTTAATTTTTTTTGTACATTTGGTTTGTATTTTAGTAATTGTAACACTGACCAGAACAAACACAATAGTTATAGAGAAGCATGTAGTGTTTACCTGAAATGATTGTCACGCTAATAAGTTAAGAATGTAAGCAATTTATGTACTAAGGAACAGTGTGGACAATTGTTGGTGAACCTTAATAAAAAAAATACAAGAATAGTTGAAATTTACGACGTTAAGTTTTAAATGAAAAATGCATAACTTTTAAGCCCGCTTTAAGAGTGAACCTCTTGGACAGACGTGTACCACCTCGTTTTCATCACCAGTTTCCATCAGATGAGTTGGGAGGCAAATGCGTTTCCTTCGTAATAATATTACCTATACTAAGGTAAGGTATACCTACCTAGGTAGGTAGAAATATGGCATTAACCGTAATATAATTTATTGTATATTCCAACTCCATTAGATACATTATACCTACCTGCCAGAGTTAATTCTAATGCTCCCTCAGACCCCAAGGGTATCCGATAATTAAGGCACTCCAGTAATAAATTTGTGGGATCGTATATTTTAATCACGTCAAAATAGCTCCATGTATTTGCTTGGAATTGGGTACCTACGTAATGTATTACTTCACACGACCATATCCAAGTATTACACATTGTATAGACCTTCAGTGTAATTGAAAGGTTTTGCACTAATCCCAAACTTGGCACGCAGATTGGGTTTCTGTGGAATGTTGGTTGATTGGTTGAAAACCGTTGGAAATTTAAGAGTTGAGGCCATGGTTTGGTTTTATTAAAAATAAATAACTTTTCACGCTTTTATGGAAACTTTAAATTTTTGGAATATCAGAAATGACCTATTCAGAATTCCAAATACAAGGTATATAATTATAGAAAATTAAATAACCATATAACAGAAATATTACGAACCAAATTTCTGTGTAGCCATAATAACCAATACCTATACCAATACTTACCTCATTCATTTTTGGGATTTTATTGTTGACCCTAATTTTTTTCATATTTCCCCACTTCACTTATTTTTCGGAGATAATAGTGTTTTCTGGGTAAAAGCTACCGTGCGTTATTTTCTGCACTTTTTTGAATAATGTGTATGCAAAATATAATGACTCGGTTATAATAATCGGTTGAAGAGTGAAAGTTTAACAAATAAACAAATTTACTTCCGGATTTTAAAAATTATTTTTAATTACTTATTAGATATACATACAGTTTAGTCTTCAAACTACCATTAAATTTATTGAAATTTGTCTTGAAAATATAGAGTTGTCTTCACTTATCTTATTTCTTATTTTCAGTAAGGCAATGACAATAAAATTTCATAAGTCATTTAGTACTAACAATCTTTTACATTCAAAAAGGTAACGGCTGCACTCATATACATCAAATGGTTTCTTAAAGGGCTCTTAATTATAGATTTTGATTAGCAAATCTATACTTAGATGAAGTATACGTAAAGTATAAATTTGCTAAGCAAAATGTATACTTATTCTATACTTAATCATTTTTTCTACTCGGAAATAGAAATGTTATATGGAAAATATAATATAAACTGTATACTAAATATAAAAAAATATATGTTAAAAAATTGCCTTTATGTTCCTCCTTTACAAAACGCCAATTTCATATGTAATGACCTTATATTTTATAAATCAATTAAGCTCTATTTTGTCGCTACATATTTACATTTATCTCCGATCACAGAGCCTTTTAATGAGAAAAATAACGAGCACAGTACAGACTTTAATCAGCACCTCGGGTTATTGGGGCAGCTCAGATTCATCTGGCAGAACTAGGTCACCGGCACAGTACATGGACCTACTGGACGCGACATATTAAACTAGTAACAAATACTTATTGTTTTTCTTAAAGTACTCAGTAAGTTTTACCTTTATCATACAAATCGAAATTTATTTTCCTACTAATTACCCATAATCTATTTCTGTCAGAATGTTTGTCGATTGTGAAAATATCAACTGGCACAGAAACTAGATTTTTGGGGATTTAATTGTTTTTTCTATGGAAATTTTTTATAATTTTAATTCGTGGTGCACTGCAAAAGACAAGTCGGCGTCGAACCGTCAATGTGCTCGCAACTCTTTCCATCAAGAATGACTGTAAATCTATGGTATTTGAATTTAACAGTTCATTTCTCAATTATTTTCCAACTTACGCTAATATACTATGTGAAATACATTTTCCTTTATTTATACTGTCACTTCGTTGTAAGTTTTTATAAAAGTTCCATTTTTTTTGGTTTCAAATTTTATTTTCAGAATTTCCCTGATGAATTATGTGTCTCAAAGTAAGGAGGCAGGTTTAGCAAAACTATGAAAAATTATATTTTGTCTTTTTCTCATTTTTAGGTACCCGGCGATAGTCACCATGAGAAAACAAGGTTAGGTAGTATTTTTCAAAGCCTAGTAGACGTTGCTCGCTGGAGTCGTCGTCTAGGGGTTGCACTGTCGTAGACCACCGCCAGGCTTGGCTTGTCAGATCTGTGCTGAGAAATGTTACTTCTGAAAGCTGCTTTGAATAAACACTTTATAACTTTTTACAATTCTTTAGACAGTTACAGATTTTATAACCGATAACGGACCCTAAACCTTCAAAAGTATAAATGAGTTTACCTTTTTACTTTACCTTTAATTTTACTGAAAACGATTTCTTTATATTTTTAATTTAAACAATTATTGATTCGCACTAATTTAATTAGGTGTCAACTACCTAATACATTGGTACCTGTCTCGCTTACTTATGAGTCAATAAAAAGTTTAAAATGTGTTTTCTTCTACTAAAATTAGAAGTATTCACAAGACTTATATATAGGTATAACTTCAATTATAGAGTTGTTTAATAAAATTTAAGTATATTTTAGGTTTTGCTGGTTTTGCTTGGGCTGAGCAAATAAATAAATACTGGTATAATCCCTAATTAAACAATCTAGCTTATTTTAAAGACGCACTTTGAGCTTCAATTTCATTTCTAGACCTTTATCAATAAAATACTTTCATATCAGGTGAAATTTAAGACAGACAAGTATTTTTTTCAATACTCTCTAATTTTTTTCCCCGCTTCAGGTCTTACAATTTTATAAAAAATATTTAGTTTTAAGTCAACTTTGATAACAGTTGAACTTAATAATTAGGCATCCAAATTAACGAGACTCAAAATTTCTTGAGAGCGTAATTTTAAATACCATAAAATAAAATAACTTTTTCTCAATCTTTTCAAACACTGGGTGACTTTTTTATCGTTCGTAAAATAGGACATGTCTGTACTTTTGTACTTAAAAGACCTGTAACTGAACAGAAACAAAATCCCTTTCACGAATTTAATTCAGGGAAATAAATTAGTATCTCAGTTGACTTCAACATCACACATTTTCATATTATTAGCAAACTTACACCCAAATCACATAATAAATTCACATTCAAATTATATCACCTCCCAATAATATTACCCCAAACAAGCGTTTCGTATCATCTTTATGTTCATCTAACATTGTAAAAACGAGAACAACCATTACCAGCTACTTTCCTGCCTCAAAATACTTTTCGAAATAATGGAGTTAAACTCTGAACTCGCATAACCATTTGAACTGAAAAAAGTGTGAAAAGAAAGGCAGCTATTGTGGTTGTAAATCGGTGTTGGGTACGGCCAGGGATTCCTCTTTACGAGATTTACAGATGGGATTGGGCCTTGCTCTTATGTTGTGTCTGT
Organism: Marasmarcha lunaedactyla; assembly: GCA_923062675.1. Lineage (NCBI taxonomy): Eukaryota > Metazoa > Arthropoda > Insecta > Lepidoptera > Pterophoridae > Marasmarcha > Marasmarcha lunaedactyla. The sequence goes on from OV281344.1 coordinate 7,927,201, forward strand.
GTGGTGTAAGTTATAGAGGGTTGGTTGTTTGTATTACATTAGGATAGTGCAAGAGTGTAAGAAAAATGGAATTTAGGCAGTGGATATATTTTTGAGGCTTTTGGCGCTGAAACCATGGGGTCCTGGGTACAAGGGGCTCATCGCCCTTTTTCGGATCTAGAGAGGCGATTGGTGCGTGAAAGTCTTGCCCCTAGGATTGGCACCTACCTCGCATAACGAATTTATATTGCGATCCAGCGTAGTAATTCGGCCAGCCTTCTGGCTACGTGGCCTTCAATAGATTCAAGTTTAGACTTAGTTTTTTATTTGTAGCATATTTTTATCTAATAATTATTAATTAAATACACTTATTATCTGTACATTCTAGAATTGTAACTATTTATAATTAGTTATATTTGATGTAAATAATTAAATAATTTAATTTAAAATTATACATCTTTATTTTACAACAATATAGAATCTTAAATAAAAGAAAATGTACTCTTTAACGTCCTGTACAACCCAAGCTCTCCACGTTACCTGAGTGAACGTTTTTCTTTTGCGCACAATGAAGATGAGCATTGCAGAGTGAATAAGCGCACTGTATTAAAATTAAAACTACATAAAACAGACTTCTTCTCGTACTCCTTCACAATACATGCGGTAAGGTTGTGGAATTCATTACCCTACGAAATTCAGGAATCTAAAACTCATTCAAGAAACGAGTAAGAGAAAATTACTTGTCGAATATTTAAGTCTCTGTCATTATTTCACTAGTTTATTTACAAGTTATTGATTTATATTTATGTAGGTACGTATATATTTATGCATGTGTGTATGTATGTTTGTATGTTTATTGTACTTTGTATGGATTTATTTCTTATGTGTATGTATTTATTGTTTTTGTTTTACATGTGTATATTTATTTAGTACACACTAAATTTGCTCTTTTTACACACTCTCCAGTCTCAAATCTGCTGGAAGAGATTTCTGTTAGAAATAAGCAGTACCTTTGTACACTATTTGTAAGATTTATTATGTATTTTATATTGTAGTTACAAAAAACGATAAAATTATCTTACAAATGGAAAAAATGTTTTGAAATAATGTTAAACCCATGCTTCTGCTGAGTTTCACAAAATCGCAAAAAGACTTAAAAGAGGAAGATTTAATAATAATAAGTAATAAAAATTATACAATATTAATTCTGTTTAATATAATGAAAATAATATTTTTTTTTAAATATTAGGTATACATTAACAACCCCCACGCACGATTGTGAGCGTGCGTGTGTGTGTGTGTGTTTGTGTGAGAGTGTAAGTGTGTGTGACTGCTTGTGTGAGAGTGTATTAGTGTGTGAGTTTGCGTGCGTTGTGTGTAATGTTATGAATGTATGTGATAGCATAGGTTTCAATATTTGTTCGCATTCCTCATAGTTTAAAGATTTTAACCAAACATCTAGTCTGTGTTTGCATTCGTAATAAAGATTGTTATATATATATGCTATATATATTTAAATTTTCTGGTTACATAGATTTTATATTTATTTTTGATTTTAGATTTATTTCTCAATGTAAATTTTCTTGGTTACTTTCTCCAAAAAGAAGCTTAAACTTGCTCTCAGAAATGTATATCAAATATTTGCTTGTGATTCAAAATTATAAATTTTCAGCCTTGGCTCAAAAAATAAAAGATTTGAATAGGTAATGCTGGACAGAAGTTTTTGAAGCTTTGCGCATTTTGCGTTCAGTTAGATAGAAACTAATTTTCATAATAAAAGCTCAGCTTGCACAAAACCGCTATCATGTCAAACCTGAGCCACAACTACCGACCTCAAAGAGCAAGGCCTAGCGCGAAGATAGAAAACGTCACCCGGTTGCTTTAGATCTCTAAGATCTATCTTGTGACTTATTTACTACCGGCTTTTTTTATTTAAAGCCATATAACACATTTTACCTTAACATTAAATAAAAGTGCTCGTATTTATTACGAAACAAGCTAATGAAAGTTTGATGTGAAGTGAATTTTTTTATACTTGTTCTATAGATAATTTACAGGAAGTACATATCTCATTAATATGATTTTTTTAATGCCTAAAGAAGTTGATATCTTTTTGACAAAAGAAGTTGATAAGTACTTACGTCTATTATTGTTATTAATTATTCAAAGTGCTGTCACATGCTCGATTTTTCTTAAAGCTTTAGTTTTGTGCAATATTCCTTTTAATGTAAATCCTTAGTAACTCGTAAAAAATTAAATATTTAAGATGTATTCAAGGCAGTTCAAGATCTCTGTGCAGGGCCACAAACGCACCTTGGTACGTGCGCAACGCGGACCTGCACAGAGATCTTGAACTGCCTACAGTTGAACAGCACCTAAAAACACTCTCAGAATCGTTCTTCAAACGCGCCGAATCCCATCCCAATCCACTAGTTCGAAATTCAGTCTCATATACTGCTCCTGTCTTAGATTCCGTATACAAAGTCGCTAGACCGAGAAACGCGCACACAAGCGAACGTACGCAATTAACTTTAGATCTCGAGGCCCTTCAGGCCGCAAATTCTAATTCTAACGTAAATTCTAATTCTAACGTAAATCCGAATTAATGTAATTTTAATTTTCAATTTTTGATGTTTTTATTATTTACTTTTCATTTTTGAGCACCTTCAGTGCTATGTAAATCCCAGCGGGTGACCCCTTAAGGGCCCCGCTAGCGCGGCCTCTTTCTCCAATTGGCCGTCGCTCAGATGAAGGCTGAGTGGCAAAAATGCACGAGCCGACAGGGGGTTTTTAGTGGGTATGGTTCTGGTAGGCGTCGGGACGAGTCCCACATAACTTTGGAATCGCGCCAGAGTATGCTTCAGAGCATTTTTATCCTCCTGCCCTTCCCGCGGAGGGGAACAACAAAAAACACACACAAAAGTTGAGTTCGCTTCTATTTATAATCCTGTATATAAACGTATCGTTGAAGAAATTTCCTAAATAGTTGCTAGTAGTTAAGGTGTTCATACTTTCCTTTTTTATTCTTTAATACAACTCAACGTTTACTTTTTTCTCAATTATTAAAGTTAGAAAGAAAGCTGTAAAACAAACTGTTTTTGTAAACAAAGCATTTGTCAATCAAAATAAAATATCAATCACGTAAATCGTACAAAAATTTCGTTCACTTTTATGTCATGCCAGGTCAGGGCAAAAAATGAGTCTAATGGTCGGCTCGTATTAATAATTAAAACTGATTCGAAACCGATACTCGTCGATTTCTTGTCTTGCCACTAAGTCTCATGTTGCCTGTATTACGCCTGAAGGGATATCAGCATCAGTCGGCTATGTCATGCTTTTAGGTAACTGGCTTAGTCTATCTGGCTTGTCTACTAATTCACAAAATTCATAGATGATTTTGAAATAACTTCTTAGGTATGAGGATTCCTTTCGAGGAATTTCCTTTTTTTGTGTAAACCAATTATCTCAATAATAGATCACATATGATAATATATGATTTGAACAAATTAATTGCAATTAGCTGTCCCTACAATGCCTAAAGACGCAAGCACCAACTTAGTATAGTTTCTTTGGTCAAACACTCCTCTAGGGTCTTACACTGTGCCCTTCCTATTTTGATCGCCATAATATACCTACTCTTTCACGTGGTCATATTACGGTTAAGGGAAAAGTACAGCTTGTGCAATTACTGTACTATGCGATTTAAATGAGAATAGGAACGTCAATGACCTCTATCTGTCAATTCACTTGAAAATTATGGTCTGCAAAGAAAACTTATTGCATAAAAATAATGATTGACATTTTTACTATTTTTATTGATATTTTTTGACATGAATGTTAATATTTAACAAATATTAAATGTAACACAATTATCGCATTAGGTTTACACTGTAATGATAGTTCTAAGGTGATTATAATAAATATATAAAGATTTATTTTACTTTTTTATCAGAGTATTATATCGAAAATAATATTTTCACAAATAAAACTGTATTAAAAAAAGAACTGTATGAGTTAATAAAAAGGCACAAACCAACAAAAAACTATGTCAAAAATAAAATTTTCCTATCTTACGGTTTAGAAATTTTGAGGTTGCGACCTTACAAATCTGTTTTAAACCCAATCGACAGACAAAAACGTCAAAGTTAGAAAGACAAATTGAGAGTTTGACGCTAAAGTCAGGCCATTTTAATAGGTAACATTTGACAATTCATTAAAATTCAACAACGTAACCTTGTAAAGGGGGGCATAAAATATTTTTTCGTTTTGTAAGAATTGCACAATTGCTTAATTTTTTTCAGTTACGATTACATATTTATTGTATTAATGACCGATACGAGTAATTTTACGATTTGATTTCACTAATAAACCATTCTAAACATAATAAGCAATTTCTGATCTAAAGAACTGAACGTCGTTAAAATGTTGCGTCAATCAATCCTTTTTTTTAACACTAGGGATAATACTCTAAAACTATAAAGCTGATAAGTTGAATCGAATGCAATTATTAATTGTGAAGAAATATCACCATAAATTAATAACGTTGTGATTATAATGAAACATAATTATATTTATTATTCTTTTAACTAACTATAAAGACACCAAAAATAACTAAATAGAGAAGATCATTGATGTTAGGTACAATTTAGTTAATAATAGGTCTTTACCTATGAAACTGCCGTTTTGCCGTACTGGCCATTTCAAATGAAAATATTTTTTTTTTTTACTGATAATTCTAATTTCAATTTAATTTTATTTGACAAACATGGAATTCTTTTTCTAAAATCGTCATTTGTTTAATAGTTAGTGTTTTGTTTTCAACGCATTCGAACATTTTTCGTCATCATGGATAAGTTAAAAATTCGAGTAATTATGGAGTATGAGTACCGTCGTGGCAGCAAAGCGGCACAAGCGGCACGCAACATCAACGACGTTTACGGAGCGAACACTACAAACGAACGCACCACCCGTTATTGGTTTACCCGCTTCCGTTCTGGAAATTTTGACCTGAAATATGAACCCCGTGGTCGTCCGAAAACTTTGGTCGAAAATGACGAATTAAAGGCAATTGTGGAAGCTGATGAAACTCAATCCATGGCTGAATTAGCAGCAGCTTTCGACGTTAGCATCAAAACAATATTGGTCCATTTGCGTCAAATTGGCAAAGTAAAAAAGCTTGACAAATGGGTACCCCACGAACTCAATGACCACCAGCGCGAAGTACGCGTGGAGACGTGCCTTGCACTGCTCAGCAGGCATACAAATGAAGGAATTCTGAACCGCATTGTTACTTGTGACGAGAAATGGATCCTGTTTGACAATCGTAAGCGCTCAGCAAGTTGGTTGGACCCTGGTTCAGCACCCAAACAATGCCCTAAACGAAAACTTACCCCTAGAAAAGTGATGGTCACTGTTTGGTGGTCTAACGCGGGTGTAATTCATCACAGCTTCTTGCCAAACGGGACAAGCATTACTGCAGATGTGTACTGTGAAAAACTGAAAACAATGATGGAGAAGCTCGCACGTCTCCAACCAGCTTTGGTCAATCGTTCGGCTCCACTGCTCCTGCACGACAACGCGCGACCTCATACTGCACAGCAGACGGTCTCCAAGCTACAAGAGTTGGGGTTGGAAGGTCTCCGTCGTCCGCCGTACTCACCAGACCTTGCGCCTACAGACTTCTACTTTTTCCAGAATTTGGATAACTTCTTGGCGGGAAAAAAATTCAATACCCGAGAGGCAGTACAAAATGCCTTTGAAGAATTTGTTGCCTCCCGTCCAGCTGATTTCTTCAAGAAAGGCATCAATAAGCTACCAATGCGTTGGCAAAGATGCATTGATTGCATGGGTGATTATTTTGATTAATAGAAATAAAAAATATATAAAAAAATTACGCTTCATTTATTTCGTGAAAAACGGCAATTTCAAAGGTAAAGACCTAATAATATCTCTGAGTGCTGACAGAGTGATGAAGATAACAATACTAATAACAGTTCTGATAGTTCAACTGAATAAATGCAATTTTTGTTCTATTATGTCCTTGTCTTATTTTGCTCCTTAAATTTACTTCAAAAAAATAATAATGGGACAGGGATTCGCCTAATGATTTTTAAAATTCACATGTGTTTCAAGTCCGTATCGATTCATTCACTTTAATCAATGTATTGGGAAGTAGCTCTGTCTCATTTGCAGGAGCTTCCAGGTTCTAGTCATGGTCGGTGCATTAATTCGTGTGACGAACACGGATGTTTGTTTTTTTTTTTTCTTTTTTTTGTTCCCCTCCGCGGGAAGGGCAGGAGGATAAAAATGCCCTGACGCATACTCTGGCGCGATTCCAGAGTTATGTGGGACTCGTCCCGACGCTTACCAGGACCATACCCACTAAAAACCCCCTGTCGGCTCGTGCATTTTTGCCACTCTCATCTGAGCGACGGCCAATTGGAGAAAGAGGCCGCGCTAGTGGGGCCTCTGGGATTACATAGCACTGAAGGTGCTCAAAGCACTGAAGGTGAATACATAGCACTGAAGGTGCTCAAAATGAAAATCAATAATTAAAACAAAAATTAAAAATTGCAAAATAAAATTGAATTAATTCGCATTTACGTTAGAATAAGGATTTACGTTAGAATTAGGATTTACGTTAGAATTAGAATTTGCGGCCAGAAGGGCTTCGAGATCGGCTGACAGTCTGGTGGATGAGTACGCTTGCGCATTCCTAGGCCTAGCGACTTTGAACTTCGAATCTAAGACAGGAGTAGTATATGAGACTGAATCACGAACTAGAGGATTGGGATGGGTTTCGGAGCGTTTGAAGAACGCTTCAGAGAGTGTTTTGAGGTGTTGTTGTACTGTAGGCAGTTCAAGATCTCTATGCAAGTCCACATTACGCACGTACCACGGTGCGTTTGTGGCCCTGCGGCAAAAGAGGTTTTGAAAAACCTGCAGTTTGTGCAGGACGGAGGGTTTGGCGTGGGCAAAGATTGGCGAGGCATACGTCATGACGGGTCTAACGCAGACCTTGTAAAGTGTACGTTTGTTTCTGAAAGACATTTTACTTTTTCTACCTAACATGCTATTTAGGCGGCCTAAGTAGTGACGAGCGAGTTTCGAAACTCTTTCGACGTGTGGCTTGAAGGAAAGCGTCGGATCTAATGTGACGCCTAAGTATTTAGTACTGCGCTTCCAGGGGATGGGAATGCCTAACATTCGAACGTGGGGATCGCCAGCGGGCCGTCGTCCCGCTGGCGATCCCGTTTGTGGTCGAAGCGCATCGCAGAACTCTTTTCAGGGTTCACATCGATGCGCCATTTTTGAAACCATACACCAAGGGCGTTTACGGCCTTTTGGAGTCTGGTTACAAGGTGCCGAACACTGTGGCCTTTGGTATAGAGTGCGGTGTCGTCGGCAAAGAGGGCGAGTTCGACGCCTTTCGGCGGGATGGGAATGTCGTTGGTGTACACGGTGTACAGCAGAGGGGCGAGGACTGAGCCTTGAGGGACTCCAGCCTTTATGGGACGAGGCGCAGAAAGCGTGCCTTCGTGTTTAAATCGAAACGTACGGTCTTTGAGAAACGACGCTATTAACCTGACTAGGCGATCCGGTAAGCCTATTTTGTAGAGTTTATAAACGAGACCGCTGTTTATCGAAAGCCTTGGCTACGTCAAAGAAAACCGCGACTGTTTTATAACGACGCGGATAGAAACCGTCTAGTATATACTCGACGATTCGATGGACTTGCTGAGGGCAGGTATGTTTAGCGCGAAAGCCGAACTGATGGGGAATAATGAGAGGATCGCCATCCGTTGGAAACAGATGGTTCCGCATTCGAGAGAGTATGACTCTCTCGAGAAGTTTAGACATTGCCTTGAGGAGGCTGATGGGTCTGTGATTAGCCGGGACGTTCAGCGGTTTGCCCGGCTTGGGAATGCCTATGACTGTCGCTTCTTTCCAAGCTTTTGGAAAGTAGCTATGGTCGAAGCAGGCATTGAAAATGATAGCTAACAAGGTAAGCATCTGTTGAGGTAGGTGCTTAAGTGCGTGGTTGGAAATTCCATCTGCACCCGGAGCCTTTTTGGACTTTTGATTTCTAATGAGAAGCAAGATTTCGTCATTAGAGACTGTGACAGGGTCGGCGGTGATGGGGAGAGAGTCTCTGCGAAGGACTTCGTCCTCCACCGCCTGGTGTGTGAGGGATCAGCAGGTTGCGTGCTGGGCGAGCATTGTGCGGCAATGCTGTCAGCGAAGCATTCGGCTTTCTCTTCGATTTCAAAGGCAGTAGTGCCATCGGGACGAGTGAGAGGAGGAACGTGAGAGGCGGTGTCTACGCGTAAGGCTTGGGCCATGCTATAGTACGCTTGGTGAGACGGAGAGATATTCGCCATGAGATCGTTCATCTGAGCGTCTCGGAGTTCCGCGAGGCAAGACCTGACTTTACGTTGAAGCTGATTCGCAGCTGTTCTATAGGCGGGCGTGGGATATTTCTCGGCTCTCCGGAGAGCCGCGTTTTTAGCTTTAATAAGATTGCTAACGGCTAAGGGAAGCGTGGGTTTGCCGTGCTTAGCAACCTTTTCGTTGTCACTGATGGCTGAGTTGATAGCATCAGTGAGAGAATTTACTAGTGAATCAATTTTATCCGGGCTATCTAATTGTTCGGGAGAGATCGCGAGTGGAGAGTTCGAGGCCTCTAAGGCTGAAACTAACGTATTTTTAAAGCCTTTCCAGTTGGTAAAGGTCTTAGGAGAGGTAGCGTTATCGTAAGAAGGTCCTAGCACGAGGGAGACGGGGCGGTGGTCAGAACCTAGGTCATCGAGAGGTTCGATAGACCTGAGGTCGAGGTTGATTCGCTTGACTATTGCAAAATCGAGGATATCAGGAGTGTGGTTCGGGTTGTCGGGATAGTGAGTGGGAGTGATGGGGGAGATGACATCTAAGTCAAGTGAATTTGTGATGTCGAGGAGAGCGATACCGCTGGTGTTAGTCGATAGGCACGTCCAGTCAGTACGTTTGGAGTTAAAGTCTCCGAACATAATGACTGAATGGCCGAGGGCGAGAATGGTCTTAAAGTCGCTGCGGATTGGTCTGGTACCACTAGGTATGTAGATTGAAGCTATGATGATGGTCGGATGACCAGTCATAGCCAACCTACACACAGTGGCTTCCATGTTGAGGAGAGGAGGGGTAGGGAGAGGACAGCAATGGAAGCCTCTTTTGTAATATATAGCGGTGCCGCCGAAACCGTCGGAGTTGGGCCTATCGTTACGAATAAACGCGTACTTAGGTATAGCGAATCCCCTGGAGCGGTTTGGAGTAAGCCATGTCTCCTGGAGAAGGAATAAGTCAGGTTCTTTGTTCTGAAGGAACAGTTTAATCTCGGGAAGGTTGGTGTTAAGGCTACGAGCGTTAAAAGATACTAGGGATAAGCCCTTGGTTTTAATACGACTGGACGCGGGATTCGCGGGTCTAGACATTATAATTTACTTATTTACGATTTTATACAAAAATAAAAAATAAAAATAAATTTATAATGAACTTAGAAGCGAGTGATGCTCGGCTAACGCAAATAAACGCTCTTGAGGAGAGCGGGTGGCTCGCAGTTTGCGTGCGAGAACAGAAATTTCCGTAATGTCGACGTTTTGAATAACGTCAAACACGGTCTTCATGTCCTCAGCCAACGACGACTGAGGTGCGGATGACGGAGCAGGACGCGGCCCTACGGAAGCTACGGGAGCTGGGATGGGTCGGGAAGGTGCAGGCGGAACGGCCGGACGCTGCCTCCAAGACAGAGCCTGAGTAGGCGTCGGCTGAACGGGCTTTGCTTCCGGGGGACCCCGGTTGCGCAAGGGCGGGAAGTGAGCGGGAGTTAGCGGCGGCGCTGGTTTAGGCGCGGCCCTCTTAGCGGTGGAGCGCGGAGCGCGCGGGCAACCCCTGTAGTTAGCTGTGTGGCCGGACTGACCGCACAGCACACAGGCAGGGGAAGAAGTGGATTCGGGAGTGCGAGTGCACTCCTTCGTTATGTGCGGATCCAGGCACTTAACGCACCTGGGTGGAGCTGAGCAGTTAGCCGCTGCGTGGCCATAGAGCTGGCAGCGGTGGCACTGCCCAGGGTGACCACGGGGGTTGGGACGCTCGACGGAGATATTTGAGAGTCCGCAAATTGTGCGAGCCTCTCTAAAGATCTCCCTCGAGTTGGGAGTATTCGACAAGATAACTAAAGCTAACGGAAAGCGCCTACCGCGGTTAGAGTGCATCTTGTGCACTGCTTCGGCCGGGAAACCCTGGGACTTAAGGTCCTCGAGGATTTCTTCATTCGCGAGCTCGAACGGGACGCCCCGTAGTACTGCGCGGATCTTACGCTCCTCCGGGAGGGCGTAGGTGTGATACGCTATTTGTTTTAAGGAAAGTAACCTGGTGAACGCGCGGAAGTCGTCGACGGTCGCGACCTGAATTTTGATTGTTTCGCCAGCGTTGGCGGCTTTTAAGCAATTAATTTTGTGCTCTTTGCACAAGTTAGAAACCGCTGTCCAGCGCGCTTTTTCACGGAGGAAGACGGGCGGAGGGAGCTGAGGCTTCGGTGGGACGGGAGCGCAGCGCGACGCTGGCTTCGAAGGGACCGACGGAGACGCGGTCACTTCGAGTGACATGAGCGGCGCGGGGGCGGGTGTAGAAGACACCGGGGTTGGCTCGGGTTGTGAAGACACCGCGGCTTTTTTCGAACCCTTCCTAGAGCGTTTGGCAACTAACTGGAACGCGGGCTCAGGAGAACCGGTTAGGGTGGCAGCGACCGACGAAGCTTCGGACGCGGCGGAGTCTGAATCGCTCCCGGGAGCGGTACGCTTCCTGCGAGATGAGCGCGAGGATGAGACCGACGCGCAGTCCATATCGGATGGAATGGGAGACGCGGGAGAGCTATACACCTGAGGGGTCTGGACATTAGAGGCCTGAGGGGCCGGGGTTGAGGCCTGAGGGGCCGGGGACGCAATAGATGCCTGTAAGGCCTGCGTTAGTACGTCAGCGGGTATGCTTACGCCGGACGCAGCGAGCGCCTGGGCGAATGACCTAAGAATATTAACAAGGTCCATTGGAGGGCTTGGAATTACAATATGTAATATATAAATATATAATGTATGCCTAGGTTCCCTAGCAAACCTAGCACCTATTTATATAACAAATGCTTAGGATTCCTAAATAAAAAACCTAGCGAACCCTAGCGGCAAACCTCCCTACCAGCGGTAGGGGGGCTGGGGAGAATAACTTAAAACTAACCGTAGTACGCCGAAGGCCGCTACCTAGAAACCTAAAAAAGGGTACGCAGGTAAAGAGTTGACCGCGTTAGGGTCAACCTTTACCGACAGAAAGGATAAATACACACGAAAATACACAGATATGATAGAAATAAATATGAAAATAGGAGAAAATAAATAAAATAGAGAGGAGAAATAAAATAAAAATAAAAAGGACTGGTTCAGTACAAATTCGTTGTCACCGTTAAGTATCCTTTGCACTGAAACCAGACTACTTACGCTGGGCACAACAGCACAAGCACAAGCACAACACAACTTACCACAGCACTTGAAGACTAAGGGGCTTAGTCGCAAAGAAAAATCGCACTTCGATAGCACTCAGAGGGAGTAGAAAAACCTTGAAAACCGTAGCACGGAACCAACACGCTAAACTGTGACGTCAGTAGACTGAGCGCCACGGAATATCGGGAAGGGACCAAACAACGGAGAACGGGGTCTTGCACGTCCGCACTGGGCGGCGATCGGAGCGGGAATCAATGGATGTTTGTTCTCGGGTCATGGTTATTATAGTTTATTCTGGGTTCCCCCTCCCTCCCAGTTCGCTGTGTGGTCATCAATAACACAAGCTCTGGGGCCACACAGTTGGTGTGATTGTATGGGGATTTATTTATTTATTATTTATTGTCCATGAACACATACAGGTCTAAGAACACCTACGACTAATGATGCTAATGGATGTGGATGCTACTAACGTGGAGGTGGGTCCTGTGTTCGTTTGCCAGCATTGAAAATAGTAAAAAAAAGCAGTAACATTTTTCTATTACTTTAACAACTGCAAGAACCCCGATTATAGAAAACAACAATTACAGAAAAATGTTTAGTCAATGTCGACTGTACACCCAGAAACCACACAATAACTGCTTTATGATATAAACAAATCATGATTGTACAAAACGTACGAAAACATAAATGTTTAAAGAAAATATATTTTTAAGATCTAGAACATTTGCTTGCCACTGGATATACTGCTTATCATTTAAGTTATACTCTACGCTTCGTTGGGTTTCAGGGCCAAAATAATAAACTTTGCTTAAAGAGGGGCAGTGCCAACGTTTCAACAGAACACCAACTTGTTTACTCTGCCCTAAAACAGTTTTTTACTTATATTTTATCATTGAATAATATTTAACCCTTTGGCGTGCGACCTGCCTTAACATTTATTTATACAGTAGCAGTTTTCCATTACGGCATTTGCTTACTCAGTAACTACTGTGACATCTTCGTGTTACTTATCGTGGCAGAACCACGGAAACAAAAAAAACTTTACACGCTTTGTATTTAGAATAATTCGCTTATTTTATTTAAAATTAGACTTATTACATTTTAAATTTTGTAATTATTGTTTCAAACACTAAGCGATATGATGAAAATGTATTTAAAAAATTCTTAACTGTTTTCATTCTAAAACTCATAAATATTTTTGTATTTTTATCAAGTAACCCACATTTTATGAACAAATTTAAAAACATATGTGACAACTATTTTGCTATCTAAACATAACACAGAAGTAATTGCTAAGTTGGCAGGTTATAATTCATTCTTAAAAGATTATTTCAAGAGTTCTTTCTACATACTAACTGACTTTATGTAAATTCTATAAATTCCAATTGAAGAAAATCCTAAGGGTAAGGTACTAGGGTGGTCCCGCTAGAAGAATCCACATTAATGCGGCAGTCGCGACGTGGCGTCGTCTGGCAAATGGATTTCTGACATCTAAATAAATGATGGATAAGTCGACCGATGCATTACCTGAACACGACCAACCCCTGAAATGTTTGTATGCTTATTCTATATAGACTTCAACGTAATAAGATTGCGGGGCTTACGAGGCAATATACAAGGCTTTTTGTAAAGGACATTGGCAGATCGCAATACATGGTTTTAGTTGGAGTTAACGTGGAGCGTTTAGAAATCAAAAAAATCTAAAGCAATAGCACATAAAATCCATTTAAAAAATAAATATACTATGGAGTATGTCTAGGAACAATAATGATTATATTTTCATTAACTACTAATTTTGAGGTTATGATTTCAAATTACCTACATTTACATAGGTAATTATGACACGTAAATGTTCATCTGTAAGCGCAATCTATCGGAATCCGTAGGTACAGAGACTTATAAAGTCACGATATATTAAATAAATAAGTAAAAGAGTCGCAAATCGTCAGAACAAAACCAAGGCACTCACACACGCACAAGTGACAAGTCCAAAAGTAACGAAACAGTTTCGTTTTCAAGTTATGTTTTTTATCTCAAACTCGCCGGCTAAGGCAAAAGCTATACAGCCAAGGATAAGGACTCCAGTGAGTAATAAACCATTTTCACTATTAGGAATATAAAAAATAGTATATTATGCAACTAGTGAATAAAGGACGGATTTAAAGCGAGGGCCGTAGATGAGTCACGAGCAAGTGAAGGATTCTAACGATTGAATCACGAGCGCAGCGAGTGATTTAAGATGATTGAATCACGTGCGAAGCGAGTGATTCAACTGTTAGAATACTGAGCGACGCGAGTGATTCATGGCCCTCGATATAAATTCGTACTTTATTCAGGAGTTGCATACTATACTTTATACCATGACTACGAGAAAAAGACATAATTTAAGCGAAAATAGAAATTTAATCAAGAAATAATAAATGTTACATTAATTGGAATGGACATTAAAATTAGAGCAATGACTGAAATTAAGCGTAATTTTCTTATTATTATCATTAGGGTGGTCAACTTGTGAAACAATATTTATTTCTTGTCGTTGGAAACTCTGGGGCATCTTTGGACGTTGAAGGGCGTGGAGTCCATGGGTCTTCCGGTTTCTTGAGGTTTATGCTGCTTGCTATCTGAAGGCTGCGTTTCGATTTATTTTCAATACAATCTTCGATATAACCCTCTGCCACGGTAGTGGACTTCCATCCACCATGTCGCTTTAATTCCGTCATATCTGCACCAGTGTTTGCTAATAATATGGCAGAAGTCCTTCGGAAAGTATGTCCTGTATACATCTCGGAATTTGGTAGCTTTAAAAATGTTGCAATGTCTTTTGGCATGGAACCAATTTTATTTATTCCAATCGGATTTTTTGTACATTTATTTTTAGAATAGAACAAAAAGAATCTAATATTGTTTGTATTCGGAGGACGAAAACTTTGATACTTTTCTACGATTTTCATGTAATCATCTCTGACTACGAAGGTTCGGTCGATTTTCGTTTTTGTATCCTTTAAAGTAATCAGTAAAGCAGTGTCAGAAATCGTTTGCGCGTCATCCACTGTCAGTTTAACAAGCTCATTTGAACGACAGGCTCCACTAATGCCGAGAATTAACGCAACCTGCAAACAAAAATAGAAAAACTGTTACAAAATTGATGTTGATAGGTTTACAATTAAATAGTTCAAAATACCTACTTGTATTAAGCAAGATATGTTGAAGATTACTTACTTTTACTGCCAAAAAATGCGAGTCTGGCGCTTCATTCAAAAAGCGTCCAACATTTTGAGCGGTAAAAACTAGGGATTTTTTCGGTTTATAGCCTTCTGATAGCCTTTTAAGGTAGGCTTGCAAGTTAGAATATGTTTTTATATCAATGTTATGCCTTGTTTTTACAGTACACCGCAACATAGAATATATACTCCATAATGTCGATGACTTCCTTTTCTTCGATAGTTTATTAAAATAAGTTAAGAAAACAGACTCAGAAAATGTGCCCGAAGCTTGATTTTCATTTTTCCATTTACAAAACTCATCGTAGGTTTTGATGTAAACCAGCCGTGATTTGTTGGGTAGCAAGTTTTCTACAATATTGGCCGCCTTCTCTTTCATAAATTCAGGTGTTAACACAATATATTCTTCGTCACTTGAATGCATAATCGATTTATTATAATTCAATCGATTTATTATAAAGTAACACTAAACTTTGTGTCCGTACAATTCACAGTAAGTATTTGAAATGGCGCCAATTCACTATTTTTTTTTCTTTAATGGCAGCAAAGAACACAAAACAGTTTTTAATCTAATGCCAAACTCCTTGTCGCAAATATCGACCAATCAAATCTCGAGAATTTATTTGCACCAAAGAGTTTGAATTTCGAATCTTAGCGCAAGGAGTTTGTGTAAGCATTGAAATGGAGATCGGATATATTTTGTGTTCCAAATTCAAACACCAAAACAGTGAATAAAAACAAAACAGTGAATAAAAGGCCTTTTTATTCAATGTTTTGCGTGAATAAAATAAGCTTTTTAGAGTAGGTATGGTATAAAATATATTGTTCCATAAAAATGAGTCCTTACATTCTGAAGTGGCTATAATTTCCTATATTTAAAATCTATATTACAAAATCAATTACTTGTGCTTGGTCACAATCAATCCGATGTATCGTAATAAAAAACGACAGGAGCTAAAACAAACTGATTAAGTCAAATCAAGTTTTATAAATCAACTATTGTTTTGGCGACTTCTACACATGAAGCTAATATTATGGAAATTCACATAAAAAAACAGAATAAACAAAAGTACTAGTTACTTTTCTAAACGCTCACTGTTTACTTAAATAAGGATTCGCCAATATTCAAATTCAAATTCAAATGTTTATTTCTCAACATTGACAATTACTTGTTCTTATTGACGTCAAATAAAACATGATTCTACCACCAGTTCGAAAAAAAACCTTCGTGAAGAAGAACTGGCAAGAAACTTCACGGGTATATTTTTTTTCAAAACA
This sequence comes from Marasmarcha lunaedactyla, assembly GCA_923062675.1. Taxonomy (NCBI): domain Eukaryota; kingdom Metazoa; phylum Arthropoda; class Insecta; order Lepidoptera; family Pterophoridae; genus Marasmarcha; species Marasmarcha lunaedactyla. Next base: position 7,943,201 of record OV281344.1, read on the forward strand.
AAATTTTTTTTTTGTTCCCCTCCGCGGGAAGGGCAGGAGGATAAAAATGCTCTGACGCATACTCTGGCGCGATTCCAAAGTTATGTGGGACTCGTCCCGACGCCTACCAGAACCATACCCACTAAAAACCCCCTGTCGGCTCGTGCATTTTTGCCACTCAGCCTTCATCTGAGCGACGGCCAATTGGAGAAAGAGGCCGCGCTAGCGGGGCCCTTAAGGGGTCACCCGCTGGGTTTTACATAGCACTGAAGGTGCTCAAAACAAATGAAAAGTAAATAATAAACATTAAAAATTGACAATAAAATTAAATTTGCATTAATTCAGATTTACGTTAGAATTAGAATTTACGTTAGAATTAGAATTTGCGGCCTGAAGGGCCTCGAGATCTAAAGTGAATTGCGTACGTTCGCTTGTGTGCGCGTTTCTCGGTCTAGCGACTTTGTATACCGAATCTAAGACAGGAGCAGTATAAGAGACTGAATTTCGAACTAGTGGATTGGGATGGGATTCGGCGCGTTTGAAGAACGATTCTGAGAGTGTTTTTAGGTACTGTTGAACTGTAGGTAGTTCAAGATCTCTGTGCAGGTCCGCATTGCGCACGTACCAAGGTGCGTTTGTGGCCCTGCGACAGAAGAGGTTTTGAACCACCTGCAGCTTGTGCAGGACGGAGGGTTTGGCGTGGGCAAAGACTGGCGAAGCATATGACATGACTGGTCTAACGCAGACCTTGTAAAGCGTACGTTTGTTTCTGAAGGACATTTTACTTTTTCTACCTAACATACTGTAAAGCCGGCCTAGGTAAAAACGTGCAAGTTTCGTTACTCTATCGACGTGAGGGTTGAAAGAAAGCGTCTGGTCTAAGATGACGCCTAAATATTTAGTACTGCGCTTCCAGGGGATGGGAGTGCCTTGCATTCTCAATTGGAGATTGTCGGGGATACGACTGCGTCTGTAGTCGAAGTAAACCGCAGCGCTCTTCTCTGGGTTCACATCGATACGCCATTTTTTGAACCAAGCACCGAGGGTGTTTACAGCCTTTTGAAGTCTGGTGACGAGACCCGAGGCTCTGCGGCCTTTGGTGTAAAGGGCGGTGTCGTCGGCAAAGAGAGCGAGTTCGACGACTTTCGATGGAATGGGAATGTCGTTAGTGTATACGGAATACAAAAGAGGGGCGAGGACTGAGCCTTGAGGGACTCCAGCCTTTATGGGACGAGGCGCGGAGAGCGTGCCTTCATGTTTGAAGCGAAACGTGCGGTCTTTGAGAAACGACGCGATTATCCTAACTAGGCGAGCCGGTAAGCCTATTTTATAGAGTTTATAAACGAGACCGCTGTGCCAGACTTTGTCGAAAGCCTTGGCTACGTCAAAGAAAACTGCGATCGTTTTCTTTCGTTTCGGATAGAAGCCGTCGAGTATGTACTCGACGATTCGATGGACTTGCTGAGGGCAGGAGTGCTTAGCGCGAAAGCCGAACTGGTGGGGAAATATGAGAGGATCGCCGTCCGTTGGAAACAGATGGTTCCGCATTCGAGAGAGTATGACTCTCTCGAGAAGTTTAGATATTGCCTTGAGGAGGCTGATGGGTCTGTGATTAGCCGGGATATTAAGAGGTTTACCCGGCTTGGGTATGCCTATGACTGTCGCTTCTTTCCAAGCTTTTGGAAAGTAGCTAAGGTCGAAGCAGGCATTGATAATGATAGCTAACAAGGTAAGCACCTGTTGAGGCAGGTGCTTAAGTGCGTGGTTGGAAATACCATCCGCACACGGAGCCTTTCTGGACTTTTGACTTTTGATGAGAAGCGAGATTTCATCATTAGAGACTGTGACGGGGTCTGCGGTGCTGGGGAGAGAGTTTCTACGGAGAACTTCGTCCTCCACCGCTTTGATGTGAGTGGGATTCGCGGGTTGCGTGCTGGGCGAGCATTGAGACGCAACGCTGTCAACGAAGCATTCGGCTTTCTCTTCGTCTTCGAAGGCGATAGAGCCACCGGGACGAGTTAGAGTCGGGCCATTCGATAATACGCTTGGTGGGACGGGGAGATATTCGCCATGAGATCGTTCATCTGGGCGTCTCGGAGTTCCGCGAGGCGAGATCTAACTTTGCGTTGTAGCTGATTCGCAGCTGTTCTATAGGCGGGCGTGGGATATTTCTTGGCTCTCCGGAGAGCCGCGTTCTTAGCTTTAATAAGATTGCTAATGGCTAAGGGAAGCGTGGGTTTGCCTTTCTTAGCAACCTTTTCGTTTACACTGATGGCTGAGTTGATAGCATCAGTGAGAGAATTTACTAACGAATCTATTTTATCCGGGCTATCTAATTGATCGGGCGAGATCGCGAGCGGAGAGTTTGGGGCCTCTAAGGCAGAAACTATCGTATTTTTAAAACCTTTCCAGTCGGTAAAGGTCTAAGGAGAAGTGACGTTAACGTTAGGCGGTCCTAGCACGAGGGAGACGGGGCGGTGGTCAGAACCTAGGTCATCGAGCGGTTCGATAGACCTGAGGTCGAGGTTGATATGCTTGACGATTGCAAAGTCGAGGATGCCCGGAGAGTGGTTCGGGTTGTCGGGATAGTGAGTGGGAGTGATAGGGGAGACGACGTCTAAGTCGAGTAAGTTGGTGATGTCGAGGAGAGCTATACCGCTTTGGTTGGTTGATAGGCACGTCCAGTCAGTATGTTTGGAGTTAAAGTCTCCGAACATAATGACTGAACGGCCGAGGGCGAGAATGGTCTCAAAGTCGCTGCGGATAGGTTTGGTGCCAGAGGGTATGTAGACTGAAGCTATGATGATGGTCGGATGACCAGTCATAGCCAATCTACATACGGTGGCTTCCATGTTGAGGAGAGGAGGGGTAGGGAGAGGATAGCAATGGAATCCTCTTTTGTAGTAGATAGCGGTGCCGCCGAAACCGTCGCAGTTAGGCCTATCATTACGTGTAAACGCGTACTTAGGAATAGCGAATCCCCTGAAGCGATTAGGAGTGAGCCATGTTTCCTGGAGAAGTAAAAGATCTGGGTCGTTGTTCTGAAGGAACAGTTTGAGCTCGGGAAGGTTGGTGCTTAGGCTACGAACGTTAAAAGATATTAGGGATAAGCCCTTGGGTTTGATACGACAGGACGCGGGATTCGCGGGTCTAGACATTATAATTTACTTATTTTCGAATTTATACAAAAATAAAGAATTTACAACGAACTTAGGAGCGAGTGATGCTCGGCTAACGCGAATAAACGCTCTTGAGGAGAGCGGGCGGCTCGCAGTTTGCGTGCGAGTATGGAGATTTCATTAATGTCTACGTTTTGGATGACGTCGAATACGGTCTTCATGTCCTCAGCCAACGACGACTGAGGTGCAGAAGACGGAGCGGGACGCGGCCCTACGGAAGCTACGGGAGCTGGAATGGGTCGGGAAGGTGCAGGCGGGACGGCCGAACGCTGCCTCCAAGACCTCAAAATAAATTTACAGAGTCTCTTTATAAAAATTATTCTTTTCTGCATCTGTTAGCTCGGCAAGTCTCCGTCCCCCCAAGTATCCAAACGACGAACACCCTCAAACGGTATTCTTTGAAGCAATAACTTTGGTTGGTGGGAAAGAGAGTGCTTTGGAGACGTAATGACGTATGGCTTTGTAAATTGTCTCCTTTTTTATTATCTACAACATTTCTGATAAAAAAGGTAATGTCTCTTCAAACATGTAATGTAATTCTTCTAGGTATTAAAATGGGTATATTATAACATACCTTAATGTCCAGTTAAAAGATTTTTCTTAATATTGAAAAACAATATACATGTTTTGTATCAATATAATTTTACAATCACTTTTATCTCACTTGATTACAAAAACCACATTAATCTTGTGCCTTTTTAATTCTTATAATAAACGTATGAAAACGTCAATTCAATTTTCACAAAGAATGCATTCTAGGAGCATTGAAGATGGCAGTTGCTTTATTCGACAGTAACTTTTATTTACATAAATAGAAAGTTTTTCGAAATGAAATATCCCTCCTTGTTCTTTGTTAAACAAACAACTAATTAAAGTGCTTTGTGAGATATAGATCTTACTAGTATAAAACAACGTGAAACTTCTTTTGTTTTCAGCAAAATACTTGTCTGCTTAAGTAGAAATGCATTTAGTTAACATTTGTCTTATTTTCCTTTCTAACGGGAAAAAAGGTTAAATGTTTTAATGACTGTTTTTCTTATGGGAGTTGCTGGCTCCTATAGTTAACTTTTTATGAATATTGATGTTTTTGAAACAAATGAGTCAGTGCTTTTATATCTTAAGTCTGTTAATTTTTTACGTATTACGTTAAAAAAAACGCTCGTCAAGAGAATAGGTTTTTGGTAGATGTTTTTAAGTCCCTTATATTCGTCGAATATAGATATTTTTTTGTGTTTCTGTTCTCTGTAAAATAATAAATAAACTAATCATTGGATAAAAGGTAATTATGGGATCTGTAAATTGCCACTAGAATTAAGGCATAGGTGAAGGGGTACAAATTTTTATGGGTCAGAAATGGTAGAATCTGCGTAAGAAAGAATAAAAACGCAAGTCATATATACATTAAGGACTTAGCAAGTGTTAATAAGTTATTAAAAGTTTTATTTTTATTTTTTTATTATACCTTCCTTTTTTCAATTAATATTGCTCTTATCTAAAAAATCATATATAAAATTCAGTAAATTAGAGATATATTACCAAAACTGTCGTAGGCTAAGAACAAAGTTGCACAACTTTATCCGAAATATACTTTGTAACAATTACGATTTAGTTATATTAACAGAAACATGGCTTAATAATTCTGTGCAGAGCAGCGAGCTGTTCGACGAAAGGTACGTGATGTATAGAAGAGATAGAGAATCTGTTTTACATTGTGACAAAGAGGGTGGTGGTGTTTTGATTGCTGTCAAGAAAATTATAAAATCCAATCATGTTAAGAAATGGTACAGTAACTGTTAAGATTTATGGGTATCCTTAGACCTACCATTCTCACATGACTCTCGTCGAATAGTTATCTGCGCCGCCACCTGTACGCCGCTCCCATCTAGACTATTTTCTAAGTAACTGTAATATTGTATTTAAGGAGGTAACAAACTCTGATGTCTTTATTGTTGAGGATTTTAACCAGGGAACAATTGATTGGGGCTTAATAACTTATTCAAAAAGCCATGTTTCATCGTCCAGTATAGTTCATTCTTTGATTGATTTTACTTTTGTAAACAAACTAAGTCAGTATAACTTTATAGCTAATTCTTCCGGACGTATATTAGACCTAGTTTTGTCGACTTGCGCTCTATGCAATTGACTTGTTAAGAGCACAAACCCGTTATGCAGTGCTGATTTACTGCATCCACCACTGGATATTATAGTTGAGTTTAGGAATAACATAAGATTACCTTATAACAATATTAAAAGTAAAATTAATTTAACACTGCAGACTACGACCCTATTAAAACGTTTTTAAACAAATAAATTGGACTGAACTATTCGTCGGGCTGAATGAAGTGGATGAGATACTTGAATGTTTATTTATTTATTTATTTATTTATTTATTTATTAGATCACCAACAAGTTTACAACAAATAATGCACATTTGGACCATAGTTTTAACAAGTTATTGCAAGTCGTAGACTCAATTATAGGTGACAACAGCATGCAATGTTATGACAACAATCAACATATTTAAGTATATAAAGAAGAAATTGTTTCTTTTTTTTTCAGTTAATTACATTATGTTAAAAAAAATGAATGAGACTTTTCTTATTACATATACTTATACCTACTTATAAAATTCCTAGATAGATCGTACAAATATAAACAGTCACTCGTGCATTTGACCAAGGATCAAGGACTTAAACTGATTTATTGAGTTACAGAAAATATCAATATTAATAATACCAGATTTAGACATTGAATTATAATAAGAAGACATTCTGTTTAGGGGAGAGAATGAGCCTAAGTTTGTTTTGGAACTCCAAGGTGTTATTAAATTGTAACGAGAAATTCGAGGCAGTTTAAAAGGAACGTTAATGTTTATCCGTGATAGTAATTGTGGACTGTCAATGAAGCCATTTATAAGTTTGTGGAAAAATACCGAGTCTAGCATGTTACGTCGACTTTTTAGGGAGTTCATTTTAAAATAACTCAACCTGTCATTGTAGTGAGGTAGCTTTTTTGCTAAATTGTGGTTGTACGTTAAGTGCCACAGAAATCTTTTTTGAACACGCTCAAGCTTTTTGATATAAACGTCATAGTGTGGATTCCATACCACACTACAGTATTCCAATCCACTCCGTACGAGGGTGTTATATAATATTATTTTTGTTTTAGGGTTTTTAAATTCTTTACAATTCCTTAAGACGAATCCGAGAGTTTTAAAACCTTGTGTGACTATATTTTCTATATGTGTATTAAAACGTAATTTAGTAGTTAGTTAGCGGATGTTTTTATGAAAAACTAAACGACGCTATAAAAATGTTTACCAATGAGAACATTTAAGAGTAAAAAGTATCCACCGTGGTTTAGAACAGATTTAATAAAATACTAAATGAAAAATATAAAATTAGAAATCGATATAAAAAATACAACAATCCGCTGGATAGCATAGAATTAAAATTATCAGCAAGCGCTGTGATAATTTGGCCACTACTTGTTATAATGATTATTTAAGTAAAACTGAAAATGATCTCGAAAAAATCCTAAACTCTTTTGGAACTTTGTAAAGTCGAAGCGAGGTGGATCGAGTTCTTACCCTACATCAATGACAGATGGTACAACAAGTACATCTGACGGCACAGAGGTGTGTAAATTGTTTGCTAGATATTTTTCGTCTGTCTATAGTAGGAACGGAGATAGTAGTGATTAACTTAGCGCTGACATGGAGTTTTTAAATTGTATGCGTACTAAAGTCAATATTTGGTGGAATCAGAAAAAACCTCTAAGGACATTTTTAAAAAGCTTGAAGGGTTGGATATTAATTAAGGCGCTGGTCCTGACGAAATACCACCAGTTTCCTAAAAAATGTACTTCAGAACTGACCTTCCTCCTTTCTTTCATTTTTAACAGATCTCTAAAGACTGGTATATTTCCGTCAAAGTGGAAAATAGCAAAGGTAGTTCCGATCCTTAAATCAGGTAATGACGACATACTAATCATATACCAATTTCTATTTTGAGCACAATTGCTAAAATTTTTGAATCTTTGATCTGTCCTCTCGTTGAAAATCATCAAAAACTCTACTTAAGCGACTATCAACATGGGTTAGTCCGCGCTCGGGCTCGGGCAACCACGAATTTAGTGCCTTTTACTGAATTGTTATCAAAGGTGATCGATATAGGTTACCAAGCAGATGTAATCTATATCAACTTTAGCAAAGCCTTTGATAAAGTTTCCTACAATATCTTAATAAAAAAATGGGTGCTTATGGTATTACGGGTATCTTATGGTATTACGCTCATCGAATCCGTCAGCACAACAACCTTTTCATGCGACATGGATTGGATATACCGGACTGCTTCTAATATGGCAAACAACTCAGCTCTCATGATGGATATACCCATTCCCAGTTTGGCTTTAAATGATGCATTTGTTTGAGGATCGAAGACAGCAGCTCCAACGCCTCTTTCGCCACTAGATCCATCAGTAAACAGTTTGTAGTGACCAGAATATGCACTGCCCAGCTCATGCAAGGTAAGAGACTTCAAAATGATAGTATCATAATTGCGCTTGGCGGACTTCAGTCCCCCAACCTGTAATTTGATATGACTATCTACATCAATATTTGATATCCAAGTGGCTAAAAGGAACATCTCCAGGCCAGGACTGCGGTCAAGTGCTTTGTCCTTAAGAAAGTTATGAATTTCGATCAATAAGGGGGCTGATCTATTTCTCCAATAGTTGACCTTATGTGACAATTTTTCCAACAGCGTAAAGTTATTATTGGGGAGCGAAACAAGTCTCAACCAATATCTACAACCAAGCCAAAATCTTCGAACAAACAAAGGTGGAAGACACAGTTCGCTCTCCATTACATGGATAGGTGTACTACGAATGAAGCTACCACATATTCTTAGATACTCATTCTGTAGCAAATCCAGTTTCTTAAAGTGTGTCTTTGCCGCATTAGCATACAAAAAGCTTCCGTAGTCAAGACGAGATCTTATAAGAGAGATGTACAGCCGTCTTAAGTGTTTGGGATGAACTCCCCAGGTACTTCCTGCCAATACCTTCAATATGTTGAGCAGCCTGATACATTTTTGACGCATCTCGTTGATATGTAAGCTCCACCTGAGCGCGGAGTCAAGCCATATGCCTAAGTATTTTACTCTTTTGACAGTATTGACAGTAAGTCCATTGATAGCGATACAAACACTTATATTTTTCCTTGAGCGATTAAAAATACACACATTACTTTTTGTTTCAAATATACATAGCCCAATATCATCCAAACAGTCAGTTAAAACAGATACAGCCCTATTAATATGACTTTCTGCTTGTTCAATATTCACATGCTCTACAGTTTTATATAAAATAAAGTAATCTGCATATTGAGACATCAATACATCTGAGACTCTGCTATTAATGTGCATTGTGACTATGTTAAACAACAATGGTGACAATGGGTCACCCTGAGCCAAGCTGCTACTTGTTTTTCTACAGATTACATCACCATTCATGGGCATACAAAGATCTATTAGAAAGAAAATTCGATAAGTAAATACATATTCTATGCCCAATGCCAACTCTCTCAAGGGTATTAATTACATAGGCCACATTAACATTATTATAAGCATTGGTTATGTCTAGAAAACAAGCAACTGTACTTTTATTTTCAGTAAATCCAATTTGGATGCTAGTAACTAAGTTAGTGAGATTATCAAGCCCGGATTTTGCCCGCCTAAACCCAATTGTGGACATGGGTAGCAAATTGTTGTGTTCCACATACCATTCAATTCTTTTTAACAAAATAAGATGAAAGAGTTTGCATGGACAAGATGTAAGGGAGATTGGTCTTAGAGATGATGGTAAATTAGGTTCCCTTTCAGGTTTAGGTATAGGGACAACCTTAATATTTCTCCATTGATTGGGAACTTCACCTGAACTAATAATCAAGTTGCACAATTTCACCAGAATCCTTTTTGCTTTATATGGTAAATTATACAGCATTGAGTAAGATATGTGATCCGTGCCTGGAGATGTGTTCTTACATTTTAAACAGTTCTGGAGTTCAGCTAGTGTTATATCTTTATCAAGAATACTAGGTATTGTGTTGAACAGTAATGGACGTGGCTGCGCTGCAGTATGTGGCGTAAGAGAGTATAATAATTCTTTGGCCTTATCTGGATCAATACTAGCATATTTACTATTACACCCTTTTATCCATCTCATCTTGCGCCACATATCAGGGGCAGACATTTCCTGATCAAGACTGGAGCAAAAATTAGACCACCCTTCAGATCGAGCTTTTTTGAGTAACGTTTGTGTTTGAGTTACTTTTCCTTTAAGATTTTGATAATTATCAGGAGTAGGGTTACGTCTAACTCTTGCTAGAGCTAATCTTCTTTCAGCCACAGCTTTTGATAATTGAGAATTCCAATAGGGTTTGGGTTTGAAGTTTGAGGTTGGATCCTGACATATTTTAACCCACGGTATTGATACTTCTGCCGCAGATTGCATAATGTCTAAGAAAGAGTTATAACACTTTTGCACATTGTCACTAAATTGGAATGTTATTAACAATTCTTCAATTACTTGTCTAAATTTGTCCCAGTTAGCTTCTTTGAAATTTCTCTTCTTTATATGTACTCCAGATTTTTCAAAACCAATCTGCATCTTAATAAATACATGGTCACTGCCCAGAGTTTCATTCATGGTGTCCCAGGTAAAGTCACTTGCTATATCAGCAGATGCAAAAGAGATATCAGGAGATGTTTTCAGTAGAGTTCCATTGACCATTCTGATACGAGTAGGTTTTCCATTGTTAAGGCAAATAAACTCATTTTCAAAGGCGGCCTGATAGATTTGTTTTCCTCTTCTATCATTTTTCATGGACCATAAGGTGTGATGAGCATTCATGTCCCCAATAATCAGAGTTTGTGATTCAAACATTTCAATGATTTCATTTTAGTCACTTTGAATAGTCCTGCCAGAAGGTGGGCCAGGACAATATATTGCAATTATGTTTTTAAGGCCCGCTACATTATGCACAGTTAATATCAAAACCTGCATATCTACCTTGGAAATTCTGTGAAAGTTTTGAGTAACCTTGACAGACTTGTGAACCATTGCACAAACACCACCATAAGAGTCACTTCTATCCACTCTTAAAATATTATAATTGCTTATTTTAATGATGTTGTTTTATGAGAGCCATGTTTCACTGATCAGAGCTACATGAATTTTTTCTTGAATTATTAAATGCTCTAAGTTACACATTTTAGCTGATAAACTATTAGCATTCCACTGTAAAATGTTAATATTAGCTTTATGGTTATTAATAAATTTATGATCCATTGAAACGTCCAATAAGCTTGAAGATTGTTTCCGTATTAAAATATTTACCCACTAACTTCTTAATAACTTTCAGAATAAGAACACAAGTCATCTCAATTTTATTTTCAATAGGTTGTTGTGAAAAAATTATCTCGTTCAATTTTTCAATAAAGAACCCTTAATTTCTTTCTTTTTGTTATTTTCTGTGTCTGGATATTCGTCATTAACAGTATAATCATCATCAGAAATAAAGTTCACAGTTTGTTCGACCTTGTTTTCTTCATGCATCATACTAGTTTTCTTTTTCCTAGTAAACATCTTTTTAGCTTTAATTGGGGTACTAGATTTATAATGACTTGAACTGGCAGCTTGAATTCCCATAGTTCCAGGTGTTTCACTTAGTTTTCTACTGGTAATGTCTGCATATGTAACCACATTATTACTATCAATTGAAGTAAATTTATTTTCTGAATACTGTCTTCTATTATTTAGATTGTTGATTGTATTGTTTTTCTGCATAGTTTGCATTTGTGTTAAAGCTACTTTATATGTACAGTTGTACTTTGCCATATGTAAACGTATGTTCTTTTCCCTCGTGAATGATGGACATAAACTTTTAAGAAGTGACATATGTGCCCCCTTGCAATTCACACACTTAAACTCTTTGGTATCACAATTGTCATGATCAGCTCCACATTTAGGGCATAGTTGTGATTTGGCAGGGCAGAAGTTTTTAGTATGTCCATACCTCCAGCATTTAGAACACTGTGTAACAGGGAAAATATATGGCTCCACCCTCAAACGGCAACCATATGTTGGTAGAGTGGAACCTTGGAAAGCGATTCGAATTGTCTCGCACATACCCCATTTCCCATCCTGTTCTTTCTTTAAAAGGCGCTTAACAGCTAATATTTCTACTTCACATTCTAAAATTTTCATGATTTCTTTGTCTTCCATATCCATATCTATGTCTCTTACAACTCCATAAGAATATGTCACTTCACTAGTTTTTCTACATATCCAACCTTTGTTTTTTATATTTTCATTAGAAATAAAGGTTTCTGCTGCACTACTTTTTTTAAATCTTATAAGCACCTTGCTTGGGTTTTTATAGGTAACTTTGATTATGTCTGGTATGTTCAATGTTTTCAGTAACTTTGCAAAGGCCAACTGCTTTGGTAAATGTTCTTGAGATGTAACTGCCACTTCATGAAATGTAGGTAGTTCTGCTGATGCATTGGGTAGATTTCTATCTTCATGTGATGGGGAGCGCCTTAAATTTAATTTCTTATTTCTAGTCACCATAACAAAGCCTTCATCATCTTCTGTAGGGCTTAATTCTTCTCTAGGTCTCTTCATATTTATAGATTTAACTGAGGATTCTCCCAACATAACCTCCAAATTGTTGTTTTGTTCATCACTCAAAAACTCAGAATCAGGAGATGGTCCAAGTATGATTCTTCTAACATCTCTTGGAGAGAGAACTTCATCATCCTCCACTGGTGGAGGGTTTTCGTCATCAAGTTCACTCATTGTTTTAACACACACACACTAGAGCGAGGGTAGATTTGAAATCAAGATAAAAATTGTAAAGGTGTCTTTACGCAACGACGCCTACCACGAGACTGTTTATTTTATATTTATACGCATTTGTATTGTGTAAACAATTGTTCGCATTTAAATAAAAATAAAATAAAAATTAGGCATATTCTTTACCGCTTCACTATTCTTCCGTATAATTGCATTTTCCTTAAATTACTAAGCAAGATTTGCTCTGGTTGTAACTTACTCGTATATATAAAATTGGATGTTGTTTTAATGGTATTTTATTTTTCATACAACATTTTGATTTTCAAGTTAATATTTAAATTATTTAACATCTTAACTCAAATTTCTTCTGAACAAGCCTCAAACGATCATTTTCATGTTTTAGTAATCAAAAGTTCTTCACATCAAACAGAACAAGATGTCATACTTCTTCTTTTCAGCAATTTCGAGTCTGAAATTAAATCTTAACTTTGCCTCCATTTTCAAAATACGTCATCTCAAACCGCAATAAGCCATTTGTCTAAAAGAAAGTTTCAAATTAGATATATTTCCATATAACTTGAAAAACTAAAATGGCTGCGGTAACCACAAATGAAAAGTAAAGTTGAAATCTCATCTCGGTCCCACATTTGGTAATGTCATAAAAACTTTGTCTTTACGTTTTTTCCTCACATTAATATTATGTTAAAGTCGCCAGTCTTGGTCAGTCGTTGGTCTTTATAGTTCGGATTCGATCTGAACTTTAACTAGTTAGATGAAGATAATGATGTTGAACCACCATGTTGTATCTAGTTATAGATAAACAATAAATAGGAAATCTGTTTGTTTCACTTTTAGAAAATTTCACTATCCGGAAGAAACGAAAATTATTATATATTTTGATTAGAAACTCCTAAATAATCTAGAGTTAAGCACATGGAGCTCTTCAGATATTAAATTAATAGTAGTGGTCCGTTCCATTTACTTTGTTTGTAAAATATTTATATAATATACAAAAATAACAAAAATCTGTTCCCAGCAAAGCTCTCGACTATGCAAATAATAATAATAATAATACATTTCTTTATTGTAGTAACTTGGCCCACTTGTTAGTATACAATCTTTTATATCTATGTTAGTACAAAAACAATTAAAAATTTAGTTACATAATATGTCAATTCATTTAAGTCTCATTAAATATATAAATTGTGTTGGTGATGTCATAAATAATCAAAAAATAAATTTAAGTAATTAATTATACAACAAAAAAAAACATTTCATTATAATCCAATAAAATTAAATTCAGTCATTAAAATACAATTAAATTGGGATTTCAAAGCTTGTATAATAAATTGGCATACAATGGAACAGGTGGAAAAATCCACAATAAACATTTCATAGTAGAGAACTTGTCAGCAAAATCAAACATAAAAATGGATTAATATCAGTTAATTTATCAAGCCCGCTAGCTATTTCACTTTTCGATCATACTGGTTTCTCAATAATATACACATATATACTTAGTTTTAATATCAACTACAAAACTGAAGTGTATAAAGGTTTTCAAATCTAAGTATTCCATACTTTGAGATATGCATGTATTCATGATATGTTGTATTCTTTAAAAAAAAATTAAATATTTTATTTTGAGTTTAAAATGATGATTATTTATATCGCTGGGGACTGTTAACTATCCTTAACTATACCATTCGTTTAAATTGTACATTGTATGTACGATATAATATATCCTTAAAGGGGATATGTGTTACGAGCATCAGATAGAACGAGATAACAGTGGGAAGAACGATTAGGAGTAACTAGCAAAAAATGGCTGATGTCGGATTGCCCGATCGGATTTTATGCAGAAATATGAAACGCTCTTTCAGATAAGAAGGCAGGGTAGGGTTGAACAGTATGTTGGACCAAAAGCTGAGTGTGTGAGTATTTTGTCGAAGTCAAATTGGGAGCCACATGGGCCTTAATAAAATATGTTTAGATTACAGTTATACATCGATAAAAATCAGTCTTATATCAGCATTATTTTTTGTCTTACAGAAAATCAGTCCCGTTACTTGGAAACAACAAATTTTTACGCAGAACCAATCCTTACCAAAATCCTAAGGTTCAAAGAGGACTTGGATATTAAGAGAAAACAAGAGCTTTGGGGTGGTACAGTAGTTACGTCAGATCTTCCAAGTCGTATTTTAAACCCTTTGTACCTAAACATAAAAGCAAAGTGATGATTACAATTTTTTTGTTACGAGTAATATGTCGCTTAAGATGGTACCACTGTCGTTTCCGTCTAAAGAGAAGAAACAATCAGTAATATTACACGGAAAAATATAGTTCTATCTAAACTGCTTTCGGTCTAAAATGCGTCATTTTTCAATATTCCTTTATTCCACACAAAACCGATTTCTACTCATACTCCTTCACAGTACATGCAGTTAGGCTATAGAACTCCTTACCACATAGAATTCAAGAGCCGAAATCTATGCCAGTTTTTTTAAAAAAAGAGTGAAAGAGCATTATCTTTCTCAGACATGAGTTTAGTTGTCATCCCATAAGTATTATTTATGTAATTATATGTTGCATTCTTGTATGTATTCATGTATGCATATGTATTTAAGTATGTATATAAAGTATTTATGTGTATGTCTGTTATCTGTACGTATATTTATATAGTTATATATATATATATATTTCTTCTTTGTTGTTTTAATTCTTCTTTTTAATGAATTTAGAATTAGTAGTTATAAAAAGCACGCTTTTGACCAAACTCTCCAGTCCCAGGTCTATTGGTAGAAATTTCTTTTGAAATAAGTAGTACCTTTGTACAAGAATTCATCCTATTTATGATAAGTTATATTTTGTGTGTACATAAATTGTAAAATTAATAAATAAATAAGAAAAATAAAACGCCTATTTAGTAATGATGTTCATTGGCACAAAGCCTTTTTATCTTTAATTGTTAAACTGCATTTTCGTCTGCTTTGATCTATATCTGTAAAATAATTTGGATTGTTTTTACAATGTTGTAGCGGAATAACAAAATCCGAATTTTATTAAATACCTACGCGATTTTTACGAGGCAATATTATTATTTTTATGTTCCTTGCTGTGAAGTAATTAAAATACTAATTTAAACATCTCCGCGTTTTTATTAAAAATGAGGCTTCGAAATATCTCTTAAATACATATTTCTGCTGGTTTATACCCGTAACATTATGTTGATGCTTTAATTTAAAATATTAGACTAGGCTGGCTATCTGAGTTTGTCCGGATAGATTAAAATTTCTGGTATCTTCGTATTTCGCATTACTTTAGAGTCTGTCTGAAAAGTTGGAAGAATGAAATTAACCTTTGGTAAGTTTTGATGATACGTATTAAAATTTAAATTAAACTGCGGTGTTTGAAGTCAAGGATTTTGGTTCGTTAACTTTTAATTAGATGTACCGAGTTTTAATGTATGTATGATTTTATGTCCTTTAAAGTATACAAAAAAAAGAAATGTATCCGTTTTTTTAGAGATTTTACGTCATAGTGAGAGATAATAAGCTCAAAATTGTATCTTCTATAAACTTCGTATTTTAATAATAAAAGTTGTATTTTCATAAAAACACGCGCCCGCAAAGTCAAGATATTTAAGGTCACAGATCCCAAAGTCAAGAATATTACAAGAAGAAACAATTGAAACATTGCTAATACACGTGATTTAAAAATTGATTTGACTCTTTTAATACCAATATATAAAAGTTGAAGCATAAAAAGCAATATGTACCTACAATTTCCTTATCTAATTATCTACCTTACCAAATCTTATCAACATTGTAAACAATTTAATGTCCAAAATATCAAAAAGCTGTAAAAACATTTTATAAGGGCATAAAAACAGCGTAAAATACCTCATCTTAGAGCTATTTTAATCCGAGCTTAGCGTCCACGTCAACATATATTTAATAGCGGTCTCTAATGATGTTGCTAAATAGACTATTACGGTCTTCCACGTTACCTTAATGAGAAAGTAATGAATTTTCATCTAAGCGAAAAACTCAACCTTAGATATATTTTATACCATCGAAACTGCAATGATAGCGGAAAACTTTGGATGCGACGTTTAAAACTTTTGTGTATTTCGTAATTCATATTTTGATATTAGTCTCAAAATGAATTACTTGAGAATTATTTATTTACAAACAAGAATACTTTCAAAATACTGTAGGAAAAAAATTATGACAGATAAAGAATAGAATTAAAATAGAAAAGAGAATGCGAAGCCTAAATTACTTAGTACGTAGGCAAAGTAGTTGGCAGAATTTCCGAGTTAGATCGCGAACGATAACGATTTCATTGTGCAAAATAAGTTTAAGATTTTTTTAAAAAAATAAAACAAAAAAATATATATATATATATATATACATATAAGCAATTTTGAGCATATTGGAAGACTTTTATTGTAAGACACCTCTCTTGCTCCCACCCAGTTATAAATTCTCTCAGTTTTTAACCCTGAATGCGAACCAGTAAAAACCAAAATAAAAATTTATTTACCAATTATAATATCCCTGCCAAGTCTACGTTTCATTATACAGCATTGTTCATTATACCAGGCGGTTCACCGGACAAATTCCAAAGCATAGGAAATTCACACAAAAGAGAAGTTAATTTTCATCGCTACTCAGGCTTATGTTTTTTCAGACTTTTCTGGCTAAACATTTTACGCAACCTTTTACATGGTGTAGTAAATATGAAGGATTAATGGTTTAAACCTTTCATAGCTGCATTCGTATTTTTATGTTATTGGTGGAAATGTTTGGATTCAGAATTTCAATCGATTGAAGCTTTTTATTTCATTTATGCCGTAACGAATGAGAACCCTATAAATAGTAATATAAATTGTTACGTTATTTTGTAAAGTGAAGACATCACTACAAAAATATTTATTAATATATTTTTTTTTAATACATTAGCTAATAGAGATTTAACTAAAATAGTTTTTTTATCGGGTATATTTCTGCAATCGGCTTTGAAAAATTCATTTTTGTTTGAAAGGTTAAGAGGCTTTATTTTATCTAAGAAGCCATACATCTATATCAGGATGTATGTCGGTCAAATCGTAAGTTAAATACTAAAACAGTATAATTATGCTGATAGAGTGAAAAACTTCCGTGGCGCAGTGGTTAAGGCTTCTCATTCTTAGAGCCCCGGATTCGATCCCAGTGACTTTCAGAAACACCAATGACATTTTACAACTTAAGAACATTAAATTCACACAGGCTATTTCTGTTTCTTTTTATGAAAAATTATGTAATTACAATGTAATCAGCTTGGCTGCGGCATTTCATTATTACGCCGGTCATACCTTCTGCACCAAGTATTTTATAAAATATTTTTTTATAAAAGAGGGCCGAGAGGTTTTTTTCCGCTGGATTTTTTTCCTCTCATTACACCTATAACACCTTTTAAAAGCCTAAGTTAAGTTGTATTGACGCAATTATATTACGCATTCAAAGAAAAGAAGACTGCCACTAAGTGCACATAGACTTATGTCCCTGTAGTCAGATTCTTAAGGCTCTCTTTTAATAAAGCAAAAACACTTTAATTGGGTTTTCCATTCGATAATCCTATAAAACCGTAAGCAAAATAAGCTGACTCTGCCTTGCCTTGTAGAAAAGCAAATAGGCCATGTTATCACCACTGTTCAATATTCTAAATTCAAACTTGAATAAACGTCTTTTCAAAACAAAAAACAACAAGTCTTTGCAACAAAAGTAGCCAGTTTGCAAAATTTTATTCAGTTAGTAACAGAAAGCGCAGGTGTATGTGACTCTCACCTAAAGTGACATAAAATATAAGAGTTTGCCAACTTTTCTCAGAACAGACATTAACGAAACTCGACGGGGGTTGTTAATTCAATTACTTACACAACAGAGACTGTCAAAAAAAAACGTCCTGTTTATAAACAATTCTTTTGGTTCTACAGAACTTTAAGAGGTATATGTATATTTTAAATGTCGGTTCGAATTTAAAGTCAAGGTTTATTTTCTAGTTGATGAGGTATTTGTACTGAATCAATATATTTATTTTAACTTAATGTGATATGATCATTAACGTCGTATTATGAAGAAGCTATTTGGTAACAAATAATTATTAAACAATTTGCTAAATATGCGCTTGACATTGCCTTGCTGTTGTTTTTTCTTATTTTCCGCCAAGCTCTGTGTTTTCGTAAAAAAAGGTATGATATTTTAAGGTATATAGTATAGTTTGTAATAGTATTCAGTGGTTTATCAAAACAAAACTTCTAGGTGCAAATTTATGGATATAGATATTTGTGGATATTTACTTGTCTCAGACATCGAGGTCATAAAAAATTTTGTAGAACCCTCCGTCAGACACTTCTTATAATTTTTCCTTTGATGTCAACAAGTTTTGTGATAGCTGGTGTTAAAATACAAAGAAGTAGAACAAAAAATGTAAGTCCGTATTATTTTTTAACGAGCTCTTTGTTGTTAGTTCTTGTGAAAAAATTTAGGTCTGGCACACAGAATGTGAAAGCACTCTAACAACGAATCAAAAGTGACATTTTACTTTTTTTTTTAAATAAATGAAACAAAACAGAAAGATAGTTACTTATAAAGAAACAGTTGCAGAGGAAATATTGTTGTATGTGTAATGGATAAAAAAACAACCCAAGTGATGTTTAAACCCTGCGCCCACTGACAGGTTTACTATTATTTTGAATGTTAGTATTTTTAACAGGGTTTATTTTATTACAGAACCGAGAACTACGCAGGAGAAACTTCATGTATATACAAAATCATTCAAAACTAAAGAAGTTACTTAATATTAAAGAACGCAATTTTTTCCTTCTTTTTTATTTAATTTTTACTTTTTGTTGCACGAGTTACCATAGGTAATAACTGAAAATCATGGGACGCGTGACACTAATTTCTTACCTTTTTGCATTATATTTAAGTAATTTTATAATTCCATAATGTTATATTTTGTATTCTTTTTGCTTTTCTTATTTATGTAATGCTTTGTCTTATGTACTTTTTTATATTGCCTGTGAGTTGAATGTAAATATTTTTTTATAACAGTGTAAGCTATCTAATTAATAAAGAATATGTATAATAAAGAATAATAAGAATTAATAAAGCCAAAATAGCAAAAAGCTGGAAAAATTTATTTTATTTGATTTCAATCTAGCGGGATAGCTTCTAGGTGCCATTTCATTCCCATTGCATTACTAATAAATGCAGAGGGGCTCAGATTCAGCGGTCAAGCAATGTTCTTACTTGACAAGCCCATCGATTCCGATGGCATATTTATTAAATATTAAATATCTAAAGTTAATATATACTGATCATAAACCATACTTGCGAAATCACAATATTAACCAAAAACCCATGCTGGGGAAACCTGCATTTAAACTTGCACTTTAAATATTCATCCAATACTCTTTGTTCGCATAAAAATACGTTACTCATTTCTAGAAATTACAAAAGTTAGGAACACCTTTGAGAATAAAACAGTCCAAGAAAAACGACTCCACTGTCCGTAGTTCGTTACTGGTTTTTCAGCTTCGAATTTTAGAGTGATAAGTTTTTATTCCCTTGAAAACTTTTGACGCTTTCTCACTTACAGATAGGTAGAATGTTAATTCTTATTCGCTCACTTGGTCTGTTCGTTTAAAGATATAATACAAAAATTATTAAGTATGCTATTGAGCCAAGTAATTTTAATTATGTAGGTTAAAATGTGTACTGAACATTTAATTGTTCATAGAATTAATTGCTTAGGTTCTCCAATGTATCTAGCCGATATGCGAGATATTCAACCAAATATCTTAAACAGTGGCCTATAAATATCATCTGTGTTTAGCCTATCTAAATAGTTGAAATTCTAGTAGCCTTTAATATTTGGCGTTTCTACGATATAAATTGAGAGGCTCAAGTTCACCAAAAATTATGTGAGCCAAATTGATTATGCGACATTTGGTCATTTAAAAAGCCAAGAAGCGTGGTAAAGCAAACCAAAGAGTGAAGTTCTTGCGATTAAAAATTATCGTTTTAAATTATTTGTTCAATTTATGTTACATAAATTGACAAAACACTTTACGAGCAACATTACTGAAATGATGAATTTTTGTAAAGTTGGAATAGACTATATTCGGCCTTTACACCGATAATATACATAATTTATAGAAATAAATTGATCACAAACTTTATTCTAAATATTGTAAAAATTTTACGTCTGTTTCATTTTACAATATTACAACTTTACTGACAAGCAACTTAAAGTTTATAAAATGCCACGTATCTACGTTTAATCATAGCGCATATAGTTACTATTCTTCACTCGAGGTAAAGAGTTCAGTTCTAGAGGTTACCGTATAGAACCATTGTTACCCCTACCATTCGATTTTAGATGAATTTGAGCACAGGTTTATTGTAAGCTTTTAAGGTTTCAAATGGCTTCACAAATTGTTACACAAGACGCCTGTTTTTTGGAGTATAATAAACTTTGTTTGTTAAGCTTTCATGCCTTACTAACTTAGCCGATTATCACGAAACTGCATTTATGTTGTATTGGTTACTGAAAACTACAGCCTTTCCTTATATCCAGAAAAAGTATATATCCATACAGAAACCACAGCAAGTCTTTTAACAAAAATATAACTTACAACTCAGACTCATTGTCTAATCGAATGCAGCGAAGAACCATAGTATGGTCAGCTTTTTAAAATGTCCAAGTAATGTTCAGAGTTCGGTGGCAATGATCATAAACCATTTTACGGTTGTGCACATGAAACTAACGAATCCGCTTTAAACCGGGTCGAACCGGCCCGGACGGCAGGACTCGTCTGTTAATTTCAAATGCGTGGTTGAATCAGAATGTACACGAAAAAAAAAATTGTGTTTGTGCGAGTTTTTTTAGCTGACATGAATCTAAATTAATTTATTGGTAGGTTTTAAAAAATTGCTAGTTAGAGTTAGAGAGTATATTTGAGAGATTGTAAATTTAAAATATATATTCCTAAAAATATTATTAGACACTGTAATGTTAGTAAATTAAACACGATTCAGTATCATTTATGACAATAAAATTGACTCCCGCAGATATCTGTTTCTTTAATTGCTATGCCAACTATTGAAACTCGTCTAAATATTTTCATTTAAATAAATCTATTGACATTTTAAGCTTTAAATATTTTAGCTTTATAAACAATTTATATACTTAATCAAATGTAATATATTTCGAGAGAAAATTTTAAAAACATCTCTATCTACCTTTTTCTTGAACTCTACCCTTAAAATTAATTTTGTCAGTGGTAATTGTAACTATCGACGTCATAAGTGACGCATTTTCTAAACGTTCTGAACCCTGGTATAGTTCATTGTCTTGACTAAGTCAACAATGCCCAGCGTACTCTTCCTTGGACGTAGTGCATTTAGTTTCTCATTATGATGTACACAAACTGTGAAAGGACATTTGAAACTAGAACTAGTAGAAGTCATGTACAAAAGCTAGGTCTTTTATAATTTCAAATAATCTTGATTCATTTTTGATTCCGAATAAACAAATTCTTACTTTTATCTATATACTCGTAAATTGGAAGAATTATTGCCAAAAAAGGGGGACATGAGAGGAACAGCCAACGATGTGTAAGCAGCCGTATGGAAAAGAACGCTGCCAGCGTTTCGCCAGATGCCAGCTCAAAGCATAAGCTATCTAGACTTTTATAATATGCTAAATGAAACAACAATGATGAATATAAAAACATTTTGGTAGTAGAGCGGAAACCTTCATAGATATAAATCACCATCCTTACTCAAGACATTGACAAAGGTGTTACTGACTAGAGAAAACAGATTAGTTGGACTACCGTTTAAGGAAATAAAATCACTGGATGGGACCCTATCACATTAAAAAATTTTTAATATAAAACACAAAAAATTTCATGGAATTCGAGGGTGTTGCGTTAACTTTCTGGAATGCTTGAAAGGTATGTTTTAATTTGACACGGTTTTTAATTTAAAGTGAAATATGGGATGAAAAGATGTTTCATTTATAGAATTTTTATATTTGAAGTGTGAAAGAAGACGAAGCATTGCATTTTGTTTAATCAATTGGTTTGAAGTTACAGTGCGAAAGAAATGAAATTTTTGTTAATAATTTATGATTTGGAACTATTTTTTAATAAGCTTAAAATTCATACCTTATTTTTAATAACAAATTGGCGTAAAAGTATATAATGAACTATAGTATAACTAAGCACATATAGACATTATAGCATATAATCAGTCACTAACAATTTTTCACCATAAACATTATATTGTTAACTTAAATAAAATCATAAACATTTTAGGCGTAGGAGAGTTTCCTTGTTAAGTCGTCTGGGGCGGTACTAGAATCCTTCCAATTTGAACCGCCATAATAATCACGTTTACGTGGTTGTGTTCCGGTCCAGGGAAAGAACAGCCAGTGCAATCAATCAGAACAAAGGCAATTTCAAATGAAGCCTACGGCCAACAATGCATCATTAATCCAGATAATTATAACTAAAGGTAAATAACACACCTATGACTACTTGTTTCCATGGGTGTGGATGCCACTACCATCATTACTAAATTAAAACATATACCGTTTATTATTATGGCAATTGTTTGAACATAATATTACTCACTAAAATTTTCTGCACGATTTCACCTGCATTATTTCAGATTCCATGGGCTTTTTTGTCAAAATATAGCTTGTTACTCACCTTTCTAATGGTGTTAATTAATGATGTAATATGAAAATAAGTAGTTGCAGAGTAATCAAAAACATATATGCAAACAAACAAATCTTTTATCTTCATAATAATAGTATATACATATGAGTGCGTAAAAACTTATCTCTTCTGAGTCTCTACTTCCACGTCCCTACTGCTCAAGGATTACATCTTCTCTAAGGATTTAAATATAATCCGTGTTTTACCGTTTAATAAATTCCCTTTTTTTTCGGGACTTTGTTTCTTGGTAGAGCAGAATTAATAGCCACCATTTTAAGCAGAGTACCTCATAATAAAAGTAGTATGAAATGGTTAAGTAAATATTTTTAGGATTAGTTTACAAAAGTAGAATTAACAATTTCTACAGCTATTTAAAACCACTAGAAAATCATTTTACCTATGAAAATTTGCAAATATTAATTTGTTAGATAGGTGATATCGTTTTTTTAATGACCTTTCATAATTATTCTCACACTTAATGAAGCAATATACCTTTTTTTCCTATTTTAATGACACTTAGTTTTTACGTTTTTGATATTACCTATAAAAATAAGTCTCATATTTAATGAAATTCAGTATTCATTTTTGATATAACCTATCATAATTAGTCTCATAATTAATGAAACTTAATATTCAGTCTTTTATTTAATATTCCTTTTCACACTTAGTCTTATATTTAATGAAAAATAGTATTAATTTTTTCGATATACTCTTATAGTGCTAAATTGGTTAATTTAAATCATTATTTCAAAATTAAAGATTTTAACTGTTGTTAACTGATGCCCAACAATACTTGTCGTACTGTCAGCAATAAGGACCACAGTCATCTGTCAAATGACAATGTTAATTGGGATTTGCTGAGACTATGACGAATGTGAGTGCCTGTTCGTGGTACAACACTGCGTTTAATTATTTTATGGAATAAAATATAATGTCTGTTTTAGGGAGAAGAATGTAATTGTCGCCAACCACCTGATATCTATGGTTGCGAATGATTACACACCAAATATACGTATCTGCACCTTCAGTGCACACGTATCTTAACTGTCTGAATCTGATTCGAATAAACACTCGTCGTGACCACTAATCAGTGGTCCTAAATAGGAATTACACTCCGCTAGTAGCACCATGCCGCCAACCACCTGATATTTGTAGGTGCGAATGGTTACACACCAAATCTACGTACCTGCACCTTAAGTGCACAAGTATCTTAACTGTCTGCATCTGAATCGAATAAACACTCGTCGTGACCACTAATCAGTGGTCCTGAATAGGAGTTACAGTCCGTTAGTAGCACCATGCCGCCAACCACCTGATATTTGTAGGTGCGAATGGTTACACACCAAATCTACGTACCTGCACCTTAAGTGCACACGTATCTTAACTGTCTGCATCTGAATCGAATAAACACTCGTCGTGACCACTAATCAGTGGTCCTGAATAGGAGTTACACTCCGTAAGTAGCACCATGCCGCCAACCACCTGATATTTGTAGGTGCGAATGGTTACACACCAAATCTACGTACCTGCACCTTAAGTGCACACGTATCTTAACTGTCTGAATCTGAATCGAATAAACACTCGTCGTGACCACAAATCAGTGGTCCTGAATAGGAGTTACACTCCGTTAGTAGCACCATGCCACCAACCACCTTATATCTGTAGTTGCGAATGGTTACACACCAAATCTACGTACCTGCACCTTAAGTGCACACGTATCTTAACTGTCTGCATCTGAATCGAATAAACACTCGTTGTGACCACTAATCAGTGGTCCTGAATAGGAGTTATACTCCGTTAGTAGCACCATGCCGCCAACCACCTGATATTTGTAGGTGCGAATGGTTACACACCAAATATACGTACCTGTACCTTAACTGCACACGTATCTTAACTGTCTGCATCTGAATCGAATAAACACTCGTCGAGACCACTAATCAGTGGTCCTAAATAGGAATTACACTCCGCTAGTAGCACCATGCCGCCAACCACCTGATATCTGTAGTTGCGAATGGTTACACACCAAATCTACGTACCTGCACCTTAAGTGCATACGTATCTCCACTGTCTGCATCTGAATCGAATAAACTATCGTCGTGACCACACCAAATATACGTACCTGCACCTTAAGTGCACACGTATCTTAACTGTCTGCATCTGAATCGAATAAACACTCGTCGTGACCACTAATCAGTGGCCCTGAATAGGGGTACACTCCGTTAGTAGCACCATGCCGCCAACCACCTGATATTTGTAGGTGCGAATGGTTACACACCAAATATACGTACCTGCACCTTAAGTGCACACGTATCTTAACTGTCTGCATCTGAATCGAATAAACACTCGTCGAGACCACTAATAAGTGGTCCTAAATAGGAATTACACTCCGCTAGTAGCACCATGCCGCCAACCACCTGATATCTGTAGTTGCGAATGGTTACACACCAAATCTACGTACCTGCACCTTAAGTGCACACGTATCTTAACTGTCTGCATCTGAATCGAATAAACACTCGTCGTGACCACACCAAATATACGTACCTGCACCTTAAGTGCACACGTATCTTAACTGTCTGCATCTGAATCGAATAAACACTCGTCGTGACCACACCAAATATACGTACCTGCACCTTAAGTGCACACGTATCTTAACTGTCTGCATCTGAATCGAATAAACACTCGTCGTGACCACACCAAATATACGTACCTGCACCTTAAGTGCACACGTATCTTAACTGTCTGCATCTGAATCGAATAAACACTCGTCGTGACCACTAATCAGTGGTCCTGAATAGGAGTTACACTCCGTTAGTAGCACCATGCCGCCAACCACCTGATATTTGTAGGTGCGAATGGTTACACACCAAATATACGTACCTGCACCTTAAGTGCACACGTATCTTAACTGTCTGCATCTGAATCGAATAAACACTCGTCGTGACCACTAATCAGTGGTCCTGAATAGGAGTTACACTCCGTTAGTAGCACCATGCCGCCAACCACCTGATATCTGTAGTTGCGAATGGTTACACACCAAATCTACGTACCTGCACCTTAAGTGCACACGTATCTTAACTGTCTGCATCTGAATCGAATAAACACTCGTCGTGACCACTAATCAGTGGTCCTGAATAGGAGTTACACTCCGTTAGTAGCACCATGCCGCCAACCACCTGATATTTGTAGGTGCGAATGGTTACACACCAAATCTACGTACCTGCACCTTAAGTGCACACGTATCTTAACTGTCTGCATCTGAATCGAATAAACACTCGTCGTGACCACTAATCAGTGGTCCTGAATAGGAGTTACACTCCGCTAGTAGCACCATGCCGCCAACCACCTGATATTTGTAGGTGCGAATGGTTACACACCAAATCTACGTACCTGCACCTTAAGTGCACACGTATCTTAACTGTCTGCATCTGAATCGAATAAACACTCGTCGAGACCACTAATCAGTGGTCCTAAATAGGAATTACACTCCGCTAGTAGAACCATGCCGCCAACCACCTGATATCTGTAGTTGCGAATGGTTACACACCAAATCTACGTACCTGCACCTTAAGTGCACACGTATCTTAACTGTCTGCATCTGAATCGAATAAACACTCGTCGTGACCACACCAAATATACGTACCTGCACCTTAAGTGCACACGTATCTTAACTGTCTGCATCTGAATCGAATAAACACTCGTCGTGACCACTAATCAGTGGTCCTGAATAGGAGTTACACTCCGTTAGTAGCACCATGCCGCCAACCACCTGATATTTGTAGGTGCGAATGGTTACACACCAAATCTACGTACCTGCACCTTAAGTGCACACGTATCTTAACTGTCTGCATCTGAATCGAATAAACACTCGTCGTGACCACTAATCAGTGGTCCTGAATAGGAGTTACACTCCGCTAGTAGCACCATGCCGCCAACCACCTGATATTTGTAGGTGCGAATGGTTACACACCAAATCTACGTACCTGCACCTTAAGTGCACACGTATCTTAACTGTCTGCATCTGAATCGAATAAACACTCGTCGAGACCACTAATCAGTGGTCCTAAATAGGAATTACACTCCGCTAGTAGCACCATGCCGCCAACCACCTGATATCTGTAGTTGCGAATGGTTACACACCAAATCTACGTACCTGCACCTTAAGTGCACACGTATCTTAACTGTCTGCATCTGAATCGAATAAACACTCGTCGTGACCACACCAAATATACGTACCTGCACCTTAAGTGCACACGTATCTTAACTGTCTGCATCTGAATCGAATAAACACTCGTCGTGACCACTAATCAGTGGTCCTGAATAGGAGTTACACTCCGTTAGTAGCACCATGCCGCCAACCACCTGATATTTGTAGGTGCGAATGGTTACACACCAAATATACGTACCTGCACCTTAAGTGCACACGTATCTTAACTGTCTGCATCTGAATCGAATAAACACTCGTCGAGACCACTAATCAGTGGTCCTAAATAGGAATTACACTCCGCTAGTAGTACCATGCCGCCAACCACCTGATATTTGTAGGTGCGAATGGTTACACACCAAATATACGTACCTGCACCTTAAGTGCACACGTATCTTAACTGTCTGCATCTGAATCGAATAAACACTCGTCGAGACCACTAATCAGTGGTCCTAAATAGGAATTACACTCCGCTAGTAGCACCATGCCGCCAACCACCTGATATCTGTAGTTGCGAATGGTTACACACCAAATCTACGTACCTGCACCTTAAGTGCACACGTATCTTAACTGTCTGCATCTGAATCGAATAAACACTCGTCGTGACCACACCAAATATACGTACCTGCACCTTAAGTGCACACGTATCTTAACTGTCTGCATCTGAATCGAATAAACACTCGTCGTGACCACTAATCAGTGGTCCTGAATAGGAGTTACACTCCGTTAGTAGCACCATGCCGCCAACCACCTGATATTTGTTGGTGCGAATGGTTACACACCAAATATACGTACCTGCACCTTAAGTGCACACGTATCTTAACTGTCTGCATCTGAATCGAATAAACACTCGTCGTGACCACTAATCAGTGGTCCTGAATAGGAGTTACACTCCGTTAGTAGCACCATGCCGCCAACCACCTGATATTTGTAGGTGCGAATGGTTACACACCAAATATACGTACATGCACCTTAAGTGCACACGTACCTTAACTGTCTGAATCTGAATCGAATAAACACTCGTCGTGACCACTAATCAGTGGTCCTAAATAGGAGTTACACTCCGTTAGTAGCACCATGCCGCAAACCACCTGATATTTGTAGGTGCGAATGGTTATACACCAAATATACGTACATGCACCTTAAGTGCACACGTACCTTAACTGTCTGAATCTGAATAGAGTAAACACTCGTCGTGAAATACATCCTAAACGGTATTGGACGAATCTTTAAATATGTAAGTATTGGCTATCTGGTTATAGCCCGTACCTACTCTTACTGGTTTAAGATGTAGGTACATGAGCTGATACGATTTGGGGATGTACCCCTAGTGGCCTCCAACCTCCCCTACAGCCACCCCATGCCTCGCTTAGATTCTAATACTGGTAAATCTCATTGTGGTCTGAGCTGATCACTGCTCGCAGGCAGTCAGGCACGCCGCCGGTTACACACATATAAGACACACAATATAATGGACACAATATTATAAAATGATCAAATAAAGCTGAGATTGAAATAAAAGATCTCTAACCAATTGGCAGCTCTGTACCTTTCGCCGGTCGGGGATCAAGTCCCGCTCGTGCCACGCTTGCTTCCCCTCTCTCAATTCGTTCTTACTATGAATAATTTGTACCTACCATACTCATACATTTTCGTGACTTAGAGAAATAAAATGAACATTTGTACCTACCTACATTCGCATTCGCGACACTCCCCACGGCAAGGGATTTAAAAACATTTTGTTTTTAAACATTATTTAATTTGACTCATAAATCTACAAAACTGATTAAATTTCAAACTATCTGATCATTAACTGAGTTGTCCAATTCTTTAACTTTCTGCCGTGCTCTAATTGCTGATGCTCGACTGGGACGGGTTGCTTTACCCACTACTGTTGATCTGGTTCCTTGAGACTGGATTCTGTAGAATTTTCATCGCGCTCTACTGTTCGGGAACGGTGATTTTTAAATTAGCAGTTTGTTCTGATTGTTTAGTTGGTGTGGGTACTGTACTATCGTCTATGTCTAATGGGTAAATGGGTAAAAGTGAGCTATAGAACGAGTAAGCATCTCTCCGGTTGGTAACTTTAATTTAGCTACCCTGACTTGTCCATCTGATTCCGTTACTAACTACTATTATTAACTACTATTTTGCTAACTTTCCAGTGTGCCATATTACCATCTGATCTCAGTTGGACTGTTTCCAGCAGCTTTGGAGCCCTATTGACTATAACTCTGGGTTGATGATGTATATTACTCCTCTCGTGGAGGCTGATTACAAAATATCTTGGAAAACTCTTTTAGAATTATTTGGCCACGCTTCCAACCGTCGATTAAATTAGATTTAGTTACAGTTGCTGGTTGAAGATCTTCTCTATGTAATATGTGTGTCGTTACCGACGCGTAAAAAGTCTACAGGGCTAAGTACATGTTCAAGCTCAGCACTTACAGTGGTGAGAGGTCTGGTATTAATAACGCTTTCAATCTCTTTGATTATGGTACGTAACTGATTATGGTTTAGCAAAATTCATATCTACCGTTCTCTTACTAGCCCAATTAAACTTTCATAAAAGCCGCCAAACCAAGGCACCAGTTCTGGAATGAATTTGTGATGCAGTAATTCAGCGGTAAGTTTAAACTGAAGTTATCCAATATTATAACTTGTGGCAAACCTCTAACGGCAATAAATCTTCTTATGGTTAGCACACATTCTTTCGCCGACAAATCTTTAACAACCTCCATGTTAATCGCCCTGATTGACAAGCACGTGAAAAGTGCGACCCAACGCTTTTGCTGTGTTCCTTCATCTATTAAGAGAGGACTGAAGTAATCTAATCCCGCATATGTAAACGCTATACTAAGTGTAACCCTATCTTTCTGCAAATCTCTGGTAGTTTAAATGGACCACCATGGACCATATTTCACGCATTGTGCCCATTTCCTGAGAATGCTTTGCACTTCCGTCTTAGTAAAGATAACATATGAGATACGCCTACATGGTAATTCTCCACGTGTAGTTTCAATATATGTAGTTTTATGAGTGAAATTAGAATGTTTTAGCAGTAAAATTGGCTCTTTCTGATCGTCAGTTAAATCCGAGTATTTGAATCGTCCTCTGCATCTTAAAACTCCTTTATCATCTTTATACAATTTTAGTGATGAAGTTAAGTCTGTGATAATGCATCTATTTCTTTGGAAAAATATCGGTTTTTAATATCTAATATTTGTTTTGTTATTTTATCAATTGAGTTTTTTAATCTATCGTTATTTTTAGGTACCGATGTTCTAATAGTGTCAGTTATTAATGAAGCGGCGTGTACATTGTTAGTTGTATTAATATTCGCTAGACCCTCTACCTTCGGGCCACTGAGTTGCGTCACAAGTCAAAAACTTGGACCTTTGAGCCACCTTTGAAATGAATCCGTATGTTCCGATCTAGTTCCTACATCAGCTGGGTTGAATTGGGTTTGTGCAAATTGCAGCTGTGTTTATTCTCTTTAATCTCAGTAATTCTACGTAAAACAAAGGGCGAGAGTAGTTTATGCGATTTAAGTCAAATCAAAACAATCGTGCTATCTATCCGTAAGTGTTGCGACTTAATTTTTAAACGTAAATATTTAATGACATACTTAACAAGTCTACAACCCATGAGCACGCCAAGCAACTCTTATCTCGGGATATGTAATTTGTTTTTATCTTTAAAGATAAAGACAAATTACTACTACGATTTGCCAATAACGAACTTGACAATATTATTTGTACCTAAAGAACTGCGTAAATAAACAACCGCGGCATAAGCTACCGAAGAAGAATTACTAAAACTGTGTAATAAACACTGAATGTCTTTGTTAACATTAAATGTATAAAGACCTTTCCCGAAATATCTATAAACTCGGATCTTTCTTATATAACAAAGCTTAGTAGAAATTCCACGCCACTCATAAGATCTTTACTCATCTGTTTATTCCACTTGGTTTTATACTCCCATTGTTTTTGAAAATATAATTCTGAAGGAAGCAAGATTGGCACTGCCAAACCACAAGGATCGTAAACTGTAGGGAAAACTCTCAGAACTTTGCGTTTTGTCTTAACTGTCTCAAAGTAAGTTGCATTAAGATTTTCTTTCAGATAAAGTAGGTCACTATCAATGTCCCGTGTCATACCTAGCACTTTAACGAGATTACCATCATGAGCTCGAAATTTATCCGGAATATAAAGAAACTAACTCTGAACTATTAGAATTCCACTATCGAAAAATTCATAGATAAGTGGTTAAATTACTCTTTAGCAGATTTATATATTGTAATCACTTCTGTGGTAGTTTTAGCTCCTGTAACTATAGGAGCTAAAACTACCATCGACAACATCGAGAGTTAAGAACTAGAGTAGAGTAAGGGCAAAATTACAACTTTACAGCAAAGCAGAAAATTGCTTCAAAATTACATTGCATTAGCTTATAGCTCTTCTATGGCAAAACTATAATAGTTAGACGTCTGATTTTTACTACTTAAAAAGCTTTATTTATCTGTTACACATTAAAATAACTTTTTGGGTAATCAAACAACGTTTTTAATTTAATAATGTCAATTTTTCAAATCAAGTTGACTTACGTCATTTTGGCAGTAACATAAATTTATTATTGCCTGGAATTTAACCAAACTTCAGTTACAATAACCTTAAAAATAAAAATAACTTCTGAAAATAATAAAAACATAACAAATTAAAACCTCTCATAGTGACCTTAAAAATGTCAGTTATAAAAACAATTATTCCTGATCGACCTGCAAATGAATGTAAAAGTCATGGTATATTGAAGGAATTACACCAGACCGACACAGCTCTTGCAGGTCATTGTACTTTTCAGCTGATAAAGCTATTGGGCCACTGTATTTTTGGATAATGACTCTCGATGAGGTTGCCCCTTTTCTTCTTCTGAATAGCTAAATTTTTCTGCTAAATTAGCTAAATAGCAAAATTTTCGCTGTCAAAGTCATATTTAAAATAAATATGTTCTGCGTCGTTCTTTTAATATTGCAACCATTTGATTCTCAACCAATTTCCGAAAACCAACGGTTTGCACATCAGTATCTATTTTACCATTTAAAATTTTTTTTTATCAAAAAAATCTTCCTTATCGATTTTTTGTACTTTGTAAGGATTCGTTCTTGATGCAGTTCTAATAATAGTGTAGTAGCCAGACAGATCAAAAATTGGTACATTTTTCTTGGCCAGCTCTATAGTAGCGTGAGTGTTGTCTACTTCCAGTATTTTTGATTTATTTCTGGTATGTCCAAATAATAAGGCAGAAATAATATCAGCATTGACTCGCACAAGTAAAATAAAAGTGATTGGTTTGCCATCTGCTTTTTCAGTTATGTATTTAAACAAAGATGATCCAACCTCGTTAGCAGCGTTATTACCAACACCTTCATGCCAGCAATAACCCGTTATTTCCCACTTTTCCTTGCCTAAATCCAGTAAAGTAGAGTTATTAACAGGCAGTCTTCGTTTATAAAAAATTTTTTTGGAAGACGATGTATGGATATGGCAAATATAATCTATGATATATTTTGCAAAATATATTTCATCATCCAGTGCACGTTTCTTAGCGTCACCTCTGTGTCTTCTTGCTTGAACCTTGCTCTGTAAATAAGCTTCAAGTTCACCTTTTTTGGCTTCTTTCTCTTCATCATACATATTATCATACGCAAAATATTCTTCGCACATGCTAAAGGTGACGCCACTGAGTAGTAGACGAACTATCTTGCACCGTTGAATGTGAACGTTGAAAGTTTTCAAAAAGTATGTAGGTAGTTATAATATTTGTATTTGTATTTGTCAAGTAAAGTGCTACAATCGAAAAGAAAAGTATAAACAAGTAACTTAAACAAATTTGTGACATTTCGTGCAAAGGTAAATAAATAATTGTCCGATTGATCTCAACTTTGTTACACATTGTTTTCTGTTAATCTTAAATAAGCTTATAATGATTCAACACTTGTGATTCAGATTAATTTGTTGCTATTGAGACTGATCTGTGCCATTTTATATAAATTAAGCCTTTTTGTTAAAAACTAATTTTTATGTGAAATCTCAGAAGTTATCATGTTATAAAATAATTTAAATAGTTATTTCATGTGTTTTATTGTTAGTTATATTTTTTATCTTTTAGACATTGTTTGTTTATTCTTACGCAATAATTTTATATTTTTATATATATAATATATGTTTCTGATTTTTTATATAAGTGTATTTTTTTGACATACCTAGTTTTGATATACGGCATAAAATTTCCATATGAAGTATAGAACAGTGTGACATGTTGTACGTTGCAGTACTTTCCGTAGAATAACGTTGCAAAGTCACAACAAACGTGAGAAGTTACCTAGTACAACGTTATAATGTCCTAATAACCTTTAGTTTGTGACAAAAAGCTATTACTAAGTTAATTTTCATTAAGTTCATAAGGTGAAAAGTTATAATGAAAATTGTAAGTCCTAAACTTTAAACAGTACTTCTGTAAAGTAGATATTTTGCAGAACCATCTTTGTTCTATGACAGTGTCAAAATATAAAATCACTTACCAATTGGCAGCTCTGTACCTTTGGCAGGATCAAGTCCCGCTCGCGGCACGCTTGCTTCCCCTCTCTCAATCCGTTCTGACTATGAATAATTTGTAACTTGAATAAATGTATGTTGGTACATACATTTTCGCGACTTAGAGAAATAAAATGAACATTTGTAATTGTGATGACGAAACTAGATCTTATATCTAGACATAAAATATATATAATTTTTTATTTGCAAGATTACCTTTGTTCTGCAGTAAAGAGTTTTAGTCTTCGCTTCAACTGGCCAAGGTAATTGTAGAACTATTGTGTGTTTCATTTTTAGGTAAAATTTTATTAATACACAAAAATATTAAACCTTAAACCGTATTTGACAAGTCATCTTTAATTTTAACAGCTTGTTTTATTTTTAAATATAAAAGAGTGTACTCTGTTGCAAAATAAGATTTGTTTGTAAATTTTCATATTTTTATAGTAAATTTTGATATAAATAAACATAAATACATGGTTGGAATGCGGAAATGTCATGTATTACATAAGGACATGCATTAAGTCTACCGGTCTATTGTAGAGGACTGTGGACACTAATTTATTCAAATTAAAAACTTTAAAAAAACTGTTATAAAGTTCCCACAAAAATTATTTAAAAGTATAATCTCTGCTATTTTTATCACAGTGCGTAACTGAGATTCCGGCGTAAATTTAATTTTCTAGCCACAAGAAGATTTACCGTAAATATATCTGAAGTATTTCTATAATTTGATCTCGGCTGTCCGACTTGAATATTATTTTAATGGCATTTGTGGCTTCAACAAATGATGTAATGAAATAACACTCCGACGCCATTTTCTTTTTCAGAAGATTGCTTTGTTGCGGAGATGTTGTTTTCTTGAGGAAAAATGAGGCTTGCCTTTTTGCTTTTATCTGTGATTATTTTTTACATATACTTTTTTTTGTACTTGATGTTTTTTATCACAAAATATATCTTATATGTTTCTCGAATTTTACGGCGGAGTGGCGATACTGTGGCGGAGGAGTGTGTTTACTTCGGTGTCGGTGATTGAGTGTAGCAGTGTGCAGATAGCGGCTGTGAAAATGGTAACAGGTGATAGCTCAATACTATTGTTTTCAGTTTACATGCCTACAGATGATCCAAAACATCTATCTGAAATGTGTCAGTGTATGGGTGAGATAAGTGCTATCATTGAAGACACAAATCTGGAGTCCGTTTTCATATTGGGACTTTAATGCTCATCCAGGTCAGTTATTTGGTTTAGAAAAACTGAGCTATTGTATAGAACAAGACTTGACATTGATCTTCTTTTTCAAACATTCAAACTTTTATACCTATTTAAGCGATGCACATGGCACAACTGTATAATAATATAGTAAGGGGGCAATATTATAAATATGATTATCTAAAGGGGAACGAGATGCGGCTCAAATCAAAAAATACCACGAGTCTTGTAATAATTTGTTTTAAAACTTCAATTTACCGTAAGAATTTAAAACATGTAGTGACAAACTGTGTAACGACAAAACTCATCGAGTAGCTTTGGAAAAAAATTATAACACTATTGTAGATTTCTTAAGTAGGTCATCTGAAATAAGTTGCAATGTAATTAAAAAATGTCAGAAATACATAACAGGATGGAATAAGTACATTAAGGAAGCCCATAAAAACTGGGAGTTTGCTTCTTAATTTGGGTTAGGTTAGGTTAGGTTATTTCAGATGCCCCCCCGATGGTTGCCCGCCTTGTCGTGGCGGGGGGGCTTAGTAACCGTGGACTGGTCACCCACGGTGAACTAAGAGGCAACCAGGGCCGGCCTGTTGGGGCCGCCGGCTGGCCCGAGGAGGGCGCCCCCAGTGGGCTGAACAAGTCCGCTGAGGACGCGCTTGGAGGTGGGACCGCAGAAGAAAAGGAGTGCCGGTATCACGGTGCGCCGTTCTCCCTATCTTCTGCGGCCGTGGAGGGATCGCATGGGGAGAGGCGTGTTGGTATTACGGTGCGCCACTCTCCCTACCCCCTGCGAGCCGGCGGGGCCGTTCCGTGGAAGCGGCACTGGTGGGGCCGCAGAGGAAGAGGCATGTCGGTATTCCGGTGCGCCGCTTGCCCTATCCTCTGCGGCCGAGGTGTGGTCGGTGGCAGAACCACAGACCCGATCTGCTACCGGGTACCAGTTATCTGGTACCCATGGCCTCCTAGTAGCAGACTCAGGGGGAGTCTGCTGCAGTACTGCTGGAGGCCGAGGGGGGAGGCGCACCTTACCATCTGGTGCGCCCATTGTGGAGGGCCTTCGGGCTGTGGCGATGGAGCCGCTTGTGGGCGGCTGCCGCTGGCAGGGTCGCGGATGTGTGCGAGAGCGTTCCCGTGGCCCCGTCACAGGGCGGCGAGGAGGAAGATGGGGGGGTTTTTAGTGGGTATACCGTGGGTCTCATTAGCCTATACGGGAGTCCCACATAACCACTCGGGCGCCCCCTGCGCCGGTGGTATGCGTAATGCATTTTCCCCCCCGAAAAAAAAAAAAAAAAAAAAGGTTATTTCAGATGACCTATGTCTTAAGTAGGTCATCTGAAATAAGTTGCAATGTAATTAAAAAATGTAAGAAATACATTACAGGATGGAATAAGTACATTAAGGAAGCCCATAAAAACTGGGAGTTTGCTTCTAAAGTTGGGTTAGGTTAGGTTGAAATCCAAAGGTTCAATATATGAGGAGATACGCAGTAGTAGACAATTATTTTAAAATCAGCTTAAATATTGCCATAAAAACAAAGAGCAAATAAAAATGATTATCATTGCTGAATACCACTCACGTAAATATTTTAAAAACTTTTGGAAGTAAACTCGTAAAACATATCCTAAATCCAGGTATCCGAGCAGATTTATTTTAAAACGCCTTAATTGTTAAATCATCTATTAATTCAAATGACCAAAGGCCGAGTTTGGAAGAGAGTACTCGGGAATTAAACGTGCGTTTCTCTACTAAAGATGTGGATAGAGCACTGACGAGGCTCTCATCTCTCTCACAAGATGTGACTGAGTGTGGAGCACTTACAGCATGCAGGCCTGTACTTGCCTTGTGTGCTGTCTATGTTCTACACTCTTTGTTTGGGACATTCTTATTTGCCAGAGGATCTGATGAGGACGATTGTTGTGCCAGTGGTCAAAAACAAAACAGGGGATGCATCTGATATAAAAAACTATAGGCCTATTTCCTTAGCAACGATCTTAGCTAAAGTATTGGACAGCCTTCTTGAAACACAGTTATGCCAATACTTAAAAATAAATGATGGGTGTGTCAACAGAGAGCGGAGTATATTGTATTAGGCAGGCTGTCCAATATTATACAGCTAGAAATACTCCCGTATTTTGCTGTTTTCTCGACCTCTCTAAGGCCTTCGACCTCGTGTCCTATGATCTACTGTGGCGTAAAAAGGAAAATAATACTAGTATACCTAAGTAAGTTTGTACCATTTTTAAATACTGATACAATAACCAAACAAGTTATGTAAAGTGGGCTGAGTCTTCGTCTGAGCATGTAAGTAAGAGTGCGGGGTAAGACAGGGGGGTTGTCATCACTTAAACTATTCAACCTTTACATAGGTAAGGTCCAACGACGCTATCCCTCTGCGCAGTTGGTGTTCCTTGGGGACTTTAATGCCCACCATGGAGAATGGCTGTACCCGTTCAAGGACACCGACCACGCTGGCAGAGAAACCTAGCGGTTCGCAGTAACTCATGGTCTCTCCCAGCTCGTCCACGAACCTACGCGCATTCCTGACGTTGTTGACCATACTGCGTATTGCTTGGACCTTCTGCTGACAACCGATCCAGACAGATACTCGGTGTCCGTATCTCCGCCATTAGGAACATCCGACCACTGACTGGTGAAATCTGTGTCGCAATACTCGCCAACCGATACCAGCCCAAAAGGCAGTAGGTGAGTATGGCGGCTCAAGTCAGCAGATTGGGATGAGATGCGTCACTTTTTCGCCTCTTATCCTTGGCGGCAAGCTTGCTTTACTTCCGATGATCCATCACGCTGTGCTGATGCTGTCTCCAGCGTGATATGTCAAGGTATGGAGTACTTTCTACTGTTCTCTGATGTATCCCTGGAGTCCAAAACCCGCCCATGGTTTAATGCTGATTGCCTCCTAGCTGAAAAGCGTAAGCATGCAGCATACCAAGCCTGGGCTAGCGCTCGCAGAAGCAAAGCTCGCAGCAGAAGCTATGGATCTCCCAGCTAAGAAGCAGGCGTATAATGCTGCTGCCAAGTCCTGCAAAAAGGCGATCAGAAGCGCTCGTTTCGACCACGTTGGCCGTATCGGGGACAAGTTAGCATCCTATGCCACGGGGAGTAAAGCTTTCTAGTCCCTTGCCAAGTCGGTTGAGATGAACTCCTGTCGCCCATCACTGCCACCACTGCAAACGCCTGATGGGTCTCTGGCCCACAGCGCAAAAGAGAAGGCAGACTTGTTCGCAAATCTCTTTGCGGAATATTCTCGTCTAGATTCCAAAGGTAAAAGCCCACCCACGTTACCCCCATTCGGCCCCAAGATGGAGGCCGTTCAAATTCACCAGAAAGAGGTACTCAAATGCTTACTAAATCTAGACGTGAACAAAGCCAGTGGACCGGATGGCATTCCCGCAGTGGTCATAAAGCACTGTGCAGCCGAGGTGTCTCCTGTTTTGACACACCTATATCGACTCTCTCTAAGGACTGGAAAAGTTCCAAAATCATGGAAGTTTGCAAACGTACAGCCCGTACCAAAAAAGGGCAGTCGAGCCGACCCAGTTAACTATAGACCTATTGCTATCACAATAAACAAATGCAAACAAATTTGCAAAATTATGGAACGTGTATTGTTCGGTGTAACCGAACACCGCTTACCTACGCAAACACGCGACAAATTATTTATTTTATTATTTTGTAATTGTGATTTTCATTAACATTAAACAACTCGTCCGAAACAGTCGTGTTTCCCTTTAACCATCTCAAACTACTACTTTAAAACATTTATCAATTTAACATTACTTTAAACATCTATGTTGAGGCACAGGCCTTAACATATGGTCCTTCACCCGTCTTTAGTGCTTTTGGTGAGTTTTGAGTGTGTTAGCAATCGGTTCGCTGGCCTTCCACAAGCGGACCTCCCCAGCGAATTGAGAAGGTGCTTATATCACACTTGTGAGCTTGCCTGGAGTGCTATTAGATAGACCAGCAACTAACAACAACAACAACATTAACCAACAACATTTTCAAGAACATTTTGAGATCAACAACAATATTTTACAACAATAGCAATGGATCATCTTTTGAACAAACAAGCAGAGCTTATTGAAGCTATCGAAAAACTATTTAACAACTTCAAGAAAGAAAACACCGAACGTAGAAAGGCAATAGCAAACGCAAAGCTACTGGAGCTCACGAATTTGTTTCGCGATTTCAGTGCAAATCATTTAATTTTGAAACAAAATGAAGAACAAGAACATCTTTACTACCAGGAAAACCACTTCTCGTCCACGGAGAAATTCTACTTCGAAGTATGTACATACATAAAACAATACATCTCATCAAACCCGGGTGGTTCTAAGGGATCGCCAAACGAAGAAAACAAGAGTAGCTATGGAAAATCTGCAAAAGAAGGAAGCAAAACTCCGGTTATCAACGGAGCCTTGGATGAAAAATTGCGTCGTCAGGCGGCCAACTACAAGGCTTTCCAAAGAACTGTGAACTACATTGAAATCGACAAAATAACAGAAAACTGGGAATTTGAAGATACTTTGAAGTCACTTGAATCCCGCTGGAAAACAATAGACTCCCTCCATTGGGAGATAGAGGGTGATTTAAGTGGCAGAGAAAATCTAGAGATGGAAGAATTATTCAGCAACTATGAACATCAATATCAAACTCTGAAACGTTCGATAAAATCCAGGATATGGTCACAAAAACATAGAGAAAAAACTACGCCTACTCTAGAAGTTCCTACTTTCAACGGGAACTACAACGCTTGGGTGTCATTTAAAGATTTATTTATGGAAGCTATACATAATAACCCGAGTTTATCTAACGCGCAGAAGATGCAATTTTTAAAGAGTAAAATACGAGGCGAAGCCGAACTTTTAATACAACATTTGTCAATAAGTTCCGATAACTACACAACATGCTGGGAAATACTGACACATCGCTACGATAACAAGAAACTAATATTCTCTTCACATATAAACATTCTTCTTGACCTCCCTACTATGAAACAACAAACAGTCAATCAAATAAAACGCATGCATGATGTTACGCAAGAGTGTCTCAACGCAATCAAGAACTTAGGCGTGGATATAATAACCTGGGACCCTCTGATTGTACATATCTTAGATCAGAAATTAGACACCGAGACCCACACGGAATATATCGACTCCCTAAAGAACCGCCGAGAACTACCTATTTTAAGTGAATTTTTAGAGTTTCTGGAAGGAAAATTCACAGCATTAGAATCAGCATGCAGAAAAAGTGACAATCTACAACCTAAACAACATTTCGTAAAACATCAATTACCTTCAACTTCAAATGGAAAATTTTCAAATTATCCAAGTAATTCAAACAATAATTGGAACAAAGGAAATAAAAATGCGAAATCAACATATAACATCATTACTGTAAAATGTCCCCTCTGCAAAAATGAACACGGGCTCTATAATTGCAAGAAATTTTTAGAATTACCTAATGAACAAAAATTACAATTAATTAAAGAACTCCGAGTTTGCAAGAATTGCTTATTTAGTCATAATGGAAATGAATGTAAATCGACGAAAACATGCCGCAAATGTATGAAGAAACATAACACCACGATACACGATGCCTTTATTGAACAACAGAATACACCGTCTTCTAGCGCAACAATTAACAATAATTTAACTGAACAAAATCAACAAAACGAAGTTCTATTATCAACCGCAATTTTAAATATCAAAGGTCACGATGGTACTTACCACTACATGAGAGCTCTAGTCGACCAGGGCTCGCAGGTGAGCTTAATTACGGAGCGAGCTGCGCAACAACTAAAATTAAAAAGGAAACCATGCAAAGGAACAGTATTCGGTGTCGGAGTAAGAGAAAACAACGGGAAAGGAATGTTACACATACAATGTTATTCCATTCATAATGACTTTAATTTTCAAACGGAAGTTATTATCATGAACAACTTAATAAGTAACTTACCCAACCAAACCTTTAACAAACCAAACTGGCCGTTCATAGAAAACATTGCTCTAGCCGATCCCGAGTTCTACGTGAGTCGCCCCGTTGACATACTTTTGGGAGCTGAGATTTACTCACAAATAGTGCAAGGCGGCATCATCAAAGGAGAAGGCCTATCACAGCCTATTGCACAACAAACAAAAATTGGATGGTTACTATGTGGAAGCACCGTAACTTATCAATGCAACGTCATACTACATAACCTGGATGAGATAAAACAATTTTGGGAAATTGAAGAAATTAGCGAAGAATCAAAATTATCCCTGGAAGAACAACAATGCATTAACTTTTACAACGAAACAATAAGAAGAAACGAGGATGGTCGCTACGAGGTCAGGTTACCACTGAAAGAAAATATCGAGAATGATCTGGGATCTTCGAAACAAACAGCCCTGGCGCAATTTAGAAGCCTGGAAAAGAAATTTAACAAAATACCTAAACTATCAAACGACTACAAATCATTCATGAAGGAATATGAAATATTACAACATATGAAACCATTCACCTGTAATCAAACTCCAGAATACTTTCTTCCTCATCATGGTGTAGAACGCATCGACTCATTAACTACCCAATATCGTGTAGTGTTTAACGCTTCCCATAAAACAAACAAGGGTTGCAGCTTAAATGACTACATGTATGCGGGACCAAACTTACAAATAGATTTACAAACACTACTA
The DNA here is from genome assembly GCA_923062675.1 of Marasmarcha lunaedactyla. Lineage (NCBI taxonomy): Eukaryota > Metazoa > Arthropoda > Insecta > Lepidoptera > Pterophoridae > Marasmarcha > Marasmarcha lunaedactyla. The sequence goes on from OV281344.1 coordinate 7,984,703, forward strand.
CTAAGATGGAGACAATACCAATACGCCTTCACTGCGGATGTTGAAAAATTCTTTAGAATGATATTACTGCAAGACGAAGATCAAAGATACCAAAAAATATTCTGGAGAGAAGATTCTAATCAACCTATTAAAACATATACTTTAACAACGGTTACCTACGGAACTCGGGCTGCACCATTCTTAGCCATGATGACATTGAGGAGGCTGGCATCTGATGAACGATCAAACTATCCTGACGCTGCAAAAATCGTGGAATCAGCATTTTATATGGATGACCTTGTACACGGCGCCGACACAAAAGAAGAAGGGAAGAAACTTATCTCTGATCTAAACTTACTCATGAAGGCCGGCGGCTTTAATCTTAGAAAGTGGTCGTCGAACGAAAAACAATTGTTAGAACAAGTAAAGTCGGAGCGCAGTACTAGTCAAGACAATATATTCAACTTTAAAACTGAAAATAATTCAAAAACATTAGGGTTATGTTGGAATCCTACCGCAGATAATTTCACCTTCCAGTACAACATTCCTGAAAACAATGCAAAATTAACAAAACGTAGCCTGCTGTCGGATATTTCAAAACTGTTCGACCCTTTAGGATGGCTGGCCCCACTATCTATGAAACTAAAACTATTATTTCAACGCCTGTGGAAAGAAGATATAAAATGGGACCAACAAGTTTCATCTGAAATAGAACGAGAATGGTTAAACATAAAATCAGAACTTCAAACTATCAATGAATACAAAATACCTAGATGGTTGTTATGTCACAAGAATGACATCATAGAATTACATGGATTTTGTGACGCGTCGATTCACGCATACGCGTGTGTGGTGTACGCCAGGATCAAAGATAAAACACGATTGACCTTGGTTGCCGCAAAAACAAAGCTCGTGCCCCACAAGAAAGCTATAACATCACCCAGACTAGAGTTAAGTGGAGCATACTTACTATCAAAACTTATTAATAAAATCAAGGAAGCATTAACTCAACATCAACTAGAAATCTATGGCTGGACGGACTCTATGGTTGTTCTTGGCTGGCTACAAGGAGAGAGTTCCCGGTGGAAGCCATTTGTTGCTAACAGAGTAAAAACAATATGCGATACAATATCAAAAGATCGATGGCACTATGTAAAATCGAACGAAAACCCGGCTGACGCCGCGAGCCGCGGCTTGTATGCGAATCAATTGAAAAATAACTTCTTATGGTGGCAGGGCCCCGCCTGGCTGTCGACGTTTAACGAAGAACAAATGCAATCAAAAATAACATATACTACGAATGAAGAAATCAGATTGAAACAAACAAACGTAATACAGAAACAAAAAGATAATATAATTTATCAATTATTGAATAAATTTAGTTCATTCAATAAAGTTACAAGAATTGTAGCCTGGTTATTAAGAACATTTGTACCTAAGCGTAAACAATTACCAAGCTATCTCACATTACAAGAAATGTCGGCCGCAAAATTGCTTATTATAAAGAACGTGCAACAAAATGAATTTAGAACGGAAATTATGCATTTTAACAAACATAAAACTATTAACTCGAATATCAAAATATTAAATTTGAATCCGTTCATTGACCATCTTGGAATTTTACGGGTCGGAGGAAGATTAGAAAATTCGTCATTAAACATGGAAATGAAGCATCCAAAAATAATACCTCGGGACAGCAGACTCGCCGATTTACTAATAGATGAAGCCCACCTTCTTACCTTCCACGGAGGTCCACGTCTCTCCATGGCGTGCCTTCGGCAACAATACTGGATTCCTGGGGGAAACAACGCTGTAAAGAAACGATTACGAAACTGTATTACCTGTAGAAAAAACAATCCAAACAAAGAACACCAAATCATGGGGGACCTGCCCGCCGCTCGTGTGGAGCCTGCTCCTCCTTTCCTCCACACCGGGATAGACTACACCGGATTCGTTGAAATCAAAGCTAACAAAACAAGAAACGCAAGAACCCTGAAAGGTTATGTAGCCCTGTTTATTTGTATGGTTACAAAGGCCATACACTTGGAACTAGTGACAGATTTAACAAGCTCGGCATTTCTGGCGGCCCTGCGAAGAATGTCAGCCCGTCGTGGAGCCCCACATCACTTATACAGTGACTGTGGAACCAATTTTGTCGGTGCCAACAGAAATCTACAAGAAGAATACGAGAAATTGAAACAAACTTACGACGATCATTTCATGGACACTTTATCATCCATGAACATACAGTGGCACTTCAATGCACCCTCATGGCCTAGTGCTGGAGGCTTATGGGAACGAGCAGTACGAAGTTTGAAGTATCACCTAAAAAGAGTAATAGGAGAACAGCGCTTAACATTTGAAGAATATTCTACAATACTTGCTCAGCTTGAAGCCTGCTTAAACTCCAGGCCCTTGTGTGCGCTCACCGAGGATATCAATGATTTAGATTACTTAACACCAGCGCACTTCATGTACGGTAGAGCAGATGTAACAGTCATAGAAACAGCAGAAGATGCTAGAACCAGATGGCATCTAACGAACGAAACGTTTAAACAAATCTGGAGGAGGTGGAAGGCAGAATACTTGACGCAACTCACCGCAAGAATAAAGTGGTTACAACCGCAAAAGGGGATACAAGTCGGTGATTTAGTAACAATACAAGATGAACACTTACCTCCTGGAAGGTGGCCCATGGCCCGCGTGGTCGAGCTGCACCCGGGTCGTGATGGATACACGCGCGTCGTTACCCTGAAAACTGCAAACGGATACCTGAAACGCCCTATCGTCAAACTTTCTGTGTTGCCGCTGCAACCTGCACCTGAAAAAGAAATCGAAATCAAAAACGAAAATACCCAAGAAAAACGAAGAACTAAAAAACCTAACTCTACCTTGTACAACATAACAATGGCAATATTATTTTTTACAACATTAATATCGAATTCCCAAGAGATTGATATTATCACAAAATTACATGAAAACCAAAGCTTATATTTCGACCCGCTAGCGAAAATGCAGCTCTTAAGAGACCAATGGACTTTAGTAACTTACTACAATATGGATCCCTACATAAACGGAAACATGGCATTCGAAAAACTACTCAATTACCTTGAAATAACATGTCGTAACTTAGGAGCGAACGATAAATGTAACTTAGTAACGACACAACTGCGCCATGAATATACAGAACTACAGTATTACAATCAGCTGTTGATGACTCAGCACTTCAGCGATACCCAACAAAGATCGAAGCGAGGACTTATCAACGCTGTGGGCTCCATAGCTAACAGTTTGTTTGGGGTGCTAGATCAACAGTTCGCAGAAAAATATACCCAAGATATTGAATTAATTAAACAAAATCAAGCTCATCTAAAAAACCTATGGTTGAATCAGACATCTATCGTCGAATCTGAGTACAATATTATAAAAAGATCAGAAGAAATTATGTCAAAACAACATAAAATTGTAAACAAACACCTAAACAGCTTGGATTCATCGGTAAAGACATTAGAGAATGCATACAAGGAAATAAACAAGGAACAAGACTTTACAATATCTGCTATCTCAGCAATCAGCATACTTCAAAACTTAAAAACTGTCCAAAGTATGCTCTTGGACACAGTTACAGATGTTTATCAAGGTTGATTTAATCTGCACTTATTAACGCCAAAACAACTTCAAGAACAGTTAAACATAATTTCAGGATTATTATCTTCAGACATAATATTACCTATTGAAAATATCTACAGTGAAATTCAATCTATCTACAAATTATTAAAAATCAAGGCAAGAATGACTAAAAACTATTTTATATTTGAAGTGAAAATTCCCTTGATTAGCAGAGATACCTACGATTTATATCACGTAATTGCGATACCTCAAACCCACGAAGAAAAAACATATTCTATCGTATCAACTTCAGAATATATTGCGATTAATTTACAGAAAGATAATTACCTCTCATTAACGATAGATAACTTACAAAAATGCATAATACGAGACTCTTCAACATACATGTGCAATCCTCAACATCCTATTTACAGATATAAATCAGACAAGGATCTGTGCGTCCTGGATGAAAATAATAACTGCAAAACAAGCATCGCCGCGTGCAAAAACAAGTGGAGCAGCTTAATAAATACCTATTTTTATTATTGTTGCTCGGAATGTTACTTACGTACAATATGTGGAGATCGAGTTACAGCTCACCAGCTGATCGCTGTGAATATTATTTCATTAGAAGAGAATTGCATTATCAAAACTACGGATTTTACGATTTATGGACATAAACGCCACTTGAGTCGATTAGATATTATGTTCGATATTGAAAAGGTGGAAGTGGCTCCCATAAGTCACATAATCAATATTACCATCGACAAATATTCGTTATCCAATAAAACACACTCAGAACAGACTCAATTACACAGAGAGATTGAGTCTAAGATAAAAGAACTGAAAGCAAGCGAGACTTATGAGAATGAACAAAAAATCTCGCCTCATGACATTCATCATTACACTATAATATACGCAATAGTCAGCGTTCTTATACTTACCTTCGTGATATTGAGCTGCCGCCGCGCGAGAAGAACTTGGAAAGCCAACTCAACAGTTAAGGAAACAGCTGGAGGAAGTACATCCCAAGAGGAAGTGGAAATGAAAGAAATAAAAACTGAAAACAAAGAACCAGTGTTCCGGAAATTGGTGTTCAGAGAAGACTAGCGGCATCTTTGGGCATCCGGCTGCGAATCCGTCTCATCTTATGCTGGTGGGGAATATGTTCGGTGTAACCGAACACCGCTTACCTACGCAAACACGCGACAAATTATTTATTTTATTATTTTGTAATTGTGATTTTCATTAACATTAAACAACTCGTCCGAAACAGTCGTGTTTCCCTTTAACCATCTCAAACTACTACTTTAAAACATTTATCAATTTAACATTACTTTAAACATCTATGTTGAGGCAAAGGCCTTAACATGTATTGAACCAACGTCTCCTGACGTACCTAGAGACCAATGAGCTCCTCAGTGACAACCAATATGGTTTCCGTGGAGGATGCTCAACAGGAGACCTTCTAGTGTGCGTCACGAATCTATGGAGCATGGCCTTGGAAGGGCACGGAGAGGCAATAGCCGTATCCTTGGATATCTCCAAGGCCTTTGACCGGGTATGGCACGGAGCCCTCTTGAGCAAGCTTCCTGCGTATGGCATACCATCTGGGCTCTACGACGGGATTTCTGATTTCCTGAGGGAACGGTCAATTCGAGTTGTCGTCTATGGCTTCTTATCGGACCTACTGGCGATCAACGCCGGCGTACCTAAGGGATCTGTTCTCTCTGCAAAATTATTCCTGCTGCACATTAATGACCTTCTTTTATCGGAAGGCATTATTGGTTATGCTGATGACAGCACTGTTGTAGAAAGATATGTGTCCAATGCGCGAGCGAGTCCAAACCAGATCCAATTTCAGAGAGAGTCGATGATCGAACGGGTTCATTTGATACTATGTAGGGTTTCCGATTGGGGTGAAGCCAATCTTTCAAGTTCAACCCTTCCAAAACCCAGGCGTGTCTCTTCTCTGGTAAAAAGAGCGCATTCAACTTGATACCCACTTTCCAAGGTGTATCTGTACCGATCACAAACCATCTAGGGCTTCTAGGCATGACCATCACGTCGAAACTTAATTTCGGTCAACAGATTGAAATCATGGCACAGTCAGCTTCCAAAAAATTGGGAGTCATCGCAAAGGTCCGGTGGCACTTCAACTCCGAACAGTTGCTCAACCTGTACACAGCCCAGGTTCGATCCTGTATGGAGTACTGCAGCCATCTTTGGCATGATTCCGCTAAGTACTATCATCTTGAAGCGTTGGATTCTGTCGACCGAAGGGCCCGTAGACTCATAAGTGACGACAAACTTACTTCTTCGAGACTACAAAGTCTCGAACATCGTCGATAAGTTGCTAGTCTATCGGTTTTTTACAGATTGCACTTTATAGAGTGTGCAAATGCTCTTTTTCAGCTGATCGAACCTTCCCCCTTTCTCCACCGATCAACCAGACGCAAACAGAAGTTTCACCCGTTTGTGGTTAGCGTGCCGAAGAGCCGAACTAAATGGTTCGATAGCTCATTTTTGGTTCGTGTTGCCAAAGATTGGAACGATTTGCCTGCGTCTGTTTTTTCCAGACAAATATAACCCTGGAGCTTTCAAGTGTAGAGTGAATAGGTACCTCTTGGACAGGCGTGTACGATCCTCGTCTTCATCATCACTTTCCATCAGGTGAGATGGAAGACAAACACCTGTTAATTATTAATAAAAAAAATAACAAAATAGATGAGCTGATTGCTAAGCCCATGGTCGGTTGCTTTATTGACGGAGTAACTATGAACAATATTAGTTATGCGGATGATATGGTGTTGCTGAGCCCATTGATAGCAGTCTGTGAAAATTGGTAGCTATTTGGGAGCGATACGCCGAGGACCATGGCCTCAAGTATAATAAAGCTAAAAGCGAGCTAATGGTTTTTTCGAAATTCAAGTACTTTGGGGCACTGGGTCACGGAGTCACTAAACGATGACTTGGGTATAGAGAGGGAGTGCAGAGCATTGTCAGTTAGGTGTAATATGTTGGCCCGCAGGTTTGCACGCTGCACTAAAGAAGTGAAATTGTCCTTATTTAGATCATTCTGCCAAATCTTCTACACGTGCAGCCTGTGGATAAACTACACCAAGAGGACACTCAATGCTTTGTGCGTTCAATTAAATAATGTTTTCAGGATTCTATTGGGGCTGCCTCGTTACTGTAGCGCTTCGGATATGTTTGCAGGAGCGCAAGTAGATAGTTTTCATGAAATAATGCGCAAAAGGGCAGCATCAACGATAACGCGGGTGCGAGGCAGCACCAACGGACTTCTGGAAACGTTCAATGACTCAAAAAATATTGAAGCACTGGGATTTAGACATTAATGGACATCAGTTATTTTAGAACATATATATTCTTGAATTGTTTTGACATGAATTTTATAATACTAACATGGTTTTTAAGAATACTGTTACTAACATAATATGGATTAATTCCGAATTAAATTGATATTATTATTATTATTGACAGCATTTTTCAAAATGTACATTATAAATTGAAATTGGTCTGAAATTGTGTTTTTGTAAACTTTTTAAAAACGTATGTCCGCTATAACCTGAATAATATTTATTTATCCGAACAATTATCCTTTCCAGAAAAATTTGCCAGTTTACCTGTTATTCTGTGAATTTATGTAAAACAATAAGAACAGTTAATTATTTAATTTTCATAATTTGCGCGAGAATTGTAATTATGTAGAACATTTCTTATATAAAATATTATAAAATTTTTAAAGAGTGTAAGGTATATATGCCACATTAACTAAGCTAGGAACTGACATATACATTTTCTTTTTCAAAAGTATACTACTAAGGCAACTATAATACAACGAGACGATATCAATATTGTACTACTACGAATCACGACTGCTGTCGTCGACCAACTGACAACATGGTTGCGTTCGAGAGATAAGGACTGATATAATACTCACTCGCTCTCCCAATGTAACTCAGACACGGCTAGTTTGTTTACGTACTATTTCTTATTTCGTTGGCCTTTCTACAGTTTTATCCTTTAAATGTCAAGCTTATCTGTCAAACTTTCACTGTTTATTACTGTTACTCAGTTTTTCCATGGATACATGAATTATTCCTTTTCTGACCTAAAAGCATACAAGCAGAAATCTACTTCGTTCATAAGTGTAAACAAACGCAGAATTCGCGTTTATTTTAAATTGTGCTAAGTGAACTGAGTCAAAATTTATGATTATTTTTTGTTAATATACCTATCTAAATAATAGTAAACTAAAATCTGTTTTAAACTCAAAGTGTCATAATGGGTAGTTAACAGTGATAAAAGTGTCAGTTCGATACAAAAGAGTCATCCGTGTCAATGGAAATATAGCCTTAAGACCTATACTCTAATTTCCCCACACTACGTAATCTTCCACGGGCCTATAGTCCGGTCAAATTAGTCATTCGAAGTTACCTAAATTCCCACCAAGCTGAAAATCGCTAAGATTGTTTGAAATATCATTAAAAACAAAATTTGAAAGTTCCCCATCTTTCCCCTGTAAGGAAAAATTTTTATTCAAGGTCAAAGGTAAAAAAAATGAGTTTTTTGCGATTTTCAGCAAAACGGTAAGTTTTATCATAAAAATATTTCAGACAAAAATTGTAGCTCATAAAATTATCTACAAAAAATTAATTAATACTTTTTTTTCTACGAGCCACCGTTTTTGAGATATAACGATTCAAAAAGTTGTAAAAGTTGTAATCGTCATAATATGCACACGTTTCCTCGCCACCTATGAGGTAGTGTACTTAGCGCGTTTTTTTTTGTGGTTTCCCCAGTAGGCCTATTCGACGGGTCAGTTTTGATCCTGTTTAATTTGAAACTATTGAAAAATAGTGGATATTAGCCGAGATTGAAAAGATAAAAGCAATTTAATTTAAAAAAAGTAGTTAAATTTAATCGTCCGAGTCGTAACTTTCAAAATCTTCTTCTTGTTCTTCTTCTTGATCTTCTTGTTCTTGTTCTTGTTCTTCTTCATCTTCATCCTGAGTGCATGTAAACTGCATTAATAGCGATGTATCGCATGTTGCCTCGTTGGAATCAAACGGATCCTCTACTGTTGGTGATTCAATATTAGAGCACAACCGGCCTTAACAATGTGTACATGCCGTAATCTAGTACGAGAAGGACTTTCTGTGGATGTACTGGCTTCTTGTTCTTCACGTTGTCTTTTATTAGCTGCAGCAATAGAAGACTTTCGAGTATAATTTTTACGACAACTTTCATGTATTGTCACAGATTTTTGATTTTTTAGATACTCCGAAAATTCATCTGCTCTTTCGATACTTGCATTAATTAATGTCTTCATACCACGTTCAACAGTAACAATTTCACTTTCAGTTAAAAGTTTAGCGCAAATAAAATAATAATCTGACATTTTTGTTATAAAACTCAAAACAGCACAATATAGGCTAGGATAAACACGTGTTTTCACTACTAACTGGCGTTCAAGACTAACAGTATTTCATTTATTATAGCAGGTATCAGACCCTAGCCACGCACACTATTGAACAGGGGACAGATGTTTTCTCAAGGTTTCAATGACATATAAATTAAGGGACTGGGCTTCATTTGACCTGATATTCTTATAGTTATAACTTATGTATATTTTATATTAGTAGTGTAAGTTACAATAACCGATAGAAAAATATTTTAACATATATTACAACTATAGAGATGTATATATACGTGGCGTACTCATGCATATTATGACGATTACAACTTTTACAACTTTTTGAATCGTTATATCTTAAAAACGGTGGCTCGTAGAAAAAAAAGTATTAATTAATTTTTTGTAGATAATTTTATGAGCTACAATTTTTGTCTGAGATATTTTTATGATAAAACTTACCGTTTTGCTGAAAATCGCAAAAAACTCATTTTTTTTTCCTTTGACCATGAATAAAATTTTTTCCTTGCAGGGGAAAGATAGGGAACTTTCAAATTTTGTTTTTAATGATATTTCAAACAAGCTTACCGATTTTCAGCTTGGTGGGAATTTAGGTAACTTTACTCTTATTTTTTGGGCTAATTTTACCGGACTACTAGTAGTACGGGTCAATCGGTTTCGCTAGAGAGAGAAAATACCAATACTAGAACTACAGGTTTCGAGCCCCAGAGTTGTGAAAGAAAAAAGTTTTCTATTTTTAAATATATTTTTTTTAATTTTGGATTTATTTGGTCTGGCTTTGCGAGTTTGCTTTGGACATGGCTCCAAAAAATAATTGCGAAGCTTGTGGAAGATTTACAACCATCTCAGATGCAGCTAAGTGCACTAAATGTGCTGGTACATATCACCATTCTTTTGCTGGGTTGCAAAATTAGGGTGCCAAAAAACAAAGGCAACGCTGAAAATCCTGTGAAACCGATAAGTGGTGATTTTGTAACTGAAACTGAAACCCAAAAATCACCTGATAAACGCTTTACATCAGAATCAAATTTTAATAATGGCTGACAATCAGAACTTTTAGGAGAGATGAGAATATTGAGAAACGGCATCTCGGCAATGCGAAAGGAGATCAATGATTTTAGAAATGAAATATCGGAGTCCCTGTTGTTATCTACCTCTCGTATAGATAGTTTATAATCAAAGGTTGACTTTTTAGAGAATCGTTTTAAAGAACAATCCCCAGCTAAAATATAATACCTTGAGCAAAACATAGCTGAAGTCCGCTTGCCGTGGCAGTGCGGCTCTCCAATTATTGTAGAGACTTTTTTCTCCTACGTATGGATCAAGGAAGGCCGCATTTTTGCACGTCGTAGTTCTGATAGCCCTGCTCATCGCATTCGCTCTACAGTCGATCTCACTCAAGTTTTTGGCACAAGTATGGTTAGTGTCTGTGAATAACATAAAATTTTTAGTATTCGTTTTCCTTAAATACCTACTTTGCTTCTGTCATACTATTTTTTTGTTTTGTTTTAATATGCCATACACTTCTTTCTAAGAGAATATTTTTAACTACTCAAAAGCCAGCGGAATTAAAAAATAACTGACATACACATGTTTGTTGTACATACTCAATTATTTAAATATACTTCTACATCTTTCTGTTATGTTAATTTGTCTAGTCTTATACCTTAGCGCTTTTTGTATATTATTTTGTATGTTATTGTTTACTACATAGAAACCAGCCATCCCTACATTTATTTTAGACGTGTCTTTAAAATTCAGTAAACCAGTAAGTAACTTTTAAACCTTTCAATGGTAGATAAAACTAAACATGTCAAATTGGCTCTTTTTAATGCTGGTTCTCTGGGTACAGGCAACTACGATTTTATTGTAACTTTAGAAAGTCATTGTCCTGATATTATCGCTATCAACGAAACCTGGATTAGACCTGGGGAAGATGGCAAAGCTCCATCCATACCAGGTTATAAACTACACCATATTCCTAGATCTAGTGACATGCGACGGGGAAGAGGTGGAGAAGTAGGGTTCTACGTACGTAGTGAAGTTAAAATACGTGTTTTGTTACACCCCAAGGCACCAGTCGAACAAATGCGGCTATCTACATCTTTTAATGGCCTAAAACTTCTTATAGATAATGCTTATCGCCCGTATTGGATTAAAGTTGACGATTTTATTGACGCCCTGACGTAAACCGTTTAGTTATTAGTTATTTTTCAAATTTTGACAATATTGTCTTGATGGGTGATTTCAGTATTAATTTGTTAAAAGAAAATTATTTAGTTATTTTTGTTTAGAACAGTTCTTTACTTAACTAGCTTAAATCAAATAGTGCTAGAACCAACACATTGTACTGCTAAATCAGAAACGCTCATTGATTTGATTCGTACAAATATAAAAGTATTGAAAGTGTCTGTTAATAATATAAAGGGTTCTTTTGGGCAACCTATGGTTAATTGTGTTTTGTGTATTAAAAAACGGAAATATTCTCCTAAATCTATACATTACAGACCACTTAATATAATTAATTTAGAATCATTTAATAGGGACCTATTCTCAATTGATATAAATGCTTTGATGCAAATTGATTGTGTGAATGAGCTGTTTAACAGATTAATGATTTAATTCTAATGTTATTTGATAATTATGCCCGACCAAGTAATGTTTTACAAAGAAAAATACATTTACCTTGGATTACACCAACAATAAAAATTTTGATTCAACTTTGAAACGAGGCTTTTTCTAAATTTCGGAATACCAAACAAGAATTACACAGAAAGTACTATATGGATTTGAAAAGAAGTGCCATTCAGGGTATTGCTTGCGAAAAAAAGGCATACTTTAACTACAAAATCAACCAAAACCGAAAAAAATTTGAAAATAATGTGGAAGAATTTGAAGGATAATGTTTGTTTTGATACCAAGTCGTCTAATTTACCTCAGAAATTAAGTAACCCAAACGAAATGAATAGAAACTTTCTTAATATACCAGGACCTACTAACGTTCCTCTTTCGGAAATAACTTATATTGAATATCACTGTTTTTCTAGCGCATCCTTTGCCTTCAGACCCGTCACGGAATTTGAAGTGGCAAATTTGATCATCTCAATCAATTCAAACTCACAGGGTTATGATGAGATCACAAGGGACATGATTGTATTTACATTACCATATACTCTGCCTGTAATAACTTACATCATTAATAAATCGTTGTAAACATCAAACTTTTCCCAATGCTTGGAAAATATCTCTCATCACACCCATTCCTAAAATAAATAATCCTTCCAGTTTTAAGGACATAAGGCCCATAAGTATTTTACCATTTTTGTCGAAGCTGTTGGAGAAAGTGGTTAGTCGTCAGTTAAGTATTTTTTTGGAATGCAATAACATCTTGCCAGGGCGACAATCCGAGTTTAGAAGAGGTCGCAGTACAACGACTCCTATGCTAGATGTTCTAGATAACATTTTATCTAAACAGGATAAGGGCCATGCGTCTCTTCTCACCCTATTAGATTTTTCTCGGGCTTTTGAAACGATTAACATTCCTCTGCTTTTATCCAAATTATCATTTTATGGTATTCAACCCTCTGTGGTAGCCTGGTTTAATAGTTACCTCTGCGAACGTTAACAATGTGTCACGCTCTATGACCAAAATGGTTTTCCCTTATATTTGGATGTTCTGCCTAGAGGCGTACCTCAGGTATCAATTTTAGGACCATTGCTCTTAATCATTTACACAGCAGTCATTACCAATCAAATCCAAAATTGTCGGTTTCACTTTTATGCCAATGATACACAAATCTATACGTCTTTTCATCCGGACGAAACTTATACGGCAATTCAAAGTCTAAACGAGGATCTTAGTAGAATTATATCATGGTCGAAACGTAATGCTTTAGTTTTAAATCCCAATCAATCAAAATTCATGGTAATGGGCACATGTAAGCAACTAAATGTTGTTTTGAATAAGGATTTGCATGTTTGTGTTAATGGACGATTCATTGATATGGTAAATGAGGCGCGTAATCTTGGCATAACTTGGGACAGTGGGCTACGATTAGAAAACTACATCTCCCAATTGGTTAAATCCCGTTTTTATCGCCTCAAAGTGTTGTACGGAATCAGAAGTTTTTTGAGTACAGATTTGAGAACGACTGTCTGTGAGTCACTCTTCTTATCAAAGTTGAACTATGGTAGCATTGTCATTGGTCCTCGCCTATCTTCATCGTGTAAAAAGATGCTGCAAAGGATTCAAAATGCTTGTTGGAGATATTGTTATAAAATACCGCCCCGATCTCACATTACACCCTACTTGAATCAAGCAAAAGTCTTAAACATCAGCTCGAGGAGATTTTTGCTAGTTTAGTTCACTCTGTGGTGACTCAAGGTGTGCCTAATTACCTATTTAATAAACTGTTTTGGACTTTTGGAAATAATCCTTACAAAACTAGATCATCTAATCGCCTAAAAACACAAAAGCATAAAACGGCGACTTTTCGTGGAAGTTTTCGCTACTTAGCAACTAAGTGCTGGAATAATATTCCACCACCTCGGAAACGTCCATTATCTGTAGCAAATTTTAAAAACAAATATATAAATGTATTTTATTGAATCAACAAATTAATATGTAGCGTTAACTTTTCAAAGTACTATATCGGTAAGTAGTTAGTAACGATTTGTGGTAATTTTATTTGTGATCTGGTCAAAGGTTTATAAGGTATTTTTTTTAATTTCTGTGTAAAACTTTGTTTTTATTTTATTTTTTTCTCTAATTTTATTTTTTGTTCTAACGAAAGGGCAACTTTTATTTTGACTACTTGTGTCAGACTTAGGTTACAACTGAAAATCAGCGCTTTGCTAATGATTTCCAATGATGCATTAGGCTGAGTTGTCACCTTTTTCACTTTGATTTGCTAGTAAATAGTTATTTATAAATCCCGACATATTTAAGGAAATATGTTAATTTTAAGCAACCTATATTATTTTTTAAGACAAAGTGTAATAAAGAACCGTGCCAATGGCAGCTCTACGCTACATTTGATTTGGCTCGGTCTCTATTCCAGGTAAAAATAGCCACCAGTCATTTAACAAACGTGATCGACCCATTGTCTCTTCACCTTTGTTATTCTGATGGCTATGTCAGTTACTTCGTACAGGTAGGCTTATTATGTATTTTTTGCCCCAACGAAAATCCAAATTCAGCCCGCTCTAAATGTCGCAACATTCCTAACCTATGACCACTCTGGTTTTAATAGTTAACTTCTCGACACAGTTAGTTTTTACAGGTAGGTTGCGATGTTAAAATGAGTATTTTAAACATTGTTTTGATATGAAACAAAACCTGAACTCCGATATTAATCCTCAAAGCTGCTAAGGAAATTGACTAAAATATGAATGTAGAGCTAAAACCACCCGGTAGATACAGTCGCTTTCAGAATACATTTAGTATCTGTAGCGAAAGTATCACTGTCTATTTAAACCACTAAGGGGAGGAATGCGGAAAGAAGGATTCTATTATAATAAAGTGACCCTGTAAGACTTTCAATCCATTCTAATTTAGTCTAAGACGAAAGCTATTACATCAATAACACATCATACATTTTTGATAAAATAAAAATTGATCTATAAAGAATTGATCATCCTTTTACTTCTATACACAGACAAAACCTAATTCAAATAATACTTTGGTGTGATAACAGCAGAATAAATGTTTATGGTACCGATAAAAGGGTTGAGGCCTCCTAAGGGAACTTTTTGTACTGCTCACCTGTTTTCCACAAAGTGCTTACATAGTTGAAAAGTTTTGGGGGTTGTAGGGAAAGAGCTGATGACGTTATTTTACGAAACAATTTTTTGAGCAATCGCATTTTCGTTTTAACTCTAAGTATATGCAACCATTTTCGCACTAGAGCTTCAATATCACACTGAAAGTCTTGCTTAGATGGACGTGAATGACGCTTTATTTATTTTGCATGTAATCAGACTATAAACTGAGAGTTCAGAATATGAAAGCATTGGTTGTCACAAAATCCCTACGTGTTTCTAGCAATAAACAAAAAAAAAATAAGTATGCAACTCTTTTTAAGTGTTTTACCTCCTGGTTTCAATTATATTTAAAATAAAAAGAAAAATTATAAGTCAAGCCAAAGATTTCTTTAATGGCGATAAAATCAAACTTCTAATGTTTTGACTGCGCCACGAGAAAATAAAATGGCCTCTGACAAACTAACTTGTCTTTTTTACAAAGATAACTTTATATTCAGTAGATCGCGTCAAGTAAAGATCAACAATTACCTTAAGCTGTCCTCCATAATTACATGTTGTCATCAATTTAATACCTCAGCCACGGATTGTATATCTCAGCACCATTAATGGCGAAGATAGTATCGTTCAGACAACGCAAATTGTGGCTGACTTAGTAATTTAGATTTTTAGAGGCGAACTTAGATGATAACTTGTGGCTAAGATAGTATTATTTAGACGCGCGTCGGTTGTGGCCGAGTTATTTATTTAGATGGCAATATAGATCTTTTTTAGCGTATAATGTTATTAAAAAGAAGTCCGTTTAATTAGCACCCAAATAAAAAGCCTATACAAATTACTCGACATCAGCTCTTAAGCAATATACTTGCGTACATAAGGCGCAAAATTCACTGAAACTCGTACTTTAGGGTCTGTACACCAAATCTCCATTACTTTGCCCTACATTGGACCTACGTCTTTTCGCACCCTAGGGATATGCGGCATAAAACACAGATTCATACATATAAATTTTGCTTTTAGCTTACATAATTTTATGGTTAAACGGATATCATACCTTTTTATTACGTCATCAGAAAACCATTATGTTAGTAATAGTGTTTTATGATCAGTCGGAGCGAGAACGTTTTTTTATCTCATATATATTAAAAAATAAAAAAATATTTTTATAAAAATACGTCTAAGCTGTGTAATAAAATAAATTCGTTCGCTTACGTTTTATGGATGCTGAGTTAAACTGCTAGTAAAAAAACTGCACTGCAAGCCTATCATGGAAATATCTGTCCATTCTTAGATATGGTAAAATATTATGGGGTATTTGTAGCTACATGATTGAGTGGAGTTTTTATTGATCAAAAAGGTTGCATACGTGCAATATATGATGTTGAAAATACTGTCTCGTGTCGACCATTATTTAAACAGCTTAAAATTTTAAAAGTCCCTTCTTTATACATATATGAAATATGTGTTTATGTTGAATATAACCCAGAATTGTTTGCCTATTTATATGATATTCCCAGAATTCGTAGCTGTAGACGCCCAAACCGTCTGGTAATGCCAAAAATTCGCACTACTATGCGTGACAAAAACTGTCATTAAATGGCAATAAGAATTATTAATAACTGCGTATTGATATGAAACCCTTCCAGTGAGTAAATTTAAACGTAAACTAAAAGCTTGGTTGGTACAAAATTGTTTTATAGCATTATTGAATATTTGAGCAATTAATCAAAGACATTTTCATTTGCATATTATTCTTAAAACATAAATTGTATTCTGAGATTTTTAATTACTTGACAATATTTTTATTTAGATATTTTAATTGTGCTGTGGTTGTAACATACTATACATATAACTTCTATAAAAATTATAATATTTAAAATTAAAAATGTAAATAAAATACTGTTAATTTAATAATTATAAAATAACAATTATTAATTTTTATTTTTAAATATGATTGCATGCTCAGACTGAGTGATTGTGTTTTCGTACTTTAGAATATACTGTATTAAGACCTTGTTATACCACATTCTGTGCAAATTAATATTTTTTCTTCTTCTTCTTATGGTCAGTATGACACTCAGAAAGTTTTGAAAAAAAATATATATTGATAAAAATATTAATATCTTTTCGCAGAACTCTGCACCAGCGTGTATACAAAGTTTTATGCGTCTGAACCAATTTTCAAAGCGTATTTTCCAGTTTGCAACAGGTACTTCCTAAACTGCCTTCTCGAACGCAGTGAGCGCATCTTCTGGCGTTGAAAACTGGATCCCCTTGAGATGGTTTTTAATTTTAGGGAACAAGACGAAGTCACACGGTGCCAAATCGGCACGGTGCCAAAAGGGCAGTAAGGCGGATGATCCAAATGTTATACCGTTATGGTGTTTAAAAAATCCCTGGTCTTGATCGCGGAGTGCGCAGGCGCATTATCGTGGTGGAGCATGAGGCCTCAGAGTCCCATGTTGTCACTTGTTGCTCGCAGCAGCAAAAATTTATAGCAAGCATATAGTAGTGTACAATTCTGCATTAATGTTTCATAATGCTGGTTAAAAAAAATTTGGGGGAAATTTAAATTTGGAACAAATATATTTTTACTTTTAAATAATCGATATTTCAAAATAAATTATAACTCGTCAGCGTTATAATACATTCATAAAATTTTTTTGCAGAACTTTCTGAGTGGCAAAGTACTGTAAAAATAATTGTTCGCTTGAATTGAAAAAAGCAAGTTTAGTTTTAATTTATTTTGGTATGAAAACATTAAGGTTAATAATGATTACTATTTCGTTTGTCTTGAAATATAAATAAGTTTTCTTTTTTTAATTCTTATAAAAAGTAAAAAGCAAACTTACCAAGGAAGCGATCCATTCAACTGAATATTCATTAAGTACCTGCGGCTGAAGATATTTACATAAGTTTATGCTACAGTGGATTTAAAAACTAAAATATTAAAAAGAAGGAAATTAACCTTGGTACATTGAATCTGAAATCTAAATTTTGAATATACTGAATTATCTATAAAGTAATTTTGATATATGTCAAAGATTCGTTTCTTACTAAAAAATATATTTAAGGAATACTAGACGAACACTATAACTGTATAGTAACTGATCTTTCAATGGAGACCTTATAGCATTGATCGCATCGTCGAGTTTTTCATACCGGCAATTGATGAGAATAGGAAAACTAAATTCATTTCATGCTACAACTCTGATGCATTTGACAACCCTCATTTCAAGCTGATGCAACTACCTTTGAGTGCAAAAAATATATTGCTTTTCTTATATAAATAGTTTAATACTTTATTTATTTGATTTTTAGTCTACAAACTGTACATAATAAATATTACTTATCGATACTGTAAGCTCTGATTAAGGAAGATTTATACCAGGAACCCAAGAGAAATTAATTAATTAGGAGCCCAAACATCCTGCACTTCCAGTAGTAAATTTGTGCAGCTACTAATTTCACAACGCTCTGTAAATATAACAAAACCCTTTGGTAGTCCAACTGGGACCAACTAGATACGAAACATTTTGTGTCTGAAATTATTTTACTCTGTAGTGTAGTAAATTTGGTAAACTAATATCTTACTAAAATATAATCTTGGTTAATGAATTGGGGGATTATTGGAAAACGTATAATAAGTAATGTGGTATATGCTAGCCTTCGGGAAATCTTTGTTCTGGAGTGTACGTGTTCAGTTTTTAAGAATATAAAAATAAGCATGTAGTATATATAGCCTTAAGCTATGTTTAGAAAAAACAAGACTTCGAAAAATTTTGTAGGTTCAAAACCCTTAAATCAAGTTAAATGTCTATTCTATATTCATATCAAATATCAATTTCAAATAGCTTACCCAAATTCCCGTTTTGGTGCGTTATTAGTTAATTTTTTCCGTAAAGCACGCAACCTTACAGTGAATTTGTTTTGAAACTCAAAATAGAAATGAGATGGAAGACAAGCACCTGCTAATTATTAATAAAAAAAAATTATAATAATAAAAACAAGTTTTTAAACCACGGACTATAGTTTTCATTCAAACGGATGGATCCGTAGAAGTATACCATAGTGTAGTGTAGTACACCGTGAATTGAAACATAGTTACAGTACTTTTATAAAGATATATTTATACAGATAAAACGTTGTATTTTACATTTATTAATTTAACATAACTAAGTTTATCTGTTTTGTTATTACGAAAGTTAATATTATTCATGAAAAAAATGACGTTACCATAAACTTACGTAGGTACTGTACAAATTCTGAACACTTGAACCAATTTTTTTCCATCAACCCTTAATATTGTTATGTCTCTACCTGACTCTACTCTCAAACCAATATCTTTGGCGCTATGTTTGCTACGTCGGATTGTAAAACCTCATTTTTTAGCTAATTAAATTTAAATATTTTTAAAATAATATTCTAACTAAAGTTACCGTGTTTTTAGTGTTAAGATTAAGAGTTTATGAGCAAGAGTTGCAAAATTTTGTGCTATTTTTATTTGTCTGAAGCATGCAGTGCTAAATAAGGCAAATAAATGTACCTTATTTAGTGTACTAACAGCAATGTAGCAAATAAAAGTTCATAAAAAAACTTGGAAAAAACCTGATAGTTTTATTTTTATTTTTTTTTATTTAAGCCGAAAGAGGATGCATACTGATTTTTCAAAAAAAAATATTAAAATTAAAATATCTAATTAATGATTGACTTCGGCACAATCATATACATAATTAAATTTGTTGCAAATGACCTGTACTGACCATACTCCTTTACAAGGGTGTTTACTAATTTCCAGTCACCCTGTATATCATTGCTTAAAATATTCATGAAACTGACAAATACGTTACCTACAAAAGAGAAAGAGTAAGTGTGAACTTGTACAGCATCTTTTCTTCAAATCAAAATTAAAAAAAAAAATTCTTACTTCAAAATATTTTATTTTATCAGATGTACAAAACCTTTATTCTTGGCGAAAGTCGAATGCGAAATGCATGTTTAACTTCGCCTGTTACAAGGCAGAAAAACATCTTGGCACTGTTTTGTCAAATTGATAAATCATGAAATAGTAGGTACCTATCAAAGTGGTTTTATATTATGGAGAGACGTTACCTTGACGACAGAATGGATTTGTCAAATTCTATTTGACATCTACAAAACTCGACAATTCAAGAGGAGACTTGGAACGATGTCTTCATTAAAATAACATACAATAATAATAATGTAAAAAAATATAATTTTCTTTACAATTGTATTTGTAAATATCGTTATATCTCATTCATGGTAAATTGGTAAGTTTCTTTCACCGAAAGTAATTGTGTATGTTAGGAAAATATTGACAAAACTGCTAATTGCTGTAGGTTTACTTATAAATGATTATTATTTTGACTTTTAAAAATTGGGTAGTTTCTTCACAAAAATGCTGTTATTTTATAACGTTTCATTTATAATGCGTATCAAAATTGAACAATAGTTTTACAACATGTTATTAAAACAAAAAAAAACTGCCCTTGATGGAATATACTTTATCATATTTATAAATGTACAAAAGTAAAAAATAAAAATCGAGGAAACAAATGTATTGAAAATAGAATAGAATGCCTAAATTACTTTGTACATGGGGCATAGTGGCTAAGAAGTAGCAGAAGTACCACGCTACGCGACATACGTTGTGCGAAATAAGTGACAGCCTAATAAAAAATGTTAATGCCTACAAATCAGTCAAGTTATTACGCTTATATTTTTGATTTCGAACATTGATAAGCATTTAAGTAATAAAATAAACTCGAGACGATTATTCTACATCCCAATTCAGAATGGTAGTTGCATGCATGCAGTGCATGGAAGAGATCAGAACAATCAACTACAGTTCTTGATATTAGTATCTTTATAAAGATTATAATTATAAATTAAAAGCACTTTCTTTAAAAAAAATCTAAAGTTTTTTTTAGGGTTTGTTTAGGTTAGTAAGTTATGCATGCTTTGGTCGCGCCAGTTTTGTGTGTTTATATAAGTTTTACAAAAGAACTTTTACTGCAAGTTAATATAATTATACTCGTTTATTCAAATAATGTTGTGCTTCAAGACATTTTTTACCGTAAAGCACGTTGTCTGTATGTTCTCAACTAAGTTTGTGGCATGTTAGTGTATACGTTTGCTTGACGATATACTGCCATTTGTGTAGTTTCGGTTTGTTGAGTATTTGAACGACCAATTAAAGCAAGTGTGGTGCAAAGCAAAGAATGGTCACAAATGTAAGAGATTCGTTATTTAATCATATTTTTTTGGGAGAAACACATAAACTTTTCTATAAATTCGAAAGAGTAAGGAAGTGCTTTGATAAAACAGCAAACAAACACATAGTGAAATTATTTAAGTAGTTGTGAATAACATGATGAAATAATATATGTTCATTATTTTAATAATATTATGTCCACCAAATATAAAACCGAATTGTGTAAGCGAACACAGCCCGACTGCATCCTTATTAACACTAAATGCCTAATTAATAAAGTGGAATGTACAATTTCAGTAGTATTTTTCAGTGTCAAAAAATCTGTACAAAAATAAATGTTTACTTTATAAATCATAAAAGTTTAAAACTCGAAACATGAAGGACTTATTGTATCGCATTATAAAGCTTTCTGTAATTGAAAAAGTAAAAAGAAGAAAAGTCTTAGGTTTGGACAAAAACCATAAATATTCATCTTTTAAATATTTTACTGTCACATATTTTAAAGGTTATAACTACATAAAATTTATAATATAGATTCACACAATTCAAAGTTTTTCGACAACTTTTCCGAAACGCACATAGTGCATAATTAGAGAATTGAGCAAACATAGTATACATAAAATTCTAATATAAATGAAAACGATATGCAACATATAAAATATTCTGTGTTAATTTACTATGTTTTCGAGAATGAACGATTCTCTTAACAGTTAATACGATGATCGCACCTGAAATTCGAATATTAATTCTATTGAGTAGACACGATAAAATACTCGTCTGAAATATTGCTGCATCACGATATCTACGTGGTAGTATAGGTATTTCTGTTAAAAGGATTCATTCTGTTCAGTCACTCATTCAGCCAGCGAAATAACAGGAACAAACAGCTTGGCTGCGGCATGACATTAGCGCACACACTTAGCTGTCTTGTGTTTGTTTCTTTAATATCGTAGTCAAGCTGTATATATACCTTATTACCTATATCATGTATTTTACAAGAGTATACCGAGAGGATTTTTTTCGTCTCTTATTTTTCCTTTTGGTGTCCCTATAATATTTGAAAGCCGCTGTATTACGCAATCACGATGAAGATGATGAAAAAGATGGCTTTAATAAATGTATTTATTTTACCTATTATGAAATAAAATACTTTGAATTTGAATTTCAAAGATAATTTCTTACAAAATATTCTTACGGCAAAGCCATGCATCGTTACTCAATAACACCGCTGATGAATGATGCCCATGGCTATACATGTCACTCTCTGACAGGTGGATCTTTGGTCTTTTGCCTGCTATGAAATTTAATATAACAAAAACATTTACTTTCAAATAAATATATTTTCTTAATTTTAAATTTTCATCGTTATCAATTTGATTAAAAGACACGTACTAAAATTTCATGTTCCTTCGTTGTTTATATTACTCGTAAGCTTTGTTTTATATTAATATAAAATAATATTTATATAACCTTAGCCATCCTCGTACCAAGTTTGTACCACACGCTAGCCTTTAAGTGGCCGTCAGCTTGTAGCTCGGAATAAGTGGTCTTGCCCGTGGAAATTTCAAGTACAGCTTAAATTACGTTAAGCCTTAGTTTATAATTTAATTTTCTCTACATCCCAAGTAATGTTCTGAAATGCATAATTTAGTAGACTAACATTTTGCGGCTTTATGTAGGACTTTCACACTGGTTTGGCGACTTTCTCGGCTCCATGTTTGGGTTAATAAAGTTTGTATCTTTGACATAAGTTTCAGGGATAAGAAAGATGAATAGAAAATGTATAAAATATTATCATGTTAATAATTTTCTTTGGTTGCCACCAAAGAGCATGAATTTAAAATTCAAATAAATTGATTGCATGATGTGGTAATTATGCAGATTACTTAATGGTGCGTTATTTTAAACCGAGGCATTATTTGAAACAGTGGTTTATAGACATTTTTGCCTCAATCTCCGGAGCTACTCTATTTTATCTTTGATCAGGCATTATTGCAGTAAAGAAGAAGAAATATTCTTAGTTCCACCAAGATATCTACTAAAAAACTGTTAAGTGTCTGTCAGAGTATTTTTAAATGAAATTGTATTGTGATTTACATCTTGGTCTTTATTAGGGACAGACGCAAATACAGGTTTTTAAATAACAATCATTAAGAAATAAAGTTTCTTTATAAAGTATAAGCAAAATGATATATTCAGATGTATGATAGAAGATTTATATTTTAAAATCTGAAAATCATCGCGTTGCAGGCGGAAGCCCTACGCATATTAAGGAAGAAAACTTTATGGAAGAAATCAGTAATCTCAAGTCCTTACTTGATTCCTTTTGCACGCAAATAAGCATCATGAAATCCCTCAATCCCTTAAGAAACACGACTACAAACGCCAACATTCTGACACAAAAATAACGATCTACAAAATAAAAACAAGAACTTTTAGCTAAATCTTATAGAACCCGGAAAAGCGCCATCGATCAAAAACATCTTTCCTCCAACCTGGAAATTACCAGTTTTACCTATTATTCCGATTAAAGAGTTGTGCACAACGGTGGTTAGCATAGCGTCTAAATCTTATATGTAGAATAAGTAATAAGTCTCCAGCTCCAAGGACAAATCGTGTCGAGTTGAAAACTAAGAATGCTTGCTGTCAGCGGATTGCTATCAAGGAGTAGTGTCTCACCCTCGCCTCGGCGAGCTCAGCCCATTGTCCCCCCAGCCTTTACAAAATGTAAGAAATCCTAACTTTACACAAACGAACTAAACTAGAAAAATCTCATTAAAATCTACTTTATAAAGATAACAAAGTGTGAAGTAAAAAAGCAAATACTAACACAATATTCGATATGTTCGCACAAAACAAGGCATTCAAAACTTACTCAAAACTTTATAATAATAAATCTGAGTACTTATTATGCATACCTGAAGTTTCCCTTTACGTATTACGGGTTGTAGTTAAAAATTAAAAGTATCTTTTTCAATTGGGCAGTAAACTCGAGTAGAATAAACACATTGTATTTATTTGTACTAAATTGAGACAATATTTTGTAAAAGTTACATTTGTTAATCGTGTACATTACAAAACTAAACTTATGTTGTACAATTGGGGAACTTGGTGCAGGCTGAGATGTTTGCATCCCTCCAGTGTTATCGCCCCCTAGCATACGGATCACCTACAAAAGACCGAACGACGTGCAAGCAATTCTCGCTTCACCCTGTGCCTCCACCGACTTCCGTGAATGTATCGTTCCTGAGCAGAATCCCATTCTCGCTGCGACCAGCGCCCGGTACTGACGTTCCAAGACAACTCCGATTCATCGGTCCTTTCCCGATATTCAGTGGCGCTCAGTTTACTGACGTCACAGTTTAGCGTGTTGGTTCCGTGATTTCGTTTTTCTGGGTTTTTTACTTCCTCCGAGCGCTCTCGAAGTGGTTTTTTCTTTGCGACTAAGTCTCATAGTTTTCAAAGTGCTGTGTTGTGCTTGTGCTGAGTGCTGTGTGTGCCCAGCGTAAATTATTCTGGTTTTAGTACTAAGGATACCCAACGGTGACAACTAATTTGTACTGATCCAGTCCTTTTGTTTTATATATTATTTCCTTTCTACTATTTTATTTATTTACTCTTTTATTTTCATATTTATCTTTATCATATTTGTGTCTTTTCGTGTACATTTGCACTTTTGTCGGTAAAGGTACAACTTACGCGTACAACTTAAGATACGCGGTCAACTCTTTACCTGCGTACCCTTTTCAGGATTCTAGGTAGCGGCTTTCGGCGAACTACCGTTAGTTTAAAGTTTTCCCCAGCCCCCTACCGCTGGTAGGGCGGTTAGCCGCTAGGCTATCTATTTATATAATTAGTCCCAACCCCTCCCTTATAGGTTCGCAGGGTTTATAGTTCGCCCAGGCACTCGCCGCGTCGGGTGTCCCCATCAAAGACGAGGTCATAACGACGGCCTTTATTAATTTCAATGCGTCCTCGGCCCCACAAGCCGCTCCCTTGTCCTCTCAGGCCTCAAATACCATGACCCTTCAGGTCTTTAGCTCTCTCGCATCTCCCGTGCCCTCAAACATGGACTGTGTGTCATACACGTCCTCGCGCATATCGCGTCGAAAGCGTACCGCTCCCGGGAGCGATTCAGACTCCCCGTCCGAAGCTTCGTCGGTCGCCGCTACCTTAACCGGCTCTCCTGAGCCCACGTTTACGTAAGTCTCGTCTAAGCGCTATAAGAAGCGCACAGGGCAAGCCCCGGTGTCTTCAACCACCGATCCCAACCCGGTGTCTTCAATACACGCCCCCGCACCGTTTAGCCTTGCGCTGTGCTCGTGCCCGGCTAAGGCTCAGCTCCCTCGTCCCGTCTTTCTCCGCGAAAAAGCGCGATGGACCGCAGTTTCCAATCTGCGCGAAGAGCACAAAATAAACTACGTCAAGGTGTCTAACGCAGGCGAAACTATTAAAATTCAGGTCACGACCATCGACGACTTCCGGTATTTTACTATGCTCCTATCGATCAAACAAATCGCGTATCATACTTACGCTCTCCCGGAGGAGCATAAGATCCACGCGGTCTTACGGGGTGTCCTGTTCAAGTTAGCGAACGAGGACATCCTGGAAGACCTCAAGTCCCAGGGCTTCCCGGCTGAAGCTGTGCATAAGATGTACTCAAATTGCAGTAGAAGTTTTCCACTCCCGTTAGACATACTCTCCAACACTCCCAAATGGAGGGAGATCTTCAGAGAGGTTCAAACAATCTGCGGACTCTCGAATATCACCGTCGAGCCTCCTCACTGTCGCGGCCACCCAGGGCAATGCCACCGTTGCAAACTTTACGGCCGCGCAGTGGCTAATTGCTCAGCCCCTCACAGGTGCGTTAAGTGCCTCGATCCCCATATCACGAAGGAGTGCACTCGCACTCCCGAATCCACTTCCCCCCTGCATGTGTGCTGTGCGGCCAGTCCGGCCACACAGGACTCCCGAGCTCCCCAGGAAGCAAAGCCCGAGCAGCCGAAGCCGTTTCCAGTTGAAAACTGAAGACAGCGTCCAGCCGCTCTACCTTCCCGTCCTACCCTAGCTCCCGTAGGCCCGCACCCCGCTCCGTCGCCTTCACCTCAGTCGTCATTGGCTGAGGACATGTTCGACGTAATTCAAAACGTCGACATTAGGGAAATCGCCGTACTCGCACGATAACTGCGAGTCGCCCACTCTCCTCAAGAGCATCTCTTCGCAAAAGCCGAGCATCACTCTTCTTATTTCATTGTAAATTGTTATAAATAGTTTAAATTCTTTAAATAGTTAATACAATGAGTAGACCTTTAAATACCGCGTCCGGTCGTATCAAACCGAAGGGCTTATCCCTAGTTTCATTTAACACTCGTAGCCTTAATTCTAACTTTCCTGGGCTCAAACTGTTCCTTCAGAACAACAAGCCAGACTTACTGCTCCTCCAAGAGATGTGGCTTACTCCATCTCGCTCCAAGGCAATAGCTATTCCTAAATACACGTTTACTCGTAACGATAGGCCGAACACTGACGGTCATGGCTGCACAGCTATTTACTACAAAAGAGGTTTCCATTGCTCTTCTCTTCCTACCCCTCCTCTCCTCAACATCGAAGCTACTGTATGTAGGTTGGCTATAACAGGTCATCCAACCGTCGTCATTGCTTCAATCTACATACCTAGTGGTACCAGACCTATCCGTAGCGACTAAGAGGCCGTTTTCGCCCTCGGCCGTTCAGTCATTATGTTCGGGGATTTCAACTGCAAGCATACTGACTAGACATGCCTATCGGCCAACACCAGTGGTGTCGCGCTCCTTAACATCACTGAGTCACTCGGCTTAGACGTCATTTCTCCCGTCACTACCACTCATTATCCAACCCTCCCGACATCTTCAATTTTGCGATAGTAAAGCATATCAACCTCGATCTCAGGTCTATCGAACCGCTCGATGACCTAGGCTCCGATCATTGCCCCGTCTCCCTCGTACTAGGAGAACGTTACGTCTCCTAAGACCTTTACCAACTGGAAAGGCTTTAAAAACATGTTAGTTCCAGCCTTAAAGATTCCCCGAACACTCCGCTCGCGATCTCGCCCGCCTCTCTAGATAGCCCGGACAAAATAGACTTGTTAGTCGATTCCTTCACTGTTGCTATCAACTCAACCATAAGTGATAACGAAAAGGTTGCTAAGCAAGGCAAGCCCACGCTTATCAATCTTATTAAAGCTAAGAACGCGGCTCTCCGGAGAGCCAAGCCCTATCCCACGCCCGGATATAGTTTAGCTGCGAATCTTCTTGCCTCACGTTCTTGCCTCGTTCTTGCCTCGCGGATCTCCGAGACGCTTAGATAAACGATCTCATGGAGAATATATCCCAGTCCCACCAAGCGTATTATAGAATGGCGCGAGCCTAACGCGTGAACGTCGCCTCTCACGTTCCTCCTCTCACTCGTTCCGACGGCACTTCCGCCTTCGAAGATGACGAGATAGCCGAATGTTTCGCTGACAGCGTTGCCTCACAATGCTCGCCCGGTAAAAATTGTTTGTGTATGAAAAATTCAGTTTTTTAATTCTTAATTTTAATTGTTTGTGACGTCTTATTTATTGACTGGGACTATTTACATCCCTCTCTGACACACTTTTCAAAAGATTAAATGCCCCTTTACAACACCTCAGACATACAGCCACTGTAAAATTTTTATTTTATTTTTATTTTTAACATTACAAATTACAATAATTGTATTTTATAATTACTGACGCATACCTCTGGCCATTATGATGCGTACACCGGCAAAGACGGTGGGAGGTAAAGAAGAGGGCAGAAAATCCCCACCGGAAACGAATGTCTCAAAAGTTAGGGGGAGTATTGATATATGGGAAACGGACAGTCTTGAGACACAAATTACCTCACCAAACAGCAGGACTTCCACAGACTTGGCCAAAGTTTAGAAGGATAAGACATCAGAAGCTGGGATGTGTATGAGCAAAGCAAAAAAGTACCTAAATGCATCTCGGAACATAAGGACCGATATAAAAACTAATGTTATAGAAATTATAGGTAGACTATACGAGATGGTCAAAGACCTGGAACTAGGGTCAGTAAACAAATATTCAAAAAATTCTCATGCGCTCACCCGCCCATGCCCAGACGCATTCGGTGCTCTTAGAGGAACTCCGAATAACGAACAAAAATATATTGGAAAATAATAAACATATGGTGGACTTGAAAGAAGCTCATATGCCAATAAACAGCGCACAAACAATCTCATGTTCAGGCCCAAAAAACTGCGCTACACTCCATAGCTATTACCTCCGAGGACGTGACCGAAACTGGTGAAAACGTCCTCGAACAAATCAGAGAGGTGATGAATGCAAAGGAAGGCTAGGTCAGAGTGGAAAGGGTCAGGAATGCTAAGGACAGGAAGGTCATAATGAGCTGTAGGACAGAAGAGGAAAAGGACAAAATCGAGCGCAAAATCCTCAACTATGGTAAGAAACTAGCGTGTGAAGACTTACAAAATCGCGATCCTCTTCTTGTCCTCAGAGACGTCCTGTCCTTCCACATGGAGGACGAAATACTGCAGGCCAAATCCAAACAAAACGAAGAGCTTTTTAACGGAGTCGGCCCTGGGGAACAGCGTCTTGCAGTAAAGAACAGGATGAAGGCTCGGAATCCACTGACGGGTCACGTTGTGCTCATAACATCACCCATTATGTGAAGAAGGGCGACTGAGGCAGGCATTCTTTATTTTATTGAAAAAGGATAAGACGTTTGTCTTCTATCTCACCTGATGGAAAGTGGCGATGAAGGTGAAGGTGTTATACGTCTATCCACGAGATACCTATTCACTCGACGCTTGAAAGAACTAGGACTATAGTTTTCTGGAAAAACAGACGCAGGCAGTTCATTCCACACCTTGGCGACCTGCACCAAAAAGGAACTATCGAAGCATTTGGTTCGACTTCTTGGGATATCTACCATGAAAGGATGGAAGGTCTGACCGCGTCTAGTAGTCCGATGCAAGAAGGGTTCAACCTGATCAAAAAGAGCATTCGCGCACTCTCCAAAATGTAATCTGTAGAAGACTGCTAAACTGGCAACTTTCCGACGATGGTCGAGGTTTTGCAGTTTTTGGTGGTGAGGTTACGCCCAGAAGCCCTAAGTGGTCGGTTAAGGGAACAGAAACATTTTGGAAAGTGAGCGGTAGTTTGAAAACTGCTCATATCGACCTGCAGCCTGTGAGAGTAAAGGCTCAGTCGCCCCTAGCACAATGTACTCGTTGCTTGGAGTTTGTCCACAGTAAGAAATACTGCAAGACGGCTACAGATCGATGCAGCCACAGCGGCGGTCACCAATTCAGGACAAAATGCGAGAAATGGCTTGCAGGTACGACTCCGACTTGCACTAATTGTGAGGCCGCAAAATACGACCAACGTGAGCATCACGCATTTAGCCAGATATGCCCGGTGCGTAAGCGATGGAACGCTTTGGCTGGATCCTCCATTGCGTATTGCTGAGGTCTCCCTTGCACATATTCGAATGTATGCCCAAACCTGTGCGAAAACAGGTGTACAGTCTAGAACCTTGTCACTGAAACTGGCAAACCAGGCACTGAATATACTTACCGTTACCCGCTAATCTAATCATTGATTACCGTTTGCCAGCAGAACGTCATGATGCACTAGTAGCTTTTTTGTGAATAATTAGTAGTAATCTGTATTAAAACAAAACAAGGAATGACAGGATAATTTTAGAAGAGGATGATGGAAGAATATGTTTTGGGGATATTTTTTACAAATATTCAAGGAAAGCATATATTTGGAATGGTCTAACAAAGATGGAAGGAAATGCAGAAATAAAAAACGGTTAACTACAAAGAAATTGTTAGATTGACTGGAAATTCAAATAGAAATAGAAATTAATGTTACTGAAAAACGTATTATAGCAAACCAGAATTGTATTAAGAATATATTTAAATTAACGACCTAATAAAGTAATTAAATGAAAAATCTACATGTAATAATAAAAAACCGTAAATAATATATGAAAATTAACAAGCCAATAAGTTGAAAAAACTAAAAAAACCACTGCAACCGTATTAAAATAAATATTCAAAACAGTCTGTGGCCACCATGCCAGAGGTACGAGATAAAAAAAATTCTCGCCCAGTACTTAACCAGCGGTTCCTTCCCGCGGTGAAGGACGAAGTCCTCCACAGCGACTCTCTCCCCATCACCGCCGACCCCGTCACAGTGTCTAATGATGAAATCTCTCTTCTCATTAAAAGTCAAAATTCCATAAAGGCTCCGGGTGCGGATGGAATTTCCAACCACGCACTTAAGCACCTGCCTCAACAGGTGTTTACCTTGTTAACTATCATTTTCAATGCCTGCTTCGACCTTAGCTACTTTTCAAAGGCCTGCAAAGAAGCGACAGTCATAGGCATTCCCAAGTCGGGTAAACCTCCTCAAGGCCATGGCTAAATTTCTCGAGAGAGTCATACTCTCTCTAATGCGGAACCATCTGTTTTCAACGGATGTCGATCCCCTCATCATTTCCCATCAGTTTGGCTTTCGCACTAAGCACTGTTGCCCTCAGCAAGTACATCGTATCGTCGAGTCTCTATCCGTGACACTCGACTCGACAGCTTCTAACCGCGGCATAAAGGAACGGTCGCAGTTTTCTTTGACGTAGTTAAGGCCTTCGATAAAGTCTGGCATAGCGGCCTCGTTTATAAATTCAATTAAATAGGCTTACCGGATCGCTTAGTCAGGATAATCGCGTCGTTTCTCAAAGATCCTACGTTTCTTTTTAAACATGAAGACACGCTTTCCGCACCTCATCCCATAAAGGCTGGAGTCCCTCAAGGCTCAATTTTTGCTACTCTGTTGTACACCGTGTCCACTAACGACATTCCCATCCCGCCAAAAGGCGTCAAACTCGCCCTCTTTGCCCACACTGCCCTTTACACTAAAGGCCACTGTGTCCCGCACCTTATCACCAGTCTCCAAAAGCCGTTAACGCCCTCGGTGTATGGTTTCAAATTGGCGTATCGATGTGAATCCAGACAAGAGTTCTGCGATTCAAATGCCGTCGTATCACCGACGATCCCCACGTTCGAATGCTAGGTATTCCCATCCCCTGGAAGCACAGTGCTTAATACTTAGGCGTCACCTTAGACTCGCCGCTTTCATTTAAGCCACACGTCGATAGAGTACTGAAACTTGCCCATCTCTACTTAGGCCGACTAAATAGCATGTTAGGTAGACATAGTAAAATGTCCTTTCTTAACATACGAACGCTCTTTAAGACCCGTCATGACTTTGCCCACGCCAAACCCTCCCTCCTGCCCAAACTGCAGGTGGTTCAAAATCTCTTCTGCCGCAGGACCACAAACGCACACTAGTACGTGCGTAACATGGACCTGCACAGAGATCTTGAACTACCTACAGTGCAACAGCACCTCAAAACACTCTCGGAAGCGTTCTTCAAACGCTCTGAAACCCACCCCAGTCCCTTGGTTCGAGATTCAGTCTCATATACTACCCCTGTCTTGATTCGAAGTTCAAAGTCGCTAGGCATAAGAATGCGCAATCGTACGAAGCCACCCAGCTGTCAAACGATCTCGAAGCCCTTCTGGCCGCAAATTCTAATTCTAATTCTAATTTCAATTCGAATTAACATAATTTCTTCTTGCAATTTGAGCACCTTCAGTGCTATGAATTCACCTTCAGTACTTTGAGCCCCTTCAGTGCTATGAAAATACCAGCGGGTGACCCGTTCAGGGCCCTGCTTGCGCGGCCTTTTCCCCAATTTGCCGTCGCTTCAGATGAAGGCTGTGAGGCAAAACATTGCCAGAGTCATTCTGGGGGCTTTTTAGTGGGTTGTGGCTCTGGTAGCCTCGGAGCGAGTCCGACATAACCTCGATTGCGCGCGCGGGGTATGCGTAAGAACATTTTTTAGTTCCTCCTGCCCTCCCCTTGAAGGGGAACAAAAAAACACAGAATCCTAAATACAATATTGTATTCTTAAATACTTACTTATAAAATTGGCATTTTGTCGTACTAGCCAGTTTCATCTGTATTATCTCCTCTTTGGTTAAGAATTCCGATTTCAAATGTATAAAGTAATTTACTACACGCATTTGTGTTTCGAAAACCGTAATTAGTTTGTTTTTTCCTCTTTTGGATTTTTCTTTGCGCCACTTAGTTTACAAAATGGAAAACTTGAAATATCGCGTTATTTACGAGTACGAGTTCCATCGTGGCACCAGTGCTACAGAAATGGCTCGAAGTGTTAATGCACAGCACTGTGCGTTTTTGGTTCCAACTTTTTCGTTCTGGAAATTTCGACCTAAAGAACAAGCCCCGTGGACGGCTGGAGACAAAATTTGATAATAAGGATTATCAATTGAAGATTAGCTATTGTGGAAGCGGATCCATCGCAAACCACGTTCGAGTTAGCTGTAGGCTGCGGTGTTAGTGATAAAACTGTTTTTATCCACTTGAAGCAAATTGGGAAGGTGAAAAAGCTTGGGAGGTGGGTACAGTTAGGTTTGAATAAAATATTGGTTCTGATAACTTATTGCTTTTATTTTTGATAACTTTAATCTAGTACGTCTCACTCCGATGATTTTTATTTCTTTTATGTAAAACATATATTTAAATATATTTTCTTCTGAAATATCGCGGCATTCTGAAGTGCTTCCTAAGGCATAGCCGTGACGATCGGCTTCCCGCGTGAAATTTATTGACACACACAATGTTGGGTGGAGAAATTTCTTACAATAGTTATTCTAACTACCTGCCCGAACGAGGATGTACTTGAAAGACGGCCTTAGGAGAGACAACTGTCGATTAGATCATTCCTGGTGGTTGACGTGAATACTTTAAGTACAAAGAGTAAATATAATATTACAATAGCAATGACTTTACCATGGTCTAAGGAAGAATAGCTTTGAAAGGAATTTCCGCCCGTAAAACCTCGCTGAAAGCAAGCGAGCGTCGCCTAAGCTACTTTAAATATAATGTTTCCTAATGATCATGTCAAATATTCTTACGGAATGTTGAGATGCGAGTCAGAAACGTTATAGAGATGTTATTTCTTTGTTTCAGGTCCCTGGCAGATAACTTCACCTTAATGCGCGCATCGACAACCAGCTTGTCACCTGCAACCAGCATAGCATGCCACCTATTCTTTAAGAGAATTTATAGTGTAGGTGCCCGACTGATTACGATTATACGCCCCTCGTTTCCATCACCAGATAAGGACATAGTGAAACACAACGCAAAAAATTCTTAAACGATCATTACATATAACAACTTTTAAGACAAGATAAAATAAATTTCATGTTTTTTCGTATCGCTGAGGGAGGTTTGTCATCAATCCTCATCCCTCAGTGGCTGCCATCTCATCTCCGTTATAATTCACAATATGAAATAGAAAGAGCATATTAGTACATTGAAATATAAAATTAACACATATATGCCAACACACAATCTTAATGATAACATATAATAATATCTACTATGTTATAACCAACATATTTACATTAATCATACATCTTTCATATTGATATATGTCAGGCTAATTTCACCTCACTTTAGCCTAAAAACCAGAAAACAACAATTATTTATTGTTGACACAAATGTTGTTACATATTTACAATTATGATTGAGATAGATTTTTATTATTAACAAATTTTTTATTGTGTTGCAAAAGGTTCAACCGATTGACTTTGACGGTCATTTCTCGATCTCCCAATCGCGTATCTGAACGCATAAATGGAACGGACTCACTTGAGGCTGGCCGCTTATTGATGGCGCGAGCATCTAGTCATCCCTGAGTGGCGAGCCGCTACAAATGGTGCCTTTTGTCCAGTTGTACAAGTGAACCAAACGTAGCCCTTCCAATGCTCGGAGCGACGTGCATCTAATTTCAATTAGCAATACAGACTTTCTCTGGTCTATGAACGGTAGCAGATCGACAAACATCCTCTGCAGGTCACACCCGCAGTGCCATTGCAAGTTGATTCCATTTCGTACTTTTATATTACCATTTTGTATTGCATGAAAAAAAATATTTGTTAATTACGTTTCTCAGGTAGCCTTGGTGGTATTTGATTATACCCGGCGCATCAACTAAGTTAGATTTGAACCAAATATTGGTTTTGATAACTTATTGCTTTTATTTTTGATAACATTAATCTTTTATGTCAAACATATATTTCAATATCTTTTCTTCTTAATTCATATCGACCTCTTGACTGAAACATTGCGGCATTCTGACGTGCTTTCTAAGGCTTAGCCGTGACGGTACCGCATGAATTGAGTGCAGCAAATTGACAAACGCGCGTCGACTGCTGTGTTACATTACTCAATGGGATAATAATGAAAGGATTTATAAATAATAAATCGAAACATTACCTGTGATGAAAAGTGCATTCCGTACGACAATCGGAAACGGTCATCGCAATGGTTGAACCCGGGCAAACCAGCCAAATCCTGCCACAACCAAAAATTGACTCACAAAAGTTACTTGTGAGCATTTGGTGGACTAGCGCCGATGTCGTTCACTACAGCTTTCTTAAATCTGGCCAGACCATTACGGCAAATGTCTATTGTCAGTAACTGCAAACCATGATGTAAAAGCTAGCTGATAAACAACTGAGGCAGACCAATCGCTCTAGGCCACTGATGCTCCAGGACAACGCTAGACCACACACTGCACAACCTACGGCTACCAAATTAGAGGAGCTTCACTTGGAATGTCTACAACATCTACCGTACTCCCCGGACCGACCTTGCTCCAACAGATTACACTTTTTTTTGATACTTGGATAACTTCTTGCAAGGGAAAAGATTCAACTCCGATGGGGCAGTCCAAAGCAGCTTCAAAGATTTTATTGATTCCCGTCCAAATGGTATTTTTAGTAAAGGGATCAATTCAAAAGGAACCTATGAGATGGTAAAAATGCATAGATATGATTAAATAAATATATTATATTTTTTTTCAATTTACTTTATGTTTCTTCCTTACGAAACGCCAATTTTATATGTATGTACAAACAAAACACATTAAATTATAACCTACAAAATAAAGTACTAAAAACCATAGTAAAAAAATAATAAGACATCAATTCAAAGACGATAACCACATGCTGTTAAAATATTGCAAAATATTATCAGTGCACATCCATGACATGTTATTAAAATATTATTATATTTACGACATTCTTTATTAGGCATGAATTAAATATCCTGCGTTATCGCACGCTATCACTCGTTGCTATTTAGCAGCAGTCTGCGAGAACAATACATGTGGCGAACTAATTCCTCCCAGCTCCACAGCAGATCTTTGACTACGGATCACTTACTCAAAATAATAGACGTGACTTCCTTACGTACGTTAGTGCTAATCAATCGAAACGACTCTTATACACTTGCTGTTTGACGTCGAGGAGTTCCGTTGTATGCGTCCAGATCCAGTCCAAGATATCCTTGGTCATAGTTACTTAGCTCTTTGGTTTGGGATTGTCAGAAACTTATAAAAAGGTTATTAACTAAGAGTGTTTTGTTTGATTTTGAGGAGTTCTATATCTCCGAGTATATGTTAGAGTGTCGATAGGATCGGGTTTTAATAAAACAACTATTTTATTTGATGTGCACTCAGTGAAATTTCAACACAACTGACTCTTTCCGTCAACAAAACTTATTACGAAAAGTGGATCACGGACAATATGACGTCAGTCTAATTTGCAACTACTTTGTGCCTTTTAATAATCCAATAACTGTTAATATAAATTCAAAACGCCTGTTTTTACGTAAGAAGTGAGTCAACCTTAAACAATTAAAATACTGGATAGTTATTTATTTGATTATGCCTTAAGTTACCTACAGTACATCGTTGATCTAACAATGCGCTATCATATATATCTAAAGTAGCATACATGGAATTGAACCCAAAACCAGTCCAGAAACAAAACAGTAATGCCCGGACCTGCATACCTTAAATAAAAAATTACAGACGAATTGAGAATCTCCTCTTTTTTTGAAGTCGGATAAAAGTTAATTCTTAGCCTATCTTTTCTTAACATTGCATTACATTCACTTCACTCTTGCTTTACTAAATAGTACTACCAAAACCATATAAAATGTAATGTACTAAATCTAAAAGTAAATACTATAAAACTTATATTTAATTATACAAAATAAATTAGTATTCTTAATATTTGTTAAAACTAAAACTTAAAGTAGAAAATAAATGATGTTACTACGAGTATAAATCTTAGGGGTATACGGTATCTTCATGTAATTGTGTAACCTGTTTTTGTTACTGAATAAAAATATTTCAATGTTTTTATTATATATTATATATTATATATTTCAAAATCTACATTTTAAACTACGACGTAATGCTTTTTCAAAAATTCTGGTTTGTTTACAGTACAATATTTTTATTTTGTACCCATTGTTTGGCGTATATTTTGAATAGCTTCACATAACATTGGAAAACAACAAAAATAAAATATGTTGTTCAGCTAGCCCTGTTGGCATCGTCTGGTTCTCGATCAAAGAGCAGCTTTCAAAAAATCAAAGCTATCAAAATTTCATACTTTCTGAAAGTTAGCAGACCCAATATCAACGTACACCCCAGTCAGCCTCCTGTTCAGTAAAAGGTGGCGCTGCAATCTATGCGTAAATAAAGTTTCACATTTAGTCATGTAGCAGATGCTTTAGTTCCATTTTTTTCTGCAAAACAGATAAGTTGATCAAACTATACTTGAGTTATTGTTTCATTGTAAGCTGAAACTAGGACTACTTTTTCGCAACCTGAGAGCAAAGTTTCATAATACAAAGTCTACAAAAATACTTATTATAAACGTAAAGAAAACGTGTTTGTTAATTTTTGTGTTCAAAACACTTATCCAATTATAATGACTCCGTAGAAAGTTTCATAATACAGAACTGAGATATTTTAAGTAAAGAATCTCACAAGATCTGCAGGCCAAATATATATTATATTTAAACCTAGATATAAAATAAATCTCCAAGTGTGGCTGAATATAAATTAAAGTGTTTCGATTTCAATTATTTTCATTAACTGGTGGAACTCAGAGTAAAATATACTGTAACATAAAAAAGATACCTCAATAACTTGTGAATGCATTTATTTTACAAAAGTCTAATTATTCCAGGGTTCGACGCTTAGGCTTTTGGTGGAAGCGCCTGCCACTGACCACGCGGTCCTCAATTATTGTTCAACGACTTGAGTAACAAAGTTATTCAAAGGTATTTCTTATGGATGCTGAAGTAGAAAAGGATTTATTCATTTACGCATTTATTTAAAGTCATATTATTTTTAATTTTTTACTTCAACAAATACACAAGTACATATATGTAAAAAGCATCGTCTTCAATTGCCAAGTAACCTACAAAATCGTTCCGCAAACCGAGGTTCGCACCACAAACGGAGTCGACGACCGAGAAGTTAGGAACCATACATAGCACTTTATCTCTAGTCACCTATGCATGGAACCAAAGTACTTGCCATAAATTCACTGTGAGTTTAAGCGAATAATGCAGATCTAATGTTACTGGATTCGATTTATGTTACAAATAGTTTTTTATATGGTTAAAAATAATAAATAGTATATAATTTTATCTTGTTTAATTTATTGGGTATGTAAACGTACTTTCATAAACAGCAGATATTTTAGACCTTTTACTAGTTTTCGAACAAGTTTTAATATTTTTGGTACTTTGTGTAGAGTTAATTTAATTTTGTTTCGACAGGTATATATAAAAAATGCCATGACGTGAATTTTATCAGATATAATATTCAGAAAATTTTTGAATGGAGCATAATATACTTGAGTTATTTACTCAACGGTTAATTAATGTTTTGGTTTTAGAATTATTTATTCTTACGAAATCGATATTGAAAGTAAAAATCAAGGTACCTAATTTGGATAAAATAAAAGCGTCAGTTTTAGTTATTTTGACTTAATCAGCTAGTAGAAGTTAAGATAATTTCCAAATCCATTGATCACACTCACACATTAAGCAAAACGAGGAAAGAAAAGTTATATCATAAAAACCACTCTTCACTAAATCCTAATTTATTATTCCGTTTCTCAGTCTCGTTCCACTTAGCCTCTTCCAGGAACTTTAAATCATTAAATAGAAGTTTTCCCAAAAGGCTTATATTTCTCGATACTACGTCGTCTGGGATCTAATAAAGTGGTCACAGTCGAAGCAAGATTAACAGCGTCTCTTTATTATTGTTTACCTCATGCCCCCTTGATGTAACTCGAGGACTTTTAATTAAATTGAAAAACCGCTCGAGAGCCCGGCTTCCAAGTTGTTTACCATAAGTTTAAGGTGCGTTTGCTTAAAATTAATTTGTTCGTTAGATCGTGTTTTGTTTTACACGTGTCAGATCAAATAAGAAGTTCTGCTGTTGTTATTTTAGATTGGATCACGTGCCTGTGTTATACTTATTATATTTTTAATTATTGCCTGTTTACGATACAACAAATACAATTTTAAATTATTATAATTTGATGTAAGAACAGTAAATTATTTACTGGATAATAATTTTTATTTAATTCATCAATGTGTATTGTCTTTTTCTCATTTGTTTTTATTCAGAGTTTATCTGTTCTTCCGTGCTTTTAAAATTATGCATAATCAATAATAAGATTTGTAGTACGGCGAGCAAATCTTTAATTTGTATAAGATATCTTTACAATTTATTACATTTTATAGAAATTACATTCTGACGTATCTAGGATTCTTATATTTCTTATATATTTCGTTAGTAAACGCAAACAACTTTTTCGAGAATAAACATTTTAAATATTAATGAAACAAAGTTATTAGGCTTTCCTTTTTTGACATTACTTTGGCATGAATATTTAAATCAGTTACCTACGCAGTCTTGTCGCATTGGCGGGACGTATTGACCAAATATGGTTATCTTGCGTGAATAGCGCAGTAGGTTAAAGTAGTTTGACAAAAAACAATGAGATCCGCATCTTTCATAATCTAGTTTAATGCATTCCAACACAAGTACACCACAGGCGTACATGCTTTTATTTATCCTTGTAACTACACTGTTGTTCAAGAACAGAGGAAACAATCTCACAGACAAAGAACGCAACAAATGAGAATTTTACTCAATTTGCATTAAAAACTGTATACTATATGAAATTAGAATTATACTGTCGTCAAGAGTAATTTAAATAATAATACTTTTTGGTAATTTTAAATATGCAAGAGTTACAGAATAAAATGTTGTTGTAAAAAAATTGTAAATACAAATTCTAGTCTTAGTTATCTCTACAAAAATGGTCTCTGCTTAATGCAAAATATGATAAACATCAATACAAATAGACAAACTTTTTGTTTCAAAACCAGTTTTTTTACGCCAAACCAGCCTGTTATACCACGTCAACATTTCAAAAAATTTTTGGCGCTTGCTCCCACAATACAGTACCCACACTCCAAATAAAACCGTCAAAGGTAATCCTACTTCTGAGAAGCAATTTATAATATAAGTCGCCAAAGAAGTTTCCTTTCACATAGTGGTCGTATAAATAGATCTGTAGTCTGCCTGCACGCTCTATTTAGCTCGACCGACATACTTAGCTCTGTGTGGCATTTAGAACTTGATACTGGGGACTTCTTTCACTGACTTTCGCTTACGAAAAGATACGTAAACGATCGTTTAGAAGGTAAAGTCTTAAATGTTAAGTGTAATTATTGTATTAACTGAGCAGGAACGTATTTATTTCCTAAAATTTCGAACCTTATTGTAGTTAATTTGATCTCCTCTTTTCTTTTTACAGATAACTATGTATTTACGTACGCGAAAAAGAAAAAGAGCCAAGAAACAATATAAATCTTAAACCAAGCAATGGTATCTGGTAATAATAAATTATTGTTATAATTAAGAGTATCTTGAAACAGAACCTATATGACCAATGTTATTTTACTAAAATAAACAGATTTCTGTAAGTAACTGTTAGAAAAACTAGATAAAAAGCTTTCCTGTTGTTTAATTACTAAAGTGTGCAAATATAATGTTGGTTACTAATTAATTAACGGTTGCAAACACACACCCTTAATAGACTGAACTGATGCTTCCGTTACCATATTTCAAATAACAAATTCCACAATACTTTTATCCTAGATTATAAAAGGTAAACATTTTTATGTGTGCTACTAGGTATTTCGAATTAATCGCTAAGCGAATTTTAAACTAACCAGAGGTTGGTGAACTTAATCTTAACGTATCTACCCCTATGCTCAACTTAGCTGCACAAGATGCAACATAATGTACCCGTGTAAAGTGACTACATAAACAATGTGTGGAACCGTTTCCATACTTGAGGAGAACTGCAATAAATACAGGAGAAGAATAGAAATATGTATTTTGTTCGTGAAGAAGTCTTAGTGTGTCATTTTGTTTTGGAAAATCCTTTCATGCGTACAAACGTTATTGTAATAAAAAATTGTTTGAGGGTTACATTTTTATTTTTTATTGTTAAGCTATTGTTGGCAAATTCCAGACAGCATTGCAATTGATTAGTTTACCTTGTAGGATTTGCCTTTTTTAGATTTCAATTGGGTACTGTATTATTATTATTTATGATTGATATTATTTATTCAGCGTACAAACTGTAGGTTCTAGGTTCAAAAACAAGATCTAGAATTCTCTGATAAAAAGTGGACTGTTGATTTGAATTTGAATTGAATGACATTGTAATGGAATTTCTGTCGTGCAAAACACAATTACCGATCGCAATCTTTTGAGATATTTCTGCTAGTCTTTTAACCATCCCGTATATGAATATTGATTCGTATTTCATTTTATTTTTCTTTTGGCGTCATTTAACGTGAAGTTTAAGGTATTTTAGATTTAGCTCTAAACAAAAAGTACTTGATGGCTCCAAATAAAATACTTATTTTTGTAACTTTGTTATAGCCAGCAAAAGAACATGCGATCTACCTGGCGATAAGAGGCGTCCGTAAATGTTAGTAATTAATTATATAGTTATTTATTGATTATCGATTAAATAAGCGTTATCGACCGGAAACTTGAGTTTAAATTCTTTGTTGTAGTAATTACTCTGATGTTCCTTAACTAATTCTGGAACGGCAGAACCGTAAATAAACCTTCAGCTCGACCTAAGTCACATGTCTAGTCGAACGCACATACAGTCTAACGCAAAAAAAAGACTCGTCCAAAAGCAAGCTTTACATAATAAGTTCAAAAGAATTTCAATATAATTCGGTTTGGTTCTGACCTTTATTTTTGTAACAAAAATGTAGGGGTTCATCTACATACTCCCACAGGCCGCGGGTTTACGTGGATCACTCCAGTATTTTACATGAAAAAGGAACCTTCCTATACAAACGAAAGCAATATCGTGTTAGTGCTTGTGTTTCTCGATGGTGCATGGGGTGAGTTAGGAGCGAGAGTTGCCTTTATAGTCGATTATTAATTCTACTTGCCATGTAAAATAAAATAATAAGTTAAATACAAAAAGGGGGCTTTTGAACGTAATTATTAAATTAAATGGAATAAAATTGGTTAAATCTAGTGTGATCTGAACCGAGGCGTAAAACTTTCAACAATCTATGCTATTATAATAATTAAAATTAAATTAAATTAAATTTAAATAACAGAAGTATTTTATGCTGTTACTTCATCGGGAGAGTAAAACCGCGCAGAAGCCTCTTCTATATTTATGTTATGCTTTATCCTACGCTTACTTACGGATCTTAATTATAGAGTTTGTTAGTTGTTACTCTATAATTATGTAGTTGTGAAAAATCTTTAAAAAAAAGATGAAGCCTGTTCATATCAGAGGTCTTGTTATAGTCTCTGTTATGCACTCACTTTTATACTACATTAAATTATATTTTACGTTAATAAACATCAATGTTGAAAACTTAAAATCATTCTCAGTTGCACACTCGGACATAAATTGTGTGTGTGCAATTAGAAGTAGTAGTAATTTTTTGAAATATGGTTTTTTTTTAAAACGTGGTAATTGAAAACCATATAACTAAATAAAATATTTTCTTTAATTTGTACCACAAGCCATGCACTTCTGATAAAACGATACTCGGTTTTGAGGGGTCATTGTAAAAATATACCGAAACCGATCGTGGTGTGGCTGCCTCCGTCGGCCCGCTGCCAGCGCGTTTGTTATTGCCGAGAAAGATCTTTTAACGTCGAATTTGTATGCAGTTTTATTTAGGTTGATTTTAATAAAGTATTTATGATCATCAAGCTAAAATAACAGTTAGTAGATTCTAATAATTTAGTATTGTTTTCCACATCCCCCGTTAGAAGCGATGGAAGACAAACTCAGACGAAAAGGTAGTATAGATAGGCCGATGGGAAACAAATTCGGCGCGAAAAAAGCACACTCGGTTAGTGACCAATTCCTCCATCACCACTTAGGACAGTGAGCGTAGATTATAAGTGTCATCATTTTTATCGACGTTGACGCACGACTGCATTATTAGACCCTTCAGTAGGTTGTCGAACCTTCTTAATTTGTAATTAAGTATGATAGCTTATGTTCAACGGTATTATACTATACAATAAGGTTTATAATAAATTCTTTCATTGAGGAATATACGCCAATTTATATTTGTACATGCTCCTCCAAACTTTTCATATTGTGTTTTGTTGAAAAATGACTGCGAAACGATATTATAATAAAGCAATATAACTTATTGGACTAATTGTGCATAACCGTATTCATGACAATCTGAAAACAACCAATTTAATAATTTTACTAGGCCACATACGAATTAACAGAGTTACCTATTTTATTTTAACCGCATGCAATGAAATACCTGTGCGGTGTAATGTTAAAT
Source organism: Marasmarcha lunaedactyla (assembly GCA_923062675.1). Lineage (NCBI taxonomy): Eukaryota > Metazoa > Arthropoda > Insecta > Lepidoptera > Pterophoridae > Marasmarcha > Marasmarcha lunaedactyla. The sequence continues at coordinate 8,027,639 of OV281344.1, forward strand.
GTGAATATTATTATAGAACATATTATGATTGGTAGAGAGATATGATGGTATAGAGATATGAAGTTTCAATCTGATTTAATCCTAAGTGAAGTTTCTATAAAAGGCACAAAAGGCATATAAGTAGTGGGTGCTGCTTACATCATTCAATAAAGAGTCAGCTTCAATCTTCGTAGCATAAGAAAGAGACTATCCATTTTACTAGACATAGTAGATACTATGACTAGTAATAAATATTAAGTATTTAAATGATCGAAAAAACAAGCCGAGAATAACAATAGAAACTATAGAAAGAAAATCAGTGCTGTTAACGATTATATGAATGGAGCTTTAGTTTTCAAAAAAATTGTTACGTTGTCATGGCTAGAAAATGAGCACACTATTCACTTGAATACCGTAGTACTTAAGAACCCGTGCTCTTGGACATTACTAATCGTAGGTTGATTATTGATACTAATAATATTTTATTTTCTCACCACAACTGGAGACTGGTTCCTGGTATTTCTGACCACCAGCTCTCATTTCTGTACTTGTTTAAGATTTTTTTACAATACCGTGGCAAAAGTTGTTAGAACGCTAAATATTGTTAGTAATAGCCGAAAATATTTTTTTACGTTTAATTTTTATTTATTATATCATTTTATGCTTTAGGTGTGCAAGGATGCTATAAATATACGTAGAAGAAAAATTACAATAAAGGACCTATGCATTAGTTATTTAGGAGCTACAGGCAAATTTTAAGTCCTAGGAGCAAACTACACATTGCACTATGCTCTACAGGAAAACATTTTGTTATGTGGGAGTATTACGGATGAATAGTTGTCGCTCAGCTAGGATATCACATTTTTGTACAGAACTGTAGTAGAAAAGCGGAAAATAAGGAAATTCGATTCCTTCAAGAGGTATCTTTTGGTTTTTTTTTAATTGCAGAATAATGGTTTTCGCAGTTCCACCCCAGGTAGTAAAGCAACAAGTGATTGATAGCTGGTATAAGGTAATCTGTTCTCCACACTTTTTCACCTGGTGCATTTTTTAAATACATAAGATTAGCTTTCTAAATCTGGTATCGCGAATTTTAATTTTAAACAGCTCCAAAATTACTTCGAGATAATAAAGAGACTTACTCGTAGTATTTTGGTATCGATAACATATTAGCATTTTCTGTTGAAGGGTTTTCCCTTCACATGACACGTGGACACGTGTTAAGGACAGTGGAAATTGGATAACTATTTCTGAGTTTAAAGTGAGCAGTATTATGAAGTCATTTGGTGACTTCGTTCATACCCATCTACGCAACGTAGAAAACGGAACTCCAGAGAAGACTAGCAGTGTTCATCGACGAACATATACATCCATCTCTTATCAAGTATCAGATTACACAAATCATTTATGTATATAAGGAATGGGGTCGGACTTTGTTCATTGCCTTGCGAAACACAATAGCTTATAAGTCGTTCACTGCTAATAACTTCAATCTATTTAAATCTATTTGGGTGGTCAGGTACTTTTTTAAGACCCGATCTGCGTCCGGCCCGGTGCGGACGTGTTGAAGGTCGCTCTCGGCTGCCGAGTCACGATTGTTTTCTCACGATTTCTCTCATAGCAATACTCAAACGCCACTCTCAGATCCGTTCTGCGTCTGGCCCCGCTCGGACGTGTTCGCGCTCGCACCAGCCGTTGAATCACGATTGTCGTCTCACGACGTCAACTTGTAGCAATACTCATACGCTGAGATTCGTACAATATCTCGCTTCGTCCTCAACGACTTGAGATATGCCTCTGTAGGACTTACACTGCGGCCGGTTTTGATCGGCTGTAACTAAGTCAGTCTCGCAGCAACAACAGAGTTGAGCTTACTACGGTCGATTAAATTCGATAGTAATTCGCAACGCTCGGGCTGTTTTTCTGGCTACGTACTTGACGCTGGGCGCTTGTTACGTTAGAGACTCGCTCTGTGGCCGGCTTCGGCCGGTCGTAACGTAGTCAATCCCGCACTCTGTGCACCCCTCGAATAAATACCCCACTTCGGTGGGAGCAGCAACAACAGAGTTGAGCTTACTACGGTCGATTAAATTCGATAGTAGTTCGCAAGGGTCGGGCTCATTTTCTGGCTACGTACTCGACGCTTGGTGCTTTTTACGTAGTCAGAGACTTGCTCTGCGGCCGATTCCGGCCGGTCGTAACGTAGTCGATCCCGCACTTTCAGTACAACCCAACCTCGTCAGGTCTACGGCCGGTTTTTGTTGTCAATTTTTTGACAACACACTCCGTAGTAGACTCGCGTTTGATCAGGTGGATACTTAACGGTGACAACTAAGCCTGATAGCGTTACCCCGGTGGGCTTCCAAGGCCCTTCAGGCTAAGGAGAAACCAGCTGACCCGATCCCATTGCACTTGGGCCTTTCCCAGGGTGACGGTACAGTGCTGCCCGAATTAGGGGCACCACTACGCGTCGTCCCCAGCCCCCCTACCGCGGGTAGGGAGGTTTATGTGCTAGGTTTGCTAGGGAACCTAGGCATATTTGTAAAATTATATATTATATTTTGTAGTCCCAAGCCCTCCAATGGACCAGCAAAGCTTGGTAAACTTTGCTAGGTCGTTCGCCCAGGCGTTCATTGCATCCGGCGTCGCCATTTCCGATGACGTACTAACGCAGGCCTTACAGGCAACTATCGCGTCCCCAGCCCCTCAGGCCTCAACCCCAGCCCCTCAGGCCACCAACGCCCAGACCCCTCAGGCCTATAGCTCTCCCGCGCCTTCTGTGTTATCCGAGATGGACTGTGAATCGGTCACATCCCCTCGCGCGTCGCGTCGCAAGCGTACCACTCCCGGGAGCGACTCCAAACCCGCGTCCGATGCGTCATCAGATCCCGTCACCTTAACCGGCTCTCCTGAGCCCGCGTTTCAGTTAGTCGCCGAACGCTCTAAGAAGCGCTCTAAGAAAGCCTCGGTGTCTTCAACACCCGAGCCCACCCCGGTGTCTTCAACACCCGCACCCGCACCGTTAATGTCACTACAAGTGACCGCGACTACTTCGGCTCCGTCCAAGCCAGCAACGCGCTGCGCTCCCGTCCCACCGAAGCCTCAGCTTCGGTGCAAAGAGCAGAAAATTAATTATGTCAAAGAAACCAACGCAGGCGATTCAATTAAAATCCAGGTCGCGACCATCGACGACTTCCACGCGTTCACTAGGTTACTTTCATTAAAACAAATCGCGTACCACACCTACGCCCTCCCGGAGGAGCGTAAAATCCGCGCAATATAACGGGGCGTCCCGTTCGAGCTCGCTAACGAAAAAATCCTCGAGAACCTTAAGTCCCAGGGTTTCCCGGCTGAAGCAGTGCACAAGATGCACTCCAACCGCGGTAGGCGTTTCCCACTCGCTCTATTAATCTTAACTAACACTCCCAACTCGAGGGAGATCTTCAGAGAGGCTCGCACAATCTGCGGACTTTCGAATATCTCCATCGAGCATCCCAATCCCCGCGGTCACCCTGGGCAGTGCCACCGCTGTCAGCTCTATGGCCCCACAGCGGCTAACTGCTCAGCTCCCCCCAGGTGCGTCAAGTGCCTAAGCTCACATATAACAAATGAGTGCACTCGCCAGTCCGGCCACACAGCTAACTACAGGGGTTGCCCGCGCGCTCCGCGCTCCACCACCAAGAGGGTCGCGCCTAAACCGGCGCCGCCGCTCACTCCTGCCAACTTCTCGCCGCTGCGCAACCGGGGTCCCCCGGAAGCAAAGCCCGTTCAGCCGACACCTACTCCGGCTCTGTCTTGGAGGCAGCGTCCGGCCGTTCCACCTGCACCATCCCGTCCTATTCCAGCTCCCGTAGCTCCCGTAGGCCCACGTCCCGCTCCATCATCTTCACCTCAGTCGTCGTTGGCTGAGGACATGAAGAACGTGTTTGACGTCATTCAAAACGTCGACATTAAGGAAATCTCCATACTCGCACGCAACTGCGAGTCACCCGCTCTCTTCAAGAGCGTCTACTTGCGTTAGCCGAGCATCACTCACTACTTAGTTCGTTATAAATTTTTATTTTTTATATAAATTCGTTAAATAAGTAAATATAATATATAGACCCGCTTATCCCTAGTTTCTTTTAACGTTCGTAGCCTTAGTACCAACCTTCTTGAGTTCAAACTGTTCCTTCAGAAGAACAAGCCAGATTTATTGCTTCTCCAAGAGACATGGCTTACTCCAAACCGGGATTCGCTATAAAAAGAGGATTCCATTGCTGTCCTCTCCCTACCCCTCCTCTCCTCAACATGGAAGCCACTGTGTGTAGGTCATCCGACCATCATCATAGGCACCAGACCTATCCGCAGCGACTTTGAGACCATTCTCGCCCTCGGCCATTCAGTCATTATGTTTGGAGACTTTAACTCCAAACATACTGACTGGACGTGCCTATCAACAGACACCAGCGGTATCGCTCTCCTCGATATCACTATCTCACTCGACTTAGACGTCATCTCTCCCATCACTCCCACTCACTATCTCAACAACCCGAACTACTACCTGACATCCTCGATTTTGCAATTGTCAAGCGAATCAACCTCGATCTCAGGTCTATCGAACCGCTCGATGACATAGGTTCTGACCTCCACCCCGTCTCCCTCGAGCTAGGACCGCCCAACGATAACGTCACTTCTTCTAAGATCTTTACCAACTGGTAAAGCTTCAAAAATACGACGGTTTCAGCCTTAGAGGCCCACTCGCGATCTCGCCCGATCAATTAGATAGCCCGGATAAAATAGATTCATTAGGCAACACTATCACTGATGCTATCAACTCAGCCATCAGCGATAACGGGAGAGCGCTTCCAGGGGATGGAAATGCCTTGCATTCTAACGTGGAGATTGTCGGCGATACGACGGCGTTTGCAGTCGAAGTAAACCGCAGAACTCTTCTCTGGGTTCACATCGATACGCCATTTTTGAAACCATGCACCGAGGGCATTTACAGCCTTTTGGAGTCTGGTGGTGAGACCCGAGACTCTGAGGTCTTTGGTGTAAAGGGCAGTGTCGTCGGCAAAGAGGGCGAGTTCGACGCCTTTCGACGGGACGGGGATATCGTTAGTGTACACGGTGTACAATAGAGGGGCGAGGACTGAGCCTTGAGGGACTCCAGCCTTTATGAGATGGGGCGCGGAAAGCGCGCCTTCATGTTTATATCGAAACGTACGGTCTTTGAGAAACGACGCGATTATTTTAACTAGGCGATCCGGTAAGCCTATTTTGTAGAGTTTATAGACGAGGCCGCTGTGCCAGACTTTATCGAAAGCCTTGGCTACGTCAAAGAAAACTGCGACCGTTTTAAAACGCCGCGGGTAGAAGCCGTCGAGTACGTACTCGACGATTCGATGGACTTGCTGAGGGCAAGAGTGCCTAGCGCGAAAGCCGAACTGATGGGGAATAATGAGAGCATCGCCATCCGTTGGAAACAGATGGTTCCGCATTCGAGAGAGTATGACTCTCTCGAGAAGTTTAAACATTGCCTTGAGGAGGCTGATGGGTCTGTGATTAGCCGGGATATTCATAGGTTTACCCGGCTTGGCAATGCCTATGACTGTCGCTTCTTTCTAAGCTTTTGGAAAGTAGCTAAGGTCGAAGCAGGCATTTAATATAACAGCTAACAAGGTACGCACCTGTTGAGGCAGGTGCTTAAGTGCGTGGTTGGAAATACCATCCGCACCCGGAGCCTTTTTGGACTTTTGACTTTAAATGAGAAGCGAGATTTCATCTTTAGAGACTGTGTGAGAGTCTCTGCGGAGAATTTCGTCCTCCACCGCCTGGATGTGAGAGGGATTCGCGGGTTGCGTGCTGGGCGAGTATTGAGACGCAACGCTGTCAGCGAAGCATTCAGCTTTCTCTTCGTCTTCGAAGGCGATAGAGCCATCGGGACGAGTGAGAGGAGGGACGTGCGAGGCGGCGTCTACGCGTAAAGCTCAGGCCATACTATAATACGCTTGGTGGGACGGGAGATATTCGCCATGAGATCGTTTATCTGAGCGTCTCGGAGTTTCGCGAGGCAAGACCTAACTTTACGTTGCAGCTGATACGTAGCTGTTATATAGGCGGGTGTGGGATATTTCTTGGCTCTCCGGAGAGCCACGTTGTTAGCTTTAATAAGATTGCTAACGGCTAGGGGAAGCGTGACAGTTATATGTAATTAATTTTTATTATTCAAATCAGATTATACACTTTGAAATGTAATACATGTAGTTCAGATTTTTATATAGTGCACTTTACTACCTGCAGTAATTTGTACAGAGGAGTTTACTATACATGTTATTCATTACTATTATTTAATAAATTAATATTTATTATACTTTGTTTCATTATGTAAGAAAAGCATTAACAACGAAAGCTTGTACATTTTTCTTCTCCAAATCAATTAAGTATATCAAAACATAAATGAAAAATTGAACATAAAACTTTTTGTGTTAGTCCCTTATTGCTGCACAGATATTTTATCTAGAGTATGTGATGTGTATGTGTTCAGGACATAAAAAATACTAAATACCAAAATAATTTAGTTTGCAAAATCAAAGAATTGTACAAAGATGTTTCAATATAAATCAATTACAGTAGGTAAACATCAGTCAAAGTGACAACTAATAGTATATCTAACACTTGTATGATAATAAGTATAGCAACAAAATTTTACATATAAACCCAAACAGAATTTTATTAATTTTTCACAAAATGTATCTAAGCACTGCAATTCAATCTGAGCCTGCCTCCGTAGTTCATTTTGTTCTGCTCTCTTCTTAGCTATATGTTCTCCCTTCTGCTGCATTTTGAATTTGAAGCATATTTCATTGGCATGGATGACATTTTGGGCAGCTTCCTTACTAGCAGTGGTGAGGCCCTCTTCACCAGGTCTGTAAAAATGCTTTAATCAGTAAACTACACCTTATACTTATTACAAAATGATAATTAAATTGCAAAGAAAAGTTACCTGATACTTCATAATAACATAATATCATAACATAATCAAGTGATCTTGGGCTAATCTAGGGTCCAGCATTGATAAATTTTGGTTGAACTGCAATGATTCACAAATTGGACAAGCTGTAACAAGAAAGGAGGTTCTATATTACTAAAAACTGTTCATGACCCATATTAAATCATATAGAACTACTAAAGTAGTGTGATTATATGAATTGGCATTAAAGATACGCATCTGATCATGGCGATACGGTATATGATAATTTGTTATTATAAACATTACGTCAAAATCATATATAAAAATAAAAATTTGTAGGATTTACTTATTTCCCCGATTTGAGGAGTTAAGGGTTAACCCCATCACCCCAAAAACCCTTATACCGAGATGCAAATTTCTAAGGCAACCCCGATTATAATCGGGGTTGCCTTTGTTGCCTAGGTTGCCTAGGTATACCTAGTTACACTTTTATTAAGGGAAATTGTAAAACCTCTCCTATTGTGGTAGGCATATATTATCACAGGCTCGCACACGCACTTAATGGACAGACTGCCAACACATCTACTCTCGCCCGTGGCTCTCGTATATCTCCGACGTGGTGCGCACGAGACAGTGGTTGTCTGTGTGAGTGAATGAGTGAATGATCTAATGAACGCATACACTACATCCCTTCCTTATCACAATTTTTAAATTAATAAATTGATTGATTAACAAATTGATAAATTACCCCGGCAAACGCGCAGGCGTCACTAAACTTGAGTTTCATCATTGTTTTACTTTTCATTTAAATGCCGTATAATTGTCCTTTGAAAGAAAGCAAGACCTTTTTCTTAATTTGGTCGACTTATATTCTGTATGTACTCTCTTGTAGAATTTAGAATTTCTTTTTACGTCGGTACTTTAAAATAATACTTGCATAATTTATAAATTCTCAATCTGCCGTGTTCAGTTTAATTTTTAGGTTATGTTATTCTGTATGACTGACAATTGATAGCTTTGACTATTAGTTTTTCATCCGCGCCTTTGACATTGCACGAAGATTAGCACATCTCCCTCTTCTTACTCTGGTTCAGCTCCTATCTTCGGGGCTGGTCCCAGTGGGTCCGCTATGGCGAGTCTCAGTTCGATTGGCGATCTTGTTGCGGGCCTGCCATTGGGTGGCGTTCTCTCCATTGCTTTTCTTAATTTTTTATTGACCCTGTTACTACAGCCCTTTCTTGTGATTTTCACCTTTACGCTGATGACTTGAAGGTTTATCACTATTTCACTCTTTCAGATACAGCAACTGCTATTGATGCAGCCAATGAGGATTACAGTCGTATAAGTGACTGGGCTAATCATTTGTTTTATATGTGATTCCTAGCAAGTTACAAGCTATCATAATTGGTAGTCGGCATATGCACGGCTGCATCGATTTTGCCAATTTATCATACTATTTATTTCTCTGACACTGTCAAAAACCTAAGAGTAATTATCGATTCTTATCTTGCGTGGAATGCTTACGTCAGCAAAATTAGTAAGAAAGTGCACTATTCCATCCACCAACTAAAAATTCTTCAAAGTTTCCTGCCCTTCCGGACCAGGATTGCACTGGCTCAAACACTCATTCAACCAATAATCGAATTTGCAGATGTCTGTTACTTGGACATAACTGAAGAGCTATTAAATAACATGAACGATTACAGAATCGGTGTATTCGATTCATCTTTGGTCTTAAGAAGTTTGATCATGTTCTGAATAAAGCGGACCACTGCTATGGCTTCCTATTCGGTACCGTAGAGATTCTCGTATCTTATCCCAGCTATTTAACGTACTGTTTAACTCATCTTCCTCTCATTACCAAATTAAGGGTTTTCCTTCACGCACACCCATAATGCTCATTGCAGAAGGAATAAACGCACTCTTTTTAAAATAAATCCGCATAAAACTGACCTATTCTCTTATATTTTTCTTATAAAACTGATCTTATTTCTTTGAAGCATTTGTAAAAGTCAAGTATACTGTGTATTTATTAGTTTGCATATACCATGGATATTCTATTTGTAGGCAGTTAGGTACTTCATATTTATATCCATACAATTTGTAAGCATATTAGCACTTGTTTACAGCATTTATTCTATGTACAACAAAATACAATTTAGTTCACACCAAATCCGACACCAATCACACTCTCCAGTCTTAGCTCTGGAAGCTGGAAGAGACCTCCTTCAGAAACAACTGTGTGGGCATCAATTTTTAAATAATATAATAAAGGGTTTCCATAACTTACCAATTTAATGGCAGCAACCTATCAATTTAATGGCAGCAACCTACCAATTTAATGGCAGCAACCTACCAATTTAATGGCAGCAACCTACCAATTTAATGGCAGCAACCTACCAATTTAATGGCAGCAACCTACCAATTTAATGGCAGCAACCTACCAATTTAATGGCAGCAACCTACCAATTTAATGGCAGCAACCTACCAATTTAATGGCAGCAACCTACCAATTTAATGGCAGCAACCTACCAATTTAATGGCAGCAACCTACCAATTTAATGGCAGCAACCTACCAATTTAATGGCAGCAACCTACCAATTTAATGGCAGCAACCTACCAATTTAATGGCAGCAACCTAACAATTTAATGGCAGCAACCTATCAATTTAATGGCAGCAACCTACCAATTTAATGGCAGCAACCTACCAATTTAATGGCAGCAACCTACCAATTTAATGGCAGCAACCTACCAATTTAATGGCAGCAACCTACCAATTTAATGGCAGCAACCTACCAATTTAATGGCAGCAACCTACCAATTTAATGGCAGCAACCTATCAATTTAATGGCAGCAACCTACCAATTTAATGGCAGCAACCTACCAATTTAATGGCAGCAACCTACCAATTTAATGGCAGCAACCTACCAATTTAATGGCAGCAACCTACCAATTTAATGGCAGCAACCTACCAATTTAATGGCAGCAACCTACCAATTTAATGGCAGCAACCTACCAATTTAATGGCAGCAACCTACCAATTTAATGGCAGCAACCTACCAATTTAATGGCAGCAACCTACCAATTTAATGGCAGCATAATATAACGCATCACATTGCAACTTAAGGCACCAACGACAAGGTCCATATCCTGCTCCAGACCCATCATGCAACAGATATGGCGCCAAGTGAGCACATCGCACAGCAGTTCCAAAGCGCATCATACCGCGCCCAAAGGCGCAAATTGCAGCGCCTGCACCCCTGACTTACCACTCCGCCTAAACTGTCGTTTGAACGGTTGAGCGAACGATTAGACTCCGCTCATTCCCACGCACGTTTCGCCTCTGCAGCAGCAATGCTGAGAACATCACTGGCGTGGACAGCCTTTAAGTGACAACTGCAAAACATAAAATAATTACAAGTACCAAATACTTCTTTCAACCATCCGCCACATTTGCACTAAGGGGGATCCCAACCCCACTGCAAAATCGTTTATGTTTTCTAAGCAAATCTACTCGCCATATTCATTTCATGAGCATTCCAGCAAAACTGTGCAAATAAAATATGGTTACAGTAGCTTTGATAAAACTGATCAAGACCATAGTTGGTACAACAAGCATTTTAGTCAACCTACGCATTATAGTTGTAAAATCACTTCCCCTGCCACAACAAAACATGTTTAGTAAAACAATGTAAACTAGATATTGAGTTTTCACAAAAACACCACCACCACCCGCTTACTTCAAGTTTTCTGTTCTAACTGACAAAATCACCTTTCTAATTACTAAGTGGTCCAGAGTGAGTTTTATATACATTATTTATGGTTCTCTTGTTTCAGTAAGGAACACAGTTTAAGGATCAATTGGCAATACAAAACTTTTGTTTGGATAAAAATATTGTAACACAGTCATGTAAAAAACTCTTAAATTCTTGGCTTAAAACTTTAGATTATGTACAAACTGAGGATTTGTTTACCATAATAAAATAGTTTGGCAAATATGATTAAAACTTGTATAAGATTAATGTAATTTTTTATTTTTATCTTTAAGTAGTAAGTAACGCATGAAAATAAATGCAATGGTAACCACGGGTAGGGACTTGCATCTAAGACACAGGCTCAGCCTAGTTTAGATGCAAGTGACACTAAGTCTTTAAGACCTTTTAAATCTTTATGTTCATTACATAGTTGTTAAGTTTTTACTGAGTGTGAAATAAATAAATTTTATTATTATTATTATATTACTGGTTTAATATTGTATTTTTTTTAAATCAAATATTTTGGCCGGGACTACAGATGCAGCATACAATAGTTTGCCATGAAAACCAAACATTGCCACAGAGCCAAACAACGAGAATTATACATACAATAATTTGTTAAAACCCCAAAAGGCACAAAAACATGATGCACTTTTCTTATAAGAATTTTATAAGTGAAATATTATTTTAGATCAACATTATACAAATACACGTGTTACCCTTTAACAGTAAACACCTCATTATTGAATTTTAAATAAAACTCAGATAGCTGCTTAAAATGTATACTATTCCCCTTTGTTGGTAATCAGAACATAATTTATATGAATCTAGTTATTCTTAGTTCTGATGAGTTTTATTTTCATATTGATTACAAAAGTTAAATACGCATTGTAAGACATTGATTTTGGCTAACGTGTCATTAGGGTGCACGCAAATCAAATTTAAAAAAGCAAATTGTGTCTAAATGTTGATTATCAGATGATAATGAATTTAGAATAATTAAAGTAATTTGATATTAATGTACCCCGTAGTAATAACTTTTGTTTTTATAACAAGGGAGCTAATTAAGACATCGTAACTTTCATAAGTTAAACCTTGGGTAAATTCCACAATAACAAACATTGAACTTTCTACGGAAGCCTCCTCTAAAATTTAAGAAGAAAATAATAAGAACCTATAATGCCATAAAGGTTCATTTTATCATCCTTCTAGATAATCCAGAGGTTTAAGAGTCGATTTTGTTTCCTTTTGGAAATGTTGGGCGTAATAGTGATTATTGCTTCTCGTTCGTAGCCATAAGACGCACTACAGGTATTAACTACCACTTAAAGTAGCAATTCACACTCACACTGTAGCTTAGAGTGGTACAAGGTGCTCAACTTTAACCCTGTAGATAGTATTAATTGAAAATTTTGAACCCATAGTGCATTTTATAGACTTTATTTATATTGATCATTCCCAAACAGTAAGAAGCTGCAATTATCACTTATGTGCTAGTTGGGAACCTACCGTAAAAAAATAATTTAAAACACTTGTTAAAATTATCAAAGATCTACACACAACACTAGCACAAATGGTCCTCAGATGAACGTAAGGACCTTGCATATTGAATCGATAATATCGAATCATCAGGATATAGTGTAGAGATAGATACACCCACGTTATGTATAAACAACGAACAATTATTATACGACAAAAATAAAAATAATAATACAACCGTAAACGACTTCAGCAACAACTACCACAAAATGATCTTCACAACTTAATAATACTGAAATTTACTATGATATTTCAAAGTAAGTAGTAAAGTAAGTAAGTAGAAATTAATTTATTGGTATTCTTAATATTCCTTGCATAATCTATATTTTATACGCACATTCTTATTGGGGAACATGTAACCGTGGTTCTACGCTTGATTGATTACATAAATTATCATTCAATAATAGAAGAAACGTCAAGTGAGACACTTGGCTATGGTCTATGCGAAGTTGGTAGCACTAACAGGTAGCAGGCAACATTGTTACATTTTCTTACGGTTGGCAGTATTCTATAAGGTAACCAATCAGAGCTCTGGATTTTATTTTGTTTTCAATTCAAAGCAAAAGAATAACAATAAACAGTTAATAGTGGTCGGGAGACTCCGCCATTTTCGATCCTCCCCGACGAACACGTGACATCAAATAATATGAATCTCACATAGTGGGAAATAATTTAAATTTATAGGGAATAATAAATCAATATTTGCACTTAACATCAAAAATTCCATTTCGGCCATTTAATGACGTTATAAACATACATAAATATTATTATCTTGAAGTAACCTGACTGGGAAAAATTGCATGACAAATAACTACAAAACTATAATGCGTAAGCATAATCAAGGTTTTAGTCAACCTATTTCTATTTCTAAATTGATACGGGTGCCCGACTATTGTATATGTAACCCAAACAATGGGTATCAATTCATATCGTGTTATTTTTACTTATCTTTCCCCCCCCCCCCCCTTTTTACATACAAAATCAACAGCTTACCTTTTTGCTCGTCGCCACTTGTAAAACCTCTCCTATTGTGGTAGGCATATATTATCACAGGCTCGCACACGCACTTAATGGACAGACTGCCAACACATCTACTCTCGCCCGTGGCTCTCGTATATCTCCGACGTGGTGCGCACGAGACAGTGGTTGTCTGTGTGAGTGAATGAGTGAATGATCTAATGAACGCATACACTACAGAAATACATACAAGTTCACAAATCTTTAGGGTCTTAACTATGCTGTTGGCATCGGCCGATAGTTTATTTAGACCTCCGTGCCTTAAAATCAGTAAATTACTAAACTGAAGTAGTTAAAAATCTATCTTTGGATGCTAAAAAGCAAGTGTATTGTTTTCATGAAAATTTTAAGATTCGTAAGCAGCCTCCAAAAGTACCACATGCATGCAATGTTACATAATGAAAGTTATAACTTACTGCTCCATAAGTCACCAATAAATGGGACCGAATGTCTTCATTTTGAAAAGAGTAAATAAAATTCTATAATTTCAGACACAACGAACTCGTTTGACAAAAACAAAAACAACCATCGAATCCTAGCAGTTTTAATAGACAGTAGTATCTATTAAGAAATCTTCTTGATGTTCTTTTAAACACAGTCGGGTATGCTCCTGACGTATGCGTAAAGCCAACATTATAAAATTATTTTACGATATTAATTGTCGTATTTTTCGAGCAAACGCAGATCGTAAAAGTTATACTCTTGTAACTCGTACTCGCAAATCTTCGACGCTCGACCACTTTTAAAGTTTGTACGATGAACGTGATGGTTACGCATTCGATGAAACTCAGAATCAGCACACGGAACACAACTACATAAACGTGGTTATTATTGCGGTCAAAATAGTAAGTGGCTGTAGTCCCGTCCCAGATGAGATATTAACAAAGAAGTTCTACAAATGTGTTGGATGTGGGTTTGATAGAAAGCAACTATTTATCCTTCTCTTTAACTCGATCACCAATCTTTTCTTTGTTGTTAGTTGTCTTCCAGCGTTTAAAAGATGACTTTTGTATAGTCGAGTTTAAGTTTATTTAGGGTTTTATTGCAGACTTGTTTGTATCGTGTATAAGACATTTTGAGTATAATGTATTAGAATTATTTTTTAGCTTTTTGTAGAGGCCGCATGCAACATAATAATAAAGAAGTGATCCATAGCTTGATGGTTTTTTGTGGTTTAGAGGCAAATTTTACCTGGGATTTGCTTAACTCGTTCACTTATTAATATATATATATATATATATATATATATATATATATATATATATATATATATTTAATTTATTCGTGGAGATCTCTGTAAAAATATATACATCATTCACTTCATATACTTCATAACTTTTTACGAAAAATCATCGTTTGATTTGTATAGCACCTTTTTTATTATCGAGCCGTTTTAATTATTTTTTGGAAATACCTTTTTCACTTTAAGGTCGAGGAAAAGCATTAAAGTATCATGGTCCGTTAAAACGAATGGGCGATGAATGTTCTAGCCAGTGGCGATGTTCTGAACATAAAATGAGCCAGAGAGCTTTTAGTTTTTGTTGGCAGTGTGTGATCTCATGATATACCTATGTGATGCTAGAATAATAAGGCAAGTAATTTTGTTTATATCTCTGGAATTATCTCTTACATTATAAATATTATCTTATATTATACATATTATCTTGTATTATATATTAAAATTATTATTATTTATTATCACAAAAAATTGAACAAGAAAGCAGTGTCATTTAAGACTATACATTTTATGATTTTATCGTACATTGAACTTCAACATCTGACTTCTGCCATGGCTTCTTTCATACATATACATAGGTACCTCAATCATTTTGTAAAAATGGATGTTAAAAAATGCATAAAAATGACACTCAAAACAAGTGCCAGATATTTTTTTTGTTTCCCTCCTAGGGGAGGGCAGGAGGAACTAAAAATGCTCTTATGCATACCCCGCGCGCGCGATCGAGGTTATGTGGGACTCGCTCCGAGCCTACCAGAGCCTCTACCCACTTAAGAACCCCCTGAATGACTATGACAATCTTTTGCCTTACAGCTTTCATCTGAAGCGACGGCCAGTTGCAGAAAAAGGCCGCGCAAGTGGGGCCCTGAAGGGGTCACCCGCTGGTATTTACATAGCACTAAAGGTGCTCAAAGCACTGAAAGTGAATTCATAGCACTGAAGGTGTTCAAAATTGAAAGGAGAAATTAAATTAATTCGGATTAATATAAGAATTAGAATTTGCGGCCAGAAGCGCTTCAAGGTCGTTTGACAGCAGGGTGCCACGCTTGCCACGTACGTACGCTTCGTATTCCTAGGCCTAGCGACTTTGAACTTCAAATCAAGGACAGGGGTAGTATACGAGTTTGAAACTCGAACTAAGGGATTGGGGGGTTTTGAGGTGCTGTTGCACTGTAAGTAGTTTAAGATCTCTGTGCAGGGCCGCGTTACGCACGTACCAAGGTGCGTTTGTGGCCCCGCGGCAGAAGAGATTTTGAACTACCTGCAGTTTGTGCAGGACCAAGGGTTTGGCGTGGGCAAATATTGGCGAGGCATATGTCATGACGGGTCTAACGCAGGTCTTATAAAGCGTTCGTTTGTTTCTGAAAGACATTTTACTTTTTCTACCTAACATACTATATAGCAGCCTGTGTAAAAACGGGCGAGTTTCGTTACTCTATCGACGTGTGGCTTGAAAGAAAGCGTCTGGTCTAAGGTGACGCCTAAGTATTTGGTAGTGCGCTTCCAGGGGATGGGAATACCCCATGGTGATTGTCGGCGACACGACGGTGTTTGCAGTCGAAGTAAACCGCAGAACTCTTGTCTGGGTTCACATCGATGCGCCATTTTTGAAACCATGCACCGAGGGCGTTTACGAGACCCGAGACACTGAGGTCTTTGGTGTAAAGTGCGGTGTAATCGGCAAAGAGGGCGAGTTCGACGCTTTTCGGCGGAATGGGAATGTCGTTTGTGTACATGGTGTACAATAGAGGCGCGAAGACTGAGCCTTGAGGGACTCCAGCCTTTATACTCCAGACTAGGCGATCCGGAAAGCCTATTTATAAACATTTATAAACGAGACCGCTGTGCCAGACTTTATCGAAAGCCTTGGCTACGTCAAAGAAAACTGCGACCGTTTTATTATATTCGGAATATTCAGAGGATTACCCGGCTTGGAAATGCCTATGACTGTCTCTTCTTTCCAGGCCTTTGGAAAGTAGCTAAGTTCCAAGCATGCATTGAAGATGATAGCTAGCAAAGTGCTTGCACCTGTTGAGGCATTTTTGATGTCTAATGAGAAGAGAGATTTCGTCATAAGACACTGTGACGGGGTCGGTGGTGATGGCGAGAGAGTCCCTGCGAAGGACTTCGTCGTCTACCGCCTGGATGTGGGAGGCATCCGCGGGTTGAGTGCTGGGCGAACATTGTGCGGCAACGCTATCAGCGAAGCATTCGGCTTTCTCTTCGTTTTCAAAGGCGGTAGTGCCGTCGGGTACGCTACGCGTAAGGCTTGGGCCTATAATACGCTTGGTGACACGGGGAGATATTCTCCATGAGATCGTTCATTTGAGCGTCTCAGGATTCCGCGAGGCAAGACCTAACTTTTCGTTTAAGCTGATTTGCAGCTAATCTATAGGCGGGCGTGGGATAGAGCTTGGCTCTCTGGAGAGCCGCGTTCTTAGCTTTAATAAGATTGCTAGTGGCTAAGGGGAGCGTGGGTTTGCCTTGCTTAGCAACCTTTTCGTTATCACTGATGGCTGAGTTGATAGCATCAGTGAGGTAATCGACTAATGAGTCTATTTTGTCCGGCTATCTAGAGAGTCGGGTGAGATCGCGAGCGGAGAGTTCGGGACCTCTAAGGCTGAAACTAACGTGTTTTGAAAGCCTTTCCAGTTGGTAAAGAACTTAGGAGACGTAATGATGTCGTTAGACGTTCCTAGTACGAGGGAGACAGGGCGATAATCGGAGCCTTGGTCATCGAGCGGTTCGATAGACCTGAGATCAATGTTGATACGCTTTACTATCACAAAATCGAGGACGTCAGGAGAGTGGTTCGGATTGACGGGATAATGAGTGGGAATGACGGGAGAGATGACATCGAAGTCGATTGACTCAGTGATGTTAAGGAGCGCTGGTGTTCAGTCAGTATGCGTGAAGTTAAAATCCGCGAACAAAATGACCGAATGGCCGAGAGCGAGAATGGCCCCAAAGTCGCTACGGATAGGTCTGGTGCCACTAGGTATATTAGATTGAAGCTATGATGACGGTCGAATGACCTGTCATAGCCAACCTACACACAGTGGCTTCCATGTTGAGGAGAGGAGGGGTAGGGGGAGCAATGGAAACCTCTTTTGTAGTAAATAGCTGTGTCGCCGTGACCGTCGGCGTTGGGCCTATCGTTACGAGTAAACGCGTATTTAGGAATAGCGAATGCCCTGGAGCGAGATGGAGTAAGTCACGTCTCTTGGAGGAGCAGTAAGTCTCGTTGGCACGTTGTTCTGAAGGAACAGTTTGAGCCCAGGACAGTTAGAATTAAGGCTACGAGCGTTAAATGAAACAAGGGATAAGCCCTTCGGTTTGATACGACCGGACGCGGTATTTAAAGGTCTAATCATTGTATGAACTAAATAATTTAAACTATTTATAGAATTAATACAAAATTATAACGAACTAAGAAGCGAGTGATGCTCGGCTTACGCGAAGAGACGCTCTTGAGGAAAGCGGGCGATTTCCCTGATGTCGACGTTTTGAATAACGTCGAACACAGTCTTCATATCTTCAGCCAACGACGACTGATGTGAAGACGATGGAGAGGGGCGCGGGCCTACGGGATCTACGGGAGCTGGGATAGGACGGGAAGGTAGAGCGGCCGGACGCTGTCTTCAGTTTTCAACTGGAGACGGCTTCGGCTGCTCGGGCTTTGCTTTGGGGACGTGGATTTGGGAGTGCGAGTGCACTCATTCGTGATATGGGGATCTAGGCACTTAACGCACCTGGGAGGGGCTGAGCCGCTGCGTGACCGTAAAGCTGGCAACGGTGGCATTGCCCTGGGTGGCCGCGAAGGTGAGGAGGCTCGACGGAGATATTCGAGAGTCCACAGATTGTGCGAGCCTCTCTGAAGATCTCCCCCGATTTTGGAGTGTTGGAGAGGACTACTAACGCGAGTGGAAAACGTCTACCGCGATTTGAGTGCATCTTATGCACAGCTTTAGCCGGGAAGCGCTGGGACTTGAGGTCTTCCAGGATGTTCTCGTTCGCTAACTCGAACGGGACACCCCGTAAGACCACGTGGATCTTACGCTCCTCCGGGAGGATGCAAGTATGATACGCGATGGGATCGGGTGTTGAAGACACCGAGGTTTGCTTTGTGCGCTTCTAAGAGTGCTTAGATGAGACTAACGTAAACGCGGGCTCAGGAGAGCCAGTAAAGGTAGCGGCGACCGACAAAGCTTCGAACGCGGAGTCTGAATCGCTCCCGGGAGCGGTACGCTTTCGATGCGATGTGCGCGAGGACGTGTCCGACACACAGTCCATGTCGGAGAGCACGGGAGACGCGAGAGAGCTAAAGACCGGTAGGGTCTGGGCGTTGGTGACCTGAGGGGCCGGGATTGGGGCCTGCGAGCCGAGAGGGCGGCCTGAGGGGCCGAGGAAGCATTGAAAGTAATTAAGGCCATTGGTATGACCTCGCCTTTGAAGGGGACACCCGACGCGGTGAGTGCCTGGGCGAAAGCTTTCGCAAAGTTTAATAAACTCTGCGAATCTATTATGGAGGGGTTGGGACTAATTAAATAAATATATAAATAGATAAAGGAAGCCAAGAATCCCTAACAATCTAGCAAACCCTACTGGCTAACCTCCCTACCAGCGGTAGGGGGTTGGGGAAAACAAATTAAAACTAACCGTAGTTCGCCGAAGGCCGCTACCTAGAATCCTAAAAAGGGTACGTAGGTAAAGAGTTGACCGCGTTAGGGTCAACCTTTACCGACAAAAAGGGCAAATGTACACGGAAAAATACAAATATGATAAAGATAAATATGAAAATAGAAGAGTTAATAAATAAATTAGTAGAAAGGAAATAATATATAAAATAAAAGGACTGGATCTGTACAAGTTAGTTGTCACCATTGGGTATCCTTTGTACTAAAACCAGAATACTTTACGCTGGGCACACTCAGCACTCAGCACAAGCACAACACAGCACTTTTAAAACTAAGAGACTTAGTCGCATAGTAAAAAATCACTTTGAGAGCGCTCGGAGGGAGTAAAATTACAAGAAAATTACCATTATATGTTGATATTTTTTTCATCTGTTTCATAATGCGTTTCTCAGTTGAGAGAATTATTTAAAAAATATTTTTTATAGTAAGATGATTATAATGTATGAATCAACGTTTTGATAATGGGTGTAAAATTATTTCAGTTGTATATGATGCGAAATTTAATATTAGCACTTATTGATCTGATGCTGATTAGCACTTGATTGAAAAAATTAAATTTCATTCTGTTTTATTGTATTAGGGTTCGTTTTATCTTTGAGGTTTTTTGGAAGCTCATTCATTAGTTGAGGAAAAATTTGACAAATAGCTGTCGAACGAATCTCGGAAGTTGGAGATTCCGTATTAGATCCAGCTGGTGGTCTGTAATGTGCCATTGATTAATATCTACTATTAGAGGGTTGATGGCTTATGCCTTCCCGATTGTTAATGATTGATTCTATAAATATGTACTATTGAATAGAAGAGCGCTGCAAAAAAAAACCCTACCTAAAATTTATTAATAAAATTTATTAACATATTTCTAAAGCCATAATACAAAATATAATAATATTCAAAAGCTTTCAGATCATGTCCCTAAGGAATCCACATAAGATCCTTTCATCTAGCAATGTCACAAGCCATTTCGTTCCATTAAATTATCAAATTTACATTTAGTGATGTCTGTCGGGATTCGAACTGAAGGCTTTCATTTCCGTGAACTAACGACTTGTCTTACATTTCCCGGGAGGACAAATTGCCTATTATTTTAATGTCAATGATGTCACACTTTTTGATTATCTGTTGTTGTATTTCTGAGTACTTTTTGATGAATGTTTCTTTGGTTTCTTGGTAGGTAAAGAGGATTAATTTATTGTGAATCTAGACAATATTTTATTTTTTGAGGTAATGTGAATTTCATAAGGCGTTGGGTTGAAGTTACTTGGAATACTAAAGCCTGCCAATATTGAATCATAAAAAACCTCCAGTACATTTCTATTTAGAGAAACATTGGTTCTGAATGACAATGAGAAAGACAGTACGACTCAATACAGAAATATTATTATCGAAGATTTTTGACTTTCACCGTTCACAATATTTACGATTTGAATTTATAATACGAACCTTTAACTTTGTGAGTAACTTTTTCCCATATGATTATATGACCATATGGCATCAGCTCGTTATTAAAACTCTTCGTTTTAGTTTATTTTACACACTTAAATTATCATGCAGATCTTCAGAAATGAAAACGTTGAAAATAAAAATTATAACATACTCCGTTTCACTTTGGTACGAGCTGGTTAACAAATTCCCATGTTTGCATCCATGCAAAATTATTTCCATAAATTCTGAAATTTTACATTGGCGCCCGGAAAATTAGCGTCGAATTCAAATTTGTGGTCTGTGGTTATAGACCACGTCATTTGCAACGAGGACGGAACCTTTCTATTTATGTGGTTCTATCTACCGCTTATTGAACCCTGATTACGGAAGCCGCTTTGTTTGCGCGTTGATTTTAAATTCACAAATAAACAAATTTCAATTTAATAATTGCGGTTATTAGCTCATTTTATTGCATTTCTAACTGATTGTGATTAGAAAATTAATGCAAATTGATGAACTATTATAGATTTTAATTGATGAATAAATGGTAATGTATTCACGATGTAAATTATGGTAGGTGTATGTAAATTTAATTTGATTAGTTGAACTGTTAGCTTTTAGGTGGAAAGTGTGGTGCATAAAATCCAATTTATTCCATGTTCTGTTTAACAAGTAATTTTTTTTAGTGGAAATTAAACTCACGGTTTTTCATCTCACCTCATGGAAAGCATGAGATAAAGACGAGGTTGTTTTTCAAATAGTTTACTTATCATTTTGTAAAATGTGTTTATAATACTGTTATCTAGTTTAAACTACCACAGCCGTTGTTACGGGATGTCAAGTTAATAAATATCTTGATTAACTATTTAACAAAATATACCTGATCAACCCTATAAACATTAAAATACTAAGAACTAACTAGAAATTTATGTATTTAAACATGCTGAACAGAATGATATCCACAAAGTTTTGTTTTATAGAAAAATGGCACTCGTTACTGAAATAGATTTTCATGTTTTTCCTTAACTTACGAAAAAAATACAATATTCTAAAATATGTTACAAAACGAAGTTGTTTGTTGTGCAGTGCTACAGAAATACCGAATTTGAATGTTTATTTGAGTCAAAGGTTCTTGGAAGATGCTGTGATCAAGACCAGCTATTCTATTGTGAGCGATATTTTTGATCTTTCTATGTTGATCTTTGATGTAGTTTATACCCTTTATATATTTTGTTTGATATTGCACCAAAAGTTTTATATAAATTGACCTATAAATATTTTTGTTATATTTCGACAGCTATAAGAACAGGCAAGGCAAATGTATATTATAATAATATTTGTTCGTTCGTTTGATTAAAAAAAAGGAAAATCTTAATTTTTTTTCTCACTATTGTAGGTATATCGCCGAGTGGATGCCATTTAAAACTGAAGCTTTAAGACATAAAAATCATTTTGTACCCTGTCAAGTCCATTTAGAACTTGGCTACATGAATAACTTTGTCGCTTAAAAAGATTCTGTGCTTTTCCAAATCGCTTACCATAAAACGGTAATTTGACCGTTTCTCCAATTCAAAGTGGTTTTATAGTCATAGTTGAGATTGGATTTAAAAATGTACCTACCTAACCAACGAAGAAGATTTAAATTTTTAAACTAGATTAGCAGTAAAGCAAAGTCTTGGTGTAAAAGAAAACTAAATGTTTTTTTTCATAGTAGTATAAATAAGATGAAAAAAAAATACAGTTGGTAAAAAAATACCATTTAAACTAAAACATGTGCCAAAACTATTATGAATTGAAAAAGTTATGAGTAGTCGAAATTCTATGGATCAAAAAATATAAAATTATTACAGCGGTTGGCCGAGCAAAATGTAACACCGGCCATTTTTGTCTGGTTTTAAGCAGCTATCTACTTGTTATTTAATAGACATATCAACAACTATAATATTTCTTTATAATCTGGGTTCCGTATAGCAAGACTGCAATTATATTTTAAATAAGCAAATTTTTGATATGACTCTTTGAATATGACTAATTATGATTTATTTCGCATCTCATCTCAAATAATGCATAATTTCAACGCATTATTTGAAATAAAATGTACTCAAATTAATTATGAACACTTTTCAGGTTAAACAACAATTAAACAAATGAAACTTAACCACAACTGAAATTAATTAAAGAAACCTTTAGAGTTTACTACTGATCTGTAGAAAGATTAAACAACCTATACGCGCGAGCATTCGACTCTAAATTCAAACTAGCGATTACTACTAATATCGATTCATACACAAAATTAAACAGAGAATATTCGTTGTACTATTCAAACAGTTGTTGCAACTCCTTACACTGCACTGGGGGATGCTAGTTTATAGTTTAATCTTCAGCCCAGAAACTTGGGTATAAATTGTACTAGTTATATAAGGCGTACTAAAACTGCGGTGAATATGTATACAGATGCTCTTAATCTTATCAGAACTGATATAGTTGCAAACGGAAATCAATAGTTTGGTAGTGTACGTGTGCTTGACTAGGCAATTTGTTTAGGATGGGGCTACGGAATAGTTAATGTCTTTATTCCTTTCTTAAAAACGGTCATTTATATTTATAAAGACACAGGTTACAAAATGTTATGAAAAAAAGAAATACTTTTAGGGTTTACATAAAAAACGGCCTTTTAAATTTTCATCAGCAGGGATTGTCACTGAAGACACTCAAAGACACAACAATCGAAGATGTCCCCGGTACCAAGGACTAAAGATCTAGTAAGGTAGGTCCAACTTTGAGCAATAAGTCAATCGTTGAGTTCAACTCACCACCAAGGCATGGGACAGCAAAATACCAATATACCTTGTTGTCCCAAATACCGCAATGCCTAAAGAAGAAGATTCGAATTCGCAGGCGAGTCAAGGTCACCGACATAGTTCGAAGGATAGGCAGGGCGCACAGCGGTGGTGCGATGCTCTGGTCAAAGTCGCCGAAAGGCGTAGTAGGTAGCTGTGGGTCGTACAAAATCAAGTAGTGTGGGATTCGTGTTTATCTGTATGCTAAATAGGAAACCAGTCAGCAGTTTTATATTTAAACATGTAACAATAATATTAGGATATAAAACCGCTTTTTGCCTAGCCGCACTCCTAATGTTGACACCGTCAATAAACGGATCAGAATCTCAGCTCGCGTGCTAAGGCAACTTAATGGACTATTAAGAGCGATGTGTGTCACCTTAAGTAGTTACCTACTCTAAGATATTGTACGAAAAAATTGTCACGGATTTTAGGGTTATTTTACTGCTGCTTTTTTAAAGTAGATACAAAAAATTATATCATTTTATTTGTATGATTCCATACATTTTTTCTTCGGTAACTTGATTTTATTTTTTGACATCCATACCAGCATGGTGACTAGATATTGACTAATATTTTCACTAAATTACATAACATTTACATTAATTTAATAGTATATAAATGAAATATATAAACGTTAAAAAGATTGCGACTTCTATACTTAAGAGAAGTATAGCAATTAGGTAAAAAAGAAACTACAAGAAAACCTTTTTTATGAAATATATTTGGTTGACTGTTAATATTCATATAATCTACGGAATTTCCTGTGCCATTTCGTTTTTTTCTCTCTGTTTTATTGTTATGTTAACTACAATCTCATCCTTAAAATCATTGCATTCGAAATAATAATAATAATAAAACCTCAGACAAACACACTAACTGTATGGCTGTATAAACATACATATATAAATACAAAGAACCATGACCCGAGAACAAACATCAGTGTTCTTCACTCAAATGAATGCCCCGGCCAGGACTCGAATCTGGGACCTTCGGCGTATGAGGTAGGGCTAATTACCACTTCACCACTTGATCGTCGATTTTATTCATCTTTCACATTACATCTTTGTTTTTTACACTACTTTAGTAAAGGTTAAAACTCCTAAATAAATGTCTTCATAAACATTTTCTTTGTGGTATTTTCATATAAACTACCAATAAATAAAAAATATGCCATAACTTTTTGACCATGCCAAAATTATTTTCAAACTTTATCATGTTTTTTTTTTTTGCCGCCGAAGCAACACCCTTACGGGAGGGAGGTGGAAGATGAGTCATGCACACCGCCACAGGCACAAACCGACCTCTGCGGGGGTGATGAGGGACTCACCAGAATGGCACCTACCCACCTAAAAACCACCTTGTTGCCTGTGAAAAATTTTTACCGTTAGCCTTCATCGGAAGCGACCCCCGTTGGGAGGTGGGTGCGCTGGCGGAGACCCACTTACGGGTCGTCCGCCGGATGTGAAAGTTGCACTGAAGGTGCCTAAGGGAAAGGGCTTGACTGAGGGATCAATTCATTGAAATGAACCTACAATGAGTTGAGAAAGGAACTATGAGAGAGAAAGGAAACCAGAGCTTGCAGTCGCTCTGAAGGAGAACGTGAAGCCTTAAGTTTACGGACTAAAACTGAAATTTCCCTAACATCGACATGTTAAATCGCTTCGTTAACGGTACGCATATCGTCTGCTAGCAAGGGTTGTTATGTCAGAATGAATGGGCGAGAAGCCGGGGTGGGATTTGGACGTGCAGCGGGGCGCAGTCCCCAGTTTTCTGAAGCAGGCTTGGGCTGCGTAAGCTTTGCAACTGGAGGTGCCCGGCTAAGACGCGACGGAAAGTTAGCCGGAGTAAGGGGCGGGGCATGTTTGGGTGCCGCCCTCTTATAGTTTGAACGGATGCATCGGGTTGCACGAGGGCAGCCCCTGTATTTTCGAGTTTCAGGAGTGCGATTGCACTCCTTGGTGGAATGGGGTACCAGGCATTCAACGCACCTGGGTGGGGCGGCGCAGTTGGCCGCCGCATGCCCGTACTACTGGCACCGGTAGCACAGGCCGGGGTGACCTGGGGGGATAAGATGCCTCGATTGATATCCCAGAGAGGCCCCATATGGTGCTAATCTCTTTGAAATTCTCCCTGGATTTGGGGACGTTGGCGAGCATCACCAAAGCGAGAGGGTGACGCCTTCCGTACTTGCTGTGCATTTTATGCACCGCGAGTGCCAGGAAGCCTTGGGACTGCAGATCCTCTAGGATAGCCTCGTTCGATAATTCGAACGGGACTCCCCTGAGCTTAGTTAGGGCTCGGAAATAGTCTAATGACGAGACGGTAATTTTGATGGATTCACCCAAGTTGGCCGCTCGGGTATAATGGATCTTGTGCTCTTTGCACAATGTTGAAACCTCGGATCATTTTCCCTTTTCCCAAATGAATATGGGTGGTGGGACCTTTGGCTAATCATCAGTGCAGGCCGGCATCAGTGGGGCCGGGGAGGGGGTTGAAGACACCGGGGCAGCTGGCGTTGTAGACGCCGCGGAGGGTGTTAAAGACACCGGGGCGGGCGTTGAGGACGCCAGCGTTTGTTTCGAGCGCTTCTTAGAGCGCTTCTTGACAATGGTAAAGGAGGGTGGCTCTGAACCAGTAAAGGTTGCGTCCGAGGATGAGTCGGTCGCTGGTGCGCTCTTGGGAGCAGTGCGCTTGCGACGTGAAATGGCATCTGATTCACATTCGATGTCACTGGAGGTGGGGGACGCGGCAAAGCCTAGGACCAGCGGGGCCTGCGGAGCCTGAGAGGCCTAAGGTTCCTCGTTAGGGAAGGTTTTGATTAGGGAGACAAGGATGTCCAATACGTCCTTGGGAACAGAAGTCCCTTAAATCAAAATGGACTCGAAGAATTTTATAAGGTGCGTTGAAGACTGCGCGTCTACAATAGGGACGACAGATAGGCTATTACGTAGGGGTTGGGGAGGGAAAATAATATATAAATATATATACTATGAACCTAACAACGAAGACTAACTTCCTAAACCTCCCTACCCGCGGTAGGGGGATTGGGGACGACGCGGAGAGGTGCCCCTGATTCAGGCAGCACTATTCCGTCACCCTGGGAAAGGTCCAGTGCACTGGGATCGGGACTTACGGTTTCTTACGACCTGAAGGGCCAATAATATTCCTAGAACGTAGTCCTGGAACGCAGAGCTTGCCGGGGCAGCGAAGATGAAGATCGGCGACGACGAGCTGCAGGCGACGATGTTGAAAAGACGGTCCTATGACTATAGGAAGCTACGGTACTACACTATACGTCGTGAAAACGACGGTATGAAATTGGGGGTGCTAAACTAGTGCAGGGACTCGAAAGCGGAAGAGCGACAGCGATCGACGTGCGAACGAGTCCGCACGCAAACCGAGTCTCACTTTATCATGCTTACTTTTTCTTATTCTTATAAACGACCTGCCAAAATCTCTTACAACATTCTCGCTCCGATCGCCGCCCAGTACGGACGTGCAAGACCCGTTCTCCGTTGATCGGTCCCTTCACGATATTCCGTGGCGCTCAGTCTACTGACGTCACAGTTTAGCGTGTTGGTTCCGTGCTACGGTTTTCAAGGTTTTTCCACTCCCTCTGAGTGCTATCGAAGTGTGATTTTTCTTTGTGACTAAGCCCCTTAGTCTTCAAAGTGCTGTGCTAAGTTGTGTTGTGCTTGTGCTGAGTGCTGTGTAGTGCCCAGCGTAAGTAGTCTGGTCTCAGTACAAAGGATACTTAACGGTGACAACGAATTTGTACTGAACCAGTCCTTTTATTTTTATTCTCTTCTCTATTTTATTTATTTTTCTCCTATTTTATTTTTATTTTTATCATATCTGTGTGTTTTCGTGTGTATTTGTCCTTTCTGTTGGTAAAGGTTGACCCTAACGCGGTCAACTCTTTACCTGCGTACCCTTTTTTAGGTTTTTAGGTAGCGGCCTTTGGCGTACTACGGTTAGTTTTAAGTTATTTTTCCCAGCCCATCTACCGCTGTTAGGGAGGTTAGCCGCTAGGGTTCGCTAGGCTTGTAGGAACTAGGCATCTTTGATATACTTATTTATACATATAATTGTCCCAACCCTCCCTAATGGATTCGCTACGCGTTATTAACTTCGCGAACGCGTTCACCCAGGCACTTGCTGCGGCAGGCGCCTCCATTCCGAAAGACATCCTAACGCAGGCCTTGCAGGCATCAATCGCGTCCCCGGCCCCTCAGACCCCAACCCCAGCCCCTCAGGCTTTCAACGTCCAGATCCCTCAGAATTATAGCTCTCCCGCGTCTCCCGTTCCATCCGATATGGACTGCGTGTCGGTCTCATCGTCTCAAACGTCGCGCCGTAAGCGTACCGCTCCCGTGAGCGACTCTGAATCCGCGTCTGATGCGTTATCGGACGCCCCCACCTTAACCGGCTCTCCTGAGCCTCCTTTTCAATTAGTTGCCAAACGCTCTAAAAAGCGTTCGAAGAAAGCCGTGGTGTCTTCAACACCCGAGCTAACCCCAGTGTCTTCTACACACGCCCCCGCACCGCTCGTGTCACTCGAAGTGACCGCGTTTCCGTCGGTCCCGTAGAAGCCAGCGACGCGCTGCGGTCCCGTCCCACCGAAGCCTCAGCTCCCTCCACCCGTCTTCCTCCGCGAAAAAGCACGCTGGACCGCGGTTTCTAACTTGTGCAAAGAGCACAAAATCAATTATGTCAAGGCAAATAACGCAGGCGATACTATTAAAATCCAAGTCGCGACTATCGACGACTTCCACGCGATCACGCGTTTACTCTCGCGTTCCATACTTACGCCCTCCCGAAGGAGCGTAAGATCCGCGCAGTATTACGGGGCGTCCCGTTCGAGCTCGCGAACGATGATATCCTCGAGGTCCCAGGGTTTCCCAGCTGAAGCAGTGCACAAGATGCACTCAAACCGCGGTAGGTGTTTTCCGTTAGCTTTAGTTATTTTGTCTAATACTCCCAACTCGAGGGAGATCTTCACAGAGGCTCGCAAAATCTGCAGACTCTCGAATATCTCCGTCGAGCGTCCCAACACCCGTGGTCACCTTAGGCAGTGCCACCGCTGCCAGCTCTACGGCCACGCATCGGCTAACTGCTCAGCTCCTCCCAGGTGCGTTAAGTGCCTGGATCCTCATATAACAAAGGAGTGCACTCACACTCCCGAATCAACTTCCCCCCTGCCTGTGTGCTGTGCGGCCAGCCTGGCCACACAGCTAACTACAGGGATAGCCCGCGCGCTCCGCGCTCCTTAGGCAAGAGGGCTGCGCCTAAACCGGCGCCGCCAATCACTTCTGCCAACTTCCCGCCGCTGCGCAACCGGGGTCCCCCGGAAGCAAAGCCCGTGCAGCTGACGCCTACTCCGGCTGGAGTCCTGTCCTGGAGACAGCGTCCGGCCGCTCCACCTGCACCTTCTCGTGCTATCCCAGCTCCCGTAGCTCCCGTAGGCCCGCGTCGCGCTCCGTCGTCTTCACCTCAGTCGTCGTTGGCTGAGGACATGAAGACCGTGTTCGACATTATTCGAAACGTCGACATTAGGGAAATCTCCGTACTCGCACGCAAACTGCGAGCCGGCCGCTCTCCTAAAGAGCGTTTATTTGCGTTAGCTGAGCATCACTCGCTTCTAAGTTCGTTATAAATTTTTTTTTTTGTATAAATTCGTATATAAGCAAATATAATGTCTAGACCCGCAAATCCCGCGTCCGGTCGTATCAAACGCAAGGGCTTATCCCTATTCCTAAGCTCAAACTGGTCCTTCAGAAGAAAGAGCCAGATTTATTGCTTCTTCAAGACACGTGGCTCACTCCAAACTGCACCAGACGATTCGCTGTTCCCAATTACGTGTTCATTCGTAACGATAGGCCCGACGGTTACGGCGGCACAGCTATTTATCACAAAAGAGGTTTCCACTGCACTCCTCTCCCTACCCCTCCTCTCCTCAACACGGAGGCCACTGTGTGTAGATTGGCTATGACTGGACATCCGACCGTCATCATAGCTTCAGTCTACATACCTAGTGACATCCATCATACCAGACCTATCCTTAGAGGCCATTCTCGCCCTCGGCCATTCAGTCATTATGTTTGGAGATTTTAACTCCAAACATACTGACTGGAAGTGCCTATTGACCAACCAGAGCGGTAGAGAACTCCTTAAAATCACTCAGCAACTTGACGTGGACGTCATCTCTCCCGTCACTCCCACTCACTATCCCGGCAACCCTAACTACTCTCCTGACATCCTCGATTTTGCGATCGTTAAACAAATCAACCTCGATCTCAGGTCTATCGAACCGCTCGATGACCTTGACTCTGATCACCGCCCCGTTTCCCTCGTGCTAGGACCGCCTAACAATCACGTCTTTCCTCCTAAGACCTTTACCAACTGGAAAGGTTTTAAAAATACGTTAGCTTCAGCCTTAGAGGCCCCAAACTCTCTGCTCGCGATCTCGCCCGACCAATTAGATAGCCCGGACAAAATAGATTCATTAGTCGACTCCCTCACTGATGCTATTAACTCAGCCATCAGTGTTAAAGAAAAGGTTGCTAAGCAAAGTATACCCAATCTACCCTTAGCCGTTACTAATCTTATTAAAGCTAAGAACGCGGCTCTCCGGAGAGCCAAGAAATATCCCACGCCCGCCTATAGATCAGCTGCGAATAAACTACAACGTAAAGTTAGGTTTTGCCTTGCGGAATTCCGAGTCGCTCAGTTTAACGATCTCATGGAGAATATCTCCCCGTCCCACCAAGCGTACTATAGTATGGCCCGAGCCTTACGCGTAGACGCCGCCTCTCACATTCTTCCTCTCACTCGTCCCGACGCCACTATTGCCTTTGAAGCCGAAGAGACAGCCGAATGCTTCGCCGACAGCATAGCGGCACAATGTTCGCCCAGCACGCAACCCGCAGATCCCTCCCACATCCAGGCGGAGGAGGACGAAGTTCTCCGCAGAGAATCTCTCCCCATCACCGACGACCCCGTCACAGTCTCTAATGATGAAATCTTGCTTCACATCAAAAGTCAAAAGTCCAGAAAGGCTCCGGGTGTGGATGGTATTTCTAACCACGCACTCAAACACCTGCCTCAACAGGTTCTTACTTTGTTAGCCATCATCTTCAATGCCTGCTTCGACCACAGCTACTTTCCAAAAGCTTGGAAAGAAGCGACAGTTATAGGCATTCCCAAGCCTATATATCCCGGCTAATCACAGACCCATCAGCCTCCTCAAGGCAATGTCTAAACTTCTCGAGAGAGTAATACTCTCTCGAATGCGGAACCATCTGTTTCCAACGGACGGCGATCTTCTCATAATTCCCCATCAGTTCGGCTTTCGCGTTTATAACTCCTGCCCTCAGCAAGTCTATCGAATCGTCGAGTACATACTTGACGGCTTCTATCCGAAACGAAAGAACACGATCGCAGTTTTTTTTGACGTAGCCAATGCTTTCGACAATGTCTGGCACAGCGGTCTCGTTTATAAACTCTACAAAATAGGCTTACGGGCTCGCGTTAGTTAGGATAATCGCGTCGTTTCTCAAAGACCGCACGTTTCGTTTCAAACATGAAGGCACGCTCTCCGCGCCTCGTCCCATAAAGGCTGGAGTCCCTCAAGGCTCAGTCCTCGCCCCTCTGCTGTACACCGTGTACACCAACGACATTCCCATCCCGCCGAAAGGCGTCGAACTTGCCCTCTTTGCCGACGACACAGCCCTTTACATCAAAGGCGTCAGTGTCCCGGGTCTCACCACCAGACTCCAAAAGGCTGTAGACGCCCTCGGTGCATGGTTTCATAAATGGCGTGTCCATTTGAACCCAGACAAGAGTTCTGCGGTTTATTTCGACTGCATACAACGTCGTGTCGCTGACATTTTGCATGTTCGAATGTTAGGTACTCCCATCCCCTGGAAGCGCACTACCAAATACTTAGGCGTCACCTTAGACCAGACGCTTTCTTTCAAGCCACACGTCGATAGAGTAACGAAACTCGCCCGTTTTTACTTAGGCCGTTTATACAATATGTTAGGGAGAAAAAGTAAAATGTCGTTCAGAAACAAACGTACGCTTTATAAGGTCTGCGTTAGACCCGTCATGACATATGCCTCGCCAGTCTTTGCCCACGCCAAACCCTTCGTCCTGCACAAACTGCAGGTAGTTCAAAATCTCTTCTGCCGCAGGGCCACAGACGCACCGTGGTACGTGCGTAACACGGACCTGCACAGAGATCTTGAACTGCCTACAGTGCAACAGCACTTCAAAACACTCTTAGAATCGTTCTTCAAACGCGCCGAATCCCATCCCAATCCTCTAGTTCGAGATTCAGTCTCATATACTGCTCCTGTCTTAGATTCGAAATTCAAAGTCGCTAGACCGAGAAACGTGCACACAAACGTAGTGACGCAGCTGACGCTAGATCTCTTAGCCCTTCAGACCACAACTTCTAATTCTAACGTAAATTCGAATTAATTTAACTTCTTTAATATTTATTTAATGTAACTTTAAATTTTATTTTTCATTTTTGAGCACCTTCAGTGCTATGAATTCACCTTCAGTGCTTTGAGCACCTTCAGTGCTATGTAAATCCCAGCGGGTGACCTCTTCTGGGCCCCGCTAGCGCGGCCTCTTTCTCCAATTGGCCGTCGCTCAGTTGAAAGCTGAGTAGCAAAAAAAAAAATTTGCACTAGCCGACAGGGGGTTTTTTAGTGGGTAGTGGTTCTGGTAGGCGTCGGGACGAGTCCAACATAACTTCGATCGCGGGCGCGGAGTATGCGTCAGAGCATTTTTTATCCTCCTGCCATTCCCGTGGAGGGGAACAAAAAAAAATCTCTTAATACTCAATGCGTTTTATTCGCGGATAACATATCTTTGCTTGTTCCATGCAAAATCATTTTAGATATACCAAACATACCAGATTCGACTTTTGACAACATAAACACATGGCTTCGTGACCACAACATAAATATAAATTTTAGTAAAACAAATATTCCACCCTTATCAAAAAAACCCTATTGACATTGATTTCAAATATAAAAATATAAAACTTAACCAAGTAAATGAATTCAATATATGAAGAATTAACATCAATTCTCACGTTAATTGGAAACATCACGCTAATAAAACTAGGCTAAAACTAGATTAAAACTAGCGAGATTCGCATACGCACTCCAAGAGATTAAAAAATCCACAGACCTAAAAACGGCTCTTACCACCTACTACGCTTATGCAGACTCCTTGCTAAACTACGGTATTGTCTTGTGGGGAAACTGTGTAGAAGTCTCTAGCGTTTTCACTGCCCAAAAAGACTTATAAGAATTTTGGCAAACATCCAAAACGACGACAGCTGTAAACCATATTAATTACATACATTTTAATTACAAAATTCTCAGCCTACCATGCATTTACATACTCGAAGCATGTAAATTCGTGCGAAAACGCCCCGAGTTTTATACTAAACGCGAAGAAGTAGCTGGTAAATACGTCCTTAGACCCTCACGGTAAAATATCCTAATACAACCCACGTCCCACCTAAAGATTCACTCATCTGGCCCTCTGGCTATGACAATCGAATATATCAAGCAAGAAAAAAACGACAAAAGAATGACGATCTTGCCAAATACGACTCTTATTAAAAAAAATTTATTACACGACTTACGAATACTTAATTGATAAATTTCAAATGAATTAGACATAAATAAATATAACGAATATTATCAAAATAATTTATAATTACCACAAAATTTTTTTTCTCCTCCATTGCAATACCTATACTAGGTGCATAATTTTACTTTTTATTGTATAAATTCTCTATTATTTTTAAAACTACCACCTGTAAAATTATGATAGCAACAAAGTATTGAGTATTGACTATTGACTGATTTGTTAAAAACAAAAAATTAAAAGACACCTTGAAAATGTTTCATTCTGTCGTGATCAAGGAATGTATATATACCTCAACAGGTAACTGGAAGTTTTACTTGATTTTGACATAATAAATTTTAAATCTTGCATAAAGTTTTATTCATCTTTTTTCACTCAAATATGTTATATACTCACTGCAGGACACTGGACCTAACCATATCAATCCGTTCAATGTGCATAAAGTGTAGTTCAATTGAAATTTACTAAAAAAAATTACCTTACAACTAAGACGTGGTGTCCCTTTCTCATACCTGAGATCGTCACGGAAAGAATACTTGTACTAACTCTATTATGCCCTAAAATTTGGAGCATTGGTATGCCACTTATTCATTTTTAACACAACTTTGGTTATAAAGTCAGTAGTTATTTTTATGTCTCGGCTAAGCATAAGATTTAAAAAAAATTAGTTCTATGCTATTTCGTTGTAATAGCCCTAAATTCTTAATGGATCAGAAGAGGGCCCTTTTTAATTTAAAAAAATTTCACGTCATTATCAGTGTTTTATTATGAAAAGCTAATTTTCTATCACTAATTAACCATAGAAATGATAAAATGGCCACATTTGTTTGTCAAAAGACATATCTATTTTAAGAATTTTTCAAATCGCTTTCGTGAAGACCAATTTTAGCCAAAGTAGCCAATTAAGTCCTACTTTTTTATGATTACGAAAGCTCAGTATTTCAACTTTTAACTTTAAGTTAAAAATTCAATTCATAACTCATCAACTCATTCCCTTAATTACTTTTATTAAAATAACGAAGCTGATTATTTTATACAAAAAAGTAAAACGCATAAAAATTCTGTTACAAAAAGAAACTCGGAAAAGTCTCCTTACCCTGTTTTAGAATTTTTTTTAAGTTGGTCAGGTTGAAAATTCTCATACATTCAGAAAAAAATACATAACTCGAAAACTATGAACAGTCACCCAACGTGGTGGGACACGAGGATCTTAAACTTTTTTTGACATCAACGTTCCGGCCACCGTGTATTAGTTATTTAGTATTAATGAAATAAAAATAATCTTCAATTACCTAACTTATTGCTATTTATTTCTATTTATTTTATCATATATAAATCAATTGTTCGAAGTTTACATTCATTTTACTTAACATGCTTGCTACATCTGGACCAATTCACGTGTTGGACTTGTCAAGGTTTGCCGAGAATGTAAAGCTAGCATTGGAGAGATTAAGTCTCTTTCGGGTCGCGATCCGAGGTAATATGTATCTTCCAGTAGCATATACTTATTCCGTAGTCACAATATGATAACATTTTAGTTTAATCAACTTCATTCTATGATAATGATAGAACTGGCGCAGAAAAAAGAATTTGAGTTAATTATTTTCTAAACATTACAAAACTGGACAAAGCTTTTCTCGCACATCCCTTGAAAATATTAATGCTTTTTATTTAAAATTACTAAAATTTTGGGATGATTGTAAGCTTATATGTCATTCTACTCGTAAATCATATTTGTCCGTATGCCCAATTTAATCAAATGATAACTTCATTGCGAACACTTTACTACTTTACAATATTACTAGGATAAATCTTGATTGCGTCAGGTATTTATTGAAAACCATTTTTACTTTAGAGATTTTCAAGACGTGAATTATTAAGTATGTAATAATTGCAGTTTGCTCAACACAAATTCCGTTGATTAACCGTTGTATAACGAAATCACAATATGAGACACGTGCATTTTTTAAATCTAAGTTTCATTTATTTAACTCAAATTCTTCAGATTCATTTCTTATTCAGATTCTCGTAAACTGAGATGTTGAGTACTGGCGAGTACAGTTTAAACTTGTTCCAAGTACAAATACATCAGACCGTGTCTCGAGTCCCAGTAGAGACGACCTAAATCTCTAGTTATTAATGAGACAAGTTTTAATTGTGTGCTCGCACTGCTTACTCATCTTTTGTACACGAGTGTACCTCTTCGCAAGTTGTATCCTTATGTCGATAGTTTGGTGTGTCATGAATTTCATACACGACTGTTGTTTGGATAAGTTTAGTTAGTAAAGTTTTATATTGTAAGTTAATTGCGAATATTTTTCTGTTTACTTATGATTAAAGATTTGTACTGTATACGTGAAGATCTATGGATCCAGCTGCGAGTTGTTTTACTGCGTATTTTACGTGTATTTCATTAAATTTCAATAAATGCGAATACAAAAAACAAAATAAGAAAGCACATAACTGGACCTTACAACTATAGTTTGATTAAGCACTTTCCAAAAGAAAATAAAATACGTGAGATTGAACATCGACTATTAGATTACTTGCTATAACATTTAAATATCAATTTATCTAAAGCCAAAGTTTCACACTAAATAGATTTCGTTTCACTTTTCTTTACTTATGCTGTTAACAAAGTGATTGCGAGACATATCTTTTTGATTTTCGTCACTTCGTCAAAACAGCCTTAAAATCTAAAAACTTTTTATTTTACAGTTATCCTATTTTATGTCAATATTTGCCATTTCACTTCGATTAATTTCGTTTTAATAATTATTTCAAGCTAAAAAATTGTTGATATTGAATAACTTCAGTATTGCAGTAGTTGAATAAAAAAATAAATTTGCAAGCTCAGCACTGCTTCATTTGAAATCTGCAATATGTCTGCGGTGAAAATTCACACAAAGCTTTTATAGAAAGTTTGTTTTATAAGGGTATATTTGTAAATGCGCCACAGAAATATTACGAAAGAAAATGTTTGTATGAATTGAATTAATAATATCTTCACGCTAAATTCAATGAGCCAGAGTGGATTAATATAATAGGTTTTTACTTTGTGAAATTATTATGGTTTTTATTATTTTATATATTAAAATATTTACTGTATTTTTAATGTATGCTTTTTAAAATTATATAATGGAACGAGGTCAGCAAGTTAAAATATTGTCAAAATTGTCTGTGTTTTGGTAATTTGGTAAAATAAACTATGTACTTAGTAGCAACGCAGTATCCTTCACTAAATTGGTTTGTGCTCGGCTTTGAACGCTCTTTAATTGTCAATAGCCTTACCAACAGCACCGTAATTGGAAATTTTTATTAAATTTAATTGAGTACCTACAACATTTTTTTATATGATAATAGGACATCTGATATAAATAATATTAAAGCCAGACTCTAAATAGGAAACCAGTAACGTATGAAGTTTAGTTCATCCCACATAAAATAATTTATGTCTTTAATATAGTTATAATTCGTGAAAGTTAGTGTAATCTCGACTTCGCCGTGTAGACGTGTAAATTCATTACGCGTGGTTTACACGAGATTGCTTGCGAGGTTAGCGAGGTGCTGTGTGAATCCGAAAAGTTTTATGCTCAATTTGTTTACAAAGAAAATTAAAGGTTTGTACTTAGAAATTAATTTATTACCTAAATGGAAATTATGTACTTTTATTAAATATATTTTAAGGTTCATAAAACAATGCTGTTTCAAATTAATAAAATATAAGAATAAAATGAAAGAAAGTACAATTAAAATAAATTAATCTGAATATAAAAACTCTATATATGTATTTTACCAAAATCGATAATTTTTAAGTTTCAAACTTCTGTATGATATTAACTTACTTAAGATATCAACTTAATTTCAGTATGAAACTGAAATGTACAATACTCCTAGATAATACATTTTTATTTCATCTTATTCAGCAAGAATAAACTGTAAGGTTTCGTAGAAGGAAAACCCAATTTATTGTCCTAAATAGTCCTCGCAAAATATAGCCAAAACAAATCCCAAAGAAGCAGAATAAATCTTAACCTAAATTATCCAATTTCTTCTCCATAGAGTTTCATATAGCTAGCTACGTTGCTAACCCTCCATTTCGCGCAGATGTTAATGTCTCCTATTTGACACTCGACATTGACAAATTCAAGTATTCCACATACAGTAACGTTTAACCCAACAATGCGTGAGGTATCACTTGTGCGGTTCCTCATGTCTGAAATTGGGATCTCGCTTTTTGAGCAATTGGAGTCTGATTGTTGGAAAGTAATGAGAGAATATGTAACGGTGGGATGGGGTAATTTATACTTAAGGTAACTTATTGATTGAATAGGTAACACGTTTCTTGAATGAGGTAAGTTAATAGTGGAAATTTTTTTACATGTACAAATAAATTGATAAAAGTAGTGATAATCACTTAACTGATTCAATCATAGATTCAATTGTGGTGCCTAGACCACAGGTGTGATGGATAGATTGAGTAACGTACCACCGCTTCAAGTCCTTAAACAAAAGCAAAACCCCTGAAATGTTTTTGATTGCAGCGTTATTAATGAAGATGTCTAATAGACATTAGACTCATCTATCCTAACTTCTACATATATTAAGGTTGTACATCTCGAATTAACGTTTTTATCGACCGAGAATCCTCTGAATTTTTCTCTATTTCAACGTCTCCACATTAATTAATTGTCCAAATCTGTCGCGGGCTTCTTGGAACTTTACGAAAAGAGAACCTTGGGTCCT
The DNA here is from genome assembly GCA_923062675.1 of Marasmarcha lunaedactyla. NCBI lineage: Eukaryota > Metazoa > Arthropoda > Insecta > Lepidoptera > Pterophoridae > Marasmarcha > Marasmarcha lunaedactyla. The sequence goes on from OV281344.1 coordinate 8,065,504, forward strand.
ACTTCGAATGCCGATTTACGAGTTTTAGAGTTAGATTTTTCTTGACTGACTTACAATTAACGTTATAATAAATTGTTGTTATATACAGAACAACTGCGCTATACGTTAACGTAGCTAACGTTTATGCAATCTGATATTTTGCACTATTGGCTGCCTTGTGTTTATTTATATCAAGTTTTACTAAAATATGATATCTACTTAAGTAATCAATAACACTTTTTTCCGAAAGAGAATAGAAAGTTTTGTTATCACCGGCCCCTTTTCTTCTTGCTTATATATACATTTTATTAAATTACCGATTTGTAAATTACAAATTATCACTTTCATTAAGAGTATGTAAAATATGGTTGGAGAAAAATTTTCTAATTTGAATTTTATTTGATATATGTTACTCAAGCAAGTTTGCGTTTGTTTTTCGACGTATTTACCAAGGTAAAGAAAGGTTATATTTCAATATTATTGCAATATAGGATTGTTATTGGGTTAGTTTGCCTTTAAGTTATTTCATCAAAATGAATTCAGACTTTTTCAAAATATTGACTGTAAAAAAATTATTTCACATACTTATAAAACGTGCAATTTTTGTAAAAGGTAACAGGTAAAAGGTAGATTATTTACTTAAGATATTCGTCATTTCGTGCGTGCGTATTCGTGAATCTAATAATTATTTTAACTGTTAAAAGATCTGTCTAAAATTATATTACGAAGTATTAAACGGGGAATGCAGTATTAAGTTTCATTCCAAAGCAACATCAGCCGGCCCGTCGTCTATCATATCGTAATTCGGAGTAAAACTCTTTAAATCTAAACCTACTGAAATCTAATTTGAAAAGTATACCTACACCCTGCATTAGAGATCAAAAGCCTACTTTACTGTCTTTCAACAGGAAAAATAAAGTAAAAACGTCTAATCCTGAACAAATAAAGCTTAATTATAATTTAATTTAACTGGTATTGAGTAGGCCGTAAGAAATAAAGTCGTTTTATTTGATACGGGAAATCTTGAAGCTTAAGGCACGCTTGCCGAATTAGCCAGCACTATGCTTAATATTGCTTTGTCTTTATCACTTCAATACAAATAAAAAATTACGGAGTTTAAGAAATAGGGATAATAGGTTCTCTGTATCCATAACACGAGCTCTGCTTATTTCGAGTTCATACTCTTGGTTTGTTTGTCTGGGAATTAATAAAAAAAAAACATCAATATAGGCTGAATATTACATATTATGGTGAATGCCGTATTGGTGATTGATGATACTGAATTATGTTTTTCGAGCTGAATGCAACAAAGGTTGCTTTTAGTTTAACCCAAAGTTTATAAAGTTACTCATTTAAATTCCGAGTGTGTTCTGTGGGCGATAACGTAAATCAATTTAAACTTAATATTCGCAGGAACTGGTTTAACGTTAACTGAAAACTAGAAACAGCTGTAGGTTTACTGTTCAAGTACAGTGGAAAATATAGAAAAGCATGTTTTAGGTTAAATATCAAAGTTTTAGCAAATAAAACTTTTGGTGACAGGAATGTAATTTCAATGCTACTGTTGGTCTTACAGTCTTAACAGTTTAGACATGTTTCATCGAATATAATGACTTCCCAATATTTTATTATACTTTTAACCAGAGGGTTATCCAAGATTTAGGCCGTTATATCATCAGGTATTTTACGTTATATATATATAATATTTCAACTAACAGTTAAAAGCACGACTGTTTTATTAGTTAATCACACTTTTTTTTAACTTACCTCAACTGTAGAATAGTTTTTACCTTAATTTAACGTTACATTGCATTTGGTTTTAGTATACTTCAACTTTATCGGCTGGCAAATGTAATAAATATTTTGATTTTTACTATTAGTCGTATAACATTTATGTACAAAATAAAACTTATGAGACTGTAAACCTAAATGATAACGAGCCACAATTGAATATCAGCTTGCTACAAACGTTGAACATAGACACCCTATAAAATAAGATACAAACAACAAAACAGAGAAATACATGTTCGATAAGATTTGCTCGTTAAACCATTGTGATGCTCAATATACGATAAACCAGAGAAGGCGAAATAAACCGTATTTATATCTTTGATCTCGATAAAGATTAAAGCCTCCACGGAGGTGAAACCAGACGGAAAATGTATTTGAATGAATTTAATATCTATAAAATATGAACGTACGCTTTTTATTTCGAATTCGAGGGGAGATAGAGTTATGTTGGTAATTTGATTAAAGTTGTGTCTGGTTTTCTGAAGCGATGATTTGTTTTCTTTCTTATTAGGAGTGTTAAAAATAAGGATCTAAATTATAAAATGAATTAGTGAAGTGAAATATTAATATATACCTTTATTACAACTTGTTTTGTTTCTATTTAAATCATAAATAAAAATAGGATACGAAAAAACCATGATCGTCTTAATAAATTTATTCGACTTACAATATCTATATATATATATATGTAATACGAATACAATTAAAACAAGCCGCAGAGTTCTAACATAACAACTCTAAGCTCATTACAACTCAAAACTCCACCTAAAAAGGCACCTTACAATTCTTTGTAAGCTTCAACATGAATTAGCTGTCAAATAGAGCCAGCCTCCTTTGTTGCCCCAGCGATGGCGACGACAGTAAATACATGTTTAGAGTTATCCAAAGCTCTCGCCGGATCTGAAAGCTCTATAGATTCATTAAAGAAAGCTCCCTGTTGTTTATTATACAGCTTTGTGTAAGAACGCGATTATTAGTATTGCAATGTTTCGTGTTTAGGAAGGCTTCCTGGAATGAGATAAATTGCATTTTGGGATGTCTCGTTGTTTGGATTTATTTAATTTCGTGTTTTGTTGTGGGATAGTTTTGTAAGTTGTTGTGGGTTGTCAAGAGGAGTTAAACTGGCAAAAGTAAGTGACCAATTGTGATGAGTCTGTTAGTTCTGTCAAGCACGCAGTAACTACGCGTGCAATGTTTTTATTTGAAGACCCAACAAAACTTTGTTTCAGGCGACATTAAAGTTATGAATAATATTAAAAGACATATAGCAGATATGTGTTTTAGTATATTCTGAATACACGGATGTGTGTTATGCTTGTATTTGTCATTAAAAGCTCTCGACCAGGTTAATTAAAATGTAAGAGACTCGCAATTTTACCACCAATAGATATTCAAATGAAAAGCGATAATCAGTAACAACTTCAGAATTGTATACCTACATCCAGCAATTAATACTGAATCGTAACTCGTCCGTTCATTGGAAATTGGCAGGTGGACTGAAAGAATACCAGGCGCCGGATCGGCGAAATGAACAAAGTTTTGATGAATAGCCCAAATTTTGGCAAGCAATTAATTAGATGGATTTGTCATTGCAAATGTATCCAGTTTTAGTTGTGCGACTGTGCTGGGTGGATTGTAGAGGATGCTCAACTTTGATTTGTGTACTTATTGTTTGACCGATTTATGTATATGCTACTTTTTTGCTAGTGGTTAGTTTGGCATTTAGGCGCTAGTAAAATGAAATTACGCGAAAGGTTAATAAATCCACAAATTCTAATACTTGGTTTCAGTTATGAGTTGGCTATTTGTGTATGGTCTCAAGGTCGAAATAGAGCAAAGAATAAAATAATTGTGTTCATATTTATGTACATTTTATCTTATAATACCTAGTTTTAATATAATTTAGTTAGATAACTAACACTAGCAAATTAGTCAAATACATCTACGAAATAATATGAGGTCTTGGCCAAAGCAAATTTTGATGTCAAAGGTGCCACGGGCCTAGGTCCCCTTGCCCCAGATAAAGTCGACACCATTTTTAAAATAAGTTGAGCAAAATTGGCATATTACTCGTTTTGACATAACTGATGATTTTTAAATTGACCACAAGTCAGTTTTAACCCAATCGAAAAAGTCCTGGCGGTACAAAAATGTAGCACACGAGCTCATAGAAAGACACTTAATGGACCTGGTCCTCATTTACGATTCTGTACTAAAACGTAATGAAATTGGATTATTTCTAAAGAGAATGATCACTAGACAAGAACGTGTGAAAATTAATTTTAAAAATGTTAAGTGAGTCATTTTGATAAATTTTAAAACTACAGCTTTTAGTCACGCGTTATTGTCGGAAAGGTCCGACTAGTTTCGGACTCTAATGGAGTCCATCATCAGGGCCGAGTACAGTCACGGCTGTGCCTCGCCTCGCACTGCGGGCCGCTGCTCTGCGCGCGCGCTCGGAGGGCACGGGGGCGTCGTAGTATGAAGAAAAGCTCACACAGATTGTAAGTGACACAGAAGTATATAAAAAGGTGCCTTACAATCCAACTTCCCGTGTGACTAACAAACTGAACAAAATTCTATCTGCACTGTCAACGAAAGACCTTAAGAATCAATTGCGTTCGCTTAATCCTACGTCACCTAAAATATATGGCCTACCAAAAATACACAAACAGTGCTGGCCCCTTCACCCGATTGTAAGCCAGATAGACTCCCCTACGTATAAGGCTTCTCGTCACATGGCGAATCTTTTACTCCCTAATCTTTGACTCCCACCATCATCCCGCGCACCTGTCTTCAGTCCCCCGTGCCCTTATAAACCGAGCTCTACGTTTATGTGACCCACAGAGCATAAACACGGAACTGGAACATGTGAGATCTATCCTAGAAACGAATGGGTACAATTGAAGACGGAGCTTGAGAATAGCGAACCCAACCAATCGACAGAAACCCGCGATAGTTGAACGAGCGCCTGTATACCTACCGTACATAAAGGGTGTAACTGATACCATTGGTTCCATCGATTGGATACCATCGATTTACCGCCCTTTTACTAAAATACGACAACTTTTGCGATCCCCAAAGGACAAAGACAGTGTGTAACGCGTTGTTTGCGGAGTGGTAATTGAGGGTCCAGAAAGGAAATACCAAAGCTCTCTTCTATGTTTATTTTGCAGTAAAATTAAAAATATACAAAAATGCCAAAAATTTTGGCTACGCACACTCGTGTACGTAAAAATAAATTATTGATTTCATGAAAACTTTGATTGTAGATAATAAAAAATTGATAAACATGTAATTTTGAATAATAAACTCGGAAACAATAATAAATAAATAGATTCTAGTTGTTATGATGGATAATTTTTCGTGACTGGCTTGTCAAATCAAAACATTGCCGTTCTCCGACACTACGTAATTCGTAGTTTAAAATTACGTCGGGAACGACAAAAAAATAAAATTTACTGACAAAAAGAGGTCGAAATAGACAACCGTCACAATACCCCGGGGGCCGGGAAAAAAAAATCTGAAAGATTTTTTCAGTATAGTTTTAAAAAAAAAAAAAATATTCAAACCAAATCAAAATAAACCGCATATACATATCGAATTTTAATATTTAATCTGCCAAATGAAAGAACGATCAAAAAAAAATAATAATAATTAAAGCAAAATGAAAATTAATATTAACATCCTATAGAAGAATTTTTCTGAAAAAACATCCTGTATATATGAAAAAAAAAAAAAAATAATACTGATATATTGCATATCAACAAGTTATTTAATAGAAAAAGAAAACAAAACAGACGAGAGAGAGAAAAAAAAAATCCTAAATAATTATCTTAAATTACATGGTTCATGAATGATAAAATTTTAAACATGTTCCTGGAATATACAATGTTAATATACATCGTTCAACTCCATCAACGTACATTATAATTACAACATACATTCTCTTTCATACTAGTCTTATTCCAACTACTGGAAATAAAACATCATGCAGTTAGAGTTGCTTATGAGGAATCGTATCCTAAATAAGTCAACTCAACAGAGTTGGACGCAACGGCAAAAGGCTTTAATAGTTGCCATCCGCTGAAAATATTAATAGCTTATGGCTTCTTTAACGTGTCGCTAACTCCCGCACGGTGATTACTATAAACAAGTTTCAGTTAAAGACTGAAATAAATATGCCGGAAAGAAAAGAAATAGCCAGTCGTGAAACATTGACTTTTAAATAAAATCCAAGGGTCTTTTGTGAAGTAATTAAAATACTTATGTAATAAACATATGAAAATAATTCTCACGGGAAAGTGATTCAAGCGTATAAATTATACACATAGGTATGGTTTAGTTTAACGAGTTACCTTAATAAACGCTCGTGCAGAAGGCTTAATTTTACAAGTTGCAAACCGCTTGAAAAAAAAATTGAGAAAAAAAAAATTGATAACATTTAACAAATTATACTATAAAGTATAATACAGATATTGAAAATAAGAGTTTACACTCCTAGAATTGCAAATATTAAATAAATTACACAATAAGTTAACCTAATACTACGATGATGATAATTAATTATAAGTTTTGACCAACGTCAATGTTAATGGTATAGCCAAACGATAATGAGGTGCATAGAAAAAAAAAAATAAGACAAAAAGAATCGGCTTATGCTCGCCGTGAGATAATTAGCAATAATTATATATGAATTCATATAAAGTAATTGGTAACAACCAATCTAGTCACTCAAAGAAGAAGTTAAACGCGGTAGAGGTTTAATGTCTCTGATATGCCAACGACCTAATGGGTTATTATTCATATCCACTAAATCGTAAATTAATGGTGAAACTTTATTTGAAACTTTACATTTAATAAATTTGGGTGCAAACTTAGCACAAAAATGTTTTTTAGAGGAACTTATTACATGGTTTCGCCTCCAAACAATATCACCGTTATTAAATTCTAAATTCTGATGATGTTTGTTATAATAAGTTGCATTATATTGATGTGCATTAAATAACCGTTTCTGTACTTCGGAAAAGATAGGTATTAATTGTCCTATGTTTTCAGCATATACATCCTTAGGACTGAAAATTAGTTCATCTCTGGAATCTTTATTTTTGTAAATAGATCCACATGTAACAGCTTCTCTACCAAATACTAAAAATGATGGAGTGAATTTTGTGGTTTCATTAACCGCAGTATTAATAGCAAATTGTATTTTGTTTATATAGGTATCCCAAGTTCTGTGATCTTTATCTATAAAAGCTGCAATCGCCGTTACAATAGTTTTATTGTAACGCTCAACGGTGTTAACTTGTGGACAGTAACGTGGGGTGTAATGTATTTTTGGTATGTTGTAAAATTTAAATAATTCAGATAATTCTGTACTTATCATTTGAGGACCATTATCTAATATAATAGTTTCTGGAACTCCATAAACCATAAAAACTAAATTGTCCAATATATGGCGAATAATAGAAGCGGTTGCATGTTTTATTGGAAATAACAAACAATATTTGGAAAAACAACAAGTAACTACAAATAGAAATCTATTCTGCTTACGTGAAGTAGGAAGTGGACCTATCAAATCTATGGATAAACATTGGAAAGGGCGTGAACAATGTTTGGGTTTGCCCATTAAACCAATTAAGTTTTGATTTTGGTGCTTGGTAGCTAAACAAGTCTCGCACTTAGCAATAAACATGGCTACGTCTTTATACATGCCAGGCCAAAAATATAGATTTTTAATTCTATGGTATGTTTTAAAAGTACCAAAATGTGCCGTTTGGGGAGTAGAATGATTTTGTGTAATAACAGATTCCCTAAATTCTAATGGTATTACTTGTTTCCAATTAAATTCAGAGTTAAATAATGTGTTAGATCTACAAAATCTAAACAATTTATTATTATGAATCATGTAATCCGGAGTACTAGAAGGAAATGATAAACATTTATTATAAATTGCTAAATACCAAGTGTCTTTAGTTTGAGAAGTAGAAAAATTAATTAAATCAATTGGTTTTATACGTGATAAAGTATCTGGTACGACATGATCTGAGCCTTTTTTGTGTTTAATTACGAAATTAAACATAGATAAACGAATACTCCATCGAGCTAATCTGCCAGTAGGATTATTTAAATGCATAAACCACTGAAGGGCTGCGTGATCAGTATAAATTGTAAATTGTAATCCATTATCTAAATAACAACGCCAATGCTCTAGTGCTGTAATAACACTTAAAAGTTCACGTTCAGTGACTGAATAATTCTTTTGAGCGCCTGTAAGTGATTTACTCATATAAGCAATAGGTTTATCAATATTATCGACTTCCTGAGTTAACATTGCGCCAATGCCATAGGAAGAGGCATCACAATGAACAGCAAATGGTTTAGAGAAATCTGGACATGCCAGAACTGGTGTACTAATTAAAGCTTGCTTAATAGCCTTGAAAGCAATTTCAGCTTCATCAGACCACTTAAATGGAGGTGATTTTTTGCTTGTAGAAGTTAATTTAGTTAACGGTGCTGCAAGAGTGCTTAAATTAGGTACAAAACGTCTGTACCAGCTGGCAGTACCCAAAAAACGTTTGACCTCCTTAGCAGATTTTGGAGTTTGTATATCAAGAATAGCTTCAACTTTTTTAGGATCCGTTTTTAAACCATTTTCATTAACTACATAGCCTAAGTACTTAAATTCTTTCCGGAAAAATGAACATTTTGGAAAATTGACTGTAAGATTGGCATCTGAGAGTTTTTTAAGAATTTTAGTAAGTATATCGACATGTTGTTCAAAGGTTTGAGAGATACAGACTATATCGTCGATAAAATAGAAAACATTATTATCATTTGTAAGGTCATTTAGTAGATTTTCAATGAATCTTTGTTGGGTAGCAGGTGCATTAGTTAAACCAAATGGCATAACTTTAAATTGAAACATTCCTCGGCCTGGAACATGGAATGCAGTTTTGAGTTTATCCTCTTTTTTTAAGGGAATATTCCAAAACGCTTTAGCAATGTCAATAGATGATATAAATTTAGCATCTTTAAGGTTATCTAATATATCAGAAATGAAAGGAAGTTTGTAAGCATCTTTTTTTGTGATATCGTTTAATTTACGACTATCAATACAAAATCGCCAAGTACCATCTTTTTTAGGTGTAATAATAACTGGGTTCAGCCATGGGCTGTCACTGGGTTCAATGACATCTAATTGTAACATATCATCAACTTCTTTACAAAGAGCTTTTTGTTTCTCAGGAGAAAGTCTGTAACAGCGTTGACGAATAGGTGGATGGTCTCCAGTGTCGATGAAATGTTCGACTAAATGACTACGACCTAAAGGTTTAAATTCAGTTGAAATCAACCTAAACTTTTCCATAATTGCATCTGCAATAATTTTTTGTGTATCTGTTAAAGAATGGTATTCATGTAAATGAAAGTTAGGATCTGTATTAATGAGAAAAGATGAGTTTAAATTTGAAGGTTGTAATGTGATATTACTAAGAATATCCGGAGCAAGATTAAAAGTTTTCCAAAAAGCAATACCCAAAATAAGTGATTCAGTGATTTCTGGGATCACATGAGCTGTAATTAACGCAAATTTATTGTTATAAAAAGTAGGAAGAGTAATAATGCCGATAGAAGAAATAGTTTGTCCGTTTGCAACATTACCTTTTATTAAACAGCTTTTTTGCATAAAAAGACCATGTTGTGATAAAATTTTATGAGAATTATTACCCAATATAGTGATAGCACTACCACTATCTAAAAGACCATTTAAAGTTAAATCGTTTACTTTTATATGTAAATAAGGACGTTCAAAATCTGATGTTTTATTAAAGAGGAGAGTACAAGTGTTATAAGATTTAAAAAAAATTGTTAAAGTTTTTAACCATGTATCCCAATCTTTTTTGTCAAAATTTGATGATTTAACACTATTATTTTTATTTATACACTCCTCGTAATTTAGTTTTTTGGAATCGACTTATTACAATTAGGACATTTACTAGTAATAAAGTCTTTTTTTCCATAACGAAAACACACTATATTAGTGTTAGTACAGTCTTTTAATAGATGTGTATTAGATCTACAACGTGGGCAAGTGAATTTATAAAAATTCTGATTTTTATTAATTGCAGCTACAGTATTAGGCAATGGATTAGCTACAGCTGCTATGGAATTATATGTACAAGCTTTAAAAGGAAATTCAGGAATATATGGTTGATTATGTGAAAATAGAGTATTATTATACGATTTGTTATTAGAATTCGATGTAGAAGGAATAGGAAAAGAATGATAATGATCTGGTGGTGATGATGAAGAGTTGTAAGATGTATTATTAGAAACTTGGAGAATGCTTTCTGTAAATTTGCATGATTCCAAGAGGGAATTTACAGTATGTAAATCAGTAGGTGAAAGACGTAATGTGAATTCAGGTTTAAGATTTCTAACAAGAGTATTAATTTTTTCTTTTTCGGACATTGGTTCCAAGAGCTTTGAAAAAAGAGATTCCATTGTAGCAAAGTAGATGATAATTCTCTCATTATGTTTTTGTTTACGAGCATCGATTACTTTTTTTAGTTTATAATCGTAATCGGTAATTGCAAAATCATTCAACAATGCCGATCGGAAAGATGACCAGTCATTAATAGTCGACTTTCTAGCTCTAAACCAATCAAGAGCAGATCCAGATAAAATATCATAAATATGTGAGAATAAAGATTTTTCAGAAATATTTTTTATTTGTGAAAATTCTTCAAGTTTTTGAATAAAATCCTTTGGACAACCTTCACCTTTATAAATAAATCTTTTTAAATCATTGTTAGTTCGATTTTCTGTAATTTTACTGACCTTATCAGTTAATGCTTCGAAAAAAGAAAGGGGTTGTAAATTAATATTTTGTGTGGATTCTGCGGAATGATATGTGGAATGTGTTGGTGATTTTTCCAAATTTTTAAAACGTGAGTCTAATTGAGTTAAATCATTCCAACATGAATTTATTAAATCTAACTGTTCTGAAGATAAATCTGATGTAATGTCAATAAGGCCTAATCTTGTTCTTATATGAGTTAAATAAGATGAAATTTTTTGTTTCCTAATAGGATAAGAGTTTATACAAGCTTCAACAAGTTTTAAATTTTTTTTAATGGCATTAATATCCTCTGAAAATTCTTCAGGGCTATTTTGTAAAATTTCTGTTTCAGAATCTACATTAATATTTAATAATAATGATCGTAGTTCGTCTACAGATTGCGTCGAAGAAAAATTTATATTTCTGATTTTTAATTCATAAATTATTTCAGGTTTATTAAGTTGTGAAAAATTCATTGCAAAATCCAAAAAAAAAAATGTTAAAGTGAAATAAATTTGTTAATAGTCGTTATGCAGAAAAGAGCCTTAAAAATATACGTATTTTCAAGTGATGAAAATGAATAGAAAATGTTATTTAAATAGTGAAATTACTGGGTTATAGAATAAATGTTGTGCCTTCAGAAAATTTCTTCAAAGATATTATAACGAAAGAAACTAAAGAAACTTAAATGTCTGAATAATTTAGCAGTAATTTGATATATTATAGTAGATATATAACCTAACTAGTGAATGTTATTGGTTGAAAATGGTAACAAATAAAGTTTTATGCCTGACCTCAATAATAATTATAAAAAATTATTTTTAAAGTTGCTATTCCTCTGTTGATATTGTTCCTCCTCTCTTCTCCATAAACTGCGTTTGAATGGTCGGCGCCAGTGTGTAACGCGTTGTTTGCGGAGTGGTAATTGAGGGTCCAGAAAGGAAATACCAAAGCTCTCTTCTATGTTTATTTTGCAGTAAAATTAAAAATATACAAAAATGCCAAAAATTTTGGCTACGCACACTCGTGTACGTAAAAATAAATTATTGATTTCATGAAAACTTTGATTGTAGATAATAAAAAATTGATAAACATGTAATTTTGAATAATAAACTCGGAAACAATAATAAATAAATAGATTCTAGTTGTTATGATGGATAATTTTTCGTGACTGGCTTGTCAAATCAAAACATTGCCGTTCTCCGACACTACGTAATTCGTAGTTTAAAATTACGTCGGGAACGACAAAAAAATAAAATTTACTGACAAAAAGAGGTCGAAATAGACAACCGTCACACCTCTAGGTAGACCAGGCGTATACGAGATTCCCTGTGACTGTGGTAAGAGCTACATAGGAGGGACGGGCAGAAACATCAATACGAGACTCACTGAACACATACGAAGTGTGAAGAAGATGGATGAAAAGACCTCTGCAGTTGTCGACCATGTGGTAGACACTGGTCCGTCGCATTTCATCCGCTTTGATAAAGCCAGAGTATTAGTTCAGGAGAAAAACTTCGTGTCTCGCAAAGTCCATGAAGCAATTGAAATAAATAGACGGCGTAATTTCAATCGCGATACAGGCTGGACTGTACCCGCTGCGTGGAAGCCTATACTTCACAAACACGGGCACGTAAAGAATCGGACACCGCTCTCCAATGATACCGTGAGCTCAGCATGCCACTGCACACGAGTAGGCACTGACGGTGGTGCATCGTCCGCACCACCGTCAGTGCCTACTCCACCCGCCGCGCATGCGCAGCCCCTGCAACCCCCGCCCACCCCCGTGCCCTCCGAGCGCGCGCGCAGAGCAGCGGCCCGCAGTGCGAGGCGAGGCACAGTCGCGACTGTGATTAAACCACAATAAGGTGACGTGGTATGTTTGGTGGGATAGGATGTCTAACGTTAATTATGAGGTTTTGCCGTCGCGTAAAATCATCGATCTGCATCTTTAATACCAAGAGTTAATTAGGCTCAAGCAAGACATTGCAACAAGAGGAGCATGCTAATGCCTTGATAACGCCCATATCCTTGGCTTCACAAAACTCTAAATGATTGGCTAGGAAGTGTTAATGCATCCACCATGCAGCCTTAACTTAGCACTTTGACATTTATACTTCTAGCGGTGTCTTAAAATTCTTAAAGTAGTGCAAGCTTGACAACCATAGAGAACTGTCAAAACTACCTGTCACAGTTTTTCAATCCAAAGCTAAAAATCTAATTCTTACACCATGTCACCACATGAGAAGATAAACGGAACAGAGACAAAGCTTCATACAACCACATGAATCGGTTGCACTACTACAAGCACGCGAGGCATGTGTGCGTGACCACTGGCCACATGTCACGTACGCGGTAGGACTTGTCAAAAGAGATTGTCAAAAGGCTCAGCCAGTTGACAATCTCAGGGTCATGGCGATGCACGTTGTTTGTTTTGTTAGTTGCAAGTTTAAATATTTTAATGTAAAAACGTGGTATTTTATTATTCATAATGGTTGTTTAATGTACTGTGTGTATGAATATTACTAGAAAAATTAAATTAAATTGCTCGACCAAAGTTTAGCGAATTTTTCAATCTTGAAATAAATATTGTCAATATTTGCAATGAGTATTTTATTTATTAAACGTATTAAAGATTGTCAATATGATATGTCATGTGAGTGTTTCCCTTTAGATTACTTGAAAAAACTATATGTTAGGTTCAGAATTTACCACACCATCAAAAGAAACAATAAATTATTTTAAAACAAAAATTATGAAAAGAAAATTATTAGAGTTAGTCATTTGTGAAGTATTCTAGTATACTGAATAATAAAACCATTTAATAAATGTTTTGTTTAATTTGTCTTAACCTATTGTGACAAACCTACCAAAAAAGATAACAATTTTTCACGTTCTAAAGAAGCTTTGTCTCTGTTCCGTTTATTCTACTCATGTTATGTCACTAACTACTAGATGGCAAACATTTTTTCAATGAAATGGACTATATACGAGTATATTAAAATTGTCTTCATTTTGTGTGTAAAATACGAAGAAACTATTCTCTTGCCTAATATTTTATAAACTTTTTTCGAGTAGTCCCAAAAATACACCTTATATATACAAAAACAAAAATCGAAAGTAATAAGAATATACCCGTACCTTCTCGCTGTGTCATTATCCAGAACTAGGTTTACGCAGGAATCGTTCGATTTGCTGTAATCTTAACAGTGCTTACATCATTTAACATCCTCAGTGGCATACGTACTGATTTAATATTATATGTTGGAAAGGAAACAACAGGATTAATGAGATGGAATTGAAGCCAGGCGTAAGGTAGAAGATGTGGCCGTTGGAGATTTATATTAATTACAATTATTAATTACAGCGAATGTTTTGATTCAAAATTTGCTGGTATTGCTGACAAAATTTTTAAAACAATGAAATAATAATATAATTAAAGACAAACAAGCTAATATTAAAACCAATGTCATTTTAGCTCCCACCATTTTTAAATCGACAAAAAGGAGGAAGTTGTTATTATGTAGGGCACCTTTTTTTCTTCGGTGTGCAGGCTTTCAAAAATGTGGAAGGAGTCATGACAAGATCCTACATTCCTTCCTTTGTATTATACCATCCGTAGTAACAACAGTGTTCTAAATTTATAAGGACAAAGGTGAAGTCATGCAATTTCATTACATTACTTCGATCACGTTCCATTTGCCGGCTATAATTTACGTACAAAAAAATAAACATAAAAATATTTTAAAAAAGACAAATTAATTTATAAGCACATAATATCTCACAGCTTAGACCACATTCGCGACACATTTCGCTACTATCTCATCACCGCTGCACTTATCCAGTATACATACATTATTATCCAGCATATTAATGAAGAGACCAACATTTCATTACTGAATGGCTTGTGGGAATATACATTGTATAATTATTGAGGCTTTAGTAAATAATGTTGAATGAAAATTAGCTATAAACTGCTACTTCACTGGATGTGGTTAAATTTAAATATGCCGTGACTCTAGTTTGGGCATTTGTGAAGTGGTTTGGTTTAGTTCACACTGTGTGTGGTTGTTTCAGCCACGGAGTTCTATTCAGACTTAGTAATTTTTTGATGTATAAATGACGATTAGCAAACAAGATGAGTACCCCCGTGGTCACCCTGGGCAGTGCCACCGCTGCCAGCTCTATGGCCACGCAGCGGCTAACTGTTCAGCTCCCCCCAGGTGCGTAAAGTGCCTGGATCCTCACTTCACTAAGGAGTGCACTCGCACTCCCGAATCCACTTCCCCCCCTGCCTGTGTGCTGTGCGGCCAGTCCGGCCACACAGCTAACTACAGGGGTTGCCCGCGCGCTCCGCGCTCCACCACCAAGAGGGTCGCGCCTAAACCGGCGCCGCCGCTCACTCCTGCCAACTTCTCGCCGCTGCGCAACCGGGGTCCCCCGGAAGCAAAGCCCGTTCAGCCGACACCTACTCCGGCTCTGTCTTGGAGGCAGCGTCCGGCCGTTCCGCCTGCACCTTCCCGACCTATCCCAGCTCCCGTAGCTCCCGTAGGGTCGCGTCCTTCTCCGTCTTCCGCACCTCAGTCGTCGTTGGCTGAGGACATGAAGACCGTATTCGACGTTATTCAAAACGTCGATATTAACGAAATTTCCGTGCTCGCACGCAAACTGCGAGCCGCCCGCTCTCCTCAAGAGCGTTTATTTGCTTTAGCCGAGCATCACTCGCTCCTAAGTTCGTTGTAAATTCTTTTATAATTTATAAATTCGTAATTAATAAATTATAATGTCTAGACCCGCGAATCCCGCGTCCAGTCGTATTAAACCCAAGGGCTTATCCCTTGTATCTTTTAACGCTCGTAGCCTTAATACCAACCTTCCCGAGATTAAACTGTTCCTTCAGAACAAAGAACCTGACTTATTCCTTCTCCAGGAGACATGGCTTACTCCAAACCGCTCCAGGGGATTCGCTATACCTAAGTACGCGTTTATTCGTAACGATAGGCCCAACTCCGACGGTTTCGGCGGCACCGCTATATATTACAAAAGAGGCTTCCACTGCTGTCCTCTCCCTACCCCTCCTCTCCTCAACATGGAAGCCACTGTGTGTAGATTGGCTATGACTGGTCATCCGACCATCATCATAGCTTCAATCTACATACCTAGTGGTACCAGACCAATCCGCAGCGACTTTGAGGCCATTCTCGCCCTCGGCCATTCAGTCATTATGTTCGGAGACTTTAACTCCAAACATACTGACTGGACGTGCCTATCGACTAACACCAGCGGTATCGCTCTCCTCGACATCACTAACTCCCTTGACCTAGATGTCATATCCCCCGTCACTCCCACTCACTATCCCAACAACCCGTCCTACTCTCCTGACATCCTCGACTTTGCAATTATCAAGCGTATCAATCTTGACCTAAGGTCTATCGAACCGCTCGATGACCTAGGCTCCGACCATCGCCCCGTTTCCCTCGTGCTAGGACCGCCGAACGATAACGTCTCATCTCCTAAGACCTTTACCAATTGGAAAGGTTTTAAAAATACGTTAGTTTCAGCCTTAGAGGCTCCGAACTCTCCACTCGCGATCTCTCCCGAACAATTAGATAGCCCGGATAAAATCGATTCATTAGTAAATTCTCTCACTGATGCTATCAACTCAGCCATCAGTGACAACGAAAAGGTTGCTAAGCACGGCAAACCCACGCTTCCCTTAGCCGTTAGCAATCTTATTAAAGCTAAAAACGCGGCTCTCCGGAGAGCCAAGAAATATCCCACGCCCGCCTATAGAACAGCTGCGAATCAGCTTCAACGTAAAGTTAAGTCCTGCCTCGCGGAACTCCGAGACGCTCAGATGAACGATCTCATGGCGAATATCTCTCCGTCCCACCAAGCGTACTATAGCATGGCCCGAGCCTTACGCGTAGACACTGTCTCTCACGTTCCTCCTCTCACTCGTCCCGATGGCACTACTGCCTTCGAAGTCGAAGAGAAAGCCGAATGCTTCGCCGACAGCATTGCCGCACAATGCTCGCCCAGCACGCAACCTGCTGATCCCTCACACATCCAGGCGGTGGAGGACGAAGTCCTTCGCAGAGACTCTCTCCCCATCACCGCAGACCCTGTCACAGTCTCTAATGACGAAATCTTGCTTCTCATTAGAAATCAAAAGTCCAAAAAGGCTCCGGGTGCGGATGGAATTTCCAACCACGCACTTAAGCACCTACCTCAACAGATGCTTACCTTGTTAGCTATCATTTTCAATGCCTGCTTCGACCATAGCTACTTTCCAAAAGCTTGGAAAGAAGCGACAGTCATAGGCATTCCCAAGCCGGGCAAACCTCTGAACGTCCCGGCTAATCACAGACCCATCAGCCTCCTCAAGGCAATGTCTAAACTTCTCGAGAGAGTCATACTCTCTCGAATGCGGAACCATCTGTTTCCAACGGATGGCGATCCTCTCATTATTCCCCATCAGTTCGGCTTTCGCGCTAAACACTCCTGCCCTCAGCAAGTCCACCGAATCGTCGAGTATATACTTGACGGTTTCTATCCGCGTCGTTATAAAACAGTCGCGGTTTTCTTTGACGTAGCCAAGGCTTTCGATAAAGTCTGGCACAGCGGTCTCGTTTATAAACTCTACAAGATAGGCTTACCGGATCGCCTAGTCAGGTTAATAGCGTCGTTTCTCAAAGACCGTACGTTTCGATTTAAACACGAAGGCACGCTTTCTGCACCTCGTCCCATAAAGGCTGGAGTCCCTCAAGGCTCAGTCCTCGCCCCTCTGCTGTACACCGTGTACACCAACGACATTCCCATCCCGCCGAAAGGCGTCGAACTCGCCCTCTTCGCTGACGACACCGCACTCTATACCAAAGGCCACGGTGTTCGGCGCCTTGTAACCAGACTCCAAAAGGCCGTAAACGCCCTTGGTGCATGGTTTCAAGAATGGCGCATCGATGTGAACCCTGAAAAGAGTTCTGCGATGCGCTTCGACCACAAACGCCGTCGTCCCGATGGCGATCCCCACGTTCGAATGTTAGGCATTCCCATCCCCTGGAAGCGCAGTACTAAATACTTAGGCGTCACATTAGATCCGACGCTTTCTT
This sequence comes from Marasmarcha lunaedactyla, assembly GCA_923062675.1. Lineage (NCBI taxonomy): Eukaryota > Metazoa > Arthropoda > Insecta > Lepidoptera > Pterophoridae > Marasmarcha > Marasmarcha lunaedactyla. Next base: position 8,083,228 of record OV281344.1, read on the forward strand.
TCAAGCCACACGTTGAAAGAGTTTCGAAACTCGCTCGTCACTATTTAGTCCGCCTTAATAGCATGTTAGGTAGAAAAAGTAAAATGTCCTTCAGAAACAAACGTACACTTTACAAGGTCTGCGTTAGACCCGTCATGACGTATGCCTCGCCAATCTTTGCCCACGCCAAACCCTCCCTCCTGCACAAACTGCAGGTAGTTCAAAACCTCTTTTGCCGCCGGGCCACAGGCGCACCGTGGTACGTGCGTAACGCGGACTTGCATAGAGATCTTGAACTGCCTACAGTACAACAATATCTCAAAACACTCTCTGAAGCGTTCTTCAAACGCTCCGAAACCCATCCCAATCCTCTAGTTCGTGATTCTGTCTCATATGCTACTCCTGTGTTAGACTCGAAGTTCAAAGTCGCTAGGCCTAGAAATGCGCAAGCGTACTCATCCACCAGACTGTCACGCGATCTCGAGGCCCTTCTGGCCGCAAATTCTAATTCTAACGTAAATTCTAATTCTAACGTAAATTCTAATTTTAATTAATGCAAATTTAATTTTTCAATTTTTAATGTTTTCATTATTTACTTTTCATTTTTAATGTTTTATTTACTTTTAATTTTTGAGCACCTTCAGTGCTATGTAAATCCCAGCGGGTGACCCCTTAAGGGTCCCGCTAGCGCGGCCTCTTTCTCCAATTGGCCGTCGCTCCGATGAAGGCTGAGTGGCAAAAATGCACGAGCCGACAGGGGGTTTTTAGTGGGTATGGTTCTGGTAGGCGTCGGGACGAGTCCCACATAACTTCGGAATCGCGCCGGAGTATGCGTCAGAGCATTTTTATCCTCCTGCCCTTCCCGCGGAGGGGAACAAAAAAAAAAAAAAAAAAAAAGATGAGTAAATACATAAATGGTGACTTCCGTTAATAATAGGCTTTGAACAATAAACGTGGGGAAAACGGACATGAAAATTACTGTGATACATAATATGCATTTTCGATACAAGGAATCAACACTTATTTAATTTTTAAACGGTATAATTTCAAGAGGAAGCTATTTATTTTCATAACCTTACCTAATAAACACGTAAGTAACTTTTGGATATATAATATGACAAATTAATAAAACTGTGGAATAAACCTAAGCAAAATCGTTGATGAGATTGTTCATTAAATATAAATGTTTGTTATTACTTTCCTGTTTAGTGTATTTTTCAATAATTTTAATATTAAATATTTTTTAAAAACACTATCTGTAAATACCTTTACAAACAACGCTTTTAGCCTAAAGCCTTGCGCTAAGCACCTTAACAATGTTTAAATACGTGTGTGGGTGTTTGAGTCTCCATAATACAATAGAGTTTAGTGCACTAAACGGAATAAACGGATCGTTAATATTTAATGTATGCTGAGACCAAATTATTGGTGTTAAGATTCATTTTCAATCGCATCCAAAATTGTCACATCTAAATGTGCCCAAGAAAATTTATATGTGCTATCAACGACGTCGTAGCTTGAATCTAACAACCCTTGCCCTTGATTTTTATAAACGATTCTGTTGGCAAGGTCTTCAAACCATAAAGAAAAAGCATTTTCTTTTAAAATTTCATCTTTTAAGGTTAGGAAGGTTAGGTTTAGTACAAATAGTAGCACGTAGCCATTTGAAGCAATCTGATGATTTGATTTAATTACTGCCTTAATAATCAAGCCAAACGAGAAATATTACTGATTTGACAACCCAAATAAACTGAAACCGAATAAACTTCTAATAATAAATAAATTGGGCTCTCTAGAGGAAAATATTTAAATTAGCGCAATCCGCCACCGCACCGTATAAATACTTTTTACTCCGAGCTCGGAGGAGTAAAAAATTAGTTGTAATAAACGTTGCTTTGCAGATTTCACAAAGGGCCGTGTAATTATTTTGTGCAACCGTACAAAACGAGGAGTAAGTTGGAAATCTGAAAATTTTGACGCTGTTTTACATTATCTTAATTTTTTTTATTATGGGTACTTTTCTTTAAGATTTGTTTGTAGATGAAAATATTTCCAATAAATTCCAAATCGACTATTAGCTCATATGTATTAATGACAACCGTTGAGTTATGGCTTTTTTTGCAGACTCTGGACTAGCACACGCAGTAGGTATGCCCGCTCTGCTCTGTATTGGGGGCCGATATCTCGCTCCCGACCGTGGGTCGCGCTATGGTTGAGAGTGAGAGGTCGTGGCAGGTGGTACGATCCTTCTGGGAAGCAGTAATGGTCATGAATGAGTCGGCGGAGAGGGCTAGGGAAGGTGCTGCATGCTCTTTTCCGCTTCGTCCCCATCGCACGGGACACCGGAAGGCCGCTTTCATTGCTGAGACTTTCCTCCGTGACTTGTGCGTTTTCTGCGCACCATCTCATAAGAGGCAACTAGAGAGGGACTTTCGACGTCGATGTGTGCAGTGCCCTCGCAATAACACATTAGCAGACTTAACCATAAAAATGTCATCTCTCCGGTCTCGAAGGGACTTCACTGAGGCACCATCTTGTTTTCACTAATATAGTCAATCATTAATCTCCATAGACTATTTGAAGCTAGGGTATGTTCGATACTAAGTAAAGTTCGTGCGTGCATTCATTAGTTGTTCGGTTTTTAAGTGCTAATCTAGACTAAGTGCAAAAAGGCTTTTAATGAAAGGCGCGCAGATTTTTGCACCCTTAGCCAAGTATTGAATAAACCGTTGAGTCCATCAAAAGTTGAACTGTCACTAAATTTAACAATACAAACCTATTTAATCAAGTTTAATCAAGACTACTATGTGAATTCATAAATCAAAGACCATTCTAATAGTACCCTCGGCACATACATACTTCTATAATTAATTAAATAGAGCCTTGTATATATGTTTTTCTTTGTAATTGATACACTAAAACTTCGGAGGCAAATCTACTTTAAAAGGATTAACAGATCTACTACATGTAATTCAATTCATACAATTAACTTATATCTTTTTGTATGATTTTGTACTATTTTCATAGCCAGCAAACAAGCACGCGTAAGTGGCATTAAAATCTTTTTAATCTACTGACTGGAAAACCTAAAGTTGGTACAGATATTTTATTTGTTTTCATAAATTTTGATAAGTCAAAGTCTGATAAAAAATACTTCTATGTAATATAAATTTCGTGTAAAAATGGGGGTGAATACCATTCTGAACCCAAATAAATTTTCTATAGCTCAAATTTATAAAACAACACATTTCACCGCTTTTGACGTTTTTCGAGCGCAGAGGTTTGCATTCGCGTTTTTATAAACCAGTATCTTATCGTATACGAATCAAATCCCAAACCATTATTTTCAATGTATTCTGAGGTTTATCTCTAATCCTGAAATCTCAGATTTAATACACAAAGCAAATATAAACCAAATTCTTACACAAAGGAAAATAACAAGAGCATTCACATACTTGAAAACTCAAAAATATGAAAAGCAAAATAATCTATACAGGTCCGTGCATTAACATGGGTATAGTTCGCAAAAATCGGAATTCACATTGGCCGAACAAAAGTGGTACAGTCGCAAACAAAAAAGATATTCACAGGGCGGAAGCACCGTTGTACGTGACTGAATTTCAGAATGCTGGTTATTTAAAACATTCTTTGTCAGGGTTCCGTAGGTGGAATTGATGCACAAATGTGGGATGGCTCTTTCGTAATCGTTGTAAAAAGTCGCTTTTGTAATGAAAAGCTGTTTTCTGTTTTTATTGATTTGGGTTTATAAATAGAACTTTGTAATGTTTGACCTTGACAAAAGTTGAATGGTTAGGGGTTTGTATTTAATTTTAAAAATAGACAGTAACGATGTTGATAGAAACATACTTACAATTTAATTGCAAGTGCACCTTTTTTCTTCTTTCATAATATCAAGGATTAATTTTCCTTAAAAAAAAGACACAGACATATTATCATATTAACCTTCACAATCCAACCTTCACAATTCATCGAACTAATTTGTAATGCTTTGTAATGCTTTAAGTATTTTAGTGCAGAAAAAGATAAAAAGGGGCTTGCCGATGTTTCTAGATTCAATAGATTGAAATAAAACAAATATATTTATTTATTTAATTATATGTCACACCAACAGCGTACACGTCGATACATTAAAAAATATGCTGACTTAAACTAAGTGCTGACATGTAAGCCAGTTATAGGTATGCACAGCATTCAAAATATTATTGGTACAAAGTATTTAAAGTAGTCTGAGTCGAAAACTATATTTATAATGTCAAGTATGATAAATGAATAATAATGTCAAGCTTAATTTAAATCTCAAGAATTATTAAATGTAATCCGATTCGATACATTATACTGTGGAAAATAATAACAATGATATTAACAATGTCCAATTAAATTAAAATAAAGTAAAAATATTTAAAAATAAGAAATAAAATTAAAATCAACAAAAAATTACTATAATTCAACTAAAAAAAGAGAAAACGCAAATATAGCATGAATGATACTCCAAAATTATGAAACGATGAGTGATTCCAGTATTGTACGTTTAAAATGTGATAGAGTCGTTAAATATGTCCACAGAACAATTCAGATTCAGATTAACTTCGTTGTATGCAGAGTAGATCCTAGAGCACTGTGAATTAACGCATAATGTTGGTACGATGATGCTTTATATAAAATGTTTTTGTCAATGCTTGTCTTGGAATAGTACGAGGTACAGTCAAATATAAATTACATACTAAGTCGGGACAGTCGATAACATTATTAATAATTTTTTGCAAAAGTATGAGACCGTGGAGTTTGCGTCGGAAATGTAATGTATTCAATTTAAAATATGTCAATTTATTGTCATAATTGTCCCTGTGAGATATCCCTGAGGCAAGATGTCTCGTAAACGTTCTTTGTATGCTCTCTAAACGTTGTAAAAACTTACTGTACAGAGGGTTCCATACTACAGACGCATATTCTAGGTGACTACGGACTAATGTGTTGAATAATAAAATCCTAGAGCTTGTGTTACAAAATTTTTTTGCATTTCTTTTCAAGAATCCCAATTTTTGGCAGCTTTACCAACAATAGTGTCTATATGATTATTGAACTGTGAGCGGCTATCAATTATTACACCGAGGTCTTTAATTTCTTTTACTATTTGCAAAGGCGTATCATGTAAGGAATAGTTAAAGATAGTCGAACTCTTTTTTCTAGAAAATCGTATCTGCACGCATTTGTTAGCATTAAGTACCATACAGTTTTGAACGCACCATTCTGTTATTCGATTTAGATCCGATTGAAACTGACAAGAGTCCTCGGTCGATTTTATGGTTTTATAGGTTTTTAAATCGTCCGCAAACAGACGACACTTGCAATGTAGAATTTTGGAAGTTATGTCATTTATGTACGTAAGAAACAGTATCGGTCCTAAATGGGATCCTTGTAGAATACCAGAGACTGCTGTATATGCATTGACTCAAAACCCTTCACACACACATAAAGAAGTATTTTTGCCAGATAAGACTGAAATCACTCCAACAAGCATCCCGTAATATCGACGTGTTGAAGCTTTTTGATCAACAGAGCGTGATTTGTCGAAAGCGCTGGATAAATCTGTGTAAATCGCCTCAACTTCAAGACCCCTATCAAGTTCATTGCTAAGATCCGATACAAAGCTTAGTGCTAGTGGACCTGCCTAATTTAAAGCCATATTGGTGCTGTGGTAAGACAGGATCAACTTATTTCGTTAAAACGGGAGTAATAAGTGACTCAAAAATCTTTGAAAAGCATGATAAAATTGATACACTAGTGTCATCTTTTTTGAATATAGGGATAATTCTGGCTTTTTTCTACTCCTCTGGAAAAAGGATTGACTTTGATACTATCTTCAAATGACTTTTTGTACTGCGAGTAGCATTTTAGTATCGTTTTGTGACAACGTTCTCGGAGCAATTTAAATTCGATTAAATCACGAGGGTTTTTGTACTTATAGTATTTTTTGCGAATTTTATCTTTTTCACATTGCATTCTTATTTAAACATAGCTGAACCATTTCGTTTAACCGGTTTGTACTTAGGAGTATGAAGATTGATTCGTTTGTAAATTTTGTCGTAGAACACTTAAACCATCTCGTTAACATGTCGACATTCGAGGGAGTTAAGTGATCGAAGTCACTTGATCTAGCCCAGTTTATGAAGCCTAGGTTAAAATTATTAACAATTAACACATTTTCAATACAATCCATGACATAATTAATCTTATTTTGAAACATACTAAGAGCATCCAAAGTGACAGGGGTTATGTAGGCAGCAAAGAAGATAGCTAACGTTTTAGATGTGTTGTTAGTTGTAATATTAATTAATACCCATAGGTCTTCACATGCACTTTCGAAATTTATTGCACGTGCCGATTTAAATCATTTTGATACAGCTGCCAATGTTCCGCCCCCGTCCTTCTTGGATGATCCTGCACTGGATCAATCCCTTCGGTATACATTGTATCGTGAGTCTATTAACTCACTATCGCATACATTGGAATTACACCACATTGGAATTACAATACAAAGAACGTTGAATAGGTATCATAAAAATAATAATTAATAATAATAATAACAAATTAACTTATAAGTTTTAGGCTCTCAGTACTACGTATATTTATTACTTGTGCTGTGTCATCCTTTCTTACGAAAATGCGGCCATTCCGTATCCAGGTATATTTGTACTTATATTCTTTCGCTTTTAGTCGGGTTGCTGCATGAAGAGATTTGTTACTCGGTGTAAGGTGTTCTGATACAAATATTGGCACACTGGGCCCACCGAGCCCTAAATCGTTATATTAGATGTATATATTGCAATACCGATGTGCGAAATAAGGTGATCTTCGAAGTTAGAAGTATTCTAACTTAGCCTTTGTAATTCAGTGCTAAGTAATGTTTTTTTTTAAAACGTTATTATGGAATCTTATTATTGATACTGAACATTTTGTAATACCATTTAAGATCAGCTCCAACCTAATCCAATGTGGTCCTAGATTTGATTTGACGTTATTAGCATACATCGGTGTTTAAATCGTTTCAGACTTTCTTAAAATAACATTTATTCAAGCATCATAACCTGTGTTTAAAAAATATCATGCATAATGAGGAAGTCACTTCTAAGATAGCATTTAGAATACACAGTGATTGAGCTCTTAAGTAAGGCTTTATTACAAATGTATACCTCTTTTCAAAATCTTCGTAGACCTTTGACTATGGAATGATTTTTTGCATCGGCACTGACAAGAGCTTATGGAAAGAAATACATAAAGAGTTCAAATAACTACTTTATACGAAAGCAATGCACTGATTTATTTACAATCGTTCTGGATCTAGTAATTGTGGCTTTCATTTCATCTCATCTGAATGGAAATGACAATGAAGAGGAGGTTACATGCGTATCAAAAGTGTTCCATATATTTGTAAAAGCTTTGTGGTTTTATTTGTCAGTCAAAGAACTTATTTTTGGAAACAAAATACTCAAACTAAGTTTCTTTTGTAATAGACCTTCCTTTAAACAATACAGCTTTGAATGGTTTTATGCAATCATAAATGGCTAGTGCAATCAAACCCGTTTTCATTTATATCCCAGTTTTTAACTTTTTCAAAGTAGCATCAAAATAAATTTACGTTCTATTTAAAAGTTACAAAAATAAATTTTTCGGAAGCTACGGAACCATAATTTTAAATTAACCAGTTTAACTCTTCTGTGACTGTGATTTGTAATGTGCTGCAACTTTTTATCAAGATTTTGGAGAAGCGTTGGAATGAATATTTTTGTTCCGAAGCTTTTTGAGCTAAATTTTGAATGTCGTGTGAATTTGACAGCATTTTATTTTCGTTTTATATTACGTTCGTGGAAGTTGATAGTTTTTTAAGCAAAAGAATATTCTCACTGAGAATAGTAGGAAATCCTCTTTATGAAAAACTTTAAGACATATAATATACAAAAGTGCATTGCGAATATTTTGTAATTTAAATATATCTTTATTGGAATACACAAATAAATCACATTTTCATTAATAAATTGGATTTTCAATCAATAATCCTAACGTTTATTACATAAGCTCAGTGAGTCTATAGCAAATCGGTGTTCAAATCAATTACAAAATAACTTCATGAGGTTCAACGTAGAACATCCTCGTGTGGTTAACCATATCGACAGTAGGTAAAATACATGCAGTACGTAAAGCAAATTGGCCAGTTTATTAGCAGCCTGATTCGATTACGTAGCCCCTGTGTGGCGTGGCGTGACTGGCAAACAAAATATACCAATGTACTCTCATACAAAAAAAAATCGTAACATATTGGGTACATAAGCTTTTGTGTATCCAGTAATTCAAAAGAATAAATGTTGAATTTACCTCCAGCAGTACATAGTCATTTTATCTTTTAAATTAAAAAAAAATATTTTTCTGAAAATGTGGAAGCAGGAATTTCTGTCCATAAAATCATTGAGTAAATTTACACTCAACCAGAGAGCTACAGTTCGAATTGAACCAATCAAATTTAACCTTAAAAAATATATGTTCTATAACGAACGTACATTGAAAAACGCTTTGAATAAAAAATAATACTGAACTCTTGTTGATAAAGATATGATTCATTGCAACCAAACCATGAAAACATTTATTTGTCAATGCCAAAAATTTTAAAACATTTAACAACTTCAAAATAAATACCTCTACAAGTTAATTTACGCATACAAGATCACAGAGTAGATAGGTAATTTAATATCCATGTACCTACATTTGACATGATAAGCGCCATTAATTTAACTCAGCCTTATTAGATATGCTGATGTAATTTATGTTAGCTTATTGTATTGCTTATGTTTATTATTAAGGCGATGATTTATGCTCGTATGGTGCGTAAGGGTGGGAGGCATAGTTTAAAATAGGTACAAGAGATCAGAGCGTCATGCTTTAAGAATCGAAATAGAGAATGTTTTGAGTATTCAGTTTCGAGTTTTATACCACACATCCTGAGTTTAGTTTAAAATAAATACTAGCCAAATACGGTATACAAGTTTAAATGATATGGATAAATGTTTTCACACCATGAAATACATATTATCCGATAAAGAAGACTTACAATCAGTCCATGTTCATCTAAAAAATTTCAGTATTTGACTTAACCAATATTAAGATATTAAATTAATCTTTAATAAAACAAAATTATAAAAAGCTGAATATAAAACCAATAAAAAATAACATTATTTCTTGAATACTAAATCTTTAGTTTCAAGTAAGCAGGAATCTCAACCAGTTATTAAATTCATTAAAAATTTGTAAAAAAATTGCGAAATTCAAGATCATTCCCTTTAAGTTGGAAGAAACCCAAAACTTGAAGATCCTCGCAAATGACCGGAACTCATAAACCTATTAGGGCTGGCAAAAACACGATTCAGCGGTAATTTTAATACCAGGGTACCCACCCATAGTGCAAAGTATTTAACAACTTTGCTATGTCATGAAATGCTTGAACATACATTCAACATTAAAAGTAACTAAGTTATTAAACACATGTCCAATGAAATTGTTTGTATAATGACAAGTAGCAGATAAATAGTAAATTCGGTAATATTTAAGCTAAAATTTTAGTAGCTAAGTTTTGAAAGCATATTTTGCGTCTGAATAATTGATTTATTACTTGTCTCGGGAATTAAACGTAAAAAAACAGACAAATTGTAACCTTTTGATCTTGAACAAAAATAAGCAGCTTTTATAAATCAGTATATTTTTTTCGTACAGCCCTAACTTTAATTTAGCAAAAGTCTATTGCGTTTAATCATCCTTCTTGAAACAATATTTGTAGCGTTTTATATTTTGTAAGGGCCATTTAGCAAATAACTCAGTACTTCGGTGATTAAATAATGGCTTTTGTTAGTTCATTAGCCATTTTATTTCTGTTTTTTAAAAGCGTTCAATGCCGCAGGGAATTATTTTGAATAGATTTTTATATCTTGGTTAACTGAAACGTGCTCGTTCACAGTAATCACGCTCATACTTTTTAAATGTAAAAGTTAGTAAGGTTGGTGGGTTGAGAGTGTCTTGTGCTTGTCAACAAACCAGTTCTAGTTGCCATTATTGTAAATGTGTGAACGTGCCAGCTTAACTGACCTTAACAGTTTTCATTATTAGTAAATTTTTTAATGGCTACAGGCTGTATCATCAAAAAGTATTTTTTGTACTCGAAGCAAAGTATTTATTTACCAATCATCAAATAACTTCCATTATGTACAATAACTTGAACACTTGGCAGGCTGTACGACAGAAAGCATGTCTTATCCTTTTGATTTGTATTAATAATTATCGTAATTAACAATATAATAGTGACCTGACAGTCAAAAATGGCCCTCAAAAAATTTATTGTGCAACTTCAGTAGAAATATAATTTAATGTATTTCCTCAAACAAATATATAAATAAGTTAATTAAAGAAATGTTAGCTTACGAGAGTTCTTTAAGTTATGGGCTAAATAATTGCGATAGTCTCAAACAATAAATTAACTTAATTTATATCTAGTAATGAAGTATTTAGGTATTATAATTCTCAGGTATTTAAAGGGCAATGAAGTTTTCTTATACAAGTTTGGTATGCTAACAAAAATGTTACACGGTACAATGTAGAAAAACCCTTTAAAATTAATATCAAAATAGCCGTTTAACTCTAAACACGTTCATTAGGAAAAGGCACGAATGACACTTAGGACTGATTTTTCAATCGTCAGTAACTAATATCTGGATAATAACTTTGACACTTGACAAGGCGTTACCTAGAAATTATGCCAGATTCTCAAAATTATTCTACTGATAAAATTTATTTGAGCATTAAAAAATCAGCGCTTACTCTTATATTTTTTCAGTCAAGAATACAATTTAATGTAATATTAACAATCTGCACCTCATCATTTGCATATTTAGGTCTAACATAAAGCCGGTAAGTACATAGAAAATTTTGTTTTTGACAATTTGTGACACGTGACATGTCATATCTTCCTTATATGAGACCCCAAGACAAAAGACTAAAGTCTTCTTTCCTTAACGTGAGACAAAGGACATGAACTTTGGATTCGGATTCTTCAAAGACATTTAATTCTTCGTAAAATATGGTTGAGACATAGCTAAGATTTAAGGCATAACGAATATTTCAGCTTTTTTTTTTGTAAGATTTCATTTGTATTTGGGTCTTGATTGATTCATAAATAAGCTTTTAGTAATAATATAACATTTATTTAATAATTTGATTATTAAGTAGGCATTTTGTAGTATTGAATACATTTGTTTTCATTGTTACGTTGTTCTTCAATTTCCACGATTTTTTAATAACAATAATGATAAAAAACCTATCTGTTTTAAAAATAAGCTACTACATATTGCGTCTTAACTTAATAACAAAGCTAAATTTTTGTATTTTTAAACAACGTCAATGTATTTTGTACATAATTTAATGTAAATGGCAAACAATGTTATGTCATTTTCTTTGATTTAGTCTTCCCTTAGAGTACGTTGTCTTCTTTTATTCACTTTTAATTCATTCATTCAATCTTCGCGTCCATTCATTCGGTCATTTTTCGCGTTCCATGCTAGAAAGAAAGAGAACTTTTCTAATAGATAATTCTTTTATCTCTTGAAGATATTAAGTTTTTTTTTTTGATAGACCTGATGGTAAAATAATTTAATCAGGTAACGCAAAACTTACGGTACAAACCAGTTTAAAGATATTTAAGGTATTATGTCTTTATATGCAGCCACGGGTCCGAGCACAAAGGCTTTTCTGGTAAGTCCTTGCCTTGTTCGTGGAATCTCATTAATTTTGCAAAGAATTAAATTAGCCAGCTACTGCTCAGTTGTATAAATAGAAAGAACAAATGAGATGGAATTTATTTTATTTATAGTGTTTATGCGGTGGGTTGAACTGGTTGTTGTTAGTTGCATAAGCGTAGTGTAAGTCAGGACTTTGTGTAGTATGTTTCATTGTAGTTTATTACGTTTTTAAATTTAAGTTCTACATTTTCCCTGTTTCTCGGTTTCAAGTTTTAAATGAACTTTGATGGAGAATGTAATAGATATAGAAATATATTGTTGCGGATATTTTAAGGCCAACGGTTTTGTTTCAAACTACAAAAGACGTGTTATGTAATTTTTGTACGTATATTAACTGTTTTGTTTAATTTTTTTCGCAAATGTAGAGTGACTGTTAATTTTTGGTAGTATCATATATAAATACTACTGGTAATAAATACGCTACCCAGGCAGCTGTCATGGTTGAAAAATTGCTATCCCACCTATTTACGTACTTTCGTGACCTGTTTCATACTTCAATGGAAACTCAGTGGTGGTAAACAGTGGTAATACAGTCCTTCCTGTTTTTACCGCAATAATAACCACGTTTTTTTTATTGAAAAAGGATTAGACGTTTGTCTTCTATCTCACCTGATGGAAAGTGACGATGAAGACAAAGGTATTACACGTCTATCTACGAGATACCTATTCTCTCGACGCTTGAAAGAACTAGGACTTTAGTTTTCTGGAAAAACAGACGCAGGCAGTTCATTCCACACCTTGGCGACCCGCACCAAAAAGGAACTATCGAAGCGTTTGGTTCGACTTCTTGGGATATATACCATAAAGGGATGGAAGGCCTGTCTGTTTACGTGTTTGTGTTCTGCAAAGGAACAGCCAATGAAAATACTAGAACAAAGGTAATTAATTACAACTTAACTTTTGGCAATGCATCATAAATCGATAAAATAATAAACAACAAGATGACCCATCAAAAACAACTACGATTAGTGTCCTAGATGTCGCTAGGTGCGGTTTCACTCAAAATCAGGTAGACCATGTCGTTTGCTGGCTACAACAAATTAAAAAAAAATTATACTTTATTACCTATACTTATATTTCGTCTTACATAATTTTTTTTAATTAGTGTGCAATATTTGTTTGAAAACACCTTGATAAAACAAAACTTTATTGTGTAATACGTACGTAGCTTTAATTACTCGCAATGCCTTCAAGTAACCTAAAGAATCTTCACCATCAACATCGATCTCTGAGAATCGGTCCCCTTTTTTAAAAGCCTTAATAGTACTGATTGCCACAATCAAAATGAAATCTCATATTTTAAAACGAACAATAGTAATTTCGAATAAAAACGTCGAAAACGTCAATAGAATTTTACAACGCTATTTGTCTTTTATTGTAGCTACCTTTCCCCTTTTCTATCCTTAAGTGTTCTCCAGAATTTGACAATTTTACCAACCCTTAACCCTATAAAGAAACTGTGACAATAAGATGAAAAAACCAACCATTGCTTATTGATCTCCACGAAATATGATGGCTTAATATTTGAAGAGGGTAGAAAAAACATTGTGAAATCGCAGGAACAGAATGTAGTTTGTGAAAGCGGACAAACGGCTTAGTTTTGATGTCTGATTACGAGACTGATTTAGTATCCGTAGGCTTTTTATTTGACAGCTGGAATATAAAAGATTCAGTGAGGTAAAATATTGTTGCTCCTTACTATGGCAATTAATTTATTTTTCTTTGTTCATTCGTATCTGGCCAATTGTGTTATTAGAAATAATATAATGATCACTATTATTTTAACAAACACTTCGGTCAAGCCTCGTCAAAATATCGAAGATATAAAATTAGAAATGTCTCTACTAATTACTCTACCCACACCACAAATTTTTCAATATGTCAGTTTGATAACCAGTTTGATAATCTTCATACAGCATGGTTCTATTTGTGTAAGTTCGAACAAAGTTATTAGAATATCAAGTATCAAGCAATAATTAATTGGTATAAATATAATTCAAAACTTGAATTATTCTAATAAAATGTTAGGTTTCAAAATTTCGCAAACTATAATCATAAAATTGACACTCATACTACCTAAAACCGACATTTACTTACCTTACATAACCTTAATTGATAAACCATAATTTTAGGAGCATATTTCACATCAATACATACGAGTAGACCTTTGCAAACTGGTTCCACATCAAAAGTACAAAGAAAGGTAAAAGTATGCCCCATTTCTGCTCATGTGTTTTTATAGGGCACCCCCAAGATTAGTGCCCTTTAGGGCGCAAAATATTCATGCGGCACATGTTGCGAGAATATGGGGCTTTTTCGGTCATTTAGCTTTGCATTTGGAATTGTAGTTTCTTTAATATTTTTCAGAGCTTTTAAATTCTGTTGCTTTTGTTAGGAAAATATATACTTATCTGTATTAAGGTGTTTAAGTTTAGAATACTCTTGACGTAATTTAAATCATGATCCAAATTTCCTTCAACAAGACGTCCGGATAATAATAAACCCACAATAAAATTTCTATTTGCGTCATGTACGCTAAGTGTGTACAGGTTATTTTTTTATACATTGAAAAAACCCGAACAATTGAGTGTTCGACTCTGCTGAATACTGGATCTAAATGTTATCTTGTAGACAGTGGCAGCGAATCAAAGGAACATAATTTCAACATTTCAATTTTGAATACAGTATATTTAAATAAATAAAACTTAAATTGTATCTCAAATTGTTTTATTGATTGCATCCAAAATGATGTTAAAACTTAGGGTAGAAACAATAACTAGGGTAATAACTGAATAATTGTTTACTTGTCTCATATAAGAAATCCTCTGTTTTTATCAAACAAATGTTTGTCTTCCATCTCACTTGATGGATAGTGTTGATGAAGACAATGATGCCACATGCCTGTCCATGGTACCCTATCTACGCATGAAAGCTCCAGTGTTGTATTTATAAGAAAAGAACAAATATTAAATAATAAATAATCTCTGTACACATTCAATTCAGTGAAAAAAAATCTATTCAATCAATATATCGCTACCTCTCATAATACAAGGTCAAGACGTCTACCTCAATTAAGCTGACAAGCAATAGATTTCGTCTTATTCATCCGCCTCGTAGTGTAACAAAGGAATAAATTGCGATCCCAGTCCCGGGACACAATGCAATTGTATTTTTGAATTTATTTCAATTTAGATAGTGAGCTCCATAAAGACTTTGATGGAAGAGAGGAAATAGTCAGAATTGAGATAAGTACGCCTCGTTGAGATATCTCTGGTAGCTTAAGGACTCATCGAATAATCTGAATGGTTCTTCGTCTTATTATTTTATTCATTGGTTTGAAGGAGTTGTGATATATTCTTTATTTTGTAAAGCGTTCAAGTCATAGAGTATCCTAAATTGAGTTCTGTTAGGTTCTGGATGGTTCTAATATTTCAAATAATTTTGTTAGGATTCATGGATTTTTTTCGTAACTATTTTCATAGCCAGCATATATTATTAACATATAACTATTTTATTTTCCCCCTTTCTCCACCGATCAACCAGACGCAGACAGAAGTTTCACCCGTTTGTGGTTACCTTGCCGAAGAGCCGAACTAAACGGTTCGATAGCTCATTATATATAAATATAATAAATAGAATATGTACAAAAATACATTTTAGCATGGGTAATAAGAAAAAAGTAAAATAGTAAAACAAAAACTATACAATTATTCAAAAAATTACCTTGCTCCTCGGCATCGAACCAGTAATGCTGGCAGAGTTACCTCCCTAAGTTAGCCCTAAGCCAACTCTGCAGCAGCACCGGCTCTAATGCTTGAAGATCTGAAGTGGTACGAAGCGAGTGTAACTGGACACGAAGGCTTGCAAACGAGAGATCGCCCCAAATTCCAGGTCATGAGCGTTGCTCCGTCAAATCATTTACCATTGTCCCTTGCCAATCCAAAGGGTTCCAATACTGAACCGAAACAGTGGCAAGTGCCCTTCGGATAAAGTCGTTTAATGAGATATGGCAAAAGAAACGTTCAGAATTTTTTGGGTAATATCTTACCCGTGGTGTCCAGATAGGTGTACGTCTTTTCCACAGGAGCATTTATATTCCTCACAAATCTTGGTGCCTAATCTGAGTGTGACTGCAATTTAGAAGGTGGACTTTTATAAAAATGGACCAAGATCTAAGAGTATTAGGGATTGCATACAAATAAATATTGTTAGAAACTGTAAAAAAAAAACTAAAATATATTATTTCAATAGATTTATTATATTACTTACATTTATTCAATTTACTTAATCTACGTTACGGATATCATACAAAACTTCAATTATTATATCACAATCAAAATAGCGACGCAAAACTATTTTAATAGAATAAATTAGTTAAAATTTTACAATTCACTTATAAAAAAACATAATATTTACAGCTCTTACGTATAGTGAAAATGCAAACATTGGATAAATTAAGAACAAAATACTAGACGTAGTAAAACAACTAGGAGTAGATGGTCAAGATACTTTTTACATCGAACAAACCATCAGATATCAATTTGGATGTACGTAAACGGTACTTTGTTTAGCCATGAATTTATAAAAACAATTATTATGAATATAAAACTATATAAACTAACTAAAAACTATATAAACTCAAACATAATAAAACTAAAATTTTGAGGTTATTACTTCGTAGATATGAACAACACAATTCGTTTAGGTGGACTGAAAAGAAGACTTGAATGAAATCAAAAAGAAAAGTCTGCCTTGAACTACATAAAGAAATTTATTAATGAAGGTTCAAAATGTTGTACCCACAAATCTAAGTATAATTCGGTATGTAAAGTAATTTCGAGTATATATTTATTTATTTTATTCTGACAGAATTTGGTATTTTGGGAAAACAATTTGTATCATTTTCAAAAAAGTTCATAGGGTGACATCACGGAGCAGTTATCTATTTGAAATCGGATTGTAAAGTTTGTTGTATAACAAATCTACAAATTTCTTTGGATTCTTGTATGACAGATATTTATTCAAAACATTGACATGACAGTTCAACAACAAAGAAGTTAGTAAATGATGCTACTAGGTGACGTCATAAAGAGATTGAGTGTAACTGTTTTCGTTAAAATAAGCTTAATCGATTTTATCTGCAAGCTAGTTACTAACGGTTTTTGAATTAGAATCAGATGTTTTCCTTTTCATACCGAATTACGTAGACAAAGTGACGTAGATAATACGAGCAAAATTTTAAATCACTTATTTTTATAAATATCTTTTATAACATAATTAAAACTAAGATGGCGTATAACAAAATGGCGGCTGACAGATGTGGGGCTCGCGACGCTAGCGCCGAAGCGGGATTGCGGACGCAAGTGCGAAACTCATGGTAGTCCGCACGAGTTATCGCACAGAAGTGCACGTGAGCGCACGCTGAGTCACAGTCTGATATGTCTGTTGAATGACGCACTCGAAGGGCTGCTAAATATCTAAGGAAAGAAAACATTTTGGAATAAGGCTTTTGTACTAAAAATAAAAGGTTTTTAAAAACTCCAGTAAAAACAGGTGAATGAAAATGTTATTATAATTAAATAACCTTCAAAACCAGAAAGACCTGTAAGAGATCAATCCAGCTAATTGGGAGCTACGGTCCACAGACGCGTCAAATGTAAAATTATTTATTTGTTTATCATAATTTGTATAGTCGTGTTTTTATTTTCAAATGATACCAATCATTTTCTCTTATCATTATATCTTGAATTAAAAACTTTTTAACCAGATTTTATCGCGTTTTATATTATTATATTTTACATTTTAATCCGACGTTTCGCTATCTTTACAGTCACCGTGGTGACGAGTGACTAAGATGACAGGCGTCTTGACAGTTATGAAAGCATTCAATCACCTCTATCTGTTTCTCAGTCTGAGAGCGTAGCATTCAGGATCAACAAAGAAAGTGCTGACAGTTCCTTGAGCATAAGGTCTTGTAGCTTGATGGATGTTGGATTTTATGTTTTTAGTATAAGATCGCAAGTTTAAGAAAGCTTCCAACCATCTCCTCTACTGAAATTTGGGTGTTTCTTAATTTCTTAGCTACTCTATGTATGACGTGTTTTCCCTTTGATAAAATGTTTACAGAGTCGAACCTTAAATAATGGCTGGGGTTTTTTAATCTTCTTCGTTACAATATGCCTATACTTGACAATCACGCTCACTAAATACATTATAGAAAACTATAAAAAATGTCAATCAAGAAAATTTAATCTCAACATAAGAAATGCTTTCTAAAATACGATGTTTTTACAAAACGATATAAAATATTTCGGAATAGTGAAGTAATCACAAAAGACTAGACGCTTTGTTACCTAAAATACCTACTGATTTCCCAAAAACATAAAGTAAGTCTAGAAAGCTTTCAAATACTATTACAGAATTACTTTTGGATGGTAAGTTACGTATGCCATTAGTATCTATCACGTTGCAATATAGAGATCGAACAAAAAGGTTCGACAGTTTCCATTACCGATATGAAAGTTCAAATGATATTGGTACAATAGATCCAACATTTTTTAGATTTTAATTGTTGAACGATGTCATTGAGAGTGTTTCTGAAGTTCGTTTTTTTTATAAAGAAAAAGGACCTGCTGTATTTTTTAAAAAGATTGGCTCATTTTCTTTTATAACAAATATAATTAAATGCTTACCATATACTTATAAATAAACGAATCACGAAACTTTTATTGCTCATATATTATGTGTATCTCTTGTGAGCCTACTTAAGAAACTCTGACCACGAAACACTTTTTTTTCCACTTACTTTGCAAAGACGGTCTTATCGGTGTAACTCCGTATCCTTTCAACAAGAGCATCCAGAGACACCGCGCTGACCTCTCTAAGACCATAGTACTGAGTCAGGTTATACTCTATGGACCAATGAGTTTCTCCTCGAGGATGTGTTACATCTAAATAATACTGGGTGTAGTCTAGGACCTGTCAAAGAAAAGTAACATTAGAAGCGTGGTGATATCTTAGTTTTCCTTTTGTTTATTTTGATGAGTGTAAAGGTTCTTTTTATAAACTAGTAGTTATAAACTAGTCAAAAAGGTATCAAGTATACCTTAAATCAAATAAAAAATAATTACATTCAAATATCTCGTAAACGATTGGATTTTGGATAGGGTGTTTCATTGTCAAATCAGTCAGAAATAATGTTAACTACCACGCCATTAACGGGAATAGGTCGACTTAACCTGTAACCCTGTATATTTATTTAAAAGGCGGTATATAATGACTCAGAAATTAACAAAACAAATAAACATTAGATGCTCTATGAATATTGATCCTTGCTTTTTAAATATATATAGAAAACGAAGTTCAAACTCTAGTAAATATTAAATGACATAAATTAAATGGGGCCCTCATTCAATAGATAGAAACCTATTTCTTTAAGGGGGAATCTCAGGAATTTTCAATACTAAGTTCCAGAAATTCTTTCTAAATTTAAAAGTCTTTAGTGTCTTTTCACAATTTATCAAAAGGTTATTATTTGTCCATATCGATATCCGGAATCTATCTTGAGTCAAGCTACTGTCTTTTTAAGCAATGATTGGTCTAGTTTACTCCTCTTCACACTTACATGACTGCCGGTTTAATCGTTTTTGCGTCAATTTATGCGGCATCGTTCCGGTTTGCGCTTGATTATTTTAGTCATTAATGCGTCGTTTTTTGAAGCAAAAACGTTGGTCTAGTTGGAATAATATCGTTAGTTTTTCAAAAAAGTTTAAATTATATTTAAATATAAAGAGTTACTATCTTGATTCATAACACAAACAACACATCTTCATAAAACTCCTCTTCTAAAGTGTTAAATATGGAAAGTGATAATAGTGATATGGAAAATTACCCAAGATGGCGTAAACGGAAGCGCGTGGTTTCTTATAGTTCATCCGATAAAAATTCGTCATATCAATCTAGTGATGAAACAAATTCGTATAGAAAACACAAAAAACCAAGAAAGGAAAGCGACTTAAAAATTGAATTTTTGTCACGACAAGTTTCGTTTCTAACAAATTTAATGACAAATAAACCAAATAACGATAAAGGAAATCCGCATGTTTTGGCATACGCAATAGTGAGCCAAATACGAAATACTATTACCTGAACTTTCTTCTACAATTAAGGACTCTGGATTTCCGAAAGCTGATGGCAGTCACCTTCACAAACTAAACGATTTGCAATATTTTAAACATGACGATTGAAACTCGATACGTTTCTCCGAGGCTCAAAAGAAATATGTTACCCTAATAGGCTACCCCCGGTTTTGTAGAACTTAATGTAAATGATGAGTTAGTTCGGTTGAACTCAATGGTTAGCAAATTCAAGAGTCTATCTGTTAGAGCGTACGTTGCATTCGCAGCGTTGACGAATGAAATTTTAACACAAAAAGATGAACTTCGATCGACATTATAAAGTTTAATAGATTGGTCAATAGAGAATAAGTCACAACTGTCACCCCCAGCCTTATGCGATAAGATTACTCAGGGTTTTAAAGAATCACAATATATGAAAATATCTGATAATATTTTGCAAATTATATGTGGCAAACGAGCTGATTTCATACAAACACTGCGAGAGGCATTACTAAACAAAATACCGGATTCCTTTCATTCTGAAGGAATACATAAGATGCCTCCTGAAATATAGTGCTAAAAATTTATTTGATAGTGAAAAATTGTGTTCCTATATTCAAAAAATTGAGGAGCTGGATAAACTATTCACTTCAGTTAGTTCAGAAGCAAGAATTTCTATTGCACGTAATAATAATTACAATAAAGATTTGCGGAGACCCTCTACAAGTAAACAGACAAATGACACCTTTCGTCGCAGTGGACCGCCGCCAGTATCACGAAAAAGTTTGGACAGTAGGTCTGCAGACGACCAGTTCTAGGTAAATCATACAGGTAAGAAACTCTGTTCATATTCACCAAAACATAGAAATCATAAAGCGTGACCAGAGCCCTTTCGAGGAGGCTGTCTCAAGCAATATCAACATGTTTGGTGCAGCTTGGGTGCTCCACCGAACATATGCCAACTACTAGGTGGTATTTGAATACCTTTCATGATGAAGCCGCCATTAATATTTCCAAATCAGCTAGCCATGGAAAAATTAAAAACAAAAAGCCATCACATGACTGTACAAATAAAAAGTATGCTGGATTCTGGGGTTTTAGAAAACTTTTCTCCTTTTACCGAAACCAGACACGACTTTTTGGCCTATTTCTAATCTGAAACGGCTCGACTACTTTGTCATCACGAAAAAATTTAAACTCTTCAGCCATTTCCGTGTACCAAGTTTAAGATTGGATGGTGAAGGTCGATCTGAGACATGAATATGTTGACACCCACGTGTTGACCACGGACGCATCGGACGCTGGCTGGGGCGCAGAACTGGAGCTGCAGGAGCTAGCAGGGCGGTGGACTGCGGCGCAGCAGGCGTGGAACGCCCACTGCACGGAGCTGTACGCGATACTGGTGGTGGTACAGCAGATGGCGGGGTTCCTGTGCAACGCGCGCGTGCTGCTGCAGACAGGCAACCGCACGGTGGTCTCCCGCATCAACAAGGAGGGTGGCACCAGGTCCAAGCCGCTGCTGGACCTCACAATTTTATTATTGACTAATGGATCGATTAAATGTTACGTTGACAGCACAGTACTTCCCGGGCCGTTCAACGTGGAGGTCGATTCTCTGTCTCGAGGCAGGCGGAAACCGGAGTGGCAACTGACGGGGCCGGCGACGGAAATCATCTTCCAAATGGGGGGGCGCCCGGAGGTGGACCTTTTTGCATTGGAGGCTGCGCACGTGGTCGAGAGGTATGTGACTCTGGATCGTCTAGATCGGCGGGCGGTTTCCCACGGTGCATTTTGCCACCAGTGGAGTTACGAGCTGGGTTAGATATTTCCACCTCCCAACTGATCCCAAAAGTTCTTTTTAACTTGAACACGGCTCGAGGTCGGTACATAGTAGAGGCACCGAAGTGGAACAAGGTATTTTGGAGGGCCGATTTAGCCCAGCGATCGTTACAGAAGCCCTATCTGATTCCAGACCTTTCACGCTGCCTGGTGGACACAGATACAGTGAGGCATCCACTTCAAATTCGGGATATACAACTCGAAGCCTGGCCAATTTTGGGTGGGCTAAATTAATTCAAGACTGGTCTGAATCAGAAAAACTTCTCCTGCTGTCTAGCCGGAGAGTGTCCACATTAAAAACTTATATCCCAGCTTGGGCCAGATGGAAGGCATGGTGCGTTTTTAATTCGGTAAACCATAATAATCCGGAGCCTGTAGAGGTCGCTCGCTACTTGGCACATTTGCGCAATGATGGGAAACTAGCTTACAGAACCATATTAATTCACAAGTCGGCTGTCGCAACATTCAGTAATATAACTTGTAACATTGATTTTTCCTCTAACTTTTATATAAAACACATTTTAAAAGCCACTTCAGCTGCTAAAGGAAAAAGTGTCAGCCCTTAATCTGGGACCCGAGAGTTGTTATTAGATCTCTCAGCTTAAACTCTCCAGATGTGAACAGTCTGTATCAGGTTTCGAGGCGAGTGGCGATACTTCTTTTGCTGACATCAAGCCGTAGAGTCCATGATCTCACACTAAATGCCGTAAAATTCAGGATGTTTCATAGATGAAGGTAATTCGATCATATTCTGGCCGAAATTCGGGTCCAAGACCGATAACGTCGACTACCAGCAGTCCGGATGGAGACTGTGCCAAAATCCCGACAGGAATCTAAACTGTGTTTACTGGGTACGGAAATTTGTAGAGTTATCGCTCGAACGACGTCAACTATGTAAGTCCTTAAAATTATTTATAACAGGCAGAGGCGAACCTAAACCAGCTTCTAGGGCTATAATTGGCAATTGGATAAAGTCTGTACTAGAGGATGCAGGCATTACTGCGAGCCCCGGCTCAGTTCGTTCTGCGGTGGCTTCCTTAAATTGGTTGGAAAATTTTCCGGTAGATATGATTCTAGAAACAGGAAACTGGAAACAGGAGCATACCTTTAGATCCTATTTCAAAGAGAAATTCGTAAAGATCAAAAAATATCAAGTTAACAAAACGAATTCATTGTCTAATTACTTTAAAACAGAACGTTGATATGATTTCATTGTTATGATTATATAATGTAACTTCTATTCTGTTTTCATTATTAATTTGGATTTATTAAAATACACCTTTCTAATAACCTAAGTTATTGCTAAAATTTACACATTATAGCATCGTTGTTTGCGCTTGGCAAACCCCTTAAACCAGGATATAACAAACACATCACTCAAGATGGATTCCGGATATCGATACGGACAAATAATAGAGAGTTTTACCTTAAAATAAAACTTACCTATTATTTTCCTGAGATATCCGGAATCCAGGAAATCCTACCTGGTACATCATGAGCATAATGACTAAAATATTCAAGCGCCAACCGGAACGACACCGTATAAATTGACGCAAAAACGATTAAACCGGAAGTCATGTAAGTGTGAAGAGGAGTAAACTAGACCAATCACTGTTAAAAAGACAAGTGCTTGACTCAAGTTTTATTTTAAGGTAAAACTCTCTATTATGCTGCTTCCAGTACTTGGTTATTTCTTAAAAAAGAAGCTCCCATTTGTATGTGGCAACTGAATAGATAATACCGAGTAATTTCAAATTAGACTAGTTACGAATTCAACGTATTTGGTTATTAAATGAAAAGTGTGCCAAAAAGAAAAATTTATTGAGAACTTAAATTTCAATATTGGTATAAATTTCTTATATCTTGAACATTTCGATCATGATCTTTTTTTTTTATTAACATTAATGTACGTAAAATTAAATTGTTTTTTCCCTTCACCAATTTTATAATCAAAATAACACTGTTAAGATAGCATCACAAGAAAAGTTGCGCCATAAATACCGAAATAGTAAACAACTTTAAATTTCAAATTAATTTAAGCCAGTGCTAAACAAATTTCAAGTAACAATACTGTTACGAATGGAACCTCTTAAATGGATGTCCACCGTACTAAATGTATTAATTCTGTTTTTCTGTGTCAAATAACCTTGTAATGTTTTAATTATGTACCTATGTATTTCATAAAACTATAAGCGTAAAAAATATCTTCATTTTCAATTGTCATTTGTTTGTGCTTTATGAATGTTTTGAGTTTCTGAACGTAAATAAAGTTGGTCAGCCAATGGGAAGAGAACAGCCGTCACCCGCGCCTGCGCATGGCACACCTCTGCGGCCCGCGCGCCGTTCGCGTCCCTTCATCTCACTCACTCGATCGTCGAGTCAGTTTAGTTTCAAACCAGCTTTCATGGTAACAACACGCACGCGCCCAACGTCCGTTCTCACCCCGGAGGCGCCTTTTTGTGATATTCCCTATTTTCATTCCGCCACCACCTACATTTCTGGTCTTCTAGCCGGATCGCGTTTGTTTACCGGGTTAGAAACCTGTGTTCAGGATCGGCAATGTCTGTATTCGCGACACCGCCGGCGCCGCGCTCCGTAAAAACACGCGGCGGCCGTAACGTCGACAAAATGGCGGCCGAACTTTTAGCTCAACCCGAAGTAAAAAGTGAACCAGCAAAGGCGGAGAAGAACCTAGAGCACTGCTATCGTTCTCCTTCAGTGCCTCTAAAGGGAAAATCAAGCGTGAAATCATCTACATCGGCGCGCAAGCGCCACCTTGAGCGAGTTGCTGCAGAAGCAAAAGCGAAAATCGACCTTGAAGCCGCCGAAACAAAGGCACGAATTAGTAAACAGCTGGTCGAACAGCAACTAGAAGCTCAATTAGAAGAGCTGGAGTCAGCCAGATCTAGATCTTCCAGATCCCCATCCAGCACAGCGACCAAGGAGAAAGTGGAGACCTGGATGGAACAAAGTCGAGAAGCCTGCAATGAAGTCCAACACGATAATAGACAGTCCACGAATGACATCAACAGGCTAGCTGATGTACTAAGAGACGTCATCTCCACGTCAGTAACTGCGACCAAGATCGGAAACCAGCAGCTCCTCACGAGAATAGCGACATCCAAAGACTTACCTAGTTTTACTGGAGATGCCCTAGAATGGCTACAATACAAAGAGGCGTTCTATGAATCAACAGATCTCTGTAAATACTCTGAGAGTGAAAACTTATGGAGGCTCAGGAAGTCCCTACGTGGTGAAGCAAGAGAAACTGTATCATCACTATTAATAGGAAATACATCTCCAGATACTATCATAGAAGCACTAGAGCTGAGGTATGGTCGTCCAGAAGTAATTCTGAATAAAGTGACGTCACAGATAAAGAAAACCACCCCGCTTCCAAGTCTTTACCAAAGTGAAATTGTTAACTTCGCTATAAAAGTAAAAAACTATGTTGCTGCCGTGAAGGCGATCAAACAAACCGAATATCTATCAAGCCCCGAACTACTGAACACTATGGTGTCCAAATGTCCACCATCGCTTTTATCTAAATGGGCAGATTACGCTCATACAATGCTGCATTTGAAAACTAGAACGAAAATTGAACTTTTTTCTGAATTTATTCACAGCGAAGCCGTAAAAGCTGCCGAAGTCGGTGTGACTCATTTACATTATAATCATAAAAAGGATGAAAGAAAGATTCAAATTTTTCATACAAACACAGATGAACGCGCCACGATCCACATCTCGAAGAAAAACAAATGTGGCTTTTGTCGAGGCGATCAACATGCGCTAGATCATTGCAAGCGCTTCAAGCGCGCGATGAGAAATCAAAGATGGACATACGTTCGCGCCCAAAGGTTGTGTTACAAATGTCTACTTACAGATAAACACGACACATCTACCTGTGATGCTCCTGTATGCAGCGTCGATGGATGCGGTCTGTCCCACCACAAGTTGCTGCACTGGAAGAGGATACAGGAAGCGGTCGGCGAACAGCAGCAGCTGGCGCCGCCGCCGCCGCCGCCGCCACTGCGGCCGGAGCCGCGCCCCGAGGAGACCGTGGCTAGCGTCACCAGCATCGATACGGTGCTACTGAAGATTGTGCCGGTGTCCGTGTGCGGACCTCTAAAGTTGGTGCATACGTATGCGCTGCTCGACGACGGCGCCACCGTGTCGCTGGTGGCTGGTGAGCTGGCCGCCGCGGCTGGGCTCAGCGGTGAGCGCGTCACCATGCGCGCCCGCGGCGCCTGGGACCGCAGCGACCTGGTTTGTACCGCCGAGCTAGTCAACTTCCAGCTTGTAAGTAAAAACAACGATAAATTTAGTGTTTGTGCGCGTAAAATCAGTGAACTAGATCTACCTAGGCAACCTATGCCTGAAATTAGTGTTAAAGACAATAAAGTTAGTTTTAGTCCTTCTGACTATAAAATGGTGAAACCTATGTTACTTATCGGCCAAGACAATTACGATTTAATTGCTCCAATTATATGTTTAAAAGGTCAACGCGCCGATCCATACGTAACTCAAACCCGACTAGGTTGGTGTGTTCACGGGAACACTTATCTTTCAGCTAACAATAAGCATTCTAGTCCTGGCTGCGTTATCACTCCGTCCGACCCGGCAATCCAGCGCGCGCGATGCGATACGCGCGATATTTCAGTATCTACAGCTTATGTGTTCACTATAGAAAATCCGTCTTATGATAATATACACGAGTTAGTGCGATATAACTTTGAGTTCGAATCTTTAGGTATTAGTCGGAAAGTTCGTCAAAATTGTGATGAATTACGAGCCTTAGAGATATTAGATAAAACCGCTATATTGCGTAACAATCAGTGGACAGTAGGCCTTCCTTGGAAGTTTGATAGTTTTAAATTCCCAGATTCATATAATAACGCCTTAAATAGGTTGCGTTCCATCGAAAGGAAGTTCGTTTTGGATACTGACTACTATAATAAGTACTCTGAACGAGTACAGCACTTAATGGTAAATAACTTTGCGGAACCGTTGAGTGACCCTATCAGTGATAACAATAACGACCACGTTTGGTACCTACCTCATTTTAGTACGAAACAGAGGAAGTTAAGGTTGGTTTTTGACGCGGCTGCGAAGTGTCATAATATTTGTTTAAATGACTTTCTCTTGCAGGGTCCTGATTTGTTGCAATCGTTAATAGGTATCATGATGCGTTTCCGCGAATGTTCTATAGGTATAGTAGGTGACATTAAAGATATGTACTTACGAATCAAAATTCGCGAACCAGACCGTCATGCGTTGCGTTTCCTTTGGCGAGATAAACCTGATAAGGCCGTTACACCGTATGTTATGACGTCACTCATATTCGGAGCGAACTGTTCGCCGTTCATAGCTCAGTACATAAATCAAAATAAAAATACAGAGCGTTTTAAGGATTCTATGAGCGACGCCACGGCTGCAATAAAATTAAATCAATATGTGGATGACTATATCGATAGCGTCGAATGTGAAACTACAGCCTCACAATTAGTCAGTGATATTACTTATATTAATAAACAGGGCGGGTTCGAGATGCGAAACTGGCTTAGCAACAGTCCAGCTGTCATGAGCGATATACCTAGCGAGTCGCTAAGCGCCAAGGCGATTAGACTTACGGAGGAATCCGAGCGAACGCTGGGACTGCTGTGGTACCCACATGCTGATGTGTTTGCTTTCGACGTAACTTTTCGGCGCATTCCCGAAGATATTTTACAATTGAAGCGTATACCTACTAAACGTGAATTGTTAAGTATAGTAATGTCTTTATATGATATACATGGCTTTTTAGCTCCTTTTACGATTAGGGCTAAGATTTCTTTACGTGAAACTTGGAAGATTTCATTAGGATGGGATGATAAAATACCAGTAGGTATTTACGAAGGTTTTAAGTCATGGTTGTTACAACTTCAAAATATAGGCCGGGTTCGAATCCCGCGCTGGTACTTCCGTCATCAAACTGATAACGACACTCACCACTGCGCAGCGCGAGACGCCACGACGTCACCACCGCCTCGAGTCGAATGTGCGAGCGAGATGCAACTACATGTTTTTTGCGATGCATCTCCGAACGCGTACGCGTGCGTTGCCTACTGGAGAAAAGGTAAGTGTGGCGACAGCGGCGCTGCTGCCGCCGTCTCATTTATAGCGAGTAAAAGCAGGGTCACGCCGATACGCCCGGTGACCGTGCCGAGACTCGAACTGCAGGCTGCGGTGATGGCGGTGCGCCTGGCTACCACTGTTAAACAGGAACATCGCATTAAGCCCGACAAAATATTTTATTGGACCGATTCCATTACTGTGCTACATTGGATACATAACACGCATAGGAATTATAAAATTTTCGTTGCTAATAGGTTAGGTGAAATAGATGAGCTGAGCAGCGCGCACGAGTGGTATTACGTTCCCACGCATCTGAACATTGCAGATACCGCGACTAAGGGAAATACCTACGAGCTAACTTCAGATTGTGAGTGGTTGTGCGGTCCGGCGTTTTTGTACGCATGTTCAGATGAGTGGCCGAGCCAACCTGAAATAAAAAGTAAATTGGAAATTAACGATTTAGAAATGATTAATTTATTAGCTGTAAACGATGATAAAAAATGTAACTTGCCTTGTTTACCAGTGCCTGATCCTTTGCGATTCTCTTCGTGGATTCGGTTGCTTCGTAGTATGGCTTGTGTCCTGCTGGCTGTTAAGAGGTGGAAAAATAAAATAAAAAAAAATAACTTACCTGGTCACTCCTATATTGACTGCGACTTGATACTGAGAGCTGAAACATTAATAATAAGGCAAGCGCAGACGGATTGTTTCTCCACTGATTTACAGCTATTAGGTCGAGGTGAAACAATAGATAAGCGAAGCCGACTCCTACAACTGACGCCTGTGATCAATCATCAGGGACTTCTGTGTGTAGGTGGTCGCATAGACGCAGCCAAGGACGTCAGCATGCACGTGAAGCAACCTGTCATCTTAGACGGCCATCATCCAGTCGCCAAGCTGATAGTCCACTACTATCACGAGAGAGCTGCTCATAGTCAGACTGAGATGGTGGTCAACGACCTGCGTCAGAAGTACTGGATCCTGAAGCTGCGTCCTACTGTGCGCAATATTGCGGCTAGTTGTCAATTTTGTCGTAACAGGAAGGCGCGACCACTTCCACCCCGGCTGGGTGACCTGCCGGATGCTCGACTTTCGCACCATCAGCGGCCATTCAGCAATTGTGGCGTGGATCTCTTCGGGCCCATGGATGTCACGGTCGGTCGCCGTAGAGAAAAGAGGTATGGGGTTTTATTTACCTGTCTTACAGTCAGAGCTGTACATCTGGAAATTGTACCCTCTTTGTCGACCGACTCCTTTATAATGGCGCTGAGGAGGATGGCTGCGCGGAGAGGTTGGCCTTGTCGGATGTTTTCCGACAATGGCACGAACTTCAGAGGTGCCGATGTCGAGCTACGAAAGTCCCTGCAGGCCATTGATCCATCAGAGATTGCCGCTCTGGGAGTTGAGTGGAAGTTCATCAGCCCAGCTAGCCCTCATATGGGTGGCGCTTGGGAACGCCTGGTACGTAGCGTAAAAACTTCGTTAAAAATTGTTTTAAGAGAAAGAGCGCCTAAGGAGGAGATACTTATAACACTCATGGCGGAAGTGGAGAACATGGTAAATGGTAGACCATTAACACACGTCTCCGTTGATTCGCGAGACGCTGAAGCGTTGACGCCGAACCATTTTCTGATAGGTTCCTCATCCAACTTACCTAGGTGCGGTGTCTTCGACGACACTGACTTGTATCTTCGCAAGCAGTGGAGGATAACGCAGCGACTGTCAGACATGTTTTGGAAGAGATGGTTGAGAGAAGTCTTACCTACTCTTTTACCGAGGCCAAAGTGGCCTGTAGAAGGTCCGCAGCTTAGTGTTGGCGACGTAGTTGTCATCGTCGATCCTAACTCGCCTAGGAACGTGTGGCCTAGAGGCATCATAGATAGGGTATATCCGGGAGCGGACGGTAGGGTTAGAATCGTCGACGTGCGGACTAAGACGGGCGTGATAAAACGGCCAGCAACTCGTATCGCAAAACTCATCGCGGTTAATGAGTGTCGCCGACGCGACACTGAGGGGGAGGATGTTACGAATGGAACCTCTTAAATGGATGTCCACCGTACTAAATGTATTAATTCTGTTTTTCTGTGTCAAATAACCTTGTAATGTTTTAATTATGTACCTATGTATTTCATAAAACTATAAGCGTAAAAAATATCTTCATTTTCAATTGTCATTTGTTTGTGCTTTATGAATGTTTTGAGTTTCTGAACGTAAATAAAGTTGGTCAGCCAATGGGAAGAGAACAGCCGTCACCCGCGCCTGCGCATGGCACACCTCTGCGGCCCGCGCGCCGTTCGCGTCCCTTCATCTCACTCACTCGATCGTCGAGTCAGTTTAGTTTCAAACCAGCTTTCATGGTAACAACACGCACGCGCCCAACGTCCGTTCTCACCCCGGAGGCGCCTTTTTGTGATATTCCCTATTTTCATTCCGCCACCACCTACAAATACCTACTAGCAGAGCTTCTTGAAACTCCAAACTATCAGGCACTAACTTAAACAAGTTTAATAGAGTCATATTTATTCCATCGGGCTCGAATACTATGGACCAAGCATTTCCCGATGGAGAATCCTGTTTGTATTTTCGCCTTAACAAGCGAAAACATAATTAAAGCAATAAATCCTGTAGTATTCAGACACCCGTTGTTTTGGAAAACATACAAATTATGTTCTTAAATTAAATTTATAATCTTTATTCTAATATTTTACTGAATAATTCCTAAGAGTAATTTTAGAATCTAAATGTAAAAATAACTGCAGCATTTCAATTACACAATTTGTTTATAGTTACCAAAACAGTAAACAACGACTTGATGAACAATCTTGTACTTTTCAGTGTGATCAAAATATGTATTTCAAAAGCCCTTCATTGATAGTTGTAGAAACCACGTGTTACCTGTATTTATAATATTTAAAAATATTGTTTTGTATTGAAGAACATAACTTGTTTTCCCTTTTTTCTAAACCAATAAAATAATAACATTGAAACAACACACCATTTCGGAACATTTTTGTTATTGTTTTGTGAAGGACTGCATCTTTACCTATATCACAAACAAATTTCTAGGCGAATGCTGTAGTCTCACAACACTGCAACTCTCCAAAGAACCAGTTGAAGAACTAGATAGCTGACAATGCATCGTAACATTCCCGCACTCTACCAAGGTTCTATTTAACTGTGACAATGAAGGCTTTGACCAGCTACGTGTAGCTACCTGATCACCATACCTCTTTGTTGCACTCCTCGGACCAAGAAGATTACCATTACAAACAACAAAGATGAAGTAAAAGGCCAACCCAATCAAAATCCTGAAGATGTCTTACGATGGCCAAATGCAAGCTACAAATCCAATCCACGCCAGAATCAGTAGTATCAAACTAAATGATCTGAATAAAATCCAGAACAAGATCCTCCTAGAAACCACTACAACAGAAAATATAGAGTCAAGCGTTTTTCGAACCACCTTACCGTTCTACTCGTTGATAATTGGTATCATCCTATTCACCATCATCTTTGCTGGTCGCCGATACCTGAGAAAGCCGCATGGAGTCCCTGTGGACAAAATCACCCCAATATGCTGTGCCAAAGGCGATGGAAAGAAAATTAGACAAGAAGCCGTCAACATTTTTGCTAAGCGTCCTAAAATAGTTGCCGCTCTAAAGTGGAAGGTGTTACGCACGCTACCTACAGCAATATCGCCGAAATGAAATGAAATATTTATTTCTCAACATTGACAATTACTTATGTTTTTATTGATGTCAAACAAAACGTGACTACCACCAGTTCGGAAAAACTGGCAAAAAACTTCACGGGTATATTTTTTTCAAAATAAATTTACAGAGTCTCTCTAATACAAAATTATTCTTATCTGCATCTGTTAGCTCGGCAAGTCTCGCTCCCCCCAAGTATCCAAACGACGAACATCCTCAAACGGCACCAGTTCACTAGTTAACGCGGGATCCAGCCATCACCCTCCTCAACCATATTAGAGGGAAGTGAGCGACCCGTCACCCAACGCTAGGGATGGCCGACTAGCCCTAGCCAACTAGAGATTGACCGATCACGATCTCAATTCTGGGGCAAACATCCTGTTATTGCACTTATTGTAAAATCAACATATAATTGTTATATTCTAAGTTTTATTTAATTGTAATTAATAAAATATAATTATTATAAAAAAATAAATTATTTAAAAACACCTTAAAAAATGCTTTAATAAATATGAACTATTTCTTTCAATACTTCTTCAATAATACGTGTTGAATTCATAATCTGTATATTATGTTTCTATTCAAGCGGAGCACATTATTTAAAAATCCTGATATGTAATCATACAAGTTCTATCTTATATATTCTTCTAACCCTGCTTATTTAAAGCGTACATACAAATCACACGACCCAACTTACCTTGCCAGTATTGGAGTCGAACTTATACAGTCTTAATCCCGGATTTGAAGTCACTCCTGCGCCCCGAGGCGTCACCGACGGCGCTAGCATCGCCCAAGACACGGGCCGACCTGTTCAAAAATAGAATTACATCCGCAAATTTGATGTCAACAGTGAAAGGGAAGTAATAATATATGGATTTGTAGGAACGTGGTCTGAATTTAGTTTGGCTTTTGTTTTGTTGAGTTTGAATTTAGAAGGAGTGTGAGCCAGGTAGACGAAATGTGTTAATTTGTTTGTTTTTAAAATTGTTTTTGTTTCTGTGTAAGTTCAAAAAACTATTATGTAAGCATATCACGTGACTATCGTTCATCATGTGATGCTCCTAATGTCGACTTCACACATTTGGCATTCTATTCACTTTTCTATTATGTTGTCGCAACCCCAAGTGGGACTGTAAATAACTTCAAAGATGTATTTAATTTAATATTTTTTGAATACGTAGCTTATATTCAAAAAATATGATCTTACAGGTAAATTTTACATTAGTATGATACGGACATATTAGTTCGTTGACAATGGTGAGAGCCATATTATTTGGACGTAACAACCTTTTCAATTGTCTCATTTTAAATCTTTCGTACTTCGATAGCTTTCATTTATCTAATGCTTTTACGTATATATTTCCGTTCTTTTTTTTTATTGAAAAAGGATTAGACGTTTATCTTCTATCTCACCCGATGGAAAGTGACGATGAAGACGAAGGTGTTACACGTCTATCCGCGAGATATCTATTTACTCGACGCTTGAAAGAACTAGGACTATAGTTTTCTGGAAAAACAGACGCAGGCAGTTCATTCCACACCTTGGCGACCCGCACCAAAAAGGAACTATCGAAGCGTTTGGTTCGACTTCTTGGGATATCTACCATGAAGGGATGGAAGGTCTGTCTGCGTCTAGTAGTCCGATGCAAGAAGGATGTGGGTTCAACCTGATCAAAAAGAGCATTCTATAAAAAACATACAATTCCATTATAGTTACCGAAAGTATCTTATAACTACCATAAAAAAATAAGTTAATATTTTACCAACTACTACTACAGCAACCAACCTTCACTATAAACGAGTCTAAAAGTATCGGCATGGCGGTGGCCGTAGAACTGCCCCGCGATGACGTCACTGAAGGCTCGAATGACATGCAATAGGCGCGCGTTGGCTGACGGCGTCAGCTCGCCGCCACCTGACGCTGACGAGCTTCCAGCGTTGTGACGCTCTTCTACTCCTGGACCAGCGTGCGCTACTAGGTAGACCTGGGAATGTGAAATTATTTGTACGTTTCAACCTAGCCAACGTGTCGTCCTTTATTTTCGGCTGCGTACTGCAGCACTATACTTAATCTTATACCAGTAGTTATTTATCAGACTAAATTACAAAAAAAAATAGTAGTAGTTTTTTTAACTATGTTTTGTATTAGAAAAATATGAAAGGTGGTTTGAAATACAGTCAATTGATTTGAAATCAACTGACTGCAAAGTTGGCAACATTTTTCATATTGTTGTCCAATGCAAATTAAATATTTTTGTAATAGCTCTACTAAGTCCTCAATAACAGAAACACCGTTTTCACGATCCGTAGTCATCACAGTAGATCCGTAGATTCGTAGTCAGAATATTGTCGTAGTATTGAAAAAGATCCGTAACGAACGGGTGGCATGGCTAACGATTGAATTCCTGATTGGAATAATACGCCAGGAGCTCGGTAAAAACAAGGCTTCTTCCACCTTCAGACTTGCCGCCCGGCAGTAACTATAAAGGCTTGTAAAATTGAACAGACAACATCTTTGCTATTCAATACCTTCTATTGATTTAATATCAGCACCATTACTATCACATACTGACCATGTAACAATATTTATAATAAGTTATGGCAACACCAATTTCAGGAAATTGTAATTTCAAAGATATATATGTCGTAGATTAGAATATTTGGGGGAGCGTCGACATGGTGAGTCTTGATTAATTAAAATGACTTCAACGTTCAACATTGTATTACTTAAGGTTTAATTCTTTAAACTGGATTAACTATAAACACAAATTGATGCAATGCGGTGAATTCAATACAGAAGCTTAGTTCAGAAAATGCACGCGAGTCCCATTCTCAATTCCAACAACAACGCTTGCTCCAAACTATACCAGCTCTAAACCATGTGGCACACTCTGACAGTTGCCCAACTTGATAAGTCACACTATTGGTTACGTACTCCTTTATTATCAACACACATTGACAACCTACCATCATTGGTTCATCATCCCAAGAATGCCAACATAACAAAGACAACTGTGGGTTGACAAGACCACTCTGTAGGTTGCTAACTTGACAGGTTTCACCCAGCGAGGTCATAAATACATGAAGTAATCGTAATGTCCTATATAAATAAGTAGTTATGTATATCGAATCATAGAAGAGGAAGAACTTGGTTGTTTCCCTCTACTTATACAAAAATGCTAATAAAAGAACGAGATAGTACTATTTTTGAATGTTGTAACTAAAATATCAATCGTGTAGTGACGTCATAGCAGGTCGCTAGCGTGCCAGAAATCGCCATTTATTGTTACATTTCTGTCAAAAAAACTGTCAAAAGTGATGTTCCAGAGCTTTGATTATTCAACCAGATATCGATGATCATTATTAATATGTTTTTATTTTTCATACTTTCAATGCAAATGATAACAGGCGCTTACGCAGAAAATCATATCGAAACGGTATTTGCTTTGCTTGCCGTTGTGCGTGTATTTATGAAACAAAAAGGCGTGAAGAAAGAGGGAATTAAGTTTGCTTAGAATTGTTAATTTTGTAATTGAATAGGCAGGTAGTTGTTTTGTCTATTTATGAATCGTAAGCATTGAAGACAAGCCAGACTTTAATTGATTGAATCGAAAACTTTGATGCTTGATAACTTTTGAACCTTGAATAACTTTTTAAGCAAACATGGGATCTTTCGGTGTTTTATTTATAATAGTGTACCCAAAAATTCTGCATGTTGGGAATTATTGTAAACTGACCAGGAATAGAAAATAACCTATGTTATGTATAGTTCTTTATTTTTTAAATTAAAAGAATTATAATGAAAGTAAATAAACCATAAACTATGATTATTTCATTTACGTCATTCTCTTACAAAGATTCATTAAATTTCAATACTATATTTCAAGTTCAATATTTAGTTCAAAAATATCGATAGTAGATTCGATACTCGTTGTGCAACCCTAAAAATGGATGCCATTTTATGTTATTTTTCAAGTTTAGGTATGCACGTTTTTTTCTTACTTAGGGCTTGTCCATTGGTTAAAGTCATGGTTCCAAATATATTTTTCTCAAAATCTTAAATTTTTAAATCGTTTTAAGTTAAACTAACCGTATGAATGGTTACTCCAACAGCTTTATCGAATGATATTCATTTGTCAAAATGGCATCTACAATAAGAGGCATGAGTATTGTATTTTGTACTAGCTTTTGCCCGCGGAAACCTTTAGCTCGTAAGAGTTTAGAGCACGCATGTTATTAAAATTTGGTTAAACACGTACTGCTTACTTAATATATCAAAAAACTGACAAATGTTATCAAGAATATCATATAAATATAATCAAGTTATATCCTGCGAAAAGTATGAATGGATAAAAAGTAACCTCTGTAATATTATACAGTATGTATGGCCGAAACTAAAATATATTATACCATGAATTACTCTGTAAAACTCAACAACAGGACCATCGTACATACAACCGTCATGCAAAACCATATTAATTCAGCCAGAGTGCAATTGAATAATTTTAAATAAAACAACTAAATTAGTTTTTACATATTTATTCATCACATACATCTAGATATTCCACACTAGATAAGCTATTGGTCTAAAAGCTATTCTAGCTCTGTTTTAGCTACAGCCAGAATTTTTTCAGTGTAGGACTTTATTTTTGAACAGTATAAAAAATTTTACTTTTTGACGCAATGCACAAGTATTTTAATCATCAATTTCCTTTTTCGGACGTCCACTTCTATGTGTACCATGATTTTTAAATACTCCATTGTTTTGAAAGCCTTTATCTACAATTTGTCTGAAGGACAAATTATTCCGATTTTCTCTGAAAATAACATTTATACTTTTATTGTTAATAATAACGTACCTTTATTAATAAACAATAGGTATATAAACTAACAAACAATAAATACATCAGAAGAAAAATAACTACTCTACTAAATTAATATGAAATGGTAAAGTATCAAATTGTGTTGACCGATCTACAAATAACTCCTTGTCAATTCTTACATAATCTCTAAATAGAGCAATGTAAATAAGTTAAGAAATTGAAAAATCAGTAATCACACCATGTTATTATAAACTTTTTCGTTTTAAATATTCACCATATCCCTGTTACGTACCTGTCATTAACACTGTACGGGCATAAACATCTTCCAAAACTGATAATAAGCGTCCAGCTTGGTATTCCGCAAAACACCGTTGGAACAAGTTATAAAACACTTCCCTAGCTCCACTGCGCGCTGGTTTATTCGATTTCTTTTTGTTCATAATGATAGTGACGACAATCAACTACTATTACTCAAAAAATTTGAAAATCAATACGAAAACCGAAGATTTTTGCGCCATTAAATCAAAGATATCACAGCAGTGATGGTAATGGCATGTCAAGTGATAGTTGCCATAATCAGATTTATTTTAGTTCCTCAAACATTCTTTTCAAGATTTTTTGGTCGGCCTGTACATTGTCTATGATATTATGAACGAATGAATTTAAAAACGAATCATCTAATCTTCAATCAACCAAACAAGGTCGGCGCCACCATCGCGCGCTCCGATATATATATATAATTACAATTTATAGAAATATTAATATTAGAAATATATAAATTATACGATTACTCAAAAAATATATGAAGTGAAGATCTCATTATTAAAGATCGTCGCATAAAAAGTTTAGTTCTCAAGATTTAAATCGCATTTTTCAATGATGTTGTGAAAATATATATTTTTTTTATTTTAAGTGGCAATAACATATTGATAAAAACTTTAAAATTGCTTCCATTTATTTAGGTTTTGAAATGTCTAGTCAGCTTAATGGCTAGTGTGGCAATAGATGCTTTTTACAAAATTTTCCACCCCTCACCATTTCGTTTTTTCTTCTGGCTTTGCTCAGCACCTGCTCCAGCCACTCCCACTGCGCCCGGCCGCGGTGTGGACCGTCGATCCGCGCCGCGCCGCCCGCCCACAACACGCTGTTTAGAACTATGATCCTTAACTTGCTATGTGACTGTTCTATGGTGTAGTAGCCACCTGAGGAAGAGAGATAAATAAATGAGTCACGACTGCCTTAATAATCTTACTAGTCAATCAGCTTCACCGATTACTCTAAGAGAGTGGTTTCAGGCAATTTGTTGCCTGCTTGCCACGCCTAATTCATCGACAAAGCACACGGCTTCGTAATAATAATAAGTATACAGATAGTGCCATTGAAATTAAGAACCAATGGCATGCAACAATAGTCAAAACTATTACAGATTATTGCAGATTATAAACATAGACCCCAAAACCAAGATGTTACAAGCATTTACGTCCTTGTTTAGTTAGAAGCCCGCAAGGTCTAATAAATCCCAGTTAGTGAAAATTATTTTTAAAAATGATTATAATCATAGTAATCATTATTTCAATAGATTGAACAATCTTACTTAAATAGTCTAGGCTCGGTACATTTTAAATTCGCAATACTCATTGGTACATTTCGGTGTAAAGTAATTATATAGTATTATTATAGTAAAAATGTTGGTTTATTCTGTTATTTCGTCTCCACGTCACCGGTAAAATAAGTGCCATATACAAAGAGGCGCCCTTTTCTTTTTTCAATTGTGTTCGCACAAAACGATACAGTGTGTGACAGCACTAAATTATACAGGCGGTGGCGTCTACAATAATTCAGACATTATTTGCACCGTATTATTAAAAAAAAATTATCTATCCCTAAACAAATTTAATATAAACTGGATTATGCGATAGCCCACTAGTGAACAAACATTATTGAGGGTTCTTCGAACTGAATCGTGTATTAAAGTATGGAAATTAGTTTCATATAATATCATTTGAGAGATATTCTGCTGTATATTTAATTAAGGAATACATTTACAATCTGGTGTCCAGAGTTTCTGAGAACAACTGTTCAGAGGATTTATCAAATTAGGGTACTTCTAACCGATTTACAAAAAGGAGGATACGCCGTAGCACGCAAAGTAATCTAAGATTAAAGTGTGAGAGTAGCTCATTAACAGCTGTACCATTTCTAATTTAGTTTTTTATATCAAAGGACCGAGAGAGGTTGAAAACTAGCGGTAGTTAAATCAAAAAATATTTGTTATGTAATGGGTTTATAAATATGAACAATAATATTTACATAAGTGTCTTTAAATATATTGTTTGATATTTAAGGGAGTATCACTAAAAACTTAGAATATTTTATTTTAACAATGTTGTATTTTTACAAACATTTTACAAAAATCCTTTGAGCATTATATTCTTATTTTGGATTCCAAGGTACATTAAAGTGGTTTCTCAGTCATGGTATCAGCAGTACCTACTTTTTAGACTTATTATTCTTGACTATTAAGTAAATAAAAAAAAATACACATCTGTTTAATTGAACTATCTTCGTTTAAATGTAAAACTTGAATAGAATTTTTTATTTGAAATATTTCTCTATAATTTTTTATCCCGGTTGAAAAATTAGGGGATAATTTGTGTAGTTTGAAAAAAATGGGGACAAAGTTCCCTTTTTAGGTGTCAATTTCAATATCGTTATACTATATAATATATAAACCTTTTCATTTTCATTTCCCTGAAAAACTATAGTCAAATTGCCTACTATGTACACATTAAAACACCAATAAAAGAATTGTAATGTATACTTTTAATTATCACAATTAAAATTTAATAATACATTAAAATACGTTCTCTAAAATTTGTTAAATATTTAACTTGCCTCACAAAACTTATTGGAGCTATACAATGTATGGCAACTAAATTGAATTATATTAATTGATTACCAAATGTTATTGTAAAAAAAAATCATAAAATCAAGAGTGTTTTCAAAGAGGTAACAGCTGAATGTACGAGTACCTACGAGTTTCCATATGCACGCACACTGTCAGTGCGTTAACACCGCAGCTAAGAGGATTTCACAGAAAAAAATTTTCTTCCTCTTTGACCTATCTTCCTTGGAAAATATTGTTCAGTTTTAGCAACTCTTTCACCTTTTTCAGGATTAACAGTACTTTTTTTACATCCTGTTTTTTTTTTCAACCTTGACTCCGCTCTGCGTACTATTCAATAAAATTCCTTCTTAAAAGGTTTTAAAACTCTCTCAATGGAAGTCGCTTTTTAATTTTTGATCGAGCCTTTGAAGTGAACCTTCAGTAAAGATGAAGGTGCTCATTAATTATGCCATATGGATAGAGGCTTTCTATCGCACAATCAGCGTTCTACATCAAAGTATAATTTTAAATTACGTTACTTTGATTTCGTTAAATTATATTATTTCTTTTTATGCTGCTTTTACAGGACTGTGGAAGAATGTGGTGCATTTAGTTGTTCGCAGTACCTTTTCAGACTTTTGCGTGCAATCCCTTTGGCTTTGTAATCGGATTAGTAGTAAACGTAGTCTTCGATAACCTGGTTATTTCAAATTTCAGCGGGTGATATTTGTTTTTTCTTTTCAAGATCTTTGGCCCCTATATATTCAGTGTTGAAAATTTAAGTCATAATTCTACGAAAATAAATGTTCATTTTTGACTCAAATTTTCATAACTTTCTTCTAAGTTACGTTGTTAAGGTGATCATTTGATGCATAAAAGTACAGCTCATATAAAAAAAGTTGCAAAACAAAAAGCTTCTAGTTTTTTCTGGAATTTTCGAGATTGTTCGAACGAAATTCTCAAACATTCAGATAAAAATCATATCTTGGAAAGTATAAAAAGTTGCGGATAATAGTACCTACATTGGATACCCCACGACACGAGTGACCTAGATTTCATTGAGGACTTCAATGTATAAAAGTTATTATTACCGAGTGTGTAGTTATTGAACCCCAGATCCTAATCAAACTCCACGATCAAAACCTATCTTACTACAAGAAATAAGAAAATAAATAATTTTTCCTTTACGGATAAGCAGCAGACATGAAAAACGACAAGATTTATGACAGTTTCTTGAGAATTTTCTTGTTTAGAAATATTGGAATTGATGGTTGCATGTAACTATGAAAAGTTATTGTTTCTCCAATATTTATAGTCCCTCAGTCCCAGAAACATATAAATCTAACACTTGAACAAAATTATATTCTTATGGGAATCAAGCGGAATATGTTTTCATGTTCGATATAACTTTGAGCAAATCCCCAAGAGTACTATATCTCTATTGTAAAGTTTTATAGTTCGCGAACTATAATTTTTTGATATAAGTTTTATGATAACTGAAGTTTAGAACTTGAATTTCGTTGGGAAGCTGCTTTCAATTTTAAGCTCATTTTGCATAAAACATATATGTCATGATTTGTTTAGTTTATATCCTTTTAAATAATAGAAAATGTACATATTAGATTACGAAA
The DNA here is from genome assembly GCA_923062675.1 of Marasmarcha lunaedactyla. Taxonomy (NCBI): domain Eukaryota; kingdom Metazoa; phylum Arthropoda; class Insecta; order Lepidoptera; family Pterophoridae; genus Marasmarcha; species Marasmarcha lunaedactyla. Next base: position 8,124,183 of record OV281344.1, read on the forward strand.
GACTACCAAAGACTACTTCTTTGGTCGTAAAAGGAATTATAAGACTTTTAAGGTATACAGTTATTAGAACCTCACAATACTTAAAAAAATACTTAGTAAACTTTTTCAACTTAACAATCGTAATTATTGATATTTATATGCGAAGACTTTTAATTTGTGCATAGAAATGTATTTAGTCTGTTATTTTTAGTTATGGAACACTGTTTGTTTTCCGAATAAAATAAAATAAAAGTAAATAAATAAATAAAATACCTGAAGAATATCGATCAAAGACAACTTTGTGTCTTTAAAGCAATAAATCGCAATTATTGAATCATTTTCCACGAAAGCTTATAGCAATATAGATTAGAAAATAAACTCAGAATATCAGCTTCAATGCACACTTCAAATTTTATCAGATAAGTTACTAAAATAATTTTCACTTATGCGAATAACATGTCTAGAGGCGATATATAAAAAATCGTTTTATTTGTGAAATAATCTGTACGATTTGCTTGAACTGTGGAGTTCAACACTTAATATTGTAGATACATACATACATATTTAGTTTACCACTAGTAACTTCAAAATAATATTTTATGGTATTTGCTGGAAAAAAAAAACAAACTCAAAAACATGGTAACAAGTAAAATGTCGAAAATTTTACTTCTTTCTATATTTTAAATGTGTTTTGTATTATTAATACCTGTTTCAAAAGTCTGTAACGCCTCCGTTGGTAGCCACTGCATCCACATATCTACTAATCTCCGCGACGGTGGAGGGTCATTATGCCCCAACGCTGGGAATACGAACTGGCTGCTGAATGTCCTGCTCAAGATGTCTGTGACATTCTGGACGGCTTGAAGTTTCGTTTCTTCGCTGAGGTGTTCCATTGTTGAGGAGAGGATGTCTCTGGTGGCAAAGAGAAAAATTTTTTTTTTTATTTAATTGTCATTCACAAAATCCACAGACCTTATACAATAATACAATGCATTTATTAAATGATTATCTTACATCTAATGACGGATTTACATTTTATATAATAATACTACAAAGAGAGCTACAAATATCAGTAAATGAAAACCTGTATTTATTTTTTATCGTAACAGGGTTTTAAATATTATCTAAAATTGATGAAAATAACCTAATAAGACTAATAATAAATACTATAACCTATATATAGATATTGTGTGCATGCGTTGAATGTGGTGTGTGAGTGGGAGAGTTAATGTGTAGGTTATTTATGAAAGGGTGTGTGAGGGCTTTGTATTTAATTATTAAATTACAAATTTCTAATTTTACTATGAAAGCATATGTTTTTTTTTTCATTCCCTTTTTTCTTTTCTTTATTATTTTTCCGACAAATCTGATACTAATATATCTGTGAACTGTCTCCTGAATAAAAGGTTTTTTTAATCCCCAGACAAACCCATTAACTGTATGGCCTCAAAGTAAGCGTAGCTGCGTTATGGATGACGTTATAGTGAACTAGGGGATAACGCAGAATAAACATACATATATAAATATCAACAACCATGACTTAAAAACATGCATTTATGTTCATTATACAAATGTGTGCCCAGGCCAGCACTCAAACCTGGGGACCTCCGGTGTATGAGGAAGGGTTACAACAACGCTACGCGGTCGGTTCATTATCGTGTATTAAATGTAAGTAAAATGTAATTATTGCTTTTGACTATCGCGGTTATTTAAACTGTCAACTCAACGAATTCACAGATTATTTAATTTCAATATTGCGCCCCCCGTTGCGATGGAGACAATCATAGAAGTAAATCCTTTAATATGTTACATTTTATCTTTTGCAAAACAATAAAATATAAGTTTAGTTTTTTATAAAACTGTATATTTGACTCTTTTTTTTTAAATTCTATTTCGTTTATGAATTGTAAATACTTGCATGGTTCACGAATAATACTCCTAGAGAAATACGTGTTTCACTTATACTTTTGTTGATTATAATAAATCATTCCCTGTAAAAGAAAATTTACGTTCATTTAATCATGACCCTTTCCTGCTTTTTGAAAGAATAATTAAATTTCATTAACCTTATTTAATAACATTTTATGAACGTCATCAATGTTTACGTATGGATTTTGTGCCGTGTAAATGTATTATTTACAATTGATAGAATATTGTTTTTGTTTTGTTTAATTACGATTATTTGTACTTTTAGTTTGCTTATTACATTACGTAATAATTTTTTTCTTTGAGTGTAAGCATATTAGCTATGCCACACAAGAGTTTACGTCAAGGTTGTGCGATGCAATACTAAAGAGCAATCTGAACTTTATCAGACACCAGCGTACTATCAAAAATTATGAAATAAAAATGAACTGAAATAAATTTTAAGATCAATTATTGATTTCAGTGTCACGACTGTTTTACTCTGACTCGAAACCAAGACTTCTAGTGTGTGCGTGTGACTTATAGAGCATCTTATAACCACTGTCAATACCTATAATTATTATGTTAGAGCCATGCCACACGATGCGATGCGGCGCCGCACCGCAGGTCATCTCGCCGGACATGCGACCACACGGTGAGTGCGGCGCCGCAACGTTTTGCGGTACCGTAGCAGCGACGGACTCGTGCTCGGCGCGCTCGCTTTCCAGCACCGCATTCCGGACAACAGTCTGTATTGAAAAATCGTCTCGGCACCGTTCAGGCGCCGCACCGGCGCCACACCGCATCGAATGGCATGGCTCTTACTTGCCATGTTCATGTAATAGCAATGAGCAATAAAGTGTATAGTGTATATTATTATTGTTAAAAATATAACAGAGAATCAGCTCTAAAAAACCCATTAAATAGAGCTCTGGATGGACTTCTAAAAAGCATGTAATAATCATTATTATTAATATATCATTTACCCCATAAATATAATTTAAATTTTATTGACGTCTTAAATCTCAATTGTACACAATCGAAGCGATGCCATAAAAGCGATTGTTTTTTTTTTATTTCCTTGCAATAAGCTTCTTGCGATTCGAAGGCAATTTTAGCAAAAATAATTTTCTCAGAGTTTCTCGATTCGCGACAAAATGTAATTTTCACGGTATTGCAAACTGAAAGCTCTTTATATTTTTGTGAACGATTTTTGTTCTTATTCTGCTAAGTGTTCCAACGATGTTATTGTAAAAAATATGTAAAAAATGAGCTTTCCGTTTTTATTCGTTTGTCTTATTTGGTATCGAACAGTACAAGCTTGACGGAACCTTTTTAGTTTAAGAATGACCAAAATGATCCAAATCTAATTAGTCCAATTTACACACTAGCTTATTATGAAATGCCTACAAAAAATACTCTACGTAATATAAATGAAAATAATTACAAGATAAGAAAAGTTTGAATAATGGATAAAACAATCTATGAGAAACACTCATCCTTTTTATTCGTATTGTACAAGCGTCTCACCAAAATGCGCAGCAGTAATAAAGATATTTTTTTTATTTTTGCAAAAAAAGACGCCTATAGAATTGCAGTGTTACGTTAAGAATGACTACCACACATGCTACGTAATAATTCCAAAATGGTTTAACGCTGTAAAGAAAAATGCTGCTTTTTAAGACCTTGTCTCGGATGGTGCTATATCAATCACCTTAATTTACGTTGACTTGGTTACGTTCCAATTAAAGTGAGGAATAGCTAGTGAAATTATAGTAACAAAGACGAATCGAACTGAAAATTACGGTCAGAAACAAATATTTAATAGCTTTACAGAAGCGTAAAAAATTGTTAAATAATTAAAACGCCTACGGTTAATGCTGTCCAATGTCCATGAGTTCATATGCATCATATTATCAGGTTGATCGCTAGCGCATTTTACGCTGTCAAGAGAACAACAAAACAAGACCATGATTCTTCACTCTTCCTACTTTGTTCTATGTTCCAAGATATTTATTAAACAATTTACAAAGACAAAAGGAATGGCCATATTTTAGTGTTGCCTCACTTAAGATTCAGCCAAGATCATACATACATAAAATGGTTATCCGAACCAGACACCACAAAATGGCGGAATCTCAAAATAATGTTAATGGGATGTGCAACCCTTGCGAGATAGGCTTGTAACCCACAATCTAAATCTTTCCTCTAAAATATTGTGAACCTAAATTAAGATAAGCTTATCAAACAATTTTAGCTATTAAGTCGTAAACAACAAGGCATGAATAAATCGGTACACATTGTCAATAATTTCGTTGTTTGATTTACATTTATTTTTCGCTCTGAAATTATTAAGTACTAACGACCCATCCCGGCTTCGCATGGGTAACAAAGCATACATGCCTAAATTTAAGTTCTGTCGTAGTGTTGCAGATTATATTCAATTATGACGTTTTTTTTATCTTAATTGGAGTATTTTTAAATTGTTTATTTTCTGTCCTGCAAGTATTTGAAAAGGTAAAGAATGGCTACATAATAGGTCTTTACCTATGAAACTGCCGTTTTGCCGTACTGGCCATTTCAAATGAAAATATTTTTTTGTGACTGATAATTCTAATTTCAAATTAATTTTATTTGACAAACATGGAATTGTTTTTCTAAAATCGTCATTTGTTTAATAGTTAGTGTTTTGTTTTCAACGCATTCGAACATTTTTCGTCATCATGGATACGTTAAAAATTCGAGTAATTATGGAGTATGAGTACCGTCGTGGCAGCAAAGCGGCACAAGCGGCACGCAACATCAACGACGTTTACGGAGCGAACACTACAAACGAACGCACCACCCGTTATTGGTTTACCCGCTTCCGTTCTGGAAATTTTGACCTGAAAAATGAACCCCGTGGTCGTCCGAAAACTATGGTCGACAATGACGAATTAAAGGCAATTGTGGAAGCTGATGAAACTCAATCCACGGCTGAATTAGCAGCAGCTTTCGACGTTAGCATCAAAACAATATTGGTCCATTTGCGTCAAATTGGCAAGGTAAAAAAGCTTGACAAATGGGTACCCCACGAACTCAATGACCGCCAGCGCGAAGTACGCGTGGAGACGTGCCTTGCACTGCTCAGCAGGCATACAAATGAAGGAATTCTGAACCGCATTGTTACTTGTGACGAGAAATGGATCCTGTTTGACAATCGTAAGCGCTCAGCAAGTTGGTTGGACCCTGGTTCAGCACCCAAACAATGCCCTAAACGAAAACTTACCCCTAGAAAAGTGATGGTCACTGTTTGGTGGTCTAACGCGGGTGTAATTCATCACAGCTTCTTGCCAAACGGGACAAGCATTACTTCAGATGTGTACTGTGAAGAACTGAACACAATGATGGAGAAGCTCGCACGTCTCGAACCAGCTTTGGTCAATCGTTCGGCTCCACTGCTCCTGCACGACGACGCGCGACCTCATACTGCACAGCAGATGGCCTCCAAGCTACAAGAGTTTGGGTTGGTAGTTCTCCGTCATCCGCCGTATTCACCAGACCTTGCGCCTACAGACTTCTACTTTTTCCAGAATTTGGATAACTTCTTGGCGGGAAAAAAATTCAATACCCGAGAGGCAGTACAAAATGCCTTTGAAGAATTTGTTGCCTCCCGTCCAGCTGATTTCTTCAAGAAAGGCATCAATAAGCTACCAATGCGTTGGCAAAGATGCATTGATTGCATGGGTGATTATTTTGATTAATAGAAATAAAAAATATATAAAAAAATTACGCTTCATTTATTTCGTGAAAAACGGCAATTTCATAGGTAAAGACCTAATATTAAAAAACAAACTAGTAAATTTTTGACTTTTGATGAAATTTACTCAATCAAACTATGTTGTATGTATGTATGTGATATGTTCACAAATATCAATTTTAATATTGAAATCTACCTATCAAACAAAAAGGTACCTTAAAATTTAAAGTGCTGCAACCTTCCACAGAACCATAATATAAAAATATTTATATTTGACTACCTCAGTCTTCGATCATTTCGAATCAGTCGAATCAGTCGATCGACTCGTACATCACGATTTTTACATGATTGAAGACCTAAGTACCCAAACACCAAAGGTAACCCTCACAAACAAAACAAATACAATCAAAGATCTTACAACAGGTAACCGCTCGGCTGAGCAACAGTGGGCGTATTAATTTTGTCGTACGATAGTTTTATGTTTGCGATTACTCCTAAGATATGAGTTTAAAGTATATTGTGCAAAGGGCAATGATGATGAGTGTAGAATGTTAGTGTTATGTTATCTTAAGGTAACTAACGTATTTAATTGAATAAGGACTGATGTGGTATCCTTCTCAATTGGTCACAAATTACAAAATTTTATGTGACCATTTTTTAAACATTAAAATGGTTGTAGAAAGTTTATGCCATTGCATATTTTTGTGTAGACTAATAAAAGAGAAACATTTTATCATACATTGTTTTTTGCATCTCAGATTCATTGGAGCGATGAACACAAGTGTTTGTTCGCAGGTCTATTTTTTTTTGTTCCCCTCCACGGAGAGGGCAGGAGGATAATAAATGCTTTGACGCGCGCGCGATCGTGGTTATGTGGGACTCGCTCTGAGCCTACCAGAGCCCTAGCCACTAAAAACCCCCCGAATGACTCGTGCAATTTTTTGTCACACAGCCTTCATCTGAGCAACGACTAATTGGAGAAAGAGGCTGCGCTACCAGGGCCCAGAAAGGGTCACCCGCTGGGAATTACATAGCACTGAAGGTGCTCAAAGCACTGAAGGTGAATACATAGCACTGAAGGACAATACATAGCACTGAAAGTGCTCAAAATGAAAATAAAAATTAATTCGATTTAAATTAGAATTAGAAGTTGCGGCCTGAAGGGCTTCGAGATCTAGTGTTAGTTGCGTAGCTACTTCAAATCTATGACAGGGGTAGTAGGCGAGACTGAATCTCGAACTAGAGGATTGGGGTTGGTTTCGGAGCGTTTGAAGAACGCTCCCAAGAGTGTTTTGAGGTGCTGTTGCACTGTAGGTAGTTCAAGATCTCTGTGCAGGGCCGCGTTATGCACGTACCAAGGTGCGTTTGTGGCCCTGCGGCAGAAGAGATTTTGAACTACCTGCAGTTTGTGCAGGATGGAGGGTTTGGCGTGGGCAAAGATTGGCGAGGCATATGTCATGACGGGACCTAACGCAGGTCTTATAAAGCGTACGAATGGGAATGTCGTTTGTGTACACGGTGTACAATAGAGGGGCGAGGACTGAGCCTTGAGGGACTCCAGCCTTTATGGGACGTGGCGCGGAAAGCGCCTTCATGTTTAAATCGAAACGTACGGTCTTTGAGAAACGACGCGGATAGAAACCGTCAAATATGTACTTTTAGACATGGCCTCGAGGAGGCTGATGGGTCTGTGATTAGCCGGAATATTTAGAGGTTTATCCGGCTTGGGAATGCCTATGACTGTTGCTTTTTCCCAAGCTTTTGGAAAGTAGTTGTGGTCGAAGCAGGCATTGAAGATGATGGCTAACAAGGTAAGAACCTGTTGAGGCAGGTGTTTGAGTGCTTGGTTAGAAAAACCATCCACACCCGGAGCCTTTTTGGATTTTTGACTTCAAATGAGAAGCAAGATTTCATCATTAGAGACTGTGACGGGGTCGTCGGTGATGGGGAGAGATTCTCTGCGGAGAACTTCGTCCTCCACCGCCTGGATATGGGAGGGATCTGCGGGTTGCGTGCTGGGCGAGTATTATAAGGCAATGCTGTCAGCGAAGCATTCGGCTTTCTCATCGACTTCAAAGGCAGTAGTGCCATCGGGACGAGTGAGAGGAGGAACGTGAGAGGTGGCGTCTACGATAAGGCTCGGGCCATACTATAGTACGCTTGGTGGGACGGGGAGATATTCTCCATGAGATCGTTTATCTGAGCGTCTCGGAGTTTCGCGAGGCAAGACCTAAGTTTACGTTGTAGCTGATTCGCAGGGCGTAGGCGCATAGGCGGGCGTGGGATAGAACTTGGCTCTCCGGAGAGCCGCGTTATTAGCTTTAATAAGATTGCTAACGGTTAAGGGAAGCGTGGATTGCCTTGCTTAGCAAACTATTCATTAACACTGATGGCTGAGTTGATAGCATCAGTGAAGGAATTGGCCAACGAGTCTATTTTATCCGGGCTATCTAATTGTTCGGGTGAGATGGCGAGCGGAGAGTTCGGGGCCTCTAAGGCTGAAACTAACGGATTTTTAAAGCCTGTCCAGTTGGCAAAGGTCTTAGGAGGAGTGACGTTATCGTTAGGCGGTCCTAGCACGAGGGAGACGGGGCGGTGATCAGAGCCTAGGTCATCGAACGTTTCGGTAGACCTGAGATTGAGATGAGATGAGAGGGTTGTCGGGATAGTGAGTGGGAGTGACGGGAGAGATGACGTCTAAGTCGAGTTGCTGAGTGATGTTAAGGAGTGCGATACCGCTGTTGTTGGTCGATAGGCATGTCCAGTCAGTATGTTTGGAGTTAAAATCTCCGAACATAATGACGGAATGGCCGAGGGCGAGAATAGCCTCAAAATCGCTGCGGATTGGTCTGATGCCACTAGGTATGTAGATTGAAGCTAAGATGATGGTCGGATGACCAGTCATAGCCAATCTACGCACAGTGGCTTTCATGTTGAGGAGAGTAAGTGTAGGGATAGGAGAACAATGGAAACCTCTTTTGTAGTAAATATATAGTAAAGCAGTGCCGCCAAAATCGTCGGAGTTGGGCCTATCGTTACGAGTGAACGCGTACTTGGGAATAGCGAATCCCCTGGAGCGGTTTGGAGTGAGCCACGTCTCTTGGAGAAGCAATCAGTCTGGCTCGTTATTCTGAAGGAATAGTTTGAGCTCAGGAAGATTAGTACTAAGGCTACCAATTATAAATGAAACTAGGGATAAGCCCTTGGGTTTGATATGACCGGACGCGGGATTTGTATTTACTATTTATTTAAAGAATGTATGCTAAATAAATAGTTAACAGGGAAATAAGTAGCGAGTGATGCTCTTGAGAAGAGCGGGTGGCTCGTAGTTTGCGTGCGAGAACGGAAACTTCCCTAATGTCGACGTTTTGAATAACGTCGACATTAGGGTCTTCATGTCCTCAGCCAACGACGACTAAGGTGAAGACGACTGAGCAGGACGCGGGCCTACGGGAGCTACGGGAGCTGGTATAGGACGGGAAGGGGCAGCGGTCAGACGCTGTCTCCAGGAGAGAGCCGTAGTTGGCGTCGGCTGCACAGGCTTTGCTTCCGGGGGAGCGGCAGGAAATTGGTGGGAGTCAGCGGCGGTGCTGGCTTAGGCGCGACCCTCTCAGTGAAGGAGCGCGGAGCGCACGGACAACCCCTGTAGTTAGTTGGCTCACATGCAGGGGAGGAAGTGGAGTCGGGAGTGCGAGTGCGCTCCTTCATAATGTGGGGATCTAGGCACTTTACGCACCTGGGAGGGGCTGAGCAATTAGCCGCTGCGTGGCCGTAAAGCTGGCAACGGTGGCATTACCCAGGGTGCCCGCGAGGGTTGGGACGCTCGACGGAGATGTTCGAGAGTCCGCAGATTGTACGAGCCTCTCTGAAGATCTTCCTCGAGTTGGGAGTGTTGGGTAGGATGACGAGAACGAGAGAAAAACGTCTACCGCAGTTAGAGTGCATCTTGTGCACTTCTTCAGCCGGGAAGCCCTGATACTTAATGTCCTCCAAGATATCGTCAATCGCGAGCTCGAACGGGACGCTCCGTAATACTGCACGGATCTTACGCTCCTCCGGGAGGGCGCAGGTGTGGTACGCGATTTGTTTGGCTGACAAAATCCTAGTGAACGCGCGGAAGTCATCGATGGTCGCGACCTGAATTTTAATTGTTTCGCCTGCATTAGACGCCTTGACGTAATTAATTTTTTGCTCTTTGCAAAGGTTAGAAACCGCAATCTATCGAGCTTTTTCGCGGAGGAAGACGGAAGGAGGGATTTGAGCCTTAGCCAGGACGGAAACGCAGCGCGTTGCTGGCTTCGACGGAACCGACGAGGTTGCGGTCACTTGGAGTGACATTAATGGCGCGGGGGCGGGTGTAGAAGAAACCGCGGTTGGTTCGGGTGTTGAAGACACCGCAGCATGCTTTGAATGCTTATTGGAGCGTTTGGAAACTAAAGTGAACGCGGGCTCAGGAAAGCCGGTTAAGGTGGCGTCGTCCGATGAAGCATCAGACGCGGATTCCGAGTTGCTCCCGGGAGCGGTACGCTTACGGTGCATCGTGCGAGAGGATGTGTCCGATACACAGTCCATCTCGGTTGGCACGGGAGACGCGGGAGAGCTGGTAGACCTGAGAGGTCTGGGTGCTAGTGACCTGAGGGGCCGGGAATAAAGCCTGAGGGCCGGGGACGCGATTGTTGCCTGTAAGGCCTGCGTTAGAACATCATCTAACATGGGGACGCCCGACGCAACGAGCGCCTGGGCGAACGACTTAGCAAAGTTTACCAAGCTTTCCTGGTCCATTGGAGGGCTTGGTAAGATATGAATATATACATAGATAAAATATGCCTAGATTTCCTATCAAACCTAGCACCCTAGCGGCTAACCTCCCTTCCAGCGGTCGTGCGTCAGCGAACTGGGGTAACTAGTCAAGGGGTGCACGGAAGTGCGGAATTGACTACGTTACGACCGGCCGAATCCGGCCGCAGAGCGAGTCTCTGACTAACGTAACAAGCAACAAGTAACAAGGGTAAAACTTCCTGGAATTTAATAAATGAGAAATGCGTCGATTTCTTTGAAGATCACATGCAAGAAATTAAGAAAGATGGAAATGTTTTTAAAGACCCTAAAGAAATAGCTGAAGAATATAACCATTATTTAACGAACCGTAATATAAACAACTGTATTAACACAAATAAGATAAATATAGAAAAGTCTATGTTCTTAGAACCGATCACTATAAATGAAGTAATCACTCTTATTAACTCTCTAAAAAATACAAATACTGTTGGATATGACGATATCAACACTAAGGCAATAAAGTTTTGCAAGTCTGAATTAGCAGCGCCTTTAGCTTTTTTAATAAACCTTTCATTCTCTGAAGGTAAGTTTCCAGAAGCTTTAAAAAAATCTATAGTCAAGCCTATATATAAAAAGGGTGACAAAAAAAACTTTTGCAATTACCGCCCTTTAACTTTCATTACAATCTTTGCAAAACTATTTGAAAAAGCAATGAAAATGAGACTGTCAAGTTTTATAACTAAATTTGACATAATTTGTAATGAGCAATCAGGATTCCAAAAGAATAAATCCACAAGTACTGCTGTATTTCAATTGGTTACGGATATTACAAGAAATTTAAATTCAAAAAGGGAAACAACAGTTATATTTTTTGACATGACTAGGGCTTTCGATTTTGTTTCTCATAAGCTTTTACTACAAAAATTAGAAAATTATGGTATTCGAGGTTCAGTATTGAATTGGTTTCGAACATATCTAAGTAATAGACTACAATCTGTGGAAACTCAATATATAAATGATAATGCAGAAATTTTAACACATAGATCAAATTTTAGAGAAATTGCGACTGGGGTGCCGCAAGGAAGTATCCTTGGACCCCTTTTATTTCTTCTTTATATCAATGATCTACCAAAGTTGACTAATCATAAATATTTTTTATTCGCGGATGACATTTCTGTAATTGTGACCAAAAATACTAACAATAATGAAGAATATGAACATGAAATTAATAATACAATTGAAGAAATAATTAAATGGCTATCAAATAATAATCTGACTGTCAATTTGACGAAAACAAACTTCATTAGATTAAATACCACAAAATTTTTAAAAAATATTGACATTACATATAACGATGAAAAAATTAATGAAGTTGACTGTACTAAATTTCTTGGAGTATACCTTGACAAAAATTTAAATTGGAAGAAGCACATAGAACACGTTTGCAATAAGATGAATAGTTACGTATACGTATTAAGCAGACTCAGAAAAACCTGCTCTTTAACAACAATACTTTGTGCTTACCATGGGTACGTAACATCGACCTTAAAATATGGGTTATTAATTTGGGGAAATTCTACCGATATTAAAAAATGTTTTAGGGCTCAAAAAAGATGTATAAGGACATTACTTGGAAAGGAGCCTTATGAGCCATGCCAACCTTTATTTAAATCTTTAAAATTATTGACGATGCCTTGCATGTACATCTTGGAGGCTGCCAATTTTGTAAAAACTAATCCTCAATTCTTTGTACAAGCTGGCAGTATAGGTAGACCAACTCGCCATGCACAGAGGTTGGTTTATAATGATATGCCACGTTTAGAAATATATCATAGGCAATGCTATGCGATGTGCATAAGGATATACAATGCGTTGCCCAAAGAGATCCAATGTCTACAGAAAAGTAAATTTAAACAAGATCTATCAAAATGGTTGAAAGAGAAGTGTTTTTACTCTGTTAATGACTTTCTTAAATATAAAAAATAGATAAATTTGTGTAATGGTGGTAGAAAATTTAGTAATTAAATATTGTAATAAATATTGCATGCTGTTGAATAGTAATAATATGTAGAACTTTTTTTTTTTATGTATAACACCATATTGTACACCATATTATGTTGCAATAAATGATTTGATTTGATTTGATTTGATTTGATTTGATAAGCGCCCAGCGTCAAGTACGTAGCCAGAAAATCATCTCGAGCCTTGCGAACGAACGTCGGATACCGACGTAAGTAAGCTCAACCCTGTAGTTGCTGCTTCCCGCCGAAATGAGGAAACTATTCGAGGTCACAAAGAGGCTTATGTCAAGTCGTCGGGGACAAAGCGAGATATTGATTCGATCTCAGCGTATGAGTATTGCTACGAGTTGTCGTCGTGAGACGTCAATCGTGACTCAACGGCTGGTGCGACCGCGAACACGTCCGAGCGGGGTCGGGCGCAGGACGGGTCTGCTATTTTCGGGTTTTTTTTTTTTTTTTTTGCTGCCGAGGCACCCTCGCGGGAGGGAGGTGGAAGATGCGTCATGCATACCCGCCCGCAGGTAAATTCCTCTGCGGGGGGGTTATGTGGGACTCACCAGAATGGCACCTACCCACTAAAAACCACCTGTTGGCTGTAGTTATTACCGTTAGCCTTCATCGGAAGCGACACCCGTCGGGAAGTTGGGCGCGCTGGCAGAGACCCGCTAGCGGGTCTTCCGCCTGTAGTGAAAGTTGCACTGAAGGTGCTCAAAGGGACATGAGTTGGTGGCCGTTCTGGGCAGCCTCCGGTGAAGCCGGGGCTGGGCAGAGGTCGGCCGAAGCATGATTCAGGGATCAATTCATTTAAATGAACCTACAATGAATTGAGAAGGGAACTATGCTCCGCCAGAGCTAGCAAACGCTCTGTCGGAGTACGTGAAGCCCTAAGTTTACGGGCTAAGACTGCGATTTCACTAACATCGACATTTTTTATAGCGTCGCAGACGATACGCATATCGTCTGCTACGGATTGAGGAGTGGGTTTGTATGGGCGAGGAGCCGGGATGGGATTCGATGCGGGGCGCTGCCTCCAGTTTTCTGGGGCAGGCCTAGACTGTGTAGGCTTTGCAGCCGGAGGAACCCGGCTACGCAGCGGCGGAAAGTTTTCTTGAGAAAGGCGCGGGGCCTGTTTGGGTGCCGACCTCTTGGGATTGGAACGCATACAACGGGGTGCACGAGGGCAGCCCCTGTAGTTTGCGGTGTGGCCGGACTGGCCACAAAGCACGCAATCGGGAGGAGAGGGAGTTTCAGGAGTGCGATTGCACTCCTTAGTGAAGTGCGGGACCAGGCACTTGACGCACCTGGGCGGTGCGTGGCAGTTGGCCGCCGCGTGCCCGTACAACTGGCACCAATGGCACTGGCCGGGATGACCGCGGCGATGAGGCGCCTCGATCGAGATCCCAGAGAGGCCGCATATAGTGCTAACCCCTTTCAGGATCTCTCTGGACTTGGGGACGTTGGCGAGAATCACCAAAGCGAGAGGGTGTTGCCTCCCGTACTTGCTGTGCATTTTATGCACCGCGAGTGCCGGGAAGCCTTGGGAATGCAGATCCTCAAGGATAGCCTCGTTCGATAATTCGAACGGGACTCCCCTGAGTACCGCTCTAATCTTACGCTCTTCTGACAGATACGCATATACACATATACGCTAGGAAGAAGTTAATTGAAAGTACTGAAGGCATGTCTTTAAATGCTGATAAGTACCGTTTTTTAGATTCCCTTATCCCTAATCTCATGACATTAATGTCCACAATGGCCCCTCAGGCCACCCCAGTTCCCCAGACCCCTCAGGTCTTAGGCCCTCCCGCGTCCCCTTCCTCCAGTGACATGGTGCGCGAAGTAGACGCCCCTCCGCGCCGCAAGCGCGCACCCGCGACCGAGTCATCCTCGGACGCCACCCCAACTGGCCCTGAGTCTCTCTCTTTTACGCTTGTTAAGAAGCGCTCTAAGAAGCGTTCGAAACAAGACCCGGCGCCCTCAACGCCCGTCCCCACACCCCCTGCGGCGTCTTCAACGCCAGCTGCCCCGGTGTCTTCAACACCCGCTCCGGCCCTAACTTCTGTCAAGGCCAAGGTCCCACCACCCGTTTTCCTTCGGGAAAAGGGTAAATGGACTGAGGTTTCAACATTGTGCAATGAGCACAAGATTCATTACACACGAGCGGCCAACTCGGGTGAATCTATTAAAATCTTTGTCTCGTCGATAGACGACTTCCGTGCTTTAACAAAGCTCCTCACCGATAACCAATATGCTTATCATACTTATGCTCTGTCAGAAGAGCGTAAGATCAGAGCGGTACTCAGGGGAGTCCCGTTCGAATTATCGAACGAGGCTATCCTGGAGGATCTGCAGTCCCAAGGCTTCCCGGCACTCGCGGTGCATAAAATGCACAGCAAGTACGGGAGGCAACACCCTCTCGCTTAGGTGGTTCTCGCCAACGTCCCCAAGTCCAGGGAGATCCTCAAAGGGGTTAGCACTATATGCGGCCTCTCTGGGATCTCGATCGAGGCGCCTCATCGCCGCGGTCATCCCGGCCAGTGCCATCGGTGCCAGTTGTACGGGCACGCGGCGGCCAACTGCCGCGCACCGCCCAGGTGCGTCAAGTGCCTGGTCCCGCACTTCACTAAGGAGTGCAATCGCACTCCTGAAACTCCCTCTCCTCCCGATTGCGTGCTTTGTGGCCAGTCCGGCCACACCGCAAATTACAGGGGCTGCCCTCGTGCACCCCGTTGTATGCGCTCCAATTCCAAGAGGGCGGCACCCAAACAGGCCCCGCGCCTTTCTCAAGAAAACTTTCCGCCGCTGCGTAGCCGGGTTCCTCCGGCTGCTAAGCCTACACAGTCCAGGCCTGCCCCAGAAAACTGGAGGCAGCGCCCCGCATCGAATCCCATCCCGGCTCCTCGCCTCGGCTTCACCGGAGGCTGCCCAGAACGGCCACCAACTCATGTCCCTTTGAGCACCTTCAGTGCAACTTTCACTACAGGCGGAAGACCCGCTAGCGGGTCTCCGCCAGCGCGCCCAACTTCCCGACGGGTGTCGCTTCCGATGAAGGCTAACGGTAATAACTACAGCCAACAGGTGGTTTTTAGTGGGTAGGTGCCATTCTGGTGAGTCCCACATAACCCCCCCGCAAAGGAATTTACCTGCGGGCGGGTATGCATGACGCATCTTCCACCTCCCTCCCCTTTATACAAAACGTTAAAGAATTATAAACATAAACCTTTCTCTTGAATCAATCTATCCATTGATATAAAACCGTAGAAAAATCCATTTGGAAGCCTTTGAGTTTATAGTTCAAACTTAATATTCATAATATTTGAAGTTTCAAATTATATTATTTTAAAATATATCTCATCGGCATTATTTCAATTATAATTTGAATTACGAAACATTTAAGTAATGAACTTCAAAGATAATTAAAATAAATGTAACTATGTCAAAAGGACGATTTTGTCTTGTCAATTACTTTTTCAACACGCTTTACAGAAACCGAAGTTTTGGATCCAACTCTAGCAAAACTAACTATCTAAATAAAAACAAATGGACAATGTGTGTAAATGATCGGCCAATATTAGCTTATTTAAAGAATGTTAATTATTCGACTACTTTTTTACTATTGATTCAATACATTTTAAATATTTAGGCAGCGGAACAAACCAACATTTACACAATAACAACTCGTACCCTATATTAGAGAAAATATTTTGATAAATAAACTTCATTAATGAAAGGTTTTCAGTAAAAAAAATAAGTTCCGTATTAATCTCAACTGTGGGCGCTGTACTGAACCTGTGTGAACTATTATGTCAGCGTCAAGTGAATGACAACTGTCACGCTCTAATGCCTCTGATTTTACTTAATTATATGTTTAATTATTCACATGTTGCGGTACTTAAACGTATCGTTTCATACCCTACATGAGCCCTATGTATTTCATTAATTGAAGTATTATTCTGGCAGTTGGTACTATTTTAAAAACCTCTAATTTTCATTGCATTTTAAACAACGCAGAGAAAATATTTACCCACGCTTACAACTCCTTGTGGCTTTTTGTTGCCGTTTTTCAATCTAAAAGCTAGGCTGTAATTTCCGGACTGTCACGTTAGTGGCGTCATAGTGTTATTTTTGTAGGCAATTTCAATGCCGATTCGTAGGGGTAGTCGAGTGGAACTGCAGCAGGATATTGAAAAATATATCAGCTCTGTTTGTTATGATTTGTAATGCTCATAATTGGGTTAAGCTGGATTTTAGGATTATGATTGAATGCGGCAATTTGCAAAAATTACGTTCTTTTTACTTATGACACAGTAGGTATGCCTGATTATAATATTTATAAAGGAATAACATATGTAGCTGTTTGTACCAATTTTACAAACACTTACCTAAGATATCTATTTGAACTAATAGTTTTTGTACGTAATTTTAAAGTAAAATAAAATAATTGAACTGAGTGTACTGAAAAGAGTACTTCAATTCTTCTAATTAATAATTTTTCTTTGTCAAATTTCATATAGGTAATTAGTTTTGTCTTAAACATACTTGTACATTTTCTTAAGTTTGGTCTGACACACACAGAGAAACTTTACAAGTAGTTTAAGGTAAGGAGATCCATGAAGCTAGCCGCAGTATCCTCTGTTATTATAATAACGACCTGATTTCATCAAGTTGCGGTCAAGTAACATTATTTTCTACTACCGCTTTAGTCAAAAAACAATTGATTATTTTTTATGTTGCTCACTTGTTTAATTAGTTAACAAGACAGAGAGAAATGTATATAAAGAATTTTTTTTCTTAAATAATCATAAAAAAAGCTAAATATTTTATTTCACCGTACACAAAAAACTGCACGTGATGAATGTCTTCTTTTTCGTAATCTTCATCGAGATTGCATGAAGACACCTTAACCTCGACTTTTAAACGGTATTACGGTGGATCGACGGAAAAAAGCCTGCTGAATAAAACCTCCTGTTTTGTCAACATTGTAAAATACTTGAAATAGGTAATTAGGTACGCAGCTCGACTACGATTAGTTAAAAAATTTTTGCAGCCATCACCTCACCGGCGGCTCTTACGATTGTAAACAAAAGAGTAGTTATTGCGACATAACTATAATAGTAAGACATATTGAAATCTTACAATCTGTTTAGGAGTTCTTAGTTTATCCGTTATAAACTATTATACAAAAAATCCATTATTTATTTTTTATAATATTATTAGTATGGATGAAAAAAAGCATTTTATAATTGTTTAGATTCTAAACTAAGAATTTATATAAAAGGAAACAAGGGCTTAACGTTAAATATTCACATTTTAAATCAATACGATTTAAAACTTTAGTTCAGTCTTCACAACCTTACGGTATGACTCAATCCGATAGTTTATTGCGTACTCGAAGCTATTCTTGTCACGTCGCCACACAATTGAAAATCCCCTTAAACCGGGTGCCTCTTAATCCTTATCAAAAATTACTACTGTCGCTTGCAATATTTTCCCTGGAAGTCAAAGTTAATATTATAATCTAAAACTGTATGTAGTACTCGTATGCGTACTCATAGATAAGCCAGTACCTCTTAGGTAACCAAGTAATATCTTCGTCATATTTCATCATGAGAAACGGAAGATAATCGCCTGGCTTTTACATAGAAAAAGCCAGATCTTTTTGAAATCTATCTATTTAAAAAATAAATCTTAGCAACAAAAAAAGAAAAGAACCTGTAGCAAAACTCCTTCCTTTAAAGAGATTGGTATACTAACCTTTCCATCATAGTATTGAAATTAAAATATTTTGTTTATTCACAAGAATATTAATACATTAAAAACTAAGAGAGATAGCAATGATAGGGACTGTTAGGACTAGGGACGACCAAATTTTACCGTATTCCATATTTAGGATATTTAGGCTGGCTACATTCAGCAAATCATTATTCGGAATGTCAATACGTTGTAATAATAAAATTTGGAAATCATTTAAAGCCCTTACAATAATAATTTTTAAAAAGGTTTTGGAAACACTGTGTCAAAAAGCTTATTATAAAATCAAAGAATAATTGCATGAAAAAAAAAAGAGCGTGGGATTGAGATCTCCTTAGGCTGTTTCTGAAAAATAAAATATAAATACCAACAGGACACTCAGAATCATTTCCGAAAAAAAGTTTTTAAGTATGGAACGCTGGCGAGTTATATGTACGTATTTTAAAAATTCGATTATTTTTAAGTAAAGTATAATTGTTCCAAATTTAATCTCTGTAAGCTTTACTCGCGAGCTTTGATTGTGTATGGGGTAAGTTGATCTTAAAACATAAGCTGCGTTGACAAAAGTTTTGTAATGGGCAGATATTTAAATATTTTTGTAATCGTTTCAATTTTCTCATTACGAAAATAACAGTTATAAGTTTGTGATCTGGTAGATTTATCGTCATCCTTGTACACAAAAATAGTTTAAAAGATCTTGGCAATATACTTTTCGAAAAACCGTGTACCGAATAGATACGTGTTGTTTATTTCTATATTTATTATTCGGTTTTTGATAAGGTTACATAAAAAAATATCAAATTTTAAGATCCGATTCTCTTACAATCTTTTACAGTTTGTTATATTGTATTAAATATTATAAATTACTTTTACTGGACAATTGACAGTTATTTCATACTTTTTGATACCACCTATTGTAACAAATGAAAACACAATATACATTTCGAGTCACAAATTTATTTTATAATGAAACATTTCTAAATTGATCATCCAATTTATTCTCCACACACAAAAAAGCCATATCGCAGACTTTGCCATTGATTTTTTAAGTTTCCAAATTCCAAGTAACCAAATTCAAGCAACAACCAGGCTCAATCTGAAGCACTTTTCTAGTCATAAAGTTTTCAGGTCTCTTATCGATCCGCCACTTTTATACCGAGAGCCAGGTTGCCATCCAGCAATTCAAAAATAAATCTTTTACATTCACAACTACCTGTAACGCAACGCTTCTAACGTAGGATAGACATTTTTAGAGGTTGCATAGTATGAGCGGTAGCGTTTTAGATTTAAAATCTCGTTAATGATAAATTGAAATGATAAATACAGTTGAGGCTATTTTGATAAATACCTATTTTTAATACTATGTGTACAGAAGTAATGCTCATGAGGACGATGAGTATACTCGGACAATAATGCGGCTTATTACCCCACAGGTGAATTTCATTTGCACGTCATAAAACAACAAGATTGATTTTAATATTGTTATAATATTCTATATAATATAATATAATAGACAGTTGTTGACTGAGTCAACCTCTCAACGATTTCTGTTACACTGGATGTTTTGTCAAACTCTCTTTGGTGACTGTAGATGCGACGACAGGATACATTTTTGTTTCAGGAAAACATGTCTTTGTTAATATAATAGCTTATAATGATAGCTATGAAATTTTCTAGAAGTTGTAACGCCTATTGTTCTTTAGAGATATCATAGATGTACCTTACTTAAGAATCTCGTTTTCGTTTAAATTGTAGTTTCTGAAGATGACAATGGTAAAAATGTTGCTCTTATAAAAAAAAAATAAGTTTACTTTGTAACTCACGTAAAAGATTAAAGCATACTTGCATGCAGCCCTCATGCACCAGGGCAAAATGTACCGATCACAAAATTGGCAAATTTCTTTAACTAATTTAACTAATTAAAAACCACGAATGTAAATCTTATTTACGTGTTCTTTCAAGTGTATTCCAATTAGTCATTAGAATACCCTACTTTTACAAGCAGTAGGTGAAACTTTAAAAAATGCAGTTATAAATTTTCAAATATCAGAATCTAATAATCTTTTTATTTGTTTCAATTTCGTATATTAAAATTCAAAATTCAAAATATTTCGTTTCATGATAGGCTAAAATTTTATACTTGTTAAAAGTCTTCTTTTTCCAAAAAAAAAAACAGGGAAAAAAACCTCCCGGCACTCATTTATAAAAAAATATTTTATGAAATAGAGTAGAAGAAATCCAATTTAATGACGTCATGAAAGAAACACAATCAAGACATAGCTAATTATGCGTGATAATGAAATGCCGCAGCCAAGATGTTACATAATATGTATTTTTTTTATTTTTCACGAACAAAACCAGAAATAGCCTGTGAGGACTTCAATCCCACGCCCTTTTGCCATCCAAATAATCTTTGATGTTATAGTCAGTTGTTTGGCTTAGTGTTTGCTCAATAGTTTTCTTGAACTTATTAAACTTGTTACATATTCGTTTCAACGAAATAAATAATATGAAAATAATCCGCAATTTATTAATTGTGTAGGCAGGAAGACAAATACAGTAAATTCCACTTACATTTCTCAATTTCGTAGTTGACAAATGTTTGCGTATTCGGAAAGCAAATATTAAACCAAAAGATGTGAATAAATTAGATGTTTTTCCTTCTGTTTTTCTTGTTTGGTTGTCTGTAATTTTCCATGATTTCAGCTTCCAGTATAAGGTGAGAGCTCGTTATTATAATTTTAAATCTAAGGAAGGGAAGTTAAGACATTCTCAACAATAAGCACGCCTTCTTCATTTGCGTTTCAAATTTGGAACTCTAAATGAATCAACGTTCAAAGTTATTCGAATTAATATTACTTATCCAATTATAAACTTTGGGATGGAATGTGCATGCATTTTTATAATAACAAAATATATATGAATGTCTGTTTATCTGGAAATGTATAATAACAAGTATATAACGTCACTTTATTCACCATCAAAAGAAATATGTAGTCGAAACCTGTTCAATTAATGTATTAATTTCAAAACTATAAGATGTAAAGACCGCTTTGTAGTTGGTTCTACTCATACCATACACTTTTACTGCAAGTAACCATACTCACAAATGTTTCCAGCTAAACCGATTATCCGCATGTATAAAAGATTCTCAGAACAAAACTAACTGGATATTTTAGAACTCTACGTAGACTACATAGAATTTTAAAGCATTGTATACTCTGTGATTTAGAGCTTTTCGATAGTTGACAAAAGTTACGTTTGTTTATGTAATTGTAAGTGAAATTGCTGAAACGTTCGATTTTATAAATATGCAAAATAAGTCATTAATTTAGTAGTTCGCTAAAGAATTGCGACCTATCCTAGTTTCACATTTTGTTACTCCAAATATTTTACTCAAATGATGCTACAATAGACAAGAGAGCCCCATAGGCATAACATAGCTTTTTTTTGCTACGGCATTTTTCGTTTCGGACATCAGAGCTTCACTGAACACTGAAGTTTTGGCCTTACAACCATTATAAATCTATTATCATCGTAGAAATCCTTACCAATCCCAGCTCTCCTTGTGAATAAGGTACAATTTGTTGTGCTATTGCTTACCCAGTCCAAAGCACGAACTCCAAAGTATCCGGATGGCGCTCAGCCATAAAGGCCGCGGCGCTCTGTATCAGTGACCAGGAGCTGTCACAAGTGTGGTCTCTGTGTCGGCCGTTGCGGTGACTGTGCTCTGTGCTACCTCTGTGTTTGCAGCCTGGGTACAATTGTGGGAATTAGTTAAAGGGAGCGTTGGAATGAGTGATGCTCGTATGTCAATATTTTTTGGACTACGAAAGAAAATAATGAGAACGACTATTTTACGATTGTAGGAAGCTTATGCCTTGTACTAATGCCTTGGACGTCTTTTGGTTGTAGGAAAAAATCTCATTTTTCAGAAAAAATCCCCAATTGGATATTAAAATTTAACGATGGATGCTATCCGCAAATGTCATCATTTTAAATCCAACTCATGAATTTTACACGTTCATGCTCATTAACAATTTGTAATATTAAATAATTAGCAAAATGAATTTTAAACTTCCTTATTGTTGCTGTGAAAAAACTCAAAAAAGCATAAATATGTAAATTTTTCTTAATAGCAATTATAAACAAAAGACATCATAAACGGTGACCTTATATTAAATAACCATCCTTAGACCAATAACAAACTGCTAGTTAAACAACAGTAATGGCGAAATGAACACGAAATATCCATTTCGACAATTATTTCAATATTTCAAAGTACACGTAAACCGTTTTGATAGGGCACTATGCACTGGTTTAGCATTCATCAAAGTGTAAGTGAGGAATGATAAAGCAACTATTGTGAAGATGCATGTAGGCTGCTACCTCAGTAGTACGTCGCACGTAGTACGCACAGATTACATGAGGTTCGATGTGAAGTGCCTTTGTCTTGCTGAGGATATCTTTCGACTGAGATAAGCTTCACATGAATAAAGACTTGTTAACAAATCTTATCAAAAATTTATTTCATATTGATTATATTTTTAGTTCTATCAGACATTCTCAAATTAGGATGATCTTTTCGGTAATGTGACTATGAATTAGATTTTAACTTGACAAATGTAAATAAATTGTTATGTTACTTTATCAAAGCGTTATGTTAAGTTTTATTAATGTAACATGATATTGTTTCAATTGTTATCTCTGTATTTTGCGTCAAATTGAATAAACAAAATAATACTTGTGTGTAAATATTTTTACCTCATTTGGTGCTAAAAAATGACACTTATATTAATTAGCTTTTTTCTATTAATATTCGAATGCATGGGAAGAAGGCTTAACACATAAAGGAATAAGTAATATAAATAACTCCAATAACATTTATTCGACTTTGTACTGTTTTTCAAGATTCTTTCATCTTTCAGTTCATCTATGATACAAAAACTTAGGATTGAAAAACATCTGAACGAAATTTTTTCACAATAAAACACAGTGTTTTGGCTAATGAAATAAAATGAACATACACGCATGATTTCCCCAAAGGAAAGTTGAATTTGGGTGATTATCCAAAATATTTTACTTTGCCTTCAATAAAATTCATTACTTTTATTAACAGTTTTATCTACGAATATTTATATATGATTAATAGTGAATGTTTTGCTACAAGTATATATATATATATATATATATAAATATATATATATACCTATATATATATAAATGACAAATATTACCATACTGTATTAGTACTATTATTCTTCCAACCCAAAGACGTCCACCTCATGGATTTTGCTATCCATTTACACATTTACATACATCTAGGCAAACCAATTACTTAAAGAGCCTTAAAACAAAAACATGTCTTCCCCATTCAACTAAAGAATTTTCACTTGGTTTTTATGTACTTCCACTAGTGCATTTTTATAATAAGCCTTTTCCTAACAAACTACGTAACTGTATAAAAATCGCCATGAATATTCAAAATCTATTGTCGAGATGGGAAGGACAGATTTCTATAGAAAATTACCTCTGTGGAAATCCGGGGAATTGTGATAAGGGTCATAATGGATGTCCGTGATGTGCCAGAAGTACCCTGAAACATGACTTGTGTGAGAAAATGATGTATATTCTTAAGCTACTGTTGAATAAATACGAAAGTTTCTCAGAAAGCTCTCTTGTTGAAATGTGACCATGTGGAGTAAAAGTAGGAAGTACAATGTTAGATGACACTGAGATTTTGTAAGAACATAGTAAAACGTATCAGAATAAAGTTTACCCATAACATATTATCATTGTAAGTAAGCGATAAAATAATTGTTAAAAATAAAAGCAAAATATTTTTTTATATCTTCGTAAACTTATGATGCAGTGTTTTATTCTTGTACATTCAACACACAAATTCTTCGGACGGAAATTGTCTAAAAATACTACGTTGGCACCTTCAGCAATTACGTAAGCTCATTACTCGATATTTTAACACCTTTGTCGGTAGAGCCCTTTGTCGGCTGTTCGGCTGGAGCAAGCAAAGGCTAAGTTTATAAGAAATACCAAATTTAGGTTTTTACACGTCAATATACAGTGTAGCGTTAAGAGCATATCCTTTGCGGATGGGGAATTTTTCAGTCAAATATTTAAGATTTTAAGACAAGAACTGAAATTGAATCTACATAATAGTTTGAAAATAACTCTTCACTTCTATGATTCTTTGTATAACTATTGCCATTTAAAATAAAATTATTAAAGTGTATTAAGTTAAAAGTCAACCAACATAACTCAACGTGAATTCAAAAAAAATTCAAAGCTTTGAAATTAATTACACCTAAATAGCAATTTAATAAGCGCTTAAAGTAGTAGTGGACGTACATGCCTCGAAAAGCACCAGATTAAATAAATGACAAACTTATTTACTTTTAACTTCCAATAATACTCTTTTGATTATTGGTCTTGTGGTAACTCAATTTTTAAAACGACTAGTTGACCTTTCTCTACTAAAAACTTTTTATATATAATATGGTACCAACGTTTACTTCTGTCGAGTTTGTATTCAAATTATTAGGTAAACTTAGAAGAAAACATTCAATTGATGTAGTTTATCCTTGAAACGTAAATCATACCGAATACAGTGATGTCAATGTAAATAAACTAGATATTCAAAGACTTATTTTAAAATGGATAATGGTACTAGTATATTAAGATACGAGTACTCTAGAAAGGAAGGTCGATGTTTGTAATCAAATTACTCGTATTCCTGTAATGTAACCCAGACATCTTATCCTGAAAGGGTACTGACGTCGTATATCGAAACTATCAATGGTTTGGAAGGATCATCTATTGCCAAAGAACTAGCAAGGAACTCACTAAGGATGAGTACGTCGTGTTAGGCTAGTCCACCGGGGTTAGGCGATTCGAATACCGTTTGCCCTTTGTCTAATTGGATCACCGTTTCCTGAATTAATGACGTCGTCGGGACCTATTAAGACGTTATGCGAACGCCTGTAACGAACCTGACCAATAAGTCAGCTTACTACATGCAGCGGGTTGGGGTAATCGTTGTCGAAGTGCCGTCGAAATGCAGGTCTAGGTTGCGGACGTAGGGTAGAACCTATTTTGGATAACCTGGAAGTGACTGAGATTCGACTTGAGACGTGAGCAAAAACCACACTGGTACAAGTTATGATGCAGTGAAAACAAGTTTTGAAAAGTGTAAGCTTATTCCAAAGCAACATTTTGCTCATCTCTGAGCTCATTGCTACCCATGACGAAGGTGGATCAGTCCGGAACGCGTTATATGTGAGCCGCAAATAAGAGTCCACTATCTAAGGTGACTCCTAAATATTACATTTTTTTGGCCCAGATTGTCCTAGAGCTGCTGAAGTGAAAACACACTGCTGTGCTTTCCTCCAGATTGATTTTTTTTCTATTTTCTAAAGTGCTTTAGGCGTTGGATTGGAGCATTCTGATATTCTACCTAGATTCCTGACAGAGCGCGGTGTCGTCTGCGAAGTATGAATAATAATTATTAATCACGAAAACGTTACTTCCTAATAACATTATATAATTTTTAGCTTAGAAAAATATATATTGTCAAACTATGTATAATTATGTAATAATAAGAATAAAATAATGTAAAAATAGAAATTATTATGAGGTAAGCTTTAAAAGAAATATGTATAGTATTTGTATTTTTTGTAATTAGTAATAAGTTTAATGTAATTTCACCTCACATATTGCAGTGCCCCTAATTAAGCTCTTAAATGTTATGTGATAAGCAATAAATAAAGTAATTTGAATTTGAAGAGTGTTTCTCCGTCCTCGGCATGTCACTAGTGTATACAAAAAAAGTTTTGTATACAACAGACTTACGTATTGCTTAACCCATCTGGCTAAACAATTGAAAAAATATGGTTTTTAAAATTAGTTTTTTCTTTGTATTCCGTCAAAAACCTAGATATTTACCTGAATATTTTGTTCAGGTGACTAAAATGTTTATGATGATAAAACAGCTGCGTGCTGCTACCAGCACAAAAGCCGTGAAATATAAGTAACAAGCATAAATAAGAAAATAAAACCTAAAGAAGAAGTTTCGACAAAAATATTTTAAGTCTACTTTATAAATGTTTTAGTAAATCAGTCAGTAATGACGCTGACTAGAACCTCCTTAAGTATCTTGGTCGACTGAACCAGTAGCCCTGTATGTACTGTAGAAATTTATTTGAAAGAAAAAAGTAACCTCGGCATTTATTTTCTTCATAAAAGCTATGAAATATTGATCTATAAAATACCACCTCGTTTATTGTGGGCGTTGTTGTGTAAAAAAAAGAAGATTGTTTAAAAGACTGAAGCAAATAAAATAGCCTTCAACTTTTGTCAAGCTTTCATTAATTTATTTGAAGCTCACTGAATTAAATGGTCTTATCTCTTTTCAGTACCATAATTTGTTTACTTTTTTTTTTGTACAAATAAGAACGAGGTTTTGTTTTCTGAGAATTAATACATATGTCAATTTTAAATTACTTTTCCTATATTTATTATTACTTTAGTTTTATGTTTTGAGTAGACAATAAATAAAATATTACTTATTTTATTGTAGTCGAAAGATAACAGTTAGGCCAGAGGTTACTCTGTATCACGTCAGAGGTCTGTGGGTTTTCCAGAGGCGACTTGATCAAATATGACACTACACGTTTCCACTTAGTTTGGTAGTAATACAAAGTCATTTTAGTCTAGTTGCAGTATATGTTTCCTATTTACATACATCCCTTTTCACTTGGCCCAACGATCATCAATAATAAAAAGGCCTCACAATTAGTACGTTTATTTATTCATTCCTTGCTGTACCTCTTTTAACGGAAACTGTGTATTAAGTCGTGGACTTAACCAAAGTATACTTCATTTAGTCTTAAAAGCACTGGGACGAAAAAATGTATTTAAAAAATATTTTTAGGCGTTGCAAAAGTGAACGTTATTAAAAATCAAGTTATACCAATATATTATGGTTTTCCATTTATTTTAAGAAAAACTTACGTAAATTTGACATAATATTATGTCGTTAAGGAGCTGTTGAAAGTAATCGTCTCTAAACACCATGATTACTTTATACTTTTTCTACAAATCATTCCTTTTACTGTAAGAGCTGTTTGTATTAGGTTGTTTGGTAATGGCAATCACTCAATTCCACTGAGCTAACCAGCTTTTAAGGACGACAACAAAGAAATAATTGCTATGTTACCATAAATAAAAATTGAGACAACTATTTCTCGTGTAAATGAAAATTTATTTTAAATTGAACCTTTAAAATATACGAATCATATAGAGTTTTAGTTATAAACACGGCATGCTGCTTTTAATTTAAATTTTGTTATTGAGATTGAATTCTAAGATAGTTAACAAAACTATAACTTGGTTATATAATTTGACGTTGAATAAAACATCGTACCTGAAGAATCTGTTTGATTGGACAGCTAGCTTATTGACTATCGCTCTTCTGATGTTCAGCAATACATTAAAATACATCAATAACTTTCATAGACCTAGAATTCGTTTTGTTAGAAAACATTTTCGGAACTCGAACTCCTTAAGAAAGTAGGGCAGACTGCTGTGGATATTTTACGCAGAAAAAATATTTTTCAGCTGGCAGAATTCATTATATCTCAAATAAAACAACCTACGCCACATGGTAGGACTCTCTTAACAACAGAAATAGTACAATAGAGCCGTAATGTATCAAAGCACTTCTAGTAAATTGTCAATGCACTGATAAGCCGTACAGGTAAGCTTCTTACTGATATTATCAATAGAATATTTCGGATGTACGTAGGCCTGTAGGCATAAGCCTTCGTATCCTCTTAAACGAATGAATGATTGGGATACTACTAATACTACAAATATTAAATCTAACATGATCGTAAAAAAGGCAAAATCTAAAATAAAAAATGACTACGGCCGAGTGGCGTGGTGGGCAGTAGCCTCATACGCTAGAGGTCCCAGGATTGAGTCCTCATTGGGCATGCATTTACGTGACGAGCACAGGTGTTTGTTTTCGGATCATGGTTGTTTATATGTTTATTCTGGGTTCCCCTTCAGTTCACTGTATGGTCATCCATAACGCAAGCTCTGCTTTCATTTGGGGACAGTTGGGGGGTTTGTCTGGGGATTTAGTATTATAACTACTTCTATTTTAAATTTTGAACTGTAGGAAGTTGTAAGTTTTGTTACTACATAAAAATCTTCAGTTATGTTAAAAAATTTAGTGTAATAGCTCATGTCAACAGATCCCAAATCATGCTCAATTATTAGTCAAACAGTTTGTACTGTTTTTTCTCATAACTTATTAACGATCTGTAGAATAATTCATTTCAAAAACTCACACATAATTGAAACTCATTGCTTAAATTAATGTACAAAAAAGCTTAACCCCTAATTGCACTTACCGATTTTCGCGTCAGTCAAATTAAGCCAGACGAGGGCTGCGATGTACAGTAGGAAATTGCTCGGAGTCATGTTACTCTGTTACATGATGCCCACCGTCTCTGCCGGAGCGACCTTGTAATCATTGTATTTGGTTACAGACACCTGGAAAGAACAAAGTGTAATTAGGGGCGGCAGACAATGGGTTAAAGTTTTATTAACTAAGTGGGTATGCCGAGCATTCAGGACGTAAGGGATAAGCAGGATTATTCTTGACTTTTCATGATTTTGTGTATTTCATATTGAAATAAAAAGGTGATTTGTTCAAAAATGATATGTCTTGCTATTAAAATGAAATGCCCTTAAATAAGCTAAATAGTATCTCGTACTATAAAGACTTCATTTTTTAAATTTAGAGCTTTGGGTGAGCCTTGTCTGAACTGTAAAAACAAGTTTTTAGCAAAATAATGCCGCAATATTAATGTAAAAAAGTTAAGGAGTAAATAAAATAAACCAAAAGTAAATAACTTATCACTTAAATAATTTCGTTTGAGAACGTTCGTTTAATTCTTGAGGGCTATTAAAATGTTAAATTCAAAATTTAAAAAGCATTGTTTTTACTGAATGCATTAAAAAAATGTATCAAATGTTTCAGTAATTATTTTGACTTCAAATATTGTTTTTGAAAAGCTCACATTACCTTTGTAAATGTTAGCTTTTACACTGACAAAGATTTATTATATGTCAATCAATATTAGTATGTGTCTTGTGTAAATTATTTTTCGTGGGATAGTTTTAACAGTGCAATTGTTTTATATCTACTCACAGAGAGTTCGTGATTTCGGAACCAAAAGTTTTTGTATAGCGAACTAATTGAACATTCGTCACGTGTCATAGAAAAAATACCAAGAAATGTAAACTGGTTCTCATTTACTTACAAAATACAGTTCATTTTATTGATTTACAGAAAAATCTTATAGAGTTTACGTATCTTAACAACATAATTTTTGGACCTTATATTCTTCATAAAATTTAAAAAAGGTCGTCTTTTTATTATTAACCCGGTGGATAGTTCTATGAGTCTGAAAATTAATTTTCTTGTCCGTCGTGGTATTTTGAGTGATGTACAAAGAGTTCTAGTAACAATTTCAGCTTTCTAGTTCATCATTGTCACTAGTACTTGTGTCCAAAGAAATGAATTACAAAATTTTAACTAAAAACAGTTTTCTTCAGAAAACAGAAATTGATATGTCAACGTCAAATTCATCAAGGTTGATGACAGTGACGGTGACCACAGTTTTATAATACCATTTTAAATAACATTTAGTATCGGAAATGAGTTAAAATGAAAAATTATCTATTTGGCGTACGGTATGCACAAATAAAAAAAATTAAAACATTATAACAATAAAAAAAAACAAAAGTTTAAACACACTGAGGAGTTTTCAGCATGTTGCCTCCAGCCTTAAGTGAGGCGCCGATTGCCAGCTGAAACCATCGAGAAGTGCAGAAAATTAAGTTAATTTTATGATAACAAAACATTAATAAAAATCAAATAAACATTAAGTTGTAACAAATAGACATTTGTTACAACCTACGTACTAGTTACACACTACTGATTACAATTTTACATAGAGTCGCATTTCTTCAAGTTAGACATAAAGAAACATCAAACACATTAATTTTAAACAAACTGAACACAACTTATTCATAACGAAATACTAACAAGTATTCTAAAACAAATCTAACTTCGGGAAAATTATTTATTGTAACAGTCGATTTTTTGGTATATAATCTGACGGATCACCTTTAAAAAAAGGTGAAATGTAAAATAACGTGGCTTTTCTTTGTTCGCAAAATAACTTCAAGTAATCGTGTCATGGTGTTCCCACAGGTTTCAGTTAAGGGTATAAATTGTCACACGCATCCCTAAGGTAAGCCGTAAGGTCGCCCTACCAACGCAATGACAAGGGTCAGAACCTACAGATAAATAAAGAAAAACCAGCCCTCGCGGATATTTTTCAGGCAAAGATGCTAAGATATCCTTTGAATTTACAAACCTGCAAAGGAATTTCAGATTCATGATGTTACCTTGTTTCAAATGACAGAGAAACGTTTATGGTTTCGGTTTGTACCAAAAACTAACTGGAAACAATAAATTTATTTGTCTAAGTCTGTAAATTATTTGAGTTGGTATGATTCTCGGATACTATCTATCTGTTTAAAATTTTAAAAGGCTTTTACTGTCTATCTGTTTAAAAAAGAGGAAAGGTTTATTTATATATGCAATCGATAAACTATGAAACTATGAAATCTGAATATGAATCTAAATTATCCTATAATAGCAATGGTCACATGGGAGCAAAGCGTGTAAATCTACACGGGAATTATCGTTAAAAATAATTTATGTATTTTATATACAACCTTTTTTGATATGTTATATATAAATAATACTATTAATGCTTTCCTGGCCTGTGGCCATAGTTTTACCGGTATTCGTGCCAATGGAACAATAGTTAAAAACAATAACAATAGTAAACATTCTATCAGATTCATAAATTACAGAAGAAGCTAGTTTCAAACCACCTCTCCTTAATATTTCGACCTGTTGCAACCACGTCTGGACGAGTAACTCCAAGAATTTGCAAACTTTCTACCAAGCGTTGCGGTAACTTTGCACAATGCAGATCAATAGTACTGAATAATTTTCTGGGTCGTATCTGGTTATACACAGGCTGGCCCAAAAGTGGTCTATCAAACTTTAAGACCATTCAGACGAGTTCATTCCAAAAAAAAAAAAAGTTCTATGACAGGTCTCTAAGGTCCTGTGTATATACTCATATATGTAGTGGTCAAACCATAGAACTACCATATACCATCTCACGAAATGGTGGCTTTTCATGATGTAGACAACTATATTTGGCCACATCGTAGAATTGCAAACGTTTCATGATTTGGTCCATCCATGAAGATCCACGTGAATTTTTTTACGACATAAGCAGAAAGTTTTGTTTGTTTGTTTGTAAATTAGCCATAAAATCTAAAACTTATTTGGATAATTGAAAGAAAATATATAACGGAAACGGAAAAGAATGTTGCGAAGTGGTGATGTTCTGGCGTGTCCAGCAGAGGAGTAGCAATTTCTACGGTATTAACATAGAGGTACACATGATTGAAACCCACAGGACTTCTAGGTATAGTATAAGTCCGATCCCTAATTTAACTATGATATAGCTTTTATATTGCATATAGCTTTTATTTTGAATTGTACAGAAATAGTTCAAATAATATTATTAACTCGTCATATTAGTATAAATATGAAGAGGTTATTTGAAAGCCAAAATATAAAGGGTTCAAACAACTTTATTGATTGTCTTAAAGAGCAGGTCAGCTTGTTGCTACTAATGTATATGTCGCAGGTGGCTAGGTAAATTAGACTTTCAACTAAACAGCTAGCTATTCGGTTGAAAATTTTATGCTTTATTAAGATGCTACCGCACCACGCTCACTTCGTTTGGTCGGCTCGCGCAAATCTCAAGATATCCTTTCTTATTAATAACTATTCAACACGACGGCTAGCCGGTTAATTTAATCACTAGTTCAACCGGCCATCTACAAATATGTCGCATACCGGGTGACATTTTTTAACGTTCGGAAAAAGGGAACATGGGCTCAGACTATTCTGAGCAACTTTCCCAAAAAGGTTGAACCAAGTATCGAAAAGGAACTTCTCTTTCCTTTACTCTACTTTTTCCTTTTCGATACGTGGTTAAAATTTTAAATTTTTGCATCCCCAGCAAAATAAAGTATTTATATTTTACTTAAAAAAATAATTATTCCTTTGGAGTGGATTTATTGGTTTTAAGATTTCGCCTTTTACAATATCAGTCTGAGAACTTCTGTAAATATTTTAAAAAAAAATTAAAATAAATTGCATTTTTACGATATTTTCAATTGCCCGATGTAAGCTCTTTTGTATCAAAAATAAGGAAATCGCCATAAGAGTATGCGAAGTCGTTCGGTTGATGTTTTTTAAATACATAAGAAGTATACGTTTTAAAAGATTTACTTTCGGCTATAGCTACATGAAAAACAACGATACAATTCTTAAATATTGGATTGATTCATTTGTAATAAACTTTAATGCAAGCGTTGAAGTAAAAGTTTCCAAATTATAAAAATTCTGATCAAACAAAATATCCTTGTCAAAATATGCTTTCAAACAAAACAAACCAGCCTAAATCCATTCATCTACATTAGAGCTACGCCACCAGACAAGACACACGTTGAACCTTGACCTTATCTTCAAATCACCGATTGAAAAGGAATAAGTAAACCATGATAATAAAAGGACTATTAACACAATTATATTTGTAAAACTGAAGCCAAAAAACAAACCAAATTTATCTCTCGCAGAATTCTAACCGAATTTTTGGTCGACGCCCTTCAAAGCTCCAATTCGTTCTACTAGTATACAGTTTCAGAATCTGTCAATCACAGTTCATGAACAGTTGAAAATGTTTGAAAACCGAGCAATTTCTGACAGTTTAAAAGGTTTTAGCTGTAGATAAAGTGGTTTTCAATGATCGTACACAATATGTTTGTAATTAAATCCATTACTTAAAGTATAAGCACAAATATTGAGTATTGAATAGTTTTGGTTAGTTTATCGATCATTTGACGCAATTATAAGTTAAATAACAAATAACCAAACGAAGTTAATCACAAAATATTGTTTTAGTGGGTATATAATAAAATAAAATAATATTTGATGTATGTTTTTGTACAAGAAAAGTGGGAATTGTTGCATCTACACTACTACTTATTGCTACTATTTGTCTTTTGTTGGTTTAAAAATTTTGTGCGAGTTATCGAAAAAAGCGACTTCGTAAATGTCAATGGTAATAACTTTTTCCAATTCTAAAAATAATAGTATATTATGCAAATTGTGAATAAAGGACGGATTTAAAGCGAGGGCCGTAGATGAGTCACAAGCAAGTGAAGGATTCTAACGATTGAATCACGAGCGCAGCTAGTAATTCAACTGTTAGGATCCTGAGCGACGCGAGTGATTCATGGCCCTCGATATAAATTCGTACTTTATTTAGGAGTTGTATACTATACTTTATACCATGACTACGAGAAAAAGACATAATTTAAGCGAAAATAGAAATTTGATCAAGAAATAATTAATGTTACATTAATTGAAATGGACATTAAAATTAGAGCAATGACTGAAATTAAGCGTAATTTTCTTATTATTATCATTAGGGTGGTCAACTTGTAAAACAATATTTATTTTTTTTCTATAATGGCAGCAAAGAACACAAAACAGTTTGTAATCTAATGCCAAACTCCTTGTCGCAAATATCGACCAATCAAATCTCGAGAATTTATTTTCAACAAAGAGTTTGAATTTCGAATCTTAGCGCAAGGAGTTTGTGTAAGCATTGAAATGGAGATCGGATATATTTTGTGTTCCAAATTCAAACACCAAAACAGTGAATAAAAACAAAACAGTGAATAAAAGGCCTTTTTATTCACTGTTTTGCGTGAATAAAATAAGCTTTTTAGAGTAGGTATGGTATAATAGTATATTATGCAACTAGTGAATAAAGGACGGATTTAAAGCGAGGGCCGTAGATGAGTCACGAGCAAGTGAAGGATTGTAACGATTGAACCGCGAGCGTAGCGAGTGATTTAAGATGATAGAATCACGAGCGCAGCGAGTAATTCAACTGTTAGAATCCTGAGCGACGCGAGTGATTCATGGCCCGGGATATAAATTCATACTTTATTCAGGAGTTGCATACTATACTTTATACCATGACTACGAGAAAAAGACATAATTTAAGCGAAAATAGAAATTTAATCAAGAAATAATAAATGTTACATTAATTGAAATGGACATTAAAATTAGAGCAATGACTGAAATTAATCGTAATTTTCTTATTATTATCATTAGGGTGGTCAACTTGTGAAACAATATTTATTATATCAATGTTATGCCTTGTTTTTACAGTACACCGCAACATAGAATATATACTCCATAATGTCGATGACTTCCTTTTCTTCGACAGTTCATTAAAATAAGCACTCAGAAAATGTGCCCGAAGCTTGATTTTCATTTTTCCATTTACAAAACTCATCGTAGGTTTTGATGTAAACCAGCCGTGATTTGTTGGGTAGCAAGTTTTCTAAAATATCGGCCGCCTTCTCTTTCATAAATTCAGGTGTTAACACAATATCCTCTTCGTCACTTGAATGCATAATCGATTTATTATAAAGTAACACTAAACTTTGTGTCTGTACAATTCACAGTAAGTATTTGAAATGGCGCCAATTCACTATTTTTTTTTCTATAATGGCAGCAAAGAACACAAAACAGTTTTTAATCTAATGCCAAACTCCTTGTCGCAAATATCGACCAATCAAATCTCGAGAATTTATTTTCACCAAAGAGTTTGAATTTCGAATCTTAGCGCAAGGAGTTTGTGTAAGCATTGAAATGGAGATCGGATATATTTTGTGTTCCAAATTCAAACACCAAAACAGTGAATAAAAACAAAACAGTGAATAAAAGGCCTTTTTATTCACTGTTTTGCGTGAATAAAATAAGCTTTTTAGAGTGGGTATGGTATAAATTTAGGTCTTTACCTATGAAATTGCCGTTTTTCACGAAATAAATGAAGCGTAATTTTTTTATATATTTTTTATTTCTATTAATCAAAATAATCACCCATGCAATCAATGCATTTTTGCCAACGCATTGGTAGCTTATTGATGCCTTTCTTGAAGAAATCAGCTGGACGGGAGGCAACAAATTCTTGAAAGGCATTTTGTACTGCCTCTCGGGTATTGAATTTTTTTCCTGCCAAGAAGTTATCCAAATTCTGGAAAAAGTAGAAGTCTGTAGGCGCAAGGTCTGGTGAGTACGGCGGATGACGGAGAACTTCCAACCCCAACTCTTGTAGCTTAGAGACCGTCTGCTGTGCAGTATGAGGTCGCGCGTTGTCGTGCAGGAGCAGTGGAGCCGAACGATTTACCAAAGCTGGTTGGAGACGTGCGAGCTTCTCCATCATTGTGTTCAGTTCTTCACAGTACACATCTGCAGTAATGCTTGTCCCGTTTGCCAAGAAGCTGTGATGAATTAGACCCGCTTTAGACCACCAAACAGTGACCATCACTTTTCTAGGGTTTTCGTTTAGGGCATTGTTTGGGTGCTGAACCAGGGTCCAACCAACTTGTTGAGCGCTTACGATTGTCAAATAGGATCCATTTCTCGTCACAAGTAACAATGCGGTTCAGAATTCCTTCATTTGTATGCCTGCTGAGCAGTGCAAGGCACGTCTCCACGCGTACTTCGCGCTGGCGGTCATTGAGTTCGTGGGGTACCCATTTGTCAAGCTTTTTTACCTTGCCAATTGGCGCAAATGGGCCAATATTGTTTTGATGGTAACGTCGAAAGCTGCTGCTAATTCAGCCGTGGATTGAGTTTCATCAGCTTCCACAATTGCCTTTAATTCGTCATTGTCGACCAAAGTTTTCGGACGACCACGGGGTTCATTTTTCAGGTCAAAATTTCCAGAACGGAAGCGGGTAAACCAATAACGGGTGGTGCGTTCGTTTGTAGTGTTCGCTCCGTAAACGTCGCTGATGTTGCGTGCCGCTTGTGCCGCTTTGCTGCCACGACGGTACTCATACTCCATAATTACTCGAATTTTTAACTTATCCATGATGACGAAAAATGTTTTAATGCGTTGAAAACAAAACACTAACTATTAAACAAATGACGATTTTAGAAAAAGAATTCCATGTTTGTCAAATAAAATTAATTTGAAATTAGAATTATCAGTCAAAAAAAAAATATTTTCATTTGAAATGGCCAGGACGGCAAAACGGCAGTTTCATAGGTAAAGACCTATTAAAATTTCTTTACACTACTTTAAAAATCTCACTAAATTTACTAACGGCTTCTGGAATGCACTAAAAACGATTCAAAATAAAAGTGTAAAACGTTTAACGAAATATATTGCTGAATATTAAATTGATAAAACTGTCAGTTTGTTGTCGTAAATGTCACGAGCGGAACGCAATACAATTTGTAACCTCGAAACGTGGAATAATATTTTTTACTTTGACATTGGAAATCCGTTAACTTGCATCAGCGTTTTTTGGAATAAATTGAGTTTTTGGT
Organism: Marasmarcha lunaedactyla; assembly: GCA_923062675.1. Lineage (NCBI taxonomy): Eukaryota > Metazoa > Arthropoda > Insecta > Lepidoptera > Pterophoridae > Marasmarcha > Marasmarcha lunaedactyla. Next base: position 8,160,964 of record OV281344.1, read on the forward strand.
TTGATAACAGAATAGATAACATTTGCGGGAAAAGCCGGACGGATAACTAGATATGAATCCGTGAAATGAAAAGAAATGTCCACGACGAGGGCAAATATCTTTGACAAGGTCCTTTAAAACTACCTTGTTTTGTGTTATTTTCATACCAAATGAACATTCAACCACTTTTACTTTAAATATGATACCGAAGAAATAATGATTTTTGTTTCAATGACCACTTTCAATATAAAAAACTACATAATAAGAAAGCGCCATTCAAATCAGTGTTCTTTTTAAATGTTGAAAAAAGCAAGAAAACTGTTGCCCTTGTTGTGTGAATATGATAATTAAATTGTTTGATACACTGGTTAATGTTGTACTTGTTTTGAATGTTAACATAAAATAATAGCCATTCTCAAGAATAACATGCGAATAAATTAACTAAAATTAAAGGTGAAAAAGTGAACCTAAAGATAATTTTTATTCGTACAATTCTTTTATTCATTATGTCACATTCTGTTACGTGAACATAAATCATTTATAGTATACCCCAAGTCAAAACTAGCCACAAAGATATAAATATCTAAGTATGTATCAAAAGTATACTGGTACATAGCCCTTTCTTTACTTAAAACCTCCCGAGTCAATTAAGAGTTTTTAAAAGTCTGCATTTTAACCTCGTATAGAAAAGCTCAGAATAATCTCAGTTTATTTATTTTAAGTTGTTTTAAAGTTAGATTAGAACCGAACTGTTTGTGTTCGGACCGTAGTCAACAGTGGCCCGTTTTACTTGATATCTGTTTATTATAGCAACTTGGAAAACTTCAGTTATAGGCAATGCGAGAAAGGATTTGTTGCTCGATAATTCCTTTAGTGTACATTAATGTCAACTTGTTTAAATAATCAATTAAATTGCAAGTTTTAATTTATTTGATTTTTGTATTGAGTACTTTAAAATTGATGCCAAATTATTTAGTTGTGAATTGTGACGTAATACGATACTATGATCAAATCATAGTAGTAATTTTAACCAAGAGTTACTTTTTCATCGGGTAATCATGCGGTTCACATCTATTGCTAGTAAGAATTCAAATTCAATAAATGTTCTGTTTTCATACATTTTAATGCAAAGGCGAAACACCCAAAAGTTTAACGAGCCTAATCCTCTATCCGCATAGCTACGCAGCCTGCATGTGCGTACTAACGAACATCGAATCCAATTTGTAGGCTCTGTCTGGATGGAATTCAGAGAAATTAGATTTTTGATTGTATACGTGTTGTGCGGCGCTGATTTCGTCCGTAGGTACATACAAACTAGAGTCAAAGCATGCAGGTAGTAATACCTTTTTTTTACGGATTTTCATAACCGATTTATATGTCACTATATATTCAAAATACATTGATTTGACAAAGATGTTCCATTTAGTTAAAGTAATACGTTTTCAAATGTTTAGTTACAAGTAAACTAATTTAAATGTAATAAAATAACTGTTAAGTAAAACAGAGACCCAAGAACTTCTGTATTATCTAAGCTAATTAAGTTTTAATATTTAAACATATTGAATTGTTTATCTAGACACATATTTAATTTACAAATACAAAACAAAGTTAACATAATTAAATCTAAGAATCACTTATACAAGTGTACCGCTCACGCTGTATACAGTTTCTTGCAGCAGATCTGTGACTGCAGAGTTTGGTTTAGATTTTATAAAGTTAATTCCACACTTAAAATAAACAAACGTGACTTTTTTATCGTTCAGAAAATGTGGCAATGGGCTCAGACCCCAATTGTAATCATCTTTCCCAAAAACCTTAAAGCGAAAATAAAAACACATTTTTTTTACATTCGTTTAAATCTTATAGGCATAACACAAGCTTGGCTTACAATACGTCTATGTTTTTGTTAATAGAAAATTTTTGACTAAGCGGAGCAAAGCTGTGGGTTTTTGCCTAATTTGTGGCGCAGACCAACTATCAATGGTCTAGCATTTGATCGGAGAAAAAACCTTTTTGATTCCACTAATTTGTACACAAACAAGCAAAACCGCTGGTGGGCTGATGATAAGGTATAAACATCGTGTGCTAAAATAACAATACTGTATTGTAGCTTTTTTAAATTCAGACCATAAATAATGTACTTCAAACACAATGCTTTTAACCTGAGTATCAATTGCAAACGATTTCTTTTAGAAATAGCATCACTTTATTTATTAACTTCATTTCTATACCTATATTAGGGACTCTGTACTTTAATATTAAATAAATAAATCGACTTTCAGATAACGATTTATTTAATTCGGTCGTTTTTGGTTTAATTATATTCAGTCATATTGTACTCAGGCACCTAGTTGTGTGTGTTGTGTTCTTGTTCGTATTTTAATAGATAAATAACTAAGTTACGTTAGTAACTTAAATTGTTTAATCATACTTTTACGTTTTAACTCGACGATTCCGTGTCTTTACAATATATATTAATTTATATATTATTTTATGTATATAAAATTTACCAATCAAATACCAGAAATTTACTACTCAGATTAAATAGGCCTTTAAGAGGACTTAAGAGGGTATGATTATTAACTAACCCGCTTATAACCGAGGCTTCAGTAGACTATACTTGAAATTGTTCTATTGTCATCTAAAAGGGGTACCTTAATTTACTTATTGTACTTCCAAGTCTATGAATAGAATAGAGTGTGATAGATACACGATAAAGGCTGAAAATTTTGTTACACAAGCGACTCAAACTCAGTAAGGATGCTTCCACTTCACTAAAAGGTAGTGAAAATGCCGAAATCGCGTAAAATATGAATACATATTTTCATGTTCTACTTCAACACTTTTTGGTAAAAGTAGAACTGACGAACTTGAACAAGATTAATAAGATCAAAAAAATTTGGGGTAGTAACAACGTTAAAAATACTTACAAGAAAACCTTCCGCCTTATTTCAGTTAGATAATAAGTAAAAAGTTTATGAAAGATCGTTCAGGTTCCTACTAGTTTCCAAAAAGTCTAAAGAAAGAGACGCTTTCGGAGGTTTTGGTTTTGCAGCGACATCTTTAGGATGAAGACGAACTTTAGACGACGACATTTAGTCAACGAAATTAAAGTTTTATTGACTCTAACTTTAATTTTATTCCGACGATGAAATTAACTAAATTTTACTTAGTAAAGATAAGTAATTTATAAATACAGCAGAATTTTAAAATAAAATAAGCTAAAATTACTAAATTTTTGTAGTAATTGTAATGACACTATCCAACCTATAATGTTACAAAAAAGTTTAAAAGTGGCCTTTTCAGACAACCTTGGCACACAGTCTTGAGGCAAATTTATGTTTTTTTTATCTTATCACTACGCCACTGACGCTTCCTTCCTTGATAATTATTCAATCATTTAAGAAAAACGGCCATTTCTAAACTAACGAAGATTATACCTACAATCATTAGGTAATTAACTTTAATTCATGAATAATCACTTTACTCAACCTTTGAGTCAGAAAGCTAGTCTCCTAGCCTTATATTTATAGTAGAAACTTTATTACTTCTAAATAATGGTCACCCTTAAACAAATTGCTCACATAAACGGAGACGTTACCAGGTTTTACGACAATACTTTCCTGTGCCTTTCTTATTAGTTAAGCTAAATTAGTTGTTCACACAGCCTGTAAAAAGGCAATGAAATAAAAACAAAGAAATTTGGATAGCACAAATCAGGTCATGTAGATTAAAATATTGGACTTTGCCCATTTTCTGCTTGATAAAATCAATGAAAATTAGAATGAGCGCCAATATTGTAAAAATAGACCACTTTTTAAAACCATTCAATGACTCATTAATTAGCTATGTTGCCATTTTTTGTCTTCTACATTATTTTGTACAAAAGAAAATGTATCGGTTCCATTTAATACTGAATTTGGCGACGAGAACCGAGATAAAGCACGCTTTCTTTACCCATCATTTTTACTGTAAAATAAGAATCGACTTCTAGTTTAACGTTTGAGAATATTTTAGAAACGTAAAACTGATTTTTACCATACGTAATAATGAAATTAATATTCAATATAATAACAGTTAGTTTATAAATAAAACGGCTTCAATTAATAAAAAAAATATTTGATAAAATTCAACAGTTATCAAAATCCTCAATGCTCATTATAGAGATAATAATGACTTATATGATTGATATGACGTTTGTTGCAAAAAAGTTGCGATAGTATTTTGTCTTTTTTGTTCAAAATGGCGGACTACAGTCCAAAATATGATTTTTTTTTTAGTCAGTTAAAGAGATTGATATGTAAGCATTGAGAGTAATCTTATTGTGAAAGAAAGCCGAAGTCGTTCTTAGTCCCTCAACGTGCCTCATTATTTATTTTTACCTTCTACACCTACAACAAAAACTAAAACAAAACAGTATTCTGAATAAAAACTACTATGAAATCCGTGAAGATACTACATTCAGATCAGAATCTGTAATAGAATCAGTACCAAGTGCTCTAAAATGACCACCTAAGAGAACTTAGCGCCGCAGAGATTTGCCGCAGTAACAGGTCACCTCGCTTTTCACTTGTTAAGGTGCTAGTACATTGGCATACAAGAATATTTGCGAATTTCCAATTTTAAAAAGCGATTAGCATTCATAAAAAGATAAGCACCGTGCCCAAAGTTAGCGAGTGTTTTGGATACATGGGAATGAGAGAATATAAATTCATTTTATAGAAACATTTGAGAATCTAGCCCTGTTTTTGGAGTAAGTACAGCAAGCAGGCACACTAACCGTAGGAAAATACGCCAAAATTTACTAATAGAAATGCAGTACTTGCCGACTTTAATATCAATCGGTAAATAAATGCAGTTTCAGTGTACCGTCTATACAGTTACAAAGAGTGTTAGGATTATGATAGTTAAACTACAATGTTAAGAGTAAAATAACTAAACCCGACGACGAGTGCAGTTTTGACATTAAAATTTATTTGCATTAAAAGTAAAATGATGAGTCGCGCGTTAACCTAGATAAATCTTTTGTACTTTGTACATTCAGTGAAAATTATAATTATATTTTTATATAACTGTGTGAATGTTTTATTAGGATATATTTTTTACTTTTGTTTTATAACATCAACCAAAGTAGTAGTACAGTACAAAGTAACAGTTACTTACTAACTACAGTTATATACTAACTTTGGTTAGTCAGTAAAAACTTTGATATATGTTTTTGACTGTATGTAGGTATATAATATTTTTTTAAGAACAGTATAATGTGAACCAGTATGACGCGTTCCCAAATTATAATACAATGTAGACAAATAAAATAAAATACTCTTCAAATCGATACTAACTAACTTAAATGCTTTCAGCAAACTCACAAGACCACAAAGCAAACGGCACAAGGTAGATCTCTCGTCTGTCTGTGAACAAAGTTACACCTACAATTGATTGGACCCCAGTCACCCGTAACCTACAAATGGTAATGCCTTGAAGCAGTTATTTCAATTGATTCCAACCCAAATGCAACCAGAGTTTAAGTGCTTTTAGATAGTCGAGTTAATGTAAAAGTTTTGTTATCGATGAAATCATTTGTAGTGCTAAAATGAGTTAAAAACTGATTTGATGTTTGTTCGTAACGTTTAGCTGTCGAATACCGAATTAGTTTATATTTAATGATGATATAAAAAATAGTTTGGTATTACTGATTTGACAATCAGGACTTGGACTCAGGACTTTATTTCTTTTTAAAAATGTAATACGTCTATGTGTGAATGTAACTTAAAAATCAAACCCTTTGTACAGTAAAAATAAAAAGGAAAGTTGCCTTTTTAATTACTAAGACCTTTATTAAGAATGATTGACCGAAATGAAGCCCAAGTTAAAGTACGTAACAATTGATAATGTTTAATGCAAAAGTTGCTGGTTCCTTTTTTTTATTTATTTATAGACATAGAGTCAAAAGCACATTTATCACACATAATTTTAGTATATTATTATTATTATTAACATTATTGCCTAACTAAAATACCCACAAAAAAAGGAAACATTTAAAGTTACTAAGGTATTCTATTTTATAAATGTTTCCATTTAACAAATTTTAAGTTTAATCTATCAAAAACTTTTCAATGCTGTACTTAAAACTGATTTAACTTATAACAACCACCTTACCAAAGCTAAAACTTTCCCAATGATGGCTCGAACATTCAGGGTGTATTAAAGTTCGCCGATTGCTCCCGGCTCTATGGCGTTTAAGATTAAAAAGGTTAAAGAAGAGCAGATGTCATTAGATAGTGTTGCCGCAAGGGTCACTTAGTTAATATTGTCAAAACCGAGATGTAATAAAAGCGATTAGCTCGCTTTCTATCCCTATGTTTCTGAATATTATGTTTAAAAATGTTCGGAGAACAATTGGTAGAGAGAAGCCGTTGAGTTGTAAATTATATATCTACTATTAATTTCCATAGGCGATTGCTTTACAAATATTAATAACCGGAACCACGTGGTTTGAAACTGAATATTAGTAGGTACAAAATACTGTGATAAACAAAGATTTTCAACTCTTTATATACCTACGTTATTAATTAGGTATATTCTTACAGAGTATTGCATATTACGCTGGACAGTATTTTTGTTGGAGTTCTAATTTAATACTTATCTCAATTATCTACGTACCCAATTAGCAATAATTTTGAAATGAACTGATCCTTGTGAGATTTTATCAAACCCTATTTGAAACGGTAACGAAAATAATAAATTATATGAATTTCGCTTCCTACGCAAACATTGCCTAACTAAACGAAATATAAGAAGACAGATCCAACAGACCCAAAAACTAAACACCCTCCATTTAATCCATTGTTTTTTTTTACCTCTTAATCATTTAACACACCTACATTCAAATACCTTAATTTACCCCAATTTAAATAAGCACAATCATCGAAAACGTAATCATACAAGGCAGTCCCTTCTGAGTAATACTTCACGCTACGGTCTTTGTGAGCCATTGGGGTGTGTAGGACCCAAGGACCCAACATTTTGGCGTAGTAAGCTAAACGACATACATAAACACGGTCCACTTCACGACTCTCGAAACGGTCAGAGTGACAGACAAATGGGTACTCGACGGGTTACTCAAACCCCTACAGGCTGATTATGGGTTAAGTCGGAAGAATAAGCGGTATAAGAAAAGTCTAGTGGCTAATGTGGAAACGGCTAGGATGAGTAAGCTGAAAATCATTTTAAGTTCGTTCCTTTCCTTTGTCTAACGTTTAGTGTATAAATAAATAGTATATAATTAATGAAAACAGAAAATAACGTTTTTAATCTATTTACATCAATCTGTTAATGAGGCTTACCAAATTGGGAGACACAAACAAAATAGTTGTATAATAACTTAATTATACAGGTGTCCCGAAGGTCGACGTCAAGCCGAAACCGGGTAATAGGCTAGGTCATAATAGTTATAAGAAAGAAATGTTATAAGAAATTTTTTTGTTGCTACAATCTTTACTTCATGCCGTTCTTAACTCAGTTTCGGCTTGCCGTCGACTTTTGAGACAATCTGCATAGTTATGTTGAAAAATTATTAACTTGAAATGTTGCCAGTTATTTTTTCGGTAAAGATATATTTGAATTTTTGTTCTTAATAAAATCGTTGTTGGCAGTTTCATTTGATGATAAAAGTCTTAAAGAAACAATTTTTTAAAGAGGATTTTATCACCATCAATTATGTTTTTCATCCAAACGTTTTAAATCGACGTTTTGGTGCCTTTGGCGTGATCACGAGAGACTTAGGCAATACGAAGATATATATTTTACGATTCTTTATCTTAAGTATCTAAACTAAAAATGGAATCGTTAAATTTACAGTTGCCATTACGAATCTGGACATATTCAGTTCTAAGTTCACAAAGACCTATCATATAACAGACGTGACGCTTAAAAAAGGTAAGCAAAAATAAATGTTATACTTTTATGACATGTGTAAGTAAACAAATTTCATGGTCGATAATAAATTCGTATCAAAGCAATATTGAGCCGCGATCGTCTCTAACTTGGACCACACAACATTTCCTTGACGATGGTTGTTCTGAAGAGATTGACGAACAACTGTTAGCTATGTCTGAGTGCAAATGAGTTTTGCCCCTAATGTTACGTCCAACTTTAGATTAACTTACATACTAAAAGAAATAATAAACAGCCTTATTGCAGTGGTATAAGGTGTAGATTGGCGCGATTTGTTTTGGAGCTATTTTGATAAGCCTTTGTCCTAAATTAGTGCTCTCATACATCCTTATATGAGTAGCTGGGCTGATGATTTCATTCCAGATTAGTATGGTTTCATTCCACATAGTTTTGTAATCTAGAATATATTTAAATAGAATTTGTAACAACTTTATGACTAAATACAGTGATGATTTATGTGATTATCTGGACCTTGATGTAAGTAATAATTCACAAATTCAAATAACTTACAGTGTAACAACTGAGTAGTCACGTTGCGAATATTAACCTCCAAGTTTCTCACATAGGCCTCCAAACTCCACGATACATATAAACTAAACATCTGAAAGCGACTCTTATTCTAATTATCCCTACTGCACGACCCACCTTCTGAAATGCCACCTAACCTGTCTCCCACATATACAATCTTTGCAATGCAATTCTAACTAAAAAGCTAATTGAATTTAAAAAAAGTAGCTTGCGATATTTTACACTTAATGACTTATAAACCGTTATACATTTAATTTGATTCTCTTTGCCCCTAAAAACTATTAAACTGACTATTACTGTTAAACTGACTTTGAAATAACAATACCTTAACAAAACAAGTTATATTTATTCTGGGAAAATCACGCAAGGAAAATTTCAAGGACTACTTTTATTTAATTGCCGTATTAGTCTTGAACAATACAGATACGGGATAATCAGGGCAGTTTGAGGAATGTTTTCTACGTATTGTTACTTTAACATATCAAAGAAGAATTATTTATGATCACCTAAGTTACAATGTTACTGTTTGTATTTTCAAAGAACTTAATAACAGTTGGGAGAATCCCAAGCTAGAGTGAATCATTCTTACTTTTTAAGGAATTAACAGGATTCTTACAACCATTTGGATTTTTAATATCGAGTTTCCGATATCTCGTCACTTTTGCAAGCGCCATGGTTACGTAGTTGGCGATGACTGTTAGAGGCAGATGTATTTGTCTACTCCCTATTTCATTCTTTGAAATTAGAAATTAGTTAGAATCCGGCTAATTCCTTAAAAATACTCGAAATAACCGATATAATCTAAAACAATTATTATTCTTGGTGACATGCAACATATCTACCAACCGGTGGGTTCGAGAAAATTACAAACCTATCTACTGCTAACTACTATTATTACGAAATGAACAAATTGAAAGAAACTATTTCATGGGAGAGAAATATTACAAATAAGTAACCTATTTTTTATTTGATACTTCTCACTGGAGTTACGTAGATAGAATCAAAAATTCTCTATAATTTTACTTAGCTGCTATATTTGAATATTTCACTCTCAATTGAATGGTATGATTTGAAGTGTTCGTAAAACTTATAATAGAATAACGCTTTCTTAGATCCACTTACTTTTCTTACATCCACCTTACTTTTCATTCAAAGAAATCGATTTTCCACCAAAAGTGACTGCAACATTTATGAGGTTCAACAATAACCTTTCACGCGATGAACTTACTCAGTGAGTGAGTGAGAAGCTAAACCACAAGGTATGTAAAAATAGACTCGGCAAACTAGAGTTTCATGTTTCAACTTTAATAAAGAAATTTGATAATGCATTTAAAAGTTGATAGAAAATGTTATGAAAATTATTATTTTAATACTTTGTTCCCTGGTACAGAGAGGTATGTTTTAGTTATTTTTGAATTTGACTGGATAAATTAATTTAAACAACCGTTTTTTTATTTATTTTTTTTGACCTCCATTGTTATGAAAATTTGAAGGTTCATGGTGAGACATGTAGAGATGTGCTTTGCCTCATGTCGCGGTACTCTAAGATTCTAATTTGTAAACAGGTTATAGATATCTACTTGTGTTCGTGTCATTTTTATTGTACAATAAATAGTCGATAATCTATAACCGAAGCTCACCACACAGTCTAAATATACAAGGTAACAAAAACATAAAGGTTAGGATGAGGATTTACTCGAATGATTTTTCCTTAGCTTTATAAATGACTTATAATATTCAAACACCGCCTCAGCCAATGAGACTTCCGAACGATCGTTCCAAGCTTTACGATGGCATTAAACTGTCATTATTACATCGCTTCCAAAAATAAACTTCAATATGAAGCTTTATTATGAAAATGTTTTCCTTGAATTAAAAGTTACCATGATAGTTATTAAATTTTTTTTTATTTGACCTTTGACAGAATATTTATTACATTATTTTATTGCAAGAGTATTTTTTATTAAATTGGAATTGTTTTGATAGTGTTAAATTTCAAGAAATTTTTTTACAAGCATTTAATTGATGTTTTTTTATGTAGATGAACTTAGATCTCTGTATTACGTTTTGTGAACGTAATTGTTAAATAAGCAAATAAATAACTTCTGATTTCTCAAGTGTGAATTTGATGTTATAGATGGTTCAACTAATTTGCACGCGCAGCCCCATGTACAAGTGTGCTATAAGCAATTTAACGTTGTGTGGCAGCCATCATCTTCTCAAACCGAGTTATCGTCGTATCAGTACATTCTTGTCACGCACACACAGTTGCTGCACATATACGCATACACAGGACCGCGCGTTCTAATGGCGTCAACTATCTATAGATAAAACCCTGATAATTAATCTTTGTAATAGTAAAAATATTATAATCTGTTCCGTAGTTTCAGAGTTTATCTTTTCTTATAGTCATAGTATTTATGAAATACCTAAATCATTTTTCGCATGAACACGTAGAATTAACTTCTGTCTGTGCTAGAAACCATAGTTTGCTAGTTTCTCCAAGTTAATGTTCACCAAATTCTAGAAATAAGTCATATTTTACTTCTTACATTCTATGACAAATAAAATAAATCTGTGTAATACAAAGTATAATTTACATTCCTCTCACGGGCAGTCAATATAATGTTCATTTTTGGAGTACTGTATTATTAAACTGGACACATTTTACGAAAAAATTGTGATGAGTAAGCATAATTGTTAACTAAATTGTGTAATTTATTGTTTACAGTATAATTTCTAAGGGCAACTTGCGCAGCTCTTCTGAACTCCGGGCCAGTCGGGTAGGATAGTTTTAATGTCATTTCTATTAAAATGATAGAAACACAAAACACTCGTTAGCCTTACGGCCTTATAGTAGCAGGCTACCCCTCATTCATTTAATTCTAGACTATATACTTTTGGGTTGCAGCCGACACTTTGATAAACCAACCAACGATCTTACTTAATCCAACTGCCAGACTTTACCCTTGTACCCTTTACATTTTTATTTTGGTAGCTGTACATTCACCCTCAAACCGGTCACAAAAAATCTCGTATTTCCTAATGATCAAAACCACAACAGTTGAATTAAAGAAACGGTAGATGCGAGTATAATCGTCACAAGGTGATATTCATAAAAGACAGATAAACTCACATTTACAGCCAATGTCAAAAAATCCTATATATAAGTAAGAAAGTAGCCTCCATAACCCTACATACAAAGACAGCTAGATACAAAAGTACAATAAAATAGCTAGCCTCTGCTATATTTACATAACGACCCAGTAATGGGTTCAGGCTGTTAAAACTGAGGCAGGGCGTGTTGGTGGGTAGTAACGAGAGATGGAAACATACGGGTTGAAAATCGACGCTGTCATAATAATTAATAACAGTATTTTTTTTTTCAGAATTACATAAATGTGAGTTTACAGGTGGGCTCTTTTTTTCTAAGCTCCATAAAGAGAATAAAAACTCTTACATCTACACACATTTTTATTAGGCTAAATATAAAAAATGCCTATTCAAACACATCAACTGCATGGTCTCAAACTAGGGAATAAACATACATACAAATATAAACATAAACAACAATGGAACACAAGTGAATGCTCAAACCAGGACCTGAGTTACCATTGACGCCTTTCTGTTTAGAGTCGACATTATTCAATAATTAAATCAATACAATTTATTGATTACAGAGTTTCTTGCGCGTTTTGAAATCCACGACTCCGGTAACCGTAGATCCTGGATTACTTACCGTTGTTATGGTGGTAAGTTTTAAATCAATACAGGAAGTACCTAATTGTGGTGTATCTATTATATACAAATAAATAACTCTTTTTTTATACCATAGAATTTATCATAGTATTTCTCACACGTATATTTTCAAAGCAGCACCCTGACGAAGTGGATACATTTATTTAAAAGTAAAATCTTTTTCAAGCAATTTTACAACTGACACAACATTCTGATCTCATTTCTTACACGTCTGTAACTTTTAGAATACGTAGAGTTCTTGAGTATGATTGCCTTCGCAATCAGGCATTACGATATTTCTGTAACCTTGTGGTTATATATATGATATTGTTGTCACACTTTGAATTCAATTCATTTGATTTCAGCGTCTCGTTTTTTATGTCACTTGGAATTTTAGGCTCCCATTATTTTTACTTAAATTTTGGTATTCAAGTTTCAACCAAGTATTACCTAATCGATTTCGTTCAAAACACATGATTTGAAATTCACATTTAATTACTTATCGGTATATCACTTCCTCTGAATTCTGTATAAAGACGGCATTTTAACAAAACATTACTAAACAACTGATACAAAATATGGCCAAACTAGTTCTTTTTTTTACATTTCCAATACGTAATAAACCCAAATTCAATTAAGATTGTGACAAAATACTAAATCAATATATTATACCCTTAATTTATATACATTTTGATAAGAATTATAAGATGTTCCTCATTCAATTATTTATTTAATTCAATAAGATCTATAATTTATGTTCAAAATAAATTCGATGCTAGCGTAAACTTTAAATACATTTAAAATTTCCGTCAAAACTCCATAATTATCTTTCAAACACAAAATGAAGTTAGTAAAACAACGTTAAATAAAAGGCAGTTTACACAAACTAAAGCAATTTTCTTGTAATTACCCTTAAATGGATAGAAAAAGTAAAACGGGGCAACCTTTAAAATTTTATGCCACATAATTACTGGAGAACAGCGACACCAATGGCTGCTTTCATGTGTATGTGAAAATACACTGCTATAGTAAAGGGTAGCTTTTGCCTTTCAGAATATTTTGAAAACAACATCTTTGTTAGTAAAAGGAATAGAGTTGGTTTAAATTTAAGCAGTTTGGATTTTTTTAGTGGAATAAGTTTAAGTAGAAAATTTCATTATTATACTGTGACGTCCGAATGGCGTAGTGGGTAATCGCACTGCCCCCTACGGGTTTGTTCGTTCTCAGCCATGTTTGTTTATTTTTATATATGCATTTTTATTCTGGCTTCCCCCAAGTACTCAGAATTGTCATCCATAACACAAGATCTGCTTAGTTTGGGGCAGTACATTGGTGTTTGTCTGGGGATTTATTTATAACGGTAGTAGAAGTTGCGTGAGGTTCTACCGGCATGACTCCTAATCCCGCAGGAATTACGGGATAAAATAAAGACTACGTTACCAAGCATTTGTCACTCGACGTATTAGTGCGCACTAAATACTTACCAGACGCTGGGATGTCCGCGGCCTTTAGCAAAGTAGATTTCCGTATCGCGTTCTTTTAAGGCCTCGGTCTTGAAGTAAGCGAGCGCGATGCGGCGGCGGCGGTGGCGCGGGGAGCGGCGCATTGCAATGAATAAATTAATTTAAATAGAACTGTTCTCGAAGTCAGCGGCTTGGAGAGCAGATCAGTTGAGCGGTGCTCGTGCGTCTGTGGTAACGTAGTGTTGTTTATTTAATTTTTTGATTTCGGCGACCAACGTTTACAAATGCCCGCCGACGTAGTGGAGAAAATTATGTCAATGATTTGTATCAAATGTTTGTCTTTGTATCAAAAAGATTTTGTCGTCGCTGTTTAGACATTTCGTTCGCAAACAAAGGCATAGAAATAATCTCACAAACAACACTACTCCACTGTAGAGCCCGCTGGCTTCGAGACCGAGGCCTTACGGTCATTTTTACATGCAGGAGTTGGTTCAGTTACAAAAAGCGAGAGCCATTTTTGATGCGGAGTATTTAATCTGCTACAAAGTAATTTCAGAAACACAGTCTCGCTCCGATCGCCGCCCGGTACGGACGTGCAAGACCCTTCCCGATAAATTGTGGCACTCAGTCTACTGACGTCACAGTTTAGCGTGTTGGTTCCGTGCTACGGTTTTCGAGGTTTTTCTACTCCCTCTGAGTGCTATAGAAGTGTGAGTGTTCTTTGCGACTAAGCCTCTTAGTCTTCAAAGTGCTGTGCAGTATTGTGTTGTGCTTGTGCTGAGTGCCGTGTAGTGCCCAGCGTAAATAGTCTGGTTTCAGTACATAGGATAACTAACGGTGACAACGAATTTGTACTGAACCAGTCCTTTTATTTTTATTCTCTTCTCTATTTTATTTATTTTTCTCCTATTTTCATATTTATTTTTATCATATCTGTGTGTTTTCATGTGAATTTGTCCTTTCTGTCGGTAAAGGTTGACCCTAACGCGGTCAACTCTTTACATAAGTACCCTTTTTTAGGTTACTAGGTAGCGGCCTTCGGCGAGCTACGGTTAGTTTTAAGTCATTCTCCCCAGCCCCCCTATCGTTGGTAGGGAGGTTAGCCGCTAGGGTTCGCTAGGTTTTTATTTAGGAACTCTTGGCATTTGTTATACATTTATATATTCATATTATAGTCCCAACCCCTCCCAAATGGATTCGCAATTCGTCATTAACATTGCGAAGGCGTTCGGCCAAGCACTGGCCGCGTCGGGTGTTTCAATTTCTGACGATATATTCACGCAGGCCGTACTAGCACTTAACGCTTCTCCGGCCCCTCAGGCCCAATCCCCGGCCCTTCAGGCAACTAACGTCCAGGCCCCTCAGGTCTTTAGCTCTCCTCCCGCGTCTCCCACGCCCTCCGACATGGATTGTGTGTCGGTCACATCTTCACGCATCTTCTCTCGGGAGCTATTCAGACACCACCGCGTCCGAAGCTTTGTCGGCCGCCACCACCTTAACCGGCTCTCCTGAGCCTCCATTCGCACTCCCGACTTCACTTCCCCCCTGCATGCAAACTACAGGGGTTGCTCGCGCGCTCCGCGCTCTTCAGCTAAGTGGGCTGGGCCTAAACCGGCGCCGCCGCTCACTCACGCTAACTTGCGCCGCTGCGCAACCGGGCTCTCCCGGAAGCAAAGCCCGTAAAGCCGACGCCGACTCTGGGTCTCTCCTGGAGACAGCGTCCGGCCGCTCCAGCTCCACTTTCCCATTTTATCCCAGCTCCCGTAGCTCCCGTAGGCCCACGTCCCGCTCTGTCGTCTCAACCAAAGTGGTCGTTGGCTGAGGACAAGAAGACCGTGTTCGACGTTATTCGAAACGTCGACATTAGGGAAATCTTAGTACTCGCACGTAAACTGCGAGCCGCCCGCTCTCCTCAAGAGCGTTTATTTGCGTTAACTGAGCATCACTTGCTACTAAGTTCGTTATAAATTTTTATATATATTTTTTTTATAAATTCGTTAAATAAGTTAATATAATGTCTAGACCCGCAAATCCCGGGTCCGGTCGTATCAAACCCAAGGGCTTATCCCTAGTTTCCTTTAACGTTCGTAGCCTTAGTACCAATCTTCCTGAGCTCAAACTGTTCCTTGAGAACAACGAGCCAGACTTATTGCTTCTCCAAGAGACATGGCTCACTGAAAACCGCTCCAGGGGATTCGCTATTTCCAAGTTCGCGTTTATTCGTAACGATAGGCCCAACTCCGACGGCTTCGGCGGCACTGCTATATATTAGAAAAGAGGATTCCATTGCTGTCCTCTCCCTACCCCTCCTCTCCTCAACATGGAAGCCGCTGCGTGTAGATTGGCTATGACTGGTCATCCGACCGTCATTATAGCTTCAATCTACATACCTAGTGGCACCAGACCTATCCGTAGCGACTTCGAGGCCATTCTCGCCCTCGGCCATTCAGTAATAATCTTCGGAGATTTTAACTCCAAACATACTGATTGGACGTGTCAATCGACTAACACCAGCGGTATCGCTCTCCTTAACATTACTGAGCAACTCGATTTAGACGTCATCTCTCCCGTCACTCCCACTCACTATCCCTACAACCCAAACCACTCTCCTGATATACTCGATTTTGCAATTGTCAAGCGAATCAACCTCGATCTCAGGTCTATCGAACCACTCGATGACCTAGGCTCTGACCACCGCCCCGCGTCCCTCGTGCTAGGACCGGCTAACGATAACGTCACCTCTCCTAAGACCTTTACTAACTGGAAAGTCTTTAAAAATACGTTAGTTTCAGCCTTAGAGGCCACGAACTCTCCGCTTGCGATCTCACCCGAACAATTAGATAGCCGGGATAAAAAAGATTCATTAGTAAATTCTCTCACTGATGCTATCAACTCAGCCGTCAGTGTAAACGAAAAGGTTGCTAAGCAAGGCAAACCCACGCTTCCCTTAGCCGTAAGCAATCTTATTAAAGCTAAGAACGCCCGCCTGCAGCTTAGCTGCGAATAAGCTACAACGTAAAGTTAGGTCTTGCCTCGCTGAACTCCGAGACGCTCAGATGAACGATCTCATGGCGAATATCTCTCCGTCCCACCAAGCATTTTATAGTATGGCCCGAGCCTTACGCGTAGACACCGCTTCTCACGTTCCTCCTCTCACTGCCTTCGAAGTCGAAGAGAAAGCCGAATGCTTCGCTGACAGCATTGCCACACAATGCTCGCCCAGCACGCAACCTGGCGATCCCTCACACATCCAGGTGGTGGAGGATGAAGTCCTTCGCAGAGACTCTTTCCCCATCACAGCCGACCCCGTCACAGTCTCAAATGACGAAATCTCGCTTCTCATTAGAAACCAAAAGTCCAAAAAGGCTCCGGGTGCGGATGGAATTTCTAACCACGCACTTAAGCACCTGCCTCAACAGGTGCTTACCTTGTCAGATATCATTTTCAATGCCTGCTTTGACCATGGCTACTTTCCAAAAGCTTGGAAAGAAGTGACAGTCATAGGCATTCCCAAGCCGGGTAAACCTCTGAATATCCCGGCTTATCACAGACCCATCAGCCTCCCCAAGCCATGTCTAAACTTCTCGAGAGAGTCATACTCTCTCGAATGCGGAACCATCTGTTTCCAACAGATGGCGTTCCCCTCATTATTCCCCATCAGTTCGGCTTTCGCGCTAAGCACTCCTGCCCTCAGCAAGTCCATCGATATCATTGAGTACATATTTGACGGTTTCTATCCACGTCGTTATAAAACAGTCGCGGTTTTCTTTGACTTAGCCAAGGCTTTCGATAAAGTCTGGCACAGCGGTCTCGTTTATAAACTCTACAAAATAGGCTTACCGGATCGCCTAGTCAGGTTAATCGCGTCGTTTCTCAAAGACCGTATGTTTCGATTTAAACATGAAGACACGCTTTCTACGCCTCGTCTCATAAAGGCTGGAGTCCCTCAAGGCTCAGTCCTTGCCCCTCTGTTGTACACCGTGTACACCAACGACATTCCCATCCTGCCGAAAGGCGTCGAACTCGCCTTCTTTGCCGACGACACCGAACTTTACACCAAAGGTCGCAGTGTTCCGCAGCTCGTCACCAGACTCCAAAAGGCCGTAAACGCCCACGGTGTATGGTTTCAAAAATGGCACATCGATGTGAACCCTGAAAAAAATTCTGCGATGCGCTTCGACCACAAACGCCGTCGTCCCGCTGGCGATCCCCACGTTCGAATGTTAGGCATTCCCATCCCCTGGAAGCACAGTACTAAATACTTAGGCGTCACTTTAGATCCAACGCTCTCTTTTAAGCCACACGTCAAAAGAGTTTCGAAAATCGCCCGTCACTACTTAGGCCGCCTCAATAGCATGTTAGGTAGGAGAAGTAAAATGTCTTTTAGAAACAAACGTACACTTTATAAGGTCTGCGTTAGACCCGTCATGACATATGCCTCGCCAATATTTGCCCACGCCAAACCCTCCCTCCTGCACAAAGTGCAGGTACTTCAAAATCTCTTCTGCCGCAGGACCACAAACGCACCATGGTACGTGCGTAACGCGGACTTGCACAGAGATCTTCCCACAATACAACAACACCTCAAAACACTCTCTGAAGCGTTCTTCAAACGCTCCCAAACCCATCAAAATCTTTTAGTTCGAGATTCAGTCTCATATACATTTGACGGCCTGTTTGGTGTGGAGGTAAGTACCCCTGCCTTCCATGCCAGAGGTCTTGGGTTCGAATCCTGGTAGAGGTAGATATTTTATTATATTTGCTTTCTAGTCATGGATGTATATGTATGTTTATTTGAGTTTATTTCTAAAATTAAACATGAAAACAAAATTTCTATTTGTGCTTATATATTTCTTAAATTTATTTATCCGTTATCTAGTATCCATAACACAAGTTCTTAATTATACTTAATTTGGGCTAGATAATGTGGTGTGATTCTTAGAAATATTTATTTATTATTATTATTATATACTACTCCTGTCTTAGATTCGAAGTTCAAAGTCGCTAGGCCTAGGAATGCGCAAGCGTACTCTTCCACCAGACTGTCATCCGATCTCGAAGCCCTTCTGGCCGCAAATTCTAATTCTAACGTTAATTCAAATTCTAACGTAAATCCTAATTCTAATGTAAATCAGAATTAATTCAATTTTATTTTTCAATTTTTAATTTTTAATTATTTACTTTTCATTTTGAGCACCTTCAGTATAGCACATATAGATCTTGAACTGCCTACAGTACAACGACACCTCAAAACACTCTATGAAGCGTTTTTCAAACGCTCCGAAACTTATACCAATCTTCTAGTTCAAGATTCAGTCTCATATACTACTCCTGTCTTAGATTCGAAGTTCAAAGTCGCTAGGCCTAGGACTGCGCAAGCGTACTCATCCACCAGACTGACATCAAATCTTGAAGCCCTTCTGGCCGCAAATTCAAATTGTAATCTTAACTCGAATGAATTTAACTTCTTCAATATTTATTTAATTTTATTTTAAATTTCTATTTTCATTTTGAGCACCTTCACTGCTATGAATTCACCTTCAGTGCTTTGAGCACCTTCAGTGCTATGTAAATCCCAGCAGGTGACCCCTTCTGGGCCCCGCTAGCGCGGCCTCTTTCTCCAATTGGCCGTCGCTCAGATGAAGGCTGAGTGGCAAAAAATTGCACGAGCCGACAGGGGATTTTTTAGTGGGTAGTGGTTCTGGTAGGCTCGGAACGAGTCCCACATAACCTAGATCGCGCGCACCAGTGTATGCGTCAGAGTATTTTTTATCCTCCTGCCCTTCCCGTGGAGGGGAACAAAAAAAAATTTCAGAAATCTGTGACTTGACTCCCGGTTAATGTAGCTTTCTAATTGTAAAAGTATCTTAAATAATGGGTCGTTTGTTTCAGAGTTTATTACTACAAACATTGAAATTTTTCTCTTTAGGTATAATAATACAATAGTTATAAAAAGTAGGTCAAGCTTAGTATTTTTTTTTTATGATACAAATACAAAGGTTCATTTCATAACATTTTATGAGACGAACATTTTTTTAAGTCGAATATTTTTTTAAATAATTATCAAATGCAGTAGGCCCCTTAATAAAGCCACTTTGTAAAATACCCTTACGCCGGAGTTCTAATCCGCGAGGAAGAAACTTCATTTAGTCCCCTAATTCAATTTTATTATGTTGTCGACCCGTCTTGTTACTCAGTGACGTAATGGTTGATATGCTTAGGGAGATACTTTGGTAGGCATACTGTATATTCAACGTATCCTTTAAAAAGAAATTGAGCAGAAAAAAGCGTACATTTTTACCAGTGTTATTTTGTTACTTTATCTTAGTAAAAAAAAACCATTAGCAATATGTACCAACTTATTCATTACTACATCAGTACATAATTATAACACAATAATATTTATTGTGTTATAATTATATGTTAAATTATTTGTTGACAACAATTATTTGTTGATAGGCATTTACATTTTTTTTTCACGAAAAAAAAAGTTAGCGTACTCTGTTTATGCGTCGCCTATGTATATGTGTCGCCTCGGTCCAAGTAGGTTGCAGCTTTAAAGCTTTTAATATGTTGTATGACCAGGGAGATGTATGAGAGTATCAAATATTTATGATGCTTATTTGAATTTAGAACGAGATGATAAAGAATCCAGACCATGGAGAGAATTCAAAACAGTCCTCCCGATGCCGTTTCATGTCAAAACGTCCTATAAACAGGTTTTTGTATTATGAAAACTGTTAATTAATTTATAACATAGTAAAATCAAACACATTTTTTTATAGAATGTTTTCAATATTTTGTAGGCTTCTATCCACTAATACTGAACTGATTTTTTAACTCTTTCTGAAGTATTAATATTCAGAAGGTTTCTTAATTGAAATTAAAAAACAACCGTTTTGGACCTAATCTACTTTTTAATACCGCGGAAATATTTGCTTTTTTGTCCATTTTTATGCAACGGATACACTTTTAAAAATTGCTACACCACTAGCAAGCTACATTACCAGGACTAACACAGATAACATTCCTCCCAAATTCCCAGGGTAAAAGCAAACACATGAACATGCCAAATAAATTGAAATATGACATTGAATTTTTATGTCGGTGATTATGTCTAACATAAGAAGCGACAAAACACTATTCAGTTTAAACAACAATCTTGTTTATAGAATATTTTTCATTGAAGATAAACTGCCAGGGAACCATGCATGCGTAGGAGCTCTACATGTTTTTATGAAAGGATTAACTGACGTTATTGACAGCGCAGCGGGTGGGAAGAAAGTCGATGACATTAACAAGTACACTGCCTGGAGCGGATACATTAGTGCACTAGAGTGTGCAAAATGTGTAATACCCGCACTTCACATCACTATTCGTGTTCGCGTTTACCTTTCATTGGCGCAAATAATAGGTCTTTACCTATGAAACTGCCGTTTTGCCGTACTGGCCATTTCAAATGAAAATATTATTTTTTTGACTGATAATTCTAATTTCAAATTAATTTTATTTGACAAACATGGAATTCTTTTTCTAAAATCGTCATTTGTTTAATAGTTAGTGTTTTGTTTTCAAAGCATTCGAACATTTTTCGTCATCATGGATAAGTTAAAAATTCGAGTAATTATGGAGTATGTGTACCGTCGTGGCAGCAAAGCGGCACAAGCGGCACGCAGCATCAACGACGTTTACGGAGCGAACACTACAAACGAACGCACCAACCGTTATTGGTTTATCCGCTTCCGAAATTTTGACCTGAAAAATGAACTCCGTGGTCGTCCGAAAACTTTGGTCGACAATGACGAATTAAAGGCAATTGTGGAAGCTGATGAAACTCAATCCACGGCTGAATTAGCAGCAGCTTTCGACGTTAGCATCAAAACAATATTGGTCCATTTGCGTCAAATTGGCAAGGTAAAAAAGCTTGACAAATGGGTACCCCACGAACTCAATGACCGCCAGCGCGAAGTACGCGTGGAGACGTGCCTTGCACTGCTCAGCAGGCATACAAATGAAGGAATTCTGAACCGCATTGTTACTTGTGACGAGAAATGGATCCTGTTTGACAATCGTAAGCGCTCAGCAAGTTGGTTGGACCCTGGTTCAGCACCCAAACAATGCCCTAAACGAAAACTTACCCCTAGAAAAGTGATGGTCACTGTTTGGTGGTCTAACGCGGGTGTAATTCATCACAGCTTCTTGCCAAACGGGACAAGCATTACTGCAGATGTGTACTGTGACGAACTGAACACAATGATGGAGAAGCTCGCACGTCTCCAACCAGCTTTGGTCAATCGTTCGGCTCCACTGCTCCTGCACGACAACGCGCGACCTCATACTGCACAGCAGACGGTCTCCAAGCTACAAGAGTTGGGGTTGGAAGTTCTCCGTCATCCGCCGTACTCACCAGACCTTGCGCCTACAGACTTCTACTTTTTCCAGAATTTGGATAACTTCTTGGCGGGAAAAAAATTCAATACCCGAGAGGCAGTACAAAATGCCTTTCAAGAATTTGTTGCCTCCCGTCCAGCTGATTTCTTCAAGAAAGGCATCAATAAGCTACCAATGCGTTGGCAAAGATGCATTGATTGCATGGGTGATTATTTTGATTAATAGAAATAAAAAATATATAAAAAAATTACGCTTCATTTATTTCGTGAAAAACGGCAATTTCATAGGTAAAGACCTAATATTATAGGGTTTTTAGAAACACATCAAAGTATTGCGGATACGCCGAATTTGTTCGTGTACCGTGAGCGAACACATCGTTCGCTCAGAAGTGTGCGGTCTGCGACAGCGTCATACGCATTGCAGGTGGTCTTCGTACCAAAAACAATAAGAATTATTTCTATGATCTATATTTTTGATTGTGACAGCTCCGTTGGTACTTTTCAGGGGTACAATTGTCATATGTCACTTCAATGTGATTGATAACACTATGTTCATTCAATGATGTACGGTTTTAGGTTATTTTTCAATGTTTTAATTTTATTACAACTACTTTTATTATATTAATACTTGAAATTGGCAGAAATAGTTATTTTGTAGTAACAACAGCTGATTGCCATAAAACGTAAAATGTAATTTAATTTTCAATCAATCAGCTTGCTCTGCCATTACGTTTTTAATGTTTGACGAGAGAAGAGTTTGCGTTGATCGATTAACGTAACTTATTACTTTACTTAACTTATTGATTTACTCCATTCCCAAATACTGTAAGTTGCGTTTATGGTGCTTCACAATGTACAACAAGTGCTGGTAGTGAATGAGGCGAAAGGACGTCATTTTCCTACACTTTCCAAGAACTGAGATAGAACTTCACATTGGTTACTGTGTCTTTGTGCTAAAAGTGGTAAGTTACAAGGTTTAAGTATGGTAAAACTTTGGAAATTGTTTGTGAGCCACAAACATTTTAAGAAGAAATGTTTTCTGGGTTACTTAAAAATAATAACGTGGTTAAAAGGTACTGAGTCTCGAGT
This sequence comes from Marasmarcha lunaedactyla, assembly GCA_923062675.1. Lineage (NCBI taxonomy): Eukaryota > Metazoa > Arthropoda > Insecta > Lepidoptera > Pterophoridae > Marasmarcha > Marasmarcha lunaedactyla. The sequence goes on from OV281344.1 coordinate 8,184,107, forward strand.
CTTGAAAATACCTCCCACGCAATACAAAGCATAAAAAAATATAAAACAAACTTGAGAAGTAAAAAAATTCATGAATATACTAGTCTTTTATTTATTTTACCTTCTTTATCTTTTAGATAGCTAAAATATCTTGTAGAATAGAAAAGGGGTTTTCGCGCTGCCACATGCCATTACGCCAAAAATCCAAGACCGTCATTGTAAAATTAAGAAAAGAAGGACAATGTAATTAAAAAAAATTGTTGTCAAATTAAAAAAGATGGATCCTAGTGTTGTAGTACGATACGATAGTGTTATATCTTTCGGTGATGTTAAATAATATTATCATGGAAGTGTATGAATAAATTAACTGATTTGATTTTGATTTGAATTATCTTTTGGTATTTGTAATTAGGGTAGGTAATTGTAAAAACGTGAAATCATTTTATTCTGTTAAAGAAACTTACTTCTAGTAACATTTATTTGCGGCCAATTTTGATACTATGATAAAGCAGGTAATATAAAAAAAACGTTTGCTTACGTTCATTTTTCTCTCAATTAATATATTCTGAAATTTTATTTAAAAAACTTGTCAAAGATGCCGTTCGCCCTGGTCGCCTTGTCCGGATAAAGTTGAAACTTTTCGAAACAGTGGAGCAAGATCAGCATATTAGAAGTAACGACATAGCTGAAAAAGTCTAAGAAAATAATTAGTTATTTATTTATGTTCTACCATACGGCTCTAATTAAGCACCTTCAGCTTTCTACTTGTTTCGGTGTCTTCAAATTTATTAAAGTAGTGTTAACATCAAGAGAGGACCGTCAAAACTACTTGTCGCAGTCTTTTAATTAGAAGTTCCAAAATTTCTATAGCTAGGGCATCTTGTAACTAACTACCAGATAACAAGTTATGAAACCAAAAATTAAAAAAGAATTTGTCTTTATTATGTATGTAATTTTTTAGAAATTTACTTTTGAAATAAACTTATCCCTAACCAGACCCAACAAAACATATATAACGTGAGTATGCTTCTTAGGCAGCTGTAACAACAGTATGAAGTTTTGTAGAAATACTTATGAAATATATAAGAAATTATAGTTATATAATTTGTAGGACTATAATTATAAAGAGGGAAGGTATTTTGTTCGATTATTTATAGGTGACTTTGAAACTACTTTAACAAATAATAAAATGATTTCATCGTAAAAAAGAAAAGTATGGTCTGTTCTAAGTATTCAGTTAAGGTCGTATTTTTTTATGTAGGTTAAATTCCAGCAGGATCCTGAGAAATGTGGGTGAATAAGCACAGAAACCTTTAGTGTAGAATAAATAAAAATTATTACATTAAACTGTTAAACTAACTTTAGCATAATTTATAATTATGTTTTGTCATCAATAACACAATGAACATATTCTCAGAGTTCCACATTGATTTGATTTAGTACTGTCTTCCTGTTTGCCTTTCAAAGGAGAATATAATTTATATTATTTGGCTCTTCTGTTTACTATAACTGGCATGTTGTTTTACTGGCGTGGAACGGCTAAAAGTTAATTTTTATGAGCAATGCGGCTATTTCAATCTGTAAATAGGTAATCGGGGGCTGAAGGGTAATTATAATAATAAAAAGTTATATATACATACAATACGATTTGGAAACTCTACAATGAAAATACCTAAAAAATTTACTGAGGTCTGCTTGTTTTTAGTGTTTATGTACTTTTGTCTGTTTATTTGTACATGCTAATCTAGGAAACGTCAAAACTAATGTGGATACAGTTTTCACACACCACATACCTATGGACATTATATACGCCATTTATTTTTAAAATCAGCCATTTGTTTTTAATTTCATCCATTTATTTTTTTAAAGTAATCAGCTTAAAGATAAATATATTTGGCAAAATATATATTTCATGAAGTTTGCTAAAGATTTAGTCATCAAAGGCTGAATTACCAAACCTTCTGATGCAGTCAGATGGGACAGGATAAGTCGTAAGATGATTAACCCGCTCCTAGACTTCCTGCCTCCCATTTTAACTTTTATCTTTAACAGTTTAATAAACAATCGTACATTTCCAACTGAATGGAAAGAAGCTCATTTGCTGCCTGCCAATAAAATGCTTTCCACAATATTTCGGTGACTTTCTTCCAATCTTCAAATCTTTAACTTTTTGGGTAAAAGCACTTGAGCGCCTTTTCCACCAAAAACTAGTGGCCTTTATTAATTAAAAAAATATTTAATGACATTGGTCTAAACTGGTTTTCGTGCAGAGCACAGTACTTGTTCTACTTGACAGAAAGAAAACAAAAATGTCACTTTACTTCTTCGACTTGAATTCAGCAAACATTCAAAAATGTTTGTCACGATATTTTACTGTGATTGGTTAGTTGCGTAGTTACCAGCATGGACGTTGTGAACGAATTTACTTAGGGGACTCGCATTCGTCTTGGTCCAACGTCGAAGCTGGCGTCCTGCAGGGTGGCGTGTTGTCCTATTTACACTTCTCTATTTTTATAAACTCAGTATATCACAAAGTAAATTCTCTCTACCACATGTATGCTAACGATTTACAATTCTACACGAAGTGTACCACTGATGATTTGCACAACACCGTTGACCAAATCAAACGTGATTTGTCACGTCTCTAAGATTGGAGTTCTTGTCATGGAATAACTGTAACCCTCAAAAATATACAAGCTATATCTATAGGGAACCAAGCTATTATTAATCGCAATGACTGGAAACAATCATCTGAATTTGTTTTCAATTGTATACACATATTTTATAACGATACTGTTTTTACATCTTGTGGGTTCAACCTAATCAAAAAGAGCATTCGCGCACTCTCCAAAATGTAAACTGTAAAAGACTGCTAAACTGGCAACTTTCCGACGATGGTCAAGGCTTTGCAGTTTTTTAGTGGTGAGGTCAAAGTTGTTCATAATTTTTCGGGGTCTTCGGTCAACTGCATCCATCGCTTCTAGTTGGTACTTTGTAGAACCATCCCAAAGGTGGCTACAGTACTCCATACAAGATCGAACTTGAGCTATGTACAAATTAAGTAGCCATTCAGGGCTGAAGTATCGTCGTACCTTCGAGATGATTCCCAACTTCTTTGAAGCAGTTTAAGCCATGGCCACAATTTGTTGTCCGAAGTTTAGTGTAAAAAATACACATACACACATTATATATGTATATATTCAAAAGTTTTTCTAAAGGTCTTCAATTATATCCTGAACCATTGTACCCGTACACACAAACAAACCCATGGGATTTAATTGTATTTGTTTTAATGAAAGTTCTTGCGAAACGTAATGTTTTAAATATTATTTTTCACGATAATACAACCATCAACACAATCTCGAATACACTTATGTATCTATATTTGTATATCTTATGCCATGTATTCTATTCCATAATTTTTATTTTTCGGTGGATTCTTTAGTCGATACATCAGAAAGCATAGGTAATCTAGTATTTTCTAATTCCTACATCTGTACGCCAGAAGAATGTGAAACCTATTGCAATAGCCCAAATAAAAATTTAAAAATACTTACGCAAAATATCAGATCGATTAATAAAAATATACTCAGTTTTGAAACTTTACTAAAAAGGCTGTCTTTGAAACCGGACGTTATTGTTCTAACCGAGGCCTGGTTACCATGCTTGTCAAACGCTAACATCCCACCGTTGCCTAACTACAATACCTATCATACAACAAAACACTTAAACCAAAGCGACGGTGTAGTAGTGTATGTGAGTTCAGACTTATGTGCTTCTGTTGAAGAAATCGCCATTGGAGATGCTTCTGGCTTGGGTATTAAAATAGGAACTGATGTGGTAGTGTTATGTATTTACCGATCACCCTCTAATGCGTGTATAAATAACTTTTTAAGCTCTCTCAATAATATTCTGGAATCATATAAAACTACTAAAAATGTACTCGTGGTCGGTGACATTAATATTAATATTGAAGCATCAAATACCGACAGTCATGCCTCCGAATACCTCACCACACTGGCCTATCAGGGCTATGTGCCAGCTCATCAATTACCTACACGCGGTCCAAACTGCTTGGATCATGTAATTATAAGAACAAAACTTTCCTCTACAACTACAGTGATTAACTCTACCATTACAGACCATTCTGCAACCTTCCTCTTTTTGGACAAAACTCCGAAATGTCATAACAATAGACAAAATATTATAAATAAAATCAATTTTAAAAGCCTAAATAATTTAATTTCTTCTATGGACTTATCTGTTATTTACAAAATTACCGACCCCGATGAAGCCACAGACCAACTCATTTCATTAATAAAATCAGCTATTGTAAAAAGCTCTACTTCTATAACCATCTCAAGAAATAAACGTGTTATTAAGCCATGGATTACGCCTGGCCTCTTACGTTGTATACGTAATAGAGACAAGATGCATCAAGAGCTAAAAAATGAACCTAACAACTTTATTTTGAAAACTACTTACCTCAGATATCGCAACTTCTGTAATAGGATTATAAAAAAAGTAAAGCGGCAACATGATAAGGATTTATTTGTCAAAGCTGGAAATAACCCAAAAAAGATTTGGGATAGTATAAAGAAAGTAACGAACACCCTGAAGTCTGGAAAGCCTCCAGTAGAGTTGCTTAATCTTTGTACATCTCCAACCGAATCTGTAAATAAGGTAAATGAGTTTTTTGCAACTATAGGGAAAACATTGGCCGATAAACTAATAGCACATAAAGACCAAACCGATCTGTCGTTCAGGTCGGCTAATACAACTCCGAAGTCCTTTGCTCTATTTCCTACGGATCGCGAGGAAGTAAAATCAATTATAAACTTACTCAAGTCAGAGGCGGCGACTGGGTGGGATAACATACCTGCTCGCGTATTGCAGTATCACTCTGACGCCTTTGCGGGGCCTCTTGCTCATATTTTCAATAACTGTTTTTGGCTGGGCATCTTTCCCCATTCTTTCAAAAAAGCTTTAGTACACCCTATCTTTAAATCTGGAAATAGGAACCAAATCGATAATTACAGGCCCATTACAATACTGTCATCTCTGTCTAAAATCTTGGAGCGCCTTATAAACTTGAGACTGTCTAATTATTTAGAAAATAACAACCTTCTCTCACCAACTCAGTTCGGTTTTAGGCGTAATAAGTCGACTTCTGACGCAGTGCTTAAACTATGTACTAATATAGTGGAGAATCTAAATAATTCCACGAAGGTGTTATCTATTTTCCTGGACCTCCAAAAAGCATTCGATACGGTTCCTATTCCGAGACTCCTAAACAAGCTTGAAGACCTCGGTATCAGAGGTGTCCAGCTGAAACTTTTTGCCTCATACCTATTAGACAGGTCCCAGCAGGTAAAGATGGGGGACAACTTAAGTGATGAACTTCCCGTGAAATTCGGTATTCCCCAGGGGAGTATCCTTGGCCCCACACTCTTCCTGGTGTTCATCAACGATCTTTCGAAAACTTCTCTACAACGTGGACAAATAATCTCTTACGCTGACGATACTGTTCTCACGTTTACTGGTAAATCGTGGAAAGCAGTGGAACAATATGCTCAAAAGGGACTCAATACTGTTATGATGTGGTTAAATAGTAACACCCTAACTCTCAACACCGCTAAAACCAACTACGTAACTTTTTCCATACGCAACAGCAGCCAACCTAAACATGACCTTTCAATAATAGCCCACTCTTGCCCAAATCCCGGACCGGACAGTTGCAATTTCTGCCCACCAATATTACCGGTAAAGAACATTAAATACTTAGGAGTTATCTTCGATAACCATCTTAACTTCAAACTACACGTAAATTCTTTAGCATCCAAAGTGCGAAAACTGATATATTTATTTAAAACTCTCCGACATCTGACATCCCGTAAAATAATTATGACCACATATTATGCTCTATGCCAATCTATTGTTTCATATTGTATCTCTTCTTGGGGTGGGATACCTAAATCAAACCTTCTCGCACTGGAAAGAGCACAAAGGGCTCTCTTAAAAGTAAGCACCTTTAAACCACGTACTTTCCCAACCATACAACTCTATACAGAATTAAAGGTACTTACTGTTCGACAACTCTTTATTTTAAGCTGTATATTAACGGTTCATGCACGCATTCCTTATATAGAAAATACGACAAGACGAAATTACATCATAACCACACCACCTTCACCTAAATTTGAATTCACTAAACACTTTTTTTACTACCTAGCATCTCACCTATACAACTCTACCAACAAAACACTATCACAACACAATCTACCACACTCACTCTGTAAAAAGCGAATTATAACATGGCTTGTAGGAAAATCATATATTGAAACTGAAAAACTTTTAACTCCTTTTATTTAAAATTTTGAATTTTAACTGATAATTATTGATATAGAATGGAAATTGATGAAGGATAAAACTATTCTAAAGTATGAAATGCTGTCATCTAGAATGTAATTATGGCAAACTATGTGTTATTGTGAAAAGTATGTATTATGACCTCTATATTATAAATTAATAGATAAGGCTTTCTTTTCTGAGGAGAGGGGACTGGGCCCTTAGCACAGACTATTGTATAGTTTAGTAATGGGCTCCAGTAACATGAGTGTACAATGTGTGTTTATAGCCTTAAGTAATAATTAGACTAAGAACCTGTTGTAAAATTATCCTTTCTGTGGTATAATAATAAACTGTTATAAAACTGTTAACTGTTAAACTGTTATATATATGAGTGTGTGTGTGTACTTTTTGTGAAAAATATTTTAGTGAAGAGTTGTTTATCTTTACCTAGGTATATCTAATCTACTATTTTCAAGTTTGAAATGGGTAGGCATTAGCCTTACCCGTTATTTGTAATGATTAAGTCATCATTAACAATAAACGGTTGTCTGGAAGAGATCGCTCTTCAGCGGTAAGGCCACAGCTGTGTTGTATATAAAACAGTGATCAAAATGTATTAGCTAATTTTTGTTTATTTTAATGTGTGTACAATAAAGTGTAAAACAATAAATAATTAAAACGAGACACAAAATACCAATGTAAATGCTGCTTGCATCAATATCAGGGAGTATATGAAATGGGATTCTATTAAGGTTTGTTGTCTATATGGAGCAATCTCAGGAACATACAACTTAAATACACAACATATTAATAACCCAGTTTCCAAAATAAAAATAAAAATGACATAATAAAAGTAAAAAACAACAATTTATTGATCTTCAAAACGTGAGAAAACGTTTTAAAATGGATCTCTTGAAATTCCTATAAATTTTCCTAATAAGTAAGTTTTAATGTGTTTGTTGCTTGCATTATAAGTAATTTAAATTTAAATCTACTAACTCAGAGCCATTGAAGAATGAATCTAAACTAAAAGAATTCCAATACAGAATAAATTTATGGAAAACAAAGGACTGAAATGCAGTCAAAAAATTTTTTACGAAATCAAATTAAACATATTGATCATGCTTTAACATTGTTTGGCCTACTAGCTTGAAAATTCAGGTATCTTCAGATTAATATAAGACCATTTACAAAATGTTTTGGATCTCTGAAATAAAATATAAAAAGTACTTAACAAAACGAACATAATAACTGTTGCAACAGCAATCGAAATATCAGACGCGCGAAATAAGAATCGGAAATCGTGGTAAGGATCCCGTAAATTCATGAAATTATAGTGAAAACGAACATGTGCAAGAGCGTAACATAACAGCTAGGAAAGTTATTACAGCTTATAAAATAAGAACCATAGTTTTCACTTTACTACCGCAAATTATAAGTTATGCATCTTTACTCACATCTTTTATATGAGTTACCCGAATAAATAAGCTTTAATAAACTTCTAAAACAATTTCAGTATAAATACACAATACGTCATTTGCCTTCATTGCAGGTCATTGTGGCGCAATGTCAAAGGACCACCGCCTTTAGTACCAGAAAAGTCTTACTAAATATAGTATTTAACCGCCATAATTGTGTCAGCCAGTGCCTTGAACCATGCATCATGGCAAATTGCGACCATCCATTAACATCGTTATTCTCTATAACAATTTAAAATACACGCACCGTAATTACTACCCAAATAACTACAGACCCTTTATAACTAAGTCTTAAAATGTTGAATTTTATGTAAACTAATATACAGAAAGGATCCGTGAAATAAAACCCTCTACTAAAAACCCTTTACCATTTAGAGGCCTAATCATTTAGTCCATTGTTCGAAGAGATGCTTAAATTGTTGCAAGGCCCTTTCGACGGACCCTTCTAGCTGTTGGCTAGTAACAAACCAATTTGCTATCAGTGGATAATTGTTATTCGCTTCAATATTTGATTTAATTAAATTGTCAATCATGCCATTTCGTTTAGATTTTTGTTTATTGAACAAGGCGTGAAATATGTTTTTAAAGGTTTACTTTAATTTAATAAATCTAATAGTATTAACAAAGCCATAACGTACTAGTGTTTTTTTTTTTGCTAACAAACTGGTAGAATCTTTTTAGTCCTAAACAGGACTATTACACAAAGACAAAATGCTTTTGTATATTTGTACAAACACCAAAAAAATCTCTAAATTTAAGTCAAATTAATTCCTGTTTGGGCCAAGGTGGCAAAAAGTTTAGGTATCCTTGGTTATATAATATTAAAAATAATAATTATGAGGCACGGCTAGTAAACACGACGGCCGGAGTGGGGATTAATTATTATTATCATTATTTATAGTTTATTTTCGGTTCCCTCCTTGTTTTCTGTATGGTCATCCATAACACAAGCTCTGCTTACTTTGAGGCCATAAAGTTGGTGTGTTTATCTGGGCGAATAAAATTCATAGGTAAGTGCTCTTCCAATCTCGCAATGACTTTTTTTTGTCACTTTTTGTTCTGTTATATGTCAAATATGAATAAAATAATTACATATAAAACTTTTCCATTTTGCCGAAAACGTATGGAATTAATTTCTTATAATAGTAACAACAATGTATGACAAAAAAATATTTAAAGTACTAGAGTAAAGATATTCTAGGTACGTTTTTTTTTGTTCTTCTCCAAGGGAAGGCAGAAGAAACTAAGAAATGCTCTTACGCATATCCTGCTGCGCGCGACCGAGGTTATGTGGGACTTGCTCCGAGCCTACCAGAGCCTCTACCCACTTAAATCCCCCTGAATGACTCGTGCAATTTTTGCCTTACAGCCTTCATTGACGAGTGACTTCGAGCGACGATCAATTGGAGAAAAAGGCCGCGCTAGCGGGGCCCTTAAGGGGTTTTTTTTGCTCCTCCACGGAGAGGGCAGGAGGATAAAAAAATGCACTGACGCATATTCCGCGCGCACGATCGGAGTTATGTGGGAGTCGCTCCGAGACTACCAGAGCCACTACCCACTAAAAAACCCCCTGAATGACAATTTTTTGCCACGCAGCCTTCATCTGTGCGACGGCAAATTGGAGAAAGAAGCCGCACTAAAGGGGCCCAGAATGTGTCACCTGCTGGGATTTACATAGCACTGAAGGTGCTCAAAGTACTGAAGGTGAATTAGGAGCACTGAAGGTGCTCAAAATGAAAAAATAAAATTTAATTAAATCGAATTTACGTTAGAATTAGAAGTTGCGGCCTGAAGGGCTTCGAGATCTAGTGGGTTCGCCAGTGTGCGCGTTTTTCGGTCTTGTGACTTTGAACTTCGAATCTAAGACAGGAGCAGTATATGAGACTGAATCTCGAACTAGAGGATTGGGATGGGTTTCGGAGCGATTGAAGATCGATTCTGAGAGTGTTTTGAGGTGCTGTTGCACTGTAGGTAGTTCAAGATCTCTGTGTAGGTCCGCGTTGCGCACGTGCCAAGGTGCATTTGTGGCCCTGCGGCAGGAGAGATTTTGAACTACCTGCAGTTTGTGCAGGACGGAGGCTTGGGCGTGGGCAAAGATTGGCGAGGCATATGTCATAGCGGGTCTAACGCAGACCTTATAAAGCGTACGTTTGTTTCTGAAAGACATTTTACTTTTTCTACCTAAAATACAATATAGGCGGCTTAAGTAAAAACGGGCGAGTTTCGTTACTCTATCGACGTGTGGCTTGAAAGAAAGCGTCTGGTCTAAGGTGACGCCTAAGTATTTAATACTGCGCTTCCAGGGGATGGGAATACCTAACATTCGAATGTGGGGATCGTTGTAGCGATCACGGAGTTATTGGCCGAAATGAATAGCAGCACTCTTGTCTGGATTCACATCGATACGCCATTTTTGAAACCAGTCACCGAGGGCGATTACGACCTTTTGGAGTCTGGTGATGTTTTTCGGGACCACGTGACCTTTGGTGTAGAGGGCGACGTCGTCAGCAAAGAGGGCAAGTTTGACGCCTTTCGGCGGGATGGTGATGTCGTTAGTGTACACGGTGTACAACAGAGGGCCGAGGACTGAGCTTTGTGGGACTCCAGCCTTTATGGGACGAGGCGCGGAAAGCGCGCCTTCATGTTTGAAACGAAACGTGCGATCTTTGAGGAACGACGCGATTATCCTGACTAGGCGATCCGGTAAGCCTATTTTATAAAGTTTATAAACGAAGCCGCTGTGCCAGACTTTATCGAAAGCCTTGGCTACGTCAAAGAAAACTGCGACCGTTTTGTTACGCCGCGGATAGAAGCCGTCGAGTATGTACTCGACGATTCGATGGACTTGCTGAGGGCAGCAGTGCTTAGCGTGAAAGCCGAAATGATTGGAAATGATGAGAGTATCGCCATCCGTTGGAAACAGATGGTTCCGCATTCGAGAGAGTATGACTCTTTCGTGAAGTTTAGACATGGCCTTAAGGCTGATGAATCTGTGATTAGCCGGGATATTCAGAGGTTTACCCGGCTTGGAAATACCTATGACAATCGCTTCTTTCCAAGCTTTTGGAAAGTAGCTATGGTCAAAGCAGGCATTGATGATGATAGCTAACAAGGTAAGCACCTGCTGCTAAGTGCATGGTTGGAAATTCCATCCGCACTTTGGGCTTGGTATTGGGGTGGGTTTTGTAGGTAGTTCAAGATCTCTGTGCAGGTTCGCATAACGGACGTACCAAGGTGCGTATGTGGCCCTGCGGCAGAAGAGATTTTGAACTACCTGCAGTTTGTGCAGGAGGGAGGGTTGGGCGTGGGCAAAGCTTGGAGAGGCATAAGTCATGACGGGTCTAACGCAGGTCTTATAAAGCGTACGTTTGTTTCTAAAAGACATTTCACTTTGTCTACCGTATGTCCGTATGTGTGTCTATTGTGTGTATATACAATATAGGCGGCCTAAGTAAAAACGGATGAGTTTAGTTACTCTATCGACGTGTGGTTTGAAAGAACGCGTCTGGTCTAAGGTGACTCCTAAGTATTTGGTACTGCACTTACAGGGTATGGGAATACTTAACATTCGAACGTGAAGATTGTCGGCGATGCGACAGCGTTTGAAGTCGAAGTAAACCGCAGAACTTTAGTCTGGGTTCACATCGATACGCCATTTTTGAAACCATACACCGAGGGCGTTTACGGTCTTTTGGAGTCTGGCGACGCTCTTCGGGACCTCGCGGTCTTTGGTGTAAAGGGCGTTGTCATCGGCAAACAGGGCGAGTTCGTCGCCTTTCGGTGGAATGGGAATGTCGTTAATGTACACGGTGTACAACAGAGGGGCGAGGACTGAGCCTTGAGGGACTCCAGCTTTTATGGGAGGCGCGGAAAGCGTGCCTTTATTTCTAAAACGAAACGTACGATCTTCTACCTTACTAATACTTTTTCAAATGTAAATGAAATAAAATGTACTCGAGACCACTATTACCGATCACGCTATGATTTTCCTAAAAATTTCTAACTATAACAACACCACAAAGAGCCAAAAAACAAAAACTGCAATTGATTATGAGGGTGCCGTAAAACACTTAAAATCAACTAATCTGGCGGAGCTTCTTTCATACACTAATCCTAATGACATTGCTGAACTTTTAATCTCGAAACTGCAGCAAACTCTTGCCGCACACACCAAAATCACTGTGATACCTGCAAAAACCAGAACTTTAGAACCCTAGATTACGCCAAGGGTACTGCGGTGCATCAGGAATAGAAATTGTATGCATAAGAAATTAAGAAATGAACCTGAAAACGAAATACTTAAAATTACCTACAAACGATACCGTAACGATTGCAATTGCATTATAAAAAACCTAAAACGAACCTTTATGATAAGAATCAACTATTGAAAGCCCATACCAATCAAAAAAAACTTTGGCAAGTAATGAACAATATAACGCAATAAAAATCAAATAAATCTCCTAACTCAGAACTTCCCAATGCAAATCCATCCCCTCAAGAGTCTGTGAATGCAACAAACTCTTACTTCAGTAACGTAGGGAAACTTTTGGCTGAAAAAATATTGACTAATTGTAAGCCTTCGCCACCAAATAAGAACAGCCCTAAATCATATTCTTTTGCTCTATTTCCTACTGATCCCTACGAAATTCGCTCTGTACTCATGTCTCTGAAATCAGATAGTGCACCTGGGTGGGACAAAATTCCAACCAAGTTTCTAAAACTTGCCCATTTAGACATAGTGCCCATAATTTCACATCTCGTTAACATGTGCTTTCACCATGAGATTTTTCCAGCTGCCTTGAAAAAGGCCATTATTACTCCAATATATAAGGAGGGTGATAAGTCAGATCCTTGCAACTACAGACCGATTTCTGTACTATGTGCTTTATCGAAAATACTAGAAAAGGTTATTAACTCACGTTTGACAAAATACCTAACCAAATACACAATTATAGCTACAAATCAGTTTGGCTTTCGACAGGGCGTGGCTACCGAGGATGCAGTGCAGGTTCTTGTTTCTATGGTGGTGGACCCCACTGCTTACGATAAGAAAACTATATACCTTAATTACTGTACTGAGAAAACACAGATCCTTACCATATGATGGCGGTATCCTCAGCAAAAGGAGGAAACATGTAGTAGACCCTGTTCCAAAAACCAAATCCAAGTATGCTCAAAGACAATATTGTAGCAATTCAGCCTCGGTTTACCATTACGTTAATAAACATATAAACATTTATCCCTTAAACTTTTGTGGTTGTAAGAAAGCTATTACACAATGGCTTAAAAGTAAAACCTACTCTGAAACTGAAGTGATAGTCAATAGGTAAATATTATTTCTTTTTCGCCTACCTCAATTTCAAAAGTGTTTCTACTAAATAAAGTTATCTACAAATAATATAAATAATGATACAAATCGATATTAGTGTTTTTTGAAAGATCTGAAAAATTCCAATGTGATAGTACATTTTCACCCACTCTCGCGCCACTCACGCTTACACACACATACACAACCATTCACACACACACACACATACACATACACACACATACACATACACACACACACATGCACAAACTGGCGCGCGCGGGCGCGCGCGCAGGCTCGCATACACCAGATATCAATAAAAATTGTAATAGTATTAAGTACTTTGTAATTTTGCCTTGTAAAATTTTTGAAGAGCGGTTTTTCTAAACACAAGCAATGATTGCTTAAATGGAAGTCCCAACAACTGTAAACCTATGTATTAGACTAAGTTGAGAAAAAAAATAAAAAAAGAATGCCATGACATAAGAACCCTCTACATTGTACAATCCTATTTTAAAATGTAAAAGTATGTAGTGCTATGTTATGGTTCTTCACTGTACTTAAATAAAAATTGATTCTATTAACCAGTACATACAGATGAAAAATCGAATTTCCAAGTCTGCGTCCATCAGTACTGTGCCTTAAATAAAAAAAGCAAATTCATATTTAATAATCTAGAACATTAAATAATATCAACTTGACCTTTATAATCAACACAATTTGAAACTCTACATTGTATTTTCTATACAAATATCGAATCAAATAAATTGTGTTGTCTTTACCAATGCAAGCAATACGTCGACGGTATTCGGAAGATGAGTCAGTTTTATTGTTCTTATAATATTACATTCGAGATTTTCCCCTGTTTACTGTGATAACAAAAACATTATAAAGTATACCATCTTTTAAAAATAACAAAACCTGTTATATTATGATATGGGTGAAGATGCCGTAACCTGAATTCATAATGTTATCAATCCTCTAATAATCTGTTTTTATAAACAAAATCTGTTTGCAGATTTTCGAAGCTTTGTACGGAAATTGGAAAAGAGTTGCAACGAATCGCAATTCGTGTATTGTTCTGTTTTGCAAAATGTTTAAGCGTTTTGGTGAATATCGTGAAAATTATTTACATTTAGGATTACGAATATAGCAATAGCATATTTTAAGTTAAAAACATAATTAATTCAGCTAATAGCTTTAAATTCTTCATGAAGGATCCCACGTTTGCTGTTAAATGTTTCCCTTATGGCGAATCTCAAAGACCCCTGGGTGCTGTACCCAAACATATACACCAAGCCAGGAAATCTTCTTAGAAAATCGTAGTAGTTGATAACTATTACCATACTATTACCATACTAAATAAAGAAAGAAAATACCGTGTAATAGTATGTTATAAAATTAATTACTGTGTAACAAAGAATAAAAAATTAATCCATACTTATCCTACTTCTTGAATATGATTTTTTTTTATTCTTATACGTACAAAGCACGAGTTTTCAATATTTAATTTTAAAAGCTTTGGTAAGAAATTCCGATCTTTATACAAACTCTTTTAGGGCGACAACCGTTGACTTCATAAACAAATTTGAGGGTTCGTAAGACCGAGTTTAGGTATTATTTCCTCTCAAATCCTTAAATGCGAAATTAATTTTAATAGTTTATTCATTTTAACATTACAACATTATTTCGTATATTCAAAGCATAGACACTAATTAACCTATTTCTATGTCCCAGGCCACTCAGAAAGTTTTACGAAAATTAGTTCTAATATATGGAAAATTCGATTATACGATTATAAAGGTAAAAAAATATATTTCTTCCACACTTAAATTTCCCTCTTAATTTTTTCACCAATATTATGAAATTATTGTGTTTCATAGTAAAATGGATCTGCGTCGGAAACATTTTCGTGCAATGATTTTTTTACGACCTCAAGTCTAATTTGAAACCTGATGAATCGTTTAATCGACTTCAATTAGCTGTTATGAATAAGGCGCCTTCTAAAGCAACTGTGTACCGCCAGTATAACGAGGTTAAGTGCGGTCGCGAAAATTTGTAGGATGAAAAAAAAACGCGCTACAAGTGAAACAAAACTGTCAAATCACATTCGAAGAGATTCAGCATAATCTGTAGATTGGATCGAGAAGTGTTCCTGATATTCTAATTAACAACCTTTGCGTAAGGAGGATTGTTTCACCCACAACCTCACCGATGCTCAGAAGCAGGCATGCGAGAAAGCAGGTTCTTCCCGCTGAGTTTACGATATGAATCTTGGATTTATCAATATGATCCAGAATCAAGGACAGTAACCAGTCACCAGTCAACAGTATAGCTATTTTAAAACGAATCAACGCCTACTAAAATGAAACGTTCAAGAAAAGCTGCAAAAATGGTGACCGCCAGTTTTCTCTCCTTGACGGAGTATTTGGTAGCTACCAAAGTAGCATTGAGCATCGATGCAGATTGGTAACCTACCAAATGGTTGCCAGAAGTTTGTACTGCTGCGATCAACAAGCGACCGAACACAACTTCGAGGCCTTTTGCACTCCACCACGACAATGCAACCGTACACTCGACGAGCAAGATGAGGGACTTTTGGGTCATCCGCATTACAGCCCTGATTAGGCAGCGTGTGACTTCTTCTTGTTCCCTAAAATCAAAAACCAGCTTAAGGGGATACAGTTTTCATCGCCAGAAGATGCACTCACTGCATTTGAAAAGGTTGTTGATGAAGTCAGTTGCAGACTGGAAAATGTGCTTTGCGTATTGGTTCAGACGGATGAAACATTGTATAGACGCTGGTAGATAGTTTTTTGTAAATATGTAATAAACATTTTTTGGTTTTCTCCTTTTAAACCGATTGAGTGTCGCGCATATAGAATTTATTGTACGCAGTGTTAATTTCAACTGTGTTAATAAAGAGAGAAGAAGTGTTTGTTTATATTTGATTAAGGACTTTAAAAAATGTTCACCATTACTCTCACATATAATGGTGAAAATTTTACACTCTATAAAATAAATAAAAAGAAAAACTTTAGTCGAACTAAACGAAAATCGTCAGATATTTTTAGAAAATTGCGAAGTATGTCAGCGGTTCCAGTTCCAAAGTCCGTTCTGAACTCATATTATGCTAGCTAGTGTTATGTTAGTACAGTGCACAATAAGTAAAAACAAACAGAGGGTATAACTGTCTGTATGTTTGTGTTTTACCCTCAACATTAATTTCATTTCAAAAGAAAATTATTGGTTTATTTGTTTATTACTGCGATGTACGTAACTTTTGTACTCTTGATTGGGCATTGTTTATCTAGTATAGGTCTAGAGTAAAGTGACTATAAGATAGACTTGAAAATGTGTACAGTGTATACTTTTGTCAATAAGTAATTTTATGTAAAAGGTGTAAAAATATTTTTTTTAAATATGCGTAGCTATGGTGTTGTAGCTTAAATAAGGATGGATCTACCAACGCCATCTGCCTATTTATACAGGGTGACTGGTTATTAGTGGTGGATATTTTAAGGGGGTATAGAAGAGGTAAAGTCAAGTCGATTTCACAACATAATGTACTATCCAAAAGTGAATGTTTCCAAGACATTCAAATCTAAGGTTTTTTTTTTAAAACAGTAAAGTCATCTTAAAAAATTTATAAAAAAAAATTATATCTATATGGAATTTTTTTTACTGGTTCTGCAATAAAAACATTCCCATTAAAACATAATAATAGGTCTTTACCTATGAAACTGCCGTTTTGCCGTACTGGCCATTTCAAATGAAAATATATTTTTTTTGTTGATAATTCTAATTTCAAATTAATTTTATTTGACAAACATGGAATTCTTTTTCTAAAATCGTCATTTGTTTAATAGTTAGTGTTTTGTTTTCAACGCATTCGAACATTTTTCGTCATCATGGATAAGTTAAAAATTCGAGTAATTATGGAGTATGAGTACCGTCGTGGCAGCAAAGCGGCACAAGCGGGACGCAACATCAACGACGTTTACGGAGCGAACACTACAAACGAACGCACCACCCGTTATTGGTTTACCCGCTTCCGTTCTGGAAATTTTGACCTGAAAAATGAAACCCGTGGTCGTCCGAAAACTTTGGTCGACAATGACGAATTAAAGGCAATTGTGGAAGCTGATGAAACTCGATCCACGGCTGAATTAGCAGCAGCTTTCGACGTTAGCATCAAAACAATATTGGTCTATTTGCGTCAAATTGGCAAGGTAAAAAAGCTTGACAAATGGGTACCCCACGAACTCAATGACCGCCAGCGTGAAGTACGCGTGGAGATGTGCCTTGCACTGCTCAGCAGGCATACAAATGAAGGAATTCTGAACCGCATTGTTACTTGTGACGAGAAATGGATCCTGTTTGACAATCGTAAGCGCTCAGCAAGTTGGTTGGACCCTGGTTCAGCACCCAAACAATGCCCTAAACGAAAACTTACCCCTAGAAAAGTGATGGCCACTGTTTGGTGGTCTAACGCGGGTGTAATTCATCACAGCTTCTTGCCAAACGGGACAAGCATTACTGCAGATGTGTACTGTGAAGAACTGAACACAATGATGGAGAAGCTCGCACGTCTCCAACCAGCTTTGGTCAATCGTTCGGCTCCACTGCTCCTGCACGACAACGCGCGACCTCATACTGCACAGCAGACGGCCTCCAAGTTACAAGAGTTGAGGTTGGAAGTTCTCCGTCATCCGCCGTACTCACCAGACCTTGCGCCTACAGACTTCTACTTTTTCCAGAATTTGGATAACTTCTTGGCGGGAAAAAAATTCAATACCCGAGAGGCAGTACAAAATGCCTTTGAAGAATTTGTTGCCTCCCGTCCAGCTGATTTCTTCAAGAAAGGCATCAATAAGCTACCAATGCGTTGGCAAAGATGCATTGATTGCATAGGTGATTATTTTGATTAATAGAAATAAAAAATATATAAAAAAATTACGCTTCATTTATTTCGTGAAAAACGGCAATTTCATAGGTAAAGACCTAATATCAATTAGGTCGACATAATTAACATAAACTTAGGCACTGTGCTCGAAAACATTTGAAAATTCACATTTTCTGCTAAGTAATTTCCACAAAAGAGTGATTTTAAAACAAAAACTCACATACAACATTGTCGTGCAGATTATTTTAAAAACACCTGTGTTTTATTAGCTTTCGAAATATCAGCTTACTCTTGGTTTGTTAACGAATGTCTCTTCTGTCCGTCTTCAATGGGTGCGGGGTGAGAAACAATCCCGAGTTATTTGCCTAGTAACGGTACTCTTTGTTCAAGCTTGTACCTGCGCCTGCGCTAATTGGCAATTATCTTTGTAATTATTTTGCCGATTTGGTATTGTAATACCTCTTTCGAAAGCTAATAAAACACAGGTGTTTTTAAAATAATCTGCACGACAATTTTATACGTGAGTTTTTGTTTTAAAATCTCTTTTTTGTGATTAATGAGAACGTTTTAATGCAGAAATAATAAAAAAAAACTTCAAATAGATAAAAAAAAATTTATAAATTTTTAAGATGACCCTGCTGATTTAAAAACACATAGGATTTGAAATACCTTGGCAACGATTCACTTTTGGATAGTACATTATATTGTGAAATCGACTGGAATTTACCTCTTCTATACCCCCTTAAAATATCCGCCACTAATAACCAGTCACCCTGTAAATACACCTTGCTTTCTCTTGGAAACATTAATTTACGATAAACATAGTTACCCTATGTTCCTTTTTTGCACCTATGAAAACGTGTAAAATAATGATGTAAGAATGGTAACACAGAAAAACCCGGTTAAAACAAAAAAAAAAATTGTTTTCTTTTTTGATTCGTAAAGATTTTATGAAATAAAAAACGTTTGTAAACCTATAACTGTGTGATTAACGTTAAAATCGTTTAACAGCATTCGTTTTATAACTTTACCTAATAGTGATAATAGATTGTGGCAATATAAATAAATAATATAATTATTTGTTTTGGGACTATAAGGAGATATGGTATGTTATTGTTTGTATCTCGTGCTATTTGCCCCCGTGACTGAAGTGGCCACAATTTTTTTGTAATATTAGTGTTTACATAATAGTGTTCGTTTTGTTGCTGCAATAAATGTATAAATAATACTTGGAAGGTTGGAAGAGGATTCTGTTTTGGTGTTAAGTTGTTTTCGTTAGATAATCATATACGGCTTCTGGAGTAGCTAGAATTTCGCAAGTACTGCGAGACTCCCTTATAGATATATATCCAAAACAATTCCGCTTGTTATTAGAAAGTTCGTAAAATTGATGTACGTCATGAATTTGAAAATGTCTATAAGGGAGTGTCGCGAAACTTGCGAAATTCTAGCCACTCCAGAAGTAGCGTTTATCGTTTTCCGCAAACCTTCAAGTAAAGATAGATCTTATAAAGAGTAAGAGTACACAAGCTTACAATTTATCTAATTATAAAAAATATATTTCCCAAAAGCATCATTATTAAAAATATAACGCGCAAGCATTTGGTGGCGCATTGGTTTCATGCGCCAATTAAACTTCAATTACGACTTGTTTTAATGAATCATTTTAAATTACGATGAGGTTACATATACATGTCATACCTATTTAGTCCTTAAATAAAATACTAAGCCGAAACACAGCAAATAACTATCAAGTAGCTTACTTCCAGTGGCAGTCATTATTTTCTACTTAAATTTTTCCCGGCTATTTGATTTTCAAGCCATAGCATTCCAAAGAAAACTGGCCCGTATCCTTAAGACTTCTAGAACCAAAATGGCGTGTCATGGATTTGATGTTTGAATTTCGTTGGTAAGTTTGATCAAATATTTGTTATTATTAAGTTTCTGCTTACGTAAGGTTTTGTTACGTGAAATCGGATCTTGTGATTACAAAATAAGGTCTAATTTTCAATAGCACGTACTAATTACATGTTTGACGTTCATTTGATATGAGTTAATTTTTAAACAATTTTGAAAAAGGAGGTCATCCGTTTGACAGATATTATATTGTTATGGGATATTGTTGCCTAAATTTATCTGTAATAAATAAGATTTTAGATTGCTATATAGTACTGCGATGAATATTTTAGTTCAAAACTGCCGTTCTGCAAGCTCAGCATGGCATGACAAGACAAAATTTATATCGTAGATTCTATAAAAATTTGGCCGAGGTAGTTGATATAATAGCATAGAATTAGCTATGCTAGAGATAAAGGCATCTGGGCGGCTTGTTAAACATTTAAAACTCAATTCAAATCTGAAATAGGTAGATTTCTTGTCTTTTGATTTGAGACATACACGCCCGTGCTGCGCGTTCTGTTTAAGGTGTTTTTGTGTTAAGGGAATCCTTCATCAAATTTGGTTCAGTAATATTCAAGGTTCATGAACTAATTTAAAGAATGTATAATCTTTGCCAATAACTCTTTGATGTTTTTGGTGCAATAAATACTTAAAACATTTTAAAATCGAACAGTAAGATTTCCTAAAATAACTATTGTAAGTTACTGTATTTTTAACCTACATTAAATACATTATTCAAACAGTTACATAATAATGAGAATATTTGTAATAAAAACTCTCAACAATCTTAAATTAAGACGGACAGGTCCAGTCGGACAGGACAGTTTCATTTTACTTTTAATTTATTGTTCTTGCGGTATTTAAATGCCTACTACGGATACATAATGTAGAATAATACAAGATAATTTGCGTAGCAGATATCATTTGTGACGTATGTATAAGAATGTATTTTAGAACTTCTTTTGGTTTATACATCATAACGTCGCACACGTTAGAACATAAAAAAGAGGGGAACGACGTCGTGGCTGAATCTTACTATAGACAGTCGCTAACTGGCAATTATTTTCAACCATCAAAGCAAATTCAGACACGTTTCCTTACGCTATGTTACAAGATAAGGTTGCTTAGATTCATACAAACTATCTAGAAACTTGTGTATCTGTAATTCTGTACCTCGTTTGTGATACTTTAACCCAAACTCAATTTAGGATTTTTTGTTTGGTGGGTAACTTGACCCAGAAGGTTCCTTAAGTACTATAATCTCATGAAGTGAAGTTCGCCTTACTTGTAGTAAACAAATGAACACGTGTACAAACAAGGTATATTCAAGTATGTGTGCTTTTTTTTCGAAATGGAGTGTTTGTTTATGGCCCCATGGGACTTTTAAATTTCACCGGACTTTGTAGCTTAGCGCTGAGGGCGCTTAGCTGGAACTTAAACTACTCCTACATACAAAACGCCTAAGGGCACCCGAGAGGGCTCGGACCTCGGCTTAGGACGTCGTATATTGAAACTACCACTGGTCTGGAATGGTCATAATAGAGTATGTGTGCGTGAGCGCGAGACTTGTTCGATCTGCCAGATCACTCACACATTCGAAGTGTGTTTGAACTCACCATTATAAGTAAAGCGAACTCCGTTCAGCGTTTGGTTTTCAATATTAAAATATTTAAAGACCGCGAGAATGACCTTGCGCGTAAAGTTCCCTTTAAGTGATTACATTTATTCAGTTCTAAGTAATTTTGTTTTTGTTTTCCCGAACTCTTCAGACTTTTACTTTTATGAACAAGGAAAAGTCTTGGGGAAGCAATAAAAATAATGATTACAGCCACTTAGTTAAAATGAAAATTTAAATTTTTGAGATAAATTTAATATTAATCAAGTGCGTGGCTTCCCTTTTTGAACCTTAAAAAAAACACGGTTGTATTAATTTTGCTCTTGGGTAGTTGAAATTGAAACTAGTCAAAGATCAACCACAAGTTAGTAAATATTTCTTCATTCAGTTACTGAATTATTTTCTGTTAGAGCTTAGACTTTTGTGTCATAGAAAAGTTCAAGTAGATCAAGAACCACTCTTTAGAGTTCTTCTTTTAAGATTTCGAACTTTGGTGCAGTTCTGTAAGAATGCATACTTTGTTATTTATTGCCTGCCTTTTGACCTTTGTACTTGCAATGGAATTTAGACGTTGTATTGTATACGTAATTAAAAACACTTACTTAGCTTTACATATAAACAATTATTTAATAAAATCTTACTTATAAATGTTCATGTTTTAACAACGATAACAAAAATATAATCTCCAATAACAAATGTATTTATTCATAAGTAAGAAAACTTAATCATACAAATAATTACAATTATAATAAACCTTTATTTACTTAATACTTGAATTCAAATTGCATTATTTTTACTTCACTAGTAAACAATTACGCGTCTAAAAAGATTGCCGAATAAAAAAAAGGAAGGCGCGCAGGCTTTTGTTTCCATCCCTTTGTGTGCAAAGTTCTTGGAACCTTGAATGTGAACCAAACGCTTAGTAAGTATTTTTCTGGAAAATTCATAAAGAACAGTAGGTAAAATGAAAAAGTGTTTGTGCATAGAAGTTCTCAAAACAAAAGCATTCCAGTATATATACAATCTGTAGTTATAGTGGCATCGATATTTTGAACAGAATAAATATTGTTCATTAAAAGTACGCATTAGAAACTAGTGTTTAATTATTATTGTTTTTCTCACACACACATACTAACACAAAAACACACTCTCGCATATACATACACACATATACATACACACACGCATATATGTACAGACACACACACACACATATATACACACACACTTATGGATTCCGGACACGTTGACTGCGCTCTCAAGGTTTCTATCAATTACAATGCATTAACAAAAATTACTATGAAATTACTACTTAATTACTATTAAAATTCATATGTAATTTTTTTCTTTTGTAAAAAGATTTGTAAAAAGCACAAAAAGAAATAATAATAGTATTTTAGGTTAATTAGTATGTACATACTTTACTCTTGAATATTTTTAAATCTTAATATTATAGTAGAACAGAGTCATGCTCTAAACAAGTGTGTAAAACTACTTTTTAGAGCAGCACTTGTAATATTTATAAATTGAGAATTAAAGCAATTTTATATTTTTCATTTGTTGCTGCAGTGAATCTACACAGTGTTTAATTTACTATAATTATAATTTAATTGTAATGTTTCAGTAATCAAGTTTCCTTATTTGAACCTATAGCATCAACAGTTTAGCGTTTAATTTAATATTAGAAACATAATAATATTTAGGTAAGTATCTACTAATAGAAGTATATTTGAAAGTAAATTTTTTTATCTTTTTCATAGCTGGCAAACGAGCACACCACCCTCCTGATGGAAAGTGGCATTCGTGCCCATAGACATATGTAATTGTAGATTTTATTAATTATATTGTTAATTATAGAGATTGATTAATACATTGCCGACCGTAGGCTAAAATTAGAATTAAATATGTAAACAAAAAAAACTTTTACAAAATTCAAATACCATTTTGAGATATCAATTTTATATTATATTTTTTGTTACTACCAGCTCGCAGATAAAAGCGATAAAGCTTATTTTAACGAAAACGTGTAAAATAATTTCATCGTCAATCTCTATTTATATGACGTCATAAAGAAGCATAATTTTCTATCTTATTTTTAGTTCAATGTAATTAATAAATATCAGTCTTCAAGAATCCATAGAAAATTGTACAGTGCCTCATTCCAGGTATTATAAAAAGCTTTGCAATGTGATTTTGAACAGATACTACTTTGCTTGCTAATTTGTGACATCACCATACAAATTTCTTTGAAAAATTGATTTAAAATTAAATTCTGCACAGACATTAGAAATATTCAAATTGTTTTTCCAAAACACCTAATTTTTTTTTTAATAAAAATTATATGCCTCACATGACTGTACTGGCCGTTCAGTTCCTTTACCCGGAATTCAACCACAATTCAATAGGAAGGACTGCAGTCCCGTCCCAGACTAGATCTTAATATAAGAACTCCTACTACCAGTAATTGATAATACAATAGACGGTTAAAGGTTTATTTTTGAGTCATATTCATTTTGGTAAGGAAATAATGCACGCAAGACATAATACGCCTAAGGGATAAAGTGTGTTCTTGAAACCGGGACTTAAGCCCGTATAGATAACCCTCCCGAATCATGCACCACCTTAAGTACTGTAATAATATAACTGTAAATACACTTTTACATTCTCAAGATAAAAAAAATACGGTTTTACGTAAAATAAGTCTTTTCGTATTTGACTTAACGTGACATTTCAATTAATATCTCAACAGAATATTGATGCTTTATTGAAGTTGAATTGGATAAATAATAAATATCATGAACCAACTGGTCTTAAAACCAAATTTTATTTATTATATATTAAATTTCATTCAGAATACTCTGAAATACATTCAGAGAAAATAGCACTTCATTTTGTCGGTACTATAATTTTACTTGGAACAAATCTTTCTTTTTCAGCTCATTATTCTCTTTTTTATCAAATTGACGCAACCTTTTATACTTTTGTAAACTTTTTAAAATTTCTTTGTAACACTTTCCTCTGTCCAAATTTGACTTGAAAAAAAGTAAAGTTTATTTCAAAGGAACATTTCAAGTTACAAACTTTTGTATATTAAATCATTTTTAAATTGGTACACTGGTATTGGTAAATTGGTTACACATTGTACATTTGTATACATTTTCAAAGCTTTGAAAGCCTTCATTCTAACACGTAACAAATACCTTACACATACGAATTGCAAAAATAGCAAATATTTTATTATTTTTTTTAATCCCCTTTTTCTTTTTCTTACTTTTTGAAAAAGAAAGTATAACGTGAAGCTGTCTGTTTGTCTTTGTCTCGCATGGTAATGGACTGATTTTTAATCTGATTTTATTTGAAAGCTGAATAAATATAGATTATTATTACCTTTGATTAGTACGTTTCATAGAAATTGGTTTCCGTACATTGTCCTGTTATTTATAATTTATTTTTACAACTAACATGTCTTGTGTTTAATTTAATTTACTTACATTTTTTTAATTTAAACTTTGCCCTAACTAAGGAATTTAGGAAATTGGTCACATTTTCAAATAATCTAGAGTGTAGATATTCCTTTGTCGAAATCAAACATTCTTAGTCGTCCATTAAACCTCACCATGGTTTATGCTAGATAAACAAACTAGAAAATATATGTTACTATAATCAATGGTGTTATATGTTGGCATGCCCCAAGGTGGATGAATGTGTCTTTTTTTTATATCTATTAACTTATGCTGTACCACATTCTTGCAAAATTACATTATTATTCTTATTCTTTGAAAGTAACACCAAAAATCGGCAACGCACCATAAATATCCTTAATGTCAAAAACTACAGAAGAATTTCTACAATATGACTAAGAATACAGACTAACAACAATTTTGCGTTCATTCAACTAGTAGCCTAGGATAAAACATTATTTTACCATGTTACTTCAGAATAGCTTCGCCATCAAAAGATGAAATAATTTTCAAAAGAGTTTGCTATTTCAAATGTAATAACATCTGCGCTATTATTATGGAAGATACAATGATAGCACAGATGAATGGAGTCCATGAGCAAGGATACCATTCACTACCAGGTGAGGCCACTGATTGTCTGTCGACTTTAATGCGTAATAAAACAACAGCCCCTAGAGACTGTACCCCTCGATTCAAATTTATTACTAGCATAAATTAGAATACATGAATAGAATTTAACGAAAAAAGGTTTAATGTTACTTGTAACATCTGCTTGAAATGTTCAATACACTTCGTTTTCGGCTGGTATATTTTAGGATATTAATAAATTTAGTTTATTTAAAGCTACCTCTTCCTAAAATATTATTGATCTGATTGTTTTATTTAGTTTTGAGATTTTTTTGAAATATCAGCATAAGTTTATCTCGATCTTGATCCTATCCTATATTAACTAAAAATAAGTAACATCTGAGATGTAACAATAAAAATATACAGTTCTGGACGAGTTACGCACTAATTCATGAACTTTATTAGGTCACGCTGCTGCTGATAATAAACCACGAAAGTGCAAGGATATTTTATGTTTGTTAATTAACGCTTAATTATATTAAATTAAATTAAAATGAGAAAAATGAGTGAATATGAGAGTTAAGAGCACTCGGGCGCTGCTGTGAACCGACTGACGTGGAGCATCCAGTGTAACGACCGCATCGCTCTGTCTAATGTGCCGCTTAGACAAATCACAATAATTATGACCAATATACATAAAATGTCAAATTTTAAATATTGTTTGACCTTTTCTTTTCATATTACTTGAATTCACCTCATGCAAATCGATGTTTAGATAGTACGAAGAAGAAATTAATTGATTTTCATTATCAGGCCTAGAGTTTATATTACATTAGGTACTCCGATTTCTTATTTGAATGTCAAGATCTTACAATAATTAGATTAATTTTAAAAAAGTTTATTCTGTTCCGTTCGATATATGAAGCAGATTTATATTTTAAAAACCACTTAATAAGTAAGTATCGGCAAACACAAGTTAAACTTGGTGTAGATTAAAATCATATCATAAATAAGTATTTAATTTATAATAAAGTAAGATTAAATACTGTGGTATTAAATCTCATACTATGTTTGTAATCGAGAACTAATGCTTAGAAAAACCTATTTGGTTTTATGGCATTAAAAACTAAATATGTACCTTGTATTTGTATTTGATAATTAAATAAAGAAATAAAATATAATGAGCTAAAGATGAATTAGAAAAAGTTGCCCCTGTGAAATGTTAAGCTACTGAAATTAAATAATCAGTACAAATAACAAGATTGTGTTCCTTAAGAATTTCACACAAAATCTAAAGGCCGTTGTATATTTTTAATCTGAAGCTTATGAAAAAATTCCACAATAGAGCAAAAATGTACAAGTTATTTTTTTTTACTCAAACAGTAAATTTTCCTAGTTTTGTTACAAAATGATGAAATCTTAAACAAGGCATTTTTTTATTAACCTGCCTATGCGGTATTTGATTTCAATACTTCTTTTTTAAATCGATCGTCTTTTTTATGATTAACCTAAATAATAACGGATATAATAAAAAAATAAGTAAACTTATTGAAACCTTACATTTACGTCCAACCGCTGTTCTATGGTCCAATATGCAATATTCCTGTAACACTTAGTCTGAACTATTTCACGTTAGCACTCGTGACTGAGACTTGCACGCACTCGCGTTTGTATCGAACGAATTCGACTACGTGGCCACAGACGTCCGCTCCCGCCCTCAGTCGGACGACGTATGATTTCCTTTTAGGTTTCAGCTTGCAGGTGCCAGCCAGTTACTTCTATCAGGGATGGAGTACAGAGTAATAGAGTAAAGAAGGTAGAATTTTAATTTTACATTATAGTTACGTAAAGTTCGTTTACAATATTTTATTTAGTTTAGAGTCTGTTGTATACTAGTAGAAATTTCTAATAAGATTATGCAAATTATTTTTTGCTTTTTGTGAACTATAGAATATTGATAGTATATGCTGATAGTGTATGAAATATATCCTGTGCGAGTAACAAATATACCACATAATTTGAGGTACAAATTTAGTATTCAACAACGAATCATATTTTTGGGTGTCTCTTTACATTTTATGAAAATTACTTAATGATAGAACCGTGTAAAAGCTTTTTGAATGATAAAATGAGGAATAAAAACAAAACTAATCAAAATAATGCTTTAAAAAATTGCTTTTATTGTAACGAACACGTTTTAATGGAGAATATGTATTTTTGCTGCAGTATTAAGTTTAATTCAATCAGCTGAATTTAACTTTAAAAATAATAGTTCAATAACAGTCCTAAATGGCCACAAAATTTTACTCAATTCTATTTTGTACGCATGTGTGAAAATGAAGTTTAAGACACACGCATTTTTTAATTTACTTCAAATTTTTAGACTTTTTAAAAAATTTTACACATGTCTGGTTACTCCTTATATCAATAAGAAACAAACAGTTTCACTCACAGCTATTATCCCATAGTCTTAAGGCTTTTCTTAAGTCTATAATCTTAACGTTTTATAAAATAAGCTTCAGCTTCTGGGACAGTACCCACACATTTGCGCCAGCATTAATCAGCACTGCCGGGCACAAAGTAGAAGATTTAGAAATATGTAGATTAAAGTTTGGAACACCGCCCGACCGTTCTGGCTTCGGCGAGAAGAGCCGAATTTGCTAATCAGCACAAAGCTTGGATACACTTCAACACAAGCCAATTAATATGGGTAGTAATTGCTTGGGATCAGCTTTATTATTCAACGAACACTACCGTCCTAAACATGTTGGTCACGAGTTTCACTAACCAATCGTTTTGAAATTTAACTGGAAAGTCTATGAGCAACCGGGCCCCCCGAACCCAAAATCGTATAGCAAAACAGCTCAAAAATATAACCTCTGCCTAAATGTTCATATTTGATACTGTGTGTATCTTGGTATACACTTATGAACACACTATACAACTGTTGGTGTAAAAATATGAATGAAAGAAAATAAATAAAATAAATAAATTCACTAGCATCTTTCCTGGGTTTTTGGGTTTCATGGCCAGGGCGGAATGATGATGACCAGTGAAGTAAGATTTGTGCTATGGAAAGAAGAACTCCATCAGAAAGTTATCCGGCACAATCATCTTCAGGAAAAAAAATTTTATACGTGGGCATTTGCCATAAAGAACCTAAAGACGTGGACTTGTGGGATGTTGTTGAGACTGCTATCCCTAGTCTGAAAAAAAGCGCACGGCTGCCATAGCACGAGCCAACTTACAGACGAAGAATCCGTGTACCCCGTCATAAAATCAGCACAATCCGCAATTCTTACATCAAAATAAGTATAACTTTATGCATTCCTATCTTTTGATCAAATGTTAACGTAAAAGATTTCATGAAGCAACGTTCTAATTGTTACCTTTTCTAAGAAACAAACTGGAAATTTTGGCAACCTGCAAAATCAACGTCAGAAAATTAAGTTAAGAAGCACAAAAGAAAATTTTTGTGGTTTCCTTTCTCATTATATTCAAGATTGCTTAATTATTGTAATGTTATTGTAAAATTTTGGCAAGATTATTTTGAAGGGTTCAAGTCTTTTCTCTATCTTAAGATTTTTTATGTTATTCATATTCATGAAAAATCAAGCACAATTTTTTGACAACTCATAAAGAGTTTAGTTCTTCGTTAGTTTCTTGTAAAAATAACTTTTTAGGTTCGCGAGTTTCCAGATAATTTTTTTCACCGTTAACGCTATTATTAAGTTGTAAATAATTGTAATGTGAGTCTCTTTTTGGATTTGCGTCTTGTTTACTGCACTCGTCATTAAAATAACAACTTTTTACTGTTATTTGTTAACTTCGATGCACAATACATATCAATTTTCACTATAATTTAATGAATTTACGGGATTCTTACCACGATTTTAGATTTTTATTTCGCGCGTCCGATATTTGATGCTGTTGCAAGCACCATGATCGCGGACTAAAAATCGAAATAAAAATCGAAAATCGTGGTAAGAATCC
The DNA here is from genome assembly GCA_923062675.1 of Marasmarcha lunaedactyla. Classification (NCBI taxonomy): domain Eukaryota; kingdom Metazoa; phylum Arthropoda; class Insecta; order Lepidoptera; family Pterophoridae; genus Marasmarcha; species Marasmarcha lunaedactyla. The sequence goes on from OV281344.1 coordinate 8,213,664, forward strand.
CGTAAATTCATTAAACTTACAATTTAGGTTACAAAATAATTGATTACAGACCTATAGTTCCCTAAATTTAAAACAGACAACAAACAACAATTTTATTCTAATAACAAATATGCAAAATACAATATGTAAACTTTTTTTTCAATATCAAAATAAAAAAGCATGAATTCCAGAAAGTAAGAAATATACTTACACACAATTTATTTGAATTTATTTGAAATTTGAAAACACAATTCATTTTGAAACAATTTTAAAGACAAAAAAAAAATAAAGATTTACTATACTTATAATACTATTCTTTTGTCAGGATCAATTGCTACGATTGTTTTAATTTCTCTTTTAAATTGGGCCAATGAATTAGAAAATAGGTCAACGTTATAAAATGTATTGTTATACATTTTACAGGCTCGTCAAATAAAAATAATATTTGTTTTATTAAGTTTTGCTAAATAGTTATAAAAATTTATTAGTCACATTAATATTTAAACCTTCACTATAAATGGCACCAATAATTAAAATATTTAGTTTATCAAAGTCATGTAATAAATTACGCACACAGAAGTCCCATTTATATCATGCCCATATATATCAAACCCATAGATCCTGAGCGCAAACAGATCCCTTGGAAAACCGCAATCCAAAGTCCAATTAACCGAGCTACGGGACCTTGGCTGCCTACAATTGAAAAGTTAAAAAGCTAAATGACGTCATCCAGATTTGTTAAGCTGCTTTCACAACACAGGATGTAACGTTAGATTTATTATATCTAGCAAAAAAGTATAAAATATTAGATCATTTGAGAGCATAAAATGTTACATATTTTTTCATGGGGTACAGAAAAGGTATTCATGGAGAGTTTCATCCAGAAAATAAGTACTGTTGTTGAGACATGCTAGCAAAGTCACGGACAAAACCTAGACTTCTTAAAATCTATAGCATTTTATTTTCTCAATTCTATAGCATATAATCACACTGGAAAACTATGTAAATTTTTAATTTCTCTGATTTACTCAAATATTATTAATTGATGACAAATGTTCACTTAAACAAATGAGTAAATACATCAAAGTTCAGTCGATTTTTTGGCTTTTAACCTTTGAAGCACTTTATTATGCCTAACATAATGTCTTAAAATGATTATTCGGAAAATCGGCTGAAAACAATTCACAAACATTATGATGGCAGTAACCCTTCAGATCATTTTAAAGAATATATTCGTTTACTACACGTTGTATACAAAAGGATTGAATCAAAATCGAGTTGTGAATACGTTCACTTTATGTAGAGGATTAAACTTCGTGAATTTTGGAAGTAAAGTTTGTGAAAATTAGAGCAACTCCGTCTGATGTATGGGAATCCGAAGTTAACGCTTCGTGAGCTAAGCTAGAATAATATTTATACATGTATATAGATGGTGTAAGTGAGTGAGAAGATAGATCAAATAAAGAATCACTATTTGAATGTATCGCTTTTTCCGTCCCAATACAAGTTCAATAGCAGGAAAATAATGTTTTGTTTGCATAATTGCTACAGCCTCAATCATTAATATAATTTGTCGGCAACATTGACTAGGTTTGGATTTTCTTTGTACTAATTCATATTTGTGTATAATTTTATGCACAAAAATATTAACAGTTTTAAAAATAAATATTTCGGTAATGAAATGAAGAGCAAATATAAGATTCGATTATGACACAATAGAAAAGCGAATAGAATGTATAAAATTGATATTTAGCGTTCAAGAATTAGCATTATAATTATTTATACTTCTATACTCCCGACAGATAAGTGACACGCGAAATCCTACAAAACAACCAGTAATTTAAATATATTCATTAACTAGTAGACTCAATACACACAACAGTCGAGAAGAAATTCAAATGGCTTTGAATTCCCATCCATCATCATCAAAATGCCTTTACATTCTCCTAATGAATTTATAGCAATCTTAAGAATTTACAAGATTACGTTTGTATAAACCGTTTATACTGGTTCGCTCTTGTGCCAGATCTTGTTAACCCCTATTGAGCAAACTGAGGGTTTCAACGCCATTTTAATATTTGACTCATCAATTTTTATGCCTCATGGCTTAACACAGTATCTATAAACATGAAGCCATAAAAACAAGCATGAACAATAGCCTTTGATTTTTAACATCAACTAATTGGTCAAAGCATGGTGTAGTGGAATTAAATTCTTATTAGATGGTTCGACCAATAAACAACCGTTTATAACTCATCACTCGTTATCAGATATCTTAATATACTTCTTGATACTCTTATTTTTTAATTTTCAAAACCTCGAGTAAAGTAAAAAAACCGACGCAAAAAGACAATCAAAGAAAAACTTGTACAATATCATAAGACCAATGCCATATTTCTAAATGTTGACGAAAGCATCAGCATCTTTGGGTTAAAGTATTCGTTTCTTACCGAATGACAAATTGCCCTACAGACAAATTTAATGCTTTTCGATGGAATCGTCAAACGGAATCCCATGATTAATGAAATTTATAATTAATTATTATACGTGCGCCTTATTAATGATCGCAACTACGAGTATTTATTATTTTGAATAAAACAAATTTGTTTTGTTTCAGATTATGATGTTACTTCAGATAAGAAGTTCATTAATCTTGGATTTAATGTTCATTTTACCACTTCTCCGTGTATTGTTAACGTTTTTTTTATTTTTATTAGAACCCCAAAACAAAAGTATTTCTAACTATGTTTAAGTGAAAAGGTGCCTTTTCGATAAATCTTTGGGGACTGTGTAATAAAATCTACAATTTTGTTACTGAAATTTACTTGGTTGTAATGATTAAATGACCTGAATGGTTCAATTTTTTTTTAGGTAGCGCTTGTTGTGAAACTAGACATCGTAGGACTGTTATTGACGAAAAATAAAAGAATTTAGTGCCACATCCACATCAACACACTTATAAAACTCACACACAATTTGATACAAATATTTAATTAAAAACTTAATCAATTCAACTCACACAAATATCTTTACGTCGTAGCGTTTTCATTTTCTTCCGTAGCTACTACGATTTTCGTAGCACTTTCATTTTACTCATTTTTTTATTTTGTAAAATAAAAATCTCATTTTAGTCTTGCCGTTGTAGAAGTTTGCCAATTTATTTCTCAACGTTTGTTATACATAACACCTTGTTAAAGTGGAGATGCGTATCGCACGCGACATAGTCATGTGTTTAAAGGGTGCTAACGCGAGATCAAGCGATAGGGCGCTCGGCGATCGAAGAAATACAACTTTAGAAGATGAAAAGAAACGTTTGAAGTACTATTTGAGTTTGTGATATATTTTTTCCGTATTAATTTGCTATTTTTTGAAGTATATCCATTTATTTGTATTAGTTGATGTAATTTTTTATTTACAAAATTTTTTATAAAGTTTTTCAAGGTTTCTTAAATGATATTAAATAAATTTCTTACACTTAAGCTGTAGAAGTCAATTTCACAATCCCGAGTGTCCCATTTTATACAACTTTATAATGCAGCCAAACGTTTTGGATAAACGATAAGCTTTTTTGAAAAATTACAAAATAATGCATATCAAACAAAAAAAATCATATTTTCTGACTCATTTCTGAATCATATTTTATATTTCTGATGTTAGATATTATTTTCATATAAATAAATTGAATAAAATGTTCACGTTGATTACTTAGATCATACACCAGTTACTAATTGCACCAAACGAGTTGGCGCAAATAAATTGAAACGTGGAAGGAAAATACGAAGGAAACTTGAAACACAATGAGTAGAAACCACAGAACTGATATTATTAAAACATTGCTTGAAATTAACGCGTATTCTGAACAATAAAGCATTTTCGTATGAATTTAATTTGAAAAATGTTTTAATACATTCAAAATTCAAAAATACTTCTTAATTAATAAAGTTTTTTTCCTAATATAATATTAATATATCTTCCAGATTAATTTGTTTCACCAAATAAACAGCAATACTGCAGTATTCTCATGTTTATAAATAATTTTTTTAACTTTTATTTCATTTTGTATGTTGACGCAAAATACTTAATGGATCTGCGATTAATTTGCCCAATATTTTGGAGGATTTTACCGCCTTAGCCTTTTAAAAAATGTTATTTAATTCAACCTCAAAGATTGCGACAAGCTTAGATTTTTATCAAAGAACTTTTACAAAATAAATCACAATACATTATCGAAATCAAGTAAAATCGCGAAACAACAACAATGAACATTACTCATACGAAATGAAACAACTTCCATGTTAATTTTGTGAATGGATATTAAATTCATTTTACGACTCGTAAACATTGACAGTCAGCTTTTTTAAAGTATGACTTGCCCGGTCAACTTTGTGATTTCAACAAATAATTCGAAAATAAAATGTATAACCTAAAGGTACTAAAACCAAAATGTTTAAGGTTTTTTGTGAAAAAACGTAATGATCTGTATTGATAGATCAGTGATTTTGTTGGTGAGCGTTGGCTCACATTAAGCTTCATTAGATACAGCACAAAAAAAAAATGAAATTCAATAACTAAAACGCAAAGTGATGGAGAGATAGTGTGAGAGCCCACTAGTTTGTCAGAAATGCGTCATTCTTTGAATACTATTGTATAAAATGTTAATAAACATCACATTTTTTACCTCAACAAATACATGATACTATAAAAATCCAGTCAGAGGGAAAATGATAACAGAAAAGAGAGAATCTCCAGTCATGTGTGAATGGACACAAAGAATGTAAAAAATATAAGCAGAAACAATGTGGGTGGGTTCTGTATGTTGCAATTGTTGTAGAAACGCACATATATTAAAAGAATACTTATGAATCATTTTTCAGAACGGTAAAAAAGTCACCAGGTATAGTGAGTACCGTTCGAAGACGCGCCCCACTATATTTGTTCTTCGGTCGTATTCGACGAATAAACCAAAAATGTAGTAGGTTGTGATTTTGTGGATGACACAAACTAAATATAAGATTAGGTAGTAATGATAAACACAATTTTAATTATTTACTTCATTTATAGATACCTGGTTACTTACTCGTTATTTTATTTAAAAAATCAGAAAACTTCAAAAATGGAATACCGATTTTTCTGTTATCAATTTTTCTGCTCGTCTCAGCGAAACCAATATGACGGTTACTTCTATTTTCCCAACTTTACGATGCACGCATTCAACTATAAAAATCGACTTCAGTACAATAAACAAAAACATAAAACGGTAAAAAAATGTAACGTCTTTTAGTTTCAACACAATTTCAAAATGGATTTTGCTCCGCAAATTTTTCGATCGCCTTTTGTATATAGTATTTGTGTCAATTATAAATTGATAGGTCTCTTTTTTAATAGATATGTAAATACCTTATTATAACTATTATTTTATTAAAACAGTTATTTATAAAAAATATACCGTATTTAAAAGATATTTAAGTACAAATAAAAAAAGGTTCGATACTCAAATCACCTTTCATTAAGTTTGTTTAAAAATTAACCAACCTTTCTAGAAAATTTGTTATTTTTAAGGAAAAGTAAAGTTCAGGTTTACTACGTGAATTTAATTTTCTTTAACGACCTTTGATGACCGAGTGGTGCAGTGGTAAGCAGCCCTGCCTTATACGCCGAAGGTCCCGGCTCGAGTCCTGGACGGGGCAAGCATTTGTGTGATGAACACAGATGTTTATTCTCGGGGCATGGTTGTTTGTATTTAAATATGTATGTTTATTTTGAGTGCCCCCCCAGTTCTCTGTATGGTCATCCATAACAAAAGCCCTGCTTACTGTGTTTTGTAGGGGTTTTATTTAAAAAATATATGTAATAGGTCTTTACCTATGAAACTGCCGTTTTGCCGTACTGGCCATTTCAAATGAAAATATTTTTTTTTGACTGATAATTCTAATTTCAAATTAATTTTATTTGACAAACATGGAATTCTTTTTCTTAAATCGTCATTTGTTTAATAGTTAGTGTTTTGTTTTCAACGCATTCGAACATTTTTCGTCATCATGGATAAGTTAAAAATTCGAGTAATTATGGAGTATGAGTACCGTCGTGGCAGCAAAGCGGCACAAGCGGCACGCAACATCAACGACGTTTACGGAGCGAACACTACAAACGAACGCACCACCCGTTATTGGTTTACCCGCTTCCGTTCTGGAAATTTTGACCTGAAAAATGAACCCCGTGGTCGTCCGAAAACTTTGGTCGACAATGACGAATTAAAGGCAATTGTGGAAGCTGATGAAACTCAATCCACGGCTGAATTAGCAGCAGCTTTCGACGTTAGCATCAAAACAATATTGGACCATTTGCGTCAAATTGGCAAGGTAAAAAAGCTTGACAAATGGGTACCCCACGAACTCAATGACCGCCAGCGCGAAGTACGCGTGGAGACGTGCCTTGCACTGCTCAGCAGGCATACAAATGAAGGAATTCTGAACCGCATTGTTACTTGTGACGAGAAATGGGTCCTGTTTGACAATCGTAAGCGCTCAGCAAGTTGGTTGGACCCTGGTTCAGCACCCAAACAATACCCTAAACGAAAACTTACCCCTAGAAAATTACGCTTCATTTATTTCGTGAAAAACGGCAATTTCATAGGTAAAGACATTATTACAAATTGTTTTATAAGGTGGCATAATAATACCACTAAGCGAACTAAATAATGTCCAATACAATATTAAACTATCGTGTTCGGTCTTTGTGTACCTTTAAGAGTTTGCGAAATACCTACTTAACATTTTTCAAGGACAAGAATAGTCGCAAAATGGAATTTACCCTGTCATAAGTTTTCTTAATAATTTTTATACGAAATGCTTTGAAGATACGATCACCCTGAAGTTAGTAAGCGATTTTTGCTGGAAAATAACTGAACTAGAAAGTTACGCACCTACTTAATAATGATTGACAAACGCGCTACTTTAGAGAGCGTCGGTGACGCTGATTTTCGATCTTGAGGTCCAGGGTTAAATACCGGTGCCTGCCAAATTTACCAATGGCTTATTACAACTTAAGTACATAAAGCGGACTGCTATAACGGTGAAGGAAAATATCGTGAGGAAATCCACATACTTAAGTAATTATTTCGAAAATATTTGTCGAGTCTGCCAACCCACATGGGTAAGCGCGGTGGGCTATAAATTGCCTTAGACCACCGCTTAGTTGGGTGAGGCTGATGAAATGAAATGAAATATTTATTTCTCAAAATAGACAATTACTTGTTCTTATTGACGTCAAATAAAACATGACTCTACCACCAGTTCGGAAAAACCTTCGTGAAGAAAAACTGGCAAAAACCTTCACGGGTATATTTTTTTTAAAATAAATTTATAGTCTCTTTATGTCTATATAAAATTATTCTTATCTGCATCTGTTAGCTTAGCTAGTCGCCCTCCCTCCAAGTATCCAAACGACGAACACCCTCAAGTGGCACCCCTTCACGAGTTAACGTGGGATCCAGCCATCCTTGTCCTTGCATTGTGATAATGAAGGCTGTCATCATTGATGATTAATTAATTAACGTCACTTGAAATTATTCATGTTTATATGTAACATTTTGTGAAACTAAAAGTTTCATCAGCACTAAAATATATTTTACATCAATGCAAGCCCGCTTATTCTATTTGAATAAACTGAATTTATTAATCATTATATTTTTTGATTTGCGAAAATTGGGCTTAGGTTAAAAACTTAGCATCAATTCTGACTGGTATTATAAAAGCGAAAAAGAAAAGACGTGACAGTAATGACGACATTCTCGAGGACCTTAAGTCCCAGAGCTTCCCGGCTGAAGCAGTGCACAAGATGCACTCTAACCGCGGTAGGCGTTTTCCACTCGCCCTTGTCATCCTATCCAACACTCATAACTCGAGGAAGATATTCAGAGAGGCTAGCATGATCTGCCGACTCTCGAACATCTCCGTCAAGCGTCCCAACCGTCTTGGGTACCCTGGGCAATGCCACCGTTGCCAGCTTTACGGCCACGCAGCGGGTAATTGCTCATCCCCTCCCAGGTGCGTAAAGTGCTTAGATCCACACATTACGAAGGAGTGCACTCGCACTTCCGACTCCACTTCCCCCCCTGCATGTGTGCTGTATGGCAGTCCGGCCATACAGAAAACTACGGGGGTTAACCGCGTGCTCCACGCTCTTCCGTTAAGAGGGCCGCGCGGAAGCAAAGCCCGTGCAGCCGACGCCTACTCCGGCTCTTTCCTGGAGACAGCGTCCAGCCGCTCCTGTACCACCTTCCCGTCCTATCCCAGCTCCCGTAGCTCCCGTAGGCCCGCGTACCGCTTCGTCGTCTTCGCCTCAGTCATCGTTGGCTGAAGACATGAAGACCGTATTCGACGTCATCCAAAACGTCGACATTGACGAAATCGCCGTACACACGGCGCACACGTCGCGCAAACTGCGATCCGCCCGCTTTCCTCAAGAGCGTCTATTCGCGCTAGCCGAGCATCACTCGCTACTTAGTTCTTTGTAAATTCTATTCGTATAAATTCGTTAAATAGTAAATATAATGTCTACACCCGCAAATCCCGCGTCCTGTCATATCAAACCCAAGGGCTTAGCCCTAGTTTCTTTTAACGTTCGCAGCCTTAGCACTAACCTCCCTGAGCTAAAACTGTTCCTTCAGAACAACGAGCCAGACATATTGCTTCTCCAAGAGACGTGGCTCACTCCAAACCTCACCAGGGAATTCGCTATTCCCAAATACGCGTTCACTCGTAACGATAGGCCCAACCCCGACGGTTAGGGCGGCACAGCTATTTACTACAAAAGAGGTTTCCATTGCGCTCCTATCCCTACCCCTCCTCTCCTCAACATGGAAGCCACTGTGTGAAGATTGGCTATGACTGGCCATCCGACCGTCATCATAGCTTCAATCAACATACTTAGTGGCACCAGACCTATCCGAAGTGACTTCGAGGCCATTCTCGCCCTCGGCCATTCAGTTATTATGTTCGGAGATTTTAACTCCAAACATACTGACTGGACGTGCCTATCGACTAACACCAGCGGTATCGCTCTCCTTAACATCACTGAGCAACTCGACTTAGACGTCATCTCTCCCGTCACTCCCACTCACTATCCCGACAACCCAAACCGCTCTCCTGATATCCTCGATTTTGCGATCGTCAAACGAATCAACCTCGATCTCAAGTCTATCGAAGTGCTCGATGACCAAGGATCTGATCACCACCCCGTCTCCCTCGTGCTAGGACCACCTAACGATAACGTCACCTCTCTTAAGACCTGTACCAACTGGAAAGGTTTTAAAAATACGTTAGTTTCAGCCTGAGAGGCCCCGAACTCTCCACTCCCGATCTCGCCCGACCAATTAGATAGCCCGGATAAAATAGACTCCGAAGTCGATTCGCTCACTGATGCTATCAACTCAGCCATCAGTGGCAACAAAAAGGTTGCTAAGCAAGGCAAACCCACGCTTCCCTAAGCTGTTAGCAATCTTATTAAAGCTAGGAACGCGGCTCTCCGGAGAGCCAAGAAATACCCCACACCCGCCTATAGAACAGCTGCGAATCAGCTACAACGTAAAGTTAGGTCTTGCCTCGCGGAACTCCGAGACGCTCAGATGAACGATCTCATGGAGAATATTTCTCCGTCCCACCAAGCGTACTATAGTTTGGCCCGAGCCTTACGCGTAGACACCGCCTCTCACGTTCCTCCTCTCACTCGTCCCGATGGCACTACTGCCTTCGAAATCGAAGAGAAAGCTGAATGCTTCGCTGACAGCATTGCTGCACAATGCTCGCCCAGCACGCGACCTGCGGATCCCTCTCACATCCAGGCGGTGAAGAACGAAGCCCTTCGCAGAGACTCTCTCCCCATCACCGCAGACCCCGTCACAGTCTCTAATGACAAAATCTCGCTTCTCATTAGAAGTCAAAAAGTCTCGAATGCGGAACCATCTGCTTCCAATGGATGGCGATCCTCTCATTATTCCCCATCAGTTCGGCTTTCGCGCTAAGCACTCCTGCCCACAGCACGTCCATCGAATCATCGAGTACATACTTGACGGCTTCTATCCGCTTCGTTATAAAACAGTCGCGGTTTTCTTTGACGTAGCCAAGGCTTTCGATAAAGTCTGGCACAGCGGTCTCGTTTATAAACTCTACAAATAAGCTTACCGGATCGCCTAGTCAGGTTAATCACGTCGTTTCTCAAAGACCATACGTTTCGATTTAAACATGAGGGCACGCTTTCCGCGCCTCGTCAAATAAAGTCTGGAGTCCCTCAAAGCTCAGTCCTCGCCCCTCTGTTGTACACCGTGTACACCAACGACATTCCCATAAGCGAAAGGCGTCAAACTTGCCCTCTTTGCCGACGACACCGACTCTACACCAGAGGTCACAGTGTCCCGCAGCTTGTAACCAGACTCCAAAAGGCCGTAAACGCCCTCGGTGTATGGTTTCAAAAATGGCGCATCGATGTGAATCCAGACAAGAGTTCTGCGATTCGCTTCGACCCCAAACGCCGTCATCCCGCTGGCGACCTCCACGTTCGAATGTTAGGCATTCCCATTCCCTGGAAGCACAGTATTAAATACTTAGGCGTCACCTTAGATTCAACGCTTTCTTTCAAGCCACATGTTGATAGAGTTTCGAAACTCGCCCGTCACTACTTAGGCCGCCTAAATAGCATGTTAGATAGAAAAACTAAAATGTCTTTCAGAAACAAACGTACACTTTACAAGGTCTGCGTTGGACCCGTCATGACATATGCCTCGCCAATCTTTGCCCACGCCAAACCCTCCGTCCTGCACAAACTGCAGGTAGTTCAAAATGTCTTTTGCCGCAGGGCCACAAACGCACCGTGGTACGTGCGTAACGCGGACTTGCACAGAGATCTTGAACTGCCTACAGTACAACAACACCTCAAAACACTCTCTGAAGCGTTCTTCAAACGCTCCGAAACCCATCCCAATCCTCTAGTTCGAGATTCAGTCTCATATACTACTCCTGTCTTAGATTCGAAGTTCAAAATTGCTAGGCAAGCGTACTCTTCCACCAGACTGACATTGGATCTTGAAGCCCTTCTGGCCGCAAATTCATATTGTAATCTTAACTCGAATTAATTGAACTTCTTTAATGTTTATTTTATTTTATTTTAAATTTCTATTTTCATGTTGAGCACCTTCAGTGCTATGTAAATCCCAGCGGGTGACCCCTTCTGGGCCCCGCTAGCGCGGCCTCTTTCTCCAATCGCCCGTCATCCAGATGAAGGCTGTGTGGCAAAAAAATGCACGAGTCATTCAGGGGGTTTTTTAGTGGGTATAGACTCTGGTAGGCTCGGAGTGACGAGTCCCACATAACTCCGATCGCGCGCGCGGAGTATGCGTAAGAGCATTTTTTTAATTCCTCCTGCCCTCTCCGTGGAGGGGAACAAAAAAAAAATAAGTGACAGAAGCCCCGGGAAAATTCAAATTTTTGTACAAAAACATACGTATTGAATATTCTGGTACATCAATAACAATGTAATCTGTTTGATGATACGTGATTTTTTGATTAAGTGATTCTAAAAGACGTATCGTATTTGTTTTATTGTGCCATTAAATACTCACAACGAGAAAGTTTATATTGTAAAAGACAGGTTATAAAATATATCGCAAAAGATCTTTAATATAATTGGCATTATTGTTTGTGACGAGAATTATGATTACTTTTTTATTTTAGAATCTTGTGGACCATTAAGTACATCAATAACACATGATTAACTCTGGGCAAAACAATGTTCAACTCTCGATCAAATATGTACTAAAAGTTTTCTAAATATTACACTTTTGTGAATTGAAACTTATATCTGACTTTCATCGTGTACAACATTATGGGATTTTGTTATTGTGTTAATTGAAACCTTTCAATAAAAGCATTATTTATTAATTACACGCACGTTAATGACACGCACTTTATTTTTTCTTTTGGTTTATTGAAAAGATAACTGATATAAATTAATACTAAATATCAAAGGTTACACTCATCTAGAATCCGTTAAACAGGCCTTGGTTTCAAATCAGCCACTGGTACGAAGTCGGGTCAAAATTACCCATGTTATTTTGTTATAGGTAGTTTGGCGATTAGTTGTTTGACGTCGCCTACCTTCTCAGCAGCTGCAATGCATACACCGCGAGATATACGCAAGCAACTGCCAAAAGGGTAAATATGACTCGACTTTATGCACATTGTCACAATTTGGTACCCATACCAGGCTGATGTACTTGCACCTGCTAAATACCTACCGGCCGTAGATTGGCGTATCGCGTTCCTGTTTAAGTTCATTTTTGCGTGCAGTCGTCAGCGTGGGGAAAGAGTACGCATAGTTAAAAATGTGTGTACGTAGTTATATAGCTGTTATGAAGTAACATTAGTAGTCTGTGCCCATACTGCAATCTTAGAATATACATATAGGAAACAAGTTGATTGGAATTTAGTTTGTCTTTTTAAGAAAACAAAATATTAGTGACACTAAAAACAAAAACTTTTTACTTTGTGACTTCAACTGAAATTAAATATTTTGTTGGTTTTTCAAGGGTTTACAAACACTTCACTAAATTCATCATGACACACGTAGTTTTTTTTAACATAGTCATTCAAGTCCAAATCACAATACAAGTCCATTAAAACGCATTTTTGTTAAAATTGTCTTGAAACAATAGAGATACCATAACTTTAAAACTTTGACCCACATTTCAGTTGCTGTTACAGTTTTCTACTTGACACACGCTGGGTTAAACACTAAGATTAAGGTGCAAGAGAAATAACATTTTGCTCACTTAATACTTACATTTAATAATAGAAAGTTGCGATTTGCATTCTACCGGAAGGAAGGCCCACGCCTCTTATTAACAACTGCCGCGCCCCCACCTCGCCTGCTTTTGATAAAGGGTAGTTCCCTTTGTGCTATTTTTTGTATTTTATTTATTGTTCATCATTTTATATAGGATGAAAATGAAAACTGAGTTTCGTTAAATGTGGCATAAACTGTCTTTTGTATGTGAAACGCGATTGTGTAAGAAGCCAGAAGCTTTATGATGCATTTTATTTCCATTAATTTTTTTTTAGTATTTTCGAAGCCGACAACTGAATGTGTCCACTTGAAGTGTCCACTTGAAGTGTCATCCGTTCATATAGACAACGTTTGCCGTAGGTGTTCGTAAGTTTAAGTTGAATTTTGTAGGAATAATTAGAAGGGAATTGCCTTTTTTACTTCAATTTCACAAGCTCTTGTTTTTGTACCAGGGGTTTAAGGAAGGGAAAAGCTAATCTTGAAAGGATATAGTTATTGCAGCAGTTAAGATAAGAAAAATTGTGGTACCACCCAGGCAAGATCCTACAAAAATTACTGTTCACTTATTTTCTTAATTATTCCGCTTTTTATTAATAAAAACATAAGTTAATAAATATATTGAAATCAAATCATGGGTAATTTTCCAAAAACATGGGTATGTTTTATGTTTGTTCATGTCGAGTTTTGATAATGTTGTATTTTAATTCTATCGCTCAACATTGATGGCTGTACCCTACCTTTAATTTTCTATTTACACAAACTTAATTTAATACGGTTTGTGTTTATTTCACACATTTTTACTACGTCCTAGTTAAATTGTATACCTACTAATTTGTACAACTAACACTTTGGAAAAAGAGCGCCCAGAGGATAATTCTGCACCGGGTTTTTTTTCGGCTTAAACATGACTAGTCCCGACATTAATAAAATGATAATATGTATTCTCAAGAATTGATAAAAGCATTGATAATTATTTTATAACACTTCTTTATTTTGATTAACCTTTATTAAATATTAATCATTCAGTGAAAGTTTTAGTTTACAGATAAGTAGGGTTACAATAAATACACAGTTTGCAGCTACATTATATCACTATAATTAAAGATTTTGCCTTATTAAGTCAGCATAGGGACCTAATAGACGAGAGGTACTGACTTGAAGACAGCGTTTATCTTGGTATTGCATATTTTGCTGTTTTTTTTTTTTTGATAAAAATGTTAAAGAACCACGTCTGTGGTCTTTCTCAATTTCGGTCTTTCCATCGTAGTGACAAAAACTTTGTGGGGCTCAACTTCGTGGATGGTACTCTACGTCGTATTAACGGGGGAAGACCCTTTCAATGAAAAACTCTATGATTAGATAATATTTTTATATAACTATTTGATATTTTTGTAATAGCTAGTAAAACATGGTCAGACAGCTCAGCGGGTCGGAATGTGTCAACTTCATTTCATATACACATAGTTGGCACGTTCTGTTCGAGCCTCAAAAATTTAAATTTTATTTATCTTAAAAAAATTATCAACTGGTTTTGTTGAATCATCCCGACATTCCGCTTCGCTCTTAAGACTTAACCATCACGGTACTCACTACGTGTATACGCAACACTGATCATTTCATTCAATAAACGTATCTAAAATAAAAATATTTTACAAACTAGACACCACCCATTTTTAGGTTTATAGCGTAGCTAACTAATTATGTAATTTCGAGTTGGATTTAAACCGTTGCTTTTATAGTCCGATTGAAATGGCTCAAATAAGTGAGTCAGTACATTGCTGTTATTTCATTCGAATTTTAGCTGTTGGCATAATTGTGTTTAAATTTTATTTGAAGCTAGGTTTCCAGCGGTATTCGAGGTTTGAAGAGTAATTATTGGTTAGATCATGTACAATTGTAGTTATTGAACTTAAATGTTATAATCACACTAACATCTTAATAATTTATAAAAGGCAGAATACACTCTTTACTTAGAGATATTTTTTTACCTGGCGCACGTGGCATCTTTGATAGGCGTATAGTGACCGGAATGCAATTCAGCCTTTGAAAATGCAAACTATAAGTTTAAGTAAAAAATAAAAAATAATAAATTCTTGCAAAGCATGTGCAGCCCAAGTTAGGAAGCAGAAATTTTCAATATCGTTTTTTTTCACTTAAACTAGCTATTAGCAATTCACTTATTGTAAGTGATATCGTGGGTATTGTTTCATAATACATTTACCGTTATGATAGGTTAGTGCTGGAATTTCCATTCCTTCTGTAATTACAGCATCAGATTGCATTGCCATCCAATGTATGCTTCTTTTTGAGCTAACAAATGCATTAGTTATATGCTATTAGATTAGTTAGATTTATTAGATATAAGATATATCTTGTAAATCGTTTGATAAAAATATGATTTTTACTCTTCATGCGCAATTGCGCTAATGGAGTTAAAGATTATTATAATAATAAAGTGAAATTTAATTTGACAAAGAAAAGTTTGACTATGTTACTTAATCAAACAAAACCGACAGACTAGAGGAATACAATCTGAAATAGCAGATAAGTATATTTTCCTCCTATAAGAATTAACCTATTTTTGGTCATGGTCATAAGCAATTCAGGTTCAAACTTCTTCTTCATAACTGTCACATTACCGCACTGTGCAGCCATAAGTTATTGTGCGACTTCACGTCCAAAGTTTATCGGTCAATGGTTTCTTAGTGTTTGTCAAACAATCACGAGAAGTGTCACTATAACAATAAAGGGGACAACTATAGTCTCTTAAGAGAATCAATCATTTCTTTGGATAATCCAATAAAAATAGTTATACTAAAAAAGGCTACAAATTGTTGATACACCACAGAATAAAAGAAAATAATATCTAAAGAAATTAATCTCTATTGGCTATCACACGCTTCATACTTGCACGTTACATACCCTTAAACCTATCTCCCATGCTTACAAGAAAAATCAACACTCATTCAAAAAAAGAACTTTTTTTTGGAGGAAATAAAAATATATTACAAGGAGTCTCAACGTCTACTGCATCAAATTACTATTCTATTCAGCTCTGAAATGAGACATAAAACCTCTGCAGTGTAAGACTCTTTTTTCCGCCAGGATTTAATGCTGGCTGAAAACGCCGGGTACATTTTAAGTTAAACAATAGAATGTAATTCGGAGGTGTATTGGCCCAGGTGATTTAGCATGCGATTAAACCTGGGGGTATGAGATGGGAGTTCGCGGTAGCTTAGAAGGCTTTTTCTTTTATTGGCGAAAGATGTTTAGTTTCAGTTTAAGGGAAAATATAAATGAATAACACTTTAAATATAATATATCAATAATTTTCTAATAATATTTTTTAATAAAAATTCCAAATAGCTAATTATAAATAGGAAACGTTTACAGTGCATTCTTAAAATATTATTTTCCAGTAGGGAAAAGCAAATTAAAGTTAAATCAATCAGTGCAGAGCGAATTGGGTCAGGCAACTAGGAGCTCTAAATCCTTTTCTTGAAGAATTAACTATTTGAAGGCATTCGATAATGGATTTAACTTAAATATTTGTTTAAGAAAACAATTTAATTATTATATAGAGGTGCAATTATAAATAAATTTAAGTTAAACTTATATAATAACTAAACACTCACGGAAATTGTCTTCGTCTATTTTGGTTTAAAACCAAAAAATCCCACTTAATTTTAATGACGGTGCTCAATTATAGCAACTTTAGTTTTTACAAAATGTTATAAATGAAATCACAAAAATTTGAAACATTATATTCAAGTGGGAACTGAAACCTTTATAGACTTAGTACTTTAGCTAACTCGAGTCAAAATATTGCTGTTGGTCTCTATCAGTCTAATACAAATTTACAGTTATGAAGGGACATTTTAACTGACTAACCAGCCAACTCCGAAATAAATCGTCAACACATTTCATACTGATTGCCATCAAACCGCTCCTCTCCTCGCCATGCATCAAGCCGCAGTAAGGTGAGCCGGCAAAAACCGCAAGTCCGACCATAAACTTTGATTAGATTTTGTAACACGCCACGCCGCAGCGCGCCACGCCGCCGTACATTAGAATGCGTGAATTGCGACCTTCTGTAATTGAATTTTCTACATCATTGCTCCTTACCCGTCAGTCTTGAGATTCTGCATTTAGACAAGATATTTTTTTTCTTAAATTAATACATACCTGAGATTGCGAGGCGTCTGATTAACTTTTTGTAGCGAGATCGCCGTATCAGCTTGCTGTGTGTAGACATCGCTGCAATGAGACTAGGGTTTGGATTGAATCAAGTGATTTCATTTTGGAGCTGAGATTGAAATTGAGGATAAGATTGTATGCACGATTTAATAAAGGAAAAACTGAACAACTGTTTTTTTATTTACACATTTGTTTATTTTGAAAACAAGTATATTTACAAATTATCAATTGGAAAAAGAAAAACAAGGTAAGATAAAATAATTAAAGATTGAATACTACGGCTTAATTACTTGGTACATAGAGCAAAGTGGCCAGAAGGCTGGTAGAATTGTCGCTAACTATGAACATTGGGAAAATAAGTTCCAGACTTTACTCAAGTTGTATTTGTATATGTAAATATTGTATTTATTAAATGAATATTTTTCCTGTGGCAGTTCCTGTCTATTTTTTAAAATTTTCTTTTAAGTTTTAGGAAAAAATTTGTTAAGAATGCATTGTACATCTTAGATAAACGATATCCAGGCCAATAGGCCTGGACGCTATTTAAGGTCGGGAGGTTGTTTGCTTACGTTACGAATGATTGCCACTTTCGTGAAAAAAAATAAAATCCTCTATTATCAAAAGCAATTTAAAAAAAAGGCTTAACTGCTTTTAAGCATTTTACACAATAAATCGAACAACAACCAATGCTCATAAAATAAACCAAATTTTTTCATAAACCTACACAAAATAATTCCCAAAATAAAAACCTCAAAAAGCCATAACTCACCTCTAGTTTAGCATTCCAAGCCGACTCTAACCGTAATAAATACTCGATAAAATATATAAATATGGCCATAAAAAATAGTTGTGAGTACACATCACGTCGTCCGCTAAATAAATACACGTCCTGTATACGCCAAATAAATAAGCGAAAAAGAAATGGCTCCACCTGTATGTAATATAAAGTAATTTTTATATATTTTCTAGGGTTCCCGTATGTGGTTTATGAGTTATGGCCCGTACGAAGTCTCCATACAAATGGATATTTTTGGACGTTACGCTTTTGGTTTTTAAGTCACATATATATGGTTTGCTTTGGAAATTACAGTAATTAATGGTTCTAATAACAGAGCAACTAGTGGTACATTTATAGATTTCTAAATGTGCCTTGATTTTAAATTCAGTTTAAAACATTTCAAGGTCAGTAGTAAGTCTGTGTTTCACCGATTTTTTTAATAGTAAAATACAATATTTAAAATTAATTATTCATTGAAGTAGTCTTAACCCTCAGACAGACACTTAGCAATGAATCATCTATGGCCTATAAATTAGACCAACGTCAATCACGTAAATGGAATGTACTTCCGTTTTATTAGACATAGCCTACTTTTTAACAGACAGACCGACGTTAAGAATATTTTTAAATATTCGTTACTTTAATATTCGCTACTTAACGTAATAATATAGTTGCTTTAAACACGGCTGTGCAATAATAACTTTAAAAAAGTAAAATAATTCAAAGACCAAGCAAAAAAATGGAACCTATTACATTGTATACAATAAAAAATACCTATATTAACAATTCGCAACTTTCAACAGAAGTGTAAATTGCGCAGAACGAGGCCAGTCTACCAATTAAATCATAACTTTTGACTAAAATACGACCAATTACCAGGAGTTCGCTATAAAAGTAGGCTTTCCATTTTCTTTCAAGTCATGTTTAAAATTACTGTAGGATGAATCGGCGAAAAGTGCCGGCGTAAATAAAAAACAAAAAATGGTTCGTGGGCACAAGTTTTTATTTGAATTTTATGATTATAAACCTTCTTTTGATTAACTTTTTGTATGTTACGTATGTATGTAGATTTTTGTGACTTTTTTGTGTCGGTAGTATTTCCGTGACTATAAAAAAAAAACACTTTCATTTAACACGTTTGAATCCGATTCTTTAAAAACGGGTGCATGTTATTTAATATCTGTCATTTGACTCTTTTTTTTTCGAAAACTCGCGTTTTATTGCACTGATTGTAGCTGTTTTGTAATTTAAGAAACAAATATTTTCATCTGCGTTTTGCCATTTCTTTTTTGCTATTCAACTGACAGTTAAAAGAGAATGGAATTATGTCAAATACCGATCAAAACCACTAATGTAAGTCGCGAGCCACTGCCTTTTTAGCAACAGTGAAATTGGCGCGCGGTTGCTTGTGTCCGGTATTGGCCAGTTCATGCGGGTTTTCGTGTATTTTACTGGCTTTTTGCAGCAAAAAGTGATCAGTCGCGAATACTGCTACAGGACACTTTTGCCCCTAAAAAATGTATGGCAATGTCGTTGACATCCAGTCGTGATGTGCCGAGGCTTACATTTTTATATGGTTACATTATTATGTGCCTATCTTGACATTAATAGGGCATAGAGCTTGAATGTTTAACTACATTATAATAATAATAAAACCCACAGAAAAACTATACCAAAACCTTAAGTAATACAGAAACAACTACGACTCACGAATTTAAAGGCCACTCATACGAGGATGTGAAGTTAATATGGCCAATAAGCTTAATTTATAACCTTACCAATATATTAAATGTAACAGCTTGTATATTTCGCAGTTAGTAAATCAACTACTATACCATTTGTTTATTATTTTACAAACACACACAAGTTACCCCATTGTCATTCATTTCATTCCGATTTTTTTATAAATTTCTATTTAGGTTTATGTTCTTTTAAGCTGAAGTTTCGTTTGTTAAATCATTACAAATATGACTTATTATTGGAAATAGGATTACACGCATGATTATTTAAATATAATTAAAACTTACTTAAACTTTCGAAAATTTCAAACTACGCTAAACTAAACTGATATTTTATTATAAAAAATTATAGGAATATAACCAAAAATTAAAACTGAAGGATAATCAAATAGTGAGTTACTGATGTGACCAGTTTGCAATCGATATTTACAAATCATTTGCAAAAAATTTAAGATAAGCTCTTATTTATTTTATTTTCATTTATTTTTTATGGCATCAAACAGTCATACAATGAAAAAAAAAATTTTACAAAACGTATTTCATTATAAGAAGACAACTAGTGCCCAGTTTTTTCTTAAATTTATCAAGAGAATTACAAAAAAGGTTAATATCAAAGAATTCCTTATTGTAGTTAGTGACACAACGATAAAAAAAGTTATTACGCTTGTAATTTTTACGAAGCTTTGGGGGTACTAATATGTTAAGGCAACGTGAGGAGCGAACTGGAATGCGAGCTTGAGATATAAAATTTATTTTTGTCAGTATTTGTATGTGGGGAGTCTATGTGGTTATTTAGTATTTTAAACAGAAAAGGAGTATCAAATCGTGTTTGACGATATTGCAACGAAAGGAGTTTGTATTTGTTAAGTGAGTCTAGGTACGATATATTTGTATTATGATTACGGAGGTTAAGTATTTTTATGAATTTTCGATGGACCTTTCAATCCTATTTATGTGATGCTTATCCTTTATAAAAACATCCACACAGCCAGCTGGGTTACATTCACATACATGTATGTTAGATTAACGTAATCTATTCAGTTATGTTAGCCATAAAAGATGAGATATCACTAAATGCTAAGAGTTCATTAAAGTGGTGGCCAGAAAATTCCCAGTTCGCACAGTAATTTTTCATGACAGGATAAGAATCACCAACTTACAGAAGTTTTCAACAACTCGACATAGGTATACAGAGCTAGCAACAAGAGAAATGTCCTTTTCGAATGTAATTTTATTAATATGCTAAGCGGCGTTACTCGCGCGGAAACATTTGGAGATGAAAAATTCTTCTTTTCATGTTATTTTTAGGCGAATGGGATATTTGGTGTAGAAATAGATGAAAGTAAAATCTATAATTTTCATTTTCGTACCAATTTTTTAAATTAATTTTGTGTTAGGTTAAAAAACAAAAAAAAAATGAAGAAGTAACAAATTTATAATAATCTGATACTATCGAGGAGTTGTCTAAAAATGTTAAAAAATAAATCAATAAAATATCCTTGTATCCTTTATTTGCAAAAAAAAAATTAACTCAAAGAGAAACTAAAGGCTTAAGTCCATAGTGTTTGAGCCGTCGGCCGATGATGTTTCAGCATATAATACCGTCATGATTATTTTTAATAGATTGACTATATAGTCATAAACCATATTTAAAAGGTTATTGAACTAACTTTTTTGTTTTTGGTATTTAAATTAAATAATGAAGTCAAAGGAAATCTTACGTACAACACTAGAGTCACGTGTCCAAAATCTTAATAAGAATATAGAAAGAAGACACATTTATACATAAGACTAACCTAAAGGCTTTTAAAGGAAGAGGTCTGTACCCGCGACAAGTCGAGGAGGTCTCAAAATGCGAGAAACTGACGCTACTGAGCCACATTATCTCTCGACCCGCAGCGTAATAATTTTTTGATTTTATTTATTTAGTTTTAAATGTATTCTTTACGTTTACTTTACTGTTTATGAAACATACTTTACTTTGTCTTTAGAATAGGCCACCAGCAAAACTTCTTTTGCATTGAATCGGTAACCCCAACGTTGCGCAGCTATTGTATGGACACTCCTCACGTTTCGTTTCTTATTAATTGAGATAATTTTATTGGAAAATATTTTAGTTCTGATACTTTTTTTAATAATCATTTACATAAATGATACGAATTATCGTGCATTCCATTCGTCCATTAAGTGCTGAAACATAAAGCTTACTGACGGCCTAAAATGGACTTAACTCTTTCCCCCTAATATTAACTATTGCTTTTCATACAACTAAAGTGGTATAAAAACGAATAAATGAATTTAATTATAATCATTCATTTACACGCTACACGAAATTCCTTATGAAATAAGTAATACCTTTCACATACAAGCATATCTTATTTCTCATTGTAATCTTTTTTTTTCTGTAGCTATACATTTATGTTGTACATTAACAAAGATTTTAAAATATTTATTTTATAGATTCTGATACTTAGAATACTAAAATAGACAAGAACTACTAAATTTGTTCATCAATTTTGTTTTTGTCGTAATTGGCAATTACATGATTTCTTAGGTATTTTCCTGTTACGTATACTAGGAGCATGTCACCTGAGATAAACTTATTAAATACATAATACTTTTACTTGGCGTTCCTCCCAAAAATCAATTCGTAAATTATAACGATGAACGTTGTTTAAAAGTTCATTCAACTTTTAATGTTTATAACAAGTTAAGAATTGTTTACGTAGGGCATAGTAAAATATAATTTAAAAAAAATTTATTTAAACAGTTCTGCTTGCAAGATTATATTTTGAGAAATCCGAGTAGTTTAAATGTGCTATTTTACTGTACGGGAATTAATTGGGAAAGCGCAATGCAGATCTGTGCCGTGCGGACATTCTCAGGTGACAAAGATGTTTTTGAAAGTACACATTTTAAGCTACCTACTTTTTATTATAATTTCAAACAGTTTCTGTATGCAAAATTAATATTTTTATTATTAAATTCCTTGGTAGAAATAGTCACATTTTCTAGTATATTATTCCTTTTCTTACTATAAAGAAACGACACTAAAGAACGCTTAAAATATCTAGGTTTGGGTTAAGGTCCTATGCTCCATGGACTAGGCCTAAGATGTCTTAGGCCTAGTCTAAAGGATGTCTTTTATCATTCAAGACCAACTCGAACATTAAAATTTATTGGACTGTCTCCAGGAAAGATAAAGCATTCCCTTAACCCCTTGTCGTTCAGAGTAATAAGATTGGCTATTGCGGTAGCTGCTTAGACGGGGAATCAAGCAGCAACGGACAACATTGTGTGCTGGGGCTAGAATCGGATGGCGAGATACTGTGATCTCTATTGATGTGACTTCTACCACGAATCCTTTTAATTTATCAGGTTGTTTTTTTTTTAAATATACAAGAATTATTTAAACTTCTAGTAATTACAGATCCAACTTGATTTTTTGACCTCGTGATTGCGTGTACCCGTATTAAAGCCAGCACTCAACCACTACAAAACCGACACTCATTTACACATCTTTACTTCATCCCGTTTATTTATTGGTCTCAATTTCACGTCGAAAATTATTTTTCTTCCTCAATTCGTGAATTTGTACGTTTTTAAAGAAATATGAACTAATTTAATTCGCTTGTATACTTCTCCACATTCATCATTAAAAGGTAGCTTAATACATCAAATTATACCGTTGTCAATCATCTTATTCTTATACAGGTACTCCTAATAGAACTGTCCATTAAGGCAAGCTTCGTGCCGACCTGAATTTCTTTCACCGTAATTTGTATGATCCAATTTTCTTGTGTGCGTGAAAGTAGTGTAGTTTTAGTGGCAGAACACGGTAAACGAAATATCAATTTTTTTTGTGATATGAAATTGAATCGGTAATGTATTCAAATGTTTAAAATAATATATCTCTGAACAAATGTATAATACTTTGATATGTATATTCAAATTTAGTTTAAAATAGACGCAAATTTCAGAAAAAGTTAAGCGGAGTAACAAACCTAAACAGAAAAATATGTTTTGCTAGATTATTTAACTAAATAACAATTCTTAATGCGAGTATTTAAGTTAACATAAATAGATTAAACATTTCTTGATAATATAGACAATTGAAACTCTACAAATATTGATAACTTTATTTAAAATTTCAGTATTTTATATTGTATTTGCAAAAAATTTATTAAAATTATTGCATCTCTCCAACAAAACTTACACCACAAAATGCGGAGTAATTAACTTAGTCTACTACACACATCACACCATAATACACTTTGGAGCGATATTGACATTATAATGATTTAACAATGATGGACTGAACCCCAGCGAGCACTTGCGTGCCAGCCCTGATTAAACTCCACTCAACTCAAGTTTGTTTTAATTATTACTGGAAGTCACTTGATTGTAGTTTGCTGAAGATTTAAGGTTGTCACATTTGTATACTTAATGTTACGAAAGCAAACATTGAATGTAAATTACATACAAATTTTAATCGCAGACTTTTTGTTAAGGTGTGATTTATTAAACGAGCTTTATTGTTTTTGTTCGTTGCAAGGTGAAAATATGTTGTTCTTTTGCTTTGGATTAAATTATTAGTTACTTTAAACATGAATTGAGAAAGTTATTTTGGTCAATATTTAGTACACACATTTTTATTTTGTGTTTTATACCAAAGTGTCGTATTCCTACGACAGTCTGTCTGTCTGTCTTTCTACGACGAAAGTCTGAACTTTTAGATCAGACTTCCAAAAAACAGAATATATTCTGTATATTTGTTTCTTCGAAATAAATGATAAAAACATTTAAATATTATTGACTGTAAACATATATTATCTTAAAGTCTTCACAATTGTTACAATTTCAAATACTCCTACTACTAAAAAACTACTAATAGACAGGTACACCTCAGACACCTAATGACAGCTATCCATGTCACGCGTTCAATAGCCCTTAGAATAAACTTTGGTATATTGTGTCTCAGTCCCAAACATAGCATTAGGGTAACTTAGACAGTTCTTAAAAGTTTTCTGAATGTCTTTGGCATGTTTCTAGCGCCATGACAGGTTGGTAAGTATGGCGCGCTTTCCGTGAGATTAAAATACTTACGAGTGGGTGACTAATGTAATTGATCAACCCAGTTCAGTTACGTTAAATTAATGGAACGAAATAAAATAAGAGGTTGGATTTTGTTCAAGAGATTGTTTTGTTGTTTCGTATAGTACTTACTTCCTTCGGTAAATAAATATGTATCTCTACGAATGTTTTGTCGATTTTTATTGACACTAATCGGAAGCCGGCAGTTTGCATTGTGGTTATTGTAATGATATAAAGACAAAATTGATGTACCACCCTACTAAAATACTGTCTATTTTAAGGTACCTTTAACAAAAGACACTCTACTTCCACAAAAAGTCAATATTTATCTTTTTGTAGCCTTTCGAAACGGCATTGTCGTGTATACATGTAGTTTTTCAATTAGTATAATTAAATAAAAGAATTCCTTCCGTTCTTAAGTTTGTCATTTACCAGTACTACATGTATGTTGCAACTTTATGCGCAAGATTTTCATAATATCCAGGATAACCGAAATCCGTTTCACGATTCTAGCATTAACAAAACATACACACAACACAATATGAGTGTTTTCTATAATTCCACAGATTTATGGTGTTTAATTTTACGTCTTGTTTATCTACTGTGCACAGCGTTTCAATATTTTCCTTCTTGGATTTATTGCCTGCTTCATATTTTCATTAAATATCCTAAACACGATCCTGGCATGGTTCAAAGAAAGTTTATTAAAATTGTAGGCTTCAATCGTTTTTATAATAAAGTATATAAATTATCAGAAATTTAATTTATATCATACGTTTCGTGTGTAATCATAGGTTATTATACGGTATCATCTGAAATTAGACTGATTTTCCAGATAAAGGAATTAAATAATATAATTCGATAACCTTCAATACCTTTATTTTTTTTTTCAAAAGTTAATTTGGTTTATACATTTGTGTTTGGTTAAGTAAGTTTTTATAAATCGTATTGGATATGCGTCTGTCTTCCATCTCACCTGATGGAAAGTAATGAGGGAGTCTAAGATGTAACACGCTCATCCAAGAGATGTCTGATCACTCTACTTTTGAATATTCCAGGACTAAAAATGGATGCTGGCATCTCATTCCACATGTTGGCGGTGCGAACAAAAGGGGCTATCATATCTTTTGGTCCACTTTTAGGTGTATTTACCTTGTAAAGGTGGAATCCCTGTCGGTGCCTGGTAGTCCGATGTTGAAATGGTAAGGTTTTAATGAGTTCAGAGAGAGCACTTGTACACTCACCAAAATATATCCGGTAAAACACCGACAAACATGCAACTTTGCGACGAAGCTCAAGATTTTGTAGTTTTTTATTCGTAAGCAAAGGGTCTTTGCAAGGTCGTTGAGGAGGTACCTGCTTCGGATTGGAAAATTTGAGTTGAGAATTGGTTTAGACGCATAAAACTTTGTATTTGTATATCTTAAACTGGTAGAGAGTTCTTTGAAATGATGTAATTAAAAAAATTACCTGTAGAACATTTTTATATTTTTTCTCAAAACTTTCTTAATGTCCCACATATTTTTATTCTGGATTCCCCCCAGTTCGCACTGTGGTCATCCATAACACAAGCTCTTCTTACGTTGGGACCATACAGTTGATGTGTTTGTCTGAGGATTTATAATGTATTATTATTTAACAAAGAAAAATATACGATACTATATGATAGAATAAAAACTTCACATTAGAATAAACTAAATATAATTAAGTGAAGTAAATACGCATTTTAAATAGAATAGTGATAATGGTCTAAGGGTAATGCCAATATGGGCTTATGCTATAGCTATAGTTGATTATGCGACTATCGAGTTATAATTTTTTACATTCTAATAAAGACTGTTTTGTCTAAATAAAAATACTCGGACGCTGGCATAAAAAACAGTCTCGGTCTGCGTGCGTTCTCGAGCGCACGTCTATCGCAGACGCCTTCCCGCTCTTTTAGCCCCCGCGCTAATCGAGCACCCAAATTTCACTGGTTGTTGTCGTAATATTTAATTTCATAGTTGTATACCGTATTAAGTTTCTAACGCCGTTTTCACGGCGGACAGTGGGCTGTTAACCGTACTTCGTGGAACGTGAGCTTCGTCGACGGAATTTCGTCGTTCCAGGTGCCTCGAGTCTTCGTGTTCGAGTAAGTTATCCGCGTCGTCCTCAACCGCCCTACTGCGTGTAGGGTGGTTTTAGGAAGTTAGTCATCGTTGATAGGTTCATAGTATATATATTTATATATTGTTGTCCCTCCCCAACCCTTCCGCAATGGCTTCCCTAAGCATTAGGGAAATTCAAGATCAGCTGATCGCTGCTCACGACGCTAAAAGCTCTTACTGCACCCCTAATATGATTCATACACTTCAATCCTTTCTCCCTCACATCGAGGAATTGATTTCCAAACTGGTCCTTCAGGCCACCCCCATCCCTCAGACCCCCCAGACCCCTCAGGTTTAGGCCCTCCCGCGTCCCCTTCCTCCAGTGACATGGAGTGCGAAGTAGACGCCCCTCTGCGCCGCAAGCGCGCACCCGCGACTGAGTCTTCCTCGGACGCCACCCCAACACCCCACTCCCTCTTTCACCCTTGTTAAAAAGCGCTCTAAGAAGCGCTCGAAACAAGACCCGGCGCCCTCGACGCCCGTCCCTACACCCCCTGCGGCGTCTTCAACGCCAGCTGCCCCGGTGTCTTCAACACCCGCTCCGGCCCCAACTTCTGTCAAGGCCAAGGTCCCACCACCCGTTTTCCTTCGGGAAAAGGGTAAATGGACTGAGGTCTCGACATTGTGCAATGAGCACAAGATCCATTACACCCGAGCGGTAAACTCGGGTGAATCTATTAAAATCACTGTCTCGTCGATAGACGAATTCCGAGCTTTGACTAAGCTCCTCACCGATAAGCAATATGCTTATCACACTTATGCTCTGTCAGAAGAGCGTAAGATCAGAGCGGTACTCAGGGGAGTCCCGTTCGAATTATCGAACGAGGCTATCCTGGAGGATCTGCAGTCCCAAGGCTTCCCAGCACTCGCGGTGCATAAAATGCACAGCAAGTACGGGAGGCAACACCCTCTCGCTTTGGTGATTCTCGCCAACGTCCCCAAGTCCAGAGAGATCCTGAAAGGGGTTAGCTCTATTTGCGGCCTCTCTGGGATCTCAATCGAGGCGCCTCATCGCCGCGGTCATCCCGGCCAGTGCCATCGGTGCCAGTTGTACGGGCACGCGGCGGCCAACTGCCGCGCACCGCCCAGGTGCGCCAAGTGCCTGGTCCCTCACTTCACAAAGGAGTGCAATCGCACTTCTGAAACTCCCTCTCCTCCCGATTGCGTGCTTTGTGGCCAGTCCGGCCACACCGCAAATT
Source organism: Marasmarcha lunaedactyla (assembly GCA_923062675.1). Classification (NCBI taxonomy): domain Eukaryota; kingdom Metazoa; phylum Arthropoda; class Insecta; order Lepidoptera; family Pterophoridae; genus Marasmarcha; species Marasmarcha lunaedactyla. The sequence continues at coordinate 8,241,634 of OV281344.1, forward strand.
ACAGGGGCTGCCCTCGTGCACCCCGTTGTATGCGCTCCAATTCCAAGAGGGCGGCACCCAAACAGACTCCGCGCCTTTCTCAAGAAAACTTTCCGCCGCTGCGTAGCCGGGTTCCTCCGGCTGCTAAGCCTACACAGTCCAGGCCTGCCCCAGAAAACTGGAGGCAGCGCCCCGCATCGAATCCCATCCCGGCTCCTCGCCCATACAAACCCACTCCTCAATCCTCCGTAGCAGACGATATGCGTATCGTTTGCGACGCTATAAAAAATGTCGATGTTAGTGAAATCGCAGTCTTAGCCCGTAAACTTAGGGCTTCACGTACTCCGACAGAGCGTTTGCTAGCTCTGGTGGAGCATAGTTCCCTTCTCAATTCATTATAGGTTCATTTAAATGAATTGATCCCTAAATCATGCTTCGGCCGACCTCTGCCCAGCCCCGGCTTCACCGGAGGCTACCCAGAACGGCCACCAACTCATGTCCCTTTGAGCACCTTTAGTGCAACTTTCACTACAGGCGGAAGACCCGCTAGCGGGTCTCCGCCAGCGCGCCCAACTTCCCGACGGGTGTCGCTTCCGATGAAGGCTAACGGTAATAACTACAGCCAACAGGTGGTTTTTAGTGGGTAGGTGCCATTCTGGTGAGTCCCACATAACCCCCCCGCAGAGAAATTTACCTGCGGGTGGGTATGCATGACGCATCTTCCACCTCCCTCCCGCGAGGGTGCCTCGGCAGGCATAAAAAACCAGGGAGAGATTTCATACTCGTATCACTTACGTCACAATACTAAGACACACTGATCTCATGGGCACTGTAAAAATTCTGTTTTATAAGGAGCGATACCCATTCTATAAAAGCTTTTTTTGCATAAGACACGAAAGTTCTCTTATCGAAAAAGAATTACTTATAGCTATATGTAAGTAAGGCAATGTTGTTTTATCTACTACCATATCGACATTGGTTTTTAGTTTCATTTTTTGTGAAGTCTTATTGTTTAAACTAAATACTAAATAAATAAAAATATTTTATTTTTGGAATCACGAAAGGGTACCGGCTGAATAATGATTTGATCCATGGTTACATTTATCCAAAAATATAAATATAAATCAATTAAAGACAGTGTTTAGTGTATTTAGAAATATTGAAAATGTGAAAACTTAAAAATCAACACAATAGATGGGTGCAGTAGCAAAATAAACAATACAAAAGGACGCTATATGAACAATATAACCTACCACATTTCATATATTTAGTACTATAATAATCCATCTCGTTTGCATTTCACATTACAAATACTAATACCAAATATCCATAAAGTTGAAGCAACCAAGCATAAAGCATATGTTTTATTTGTCCTTGCTCTAAAAGCATTGTTAACCTTTTTGAAAAACAGATGACAAATTGTTCAGTTCGCCACCTGTTTTGCATATCAAACAATGTTAACAAAGCTTATTTATTAGTTTGAACTGCCCATAGACGAATTGAAATGGAACGCGGACGTGTTTTTACTGTTACAATTTGAAATTTCAATTCAATTGCTTAGTTTAGATAATTTGTTATGTTCTCATTCGAATTAAATAAAATATGCAATTTTAAATAAATGCATTTTTAAACAATTTTTAAACAAATATGTCTATATATAAAATTACTAATTGGATGATTTATCTGTCTTTTTCGTTACCCATATTGTTATGACCGAGTAGTACAAAGATAAAGAAGTGTCTGGACAAGACGCAGCTGATGCGTTTGGCGAGTACTTTAGCTCTGAATTTACAACGGATGTACCTACACTAGACCCGAACGCAGCAGTCCCAGCTGGCTATTTTAATACTAACTCCACTTTTATGTCCATAAATGAGGTCAATCAAACCGATCTTATCTATGCGTCCAGGAAAACAAAGTCAAATTTATCTAGCGGCCCTGAAGTAATACCTACGTTCTTAGTTAAAGATTGCATAGTTGAACTTACTAAACCTCTTATATACTTGTACAATCTCAGTCTAACCAGCTGTACGTATCCAAACTGCTAGAAAATATTATGTGTAACGCTGATACCTAAAGGTGACCCTGGATTTTACATTGCTAATTTTAGACCAATGTCTAAGCTTTCAGTCTTTGTCAAAGTATTTGAATTTATCATAAATCACGACATAGTAAATCAGGTAGACAACTTGTAAAAAGCCAGTCATCACGGATTTAAAAAAAATCTACGGTTTCTAACCTTGTTTCCCACGTAGACTATCTTTACACGGAAATGGATGCAGGACAGCAGGTTGACGTTGCTTACTTCGATTTCCGTATAGCTTTTGACCTAGTAGAAAAAGATATCATCCTACATAAAATAGCTTGGTTAGTTTTTTCGCATAAACTGCTTAAGTTTTTCTCAAGTTACGGAGATCGCCGTCAATTTGTTCAGGTTTCAGTCAGGCAAATATTTTACAAGATCAGATGTAAGTCAAGGAAGTACCCTTGGACCAACACTATTCCTTATTTTCGGTAATGACTTGCCAAAAAACATTACCTCTGCGGAGTGCCTACTTTCCGCTGATGATTTGAAACGCAATCTAGGTGTGAATGACATGGGCGACGATGATGCTGACAAAACTGACATCAATAGCGTCGTGGAATAAAGCCGGTTAAACTGTTTACCATTTAACGAGTCTAATAGAAAAATAATGACATTCACACGAAAACGTAATCCTTTAAATTTGACATATCAATTGAAAAATGTTCTATTCGCTAGAGGTCATGAAATACGTGACTTAGGTATCAATTTTGACTCAAAAATTGACTTTCATAACCAGTATGTAAAGCAGCAAACCAACTTTTAGGTTTTGTCTGAGAACTGCCTCACAATTAGACAATACTGTTGTAGTTAATGTTTTATATATTACCTACGTCCATAGTAAATTAGAATATATATATAGAATAGAATATATATATAATAGAAAAGAATAATATATATAATAGAATTTAATTGAAAGAGTTCAGCGCAAATTTGCACGATGCCTCTATAAGCGTAAGTACGGATACTACCCCTAGCTATGTCCTTCCATTTTTGTTAGTGGTATGGTAGACTTAGACACCCTTACCCTTAGACGGCTAATGTATCTTGTCGTGCATTATTTAAAAATATTGCACAACAAGATATATAACCCTACCATTATTGAGCGAGTCGTCATAATGGTCCCCACGCGTATATCGTGACGTCCGGATGGGCTGCTACGCCGCCCTACTTACTAGGCGCACCCGCTATGCGGCCAACGCGCCAACTAACTGGCCTCTGCGACTCATCGGTGATATCTTGGCTCAACACCATGAAATTGATATATTTGATGATAGTTTTGGACATTTATACACATTCTCGCTCCGATCGCCACGCGGTGCGGACGTGCAAGCCCCGTTCTCCGTTGATCGGTCCTTTCCCGCTATTCCGTGGCGCTCAGTCTACTGACGTCACAGTCTAGCGTGTTGGTTCCGTGCTACGGTTTTCAAGGTTTTCTACTCCGTCTGAGTGCTATCGAAGTGCGTATTTTTCTTTGCGACTAAGCCCCTTAGTCTTCAAAGTGCTGTGCTAAGTTGTGTTGTGCTTGTGCTGAGTGCAGTGTTGTGCCCAGCGTAAGTAGTCTGGTTTCAGTGCAAAGGATACTTAACGGTGACAACGAATTTGTACTGAACCAGTCCTTTTATTTTTATTTTTATTTTATTTCTCCTCTCCATTTTATTTATTTTTCTCCTATTTTCATATTTATTTTATTATATCTGTGTGTTCTCGTGTGTATTTGTCCTTTCTGTCGGTATAGGTTGACCCTAACGCGGTCAACTCCTTGCCTGCGTACCCTTTTTAGGTTTCCATGTAGCGGAGACAACGAAGTTGTACATTACCAGTCCTTTTTTTATTTTTATTTTATTTCTTTTCTCTATTTTATTTATTTTCTACCTTTTACATATTTATTTTTATCATATCTGTGTGTTTTCGTGTGTATTTGTCCTTTCTGTCGGTAAAGGTTGACCCTAACGCGGTCAACTCTTTACCTGCGTACCCTTTTTTAGGTTTCTAGGTAGCGGCCTTCAGCGTACTACGGTTAGTTTTAATTTATTCTCCCCAGCCCCCCTACCGCTGGTAGGGAGGTTAGCCGCTAGGGTTCGCTAGGTTTTTATTTAGGAACTCTAGGCATATATATATATTGTTGTCCTTCCCCAACCCCTCCGGAAATGGCTTCCCTGAACCCCGAGGAGGTTCTCAATAAGCTGATCGCTGATTACGACGCCCAAGGCACTTATTGCCCTCCTCATATGATTCGCACACTGCAATCCTTTCTCCCTCTAATCATGGCACTGATCACACCGGCCCCTCAGGCCACCTCCGTCCCTCAGACCGCTCTGGTCTTAGGCCCTCCCGCGTCCCCTTCCTCCAGTAACATGGAGTGCGAAGTAGACGCCCCTCCGAGCCGCAAGCGCGCACCCGCGACCGAGTCATCCTCGGACGCCACCCCAACAGGCCCTGAGTCTCCCTCTTTTACGCTTGTTAAGAAACGCTCCAAGAAGCGCTCGAAACAAGCCCCGGCGCCCTCGATGCCCGTCCCTACACCCCCTGCGGCGTCTTCAACGCCAGCTGCCCCGGAGTCTGCAACACCCGCTCCGGCCCCAGCTTCTGTCAAGGCCAAGATCCCACCACCCGTTTTCCTTCGGGAAAAGGGTAAATGGACTGAGGTTTCGACTTTGTGCAATGAGCACAAGATCCATTACACCCGAGCAGCCAACTCGGGTGAATCTATTAAAATCTTAGTCTCGTCGATAGATGACTTCCGTGCTTTAACAAAGCTCCTCACCGATAAGCAATATGCTTATCACACTTATGCTCTGCCAGAAGAGCGTAAGATCAGAGCGGTACTCAGGGGAGTCCCGTTCGAATTATCGAACGAGGCTATCCTGGAAGATCTGCAGTCCCAAGGCTTTCCGGCACTCGCGGTGCATAAAATGCACAGCAAGTACGGGAGGCGTCACCCTCTCGCTTTGGTGGTTCTCGCCAACGTCCCCAAGTCCAGGGAGATCCTGAAAGGGGTTAGCACTATATGCGGCCTCTCTGGGATCTCGATCGAGGCGCCTCATCACCGCGGTCATCCCGGCCAATGCCATCGGTGCCAGTTGTACGGGCACGCGGCGGCCAACTGCCGCGCACCGCCCAGGTGCGTCAAGTGCCTGGTCCCTCACTTCACTAAAGAGTGCAATCGCACTCCTGAAACTCCTTCTCCTCCCGATTGCGTGCTTTGTGGCCAGTCCGGCCACACCGCAAATTACAGGGGCTGCCCTCGTGCACCCCGTTGTATGCGCTCCAATTCCAAGAGGGCGGCACACAAACAGGCCCCGCCTCTTTCTCAGGAGAACTTTCCGCCGCTGCGTAGTTGGGTTCCTCCGGCTGCAAAGCCTACACAGTCCAGGCCTGCTCCAGAAAACTGGAGGCTGCGCCCCGCATCGAATCCCATCCCGGCTCCTCGCCCATACAAACCCACTCCTCAATCCTCCGTAGCAGACGATATGCGTATCGTCTGCGACGCTATGAAAAATATCAATGTTAGTGAAATCGCAGTCTTAGCCCGTAAACTAAGGGCTTCACGTACTCCGACAGAGCGTTTGCTAGCTCTGGCGGAGCATAGTTCCCTTCTCAATTCATTATAGGTTTTATGCTGTTTTAGATTCGAAGTTCAAAGTCGCTAGGCCTAGGAATGCGCAAGCGTACTCATCCACCAGACTGTCACGCGATCTCGAAGCCCTTCTGGCCGCAAATTCTAATTCTAACGTAAATTCTAATTCTAACGTGAATCCTTATTCTAACGTAAATGCGAATTAATTCAATTTTATTTTGCAATTTTTTTTAATTTTTGTTTTAATTATTGATTTTCATTTTGAGCACCTTCAGTGCTATGTATTCACCTTCAGTGCTTTGAGCACCTTCAGTGCTATTTAATCCCAGCGGGTGACCCCTTCTGGGCCCCGCTAGCGCGGCCTCTTTCTCCAATTGGCCGTCGCTCAGATGAAGGCTGAGTGGCAAAAATGCACGAGCCGACAGGGGGTTTTTAGTGGGTATGGTCCTGGTAGGCGTCGGGACGAGTCCCACATAACTTTGGAATCGCGCCAGAGTATGCGTCAGGGCATTTTTATCCTCCTGCCCTTCCCGCGGAGGGGAACAAAAAAAAAAAGACATTTATTCAAAGTCGCTTATTTTATTATTGATGTTTTTATTAATGACAATAAGTAGTTCACTTTGATATGTTATATTACTTAATTAAAAATCTTATCGAATTTGTTTGACATTTTAGTTTTCGACAGTTCTGTTTAGACTATTCTATTGTTTGCTTTTCTCTTTGACATGTTTTCTTTTTATATTTAATTAGTTTTATTTGACATATAAAATAAATTTTATTGTTTGATTTGTGTAATATTTGTATAAGATTTGGCTGTTCATTGTTATCTTTTTTTTCTTTTTATTACAATTTATTTTTAGTATGTAACTATCTGATATTTAAATTTCTGTTTTTTGTATTCTCATTATTTTATGAGTGTGTTAACGCTTTGGAACGTATCCGTAAGTTAACCTTGTATTTGATGAATAAATAAATAAATACTACATGTAACAATCAACAATGCGAAATTTTACCTTAGTTTACCTTACTCATGGTATCATACTGTCTAAATATGTTGTTAGAATCTTTCAAGTCGTAACATTCTTAAAGATTGAATGGAAATGTTATAATAGTATGAATATCATCATAGCATTCATTCAACACACGGCTCGTCAACACCTTCAAAATGACATATTGCTTGGTGAAAACTGTTCGAAATTTGAACGCTCGGAGTAGTCGAAACTGCATAATTTATGGTAATAATAATATGCCATTATGAAAACCCTTTCTTCATTTAAAAAAAGATTATTAGTTGTCGAATATTTAACTTCCTGTCACTATTTTTGTCATTCATCTATTTAAAACATTAATAAGCTGTATAAGTAACACATTATTTATTACTTTTAAATAAACATTTATTTATAAATGTATATTTTTGTGTTTTATATATTTTTATGTGGTCTTTTTATACACTCTCCAGGCTCACGTTTGTACATTATTGATATGCTGTTTTATGCCTGTATTTTGTATTGTGTGCACAAACATTTTTTTTTTTGGCAGGAGGATAAAAAAATGCTCTGACGCATACACTGGCGCGCGCGATCCAGGTTATGTGGGACTCGTTCCGAGCCTACCAGAACCACTACTCGCTAAAAAAACCCCCTGTCGGCTCGTGCAATTTTTGCCACACAGCCTTTATCTGAGCGACGGCCAATTGGAGAAAGAGGCTGCGCTAGCGGGGCCCAGAAGGGGTCACACGCTGGGATTTACATAGCACTGAAGGTGCTCAAAGCACTGAAGGTGAATTCATACCACTGAAGGTGCTCCAAATCGCAAAGAGAAGTTAAGTTGAAATACATTAAAAGAAGTTAAGTTAATTCGGATTTACGTTAGAATTAGAATTTACTTTACAATTAGAATTTGCGGCCAGAAGGGCTTCGAAATCGGCTGACAGTCTGGTGGAAGAGTACGCTTGCGCATTCCAAGGCCTAGCGACTTTGAACTTCGAATCTAAGATAGGAGTAGTATAAGAGACTGTATCTCGAACTAGAGGATTGGGATGGGATTCAGAGCGTTTGAAGAACGCTTCAGAGAGTGCTTTGAGGTGTTGTTGTATTGTAGGCAGTTCAAGATCTCTGTGCAGGTCCGCGTTACGCACGTACCACGGTGCGTTTGTGGCCCTGCGGCAAAAGAGATTTTGAACTACCTGCAGTTTGTGCAGGAGGGAGGGTTTGGCATGGGCAAAGATTGGCGAGGCATATGTCATGACGGGTCTAACGCAGACCTTGTAAAGTGAACGTTTGTTTCTGAAAGACATTTTACTTTTTCTACCTAACATGCTATTGAGGCGGCCTAAGTAGTGACGGGCGAGTTTCGAAACTCTTTCAACGTGTGGCTTGAAAGAAAGCGTCGGATCTACCGTGACGCCTAAGTTGCCCCCTGCGCTTCCAGGGGATGGGAATGCCTTACATTCGGACGTGGGGGTTGCCAGCGGGACGACGGCGTTTGGGGCTGAAGCGAATCGCAGAACTCTTGTCTGGATTCACATCGATGCGCCATTTTTGAAACCATACACCAAGAGCGTTTACGGCCTTTTGGAGTCTGGTTACAAGCTGCGGAACACTGTGACTTTTGGTATAGAGTGCGGTGTCACCATCAAAGAGGGCGAGTTCGACACCTTTCAGCGGGATGGAAATGTCGTTGGTGTACACGGTATACAACAGAGGGGCGAGGACTGAGCCTTGAGGGACTCCAGCCTTTATGGGACGAGGCGCGGAAAGCGTGCCTTCATGTTTGAATCAAAACGTGCAGTCTTTGAGAAACGACGCGATTAATTTGACTAGCGATCCGGTAAGCCTATTTTGTAAAGTTTATAAACGAGACCGCTGTGCCAGACTTTATCGAGAGCCTTGGCTACGTCAGAGAAAACCGCGACTGTTTTATTACGACGCGGATAGAAACCGTCAAGTATGTACTCGACGATTCGATGGACTTGCTGAGGGCAGGAGTGCTTAGCGCGAAAGCCGAAATGATGGGGAATAATGAGAGGATCGCCATCCGTTCGAAACAGATGATTCCGCATTCGAGAGAGTATGACTCTTTCGCGAAGTTTAGACGTTGCCTTGAGAAGGCTGATGGGTCTGTGATTAGCCGGGACGTTCAGAGGTTTGCCCGGCTTGGGAATGCCTATGACTGTCGCTTCTTTCCAAGCTTTTGGAAAGTAGCTAAGGTCGAAGCAGGTATTGAATATAACAGCTAACAAACTAAGCACCTGTTGAGGCAGGTGCTTAAGTGCGTGGTTGGAAATACCATCCGCACACTGAGCCTTTTTGGACTTTTGACTTCTAATGAGAAGCGAGATTTCATCATTAGAGACTGTGACGGGGTCGTCGGTGATGGGGCGAGATTCTTTGTGGATAACTTCGTCCTCCACCGCCTGGATGTGGGAGGGATTCGCGGGTTGCGTGCTGGGCGAGCATTGAGAAGCAATGCTGTCAGTGAAGCATTCGGCTTTCTCTTCGACTTCGAAGGCGATAGAGCCATCGGGACGAGTGAGAGGAGGGACGTGAGAGGCGGCATCTACGCGTAAGGCTCGGGCCATACTATTATACACTTGGTGGGACGGGGAGATATTCGTTATGAGATCGTTCTTCTGAGCCTCTCGGAGTTCCGCGAGGCAATACCCAACTTTACGTTGAAGGTGATTCGCAGCTGTTCTATAGGCGGGTGTGGGATATTTCTTGGCGTTCTTAGCTTTAATAAGATTGCTAACGGCTAGGGGAAGCGTGGGTTTGCCTTGCTTTGCAACCTTTTCGTTATCGCTAATGGCTGAATTGATAGCATCAGTGAAAGAGTCGACAAATGAATCTATTTTATCCGGGCTATCTAATTGATCGGGCGAGATCGCGAGCGGAGAGTTCGGGGCCTATAAGGCTGAAACTAACGTATTTTTAAAGCCTTTCCAGTTGGAAAGGTCTTAGGAGAGGTGACGTTATCGTTAGGTGGACCCAGCACGAGGGAGACGGGGCGGTGGTCAGAACCTAGGTCATCGAGCGGTTCGATAGACCTAAAATCGAGACTGATTCGCTTGACAATTGCAAAATCGTGGATGTTAGGAGAGTGGTTCGGGTTGTCGGGATAGTGAGTGGGAGTGGTGGGAGAGATGACATCTAAGTCGAGTGAGTTAGTGATGTCGAGGAGAGCGATACCGCTGTAGTGGTTAATAGTCACGTCCAGTCAGTATGTTTGGAGTTAAAGTCTCCGGACATAATGACTGAATGGCCGAGGGCGAAGATGCCCTCAAAGTCGCTGCGGATTGGTCTGGTGCCACTAGGTATGTAGATTGAAGCTATGATGATGGTCGGATGACCGGTTGTAGCCAATCTACACACAGTGGCTTCCACGTTGAGGAGAGGAGGGGTAGGGAGAGGACAGCAATGGAATCCTCTTTTGTAATAAGTAGCAGTGCCGCCGAAACCGTCGGAGTTGGGCTTGTCGTTACAAATGAACGCGTACTTGGGAATAGCGAATCCCCTGGAGCGGTTTGGAGTTCGCCACGTCTCTTGAAGAAGCAATAACTCTGGCTCATTGTTCTGAAGGAACAGTTTGAGATCAGGAAGGCTAGTATTAAGGCTACGAGCGTTAAAAGAAACTAGGGATAAGCCCTTGAGTTTGATACGAGAGGACGCGGGATTTGCGGGTCTAGACATTATATATACTATTAAGAGAATGTATACGAAATATAAAATTTATAAAGAACTAAGTAGCAAGTGATGCTCGGCTAGCGCGAATAGACGCTCTTGAGGAGAGCGGGCGGCTCGCAGTTTGCGTGCGAGTACGGCGATTTCGTTAATGTCGACGTTTTGGATGACGTCGAACACGGTCTTCATGTCTTCAGCCAACGATGACTGAGGCGAAGACGACGAAGCAGGACGCGGGCCTACGGGAGCTAGGATAGGACGGGAAGGTGGTACAGGTGCGGCCGGACGCTGTCTCCAGGAAAGAGCTGGAGTAAGCGTTGGCTGTACGGGCTTAGCTTCCGGGGGAGCCCGGTTGCGCAGCGGCGGGAAGTTAGCGGGAGTGAGCGGCGGCGCCGGTTTAGGCGCGGTCCTCTTTAAGGAAGAGCGCGGAGCTCGCGGACAACCCCTGTAGTTTGCTGTGTGGCTGGACTGGCCGCACAGCACACATGCAGGGGGGGAGGTGGAGTCAGGAGTGCGAGTGCACTCCTTTGTGATATGCGGATCGAGGCACTTAACGCACCTGGGGGAAGCTGAACAATTAGCTGCTGCGTGGCCGTACAGCTGGCAACGATGGCATTGCCCCGGGTGTCCGCGACGGTTAGGACGCTCGACGGAGATATTCAAGAGTCCGCAGATTGTGCGAGCCTCTCTGAAGATCTCCCTCGATTTGGGAGTATTAGCGAAAATAACTAATGCTAACGGTTACCGCGGTTGGAGTGCATCTTGTGCACTGCTTCAGCCGGGAAGCCCTGGGACTTAAGGTCCTCGAGGATTTTTTCGTTTGCGAGCTCTAACGGGACGCCCCGTAAAACTGCGCGGATCTTACGCTCCTCCGGGAGGGCGTAGGTGTGATAAGCAATTTGCCTAAGTGGTAGGAGCCTAGTGAACGCGCGGAAGTCGTCGATAGTCGCAACCTGAATCTTGATTGTATCGCCTGCGTTGGCGGCTTAAAGATAGTTGATTTTGTCCTCTTTGCACAAGTTAGAAACCGCGGTCCAGCGCGCTTTTTCGCGGAGGAAGACGGGCGGAGGGAGCTGAGGCTTCGGTGGGATGGGAGCGCAGCGCGACGCTGGCTTCGACGGAGCTGACGTATTCGCGGTCACTTGTAGTGACATTAACGGCGCGGGGGCGGGTGTTTAAGACACCGGGGTGGGCTCGGGTGTTGAAGACACCGTTGCTTTCTTCGAACGCTTCTTAGAGCGTTTGGCGACTAATTGAAACGCAGGCTCAGGAGAGCCGGTTAAAGTAGCGGCGCCCGGCGACGGTTCTGACGCGGAATCGGAATCAGAGTCGCTCCCGGGAGCGGTACGCTTACGACGCCACGCGCGAGATGACGTGACCGACGCGCAATCCATATTGGATGGAACGGGAGGCGCGGGAGAGCTGGTAAAGACCTGAGGGGTCTGGGAGTTGGTGGCCTGAGGTGCCGGGGTTGGGGCCTGAGGGGCCGGGGACGCGTTAAGCGCAGATAAGATCTGCATGAATACCTCGTCAGAGATTGAGACGACCGACGCGGCGAGCGCCTGGGCGAACGCTTTTGCGAAGTTGATTACGCTTTGCGAATTAATGGGAGTTATTGGTATAAAATTATTTATCTTTTTCATGTTGTGTGACCGACAAAATGCATCTTAGCTGGAGAACGGTTCAAATCAATATACATTAGAAAATGCTTTCATAGAGTAAGCTTTTAGATACCACATAGCCACAACATACTGCTAACTTAACCTTCCTAAATCTAACGAATTCAAAGTTACCATCATTCATACCAGAGTAGAAAACATCCTTTAAATAGTAATCAAGAGTAAGTACAAAGTAATCGTTATCTATTTCTGGTTATTAAATTAATTTCAGTGGAAACGTGTTAAGACAGTTAAAACTTTACCCATCGCTGTGCTGTCTATAAACTGCCGCCTGCTTTGTTTGCACTCGCTAAGCTGCTCTGATTGTGAGTTACGAGATTAGGGAAATAAACGTAGGTTTTGAATAAATGTATTATTAGGATAAATAAAAACATGCTGTATTCATTTCTATATTTGTAAATAAATGAATAAATATTGAATACTTTGGACCTAGCTATCTGGACCAGGCGCCGTTGTTTGTGGCAGTCATATCACTGTCGGGAATCTTTAACAAACTGTGTCCTACTGATTCTTAGGCCGTAAGTAATCAAAGTAAGTATTGCATAATTTTTCCATAATCGTTATATTTAGTTGTAGTGTTTTACTTCTACCTAATATTTCCCCCGTTTCCTTTTTTTGTTTGTACTTTTTCTATGACTATTTTATTTGTACTATCCACTTATTAATATTGGAATGGTAACTATTACACCAAGACAAACAAGCGTGACTACACCAAATCGTCATACCAAAAGAAATCAAGTTCAAAGTACGAACTTTAATATCGTTGAAACATCGATCCTCAACTCTCAGAACCCTCAAAGCAATCCCTTAAATTAGCGAAATGTGCTCACGCGAATGTTCCTCAGAAATAATTGAGATTACAAATCTAAACTTTGTGTGTTGTATAATTGATAATGGGGAATTCGTAAGAGGCATCTGTTCTTAGAATATGTAATACCCTAATTGCTGTATTCTGGAAAGGATTGAATTGTAACAGTACATGTGCTTGGATAGCAACCGCGAAATCGCTTTTGAGCACTTACATTACTTTGAATCACGTTAAGTGTCACTTTGATGATTTAATTTGTAACTATAATTTTGTTTTGTTTTTGTATTTTACTGGGTATTTAGCATGAATAGGATAAAATTTCGGGTTCGATTTCTTGTTAAAAAAATTATAATCTAGTTACAGATAGCAATGAAAGTCCTGACCACATATGTAGCTAATTAAAGTACCTCTGGATACCATAAATTGATTTATTTAATCGTTTAAACGTTTATTTCTATTCGGGTTTAAGTCCAGTCTGTGTTCAGCAGTTGCCGTAGTAACGCGTGTCATGTGCCAAACAAAAGGTCTAATCAAATTCATGTAAATCGCTTTAAAATCAAATGATCCACTACATTTCAAAAAATCGTAAATAACCTTTACTAAGTTAGTAAGTTACGTCACGGTGAGCATGAAAACTTACACGTTCGGTTTTCAAATTTGACAAATTCATCTGCTTCAATATAAGTATGCGGTCATAACTGATATTTCAGTTATTAACGCCCAATTCACTGTATGATCTTTGAAAAAAATTGTGAGGATATTTTGAAATCCTGTCACTATAGCTTGTTCCGACTAAAGTTTCGGGCGTACATTTCTGTATATTTTTGAAAAATAAATTTTCGAGTTATATTGGTAAGATATTTAAAATAAGTTTAGATGAATAAACATACAATTTAAACTCAATTTAAAAAATTTAGGCTAAAGGTATAAGACAATACCAAATTTTTACAACCACAGCAAAACTCCGCATGTTTACAGGACTTAATACAGAGCGGACATATTACTCATCTTGCTTGCCAAGTACCAAAGATTACTAAAGTTACTTCGTTACAGATAAGTCATTCCCGCCTTCTTAACTAACTACCCCTCCGCGCGCTGACGAGTGCGTGCAAAAATAACTTGAATGCATCGCGCTAGGGCAATCTACTTTGCTAAAGGCCACTGGCGACCCAACAGACCCGATCTGCGTCCGGCCCCAGCTGCCCAGCTGCCGAGTCACAATTGTTGTCTCACGACTTCCCTCGTATTAATACTCAAACGCCACTCCCAGATCCGTTCTGCGTCCGGCCCCGCTCGGACGTGTTCGCGGTCGCACTAGCCGTTGAGTCACGATTGTCGTCTCAAGACGACAACTCGTAGCAATACTCATACGCTGAGATTCGTACAATATCTCGCTTCGTCCTCGACGACTTGAGATAAACCTCTTTAGGACTTACGCTGCGGCCGGTTTCGACCGGCTGTAATTAAGTCAGTCTCGCAGCCACAACAGAGTTGAGCTTACTACTCTGCGCCTCCCGTGCCATCCGAGATGGACTGTGAATCGGTCACATCCTCTCGCGCGTCGCGCCGTAAGTGTACTGCTCCCGGGAGCATCTCTGAACCTGCTTCTGATGCGTCGTCAGAAGCCGTCACCTTAACCGGCTCTCCTGAGCCCGCGTTTCAGTGAGTCACTAAACGCTCTAAGAAGCGTTCTAAGAAAGTCGCGGTGTCTTCAACACCCTAGCCGACCCCGGTGTCTTCAACACCGCCTCTGCGCCGTTCATGTCACTACAAGTGACCGCGAATACGTCAGTTCCGTCCAAGCCAGCAACGTGTTGCTCTCCCGTCCCACCTAAGCCTCAGCTCCCTCCACCCGTCTTCCTCCGTGAAAAAGCGCATTGGACCTCTAACTTGGGCAAAGAGCACAAAATTAGTAATGTAAAAGCGGCAAACGCAGGCGAAACCATCAAAATCTAAGTCACGACTATCAACGACTTCCGCGCGTTCACAAGGCTCTTGTCAGTCAGCCAAATCGCGTATCACACTTACGCCCTCTCGGAGGAGCGTAAGATCAGCGCGGTATTACGGGGCATCCCGTTTGAGCTCGCGAACGAAGATATTTTGGAGGACCTTAAGTCCCAGGCTTCCTGGCTGAAGCAGTGCACAAGATGCACTTCAACCGCGGTAGGCGTTTCCCATTAGCCCTTGTCATCTTATCCAACACTCCCAACTCGAGGGAGATCTTCAGAGAGGCTCGCAAAATCTGCGGACTTTCGAATATCTTCGTCGAGCGTCCCAATCCCCGCGGTCACCCTGGACAGTGCCAGCGTTGCCAGCTCTACGGCTAAGCAGCGGCTAACTGCTCAGCTCCCCCAGGTGCGTTAAGTGCCTGGATCCTCATATAACAAAGGAGTACACTCGCAGTCCTGAGTCCACTACCCCCTGCATGTGTGCTGTGCGGCCAGTCCGGCCACACAGCTAACTACAGGGGTTGCCCGCGCGCTCCGCGCTCTTCACCTAAGAGGGCCGCGCCTAAACCGGCGCCGCCACTCACTCCCGCTAGCTTCCCGCCCCTGCGCAACCAGGCTCCCCCGGAAGCAAAGTCCGTAGAGCCGACGCTGACTCTGGCTCTCTCCTAGAGACAGCGTCCGGCCGCTCCAGCTCCACCTTCCCATCTTATCCCAGCTCCCGTAGCTCCCGTAGGCCCACGTCCCGCTCCGTCGTCTCAACCTCAGAGGTCAATGGCTGAGGACATGAAGACCGTGTTCGACGTTATTCAAAACGTCGACATTAGGGAAATCTTCGTACTCGCACGTAAACTGCGAGCCGCCCGCTCTCCTCAAGAGCGTCTCTTCGCGTTAGCCGAGCACCACTCGCTACTAATTTCCTTGTAAATTATTTATTTAGTATAAATTCTTTAAATAATAAACATAATGTCGTATCAAACCAAAGGGCTTATCCCTAGTTTCTTTTAACGCTCGTAGCCTTAGTTCTAACATTCCTGAGCTCAAACTTGTCGTTCAGAACAATGAGCCAGACATACTTCTGCTCCAAGAGACGTGGCTCACTCCAAACCACTCGTACCGACAGGCCCAACGTCGACGGTCACGGCGACACAGCTATTTACTATAAAAGAGGTTTCCATTGCTCTCCTCTCCCTACCCCTCCTCTCCTCAACATGGAAGCTACGGTGTGCAGATTGGCTATGACTGGTCATCCGATCATCATCATAGCTTCAATCTACATACCTAGTGGCATCAAACCTATCGTAGCGACTTTGAAGCCATTCTCGCCCTCGGCCATTCAGTCAGAATGTTCGGAGATTTTAACTCCAAACATACTGGCTGGACGTGTCTGTCGACCCACACCAACAGCATTGCTCTCCTTAATATCACTAACTCACTCGACTTAGACGTCATCTCTCCCATCACTCCCACTCATTATCCCGACAACCTTAACCTCCTTCCTGACATCCTCGATTTTGCGTAAGTAAAGCATATCAACTTCGATCTAAGGTCCATCGAACTGCTCGATGACCTAGGCTCTGACCACCGCCCCGTTTCCCTCGTGCTAGGATCGCCTAACGTTAACGACACCTCTCCTAAGACCTTTACCAATTGGCAAAGGTTCAAAAATACGCTAGTTTCAGCCTTAGAGCCCCCGAACTCTCCGCTCGCGATCTCGCTCAATCAAATAGATAGCCCGGACAAAATAGACTCGTTAGTCAATTCCCTCACTGCTTCTATCAACTCAGCCATCAGAGATAATGAAAAAATCTTTTAGCAAGTCAAACCCACACTTCCCTTAGCCGTCGGCAATCTCATTAAAGTTAAGAACGCGGATCTTCGGAGAGCCAAACTCTATCCCACGCCTGCCTATAGAACAGCTGCGAATCAGCTGCAACGTAAAGTTAGGTCTTGCCTCGCGGAACTCCGAGACGCTCAGATGAACGATCTCATGGAGAATATCTCCCCGTCCCACCAAGCGTATTATAAAATGGCCCGATTCTTACGCGTAGACGCCGCTTCCCACGTTCCTCCTCTCACTCGTCCTGACGGCACTACCGCCTTCGAAGTCGAAGAGAAAGCTGAATGCTTCGCCAACAAAATTGCCTCACAATTCTCGCCCAGCACGCAACCCGCGGATCCCACCCACATCCAGGTGGTGGAGGACAAAGTTCTTCGCAGGGACTCTCTCCCCATCACCGCAGACCCCGTCACAGTATCTAATGATA
This sequence comes from Marasmarcha lunaedactyla, assembly GCA_923062675.1. Taxonomy (NCBI): domain Eukaryota; kingdom Metazoa; phylum Arthropoda; class Insecta; order Lepidoptera; family Pterophoridae; genus Marasmarcha; species Marasmarcha lunaedactyla. Next base: position 8,258,655 of record OV281344.1, read on the forward strand.
AAATTTCGCTTCTAATTAGAAGTCAAAAGTCCAAAAAGGTTTCTGGTGCGGATGAAATTTCCAACCAAGCACTTAAGCACCTGCTTCAAAAGATGCTTACCTTTTTAGCTTTCATTTTCAATGCCTGCTTCGACCTTAGCTACTTTCCAAAAGCTTGGAAAGAAGGGACAGTCATAGGCATTCCCAAGCCGGGTAAACCTCTGAATATCCCGGCTAATCACTGACCCATCATCAGCCTCCTCAAGGCCATGTCTAAACTTCTGTTTCCAACGGATGGCAATCCTCATCATTCCCCATCAGTTCGGCTTTCGCGCTAAGCACTCCTGCCCTCAGCAAGTCCATCGAATCGTCGAGTACATACTCGACGGCTTCTACTCGTGGCGTTTTAAAACGGTCACAGTTTTCTTTGACGTATCCAAGGCTTTCGATAAAGTCTAACACAGCGGTTTCGTCTATAAACTGTACAAAATAGGCTTACCGGATCGCCTAGTTAGGATAATCGCGTCGTTTCTCAAAGACTGCACGTTTCGTTTCAAACATGAAGGCGCGCTTTCCGCGCCTCGTCCCATAAAGGCTGGAGTCCCTCAAGGCTTAGTCCTCGCCCCTCTGTTGTACACCGTGTACACTAACGATATTTCCGTCCCACCGAAAGGCATCGAACTTGCCCTCTTTGCCGACGACACCGCCCTTTACACCAAAGGCCTCAGTGTCCCGGGTCTCGTCACCAGACTCCAAAAGGCCGTAAACGCCCTCGGTGCATGTTTTCAAAAATGGCGCATCGATGTGAACCCAGACAAGAGTTCTGCGGTTTACTTCGAGTGCCAACACCGTCGTATCGCTGACTACAATCTCCACATCCGAATGTTAGGCATTCCCATCCCCTGGAAGCGCAGTACCAAATACTTAGGCGTCACCTTAGACCAAACGCTTTCTTTCAAACCACATGTCGATAGAGTAACGAAACTGGCCCGTTTTTACTAAGGCCGCCTATATAGTATGTTAGGTAGAAAAAGTAAAATGTATTTGAGAAATAAACGTACGCTTTATACGACCTGCGTAAGACCCGTCATGACATATGCCTCGCCAATCTTTGCCCACGCCAAACCCTCCGTCCTGCACAAACTGCAGGTAGTTCAAAACCTCTTCTCCCGCAGGGCCACAAACGCACCTTGGTACGTGCGTAACGCGGCCCTGCACAGAGATCTTGAACTACCTACAGTGCAACAGCACCTCAAAAAACTCTCGGAAGCGTTCTTCAAACGCTCCGAAACCCACCCCAATCCTCTAGTTCAAGATTCAGTCTCGTATAATACCCTTGTCTTAGATTCAAAGTTCAAAGTCGCTAGACCGAGAAACGCACACACGAACGTAGCGACGCAGCTGACGCTAGATCTCGAAGCCCTTCTGGCCGCATATTGTATTTCTAATATTTGTTTTAATATTTCTAATATTTATATAATTGTTTTAAAAAAATATACTCATACAAATTTATACATCCCAATTGTGTAACGTGCGTATTATGTGTAATTATTGTGTCTTTGTTTTCTTTATATACAATTGTACTAATTAAAAACGAAAACTTGTAATAGGCGGTCATTTACCAAAGAAACATTTATTGTAATATGAGCTATCAGTTGTACAAAAACTTGTAAATTAAATAATTTAAATTCGAATTAATTCAACTTTTAATTTTCATTTTGAGCACCTTCAGTGCTATGAATTCACCTTCAGTGCTTTGAGCACCTCAGTGCTATGTATTTCCCAGCGGGTGACCCCTTCTGGGCCCCGCTAGCGCGGCCTCTTTCTCCAATTGGTCGTCGCTCAGATGAAGGCTGTGTGGCAAAAAATTGCACGAGTCATTCAGGGGTTTTTTACTGGGTAGTGGCTCTGGTAGGCTCGGAGCGAGTCCCACATAAAGCCGACCGCACGCGCGGGGTATGCGTCAGAGCATTTTTTATCCTCCTGCCCTCTCCGTGGAGGGGAACAAAAAAAACCACCCAGTGGCTGGAAGGTATTTATTGCGCACAAGTACATCGAGTGACGAAGACCAGCTAGTACGCAAATTTATTCAACAAAATACTAGAACATATGGCTAGTAAAAGGCAAAAATATGTGCTGAAGTATATAACTATATTTCAAAAATACTTTACAGATTTACTTGAAACGAGAAAACCACAATGTTTTATTGCTCGAACCACGCATACGATTACAGCCAACGAAATTCCTAATTTCATTTTCCGTTCTATATAGATTTGGTATGTTTAAACAATTTTTTTAAAAACATCAACCCAGAAATGTCCATGTTATTTAACTATCAACCAGTACAAAGTATCTTTGGAATTCCAATGAATGCAAAATCATACCACGCCGAGACAATAGCCCAGCCACACCAAATACATGTTATGTCAAAAGCAATACGTAAAGTCGAGCCAACATATGACAAATTAACTAAGACTCGGGAAAAACGACAGAATTAATCCAGCAACAGGGTTGATTTTTGAGTTTTAAAATAGAAATGGAACTCAATTGTTTTTTGCTCGATTGAATGATTTACATTTTGTTTTCTTTGTATAAAGAGTTCTTTTGAACCATTTTATTAATTTAGTTTTTACTTTTTGCAATAAATGTATATTACCTACAGCCGTTCATATTGACTTATATACTTCAGTAGCTGTCTTTCAAATAAATCGCAAAATATATGAACAGTACAGTGCGTAAATGCGAATTTAAATTTCTTGGAATCCATCAATCAATAAGTAAGATAAATTAATTTTATTTGATAGATTTTATTTCATGTTATGTGAACCTAAAATGTGTCCCTTCTCAGTTTTAATTATTGTTCAATTTCAGTTATAGCCTTACAATAAATCCATTTGCTTAACACACTCCTTTCTCCATGATATATTCAATTACACTGCAATATGGACGTTCCATTAAAAGTACCAAAATCTCTTTCATGACTGGGTTTTTAGTATGAGAGTTAAATTAACATTGTGAAAAGAGAATGTGACAGATTAATTTAAATAAAGTAGAGCTTTATTATTCTTCTCCCTTTTTAAATTCAAATAGAAATCGAATTATTTCCAAATATATTTTGAAATATTTCTATCCATGTAACACGTCGGTACGAGAGAAATCTGTTCACTTTTAGATGTTCTGTGACTGTATTAGTCTGGAGATCAAACATGATTTTTACACACCTTTACACAACTTTCAACTGACACCAAAATGTTTATTACATCCTTTAAACACAGTACAGATGTTACAGATGTTAGAGGGAGAAACAACTCGTTTACCTGGTTGTGGTTTTTTTCAACATCAATTTTTCAATTACCAGATATCTTGAATCTGAGAAACAATATAACGTATCGTTCCAATTAGTTTCAAATGAATATTATGTTATATACCAATTGAAACAGAGGATGTTAATATTGTTTGACAAATGTCTTCTATTTCACATTTTATTTTTTCATACAAATTTAAATTTTAAGATTTTTACTGTTTGAAACAAGTTTAAAGACAGATTATAGATATAATTGACTCTGCAATTTATATTAGTTAAACCTCACTTATACTTACCAAAGCATTTATGCTTAAGAAGTCTATCACATCCCGAAATTATAAACACTCCTCACAAATACATCCTAGTTAATCTTCATCAAAAACAAAAGATATATTTTGTTTTCCCCACGAAGGAGTGTGTATATCAGTGACGTGTTAGTTAATATCTACCGAAGATATCACAAATACGACGCCAAAATCGAAAACAAGGCACCTTGCAGTGTTTCATCGCGCCGCCCTCTCATAGTGCCACAAGTTTCACGTAGACTAGAAAATATCAGTATATACAATATATATATATATGGATGCTAAGTCAGTTTATTTTGTTCAGATAGATAAATGCGATCAGCTGATAATCGTTTCGTTCCTAAAACTGGAGCGAGGCGCGTCGGAAAATACGATATTTATAAATTGGTAATCAAGTAATCCCCAAAAAAAACTTTACTATTGTACACAGCTTACAAAGTGAATAAACAAAATATTTCTGACAGAGATTTCTTTGAGAAATAAGCAGTACCTTTTTACACTATGAATAAATAATTTTTGTTTACCTGTACTAAAACATGTGTGTAAATAAATTACCGAATAAATAAATAACTAAGAGACGAGCATGGATTTCCAGAACAAAACTTCTGGCTCTAATAAGTTTTAATAAATAATGAATGTAAGTTACTAAGTGGTGGTAGAGTTTCTTTTGTTACGGTCTCGTTGGGGGCGGTACTACAGTCCTTTTTATTTTAGCCGCCATTATTATCACGTTAACGTGGTGTGTTGCGGTTAAAGGTAGGACCAGCCAGTGTAATTACTTGAACAGCGGAAATTCCAACTGATGCCTTCGGCCGGCAACGCATCAATCGTCTACGTAATAATTTTTTTTTTTTGAATTAAGGTCAAAGTTAACTGACTTACTGACCAGCTTATGGTCTTGCTGTTTTTTAAATCTAATTTTCATAATCGCGCTTTGCCGGGTGCTGCCACTTTGTAGGGCATCTTGGGTGCTTGCTCGTCTCGTGGAATAGCAGGGTTACATCATATTTGTAAGAAAGTTTATGACAATGAGGCAAAAAAGAATCTATATAAAACTATATCTAGCTACATTTTGTCTTTATGTACGGTTTGATGCAGATAATATTATGAAACATCCGATAAACTTTTAACCGGCTTAAAATTAACAATTGTTATCAAATATTACAACAATGTAAACATTTTGGAAACAAAAACTTAAAGTTCAAAACAGTTATTTTTACATTTTCGAACGTAGTTTTATAAACTATTTGAGAAGCGTAAACTTTGTGACCAAAAGTACCGTTATTAATAACTTAAGCACACAATACATTAGCAACAATAGCCTTTAAAGTCAGGTCAACAGATCCTAAATCAACAATTTAAGGTGCTTTACAGATCGGGTGGTAAACGAAGGCCATAAGATCACTCTAAAATTATCTGCTTTACCATTCATCGTGACATTTCTTCACTAAACTACCATTTATTTGAAACTTTTTTGATTTAATTGTAACGAACTTTTTCCTCGTAACTATTTGGTTAGGAAAAAAGAATTATCTTACAGCGAAATAAGAAAGAGTTGAGTAAATAAAGCAAGGGTTTAAAAGCTTTCGTTATAATCTGCAGAAGTTGAAAAATTTTAAAAATACCGCACCTACGTTATGGCAAATGTTAAATTAAGCAAAGAAAAAAACGTTTATTTGATAATAAAAATATAATTAAAAACTAAAAAACCATTGGATAAAATGTTATCATTGCGTAAGTAAATAATAAATAGTTAATTTCTAAAGAGAAAAACTATGTAATAGGTTTCGGCAGGTACTATCTGGGATTTCGACGGAGGTTCAGATTCGCACCAGAATCCCCTGCGATGTTGTTGCACCTTACCGCGCAAGCGCTGCTCGCCTTAGCCTGACGCCCCGCTGAGTTCGCAGACTGTACCACGTGATTGTTCTGTTCTATGAAACATCGTTATTACTTTTTCTTAACTTCTGAGAATAATTTTATTTATTGGAGCAAAGTCTACAGCTGATAAATTGGATCATATAAAATTAGGTACCAACATTCCAAGTAGAACAAAAAATTCAGTAAAACAGTCTCATCTACCAACCGTAGGAAGAACTACACTACGTACAATCTTGATCGAACAATAAACGACGAAGCTTAATAAGCAATCAGCAAAACAATTTAGCTAGGTGATATCTATATCTTTATTGCCCTTCAAGAAATATATAGGGGAAAATAATAGAGCCTTATTAATACAGGCAGTGTCTGTATAAATTAATCCTTGGTGTCAGTACGGAATGCTAGAACAATAACCAGTGAGCTTAAATACTCTGCTTGGGTCAGTGTTAGACTATTGTAGATAAGACTGGACTAAGTCTTGACTTCATCGTGCGATATTAGTTCTGTGTATCAAGACTTAGGAAACCTTAGTGTAAACGAATAAATTATGACGTGATACTGTAAAATAGAATATTTGGAAACTTTTAGCTAGATTAACGAATGTAAGAATTATAATTTTTAAAAAAACCCAAAAAATGAAATTGGCTGTCTTGCTTGATATTACGTTAGTAAGTGAATGTCGTCAAGCAGACCTCAATACGAGGCTTCTGTGGTAATTTAGTTTTTGATTTAAATGGAATATATAACATTACAAAATAACCGTATTATTTTTAAAAACTTATCATAACTAATATATTTAAATATATTCTAAAAATTGAGGTAAAATCTAACTTGTATATTATCTAATATCAGCTTAAAAAAGTGATATTTCATCAAAAATACAGCTAAATTCTTTTTCATTAAAAATACCTCCAAAACTGACTTAAAAGTGTGATCATAAAAAGAATCCACGTTAATCTGACTTGCCAAATTCGTGAATTCTCGGAAGGTACCCTTTAATTTGTTGACCGTCTTTATGTCTCATAAACATTGAATATCTTTCGGTGGAAGCTGGGAAATTAAACTGTAAAATGGCTGCTCTACAAATAAGTTACAGAGTGTTTCATTTTCAGCTCCGTAATACGGTTAAGGTCATTATGAATTCTTGTATGCTCTTGAGATTTGTATTGTGCGCTTATTTTTCTAGATTTAACGATTCGAAGGTGGTTTGGAAGTCAAATAAAATGAGTTCGTCAAATCGAAATTCAACAATAAATATGACGAAACATGAAATTTCCTGAATTTTTATCTGTCCAATAGATAAGCCACGAGTGTCACCTAATATTTATACGATTACCTGCGTACATTATAATAATAATAATAAATCCTCTGACAAACACACCAACTGTATGGCCCCAAAGTAAGAGGTTGTGTTATGAACTTAAGAATGACCATACAGCGAACTTGGGGGTGAACCCAAAATAAACATACATATATAAAAATCAACAACCATGACCTGATGGCAAACATCTGTGTTAATCACATAAATGAATGCTCCGACCAGGACTCGAACCTGGGACCTCCGGCTCATGAGGCAGGGCTAATAACCACTACGCTACTCGGCCGTTGTTTGTCTTATAATGTTTTTTTATGCAGGAAACAAACAGTACAATGAAGACAGTAAATAATACATAATGGAAACATTTAAACCAATAAAGTTTCCACTATAAAATTTAACATTTAGAAACATCGATCGGAGTGAATACACTTACTAAAGGTGGAAAAAAAAATAAGTCCTAATTAAAAATATTGTACAGAACTAAAATAATACTTGACATGAAATACATATAAGCATGCTTAATTGTTAGGCATTGGAAACTACACTAAAGATATCCTTTCATAACCTTTGCGAAGAGTCGAGGGCACAGCAGATAGGTGTTTTCAAACAGAACTGCTGAATCAAATTTCATTTTTTAAAATCCTTTGCAGAAACATTAAGTCTCTAATATGGCGACGGTTCTGCAGACTGATAATTTTACTAGTTGAGGCTGAGGGGAAACGGTATTTAAAGCACTTGATGAATTTATTTAATTATAATAATTCAGCAATCTGTTCAGGTCCTCTTGTAACAAATGACAATCTGAAATCTAATTATTTTTTTGAATATTTTCCGGTCATGAGCATAAGTCAAGCATCTACAGCTACGAAAAATCTTTACTACGTCCAAGATGGGAACCTTGAAGCACGCCAGATGAAATGGCCATGATCGTGACAGCCTGATTCCGGTCTCGAAGATAGGATTTGAGCCACCTCAATAAGTCCCTATGAATACCAGTGGGAATTTCGAATGGGAAATCTTGTCGAACGCTTTGGAGTAGTCGGTATATACCGTATCAACCTGGAATCCATCTTCCATACCTTTAGATACGAACTGGATAAATTCGCAGACAATTGTTTCTGTTGTAATTTTTTTCCCCCATTTCGTTTGAATAAAGTCTAAATACTCTATCTTTTATACAGGTTATAAAAATAAAGCATTAGGTATTTGTCTAATCTATACAGATAAATAAAATTAAAGTGTCTGATTGTTATGTAAAACACAGGTTTTTAATCAATGCATATAAATGTTGACACGATACTGATACCAATATATACATTTTTTGTATTTTTGTCTTTCCGTATCTCTGTAATCGATAAACTTTAAAACGGCTGGACCGATTTAAATAGGAATGTCACTGGCAGATTGCTTATTTTATAAGGAGTAACAAAAGCTATTTTAATTTAAAAAAATGTTAGTATAATTGAAATATATATATATATATATATATATATATAAAAGTTTTATGCGTCGATGACTTTCTCATAGAACGAAGCATCTTAGATTATGATGATATATAGTAAACTCAACAATCTTATTTACTTATTTTTTTTTAATTTATTACTTCCCCATGTGGAGGCCACTAAATAACTTGTTATTTTATTAGGCCTTGAAATACTTTCAATTCTTGCAAATAATATGAAGTTAAACGGTTTCGCAAGTGCTGCAAATATAAAAAGAGTGAAGGAATTTTATTACATTGTGTGAAAAATATAGCAGAATACAACACACGAATATATACTACAGCAAACATGTTGAGCAGTAATAACAAATCATTAAGTGGTTACCCAGACAGTATCTTTTGATAATATTTTAAATGACATTTTATGTATCTTTTTGCCATTTGTTAGACATTTCTTGTTTTTAATATTTTCATAGCCGGCAAAAAAGCACACGTTCATCTTGATGAATCCGTGGCCATGAAAACCGAAATAAATACCATTCATCGTATATGTATATGTTTATTTCATTTGTAATTATTATATCGGAATATATATTAATGATGCTTTGGTAACCGTAAACTTCCGTTCGCATTGCCTTTGTTATTGTAATTGCACGGGCTAATTCTTTCCTTTAACAGAAACAAAACTGCTTTAACGTGGTTATTGCGGCGGTAAATACACTTCAATTGTAACTGTATGTAGTTCCAAGTTTGCTTATAATATAACTCATGAGTTAATGTAACGTTTGATTAAAAACTGTCAAAACCAAAGTGGATAAGTTATAACGAATAACCGAAATCAACCTCACTTTCATGGGAACTCATCAAGTAGGGATTTGAACCGCTATTTTTATTATTTAAAATACCCTCATTTCCTGTCCTGTTGTTGCATGATCTGTTGTCAACCATGTTTTGAAATTACAACCTTAAGAACAATCCATTACCATGCTATTCGAATAATTGGATATAAATTCAAGTTAACATCACAGTGGGCTTAAACTCAAAAGTTAAAATATCTTCTTTTGTCGAACCTCAATCAAAAATTCTGTATTTTCCGGAATTAAAAGCATAAGAAAATGGTCATCTCAAGCTAGCATTGATTGTGCAGTTTGATGTTATTTTTAGTAGTATTTATTCTGATCTCATTATTGCCAAGAAGTCTGAATGCTAAATATAATGTCCGAAGATTAATGTCTGTATTAAGGTATCTCAAGGCTGGATTTTTTTCTTACTTTTTTAATAGAAACTTTAGGCAAGAAGATCTTTAAACTTTTAAAGCTTTAGGTGGCTGGTAGGATAAACGTTTGAAATTGTTAATTTATTAAGGGTTATCGGTGATCTACTTAAGGATAATCGAATATTATTTAAAGAAGGTATATGTTTAGATTTTTAATAAATATATTGAATGAGCAGTTAATTATTAGTAAATTATTAAAACTCAGCGTTAAACAAAAACCACGGAATACTTTTATGGTCATCATTTACGAGTATAATAACAACAAATTATCTATAGTAACTTAATGTTTCTTTACAGAATGGATTTAATTTTTTAAATGTGGTTCAAGTCTTGATTTTGATTTTCTATTCTTGAGATAATTGAGTAGAGTTTTCAATAATTAGCTTAAAAAGCACAGCAAATAGTTATATAAATTGTAGTGTTCAATTCAATTAAAAAAAGAAAATGGTGATCTTTTCCTATTTATGGAAATAAACGATGTTTTTGTTCTAGATTTTGTTTTACGGAAATTTGATAATCAGTAATCAAAATGAAAAGACACGGTATATTTTTATATTGTGTCTTTATTAAAATACAGCCACTGAAAAGCGAACTAAAACTGAAAGAATGTAAAAAGAGAGTTAATACAAATTCTAGACATAACCGATTTTCCATAAAGAAAATTTGTTCGTCCATTTTTAATTAGTTAAGGCAACAATGACATTTTTTTATTATTCATTTAGTTGTTCATATATTCGTCGTTTTTTTAACGTTCGTTTAGTTGTTAAGCCTCAATTTAATTACTTCCCTAACCTTTTATTTTGATTTTATAAAATAACTAAATTAGTCTCATTGTTTATTATTTTCACACAGCAGTGTTTAAGCTTTTTCAGAGAGTTTTTGATTTTGATGAAGATTTAGAACGCACCTGTCAACGTCACATTGACAGTCGGTTTCGACGTCGGTTTTGACGCCGTGCCTGTCGGTATGATATTGACAATCAGTTTTAATATTAATTGTTTTTTTATATTGTATGAAAGTTACAGAAAGAGATAGATATATATCAATGTCACGAGACTAACGACAGTATTCAGGGACGTCAAATTTTTAATTAAGGTACATAAAACATTAAAAATATAAAATTTGCTAAGAAAATCGAGACTTAGATAAAAGTGACGCAATTATTATTATTATTAATTAAATTAGTTTCCGATTTTTCGATGGTTGGGTACATTCATTTTATGCTGAAAGCATGTTCGTTTTATTACATACGCATTTACAAGCATTTTAGAAACAAAAATTAAATATTGGTTATTTTTAAAATTTTCATTGATACATCAACTGATTATAAATTATGCGCTATATCGATTACAAAACTTATTGACCTGTTGCTTCTTAGGGAGATATTATACCGAGTTAGATATATACCACTTCTTTTGTTATATAAAAACGAAGCCGCGGGCAAAAGCTAGTTGAATAATCTTATATAATGATTGTAAAATATAGTGAAGCGACTTCACTGATCTCCAGTACAACTTATAAAAGTTTATGTGGCATCTCTAAGTATATATAAATATACATCACATTGTAGAGTATTGTTAAATCAAAACATTGCTAAAAAAGTGCGAGTACTTTTTTTCGAGAGTTTCGTACTTTTTAATAATAAATAAATGGCCAGAGTGCTTATTAATAAGTTGTCAACCTGATTGTAATATTTAATATTGTAGCATTGAACATTATCCGTAATTTACGAAATAAGCCAATATAATTATTGTGTACATTTTAATTTGTTTCAATAATAATTATCATTTTATATCAAAAGAATAATTATTTTACCTTATACTTAATTGTCTACAGGGAAAAGCGAAAGTTCAAAAGTGAATTAAAAGTGTTAAGTAAAGTTAGACAATTCTGTGAGTTTCAGCATGATGCACATACTGTGTTTACCGTACCATATGGTGTACTCAATTTTTGTTCTTATGTTTTTTGTCTTTATGTCTTTATGGGGTTATTTAGTTCAGGGTGTTTATCAAGATAAGCCTCCAACGTCTATTTATTTTACAAGCATATAAAAGCTTTTCCAATTTCCGCCAGAAGATATGGGTAGATATGGGATGACTTATTTTATTATGTCAAAAGGCAATAAACAAGACGAAGAATTTGTTCAACAAGTGAATACATTGGTTTTTCGCTATTAAAGGTGAAACCACTCAAATTTAAGAGAACCAAAACATGGGACCCCTAGACAAGAAAAAAAGATGCGAATAAAAATATAAATTAAGCATTATAATTAACATAGGAAGTGATTTAAGAAATTAAAACACATCTGGTTCAAATAAAAAAAAATTATATCTTAATTCATATACAACCGCGAACGGTCTGGAATAAATCATTAAAAATAATATTATGTAATGGTATTTTAATAAATGCCTATACCCTTTGATGAAACTATTCTTTGAACGTTATCAATGTAGGCTCTTTACTAAAATAAAGGACACGACAGCCTCTAGACTCAATAACTATCGTTCTTAGATTGGTTTAGACTTTCACAAATATATCAGATGACTTCTTTACCCTTTGGTAAAAGTGGCACATGATCTGAAATGACGATCCTGAGCAACTTCGCCAAAGACGGGACTGTACACACAAATATTACGAGCCTGCCAATGTTAATGATAATAGATAAAGACATATGTATTTAAGCATACTAGGTGATTTTTTTTACTATGTGAAAAATGGTTTGCAACCCGAAATATAAACCTACGCAGGTGTACGCTATCTAAACCACGTGCCATAACAATGATTGTAAGTTACTGATAATTTAAGCAACACGTGCTAAAAGTAAGTATTTTAACTTACATGTCTAAAATATTAGAGAGAGTTCTCTATTTGCAACTGAGGAAATATCTTGAATTTAATAATATTTTACCTGATAGGCAGACTGCAATGTTGGACATAGTGGATACAATATTGGCGGAACAGGACCAGGGTCGTGGTACTTTGCTTGCTCTTTTAGACTTTTCTCGTGCCTTCGATTCAATAAATATACCTCTTCTGCTTTCCGAACTGTCCTTTTATGGTCTCAGCTGTCGAACAGTGGCTTATTTCAGCAGTTACCTCAGCGAGCGATTTCAATGCGTAAAAGTTGAGAATCAGTTCGTTGCTCCTTCTTTTTCTGATTTGCTTCCGGTTGAAAGGGGTGTCCCGCTAGGTTCTATCTTGGGACCGGTGCTTTGTATAGTTTACAAAGCTGACATCACTACTCAGATACAGCACTGTAATTTCCACCTATATGCAGATGATACTCAGATATTTAACTCATGTCATCCACAGAATACATACTCTGCTGTGAACGCTCTGAATGAGGATCTTTCTAGAGTTGCAGATTAGGCAAAATGCAACTCTTTGGTGCTCAATCCATGTAAATCAAAATTACTGGTTGTGGGTTCCAAATTGCAGGTCGACGAAATAATTAATAAAGATCCCTGTGTAATGATCAAAGATCAAAGTATACCAATTTCTACAATGTGAAAAAAATATATATTTGCTATATACGAAACCGGCAACCGTGCACACAACCGATCTGATGGTAAGTGGCATCCGCACTGATGGACAGCGTTAACCGTTGCTGTTTTATTTATTAACACTGATTGTGATTATTATCTCGACTGATGAAACGCTGCCGACTGTGGGCTTCAGATGAAGTGGTCTTTGTACCAGTAGTAGCACTGGCTGTTGTTTCCCTTTGATCGGAACGAAACCACGTAATTGTCTCTATTACGACGGTTAAAATAGGAAGGAGCGTACCGCCCCAGACGAGATGTTAACACAGAAACTATGCAATAACTAATATATTGATTCGTTTTAATATTTTTTGAAATGAATCTATATAAATGTTTTTTTAAATAACACATATCTCTTAATTTGTCTGATAATGAAAAACCATGAACTTAATGCGATAATTTAATATTAAACATATTTTTTTTTTGTTCGCTTCCACGGGAAGGGCAGGAGGATAAAAAATGCTCTGACGCATACACTGGCGCGCGCGATCCAGGTTATGCGGGACTCGTTCCGACGCCTACCAGAACCACTACCAACTAAAATAACCCCTGTCGGCTCGTGCAATTTTTGCTACTCAGCCTTCATCTGAGCGACGGCCAATCGGAGAAAGAGGCCGCGCTAGCGGGGCCCAGAAGGGGTCACCCGATGGGATTTACATAGCACTGAAGGTGCTCAAAGCACTGAAGGTGAATTCATAGTACTGAAGGTGCTCAAAAATGAAAAATAAAATGTAAAGTTAAATTAAATAAATATTAAAGAAGTTAAATTAATTCGAATTTACGTTAGAATTAGAATTTGCGGCCTGAAGGGCTAAGAGATCTAGCGTCAGCTGCGTCGCTACATTCGTGTGCACGTTTCTCGGTCTAGCGACTTTGAATTTCGAATCTTCGAACGACAGGAGTACTATACGAGACTGAATCTCGAACAAGAGGATTGGGGTGGGTTTCGGCGCGTTTGAAGAACGCTTCTGAGAGTGTTTTGAGGTGCTGTTGCACTGTAGGCAGTTCAAGATCTCTGTGCAGGTCCGCGTTACGTGCGTAACGCGGACCTGCACCATGGTACCATGGTGGTCTGTGGCCCTGCGGCAGAAGAGATTTTTAACTACCTGCAGTTTGTGCAGGACGGGTGGTTTGGCGTGGGTAAAGACTGGCGAGGCATATGTCATGACTGGTCTAACGCAGACCTTATAAAGCGTACGTTTGTTTCTGAACGACATTTTACTTTTTTTACCTAACATACTATGTAGGTGGCCTAAGTAAAAACGGGCGAGTTTCGTTACTCTATCTACGTGTGGCTTGAAGGAAAGCGTCTGGTCTAAGGTGACGCCTAAGTATTTGGTAGTGCGCTTCCAGGGGATGGGAATGCCTAACATTCGGATGTGGAGATTGTAGTCAGCGATACGACGGTGTTTGCATCGATACGCCATTTTTGAAACCATGCACCGAGGGCGTCTACGGCCTTTTGGAGTCTGGTGGTGAGACCCGGGACACTGACGCCTTTGGTGTAAAGGGCTGTGTCGTCGGCAAAGAGGGCGAGTTCGACGTCTTTTGGCGGAATGGGAAGGTCGTTAGTGTACACGGTGTACAACAGAGGGGCGAGGACTGAGCCTTGAGGGACTCCAGCCTTTATGGGACGAGGCGCGGAAAGCGTGCCTTCATGTTTTAACGAAACGTACGGTCTTTGAGAAACGACGCGATTATCCTAACTAGGCGAGCCGGTAAGCCTATTTTGTAGAGTTTATAAACGAGACCGCTGTGCCAGACTTTGTCGAAAGCCTTGGCTACGTCAAAGAAAACTGCGATCGTTTTCTTTCGTTTCGGATAGAAGCCGTCGAGTATGTACTCGACGATTCGATGGACTTGCTGAGGGCAGGAGTGCAAATATTATATTCCAACGTGCAGTGTTATATCTGCTTAAGTCAGGGTTTCTCAAACTGGGGTATGCGAACTCCTAGTAGTTTGCCATTCGACGATAGGGGGTTCGCGACATGATTTACGTAATGGTGGCTGGACAACTTAAGATTAAATTTACTCCTAAAATTAACTCAATTTGCGCAAAGAAACTAGCCCACCCATCACATTAACTCATAAACCTATTTCTTTTTGGCATTATAACTATTATAGGTATTTTATTAAAATAAAAATCTTTATTTTCTTCAATAGCCAAGTTTATTATTATTTTCAGGAATAAGGTTTTTTAGAGTATAGGGGTTTGCTGTCATATGAAAACTTTTACAAGGCTACGTGGAGGTATAAGTTTAAGAACCCCTGGCTCAAGTCAATTCAAATGGAAGATGCTGTTGTATATGTTTAACTGTATATTTTTTGAATATTTATAAAGATCTTAAAAATATGTACTTTTTTACAAATGAAATTGAAGAATTGTAGCATGTCTTTCGGCATTAAAAGTGTTATCGGCCAAATATGGCATTTTATACTGACACGGAAAGTAGATACCAATAAATATTAAAGGAAGTCCAATAAATATAAAATACTTATTATATAGTAGTAATGGCTAGATTAATAAACGCTAAGATATTGGTCACAGTCGTTCGGAGTCGCTGATATCGAAATCACCAAAACTAATATATCGTCAGAGTAAATATATTAGCTACTAAAGAAGTACTGAAACTAGGCTATTCCTTTTTAAATATGAATGCTCTTTTTGACTTAATGTTTTTGAATAGTTGGGACTTTTAGGTCAGCTAGTTACGCATACGTAACTATTAAAGTAAATTGTAAAATTTTATTACTTGATAGAAATAATGTATAAATAGAATAAAATTAGCGACTTTACAAATAAATTGGGGTGACTAAAATCACCTCAAGATTCTAGGTCTAAGTCAATATCCTTCGTGTTTGGTAGTAGGTTTACTCCCAATTTAATGTCTCCGGAGACGATTTCGGAATGCATTATTTAGAAATTCTTCTATTTAAACCCGAAATTTTATGTACAATTAATTACGACCTTTTCTTTTATCATACTTGCAAACTTTATGATTCAATATGTAGTTCTAAAAAAATCAGTATGGTATAACCTGCTAAAAATAAAATAGCATACAATTTTGATATACGTAGTCTTAAAATATATCCTCAAACAACTCTTGACACAATAATTTAAATTTCAAATAAGAAAAACTCCCGAAATGCTGCCGATTCTAAGCATGTTTTAAATTTCAAATCTAAATGTTGCCATATACAAGAAACTTTCTTAAACAATATTAAATGTCTTAGCTGGAAGTGAGAAATTTCGTCAAAGTATGTAAATACAGTAATCATCCGAGGTGCAAGAAAGCGTGAAGGTTTCTTAAATATATTCAAGAAAAACGAATGTTTGTGGACTCAATTTATTGGGGAATCCTAACTTTTTGCTGCGTAGGCGAAGTTTCGGTTAGTCAACATTTTCACGACCATTTATATATTGACTTTGATTATTTTCTGTTACATGATTTTAACGAAACTTGACTAAAACGAAACCGAACAGCATCTTGTATCCATTGTGATTTTATTCCAAACAAAGCTTATATAAGCTTAAACTTTTCGTTAATTTCCGTTAATTGGTCTCATTAAATTCAAATACTCGTAGATATAAACATATTGCGAGAAAGGTACTTTGATAGTCCAAAAATATAAATCCCTGTATTTTTTGACTGCACTTAAAACTGCACACTAATCTTTTTCATGTTGTCACCGGCCGCAAACTCTTGTTGTAGCATTATTTCAGTATAATCATTATACCGGTTGACTGTTTTTACAGGTCGGAATTAGTACATGAGCTCAGTTCACGTTTCTGAGCCACTACACCATAGACACCATACAGCGAATCTGAAACAAAATATCGACTATTCTTCGAAATATTTAAGTAAAGTTATTCCATTTGAAAATGTGATTCTTAAATTACTAATAAATTATCAGCAGAAATAGAAAACTAAGTTTCTGTGCAAGGAAATGTCCAAATTAAACATTTATTTGACATTAACAAGTTCTTTTCCTAAAACAGGTAAATCAATTAAAAATAATTTTTTTGCGAGTAATTATTGGGTATGTTACCTATGATAATGCTAATAGTGGTTTTAAATCTAATTTAAAACCTTCTTTGATATAACCAAAATATGTTGGGTAACAATGTCCATTTATTGTAAAACTACAATACTGTTTATTATATAATATAATTAATTGTGTGAATATTTATCTAAACCTCAATAAAAATAAAGTAACAAATTTTTTACAAAATAAATATTTGTTAACTAATTTTTATGTAACGAGGACATTTATAAAACTTTCCTCAGTTGGCACAAAATTGCGCGAATATTCTCTAAACATAAATTGCTTATTAGCATTCGTGTGTTTTGTTCAGAACTTCATTGCATAATTACTCCTTGGGATAAACTTTTTGTAAACTTGTTTCGCAAGTAGGTTTGTAACTTAAAAATAACATCATAAGTTTACTGCAAAATAAAATATATCAGCTGACTTTTTTACCGTTTGAAAAAAGGACAAATAGGCTCAGACTTCAAATCTGCACAATTTTTTCAGAGACTTGTATAGATTCTTCATATAAATTTGGCAGCTGATCTGTACAAAGAGGCGATTTCTTTTTTTATTTTACCTGGTTATTTATGATATATATGATATTTAAGAACTATTGCTAAAATAACATAAGGTTTATCAGAGGTTCTAAAGTATTGCCATGATGCTTAAATCTTGGTTACTGCTGCGATTTTATGTTTATTTTTAGGTGGTCGAGTTAGGCAGGCTACAAATATACTGAAGTGGTACTACAGTATTGGAAGTTTAGACCTTCATAATTTCACATTAACACGTCGATTTTGTTACGGTTAAGTCACTAACCGGCTATTACTAGCAGGAAGCGAATGAAATCCCCTTCAAATGCGAATTACCATACATCCTTATAAAATAGATCAAAATTAGTTAGAACCTCAATGAAGTATGGGTTTTTGAATTTGAAATTTGGAATTCAAAATAGACATCCTGCAAACTTACCATTGACACAAAAGTAATCAAATTCTATAAAATAATAGTTCCAAATTTGGATACTTATCACCCTAACGTAAACAAAATCCTATTATATAGATAAGAGTCACAGTAAAGGTAAATAACAAAACTGGCCCTGTGGCAGAAAAAAGGTTTTAGAAAAAAAATTCAAGCCCAAACGTCATTGGATCAGGCCACAGCAAAATCAAAACAGTCTCATCACGCAGCTACTGAAGCTTCGTTACCGACGTAATGACATCAGCCTCATTGCCCATTCAGACCTGATTGCATCTATATTAAACGCAATGCGTACGGCGTGACCTGTCAACGTCGAGGTTAAGCATAATAGTATAATTAATGATTCATTAGAAATGAGATGGGCTCTCAAGTAAGATGAATAATTTTTGAATTATTTCATAGGCACTTTCATAGGCAGGATATTCAAGGGATAATAATTGGATTTAAATAATAATGACCAATGTAATGGATGAAAAATTACAAAGCTGATTTTATATACGAGTATGCGTAATTAAATGTTCTTATCAAATACGACTAGAATTTTTTTTTCAATTTTTTGAAAAATTTAATGTTTTTTAGTATTGAGTTAAATACTAAAAAATTGTATACATGCAATACCTACATTTAACGACCGTGTAGCGTAGTGGTAAGTATCCCTGCCTCATACGCTGGTGGTCCTAGGTTCGAGTCCTGGCCGAGGCATTCATTTGTATGATGAACATAGATGTTTGTTCTCGGGTCATGCTTGCTGATATTTGATTCTGAAACTTAACTCCGACAAATTTTTCTCTGCCGGATGATGCGCCGACAGAATCTTTCACTAACGGGTATTTCAACGACAGAACCTTTCAACTACGAACGTTTCGCCGACAGAACGATTCATTCATGAGTGAATTGACGACAGAATCTTTCACCAAGAAGGGATTCGTCGACAAAGCTTGTTTAGGCGTGGTTTGATACTAGTGATGACTAAATCTAAAATGTATGCG
Organism: Marasmarcha lunaedactyla; assembly: GCA_923062675.1. Classification (NCBI taxonomy): domain Eukaryota; kingdom Metazoa; phylum Arthropoda; class Insecta; order Lepidoptera; family Pterophoridae; genus Marasmarcha; species Marasmarcha lunaedactyla. The sequence goes on from OV281344.1 coordinate 8,277,703, forward strand.
TTTTGGAAGGTTTACTATTTGCATATTCAAAATCAATAAATTTTGCGTTAAATTACTAGCTATATTCGTAATTTTTCACCAGATTTCATAACTTTATGAGAAAATTTTATTAGAGAAAGTAATATTACAAAGAAAATATTTAATTTGTGACGGGAGATGTTCCACTATATATGTTTTTTTATTCTGGGTTCCCACCCAGTTCACTGTATGGTCATCCATAGTATAAGCTGTGCTTACTTTGAGGCCATACAGTTGGTGTGTTTTTCTAAGGATTTATTATTATTATTATTAATTTTAGTGCAGGAAATATAATTTTTGTAGCCATCTCCTGATTTCAAATAATTTTGTAATTAGTAGCTATCAAAGCTAAGCGCCTTAGAAAAGATATGTGTTTGTTATAACTTTAGTAATATACATTAATTTTCATACCACTATTCGTAACTAAACTGAAAATCAAAATACAGTTACCTACCTGAAATTCCTGATAAAAGAAGCAAAGCATTCCAACGTGCATAGCAGAGCCAAGATAGATTGCTGCACAATACTCGCTAATAGACAAGAGAATGCTACGAGTAAAAACAGCTTTAACAGTAGACACCACATGTATATATATATAAATGATAATCAAATATAAAAAAATATATAAAAATAATAATGTTTTCTTACAGGTTAAAATAGACCATATTTTTTAAATTCAACTACAAGAATTTGTAACGGAACATCTTGCGCCTTGGCCGTATAAACAACCTTACTCGTTCCACCGAAAAGAGGATTGACCTGATGCATTACCTGTTCCAAGCACTCAAAACTACACACAAACACAATTTCACACACACACACTAACACGCTTATGTACTCCATCACACTCACACATACACATACACGTACCTCCATAGACATACACACGAACTAAGTCTCATTGAGATTGTATGATTCTCTTAAGTATAATATTGTGTTAAATTGTTTCTTGAACTCGAACCTCGGACCTCCAGCATATGATGCAAAGCTATTATCCACTTTACCACTATCAGAGCCGAGATAAAATCGTATTTAAAAAAAGTAAAGTCTAATAAAACCCCATTTATTGTTTACAACGGCACACACCGTAAATTTAAATGTTACATGGTTTCATCTGTGTACTGCAGGAATGAATGGTCAAACAACTCAGCTTTAGCTTTTTTTTTTCAATATATATTAAAAAATATATATAATCCAGGTGACTTCGTTCAAGACTTAATTATTAAAACACCATAATAATGTTTCTAAATTAAACAAGGGTTGTATACAAGTCCCAAAAACCTTCGCCTCAGGTCAAAGATATAAACTGTGCGTACCAAGACTGTTCAGTTATTTTATATGAGAACTAGAAAACATTACAAAACTTCGCTGCGCGATTTAAAATACACCATACGCCATCTATTGACAAATGACTGAACTACACACTCAGAAGTTTGCTAGTTAGGGCCTTAACAGTTGTCTAATCCTTCTATGATCAGTGTCTCCGATGTTGCCAGAATACGTACTTAGTATTGCCAGGCTTTGATAAATGTAGGAAACCTTCAGGTAGTCCGTGTGAATGCGATTGTGTTAGCATTTCTGGATTGAGACTAACGAGCTTTCAGCCGGCAGTGCAGAAGAGCCAAATGTGATTATAGATTTAGCGCGACTTTTCATTTTGGTAGTCAAACGAAATAGAAATCATGCGTAATAATTAAGATTGGACTTTACTTACAAGAAATTACTTCTATTCTACTTAAAAACTGATGTGTGCGGTAAAAAGAGTATAAAAGCCATTCGTGTTTTAAAAAAATTAAGTAGTCATTGCCAATTTTGTGCACGCAGGCAAAAAAGGGAAACAATTTTCCTCCATAACCGACTTTTATTTAAACACAGTTCGCACTGGCCGAAAATATATTACAACGCAAAAACCAACAAGGCATTCTGAGTTAACGATTTATAAATGTAACAACCCTTCTTGTGTGGCATACACGAGCGGCTCGACTTTTGTGTCGCAATTTGCCGATAGTGTGACAGTGACACTTTTTGCTTTTTTTTTGTGCAATATTTTATCCGCACGACACCGGCCGCGGTCGTTCGCTACATTCACGCTTCGCTCGAATTTTATGGATTTGCAAACGAATGGACGACCTTTTAGTTACGGTTAAAAAACGTCTTGTTCTTATGGTGATTCATAATCTGTTATTGTGCAATCTGTATTTAAGTGTAGTTTATATAATAATATCTTGCGTAATATCTGACCAACGAATGAAAACAAAGATATGTTCATTCATACAAAACATTAATGACTACTAAAAAGCACCAGTATTTATCGCACAGATTATTACCTCGTTTTGTATCTGAGACTTCTAGTGTAGAAAAAAGGCTTACTAACTACAACACCACAGCCCTAAGAATATTCATTTTTAGCTTAGGCACGAAACATATTTAAATAGTACGAAATATTTTACTAACGAACTTCCATCATGACCGAGCTCGAAGTTCAAAACTGAATGATATTTGAATGTGCGTTCCGTTCGGTTATTTTTTGCAGTAGTCTGGTAAAAATGGCCGACCAGCAAAAACTCTCATACATTTACTATTTTCTCGTTACGGTTAAAACGTAGAACCAGATGTTTGCTAAACTACAGGATTTTTTGTTGATCGGCAACGTCCGGGAACAAAAAGAACTATTGTTTGTGAACTCTCTGGGAGTAAAAAGTATTTAATGATTGAGTTTGGGATTTTCTAATACTCAACCTAGAAACACGGTTGCTTACCATGAAAATGAAAAATTTGGTCGAAGTTGATCTAACTTTGAATGAGGACCAATTCAGAGACGAAATGTTCTTCAATCTCTGGTACAATAGATGGTCGAAATAAGTGCTGGGACCTGGCTGATATATATATGAATGTTCGGTTTGTAAACCGTTTAAACCTTTTTTAACCCGTATTGGTAAATTTACCGAGTAAACAAAAAATTTGCATTTTACAGAATAAGTATTTAAAATAAATACGGATTTTTAAATAGCTTCTTTTAAAATCCCTGACTTACGAAACGAAAAAAAATTAATTTATTAAATTTTTTTTTTTAACAACTGAACTGATTTTGATCCAGTATAGCAGAAAACATTTGATTAATTATTATGGGAGATAACATGATCCAGGCCGAGACACAGATCTCTCCCTGTTTTTGCCTCGAACGTTTCAAAATTATTCGACATATAACCTTAAAACATTGCGAATAATTTGAAGTCTGTTTGTTCTGTTGCTTCTTTATTGATATGACGTATGGTAAGCAACAAAAATACAAAGGAACAATCTAAGGACATTTTTTACCCATTTTTCAATTATTCACCGCAGCATAGGAATACGAACTCTTTTACGTTGATGTCGCTTCACAGGCAAGGGCGGAGTTTTTTCAGTGTTTCAACGTAAGAATGTATTTTTAATTGTTTCCACTGTGGACAAGTCATATTTCACAGCTATATTGCCTGTATTGGAAAGTTGTTGTGAAATGTTCATCAAAGAACAGAGTGCAGTTTTAAACTCACTCGCTGAATGTGCCGTCATTGATGGCTCTGTACACTAAATTGATTTTCGTGTGTTGATTTAATATTATTTTTTTTTGCAAAAGAACTATTACAAGGCTCTTTAAATTTGCAATTTTGTTAAATTATAATTAAAGGCATAATATTCGCAATGAATCGTTTTCTCAAGAGAGTCTATATAGACAAGCGAGTGCACAACTGCCCAAAACCATGAGTTGTTCTAAGAGCTCTTTTTTCACCCACCTTATTTGCCAAATTTATCCCTTAGCTACTATTTTCTGTTTCCGAATTTAAAAAAATGGTTAGGTGGGAAAAGACTTAGCTCCAACAAGGAGATCATGCACGAAACCAATGCCTATTTGGAAGGCCTAAGTCACATTTTATGAAGGGGATCGACAACCAGAGAAATGCAGACGAAAAGTGAATTGAGATAAACAAAAATAAGAAAAAAAATTAATTTAAAAATAACATTTTAAAACTAGTTGTTAAAGTTTTACCAGACTTATCACTCCGACCTCGCACGTAATGCTTTTTTGATTTTAAGAACTTACAACAAAACAACAGTATATTAATACTGTATTGTGATAATCAGGACGATTAACTTTTGACTAGTCACCTGTGCAATCAGGCGTATAAATGGCTCTAGACCAACAGTCAACGGGAAGCCAATCGAGACGCCGCAACGAGATGATTGTATTGTATCGATAACTGGTCACTTCACGAATGTCCTTCAATGTGTACTTGTCAACTGCACAAAGAGATTCATTTCCAAAGAGATGTAAATTGCATTTGCATTAGATTTACGGCCTCGTGATGAAAGTGGTAGTAACTCTGTCGAACATAAAGAGCGCTAGCCACATATTCGACTGGAAATATTCGGTTCGGCAATATTTGGTGAAATTTGAGGGTGTTCGTCGTTTGGATACTTGAGGGGAGGGAGACGTACCGACAGATAGAGATAAGAATAATTTTGTATAAACATAAAGAGACTCTGTAAATTTATTTTGAAAAAAATATACCCGTGAAACTTCTTGCCAGTTCTTCTTCATGAAGGCTTTTCCGAACTGGTGGTAGAGTCATGCTTTATTTGACGTCAATAAGAACGAGTAATTGTCAATGTTGAGAAATAAATATTTCATTTTATTTAATTTCATTTCAACTACAAGGTCGGCCCGCAGCAATTATTACAGATCTTCGTCTAGTGCCGATCGGGCTATATGCGTGTCGGCACATACGACTCGTATCGCCAAAACCCGCACAAGATAAGCTGGGCGGCTTAATTCCCGAATTCATATTTTATTTTGCCACTTGGCAGTTCCTGTTAAAGCCGACTCGAATATGTGAGTAGTACCCCTAAATTATGATAAATTTTGGTTTGATTCAAGGATTCTACATGTGTGTTTATTTTGAGTTAGCTATTACAAGCTTAAAGTTTATGTTATTTTAGCGATTATTTTATTTCAAGTTTAAATGAAAAATATCAATGCGACAATTTTGAAAACTACACTATACCATATTAATATTAAATAAACTGTGTTCATTATTTCAATATTAAGGTTACGCGGCCAGCGTGATAAGCACATTTGCGTCTGGTAGGGCACGAGGTGGGCTTTTTGGAAACATTTGGTTGTAATTGATAAATTTTCGTTTCGTAATGTTTTAATTTTGAGTATTTATATAAACCTTTTAAAATATCAACTCAGCCATCAGTGTTAACGAATAGGTTGCTAAGCAAGACAAACCCACGCTTCCCTTAGCTGTTAGCAATCTCATTAAAGCCAAGAACGCGGTTGTCATGACCCACATTCTTGAAACTTTGTTTACACCGGTTCTCCTACCTAAAGGTTGGATGGTAGAGAATGCCTTGTGGCATTAAGCCACCCTGTACAATATAATGTGTGCAAATTTTAAATAAATAAAAAAAAAAAATAAAATGTGTTTCAGAAACAAACGTACACTTTACAAGGTGTGCGTTAGACCCGTCATGACATATGCCTCGCCAATCTTTGCCCACGCCAAACCCTCCTTCCTGCACAAACTGCAGATAGTTCAAAATCTCTTTTGCCGCAGGGCCACAAACGCACCATGGTACGTGCGTAACGCGGACTTGCACAGAGATCTTGAACTGCCTACAGTACAACAACACCTCAAAACACTCTCTGAAGCGTTCTTCAAACGCTCCGAAACCCATCCCAATCCTCTAGTTCCTGATTCAGTCTCATATACTACTCCTGTCTTAGATTCGAAGTTCAAAGTCGCTAGGCCTAGGAATGCGCAAGCGTACTGTTCCACCAGACTGACACCCGATCTCGAAGCCCTTCTGGCCGCAAATTCTAATTCTAACGTAAATTCGAATTAATTCACTTTTATATTTAAATTTTTTTTTTCTTAATTTTAATTTTTCTTTTATGAGCACCTTCAGTGCTATGAATTCACCTTCAGTGCTTTGAGCACCTTCAGTGCTATGTAAATCCCAGCGGATGACCCCTTCTGGGCCCCGCTAGCGCGGCCTCTTTCTCCAATTGGCCGTCGTTCAGATGAAGGCTGGGTGACAAAAAATTGCATGAGTCATTCAGGGGGTTTTTTAATAGGCTCTGGTAGGCTCGGAGTGACGAGTCCCACATGACTCCGATCACGCACGCGGAGTATGCGTAAGAGCATTTTTCAATTCCTCCTGCCCTCTCCGTGGAGGGGAACAAAAAAAAAACTTATACGACATCTCGAGTCTATTTCAAGCCGTCCTACCGATAACATCTCCAGTCTATTTCAAGCCATCCTACCGATAACATTTCTAGTCTATTTCAAGCCATCATACCGATAATATATTTATAAAACGAATAGATTTAAAAACGAATTATCTAATCTTCAATCAACCAAACAAGCGCGGCGCCACTATCGCGCGCTCCGACAAATATATTGTGATATCTCTCTTAAAACTTTTCTCTTAAAGATTCTCTATTTCCTATTTTATAGGAATATAAATTCTCACGACGTAAGCTGTCAAGTTAGCTCGGCAGATCACGCTTCATCAACCAGCCCATTGGCGTCCTTAGCTTAAAGAAGATGGCTGAATGGATACATGCGTTAAGCTCAGGTTGGGGATAGTGCTATCATTTTTTTTTGCTGCCGAAGCACCCTCTCGGGAGGGAGGTGGAAGATTCGTCATGAATACCACCGCAGCCGTCTGCGGGGTGATGTGGGACTCACCAGAGTGGCACCTACCCACTAAAAACCACCTTTACTGGCTGTGGCATGGGAATGCTAAGCAGCCTTCATCGGAGCGACACCCGGGTTGGGAGGTGGGTGCGCAAGCAGGGACCCGCTAGAGGGTCACCCGCTGAGAATACTTAATCACTTATGGTGCAATTGACATGTGGGATGATGGTTATTCGGCCTGGGCAGCTTTAAGCTGGTCCAGTTTCGCCGAGAGCTGATCGGGAGGGTCCGAGAGTGCATATCTCGGTCTACGGATTTTGTACATCGACGGCACGGATGGAGTAGTGTAATTTACTGTCTCGCGTAATCTTCGGATCGCTTGAAAAAGCGGTGGAGAGCGTCCTAAGGTATTGTTGTATAGTAGGTATATCGAGATCTCTGTGCAGGTCTGCGTTTCGCACGTACCATGGAGCATCCGTGGCCCTGCGGCAGAAGAGATTCTGGACTACCTGTAGATTATACAGAGCGGAGGGATTGGCATGTGCAAAGATTGGGGCGGCGTATGTCATGACTGGCCGCATACAAACCTTAAAATGCGTTCGCTTGTTCCTAAGAGACATTTTACTGTGCCGGCCTAACATACTGTTAAGTCGGCCCATGTACAGACGGGCGAGTTTGGTAACTCGGAGTATGTGTGGTCGGAATGAAAGCGTAAAATCGAGCGTTACGCCTAGGTACTTGGTGGTACGTGCCCACGGGATGGGCGTACCTAGCATATGGATAAGGGGTAGCAGGTAAGACGGCGTTTGCGATCGAAGTGAATCGCAGAGTTTTTCTCTGGATTCACATCGATACGCCATTTTTTAAACCAATTTCCGAGGTCGTTAACGGCATTTTGGAGTTTGTCGGTGAGTGTTTCGATTTTGAGACCCCTGACGTACAGGGCAGTATCGTCTGCAAATAGGGAGAGTTGAATACCTTGTGCCGGAATAGGTATATCATTGGTATAGGTTGTGTATAATAGAGGGGCGAGTACCGAGCCCTGAGGGACCCCCGCCCGAAGGGGGCGGGGGGTGGAGAGCATACCTTCGTGTTTGAAACGAAAGGTGCGATCTTTAAGATAGGAGCCGACTAGTTTGACTAGTCGGTCGGGTAAGCCTGTATTGTACAGCTTGTAAATTAGGCCCGAGTGCCAGACTTTATCGAAAGCCTTGGCTACATCAAAGAACACTGCGACTGTTCTAAGTCCCCTGGGGCAGAAACCGGCGAGTATGTACTCGACTATTCGGTGAACCTGTTGCGGGCATGAGTGCTTGGCACGAAACCCGAATTGATGGGGAATAATGAGGGGGTCACCGTCCACTGGGAACAGGTGGTCCTTCATTCGAGCGAGTATGACTCTCTCGAGAAGTTTGGCCATTGCCTTGAGTAGGCTGATGGGTCTGTGATTAGCCGGGTTACTCAAGGGTTTACCCGGCTTGGGAATGCCTATGACTATAGCTTCCTTCCAAGTTTTTGGAAAGTGGCTTTGGTCGAAGCAAGCATTGAAGATAATCGCAAGTAAGGTAAGCACCTGCCGAGGCATCTGCTTAAGTGCATGGTTGGAAATTCCATCCGCACCCGGGGCCTTCTTGGATTTCTGTCTCCTAATAATCATTAGATATTTTGATGGGGTTAGCGGTGACTGGACGGGAGTCCTTCCACCTTATGGACGTGTGTAGGGTCTGTGGGTTGGGTGCTCGGGGAGCATTGTGATGCGATGCTGTCTGCGAAGCATTCAGCTTTTTCTTTGTCCTCGAAGGCGATAGTGCCATTGGAACGAGACAACGGAGGGGTGTAGGTGCGGGCGTCTAGTCGGAGGGCTTTCGCCATCCTGTAGTACGCCGTGTGGGATGGAGTGATATTATTCATAAGAACGTCTCTTTGAGCGTCTCTGTATTCCGCGAGGGTGGATCTGACTTTACGTTGTAGCCGGTTTGCGGCTGTCCTATGATCGGGAGTGGGGTAACGCCTAGCTCTGCGGAGAGCGGCGTTTTTAGCTTTGATTAGGTTGCTAATGTCCTAGGGGAGCTTGGGCTTAGTGCTATCAGAAAGCATACCACTACTTATCAGACCAAAATATGACAAGTAACTCAGACATTCAGTGACTGCACTCCTTACGGCGGTACTAAGCATCTACTATCTCTAAAATCGCATAAACAAAATAGGAAAAGTCTTGAATATAAAAAGAATATCTGCAGCGAGTACGTGTACACTCCACACTGATTGATTACACTCTCGCTCTCCGCTCGACTGTAATCCTCGGGCCGCGTAATCGGATTAACCATCGACTACAGCAAGGTGGAGTGGGAATTGTATGCTGAATACTAAGGTGGGGAAAGGATTAACTTTCTTGTTTATATCTTCATTATGTTGAACTTTCGATTTTTAAAGAATGTTTAAAAATGTTATTCAAAATTTACGTTTGAATAACGTAAATTTTAAAAATAATGTTTCTTTAAGTGTAAAATAGAATAATCATATAAATCATAATAATACGCTTTATACCACGAGACATTGTGAAATGGTGGTGATAAGTGACATATTTCTATATGATATTAACTGTCATCAGTCACAAGCATTTACTGGTTAAACTTCGATTAAATGAAATTAACTAATGGAGGAAGAGGAGATGATAAAAAATTGTACAGAAGTAAGGTATCCCCATTTTCTTTATTCAAAGTTAGTTTAATGCTGAATTCGTGGCGGTTCTTATGAGAAATATTTCTTAAATCGGTATAACTTTAATTAAATACTACCAAAAACGTAAAAATATGATAATACTTTTTGTTAAAAATATATTATTGTAGTTAATTATCAGCTAGGATGGACCTACTTCCTTATTCGCCGGACCCCCTGATATAAGTTAAGCTGTGATTGGACCAGAATTTCTTTTCAATTACTCTTTGCGGAATTATTTTGATCATTATATTTGTTTCGTTTAAATTGTGTCGCATTGCAAACGGTCATTGCAGTTAATTTATATTCCAGCCAGGCTTTTGCATCCCAGGTTCTGTTTTTAAGTAATCTTTTCTCTAAATAAGTAACTTAAATTTGAACTTATGTGTAAGGTTGACAAGGATTTGTTTTAATACAAAAACAATACATACGTAAATAAACTACAAAAAAAAATATTTTTAGCTTTTTATTATAAACAAACTTTGATGTTATATAGAGTTAAGCCATTTTGTTTTTTGTCATTTTCTATTTATTATGAAAATTTGTGGTTTATTTGACTTAAAGAAAACTGCAAAATATATGAATTTCCTTGACGTCCACAACATGGGATTCTCATTTGATTTGCAGATCCGTAATACCCAGATTAGCAATACATTAATAATAATAATAATAAGTATCACTATATTCAAAAATAATGAATAAAAGTAGTTTTGTACTGTTGTGTTATTTAGTAATCTCTTCTTCAATGTAATGTAGTGTAATGTATCAAAATCAATACTAAGATCGGTTCAATCGTTTCAGATTTTAGAGGTTACAAGTTAATAAATACATTTATGTAGTAAAAATAATACAAATAACAGTTTTTAGCGATTTCTATATTCGTCCAGGATCACCTTTTCAATAGATTCTTAATACTTTTCCCCAATTCAAAGCTGAAGTCGGCTTGTGGGATACTTACTAGACAACATTCATTAATTTACGAAATTTGAGTCAAATCGATTTGCCAGGATTTTAATTATATGCTAACGCTTTAAGAATTTTTAATGTAAAATTTAAAAAACTGCTGCTACAAAGAGCCTGCGTTAAATTGCCTGCTTCTGAAAATGTAAACTGAAAACAATATCATCCGATTAAATAAAGTAGGTGGACTTCGTTGTAATTTTCAGAAGATTATATTTTGATGTACTGTCTTCTCGACAAGTAACGTGGTTACAATGATGAATATTTTGTAAAATATCAAAAATACGTTTTGGAAGTGAAGGATGTTGTTACCGAATAATTTTTGATTATAACATATCTGAAATTTGAAATATTTTGAAAGACGAAGCCTGACTATTTTGTAGCTTTTCTTTGCTAAGCATTTCTTTTTATTCAAACATTTATATCCGCATAGCCAATCATTATCAATACTGAATAATCAAACCAAGTTGAGATCTTACACTGAAATTATAAAATTAGTAAGAAAATAGTGAGTCACAAGCTGCGCTCAGTAAATGAAGACGAAATAAATAATACTTTCCAATTATAGTATATAGCTCATTGGCTGACTGCAGTTCAAGCAAAAAGTCACTATAGGTATACTATATTCATAATACTGTACCAGCCAAGAAATTAAAAAGAGCAGTCGTTTGCATTTTTCCTACATTAAGTATTTTCTTTTTAAGATGGCACAAAGCCAAATTTGTGCTCATTTATATGTAATTGCAAAGTAGATTACATGTTTCACAGTAAATGTGTTTAGGTTAATCATTCATGCTAAACTATTCCAATAAACCAGATACCATTAAAAAGCAATGACATTTTACACGAATTCCAATACTTTTGTGACAAATCGAAAATTGTACTCAGAAGCAATCAGAGTGAAGATGAATGGATTTATGATTTATCGATAATTGCTTTGTGCTAGCGAACAAAAAAAATTATGGGAGTTGCTTCAATAGCCAGCTATTTACTGTTTATTTTTATGGGAAATTAGGTGTTTTCATGAATTAGGCACCGTAACGAAAAGAATATAGTTTAAAATGAAGCGGGTTGTAATGGGTTTGCTTGGCGTCACTTTAAATGTCGATAACACACATTAAGTACCCCATCCCTAAACCAATAGACGTATTGTGCTAAATTCGGTAGATAGATAGCTACTGTTAAGTAGGCTCATTTCAAGAAAGAATTTTCGACCTTCTGCCTCTCCAGGTACATAAGAAGGGTTCAAAATATTTCTTTCTGTGAGCAAAACTGACAAGGCTGAGATTTGTTTATATAGGTAAGTTTCGAGTTGAGTGCTCACTATCATGAGATGTATAGCGAAGTGGTGATTTCTCAAAATATTTCAGGAATTAATTTCTACGGAATTTAGGGGATCTTAATATAAATCATGTAAGTAGCAGACCATTGTATGACCTCTTATGCAAGTTTCACAAGAATTTCTACTTTTTTTTGTGTCAAAGAATGGTCAAGTTAAGAAATGTTAAGAAAGGACTATGGGCCAAAATGTATGGGCTCCGTCCCCACCTACCAACACACATGGAACTGATACCAATGTGTTCCTAAAGTGCCTAAGTGTTCCTATCTGATGTCAATCCTTTGTTTTAGATAAATCAGTGGGAATATATATATATATTAATTACCGTATATTAATAATTACAAACTGTTTTTATTTTACAATTATAACCATAATGATAAAATAACTTACATTACGGTACAAAATATGATAATACAAAGTAACTAAACAAAAATATATAAAATACCCGATTTCAAGCTCTAAATTGATGTATTTTCTAGAAGTACCATAAACAATAAGAGTAAATAAACAAAAAACTTATATGTATCACAAATCTTGTTACGGTTGGTCCAAAAAGAATTATTATGTCCCTAAAATGATAATGAATTTCCAAGATAAATGGTTTTTCTCTACAGTTGGCAAGCCATTGTGAAAAAAATTACAGTGGGATTTTGTATACAACTTGCATAAATACCTTTCTCTGCTCATTAACAAACCAAAATAGTACAGGTGTTTACACAAAAATGCATAATCATTAAATAATAAAAGGGTTGCAAAATTAAGTCAACTATTGCCAATTTTTTATTATCAATATTTTTTGTTTTAATGTAAATGAAAAATAATTTTTATTTTAAATTTACTTTTAACCATTTTTTTAAAGTTTATCCCAAATATTGTTCGATATAAGACCCCCGATTCCTTACACACGCACGAAGTCTCTTGAGGAGCTCCAGTTTGATCATTCGCGAGGTGATTGTCTTTTTTATTTGATTCACTGCTAATAAAAAGCGTTCTCGGAGTTCTTCTACATTGTTGACGGGCATTGTATACACCAAATCTTTCATGTGAAACCATAAATAAAAATCACAGGGAGTTAAATCTGGGCATCTTGGTGGTCAAGGGATAGGATCCAAGGGATCTATCGCCGAGGATAATTTTCGTCCAGGCATCTGCGCACACCGAGACGGAAATGAGCGGGGCAGCCGTCGTGCTGGTAAATCTTAATTTTTCTTGTCTCCAGAGGAACGTTTTTAAGAAGATGTGCTATTTCTTCTCTTAAAAATATCACGTAGACTTCTTGTTTAAATTATCAGGAAGAAAATAAGGTACTATCAAATGCCTGTCAATGATACCCATCTACACGTTAAACGAAAAACGCACTTGATGAGCTCTCTCTTCCTTTTTTTCGGGTTATTGCCCTTTTCGAACCAATAATGGAGATTGTGATAGTTTGTGATACCATCGCGGTCGAATATGGATTCATCAGTCCATAGTACGTTTTTCAAAAAATGATAATCTTCCATGCCGGCGTCGACCATAAACCTGCAGAATGGTAATTTTCTGACAGGGTCTCCTTACTCTTACGGCTTGCACAGGCGTGTAATGATAGGGGTGCAAACGGGCTGTCTGCACAGTGAACCACACTTTTCACGATGGCTCGCTGCAGCTCATGTTGATATTTTTGGCTCAACTTCAAATATCTGAAGAATCTCATCTTCATCCTCCAGTTCGTAAACCCGAGGTCTGCTTGCGTCTGCTCGTCTCGATTGAATGCTTCCGCCTGCCTGCGCAAGAGCGTGGGGAGTGGGGAAGTGGGTTATTTTGTACTCGGTTATCTTTATTTGCATGCGCCGCCCGCTGCTGTGCACTAATGAATACTTAAATGAGTAGGTATTTCGCAATTACTCTTCAATAATACGTCAATGAGATATTTGTTTATACCATGAGAACCCCGCGCATTTGGGCAACGTCACCATAGAAAAGAAATATCATCTTGGCAAGATATATCAAGTAAGCTACATTTCATTTTTGTTGATGGGTGGGGACGATTCCGCCCATGGTGCTTTAGTGGTAATATGCTGATTGGTAAGAGTAACCCCCGGTATTCCTCACGTATAGTACACGCAAAATATCTTGATAGTCGGTCGCTTAATTCAATCATGGAAGCGTGAAAAACAAAAGAAAAGTATCTAAATAAACGCACTTTCGCATTTAAAATAGTTCGGTTGCTGGAAAACTATTGGTTTTATAGTCCTAAGTAATTCACGTGTTTTATTAGTTTTAGAATATGTCCATATAATTTAAAGGAGATTATAAGAATTGTGAGTTGTAGAGGATTTAATTTTTTGTTTTTGTGACAACTATTAAGGCAGCAAGCTATCCAAGACTTTGACTGTGAGTATCAGCAAAAGAACTTCGGGAGCAATTTCTAGTTATTTAAAAATTTATATTGAAAGACTTAGTAGTACAATTTAGGGATTTTACTCTTTGCAGAAGCTGCTTGCTTCTTTAAAAATTTGATTTCTCACAAGTAGCTATGACCGATAAAATCACATATCAAACAAACATCAATCAAGAAAGTTACCACGAAAGCTAGAAGTATTTGGTAGTATAATATCCAGGGATATTTAATGCCCTTCTTATTTTACGTAAGCTAAGCCGCGGGTACAAGCTAGTCTATAATAATTTCTGAAAGAAAAAAGTTGTCTTTCGGGCTGACGGCGTGGCGGCGGCGCGTCGCTCAGCTTCCAAAGATACGCCAAACTTAGCCTCCGACCTCAGGCTTCCCGCTCACTTTTTCCATTTATATTTGAATGATTTATTGATACATGACCTTTTTTGTTTTACGACCCGTTTCTCGTTTTGATTTAAGACCGTCTTGAACTAAGAAGCCATACACGATAGATGTATTTTCTTGTACCTACGTAAATGTGAATAGGTCAAGGTTAAAAACTTTTAATTGGTTTTCGTTATTAAAAACTCTTTGTTTTAACAATTTTAAAAATCTTTAAATTACTTATGTGTTTTCGTTCACTAAAACCTACATACTGATACTTGCTGAGTTTCGTTTTGCTACGTTATTTTTATCAGCAATGAGTTAGTTAATGATACCAAGTCCAGTTTAAGAACTTTATATACCATCATGTGTTTATTCTATTGAGGTTGGCTTATAATCACCGAACTTTAGCCCTTATTCTTTATGGCTAGATGACTGAGTAGCATCAGCGCCAGTAGCCTAGCCTCATACGCTGGAAGTCCCAGATTCGAGTCCTGGTCGGGCATTCGTTTATAAGATGAAGAGATGTTTATTCTCGGATCAAGGTTGTTTATATCTACATATTTATGTTTATTCTGGGTTCCCCTCTGGTTCGCTGTATGGCCATCTATAACACAACCTCTGCTTACTTTGGGTCATACAGTTGGTATATTTGTCTGGGGGATTTATTATTTAATTACATAATAACATTCTATTATAAAAGTTTCAAAACAATTGCGTCAACATATCTAAAAGAAAGTGTTATTGAGGTGATAAACACAGAGGTTTTATTTGGCCTATAAGGCCAAAGCATAATCAACCTTCATGTTTTTTAGATTGTAAAATTTAATAGTTGAGTAACTGTATAATATCGTATGCCACCAGCTAAAGAAATATAATCTTCTTGAGATTTTCCTAAAATGTATTTTAAGTTCAATTTTATCAAACCCTGTCCCCTGCCATGAAATCCAGACCTTCAAACTAGAACAACTACTAACTTCGAAGCCTTTGTTAATATACATTGACATTCCTACACATAGAATGAAAGTCTCCTACTTTTCATTAAGATTGAAATAGCATTCAACAAACCGGTTTAAATAATTACTAAGAAACGGTATCAACTCAGCAACTACTGCTGACAAGTATCTCAGTTTAATCTCGGCCGCTCTGATGGAACCAACATGAGTAAAGTTGAACTCAAGCGCAATTTCTACAGATTTCTAGTTTTAATGGTAGGAAATATATTCTATATTTTATGGCTTATATATTATGGCTTTATGAACTAAATTTACCAAATCCTTCAAACCGAGTTGGAACCAATTTTATGCATATTAAATATGATCTTATTATTTACAAACTCTTAAAAATATTTACATTTTTCTAGAATGTAAAAAAAAATATTATTCATGTGTAACAGAAATACAAGTTCATTCAGTTCGAATCACCATGGTTATGGTGTAACATGACTGTAGAAACCTTTAAAAAAAACCAAAGATTACATCAACTTATTTTTCTCGTTATATTGGCGTTAATTATTGGCTGACTTGTTTCAGCAAACACTTGTATTACAGCAGTTATCAAAGTGCCTTTACAATCTTCAGTCATCCGCCCTTGAAACGTATGGATCTCCACATATTTCAGTAATCAACAAAAACGTATCCCCGTCCCATTTCCCGCCATTTGCAACAATAGAATCCCCGTATTCGTTAATTCAAAGGAAGATTTACAATAATGGGTACAATTACGTATTGTTAATATTACTAATTTGAAATTTCAAACAAGCATCGAGAGGCTGGTTCAATGGAAGCTCACGAATGATTAATACTGGAATATTAATCAATGCATTATTCGTATTCGAGGATAACGCAGTGAACATTGGAAGGTATGGAACGGTCTTCAATGCTATTCCTAATTCGATTATAAGGCGAGTGTAGTGTGACATAATTACGTATTACAGTTGATTTTTGATGTGAATATTTCTAAAAAGGAATTATGTATGTATGTGAGTATAAATTGACGGCTTCGTGCGTGGTAATAGGCATGTTTCTTAAAAATCGAGATTTGGTTGTAATCGAATTCTAACGTATACTAAAATTATTTTTACATTACAAAACACTTTTATTGCCAAATTAAAATAATAAAAATAAAAAAATTTATCGCTCATGAAAAATAGCTAAAATTACTGTCTATATCTAAAATACCTTATAGGTGGTCGTTATAAAATATCTATAAAAGAGGTCTAATTGCATTATTTCAGCATTAAGCTTACTAATAAGGACAAATAAAAAATGTGCAATAATTATGAAGCTTTTAAACTTTAAACCGTACCTGTGCAAAATCACGTAAATGTCTAAGAAAGCCACGGATATCCTGCAATTTGAGCCCATAACAAGTTTCAAACATAATAATACTAAATTGCATAATCTACCTACGGAACCTTAACAGCAGAAAATAAAAAAGGTTTTTCTGTCGCACAAAAGGCGAAGTCACAAAATCCTTCGCTCACGTGCTTCCGCAGATTCAACAAATTGCGAGGTAATCATATTTTTTAACTTATTCCTTGTAAGTTTGCCGTTTTCTTACGAAGATCATTTTTTCATCGTCGGTCACGTGGGAATATAAATAATTTGAGGTTGTGCGAAAATAGTAAAAATATGATGGTTAATAAGGATCCCGCGTTAGTTGTAATGTTAATTCAAATATATTTTATCGCGATTAAATTTCAAAACAAAATCTTTCTTGTTCCTTATTAATCATGCAAGTATGATGTATCCTAGATTAAGTAGTAGAACTAAGTTTATATAACCTTTATAACCATTGTATTTAGAGAGCATTCAATAAACAGTTTTCATGTAATACACTCGTATCTTTTACTGGCTGACGCCTAATCTCATATGGCGACCCTGCCAGACGGCGAGCGTCTCCGGTGATGCTCCAAATAAGGAAAGTTTGATATAAACATTAGTGATTTGTTGTAGAAGACAGTTTTAATAATGAAGTTTTTCATCACCTCGACAATTAAACAGTACGTGGTTCTAATTTTGCGTTACAAATAAATATCACCTATAAATATGGGAAAAATCAGTCTAAAACGGAGGAGGTGATTATTGCCCAAACTGGAGCTGGGAATGCAACTTCGACTGAATTGCTGCACCACACCGGTATAACCACATATGTACTTATTACAATCCTCGTGGTAATAATCTGCGGAGGTTTAATTTGGTTCCTCCGGTATTACGTCAAATGTCACGGAAAGTAGATCCAGCGAGGAATCGAAACGCACGAGCTGCGAAGGTCAATAAGCTTGTTGCGTCGACAAGTACGTGAAGGAGGCCCTGCTGCTAACTGTCAAGCAGTACCAGTGTAAAGTGTAAAGTGTGAAGTAAAAAAAAAGAATAAAAGAAAATAATAAAATTTAAAAAAAAAATTCGTGTAGTTCAATGTTAGCCAGCCCCAAAAAATGCTGATGAAGTTAGACGATTTGTGGCTTTTGCAAATTACTACCGCAAATTCGTTCCTAATTTTGCTGAAATAACAATACCATTAAATAAACTTTGTAGAAAAGGATCTAAATTTGAATGGACCAGTCAATGTAAATATTCGTTTAATAAACTCAAGCAGGTGCTTATCAATCCACCCATTTTACAGTATCCAAATTTTGACGAGGAAAATGAACTTATATTACACACAGATGCATCTGGTTTGGCTGTAGGTTCAGTATTATGCAATAAAAATGATTTACCGATAGCGTATACAAGTCGCCCACTTAACAAAGCTGAGCTTAACTAGCCCACAATAGAAAAACAACTTTTGGCTATAGTTTGGTCTGTCAAATATTTTCGACCATATTTATTTGGAAAAAAAATTATCATTAAAACTGATCATAAGCCCTTAATTTATTTGTTCAGTATTAACAATCCATCTAGTAGATTATTAAAATGTCACTTATTTTTAGATGAATATGACTATGTACTGCATGTTAAAGGTGCGAGCAATGTAGCTGCAGATGCATTGTCTCAGATCATTATAACTTTGGATGAGTTAAAAAGTATAAATCAAGAAGTACTTAATGTTATGACTAGATGAATGGTTAAAGATTTAGGAAATAATTCAAGTGACCATTCCTTGGCCAACAGGAATGCAACTACAATCGGCCTCGAAAGGCGTTGAAGTTCTCGGAAAGCCTAGAAGTTGTATTGAATTATTAACATCACGATGTAGACAAAAACAATCTAACGACAATGTACAATACAATGATTTTGTATATGTACCTCTTAAGAAAACTATTTATGTAGACCCACTATCTCAATCATGTTCGACGCGAGACGTCTTCTTGAGAGATTTGGATTCAATCTGCAATAAGTTATCAATTAATGAAGTTTATGTGATTAGAAATGAAGATAATAAACGATACTTAAAGTGTTTAACTAATTACTATGCAGGTAATGAAAGTCGGACCGGCCCCCAATTTGTATTTTAAGAAATAAAATTGAGAAATATGGAGCTTCCTACGGGAACCTGGTAATATAAACGGGAGACAAGAGAAAAACGTATGACTGTTGACCGCTATATTCCAAAGTGACTCACATTGACAGATTCATTAATACCCCCAACATGCTAATAATAAACTTATATAAAATAATACCCTACCAACCTAAGTTCATACATAACACCTCCCCACTTAAATTACAAATAAATTATTTTCACTTAGGATACAAAATTCACAATTGTAAGAGATACATTTAATACATATAAACTATTGTTATGGACAATCAACTATTCCATACTTTAACACGGGTTTTCTTTGGCGCTTGGGACGGCTCAGGGGTGACGGTGGCAAATTAAGTGCCGTAGAGTCAGGATGACTAACCGGGGGGTCTTCACAAGTAACCGACCTACTCTCATCCTCCCCACCTATTAACGGTTGCTCTTTGTTACTATTATTTGACCCAAGACTATCCCTATCGTTGGGGTGTGTGACGGCATCCCCGTTGCCATCTGGGCACATGGCGGAGTATCGGGATTTGCGTTTCAATTGGTCAATGTGTCTTTGCATAGATTGACCGTTACCACTATCTATAATGTACCTCCTAGAACCTTCTTTGCCTACGACCGTACCTTCCAACCATTTATCGTTACCGCCGTACCCCCTAGCCCTAACTTGATCTCCGACGAGCAGCTCTCGCAGCGGTCCGCCCGACGCGTGCCGCAGCTGCCGCGCCTGCGCATCCCGCACGCAGTCCTCGCGCGCGCGCTCTCCGCGTAGCAGGTCGAGCCGACATCGCAGCACGCGCCGCTGTAGCAACATGGCGGGGCTGTCCCCGGTGCTCGAATGCACGCTATTCCGCTAAGTTAATAGGAAAGTTTGCAGGGCAGCGTCCACCTCAATTGACTCTCTAGTTGCCTTCTTGATTGCTCGCTTGCAAAGTTTCACCGCATTTTCTGCAGCTCCGTTTGATGCCGGATGGTTCGCCGGAGAAAACGATTGACGAATACCATTTTTTTGCAAAAAGTCCCTGAATTCGAAGCTCGTAAAAGGTGGTCCCCGATCCGACACCACTTCTGTCGGTAAGCCGAAACGCGCGAAAGTTGCCCTTACTGTTTTGATGACCGATACAGCGTTCGTTCGAGCCATTTCAAATATCTCTAACCATTTCGTACTGGAATCTATTAATATTAAAAATGTTTTACCATCTAAGGGGCTCAGAAAATCCAGATGGATTCTACTCCACGGACGCAGATCGTAGGGCCACGGACTCGGCGGCGCGCGCGGCGGCGCCTGCGCCTCGGCCGCACACGTGGCGCACTGCGCACACACGGCCTCTACACCGGCATCGATGCCTGCCCACCATACATAGCTCCGGGCTAGCGATTTCGTTTTAACGATGCCCATATGACTCGCATGTAGCTGCTTCAACACTATACTACGTAATGCGGTCGGAACAATAACCCTATAGCCCCACATTAGACATCCTCGATCAATATAAATCTCATTACGTTTGTGACGGTTGTCTATTTCGACCTCTTTTTGTCAGTAAATTTTATTTTTTTTGTCGTTCCCGACGTAATTTTAAACTAGGAATTACGTAGTGTCGGAGAACGGCAATGTTTTGATTTGACAAGTCAGTCACGAAATATTATCCATCAAAGCAACTTGAATCTATTTATTTATTATTGTTTCTGAGTTTATTATTCAAAATTACATAGTTAAGATATTTTATTATCTACAATCAAAGTTTTTTTTAAGAAACCTATAATTTATTTTTACGTTCACGAGTGTGCGTAGCCAAAATTTTTGGTAAGGATTCTCATTCATTAAAATTTTATTTTATTGTTATTTATTCTTTTCAGATCAAATTTAATTGTATTAATATTTCTGTTCTATTTTGTGTGACTATTTTTTTATTTCAATTTTGTTTATATTTTTCTGTTTGTATTTACAGGCATTTTTGTATATTTTAAATTTTACCGAAAAAATAAACATAGAAGAGAGTTTTGGTGTTTTACTGGTACTACGTCACACGTTTGTTGTAATACGGCTTGTATTCGTCGTCCGTGCACGTTAACGGCCACCCGGATTGAACATATAAGGTAAGCTTGCTTAGAAGCGTGTCCTTACTAGTCGCGAACGTCTCTACAAAATTTAAATACGTACTCTCGGGGTTATTTTTGAATTTAATTTAACCCCGAGTCCTCAAGACTCCAAAGTTGTGTGTTGTTCTGAGAAACAGAATCTTAAAGTTGAAGTAGTGGAAAAGGTTAAGAAAAATATTAAGAGTCGTATGCCATGTAAAGAAAAGATTAATATCTAAATAAAACAGTGTAAATTATTTTAATTTCTCATACAATTCATGAATAATCAACAACCCCATATTAATCATTTACGTTACACAATCATACGCAAATTCGAATAACCAATATTTATTATTAAATTAATCAACAATTGTTAAAATAACCCATTGAATACCATCAAATTATAATTATAATTAATTGATAAGTAATAAATACATTAATATCCCAATAAAAAGTAAATTTAATTAATCCCATTTATATTAAAATTAATACTAAATTAATCAAACTATTATTAGAAGTGTCTCAACCTACATGGAGTTGAAAAGTGATGAAGCATTCAACCCGTCTCATTCGCACTTCTACGTCACATCAGGCGATGCACGTAGGAGGGGATGCAAAGGGTTCCACGGCGACGGACGGAACACGACAGCCATTCTTTGGGGGGCTCTCGGCTCAATATCTTGCCTTAGACTCACTGCTATTGCTTTGTTAATATTTTGTTGTAATTACTTTGTGTTTTAAAATTGTTATTTCAATAAACCGCTCGATTTGTTTAATGTTGGTAGATTACAATTTATTTTGTGAATATTAGTTGTTTTTTTTTTTAAATTAATAATCTGTTAGATTTATAAAATCAGAAGTGGGATAGGCTCCATAGCCTTTTGCGCTTCTATTTATTGAGAGCCCTCACATTTATATATTGCCATATTTTACTTTTACTCGTTGTACCAGTGTACTTTGAGTGACGAACTCTCAATCAACAAGATGTCGAGTGAATCCAACAAAGATATTTATAAAAATAGATCTCATGCTCGTGGCACAGATAATAATCATTTACAGGATACGCTTCAAGCCATTTTGTGTCGACTGACTGCCCTGGAGGATCAGAATTCATCGTCACGAACGAGAAGTACTACTCCACCATTACCGCAAGTGGAGGGTAACTCTGAGGCTTCGTGTAGTGATGCGAGTACTTTTAGGATATTAGACGCCATAAACTCGGTAAGATCTACCCATATTTATATTTCAAATTTCGATCCCAGTGTTCATAATTTTGATATTTGGTGCGAAGAAGTGGATCATGTTCGTGCTTTGTATAGGTGGGATGATCGAGAATGTCTCTCGCGCATCGGCAATTGTTTGAAGGGTAGTGCGCGTACGTGGTTAGACGAGTGGGTATCCACTGATCGCTGTTGGTCTACTTTCAAGCGTGATTTTAAAACTTTATGCCCGAAAACAATCGATATTGCCGGAATTTATTTGAAAAATTTATTTGATGTTATGAAAACCGACTCCGATAATTTTCCTACTTATGCAGAGTATGCTCGTAAATCCCTTTTGCGGTTGCGTTTAGTAAATGGATTAAGTAAAAGGTTAATTTCGGCTATTATCATACGCGGTATAAAAGACCCCCAAATACGTGCTAGTGCGACAAACGCATAATTAGAACCGGATGACCTTGTTAATTTCTTTTCAAATTATATAAAAGTACCCTCATATAAAAATACACAAACCCATACTCAGAAAAATTTTACAATTCAAAGGAATTTTCGTAAAAGGCAACATTCAAGTTCTGAACAGAATGTAAAGTGTTTTGGTTGTGGCAGTTTTGGTCTTAAACAAAACGAATGTTACAAACGACCTAAGACGTCAAACGAAGTTACCTTTCAAAAAAATAATGTTAAATCGGAAGTGAAGTGTTCATTTTGTAAAAAAATTAGGACATAAGATCGAGGAATATTTTATAAAACAGCGTTCTGAATCTCGAGGCACCACGGTTAATTTTTGTAAAGGAATAATAAGTAAATGTAGCAAGGAATGTCGGCAATAGTAATACGGGGCATCACTGAGTCACAGATTCGTGTATGGGCTACTAACGCTAAGCTAATGCCAAACGAGCTAGTAGAATTTCTTTCAATTTACGTGAAGCCCAATACTTCAAATATTAGTAAAAATTTTAGTAGTTCTCATCAAAATCGTTCATTTAAAAATAACCATGTGGTGTGTGGCCGTAAACGACGATTTCAAATTGGTAGATGCTTTGTTTGTGGCGAACGTTTTCAAATTGATAAACAGTAGTAATCCGAAGAATCAGTCTGTTCATAATCCAATTGAATCTGTATCCAAATGTAGCTTCTGCAAGAAGCCTGGTCACAAAATTGAAACGTGTTTCGCAAACATAAAGTCTGAGTCACGCAACACAAGTAATGTTAACTTTTGCCAAGAAAACCCTGACAATAATAGTAAAGATAAAACTGGCAGTAGGTTTGCATGCTGTGTCCCCCGAGTTCATGAATACACCCATCATTGTCGGTTCGTACGTATTAAATCGAGAAGGTGTTACGTACTTCCGAACTCGCGATCAGCAGTATCTTGCTTACGAGCCTAATGTTAAACCTAACGTATTAGTTACTTCACAATCTCATGTTAGAACTGACTTGACCGGTGATGACCTTCTGGGATTGCTAGACGTTGCGCGCAAATTTTCAAGATTTTTTACTGAGGGAACGCCTGTTCCTACATTCAAAACCAGCATTATGTCAATCAAATTAAAAAATTAAACATCTATCTATTATAGGCCGTACCGTTTGTTCTATTGAGAAATCTTGAAGGAACATGACATTATTGGGGAACTTCTAGAAAAGAAAAGCATACGAGAATCTATTTCTGAGTATGCTAGTCCCATTCTATTAGTAAAAAAAAAGACGGGTCATATCGTATGTAAGTCAATGATATTGAGTAGTACGACTTTAACCGACGCTGGTTTTTCAATAAATTTAAAGAAATGTTCTTTTCTGGCGACTAAAATAGAGTACTTGGGGCGTATTATAAGCCATGGTCAGGTTCGATCGAGCGAGCAAATGGTTCTATTTCAGCGGGTTCAACGTTATTGTCGAACTCTTCTGAATATGGTGGAATATGGAATATGGACAAAATAACTGGTCTGACGTAATGTGGCTACTACCGCTAATCTTGAACATCACTAAACCAAAAAACTACAAGCTTGTCACCTTTAAATGTATTGGTACTGGGTATCGAGGCCGCAACACCCGCCATACGTAGTCTTGTCAGAGACATCGCCCTGCATACTTGTAAATTTGTAAAGGTTGTAAACGCTAACCGACGGTCCCCTCGAACGTTTGATATTAATTCGTTCGGTTTTGTTATCAAACAGGCACAAGCTACTAGCAAGCTCGACTCGGGCGTGCGTGGGCCGTATCGTGTGGTTAAAGCGCTTCCCCACGGTCGATATGAGCGCAACTGCTGACGGGCGCCTATGGAAAATCGACCAAGGCTGCGGCAGAGTTCATGGTGCCGTGGCGAGGGGAGTGGACTCCGGACACTTGTGCTGCCTTTGTACACGAAGCATCCTGAGGGCTCTGCTTGTTTATTATAACTTAGGTATCCTGAGGGCTCTGCCTTTCTACACGTAGCATCCTGAGGGCTCTGCTTGTTTATTATAACTTAGGTATCCTGAGGGCTCTGCCTTTCTACACGTAGCATCCTGAGGGCTCTGCTTGTTTATTATAACTTAGGTATCCTGAGGGCTCTGCCTTTGTACACGAAGCATCCTGAGGGCTCTGCTTGTTAATTGAAACTTAGGTATCCTGAGGGCTCTGCCTTTGTACACGTAGCATCCTGAGGGCTCTGCTCGTTAATTGAAACTTAGGTATCCTGAGGGCTCTGCCTTTGTACACGTAGCATCCTGAGGGCTCTGCTTGTTTGTCATAACTTAGGTATCCTGAGGGCTCTGCCTTTGTACATGTAGCATCCTGAGGGCTCTGCTTGTTTATTATAACTTAGGTAACCTGAGGGCTCTGCCTTTTGCAGTCACAGCATCCTGAGGGCTCTGCTTATTGATTATTTATTGTTTTTAAGTCATCTTATTATATTTTTGTATGTTTTTATTTTGAGATCTTTATTCTTATCTTATCTAATTTTGTTTTTATTTAAAAAAGTCAAACATAGTGCTATAATCATAATTTTAATTAAATAAACCAAATTCACCCAAATTCTTTCTCAATAAATTTACATACAGCACTTTTATTGAAAATGTCTTAAGACTTTCAACCTTAAATTTCAACCTTTATATTAAAACTGTTGGTTGTTAAAACTAAAAATAAATAAATCATAGTTAAAAATAGAAAAGAAAATTTGTCCTATCTATTAGCTAACAAGTGAAATTTTTCTATAAGACCTACTTTTAATTGCAGCTCAAAGCATTGATGAATTGGCCACAGAGTTGACCTCTGCGCCTCTGCCTATGGGCACCACCTCACATCAAAAACTGGCGGACGAGGACGTGCCGCTGTCAGGAGAGGCCGTATTAGAAGTGTCTCAACCTACATGGAGTTGAAAAGTGATGAAGCATTCAACCCGTCTCATTCGCACTTCTACGTCACATCAGGCGATGCACGTAGGAGGGGATGCAAAGGGTTCCACGGCGACGGACGGAACACGACAGCCATTCTTTGGGGGGCTCTCGGCTCAATATCTTGCCTTAGACTCACTGCTATTGCTTTGTTAATATTTTGTTGTAATTACTTTGTGTTTTAAAATTGTTATTTCAATAAACCGCTCGATTTGTTTAATGTTGGTAGATTACAATTTATTTTGTGAATATTAGTTGTTTTTTTTTTTAATTAATAATCTGTTAGATTTATAAAACTATATTATCAAACATTATCATTCAGTTGGCAAAACAAACACATTTGACATGAACTGTCATATTAACTTTAAACTTTTCTGAATGATTAAAAGTTTATTTGAAAGTTTGTAACTTTCGAAAATTTAAACATTACCTGCCTAAATATTAAGATTTTACCTGCCTAACTATTACCGGACAAACTTACCTATGAATAGATCATAAAATCGGATCCAAAGTATTTTACTTAACCCAGAATGATATCTATAAATTAATAAATAAATATTTCACAACGCAATGTAGAGAACTTCTTCAAAATGCACCGTAATACACCTGACAAAATTCTATACCAATAACGTTTAAAAACCATTACCTATTCTATCACAACCCTTTTATTATTTAACCCACTGAGGATCCTATTCTACATCCGCGTGTTGACCCACAGACATCAATATCACAATATTATATATACTCGTAAACTTTGGCCGCATAGCTAAATCGGCTATCACCTTCTCTCTTATGGAGATTATTAGGCGTGGCTCAAATTAAACGTGCACATTATCTATAGTGTTATTTTAGTCTTTGAAAATTGACTTCTTTAGAGCATTGGTACCACACGTATATTTATGATTCGTAAATAAAATGCAACGCGGTAAATACGTGCCGCGTGTACCTGCCGCCCCTTAGAGGTTTTATCTCCGGGTCTCTAAAATTAATTTATTAAATCATTAAATAAAATACCCTCTTATCTCAATATATAATATATAAAAACCTTTTCCTTATTTTCTTTTGTCTGCATCGTCCATCCATTGCATCTCCTTTTTTGGTGATGCTGTTTGGATCGGCTTTGCAGGATATATCATCTCGGAACATTGCGTTGTGAAGTGTACATAGAATTTGAAAAAAAAAATATTAGTTTCTTATATTATTCTAAAACTCCAACGAAATTCTAACCGTTGCATATCTACAAATGAACGATATATATATACTTGTACACCTAAATGTGTATTTCTACTCTATTAATTCTAAGAATAAAGGAATCATAATATTATCGTAATATTTCAATACATAAATATATATACAAAAACTTTATTTTATATATATAAATATAGACATATTTTATCATTAGTTTTACTTTATCGAATATTATATGGTTTCAATCTATTCACATGTACAATTAGTTCTTGGTTATTTTGTATTTTTTTTACAAGATAATTGTCACATCCTATATATCGTAATACTCGAAATAAACCTTTATATGGTCGACTAAGTTTTCGACTTTTACCTGATATTCTTTTTGGACAATGTAACAAAACTAATTGTCCTACACGAAGTTTAATATTAGAAGCCTTTTTATCATACGATCTTTTTTGTACTAAACGAGCTTTCCTTAAATTTTCTCTGGCTTGATTCACCGCACTTATATAAGTATCTTTTTTTTGTTGAACGGTCATATTACAGTTAGGATTCAACCTTTTATCAAACGGAACTTCAGGTTCTCTACCAACTTTGGAGTCTTGAGGACTCGGGGTTAAATTAAATTCATTTTCACTGACTTCAGCTACCACTAACTTATCATCATTACTAACTACTAAATCAGAAAAATAAACATATTCGTCCTTACTTAATTCGTTTGAAACTTGTATTACCTGAAGGGTAAATTAAATTTACTTTTTATTGGGATATTAATGTATTTATTACTTATCAATTAATTATAATTATAATTTGATTGTATTCAATGGGTTATTTTAACAATTGTTGATTAATTTAATAATAAATATTGGTTATTCGAATTTGCGTATGATTGTGTAACGTAAATGATTAATATGGGGTTGTTGATTATTCATGAATTGTATGAGAAATTAAAATAATTTACACTGTTTTATTTAGATATAGATCTTTTCTTTACATGGCATACGACTCTTAATATTTTTCTTAACCTTTTCCACTACTTCAACTTTAAGATTCTGTTTCTCAGAACAACACACAACTTTGGAGTCTTGAGGACTCGGGGTTAAATTAAATTCATTTTCACTGACTTCAGCTACCACTAACTTATCATCATTACTAACTACTAAATCAGAAAAATAAACATATTCGTCCTTACTTAATTCGTTTGAAACTTGTATTACCTGAAGGGTATTCTCGATAATATCATTATTATTATGATTATTTACTTTATTTTTTATAATAAAGTTACAAATAATGTTGTTCAATTGAACATGACCTTCTTTAAAGTTTAATAATGCACCAGACTTCTGAAGAAAGTCTTGCCCGAGAATTAAATTTCTTTCAATATTGTCAACTACATAACAATTCTGTATATACACAACATGTTCAATCTCCAAACATAGTTGTACTTTACCTATTAAATCCATTCGATTACCATTAACGGCTCGAATATTTACATTCTCAACCTTATGTATTGTTATATTATAAGTTTTGGGAGATTACAGAAATTGATGCACCTGTATCAAGCAAAGCTGAAATATTTTTATTTTTAGTTTTAAACTAATGGATGGGGAAAACTCACTTGTATAATTATTTTCTAGACTATTTGGCATCAATTGAGTCTCCATCTGTCTGATTGACACCGATTGTACTCCAGGTTCATCCATCTTTGATCCATTGTATGCATCGCCACGGTCTCCTCTCCTTCTTAAAGCATATGGAGATCGGTTGTAGTTGTTTGCGAATCTTCCTCTCGGGTTCCCGTAGTCCACGTTGGTTAACCTTTGAGAATCTTCCTTCTCACTCCTCGGTGGTGTTGTAGAATTTACTGGTATTTCTTGTGATATTTCCATATTCGTTTGAAGGCATAAATTTTCTTCCTGCTTTTCAGTGAGAATTTCGTGCATCTGCATGATCGTTTCTTTTCACATTTTTTTATTTGTATAGATTTGAGACGCTAGTCGGCATTTGTATGTGTATTTGCAATTTTTCAGGAAATGATGTATAAAAATATTTTCTGTAATTGTGGTACCAGCTTTGTTTGCACACATGTCCAACGCGTAATAATAATTTATTAGTTCTTCGTTGGCTTGTTGCTTTCGTGAATAAAAATTAGCTACATGATCTATTTCTCTGCCAAATTCTTCTATAAATCTTTTTCAAATTTCGTTGAACGTTTCGCATGCATCAATTATCGTTTTGTAAAAATACAACGCAGGTCCTTCTAAATATGTTTGTATAATTAGCCTCTTGCTTTCATCGTTGTATTTATGTAATGCCGCAATTACCTCGAACTGGGTTAAAAATTCACTCACCAAAACTGTAGAAATGCCAGAGTACTTATTTAAATTCATGGCTATTTTTATAATCTTCTTATATATATAACTTTATAATTCTTTTATTTGCCGTAAAGCGTCGTCACTTTTAGAGTCTTTACTTTATTCCTGGTATTCAGATGGATCTTGGCTTCTAAAATTTTCTTTCCGCTATACTCAGTGGGGTATATAGCTGAAATAAAACACAAAACACAACACTACACTTTGCGCGGCGCCTCCACCATCTCGGGGTTCGGTACCCGGGATGGACCTAATCTAACCTAGGGAGGTCTTCCTAACTAATAGGAAAGAAACACATATATCACTTAATCCACTTTTATTTAAGATGAATCTATTTTATAAAATAATACAATGCTAATTATTAGTCTATTTTTGGGGACGAAGCCCGCAATAGAATTCCGTAAGGAATTCCGTCAAGGAATCCCATCCAGGGATGCCATGGAACAATCCTCCATATTATATATATTTTACATTTTACAAAATCAATCAAATATTGACAGACTTATAAGTTGCCAGTCATAAATGTCGGAAAGTTTGTTTGTGCAATAACCTCTTTTAATAAATACGGCACAAGCAAACGTTGCAGTACTCTCTTTGACGGCTCGCGCATCCGTGGCACTGGTTCGTGGCAGCCATGATAGCGCATCTGCACAATTTTTGTACGACGAGACGTACTCAATTTCGTAACTGTACCCTGATAACAGTACCGCCCACCTTTGTAACCGTGACGCTGCCATTACGATGATTCTGGCTTTACTACCGAAAATATACGTCAACGGCTTGTGGTCTGTTCGCAAGGTAAACCGCCGTCCATACAGATATTGGTGAAATTTCCTAATTCCATATACTATACCTAAGGCCTCTCTATCTATCTGCGAGTACGCCCGCTCGGCCGGCGTAAGCGACCGCGAGGCATACGCGATGGGGTGCTCACCGTCGCTGGTGACGTGCGAGATGACGGCGCCGATGCCTACGCTGCTCGCGTCCGCCGTCAGGATCAGCGGATCAGCTCGCTCGAGTAGTGCACCCACTTCACTCGATATTAACTTGTCTTTAATTATTTTTTTATTTTTATTTTATTTTAAAAAGAAACAAACAGTCACTCACAAAAAAATAATAAATATATGTGATTAATGTAGACCTATAGCTTCCTAAAATTTTTATACAACACTAATAAAAATAAAAAAAAAGCAAACCAACATCCAAGAAATCATAGCTTAGTACAATGAAAATTAAAGCTAAAAAGCTTAAACATAAAGCTACTTATTTTAATATACATTCACAGCTATTTTTATATTTAGTTGTTATAGTTATTTTATTATTTTATCGACAATTTCTTTATCTTGTTCTTAAATTGTGCCATTGTACGGGAAAAGATATCTATTTCTATAAACTTACTGTTATACGATCTACAAGCTCGCCGAATAAATGAATTTTTTGTATAACATCTTGTACTAGTCGGTACATGAAATAGAGATCTCAGGCGACAACTTCTTTCGCGTCTGCGTGGTACCCTCAACATAATTTTGTGTAGTAAAGAAGGTGAAATAATCAGGTTATTTAAAATTTTAAATAAATAGTACAATCGATGAAGTCACCACGATCACTCAAGAGCTCTAGCCTATATCGGGCAGCTGAATGTTCGTAGTCTAGATAGGAATGACCCATTCTATAATCTAGGGTTTTAGTGAACTTGTTTTGTAATCTTTCTATTCTTTCTATGTGGAATCTGTAAAAAGGGTACCAGACGCTACTTGCAAATTCTAAATGACTGCGGACATAACTGAAATACAAGAGTTTATATGTGCAAGACGATTTAAAACATTTACTTACTCGAAGTATAAAACCCAATTTTTTATACGCTTTATTCAAAATTGTGTCAATATGAGCGACAAACGTAAGCTTAGCGTCAATTATTACCCCTAGATCTCGAATTTGATATACCCTGTTAAGAGTTTCATTGCCGAGCTCATAGTTGTATATAATTGGAAATAATTTTCTGGTATAAGTTATTATTTGGCATTTAGAGTAATTTAAGAAAAGGTTATTATTTTCAGAATACAATTCAAACTTCTTTAAATCATCTTGCAGCAACTCACAATCAGGTCTGTTACGAATAACTTTATAAATTTTAGTGTCATCCGCATACAGTAACATGTCTGAATGAGCTATACAGTTAGTAATGTCATTGATGTACAAAATGAAAAGCAAAGGCCCGAGGTGAGACCCTTGCGGGATTCCCGAACTAACTGTTTTATATTCAGACCGATACCCCCCAACACTACAGCTTGACTTCTGTTCTCTACGTACGATTTCATCCAGCGAAGAAGATCACCGTGTATACCAAGTTCCCAAAGCTTCCTTAATAATGTATCATGACAAATTTTGTCAAAAGCTTTGGCAAAATCGGTATGCACAGCGTCCACTTGATAGCCTAAATCCATCGCGTTTAGGATAACATCCGTGAAATGCAAAAAATTGGTATCTACGGTTCGACCTCTATTAAAGCCATGCTGGTTGGGAATTATATAAGAGCGAACGTTTTCAAAAAGAGTTTCTGTTATGATCTTTTCCAAAATTTTACCAAAATGACATATTTTTGATATGGGACGGTAATTGACTATATCTTGACTGATAGGTCCTTTAGGTATCGGGGTTATGAAAGAGGTCTTCCAGATTTTCGGAACTCGCCCCTCGCGTAAAGAATTGTTAAATATAATTGTTAAAGGCAATTCTAATGTACGCGAACAAGAGTAAATTAAAATAGGGTGAACACCATCAGGACCAGCGCTTTTATTTTTATCTATAGATTTAATTTTATGATGAATTTGTGCAGATGTTACTCCTAAGGAGTGTAAATTTATAAGAGCGTCCGCACTTAACGTTCCATTATCATAATTCGAAACGCTGGAATTTGATGGTACAAAAACTGAATGAAAATGTCGATTAAAAGCATTACAAATCGTTTCTCCGTTACTAATAGATTCGCCTTCATAATACATAGTTTGGGGTAAACCTTTGTTTGATTGTATTGATTTTATGTAAGTCCAAAAGTACTTGGGGTCGGAGTTAATTTTTCCTTCAGCATATTGAGTATAGTTATTGTAGCATACTCTTTCCATTTTTATTGCACGTTTTCTTAGAACTCTAAAGGTGTCATAGTCTAAAGGATTACTATACTTTTTCCATAATTTGTGAAACTTTCGTTTTTCTCGAAGTAATTTTATTAGAGGTTTTGTGTACCAAATAGGTGTAACGCTCGATGATTTCAACTTACGCATGGGAATAAATTTTGTAATACAGCTATTTAAAAGATCGTAAAATTTAGATACACATTCCTCTACGCCAAGTGAACCGAAAAATTCGAACCAATATTTTTTTGATAATTCTGAATTCATGTCAGAATAATTTCTAGCATAAAAATTAGGGACTTGTTCTTGGGTTGCCCTTAGCTCCGGGACGTATTCCAAAGTGACATTTACTAAAAGTGAAGGATGGTGCGAGTCTTCCGTTGTTAATGCTGAATCCGTAGGCTTTACAATACATTCGCTGTTACTGAGTATCAAGTCCAGTATCCGCAAATTTGCATTACGTAAGGTGTTGTACTGCTCTAAATTAGAAAAAGATATGAATTCATCTAATAGTTGTGACGAAAGAGAACCATTGGGCAGTAAATTAATTCCACGAGAACTAGTATTTTTCCATGGATCCATATATCCATAATCGGATATATTAAAATCTCCACATACAAGAAAGACATCTTCAGGTCTGTCCAAAATAATTTGGCTCGTGGTATCAAAAAACGACATTAGCGCTTCACGATACCCCGGACCTTGAGGTATATAGACACAGGCTAAATTTAAGCATTCACGAAAATCACCCACCCCGTTGAAAGATTGATAGGATCGGGTTGCCCGTGCCTTTCCAATCGGCATAGAAACCCATAGTGCCTCGGCAGCAGCGAGTGGCGGTACGGGCCAGTCGCGACGCACAGAGCACAGCTCGTCTCGCACGGCCACAGCCACGCCGCCGCCACGCGCTGTACCACTCGCCTCGGCAGATCTATCAGCGCGATAAACTGTGTATCTATTATCAAAATATTCACGATTAAAAAAATCATCAGTGAGCCATGTTTCAGTAATACATTTTATATGAAATCATATTCAGCCAGCCCTACTTTAGCTAGAAAATCGTGTGACTTAGTTCTTAACCCTCTCACATTTTGATAATATCCAAAAAAAGTTTTGTCAAGCATTGAAATAAAAAATATACCACCAAAAATATACAGAACAAATAAAATTATTATGCAGAGTCAATTTACCAGGCAGACACAAAAAACACTTATAAAACATATTAATTTTAAAACACTTAAATTGGATGTGATTTGTTCCCATAATTACAATATAAAAACATGTAGGCACCAAAATAATAACACAGACAGAAACGATGAGAACCATCCATACAGTACAGTGAAGCACGCTTGAAAAGCTTTGAACTAAATCCCAGATTTTAGGATAGAATGTAACTAAATTGTTTGTGCGTATACTTATAACTAAAAACAACAACACATAGCGTAAAAACACGATTATACTAACAAATGATGCAAAACGGATCTTGTAATGTCATTTTAACTTTTTTAGATCACTAGTGCTGGAAATACGTACAGTGCCCGACTTATCATTCTTTCGCATAAGTATCTTACAACTGTGTATCCAGAGATAAGAGTATCCAAGCTGTATTTTTAGCTCTCGAGCGCACTTAAGCAGCTGTTTGTTAGCTGGAGTTAAGTGATCACCTACGTAAATATTGCTAGCCGGGCCGGCCAAGTTGATGTCAGCCGAAGAAATGCCGCGACGCGCGCGTACCGCAGATAAAAGTTGATCTTTACATAAACGTCTCGTGAATTTTACCACAATAGCTGGAATGCGTGACGTCGTTTTCACACGTTGTTGGGTATCTCTCTCATCAGTACCTTCAAACCGACGTACACGATGTACACTGTCAATATCTCTGTCATCTAACGTAAAACCAACTTTACTGCATATTGAATGCAAAATTGATTTTAGATTCTCTCCACTGGTTACTGGCACTCCGGATATCTCCACGTTATTCATTCTGGAATATTGGCCCCGCACATTATTGCTTTCCTCTAGACTCAAGATAGTATCCCTGGCCACGCTGAGGTCCGATTGTAATTTTGTGTACATAGACATTTTATTCTCTACCGTAGTAAGTCTATCCTCCATACTGGAAAAACGAGACTCCATCTCTGTCCATTTAGTATCCAGGCTTTTTATAGCTGTTGTAGCATTTTGTAGGTCAAGTTTTATGGTACAAAACTCATCTCTAAGCCCCTGAATCTCCTGCAGAATGGTCTGGAATCCGCGACGGACGAGGCAGAAGCTACAGTAACCGGTTTTACAGATTTTACAGAACGGCATTCAAGACAGCGCCACGACCTTTTTTATCAGCACTCAGCTTTCTATAGCTGGTTTCAGCTATTCCGGCACATTCGTAATGCAACTGTCCATGACACTGACTACAAACCACGAAATCAGTAGCGTTATTTCCGCATTTTTTGCAAATCATTTTCTATCCAGATGCGCAGTCGTGCAATTAAATCAATAAAATAATTTCGTTATATTGTTGAAAATCCGTCCCAATAATTAATATGAGCCCCACAAATCGGCAACACAAAACTCAAGATGACTTAACAATCAATCAGAGTATCCAGTTGTCAGAGTTTTTATAAATATTAGGAGGGTAGTTATATAAATCAATACGTTAGTAAATAATATCTTTTTGATGTAATTTCTTACTGTTCAGAAGTTTCCAAAGATTATTCGATTGTTTCACAGACTGTCGAACGCACTGGTTATACTTTTTGTAGATATAAACTTGGATTTAGCACAGTTTAGAGTATTTAATATGAGAGCAATATTTTATCAATGTTGTCAATTCAGTGTTTCCGAATTAAAAAATAAATAAATAAATAAAAGCGAAAAAAAATTATAGCGAATGCCGTCTCACATTCCGTGCTCCATACATATTTGACATTAGCTCTAAGTAAATTATATAAAGGTGCTAAGACAGAACTCACGTTTCTTATAAATTTACCGTAATACATTACCATGCCTATGAACGACCTAAGCTCGGATACCGTCGTCGGCGCTGACGTGTTCA
Source organism: Marasmarcha lunaedactyla (assembly GCA_923062675.1). NCBI lineage: Eukaryota > Metazoa > Arthropoda > Insecta > Lepidoptera > Pterophoridae > Marasmarcha > Marasmarcha lunaedactyla. Next base: position 8,313,065 of record OV281344.1, read on the forward strand.
CGATGGCCTCGACTCTGTCAGGACAAGTTTGTATTCCCCTCTTGCTAATTACATGGCCCAGATAATTGACAGAATCCTTGAAAAACTCACATTTTTTTGGTTTTTACCTTGAGACCGCTAGTCATTAAATGATCAAAAACTTTGTGTAAATTGCTTATATGTTCTTGTGTATTCCTTCCCGTGATAATAATATCATCCAAAAATACCCCTACATAAGTCAAATCGGCAAACAATTGCTCCAAATGTTTTTGGAAGATACCTGGACTAGATGATAACCGAATACTAAACGATTAAACATAAAAAGTCCCTTATGCGTGTTTATCACCGTGTATTTCTTAGTGTCGTCTAATTCGAATTGCGCGTAAGCTTGTGAAAGATCAATTTTACTGAATGTTTCGCCCCCATGTAATTGCGCTAACAAATCCTCGGTACGAGGTAGCGGGTAACAGTCAATTCCGATCACCTAATTGAGTGTTAATTTGTAATCGGCGCAAATCCTAACACTCCCGTCCTTCTTCATTACCGGTACAATCGGCGTGGCCCAGTCCGAGCACTCGACCGGCGTGAGGATGCCGTCACTCACCATCTGTGCCAGCGCGCGCTCCACGGGCGCCCGCAGCGCGTACGCCACCGGCCGCGCGCGCAGGAACACCGGTCGCGAGCCCTCGCGGACGTGTATGCTAACCTTGCCGCCGGTGAACCGTCCGAGGCCCTCCGAAAACACCTCACAGTATTTGGAACTGAAATCATTAAAGTTGAAATTACTGTTTGATACAATATGGTTTACTGCGTCAATTTTAAGTTCAGGTAACTGTATTTTTAGTTCGAGTAACCACTGCCTTCCTAGTAACGCCGTCTTAGCATCGCGCACGACGTACAAGTCCAAATATTTTTCACGACCGAGGTATTTCACAAGGGGTCTGATTACCCCCAAGGGGCGCACTGACTCCCCTGTATAATATTTTAAAATTAATTTACAATCCTCTAATTTTAACTGATCAAAATATTTTTTGTAATATCCGTAACTTATACAAGACACTGCACTACCCGTGTCACATTCCATAGCGATGACTTTGTTTTGCACATTTAATGTTATCATTAACGGTTTGCACCGTTCTAGAGATAATTGATTAATTTCAACTGCGATTACCTCATCACTGCCTTCACTATCTGTGGAAATCGCCGGCACCTCCACGTCGACATTGTGATGCCTCAACACATTGGGACAAACGCGTCGCAGATGACCCTGCTGCTTGCACGCTCTGCACACGTAGCGCGCAAATCTGCAGCGCGCCCAATCGTGCGCGCCGCCACAGGCGCGGCACCGCGGGTCTGCGGCCGCCAGCCGCCACTGTGGCCGATCAGCCAGCGCCGCTTGCCCGCCACGCGCCGCTCGCCGCCGCCGCCGGACTCCACGCCGCCACCGTTACTGCCTGGCACGCCACTACCACTTCCCTCGGAGTCTCCGTACTGCAGTCTACCGCCGCCGCATCCTTCTCGGCCGCCTCCATGCTGACAGCCAAACGATATGCTTTGGCAAAATCAAGATTATCCTCTTGAACAACCGTTGCCGTATCGCTTCACGCTGGATCCCGCAAACGAATTGATCCCTCAAGCTTTCTTCCAGCCAGGTCCCGAACTCGCATGTTTTAGAAAGTTTTTCTAACACTGCCACATAATCCGCCACTGTTTCACCGATCATTTGTTTTCTATTCCTTAATTTGTAACGTTCCGCTAAAATACTCGGCTTGGGTTGTAGGTGCTTTTCTAGAATGTTCGTTAACCGTTCGAACGTTTTCGATGACGGTTTGTCTGGTGTACATAAGTCCACTAATAACTCGTAGCACTCTAACCCGATCACAGTGATTAATGTTGGCACTTCATGTTGAAGTTGTTATATAATGTTCAATAATCTTCACTCGGTATTTGATTCACTACAAAATACTGTTCAAGGCGCTCCACGTATAACCGCCAATTGTCCGATCGAACATTAAACTCCGACACTTTACCGATCGACATAGTGTCTTTTTTTTTTTTACACAACGTAAGTTCACTGATTCCTCTTCGCCACTGAGAAATATGGAGCTTCCTACGGGAACCTGGTAATATAAACGGGAGACAAGAGAAAAACGTATGACTGTTGACCGCTATATTCCAAAGTGACTCACATTGACAGATTCATTAATACCCCCAACATGCTAATACTATACTTATATAAAATAATACCCTACCAACCTAAGCTTATACATAACAGAAATAAGAATAGAAAATGCTGATGATAAAAAAGTAATCATTAATGATTTTCATCTGCTTCCTAAAAGGCATTACTTCTGGCCAAAGATGGTAGAAGATATTACAGATTTCGTAAAAAGATGTAACAAATGCCAAAAGCAAAAGGATTTGTTGCGTACAAAGCAACCGATGGTAATAACTACGACGGCACAATCCGCGTTTGATAAAGTTTATTTAGATATAGTCGGGCCCTTAGATAAGGATTATTATAATCACACGTATATACTCACCCTTCAGTGTGATTTAAGTAAGTATGTAGAAGCATATCCCTTAGTAAGTAAAGATACTGTAAGTGTAGCACGAGCTTTTGTGGACAACTTTATGCTCAGGTGTGGTATACCTCGAGAGATAGCGACAGACAGAGGGACTGAGTTTATCTCCAGCACAATGACTGAGGTATGTAAACTGTTGAATATTAAACAAACTGCATCATGTGCATGTCATCATGAGTCAATTGGATCACTTGAAAATTCACATAAATCGTCAAATGTATTTTTAGGAATTCAAACTGACAACAATAGTACAGATTGGAGTACTTGGCTCCTGTTTTGGTGCTTTTCGTACAACACCTCTGTACATTCAGAAACCAAGTACACGCCCTATGAACTTGTTTTCAGTAAACAATGTAACGTTCCTTCTAATTTATTAAATTGCGTTGTTGAACCTTTATAAAATGTTGAAAACTACTTTCTAGAATTAAATTTTCGATTGCAAAAAGCTCAATGTGAAGCGAGGAAAAATTTAATTATGTCTAAGGAAAACAGAAAAATTAATTTTGATAAATATGTTAAACCAGTTATATATTCTAAAGATGATATTAGTAAAAAATGAAATTGGAAATAAATTTTGTGATGTTTATTCTGGACCCTATAGAGTTTTAGAAGATCTTGAACCAAATGTAAAAATTTTATGTAACAATAAAGAGGACATTGTACACAAAAATAGAACTACGAGGTATTTCGACTTAAAAAAAAATTTTGTAAAATTTCTTTTTTTTTTGTGTTGTTGGGGCGTGTGGTGTATCCTAGATTAAGTAGTAGAACTAAGTTTATATAACCTTTATAACCATTGTATTTAGAGAGCATTCAATAAACAGTTTTCATGTAATACACTCGTATCTTTTACTGGCTGACGCCTAACCTCATACAAGTACTATAAAAATATAATCCAAGAAATGAAGATTATGGACCCTCTTGGATGCTACAATTTCTATAGAGGAATTATCGCGGGTTATATATATAATAATGAAAGTTATGATTAATTCCGGTTTTTCAAATCATTTGTAATTTATTATCAGTGAATGAAAACCTGATGAACGATATTTTTTCGTTATGAAGCAATTTTTTCTAAAATACACATTAAAATAAAATTACTTTGAAAAATTGTCTTAACAGATCTAATATTTACATAAGTTATTATTTTATAAAATGTAAATATCTATTTATCATAATTCTAAACATTGAACTGACCGTCTTTGAACTTAACAACCATCTAATCATGAATTCGTATATTGCTTTCAGATTAAGTCTTCAAAGTTTGAAATGAGTTGCTAGCGCCTATTGTTCAAGACCAATATTAGTGGCAAAGTTTCAAGTGGTTCTGTAGGCACTTTACAGCCTATCTAAAAGTCAGATTAACATTAGCTTCTTGTTACGAAACTACTTAATTGCAATCGTCACCTACAAGGCAAAAATAATATATATTATTCATTAAAATCCAACGATCGGTTTGACGCCACACCTGGGATTAACTACAAACCTAAAATTACCCACAAAATAATTCATACTTCGCTTTATCAAACGAGAGGTGAACCTATAAAATAAAAGTTATCCACGATGCGGTTTTACGTGGCCACTGAATACAAATAGGGCAGGCGTATCCTGGTCACGCCTACATGTATGTAATATAACCGTAATAAATATTATGCCTCGTATATTTATTAGTTCGCTTTAGATCACTTCTATACGTGGCTGTGGGTTCCCTTGATCAAACGATTGATGCAAACACCGTTCATGTGCTTCATGGCTGTAAACTGTTTATATGATAAAATATGTGTTTATTGTGCGGCTTCAATGAGATGCGTCGTTTGTATAAAGATTTTTAAGAAAAGCTTTCTTTGCGCTACGTTTTTTTTTGTTAATAATTAGCAGGCATTTGTCTTCCATCTCACCTGACGGAAAGTGACGATGAAGACGAGGATTGTACACGTTGTAATAATATATATATATGTTTATATAATAATAATGAGTTTTAAACTATGAATTAATGTAACTTGATTCTACGCCTTGGGTTTCCTGGTTTTCTGATTGACGGAACCAAGTTTGATCATGGTAACTGCCATATACAGCAACGTTTTTATAATTTACGTAAATTAAACCTGCTCAAAACTGCGTTGGGAAATATACAAAAAGTTATTTTTGGGTGTACCAACTAGCAAAAGTCAAAGGTGGATCATAAATTGCCTGTTTGCCCCGTACTTGGGTAATGTTGATGTCCCTGCTGTGTTGTGGTTGTAACAGATTTGAAACATTACATTATGTTAACATAATAATTCAGTAGAAACCACTTCTTGCTTTCGGGGTAACATTTGATTTTGCTTCTTATTTTCGAGAACTTGCTTCCTGTCCATCTTAATCATATGGTAGACCTCAAGCTCATGTATGATTTTTTTGAAGTAAGCTTCAATTGTGAAAGCTATTCCTGTAAATTCACATGAAACACACTCTTAGAACACGACACAATAAGTTGATACTATATAATAATAATACATAGATAGGAATATAGTATCCATTTGAACAAATCTGAAACTACCACAAATACAAATGCAGGTATATATATAAAACGGTTAGATATTAACATTAAAATCCATTCAATTTAATGCTATATACTTAATACGAGTATATGTCAATTAGTATTCCAAAATTTTTGATTTTAATGTAAAATTGCTTTTAAGGTTCTCTTAAGTTTTATGTGATGCTGGATTACATAAATATCGTACTTGTACACTAACTCAGCAATAGTCGCATCTTATTTTCATGTTTCAAGTTATCTCCTTTTTCAAATTCAAATTCGAATTATTTATTCATAATCATAGGTACATAGGGATGTTACAAAATATGATGGGCGCAGCCATGACTCACCAAATTGGCATATGAATTTTAATATATAAATTTTAATATGAATTTCACTATATAAACTAAAATGTCTAATTTGTAATGGACATGTCAACAGATTCTTTTTTTGCATTTCTTTCATAAGTCAATAGTAGTAATGATATAGATATAGAATAAGATAAAATAAAATCATAATTAAAATGTTTAAAGCCTAAAAACTATCGTTATCAACTACACACACAAGGTCAATTTAAGATGAATAAATGTGATTTAAATTAAAAAGATATTCTTTTTATGTAAGTATTGTTAATGTTTCTTATCCAAAAATTATTTTAGATCGTAAAAGGCTTTTTCAGCAAGGAAGTTATTCAGAGCCCCCTTGAATTGTTTGTCACCCTTGATCATTCTTATTGACTCTGGGATTTTATTATAAATGATTGGTGCCATAGCATTTCCACTTACTCTTTGCAAAAGAGATTTCCTTTCGTTTTCAGAAACCCTATATCGCCAACGATCTCACCTCTTCATACAAAAACCTAATTCATTAGCTTTACAGTCCTAACGACCCGCTGTTTAATCTCACGTCAAAACATTAACGTCAGAATTGCCCTCTTAAATCAAAAAGATTAAATAAAAAATCGGTATATAACGGTTAAAAAATAAAAAATCTCAAGTGAATTAACGGTGTTACCATTATATTTTAATTCCCGAAAACATGACGCCGGGGATTGCTAATCCCCTTTTTATTACGATCATTATGACCTTTTTTTAGACAAAAATATTTGAAACGTTACAACAATTTTTGCTGGAACAAGGGACTTTTGATGGTCCACTCACACTTGCGTCCGATTATGTTAGGTTATTACGCTCTTTGCAATAAATCAATATTTCGTTAAACTTTATAAAGCTTTCTCGTTTCTATTTGGTTTGCCATATTATTATTAATTTATTTGCCTTTGTCCTTTGCAGATAACATTCATATATTTTTAACATTGTATTACTTATATATACCTAGTTGAATTTAGTCATGAGGTTGGCCTTCTATACAGTTTAGGAGGGTTTATAAAATTCGTAAAACCTCTTTAAAATCAAAAATGTTTTACAAATTCAATGAATAATAAAATAAGAAAGAAGTATGGCAATGTTTTAAGTTTTAAGGCCTAATTACATATTTAAGCCAAATAAAAAATTGGCACTTGTTTGAAATATATTATAAACCACTTTAGATGAATAAAACTCGCTATCGTAAATGCGTTCTGACCACCATAAACTTAACTTTATGACTAAACACGCAATTAGAAGCGAAATTCAAACAAATAATCCTTATTAAATATGATTCCCAGGATAAATAATAGGAATTCATATGAAACTTCAGTGACACTAATATGTGACACATCTATTACTTAAACAGGGAGCCATATTGCGCCCGTCAAGTTTGTTATGCTCGCGTCCCGTGCCTCGGCGACATATGGTAGGCAGCGTTTACGGGTTCGGATTTATGACATGCAGGAGTGAAGCAAACTTATGTTTGATTTGATTTGTGTGACTCAGAAAGGGGAAACTTTTGTAATAAATAGTATAAGGCTTCGATGTGGTAAACGATTTGATAAACAGAAGTAAATATTAGGATACTTTTCGTTGCACTATATATCAGACAAAAATTTCACCGCACGAGGCTTTTAATCGGAATAGATCTCAAAAGGTTCGTCTGATCGAAGTTTCATTTTAGACTAGAGGACTCTGCGTCCTTTCAACCAAATAATTCCTGATCCGTGAGATATTGTTAAATAATTTTAATAAAACGTTCAGAGCTCATTGAGTAAATATAAACAAACAAAACAAATTTGTTGTACATAATATTTGTTTGGATAAAGTTAATTAATAATAATAATCCCAAGACAAACACACCAACTGTATGGCCCCAAAGTAAGCAGAGCTTGTGTTATGGATGACCATACAGCGAACTGGCGGGGAACCCAGAATAAACATAAATATATAAATATCAACAACCATGACCCGAGAACAAACACATGTGTTCATCACACAAATAAATGCCCCGGCCAGGACTCGAACCTGGGACCTCCAAAGTATGAGACAGGGCTAATGGCCACTACGCTACTCGGCCGTCAAAAATTATTCATGACTCGAGGTATTTTAAAAATGTTTGAAGGGTATAGCGTGGTCACCGATCGTCTATGAATAAAAATATTCAGCCTCTTTCACTAAAAATAGGTGGCTCGATACTGAAGGTACGTTTGGGGAACTTAGTGCAGGCTCAGATTCGCGGTCGAATCTCCTGCCGTGTTGCCGCCCCTTAGTATGTGGAGCGCATACAAAAGACCGAACTGCGTTCAAGCGATTTTCGCCTACGCTAAGCCTACGCCGAGTACCCACACTGAATGTACCTGAATCTTAAAAATACACCTGAACACAGGAACATTAGGTACCTGGCAGCAGATTCGAATCCCGATGAGAAAATGGGAACTTTATCTCGCTTTCGAAAGCTATTTTGTTTTAAATATCAGTTACTATTAGAGACAAATGTTTTTAAAGACCTAGGAAATAAACAAAATTAGGAAAAAATTTTGAACAAACTTCGCTACCGATCAAAGCATCCATTGAAATAAATAGAATACCTTTTATTCCATTAATGTTACTACTCCTAATTAGTAAAAGTAGTTTGCCTATGCATCACTATTCTATAAGGTCACAATTGTGTTCTCGTGTAAAAGTTGTTGTTCTTTGCATCCTATTAATATGAATATCCATCACAAACACTGCAAATAATAGTAGTTGATATTGTGTAAAGTCAATAAATAATACTTAACGATGATACACAGCTGATTGTATTTATTGGAGCGTACAGGATTCTGGCTTAGTTATCTGGCTGAGCTATGCTTAAAACCATTAAATTTTTAGGACTCTGATGCTCTGAAAATAGAATCCCCGGATTCGCTTAAAAATTTATTAGTGCTTATGTCATAAATTAGACATGACGTTCAGAGGTCGGACTGGAAAGCAAAAGCTAGCATATTAGCATGAGTTCAACTTCGTTGTAACAAATACTACATCAAAGCCAAAATACGTTAATTAACTAAACTCAATCGATTCAAGACATTTCTTATCCAGTCGTGTAAACCACTTCGAAGATCCGAAACAGAAAGTCTTAATGATTAATGAAGCAATCCAAAAAAAATATCATTAATTAATATAATCAGTAACATAGCATTATCGTCGACCACGCCCGAGTACTCCCACATAAATCTAGGGTTGTCGCGGACAGAAAAAGCCACGCACTCTGGTATAATGGATTTATTAATTTCACGCCCCGCGCCCAACTTTATTGCTCAACCCTATTCCCCTTTTAATACCATTTCTAGTTTGATTAATTATGTTTGTATTTGAATTAATTTTGAGGTAAAATTTTATCAAGGTTGCAGTGGAGACAATCGAAGCTTTATAATTAGCGGGTTACGAGCTTTCGATTTTAAGTAATGCTTTGTGTTGTGTTTTCACAATTCGTTACATTTCTTGGCCTTGTTTAAAATTTTATTGGTAGGTAAAACCAAGGTATGACAAATAGAAAGAAAATTGGATTGTTTTTCGCACAAACCCTGCTTTTAGAATAAAAAAATATTTTTGATTATTACGCGGGGCACTCAGAAAATATTAAGAAACAAAATAAAATATTCCAAAGGTTATATTTTGATTATTATTTCAAAAAACTGTCTACCAGCGTTTTTACAAAGTTTAATGCGTCTGAACCAATTTTGAAAGCACATGTTTCAATTATTTATAACAGGTACTTCCTCAACGGCCTTTTCAACGCAGTGAGCGCATCTTTTGACGATGAAATTTGTATGCCATTGAATTTCTATTTAATTTTAGGAAACAATAAGAATTCACACAGTGCCAAGTTAGGGCTGTAATGTGGATGATCCAAAAGCTTTACCGGTGTGGTGTTTAGGAAGTCCCTGGTCTTGATCGCGAAGAGCGCAGGCGGGTTGTCCTGGTGAAGCAAAAGACCTCGGAGCCTTGTGTTCGGTTGCTTGTTGCTCGCAGTAGAAAAAACTTCTGGTAAGCATTTGGTAGTGTACCACTCTGCATTGATGCTACTTTAGTTCCTAAAGAAATTGATACTAAATACCCTGTCAAGGAGAAGAAAATGGCATAAAAAAAATTTACACATTCATAGGCATGGTTCGTTTTTAAACAGCCATATGGCACTTTGTTTTTGGAGCATATTGATAAATCCAAGATTCATCGGTGGGGTTGTGGGGTGCCCAGCGCGAAACAATCCTCCTTATGCAAAGGTGGTTTTGTAGTATATCATGAAAGAGATTATCAGGTTTCGAGTTGGACTTGAAGTCGTAAAAAATCATTGCATGAAAATGTTCCCGACGCAGATCTATTTTTCTACTACACACAATAGTTTCATAATAATGATAAAAAAATTGAGAGGCAAATTTTAATTTGGAACAAATTTATTTTGTTCTTTTAAATAATCAAATTTTCAAAATTAATTATAACTCGCCAACCATACATAAAACTTCTTTTCGGAATATTTGCTGAGTGGCCTGCTTTATTTCAAATAAAAAATCCCTGGGATTTCACGAAAACAAAATCCATAATGTTAAATTTTCACGTAATGTATTTCTTTACCTTTCACTTTTTTAGGTTAGTCTCTACCACAAGTCTCTACGGACCAAGATGACTAAAATAGATTTTTCTATCATCATTTTGCAATTTAGGAGAACACAAATGCAGCATGTGTGTGATAATTTTGATATACGGTTGATATTTCTGTCATAAACATCAGAAGCAAATTTTCATTGTTCACAAATAGTAATAAAATTAGTATAATTGTTTCACATGACAGCTTCAACGTAACAGCTTACGTGTTATGATTACCTGATCACTGCATTCTTCTAGCTGAAATTTTGAATTTATATTGCCAATACCAAGCAAAATGATGCAGGTCACTCGGGGTGAAATATCATATGGACGATGGCTGAAGTAAAAGCTATTTTTATGTAAAAGGGCTTCATAAAAGAACTTTCGTGCACGAAATTAACTATGCCGGGATTTACGAACTACCCTTTAAATGCAGTATCTATTTTCAGGAAAGGTTTTCATCAGACGGGTCACATTACCGATTTCCCGGCATGTACGGTGAATGCTTCTCTGAGTGACAAATGACTTGCGCTCGTTATTCGCAACGCTTGTGTTCTAGAGCAGGAAAAACCGTTACTCTAGAATTAATGGGACGGTATATGTTACTTCGTGACAAGTGTAATTTCGTTAAGGTTTTAAATGTAAGTGTTTGTTCGTTAATGTTTTGGATAATCTTACCGTTAGAACACGTCGCTTCTGCATAGTTTATCTCACCCCTTTAGAAAGATAAGTTCAAAGCCTTTGTTCAAGCGTACCTTAAGATCCTATTTATTTCAAAAACAATTAGCATTTAGTGGCCAAATAATAAAAATAAAAATATAAATTTATTTGTAGTCATACCTAAGGTTGTCTGTAAGAAATCACTATGTAGTGATAAGGCCTCTTTTTGTACATTCTCTATAAGCTTCTTTATTTTTATTTCCTGCTTTGTTATTTTTTTGTATTTTTGTGGTGTGCAATAAAGAATATTTTTATTCATGCATATGTATGCATGTGTATACGTGTATGTATATATTACCATAACTGTATATGTATTAGTATTTTATAATGGTTATTCTATTTCTATTTAATTAGTTGACATATTTTATTTTTGTTTTTATTTAATTTAATTTATTCTTGTAAAATAATCGGTGTTCATCCCTAACTGAAAAGTTCGACGCAAGGCGCTACATTACCTATCATGAGCGATAACCTTTTGGCAACTCAACATTTGCGATAATGTTATGTTCAAGCTCTAGAGCTGATTGTGTTTGTTTTGTTGTAATAATATCTTCAGACTGTTTTAATGTTGCACAAAATGCCATTTGATTTGTTGTTTTCTTTAATGTGTCCTTTTTTTGTCTCTGTGTTTATGTTAGTATTTTTTGATTAAGCGTTTATTGTTAAGTGTTGTCAATAAATGTATTCTTTCGTTCAAAAACTGTAATAAAATTCAAATTCAAATTCAAACATTAAAACAGTTTAGTTCAGTTTTACTTTATAACTACGTGTTCCGTTAAAAAAGTTTTACTATTATTTCGTACTAAAGAGATTTTGAACTATACATGGGATTACAAAACCTCACGGTAACCGTCGTGTTTGCTTACCAAATGATGTGGCTTACAGCATTTGCAGAGTACTAAACTACATCATGACTGCTTATTGTTACTGGTACTGGAGGAAAAATAAAAATTTATATAATATGAAGCCCCGCAAATTAACATAAACTCTCCCTCGGCACTTTTGGCCAAACTTTAAGGACCCCAACAGAAGACACGTAATACAGAGGTATTACAGCTTTTGGCAACGGAAGACATGTAATACAGAGGTATTACATGTTTTCCGGTGAATAATAAAATGCTACGATCTATTCTAAAATATACTTTTAAAATGTGCTTTAGTGACACAGGCTTCATATAAATACTTACTTTTTAGTATGCCAACAATAAGAAACAAACCGGTCGATTGGGATCTAGCTTAAGAAACATAATATTAATAAATCATAAATCTCCAGACAAACACACCAACAGTTTGGTCCCAAAGTAAGTAGAGCTTCTATTATGGATAACCATACGGAGAACTAGGGGTAAACCAGAATAAACATACATATATAGACCTTTCAATTTCTGTGACGGGAACACCCAAAAATTCCGAATTTGAATATTCCGATTTTTAAAATTCCGAATTTCACAATCGCAAGAGTCTCAATTCCGATTATTCAAAAACACGATTTTTATTTTACCGAAATTCATAAACACGAAATTTTAATTTTCCGACTTTCATTAGTACGAAGAATTAAAAACCCGCTGTGTTACTAGTCCGAAATATGGTATTCGGAATTTAAATTTTCTGAAAATTCAATGCTAACATTCAGATTTGTGACACAAATTAAAATTAATAAGGCATATTTTGAAATCATACAAAGTAGGCGCGACGACGAGCGAAGTGAGGAGGAGCAGTTATTCTGCATGTAGATGTGCAGCGCGAGCCGAGCGAGCGCAGCGAGCGTGCTGTGGCAGCGACCGGCGAAGCGCCAGAAAAGGATTTGCATTTCAGTAGAACAAACAACTTGCGGCGGCTCAATGATCATCACTCATAAGAGCCTAACATTTAAAGAACGCACTGATATTGTAAGTCTGTCTGTTGAGCGATCAGTTGAAATAGCCTGTATTGAGATAGGGAATATTGTTATAATAAGTGTATACAGACCCCCATCCTCACCATTTGAAGTATTTGAGAGCACTATGGATGAGGTATTACATAGAGTAAATAACAAAAACAAAGAAATAATTATTTGTGGCGATTTTAATATTGATTTAGAGACATCACGAAGTAAACGATTCTTGAATCTTTTTAATTGTTACAACCTAAAAAATCTCTTCTTAGAGCCTACGCGAATCACAGCGACCTCAGCCACATGTCTTGATAACATTTTTACAAATTTAATGCCATGTACAAAGTCAGTAATTAATAAACTACAATCAGATCATAGTGGGCAGTTGGCCACTTTTGATATTGGGCTAAAAAAGACTTTAAAAAGAGAAATTACCTTTATACCCATGAATGAGAGACGGCTTGAAACATTTAGGAAAAATGTATTTGAAAAAACATTTAAATTAGATTACTGTGCAGATCCTATTACTCAATATAACTCTATTCATAATATAATTAGAAATGAATATGACTCTGATTTTAAAAAAAAGAAAATATGTATAAATAATAATTTATTTAGGTTTAGTGACTGGGCAACAGTGGGAATATGCAGAAAAAGAAATAGATTATATGAATTGTACAGTGAAAGAACTTATAATCATAATAAGACATTTTATGAATATGTTAAAAAGTATTCAAAATTATTTAAACGAGTTTGCAGTGTAGCTAAATCTAATTGCATTAATAATAAAATTAAATATAGTACTAACATTTCAAAAACTGCATGGAATATAATTAATCATGAAACTGGGAAAGCAAAAGTACCACGCACCAAATATAATTTAAAAATTAATGAAAAAGTGTTGTCAACTGACAAAGAAGTTGCTGAAGCATTTGAAAATTTTTTTACTGCCATCCCTGTGTCAACTACTTCGAGTAATAATTCATGTTCCACTCTTGCACAGTCACTGCTAACGGAAAATGTAAATTCATGCAATATTGATTTTATTTTTAAACATGTTACTGTTCCACAAGTTTTAAATGCATTTAAAAGCATTAAAGTAAAAAATACTGCCGATTTAGATGGGATTTCTGTTAAAATTATTGAATCTGTCATTGATGGTATAGCCCCGTACTTAGCCAGTATATTTAATGACTGTGTTGATAATGGTGTTTTTCCTGATTTAATGAAATTGAGTAAGGTCATTCCAATATTCAAAGCAGGTAGTATGTCTGACCCTTATAATTTAAGACCTATATCTATACTACCAACGCTCAGTAAGATTTTTGAAAAATTAATTTTAAATCAATTACTTTCTCATTTTTACGGTAATAGTCTAATGAATTTTAAGCAGTTTGGTTTCACGCGGGGTCGCTCAACAACCGATGCCGGTGTTGAGCTCATAAAACACGTATTCAGCGCCTGGGACTAGTCGTGTGATGCTATTGGTGTCTTTTGTGACTTGTCCAAGGCGTTCGACTGTGTGGATCATACTTCTCTACTCATGAAACTGCACCATTACGGCATTAAAAACCGAGCGCTTACCTTGATTAAATCATATATTTCTAACAAGAAACAGAAAGTTGCAATAAATGGAGAAAAATCATCAGGATCGGCAGTGACAATGGGTGTGCCCCAGGGCTCAGTTCTTGGTCCTTTCCTATTTTTAGTTTATATGAATGATCTGCCATCGGTCGTTAAGAATCAATGCGAGGTCATATTGTTTGCTGACGATACTTCCTTCTTGTTTAAAATCAAAAGACATAAAATTGACTATCGAGCGGTGAACAAATGCATCTCCAACACAGAGCAGTGGTTCTCAGCTAATAATTTGCTCCTCAATGAAAAAAAAACGAAATGTGTTAAATTTACATTGCCAAATGTCAAACAGGTAAATACAAACATTGTAGTTAAGAGCCAGGAACTGACTCCTGTAAACTCAACTGTATTTCTGGGCATAACCTTAGACGCCAAACTGCAGTGGGGACCGCATGTTGATGGTTTAGCGAAAAGACTTGGCTCTGCCGCATATGCTGTTAAAAAAATTAGACAAATTTCAAATGAAACAACTGCTCGATTAGTCTATTTTGGTTACTTCCACAGCCTCATGACATATGGTATTCTGCTGTGGGGGAGTGCTGCCGACATCAATGCTATATTTATTCTGCAGACAAGGGCTGTTCGCGCAATCTATCAGCTCGGTCCAAGGGTGTCACTTAGAAGTAAATTTAAGGAAATAAATATTCTTACCTTCCATTCACAATATATTTTAGAAAATTTAATGTATGTTAAAAAGAACATAACCATGTTCAAAAGAAAAAAAGATCTGCACAATGTTAACACAAGAGGAAGAAATATGCTGGCAGCTCATAATAGCAGGCTTCATAAAGTCACTAACTCATTCATGGGTCAATGTATACGCTTTTATAATAAGGTTCATGAGGATATCCAAGGTCTTCCTATTGACAAATTCAAAGAAACTATAAAGGAGAAGTTGTGTGCTAGAGCATATTATAAACTATCCGATTATTTGGATGATAAAAGCCCTTGGGTATAATCCCCTCATTAACAGGATTGTACTAGTATTTGTAACAAAGCATGTGTAATGTGTCTGTTTGTGCGATGAGTTCTTCGTCCCGATGAATATCTAAAGCGTCATTGTCACTAAAGTACGTCTTCTTATGGTAGCGTCGGGTGACGGGTCGCTCACTTCCCTCTAATATGGTTGAGGAGGGCGATGGCTGGATCCCGCGTTAACTCGTGAACGGGTGCCGTTTGAGGGTGTTCGTCGTTTGGATACTTGGGGGGAGGGAAGACTTGCCGAGCTAACAGATGCAGAAAATAATAATTTTGTATAGAAATAAAGAGACTCTGTAAATTTATTTTGAAAAAAAATATACCCGTGAAGTTTCTTGCCAGTTCTTCTTCACGAAGGTTTTTTTCGAACTGGTGGTAGAATCATGTTTTATTTGACGTCAATAAGAACAAGTAATTGTCAATGTTGAGAAATAAATATTTGAATTTGAATTTGAGTACATAAACTACATACTAAGAAATAACTCAGTACAAAAAACTAAATAAACTTTCTCATTTCCATCTGACTACTTGAATGCTCGAACGTATAAATTGATGTGCTCATGCAGTTTTACAAGGCGTTTGTTATTGCAACTAATCTTATTCGGAATTTTGATATTCGGGATTCGTATTTATGATATTGCGGACTATTAATAATTTGAATTTTTATGGTTCGGTATTTTCGAATTCGACATATTGATTTTCGTAATCATAAACGTTCGGAATTTTGAAGTTTCGAAGAAAAAATTCGGAATTATGAAACACGGAATTTTCATTTTCGGAATTATAAACCATTCGGTGTTACAAAATTCGGAATTTTGAAATTCGTGAATTTGACTATCGTAATTACGTTTTTCATATTTATGTAGTGTACCCTCCTGTGACACTTACTGATGTAGCATAGTAAATTTTTTACCGTACCTAGTGTACGAGTCCAAGTTGGGTTATGTTAATATTTTGAATAAATTGTTAGGCGAAAATTTTATTTAAAACTGAGGCAGACAGTAAAATTTTTGTGTGGTTTATTCATGGAAAAAAAGAGGAAAGTTAATATTAGGTCGTTACATATGAAACTGGCGTTTTGTCGTACTGGCCACTTTGTTCTGTATTAACTCCTCTTTGGTAAATAATTCCAATTTCAAATTTATGCAGCTATTTACTCACGCATATGTGTTTCGAAAACCGTAATTCGTTTGTTTTTTCCCATTTTTCTTTTTCTTTAATCCTCTTAAAGCAAATTGGGAAGGTGAAAAAGCTTGAGAGGTGGGTACCTCATGAATTGAGTGCAGCAAACCGACAAACGCGCGTTGACTGCTGCGTTACATTACTCAACTGGCACAATAATGAAAGGATGAAAAGTGGGTCCTGTACGACAATCGGAAACGCTTATCGCAATGGTTGAACCCTGGCGAACCAACCAAATACTGACCCAATCGAAAATTGACTCAAAAAAAGTAACTTGTGAGCGTTTTTGGTGGACTAGTGCCGGTGTCGTCCACTACAGCTTTCTTAAATCTGGCCAGACCATTACGGCAGATGTCTATTGTCAGCAACTGCAAACCATGATGAACAAGCTAGCTGCTAAACAACCGAGGCTGGTCAATCGCTCTAGCCCACTGCTGCTTCAGGACAACGCTTGACCACACACTGCACAACAGGCGGCTACCAAATTAGAGGAGCTTCAATTGGAATGTCTAAGACATCCACCGTACTCCCCGGACCTTGTTCCAACAGTTTAGAATTTGGATAACTTCTTGCTAGGGATAAAAATCAACCCCGATGGGGCAGTCCAAAGCGCCTTTAAAGATTTTTATTGATTCCCGTCCGAATGGTTTTTTTAGTAAAGGATCGATGAACTACCTATGAGACGGCAAACGTGCATAGATAGCAATGGTACATACTTTGATTAAGTAAATATAAATATTTAAAACAAATTAATTTATGTTCCTCATTTACAAAACGCCAATTGCATATGTAATGACCTAATACTTGTTGTCACAGGATTTGACACATTTTCAATGCGTGTAAGGTTTTCCGAATTAATGTTTGATATTTGTTATTTCAAAAACATATAAGCAAAATTATTATTTTAATTTTTTGACAATTATCACCCCCGTCACCCGGTTCCGGCTTGCTTTTAATGTCAAGGGCACCCTGTATAAATATAAACAACTATGACCCGAGAACAAGCATCTATTGTTCATTACACAAATGAATGCCCCGATGCCCAGGCTCAAACCTTTGACCTGCGGGGTATGAAGCGGGACTACTACCCACTATACCATTATATTTTCTATCCTTGTTTTGTTGTAGTTGCAATAGAAACATATAAGAACGAAACTTTCAACTGTTTACTGATTTCTGTTATAGAGATAAAACCCACTTACGAATAGATGCACAACAGATTTTAGCAATTGTGTCAAACAATATGGAATTTAAAAAACAGGTGCATTTGCTTGCAAACCTAGTGTAAGTACTAGAGCTTTACAACTGTTGCTTACACACTGTGTTATTCTCATCCCTGGCTGTATTGAAGCACATTGCCTGTCATTAACTGCACTCATCACGGGTCCAGGGGCGGACCAGGAACTTAAATACAACTATTGAACTCATACATTCCATATTTAAAATTCTTACTTGATTATTGAAAACATTTAAACCTTATGGTGTAATAAGTTAAAAGTAAAAACTTGAAGAAAAAGCTGTCAATGATTGGCTTGGACACAAACAATAATTTAAATTGTTCGGTTACATACAACAAAAATTTTATGAAAATGTTAATCATTAATATAAGCTGTTGATTGATATTTATTGATATAAATAGTGGTGACTATAATCTATTTTGCATTAAAATAAATGTCCCAAAATGCAAGGAGTCTAGGCCAGGTCTTTGCACACTTTATCAAAAAATTTTTGATTGTTAAATTGTTATTAAAACACTTTGTTTATTGTTGGGAAATAAAATTGTGCATTATTAGTGTGCGACACAAACAAAAAACATCATGGCGGAAAAAAATTTCATTTTGACAGCTAAGGTTTACTTACATCTTTTTATTTTGTGTATCGAGTAGTATCGATGGCTCGTTGCCATTAAGTCCAAAGAATTGAACTGAATTGTTTTGCGTATTTTAAGCTTATTCAACAGTTATAAAGTTAAAAAGAAACCGAAAGAAAGAACTCCAGTGCAACGAACAATCAAACACACAGACAGACGACTATCAATGTGATGTGAGTGAAGTGTGCTGTGAGTGAGGTGGCTGTACCCTCCGCTTAGTGAACAACTTCACTTGACAACTTCCGCCATAGAAAATACTCATTGCTAATGTTGCCCGCTAAAACGAACACAATACTGCGACTTTTAGTATTTTTTCGAAATACTGTTGACTTTTTTATTTTCTTACCACCTCAGTACTAATTAAATCACATTATTTGTATTTTTCCTATAATTACCATTTATTTGTCAATTTTTTTAGATGGTCTACAAAGACCCAGCCCAGTTTGTGACATTTCTTTTAATTATTTATTTTCACTTACATGTGTTTTGACATTTTTATCTCATAAAGCTTGCTTCATGCTAGTTGCATATATTAACTCTATGGGTTCAAACGATCTTACGAACATATACACAACTGCGCTCTGAACTCACCTCAAATATGTTCTAGTAAACAATTTCTCCTTTAGAGAATGCAGTTATTTCAGGGCTCTGACATTCATGGATAACAACTAAATATACCTTAATTCTAACTACGATGGTGCAGACATCTTAATGCAGCTATTTTATAGAAAATATATATTTTAAGAGCAATTTTTATTTAGCGCGGCTCCCATTATTTTGGATTATCAGAAAAAAATAGTCTATCTGTTTTCTTTGACAGATTTTATAAAATGCAAACGACTTTATCGCCAGTTCCAGGAAACACTAACAAAAAACAACTCAAGAACTTTGTCTTATTTTTATATAATTACTTATCTGAATCTATTATATCTACTATTATATCTACTATTTATTATATCTGAATCACCAACGAATTCCAAAAACTGCAAGTCATGCTCCCGAGTAATATGAGCTCAGCGAACTGGCTGGCTTTACTCGCTTTAACGAACACTGCCGCGGCTCATAATTATTTCTACCACAACGAGGGTTTCTGTTAGTACACTGCAGAGCAACTTCCTTTAAACAAAGGTTTAACCTTGCGTGTTGTACAAAATTACATTTTAACCGATCGGCCGTTGACGTGACGTCAACAGAGGTCCTAAATTAAGTTCTTAACATGACTTGTTAAGATGAATTTGCTTTGCTAAAATAATTATAACTTGCAATGAAATGTGAAATTGGTAATACAATTTTGGCATACACAAAAACAAATTACTTTTACTGACAGGTATAAAAAAAATTTAAAATGAAAATGACACATATTAGAACTTCTTACCTACAGCACCTTAACCTTAACCTAGCCATAGCGTTTCGCTGCATTGAAATAGCTTTTAAATTTATAGGTGCAATCTTGTAACATCTTAAAACAATAAAACGGAAAAATGGTGGCAAGAAAAATACAAATCCTCTTTATTGTAATTTTCACTACCTACGTGATTTCTTTTGAATTATACCGTGTGTATCCATGAACAATAACCTCCACTATAAGACGAGAGCCCCCAGAGTTCTTTTCATCGTATTTGGTCTCCTGTCATTCATAAGAGCAATTAGACAACACAAAAATATAATCATTAACAACGAAATGTCAATTCCCTTATAATTACGTATAATAAATACAAAATTAAAGTGCGCTCCAGGCGAAACGTAGCCTTAAGAGGATGCCGCGTTCACTAAATATGACAGTGTCACGTAAGCTCCCTGTTTTTACTTCATTATCATACAAATTACAATTTGTTGAGTTCCCCTTAACAAAACGGCTCTATTTTTTATTCCCAACAAGTATGTTAAGCTAATACGAATGCCTATTTTTCATGATACGTGATCGAATTCCGTTATTTACTTGTGACCCCCATCAAAGAGTTAGAAATTTGTTCAATATGGAAAAATGTTCGAAGGGAAAGGCATATTGTTCTTCTCATACGAGGTCATGAGAAACCAATAAAAAACGTGTTTTAAAACGAAAATATTTTATAGTTTTTTATGTTGCCGAGAGTTTCATTTTTCTGGTGTATGTCATTAATGTCTGAACAGTTCGGATAAATTATTTAGTAATAATGCATGTTTCAATTCATTTGTTTACGATTTTGCTTGCTCTAAATTGACTTTCATTTGATAAGTATGTTTTTGGCTATTTAAATTTAACATTACCATACAATACCAAGGTGATCTTTTTGTGATACTAACTAATTGTACTCATAAGAAATAAGCAGTACCTTTGTACATATACTTACTGTTTTTTTTTTCTTTTATTGTATCTTATTTTACTAATTTATTTACAAATTAGGCTTTCCAACAGTTAAATAAAAACATTTTTTAAATACGCACAATTAGATGAAATAGCCTGACTACTCACAGGAAAACACAACATGCAACTAGAAAGGATTACAAACTATAATCAAGTAAAACATCAATTAGCAAAGAAAAATTATCCAATAACAGCAACAAAGAGATAAAACATCTGTATGCATGAATTGTTAAATAAATAAAGATTTTTCTAATTGAATGCGTTAGTAGGTTATTATATCACACATCTCATTACTAACTAATCGGAAACCTAAATTTTAAGATTTGTCAGTTCCAACTACTTATTAGCGGTAATAATTTTATAGTTTAAGTTACAATAATGTACATCTTAGAAACAACTAGAAAAGTAAGAAAGATCCAAAGCATCCCCTCTCTGAACAAACTATTAACATCTTAGGTGACTGACTAACTTCATCTTGGTGATATTGTATGGCCCTCGTCTGATCTGTAGTTTTTAAAGATTGATTCAACGTGTGCAGAATATAATATAAACTTGTGGTCGCTTTTGTGTCGATACCCCGCTCGCGATCACTTGTCACCCTTTTAAAATAAAGGCTCGATGTTGAATACATAAGTTCACTCAGACGGCTGCAAGTAGCTCATATTTTTAATACATATTTAACTGAAATATAAAATATAAAAGTAAGTATTTGTTTCAAAAATCACAATGATGGGTATTTCAGTTTCAATACGGTCCTATGTTTCAGCTGAAACGTCTTTAATAGATGCTATGAAACAACAAAGTACTCTGATATACTCAACTATTAAAAATCGCATTTAAGTTGCCTTGTTAGAATTTTAAGTTTTTATTTATCATATAGGTAACATTTATTATGCAGACGGCCTGTTTGGTATGGAGGTACGTAGCCTTGCCTTTCATGCCAGAGGTCCCGGGTTCAAATCCTGGTAGGGGCAGATATTTTATCATATTTGCTTTCTAGTCATGGATGTGTATGTATATTTATTGAAGTTTATTTCTAATATTTATGTTAAAAAAAATATCTATGTGTGTTTATATATTTCTTAAGTTTATTTATCCGTTTTCTTGTATCCGTAACACAAGTTCTTAATGATACTTAATTTGGGCTAGATAATGTGGTGTGATTGTTAGAAATATTTATTATTATTATTATAAAATAATTAATTATGTATTTTACACAGTAGTATTTTATTTTTTAGATCTGATAGGATCTGTTTCAGTTTATTATCTATCGAAGCAATATTTATTTGTGCTTGTGCTACCGTCATAAGGTATTAACTGAAAATCAGCGAACAGATTCTTGAGCATTATCATTTTGCAGCTAATATAATCATTCACATCTTGTTAAATTTTGGTTAGTAATATTGTAGGTGCTATAAGTTTAATTTTGATTTAATTTGTTTACGTGTGTGTACTGTATCAAGGGATTATTATCATTTGATCTAATTATAATTTTCGATGTTTTTATAATTTTCACACCTTTTAAAAAACAGCCTCCTCTGTAACCGTAGTCAACTTGTTTCACTGTATGTTTAGTGGTATGTGGTGGTGTAAGAATAATATGAAGTAGGACATTTCATTTCAATTCAATTAACATTCTTCTTTTCTATAAGACAGAGCGCGATTACCATAATAAAACGATATAATTCTGCAACTTGATATCAATTTAACAAATTGGTGTCATCTTGGTGTCGTGAAAAATACTGCCTCATAAAAAGTCATGTAATTTACACTTTAATAATAAACCCGTAGATATGGCCCTGAAGCGGAGCAGTGTCGGTTTTTATATCGAATTTATTGTTAGTTCCTATTATGGCTGACACGATATATTATGTTGATTTCAGGTTCTTTATAGCCACACTTTTAATTCTGTAAAACATTTGTCCAAACGTTTCACAAGCTTTTTGATTGGTTTCGGGATAAGTTCGTCTGTGGTTGGGAGCGCACGGAAATGGTAGACTAAATATTTATATGTATAATAATTGCCTTATCTTCGTCGTCACTTTGGATAATGAGAAACATTTTTATTTGCTCGCTCTTTAAACTAAATAAATATCATAAAGTAATATTATAATAATAGTATCATAGTAAACCTTTGTATGTATTTTATTTTGGCTTAAAAAGATGAAAATGAATATTATTATTATTTCATTCCAACAGCCAGACTGCAATTCATTAGATCTTAAATAAGCCATATAAGGCAGACTCGGTAGCATCTTACAATATCACTTCGACACCGTTTTCGTTTTTAATGTGTAAAAGTTATTTCATATAATCCTAAATAACCACCCACCTTTAAATTATTGCATGAGAATTATTACGAACATTACATCAATGAGAATCCAAGAGTTGTTAAAAAAACGTTAAATAAAAAATTCTGATTCCCGTTGAGTGTTTTTCGCAATAAAATAAAAATGTTTTTCATTTGATGGGCTCAATTCAATGTGGTATCGATTGCTACGTTTGCTGAAAAATAAAAGTGTATTAGTGGTGGGCTTGGATGTAAAAACACGGATGTGCTGAACGCAGAAATAAAATTCGAAATAAGCAAATCATGTTCAATGATGATTTCATTGAAACATTTTTTTAGGAAAAGTTGAGCAATTATGTCTTACAAATCTTTTATCTTGCTAAGTGAGTTATTTTGTTTAAAGAACATAGAAAAAATCAGTCTTGAGTGATTGGGCGCCAATATGACGTAACGACATAATCATAAGTCAAAGTCAATCCTTAAGTCAAATCTCAATCTGTTTTCGTAGTTTACGTTTTACTGACCTTACTCAAAGTGCATTACTAAAAGTCGATAGAATGGTACCTCTTGTGTTGTGTGAAATATTCTCCTCGCTTTGAGTTGAGATAGAAGAACGCCCAGCCAAAACGTTATAAAAAATATTTAACAAATCGATATAAAAAATATAATCCACAACTCCGGCAAACATTCCAAATCCCCCATCGATTAAATCAACGCATTCCAATGAAATGGTTTCATCGATACCGGTAAAAAGTTGCTTAGTGTTTCCCATCAGCTTAAGTACTTAAATAAATCCGAACATCAGATGTGGGTCGAAAACCTCAAGTGATTAATATTGGATATTTATCTCACGAGAAGGGAGAAGGGGAGGAAAAGCTGATACATAATTCTAAGTGTTTTTTTAATTAATGGTGTGATTAATTTTCAACCGGAAAAATGTTTTGAACACTGAATTGTAAGAAGACTTAAGCAGCTTAATTATTCTGGATCAATAGCAGTATATTACAGTTTACATATAAATAAATAATAAATAATAAATATTTCTAACAATCACACCACATTATCTAGCCCAAATTAAGTATCATTAAGAACTTGTGTTATGGATACTAGATAACGGATAAATAAACTTAAGAAATATATAAACACACATATATTTTTTTTTAATATATAAATATTTGAAATAAACTTAAATAAACATACATACACATCCATGACTAGAAAGCAAATATTATAAAATATCTGCCTGTACCAGGATTCGAACCCGGGCCCTCTGGCATGGAAGGCAAGGGTACTAACCTCCATACCAAACAGGCCGTCAAGCAAGCAATAACGTTGGTCATCTTATGCATGTGTTGAGTATTTTAAGTAGGTATGTAATTAAGGTTTAAAAATTTAGCTTTGTTACATTCTTGTCATTAAACACAAAAATATCGTTGCAACTTGATATGTTAGCAAATTCTTGTTTATTCTATTATTTTCGATATAAATGTATTATTTTCCAATTAAAAAAATCATTCGTCTTCATGTTTCTCATATTCATAGCTTTCAAAGTATTTTTCCTCATATTTACTTCAAAACTTTTCCACAAACTCTTGCAACTTTAGCCAGTAATATTGCACAAAAGTAACGTATCATTCAAACTGAAATAAGTAAAAGACCTGCGCAAACATGGATAAATCCCACTTTATGAAGTGACCAGGGTATTTGTAAGCTTCCAAAAGTTTTATTAAAAAAGTACTAACGGACACTAGGTAGCGATCTGCCTAGTTTATTGTGCGGGGGTTTTAGGAGATTCTTTTTCAAAACCATAGTTTGTTTAAAGGATGGTTTTCAATGTGTTTGCTCGCCTTTGGTCATTTGAAATGGTATAGAATAAACGTGGAGGTTGTGCTTAAATGAAGTGTTAAACTGTTAGTAGTTTATTCTAGCAAACTGTTCGTAAAAGGACGTTAGTTTGGATTGTGTCAAGGCTGAACAATCTGCGAAGAGTCTTATAAAATGAATTTTTATTTTCTTTTTTTTTATATTTCTATTATTTTTATTTTCATTATCTAGCCCAAATTAAGTATCATTAAGAACTTGTGTTACGGGTAAATAAACTTAAGAAATATATGAGCACAAATATGTTCTTTTTTCATATATAAATATTAGAAATAAACTTAAATAAACATATATAATAGATAGCAAATATAATAAGATATCTGCATATAATAATTAGCAGATCTCAACTAGTTAACAGTGTTCATGATTAGTGTCGACAAACGAACATTATGTATAGGTTTAACATATGTAAAGCACAAATTAAATAATTTTACTGGTTTTGATGAGCTTCATAAAAAGTGCATTTATGCTTAGTTTGTGCTTTGCTATTTAAAACTCTATCTATGAAATCATTAAGTCATTAAGTTATAATCTGAATCCTCATTTAATTTTAATATATACACTGTTATGTATACTGTTAGAAAAAAAATTTAAACGAATCATCTTGGTAACAAAATACTAAAAGGTTTAAGTCGTTTCTTTGTCAATTATATTATAAACAATGTCACAAAACAATTAATTTCTCTTTAACATCGTCCCTGCTTTAAGGAAGTAAATAAAATAAAAAGAAATCATTCAAAAAACAAGGAAATCTCAATAGAATGATAATCCGCTAATATTTTATATTGTCTTCTACAGAAAATGTTTTACCATTAAAAGATTTTAGATTTCATCTGTAACAAGAGACGACTTTTTGCATTTGTTTTTTGAATTTACGAGTAAAACCATATAATTATTTAAAAATGAATACAAGAAGCTGGTAGCCTACCTTAACTTTGAAAAGGCACTCTGAGAAGGAGAATGTATATATGTGTGATATGGTGTGTGTGTCTCATAAAACAATTCATTGCTTTATAAAATGTACCTGTTTTAAGAAACAATAATGAAGATGTAATAATTGAACCACATAAATTGTAAAATCATGTGTTTATGTATACTTTTTTTTGTCCGGTCCGCGGGGATGGCAGGAGGAGCATCTTAAATAATGCTCTTACGCACACCCCGCGCGCGATATCGAGGCTATGTGGGACTTGCTCCGAGCCTACCAGAGTCTCTACCCACCAAAAAACCCCTGAATGACTGTAGCAATCTTTCGCCTCACAGCCTTCATCTGAAGCGACGGCCAAGTGGAGAAAAAGACCATGCAAGCGGGGACCCTTGTGGGGTCATCCGCTGGGAAATATAGCACTGAAGGTGCTCAAAGCACTGAAAGTGTATTCATAGCACTGAAGGTGCTTAAGGTGAATTAGAATTTGCAGCATAAAGGGCTTCTAGATCGGATGTCAGCTGCGTTGCTACTTACTTGAGTGCGTTTCTAGGTGCGACTTTGAATTTAGAATTTAGGACTGGGGAGTATACGTGGGCCAATCCCTCCCTCCCTCATACCACATAACTTTGTTTACACATTAACACATGTTACGTGGCATGATGTCGTAGTGAGCAAAAGAATAGAGTCATGGCTCAGCACAAATAACTTATCAAATAATTATGAACCAAAATAGTTTCTAAAGTACGTAAAGGTAATTGTTTACTAAACAAAAAAGCGTTCCTAATAATGTTTAATTTTTAAGAAGTTTATTTACTTCATGTATGTGAAATAATTTCTTACGTTTACGGGTTTTCGATGTTTTCCTACACCATTGAAGTAGTTGGCTTATTTTACTTCAGTTGTCAAAACTCATTGCATTTGGCAGTAATCGGGTACAGACGGACGCGGGTCAATGCAAAACCGACGCTCCGGTAGCATGACTAAACAGGCGCAAGCGTCTCAACAGCATCTTTATTTACACTGGATCAGTTTAAAAAGGTAAGCCATTGCAAAAGTGTCTATTAATTATTAAATTACATAATTTGAGAATGTATTTCTGAAAAATGATATCTGAATACTTAAATGGACGACATGAACGATAATGGAGGACATATGAATACTTAAATAACAAATGTATAAATTGAGTAAATTGTAATTAGAAATTTAAACCTTGTTCACGCCGCAATGGCAGAATATGGCTGTACTGATACTTGTATGACTTGTACTTGTATTTAAATTTGAATTTGAATGAATATGTAGATTCGTGTATTATAAACACGTAGTATAGAAATGGAACACACTGTAGTGCGGGCATCAAACTGTTGATTTAAAGAAGGTGACTGGAAGTAGTCAGTTCGAGATCCATAATTTATATGCTTGACATATATGGTAATCAGTGAATAGTAATACAACAAAGAAGTAAGAGAATCTTACATTGTTACAATGATAGACAGTAACACAGTCCTGAAAAGCCACTATTAACTACCCAAGCTTATCAAATAAACCTTATTGCTTCCTCTACTCCGTTCCATCCTCCTTTACAATTGTTACAACGCACTTTTTTTGTCTAAAATCAAATAAAAATAACACATAATCGTATCAAAAAGCCCTCTCTCCTATCATATATTGACACATCAACGTCAGACCACATCAAAGCACAAATATATCGTTAAATAGAGAATCGATTGATCTCTTACAACGGCCTTTGTCGAGCTCATCCATATATCAACACAGTGAGGAGCGATGATACTGCGTGTATTCAATATGAATTTATTGTGCGGCATGGAATTTATTTTACTTTGTGTCGTCAGTGTTTACTGTGGGAAAGTTCTTCCTGCATGAGGATGTTGTATTGAGTTTTGAATGACATGAATGAGCGATTGTTTTTTGTTTGCTTTTGATGTGGTATATATAATTGGGAGTGGGTGATAAGTGTAAAACTACTGTATTTATTTGCTACCTCAGTGGCTCTATCGTGCAGAACATTTCATATGTTAGTAACTGAACCAATTAATGTAAATTTTAGCTAATGTTAAAACATCTTCTACAATACACTTAAGTATTTAACGCAACGGCAATCTTAGTGTTTGCCGACACCAAACACGATTATAATTATTGTAACTACTCCAATGGAGTTCTGCGTAGTAATTCCTCAGTTTATTAATAACGAATAGCAGTAAAACTTAACCTTTTATTTACAAATATTTGACTCATTATTAACTTAAATCATAAAATCCACACAAATGATAGTCGCATTAACTTCATCAAACTTAAACGCAATATTCTTTATAGGAACTTGATTTGCCCAAAATAAAAGTTCCTATGAATAAAATAAACAATTTGACTGTTGTTAACTTCAATAACATGAATATATGTGGATGTTACTATCCCGTTTTAGTATTTTAATGAGCGGTTGATTACTAAAAGGGTTCGGAACTAAAATATCAAGTGAAAAGGCATTTCATACCATTGTGGTAACAGATTCATTTTTCCAAAAATATATAGACATGCTACTTTTACCCGACTTTCAACCGAAGGGGTTTTGTTTTCCGAGAGTATGTATGTATGTAAGTATGTTAGTATATTTCTTTGGCACGCTCTACAGCCCTAACCATTCGACGGATTTAACATATGACGTGTCATTAGATTTCTCTCATTTGTGGCAGTGACATACGATATATTTTTCCCGGAACTCTTAATGTAATTTCCCCAGCAATGCCCACTGGGGAATATAAAGTTTAGCAGTTGGGTATTTTATTTGTCAAATTCTGCAGCTTGTCAAAGGTTTCAATAATGCTTAGCTTTAACTATCCTATTATAATATCATTGAACTCGAGCAAGTTGCACCTAACGTATCTGGTCGCTTGGTCGATTAGTATTGTCTCGAAGAAAAGATAGCAAAGAATGCTTATGCTAGACCCACTGGGTTAATAGTTACCACCATCATTACTACTAATCATCTTTATAATCGAATTCATATTATAAGCACTTAATTTAACACTACTTACTTTTTTTAAATGTACTCAAATAAAACACGAAGGCGTAAACACACAATTTAATATTATAAATAATTTTCTTCAAAAAACTTTTAACTTATTCAAATGAACCGGCCTCTTTAATAGGTACCTCGAAGAAAATCGATTCTCATAAACTCCATTGCCTTATTAAGGTGTGACCATTATATTATAACTGGGTCGTTAAATTTAATGGTCAAACAAACTTAAAAGATAGCGTAATAAATACAATGGATTAACATTAAACTCTTAAGTTACGCGGGAGAACAGTTATTAAAAGGTAAATATAATGAAAAGGGGAAGATTATCCAGCCCCGGACTGGAAAATATCGAGTGAGCTTTTTGTGAATTTGAAATTGGGATTTTGTTGTATTGGATTAGAATTAATGATTGAAAAATGAAAACCTTGTAATAACTTGCAAAATTGAGCTCGAGTCGTGTAGTTTTGGAAAATAATAAATTATATAATGCAAAAAATGACTTTTCTGTAACTGCAATTTTAAATTATCACGCTAAGATATAACCAGCCTTACGTAATTCAATATATTATGTCTACACACATACGACATAATTTTTATTTTTGAGGATGTTTTTTTACATCTAACAACCTATGAATATTTTGAAACTTCATGAAATAATCCAATTCACATGTTAAATCACTATTTTTTCACCGTCCTGCGTAAAGTGGTCCCTTAAAATGGTAAAAGTGTTGTGCTATTTTGAAAAAAAATTTTTTTCATGAAACCGCGTATGGCGCGTTAGCAGCGTGGTACCGGCGCGCGTTTGAACGTGTTCACGGCGTGGACAGCAGCGAACGAGCGCGGCGCGCCATCCAGCGGTAACCTTTTTGTTTTATCGAAAAAATAAAAAAATATATTATTTCAGCCGTTTTTTATAGACAAAGTCAGGTCTGCCACCGCCTCCACCCCGCTGCGCTGATTGCAGAATTCGTGCTCACATGTTTATTACATGGCTCATTCTTGACAAATTCACAATAACCAAAACAATATTCTATTAAAATTATAAAATATCATGAAATAATAATTAAATAATTTTTCAAGATTTTTACGGGTAACTCATCAGTCGTTTTAATTGTACTTTTTTCTTTACAAAGCTGCCATTAACGATAAATAGTTACAATGACATGCCCTGAAGAAACAATCTACTGTAAGTTGTTATAATACTTGCTAATGGTTTTTCTAACGTATATTCATTTTTAAGAAAATTACATCTACCATACCATATACATTTCCATTTGAAACAAAATCAAAGATGATTTACGTTAAAACATGATTTTATCATAAAATTGGAAATATAATTACTTGAAAATATCCTGTATTTAAATAATATTTATATTTTTCTTAACAGACGAATTGTTTGTTGAACTCCACCGGAGCGTTCGTTTATTTATCTGTACGGTGTAATGAACAACGTTTTCTCATTTTGCACAGTACGTAATTCCATTTCGTATGTCAGTGATCAAGTGATCAGGAATACACCCAATTCATCTTCAGGGGACTTACCGTTGACAGGTTTTCGGAAATATTATGTTTGTCACATTTTTACCCTCGGCATGGAGAGGGAAGATGGGTTGTTAATTTGTAAGCGAAAGGCGACAGGATTGAAATTCTCGGAAGTTTCGGAAGCTTTATTAATACTTGTTGATTATTGGAAGTTGTTGGCACTACTTATTTTGTGGTCCCAGGTGCAATACCAGTGATCTCAGCGGTCCCCATGAGTGAGTTTTTACAATTTATATACCTTGAGCTGACTGATCTAATAGCGTAGGGAAATAACGTGAGGAAAGCCACACATATGAAAAATAATTCTAAAGCAATTGTCTAAAGAAGTGTGTCAAATTGGAGTGTAAGTTGCTTGAAACTATACCTTTATTGGTTGGGAGAGGAGGCCCTTGTTGTGAAATTATTAAGGCTATCGTGGATATTTTTTTACGTTCCTTGAGTGTAATTCTTTACAAATGTAAATACATACATATACCCGCGACAGTCAAATGACTGTCGCGGGTATGTGGTACACAAAATATCATCGTAATTTTTGCTAATCATTCAGAGACAGATAAGCAAGAGAGAAGTGATTCAATATGTCACGAAATGCAAAAAAACTAGAAAGTTGGCTGCGAACATATCTCGGGAACCCGTCTGACAATATAAGCTAACGATAAAATAAATATTTAGTCGTGCTTTCTAATAAACAACTTTTTTAAAAAATTTAAAAATCACGAATCATTTGGTGTATGTGTCTTTACTTAATTATAATGACTGTCAAAAATAGCAGCGTTATTGATCTACGAAAAGTTATGTAAATACTCACGAAAAACCTTTATCCAATCTCCTAAATCAACCCAACTATCACTAAACATATTTTGTTTCTACTAAGAGATTTAAGTCTTAATTTACCATATCTATTACGGTCTCGAAAGTTCCTCAAATCGTACCTTAGAGAATCGGCGTCTTGATCGTTCAGTGGCGTGCACAGCGTTGCGTGTTTAGTTTTCACTTCAACTCACTCACTCCTTGAATACTCACTCAATACACGGACAAGCGAAAGAACAAATTTATTATTAGACTAATGTGTGTCGGTGAGTTCGCTTGAGTTTGGTGTATTAAAGTTTATTGGGTTGAATAGAAATTGCTGTAGTAAGGCTTTGAGTCAATGGATTGGAATTTAATTAACTTACCAGCTGTGGAAATAAATTATATTTCTTTCTTTCTCAACCCTCATTAAAAGGAGATATATTACTTTTAAATTCGGCTTTTAAATCACTACTTGGTAAAAACTTATTGGGTGATACTTAAACGGACTTCTTTTTATAATGATATACGTATAATGATACGCCACAAAAAATCTGTATTGCCATCTTAATTAATAACTCAGCCACAACCGACGAGCGTCTAAACAATACTATCTTCGCCTCTAAAATTATGTTGTTACATGGTATTTGGGGTATAAAATTTCAAATTATCATCCAATTTCGATTATGGTGCTTTGCCGGGTGCTCCCGCACCGCGCTCGCTTCGTCGTTCAGCTCGCGCATGCGATAAATGCAGGTTGCATTTATCGCATGCGCGAGCCGAACAATAACCTAACCCAAATTTAACTACTACGCTTTCATAGAATATTTAGTAGGCGTTGCAAAAAAGACGAATGTTTATTAGAGGCTATCTCATTTTCCCGTGACTAAGTTATGAAATTAGGAGTTTGATCACGTGGCCAATAAAGAAATTTGTAGCTTGACTTATAATTTCCCAAATTAATTATTAAGTAGGACCCTTTCATTGAAACTACATGGAAAGGTACGATTAATTTAAAACGAATAATTATTCTAAGAGTGTTGCAGCATTTATGTGTCATAAATAATAGGTGTATCTTGGCTTTGTATTGTCTGCCACAGCAGTTTAACAGCAGTCAAATGCAGTTACCTGGTGGAAAGGTTTTCCTATCTCAGAAGACACGTTAATTTAATATAATTTATGGTATTGCTACTGTAGTTAAAAATATTATTTTTCACTGAGATAAAAAAATCCTTTAAAATTTTGTATCATGGCTTGGATAGCTAGCCAAGTGGCAGCTAGCGTTTACGTTACAAAACAATACCATAAATAACTATAAAACAAACATATATATGTAAATACACATGATCATGACCATCAGAACAATTATCTCGGTCAACAAATTCGCAAAATACAAAAGTCGAACACATTCCGCATGTTTGTATCGCCTCAAAGCCTAGGCTTAGCGCTTCGATACAATCCCGAAACGTTGGTATTCCGCCGGCAACCCGCCTATTGATTGGAAATAAATCTTCAAATACGGTTGAATGAATACATTTTTTGTATAGTCTAAATTAATTGGTTGAGGAAAACACTGAGTTGCCGAATTCAGCCGTTTCAGATTCTCAGTAGGAGAGTAATGGAGGGCAAAGATTAAATTCCTAATTTCAAATCGAGAAATTTGAAATTTCGTATACCAGTGTTTTAACTATTTTACTAGGTGTGCTGTTACTTATCTAGTTAATTTTAAAAATATTATATTTTATGTTTTAATAATAATTTGAGTTCATTCGCGTTCATGTCTGCAGACGCCACCTAAAGAAAGTGTGCTAATTTAGAACAGGTGACACTTCTTTTACGCTATTACGATATTCAATCAAAATAATTCTAAAAAACGTACATTCACGTAATCACTAATTTTCTTTCCACTTACCTTGTAACCAGTACGTCTGATAATTGCGTGCACATTCACAGTTGCCGCCCAACTCAATCACTCAATGATTAAATCTAATAACAGGGCGCAAATAAAAAAATATGGCAACACTCAATATTAAAATGTAAAACAGATTTCCAAGAAAAAACCAACGTTATATTGGTATTTTTAGTTTGGAATTGTTTGAAGTATGTGTAGCCAGCCATATTTTGTTTTGGAGAGCAAATGAAAACAGGAAAATATGAAGTATGATGATTCGTATTATTGTAGAGTTTTTGTTTATAAAAATAGTTTGAAATCGGTGAAGATTTTTGTTCATTGGTTTCATATTGATTCCTTTTTGTACTTATTTGTATATAATACATAACTTCCTACTACAGTCTTTAAATATTCAATGTATAAATTTGGTAATGTGGAAGAGATCGCTGTTTAGGGATAATGCCATCCATTGTATTTGCGATCCCTATATGTGAGCAAAACAAATGTTAAGGCAATTAAGAATTTGAAACATTTTATATTTATATTCTGCAAACTAGAAAAACATTCTACATTCGTTGCAAAAAACACTAATTATAAATTGTTAACAAACATATAAGTATTTTTTGTGGTTTTACTAAAAGATTCCAGTAAAACAAAATGAAAACAACATCAGGATAAAATCCAAACTTAGGAACATCTGTTGCTCTTGTATTTGAAAAGGTTTTTGTACAGGTATCTAGAACGAGATAAAAAAATACTTGGAAATACTACTTTATAAGAAATAATATAGTATATTCTCATATTTTGGAGCCATAAATCCAATACTAAGGTAATTTTATAAAAAAATCAAGCTTTCTTTGAACCACATTTTGTTACCACCCATAAACTCAGATTTACCATTATCCTCGCTCATCAACTGTAACAAATCCACTATTTCCAAGTTCCCCTTTATTTTCATACTTTGTAGATAAACAAAAGCTTTCTTTTGAAGCTCATCATTAGCTCCCGAGATAATCTTTAATGAGTTTTCCGCTTTCAGATAACATTGTTTGACAAACAAAGTAGAAATTCATGAAGGGAATTGTTACAAATATACAAATATAAAGATAGAGTTAAATCTTGTAAAATACTTTTGAAAATAAAAAGGCCATGTTATTGATACAGTCATCAAAAAATTTACTGTGGAGTGGCGTAGTGGGTAGTAGCCCTGTTTCGGAGCTACAGGTTCGAGTCCTGGTCGGGGCATTCATTTGTGTGATGAACACAAATGTTTGTTCTCGGGTCATGGTTGTTTATATTTATATGTGTATTCTAGGTCCCCCCTACCACAGTTAACTTTATGGTCATCCAAAACACAAGCTCAGGGGCCAGACAGTTGGTGTGTTTGTCACACCTATTAGTACGGCTTAAACACACAGGCATTATTACGTACCGCGGTACACATCGCTCGCACGTCCTTCGGGAACAGGGAGTATTTTTGGATAAAAGTCATGGTAGTAATGTCGTGTTGGGTGGTACAATAGTCCTTCCTATTTCGACCGCCATAGCAATCACATTTACGCGGTTGTGTTCCGGTTAAAGGGAAGAGACATCCAGTGGTCCCTCCATGGTTGAGGAGGGCGATGGCTGGATCCCGCGTTAACTCGTGAACGGGTGCCGTTTGAGGGTGTTCGTCGTTTGGATACTTGGGGGGAGGGAGACTTGCCGAGCTAACAGATGCAGATAAGAATAATTTTGTATAGACATAAAGAGACTCTGTAAATTTATTTTGAAAATAAAAAAATATACCCGTGAAGTTTCTTGCCAGTTCTTCTTCACGATGGTTTTTTTTCGAACTGGTGGTAGAATCATGTTTTATTTGACGTCAATAAGAACAAGTAATTGTCAATGTTGAGAAATAAATATTTGAATTTGAATTTGAATTTGAGTGCAATGAATGAAACAAAGGCAATTTCAACTGGTCGGCAACGTATAGTCGAGATAATAATAACATTCAATATTCATAAATAAAACACCTAACAGTAAATAAAACAGTAATGACGTCTATGGGTGCGGTTGGCATACTCTCTTATGTATAATAATATATGTCTACTATACTATCACTGCCCTTTGTATCGCGGATCTCTAGTAAAGCTTCGACCACCCACACCACAAGACGTAAATGCAAATTTTTCTTAAGATGTGTGGGAAATAAACTAAGACATTTTTATCAGACTGGGCGAAGTTTTCTATTTGTAAACCGTTTGCTTATTTTTCTTTCTTTTCCTAGTAAGCAATGTGATCATTCGTTTTAGAACCTTAACTTGCTAACCACGTCGTCAAACAAACGGTTACCGTTCTAGGAGTTTACTAAATATTATTACTAAATATATTATAAAGTATATATTTGCAAAATCTTCACTTAGGAACTCCTTAAGTACCCAAGTGACTTCCATGAATGCGGCCCTAATTAACCATTCTAACATATCCTAATACACAATCCTAGTCCCGGAACTTCCAAAGTGATGTATTTACAGGATGTTTTTGCTTGAATGGCTAATAGATTGGCTCGAACGACGCGGCACGTGCTGCGAACATAAACACAGATAACGTGCTGCGGACTACTGCAATATATTATATTAGTATAGGTCGGAGGGTACGAAGAATGGATGTGGCGGTTTTCTTGGAGAAGTTATGTAAGATAATTTTATGGAGATAGTTATATTTTAATTTTGTGGTACCATCTATGTTTTAGGTCCTTGCATACGAAATTGGAGTTTTATCGTACTGGCCACTTGATCTTTTATATGTATTATTTGGTTAAGAATTCCAATTTCAAACTTATATAGCTATTTACTCACGCAATTGTGTTTCGGAAACCATAATTCATCTGTTTTTTCCTCTTTTGGCTTTTTGTTTGCGTCACTTAGTTTATACAATGAAAGTCTTGAATAGTACGAGTTCCACCGTGGCACCAGTGGCGGCGGTGTTGCAAAAGAAAACACAGCGCGTTTTTGGTTCCAACGTTTTCCTTCTGGAAATTTCGACCTGCAGAACAAGCCCCGTGGACGGCCACAGACCAAAGTTGATAATGAAGAATCGAAGGCTATTGTGGAAGTGGATCCATTGCAAGCCACGTAGTTAGCTGTAGGCTGCGGTGTTAGTGACAAAACGGTTTCAATCCACTTGAAGCAAATTGGGAAGGTGAAAAAACTTGAGAGGTGGGTACCTCATGAATTGAGTGCAGCAAATCGATAAACGCGCATCGACTGCTGCGTTACTTTACTTAACCGGCACAATAATGAAAGGATTTTAAATCGAATAATTACCTGTGATGAAAAATTAACCTTGTACGACAATCGTAAACGCTCATCGCAATGGTTGAACCCTGCCCCAAGCGAAAATTTACTCAAAAAAATTACTTGTGAGCGTTCGGTGGACTAGTGCTGGTGTCGTTCAGTACAGCTTAAATCTGGCCAGATCATTACGGCAAATGTCTATTGTCAGCAACTGCAAACCATGATGGAAAAGCTAGCTGCTAAACACCGAGGCCGGTCAATCGCTCTAGGCTACTGCTGCTTCAGGACGACGCTAGACCGCACACTGCACAATGGACGGCTACCAAATTAGAGGAGCTTCAATTGGAATGTCTAAAACATCCACCGTACTCCCCGGACCTTGTTCCAACAGATTACCATTTGGATAACTTCTTGCTAGGGATAAAAATCAACCCCGATGGGGCAGTCCAAAGCGCCTTCAAAGATTTTATTGATTCCCGTCCGAATGGTGTTTTTAGTAATGGATCGATGAACTACCTATGAGACGGCAAATGTGCATAGACAGCAATGGTACATACTTTAATTAAATAAATATATTATATTTAAAATAAATTGACTTTATGTTCCTCAGTTACAAAACGCTAATTTCATAATTATGTAATGACCTAATATAATAATCTTAACTAAAATATGACTAGATACTTTTCCAAGCAAACATGTACCAGGCGTCTTTTTTACCGTTCAGAAAATCGGTGTGCTCAGACCTGGGCAACATTCCCAAAGTGTGGAAATGTTAAAAAAAATAGTCGTCTCTTCGTACACCTGAATAATTTATGGTAGGTATGTGTATTTTTTCCTAACGCTAAAAAAAGTCACACGGTATATCGTTTTCAATTGGACTTAATTAGTCTTAAATTAAATTTTAGATTGAATGGTCTTTGTACAATACAAGCATGATAAAGTTTACAAATAATGTACAAAGGTGCAGATTATTTCTTAAAAGATTTATCTCATCTCTTTCAGCAATAGTGGTTCCTTCCAGTAGATCTGAGTTTCGAAGGGTGTACGAAAAGAAAATTTGTGTTTCTAAGTCTTTTTATTCTCATTAATTAGTGTCCACTTCATCTCGCTCGAAAGAAAAACTTTGTATTCAATTTCATATATCCTCATAAGTTCAGGGCTTTTGTATTAATTGCCAGTAAAATACCTGATAACAGATTAAAAATGTAAAGCCAAATTTAAAAGACCCTTATGAGTTAAAGCATATGCATTGTCTGCATCTACCACATCCTCTACTTCATACATTTCACTAAAGCATCTTCAATACGAAACTATTCAAATCACAACCGCGTGCAGCTATTAATACCACACCCTGAACACGAAACACTTCACAAACAAGCATAAACTATACTTTGACGTGAAATATTCACCTGAAATATGGACACGCTCGTACGAATCTATGATTACAAGATGCTTAGCATACTCCACAGCGCTTATTACCAATCCTTTGCTGCAGCCATCTAAACAGACGACTGTTTATATTGTTGAAATATGTATTTTTGAATAGAATATACGAGCTTGTAGTTGCTTCATTCATTTTAATGTTTATTGTTCTTTCATACGGGGTCGCATAAAGACCGGGACACACAAAGGCTTTCAGTGTAACAACGTAAGTTATGTGGCTAGCTTTGTCTGGATTGGAAATGGTTCTGTATATTTTATGTTGCCCTGGTATTTATTGTGGGTTTCTAATCAGGGACACGTTGGGTAGCTGTTCTTTTCTATTGTGTGTTTCTCTTTCTCTTTTAACTTCTTCTTGGAAATGCTCAGGCATTTCTTTTGTCAAAAGTTGGTCATGAAATAGTAGTAGTGTATAAGTGTGGCATTTAATTTAAAAAGTTCTATACGATTCATATAAAGAGGAAAGGTTTGTTTGTTTATTTATATGTGTATAATAAAAGATGATTCAATATAACCGATTTGAAATGTTTTATTTCATCTGAACACTACCAAGGTTATATTTTATTCCGAAAATATGCAAATGAAACCGAACCAAAAATTGTATAAATTCCAGTAAATTATTAGCTTTGTAAACAAATTAATATCTTTATAATCGATACATGAATATGCAATACATCCTATGTGAGTAACATCCGTGCCAATAGGCATATTATTAATCGTGCCAGCTATTATTATTAGATATATATATCTATATTATTAGATTATTGCTAAGATTCCAAATGTAAGCTTCGAATGGAATCGACTTTGTTCACTAGTTGCTCCTTTCATCAAGCCGGAACAAAATTTATGAAACTTAGTAAAAATAGAAGGATTGTATTACTGACCCATACAAGCACTTAACTAAAGGTACTCTACCAGTTCCACCACCTACGAATAAAAAGGCATACCAAGAGTAATAAATCTACAAGAGTCAATAATCTACTAACATTCAAAGTAGCTAGAATATATACAAATTTTCACAAATTTACATCAAAATCAATTATTCAAAACATTCCAAAGCCTTGCGTTAAAAGTATTGAAAGAATACATTATTGTAAAATCAAATTCAACTTGACTTGGTTTTTCATTAGATACCTACTCGCAAACAGGATTCAAGTAGTCGTTCGTGCAAATTCAATTGACAAACGATTCCTACCGCGACAAGTCTGTGACTAAATATCATCAGTAAAGAGTTACATTACTATAGTTGATACCTGTTTCTAAATTAAGGAAACGTGTAACAATCCTGAAGTTTATTTTGTGTAGGTGTCATCAAATATCCGACTCGGCGCCCATTTACACAAAGGCACCAAGTCTAGTGAAATTGAAAGCGACGTCCCGAGAGGGAGCGGTCTCTCTCTAGGCGTCCCTCATGGATGGTGCGCAAGAAGCGCACGCTCCATCTCGAGCCCTGGACAGGCTCATGGGACAGCGGGGGAGGGAAGCTCTCAACGCTGAAAGCCGCCCTCCGGCGTTCCATGCGACGGCGATGAAGCGGAAGGTAGGATGCAGCATCTTCCCTCGCCCTCTCCGCCGCCTGTGGTACTAGATTATTGATAGCAAACGGCATTTGATAAGTAAACCCAACCCAGTATCGAAAGGCTTCCTTTAATAATAGTTTTGCTCTAGTCGCAACATATTAGAACATACAATAAAAAATTATTTTCAATCAAAAGTTCTTTGTTGAAGTTTTTTCACGATTGCAGATACGAATATAACATTTATCGTTTCCAAAGTGTTAAAAATGGAATAATTTACTTGATAATAATTTAAAAACTGTTTAAAAGGAATTTACTCTCAACAGTCAATTGGGATTCATTACAAAAAAGAACAATTTAATCTCGGCGCTTCGCTTCACTTGATTGAATTGTAAAACATTTCGAAATGGAATAATGTCCGTATTCTGAGGTACGAGATAGACAGAAATAGGAAAAAAGCACCTAAGCATAATGGAAACATGTTTCGGAGTAACCCTCTATTAGCTAAAGATATTTAATTTTCCACATTACAGGAAAAAAGTTTCTTCGTATTTAAATTCAAAATGAAAATAATAATAGTATATTTAAATTCAGTCATTATATCCCTATATGAACTATTTCGTTCAATAACTTGTCGTTGCTGTAGAAATGTTTGGGACTTCTGCATAGAAACCTGCGCCATTCGTTTTGACACTCCCCTCTATATAATCTTACACTTAATTATAAAGAGACTGAAACAATTACAATTCCGATGGTGCGAAGTCAGGGCTGAATGGTGGATGCGTTTACAATTCCTAGCCGAACTCTCTTAATTGTTGCTGAGTGTATAAAGCAGTGTGTGGTCTGACGTTATCATGATCCTTCCTGGTCATGATAAAAACTTAAAGAATCCGATATTTATACGTAAATCACAAACATGCGAG
This sequence comes from Marasmarcha lunaedactyla, assembly GCA_923062675.1. Taxonomy (NCBI): domain Eukaryota; kingdom Metazoa; phylum Arthropoda; class Insecta; order Lepidoptera; family Pterophoridae; genus Marasmarcha; species Marasmarcha lunaedactyla. Next base: position 8,353,262 of record OV281344.1, read on the forward strand.
TATTTATTTTCTAAAGCTTTTATATTTTATTTAGCTACTTAAATATCACGGCGAATTTTTTTAAATTGGAATCTTATCTCTGAAATATCACCCGATTTCCATTTCAATATCGATGGCACAAATAACGTCCAAAACACCTTTTTTGTTTGTTTTCACACCATTTGCCATCGCAAGTCATTAGTTATGCATGGATTGTATTGTACACCACACAATTGTATATTCTTTTCAACAAATCATATCGAGAATTCCATAAAATTAAATTAAATGTTTGTAAAGCCATTGTTTTACTCTTACGACGTTCCTTAACTTACGTAAATGTTTATAGGTTTATGATTAAAAAACACATAAAACAAACACGCCAATATAATTAATGAACAACCAAAAAAAGTAGCTACTTTGTCCAGCCCATCGTTTAAATCAACAAAGTCTTGAAGATACACTGACCAAATGCCAAACTCTCTGAGTTTCTATTCTACAAGATCTAATAATGATGGATTAATTCCATCATTATTAGATTCAAAAGAAATAGGTTTTAATAATCTTAATTCACACCATATAAACTTTGTTACAAGTTAGTGTTAACGTAAGTACCTACCTACACCTTTAAATTAAAATAAATTGAGATGCACTTTTTTACAGTATGTGAAACTTCGACACTACCTCTAATTTTTATGCATTTAAGAGCTTTATTTTGTTTTCGAAATTATTTTTTCTGAACCTTTTTCATTAAATTTTAGACTAGACTTTATGACTAGTAGTTATCAATTCTAAACCTTACTACCTGTTACAGAATTTAAAAAAATAAAACCACAAATGTTTTTGTTGTTGAATTCATCTACTCAAAAAGGCGAAACCTAATTTCATCTCCAAAACGTCAACATCTATGAAAGACAACAGAAGTCCTGTCCGTTTCAACTTATACACTGACGTTTCTAGCTATAGACACCTCCAGGGACTGGACATGATTCATTAGGCTATAAGTTGCAAAATACAAGATAGTGCGTAACGGGAAATTCGTTAGCTCTGAGCAGGTATTTGCTAATCTTAATTAATGTGGAGCTTGTTAAGACTATCAAACAGCGGAAGGCAGCATACTTGGGTCATTTACTACGTCATGAAAGATACCAACTGCTGAGAACCATCATGTTGGGTAAAAAAGAGGGGCTGGTAGGAGAAAGATGTCATGGCTAAGAAACATCAGAGAATGGACCGTATCAAAACCGTGGAACAACTTTTTCACTAGCCGGGGACAGAAGCTTGACTGCCAACCTTCAATAATGGAGAGGCACTTACACAAGAAGAATTAAGGATACTCGTGGCGTTTAATGCGTTTATTATATTTCGGTTCCAAAATAACCGCGTGTTTAAAAGAATAAGATATTTTTCTAGTTTTCACATTGCCTAGTTGTATAATATGATTTTAAAACTTTTTTTTATTTAGTATCGACTAGGATCCAGTCCAGTACCTCTATCTCGATAGATGCTCTGGATAGTAAACTCGATCTCGAACAATTTGAAGGCTCGACGAAGATGTTAATGTTATACAATTATTAAAAAAGTTGGGCTTGGTTGCAGGCTCAATAAAAAGTAAAAAGATATCCTATACGATTTATTGAAGATAGAGTGAAACTAAACATTATCTACACTGTAATCTTCTACTATACTATTTACATTTCTTTACTTTCTCGATGACAGCTCCTATGAAAACTTGTGCGAGCGTTTTTTCTCAATTATGTATGCATTATTTTATAAAAATATGACGTTTACATACGTACAAGGTTATACAGGGTGGTCGGTAACCACTATGGTTTATAGTGGTCAAAAATTTGCTTTTATTTAAAGGACATTCTAACTAATCATTAAAAAATCGTTATTTGAAAAAAAAATTATAGTATAGAATTTACGATTTTAAAAAAAATGAAATTTCTCTAGTCGTTTCACACAAATTACTCTAGTGTAAAAACTGTTCGTTGGAATCAAATGTAAATTGGTATAGGAGTAGTTTGTAAACGTGTCTACCACGTTATATGCCTTTGTAGTGTAAATACTGAATAGACTTTTTAAAATTTTTCTTCTCCTGCAACTTTTTCAAATTCGAAAAAAAATAAAAAATTTTCAATTAAATTTTGTGACAAAAAAATTGTACTACCAAAGTTTTGCTTATGCTTCTAAAAATTATCTTAACATATGGTAATTCTTGACACAAAAAATTAAAACTATTGAACAATAGTAACATCTTCAAAAATAGCATCATGCGCATTAAATCGAGAAAATTAAAAATTACGAAGTATACCGTAATCGTAACTTGAACTAATCTGTTCTTATTTCTTAACTTTAATTTTGCACAACCTTGTAACTTGTTTCAAATTTAACAGCAAATAATTTTGTGCCATTCGACGACAAAGGTGTTATCCAAGTCCATTTGTTAAAAAGAGATAGATATATTGTATTGTTACTGTTAAACCCAATCGGCTCGCAAAAAAGAATGCATGCAATTTTTTTATCTGGCGGCTTGCTTACCTACCACTAATGTCTCTTATCTTTCTTTATCTCCTATCTCTATTGTCTTAACTAATTCACTTAACTCTTTACATTAGTTGTTGTTTGTCGCTTGCGCTCACCACAACTATCCTACTGCGTTTCGTGAACTTTCGTGTGCTATTTTAACGTTTTTGGCTTGTTCATGGACTCGTAATTGATCGCTCATCTACTACTTGGCTTACGTTACTTGGGCTATTGATTGTGCCTGTGATTCGGATATTCTGTTACCAGTATGGCTGGCAATCGTGCGCCGTAATCATCCCGCGTATACGCCATGATGCATTATTTTTATGGCGTTGCACAAGGCGTAGCGCGTGAAGCAGCTCGGCTTTATCGAGAATTTTCTGAACGCCAGCCAAGCTCTGCTGTGCAGCGCTTTCCAGACCATCGGGTTTTTCCCGGCTTTCGTGGACGAGAACCTGGACGGATTAATACTGACCAGGAAAATGTTATCCTCCAAGAGTTACGTCGTGAACCATCTAAAAGCCAAAGGCGCTTGTCTAGACGTACAGGGATACCTAAAACGTCAATACAAAGAGTTATGCGAGCTAACCATCTGCATCCTTACCATTACGAAAAAGTTCAAGCTTTAAAACCAGAAGATTACCCAAGAAGAATGGCATTCTGTAGAGAAATTTTGAGGAGAGATCGCTAGGACCCTAATAATAAATAGACAGTTTGTGGGACCATTTGAGTTGCCGAGACGTTTAAATGCGGATATTTATTTGAACTTCCTTCAAAATGATTTGACGAACCTCTTGCGGCACCTACCAGAAGATGTCAGAGAGCATATATGGCTACAACACGACGGAGCTACTTGCCACTTTGCTCTTCGAGTGCGAAATCATTTGGACGCAACCTATCGCGGAAGGTGGATCAGTCGTGGTGGCATCATCCACTGGCTTGCCCGGTCACCAGATCTAAACCCTATAGATTTTTTTTATTTGGGAGTTTTTCAAGGAAATCGTTTACGCCCGGGAGAGTATTTCGGCACAAGATTTGAGGAGAAAAATCCAAGAGGCTACGAGAAAAATAAACCGAAATCAGCAAGCATTTAATAGGGTGCGAAGAAATTTTTACGTAGATGTCGTTTATGCCTTGCGAATCGTGGCAGGCATTTTGAAAATTTACTCTAAAACCATTATTACATGTCAAATTGTTTCCAATAAACAATGTTTCATTGATTATTAACGTTGGTTGTGTTTATTTATCTTTTGTAATCACAATGTCACAAAATAATAAATAAAACTTCAATGGGGTGCTCACATGCCAGGTAAAAAAAGCATGCATTCTTTTTAAACCTCAAAGATACAGTTCTTTTATCCCTAAACAATGAGTTATTTCAAAATTAATTGTCAAACAAGTTCAAATTACGAGTTAAGACACATAAGTGGTAAGCGAGCTGATCGGGTTAAACATTAACAATACAATACGTTTATCTCTTTTTAACAAATGTACTTGAATTACACCTTTGTCGCTGAATGGCAAATAATAGCCTGCTGTTAAATTTAAAAGTTACAAGGTTGTGCAAATTTAAATTTGAGAAATAAGAACAGATTAGTTCAATTTACGATTACGGTATACTTCGTAATTTTTAATTTTCTCGATTTAATGCGCATGATGCTATTTTTGAAGATGTTACTATTGTTCGATAGTTTTAATTTTTTGTGTCAAGAATATTTACATGTTAAGATAATTTTTAAAAGCATGAGCTAAACTTTGGTAGTACAATTTTTTGTAACAAAATTTTATAGAAAATTTGTAATTTTTTTTCAAATTTGAAAAAGTTGCTGGAGAAGTAAAATTTTAAAAAGTCTATTAGAATTTACACTACAAAGGCATATAACGTGGTAGACACGTTTATAAACTACTCCTATACCAATGTTTATTTGATTCCAACGAACAGTTTTTACACTAGAGTAATTTGTGTGAAACGACTAGAAAAATTTCATTTTTTTTTTAAATCGTAAATTCTGTACTATAATTTTTTTTTTGAATAATGAATTTCTAATGACGAGTCAGGATGTTCTTTAAATTAAAAATAAATGTTGGACTACTACAAATTGACCACCCTGTATAATACCAGAGTCGGAGAAACTGATAGGGGTGGAGCTATATCGATATATGTAACACGATAACAGACCCGATATTTATATTATATATTATTACCTACAAAATGTAAGAAACTAAACTACTGCCGGATACTTTTGTACAAATTTATTAACTAATATTATATTTCATTACAAGATGTTACACGTATTAATTCTTGATTGATAATGCCAACTTCTTTAAAATTTTCGAAGCTGTTGTAAAATAAGTAGGTATAGTTAGGTACTCGACAATGAAACGAAATAATTATAACGACAGGTAATCTTTATTTATTCATTTTAATCAAAATCTGATGAATCGTCACTGTCACTCGATGAGCTCTCCCCATCATTTATTTTTCTAAGTTCCTGTACTTGTATCTTATCGAATGCCAGATGAATTTCCCAATCCGACGCTATAATGTTTTGAGTTCTTCTCACAATTTTTCCTAGTTTTCGGCGTGTCCTTTGATTTGTGCCCATATTCGTTCTATAGCATTGTACTGGCAATGATACGGCGGAAGTCGAAGAACCCAATGACCACATTCGGTAGCTATATCGTCGAAAACGTATCTTTTAGGGAGGCTTTTTTTCGATTTCAAAATATTCACTAATTGTACTTTTAAAAAAGTACTATCCACATTTTCGCCATGACGTTAGAGCCAGTCAATTATCTCTTGTTTTTATTGGCCTGCGTCGGCATTTTATCAATTTGTCTGGAGTGATATGTAGCGTTGTCCATAATCATTATGGACGGTTCTTCCAGAGATTGCACCATTTCTTCAAACCATCCTTCGTAAATCTCCGCGTTCATTTCTTCGTGGAAGTCCACTGTTATCTTGGATTTAAAGGCCAGTAAAGTATCTGACACGAATCCTTTTGTAGACCCTGGATGGCATATGATAAGGCGTTCACCTGTTCCCATTTGCACTGAACTAGTGGAAACGGCGGTGTCGTCAGTCCAGTTCTTAGATACTGTGTGATTTGCATTTAACCAAGTCTCGTCAGTGAAAATAACATTTGACCAATCTGATATCTTTTTGGTTCACTCAAAAATTCGCAGCGAGCCATAGCAACGTCGTGACGCTCCATCAATATTTTACGTTTCTCCGATTTTTTATAAGAGAATCCAATTAGTTTCAAAACTAAGCTTAATGACGATTTTTGGCCATGGAACAAACCACATTCACGTAAAGAAACAACAAGTTTTTTAAGTGTTGGAATTTCTTTGCGCAAGTAATAGTCATATGTATGACGGCGAATAGCATCAGCGTTGAAGTTGTCAACCGATGTCACATGACGTGGTTGGCGTTTTTTCTTCATCGTACGAAGCTTATTTTCCTGCATGCCGCTTGTACCGTAAGCTTCGGCAGTAATTTTTGAAACAGTAGGTCCACTAATTCCTAATGCGGCCGCAACACGCTCTCGCACTTGCGACAGTGGTAATAGCGGGCCACCATTTTGATACTTTGCTTCAAAATAATTACGAACCTTGATCACCAGTTCTCTCGCCTGCCTTTTCAGAACAGATCCTTTCGGCATTTTGATATTTGACAGCTGGGCAGCAATCAACACGGAGGAACCACCTTGAAAAAATATATTTGAATGTTTTTGTTGTATTTGTCTTTGTTCAAAATATAATAAATATATGCGATCGATATCATTACTTATTTGGTCACAACACTACATTATTATATAAACACTAATTAGAACTCTCATCGAGAAAATAAAGAAATGGAAATAGTATAACAACCCGTTAAGTAACCAGAAATTATGATAATGGCTGATTTTTCAATGCTCAGGAGACTTTTATCAGGAGAAACATTTAATGTTGAAAATTGTAGTCTTTTTAAGTCTTTTCGAGTATCAATTATTCTCCAGTCAACATTAATCTGACGATAGAAAAATCAACCAATATAATCAATAAAAAAATATTTTTTTGACGAACGTTGAAAGTTGTTGTGTTACTGGTTAAATATCCAGATACTATCACATAATATAAGAAAACTAAGTAGGTATGTAGCCGTGAATAATAGATTCAACGACAAACTATTGCCTACCAAATGTGCCATGTCGGCCATATTTCAGAAAATAAAACCTTCTTTATTTATTAACAATGAAACGAAATGCATCAGCGATCTCATTAAAATTAACTCACACTTTTATCGTTAAAAAACATTGCCGTTAATAATATATTGCTCTCATGCAAAGTCTCCTGTGTTTTATGAATTTCATATTTTATTTATTTTTGTAGCCTGGCAAAGTCGTTAGTGCGATGGGTTTTTTTAACTGTCGACGTGTCAGTGTACTTGTTAATGTGAATAATTAATACGTATCTCGAAGTTTTGCGTCCATATTTTTTGTATTTGTTTGATTTCATGTATAATTTTTCAGGGATTTCATCACTATAGATATTTTGATGAGCGCCGTTGTTCTAACTACTCAACTTCAATTGACCGCTCAGACTGTGAATGAAAAGATCGCGGAGAATGAGGGTTGGCTGATAAACAGCAGTGGGATTATTAAGGCTGTTCTGCTTTTATTTACCTCAAGAAAAAATATATACATCCCCAAGTTAGTCCCCAAAATATTCACTATTTGTATTTGGTGAGTGTTTTCTTGTGATAAAGCCTGTATCTTCGAAAACTTTACTAATTATGGTTGAAAAATGAACTATCGGGTGACGGGTCGCTCACTTCCCTCTAATATAGTTGAGGAGGGCCATGGCTGGATCCCGCGTTAACTCGTGAATGGGTGCCAATCGAGGGTGTTCGTCGTTTGGATACTTGGGGGGAGGGCGACTTGCCGAGCTAACAGATGCAGATATTTCATTTCATTTCATTTCACTACAGCGTCCTTCTGTAGAATGTGAATATTTATTTGTGCATTTAGTTGTTCGCAGTACCTTTTCAGACTTTTGCTGATAACACCTGTGGCCCCAATTATAAATGGAATAGTAGTAACTGTAGTGTTCCATAACCTGCTTACTTCAACTTTCAGCGAATGATATTTGCTTATTTTTTCAAGTTCTTTGGCCCCTATATTGTAATTTGTAGGTACTGAGATATCGATAAGGTAAGTTTTTTTAGTGGTTTTATGAAGTATTTTACTTAAATTTATTTTACGGTTGATTGCTTCAGTTCTTCGTTCCACCACATATTAACACACCACATCTTTTTTACTTTTTCTGGCCAAACTCCAAAAATTTTTTTGTAATAATTATCTTTTCATAGCCTGAGTTTCGTCTTTGTTTACACATAGTTGGCATCTACTGTCTACGTTGCATTTAAGTACATCGGGTTCATGTTGTTGCGTTAATACGCTTGGTCTTGTATGCAAACACAAATTGCACACAAGCTCAGGGTGTACGATATTGGTTGTTTTTTCAGCCATGTAAATGATGAAAATGTCTAGGACCTTTCTAGGCAATTGGCAATGTAGGTTTTTGCTTCTCCAGGCTGTGTTTTTTAATTTGCTTGCGGACTTTTTATATTTTCTCTAATGCTGCTGTTATTGTTGTGTGGTAATCCATAATCTTCTTCTATTTCAACGGCTAGTTTAACGTCCCCAGGACCCCATAGATTCAAAGCCGAAAGCCTCAAGAATATATCCATTACCCAAATTTACATATTTTCTATGTTTAATGCTTTCAGCGTTGTAAGCAGCCGAAGTTGGGAAGCCGCGAGAGTGTCTACGCAGGTTGCATTCTACAACAGCGGCCTACCCATACCCCTCGGGATCAGTCATGCCATCAGGCCAACTGCCATCGTCACACAACAGACCCGACGGTTCAACAACCAAGGGAGTGTGGGAGGTAACAAGAGCCCGATGGGGATGGCTGGAGAACATGAAAGCTCTTGGCAACCAAGCTCATCAACCTTCACGCCACAGTGGCAGTGGTGCTGAGCACACAATTTTACGCCTATCCGCAAACTACACGCAATCCTGAAGCTATGGTTGTCAAAAGGGTCCCCACGTTAGATGACGGAAGCGCCTTCAACCGTACATGTAGAACAGCTGAACTGATTGCCAGAATACGCGTTTGCATTTCGGCCGCCAAAAGATGAGAAATCTCGACCGTTAATCACGAGGAAAGGATTTTACTGATACAAAATTTGTTACTGCACGTCCTAAACCACCGAAACGCACTGGCAACTGGCTTGATGGCCAGGAATAATGGACAAAATGTATGTCCAGAATAATTGAAAGAGTTAATTTAATTTTTTCGTCGAAAACTAAAGTAAATATGTGTGTCTCCAAAATTGTGAGCAGCGAAGAAAATAAATTAATGTAGACACAAATAAGCAATGACGTAAAATGTAAAAGGCCACATGTGTATTAATTTTTGATAGGCGGGAAGAAATATTATTGTGGGTTCTTGAAAATAAACAATTTAATGAAAAATAAGAAATATACAATATGCTTTAAGACAGAATCGTTTTTAAAAAAGACAAACAAGGCGGTTTGGCGTTGTCCATTAGTTTATTTATATGCAACAGCGTAGATAGAAATCATACGAATAAATAAATACATTTTTAAATGTCAAGCTACCTAAAAAATAAAATTAAAATTTTACCATTTAAAAAGTGCTACAAAACCATAGTAATTTTATTAAGAAACACTTATTCTTGTTTTAAAATAAACTGAGTTAGTCCTGAAACTTGGTTTGGTTCCTTCTTTTAAAAAATCAGAGTTTATAGATACGATTTGTGTTTTGATGTGTGAACTATCAAATTACGGCCAATCTAAGCAACTGGGGTTTGGGACACGAGGTGGTGGTGAGGTGTTCATTCTTTGAGAGACCTCTAAACAACTCAGTAGGGAATTCAAAAGTTTGTTAAAATTTGACTATGAAAGCGCTTATAATTCTCTAGACAGGGGTTCCTTCTTGTGGCAATATTACTGTACGCCTTCTCTTTTAGTTTACAGAAACCGCCACATTTGGTCAGAGATGGACTGTCAAATAGGCGAACCTTTGGGTCCAGCTGTTTTTAGTTTAGGTATCCAACCAGCATTGAACAATTAAACTCGAACTATGTGTATTTGGATAACCGCACGTTAGAAGGAGACGCTAGCATTGCGTTTGGAGATTTAAAATTGAATATCGAAAATTTTGTCCTGATTGACCTTTCATTTCTCTTCGTGTCCTTGGCTGTCCGAATTTTCAATTTTTTCAAAGATCTCTGAAATATCTTCTCGTTTATCAGGTATTAGCATATGACATTTTTCATATTCCGCTATTGCTTAATAGTTCCTAAATTGATGTACAACTTTTGCTGTTTGCTTTAGAAACACCTTAAACAATTAAATATTCTTGACGAAACTATAAAGTTACCTCTTCCAAACGTATTAAAAATTGATTTTGAGAATAATTCTTAGGCTTACTGGTCCGGTTCGGTGGTTTAGAATTCGGATTTCTTGTGTATATTTACGTGCTTTTTTTGCTTCAGTTCATAGTTAACAAGATATAATAGTTCAAAATTTTTCGTCTTCATTTTAGGGAGAAATTCCCTTTATTACAGCTAAAAGTAACTGGAATAGGCGATCACGTGCCTCGGGTTTTCCTAAAAATCTTAGATCACAGTGGCAGTGGGATGATGTTTTATGTGTTTTAGAACAACAAAATTTTAAATACGTCTAATCTGTAGAGCGCGGACGTCTCCTTAGCGTAGGAACTGGGAAATCTTGGCCCTTTGTGGCGTATTGGTATAATTTCATTAACCAATACACCACGTTATGAACTTTCGTGCCCTCGTAGTGGTGGCAGATCATCTCGTCATGCCAGTTTGAACGAACATCCACCGGGCGCTTGTCACCTCCAATTTCTCCCTCGGTACTCGAAACGTAGGAACTTTTGCCTAACGATAACAAGCGGTCTGATGGTATGTCTTCATGAAAATGATACTTTCGCGGCCCATCATCGTATGACTAGAGTGCAAACTGGCTCGGCCCCCAACGACGCGGTAAATGTGAAGAATAGGAAACATCAACATTTAGGTAAATTGAGGCTCACGGTGCTCATCGACTCTTCAGTGAAATTCCTAAACGCTTGGTGAGTGTAACTCGTAACGTTAAGGCTGGAAATAATTTTGCGCAACGTTTGTTTGAATGCAGTTTCCCTTATAGTATGGGATGGCATGGTAAGTTTTGTATCATAAAGTTTTGTCATTATTTCACAACACGATAAGTAGGTAGGTCATACGATCTAAAAATAGTTAACTTCATCTGATGAAATTCATGAATGGCTTAAGAGAAACAACATGGAAATATCAAAAAATCAGGATTCAAATATCAAAAATTCCAGCCCTTTGGCTACTTCGCCGTCTATGCATAGTAATTAGTTCATAAAATATACGGCTATTTCTCACGTTTGATTGTTAAAACGGCCCGAGTAGTTTTAAGCCCGTATGGAAATTCTGCAATTGCGTTGATTCTATTTTTTTTTTCACTATCCTTTTCTTTCCTTGTTTTTCTTTTGCCTATTATTATTTAAAAAGAAATTACATTAAAAATTATCAATACAATATGCTCTCTCTTGCACCTACATCTTTGATATTATGATATTTGATCTGATCAAACAGGGTATAAACATTTAACTTAACAATAAATATTTGATTTCAAAATCACGATACCTAAGTGAGGGAATATTTGATCTAGCTATTCTAATTCATATTAACATTTAAAAAAATAGAAAAAAACTTGAATACACAGCCCCTTCCCAACATTTTTAAAGTGGTAAGTAATGGGTGTGTAAACGAAATAGTTCTTGTAACACGACAAAAATTCCTTACATGTTTTGTTGGACATAATGTAAAGCGGCAAAAACCTATTGCTGAGGTATTTTTACAGTTGGAGTAAACAACAATTTTATGTGACTCGTGGAAATTTATTTAAAGGATTTTACATGGAAATGGACAAAAATTGTTTTTGTTTTTGTTCCGCAGTCGTGCTTTTGTATGAAAGTTTATCTAATTTATTTATGAATATTTAGTAATTTTAAATTATACAGAAATAATGTCTTGGAGTTCTTCAAACTGACTTCGCTCTCGAGAATCCCGCTGCAATCAGAATATGGCCAAATAACAAATACCCATCAAACGTTCAGTGTGACTGCAGGCCTCAAGAACAGACTATGGCTAACCTGCTCTCATGTCCTTCCTGACCACCTGCACGCAAGCCAATTTAAACATCGCTTCGGCCAAGGGCTTGAGAGCAGCACACTATTGGCAAAATATTATTTAAAATCTAAAAATATAAGAAACTCACTGACACACGATCTACTCATGTGCCACTGACACGAGAGAAGAAGAAGAATTTATTTTTCTTCAGCGGGTACCAGCACAAATAAAGCAGATCAGTTACAAACAGTATTGACTTGAGGCTCATAACAGATCGACACGGATAGAAAATTGACTAAGTAAAGTGAAATAAACACATGATAACTTAGGGTTTTTTTTTAAATGCTTATGCTTTTTTTTATATGCTTGCCCCGCCTATACACCGTGGAAGAAATGGGTTCTCGGCCAATACCTTGCTTGCTTTAGCTGCGCTGGATCTAGACATGTTAATGTCACTGGTTTGAGATACATTTGTTGAACTGCTCCCTGGTTTGGCAAATAAAAGTGTTTTATCTGTAGTTTATGTTGACCATAAGTAAAGACAGCAGCGGTAGGCGTCGAAAGCTACGAAATACATTAAAATATATTTTAGAGAGAAGTTGGGGACTTTTTGAGGCTATTTTGTTTAGATGCGGATTAATAACGTAACTACACACATATCAAATAAGTTAAAAACTTTTAAAAAAACAAATTGGTTAATGTTAAATTAAAAAGCACGTTCATATTTATTTAGAACTGATTATTCAGCGCTGACTACTAAAGGATGCTTTACCTCTGAACCGCCGTTTGACTGTCTACCCTGGAACACCCTGTATAGACAAATGTAACTTACATCGTACGAAATTCGTGATTGGGTTGCTATAAGCATCGCCTTCAAGACCAGAAGCCCAGTTTCAAGTCTTAATAGGGACAGACATAAGTGTGATAAACTAACAAATTTTTTTAACTAGATTAAGATAAAAAAAATTATACAGGTAAGTTTATTTTAACAGCCCTCAAATTGATGATTGGTCAATCATAAAAAACCTTCAACTTGTTCTGAAGATATAATTTCGGTTCTTTGTTTTTGGGTGTTTATTAATCATGCTATTACAAACCAAATACAGTATTAGTTCTTGCAATTATGTCATCAAAGGTATGCAAAAATCAATACCAGTCTAGACTAAAAGCCGTCCAAATGAACTAAAAACAAAACCACCGCAAAATATAGTCACAATAACAACAAAAACTCCCATGCTTTCACCAATACATTGATAAGTACACAGAGTAGCACAGCGGGAATATATCTGTTACGATTCTAATAACCATTCTGCAGTGCTCAATAGCCGCTCATAAAAACAAATGCACTCTGTGGTTTTCGCTGCGAATTAAACACGATGCACAGACTAAAAAACATCCTTTGCTTCATCGTAATCCACTGGAGTTTAGCCAACGGTTTAGAAGGCGTGTTTGCATACTGTGGCACGTGGATGCGGTAAAGCGCAATCGCAATAATACTGCATTTTCAGGATTATTTTGAAAACTATTACTTAGTTTTATGAGGGGAAAATTGAAAGCAATTGCTCATAAATATGATTTTTGATAGCTCACAGATAATGGGATATTTCTGTTAGTATTTTTACGATTTCATTTTATTCGTACAGCTTCATTAATCAATGTTTTCTGTAAATAATGAAGCTACATTACTCTAGATAACCGACTGAAATTTATTAAGTAATTAGATAATTGCAGTTGTTCAATATTTAGCTTCCGATAAATTCTGAAGATGTTCCTATAGTACTTAATACGTTTTAGGCAACATATCAATTTGGATAAAAGTTAGCATCAGTTTCAAATTCTGATTTTATTTATATACATAAAAAACGCGTATGCATGTAATCTTTCCAAGTAAGTTAGTTTTCTACCAAAGTTTCTGCAAACCTGGTTCAAATTAGTCTTTTAAACGTAAAGAAGAAACGAATAAAAAAGCTTCATAAAAATTCCTCACATATTTCATAAGCAATTTATTTCTTAAGCCAGCTCTTCAAAAGAAAGTTAAATCAGTATTGCCAAAGAAATTTGCTAATAAGCGTTCTAGTGTGTGTTGTGTTAGTCTTATAATTGAGTTTGGCAACATTAATGAGCATTCTCTACTTAGGTAATGGAGTTAGAAAAGCGGGTAGTAAGTAGGTTATCGTCACGCAAGGGGTTTTAATTCTGTTACAACCTTGTTTATTTATTTAAGGTACGCACATAGTAATCACGTTTGGATAGTCCTTATAAGTATATAGTAGCGAAAACTAACAGTTTTTAAATTTTAATAGAATGTTGAATCTAAAAAGTTATCGAATTGTTAGCGACGATTTTTATGATAAGTAAGCTGTTGTTTTAATGGTCAGTATTTTATTTTTGTATGCGTAGAAGCGGTGGTATCCCTTTGATGTAGAATGGTATACGTAAAACACATAAAATATATAAGAAGGATAGAATATCGTTACCAAGGTTTTTTTTTTTACCAAGGTAAATATTTTGACGACCTAGTTGTGTAGTGGTTAGGAGCCCTACCTCATACACCGAAGGTGCCAGGTTCTCGAACCTGAACTTGTCCTGATTGAGGCATTTGTTTGTTTGATGAACACAGATGTTTGTTCTAGGGTCTTTTTTTTTTGTTCCCCGTTAGGGCAGGAGGATTTAAAAAATGCTCTTACGCAAACCTCTCGCGCGCAATCGAGGTATCTGGGACTCGCTCAGAGCCTACCAGAGCCCTACACACTAAAAAACCCTTGAATGGCTCGTGTAATGTTTTGCCTCACAGCCTTTATCTGAGCGACGACCGATTGGAGAAAAAGCTAGCGGGGCCCAGAAGGGGTCACCCGCTAGGAATTACATAGCACTAAAGGTGCTCAAAGCACTGAAGGTGAATACATAGCACTGAAGGTGCTCAAAAGGAAAAATAAAAATTGAATTAATTCGAATTTAGATTAGAATTAGAAGTTGTGGCCTGAAGGGCTCCGAGATCTAGTGTTAGTCGCGTGGCTGAGTTCGTGTGCGCGTTTTTCGGTCTACCGACTTTGGACTTCGAATCTATGACAGAGGTAGTATACGAGACTGAATCTCGAACTAGAGGATTGGGGTAAGTTTCGGAGCGTTTGAAGAACGCTCCCGAGTGTTTTCAGGTGCTGTTGCACTGTAGGTAGTAAACTACCTACTGATCTCTGTGCTTGTTCGCGTTACGTACGTACCAGGGTGCGTTTGTGGCCCTGCGGCAGAAGAGATTTTGAACTACCCGTCGTTTGTGCCGGACGGAGGGTTTGGCGTGGGCAAAGATTGGCGTGGCTTAAGGAAATTGTAGTTTTCTACCTAACATAATGTTTAGGCGGCCTAAGTAAAGACGGGCGAGTTTCGATACTCTGTCGATGTGTGGCTTGAAAGAAAGCGTCGGGTCTAAGGTGGCGCCTAAGTATTTAGTACTGCGCTTCCAGAGGATGGGAATGCCTATCATGCGAACGTGAAGCTCGTCAGCAGGACGACGGCGTTTGGAGTCGAAGCGAATCTTACTCTTAATCGAACTCTTGTCTGGATTCACATCGATGCGCCATTTTTGAAACCATACACCGAAGGCGTATACGTCCTTTTGGAGTCTGGTGACGAGCTGTGGGACACTGTGACCTTTGGTGTAAAGGGTGGTGTTGTAAAGGCAAAGGGGCAAGTTCGACGCCTTTCGGCGGGATGGGAATGTCGTTGGTGTACATGGTGTACAACAGAGGGGCGAGAACTGAGCCTTCAGGGACTCCAGCCTATATGGGACGAGGTGCGGAAAGCGTGCCTTCATGTTTAAATCGAAACGACGAAATCTTTGAGAAACGACGCAATTATCCTGATTACGCGATCCGGTAAGCCTATTTTATAGAGTTTATAAACGAGACCGCTGACTTTGTCGCCAGACTTTGTCGAACGCCTTGGCTACATCAAAGAAGACTGCGAACGCTTTATAACGCCGCGTATCGAAGCCGTCGAGTATGTACTCGATTATGCGATGTACTTGCTGAGGGCAAGAGTGCTTAGCGCGAAAGCTGAACTGATGGGGAATGATGCGGGGATCGCCATCCGTTGGAAACAGATGGTTCCGCATTCGGGAGAGTATGACTCTCTAGAAGTTTAGCCATGGCCTTGAGTAGGCTGATGGGCCTGTCACTAGCCGGGATATTCAGAGGTTTACCCGGCTTGGGAATGTCTATGACTGTCGCTTCTTTCCATGATTTTGGAAAGTAGCTAAGGTCGAAGCAGGCATTGAAAATAATAGATAACAAGGTAAGCACCTGTTAAGGCAGGTGCTTAAGTGCATGGTTGGAAATTCCATCCGCACCCGGAGCCTTTTTGGATTTTTGACGTTTAATGAGAAGAGAGATTTCGTCATTACAGACTGTGACGGAGTCGGCGATGATGGGGAGAGAGTGCTCGTGGACGACTTCGTCTCCACCGCCTGGATGTGAGTGGGATGCGCGGGTTGAGTGCTAGGCGAGCATTGTAAGGCATTGCTGTCAGCGAAGCATTCGGCTTTCTCTTCGTCTTCGAAGGCGGTAGTGCCGTCGGGACGAGTGAGAGGAGGAACGTGAGAGGTGGCATCTAAGCGTAAGGCTTGGGCCATACTATAATACGCTTGGCGGAACGGGAAGATATTCTCCATGAGATCGTTCAGCTGAACATCTCGGAGTTCCGCGAGGCAAGACCTAACTATACGTTGTAGCTGATTCGCAGCTAATCTATAGGCGGACGTGGGATAGAGCTTGGCTCTCCGGAGAGCCGCGTTCTTAGCTTTAATAAGATTGCTAAGGGCTAAGGGAAGCGTGGGTTTGCCTTGCTTAGCAATCTTTTCGTTATCACTGATGACTGAGTTGATAGCATCAGTGAGGGAATTGACTAACGAGTCTATTTTATCCGAGCTATCTAACTGGTCGGGCGAGGTCGCGAGCGGAGAGTTCGGGCCCTGATAAGATTTTTAAGACCTATGTGGATATGTAGATAAGAGCCTAGTGAACGCGCGAAAGTCGTCAATGGTGGCGACTTGAATTTTTATAGTTACCTGCGTTTGCCACTTTAACGTAATTAATTTTGTGCTCTTTGCACAAGTTATAAACCGCGTTCCAGCGCGCTTTTTTCGCGGAGGAAGACGGGCGTGGGCTCGGAAGTTGAAGACACCGCGGCTTTTTTCGAACGCTTCTTAGAGCGTTTGGTGACTAACTGGAATAGGGGCTCAGGAGAGCCGGTTAAGGTGGCGGGAGCTCCCGGGAGCGGTACGCTTGCAGCGCGACGTGCGTGAGGATGTGTCCGAAACACAGTCCATCTCGGAGGGCACGGGCGATGCGGAAGAGGAGCTAAAGACCAGAGGTGTCTGAACGTTGGTGGCCTGAGCGCCGGGTTTAGGGCCTGAGGGGCCGGGGACGCTGTACGCGCTAATAAGGCCTGCGTGAAGACCTCGTCAGAGATTGAGACGCCCGACGCGGCCAGCCGTCCATGGGAGGGCTTGGTAGGAAGATATAAATATATAAAAAATGCCTAAAGTTTCTAACAGACCTAGTAACCCTAGTAGCGGCTGACCTCCCTACCAGCGGTGGGGAAAATAACTTAAAACTAACCGTAGTTCGTCGCTACCTAGAAACCTAAAAAGGGCAAGCAGGTAAAGAGTTGACCGCGTTAGGGTCAACCTTTACCAACAAAAACAGCAAATGTACACGGCAAAGACACAAAGATAAATATGAAAATAGGAGAGAAAATAAATAAAACAGTAGAAAGGAAAAATAAATAAAATAAAAGTACTGGATCAGTAAAATTCTGTTGTCACCGTTAGGTATCCTTTGTACTAAAACCAGAATACTTTAAGCTGGGCACACACAGCACTCAGCACAAGCACAACACAGCGCAGCACTTGAAGACTAAGAGACTTAGTCGCAAAGAAAAATCACTTCGATAGCGCTCGGAGGGAGTAAGAAAACCCAGAAAAACCGTATCACGGAACCAATGCGCTATACTATGACGTCAGTAAACTGAGCGCCACTCAATAACGGGAATTCCAATCAATCGGAAAATGTCTTGGAACGTCCGTACCGGCCGGCGATCAGAGTGAGAATGTTCTCGGGTCACGTTCGCTGTAAAGTCATCCATAACACAAGCCTTGCTTACTTTGGGGCAAGTGACTGACTATTTATTTGAAAACAGAAAAAATGCATTCGGGCCATTTTTGGTAAAGCACCTGATGAATTATTAAACCCTTATTTTAGTTTTGTAGCATATGAACATTGCCTTGTATGTACATATTTGAAGCAGCCATTTTTGTTAAAAACAATGGTCATTATTATACTCAGGAAAAGGATATACAAGGCCAACACGACATGGAAATCGTCTAGTTTATAATGCACTACCACGTCTAGAACTTTATAAGAGACAGCGTTATGCCATGTGTGTAAAGATATTTAACGCTGTACCTAAAGAATATAAATTGTTGCCACATATAAAATTGAAAATTTTTTTTTAAATGGTTACCCGAAAAAACGTTTTACGTCGTAAAAGAATTTCTCAATGTCAGTAATAGATAATATCTTAAATAAATTGTTAGTTATAATTATGTTGTATTAGGAAATAGGATATATAATGAAAAATTCAAAATAAAAATTTTGCATGTCCTAAAAGAGGTAAAATGGCTAAATCTGTACCTACCATATTTTAAGCAAATAAATATTTGATTTGATTTGATTTAAGGATTTTCTATAAAACATCTTTTTAACCCAACGTACTAAGTACAACACGACAAATACAATCTAAATGAACAATTGCAGTTCTTTTTTTACATTGTAACCGAAATAACATTAAAATGAAACAAAGTACAAGGGTAAAAACTATTTAATCTATTCAAAGTCATTTCAAAAGTAAAAATTCTACACAAATGAGACGTGGGAATAAGGGGCTATTGAAGTATGGCGTCCTACAATGCAACGGTTCCGCATGCATTTTTCTTTGGAAATTAAATATTTGATTGAAAGTCAAAGATCTCCTACATTTAAATATAGTCTATTTTATTATAATTACTTTTTACATAACCAAGTCGAAACAAGCAATTGGACTGCTTCTTTTAGGTTCACACAGCCAAAAAATGGAAGAGCTGCTAACGTCAACTTTTTCTAAATATTAATTTTATTTGGTTTTACAATTTCAGGAAAACTTACGACTAGATTGAACTTACCACATTGGCCACATCGGAGACAAGAAGCCTCCTTTGCTTCCTGAAGATCCTTCAGGAAGCTTGTATGGAGTACTGTAGCCACCTTTCTGATGGTTCTGCAAAGTACCAACTTGAAGCGATAGACGCAGTCGACCGAAGAGCCCGAAATATGATAAACAATTTTGACCTCACCACCAAAAAACTGCAAACACTCGACCATCGTCGGAAAGTTGCCAGTTTAGCAGTCTTCTACAGGTCACTGTCCAAAATGTATTTGGACAGTGCGCGAATGCTCTTTTTGATCAGGTTCAACCCACACCCTTCTTACATCGGACTACTAGATGCAGACAGGCCTTCTATCCCTTTATAGTAGATATCCCAAGAAGTCGAACCAAACGCTTCGATAGTTCCTTTTTGGTGTGGTTCGCCAAGGTGTGGAATGAACTGCCTGCGTCAGTTTTCCAGAAAACTGTAATCCTAGTTCTTTCAAGCTTCAAGTGCATAGGTATCTCGTGGATAGACGTGTAACACCTTTGTCATCATCATCTCTTTCCATCAGGTGAGATAGAAGACAAGCGTCTAATCCTTTTACAATAAAAAATGATAATTTTTTTCTTTAGAAATAGTTTAGTTAGGGCTAAAAATCTTCGCTTCAAATGGTGCGGGTGCTGGTATGAAAGAGGTCTAGATCTAAGTCTCGGACGAAAGATCAGCATAATTTTTAAGGACTTTAACGTTTTTAAAGTCAGAACAGACTAGTATAAGGAAGTGCCCAAACAAACAATCGTAAAGTAAAAATAATATCATCATAGTTATTAATGAAATGTTTTCATTAATTTCAATAACACACGGCTTACATTCAGTAAATAATTCTCCCTCGGTCCTCAAACCGTCCTCGTGAATATTGTGTGACGATGGCAAGCGGCCTGATGGAATGACTCTAGTACCGTGGAAAATGGGTAGGCCGCTGGTGTGGAACGCAAGCTGCGAAGATAGTTACACTCTCACGGCCTCCCCTCTTCCTACGCCGATTGTTTTTGGGTTTACCGTGCTCATAAACTTTTCAGTGAAATTTAGTAACGAATTGTGAGTGAAACTTGTGACTCTAAAGGCTGGAACTCATTTTGTACAACAAGGATAATAATAATAATAAAAATAACAGTTTATTTCATAATAAAATCTTTTGTTTAAATTGATTTGGGACCTTGTTTTAAACATAATAAGCCTGCACCAGAAGACTCCGATCTTCCTTTTTCGCAAGTTATAAGTTACAAGTAATACATTCCATGTTCTTTTCTCTTAGTTTTAAATTTACAAATAATCTTACTAAAATAACATTATGAAAAAAACAGTAATCACTGGCAAATTCATTAGTCTTCAAGCTGTTAATCTTAAACGTTCGTATAATTGGTGTTAGTGTAGCTGCTAGTGCACGTAATAGTATATTATATCAATGTAAATGTTCATGGTTTAAAATCTTGTAGGTACATAAAAGAACGTGTAAATTTGAAAAATATATACACATTAATATATATGTGTGCGCTTGTGTAAATTGTATTACATATTTATATATGTTTGTATGTCCATTATATATGTATGTAATATTAAAATAGTGACTAATTTATTTAAAGTTTCATAATATATTGTCCACTTCTTCATATATGAATTATTTGAGCCAGTTTGTATTAATTTCTTACAGTCAACGTGTGGTTTTCTATTTATGGCAAATTCTTTATTTATTTTATCATAGAGTTGCGCTGAGCTTTTCTTAATAATGTTTGAACGATAACTTCAAAAACAATTACGGACGTTCTTACAGACAAAAATTGCTGATGTTATATAAAGTTTCTGTATATATATATTGTATTTTTTGGAAAGGATGACCTTTCAACAACGCTTGCTAGGCACGTTCCACATGTATAAACTTGGATTTCACGCACGTATGCAGTACAGTATTACCGATTGTGCCAAGGTGGTGTACATGGAGATAAGGAGGCTCTTGGTAGAGCTGGGACCATTTGGCCCTTGAATAGCCATGTCGATTTTTAAACTTGTTTGTCACCTGTTAAATTTGATGATACCATGTTAGGTGTAGAGTATAATATCTATATTTTAATTCTAATCTATATTTTAATTTTGTGACATGATATAACACTGGACAATTACAATTTTTGTTAGTAATGTTATGATAGGACTGTATTTGAATTTCAAAAACTTTCTTTGGCTGGCTGTATACTACTATCAATTGTGAAGCGAACTACATAATATAGTTCGTTTTAAATGTATTGTAATGAGAGTGAGAAGTTTTAATGCCAGCTATTAAGACACAATTCCCATTCCTGTCTCTTCCAAGAATCAGCAGAAAACAAAACACGTGTATGAGAATATATAAGCATTGTTAATACTAAATTACATAAATCATTGATGTAAATCAAAAATAAAGTTGGCCCTATCATGCTTCCTTGTGGGATCCCGCTCAGGATTTCATCATTATCACTCACATATTGATCCAGTTTTACCCGTTGTCACCTGTTAGTAACATAAGACAATAACAAATTCAGTGGGACGTCTCTAATAGCAATTTTTTTCAACTTGTGTGTGAGGACTGTAATAGAGACGGTGTTGAAGGCTTTTTTTAGGTCAAGGAATACGGTCACAAATTATATATATAAACTTATAAAAGTAATGAGTGAGCTTAAACCGGTTACAGCATCTTCCGTAGAATAGAAACTGCAAAAAAGGAAAACATTTGAAATCAATAAGGTATTTAGTAAGACTTAAATTAATAAGTTGTTCCAACATTTTTGACACAGCTGGTAGTACCCAAATGGGCCTGTTTCTATCTACATCCTTATAAATTGGTGTTAGGTACAATTAATTTTTTTGGAGTTCCGGCAATACGCCATTTTGGTAACAAAGACTGGTTAAATACGCTATTATACGCCCTACTTCCTTTTACGCTATCTTTTGAGATGTTATCGCAGACTGACGCACTCTTCGTTTAAAAAATTCATTATAATTTTATCTATTTCTTCAATGTCTGTGTCAAGAAGTGCAAAGGAAGCAAGGTGTGAGGTTATGTGTATCTCTTTTTATTGTTTTAATTGTATGTGCTAGCTTTTTACCAATTCACAAATTCACAAAATTTTCTGATTCATTTGGGTATTAAAGTTGTAATTAATCAACGTTTATCGACCGCAACAATTAGAAATCCAATGCGGTAATTCTGCCAACCTTTTGACCCTTACAAAGTAAGTAAGTTTGCCTTACAAAATAGTTAAGGCGTTGTATTATTTAAAATTATTTTTCTTTTTTCTATAGTTAATTTGTAAATATTCTTGATTGTAAATAATTTATTATGCAGATTATGTAATCTGATTGCTCACTTAATCGCCATAAAAGAATTACATTATCAATTTTTCATTAAAACTTTTCTAGCATATAAACCGAGTGATCCTGTGCTAGGAAAATGCTAATAGGTTTAGATGTCATTCTTTATCAATTATAAATAATTTCACAAAATAATTAAATTCTTTTAAAAACCGTCTCAGCTGAAAGAACAAAAAAAATAAAAAATAAACCTAGTTTTGAAGCAAGGAAATCTCAATGGAAAGATAATCCAATAACAGAGCCTTTATTTTACATTCGCTTCTAAAGAATTGTGTTCATGCGACACAACCCGAGGTTTCCAACAGGGTCCAATTGGTAAACTTGAGATACGGAACCCTAAAAATCACGATACAATGCTATGTTACGTCCTATCTCCCGCCAACTTGCGATGCCGTAGATAAGTTGAACACGGTCGTGTAAAGTACAGATGTCCCAGTGCGAACATTTCAAAGAAAGTTTAATTTTTTATGCAAAATTAAGTTTTAAAATGTTTGAAGTTCATTGGTGAATAGTACCGTGATTTTTTACTGCCTTTTTAAAGAAATATAGACGTATTACGTGTAGGAGTATAATATGTGAACTAAGCAGAATGAAGATTGAGCGTAATGTTGGTATGTTTATAAACCAAAACTACCTTACTTCCATATTAGACCCTGTCTTGACCTTATGATTTTAATGTGTAATATGGAATTACCGAAGAGTAATTTTAAAACTTCCTAGATCTTGTCCTTGTAGGCATCGTATTACTACATGTATTTAAAATTATAAAACAGTACAAAACAAACATGGCAAAATGATAAGACATGTTATACAACATCACAGGAGCCTTTGATTAAATTCAAATAGCGGAATATAGATGGCGTTCTTACATAACACACGCAAACAATGGATCTGATACAAGCACGTACTAAAAAGATTACAAAATAGATGCAACGACGAACAGCGTGACTCGTATGTGCGTTCTTGCGCGTAGTTGAATTTATTGTTAATTTGTTGACCTCATTACTTTTATGAATTTAGATAAAAGACTTTAGACCTTACTTTGGGCATACTATATTCATAAAAAATACATTGTTTAAATACTAGTCTGACATTTTATTGTATTATGATAATCAAAAAATAAATATCTTTTTTTTTTCACAAGTTTGCACGCTGAGAAATCAGCAGTATATGTATGAACATTTATATGTACCTATTTTTAAGAACTGATTGTTACCATATACTTGCAAACAAGAATTATTATTATTATTAGTGACAGTCTGATTGCCACTAAGTTAAATCAGGCAACGACGACAATATTCATGAACTCACTCTAGTCGCCTATCTTACTATTTCACATTTATCAAAGATATTTATATAGTTGGTACACTGGCGTTCTTCGCCCACACGCGACTGACCACCCTTGTCTAAATTAACACGAAAGAAATCAATTTATGTGATAATTTAATATATTTATTTCAATAGATAATAGTTTAATATTACATCTTGCTCCGATGACGGAGCAAGTCAGAATGTATTGCTTCATTTATTTCTGTTCTGTCAACCATATATTTAAATATCTTTTCAGCTTAATTTATAATAATTCATATAAACCTCTTTACTCAAATGTCGCGGCATTCTGACGTGCTCTCTAAGGCTTAGCCGTGACGATCGGCCGCCCGCATAAAATTGATTCACGCAAACAAGTTTGGGTGGATAAATTTCTTACAAAAATTATTCTACCTGCCTGAACGAGGATGTGTTTGTACGACGGCCTCAGGAAAGACTACCCCTGTCAGGTGCGTAAGAATTGTCGTATAAATGTGTCGTATAAAATTTTAGTTAATTTTAAAATTATTTCGACGTTTCGTTTATTTAATTTATTTATAGAATATCTTCTTCAGTCTTTTGTTTCCTTTCGTAAAACTTCGCTAAGTGATCGACGTCTGAATGAAATTCTTTGATCAATTCGTTTTTTAACTCTTCAAATGTATTGCAGTTATTGGAGACTTGCGAGAAAAAACTTAGTGCTGGCCCTTCACGATAAGCGACGATAACTACTTTTTTTTCTTCCTCGCTGTAGCGATTAAACGTTGCGACGATGTTAAAACTATTTAGGAACTCTTCTACGTTCCCCTGCAATCCGGTGAACTGCCGCATTGCCATAGTTTTTCTTTTTCTGAAAAAAAAATTCGTTTATAACGTGTCTCAGGTAGCCTTGGTCCTATTTGACCGTACTCGGCGCCGACTACACCAACTGGCGTTCTTCGCCCACACGCGACTGACCTCACTTGTGGTTTAAATTAACACGAAAGAAATCAATTTATGTGATAATTTAATATATTTATTTCAATAGATAATAGATTAACATTACATCTTGCTCCGATGACGGAGCAAGTCAGAATGTATTGCTTCATTTTTCTTCTTGATATATAACAATTCATATTAACCTCTTTACTCAAATGTCGCGGCATCTGACGTGCTCTCTAAGGCTTAGCCGTGACGATACAATGCCACCGACACACCTTTATAACATGCCTCTTTTTAGTTTTATATTTAAAAAGATCTAAATCTATAAAACACATTAATTTAAATATTAGGTCCTTACATATGGAATTGGCGTTATGTCGTACTGGCCACTTCGATCTGTATCTTATCTCTGTATCTTATCTCCTCTTTGGTTAAGATTTCCAATTTCAAATTTATACAGCTATTTACTCACAAACATGTGTTTTGAGAACCGTAATTATTTTTTTTTCCTTTTTTTTGGTTTTTTCTTTGCGTCACTTGGTTTACAAAATGGAAAACTTGAAATATCGCGCAGTCCAAAGCGCCTTCAAAGATTTTATTGATTCCCGTCCGAATAGTTTTTTAGAAAAGGGATTAATGAAAGTGCATAGACAGCAACGGTAGATACTTTGATTAAATAAATATACAATTTTTTTTTAACTGACTTAATGTTCCTCCTTTACAAAACGCCAATTTCATAAGTAATGACCTAATATATAAATTCACAAATATAAAATTCATCCAAGCACATCGAACTAAGTAATCGCTATGCTCAATAAAAACCGCATTATGACCAAAATAACCGGCAAAAGGCAACTTTTTCAAATTCAGCTGAATTGTTTGAGCTCAATAATGCCCCGGTTCAATCATTGGGGACTTTACCAAGCGCGGGCTAGATTGAATCCAATTAAAAAGTTCACCTTTTATGTAACTGAAACTAAATTTTGCATGCGGTACATTTTTAGAGCATGTTTGCGCCAAGCTGTGCTTTTTATTTGATTAATTTGATTAAAATAAAACCGCGATAAAGTTCTGGTTTTTCTAATTAATTCATCCACAAAACATTTGCTTCAAATCAACAAAATGTTACTTATTTGCTTTATTCAAGAAGGGCTAACACTATACAATTTTTCTCCGTGCACAGCTTTATTCCTAATTTCTGATCCGTAAGAATTTGGTATTAAAAAACACCTATTAACATCTGTATAATGTGCTTTCCTAATGAAGGAAAATACCTACATTATTATATACCTAAATAAAAAAATATACTAATTAATCTTATATATTTAGTTTTAAAACTTTATATAATTCTATTTGTGACTCGAAATAAACAAAAATGACTGATATTTTTAAAGTATTTATAATAATTTATAGGAATTCTAATTAATTATCTATCATTAATCAATTTATTTATTTCTGACATTGTTACACATATTTAATTACACAATTAATTATCTATCATTAATCAATTTATTTATTTCTGACATTGTAAAGTATAAACCGACTTAACTAACTTACCAAACATTTAACATAATTTTTATCTTCTGAGGTTCCTAATCAATGAGCTGACATTGAACATATTTAAAATTTACGATAACTGAACTATTTGTTTTCAAAGTTGTCAATCGTTACTCAGTAGACGAATGATTGTAAACTTTTTAATTTCTCCGTAATTTATATTTTTATAGATGTGGTACTCATATCGAATTATCCTTATAAGTACCAATCATTAATTATTAAAACTTCCCGAATTAAAAATTATAACAGGGGTGGAGTCCTGACGCCCTGAAATACTGACCCTAGGTCTAATTTAGGTACCAGTCTCCTTGGCTTGCTACTGTACATTTTTATCTTACACATGTAAAAAAATTGTATTTGATTTTGGAGACATAAACGAATTATTATTATTATTGTAATCTAAAGAGTGATCAAATAGTTGCTACATAATGCTTGGTAAACTATTCTGCTTTATTTATTTTGAGAAGGCGCTCTAATACTGCAAGAAAATTGAATTGAGAAGCCAGCGGCTTATCCATCGCTACGCCACCAACACTGGCTGCACAGTGTCAGATATTTGATAAAACACTTATTTAAATATATGGTTCTATTCTAATCAATCAATCACTCCATCACCCTTTTTTACAACACTTATAACAAATTGATGCATGTTGCTTTAATATTCCAGTACGAGTTAACATCTTTACAATCAACAGTTAATAACCTTATAAGATTCAGCCAGTTCTAACTATTTTAGAAACCTCCGATTCCCACGCTCTTTAGTCCTCTCCAACGACCTTTGGTTATTATGAACTCAAATGTAAAATGCCTTTTGAAAGGCATTCTTGTAGTGACGCCTTTTAGAGGGAGCGCACTTGTTCGCGTCCTTTCTGAGTGTGAGGTGCTCTCCACAAATGGACTCTTTGCGGTGTTGCTGTAGCTTTTAGACTTGTGGACGTGCTTTCTTGTTACGGATGAGGGTTTTGGTAACTTTTTGAAATGAATTTTGGGTAAGACTTTTACTATGTGAGCTTTAATTTAAAAATAGTCTTGTTGGTACTTTTTTCTAAATGCTGAATTCGTTGTTTATGAAATGGGACCTTTCTCAAAACAAAAAATATCGATTTAGATATTTTATAAAATGGATAAATATTATATTGAAATGAAATGAAATGAAATATTTATTTCTCAACATTGACAATTACTTGTTCTTATTGACGTCAAATAAAACAAACTCTACCACCAGTTCGAAAAAACCTTCGTGAAGAAGAACTGGCGAGAAACTTCACGGGTATATTTTTTTCAAAATAAATTTACAGAGTCTCTTTATGTCTATACAAAATTAGTCTTATCTGCATCTGTTTGCTCGGCAAGACTCCCTCCCCCCAAGTATCCAAACGACGAACACCCTCAAACGGCACCCGTTCACGAGTTAAGGCGGGATCCAGCCATCACCCTCCTCAACTATATAAGAGGGAAGTGAGCGACCCGTCACCCGACGCTACCATAAGAAGACGTATTTTAGTGACAATGACGCTTTAGATATTCATCGGGACGAAAAACTCAACGAACAAACAAACACATTACACATGTTTTGTTACAAATACTAGTACAATCCTGTTAATGAGGGAATTATACCCAAGGGCTTTTATCATCCAAATAATCGGATAGTTTATAATATGCTTTTGCACACAACTTCTGCTTTATAGTTTCTTTGAATTTGTCAATAGGAAGACCTTGGATATCCTCAGGAACCTTATTATAAAAGCGTATACATTGACCCATGAATGAGTTAGTGACTTTATGAAGCCTACTATTATGATCAGCCAGCATATTTCTTCCTCTTTTGTTACCATTGTGCAGCTTTCTTTTTTCTTTTGAACAAGGTT
The DNA here is from genome assembly GCA_923062675.1 of Marasmarcha lunaedactyla. NCBI lineage: Eukaryota > Metazoa > Arthropoda > Insecta > Lepidoptera > Pterophoridae > Marasmarcha > Marasmarcha lunaedactyla. Next base: position 8,381,247 of record OV281344.1, read on the forward strand.
ATGTTCCTTTTTACATACATTACATTTTCTAAAATATATTGTGAATGGAAAGTAAGAATATTTATTTCCTTAAATTTACTTCTAAGTGACACCCTTGGACCGAGCTGATAGATTGCGCGAACAGCCCTTTTCTGCAGAATAAATATAGTATCGATGTCGGCAGCACTCCCCCACAACAGAATACCATGTCATGAGGCTGTGGAAGCAACCAAAATAGACTAATCGAGCAGTTGTTTCATTTGAAATTGTCTCATTTTTTTAACAGCATATGCGGCAGAGCCAAGTCTTTTTGCTAAACCATCAACATGCGGTCCCCACTGGAATTTGGCGTCTAAGATTATGCCCAGAAACACAGTTGAATGTACAGGAGTCAGTTCCTGGTTCTTAACTACAATGTTTGTGTTTACCTGTTTGACATTTGGCAATGTAAACTTAACATATTTCGTTTTTTTTTCTCATTGAGGAGAAAATTAATAGCTGAGAACCACTTCTCTGTGTTGGAGATGCATTTATTCACTGCTCGATAGTCAGTTTCTTGTCTTTTGATTTTAAATAAGAAGAAAGTATCGTCAGCAAACAATATGACCTCGCATTGATTCTTAAGGACCGATGGCAGATCATTGATATATACTAAAAATAGGAAAGGACCAAGAACTGAGCCCTGGGGCACACCCATTGTCACTGCCGATCCTGATGATTTTTCTTAATTTATTGACATTTCCGTTTTCTGTTAGAAATATATGATTTAATCAAGGCAAGTTCTCGGTTTTTTATGCTGTAATGGTGCAGTTTCGTGAGTGGAGTAGTATGATCCACACAGTCGAACGCCTTGGTCAAGTCACAAAAGACACCAATAGCATCACACGACTCCTCCCAGGCGCTGAATACGTGTTTTATGAGCTTAACACCGGCATTGGTTGTTGAGCGACCCCGCATGAAACCAAATTGCTTAAAATTCATTAAACTATTACCATGAAAATGAGAAAGTAATTGATTTAAAATTGATTTTTCAAAAATCTTACTGAGCGTTTGTAGTATGGATAAAGGTCTAAAATTATTAGGGTCAGGCATACTACCTGCTTTGAATATTGGAATGACCTTACTCAATTTCATTAAATCAGGAAAAATACCATTATCAACACAGTCATTAAATATACTGGCTCAGTACGGGGAATGACAGATAAAATAATTTTACAGAAATTCCATCTAAATCGGTAGTATTTTTTACTTTAATGCTTTTAAATGCATTTAAAACTTGTGGAACAGTAACATGTTTAAAGATGAAATCAATATCGCATGAATTTACTTTTTCCATTACCAGTGACTGTGCAAGAGTGGAACATGATATAATACTCGAAGTAGTTAACACAGGGATGGCAGTAAAAAAAATTTCAAATGCTTTTTTTCAACTTCTCTGTCAGTCGACAACAGTTTATCATTAATTTTTAAATTATATTTGGTGTGCAGTTCTTTTGCTTTCCCAGTTTCCTGATTAATTATATTCCATGCAGTTTTTGAAATGTTAGTACTATATTTAGTTTTATTATTAATGTAATTAGATTTAGCTACACTGCATATATATTCATAAAATGTCTTATTATGATTGTAAGTTCTTTTCCTGTAAAATTCATATAATCTATTTCCCACTGTTGCCCAGTCACTAATGTTACTAACTAAAACTAAAAAACTATATTATGGCTGATGGTTACTGACAGAAAATAGATTAAGTAATCTCTTAAAGACTTATTTAAAAACGTAAATAAAACAGATATTTGTACGTGTTAAAACTTTCAGATTTACTAACTAAAGACAACTTAAGATTTTTCTACAAGTGTATATATACGTTTAGTAGTTACAAAAGAAAATGATTCCTTAAGTACATTTCTTAGTAGCTAATAAAAATGTCATTAATATGAATACATTGCCCATTCACATATGTACGTACAAGTGTGTTACTTACCGACAATGAAAGCACACGCATAGCGCAGACCGGTGACAACAGCTCAAAGTTTTTGTTTGTTATTATACGACCGAGTGGTGTAGTGGTAAGTAGCCCTGCCTCATACGCCGAAGGTCCCAGGTTCGAGTCCTGGCCATGGCAGTCATTTGTGTGACGAACACAAATGTTTGTTCTCTCAGGTCATGGTTGTTTGTATTTATATGTGTATGTTTATTCTGGGTGCCCCTCCAGTTCGCTGTATGGTCATCCATAACACAAGCTCTGCTTACTTTGGGACCATCCAGTTGGTGTGTTTGTCTGGGGATTTATTATTTATTATTATTACTCGGATATACCAGTGACTATGTTTCCCATCTTTTCAAAACTTACAATCGATCAGCATGTTGATTTAAGAATGCAGTTTTTAAGTTATACGTTTAATGCAGGGCTTACAAATTGACCCATGAATATAATGGGGGTTACCGTAACGCTAGTTTCCGATCTGAAGACCTGCATACGATCCCGGTGACCCCAAAATGTACTAATGAATTCTAAAAACGAATGTACTTACCATAAGGCGACGATTCTTAGTTGAAGAAGACCTTAAAGAATGCCTAAAAGTAAACTGGCTGTGGCAAGTATGCCTACAAATTGGCTAAAACCACTTCTATATTTGGTAGAGGCTAATGTTGCTTCTAGTTAAAGATATTAAGGCTGCTTTATGTAACAAAAATATACGCTAATACGCAGTTACTGCAGCAGTGGTTAAACTAACGATGAGGTACTTGTATTCATTCTTTATTGAGGATCATTTAAAAAGTCATTCCAAATTTACTGACAAAAAGAGTAAAAAATCATAAGAAATCAATAGAGCAAGCCAACAAAACCACAAAGCGTCTAGAATTCCTCCGCCAGTTATTTAAACTTATTTCAATCCGAACTAAGTTCATCTGAAATAGAATTTATTTAAGGAACAACAAAGAACATGCTTTAAAAAGTAAAGTTTTGAGCTGGCAACACTGAGCGACATAATGTATACAGTCACAAAGGATTTGCTCGTGTCTGAGACTTAACTACTTTGTGTTTCCAAACCTTTTTATATCAATTTCCTAATTAAGGACAGTCCCTTGCGGATTCTGGTTATAAAGTTGCAAAAATTTGGTCTTGGAAGCTTATAGAATTATACTCTTTTATAAGTTAGGGCATACAAATGTATCAAAATTATAAAATGCAAATTGATTTACTTATTAAAAACGATAACTGTCAATAGTAGCTCTGTTAGTAAGTATCTGTATTTTTGGTCCTTCGAAGACTGAATGAAGTTGATTTTAATAAATTGTAAGGCTTCACCGGCACGTACGTGAATGTGAAATAATCTATACGAAAGTCAATCAAATCAAACAATACATAATACGCTTCTGTAAATTTACATGACCATTTTCATAAACTCTCGTTCAAAGTGATTTATTTTAAGCTCTTTAATTTTATCTGCTTTCAGTAAAACAGAATATAAAATGTTGCCAGAGCTTCGACCTAATGAAATATTCGAAGCTTAGATATAAATTTTTTAATATGAATAAATTATGAGGGCGGATTCAGTACCTTCATCCTCTTCTTAACAGGTAAATATTTTTAGGAAATCTTTTATATGAATGTGCTTTTATACGTATTATGCTTGTCGTTTTTACAGTCCATTAAGTCGCATCAAAAATATTTCACATGAAATTGGTCGCTTAGACTTACAAGTTCATAACATTTATACACATATTAAATATAAAATTATATTAAACATTAATTTCTAATTATCAAATTTTTATGCTTTTTTTTCATGTCGAAGTAAAACTAGATACAAAGTTGCTAATGTTAAAATCGAGAATATTTGTAGGCTCGAAAAACCATAAATAAGATTTCAAAAACTCTTTATAAAAAATTGGTTCCCTTTTTCCTTATAACAAGGGTTAAAACAGGGTACAAACAGTAAACTGAGTAATACGAGCATTATTGTTCGCTACTCTCAGTCCAGCGAAATATAAAATGCCTATTGCGCTAGTATGCAATCACCTTAGGTCACCAATAAGAAGATTCAACGTCCAAGTCGCCGAACCCGATGTTATACAGGCAAGCAGTGCGATGGTTCACGGATCTTTCTAAAGAGTGAAAGAGATGACATGTAAGTGGTTCTAGGCCATCTTTCCTAAGCATCAGGTCTTTGGTAGATCAAGTCGCTTGAGCACGATGACACTGAATTAGTAATAACCTATTACAGATAAAAGGGTCCATCATATTGTTCTAACGCTTCCATCAAACTATACTAATATATCGCCACCAGCTACAGAAACTCTCATAAAAACTATAACCAGCAAATGATTATATTTTCTTCAACTAATAATTTCAAATCAAACATTTAGCCCCCACACGAACTCATCAACGACAGGATATCGAATTCTATCCCTACCAGGGATAGGAAGTATAAATTCCCTGGCACCTATATAGATTACCCCTCGCTGGACATAAATTTGGGATAAATAATCTTAGTTATTTGTATGTGGACGTGTTCCCCAATTTATGGGGTATTTTGGAATATGGCAACTTTGATTACGTATTAGATTGTGTAAGTGAATGTTTATTAGATTTATGGAGGGAAAATATGGCATTCTGGAGGAGTCATAGTGTTCTGGAATTTGTATGTAAATGATGTTATTTGTCTTTGTTTTGTAGTTGTCTAAATAGTCGCAAAAGTCACAAACACTTCTACTTATCGGGTGAGGAAGTGGTAAACTATACTTCTAAAATTGAAAAAGCTGCCTCGGGAAATCATATGGACAACTGACATGGCTTAACGAATTTTATTCAAGCTTCGGAGCTTTTAAGCCATCGCCGGTCCCTGTTGTTCTTACAAGATTTTACGTACTTACGACGTAATTTGTCGCTCATGGCTAAATGAGTAAGTTTTATTCAAAATTTTGCTAAGTTGCCAGAAATAAGTATATTGTGTTATTACATTCATCTGCAGTTACAGCATTGAACGAGTTCACAAACTCTTATTCCCAGCTTAATTGACAAAACTTACTTTTACCATCATGAAGAAGAAATATCCGGCCACTAACTATTGCCTTACCAAACCAAACCTTTATTTTTTTCGGTTACTGTTCGTTTTGTACCTTTTAAACAATGGCAAAATATGGTATACGAAATATTATATGGGAACTGTACATAATTATAATATAATCATAGGAATATATAAATAATGATAATAAACATACTTTTATAGCAGATCGACTCTTTATTTTCCTGCTTAGCATTTTCAACAAAATAAGTAGCTGTTATTTGAGTCTTATCCCTTTGGGAGATTTCTTAATTTCCAAGTAAAGTGCACCCAAGAGTACAATGCATAACTTTTTATACTTTCATATTCTGAATCAGAATTTTCCTGATTTATTTTGAGGTCCCCACACCCTAACCCAATGGGGTTATGCAATGGAGCCTCCGCTTGTTTGTCTGTCTGCGGGCTAAATCTCATGAACGGGGACAAATGTGCAGTTTAAATTTTCAAAGTGTGTCCTTCAATTGTAGGTAGAACAGCAAATAATAAAAATGCGGCAATAGGCTCTCTATGGTAATACAGAACCTCCCTATGTCAAGCAAGTCCAGTGTCGATTGCCATTTTCTATTTTTATTCATTCAAAACAGTGGAGGTTACGTAGTTACTATTTATACTATTTCCATTTCTTTATTTCCTCGATGACAGTTCTATCTCGGTTATCGATATAGCTCCATTCCTATCAGTTTCTCCGACTCTGGTATTGTATAACCTTGTACGTGTGTAAACGTCATATTATTATAAAATAATGCATACATAATGTAAAAAAACGCTCGCACAAGTTTGGCACAGGAGCTGTCATCGTGAAAATAAAGAAATGGAAATAGTATAGTAATCTGTGCTAGAGGTCCCTTCGCAGTATAGCCCGCGTAACTCTTGATCCCTGAGTATTGCGGGATAAAATGTGACCATCCAATAACGAAACAGTATTTTTTTATCAATTCAATGTTTTAAGAGTTTATCACCCGAGTAGATATGTGGTAGTAGCCCTGCCCCATAAGCCGGAGGCCCCAAGATCGAGTCCTATTCGGGGCATTTATTTGTGTGATGACCACATACGTTCGTTCTCGAGTCATGGTTATAGGGTTTTGGGTATAAATGTATGTTTATTCTGAGTTCCCCCTCCCCTTGCTTTGCGCTGTATGGAAATCCAGTTGGTGTTTGTCCAGGGATTTTGTAACAAACAATTGAGTATTTTTTTATGTTTATATATTTATTTATTACAAAAAGACACACCAATAACATATATATTAATAATTTCAAACATTTTAAACTAAGGTATAATTTCCGATACATATGTCAGATTAGGTGTGTACAGCATTCATTAGTTATTCTTAGATAATTAAGTATAGATACAATAACATTACAAGGGGCTCCACACAAATCTACATAAACATTTAGGTTTAAAAAATATCTGATAATATAAATAAAAACATTAAATATGGAATCAATTGATATAAGATACAGTCGCCAAACAATGAAAATCCATAAATTAGATCTACAACTAATAATTGAATTAAATCACATTACATGAAATAACTGTCTACACAAAAAAATATATAGATTTTAAAAAACACTAATAAAATAAAATAAAACATCATACTTCAATGCAATAAGTAAGGCAAAACAGTTACATATCTAAAAAGTTTATATATGATGAATAAATATTGCGGAAGTAATTGTATTTTTACAATCAATAGTTTTTTAGATACAGCGTTATTTTCGAGGAGCTAATCGTACTGCAAATTGTATAGGAGTTTGGATAAAATTATAATAGATACGTAGATAATGCGTTTACATGCATACTGTCGCAATAAAAATTGTTATATTTAACGTCAGTAAGCTAATCACATTTTTAAAAATTACATATTTTATAATAAGTTTTTGCTTCTTTTTTAAATTTTATATAATTTGGATATTAAATTCAAAACTTTATTGTTCAAAAATGTTTTGGGTCAAAATAAATTATATTTTGTAAATAAATGATCTTGCATTTTCAAATGGTGTCCAATATCCAATTGTTTTGCTCTTAATAATAAATATAGTATTGGCTAAAATGCAATCTGATATTTTACAATTCATTTTTATCTTATATTTATATTATTTCACCTGCAATATCCGGATATCATTGATTTTAATCTCTTCATTTATTAACTCGCGTCTCTACGATGACCACATCCGACGTTGTTATTATGTCACTCAGTTGAATAATTAAGAGGGTATTCTGTGTTGCCACTATGTGACTACTATTGGATTAATAATGGCTGGTATCGTGGCGTGATTTCTTGATGGCTAATTTTGCAGTCCTTGTTTTAGTTATGGTAGAAAAGTTGGGCACAGAGGTCAACATTTTTTATAAGATTGTAATTTCTAATATTTTAGTAAGTTACAATATTTTACTTTTGCCAACGATTTAGAAAGCATGAATTATTGTCGTTATATTATGAATATAGCAAAAGTTCAGTAATAAACTTCTTAAAAATACCTACATTTCTATCTAGAATCAATCAAATAATTTAGATATAACCCAAACATTCCTTGTGGTGAGTAAACAAGTAGTAAATTCAAACGATTATTCTACATTTCTACAGTGCAATTTATAAACGATTAGTGAGTGAAACTTGTGACCCTAAAGGCTGGAACTTATGTTGCGCAACGTTTATCGCGTAGCGTAAAAATTCTGCTATCCTTTTGGCCACCTTGGCCTATATAAAAAGTGATTAAGGCCTTTTATTCTATATCTTTCATTCTCTTAAATCTTTAGCCATTCCCCTTTTTAGTTTATTATTTATATTTCTACGCGTTAAATGCTTGTTTTTTTAGCGGTTTTAACTTAAAAATTACTATAGATCCACTAGTACTTCTACAGCCGCAGATACAAGAACTCGAAGTTTGCGTTAATAATAGTTATATCGTGAGTAGCGCAGCCATTAGTGCGTTCGACACTAATGTTGGCGGGTAATGCTTGCAGCGTAATGAACGTTCTATAACGATAATAAGAACTAGTTCCATTTGTGTTTTTTCATTCTATTTCTATGAACGTATCGTATTTTTTTTCATTTTTAATCCGGATTGTGTTTATGACGATGTGTGAGTGACTAAATAGGTGTACTTGTTCAAAGTACTTTAAATACATTAGTGTTGGCAACTCTAGTCCACTAGCGCCGCCAACTGTTCAACCAACGAATTGCAGGGAGGCATGCTGTCACAGGAGTTGTCAAAACGTGGCTATAAAAGGACGGGATTACCAGAAGAAGCCCCTTTTTAATTTTCATTGCTTAACTGAATAAGCGTTTATAAGTTACTATGTCTTAATAACTAAATTGTATAAAAAGTAATAATAATAATTATAATCATATTTACATTCTTTGGTAATTTAAAGCAACCCGTCTCTTACATGAGTTAAAAAATCAAGTGCAATCAATGCTTTCATTTGAGAAAAATCAACTAAAAAATTGCATCATCTTTCCAGCTTCGCTTTGCTTGTCTCCGGTGGTAAAGGGTACGAGGTTAAATAAGTCGCATAGATGGACGTAAAAGGTTTATTGGTGATATAAAAGCCTTATGTTGTTGCAATAACTAACATTTACATTTTATTACATAACACCTTAAATTTTCATTTTAAAGAATATCTTAAATCATCTTCAATACACCACCATTTTCACAATAACCATTGAATAATGGTTTCAACATAAAAACATCACATCTTTGGAAAGGTTGTAAAATAAACACAAACACAAAGGTCTAAGGTTGAAAAATAAATAAACACAAACACAAAGAAGGTTTACGTTGGCAGAAAACCAACTTAGACCGTTACAGGGCTTCGCGAAGGTTCTTACACAACTAAATGACAAGGATGCATGTTCATATACGTGCCACCCTGTGCAGCGAGTTAGAATTTGACAAGCACCCTCAAGCAGTTCCATTTCTTTGACTTCTCTGCTGGTTCGACTTCATAGTTTCATAGTTTCATAGTTTCGCTATATAACCAAAGCTATAACCACTACATAATTTTGAATGAAAACACAGTCTACAAATAATAAAATGTTTATTGTATAAAAAAAATTAGCAAGCTTCTTCAAAAATCGTGTTAAACTACCATCATTACGCATGTCACATTTAACAAAACAGATATCAAAGTAAAAAGTAGAAGCACTAGTTATTATATTTAGTCGCTTCATTCTTCAGATAGTATTTAATTTAAAAGGAAGTCCTTTAAAGGTACTAGGTAACTTCGCACAGTTTTAGAGTATGTCATTTGACTTATTCAAAAAACTTTCAATCTTTTTACTTGATCAACCCCGGTCCCGGCAAGTCTTCATTGTCACCTGATGTTTTTTTATTATGAACCAAAATTTTACTTTATCGAAAAGATGCAGAAAATACGTGTTACCTATATTAGATATATCACGTTATCTGCATAAATTCCTGGTAGTCTTCTACCTGATAATTATTATTGTAAACTATGATTTTCGCTTTGTCGAAAAGTTGCAGAAAATACGTGTTATCTATAATAGATATATTACACTATCTGCGGGAATTTCTGGTAGTTTTCTACCTGATGTTTATTATAATAAACTATTATTTCGCTTTGTCGTAAAGATGCAGAAAATACGTGTAATCTATAATAGATATATCACGCTATCTGCGAAAATTCCTGGTAGTCTTCTACCTGATGTTTCTTATTCCGATGAATGCTGTATAGTAGGCACTCGTATTGTTTATTTTGACTTTTTTTTCAACAAAGTTTGAAAATTTTAATACGAGTAAAGAAAATGCGTGGATTATGAAAGAGATTTAACACGATATCTGTATTACGTAGTATTCTATTATGTCTTTTTTTTTCAAATCTGAAAGTCGTCATTAAAATTATTTAAATATAATGATGAACCCAGTGGATGAATCTCCAGCTAGCCATTTTGGTTACCGCAACACCTGAGCCCTCCATGTATGCGCTCCCAAAATGAACCGGGCTAGTCGGTAGAATTATTTCGGACGTGGATCCGGAGATTATTTCTAACCTCGGGGCATAAGGCGCTTCAGTTATGGAATAAACGCTATAAAAAAAGTAAGAATAATAATAAAGTACACCGAAGCTATCTAAGTACTCCCCAAACATCGACAGGCAACCGGTCAACCCAGTCGGGAAACTGGGTGGGACCTCCTCGTTACCCGTCAAACAAGAGGGGTGACGTCAATGGATATACGTATACATATGAATTCGGCATTCAACGCAAAATTCAACCAGTCCGGGACTCGTGCACCGAATCAACACTTAGAGGCTTGGGTGGTATTCAATTTCCACATTTAAATACTCTAACTAGACACATTTGGCTGTGGCATTTGGCGAGGAACATAATTTATGGATTTTTGCTTTAATGTTTGTTTGCAAATGTGACGCATTTGTAACTAGGTATCCTGAACCAGATGCAGTCGCAGTCGATGCGTTTACGATTAATTGGGCCTCTGCGTATTTTTATCCATTTCCTCCATTTTCCCTTGTCCTGAAATGTGTAAGAAAAATAATTAATTTGAATTGAAACAAAATATTTAATTAACTCCCATAACAGCACCAAAGCAAAGCAATCCAGCCTTACCCTGGGTGCCGCGAGATGGTCCGGGCGGCGTTCGCGCGGCGCGGCTGTGTGCCAGAGACCCTGACGTTGATGCTCGCTTCTCTGGCATCCATGACTATTTGTCAATACAACATCACGTTGAGGTCACGGTGGGAGTTTTGTACGTTACTTAATACTGATATGTTCAAAAACCTCTTTTATTAGTTCTTTGTTTTATAAATGAGCAATTTAATGAGGGTTGTTCATTCTGTTCATTAAAATCAAACCGTTCAGCCTTGTCTCTATTGTTAGGCGAACATATGGGCAATGATGAGGAAATTTTACAAGAAGCCAATATAATGAAACTAATTAAATCAAAGTACACATTTTCTAGGGATCCAAATTAGTTCTTAATTAGATCTGCGATATCCTTATATTACTTTAATTTTAGAAAAAGAATACCAAAAAGTTACCGTTACATCGTTAGCCGTATGCACCGATATAGGGTCCAGACAATAAATTAGAAAATATAGTTTTTGCATCCGTACACATAAACATAATAAACATTATTGAAACCACAGCCCCAAATCGTAAACAACCTATGTTATCCTTGCCAATGTTTAAAAATAACATAATGATATGTCCTGTATCGACTCTGAAAGATTATATTTTTTGTGACCAAAAATATTAATGCCTCGAACTCGTGGTTCTTGTTTTTAACATGGAAGGCCCCTCACAGAGCTGCTTCGAGTCAGATGCTAAGTCGGTGGATAAAACAGACGCTAGGTACGAGCGGCGTTGACATGAGTGTGTTCAGCGCACACAGCACGCGGCACGTGCTCAGTGTAGGTTATCCGAGAAACGGCGGGGTGGACCTAAAACTCTCAGGCCATTACAAAATTTTACCACAAACCTATATTAGACCCACTAAACGACTCTGCCTTGACCGTACTCAATAAAGGTACAAACCACCCAATATCTTCCAAAAAAGAGATTAATTAAAATAAATTATTCCGCTTATTGATTTAATTAATTTGGCAATCACCAAGTGTATAATAAATGTCTAAAGGTTACTGGATTCTTAAATTATGGACTAAAGTAAGGAATTTAATGAATAAACGTATTTAAATTAATAAACAAAATTGAGAACTCGTTATAATTGATTTGCATGCGTGAGGCATTTGCACACGAAATTTATTTTTCTCCATCTTAGCAAAAATGCGTTCAATTGTTTTATGGCTGTAAAAAAAATTTACCGTTGGTTACTGGCTGAATATTTTTATTTTGTCCTTCAAAAATGTTGTAAACAAGAAGATTTCACGCAATTTGCGATAATTTTACTCCAAAATAGAATTTTACCAGACTTATGTTCGTCTTCGTGAAAATCATAGACCGAAGAAACGTTTACTCCGGAGTAGTAAAAGTACTCTATTTTTCACTCTCACTGAAGCAATACAAGTCTTAATATTTATTAAAACTTTTAAATAAATGCAATACTGAACACATTCACAGACAATTCAGCAAATTTATATTTGTATTTCGATTGCGGGCATTCATTACTTTTCCATTTGTTAAATTTTCATAGGTTTTAAGTATAAATGCTTTGACTTTTTCGGTAGAATATTATCAACAATTACATATTTTCCGATTCAATATACTTCAGAAATTTTTCTTGGGTTTATTCTTATTTATAATATCTTTTATAAATAGAATAAACCTATTGAATATACTTAAATCTTGAGTATCTGTTGTATTCAAACTTAGAAACATATTCTTATTCAACACATTCCTTTTGGTTCACTCGAATTATTTTATATATTTTTAATGTAAATTTTGGTTTGACGTTCCAAATTCAAACCTCCGGTCAATAATAAAATACTAATAATATAATAATATTATCATGCACCAGCTTGAGTGCCTAAATGACTTCCTTAAGACTGAGTTTGCATGACACATAAGGAGGCATTACCGTACAGGTGTTGTGAAAAAGACCTTTACAAGTATTAAGTGTTGCAATCTGTTCAATTATCTTTTCAAAATAACTGGCACGAATGGCTTAAACAAGCTATTTTTTATATAAAGCGAATAACCCCATTCATGCCAATAAATGCGAAAACTTTCACAGAAATCGTCAACAGAGCCTTCAAATGACACAAAGACCCACCCCCCTCCCCGCCACGATGTCGAGAACTTCGACATTCAAACTTTACTGAAACTAGCTTTTAAGAAGCTTTTACATTTATCTCTAAATAACAAAGGCTTTGAAGTCTTATTATGGCTCTTCTAGATTGATTCTCGAAAACTAATTCAATGTTTACGTTCTTGTTTTCACTTAATTTGTTTACCTTTTTTTAAAGTTTTTAAGGTTTGCGGTGCGTTAAATTATGTTCATGTTCGTAGCAATCTGTTTTTATATGCACTGTTATACACATTATAAGTTTATTTAAAGCTTAAATAGAAATTTATTTATGATGAATCAATACATTTTTAGTTGATATTTATCGATAAATGATAGTTATCGATCATTTACCAGAATGTGTGGATTACGCCATCGTATGATAAAACATTCAGATCTCGAAAAATGTCCATCCAAACTCAAGGGCACAAAGAGATCCTTTAAAATTTTTAAAACAGCACCAGTAACTTCCGATCCAAAATGAAGAAAGAAGTTCATTTTAAATAAAGCTTTATTCTAATAATAGCCCCGACTTACAGAGTCAATTATCAGAGAACATGGCCAACACACATAACGGTGACACCGAGTGGCGTAGTGGATGTATAGTAGCCCTGCCTCGTACTCCGGAGGTCCCAGGTTTGAGCCTGGTCGGGGCATTCATTTGTGTGATGAATAAATATGTTTGTTTTCGGGTCATGGTTGTTCATATTTATATACAGGGTTTCCAGAAGGTCAACGTCCAAATGGAAGGGGTTTTTGCACCATGGTCAAAATAGCAAAAAAAAATATTGAAAAAACATCTATGTGGATTAGTTTAGTAGATATAGGATGATTTCTAAAATAAGTGAAAAATCACTCCTTACAGCATGTACGAAATGAGGCTGGCATTTACTCTCAAAAGTTGGCGCATTTAGTGCAGTTTCCAAAAAAGTATAATACTTCCTCAATTTAAAGATCATAAATAAAATCAGATTAATTTAAGTGCCAAGTATTATACTTTTTTAGAAACTGCATTAAATGCGCCATCTTTTGAGAGTAAATGCTAGCTTCATTTTGTACATGTTTTTGACACGGTGGAGCAAAGAAAATTAGGTATAATAAATTGCGACAAATTAGTTTTTTTTTATTTCTTTTCTTCTATCGTACTATAATAGATTTGCTTGTATCAAAGATTTATTACATAAGACCATTTAGTAACCAAATAATAACAGAAAAAGAAATCAAAATCGGTCAACATTTACAAATTCAGCATACGAATGACTGCTATAAGGAGTGATTTTTCACTTATTTTAGAAATCATCCTATATCTACTAAACTAATCCACATAGAATTTTTTTATATTTTTTTTTACTATTTGGACCATAGTGCGTGAACCCCTTCTATTTGGACGTTGAAATGAAATGAAATGAAATATTTATTTCTCAACATTGACAATTACTTGTTCTGATTGATGTCAAATAAAACATGACTCTATCACCACGTTGACCTTCTGAACACCCTGTATATTCTGTATGTACCCCACCCCTGCTTTGAGCTCAAAGTAAGCTGTCCGCTTACTTTACATACAGTTTGTGTTTGTCCCAGACCAACTTAATTTTTATTGTTCTTAGTTTTATTTTTGTTTTTATTTATAATTATTATGAGAACTGCCTATTGAACTTTCAAACTAAAAAAACAGGGTTAAAATTTGATCATTTGTATAGGAGATGCGATGCCTACGACAGAGTCACAGATAAACACGTTACACTTAGAATACCCATCTTATTGCGTCGGATTTAAAATAAAACGGTGTATTGACTACCAATGTTTTTAGAGATTCACAAACTAAAGCTAAACTTTAATACAACTTTAATAATAAAACCATTGTAAAACGACTTTACCTCGGTCCCAGCAATGACTTTGTTACGATCTCAAAGCCTGCAGTCGGCAATCGATAATGCAAAATACGTACTTGCCCTGTTGTGGCGCCGCACCGCGCTACAGCACTCCGTAATGCTCTTAACGGAGTGCTGTGTATCTCGGGAAAACAGAAATCTTTATGCCAAATTCAAGATGAAACATAAAATAATTTCATAAATAAAGTTCTCTAAGAATTGGCTAATCATTCCATTACACCTCATCAAAAGATATTGCTATCCAATCCAGTACGAAAGTACCTTCAGTATAGAGTGACTAAACTAAGTAATAAATTTTTTTAACTGTTTTTTCGAACTGGTGTCGAGTCATGTTTTATTTGACGTCAATTTGAACATGTAATTGTCAATGTTGAGAAATAAATATTTCATTTCATTTTATTTCATTTCAAGATCTATAATCAATTTGAAACTAAGAAATGATGAAAAGTTAGCGTTCAAAATTTAGGCTGGCTAAAAGCAGCAAATCATTTATCGGAATGTTACCAAATTGCCCAAATCTGATCAATACCTGCCCTTCATTCAATTCAAGAAAACTATCAAGGAAAGTTTACCGACATTTTTTAGAAAGAGAAAATATTGTGAAAATGCATAGAATATTCACCATAGTCGCGGCCTAAAGTTTCTTTAATCACAAAAACGAGCTACTACTAATTAAAGTTACATTACGCTTTAACTTTGAACAAAATAAAGTAAATTCAAGGATCTTGTTTTTGGTTTGTATATTGCTATAGCAACTGGTCTAGAGATATCTCTTATTATGTTAAGTTAAAATATATATATTTTTTAATATATTGACAATTTCTTAAATATTAAAAAAAAACAAAACTTAAAATAACTTTGAATTTAAGAAAAAAGGCATTTGTTTTATTATTTCTGTATATTGTTTGATTATAAAAAGCTTACAACGCAAGTATTTTCACCTACTCACTTCACTGAAAACCCAACAAAACTTGTAGTTTTTTCAAAAACTTTCAAATCACAACCATTCTGACAATTTACAAAACGAAGTTCACACAATAGCATATTCCTGTTAAAAATTCTTTGGTACACTTCCGAAATCCGATTTCAATGCATATCTTAACAAAAGTTGGATCGCAAGCATTGCTGCGACGGCAAACAACTTGGGTTTTTGAATTCCGGACCAAAGGAGCTTACTCGACGGCGCACGGCGGGGCAGGGCTAACTCTACACTCCAGATATTGTACTTAGTTTATTATAAAACTGGTTTCAGGAGATTATCATAGCGAGGTGCGTCTTTTATTTATTTAAATATCGAAATATTTTGTTTTCCAAATTCAATCATCGTCAAAACCTAAGTTGGTGTATTTTTCAAATTGAAAAGCCCGCAACAGTAGCGTGGGCTTTTATTGAACTATTACAATTATCATACGAAAAGTTTAAAAGAATATCAAATATTTAATTTCCTTAGGACAATCTCTCAAGGTCTTGGAATTTTAAGATCTGTGTTTAAAGGACAAAAGGACACCGGGATATAGCCAGACATTGTTGGTCCAAAAAAAAAACTTGAGTGGGCTGACATTGCATTATTCCCAACTAAAGTAATTTTCTGAAATAAAAAAAAAGTAACTCTCTAGAAACTGGTAGAGTTTTTCATTCCAGGTAATGTAACAAACTTTGTAATGGTTATCATTTAAAAACGCATTACACCATTTTCTATGGATTCTTAGTGACAGATGTTTATTGAAAACATTGACTTGAGTGTTTAACCAAAAAGAAGTTAGAAAATGATGCAACTTTATGACCTCATATAGAGATTCACTATAAATTAAATAATTTCACATATTTTCGCTTAATCGCTTTCACCTTTTATTTGTACAGTAAAAGAACTTATACATCATAATAAGACATTTTATAAACATGTTAAAAAGTATTCAAAATCACTTAAACGATGCAGTGTAGTTAAATCTAATTACCATAATAATAAAATTAAATATAGTACTAACATGTCAAAAACTGCATGGAACATAATTTAACAGGAAACTGGGAAAACAAAAGACTCCCACACCAAATATATTTCAAAAATCAATGATAAATTGCTGTCAACCGACAGAGAAGTTTCTTAAGTATTTGAAAATTTGTGTACTGCCATCCCTGTGTCGACTACTTTGAGTATTCGTTAATGTTCCACTCTTCCACAAGTTTTAAACGCATTTAAAAGCATTAAGGTAAAATACTGCTGATTTAGATGGAATTTCTGTTAAAATTATTCAATCTGTCATTAATGGTATAGCCCCGAACTTAGCTAGTATATTTAATGACTGTGTCGATAATGGTGTTTTTCCTGATTTAATGAAATTGATTAAGGTCATTCCAATATTCAAAGCAGTTAGTATGTCTTTACTACCAACGCTAAGTAAGATTTTTGAAAATTAAACTATTACCATTAAACTAATTTTCATGGTAATAGTTTAATGAATTTTAAGCGATTTGGTTTTATGCGCGGTCGCGCAATAACCGATGCCGGTGTTGAGTTCATTAAACACGTATTCAGCGCCTTGGAGGAGTCGTGTGAGGCTATTGGTGTCTTTTGTGACTTATCCAAGGCATTCGACTGTGTTGATGATACTAAATTATTCATAAAACTGCACTATTACGGCATAACAAACCAAGCGCTTGGCTTGATTAAATCATATATGTCTAATAGATAATAGAAAATTGCAATACATAGAGAAAAGTCATTAGGATCGGCAGTGACAATGGGTGTGCCCCATGGCTCAGTTCTTGGTCCTTTCCTATTTTTAGTTTATGTCAATGATCTGCCATTGGTGGTTGAGAATCAATGCGAGGTCATATGGTTTGCTGACAATATTTCCTTCTTATTTAAAAGACAAGAAACTGACTATCGAGCAGTGAATAAATGCATCTCCAACACAGAGAAGTGGTTCTCAGCTATTAATTTGCTCCTCAATGAAAACAAAACTTTATTTTGTTTATTTTGCCAAATGTCAAACAGCTGAACACAAATATTGTAGTTAAGAGGAACTGACTCAGTTTCTGGCTCTTAACTACAGGTTTCATAACCTTAGACCAAAAACTGTAGTCGGGACCGCATGGTGATAGTTAAGCGAAAAAGCTTGGATCTGCCGCATATGCTGTTAAAAAATGAGACAAATTTCAAATAGAACAACTGCTCTATTTTGGTTACTTCCATAGCCTCATGACATATGGCATTCTGTTGTGGGAGAGTGCTGCCGACATCGATATTATATTTATTCTGCAGAAAGGGGCCGATCTATCAGCCTTGTCCAAGGGTGTCACTTAAAAGTAAATTTAAGGATATAAATATTCTAACTTTCCATTTACAATATATTTTAGAAAATTAAATGTATGTAAAAAAACATTACCTTGTGCAAAAAAAATTATCTGCATAATGTTAACACAAGAGGAAGGAATATGCTGGCAGCTCATAATAGAAGGCTTCCTAAAGTCACTAACTCACTCATGGGTCAATGCATACGCTTTTATAATTAATTTCCTGAGGATAGGCAAGGCCTTCCTATTGACAAATTCAAAAAAACTATAAAGCAAAAGTTGTGTGCTAAAGTATATTATAAACTATCGATTATTTGGATTTGTAATGCAACATGTATAATGTTTCTGTTTGTTCGTTACGTTCTTCGTCCCGATGAATATCTAAAGCATAATTGTCACTAAAGTACGTCTTCTTATGGTAGCGTCGAGTAACGGGTCGCTCACTTCCCTCTAATAAGGTTGAGGAGGGCGATGGTTGAATCCCGCGTTAACTCGTGAACAGGTGCCGTTTGAGGGTGTTCGTCGGTTGGATACTTGGGGGGAGGGCGACTTGCCGAGCTAACAGATGCAGATAAGAAATTTTGTATAGACATAAAGAGACACTGTAAATTTATTTTGAAAATATCCGTGAAGTTTCATGCCAGTTCTTCTTCACGAAGGTTTTTCCGAACTGGTGGTAGAGACATATTTTATTTGACGTCAATACGAAGAAGTAATTGTCCATGTTGAGAAATAAATATTTAAATTTGAATTAAAATTTTACTAACAATACTTCAAAAGGTGATATCGAAATTGTTTTCAATTAGAATCAGATTTTTTTTCTTTACACACCGACTGTCAGACAACACATACCTCATACTGTAATGTTTGTGTACATACATTGTGTTCATACATACTGTGTTTTTGAGTAATTACTCCACTAAAAAAAAAAACCAAAAGAGTATTAGTTTACTTTAATTCATCACTATTTTAAAAAAATACAGTTATAGGCTTAAAATCATAGTAAAAGTTCGAGGTATGGTAATCCTAGGTATGGTGGCGCAACCGTTTTTGTTTTGGTGCAGAATACCTGATATCCTTTCTGTGTTTTGGCATAGCATAACTATGGCATTACAGTTTTACTACTGTTTGTTGTAGGACGTAGCGATGCAATATTTTTATTTTAGCCTAAGCTAACAATTGCAAGCCGTTTCAGGACATACATTGCTTAATCTTCCAATAAGGAAAACATTATACTCGTTGGCCTTGGAAAAATCAGAATCATAACAAGCAATTATTAAATGTTTACACATAAATAAATAAATAAATCCCCAGACAAACACACCAACTGTATGACCCCAAAATAAGCAGAGCTTGTGTTATGGATGGCCATACAGCAAACTGGGGGGGAACCCAGAATAAACATACATATATAAATACAAGCAACCACGACCCGAGAATAAATATCTGTGTTCATCACACAAATGAATGCCCCGGCCAGGCTCGAACCTGGGACCTGCGGCGTATGAGGCAAGGCTACTTACCACTACACCATTTCTTAAAATTTGATAACTTAGCTATTCCTTTCTTCGATATTTTTACAGCTGTCATGTTCTCTCGGTTACTTCTGTGCTTAATTAGAAATTTCCGATTACTGGTTCTTATTTATCTTACTGACTCAAGCTTTTTACTCCCAATAATTTGCTTATAGGTACTTCTCGAAAGTCACAACAGCACCAAAATCTCAAAGTAGCATTCCTGGAACTTTTTATTGTTTTTAAAAGATTAGACAGGAATGATCTGGTATTCATATTACATTCAGGCACTAATTTAATAAAAGAAAATCGTATTTACTATTTTTATATAGTCGGCTTTTAAATCTAAAAATGAAATCCATTTCAATCGGAGAGCCTTTATTGTGATTTAGTTCCACGTCTGAAACCATTCAAAATTTGAAAACACATTTTATGTTTCTATGCTTTTAATCAAATGAATGTAAACATAGAAACGAGAACAAAGGCCATAAAATAAGAAATGGTTTTTTTCATCATAAAATGCCTACTCGAGAGAACTAAATGATGGTATTTTTATTATCATTGCTGCCAATGTTGGCAGCCTCACGCCACGAAATGTGAACTTGGTGGCTTTGGTTGGTTGCTCGACTAACAAAACTAGATGAACGGATAAAATGTGGCTTCCCTTTCAAACCTTTACACGTATAAACAAAACAAGCGCTGTCAGAAGGAGCGCCATTCAATGCTTTGGTAGTTTAATCGTTTAAATAAGCCAAGAAAAACGGTCAGTATCCAAACTAAATTACCTCATGTAAAAATAATAATAACATATATAAATAAAATCTCAGACAAACACAACTATTGTATGGCTCAAAAAAGTAAGCAGACCTGTATTACATAGCGAACTGGAGGAAAGCCGGTATACATAAATATATAAATATAAACAACCTTGACCCGAGAACAAACATCTGTGTTTATCACACAAATGAATCCCCCGACCAGGACTCGAACCTGAGGCCTCCGGCGCATGACACAGGGCTACTACCGTCGTGCTACTCGACCGACATAAGCTCTTAGCCTAATTAGTTAGCTATTGTAGTAGCTTCTGATCCTTATTTCTTCAAGAGATTTCTCCAGTTTGAAAACTGGTTTTTTGTGATGATAATGGTTGTCCTTGTTGATTTATAAATGTTTTAAGTTATTATTATAGTGAGTATGTATTATAGTATAAATTGGCTTTACTTAGAAATTATCATTATACTATTAATAATTTGTGGGTGTGTGTGTGCCTGTATATATGTAGGCACTTGTGTCTATATATGGCTCATAAGAATGGACCGATTTTAACATAGTTTTTCTGTTTGATAATATTAATCTCGAATGTTCTAAACTGTTTGATGACGATCGATTCGGACACTCAAAAGTTGTGCTTGGCTTTTGCTGTCACTCGGTTTCTGGAACTAACTTGTGTACTTTTAATTATTTTTGGAGACTAGGCAACCCTATAAAGCATATCTAATTTAAATCAACCAATCCCGAATCACCGAGTACATTTTAAAAAATTTAACAATATAATAATGACATTATTATTTCATTCATGTAATATTCATAGCCTCATTGCGTAATTTATTCCGTGAAGGCTATGTCAATATCCATGCTAATTCAGTTATTATCAGGCTTATGATCGACGTAGGCGGTTCAAAATTTGCTGTACGGCTTAATAGAGCAATTTCTTTTTTTTTTTTTGATCGTAACATTTTGTGAAAAAATTCTTCCTGGTTTGGCAATTACGCATTAAAAATGGAAAACGTTGCTGGGAAATATTAAGTTTTAAATTAAAATGAGGTTTAAGTATGAAGGTTTAATCGATGTTATATTGAAAAGTTTGTATTCAATTATTTAAAAATAACTTTTCGAATAATTTGAATTTCAATTACACAATGCAAAAAACAGAATTTCAGACCTACACACTGTACAAACAATACCCGTGTTACCTTATTTTATGAATTTCAGGTAGGGTTTGAACCCTCGCTTGGATTTACCGATTACATTTTCTCACAAAAGACTGCAATCTAGTCATGTTTTTTGAAACCCCTGACTAATATTCCCATTTTTCTTATAATTTAACACTACTTGCACAACCATATAATCACAGACAAGATACAAATATCCCCCCCCCCCCCATCTTTCAACCTAATTAAAAACGCACTCAAATACAAAATGGCTTCCAAAATAAGGTAATAAGCCTTGAGTATATTAATGTTATGTAAACCCAGAAATGAGTTGAAAATTTGTCTACGTGGTATAAACAGGTGGGGAGTAACGTTGGTACCTACAAGAGAGTAACAAGCAAAGTTGGATAAGCAAGCTTTTCGAGTTGGGTTGCGGATTTGGTGGCAAACCAAGCTCATTATGTTATAGTTTTAGAACTACATTTACATGTGAGTTCTATCTGAGTTTGTATTTTGTAAGCTTAGTAAAGCCAGTCTTTTTATGTACATATAGACAGAAAGTATTAACTTTCACAGCTCTTAAGCCTCAAGGATTGTTAGGAGTTATTGATAATGAATTGATAGTGATTGTGACATTAGTGATATTTTATTAAATACTGTTTATGTACCAAAAGTTTTTACAATTTTAGTGATCTAATGTCATAAAACTTTTAATGATTTTGACTTTACATCAGGATTTTATTAGAGGATAGATGATCGCGTATTTTCAATCTATGCACGCGTAATGCAAAAGCTATACAAACCAGAGCATTACTTATAAAACAACTTGTACATCACCAGGTCTAACATGAAGTCCTGGACATAGCCAATTTGACAACAAATGAAGACAACTTTCTACAATCGAGCGTCACGTGGCTTTATTTTTACCAAGCCAACTAGACTGTCACTCGTCACACGTGACGCCATATATTTCGGATGTGGACATTATTATTTATTTCGTTATTTTATTATATTAGATATTGATTTACACTACTGGTTTTTATCATTGCATTGTCATAAAATAGACTTTTCGTTACTTTAAAATTATGAAAATTGTTTTTTCGTTGTTATTTATATTAATATTGTTTCATTCTACCTATCAGAATTTTATTCGTTTTAATTTTTTGGAGGTACTTAATGATTGTAAATGAGCTACTTAAAAAATATTAATTAGGACCGCACACGGCTCAAGCGTTTTTTATTTTTCTTTGAGAAATGTAAAGGCTGGAAACCAGCGCTACTACAATATTTTATAATTTTAGTCGCACACGCTGAGCTCTTTTCACAATTTCTTAATTTTACGTTAGTCAAATCAAATAATGAATTTGATGGTGTCTGTAGTTTCTAATCTGTTTATTCTTGTGCCTTTGTAAATTGTTTCTTTTTATTTTATTATTATGTGTGTGATAATAAATCGATTTTTTTCTTTACGTCAGTATTTATTGCCACGTTTATTACCAAAGTAATCTGATTCTACGTTTTAAGAAGCAAGTTTATAAAATTTCTCAGCAATACCCACAGATTATGATCAGTGGTGAGTCAGTGTGTCGCACTTTGCCGAAAACTTTTTGCCGAAAGAATAATGCCCATTTTTCATATATGCAATGACCTGTCAGCCTATTTTTTATTGATCTAATGTATAAATATAAAAACCATGCGGAAAAAATAGTGTTATATTCCTAAACTTAAGGTAACAACTTAGTGCAATTTAGCATTTCAGAATAAAAGTTACATTGAAAAATATATTTCGAGGTTATATGTCAAATTAAATTAATTTACATAGCATATCTTGGCAATTTTTAACTTGGAAAAACGAAAGTGCAGCTCATTGCAGAATTTTGGTTTTAGATTCTCACGGATATGTTATTTTTTTCAATAAAAGAAGTAGAAAGCCTTCCAAAACCTCAAATTACTAAGTATTCTCAATAATTATGTTGAAATTCATGTATGAAAACTCATATTTGGTTTAAATGTAGACATATCCTCAATCGCTGTAATGAAATGACGTGGGAGACGTCGATTTCAAATGAGTTCATTGATTTTTAGTAAGCCTCGGCACTGTAATGTAAATAGTGAAACACCAGTTCATTTTATCCAGTTAGATTATAGATTTTTACACAGATAAGTAGGTATGTGTGGATTTTAAAATAAAACTCCTCAGACAACATGGCCCCACAGTAAGCAAAAGCTTGCGTTATAGGTTACCATGTAGCGAACTACGAGGATCCTAGAATAAACATACAAAACCAACGACAAGATGATGACGAACTGTGTTACAAGTATTAACACATATGTTAGTTAATACACAGCATACGTTGCGCCATCCCTAGTCTCGAAAATGTAGCCGACATTTTAACGAGAAACACACTACGTCAATCCAATAGTTCAGCAAAATCCGAGGTCCGTGTAAAACTAGCGCAAGTACTTCATCGTTGAAGCAGAAGCCAGATACCTTAACCGGGAGGAATGCCAAGGTGATCAAAAGTTAGAAAATGTGTGAATTGATCAAAAAAAGTGGTATCGCACAGTACACAATGCCGCAAATGCAAACGAAGGAATGCAAACGTTTAATTCAAATCTGAACTGACGATGTAATTTTTGACATTGTCAATATGACAGTTAAGTTAAGCTGTATTGTACATTTAAGAAAAGTAATTGATTTTTTCATTTTGATGAGCATTAATTTAAATAAATTAACAAATATAATATTAATTTAATTTAAAAAGTCATATATTTCTATTAATTTACAAGCAAATTCGAAATATTGTAAAGTTCGATCTTTATTTGGAACGAAACGTGTCATAGACCATATATTTACAAGGCGCGTTCGTGGCAAAGCAAATGTCAATTAATGACTATAAAAAAAAAACC
This sequence comes from Marasmarcha lunaedactyla, assembly GCA_923062675.1. Classification (NCBI taxonomy): domain Eukaryota; kingdom Metazoa; phylum Arthropoda; class Insecta; order Lepidoptera; family Pterophoridae; genus Marasmarcha; species Marasmarcha lunaedactyla. Next base: position 8,405,561 of record OV281344.1, read on the forward strand.
CAATACATTTTTTGTGGATTTTTATTTTTGACATGAAATAGGTTTTATGGTTCAGCTAAAAATTAGTAATTTTTCGTACTATATTACTTATCTATACATAATACGAGTTGTCAAAATGTTGACAGGTCCAGAATGGTTTTTTATCTTTAGGCGTAACATTTGACTCTGAAATGAGATTGGAGAAGCATATTCAAGAGATAGTCCATAATTGCTTCTATCGTTTAAAGGTCCTGTGCAAGGTGCGAGATTTTATTTCGATTCCCATACCCACAACCTAAGTTGAGTCGGTGCTCTCTAAGCTGCACTATGCTGATACTCTATATGGACCAAGGCTTTTAGAAATAACAAAAAAAAACAAATACAGTGCGTTCACTAAAACACTTAACCTGAGCTCTAGAAGAAACTTACACTTTGCGACGCTTCTCTTTAGTATAGTAAAAATCAGAAAACATATTATCTCTAAGTTAGACTTTTGTGGTCTTCTAGGAGTAGATTAGCTCGGCTATATTTTCCACCTCATAACACAAGTTCATACAAGGAATGCTTTAAATATACCGCTGCCAAAATATCGAACAACATCCCTCCACCTTTTAAGAAAATTCCTTTCTCCTTTGTTTTCTCATTTAAACTTAAAATCTAAAGTTCTGTATTAAATCACCAACTGAGCGGTACCTACTACAATTTTGTGAGTGGTCTTATATTGTGCATGGAAATTATTTATTGTAATGTAATAATATGTAGTGGGTTCTAATGTGTCATACTTTAGAGAAGAAATATAATGGATGACATAATCGTATAATCGTATAACTGGATTTTTTGTAACATCTCTGGCATTTCACCATGGCAACAGCTAAAAACCAGCGCCACATTCTGGACTGCTGGCATAATGTTGAGCTGTAGCCATTTCAGCATATTAATTATATATTTAGTTTTCAGTTCTACTTTATTATTTTTTATTTATCGTGTTTTGTTTCTGTTTCTTTTTTATCCAATTGTTTATGCTGAATAAATATTTTTCATTTTATTTCAAGTATAGAGTAATGACTTTTTTTGTACTTGTTTGGTTTATAAGTCGTAAATGATTGAAAGGTGCAGCCGCATTCCGCCCGTTCCTTTAAATTTCTTGGTGGCGTAGTAGGTTTATCGCTGGAAGACATTACTGCGTTCCGTTTGCCGATTACAGCGCTCACAGCGCTCATATACCCGTTCCGATTGTCCGTGAGCGCGCTCACAGCGATTTTGATACGTCATCAATGACGTCATAAACGCCGCCATCATCCCGCTCACAGTGCCCAAGCTACAGAGCATGGTTGCTGTGAGCGGCCTGTCAATACTGACACATGACGTTACTTTGTTGATGTTTTTATTAGTCGATTAAAGATTTTAAAAGCTTGCTTATTAATTTTCTTTTGTAATAAAATGAAAAAATGGCTCCTGCTTCATTCAGGGTCAAAGATCTTAATGAAATTGTAACTTTAGACTTAAGCGACGAACAATCAGAATGTTAGCGCGATATTTGCCGTTCCGATTGCAATAGCAGTGATAACACTTTTAGCGCGCTCAAACGAATCGGAACGGTTTTGAGCACTTTTGGCGCTGTGAGCGCTGTAATCGGCAAACGGAACGCAGCAATAGATAATAACCCTTCTGCTATTCCTACAGATCAGTAGTTTCAGATTCTATCTTAGATTATAGTAAAATGGCGGACGATAGGTGACGTTCCTACATTACGCACGTAAAAATGGCTCTGAAACCAACACATAATATGTATTCATTTACTCACACAAACTCAATTATATTGTTGCATCCCGACACAAAATGGATAGAATGATGGGCTTGCGAGCGAGACAAAATATTTGATTCCGTACAATTTCATTTGTATTCTGGTGCGTTCCGATTGCCGCTAGCAGCGCTTCAACTGCTCATAACTGTTCCGAATCCTTTGAGGGCGCTAGAAGTGATATTTTTGCTATTGCAATCGGAACGGTAAATATTGCGCTGGCATTCTGATAATTCGTTGCTTAAATCTAAAGTTATAAATTCATTACAATCTTTGACCCTGATTGAAACAGGAGCCATTTTGTAACATTATTAAGAAAGAAAATTAATAAGCAAGCTTTAAAATCTTTAATCGCCAAATAAAAACATAAACAAAGAAACGTCATATGTCATGTGTAGTTTTGACAGGCCGTTCAGAGCGACCATGCTCCGTAGCTTGGGTAGTGAGAGCGGGAAGATGGTGGCACTTATGACGTCATTGTTGACGTATCGATATCGAATTTGAGAGCGCTCACGGGCATTCGGAACGAGTATATGAGCGCTGTTAGTGATATAATCGGCAATCGGAACGCACCATTTGCTTCGTGTATTGTTTCGGTTTGGTTCGCGTAGGGAGTGAACCATTTTACAAGTAAAATCAGGGGACCTGAAACAAGATTTCCGTTCTGTATTTAAATCCGAGTATTCTATCGATTATAAATAATCCTGTTCTTTTATAATAATAGGATATGAAAATGAAATAAGTTATATGTGAGTAATCTCATTTACCTAATGTTATTAAATAACCTACAGTTAATTTTCTGCTTCAGCTCATTAGCTAGCAAATCAAAGTTTATTTTTGTTTATTTATTTATATATATAAGGACCACCAGTAGACATTACATTATTTCATAAATTGAACATAACTTGCTTACAACTGTATAACATAAATGCAATTCTTATTAAGGTAACCACATCATTCAAACAAAACATAAAATCAAAATATAATAGTTAAAACAAAAGCGAAATAAAAACAATTAGACTACGTCTAGCACAATACAATCAAATTTAGTTAAATTCAAAATTGTTCGAAAGTGAAATTTGAAATATATGAAATCATTTAATACTATGTGATGGATCACTGAAAAACTCTACTAATTTCTTTCTGAACTCATTGAGGGAATCATGAAAAGTATCTACATTATTAGGACAGTCTATTGAAGACATCAGGCAGGCGGTTTTTGATCTCAAACAACCTTTTCTATGTCCCTGATTTCTGTTTTATGTGCCTGACATTCCACATTATAGTGCTGGACATTCCTCAGCTACACTTTAGTTTTTTCTGCAGCTTAGAAAATAATAAAGTACTTAAATATGTTCTTGCAGAGTGTGCTGTGGTTTACTGCAAATTGCGAAAAACTTTCTCTCGGTCTTACACGGCAGACTTATAAACTACACAGAATGAATTCAAGCTGCGGAAAAAAATGCTGCATGCTGAAATTAATAAAAAAATATTTTATTTATTTCTTTACGCTTATGTTATTTTATTTTTAATTTCTAAAGAGGTATCTGCGACTTAGTGTATGTCACTGCTCTAATGGCTGATTTACACGCGTTAAGTGATTAAGTTGGTTACTAAATTTTAACTAAATTTTAAGTTAAAAGTTGCGTGTCAATTAAGTGACAAGTGGTAACTTAAAATTTAGGACGCAAGTGATTAAGTAGATGAGGATTTGTTATATTTTTCGTATAAGTATGTGGGCGGGGCTTCTCACTTAACACATTTGGACGTGATTTTTTAGTTAAGTGCATAAGTTGACAAAAAGGGGGGTGGCAAGAGCTCGTATTTATGTCGCATTTTCTCTTCTTTTTTAAATGTCGGAGTGTTTCTGGAATTTTTTTGGAAGAATATTGAAAAATTTGTGGAAGAATATTTAAGGGTTACCACACCATTCGATCGACCGTCGATCAACACGACCGCATAAGTCGCTGCTTCCTAATAATGTCATATTCAAGCTATTTTTATTTGGTTTGAAAGGTTTGGAGAGTGCCATACACTTTGGCGCGCTCCACTTCCTTTTTGTCATAAATTTGTGGAGTGAATAAATAAATAATAATAAATAATGCTTAATAATTATGCTTACTTTTGGGCCATACCCTTGGTGTGTTTGTCTAGGCATTTATTATTTTTATTTAAAATTCTCACCATTCTGTTATAAATATATAGTCCTGTATTTACACCTTTGATCCCAGTTTTGAAGCCTGTGAATACTTTTTTGTAAATATAGCATAATATAAACTATATGATTAAATACCAAAGCTAAACTTCCTAAACAAAGACGCAGAAACTGACTTGGATAGAACTTTAAAAACTTGGAAGTATTCTTGAAGTATTTGAAGTGGCACATCGTTCAACTCACAAAAACGTCCTCATTAACATCAGTTAGAGAGTTTTAACTCGCGCGCCAAACTGCGAGCAAATTACTCGTGCAGTAAGCTGTTGGGATGAAGTTATGCCAAAGAACAGTGGTATATTCGTAGATGCGATTCTTAAAGACTGTAGGTAATCGTTGGTAATTCTGCATCGAGATAAACCGTTGTGTTATGAATTTTACTGTTTGTTTATTGTGTCATGGATGATTTTATTAAAATTATTTACTTTCACAGATTTTGTTTACTTTTATTTGTTAGAAAGTATCTAATGGCAATAGTTACAGACAAACATAACTGACCTAATAGGATATGAACTTTGAGTTAGGAAGTGGCATTGTGCTACTGCCTTAAAATATACCTTGCTACTGCTCCAAAAGATGCCGTCATCATCTTTACATTTACATTACAACAAATTTACATCGAATGTCTTTTTGCTTTCTTTATGGATTTTATTTATCGTTCTTTTGCTTTTTTCATACGTGACAAATGAGCACGTGGTCCACTTGATGTCAAGAAACATCCATGGCCTTAGGCCATTATCAATCTTAGACGTTGTGTTAATTAAAATTAGTTGCGATTATTAAAGTATATTCAACAATAACTCACGTGACATCAACTGGAACTGAACTACCACAGGCGTATAATTAATCAAACCAGAGCTGATCGTAATTTCGAAATCACACCTTCCAACCGTAATTAGGCTTTGTAATAATAACAGTTACGCTTAATAGCTTAGCTCATTAGTTCAGCTGGAAATGTGACTTAAACCCAGAACAATTATAATCATTAAGCCGAGCTTTGCCTGAATATTCAAAATTATTTGTTGAGATTTCGTAAAGTGTTGATTTATGTACCTTGATACAATATTAATTACTGTTCTGTAGTAATGGTACCTAACATTTAGTTTTTTTAATTTACTTTATATGTTTTTGTTCTGACGACAAAGCACACCAAATAACAACAGCACACACTGTAAAGTTCTCGTGATTTTGCTTTTGCACTTAGTTTGTTTTACTAAACTTTGCTTGTACAAAATTCAAACATCTATCAGAGTTTAGCGATTTTTTATTCTGGTATGTTTTACGAGTTTCTGACATTCAAAAACACATCTAATACTAATATTGACAATTTTCAACTTATTTTCTAACAAGGCTTTGTCCGCGGCTTTTCTTGCATACCCTTCCGGAACATAACTTTTTTTTTCGAGAAGAAAGGTATTAATGTTCTTTTGTTGTACTTGAACAATGTCTATACAAAATTTTATAATGATCGGTTGTTTAATTTACGCGTGAAAGTGTAACAAACAAACAAACTTTCAAGTTTATAATATCATTAATAGTTAATAAGTATTTTAATTAATAAAATGATAAAGTAAATAATTAATATCTAAATAGTTAACATAAATAAATTGATAATATTATTAACAATAAACTTTCTAACTGATATAAAAGGCCCTTAACTAATAAAGCAATATCGCCTTACTTCAAAAGCAAAGTAAACTTAGGCATAAAATGGTACCTTTAATTGCATCACCTCTACTCTAGGCTTCAACGTGGCTCCGGCATAGCGTAAGAAGCTGCTAAGTGTTGCCAGCTAATTTAGCTGCTTATTCGTTTATTTCTCAAGCGGATGGGTGATTAAAATGCCGACGAGAAGAAGACGGCTTCTTAAGCTAGAGATTAGCCCTAGATATTGTCTTGGAACGACTTTAAAGGAAAATAGGCTAGATTCTAAACACGGCTACTTCTATCGCTAAGTGATTCGTTTTAACGTTAGTATTAATAGGTAGTAAATAAGCTGTAGTATTGTTTGCTATTTTGTCGTTCGAAAATCAGAGTGATATAGGTTTTTACGGCCGTATCTCTATCCTATCTCTATATTTCATTGTGAAAGCTTTAAATGTCCATTGATTTAATATATTCATAATTCTGTAAACGTGTGTGTTAATTTGGGACATTTCATACGTTAATTTTGTATTTGATCCACTATCCAATGGACATTTCTAAAAAAACTTTGCCCTCATAGTTATCTGCGTGCCGAATTAACAATTATGCCTCAGTCGAGTATGGATCCTTCATACCGAGATATCTATTCATCTTGACCATTTTTTCTCTAAAACTTCCTTAATAAACACACGTAGTACACATACAATCCTAATACTTTGAGTGTCTCAGAAGATCGATTCTCAAATGGATTTCTGTGTACATTTAATCTTGATACTCGCAATAGCGTACTGCATCTTCGGACCGTTAGCTTATGTATTTAAACTAACCGGCGGAGTTCATGTTTAGTTCAGTTAGGTTTGGGTTTTTGAGGACATAGCTGTACAAGTTTCTCGTGAGAGAAATCTTGTTCGTTTGTTATTTAATCAATAACTCTGAGAATTGTGCTACTCTGTTAGGTGTAGATACGTTTTAAATAATTATTATTTTAATAACGTTATCCAAAATAATACTTTTAAAAAACCTAATTAATAAATTATGGCAATAGCCAAATATTATTATAACATTAATCTCGGGTCGGAACATTTGAGGTTTAGATATATTGTAAAAAAAAATTACGTATTTTTAGTTTAGTAAAACGTTCTTAAAAGCTAATTTGCAAAAAAAAGCAGTAGTGTTGCCAATAGGTAGCAAGCTCAGCGTATGCCAGGCCAGATAAACACTTGTCTAAACTGACGCTGGTATTCAGCAAGCACCATTTGTCTGGTAAACCATCATTAACGTATTGTTGTAAAAGACGCATTTAAAAAAATAACAAATTACAAAATAAAATGAATATTAAAGGTCATTATATAATGCTGAGTACTCTGTTAAACATTAAATGTTTAAAAGTATGTGGTAAAGGCCTAATTTTATAAAAAAGAAAAAACACAAACATATACGTTGCAGACATCGATAATTGTAGTTAGTTATAAATTCACTTTGTTAAATATCTTATATTTCATAAGAAACATATTTTAACTCTCCATAAAGATTGCATTGTTATAATTTTTTGTTTGAATTTGAACGATAAGGCCGCCGTGCGTAGACCCGAGTTAAAAATTAAACCTAACTCTGGATAAAATATAGCTGTATACCCCTATCAGTTTTATTGAAATTGACAGAGATGGACAGACATTTAAACTGACTTAACCAGCTAATCGGTAAATTAGGTCTGTGGGTGTTGGACTAAGAGTGGATTTTGAAATGCGTATCGACAAAGAAATGTATAAACCTGTTACGGCTTCGGTTTCGAGTAGTGGATAAACTCTGCATCTACTGATATATTTAATCAAATCAGATATAAATATAAAACTATCTAAAACTATAGGATATACATTCCGGATCCACTTTTAAAAACAAAATATTATAGAGTATGTCTTGGAACAACAATAATTGCATTTTCAATAAGTACTAATTTTGAGATTATGATTTCCAATTACCTATATTCACATAGGTGAATACTACTATCACCAACCAACCATGATAATAATTACATGTAAATATTCATCAATATCTTTAACTTATCAACTAGCCCAAAAAGCACAGCAATAATTTGTCGTAAGCGCAATCTATCGGAATCCTTAGGCACAAAGGCTTATAAAGTCACCTTATGAATTATCTGAGTCAGAGATAATTCAAAACCAAGGCACTCACGCACACACACACACACACAAGTGACAAGTCCAAACGGTTTCGTTTTCAAGTCATGTTTTATCTTAAACTCGCCGGCAAAGGCAAAAACTGTACAGCCAAAGATAAGGACTCCAATGGGTAATAAATCATTTTCACTATGAGGAATATTAAAAAAAAAACCTTACATAAAAATGAGTCCTTATATACTGAAGTTACTGTATTTTCCTATATTTAAAAATTATATAACAAAATTAAGTGATTGTGACTGGAGCTAAAACAAACGGATCAAGTCAAATCAAGCTTCATAAATTAACTATTTTATGGAGACTTCTACACATGAAGCTAATATTATGGAAATTCACATTTAAAAAAAGAATAAACAAAAGTACTAGTTACTTTTCTAAACGCTTACTGTTTACTTAAAAAGGATTTGCCAATATTCTTTAGCAATTTTAACAAAACAGAGAATAAAACAAAAATATAAAGTCAAAAAGGACACACCTCAGCATTATGCTATAGCGGCAGCCGCAGCGCTGAATTCCCGACGTGCCCTAGTTGATGCATACCTTAAATAAATGCACACTAAATGTCACATTATATTATATAACTTAATATTAAACGTTACTACTTTCGTTAATACATTCGTACTATACCACTATATATATTACACATAAATAAACATTAAATAGATAAAGCAGTACACATAATACGTATAAACCTAATTTTGACATAGGTACCCCTGCTACACATATATTGGAACAACACGTACTTCACTCGGAAGCATCGTTTGGTGTTTAAATAGAAGCAGTTTGAATGATTTTTTAAACCCATACAATGACTCGAGTTCATGAGCGTGGGTGGAATGTTGTTCCAACACTTGGTTGCCGAGTATTTAAAACTGCCATGAAAGGCAGCTGTACGATGCCATGGCATATTCAATGGCCTGCTTATGCATCGCAGAGTTTTACCGGCAGTTCTACGCTAAGAAAACCACGGATGAGGTATAAAATTTGAAGTCTGTATAAACAGTTTTTTGCCGTTTCCATTACGCGACTTCCAAAGTGCAGCTGTTCATCCATCAGTACCCCCAAATAGACTACCTATAATAGACACCACGGGTTAAAGGTCGGATTTCCAGCGAATTTGGTGCGGAGATCCAAGCAGAATAAGCTTGGTTCAGTACGTGTGTTTTGGTCTCCGACCAAGAAGTTATTCTGGCATGATCTTCATTTAATTTGTTCTCTGCTGCATTGGAATCCTCAGGATTCAATGATAAATATAGCTGTATGTCATCAGCATACCTATGGTATTTGCAGTACCGAATGACAGAGCATATATCAGCGGTGTACACAGTAAACAATAAAGGGGCCAATATAGAACCCTGGGGAAGGCCTCCGATAATAGGAGAAGAGCTGGAAAATACGGAACCACCATTTTCACCAGTCAATCTAACCTGCTGTGACCTTTTGCTCAGATAGCTCGAGAACCATTTGATTGCTGAGGGATTAAATCCATTGTAAGCCATCTTAGAAATAAGCAGTGAAATATTAATTGATTCAAACGCCCGCGAGTAGCCCAGCAGTACCATCAGCGTGCCTCCGTCCTAAAGGGCAGTAACGGTACTATGCGATTTTCTGAACCCCGATTGCATCACAGGTATCACATTGTTTTGCTCCATATACGAGTTTTGTTGAATATATGTATATCACCCGTTCTAATATTTTTGATAAGCAATACTTATCGATCACCTTTAATTTCACTAACGTTACTAATCTTGGGTAGGGGCGTAATGACGGCCATCTTCCAGGCTTCGAGAAAATCATCTGTTCTGTTTATTAGTGAACAGTTTATTAATGCCGTTCTTGTTTATTAATGTCGATAGTTGAGATGGCGCAACTAAAGGAAGAATGGTCCATATTTTTTAAGTCTCGTAACTCTATTTGACGTCGTGGTGGCTTATGTTTTTTAAATCGGAGTTCTCCAATTACCATGGCATGATGACTTAAAGTGGGAATGTATTCAACATATATGTCACCGGTGTATTAGTGCAAAACAAGTCTTGTAAAGTGCGTTGGTGAGTCTACGAGCTGATTTAAATTCATAGACGCGAAGGAATTTTTTTAGTTTAATCGCATCCCTGCTTGTCCTTACGTCAATATTAAAATCGCCGGTTCGTACAATATGCTCAGCCCGCATTTATCACTAGAAAGATATTTGTATTATCCGAATGTAGTAAAGAAAGTTTATCACCAAAGTCTTCTGAGATCATTCGTTCCTTACCTGTTCCTTAACCAATTAAACCAGATAAAATGGTAAAAAAAGACGGAAATATTTTTGTGACTTCGTTTTTGAAACTAAAACTTAATTTAATCATTTACCAAAAGGCACGGTTTACATTACATCAAATAATACAGGCATTACATGAAAAATATTTTTAATTTATTTAATAATATTTCACGAATCTAATCAAAAACACTTCAATTTTAATACAATGTTATTTATAAATAAATAATTCATTCAATATCATTTTAATTAGGCTCTTAACAACTCTTTGCAAAAGGTTTGAAAATGAACAGAGTTCTAAACCGCATTAGCCGCTGAGCAAATCCCTGACCAAATAGAAGTTAAACACTTTGTAATTAACATAGTTTTGGCGAAAGTGATCCTACACTTGCCACTGATTGGTCGAAATGGCTACTAATGAGATCTATTTCGTCGAATTGGTGGTAGATTTATTTACCTCGCTATTTATAGGTGTTAAAACAGCAAACCATATGTTCTACGTGGTGATATTGGTCTATATTATTCACCAAGTAAAATTTTAGCCCCTACATGGCAGGGAACATGCTGTAGAAGGTCGGTGCTTTTCTCTGCACGAATACCTGTAAGAATTAATTTTCTTTAGCGTTGCCTTGATTTTCATCCTTTTCATATAGTTCCTCCGTCGTGCTACGTTATTCTTTGTTTTCCAGAATGCTGTCTCCACTGTAATCTTAAACAATAAATATAATATTACTGATACAAATAAAACTAACTAAACACAGATACACAGTTATATACAAATATGACAACTAAAACTTTCCATTATGGTTAAGACGTTTGTTATGTGTTATTGCAAATACAATCCTGCGTGTATTAGTTACAATAGAATTTAGAAAGCCGATTACAATTTTTTTTAAATTTGTTAATTGCTTTATGAACAAAAATCGGCAGTTGATTTTTAGGTGGAGTTAAACCTATAATCAAATTTTTATATTGATTTCTTGACTTGATTTTGAGTATTTTAACACACTGATAATAGTTACAAATATACTTTGTCATCGGCCGAGTGGCATCAGTGGAGTAGCTTTGCCTCATACGCCGGTGATCACAGGTTCGAGTCCCGGTCGGTTCATTCATTTCTGTGATAAATACAGATGTTTGTTCTCGGGTGACGGTTGTTTATATTTATTTGTATTTGTATTCTGGGCTCCCCCCAGTTCGCTGTATAGTCATCCATATAACACAAGCAAACGCTTACTTTGGGGTCATTCAGTTGGTACGTTCGTTTGGGGGTTTATTTATGTGTACTTTCCGGAATTTTTTTTTTAATTTGTTCAATTTTTCGAACTAGACGGTTTTCAAATTTTTTTGACATCTTTACTGTTGACTATGAAAGAACACCCAAACACTAATTTGGGCACCCTTTTGGTCAGGACATTTTCTTTCAGTAATTGTGTATCTAGGTTTTATACATATGATATTTATCATAGCCCGTAGCAGGTCGACCCACTTTAAATCTGTAGTGGGATGTTTCAGCAATGTAGCTCAAATAATAGAAATTACCATATTAAAAACTTTTTACGACTTTTAAGAAAGGTGGTTTTGTTAAATTCAATTAAACACAAAAAAGTAAGTATCGTATGCTTAAACATTCGAATAACATTAAGTACCTATATACGTAATTAATTTTATGAAATATAGCCAGAATGTAATAAAATAAATGAAAATGCATCTAACGAGCACGTCCTAAGTGTAACACATATACTGCATTAAAGTGGACTTGACTTCGGTTGATTATTATTTAAGGCACATTAACCTAACTGTTATATGAATTCTAAATACTCCTTAAGCTAATGTCTTCGTTACAACTAAAACAATTTAAGAGTCAAATCTGAATCTAATCTAAGATACGAATTATCGTTGAGGCTCAAGCTTTAGAAACAGATCAGTTGTATTTTCCCAGAAAGTTTTAGCTACTACAGGCTTTAAAAATCTTTGTTGAAAGCCTCCACTAAAGGTTTCGTATGTTCTACGAATTTCTTAAGATTTGAAAAGAAAAAGGTACTTACTCGTAGATTGAAATAATGTATTTCAGTGCCTGTAAAAAAACGGATGTAGTTTTTAGAGTAATTATAAAGCTTACGGCTTTAATTGTGCTGAAGTTCAACATTTTATATTATACCACAATTAAATAATTATTGTTTTAAAGGTTTCTATGCCAATCAGGAACAAGCTGCATTTTTGTTCAATCTAGTTACTAAACCTAACGTGAACTTGGCAGTGAAATATGAATGATAGTTTGATTTCTAATATCCATTTTCACCACTTAGTCATATAATTATATATTCAAATAGAGTTACCAGATGGGCTGAGAGTGAGCATTAATCACGTATGGCTCATTGTTTAGTCCAGTGTTGTATGTTCTCTGTGGCAAGGCTTAATGGACGTTTATCGACCATATTATGATTGTACATAGAATGTGGCATTCAATGTAGAATTGTGTATAATTAAAATGAAACGAAATGAAATATTTATTCCTCAACATGACAATTACTTGTTCTTATTGACGTCAAATAAAACATGACTCCACCACCAGCTCGGAAACACCTTCGTGAAGAAGAGCTGGCAAGAAACTAGATTAAACTGCTTCTAGTTATTAAATCCTAATTGTAATAACAGATTCTAGTCGAAGAATTTCGATATTTTGTTTTTTATGCTTATTGAATTTTATCATGTTGTATTGATTTCTTATTTGGCTCGAAATGTAAAACCTTGGATTTTTGTTTATTATTTTTTATTATACAACATTAAGTATCTTATATTTTTAAATCGCTTCAAAATCATATTCATCATAATGATACTCATCATGAATAAAAACATTCAATGACCTATGCCAATGGTTCTAAACCTTGAACACAAATAAATTGTATCAAAACGTAAACATACTTTTCTTGTTACAGCTGAGATGCACAGCCCTGCGCAATGTTCCAAGCCATTCGAATTGCACTTTGATCATTTTCATCTTTCTCTAAATTTTTCCTTTTATTTAGGTGAGACGAAAAACAAACCGCGACACAATGTTAAACAAAGAAACAAGACAAACGTGGTTAGTGCATGGAGATTGACATACCAAACAACGCTTGTCGAATCCTTCTCAGTTAATACCTACAGATCTAACTTGACAACCATGTATTTCAAAATAATTCCCGAAACATATAGATAGAAACAAACTCGCTCTCCTTCTAAACAAAACCGTACATTATTAACGCTTCGACTTAGTTTTCTCAATACATTGACAGTCACTTTCCTGTCCACCTTCTCAACTCCGGTTTAAGTTGCAAACTTAACTCAAACTTAACCGTTCATAGAAGCGCAGATGTATAAGTAATAGTGTTGTCCATTATTTGCTTGGAGAATTACTAAAACCGGATTCTGGAGGGTGTAACTATCTCGTCCGATACCCTAAACTTTGTAACAACTTAATAGGGCTGCTATTTACTACATCGGATTTTAGTTTAACTTGTTTAATTCTATTATCCTTCTTTATTAACTACGGTTGCGATTTAAACCTTAAATTTGTAACTGCTCAAGTTATAGCCATGAAAAGTTTTTGCTTTTGGAAATTACAGCAGTTGATAATTAAATGAATCCTTAATGTCCACTGAATCGAAAATACATTTCATATCAATTTTGTATTTTGCTATTTGGGAGCCCTTAGCGAGCAGCTTAATTTTTTTCCATTGAGAATTATGGAAACGAGACTATTCCATGCTTATCCAAGAAGCATACCTTGTTTTATTTTATTTACTACATTGGATTTAAATATTCAGTAAACAGCTTAATAAGCAGCTTATGAAGTATCATAATTTATTATAATAATAACAATAATAATAATAAATTTCTTTATTGTGGCAACAATGCCCACTTGTTAATATTACAAAGCTTAAGACGGACAAAAAATAAAACACACAATCCAAAATCCAATACAGGTTTATTTCAATCATATTTTTAAAAAAAATTGACTGTTAAAGCAGGTAGTAAAAAAATGACCTACTAATAGTCAGCATATCAAATTAACGGGCAATAAATATAGATTATCATACATACATTCGTTTGAATATATAGTCCTTCCTACCATTGTAAGATATTTTTCAAAATATATCATTTCCCCGATTTTTTTATGATTCAATCAAGGTAATTCATGTGAAAAAAGAACTGACAGGTTGTTGATTGACTGTCAAAAATAATCCGTCAATAACGTCAATTACTTGTGGGTTCATTCGACTTAATTATGAATAATTTTTATATGCTGCGTTCCGTTTGCCGATTTCAGCGCTCACAGCGCTCATATACCCGTTCCGATTGCCCGTGAGCGCGCTCACAGCGATATCGATACGTCACCATTGACGTCATAAACGCCGCCATCTTCCCGCTCACAGTGCCCAAGCTACGGAGCATGGTCCCTGTGAGCGGTCTGTCAAAACTGACACATAAACACATGACACATGACGTTACTTTGTTGATGTTTTTATTAGTCGAATAAAGATTTTAAAAGCTTGCTTATTCATTTTCTTTTGTAACAATGTTAAAAAATGGCTGCTGCTTCATTCAGGGTCAAAAATCTTAATGAAATTGTAACTTTAGACTTAATCGACGAACAATCAGAATGTTAGCGCGATATTTACCGTTCCGATTGCAATAGCACTAATTTCACTTTTAGCGCGTTCAAACGAATCGGAACGGTTTTGAGCACTTTTAGCGCTGTGAGCGCTGTAATCGGCAAACGGAACGCAGCAATACAGTTTTGTTACTTTTTTTGACATTGACATTGACTGATACATTCTACAGAAAACAAAATGGTAAGTTATGATTGTTTTTTCGCAAATTATTTGATATTTTATTACAAGATTTTTATAAATTAGGGAAGTTTAAGGGGTAAAAAGGTTACTCATGAGCTAATCTTTCATGTGAACTACTGACCATTAGCAGGTCAAAATTCCATATTGAGTTTGACCATTACATTTATGTCATTCTAACTTACTACTACGCTTAAATAACAAAATCCGAACAAAGATAATTTATAAATGAATATTATAAGAATTGGTATGTGATTAATCCAACGGAGTCGCTTAGTTATTTTAGCTGTAGAATATACTGACCTGAAAAAAAACTAGTACGACACAGAAACAGTTCAATCCAAAATAGATAAATTCAGATAATTTATTAATATATTTATAATACTTCAGTCAGTAAACATTCAACATATATACTTAAAATTAAAATAAAATACAGAGACCAGTGAAGTTTCCATGAAAAAAGTGTACACTTAAAAGATAAACACGTTTACACAATACATATTTTTATAAATAATAATTAAATTCGATAGTTATTTAGTTAGATGCAAAGAAAATTCTCTTTTATGTTGCAGTACTCAATAAAATCTAACTAAATATGGTTGTGGCATAAATTTAGTTCCATAAAACTTATTGATTCATCATATTACATAGCTTAGGACTTTAGGTCGTCACACAGGGTCTTCTATAAATAGTTGTCAAGATAAACGCAAAAAACTTTTACATATCCTCTTACAAAGATCATTACCTACTCCTTTTCATTCATTCATTTAGCCCAATACAGCCCTACTTAATACCCACTAATAAAGAGAGTTTCACTCGCAAATTAAGATGAATGGGACCGTTTCATTATACCAAGAATTTAATTCTAGCGTAGTATGTTTAGACCATTCGTTCGTATTAGTGCGACCAACGACAAATTAGTGGATTTATCGTCTTTTTATACAGGCAACACTGGGTGGATTTAGTTTGCTTTTGTTGTGGTCATTAGTGGGGCGGTAGTAAGTGTTCCTGATTTTGATTTATTGGATGAAGATCTAGATTAAGTATGTGGGTTATAGTTACTAGAGTGGACTAGGTTTTGCTAGGTACTTTGTTAATGTTGAGTAATTTTTCTTGTCTGATCAACGAATGACCAACGCATTAAGGTATTTAGAGTTTTATGTTAACATAGATCGCTGGTGTAAATGTATTTATTGTATTGTATGTGAGGAATTTGTATAAATGAAATCTGTGTCAATAATTGATATGTACAATGATATAAATAGGTATTGGGTTAACTAATTTTTAATTTTAGAAATTTCATGCTGCACTGTTTGTAGGAGTTTGTAAAAATAATAAAAATAACACGAAGAGAGTTCACTGTATATGTCTTTGTTTCCAGCCTATTTCAAAGAATGATGGCGAGATTCGCCTTATAATTAAAAACAAAACGGCAAAGCGTTCACACTCGACAATATAACACAATTCAATTTAAAAAATCCCCTACTTTTTCAAAATTTTTTTCATTTTTAAAAGAACGGCATAAAAAGTAATCAATTTCATTTTTCGGATTTAAATTGTTAATTACGGAAACATTTTCTTTTTGTTGTTGTTAGTTATATTTGCTCGTAAGAGCAGGCAAGGTTCTAAACCATACAGACTTGTCATTGTTTGATTTGTTTGACTTAAAATACATGTAATTAATTGATCAATACCAGAACGTTGCAAGCGAACAAGTAAAAATAAAATGTAAATAAAATTAAATAAGCTAAATTAAGGTACTTTTAATAATAAAATAAAAACTTCAAACATACGACGTAAATATATAAGTAAAGTCCTTTGCCTTTCTAGAAGGAATAAATATGAATGAGGTAAACATTTAAAGAATTTAAAAAATTCCTTTGCCTTCCCCTAAGGGTAAAGAATTTAAAAAAATAATAATAGTCATTCCATTCCCTGTGGCGTTCGCGAATATTTATCCTTTGTGTTTCTCTGCTATTTCGATTCTTTTACAACGACTGCTTCTGTTTATTTCCTAAGGGCCTGCGCAGACGACGGACTTTTCTCCACGGTGGAGAAAAAAGTACGCTCCACGAATAAAAAGTCCACCGCGAATTTACTGCGAACTCAACACACACGGTGTGCGATCATTTGTTGCCCGGAAGTATAGAAATAAACGCGGACTAAAGTCTGCCATGTGCGTTGCTTCGCCTAGTCACACGAGTTCTATTTTTTGGGGGACTCCCCCGTACTTTTGTCCGGTCCGCTCTCTGCAAATCCCCGGTTATTCGGGAGAGTTTTGTACGTGGTACTTTTAGTCCCTCGTTTGCGTTACTCGATACAGTTATAAGTGATCTATTTTGCTGACAAAAAAGTCCGCGGACAAAAGTCCGTCGTCTGCGCCGGCCATAATAGTGATTTGTTTGAGCAGTGGTAAAATTCGGGCCACACAGTTGAATAAGTGACATTCGTAAAAACCTAACCTAAAATTATTGGCTTTTTTAAGTAAATTTTTTTTATTCCCATCTTTCAATGATATTATTCAAAAGATAATTTGATGTATTTAATTCGCTCTATCAAAATACACACGTTTCATTAATGCATGCCGTTTCTTAAGCTTTTTTTTATGAAAGGCAGAAAATGTTTTGAATTTGCCATCATTCTTTGCTTGTATTCAAATTCAAAAGCGTTTATACCAACACTTTATAGACATTCTGAATATAACATTCTTATACTTAAAGAAGTGGGTACTTACGTCACGCACCCTGTGCATATATCTGGATTGGAATTATGGTAGTCTACAATTTTAAGTATTCTCCTTAACGTAATGCATACGTGCAAGATAGAAAAAGCTGAAAAATCCATAAAAAAATTGTTACCTCAAGTAGAAACCGTAAAAAATTGTTTTCTTGTTTTAAATCGTATCGTCATAAAATTTAAGAGTTTTTTATCGTGGTTGTTCTTTGTTTATTTAAATTAGCTAATAATGTTGAGCGATAAAATTGTATACCTATAAAATCATAAATTCAATACATTTTATTCTTAAACCATTTGGCATCAACGTGTTCTGATTAAAAATATATATATTCTTCATATATATATATCCTTCCCGAGATTCATTGGCGCTCAGTTTACTGACGTCACAGACTAGCGTGTTGGCTCTCCGAGCGCTCTCAAAGTGATTTTTTTCTTCGCGACTAAGTTTCTTAGTTTTCAAAGTGTTGTGTTGTGCTTGTGCTGAGTGCTGTGTGTGCCCAGCGTAAAGTATTCTGGTTTTAGTACAGAGGATACCTTACGGTGACAACCAACTTGTACTGATCCAGTCCTTTATTTTATATATAATTTATTTCTGCTATTTATTTATTTACTCTTCTATTTTCATATTTATCTTTATCATATTTGTGTCTTTTCTTGTACGATTCGTGCTCTTTTGTCGGTAAAGGTCGGCCCTAACGCGGTCGACACTTTACCTGCGTACCCTTTCTAGGATTCCAGGTAGCGGACTTCGGCGAACTACGCTTTAAGTTATTTTCAGGCCGCGGTAATTATGGCTACCGCGTAGCGACCGTCGCACCCGCCAATCACCGCGCCCTCACCAAGTACTTGAATGAGAAATCCATCGAGTACCACACTTACGCACTCGAGGAGGAGCGCGTTTTACGCGTCGTCCTTAGAGGCGTACCGAAGGAGATTGAGTCAGAGCTCCTTCTCCAGGATCTTAAAGACCAGGGATTCCCGGTCATTTCCGTCCACCGTATGTATGGCAAAGATCGTATGCCGTACAACCTAGTGTTAGTAACACTTGATCACACCCCTGAGGGCAAGGGGATTTTCAACCTTAAAACTATAGCACGACTTTCGGGGATCACCGTTGAGATCCCTTTCAAATGTGGTATACCCAGCCAATGCCATAGATGCCAAGTCTATCGCCATACGGCCAGAAATTGCCCAGCCAAGCCCAGGTGCGTCAAGTGTCTGGGTGATCATGGCACTGCGGATTGTGCGCGAACCCCGCAATCTGTCGAACCTCCTGCATGCGTTTTATGTAAGTCGGTTGGCCACACTGCCAATTACCTAGGATGCCCCAGCGCCCAACCCCAAAAAGGCTCAGAAGGCAAAGCAAAGGTGTCCGCCCTCTGCTCCTGCTGCAAAGCCCGGTCCACCCACTAAACCGTAGCCTCCGCTATGTGACCCTCACGGTCCTCCACCGCCTCCCAAGAATGCATGGGTGACCCCACCTACCATGGTGAGGAAACCCATGGCAGCCCTCACCCTCCCGTCTTCTCAGGTACAGCAGGTCAGGTTAGCACCTGCTTGCATGCCTTCTCCACCCATGGCCAGGCACCATGGAGAGCCACTTTCAGACTTCGCGCTTTTAAGCGAATTCGCCTCAAGTTTCGATATGGGAGAAATCACCACTTTGGCTCGCAAACTAGAATAGAATAGAATAGAATAGAAATCAGTTTATTGACACCGCAAACATACATCTTAAACTAAGAGACGGCACAAACAAAGAGACAAATAAGCAAGTATGCTGTAGCAGTGCAAAGGGTCGTAGCTCAGCGCCCTTATTTTGCTCTGGGAGCAAAACGCTGATTTTCAGCTAAACCCGAGGGTATACGCGGTGTTAAATAAAATAATAAAAAAAAATGAAAAGTTCATAATTTCAGAAGTTAATTAATATTTATATACATAATAAAATTACCTGAATATAATATATAATGTCTTGATGCTTAATGAATAAATTTAAATGTAAATATTATAATATTGAACTACGATTAAAATAAATTAAATTATGTCTTGTATTAAATTAGATCATATTATTATACATTACAATGGATTAAATTGCATTAAAATGAATCATAACAGGATTAGAAACATGTCAAATATAAAAAGAGTTTAAGTATAAATATATACCCAAACTCATTATATTATATTAAACGTATTAAATACTTAAATACACTATTTTTTAAATACAAATACAATATGTCACCATGAATTTTACCTGAATAAGATTTTATGATAAATAAATAGTATGTCAGTTCAATTTGATTACACCATTACGAAGTCCAGAACCACGTTGTAAGACTCTGCAAAGTGTTTAATGTGATTTTAGTATTTGTCTTTCTAGCAACAGCATTTTTACCTTTGTTTTGAAGGTATGTTTGCATTTTAACATCCTAACTGGTGGTGGAATATTGTTCCAACACTTTGCTGCGTTGTAGCGAAAACTGCCGGTAAATGCGGCAGTCCGGTGGTGTTGCGTACTAAGAGGAGGTCTCGCGGATCTGGGTTCGTAATCACGCAATTAATTTATATACGGAAATTTTAACTTTGAGAATAAGTACTCAGGATTATTAAAATTAACAATATCAAACATCAGGGAAGCCAAATGTAACCGTCTACGTGACTCCATATTAAGTATGGATGCATTGTTGAGGAATGGGGTGATGTGAGATCTAGGTGGAACATCAAATATAAAACGGCAACACGCATTCTGTATTCTTTGTATCAACCGACTCGTTTTATATAATAACCGTGGTCCATATAATATGTCCGCATAATTAAGTCTTGATAAGACTAATGATTCACAAACAGCAATTCTAACCTTTTCTGTCAGTAAATTTCTACTTTTATATAGCACCTTTAACCTAAAAAAGCAGTTCCTAACCAAGCTTTTGACGTGGGATTCAAAACGCATTTGGCTATCCAACAAAACTCCCAAATTTTTAGCTTCAATTACTCTATCAATGTTGTGTCCTAAAATATTAACTAATGGATGTTTATTGTTGATTTTATTGATCTGAGTCTTAGAACCCAACACCATAAACTTTGACTTCTTTGGGTTCAGCACAAGTGCGTTCCTAATAGACCAATCAGCTATCCTATCAAGATCTTTATTAAGAAGTTCCACTGACTGCAAGATGTTAGAAGGCGTATCTGAAATATAAATCTGCACATCATCGGCATATATATGAAAATTGCTTTGTTTTATTTTGTTTTATTTCGTTGCTTAAGTCAGCGCTGTATATAATAAATAAAAGGGGTCCCAATATGGAACCCTGAGGAACTCCACTCAACACCAAGTTAGGGTCAGAAATAACGCTGTGACCGTCATACTTTTTGATTTTTACTGATTGATATCGGTCACTAAGGTAGCTTTTAAACCACTGCACAGATTGGGAGTCTAGTCCATAGTATTTGAGCTTACTCAATAAAAGAGATGTATCAATACTATCGAACGCGCGGGAAAAATCTAATAAAGCTAGAATAGTACCACGGCCAACATCCTGTTCCGTAAGTATAGTATCTACAACGTCTAAGAGAGCAGTGACTGTACCACGTCCTCTTCTGAAGCCTGATTGGCGATATGGAAAACCGATGGCGCCCTAATTACAGTCTCCCAGTCTATAGAATTGAGATGGGCATTAAAGTCATCCATCTTAATATCATGTAAAGGTCTAAAGATTATAGTTTTAGGAGGGACTTTACTTTTTTTTAAGTTTAAAGTCAGGTTGATCATAGAATGCCCGTATGTACCTGTTATGTTATTGACTTGGAGTTCACGAACCGGACAATTAACACATACTAAGTCGATCATAGTCTCTAATTGCGCAATAAAATGTGTTGGCTCCGAAACCAGTTGCTGTAAATCGACACAGTGAAGGAACTGGTTGAACTTAACAGTTTTACTATCGCTATTATCCAGTAAATTAATATTGAAGTCACCAATCAGGATCATATAGTCGTGGTAAGAAAATCTAGCCACAGAATCAGTAAGCGCATCTATAAAAATATCTGTATTCATCCATTGTGGTCGGTAAGCCGTACCAATCACAATGGTATGTCCATTAATTTTGGTACTCAGCCACATTTGTTCAATGGCTATATCAGGATTGTTTAAAAACTTGACCTTAACATTTGTTTTTACATAAAAACCAACACCCCCACCCCGACCGCTACACATGTGACGAGGGCGAGGGGCGCATCGCAACTTGTACCCTGGCGGTGCAGGCGCGCATGCTTCCTCACCCACGCCAAGCCATGTCTCATTGATGGCCATGATGTCGGAATTGTAACGATCCATGGCCACTAGGAAATCCTCATGCCCAGTGTTTAGAGAACCCGCATTGTACAGTCCTAACTTTAGATACTTAGTTCTAGGAGCCATTTCTACCTATAAACATATTAACAGAAGTAATATCATAAGTGTAATTCATAAAAAAAATGTGTACTAAATATTTATTATACTTTTTACATACAGTATATGTAATAAATTCAATATATATTAAAATAAAATATGTAAATGTAAAGTATGTAACTAATATGTATAAATAAATTGCGGATAAAT
The DNA here is from genome assembly GCA_923062675.1 of Marasmarcha lunaedactyla. Classification (NCBI taxonomy): domain Eukaryota; kingdom Metazoa; phylum Arthropoda; class Insecta; order Lepidoptera; family Pterophoridae; genus Marasmarcha; species Marasmarcha lunaedactyla. Next base: position 8,427,817 of record OV281344.1, read on the forward strand.
ATTCGATAAAACAAAATAAATAAGTTTGAATTATTGGGTTCGAATTCGTTTCAACTACCGACCGACTTGCACTGATACAGCAAGAATTAAGATGAATAAAATTATATAGAAACAGAATTAAAATTACATTGTTATGGTATTTTACACATGGATTGCGATTACGGAATATATTATTACATAAAGACCAGTGACAAAAAATACCAGAATCATTCAAAAACATATTTGGGCTATTGCTATATAACAATAACAAATAATTAATCTTGAACAATTTCTCAGTTTGAGAATACTTGTATACTTCGTATAAATTTAACATAATTAAATTATAGAGATACACTATTAAAAATATTACAATGATGACAAAATACATTGCCACTAAAAAATTAAAATCTAAAAATAAAGTGAACAGAACATACAATAAAAGGATTACACTGAAATTAAGATTATAATATGAGATATTACAAAATAAGGAACCATTACGAGCTTTTTCATCTATTTTATCATTATATAAAATACTGAAAAGTATAAGATACCCAATAGAATAGGTTACATATTTACTTAAGCAATAGTTTGTAGAACATTCATAATAGACTTCAAAAAATATTATAAGCACATACATATAAAGCAGTGCATGACAATAATTATAACCCAAAAAACAAACATGCATTATAAAAAATATTAACGATGAGATAAAATCATTTAAATTAACATTTAAAAAGATAAACCAACTCTTATCATCCTCACATATTTTATATCTATCAAATATATATAACAGTGATGGTATGTAAGCCAATATTAAATACAACTTATTAAAATAATAATTAGACCAATAATGATAATTGATACAAAACATAAACAAGTGATAAAAAATATTTTCTGTAGTTAAATAATCCTGACATTCTTTACATATATAATTATAAACTGAGATTAAAATTATATTGAAACTTAATAATCGTAAATGAGCATAGATTCTACATAGTAGGCACTGAACACATAACATCGAATAATTTATGAATAACTGTGGAGAATTTGTAAAATTAAAAATTGCTAACTGAGGCAATACCAAAAACACGGCAGATGTCTGCTTCACTCCGGAGTCGAAAACGCGGTGCGTCGGGTCCCTGATGCTGGTGTTTCTGAGGTATTAGCTTGTCTAGGCAATTTCACCTTACATAATGGACATATCCAATCTTTGCTAACACCAGATGACACTGCTATATTAACACAGCTTTTGTGATAAACAATAGAACATTTTTGGCAACTAGCGCCACCAGTGGACGTCGAGATAAACTTCCCACATGCGCCGCACTTTGTAGAAGGTGCCATAATATATTCTAACTCAACAGAATATGTTCAAATTAAAAATTGAAAAAGTTTAAAAAAAAAAAAATTTTGCATTCGAGAGATTCGATCCTCAGTTTTAAAAGCCAGAGAGTCTAGCGCCGTAAGCCTCGGGACCAACTTATGGTTACCGAAGTGGATGAAACAAAGCTAGTATAGTTTACAAATTGGTGAATATTGTAAAGACGGTAATTTAAAATAGATACTGATTCTCAACTGTGTTTGTAGATCACAAAATACACTTTTGACTTCATGGAAACGCACAGAAACGATCACAGAACTTCACTATTTATCATTTACAATAGTTCACAGTACTTATAATGCTTTATAAACTTGCGAATCAATTAAAAATACGGGGGCGACAAAAACACGTATTGATATCAGCAAAGTCGAACTACCCTCTCTACGAACTACGAGCCGCAAAGGGTGACTTCCAGGCGACGTGCTTCTTCGCGATCGATCACCAGGCGCTTATCGCCAACGTCCAAAATTTCTATAAATTCAATTTTAAATGGCGTCCTCTAAATTAAAACCTTGGTCCCTCACTATCGGCTAATTCAACGCCGATTGTCTTAAACATCAACGTAATGAAATTCATGAACTCCTTCGAGAATCCCAAATCGACATCTTACTTGTGCAGGAAACCTTTTTGAAATCTAGTCACAAGGACCCGAAAATAGCGAACTACAACATCGTTCGTAATGATAGGCTTACCGCCGATAAAGGCGGTACTCTCGGGGTTCGGTACCCGGGATGGACCTAATCTAACCTAGGGAGGTCTTCCTAACTAATAAGAAAGAAACACATATAACACTTAATCCACTTTTATTTAAAATGAATCTATTTTATAAGATAATACAATGATAATTATTAGACTATTTTGGGGACGAAGCCCGCAATAGAATTCCGTAAGGAATCCTGTCAAGGAATGATCCAGAACAATCTTCGATATTCTCTATATTTTACATTTTACAAATAAAAATCAAATAATGACAGACCCATAAGTTGCCAGTCATAAATGTCGGCAAGTTTGTTTGTGCAATAACCTCTTTTAATAAATACGGCACAAGCAAACGTTGCAATCGCCCCTCTTGTTTAATTTATTTAATTAGTGAAGCTGATTAAATAAATTCCTATATATATTTCATTCTTAAATAACGACCCTACTTAAATCAGGATCATATACATTAATCGGGATTACTCTCAGATGAGCCCCCTACCGATAGGAATATATATACTTGATCATGTTTAAATTACCACATCTTATTACACCAAAAATGATCTTATAGTATTTATTCTCCATCAATAGAGCCTTAGCCACAAAACCTGATGAAAATCAGCCAAGATCCCGGCTGGTTAATTAATATCTAAATAAAACAATGTAAATTATTTTAATTTCTCATACAATTCATGAATAATCAACAACCCCATATTAATCATTTACGTTACACAATCATACGCAAGTTCAAATAACCAATATTTATTATTAAATTAATCAACAATTGTTAAAATAACCCATTGAATACAATCAAATTATAATTATAATTAATTGATAAGTAATAAATATATTAATATCCCAATAAAAGTAAATTTAATTAATCCCATTTATATTAAAATTAATACTAAATTAATCAAATTATATTATCAAACATTATCATTCAGTTGGCAAAACAAACACGTTTGACATGAACTGTCATATTAACTTTAAACTTTTCTGAATGATTAAAAGTTTATTTGAAAGTTTATAACTTTCGAAACTTTAAATATTACCTACCTAAATATTAAGATTTTACCTGCCTAACTATTACCGGACAAACCATCCTATGAATAGATCATAAAATCGGATCCAAAGTATTTTACTTAACCCAGAATGATATCTATAAATTAATAAATTAATATTTCACAACGCAATGCAGAGAACTTTTTCAAAATGCACCGAAATACACCTGACAAAATTCAATACCAATAACGTTTAAAAACCATTACCTATTCCATTACAACCCTTTTATTATTTAACCCACTGAGGATCCTATTCTACATCCGCGGGTTGACCCACAGACATCAATATCACAATATTATATATACTCGTAAACTTTGGCCGCATAGCTAAATCGGCTATCACCTTCTCTCTTATGGAGATTATTAGGCGTGGCTCAAATTAAACGTGCACATTATCTATAGTGTTATTTTAGTCTTTGAAAATTGACTTCTTTAGAGCATTGGCACCACACGTATATTTATGATTCGTAAATAAAATGTAACGCGGTAAATACGTGCCGCGTGTACCTGCCGCTCCTTTGAGGTGTCTCTTCGGGTATTAAAAATTAATTTATTAAATCATTAAATAAAATACCCTCTTATCTCAATATATTTTATGTAAAAACCTTTTCCTTATTTTCTTTTATCTGCATCGTCCATCCATTGCATCTCCTTTTTTAGTGATGCCGTTTGGATCGGCTTTGCAGGATATATCATCTCGGAACATTGCGTTGTGAAGTGTACATAGAATTTGAGAAAAAAAAAAATATTAGTTTCTTATATTATTCTAAAACCCCAACGAAATTCTAACCGTTGCATATCTACAAATGAACGATATATATACTTGTACACCTAAATGTGTATTTTTACTCTATTAATTCTAAGAATAAAGGAATTATAATATTATCGTAATATTTCAATACATAAATGTATATACAAAAACTTTATTTTATATATATAAATATAGACATAGTTTTATCATTAGTTTTACTTTATCGAATATTATATGGTTTCAATCTATTCACATGTACAATTAGTTCTTGGTTATTTTGTATTTTTTTTACAAGATAATTGTCACATCCTATATATCGTAACACTCGAAATAAACCTTTATATGGTCGACTAAGTTTTCGACTTTTACCTGATATTCTTTTTGGACAATGTAACAAAACTAATTGTCCTACACGAAGTTTAATATTAGAAGCCTTTTTATCATACGATCTTTTTTGTACTAAACGAGCTTTCCTTAAATTTTCTCTGGCTTGATTCACCGCACTTATATAAGTATCTTTTTTTTGTTGAACGGTCATATTACAGTTAGGATTCAACCTTTTATCAAACGGAACTTCAGGTTCTCTACCAAACATTAAATAATAAGGAGAAAATTTAGTTGAAGCTTGTTTTGAACAGTTATAAGCATATATTATAAAAGGTAAAATTTGACACCAATCCCTTTGACTTTGGTTTACATATTTAGCTAATGAATATGAAATGGTTTGATTCAATTTTTCTACTAAACCTAATGTTTGATGGTGCATAGTGGTAGCTAAGGAATGTTTTATATTATATTGCCTTAATAAAGACTTAATTAACCTTGACGTAAACATGGAACCTTTATCTGACAATACTTCACATACTGTCCCGAACTTTGTTAAAATTTCATTAATAAAGAAATTATATACTATTTGAGCTGTCACTCTTGGAACTGCTTTGCAAATAGCATATTTTGAAAAACAATCTATACATGTTATTATATATTTATTACCATCTACTGAACGATTAAAAGGACCTAGTACATCAACCTCTATCTTTTGAAATAAATGATCCGTTACTATAGGGCGTAATGGCACTTTCTTATTATATATTTTCTTTTCTTGACAAGGTATACAACTTTTAATATATTTCTCGATTTCATTATATGCGTTCGGCATAAAATATTTTACCCTGAACTTTGCAAAAGTTTTCATTATCCCGAAAACTTATCCCGTACGTGCGTCATCATGTAATTGTCTCATGATTTCACTAAATAACGACTTAGGTAAAACAATTAAATTTTTTATTATATTTCCACTTCTAATACATTTATATAACACATTATTTGATATCATAAAACCTTTATATACACTTCGTCGACTGATCGATACATTTTCACGCCACCTTCGGCAAAAACTATCTTCCTCTTGATGTCGTGATAAATTCTCCACTTCAATCGAGAACACTTGTAAACCATCTTCTATTTCTTTTCCTGTACTAGTTTCATCTTCTATTAGGGGGTTTCGACTTAAGAAATCCGCTACAACGTTCTGTTTTCCGGAACAATGTACAATCTCAAAGTCGTGTGCTTGGCCCATCTGGCTAGTCTTCCAGACATATCTCGTCTTGTCCTTAACCAACATAATGCCTTATGGTCTGTTACTAACTGGAATTGTAATCCCCATAAATAATGTTTAAAATAGTTTAATGCCCACACTAAACTTAAACACTCCTTTTCAGTTATTGAATATTTTTTTTCTGCTTCTGTTAATTTTCGTGATGCGAAGCATATCCGTAACAATTTCTCTTGTTGACCTTGCATCAAACATGCTCCCAAGGCTAAATCACTCGCATCTACATATAATCTTGTACATATTTTTTTGTCATTAACAAAATGTCGTAATAATGGTGGTTCAACCATTAACGATATCATTTTATCGAATACCTCTTGTTGTACTTGTGACCAAATGAATTTCGTATTCTTCTTTAATAGATCTGTTAAAGGAAGAGTTAATGAAGAGAAGTTCTTTATACATTTTCTATAATATGAAAATAAACCCAATACCGATTTCAATTCTTTAATATTTCTTGGTATTTTTACTTTTTTTATTTTCTCAATATTTTTTGGGTCTGGTAAAATACCTTCTCCAGAAATAGTGTGTCCTAACACAGTTATTTCTTTGAATCCAAAATTACACTTTGATGTATTGAGTGTCAAGTTTGCCGCACTCAATCGTTGAAACACTTCTTCTAAAGCACTTATAAATTCATTAAACGAATCACCATACACGATCACATTGTCAATAAAAACTATCACATTTTTATACTTAAGACCTGCTAACACTGCATCCATTGTCCTTTGAAAAAAAACTCCACTAGTTTTTAATCCAAAAGGTAATACGTTAAACTCGTATAATCCAGACGGTGTGATGAATGCTGTTTTGTGTTTATCTTTCTCCGCTATCGATAGTTGCCAATAGGCGGAGTTTAAATCCAAATCTGCATAGAATTTCGCCCCATTCAGCTGTGTTATCATATCTTCGATGATAGGCAAAGGATATGAATCTGTTATTACTTTTTTATTCAACTTTCTATAATCCACACAAAATCTCCATGTATTGTCTGGTTTTTTAACTAGTACTACCGGTGATGCATACGCACTTCTAGATTTTCTAATCACATTATTTTCAAGCATATCATTAACTTGCTCACGTATAATTTTATGTTGTTCATTAGATATTCTATAAGGTGCTCTATGAACTGGAGTTTCATCTATTGTATCGATTGTGACTTCGACAATATTACACTTTCCTAACTCTTTTTTTTCGAACGCGAATGTCGACCGATATTTTGTTAATATTTTTAATAATTCAACTTTTTTACCGACAAATTCGAAGATAAATTAAATTCTTTTTCACTTGGTTTAGCTACCACTACTTCCCACAATCTACAATCATTTTTATCTACTAAATCAGAAAAATAAATATATTCATCCTTACACAATTCACGTGAAACCTGTATTACCTGAAGGGTATTTTGGTTCACATCTTTAACATTAAAATCATTAATTTCATTATTTCTAATAAATTTACAAATATTATTTACAAATTGAACATGACCTTTTTTAAAATCTAATACTGCATCAGACTTCTGAAGAAAGTCTTGTCCGAGAATTAAATTTCTTTCAATTTTATCAACCACATAACAATTCTGTATATACATAACATGTTCAATCTCCAAACATATTTGTGTTTTACCAATTATATTCATTCGATTACCATTAACGGCTCGGATTTTTATATCTTCAACCTTATGTATTGTAATATTTAATTGATTACATAATAGTTGAGATATTACAGACACTGAAGCGCCTGTATCAAGTAAAGCTGAGATAAATTTTTCTCTAATTTTAACTTTAATATTGGGACTACACTTACATATAATATTGTCTTGATTAATCGGCATCAATAATGTCCCAAGCTGTCTTACTGACGCCGGTTGAAGTTTGGGTAATTCCTTCCTCGCCCGTTGGATGAATCACCTCGATCCTGTGTTCTCCTTAGATTATATGGAGATCGATTGTTATTATTTAAGAATTTTCCTCTCGCGTTCCCGTAGTCCATGTTAGTTAACCATTGAGAATCTTCCTTCTCACTCCTCGGTGGTGTTGTAGAATTTACTGTTACTTCTTGTGACATCTGTACGTTGTCTTGAAGATATAAATTTTCTTCCTGCTTTCCAGTGAACATTTCGTGCATCTGCATGATCGTTTCTTTTAACATTTTTTTTTTGTATAGATTTGAGACGCTAGTCGGCATTTGTATGTGTATTTGCAATTTTTCAGGAAATGATGTATGAAAATACTTTCTGTAATTGTGGTACCAGCTTTGTTTGCACACATGTCCAACGCGTAATAATAGTTTATTAGTTCTTCGTTGGTTTGTTGCTTTCGTGAATAAAAATTAGCCACATCATCTATTTCTCTGCCAAATTCTTCTATAAATCTTTTCTTAATTTCGTTGAACGTTTCGCATGCATCAATTATCGTTTTGTAAAAATACAACGCAGGTCCTTCTAAATATGTTTGAATAATTAGCCTCTTGCTTTCATCGTTGTATTTATGTAATGCCGCAATTACTTCGAACTGGGCTAAAAATTCACTCACCAAAATTGTCGAAATGCCAGAGTATTTATTTAAATTCATGGCTGTTTTTATAATTTTCTTATATATATAACTTTTATAATTCTTTTATTTGCCGTAAAGCGTCGTCACTTTTTTAGAATCTTTCCTTTACTCCTGGTATTCAGATGGATCTTGGCTTCTAAAATTTTCTTTCCGCTATACTCAGTGGGGTATATAGCTGAAATAAAACACAAAACACTACACTTCGCGCGGCGCCTCCACCATCTCGGGGTTCGGTACCCGGGATGGACCTAATCTAACCTAGGGAGGTCTTCCTAACTAATAAGAAAGAAACACATATAACACTTAATCCACTTTTATTTAAAATGAATCTATTTTATAAGATAATACAATGATAATTATTAGACTATTTTGGGGACGAAGCCCGCAATAGAATTCCGTAAGGAATCCTGTCAAGGAATGATCTAGAACAATCTTCGATATTCTCTATATTTTACATTTTACAAATAAAAATCAAATAATGACAGACCCATAAGTTGCCAGTCATAAATGTTGGCAAGTTTGTTTGTGCAATAACCTCTTTTAATAAATACGGCACAAGCAAATGTTGCAGTACCCTCATCTATTACAAAACGTCACTAAACTGTATACCTGTCGATCCCCAAAGCTCGAGAATATCGAAGTTTCCTGTTGTAGAATAGCGATGAGCGGCCATCAGCCAATCACGCTGGCATCCATCTACCAACCACCAGATATAGCTATACTGCAAATCAAATCAAATCAAATCATTTATTTGCCAAAATACAATGTAAGTAACAGTTTTTGTGGTTGTACATTTAGTTCCAATTGTATCTACCCCGTTTGAAGTGGGTGTGCAAATTTTCGGGATATATGAGAAACAAATTATGTTATTAAAATTAAAATTTTACAATACAAAAAATCATGTCAATTAAACAGCTGAAGTAATACAAAATGTCCGACATTACAGATTGAATTATAAATAATATCAAATTACAAAAATGTCATGTTTTAAAATTAAAAAATTCGGAGATAGAGTAAAAGTTCTTGTCGTGTAACCATTTAAATAATTCTTTTTTAAATTTATTCTGAAAATTCGGAAAATCTCTAATATTGTGCGGCAATTTGTTATAAATTTTTATACACATATAGAATGCATTTTTTGTAGCAGTGTTAAGTTACATCTAGGAATAATCAGTTTGTTTTTGCGAGTATTCCTAATTCCCTGGATAATATCAAAGTGACTTAAGAAAAAATGTCTATTATTTCTAATAAACTGACATATCTCTGCAATGTACAGGCATGGTAGTGGGAGAATTTTAAATTTAACAAAATAAGGTTTACAGCTTTAATTCCTGCAATGGCTCTAATGCACTGTTTCTGCGCTTTAAATACTCTACGTACTTCTACACTATTGCCCCAGTTTATCAAACCGTAGCGAAGGATTGATCCAATGTACCCATGATATGCAGTCAGGGCTTGTTTAACAGAAGCTACTTTCCGTAGTCTGTACAAGGCAAACACCAATTTGTTGATTTTTTTACACACACCATCAACATGACTTTTCCAATTCACGTGTTCATCTAGGGTGATGCCTAGAAACTTTGTACTATTCACTAAATGTATTGGATTATTGTCAAATTTCATATTTATATTTAACCTTAAAGCATTCGACGTCCGAAAATTAATAGCTTTTGTTTTATTTATATTAATTTTAAGGTTATTATTGTCCATCCATTTAACAATACTTGTTAGTGTATTATTTATTCGCCTTCTAATATTTCATTCTTTTTATTTTTAGCCCCTTTTATTATAACCGTGGTATCATCAGCAAAAAGAAAACATTTATTTTTAGTGATGTCGGGTAAGTCGTTAATGTACAACAAAAATAGAATAGGTCCTAATATACTTCCCTGTGGGACACCGTTAGGGATTTTAGAAAAAGGCGAGCGTGCAGTGATTTTGCTTTTAGTAACAGTGTCTACTCTAGAAATTTGTGTACTTTGTTGGCGGTTTTCTAGGTAGCTTTTAAACCAGTCCTGTGCGATTCCTCTTACGCCGTAATCGTGTAATTTAGATAAAAGTAGAGAATGACTGACGAGGTCAAAAGCTTTCGACATATCAAGGAATAGAGCTACCACTGGCTGTTTTTTATCAAGGCATTCAATTATGTATTTAATGAGTGAGAAACACGCTAAAGAAGTAGATTTTCCTTGTTGAAAACCATACTGTTCATTTTTTATAATTTTATTATCACTAATAAAAGAAACTAATTTTTTGGCCATAATTTTTTCAAAGAACTTTGAGATAACTGGTATATGAGTGATAGGTCTGTAATTATTTAGTTCTGTGGGATCACCAGCTTTGAACAACGGTTTAACAATAGAAAGTTTTAGTTTGGTCGGAAAATTACCTTGCTGAAATGAAAGATTCAAAATGTGGCACAAAGGAACAGCTAATTCTTGGAAGCATGATTTGAGAACATCTGTAGTCACCTCATCATAGCCTACTGAATGTGTGTTTTTTAAGGACATTATAGTTTGTTTAACTTCATTTTGAGTAACTGGTGTCAAGAACATACTTTTTGACAAACTGCAAGAGTTAGTGTTAATTAACTCAGAATCAGATTTTTTGGAAATGTTAATAAAATATTCATTAAATGTCTTTGCTATATCATTAAAATTATCAATAATTGTATTTTTCGATTTAATGCATTTTATTTCATTGTATAAAGATGAATTGTTGATGTTTTGTTGTATAATTTGCCAAGCAGATCTGCATTTATTTGTTGACTTTGTCAAGGTTTTGATGTTTTGCAATTTTCTGGACGTAAAAATACATTTCTGTAAAATTGTTGAATATGTGAGATAATTTTTGTGGTATTTTATTTTATTAGTTTTAGTGGAATTTAGATACTTAAAATATAATTAACGTTTCGTAGAGCTACTTTTTCTTAAACTTTTTGATATCCATGTTGCTTTTTTTTGTTGGATACTGACCTTGACCTTTATCTTTGGAAAACATTGGTAAAAAAGCATTGTTATTAAATCATAAAATTTATCAAAAGCTTTGCCGCAATCAGATTCATTTAAAACTTCGTTAAATGTTAAGCTTTTTATGTAATTTGAGAACTTTATTTTGTTTTCAGTGCTGAAATCTCTTTTATATTCAAACCAATGTTTGAGATTATTGAATTCGCCTGCATATAGAGACAATATTTGGCATGTGCCGTGATCAGAAAAAGATACCGGCTCAGTGTATCCTATTGCATTAGGGATGTTGGAAGCAAAAATGTTTAAACATGCTTTTTTTCTTGTAGGTGAGTTGATGTTTATGTCAATATTGTTATTTTGTAAAGTGTCTTGTAAGTTGAAGGTATGTTTATTTTTTTTTCAGTAGGTTAATATTCCAGTCACCGCATAGTATTATTTTTCGTCCTTTTCTATTAATTTTTTCAAAAGAATATTAATTTTATCCAAAAATATTGAGACGTTAGAAGATGGAGTGCGATAAATAGATACAATAATTATTTTCGGACTAATAATCTCAATACCGCAACACTCAAAGTTCTCCTTTTCTGAAAGGCACTCCGCAATTTCCAGAGTTTTATATTTATAAAGATCGTTTATTAATATACATGAACCTCCCCTTTTTTTATCATTTCGTGACCAATGCGCTGCCAACTTATAGTTATTGAGAACAACATTTATTTCGTGTCCACGCTTTACGAACGTTTCAATTAGGCATATTATATCAATACATTTATTTTTATTTTTGAGCTTATCTAGTAGTAGTTCAAGGTCTTTTTTTTTTTAAAAGGCTTGCGATATTTTGATGAAGTACCCTAAAATTATAAGATTGAGTCTCGAAAAAAGCAATTACTTTTTTTATTTATTGTTTTAAAGTAATGTAGGATTGTACCTTTTGTTTGCGATGTTGAGTTATTTTGTTTTTGAGGTATTATGGATTTATTATTGTCACAGTTTTTAAAATAGAAAGGGATTGTACCTTTGCTAACCTGGGGACGCTGTTTGCAATATGAATAATCGATATTAGTCCCTCCGTTATACTATCTGGTGACTTTAACTCGAAACATTCAGGTTGGTACTCCGTAGTTACCAACCCAAACGGCCGTCATCTTGATCACATGTTAGATTCGCTAAGCTGTGATGTAGTGGGTCCTCGGGAACCGACTCATTATCCCTACAACACAAATCATCGCCCCGATATTCTCGATATAGCAATCCTACAAAGTGTTAACTTAACGGTACACTCAGTAGAAGTCATCCACCAACTTACTTCGGACCACCGACCGGTAGTCATGCAGCTAGGTAACCCAAGTGACCCCGTTCCTCAAACGAGGGCACACATTGATTGGGCCAAACTAACGGAAGCCGTTAAGGCAACCGACAGCCCCGACCTGAACACCATTCCCGATTCATTGTCATCCATCGAGGAGACCAATGCAGCGATCGATGCTTTCACCAACCACCTTCGAACTGCTATCAGTGCACCTTCCAGGCGGGTTCCGGTGGCGAATGATCGCCGCTGGATCCTGCCTGAGGATGTGAGGGAGTTGTTGAGAGCAAAGAACGCAGCTATCCGGGCGTACGATTACGCTCCGACCGAGGCAAACCGCATCCGTATGAGGGCCCTACAGCGAGATGTTAAATCTTGCATACGCGAACAGCGGTCTAACAACTGGGACGCACATCTTGAAGAGATTTCGCCTTTGCATCTGGCGAAGTCTCTTAAGCTGGACTCTACCGTGACATCGATGCCTCCGCTCCTTAGGCCTCCGCCCATGACTCCCGCCTTCGATGACTCCGAAAAAGTTGAAACCCTAGCCGATAGCTTAGCCCAACAATGTACACCGAGTTCAGAAAGCACCAACGCCCTCCACATAGAAACTGTGAATAGCACAGTCAAAACTAAATGCGGCAACCCACCGACAGACACCCTCCAACCCGTAACGGTGGAAGAGGTACAGACAATAATAAAATACTTAAAACCGCGGAAAGCTCCAGGTTCACACGAAATACCAAACAGGGTTCTGAAAGCTCTCCCACTCGCACCCATACAACTGTTAGTAGTTATTTTCAATAACGGAAGGAAGCGATTGTCATAGGTATTAGGAAACCCGGAAAACCGGCTAATCTGCATACAAGCTACCGTCCTATTAGCTTGCTAAGCTGCGCGATAGGCAAATTATACGAAAGGATCATTTTGAACAGGCTCCGAGAGGTCATCCATTCGAAGCACCTGTTACCGGATGAACAGTTCGGCTGTAGGTCCCGTCACTCCTGCGTCCAACAGATGCATTACATCACGGAGCATATCTTGGAGCAAAGGAACGTAGGTCGAAAACCGATAGGCACGGGTGCGCTTTTTTTTGACGTGGCTAAAGCCTTTGACAAGGTCTGGCACAACGGCTTATTATATAAGCTCTTTGAACTAGGTGTGCCAGACAGCCTCGTGCACATCATACGAGACTTTCTCCACTGTCGAACCTTTCGCTACAGATTGGAAGGTGCACTCTCCAATCCCCGTCCTGTATTAGCCGGTGTCCCACAACGCTCGGTGCTTTCTCCAACTTTGTTTTCACTATACACTAGTGACATACCAAGGACGGAGACCTAGCGCTCTTTGCAGACGACACCGCGCTATACACATCTGATAGGAATCTACGTAGGTTAGCTAGAATACTTCAATCCGCAGCCAACGCATTAGGCGCTTGGTTTAGGAAATGGAGAATAGAAGTCAACCCAGAAAAAAGTGCAGCAGTGTACTTCTCTCTCTCTCTCAACCTGCTCTAGGACAACCTCTAGGAAACCCTCCAAAAGATTAGGTCAGATCACCCTGTTTGGTACCCCGATCCCATGGGCTAAAAAAGTCAAATATTTAGAAGTCACTTTAGATAGTGGACTAACATTCGCGGATCACATAAAACGCGTCCGGGACCGAGCCGCCTTCGTCATGGGTAGGCTGCACCCCTCTTATTTGCAAGAAGATTAAAATGTCGCTTAGGAATAAGCTTACACTTTACAAAACTTGCATCCGCTCCATCATGACATATGCCACGCTTTCGCTCACGCCAGCAAGTCGAACCTGCATGACTTGCAGGTTATTCAAAATAGGTTCTTACGCAAATGCGTCGGGCCCCGCCCTATGTCCGCAACTTAGATCTGCACAAGGATCTCGCTGCCCATCATTGCCGCATTCATGAAGTTGGCGTCTAGACGCCACTTCGATAATGCTACCCACCATCCCAACCCGCTGGTGAATAAGTCATCTGAATACACAGCCAACCCAGACGTGGCGGTTCGTTATAGGCGACCGCGAAACGTCTTAACAGATCCCGACGATGATATTACAACAAGGAACGCCGGTGTTCTAGTTAGAAATACGGCAACACGGCATTCAAATCGCCTAACCCACCGGTGGGCCAGGCTAACTCGTCGTACGCATTCCTACTGAGTTTCTTGCTGGTTCTTTGGCAGGAGATGATGCTTCCGAACCAGTGGTAGTTTCAATATACGACGTCCGTACCCTCTCGGGTACTACTACTATAGGCATATCGTATGTAGGAGTAATTTAAGTTCCAGCTAAGCGCCGTCAGCGCTAAGCTACAAAGTCCGGTGGAATTTAAAAGGCCCATAGATAAACTGTCCATTTCGAAAAAAAAATATGATCGGTACGAACCACAGAACTCCTAAACACCGAATAGAGATACATTAAAATTGTAAGCGAGCCGGTAGCGTGAGCCAAGCTTGGGTCCTATAGGCCTCATACTCGATTTATGTGTCTCAGTTCACAACGATTCTTCGTTCAGCGTTCATCGTAGTATGAACGTGTTAATTAAAAATGGTGTGATTGGTTGAAGTTATTCGCGCTTGTTAGCTATTGACAAGAAGTAGGAAGCAATGTGGCATCCGTGGCACTACAAGTAAATTAAAATAAGGGCATAATTCTATTTCTCTCTAGTATAAGTTCTGTGGTACTTACGGACGGGATGAAGTAGATAGATGTCACAAGTTTATTTTATTATTTGCAGTCCTTTGATGCAATTATGTAAATTTCTAATAATCAGCAGTGAATTACGCTATTTACTTGAGGATTAGTAGCATCCGTGTATAGTTGAGTAGACTAGTATCGTGAGTGTGGTTTGTACTGTTGAGTAGAGATAGACCATTTGATGATGCGTTGTCAAGCATGCGTTTCAGCAGAGTTGCCTTGTTAGTTGTAATTTCACTTGCTGTACCCCCCATATAACTGCTCTTGTCATTTTATTATAGACATTAAACGAGAACGCGATCAACCTTGGGCATCTGTACTCATGGACATCAATAATCATTACGTATATATATATAATAAAAACAAGGAAACAAAAAGGTGTTAGACATTATTTATTTTGTTATTCAGTTACTATTGATTTATGATGTGTTACCGACTGCAGGTTTAGTTGGAGTTCCTGTAAATTCGTTGTCAATTCCTTCCCTCTAACCGGATGACAGCCAGGTAAACATGGATATTATGTACCACCCGTGACAAAATCTTACCAAAAGAAATTCTACTACCACATTGCAGAAACTACTACACATTAAGCTGATATCTTTCAATTTTAATTTTAGTTTGTTTTAATCTACCTTCCTGTAAAGAATATAGCAACCATCAGAATTATATATGGAGATTTATTTTTATGTGTTTCCATGACAATACATTATTTTTACAATTCGACCATATTTATATCCATAACAGAAGCTTTGCTTGCTTTCAGGCATTTCTACATGGTTTTTAATTGCTATTTTTTATTAAAGTCAAATTAAAAACAAATCATATAGAAGATTAATAGAAATAAAAACATCTAGCGAATGTTAATTTTCTATCGAAAAACACATTTATCTGCAACAATAAAAAAAACAATAAAATGATTAAAAAATCGTTTATTAAAAATGCCCATCACGCTAAACCTTACAGTCTTTTGAACAAAACGAGCAATTTGATTTACATCGTTCCCGTTCTTTGTTCGCTCCCTTATCTTTCCAATAAACGTGAGTTATTACCAACCAATGTTCAGAAAAGCTCCACCATATATATCAAAAAGATTGTCTAATTTAAAACCTTTGCAAAGTCTTTAATAACCGCAAGTATGAAATGAGAGTTAATTTTTCAATCTTTTAAAAGCACTGTGAACAAAAAGCTCTATTGAAGAGCTTTCCTGAAAGTTTTGATTTCTGAAAATGACAGCACTTTTAAGTGGGATTCGTTTTAAAGTTCCGGTAAAAATTTACTTTCAAAGTTCAGCATAAGTTGCTGCATAAAATTTATGATAGAGATTCAAAATATCAATAAAGTTATTAAATACCATTTTACATTTTCAACAGTAAAATATATTGACATTTATCAAAAAAAAAATTTATATTTTAAATCCTCAAAAAGGAAATACCTTATCTAAAACCCTGCAGCACTACCATCGCTACGAATATCAAAAGCACCTTCTAAAACCCCATTAGGATGTCTCACCAGTGCCCCCGCATGACCAACTGTGTCAACAAAAGGAGGTAACATCACTATATCATGCCCACGCTCCTTTAAATACTCCAAAGTATCACCTGAAAACCTGTCTTCTAACTTCAAACTTGTATCTTCATTACCAGTTGTTCGCCCGTATAACCATCGAGGAAGGAAGACAGACTTCTGCAGTGGTATACCTTGAATTACATATCTATGGAAAATCGCTGCCTGTGTTTGTGGCTGACCGTCACCTCCCCGAGTGCCATACACCATAACACGACCATCGTGTAGCCTAGCCGCAGCCGGATTCAAAGTATGATACGGCTTCTTCCCAGGCTTTATATACAATATATCGTCCTTCTTCAAACTAAATGACACCCCACGATTCTGCCACAAAATCCCCGTATTCGGCAAGACTACTCCACTACCAAAGCTGTGGTATATACTTTGTATGTATGAAACAGAAAATCCTTTATCATCCATTACACCAATCCAAATAGTATCCCCTGGACCTTTAGCTTTCCCAGAAGATGATGCTTTCGTTTTGTTGACATTATTGGCTAATTCTAAAAGGTTACTATGAGATAATAACGTTTCCGGCTTCACAGTCATATATTTTGGGTCAGTTATATATTGGTCTCTCAAGTTAAAAGCCTCTTTAGTGGCTTCTACGGTGGTATGGATAAATTCGCCTTCATGTTCACCGTTTATATTTAGCTTATCAAGTATTCCAAGTATACTTAAAGACACTAGCCCCTGCGTCGGTGGTGGAAGATTATAAAGTTCACCATATTTGAATTGTAAGCATAGTGGTTCTTTTCGTACAGAAGAGTAATTTGCAAGATCTGATTCTGTCAAAGGCAAGCCAAGGTGTTTAAAATCTTTTACCAATAACTTAGCAACATCACCTCTATAGAAACTGTCTAATCCATTTTCCGCTAACATCCTGAAAGTATTAGCCAAAGTTTTCTGATAGAACAACTCGCCGGTTCTCAATATCTTTCCATATGGAAGAAAGACTCTGTCAAAATTTCCTGAATGCTGTATATTACTATTAACCAAACCAATTGTATCTTTTTCTTGTGATGGTGTCATAGGGAAGCCATGTTCAGCGTAATGGATAGCGTCAGCTAAGAGTGTCGAGATAGATTTGCGTTTATATCCACATTCGCTGACATAGTTCAATGCTTCTTGCCATCCTCCGATTGTTCCAGCAACCGTGTTCGCTGCTTTTGGTCCATGAGAAGGTATCTTATCAAGGCCTTTGTAAAATTCTGGGGTTGTTAAGGTACCAGCTGCACCGCAGGCTTCTATTGCAATTGGATCACCTTCAGGTGGAACTACGAGCCAGAAGCCATCTCCTCCGATGCTGTTCATGTGAGGGTATACTACAGCAATGGTAGCTGCTGCGGCGACGGTAGCTTCCATGGCAGTTCCTCCGTCTCTGAGCACTGATAAAGCGCTTTGAGTTGCAAGGTGATGCGGCGTCACGACCATACCTCGACATGCTCTGTTACTGAAATCCATTGTTTGCTGTACCTATCTGAAACAATAGTTAATCAATCATTCTTTGATTAAATGTTTTATTTAGACACAATATTCATTGGCTATTAGAATGTAATGGATGTATTAACAGTCTTATAACCATTACTATAATAATAAGGGTTTAATTAGAAATAAAACGTTGATAAGTTACAATATTCAGAAGTAATGCCACATAATTTGATCATGGTAGTGTGTTTTTGTGCGGTGTGTTACGGCGTATCATGTGACCGAATAGTAAATTATTAGGTTCCCAATATTGTTCTAATAATGCAATTTTAGTTATAATTGCAGCTAATGTAAGACAAGTGCTCTACCTCGAAACTCATTCTCTATCCCGGATGAAGAAAAGGATCTAGATCATGGACATAGGCTCCTGCAGAAACTCCAATGTCCATGGCATCGACATTTTAAAAAAATATTTATGTGTAGTTAAGTATTTTATATTTAATACAATTTGTTAGTATATTAGCATTTATAGTAGTTATCTTATGTATGTTATGTAACAATATATAATTTAGTACACACTTTTGCTATTATTCACACTCTCCAGTCTCTGGTCTGTTGGAAAAGATTATTTGTATGACTAAGCAGTACCTTTGAACATTATTTAATAACTAATTTTTATACTTTTATTAAAACCTGTGTGTACATTAATGATTAAATACATAAATAAATAAAATATTGAAGGTATCTATCTACTAACAAGCTTAGAGTGATTTAGGAAAAGTTTTGGGTATTAAAATATAAAGTTCCATGAATAGTACTATGAAGGAGCCAGGTCTTGAAAGAGCCACTTAGATTATTTTGGTAATTTATAAACGGATTTGGTTGGTAAT
This sequence comes from Marasmarcha lunaedactyla, assembly GCA_923062675.1. NCBI lineage: Eukaryota > Metazoa > Arthropoda > Insecta > Lepidoptera > Pterophoridae > Marasmarcha > Marasmarcha lunaedactyla. Next base: position 8,446,723 of record OV281344.1, read on the forward strand.
TTTATTTTTAAGTGAGCAACAGTGATTCCCCGCCATCCACAAACATTTGACAGTCCGCCGAAACCAACGGACGCCGGCGCATCGAGTCGAAGTTGTTGGTACTAAATTGGTTAAGTTGGTATTTTGCTTCAGTTAACTTGTTTTTTGGTATTTTATTGAAAAGAAGTGTAGGTAAATGGATTGTAGATTGATTTTTGTGCATATATTTGGCCTTGCAGTTGCGCAAGAAGTGAGCCGCAAAAGTTTTGATATTGTTGTTATTTTAAGGGTTATATTTTTTTTAAGAATAAGTAATGAAAGAGCCGGATGAATGGGCCTTAAAAGAGCTGGCTCTTTCGTTATCGGCTTTTTCATAACCCTAAATATTAATTTTGTAAATAAAATAAAACCATAGTAAATATGCATTTTTGTTTTCATATATTAATAAATGATTTGCTTCAGATATGGCCTCGTGAAAAGGACTGCCATTTTACTTTCAAATGCTGGAGGAAGCTTCCAGTCTTATTTTAATGTGACGTATACGACAGGATTTCATTTGTGAGATTAGTTTTTCGCTAGCAGAAAAGACGGCGTTTGTAAACGTTTTTTGTTAAACTACAACTTGCAAATTACGAGTTATACAAATGAGTAATTAAACATACGTGAAAGTTTCATTTTAAATACCTTACTGAAATTTTTCTATTGTTACTTTTGCAAATTATTTTGACGGTCTAAGTTGGCCAAGGATGTTTATAGATGGTTCCCAATTATTTTAAATAATTTATGAACTATAGGATCGCTAGCGATCCGATGCGGCAACTCTGTCAGCTTTTGGCCACTTTGCCCTCGGTACCACGAAATGTAGGCATTGCGTCCTGTCTTTAATTCTTATTTTAGTTGTTTTTATTATTCCCAATTGTTATATTGTTAAGTAGGTTTGTGGGGCTTCTCACTTAACACGTTTGGACGTGATTTTTTTAGGTAAGTGCACTCTTACAATAAATTTGTAAAACAATATTTAAAGTAAGAATGCTTGTTGAATACACGAAGTAAAAAATTTTGCAAGAAACCATATTCTTCTAGAGATTTTGAATTCCGAAACAAATTCTTCTCTGAATTTGTCAAGAAATTCGTCAATTAAATAAACGGGATTTGTTGTTGACATTCATCACTGATCATCTTTATTGGACCTATGAGCTTAACTACTTAATCCGTTTGGACACAAAAGTGACACGTAGTAACGTAAAATTTATTTACTTACCAACTTAACTACTTAATACGTGTTAACCGCACATCAGCGCATAGTATACATGTCGAAGTGAGAAGGAATGATGTCGCGCCAAACATTAGAGATACTTACTTTTATTAGATTAAGTTTTTATTGTATTTTAAATTAAATCAATAATTAAAAAGTAACATTTTAATGGAAAATACGCTTTCATCTTACCATATATTTGGGTTTGGCAAAAACTTCAAACTTATAAATATGATTAATCCCTACTTTATAAAAATAATAACTAAAACTATGTAGCAAAGCGAAACATGAAACTCGCAAACAAAAACTCATAACTCTTTCTTTATTAAATCTACAGTTTGTAAAACGCTATTAAAAATCCAAAAAGCAAACTAAAGGCAAAACTGCGTTTCCGATAGCTTTTAAACTTTCCCTCATAAATATTTTGATAGTTGCAGCAAGAATTATGCCTTCGGGAGTAATACCCCTATAAAACGGGTAAATTGGGAGTTGTAAACAATCTTGATATTTGCAATAATCGTTACGGTTTTCAGGGTGGCTGTTTGACAGCGGAGAATAGAAATATTATACCATCGTAGTGTTGTACTTTGTAGTCAAAATGATGAATGTCTATAAAATACGCATTGAGAATATTTCTTCGTCAAGTAATGTGTGCATTTAGTGGCATATGAATATTTAAAATAGCTTATATTACCGACTTCTAAGCTTACAAACACGGTAGAAAGAAAAATAAACTAAATAATTTTCCAAGAAATGGTTTCGAAAAGGTCCTATGAATATTCCACCTTTTCTTTCCTTAAAAGGAAATTATAAGCACCTAGGAAATAGTCAGGGTCACTGGGCGGTAATCCCTCTTTTTCGACAGTAAAGTGTCCTGAGATCTTTCTGAGACCCGTAAAAAATGTTTTAGAGCCACTTTCGGCGCGAATAACATATTGCCTTTCGAAGAACCGACATGATATTGAAAATGAAAGTTTCAGGGACCCGTAGGAAAATTTGGAGACTCTTCTGATATTTCTGATATTTGAGAAACATGGTGAAAATAAGTATGTTGTTTCTGTTTAACTTTCCTTTGGCCTCTATCTAGGAGATATCTTATAGTAAGAGGACCAACCCTAGACTAAACGAACATTTTGGTGTTTCGTCGCGTGAATGTTATTTTCACAAGTTGATTAAAAATTTCAACAATGACCAAAACATATCATTGTAATTTTAAAATGTTTTTCATTAGTACCAAATTTTTAATAATTTAGTTCCTCCTAACATGCTATTAGTACAATTTTACAAATAATTACAAGACACCCTTGCTTTGCAAGTAAAATATAATATAAAGACGTCATTGTGAACCACCTAAGCTAATACTTAATCGTCTGATTACAATCTGGCTTTAGTCAATAATACAATAAGTTTGTCTATAAAATTAGCATAAGCAAGTTATTCTGGCTTTTCTTCAAACATAGACTTCAAGGCTTGATACTTGTAAAATATATCTATGAACATCCTCTTTTCAATAAGAAATTAAGAGAATATTTTATGCATATACTTGAATAACATACATTTAAACAGCATTAGCAATGTAGATCGCGTTTCCTAGACTCAATAATATTACTTTAAATCACGCACGACGTAAATGCTGTTTGGTTTGTCGTTTACGGGAAAGCATAGTACAAGGCTTTCATAGTATTTAACTAAAGTTACATAGAAAAACAATTCAGGTTTTCTCAGACTTCCATGACTTTGAGTACCCGACCATGTTTCAACCAATCAAGATACTCGTATATACTTTTTGCAAGGAAACACTCATGAGTCGCGTAGATTATTGTTGTGACTTTTACATATTTCTCAAAAACGACTTATCTTTTAGTAGCAACCGCACTGTATATTATTTACATATTTTTTAATATAACTTAGTGGTCTTTAAATAGTATGGTCATACTATATAACTATTGATTATAGGCAGAAAACGGAAAGGACGGTCTTGCTTCCACGAAGTTTATTTAAAACGGCCAAAGATCTAAATCCGAATTTTAAAAACTAAACAGCAACCAAACAAATCGAAAATTGATAAGTATTATAAATTTTAAGTAAAACCACACTGTATGTAAAATGTATTTCTTAAAAACTGAAACTTGCAAATTATACACTGACAGGCAAAAAGAAACGAGCTGGTCAAGAACCGGCGAAACCCCACGTAATATCCGCCTTCCGCTTGACCCTTTAGCTTTAGCTTCTTCGTATGCATTGAAGGGTTTACGGCGGGAACTCCGACAAGATGGCGGCGTGGCATGGCGCGCGACAGTTTAAAAGTGATGATTTTTTTTGTTTTTAGGAAATGGTACATGGAGTATGGTGGGTTAATATGCTAAAAAGCGATGATGAAGTTGTTTTCAACTTTTTTGTTACCCCTATTTTGAACTTAGGATTTAATCTAATGTCCAATCTATTTTCCTGGGTTCGATCCCGGTAACTGCCAATGTTATTTTGAGTTTTTACAAGTCATGTGCATTAAGCCGAGTGTTAACTGTATTAACTGTGTTAACCTGTAACTACACAAATATGCTTATTCAGTAGATTAAGTACTATGTGGCTAAGGCGATGTGCAGTGAGTTGCGACGCGTACGCGTAGTGAGTACGTACATTCGGCCGGTACGGATAACACCTAAACTTTTTATTAACATGGAGTCTTCAATTCAAGCAACTAGTATTTATATAACCTTATATATATTTAACATACCTAACGGTGAAAGTAAACATTGTGAGGAGCCCACATACCGAAGTTCTAAATTCAAAGATATGTCTGCCAACCGCAAAAGTATGCTTGGTGAACTAAGAACTGCTCAAACCACCCCCTAGTTGCAGTGGGGCTATTAATGCTGTCGTCGAACTGTCTGTATATTGGGGTAGCAGCAGAATGTCTTATTTTTCTGTTAATTTATGAAATTGATGCTATGTTGTTGCATGAATAGGGTTTTTTCAAAGCAAACGAGATTAAATGATAGTAATTGGCATTCGTTACCGTATACGCCATTAATCACAGATTTATTTATGATTGGGCTTTGCAGATTTGATTGTCAATAACAGTAATAACTATTAAATTCAAATAAAATGTCATAAAATCATACCTATATTTTATAAAACCCAGAAGTTCAATACAAAATCGGTGAACACAAAGAAAACAAAGAAACCTACAGCTTTAGATTCTATACTTCAAGAATATCGTTGAATAGAATATTGAAATACGATCTCAAAGTGACTGCGGGCCTTGGAGATATAGAAAGATATATTATTTAAATGAACTACGGCTGGGTATGGTAGTATTCCTAGTAGCGTGATGTAACATAAAACTTTTTATTTGTTCTAAGTTGACGCGTAAATCAATAATTTGCTTTGAAATAATGTAGGTATATGCAGTTTGGCGCGGTACAGTATTTTCTGATTTGACTATATTTTCTTATATATATTAATTTCTATAAAAAAGAGTTTGTATGCTGCTCCGTAATAAATAAAATTAAGTAAATAATGCCAACGAGACGTAATACCTAAGTAGTGGGGATTGATGAATTATAACTTAAGCCCGTAGATACTCTATTAGTGCCGTACTAGAGCCGTAGATACTAGATAGATAACTCGCCAATCATAGAGCGGTTTTTCTAACTGAAGTTCTGTATATGATTCTCATTGACCCGTTTTGCATTTTAATATTAACTAGATTATAAATCTATATAATACTGCACCAGATCTCCTACCTGAAGTCTGTGATTTACGTAGAACCAGATCGATTATTTCTAGAGCAATGTTAAATGCAAATAAATGACATTTCAAGTTAGTAACTCAAATGTTGTAATGTAACGAAATAAAACGTCCTTTTATTATGTCCGCATTGTAGCAGAATTGTAGATGATACTCGTATGTAGAACAAACTTCTCCCGTGAAGTTCTTGCCAGTTCTTCTTAACAGAGATGTATAAATATGTATATTAATCAATAAGTAATATATATCTATATATCCTATTGCACTCCCACACATACACTCACGCACACACAAACACACACACACACACATAATACGCAAACACATAATCGCATTGTTAAATGGGAAGACTGGTCTTCACGACACAGGGAATCCTAGTGTGGAGTCCAGTGACACTGTAAAGACGTTTTAAAATTACCATGTATAAAGTATTGTAACAGTGACTAAATTTAAGCTCTTGTCTATTTGTACTTAAATAAAAATTTCATTTCATTTCATTTCAGAGGTCCGAACTGGTGGTAGAGCCATGCTGTATACCATGTACAACATCAACAAGAAAAAGCAATTGTCTAAAGGATTTATCTATCTTCAGACTGGGTAATTGATACAAATATTATGTAAGAAATGAATTTGGACTGAAGACGGTTTCCAGATCAAGTGGTTCAGTTGTTATGTGAATAGCTTATATATTTAAAACCTATTGTACCTCTCTATTAAACATCTCACATTATATGTGAGATACTTCCAACGAGGACGGTTTCTAATGCAAGATGATAACTGAAGAGACAAATGTAGGTAAATAGAATACTGTCAAGTTTTGTTAATTAATCGTAAATATTTACGTTTACTTATTGCGAATTATAATAGGTTCACCTGCAAGGTATTTTTTTACAAAAAAAGGAGCACGGTATGTTTCACATTGCTATAAGTTTATTAAACATATTCTAAGTTATAAAATAAAACATAAATTATAAATATTTGATTATTTAAGTAAAGTTTATTTGTTTATGCAACTCAACCACCCACCGAGAGGTACTGTTAGTCAGCCAGCCAACCAGGGCAATCTAAGGGCTAAAAGCTAGGGGATGAGGAGCTGAGACTGGCCGCTTACATTGAATGAAAAATGTATTCTACTGATCTAGTGTATATACTCGTATACTATCCCCTTTAGTCGGTTTTACCAAGAAACCTTCGTGCCTCTACTAATTATGAAACACGTACCTATAAACCGGTCTTTACAATTCATTGAAACTTTATGCTTCCTTAGTACAAATACAGAATAAATTTTATATGAAATTTATATTTAACTGAGTCCTGCGCTCTTGATTCGTGGAAAGAGTAGGAAATATTTAACTTGAATAAAGCGATCAATTCCCCAAAGAGTTGAGATTAAAACAGGCACTATGTATTTTCATAGGCATGATATATTGTATTATAAGTCTGGAACTAATGAAAAGATTTTAAAAAACCGATTTCGTTGAAAAGGTACAAGTACATTATCCAAATAGTACATGTTATGTGTAAACACACATTTATACACCCCCGACTGACAGGAAAAGCCTTGCTAAACCCTTGAACGGCTAGAGCGTCGTTCTTCAAAGATTGTGCTTTCAAAAAAAATCTATGACTGACAAATTTCCTTACAATTTTCACCCTTACCGTTAGAGCACATTATTTTACATTTGTTCAGTCGTTTATGAGACGCCAGACCGAGACCCAATAGTAGTTACCAATAAAGACATATCCAAATTCTATCTAGAAACCTGATCCAACAAGGAACTAAACACAAAGCACTCTTTTTAAACACTTAACATTTTTTACGATCTACAATCTCAATAAAATCCCTCGTTACGTCTTTCTTATACAGAGAACATCGGATCACAACTGGAACCCTATCACTAACACCCATAAACTATTTATCTCTCGACGAACAAAAGCAATAAAAACTTAGAACGAGTTTTATTTTCGCTAGTTGAAACCACTTTGTATATTAATGTTGACGCAGTTCTAAAGTTCCAGAACACCTAGAAATAGAACAACTGTTCTAAACAACTGCTTCGTGTCTGCGCTCCTGGTACATACCTAAGCGTGGATACAAAAGTTATAGAAGATCGGAATTACTTTTTCATATACAGGGTGTACAATCCAAATAGGTCAGTATGGAGAAGTCAGAAACTATGAGAGATAGCGAAATCTGTTCGTAGGAACCATGGAGTCGATTTAAGATTTAATAATAATCACATTCAAACTTTTTTCTTAACTCTCATACATAACCGGGAATCGAACCTGGTCAACACTTTTGTAATCGCGTCAAGTATTAGTCCGTAAGTATAAAGACCAAATTTGGCTATGAAATCTTGTGTAAACAAGACTGACAGTAAATTAGACTGAAATGGCCACAATTTCATTAATTTGCAAAATGTCGTGAATAATATGAATCGATCATCAATTATCTGAAGAGACCACTTATGCATATCTTATCTGTATCGATTTTATGCATTACAAATAGTATATACTATTACACAGCCATACACAGCATTAATACTTCGAGGCATTTCTGCAGCACTGGTGCCACGGTGGAACTCGTACTCGTAAATAACGCAATATTTCAATTTTTCCATTTTGTAAACTAAGTGACGCAAATAAAAAACCAAAAGAGGAAAAACAAATGAATTACGGTTTTCGAAACACAAATGCGTGAGTAAATAGCTGTATAAATTTGAAATTGGAATTCTTAACCAAAAAGGAGATAAGACAGATCAATGTGGCCAGTACGACAAAACGACAATTTCATATGTAAGGACCTAATGTATATTTTATCTTCTTACTATCTTCATAGCCGGCAAACGAGCACGCAACCAACCTGATGGTAAGGGGTATTCGCGCTCATGGACATGATTAGTCGTAGGTGTTTATTTATGAACAGTAGGTCATTATGATTATTATCGCGACTAAAGATATACCGTAGACGTCAGTTGAAGCATAACCACGTAAACGTGATTTTTATGGTGGTCAAAATAGGAAGAACTTTAGTAGGGTAAGAATGGGTAATGGCGGTCACCTAAGGGAAATAAATAATAACACAGAAGTTATTAATCATATCTTTATTTAGTTTTTAACTAGTTTAACTTTACTCCGTCTTTCAACAGTATGGCAATAATTGAGATCCGTATCAAGTAATTATTTGGCACAAATTAATATTTAAATAAAAATGGCTTTGACCGGTATTAGAAACATGTGATGATAATTAATACCAATCACCGTGTTTCTAACACCGGTCAACGGCGGTTGACACATAAATCACATATATAGTTCTCAGGAGAATCATATCCGGAGCATTCTTGGTGAGCCCATCGACCACAGAGTACACACCTGTACCACATTTCATAATCTCGCCCGTAATCTTCGCAAATAAGGCATTTATTCAGGTCATCTTCATCAATATCTGTATCATTGTCTTCCCTTAAGTCAATCATATCGATGTCCGAGTTAGAAGTGTCGCTGTTATTCTCTTGGAGAACTTTTTTCATAACTCTTTGTATTTCAGTGGTATTATCTTCTTCTTTTCTCAGAATCTCTCGTTTAGTTTGTATTTTCTTTCTGTTATTTGCACTATTCGTTTTAGTTACAATCTTTTTTGTTTCAGTCTGTCTTTTACCTTTTTTTGTTTTAATATTCGATACATTTTTATTTATTTTTGCCAGTTTTCTATTTTCCTTCTCCATTAAAGCTTCCTTGTGAGGGGTTCCTGTTATAACAATCGCATGTTGTTTTCGAGATTTTCGTCTTTTCTTAGTTTCCATAGATTGTTTTGGAATGGGAATTAATTCTTTGGCAGTAACTATTTCTTTAGAACATGAAGGTGTCGGATTGGTGTAATCAATTACTTGTAATTTGTTTACGTAGCCAGAATGTAAAGCAGGAGGTAAATCTTCGACACAGGATACTATAACTGACGTTGAGCGAATCGCGTTCTTAGTAGGACTATCTGATTGAGCAGGTTGAGTGTCTGCAAAGAGTTCATGCAAAGGAAATTCATTGTTGTTACGATTGTTTGGCCATGGAGTTGGAGAAGCCTTAGACACAACTGAGTTGATGGTATTCGAATTATTTTTAGATTGGTCTGTTGATGGTACGCAATCTTCTGAGTTTAAGAAAATCGGAGAGTTGATGTTAAGGTCTGATCGTGTAGGTTGAGGAATTGATGCTCCAATTAGATCAAGAAGTGATTCTGAAACCGTCGAACAGGACGACGGGCTTGAATCGGGTCTGGTAGCAATTTGGAGGTCTGGTGTTTGATTATCCCTTTGACGCATATCTTCATCGGTAGTATTTAAAAACTCAGCAGCTAAAAAATCTTCATCAGTGAAAACATCCGGATTGTAAGGGTATATTCCAGCAGTAGCAAAACCTGACTCAGCCTTTGGAATAGTAGCTACTTTTTGAAATGCTTTCCTAAAGAGTGAAGCGATGTCAGTTTGAGCGATTTGACATCCTAATCTAGATTTCATAAACAGATTACACTCTTGCTTGTAAGCAGTTTTCAAAGGTCCATAGACCGACACATCCATGGGCTGAATTCGGTGTGAACCATGTGGTGGTAACGACAGCATTACAATATTGTTAGCCTTGCAGAACTCGTAAGCTCCTAGAGAAATATGGCTTGAGTGATTATCTAATATCAGCAGAATAGGCTCATTTTCCGACGGTTTGGTATGTACTGTAAAGTGTTTCAGCCAGTCCACAAATAAATCCTCGTTAATCCAACCGTTTTTTGAATTTCTATAAATGGCACCACGAGGTCCATCTGCTTCTAAAGTTTTTGAATGTCTTTGGCGAGGGTATATTAGCATTGGTGATATGTAGACTCCAGTGGCACTCATTGCGCATACCGCTGTAACGGTTTTACCCCTTTCTACAGTGGTAATGGAGCCCACACGCTTCTGTCCCTTTTCAGCGATAATTCTTCCTGGGTCTTGAACTGAAGAGACTCCTGTCTCATCCACGTTATATATGTTTCTAGTTAAGAACTTGTATTTACCCATCAACCTTTCTAGCAAATTGAAAAATAAGGTAACCTCCTGTTTATTAAAAGCTATGGCTCTATTTATACTTGTACCTTCAGCCTTACGCGAAGATAATTTATTTCTTTTTAGGAATCCATTCAACCAGTCTCTTCCAGCCATTTTGGCATCTTTATTAAAGTTGTGGGTTATACCGTTTTTTTCAGCATATGCATATGCCATCTTCCTAATGTCAACAGGAGTGCAACCATAAAATATTTTAGCTAATAATTTAATTTGATCAGCCATAGCTGTTTCTTGTTCTTTGCCAAATACTGTGTTTCTTCCTAGTCTTGGGGCTTGATTGTTGATGATGTTCTGAGCCTTTCTTGAAGTGTGGAAAAGGGTATGCCCGTATCTTTGGCGGCTTTCCGGATTGGAACACCATTATGTACCAATTGAAATGCGATTTCTAATGAGTTTAGGCTCCATTTAACTTTTACCCGGCCTTTGCTTCTTCTTCCCGACATTCTAAAACAAAAATATAAATACAATAGGTAAGTGTTGTTTAAACTTAAACAATCTGCAAGTATGCAGATCAGTGTTGGTAATACCGGTCATCTTGACTGGCATTACCCGCACTCAAGAACTTTTAAGTAAATTGATAATTTTAAAATCTCGATTAATAATGCGCACAAATAAACATATAGAATGATGTACAGATACATTTGGAACAACATTTCTAAGAAACACTGTATAGAAAATGAGTAAATAATTACTTACCTACTATTTTCGAAATACGATAAATTGTATCAATATGGCGCGAAACAAACTGACGTGCATCTCTCCCCAGCGCGTGATGGGAACTAAACGAGAGTCGCGGGGCAGGTGCGGGTTGACATCGTGCAACGCGTTTCGCGTGTGTGCGTGTTTCTATTATTCGTTGTTAATGAGACAGTATGTTGACCGGTATTGTCGACTGACCGCCATTACCCGATTCTACCCTAACGCCCCAGACAAGATGTTAGCTAAGAAACTCTACAATTGATTTCACGGCTCGCCAGCTTTTTCCCTAATTTTAAATAAAATTTCGGAATTTATCGAATTTTTTCATAACACACGCTCATTTCATCGAACAAAAAAACAACTGGAAAATGACCAGCAACAGTTTTTTTTTAATGTAACCTTTTGCATAGTTTCAAAACATTTACTTATAAACAAATGGACCTCGGGTCTGCCTTAAAAAGCGTCCGGATAATGCAAAAATAGTGTGAATATCATACCAGTCTTGATTTGCTCGGCAGCCCGACAACACGTCCGAAATGACATATTGACGAAATGAAAACTGTCAAAATTTTAAAGAAAAACGTAGTCGAAGCTGCATAAGGTGATTATATTTTCAACTTCCTAGTTGCAGCTACGTACGGTGAAAAATTGTGGCAAGCATTAATCAACTGTAACGTAATGATATATGATTTAAATTTCAAGTGACTTAATTTATGTATAATTCTGTAAATGTGTGAGTTAACTCGATTTTATTAGATTCACAATCCATTTGTTTTTACGCCAATGGTTCAAAATCAACTAGAAACAAACAATACAATCAAAGAGATATACTTACAAAATATTACAAACAAAATACAAAAAACTTTTTCCCGACTTGAAAATTTCGGATGTCTACCAACTAGTGTAGTTTGGTAAGTAAACTAACTAAGGTGATGCTGACGTCCTTGCAATTATATTATCTATTAAAACTATTGTAAAAAGTAACCATATCATATACTGTCATTTTTACTTTTTATTTATTAAATATGACAATGTAGTAACTCACGATGAGCAAACAGACATTTCAATATTTCGCAGTCCGAATGTAACGACAATTAACATGAAGGGATTGCAGTTCCCAATTTTGGGAAAACATTCATGCATTTTATATTATTTGTATTACGCATCTTCAGTATTAACCAGGTGAGTATATTTTTTTTACATGATAACACTGTCAGACTTTTTTAATCATTTTTAGATTGCCTACCCATAGTTTAACGAAGTAGCGGTTAAGTCCATGTCATTTTAATAAGCTTCAATATTATGAATTAACTAAATGAAATAAATGACATTATATCACATATTATTTAAAAAAATATAAAATAATATAGTAAAAGTTGCTATATAGATGAGCCGAACTAAACGGTTCGATAGCTCATTTTTGGTTCGTGTTGCCAAAGAGTGGAACGATTTGCCTGCGTCTGTTTTTCCAGACAAATATAACCCTGGAGCTTTCAAGTGTAGAGTGAATAGGTACCTCTTAGACAGGCGTGTACGATCCTCGTCTTCATCGTCACTTTCCATCAGGTGAGATGGAAGACAAACGCCTGCTAATTATTAATAAAAAAAAAAAAAAAAAAAAAAATAGTATAATATTTGTTTCAAATATTATCAAAAATAGTTTTTTGCTGCAACTCATTTTAAGTGTCCCTACCAACTGATAAATATCGGATATCAATCTGATATTTATCAGTCAAGTTGTTTTATTTGATACAATGAATATACCTACGTCTAATCTTCGAATCTTTACGGTGCCACCTATATAAAAATTCTTGGGATTTAAAACGGATTTAAAGTAAAAACTCCGTTCCATGTCGTGGTCGGGTCGGGAATCACAACACCTCATCAACAGGTAGAGTGATCCAAGAGGAAGGTTTATATGTATAATTTAATATTGTTTTGTGTTAATTTGTTGAAGTGTGACGATAACTGTGGAAGATATCGGAAATGTAGATTGAAAATGTTTCTCTTTTATAGGTCTTCAGAAAAATCTGCAATGGTAAAAGTCTATGTCTTACAAGTAGCTTTCTATGACCATTTTAATGTTTAGAAAATGGTCTCATAAAATAAGGTAATTGGTTACCTATTAAGATGGATACGATATCAATCCTTATCCTATTAAATACGTAATTACCTAAAGTATTTCACACTCATAATAATTGCCCTTCACACCATACACTGTATATTGGGTCCTAATTAAACAGACTTCTTTTTAATAGCTTTATTTGCCACTAAAAATCTACATTGCCATCTAAATTACTAAGTCATCCACAATTCACGAGCGTCTGAACGATACTATCTTCACTAAAAATATGTTGTCGCATAATATTTTTGCTATAAAATTTTGAATTATCATCCGATTTCGATTATCGCGCTTCGCCAGGTGCTACCACACTACGCTCGCTACGCTAAATGCAGCCTAACATTAACCTAACCCAAATTTAACTACTACTCTTTCTATAGAATATTTAGTAGGCGTTGCAAAAAAGACGAATTATTGTATCGTCTATCTCATTTTCCCGTGGCTTAGTTATAAAACTAGAAGTTTGATCACGTGGCCAATAAAGTTGAAATTTGTCGCTTGAATTATAATTTCCTCTTTATCCTCATATCTTAGGAGTTATCGCAAAAATAATCCTATCGCGCAACAAAATTTCATTTCAGATTTCAAAATTGATTTAACTGATTGTTGTGAAAGTCAATAAATTAGTTATTTGCAGCGATTCTTTACGTTTTTTAATAATTGGAGATTATTAAATAAGTACTTTTAAAATAATTTCTCCAATTAGGATAATGAACGATGCATTTAAATATAATCTACATGCTCAACGCAACAATCTGATGAGAAACCACGACGGAAAAGTAATTAAGGCATATGTGCTATGTTAGCCGTGCGAAGCAGGGGCGGGTCGCTAGTTTCAATATAATCTACATGCTCAACGCAACAATCTGATGAGAAACCACGACGGAAAAGTAATTAAGGCATATGTGCTATGTTAGCCGTGCGAAGCAGGGGCGGGTTGCTAGTTTCAATATAATCTACATGCTCAACGCAACAATCTAATGAGAAACCACGACGGAAAAGTAATTAAGGCATATGTGCTATGTTAGCCGTGCGAAGCAGGGGCGGGTCGCTAGTTTCAATATAATCTACATGCTCAACGCAACAATCTGATGAGAGACCAGGACGGAAAAGGATTCATGGCATATATGCTGTGTTAACCGTGCGAAGCCGGAGCGGGTCGCTTGTTGCTTATAAATATTATGTTAACGCGTTTCCTTTCATCCCAGCAGTTGCGTATCTGCCAAGGAATCTGCGTATCTAAATCCTGCGTCACAAGACTCGGCGGCCCCAAACTTAGCTGTAGTTCATATATACGCGAGATACAATACAAACATATAACACACAAACCTTCACATACACCTATTTTCGTGTTAACCTATTAAGAACAATCATTTATCGAAATAAATCTCCAATTTTAATAAAAGAGGTGTTTATCAATACTAGGATTTGAAATTAGAAACTCCGCAGATTTACAACCACTTACACTACGAGGACTTCTGCAAAAGGAAGATGCTTCTTGACCAAGCCAACTGACAACTTCCAAACGTGGCAACATTTTTTTAAAAGGGAAAGCGGCTCTTTATTATTTCTTTCGGTATTTATTGACCCCATCAAATTACAAAAGTATTGAGTTTCACTTCTTTTGTTGCGCTCGTTTCGCTCCTAATCTCTTTTCACAATATCGAGTGTATAAATATTTATTATTGTATAACTGAACAAACAAAAGCAATTCAAACATAAAGTCCACTCGTTTTATAAGGAAAACAATATGAAATATTTCCTTGTAGACAATCAAATACCAACAACCGCAGCGTTTTCAATCTCAGATACAATAACATTCGACGATTGCATTAATCTTTCACAGTTCTGAAAATTCACGGTTAGCCTCGAAATACAACGTCGTGAAACTTTATGGGTGTTTACCATTAGACCACTTCATAGAGGGGTTAATTCATGGATTCTACTAAGGTTCACTTCCAGAAATCTTAGTTACCTCGATTACTTGGACATGGCCGAAATCTATTGTTGCTACAAAACGCAACTTTATAATATCTTTGATGGTGTATCAAAAATGACTGAAGTAACATCCTCCAATTACATTTTCACTTGATCGATAAATGTAAAATATAGGTTACCGCACCGCTCATTTGTCCCGCGGCGCTGACTTCTTTAACAATAAAAAAATGCATTAAAACACGTCGCTGCTGTCGCGATTTCGTGTACACGTCCCAAGTCATATATTTAAAACTCATTTCTATGAATTGTTTTCTGCGGTTCAATCATATTTGAATCAAGCTTACTGGAACTGTTTCTTTTAATTAATAGTAGTAGGTAGCTATGTTCCGATAAGGTATTGTTGTTCTATTATAACTTTTTTTTTAACGGCCGATCCTCCTAGTGCGAAAAGTGTAAAAAAAAATATGGGTAAGTACCTATGCATTTACTAGGCTAAAAATCTTAAATGAAGATTTTTATGATTACAAAAGAAGAAGCAGGGTTGAATCGTCCCAAAGAAAGAATGCCCCAAAATCACAATTTTTGTTTCGTAATAATGACAAAACTTTATTATTTGACAATACGAGATCAACCCAAGCTCGACCAACCCGCAGGACAAACAAAAATCGATTTATTTATACGTTGGCCGACTTCCGTGACAGTTGCTTTATAACTTAACTCGACTCTTATATTACTTTCATGCTGGGAGAAAAGCAAAAACATGTTTTCTTGGAGTTTCCTTTGTTTTGTGCTTCGCTACTTTACTGGTCCCGAAGGAAGTCGGCTGACGTACTGCCTTGGCTTTGAAATCATTTGAGTAAAAGACGAAAACAGTAATGTCAAACTGACAGGTAAGTGTTTTTTTATTGTTTTCAGTTTTTATTAATACTATAACGTTCTCTCTTTCTTCTTCGTGCGACTTGTATGCAGATAATCTTCAAATTTATACACAAGTCAGTTTTGATAACATCAGTGTGGCAATGAACACAATCAATACTGACCTTGAGTTATTGCTTAAATGGAGCAAAGATCATGGTTTAAATATAAATCCTTCAAAAACGAAAGTTATCTTTGTTGGCAGTTCAAAAATTATAAATAAAATCGATTACAACCAACTTGGTCCAATCGTTTTTGATAATTGTATTATTCCATATAGTGCCTGGTTGAAAACTTGGGAATTCTCATGGACTCTACTCTATCATGGAAACCGCAATTGCAGTCTGTCACTAGAAAGGTATCTTCCGCTGCACGTTCTCTCTGAAGGCTTCGAAATTTTCTGCCAATACCTACCAGAATTGCACTCGCACAATCACTTATACTTCCAATACTGGAATATGGCGAGGAGCAACTAAACAAGCTTGAGCGACTTCAAAATCTTTGTGTGAGATTCATATTAGGTTTACGCAAATATGACCACGTATCTGAATTCCGCGCTAAGTTCAAGTGGCTCCCGATGCGTCTCCGAAGAAATACTCATGCACTTCATCTTTTATACGGTATATTGTTCAACCCCTGCCTGCCAACTTATCTTAAAGAACGGTTTACTTTTCGCCACCAACACCATGAACGTAACTTGCGGTCAGCCAGCAACTTCTTGCTGGCAACTCCTCGTCTCGGTACCCACATTTATCAGCAGTCGTTCACGGTGAAAGCAGTTACTCTCTGGAACTCACTGCCCTCTCCTCTTCACCATGTTAAAAGAATAGATTCTTTTAAAAATCAGTTAAAGAACTTTTATCTTTCGCAATGATTTGTACAATCTTTCATGATTTTCCTGAAAATTTATGCATATGTATGCATATCTATGTAAATATTTTATTTTTATGTAAGTATATGATATATGTATGTATTTTATTATTTATGTTTATATATATATATATATATATATATATATATATATACAATTTTATTATTTATTACGTTTTTTTGGTTTATTTTAAAATTGCACTGCCCATCAGTCTGTTATTGTTTAAAATATTTCTCTTGATTTAAGCAGGGTTGCCTGGAAGAGATCGCTTTGTAGTGATAAGGCCGGCCAAATTGCATTTCTATATTTTTTTACATTTTGTATATTTTATTTTTGCTGCTTTTTCTTTTTAT
This sequence comes from Marasmarcha lunaedactyla, assembly GCA_923062675.1. Taxonomy (NCBI): domain Eukaryota; kingdom Metazoa; phylum Arthropoda; class Insecta; order Lepidoptera; family Pterophoridae; genus Marasmarcha; species Marasmarcha lunaedactyla. The sequence goes on from OV281344.1 coordinate 8,463,695, forward strand.
TGGCAATAAAGTGTTTAATATTATTATTATTATTATTAAGTTTAGCTTTTTTTGTAAGGTGTCAATGGTGGATGTTGAGGTGAACTACAACACAAGGACATTATAATTTTTTTAATAAGAGGATTTGAGTTTTAGAAACATGAACAAAGAAACAACAACTTATTGATTTTAAGAAATTTTTTCATGGAAATCTTGTTAAGGACTTGAGATGCGGGCAATAATCTTGCAACTAGTGGCGAGGATTTTTTCATAATGGGCTTTAATCGTAAGTTTACAAAATTAAAATCAACCACGCATATTCGAAATTCTAGATCGTTATAAACAAATCAAGCAACCAAAATACTTGTTCTATTCATTCCGAACGTGACTTACTCGAACATTCCCGCCAAAAATGGATGGCCAATACAAGCAGCCAACACAACAGGAGAATAATGGATGATGCATGACGCGTGGCTATCGTCCGTCTGGCAACACTAGGTAATGGTTTAGAAAATAACTATTGAAGACTTTCCGGCGGGTACGTTCATTTGTTTTATTACCATTAAGGGTAACTGGCGATAATAGGGTTGTTGATATTAAATAATATTGAGATTTTTGGTAAGTTAATAAAGTCTTTATATTTTAAAGATAATGATTTCAGTAGACTAGATGAGATTGCTTGTTAGAGATAACTATACTATTTCCATTTCTTTACTTTCTCGATGACAGCTCCTGTGAAAACTTGTGCTAGCGTTTACATTGTGTATGCATTATTCTATAAAAATATGACGTTTACACATGTACAAAGTTATATCCCAGAGTCGGAGAAACTGATAGGGATGGAGCTATATCGATAAACGTAACACGATAACAGACCCGATATTTTTTTACAAAATGTAAGAAACTAACTATTACCGGATACTTTTGTACAAACTTATTGACTAATATTATATTTCATTACAAGATGTTACACGTATTAATTCTTGATTGATAATGCCAATTTCTTTAAAAATTTCGAAGCTGTTGTAAAATAAGTAGGTATAGGTAGGTAAGGTACTGGACAGGTAATCTTTATTTATTTATTTTAATCAAAATCTGATGAATCGTCTCTGTCACTCGATGAGCTCTCCCCATCATTTATTTTTCTAAGTTCCTGTACTTGTATATTATCGAATGCCACATGAATTTCCCAATCCGACGCTATAATGTTTTGGGTTCTTCTCACAATTTTTTCCCAGTTTTCGGCAGTTACTTCCGCACATGCATTTTTTAATAAATCTAACATCTGGTTTGCCGTAAAAGGGGGATGGGTATTGTTTCGAGCGGCGTGTCTTTTGATTTGTGCCCATATTAGTTCTATAGCATTGTACTGGCAATGATACGGTGGAAGTCGAAAAACCCAATGACCACATTCGGCAGCTATTTCGTCGATAACATAACTTTTAGGGAGGCTTTTTTCGATTTTAAAATATTCACTAATTGTACTTTTAATAAAGCACTATCCACATTTTCGCCATGACATTGGAGTCAGTTAATTATCTCTTGTTTTTTATTGGCCTGCGTCGGCATTTTATCAATTTGTTTGGAGTGATATGTAGCGTTGTCCATAATAATTATGGACGGTTCTTCCAGAGCTTGCACCAAGCTTTTCTTTAAACCATCCTTCGTAAATCTCCGCATTCATTTCTTCATGGTAGTCCACTGTTTTCTTGGATTTAAACGCCAGTAAAGCATCTGACACGAATCCTTTCGAAGACCCTGCATGGTATATGATAAGGCGTTCACCTTTTCCCATTGGCACTGAACTAGTGGAAGCGGCGGTGTCGTCAGTCCAGTTCTTAGATACTGTGTGGTTTGCATTTAACCAAGTCTCGTCAGTGAAAATAACATTTGACCAATCTTATATCTTTTTGGCTTCACTCAAAAATTCGCAGCGAGCCATAGCAACGTCGTGACGCTCCATCAATATTTTACGTTTGTCAGTTTTTTTATAAGAAAATCCAATTTCTTTCAAAACTAAGCTGATTGACGATTTTTGGCCATGGAACAAACCACATTCACGTAAAGAAACAACAAGTTTTTTAAGTGTTGGAATTTCTTTGCGCAAGTAATAGTCATATATATGACGGCGAATAGCATCAGCGTTGAAGTTGTCAACCGATGTCACACGACGTGGTTGGCGTTTTTTCTTCGGCGTATGAAGCTTATTTTCCTGCATGCCGCTTGTACCCTAATCTTCCGTAGTAATTTTTGAAACAATAGGTCCATTATTTTCATACTCTGCTTCAAAGTAATAACCGAACCTTGATCACCAGTTCTCTCGCCTGCCTTTTCAGAACAGATCCTTTCAGCATTTTGATATTTGACAGCTAGGCAGCAATCAACACGGAGGAACACAAAATTCGCCACGTGACGTATGGATAATGTGAAAAAACTCAGCGAACAGAAATTTAGTGACTAGCACGACCGTCTTGTTGCGAGTGACAGATTAAAACAAACACAAAATGGCGGTAGGCCATTGAGTGTATGTGTAACCTTGAAAAAATATATTTGAATGTTTTTGTTTTATTTGTCTTTGTTCAAAATATAATAAATATATGCGATCGATATCATTACTTATTTGGTCACAACACTTTATTATATCAAATTAGAACTGTTATCAAGAAAATCAAGAAATGGAAGTAGTATAATGTGAAAGTTACATTATAAAAAGTCTTTTTTGTATGCAAACTCAAAAAAATCTACATACCTACAATTACATTGACGCATTGACGAAAAACCTATTTGTAATAAAAAATGAGATGCGAGTAGATCTGGCAGGCTAATTTATTTAAGCATATGCATTTACTTATTGCTTTTTGTTGAAAAACATAATACAAACCATTTAAGCTCGACCAACACCACAGCATATAAACTTTGACAGATCTCAAGCGAGACACGTTAAGGGCCAAACCTTAATAATTTCACCCACAAGCACCTCTTAACTCCGGGATTTAAAACAAATACCCCGTACATGGCATGAATAAGAGCATTCCTACACCAAAAATAAAGCCACCGCCACCGGCAATAAAACTCAACGAGACTATTACAAAACAAATTCAAATTTAAAATACCGTCGTATGCAAGTGTGATTTACAATGTAGCTGGCATACCTACGGGCAGGCTGATAAACTGCAAATAAATTTAACATGCAACTTTCTACGCGCGAAATTCGGTTTTGCGCACGTTATTCAGAGTTCAATTTTGAAGTTACTTTCCAAAATGGCCACCCGGAGCACAATAGTGACACGCGTTTGTTTGCCGTCCAGACCGCACGGCGGCGAATTCGTTAACAAACTTATCATTCGAAATGAAATTCCGATACTTGCATACTGCCAGTTTCAGTTGCGCTGAAAAGAGGCTAACATTTCGAAGGTGTTACCTTATTGTAATTAATTAATGTTACAACTTCTGAATCCTACTAGAAACACCACTGTTTCAACTATTCTTTACACGTACTTTATTTAATTAGGCGCAAACTTTTGATGGCACTTGCCAAGGCACTTTAGAACATTTTATTTCAGGCCACTCTGTCAAATTCGAGATATTTTAAAAATATTGAATTCATAGTTCGGCAAAAAGTTTTATTTCTCAGAAAATTGGGGGCTATTGTGTTATTATTTTTTATTTTGATTAAAGATATGTCATTGACAGTTATGGAGACACGTTTTAATGTTTATAAATCACATTTAAACATAAAATTTAAAAATCTATGAGAAATTTTCAAGATTTGTTTACACTAGTGATTGAAAAAATGTTTTATCATTTACTAATGTAAACGAAAAATGCAATGTGTGTATGTAGGGCCGAGCCTATGATTCGTCGGAAGTATATCGCGTGTTATCGACGAGCTTAGAGACGTCGGTTCTCGTACAATACTGCATTGATAGGCCTTCTTACCTGTTTCCTTGTTCTGTGGTAAATACATCTTTCACTTCGGCTTTTAAAAGGTATTAAAAGTAGACCGAGAGGCAAAAACCGCCCGCAGAAAGAAACCGCTCGGCACCGTTTCGACAAAATTGTTAAATAATACATGACGCAGTAGGTATACAAATTGACTACGACATCAACGACACAGACACAAGACACCTAATCGTTGTGAGCTAATTTCATACCGTAGCCAAACTGTATAAACAGTATTTATATATTATTTTTCAGAAACAGAAGCAGACTGTCCTCTGTGTCTCTCCTCTTTGTCATTTTCATAAGCTTTGTGATATAATGTTTCTTTAATAGGCAGAGATTGAGCTTATTTCAGAATTGTATTATAATAACGTATTCCGATAAATGATGTGCTGCTTTTAGCCAGCCTACATTGTGAGAAATTAATGCAAAGAAATATACGATGTGCCCCAGGAATGACTCTCAATCGGTGGTCCAGAAGTAGAACACCCTTTGGAACATCGGAAGCACCCCGTTTTGTTCAGTTGCGAAGTTATGTAGCTTTTTTGTTTTTCAGTGAATTTTAATGTCTTGAGATAATTTTGGCAAAACCTTAATAAATAATTGATATAATAGCTCCTTTTTTATTAATTAGCAAAAGGTTTTAATCTTACAAGCAGAAACACGATCAAATCCAAAAAAATAAAATCACACGTTTCACCATAACAAAATTCACTCAAAAGAATGAAATGAAAAATATCCTGACGTTCTAAAGGCGTTTCAGCAATAATTAGGTTTAGCATATATATTTATAACAATAATTATTTTAAAAACTTTGTAAAGGACATTGGCAGATCGCCATACATGGTTTTAGTTGGAGTTAAAGTGGACCGTTTAGAAGTCAAAAATATCTAAAACTATAGGAGATAAAATACGGATCCATTTAAAAAATATATATATTATGGAGTATGTCTAGGATGAATAATAATTGCATTTTCGTTAGGTACTAATTTTGAGGTTATCATTTCAAATTACCTACATTTACATAGGTAATTACTACTATCACCAACCAACCAGGTTAATAATGACACGGAAATGTTCATCAATATCTTTAACTTAATCTAAAACTAAAGCGCAATCCATCGAAAGTTTTTTATCTCAAACTCGACGGTTAAGGCAAAAGCTATACAGCCAAGGATAAGAACTCCAGTAAGTAATAAATCATTTTCCTATGAGGAATGTAAAAAAATATATTCTTTCATACAAATGAGTCGTTACATTCTGAAGTGACTATAATTTCCTATAATTAAAATCTACTTATATTACAAAATCAAATACTTGTGCTTGGTCAAAATCAATCCTATGTTAAATTACAGGAGCTAAACAAACTGATAAGTCAAATCAAGCTTTATAATTTAACTATTTTTTTGGAGACTCCTACACATGAAGGTAATATTATGGAAATTCACATTAAAAAAAAGAATAAACGAAAGTGCTAGTTGTTTTTTTAAACGCTCACTGTTAACTTAAATAAGGAATCGCCAATATTCTTCATCAGATATTTACCATCAAAATTTTATCAAGTTACCTTAATTGCATCATACCTAAATTACAAACAAATCATTCTTATATTATTAGCATAGATCGTCTTTAGTACGATAGATTTTACGATACAACTACAAACACATATTATTTTTGCAGGTTTTTTGTTTTGTCTATTCTCAAAAAGTTAAATTGCCTCTCATTAAGACCATCTTTTCCGAATAAGATATATTCATGCTGTCTCCAAGCCTGACTCTGAAGATTCAATTCAAATTGGATCTCAAAGGGATCGCAGTGGAAAATATTAATTGTTGCGTTAGTGACAGAATGTAACGTTTATTAATATGTTAAGGTAGGTAACGTTTATTAATGTTATAAACGTTATTACCTATTTATTATCAATATAATAAACGTTACCATTTTATTTTATGTGGCGGTCGTGTTTCCAACGATCACAATGATTTTCAGATTACATCGGCTACAGAAAGTTTCAGATTTCATCGGCTTCATGGGCTACAAAGTCTTGGTCGTTTATTTATAAGAAAATTGAAATATTGTTCTCATTTTGTTACTGCTAATTTCAATAATGTCACGCAGAGCTTAACAACAATTCAAAAGTATAAGAATCCTACAAACTTTCAAACATTTACATATCTTAAAAATAAGTTTTATTAAACACAAATTTCATTAAAGATCAAAATCTTTTTTGTAAAAGTGAAAATAATTACTGTCATGTCGGCACCTGGGTAGTGTGCAGTATTGGTAGCAGAGTTTCTTTGTCAAGGTCTCGCCTGGGGCGGTCTGCCTGTCTTGGCTGCCACAATAATCACGTTTCCGAGGCTATGTTCCGGTCCAAGAGAAGGAACAGTAAGTGCAATTACTGGAACAAAGGCAACACAATCCTACGGTCGGCGACACATCGTCAGTGTGACACAGACCTACGGTTAATAATATCCATGCGCGCGGAAGTCACTTACCATAAGGTGGTAAAAAGAACTGCAGTATTCAAGACACACTATAATTTAGGTACCTAATCTAACAACTCCTGATAGAGACAGGATTACAACGCTACACACTTATTAGGATCAGCACATTAGTTAGTTAGGTTAGTAGTTATTAGTCCATACGGGCATATTTACTGCCAAAACCCGACTGACATAAGCCGGCTTTCTTCCTGAATATTTATCTAACATACGTTATTTGGGTTAAATTTGCCTCCCGGCAGTGCCGATTAATGCCGGCTCAAAGAAGTGGGTACTCAGCACCTACCTAGGTAAGTGGTACCAGTATAAGAAATTTTCTATCAAAGTTAAATGGCTTCAGTTTAATTTCAGTTTGATCCCTATTCGCCCCTGCATCACCACCATCACCCCTTGATGGCACCAAGGGGTCTGGTAAATCGGGGTGAATAGAGACGAAATTGAAACCCAAAGTTTAACAACGTTTCAAGAAAAAATTCAGTATAAAGTTAATACATCCTACGCCGCACTATCCGAACATTAAAATCGTACCATAAAAAAATTATAAACTTGAAATTTCGTTCTTAAATTTGGTAAAATCCCTACATGGCATACCCTGGCAGATTGAATACGTCTAGGTACACTCCTATGTTTCAACTAGGTATACTATAATCCTCTACATACTTTTTTTAATGTTCTGGATTTCTGATCTCTTCATAATTCTAGTTCATTGGCGTTGTAGTACCAATTTCAGTACGTTAACTATGTGTACTGTTTTCTTACGATAACAAAAAATGCTTTATTTCAATTGTATGTACTTCCGTACTACAGCTACTGTAAATCATTATGGTCAGATAATATGCGCAAAATATCAAAGTTTAATAAAAACATTTATTTTATTTATATAGATTTTTTACCGAGTAACGTTAGTTAAACACAATACATCCAATCACATTTTATATGAGAACCCTTTCTCCATATGTGCGTTGTACCTTTATCTTTTGCCAGTTAAAACCGTTTTTTAACCCCTGACTCAAAAAGAGGTTGCTACAAGCATGACGTGTCTGTTTGTGTGTCTGTCTATAGCACCGTAGCTCCAAACGGGTGAACCGATTTTCATGCTTTTTTTCTTTTGAGTTAAATGAATCGTGAGTGTTCGAAGAAAATATAATATCGCAAGTCGGGGTGTTTTTTATTTGTGCTTACAAATGACTTGTTGCACAATACGCTTTGCTGGCGGTTTAGATACTTTTACAACTCGGACTTTTGGAACGTTAATTTATTTTGGTACTCTGAAGTTCGTCCTGTTCTATAAATTGAAGTTATTTTTTTACGATAGAGATATAAATAGTAATATAGTAAATAGTTCATTCCAGGCCCTCAATAAGCTTTTGATTTCAATGCTTTACGCAAAAAATGACTATACCTTAATTTTTATAACATTTTATAAGTCTTTTATATATTTATATATAAAAGCAAATTAAAGAATATGTAACTGCGTGCATCTTTACCGATACAGACAAGGTTCTCGAACTATAGGTTAATCGTTATGCAAAAAGAAATACTTGAGGTAATCTTCATGATTTAAAATAGATGACATAGATATTCAGTTGAATTAATTACTTTAAAAAATGTCGAAATCACAACATATTAAATAATATCACTAAAAATATATTTATGTCAGCTTTATAATCAAATATTTTATTTTTGTGCTTTTTATTTGCTTGGGTTTATGTGCGATATAATTTTCTTTGATCGGCAACCCTCACTAACAAAAAACCTTCGCTCTGTTTTTGTGCAACAAGTGAATGCAGCCTGCATACTAATGAGATAGCAAACTAACACAATAAATAATTAATTAGTAGAAAATTTTTTATTTTTCCTTTTTTCCCTATTAAGTTATGTAACAAATATTTTTAGATTAAAGAATTTTTGGTTTACTCTAAAGATGGCCATTTTAACACTAAAAATAAAAAAAACTAATTAATATTTAGCTCATGTGATTATAAAATATGGTAGGTACTAACTTTATTGATTATTATAATAAAAATAAGTATAACTGTATATTTTACTGAAACATAAGAGACCGACGGCACAAACATTTTGAACTTAACCCTGTTAGAGCTGTTTTCGGTAAATTGTATACTTTACCATATACATTTCCAATACTAAGTATGTTGTTACCGTTTTATGGTTACCTTTTTAACTTTTTTTACGGGCTTTTGTTAAACATGCCAGCCCCATGAGACTTAACCTAAATGTTATAAGTATATTATAAGTACTTAAGTTAAACACAAATATAATATTTCAAATACCTTTACAGGCTCTGTTTTACCACGTTTGGTAAAGAATTGTCTGTGGATACGGGTGGCTTTTATTTATAATGTCACCTTTAAACCTTTCGTCCCTATTCACCCCTGCTGCGGTTTGCTTCTATCTTCCCTTCCCTTTCCTTACCTACTATAATTCCCGCTTATTTTGCCCTAAAAAATATCTGGTATAAAAAATATCTTCTATCTTCCCTTCCCTTCCCTTACCTACTATAATTCCCGCTTATTTTGCCCTAAAAAATATCTGGTAATACCATGACAACAAAAATTGCTAAGTGTACAGAGAAAATAAAGAATGATTACTTAACTTATGTAAATATCTGTGCATAAAAACATAAATAGATTACCAAAATATTTGTTTAACCTTATTTAAATAAACTTTAAATGCAAACTTTGTGTTTCTTACGGCGATCACTTTTTCAATGTGATATTTAGCAACTTGATACTAAACTTAAGATTTTATATAGGCGTTATTTTGTAAACTAAATATCGCATGTTTAATTAAAACAACTAGCCTTGTGTATAAAATCATATCAATATTAGAAATATATTTATTTATTCAAAGAATATCTGCACATAAAAAATACAAATAATTTTAAAGCTAAAAAATTAAGCTAAGTATAACTTAAAACAAAATAATAGAGTAGGTACATTATGCACAGAGAATGTGAAAGGGCACTGACTCGGCCTACATGTTGCGGGGATCGCAACGCTGATTTTCCATCAGAGCACCCGACGCCACGTGCCGCGAATCGCACATCGATCATCGCACTAGGCCAAAATGTATAGTGTAAAAGTATGTGTTTTATGATTATTTTGCTAAATTTAAATACATAGATAATACATAAATAGTAGTTAAGGAAGAAAGGAAAGGGAAATGAGGATATATAATTATATAATATAAATAAAAGTGAAAACAAAAAATAGTACCTATAAGATAGGTAGTTTTTGTACGTATTTTTAATGTGACTTCTGTTTGTTATGTTTCTTTTCAGTGGCGGTATATTGTTGCAGCACTTGGTGGCATTGTACGGAAAACTACCTCGGAGGGCTACACTTTTATGAGGATGAGGAAGTAGCGGTTTTGTGCAGGTTCTCATACTATTTTCTTGTTTGTCGTCCCTTAGCCATCTCAATTTATTAAACAAGTATATAAGTTCTTTTGTGCGGACTAAGTCAAACAGGAGAGTAGCGAGCTATAGAGATCATATCTATAGCTGTTTTTTAATAAATTGCAACTATTAATAAATGGAGTAACGTGAGAACGTGGTGAGATATTTAGGAAGAACCGAGCACAGGCGTTTTGAACACGTTGCAAGAGTTTCATAAGTTTTTTGTGTAGTCTAGGCCCAAAAACGATAGCTCCATAGTTTAATTTGGATAAAATGAGTAACTCACACAACATAACCCTAATTTTAACACTAATGAAGTTCCTTATCTTGTACAGCATTTTAAGTTTCAAAAATTCAGTATCAAAGTTCATTTTCGGTTTCGTCAATATTCACCCCGTTTAGAATACGTTTCCACTGAAACGGAGCCGGGCGGAGCGGACTGTGAACTGACCAACCACGGTGCTCGATATCTCCACTCCGCATTATCGGAAACAGTGTTTTATTTGATCGGAGCCGAGCGGAGCTGAGCGGACTTTCAAATAAAATATATGAACACGTAGCCCCGAGCCGCACAGAAGTTAGTCGAGTGGAGGGCAGTGGGGCGATGCGGCGCGGTGCGGCACAGTGGCAGAGCGTAAGGGTGTTACCACACCAATCGATCGAAGTCGATCGACGTCGATCTTCAATCGATGGTAGAACGAAACGGGCAACGTCGATCGATTGGTGTGGTAACACCCTAAGACTTGTCAGTACGGGGCTAGATTTTTTTTATAATTTACGGTAATAAGCCTATCTTATTTAATATTTCTTTTTCTTTTTTAATAATAGTGATGAAATCGTGAATTTCAATGAAGATGATGACGGTGAAATTCAATAGTATAGTGATAGCATGATTTTATAATCAGGAAATGGACTTCTTGGAATGAAATGAATAGCACACAATACAATATCATCTTAACTTTTTGAACTTAATCCGCTCAGCTCAGCACCGCTCCGCTTCAGTGGAAACACCATTTTTCACCGCTCTTCTCCGCTCCGCTTCCTTTACGGTACTTAGCGCCCCTTAGAGATTTATAAACCAACGCCGTCTAGTATATGAACCGTAAAAAAAATCGTAAGCCGTTATGAGTCTGCCATAACCGTCATAAAAGTACACACTAGTCGTAATTGAAATAGTAAAAGTTTCTATTATCAAGCAATAGGTGTCGCTGTTTGCAAACTAATACCATAGATTAATTTAGTTTGAAAATATAATTGTACAATAAAAAAGAGAATTAAAAAAATTTGGAAGTTACTAAATATGTGTATTATTTAAATTAGTTGTGTCTACTTTTGACTGTACTACAACAAAATTATATCCGCCGGTACCGGCTCTACGGTAGTTAGTTAAAATGTGCGATGCGGGCGGTTGACAAAGACAGACAACAGGCCGACCGGACGATCAGCAAAGTTGAAGCAGACACCGCAGACAGAAAGAGACGAGCGAGATCATGTGGGTAGTTCGTGATTAGAAACTAAAAGTACCTAGATTCTATTATTCTTGCGATAAGTGAAGTGACGTACAATATTATCTCGGACAACTAAACTGTAAACAGTTTCTGACGAGTGAAACTTTACTGAGTTATTCCCAAAAAACCTAATCGATACACTACAAAAAAAACTCTGTAATGTACAAATTGTTGTTAGATTCTTTAATTACTCAGGCCAGCTGTCAAGAGGTAAGTACGACTTATTTCATTTTTAACGATAATTAAAAGACGATCGGGATATAAATCTTGTCACTATGCGCAAAGTTTTTTTTACATATTTTGCCCTTGAAATGCCCGCCCCTGAACTGCGATATGTATATTCTTATCCTAAACAAGTTTTCTATTAGGTTCTTTTCTTACTCTGTTACAATATGTGCCACAATAGGTAGAACATCTTACGAATTAGGTACAATAAGTTTAATGGAAGTCAACATAACCTAACATACGTAACCTTTTTGACCTGATAATAGAAATAAACAAGATAACTATGGTCAGAAATATTTAAAAAAATTGTTACTTAAATAAAACAATTATAACTTACCTTACGCACGAAATTCTAGCTTGATTCTGTCACAAGTGCATTTCTACATTTAGTTTAATTCACTGCAAAGCAGCAGCAATTTAAATTCAAGAAAGCCTCCTATCAGCCTTTAGTTGTTTACATATGATAACCAGTTCTTATCTGTTACATCACTCACATTATAATTATCAGTTCAGTATAATTTGTGTCTTCTCCGCAATATGACTAGCTTACGGGTAAATAACTTTCTGATAATTATGTTAAGTAAATAGTTCTGCATAACTTTAATTCTTAAAAACTGTGTGAAATGTGGAGTTTTCATAAAGTGTTAAGTACTGGTTATAAATTAAGGATTCAATGGCTTGAAGTGTTATTATGAAGTTAAATTCCTATTTTAAGACTTTACAAGCAATTGAGCTTTCATTATTCAAACAATAAATAGATATATTATGACTTTTTAAATTTAGTACTGACTCGTATTGTTAATAATCTGTACAAATTGATATTTATTCAGTTCCAGATTTAGTTGTAATAACCATGCTGTTTTTAACTTAGGTCCATGATATATAAGGGTGTGTTAAAATTCACAAAAAAAACTTTTTATGCATAAATGTGGCAAAAGCTTTCAGACCATGATTCTTAAAATATACTGCAGATAACATACTAAAACATTTTCTGTGTAAAGAAATGGTTAAGAAATATTAAATTCATGTGCTCACATTAAAAGTCTTAAAAAGACATGTTTTGTACATGATTATTAGTTAATTGAATCTCAGAATAATAATAATAAGATTAGTAAATTGAACATTGTTGTGTTGTAGGACCAACTTTTTAAAATCTCATCTGTTTAACAAACTACATTTACTGGACTGAATACTCTGAAACCACAGCAAATAATAGGTATTTTAGAAGTTCTTAACTCAAAGATATCAAATATTTCCATAGTTGTATCAGATAAAAAGTTATCATGCACAGTTGTATGATCCAAAGTTATCAGCTTTTTAATATTTATAAAATACTGTATTTTGTGCTATGTCATAATATATATATTTAGCATATTCTATCATAATGTTTATGTATAAAAAAATTATAAAGTGAAAATCTTGTGTCCATTTATATAATTGCATCTTGACCTAAATAAAGATTGATAACTTACTGTCATACCTAAAATCAATTAGTGCATTATATGTTGAGGAGTTAGTACTAAATGATTTTCTGCATAACTTGATGTGACAGAAATTAACCAAAGGGTCTTAACCAATTTCTATGTAAAATAATGTTGTTACATTGTAAACTTAATAGTATATTATTTCCATAATATATGGTCTTCAGTAATGTGTTTAAAAGTGTCCTCATTAAAAACATAAGTCAATACTTTTTATGAGTACACATGTCCATCAGGTCCATACTATAGCTTAGGTCAATAGTATACTATCCAAATTTTTAGAGATACCAAGAAAGAACAGAAACTTTAAAAAATCATAACTTTATAGCTATCTATATAAAGCAACAGTTACTAACACAAAAAACTTGTTCTTTTTCAGGGGGCCGCTGTTATAAAGCGAGCAGAAACTGAAAATTTAAATGATATATTCTTAAATTTTGCTACAGTTGAGAAGAACGGTGAAAAGTTTATTACAAGTGAAGATTTTGTACGGAAATTTTTAGGATTATTTGATGAAGGTCTGTATTACATTGATATTTAAAGTTTTGATAAGAGGCTGTGGTACACTCAGAAGAAGTGTCTGTATATTGAGCTTACAATTTAGGATAACAGGAAGAAATTAATTCCGAGTTGGACACACTTGATAAATCTAAATGACCAAACATTAATTAAGTTATATTCTTTAAGTTTCTAGTGATTTCACAGATATTTCAATTCTAATGATACTAACTGGGCATAACAATGGCTGTTCATAAAATTAGGCCAATGATATAATGAGTATAACAAATGATTCATAAAATAATAAGTTTTATAAGTTAGAAAATGTTCTGGTCTTTTATGGGAAATCTATTAATAAATATGGTATATTTAATAACAAAGTAATATCTCCATAGAGTTTGAATTCATGCTGAGGTAATAAGAAAGGGAAAGTGTAATAAGAATGATATTTAAACAGTAATGTTATATTTATCATTCACAAATATTTTCTTTTCAAATTTTCTAGATGATTTCAATAAGGAATCAGTGGAACTTATCGCTGGGATTGTTGACACAAACAAAGATGGTCTCATCTCCTTCTCCGAGTTCCAGAAGTTTGAGGGCCTGCTCTGTGTACCGGATGCTCTATACAAAACTGCTTTCCAACTATTTGATACAAATGGCAATGGACTTGTTACTTTTAGTAAGTGATACCTAAGTCAGAATGGTCAGTAAAAGGTTATAATTAAATTAGGATACAGACAAACTCTATCACAATTGGTTTGTAATTATAACTATATTACCCAAACATTTTCTTTCCTTTCTTTTTTATTTATACTATATTAGATGTTATATGTTTAAATTTTTGGATATCTTTTCCTTATAATTTTTGATTGACAAAGATGGAAATCTGTTCTGCCTTTAATCTTTATCTTGATTAATTACTACAATAGTTGAAGAACGAAACAGTAATATTAAGTAGAATATAAGTGGTGCAGTCATGGTTTAGTCTGAAAAAGTTGTCCACAACACTTTTTTATCTTTATCTGTATAGTAGCTAAAATAAATGATGTTAAAACATTTAAAAATAAATTTGTATTCATAAATTTGTAAAATAGACAACTGAATTAATCTCTTAACATGGTACTTTACAATTTCCAGATGAATTTGCTGAGGTTATGCAGAAGACCACGCTGCACCAGAAACATCCCTTGAACATAGATAGTCCCTTTGTTAACCTTTACTTTGGAAAAGACAAGAAACGACTTGTTTCATACAGCGAGTTCAGTCAATTCCTTCATGATTTTCATGAGGAGTATGGCATTGAAGCGTTCAAAAAATGTGATAGAGATGGAACAGGATTTATTAGCAGAGATGCTTTTAAGGATATTATGCTATCAGTGAAAAAGCATTTGTTAACACAAGAGGTTCAGACTAAAGTTTTAAGTGTAAGTATAATCATAGAATCAGGTGTTGGTATGCGAATGTTAATTGTATAAAATAAATTTGCTATTGCTGTGTGTGCTCAATATTATATTTATTTAATAATTTTGTTATCTAACTAAGGCCGAATTTCATCAAGCTAGAATAAGACGAAATTCTAAGGATAAATCAATATTCTAGGAATAAAAATACTATGCCTGGTATAATAGTTATACCGCCGATTTTGGTGGTATAAAAATATATTTTTGTAATACATGTAGTATAGTTAGTTAGTTAAGTGAAAAATGGCAATCGACCGTCGATCTGGTGCGGCGGGCTATTTCGGCCAGTATCGCGTATTGGTGGATATGTTGCTTTTTTTTGTGCCTATTTTTAAATTATTTGATTTTCGCTATTTTGGCGCTATTGGCAGATGCAGATACTCTCGAACTGATATTGACAAATCATATTACGGAATGGTACTTCCCCAGTGTTCACAGATATTTGGGCCTGGCATAGCAGAGCCGCAATTTAGCATATATGAAACAAACAAATAAACAAAAATATCGGTTTTAGGCGCAACCAACCAGAAAAAAAAGTCAGTAAAACATATATTGATAAACCCAAATCATAAAGAACGAAAATATAAAGGATAAAGCTGAAAAGTGATTTTATTTAGTAAAACCTATGTTTAATGCTCACAAATTAAAACTCTATACTTTATAATCAAATCTTTTTCCAGTTAATCTTTCGAGACCACTTTAAAAGTATGCATTTGTTTTTTTAATAGACTATTTGAACAGAATATGTGACAGTAAAGATACAGCGTTAAGATATCGATCATTTTAGTTCTTAAAAAAAATCTAATTAGCCTTCCAGTTGAATGAAGCTCAAAATAATTTTATAATCTGACAAAGGCGACATATTACGAAAATTGTTTTATAATTCATCACTCAAACTAAAAATATTTTTGCTAAGTCGTTTCTAACGTCATTTTTAATTATTTCAGCATTCATATTATAATAATTTATTTCTATAAAATCATATATAAAATTTTAATAAATTTTCAAAATTTATTATTGTTATTTATGTGTATTTCAAACAATTCAGTTTTCAAAAATCCTGAAATCTGTACTAATTATTAAGCTATATTAAGCTAATGAACATAAACATGAGTAAGACTGGCCCAAAACCGAGTGTCTCCTCTGAAACATGACAACGCAAATTTCATTTTTATGACAAAATGCATTCATAACTTCTTGAGAATCCTCGCTAAGCGTTTCAAATTGAAACAAAAAAATAGCTGTCATTTGTACGATAAGGTCTGTAGTGTTCCTAGAATATAATACAGATCAACGATTTTGGCACAAAATTTACGTAAATAATGGGATACATTTTCGGTGTCTATTGAAAAAGGTTACTTCATAACTTGTCGAATAACATTGTAATTTATTACTTTCATTGAAGATTATGGGATAGTTATCCCTTTGTTGGGATAAAGGTATACTAAGTATCCTTATCCCGGGAGGGTGAAATCCGGCCTAAGGAATGATGAAGCAAATACATTTTTATGTCAGATGTGAATGATGCATTCTTCATCATTTCACTTTGAACATGCTAATATCAGATCTGGCACTTATGTTACTGTTTTTTTTTCTTTGGTTACTTGCTGAACTTTATTTCTTCTTATAAGCATACTACCAACTTCACAAGGTTTCAATTTCAAAGCTCCAAGTTCATAGTAATTTTTGGATAAAATATAGTGTTTAATTGTGCAAGTCGCAATTTTTTAAACACTGAAAACCCTAATCATATATATGTTATGAGTTTACTCACAAAAATTCATAAGTTGATTGATAAATACCTTCATTTCCAGGCTTCCGGCTTCCCAGAAGGAGAAAAGAAAATCAGCTTCCCTTATTATATGGCATTTAATACACTCTTAAACAACATGGCACTTATTACTAAAGTGTACTTAAACGCTACAAACGGTAACCGTAATCTCGAGATAACTAAGGAGGAGTTTCTTCGGTCAGCGCAGGTCATGAGTCAAGTCACACCATTGGAAGTTGATATCTTGTTCAAGTTGTGTGACATGATACATCAGACTAACGGGTAAGTGTCTTTATATTGCTAGTTTGTATAAATAAGGTAATGATTGATTGTGTAATTGAGTGATTTTCACACAGATGTTTTAAAAAGTATTGTTACGGTCAAAGGTAGACATTGTTTATTGTAATATTTTGAATATAATTTATGACTATTAAACAAGGGCTGAAAATGAACTACTTATTTGCTAAAACATATAAAATAATTAACTTTAAAGCTTTTTCAAATTAACCTCGTAATTCTGAATTTTCTCATATACGAGTAAAATGGACTCAATATTGTAACAGTTCAAGAACACATACACTTGCATAAATAGTTATGAATACATCGTCGCCCGATTGAAGAATTTAAGAGCCACTATTACCCGCCATATCGTTCAATGATCATTGTTCGACATTTGCTTAGTGGCGATTAAGCATCGCATTCCTCACAAACTTGTCGATATCCTGCGGTTTGAATGAACAAAATAAGCATGGTGCGGCTAAGCGTCGATGGATACGTAAAAATTCAAAAATCTTCTACTTTCTACAAAAATTACGTTTTTATTACACTTTCCTTCTTCTTCATAGTCTAAAAATGAGGAATTGAAACAAAATTGTTAAATTTTTGAAATATTTGGTTTAATTTTAACTAAATATTCAAACGTGCCAATGTAGCGGTGAAAAATTGAACTTTTTTATTTATATGCCCAGCATTTAGCTGGGAATATCGACGAATAGGTTGCATTCATCGATCCTCCGTTTATCCGCCCGTTTAGTATATTATTAAAAAAACAAATAAAAAAGGATTCAAATTGTTTAATATGAGAAAATCAACTGTGAAGTATTTTCTTGTTCATCATAGATAGGAACTTAAAAACCATGTCCTATTCATTTTCGCTACAAAAGATTAACCTAAATGATTGTATCTGATATCTTCATAAGTAAACTAACCAAATTGAAACAGTGATAACAAATTTTGATTGATTTTATAGCCAATATGTGATAAGTTTTTGATATAAACCGAATTCATATAACTTTTTTCCAAAAAAAAATTTTGCACCCTACCTAAGAATATGGAAATGAAATCAGAATTTTTACTTTATAATATAAAAAAATCTTCAGACAAACACACCAACTGTTTGTCCCCAAAGTAAGCAGAGATTGTTTTATGAATGACTTCATACAGTGAACTAGTGGGAACACCAGAATAAGCATACATATATAAATTTAAACAACCAGAACCGGAGAACATCTGTGTTCATCATACAAATGAGTGCCCTGATCAGTTAATGCAAGTTTACTTGTGATTGTTAACTAAATACAAAGGAAGAGTTCCCACTTCCTATAAATAACCACATTGTGTTACGTACTTAATTTAACATTATAAAAGTATCTGACACAACTTAAAGTTTTTTTTTATTGAAAAAGGATTAGACGTTTGTCTTCTATCTCACCTGATGGAAAGTGACGATGAAGATATTATATATATTCATTCGTCGCTTGAAAGAACTAGCACTATAGTTTTCAGGATAAACAGACGCAGGCAGTTCATTACCGTACCTTGGCGACCCGCACCTAAGAGGAACTATTTATGATTTTAAATGATAACGGTGACGTACGTTCTTTATTTGGAGATTTCGAAACTCAGAGTTAGAATTTAATTTTTGTTGAAATTATAGTTAGATTGATTTAAGTCCAATTATTTGCCAAAGAAAGAGTTATACAGGGTGATCATTGACGTGCAAAATAATTTTTTTAGGTGCCTCGTATTGAGAGGTATCTGATCACCTCTATGTATGTTATACGATATTTCATAGTTTTCGAGTTTTTTATGAATTTTTGCAAAATTGCGACCGAAACAGTTTCAAAAATTTCTAAAAAAAAGTAGAAGGTTTCTTCGGATTTCTATTTTAGCGAAAAATTTTTTTAGGTGTCTACACGAAGCACCTTTAAAAAATTTTTGGACGTCACTTTTCTGGCCACCCTGTATTTCTAGATTATAACTAAGGCTATTACAAGCTGTAAGGCTGATTCCAAAATAAACTTATTAATGGTTGGTTTCAATTTTATCATAATGAAATGGGCAGGACAGTTGGCTTTCCCGAGTAGTCGATACATCTCTAATAATAATCAACTATCTAATATTAACATGAACATTAATGATTAAATTATCACCTAGAAATAATGATGTCATGAGTACTACCAGAGACTAGTAAATAACTATAGACTGGCCATCTCCATACAAAAAATCGTGACTCGGAAAAAGCTCAAAATCCAAGCTATCACTAGATGTCACTCTCAAATAGCTTGGACCGACCTTGTCGTCTTTAATTTTTATATGAATTATTGACATGAAACGTAATGCAAAATATTTGTATTAATACGGACTAAAACTGCTAGATGGCGTTGTCAAGTAACCTGAAACCTTAGCAAGTAGGATTTATTCTTTTCCTGAAATTGGAAAATGTACTCATTTTATAATTTACATAACATTGATTTTGATAATTTTACTCAATATAAATAGTAATTTATTCTTACTTTATAGATAATAAAATAACATTAACAAAGGACCATAAACATACTGGTAAAGGTTTATTTTATTCAGAGACGCCTGGGCACTACCATCCTAATTTTAATTGCCATAATAACCTATTTTTAAAAGCTTTTATTATCACAGTTGTGATAAACGCACATGTTATACGACATATGTAGCAGCCAAAACGTAAGCTTAATCAAGGTCTATAAAATTTGCAAGAGTCACAGCGAGTAGAAATATTGTGAATTCAATGAAATGCAGGGAAAAATTGCAGGCAACAACAACAAACGGCAAAGAATTCAAATTGTCAAACAAATAAAATGTTGCCATAAAAAGAACAAAAAAAGTTGATGGATAAAGAACAGTTTTTTTAATAAGTGTCTAAAAAAATATTTACAAAGTATTTCAAAATTTTTATACATCCAGCAAGAAAATATTTTTTTAACTACTGCAAAATAGTTATGAGTTATATGCATTATAAATAAAAATGATGCACATATTAAGACATAATTTTTATCGATATCAAGAAATAAAGTAAAATTTAAAGACCTTTTTTTAAAGATTTATTAAATGCACTGAATTTTGTTTTATTATGTTAAGGCAAATAGGAAGATGTAGATGAATGCTATATTTTTGTGGGAAAAATTATATACTGGCAATACAGTAACCTCGTAACACTACAATATCTATCCGGGGTGGTAAAAGTTCTGTTACTGAATTATAAGAGCGGCAACATAGCATCCAATAATATAATGCACTAGCTGACAACGTCTGTTGTCGTCTGATACCTACTGATCTACTGATAGACACTTGCAATGAAATATCAAATGATTTTGTAAATAGCGCCATCTTCAGATTTTTTACGTATTATTTTGACTAAATTCAAATAAATTGTAAATCTAATACTAACGCCATCTCTCTATCTGAAACACAACTATTTTTCAAATCACAAAATTTTGTTAGACCTGGTTAGTCTATAGTTATTTACTAGTCTCTGGTACTACTAACAGATTTTTCACCGTTCACCGATTTTGGTAATGGTCAAAAAAGCTCATTGTCTGTTAATATGTAACACTCCTATAGACCTCTACTAGACTAAATCTACACATTTGCACTGACCATAACATATTGCGTCTAAAATTTATTATACTTCCTTTTTCTTACGTCCATTTTCAGAAAAATCATATACCGCGACTTAATGTCAATAACACCAGAACAATACTTCAAAAAAGTCACTCGAATTGCAGAAATTAAAGCCGTCTCCGTAAGTATCGCTGACTCTTTTACACGCACACTAATTTCGTTACATCCTTCTCGCTCTCACTTTGCAAACTTCAATCCGGGGCCAATCGAAGTATGTTCGTTTCAACTTAAACTTTAACTCATTACAAATAGAGCTTTTTTGGGAATATCAACTAAC
This sequence comes from Marasmarcha lunaedactyla, assembly GCA_923062675.1. NCBI lineage: Eukaryota > Metazoa > Arthropoda > Insecta > Lepidoptera > Pterophoridae > Marasmarcha > Marasmarcha lunaedactyla. The sequence continues at coordinate 8,484,697 of OV281344.1, forward strand.
TTTAGTTGTGTCTTCTCTTTCTTTTAATGCTCATTAAAGGAAGAGGTAAATATTGAAAGGGAGTCTTTAGGGTTTTGGGGACGAATTTTGGTAAGTAGTAAGTAAGTACCGGAAGTATTAATGACACCTCAATTACGTATGTTTTTTGAGATCACTGTTTGATTACTTTTATTATATACAGGGTGATTCATAGAGACGGTTAAATATGGAAAAGTCTAATTTAGATCCTGCCGTGGAGTAAGTAATTTAGGCTGTTCTAGAATAAGATAGGTAATTACAAAATTATATTATATTGTACTACACTTGCTAGCTTTAAATTGGAATCACTTCATCGCGAGTGGCTCAAGACAAAGTTTTACCATTTTAATGCAATGAACTATATCTTGTGTTACATCATTTGAAACGGAATTTTGATAGCTTTCAACCTCATTCAATAGAGAGAAAAAATTCATTCTATGTCATAAAACGTAAAAACAAAAGACATCAATTTTCATTACAAAAGAACCATATCGTTCAAGAGTCCTAAACCCTATGGAAAATTTTTAGCTCTAAGAAAATGGAAACCACACCTGCAGAAACGCTCAAATCGTTGTCCTTAACCGGCTAGGCTTGTCTCAGCGTGCCATCGCTCGACAACTTCATTTGAACCAGTCTTGTGTTTCCAAGGTGTACAAGAAGTTCAGATACCGCGGAGGGTGCGGCTTAGGTGGCTAAAAAAACTAATAAAATGTTTTTATCGAATCCTCTTTACTTCCGCCTCCAATTATCTAACAAGCTCCTAAAACAGAATCAGTAACATACGGGGGTGGATCCTGTGTGATGTGGGCGGGCATTTCTATTGCAACTAAAACGGAGCTGGTATTCATACCTGGTGGAGGTCGGCGGGTCGGAGCTACCCGCAGAAAAATACATCAACGACATTCTGCTAACCCATGTGCTACGCCGGATTTATTGGCGAAAATTTCAAGTTAATGCACGACAATGCTCGCTGCCACACCGCTGCCGTCAACTAGACAGTACATGGAACAAGTTCGGATTGCCACAATAGACTGGCCAGCCCGCAGTGCCGACTTGAATCCTATAGAACATTTGTGGGACGAGCTGAAAAGGCGGGTACGAGGAAGAAGTCCAGCTCCAGCATCGATAGAAGGACTCAAAAGAGTTTTAATCAAACAGTGGAAAGAAATCCCACATGATTCCATCAAGAAACTCATTCGGTCAATGAAAAACCGTCTACAAGCAGTAATAAGGGCCCGACGTGGTAACACAAAATACTGAAGTAAATAATGTAAATAATTTTTTATTATTTCTTTGATTGTCGTTTTATTTAGATGTCATCAATTCGACCTATTGCAGTTCATTCTTGATTTTTGATAGGAAAGTGACTAAATAAAGCCAACAAAACTACCTTTCAAATGATGTAACACAAGCTATAGTGTATTGCATTTAAATGGTAAAACTTTGTATTGAGCAACCCGCGATGAAGTGATTCCAATTCAAAACTCGCAAGTGTAGTTCCATAGTAACATTTAGTTCGTACAACATACACATATTTTTTGTAAAAACAAATATGCGAGCTTTTTTTGGAAAAGAAATGTCCCAAAATGCAAGGAGTCTGGGCCAGGTCTTTGTACACTTTATCAAAAAATAGTTTAAGATGCTTAGAACACTTTTTGATTGTTAAATTGTTATTAAAAAACTTAGTTTATTGGTAGGAAGTGAAATTGTGCATTATTAGTGTGCAACACAAACAAAAAACATCATGGCGGACATCAAGTTTTTACATTTTGTTTTGTGTATTGAGTAGTATCGATGACTGGTTGCCATTAAGTCCAAAGAATTGAATTGAATTGTTTTGCGTATTTAGCTTTTCAGTTGTAAAGTTAAAAAGAAACCGAAAGAAAGAACTCAAGCGCAACGAACAATCAAACACTCAGGAGACAACTATCAATGTGATGTGCGTGAAGTGTGCTGTGAGTGAGGTGGCTGTCCCCTCTGCAAAGTGAACTAATTTCACTTGACAACTTCCTGCCATAGAAAAGACTCATTGTCAATGTTGCCCGCTAAAACGAACACAATTAATGACTTTTTTATTTTCTTACCATCTAACTACTAATTAAATCAAATTATTTGTATTTTTCCTAAAATTACCATTTATTTGTAAATTTTTTTAGATGGTGTAAAAAGACCTAGCCCAGGCTGTGACATTTCTTTTACCGGGTTTAATTCCCAAGTGTTGATTCTACATTCAAAGTAAAATCTTTGAAAAATGAATCACCCTGTATTGCTATAGATTTAACTGCTACTAGTGAGTGAGAACTTTTCTTAAGAAAGCTACTATTAGTTTAACTGTGGTAACTTTTCTACAAATTTATGTCATTTATTCCTTATAACGAAACTTGATCTAAAGTTTGTGTAATAAATTTACTAATAATCTAATTGTATTTATGAATAATATAGTAAGCTTTTCTTTAGTTCAAGTTTTTACTAATTAAGCTACATTTATAAGCCTATGTCTGATTCTCTATTCACATACTTTAAACAGTTTACCGTTACACTAAGCTATGAGCATGTAAGCAACCAATGTAAATTATACATTAATTATTATACATAACATTTTATTAAATTTACTAAATGGCATTTTTATCCTCTAACTTGCTTGCAGCAATAAAAGTATTCAATTAAGTTACACCAAGTCACATTTTGCTATTTTAAGCTATAAAAACTTTATAATTACGCTATCAATGTAATTATTATAGTTAGTTCTAGTCATTTGAGTGTGCGTGACCAAAATGTACTGATCGGACACGCACACCAAAGCGACGAGAGCACGGTTCGACAAGATGGCGGCTGCCACCAAAATTAAATTGCATATTTATAATCTGACGCATGCAAGGGGCGTGCGCACAACCGAGTTGCACCATCTATACCTGTCATGTCAAAGATACGGCCCGTGAGCCGCATCCGGCCCCTGGGCCGTATCAATAAGGCCCGCGATCGATATTATTTTTAACAACCGTATATACTATTAAATTAAAAAATAAAATGTTATAATAATTCAGTTCATTTTTTTTTTAATCTGTCCCGCCTACGGATTTGAAATTTACTATATGGCCCTGTAAAATAATAGTTGCAATCAGAAAATGAAGGAAGCTTTTAAAATGTTACGATAGAGAGGTATTAATGTTTTTCATAATACTAACTACATAATTATTAAAATTTTCATTTTTCGTCCTTGCTGATTGTTAAGGGATTAGTAACAGAATTCAAATAAAAATTAAAAGCCCGTAATACATAAATTAATACAGAGTGGCAAATGTTTGACCACATTCGTCTCATACATACTTTCTATACAACCAATGTTAAATCTAAAAGTACTGAAAACCCAATTAATATCACGATTTCACAAAATTTTATTTTGATCAATTTTTTTTATAATACTTTGTTTATCTCTAATTAAAGAAAAGTACTCATCATTTATCACACGATGATATTAAATTAATAAATTATTATTCACATGTGTAAGATATTTTGATGGTTAAATGTATTTTCATTTCATTATTTTTCAGCTTTATGTTTGATTTATGTTACTTGGCTAAGTCGTGCTCCACCCTGTATAAAGTCAACATCATTCATATTTATACTGCAATTAACAAAAACCTTTGTTTGAGCTACACCCCAGTATACACTTTCATAAACATCGCCTAGGCATCAAAAACCTTTTTTCACTATTTTAAAGTAACAACATTATATTAATGTGATATTATTTGTGTTTGTTTCAGGGACCAGAAGACAGAAGTGCTTTTATACAAATTTTGGAGAGTATGTATAGGTTTACCTTAGGATCTATTGCTGGTGGTAAGTTTGATCACTAATAGTATTTAAAATAAAATTAGGTGGTTCATTATCTCTACAGTCTATTAGAATAAATTATTTTGTGTCAATCACACTCAAAAACGAACGGTTCTGGAATAAAAACTTCAAAGAAATTCATTGAGACTTATGAGCACATAGAACATTAAATATTTGATTTACTTAAGTGAATAATTTTATCTGTATTTATGGTTTTGGTTAAGTATTTATTTAGATATACGAAACAGTTTGCTATAATTATGCTGGTTGTTAAAAAGTAGTTTAGATTTTGGCCTGGATTATATATTCGGTATATAAAGAAAGAAAACCTGATTCTAATTCAAAAACCTAAACTTATTTTATGTTTAAAGTGCAGCTTTAGAATTTGTATCCCATTTTGCATATCCAAGATCAAATGTAAAACGCCTATATTACTCATGGAGATAGTTTAAAACTAGCGTATTTTTTAAAACTTCGGGAAATATTACCATGTTCAATATCAGTTTCTCAAATGTGTCGCATATTTTCTTAGGTAACATATAAAAGAACATTTATTTGATAACATCATTATTTATTTGTAAGCTTCTTGCTTTACATACTTTCCAAATTAGAAACATGTCTATTATATTACGTAAGCAACTAATTCAAAAACTAGTGATATAATTCTAAAAAATTGGTTCATAAAGTCATAAAGATATATTTTATGCCGGAATTCCCGCAGCAGTATGGGTAGGATAACCATAAACCATGCAGGGACCACTAGTCATTATATTAAAACCAACACTTATTATGTATGGTCCAAATAGGAACATAATGAAATCAAGATCTTAACACAAGAAAAATAATCTTTATCTAAAATTATTTTTTCAGCTGTGGGTGCCTCAGCAGTATACCCCATAGACTTAGTAAAAACCAGAATGCAGAATCAACGAACAGGATCTTTCATTGGTGAAGTGATGTATAGGAATTCATTTGACTGCTTTAAAAAAGTTATTCGGCATGAAGGTGTGTTCGGGCTGTATCGAGGTTTGCTTCCTCAGTTGATCGGTGTGGCACCGGAAAAAGCTATCAAGTTGACGGTTTGTATTCATATATTTACAAATTTAATCAGACTGTAATATAAATTGTAAGTTACTATTCAATGTACATATTATAAAATAGGAAAATCTTTCAAAAACTTGTTTTTAATATGTACCTAATTCATGTATAACTGTATATTACAAATTATTGTTGAAATAACTATCGTTTTAGTGAAGGTTATTCTTTAACAATGCACTTCTGTTTAGCTTCTGAGTTCAATGCAAAACAGAAGAATTGCACAGAGTGCAATGCAGAGTGAGAAATCTCGATGCTTGTGCTGAGAAAGAAGACATTTCAATTTTATAGGGGCACTTGGCTAGCTTTAGTAAGGGTATTCCTAGGATTGTATTTAATAAATAGAACTAGTATTATATGCCAATATTTCATAATTTCATTTAGTTTTGTCTTAGGAAAACATTTTCAAATTCGTCACACTGCATAATGAAAACATGGCTCTATCTGTCATGTTGATGTATGATTGATCTGTTATTACTTTTATTCTTCAATTTATCGCTTATCCAGTTTACGCGCTCCTTTGGAGTTTTTCGTTTCATTCAATTATTGTACTATAACTGGTATTATTATTTGCCATTGATATAACAACAGCAACACTTTGATTTATTATTATTTATTAGTATTTGGTAGTGAGTATAGGGATATTTTGTTTATTTCAGGTTGCCAAAACGATGATGATTATCGTAAACGGACACCTGCATAGTCATTTAAATGTTAGCTATATCTTAGTTCTAAATATTACGTAACTCGCAGTGTATTTCGATTATGGAAACCATACAGTCAGCTCTAACTTAGAACAAACCACAGGCTAGAAAGACAACAAGTTGTCACAGACTCAGTAGTAGTACAAGCATGCAGTTTCTTATTCCCGTTCAACAATGCGTTGTATGGAAACGTCACCTCGGTGTGGCCACATGATGTATCGTTTTTTGATTCAAACATAATGCAGGGTATAATTTTTCAAATACTTTTAGTATGTTTACCACATTTTTTCATAAATTTAGAACTGGTGTACATCACGCTAGCCGAAAATGAAACGTCTCCTTTACACCAATACGATAAATCCATTGTCTAAATAATAGTGTATATATTAGTATTTAATAGGAGTTTGTATAGTTTTGTTTGAATATTAGCTAAAAGTTATTGAAATTGTGATGTTAACACCTGTTGCTTGTATTAATATTGCATTAATGTATTGTATTCCAGGTAAATGACTTAGTGCGTGATAAGTTTATGGACAAAAATGGGAATATTTCCCTACTTGCAGAGGTTCTGTCGGGTGGTTGTGTAAGTTGTAAATTTGCTTATTATATGTTAAAACATTAAACACTAAAGTGAAACCATTTTGTTTAACACCATTATCTGTATATCATTGCCTACCTTCAATATCAGAAAAATATCCAATTTTTATTTGAATTAACCAAGAAATTATTCTTTCAGGCCGGATTTTCCCAAGTAATCTTTACAAATCCTCTTGAAATAGTCAAAATCCGTTTACAAGTGGCTGGAGAAATAGCGGGAAAAGAAAAAGTCAGGGCTTGGCCGGTTATCAAAGAACTTGGGCTGTTCGGTCTTTACAAAGGAGTGAGAGCGTGCTGCTTGAGGGATATACCGTTCAGTGCCATTTATTTTACGGCTTATGCCCATGCTAAGGTAAGTGGAGTTATTTTGATGTATCTTCTTTAGGCTGAAAGGGGTCCAGGAGAAAGGCCTGTTCCAAGGGTCCCCAAACAGCTTGATCTTGTATGACCTTTGTTTTCCATCGATCTTGATCGGCTAGGTTTGATGTTTAGTTTTTAAATAAATTACATACAGCTAAGTTTGTAGAAATAAAGTAAAAAAACAATGCGTGAATGAAAAGAAGAATTTTTTGTTAGAATTGTACAGGAGTCGTGGCGTTTTGCAAGATTCAAAATCGTCAAACGATCAGCTAAGCAAGAAAATATAATTTTAATTGTTATACACTTGATTATACTATGCTAGTAACCTATAAAGAGACACACAGTGGCAATTTATAGGTTACTAGCATAGTATAATCAAGTGTATAACAATTAAAGATTTGTATGTTCTTGTGTTTGTAAGTAATCAATAAACTGAAACTACCAATCCAATTCAAAAAAGCCATCACCATTTGAAAGCGACATTATCCCGGAGCAATGTAGGCTGTATTTTGTCCCGAAATTTCACACGCAATCTAGAGATAGCGGCATATACGGGAGTACGGGAGCACTTCTGGTATCACATGACATTTTATTACACACACTCTTGGTTTAAGACTTTACGGTGCTTACTTTCGATTTAATTTATCTAGCAGCATTATTAAAACTATTTGTTATATGTTCAGTATTATATTAAAATTCTAATTTAGTATAAATATAGCAATTTTATTTACTTTTCAGGCTAAAGTAGCAGATGAGAACGGGTACAACCATCCCTTGTCCCTATTAGCTGCGGGCGCTATTTCTGGAGTCCCTGCCGCTTTCTTAGTCACTCCCGCCGATGTTATTAAGACTAGGATACAGGTACATTAGTTAAGAATTAACGAACTTTTTACTCAAATTATTGAAATATGTATTAGGTTCGAAATAGAAAAAGAAAATAACATTTGTGTATAGCTATGAGATTAAAAACTGTGACTACTACGATATAGGGAAACTATAAAAAAATATACATATATAATTGAAAAAGGAATATAATTTTGAACCCCCACGCAGAAAGAGGAATTTATTACTTTAATATGTGAATTTGTTTTGTATACAAATGTGTCTGTGACATGGCTGTATCACCCATATGAATGGAACAATTTTGATGCGGTCTTTTTATGCGGAGCCGATAACTTTAAATACGAAGTTTCGATTTTTTCTATTTAATAAATCAAAAATCGACCACTCTAACTTAATGTCAATATTTAATTACGTATTATGTCGCACTAGGTAATGATGTAATACTAGTTTATATGCTTTTTATATTCTGTAAAATTCTTTATTGAAATTTTTTTATTTCAATGTACAGTATTAACTTCTAGACTATTTTCATGTAATCGTAGGTGCAAGCACGAGCGGGACAAACTACGTACAGTGGTATTATGGACGCTACGAGGAAAATATATGCAGAGGAGGGACCTAGAGCTTTCTGGAAGGGATCCGTTGGTAAGAAATAATTATATTTTGTATGTCGTTTTAACCCACCAATCCATTAGACTGTATGTCCTAAGCTATGCGAGATAGCTCCGCCGTGTGCGGGGAATGTCTTGCTATAGATAGTCCAACTCATGTTTGCGTGCGCTGTGTATGCGTGTGTGCGTGTGCTTCTAAATATGCAACTTAACTTTGTGTGGCAGCGACGCGGCAGCCGTCGTCGTTGTGAATGTGTCAACACGTGTTCTCGTCGCTTTGGTGTGCGAGTACAAATAGAACATTTTGTCACGCACACGCAATCACAATACAAGCTTAATGTACACGTCATAGGGTCTCAAAATAAAGATGGTTATAACTAGTTTTGTAGCAGCATGAAGGAAATGTTAATCTGGCTGTTTATTTGAAGACCCTGAAAAAAAGGTTTATCTCTAAAATTATCCCTAACCCTCTCTTTTCAAAGGCATCTCTTAACATCAATTTCTGTACTTTATTAATTTTGTCTAATAGTACGTAAGCAAGCATGGTAAAGAAACTTAAAATAAACATTAAGTTGAAAACTACCTTATTATCATATATATTGCTATGCTATATAATATATTGTACTCTCTACGGTTCAGCAAAGTACCAGCGCCTGGAGCTTATTTACAACTCTTGGCAAATGCTGAATTGTATCTTTTTACAAATTGTTGTGTATAAACTTTTTTGAATGCATTCCATAAATAATGTTTTCAGCCCGTGTATGCCGGTCTTCGCCACAGTTTGGTGTAACGCTGTTGACCTATGAAGTGTTGCAGCGTCTGTTCTATGTAGACTTTGGTGGAACGTAAGTTTTATTTGTAATTAACTGTTAATAGTATTAAACATATTTAATTTGTATATTGAACTGCTATATACATACAGGCCTAGGCTTAAAATGCGAGTCCATTACTAGTTTAGAAGTATTGGTTGTTTTAGCAAAATAAGTATTATTAATATTACTGTTTGTGAACGAACATCAGTGTTTACAAAAAACCTCTATGACACAGCCATTAAAATCGCTAAAAGATATATGCAATGCAGTAAACTATGTCTTATGACCCACTCAAGTATTTCCCTTTATTTCTGTTATTACCTGTCTGTATTAACATTATTAATACTTATTAAATTTGTCCAAACTTTCAGTCGCCCAGCCGGTTCAGAAATGCGAGAAGTCTCCCTCCAAGAGGAATCAAAAAAGAAAGCTCATCACATCGGAGGATACCAAGTTGCTCTGCCCATCCTCACCGGCCTAGAGACCAAATTCGGAATATCTTTGCCGAGGTTCTCATACCCTAAACCTCAGTAAATAAGAAGAAAATATAAGTAAATAAAAAGTAATCAGTAAAATCGATCGGGTGATGTTTTAATTATGAACAATTTCAGACTAAGTGTTTTGTGGCAGCAATAAAATAACTTTCGGGAAGAAATATTATTTTTCTCTGATACATCTTATAAGTGACTTGAGATAGAAAGGACAATTTGTGTATGGCATGGTCTATCTACCACAGGCCTGAGAAGAGAACAGATGGAGAGAGAATATGCTGCTTTAAATCTTTTTTGCACATTTAAGATTTCTGCCAGTTAGTGTTACAATCCAAAAAATCTGCCGTAAAGTTATTTCATTAAGTGTTAGGCCAAACACTTGGTAGTTATCATTTTTCAATGTTTATTTATATTACCCTGTATACGAAAGTTTACAATCCAGTCCTGTGAATCAAAAATCTAATTTTATTTAAGTTTAAAGTGCTTTTTGCAAAATCAAAACTATATTAGTGCTGAAAATCAGTATTTATTTTTGAAATATACCATTTTTATAATCATAACCTCATTTTTTGTAGTAATTATATAAAATATTATCTATTATTTTTAACTAGATGCTACATGTTGAATGTTTATTTTTGAAGTATGTTACAACTTGGCTTTTTGCCTCTATTATATATTTATTATTATTTCACAATTTGGTGGTTGTTTAATATAATATTGCTTTTATTAATGCTTTTATTGTCTATGTTGATGCTCGTGTTAATTTGAAATTGTGGTTGTTTTTGGCAATACTTGTTTCATAATATTGAATTAATATTTTAAGTAGGATTGATGGCAATAAAATGTTAATTTTGTGAGGGTTGTTTGTACTGTGATTAATATTTTTGGCAATGTTGAATTTTTAAGTTGGAAAAAACTTGGTTGTGTCACTTTCTTTTCAAACTCTGGCACCAACCTTGATTTGTAAGCTTCATATTTTAGTGTACCCAACTAAAGGCATTTTAAAGTTTCTTTTGTCACGTAAAGGGCTTAAATTTTATGTATGCCGTTCGCATACATTAGCGTTAATTTTAAGCAAAATAGCAATCAACAATTTTTACTTTTTATATAAAAATTAATTCTTAAAATGACAAATCTACATTATAAAAGAATTTTATATGTAACCTAAATGTGATTTACGTACAATGTACAAAAAATTCGAATTCTTTAAACTCTTAAATATGATTATTGTAAAATTATGAGATTAAAATGTATTAATTCCTTTACTCTAATTAAGTAAGAATTGGGTTAAACCTAAAGATATACTCCATTGTAATATAGGAAGAAAAAAGTGAAATTTAATGTAAATTAGTTTGCAAGAGAGATTGTATACCATATCAGGAAAATATGCTATTTTGAATATGTATTTATTTATATAAGTTAATGTCACAGCAAACACTGAGATTCCTATACCACAAATGCACAATTTATTAAACTATTCTACGTATATTAAATATATTGTAAGTAAAGTGTTGTACAACAACCTTAGAGGTCAAGCTAGTGAAACGGATCCTACGCGATGGCTATATTTATTGATATTGTACATTTTTTGTGTTACAAATAAAATATTAAAATATATTTTTTTGTTTTATTCAAGCACATAGACATATCAGAGAATTGCTTAGCGTTTGCGTTAGTAAACTTCCTCGTTCATTAGGACAGAATACTGTGAAACGAAAGAATATCGGTAGTAGGTAGTTAAGAAATTTAAATTTAGACCTACCATTTATTACATTATTTACCTATACCAGATAAAAAATTATACACAGTATGGGTGATCAAAAGTTATCTGATTGCCCAGTCTTACATTCACATTTTAATATTGTAAAGTTATAATGGTGTATACGTATTGTAATTTACTAGCTTACGGAACACACAAAAGGCATTTTGAGGTGTATGTATTAGGTGAGGTGCATTTAAATAGTTAAAACCTTGCTTGTAGTGCCGTGTGCCGCTGTAGTCAACTAAGGCAATAACTTTCTCTTGCGTTTCCATCAAACGTGCTTCGTGCAAAACCATGAAGCTGCGCCCCATTACTTGTTTTGATCTATACATCCTAGTGTGCGGCCATAGACCAAAAAAGTACGCGACGTTGTGAATATCACTCTCTATAGGTAATGTATCTACATTTCTTTTTTTATTATATCTATGGACGAGATAACATTTTGCTTAATTCGAAGGCATAATCACACACCAAAATATACATATAAAACTAATATCAAACTGTAAATGTTTACACCGGCTTGGCGTCAGCGTCATGATGGCTGGACCAAACGAGATATGGACATGAGATCATGTGCACTTTTTATTACGAATTTACTACCTGTAATTAAATATCTGCTACCTTGGCGCTAAGAACAAAAGATAAAGTGGTCAGCCATTCTTATGTCAGCTTGGCTGACCACTTCCACGTTTGCATAGTTTAAGCGTCAGCTGCCAGAAAATGCATACATTAATGCAGACAAAAAATTATCCAACTGTCTACAAAGTCTGGATTATGACGAGACTGAACAACTAATCAGCAAACCAGTATTAATCCCTAATAATTATTGATCACTAAATACAGTTTCCAGGGAACTTATATTTCCAGATATGAATGAAATGTTTATTATTATAAGTAAGGATTTGTTTAGAAGGGTACCTGCTTGGATAAGAAGCAATAAAGGAATCCATCATGACCTGGGGTTGAGTCATGAAGGTTACTTAAATCACCCGTGGTGAAGGGATGGTGAGGGATCCAGGGTGAAGATTGTTGTGGGGAATGGATGCGGTAGAAGTGGAATGTAATACAACAGAGATGTGTATCGGTCGATTATAATTACTAGGTATCGGTGTCCTTTCGATGCACTTAGTGGGTAGCGGTCCGACGATGGTCGCTTGGCGGGAAGTTTGCAACTTTATTTGTAGCAATGGCATTGTGTGTATTTTGATGGAATTGCAGACTGTCTACGTTTGTTTTACGTTTTTCATTTGTTGTGCTGTGTCTTGTGTTTGAGCTATTTCTTGATTATTCAATGATGATGGGCAACTTATTGTCTCGATGCGACTAAGTGCGTCAGCTACGGAGTTATTTTACCATAAACATGGCGGATGTCGGTGTGTCGGTCGCTGAAGGAGGTTTTCTGAACTGCAAATTTTAGCATTTTTGATCAGTATAGATAGTTAGTTTGCAGCCTTCAAATAGATTTTGAAAATGCTTCATGGATAATTGTAAGTAATTCCCTGTCGTAGGTTAGGTTAGGTACTTCATCTAAGCTTCGGATATTTTTTTTTCAAGAAGTAACTTAGTATTTGCCAATCGTTTTCAGAAGCTATTAATAAATTGTCAACCAACACAAACGTTTGAAATCGAATAAACCGAATAATGTAATGACTGCTGTATTCTGTATATCGTTTTCATGAATGGCCAATAATTGGTAAGCGCGGTTCAGCTATAGTAAAAATATTTGGTTGCCAGCGAACGTGTGACGACGTGAAATTCTTGATGCGTGGAGGCGGGTATCGGTCTGGCTTAGTAACTGAATTGAGCGCAGCTCGCCGATTTACCTAGGCACTATGTGTAGCGGCGATGCCCAAGGACTCTTTCTTGGTCTGCATAGGCCTTGGTCAATCATGTTCTGAAATTCTTTCAAGACTTGTTCGTAGTGGTGCGGACGGATGTTATGCTCAGCGATACACCTTTCATTGAAGTTAGGCGAGTGATTCCAGGCAATTGTTCTAGAATATCGTGGTACGATTAGTGTGGTTCGAAACCTCGATTGTTGACACCATGTCTAAGATTTACGGTCAGGTAAGATTCTTATGTGGTTTAGATACGGCAACTAATAATTGCTTCGGTATTCACAGCGTAAGTATAGAGCAAATATGTTCTCTTAAGTAGGTATTCTGTCTAACATGTAGGTCTACACGTCTAGGGCTTAGTCCTTGCATTAGGTATATCGATTATTGAGTTATACCCAATACGTAGGTAGGTTAGGTTAGCTACTATTTTAAGTAAAATTAGGAATCAATGAATTAATAACGTGAGGTTTACAAAAAAAACAACAGCTGGCTTGTATTTATGTAAAATAAAGTTAATACTGGTTATCACAGGCGTAGCCAGGGGGGAAGGTTTTGGGGGTTCAAACCCCCCCCCCCCCTAAAAGTTCGTATGTTAACATAAGAGCCTGCGCAGACGACGGACTTTTCTCCGCAGCGGTGAAACAAGTACGCTCGCTCGCGTACAAGCATTACCGCGAACTCAACGCACACGGTGTGCGATCATTTGTTGCCCGGAAATATAGAAATAAACGCGGACTAAAGTACGCCATGTGCGTTGCTTCGCCTAGTCACAGGAGTTCTATTTTTTTCGGGGACTCCCCGTACTCTTGTCCGGTCCGCTCTCTGCATGTCCTCGGTTTTTCGGGGGACTTTTTGTACGCGGTACTTTTAATCCCTCGTTTGCGTTACTCGATACAGTTGTAAGCGATCTATTTTAGCGGACAAAAAAGTCCGCGGACTTAAGTCCGTCGTCTGCGCAGGCCATTAATAGAATTAAAATTCAAAAAGAACAGGCGTGCGGCATATCTCACTGATTACTAACTTTTACCTACATTAAAATTATTTAAAATACACGGTGGTTTGGATTCCTCCGCCACCGTCGATTATCGGATCGCATTCGGTAATCTTCGTATGTTTTCGTGCCCTTGCGTATAGATTTAGAATTTTCACTACATACGTTAAAAGGATTGACTTAAGATAACACAGGAGTAACACTTGTCTTATACATACAAGGGTAAGTAAATAGTAATAAGCTTTAAATTAATTGTTAACGCGCAGTGTAGAGGATTAATTCGACGATTATTTTTAAAGCTAATTGTACATAACGAACGTTATTTTTTTATTCAGTTATAATTTATTGTGTCCCACTGCTCGAAAAAAGACTCCCCCAATTCCTTCGAGGAGCTTTGTCTGAATGTATTTTCTATTCATACAGAAAAAATCTTTAAATTCTTCTTATACAGGGTGTCCCAAAAGTCGACGATAAACCGGAAGCTGGAGATACAAGAAGTCAGAGATACAGCTATCAGAGAAATTAAAAATAAATTTTGGCCCTGTGAAACTATTAGGTGTTTAAAAAAACAAAAATCAACACCCTGTGATGATCATTTCAACCTTATTGCTACAAATTGTAATTTTTGCTTGGTTTTATTTTTGGAATATAGACCTGAAATGCTTCTATCTATTGTAGCCTTCAATTTAAAATACCACTAAATCTACCTTCGTGTAGAAGAAAACGTATTGTTTCTCCCAACCAAAAATTGATTTAAAAAATTGTGCTAAGTTTAACCTACTGTACTGAAAAAGAATGTAGCGAGTTCTTTTAGCAAGTAGTTTCATAAGTTGGCTTATTTAATACAGCTTTCCCCGTCGCGATTTGCGCGTCTTATGGCTAGATCTTTAAGAAGATGTCATGCTTGCATTCAAGCAAGCAGAAGACATTTCGAACATTCAATTTAAAATAAAGTTAAAATCTAAGAATTGACGTTTTATTTTAAACCCTTTCTAAAAAAATTACTATGAAAGTACTATTAGACCATTATCAAATCAATTTTTAATGTGCAAACTTTAATAGGTTTACTCTCGCTGTTTAAACTTGGCGTATCTACCTAGTAATAATTAAGTAATTATGTAAAATTAGCTAAACTAAAAACGATGAAGAAGTCTTTAGCAGTAGCACTTTCTCTTTCACATTCACTTAGATCACAAGAACGTTGAACAAAAATGGTATTTAACCCTAATAATAACCTATGATTTAATTACCACTTTGCCAAATTTAGAATGGTTTCTAGTAAGTTGTTTTTTTTCGCTTTATTTTAAAAGTAATTTAGCAAGTGTTATACCGTTATGAAATCTGTATTGAATATGCAAACTTTTGAAACTACTTGCCAAAATAACTCAATACATTTTTTTTCACTACAGTAGGTTAAAGCTAAGCAGATTTATTTTATAAATTGTTGGTTGGGAGAAACAAGACATTTTCTTCAAAACGAAGCTAGATGACCTTAAATTTAAGGCAAAAAAATAAGACCAAGCAAAAGTAACAATTTGTAGCAACAAGGTTGAAATGATCATCACGGGGTGTTTTGTTTTTTTGTTTTTTTTTAAATACCTATAGTTTCATAACCTCAGGGCCAAGAATTTATTTTTATTTTTATGATAGCTGTTATGACATTTTGTATCTCCTGCTTCCGGTTTATCGTCGTTTTTTGGGACACCCTGTATAAGGATTATTTTATGTACTTTTAGTTGTTTTATTTTCTTGATTTCCAATTCCCCCTATCCCCCCGATTCTACGCCCGTGCTAGAAACCATTCTAAATCTAGCTACGCCCGTGCTGGTTATCATAATCAATCAAACTAAGTAGCTTTGCGCCACATGCCTTATGTCTGACTGACGACTCCACTGACCAATTTAATTGTCAATCCTTTTAATTGAGCAACTAAAAGATTCAGGGAGACGTGTGTTGTCAAACGCATTCAGAAAAAATACGGGCACTTTTTGATAAAGCTCCTGGTGAATCCTGTTAACCCTTATTTAAGTTATCTTACATATTAACATTGCCTTGTATGTACATTTTTGAAGCAGCCATCTTTGTTAAAAACAATGGTCATTATTTTACTAAGACCAACACGACATGGAAATCGTCTAATTTATAATGCACTGCCACGTCTAGAACTTTATAAGAGACAGTGTTAGGCCATGTGTGTAAAGATATTTAAACGCTGTACCTAAAGAATATAAATTGTTGCCACATATAAAATTCAAAAAATATTTTTAAAATGGTTACTCGAAAAAAGTGATTGCAGTGTAAAAGAATTTCTCAATGTCAATAATAGATAATATCTTAAATAAATTGTAATTTATAAATATGTTGTATTAGGGAGTAGAATATATTATTTTAAAATAATAAAAAAATTTGCATATCCTATATGAGGTAAAATATGTATGTTCTATCTATTTAATTTTAAGACCTAAATCTGTACCTACCATATTTTAAGCAAATAAATATTTGATTTGATTTGAAAAATAAGTCGAGTCTCTTTCATCACTTTGTCGGCCCTTCTAACCTTTTTTTCTATCTGCGTTAGATAAATACACGACGTAAATTGTAAAAGATTATTGGTACTACGCAAAAAGCCAGGAAACTAGTCTTCGCTAGTTAAAATGTCGATTTTATTTTTATCGTATTCAATGTGTTCGATTAGAAGAGCGTCGGTGACGCAGTGGTTCAAGTGCCGACTTCTCAATCTGAAGGTCCGGCACAGATTACTAAACAAGTACCTAGATTGAGTGACAGAGGCCTGGTCCCGAGCTGGAATCCCGGTGACAACCAAATATCGTCGCTGCGCGTGCAAATCCGCGTAAGAGCAGTTTGTAAATACCGCGTAACAGCAAAACGCGCAAAATTGAGATATCGTGCTAGCCGATTCCAACGCATATTGGCTTATACTAGGCTTCACGTAATTTGAATTATCCAATCAGAAACGTTCGTTGTGCTATCGAAACAATACCGCGGAGCAGCAGGAGGCCTGAAGTTGGAAGCAAGTGCGCGTATTTACTAGGGCAGCGAGAAAAATATAACGCCATTAGTGTGTGCTCCCGAAAATAATTATTTTGCCGTGATAAACCACCGTGTAAGTATGTTTTAATTGTTTATTATTTTTCGTTTGTAATGTGTTCATGCTAGAATGTTTAAATTACATGTAATTCTGTTTTAATTTAATGGTTTTGACTAATATAACCCCTAACAAGTATTTACGCGGTTTCGACATAGCTTGATTTATTTGTTTTGTTAAGTTGCGCGGTATTGCATCTTACTAAACCTAATAATTATTAATTTCTTATTTATAGAGAAATTCTTGCAATCTCAAATAAGTACCTACCAAAATGATGGAGGAAGGTAAGTTTATTTTAGAAATTGAGGATATTCATGAAAATGTCGAAAAAATAAGAGACTGAGAATGATGGGGATAGAATATATTGGATTTAAAAAAGAGGGTACAAAATTTGTTCAGAACAAACCTAAGGCAACAAGAATAATGGGCCCAATATGTATGAAAACAAAATGCTTCTGTGGTAAAGCTATGTATTGTTCAAAACTAACAGAAGACGTTCGATCTGAAATATTTTTTATAATTACTGGAAGATGACTTGGCAAGAAAAAAAAGTATCTTCAATGGTGGTTAAAAAACCTACATCTAGAAAAACCAAGAGCTCAAATCCAAGACGAAGTGATACTAAAATGTAATATCTAAAAGTTGATGATAAAAAAGAAAGAGTTTGCCTGAAAACGTTTTTGGAGACATTGGTTATAAAAGAATGGAAGATTCGCTATTGGCTTGAAGATGAGACAAATAATAAGGAACATGACAGAACAGAAGTCATACAAAACATATCGAAAAAAGAATTAGCTAAAAAATATTGAACTGCACTACCGAAACTACCGTCCCATTACTGCAGACAATCTGCTTCAAAGTTGTACTTTCGAAATCTCAATTGTATCGTCTTTATGTCGACTTCACGGTTTCAGAAAATAATCCCGCGGCATCCAGAAAAGTATTTGAAAGCGTTTTCCTGGAGGAGAATATTGGATTGTTTCAACCAAAAAAGGATGCTTGTGACCAATGCTGTGCTCACAAAGTTGGTAATTTATCAGATGAACAGTACACTAAACATATCGAAAGAAAGGACTTAGCTAGAGCTGAAAAATATTCTGACAAAGAATTGGCACAAAAAGGAATACATGCATTAACAGCCGATCTTCAGGCAGTCAAACTATGTCCTTTCCTCGATGCCAGTGCTCTTTATTTTAAAACTAAACTCGCAGTGCATAACTTTTCTGTGTACAATCTTGGCAATAATCGAGTCACGTGTTACTGGTTTGATGAGACAGCACGCGACTAAAAAGCCACTACTTACGCAACCTTTTTCGTAGACTACGTAACTAAATTACTGGATAATGATTGCAAGGATGTAGTTATGTTTACAGATGGTTGTACAGCACAGAATAGAAATAATGTTGTATCGAATGCGTTGTTGCACTTGGCTATGGCTAGAAACGTAGTAATTACTCACAAGTACTTGGAGAAAGGTCACACGCAGACGGAAGTTGATTCAGTCCACTCGGTGATTGAGAGGAAGTTGAAAAAGCGGGTAATATTTTTACCCTCACAATACGCCACAATTACAAGGAGGTCAGCAAAGTACCAAGTCCTCATGAAGCCACTTGATTATACGTTTTTTAAAGATTTTGGTCTTAATGATTACTTGATTTATGAATCAATAAGACCTGGCCGAGGAGGGTGATAATTGTGTTATTGATATAAAAGCACTGAGATATAATCCAAATGGCACTATAGAATATAAACTGCACTTTTCAGATGATTTTATCCCATTGCCTAGAAGACCAAGGAAGATTAAGTCTTCAATTATTATTCTTTCGCTTTATGAATCCAGCCAACCAATTTCCAAGACAAAGTATGATCACCTACAGGTGCTAAAGAATGTCATACCTAAAGACTGCTATACTTTTTATGATAATTTACCTTTCAAATACTTTTAAGTTACTAATTTGACTGTGAAATGCTGTGTCTAACAGAATTTAATTAGAATTTAAGAGCAATTACCAAACAGATTATTATTGTTATGATTATTATTTGTTTATGTAGCTTTAATTGAAAACATTTAAGTACCTGACACAGGATTTTGAGATTATTTTGGAAGAACCTAGGAGAAGGTTTATTTTTGTTATTCCAAGTTTTTATTCTTGTAAAAATATTTTTATTTTCCTCGCTAGTTATGTATGTACCTTCCTAATGTTTAAGTAATAATAAATGGTTATTTTTTTTTAGTTTTAGATGGTTATTTTGATCTCTGTCCTAAGAAGTCAACACAAAAAAATTATGAATAGGTAATCTCCTTCTGAAAACTGATTTCGATAATAAATACATCATATTTTTCTTAGATTTTACTGTAAAATAATATAAAAGATTTGATTTTTCTAATAATAAATACAACCCTTTACTAAATTGTTTTATTTCAAAACCGCGTGCCTTTAATAATAAGTCTACTTATTTTGTAATTAGTTAAAACAAAACCGCGTAAGTGACTTTACACAAAATCTAAGCCAACTGCGAGCAAATTTACCTTATTTTCCACTAAAGAAAGTTGTAAAGAACTAGCTGTTAAGTTCAGTTGGTAATAAGAATTGAAATCACTGAGATATTCAGTTTTTCCTTCCTCCTGTAAAATTATCAAAAAGCCAATACGCGGTTTTTACAAGTTGCTGTTACGCGGATTCGCACGCACACCGACGATATACCAATGAAAGTTAACAAGTTAAGTACATCAAGCCGAACGCTCTAACGGTGAAGGAAACATAGTAGGTTGGCGGACGACACATACCTTAGTTATTATTTCGAAGCTATGCGTGAAGTCTGTCAATTCGAAGCAGGCAAGCGTAGAGAAATATAAACAGCCTGACTCCACCCCTTCGTTAAATGACACTGATATGCCAGCAATGGGTGTAACTTTATTAAGGCTGTCGTGTGTTGAAATAAAAAAAAGACAATAATTCATAATTCTAAAAGATATTTACAATTTATTCACATTTTATATTGCATTGCCATGATTTCAATAATTTCCTTAAAAATCTTGTTTTTAAATTGTTTTATTAAAATAAATAACACTATTAAATTCATATGCCATTTTCAAGTAAAATTGGGGAAACTTTTAGAGGAATGAAACTATAAGTTTATAACGAACATAAAAAGGCAAGGATCAGTGTAGACAGGATAATATATAAATACTTAGATGTTAATACTTTGTTATAGGAATGATGATATAATATTGTAGACATTAACGGGAGAATTTTAATGGCAGAACATTCGGGTAGCGAGGTAAATCTGATGCATTATGTGGTCCATATCACCAACACCAGTGCCACACTCACATACATAGTCTAAAATAAATCTAGAGTTTCCCTAGTAAATTGTGGGGGCAAGTTCGTGATGACATCTCGCAACTGATTGAGTTTCTGATTGACAGTTTGTCTTCGCCACAACACTGGGCACTCGGTGTTCTCACAGCTTCTGAACTGGCCGTGGCCACAACATGATTCACATATCTGAAATAAAGTATTGATCAATAAATATAATTTGTAACATATATATTGGAACACTGTGTTGCGAGTAATAGAACATATTTATTTAATATTTTATCAATCGAGTGATCAAGAGTTTGCCTGAACTCATACAGGTATACATAGCATACATAAAAACTTTGAATTTATTTCTAAGTAATGCAAAAAATGGTTGTTGAAACAATCTACAGCATGATTGCTTCCAAATATTTTAAAAGAGAAAATCGCCAGCTCACCATATCACAGCCCTTCAAATGCGCCTGGGCGTCATTAAGTCTGACCGCCACAATGGCCAAAGACTTATGTCCCTTCGCACAGTTGTTGCAAAGAGCCCTAGTACCGCGCGCGTCGCACACAACGCATCTGTCCCGCCACATGTACCGCGCTATCCCGCCTTGGATGGCTCGCTGGTTCGACTCCCGATTGTACCCGAGTTCTGTCCACCTGTTAAAGTTATGCGTTACATTTTTGATTTGAAAGAATGCCATTTTGTGAAATGAAAATGTATTTTTAGATGTTCCTCCTGGCCTAAACGCCACAATGGGCAAGAGTTTTAAGTCAACATTATGGCTGAATTGTCTGTATCGTTGCATATTTCAAAGTAGACCAATAGCCAAGTCTAGCTAAATTTAACTTAAATTAAAACTTACAGTAACATTTTATTTAGAAAATTGTCAATAACCATGATTACCAATGTTTTGATCCTTTTTGATAATTTTAATCTGAATAGCTTTTTGAGTTGGTAAAGTATAACATAAAAATTTAAATACCATTAATGCTTATATTTCTCCAAAATAAAAATAAAATTTATAGTTGTACATTTTTGATTATTATTCTATTTACAAAAACACTCACCACTTAAAAACATCAGCACCCAATAACGAGAAACACCTTTGCAGCGGTGGTAACAGTACTCTAGTTACATAGTACCCTAAGAGCGGGGGCTTAGCGTTTTTCAGTAGCTCTTTGGGTGTAGTAGCTAGCGCGACGAGCGGGGCGGCGGGCGGGCCGGCTGCTATGAGCCAGTGCACGCGCGCGTTTGTGCGGGGCGTGGAGCGGGCGTCGTGGCGGGCGAGGCGGCTGGAATAATACTTACTAATACTAATATGTAATAATACTAAGTATACAATCCTATTGATATAGGATTATAATGTATTTGATGATAGTTCAAAATCTAAAAAAAGTCATAGAACGAATTACATGTAAACATTTAATATTTAGGCGATATAGTAATCAATTAGCTTAGGGTATTAATTATGTATTGAATAAAACTAAGTAGAACTTTATGAACTTTTTTAAAAGTTTAATATAACAATAATGAAATGACGATAACCTATGAAGCCAATCATATTTGATTCATTTAAGGCGAAGCAGCCGACTGAAGCTTCTAATAATTATAACATATCTTTATTAATATTAATAATAACATATAACATTAAAAATAACAATTACAGTAATGTATTAACCAAATTATTTTCTAACTAATCTCATTTTCATCGTATACCAACTTAGCAATTTCCTTGGGCGGAGCGGCAGCACCCGGCCTGTATCCGGTAATCCCGCGGTATTCCCTCGTAAAGAACAGATCTTGTATGGGCAACGTTCCGGCCATTAGCCTCTGTAAACAGGCTGTCACGCGAGCTTTCACGCGCGACATGTCTTGCGTTGTGAATAATTCGCAGAGGCATTCTTGGAGTAACTAGAATGTGAAGAAAAGCATATGAAAGAAAGGAAATGAATGATCATCTACGGAAATGTTTTCGTTAAGAACGAGTTTAGCGTCAAGGTAACTTTGTATACGAGTATGGAATATATTGCAGAAAGTGAAAGATGGAGTAGATGAACATCTTAGCAAAATAAAAATTGAAGTTTTGACGTTCCCAACTACAGCTAAGACGGGAAGTCTAAAACTTCGCAGAATGAGGGGGTGGAGGGTTAAATAAAACAAAAAAATATTTTTATTTTTCAATGTATTCTCCTTTAACCCGAATACATATTTCAGATCTTTCAAATAATTTATTTAATATATCGAGAAAAAGTTATGGCAACAGTCGCATCATGACTCGTGTGCACGCATGCGATGTCGTGCAAAAGGAGCACACCCTTTGTCAGTTTTTTTCCTCTTCCTTTTTCCTTGAAGGCCTCCTTTAATCGCTCCAGTATAGAAGCGTTATACAGTCCCGTTATAGAAAAGCCACATTCTTGTAATCAATGAACCTAATGCCTCCTGTGTCCCAAAAGACAGTCGCCATGATTTTTCCGGCCGATTGCGATACTTTGTACTTTTTTGGAGGGGGTGTTCCTTTTTCATGCCACTGCATTGATTCTTGTTTTGACTCAGGTTCATAGTGATGAACCCAAGTTTCGTCCCCGGTAACAATTCGGGTCATAACTTCTGCTTGCCTCTCTCCGCAAAGCTTCAAAAACTTGCGGGAACACTTGACACGCTCGCGCTTTTGAAACGGCGTAAGCATTCTCGGAACCCATCTTGCACTGACTTTGGTCATCCCAAGATGATCGTGTAGGATGTTTAAAATTGTGGTTTCTGCTACACCAACTGTTGCTGCTAGCTGCTTCTTCTTCAGTCTGGCACCTTCCAATACTAATTTTTCTACTTTTTCGATGTTGTTTGGGGTACTGGCCTCAATTGGGCGTGCGGAGCCATGGTCGTCTTCAATGTAATCCCTGCCTTACTTGAAAAGACCATGCCACTTGTAAGCCATGGTCTTACCAGGGGCAGAGTCTCCATAAACCGCTAACATCTCTTGAAAAATTATCTACATCTATTTTTCCTTGTTTGGCGAGGAACTTAATCACGGCGCGGTGTAAAATTTTCTCCATTCTGGCTATTCTTCCCTGGCTGGTCTTCCCGATTTACTTACTTGTTTAAACGTCGATAACTCAAATGTGAATGATCCAGTTAAGTCATAATTTGGTATATATGCATATAATGAGTTGCTCAACTATGCCTGCCTGGTCGAATATATCAACCTCACCAACCCCTCCGTTCCGCGAACTTTTTGACCTACCCTCGTACATGCCATGTCAGCGGCAGTAACTCGTAACGTTCACAAAAGCCCTTTACCGCCATCACAGTCTTAATTTATTATTTAATTTACAAATTTGTTTTGAAATAGTATTGAAATAAACCTGCTTTAGATTTTATGTTTTATTATTATTATTATTCTTTTTGTCGTGTGTCATATATGTGTGAATTTAATGATAAGGATTTGCATAACATTTTTGTTACATTAACATAGTTTTTAAGCTTTGTAATATTAACTAGTTGCCACAATAAAGAAATTTATTATTATTATTATTTCTCAATTTCATGTTACAAAATTATATACTTGGATAATAAATAATTAAATAAAAAATATCCTTCCTATTAATATAAAAAATAATATATTGTAACCTTTATTTTTGTAAAAGTATATGCACATTAAATTCTAAAAATGCTATATACTAATTAATTGATTATTAGTGGAGCACATTTTATTTTGCCGTAGGCATATGCCGTACATGATAAAATTTTATGTGACGCAACAAATCGCCATAAGTACTGATCATAAAACCTAATTTCAAAATATGCCACATTAACCTTACCTTGACTCCAGCGGGACAGCCATCCCGTCTCACAGTTTCAATTCCCTTCGCCTCATATACAGGATGTTCCTGTTCCGCAGTTTCATACATAAAGCCCACGTATCGCTTCTTAGTTTGGAGAATGCACGGTTGGTACACCTGTCCAATAAATATGAATCATTTGTACACATAAACTCTGCACACCTTAAAATATAAGAAATATACCAACAAAACGCTTTTCAAAAGTTGGAACAAAATATAAGCAATTCGTCAGGAACAAACTTTGCAAACAAACTGCCCCTGAATGACAGAAAAAACTGTGTATAACTTTTGAACGGCTAACGGAATTTCATCACACACATTGGCTAAGAACACTCAGCTTTCAAACAAAAATTCGGTATTCGTATAGGTCTCAAGAGGCCACAGACAGACAAACATATACAGACGTTAAAGTTTTAGCACTAATATTATTAAAACTAGATTTTGAATGTGTATACTTTATTGTTACATGTATATTTTTGGTAGCTTACAAAAATTCAAAGAAGTAAATATCTAGAAGAAGTTTTAGTTACATTTGGAGTCTTAAGAATACTTAACAATACAAGGTTTCTTGTAAATGTAATATTAGGTATATTATATAACTTATTTTAAGTTTCAGTGTGCTATTTCTAGATTCCTAATTATTTGCTAGAATACTGTACATGTACTTTGGCGCATTCATTTACTTACTTAAATAAAACCATATTAGTAAAGACAATCAATAAAAAAAAATAAGAAATAAAATTTACCACTATTCAAATACGTATTCACCTTATAAAAATTAAGTAAAACATTACGACCACTAACCTTCTCAAGTTTAAGAGTAACAGGAGCCGGATTGTCAGCTGTGACAGCGTCCGCTATCTGTCTCCCGACTTCGAAAGCATCAGTTCGAGACATGCCTGGACACAGCACGAACATGGAGTCCGTATCTCCGTATATTACCTGTAGTGTTGGGATAAAATTAGGTGTTTCGTAAGCTGTTGGGATATAATAAATAAATATAAAATATGGGAGGCTAATGTATCCAATGCACGTAATGAGTATTTAAGAGACCTGATACTTCAATAGTTACAATACAAATTAACAGTTTTAAACACTCTGAGTTGTAAATGATGATGAGGTTAAATTTATATTTATTTTCAAATTACTTTAATACTAAGAGTTATTACACACAAGCCGCAGACAAAGCCCTTCCAAACCAGTGATAGTAATACGACGTCCTTAGCCGAGGTCCATGCCCTCTCGGGTTCCCTTAGGCGTAACGTATGTAGAAGGAGCTACGCCACAAACAGTCTAGTGAAGTTTGGCCAATAGGGCAAAACTAACTAAAAATAAACTATGTATAAATAAACTATCCATTTCGAAAAAAAGCTGCAGGCAAAAAATACATTGAAATAGCCTTAATAGCCTCTAATGCTTGAAATGAAAAAATTGAAACGGAAATAATCTAAATTACGTACATCCAAATCATGTTTACGGTATCTATTACTACGCATAAGAGTTTATCACAATACTACTGGAACATGTACCTGTAATCAAATAAAATGAAAAGCAAAAAAATCTGCACACTAACAAAGGATTACTATAGTCAAACGAAAACAGAACTTGCGTAATACAGAGCTTCAAGGCAAAGTCAAATTTTATAATTAGAGCACACCAACAATGGACACACAGTTTGGAACCTAGATTTCCAAAACTCTGTAATTATAAACGACAATACGAAGGAAACATAAACGAATAAGAGCAAAAACTTACTCTCACATTCCACTCCTTATTATCCCGAACCAATTTGATAGCCCTCTCTAAAGTCTCTCTTCCTTTGGCCACCACGCTATCCCCGACCTCTACGCAGGGCATTCTACCACTGAAGTTCGCGGCGGTATACCCGTATGTTACGTTGGCTATTAGCTTTAACCCTGGAATAATGAATTTTCGTCTTGTTCAATAAAAGAGATTTTTTATGATACGTAAATAGCGTCTGTTGCTTAGAAATAAATATACTTTCAACAAGCATTCTTTTTTTCTTAACCTTTGACGCAAAAAGGAGTGTAATGTAATACATAATCTCTGTGTGAATGTCTATGGTTTCGTATGTTCCATAAGAATGGGTCGATTTTGATGCGGTATGAGAGCAGAATGAATAAGTACATTTGATGACAATCGGTTCAGCCATTCAAAAGTTAAATGAGCTGGTTCATTTCAGTAACTAACCTATGTGGGATTTTTTGTGTTTACAAATTCCTTGTTGTATTGTGTAAAAATTATCACACCAACCAACTTTTCATAAATACATTCACTGGATTCATGAAAATATTTGCGTATTGAAGTATAAATCGAAAGTTGATTTCTTAGCTCATAACACTCTTTTCAAAAGCAAAACAGATCATCCATTAGTATCCACAACGCCACGAAGACACACAAAAACACACCACTTTTTTCATCGAGCATTAAAAATAAAACATCAATTCTTACCCAACTGCCTAGAATGCATAGCCTTCTTAATATTCGCATCAGTTTGGAGTTTCATGCCTTTCTTTACAGCTAATCGGGCCGCTAATATCCTCCTTAATAACGCGGGTAATACGCCGCGCCTTACCGAAGGTTTTACGAAGCCCACTCCCACGGGAGAAAAGTTGATAAGTTGATTCTTTGCGAGGGTTTCTAACTTTGATTTTGGTATGCGGAGGCGCCAGGCCCCGAATTCGTAGGCTGTGTCTCTGAAAGATAGAATAAAAGTAAAATATAATTATTGTCTTGGGTGAGAATGATGACATTTTTTCCTTCTGAGATTTTTGTCTTTAGTTTCAAAAAGTCTTGAACAAATTTTAAAACAACAGGTAGATTATTATTAAATTGATTTTTTCACTAATAGATTGAAGACATTCTTTGTAATAGTCATAAATTATGGATCAACTTATTATCATCTATCCAGTATACTAATATTTTTATAGCTGTTTCATTCGAAAAAGGCTCATATATAATATTTAAATAAAAAATCATCTTTTTACTCACGGGTTTATATTTTGGACTCTTCCAATGCACGTTGAAAAACAGTAGTTATATGCAATCATCATTGATGGATACAAACTTTGGAAATCCAGAACAATCACTGGATCTGAATAGAATCTCGACTCTGAAAAGTATCACAAGGCTTGTAAAAATAATTTTTAAAAAAAGTAAGGAAACTTCTAAATTGTAGCAAAATGCAATAAAGTTAATTAGGTATTCTTTGATCCTGAGTGAATCCTGGTAGGTTTCACAAGCTACTTTGTAGTATGTAAAACGGTTGTTAAGTTGATTTTACTCAACACAAGTCGAATTTCAAACTAACATGGTTAACACTAACAACCGCATCCGCGAATCTAAAAAGGAACTTAAGATATATACGACTAACCTGGTTCAAAAATCAGCGGCAAGCATTCAGGCGCCTTCATGGCTGCACGTTGCCTTACAGTTGGGGATAAAGCCACCAGGTTCAGAGGTCTGGCCGCTCGCAGCATGAGAGACTCCACTCTGAACTGAGAACCTCGAGAGAGAACCTCCCACCACTGCAGTCCGAATAAACGTGCTAATTCGGATGTACGATCTGGGGTAAAAGAGAGCAAATATACGATTTCATCACTAAATGCGAGGTGGTAGGGGGGCAAGGCGCAACCATACGGGTCACACGAATTTCGGAAAGACATTATTTATATTCCTATTTATAGAGTTATAAATAATATGTTCTTACAGGGTAAAACTTGTTTTTTTCTTTCTTGCTTTATATGTATCAACAAACTACAGAAACATAATCAGGTAATCAGAAGTAATATGGGCTATATTTTCTCACGGGATTAGAAGTTACGCGGACCAGGTGAAACCTGTAATCGTAGCACGGACGAAATAAGACTCGAGTCGCAAGACATGAAATCGATACCTAAGTCTCTGTCTTCGAATGAATTCAGGTAGTACAACACGTCGGCCATGCGACGTGATCTCTTGCAGTGACTTAGGTGTGATATAAAAATGACAAATGAATGCAGAAACGACTTATTTTGTTTAAACTTGAACATCCAGGAAAAAATAGTTTAATAATAACTATCGAGGTTGACGATTGCAAAACTAGTCTTTTGTGGAATAAATTTGAATTAATTTAAATAATGCTGGGATAATTGATGCTGTAATTGATCTTTTTTTTTGTAATTGATCATGAATACGTAAGTCACCCATTATGTCAGAATTTGGACAATGTCTCAGTTTTGCGTCAAAAAGGCTAATTTATTAACTAAATAGTCTTAAAGACCTACGTGTTAACAATGGCCTAATTCAAAGTCATTTACTAAAACAATGACAAAGTTTTCCTTTATAATATTGAGGTGATGAAAGGTCCTTTGTCCTAGTTGAATATAAATTGTTGAACGTCTGTAACATCCATCAGAAGATTTACAAAACTCAACACTACAGCACATAGTAATATCAATATTTTTTTAAAGACGTTTATGATGCAGTTGATATATCACATATTGTTGGTGGTTATTCTGGCCTGCGCCATAGAGAGCTTATAAAAGGGTCGACCAAATACACTGAGATTACGCAGTACGCACGACCAACCCAAGTGTCAAGAAAGACTTCTTGAGATACACGACTGAATTAACCAATTAAAGTTATTCTATACAGGTAATACAAGAAAGATGAATTGTATGTATTGTTCCAATGTACTTTAAGTGTTTGAATTTGCAAGCATATAATATTAATGAAATATACGAAAAAAAACTTATTATTCTTGTTGTTGTTATGTAATTTTTTTAATTAACAAAATTAGCAACGTTCCCTCTGATATGGTTGGCTGGATCTCGCGTTAACCTCGAAAACGGGTGCTATTTGACGGTGTTCGTCGTTTAGATAGTAGGGGGGAGGGAGGGAGACTTGCCAAGCTAACAGATGCAAATAAAAATAATTTTGTATAAACATACAGAGACGTTGTACAGTGAAGTTTCTCGCCAGTTCTTCTTTACGAACGTTTTTGAACTGGTGTTAGTCATGCTTTATTTAACGTCAATAAGAACAAGTAATTGTCAAAGTTGAGAAATAAATATTTGAATTTGAACGTGATTATTAAGGCGGTCAAAATAGCAAGGACTGTAGTTCCGCTCCAGACTAGATATAAACAAAGAAACTCTACTGCTACGAACGTGTATTTAAAAAAAAACAATGAATTAAAACTGTTCATAAAAAACATACTTACTGATAATGTCTAACTTCTCCAACATCCTAATAGTGCCAGAGAGTCTAGTCAAGTAATATTCCACAGTAATCCACCTCATAGTTTTAGATGGGTCCTGCCACCATTTTGACAAATCTGCATAGCTAAACATAGGCACTCTTTCCTTCAGTATTTCATACATACAGTTCTCAAAATTATAACTGGACAATGCCAACTCATGCCGCAATAAACGCCATACATTAAACGTGATCCTCCCAATAATTTTGCCTTCAAAATCACCATTATCACTTCGCCATTTTTTCTGCCGATTCTTCTCTGTAATCCTTGATAGCTCTTTAATTATTTCTAATCCATGAAATTGTGCTCTTTCAAAAAAATAACCCCATGAATTAATCTCCATTTCATACCCACACATAATGTCTGGGTCATATGTTTTGACTAGTTCTATAACTTTTTCTATGATTTCATTTTCATTATTTACATATATTACTTTGTCTTTAACTAAGCATCGATCTAAGTATTCAGGAGGATCTTTGGGGTCCACAACAATGATCTGAGTTATGGTGTTTGGAAGGAAATGATTTTGTGGGCAATCGTTGGTGATGGTTACAAAAACGGCTAGAATGGGATCAAAACTTGGATCAGGGTACAAATCTCCTCTGACTGAAGTGTGTATTTCGATAACCATTATTGTTAGGAAATCCACCTGAAAGAAGTATTCTAGTAAAAATTAATAAAAATTAATTATGATATTCTATGCTTTACTTTATCACAGCTGCCAATCGGGCACGCGCTGCACCTGGCGGGAAGTGGGCTCCGTGCCCGTACGCATAATTGTTTTTAGAAAATGTTTATTGATTATCGATTAATGCTGCGTTATCGAACGTAGGCTTCAGCTGGAACTGCCGCTGTCACAGTAATGACACTGGCTAATCCTTTCTTTTATCAGGAACACAATAAAGTAACCGCTGTCATCAGGGCGGTTCATACAGGAAGGTCTGCAGTACCGCCCAGGCGAGATCTTAACAAAGTCACTCTACTAGCACTGTGTATGAGCATTCTTATTAATATTGCAGTATTCTCTGGATTTCAAACATAGTAAATATCTTGTTTCGAGCACAAACAATACTTTAATTTCCTGTGAGTAATTTTGCCTAATCGAAACAAACGCAGGTCATTGTTAACGAGTCATGGACAGTTACATTCAATCTCCTTTATTCCGCGGAATCTGTATTTTTTTTCTAGATGGAAAAAGATACAGATTCCGCTGTGCCCTTTTCTTTACCCTTCACAATATATATTATGTAGTTAGGGCGTGAAAGCGTAAACAAACGAATTTTCTTTAGCATTTATAAAATTAGCCAGGAAGTTTGTCTGCTCCGGATTCATCCATAAAGCTACTCTGAGAGGTCAGATCTAGTTTATTTCCTCTTACTGAAGTAGCAATACTTACTTCAAGTATTGGCGCTTCAGAAGCACTTTCTGGTACAGTCTTATTGCTTCCGAAACAAAGGTAAGACCCATCGCCTTGCATAGTAACTTGTAGTAAAGAATCTTTTGTCTCCTGAAAATAATATAACATCAATATTCTATGAACCTATTTAGTAATAACCAATATTTTTATGTGAAAACACCTTACATTCTCAGCGCTTTCTAAGCTTACGGAACTATTTATTGCGTCGTCGTTTAGTCCAATAGCTTGAGAGTTTTCTAAATCATCGTCAACATTTTTTGTTATTTCTTCAAACGTTTTAGAATCGTTTATGGTTACGTTTTTGTTTTCTAACCACTGCGTGGCTTCGCGACGAGATGGAGGTCTTTTTACAGGTTGTAAAATACATTGCTTATTTCCCGCCAGAAGTTGTTTTAAAGTTGGTTTAGGGACATCTGTACCTGTTTCATTTGTTTCTAAAAACAGTAATTGTCGCCATTCTTCTATGCTAGTAGTTCCATTAAGTTTATCGAAAGGTTTTTGATCTTGTGCGCATTTACTGTGTAATTTTAAAAGCATATGGCCTATTTCAATTTTGTCACCAACGTCTTTCGGATCCGAATAAAATGGTTGAGGGTTTCTTGTTTTTGGAATATTATACTTTTTTAGACTATTTATTACATAATTCTTAGTTGGGGGTTTTATTCTTGGAGTCATTATAAGGATCCTTTGATTCTTAACTGCCTCAGTAATTTCTCGTTTAGTCAACTCAAAATTTTGAGCTCTTGATTCATTGATGTCAACATGATTGGCGTTAAGATCTTGTGATAAAATATCTTCTGTATTAGCTTCATTGTCAATAGACATGTCAAAAACTTTGGAAGAATTATAGAAACTTACAATACCCAAATCTTCGGGAGTTGATTCTGACGATTGATCTAATATATTGACATCATTGTTTTTATAAGAAATTTCTGTATCACAAACAGATGGTCCAGCAAGAGGTTCATAATTGTTAATTTTATCATACTGCTCAGCAGCATTATTTTCACATTGTTTATTCACTAAATGAGTAACAGTTATATCTTCAGTCTTTATATTTTCAATCATATTTTCATTTTTACTAGAAAGTTCTTCGCTTATACTCTCAGGTTCAGGTTTGACAAACCTTTTTAAGTGTAAATTGGACATATCATCTACTGTTTCTCTAGAAACATTTATTTCATCAATTTCGCTTACGTCTAATCTAGATACTGTTTCTTCGTTAACAATAACAGTTGATTTGGTTTTAGGTTTTGGCCTTGATAATCCCAATCTCATCTTTCTTTTTCTAACCTTCTTTACATCTGCAAGCATTAATAATAGTGTAAGCCAGGTCATTAAAATATAAAAATATTAAACACACTTAAGAAACACACACGTTAATGTCGTAACTTACGGTCATCATCACAAGTGCCATCTAATTGTGGAATATTTGCAGAATCCCAAAATGAGTCATTCCAAGATAGCGAGCTTTGCACGTTTTCATCTCTAAAAACCGCAAATAAATTCACATCATCAATTCATCACAAAACAATAATACTACTGATGACGCGTTGTTATTCGCAAAAACGGCCGATCGTAAACTATCCAATGTCGTCTAAATACACAACTCTCAAGACTCATTTTACTAGAATAATTAAAGAATCTTTTGTACTAGCAACCAAAATAGTAAAGTGTAGGTAGATCATAATTTAGAAGTGCCCTAATCTTTTCTATTTTAAACATGGTTATATTATTTGTACTATACTATATTATTATCAATGCTGTTTCACTGTGATCCTTACAAAAACATAATAAAATTTGTTTACGTGAGTGCCTACTTGTTTAATTGAGTTTATTTTATTGACAAATGTTATCAGTGGTAAACCCTTACATGCCAGATATACCAGGTTCGAGTCCCGGCCGGGGTTCGTCTGTTGAACAGATGTTTGCTATCGGTTCATGGCTGTTTTTATTTATGTTTATCTATACAGTTCGCTGTAAGTTTCTGAGTTAAATGATGGTTTGTCTGCGGTGCAACATACAGTTTGGATTTTGATAGGCTAAAGTAAATAAAATATAAAATAAGTCATGGTCTTACTCTTCATCTGGTTCCAATAAAACTGTGTCATCATTATAAGCTTGTGAATATTCAGCATCATCTGCGTCTCCATCATCTTCCTTGTCAACTTCTGCGGGAGTGTTCAAACAACTGTCTTCTTCAACTGGATTCTCATCCATTCCTTGCAACATATCAACCAATTCTAAATCTTCACTATCCACTGGAATATAATCATTACTTATCACTATAATAAACCGTTCCACAGTTTTAAATGATAATTAATAAGTAGAAAAACAGTACCTACACAAAACTTGACTATGATGCAATGAGAGACTACTATTTAAAGCAACGTTTTCGTCAACCAACGTTTCATCTACATCTATTAAAGTAGTATCTATGTTTTTAAGAGTTTCATTAAAACTTGTACTTATTGAACTGTTGGGCAAATGCATGCTTACATCTATAGCATTAAATAATTGTGACCCTTGTAAGCTCTCAGCCGGGTAGTGAACTACTTCTTTCTCGCATATATCTGTATTGGTTGCCAAAGGTGAATCAAGTATATTAGATAATTTGTTAATAAACATTTGTTCAAATCTTTTATGAGTTTCTGTTTGTTCATCGCTGCTCAATCCTTGAGATAGTGTCTTTGACATAGATATGTTCAATTGCTTTCTTCTTTCCCTTTCTTGCTGCCATACTTCTTCCAACCCTGGGTTTTCTATGCCGTCTCCTCTACCTATCCTTTGGCGATTTATAATATGTGATGCAATGCAATCAGCTTCATAATAACAAATACTTTCAGGTTTAAGAAAATTGTCAGGACTTTCCGAAATTTCAGAACTGCTTTGGGATATTCCAGATTTACGAAATTTGACACTTTGTAGATCGATACTGCTCATGCCAAATAAATTGAAATCAATAAAAAATTGTAAAGTGAAATTGAGGTGGGATTCATGAGGTTGAAATGTTTGTCCTAAGATAGCGCCATTGCTGCATAACTCTACCGCTTGTTTGATGAGTCCAGGGTTGTATAGAAATACTTTGAGGTAGAGATGATCTTTGTCATGGAACCCATAAAATGGTCTGAAAATAAAGTAAGTATTATAATTTTCAAAATACAGGGCTATTCTATTGTATTAAATATTTAGTAATAGTACTTACAGCCCTTTCACTAAGGAAATCTTGTATACATGCTGATTTGAAGATGTTGCTTGTTTTAAAGCTATATTTAGAGCCTTATCCAAACTGGCTGCTATCTGTAAAAATAATTCCAAATTTTACGTATCTTAAAACATAATTTCGT
Source organism: Marasmarcha lunaedactyla (assembly GCA_923062675.1). Classification (NCBI taxonomy): domain Eukaryota; kingdom Metazoa; phylum Arthropoda; class Insecta; order Lepidoptera; family Pterophoridae; genus Marasmarcha; species Marasmarcha lunaedactyla. The sequence continues at coordinate 8,518,934 of OV281344.1, forward strand.
TTGTTTGCTTTCACAATCTGTAAGTCAGCATTTCAGTAAAAGTAATAGTAGTAACAGTCAGATAATTAATGTACCTTGTCATATATAAATTAACTGACATTCTGATAAAAACTAAATTACCTGATATAAAAACTGCGGCTCTGGGTTGGACGTCGGACATGGTATGTAGAAATAGGGAAATACTCCATGCACATGCAAGCAAGCTTTGCGACCGTCTGGGCAAGCACCAAAAATTCTCAATATTGGAACCTGAAATTGATACAAGTATTATCAAAGGTACTATTTATTTGAAATTTCAACTCGTTTTCTTATACAAAAAAAGAAAAAGGGTACATTTTTTGGAATTGTTCAACACAATAGATTATTATTATTATTTGTTTTACGGGACTATGTGGTCACTTGAACTACACCCTGTCACACCGCGACCTAGTAGATCTATTGTGTGAGTCCATCAGTCCAGGAAGCGAGTCACCTTTCTGACGGCAATGTATCCGATCTCCCTTGTGTCGCAACACAATAGATGTTTTTTATAATAATGCTGTAAATTATAGTTTACCCATATATATTTGTTCATTTATTAGTTTTCCAACATAATTAAACTACCTGTAAGTACAAATCAACAATTTTTCCTCTATTCACATTATTAATTTCTGTATGTCGCTGAACGTTCCGTACAACTATCTTCGGCAATGAATTTCCAAAATTCTAGGCAGACAGTCTGCTAAAACTAACCTTGGTCTTAACTCGCCTTTAATAAGAATGTGTCGTACACATAACTACTTTAATGCCTGTTTAAGCGATCTGGACATTTTCAATGATTATTTCCATTAATATTTTCAAAGGTATTTCATTATTAAGTATTTGACTTAACTGATGTTCTGTTATGTTACCCAATGGTAGTCTTTAAGTTGTATTTCTTTTAACTTCTACACGTAACAAAACCTACTGGAATTATTTTTTTTAATGTTATAACTAACAAATTAATTAAATTTAAAAAAATTATTTACTGTAACAGTGAATGCTGTATACACCTATAAATTATGCACATATCAGTATATAGACTTAAGAAATGTTATGTAATGTAAGATTAATATGTTGACTGTTGGTGTACGTTAATAAATAAAATAAATAAATACATTTTGTGAATGGTTGTACTAATAGGAAAACGATTGTACCCACTAACAAATATCGGGTTGGCTAATCAATTATGTGCGACATACATGACTATGTTTGTATTTATTTATTTAATAATTTACTATTAATCGTTAACAATATAATCACCGTCGTTATCTACTACCATCCGCAAACGATTCGGTAAAGAGTGGATGGCATCCCTGTAAAACTTCGCCGGTTTTGCTTTGAATAATTCATCTACGTATTGTTGCACCTGATGTTCATCATCGAAGCTTTTTCCTTGTAAATGATTACTGAAAGATCGGAATAAACTGAAATCCGTTGGGGCTAAGTCCGGCGAATATGGAGGGTGTGGCACTATTTCCCAGTTGAGCTCCAGTAGCTTTAGTCGGGTACTCTTAGCGATGTGCGGCCGGGCATTGTCGTGGAGGAAAAATATTTTGTCATGTTGTGGACGTTAACGACGGAGTTCAAGCTTTAGATTTTCAAGTTGATTACAGTATACTATTGCCGTCATCATGGTATTAGTAGGAAGAATTTCCCAATATATTACTCCATGTATGTCCCACCAGACCTAGAGCATCACTTTCCGAGTATAAGGATATTTTTCTGGCGTAGGTTTACCTGGTTCGTTGCGGCTCAACCACTGGCGCTTGCATGTGTGGTTGATATTGATAACCCACTTTTCGTCTCCAGTAACGAGATGGTCTGCCATATTTGTACGTCTTCCCCAAACCGTGCAAATGCTTGTCCACCGTGCCAAGAGAGCATCCGAGCTTAAGAGCCAAATTGCGCGTAGTGCTTCGAGGATCTTCTTCAATTAATGCCTTCAGTTTATTTATATCTATTTCTACCGGACGCCCAAACCTTGGTTGATCGATCAAGAATAGTTACCCTTGCGGAATTTTTAGAACCACCGCTTTGCTGTAGCCTCGGAGACTGCATCAACAGCTATCCTCTGGCATATATTACGTGCAGCTTCTGCAGCCCAATGCCCAGATTGGTACTCATATAATTAACAGTGCCGAATATGGGTTTTAATATCACTCATTTTTTTCGTGGTTCTTTACGCAATGACAACCGAAACATTACTGAAGGCATGCTTTTTTTTTTGAGTCGTCCAAGCAGCACCCTTACTGGAGGGAGGTGGAAGATGCGTCATGCATACCGCCGGGGGAAAATACCGACCTCTGCGGGGTTTATGTGGGACTCATCAGAGTGGCACCTACCCACTAAAAACCACGTTGCCGGCTGTAGCATGGGAATGCTGTCAGCCTTCATCGGAGCGACACCCGGGTAGGTAGGTGGGTGCGCAGACGGCATGCTCACGACTCGCTCTTTATATACCCCCTGCAACAGAACGTTCTCGACCTTACCCGAAATATCCAGAAAATAAAAACTGAAACGCTCATTACTTATTAGCCAACCCGATAATATGACAGTGATTCTGACAATAAAATATTATTATTAGTCATTATTATAAAGACAAGAAGCTCTAAGACAAATGGACATAGTTCTGCAAACAAGAACCAAGCCCACACCTAGAGTCAAATTGAGATGTTTATTTAGATAGACTCCTTACAGTGTTCTTCACCTCCTCAGCAAAATATAACCCAACGCTGTGTCTTTCTAAAAGGTAAAACTCATACCACATGGTTCCTGTATCTCCCTTCTGAACCAGTGGTACATTCAATATACGACGTCCTAAGCCGTGTCCTCTCGGGTGCCCTAAGGCGTATCGTATGTAGGAGTAGTTTAAGTTCCAGCTGAGCGTCCTCAGTGAAATTTTAAGGGTTATAAACAAATAAATTTAAATTAACAGTACATTTCGAGAAAAAAACGGATTCCTGTACATTTATGCTAACGTTAATTACGCAAAATAGGTTCCAGCCACATAATACTATAAAAAGACATAACTATATTTGTATATATAAGGAAACCATGAATTGTGGTTCGTACTTTATTACATATTTGGCAATGTGCATGTCAAATAAGACAGTAGAAAGTAACCAAGATACTAAGCTAATAGGAAAATACGTTTTTAAATTATCATTAAACAAAAAAACATACGAAGAAGCTAGGTCGCATGGCTAGGCAGGATTTTACAAATATAGACGTACCTTCCTAGTCATCGCGGCAGCATTTTACGTTTGTTTCTTAACTTAGGCTTTGCTTCTGTGAGCGTCAGCCCAGACTAGGTACGCTTCTTACTTACACTTCCCAGCCAAGCGACAATCAGCATTACATTTTGAGCGAGCTCATACGACGAGGGACACGTCGTGCAACGATAAGTATGAAATATTCTATACCTTGACATACCACACTAGAGAAAGCCTTACGACTGATCTTCAAAAGCGTTGCAGACTCGTCGCCAATGATAAGAAACGTGTCGCATCTCATCTCAATCGGCTGACTCTTAATATTCGTCTTGTTCCGTTTGGTCGTGTGTCAGTTGGCGAGTACTTATTCCGAAATACTGATACCGAGTGTCTCTTTGGAATGTCAGCATTTCGCGAAGGTTCTTGCACTAGCTGAGAGAAAAAACCTGTAGATTTCTCTCCCAGCGTGGTTGGTGTCCTTGTAAACCAATATCCGCGGTGGGTATTAGATTCCCCAAGAAACACCAACTATCCAGAGGCATAGCGCCGCTTGACCTTGTTTGCTGCATCACTAAGGTATTCAACAAGCTGTTTTGCCTCCAAAACTCCCGTGTGTACGATAGATACTGATAAATACGGTAGGTACACTTGGCGAAGGCCCAGGCGAAGGTTCTCGAAATCGCTTGCACGTTGTTTTGTCTGGCACCACGCATGCTGGGGCACGACGACATTCCCGGGGATTCCAATGCGAATCTGAGCCTGCAGCAGCGCAGCCGAGCGTAACTACCATTGTATTTTTACATTATTTCACTTGTGTTACAGCTGCGTAAGCCGTCATTCCCAATGTTTCACCATGTATTAAATATGGTAGACAACAATCTCTTTGCGTTCCTTAACAGAAGCCGGACTAAGTAAGCGTAGTGCAGATATGCAAGTCCAGCTTCAGCTAGAACGATACAGCTGCCACCAACAAGCTTCTGTACTGGTTCCTCGACAAACTCGACTGGATGGTGTCTAGCCACCATGAGGGAACTCAGAGAGCCTGGAGGACACTTCCACCTTTAAACAAAACTGACCAGGATGAGGTGGGGAAGTTTGTGGCGAAGGTTAAAAAAGAAAAAAATGAAGTGTTCAAATAGAAAGGAGTCTGGTATCGCTCCAGGCGAGACCTGAACTTAAGAAACTCTACTACCACTAAAATGGATGGAGATTTGAGTGCTCTCCTCTTATCTTACAGAATTGCGAAAGAAAGGCTTATTTCTCTATTTGGAGCTTTTCATCTCCGTTATAAGTACAGGGGAGGATGCCCCAAATCTCAGAAGTTTGCCACCAGTCCCTAGATATAAGGGTTTTTAGATTTTTTTTAAATAAATCATCATTTACTTATAATTAAACATTGCTTTAAAGAACCAAGCCATGACAAAGTAATTTTGTAATAAGGAACCGTCAAGTTTTTGGAGGTGAAATAAATATGATCCAGACCAAACTTTTTATTTAGTTTAACTTTTATTTTCTTCACACATCAGAAACTAAAATCCAATTATAACTTTTATAGGTTGGTTTTTGTTGGCAGAAATATGTCCAAACATAGTGTAAAAATATTAATTTTTTAAATTTTGCAAAGTAAGGTCATATTTATATATTGATTTCTTCGTATACATTATCACTCATTCTTAGATATTGAATTTAAAAAGATGACTGAAAAGAATACAGGCACATATAATAATATGCTTTAATACTCACTTGTTTTATATCATTTCCCCTGAACTCAGAATAAATTACATCTAGCCCAGGTGTGGGTGCAGACAGATAATTATCACAGACAACAATGCGTACAGAAAATTCTGCTAATGGAGATTTTGAAACTGAAAAACAATTATATGTGTTTATAAATTGACTGACTGACTGTTGAAATGTTTTTCACAAATTATACATGCTAAACTATTAACTGATTTAATCGAAACATACATGAAATTGCAAGAGATTGGAACATACTAATTTATATAAACAAGTATGTTATTTTACTTGACCGGTAGTCACAAATATTATTTCCTAAATAAAAATATCAGCTATCATATGATCACGGCATAATACACAGAACGCGGTGGCAAAACAATAATAAAACAATCTCAGTGCAATTTTTCAAAAGGTGAAAAACAACTTTACACAATGACACATGTTTTGTGAATTTGACTTGACAGTGAGTGATTGCATTTTTTTCTTTCTTTTATTGTTACAAGGAGAACTATGCCATGGAGCCTGGTCTGTCGTTAATATAATTTCTTCTTCTTTTATTATGAGGATTATGATGATAATTATGTACGATAATGAAGACGATGTTGGTGAAATTCAATTGTAAAAAATTGGATTACTTTACTATCAACAAGTGGACTTTTTGAGTTGAAAAAGTTTGAAACAGCCACAGCCATATTTTTTTGTTAACGTTAAGCTTATAACAAAGGTAAGGAACTACGCCAGTCAAGTCTGTCAAAAATATAAATTTGTCTTATTTTACTATGATGGTGATGATATTGAAGTAATGATACAATATAGTGACGATGAAAGAAAACGTATTTACTTCACAATAAACTATTATTATTATACACTTAACACTATAGTGGTACAAAAAAAGAAAATTAATCAAAGAAAGTCCGTATAATATCGATCCAGTAGTTGGCGCCAGTGTCACTAGCCTTCCTCGCTGGATTGCCACTGAATCATTGTAAACAGTATCAAGTCCAGTATTCAGCTGGAAGGAAATAAACTGACACACAGAGATTACTGTCTTGGTGCCTACTTTTATAGCAACCACATGTTTCTTTTAAACGTTTTGAAAATGAGATCGTAAAAGTGGTCTGCTAAAAAGTTTATTAAGATTGTTTTACTATACAGATAAAAATTTTAGAATATTTGCAATGGAATCAACGTTGAGGGCCTTAACTATAGAAGACGTTAAAATAAAAATAAAATCATTCACAATCTCTGTAATACCTACTCTTAGACTTTTCACACGCAAGAAACCCATTTTTGTAAACGTCTATTATCTTTACCAGATTCAGAAAAAAACTTTGTAAACAATGAAACGTCAATGACCCTTTGGCATTTTAGTGATGTTACCCATACTGATTATTGAATTATTAAATCTAATCGCTTTGGCAAAGCGATAATCGACATCAACAAATCAACAAAATTATGTTTTTTATCAATATAATTTCTTTTTATTAATGTAATAGAATTAACAATCAGTCTTCTTAATATTTTTAAAATAATAGAATCAGACTAAACAAAAATAAACTAAATGTTATGTTTTCTTTCTAGATTACACAATCAGAATAAAAAAACAAATTAAATGCACGTCTAAAATAAATTATATTTTTTATTCATATTATACAAAAGTTACTTTTTAATCAGTCTTTGTATTACTCAGAATCAGTCACATTTACTACATAATTAGTATGACATTCCTCAAAACAAGCAGGGCAAAGACGATTTTTGCAAATCTTATACCTAATCCTCGTTTCCTTGCGCTTTTTCTTTTTGCTGCACAGAAGGCAATTAAAGTATTTAATGTTCCTCTTTGAATTTTCTGTAGTCGGAATGTCTTCAGGCCTCTCTTTGCTGGCTGTTGCCTTGGCCCTGGCCTTTCGATTGTAGCTCTATCATTTGTGCGTCTACTGGAATAAATACTTCCTATTCTGATAATATCTTTGCCCTTTAAGTTACAATCGACTTTAGTTATCTGCATAATTAGCTTATTCTGATAGCTCTAAAAGTTTGCCCTTCTAGGTAGTTTGCAATCAGGCAATAAAGCTGACCTTCCCTGTGAATGAGGGGTATGCGTACGCACTACAGATATGGGTTGACCATCATAAACCCAGTTTAAAGTCGCCACATAAAAAAATAACATTTGAAATTAATATTAATGTACAATGTAGTTTTATGAATTAGAATAAAAAAATAAAAGTAAACATATTTAATTTAAAAAAGGATATTTTTTCTCCCGAATACGACTTATTACACAAAAAAATGTCACATTCTAGTGGTACATTAATTCACGGAACTATAAGCAGAACGAATTATGCTCCAAACTCACCTAATAAAAGAATCAGTAACAACCACAATATTGTTCCAACGGCAAAAAGTCTTTGTAAACTATTATTTTACTAAATTACACTGAAAGTAAAAACATTCATTATTACATAAACACATTTATCTGAGTGATTTAGTCTTATCGGATCTTGTTGTATCGATACATCAAAATGTCAATACAAATCGCGAATCGATACCTGTCATTCATTCATTTTCATTTTATGTCGACGGTTATCCCTAATAAAAACATTATATTCCTATATAAAAAAAGAAATAACCTCAATTTTTTTTATTTAATTGTAGTTTTTTTAGTTTTGCAAGTTTTAGCTCCAAGTACTACTCAAAAGTTGTATAATAAAAGGCAGTGTTTTCTGAATTACTGGTTTGCAATTTTAGTGTCTTGGAAGTGGGATTCTTGATGAAATTTACGAATTTATATCCGGCAATGGTTTGTTTACAAACTATTTTTTTTGAATATGGTATACTCTATAGTGACTCTAATGAATTACCGATATCTACTGAACGCGTGTAATCAGCGCGGGTCAGTGCCCAAGCTAGTCCAGCCTGGGAAGTCAGTGTCACTGGTGTAAGCTACTGGATCATTGTAAATCGGCATTCGATATATTCGGTAGCGTAGTTACAGCTAAAATAAACTAGCTTGTCTTTACATTCTAATACAATAATTATTAATTTCATACAAAAAAGTTCATTCACTGTTATTACCGCCGAAAAACCGATTTTTGTAATAAGAGCATTATTATTTCATTTCTAAACCAGCTGTTGTTTTATTTTCAAATTCTGAGGCCCGTAAATCATATAACTAATATCACAATTTGAAAATAATAGAATATGCTGAATACGATTAAAATAAAAAGTCTAGCAACAATATATTATACTGTGTATACCACAAACTAATTAGTGATGTTACGCATGTGTATACGTTGAATTTAGTTCTACACTCTACTGCTAGAGTGCGTAGTTAGCATAGTCATTTGAATACAGCGAGGTGATAAATACATGGAGTAGTCGTAATGTCCTATATAAATAAGTAGTTATGTATATCGAATCATAGAGAGGAAGAACTTGGTTGTCTCCCTCTACTCCTCCAAAATGCTAATAAAAGAAAGAGATAGTACTATTTTTTAATGTTGTCACTAAAATATCAATCGTGTAGTGACATCATAGCAGGTGGCTAGAATGCCACAAATCGCCATTTTCCGGAGCTTTGATTATTTAACCAGATATCGATGATCGTTATTAATATGTTTTTATTTTTTATACTTTCGGTGCAAATGATAACAGGCGATTACGCAGTAAATCATATCGAAACGGTACTTGCTTTGCTTGCCATTGTGCGTGTATTTTTGAAACAAAAAGGCGTGAAGAAAGAGGGAGTTAAGTTTGCTTAGAATTGTTAGTTTTGTTATTGAATAGGCAGGTAGTTGTTTTGTCTATTTATGAATCGTAATTATTGACAAAGCGTAATTAAGACAAGCCACTTTAATTGATTGAACCGAAAACTTTGATGCTTGACCTTGAATAACTTTTTAAGCAAACATGGGATCTTACGGTGTTTTATTTATAATAGTGTAGCCTAGGTCTGTACCAAAATTTAGCATGTGGGGAATTAATGCAAACTGACCACTATTTTTCTGGCTAATTTGACGGGACTATATTAGGAATAAGAAAATAAAATGTATAGTTCTTTATTTTTTATATTTAAAGAATTTTAATGAAAGTAAATAAACCATAAACTATGATTATTTCATTTACGTCAATCTCTTACAAAAGTTAATTAAATTTCAACATTATATTTCAAGTTTATATGTAGTTCTAAAATATCGATAGTAGATTCGATACTCACTGTAATATTAAAAAATTGACGCCATTTTATGTTATTTTTCAAGTTTAGGTATGCACGTTTTTTTTCGTACTTAGGGCTTGTCCATTGGTTGAGGTCAATGTTTGAATAGGGCTGGGTTGCCACTATTTTTATTTAAAATATTTATTTTGTCTTTGCGTAGCATCTGTAATTAGTTTGTGCTTGCCACTATTAAATGGTGCGTTCTACCACTATCTATGTGGTATGTTCAATAAGTTATTTTATTGAAACTGCAATCATTTGATTATAGAAGTAGAGTAGGAGTTATACTATCATAAGGTTGGGTGGGTTGAGATTGTCTTGTACTCGTCAAAACAAAGAAAAAGCCACGAGCAGTTTTAGCGCAGGTAGCGCTGTGAGTGGCTTTCGGAACGCACCCGTTCAAATCGTTTGTTAATTATCAATTCAGTTCAGTCAGACCGAATTATTTACAAATCATTCATTCTTTTCTCCCAACAACAAAATTTAGTTATTTTCAGCTACCGTGGAAATTGATCGTGTGTGTGGAATATTGTGCAGACCTCCTTTTGTGTTTTGAAGTTAAACGTGAATAGATTACTAATAACCATGATTTTTCACGAAAATATTGAGCGTGTGTGAACATTGTTTACGTTTTGCCAAGTTCGTGAATGAAAATGTAATGTGAAAATGTTGTTTCTTCATTGTGAATATTGCAGTGAAATATCGATAAAAAGATAGGCGCAACGTGTTGATGATGGAGGATGAAGAAGCTGACTTGCGTGAGCAGATATTTCACAATAATGTCCGGGAACAAATTGTGCGTATACTTTACATCTACATATGTTGTTGTTAATTTATCTGGAAAAAAGAGTTGATATCCTTATTCATTTTATTTACCACAATGTATTCTATCTTTTTGTATTAAAGTGCAGAATAGAAATAAATTCTTTAGTGTATACTTTCACAAAATATTTATATTCTCATACTGCACTTTATTCGTTTAATCAGTAGTGTGAAACAATTTTTAAGTAAGTGCACCTCAACAAATATTTGATTTTTAACTATAAATCTTTTATCCTCTTTACTAAGTTGAATATTTACAATACAAAATGCTAAAAAGATTTGCAAGGTGGTTTTTTGCAATCTTATTAAATTTGGAATCACTGGGGCCCATTATGTTTGAAAAAAAACATATTTAAAACAAAAAACTGTCAAAGCTCTCTTCTCTCTCTTTGATTCATTAGTTTTATTATCATTATGCCTTAACTTCCAAAAAAATTAATAATTATAATCAAAATAAATAATAATATAATAAATAAAATCTCAACTGTATATTCAAAAATTTTTAAAATGTGTCATTGTTTCAGATATTTTTACTATTATTTATTCTGCTGTACTTGCTGTCATTTATGCTGATCGAGAAGTTTAGAAGAAGAGACAGCGAGGATTACTTTACAGCTGATGAAGATGAGGTCAAAGTGTATCGTATCAGTTTATGGCTGTGTACGTTTGCACTAGCTGTGTCATTAGGCTCGGCACTCTTGCTGCCTGTTTCAATTGTCAGCAATGAAGTGCTAATACTGTATCCGAATAGTTACTATGTAAAATGGCTGAATAGTTCATTGATACAAGGTATGTTTCATCAATTTTCTTTGCTATTTGATTTATGGTAAACTTATGGCAGTCAAACTGGTAATAGTTATTTGTGTGATATTCACAGAAGTAATCTAATTTGTCATGGATAGATTTCCCATTTGCACATTTACTCTGGGGTGCCCGATTATATGTAAGGTTAATTGAATTTGTTCTGTTTGTCTTGAATGTCTGCTTGAGTTAAATGTTACATGCTAATGACAAAAGGATGAAAATGAAAAAATGAAAATATTTTAAATTATGCAATAAAAAATTAATAATTATAATTTAAGTGTCATCAAGAATATATTAACATATTTTTCTCTATGTCACATAAAATACAGCTATTTTCAGCCTTTTTCCATATGTTTATTGTTTATTCATTAATTTGACTTCCAAGTGGCAGACCTGGACATTACTTCAACTGTTGCTAACTGATGTAAAAAACATTGGATATGGTAACTGTGAGAAGAAATGCATTATGTATTATTCAAATTTCCTCATTTTGTTTTCAAACCATTTTCATAGGTTATATAAAAATGTAATTCTGGAAAAATTCTAGGATACATATAATGGACTTATTATGGTAAAAAAATATTCCATTACAATAATATTCATATTTCATGGCAACTCTTTTATTTTCTCACATAAAATAAGTCTATGGTTGATTAATTCCAATGTAACTTAAATGGCAGTATCATAATAAAATTGCTTTTTTTATAATAATTTCACAGGGTCATTCTGCAAAGTGTTATTTGATTGACCACTTTTACTGTGTATTGTATTAAATGAAATGTGAATAAAATATCTGAAACATTATCATGAATCATTGTGACTGCACTTACAATATACTCATGTACTATTTCATAATTAATAGCAAATTATTTGGAGGTTCATCAAACATCTATACGCGACACCCTGTACATATTGTACATTACATTCATAGAAGTTACTATTTTACTTTTTCGTTATAGGTCTATGGAACCACGTATTCCTATTCTCGAACTTATCACTGTTCGTGTTTCTGCCGTTTGCATACCTGTTCTCGGAATCGTCAGGGTTCCCCGGCTGCCGCGGTCTTCGAGGTCGGGTATATGAGACCTTCGTGGTGTTGGGCCTCCTTGGAGTGGCTATGCTGGGACTCGCTTACGTCATATCCGCGTGGCTGGAGGGAGACCGATCCAGTATTGATGCTTTACTTAGTAAGTAGGATTTTATAGTTTTTAGGTTAAGTAATAAGAGTTACCTATAGCATCAAGAAAAAGTTGGGCCAATAAGTAATGTAACTCACTAATATTATTGCTCGCAATTTGTCATACCACGTAGCACAGTTCTGAAGAAAAGCCAGACTATAAGGTTTGATTTTCAAGTTGTAGTGTTTTTTATTAACTTCCCGATATATATTTTTTTCTTTAATGCTGAAAGCTAAATTATGTTCAGAATTGCGACTATTTGTAATAGATCCTTCTATAATAAATAATCGCATACTTAGTGATCTTTTGAAGTTAGCTGGGAGCGATGACGTGTCTTATTAGTATGACATTTGATACACAAATTTCAACATGAAAATTTCACGTAGATTACAGTAATGCCCCGTTTTACGCGAGAGATGCGTTCCAGAGAAAATCGCATAAAGTGAATTTCGCGTATAACGGGGTCGGTTTAAATAAAATTAAGGTCTAAATCAAACCACTTTTATTAGTAAATTATTAACATTTTACTCAGGAAAGTACATCCAAGCCGCTTTTAAAAATAAATATTAACATTTCTCATAAAAAAGAATAGGTAAAGTACGATTTTTGGTTAAAATGAAAAACACGATCCACATCACGGTCCATACTGTCTAACATGTTCAAGCCAGAATATATTTCCGACAACGCTTCCTGAACATCACTTGATGATAGAACTGGATCTTCAACAGGTTCCTCTTCATTGCCCACTTCATTGTTGAGGGGTTCACCGTCAGTCGCTACAAATTCTTCCAATCCAAAGTGCACTCGCAAATTCAAAAACCGCGTTATAGTGAATCCCCGTTTTACGGGGTCGCGTATACCGGGGTAATACTGTACTTATCTGTACTGTCTACGTGAATGCGCATACACCTCAGTTCAGACGTTCAGTGGTGAAGTAAAATATCTATACTACCTAGTTTAAATACTAAAGGCCTTAAATAAATTAGGTCATTTGACGCCAGTTACATTCTATATTGTACTTAACTTTTCCTTTCCTTAACTAGGTACTTAGTTACCTAAGAAATCAAAAGTTATAAGTTAGAAATACCACATGGTACCCAAAATTAGTTATTTTCCATAACATGTAACCGAATCGATAAGTGCCTATCGACCCGGAAAGTTTTATCAGGGATTATTGTAATGTAATTAAGATAGTGATTGCATAAGAAAGTTTTCGTATTCATAAATCTTTAAGGGGTTGTATAATCGTCCGTTATACAGCTATTTTGCCTTTTTTTAAATTATGTAATTTATATATATTTTTAAATTAAAAAGTGACGTTGTAAAGTAAAATCTATTTAAGTTCTTTGAAAAATCTATGACATCGAGTGCCCTAACACATCGGTGTTATGTATATTTTTTAATATTCCTATATAAAAGTGAAAACAAGAATTGCTATAAAGTAATTTAACCCACTATAATATTTTCAAATGTTCAAACAAGCGCCTGTGTGCGACCATATGTAATGAAGCCTATATCAATCATCTTGCATCGACTAGCCTTGGGTAATAGAAACCGTATAGAACCGCCAAGTAATTACTAGGTATTCGTGTAGCTGTACTAGCGCAAATTACAGTTGAACCAACGATCTGCTGACAAGTACGTCACTTTCTAATGAATAAGCTGTGGCTGTGTAGAAAATAAATCAGATACCTCTTCAATTTTCAAATTTGAATTTTGCACGAACTGGTCTTACGGGAATTATAATGAAAATTAAACATTTAAGGTTTAAGCAGATTTAACATCAATAATTTTGGATGGTTTAACTAAAGTTTGGCGATTGTGTTTGTGTCAGCACCCTGCGTATCGCGCCACTACTGTACAGCCGGTACATAGGTTGAAGGGTCCTTAATTTCAAATTTTAATTTCTTAAGTGTAGCAAATGCGTTGGACAATATTGTAAACTTGCTACGGTTATAATTCTGCATTCGTTTTATAAATGCGAAAGCAAGTTTGTTTACTTAACGCAACCCATTTTTATGAAATATTGGTCACATGTTTTTAGGGGTACATGAAAAAGCCATTAGCATAGGAAACCGCGTGCAAAATCAAGTCGAGATTAAATGGTAGTCATGTTACGGACCTCTGTTCCTAAATTATTATTCATAAATATATAAAACCTATTACTTAAAAGTTCAATTAGCACTATGTCGTTTGGTTGAATAGATTTGTTCAGCTAACAGCTAGCCGTAATTTATAAAAGTTATTTGTAAAGCAAAGAATATGCGATTTGGGAATTATTTTTTCACAAACTTGTGGACACCCTGTGATTTGGGCGAGCTGAGCGAACGTAGCTACTAGTGGACACGCGGTTATGAAAGTTGAAGACTATAAAAAAGCATATTACCGCTAGCTGTTTACTTAAATGGGTAATTAATCTTCCCGCTTGCGACTGAAGCATACACCGTGTATAACTAACTTCTCTAAAAAAGAATTTGTGAGTGGCAAGCGCAAGTCGCGATCCTGACCAGAACCTTTGTATTAAGATCCTTATAGGTTTTATTTATGCAACCGGTTCAACCGATTCCTTGCCACCTTCATTTTTCGAGCCTTTCCGCCCCGGCCCCATACAAAACTCAAATGACGCGCGAGTCGCGTCATTGGCTTCCCTGAATGATAACGCACCTAGCGCGTGGTTGGCCGCCGGTAATGTTTTTACGCTATTTTAAGCAGTTTTAGCTATAATAATACAACGTGAAACCTTTTACTGTGTATTCTGTTGTATTTATTAGTTTAGTGTGTTTTTATAGTGACTATCTGCGCTTTTTATAATGAAATGAAATGAAATATTTATTTCTCAACATTAACAATTACTTGTTCTTATTGACGTCAAATAAAACATGACTCTATCACCAGTTCGAAAAAACCTTCGTGAAGAAGAATTAGCAAGAAACTTCACGGGTATATCTTTTTCAAAATAAATTTACAGAGTCTCTATATGTCTATACAAAATTATTCTTATCTGCATCTGTAAGCTCGGCAAGTCCCCCAAGTATCCAAAGGACGAACACCCCCACACGGCACCCGTTCACGACCTATATTAAACTAATTAAATAATACCTACATACATACACAAACACTACAACATACCGAAAACCAACAGACCTAAACCAAAACAAACATACCCAACCAACCAAAGAAACATACCTAAACCCCCAAAATACATATAAAAACAATACAACACTACACGAACACCCCACTCGATTGCGCTCTCTACCTAACCTACCTTTTTTTTATATTTTACCACCCAATTCTGGCCCTTGCTGAACACCAGCGTCATCTAGATACGACTTACATTATGGTGTAGGTCTATCTAATGACACATGCTGAGCATGTGGCCATTTGCCAATAAATAACTTGTTCTCTCTCTCTCTCTTCATATATATATACCTATAAATAAATTGTAATAAGTGTATCCCATTTAAATAAGTTAGTTTTATGTTTTTTTTATTTTTATTTTTAAGATATATTTATACATATTTTCAGTTTTGTAACAATTACTTGTACGAATAATTATTTAATGTGTGTTTATTTTTTGACAATAAACCTAGTTTTTTCTTTTTCTTTTCTTCATTTTACCAATTTGATGCCAGTTTTTAACGCAAACTATACCTTTACTACTCGTTAGATTAAAAAACAATTTCAAAATGTTTTGTTTCATCATAGGTAAAAAAATTACATTTGTTGAAAGCTTTATCTTTATCATCATCGAGATTTCGTAAATACAACTTAACTAAACGCAGCGAGTTCCGTTAAAGCACCGGAGCACCGTTAAAATTACAATCATGTTTTGAAATAAAGCTACATAAAACGCTTTAAGTTTATATACTGTTTAATGGATATAAGTATTAATATTGAAGCTTTTGTGCAAGTCGACCTCACGTTTGATACCTTTTTTCTGGCATAGGATACGGAACAAAAAATCTTGGCATGACCTTGGTGGCAAGGTCCCGTGATCTCGCAACTACGCACATATTCACTACCAATTAAATGGATTCGCTGAATATTGATAATAATAATTTGCACTTAAGAGTTTAATATAGTCCATTTCAATGAGTCGATAAATGTAAATTGAATTAAATATAAAGTTCTCTTTAAGTAGAAGATTATAATATTTTTAAAGTTTTTAGCGCACAATTACTAGAGAACTTATAATGAGAAAATTTGTTTACTTTGATTCGACTCTTGCATTGAGGAAAACCTGCGATCACAAAATATAACTAGGTACACAGTTTTTTACCAATTGACACTATATACAGACCATAGTGGTTTAGAACTTAGTCAAAAAATTATCATTGGTACATAGCAACTTATTTTATCGCAAATACGTTGATGATTTAAAATAGAGTTTAGAAGTCTGATGGCAATAATTTAAACTTTTTATGAACGAAACTAGCTGGTTTTAATCTGATTTCTTGGCTAAATTCTAAATTTTATTTAATATACACAAAAAATATACTTAAAAATATACTTCCGAATATATGATAATTAATTAGTCTAGTACAGACGTGTAATAAAACAAAATTTTACATGTTTTGGCCGACTTGCGCGGATCGCAGTTAAAAATGTTAGCTAACGGGGGTTACAATATTGCTGTAATTTATAGTGATGGAGGGTCATGTTTAACTAACTAATCGGCTAACTCGAAGTTTAATTGCTAACTCAGGTCAGAGCATCCGCGCAAGTCGGCCCCAATGGCGAAGCGAAGCCAGTGAATGCCACTGAGTTGAAAGAGAACCCACATACTTATCTGGCCAATCTTTTGATGATGACGTTTTTCTAACCCTGATCGACGGGTTGAACATACACTGTACTAGATATTTTTCCGTGTCTTGGGTCGCATGACCCTTGTAAATCGTACTTTTTGTGGATGAAAGGACAACTTGCTTCTTGCTCTGTAACCATATGAAGATTATAATTAATTCCATGTTCATCGGTTGAGTGGTTAAGCTTGATAATGAATAAAAATAGTAAGTTATGGAATTTGTTATAGATATTTCTACAAACAAACCCAGCATTTATTCCTACAGTGCCTAATGACGTTTCTAATCGATATCGATATAATCATCCAAGTTCATAATCAATATATTCAGAAAAAAAAATTATAGAAACAAACAAGCAATTACACAAGGATAGTTGTTTTACAAATTAAAACGTAACTTCGTAATTACAGAATAAAATCGCAATTTAAATGAAATAACATTTATTTACGTGTATTACATAATAAATATTATCAAATAAAAAACAATGTTAAGTGATAATTCATTCATAAAATGTTGAATGTAGTTTGAGAGTTGAGCTGTATAACGATGTTGTTGGTGATTTTTTTAATTCAAAATTTCAAATGTAGAAGGAATCAAATAATTTTTTATTTTTGTGTCTAACGTTTTACGAAATCAAGCACGCAGTAAATGCAACCATACAAATGTAACAATGATGTAAATAAATGCTGAAATTCATCTCAAATTCTTTAAAATCTGTCATGACCCAGTAGTCTAGAACGGCTTGTAATGTCACAATTTCTCTATTGCTCTAATTTCGCTATCTGCGTTATCCTTTTACTTTTAGCGGGAGTGTGGCTGCAGTGCTCTTTTTATGATATGTTATTTTTTTGTACTTTCTAAGGTCGAATGCTTTCAAATTAAATTTTGTTTGATATCAAACTACATATAAATACAACTGACTTCCGCACATAGCATAAACTTCTAATTATTCGTGTGTAATTGCCCGTGAAGTGATCTCTAGGTGCGTTGTCGTTATTGTTCTTCTACTTTATTGACAGACAGCATACGGAAAATTAATTGTCGTTGTTTTTTTTTTCTATAGTTTTTTTATCCTTTTTTTATAATAATAATAATAATAAATTTTTTATTGACATAATCTCGGATCTCGCGTTACCTCGTGAACGGGTGCCGTTTGAGGGTGCTCGTCGTTTGGATACTGGGGGGGAGGGAGACTTGCCGAGCTAACGGATGCAGATAAGAATCATTTTGCATAGACATAAAGAGACACTGTAAATAGATTTTGAAAAAATATATATCTCCGTGAAGTTTCTTGCCAGTTCTTCTTCACGAAGGTTTTTCATTTGATTATTTATGTTTTATTTGACGTCAATAAGAACAAGGTAATTGTGAATCTTGAGACAAAAATATTTGAATTTGAATTTACTTGATTTGTTTAACTGGGTGTTGAAATATATGCAGGTTTGTTTATTTTATTTTTAGTATTTTACTTTTATTTTTAGTTCGTAATGATAAGAAAAAATAAAAAAACCTTTGATTATAAACATGTAGGTTCGTTTTCAGTAAGATTAGCTGGTTTTCCGGTGAAGTCTTGTAATTTGTATAAACTATTTATATTTATAAATATAAGAGTTGATATCGACATCAGATTATACAGGTTTAGTGGCAGGGATTAGTTCCTACTATTTGGAATCATTTTTAAGCTGCATAGCTCAATCTAGACACGCATATTATTTAAGTAAAAATAATAGTCTAAATGTTATAAAAGATAAAAACTGATTGAAATAGCTCCGACGCATCAACGCATAACCCACGAATCGGCAAATCACTATCTTCCTGTACCTATCTAATTATACAATAAACGTATTATTTTCATATTAGCCGGTAGCTTGTTCTGCTGACCTTGCAAAATGGCCGCGTGCATCCTACATCGGGACAATGGTTGGTCGCGCCCTGGTTTCCTTCATTACAGGAAGTGTTCGCACTTATTGAATTAACCGACAGGAGTTTCAGTTAGCCTAGCCAGTCTATTGTGTTGATATTTTTATAACCATTAGGCTAGTTAATGTGAGAGATTTGAATATAAAGATATAAAGATGTTTGTCAGTGGTTTTTTAGTACCTATGTAGTTCTGTGTTCTGCTTCAGAGAGTATGTATTAAATAAAAAAATTTGTTTATAAAGCATGTAGAATATTCATTCCGTATGGTGATTATTCTGGTTATCCATAATCTATAAATGCAAACTGTGATGTGGATGTTTATTTTTGATTTTAAAACAATTGTGTTTGTGTCTTAGTGAGTTCTTATTTTATTATATAAAGTGAGATAGAGACGTATGCCTGACACTTATTAATAACTCTACGTAGTTGTTTATCGAAACACTTATGTACATATACGGGTTCGCAATAAACAGGCATTTTCCTTAAATATGTACATGTATCTATTTGAGTTGCTTACTAAAAATAGATAAGTTTTACGCTTATGTACCGTAGCGGACGACGTCATTTGTTCACACTAATTACCTAACGCAAATTATATGTAATTAAAAACTTGTATTAATTGACACTAGATAATGGGTAAATTGACATAACTCGCTATCCAAGTAATTATTTGCCTATCGCTATCCATTGAAGGACATACATTCATAGGCATCTAGAGTTCGCTAACGGCTTAAATCGGCACTGCCAGGCGGCAAAGACGGATATGCGGATCTGAACGTATGCCGCCCGCCAAAGCCTTTTGACGTCGAAAGACCTGCATAAAGCTCGAATGGACTAGGTACCCAATCGACACAAGCCGCATATGTGCAGTATGCGCTTCGGGCCGGCCTTATCGTTCAAGAAATCCTGCAACCCGTATGTGCCGGCCCGAACATTAGCGCTTTATTTAGTTGAGATAGTAGGCTTCCAAATTGACCTAAAAACAATCGATTACTAGTGTGTCCTGGTGAATATCAATGAAATGTTGTACTCTGAATTTGAATATGTTTTCTTCGCAAATAATGTTAGTCACCAACCAATGTCACCAACGCGCTTGCCATGCCTGGTTACTATTGTTTATTTATCTCGAAAAACATGGACTTAATTAGCGAAAGAGGATTTTGTTTTAAAAACGAAAAAAAAAACAAAACAATATTGTTTTGTTTGACGGCTTTCCATAACTTGTGACCGGGTCCCCAAATAACCTGGTTTGCCCAGGATAAATATAAGTCCGTTGATACAGCTACAAATCATTCATTTATAGACCAAGTTCGTTTGTACGAACACCGATAAGACGGCCGGCTGGCAGCATGCACGCTGCCGTGTCATGGTTCGACCCCGTTCCTCGACCCATGATAATTTGTAGTAACCGATGCGTATATACATGTCACTCACTACCTAATCAGATAACACGCTTTAAATATAGAACGCAACAGATGACGGTTACGTGCGATGACCGCGAAAATAAAACGATGCGCTTTTGTTTTTGAATTCCTACCATGAATGGTGTATATATTTTTTTAATTTTTCCTCGTGATCAAATCATAATGCCATGTTTTTCCTTTAAGAATCTTGACATCCCTTTTTCATAGAAGTATGCATTCGTGTTTTATAAATATTGAATGCAGTGACATTGTTTTGATCAAATTTTTCCAGAGTTTGCTTTTTTTTTTCAATGCAATGTTTTCTTGGAAATATGCTTTTATTGGATTTAAAATTATTTTTCTGTTGCTTCGTGGTAATATATAATATCACGCCCTTGTACAATGTTTTTGTATTGTACAAAGTGACACATGTATATCCAAGATGTACCAATTCACAACAAAAAGATCCGGCACTACATTTCAATTATGTGGAAGTTGGAAATAATATCGAATGCTTTTATTTATATTTTTTTTATTCAAGTTTTCGAAGTTTGTACGACGAATATAATGAATATCAACGAAGCCGCACCCCACAAATTTTTCGGTCTATGGTCGCACACTACAATATGTAGACAAAAAATCGAACTCGAAAGTCTACACATCATGCCATCCATTGTCAGTTCGTGACACATTGTGTCACATGACACAAATATTCCGCCGCGTACATTGTCAATTGTTTTTTAAATGGATTCTATTTTGTTCACAGATCTATGGACGTACCTACCGTTCCTGTATTCTTGCGTGTCGTTCGTCGGCGTTTTAATGTTATTAGGTAAGTAATTTCGTTACTATTACGATAATATGATAGTCAACCTTTTTCTGATAGGACCTAGGAGCAATTTTATAAATTTAAAATAGATTTATATTGTCAACGGATGCTAGATATATACCAACTATATAATCACTGTGATTACTTGCAGTTTAATCAAAACTCATATCGTACTTTACATAGAAAATAGGTCATATAGTTAATTTTATTTACTTAACCTTTAAAACTCTACCTACTTTTATTTACAATTTAATGGTTTCATTACTTGCTACAAATAAGTCATATTGGCTGTCTAGAAAGTAAGAGCGGCTCAACCCGAAACCTCTCTACGCTTTTTGCATAGCGATATGCATGCGAAACTGGATCACATGTTTCTTTCTTTTGTGTCAATGTTTACCAACAGTTTCTGTGTACTGTACAATTTTACTTTATTGCTATCATATCAAACTGTGTAAGGCAAAGTCCAAACCAATGTTGTTTAGCACTTTTAAAGCGATTGACACATCTTAATAAAGCAGAAGGTAGGTTCTTGTCAAAACTACTGTTACATGCCGCCCAACTCATCTTCACGGTAGACAAAATTCTAACTATAAGATTCTTATGACAACTTTCTTGTAAAAAGTAATGTTAGCATGGAAGCAGCGCCGCCCCTGACTGCACAGATTAGTTGGTCGTTCTTCGGTGTTTTTGACACCGGTTCCGAGTTTGTGCAATTTACGTGACATCTCGGTCAATGACCGATGTTTGTTTTGGTTACGTAAACAGTTATCTTAGATGTTTACCGGAATAATAAAGTTCCGCCTATTTATTGTTAGATTTAGAAGCAGTTGCTGTTAAATAAGCGTGTTTTAAATGTCTTTTGAGCTCCTAAAGGACATGATACGTAATATGGCATTATCGTGTTTTGAAACCCGCAATGATTCATTTCCTTAATGCAATGTTAATGCGCATTTCTTGTGATCTTGGTTAGTTAGAAGTAGAATCTAGGTACTTTAAACTGTGACGTCAGCTTCAGTCAATTTTTTAAACTCTTTTGTATGAATATATCCATTAAATCACGTGTCGCGTTAATTTACAGGTCACTGCATTACATCAGGGGTCGTGTCACTCAAACGACTAATTGAAACTTTCACCTTAATATTTCTGCTATGATTTTTAGGCTTTTTGCTAATAGGATTCACAGAAAAATACCTAAATGTTAAGACTTAAGTTCTTATTTTAATACCCAGATAATAAAACAAGCGTTATTTCGTTAACAGTATATTAATTTTTATCGCACACCTGTTTGAAAACGTATACACTTTAGCGCACATACACTTTGTTACTAATACATCAAAACAAAACTTAACATTCACTACATTAAAACAGGAATGTTGAATTAAACGTCATAGCCTAATTTGACCAAAACACCAGCAATTTCCATAACGCTTCTAGGAAAAACCACCTCGCTTTTGCACACGTAAAATATAATTTAAGATTTATGAGGAAAATACATCGTTGAATCTAATATATAATTCCAAACGTTCAGTTATCATCCTCTTCCTCTTCGTCTTCGTCATCATAACCTTGCTTTTTATCAAGAAAATATTTGATAAGGTCCGCGTGTTGGGGGAACATTTCGTCCAATTCTTTTCTGCACTCCTCTAGCTTTTCGGTATCTTCTAGTTCTTTATAAGCTTTGGCTTTGTAAAGTCGAGCCTTGAAACTCTTCTCATAGATACGTAGAGCCATGTCACAATCTCCAAATACCTAGAAAGGTAAAACAGATTGGTTTAACACTGTCAATAAACGACCTTATCTTTATTATGTTCAAATTTATTTTGTTAATATTTAATATTATGTGCGTCGCTTAGGTAGCAAGCGCAACGCGTTTTTCAATTATTATCTTTATAAATATTTTCAACATTGATAATAAAAACTTTGCTCTGATAATAAAACCGAGCGCACGGAACTACTAATGTCAGTGCCTACTAAAATAAAGTTTAAAGCCGATGGATAAGTAATGAAAAAATCCAGAAGTGAGCAAGATTATCTTCATCTGTAAAGATAGTAATTGAAAATGCACTAATAGAACACTTTCTCGCGATATACGTTCCAGATAACAGTTATTTTTCTTTACGTATTCCATTGCGGTGTATCATGTTAATTTCTGGTAAATCAAAGCATTATTCTTTTATTTCACGCTCAAGCGCGTGCCATTAAGTGTTCCGGACATTGCCTCGATATGTATCCTGCATTTAGCGCTATCTGATAAATGCACGTAGATGAAATTGCATTAAGTTTTTGCCTACAAAAATTAATAGTAGAAAGTTGAGACAGAAGACATAAAGCGACAAAAATCCGTGTGCATTGTGCACCGAACACACCGCGCGGTACCGCTAACAAGTTAGTCACTCGCTGCGTTTTCAAGACCGAGGCTGACTTTCGCGTGTTTATTTATGACCATATAATAAACAGATCGGTGTTATCGAGCACTAAACGACTTCCATTCTATTTCAGAGGTACTAAATTATTAATTGTGGGAGAAGAAAGCTGTTAGGTCTAGAACTTTTATAGCTTCGAGACCTTATTCAATTTTGGCAGCATTATTTAAGTGAACAAAAGACTTCGTTTATTCTTACCTTATCGAAATGCCCCAGCTTGATATTTGTAAGAGCTCGATCGCAATACAACATAGGGTTGTCCCTGATTTGTTCAATAGCTTTGTTATAGCAAGAAACGGCTTTTTCGTAATCTCCCCTGCGGAACGCTTTTATCGCTTGAGTGCTAAAAGTGTCAGCCTTTTCTCTGCGAACTCTCCTATCTTGTGCTCGACGCTCCGCGTCTTTGCTGACCTCTCTCATCCATGCGTCTTTGTCCATTTGACCCTGAAAATAATCATAGCTAAAAATATTCCGCATTTAAAAATGCGCAGACATCGTGAACAGACAAATAGCATGCGCACTTGTCTGCCGATAATTTATTTCAAATGCATAAAGAAAAAGTTGAGATAATATAGTTAAATGAATCATTCATGTAAATATTGACATGTTGATTTGGTTTCGTCATGGCATATTTCTGCAGCTTGCATTAAGCCCAAGTTAATTTTGTTCGGCGTTAGAAACTCCAGTTCAAATTGTTTTTGACAACGGAACGGGTTTGTCAGCTTTCTATAGTCGAGTATTTGTGATATAAATATTTAACACTTCCTATAATTTTGTTTTAAATAGTATAATAGAATCTAAACAAAAATGGCAGTTCAGATCCAACTATAACTTGTAGCTATGAATAGAAAATGTATTATTGCATAAAAAAATTATGTTGTTGTTAAGTCCTTAGTCAAGAATTTATAAAAGTATTGGGTCACTTCAATTTAATCTGTTGACACCATTGAATTCTTAATTAGATGCAATTAAGCCGTCTGTTCCAAACCAAATCTTAAAACCGTACATTTATGCATTTTAAAAAGAAAGCCAATATTGTCTCACGCAGACAGTAAACAAAAACACAGCATCTACAATACTCTATTAATATTAAGATCTCTGTAATTTCTCACCCGCTGTTTATAAAAATAACAGTCTGTGATCGTGTAAAGGAATAATCATAGGTGTGCATGCCAAATTGCTTTCACTGCTAAAATAATAAGATTAAGACACGCGTACTCGCTGCGATTCATTTGAAATTCTTGCCCGCCCTTAATACCTAGACCGTTTCAGTAATCACTTATTTATGAGCTAGTGTTGGCTTTGGCATATTAAATAAGGCACTTGGCACTGGTCTGGTATATTTTTTAGTTTACACATGTGCCCATATCGAACGCCTCTTGTGAAGGCCTTGTATTCTATTAATGTTGATAAGAATGTTCATTACATTGTTGACGTATTGTCGATTCATGTATTGACCTATATTTTAATAGTTAGTGTAATCGTCTTTAGATTTGTTGTCTTGATAATATTTATTCTTTGTTCTTAATGCCCTTACCAATGAAATTAGGTTACTCAAGTTATCGTAACATTTCAGTGTTTTGATGTGACTGATAGTTTTACCATACACAACCATTTACAGAACCATTTGAATTTCTAGATATAAAGAAACTTACGTCCTTAGTATCAACTTCACGAAAAGCATTTTTATTTATAACAGTACGGTTCTCTTTGATTTTCATTTCCAAATTTTCATCAACAAAGAGTTTTCCAGCTAGGTACTGATCGGCCATTACTTCAGCAGCTTTGGACTTAGCTTTGTCACCGCTAGCTAGGTCCTTCACTAAGTTGGACACTTCCCCAATCCTTTTAGAAAAGTTGATCCATTCCTCGCTCAATGCTACGTTGGTATCTTTCAGAGCAGGATTTGATAAAATACTTTTCGATGCCATTGTATTTTTACTGAATTTTCTTGTATATTTATTATTGAAATGAATCTCTTCGTCACTGCACGGCTTGTTAACTGGTTTGTGTCAAATTGATTTATTAGATTGCGTGGCAACGGTTGTCAGAGCGACTTGAGTTAAGTTTGCTTTTCTATCCTACCAGTTGCGTTTATTTGCATTAGGCTTTCTTTAACCGCGACTGTTGTGGAGTTCCGAATGAAGAGCTAGCACGATTTGAGTTTATATTCTTGCACATCCTAAAGCATTTAGCGATTGCTAGTTTGAAAGTATTTTAATGCAATTAAACTCAATTTAGCAACCAGTGTCAGAAAATTGAAATTCTTGAGATATTTAAAAACTGCTTGCATTGCGTAGGACTTAAATATTGCGGAGTAGTTTTATCACTTTACTGTTAAATTAAAACAAACTACAACTTGCTATTTCGCAAATTTTCGGGAATTTCCTTAATGTCAACTTAGCCTATGCTAGCTCTGAATATTGCACGAGACACTTATTATATAATCGATGCTATGGTTTCAGAAATTTAATGATTATAAATAAACAAACAGACAAATATTTTTTCTAAAGAAAAATTGTGTAGATGTTTCTGGTTTTCCTTTTGAAGTATAAAAAACAATTTCTAAATTATATATACTAGTATAAACCACTCTACGGGATCATGTTTATTGCAATTTGAGTGAAGATAGTATTTATCTAAGTAAATAGGTATTACGTCGACTCCTGATTTAGACTATCATCAGTTATCTTTGTTTTCAATACAATAATAATTGCAAACAAATGGAGGGTTATCATTCCCTATTAATAAGTATAACTGTTCATGTGTTTCGTGTCATAAAGTCAAAGTGAAAGTTGCGGATATATTTAGCACTAGGTGTCGAGGAGCTGGTGAACTTATTTTAATGAAACTTGCCATTAAGAATAAGAATTATTTTTAAGAAAGTAAAAGTAGTTCTTCAACAACGAGAGCTGCAGCGCTGAGCCGGTAATATTATAGTAACAAAAAGCATAATTAATAATTTACTGTGATAGTTTAATGACAAAAAAAATATGCTATAAGGCATAAAATTTGTTATTAATTTACATTATCATGAGTTATAAAGTTAATCATCTTGTTTCATATCTTTTCTTTATACGGTCAGCTACAAATTTCAATGTTAACTCAAGTTAATTTCAAGGTTGCATCAAAATAATGGTCCTGTTCGTAATATTAACATTAACATTCTTTGGGGTCACACAGTTGGTGATTTCCGTGGATTTTTATTTTAACCATTCACTAGCGACCCGCCCCGACTTCGCACGGGTTTATGTCCCTGCATTTTAATCTGTAAAATCTATATCTTAAATTATACGCTTAAATTATACGCTGTAAAGGATTAATGCTGTATTGGTTAAAATCGCTTCGTAAATAAGCCATTATTTCTGGTAAAAGGTAAAGGATAAAAAATGGTTATTGTGGGTTATCCCTAAGAGAGAGACGTATACCATCGCAGACTTTTTTGTAGACCTTTTTAAGGCGTAGTACATTATTTGATCTATCTCGTAAGGTTCAGCCAGCGTTTGCAATAAAAGCGCAAAAAGATGTGTTTTTTATGACATCACATTAGAATCCTCTAAAATTATCAGTGTTTTTCTACTATATTATGCATTTATTATACATGTAAACCTTCCTCTTGAATCACTCTATCTATTTAAAAAACCGCATCAAAATCCGTTACGCAGTTTGAAAGAAATATGCATACATAGGGACAGACAGCGGGAAGCTACTTTGTTTTATACTATGTAGTGATAGATACACCCTAGAACTATGAAACATCAAAGCTTATAATAACATGATTTCTTTCAGTATTCACGCCGTTGGGTTTCGTGCGTCTTTTCGGCGTGGTTGGCGGCGTGCTCGTAAAGCCCCAGTTTTTACGAGACCTAAATGAGGAGTATTATGTGTACTCGTTTGAAGAGGAGACCACCAGGCGAAGAATGGCAAATGCTATCGCTACAGGTACATAAAGTTTTTTTTATTATTTAACGCTCGAAGCAGAAAGCTTTGTGTTATATATTTAAAGTTTGTCTGTCCTTGACCTGTCTCCCAAACGAATAGAACGATTTTGATGCAGATTTTTTTTTGTATAAATGGTGAATGAATCGACAGTGTTCGTAGATAGATGTTATAGATATATATAGATAGTAGATATGTTTGAAAAATATTCGTTCAGCTGTTCAAAGATTCTCTAAATTCATACTGCTTTTGGATGATTAAGTTTCGAACCTCGGACTCTGGTGTCCAAGACGAGTGTTCCTACCGTTGGTTGACAGGTTCTTTCGAATAGGTTCGTAGCCTGATACATGTCAAATCATGAGACGCCGTCGCTGAGACACTATTTTATGCCAATGTGAAGTCACGAAATAGGTAATTATTAAGCTTTATCATTCATCATCGTTTTTACTTTGTCAATATTTTTATAGGTAAAAAACTAATAAAACTCCAAAACTAATTGTCTTGGGTTTTCCGTTCATTTAATATATCTTTTGTTTAGTTACATAAATACATATTTTATAGTATCTACTGATACATTTTTGATTGGGTTAAATGAATATTTATTCCTGTAAATGTTTTGCCTCTTTCTATGTTTGAAACTTGGCTATTTTAACGCAAACCAAGGATTCCGGTGCTGCCCTTTCTATCTATTTTTAGAAACATGTTTACACACTTATCTGTAAAGAAAGTTGTTCATACTACAAACAACGAGCTACGGTGGTGGTGTGATATTACACAATTCGGACTGTTTTATTTTGTTTAGATTTCTCAACAAATTTACGTAAACCAGGAGGCATGTGAATGTATTGTTAATATTAGGTAATAGTTTCTATATGTTTATTATTTGCGTTCACACGCTATTGATTTCTGTTCCTTTTCCTATTTTTTTATGAATATATGTATATCAGTTTTTGAAATGTAACCGTTAGATATACGTGCTTTATTTATTGTAAACTTTAGACTCTATGGCTAAGAAACAAAAGGTACAGAATTCGCTTTTCCAACCGTATTTACACTGAATTAAAATCTATCTTATTTAATAACAAGCTGATGAATTCGACAAATTCGTCGAGCCGAGTCGCATCTAATGGCGCCTCGTATTTTGAAATTCGTCAAAAGGTTTAGGCCGTAGGCGTGCCAAAGAAGACGACTTCGCTTGCAGCATGTAAAAAATTACTGTCGTGAATACAGAAAAATAATAATCATTAATTTTACGTAACGTAAATTACAATAATAAATTCCCATACAATCACACAGACTGCATGGCCCCAAAGTAAGCAGAGCTTGTGTTATTGTGACTTCACAGCGAACTTGGGGGGACCAAGAATAAACATAAATATATAAATATCAACAACCATGACCCGAGAACAAAATGTTCATAACAGATTTCATGTTCATAACGCAAATGAATACTCCGGCCAGGACTCGAACCTGGGACCTCTGGCGTATGAGTCAGCGCTTCTAACCAATACGCTACTCGGTCGTCAAAATTATTTTATTACTACGAAATATGTTATTACTATATTTTTAAGTAATTCAGGATGTAAAAGAAAATCCGTAATGAAACAATTGTACAATTATTATTGTATGTAGTATAAATATTTATATGATTTATTCAGTACCATAAACATTCATGTGAAGTCGATCGGAGCCAATCATTTGAGTTCTCTACTACCAACCACTTATCTAATGTGGGTAGTTGCCAAAATGGTCAAACTTTTGGCGCTATTTATTCTGATGGACAGTTCAAAATAAGCATGTTATTTCAGACGACCTTTATTATCTAATTGTGTCCTCAATTTTTATTGCAATTTTTTATATCTTGTTTATTTATCAGTTTTAATAATATAATCTCGGTAGATAAACTTTTGTGCATGTAAAAAAGAAAAATTATGTTTCCTTTATTCCAAATCTAAGATTATAAATAGTAAGAACCATAAAATTTATTATTCTTGATTTGAAGGGTTTAAGGGCCCTTTCCTTACTGTAATACGGGCGTTCTATAATCTTAAATTCTGATTCCAAGTAAAGGCATGCTATAAACCTTGGACTGCTCTAGGACGGTGGAATATCTAAATTAATGTAAAATATCTTTCGGTGGCATAAAACTTAAACCCCCACAGCATAATTTGCATTTCAAGTCGTTCTGTGTTAGCGTACAATGGTCGAGTACTAAATACTTGTTTAATAATATTTCAAACTCGTAATGGAATCACAGAAATGATTATTGTTTACAGTTTATGTTTTCATTATGCATTTCATAACTAATACTTATTTTTATGACAGCCTCGTAGTGAAGTGGTTCCGCATTGACGCTTCGAAAAGTATTGATGTTTGTTTTCTATTTAAATGTATGTATATTATCCACAGTAAGACTAACCATAACACAGGCTTTTCTTTCTCCGGTGGCGTACCGTCTGGGATATTATTACCTCATTTATTACAAGAAATCACTGCGCATTATCACATGCGTAGCTAGCAATCCCTTTTTTTTAAATTATGGGATAAAATCTCCTCCAGATAGTGTAGGTACCAATTGTGAATGAATTTAAAAATTGTTACAATAGTTTCAAAGTTGATTAATTAAATAGAAATTAATCTTTTCTCTTCATTATAATAGTGTAAACTTATAACTGCTACCTGTCTAATTAGGTAGCTAACTTTTGGCAATGACCCCCGGCGACGACCTACTGCACTGGGGTGGCGAGGCTCAGAACTAAAAACAGATAAACAGGGTGTAACATAAATGAAGCATAATACTTGTGGGTCAGTAAATATACCATTGTTACAATACACTGTACAAGAATTGGAGTTATTGGGGCTGGTTAACTTTCACACATTAAAATTTTTTTACTTCAACATCTTTGATAGCCCTAGGTGGTTTTCATACCTACCTACGCAAGAGGCGCGCGAGGCGCAAATAAATAAAAAAATACGAGTTTTTTTATTTATTTGAAATCATTTAAAGTAACTAAAGTCGTGTCCAGTCGCATCGCATTACGTGCTACTAGATAGGTAGGTAAGTGAAGACGGCTGCGCTCGCCTAATACATAGGTAGATATGAAAACCACTTAGGGCTGTCAAAGATGTTGCGTAAAAAAAATTGAAACAAAAAATTGTGGAAGTCTTAACCAGCCGATATACAATTTTATTTACAGTATATTCTAACAATGGTATACTATCTGACCCTTAAGTATTATGCTTCCTTTATGTTACACCCTGTATAGGTACTCGTTTGCACTTCTTATTTTATTCCTTGTACCTATGAGAGTACATTTACAAAGTCGCGCGGGCGACCGCGTGAAGATTTATTAAAGTAAATTTCACCGTTTAACTATGCAGGCGTATTGTGTTTTACCACCTTGTCTAAACAAGTGAACAAACTGTAACTTCGTGGAACACAGAACTTACCTGGATAGAAATTTATTGATCTTGCCATGGAAGTTACGATGTTTTCTTAAGTACAGTGTGGTTTTAAGTTATTGGTTGTTAACTTTCGACACAAGAGCTACAGTGAATTTCTCCCAAAGTAGTTTTGCAATAAGTATATTGCAAGTAAGAACTTGTATTTATTCAAGTAAACTTTTTTGTTTTTAAACCATGCTTAGTTGAATTTAACTTATTAGTCGTACTTACAGTTTTAAGCCAAGCCATATAAGCAAGGTGACATTTTAAAAGCTACGTATTTTCTGGACCTCATTGGAAAGTGAAGACAGTTATCTATTCTAACCAGTCATTATGGCGTTCACTCGTTACACAGATTACCTGCGCAGGTGATAGCGAGCAGTTTTTTTGAAGACTTCATTAAAATAAATGGATGACGTGAGATATTCAAACAATATAATAATTGATAATAACTTGTAAAAAAGATGCAAAACTAATTTGTCCTACTCTAGAATGTTCCGGTTCAAATTTACAAGGGCCATTTTTATGTGTTTACTTAGAATATACATAGAAGGTTTCCTGATTGGTCTTCAATAATCCAAACTTTACACAGTAAAGATTTCATTTAAATTTTCAAATTCCGAATTTGGTTTGCTATTAGAATTACTGTAATTAGTATTTATTATGACATTACAATGAGATTGGATTATGATTTGACGACCGAGTGGTGTAGTGGTAAGTAGCCCTGCCTCATACGCCGAAGGTCCCAGGTTCGAGTCCTGGCCGGGGCATTCATTTGTGTGATGAACACAGATGTTTGTTCTCGGGTCATGTTTGTTTGTTCTTATATATGTATGTTTATTCTGGGTTCCCCCCTAGTTCGCTGTATGGTCATCCATAACACAAGCTCTGCTTACTTTGGGGCCATACAGTTGGTGTGTTTGTCTGGGGATTTATTATTATTATTATAACGACAGTGTTCTCGTAGGCAAATAACATAACCTCAAAATAAAATGTAAATATGCGAATATCTAACAAGAAGTCGTAAATTCCCCAAGATTACAAATAAGTATTGATTAGTAAAAATGAATAGAATATACCCGCCCGCATACCTATTAGTACTCATAATACTGTAAACCTAGACTGTGTCCCATGAATTAAGTATGAATGTGCGTGGGTGTTCGCTATCTTGCAAATAGCACGTTAGTTATACTGATAGCTTAGTTTGCTGAGATGTTTGGAAACCAAAGGTAATGAGCTGTTTTGTTGAGTAGGAGAGAACAAAGGTCTACCTACAGACAACTATGATCTAAAATATCTAGTAAAGTATATTTCGCAATCGTCCGAGACAATTGACATATACGTAGATTGGTGAAAGCGATCTTTATCGTTAATTAATACAATACTTACAAAAAAGGATTTAAAAATGTAATAGAGGTGTAAAAACTAGTAGTGCGTTGTTTACTAGGAACTAACGGTCACATAGGAACACATATTCATTCCTTTTAATATAATAAGTAATTTTAACATTATGATACTAATTTTACTTATCTCTATGGTCATTTTACATAAGTTTACTAATATCAACACAGAGATCTGTAAAGAAGTTCGAACGACAAAGAAGGTAAAACTAAATAATAGGCATTCTATATTTTATGTTTAACGACGTTTATGTGTACGTCTGGCATTTTGGCTCGTGTTTAAATAAATTATAATGCGCATTAAACTGTTTGTGTTTATTTAATTTGTTTGATGTAGATGGAATTTGCATAAGTATGGCGCGCGCATGCTTGTTTCTAGATATAAAGAGGGCAATATTAGAATTTTTTTAATTTTATACCGAGTTTTGTTTGCAAATTAGCTAAGGACTATTGGTTTTCAATATCAAGATCATGGTCACTATTACTCTTAGATTTATTTAATGGTTGTGGTAAATTGGCTACTTTTGCACGCTGTTGTTGGTAAAGCCCTCTACTTTTTAAGTGACAACTTCTTCCCCTTGCGCGGAACACAACTACACGGAAAAAAAGGATTTCTTAAAATAAAGAAAATTTACTCCAGTTAAAGCAAATTTCATAAGTCCAAGAAAACGATTCACTCATATATAGGGAAAAGAATATTTTCTTAAAATAAAATTAGGGATAATCTTGGTTAATTTTCTTTAAAATAAGATTAATTTTGCTTATATGAATAAAATGGAATAATGTCACTTCAAATCAATATTTTCTTGTAAATCAAATAAACATTTACTTGACTGAAGGTAATATTCTCTTCAATTAAGAAGTTACGTCTTTCATTTAAAACTTTTATTATTTTAAATTTTGTTAATATTTTCTTTAATTAAGAAGGGATGTCTTTCATTCAAAACTTTCATTATTTTAAATTTAGGTAATATTCTCTTCAATTAAGAAGGAATGTCTTTCATTCAAAACTCTCGTTATTTTAAATTTAGGTAATATTCTCTTGAATTAAGAAGGAATGTCTTTCATTCAAAACTCTCGTTATTTTAAATTTAGTAAATATTCTCTTGAATTAAGAAGGAATGTCTTTCATTCAAAACTCTCGTTATTTTAAATTTAGTAAATATTTTCTTCAATTAAGAACGGATGTCTTTCATTCAAAACTTTCATTATTTTAAATTTAGTTATTATTTTCTTCAATTAAGAAGGGATGCCCTTCGTTCAAAACTATCATTATTTTTAATTTAGTAAATATTTTCTTCAATTAAGAAGAGATGTCTTTCATTCAAAACTTTTATTATTTTTAATTTAGTTAATATTTTCTTCAATTAAGAAGGGATGTCTTTCATTCAAAACTTTTATTATTTTAAATTGAGGCAATATTCTCTTCAATTAAGAAGAGATGTCTTTCATTCAAAACTTTCTTTATTTTAAATTGAGGTAATATTCTCTTCAATTAAGAAGGGATGTTTTTCATTCAAAACTTTCTTTATTTTAAATTTAGTAAATATTTTCTTCAATTAAGAAGGGATGCCTTTCATTCAAAACTTTTATTATTTTAAATTGAGGTAATATTCTCTTCAATTAAGAAGGGATGTCTTTCATTCAAAACTTTCTTTATTTTAAATTTAGGTAATATTCTCTTCAATTAAGAATGGATGTCTTTCAATCAAAACTTTTATTTTTTTACATCTACATTGTATTTAGCTATGAATACATACATGTGATCAAGCGACCCCACTGTTGTGCTATTAAATTTATTACATAAAACTGTTTTGTGCATTGGCGCAGCGCGCGTGCTTAACAGTTTTATGTAGGTACTTAACAACGGAACAGCCTAGGTATCTTGAACTCGCATATGCCTTCTTTTCTTTGACATTAACAAATGACACCGTAAAACGTGAAAGACATACATATACTTCAATATTTTTCTTAAAACTATTTTACATTTATATTAAAAAAGATGAATGAAACATGCGTTCTTAGTTGTTCAAATGAATAAAAGTCTCATTTAATTTTAAACAAGTAACATTTATTTATTAACTATAGAATTAAAATTTAACATTCTGAAACATATTTGTCAAATACAAATATTTGCCTCTAATAACATAATCTTAAGGGGTATAAATTGTACTTAATACTTAACATTTTACTTTTGTAAAGAAGGTAAGTACCTAATCAACATTCACAATGATAAATAGTATTGAATTGTAAGTAAATGACAGTGATCAAATCGTGTACCTAAAAATCACCTTATTGAATATTTATTTTTTGAAAAGATTGTATAATTATTAATATTTATACTCATAGATATAATAAGATTGAATACAACAGTCACATAATAATATTTATAATATTTTTGTGACTGTTATGTGTGATAACACATTACAATTATTTATGAGGCACTTATATAATCAACACTCATCTCTAGTTTTCAGTTTTTAAAATAATTAATTTCTTAGTACAAATTAACATAAATAGTTTCTTATAGCTTCTTTCAAATAACAATTATAATTAAGTACTAACTTTAAAAAATCAGTCAAATAATATTATTTCTTTAACATATTTATCATTAAAATAAATAATTACTTATCATAATTTAACTTAAATAGTTTCTTACTCCCTTCTTTCGATATACACTTAATTCTTTGACATATTAAGCATAAAATTGTCATTACATGTTATCACTTTATTCAGTACTAATAAAATCAACACTTACCTATCTCTAACATCTGTATTTTTACATAGAATAATTTCTTTAAAATAACTTGAAAAGTGAAAAAACTTTATTTAGTTTCGTTACACAATGGTAACCAAAAAAAATCAGTCAAATAAAAATACTTCTTTGAAATATTAAGCATAAAAATTGTCATTACACATTAATATTTTATCATATGGAAACAGGGACTGTCTGGTATAGAAGGTGGTGCCATCAAAGCATTATTTATCTCTATATATCCCTCTTATATATCTCGGAGTTACTATAATATAAAGAGTACCATTAAATTAACATGTGAATGTGTGAACAAATTGATTACCTTAGCACAGACAAAATATGCTTTCAATAGCTTCCTGCATGGAGAATTTTGCTTTTTTATTGAGCCTTCCTTTTGGCTGAATTAAATGCCCTAGCACACAAATTTTTAATGGAATTTTTACTGTAATATAATTAAAATTTTCATGTTTAAAAATCCATTTAAAATAACAAATAAAATTTTTGAATTAATGATGAAAACTTACAATCATCCTCCAAATTCTCGACAGATATTATTAAATGTACTATATTTTCTTCCTGTGTAGGTCTTAATTGTATCATTTTTTTTTATAAAAGTCGTCCCAATTAAGATAGATGTTTAATCCCTTTGCAGGGAACATTAAATCAAAATTAATGTTTATCTGAAAATTATAAATTACTTATAAAAGTGAAATCCAATTATTATACTACTTTGTCTATTAATATTTTTTTGTTGTAACTAGATAAACCAAGTTTAATGTTTCAAAGCAAAACAAACTAGATTGACAGTTGTGTACAAATAATATTTACTTTCTAATACATCACTTCTTGGGTGATTTAAAATGGAAATTTTCATACTTTGCCACTCATCTTAATTCATAATCTTCTTTCCAATTGATCTCCACATCCTCCCATGGATAAGAATGATTTTGGTGCCATATAGGGGCAGACTTATAGCTTTCTGCAAAGATAAACCATTTTTTAAGAATCTATTCAAAATGAAAACAGACAATGATATTACAATTCTGTCCAAATACTAGTTTTTATCTATAATACAAATGACAGAGTATAAATTTTCATTGAATCTTAAGTCTGAATCTAGGATAAGATTTAATTTGAATTGAAGATTGTCTGCATTTTACCTTTTAGATTTGTGTGACATATTTTCTTTTGAGGTATTTCATATTCATGGTTGGTTGTTGAACTTCTTCTTCAGTCTCCATATTTATAAATTAAATTTCTTACTTTGTCAAGGAGCTTGCCTTTGGCTATGACAGACCTTTTATTTATAGTTTGGTTTTTGCTTATGGGTTTTGTATAGTATGTTCCCACTGCTTCTTTAAGGAAATTTTTTATTATTTTTGCCGCCAATATGTTATATTCTTCATATTTTATTTTGCTGAAGCATACATAAAAATAAAGACACATTGAAAAAAAAAGAATATAATTTTACAAGTTATGCAAAATGCTTAACATACTATCTAATTATGATAAAAATATTAATATAAAAGGAATTTATATACCTGTTTACAATGTGGGTGTTTAATAATGATGTCCGTTAACTGATTTGTTTTTGTATTATTTAGGCATCCAAAATTTTTATAATAGTCAATAATGCTGCTCCCACCAGCTGTTGTCTGCAGTAAAGTAGACAAATCAAAATCAGGGAAATTTCTGGGGCTTCGTGTACAATTTTTTTCTTCCATAAAATCATGTAAAATGCTGATTCCATCAAGGGAGATAAAGGATGCCCCATCAACCTTATTATCAACCAATGTGCTTGTGGTACTTAATGTGTATGATTCAGTTGGGAGTCTGAAAAAATTGTAAATATTAAGAAAGCCATCCAACACAGATAGGTAATGCACAAAATTACTATGCTGCATTAACTGAATTACCACTACATTAATTATTTCAATCTTTTTTATTTAAGTTTAGTTAATAATACCTACATATTATTTATCTTAATTACTACACTTGTTGCATTCTATTATTGATACTTAATATGTTTAGGTCTATAGCTAGCTAGCTAAAAACTTACAGTTGCAGTTACTAATTCAGCGACTCTTTCTTTAATACAAAATCTAGTGGCCATGTGGGGGAATAGCTCTATTAGATTTTCTTCTGATAATTTAGGTAAAAGGTCTATTGTTATATCATTATCTGAAAAATGTTTGATACAAATTTTATATATAGGAATCTTATAAGAATAGGAGTACACTGAACATCCTACTCTATATAAAGTTTATAATTTATGAAAATGACTAATTGTTGCCACATGACAGTACCTACAGTGGTAGGCCTGTATCTAGCATTGGGCGTTTCCCGCGTTTCCCGAGACTTTACAACCTTGAAACTACAAAAAAAATCATCCATTTAAAGGTTTGCATGTAAGTAATACTATGTTTATTTTGAAGGGCAGCGTATAGGACTAATAGAAACTGTTTTATATGCACCAAGTGTAACACTTTGTACCACACGTAATGCAAGACCACGTGCGTGCGAGGCAACGAAGGGTAGGAAATATAGATATGACGAAATACGATGGCTGATTACTCACAGAAGACAATCCAGGAACAGATAAATGCACACTGTTTTTCTAAAATTCTACAAATACGACCTACTGATAGATTTTCTAGATCCGAGGTTTCACGTTATAATAAACAAACACGTAAAAACTTACCAATAAATGTTTTTATTTTATCTTCCCGCACCTTCCACGAGCAAAGCAACTCTGCTAAAGTGTTTATTTTCGTCTTCCAAATTCATTTTTTGCTTGAATCTTCTCATGCATGTGCGTGATACAAAGTATAATTAAACATGAAAATTTTAATTTAATTACAGTAAAAATTCCATCACAAATTTGTGCGCTAGGGCATTTGCCATTTAATTCTGCCAAGAGGAAGAGTCAATAAATAAGAAGAAAAATTCTCCACGCAGGAAGCTATTGAAAGCATATTTGCTGTAAGTAACTATCACATTGTTCACACATTCACATTCAATAGCAATCAATCACCAACTAATAACGGTCAAAGCGCGTGTCCCGCGAAATACGTTGCGACCGCGACAGTCGGTGACAGAATAAATAAGAGGGGGATAAAATGTTTAACTTAAGATTATCTATTTTTGTTCTGAGTAAGTTTCAATTTAGTTTAAAAATATATTTTTTATGGCAATATAATCGTGTTTTTTAAGAAGAGAAAGTTTTTTATTCTTTCAAGTAAATTGAATTTTTATTTAGAAATAATAATTTCTTACAAAGAGAATAAAAAGTATTGAAATAAAACAACAGGTCAATTTGCTCCGACAAAATCTGTTTGTCTTGCGTTAACAATATATATACTTGAATGTAGAATGTTTGAGTTTAAACTGTGTTGACCCGATTCAATATTATTAAGAAAATATTAACTCGTGTCAATGTCTCATAATTTTGAGTTCAATTAAAAAGTTCTTCAAGCAACTAAGCTTAATTGCGTGTTATTTTTTAAATTTAGGTAGGTAATTCTTTTTTTGTTGAAATACATTGATTTATTATTTGTTATTATGTGAGTACTAGCCGGTCCCCCCCAGTTCCAGCCGCGCAACTCCTGCTCCCGAGCCTCGTGGGAATTTTGTGATAAAATTTCCTTTGCATTTCATATAGTTATGAAACTTAGAACAGATATTGACATGAGAAAAGACATAGGCTACCTTTTATTGCGAAAACATCTTCTAGGGGTTGAAAAAAGGGATGAATATTTGTATGAAAATGTACCTATATAAAACGCCTTTATAAAAAAACGGACCAATTCCATTTACAAACGCAATACGGAGATGCGTGCAAAAGCAAATTTTTTATATGGGTCTCGTTTGAGTTTATATATACATTATATAATAATTTATAGGCGCCAGATATCGAAAGTACTTAACTTCTTGTAGATTGGTTGGGTCTTTCTTAAGTAACTACGTCCAATTAATCTAAAACATGAATAAAAGTGCAAAATATATATTATTTACTTAGATAGTGTGAAAACCCTTGCACTTTTGTAAATCATGGAAGATGTCAAGATGTTGATGTTTTCGCTAACATCAAAGGCGATTGCTGACTGTATGTGAGACTGTGCTATTACTTTTTTAACTATTGGTAGGTACTTATTGAAATGGGGGATGACTGCTTCTATGAAAGGTTTGACGCCTATAAAATATGTAACGTACTGTTTTAAGCGTTTGCAATTATAATATAGCTTTTACTTGCGACTTTGTCCTCGTGGAATAGTTTATTGCGTTTGTAAATGGTACTGCTTCATCTATACTAATATAATAAAGCTAAAGAGTATGTTTATTTGTTTGAACGCGCTAATCTATGGAACTACTATAGTTAAGTTTATTATTTATCCCAAAATCCCGGGAACGGGAATGAGAGTTACGTAAGTGGAACAGCAGGGAACGGTTAGTATTTTATATAGGCAACACTTTCACTGACGATGAGGCCGTTTCTCGTTGATATTGGGCGTAAACAACAATAATGGGTAAATGGCAAGTGCAAACATATACATTCCTCCCGATCTCATCAAATTGCTTTATAGAGTACTATCGGGTTCGTGAGGTTTCTCCCGCGTAACTCCTGACCCCGTGGGAATTTCTTAGCAAACCAAAACCCAGTCTATGTTACTCCTGGATAATGTAACTATCTAATGATAAAGAATTTTTGAATTCGGTTCAGTAGCTTTTGAGTTTATTCTTTAGATACATACAAAAATACAAATATTTCCACTTTAAAATATCTTTAAATATTTGTTTGTTACTAGAAAAATATAAAGCATTGAAGTTAAACAACCGCTTGATTTGCTTCAAAAAGTTAATTACATTTTTGATGTTAACAATATTTTTTGTCAATATAAATGTCTTTTTTTCTATAACGAAAAAATTTTCTTGTTTTAATTCTATTTAATTTTAATTTAGAAATATTATTTTGTTACATGAAACGACAGCTTGATTTGCTTCAAAAAGAAAATTTCAATTTCGTTGAAAAAAATATTTTTATATGTCAATATACATGTATTTTTTTTCTATAAAGAGCGTTATTTCTTGTTTTAATTCTGTTTAATTTTAATTCAAAAATATAATTTTGTTTCATAGACAAATATAAAGTATTGAAATGAAAGACAGCTTGATTTGCTTCAAAAAGAAAATTTCAATTTCGTTGAACACAATATTTTTATATGTCAATATAAATGTGTTTTTTTTTATAAAGAGCGTTATTTCTTGTTTTAATTCTGTTTAATTTTAATTCAAAAATATTATTTTGTTACATAGACAAATATGAAGTATTGAAATGAAAAGACAGCTTGATTTGCTTCAAAAAGAAAATTTCAATTTCGTTGAACACAATATTTTTTTATGTAAATATAAATGCGTTTTTTTCTATAGAGAGCAATTTTTCTTGTATTAAGTGTATTTAATTTTAATTAAAAAATATTATTTTGTTACATAGATAACTATGAAGTATTGAAATGAAACGACAGCTTGATTTGCTTCAAAAAGAAAATTTAAATTTCGTTGAACACAATATTTTTTTATGTTAATATAAATGTGTTTTTTTCTATAGAGAGAAATTTTTCTTGTATTAAGTGTATTTAATTTTAATTCAAAAATATTATTTTGTTACATAGACAAATATGAAGTATTGAAATGAAACGACAGTTTGTTTTGCATCAACAACACGTTATTGTCTTGGGTTAACCAAATAAATACTTGAAACTTAGAAATATATATATTTTTTAACATGAGATCAAATTGAGTCAAACCGATTCAATATTATTTTGGAATAAGAAAATGTTAATTCTTTTCAATGTCACATAGTTTTGAGTTAAGTATATTATTTTTGTTTTATTTCAACAAAACGGTTTTTGACGCAAGTAAGCGTTTACTTAATGTTAGAGAATATTTACTCCATTTGAGAGATTTTCTTATTTTGTTCCAAAATATGACGTATGCTTCGATAAAACAATCCAAAAAGTCAAGGTGAGAACATTTGTTTTAGATTTAGATAAATAAACAAGTAAACATGACCTTTTGTTTCAAAACACACACTTTCTTGATATGATGAAAATATACTTGCGTAAAGCTAATATTACCTTGAAATCCCAAGAAAACCGATTTTGTTCATTTAAGAAATCCTTTTTTTCCGTGTACGCACATATTACGAGATTGTTTTGGAAGTTGAAATACTTTTTAGTGTAGTATTTTCTTGAACGTCAGATATGTAATCCATGTCCATGTATTTTCCGTGATGTTTAACGTCATAATGTTTTGACATAAAAGACGTCAATTAGTTCCGTATACCGACAATGAATGCTGGTGGCCAAATCCAAACGTAACAAATTAATTACTCATAAAAAAAAAACTCTGACGTTATTCTTAAAACTACGTATTGCGTCCTCAACAATGAAATGCAAATATTTATGTCCAATATTACTGAGAATGTTCTTTCATCTGTTTTATTCCTATTGTTTCTTACAGTTCATATGTCGTTTCTTATTGTTTTAAATTATCGACTTCTGCTAAATACTTAAGTTTAAAAAATAACAATGTGAAGGCAAACTTATGTGACCTTTTTGGCACTTACCTACGTATAATGCTATTTTGAGACTTTTACAGTACCTACTGAAACGTCATGGTGCCAAGGAACTTGTGATAGTGCAAAATGTCAAAGAGAACTTACAATTTCTAGTATCTGCTTAATAAAATGGTAAAGCTGATTGGTAGAGAACGTACAGCCTGAACCAATACGACAATCTATCTTCGCTCGTTCAACCGCAAAACATCCACTGCCGGGCAAAAGCCTCCCGCAACGATATCCACGCGGCAGGTTCTAGTCCTGGGGCATTCATTGTGTGAACACAGCAGGTTTCCCGCCAGTTCGCTCATCGCATTGTTTTCAAGAGTACCTAGGCCTGCAGGTCGTCGGTTTATCTTGTGGGGGCCTAACTATGCTGCGTCTTCTTGCTATTAAATATATCTTAAAGCTGTATTATAATTAAAGGCTACATATCACTTAATAGTGATTCGAAAAAAAAGATTTAGAATGATATAAAATCTGAACCCTATAGAAACGCAATTGTAATGTCCTTAATAAATAAATGGAAACCGTTGTAATCGGAAAATATAATAACGTTAATATACCGGTCAATATTTACACATTTTGTCGGTCTTTCACCTTATTATTATGGAGATAAACCACACGCGTCAAAACATTTCATTCCGGTTTCAGCAAACCGTGTCACATTATTCTTACTGAAATGAAGGATATTTGCATAATATTTTCTTACGCACTTTTATCTGAGAAATTGAGACACGTGTTTGTATAATTTAATCTGTGTTTGCTTATTTGTATCCCTTGTGTTTATTTAGATACGTATTATCGATAACATATTGTAAAGTATTATAATTGTATAGTACGGTTTGTCTTCGTAAGATTTGCGTTGACCAAACGTTGTGTGTTTTTCTTATAGTAAACGTCGACCCACGATACATTAATTTTTGACAGACTGTCCTGGGTTCGAATGCTTTTGTTACATTTGGATATTTATAGTAAAACATGCATTGTCCACACGTGTACACGGCAGTGGTAAAATTAGAAAAATGCTACAAGCACTGCTTTTTAAGCAGATTAAAAGGGTTGAGTTCAAAATGTTCGTGTCGTCGGCCACTTATGTTTCAGTAAAATATACAGTTATAATTATTTTTATTATAATAATCAATAAGGTTAATACCATATTTTATAATCACATGAGCTAAATACTGATTAGTTTTTTTTATTTTTTAGTGTTAAAATAGCCACCATTAGAGTAAACTTATAATAACTATATTGTATTGCACCACAAATTCTTTAATCTAAAAATATTTGTTACTTCATTTTATAGGGAAAAATAGGAAAAATAAACAATTAACTACTAATTAATTATTTATTGTGTTAGTTTGCTTTCTCATTAGTAAGCAGGCTGCATTCCCTTGTAGCACAAAAACAGAGCGACTGTTTTTTTTATTGAGGGTTGCCGATCAAAGAAAATAATTTCGCACATAAACCCAAGCAAATAAAAAGCCCAAAAATAAAATATTTGACTATAAAGCTGACATAAATATATTTTTAGTGATATTATTTAATATGTTATGATTTCGACATTTTTTAAAGTAATTAATTCAACTGAATATCTTTGTCATCTATTTAAAATCATAAAGATTACCTCAAGTATTTCTTTTTGCATAATGATTAACCTATGGTTCGAGAACCTTGTCTGTATCGGTAAAGCTGCACGCAGTTACGTATGCCTTGGTTTGCTTTTATGTCTTTTATATATTTATTTACATAACTTGGTTCTGACTTTCTTTTTAGTAATTATCATAAAATGTTATAAA
Organism: Marasmarcha lunaedactyla; assembly: GCA_923062675.1. Taxonomy (NCBI): domain Eukaryota; kingdom Metazoa; phylum Arthropoda; class Insecta; order Lepidoptera; family Pterophoridae; genus Marasmarcha; species Marasmarcha lunaedactyla. Next base: position 8,562,254 of record OV281344.1, read on the forward strand.
AATTAAGGTATAGTCATTTTTTGCGTAATGTACTGAAATAAAAAGCTTATTGAGGGCCTGGAATGAACTTAACTATTTCAATACAAAGTCTAAAAATTCAATATTAACCAGTTTTTGGTCGTTACTTTTTTTCTGTTATCTATAACATGAAAGTTCGTTTTGATAGTACAATGAGCTAAATTCTGGATTCCATTGCATTTAATCTGGTTTCCTGATAAATTACAGTAAAATACAATTATATAATAATAAAATATAGAAACTAAAAACAATAATAAAAAAGAATTAAAATTATTCCGTATCATAATTCCGAAGTATTTTGAAAGGAGAACCAATACCTAAACGGTACCTACCTCCAACAAATACATTTTTACCAATCAGAACCAAACTCCAATCAAATCTTTTCAGGTGGAGGCTACATATCCCCCGAGCCGATGTATGTCGACCATGGCGACTTGTCGGCGCCCATCGACGCCGACGTGGCGTTGTCAAAAATCGGCAACGTTTCGCCGACCGTCGGCAAAGACACCCCCCTCTTGAGGCTAAGAAATGGCGCACTTCAGGCGGGCCTTAATGAGAGACTGCATAGGATAGTACAGAAAAGACAGGTTGGTTTTTGAGTTATATTATAGATAAATTAGCCACGTTGACGCGGACTTAACGTCGACTACGTTACCTTAGTGCCTACCCAGTGTTGTATTGCTTAGGGAGATACGGCGCGCTTCAAGCAATAGGTTGGGTTTTGTAACTGTACAGTTTTATACAGTTACAGTTTTTACAGTTTAGGCTTAAGAAAACTGAATTTGTTCGATCCCGAAGTATTGTATATCCTAGTAAAGGATTGACCCGCAAGTAAAGCTCTTAACAACTACTTACTTCATATCTGTGAGGTATTATTTCATGGAAGCATTGCTAAAGCGAGATTTGGAAGCAGATGGGCGCATGAACATTAAAAAGTAGAATAAGTCAAGCAAACAAGTTTTGAGAATTCTCTATTTTAGACGGTCTTTTCATTTGTCATTTACAATGAGCCTTGACCCCCGTGACCCCTCAGACTGCGACTGGTTTTATACGTTATTAGTTAAAATTTTGAAAGTTACAAAGATAATTGCAGTATCACCTGTGTTCATGTAAAATGTTTGTCAGATATATATAGTCGCATCATCGATAACTAGAGCTATTAAAGTGATTCGCGTTAATCAAGACGGACTATTATTTTCACGTACGGATATACGAAGGCCACAAATTCGTTCTGATGTCTGAATAACAATAAAAACACACCGGAACCGAAATAATAATATCTATACTTTTCTCTGAACAGAATTTATTTAATTGACAATCTTTGAAACTACGTACAAGGTTTCAAAAATTACCACAAAAAATTATACAATTGCATTTCCCAGAAGGAACAGAATATATTTTATCCAGAGATTCCCTCGGGTTTGGGGGCTACCCATGTGGAAATTTAGTGAACTTCTTATTTCAAATAAATACATTACTAAATGCAAGTGTAATTTATATAATAATTGTAATGAAAGGAACAAAAATTATATTAATTTCAGAAAAATGTACCTAAATCACAATTGATTGATTCTTTTCAGTTCGTATCGAATCCTTTAATCGTAACTTTCATAATATTATTTCACCATTGTAAATCTATGACGATAAAGAAAAAATATTGAAAGTTGCGTCATCCCTGTCTTATGCTGCGTTCCGTTTGCCGATTACAGCGCTCACAGCGCTCATATACCCGTTCCGTTTGCCCGTGAGCGCGCTCACAGCGATATCGATACGTCATCAATGACGTCATAAACGCCGCCATCTTCCCGCTCACAGTGCCAACGCTACGGAGCATGGTCGCTGTGAACGGCCTGTCAAAACTGACACATGACGTTACTTTGTTGATGTTTTTATTAGTCAATTAAAGATTTTAAAAGCTTGCTTATTAATTTTCTTTTGTAATAATATAAAAAAATGGCTCCTGCTTCATTTAGGGTCAAAGATCTTAATGAAATTGTAACTTTAGACGTAAGCGACGAACAATCAGAATGTTAGCGCGATATTTACCGTTCCGATTGCAATAGCACTAATAACACTTTTAGCGCGCTCAAACGAATCGGAACGGTTTTGAGCACTTTTAGCGCTGTGAGCGCTGTAATCGGCAAACGGAACGCAGCATTACTTGTACTAACGCGATTGGTGCGTTTATTAATGATCGATTATTGTTCGAATGTAAATAAACTTCGCTTTACGTAATTTTAATAAGATATATGTAAATAAATTAAATTTGACATCCTGTTTGGTGTGGAGGTAAGTACCCTTGCCTTCCATGCCAGAGGTCCCGGGTTCGAATCCTGGTAGAGACAGATATTTTATTATATTTGTTTTCTAGTCATGGATGTGTATGTTTGTTTATTTAAGTTCATTTCTAATATTTATATATGAAAAAAAATATCTAGGTGTGCTTATATATTTCTTAAGTTTATTTATCCGTTATCTAGTATCTATAACACAAGTTCTTAATGATACTTAATTTGGGCTAGATAATGTGGTGTGATTGTTAGAAATATTTATTATTTATTTATTCATTAAATAATTAATTCGATTTAAAAACAAATGAAACCTTGTCTGTTAACTGAGACTACCAAAGTAGTAGTTCATGGTAGTTAGTCGATATATGTAAATATAATTTTTATTTTCAAAATATACGACCAAAACATAAACAATTAATGTTCATTTTTTACCTAAAGTTGATACAGGTGCAATTTTAGTTTTATTTAACTTTGGAATTGGGAACTTTAAACTTTTTCGAATGTGTACACAATCGGATTGTAAAACTCATTACACCTTTTCCAACTGACGACTACCTACTGATTGCTCTTACGCTTGGTAGCAGCCCTTCCTCATACAAGATGCCCGGTTCGAATCCTAGTAGAGATGTAGTTTCGATGAAACTATTTTTTTTTTGTTTCACAATTTATGTACACACATTAGAAAGTATAAAAAATAAACTGAAAATAAATGAAAGATCATGTACAAAGGCACAGCTTACTTCTAAAAGAAATTTCTTCCAGCTAGCCTGAACTATGCGATTGCTTTCGAATAATGGAAGTATTGTACCTATTTACATGCTCATTCTAGGTTCTCCATAGTAAACTAATTACTTCTGTATGCTTTTGCTTTTGTCTAAGATTGTTTCCTAATAAACTAAGTATAGTTCCTCTTTATTTCAGGAAGTAGAACACCAACGCAAGACGTCGTCTCTACAACGCAACGTGGTGTACCCGCTCGCTATGTTGCTGCTCCTGGCTCTGACCACGGTCACAGTGCTGATGGTCTTGCAGAATACGCTAGAATTACTTATAGGAATCAAGGCTTTACCGTTAAGCACTAGGGTGAGTGAAATTGAGTTTTATTTTGTGGTGGTTTAGGTTGTGTTTTTATTGGAATGTTTTCGAATGTTATGTTTATTTGATTATTTTGGTTAGATGACTTCGTTTATTCTTGGATAAGTAGTCTTAGGGTTCTTCCGCGAGATCTAGCTTTAAAGCAGTGAAATTCTTTATTCATCACATACATTGTTTTATCCAAAGATTTTCATGCGTTTGTATTCTATCTCACTTGATGGAACGTAATGATGAAGGCAAAGATGTAACACGCTTATCCAAGAGGTGCCTATTGATTCCAGGACTATATTATTGTTTTAGTAAAAATTGGGGCCGGCAGCTCATTTCAAGTTTTGGCGGTGCGGACAAAAAGGAGCTGTCAAATCGTTTGATTCGATGTCATCTTTAATCAATATATTATAAAAACAAATACTTATTACCATGCTTGAAACAATGTAACATAAACATGTATGATGTGTTTGATTTAGGTGTATTGCCAATGATATGTGCCAAACTGACTTGGGTGTAATTTAGTTCACCAGCAGACTGTGATCTGGAATGATTAATACATATGATGATTTATAAGTGCAAATGGTTTATCGTTAGTTATAAAAAAATGTTTTAGGGAAAGCGTCGCCATTCGTAATATTAGGGCGCTTTCAACGTAGACGTTTCATTTATTTAAAAATAAATATTTGCAATATGTTATCATGTTTTACTCATCTTGAAAAGTGACTCCGCATTTTAATCAGTTCTAGTCATAAAAGTACATAAAAATATAAATAAATCACTATCTATACCGTTCAATCTATATCAATCACTATCTATACCGTTCAATCTATATCAATCAATATCTATACCGTTTGCTATAAACTGTTATCGCTCACGTAGGTACCATTGACTTCATGATCCTAAAAGCAGATCCTAAATTTGTTCTAATATAAAAAGGGGTAATTTTACCCTTAAGTGATCAATTTGTTGTATTACTTACTATAAATAAACGAAGGTCAATCGCTACTTAAAAGGTACTTAGGGAGATATAAAAACGGTTGACAAGGTCGAAAACGTTATTTACAGGCTTCCGTAGCTATAATACAACCAGCGGACCATTAGTATAATTTGATAGAATCCCGCGAGAAATCCGCGACGTGATAATTTGGTATGCGGTATTTGTTGTGTTCTGTGTTTTAATAGTAGAGTTCTTCCATTGAAACTTATAAAATGCTTTCTTTTATTATAAGACGCTACTGAAGTGTTCAAGATGTATTAAAATCACAATGATAAAATCTATTACCGCTCGCAGCTTAATCTGAAATAGTTTTCGTACATGCAAACATCTTAACGCTTTTGTGGATATAGAAAAAATTATAAAACTTTCAGATATTATTCGGATACGCTGCCCGTTCACGTTAAAATTTCGCGATTAAAGCCTTACTAAAGCCTACGGCTGTAGTACAGGTTGTAATCAATTTTTGTGCCAAATGTAGTTCAAATCACTTCTGGAGTTTTTTTGTGATTAGGTAAAGAAAAATACAAAGTGCCAGCAGGTAGCAGGATTTCCTCTACCTACACATTAAAATAATGCCTCTTAAATACCTCCAAAAATCTTACCTTTTTCAATTTGTTCCAGCAATTCACATTAGGCATAGCCTCCCTATCGAAACTGGGTTGGGCAGGGGCGGCGCTCGAAGCGTTTCTCATACTATACTTACACGCAGCTTCGCTCACGGGCCTCAGCGCCCCTATGAGGGCCCTGAAGGTCCTGCCGAGGGCGCGAAGGACACCCCTTACGAGGATAATTGCCTTGTGTGCTTTGCTGTTGGCCCATTCGACGGCTCAGCCCTTGTTGGTCAAGATTTTAGGTGAGCAAAATATTAATAACAATATAATGTATACTATAGATGTAATTATTACAAAGAGAAAATAATTAATCCATTGTTTACATGTAATCTATAAACTTTGAAACTACTTAAACAATTTTAAAATTCTTATCAGTTTAATACAAGATGATTAGCTGATCATTTGTCTTGATCAGAACAACAGCCAAAACATTTGATACTGTGATTCCAAAGGCTTTTTCTCAATATTGCTTTATAGTGCAATTTGTAAAACTAAAGATGTGTCAAATAAACTACCACGCATCTTAAAAATTCCACAGGTATTACAAACTTCGATTTACTCGGCGAGTTCGGTCGTATCGAATGGCTGGGAAATTTCAAGCTAGTATTATTATACAACGCCATATTTGCTGCCACTGTAACTCTATGCCTCGTCAGTAAGTTTACGGCGAGCGTTCGCCGCGAGCTTTATAACAGGTTGGTCGAAAACGTTAATACGGTCGCGCACTGCGTGTCTTTTCTCAACAATTAGGCTGATTGATGCTGATTGATAAATACTGGCCGTTATGAACTCTTATTCACTTGTTTTTAATTTCCTTTTTTCGAATTCAATTGTGGAATTTTGTATAGATCTAACAATATTCAAAATGCAAATGAAATGAAATTTGGTAACACATCACAAAATATCTTGTTAAATTTTCTTTGAAAACATTCTTACATTTGCCTTGCGGCGTTCTACAACAAGATGACATGTTTTATGATTAAAATTGATTCCCATTTTTTCATTAATAATACATTTCTAGAACGAAAATAGTGTATGGTGTTGAATAAGAGTTGAGTAAGATAATTTAATTATTGTACTTTATTTTCAAATTCAGCATAAATAAGCTCAATTTGGATTTATTCACACATTTTGTGATAGCATTAAAGTAAGTTTTATAAATATATTGGGGTTAGAATTGGGTTTACCTTTATTATCTAAGAAATTGCCATTCTGGAGTATTGTTTAGTTTTCTAGTATACTTTTATAATGCTTTCACTAATAAATACTAAAGAAAGAAATAAAACTTGTTTGAAAATAATTTGAAAAAAATCGAAGATGATTGTGGCCCATAGAAAAGCTCACAGAAAAGATATCGGCAAATATTATTTAATTATTGTAAAATTATCGTATGTTATGAATTTGTATTTGAATAGTTTTTATTATATTGGACTTTTTGACATGGTAGAGATAAAATAAAAATAGTAAAAGACATGCAATAATAATTGTAACTTCAGCATTTGTGGTAAACTTGCATTTATATTTGTAAAGTATTAAGTTATTGATGTATTGCTAATATTATCAGTCACATAAAATAGTTATTAATAGTTGTTGAGGAAAGACATGTTTTAGGTAGTATTTTAATTTTTTATTTTGTATGACTAATGAGACTGAATTTATCGAATAGTTACTATTTTAGTGTCTGGAGATTATTTATTTTCATACTATAATATATTTTGTAATTGATTTGTTAAATTTATAGTGGTGTTTTCATGTTTGTGATGTAATTTGCCATGGCACATTTGGTGTCCTTTTAGAATAAAAATGATTTTTTAATATGTTTCACAAATTATGCTACAAATGATTTAATTATTTCTTATGAATAGTTTTTGTTTGTCATGAATATTCGAAAGTCAAAAACAGCTTGCAATGATTTCTTTCGTAAGGCTAAAGAAAATTGATTTTCTTTTTGTTTATTATATTAATGATATATTTTCTAGTCTGTATGGATCTCTTGTCGTCATTGCAAGTTCGACAATGCTCTTCGTTTGAAACCTAGCAATTATTTGCAATTTCTAATAGTCTAATATGCAGCTCAAAATCATTATATATTAACACTCATCAATTGCACTAATATAGAATAACAAATACATGTATCCATAATCTTAGGTTCATATAATCTTAAATGTTTACTTTACATTTTAAGATTAATACTTACTCGATGTGCTTTTAGCATAGTTAATAATGCCATGGGTGCTACCAACAATGTATTATTACAAATGTATAGAAAGAACAAAGGTATCACGAAAGTGGTACTTTTTAATAGGAATCAGTTCTTGTAAGTCACTTGTGTGTGTTTGAATAATAGATCTATTAAATACAGTAGTGTGCTATTTTATACTTTTTGTAATGTTCATGTATTAAAGATTGAGATTGATTGCATTTTTTAATAAATACAAAAATTGAACTTGTGTTTTATTAAACATTTAATTGAGTACTCGAAGTGACCCCCGCCCCGCCCCAAATCTACTAATATCACTGCTTCATCTACAGTTTCCTTCACACTAAAACTCTGCAATGCTTCTGCTTTCTTAATATTCTTATTCAGTCTCATTAGGTAAACTTTTCATGAGAGTTCAAAAGAAAAAGAGGTACAACAATCCACAAATATTTAAAATAAATACACTGTAATAAGTCTAAAAGTATGTGATTGGACTAAAAGCAAACTTGAACACTTTTTGACTCACATCTTACTTTTATCATAGGTTCAAGTGGGTAGCAGACATATTTTCTCCATATGAAACCCCACCTGCACAGACAAATGCTGTGAAGATTTCTTTAACTGATAGCAGTCTAAACGCTGACAGTACACAAATTACAAAGCAAGACAATTTACATGATGAAAATAAAGAAAAAACAGATTGAATCAAGACATACAGATGCAAGGTTACTTATAAAAATTTGATGGCTGTCTAAAAGATTAGCTGAAGTTCTTGAAGATTGAAAGGAAATTAGAGAATCTCACCTTGGGAACAATTGGGAAATTATTCATATTTTATTTTATTGTAAATCGAGCAGATAAATTGAAACAAGCTCTATTCAAAAATAACAATATGAAGTAACACAAATTCAACAAAATTATCACATAATATTTCAACATATTTTTGGAATCATCGGTTCTGAATAAATATGGGTATTCCCATCAATCAATTTAGAGATGCTCTTACAATAACCATACTAATAAAGAACATGAGAAAATTCTTAAGAAGTTCTAATCTCATTGATATCTCTGATAATTGGTTTGATAGCAAGAAATGTGTTTACATTATTCCAATAGTGATATGAATTCTAAATCACACGAGTATGCATTAAACTCATAACTGTACAATTTCCAAGGAATGATTCAAAAGGCTTATTGGCAGGGAAAATTCTTAGTAAATTAAAAAAAAACAGTATGCATAGAGGCTTCATACTAATGTGTTTCCTGCCTTACCTTGACATTCTAAGCAGGATTATAACCTCCTTAGTTCAATACATTTTCTCTACCTAAGATTTCCATGCTCATCCATAATAAAATAAATATGTGAGGATATCTACCTTGGATTCAGATTACAATAAGCACTTATCAAATTACAAATTTGTAAAGTAAGATTGCAAATACCACTGGGATCCAAGGCAAAGTTTATACGGGTGCAGAACAATGTCCTTTCCAATATTCAAGCCCAATGATCAAAATGTCAATAATCTTCGCTATCTGGCACACTTAGTGGCTCAAATAAAGTGAAAGTATTAACCGATTCGTTGCGGATGGCATGTTTCAGTGCCATCACTGTATTTTGCGTGTGGCGTTAGGCACAGATGTGTGTCATTTAAAAATCGATGGTAACTCCTTTTACCCAGAACCAATTCGTTTCTGGATTATGTTAGATTTTTTTTTAAATAGGCGTCACCAACCTTTTTGAAAGTTGCGCTATTTGATATTAAACCATCATGTAATAATAAATTATAAATGTATTACAGTGTAAACTCTATATAACGTCACTCGATTAAACAACTTATTCCCTAAAGCGGGGAAATTACTCTCCTTCAGTTGGTTTAGCTTGTCTTCTATAAAATGATACACCCAGTCTCAATAACGATAACATTTAAACAGTAAAAAGTATTTTTATACAGATTGATATGCAATATAAGAATGATCTGAAGTATATTAAAAAAATACAAATACTTAAATCCAAAATACTGAGACACCATACCTAAATGGCATTATTTAGCAAAATGTTATTTTTTACTGACAAAAATAATGTTGATATATTTTTTTTCATATCTATTAAATCGAACTTGGCAGTTTTCATTTGCATAGTTTAAACAGTTGAAATTTGTCATGAGGAAAACCAAAACAATGTTTTTAGACCAAATTTAATACATCAATCAAATTACTAGGAAATGCAAAATAAGTTGAAATGGTTTAGCACTGTATAAAAAAGTCACTTACCCTCCATTTCCAGAAATACACTTATTTTGCCACTTCTTATCACTTAAAACAATGCCTGGCCATTCACATTAGATTTCGAAGGGAAACTAAAAGTATTCAAACTTTGAACATGTAAAAAATGGTCAAAATACTGTTTTCTTTTCCGCATGGCTGAAGACACAGATGCGTGTCATCTAATAGTATGGCGATGGGCACTGAACAGTGTCACATTGTTTTTGTTTGACGCCACAGTTAGAAGTTAACAAAATTAGACATCGTAATGAATCAGTTAATATAATGCAAATTCATATATAATTATCTACATGTATGATTCTGAGATCTAATTATGATTGATTTATATATTACACTTTTTATTATACCTACTTTACCAAATTTATCTGTGATTTCAGTTAAAACTAAGTTAGTTTATAATTTTTAATAATTGTGCATTTTGACTTTAATTTGGTTACTGCTGGAGTTTACCTATTTTCAACACAAAAGCTTGCAGTAACCAAGTTGTTACATACAAATCTTATGCTGATTGTAATGCATAACAAACAGAAAGGAATAAAAGACATTTAAAATGTGTTAATCATTCTTTTTTTTTTCTATGTCATTATCAGCAACATGGACTTTTATATAAAATTTCCCTCTTCTCCTGGCTTCTCCTTTTAATATTAGTCTTCGAGCATTAGTTCTGATAGTTTCTAAACTTTCATTGTTGTTTAAACCAAACAAGAAACCCAAATTAATGACATCATATACACCACGAAAATACAAATAAGTATCTGCACTACTAGTGATAACTAAATTCTTCGATTTTCCAACAGCATAATAGTTGTGAGCAGTACTTATGATATTTTTCCTAGTTGTGGAATCTTTGATAGCAGGTCCGTACATAATTTCAAAAAATATTCCTCTGTCCACAGCTTGTTTGTAAAGTTTACGGCTAACTTTAAATGGAATTTTAATTTCTGGATCAAATGTGATGATATCAATGTCTAAAGTACTGCATGCATACTGAAATGCTTGTACGGTTTTAGGAATCACGGCCACTAGATCATATTTTTTGTAATTATCTGATTGATTAATTTTATGAGTAATGCTCGAGTCCGAAAATTCCAATGTTAGCCTATGCAGAATATTTAGATCTGGATTTTTGATTTCCTTTAGTAAATCCGTGGGATCTGGAAAGAAATCCTTTTTTTCTTTAGCTTCACCTTTTTTCTTTTTTCTTTTGGGTTCATCACTTTCTTCTTCCACCAATGTGTTGATGGCTATGGTGTTGAAACCATATTTTCTAATTAAATCAAATTTTTCTTTTGCAAAATAAGGACTTACAGATAAATCACAAAATCCCCAATTCTTTTGCATTTTTACAAATGCTTATTTCATAGGTTATGTCTCTCTATTATGACATCAGTCAAGTATGATTGACTGAAGTTGATTGACAATGGGAACGAATATATATTTTAGATATACTCCAAATGGGATATTAATAAAAAAAAGTTATTTGAACCCATGTCTTGAAAGCAATGTTTTAATTTTATTAATACTTGTATAACACACTAATACTTTAAATTGGCAGAAATAATTATTGTGTAGTAACAACAGCTGATTGCCATATAACACAAGTAATAATAAACCAAATGTTCTCCAAAGTGAAGCGAATGGTTTCATAGAAATTACATGTACCAATGGAGTTTAATTTAAATTCAAGCCTAAAAAGGCTTTTAAAGTCTACTTTCCAATAACCAAAAGAAAACGGTCTAGAAAGAGATGTACAACTAAGGCGCGATGTCTCTGATGCCGCTCTCTTATGAAGCTGATAGCACTATGGAGTTAATACGTATAAAATTCACTTCTATTGTGCCAGCCTTACAAATTGGTTTGGTATGCTCAAACAAACACAAATCCGGTAACTGTGACTCAGGTCTTGATCTAAATATGTTATATATCCGCTTCCTCTCTTGACGGCCGAATAGCGTAGTGGTATTTATATTTATTTAGTTATAAGCCGGAGCTTCCAGGTTCGAGCCTGACCGGGGCATTTATATGTGTGATGAACACAGATGTTTGTTTTCGGGTCATGGTTGTTAATATTTATATATAGTTAATACATGTATGTTTATTCTGGGTATCCAATACGCTGTCTGGTTATCCATAACACAAACACATTATGTCATTAAGAATCAAACTGGAGGATGTGGTGCAGGCACAGCACCGGAATAGATTTCAACAACGGATTAGCAGCGGGCTTTTATCCCACACACTTTGTAGGATATTGTAATTTTTTACTTAGCAGGCAACTAAACCCTGAGGTGTGCCCATACATGTATGAAGACAGTCTTTGCGCATTATCCAAAAAATAAGGTATAAGAGCAATTATTATTGCAAATGGACGTATCTTGGAGGTAGGACGTAGAGCTATCAGAGAACAGGTGGCCATATACCTGCCATAACCTTACCAATTGGGATTCGGAACGCAGAAGGGTTGCGAAACAGCGATCCACGCAACGCGCTCGTTCGTTTCTGATCCGAGAAACATGGACGCCGTCGTTATCAAACTAGATAACAAAAATGCGTTCAACACACTAGATCACAAAAATGCGTTCAACACAATAGAAAGAGATGTTCTTTTGCTTGAGATCAGGAAACACATTCCATCGTTATATCCTTTTCTATATCAGGCTCATCAAAGTTCTTTTTGAGGTAAGGTATTGATCTTCAGTCTTACCATTCATAACGCAATCCTGTTCTTAAAATCTCCTTTAAATGTATGGTAACTTGACGACGGTACAATAGGAGCCGAACCTTAGGACGTGAAGCAAAACCTACAGGTTCTAATGCTCATGCTCAAGGAATTAGGTCTGGAGATCATTCCTTTTCTTTCGTGCGGATCCTCCACTTCTGTACGCAGGGCATTAATTTCTGCTAATATTCCCTGCGTGTTGAAATCACCAGGCCTCAGTCGTTCGGATAGTAAAAGATCGGACGGCTTAACTTTGGTGCGATGGCAGAGAGGTCGGTGTTTCATACGACCGAGTGGTGTAGTGGTAAGTAGCCTTGCCTCATACGCCGAAGGTCCCAGGTTCGAGTCCTCACCGGGGCATTCATTTGTGTGATGTACACGGATGTTTGTGCTCGGGTCATGGTTGTTTGTATTTATATATGTATCTTTATTCTGGGTTCCCCCCCGTTTCGCTGTATGGTTATCCATAACACAAGCTCAGCTTACTTTGGGGCCATACAGTTGGTGTGTTTGTCTGGGGATTTATTATTATTTATATGGGATGCCACCTTTGTTAATATCTTTGCAACCTGCCAGGAGTCGGACACCAATGCAGCCAATGGTGCACCAATGGAGCAGCCGCCAAAGCAAGTGTTCAAGAAGAAAGACAAATACGCGGTGTTTGCGGCGAATTACGATTTTGTGTCGCTTGCATTTGAAACTACAGAGTGAGTGTCCGAAACAGGTTGTGGTGCCAAGCCTGTCCATAGCTGTCCAACGAGGCAATGCCGCAAGTGTGATGGGCACATTTGCGTCAGGTAAGGCTTGGGGTGGGGTTTTTGAAACTTAAATTAACTTCTGTTCATTTTTCTTTTGTAATGTTATAAATTGTAATTACAAAGGCGTGTAATTAGTTGAAAAAAGGTAATTATTCTTGAAATGTAAATAAATATTTATGTGACAATATAAAAAAAAGTTAAACAGAAATATATGATACAAAATGTCCCCAACGTCAAATGAACTGTCATTTGACGTTGGGGACATTTTGTCAACCACTAGCATCAAAACAACGTTTGTTATTAATTGCATTATTTAATTTACGATATCTTCAAAAATATAAATTTAAGATCATGGTTGTTCGCTTAGTAATATCGGGAGAAACACAATGCATAAAATTTGCCGAAGCTTGTTTAATCGCCGACTTTTTGTCTCAGAATTTGCCGAATTTCAAATATGAAAGAATTGAAAAACCTGTTGCGGAGTGGCCGGTAAGAAATATGCATTTTTGCCCTAAAACCATGACAGTCATCATTTATTATTAGTTCCAATGGTTTATTTTATTTCTTTAATGCTCACTTTTAACTTGATATTTCTCGTATTAGATAACTAAAAATGTCGTCCTAAACCTATGAAATTGCCGTTTTTCACGAAATAAATGAAGCGTAATTTTTTTATATATTTTTTATTTCTATTAATCAAAATAATCATCCATGCAATCAATGCATCTTTGCCAACGCATTGGTAGCTTATTGATGCCTTTCTTGAAGAAATCAGCTGGACGGGAGGCAACAAATTCTTCAAAGGCATTTTGTACTGCCTCTCGGGTATTGAATTTTTTTCCCGCCAAGAAGTTATCCAAATTCTGGAAAAAGTAGAAGTCTGTAGGCGCAAGGTCTGGTGAATACGGCGGATGACAGAGAACTTCCAACCCCAACTCTTGTAGCTTGGAGACCGTCTGCTGTACAGTATGAGGTCGCGCGTTGTCGTGCAGGAGCAGTGGAGCCGAACGATTGACGAAAGCTGGTTGGAGACGTGCGAGCTTCTCCATCATTGTGTTCAGTTCTTGTCTTGGGTGCTGAACCAGGGTCCAACCAACTTGCTGAGCGCTTACGATTGTCAAACAGGATCCATATCTCGTCACAAGTAACAATGCGGTTCAGAATTCCTTCATTTGTATGCCTGCTGAGCAGTGCAAGGCACTTCTTTACGCGTACTTCGCGCTGGCGGTCATTGAGTTCGTGGGGTACCCATCTGTCAAGCTTTTTTACCTTGCCAATTTGACGCAAATGGACCAATATTGTTTTGATGCTAACGTCGAAAGCTGCTGCTAATTCAGCCGTGGATTGAGTTTCATCAGCTTCCACGATTACCTTTAATTCGTTATTGTCGACCAAAGTTTTCGGACGACCACGGGGTTCATTTTTCAGGTCAAAATTTCCAGAACGGAAGCGGGTAAACCAATAACGGGTGGTGCGTTCGTTTGTAGTGTTCGCTCCGTAAACGTCGTTGATGTTGCGTGCCGCTTGTGCCGCTTTGCTGCCACGACGGTACTCATACTCCATAATTACTCGAATTTTTAACTTATCCATGATGACGAAAAATGTTTTTCACCATTTCATGAACGTCTGAAATACCGCAATCGACAGAGACTTTGTTAATTTTTGATTGCACAAAAATCCAGCGGTTATTCATTAATGATTTCCATAAATCTAATTTACCAATAATTGTTTTGGTTTCGCACTGATTAGGAAGGACCTTTACGGGTTATGTTAGAAATTCACTTTCACACGTGGGGTGTCCATTTGTTAATAACACTGTTGGCACTTCGCAAAGATAGAACTCAGAGTTTATCGTCTTACAAGTATCTAAATTACAGAAATAAATCTTATTCTTATAAATAGCAGTATATGAACTAGAAGGCACAATAAAACTAAAACTATTTGGGACTTTGAAATTATGTGGGGTTGGCAAGGGTAAATTATGATATAAATTAAATTCATCACTAGAGACTAAAGGAATTTTTAAAACAAACACAATCCTATAATTAAAATAGTAACATGCTACATTAGAAATACTAAGAATTAGATTAATATTATTAAGATTAATGGATATAGGAATCTCAGTGTCTCTAGGTAAATGTCGGTTATTATCGACGAGTTCTCGGTATAATTGGATTGACGATAAGATATTAGGATGGAGGATATTTTGGCTACAAAGAATAATCGCATTGGTAAAGTCGTTTAACTAAAACGATAATGTCAGCAATGAGCTTTTGAGGTTGGTAAGTATAAAAATTGTAAAATAAAATAAAATAAATGAAATAGAGTCAATTTTCATGTCGATTACTAAGGTGTTAGTTAAATTTGAAATATTCTTCATATGGACTATTATATTATTAACTGTATGGTTTAAATGAATTTAATTTGTTTTTACGTTGTCTAATGTCCTTTTATAGGATACTAACGTGGAACTAGTGATGAGAATATTTTATTTTATGATTTGTTCTAGCTTTTTCTCATCCTTCTGAATAACATCTATGGCGATATCATATTTCATTGCATCGTCTTCGTCAAGAGTACCGAAAATATTTTTGAATACAGTGCCTATCCCTACAAACCAAGAAGAGCGCTTATTACGAGATAATTATAGCGAGAAATGGATTCATACTCTCGAAGGATATCATGAAATCTAACAGAAAACGGGGAAAGATTATTTAAACACTGATGGTTTTTAGTTTGCTTACATATTTGCCTTGTGATTTCTAAAGTATTATTAAGGTTAGTAAGATGAGAATTAACCTAGGATATATCTACATGACATATAACATTTAGTTGTCCTTTAACTAATTTAAGTTTACCGATGCTGTCGAAGAAGATTCCAGGGCTAGAGGATATTAATTGGATATAGTCCGGTTGTACATGGATTGTAATGCTGAAATAGAATGAATAAGAAAAATTAATAAGTAAAGTACATTTATAAGCTAAGTACTTATGGTTACCTTACTACTGAAAGAGTAAAACTTGGAAATAGTAAATTAAAATGCTTCAGCGGGTTTGAATTAGTCGAAAT
This sequence comes from Marasmarcha lunaedactyla, assembly GCA_923062675.1. Lineage (NCBI taxonomy): Eukaryota > Metazoa > Arthropoda > Insecta > Lepidoptera > Pterophoridae > Marasmarcha > Marasmarcha lunaedactyla. The sequence goes on from OV281344.1 coordinate 8,578,287, forward strand.
GATGAGTTATATGTCTCCTGTTTATTAATAAAGTAGTTGTGTGGTTGTTATGTACTTTAATGATTTTGTTTGGTCCTTTCCAGAGGGGTGAGGGTGTTTTTCTGAGCTTAAATGATTCTTGAGATAAACGTAATCTTCCGCTTTGTATTTAGGAGGATTTTTTGCGCGAGTGTCATAATATGATTTGGATGATTCTTTAGACTTAGTAATGTTTTCTAAGGCTTTTACACGAGAATAAGTAAGTTTGTGTCGAAGTTTTTTAAATATAGTCTGAATATGTTGTACTGGAGTTATCTTAGTATAAGGAATTAGGAATAAAGGGTTTTTGACCAAAAACTAACTCATAGGGAGTGAACTTAGTGAAGCCCCTTAAGTTTGAGGATGGTAAGGTGATGACCATAGTTGTCTGATTTTAAGAAATTTGCATGTGTTTTTTAAAAGGTCGGAAGTGAAGTGAAGTACCCTGATCTGTAAAAATGGATTTAGGAATTCCGAATAAAGATATAAAGCGTATGAACCAATCGCTTGTTTCCTCGGCTGTGGTGCTACGTATAGGATATGCTATCGAATATTTAGGCGAATGGTCTTGTAGAGTTAGAATGTACTTTAATTTTACAGGACCGGATTCGGGTAGAGAACCAACAATATCTAAAGCGACGCGTTGAAACGGCATCGAGGAAGTAGTAGTTATTTCCATTGGAGCTTTGTTTACTTTCCTAAGAGCTTTATTTTCCTGACATGCTTTGAATTTCTTTACGTAGTCTTCGACGTCGCTTCTCATAACTTTCCAGTAATATTGCTCGTGAATTCGGTGGTACATTCGGGTAGATCCTAAACGTCCGGCTACAGGGATATCATGATTTTCACGTAGAATTTTGGGAATTTCGCTCAAAGTTGGGTAACTTACTTTATCGAGGTAAACATGAAGAGTTACTTTTGAATTATGGAATAGATAGATTTTGTACATTTTGGTAAGAGAGTGTTTTTCAAATGGATTTTTGAAAACGGATATAGCAATATCTGAGGTTTGTTCAGTTCTCAGGATTTCGTCTCTTACATGCTTTAACGTATTAAAGATATCTGGATACAGAGATTCGTCAAAATGGTGAACTTTAGTAAATACGAGGTAAAGGTTCTTACCTGAATATTTAATCTTAAGAAATTGATATAATTCCTTTTCGGAATTAAGAATGAGATTTAAGAAGATTTTCGTTCTTTCAAAATAGTATTCGCAATGGTTTGCTTGGAAGTAGTAGATTTTAAGAATTTAGAATAATCGTCATTATTAGAATAGTGTCTGAATTAGTATTTTCGTTTACAGGTGAAGGAATAGTAAGGTTTTCAAGATCGAGGTTATTATCAATACTTCGAGGACTAAGGTCTAGTCCTAATTCGATTAGGTCAAAGGTAGTTTCAGGTTGTATACTTTCATCTGTTACAGGATTTAGGATTTGATCTTGTGAGGGATTTTTAAAGTTTGGCAATTCTTGCTCAAGAGAGGATGGGATTCCTGTTGGAAGTTCTAAGAGAGGGTCTTCTAAAATGGGTTCGATTCGGGTAGATAAGTTTTGAATTAAGGATTTAGGAGATGTGTCTATAGGCATAACTGGATATCTTGCCAGAGTGTCAGCGTTAGTATTAATCGTACCCTTTTTTATTAATTATATTATATTCGAATTCTTCTAACTTTAGACGCCAGCGTACAAGTCTGGACCCTGGGTCCTTACAATTAAACAACCATTGTAATGGTTTGTGATCTGTGACTATAGTAAAGCGGTCTCCTTTAGTACCGAAAACGATTACCAAACAATCTTTTTCTGTGACACTGTAGTTACACTCGGCTTTGTTGAATGTTCTGGAAGCGTAAGCGATAGGACGACCTTTTCCTATTTGACCTTGTGAAAGGATTGTGGATACAGCGAAATTAGAAGCATCACACGTAAACATGGGAAAAATCAGGGTAAACTAGGACTGGAGAAGTAGTAAGTTTGTTTTGAAGGAATTCGAAAGCAAGTTGTTGTTCATTTTTCCAATTGAATGATGTGTCTTTTTTACGGAGACCTGTTAAAGGTTTTGCTATTTTTGAGAAATCAGGGATAAATCTTCTATAATATGAAACGAGTCCGATGAAGGATTTTATGTCTTTCGGGCATTTAGGTACAGGGAATTCAGTGATTATACGGATTTTATCGTGATTTGGTTATACGCCGTCGTTATTAATCAAGTACGCGACCTCTCTGCCTAAGAATTCGCATTTATCTGGCTGTAATTTCAATGCCCTAAGTCTATCGAAAACAGCGGTTAAATTATGAATATGGCTAGCTAAATCAGGGGAATATACGACTATATCGTTTAAATATACAAAACATCTGGATCCTTGGAAGCCTGAGAGACATGTGTTCATTAGAATTTTCGTGAATTGGAAATGACCTTGCGGAATAGAGAATGCAGTTTTAGGTGCAGTTTTTGTGGAAATAGGAATTTGGTGAAATCCGGACGCGAGATCCAGTGTAGTAAAGTATTGGCTTTTGCCCAATTGATCTAGAATTTCTTTTATTTGAGGAATTGGATAGGTTTCAACTATAGTGATGTCATTTAGTTTGCGATAATCGATCACTACATTATTGTTGGCCCGAAGCATCTAGCTTCTTGGGGACAACCCAAATGGGTGAAGACCACGGAGAATTGGGTGGAATTATTATATTTTGTTCTAGCATATTATTGATTTGGGATTCTACTTCACGCTTGTGGCATTCTGGAAATCTATATGATTTAGTTTGAATTGGGAAATAGGTAGTTGTTCTGGTTCTGTGTTCAGTAGAGGTTGTATGAGAGAGTTGGTCATTTGGTAAGTGGAATATATTGGAATAATTGGAACAAATTTGTACAAGGGCTTGCTTTTCCTCGCGATTTAGATGAGAGAGTCAGAGTTGGTTTATCACTTTATTGGTTCTTGAAGAGATATTGAACAAAGGAATAGGACAGAGCGTGGAAAGAGGTTTAGTATATAATGGTTCTAGTTTAAAATTGAGATTAGGATGAATATTAATTGGATTATTAGCGATATTTGCGACTATGATATTGACTCGATTGTTTTCTTCATTTGACTGTACAGTTAGCGACAAGAAGAGATTCAGAGATATATTGATCTAGTACGGTGCCTTCTTTTATTTCCGGATTACTCATTGTGCATTCAATTACGGCTTTAGATCTAGCAGAAATAATGTATACTGGTTTAGAGAATTTAAGGTTAATGAGGTAATTTTGAATCTTTAAAGTACCTTTAGAATAGTCTATCTGACATTGTAATTCTTTTAGTAAGTCGTTGCCAATAATACCATCTAGCTAAGAGAAAATATATCTTCAATTACATGGAAAGTGTGTGAAACTGTTTTATTTGAATTAAGATAAATGTTAATTTCCAAGCTACCTATTATAGCTGTGAAGTCGTCACCTGGGTCGATGCCTTTAATAGTAATGATTTCGTTATTAAGTTTAGAATTTTCTGTAATAGAATTAAATTTCAATAAGCAAACGGAAGAACCAGTGTCTATTAAAAAGGACAAAGGTTGTTTAGAGATGACAGTTTTAATAACAATGTGAGGTAAGTATCTGTTTTCAGAATTTGAATACAGGTTATAAATTTTTGTATGTCCAGATTGTTTTGATTTTGGGTTAGGTAAAGAATAAGATTTCGAAATCGATATTGAATTAAAAGCAACAGATGGCTTCGAGTGAATTCTTGAACGATTTTGATTTATAGTAATAGTGGGTGCACAGGATTCTGTGGATACAGTGGATGCAGTAGGTATTTTGGACACTTTGCGTCTATCGGATACAGCGGATACAGTGGGTCATTTGGGCGCTTTGCGTCTATAGGATACAGTGGATGCAGAGGATTCAGTGGGTACAGTGGATACAGGGGATTCAGTGATTTCAGTGGATACAGTGGCTACTTTGGACGCTTTGCGTCAATTGGATACAGTGGATACAGCGGATACAGGGGATTCAGTGGATTCAGCGGATACAGTAGATGCAGTGGCTACTTTGGACCTTTTGCATTTATTGGATACAGTGGATACAGTGGATACAGTGGATACAGCGGATACAGAGGATTCAGTGGATTTAGTAGATACAGTGGGTTTCTTGGATACAGTGGATTCTAAGTTCACAAATTTTATGCACTTGCACTTTCACTTTTCTTTTATTTATTTGTAAGTTTGAATAACTACACTGCACTTGAATGTTACGGGAACGTATTCGGGTAGGTAGGGATTTTTGTTATCCGACCGCTGCCACCATTAATGTTATGCGAGCGTCTCGAAATGGGTTTAAAAAAAAACTATTTACTAATACTAGAAATAGAATTATATTCTGTTTAGGAAATAGTAACACTTTACACTTGGAAATAGTGTTGGAATATTGAACTTGATATAGAAATAGGAACTAGAACTAGAAATAGTATAAAAATCTGAGACGACCGACCCGTGACGAATGCTTAGGAACGACTGACTGCTGTCGGATTATGAACTGTTACTGATTAATATCGTTTAGGTTTCCTTTTGTACAGAGTTGCTGATGCGGCATCGTGGTCAGCTATACAGCTAACATGGTAAGGGTATAACAGTACGATCGAGCGTTACGCCTAGGTACTTGGTGGTTAATGCCCACGGGATGGGCGTACCTAGCATTCGGATGTGGGGATCGCAGGGGCGACGTCGTTTATGTTCGAAGCTCATCGCAGAGCTTTTCTCAGGATTCACATCGATTCGCCCTTTTTAAACCAGGCTCCGAGGTCGTTTACGGCCTTTCTGGAGTTTGGCGATGACGGTGTCCATTTACACGCCCTTGAAGTATAGGGCGGTATCGTCGGCAAAGAGGGAGAGTTGAACACCTTTTGACGGGATAGGTATGTCATTGGTGTAGGTGGTGTATAAGAGAGGCGCGAGTACCGAGCCCTGAAGGGGCGTGATGCAGTTCGCAAGCGCCTTATAACGTCAGGCATGGCCCAAACGGGGCATGGGTCGGCGGCGGGGCATGGCTGTATCCACTGTATCCAATAGACGCAAAGCGTCCAAAGTAACAACTGTATCCGCTGTATCCACTGTATCTACTGAATCCACATGTGTGTTTGGTTCTCGCGCGTGAGCGCCGCGGTGCTGTGTTACTGGGTTAATTAATTTGCGTCAGGGAATGTAGTTTTACTGTTCATGTGTTTCTCACTTCCATGTTTGTAAAGTTTACTTCAGATCTAGCCATTTTAATAGGTTGGTGTTTACTTGGTATTTTTGTTTTAATTTCGTTTAATATTCTCAATTTGTGTTCTTTGCCTACGGTGTTTTTCTTTGTTAACAGGAATTTAGTTCTCGCTGACTCTGAACTTACGAAGTTTTAGTTGGTTAATTTTGTCTTTGTTGCCTTGACTAGTTTCTGAATTTTCATTTAGTTTGTGATTTGGATGTAGGTACTAGTTGGTTTTATATTTTCAACCTTAAGGTTTTGAGGAATACGTTTTATTTGGGTTCGTCAGATTTATATATTGTATTAAGATATCATTTCCTTTGGCTGTTTTCACTTTAATATCTGCTAAGCACAGCTAGTAGTCCAAGAGCTGCTAAACTTGACGTTTTTCACGCGATTAGCTACTACGATTGACTACATGATTCACAACGCGCATGCATTTTTCTGTAATGTTGGAGCTTATACATACTTACATTTTAAGGTTTGCTACATAGGTTGTTTTCAATCAGAAAAAATACTGTCCCCAAGGACAACGCGCGCGCATCGGAAAAAGTCTAGTATATGCGTAGTGTTTCCATAAGCAAGTCATGCCGATGCCAGCTGATAGTGGACTACCATACCTATTTATTGAACTCTCCATGTATGTTTTGCGATTTTTTGTGATTATCGAGGTTAGATAAGCTATAAATAAGCTATATCTCTAACTTAAAATCGCTATATGTTCATGTGTGTCCAATAGATAGGCATAGTAGTTCCCTATCATCTGGTTTCGGCTTGGCAAATTACGGGAAACGGGTACACTACATAAATACGAAAAACTTAATTCCGATAGTCATAAACACGAATTTCAAAATTACGAATTTTATAACACCAAATGGTTCATAATTCCGAAAATGAAAATTCCGTGTTTCTACAATTCCGAATTATTCTTCTTCGAAACTTCAAAATTGCGGACGTTTATAATTAAGAAAATCAATATGCCGAATTTGAAAATACCGAATCATGAATTATTAATACTGGCTCTCGAGTCACAGATCTTCCTATTCGGGAGTTCAGGGTTTTTCAAAAATATGTATGCAGAAGTTTATGTACCTACCAGATTATTTCCATTTTAGTCCTAGTTTTAAGTAATTTCTGTTAAATATGGTGACCAATAAACATTATTATTATTATTTTAAAAAATCCGCAATGTCATAAATAAGAATCCCGAATATTAAAATTCCGAATAATATTAGTTGCAATAACAAACGCCTTGTAAAACTGCATGAGCACATCAATTTATACGTTCGAGCATTTAAGTAGTCAGCTGGAAATGAGAAAGTTTATTTAGTTTTTTGTACCGAGTGATTTCTTGAGTATATAGTTTATGTACTGAAATGCAAATCCATTTTTGGCGCTACGCCAGCAGCTGCCGCGCCACGCTTGCTGCGCTCGCTCGGCTCGCGCTGCATTATCTACATACAGACTAACTGCTCCTACTGGCTTCGCTCGTCGTCGTGCCTAATTTGTATAATTTTAAAATGTGCCTTATTAATTTTATTTTGTGTCACAGGACATTTAGATTAAAATTTTGAATGTATACCCGTGTTAGATTTAATATCTGAATGTTAGCATTGAATTTTCGGAAAATTAAAATTTGGAATATCATATTTCGGACTAGTAACACAGCGGGTTTTTAATTGTTCGTACTAATGAAAGTCGAAAAATTAAAATGTCGTATTTATGAATTTCGGTAAAATAAGAATCGTGTTTTTGAATATTCGGAGTTAAGACTCTTCGGGATTGTGAAATTCGGAATTTTAAAAATCGGAATATTCAAATTTGGAATTACATAATTCAGAATGTTTGGGTGTTCCCAATGGGAATCACTTTGTATAGAGTATACAGGGCGTAATCGTTTTTTACAGGATTGGCTTAGCAAACTGAATAAAATGCATAAATGGCATCACAAAACATCTCCTCTTATTTGGAAAGAAGTGTTAGCAAGAGGAAGTAAGCCATTTATTATTGGAGGATGCTCAGAATTTTTGGATTATTGCTATTCATATTATCAATTCGATTCTTTCCTAGCTAGTGACAAATACGAGAAACTTGTTGAACACCTTAGAAGTATGAAGAAAAAAATTAATTGTGCCATAACTATCCCATATGATTACAATACAAGCGAAAAGGACGAATGTAAAGTTAACTATCACAAAACCTCGTATCGCATTTGTATATCTGGCGCTGGAAATCCAATGACAATGTATTTGATCTCTGGGATACTTGATATGAATACAGATGAAAAATGTGTCGTTAATGTTTTTATTTTTGATGAAAAATGTGACCCCGAATTCATGATGTCTGTGGAAAGGGACTGTAATTTTATACCGACAGAACTTCCATGTAAAGTAGTACGTTATGTAGAAAAGGTTGGCTTTGCTCTCACGCAGGCTGACCTTCTTATAGTCTTGGATCACGTACCATTTCGGTGAGTTAAATTTTGAAATCACTGTCTTTAAACCTAAATAAAATGTTTCATCAATTTTAAACATTTTCAGAGAGACTATGTCTATAGGAGACTGGTTGGAATCTAATCGAAAAAAAATGCATGAACTTTCAATGATGATAAACTCCTCTGCTTTATCGAACCTTTTCATAATTTTTCCCAATTTAGGACCAGCTTGTTTTAATGCGACTTGTTTAATGAAATTAACCCAAAACTATAGTCATAAAATTGTCGTGGCAACATCAGATCTTGGATCAGAAATTTTACCACATGTATCGCAAATTGCTAAAGTTCCAATTCAAAATATGTTTTGCCCTCCAGTCTGGGGATTTGTGGGCATAAATCATTTAGTTGACATTAACACAACTGTGCATAAATATAATACGTTCGAACCATATAAAAGATTTACAAAGGTTCGAAACTCGTCTTTGACTATTGGTTCTTTGAAACCAGAACTTAGAAAAATGGAGTATCTTATGTATAAGGACACTACTTTGTGGCAGAATGTTGCTGAATTTAAAGTGAGTATATTGTTATGAGTGGGAGTTGCAAGCTATGTCAAACCAATATTTCAATTTCTTTGTATATAAAATATATATGATAAATAATATGGCTTTTAAACGGTGCTATTGAAAATCGATTCTGTAATAACATGGTAAAAAGGGTCCCCGTTCCTCTATTAATGTAATCATATTTTAGGTAGATACCTATTCAAACAAGAAGCAATACTGCTGCAATCTTCGACATAATGTGACATATTAAAATTTTTGAAAAATAATTGCGAATTTTGCAGCGACTAAATTAGGGACTAAGTGCAATAGAATGGTTAAGAATAATGTAATGTTCGTTTAATGCATTGAACAAGGCTTGTACAATATAGGGCGGTTTGGTCAAAGATACGGCCCGTGGGCCGCATCCGGCCCCTGGGCCGTATCAATAAGACCCGCGATCGCAATGTGTCACAGAAAGAAGAATCATGTTTTTTAGATTTCACTCGATTACTCTACGGATGGTTTAAATTAATATTTATAAGTAATTTCAAGGGCAGCGCGTGCCCAGACAAGCGAGAGAGAAAGACAGTAACGCCATCTCTTAGCAGCAGGAGGATCCTGTTATTTTTGACGAGCACGATAGAATCTTCCAAACGCTTCGATTCTAGACTAGAACCTTTCTAAAAGTCAATAATTCAAAATATTTCGCTCTCAAGAAACACTGTTGCTTCAAGAATAAATTATTTATCTCAAAATGGTTCTTCAACTGAAGAAGAAACTTAGGGAATTTACAAACTTTTCACTGGCTGTTGACGAGAGCAATGATATAACTTTGATATAACTGAAGAACTATTAAATTGCGTTCCATTGACAGGTACCGCAACAGCAAATAATATTTATTCTGCAATTGAGCATGATGGTAGAATATGAACTCAACTGGAATATACTTAGTAGCACAACTACTAGCAAACTACTGCCATGGCTGGCACATTCGGGCGTTGTAACTTAATCAAAACAGAAAACATTGAGGAATTTTGTGGGATTTCACTGTATAATTCATCAGGAATCACTGGCATCCAAACATTTAAAAATGGACCATGTCATGCAACCTATAATTAAAATAGTAAATTTTATAAGGAGCAGAGGACTAACTCACCGACAGTTCAGGCAATTTTTACAAGATTTGGACGAAAAGTTTCATTCGAAGCATTTCAACGAAATTCGTTGGCTCAGTCGAGGAGTAGTTTTAGAAAGATTTCTTGCATTACGTAACCCTAAACAAGCTTTCATGTTAGAAAAAGGCAAACCAATTGATTATGACAATGACTGGTGGATTGATTGTGCCTTTTTGGTAGATATGAATAAACACTTGACTGATCTGAATGTAAAGTTTCAGGGTAAAAATCTGATTGTCACTCAAAGACAAACGCCTGCTACTTATTAATAAAAAAATTTTTTATCAGAGTTGAGGCTGTGGGAAAATCAGGTAAAAAATCAAACTTTGGATTTCTTCCCTCATTTAAAATCCTTTGGCACAGAGAACCAAAAAAAATTGGATGAATATATTCTCAACTTCTGCAAAATTTCATCACAGAATTCAACAATCGTTTTGAAGACTTTTACAAAATGAATGAAATGGAATTCCCAATTTTTAACAATCCATTCAATTTTGAAGTTTCACTGGCTCCAGTTCATTTGCAAATGGAGTTGATAGACCTTCAGACAGACGAAGAAAAATTTAATGAGATTAACGCTCTTACATTTTATACACGATATTTCAAGAGTTTGGAATTAAAAAAGCATGCAGCACGCATTTTCTGCATATTTGGTAGCACTTGTCTATGTGAGCAGATGTTTTCCGTCATGAATAAATAAGAACAAACATCGCACAAGACTTACGAATGAACATCTCCAGTCAATTCTTAAAATAACTACAATGAATATGATACCTGACATCAATGAGCTTGTCAAAAACAAAAAAAGACAGGTATCTGGATCCTCGAGCTCAACGTAATTACCGATCCTCTTTTATAACTTTGTTATTATTTTTAACAACCGTATATCATATACTATATAATTTAATAAAATTAATGCTATTATAATTCAGTTTACTTTTTTTATTTTCAATTTGGCCCGCCTACGAATTTAAAATTCGAATTTAAGTTTCGACACCTCTGATACAGGGTATATGACTTATATAGGAGGAGTTATATAGTTGAAAAAATTATTTCTTAGTATACACCCTTCTAGACTTTAATATTTTATATTTATCATCAAATCCCAGATGCATTAAGCATTTAATTTTTTTTTTATGGTGTAACTATTAGGAATCATGAGAAACCCTTTAGAATGATATCTCTGTTGTGGGATTAATACTATTTTGCGTTTTGTAAAAATGATGTACGCTTACCGCTACGGTGTTAGAACGCATCTCGCTAATTTGTTGTCGTAATAGAAAACTTTACTAACGAAGATGCTTGTATGTAAAGGACTAAAAACACAGCTATACTCATTCATGCATAACACATTTCTATGTCCCTGCTCAATTCAAACTTTCTACCATTGGTCTAAGAAACAAGTTTACTACCACTTTTTACAGTGGCAAATGAAGCAACAAATGTATTTTCAGAGTACCATTCAACAAAAGCCAAATAAACTTAAAGAAGCTGTGGCAGTTCTGAACCTCGTGAACTTGTGGATATTTGACCCTAAGCCAGAATATATTGTATCTCTTGGAACGAAATGTGATGGTTAGTAGATAGGCACTTAATTGTTTGTCATTAGTAAAGTATATATGTAGTGTTCTTTGAACAGACATAGTGGCTAAGCTCATTTTGTCAAAATAGAACTTTGGCTAATGACTTAGCGGAACTACCCATCCATTCGGGCAGGCACATTGGGGTCGGCAGTATTTGTTGCTAATCGGCTGGCACCGACCGGGTAGTGCATTTGGGCTTTCTTCATGTCGGCACATTTGGCTTTTCTCGCCAAAACCCAAAATTTTTTCCCGAACAATGATCTACACGTATTCGAATTCACCGCTCGGCAGTCTCGTTTAAGTCGGAATGTGTGGGTCTAGTCCATGCCACTTCCGCATCGACCGTGTAGACATCTTGACTGCAATTTAGCTTATTTCTAATAAACATTCATTCGACTAATAATAATAATGTGCAGTTTGAGGATGTGAGGCTAAATCTTAAAAACTTTATGTACAGATGTACTTGGTAGGTATAGCTATAAACTGCTTGTATCCTGAAATTGTAGCGGGAAACGGAAACTCTGTAAATTACGTTTGTAATTAATAAAGGTAGTATTTTAATATAGAAAAATAATAGGCTGGTCTTACCGAAGAATACAATATTTTAATTCAACACGTTTGAAAACATCTTTTGCACCAGTATAAAACATATATTTTAGGAAAATTTATTTAAAAAAATAAAACATGTAATAATTATTTATGCAATTATTAAACATTTACGAAGTTTCACTAATTTTGACTATTTCAGGCAGTTTCGGATTGGACTTTGATGGTATATTTTCGCAGCCTGCACACTTGATTGATGGTTTGTGGAAACCAGCCAAGAATTATCCACTACCAAAAGATCCACACATGTCAATAAAGTATTTGGAAGATGTAGCTAAAGAAACTATGAAAATGGGACCAAATGCACTACCTCAGATTATTCCATTCTTACCTTGCTGTTGTAAAAGAACTCATTATAGAACTAAAGGGGATTGGTGTATTGACTATAAAACATACAGCTGATGTCATTCTATTTTCTGAGGGTTATATTTCTTTTTACGGACTTTTATTTAAAAGAGCACTCATTTTAGTATCTATTTACATTCATTAAATTTATCTTCATCATATTAGTTTACAACTTTTGCTTTACGGATAGTAGATTCATATTTAAAAGGCTATCTGTGTTACAAACCATCGCATGAATATTGTAAACATTTTACCACCGTTGTTTATCATATAGTGATATGTCCTTACGCTAGTAACATAGTCAATACTCAATAGCGGTAATATATATTTTTATTTATGTTCTTGCATTTCTCATCGATGGCTAGTTGATTGTTTTGTACGTTAATTGAAAAAGCGCGCTCAAAATATTTTTTACACAGGAACGATCACCTGTTTTATTAATTTTAAAATATCTATTATATAATTACTAGAAGACTAGTCTTTTATTTATATTACATAGAATATTTGAATACAACAGCGACCATACTGTCATAGTAAATGCTTTCCTTTGGCGACAGCATAAACTTGAAGGATTTTCTGTGTTACATTGGACAGCAAGAAAAGAGGCTCGGGAAATATGTTATCAGTAAAATAACATTTAGTGCAATAATACATAAGTTTTTTAAATACAGGGTGGCCAGAAAAGTAACGTCCAAAAAATTTTTTTAGGTGTCGAGGGGTGTCTGCATCACCCTTATGTATGTTACACGATTTTTCATAGTTTTCGAGTTACGATTTTTTCCATGAATTTTCGCAAAATTCATCATTTTCATCGAATCAGTTTCAAAATATAAAAAAAAGAGTTAAAAAAATTAAATTTGACATACGAAGCACACAAGTACCTATTAGGAACATGTTGTGAAAAAAGTATGAACTAAATTAAATAAATACGATCTGAAAAAACTTACATGCTGCGAATAAATTTAGTTATTTATACCTGCTATCTTTTTTTAACCTACGAAATTTTTTAAATAATATTGGTGGGTTTGAAAATGTTACGAGCAAACGAAGAATATGGTGTGTTCTTATAACTTAAATCATCTTGTCTTTTAATGATTAATTCCTTTGATATGTAATAATAAGAATAGAATATATCATTATATTTAATTATATGAAATTCAGGTGTAAGTGCCTCACATACACATTTTGATATTCTGAAATGCTAAATCAAAAAGTAATCTTGAACTTCATCTTGAACTTGCAGTTGAGCTTGCAGCACACAATCAGCGTTACCATATCATAGATATATTTAATTGCAATCTTAATGGCTTAATTACATCTGTTAAGTTTGTAACTCCAAATACGATTTATTGTTCCCTATGATTGTAATTCTATAAGTATTTTAAATTTCACTCAATTTAATTTTCTCCTTCTATTGTACCTAAATTAATATTGTGTAGTTCACATATCCGCTATGTATAATTAAAAATTGGTAATTGTTTTGGCTAATGAGATATTTATCGTTAATTTTTATTTATAAGAAATACCTATTACTTGCAGTTTGTTTCTTGGACAAATGAAAAAAATTACGGAACACACAAGATGGCATTTTTGTAAGTATTTTTATATCTTAAATGAAGGACTACGACAAGTTGCCCCAAAGTAAGGCAATCACCTTATATTTTTGCGTTCCCACTAAACAGGGACTGGTAACGTATCTACACTTTACTATTATTATTACACTTTTATAATTATTATTAGGTATTTTCTTTATATGTACGTTGTAAACAACAAAGCGTTTGACGCATAACTATACTGTTAAGTTTATTTTTCAAGGACACAAACTAACTAGTGATGCTACGCATCAGACGAACGTCTTCCTAACTGCAACACTAGGAACTAGGAACTTAAGGAATTTTTCAATTTGACAACTATTTTTTTAAAATTAGATTGTCCTTCGTTTCTTAATTTTAAAATGACGGCATTGGATTTTCTACAAGATATTTTAACAATCTAAAAGATAAAGAAGGTAAAATAAATAAAAGACTTGTATATTTATGATTTTTTTTAAATTTCTAAATTTTGTTTTATATTTTTATATGCTTTGTTTGTATTGCACGGGAGGCAAATTTTTATTTTCTAGAAGCGAGACATCAGTACCTTTTATTCATATTCTGTTAATTATGTTACACCAATTAAACACCGTTATTCATATTGAGTAACCCAGAAAACATTTCTTGTGTGGCTCACAAACAATATACAAAGGTTTACCACACTTAAACCTTGTAAGCACAAAGTACTATTAGCACAAAGACACGGTAACCATGATTGTTAAGTCCTATCTCAGTTCTTGGAAAGTGATGGAAAATAACGTCCTTTCGGGTACTTTCTCATTCACTACACAGCAGTTGTTGTACATTGTGAAGCACCGAATAAACGCATACTAATTACTATATTTGGTAAATGAGAAGTTACGTTTCGGAAATTGGTCAATGCAAAGTCTTCACTCGTCAAACATTGAAACCGTAATGGCAGATCGAGCTGATTGATTGAAAATTAAATTAAATTTTGCGTTTTATGGCAATCAGCTGTAGTTACTACACAATAACTATTTCTGCCAATTTCAAGTATTAATATAATAAAAGTAGTTTTAACATAATTAAAACATTGAAACATAACCTAAAACCGTACATCATTTGCTGCGTTCCGTTTGCCGATTACAGCGCTCACAGCGCTCATATACCCGTTCCGTTTGCCCGTGAGCGCGCTCACAGCGATATCGATACGTCATCAATGACGTCATAAACGCCGCCATCTTACCGCTCACAGTGCCAACGCTACGGAGCATGGTCGCTGTGAATGGCCTGTCAAAACTGACACATGACGTTACTTTGTTGATGTTTTTATTAGTCGATTAAAGATTTTAAAAGCTTGCTTATTAATTTTCTTTCAAATTAATGTAAAAAAATGGCTCCTGCTTCATTCAGGGTCAAAGATCTTAATGAAATTATAACTTTAGACTTAATCGACGAACAATCAGAATGTTAGCGCGCTATTTACCGTTCCGATTGCAATATCACTAATAACACTTTTAGCGCGCTCAAACGAATCGGAACGGTTTTGAGCACTTTTAGCGCTGTGAGCGCTGTAATCGGCAAACGGAACGCAGCAATTGATTGAACTATGCTGCGTTCCGTTTGCCGATTACAGCGCTCATATACCCGTTCCGTTTGCCCGTGAGCGCGCTCACAGCGATATCGATACGTCATCAATGACGTCATAAACGCTGCCATCTTACCGCTCACAGTGCCAACGCTACGGAGCATGGTCGCTGTGAATGGCCTGTCAAAACTGACACATGACGTTACTTTGTTGATGTTTTTATTAGTCGATTAAAGATTTTAAAAGCTTGCTTATTAATTTTCTTTCGTAATAATGTAAAAAAATGGCCCCTGCTTCATTCAGGGTCAAAGATCTCAATGAAATTATAACTTTAGACTTAATCGACGAACAATCAGAATGTTAGCGCGCTATTTACCGTTCCGATTGCAATATCACTAATAACACTTTTAACGCGCTCAAACGAATCGGAACGGTTTTGAGCACTTTTAGCGCTGTGAGCGCTGTAATCGGCAAACGGAACGCAGCAATAGTGTTATCATTCATCATTCACATTG
The DNA here is from genome assembly GCA_923062675.1 of Marasmarcha lunaedactyla. Classification (NCBI taxonomy): domain Eukaryota; kingdom Metazoa; phylum Arthropoda; class Insecta; order Lepidoptera; family Pterophoridae; genus Marasmarcha; species Marasmarcha lunaedactyla. The sequence goes on from OV281344.1 coordinate 8,593,872, forward strand.
AAGTGACGTATGACAATTGTTCGCTCGAAAAGTAGCAAGAGATGTCAGTATCAAAAAGTTCTAACCATAGACATAATTCCCAGTTTTTTTTGGATGAAGACTACCTGCTATTTTAAAGGAATTCTGATTCTGAACAATCTTCTGTTGAACGACCGAAAGTGACAATGTCATGTTGTCACTGGTTGTCACTATTGAGTGACAGCACTGACAGTCAATGTTGTAGATCATTGCTGCCAGATCGGGGAATTTTTCCTTAGATTTAGGGAATTTGAGACCAAGTTAGGGGCGAAATCGAGGAAAAAATATTTGGCGGATTTTTTAGGGGAAATTTAAAAACATGTCAAATACAGTTTTTTTTGCCATCACATTATCATTTCACGTTCCTGACTTATTGTTATTAAAGTTTTTATACCATCTTTAAATTACTTGAGCGCCACAACTCATCAAGGTCAAGATTCGAAATTTTGAAGATAACGAATCAATTTAGCCATAAGTAATAAAATTCATTAATAATGAAGTTTTGTCATACTGGCTGCTTTGATCTGTATTATTTCCTATGTGGTTAAGTGTTCCAATTGCAAATGAATACAGCTATTTACTCACGCATTTGTGTTTCAAAAACCGAAATTCATTTGCTTTTTCCTCTTTTGGTTTTTTGTTTGCGTCACTTAGTTTACAAAATGGATAACTTAAAATATTGCGTTATTTACGATCACGAGTTCCACCGTGGCACCAGTGCTGCAGAAACGGCTTGAAGTATAAATGCTGTGTGTGGTGGCGGTGTTGCAAAAGAAAACACAGTGCGTTTTTGGTTCCAACGTTTTCATTCTGGAAATTTCGACCTGCAGAAGAAGCCTCGTGAACGGCCAGAGACCAAAGTTGATAATGAAGAATGGAAGGCTATTGTGTAAGCGGATCCATCGCAAGCCACGTCCGAGTTAGCTGCAGGCTGCGATGTTAGTGACAAAACTGTTTTATTCCACGTGAAGCAAATTGGGAAGGTGAAAAAGCTTGAGTTGTGGTTACCCCATGAATTGAGTGCAGCAAGCCAACAAACGCGCGTCGACTGCTGCGTTACAGTACTCAACCGGCACAATAATGAAAGGATTTTAAATCCAATCATTACCTGTGATGAAAAGTGGGTCCTGTACGACTATCGAAAATGCTCATCGCAATGGTTGAACCCTGGCGAACCAGCCAAATCCTGCCCCAAGCGAAAATTGACCCGAAAAATTTACTTGTGAGTGTTTGGTGGACTAGTGCCGGTGTCATTCACTACAGCTTTCTTAAATCTGGCCAGCCGATTACGGCAGATGCCTATTGTCAGCAACTGCAAACCATGATGGAAAAGCTAGCTGCTATACAACCGAGGCTGGTCAATCGCTCTAGGCCACTGCTGCTTCAAGACAACGCTAGACCAAACACTGCACAACAGACGGCTACCAAATTAGAGGAGCTTCAATTGGAATGTCTAAGACATCCACCGCACTCCCCGGACCTTGCTTCAATTCAACTCCAGTGGGACATAAGCTTCAAAGCTTCAATAATACTTCAAAGATTCTATTGATTCCCGTCCGAATGGTTTTTTTTTAGCAAAGGGAACAATGAACTACCTATGAGATGACTAAAGTGCAAAGATAGCAATGGTACATATTTTCATTAAATAAATATATTATATTTAAAAAAAAATTTCTGTGACCCAATATATTTTTGTTGAACATTAAAAGAAAAATTAATCGCAGCGTCCTAATCAGTAAAACTTAATCGTTATATAAAGCCCCTCTAATGAGCATGTATCGCCTCTTTAAAAAATCGCTACATGCCACCATGCCACCATCCGATCCACTTGGTTAGGGCATTTGTAGGGAGAAACTAAATTAGTCTAGGGGTATGTCGCCGATTCCATCTGGCAACACTGTTGTAGACCATAGTGTGATCGGACGGACCGAATTGTACGGTTTCGTTTTATTTTGCAGTGTCGTTGGAATGTTATGACGTGCAGCATCTCTCTTTGTTCAGAAAACTATTTGATACTGAATACGATAAGTTAACGTTTTTGAATAAAACAAAGTGATGATGCCACAAGATGTAAGAACGGGTTTTGTAGTATGATCGTGCCAATAATAAAAAGCGTAGTTAGGTGTTCATGTTTTATAAGTTTTGTGAATGTTGTGCCAACGATGAGATAGTGGAGTGTTGTGATGTGGTTGTGGAACTTGTGGGGTGTGCTGTGGGGGGTGATTCAGCTGACTAGCTCGAGTCCTTTGGATCCCGTAACTACAGGACCATCAGGTAAGTGTACATTGCCACATACTGTTCTGCCATACACTTGTTCAACTGTTCTACACACCATAATTTATAATTTTGTGTTCATGTTGCTAATCCTTTTAATTTTACACCTAAGCACAGAGAGGAATTCACTATATTTAAAATGTATCATTAAACAAATCGGAAATAACACCAAGAGTTTAAAGAATGAAGTCATCATTTGTTTGTATGGTCACCAATTTGCATCAAAGAAATTGCGTTATATTAGATATATACCATTAATTCTCATGCATTATTATTAATCAAACATGATTACACAAACAACATTATTAACCAAACCTATTGTCACTGCATTTCCTGACTTATCAGATTTTTTATTATTTTGGTTTTCACGAAATTAAAATAATTACATAAGAATCAGTACTTTGTAATAGGTGTAGGTAACATAGAATATAAAAAGAAAAACTAAACAGGGATTTTATCCTCTTCAAAATTTCACATATTTTTAACTTTTTCCCTTTCTTAATATCTTTAATATTTTAATTAAACTTATAGAGTTATTTAGTAAAAGTAGTAAACATTTTGAATCAGAATATTTTTCTCACATAACTGGCAATACTTTGTAGCATCTGAGCATTAATCTAGACACATTTCTTGATAAGACAAATATAGCTTTTAATTGTTTTAAAGACTTTTTAAACTTTTTTCATTAATAATTTCATAAAACTTACGTGAGACATTTTAATTAGATATTTAATAATGCGGCTTACTCACAGTACACGGTCAGATAGGTCCGACTAGTTTCAGAGAAGTTACACCTTAGTTTTAAATATTTTTGTAAGTTGTAACTTGCAGTGTATATCTACTATTGAAACCATACAGTCGGCTCTAGTTCATCAAAATGACCTGAACAAACCACTAACTAGAAAGACAACAAGTTGTCACAGACTCAGTGGTACAAAATCATGCTGTTTCATATTTTCTTTCAACAATGCAGAGTATGAAATGTCACCTTGATGGGGCCATATGATGTTCCGTTTTATGTTTCAAAGTAGAACATAATGGAGGGTATAATTTTTTAATTATTTTTTGTGTGTCTACCACATTTTATTCAAACATTTCAAACTGGTGTACATCGTGCTAGCCAAAAATGAAACGTCTCCTTTAAACAATATAATTACTGAACAGAGAATATAGAATGTTGAATTATAAAAAAAAACTAACCTACAGATTCATTGTCCCTTTTAAATAAATAAAAAAATAAAAAAGGGTAAGTATTAGACTAATGAATTGTTTTGTTTAGTTGCATATTTAATGTTCATTTGATTAGCTATGAAATTTTTTTATTGTTATTGATTAGATTTTGGACCTTTCATTAAACTGTAAATACTTTTAAACCAAACCAAAGTGTTAAAATAAAACCTAAATGAGTTGAATAACTAAATCTCCAGAAATATCTACCAACCAAAAATAAAGCAACATTTGTGTTTTGGAAAGAGAACTGAAGAGTTCTCAATATGAACAAACCGACTCACAACATCAAAGTAGGGCAAGGACCACGAAAGAACTGACAATGTACTTGTATCCAAAACCTCTTGTAGTAGTAGGTACATATGTCCACTAACAACTTGAGACAAGTTCATAAATATTCTGGTTAGTACAACTACCAATCTCATAAGGGTTGCCATTACGTCAAAATGTTAACGTGAGCTAGCCAATCCGAATTAGCACGCGTAATGAAGGGCGATCGTTTCATTTGACGGAAGGTCGACAAATCCCTACAAATTGCTGCTAAGGACGATAATCTTACAGATATCGAGGGCCGGTCTGGAGGAGGGATACATCTGCCCTCCTTTTCATTGCTATTACTTTCGCAAGAAGTTTTCTGTTCAACTTGTGCCAAAATCTACCCACTAGATTTAAGTACTTCGTTTTACTAATTTGTTGCGGATTATACACGTGGTGTGTTATCAGTACGCAATTACCTTTGTGGAAGCTTATGACGGGTAAGGCTGAAACATGACGTAACATGAAAATCTGAGTCTCCTAGTTTTTAATTAGTCTCTTTGTGAATGTCCCAGTAACCAGAGTTTTCAGGTTAATAGACAGCCAGCTTTAATTGCTTAGGTTGTTGGTGTAAGTAGTATAATATATAATTTAGATGTTGCAAGGTTTGACTGGAGCTTTAATTACAAGAAATATTTGATACGATATTTTGTATATAAATATAAAAATAAAACTTCTATTGAGCTTAAATATACAGCACGAATGGTTTTGAATTACTAGTGTCAATTTAAACATTTCATTAATCATTTCTGAGAAATACTTAGAATCCAAAGAAAATAAATCGAACTGTGTCTCAAATCTTCAATTAAGTTGTGCAAAAGTAATAAATAGTGCAACATCGCATAGCATCGGCTTCGAATAGGCAAACCAGTTATTACATCTGAGTGCGTAAAGCAAAAACTTTAACAAAGCGAGAGAGTTCGGGCGCGTACTTCAATTGCATAACAATTGGTAGCGCATCCGGATAGCGGGACTGTCGGAGGGGTCGGCCGCAGTGCACATAAGGCCATCATGGCTTACATCCTATTCAAATAATAATATGCAACCCATCGCGACAGGGAGCTCCGTGCGTCCAGTTCCGGGTGTCGTCACCACCAAACACGAAGGTTGCAGAGTTAAACACGACGATTTGTACAGTTGGTTCGGTCGTGAGCGAGACCGTGACTGATCACGCGTTCTGGTTAACGCCGTTTTCTTTAAGGCCTTCTCATCTGCTATTCTTAGTTGAAATTAGTCTGAGTTAGAGTTGCGTCATCGAACTTTAGCTTAGGTGCAAAATTGTATTTAAATATGCCGGTAAATACGCAAATAAATATTAGTTGTAGACATATACCTATAATGTATATCATCAGGTTTTAGTCATGGGAAATTTTAATTGTTTGAAGCTAATATTGGGTCATCCAAGCCCTCTACATGATCATCTTTACTTTGCTTATTTATTAGCTTCGATTCCTTGAACTGTATCTTCGCCGAAAATATACCTGCATATGATTACAAACGACTATTTGTATTCCTGAAAATAAACAAATACCTATACGTGAACTGCCAATGCAATCAATGCGCAATATGTTTACATTATGAATGTAAACATATTGCGCGAACAGCTTTGAATTGTTTTGTACCATACAAAGTCTAAGACACATTCATACGTGCTAAGCATGATAGAAATTTATTCTATGTATTACAAAATTAATATCCGGTCGGACGCCCGCGGTACTTGTTACCCTTGCGAATCAGCTGGCTTACATTGGCAGGCCTGGTTGAGCCGACAATCTTAGGTTTTGTGGTCTTGGTGTATCGAGTAATCGTAGATACATATAAAACTAACCTTAAGCTTTGATGTTAAGTTGTGTGACCTTATAAGTATAAGTATTATAGTTTTTATGTTTCGTTAAAAAATAAACGCGTAATTCACGTAATTAAATATAACTTAGTTCTTTATGATTCACACCTACGTAATTATCCGCATTAGAATTATTTTTCCGTATTTTATTGACTTAAACGTATTTAATAGATATAATATGCAACAAGAAAATAAACCAACAATTGTCAAAAGTGATAACAAAAGAAACGTCCAAAAATTGTTCCCTTTTACCGCGAACATGAAGAAAGTTGACAGTACTTACGGGTTCCATAACTCGTTTCAATCAAACCGTTGGAAACTTGGACAAAGGTTGATCACTCAGCAGTTGCAAAGACACACACAAAGTAAATTCAAACTTTTAAGTTAGAATAAGTTTAGTATCTTTTGTTGACTCTTGAATTCTGGGTTTTAACTCCGAAATTGGCTTGGTCTTATCAACTAAATAACATTTGTGTGTCTACTGAGTTGCACCGAGCTGTGTCGCCATCTAAATTTTTTAAAGTTAAATCTATCCATTAGAGTTTTAGACTGTGGCATCGATTTTTTCATTGCTACATTAATTTAAAAAAATGGCTCTATGGTGCAAAAGTTTAAAGGCGATTGGAACACACTGGAATTATTGATAATTCAATCTATTTATAGCAAATTAGCATGACATTAGTTTTCTATCTAACTGCTCATTTGCTCATCAAAAGTTACTTAGAACGTATACAGTAGTGAACAAAAATATACCAAATCATTAATTTTAAACTAATTCCGTAATTTCATAGATTCAAAATGTTATTTGTAAACATATTTAAAACACCCGAATGACAGGAACCAATCTGCATAACTTTGGAACCCCAGAGCCGATTTTCATCAAACATCACAACTTCAATTCACGTATTCATCAAACAACCGATTTTCAGCTAAGAACTTTTGGTTATTTCAGTTTTCAAATATAAACATTTCGTCAAGATCGGTCGATTCAAATACGACGCCACAGATATAGACACACATGTTATAATTATAACTTCCCTCGTTTTTGCGTCGGAGGTTAAAAACGTCTTAAATGCTAGTGTACTCGTTTTGCTTCATCTAAAAAAAGTGCATTCAATTTTAATAAACATATAACAATCTTAGCTAAGATTATACCATTAGGTTTCTCACTGATTTACTTAATGAAACAAAATACACAATACGTATAGTAAATACGTGTTAAATATCCCTGCTGATGGAAACTGACTCGACGGAATACACTTCACAACTTCAATAGTTTTCAGTTAGTACTAAACTTTTCAATAACCTACTAAAAGAAAAAGTAGGCCAATAAGCAATGAGAGAAGCAATCCGCTTCACTCAGTACGGCAGGCCCAATAAATAAATGCTAACTATGACTAATGACTGCACGGTGGGTCGGATGCTGCCAACTCGGAATCCAATTGACGTAAGAAGCAATAAAATGGAAATCCAATTTTGACATCGTTATGTATAGTTTTTGGTATAAAGAACTTGTTCGTTTGATGTTGGTGTTCTTTGTGAGTATAATGAGGGGCTGGGTCCGTCGATACCTGGTTGTTAGGGCGAGTTGGTTCCTTAGGGAAATGCTGCTGACGTAAAAAGCTCTTGTAGTGCTGGAAATATGTTATACTAGATTCATTACGGTTTGTGAAGTAAAGTTCAGTTTTTCGATTTTTTTGCAAATCTTCATAGATTTTTTTTCATAGACATTATGAGTTAATACTTAGGGAAGGTCGCAAACAATAATTACACGTAAAATGTAACAACAATGGTTACATTTTACGTCAAATTGAACAATGTTTTTAATTAAAAAAATCTAATAATAATTTAAATTTAGCCCAACTGCAGCTTAATGCGTCAGATCAAGTAATAGCTACGTAGATTCTGTTTTTATTATTGAAAAGTGAAATATACTCATAACACACATACATTGATAGAAAACACAGTTCAGGCTATGTCTTTTGCAAATATAACTTCATAATAATGAACAAAACAATAATAAAATTTCATTAGGTATAATTTTTGATTGTAGTTAGTTTATTCAACTGACTTATAATTAAAAGTTACTGCATTAGCAAAACATAATTAGCATTTATCTTGCAGCATTCAAATAAGCAGTTGTATTGTAGTTTCGGTAGAGAATAGAACGTTTCGCAATATATTCAACGCTGCGAATATTGCGACCACCGTGTGTATGACAATCTTTTATTATTCTGTATTTTCGAGACACCTGTGAGGTTTCGTCAATTCATTTTGATTGATGTAGATATGCTATGATTGTGTTTTATTTGTGAATATTGCACTTTCTGTATAAGGTACGATTGCATTACGTAAGTACACTCGGTGAAAGCCCAGGCTAAGAGCGAGAATTGCTTGCGCGTTGTTCGGTCCTACTGGGCGCCACGCATACAAGAGATGACAACACTACAGGGGATTCAAATCTAAATAAAACACTTTTTACCGGATCTTATCGCGTATATTTTAGTTAATTTTAAAATTATTTCGACGTTTCGGCATCTTTGCAGTTGCCGTGGTCACGATAGACTAAGGTGTTGTTCATCTATTGCCAGTAATAAAAACTACATGATTGTCAGAGAAACAGATGGCGTTAATATGTATTGACAATCATGTAGTTTTTATTACTGGCAATAGATGAACAACACCTTAGTCTATCGTGACCACGGCAACTGCAAAGATGCCGAAACGTCGAAATAATAATTTTAAAATTAACTAAAATATACGCGATAATATCCGGTAAAAAGTGTTTTATTTAAAGTATGTATCGTGAAAACTTAAGAAAAGATTTGATTCAAATCTAAGCCTGCGTCAATTCGCCTGACTAGTTGCGAAAGAGACTCGAGTCTTTTAGTCGCTTATAATAGGACTCGATTCGATTCAAACGACTCGACTTTAAAGTTAAATCTTAAGCTGTTAGTTGTACTTTAAGACTCACCAAAGATCTGGGCATTTGAGTCAAGAGTTATAACTAAACCTATACCCTAAGTATACAGTACAGTTTTTTTTAGATAGAAGTGAAATAATTTATTCGAAGTGAAACTATTAGCTTTATTACATTAATAATGAGAAGTCAAAAAAAAAAAACAAAGCTAGTTTAAAGTTCTGTTATTATCATTTCTAATAATCAACAAGGTAATGAAATTGTGCGCCACATATATTCTGAATTACTACTCCCCAGACCAAGAACCTCTCACCTGGAAAGGGTCTTCGTGGGTGGTCCCGCGATTGCAGTTACAGATGTATTCACCCAAAGTAGTGGGTGAAAATAAAATGCTTTCAAATTTGCTTTGCAATCTGTTTTGAACACACTACGCTGAGTTTCACTAAATAATACACCTTTTACGTATCATAATAGTAATGTAATGAGACTGTGTCAAAAGTTTTACACACCATAGTAGATTAGGGAGTGATAAATTAAAAATAAAATTCATATCAGCGGGTTTTTGAGTATTAGTTGCTTAGTAATACTTGGTTTGTTCTAAGTAACTAACCTAATTGTTTTTTTTTCATCAAAAACGCTTTTAATGGAGTACCTAAATAAAAAAAAGACGCATCAGTTTAACCTTGAAAATATGTCTAGAACACTGAGGGTTTACTCGCGATATTTCTATGCAAGTAACCTGCTACAAATAGCTGCACCAGTTTCATTAACTAAATTACTTTTATGAAGGTTTATTATAAGGCTTTTATAAGGTATATATTTATAGGTTTATATATAGTATATTATTGTAGAAAGGCGACTAATGCGCGGTTTACATGTATTAAGTAGTTAAGTTGGTAACTAAATTTTAACTAAATTTTAAGTTACTGCATGTCACTTGTATGTCCGAACAGATTAAGTAGTTAAGTACATAAGTTCAATGAAGATGAGCGGTGATGAATCTCAAGGAATTCGTCAATTCTGTACTTAGATATATGGTAAATGTGATTTTGGACAAATTCAGAAAAGAATTTTATTCGGAAATTAAAATCTTTACAAGAATATTTTTTTCTAAATCTTTATTCTACAACCATATCTATTTTAAATATTCTTCAACAAATTTAAAAGTTGAAACTAAACTCCACTCGGACATTAAAAAAAAAAAGAGTGAATGCCAAATAAATAGGAGCTCTTGCCGCCACCAGCTTTGTCAACATATGCACTGAACTAAAAAATCACGTCCAAACGTGTTAATTGAGAAGCCCCGCCCACCCACTTATACAAAAATAGAACGAATCCTAATCTACTTAATCGCTTGCGTACTAAATTTGAAGTTACCACTTGTCACTTAATTGACTGTTTACACGAAACTTTTAACTTAAAATTTAGTTACCAACTTAACCACTTAACGCGTGTATACCGGCTATTAGGGTGTTACCACACCAATCGATCGAAGTTGCCTGTTCCGATTTACCATCGATGGACGACCGATCGACGTCGATCGATTGGTGTGGTGACCCTAATGATGTCCCTAGGTGGGGATGCCACTTACCATCATATGGTGGAGTGCTTGTTTGCGCGTTATGAACACTGTACATAAAGCGCAGTTTCTATGGAATCAGAAACATCAAATGTCATCAAAACATCTCACTAATGTAAGTATTTATAAGCAGTTATCTATGTCTCCAGTTCGCTGTATGGTTATACATAACAAAAGTTCTGTTTACGTTGGGCCCTACAATTGGTGTGTTTGTCTTTGGATTTATTTATTTTATTTATTTATAAGTAACAACTCAAGGGTATAGTCTATCGGTTTTTTACAGATTGCACTTTGGAGAGTGTGCGAATGCTCTTTTTCAGTTGATCGAACCTTCCACCTTTCTCCACCGGTCAACCAGACGCAGACAGAAGTTTCACCCGTTTGTGGTTAGCGTGCCGATGAGCCGAACTAAACGGTTCGATAGCTCATTTTTGGTTCGTGTTGCCAAAGAGTGGAACGATTTGCCTGCGTCTGTTTTTCCAGACAAATATAACCCTGGAGCTTTCAAGTGTAGAGTGAATAGGTACCTCTTAGACAGGCGTGTACGATCCTCGTCTTCATCGTCACTTTCCATCAGGTGAGATGGAAGACAAACGCCTGCTAATTAATAATAAAAAAAAATAACGAAATCATCAATTGGGTACTTTACTAAATTTTTTTTATTACATTTTTAAATAGTAAAGAAATATTGCAGAAGTAACAGTAAGTTTACAATCATTGGTTTCTATATACAGCCATGTGATTGAGGAGCTGATGCTGCGAGTGCTGCTGATAAACGCACCATACTAAACGGTACCGAGTTGTGACGTCACAACGTGTAAATCGTACTAAAGTTGTATGGGCTCTTGGATTAAATATGTAGCAGTTACGTTGATAATGCAAACTGTCATAATAAAAATGGTTATATTTAATGGCAGTAAGCTAATAATACTAAAAAAATTACCATATTTTATAATAAGTATTTTGTTTCTTTTTTTAATTTTCTAATCAATAAAATTTCTATATAAAATTCTAAACTTATTTTTCAAAACATTTTTTTTGTGTCAAAATAACTTATATTTTCTTAATAAATGATAAAAACTTGCATTTTCAAAAATGTCTAATACCTAATTCCGGAATTTATGACCAGTCGTGTTTATCTGAGTTTTCGATCTTTTTGCATTTTTTGCAATTTGATCTTTCTACCTTAAAATAAAAAAGCAGGTATAAAACATCAGCACGTGATTACGTTCCTTTTTCAGAAGATCAAAAGGAGGTCTTATGCAAATTTCTCAGCTTTTTTGTGTCATTACGAGATTTACCCTTTTTTTCTGGAATCTTTCTTATTTGACTAGGATAATTACTTCCGATTATAAATGAGTACACTTTTTGTTCTTTTTATCTTTTAAATATGTTTCAATTAATTAACTTAAATAAATGAAAATAGCAGCAGCGTGATGTTTTAATTTAAAACTTATTTATTCTGACAGAATACTTTTAATTTAAAACTTATTTATTCTGACACAATAAATAATTCGTATTTACGAGTATTTGCTTATTTTGATAAAAAAGCATCAAAATTAGTCTAGGAAGTGTAGTGGCATGAGGATTTTAGACTATAAGTAAATAAGTTACCTTATTTTACCAATAACTTGACCTAAGACAAAGTGTAAGTTGTACAAAACAAACTATATCTTGTTGCACTAAGATTCTTGTAAGACCGCAATCTTAAAATAAGAACGTGAGTTTTCTTTCTTTACGGCAGAACTAAAATTTGCTTCGCGACGAAACAAATTAATTATGTTATTCTTAACGTCTTTTTAACTCAGTTTCACAGCTCCATTTTGTTAATGAGTTGTAAAGTTTTAATGGCAACAATCATCCTAATTAGTTTAATCATTAAACATTCAGAAAGATTTTCCTGCGTTACCTAGTTATTTTATGCTCACTTATTTCTTCTACATGAGAAATAAAAAGCAAATTGAATTCAAAATGTTATCGCACAGACACCAATAAATCAATCCTTTTCGAAATATCATCCAAAATGCTTACAGACTACCCAATAAAGGGACTGCTGTCTAAATTAGGGCAAATATCCGATAGAATGCTTTGACTGGCATTCTCTGCCAGGCTGAAGTTCCTTCTATTGCCTGGTGAATTCCACTGTGAAGTAAGCTGCATAATTTCTATATTGCCTCTCTGAACTCGGCTTCGGTATGCTTGCACAGCGAGTGCACGTACTTGGCATTCTAGACAGGTTTCCTCTAGATGGTGCGACGCGGAATTTTGATCTACACCGTCTTGTTTATTTATAAAACTAGTAATTATGTCGCGAGTCATTAAAGGAAATGCGCTGTTTCTTGTAGGATGTGATCCAAAGTTGATTCTAAAATAAATACAAATTTAAATTGATGCTGTTCAGTAATATAACCTATTATTTGGCTAACATGAAACATAGACTAAAGCTAGATGGAGCATATTCGATTAACATCGTCTTTATGCAACTAAATCATTCAATTTTATGATCTAAAAATGCAAAGCTAGTAGTGAAAGAATTGCGGGCAGGTTACCGCTGTCTGGAGGTGGGAAGGTTTCATTAGTTTTAAATGGAGTATGAAGGAGTATGGTCCGTGTTTTGTAAAGTAGTCCTGCTGTTTTCCCCGTGCCCCGTTTGAATGCTATATGGTACTCCGACAATTCAAAACACACTTTTGTACATAGTTTTCAAAGTTCAACAAAACAAACTCCCTTGAACAAATTTACTATTTTGTTTAATTTATACTTTGTCATATTTCTTCTGGCTTCGCAGTTGATCCAAGGCACGCGGGTTTTGTCTTTAAATAATATATTTCAGTTCAGGTGGGCCGCTCAAGGATGTGTGTAATTACTTAGCGACAAAGCCAATTAAGTACACGTGACTGCGAACACCACAATAATTAAGTGAAGGCTATATTTTCTCCTTAATTCTCGCCTTTTGTTGTAGTAGGATAATCAACGTTATTGGGTTTCAAAATGTCACGCGCCTCTTGCTTTCTAGTGTGCGAAGTTGCTTTCTAAGTTGGCATGTGATTTTTTTAAATAAAGCTTACGTTTCCTATAAACCATATGTTAGTGGTAAAATCATTGAATTTCTTAATAATGAATAAATTGTTTAAGTTTCTTCATTATTTATAAAAGAACGAGCAAACAAAGCTGACCTTTAATGTATATATATATTAAAGGTCAGCTTTGCAAGCAGTGTTATAGAAAGCAAAGATAGTTTCTTCAGTTACCTATCAGAATTGTGTTAAAAGTACTTCGGATTCCCGTAGAAATGTCGAATTCTATTACATAATTGAAAAGCAAAACTATTAAGTTTAATTAAAAGGCACTTGAAACGAAACCACAGTTGAAGAAGTTCACGTAGATTTATCCCATTATTTATCTGTAAATAGATTTACCTGTTCGAGCTAAAGAAAATGTTGGTTCTTAAAGTTTTGCCTAAAGCTTTTTAAACACATGATTTTATTTACAATCTAGAGTTAAAAATTTAAAAATCATTAACATTTATTTGAGATTTTAAACGGTTTCAAAACCAAACGGTGTTTTAACCAACTTCAAAGAAATGAGGATGTATATATTTTCTTAAATTTTCACGATTCATAATTTAAATAAAACACTTTTTACCGGATATTATCGCGTATATTTTAGTTAATTTTAAAATTATTTCGACGTTTCGGCATCTTTGCAGTTGCCGTGGTCACGATAGACTAGTCTATTTAAATGAGGATGTTTTAAAGATTTCTATATAATGCATTCAGATATGCAGTTTTCTTTGCTGTGAATCATCAAAGTATTTCTATCGTCTCATGTATTGAACAGTACAGATAAAAACTTTTCTCCAACTAAAATCTTATCAACTTGACAAAAAAGTGTCTGGACGTCCTTAAGTAAATATAAGTTAAAGATTTTTACTCAAGCGATTGACTGAATCTACCGCGAGGCTGAACCAACATGGGCGATGCATTACAGAAATTGCTCGGTCGCTTCAAGGCGGCCCTTTTGGGAACACCCTGTACTTCGATTTTCAATGTAATTTCGCTGAGGTTTATTAAATAATATTCGAGAGACTGAAAGCTCTCGAGGTAGCTTAATTGAGTTACTTAATTTTGTTTGCTGTTTATTATTTATCGGGTTTCTTGATTTTAATGAGGTTCTCTTCGTGGTAATAACCTGCTTTTGTGTATTTAATTTACCTGTATTTTATTGACTGTGAAGGATCTTGTTAGAATTATGCCAATGTTGAAATGAAAATCATGCAAAGTTACAAAACTATATTATATAGTTTTGCAACTGTGTTTGAGCCTTCATTTGTTTAAATATTTTCTTTGATGACATTTTTAACTATAAAAGCCTATTAAAGTATCAACATCATTTTAATTTCATAAATAAACTATACTGTACAAAACATTGGCCTTCTTGCCAACCTTTTTTGTTTTTAAAACTAGAATACCCTACGAACATTTGAGCCGTTGTAACTTAAATAAACTTCCTGGCAACATGCGAACCCCCTATCCAACATGTATCTTTGAAACAAGCAAACGAGCAGTTCAAAAACAATCGTGCGTTTACATTTTCTATACATTTTAAAGAGACAATTCACAAAGTTCTGTTGAAATATTCGTGTCGGAGGATATAACCTATACGTCCGCAGGCTTTTACCTAATGTCAAAGTTTAGATACATTCGATGGAGTACTATTGGAGAGGACTGTTCAGTAAAGGGTGACGCTGCGTTCTTTGCGACAATGAAGTTTGTCATTTAGGCAAGCTAAGTTCTAGTTTTTGCTACTCAACATATAAGTTGGAGGCGCTGAGCTGCAATACGCACAGCGATTTGCAGGTCAGTCGGATGAGATCATCACCGAACGTTCGTTAATGTTCGCGTGACGTCATCCGATGCAGATAACTTGCTTTTGTTTTGTTCGATTTTTTATAGTATAGTTATAGGTGCGTTCGTGAGTATGAACGAACGCAGGAAAGTTTGTTTTTTAAAGTGACCAATCTTTTGACAGTGAGTAATGTGGGATTAAGCTGTATAAGTTGACAGAGTTTCTAAAATTTGTTTATCCAAACTGTAGAGAAGAATCTATCCTATTGTAATCAGCGAAAATCAAATCAAAGCTTCAAAGCTTTCTTGTTAAGTAAATTCCATGAAAGTGTAACTATTGAAAAGTTTTCAGTGTCTTAATTCATTAATATCAAAACCGGATCCATTACTTCTGTTCAATTTTTCGGGTGATTTCTTATAATGATAGTTCGCGTTTATTAATTAAAATCTAGTTAGGTCTAGACAAACATCGTTGTATTACTTTTGTTCATACATTTACTTAATGTACTTAGTGTTTCTTGTAATTTATCCGTAGTGTCTCACCTAGACGAGTCGACCTCGAGAATCTTACAAGATTAAACATTTATAAGGATTCCTTGTGACGCAAACCTAGTAATATTACCTAGTTTACAGCTCAGTCGTGCTCTAAGGTTACAGACAATATTGTGTAACATATTTAATTCTAAGGTACCCGTTACTGAAACCAAGTTCGTTAGTATCGCTTACTTAATGTCTTAGAACTATTTGATTGTGTAATTTATGAAGATTATTATTTGGGTGGTTTTAATTATTATTTTTGTCTCCTTGTATTCCTGGAGATCTTAGAGTCTTGATTCCGCGTGTGGCCAAACGGCAAGACCAATGGCGACACTCATAGAAGGCAAATGGTTACTTAAGGCGCTCCCGGTAAAAAAAAATGGTACTATATGCCGGCTATGTGAACTTAGCACCCGACTTTTGCAAAATGGCTCTTCTGACGGTTTTTTTGAAAGATATTGGTTAGTAGTAGATAGTAGTCAAGTTATTTTCGTTTGTAGTAGAGCCAAAAAAATTTTACAGAACAAAAAAAAATTCAGCTCAAAAAACTAAAAAAATTTTTTTTGTTTCTTGTGTCATGCAAGAAAACGTTAGTTTTGGATTGTACTGCAATGTTTTTTGTTTGTAGTAAAATAATATTCACAGAAAAGATAACTTTTCACTTGAAAATTTTCCAATACTAAATTGACCACATAAGTTCGATTTAAAAGAAAATCAGTTTACTACAAACGCTGGAAATGGCTGAAATGCATGTGCGGAGGGTAGTAGTAGATTGTAGTGCAATGATTTTCGTTTGTAGTAGAATAATAATGACAGAAAAAATATTTTTACCCTTGAAAATTTTCTAATACTAAATTGACCACATAAGTTCGATTTAAAAGAAAATCAGGTTACTACAAACGCTGGAAATGGCTGAAATGCATGTGCGGAGGGTAGTAGTAGATTGTAGTGCAATGATTTTCGTTTGTAGTAGAATAATAATGACAGAAAAAATATTTTTACCCTTGAAAATTTTCTAATACTAAATTGACCACATAAGTTCGATTTAAAAGAAAATCAGGTTACTACAAACGCTGGAAATAGCTGAAATGCATGTGCGGAGGGTAGTAGTAGATTGTAGTGCAATGATTTTCGTTTGTAGTAGAATAATAATGACAGAAAAAATATTGTTATACTTGAAAATTTTCCAATACTAAATTGACCACATAAGTTCGATTTAAAAGAAAATCAGGTTACTACAAACGCTGGAAATGGCTGAAATGCATGTGCAGAGTGTAGTAGTAGATTGAAGTGCAATGATTTTCGTTTGTAGTAGAATAATAATGACAGAAAAAATATTTTTACCCTTGAAAATTTTCCAATACTATATTGACCACATAAGTTCGATTTAAAAGAAAATCAGGTTACTACAAACGCTGGAAATGGCTGAAATGCATGTGCAGAGTGTAGTAGTAGATTGTAGTGCAATGATTTTCGTTTGTAGTAGAATAATAATGACAGAAAAAATATTTTTACCCTTGGAAATTTTCCAATACTATATTGACCACATAAGTTCGATTTAAAAGAAAATCAGGTTACTACAAACGCTGGAAATGGCTGAAATGCATGTGCGGAGGGTAGTAGTAGATTGTAGTGCAATGATTTTCGTTTGTAGTAGAATAATAATGACAGAAAAAATATTTTTACCCTTGAAAATTTTCCAATACTAAATTGACCACATAAGTTCGATTTCAAAGAAAATCAGGTTACTACAAACGCTGGAAATGGCTGGAATGCATGTGCGGAGGTTATAACTAGATTGTAGTGCAATGTTTTTCGTTTGTAGTACAACAATAATGACAGAAAAAATGTTTTTATACTTGAAAATTTTCCAATACTAAATTTACCACATAAGTTCGATTTCAAAGAAAATCAGGTTACTACAAACACTGGAAATGGCTGGAATGCATGTGCGGAGGTTATAACTAGATTGTAGTGCAATGTTTTTCGTTTGTAGTACAACAATAATGACAGAAAAAATGTTTTTATACTTGAAAATTTTCCAATACTAAATTGACCACATAAGTTCGATTTCAAAGAAAATCAGGTTACTACAAACGCTGGAAATGGCTGGAATGCATGTGCGGAGGGTAGTAGTAGATTGTAGTGCAATGCTTTTCGTTTGTAGTACATTAATAATGACAGAAAAAATATTTTTACCCTTGAAAATTTTCGAATACTAAATTGACCACATAAGTTCGAATTCAAAGAAAATCAGGTTACTACAAACGCTGGAAATGGCTGGAATGCGTGTGCGGAGGGTAGTAGTAGATGCATTCCAGCCATTTCCAGCGTTTGTAGTAACCTGATTTTCTTTGAAATCGAACTTATGTGGTCAATTTAGTATTTGAAAATGTTCAAGTATAAAAACAAACTTTTCTGTCATTATTGTTGTACTACAAACGAAAAACATTGCACTACAATCTAGTTATAACCTCCGCAAATGCATTTCAGCCATTTCCAGCGTTTGTAGTAACCTGATTTTCTTTGAAATCGAACTTATGTGGTAAATTTAGTATTGGAAAATTTTCAAGTATAACAATATTTTTTCTGTCATTATTATTCTACTACAAACGAAAAACATTGCACTACAATCTACTACTACCCTCCGCACATGCATTCCAGCCATTTCCAGCGTTTGTAGTCACCTGATTTTCTTTGAAATCGAACTTGTGTGGTAAATTTAGTATTTGAAAATTTTCAAGAATAAAAATATTTTTTTTGTCATTATTATTGTACTACAAATGAAAATCATTGCACTACCATCCACTACTACCCTCTGCACATGCATTTCAGCCATTTCCAGCGTTTGTAGTAACCTGATTTTCTTTTAAATCGAACTTATGTGGTCAATTTAGTATTGGAAAATTTTCAAGGGTAAAAATATTTTTTCTGTCATTATTATTCTACTACAAACGAAAATCATTGCAGTACAATCTACTACTACCCTCCGCACATGCATTACAGCCATTTCCAGCGTTTGTAGTAGCCTAATTTTCTTTTAAATCGAACTTATGTGGTATATTTAGTATTGGAAAATTTTCAAGGGTAAAAATATTTTTCTGTCATTATTATTCTACTACAAACAAAAATCATTGCACTACCATCTACTACTACCCTCCGCACATGCATTCCAGCCATTTCCAGCGTTTGTAGTAACCTGATTTTCTTTGAATTTTAACTTATGTGGTAAATTTAGTTTTGGAAAATTTTCAAGTATCAAAACATTTTTCTGTCATTATTGTTCTACTACAAACGAAAATCATTGCACTACAATCTACTACTACACTCCGCACATGCATTCCAGCCATTTCCAGCGTTTGTAGTAGCCTGATTTTCTTTGAAATCGAACTTATGTGGTAAATTTAGTATTTGAAAATGTTCAAGTATAAAAACAAACTTTTCTGTCATTATTGTTGTACTACAAACGAAAAACATTGCACTACAATCTAGTTATAACCTCCGCACATGCATTTCAGCCATTTCCAGCGTTTGTAGTAACCTGATTTTCTTTGAAATCGAACTTATGTGGTAAATTTAGTATTGGAAAATTTTCAAGTATAACAATATTTTGTCTGTCATTATTATTCTACTACAAACGAAAAACATTGCACTACAATCTACTACTACCCTCCGCACATGCATTTCAGCCATTTCCAGCGTTTGTAGTAACCTGATTTTCTTTTAAATCGAACTTATGTGGTCAATATAGTATTGGAAAATTTCCAAGGGTAAAAATATTTTTTCTGTCATTATTATTCTACTACAAACGAAAATCATTGCACTACAATCTACTACTACACTCTGCACATGCATTTCAGCCATTTCCAGCGTTTGTAGTAACCTGATTTTCTTTTAAATCGAACTTATGTGGTCAATATAGTATTGGAAAATTTTCAAGGGTAAAAATATTTTTTCTGTCATTATTATTCTACTACAAACGAAAATCATTGCACTTCAATCTACTACTACACTCTGCACATGCATTTCAGCCATTTCCAGCGTTTGTAGTAACCTGATTTTCTTTTAAATCGAACTTATGTGGTCAATTTAGTATTTGAAAATTTTCAAGGGTAAAAATATTTTTTCTGTCATTATTATTCTACTACAAACGAAAATCATTGCACTACAATCTACTACTACCCTCCGCACATGCATTTCAGCCATTTCCAGCGTTTGTAGTAACCTGATTTTCTTTTAAATCGAACTTATGTGGTAAATTTAGTATTTGAAAATTTTCAAGGGTAAAAATATTTTTTCTGTCATTATTATTCTACTACAAACGGAAAACATTGCACTACAATCTACTACTATCCTCCGCACATGCATTCCAGCCATTTTCAGCGTTTGTAGTAACCTAATTTTCTTTGAATTTTAACTTATGTGGTAAATTTAGTATTTGAAAATTTTTCAAGTATAAAAATATTTTTTCTGTCATTATTATTCTACTACAAACGAAAAGCATTGCACTACAATCTACTACTACCCTCCGCACATGCATTCTAGCCATTTCCAGCGTTTGTAGTAACGTAATTTCTTTGAATTTTTACTTATGTGGTAAATTTAGTATTTGAAAATTTTCAAGGGTAAAAATATTTCTTCTGCCATTATTATTCTACTACAAACGAAAAACATTGCACAACAATCTACTACTACCCTCCGCACATGCATTCCAGCCATTTCCAGCGTTTGTAGTAACCTAATTTTCTTTGAAATCGAACTTATGTGGTAAATTTAGTTTTGGAAAATTTTCAAGTATAAAAACATTTTTCTGTCATTATTATTCTACTACAAACGAAAAGCATTGCACTACAATCTACTACTACCCTCCGCACATGCATTTCAGCCATTTCCAGCGTTTGTAGTAACCTGATTTTCTTTGAAATTGAACTAATGTGGTAAATTTAGTATTAGAAAATTTTCAAGTGAATAGTTATTTTTCTGTGAATATTATTTTACTACAAACGAAAAACATTGCAGTACAATCCAAAACTACTATTTTCTTGCATGACTCAACAAAAAAAAATTTGTTTTTAATTTTCGAAAGCTGAATTTTTTTTTGTTCTGTAAAATTTTTTTGGCTCTACTACAAACGAAAATAACTTCACTACTTTCTACTACTAACCAATATCTTTCAAAAAAACCATAAGGAGAGCCATTTTGCAAAAGTCGGGTGCTAAGTTCACATAGCCGCCTAGACTATATTCTGCAAATAAATTCTTTCTTTCTTTCTTTCCTGAGTATATATTTTCATTTGCGAATTTATACTTTATATATACCGCTCCTAAGTATATATTTGCTAAGCAATCCTTGCTGGGCACGCTGAGTAACCGTTTGCCGTGTGGCTGTTAGTACCTATATCGGTTATTTAAAGAAGCTTATGTGTAAGATGGCATATGTTTAATATAACAGCTTTTTGCAATTGGGTGTATATAAGGGGATGCAAATCTAAAAGTCTTCGGTGTTGAGTGCCTGGTGTCAGACCTGTGGTTAAATATACTAAAGTTGACTAATATTGACCAATGTTTTTAGTGATTTTACCATCCATTGAGTCTTCAGTTTAGTAGAAAAGTTTATTAAGTTATTATAATTTTACCAGTCTTTGCTTTCTTCGCGTAAACAAAAGGTACATAGTTATTTTCGGATTTGATTTCCATTATTTTTGAACTTCATAAGGACCTTCTTTTAAGAAAAGGCTTCTGAGCCCTTCGATCTGTAATCTATATTTATTTTAGCCAATCAAACATTATGTACGGTAATAAACTCACACATGCAAGAAGAGTTATTGTCTTTTTTTTTTAATTGACGTCTTCTACTACATTTTGATAAATCGGTTGTGCATCGGTAGGATTGTGTCAAAATAAGTTATATTAGGCCTATTTCAGCTAATAAAAAAGTGACTTTGTTTTGTAGGTACTGTGGAATACATATTCTGGAAACACATTCAAGATGACTCCAGTCTTGTCAAAGTTTGTCAAATGCGATTGTTATCACTACACAGTACCCAAATAACAAAATCGCTTTTTGTTTGACCATTTCGCTGAGATTAGCTTGAGGCAACTCCAAGCAATCTTTATAGATTTCACACTATGACGTTTTTTTTAAAGCTGATCTTGAATAGCGCTAAACGATTTAAATATTTAAAATCTTTTCCTACAGTTGTCACAAGGATTGAACTCCAAAGTTTATAGGAGAAAATACAGCTTGATAATTAGCGCTGTGTACTCAAATGAATACAGATGTAGTAAGACAATCGGCCGTGTAACCAATCAGCCGTTAACTATAGTTGATGTGGTTCAACAATTAACCTTACGGGTGCCGCGAGCAAGTGTACGCGGTTTTTATATGTCGTGGGTAAATTACGCAGAGCTGTGTTTGTATTTACTACGTTTAGAAGTGAACCTTATACCTTATACGTACCTCTAAGTAAAACAAAATGTTGTGGTTTCTTTGCCAAGATGTCGTCTAGGGCTGTACTACTGTCCTTCCTATTTTGACCACGTGGAACTACGTGATTGTTTTCCGGTCAAAATTAATACTGAAACCTACGGTTATTTACAACAAATAAATAATAACATTCCAACTTTTTCACATTCCAGCAGTCCACACTAATTACGCTATAAATTCTGTCATATGCAGAATCCAGAATAAATATAATAAGCATTTTATATCTGCTGATATTTTTAGTAGTAGCAAGCAACGTTTCAAAAACCAAATTATGAAACATTTTCACTAAACTACTGCTATACATACATACATACACACACACACTCACACACACACACACACACACACACCTACTTCACGCACATATTATGGCTTCTTTTTATAATTTTTTTTTTAATATATATTTTTTTTAATATGTTTTTTTTTGTAACCTTTTAATCGAAATGGGTAAGAATTGTTGATCTGTACAATACAGTTGTGCCTTATATGTTAATTTATTTTAAAAAACGAAAAATCCGTAATTGGCAATAAGTTAAGTTTTTATAAGATGAATATTATACCAATGTATAATTTTTTTTTTTAATTTATATTGAGTGCTGTGGATTTTTGTAAACAAAAAAAAAATAAAAAATAAAAAAATAAAAAAAAATAAAAAATAATTATTAATATTTGTAAATAAAACACCTACCAATAATTATGTCCATGGTTACAGATGCCACTTACCAGTTGTCAGTTGGGCCGCGTGTTCATCGATGAGCTTCTCACTCAACTGTAGAGAGTACGCTGAACGTTAATTTCGAGTTTCAGATCTGTGTATATGAGTTCAACCTCTCAACAAAAAACCTTCCCTGTCTAAAAACATGCTGTGTAAAATAATTTAGTAAACTTTTCATATAACTCTGCTATCTACGCTTCATCGCTCTGCGGTGCACTAACTCAGTTTGTATGGCACTAACAATTTAGTTCACCTTTATTGTTATTGCATAACTGGTTCTGTTGGCAGCTGCTGCGTTCACACACTTCACGGACCCTTATGTGTTGAGAAAAATGATGGAAAGGTCCCATGCTAACGCAGTATTAGAGTTAAGTTATTGTACCGTGTGCCTCATTGCCGTGTTTATTGGGTATTTTTGATACCGTGTTTTCATTATAATCTAAAGGCTTGCTGCTTCGTTGTTGAGAAGAGATGGTTCCGTTGAAACCAAAATTTACTTGATGAATTCATATCTCAATTTGAATTTTTCGTTGGTCTGGCTTGAAATTGAAACTTGCTTTGCAGAATATAGTTTATTTTTATTAATTTCTACTGTAATACAACAAGTATGTGATCAAAGTTTGCTCCTTGCGCCATAAAGTACTTCCTGATTTTTAATAATTTTACCTCTAAAAAGTAATAAATGAAAAACACTTTTATAAAAATAAACAGTTTTGTACATGGTATCCTGATTCTAAAGTATAATCGAATGTGCGCACGAGCATAATGTGGTTGAACTTTTCGTTTAAATAGATCCTTTCTATGATAACAGATCCACTATACTCGCCGTGTTTACTGTTATTTCAGTCTGAATCATTGATCATTATAAAAACGCCAACAGCTCAGAAAACCCAGCCCACACATGTAATTGCTCAATATTTCATGTCGAAGCTGTAATATGTACTTTTTCCAAATAAGTAAGTTCGTGTACCTCTCTTTTGAGTCAAAAAACACGTGTCGTTGACTCCTGAGGTTGGCTCGCCGCGATGGGTGTCTTGAACCGTCTCAATACTTGAGATTATCATTTCAATTTGGCCTCTGGTTGGTTTATTTTTAGACATGTTTATATTCAAGCGTTGCACAAGGCTGGGTCTATTTCATTAAGTAATAAAAAAAAAATTGAAAGTTAAGTTGTCACTCATGTAAAATTTGATTGGCTTAGCTTTGGGGTATAGTAGCTTTCTATTTGTGAAAAATTATTAAAATTGATATTAATGGGTTTAGGGCTTATCGATTACAAAAAACATATTTTCCCTTAATAATAATAATGGTATAACGACTTGCGCGGACTTAGTTCAAAATTTAAGCAGATTCGGTTTAAAATATTGCTCTGTTAGTGTAACAGAAATTGACAGCGATGGAGGGAGAATATTTGTGTAAAGGGAAGTCATGTTAGATGCATCGCATAAATTACAGTCAACAACTTATCAACCTGACCGAAAATGTCAAATTTCCTTAATTGATTTTGAACTATTTGATGAAATTTTACATTTTTGGGTAGATTGATAAGTTATTGACTGTAGGTAATTTACGAGATACATCTAACATGACTTCCCTTTATACAAATACTCTCCCTCCATCGCATCTACATGAGCGAAGCCGTGTGCGAAAGTTTTGTACAGACAGATTCAATAAAATATTAAGTTTTTGGTAAAGTATTAATTAGAATTTTATAAGTGATTCATCTGTAGTTGGATACTAAGGTTGCTAGCATAAATACAGTTTAATATGAGTCGCTGTTATATGTAATCAATCACCAACAATAAGTGTAAATGCATAATTTACATTCATAACATAGCCATTTTGATTTGAAATTATTTTTATGTTAATTATTGTTATGTGGTAGTATAGTTTCTTATGTTAAGAACTCGTTTGGACGGGACTACGGTATTTTAACCACCGTTACGTAATAACCACGTTAACGAGGTTTTCTCCGTATAAAGGGAAAGAACAGCCATTACAACTATGTATATATACGGACGGCGGCGCGGCTATGCACTATTTGATAATCGAGTAATTAACAATATAACTAATGTATCACTATCATCACTTTATACTGAATGGGCGCGAATGGTACTTTCCATCAGACGGATCTCGAGCTCGTTTACCGGCTTATTTACTAGGTATAATATAAAAGTTTTTGGATCATTACTACTTGTTTTAGGTCCTTTAATAGTTTAATTTCCTTTTTCTCTTATAGGAAGAAAATGATCTATTATAGCGGTTACGTGCTTCGCACTTAGGTGCGGGTATTTAAATAAAACATTTAATTTATTATGATACATCTTTCACGAGAAATTCTCAAAGAAACGAGTAACTTATACAGCTTTGATGTAGGTTTTTTGGACCTTTGTTAATGAATATAAATAAAATAGGTTTAAGACTGGATCTTTTGTACACTGCACACTGTGTCTATGTGTTTATAAAGAGTGTTTTGAATTGGAATTTTGTAAGTCTGCAAAGTTGAATTAATTATTTTTTATTGGTGGTGGTATTTTTTTTGACTGGAAATCAATACGTTGTTAAATATTTAGTTACGTACAAACTTTTTAATAGACTTTATACGAAATAATACTAAACTGGTTGATTATTCTCATGAAAATGTCAACTTTTGCTTGTTTACGATCTATCTGATTGCTCGGTTTATCTTAAGTTTAAAACTCATTATCATAGTAAAACATATGTACCTCTGTAGGTAAGTATTATTTAGCTATCTTTACACCCTGTATAAGAGATGTGGTAGCGATGCCGTCAAAGAAATTCCATTCCTTTTAGAAGTTTGCTCGTTATGTTTTCATAGACATGGAGTCACTTTTTATTTCTGAACGAGACTCTTCGACCGCGTTTAATTAAATTTAAAAATATTTTATTTTGCCTTGAAGACTTTAATGGCAGAGGTTCAATGTAATAACATTGTTATAAACTGTGTTTTGTTTTGCTACTCAAACATCTTATTACTATTCACTTTTATATTGAATTTTATAATTTTACACATAATTTTAGTCATGTAAGTCACACATAGTCAAGTCACTAAGCAATGTCGCCATTTGCGCCTAAGTGCGAATTTACATTCAAGGTAAAATCAGGCTCGATGTGTTGCCTATTCCACATGCAACTAAGCTTTGTCAGTTAACACATCTTCGTACACACATAATGTTTGTACCATAATGATTAAGATTATAGTAGTTCAGTTAGTAAATACAACATGGAAAGCAATTGACTCATAGGCTCCTGTTTTTATTGCTTATAAGCACAGACTAACTAGTGATGCACCACGAACGTCTTCCTAACTACAACACTAGGGACCCACGTTTTCAATTTGACAACCTATTTTTAAATTATATTGTCCTTTAATTTTAAAATGACTGCATTGGATTTTAGCGTAATGCCATTGTGGCAGCGCGAAAGCCCCTCTTTTATTCTACAAGATATTTTAACAATCTATAAGATACAGAAGGTAAAATAAAATAAAAGACTTGTAAATGGATGAATTTTTTTATTTCTAAACTTTGTTTTATATTTTTATATGCTTTGATGGTATTGCATGGAAGGCAAATTTTTATTATCTAGAAGCGAGACATCAGTACCATTCAATATTTTGTTAATTATGTTACACCAATTAAACACCGTTATTCTTATTGAGTAACCCAGAAAACATTTCTTCTCAAAATGTTTGTGGCTCACAAACAATTTACGAAGTCTTACCACACTTACATCTTGTAAGCACAAAGACACGGTAACCAATGTTAAGTCCTATCTCAGTTCTTGGATAATTACGTTCTTTCGCCTACTTTCTATTTACTACACAGCAGTTGTTGTACATTGTGAAGCACCATAAACGCAAATTACTATATTTGGGAATTGAGAGGTTATGTTACGGAAATTGATCAACGCAAACTCTTCACTCGTCAAACAATGAAACCGTAATGGCAAATCGAGCTTATTGATTGAAAATTAAATTAAATTTTGCGTTTTATGGCAATCAGCTGTAGATACTACACAATAACTATTTCTGCCAATGTCAAGGATTATTATAATAAAAGTAGTTTTAACATAATAAAAACATTGAAAGATGACCTAAAACCGTACATCATTGATTGAACATAGTGCTGTCATTCATCATTCACATTTAAGTGACATAAGACAATTGTTCGCTCGAAAAGTAACAATCAAAAAGTTCTAACCATAGATATAATTCCTAGTTTTTTTGTATGAAGACTACCTGCTATGCTTATAAGTCTCAATAAAAACGGAGAAGTCGTCTTTGGTTCAAATTTCTAAGTTATGCAATGAATAGGATGAGCGTCTTTTTTCCATTCCATATATAATCTTTGTATTCAAACTAGGCCTGTAAACTGTACTAAACTTATTGATAAGAAAAAATGTGTAAAGGAAACTGCATTTATGTGTCATTTGGCGTCGATGGCCGCCTTTCCTTGATCACATAAAAGTTGACTGTCTGGAAACCTGATGGGGAAGAAAAAAATTGCCAGGAGAATATACTTTGAGTTTGCTTGGTTGCGTGGGAAATAGAAAATTCCTTGAGCTCTGATGCAAAATGGGAATAAGATATGTTTGAAAAAATTACCTACCCTCGAAAGTGACGATTAAGGTACAGTTAGAATATGTAATATCAAATCGCTTTCTCTGATATAAACAAAAAAATATGAGAATTATTGCACTGCAAAATTATATTCTGTGCTGGTTTTCTGTTCTTTAGGTAGGTATTGCACATATTAAATTGTCAACAATTTATTGAAATATAAGTTATACTTACATGAATTAATGTTTAATATCAAAACTACTGAATAGAGGTTATTGCTATAATTTAAAAATTACCTTATTATCATTTGGTGATGAAAATCTAATGAAATTAAATATTAACAAGTGCTTTTATATGAAGTTTTCGCGCAAAAAACAAAGCCCTCACAGTTCTTACTTTATTGATAAGAGTCCGTTACAAGAACTAAATAAAATCAGAGATTTGGGTATAACGATGGATAGCTCATTAACATTCAGAGACCAATACCACAGCATGCTCAAGAAAGCATCTAAATTATCTGGATTCGTAATACGTCAGATGAAGATATTTAGAAGCCCTGAAGTGACAATAACGGTTTTTAACAGCGTTGTTCGCAGCATCTTAGAATATTGTAGTCCGGTGTGGAATCCTAGTTATCAAGTGCATATAAATAATCTCGAACGTATTCAAAAAAAGTTCTTATACCATCTAGCATACTCGGACAACAAATGTAGGAAGTTGTGCTCTTATAAGGAAAGATGCGACTATTACAGGGTGATGCCTCTAGTAACACGAAGAAAAACATTAGACATAATATTTTTGAAAAAATTAATTCAGGGTCAAACAGATTCTCACGAATTGCTCGCGCAGCTAGAATTCTGTGTTCCACGCCCCGGAAGCCGCTTGACAAATCGTAAGATTTTAGAGTCGGCTCCAATAAAGACCACCACTGGAAGACATGCTCCAATTCAAAGAATGATATGTTTCGCAAATAACACAAGAAGTGACTTTGATTTATTTTCTGATTCTTTAGCCTCAATCAGAGCAGCAATAAAATAATGCTAAAACTCAGTATTTTAGATTATTCAATTGTTCATCATAGTAAGAAGATCTTTTAAATAAATGTAAAATCCCCACATGATTATACTGTTTAATGCATGTTGGATTCACATCTAGTAGGTGATGATTAAGAAACGAACACTGTTTTGTATTAGAATTAAGTTTAAATTGTTACCAGTTTTGTGAATTATTAAATAAAAAAAAAAAAAAAAAAAAATTTGGTATAAATTCATACTCTTTTTAAACAAAGGAATTACTGTACCAAAACATACACCATCTTTGTTCTACAACGTAAAATTTTATAATTTCAGTTTAAAATTAATCTATTTGTTTGTTTGCTTGCTTTGTATGTAATGGATTTACTCCGAAACCATTGAGCTGATATAAAATATGATTTCTTCATTAGAAAGCATATTTATCCAGGAGTCTGTAGATAGACAGTCTATAAATTTTCCCGAAATTGCCGCGGGATCGTGAGCGACACAGCTGAAGCTGCTGAGGGATTTCTATACCCTGCCTTATAGTTATTAATGGGCTATTCGAAACTACAGATAATGGATAAGTGAATACAGCCTGCAAATATATTACAGTGATGTAACGGATATCCGGTGACTGCCGGCAATATCCGGGTTTAAACCGGAAGGTAATAGCTCAACGTGTTGCTAGTATTTCGTAGTAAGCTATCAGATTGCGCTCGGTTATAATATGAGGTAACGTTTGAAAAAACATACAGGCTTTTTAATTTAAAACCAATATAAAACTTTTAGAATATTAATTGAAATTGATTTCCGAATGTTGTGGCGAAGGTAAAAAGAGGGGATCGGGATCAGGAAAGAACCAATGATCGCTACAAAGAATAATTTGAAATTCAAAGATATTTTGTAGATGTTATATTTTTTTTTCGAAATGGACTTTATGGCCCTATGGGCCTTTTCAATTTCCCCGGACTTTGTAGCTTAGCGGCTGTTGGCGCTCAGCCGGAACTTATACTACTCCTACATACGTGTAAATATGACACCTCTAGGTGTGTACTTTAAATAAGATTTATTTGAGTGACTTAATGTTTAAATAAACACATACAAAATTCACCTTATTTAGCTCAAGAATCTATTCCAATTTAAACAGTTGTCCCCCGTAAAGCATTTGACATTATGTGGTCAAATACTCAGTTCAGTGGAGACAATAACCTGCTCCATTTAGGAAGGTATGAAACAATGGAGCGGTCGCATGGCGCTTGTAACAATACACTTTGGTACAGTTAACTCGGCCGTCACTATTACTGTTTGTTTGTTGGGATATCGTTGTATGGAACTGTTTGTGTGAAGAGGGAAAGTTGGAATTTTTAAATGTGTGGTTTTAAAAGTTAAACTAGATCAGTATAAATAAATACACTAAGTAGTTGACTTAAAATATTACCTGTGCGTATATAGTATTAAAATGAAAGATTTATATGTAAGTTTGTTTGTTCGATACTCTGTAATTGACCGAATTTTTATAATACTCTCATCGTAAAAAAGTAATCGTGGGTAAGTACAACAGAAGTAACGTAGCCTTTGGCTTTTTTGTTATATTAACACGTGTACAGATGTTACGTGCGTTACGCCTGGTGATTCTCAAAAAGAAGATAAATGGATAAATGTAAATAAATATTATTTCAGCTTTATAATCCAGAATAAA
Source organism: Marasmarcha lunaedactyla (assembly GCA_923062675.1). Classification (NCBI taxonomy): domain Eukaryota; kingdom Metazoa; phylum Arthropoda; class Insecta; order Lepidoptera; family Pterophoridae; genus Marasmarcha; species Marasmarcha lunaedactyla. The sequence continues at coordinate 8,623,930 of OV281344.1, forward strand.
ACTTTTAAGAAAAGGTACAGAAGATTTAGCAAATAGTCTTTAAGATGTTTTGGAATCCGTGAGCGATTTACAGCTTTTATTTGTAATTCAAAAATTCCATACGATTTTAATAGATTAAACAAAAACCTGCTTTTAGTAAAATAATACTTAATAGGCTTAGGATAAATGGCTTAGATATAGATTCCATACGCACAGGTGATCACTACGCCAACATTTATTAACGACTGTCTCAGTGTTGCCAATAAATTTCCAACTTGGAGTTTTATTACAGCCACGTTTAAAAGTCACAGCTTTGTCTTAGCAAAGCCCCTACTTAATGAAACCTTGGGAGGAGGCGTGCCCAAATCCCCCCACACGTTTTACTCCGCTAGCATACAGATTTAGTAGGATTTCGTTAGTCAAGTTAGCAACACTTGGATACAAACCACGGATTAGTGTAACAGTGGGGATTGAAAATTATTTGTTAACTTGTGTTCTTGTATCGATTGCTGTGATTTGATAAGAGATGAATTTCGTTTCGGAGTCTGAGGGGCGCTTACATATTCAGGTCAGCATCGATCGGCTCTCCCAGGCGGCAAAGTCGAATATGTGTAAATAAAAATGCCCCTCAGCCAATGCCATTCGGATTTTGGCTGGACGCTTGAAAGGACTTCCCGATCGGCACTTACCGAATAATTGTAGTAGGTATTAGGTTAGGCCGGAATTGCTGTTCTACAAACAGTGCCGACCCGAGTATCCCTTCCCGAAAATGAGGGGATCGCCTCTTTAAAGTCGCGCTCAAAAGACGCGAGTTAGTTGGACCTACATTTATAAGTTATTAATATTTTTGATGGCATGCGTTACGAAATTACTCTTTTCGCTTGCGTATAAGTATTTATGTAGCGAACATTTTGACGCAGGCTTTTTTTTCGGATTCAAACATGTTGGCACATATCATCCCACAAACTTTTGCGTGACGTTTTTATTTATATCTTTTATTTATTGCTTTACCGATGCTGAATCCACCCCTGAGCTATGACTCGCGATTAAGTTTCTCCCCTCTGTATTAGTTGTTGGGCCATTGTGTTTTGTTATTAAATGTTTACTTTCTGTTATGCAATGGTGTGAAAAGCTATTTTTACTTAGGGGCTGCTTTTTATAACTACTTATTCAAATTCTCGGTCAACATTACTAATATTATACCAATGTAGTTATTAATTATTACTGCTTTTGATCAACTTCATCATACCATACTTCACTTGATCAACTTTACGGCCAGCCAAAGGGGTCTTCTTGTTTGGTGCATCTAGACCCATAGACAAGTGGTCTCAAAAGGGTTGATGCGCCAATCTAACTCAATTTGTTCCCGAAAGTGGTTGTGTAATGACGCGGCTCTGATTCCCCCGGCACTCGACGTCCAGCGTTCGACCTCTTCACGAAACGAGATAAAAACTTTTCTAAGGAATTCTCCGAAATGAGAAGTTTTCGTCAATGGGATCTGACGTTTCCTAGAATTTCTTCTGTTGGTTTTAAATGGGTTTTTATGGATTTTCGTTCCGTTTCGGCCGAAGATTAGAACACATCAATTATTTTCTACTAGAAGTTTTCAAAGAGATATTTTGCGACAAAAGAACTTTTGGTTGATATAATTTTGTTAATATGAATTGTTGTGTTTTCTTATAAACAGCCTTTGTCTTAAGGTTCAATGATAAAAAGGAAACCTTTTGTAATTTCTTTATAAATCCGACTTTGTGTTATAAAGTGAAGTGTTGTTTTACAATAACATTTTTAGTACGATTTCCAAAGGTTTGGTATATATTTTACATTTGTTAAACAGAATGGGAGTTAAGCTGAAAGTAAACAATCCGCCTTTTATACTTATAAAAAAAATAAGTTTTATTATTTGTGGTCAAAGAATACACATAAATACATTTTATATGTGTTTGTTAAGACAACTTCACATAAATAAACCAAGTTTCAGTCGATTGTCTAAAGCATGAAGGAATAATTATTAAACCGCATAAACAAATAAGGTAACGTCGATAAAAAAAAATCAGTTTAAACTAAACATTATAATCGGAAGCGAATCACGCCAGCCCTACATGCTCGACAGATCAGTTGATCCGAATCCAGCTATGCAAACATTGCAGCGAGCTCTAACGAGCACACACATCGCTCGGCGCTCGGCTCCCATTGTCGAGAATGTTGACGCCCTCACGCCCGTGCTGCCAAGTTTTGGAAATGTTTATCGAATTTTTGCAATTTCATGAATTTTAGATAGTCAAACCTGTACTTTGCGATGCTGTCATGGTAAGTTTTTTATTCGTGCCAAGATCTGTATGAAGTACAGGTCTTTGTGAAATATTTGTCAAATTATAAACGAATAGACGTCCATGCACTTATGCCCTTTCAGTTTTCAACGCTATAATATATATTAGTTATAAATAAGGGAAGGATCTGCCACTGACAGAGACAAGAACAAAGGCAATTTTTCGCATCATTAATAAATAAACGTGTCATAAGCTACCTACGAGTATCATGCTCCCTGTAATTGCTATGCAGATGAAGGGAATTTGTTCCTACGTTCTCAAACATTAACTGCTTAAATTCAAGAAATAAATCTGTAACATCACGTCCATTAATGCAAAACGATCATTTCCACAATCGTTAAGATGTTATTTCTCAAGCTGTACATTATCAATCAATCCATCACACTATCTGTAGCAATTACACGGCTAGTAAGTTGATCAATCGCGTTATAATTGATACGTAGGTACCGTAGAGATGTTATGAGCTCAATTATTTCCTCTCGTTCATTACTCCGCCCGTAGGAACTTGTTCGAGTTGTCTCAAAAGGCGGGGTCCAGAGACGTGTGTAAGCTTCATTACTTAACTTACTTACTTATTATATGCGGGCCCCAATATACCTACTTATGTAAGAACATTTTGTCAGCCATTGTTCGTACTGAAGTTCTGAGTTTTGTGGAGTTACTTTTATGTGGGAAAGATGATATGATTGGTTTTAACTCACTCGTGTTTAAGGATTTAGATAAAAATGTAATACACAAGGATACAACTATTTTTACAAAAAGATATTCATTGGTATCTGTAATCATTTTTGACGGCCGAGTTGCGTAGTAAGCAGTGGCCTGCCTCGTACGCCGGAGGTCCCAGGTTCGACCTTGGCCGGGGCATTCATTTGTACGATGAACACAGATGTTTGTTCTCGGGTCCTGGTTGTTGATATTTATATATGTGTGTTTATTCAGGGTTCCACCCAGGTCTTGGTCATCAATATCGCAAGCTCTGCTCACTTTGGGGCCATGCAGTTCGTGTGTTTTTTTCTAGGGATTTGTTATTATTATTATCTACGTACGAAATCATTACTAAAGGCATCGCATAAACCTATTTAGCTTTCCACTTGTTATTTTCCTAGTCCTCTTTATTTACATAACTATTTAAAGATCAGGACAGTCGTGTAAGCTACGGATTTCGTCGTAAGTCCGCAGCGTATCTCGCATTTTCTTTTCATCTTAAAAAAAACTTCGGCAGAGTTGGAAAACTTTTGCCCACTAAAAATACATGAAAGTTGAAAAACTCAGTCCAAAAACCACTTCGAAAGTTTAGATTCACTTTGTTTGCAAACTAAAAACTTTGACTTCAAATATTGCATAGTTTACATGTAAGTTAGTTTTTTGGGTTGAAAAAAAAAATAAGATTTATAAATCGAAATGTTCATTTAATTCCCACGAAGATTTTTTAATAATAATAACACCGGATAGATTCACTCTAGTTCAAAAACAGATTCGCAAAGCTTACATTTTGTCAGCTTGGCAATACCTGACACATAATTCAGAGCACCTTTGGAGAGTGATTTTCCTCAAATATCTGTATCTGCGCAACGACTAGACGTTCCACGCGGTTTCACCCGCGAAGCCTCGGATCCTGCGGGAATTTCTTCACAAATGTAATGTACGTGTAATTTAGCTTTGTTGAAAGATTTGTTTTTGTTCAGTTGTTAAGACTACAATGATACATAGATTACATATAAAGGATCAACGTTAGTGGTAGTGGAGTACTTTTGTTAAGATCTAGTCTGGGGCGGTACTACAGTCCTTATTTTCACCGCCATAATATCTCATTTTTGTGATTTAGTTCCGAATGCAAGTAAAGAGTGCAGATTGCATTCCTTAACTTAACAATTAAAAAAATCTCAACTGAACTACCTACGGTTGGCAACGCATCATTAGACTAATGAATTTCCTATGAATAGAGTAAAAAGATATATAAATAAACAAAACACCAGTAATTTCCTTTTTGTGATAATAGTTTGAATAATTCCGTATATCCCCGAAAAAATATTATCCCAGGTATCCCTCGTTAATGAACAAACGAGGTTACTACTAAAAATGATCATGACGAAAATAGTTTAATTTGAATAAATGGCTTAGTTTGGAATATTACAAAAATCCATTATTTGATCAAAATTATTTAATTGCATACAAAAGCTGAGTCGGTGATTCTATTATTTAAACTTCATGAAGCTTTCATGAAGCTCGCTCTGATGACGTCAGCATGTTACGATAAGAACCGGAAAATTGAATATTTTGCCGCGGAATTCCTGTATTTTTGGAAAGCCTCTTTTTTAATTTTTACAAATTAGGATCGATATTTTTACTAATTTTACTTTTCTGGATATGTTTATTAGTTTAAATGTAATCAATAAACTGTAAATTTCCGTACCGATTACAAGAAAAAATAAAAAACCTCGTGTGGAGCGGTACTACAGGCCTTCCTATCGGTTATTGACCGCTGTAATAACCACGTGTACGGGGGTTGGTTCCCGTCAAAGGGAAGGAAGAGCCAATGCGGATACGGGAACAAAGTCAACTCCAACTGAAGCGTACGGTCGGCAACGCATGAGTAGTTGATATAATAATCCTGATCAATAAACCATTCAGTATTGATAAATAAATAACACGACTATTCGAGTAATGATGTCCACTTGGTGGACAGATGACCACAGGTGCGGAGGCCACTATGAAAATAGTGAAAAAACACCATTAAATTATTTTCCTCGGGATCGTGAGTTGCTCGGGTGACTTATAATATTGAATTATAAAAAGTATTGCGTTCTATAAATATGCAAGTAATGAAAACTCACAAATTTTTCATATTTCCATTTAACTTGATCCAACAAAAACACGCGTGTCATAGAATCATATTCTTGCGCATGATTCTGAATCGCTAAGACGTGGTCAGTCTGACGACTGGCCCTAGAGCTCATAAGTCAGGGGTCTATTCTCAAATAAGATTTATTGATTATAATTTCAGAGGCTTGGAATAACAATTCTCACAAATGTGATTGGTCTGATTATAGTAGTCTGAGCAGTTCTTCTTAGCTCCGAGATCCCAGGCTCGAATCATGGTAAAGATTTGTGCCTTGGAGTCAATAATGTTTTTTATTGATATAAGTCAGCTTATCGGAAATCGTAAAAATCAGTATAAATATAATATAATAAATCAGCTTATCGTACTAAGTAGAGATAAAGGTTTTGTGTTTTTCTCAACTTATTTTTTTTACCTAAAGATAAATCTAAAAGATTATCTTTAGTTACAAACGATCGAGTACGAAATCTGTAGCTTCAAAATTAGCTCCTTATTTTCGTTTATGGCATTCTGTAGTTGGCCCTTGTTCGAGCGCTGTCACGTAGGCGTTCAATTACATGTAATGTAACGTACATGGATATGCACAGCCTTATTACCCTGTAATTTACTGTGGCTATTGTAATGCTAATCACTACTATATTAGTGATGGGTCCGTCGCTTGTCTCTAAAGGTTTGATAAGTCATTTTATAGCAATGCTTATACTTTAATGAAAAAATAATTTGAAGGGCCACATAAACAGCTTTTTATTATAATTCGGACTGTAAAAGGTAGGTACATCTCTTATTTGATTCTTTATGACCTCACTTACGTCTAAACCGATCACTTTGTACATACATAAGCAATTTAAAAATCTCAAACTGAAATAGTTTATTAGGTAAGGGGTGCTGTCCACATATTTGGGCTGGCATTGATCGGCACTGCCGGCGACCAAGTAGATGAACGTTGAAAAAAGTGCCGCCCGGCCAACGCGTTCGGGTTTAGGCAGGTCAAACCGAATGAGCCGAATGAACAACCCAACCGGCACTTTCCGGCTTGAACATGTAGGAATCGGCCCTAACAAAAAACATACTTGCACTTATAATTTTATATTTTTACACATAAATTTTATATCATTACACCTATATCTTTTTATTTATTATTTTTCTTTTGCTTTAAAAAGTTATCCTGCACCAATTTGGTAAGTTACAAATATTATTTTTCATTAAGTATATTCGAGTTGATCTTACAATTTTCAAATGTCATTATAATATCAAATCCAACTCAAACCGGTAGTAGGATAGGAAATAAGAATATGCAAATTATAATAAATCCCAAATCATAAGACGATAACATATTTTAAACATGAAAACGTTTCCAAACATTTGAAATAAGTAATACCAATTTAATTTTTTTATAAATCAATCATAATTTTGCTCAATGTTATAATCCCTGTATGAATTTATAAGGTATTCACCAATACCGGGCGTAGCCATTAATAATTCCGCATTAAGTTTTTAACCTTGGGAATTTTCTATTCCTTGACTATCAATCGAGTATCGTGGGGCGTTTCTTGTTCCATTGTTTTTTTAATTTTTCATGAGTTTTTTTTTAATTACTAGGCGTATGTGTTTTTGCGTATATGGAATATTGATTGAACTTCCGTGTTTCTCACGCGTTTTGGATGCTGTAGATCTGTTTTATTTACTTTTTATTGTTTTTTTTCTTCTTTAATAAATAAAATAAATGTTATGGATGTTGTTTGAGTATTAGTACAGTTTTATTTATGGTAAAGGAAGTATTGTTTTCTGTAGGTTGTGCTTTTCATTTTTAGTTAAAAGAATTAAAATTGTTATAATATAATAAAGTTATAATAAACATTATACAGCTGTTCGTCTAAAATACAATTATTATACGCAAAATCAAATTAGTACTGCTTGATTAACGTATTGAAAGTTCTGAAGGAAAATCAACAGCTTAAACATTTCATAACAACTATAGTCATATGTGTGATATATTTAGTCAGTAGTACAGATGTGAAAATAAGACATCTCGTTTGAAAGCAAGTGCACATTTTTTGTAAAATCGTAGCTATCGTACTATCTACTAGTAATATCCTCATTGTATTTCAAATATCAAATAAAACAGTAAATTATAATTTTCAATGCCTACCTACTAAGCACACTTGCCTCTGGTGCGGTGCGGTGCGGAGCTAACCATTTTGTCAAGGTTCCAGCCATCTGACACAAATATGGCGTCCACTACCAAACCATCGAACTACTTTCTCCATTCACACTTCAGTGGTCTGTCAGTAGGCATTACGCCAACTCTGTGGACCCACTGGAGCTGTGGTTTTGCGGTACTATTTATTTACGTACTGAAACAGTTACAATAAATTAATGAATACGAAAAAACTTGCAAATATCTCAAGCTAAGAAATCATCCGATGCGGACGGTATGACCGGTTGTGGTTGTGTTTCGGTGAACCAGCCAGTAAAATTACAAGAATACAGGCAATTTTATTCACACAGGAGCGTACAGTCGGCAACTCAATATGTAAATAATTATTTATTTTTATTAATGCTAGGTACATGTTATGGTACGATGTTGTTATGTTTAATAACACCACACTGTGACGCAGCTGCTAACGCTCACCTCCAGGATACAATACTAAGGCGTTAGTTGTAGGCCTGTTCTGTAACAACTCTTACAATTATTAAGGCCCATGGGCACGCATGCCACTTACCATCAGTGTCGCGTGCTCGTTTGCCGGCTATGAAAATGGAACTCGACGAATCCGCTGAAGCTGTCAGTTTCCATGATTTTCGGAAGCTCCTATTAATTAATACTGTATTGCTTGGATTAGTTCCGTAACTGTTGCAGTTAGTGTTGTGGAGAAACGGCGGGTTGCTGTTGAATATTCTATGAACGTGCGGTTTATTTTGAGAAGGGGCTGATATCGGAGTGTGTTTGCAGTGACCGCTGTCAGCGTACCATGTTTTGTTTTATTGTGTGTCAATTATTGTATGACGTTCAGGTTTTGTGACACGTTTTTTATGTTGAAACTTCTGTTGGAAGTAAATAAACGATTCAATCATATTTCAATGAATGTTTTGCACGTGTAATAGCTTTTTTTAAAATATTATTTTTATAATACAGATATAATATAATATTGAATTTTACCGTGTTTTGTGTTATAAGAAAATTTTGATCCTCAAGTATCCAGGCGATTTACAGTCACAAGCATAATTAAACAATAATGTTTTTTAAATTCTCATTTACGCTTTATGGAGACTCGATTAAATCTATAAATCGCCTGTCGATTTAGTTAAATAGCAACATTAAATATTTCATTCAACTACCTTCTTCTTATTGAATGATTATGAATATTTTTGTGAATGCTTCAGCTGAGCAATCCATAATTTTAAAGCTGATCCTCCTCCGACACCAAACTTCAATAAAAGTTAGCAAACTAATCGTCGACTAAGCGATTACTAAGTCGTGACGTCGTACGGCAAATCCTTCTAATAATAACTGTAACCTTGCTAGATTGACTCGCGTTAGCAAACAGCGCCAATGTTATAGGGAATCGTCCGCATCGATCTGTTGTTGAGGCCGATTTCGTTAACGACTGTCTTGAAATTTGCAAGACATAAGATAACGTTAGTTGAAGAAATTGGAGGATAAATTGGTTAAGATATTCGATGGTTAACCTACCTTGACGACTTTGTTGCGCAGTCAATTTGAAGAACAAGTTGTTTTTCAGGCGGTGTAAACGTTTATTTTACACACAATGTAGAACACGTTAAGAAGAAATCCATCAAATTTCTTTTGTTTAAAACAAGTTTAAAAGCTACGAAAAAGATGATTCCTACCTATAGGTACATAAAACAATACCTACCTATACCTTTATGAAATGTAAAAGAGTAATTAGTAAAAAATTTTAAGATTTTTCATTTAGAAGATAATAAAAAATGTGGTCTTATAATATTTATTTATGCTCACGTTAAGGTCACGTTCTATATATCATTATGAATTAGGCAGTTGAACGAATAACTAAACCGTTATTCGAATAAAGACTTTTTATATCTATACAAGTGTTGTAGTGTAGTATTTTTTGAAAAGTGCAACATTTTGTGTCAAAAAACTACACTTTTACATTCTTGAACCTTTTCAGCTGCAATTCAGCGGAAGCGAAACTTAAAACGAACTCTCAGAACTCGTAGCGGAAGTTGTTGTGAAATGCTCCGCGCACTCGACCCAGTCAGCAAGTCCAACGTTCTATTCTTTTGAAACCAACATTTTAATTACATTTAACTCGTTGTGAATTAAAACAGACAAGTTTAACACCTCGTGAGAGGGTGCCACAAACAGACCCGACGTAAACAACGACATCTAACCAATTAACTTTAACTATTCACGGTGTAAACCTCTTTTCTAGATGTCCCTTAGATAATTTGGGAGGTGTACCCTGACAGCTTTAGGGCAAAGGGTGGCTTAAGTAACCTCGTAAAAGACTCTGAGAAAAGCCTTTTTCGAGGTCGCAGAATGTTTCGGGCTTTGTGAATTTTTCGAAGGGTAATGCGCGGTTTGCAGCCCTATATGGAAATGTTATCGACTGGGTCTTAACTTTATAATGGTTTTTGGATTTGCTGCTAGTAACCTACATCAAGGTAGGCCTTTGTCCACTGTTTTTTGTTTTGTACTGTCGAAGATTGTTTTCGAGTCATAACTTGAAACTACTGATCTTATTTAGTTGTTATTATCGCGTTAATTTTGGTTGAAACTAACATATTGGCAACTTTGTATGTGCTCGCGGTAGACAAGGTTTTATTTCTTTTTATTTACGTTACATCTGAGAGCAAATTTACATTGCCTCTTTATATAAAGCAAAAAAGAAATATGTCACATTCTTTGTTATCCACATCACTTTAACAATTTCCAGATGGTATGGAAGTCAATCAAGCTATTTTGATAGAAATGCAGTAACCAAATTTAACTTTGTCATATAATTGATCTAAAGTATCTCTATATTACGTGACGCTGTCATGTAGCTAGTTTTATTACCTGTATTTTATTTTACTTCAAAGATGTCCGAACTCAGGTCGTGAGGTACAATGAGTTATTCATAATTTAATAAAATTGATGCGTAGCTAAAATCCCAACAAACACAGCGCTGTGTGAATACGTCCTATTGAATATGAACCCTATTAGTGAATCTCTAGGTGAGCTTTGCTACATGGGTGGATAGATTTCGGAATACATTAAGCGCACTGGGACTTATAGCACCAACTTAGTTTCTGTCATGATTGAAAATACTATATCTACAGAATATCGCTGATGCGGTATTGTCTGCGATATTGTGTTCCTGCAATAATGTTGTCTCTAATAAATAGCTGTTCAAGTTGTTTCAAGCTAAGTTTCTTGGATATGTAGATTTGTTGAAACACAACAAAAAGAGACATTAGATCATTGTTACTAAAATTAAAATAAGATTTGCTACAAAAAATCTCATATTTCATTCATTATCAAAAACCAAAATCGGCTTTTGCTATTTTTCTATTCCTAGTTTCTAATTGTTAACCTACCTAGTAAGCTTGTGAAACAAGTTATCGGTTCATTCACATCTAACCTCTCTTCTTAACAATATAAATAATTACTTTGCCTAAAATCAGCTGCAGAAAACAAAATATTTAAGTGCTTCTTAAAACATTAATTTGCTGTTTACGTAAAGGCTAACAGAATGAACATTATTCTGTCTGGCATCAAGTTTTCCTTGTAAAAATTAAGCAAAATGAAATCCGATGTTTTTCTTTAAAATTGATAAGTCTCGTCTGTGGGTAAGCCGGATTGGCTTCGCTCACTCGGCTCGTGGATGGGGAAGTGGGCGAGTTCTGTCAGAGAATATAAAGTTTTATATTTTATTTCATCAATAAGCGCGGTAATCAATTATTCGTTATGCTTAATTTTATAAAGCTTTTAAGTAATAATGAATTTTTAACAGCCATTTTGGATCCACGTCTATTTTGCTTAATTTATTTTTGGAGCTTGTCCGCATGAAGACATTGTGATTATACAATCGTGCGCTTCTTACCAAATCATGAATTATTATCGGATCTATTCATTTTTAATTGATAGGAGGTACTAACTTTTGATCAAAACAAACTATCAAATTATATAGAAATAGGTCTGCCGTCCAAACGCCGTACGCGCCTCAATCCCTGTCACTCGTTATTAGGTACCTAACGATAAAATTACTTTTAAACCATGATCAAATGAATTAAGATCCAAGTGAATACTCCAGGTAAAGCGAAACCCTAAAAACAGATCTAAACTATAGTCGGACTCCAATCGGACCTATTTTCAATAGGTACTCTAGCCCCCTCAAATTCTTAGTCAAAACGGTTGCTAATAGCGTAAGCAAGGCGGTAATTTAAATTATCTTCGTTCGTATCTCGTTTGATACAGCGGACTCCAGGATAGTTTGCGTGGGTCGACGATCGGGAGCCAGTCGGCGGGCAATTAATCAAGACTTGTAACAAATTATAAGCTTGTCCACTCTTGCGTACTGACCACTACAGTTTAGCTTGTAGAGATGTAAGGACAGAATTCTTACGCCTTTAGGTTTCTGAAATTGTGTTTCGTTTACGGGAATAAACATAACAAATAAAATATTAGTTGTAAGTCCAAGGTTTATTTTTTTTGAAATGTGTTCAGATGGGATTGCAGTTTTTATGTCAGAAAAACCGTAACTTTTTTAGTCATTTGTAGAACCCAGTTGAATATTAAAGATACCTTTCTTCTAAAGTAATATCCTTTTATGGTGTAAAAGTAAAACTGATATATATCATCTATCTCCAAGTCAATGCCAAGCAAGCTCCCATGTCGAAATAACCAAATAAAGTTTGAAGATCTAAATTTTGCCAGCTAGCTGTCTTCACTCAATCTTAATACTTGTCACATGTCGGAAAGAAATCTAGTTTTCAAAATATTAAATAAGTTTTCGTGGAGCAGCAGAATATCGATGAATTCATTCCGAGAACTGTATGAAAGTGCGTACTTTCCTGTTAATGCGAACAATCACATAATTGTATTTTCTTTAAAGTAAAATCAGGCTTTTTATCGTTATTTCATAAAAACACAAGTTTATTCCGTTTCTCTGAAACTATAATCTCATATAAACCCTCTCTTTGTGTAACTCGAAACAGAAAGCACGGCTTGAATTGACGCCGTGTGTATTTTAATATCGTACTATTTAAATACGTTGGTCGCGCCAAAGCCTGGCCTCTGCTTTGTGAGGAGGTAATAAGCCACTTGCCCTCATTCACCGAGTCGCAGAAGGACTCCGTAAGTTTCTGTGTTCCTTGTACACAGAAGGTATACCATTCTAAAATTGGATCCGCTTGAATAAGTTCCAAGTGAAAATACTTTCTGCATTTATTACCTGCGAGCTGGGAGCCCGGTGTATGAGATTGAGCCATAAAGTAAGAAACTCGAATTACTCGCGTCTTGATTAAAAATCTTATTTTTCGCCACCAAAAAAATTTTTAACATAAAAGTGTTTATGACGATATGTGTAAAATTATATAAACAAACAAATGCAAATCGTCTCAGTATTATGCCGAATGGCTACATGTAATTAACACGAAAAGTTACAGAACATGATTTATTAGAGTTTCAACTTGACTTTACAATATTTGGTAGAGCTGTTACAATGCGATAAACATCAATGTACAAAATAGTTGGCTAATTATAATTCGGTGGCGGTGTGGCATAACAATGTTTCATGTAAAAGGCGCTTGTGTTGGTCTTTGTATGGAACTGGAGCATGTAAATGAGTGGGCCGCAGGCGTGAGCCACGTGGGTTGGAATACGGATTGACAGGTTTTTTGTAATACTCGCTACAAATAGAAATACAATAGGTGCATTGCAGTAGAATGTTAAGGCCGATGCACGTAATACGGCCGGCCCTTTCAGCTTGGCGGTATTTGTAGAACGACGATGCAGGCCTGAAGCAGTTACCACACATATTCGGTACGTGCCGATCGGAGATAGTCCATCCGGGATATATATAGCATTTTTCCCGAACGTTCATCCAAATATACTCGAATTTGCCGTGCGGCCGTGCTGATTCATCTCGGTCCGAGTATGTCGATACGTGATCTATTGGGGGTGATATTTTTATGCAGCGTTTCGCACATATTTTTCTTCTTTCTGGAGAATTGAACCAATATTCTACCAATTCTTGAGACATATTATTGAACCAATGTTTAACGCGCTTTGGTCTGGGTTTAAATAATCTTTTTTTTTATTATTTTATTGAAAAAGGATTAGACGTTTGCCTTCTGTCTCACCTGATCGAAAGTGACGATGAAGACGAAGGTGTTACATGTCTATCCACGAGATACCTATTCACTCAGAAAAACAAAAAAACAGGCAGTTCATTCCACACCTTGGCGACCCGCACCAAAAAGGAACTATCGAAGCGTTTGGTTCGACTTATTGGGATATCTACCATGAAGGGATGGAAGGTCTGTCTGCGTCTAGTAGTCCGATACTACATACTTTTTGTAAAGCTACACCAAAGTCATATATTAAAAAAAAATCAAACAGAAGTTTGTTTCCGGTGGTCATAAACCGGCTTTCCTGACTTTTGCCCGGTCCGCGAGACCTCATAACCGGATTTGTTACGCTGTGGAAAGTTTTTTTTTTTTTTTTGTTCCCCTTCGCGGGAAGGGCAGGAGGATAAAAATGCCCTGACGCATACTCTGGCGCGATTCCAAAGTTATGTGGGACTCGTCCCGACGCCTACCAGGACCATACCCACTAAAAACCCCCTGTCGGCTCGTGCATTTTTGCCACTCAGCCTTCATCTGAGCGACGGCCAATTGGAGAAAGAGGCCGCGCTAGCGGGGCCCAGAAGGGGTCACCCGCTGGGATTACATAGCACTGAAGGTGCTCAAAGCACTGAAGGTGAATACATAGCACTGAAGGTGCTCAAAATGAAAATCAATAATTAAAACAAAAAAATTAAAAAAATTGCAAAATAAAATTGAATTAATTCGCATTTACGTTAGAATTAGGATTTACGTTAGAATTAGAATTTACGTTAGAATTAGAATTTGCGGCCAGAAGGGCCTCGAGATCGGCGGACAGTCTGGTGGATGAGTACGCTTGCGCATTCCTAGGCCTAGCGACTTTGAACTTCGAGTCTAACACAGGAGTAGTATATGAGACTGAATCACGAACTAGAGGATTGGGATGGGTTTCGGAGCGTTTGAAAAACGCTTCAGAGAGTGTTTTGAGATGTTGTTGTACTGTAGGCAGTTCAAGATCTCTATGCAAGTCCGCGTTACGCACGTACCAAGGTGCGTTTGTGGCCCGGCGGCAAAAGAGGTTTTGAACTACCTGCAGTTTGTGCAGGAGGGAGGGTTTGGCGTGGGCAAAGATTGGCGAGGCATACGTCATAACGGGTCTAACGCAGACCTTGTAAAGTGTACGTTTGTTTCTGAAGGACATTTTACTTTTTCTACCTAACATGCTATTTAGGCGGCCTAAATAGTGACGAGCGAGTTTCGAAACTCTTTCGACGTGTGGCTTGAAAGAAAGCGTCGGATCTAATGTGACGCCTAAGTATTTAGTACTGCGCTTCCAGGGGATGGGAATGCCTAACATTCGGACGTGGGGATCGCCATCGGGACGACGGCGTTTGTGGTCGAAGCGCATCGCAGAACTCTTTTCAGGGTTCACATCGATGCGCCATTTTTGAAACCATACACCAAGGGCGTTTACGGCCTTTTGGAGTCTGGTTACAAGGTGCCGAACACTGTGGCCTTTGGTATAGGGTGCGGTGTCGTCAGCAAAGAGGGCGAGTTCGACGCCTTTCGGCGGGATAGGAATGTCGTTGGTGTACACGGTGTACAGCAGAGGGGCGAGGACTGAGCCTTGAGGGACTCCAGCCTTTATGGGACGAGGCGCAGAAAGAGTGCCTTCGTGTTTAAATCGAAATGTACGGTCTTTGAGAAACGACGCTATTAACCTGACTAGGCGATCCGGTAAGCCTATCTTGTAGAGTTTATAAACGAGACCGCTGTGCCAGACTTTATCGAAAGCCTTGGCTACGTCAAAGAAAACCGCGACTGTTTTATAACGACGTGGGTAGAAACCGTCAAGTATATACTCGACGATTCGGTGGACTTGCTGAGGGCAGGAGTGTTTAGCGCGAAAGCCGAACTGATGGGGAATAATGAGAGGATCGCCATCCGTTGGAAACAAATGGTTCCGCATTCGAGAGAGTATGACTCTCTCGAGAAGTTTAGACATTGCCTTGAGGAGGCTGATGGGTCTGTGATTAGCCGGGACGTTCAGAGGTTTGCCCGGCTTGGGAATGCCTATGACTGTCGCTTCTTTCCAAGCTTTTGGAAAGTAGCTATGGTCGAAACAGGCATTGAAAATGATAGCTAACAAGGTAAGCATCTGTTGAGGTAGGTGCTTAAGTGCGTGGTTGGAAATTCCATCCGCACAGGAGCCTTTTTGGACTTTTGATTTCTAATGAGAATCAAGATTTCATCATTAGAGACTGTGACAGGATCGGCGGTGATGGGGAGAGAGTCTCTGCGAAGGACTCCGTCCTCCACCGCCTGGATGTGTGAGGGATCAGCAGGTTGCGTGCTGGGCGAGCATTGTGCGTCAATGCTGTCAGCGAAGCATTCGGCTTTTTCTTCGACTTCAAAGGCAGTAGTGCCATCGGGACGAGTGAGAGGAGGAACGTGAGAGGCGGTGTCTACGCGTAAGGCTCGGGCCATGCTATAGTAGGCTTGGTGGGACGGAGAGATATTCGCCATGAGATCGTTCATCTGAGCGTCTCGGAGTTCCGCGAGGCAAGACCTAACTTTACGTTGAAGCTGATTCGCAGCTGTTCTATAGGCGGGCGTGGGATATTTCTTGGCTCTCCGGAGAGCCGCGTTCTTAGCTTTAATAAGATTGCTAACGGCTAAGGGAAGCGTGGGTTTGCCTTGCTTAGCAACCTTTTCGTTGTCACTGATGGCTGAGTTGATAGCATCAGTGAGAGAATTTACTAATGAATCGATTTTATCCGGGCTATCTAATTGTTCGGGAGAGATCGCGAGTGGAGAGTTCGGAGCCTCTAAGGCTGAAACTAACGTATTTTTAAAACCTTTCCAGTTGGTAAAGGTCTTAGGAGATGAGACGTTATCGTTCGGCGGTCCTAGCACGAGGGAAACGTGGCGATGGTCGGAGCCTAGGTCATCGAGCGGTTCGATAGACCTTAGATCAAGATTGATTCGCTTGATAATTGCAAAGTCGAGGATGTCAGGAGAGTAGGAAGTTCTTGCTCAGTGTGCAACATTTATATGTAAAAATTAAAGCTAGAGTTTTTGATATTCAAATTGGGTCGTGCATTGTGTATTGACAGCACAAATATAAGGCTATTTTCAAGAAGAGTGAAAATAAAAATAAATAGGTTGTACAGACAAGTCATGTTGAAGCAATGCTATTGATACAATTTTTATTTTTGCATAAAAGATATTAAACAGCTAAAGTGAGTGTCATTCACGAGGTCGCGTCCCACTTCTTTTTCTTTCTATGGTCGCACACTATAATGCATAAATCAAAAAAATGTGTTCATAATGCGTATATCTTTTATTTCAAATAACACAGCCTTATGTGCGGTGATATTGTGTTGTGTAGCGAGTGCTGTTAGCAATAACGAATTACTTACTCACTTTCCCAATATGTGTTTACTAACATGTCGGTGTACTATTTCATTAATTGTTTCGCAGTTTTTGATAGTGGGTGGATTTTTATTGCTTATTAGTATATTTTTTTGTTATAAAATTTTGGTTAGGCTTATTGTCATTTATATCATACAATGACAAGCCATGATAAAGACGACAATGCCTAGAGAGAAATTTTGTCTGACATTTTTGTATTTCCGCTAATATTTTCCAAAACTTATATCCGCAGGTACAATAAAGTTTTAATCTTTGTATCACTATGCTATTAAAGTTTGTCGCAGACGTGAGCCGAAAACATAGTTAATGATATCACCAACCCCAAGGGAACAAAGTCGTTCATGACAGTCGTCACCAACACCTACGACGCGACGCCGCAAGCATAATATTATGCTAATAATTATAAAACCAGCGAACGAGTTATTCCTAGTTCAGTAAAGCCCTTAGCTTACGACCCTGGTAATGTGTAAATTATACGGCCGGCTGTCATAAACACGACCTAGTTCGTAATCTGACAGGCTGTGAACCTCTTTTGTGAATGGATGTATGGCTAGCAACCATAAACTAGTTTAGTAAGGAACAATGGGAACCAGAGCGGCTATGGCGCGTAAAAGTTAATTTAAAACTTTAGTGTCGTTTTGATGGTCTGAGGAAATTTTTTTTATTGGATTTTGAGGGTTACGTGGTAACGTGTTAGTTCTAAAGTGACTAGCCATCTTACAAATAAGTTTTTTAAACTTAAGGTTCAACTTTCATCAAGCAGACTTAATCACTTCGGTAATTATAAATTAACGTTGCTGTTCGAGTGAATTCTATCTACAGGGTTGTTCGACGGAGAAATGCGTAGGGGTCATTAACCCTCTTAATCGTTAACGTTTTAATAAACACAAATCAAATAATAGGCTATGTTGAAATAAAGTAATCGACCTGTATTGGAACCATATCTTGAAATAATTAGCTATAGCTAATTAGCTTACTAATTATAATAATTTGTATCTTATTATCATATGAACAATACTCTCAATTAAAAACAGAATTGCAGTATTCCTACTATTAATAAAAGCTCAAGTTACTGATATTACTAAAACGATATTAAAAATAAAACTGTTATCAAGGTTCGAGTAGGCACGTCGTAAAGGTTACTTACACACGCTCGGCTGAGTTCGACAGCGGATGCTTAATTAAATCTGTCCTGACCTTTATCCACCCTGGATATTTATCTTTTATTTCTTCCACCGAGATAAGGATCAACTAATGAAAGTGACAAAAATACCCGGAGGGCAGCGACTTTTGTTGGCAATCACTGATTGTTTGCGATCTCAGGGCGTTTGATACTGTCCTTGGGCTGTGAAAATAAAGATTTTACTTTAGGTACGCAGTAAATTATTTTTGGAAAAGCCGATGTTTTATTGTAGTATTTCATGACAGACAATTCTTTTAAGCACGAAAAATTTAGAAAACAAATTATCTCTGTGATTCAAAAATAAGTGTAGCTACTTATCATATAATTCTGAAATATTATATTTGTGATGCACATTTATGTATATATATTTTTTACAAATGCGGTAAAACTTTTTTGGCGCTTTTTTGATTATCATCTTAAATATTGATCCTAGGGACACTCCAGACACACCGGAATATGTATCGATATTGTATGTTTTCAACAAAGAGAGAGACATAAAACCTGTACTAATAATATACTAGGCATCTGTGTTTTTCTAATGTCTCTAAACCTATAAACTTTAGAGTATTTAAATATGAACTTTATTACCACGTACTGCGATTCACGTTATGACTCATCAAGTTAGTGAGTGATGTGGTTTTATTCGTCCATCGTTAGTGCGGTACTTTTATGTGCACTTTCATTTGGTTTTATTGCCGTTTTTGTACGTAACTCCTACAGCACTTGCGAAACTAAAGTTGCGAATTTTAATGATAAATCATTTAGAACTGGTATCAATTTTTCAGAATAGACAGTATATTTATGGCCCTACGGGAGGCTTTTAAATTTCACCGGACTTTGTAGCTTAGCGCTGACGGCGCTTAGCCGGAACTTTTTATTTACAGTATAGCATATGTCCTTTAAGGATATTATGTATTAATAGTAGTAACTGTGTCTAGTGCTCAAGAAATACTCGTAGGCTTATTACGTAACTTGCAAAAGCATAAATCGCGCGATATTTGCTCTTCAATCGCTGATTATCAAAAAACCTTACACTCGTAAGTACCAGCGGTAGCAAACAAATTGTGTGCAATGTAAAATGTTTTGACTTTACGTAAGAAAAGCGATCCGATCAGATCAGAGAGTTTCTTAATCAAAATAAAATATTTGGATTTTACTAACCAGCTTTATTTCAATAATTCAGAAAGAAAATCTTTATTTGAAAATAACAAAAGACTATTAAAGAAAACTTAAAAGTGCTGATCCTAGCACTTGTTCTTACAACTCTTTGAGAAAGTAAATATTATTTATAAAAAAAAAACGAGTTCCAAGAATCCTTTACAATGGGCAGATCACATCGTCGTCTCTGTCACTTTGCTGTCAGTATTTAGAACAATAAAAGTTTGTAGTGATTCGTTTTTCTAGTCTGACCTTTTATTGTCAGGGTTACTAACTTTACGTTGTGATGTTTTTCAATTATACTAACGAGCTTTAGACTTTTATTACAACCGAATGAATGAAAATAGAAAACTTTTTAGAGTAGTCAACATTACAGAAGCGGTTCATTACTTTTCATGTCTTGATGGCATTCATTTGTATAAAAATAAATGAATTAAGTGTGGGTAATGTAATGACTGCCACGACCAGGACTCGAACCTGGGACTTCCGCCTTATGTGGCAAGGCTTCCACTGACGCCGGTCAGACGATGGATAACGTGCAAAAAGTTCGCAAAATGGTTGTCCTTGGTTCAGACTGTATTCGCTTTCAGGCCAGGCTGTTCGGTGCCTTGTACAGTTTGCGCGTAGAAAAAATGTGTGTCTCGGTTTAGTACGGTCCTTAGTGAGTGCTGGGATTATCAAAAATTTTTTTAAAGCATGTCCTTTTCTGAACCCTCTTTTAAACGCTCATGCTCCAGGCATCTTCCACTTCATGCCCGGGTCTGTTTATTAGCCATAGACAACAACTCCCGGCCATACTTTCTACCTTCCCAGGAACCTGTTTACATATCGAAAATTTTATACAAAAGCTTCCAACTTAAACACAGCTCAGAAATTAATTCAATTCTGCCCGCCAAAGGGAGGGGCTTCCCCCTTTCCGAAAGGAATATTGTTTCCATTATTTCAGTTATTTTCTTTTGCGATGTGAACGGTATCTGCATTTGTATGGATTTTTGCCGAGTCGCTGTCTCCTTTTATTTATTGATTCGATGCTTCGAGGGTTTTCGCTTTGTATTGAAGACCGCAAAGCTATTCGTTGTTAACATAATATGTTGTACAAATAAACTTACAGTCTTTGAGGGCTATTTTGCTTTTTAGTGTTAGCATCCATTGTAAATTTGTTGTTTGCTAAGATATTAAATTAGTAATTGATTTTGTATAGGGAGGATTTGTTATGCAAACTAGATCGTAGCATTTTTAAAGTTTCATCTGTGAATAGGGATCGGAGTATGTATGGCGTAAAGTATCTACAAAACTATTTACAATTTTACAATAATGATATTTATAAGGAACTGTTCTAATAAACAATATTTGGAATCCGCTTTTTATCTTATTTTATTGCTCCCTAGTTTACAAAAAATATCTATATATTAGTCTTAATTTAATATTGATACCTCAGGTCATTGCTCACTGCGCAAAAACCAACAATGTTACTACACTTACAAATACATAATATTCTCAAAAACTTTATAAATATAAACGAAGCACAACAAAGTTAATATCCAAACACGAATACCCAAAACGCGTCACACGTTATAAAGTTGGCAGTTGAACGAATAACTAAACCGTTATTCGAATAAAGACTTTTTATATCTATACAAGTGTTGTAGTGTAGTATTTTTTGAAAAGTGCAACATTTTGTGTCAAAAAACTACACTTTTACATTCTTGAACCTTTTCAGCTGCAATTCAGCGGAAGCGAAACTTAAAACGAACTCTCAGAACTCGTAGCGGAAGTTGTTGTGAAATGCTCCGCGCACTCGACCCAGTCAGCAAGTCCAACGTTCTATTCTTTTGAAACCAACATTTTAATTACATTTAACTCGTTGTGAATTAAAACAGACAAGTTTAACACCTCGTGAGAGGGTGCCACAAACAGACCCGACGTAAACAACGACATCTAACCAATTAACTTTAACTATTCACGGTGTAAACCTCTTTTCTAGATGTCCCTTAGATAATTTGGGAGGTGTACCCTGACAGCTTTAGGGCAAAGGGTGGCTTAAGTAACCTCGTAAAAGACTCTGAGAAAAGCCTTTTTCGAGGTCGCAGAATGTTTCGGGCTTTGTGAATTTTTCGAAGGGTAATGCGCGGTTTGCAGCCCTATATGGAAATGTTATCGACTGGGTCTTAACTTTATAATGGTTTTTGGATTTGCTGCTAGTAACCTACATCAAGGTAGGCCTTTGTCCACTGTTTTTTGTTTTGTACTGTCGAAGATTGTTTTCGAGTCATAACTTGAAACTACTGATCTTATTTAGTTGTTATTATCGCGTTAATTTTGGTTGAAACTAACATATTGGCAACTTTGTATGTGCTCGCGGTAGACAAGGTTTTATTTCTTTTTATTTACGTTACATCTGAGAGCAAATTTACATTGCCTCTTTATATAAAGCAAAAAAGAAATATGTCACATTCTTTGTTATCCACATCACTTTAACAATTTCCAGATGGTATGGAAGTCAATCAAGCTATTTTGATAGAAATGCAGTAACCAAATTTAACTTTGTCATATAATTGATCTAAAGTATCTCTATATTACGTGACGCTGTCATGTAGCTAGTTTTATTACCTGTATTTTATTTTACTTCAAAGATGTCCGAACTCAGGTCGTGAGGTACAATGAGTTATTCATAATTTAATAAAATTGATGCGTAGCTAAAATCCCAACAAACACAGCGCTGTGTGAATACGTCCTATTGAATATGAACCCTATTAGTGAATCTCTAGGTGAGCTTTGCTACATGGGTGGATAGATTTCGGAATACATTAAGCGCACTGGGACTTATAGCACCAACTTAGTTTCTGTCATGATTGAAAATACTATATCTACAGAATATCGCTGATGCGGTATTGTCTGCGATATTGTGTTCCTGCAATAATGTTGTCTCTAATAAATAGCTGTTCAAGTTGTTTCAAGCTAAGTTTCTTGGATATGTAGATTTGTTGAAACACAACAAAAAGAGACATTAGATCATTGTTACTAAAATTAAAATAAGATTTGCTACAAAAAATCTCATATTTCATTCATTATCAAAAACCAAAATCGGCTTTTGCTATTTTTCTATTCCTAGTTTCTAATTGTTAACCTACCTAGTAAGCTTGTGAAACAAGTTATCGGTTCATTCACATCTAACCTCTCTTCTTAACAATATAAATAATTACTTTGCCTAAAATCAGCTGCAGAAAACAAAATATTTAAGTGCTTCTTAAAACATTAATTTGCTGTTTACGTAAAGGCTAACAGAATGAACATTATTCTGTCTGGCATCAAGTTTTCCTTGTAAAAATTAAGCAAAATGAAATCCGATGTTTTTCTTTAAAATTGATAAGTCTCGTCTGTGGGTAAGCCGGATTGGCTTCGCTCACTCGGCTCGTGGATGGGGAAGTGGGCGAGTTCTGTCAGAGAATATAAAGTTTTATATTTTATTTCATCAATAAGCGCGGTAATCAATTATTCGTTATGCTTAATTTTATAAAGCTTTTAAGTAATAATGAATTTTTAACAGCCATTTTGGATCCACGTCTATTTTGCTTAATTTATTTTTGGAGCTTGTCCGCATGAAGACATTGTGATTATACAATCGTGCGCTTCTTACCAAATCATGAATTATTATCGGATCTATTCATTTTTAATTGATAGGAGGTACTAACTTTTGATCAAAACAAACTATCAAATTATATAGAAATAGGTCTGCCGTCCAAACGCCGTACGCGCCTCAATCCCTGTCACTCGTTATTAGGTACCTAACGATAAAATTACTTTTAAACCATGATCAAATGAATTAAGATCCAAGTGAATACTCCAGGTAAAGCGAAACCCTAAAAACAGATCTAAACTATAGTCGGACTCCAATCGGACCTATTTTCAATAGGTACTCTAGCCCCCTCAAATTCTTAGTCAAAACGGTTGCTAATAGCGTAAGCAAGGCGGTAATTTAAATTATCTTCGTTCGTATCTCGTTTGATACAGCGGACTCCAGGATAGTTTGCGTGGGTCGACGATCGGGAGCCAGTCGGCGGGCAATTAATCAAGACTTGTAACAAATTATAAGCTTGTCCACTCTTGCGTACTGACCACTACAGTTTAGCTTGTAGAGATGTAAGGACAGAATTCTTACGCCTTTAGGTTTCTGAAATTGTGTTTCGTTTACGGGAATAAACATAACAAATAAAATATTAGTTGTAAGTCCAAGGTTTATTTTTTTTGAAATGTGTTCAGATGGGATTGCAGTTTTTATGTCAGAAAAACCGTAACTTTTTTAGTCATTTGTAGAACCCAGTTGAATATTAAAGATACCTTTCTTCTAAAGTAATATCCTTTTATGGTGTAAAAGTAAAACTGATATATATCATCTATCTCCAAGTCAATGCCAAGCAAGCTCCCATGTCGAAATAACCAAATAAAGTTTGAAGATCTAAATTTTGCCAGCTAGCTGTCTTCACTCAATCTTAATACTTGTCACATGTCGGAAAGAAATCTAGTTTTCAAAATATTAAATAAGTTTTCGTGGAGCAGCAGAATATCGATGAATTCATTCCGAGAACTGTATGAAAGTGCGTACTTTCCTGTTAATGCGAACAATCACATAATTGTATTTTCTTTAAAGTAAAATCAGGCTTTTTATCGTTATTTCATAAAAACACAAGTTTATTCCGTTTCTCTGAAACTATAATCTCATATAAACCCTCTCTTTGTGTAACTCGAAACAGAAAGCACGGCTTGAATTGACGCCGTGTGTATTTTAATATCGTACTATTTAAATACGTTGGTCGCGCCAAAGCCTGGCCTCTGCTTTGTGAGGAGGTAATAAGCCACTTGCCCTCATTCACCGAGTCGCAGAAGGACTCCGTAAGTTTCTGTGTTCCTTGTACACAGAAGGTATACCATTCTAAAATTGGATCCGCTTGAATAAGTTCCAAGTGAAAATACTTTCTGCATTTATTACCTGCGAGCTGGGAGCCCGGTGTATGAGATTGAGCCATAAAGTAAGAAACTCGAATTACTCGCGTCTTGATTAAAAATCTTATTTTTCGCCACCAAAAAAATTTTTAACATAAAAGTGTTTATGACGATATGTGTAAAATTATATAAACAAACAAATGCAAATCGTCTCAGTATTATGCCGAATGGCTACATGTAATTAACACGAAAAGTTACAGAACATGATTTATTAGAGTTTCAACTTGACTTTACAATATTTGGTAGAGCTGTTACAATGCGATAAACATCAATGTACAAAATAGTTGGCTAATTATAATTCGGTGGCGGTGTGGCATAACAATGTTTCATGTAAAAGGCGCTTGTGTTGGTCTTTGTATGGAACTGGAGCATGTAAATGAGTGGGCCGCAGGCGTGAGCCACGTGGGTTGGAATACGGATTGACAGGTTTTTTGTAATACTCGCTACAAATAGAAATACAATAGGTGCATTGCAGTAGAATGTTAAGGCCGATGCACGTAATACGGCCGGCCCTTTCAGCTTGGCGGTATTTGTAGAACGACGATGCAGGCCTGAAGCAGTTACCACACATATTCGGTACGTGCCGATCGGAGATAGTCCATCCGGGATATATATAGCATTTTTCCCGAACGTTCATCCAAATATACTCGAATTTGCCGTGCGGCCGTGCTGATTCATCTCGGTCCGAGTATGTCGATACGTGATCTATTGGGGGTGATATTTTTATGCAGCGTTTCGCACATATTTTTCTTCTTTCTGGAGAATTGAACCAATATTCTACCAATTCTTGAGACATATTATTGAACCAATGTTTAACGCGCTTTGGTCTGGGTTTAAATAATCTTTTTTTTTATTATTTTATTGAAAAAGGATTAGACGTTTGCCTTCTGTCTCACCTGATCGAAAGTGACGATGAAGACGAAGGTGTTACATGTCTATCCACGAGATACCTATTCACTCAGAAAAACAAAAAAACAGGCAGTTCATTCCACACCTTGGCGACCCGCACCAAAAAGGAACTATCGAAGCGTTTGGTTCGACTTATTGGGATATCTACCATGAAGGGATGGAAGGTCTGTCTGCGTCTAGTAGTCCGATACTACATACTTTTTGTAAAGCTACACCAAAGTCATATATTAAAAAAAAATCAAACAGAAGTTTGTTTCCGGTGGTCATAAACCGGCTTTCCTGACTTTTGCCCGGTCCGCGAGACCTCATAACCGGATTTGTTACGCTGTGGAAAGTTTTTTTTTTTTTTTTGTTCCCCTTCGCGGGAAGGGCAGGAGGATAAAAATGCCCTGACGCATACTCTGGCGCGATTCCAAAGTTATGTGGGACTCGTCCCGACGCCTACCAGGACCATACCCACTAAAAACCCCCTGTCGGCTCGTGCATTTTTGCCACTCAGCCTTCATCTGAGCGACGGCCAATTGGAGAAAGAGGCCGCGCTAGCGGGGCCCAGAAGGGGTCACCCGCTGGGATTACATAGCACTGAAGGTGCTCAAAGCACTGAAGGTGAATACATAGCACTGAAGGTGCTCAAAATGAAAATCAATAATTAAAACAAAAAAATTAAAAAAATTGCAAAATAAAATTGAATTAATTCGCATTTACGTTAGAATTAGGATTTACGTTAGAATTAGAATTTACGTTAGAATTAGAATTTGCGGCCAGAAGGGCCTCGAGATCGGCGGACAGTCTGGTGGATGAGTACGCTTGCGCATTCCTAGGCCTAGCGACTTTGAACTTCGAGTCTAACACAGGAGTAGTATATGAGACTGAATCACGAACTAGAGGATTGGGATGGGTTTCGGAGCGTTTGAAAAACGCTTCAGAGAGTGTTTTGAGATGTTGTTGTACTGTAGGCAGTTCAAGATCTCTATGCAAGTCCGCGTTACGCACGTACCAAGGTGCGTTTGTGGCCCGGCGGCAAAAGAGGTTTTGAACTACCTGCAGTTTGTGCAGGAGGGAGGGTTTGGCGTGGGCAAAGATTGGCGAGGCATACGTCATAACGGGTCTAACGCAGACCTTGTAAAGTGTACGTTTGTTTCTGAAGGACATTTTACTTTTTCTACCTAACATGCTATTTAGGCGGCCTAAATAGTGACGAGCGAGTTTCGAAACTCTTTCGACGTGTGGCTTGAAAGAAAGCGTCGGATCTAATGTGACGCCTAAGTATTTAGTACTGCGCTTCCAGGGGATGGGAATGCCTAACATTCGGACGTGGGGATCGCCATCGGGACGACGGCGTTTGTGGTCGAAGCGCATCGCAGAACTCTTTTCAGGGTTCACATCGATGCGCCATTTTTGAAACCATACACCAAGGGCGTTTACGGCCTTTTGGAGTCTGGTTACAAGGTGCCGAACACTGTGGCCTTTGGTATAGGGTGCGGTGTCGTCAGCAAAGAGGGCGAGTTCGACGCCTTTCGGCGGGATAGGAATGTCGTTGGTGTACACGGTGTACAGCAGAGGGGCGAGGACTGAGCCTTGAGGGACTCCAGCCTTTATGGGACGAGGCGCAGAAAGAGTGCCTTCGTGTTTAAATCGAAATGTACGGTCTTTGAGAAACGACGCTATTAACCTGACTAGGCGATCCGGTAAGCCTATCTTGTAGAGTTTATAAACGAGACCGCTGTGCCAGACTTTATCGAAAGCCTTGGCTACGTCAAAGAAAACCGCGACTGTTTTATAACGACGTGGGTAGAAACCGTCAAGTATATACTCGACGATTCGGTGGACTTGCTGAGGGCAGGAGTGTTTAGCGCGAAAGCCGAACTGATGGGGAATAATGAGAGGATCGCCATCCGTTGGAAACAAATGGTTCCGCATTCGAGAGAGTATGACTCTCTCGAGAAGTTTAGACATTGCCTTGAGGAGGCTGATGGGTCTGTGATTAGCCGGGACGTTCAGAGGTTTGCCCGGCTTGGGAATGCCTATGACTGTCGCTTCTTTCCAAGCTTTTGGAAAGTAGCTATGGTCGAAACAGGCATTGAAAATGATAGCTAACAAGGTAAGCATCTGTTGAGGTAGGTGCTTAAGTGCGTGGTTGGAAATTCCATCCGCACAGGAGCCTTTTTGGACTTTTGATTTCTAATGAGAATCAAGATTTCATCATTAGAGACTGTGACAGGATCGGCGGTGATGGGGAGAGAGTCTCTGCGAAGGACTCCGTCCTCCACCGCCTGGATGTGTGAGGGATCAGCAGGTTGCGTGCTGGGCGAGCATTGTGCGTCAATGCTGTCAGCGAAGCATTCGGCTTTTTCTTCGACTTCAAAGGCAGTAGTGCCATCGGGACGAGTGAGAGGAGGAACGTGAGAGGCGGTGTCTACGCGTAAGGCTCGGGCCATGCTATAGTAGGCTTGGTGGGACGGAGAGATATTCGCCATGAGATCGTTCATCTGAGCGTCTCGGAGTTCCGCGAGGCAAGACCTAACTTTACGTTGAAGCTGATTCGCAGCTGTTCTATAGGCGGGCGTGGGATATTTCTTGGCTCTCCGGAGAGCCGCGTTCTTAGCTTTAATAAGATTGCTAACGGCTAAGGGAAGCGTGGGTTTGCCTTGCTTAGCAACCTTTTCGTTGTCACTGATGGCTGAGTTGATAGCATCAGTGAGAGAATTTACTAATGAATCGATTTTATCCGGGCTATCTAATTGTTCGGGAGAGATCGCGAGTGGAGAGTTCGGAGCCTCTAAAGCTGAAACTAACGTATTTTTAAAACCTTTCCAGTTGGTAAAGGTCTTAGGAGATGAGACGTTATCGTTCGGCGGTCCTAGCACGAGGGAAACGTGGCGATGGTCGGAGCCTAGGTCATCGAGCGGTTCGATAGACCTTAGATCAAGATTGATTCGCTTGATAATTGCAAAGTCGAGGATGTCAGGAGAGTAGGAAGTTCTTGCTCAGTGTGCAACATTTATATGTAAAAATTAAAGCTAGAGTTTTTGATATTCAAATTGGGTCGTGCATTGTGTATTGACAGCACAAATATAAGGCTATTTTCAAGAAGAGTGAAAATAAAAATAAATAGGTTGTACAGACAAGTCATGTTGAAGCAATGCTATTGATACAATTTTTATTTTTGCATAAAAGATATTAAACAGCTAAAGTGAGTGTCATTCACGAGGTCGCGTCCCACTTCTTTTTCTTTCTATGGTCGCACACTATAATGCATAAATCAAAAAAATGTGTTCATAATGCGTATATCTTTTATTTCAAATAACACAGCCTTATGTGCGGTGATATTGTGTTGTGTAGCGAGTGCTGTTAGCAATAACGAATTACTTACTCACTTTCCCAATATGTGTTTACTAACATGTCGGTGTACTATTTCATTAATTGTTTCGCAGTTTTTGATAGTGGGTGGATTTTTATTGCTTATTAGTATATTTTTTTGTTATAAAATTTTGGTTAGGCTTATTGTCATTTATATCATACAATGACAAGCCATGATAAAGACGACAATGCCTAGAGAGAAATTTTGTCTGACATTTTTGTATTTCCGCTAATATTTTCCAAAACTTATATCCGCAGGTACAATAAAGTTTTAATCTTTGTATCACTATGCTATTAAAGTTTGTCGCAGACGTGAGCCGAAAACATAGTTAATGATATCACCAACCCCAAGGGAACAAAGTCGTTCATGACAGTCGTCACCAACACCTACGACGCGACGCCGCAAGCATAATATTATGCTAATAATTATAAAACCAGCGAACGAGTTATTCCTAGTTCAGTAAAGCCCTTAGCTTACGACCCTGGTAATGTGTAAATTATACGGCCGGCTGTCATAAACACGACCTAGTTCGTAATCTGACAGGCTGTGAACCTCTTTTGTGAATGGATGTATGGCTAGCAACCATAAACTAGTTTAGTAAGGAACAATGGGAACCAGAGCGGCTATGGCGCGTAAAAGTTAATTTAAAACTTTAGTGTCGTTTTGATGGTCTGAGGAAATTTTTTTTATTGGATTTTGAGGGTTACGTGGTAACGTGTTAGTTCTAAAGTGACTAGCCATCTTACAAATAAGTTTTTTAAACTTAAGGTTCAACTTTCATCAAGCAGACTTAATCACTTCGGTAATTATAAATTAACGTTGCTGTTCGAGTGAATTCTATCTACAGGGTTGTTCGACGGAGAAATGCGTAGGGGTCATTAACCCTCTTAATCGTTAACGTTTTAATAAACACAAATCAAATAATAGGCTATGTTGAAATAAAGTAATCGACCTGTATTGGAACCATATCTTGAAATAATTAGCTATAGCTAATTAGCTTACTAATTATAATAATTTGTATCTTATTATCATATGAACAATACTCTCAATTAAAAACAGAATTGCAGTATTCCTACTATTAATAAAAGCTCAAGTTACTGATATTACTAAAACGATATTAAAAATAAAACTGTTATCAAGGTTCGAGTAGGCACGTCGTAAAGGTTACTTACACACGCTCGGCTGAGTTCGACAGCGGATGCTTAATTAAATCTGTCCTGACCTTTATCCACCCTGGATATTTATCTTTTATTTCTTCCACCGAGATAAGGATCAACTAATGAAAGTGACAAAAATACCCGGAGGGCAGCGACTTTTGTTGGCAATCACTGATTGTTTGCGATCTCAGGGCGTTTGATACTGTCCTTGGGCTGTGAAAATAAAGATTTTACTTTAGGTACGCAGTAAATTATTTTTGGAAAAGCCGATGTTTTATTGTAGTATTTCATGACAGACAATTCTTTTAAGCACGAAAAATTTAGAAAACAAATTATCTCTGTGATTCAAAAATAAGTGTAGCTACTTATCATATAATTCTGAAATATTATATTTGTGATGCACATTTATGTATATATATTTTTTACAAATGCGGTAAAACTTTTTTGGCGCTTTTTTGATTATCATCTTAAATATTGATCCTAGGGACACTCCAGACACACCGGAATATGTATCGATATTGTATGTTTTCAACAAAGAGAGAGACATAAAACCTGTACTAATAATATACTAGGCATCTGTGTTTTTCTAATGTCTCTAAACCTATAAACTTTAGAGTATTTAAATATGAACTTTATTACCACGTACTGCGATTCACGTTATGACTCATCAAGTTAGTGAGTGATGTGGTTTTATTCGTCCATCGTTAGTGCGGTACTTTTATGTGCACTTTCATTTGGTTTTATTGCCGTTTTTGTACGTAACTCCTACAGCACTTGCGAAACTAAAGTTGCGAATTTTAATGATAAATCATTTAGAACTGGTATCAATTTTTCAGAATAGACAGTATATTTATGGCCCTACGGGAGGCTTTTAAATTTCACCGGACTTTGTAGCTTAGCGCTGACGGCGCTTAGCCGGAACTTTTTATTTACAGTATAGCATATGTCCTTTAAGGATATTATGTATTAATAGTAGTAACTGTGTCTAGTGCTCAAGAAATACTCGTAGGCTTATTACGTAACTTGCAAAAGCATAAATCGCGCGATATTTGCTCTTCAATCGCTGATTATCAAAAAACCTTACACTCGTAAGTACCAGCGGTAGCAAACAAATTGTGTGCAATGTAAAATGTTTTGACTTTACGTAAGAAAAGCGATCCGATCAGATCAGAGAGTTTCTTAATCAAAATAAAATATTTGGATTTTACTAACCAGCTTTATTTCAATAATTCAGAAAGAAAATCTTTATTTGAAAATAACAAAAGACTATTAAAGAAAACTTAAAAGTGCTGATCCTAGCACTTGTTCTTACAACTCTTTGAGAAAGTAAATATTATTTATAAAAAAAAAACGAGTTCCAAGAATCCTTTACAATGGGCAGATCACATCGTCGTCTCTGTCACTTTGCTGTCAGTATTTAGAACAATAAAAGTTTGTAGTGATTCGTTTTTCTAGTCTGACCTTTTATTGTCAGGGTTACTAACTTTACGTTGTGATGTTTTTCAATTATACTAACGAGCTTTAGACTTTTATTACAACCGAATGAATGAAAATAGAAAACTTTTTAGAGTAGTCAACATTACAGAAGCGGTTCATTACTTTTCATGTCTTGATGGCATTCATTTGTATAAAAATAAATGAATTAAGTGTGGGTAATGTAATGACTGCCACGACCAGGACTCGAACCTGGGACTTCCGCCTTATGTGGCAAGGCTTCCACTGACGCCGGTCAGACGATGGATAACGTGCAAAAAGTTCGCAAAATGGTTGTCCTTGGTTCAGACTGTATTCGCTTTCAGGCCAGGCTGTTCGGTGCCTTGTACAGTTTGCGCGTAGAAAAAATGTGTGTCTCGGTTTAGTACGGTCCTTAGTGAGTGCTGGGATTATCAAAAATTTTTTTAAAGCATGTCCTTTTCTGAACCCTCTTTTAAACGCTCATGCTCCAGGCATCTTCCACTTCATGCCCGGGTCTGTTTATTAGCCATAGACAACAACTCCCGGCCATACTTTCTACCTTCCCAGGAACCTGTTTACATATCGAAAATTTTATACAAAAGCTTCCAACTTAAACACAGCTCAGAAATTAATTCAATTCTGCCCGCCAAAGGGAGGGGCCCTTTCCGAAAGGAATATTGTTTCCATTATTTCAGTTATTTTCTTTTGCGATGTGAACGGTATCTGCATTTGTATGGATTTTTGCCGAGTCGCTGTCTCCTTTTATTTATTGATTCGATGCTTCGAGGGTTTTCGCTTTGTATTGAAGACCGCAAAGCTATTCGTTGTTAACATAATATGTTGTACAAATAAACTTACAGTCTTTGAGGGCTATTTTGCTTTTTAGTGTTAGCATCCATTGTAAATTTGTTGTTTGCTAAGATATTAAATTAGTAATTGATTTTGTATAGGGAGGATTTGTTATGCAAACTAGATCGTAGCATTTTTAAAGTTTCATCTGTGAATAGGGATCGGAGTATGTATGGCGTAAAGTATCTACAAAACTATTTACAATTTTACAATAATGATATTTATAAGGAACTGTTCTAATAAACAATATTTGGAATCCGCTTTTTATCTTATTTTATTGCTCCCTAGTTTACAAAAAATATCTATATATTAGTCTTAATTTAATATTGATACCTCAGGTCATTGCTCACTGCGCAAAAACCAACAATGTTACTACACTTACAAATACATAATATTCTCAAAAACTTTATAAATATAAACGAAGCACAACAAAGTTAATATCCAAACACGAATACCCAAAACGCGTCACACGTTATAAAGTTATATTGTTTTCAATCAATTAACGCGAACTCGCAAAATAAGTTAAACAAGTTAACCAGTTAACACCTGGTTCACACGGCGAGGTGCCGCCGCCTGCTGAAACAATTATAGCTGCATGTAGGCCAGGCTTTATATTTTACTTTGCTGAGCACTCGAAGTGACGAAATCTAAAAAGCTCCAGTGTTTGGGCGAAAATATACGCGGTGTCTCAAAACTTGGGAAAAGTCAAAAGCAATTTTAAACAGACTAGTGCAGTGAAATGAAATTTTGTGACGAAAAGTTTGCTGAGATTTCGGTTCGGCATTAATTGAAGCTCCCTGATTAATTGTGAAAAGATGTACTAGCATTGTGTGGTTCGTGAGTTGTGGTCAATTGTTATTTTAATGCTCTTTTTATTTTACTCGTTGGTAAGTGGTTCTAAAGCCAACGACGACACAAGCCTACGCATGTGGTATCATGAATCTATATGCCTTGCACAGATGTAGAGAGTTCCTCCTACTTTTTTTGGTCTAAGATCGCACACTACGATGTGTAGACCAAAAAAGTAGTGGGGCGTGACTTCGTGAATGGCAATCACTATAGATACTAAGGGGTCCTATCAATAGGCAATCTACTCCTTTGTGTATTTAAAGGACGAAACACTAGCGCAAAGCGGCAAAACCGGTTTAAATCATCACATTTTCTACGCTATCGATGTGTACTTGCTAAACACACGCTAAATTGAGCTTGGTACACGCAAACTGTAGCTTATAAAAGACACTACGTGATCGGAATATCAAATAGTTCTTTCATCTCAATTTAATTTAAAAAAAAATTTCTCATAACGCACCCTGTATTACAAGCAAATCTACCAACATGACCACGGAACTCGCATCTAATATATCGTAGCTGTAGAGTTCCGAATTCCACTGTTTTGTGAAATGGGGTGGCAAATTAAGCAAAATTACTACACGATTTATGCTCATAGGAAAATACAGTGAGCTTTTCTGTGTGTTTCTATTCTCAGCTTCGTGGAATAAATAGTTCTCTGTATTTGGTTACGTAAATATTGGCGGGATGGTTTCTGGATCACTGAATTTAACTGGGTTTGTGGGAATATGTGTTTATATAGTAATAAGAATAGGAATAACTAAAACATATATTTTTTAAATAATAATTTAATACATTCATATAGGTATTTTTTAGACTTCATCGTGTGGAAACCTGTGGATGGTCGAATCTCCCTTTTTGAGTAATAAAATATTTATTTCATTTTAACATATTATTTTGCTGATTTTTTAATTTTTAGATAATTTCTATAACTTCTTTGACACTTAACAAGACTTTCCATAGGAATTATGACAAATTCACAAAATTTTCTATTTTAGAGGAAAAACAAATGAATTACGGTTTTCGAAAATGCGTGAGTAAATAGCTGTATAAATTTGAAATTGTAATTCTTAACCAAAGAGGAGATAATACAGATCAAAGTGGCCAGTACGACAAAACGCCAATTTCATATGTAATGACCTAATATTAACAAAATAGAGAACCTAGCTGTCAAACTTTTGTTTCTGGTTTACTCTTTCCATTCACGTATATATTCTACACATGTACCTCACAGTGCAACATGGTAGAGTTATTGCGCTGCGGTCCAATAGCCCGCCAACATTCTCGTGAGTTTTACAACCAAGCAATATAACACGAACTCCACTATGTATCTAAGTGCCTGAAATGTTGCAAAATGTTTCCCGTTCTGGCAATAATTCCTAACGAAAAAGGAAAAGGAAGGACTAATTATTAAAAAATAAAAAAGATTAATGTTTGTCACTTCCTCATTTGGTTTAATGGAGCCTACAAATGTTATAAATGTGAACGATCCTATGTTTCCTCACGCATATTGGACAACAACAGCTGATTGGATTTTTTTAACCATTCCACTGACCTGATGGTAAGTGGCATTCGCACCCATGGACATAATTAATCGTAGGTGTTTTACTTATTGACAGTAACTATGATTATTATAATGATTAATGATGCGGTGCCGACCGTAGGGTTCAGTTAAAATTGGCTCTGTTCCAGTAATTGCACACGCTGTTCCTTTTATTTGACAGGAAGACGACCACGGAAACGTGATTATTATGGCGATCAAAACAAGAAGGACTGTAGTACCGAGGTTTTAACAAAAAAACTCTATCAACACTATTTCGATTAAATTTAGCGTACGGATAAAATATGACTCCTGCCATCAAGTAGGCTGTATCCTTAAAAGGGTGGAAATCGGGAATTTCGCCGTCCAAAATTAGTAGCAAAAAGCTAGTAACATCTTATTCTTGTTTTGAATGTATAAAAATTAGTGTATAAAAATAAACAAGCATTTTGTTTTAATCCCATGGAGGTAAAAGGAAGCGGAAAGGTAAAAATGTATATTTTTTTCTCAAGTCGCGGCGGTTTCGCTTGGTTAATTACCGGGACGGAGACTTTTTATTTTCTTTTCGGAATTTATGGCTTGCTTATAATTTACCGGTATAAGAATTTTTTGACGTAGGATTTTATGTATTAAGGTTTTGGTTTCTTTAGTTCATAAATATTTTTTACTTCAGAATTGGCTTGGGCTTATATGATAAAAGTTACATTGGTTTACAGATTTATTTTCCATGAAAGCAAAACAAGGCATGAAAAAAGCGCTATTGCAGAATACATTTTAAAAATGTAATATACTTAACATTTATATCGCATTAAAAATAATAATTTATACCGAATAATTCACACTTAAATAAAGAAAATAGGCTTTTTAAGATGAACTGTCGGGAAAAAGGCCAACGGGCCAACGGGTCAAACGACCCGAATGCGCCAGCACGCATAAAGCCTGAATGGCCTGCCTGATTGGAACAAGCGGAATATGTGTAGTAATTGCTTCGCCGAATATGTGTAGTAATTGCTTCGCCGAATATGTGTAGTAATTGCTTCGCCGAATATGTGTAGTAATTGCTTCGGATCGGCCTTGTCGATCAACAAATACTGCCGACTCGAATGTGTGGGTAGCGCTCAAAACATTTCGCTGGTTTCCGTCCTGACAGTTCTTGCTTACGTAACCATCTTTTTTTATAAGGTATAAAAACACAAAAGGATTAATAACGTAAACTAAGCTACATATAAAATAACAACCCTAACACGGGCGATGTAACGGGCGATGCTCACCGGCACACATCCCCAGTTATGCGTTAACTGAGTCAAAGGGCTCGCTGCTGCAGCGCCGAGTTATCAGAGCGTGCCTTTAATCGGCACCGATACGCAAATACTACGACAATCCTGTGTAGAGAAAGTTGTTGGTTTATTTACTTATTCTTTTGTGATGCTTTTTATATCTGAATTAAATAATTTAGCTAACTCGGGTTAAAATATTGTTGCATGTCTCTTTCAGTCAAATTTAATTTATTATAGTGGATTTATTTACTTATTAGTGGATCTGGCACTAACAAGAACTCATGAACACACAATTGAGAGAAAATGAGACAAAATTACGCAATGGCGAACGAGTAGGACTGATGTCATCTCTTCGTGTCGTGACATTCGGATTGCGACTTGCGCATGTTAATGTAATTCTGGCGAAGGAGACAAGATTCATGAGGTCCTCTCGTCAGGAACTTATCATCCACCTACCGCTATCTTACCCGAATCAAAGGCTTTAACTGATACAAAATGTTGTTTTATAGCATTTTATAATTTTATCACAGGTACATTTTAGGTATTCTTTGCATTTAACTCTAATGCTAAATAAAAGTTTAAATAACAATTGATTACAAGTTTAATAATGATAGACCGAAACTTATGAAATAGTTCAAAGAGACACTTTTTCAATTACTAATTTGTTAAGTACAGCACGTCATTACAAAAAAATTTACTTTAAAATGTAGGTTGTGGATATGATTGTAGACAGTATTCCATTTATTTTTTCCAGTAGGGTTTTTTATGAACAATTAAAAAAACTAAAAGTTCTTAACATTTTGAGACGTACCTAAGTCTTTCTTTTTTGTTATAAGTATAGTAAAAAATAATTTATATACTTACTATTCTTAAATAGTAAAATAAATACCCTTTGAAGTTAAAGCTTTCTAATAAGACACGAGTTGTAATATGTCTGAATCGAACAAGTTACTCTGGCCCTGTCTGACGATGTCAGACCTAACACTAATCCACACGTGAACCTTTACAAAGACATCTCGATTATTCTTGTTTTCCTCAGAAGTCCTCTTGTTGTAGTTTGTTGAACTTAATATGATTTCTAAAAGTTTTTCGATGAAATCTGCCTGCAGCTTTATATTTTTAAAACATTATTTAAAAATATCGATACCGTTTAAAAAAAAAGCTTAGTCAAAAATTTATCGTCGCGTATTTCTTTTTATTGTATTTTTTATCACCAATCACAAACACAAAATACCAAGATAACACATGTGTCACGTAAACCTTTTGGGTTTGTATGCAACACTGTAGAATATGTTTTATTAACTTAAATCAAAGCTTCATAACTTATGTATGTCTTTTGATAAATAATTTAAAACAATGTACCAGCCCCATAAAAACTTTGAGCTCTATTCAATGAGAAAATGAAAACATTCAATAAAAATACAATGCCCATAGGTTATACTTATGGCCGGTTTATACACGCGTTAAGTAGTTAAGTTGGTAACTAAATTTAAAGTTAAAAATTACTTGTAAACAGTCAATTAACTGACAAGTGGTAACTTAAAATTTAGTACGCAAGTGATTAAGTAGATTAGGATTCGTTCTATTTTTCGTATACTTAAGTAGGTGGGTGGGGCTTCTCATCTAACGCGTTTGGACGTGATTTTTTAGTTAAGTGCATAAGTTGACAAAGCGGGTGGCGGCAAGAGCTCGTATTTATTTCGCATTTTTTCTTTTTTTTCATAATGTCGTAGTGGAGTTCAGTTTCAACTTTAAAATTTGTTGTAAAAAATTTAGAAAAAAACATATTCTTCTAGAGATTTTAATTTCCGAAACAAATTCTTCTCTGAATTTGTCCAAAATCTCGTTTACCACATATCTAAGTACAGAATGGACGAATTCCTTGACATTCATCACTGTTCAACTTCATTGAACTTATGAGCTTAACTACTTAATCCGTTTGGATACACAAGTGACATGTAGTAACTTAAAATTTAGTTACCAACTTAACTACTTAATACGTATAAACCGCTCACTAAGCGAAGTTTAACTTCGTTATTAAGTGAAGTGGAATAGCTGATAAAGAAATAAATCTAATAGTTGTCTTTTTCTCGGGCGCCTCGTTGCCCTGATTAATAGTTCCTATTAAAAAATTTACATTTACGAATATCAGAAATAAAGCTTTAAGTCGTAGCTCTGTTACATTAGTCAGAGAGCGCGCGGCGTATCTTCACTTATCATATCGATTTTCCACATCATGAGGTTTTCTATTAAATGAAAGCTTTTCTATAAATCTGCTCTAGCTCTCGGTACAACATTATTGGATTGAGCTGTGTTCGAATATTCGATCGAGGTGTGTAATTGTATCTTGGTAAAAAAAATTTATTTCAAGGATTCAACCTGTAATTTTTACCCCAATTATGTATGTATTTTCCTTGATTTGCTTTTATTAGACTTGACTGTGTTCTTATACTAAAAACCTTTGATAATGATTATAACCATAGTAAATTATTTAAATTTATTTTAAATTTTATTACATTTTTATAACCAATTAAAATTTTTTATGAACATTTTAAATTTATGTAACCACAATTTAACCCATAATTTTTGTTGCAGGTAAACACAACCTAAATATTATTACGAATGCTCACGATGAGTTATAATCGCATCAGCTTCGAGTCCCTGTTCGGGCGCCACTGCAGTGCCGCCGGTGGTGGATTGAGGTAACTGCGGGCGCCTGTTTACTCCTGGTCCCGGCGGATCATCGCCGCGTCGATCGATATACACTCACTTGTGAATTTTAAATAACTTGGAAGTGTTCCCAACAAACCCTGAAACCCCACAAACTTTAGCTAAAGAGTGAAAGTTTGCCACACATTCTGAAATGCTTTTAATATGTCTCGTGTATGTCAGCGGCTGCGAACTTCGAGCCTACATTATTATATAATGTTAATGGAGTTCTGCGTGAGCTCACTTGTTCGAGTTTCTGAGTCGAGTTTATACGCGATTTGGTTATTGTGCTCGGTGTTAATTATTTTACTCACAAGCTGAATTCAACCGTGTAAGTAAATACGTGTGGAAGTTAGCTGAATAAATTTTTGAGAAACATTTGTGAAAACAAAGTGTTTTACGTAATTAAAATACTTGATATTAATATTATGAAAAAACTAAAAGTTTATGGTGTTCTGGGTGCACAAAATTTGTGTTACAATAATTATAGAACTTGCCTGGTACGGCAATTAGAGGAAATTTTTACGTCACTTAATAAAATAATTTATGATGGGTACTTGACACAGCATATAAATCACCATATAAATTATAAATTCAACGCAGCAATCTATAAGTAAACCAAATGCTGAATTTTGCTATACTGTAGATACTAAAAACGCGAGACTTATAATTTTTCAAAGGACGTCGTAACTCGTAACTCAAGACTGCAGCAATTTGTGTTCGCCGCCGTCTTTCCAGCACAATAGCGCAATGTTTCCGCCAAATTACTTCAAAATGCCATTTATCCCCGAAGACAGAGTACCCCAACTTTAAACGCAAACGTATCGAATCTTGAGACGGTTTAAAATTCTTCGTGCTCCCCCCCCCCCCGACCTTCCCATAAATACTTCAGGAGCATCTAGGCGTTAAGAGAAACTTTGTTTCTTATCATTGATCAATTGGGGAACTTATACGCTGAACTATAAAACTTGTACCATCAAAAAGTAACGACATTGCGAACGATGTATGAAATTCGCCAGTATTTCGAGTCGACATTCTCTTTAGAACGACAGAAAAGTCCCAAATGTGTTGTGATTTTCTTCGGTATATTGTAATAAAAAGCTAGAAATGGTACATAAATCCGAGTGGAAAGAACGCGACCCAGCCCCATACATAAACTAGACGCGAGCGATGCTTGTTAGCTGAATGAAGAGTCGTTTGTCAACGCAGCATTTGTGCACATTTCCTTTACGTACCCGAGTGCGCATTTTTTTTCTTCTCTTTCAACGAAATAGCTTCGTTCTCCGGGAGGTTTTTGCAGAATACATACATTTTTCAGCGGCGAGTGAATGGTACGCAATTTGTACAGCTCGTAGGCGACCCCGCGTTTATTACCGCTACTCCTTGGACTCAACGTGTCGGTTCCACTAACACTATATTTCTCCCAGGGTTTAAGTGGAACAGGCGTCGTGAACGGAGGCTAACAGTCATTAACTTCCTGAATTATTACTTCGGTCTTAATAGTTTTGTTCGACTTTAGAGTTCTTAATAAATTTAATAAAATATAAGTTTCAATACGTTTGTGGAGGTTTAGTTTACTAAAAGCTTTAAAATTATAGCTAGTGTTAAAAATGTAGTACAAACGTTTGTTATAATCTAGTATATGAGGTACTGTACAACCTCACGAGGCCGCCAACAAATTAAAACAAAATCTCGGCGATTGATACGAACGAGGAAAATGGAAAGTAGCCTATGTTGGACTCTGCTCGCATTGCTCACGTGCAGCCCGGACAAAGGCGGTCGTCCGCGCCGTGACGTCACAGTTCGCCGAACTTGCATCACGCCAATTGCATCTACACAATGTAGTGTAATGCCCCGCTCATTACGTTACACTATGTTTTTCAAATGATGAATATTATTTCAATATTTCCTCCTAAAGCCAATGAACTTTGCATCGACAATTTTAATAAGTAACTAGTATTAAGTGTATAAGTAATTCAAGGAATAAAGTAAACGAGGGTATTTGAGATTGTGGATTCATTAGTATTCCGCATACGAGCTACATTTCTGCGAAGAAGGGTAGGGTGGAGTGATACTAAATGATGTTGTGGCCGGCGGCGTCCGATTACATGTGTGACGGCGTCCGGTCCCGAGCCGTCGAGATGGCCCGATCTAATCACGCCGCCAAATTAACTCGCACGTCCAGGCCCTGTGAGGTCGACTACCTCACTCTGCATAAATCACACAAAATACGTCCAACTAT
Organism: Marasmarcha lunaedactyla; assembly: GCA_923062675.1. Lineage (NCBI taxonomy): Eukaryota > Metazoa > Arthropoda > Insecta > Lepidoptera > Pterophoridae > Marasmarcha > Marasmarcha lunaedactyla. Next base: position 8,664,498 of record OV281344.1, read on the forward strand.
CACTAAGACAAAACTTTCAATTGGATCCATAAAACGATATCAACAACTACGAGTATCCTCGGTGCAGCGCAGTGCATAAAACTTGCAAATTAACATACTAATGCTCGCGCCACTCTACATTTTAATGTGCGAAAGCACTCCCGCAGGACCGCCGCGAAACTCAGCGAAATATCCTTATTATTACGTCTGAGTTATTTGTTTCGAAAATTTGGCAAAAACGATTTATTCCATTGTCAGGCAAAAATATGTTATCGTCGTTATTTTCGAAGAAAAAAGAAGCGGAACTTAAACGGTGTGCAAGACACAAATTGTGCTGAATTTCGTTATTATTTGGTTGAGGTGTCTCTCTGGGAGGGGTGTTGTGAAAAATCTAATAAGACGGAGAGTGTGAACCGAGAGATTGGGAATATCGGCTAATGCCGATGTCGACAGATGCGGGAATTATTTCGGACCCGGTGCACTGCTCCCGCCGCATGGAATGTTTGGCTGGCAATGTCGTTTTCACGTGGTTCAATATCCCTTGCCATGCGAATGTGACTATGCTAATCACATGTTTACCGATATACAAATATCCAGTTAAACAGGCAGTTAAAGTTGTTCTCTGTAAATTTAAACGAATGCCAAGTTTTGTTATTGCCTAGTCAGTTTTTATGGTCAGGAGTAGTTGACGAATGAAATATTTCTTTGGATAAACTATGAACATTTTTAATAATTCTATTAATGGGATCGAACGTGTTAAATAAATTTTTTAATCCGTAACTTTAAGCTTTCGATGTAGCTATAGTAAAAGAAAGGATTAAGGATTTTGAATGATTTTTTTTTTCATCGCTGGTCACTTCGCAATTGTATAAAAAAGATTGTCATTCGTTTGAAATCTACATTTCAAACGAATGACTTAACGCAGGTAACGTAGCAAATTAAAATAATATTTACAAAAACAACACCACCGCAGTTTCTTTCTGCCACTTACAAACGAATATAAAATGGTAATTTCTTACCGACTGTAATAGCAAAACGCGATATAAATAAACTTAATTCAATTAAAAGCATTTAATTACAATTCCGTTCATAACTCAAATGAATGAGGGCGCGGGGGTCCATAATAAAAGTTTTTCCGTTCGTGAAATTTGGCAAATCGTTTCGCAGTAACAGTCGATTTCTCTCCATATTTATGAGGGTCGTATAAGTTTCTTTGTGAAATAAGTATGAAGTGAATAAAGTATCCTGGAATATTTTTTTGTGTGTGCATAGTTTGTATGACTGTCGTCGTCTCAGGGCGAGATAGTCCGCGCTCCCTCGGGAACTTGCCAACTAACTTTCTATGAATCATAAAAGTTACAGCTATTTTTTGTGAGTGCAAGAAGTTTTCATTGTTGGCGTTAATGTGGTAATTTTCAAGTGCATAAGGCGTATCGACATTGACATTGGGATTTGTATATTTTAAATTGGTTATGTACAAAATATTACTTGTTTATTCAAGCGGGCGTTACGCAGACGCGTGTCTAAACAAATCACACTGCTACAGACAATAGCACAGGTTACGCGAAAAAGATAAATCAATAAAATAAATCCTTAATTCACTCATTCGAGACTTCGTTTTAAAATTCAAGAATATATAACTGAAGGCAGTGTTACTGTTGAAAGCCAAGGGTCACAGTACAAAGGCTGCAGTGCGTGGGTGCGTGGACAATGCTCGCGCGCTGGTCGTTAGCATCTCGCCCACGCATCCTTGTCACAACTACTGTCGTTTGTATGGCCCCACAAGCAACCCAGTTGATATAGACTTGTATTTTTAGTAAGCATTAAGTTTTTGTAAAGACTATTTTTTAGATAGAGCATAAGATTTCAAAGTACTTGCTTCAGTGAAATCAGTTGCACATTAAGTATTTTCGAATTTTCTGTAGGATTTTTTAGATATTTCCTCACCTCAATTATTGAAAATACACCGAAAAATTACCATAAAACCCAGCAATTATAATCCATTGTGCTGTTCGTGCGCTCTTAGTTTCGCCATCCATCAATCACAGGGTTGACATTTGATAAAAAATTGGCGCCTTGTCATTATCTATGTTTCAATACACACGACTTCGTGAATCAAGATGGCGCTGAATTAATTATTTATGAGTGTCTTCTTGGATCAATGACATATGCTAGAGCTGCAAAAATAGAGGGTGAATGGACTAAAGCAAAAGACGTGTTTCGTATGATACAACTTGTTTTTTTAAATGCATTTTTGGGAGTGGTACGCTTTTTAAGCTCATTATTCAATTCTCTTATCATCATCACTGGAATTTATGACGCAGTGATAGGTTGTATAATTTATTCCGAAGTGCACGTTAGCCGTCGCAGGGTTGTTGTCGCATGATAACAGTTTTCCAACGGCGGCTTAATCAAATCTGACACTAAAAGTTGAACTCCCCTCACACGATAAGTGCGAGTTGCATTGGTGAAAGATCAAAATTTGAGACCGAATAGATCCACTAATATAGGGGTAGAATATAATGTCTTCGCCGTTTAATTTTAAAAAGCTTTAATAATCTCTAATAACGTAAAAATATTAATTAATTTATTATTTTGTGTGATTGAAGTCATAAATGGACTAAATACGTAATTCACGCGACATTTTATTTTGTTTCTAGCCAATAGTTAGAATAAGTTGTCTTGAATATTCATTTCCTTGCCAATAATAATATGAATTTTTTTTAATGTATAATGACAACCTAATGAGTTAAAAAATCTGTATTATTCATTTTTGAACTCAACCGTGTTTTCTATATAAGCGTTTAATCAGAGGGTTTGGTTTGATATGTTCCATAATACAGATAAATAAAAATGTGAACGAGTACGGAAATTTTCAGTAATCCTGGTTTTTATCGATTTTACACCATGTGGCCTGAAGTCCGCGATTTTTGATTTATGCTTCGCGTGTCTACAATAAATTAAAAAGATACATGACATTTTGCGTAGTATAATACATTTTGCAACGAAAGGCGCGGATGCAGGCACTCACTAGACAGAATATTTATGGAAAATGCCGGTGTGTCCTGAATGTAGTTAAACTTTTATTTTTTTCTAGCTGTATCGTGTGTTGTGATTCGCAATTGAAAGTATCTCACTGTAAGATTAAGTTTTCAGTGACGAAACGAGCATTTATTAATATCCCGAGTATCGTAATTATATTTGTAGGATTTAAAAATACAGTGTATATATACAGGATATGTAATTATTTTGTCTCTAGAGTCGTTTATTTATAACTGTGGCGACGACAGTAACAGATTTATCGCTTCTTTAGTGGCCCTTTCCGCGCATTTTGAAGAATCTGCAGGTTTCCCTTCTTCTATACTTCAATAATCAGGCGCTGACGCGGCCCTCGATTCAACGTGATGAATGGCGCTTTTACCTTGGGTTAAATAAATCTCAGAATGTTTGCGTTCGCTCAGCCATCTACCCATTCAAGACAGCACGCCCCTGTCTCCAACCATTTTCAATCACATCTAAGCTCTTGGCCGCTTTATTGATTGCCCATAAACGACAGAAGGGACAATTTCATTTAAATTAGTGTTTTAGAGTTTCATTCTATTTTCAAACCTGCATGTCATCGTTATCGATAAACGCGTGAAAGATAACTAGCTTTGTCAGTCGTGTGAAACAAGAAAGCAATTACCAAGAATTCTATTAACGGTTGTAATAAGTTTTTCGGTTCATTAGTTCCGAGTGACGAGGGCCCACGTCGAGGACAGACGGACAGGTTTGCCTTTATTACTAACCTTTTTGTTTCTATCTGAAACAGACAAATTGATAAAGGGTTATCCTTTGTAAGTTCCTTTCAGTTATTCAGGCTTCAGTGGTCATAGATAATGAGTTTTAGCATATTTTATTAGCGTTTCCAATAAGTCTAATTTTAGTGTTGTAGTTCTTGGTTCGATAGTTTCCATAAAAATCGTTTTCTTACTACGAATGAATTATATTTAGTGTTTTTTTGTAATTTATGTTTACACAATTCTTTTCATAGTTATAACATGATCAGAAATTTAATAACTAAAAAATAAGACGTAATATGAAAATAAAGATATTAAGTTTTTTTTTTGCTACTACATAATATAAAACATATGACAGATCATGGGTGTAACCTTCGATAATTTATTATTTACAAAAAAGGTCTATCAGCTCTGAAATAATTTAATTTTTTAGGAATAAGTCAAAATTATTCCAAAGTTCCGAGTTTGAACATAAATCAGAAAAGAGATATAAATAGTTGACCATCCTTCTTGTTCCAACGTAAATGGTTTCCGCCATACTTTACTTTCATCACTTCAATGTAATGTAACGTAACATACTCCTAGGTTCTCCGCTTTTAAGACCTAATCGACTTACTTCAAAACACGAGAGTGCGCTTCCCGGTGCCCCACATATTTCCTCTACATTTTATTCTCCATATACAATGTTATTTATTCCAAAGGGGATGTAACAAGAAATCGTTCAGTGGCGTTGCGTATCGTACCCTGATTGATGTAGCGGTCCCTGCTTAATTGCACCAGTGCCTCATTTATATGTTGGGTCCTTAATCAAAGCCACTAGCTTTGCAGCTTAGACATATTTCCGACATTATCTTATAATGCTCCGTAAATAAAACAACCTTGGGTTCTTCTTTTGTTTCGGCTTTCCTTGGTCATTTAAGTAATGAGCCTTCATAACTTCTTTGTTAAGTTCGCCGTTTAAGTCGGAAAGTGCTTGCGGATGGCGTACGTATAAAATATATGTGGGCGTAAATTTTAATTTTGAAGCTAATTGTACCTTTCATAATTTATGAACTTGCGGATTTGGGAATTTTTGTGTCTAAATACAGTATTGGTACATATAACTTTCATCTACAGGCAAAGTTACAACGATAAATTGAATAAACATGTTTATGTTTAAAAATATTTTTATACCTGACAGGTATAGAGCACGTAAGCAAACCTTGCGTTAAAAATGACAGTGACATCTCGTAGAAAATAATAATAATAATAATAATAATAATAAATCCCCAGACAAACACACCAACTGTATGGCCCCAAAGTAAGCAGAGCTTGTGTTATGGATGACCATACAGCGAACTGGGGGGATCCCAGAATAAACATACATATATAAATACAAACAACCATGACCCGAGAACAAACATCTGTGTTCATCACACAAATGCATGCCCCGGCCAGGACTCGAACCTGGGACCTTCGGCGTATGAGGCAAAGCTACTTACCACTACACCAATCAAAAAAAGAAAAATTACTACGAGTAGAAAGCTACATAAATACACAATATACAGCTGACTTCCAAAAGGTTGGTTCCTGCTAAGAGTCAAAGCCGGGTGCTCTGGTGGAAGAAGCAGGTTGCTATGATTTACACAAACAATTAAACCTTATTACCTATTTATTTATTAAAACTTAAGTTAGCTGATGGCGCTCTTTGTTTAATTAGCTGTTTACAATCATAATTTACTTGCCTAGTAATAAAGAGATAATTCATCTAGCATTTTTCTTACTAATAATCCTACTTAATGTTACAAGAACATTATCAAATGTCCAAAAAGTGCCAAAAATTGTACAGTAGTCCGAGTTTGTAAGCATTTATGTTCGTCCCTCGGGACACGACTGAGAACTCTCGAGCCCTTTGATATAGACGTATTTTTCTTACTCCAGGGATTGCTGGATAATATTCCTGGAAATTTGACCTTGTTTCTTAACCTGACCATGCAAAAATAAGTTCTACTGAATAATAAATTGTTTGGTTTGTAAATTAATTCTTTGTTTGGATTTTAATGTAGAAAAGTTTTTTTTTGTACTTTTGGTGATGAAGTAAATTATTATTATTATTTTTTTTGTTATTATTTTTTTTTTTTGGCCGCGTGACATGACTGGCCGTCGTCTTTTGTAGCCTGAAGTGTAGGTCCCGGTTGCGTATTTGGAAACCCTTCCTCTAAAGGTCCCCGCAGGCTGTGGCGAACTCCGTTAGCATTTCCAACTAGATTATAACCAGATCGCCACGTAAATGCTACTTCAACACGTCGCAGACGGTAATGTACTGCAACAGGGTTTATAAGACAATACGCCACTCGTCAAGTGCAAGTAACGTAGTGGCATGGGATTTCCAGTTTTTGACGCAACAAACAGACTAGCATCTAGCATCTTATATACTTAATAAAAACTAGCATCTTAAATTTAAAAAAACAACTATGGTAAAGAAGAAAAAATACCTAAAACTGATAACAACTGTTCTAATTCAATTGAAGGCAATATATGTTATAAAAATGATATCCAATTTGTATTATGCAGTAGTGTGCAAGTTAAATAGGACACATCTCAGCACGTGCCGCAGCCAAAGCTACAGGGCTGGTTTTCAGCCATGTGACCTTGTGCCCTAGTTGACCCGCGTACACACTCGTGGTGGTATTGCATGAAATGATAGCCAAAATTACAGTACAACTAATTAATGTTGAGAAAAGAAAATAAACAAAAATTATATTCATGATAAATACTATATAGTAATAAAATGTAATATGATATAAGTTGAAAAAACAAGTAAAAATAAAATAATTAAATTAGTAAGTAAGCCTATTCATATGCGCATGTTGAAACAACACGAACTCCGCTCGGCAACTTTATTTGGAGAGATGCTTTTTAAGTGATTTCTTGAAAGATTGCAACGAACCAACTTTTCAAAGTGGCGGAGGTATGTTTATCCTAGTAGCCTATTGTAGCCTATTGTACAGTATTGGAAGCTACCACGAAAAGTAGCTGTGCGATGTCAGCTTTGAACTTAGCTCGCCATTCCAATTTGTCAACTAGATATTATATGACTGTTTTAATCATTCCGAAAAACAAGCTAGCTAGTTGAAGCTATCTGCGTAACGTCGTCTTTAAATCCCCGAGTGTTGAGGAAGGGAGTAATAGGTGAGCGAGGAGAAACCTTAAAGCAAAGCGCGCGTAAGCATTCTGCACTCGCTGTGCGACACGAAATGAATGCATCGCACAAGTTTTCGGTAAATCCAGACAAAGGTAATCACGTATCTGATTCAGAAACATCTTACCCTCTACGCATTCACCCATTATGGACACAACCGGACTTTAGGTAGATGACCTTGAAATTTGGTTCGGAGATCCAAATACCATAAACTTCGTGTTTTTGGATTCAGCACAAGAGTGTTGGATTCCGACCAGGCCAATTTGTCTACTGCAGTAGCTATGTCACTAGGATCAAACGAGAGGTACAATTGTGCGTCATCAGTTTATTTATTTTTTCGAAATGGACAGTTATTTATGGCCCTATTAGCCTTTTAAATTTCACCGGACTTTGTAGCTTAGCGCTGACGGCGCTTAGCTGGAACTTAAACTACTCCTACATACGATATGCCTAAGGGCACCCGAGAGGGTATGGACCTCGGCTTAGGACGTCGTATTTTGAAACTACCGCTGGTTCGGAAGGATCATCTACTGCAAAAGAACCAGCAAGAAACTCAGTAGGAGTATCAACGTCGGGATCTGTTAAGACGTTACGCGGACGCCTATAACGAACCGCCGCGTCTGGGTTGGCTGTGTATTCAGGTGACTTATTGACCAGCGGGTTGGGATGGTGGGGAGCATTATCGGAGTGGCGTCATGCCATGGTGTGCAGCTCGAGATCCTTGTGCAGATCTAAGTTGCGTGACCCGGCGGGACCCGACGCATTTGCGTAAGAACCTATTTTGAATAACCTGCAAGTGATTGAGGTTCGACTTGCTGGCGTGAGCGAAAGCCACACTGGCATATGTCATGATGGGGCGGATGCAAGTTTTGTAAAGCGTAAGCTTATTTCTAAGCGACATATTACTGTTCTTGCAAATTTGACGCCCATGACGAAGGCGGCTCGGTCCCGGACGCGTTTTATGTGATCCGTGAATGTTAGTCCACTATCTAAAGTGACTCCTAAATATTTGACTTTTTTAGCCCATGGGATCGGAGTACCAAACAGGGTAATCTGATCTTATCTTTTGGAGGGTTTTACTAGAGGTTGTCCTAGAGCAGGTTGAGAGAGAGAAGTACACTGCTGCACTTGTTTCTGGGTTGACTTATATTCTCCATTTCCTAAACCAAGCGCCTAATGCCTTGGCTGCGGATTGAAGTATTCTAGTTAACCTACGTAGATTCCTATCAGATGTGTATAGCGCGGTGTCGTCTGCAAAGAGCGCTAGGTCTATTTTCTCCGTCTTTGGTATGTCACTAGTGTATAGTGAAAACAAAGTTGGAAAAAGCACCGCGCGTTGTGGGACACCGGCTAATACAGGTGGGGATTGGAGAGTGCACCTTCCAATCTGTAGCGAAAAGTTCGACAGTGGAGAAAGTCTCGTATGATGTGCACGAGGCTGTCTGGCACGCCTAGTTCAAAGAGTTTAGATAATAAGCCGTTGTGCCAGACCTTGTCGAAGGCTTTAGCCACGTCAAAGAAAAGCGCACCCGTGCCTATCGGTTTTCGACCTACGTTCCTTTGCTCCAAGATGTGCTCCGTTATGCGGTGCACCTGTTGGACGCAGGAGTGACGGGACCTACAGCCGAACTGTTCATCCGGTAACAGGTGCTTTGAATGGATGACCTCTCGGAGCCTGTTCAAAATGATCCTTTCGTATAATTTGCCTATGGTGGTAAGCAAGCTATTAAGACGGTAGCTTGTAGGTAGATTAGCCGGCTTTACGGGTTTCCTAATACCTATGACAATCGCTTCCTTCCACGTTTGCGGAAAAGAGCAGTTTGTTAGTAAGTTATTGAAAATAAATACTAACAGTTGTATGAGTGCGAGTGGGAGAGCTTTCAGAACCCTGTTTGGTATTTCGTCTGAACCTGGAGCTTTCAGCGGTTTTAAGTTTTTAATTATTGTCTGTACATCTTCCACCGTTACCGGTTGGATGGTGTCTGTCGGTGGGTTGCCGCATTTAGCTTCGACAGTTTCACAGTTTCTATGTGGAGGGCGTTGGTGCTTTCTGTACTCGGTGCACATTGTTGGGCTAAGCTATCGGCTAGGGTTTCAACTTTTTCGGAGTCATCGAAGGCGGAATCGTGGGCGGAGGCCTAAGGAGCGAAGGCATTGATGACGCAGTAGAGTCCATCTTACGAGACTTCGCCAAGCTCCAGTAAGCCAGATGCGAAGGCGAAATCTCTTCAATTAGCGCATCCCAGTTGTTAGACCGCAGTTCGCGTATGCGAAATTCAACATCTCGCTGTAGGGCCCTCATACGGATGCGGTTTGCCTCGGTCGGAGCGTAATAGTACGCCCGGATAGCTGCGTTCTTTGCTCTCAACAACTACCCGACATCCTCAGGCAGGATCCAGCGGCGATCATTCGCCACCGGAACCCGCCTGGAAGATGCACTGATAGCAGTTCGAAGGTCGTTGGTGACAGCACCGATCGCTGCATTGATCTCCTCGATGGATGACAATGAATCGAGAATGGTGTTCAGGTCGGGGCTGTCGGTTGCCTTAAGGGCTTACGTCATCAGTCTGCATATGATACTGGCAGTGATGTACGATTGAGAAGACTGAACAGCTGTGTGAAGTTTGAAATGTAAAGGCCCTAGTATGGACCCCTGCGGGAACCTCTGGTGATGGGAGGGGGACTTGAAAGGACACAGACCACTACTGTCCAATAAGTTTACAACTTTAGATCTATTATTGTATTATATGAATTTGTGTGTATGTTATTTATGACCAAAAAATATTGGTAGGAGTTAAAAAAAGATAACAGTGCGACCGACTTCCATTGCCCGACGGAAAAATAGAGGTATTTCAGTAGGTAGGATCCAAGCTAGGTGCCTACCGCCCCCGCAATATAGCTTTGAATATAAAAAAAAATATATAAATGAACAGTGCGCTAAAAAACATTAAATAATTTGTAGACTGATAATTTATTCATTATTAAATAGTAAATAATAATATTTGACCAGTTAACATGTTTTATGTTCATGTCCCGTTTGCTATATCTACTAAAGTTTAAACGTTATAATAATTTTCGTCTAGAATATTAGTTTTAGTAATCTGAAGTCAATTTAACGAACAAAAAAAGTTATGCTAAATCCTTATTAAATATGTGAACCCCGAACTCATAAAGATTCTTAGCTTATTAACTTGAAAACCGTACTGCTGTACGTCACCGTTAAACGACGAATAGGATTAGGGTCTCCAGCAGGTCTAAACACGAATCTACGGAGAAGCCCTACTTCAGTACGTCACCGTCTGCGACGTGTTGAAGTAGCATTTACGTGGCGATCTGGTTATAATCTAGTTGGAAATGCTAACTAAGTTCGTCATAGCCTGCGGGGACCTATTGAAGTAGGGTTTTCAAATACACGTCCCGGTTTCGAAAATGAAAAAAAAACTACGTATAAGCTTTAAGGCGAAGTATACAGGATTACAAAATAACACGTTAAATCTTGAACGAATTCTAAAACTTACAAAACTTTACATAAGTATATATTGGTAAATAAATATATAAAAAGTGATCCTTTTAATAATCCGTTGTCCCTTTCTCTCAAACATAAATAAATATTATCTATGATCCCGGACGACTCGATAATTTACATATCGTCGTAATGGTTTAATTTATATGTATTTTGTGTAACGACTGGGTATTTGTTTAGGACGAACCCTTCCGACCCGAAAAGGGTTTAAATTGTAGGTAATTAAGGTAGGCTCGACTAAAGGATAAACATTGTAAGTTCTTGTGTGTCAAGGTATTTGCTGGAAAGGAGAATCTTTTTTATTTTAGGAATATTGAATTTGTTCTAAGAATCTGAGTTTACGTCGGACACAATGAGGTTATAATCACGTCAACGGTTTCATTATATCTGCCTCGATTCGTTAAATTATATTTAACATACTCAGTCATGGGTTTTAAATTAAAACAATTCAAATTTTACATTTTACTCACATAAAATAACTTATCAAAAACATTGGTCGACCAACACTACATCGTCTATATTCAGTAATTTATGAAACGTTCCATTTAATACAAAATTACTGGAAAATTCGCCCGCAAACTGAACAAACTCTCGTGAAATTTGTTTAACTACGAATCCAACTTTTTTGGTTCTATCAAATTAAATTTTACAGTGATTATTTGCGGTTTCGAACAGGCACTCAACATTTTGCGATGCACCGATTCTCATTAATATTTATTGGAATAATCATTTCATTTGGTATTAAACGTAAAACCTATTGAATGAATCGAATTTGAAGAAGACAGACAGTTATCTGTCTTATTCCATAAACATACGCTTGATTTTGCTTTAATTGTTTTCATTAAACGGTGATCTCAGAAACATAGGTGTGTATTAAAAATTCATAGGGACAGAGAATTTGTTCCAGAGAATTAAAGTAAATATCAAAAAATTAATATACTCAGTCAACTTGAATTCTCAGAAAATACTCTAAAATTTTTCGAAAATACTTTACTTAGTTAGTTGTATAGGCTGATTCGGGTGAATATTAATTAAAAACCAGCGGTGAACGTAGTGAGCAGCCGTCAACGCGACGCCATTTTGCCAAAACGTTCCCGGTAAACACCTGCCGTGTTTATCGCCACTAAACTACTCGCGCTCTCACAGAATTATTAATCTACCCGCTTCCACGCATAAACCTCAAACCAACAAGTTTGTACTTAAACATTTATTTCAAAACGTTACATATATCATATTACTATTACAAAGTTCTCAGAACAATTGTGAATAATCTATAAAATACGTTTGATTAGTAAATATACGTAATAATCGCTTTTTTTTAATATAAGTATAGCAAATTTTTTTACTCACGTTTTGGGAATTAATCTGCACTGGGGATCAAACCCTCGATTATCCGTCGATCCCCAGTGTAATTAATCAAATTTATTTTTACGTAATTAAGCTAACGTATCTTCTTTTGTGACTTGTGTGATTTACATCGAACCATTTTTAAAGGTTACAATTGCGTTCGAATCCTGCCATTGATGATTTTTTTATTAAAATTAAATGGGTGCTAATTAAACGGACTCCTTTTTAATAGCGTTATACGCCAAAAACATCTATATTGCCATCTAAATTAATAACTCAGCCACAACCGACGAGCGTCTAAATAATACTATCCTAGCCACTAGTTAATTATCTTCGCCACTGAAAATTTGTTGTTACATGATGTTTTTGCTACAAAATTTTGAATTATCATCCAATTTCGATTATGGCGTTTCGCCGAGTGTCTCCGCACCACGCTCGATTCGCTCGCTCGGCTCGCGCATGCGATAAATACAGCCTAACATTAACCTAACCCAAATATATTATTTAGTAGGCAAAAAAGACGAATTTGTGTATTAGAGGCTATCTCATTTTCCCGTGGCTAAATTATGAAATAAGAAGCTTGATCACGTGGCCAATAAATAAATCTGTGGCTTGACTTATAATTTCCCAAATTAAAATCTTATCTAAAAAGTTATTAAAATACGCATATACTTAAATCAAAAACTAAAAGTACTAATTTGACTGCAAATTCGGTTCACCTCTTTAAAATCCAAGGAAACTACTAAAGAAATGTGTTGAAAGAATACTTTGATCTATGCACATGTGAACGCCGAGTACATGACATCTTTACCCATCTCCCGCGATTAACTCGCGAACATTTTCGCTTGATACGTCTGTTTCAGCAAATAAATACTGAAAGACGATGTCTTTTACTTGTCTTCCTAATATAAGCTGAGCTGGCGTTTACTTCAAGGAATTTTGTACTTGAAGACATATTTTCAAAGTCAAATTTGTGTTTACGTTTGTTTCTTACGAGAAGAAAGTGTCATTTACTTGAGTAATAAATAGATTTGTTTGAATCGTAGTAACAACTCATGTTTGGTTGATGCATGTTTCTTTTAATTGTTTAAAGTGAATATATACCAAAAACAGCAGTGGGGAGTGTGCAGTCCATGGAGTAGCCATGGATAACACTCACTATACTTTACTAAGCTCCATACTTTACTCCAAAAACATGTTACCGGATGGTTGAAACCTGAGTTATCCAAAAACTTTATAAAATTGAGTTAATTTCAATACAAAATAGTTATTAACTTATTGGAACATGCTTGTTTGTCTAGTCTTTTTTTATCAATGGTTTTGTTGTAATATCGTAAGTGAGATTCGTGGTTTGATCACAAATCCGCGCTGTGATCGGATTTGCCGGCGCGCGGGCGTCCTCGTAAACAATCGATGTTAGCAAAGTGGCAACCCTTGTTACTCTAACTATATAATCTTGATTTTATTTGAGGTATTTCAACTTGAAACATATACAAAATCTAACTAGGAGTGAAACCGATCCTCTGGATTTCCTTGCAATTCTAATTGGAAGAACATCAAACAATTTTAAGAAGGTACACACAAAAGAGAAACGTTATCTCTGATAAAACGAATAGTAAAAATCAAGCCACAACATTCTAAAACACTCCAGAATTCACAAACGAACAAAGGCTAGTAAACAAAGTACTCTCCTTTACTTTCAAAATTTTCACAGCCAGTTTCATGTTGTATTTCTCTTTCAAAATAGCTGTATTTTTGCGAAAATCCGCAGGTCGGTAGTGACCGGGGCATGAAAAGCTCGTGTGTTTACAGCTGCGTTCGTACTTGCCGGTTTTAAACGGTTTTTGTAAACGCTCTATGAAAGAACCGTAAAAACTGCAAAGTGCGGTTAATTAATTCAGAACTGCTTGTAAGAGGGATTGTCTTGAGTGGTGCGATGCGACGTCTGAATGGAGACGGTTGTCATTGTTTTGTACAGCCTTGGTTCCGGGTAAATGCTGGCTAAGGACTTAGTTGTTCGGGCTTTATTGTGCATTTTCGCCTAGGAACGTTAGCAAATATTTTCTTGGAACCAGATAAATATTATCTAGTTATCTATAATATTTGCTTACATCAACAAGTTTGTAAGAAAATAATTAACAAATCACATATTCCTTGCTTCGTAATTACTATTCTACGTAACGGCTAGCCGGTTACCTGCATAAATCCATTTAGTTCCATCCATTTTAAATCCATCTAGCCGTTTAGTTGAATGTCTAGTTCTTGTTCTTGGGACACTTGCCGAGATAATGGATATAGATAAGAATTATTATGTTTAAGTATCTAAGTCTAAATTTAAGTTTGAAAAAATTACACGTGAAGTTGCTTCTTCACTGAGATCTTTACGAACTGGTGGTAGAGCCATTCTTTGTCCATGTCACTGCGCTGAGTCGATGCGCCGATGCATGCGATTTCACAGAAATATCAGAAATGACATCATATAAATACACACATGGTAGGCTTTACAGAAGTTTTTATTCGAATCCGTAATAAAATAAACAGGTATAAAGTGCTTTCGAGCTTTATACAATTTTAACCGAAAAATAAATACAATAACTAATAATAACACAGTCACAGGTCTGCTGCTTAAAATTTCTATTAGAAATAAGCAGTACCTTTGTGCATTAATAAGTAATTTCATGACTATGTTTTTGTTTCACAATTAAATTTGTCAATTAAAAGTAAGTAAATACATGTAAAACGATCAAATACGGATTCAACATTTACCAACAGTTTAACTTAACGATCGCATCAATTACTGAAGAGTTTTATATACATACTTTACAGATTTAATAATATATTTTAAAAGAGTATCCATCAACTTTTCTATAGTAGAGATGTCACTCTGGTTTATACCCATTGTTTTCAGAGAAACGACACAAATCTCTTTATTTTTCAACGCATTTTCCACGAGGCAATTTCCTGCCAAATAATGGATAACAAATTGAAAACATAATAAGGATTTTTACATTCAGCGTTGTAATGGCGCAGGTGTTTCATCCGCGAGCCGTGCTGACATCCTTCGTTACGAAATTGTCATTGTTGAACGAAATTATATAATTTTGCTGCTTTTTTGTATACAAAGAAAATATTCGGATAAAACGTGGTCTTATTTGGAGATAATACGGGATTTTCGTGAAATTTTGTAATTTAAGTAAATTCTACCAACATGCTAAATTTGACGTTGTTTGGTCTAGTGAGGACTTTCAATGAAGACAAAGTTAAAACAGAAATGAAAATACTTTTAAGAAGCCCAGTTGTCCAAAATATAAATAATTAAATTAGGTGTAGTTAATGAATATAATTAATGACTTTGAATTACTAACTACCTTTTCTTTCTCTTTTGTCTTATATTTATTTGTTATAATTGTAATTTTTAAGATAAATATAATAGAGCACAAAATAGATTACCTATTAGCAGCTGTTTTCTTTGAATTAGTAATAATACTAACCGCCAAACGCGCCTCGTAACTGAAACTGTTAGCGGTCACTTATTAATTTATTTCAAACTTAAATTAACAGACCAGCTTAAAACTAAGCACAAGAGCTTATAGCACAATACACCTACGACAACTTCGTTCAACTTAAACACGTAACTACCTACATTATATTATACATGAAGTCAATAATCGCTGCGGTACCACATCGCCGAGTTAGTTAAGTAATTCTGATACTAACTTAAACTGGAACTGTTAACTATGGTACTTTACCAACTGTAATAACACGTTAGTTACTAATTTATTGGAGCTTTTATGCGCGTATCTTAAATTGAAATAAGTAATAAATGGCCGTTTTGGGACAGTGTGTATGCTTTGGCATGGTACGGATTTATTCCCAAAAAATGTAATGAATTTAGCTGTCTTATAACAATTTCATGCATCCTTTGAGGAATCCTAGATTGTTTCAATAAAACAAGTAAATCACTCAGAGACATGTTTGTTTATAGTAAATTTAAATTGTATACGAGAGCGGAGTAATCGGTAATGTTTCCGTTTTGTAACTATTTAATACGGGATTTGACGCTATATCAACAATTATATTCTCACTGTTATATAATTGGACGCTGTATTAGATCCTTTATCATGTTAAAAAATACACTTTCTACCAGAGTTTAGTTGCTAGAACAAATATATGTTTTACAAATAAAATCAAAACGGTAATGAAATAAACATGGGGAATAGAGGTATGAAATATAACCCGTCGTTCTGAATGTCAAAGTTTTAAAAGTATGACGCATTCTGTTAGGACAGCAATTAAGTAAGAAAAAGGGTTTTAGGTTGTCAACTAGAAATAAGGCGAAAGCACAGCGTTGCATCCTTGGTAAAATGTTTATTTCAAAATATTAGTTTTCGTCTCCAAATCACGTACATCGTTGTTAAGGGCTAATTTAAAGAGCTCTACAAGGCTCTACCTCTATATTAACTCTTCGTCGTACGTTTCGGTATACCACTTGATTACACAAAGAAACATTTAAGTTAGCAAAAACTTGTTTTGTTCTAAGTAACCAAGATTTTCGGTAAATCGCGACTTCAAAGAATTTATTGTTGTAACGAGAACACCTGATATGAGACTTTCGTATATTTAAAACATTTTATGAAAAACGATATTCCTTTGTACTGTTTCGTGTGTAAGGGTATCCTGTTTAAAGACGATTTCGTCTACCCTGTATGTAGAGTGAGGGGAAGCAGGAATTTATCACAATCTGTATGATGTGCCGTCAATTTCGTGTCTAGGAATACAAATCTCATTTTTCTAAGAATATCATCGTAGTTGCATAGAATTTTTATGATCGAAAATTGTTGGTGATAGAATTTAGTTTCCGGAAACGTTTTTCTGGATATTCGATCAAAGATTTAGGAGAATAAAATCTTTTGATTTGAATGAAATTAATCTTAACTTGCGGTTTCGATTTCACCCGTTTAGCTTTTGACCTTGTAAGATTTTCGGATAGCCTTTACGACTATTGGATTATGTAGATTTTTAATGGCAAACAAATTATTAAAATGGATCTATTTTATTTAAGTATTCATAAATAGTCATTGTACTCGAAAAAGAAAGCAAAAAAATTAAAGAAAATAAAATAAAATAATAAAAATATTTATTTACCAAAACCCACAAATATATAAAATTGCTAATCGTCGTTACCTGCTTTAATCCGAGGATTGTACAGATGACAGCTGTCAAATACTGTGGACTGAGGATTTTTACAAACTTCTTACAAAAATCCTAAAATTAAAATAGAATGAAAAACAATATGACCGAAATATCAATTTTATGATTTTAAATTGAATAAAGTAACGGTCAGGTAACATGGTTCACTTTTGGATACTCGTGTGTGTGTGTGTGTGTGTGTGTGTGTGTGTGTGTGTGTGTGTGTGTGTGTGTGTGTGTGTGTGTGTGTGTGTGTGTGTGCATAAGTTACAATCTTCGTCTTTGGGTGTTGTAATTGACTCCATAGGTGATAGTCTGTTTACTGCTAACTGTCCCGTCGATTTTCACGCATTGGTATATATCTCGCAAGTAAATTCGAAACAGATCATGAACGATTCCCCGAACACCAATCAGTTCAAGGTTATCCCCTTTGATAAATCAAGAAAAAGGTTAATTGATTTTTTATTTGAATTAAGGTTATTGACAGCTGAGTCAATTAGATCCAAGACAGTACAGAATTCCGTACCTACCAACTGCACTGTTTGTTTTTAGTCTCATTATAATATTTTCAATGTTATAGTCATCAGTACTAAGTAATGACATGGAATGCTCTTCCGGTGAGGAAGTTTGAAGAATGGGTCTACAAACATAATTTTCTCGAGCAGAAATAATGTTTTAATGAAAAAATTTTTCCTACAGACATTTTATTATTAAGGGCTGATTTTTAAAGGCTCAAATAACTTTTATTAGTAGAATCTTTTTGAGAACTTGACATAATTTCTATGTAGAGTAGAATCATGTGTCAAAGTTACTCTTCAGATAATAGTTATCTGACCATTGACACATCAACCCTTTAACAACTAATCCCAGATATTCGAACCAGTCCCAGTTCACAAAGCTAAACTAATCAAATTAGACCCGAACCATCAGACCCGAAAATCCATTGAATTATAATTCAGAAAAATGACGAACCGCGTCAAAGCTATAAGGTCGGGGGCTTTTACGAAGATTGTCATTAATGATTCACGGCGGAGGGCACCGCAGCCTGAAGATAGCGATATTCACCGTGACGTTATTGGTCGGAGTTGCCGTCTCTTGACGTCAAGGCCAATGCTTAAGGTTCTAGCTAGACTATTGTGAGATGTGAGGGGCGTTTAGGTGACTAGCGTAACGTTGGAATTAGTATTAGTGAAGTATTTCAATGATAGATGATAGATGGGTCTTCAATAGATTGTACGGAGATTTGGAATTTATATTACATAATAGCATATATATTTCAATTTCGCTGTGATATGCCACAATGAAATTGTGACTTATGAGAGAGGGTCGACGGGGTTAACTGGAGATGCTGATAAGAGCTGAAAAAGTTGCAACGAAACATTTTATTTTCCTACAAAGTCACTACCGTGTTCCAAACCCATAAAATACACGGATATAATACAACCACCCTACCATTTTAAACCCATTTCATACCTCCACCACGAAGATTTTTTTGAATTTTGTGAATAACTTCGTCGACTGCCTGGTGTTTCTTGAGCCACTTTATGCTGCGTTCCGATTGCCGATTATAGCGCTCATAGCGCTCATATACCCGTTCCAGTTGCCCGTGAGCGCGCTCACAGCGATATCGATACGTCATAAACGCCGCCATCTTCCCGCCCACAGTGCCAAAGCTACGGAGCATGGTCGCTCTGAGCGGCCTGCCAAAACTGACAAATGACGTTACTTTGTTGATGTTTTTATTAGCCGATTATAGATTTTAAGAGCTTGCTTATTAATTTTCTTTTGTAATAATGTTAAAAAATGGCTCCTGCTTCATTCAGGGCCAAAGATCTTAATGAAATTATAACTTTAGACTTAATTGACGAACAATCGCGTTAGCGCGCTATTTACCGTTCCGATTGCAATAGCACTAATATCACTGTTAGCGCGCTAAAACGAATCGGAACGGTTTTGAGCATTTTTAGCGCTGATAGCGTTGGGAGCGGCAAACGGAACGCACCATTAGACGCGTTTCTCTAAAGCTGTATTTATTGTGATACGCTATCATTATTTGTAAGTAAATACCGGATAGTTTGACTTGTATAGTGGTGATTATTGTATGTTTAGTGAGTGCTACGTGTATTTGCCTCATGAGTTTTATTTTTCCTTGAAATCGATTCTTATAGTTTCTTTTGTGTGTCAAAAACTAGTCAGTGCCATATATTGGACTTTATCAATTATTGATTGGGAAGAATAACATCTATAAAGAGTTACAACGAGTAATAGCCTAAAAAACAAAAAGCTTTGTCATTTCATAGCTCATTTCTCCTAGCTACCTACTCACATGAATGCCAGCCTAGCTCTAAAGTTTATTAATATAAAATTGATCGACACTTTCCAAGTTAATAATCTCTAGAAACTTCTCTACGAACTCCTCAATACTTCACTTATGTTTCACTTCGTAAATAATTGCTAATTAAGTTGCCTTTCCAAGTTATTCCGTGTATGGAGGGTGAACAACCCCGGGTGTAATTTATATAGCTAATGAGATCTACAGCGTGCTCATTAATTATTTATTTGTGCGTCCATTAATATGGTAATGAATTCATTGGTAAATAGTCAGTGGTTACGTTAGATGTGTTTGTTTGATGCTGCTCTAACTGTGGTATTCTGTAATGATACGGGCGAACTGGCGTATCTACGTTGTCAATGTTACTTGTGTTTGGTGTTTGAGGTACCTACTGTTTTATTGCCTAGATTATTACACAGTGAAAATATATTAAACTAGGCTATAAATAATAAGGCGTGGGTAAAAGCAAATAAAAAATGTAATTTACGTCAAGAATGCTAGGGTGGTTAAAAAGTCACGGATGGTTACCCATTGAACTTAGTAAATTATTAAAGTCTTGCATTAAAGTTCGTCGGAAGCAAGTTCTACGGTGATGGCCGATTCATGAGACTTGCTAACTAGAGTTATAATATTTGCATCAACAAAAGATTCCGCAAGATTCCCTTGTCTAGTCTATATAAGAAGGTCGTTTATGCTTTTTTTTAAATTTGTAAGTGATGAATGACTAGGATAGCTGTTCACTCAACGCTTGAAAGCTCCAGGATTATATTTGTGTGGAAAAGCAGATCGTTCCACTATTTGGCGACACGGACCTAAAACGAGCTGTCGAACCTCTTAGTTCGGATTTTCGGCACGTCTACCACAAACGGGTGGAATTAGTGCGCCTGGTTATCATGTCGTTTTCGTAATTGACATTATTGCTAATGCCAGCAATAGCTAAGTCTTTTTTCCCTCAAATTATCTCCTTTATTCATATCTGTAATAAAATCATCTGTGGTATAAAAGTACTAAGCACGGTTGAATCGGGAAAAGCGTTTAAAGATATCATATCCTTGAGTTGGTGTGTTGACTGAGACTGTTGACTTGAGTTAGTGCTGGTTGCACACTAACTTACTCCTCAGCTAGCTACAGATGAAAAGGCTAGTTAGTAATAACCAGAACCCGGCTGCAAGAGTTTATGTGTTTTGGTTCTAGGGTATGAGTTACTTGTATTGCGTACTATAATCACTATTATATGTATATAGTATATAATATATACTATATATAATAGTGATTTAAGGTAATCCTGTGGGAACGTGTTCGGATTAGCGGGGATATCAGTTAAATACTACTGGGTTTACTGTAGTGTGCTGTGGGGATGTCAGAAAATCTGTTATTTTATATATCATAATTTAAACATAAAGCCACATTACTAATTATAATCGCAAGACAATACGAAAAATTTGACATTCATGTGTCGTTACAGCTAATTCATAACGATAATTATAAAAACATCCTATCAAAGTTTTTTCCTCGTACTTTTATAACCTGGACAATAAGTGAATAAGGCTACGAACAACCACAACACGCTGTCAATATGTTAAAAATCAAGATTGAAATATCCCTGATATGAAAGCTTTCTTAAACATCTTTATATACCCTCTTATATCGCCACAGATATGCATGAAAGAATTTAACAAAAGCCATACAACAAATAGCCTTTTAACTGTAACTGCGTTTCCTCTCATTTTGGCAACACATCACAAGGTCAAGCCGAATATTTGTCACGTTCTCTGGTCTCGCTCACTCTCATGAGGCTTTCTATTAGTGCGAGTGCGTGGGGTCACGGCTAGCGCTTGCCAAGCTTAACTTCCAATTTTCGCTTTTGGCCTATACCACGAGGTTTCTGTTACAAGGTCAAGAAGATTGGATTAATCCCAAAAAATATGGTTCTTTTTCGATTTGACGCAGTGCAGACTTTCTCTCCCTCGGATGCATAATTGATGTTTCGAGTTCAGCTGCAGTTGCATCATCTTTTTCAGGTGAAATATCGATAATTTGATTGCAACTAGAACGAATCTCACGATACGTTTAATAGAATTAATAGCCTATCAACACCTACGTATAAGAGCAAACTAGTGAGAAAAACCGAACACTTTCTAAAGCCCACAAATGGTGTTTTGTTTATATAACTGACCTTCTAACCTAGTAATCTATAGCAGCCGCATGTAGTGCGTGAATTGTTTCGATAATCACAAGTTCCCATCAGAAACGAGATTGTTTTAGTGTCATTTGCGACTTTATTTCCGAAAACAGAAAGTTGTTTATGGCTTGACAGCTCAAAACTAATTTGCTTCAGAATTATGTATGTAATAAACTATTATAAAGTTACCTAACACTTAAACATTTCATTCATAAACTTAGAGCCAGACGGTCATTCGCATTATTGTCTGTTTCAGTTTAAGTCATATTTCATAAGTTTAGCGAATAAAGTGGAGCTCTGCATGACTGGACAAAAATCTCCAGAATGTTGTAACAGGTAAAAAGCGGTTTCAGTCCACTTTAGATACCATCAGTGTTGTTGATGATGATCATGATCGGGATAAAGGCGGGATCATATCACTAATTACGTCACTTTCATTCAAACAACGGTAACCCATTTGTTCTACTAGAACGAACCTTAAAAAGACTCAGGTACCAAAATTCGTGTCCCTGAGTCTTTTTTATCATTTGTGGGACAACGGAAAATTATTATACCTACAGTTTGGATCACGAATAATATTATGAACTTTGAGAAATGTCATAAAACTGTCGGTGCTTCAGAAATTGCTCAGGTGGTCAGGTGTATAATGTAAAATGAAATAAGGACTCTCCTTCGCATTAGCGTACATTAGTGCGCATCCCATGTCTACTTTTATTAAGAAACCCTTTAAAGGTCACGAGATCCATTTGTTATTTTTGGATGGTTTAGGTTGACCCGTGTCTTGTCGCATCACATTTTGTAAATTATATCTTGTGGTACGTGAAAATACTATTATAATTCTATTTTATCGTGAGACAGTTCTGTCGCCATTTTTTTCCAACGAAGGCGCCTGGAATATGTAATGTAAGTCCTATATAAAGTTGGTTGTCGGTGTTAACCCAGTACAGTATGAGTGTTTATTGTAGCTAAGGGACATATAAATAGGAAAAAGCCCGGACTAGCAATATAGTTTAAAAGTGCTGTTCCAGGATATAAAATATATCCGAAAAATATTCCGGTAATGTAGTCATAACTCGTTAAAAGAACGAATTCTGGAAAGGCAGTATTTTTAATTAACAAAGTCCATTAAGAGGTGCTGTTGTTACCGATTTCAGTTTAATCCTATTACAAAGTTTTGTGAAAGGACAGAACTTTGAGAAGTTACCCCCGCTACCAATAAATCCAATGTTTTTGGTAAGAGCTGGCTTATCCTCTTTCGTATTAACCCCTGTTTGGCTCAGTCTGTGTAATTAAATTCCACAACTTGTTTATTTAATCTTTTTTTAACTTAAATCGAATATAAACCCTAAGAATAGTCGACTTTGTGATGACTTTATTTGCGAGAAGTATAGAAATAAATATGAGCGCCATGAAAATTGATCTGATTTTTTTTCTATAACTAAGAGGGTTTTGAACAAGAAATTGCCTATTTGTCGTTGGTTTGGCAACGCTTTAGTCACTTTAGTTGTAACTTTACTATTGGTAAAGTAACTTAATTATCGAGTCATGTTATCATTTAAAATTCCAGGTAAGAACCATCAAGAAACTCAGTAGGAATGCATACGACGCGTTAGCCTGGCCCACCGGCGGGTGAGGCGATTCGAAGGCCGTGTTGTCATATTTCTAACTGGAACGCCTACGTTCCTTGTTGTAATAGCAGCATCGGGAGGCCCCCACAAGGATTGTTATATTATAAACATTATACTGAATGTAAAGTATAGAAAAAAATTTATTTCTCTTATTTATTTCTCGGTATATGTATTTTATTATTATGTATTTTTCTTTCATTTTATGGTTTTTGCCATTACGTAAAAATGATCAAATGGAGTGCATTTACATCGATCATATCGGCCAAATTGTGATATGATCAGTGACATAATTCTTGTCTCGGCATGCCGTGCTAGGGCTGCTTTTTTGTTTACACAATCTTCTTTTTTTAAGAGTGTTCCTAAATTTGTATACTTTCAAAGTTAATTTAAGAAGCAAAAAGTTTTTGGCGTTCTGTTCTTTCGAGTTTAGATTTGTATTTTAGGGAGAATGCAATCCCACCGTCAGGTAAAAGGTGGCACAAATGACTGCAGTTCTGTTCTGTCTTACGAGTATGCAAACTAACGGGTTAAATGTGCAGCTAGACATGAACTTCAGTTGCAGAAGGCGGCGCTACCTTAGATGTCTTATGGGAGCTTTTTATTAGGTTCTTAGTTAAATAACTTATTTTGAGCTGAGTCTCTTTCTAACAGAATTGGAGGATGAAATACAACGATAAACGACATCATATACTCCCACTGGTCATACGCAGAGAAATTGCAGACATCTGTAATATTGTTAAAATTGTAAACGACAAAATCGACGTACCTGAGCTCCTGTCTATGGTTGGACTTGCGTGCACCCCAAACTGTACAGAAATCCTACCTTAATTCACGTCCCTACTGCTATTATCAACTATAGACAGATCTCATTCATCATTCGATCTTGCAATCTGGTGGAATTAAATGTCTTCGACATATTTCACTCTAGCATCCCAAGTGTTAGATTTTTTTGTTAAGAAAAAAAATTAGTAAATAAAATTGTAAACGCATAATATTTTATTAGTTTAAAATTTTATCATAAAATACGTCAAATTATAAATAAGCATTTATATATTGTGCTTGTAACTTGAGTGTTGTATCCTATTTGTCTATTTCTTATATGTATATGCATATATTTTTTTTCTATCCTTACTTTGTGACTGTTCAATATTATTCTGAATCATATCTGTGAAAACTTTATTTGGCTATCTTTGTATTTAAAAATGTATTTACTTTAATTCCTAGCTGTAAGTTTTCCTGTAATTTAAAAATAAATAATAAAGTCCGACTTTTTAGAATTCTCTGATACCTTTTTAAAATTACGTGATGTAAACCAAACAGCAGCACTCATGTTTATAAAGTACAGATTTCATACATGGTTTATAAAGTGTAGATTTTGCTGTGCGAATCTGTACTTTATCTTGATTACTTTACTGTACTTTTACTACTTCTAAATTTTAAATTGGCTTATCAAAGTCTATACTACAGAGCGCCTTAATTAACCATTCGACGTCTCTAAGTACAGTGTTAAGTCTAATTAATAATTTTCGATTAATAATGCTGTGTTGAAGAGACTTCGCTTTTATTAGCTGATAAGATTGAATATAGACATATCAACTAGATTTCTGACAAGAAACGTATAGGTTTGTTGTCAAATAAGTATCTACTAGCCATCAAATAGGTAACACAATATTGTAATGACATGATGATATATCTAAGAGAATATATCTTTAAGTATACAGTTCGAGGGATCATACCTTTAACTGACCCTTTTAGAGTGGACGTTATCTCAATTCAGATTCCTTTCATCTATCTAATAAAATCGATTTCGAACTTTAGAGACATTGACTTAAGGATGTGATTTGAAACTTGCATATCTTTAACAGTTTACAAATGACAAAATGTACGAAGCCCCGGTTGCAGAATCGTACATTAATCCTTAACTGAGGAAACATTAACTTTAATGTAAGTTGATCTTGGGGATAAGTTGAATACATGAGTCTTAATGCAGCATTTTCTTCAAACTTTTTTGCACGATTTTGAGATGTGAAGCGACAACAGTTGCCGTGGCATTATTTAACTTCAGCAGCGTCGTAAACAATCTCGTCTTATTATTGCGATCTATTTTTGAAGATCATTTGTAAGATTCATCATCAGAATCATAAATAAAAGCAATAAATGAATTTGAACCAGCTACGTAGGTACACCTTTTTAAATACTTATTATTTAAAATAAATACATTTAATGAGTATATCGTTCCATTGTGAAGCGAATTAACAATTTCTTAGTTATGTCTTCACAAACCTAATAAATAATATTTTCATGCTGTTAACAACATATTGTTTTTAAGCGCTGTATCGTATCAGAAATGAATTAGTTGTAAATGCTTTTCATCAATAGTCCCATAATTTCTCAGTAAGCCCAGCAAGTGTACAAATAACTAGTTTTATAGTATTACGAGCCCCAATGCAAAAGACTTCGTCTAGTGCCAAAGATTACAAGTGTCTAATATTCGAAATAAAATTTAGATAAATAAATTTAATAGTAGTGTATTGTATATAATAAGTGTAATAAGTGTATTTATTAAACTAATAAATAGTTTAATAAATACACAGTGGCTTAGAACACTTAATGAAGTTTATTTTCAATAAAAAAAAGTAACAAAATATTTCCCTGTTTAAATATAATATAATAAATTCATGGGGAACCATCCACGCAATAAACTTCGTCCATCGCATTCAACGGCGCAAAATGTTTCGTCTACCACTTAGTGGCGTCACCTTTAGCATCGATGACGGCCTCTATTCTTCGTGGCATCTTTGCTATTCTTCACATTGTTGTGTAGTTATTGAGTTCCAGACAGGTTTAATTTTTTCCTTTAGAATAGCTTTTAGACCTTGCTGGATACTTGTGCAGCATTTTCTTCATTTTCCACTATAGGGTCTCAATCGGTGACAAATATGGACTACTTGACGGCCACTCTATTGTAGGGATCTGATTCCGGTTGTCCTCGCAGTGTGACAGGAACCATCTTGTTGAAAGGGGTAGGCATTACGATGTTTTAATGTTGGAATCGAAGGCACGAGACTTGTTTCCAGGATATTTGTACTTACTGCATTAACAGTTCCTTCTATAAAATGTAGACGACCCTGACCTTGTGCTGCCCCATATCATTACCGATCCAGGAAACTTTTCTTTTTATTCAATCGGTATGGAATGCTTCACCTTTTATTCTGATAACTTTTTTCTGTACATCACCGATAGTCACCTCAAATTTAGATTCATCACTTCATATTATTTCACGCCACTGGTCTGTAGCGCAAGTTTCATGATATTTAGCGAATTTCAAAGTTTTCTTAGTTTGGAGAGGCGTGAGTAAAGGTTTCTGTTTAGCCGTATAAAATCCACAGCCCAACCGTTTTATGACAGTCTTGCAGGTATCGACGGATACATCTTTGTGAATCATCTATCTCCACTTCAATGTAAATTCTCCTGCGCGGGCACGACGATTCTTTTTAATGATTTTCTAAACTCTGATTTTCAGCTTCGTTTGTGATTTGCATTTGACTAGGTTTCTTCAAACATTCAACCGTGCCATTTTTCCTGTGATGTTCGATGATGGTCTGAACTGTATATCATGGTAGGGATAAGTTCTTGGCTTTTTGGTAAGCAGATTTGCTATTATTGTGGCTACAAATAATTATTATTCGTACTTCGTTGGCGATAGGTTGCCCGCGAGCCATTTTGCCAATAATGATAAAATTGCATGAAATTATGGTTTTTATATGTTTGGAAATGACAGTGACGCATCATGTAACAGATTATTTCTATTTTCAAATCGTATTTTACAAATTTTTCAATTAAAACAGGTAGAATTGATGTATCAACATGGACGAACTATTTCGAGTTAGTCGTAGCAAATTAAAGTGCCCATAAATACATATTTTAGTAATAGAAGTTTTCTTTAAAAGCGCCTGATTAACAACAATAAAACGGAGAATTTTACCCTATACTATTAATTTTTTCAAAGGACCGTTTTATGAAAATGTAGGTAAGTTGAAAACAGACAACCTTTGCAATATATGACTGGACGAACTGTTTTGCATAGGGGCTCGTAGACAGTAATACTCATATTTGATGTCACTCTACCGCTGTGTATGAAAATTCCAAATGTAATTGTACATTTTGGAGACTATTATTACTCTGCGAAATGTTCATTAATAAGAATCATATTGAAAAATGTAATGTTAAAATTTCTTGGAAATATTTCATGGTAGGTGGAAACATGGTATTTAAAGTCGGGGTCTGATATTTATCGGAAATGGAGAGTTTCGGATATTCGAGATATTTATTAGGGGATAAAAATCTTTGCTTTGCGCTTCTGAAAAGGGCCCTTGTTTTGCTTTGGGATTCTTTACAAAGAACGGGAAAGGGCCGAGTAGCGGCGATATTAAAAGCGTAGGTATCTGCGACACATGTTTACCGTGTTCCCTTCAAAGGACAAAGGGATGGGTTGGCCGTCTTTATAAATAAGTAGTTCGGCTCGGTACTGATGTCTAGGTTAGTTTAACGATTAAACACCATGCCTGAATTCGGTAGACAGCATTCGAGTATGTAAGGTATTTGAAAACACACGTATATTCATCTAAAAGATTTCAAAAAATTTAATGGTAGTAATTATGCAAAAAGATATAGATTAGAAATAACAGAAATACAGCAAAAAATTGTTTATAATTTTGTAAAAAATATTTTATACGTCAGGGACAATATAACATTTACTATGTACGTGATAACAAAACGCTGAATCTTTTTAGTGTTTAATAATGCGTATTCCAATACATTCTCAGATGTGATGTCACACAATGCAGTACCATTTTGTATGAAGCGTTTTCCGGGCCTTTGCAAATGTTTCCCGTACGTACCAATTTATCCTGTTAACTTTAAATTTTATACTTACTACATATCATACCAAACAGAAATTAAATTAATTTACCTTTCAGCTACCCAAAACATCTATTTAAATAAAGTACAATATCATTAAGTAAAAAGTGAAATGTCTAAAATACATATAGTTATAAAATAAAAATAGTTTCTTTAAACAAAATAGACTTTAAAATTATCGGCAAAGAAGAACTTGTACAAATGTAATACACGTCTCGCTAAAACTTTATTGTATTTACAAATCCCACGCAGCATATCTCTGTGAGCCAAATGTGTACACAACGCGACGTTCAACCCGTGTTATCCTCGAAAAATATATCAAAAAAGGTTACTCAAGGCCCTTTGAACATAAATTTTCAGTTTTCCTCCATCACTCGGGACAGTTTGTAAATACGTAATTTATAAAATACAAATTCCGAACATAGGCCGCGAACGAACGTGCCAACATGTAAGAAGAATAAATTGTGCAAGTATACGTTTAATTAGAGCGATTGTACGGTTTCCAAGTGCTGTTCCAATTGGATGTTTGTATAGAAGCTCTTGTTTTACTTAGCTTCAATCAGCCCAACAAATTTTACAGAGTTCGCTCTGAAATATCAATTGAAACGTTTGTTCTTAAATATTTAACAATCGCTTAGCAACCTGAGAATGTTTCAACTTGGTAAGTTAGAGGTATTCTTTCTGTGAAGTTCTCTGGAGTTTTTGTGCGGAATTTTCTGTGAATTCTTACTTTTTTTTGTGTAAAACTTCTTTTGTTAGAGTTTTTTGTAGTATTGGTGTGTAGGTGTTATTGTAAAATTTTATTTGTATAGTTTTATTTCTTATTCTGAAGCGATAAGTTTATAAACGTTTTTAGTACTCATTTACAACATCGAGTTATTAGAAAGTATTCTTACAATTGAAAAGCTTTACTTTCGTAAAAATCGTTTAGAAATGAATTACGTAGTTCACAGTCGCTTCACTTTAAACCTAACCTAGAACGTTTTCCTTTGCTTGAATTTTCCTTACATAGCTTACAGGAATGTACTACAGTCTGAATACAGGTTAAGTATCCTTCTGAAGCTTGCTCGGCGATGTCAGGCATGCAGTCCGCATGTCCGGTGTGAGGGACGGAGGAAGCGTAGTTCGGTAGATATGGTGACGAATTGTCGTTAGGTGTATGTTTCGTGAGTCAGTTGAACTCAGTACCTATGAGTTCAACTTTTTCACTTGCGGCATTGCTTTGATTTGGGCCATGATAAATGGAATATATTTTCTCCGATGTCTTTTCAATCAGTCTTCTCAATTGAATATGTTCTTAAAACTATTTGGAAAAAAATTAAGTAAATTTAGTTCGTATTTTCCAATAAAATGCTCGTGTAAAGGCAAATAGAATACTGAATTAATGGTTTTATTATCCCCAGACCACTCAGTGACTTATCCATTTTTCTTATACAGGATTCCTAGAGATGCTGCGTCTAATGGAAAATCCATTTATGACAGCCAGGGCACTTCGCTTCGTTGGCACTACGCTTATCCTCCCTCCTTTTGTATGAAAATTACGAGTACAGGGAGAAAGTCAATATATTGCTTAGACCGTCCCCTTGTCATTGGATTCGCAATATAAATAAATTCAGCCTTAGTCAACATCACAAACAGAGACTTACGCACGAGTTATGCTACGTACCGGCTCGCAACCCATGAGCCAGAAGAGCGTTCGAAATCGCGAACTTGTTAAATTGGAATATTTATTCCGATCAAACCTCTTTGACTGTAGTTTTGGCAAACTCGATTTTTGCACTCCTCGATTCCAACGGACTTTGTGATTTGAAAAGGCCGTTGGATTCGAACTGCAAAGTAAAGTGTGTCTTTGTCAGCAGACCGGTGGCTCGGCTCAGTGAATGTTGTAATCCTGTGAAAGTAATTTCGAATGCTAGTCGTTGAGTTCCGCTCAGGAGTTGCCCACAAACGACTGATGTTCAGGAAGCAAACGGAGCGGCGATTCAAATACGATTTCCTGTAAAAATTAAATTAGGCGTCTTTTAAAATGGCTTTAAAACCGATAGCTGATCATAGTAGTTCTTGCGTCTATTATGTTTTATTCACTTTTGAAAAAGTCGCGGTTTTCACCCGATCACGTCTGAAGTATCAACCTCACTTCCCGAGAGAGCTAATAAGCATTCAGGCGATTATCATGGAATTGCCAACGAACGGGCTCCATCGTATTGATTTTATTCAGTTAATACAGGTAAATTCCCTTCAAAACGCCCATCAATAGGGTTCAAAGGAGATATCAGAATACCTTTGTGCGGTCCGCCTCGGTTAATGAAGAGCTTTATCTAAGTATCAACTTCTATCGATAGATATCTCCCTATAGAACCTGCTTTGGCTTCTGCTCTTGAGATACAATCTCCTCGACATATAAAGTAGACGTGAAGAGCTTTAAGTGTCAATAAAGTTGATTAGTTTGCTGTGGACTAGCACTAGTTACTGGACGTAAATTAATGATAATATATTTTATTACATGTGTTTAATTACGTCATTTGTATCGAACGTGCTGATTCATATTATATCTGATTAGAGGAATTTTGTTTTAGCGCCGTTATACTGTGGTTTAAGTAACGGTTGTTTATTTATAATTTTATTAAGATATTTCTGGTTTTCCTTATGTTACTACTTCATACTCACTTGCCATAAAGATAAGAACAAAATTATTTACCAATATAAAATGATTCTTTAAATCCTAAAATGAAGTATATTTGAATTGTTTAACTACGACCAATAAAGAAGCAACACTAACTGAACTACATTATTGCCAGCGCTTCTTTGCGACTCTCGTCAAGTTACTAAGTACGTTCAAGTTTTCTTTTGACCGCGAAGCTTTAGTTAAAAGTTGAATAGTGTACCGACACCCTGTGTTCTTTGACCTTTGTTGCGGCTACCCTTATTAAACTTTGAGATTAAATATTGTATTATCCATAAAAGCTTTGATATTTTCTGCGCTTAATTTTTTCATCCCAACGCTTTTTTTTAGATTACAGGCTTTTAACCTTTTGATATTGCTTTAAATGGAGCTTTCATTTAGGGTCGATTTCATTATTTAGGGTTAAATTAAATTAAATCGTGGTATTCATTTCAATTATTCCTGGATGCCGTTGTCAAGAACCGCTTGAATTCCTTAAATGGTTGCAATAAAATAACTCAACTGGCAACGCATTGACTAAAAATTGGCGAAAAATTTGGCTCTTTTGAAATACTTTGTAACAATGGTGGTAGATTGTAACATAGTTTGATTGGCGGGACGAAATCATCAAACTTTCCCATTGAAATTTGCTTCGGCGTTAAACTCCTGCTACACAGCTTGTATACGTGAATTTGAATTTTAAAAATTCCTAAAATTGAATTAGGATCCTAAACGAACCTTATGCGGGATGTTTCTTACAGAAATCAATTTAATTTATACAGCTACGGACTGTAAGACAGTCGAAACAAGTCCTTTATATTGACTTCATGAAAAACCAGAACGGCGCCTCCAGCCAGTCAGCGTCACGTCCTCACCCGCTGACGTGGGCGCGAACAAATGGCGCGAAAAATTATACACTTTGAATTCAGTTCGAGCGCCGCGCCTCGCTCTTTGTAGCTGGAATTTGTCTGTATGAAATACTTGTGGAGTTTATTGTTACTTTGTGTTGGTCGTTCTTTTGATATTTTTGATAACCTATTAGGAAAAATAATGTAAACGATTGGCTGGGGCTAATATTTTTTCTTTAAGCGGTCTAGTTACGTAAACACCTCTCATGAAAGGTAGTTTAAACGTTTGTTTCACTAAAGCAGTAACCAGTAAGGGGTTATACCCACCCCTTATTAGTGTACTTAGTGTTTGTATAACGTTTATACCGGCCAGAACCGACTACTACACATATTCGGCAAGCGCCGATCGGGCAGTCCATTCGGGCTCTATAAAGGTTGGCTCATTTGGTTCCTCTCGCCAAAACTTAAACGGCATTGGCCGGGCGGCATTTTGCACACATCGACACTTTTTATGCCGGCCCGAATGTGCGGGTAACGCAACTACTTACGAAAATGAAGAAAATTTGTAAATTATAAAACGTGACGTGTTAATATTTCCATTTTATCAATGAAGCCACTTTAAGTATTATATCAAGCTTTGTTCCCGTAAGCTAACAGGGAACGAAGGATTTGCACCAAGCGCTGATCCCGCTCGCCGGCAAAATCTACGAGATTTAAAATTTCTCCGTACCTATCTTCTGGTAAAACCATTCTGAATAAAGATTATTAAAGTTCCCGGAGTTCGGACAGATTTAACTTAATACATTTTTACACGCATATCTTCTTGGGACAGTTTTATGATAAGAAAAGTGTTTTGTTAATTTCCTAGAACTGGTGTCTCTTTTGTCAAACTGAGATTAAACATGGAAAATATTTTCCAATCTTCTAACTAAATTTAAAATACGCCTGTACAAAATGTGTATTAGTAGGGCTGTTATTTTATGTTAGTTATATATGTGTTTAGGATCTCAAGTTTCGAGTTTTACCTCAGAAAGATCAACAGAATAACAATAATTTGACCGAAACCGTCGTTCGCAATAAGTTATATTAGTTTCGAGGTGTGTTTGAGGGTTATAATTTTTTCCGGGTTTCAGTGTGTGTTTTTTTAAAAGAAAAGGTACCCATATTAAATTTTTCTTAAAATTTTCTATATTTCAATAGTTATTATAATTATTGCTGTGTTTAAAAATTACAAATAGAATTAACTTATCTAGTTTTTTCTCATCAATATGAGTATAGAATATTAAAGTTATTATTGTATGTTACTTTAAACAATAAAAAGAAGTAAATTTCCCTTTAATCTAAGAATACAAACCGATTTAAGTTTGAACTTTACCAATTTAAGTTTAAGCTGCACAGAAAATATCGATAGCAATTCGTAATTCAAGTAAACAAAGTCAGAGGTTATTTATGTGCTCCCGAATACTACCAATTTCCCATTAGTGGGTAAGTGGGCTCATGTTTCCGATCAACCAGAGCTCCGGAGTCGGCCTGTCTTTCAGTTCAAGGTACCCATTTGCAATAAATATTCCGTTTAATTTGATACACGTCAAAGGAGAAGATTTTTATTTTCAACAGATCTGAGATATTGCTGGTTCTCAGCGTTAATATTACAGTTAGTTAGTTTGATGCTTTCGTGGAAAAATGCTGCATTTTAATTATCAATGGAGAAATATTATGGAGAAGTTAATTGCAGTTATATTTCAGGCGAACAATGTAATAGAAAATATTCCAAATTCGAATTCACACACATACGAGCTACGAACATTTAATATGCTGACGGCCTTGGTATTCACATGAGTGTACTTGGCCATAGTAATTTCTACCATAAGTTAATAAATTATGAAGACCAGAAATCAACCTTTTGTGATGAACACCACAGCGTTAATGAAGCATAAACCTCTTAATTATTCCCTTTATTAAAAAAAAATTAATTACTATCAAGCAGATTATCTATAGTAGAGCCATTAGAAAATAACATAGATCATGTAAGTTTTGAAATGAGCTGCAATAACATGCAAGCCCATAATGTAAGTACGGCGTTGCAATTTAATTTAACGGCTAATTCTAAACTGACTGCGTTGCTAAATGCGTTCTGGGTGCTCTGAATCAGGATTTCTATTAGGTCTTCTATATTGCTCATTATGGGAGGAAATTGTTGATAAAGTTATACTAATTTAGCCTGACTTTAATCTTGAGACCTTAATTGGAGGAAAATAGTTATGTGTTCGGGTTTCTTTGACTAGGTAGACTAGATTTTACGCGTCTATTGTGTTGTTTACGAACGTTTTTGGGGTTCCTATAGGGATGTTAGTTAAGTGTTTGTAAATCAAGGTATATCTCGACCCCGCTAAAAGGCAACAAATTCGCTGAACCATAGAGGTTCGACCGTTCGAAAACATATCGCAAAAAGCATGAATGCGGGCGCACCCAACAATTTCTTAAATCGTAGCTTATGCGTAGACTCCTGAGCGTAAGACTTCTGTAAGCCGCAAATGATGAGTGCTCTCCAGTCTCCATTTATCTAGGCCGGCATTAATCCTCAGTCAGGCGGCAAAATCGAATATAGATATATACAGGGCGTCCCACAGCTATGCCACATGGAGGGCAAGTAAGTACCTTGAATATTGTAGATGGAACATTTTACTGAAAGAAGACATTATTTTAATTTAAAAAACAATTTAAACTGCATTCATAGATTTTAAATAATTACATGGTTGAACCGGGAATCGAACCCGCTACACGAGAAAAAAAAACTATTAAACTTTGTGCGGATTATGCCTTTGAATATGCATTACTCTATAATGCAAAAAAATGCGAGTTCATGGTGTTCGGTGCTGGTAAAAAGGTGCCATCAAATGTTCCAGCCCTCGTGCTGAATAATGTAACGCTGAAGCGCTGCTTCAAATTTACATGTTTAGGACATGTAATTAATCCGAACCTAAAGGATGATGATGACATTGAGAGGGCACGTCTGGCTCTAGCGATAAGAACTAACATGTTGGCTAGAAGGTTCGCACGTTGTAGTATGCAAGCAAACTAACATTGTTCCGTGCATATTGTCAATGTCTCTACATGTGCAGCCTTTGGCTTTATTACACAAAAAGGTGTTTCACGGCCCTACGTGTCCAGTACATAAACAGTCTAAGGATGCTGCTTGGACTCCCGAAGTACTGTAGTTGTGACGACCACCCCCCATCTCGACATCATCATATAATGTAATATAAGGGAATGTCATAAATATAAATTTGAAATAAATACATAAACATAATATAAAACCTAGCATATAACTGTCAAACTTTATTCTAATACTTTTTATCCAGAATATATATAAAACCTTCAACTAATAGAATGAGCAATTATTATTGGCAGGATATAAACTATAATCAATAAAAATACAATATTAATTTGGCGTGATCGTCTAAGGTTGGGTAGGACTCTACGTTGTGTTGTATAGTAACCAAGTTCTTTTCCGAGGTATGTGACAAAGATAAGAAATAAAGAAGGTACCTAAGAATAAAAGTAAATGCTTTTGTAATAAAAATATATAATAAATATAATATAATATAATAAGTACATATAATATATAATAAAAGATATATAAGGTAATAAAGGACAGTTTAAATAGGTTTGATGAATTAAAATATATTGGGAATTTATAAAAAATGGGGTGTGAGTAGGGCCCCTAACCTCGCCCTATTCATGTGAGAGACATCCTTTCATTTTTTGATTTTCTCTCTCCAGGATTCACCAATCCAACACCCGAGTGTTAGTAATGCATAATAATACATTGTAAGAAGATAGATTTATAAGATTAGTAGAAGACGGCATATGGTGAGATTGTGAGAATAAATAAAACTAACAATAACTTCCACAATCCTGAATAAAGTTAATTATCTCACAAAACCCAAATTTGTAGATATTTTATTTTAAACTGAGTAGTGTGGTCTCCAAATTGGATTATTTTGCATAGATCTCATTAATTACACAGAAGGGTAATTGATATATCCATTTCATGTTAATTGTTATTTATTCAGCCAAGAATTTTCAAATCCCAATTCATAATTCATTCCATGACATTTGTTAATTATTCAGCCAAGAAGTTCCAGAACCAACTTTCTCACTGAGTCTGATGCACCGGAGTGTCATCCTGTCGTAACACCAGAAGCTCAGATCATTGAAATTGATTACAAGAAACTTCAACCACTGTTTGGTCTTATGCCAGATAACAAGTCACAAAATGAACATAAATTTAGGAAAGAAATAAGAATTTTTAATATTTGTCAATTATTCAGCCAAGAATTTCCAAATCCAATCTCCCTCTGAGTCTGGTGAGCCGGAACTCGTCCTGGTCGCATCAACAGATAGTCAGAACAATGAGAATGAAAATAGAAACTCTAACGACTGTTTAATATTACGTTCGTTAATAATTCATGAAATAAATATATGAATGAAGAAGAGAAATAAATAGATTTATAATTCATTCTATGACATTTGTTAATTATACAGCCAAGAAGCGCCAGAACCAACTTTCTCACTGAGTCTGATGTACCGGAGTGTCATCCTGTCGTAACACCAGAAGCTCAGATCATTGAAATTGATTACAAGAAACTTCAACCACTGTTTGGTCTTATGCCAGTTAACAAGTCACAAAATGAACATAAATGAAAGAAGGAATTTGTCGAATTGTTTGAATTTGTCAATTATTTAGTCAAGAAGTTCCAGAACCAACTTTCTCACTGAGGCTGATGCACCGGAATGTCATCCTGTCGTAACACCAGAAACCCAGATTATTGAAAATGGTTACAAGAGACTTCACGACAGTGGTTGTGAGCCAATTGACATACCTAACCAAAGATAAAGAAAGAAAATAAAGAGATAGATATCCTAACTTATCACCTCTGCAAACTTCACCAAGTTTGAGATTATCACACTCAGTGTACAAATGTATGTTAGATTAATTATTTTGATTCAATCAAATAACCTTTTAGAATATCTCACCATTGCGATCCATTAATACATTATATTTAGGCAAATATAAAGCACAACACAAATGACAGCATTTTTAGTGTGTATGTATTGTGTTCTGTGTATGTGTGGTTAATTACTTTTAATATAAATAAAATCAAAATATGAAATGTAAGTATATAAAGATATATATATATATATACATATATATATAAATAAATATATATAATAATAAATATATAAAGAATAAAATACATAAAATTTTAATATATAAATCAAAACCAAATTTAAATAAATATAATCTAAAAGTTAATCTCCCTATTAAGTTACCCTACCAATTTAAATAAAATAAACACTCACTAAAATAAGATTCACCACCAAACTCAATAATCTAAACTAATATGTAGATAATCTAAGATAAATTCGAAAATTAAACTTTTGTCTACGAATTGGCAGAACTTTCCTAAAATCTAAATTCCCTATTAATTTATCCTACAATATAAATAAAATAAACACTCACCCAAAAACAGGACCCACCTTCAAACACAACACTGTATTCTACTTTAAATTAAAACTTTGACTATGTACAAACTGGCAGAACTTTTGGATTACTTTCCCTTCCCGACAAATCAAAAGATCGAATGTTCCCGAACCCGAAGCTGAAAATCCAGTGTCCCACTCTGCGGCCTACTGCCCTATTTATACCCAAACGAAAGAATGCTTTTCTCACGGTGCACCACACGCACACAACGCACTTGCGACTATATACCCTATTACTAGCATTAGGTTTCAAATGATATTTCGAAGCAAAGTATAATAAACTGTTATAAAAGAATGAACCTTTGTGTTATAATCAATGTGTAGACGCGAAAGCTTCCCTTACTTATTTTTCCTATAAATAATTACTACTAAAAAGATCGTATTTAACAAAGGGAGAGAAACTCTACAGAATAAACATACATATACAAATACAAAAACAACTATGACCCAAGAACAAACACCTGCGTTCATCACACAAATGCACGCCCCCACCAGGACTCGAACCCGGGAACCCCGGCGCAAGAGGCAAGGACACTCACCACTACATCACTCGTTCGTCGTAATTTTAATCAATAAAATGTGTTAACGCCAGCTAACTGGCTGCTAACCACGTAGGTGTCCACCTAACGTTATTCATAGACATTGTTTGGGTGCTACAACTTTGCTATCTTTATTTTACAGGCGTATGATTCATTGAATTATTTGCATTGTATACCTACCTACTTATTCTATCTCTGGTCGTCATTTAAACCACATCATTGTGAAACAATATTGTTATACAATTAAAATCAAGTCTGCAAAAAGTCAGAGTTTCATTTAGAGGCTCCATAGTCCAGTAAAGGAACAAAATATATTAAGATCGCTTCCTTTTCGTTAACTAATTTTTACTTCTTTTATAAATCTACAATTACGTCTATCATTATTAGCATTTTTATAGTAACTTTTGAAAATTAATATTGCCAAATCCTAATAGTAGGTATATTGAGATTATATTCCCATTTTAAATACACAGTTCGAGTTTGTACCGTCACAATCGCCCCCTAAATTATTACGAAATTCACTGGAGTAATAATTTACAATAGAAAAGAACAAATGGAAGTATTTATACGTATATCAAATTTAAATGGTACCTTTAAACTTACAAGATAAATATTATTCTTTTAATTTTTAGTAAAAAGACCAATTAAATCCCTCCCCTTTTTTCGGAAATGACCACCCAATACCCCTCCAGATATATCTATGTGATCTATGATCAAACTTGAAAAACCCAATCAAAATTAGTACAATATATGTATTATGTATGTGATTATTAAGTAAAATGTTAATGAAAGTGATAAGACTACGAAATAATAAATCTAACTTTTATAAAGTTAATCATGTAACTAAAAAAAAGGTACCTGAGTCACCTACCCATTCCTTCTATGCATAATATAAACCTATAAAAATAGCAATACATTTTTTTTCCATATTTATTGATATAAAATGACGTTACGAAATTTAGAAAAATATTAATATATAAAATTATATGCAGTACTTGATATCCATGTTCCTATTATATTTCCCCAGTTCAATTAAACTCTATTAGTTCAAAAGAAAAATTTATTTCTTATAATTTATAATAATAATAATTAAAATATATAAAATAATGATAATTATATAAATAATAAAATATAAATAATAATATTTTATTTATCCTAAGGTTTTAAATTTTCATTTGATAATCCAATCCCAAATTCAAACCATAATTAAATTTGACACAAAATTCTAATCTAACACTTCACGTTTTTTTTTTTTTGTTTAAGTCAGATATTGAAGATTTATTTCTTTTAACTTCCATTTAATGAATTTCGGGACAAAACACTGTCCATCTTAATTCGGCACCTCTTAATGCCCTTCTCCTGAACTATCTGGTTGTAAATATAATGATTTTGTATAATCTGGATGATGTAACGTTATTGTATTTAAAAACGTGACTTTAATTGTTCACGTATCTGGAGCTCTTTGTGTCCAAAACCAAACTTGATCTTTTCTAATCAATTGGCAAAGTGATTGAATAGACTGATTATAATCTGGGATAAATCTTAATAGTTACATAATCCTAAAAATGCTCTTAAATGTTTTGCTTTCTTAGGAATGGGGAAATTTCTAATGGCCTCTAGTTTTTCAGGATCTGTCTTAATTCCTTCCACAGAAACAATATAAAATAAATAAATAATTAATCCTCAGACAACCAAACCAACTGCATGTCTGTGGGCCCATGCCACGGGCCACCACACAGCGAACGGTGGGGAAACGCAGAACAAACATACACACAAAATCTCATCAACCATGACCAGTGAACAACCACCCATACTCAACACACAAACCAACGCCCCATCCAGGAATCGAACCCGGGACTCCCGGCGCACGAGGCAGGATCACCAACCACTACGCCACTCGGTCGCCTCAGTATATGACCTAATAATTTTACTTCATAACAAATAAAACTATTTAAAAAAATACACTGATTAATTTTATCGACTCCCACGCGAAATTGTTAAATGAAGTTTAAATTAATAACACTATCATTCACTATTCAGACAACTACCCATAACCTCACTGAATACCTAAAATGGATTGATAATTTGATAGACACGAAACAAAGTATTTGTCTGTAAAAGGTTTATATTAACTCCAACACTACAAAAATGATAATCTTTGTAGATACTATTATAAACACCGAAATAACATTCCACCTAAAATATTTAAAAAAAAACAACCAATCAACTAAGTAGGTAAATAGAATTCTTTCAATCGTTTAAATTGCGATTAATATGTA
Organism: Marasmarcha lunaedactyla; assembly: GCA_923062675.1. Taxonomy (NCBI): domain Eukaryota; kingdom Metazoa; phylum Arthropoda; class Insecta; order Lepidoptera; family Pterophoridae; genus Marasmarcha; species Marasmarcha lunaedactyla. Next base: position 8,704,434 of record OV281344.1, read on the forward strand.
AGTAAGACTTTGTAATGTAACTACCCTGACTTTCCGATACCATTATTTTCAAAAGATTAAAATCAATACATCAGAAGATCTAAAATTTCTATATTAGGCAATTTGTCTAAACAAAATTCATCTCCTAAATTCTTTGAAAACCTCAACAATCTTTCTAATTTTTATAAAACAGACGCATAATTATATAATTCTCAATCAATTTATTTTTTAACTTGATTGACTGACTGACTGCCAAACTAAATCATATTTGATTCTGTTGAAATTATTGTCATTTTGAAAATAATAAAACCACAACTGTACCGACTATAAACAAATGTGAGAAAGCTATATTTTAACTAACAATACAACCAGTCATAGAAACAATGATGATTATGACTCAACACATAAAATCATTTCGTTTTAGTTTACTGTCAACTGTCAGATGTCACCGCAAGTAATTAAAAAGGTAAACAAACGCACGCTCGTTCTAATATAAATAACTGTAACTAAATGCCGTAACTCTTAACATTATTTATTTAAATACGTTTTCAAGTGGATCTTTTTACACGTTAAACTAACAAACACTCGTTCTAAATAACTGATAAGATTAGTTATTTGAATACGTTAACAAGTGGGTTTCTCACACGTTAACAAACACGTATTGTTCTTTGTTTTTAGTAACCTAATGCTGTAACATTTAAAATTCTCCACTTAAACATGTTTAACACTAATGAAAAATATCCACTTAAGTGGTCAAATGAGAAGAAAGCTCTATTATTCGGCCTATGAATTACGTGTGAGTTGAAACACTTCATTTTGAAGTAAGTGAGTGGTTTATACAATGTTTTTGTCTAACATTGTTCTTAGGTAACTTTTTATGATCCAGCTATTTGACACCTACGCAACTCATGATATGTAAAACATTTTAGTAATTTCTTTATAAAACTATAAACAAACAAATTACAAGATATGTATTCACTATGTTACCATTTAGAGATTACTAATATGAATCATAATAAGATCCTATTTTGTTTAACTTAAAACTGCCTATTTAGACCTCCCGTGAAACAAAATAATATAACAGTTATTATAAAATATTCAATTCTGTAGTTATTTTAATATTCAACTAATAACGTACCTAACAAAAACAATAGCTTTCCTAAATAAGTAATTAAAAAAAACTAAAACACCCTACATTCACCTGATTTGTAGCTTACCTAAATCTAATTAAATCAAATAAACAAACCTGTAAAACATCTCAGAATTCTAAAATAACCTATCAACGAAGGCGTAAAAATTAACCTACAATAAGATCAGTAAATTAATTGATCTAACAGAATATATAGAACAGTGTTATGTAACCCAAAAAGAAAATTTGATATTATGTTAAACAGTACATTTGAATATAGTTGGATTATAAAACTACTATCTATTACCCTTTTAACCTTTAGCCATAATACCTAAAAGTATTAAATCAAAACCATTCTACAACCAAACCGAAAAATAAAGTAAATGCTGAAAAGAACACAAAAAATGGAAAATAAATAATAAATAAAAAGTCCTGAAAATAACACTCATAACAAATTGTAAAATGAAAAACAAAAAATAATAGAAAACAAACATATAATCATAATACAATCAAAATTGCATAAGAATTAAATAAGAAAATAAACAAAACCTTACCTTTTCGCCTTGAATATTTCAGTTATTATTGATAATAACAACACAAATAGCTAAAAATAAAGACAGTAAAGCAAATATTTAAATCTATACATGAAATATCTACTTAAATTTTCTGAAAACTTACAATTAAAGTTACAATAATATGTGAATTATTAAGAGAAAAATATACCAATATCTTCAAAATATTATCTAAGTTTTACCTAGAATACCACTTTGCTTACTAATTCACCACTTGTACCTTTCAGCTAAATACTGTTAAAGGAACAGGAAAAATACCATCCAAAGGACATACTAACTAATATATATAAAGATATACTCAAAAAATAAACTGTTAAATGTTTGAATCCAAAATATATGACAGAAATAACTAAAATACATAAACTATAGTGTGGTGGTGTAATGTGTGAATGTTTTGAAATAAATATAAATGTCAAAATATATATAATGCACAAATAAAGTTTAAATATATTTTAAACATTAAAATAGTCGCCCCCACTTATTTCAAACCTTTGTCACATTTTCAAACCTCGACCTAGGTCACAAGCAACAAATTGTGGCCTTGAAGCCACTGGAATTTAAATACATTTTAAGCAAATATTATGCCAATAATACTCATTCTACGAATATAATAATATACTTAGTTAATACTAAGGTATATACTATACTAAACCACAGTAATATATAACTAATTTTACTAATGATCTACCTCCTTTTTACTTATCCTGGTCACGGCACCAAATTGTGACGACCACCCCCCATCTCGACATCATCATATAATGTAATATAAGGGAATGTCATAAATATAAATTTGAAATAAATACATAAACATAATATAAAACCTAGCATATAACTGTCAAACTTTATTCTAATACTTTTTATCCAGAATATATATAAAACCTTCAACTAATAGAATGAGCAATTATTATTGGCAGGATATAAACTATAATCAATAAAAATACAATATTAATTTGGCGTGATCGTCTAAGGTTGGGTAGGACTCTACGTTGTGTTGTATAGTAACCAAGTTCTTTTCCGAGGTATGTGACAAAGATAAGAAATAAAGAAGGTACCTAAGAATAAAAGTAAATGCTTTTGTAATAAAAATATATAATAAATATAATATAATATAATAAGTACATATAATATATAATAAAAGATATATAAGGTAATAAAGGACAGTTTAAATAGGTTTGATGAATTAAAATATATTGGGAATTTATAAAAAATGGGGTGTGAGTAGGGCCCCTAACCTCGCCCTATTCATGTGAGAGACATCCTTTCATTTTTTGATTTTCTCTCTCCAGGATTCACCAATCCAACACCCGAGTGTTAGTAATGCATAATAATACATTGTAAGAAGATAGATTTATAAGATTAGTAGAAGACGGCATATGGTGAGATTGTGAGAATAAATAAAACTAACAATAACTTCCACAATCCTGAATAAAGTTAATTATCTCACAAAACCCAAATTTGTAGATATTTTATTTTAAACTGAGTAGTGTGGTCTCCAAATTGGATTATTTTGCATAGATCTCATTAATTACACAGAAGGGTAATTGATATATCCATTTCATGTTAATTGTTATTTATTCAGCCAAGAATTTTCAAATCCCAATTCATAATTCATTCCATGACATTTGTTAATTATTCAGCCAAGAAGTTCCAGAACCAACTTTCTCACTGAGTCTGATGCACCGGAGTGTCATCCTGTCGTAACACCAGAAGCTCAGATCATTGAAATTGATTACAAGAAACTTCAACCACTGTTTGGTCTTATGCCAGATAACAAGTCACAAAATGAACATAAATTTAGGAAAGAAATAAGAATTTTTAATATTTGTCAATTATTCAGCCAAGAATTTCCAAATCCAATCTCCCTCTGAGTCTGGTGAGCCGGAACTCGTCCTGGTCGCATCAACAGATAGTCAGAACAATGAGAATGAAAATAGAAACTCTAACGACTGTTTAATATTACGTTCGTTAATAATTCATGAAATAAATATATGAATGAAGAAGAGAAATAAATAGATTTATAATTCATTCTATGACATTTGTTAATTATACAGCCAAGAAGCGCCAGAACCAACTTTCTCACTGAGTCTGATGTACCGGAGTGTCATCCTGTCGTAACACCAGAAGCTCAGATCATTGAAATTGATTACAAGAAACTTCAACCACTGTTTGGTCTTATGCCAGTTAACAAGTCACAAAATGAACATAAATGAAAGAAGGAATTTGTCGAATTGTTTGAATTTGTCAATTATTTAGTCAAGAAGTTCCAGAACCAACTTTCTCACTGAGGCTGATGCACCGGAATGTCATCCTGTCGTAACACCAGAAACCCAGATTATTGAAAATGGTTACAAGAGACTTCACGACAGTGGTTGTGAGCCAATTGACATACCTAACCAAAGATAAAGAAAGAAAATAAAGAGATAGATATCCTAACTTATCACCTCTGCAAACTTCACCAAGTTTGAGATTATCACACTCAGTGTACAAATGTATGTTAGATTAATTATTTTGATTCAATCAAATAACCTTTTAGAATATCTCACCATTGCGATCCATTAATACATTATATTTAGGCAAATATAAAGCACAACACAAATGACAGCATTTTTAGTGTGTATGTATTGTGTTCTGTGTATGTGTGGTTAATTACTTTTAATATAAATAAAATCAAAATATGAAATGTAAGTATATAAAGATATATATATATATATATACATATATATATAAATAAATATATATAATAATAAATATATAAAGAATAAAATACATAAAATTTTAATATATAAATCAAAACCAAATTTAAATAAATATAATCTAAAAGTTAATCTCCCTATTAAGTTACCCTACCAATTTAAATAAAATAAACACTCACTAAAATAAGATTCACCACCAAACTCAATAATCTAAACTAATATGTAGATAATCTAAGATAAATTCGAAAATTAAACTTTTGTCTACGAATTGGCAGAACTTTCCTAAAATCTAAATTCCCTATTAATTTATCCTACAATATAAATAAAATAAACACTCACCCAAAAACAGGACCCACCTTCAAACACAACACTGTATTCTACTTTAAATTAAAACTTTGACTATGTACAAACTGGCAGAACTTTTGGATTACTTTCCCTTCCCGACAAATCAAAAGATCGAATGTTCCCGAACCCGAAGCTGAAAATCCAGTGTCCCACTCTGCGGCCTACTGCCCTATTTATACCCAAACGAAAGAATGCTTTTCTCACGGTGCACCACACGCACACAACGCACTTGCGACTATATACCCTATTACTAGCATTAGGTTTCAAATGATATTTCGAAGCAAAGTATAATAAACTGTTATAAAAGAATGAACCTTTGTGTTATAATCAATGTGTAGACGCGAAAGCTTCCCTTACTTATTTTTCCTATAAATAATTACTACTAAAAAGATCGTATTTAACAAAGGGAGAGAAACTCTACAGAATAAACATACATATACAAATACAAAAACAACTATGACCCAAGAACAAACACCTGCGTTCATCACACAAATGCACGCCCCCACCAGGACTCGAACCCGGGAACCCCGGCGCAAGAGGCAAGGACACTCACCACTACATCACTCGTTCGTCGTAATTTTAATCAATAAAATGTGTTAACGCCAGCTAACTGGCTGCTAACCACGTAGGTGTCCACCTAACGTTATTCATAGACATTGTTTGGGTGCTACAACTTTGCTATCTTTATTTTACAGGCGTATGATTCATTGAATTATTTGCATTGTATACCTACCTACTTATTCTATCTCTGGTCGTCATTTAAACCACATCATTGTGAAACAATATTGTTATACAATTAAAATCAAGTCTGCAAAAAGTCAGAGTTTCATTTAGAGGCTCCATAGTCCAGTAAAGGAACAAAATATATTAAGATCGCTTCCTTTTCGTTAACTAATTTTTACTTCTTTTATAAATCTACAATTACGTCTATCATTATTAGCATTTTTATAGTAACTTTTGAAAATTAATATTGCCAAATCCTAATAGTAGGTATATTGAGATTATATTCCCATTTTAAATACACAGTTCGAGTTTGTACCGTCACATAGTGCGTCAGGCATGTTTGCGGAGACACGAGTGGATGATTTCTTTGTAATCATTAGAAAAAGATCAGCCTCTCTGATGCGCCGTACCTCTGGGAGCTCAAACAGCATCCTTAATACTTTAGCAGAGAAGGTGGATAATCCAATCCTAAGACATTGGAACAAAATCCACACAAATGTCAATAACAAATAGCGACATTAACTAATAGTACATACTAACATAGTTATTAAGTCATTAAATACTAACACTTTTTGTTGTATTTTTTTTTATTCTGTCCTCACCTTTTTATATCTATCATTGTGTCTGAAAATAAATTATTATTATTATATTATATATAAATAAGTATTAGGGAAAAATGCCGCATAGCTTCTGCTGTTTTTGGGGTTTGACGATCAATATTAGCCCAAATGTCATCCGATCGACTCTTGTCGTTCAACAAATACTGCTCAAACGAATGTGCTGGCCGGAATAAGTTGGTAGAGCCACTAAAGTGAACTATAAAAAGTATAATAATAATAATAACTAGTCAAGTAGGTGGCAGATTCAAAAATACAAGTTAAGGCAAACAAAACACAGTTCGTCGGTAAACTGAACACAGTCCATTCGAGCGTAAATCCTACTCTCCGACGAACTGAGACACCTACTCGAACTAAGCCGGTTTTTGTGCACTATTTATTAGCACAGTTATTACTCATTTTTACGAGCCACTTCCTTTCTCAGTTTTACCGCTATTTCTTAAATGATTTTTTATTACAAAGAATACCCATATTTAGCAATGAAAGTGGTATCTATTAAAGCCATGGCTAGCTCTAGGTCAGTTTCTTTATCGTCACACACCCATTTGACACGAGTTTGTATATTATTATGAACCAGTCGTGTGGAATGTGGTTTTTAAAACTGATCTAATTCTATTGTACCGTGGGGAACTTGGTGCAGGTTTTGATTCGCATTCAAATCCCCTGCAGTGCTGTCGCCCCTTAGTATGCGGAGCGCGTACAAAAAACCTAGCGACGCGCAAGCGATTCTCGCCTTAGCCTTATCATGGGAAATTGGTTCATACTTAACTGTTTGCTTTAATTTTAAAGTTGACTTGTGCTTATTGGTTTCTAAATGTTCCTTAATAAATATTTAAGCTACTATAATGTTGCAAATGGTTTCAAAAGAACAGACTCAGAGAGCTCGGTTACGTGTTTCTTAGTATTAAACGTAAATCTATTTTTTATATACACACATTTGGGTGATCGACACTGAGTTGAGATTGTTCATCCAACCTTCCATTCATAATTGTATTTATATGTTAAGTATGGTGTGGTCCCAACAACCTTGCTTCTCAGTCTTCTTAGCATCATACAGTTGGTTTGTTTATTTGTATGTTGTACGAATAAAAATACATCTAACAGCGTTCTTTATTGCTGCAGGCGTGACGCTCACTCCCTTCGTACGGCACTGGGAGCCCTGCGCGTACCCCCGAGTCTGGCCCGAACACCGCCGGCGCCGGTCGCTGCCGCCGCAGCCGCCGCCGCCACCTGGCCCCTTGAAGCTCACCTTTCGGGCTCATGATAGGTAGGTTTCCTAAGTCAATAAAGTAAATAATATTATGGGTGGAGAATAAATTCTCATGCATACATTCTCTTACTTTTTGATAGGTATTATAGCAGTACACGTACATCTCAAGACGGCTCAATTAGATACATCTGCGGCAAGTTTTAAAACCAACTATCGAGTTATGGGTTTTAACACGACTTTCAATATATACTTTTCGAATTTTGATAAATTTTGTTTAAAAAACGTGAATTTTTAATACTGGTAGTAGTTTAAGTTTGATCTCTAATATAGTTATATAATTTAGCCTGCGTGGTGTACCTTCCGAGATGATGTACCTTTCTATTCGTGCAAGAGTTTTTAAAATCGTTTCAGTATTTTCAGTGTTTATCTATTAGGTATTTACATTGACACATAAAATGAGGATTTCGCATCAGAGCTATTATTGTTAGCTAAAACGCTAAACAATAATATATGAAAACGAAGCTCCATAAGGTGATTTTGTTATGCCTCTGGTAGGCAATGCTCATTTATCGAGTCAGCCAGGCAAAGCCTTTCCGATCGAGATTTAAAATCTGATGGTCTGTGGGTCTAACATGAAGCCCAGCCATGGCGAACACAAAAGCCAATTTGCAACCAAACGAACACATTTTTCTGTAATAGCGCGTAACGTGACTTGTTTTGACCAAGCCAACTAGACGAATGTCAAACGTGTGACGTCGTGAAGTTTGGATACAGACAGCAGTGCTATTGATTACTATATTTATACCGAAATCAATAATATATTATTACTGATTTCAGTATGCAATGCCAGCATTTAATTACCTGACTAAAGTTAACCAAAATTAAGATTGTCAAAGTTTTGAGGGTGTATTCTTTTCTTAGCGCTGTTTTTGTTCACTAGTTGTGAATTGAAAACATAAGCGAGTTCGTCTATTTGCTTAGTCATTTGGTTCCTCTGTGGAAGAAAAGGCATAGCGAAGAACACTCATGTTAGACCTACTGGAGATGTCGATCTCGACATTTTTCGAAGCTAACGATCAACATACAGTGAGTGATGTTTCTGAGTCGTAGATTGCTTGTAAACAAACACAGCGCTTTCCTCTTTATATTACAAGTACAGATTTGTAATACAATTTTAATATTTCTCACTGCATTTTCTTTGACATGCTTTCGTGATTTTTACGACTTGACATATTTTTCATTCATTCTGTCTGCCTTTCTACGCTTGGATTCTAATCTCTAGGATACATACAGATCCAGTAGTCGTAATATAAAGTTTCAAGGGTATAAATATAGCATTTATTAAAGCTTTATATTACGTTCATGCCAAAAGATCATAGATCCCAGTAGATCCCCAATACGGGATGCAGGGCTGTCAAATCCATCTTTATTCAAGCATACATTTTATTTTGTATATAATTAAAATTACGCTTCAAAACTTACCATTGCATTATTTGGAGGTCACATACAGTCTTGACGAAGTGACTGTATCCCCCTGCGACACAATATGTACTCACATACTATTCACATTCACGGTTCACTAAGCGTAATATTAAGCTATCCAATAATTAATTAATTTACTTCTTAATACAGCGCAATTAGTTCGCTACTAGCTTGCCGGCTTAATCCATGCTACTCCCCGACAATCCGAATTTAGGGTTTAATATTATTGGTGGTAATCCATTTATATTGATCAGGCATTAGTATTCTATTGATAACATTATTGATATGCTCATTTAAGGCCATAGTTGGATTATTTAATGAGGCGATAGGCTTTCGGTCATGTTATACAATTAACTCGAAAGAACCATATAGAGCAGGGATTTTGATCAAAAATTGGTTGTAATTTTCTCTCGGCATAAAGAAGTTAATTGCACGTCTAAAGACGCTCATAAGGAACATGCTTGGATTAAATCTCAGAGCAAATAATCCCTTTGATAAAAATAACTATGTCATCGATTTGAAAAATAAATGACGTTAATTGTTTAAAACTTTGTTGTAGGCATGCATCCTGTGATCACCACCTTATGTACAATAAATTCGTAATCCGCGTAATAACCCAAGACAACATAATTGTTGTAGAGCCAGTGGCAGCACGGTGCCCGCCCAACTCGATTTAGAAGACAAAATTCTCCACGTAAAATAAATGCTTTCTATCTTATAACCGAAAACTTCTCCAACGGCTTCAATGCTTTCGTAATCTTAATACTTCGTCCCTCAATAGTGATCGCTTCGCCCCCCCCCCCCCAAGAGACTCGTTCACTTTTTTTAATAAACTCATTGGTAAGCCGCAATTTAAAACATCGATATCGACCGCATATGTACAGCGCATCCGCGCCAGCGGGCCTTCGTCGGGGATATCCATTTGCGTAATTAAAGTACCGATGTTCGGACCGAATCAGATCTAAATAGATAGATCGCATTAGAATCGCAGCTTAGGCTGGCTTTGGCTGTTCATATTTACTATATTTCTCCTCATAATTCGTTTACTTCGACTCAAATTCGAAAGCATCCACCTCTCCGAAAGGACTTTTTGGAGAGGTGGTAGCGGACATAGAAGTTATTATATCTGTAAATTAAGTAGGTACCTTTCATGTTATCTACAAAACAGAGCGCTATAAATAAAAGCCATCGCAAAATGTTTAATAAACATCATAAACCACAACGTTCATTTATTGCCCAAACAAATTAAGACATATTAAACCCGTACATTTGCGAAATTAAAGGGTTTCGCCTCGCTTCTCGGCATTCCCGGTGGGGATAAATCGGGATATGCCACCTCATCCCGCAAATGCCTGCACGCTGAAAAATGATACGTGTAAAGCTACTCAATAGAACTGTTATCGCAATCGAGTAATGAAATTTTGCTTTTGAGGTTTTTTGTTATGATTGCAAGACCTTTAAGACTTTAGAGGGACAGAAAAGGTAACCTACAAGCTGGTTTAAATCGGTTTATTTTTAAAAACATTCGGTTTAAAAACCGTACATAAAGAAAACCCCTTATGTATGGCTTAGTCAGCTTTATAAGAAAACGATATACACCTAAAGTTTATTTTTGTTTAAAAACTGTGAAAGAAAAGGACAGCTAGTGCTCGATCGTCGGCGTTTTTGATATTGTCGCGACATGCTTGCTTCTCGCCCCGCTGCCGCCGGGTTAACTGTATGCAATTTTCGACATTAGTTCATTTTGTGGTAAGGAAATTTATTATCATTATGGTTTGGAGGCCCTGTATTCTTAACATAATTTAATTTTCATTTCGTTTAGAAGCAGTGAATATTTGCGCAATACGATTTTAAAATATTTAATTGTTTATGATTTTCTGTTTTAGAGTTAGCTTAATACTTACTTACCTTTAGTTTGAGTAATTTATTTACTCACTAGAACAGTGAGTGAGGAGAACATATTAAAAAAAAATCATAGTTGTAGGCCAGCGAACCCAATTCGTTTTATTTACTTGTTATCTTTAACGTTGCTTTATACTATATTCGTATATATATTTAACATAGCATTTAACATAGCTACTTATCAGCCAAATCCTACAACGGTGCAAGCGTTACAAAGAACCTAATCGCAATGGTCTTCTGCCGTGGCCTCTTCAATCTATTTCTTTCTTGCGGGTCAATCAGCACCAAGGTTACTAGGGTCAACCTTTATAGTTTTAGGATTAACCCGTATGGGTCTTTTCTTTAAAGTCTCTCTGGCTCTGAGCTGAAGGCATGCAAATCTCCGGGTAATGTCGAAATAATAGACGCATTTCTTCTTTGATTGTTGGATTAAACAAACTGTGCAAATTACAGGATGTCTTTCTTTGTTTGATCTTATGTCTACATGATATGAATCTGGTTTACTCGTATTATACGATAAGTTTTCGGCAAGCCGGTATTGGTAATTCGCCTCTCTGATTCATCGCCGTTGGCCACCAACGCAGAAGGTGCCTGTTTGATCCTATATTGATATATATCCATCGCGGATATATTGGAATTGCTTTTGCCCAAATAAATACGTCTATTTAAATACAAATTTTATAGTGAAAATGTTTCGTTACAAAGTAAAACGTAGAAGCATATTTTTGTTAATGAAGCTACGGGATACCTTTAATTTCAACAGTTTACTTTCGTTTCTATGTAATTAAGTACTGAAATTAATGAAAATTAACAAATTTGGCCTTCTGAATACTAATGACAAGGCTTTCCATAATATATTATTAATAGGTAGAAATTAGAAAATTACTAATTTTTCGTCGCTTTCTTTTCTTTCTCGGACTATTTATATAATTTTTTATAGCAGGACATTTATTAAGAATATTGTTGTGTGTACCCATGATGAAATATAAAATCCTTATGTTTAATTAAATTGTTTTCTGCTAACTTAGAATCTAAGAGATGTTTTTCCAATATTTCACTTCCTATTTCTTCTGCTAAATTTCAGAACAAAAAAGAAGCTTTTCAGCAGATACTGTTCTGTATGTACATAGTAGCAGTTATGTGTATTCTAAAGGTTTCCGCTAATATCTCATATATTAGTTGGCTCACCCACATCCTATAGTAAATTGTACCTAATATTGTTTTTGGATAAAATAAATAGCTAGAAGATAGGATAGGTACCCCTGTATTAAAAGATCATAGCAAGATTGCAAAAAAATGAATGCGTGAACGTAAAAATTTTGGATATTTACTTGGGTTTTAATTTTACTCGCCGCAGTCGGGTATTAAAGAATAATGAGTACAGAATATGGCTTATGACCATGCATAAAGTAGTTAATGGTAATTCGAATCATCAATCAGTCATCATTTAAATACAATTAATGATAAAAAATATATACTTTACGTTGTTTATGTATTAAAATTAAAGTATATATGAAATTGTCTACTCATTACATTATTATTATTGTATAGTTTCGACGGTCCTTGTCCTTGTCATCTGAGGTGGTATGCAGATTCATACATAATTGATGCTGTCGAATAGCATACTTAAATGAAATATATCATTTGATAAAATAAAAGGGGCCTGAAGATTTAGTCATCATTTCCGATCGTTTTTACAAGTTTCATTATACGCCGTAGTTTAGAAAAACGTATGGTCTACGCGGTACCTTTGCAATGGTGCCCTTAGACTGTAAAGTATGTTAAAAAATATGATAATCATTAAATTAAGCCAGAACAACTGTTTGTACGCACTAAAGTGGGTACTTTAGTGCGTAGGATGGTTTAAAGTCCTTTTGATAAGGTCATGTTCATTTTTTATTTTTCGATGCATAACTCTTGATGTTATACAATTATTTTATATACAATAATTACAATTATTTATTTTTCTTTGTGACAGGGAACCAATCTATATGATATGAATCATAATAAAAGATGAAGTCTCTGGTAGGACTTAATCGGTATTGACACCTTTCATGATTTCTTTTTTCATATTTCGATTTACGTAACGAGCAAACTTCTCTCACCGCGTCGAGAATCGTAATCGAAACTGTCCAACTGTCTCCAAGTCTCTAAATCTCAACAAAAACCTGACTTACTAGAAAAAAAGTTTTTGATCGATTTATCAAAACGGCAGGGCGGGTCTTTTCATTGTAGTTTGTTTACACGAATCACCCTGTCCTGTCCCTCGAGGCGATCCCTAAGGGCTAAGGGCCGGTGCTGCGAGATCGATGCTTACTTAACGTAAATGGTGGAGTGTGTATCCATTAGATTGTTGCCTTATCGAATCCTGTCTTAATGGAATGATTTCAATTTAGTTCGGGGCGACAGTTTGAATGGTTAGCCATTCAAAAACTTACTATCTGAGCTATGTACAGACAGCTCTTGTTTACTTTTAAGTATCAGAATACTTGGTTTGTAATTTTTTTTGGATTTTACTTGGGTTGGGTTTACCTGTAATTTTACCTCGTGGAATATAGAACACAATAATAAAAATAACGAAAACGCACCAACTGTATGACCAAAGTAAGCAAAGCTTGTGTTATGGTTAACTATATAGTGAACTGGGGGGAACCTAAAATAAACATACATACCTAAATATAAACGACCAGGACTCAAACCAGGGACCTCCGGCGTATGAGGCATGACTATTAGGTACCACTGACGAAACTCTGCCGCCTGATGAAAAAATGGCGGTTACATAGCTTCCAGGTCTCATCTACCAGTTCATTAGAAAACTCTGTTTGAGCCTATATTCGTTTGCATAAGGCTGTTACGTCGATCGATTGGTGTGGTAATACCCTAAGAAAGATTAGTTTTTGATAATCCGAAGCAAGTAAGATGATCTTACTGGAATAAAATAATCCATATATTTTTATAACGACATTTGAGTTATTAAATTACCTTATCTACCACAAGTCTGGTAAGTTTCAAATTGTCGTGTGTTGTCGTTTACCTAGAGATCGGTGTATTGAAAACAAACTTGCATACTTGTTTGGCATGGAGGTAAGTAGCCTTGCCTTCCATGCCAGAGGTCCCGGGTTCGAATCCTGATAGGGGCTGATATATTATTATATTTGCTTTCTAGTCATGGATGTGTATGTATGTTTATTTAAGTATATATCTAATATTTATATATTCAAAAAAAATCTATATGTGTTTATATATTTCTTAAGTTTATTTATCCGTTATCTAGTATCCATAACACAAGTTCTTAATGATACTTGATTTGGGCTAGATAATGTGGTGTGATTGTTAGATATATTTATTTATTTATTATATTTATTAATAATTCAAGCATTTCTCTTACGAAATAAATCTTCACATAGAGCCAGACAAATGTACATACTTACATTCACCCAGCATGTGTATACAATGTGTATATTTACTCTTTAGTGTACAATACACTGTTTTTTGGGTGTACAGCAAGGAAGATTGTGTTTTATTTGGTCATTATCCTGCGTTATGAAATCTTTGTATATCGCGGGATTCGCGCTAAAAACCTTATTTATTTTAATAAGCCTATTTTGGGGTGTTTCTTTCAGCATGTTTGTGGTGTTTTGTTTTGAGTAAACTCATTCATGTAATTAAATATAACAGATAGCTATTTATTATAGTGAGTGCCGTCCACGAAGACAAAAACAGAGTGGGGGCACTCTGTTTTTGTCTATGGATTACGATGAACTGTCCAAAATCCTCCAATGTATATTCAAGAAAAAATCTCAAGCTTTTTTATTTCATTTGCAAACTATGGGCTAAAACATGGCTGCTTGTTGATACTCTTACTCATTTGTTAAATTAATTTAATTTTCTTGTTTTATTAAATTTTTTATCCATACATTATTAATATGAATTTAATTTAAAATGTTAGATACTGTTTTGTTTATTTATTTTTATGTTTGTATTGTAGTAAATTTGTGTGTATGTATGTTTTGATTGTTGAAATGTAATTAATTAATATTTAATTGTGTTACGTCAAGAATGCGTCAGTATTGTAGCACGTGTCTCTGCGCGGACCCCACTGGCGGTAACTGTAAATCAGTGGTTTGCCTTATGGCAACGTTTCACTGAGGTATCGCCATTTTGCATCGGCATACATGGTATTAGACAGATGAGTACTTTTTTAAAGCATGTTTTTATAGCATATTATTATTTGTTATTTTGTACCTACTGTTTATTTTTGTTTCTTTTTCGATTTCTTGTAGTTTCTTTTGTAATGTGTGCCTGGTGCAAATAAAATAATTATCTTATCTTATGTTAACTGACCAAACAAGCAGTAGGGCGCCACTTCCTCCAGACCAGCCACTATAGCAAGCCTACAGTTAAAGAGGAATAATGAAGTATTTGAAGTAACCATCGGTACCAGGCATATAATTAGATTCCAGATCCGGCCTCAAGGTGCTCTTGTTAGCTGTGGTGAATAATTTTGCTTTCGCATTGTTTTTAAAACCATAAGGCCGCGTTTCTGACACAACACTGCTATGAATCTCAAAGGTATGCGAGGAAAATCCAACTTTATTAGCTACCTAGTAAAAATTTTGTCGAAATGATAGTGGCAAATGCTTTAAACATGGGCCCGTTTAACAAAACAACTATCTACTTCCTATGTTCTTCTCTTGTGCCGACCCCATACTATGCCCGTTCACATCTTGCTGGTCTCGCCTCGCCATGCAAGCAGTGACAGGTTCATGTTATTCCATGTCAACATTATTGAACACAACCGCTGCTGGTTGCGGGCAGGGCGGCAAACGGGTTCTGTCGGGTTCTTAGTGTGGATTTAGAAAAATAAAATAGTTGGATTTATTTGATGAATTGCTTTTTTATACTGCTACGATAATGTTGTTTCTTGGTACATGTCCTTAGGAATTGCGTTCTATTAAACTTAATTGAGCTTAATACAAAAAAAAATCGGATCTAAAGTTTTAAACAAGTATAATCTTTAAATAAATAAATCCCCAGACAATCACTCCAACTGTATGGCCCCAAAGTAAGCACAGCTTGTGTTATGGATGAAAATACAGCGAATAAACATACATATATAAATTAGATCCTGCGATGCTATTCGCCGATAGCCTCGCCATTGCAGGCATCCCCAATGATCCTAAAGCAGTGTTCCGGCTACTTGGCAGATATTTTCTCCAACTCGCCACTATATTGGCCCCACTTGCCCCTCAGGCCACCCCCGTCCCTCTGACCCCTCTGGTCTTAGGTCCTCCCGCGTTCCCCTCCTCCAGTGACATGGAGTGTGAAGTAGACGCCCCTGCGCACCCGTGACCGAGTCATCCTCGGATGCATCCCCGACTGGCTCAGCCTCTTTCACCCTTGTCAAGAAGCGCTCGAAACAAGCCCCAGCGTCCTCAACGCCCTCCGCGGCGCCTTCAAAGCCTGCGCCCGTCCCAGTGTCTTCAACACCTGTCCCTACTGGTAGCGCCATCTCTCTCGACAAAAAAATATTATTTTAAAATATTTAGTTATTTTGCTCACTGTATTCATACTAGACTGGGTTTTTAACACTAAACAAATTATAAACAATAAATACAAATATAATTTATGACCTAAGTACTTCTTACTTAAACATATTTACAACTTATACAAACTTTATTGCTTAACTTTTTATTTACTTGACGCTTACCTCCAAATATTTCGCTCTACTGAACGCCAACTAAGATAATAAATTAAGCTACTGAGCCGCAGAAGTCACCTTCAAAAACGGTGACTATAAACAAGGTACGAAACAGCATAGAAGGTTGGGAAGTAGCAGGAGCGGACCAGGACACAGCGACACCAGTGACCTCTAAGACGTCGCTGGGCCTGCTAAAACTCACTATAAGGACAGGTTGACAGAAACGGGCATGCCTCAGTTCGGCCAAAAAACATCTGAGCAATTCTCGAAACTTGAGAAGTGACATAAAAGCTGGCGTAACTGATGCATGCCCGAGACTCTTCAACTTAGTAAAAGAACAAGAGCTGGAAAAGAAAGGAAAAGTAAAAGATCAAAGGAAAGAAACACGCGTAGAAGAAGAAAAGGAACCAAGGCATGAAAATAATGACAACGCCGCAACAATTGCAAACAATCATATCCTCAATCAACTAGTTCTTACCTCAGAAAAACTCAACTAGCATAGCGGGAAAATGGAGGAGTTACAAGAAATGCTAGAAAAGTACAAAGAAGGAACACTTAGCGCGTCCCTAAACACCTACGCTAGCGTGACGGCGAACAGAGCCAAGCCTTTCGAAAGAATGGAATTACACTCCATTATAGTCACATCTGAGAGCGAAATAGATACAGGAGAGGAAGTACTAGACAAGGTACGACAAGCAATTGACGCCAAGGAAGGATGGGTCAAGGAAGAGAGTGCCCGAAGAGCTAAGGACCGAAGAGTGGTCATGAGTTGTAAAAATCAAAGAGAGAATATAATCTCTGGAAAACAATTAACTTGTGAAGAGGTGGAAAACAAAGACCCTCTCCTCAGCATCAAGAATGTCCTCGTGATAAACTCGGACGCCGACATCTTAAAAGCGATTCGAAACTAAAATAAGAGCATCTTCGAAGGAATAGACCCCAAAGATGATCGAGTCACCATCAAATACAGGCGGAAAACTCGTAACCCACAGATCGGCCACATCATTATCAGCGCATCACCGACGATATGGAGGAGGGCAACGGACGCGTGACGCTGCAAATTGATTTACAACGGGTCAAAGTGGAGGACCAGTCGCCACTTATACAATGTACCCGCTGCTTGGGATACGGGCATGATAAGAGGCTGTGCAGGGAGGAGGCGGATCGGTGCAGTCACTGTGGCGGACCGCATCTGCGTGCAGAATGCGCGGACTGGCTCGCCGGAGTGCCGCCTGTATGTAGAAATTGCTGAGTGGCAAAGCTGGGGCAGTGCACGCATAATGCGTTCAGCCAGGAATGCCCAGTAAGCAAGAGATTGGACGCACTGGCCAGAACGGCGGTAGCGTACTGCTAAAGGCATCTCAAAGGAGACCCCATATGCTATCATCCAGGCAAACCTGCAGAGAGTGAGTTTAGCAACCGAAGAGGTCAAATCGAGGCGTCCGCACAAAAGACGGCGTTGGCAATTGTTCAGGAACCATACGTGGTAAACATCGGTTGTATGAAAAGTTACCGAGGAGTGAGGATATTCCAGAGTACCGGAACCGATACGGTTAAAGCCGATATCGCAGTTTTCGACCCAAACATTGATGTGGTTCAATACACACAGCTCCCGACACCCAACATAGCAGTAGTGAGGGTCGGGACTGGTGCCTGGAATATCGTACTGTTATCTTTTTATCTCGAGCCAAACCGATCGATACACACTTACCTGGGTCACCTGAAGAAAATCAAAGAAGCGACGGGCGCAAAACGATTGATCATCGGGGGCGACTCAAACGCCAAAAACATGTGGTGGGGGAGTCCTAAAACAGACGAAAGAGGGGTTGACATGATAGGCTTGCTTGACGAACTTGGACTCCACTTACTAAACGTAGGCGACAAACCCACATTCGATACGGTGAGGGGCGGAAAAGAGCTCAAGAGTCATGTTGATATCACAGACTGCTCAACTGACCTGCTTGACAGTGTAGAAGGATGGTGTGTAGACGACACCCTTACCAGTGCGGACCACAGCGGCATCCTCTTTAAAGTAAACCTTCAAAAATCCCAGGGCACAAGTGTTATCAGGATCACCAGACGTTTTGGTACATTAAAGCCTGTGCGGAGACTTGACCAAAGAAAAAGAGGCAGGAGAGGCTGAAAATGCCGTGGTGGTCCGAACAGCTAGAAATACTCGAAATAGAAGTCACAAGAAAGAACCGAATCAGGAATGCAGCGCCTTGCCGTGGACCGTTGGTCATAAAGGACTACATGGACAAAAAACAAGAGTATGAACACCAATTCAAGCAATCCAAAGTCAGAAGCTGGAAGGTATATTTTCGAGAAGCATACGGAGGAGAGCATATGGGACGGGGTTTATAGAGTGATCGGCTATACCAGCAAAAGAGCCGAAGATCTTCCTCTGAAAATAAACGGGAGCACAGTTAGTGAAAAGGACTCCGCAAAACTACTAGCAGAGACGTACTTTCCAGAGGACAAAAGGGAAGACGACAGCAGAGTGCATCGCCACACAAGGGAAATCTCACTCATAAACAAATGCCTTGAACTGCATTATTTCCCGAGAATCTGGAAGGAGGCCACGGTCATAGCCCTCAGAAAGCCTGGAAAGGACAACTACCGTGTTCCTAAAGCGTACAGACCAATTGGCCTCTTACCGATTTTAGGGAAAATCT
The DNA here is from genome assembly GCA_923062675.1 of Marasmarcha lunaedactyla. NCBI lineage: Eukaryota > Metazoa > Arthropoda > Insecta > Lepidoptera > Pterophoridae > Marasmarcha > Marasmarcha lunaedactyla. The sequence goes on from OV281344.1 coordinate 8,723,462, forward strand.
ACGAGAAGATGTTGGTGGCCGGCTCAAATACTATCTAGTTCCAAGAACCATTCCAAGAGAGTACGGACTCACGCCCCAGCGCAGCACGCAGGACGTTCTCTATACCAGATACCTTACATCAAAACTGGACCGGAAAAAATTAGTCACTATGGTTTTACTGGATATAGAGGGCGCCTTCGACAGCGCATGGTGGCCGAACATCCGAAACCGACTGGCAGAAGAGAAATGTCCTTGGAACTTGAGACGGGTCATGGACAGCTACCTCAACGAACGAAGCGTCAAGGTGAGATATGCCGGGCATGAACACCAAAAGGCTTCCAACAAAGGATGTGTCCATGGCTCCGTAAGGGGTCCCATTATGGAACCTGCTGCTGAACCCACTCCTTAATCAGCTTTAGCAGAAGGAGATATACGTCAAGGCCTTCGCCGATGACGTTGCACTGGTTTTTGACAGGGATACAGCGTTGGACATAGAGGCTCAAGCCAGTGTCACTCTTGAACATGTCAGGGCGTGGGGTGAAGCAAATAAATTAAAATTCGCGCCCCAGAAAACTAGCGCCATGCTAATTACTCGAAAACTCAAATTCGACACCCCTCGCCTAAGCATGAGCGGGAGTGACATCGCCTACACAACTGAAATGAAAATACTCACCAAGCAACTCACCAGGGCTGCGAAGGTCAGCTGGGGTCTTCACCCGGAAGTGATCAGAACCATCTACACGGCGACTGTGGAGCCGTTGCTACTCTACGCTGCAAGCGTCTGGGCACCAGCTGCAAATAAAAAATATATCAGAGATAAGCTCAAGTCTGTGCAGCGGGGGTTCCTGCAAAAAATTTGCAAAGCATACCACAAACTATTCATAAACTCGGCTCTACTCTTGTCCGGAATCCTCCCACTCGACCTTAGAGTAAGGAAATGTGCTGCCCTCTATGAGGCAAGGAAGGGAATACCTCTATCGGAATTCTTAGAACGGGAGGTGGAGCGCAGAGCGCCTCCTTCAGAAACACCACATCCAGCGGAGCACGATAGACTGGAGTTCCGTACACTGGAGGACCAAGAACAACTCAATGCAAACATCAACTACGACATACGTATTTTCTCTGATGGTAGTAAGATTGACGGCCGTATCGGAGCTTCTCTATCCTTATGGATTAGAGAATCCGAAACAATGGCCGCCAAGCTTAGTCTACCATCTTACTGCACTTCTAAGCAATACAGGCCTTGATAGTGCACACCCTCTAGCCCAAAAAACTCGACAAAATCTGAGAATCCTAACCCAAATTAACAAAAGTATAGTTTTGTATTGCATTAAGGCGCACGCGGGGCTAGAGAGCAATGAGCGCGCGGACCAACTGGCCAAAGAAGCCGCTCTTCGGGCAAACACTGGAAACGCCTATGACAAATATCCTGTATCATTCGTGAAGAGGAGCATCTTAAATTCGTGAAGAGGAGAACGTATGCAATCTTTTGACGAATGGAACAAACGATTTACATCTGGCGAAACAGCATCCACCACCAAGCTGTTTTTCCCGGAGTATAATAATAATAATAAGAAAATAAATAATAAGAAAAATAAAACCGAGTGGACTACTTACACAGGCTATGACAGGGCACGGGGGGTCCTCTGAATACCTGAATCGATTCAGACGTAAAGAGGATCGCTCATGCATATGTGAACCGGGAACAAAAGAAACAGTTACGCACTTTCTGGTGGCGTGTCCGGTCTTCGCATTGGAGCGATATGAAGTCGAACAAAAACTCGAATGCAAAATGGAACCAAAGAATTTTGCGGACTTGCTGAAATGCAAAAAGAAAGACATCTTCCTAGACTATTGTCAAAAAGTCGCAAAAATAGTAGTAGAAAGAAACAAAAGTCAATAGAAAATTATGTTGCCATGATATCTATGAATGAAATATATGAATATTGTGTTCAATATATGCCACAGAAAGTGCCAATAAAATATAGTATAGAATACGACAGTAATTTAGAGGAAATAAAAAGAAGAAAGTTGAAAATTATAAAATAATCGTTTGCAAAGAAAAATCAAGGTCGCAGTACGACCGAGTGGTGTAGAGTCCTGGCCGGGGCATACATTTGTGTGATGAACACGGATGTTTGTTCTCGGGTCATGGTTGTTTGTATTTATATTATGTTTATTCTGGGTTCCCCCCAGTTCGTTGTATGGTCATCCATAACACAAGCTTTGCCTACTTTGGGCTCATGCAGTTGGTGTGTTTGTCTGGGGATTTATTTTTATTTTTATTATAAGTTTGTTTAATACATTCGAAAATAAAAATCTACAAAACAAAAACAACGTGTACCAAAAGCAAAAACTGAGAAACAACAAAGAAAAAGACAACCTTCCTAAAAAATCCAAAATGTATAGGCATATATACCTTTACAGTAATCATTGATAAACAAGTAACCATAATCAAATATCATTTATAAAACTAATAAAATCAACTAATCGGTAAAAGAAATACAAAGGCGAGTGAGGGCTTCGGCATTGGGGTGGCGGAAAAAGCATTAAAAAAAATAAACACCTGTCCCTACTCCACTGATGTCACTCCAAGTGACTCCACCCCCAACTTTGGTCAAGCCTCAGGTCCCACCACCCGTATTCCTTCGGGAAAAAGGAAAATGGTCCGAGGTTTCGACATTGTGCAGAGAGCACAAGATCCACTACACCCTAGCGACCAACTCGGGTGAATCCATTAAAATCACTGTCTCGTCGTTAGACGCTTTCCGAGCTTTGACAAAGCTTCTCTCCGGTAAGCAATATGCTCACCACACTTACGTTCTCCCAGAAGAGCGTAAGGTTAGAGCGGTACTCAGGGGTGCCCGTCCGAATTACCGAACGAGGCTATACTAGAGGACCTGCAGTCCCAAGGCTTCCCGGCACACGCTGTGCATAAAATGCATAGCAGGTTCGGAAGGCGTGACCCTCTCGCTTTGTTGGTTCTCACCAACGTTCCCAAGTCCAAGGAGATCTTCAAAGGGACTACATGCGGCCTCTCTGGGATCTCGATCGAGGTGCTTCATCGCCGCGGTCATCCCGGCCAGTGCCACTGATGCCAGTTATACGGGCAAGCGGTGGTCAACTGCGCCGCCCCGCCCGAGTGCGTAAAGTGTCTGGTACCTCACTTCACCAAGGAGTGCAACCGCACTCCTGAAACTCCTTCCCCTCCTGAATGCGTGCTTTATGGCCAGTCCGGCTACACCGCAAATTACAGGGCTGCCCTCGTGCACCCCGATCCATTCGATCAAGCTGTAAGAGGGCGGCACCCAAACAGGCCCCGCCCCTGACTCAGACTAACTTTCCACAGCTGTGTAGCCGGGTCCCTCCGGCTGCAAAGCCTACGCAGACCAAGCCTGCTCCAGAGAACTGGAGATTGCGCCCCGCTGCACGCCCGAATCTTACCCCGGCTCATCGCCCATGCAATCCTACATCCCAACCAACCAGGTCGATGTTAGGGAAATTTCAGTTCTACCCCGCAAGCTTAAGGCTGCACGATTGCCTACAGAGCGACTCATTGCTTTGGAAAAGCATAGTTCCCTTCTCAGTTCATTATAGGTTCATTTAAATTAATTGATCCCTCAGTCCAGCTTCGGCCGCTCTGCGCAGCCCTGGCCTCACTGGAGGCAGCCCAGACCGGCCATAACTCATGTCCCTTTGAGCACCTTCAGTGCCACTTTCACATCCGGCGGACGACCCGTTAGCGGGTCTCCGCCAGCGTACCCACCTCCCAACGGGTGTCGCTTTCAATGAAGGCTAACGGCAAAATCTTGCTACAGCCAACGAGGTGGTTTTTAGTGGGTAGGTGCCATTCTGGTGAGTTTCACATCTACCCGCAGATGCGGCTCCTGCGGAGGTATGCATGACGCATCTTCTACCTCCCTCCTAGCAAAGGGTGTTGCTGCGGCGGTAAAAAAAAAGAGCCGAGAATAAAATTATTATTAATTAGAAAATAAAAAATAATCACGCAAATTAATGCCCCAGCCAGGACTCGAATCTGGGACCTCCGGCGTATGAGGCAGGGCTACTATGTTTTAAAACAATAAGAATCTTAAAATAGTTGCCTTATCGGATTAAAAAAGCAATTTTGACTATAAGGACATTTGACCTTGGCATTTAATTTATTCAAACTACAATCCAAAACAGGTAATGTCACAATGTCAAGTTTTAAACAATCAAAGAACATAAAAATCATTTGAGAAGTATCTTGTTTGGTATGTGAAACAAATTCTAGAACTATCTAAAAATAATTAATCGTATTGAGTATTTAAAAGAAAACATTCTGTTTCATCCTACAATTTCTATTTCATTAACATCCTGCCCAATTCGTACCGCAATAGAGAAGCCTCTAACGCAAAGTCGCTTTATTTCTTGGCCCTTTACATCGTTTCACTGGCGCAAGTTGCCGGCTCGGCAATGGGCAATGTGGTACAGCCGGGCTGCCGATTATGAGCGAGTTTTCCACGCCATTGCGCCAATGGAGACGATTAACTAGATCCGAAGTCTCATTGATTAAGGTTTTTACAGTAACTGGTATGGTTTTTATTGACACTTTACTTCAGGTAAGAGTAAATGGAGAAATAAATAAAGACAATTCTGTTAATGTCTTAAACGTTTAACGTCGCATTATGGAACGTCGAGGGGTTGCTTAAGGCGTTTTTAATTATACATTTTTCTTAGCAAATGTAAGCTTCGGTAAATTGGGTATTTGACAAAAAAAATTTTATTGCATATTCAAATAGTTTATCAACAGTACAGAAATATTGCAGGAGTTACAGTAACTATCAATCGTTTTCTAGATACTGCGATATGTTTGAGGAGCTGCTGCGAGTCAACGAAAAACGCTCCATACAAAGCGGTACCGAGTTGTACGCCAAAATTGTAAGGGCGTTTGGATAAAATATATAATAGCTACGTAGATAATGCGTTTACATGCATACTGTCATAATAAAAATTGTAACATATGTTATTGCTTCTTTTTTAGGTTTTCTAATATAAATAATATCAATATTAAATTCGAAACTTTATTTTTCAAAACATTTTTAGTCAAAAAAAGTTTTAATTCTAAATAAATAGTACAAATTTGCATTTGTAAATGGTGTCAAATACCCAATTATAGAACCCAGATAACCCTGAAACTATATCTTCATAGATCTTTAAAATATTTTATAATGTTGTTACTTATGCATGACTGGTTTCGGGAAAAATCATAAAAAATTTCTAAATTTCCTGGGAAAGCCGGAAAATGGGCGGTGTTATAACACCTGGTAGGGGAATGTACTACTATGAAGTACTTAGGGGTAATGAGAAAATTAAGAGGTTGAAATGGAGAAAATTAAAAAGGATGAAATGTTATTTATTTCATCTGTAATAAAAGCTTAAAGATCAATTGAAAATCTGTATCTGAGGACTTTTCCCAATACATTGTCTGACGGGGCACCACAAATATCCACTTAACAGCATAATACTAAGAACGAAATACTAAGGAAACATGTTATCTCTGCTTGATTTATGCTAACCTGCCTTATACATTTGGTGTGCATAAATATTCGTGTAATACACCAAAAAATCAACATCTCATTGTTTATCAAAGCATTGTAATAGTGCATAGGTGAATATAAATATTTATGGGTCTGATAATTTTGCCACTGAGGATATGCTTTCTCAGTTTGCCGATGTCGCCAAGGATACTATTGATTGTCCGGCACAAGTTATTTACAAGCTACAGGAGAATCAGTGACGTGGGTTTCTTGCGTGACGTGACGTTTAGCTAATTGAGGCAGAAGAGTATTGTCTTCATCATCCGAAAAAGACTGGGTCTAGAACATCTCAGCTTAAGCTCTTAGCTGCAAGCCTAAAATAAATAGACACTCAATTTAAGAGAATTGTGACAATAATGAAAAGAAAAACTTACTACTTGATGAAAAGATGAGATGAAAAGTAAAAATAAGTAACAAGATAATAATCAAAATTCATTTTTACATGGAAGATTGTGCAAATTCACGACGTTTTCGTCACCCGAACCATCATCAGTAACATAGGTATTTGCATAATCCGGGAGCAAAATAGTGATAACACTTGGCAAGGTTGTGTCAACATTCGCTTTCTCCAAGTCTTTTATAATTTCAGTAAGCTGTAATGCTTGCCGTGATCTTACCCTAAAATTTCGTACGATCCTACCTTGAATGTTTTAGACGTGGATATAACTACCAGGTGTTATAACACCTGTGACAATTCAACAGCCAAAAAATAAAAATAGGTCATTACCATCATATTTTTTTTTCTATTTCAAGTCACTAACAGTCATGTTATAAATAATAAATCACAGAAAGAGATAAAAAATACTAATTTGTAGTACTTATAGCGTATCTTTTACCAGACATAATAATTAAAAATAACTCTGCCGCTAAATAACATAATTTACACTTAAAAATAACATTTCTTGTTTATTTCCGCTGCACGTAATGAAAACTTGATAAACACTGAATAAAATAATCGAAGAAATACAATAAGAATGTCACTTTTCAAAATCAAAATTTTAGGGTAGATATAAGTAAATTTGAGTGGTGTTGTAACACCTGGTCGGGTTAAGTGGGTTAAGTATAAATCCGCTAAGCAAAATCTACGCCAAGTGGCGTAACGGGTGGTAGCCCTGCCTTATACGTCGGAGGTCCCAGGTCCCCTGGGCGGGGCATTCGTTTGTGTGATGAACACAGTGATTTTTTTCGGGTCATCGTTGTTTATATATGTATGTTTATTCTGGGACCTCCCAGTTCGCTGTGTAGTCATCCATTACACAGGCTCTGCTTACTTAGCGCCATAAAGTTGGTGTGTTGGTCTGGGGATTTATTATTATTTTTATTACTTAAGAGCACCCTGAGTGCGGCCGTAGCACACTTTGGAGCCAGACTACTAAAAAAGATGTCTTGTAAAGCCATGCCTGTATTATTCATTGTCTTTTCAAAGGAATCATCGTTGGCTTTTTAAAAATATACGTTCACCTAAAATAAATCGAGCTTCTTACTGATAGCGTAATAGCAAAGATACAACCAGTTGAGAGCCGTATTCTTAACTGTCTAAGTAACATATGACCATCGTTGCAGTGTCTCGCGGTCCGTGTCGTATATGTAGCTATTATATTTATGGTAGTACTGGCAGATTCGCTCCACTTCGGCCGAGGTGAACTTTCGTTTGTTTATAATTTAAACATGCTAGTACCTAATTATTGCCATTGAATCGATTTTTCAAATTCAGCGTTGGTTTAAAATGTTTTTGTTTGCAAGTAAATTTATTTAAAATAACAGTAAACTAAGATACTTCTTCATATAACTTCAGATATCTCTCAATTAAAAACTTATCAAATAGGTATCGAGATTTCAATTTCGGTACAGCATTAGCTAGAACAAAATTTATTTAATTTCTTTTTAATAGACACAAAGATTTTTAAAGTCCCTTTTTTGTATAAGAACCCTACTCAAGCAGTTTTACATTCACATGCATTGAAAAAGCTGCTTTAATATTATAAACAGAAAATTTTATTGATTTAATATGTAGTTCTATAAATGTTTATATTTATATATGTTCGCTGCATCCATAACACAAGTTCTGCTTACTTTGGGTCCATCCGGTGGCGGTGTTTGCCTGAGGATTTATTATTATTATTTATTTCTATGTATGTAAATCTACACAGAGTACGTTTCACCACAAGCTAAGATCACAAATACCTAAAGACTGGTTTTACTGCGCTGCAAACAGCCAAGTTTGTCAAAGCTGTTAGAATTCAGTCCTTGTTAAAGTCTGCTATTGGGGTTGTGAAGAGTGTGCAGATGTCAATGGCTCCCATTTTACTGATCGTTGCCAACGATTCACAGCTATGGATGTGACCTGAGGGGCTGGCCGAACTTTATTGGGTATTAAATTGTATTAATTTGGTAGTAAAATTTCGATAAGTGACCAAAGTTTAACTACCTGCCTTAAATATGCAAAAGATATACCATTTGGTGACTGTATTATTATGAATTAAAGTCCATTATATACAAGGTTTAATATTTGTATACTCGGAGAGCGAAATTGATTTTCTTTGAATGAAAGTTTAACGAGAAAATTCTACATTTTCTTAGAAATCACTTTATATAGGTACTTGCAGTTTATTTTGTTTTGTAGCTCTCTCTCAAATTTCGTATTAGATTTTAAATATTTGAATTAAATATCTACATATCATTGGCCCTCATATGTTGCCTGTTGCAATAACCAGCTGCATTCAGTACCCATCTAAGAAAGATTAATTCGAAATCGGTCCGATCCAGTAGTGGAGCAGTATAAATTGACCATCATCCGACAATCATTACTTGGAGCAATTGAAGCTGCCGTATCAATGCGCAGGAACTGTTGTGCTCATTGTAATGTCCTTACAGGGATTGTGCATTTACCTCGCGACTGTCCAGGTTTAGATGGAACTCTAGTGTTTTTATGGTACATGGAGCTCATACAACATTTTATAATTTAAACACGAGCACATAACATAAATATTTAATCTCCTCAAGGCATCGCATCAAATGCATTTTGTCTACGTCGCATCTAATGCACATAATAAAATAAATATATAAGACATTTTTTAATAATACCTTATAATATTAGAAAATAAAGCCGGCTAACAGTGGATCCATAAGGATACTCCCAAAATAGAAACAGTTTTACTATGAAAGCTAATCATTTCACGCCATATACAAAAAGCTCTGCAAGCACGACGACGCTGAGAATCTACTTAATTGCAACTCCCGCTCGCAGACACTAGAAGTAACAACATTGCGTTTGACCAACGATGATATTCCACTTCAAACATTGCGACAGACTCTCCATGAAAGACAACCTGTTTTTCATAAAGAATTTAATTTCCGCAATGCCGAGACCTTTATGTTCTCTCTTCTTAATTAATTTACTGAAATAAACAAATATTGGATGTTGAAGTATAAGTGCCTGAAGTTTAAATGTTGGTACCTGAGCAATTGTTGTTTCTTATTTATTTGTCTTTGAGATTCTGATTTAAAATCCTACTCAAGTAATTTAGTCATGTAAATAAAGGAAGTAAAGGCGATTCCATCTGAAGTTTAAAGTCGAAATAATGGCGTGGAATAGTTCTATCGATTCACCATGCTGGAGTCTTTAAGAGTAAACGGAGACCTACTGCTTCATAACTCTCTATCAGGAATAAAAATTGTTAATCCAATTCAGAAAAAATATGAAAAATTTACATTATCCTCATTATTAAACTTGGTTCTATATCCCTCCCCGAACTGTATCGTATTTACAAAGTACTTATTTTCAAGAAGTGTGTCACTTTCGACGAACGCAGGGAAGTTTACCTTCTTCGCACGATTCCTCTAACTGGAGCCAAAACAAGGCTTACAGTTAAATCGCGGCTGTCCAACTTTCCGACGAGGGACTCTATAAGGTATAATGTTACTTGTTTCAAGAATTCTGGGATACGTTATAGGTAATTTTTTATGTCAAGAAAAGGTAATGTTATAATAACTTTTTTGTGGTAGGTTGAATTTTATTTTTGATGACGTCTATCTAATATTGAGGAGGCTATTAAAATATACAGTCGAAGTGAGACGTCCCTTAGTCTTGTAAAGGTGGTTGAGAAATATAACAAAATCGGGCGCCAAATTATCGAACGTCCCAACCTACTCGCTTTTAAGACGGAAGCTGGCTTGTGCTGTAACTTTACAACCCCGATTCTTTACAGCTCGCACGCTGACAGTTATAAAAAAAGCGGTTAGTTCACCTATATGGTATGTTTAGTTTTAATAAAAAATGATCCTTATTATGTATACCTAATATTAAATTTTGATATAATAAATAACTATCTCAAAAATTATCACAAGTTCGAAATAAACATGATTTACACAAAGTATGTACATGCCAGCTTTCCATATATTGTGCGCACTTTTACAATCCACTTCAAATCCGAAAAATGCGCTAATTAATGTGACATATTGCTTTGTTTTCTAACGAGAAAAAAACATTTTATCCGTTCGATTATTAATCTGGCACAAAGTCCTTCAAGACAGTAAATTAAAAAGAAAAGTACACTCCCCAAAATCACGTCACAACTTTAGGTGATATATTGAAAAATTAGAAAAAGTTTACTTCTTCCATATTGTCAACCATTTAGGGCCAAGAAAAATCTGGCTTAATAAACTTTTACCAACTTGTTAAGGCTTCGGCAGATGGGGAGAGTGCGGGGTGCGCGGGGGGTGGGTCGCTCTAATCAAAGTTCCTAATTTCAGTTGTCATGCCACGCCGCCCTGATTTACGCTTTACTTGATTTACGATATTATCAGGTTTGTCGAAATGGAATGCGTAGGTGAGCGTCTGCCGAGAATCGAGGTATAATTTCTGTAATTGTCAATGTAGTCTTTGATGCTAGATGTTGGAGGTAGATTTTTGTTTATTGTTGAAGCATGAAATTTATTTATTATTTACTCTGTTATATATGGAAAGCTGGGTTTCTTAGAAGGTATCTACATATATGTATATTACAACAAGAATGCATTCCAGTATGACTTGTTTATAACAATAATAATATAATAAAAAATCCCCAGACAAAGGCACTAACTGTATGGACCCAAAGTGAGCATAGCTTGTGTTATGGATGACCATACAATAAGCAACCCAGTACAAACCTACATATATAAATATCGATACCCATGACCCGAAAACAAACAACTGTGTTCATCAAACTAATGAATGCCTTGGCCAGGAGTCGAACCTTGGACTACCGGTGTACGAGGCAGGGCTACCACCCACTACGCCACTCGGCCGTCAAGAGTTTATCAAACACTATTATTTCTACATTGATACGGATAAGTTAATTTTGCAAATACGGGCTTTTATTTATAGAAAGCTCGCAACTCAAAAAGATCTACAATAAATTCGGAAACAACCTAAGTCGGAAATCTCGACGCGTCGTCGGAACTTTATTAAAATTTATTCAGGCGGATTCCGAATTTTACAAAATCGTTGTAACTTGGTCCTGCGGATAACCCGCCAATTAACTCTTTGATCAAATGGAGAACACAGTTGCCGAACAAAGAAGATTTCTATCTTGAGAGTTTGGTGCAACTGGTTTACGAATTTCGTATGCTATCGGTCTATAAATTTGCTAAAATGCTGTGGTAACACAATCAAGACTGGGAAAATCGTAGCATCTAAATTTATTAAATATTCTTTATTAAATTTATTAAGTATTCAGTTACTGGTAGTTGGTGAAGATGCAAATGAGGATTGACAAGTCCGCTCAAAGGTATAAACTCGCTTTAGAATTCCGGGACTACATTTTTCGGGAAACTCAGTTCCTATAATTTATTCAATAAATAAAATCGAAATACTTGCGACAAAGTTCGAGAATATCGTAAACGAGCCCACGAGCTTTTTGGACAACAGAGTCGCTTGCAGTTGATATTTCAAAGATCATCCAAGCCTCCTGATGAAGACGAGAAACGTTTGCCCTGGATTGGAAGTCTGCTGAAGATTTCAGCTGACAAGGAGCATGACATTAATGAAAGTGAGCGCCCGTTATTCTGTGTGCTTTAGACGCACACTTAGATGGTAAGACCAAAAAAGTGGGGCGTCTTCATAGATGTGGCTCACTATAATAGAAAAATCTTTTAATTATTTCTTAGGTTCGAAATATAATATTCGATATGAATTTATTGATTGTAATACTAGTATTATTCCATTCGAGGCCGACACTCGTATGGCTACTATCGTGAATGGTGCTGATTGTATAGTATTGTTAACTATCTGTTCAACTATGGTGCTCGTATTTATCGACCATAGCCTAGAGGCTTGTTACGCAAGTTTATTCAATCAATACTGTACTTAGAAACAATTACCGTGTTTGCTTTCAAGTTGTTTATTTTACAGACCTGTGTATGTTTCTAAAGGTCAGACGTATGTATTCTAAATATATAGAAGGGAAACGTGACTGGCTGATCTAATAATACACATAGAAAAACCACTAAATAGATGCTTCTTATAGGGGTTGTTAGATACCTTAAAAGAAGTACCTAGGCAAAGTTGAGTTTTAACTAACTCGGGTTAGAATATAGTCGTCGCGACTAGGATTAGAATCGGTGGATGAAATTTTGAAATTTGTCAAAGTCCAGCTGTTTTAAAATCACGGGGACAGAACCTAGTAAAAGTGCAACTAAATACCGTCGTACCTGAAAACGTAATCTATATGTCGTCTTAAAAGTTTTCCACCGACTTGTACCCGCTCTCCGCGGTGCTCAATGTAATTGAATGTCTGATACTATTAGGTTCTGAAACCTAATTCTAAGTTCCTAGGACCAACGTCCATTTACTCGCAGGAAAATGTTTCAGTCTGGACTGTAGCTCTAATGCGCGTTACTATCTAGAAGTTTTTATCTGAAAGAAAAAGACCTTTACAAACTTATCAAAACCCTAGAGTATTTGAAAGTTTGAGGATCTATTTCAGACTTACATTACTTTCATTTAGAACAAAGGAAAAGCTTTCAGACTTTTTTCGGCTATCACATTTTCTTTTTATATCGTGAATAAAATCCGAAGTTAAATCATAATGAAGTTTAGGAGACAAACAGAATCAGGGAACATCAGGTGGATGGCAGTAATCTGACGGTGGCCTACCCTGATGCTGTAACCTCATTACTGGGACCTCGTTAGTTCACGCTGGAACCGTGTACCGCCCAATCCGCGTAAGTTGTGAAATTTTATCATAATACCTCGAGGTGAGGCGGCTAAATTACAATTACCCTGAAGAAAACCGGAGCTTTAGTGGCTTTTATATTTTGAAATTCACATCCAAGATTTAACCCCAGATTTATTTTAACGTTACATTTTATGTGTAAAGTTCAGGCTCGCGTCGGCTCTTACATGATTCATGGTCTGCTACGTACAGCATAAGTCATTAAAAATGCCCTGTACAGAGATCACTTATGTTCACCGGCCACGTACGCGGAGCTTAATCATGATTTACAATACCAAAGTTCAAAGTGAGGGTAGGTGCTAAAAATGTAGAGTGCAGGCGCTGCTAATAAATCGCAGAGCTTCTGATGTACGGACACCACGTGACTGCTTTGTTTTGAATTAAAATAACTTTGTAATGAACTGCTAGCGAGTTTGTGCAATTTCTGGTGGAAATTCAGTGTAGCTTTGAAGATATTTTAGAACATAATAGGTTTTACCTAGAGATTATTTATTTATTTATTCATCAAATACATATGCAACGTGTTTTTCAAGCTAGATTTGTAAGGGTGCTAATATGCTCATTATTCATTCAAATCAATATTCATTCAAAGCATTTTTGAATTATAATCACCATAAATGAATTTCACGAAAAGCTTTTTGTAGAAAGGTTACTCAACGTAACGTTGCACCTCCTACATTTTCAGTTGTTTTAGTTTAAAAAATCTTCAGGCAGATGCGAAGCAAGACTTGCTTTTAGGGACTATCATAAAAGATTAAATTTTAATTAAAAATGCAACTCCAAGTCAATCTTACATGAGTATAAATCCTAACCACGATCTATACTCCAATGTAGGTTATATTGTATTGGAGAAACGTTTCATTACAATTTCCCCAATATATTTCAGAATTCTGACAATAGCTATATCTGTTTAAATGTTACAGGGAATTCAAGCTAGTGCTCCGTCCAGATCCCAGCTCTGTGTTCGCAGACGGCGTCCAGTTCCACTCATCGTCAGGACCGCTGGAGTACAACCCGGCGCAGGTGTACTCGGGACACTTGGAAGGTGAGACCCTGGTAGTTGGTCCCTTTTAGGAGTGACATCGAATGCTGGAGTTGGTTTGTTTGCGGTGATAGCTGTAGGTCCGAGTATGGTGAGAGAGATTGATTAAACCGTCAATAGTAGAAGAAGAATTTATGATAAATCTTATTAACATTAAAAATGCGAGGTGTAGTTTGTTTCTTCGTTTGCTGTGACGCCTTGACTTCGTTACGTAGAAGGAAATAGTGCATACACGCCAGGGTACAGATAAGGACATAAGATACTTTTCATCAATAAATAAATTCTGTTTAAAAAGGGCACGTGTGTGGAGGCGCGACCAAAAGCTAAATGTAATCAAAAGTTATTCTACCACCAATGATTTTCAGACTTCGAGCTAAGAGGTCAGTTACAGAGGATCACAAGTAGGTGTGGCGTACGTGTGCTTGCCTGGGGTTTTTTATGTATTATTATATGATTACGTCATTTCTCGTTAATATAATACTTAATTAAAAATTAAAGTAATTAAAAAAGGAAATTAATAAGAGCTCATGTACTCTCAAAAACGTAATAATATGTAGCTTAAATTTTGTCAAAAAAGCCTCTACGAGACAATAGTGTTAATATGAAAATTTATAGCAAAGTATGATAGTAAATTGTACCTTTTAACGGCCGTCATAAAAAAGGAACCAATAAAGTGACATAGCTATTATGATGCAACCAATGAGGGCAATGTATCAAATCTAATAACAGCTAAATTCTAGATAATAAATGCCTTTGTTAATTCCTTTTTTCGTTGTTGCTAGGTCGTGCTGTTAAATAATCGAATCCTTTAGTCCAGTGCGCTGTTTCACACATAATGAATTCCTTTCTGCTAAGCTTGAGTCTTTCAATTACTTTAAAACTAAGTAACTTATGTAAGTTACGTTAAACTTAACAATGGATTAGTTTCAGATTAGAGAAAGAAACGACTCTGTTTATTTCGTAGTTTTATCACGTCTTTTATACCGCTGTTTTTGTGAAATTTTATCATGCAGAAGGAATAATGGAAGATTTGGTTATTTAAGAATATTGGAATATTTAAGTTCACTGTGAAATAATTTGTTTTAACGTAAATATTTTGGCGGAACTTGTTTTTATTAATGGAATACGCCATTCATGTCTAAAAAAATAGTACTTCATGCAATAAAAGGAACGTATATATCCTTTTGACATTTGTATAAAAAATACACTTAGCAACATCTCAGTAATAACATAATTTTAATATTCCATCCAAAAAAAAAAAATGAACAAACGTATAATTAAATGTTAAATATACCGAATGAAATAGGTTATAAAATTCTCAAGAAGACAACAGATCTCTATCACAAGGTTAATAGCTCCATTGTTGTATCAAATAAACGTAAATTGTGAACAAACGGGAAATCACATAATTACTATAAATAAGCGGGGTTCTGTGACTTGCCTTTTACAAAATATGTACCGTCGAAGCTGGCGAACTTGCGTATTTTGAACTGCTGTGAAACACGCACGATCTTGTATTTAATAATTGAAACAGAGTAGGAATTCAAAATTTTTCGAACTTATTAAATCGATCACCATAAGATGACTTGATTTAGGGTAAAAGGCGGAAGTGAGGAGTTCGACTACGTCATGAATTTGGGATGGGTGCAGCAGGAATGGAGAGAAAAGAGGGAAAACATTACCTTAGAGACAAATCCCGCGGAAAAACCTGTATTTGTTACGTAGACTTACTGTAGATTCCTAAGAACTGCGTATTTGTTTGGGATGTACAATTTACATATTGATTATTTCAAAATTTGCTTTGAAATAATCTTCCTAGAATGCTTGCTAGAATACACCCTTTGAATCCAAAATTAGATTTGATTGTTTCTAAGTTCGCCAACTAAACGAACGCCGCAAGGGTTGTCGTCAGCGCTATTCTGCTTTACAAATTGATCGCTATTAATTACCCCTGGGATTAATCATCACTTTCTAATCAATATGACATTTATGAATACTGCGGTAGACTTGAAGCAATAGTAGTTGACCTTGTAGACGGATGAAATAGGAAATAAGCCTTAATCTCAAAACGACACTTTCCATTTGTGTTAATGACTGACAGTTACTCATACAAGAGTTGTTTATCAACGAGAGATTGATGTCAGCTTACTTTTCTGTATTCTCTATGTTTCTGCACAGATAGATTAATTACCGATTACCAACGACCCATACTACTGGTATCTATTTACTGTCTAGCTATCTACACGCGTTCTTGTTGGATTTAATCAAATGATTTTGTAATTCCCATAACATTATCTGCAATATTAGTATTAATTTTAAAAAAACACAAATATGCATAACTGATAGGTCCTATCCAAAACAAAAACCTAAAACAGTGTATTTTGACTTATATGATAGTTACGATGACTGATGATTACGTATACCATTTACATACCTCCCTCTATTTGCATCGCGAGTTTAATAGGACAATATGGCAATTGATCAATTGTTTTCCTTTCACATAAACCAAACGAATCCCTACGATGCTATCTACAATCCTAATGCAACTAGCAGACCCACCGTCGTTTCACTTGCAATCTTGCAGTCTATCAAAAACCATGGCATTACAAGAAAATAGAAATATTTGTTTCATGACTACTTACTGTAAAGTCCTCAAAAGCAACTTATTATTTTATTTATATCTCTCAATTTATTTCTGAATCTAACAGAAATAAATTAGGTGAAAAGGAATGCTGGTAATTACCACAAAAGTGCGCTGCAATAATTCAAAAGTTCCATCAGTCAACTACTCCTCGTATTATTCGTAGTTAGAGTCCTAATGGACTAATGTCACAGCGACGGAACCCGGCACCTGCTCCAAGATTAAGAACAACTTATTTATGACGCATCCTCAGGCGGCTCCCGTGTGTTGTATCTATTGTGACCGGACGCTTGGGAAAGGATACTTTATGACACCCTGATAACCTGAAATTAGATCATACGACAATCCGTAAGCGGCGGCCTGTTTTAGAATTATTTATTTATATTTCTATGAAAAGGGTCGGTTATTTTAGAAGTAAACAAATTTTGAACTAAATGGAATACTTTAATATTCTTAACTCACAGTAAATCTGAAATTTCTAGGTAAATTTTATTTGAAGAATCAAGAACCCTTTAAAGATCCCAATATTAAAAGTCTGAAAAGCCGCTGCAAAGAGCACAGTCCGCTTCGTATCATCTTTAACGAGGGAAATTTAAAAATTGCTTCGGCCATTACTTCAGATTTGTGCAAACATGCCGCTTCCGAGGTAACAACTCCTCAGGGAGGGAATATTTAAAAAGTTTGACCGTTCAACTTCGTTAGCGAATCACTAAAATAAATCAACCGCAAACGCCGCAGAGATTTTCTCAAACATCCTGATGAAAATTCCCTCTTTCTTGATAAAAGTTGAGGCGATAAAAATTAAACGACCTTTCATGCTTCGTAGTACGAATAAGCTTTTATACAAATAAATTTGCTATCTAACGCAATAAACCTCGTGTGTAGGAGTCAATTTCAAGAATGAATTCGTTTGTTTTTGAGAAATGAGATTTCTTGTTTACTTGAATAAAGTCGTGGGTAGCGTTTGTGTTTCGATTGCGTAATATGGCGTGCTAAGATTGTGGCGTAGTTTCAATAAAAGACAAAATTCTCTTCTGTGTTTATTTTTTCGGTAAAATTAAAAATATACAAAGATGCCAACAATTTTGGCTACGCACACTCGTGAACGTAAAAATAAACTTTGATTTTAGATAATAAAATATCTTAACTATATAATTTTGAATGATAAACTCGGAAAAAATAATAAATAAATAGATTCAAGTTGCTTTGATGAATAATTTTTCGTGACTGACTTGTCAAATCAAAACATTGCCGTTCTCCGCCACTACGTAATTCCTAGTTTAAAATTACGTCGGGAACAACAAAAAAAATAAAATTAACTGACAAAAAGAGGTCGAAATAGACAACCGTCACAAGATGTATCTACCTTCGCTTCGGTTCGAATTTCGCCGCGCTGTGTCCACCATTGTTAAGCTTTTGTTTCATCATCAAACGATAATTACCAGAGAGGCTATTTTTTACCTTCCATTGTTGTAGCGATAGTGGAAATTCAAATAAAAATGCTGCGATACAATTATAATCGTGTTGTGTTTGAAAGGGAAACCGAAGCTTTTTCGAATAATAATTTTGAAAATATTACTAGATTCAAATTAAGAGCTTTGTAACATCCTGCAATTATGTTTTATTACAACCATGAAAACTATTCGTCTAACCACGATTTATCTCGTTTATAAATAATTACTCAAATTGATAATTCATGTATATTGTATTTGAAAATGAAGCTTTCAATGACTACCAACCTCGCATGTGTAACTATCATTCTCTAGCCGGTCATTTGCTAACCTTAGCAACATGCATAAATTATTGCTTCTACTTCACGATATAATATATTAATAGTTCAGTAAGTACCTAAATTATGAACATCCAGAAGTGTTTTTCCATGCCGCTGCGCAAGTAAATAGAGAAAATTACAAGCGAAGTTAATAAAACTGAATGATGTGTAGACTCAGCTGGCGCGAGGACAAAGTGAATTTTGATGGAATTACTTAAAGTTGAAAGTTTAATGTTCTCTACATCACTCACAAAGGGAACATATGCGGCGCCCATGAAATTGTAATTCTTTGAAATGTTACTTTAGCTTTAAACCTAGATTTGTTTCAGCGAAAAATTCTGTGTATGAGAGTTAGAGCTACATGTGGTGTAAGCAATACTCAAATAATCTTGTTACGTGAGAAAAATAATCAAGTTAATAAATATTCGAACTGCGCAAATTTGATTTAGTTTATTTTCCTATAATAAACGTACACAACTCTCAGGAGGGCAGGTTTCTTTGCAACTATTTTTTCCCTTTTGTCAGTAAATGGATGTAGGGGGAAGCCGCCGCGAGGAGGGTAGTAATTACCGTTATTTATGAGCGGTTCCATCCCTCCCACTGCGACTGCAAGTTGTGATTTTAATTCATTCAGAGTCTCGGGCTCTTTGCACCTCGAATTAGTTTGCATAAAATATAGCTGCCCATTTATCTGAAGTCTCCTACTTGTTTGTGTTTCAAAAGGCTTATTTTGATGGAGAGGATCGCTTTGATGGTTTATATAAATGCGTTTGCATAAATTTGTCGTTTGCGGTTGATTGACGGGATTAAAATTTGTACTGATGATGAATGACTTATTATTAAATGTTTGCAGATGACGAAACAGCTCAAGTGTACGGAGTGATCACATCGGATGGGTTGTTCGACGGCACGATATGGACGGCTTCGGAGGAGTTCTATGTAGAGCCAGCGGCGCGGTACGGTGCGGAGGGCCCTGGGCTGCATAGCGTCATCTACCGCGTGTCGGACGTGCAGGCGCCGCGTGCGCCTGGCGAGCCCTTTTGCGCCTCGCACCGCCTGCACCTCAAGCGCAAGCTGGGCTCTGACACCGCGCTTTTCACCTCCACCGCACCTCTCCCTGCCTCCGCCGCCAACACCTCCGACGACCTCCGCGGCGAGATCCACCGCCGCAAAAAGCGGTGGCTGCCTGATGATGAGATGCAGGACGACCAGCCAAAGAACCCCGAATTACCATTAGACTTAGATGCACCCTACACCAGCAATGGCGACTCGCATGATAAAGTTAGCACTAGTACGAGGAGACCGAAATCAAAGATTGATAAGAGCAATCTCATAACTAAAGTGCGATTGGATGTCGAGGACTCCAGACCGAAGCCAAAGACGCATGTCGAAGTGATAAAGACTAAAGCTGGGGTGGTGACGGTTAGTAAAGACGTAGTGAAAAAGGAGCCTATCGGATATACGGTGCTGAGCGCCAATGCCTCGGACGACGGCAGACACGTCAATAAACGAGCTACAATAGATCCCAAGAAGACAACCTGCTTGGTCTATTTACAAGCCGACCACATGTTCTATCAAAGATACGGCTCCGAGGAAGCTTGCATCGAAGTCATGACCCGCCATGTACAAAAGGTCAACGCTATTTATAAAGTTACAGGTAATTTATATCAATTTCAGTTCCCTTTTATTAGCTAGTTTTTGTCATGTGAACAACAATATTGAAGCATTAAATTCTCTTTATGGCCAATAAAGCTTGCTTTTTGTATTACCAGCTTACGATGTATTTTAGAGGCACAATGTTTATTAATTTTCAGACTTCAACCAAGACGGGAAGCCAGATAATATTACGTTCATGATAAAGAGGATAAAAGTGCACACGTTGGATGCATTGAAAGATCCAGCTTACAGGTTCCCTAATAATTACGGGGTAGAAAAGTATTTAGAACTATTTTCAGGTAAAAATCTCTCTGTTTTATTTGAAATTAATTTACTTCATTGGAGTATTTATTGACGAGAACGTTTATTTAACCTTTTAGAGGAAGATTACGACGCGTTCTGCTTGGCGTATATGTTCACTTATCGAGATTTTGAAATGGGCACTCTTGGGCTGGCGTGGACTGGCGATCTTAAGAATGCTGGCGGAGTTTGTGAGAAGAATGGGGTAAGGATTTGTTCTACTATGTCCACAGCCGGCAAACGAGCACGCGACCCATCTGATGGTAAGTGCGATCCGTACCCATGGACATCATCTGTGCCGTATTTAATAACAGTGATTGTGGTTACTATTGCACCGGCTGTTCTGTTCCTTCCCTTCGACCGGAACACAATTACGCAAACGGGATTATTACGGCGGCCAAAGTGGGAAGGACTGTAGTACTACTGCCCTAGACGAGACCTTATCAAACAAACTCTGCCACACTGAACTGTATACAACATTACAACATACTGCAAAAAACTATTTACTATTTTTCACTCATTTTTCTCATGAACTACTTTGCATCTTCCAGCATTACCGCGGCAGCATGAAGTCTCTGAACACCGGTATAGTGACTCTGCTAAACTATGGCAAACACGTGCCGCCCGCAGTCTCGCACGTCACGCTCGCTCATGAAATCGGACACAACTTCGGATCTCCGGTAATATAATAATATTGTTTTGCCGTATATATATCGATGGAAAGATATTGTCGTAGCTTAAATGTTGGACATGCCTTGCAATCGGTAAAAAATGACCAAACTAACTTTCCAAGCATACGGGCCTAAAGTAAACAAACATGCGTTAATTAAACATCTATACCCATAACACACACACACACACACGCATATCTAGCCCTGTTATAATTCTAAGATAATAAATAGGATGTACTTTGTAGAGTTCTACTCGAAAGTCAATTTTTGTTCATATAATTAAATGTCTAACTTTAGTATTTTTATAACAAAATAAAATAAATTGTCGCCTAGCAAAATGTAATCAAACTAAACTCAGAAAACAATAATAATA
Organism: Marasmarcha lunaedactyla; assembly: GCA_923062675.1. NCBI lineage: Eukaryota > Metazoa > Arthropoda > Insecta > Lepidoptera > Pterophoridae > Marasmarcha > Marasmarcha lunaedactyla. Next base: position 8,744,688 of record OV281344.1, read on the forward strand.
ATAATAATAAATCCCCAGACAAACACACCAACTGTATAGCCCCAAAGTAAGCAGAGCTTGTGTTATGGATGACTATACAGCGAACTCGAGTACGTTGACCCGAGCCAGGACTCGAACCTGGGACCTGCGGCGTATGAGGCAGGGCTACTAACCAATATGCTACTCGGTCATCTATTAAACTATTATTCCTAGTTTCAATGGAGACCTAGCCTGAATTACAATAGTAAATATAATGATAACTAACTTACCTTTTACTGTTCTTTGAGTTATTATTGGAATATCGTATAACTTATTAGTTCTAGCAGTAGGGTTCCTAACTGAAATCTTTATTGCAAAAGTCTTTGAACTCCACCGCCGCCTCCGGTCTGCACTAGTTCTCCAAGTGTTGACTGATGGGTGTAGAGGTAAGTAGCCTTGTCTCATACGCCGAAGGTCCCAGGTTCGAGTCCTGGCCGGGGCATTCATTTGTGTGATGAACGCAGATGTTTATTCTCGGGTTATTGCTGTTTGTTTTTATTTATGTATGTTTATTCTGTGTTCCCCCCCTTTATTCTGTGTTTCGCTGTATGGTCATCCATAACACAAGCTCAGCTTACTTTAGGGCCATACAGTTGGTGTGTTTGTCTGGGGATTTATTATTATTATTATTAATTACAGACATAAATTGCCTTTCCAGTTCAAAGACGCAGCAAAGTCTTCTGCTCTGTCTCTTCTTTTCTTGGAATTACGCCTTTTGTATAAAGATGATTTAAAGTCGCGCCCCACTACGTTTTTGTTTTATTTATTTATTTTATTTATTAAGGTACACAAACAGTGAACATATTAAACCTACATTACATAACACTTCTTAAGTCTATATACTGATATGTGCACAATGTATAGGCGTATACAGCATTCACTGTTACAGTGGTTAATGTTCATGTTTTGATGTACATAGCGCGACATTTAAATGGCATTAAATACTTGCATTAAATAAAAAGATTGTTAACATTTTGCAGTATAACAGTGCCCTAATCACCTACCACAACAGCACAGTCGTTCATTATTTCACATATCGACAATTGAAATAAAAACGTAATTGATAGTGCGGTAAGTGCAGTTTATCGGTGTGCGTTGAAAAATGTTACAACCATCGGCATATAATGGGTTTAATAAAAACTCTGAATGTACACAATAGCCGCATTTTCCGACGGCATGTTTGCGGTTCGCACAGAATCAGATTATCTCGGCGTTGTCGTGTAAATCATGGTGTTATTGAATCTATGGTTCAAATATTATTCCATAAAAACGCGCAGCTGTTGCCGCTTTGCGGAGCTTAGCCGTAGTTATGCTTTTATCTGAGTGTAAGAGGTTCGCTTTTGATATTTTTTGTCGTGGTCAGGGATTTTGGTGACAGTGTTGGGTATGCTTTATTAAAAAGATACATCAAAATATTGAGTGATTCGTTTTTGATTATCCTTAAATTAATGGGCTTTTAAGCTTATTATAGGACCATTAATATATCACAATTAAGTCACAATAAGATACACAAGAGATGTCCCACGACTGAAACGCCAGAGTGTCACTGAACATAGACTAGGTCTATCAGATAGTATCAACATGACCACTGTTTTTTAAATATCTACTATTCCGAGATTTTTTCGAATAATTCTAGAAATAACTTCAGAACTTTTTTTCCTACTTTTCGTATCTTTAATAATTAGGTACTTTAGATAATTCAATAATCTTTTTATAGAGAACCGGCTCGCCATGTTTAAAAAGACTAAATTGATTCATTTTATGACAATCTGAACACCTAAGTTACTGATGAGATGAGTACTTAAAAAGAATGTACCGGACTGAATCAGCAAATGATCTTAAAAACTAGCCTGTTTAATACCCTCTCGAAAATGATGTTATATTGGCAAGTTAATTGTGCCACAACATTAGAAATGGCAACTTCTGTCTTGGAAGACGTGCTAATTGCGAAATGCTAAAGAGAAAAGGTTTTTCTTGTAATAAAGCGCAAACGTCTTTTGAGGCCAACTAGTAGTTTTGTTGATAATATGCATCATTTGCTTTTTCTCTTTCATTAATCGTTCCGATAACGTACAGTTAAAAAAGTTTATTTTGAAACACAAGGTAAAATTAGGACAAAATCCTGAAAGTATTATAAAACTAATTTAACAGATTTAAGTTGGAGAATGACTTTTTCTCAGAAATAATATATTTTAACATACCTTTCTACGACTCAGAGAAAATATTTCTAACAATAAATCATGATATTTTCAGCACGATCCCGAAGTTTGCACGCCTTTCGGCGAGGACGGTAACTTCATAATGTTCGCGCGCGCCACCAGCGGCGACAAGAAGAACAATAACAAGTTCTCCCCCTGTTCTCTACGGGCTATAGATCCTGTGCTCAATAATAAGGCCAGGTCGCCTAAAGGATGCTTCACAGGTGGGTTTAGTTACTATTGTTTCGTGTGGCTGCTCCTGGTAAATAAACTGAAAAAAGCTATGACACATTTATAATTCACTTATGAAATGTCTTACTCATATTAACCAATAATACTAGATAATTACTCCAAGTTTGGTGGAATGCTATCAAGTTATGCCATTCTGTGTGACGTACTATTGTCATTTAAAAAACAAATAATGTCTGCAAATAATGCTATTTACTTTTTAACAAAGACAGGCAATTGATTTTATTGTTTCATTAGATTTTTACAGTGAAAATTAATTCCATTAGATGAATTACTTTTAGCTAAACATATTTTAAAAGGCCAAGATAAAGATATCATTATTTCTATCGCGACTTTTTATAAACAATCCACGTACAACGTTGTACTTACAGTCTTTATCAAATATATTCCTTTATATCCTTACTAACCCTTAACTCTCATATCCCCAGAGCCCCAACCAGCGATCTGCGGCAACGGCGTGGTGGAAGAAGGCGAGGAATGCGACTGCGGCTGGGCGTCCGAGTGTACCGACGTCTGCTGCCGCCCGCAGGCCGCGCGACCTTCGTACAAGCCCTGCACGCTCACCGAGCACAGCGTGTGCAGTCCTAGCCAGGTACGAAATGTGAAAAGACAATATAGACCGGCTTTCACAAAGATCCATAAACATAACTGCCTGTATACTCATATGCGTCATTAATTCTACGGTTAGTACCACGGTGACGAAGAAGCTATTGACCAGTCAATGCAGTCCGGACCAGCTAATATGTGTAGAAAGATGTATGCCAGGAATCACACGATGACTGCCGTTTGACAACGGTGACGTAACAATTGACGTCATTATTGCGTGCGAGATATGAGGACAGGATAATTAACGCTCGCCATCATGATGTAACTCAATTCAAGTTAAGTTGTTTATGTATGTTCTCTTGTCTCTTTGGACTTAACGCATGCCCATTGAGAGGTCTGTAGTGCTGGCTCAGAAGGTTTGGTCTAGAAATATGGAGATCTATTGGATAAAAGTTATCAACAAAGGAGACATTTCATTTTCGGCTAGTGTGATGTACACCAGTTTGGAATGTATGAAAAAATGTGGTAAACACACTAAAAATATTAAAAAAATTATATTTTGCATTATGTTCTACTTTGAAACAAAAATCAAAAAATCACGTGGCTACACCGAAGTGACGTTTCCATATTCCGCCATGTTCAACCAAATTATGAATAGTATGCTTGTATCATCGAGTCTGTGCCAACCGACAACCAACCAAAAATAATCGTTTTGGCAACCTAAAATAATCAAAATATTATTTTACGCATTATTAATTTATTCGATTATAAATGAAGATTTTTGCAGTTGTTATATTAATGGTAAATAATTAAATCAAACGAAAAACTCCAAGGGAGCTCGTAAAAAGGAAAAATAAAACTTACAGCACAAAATTTTCCTCAAAACTTGAAGTAAAATAAAACTTCAACATGACAGATGACGCCATGTTTTTAATATGAAGCTGTTTTACGGATTAGAAAATGTTTTCCTAAGACAAAACTAAACGAAATGATGGAATATTGGGACTCAATACTCGTTCTATTTACGTATGTTAAGTAAGGAAATAGTTATCTAGTATTCTCAACACGAGTTCTTGATTAAACATAATTTCTTCTAAGAAGTCATCGTAAATGTTATGCATATCATTATTTTCACTAAACACTGAATCTATCTTATTCGCATTCCAGGGCCCCTGTTGCACCGCCTCCTGCACGCTCAAGTTCGGCGACAAATGTCGCTCGGACAACGGCTGTCGCGACGCGGCACACTGCGACGGCAAACGCGCCACTTGCCCCGCTAGTCGCCACAAGCCCAATCGCACGCGATGCGATAAGGAACTTGTTTGTTATATGGGTGTAAGTGTTCACTACTTACAGGTGGTAAATAATTGGTTCATTAGAATTGTAGACTTAATAAAGGAAAGGTAGAAATAAGCTACAGTTCGGGGACAATGTCAGTCAGACATCGGTTATCCTGACGCGGCGCATTGTGACATTGACTTAAGAAACTAAATCAAAGAAAATATGTTTCGTTCTAAGTAGCAGAAATGTTTGCAAAAATATGTTAATTTTGATAATATTACCTGGGAAACAACTGAAGTTAAATGCACTATAGACAAGGTTTCTTTGTGAATTGATTGTTTTAATTGGGTGGCTTTAAAAATAAAAGCTTTAATAATCACTATTTATGAATGATTGGTATCTATTGATGAAATTTGTTTTATGGTATATTACATAAATGTCACAAATTAGTAAAAATACATTTTAAAAGATGCACTATTTTCTATCCATAAGCTTTTGAAATCTACTTTATTTTATAACGAGACCTATTTCTGCAAAAATATATTTATATGGCTGTTTATTTCGTCATCTTACGTAAGGATAGATACAATTAAATCATGAAATACATGAATAACTCTAAATAACCAACATTAAGTATAAGCATTGATCTTTTTCTTTATATCTCCCAGGAATGCACGGGCTCAATTTGCCTGGCTTACGGCCTGGAGTCGTGCCAGTGCGCCCCGCGCTCCGACGACCCGCGCTCCGCGTGCGAGCTGTGCTGCCGCCAGGCGGGCGGCGCTTGTCTCAGCAGCTTCCACTGGAACCACGCGCCCTTCGACGTGCCCGACATGTACGCCAAGCCGGGGACTCCCTGCAATGATTATAACGGGTGAGTTGATGGTGGTGGATCAAGTGAGGACAGAAGAATTTTAAATATCAAGATTCCCGAACATGTACAATACGCGTGGATGCTTAGCAGTGATTACAATATTGAAATAAAATAGCGAACATTTATCAAATTAGATAGAGAATAGGAACGATTCTGCCATAAGAAAAGGTTTATACTAAGAGTATTTATAACGAGCGATCATATACAGTAATTTTCACAATACGTACTTTGCAGATATGTAAGCTCTACACTATTTTTTCTTTAACTTAGCTGTTAAACCAGATGTGCCATACACGAACTAATCCAAAGCATCAAATTACAACCTAATTTTAATGCGAACCGAAGCAATGAGACCGCCTAAATTGTAATTTACTCTCTGTGATAACTTTATCAAAATGGTTTGAGTAAAAACCCGCTTAATAAATAAATAACTAATCTTTGAAATACAAATCCCAGTAGTAGCACGAAACTCATATGAATTACATAAAGTTATATCTATTCCGAAAATAACACAAAGTAATATGATCAGTCTTATACCTATCAGCGAATGCTAAGCATTTAATATCAATAAAGATTCATTTATTACGTTATCAGACAGCGACTTAAATAAGTATGAGGAATACGATATCAATACGGTGTTGTGTAGATCAAAAAAGCCCATCTATCATATGAAAGATGATCAAAATTTATGTCGGAAGAGTGAAAGATTTAGGAACATGTAAAACAAAAATCCAAAAATGGGCAGATATACTAGAAATAACTCACAAGTTAAATACATACTTTAATTCATAGATTTAAATCAATAGATTTGCCCGCACGTGTCATGGAGTTGTCATGTTCATTTACACAAACACACCGAGTTCACGTCATCAATCGTCAAAGAGTATAGATCAGATGAGCCAAAGATCTTACGCTGGAAAATACACCTAAAGAGTTTGAAGGTTTATAGACACAGAAATAAATACAAGTAAACATTTAAAAATAATTTATTTCAACATACAGAGAATAGCTTTATAACTTATACCTCAATTGCCTGCAAATTAAATTTTTGGCGTTTTGTTATTTGTGTTTTTTGAAGTAAATAGTGTAGTCTTACATTAATGTAGTTATCTATTATCACCTTTATAATTAAAACCCTATGGCTAAAAGTGATGGCTATTTTTTAGAAAGTTCATTTAATGTTTGGAATACATTACTGTGCAAAAAAGACTCTAATATACTTACGTAATTTCATGGTACTTAGTTCGTTTTCGCTATTGAAGAAGTGAGTTCATTTTTCTTTTATGTGGGATCTTATAAATTTTGAAACTGTGAAACAACCATGATAGTTTTAAACAATTGATTTAGTTAATATATCAGTGTATTTTTTACTTCAAACAGGACGCAGTCAAAATAAAACAAAATAAAAAGCAAAACTGCCTTGCCAAAAAACAACTAAAAAGCCCAAGGTTCACAAAAAATCTTCAGTTTCACAATCATTCTATTTTGTTACTTATATATAAAAGTAGCTAATGAGTTGGCCTTTCTATTTGTATCTAATTACTTATTCTTTGGCAGCCGGACGTTTCTCCGCCCCCTCCGCGTCTCGCGGCCATGCTGCCGTGCGACACAGACGAGTAACGCCAATAAATCATAAAATAATTTGTAATTAGTTACTTAGGCATGAAAAGTAACACCTTTATCCTTGTTTGTGTTTCGGCTTATATTTTTACACCCCCGAAATGAACACGACGGTATAATTCAATCTTAAAGTATACATTTTAAGGAAAAACACTCTGTACAATTGTACATTAAGTTGTTGCACTGTACCACTCACGACAAGCGCTCTTTTTATATTGAGACAACACCTTGTGCATGCACAACTTTTAGTAGAAACCTAATTTCGTACGTTCTTTGTACCGAAGGGGCACATCTATTGATTTAAATCTTTGCTTTTATTACTGTTGCGACTATTCTTATTATAAGCTAATTTGTGAAGATCAAGGTTCAATTGTACTGTTGAACAATACTGGCCTGCTTACACTGGGTCAAGACTGTCTTATAAAATCAAATGATTATCATTTTTATAGTCACAGACTAGATTGACTGAGTATGCTATGAAGCCTGAATTTGGGATCCCGGGATTCGCTCCGATAAATCATTTGATCAACATCTCGTTGCCTGAATTACCTGCCAGTACTAGTTCGGAATCATTCAATGAGAAACAGCTGCTTGCCATAAGAGATCAAATCGATACGATGAAACAAAGCGAGCCGTTATCAGGAGGCATCTCATATCACGACGTTCATCATTATGCGGCGATCTACTCGGCGCTGGGCCTGGTGTGGCGGCGGCGGCAGCGGCGAGCGCAGCAGCCCCGCGCTGCTGACTTGCAATTAAGTGTAGTGCCGTGCAATAGTGGTGTGCTATCAAGTGAAGTGTGCGATCATTGAATAGTGCGCGTAGCGCAAGACAAAATAGAGGCACCTCGCCGGTGCTTCAATCCGTGTATACAATTTCAGATACAGCTATTTAATTAAATTTTTTATGTTTTACTTTTTGTGTTTTTATTGTTTTACGTTTTTTGGTGTTTTAATCATTTTAAGTCTAATTGTATTAATTATTATAATCAGTTTTATAAAATTATCCACCTTCTATCAATCAAATATTGTACGGGTTCCGTTCGTCTCAGCCCCTACACTGTCAATAATGGCAACGAAGAAATACTGTATTTCTTATGTTTCGTATATTCTGAAACTTTTTTTTTTCTGTATTCCAGCTACTGCGACGTATTCCAACGCTGTCGAGAGGTCGACCCATCGGGCCCATTGGCAACACTACGTAGGCTGCTACTGTCAGACGAAAGCATCGCGGGATTTAAACGATGGATCCTAAGGCATTGGTACGCTGTGCTACTGACCTTGTTAGCCGTTGGAGCTTTGCTGGTAAGTTTTTAGTAATTCACAAAATATAGTAGGTACTTAAAGCAATTAAGTTATTATTTTTAATAGACAATGAAATAATCCAGAACCTTATTAAAAACGCGTCTCAAAGTAAGCTTTGGTTGAAAATTTTAAAATGTTATACTTTTTTATATTTACTGGCTTTGTGCTTTTTAATATTCTTAGGATTTGAACTTTCTTGAAAGTATTTATTATATGGCCTCTGTAATATTGATGATACCATTTTCTTTTTGCTTACATTTTCTTCTGTACGCATTAGTTTTATTTACAATTTATTTTTTATTATTGTTAAGCGGTCCTGCAACAAACTTGATGCAGCGATCGAACTCGACAATAAACTATCACGTGAAAATATATATTAAAAGGTATTCTGACAAAGTACGGCTACCGTGTGGTATCATTTACATAAGTAATGTATTGTCATGAACCTTATATTATCATTGGCACTTAGAAACGCATCTCATATTACATCGGTCACTTTCACAATCACTTATAAACATTAAAATAGGTACTGTGCTAAATTATTACATTCCATTGTTTGGAGTTTACTTATTTTGAAGCTATCCTACCAGATTTATTTGACTAATGTGTAAGTAAGTGATCTGTCAAAAACAAATTATTTTATTTTATTGATATAAAGGCAAACCATTGTGAACGTTTTCTGTGGCCGTGAACAAATGTCCCTATTTCTTTCTTTAAAACAACAAATAGTGTGGCATTGAATAACAATAAGCAATATTACTCACCACATGAACGCGCACATTGGACAAGTTTTGAAATAATAATTTGCCTGAAGAAAACGCCTGCTCTATACCTTGAAATAGCGCAAAGACCAACCTTTCCAGTTGGTTACACAGTCGTCCATAACGAAGGTGCCTAAGGTTTGCAAAGCTCATCTTGTTTGTGTTTGCCACGTATTCATTCTAATTTCTTCGTTTTATGTTTACACTTTTCTTCATCTTTTTCATAGCTAACCTCACGTTCCTCTTCACAGATCGCCAGCACTCGTCTATTCGGTCGTAACGGCAAGAAACTAAAGTCTGTGACTATCATACATTCGTCCACGACGGAGACCGTGCGCCTGCCCGACGCCCCCGACCAAGGCCTCATAGTGCACACTGCTGTTCGGTAAGAGGCCCCTAGCTTTTACGTTTATTTATAAATCTTCTGAAATAATGAAAAAACTCTACCTTCGTAAAGTTTCTATATTAATATAATCACGAAATATAATCACGAGTAATTTCGCGGGTAAAACCGTACGAAGCATCAAAATCAAAGTTCTTGACTTGTGTTTATCGCGCGAGGGCGTGGCGTCAGGCCACATTTTTATTATTAAAGTTTCTTTACGTGTTTACAACATTATTTGGTAAGAACGGAATTCTGACCTGCGGCCTGATTCATGTTAATCGTACAATTATATAAATATACCTATTTGGTCTATTTGTGTACAATAAAGATTGCGTGCTCGACAAAACCCACAACTTAAAAAATGATCTGATTTTCCAAGTATCGTTGTTCACTGTGATATACGTATTTATAAACATTAATTTTGTGTTTCAGGTCGAAGCTTCCTTTAAAGAAGAAAGTAGCGCTGCGCACGCGCGTCTACCGCTACAAGAAGGATCACAAGAACAAACAAGGAGACAAGGCTTCTCCGTCGCATAGTGCCAATAAAAAACGGGTGAATATGACATACTTTGTTATAATTGAATTTTAGAAAGGTTTCAAAATAATGTGATTGAGGAGAGAAAGAAAGAAATTGGCTATATTTTTCAGTTTATGAATGACGTGAATTCGTGACTGTTGTCCTTGTCCAGTTGACAGTCTAAAGTCTTATAAGGATATGGAGTTCCGTGGCAGTTTCAAATACTCTGCCACGAAATGCTGGAATAACTTTACCTCCACCCCTAAAACACTACCGTTCTACTCCAAATTCAATCACAAAAAACATCTTATCAATGTACAAAAAATACATATTTAATATGCGTATGTGGGGTAAAAATTGCATGTTTATACATTAACTATATGCGTATTGTTAATATATAGTATGCGCGTAGTGTATATAATAATATGTGTGTGATTGTATTCAATGCAGACGAGGCTAGAATGTCAATTAATTTTGATGAGATTTTCCATTACTGTACTATCTGATTCCTATTATTTGATTATGTGTTTAAGTTTCATGTGGTATAAACCATGTTAGTTCGTATATATACCTAGGTTTGTTATATGACGCATGTTAGAATGTTTGTCTTTATTTTGATTATTATTTATTTAATGTAGAATTACTACGTATGCGTATAGTTGTATGTATGTATGTTGTATCCGATTAGTAGTGTGTATGTAATGGTCTAAAAACCGTATTTTGTACTGGACGTGCGCTGCAGTGTTACTCGAATACAGTGTTCGGTGTTTACGGAAGATCAGCGTCCTGGTGTGTTCGCACATCACGACTTCCAAGCTGAGTAAATGCCTTTTGGGTGCTACTTAATTAATATTTTTGTTTTATGTTAACTTACAGACGGCATCGCTTTAGTTTGTACGTACACCGAATAAATGTAATTTTCATTTCATTTCAAAGTTACTTTCATTTCAGGTCCATTAAAATTTTTAATACTCAAATAACATTTCAATTTCCTTTTATTGTTAAACACAACTTTTACTAAAAGGTTCTATTACCTTTTACAGAAAACAAACAACCAAACGAAAACAGAACAAGAAAATAAAGTAGTCAAAGAAAATGCTGCCGTCGTAACAAACGCCGATGGGAAATCTCCCAAACACATCATCCTGTCGAAACACAAGCACAAGCCGAAGAAACGAAAAGCGAAAGTGAAAACGGAAACCATCGACTACAGTTCCATGCAGAAACACCCCTCGTCTCCTGTTAAGGATACTGAGGCTTTGACTAAGGTGCAGAAATGGTTACTGAGCTCGCCGCAGCCGCCGGGCATCCCGAAGTCAAAGTCCATTCCTGTAGGTCTAACCGAGCGCACGCATAGACAAGCACAAAAGAATGTCAGAAAAACCCGACCGTCCAAAAGCGCTACTAACCTCCTCTCTGGCGAAAAAGCTCGACTGCAGGTCATATTCAAGCCACCATTCAGATTCAGCGTCAAGATATGCAAGAGCGACAAGACGAAGACAGTCTTGGACAAGTCGTCGAAACCCGATGTGGAAAGAAAACGACACAGCACAGAGACTGCTCCGCCGCCCGAGGTCATCAAGCCGCAATCCTCGCCGCGGTCTTCACCGCAACCCGTGACAAATACTTCAAAACCCGTCGCAGAAGCGGTTTCAAGCTCGCACGGATATGCTAACTTGCTGCCGCGTAGTGTCAGTGATTGCCGCATCAGAAAACTCCCTGAAGTCAAGCTACGGCGCGGACATAAAAAGAGTAATTCGGTTGGTCAGAGGCGAGATACAACCGGCAGTCGACAGAATCTTATATGCCAAGAAGATTCGCCTGCCCACGTGTATGAAAACATCGCTTGTGTGGTCAGGCCTCACAGTCGGTTGACGAGGCGGTTGAGTGACAATGAAGTCTGTCGCGGAATGCCCGTGGCTGCGGCGTCGCTGGCCCCTCGCTCCGCAGGTGCCGAGCCCGTCCGGCCCTTCTGCTGGGAGCCCTCGGCCCCTCCTGCATTCACCTTCGGGGATCTCAAACACGCAGTCCCCGATGCTCAGCCCCCTTCCGCCCCTATTCCTCCCGGCACCCAACGCTGAAATCATAGTAAAATTCCGTGACCTATGTTAGATGTGAGCTTTCAAATCCCAACGCCTATAAACCAGCGGAATAGCTCTTGTTAGGCGTCAACAAAACAATGCATCTCGGTCTCTGCAGATCGTTACGTTGTGTAAATATTGTAATTCGCTTTTAACCGTAGCTTAAGTTTAACACTCATCACTGAAACAGCCCATTGCCAGTTTGAACGGAACACATCGCAGGTTTTGTGTTTCGACATTAAATCGGTCATTCGCGCTTTATTTCTTTAGTATCGAACTTACAGTGCCAATTATATAGAAGTTCTACATTACGTCCTACAATTTAAATAAATGTGTGTATATCAGCAAATACGCAAGCGTGTATCACGAGCTGGCAATGGTCTAGTTTCATTGAACGATCTCTATAAGTGAATCTCTATTTTTTCTACATACTAAGTATTGTACAAATTTACTCAGACTTATGTAAAGTGTTCATAAAGAAGTTATCTACTGACTTTGCATTTCATAATAATTTGCAGATTTACTTATTACAAAGATTTTATACCGGCTTAGTACATAATACTAGTACATAAATATAAGAATATTAAATGAGCGTTACTCGTGATTATTTTATAGCTGTCAATTAGAGTGTCAATGTGTTAACGATATGAAGTACATCTTGATAATACTCATTTTCTTTTACATTTGTTAACATTTACTAATATTTTGAATCGATCAATTTTACAGTATTCTTCATTATTTCTACAGTAATTTGAACAAAGTGTATAGTTACTGTAAACAAAACTCGCTAACTAACTCATTTTATATTAGTTAATTTAAAATGCAGACTTTCATATAAGTAACAGTTTCGACTGACAGTATATTTAATGCTAAGAATATTTTTCTATGAATTTTTAATTAATCAAAATGCAGCTAAATTAAAATAAACTAATTGTATGTTATCAAAATTCAGTTATTGCTAGTTTGTTCGTTTGGAATAGTTAAGTCAAATATAATTTATTACTCGAATTAATAGTACGACAATATTATAGTACATTATAAATTATAAATAGAAATTGATTGGGTATTGAAATACCTGTCGTAACTGTTACGCTGTTTAGATGTTAGGAAACCATGGAAACCCTTGTATTTCCCGTTTATGTGATATTTGCCCATACAAAGTAAATGGCAACTTATTTGAATAAAAATAAATGAATCTGAATGCTACAAAAGCAAGATGGAACTCTTACCTGGCGTTTCTAAATTATTAGCTATTTAATTAACGCTTTTTGTTACTAAGGGGCGATTTTCAATGCTCAGATATCTTTTATCTGTAGAATAATTTTGGGAATTTGACATAATTTCTATGGAGTGTCTTCTCAAGTCTCAAAGTTATCTAACGATTGAAAAATTAGCCGTTAATTTAATACGAATTTCAAGAATTTGTTTTATAAATTTAAACTAAATATTACTGTGAACCAAGCTACTACTGTGTTGTGTTCTACTACTTCACAGCCTTGCCCTGGTAAAACAATACGATATCCAAAACAATTCCTTTTTATTAAAATGAGTCTGTCTTGTACAAAAAATATTTTGAATTTGTTGCATAGATTTGTATAGGGAAGCTTGTCGGTGCGAACCGAGTCCATGAGCTTTATTGTAGGGAGATAAGGGTAAAAGTTAATGTAATTTCGCGATGAAATAATCGCGTAAAGTTCTGCAAATAAATACTTAAAGTATTGAAAATGTTACAAATTTGTATTTCCACTGTGTGGTCAGAGATCTTTGATGGCTCTAAAGGTACTAACATCGAAATTGTAAAAAAATATATTTAAATATGTAAACAAAAAGTAAATAGTGTAATATAATATGCCTTTATCTTTCATGACGCTTATTGCAGTGTTTATTTTAAAACTTCAGTGTAATTGTTTAAATGAATAAAGTTTTCAACATTACCAACCATGCAATAGAAATTAATAATAATGTAAATACCGGTGATCAATTTTGTATCACAGACTTCTTGATTATATTGTTTATTATTAGATTATATTTGGTAACATTTTAGGTAATTTTCAATATAAAATGAAAGAAAATACTAATTCAATATTATACTTGTCCACACAGTGACCTTATACTTTATAGTTAAGTTGTTATATATACCCTTTGAAAATATAACCTATATAGAAACTGCAATTTATAATTTGTATCGCTTGTGTTGGAAAAATCGTTTCCTCAAATAACAACTATTCATGTATTATTTTGCAACTAAAGTAAGCTTTATCCCTGAAAAATCCGTCTTACTTGACAACTTTGCACTGTATTCTGACGTTTGTTTTTGATTACTCTTGTGATGTGTGAATAAATAGTAAAAACCGATGATATTAACACAAATTATTTAAAAAAAACGTTTACTCAGTCTTCTATAATTCTGCCAGGATTATAAGTTCATATTGTACTTCATATTATAATTCTGACCATAATTTATATCTGTACTTAACTATTTTATTAGTTCCAAGTGCCTTATGGACAAAATATTACATTCCACCATACCTCCTTACCTACATTCCATGCAAAATCTTATGTCTTCTACTTTCTAAAATAATTTTATTGGAAAAGTTAATTCCGTTATTTCATTAAATAAATTAAATTTTTGTACTTAATTAACTGTGATAGATTATATTTTTTAAAAATCTGTTGTAAATGATTTAATAGTTATTAGAAATGTATTTATAAAATGTATAGTAATTACTTCATTCAACTGTCGTAGCCAACTGGTTTTACATGTATTATCTCATTTAATAACTGAATAACTGTTCATTAGAATATATTTACGTAAATACAAATTTGTAATGGATTCATTCATTTGAACACTTACTATTTTTCTGATTTTTTAAAATAAAACGATTCGAATTATACATTTGCAGTTTTATTTTATTCACTTACAGATATAACCTAACCTCAAAATGTTTTAAAATTTTTGGATAATTTATTCAGTAGGTGGCATAATGTATCTAATAAAAAACACATTACTAATACAAAACAACAAATAATTTTTCTTCATATTGTAATAAGATTTATTAAAACACATTGATTGCCGCGGCCAGAAGACGCGGGTTCAACGTTTTTTAAATAAAACCTTATTTGTTGGTTAGTTTGAGTGTTAAGCGATATTGGCAGCTAACAATAATTCCAATTTCGTGTTAATTTTTCCCGCTGACATTTGGCTTTTGTTTTTAAAGTCACTAGAAAGATAAAAATGTCTACGACCAAGTTTTGATTTTCGTGGGATAACAAAATTTTATTTGTTATTTATAATGGCTCCAATACGGTATAGCCTCCACTACGAAGATTATTCTGAACATTTAATGTCTCGCTTTGGAAAATTGTTACAAATGCAGTCACTAGTTGATATGACGCTTATGTGCAGCTCCCATACTTTGCGCGTACATAAAGCAGTACTTGCTGCAAGTAGCGCTTATTTCCAGGTAAATGTGTATTTTATTCCATGTTCTTATTTAAATTAGGTATAATATAATGTTAATATTAAAAGTATATCGAAGAATCTATTTATATTACTCACCTCTGTACCTACTTGTATCATTTTTGCAGGAAGTGTTACAAAAACAAACAGGTGAACCATTGATAATATTAAAGATGCGTTTTAGTGTCCTAAAATGTCTTGTTGAGTTTATGTATTGTGGCAAAACCCAATGTTTAGAAGAAAATCTAGATGAATTAGTGTCGGCAGCGCAGTTTTTGAAAATCAAAGGTTTGTCTAAAGTGACAAAAGAAGGCCTCGGTATAACCAGTAATAGTAAGTACCTACCTAATGGATATGTTTGATCTTTTAATTCGGTGTAAATTTAAATGTCATGACTCAAGGAACTGTTTTGTTTTAGCTGAGTTACCAGTTTTTACGCCACCGGTTGTAATTAATCGTCCACCGCAATCACTTATTGATATGCACACTCAGGTACCTAATATGTATATAATATTATAGGTAGGTTTTAGTTGAAACTAATCTGCAAATACGGGTTAAGTATTTTACTCTAAGGCGCCTCCCAATTTATTTATTTACTAGTAGTTATAGTTTCTTATATGTATAAGTAGATAGGTAGGTATTTAAAATGAAAGCAATTGATCTTCTGTATATTATTTTAAGGAGAACACGGAGCCTAAACCGCCTTCTCAGCTAGTCCCGGCTACAAGCTCGAACCAACAATTCGATAACCTTGCCAGAGTTAACAGGGTATGTACCCTCCATACCACTTTTTTTTTGGTTACATTTTAACATATGGAAGAACTACCGAGTTGGCATTAAAACTATTTGTATAGTTTAAAGAATTAACTATTTTTACCAAAGTAAATTTTATGCACGTAGAATTTGAACACCTTATAATTCAGCTGAACTATAGTCAAATATGTCTTTTCTCAACCACCAGTCGGTCTTGCATATATGCACTACTGTACGCACCATAAGCCGTTACCGACAGAACATATATTTCAACGAGCCTTGATCATTGGTGGAGGTAACAGTCGGTACGGTTACGGAAAACCCAATAAAACACAGTGTAATTCCAGGATCAAGTGGTTCGTATTCCGTTCGACATAGACAACAGCGGCGGCGGCGCGGCGCCGGAAGCGGAGTACTCGGACGCTCAGCGCATCATGAAGCCGCGCCGCGGACGGCCCAGTGTCAGAGTAAGTTAGTTATGCAAGTGGCTGCACGGTTGCATGTTTCGTGCACTTGTAGGAGTTACTGATGATGTAATGTAGGAGTTTTATCAGCAGTTTGGAAGAGTTAAGTCTAGTTTCCTGTAGTTGCTGGTTAATGATTTTTTTTTTATTATTTAATTCACAAAACTGGTACATAATATAAATCATACAACTAAAATACATGCTTCGAACAGTTTTTTCCTAATTATGACCTTCTAGAAGTGAATCTAACAGTACAAGATTTAAATATACATGTATAATAACAGTAATGGGTAGGCTATTTATGTTAACCCGTTCAAGCTACAATGGGGGGAAATTAGAAAAAAAGTTAAATTAATGAAATTTTAGTATAAGGTAACTAGTGTGTGCCAAAATACATTTTCAGTTTCTTTTTTAAAGAGGCCAAAGAATCACCAAATATATCTGAATAGTTTCTAAGACAATTGGCTAGAGAAACATACGGTGCAGTGGAGCATGACTCCCAACATTAGAGTTCACTTTATTTACATCCAACACCTTACGATTCAGCAGTCTGCTCCCTTGACGTGGAACAGCTATATTTATTTGAGATAAAATCTCTGTGGAATATATTTGACCATGAATGACCTTGTGTAAAAACATTAAGTCCAGGAATTTTCGTCGTTTGTATAATGGGGTGACTTTGTAATGTTTACATCTTTCCTCATAGGAACGCAACGACCTACATTTATTTTCGGAGAAAGCTAGATGGTAAAGAAATGATAAATGATAAAACAACTGTGCTCGTTATAAACGATTGATTATGAAATTGCTTTATTACAGATTCTTGACGACTGAGAAATTTAAAGTATTATTTTATTGAGGGGAGGCAGGGCTTTTTTGTAACCGTTATTGCCTTTAGTTCTCACTTTTCGTATAAAAAACTCCTTTATTTCGCCGTTCTGTATGAAGTAAGTACTTGCATAAAGTGACTCTTAAATACTTATTATTTTGTATGGTAAGTTCACCAACTCTAAAAAGTCAAGGTGATTGTTACTTAAAATATAAAATGTGTAGGCTATCAAAACATACCTAACTTAAACCCCGTATTTCATAACTACCTATTCAAACATTATTTTATCAATAAAGTTTTAGTTGCGCATCTTACACCACTATAAACTCGAAACACGTTCGAAGCTGATCGGTTTTAATGAGCACCTATTGTTAAGTGACTCCATTTCGGTACATATTAGGTCGTTACATATGAAGTTGGCGTTTTGTAAGGGAGGAACATAAAGGTTTTTTTTAAATAAAATATATTTAAGCAAAGTATGTACCATTGCTATCTATGCACTTTTGCCTTCTCAAAGGAAGTTCATTGATCCCTTTACAAAAAAAACATTCGGACGGGAATCAATAAAATCTTTGAAGGCGTTTTGGACTGCGCCATCGGAGTTGAATTTTTTCCCTTGCAAGAAGTTATCCAAATTTCGAAAAAAATGGTAAATGGTAATCTGTTGGAACAAGGTCCGGGGAGTACGGTGGATGTCTCCTCTAATTTGGTAGGCGTCTTTTGTGTAGTGTGTGGTCCAGCGTTGTCCTGAAGCAGCAGTGGCCTAAAGCGATTGACCAGCCTCGATTGTTTAGCAGCTAGCTTTTCCATAATGGTTTGCAGTTGCTGACAATAGACATCTGCCGTAATCGTCTGGCCAGATTTAAGAAAGCATGCTGAAATGTAGCTGTAGGTAACGACACCGGCACTAGTCCACCAAACGCTCACAAGTGACTTTTTGAGTCAATTTTCGCTTGGGGCAGGATTTGGCTGGTTTGCCAGGATTCAACCATTGCGATGAGCGTTTCCGATTGTCGTACAGGATCCACTTTTCATCACAAGTAATGATTCGTTTTAATATCCTTTCATTATTGTTCTGGTTGAGTAATGTAACGGAGCAGTCGACGCGCGTTTGTCGGTTTTGCTGCACTCAATTCATGAAGTACCCACCTTTCAAGCTTTTTCACCTTCCCTTGCTTGCTACAAGTGGATTAAAACAGTTTTGTCACTAACACCGCAGCCTACAGCTAACTCGGGCGTGGTTTGCGATGGATCCGCTTCCACATTATTATAGCCTTCAATTCTTCATTATCAACTTTGTCCTCCGGCCGTCCACGGGGCCTGTTCTGCAGGTCGAAATTTCCAGAACGAAAATGTTGGAACCAAAAACGCACTGTGTTTTCTTTTGCGGCACCGCCGCCATACACAGCTTTAATACTTCGAGCCCTTTCTGCAGCACTGGTGCCACGGTGGAACTCGTACTTGTCAATAACGCAATATTTCAAATTTTCCATTTTGTAAACTAAGTGACGCAGAGATAAACCAAATAGGAAAAAATAAATGAATTACGGATTTCGAAACACAAATGCGTAAGTAAATAGGTGTATAAATTTGAAATTGGAATTATTAACCAAAGAGGAGATAATAGAGATCAAAGTGGCCAGTACGACAAAACGCCAATTTCATACTATGTGAGGTATATTAGTATTAGGTATATAGTACCAAATATTAGGTATATTCATTTAGTTTACACCTTTTCTGAGAAAACTATTTGAATATATTTGAGTTATGCAGTATCTAAGGTCGAATTAATATTTATAGGTATTCCTGTGATATTACCTTATATATTCCCTGGAATTAACAATTCTACAATTCGTCTTGTAAAGAAAAAGATTCCAGATCTTAATTTGAAAACCATATCGAGATATCACTATTCTATAATATATTTTTTAACAAATCGCAGAATAATAAGGTCGAGCTTATTTTTAAGACACAGCGGAAAATAATTTGGCTCATTAGACTAACCTAGTAGTATCATCTAACTACTCCTTGGGTTAAACTGTCATGTCGATGTTTGCATCAAATATCTGCCATCAAAATCCATAGAAAATTGTTCAGTCGTTCATTCAAGGCATTATAATAGTTTTTATTGCGATTTCAGACCTCGCAATATAAACTTCTTTAAAAATTTGACTGCATGGAAATCAAAAATATTCAAATCGCTTTCTCAAAATACCATATTCTTTCAGAAACTAAAACCAAAAAATACATATTTAAAATTGCTGAACATACCGAATTATTCTCTGAGTGAGTAAGAAACAAAAATAGTTTACATTACCTCGATAGATCGCGCTACGAAAAGCTGGTCCGAGTATATAGTATAAGATAGTTCGGCCCATTCTGTTGCCCTTCAATAAAGAGAGGCCCAATCACTTCATTATTGACGATACCCGCCCAAACAGTCACACTGAACCTCACCTGATATGCATTCTTTTGCACAAGGTGTAGGTTTTGTTCGCTCTACCAATGTTCGTTGTGCTGGTTGAAAGGTCCGATCCTAGTAATTGTCGCTTCGTCTGTCCAAAGGATGTTTGTATCTTGGTTTTGCAACAGCCACCGACAAAACAAAACAAAACAACCCTTCTCGCGTAATCTACTTACACAAGATCCTGTACGGGCTGAAAATGAAACGGATGTTGGCCTGACGCATTAAGCAAACGCCATACGTACATTTGGCTTTACGCAAAAGCGTCTGGCAGCTTGTTTTGTGTTCGCTTGTGAGTTGCTGTTAAAGAAGTTCCGTATCCGTCTGTAGGTATTCCGGACGAATAATCGGCCTTCCTCTTGCCTATGCATGAGCTGGAACAGTAATCTGTCCATAGTCATGGAGATTTTTAAACATGCTACGAGTCCGGCTGTGTCGGCACTGGTGACCCGGGATAACGTTCTTGAAATGCTTTTTGTGTTTGCTTTTTACTATTCATTTGAGCGTAAAGTCTTACCATATCGAATCATCCAATAAAAGTGTAACAAAATACGCAGCCGGCATTTTAAACGCTAATTGATACTATTTTCAATTTAAATTCGTGGCGTAATGTTGTGGCTTTTGAATTCGTCATTTTCAATTTAATGTTTTTTCATCGTTCTCACCAACAAATACCAAAAGGTTTAATATAACATGCTATGGGTCTATGAAAGTTTAACGTAGCAATAATAATTAGGGTGACCATAGGACTCAGTAAATTTAAAAAAAAATTTAATTAACAAATCGTCAAACAACGAATGTATATTTTTGCCTGTTGTCACATCCACATGTTTAAACTAAAGTTAAACAGTAAGAAACACATATTTCTGTTTACGACTTATGTTTCACCAGAGACTACTAAATAACTATAGACTGACCTCCATACAAAAATTTGTGACTCGGAAAAGCTCAAAATCCAAGCTATTACTAGATGTCACTCTCAAATAGCTTGGACCAACCTTGTCGTCTTTAACTTTTATATGAATTATTGACAAGAAACGTAATGCAAAATATTTGTGTTAAATACGGACTAAAACTGCTAGATGGCGTTGTCAAATAACCTTAGCAAGTAGGATTTATTCCTTTCCTGAAATTGGACAATGTCATCATTTTATATCATTGATTTTGATAATTTTACTCAATAAGAATAGGTAGATAGTAATTTATTCTTACTTTATAGATGATAAAATAACAACTACAAAAGACCATAAATATACTGGTATAAGTTTATTTTGTTCAGAGACGCCTGGGCAATTCCATCCTCCTTATTTTAATTGCCATAATAATCTAATTTTGAAAAATTAGGTTTATAACAGTTGTGATAAACGCACATGTCATACGATATATGTAGCAGCCAAAACGTAAGCTTAATCAAGGTCCATAAAATTTGCAAGAGTCACAGTAGGCGAGCAGAAATATTGTGAATTCAAAGAAATGAAGGGAAAAGTTCTAAAACAAACACACACCCATAACAACAACAACAAACGACAAAGAATTCAAATTGTCAAACAAATAAAATGTTGCCATAAAAAGAACAAAAAAAGTTGATGGATAAAGAACATTTTTTTAAATAATAATCCAGCTAGAAAATATTTTTTAACTACTGCAAAATGGTTATATGCATTATAAATAAAAATTATGCACTTATTAAGACATAATTTTTATCGATATCAACAAATAAAGTAAAATATTATATTAATTGTAAGGCAGATAAGAACAAACTGTGTAGATGAATGCTATATTTTTGTGGGAAAAATTATATACTGGCAATACAGTAACCCCGTAACACTACAAATAATATCCGGGGTGGTGTAAAGTTTTCTGTGTGTACGTGTGGATTGAGAGAGCATACTTCAGAATTTTTTTTAAAAATTATGCTCATTTAGTAAAAGTTCTAAAACAATTGTAAAAATAATCTCTGTATTTGTAAAAAGATAAAACAAGTTTTACATTATTGATCGTGCGCTCACTCGGTTCTCACAAATTACCAACGAAATCAGTGAAAGTATTCATTTAACATATAATATTTATATACTAGTATTTAGTAAAACCTATGCTAACTTACCTTTATAATTTGTAGATCACCTAGTAACGTATTTAAGGTTTTACAAATAATTTCTTATGCTCACTTAATCCGCACACTTTAGAAAACCCCATATCTGATGAGGAAACTGAAAATTTTAACTGCTATATATGTGCATAGTTAAGTAATATTAATATGGAACTTTGTAAAATACAAAACAGCCACTAACGTGGCAGGTTTTTGGATGATAAATTTTTGAGAGTGGTCAGTCAGTCCACATAGTTTAAGTAAGTTGAAAATGTTAATATCTTAATATTTGTAATTAATATTTGTAATAATGTAAAACTTGTTTTATCTTTTTACAAATACAGAGATTATTTTTACAATTGTTTTAGAACTTTTACTAAATGAACATCATTTTTTAATTTTTTTTTCTGACGGGTGCTCACTCAATCCACACGCACACGTTTTCTGTTACTGAATTACAACGTGTAAATGAATTAACCCAAAACCAGAAAGTAGTTTGCTCAGAATCGTATTGGGAATCGATCGCACCATGTTTTAATATAGGTTATATTTTTCCATATTTATTGGCCCATGTCTAAACTATTTATACTACAACATTTCTTGCTAGCGCCCGGCCGCCCATAACTAGTTAGCATCGAACGAACGACACCGACCGACAAAACAATCCGGCACGCACCGAGTGATTACCGACCGCCATGCTAAAAATAAACCTTATTATAAAGTTAAAGAACAAGCCACCCGCGTCCGCGCACCCCACGCCGATCGCCTGTGTTCGCACCTCCGAGAGCGAGGCGCCGCCGGCGCCGGTCAGGTCAGTCTCTGCGCGAACTTCGTCTTGGAAGGTATCGTCCTTTCGGATCCGATCGACGCGCGGCTGCAGGCGCCACCGCTTTCACAATGCCTTTTCGGTACACAAGTGTGCAATACACTGAAATGGTGAGAACACTCGCGCGATGTAACGACAACCTGAGTTTGGCAGTGCGACAATTTCGTGAGCAATTCGGTGTTTCCGTCTCCAAAGAGACAATGTTAGCAGCCACTCAGAGACTTAGAGACAGTGGAACTTTTTTCCTCCTACTGGAATGGACAGAGGCGACGACCCCTTTGACGTACGGATTCAAGAAAGGATATTGGAATATTTATTTCCGTGAGAACCCAGAATCCAGTACACGTGAAGCAGCGAGAATTATCGGATGTAGTCACGCCTACGTTTGGAGAGTTTTACAAGACGACGGACAGCACCCTTACCACTTTCGTCGCTGTCAAGAATTGAACTCTCAGGATCTGGCTCCGCGTGTTGCATTCTGCGAGTGGTATTTAGCGAATAAACATAAGAACATTCTTTTTACTGATGAGTGCACGTTTACGCGCGCAGGTATGTTCAATCAACATAACAGGCACATATGGAGTCATGTTAACACCTACGCATCAATAGAGAATTCCTACCAACATAGGTTTTCTCTAAATGTATGGGCAGGTGTTCTGGGACCATACATAGTCGGCCCCGTATTCTTAGAACGTTTAAATGGAGAAACGTACTTAAGTTTCCTCTGAGAAACATTGAGTCAGTTACTTGACGACGTGCCCTCTGTATCTGTTACGAGACCTGATGTTTCAGCACGACGGAGCTCCAACGCACTTCCAGTGATCTGTTCGTAGGTACCTCGACGCGGAATACGGGGAAAACTGGATCGGACGTGGTGGACCTGTGCAGTGGCCTGCCAGGTCGCCGGATTTAACTCCACTAGACTGTTTTGTGTGGGGTAGAGTCAAAACAATTGTTTATGACAGTGGACATAGTGCCAGAAACGTTAGTGAATTACGCGAGGCCATTGTGAGTGCTTTTGAAATAGTGAAAACAGACACTTCAGTGCTAAACAAACTAAAAAGACACCAAAGAAAGCGCGCGAGACTGTAAGCACAGTCCAGCAAAGTGGTGGACATTTGGAACAACTTTTAACTAGCCGCCAAAATTGGACTTCTAATAATTAATTTTATAAGTAAGTAGTTATAAGTGTACATAACAATCAGTGTAAATAATTTGATTCAAAACTTTGGATTTGTAAGTGGTGGCTGCGGCGGCGCAGCGACGGCCGATGCATAGGGCTACCTGGATTTGTAAGCGGCGGCTGCGGATATGTGCAAAAAATACCTATCAGTTACGAGGTACTTAATAACTACCAATTGTGTAACCGACTTAATAATATCACTTTAAACATGCTTTAAACAGAAAAATTTATAATTTTCGTAATTAAAATAAATTAGTACCTACTAAAAAACTTTTTAGCACACTCAAGCGTCATTTGAACCAGGTGTCATGTTTAATATGACCGAGTATGCAGTACCTAATAATTTGAATCGATATCATGTGACGTACTATTACAAATAGGTTGCCAGTCCAAAGCCTGGGAAAGTGTGATGGAAAGTTTTGAAATTGCTTTTGAAGTTTTTTTCGGGCCATTAGTAAACTAAGGTTTAGTTCTTACAGTTCACTCAAAATAACGTGGCCGGTGTAAAGTGAACGTCTGTTAAACTGCTGAATAGTAGTCAGCTGTACGGGCGCTGCGCTGTGCGACTCGGAGGCCGCGTGCGAAGAGACGCGGAGTACCTACGCCGTAGAGCTCGAAACTTCATAGAAAGGTCACCTCCGATCTAATGTTGAATAACTTTTAAAATATTATTTATTTCGGTGCAATTTATATTTTAATCATAATATTACTTATTTTTTTAAATGAGGTGTATCAGGTTTTGGGTTAATTCATTTACACGTTGTATAAGAGCGGCAACATAGCATCATATAATTTAGTGCACTAGCTGACAACGTCTGTTGTCGCCTGATACCTACTGATAGTACTTGCAATGAAATATCAAATGATTTTGTAAACAGCGCCATCTTAAGTTTTTTTACGTATTATTTTGACTAAATTTAAATAAATTGTAAAATAAACAACTAACGCCATCTCTCTATCTTAAAAACAACTATTTTTCAAGTCAGAAAATTTTGTTAGACATGGTTAGTCTATAGTTATTTACTAGTCTCTGGTTTTACCCTGTATAACAAACGCTAACTAAAAAAATAGGACCATCTTTTACTAGTGCCACCTATCGTGTAAATTTATTTAATTAGAATTTTCCGAGCTGTCAGAAATTCCCTCATTCTTTATGACAGATACTTAGTGCAAATATAAAGACAAGTTGATGCTACTAGATGACGTCATATACAAAAGTCAAATGACTAATCATTTTGCGCATTATTGTTATAATAGTGAATCGCATTGTTCTGTGAGCTGTTGTAACAAAATATAGAAAAAGAATAGTCTATCTCGAATTAATTTTTTAATTAGACTCTAGAATTTTCTCTTTACGTACCAAATTCCCTTTTGTATCGGAAGGACATTTAAGCCAAATGTTCTGTATCTCAAATAGATATAATATCTTATCGGTCTACTCGCAAAACGTCCTATCTTCAAAATGACCTAATAGCAAATGGTCCTAAAAGTAAAATTACCTATAATGAAAGTACAGTTGGAGATAAAAACAATGTTAAGGGAAAAAATCATTCAATCTTCGATGTAGTAATTAAAATCTTGCACTGCCCATAAAAAAATAATTCACTTAGTATGTATCAAATGATATTCTATTTATTTATATAAGACATCTTTGTCAAAAAATCATTTGGAGTTATAAGCTTTCTCGAGTTATAAGCCTGTCTATTTCTCTTTTATATTTATTTTCAAAATAATTTGATCTTTTTGCCGTGTTTCTCTTTTGAATAAAGCACTTTTGATTCTTAGATCTTGCCACTTAGCTTCTATTCGAAGTGCGTTAGTAAAAAATGGAAGAGTCGGCTTTGGTCTTATCCGTGCATTGAAGCGACGGTTCCATCCTTCAAGTGCGTTATTCGTTCGGTGCCGTTTATCTGCACAACTAATTACATTTGGTGGCATTGTCATCCACTGATTTTCAATGTAGCAAGCAAATGGATTCAAATCATCATTATACTTTTTGATCATTTTTTATCAGTTTAATATCATGCCAGGCCTCTTTTATGAATTCTGGTGGAAGTAGAGGCAAAGATGAACATAGCCTTATTATCATTTTTAATGTACCTGTTAATTTAATCTTCTTATCGATCTCATTATTTTGTCTATTGATTTGTCCAGCTTTGCGCTAAATAGCTTTATTCAGATGGTAGTAGCATTCAGTCACTTGTGAATCAGGAAAAACTGTTAAAGCCATTCATTTCAGCTTTCTCAAAATCACATTTAAGTCAATAGTAAATGTGATTTCGTATTATATGAAAAAAATCATTTTGTTTTTAATTCCCGACTGTACCACTTGTAAATGGGACATTTACACCATTAAAAGTCGTTTTACTTTTAGAACCATTTGCTATTAGGTCATTTTGGAAATAGGATGTTTTGCGAATAGACCGTTATGATATTATGTCTATCTGAGATACAGGACATTTTGCTTATGTCCTTCCGATAGGAAAGGCCAAATTCACTAACGTGTCTTTTATTCCAGCGTGTAGGTTGGGATGGCCCGGGAGCAATAAACCGCGCGACCGAGCGCGCCTTGCTGCGTCGTGAACAAGACTCGCGCAAAGCCATCCACCAGCTTAAGCATCTGCAGTCCAGACAGATGCAGGTAAGATGATTCCCAAGGCTGTCATTACGCTCGCTTCATTGCCGTAAAAACAAAAGGGTGGACATCCAGCGAAGAAGTGTCCTTAGCTCTCTAGCAGGTCATTAATCACTTTCTATTATTTCGCTGCTAATTTTGATTGCAACAATTTATCAACTTATGCTGCTTTGAAAAGCTGGCTGACACTTTTGACACGATGTTTCCTGGTAGCCTTTTTTTACAATTTAATTTTATTTGCCGTCATTGACATTTTACTTGACGCGCATGCGATAACAATTTATCAACCGCCAACTTTTGAAAATTTATAAATGGTTATATCATTTCAGGAATACATGGATCGTGTAACACTATCTCAGGCTGTCAACAGCATTTGTGGTCCAGAATCGTCTACCTCAAATTATATCAATTTAGATAACGATCTTATGTATATGGACCAAACCGTATCATCCAACGCTCTAGATTCCTCACTAAGCTACAGTAAGGAACACTCATTGTCAAATGAAACTAAAACTTCTAGTTATCCTGCGGCTACTTCTGCTAATGATTCGAGCTCTGCTGGTATGGGCAATGCTATGTCTCAATATGTAAGTGCCCTCAAAAGTGCTGGTCTTCCGACTGACTTGCCAATCCTATTTGAATCTAGTGATGGTTCATATATCAACGTGAATGAACAAGTGCTGTTAGATATGGTCCAAAGCAGTGAGATTCAGTACGAAGTCATTGAACAACCCAACATAATTGAGAAAGTTGCAGACCCAAGTGAAATCAAAAGTATCGATGACCTATCCAAGTCCATTGCTCGTGGGGAAGTTCTAATGAGTCCAAAAGATTACACTTCAACCAGTGATTTCAGGAAAGATCCTTCAGAATATAGCCGCCACGAAGAGGCTATAAATAGTCTTAATGCTATACTTCCAGATAATCTAGAACCTTTTGCCGATCAACAAAATTATGTGGTTTTGGATCCAAGACTTCAAGAAAGTAATAGTTCCATGGGACAAAACAATAATGACTTCTCTTCCTGCATTGACAGCGACATGCAATTCTTCACAAAGTCAATGAGTGACGACGTAAAGAAATATTACGATCAACAACTTCATGATACCAGAGAAATGGAACAACTATGTCCTGGTAGTTCTTCCTTGGACACAAACTTCACTATGTCTCTATTAGACACCAAAAACCCTCATCTAAATGAAAATATAAGTCAACAATACAATTTGCTACATCATGAAGATTTAAGAAGAAACGAAGATTGTTACGACTTTGGCTTGCAGTTGCCACAAGGTACTGATTTTAAAGATGACACTTTAGATTGTTTGATATCCACTCCAAAAGATTCAGATGATCGTCATTCTTATTCAGAAAATAAAACTGCCCAGGAAAGAGATGAAATTATAAAGGACCTGATGAATTTAGAGAACATGAATATGTCTCAAGGTAATGACAATAATGTTAAAAATAGCAACTATACTACTAGTAGCTACAGCAATGAAAGTGAAAATGTCAGCATGCCACCTGAAGTCCACAATATTCAAGGATCTTCTGATATAACCTCAAGTGGTTTGCAATGGGATGATATAGATTGTAGCAAAGCAGACTCTTCGTCTAAACTAACTGAAGGTATTGAGGTAAATAATGATTCCCTCTTAAACTCAACGACATCTGACTACATACAAGATGTTGATATATCTCAGAATACAGAAAATGACACAGAATCCAATAAGGAGAATACTCTAAATGAAACACATGACAGTGCCATGTCTATGTCTCAAGATGACATACCTTACGCAGTAGGATTACTTCCGTTGAAGCAAGTTCAACCAACAGAAGAAAATAGTTTACTTAAAAGGAAAAGTTTAGTTGATAATAGCATGCTTCATAATGTGGATGCAAAGTTTTTAAAACGTAAAGTAAAACATAAGAAATTGTAAATAGTCTTGTAAAATATGTATGTTGTATAGGTATGTGATAAAATAAAATATATGTTTACAATTTGTTTAAATTTATTCAGTATGTGTGAAAGTGCGTACGTCGTTTTTGTAAGGTGCGTTGAATCTTAGATTGAATGCAGTTTTTGTCGCTAGCAAATAAGCGTCAAGCATTCGATTACGGAGTTACCCAACATGAACCTTTTTTCTAAACAGAAAGTTGTGAAAAAGATTTATAATTTTTTTACATGGAAACGTTTTGATCTTTCGATATCGGATGTGCATGTGGATTGAGTTATCCTCTCTTCAAATGTAACAAAATTGAGGAAGATTTAGTAAAAAATAGTTAAAACATTACCGCAAAGTAAAAAAAATTGTTAAACCTGAGATAAAAATGAAAAGCCAATAAAGTGGATCAGTACTATATAGTACTAATGGGACAAAATTAAAGATACGTATGTCGATATTTGCAATCAACATTTTGTTTGTACGTTACGTAAAATACCTAGTTTTTATAAGCATATGTGATTTGATTGCAATTATAAATGTCCACTTAAATTTGAGTGGCACTGTCAAGCTGTTTACAGATCTGTCGTATATCAATTTCATCAGTGTCCCCCACTGTACCACTTTTAGAATTAACTGAAATGCATTATGGTGAAGTATTACAAACTAACAAACTACTTCGAATACAGCTTGCTTAAATTGCACTGAACGTCAGCTACAATTTCTTTACTTGCTGAAGATTACTTTGGGAATGACGAAAGATTAAAATATATTTTCAAGACAGCTTTTAGCGACATTACTTAGCAGCCTTGCGAAGGAAGTCCAAAGACCGATATGGATCATACGTAAGACAGTTCGATCAATGTGGAGGATTCGGAATTATAATAGGTCTTTACCTATGAAACTGCCGTTTTGCCGTACTGGCCATTTCAAATGAAAATATTTTTTTTTGACTGATAATTCTAATTTCAAATTAATTGTATTTGACAAACATGGAATTCTTTTTCTAAAATCGTCATTTGTTTAATAGTTAGTGTTTTGTTTTCAACGCATTCGAACATTTTTCGTCATCATGGATAAGTTAAAAATTCGAGTAATTATGGAGTATGAGTACCGTCGTGGCAGCAAAGCGGCACAAGCGGCACGCAACATCAACGACGTTTACGGAGCGAACACTACAAACGAACGCACCGCTCGTTATTGGTTTACCCGCTTCCGTTCTGGAAATTTTGACCTGAAAAATGAACCCCGTGGTCGTCCGAAAACTTTGGTCGACAATGACGAATTAAAGGCAATTGTGGAAGCTGATGAAACTCAATCCACGGCTGAATTAGCAGCAGCTTTCGACGTTAGCATCAAAACAATATTGGTCCATTTGCGTCAAATTGGCAAGGTAAAAAAGCTTGACAATTGGGTACCCAACGAACTCAATGACCGCCAGCGCGAAGTACGCGTGGAGACGTGCCTTGCACTCAGCAACTCACTTTGACTCAGCAGGCATACAAATGAAGGAATTCTGAACCGCATTGTTACTTGTGACGAGAAATGGATCCTGTTTGACAATCGTAAGCGCTCAGCAAGTTGGTTGGACCCTGGTTCAGCACCCAAACAATGCCCTAAACGAAAACTTACCCCTAGAAAAGTGATGGTCACTGTTTGGTGGTCTAACGCGGGTGTAATTCATCACAGCTTCTTGCCAAACGGGACAAGCATTACTGCAGATGTGTACTGTGAAGAACTGAACACAATGATGGAGAAGCTCGCACGTCTCCAACCAGCTTTGGTCAATCGTTCGGCTCCACTGCTCCTGCACGACAACGAGCGACCTCATACTGCACAGCAGACGGTCTCCAAGCTACAAGAGTTGGGGTCGGAAGTTCTCCGTCATCCGCCGTACTCACCAGACCTTGCGCCTACAGACTTCTACTTTTTCCAGAATTTGGATAACTTCTTGGCGGGAAAAAAATTCAACACCCGAGAGGCAGTACAACATGCCTTTGAAGAGTTTGTTGCCTCCCGTCCAGCTGATTTCTTCAAGAAAGGCATCAATAAGCTACCAATGCGTTGGCAAAGATGCATTGATTGCATGGGTGATTATTTTGATTAATAGAAATAAAAAATATATAAAAAAATTACGCTTCATTTATTTCGTGAAAAACGGCAATTTCATAGGTAAAGACCTAATATATCTATTAATAGTTGTGTAAATTTTTGTAGGATCTGGTAATGCATCTTCTGAACTAACAATATGACCTTCATATAGTATTTCTTTTTGCAAAAACTTACACTTTCAGGATTCAATTTTAATTTAGTTTTTAACGTTAATTAAGTTTTTATTACGTGTCTCAAGGGATCTTCCAAACAAAGATCATCTAAATAAATAAAACACTGTTCATAATTCAATCCAGACATAGCAACTGACTTAACAAGACTAAATGCACTTGGACTAGTTTTACGTCCCATTGGCAGTCGTTTCATCTAATATTGACCTGTGTTTGTAGTAAAAGCTGTATATTTCCTACTGTTTCATCTAAATCCAGTTTAAAATAGCCTTGATTGAGGTCTAAACGTGAGAAATAGATAGCACCAGCGAGTCTAATATTTCAGAAATACTTGGCAACGGAAATTTATCATCAACTATACAGTCATTCAATTTTCTATAATCTACAACTAATCTCCATTTATTTTCTGGGTTTATACTTTTCTTAGGCACTAATAAAACAGGACTTGACCATTCGCTCTTTGCTTCCTCTACAATGTCACTTTGAATTAACTTTTTAATTTGATTGTCTACTTCCTTCTTTAATGATTGTGGCAGTCTGTACTGATATAGACTGTTATAGACTGTGGGTAAATATATTATGTTGTAGTTAATTTATCTCCTGGCAAAAAGAAAACATCGACATATTTAGAACATATTTGCTTAATAAAACTAGCTTCCTCCGAATTTCAATGATTTAAATTCAGTATATTTAACAACCTATTAGCTCTCTGTACATTTTTCATACATGGTTCAAACTTACAAATATCGTAATTCTGAATCGAATGTAATTCAGGATGAAAATGAGGTAATGTGACGTCATGGTCACTGGTATTTGAAATTTTTACTGGTACCCTATTGTTTCTAATTTTAACTATAGATCCGGCAAGAAAAATATCCTCCTTTAATTGTTTAGGCAAGATTAAACTATCTTCATGTGATTCTAAATTAATATATAAATAATGAATCGATTCACTACGAGCAGGAATAAATAAAATTTCCTTTGAATAATCAATAAAATCACTAAGTGGAATAGAAAATTCCATTCCATTTTTGTAAAATGAAATAATATTTAAAGTCAAGTCGATATTCGAACCGTATTGACACAGAAAATCTGAACTTTAGGTTTAGATTCCATTAGCCTTTAAAGGAACATGATCGAAAACATAAAAGTGATGACCAAATTCGGTTCTAGATCGGTTGCTGTGGATCAAATTTAAGTTTACATAACCCGATGACTGTATCGGACCACCTATGCCGTTGACTGTAGTCTCGTCTCTAAATATGGTAATGTTTTTTGGCAAAGCTTCCCGTTTAATTACACAAAGGGATGCCCCTGTATCAATCAACCAAAATATTTCTTATTACCTACGTAAAACGATACAAACTGGCTATAACCACTTAAAGATAAAACACTATTCTTGATATCGAAAAAACTGATTATCTTCCAATTTTGTTCCGAATAAAATACACGATGTTGAGAATTATTACCTCTACTATTTGTATTTCGATAATTTGGCCGAGAAAAATTTTTCGATCGGGAACGACCCGTACTATGATTTGCGTAATTACGAGTTAGTGGAAAACGAGTATAATTATTTGTTCCATGTTGTAAACCTCTTGACATCTGGGGTCGTGGATGATAAACTTGACGATTTAGAGCTTGACCACCGTAATGCCCACGAGAATAATCAAAAGGCTTACCTCTGCCCCGACGTGAAAAATGTAAGACACCTTCACTTTTGGACGTGGATGCTCCATAAAGCTCCTCGTCTTTCGCAGCTTGGATAGCATCATTCAGATGCTCATAATTTCTCGCTGAAAGAATCGTGATCAGCCGTAAGCCGCGCAGATCATCTGAAAAACGTTTTACAGCATTTTTTTCACTTAAAGGTTTTAAGATAGAATATTTTTCCTTATCGTCATCTGCTTAGGCTATGGTTGATTCCGAAAATAGTCGTTCTATCTCTGTTCCGAACTGATCAATAGTACGATGCCCTTGCGTAGCGTTTTGTAAACGCTGTTGTATGGTGGTAAAATACTTTTTAGTAATTAATGCTCTTTTTAATCTTTTACCAAGTCGCTTACTGACGAATACTCTGACCCTAACCGTAATTTAGCATTTTCGGAAAGTCTACTCTTTAGTACGAAGTTAATCAGTAATTTATTACCATTTTCCGAAAGCATTTCGGAATACATCTCTATAGCATCAATTATAGTTTAAAAGTTTTTTCATTACCGTTCATAACTGGAACTAAATTACAAGCAGTTTTCAAATCGAACTCCATTATCGCCGAAAAATATTCACTAGTTTCACTGTAATCATTTAAACTACTACTACTTGAATGCATTTTAGTAGGAGTACATAATTAAATAATGTTACTATGAATAATTTTAATATTATCCCAATTAGAATTAACAATCTGCAAGAAACGAGACTCTATGTTTTTCTGATTAATAAGACACTGATCAGAAATCTCACACTTTTTATAAATATTTTCGGATAATTTATTTTCAGCAATTTTACCCGAAAACCTAGCATTCCCCTTTCTTACTAAGTATTTCTTAATTTTTGTAAGTTCATATAAATATTCTAATAATTCTTTTTCCATACCCTAAAACATAAAATAACTAAATTAACCTTAACATTTTACGAGTTGCCAATAGTAGGGGACACATTTGTTACATGGAATTCGCCTAGTAACCATATACAATGTTGATAAAAGCGAGAGGCATTAAAAGAAACCACATATTTTGATTATCATTATCAGGCTACACAACAAAAATCAGATCAATGTAAGCAACAGTTTAGTCACTGGAATGCTTTTTAGTTTTTACTTAGTTTCATTTAAACACTCTGTATCTTCCCGATCACCTGATCGTAAGTTTGTACTATAGGCATACATACTTATCTAAACGACAAAAATTCACGCGAGCGACGCGACGTTGCCAGTAGTTCGCATCGTAAGTTTGCAATACAAACAAGGAAGTACACTGTTACTAAATCTTTCCTTAAAAAAAAGTACAGATCACGGTTATCTCACTCTAATGTAATAAGCGTAACAGAAATAGAAATAGATCAATATGTTGCTATTGCGCCGGCGGCGGCTCGGCTAATTAGGTCAAGGGCACAATTTTTACTTTGTTTAGTGCGAAGACGCGTTGCATCCGGGGTGCACGTTGCGCAATTCAGCACAGATTATTGTCGCTCACGCGTCCCATTTACTAATGTTAAGTTTTTATTGTGATAGGACACGTAACTGAGTATTTTAGGTTTAATTTTGTGAGTAGTTTTTAATTATTTTGTAAGTACGTAAGACATCCACAATGCCTCGTGCTACATACACGGTGTCAGAATACACTGACATGATTTTAATCTACGGGGAATCCCACGGAAACGCAGCTCTAGCTCTGCGAACTTACCGAGAAAAGTATGGAGACAGCCGCACGTGCCCTAGGAACGCTCGCATCATAGTATTGGCAGTACAACGGGCACGGGAAAACAAACCATTAGGAGGGAGTCCCACCGCAGCAGATACCTACTGCGCGCGAGCAACAGATTCTTGACTATTTTGACCGCACGCCAATTTAGAGTTTGCCATACATTTAAACTTTTTACAACCGTGCATAACATTTAAAAAAGGAATAAACGCAAACCGTACAAATTTAAAAAAGTTCAAGCCCTTTTAAGAAGGGATTTGCCAGTCAGGCGTACTCACTGCCAGTGGATACTTGACAAAGTTACTGACGACCCGAATTTTTTATTAAATGTCATGTGGACCGACGAGAGCACATTTACACGCAATGGCACATGGTACCAAGAAAATCTCAGATACTGGAGTACTTATTGAAAATCCACGCATGATTCGGGAGTCAGAGCATCAGTACCGCTTCCCTGTTAATGTGTGGACTAGTATACACAGGGACCAGATTATTGGCCCTGTTTTTATTGACGGCACCCTTAACGCGGAAAAATATTTGGAGATATTATCCGGTCCCGTTGCTGAATATATCGAAGAACTACCCTTAACCGATTATCGGCATTTATGGTACCAATTGGACGGAGCTCCTCCACATTCAGTGATGTCTTCCAGAGAGCGACTCACCGAAATGTTTGGACAACAGTGGCCAATCCACTCGATTTGGACCAGTACAATGGCCACCACGGTCCCCGGATCTCACTCCAATGGATTTTTTTATCTGGGGGTTTGTGAAAAGTGAAGTGTACGCGGCAGACGTGAATACCGTAGAGGAACTTAAAAACCGGATTATTTTAGCGTTTAATAAATTAAAAAATTTGACAACAAACAGTGACCTTATTGCACGGTTAAATAACAATATTATACGTCGTTATAATTTGTGTACCATTGCAAACGGCGGACATTTCGAACAATTGAAGATTTAATGTGTAAGTGTTACAATTAATTATTTTTGTTTATTATTTTCATTGATCATACCTTCCAACATTACCTACAACACATGTTTACATTATCATCCACATCAAACCCGGGCGCTCCGCTGTGTAGGTAGGTGTGCGAGCCGATGAGCCTGCCGCCGCACGCGCTGTTCTACTCAAATGTTACGTTGCCAATTTGTTACGCAGGTGGCGGCAGGCTACTCAACAAAGGATGTTTACATTTTAACTTAATTATTAAGCTATTTAAGTTCTTTGAAAAACGTTTTTTCGTATACTTCTCGTAAACTTTTTTTTAATAGTTTTGGATTAACAGTAGGCACTTTTAGTATATGTGGTTTCATTAAATGCCTCTCGCTTTTATCAACATTCTATATGATAATATACATGGAGTTAAAATCACATTAGAGTAACACAAGTAAAATAATAGAGTGATAAAATATTCACTCAATGTCCCTTAATATATAATGTAGTTTGTATACTACATTCCACCGTTATTGCTTAAATGTGTTTTTAAATTAAAAAGAGAAGCATTAAGCTTAAAATAATATTAACAAGAGAAATAAAAGAATATTAGAAAAATATGTAAAATATAAATAGTATTATTGCCGATTGCTTATTCAAATTCAAATTCAAATATTTATTTCTCAACATTGACAATTACTTGTTCTTATTGACGTCAAATAAAACATGATTCTACCACCAGTTCGAAAAAAAACCTTCGTGAAGAAGAACTTGCAAGAAACTTCACGGGTATTTTTTTTTTTTTTTAATAAATTTACAGTCTCTTTATGTCTATACAAAATTATTCTTTTCTGCATCTGTTAGCTCGGCAAGTCTCCCTCCCCCCAAGTATCCAAACGACGAACACCCTCAAACGGCACCCGTTTCAGGTTTCCGGCACAGGACAAAATTAGTGTGATTGATTGTATAAGAAATCTAGATTTGAATTATAAAAGTGAATAACCGACTTTTTCAATTAATGCGAACAAACCTCTCTTTTTTTCAATTTTAATGTTTGGGATCACCACTCAATCCGTTTTTTTTTTCATTTTTATTGTCCTGGACCACCACCAAGTACATTGTTTTTTTGTCATCAAAACATTTTAAACTAAAGTATTAATAAAATATAGTTTATCTGTTTTGTTTTTAATTTTGCGAATCTGGTTAGTTGAGAATATCTGGTAAGAAAATCTGGTAAACTGCTTTGAAGGGAAAATGATTATGAAAGTGAAAAATTAACAATTTGATTAAATTGATATTGAATCAATATAAAACCAGTAATACGTAAGTAGTAGTAATAAAAATCGAACTGAATAACGAACCAGAGAAACCTAGGCAAATTGAAGTCCTGCAAATCCCGCCATAAAAATAAATTTGATTAAAAATTGTAACCTAAGTAAATCTGTAATGGCTGGTTTACACACATTCAGTAGTTGGTAACACAATTTTGTGTAAACAGTCAGTTAAGTGACAAGTGGTAAGTTAAAATTTTGTATAAAAGTGATTGATAAGGATTCGTTCTTTTTTCGGTTAAGAAGAAGATATTGACCTATACATTTTGTCTTGAGTCATCTAATAATATCACAACTAACTAGTTTGCAGAACTTAGCGCTCTCAAACACGATAGTTATGGTCAAAAAATAAATTTACCTTGCTTTCTACATGCTATGACGAAATAAAAGAAGAAAGAATAGCGTCAACTCTTATCCTGGAATATTTTTATTAGATTCATGGGTGACTCAGATTGATATTGAAAAAACGATAAAAATTCATTTAAACTCATTTTAAACTCCTAAAAGGATACCGAAAATAATTTTATAACATTCAACACTATACAAGAACTAAAGGAAAAATTAACCAAAAAAAGGTAATAGAGAAGCTTTTTACGATCCTAATACTCAAGCTTTAACTCAACTTTTTACAATAACTACTTCAAAATAAATAGTGTAATGTTAATCATATCTTTGGAGCTCCTTGCAATTTCACAAGCATTTAAATACATCCAAACGATATTGTCATCTGTACAGTGAGAAAAAACGCTGTGCATCATGTAGCTCGATGTGCCTCTGGCTACAGAGGTTCACCGATAGCATATGATGTATTGCGTAAATTGTTATCTAATATACTTATATATATATAAATAACAGGTAATGGGGAGGCCGATCTCTTGGCAAAATTAGCAATAGCCCAAGAAATAAATTATAAGACATATTTTGCGGAATTATTGCCAAAATATAAAAATCTGTACTACCTCGCCGAATTCGAATGAAGCCTTTTGTTGGTTAGTTTTAATTTTTGCGTTTAACGTAAGTAGGTATGTATATTAGATTGAATATACACTTGTAATGAGGAAATAGAAAATCCAAAATATATTAATTAAAGGGTATTTACTATTATTTTGTGAATCCCTAACTGACAGTGTTTCTTTGTTGGTTTTATGAGTTTTAACTAAGTTTGTTGATCCAGACTTGATCAACTCATTTTTTTACATTCATTAAGATACAGTTAATTGAAATGTACAATACAAGTAAGTATTAAGCTGAACTAGCACTTGAAAATAATTTGCATCCACACTGTTTCAGAATAAAATAATCAATGAACAGTTAGCATTATTTTAATGTAGCCCGAATTAAGGGGTTTTATTTTGCTTAAATATAAGTGGTTAAATATATTTAATGTTGCTTAAATTTATTTAATGAATATAAAATTTATGAATAGAAAATTCATTAAATATCCGTCGGTATTTTTCTCAAATTTTTTCACTTTCACAATCATTGTCCGTAAACTTTTTGAATGTTTGGCCACTCTCATATGAATATTTGACACAAATACATGGTTCCTTTTTTTTTAAAGCAAGGAAATTATTTGTAAGCCTCATTGGTGTATAATTTTCAACTACGAAATAACTTAATTGTTTTTCTTAAACATATTTATTAATACACCACCTTATACTTCCACAGTAGCATTATGACATGTGCTAAAATTTGACATAATCCTAACAAATCTTCATTTCAGTATTTATTTGTAGCATTAAAGTACATTCTGAGACCGTGAGACCTGCGGGCCCACTAACGTATAGGACTTACTCTCTTTACACTAACCAAGAAGAGCTGTTATTTACGTAGTGTCCTACAAATACCTTCTAAACATAATCCATTCACGGCAACCGGTTAAATTGGCCAGATTCAGTAATTCGACAAGTCACACTGTTCGTGTTAGGGACCACATTGGTGAGTTCTAGCTTTCAGCATATAACATCTACAAATTAATTATTTCGTCTACAATTGTTGCAAATCTCTTTCTGAATCTTTATGTCTACGGAACTTATGGTTTCCAATGTGGCCTCTCGAAGGGCACACACGTAAATTTAGTTCACAAGTCATTAAGTAGATAGGATTCGTTCTATTTTTCTGGTGGTGTTACTTACTTTCTAAATTTGTCTCATTTAACTTAAGTTACCTTACGTAGTGAGCTCCTTAAAAACATATAAAAGTCAATTTTTTTACAGACACGGAATAAATAAATTGCTAAATTGTGAATTCCTACAAAATGTTAGCGTATTTGGTTTTTGATTTCATGATGATCTCAAGCAGCTTAATATATTAAATGCAGAACGTCAGAATTGAGGAGTTACATAAGACATGTTTATACGTAAAAGTTACTGCAGTTTTCTTCTTTATTTATTTCTACAAATACAATCAAACATACCTACTACAAAATGTTTATCACGTCGGAAACAAAATGAAATGCCAATTCCGCATTTATTAATTTTGATTTACGTCTATTAGGAAAACTTACAGCTTGGTTTCATTGTGTATAAAGTAAATAGGAAAAAGAGGGCCAGTAACATGTTTCAACGTGTAGCACAAACAACGGCAATAAAAACAGTCATAAGATATTATCTAGCAGGTACCTATAAATACAAGCACAAGTTTCACATTATTAAAAAAACTAACAAACTACAGTTAATACAGCTAAAATACAAATACAAATCTATTAGAAAGGCTGAAAATTCAACAAAAACAAAATGCAAGACTACCAGCACAGGTTAATGCAATAATTGTAGGATATAGTCGGGGCCAGCCGTTTTATTACAGTCAAGTGATTTAAGCAATTAATTGAATGACATGATATTTTGTGACCTCAACGTCACATAACTCAACAGCACTGTAGTCGTACGCAGTTTCTGTAAAGTTTAAAATTAGAGTGAGAGCAGTGACTGCACATATTACAGATATCATCCCCGGTGTTGGAGACTCTGTCTTCATACGTCATGACTGAAGGTACAGTGTTTCAAGGTTTCTTTGATTTAATTGAACTTTAGAATAGACGTGGATTATTGTTTCTGTTACCTTTGGTGGGTTTAATATAGCCATTGAAAGAAAATATAGAATTTTCTATAGTCAAGTCATCAAAAAAATTAATCCACTTAGTTTCAGAAAGTACCTATAGAGTTTATCTTACCGAAATAAGCTTTATTATATAAATACACAGCCTAGGTTTTGTCAGCTTAGGTATTTATTTGGTCAGATTGCATATATACATAAAAAACCCCGTGACGGGGATCAAGTGGGACAAGGGGTTGTTCCGCTTTAGTAATACTAACATTGTCACTTGATAAAACGTAGTCTAATAAGCGATTATTTATTGCTCTAAATTACAGATTGATGTTGTCAAAAAGGCTCCCTTGAAAATTTTATGGTGTATAAAATGACGATTTTAACGATGGTTCTGATTTCTGTTAGTAATTCAGAAAAGTTTGTTATTGAGAGTTTAAAGAGAAGCCTTGAAGTTGAGCACAAATATAAACAACGATGTTGATATTGTACGTTCCCTGGCTCCCACAGTACAACGGCAACCAATAGGTCCTCCACGGAGGAGCACCAGTCACGGCGCACGACCGCCGCACTGTCGGTGCTGCTGTAGTCCCGGTCTGGTCTCCACACTATGTAGCGGTCGTCAAACAACTCACAGTCACTTATACTGTCTACCAGCCATGTTTCAGTCCGTCGAAATATATCATAAGAATTCAGCAAAACACCCCTTAAATACAGCAACTTTGGTTCGAAATCCCCCTAAAGTTTTGGTAGTTTATACTAATCATTTTGTTCAACAGTTGAGCATATTTGTGTATACAGATGTTTAGAATAATATGCATAGTAGTATAATAAATAAGTAAAGTAAATACAGAAAAGATCAGTATGGATCCGATAGGAATGTATATTAATCATATTAGTTAAGATTATGAGTGTATAATTTAATGAATTTATGGGATTCTTACCACTACTTCCAATTTTTATTACGCGCGTCCGATATTTCGATGCTATTGCAAGTACCATGATCGTGGACTGAATTTCATAAAATTATAGTGAAAATAACCGCGATAGTTTAAAACAATTATTATTAGTGTATACTGGTAATACATAGTACGTAATTGTAATATTCTGAATAAACGATTAAATCGTAGTATAGAGTTCAACAGCTTGATTTGTAATAAGCAAATATATTTTTACTATTGTAGACCATATGTACCTATTTATGAATTGAGGAGTTCTTTACTTTTTTTAAATTTTAGCAGTTTAGGCCTGTTTTTCTGAATGCTCCCTACAAAATGACTACTAAATGATAACGTATTTATAGATATTATGTGCGTTTATTACTTCTAAAATTACGAGATGACTTCGCCATTCAGATGTTTGGTTTGAGGAGCCACTTGAACAATGGTATAATTTTACAGCTTTTGATTACAAATTCCAGATGGGTTGGCTATTCAATCCATACGGACACCACAAATCAAGTACATAATTGACGACTTTCTTGAGTTATAGACCATTCGTGTAAAACACGCATATGTGCACAATTTAAAATAGAACTCAGATCGCCCAAGTCAGAAATTGTTATTTTTTTAAACAATACTCTTCTGTTGATTTATTGCTAGAATTAAACTGAGAAGCATGATTTTTTTCTGCTTTCTTGACTAAATTCATAATTATTTTAGAACATTGATAATTATTAGGTTCAAATTGAAAACATATGAAATTGGCGTTTTGTAAGGGAGGAAAATAAAGTAATTTTTTTTTAAATATAATATATTTATTTAATCAAAGTGCAATGGTACTTCATTTCTATCTATGCACTTTTGTCATCTCATAGGTAGTTAATTATTAATCCATTTACTAAAAAAAAAACCATTCGGAAGGGAATCAATAAAATCTTTGAAGGCGCTTTGGTTTGCCCAAACGGAGTTAAATATTTCTCTTGCAAGAAAAAATACTAATCTGTTGGAGCAAGGTCCGGGGAGTACGGTAGATGTCTTAGACATTCCAATTAAAGCTCCTCTAATTTGGTAGCCGTCTGTTGTTCAGTTGTCTTTTTTTTTTTTTTTTTTTTTTATTAATAATTAGCAGGCGTTTGTCTTCCATCTCACCTGATGGAAAGTGACGATGAAGACGAGGATCGTACACGCCTGTCTAAGAGGTACCTATTCACTCTACACTTGAAAGCTCCAGGGTTATATTTGTCTGGAAAAACAGACGCAGGCAAATCGTTCCACTCTTTGGCAACACGAACCAAAAATGAGCTATCGAACCGTTTAGTTCGGCTCATCGGCACGCTAACCACAAACGGGTGAAACTTCTGTCTGCGCCTGGTTGACCGGTGGAGAAAGGGGGAAGGTTCGATCAACTGAAAAAGAGCATTCGCACACTCTCCAAAGTGCAATCTGTAAAAAACCGATAGACTAGCAACTTTTCGACGATGCTCGAGACTTTGCAGTCTCGAAGAAGTAAGTTTGTCGTCACTTATGAGTCTACGGGCCCTTCGGTCGACAGAATCCAACGCTTCAAGATGGTATTTTGCGGAATCATGCCAAAGATGGCTGCAGTACTCCATACAAGATCGAACCTGGGCTGTGTACAGGTTGAGCAGCTGTTCGGAGTTGAAGTACCGCCGGACCTTTGCGATGACTCCCAATTTTTTGGAAGCTGACTGTGCCATGGTTTCAATCTGTTGACCGAAATTAAGTTTCGACGTGATGGTCATGCCTAGAAGCCCTAGTTGGTTTGTGATCGGTACAGATACACTTTGGAAAGTGGGCGTCAAGTTGAATGTGCTCTTTTTAGCGGAGAAGAGACACGCCTGGGTTTTGGAAGGGTTGAATTTGACAAGATTGGCTTCACCCCAATCGGAAACCCTACAAAGTGTCAAATCAACCCGTTCGATCATCGACTCTCTCTGAAATTGGATCTGGTTTGGACTCGCTCGCGCATTGGAGACATATCTCTCTACAACAGTGCTGTCATCGGCGTAACCAATAATGCCATCCGATAAAAGAAGGTCATTAATGTGCAGCAGGAATAATGTTGCAGAGAGAACAGATCCCTGAGGTACGCCGGCGTTGATCGCCATTAGGTCCGATGAGAAGCCATCGACGACAACTCGAATTGACCGTTCCCTCAGGAAATCAGACATCCAGTCGCAGAGTCCAGATGGTATGCCATACGCAGGAAGCTTGCTCAAAAGGGCTTCGTGCCATACCCGGTCAAAGGCCTTGGAGATATCCAAGGATACGGCTATTGCCTCTCCATGCCCTTCCAAGGCCATGCTCCATAGATGCGTGACGTACACTAGAAGGTCTCCTGTTGAGCGTCCTCCGCGGAAACCATATTGGTTGTCACTGAGGAGCTCATTGGTCTCTAGGTACGTCAGGAGACGATGGTTCAATACACGTTCCATAATTTTGCAAATTATGGAAGTGATTGCAATAGGTCTATAGTTGACTGGGTCGGCTCGACTGCCCTTTTTTGGTACGGGCTGTACGTTTGCAAACTTCCATGATTTTGGAACTTTTCCAGTCCTTAGAGAGAGTCGATATAGGCGTGTCAAAACAGGAGACAACTCGGCGGCACAGTGCTTTAATACCACTGCGGGAATGCCATCCGGACCACTGGCCTTATTCACGTCTAGATTTTGTAAGCATTTGAGTACCTGTTTCTGGTGAATTTGGACGGCCTCCATCTTGGGGCCGAATGGAGGTAACGTGGGTGGGCTTTTACCTTTGGAATCTAGACGTGAACATTCCGCGAAGAGATTTGCGAACAAGTCTGCCTTCCCTTTTGCGCTGTGGGCCAAAGACCCGTCAGGCCTTTGCAGTGGTGGCAGTGATGGGCGACAGAAGTTCATCTCAACCGACTTGGCAAGGGACCAGAAAGCTTTACTCCCCGTGGGATAGGATGCTAACTTGTCCCCGATACGGCCAATGTGGTCGAAACGAGCGCTTCTGATCACCTTTTTGCAGGACTTGGCAGCAGCATTGTACGCCTGCTTCTTAGCTGGGAGATCCATAGCTTTGCTTCTGCGAGCGCTAGCCCAGGCTTGGTATGCTACATGCTTTCGCTTTTCAGCTAGGAGGCAATCAGCATTAAACCATGGGCGGGCTTTGGACTCCAGGGATACATCAGAGAACGGTATAAAGTATTCCATACCTTGACATATCACACTGGAGACAGCATCAGCACAGCATGATGGATCATCAGAAGTAAAGCAAGCTTGCCGCCAAGGATAAGAGGCGAAAAAGTGACGCATCTCATCCCAATCTGCTGACTTGTACCGCCATACTCGCCTTTTGCCTTTTGGGCTGGTATCGGTTGGCGAGTATTGCGACACAGATTTCACCAGACAGTGGTCGGATGTCCCTAATGGTGGAGATACGGACACCGAGTATCTGTCTGGATCGGTTGTCAGCAGAAGGTCCAAGCAATACGCAGTATGGTCAACAACGTCAGGAATGCGCGTAGGTTCGTGGATGAGCTGGGAGAGACCATGAGTTACTGCGAACCGATAGGTTTCTCTGCCAGCGTGGTCGGTGTCCTTGAACGGGTACAGCCACTCTCCATGGTGGGCATTAAAGTCCCCAAGGAACACCAACTGCGCAGAGGGATAGCGTCGTTGGACCTTATCTGCAGTATCACTGAGATATTCAATGAGTCGAGTTGTCTCCTGAGCTCCCGTGTGTGATCGGTAAATACTGGCGTATACAATTCGGTCCAGGCCAGTATCTACATAGACCCATAAGACAGAAAAATCCGGAACTTCCAAGTATCGGAGACGCC
Organism: Marasmarcha lunaedactyla; assembly: GCA_923062675.1. Taxonomy (NCBI): domain Eukaryota; kingdom Metazoa; phylum Arthropoda; class Insecta; order Lepidoptera; family Pterophoridae; genus Marasmarcha; species Marasmarcha lunaedactyla. The sequence goes on from OV281344.1 coordinate 8,788,949, forward strand.
GACAACAGATCTCGTCTCTGACATACACGCACACGCCCGCATTGGGGTGAAATTTGGTCTCCAGGATATAGCCTGGGTAATGCAGGTATGCCAGATCCGAACGATCACAGATCTGCGTCTCTGTCAGAAAAAATAAGTGCGGTCTCTCTGTCTCAAGGTGGTGGTGGACATCGTGGAGATTTGAGTGCACTCCTCGGATGTTAGAGAAGTGTACTTTTAGGGAGAGGGAGTGCATCCGCTGTCGGCACTTATTTTTCTTTTTGGACTTTTCCATTATGTTGTTGTTAGGGTGAATAGGGGAGAGGAATAGAAGTTGAGTGAAGCGCAACGTTTGGAACCAAGCAACTCGAGTGGTTAGACCCACTGGTGGGGGACTCACATGGAGACCGCGGGGACGCCCAAAACCCCCCGGGGATCGCCATCGGGCCCTCTCCATCCGGTCGCCAACCGGCACGATGGAGCAATCCCGGGATTTTACACAGGCGGTGGGGCAGCCTTTCGCGAATGGCTAGAACGCTAGTTGGGCCCCCTACAACCTGCGGTCGGCCAGCGGTGCACCGTTTCTTTGGATCCCGCTGCCCTCCAGAATGAGCCACCCGGTGCATCATAACCCATCGAGTTCAAACGGCTCTCATACGCTGCGCAATTACTCGGACCTATTCTCCTCCAATGGCTACTCAAGACATCATGCCGGAACGTGACTAGGTCACTTGGCGGCATGGCTTTGTCTTGAGGGTGGTTGCAAGCCACGGTCGAAACCTACCACCTGCAAAATGGTTATCCCGCCATTCATCGGTCGCCAGAGCCTCGTCCGCTGTCCGGCAGGGTGCACCACGGGCAGGTGAGGTTGGCATTTGGAGAGTCTTGATGGTAGGCGACTCCCCCTTACACCCCAATTGTCTAGCGTTGTCCTGAAGCAGCAGTGGCTTAGAGCGAGTGACCAGCCCCGGTTGTTTAGCAGCTAGCTTTTCCATCATGGTTTGCAGTTGCTGACAATAGACATCTGCCGTAATCGTCTGACCAGATTTAAAAAATGTGTAGGGAACCACACCGGCCCTAGTCAAGTTTTTGAGTTAATTTTCGCTTGGGGCAGGATTTGGCTGGTTCGCCAGAGTTCAACCATTGCGATGAGCGGTTTGCTGCTCTTTGGTCTCCGGCTGGAGACCAAAGTTGAGTTCGGAGCTTGTTCTGCAGGTCGAAATTTCCAGAACGAAAACGTTGGAACCTTCATTTCCAGCTTTCCATTCCCACGGAGGGGGCCTGATTAGGTGCAAAAAAAGTTAATGCATTCCATTCTGGAACCTTCTGAATCTATTATTATATATTATATATAGAGTATATTATATTCTGAAGAGTCTATTATTAGAAGAGTCTATTATATTAGGCTGTAAGAGTCTAGTCTAGGAGTAGGTACACTTACCTCCGACGGACCATTGTCCGTTTCCTTACTACTATACTATATGCTACATAATGTGGACGATACATTGTTTTGTTTTTTCTGTTGCTATTACGTTTAAGCTACTGAATCGTTTTGGATAAAATTCGAAAACATAATTTTAATTCTTCTTTGAAAACTGGTAACGAAAAAAGAAAATTGTTTCTGTCTTCGAAACCATCCATTTGATTTAAACTGAGTGTAAATAAACTGTTATACCCCAGTCAAGTTTAAGTTTGAACTCAAAAGGATAGATATTAAAAGCTGGAAAATTTTATAAATTTTTTTGTTTCATTATTTTAAAATCTGTCTTAAAAGTATCATACCTCGCGTCTACGTCTTAAGATGGTTATGGTCAAAGGTCTAAAAAATCGTCTTATAAAATATCTCGTCTCAAATGGTCCAAAACTATTACATGTATACTTATTTGTTTTAGCGCGTATACTTCTCTAAAAATAAGTCATAATTTAAAGGCTTATTTCAAATTATAATTAATAATATTTCAATATTTGTGATTTATGAACTCGATACCGAACACAGTATGCTTTCCGCGCTCTATTTAATTTAAATACGGCAAAGCGTGTAAAAGAAACTATTATTATTATTATTATTTTGTTTTATGGCAATCAGCTGTTGTTACGACACAATAACTATTTCTGCCAATTTCAAGTATTAGCATACACACGTACTACACGAGGTTAATAATTTTGTAGCGATCAGTTGAGTAGAACTTGCAGTATCTCGAGCATTGAGTTACCTTGAACAATACAAAAACAGGGGGATGAAACTATATTTTTAGAGAACTTAGTTTTTGACGTGTTAAATTTGTTGACAGCTCACAACAATTGATTGGTTGAATTGATTGATTAGACAAATTATAGCCCAGTCAAATTAGACCAAACAATAAGAGTGAAGCTACATAAATTTACTATAAGCTGAAAATCGGTAAAAATCGTTCGAAATATAATTCATGGATAAAGTCTGAAAGTTCCTTTATAAGGAAAAATTTTTTTTCAAGGTCAAAGGTAAAAAAATAGTTTTCATGGTTTTTAGCAAAACGGTATGTTTTATCATAAAAATACCTCAGACAAAATTTATAGATCATTAAATTATCTATAAAAAATATATAAATACATTTTTTCCTACGAATCACCGTTTCTCAGATATAACGATTCAAAAAGTTGTTAAAGTTATAATAGTCATAATACGCATGAGTACGCTAAGTATATGTACGGAGCTCCTAAAAAAACTACCTGCTTAGATTAGTTTGATTCCAACGATATTCCATGCGATACATCGCTAATGACGCAATTGACGAAGAAGAAGAACAAGAAGAATATCAAGAAGAAGAATTTGAAGGCTACAAGTCAGACGAATAAACTTCACTACTTTTTTTTATTTACATCGCTTTTATCTTTTTTCAGTCTTTGCTAATTTCCGTTAGTTTGCAATAGTTTCAAATTAAGAGCGTTTTTACAAAATCATGCAATTTTTGAAGTTTTCAGTGTTCGTTTCCGATCAAAACATTACTCGTGTGCACGAAATATGAGATCAAATTATTCGAACTTTTATCGTCTAAAACATGTATTGAGGAAATTTTTATTTCTTCAGATAGTTTTTTAGTAGGCATTCATTGTTCAAACGCCTTTTCTTGCAATCCGACGAAAAATGCGTACTTTGCCGTTCGATAAGTAAAAGAAAAGTTTGCTATCGTCTCTGTTTTGTCGTCAAAAGAGTCCATAGAGAAAATAGTACAAAATAAAAAATTTTAAGGCTAAATAACTTCTAAATAAATAAAAAATTGATATAAAATCTAATGCACACGCTGCCAGTGTAGCCAGATCAGGGGACTTCCCCTAGATTTAGGGGCTTTTCGATCGAGTTAGGGGCAAAACAGAGGGAAAAAGTATTTGGGGGATTTTAAAAACATCAAATGCAGTTTTTTTCACCAAATATCACGTTCCTGAAGTTTTGTTTTTAATGTTTTTTTACCATCTTTAAATTACCTGAGCACCACAACTAGTCTAGGTCGAGATTCGAGGTGTTGAAGATAACGAATAAATTTAGCTTTAAGTAATAAAATGCGGCAATAATAAAGTTTAATAATATATGAACCGCATAATATGAGCATGTACCGCCTCTTTAAAAAATCGCTGCATGCCACCATCCACTTGGTGAGGGTATTGTAGGAGATTTCTAGGGGAGAAATCAAATTAGTCTAGGTTTATGTCGCCGAGACCATCTGGCAACACTACGTGCTGCTTGTATTTAGTGCTCAAGGGGTGTCACTCTTTTTTAAATACAGTGACATCTATGAAAGAGGTAATGAAATTAAATTAGCATCAGATGTTGTGTTATAAACTCGTAAGGATGGCAAGGCAACGAAACCATACAGCCGACGTCAGATATTAATTTTGACAGTGTTTAGGGTTGATTGACAGACAGTACAATCAAGCAGTTTTCTGTATCAGCCATTTTGTTTTCTGCGTAAGCATCTCGTTGTTTTTGGTGTGTTTTCCTTTAATGGACTTTTAGCGAAAGGACCGTGAAATTGAGTAATCATATTAAACATGTGACCCGGCGCGTTGAACGGACTTAAGATGTCAAAAAAGTGTTATTTTGGATGCTTTGTTATTGGTAAGTTATAAAATATTAAAAACACCCTTCTTACATCGGGCTACTAGACGCAGATAGGCTTTCCATCCCTTTCTAGTAGACATCCCAAGAAGCGGAACCAAACGCTTCGATAGTTCCTTATTGGTGCGGGTCGCCAAGGTGTGAAATGAACTGCCTGCGTCTGTTTTTTCAGAAAAGTATAGTCCCAGTTCTTTCAAACGTCGAGTGGATAGATATCTCGTGGATATACGTGTAACACCTTTGTTTTCATCGTCACTTTCTATCAGGTGACATAGAAGAAAAACGTGTCATCCTTTTACAATTAAAAAAATATATAACAGAAATTTACTTTTAGAATTATTTGGCTCGAAAGTTTATTGTGACATATTACACATTTTTATTTAAGATATTATTGTTATTTCTAGGTCCATTACACAAAATTCCAGCTCCTGCCTTTCCGCATACGGAAAGATTTTGTAAATGGAAAGATGTGCTGGATTAGGCCCATAACAATTAGAGGATATTCCTACATTTACAACAATATAAGACTGTGTTCTAGACATTTTAAAGAAGTCTTCATATCTAGACACTTGACACAGTCACTTTTTAACCAGAAATGCGGTACCTACATTAAATCTAGGTGAGTAAAATCATCACTTCTACTTGAATTTGTGTACTTCTTTAAAAATTAAATGTTAGTTTAGGAAAAAACAAGAAAAATCACTGTATAATGTAGTTAATAATATACAAATGTTAACATGTTGGTTGGAGTATGTGTAAACATTTCATATAGAAATATTGATGTCTTCCATGAAAACCTGTGATAACAAGACAACATATAAAAACAAAATTAAAATTATAGATACCACTAAAATATTCAAGCCCAAAAACAGAAGTTGAGTATGTGATTGCATAAATAAATATTAATAATTTTAAATGTGGGCAGAATTCCAAGTATCTGTCATCTGTCTTACAATTTATACACTTAATTCTGTGAGTGGTCATTTAAAATTATTTAAATGCAATACAACATGAAGATATTACATATGCTGCTATCTTGATAGCTAAAAGGGATATCACGCATCAAAGATACTCAATTTTTCGCTATTCAATCCATTTCTATCCATTTCTCGTCACAAGTAACAATGCGGTTCAGAATTCCTTCATTTGTATGCCTGCTGAGCAGTGCAAGGCACGTCTCCACGCGTACTTCGCGCTGGCGGTCATTGCGTTCGTGGGGTACCCATTTGTCAAGCTTTTTTACCTTGCCAATTTGACGTAAATGGACCAATATTGTTTTGATGCTAACGTCGAAAGCTGCTGCTAATTCAGCCGTGGATTGAGTTTCATCAGCTTCCACAATTGCCTTTAATTCGTCATTGTCGACCAAAGTTTTCGGACGACCACGGGGTTCATTTTTCAGGTCAAAATTTCCAGAACGGAGGCGGGTAAACCAATAACGGCTGGTGCGTGCGTTTGTAGTGTTCGCTCCGTAAACGTCGTTGATGTTGCGTGCCGCTTGTGCCGCTTTGCTGCCACGACGGTACTCATACTCCATAATTACTCGAATTTTTAACGAAATGATGAAAAATTTTCGAATGCGTTGAAAACAAAACACTAACTATTAAACAAATGACGATTTTAGAAAAAGAATTCCATGTTTGTCAAATAAAATTAATTTGAAATTAGAATTATCAGTCAAAAAAAAAATATTTTCATTTGAAATGGCCAGTACGGCAAAACGGCAGTTTCATAGGTAAAGACCTATTATATAACGTCCAGTGTATATGTATACAAAAATTTTAAAAAATGTGAATACAATGAATTGAACCTTTTAACGACGCCAGCTGGTTTAACAAAAATAAAAATTACTTCCGAAGTTTATTTAATTATTATTTTACTAGATGACGGTGTTTTTGGCCCTGGTACTGGATTTTGCAAGTACGACCCATGCCTAATCCAATTACTTATCAGCAGTCATACGGTGAAAGCTACTTCTCTATGGAATTCACTCCCTGCCTCTTCACATACGGTAAAAACACTTGAGGCATTTAAAACAAATGTATTAATATACATTAGGAATATTTATTACAAAAGTTTAATGATGGTATTTATGTATGTACATATGTATTTGTCTAGTTTGTTACTTCAATATCTTGCTAAAATTACTGCCCAACAGTAGTTCTGGTTAATTTATAATTTAAGTATTTCAGGGTTGCCGGAAGAGAGCACTTTTTTAGTGATAAGGCCACCCAAGTTGTCATTCTCTTTTTTTATATTTTCAATCTAAGTGTATATTTAATTTTGTAACTGTAATTATTACTTGTTTAAAATATGGTGGAGAAAAAAAATTATTATTAATTTATATATAATAAATTTAATTATTATATCGAATAATAATGCGTTGCCGACTGCCTGCTTCAACTGGATTTGCAAGGAATTGGAGTTTTGGTTTATTTAGCATTTTCCTTTTTTCAATAAACATACTTTTGCCAGTGTTTAAAAAAATGAAACAAAATAATAGTTAAGAAAGTTTTTAATCTAAATCTAGTTATGTCGGAAAAGAAAGTGTGTGCTTCTTTGTGTATTTGAAAATTACGTATTAAAATTATAGCCTCGACCATCGTCGGAAAGTTGCCAGTTTAGCAGTCTTCTACAGATTGCATTTTGGAGAGTGCGCGAACGCTCTTTTTGATCAGGTTGAACCCACACCCTCCTTACATCGGACTACTAGACGCAGACAGGCCTTCCATCCCTTTATGTTAGATATCCCAACAAGTCGAACCAAACGCTTCGATAGTTCTTTTTTGGTGCGGGTCGCCAAGGTGTGGAATGAACTGCCTGCGTCTGTTTTTCCAGAAAACTATAGTCCTAGTTCTTTCAAGCGTCCAGTGAATAGGTATCTCGTGGATATACCTGTAACACCTTCGTCTTAATCGTCACTTTCCATCAGGTGAGATAGAAGACAAACATCTAATCTATTTTCAATAAAAAAAAATTAACTTTAATAAGTGGATTGTAAACAATGCTACAGAGAGAGTGGTCTGATTTCCTGCTGAAAACTGATTCTAACATAAAGAGTAAATAGTATAAGTAAAACACATAACGAAACAATTTTGTCTGAAATATCACTGTATTGTGATATAGTTCAAGTTTCGCTGAGGCATTTTGATATTTGAGCTTTAAAATTAATTTTTAACAGGTGGCGAAATATGTCACATGTCCCTATGAAGTATATAAAGTAGTTAAAATTTTAAAATGTTTAATATAAGTAAATAAAGATAATTTGAAACAAAATCATTTTTATTAAGTTTAAAAATAATGTTATTTATATGTAATTTTTTTTACAGGGCCTAGCCACAAGACAACCCCATCAAAAACTTCTTAAATTCAAATCTTGAAAAGACTATATAAATCTCAAAAAAAGCAACTTATATTGTCCAAGAAACTCAGTTTATGTAAATCTTTTTATCCACTATAGAAAAATTCCCTAAAACTATTAAAATATTTACGGAAATGCAATTTAAATATGATAAGAAAGCCAGAGGTAGAAGATTTACCAATGAAGAAAAAAACTTATGTTTAACTATTTATAAACAGGGACCAAAAGTATATAATAGGTATTTCAAACAAAATGTGCATATAGCCATCTAGACTTTCATTACAAAAATTATTAAGTGTATTGACTTTTCAATTTATTTCATTTAATTAATTTGACCAGGGATAAATACACTTATTTGAAAATTTAAAAGAAACTGTAAAAAAATTGACAGCTGAAAAAAGAATTGTATCATTACTTTTTGATGAAATTTGTCTTGCACCCCCCCTCCAATACTGTCCAATTTGCGATGAAATTACGGGATTTGAGGACTTGAGCAGTAAAAGAACAAATAATTTAGATGTCCATGCATTAGGTTTGATGATCAAAGAAATTAAAGGAAAAACTAAACAACCAATAAGCTTCACGTTCTGCCGAAGTACCACCAAAAAATATGAATTAAAAAATATGATTTTAAGTGATATAAGAGATTTGAGGGCGGCTGGTTTAAAAGTTACATGCACTGTATGTGATCAAGCAACGTTTAACGTTAGCTTAATTAGAATTTTGCATCACGATACAAAAAGTAAATATTTGCAAGAGGGTAGAGAATATAATTCAATCTCAAACGAAGAATAAGTTTTTTTATTGATTGTGCCTGTGATTTCGGTATAATAAAATGCTGATTTAATTGATCGTATCAAAAACGTATCAATGAATATTATAGTATATAGTTGGTGCAGAGGGTTGAATCGAATATTAAGAGGCGCATTGTTAAAATTCGATGAAAATGATAGAACTAAAAAAGCGGCATATGATTATTTTGTGAAGCTAAAAAAATAATAAAAAGTTTTAACTATTACAAATGTCAGTTTTATTTCAAGGATATTAAAAGATATACAGAATTTTATTTTGTATAATTGGTTATTGCAGGATAATCGTAAAAGCTACCTTAAATTTTTGTATATCTTTTTTGTCATGGATCAATAGATAACCTGCATTATTTAAATTTCGATATCAGTTTAGCTTGATTTTTACTGTTACTTTGAATCACAGGACAGAAATCTGGTCAAATTAAACGAAACTCGATATTTAAATAATGCAATTTATCTATTGATCCATGATAAAATAGATATACAAAAATTTACGATAGCTTTTACGATTTTCCTGCACTAACCAACAAAAATAATAACTAAAAATACTGCCACCTAGTGGTTCTGTACTGAACTAAAAGCCTGCCATCTATGAGACAGAGAGTGAACTAAAAAATATTTATGCCAAAAACTAATTGAGTTGCCTATCTATGTCAAATAATAAGTGTATCGCCTATGATTAGTAACGGCCGAGGCCTTCCAGAGTTTGGACGTATCGCTTTTTTCCTGCCCTTTCGCCCAGTGCTATCGTACTCCGTCGTAAATACCGAACGCTTGCCATCAATTTTGATACATTTGGTATAAATATTTATCTATATATATTAAAATCAATGCCACTTTTCGTTGTAATTTTATAACTCAAGAACGGGCTCATCTATCCAAACCAAATGTTTAGACTTTGTTCGGACTATTTAGTAGATGGTTTATGTGAAGTTTGCACAAAATCGGTCAAGCGGTTCTTCATTTATCACATTTTTTGTAACAAATTTATTCAATAAATGGCGGGTCATTCAATTTTGCTGTCAAATTGAAACTTTTTTCAGATGGGGATTGTGCTGTCAAATTAAAACTGAATGCGGGTGGATTATATTTCTTGGATGCACCTGGTGGTACAGGCAATAAGTTCGTTATATCATTGATTTTAGCGACTATTCGATCGGTACAGAAAATTGCATTGGCACTTGCATCTTCGTGAATTGCTGCTACATTATTAGAAGGTGGTCGGACCGCGCATTCTGCATTAAAATTGCCATTGAATGTACAGGTGATTGAAACTCCAACTTGCAATATTTCGAGAAATTCTGCTATGGCAAAAGTTCTGGGATTAACGTCAATTATTTTATGGGATGAGTGTACAAAAATCTCTAGAAGCATTTAATCGAACAATGCAAGATTTACGTAATCGTAATCAAAACCTTTTTGGTGGTGCTTTGATATTACTGTCAGGAGATTTTCGTCAAACATTGCCTGTCATTCCTCGATCAACTCCTGCTGATGAAATAAATGCCTGTTTGAAGTAAAATCTTTGGAGATATGTACAAAAATTGAAGTGAACATTAATATGCGTATTCACCTACAAAATGATTCAGCTGCCCATGAGTTTACAAAACAATTGTTAGAAATTGGCGATGGCAAAATACAAATCGACAGTACCAACGGATTGATCGCTGTACTGAAAAATTTTTGTACAATTGCGATATATGAGTTGATTGAATGTGTTTTTCCGAATATTCTTCAGAATTACAGAAATCATGAATGGTTGAGCGCCATTTTAGCACCGAAGAACATTCATATCTATGCCATTAATTTTCAAATTAAGCGAAACTGCCAGGTGTAGTCACGACATATAAATCAATTGACAGTGAATCAAGATGAGGCAATTAATTATCCAATTGAATTTTTAAATTCATTGGACCCGGCTGGTATGCAACCGCACTGCTTGAATCTGAAAGTTGGTTCTTTGATTGTATTATTGCGAAATATTAATCTACCAAAACTGTGTGCAACCAAAATGGCACCAGATTGGCAGTGAAAAAGTTAATGCCAAATTTAATTGAAGCTACCATCTTAGCTGGTAAATCAAAAGGAGAAGTTTGTTTGATACCGCGTATCCTTATGATTCCAACTGATATGCCATTTGTGTTCAAACGATTACAATAGCCTGTGCGTTTATCATTTGCGATGTCCATCAACAAGGCCCAAGGGCAAACACTTCACGTTTGTGGTGTGATTTTGGAGGAATCATGTTTTTCACATTGCCAACTTTAAGTTGCCTGTTCCACATTCGGTACCCGTTTGTTTATTCATGCTCAAAATGGAAAAACAAAAAATATTGTTTATCCAAATGTTTTGGATTAAGTTTTAAAATAGCTAGTTTGAATACATGAATTTGATGTTCCAATTATTTTTTTTACTATTTCATTTTATACGTAGCGGCGCACGTACCGGGCCGCTAGTTTTTATTATAAATAATAAATTTAATATTGAAGTATTGATTTTTTCCAAGTATTATTTCACTAATAAGTAATATAAAAATCTATAAAAGTCATTGTTTTTAAGTACCGTAACGGCTAAGCCTTAGGAAGCACATCAGAATGCTACCATGTTTCAGTAAAGAGGTCGATATAGATTAAGAAGAAAATATATTTGAATATATGTTTCACGTAAAAGAAATAACAGAATCAAGATATTCTGACTTGCTCCATCATCGGAGTAAGATGTATTAGACTAAGGTTATATACAAAATAAAAAGATAAAGTTATACCAAGACCAACATTTTATTTTAAACACGAGTGTAGTTACCACCAACTTTAAAAATGGGTAATAAAGATAGGAGATAATATAATTGAAAAAGAAAAAATTGAAGCGGTGGCCAAAATAATAATATCACGAAGAAAATTATGTCAACGTAATCAGTTAATTTAATAGCTCTAGTCATTTTCAATTTTCTATATGATATGGCACCTAAGTGGGTCCCAAATTAAAGTTTGTCACTGTATTGTATAATAATAAATAATATTTTTTTCACCGAATTTTATTTATTTTTATTGAGTAATCACTCTTATCTTAAATAATAACGATTATAACAAACGTCCATATATTAATAACAATCTCTTCGTTAAGCCCTTATTGTACCCCAATTTTATTTCTATTTCCATATTATCATACAGTTTTATTTCCATATTATCCTAACCAGGTATTTAAATCTTACTTTGCAGAACATAACTCAAGTAATAAATTACATAAATTTGTATTTCTATAAATCAAAAGTAAAATATAATAACGTAAAATAAGTCAAACATATTTGAAAAAGTATCAAAACCTATACGGACGCGCTACTTGACGGCCAGCAACTGTATCATACAGCACTGCAGATGTGGGCGTGTTGCAGTTTACCGATTTTCGGGAGAGCGTTGATTTGTATAAAGGCTCTTAAACACGATCATAACTGACCCGTGAATTAGGCCTACTGGGGCAACCACGTTAAAAAATCGCGATAAGTACACTACCTCATAGGTGGCGAGGAAACGTGTGCATATTACACAAACTAACTAGTGTGCTACGCATCAGACGAACGTCTTTGAGCACAATGGCAACCAGCCGTCGATATTACGCGACAGGCTATTACTGCCAATCTCACGTGGTGGAATGAACACGGTATTCTTATGAGATAGTAGGTGCGCTACGTAGGCCAGTCATTGAGTTATCTAAAACAATAGAACGACACAGTTAATACCAACACCAACTACTTATAACCCTAATAGAGTTAGTGACATGAAGATATATACACAATTTAACATAGACTATCAACATATTTACAAAGATATATTAAACTGCAAGATATATTTACAAATGATTTTCAGGGTAATAGGCTGGTTAGAGGAAAGGAGGACCTTCATGTTGGTTGGCCTGGGGATCTGGGAGGGAAGAAAATCATAGAGAGAAATTGGGAGGAGGGGGCAGTTGAAAAAAATATGGTCTACTGTTCCATGTTCTGTACCACAATTGCATAGTGGTGAGTCACGGATGCCAATCCTGTATAGAAATACAGGAGAGCAACAGTGACCCAACCTTAGTCTGCTAATAACAGAGGTGGTCTTTTTGTTAAATTGCTTATATTGACAGAACCATGGTTTAGTAGGTATAGTGGGCTGGATATCACCATAATGCTTTCCAACAATATTACGGGAGTTGTCCCAATCTGTGCTCCAGTTATGGTTCAGATAAACCTTGGCCAGGGCACTCAGGTCCTGGGCAAAGCACCTGTAATGGGTTAAGGAACCGGATTCTACAGAATCCCTGGCAAAACAGTCAGCTGACTCATTACCAGCTATACCTGCATGGCCAGGGATCCAGGCCAGCACAATGTTTATGTCCTGAAGGTTGCAGAGGAAAAGGTGGTGTTTTATTTGGAGGATTGGAGGAAATTTGGACCCTAATTGGAAGGAGTTACTTTTGAGCGCTATAAGACAACTCAGGGAGTCAGATAGGATTAGGGAATTGTTCAACTTGTTATCCAGAACATATTTAACTGCTTCTAAGAGGCCGATTGATTCCCCAGTGAATACACTAGTTTGGGGGGGGCACTTGAAAGACAGAAGAACCATGAATTTAGGTATCCACACAGCAGACGAACGTCTTCCTAACTACAACACTAGGAACGAACTTTTTCAATTTGACAACGGTTTTTTTTTTAATTTAGATTGTCCTCCGTTTCTTTTAAAATGACGGTATTGATTTTGGCGTAATGCCATTGTGGCAGCGCGAAAGCCCCCTCTTCTATTCTACAAGATATTTTGAAAATCTAAAAGATAAAGAAGGTAAAATAAATAAAGGAGATGTATATTTATGAATTTCTTTATTTCGTAGCTATATTTCATATTTTTATATGCTTTGTTTATGTTGCATGGGAGGCAAATTTTTATTTTCTTGACCCGAGACAGTACCTTTAAATATTCAGCTAATTATGTTACACCAATTAAACACCGTTATTCTTATTGAGTAACCCAGAAAACATATCTGGTGTTTATAAACCAAACAACCCTACGAAGTTCTACGACACTTAAACCTTGTAAGTTAATTATTAGTAGGTATTAGCACAAAGACACAGTAACCTTCGTTAAGTCCGATCTCAGTTCTTGGGAAATGATGGAAAATGACGTCCTTTCGCCTACTTTCTTCACTACCAGCACTGTACAACAAATACATTGTGGAGCACCATAAACGCAAATTAATTACTATATTTGGGAATTGAGAGGTTATGTTACGGAAATTGATCAACGCAAAGTCTTCACTTGTCAATCATTGAAACCGTAATGACAAATCGATCGAGCTGATTGATTGAAAATTAAATTGAATTTTGCGTTTTATGACAATCAGCTGTAGTTACTACACGATAACTATTTCTGCCAATTTCAAGGATTAATATAATAAAACTAGTTTTAACATAATTAAAACATTGAAAGATATCTTAAAACCGTACATCATTGATTGAACATAGTGTTATCATTTATCATACACATTGATATGACATATGACAATTGTACGCCCGAAAAGTAGAAGCGGTGCTGTCATTATCAAAAAGTTCTAACCATAGACATAATTCCTAGTTTTTTTTTGTATGAAGACTACCTGCTATAGCATATTACGACGATTATGTTTTAAAACTTTTCGAATCGTTATATCTCGGAAACGGTGGCTCGTAGGAAAAAAAGTATTGATAAGTACATTTTTTATAGATAATTTAATGATCCTCAATTTTTTCGGGGTATTTTTACGATAAAACTTACCAGTTTGCTGAAAATCGCGAAAACCTCTTTTTTTAACTTTAACTTAGCATAAAAAGAAATTCTATACAGGGGAAAGATGGGGATCATTCAAATCTGATTTATATTTTGAACGATTTTACTGATTTTCATCTTTGAATAAAATGTATCTTCGAATGTATAGATTGACCGGACTATTTACCTTGTGATTCGCTTTGTAGAATCGTTTCAAAATAAATGGGACCCGAACATGGCTCTCGTAAAAACCGAATCAAAGTTAATAGAATAATATTAAGAATAGCTGGGAATATACAGGCGCGACGAAAGAGCTTAAACACGTCCATCTTTGCGTTAGACTAGCAAAAATATTCATGAGTGTTCGACATATTCGCTGTTCATGATGTGTGGTGTGTTTGTGCTATTCAGACTTCAACACGAACATAAGCCGAAAGCAAAACGCGCATACTGAATAGCATTGTGAAATCGCAGCACAACAAGAAATCACCTCTAAAAGATACTTTGAAGTCATAAACTTCTCATGTTATGAACCTCTTCTTTGAACACAAGATGTGTGGCTCAATACAACTCACAGCTTTATATAGTACTATAGAATGCTATCTCGAGACGAGATCGCTTAGTCGAGATCTCGAGGGATCAGAAATTCGATCTCGGCGAGATCTCGGCATTTTCTTAATCTCGAATGGATTTCGAAAAGTATTGTTTTAATTAGATAACTGAAACATGATTGAAACTGCTTAGTTGTTGTGATTATGACGCGAGTAAAATACAACATGAATTATTGAAAAAAGTCTTAATTTTTATAATTTTTTCATATAATATGTTAATGAATACAAAAATCAGACTCGTAAAATCTCTTATAAAGAAAGTACTTATTTTAACAAAGATAAACTCATAAACTCTTAAACTGTACTATTTCCATTTCTTTATTTTCTCGATGACAGTTCTAATTTGATATAATGTAGTGTTGTGACCAAATAAGTAATGATATCGATCGCATATATTTATTATATTTTGAACAAAGACAAATACAACAAAAACATTCAAATATATTTTTTCAAGGTGGGAACAATCAATGGTCCACCGCCATTTTGTGTTTGTTTTAATCTGTCACTCGCAACAAGACGGTCGTGCTAGTCACTACGTTGCTGTTCGCTGAGCTTTTTCACATTATCCATACGTTACGTCGTGTATTTTGTGTTCCTCCGTGTTGATTGCTACCCAGCTGTCAAATATCAAAATGCCGAAAGGATCTTTTCTGAAAAGGCAGGCGAGAGAACTGGTGATCAAGGTTCGTAATTACTTGAAGCAAAGTATCAAAACGGTGGCCCGCTATTACCATTGTCGCAAGTGCGAGAGCGTGTTGCAGCCGCATTAGGAATTAGTGGACCTACTGTTTCAAAAATTACTACCGAAGCTTACGGTACAAGCGGCATGCAGGAAAATAAGCTTCGTACGCCGAAGAAAAAACGCCTACCACGTATTGTGATATTGGTTGACAACTTCAACGCTGATGCTATTCGCCGTCATATACATATATGACTACTACTTGCGCAACGAAATTACAACATTTAAAAAACTTGTTGTTTGCATCGTAAAATATTGATGGAGCGTCACGACGTTGCTATGGCTCGTTGCGAATTTTTGAGCGAAGCCAAAAAGATATCGGATTGGTAAAATGTTATTTTCACTGACGAGACTTGGTTAAATGCAAACCACACAGTATCTAAGAACTGGACTGACGACACTCCAAGAAAACAGTGGATTACCACGAAGAAATGAACGTGGAGATTTACGAAGGATGGTTTAAAGAAATGGTGCAATCTCTGGAAGAATCGTCCATAATGATTATGGACAACTCTACATATCACTCTAGACAAATTAATAAAATGCCGAAGCAGGCCAATAAAAAACAAGAGATAATTGACTGGCTCCAGCGTCATGGCGAAAATGTGGATAGTACTTTATTAAAAGTACAATTTGTGAATATTTTAAAACCGTATAAACAAGCCTCCCTAAAAGATATGTTCTCGACGAAATAACTACCGAATGTGGTCATTGGGTTCTTCGACTTCCGCCGTATCATTGCCAGTTTAATGCTATAGAACTAATATGGGTACAAATTAAAGGACACGCCGCTCGAAATAATATCCATCCCCCTTTTACGGCAAACAAGATGTTAGATTTATTAAAAAAATGCATGTGAATGAATGAGAAGAACCCAAAACATTATAGCGTCGGATTAGGAATTGCATGTGGCATTCGATAATATACAAGTACAGGAACTTATAATAAATGTTGGGGAGAGTTCATTGAGTGACAGTGACGATCCATCAGATTTTGATTAAAATAAATAAATAAAGATTACCTGTCGTTATAATTATTTCGTTTCATTGTCGAGTACCTACCTATACCTACTTATTTTCCAACAGCTTTGAAAATTTTAAAGAAGTTGGCACTATCAATCAAGAATTAATATGTGTAACATCCTGTAATGAAATATAATATTAGTTAATAAATTTGTACAAAAGTATCCGGCAGTAGTTTAGTTTCTTACATTTTGTAAAAAAATATCGGGTCTGTTATCGTGTTACGTTTATCGATATAGCTCCATCCCTATCAGTTTCTCCGACTCTGGTATTATATAACCTTGTACGTGTGTAAACGTCATATTTTTATAAAATAATGCATACATAATGTAAAAAAAACGCTCACACAAGTTTTCACAGGAGCTGTCATCGAGAAAATAAAGAAATGGAAATAGTATAGGAGTGATTACGAGTGATGACGCCTAACTAAATTAAGAGTGGTTTTTGGAAATATATTTCTACAGCTATAGCTTCTTAAAAACAATAGTTAGACTGCTGTCGGATAAACGTCATCTTATGTCAGTCGCTATGTACCCAGCGGCTGAAAAGGCCCTCTCTGATTCAAAAGCAAAAGTATCAGCGTGAGCAAGCTGTTGTATGCAAATTGCAATAACATAGCCCTCGATCCTCCACACTCATAGAGATACATCTCTTTTTTAATGTAGCCTGTCTGTAATAGTAGCAACCCGCTTATTCTTTTCTATTCCGTTCGCCCAACATCGTGAATACTTGGGAATAGTCGTTATAGTTTGCGTATGCAGTCTGTCCGACACTTTCCTTCGCCAGTTCGCCAGTCAGCGACTCGCTCCCGCGCGTCATGCGTCGCTGACTACTGCCGCTCGATCTCGTCAATTTCGGCCGAGATCTCGTCATTTTATGCTCCGAGATTGATCACAAAAAATGAGGCGAGATCTCAGGTATTCGGGATCTTGCGAGATCGCATTCCCTTTATAGTACAGTACAGAATGTAAATCGAAATAAAAAGCCTTGTCAGCACTTTTCTATTCTGACGAAAGCAAAAAACTTCAAGCCCAATTTTTTTTTAATTATTTTGCCCACAAAATATTGAAGTCACTTTTTTGCAAAGGCAGGATGTCCTTTTTCATAAAAACCAAGTAAATATATAATAGGTATTTACCTATGAAACTGCCGTTTTGCCGTACTGGCCATTTCAAATGAAAATATTTTTTTTGACTGATTTATTTTTATGATAAATTAATTTTATTTGACAAACATGGAATTCTTTTTCTAAAATCGTCATTTGTTTAATAGTTAGTGTTTTGTTTTCAACGCATTCGAACATTTTTCGTCATCATGGGTAAGTTAAAAATTCGAGTAATTATGGAGTATGAGTACCGTCGTGGCAGCAAAGCGGCACAAGCGGCACGCAACATCAACGACGTTTACGGAGCGAACACTACAAACGAACGCACCAGCCGTTATTGGTTTACCCGCCTCCGCTCTGGAAATTTTGACCTGAAAAATGAACCCCGTGGTCGTCCGAAAACTTTGGTCGACAATGACGAATTAAAGGCAATTGTGGAAGCTGATGAAACTCAATCCACGGCTGAATTAGCAGCAGCTTTCGACGTTAGCATCAAAACAATATTGGTCCATTTGCGTCAAATTGGCAAGGTAAAAAAGCTTGACAAATGGGTACCCCACGAACTCAATGACCGCCAGCGCGAAGTACGCGTGGAGACGTGCCTTGCACTGCTCAGCAGGCATACAAATGAAGGAATTCTGAACCGCATTGTTACTTGTGACGAGAAATGGATCCTGTTTGACAATCGTAAGCGCTCAGCAAGTTGGTTGGACCCTGGTTCAGCACCCAAACGATGCCCTAAACGAAAACTTACCCCTAGAAAAGTGATGATCACTGTTTGGTGGTCTAACGCGGGTGTAATTCATCACATCTTCTTGCCAAACGGGACAAGCATTACTGCAGATGTGTACTGTGAAGAACTGAACACAATGATGGAGAAGCTCGCACGTCTCCAACCAGCTTTGGTCAATCGTTCGGCTCCACTGCTCCTGCACGACAACGCGCGACCTCATACTGCACAGCAGACGGTCTCCAAGCTCCAAGAGTTGGGGTTGGAAGTTCTCCGTCATCCGCCGTACTCACCAGACCTTGCGCCTACAGACTTCTACTTTTTCCAGAATTTGGATAACTTCTTGGCGGGAAAAAAATTCAATACCCGAGAGGCAGTACAAAATGCCTTTGAAGAATTTGTTGCCTCCCGTCCAGCTGGTTTCTTCGAGAAAGGCATCAATAAGCTACCAATGCGTTGGCAAAGATGCATTGATTGCATGGGTGATTATTTTGATTAATAGAAATAAAAAATATATAAAAAAATTACGCTTCATTTATTTCGTGAAAAACGGCAATTTCATAGGTAAAGACCTAATATTATTTATGGACAAAGCATCGAATTTAGGAGAAATAATGTAGAAGCATCACCTATTTCACCTTTGTTCATAGTCTTTTGTTTGCATTCATTATTGAACACTTTGTCTTTGTCACATGCTACAAAAATGGTATTGCCAGAAAGAGAAAATAATATAGTTTCTTATAAATCCGAATACTTATTTGTTGTCATAGAGAATATTTTTGTAAATTATGGTCAAAATTACGTTTTCTTTTGAGACGTTTTCTATCTTTTTGTGTATGTGTGTGTATTTTATTCGGTCACTTGTATGCCTAGGGAGGGATCCGGGCCGATATTAAGAGTCACCGTATGCTTAGGGACGGATCCGGGCCGATATGAAGAATCGCCGTGTGCTTTGTGACGGATCCGTCCCATGATACAGTATGATACATTTTTACGAAAAAATATTTCCCCATCTAACTATACTAGTTAATATATCGGCTTTATTACGAGAAACGGACTAATATTGTTACATTGCATTTAGTCGTGGTACTAAATCTGATAATAAACTATTGTAACAAAGTTAGTCTATGTTTCTTAATAAGTAACCAAAGTTTATTTAGCAAACAGGAAAATTAAGTGACCATAAATGAAAAATTTAATTTTAAATATTAATAAACGTTTATTATATATTATCATAATATATTAAAATCATAACTTTGGTCATAAATTAAATACAAACAAAACAAAAATATTAGTTCCTTCTAACATACAAATAAAAAACTCTCCTCTCCCGTGGGGAAGAGGTTGCGTAGCCTATATGGTGACCCCAAATCCACTAGCTCGATGCCTGAAAAAAATTATAAATAAATAAAAATTTAATCAGTAAAAAGATACCTAAACTCACGAGAGTTTTTAAAAGTAAATCCTTATTACTTTCAAATAAAGAAATATGACGAAGAAAATTGGACAAAAAAAACACTCTGTATCAAAAAAGGTACCTAAACTCCAAAAATAATTCAAAAGAAAATCTTATTACTTTCAAATAAGTAACAATATGATGAAAAAACACTGACAAAAAAATACACGCTGTATTAGCAGATACACTGCATAACGGATTTCGTGTTCATACGATAGCGGACGCCATTTTACTTTGCATCTGTGTGCGTGTTTTGAATACTACAAGTTAGACATTTTCAGCTTTACTTATAAAAATCACCTAATCATCTTCTTAGCAATGAATTAACTAATTACTGCTTAGCTCCTTAAGTAATGATTAAATATTTTGTACTCTTAAACGTTGTTTAGGCGCAACTTAGTTAATGAACGATTAATGAAGCAAAATATATTTTACTCTGTCAATACTGACAAATGTTGACAGCGTAAAATATTTTTAAAACGTTTTTAATGGCAATATTCTGTCGCTTGACGTCCGCGATGTGTTTTGTTGAACTTTTTGAATTTGTGATTGTTTAAGACTTGGAATTTTGGGCTTAAAATGGAAAATTCTACGAAAAAACGAGTGCGAATGCTAACTGGGACGAACAAGAAAAGGTATTTGTAATTAAAACTATTGCAGTACAGACACTAGCCTACTTGCGTAGACTGCAGCGTGTTATTTTATTCGTGCGACCAAATAAAAATACTTTGAAGTATGTCGGTACCTAGCCTTTTTAACTAGATACATACTTTGTTGCAGAGATTATTAACGCAGCTGGTCACAGAAAGAGTGCATATAATTGAAAATAAAGACACTTCAACTAATACCAACAGTATGAAGAAAGCTGCTTGGCAAGATGTCTTAACTTGGCAAGTTGATGAATTTTGTTACATTATCAAAGATTATATACGTATTTATTACAATTATAATATTATATTAATTTATTAAATAACTTTTACAGTTTCAACAGTCTAAATAATCAAAACCGGGATCTGACTCAAATTATGACACAGTGGAGAAATACTAAGGGAAAAGTTAAAAGTCGAGAGTCTGAATATAGACGTGCTAGATTAATGACAGGCGGAGGGCCTCCACCACCAAGCCCATCAGCAGAAGATTTACTTATCATAGAGGCATTGCCAAATGAATTTATAGTTGATAGCAATAATTTTCATAGTGACAGTCTATACATGAAAACCATAAAACAGGTATTTCTTTTACTTTTGCATACAGCCTGTAATGGTCCACTATTGGACATGGGCCTCTCCGGTTAAATGATCTCCACACTGGGCAGGCGGTTTGAGAATTGCAGTAAGGTGGCTGATGTATCACATTTACAAGTGGATGCTATGGCGCAACGGCCAGATTTTTTATTCCCTTCAACCACAGGTTGAGATGAGAGTATTGACTATGCTTTCTTAATCTGGAATTGCCTTTTAAAATACTACTTTTATAATCAAATATTTAAATATTACAGTCACAGACAACGGAAAGTCAGAGTGATACGACTGACTGTAAAATTGAGACCAAGACACCATCACTGCCCGCAAGTGAATCCGAGAAAATTATTCAGGTATAATATTCATAATGTATTCAATAAAATTACAATACATAGAATATTATAGTGGTGTGGTAGAGATTTCAATTGTGTATTACTTTATTCATTTTATAGACACTGGAGGAATCAAAACCCGAGCCTGATGGACAATTTGCAACACCAGTGTCTGCACTAAGAAAAAGATGCAGACCTGTAAAAAAACTAAAAAAAAGGGTAAACTATCCTGTTTTCTTTCTATTTTGAGAGGAAAACTAATAACTTTGAATACATTACATACTTGATTTTATGACATTGTTACACATGGATTTACTGGATTCTCAATTTTAGTTTTTCTTTCAGACTAAAGATGATGACTATGAATACCAGTTATTTTTATTGGCCAAAATGTCAAAAGAAAGAGACAATGAACGGGCAGAAGAAATACATCAAAAAAGAATGCTAATTTTAAATTATGAGGCAGAATATTGGAAGAAGAAATTAAATAACATGTAATTAATAGTTATCTTTTATTTATAATTAAAAATAATTTTCAATACATATATTTCTGGCTATGTTTGTCAAATTATTTAAATCCTGCTCAATGTTTTCAATATCTTCTGCTTCGCTGTCCCCATTGCTGTATTCCTCATCTGAAAAATAAAGCATGGGGGTTATCAATTATCATCCCTGACAATAATCATGATCACTGAAGAAATATACAGTTACATGTTGCAATATATTGTGTCGAGTTATGTATATATATATATATATATATATATATATTTCATAGTTTTACTATTAATACAAAGTGTTATTAGGAATGACACCTATCTAGAAAAACTTGGAACATAAAACTTCTGAATGTAAAATTTCATCTAAATCATTAAGAGTCGTTTCCGAGAAACCTTAAACAAGAATTGATTTCTTAAAGTAATGATACATACCATAATCTAAAGCATCATTAAATTCAATAGCCAAATTGTGTAATACTGCACATGCTACAATTGTAGTTTTTATGGTGTCATAAGATCCTCGCATAACCTCGAGCAATATTCTAAATCTTTGTTTTAATAGGCCAAAACATCTCTCTATGGCATTCCGTGTTCGGATATGCCTGAAATTATACTGCCTCTCAGCTTCAGTCCTTGGCCTAAGAACAGGGGTAAATAAATATGGGGTGCATGGGTAACCACTGTCCCCTATAAGTTTCCCCTTAAATTCATTTTCTTCAAACCTCCGTCTAATAGAGCTTTCCCGAAATATCCTAGCATCGTGAGTACTGCCTCTCCAATGGCAAACTATGTCACATATTTTTAAGTCAGCATTACAAACAACCTGTAAGCAAAGAAGTGTTGTATTCAAAATTAATTTATAAAGAACAATTTCAAAATAAAGTAGATAGGATTGATAAGAGTATGACAAAGTAAGATTTTCTTTGGAACAATTTTGTCACTAATGTTCATTATTTTTATTATAAGAAAATGACTGAAAATAAAATTAGTTCTATCCAATCTACTAGAATATAATTAAAAATAGTTACATACTTGAGTGTTTATGGAATAATGTCCTTTTCTGTTGACATAGTACTGGCCAGCATCTCCACTGACTTTTCTTATTTTAATATGAGTGCAGTCTATAGCTCCAGTAACATGTGGAAATCCAGAAATAGCTTCAAATTTACGGATTGTTTCTATTTCAGCACTTAAATTTGAAGGCATTTTTATGTAAAACTGGCTTTTTTCCGCCAAAGCAATAGCCACTTTTTTGCATAGACGAGACAATGTCTGCTGGCTTATGCCATGGATATCACCACAGTCTTGTTGAATCTAAAAGATAAAAATTGATAGTAAAGAGCAATGATATATAAGTTGTACCTATCTATAGGTATAAGTAACCAATAATAGGGAACAAAGTTCAGGTCATTATTACAACCACCATGGTACAGATCAAAGGATATAGGTACTTAGATATAATGATAAATATGTTATAGATGCCTACCTCGTGTCTGCCCCAGTATCTAATAACAGCCATGACTTGTAGTTCCACAGGTATACTTCCACGTCGGTTGTCTACATGCAAATCAGCCCTTAAAATATCAATTATTCTCAGCATGTTTTCCTTGCTAAATCTATACCTTTGTTTGAATTCTTTTTCGCTCAAATCTTGCATCGGATCCTTTCTCACATTATATACTTTTGATCTTCTAACCGACCGTCTTATTAGTGCTAAATCATTGCGAAACGTGCTTAATACATTAACTTCTCCAAAAATATCCATTACACAACCTAAACAAACAAACTACACAACCGCCATTTTGTTACTTAGCGTACAAGGGATCACTGTTGTTTAATTTGACAGCTATTTAAATACGTTATTAAGCAACTGATTAAAGTTAAATAACGTTTATGAGTAAGAAATATTCCTAAATAGCTACTAAGTAATCGTTAAATTTTAAGTAACGTTTATAAGTAAGGCTGTTTGCTTTTACTAGATTTTGAAGAATATATTGTACAAATGTCAAAATCAGATTCACACAGATTGCTTATAAACACTATGTACGGAATATTTTCGAAATTGTAAAGTCAATATGCTAACTTCTTTAACGGTTTCTAATTTTCAAAAATTTTACAAATTTATGAGCAGTTCACGTATCCTATTTAGAGGAGTACATTCTTATTACAATAAATTATAATAAAACATAACATTTACATACCTTTTTCCTGATTTTACAGAACTTTTTACTCAAAACAATGCACTTCGGTCGCAACACTCCGTAACGAAGAACGCGCAACTTTGAATGAGCTCTAGGTATGAATAAATGGGTACTGAGAATGAACGATTGATGTATATGGTAGATTGACTCAATCAGATTGTATTCCAAAGCAATTCATACTCTATTTCGTCGATAAACAGTTTAAAATTAAAGAAATAGTAAAACCAGGCCTAGACATACGACCTAATAGTGATCCGGGCCTAGGCATACGACTAGGGTTGGGACGGATACGGTACAAGGCATACGAAAGGTTAAAAATATATTCTACTTTAGGTAGTTTTGTTATTTCACATATTGATAAATAGAAAACATTTTGCCCTTTTTCAAGTTATTCAGAATAATTTATTTGAAAATATTTTTGCCTCACACATATTTTCTTTCATCAAGACAAACCAGCTTCATAACCTGTAATTTTGGTTACTAGAGATAGGAATTTGAAATAAAACTTACTAATCATTGTTCAATTTTTTATTTTTCTTCATTGTTATCAACAAGTAATAAGTATGATTCCATATGTTTATTTTTAATACTTAGGTTTATCATTCTGCCAAATAACTTTAATCACACAGTCACATTCAGTGTAAGTATACAATATGTACCTACGGCTCTATGTATATATGGTTAGTCGGTTCCTTGTCCGCTCACAAGATTACGTCCCTAAGAATATTAGATCACAGATTCATCGTGTACTTCTTGAATTGATTGAAAATAGGGCGGAGCATTGGTTCTATCTAACTAACGGAGTAAAATCCAGTATCATACATACATTGTCTTCCAAAATACATATTTCTTCCTAATTATATTAGCTTGTATAACAAAAAACAAATTATTTTACTTACTGCCTCTTTTGTTTCAAAATATACATTCGAAAAATTAATTTTACTGTAAAAATTTTAAAATGATAGTTTCTTCTTATTTCATTTTGTTAATATATAATTCGATATGTCGGATTTGGAAATATTTATCCTCTACAATAAAAATATAAATAAAATAACTAATTTTTATTAATATACAATATTGATAAAGAAATGATTAATAAAATAACAAAAACAAAAAAGATCATATACATATTAACTAGAAGCATAATCTCAAAACATTTAAAATATTCCATAATAAAATATAACAGACAAATAGTGATGTAGCGATATTGATACTGATAAAACGATAAAGTAAAGTGTACTATGTTTATTGTGGTGTCCGGTCAATGTGGGCGATGGAGCTCACTTTTCTGTATAATTTAATGAATTTACGGGATTCTTACCACGATTTTCGATTTTTAAAATTATTCTTAAATTCATTAAATTATAGTGAAAATAACCGCGATAGTTGAAAACAGTTATCACTTTTTAGTGTTCATAAAAGGCTAATCTAACCCTGTGACGGACACTTGCCTGCATCAAGACACTCACTATGCTATTGCACACACAGTTTTGAATGATTATGCTAACATTTCATTATTATTTATGGTAACTACATCTCATCATTATAAACTTAACCCTACACTATCTACTATCCTAATAATAACCATACACCAACGTAAAATAGCACCCATTAAAATATCATACATTTAAAGCGACATTTATTTACATACAGATACAGACGGCATCTTAACCCTAACTACAATTATTTACAACATATACAAATTTGTTCAGAAATCCACATTGGTCGAACATTAACAAAATAAATTACTTGAGTCATAAATAGGCTTAAAACCAGTTGCCTTAAATTAATCTAACAAAATATTTGTTCTAAGTATCTGAGACTATTATTTTTGATGTTAAATAAAAATAATTTTCTAATAAATAGCCAGCATTGATTTCAGCTGGCGATAATTGAATTTGCTAGCATCAAATAGTAAAAAAACATTTAAAAGGAAAGTGATTTCAAGGATGATAAACAGATCACACACACATAAGTTTATATATCACTGATTAAATGCATTCCTTCGTAATCATATTCTTGTGAACTCTAAAGCCGGGGTACAGCATTCGGTCAGTTGAGGAGTTATTGAGGGCAGTCTTTAGTAGTGTGTCAGCTGACAAGGACGGTCTCGATCTTGAGCAATTGTCTGAGTTTGTCGGTGACTCTCACTAGCGCCACCTTTGAGGCCCGGACGTTGACTTTCTCTCCCGCACACAGTAGCTGGTGGCACTGAGCTCGCTCTAGAAACTCTTGAGTGCGAATCTCTCTGAATAATTCTTTGGGTGATCCTGACCCGCAGTGGATTTGCTTTAGCAGGCTGTCTTTTGATTTTATCTGGAAGATAAAAAATCGGTGTATTAAATTTTGAGTAATTTTACGAATTTATCAAAATCGCAAACACATTTTCTGTGTTTACAAATTTATCGGTAAATAAAAGATAATAAATAGGTGTAGTAAAAGTTAGCAAATATTATAAGTCGCTCACTAATGGGCTTGCTATTTCACTCACACAAATAAATCAACTAGAATTTTATGCTTTCAATTTGTAATATTCAGCAGTTCAAGCACATCACTTTTGGTTTGATAGATATGGATATATGGTATATATAGCATAAGCTATAGTTATTAACTTATAGGTGTCTAATCTGTAGGACTATACATTTGTAAAATAATTTTTTGAAGTTAGATACATTGCACACTAACCTGCAGCAAGTTAGTGACGTCTTGCAACAAGCACCACAGTCCGTCCGTGGTCTGTCCGGGCACGTTCCTCAGCGTGTAGAAGGGGGGCAACGGCGCCTCGGTGCACTGCAGTTCTATGGTGGCGTCGGGCGGCGGCGGCGGCGTCGCAGGCGGTGGGGACGATAGGGGGTCGCAGCCGAGCTCTTCGTAGTCTGTTGGGGTAAGGGTTATTTATTTATTTTAAGAAAGATTACATCTAAAAGAGTATTATTTATTCTATTATCTAGTATGTATTTACGGAAAGTAGGGGTCAATAATTTCAAAATTCAGTCTGCATTTTTTTGTTTTTCTAATAATGTGGTAGATATTTAGATTTTGACACATTATTTTTAATGAGAAAGTGTAAAGATAAAAAGAATTATTTAATTTTTTCTTATTAACTAGAAAATAATCTTACTACGAGAGATTGATTAGTATCAAATTAACTTTATGGATGCCAGTGATTTTTAAAATCCTGTAGTATAATTTTAAAAACTTGTGTTCTCCCTCCGGTCGGAAGTTTTCGTAGTCGCCTTTTTAAAAACAAAACAACTAAAGTAGACAA
This sequence comes from Marasmarcha lunaedactyla, assembly GCA_923062675.1. Taxonomy (NCBI): domain Eukaryota; kingdom Metazoa; phylum Arthropoda; class Insecta; order Lepidoptera; family Pterophoridae; genus Marasmarcha; species Marasmarcha lunaedactyla. The sequence continues at coordinate 8,816,173 of OV281344.1, forward strand.
AATCCCATCAAAAGCATGCTTACCAATAAACTTGGTGGGTGGTGGGAACCTCCAAGGCTCTATGGATTTGCCCTGAACGTCTGCGATGTGCAGTCTCAGGAACTTGGCAGCGAAGCCTTCAGCCAGCTCTTCAGGGGTCTGCCCAGAGTAGGTCCCCAACACAGGGTCTGCTCCATAGGACAGTAGGAGACGGATGACTTCCACATGGCAGTTTTCTGAGGCTTCATGGAGAGGTCTAAAATAACGAAAAATTGTGTTGCAGGAGAAAAATTTAAGTGGAGAGTTCCAAAGTGATAATGACACATAGTACAAAAGAGAAATTTAAAGAAGAATGGCATACCACGATTTTATTTCTTAAATATTGAGAATGCCAAAATATTTTATTATACATTTTAAAAAACATTTTCACAATTATGTACACTCATATTATGTTGGTCACTCATAAACTTGAACTAGCTTGTCCTCTAAATCACAGTCAAATAAGACTTATGTTACTTTAAAACTAAACAACAACCAACATATACTTACCTAATGCCACCCTGAGCGGCTGCCGAAACATTTGCGCCGTATTGTAGAAGCAGTTTGGCAATTCTAACGTAGCCCTTTGCAGACGCCACGTGTAACGGTGTGAAACCAGCGTTGTCTTTAGCTGATGGATCTGCTTCCATTTTCTCTAAACAGTACGCGACGCAATCCTGGAATGTTTTTCAATAAACTTTTAATTGTCGTACTAGATCTGCTACTTAAAAAACATGTCTTATTATACATCGTAGTGTAAAGTTTGTAGTTTTGTATCATGAAGTATGAAGTCGGTTTAAAATGTATTGAATTTGAACTGTTATTATGAAATTGAGCAAGAAAAAAAGAGACTTTCCTGCAGATTTACAATTCTATATATGGTACATTAATTCTAAAGATTAATATGGAATATGGCTCATAGACACCTACAAAAAAATGTATTACTTAAAAAAGTTATTCATTAAACTCACCGTGTATCCAAGTCTAGCAGCTCTGTGCAAGTGCGTTTCTCCCACACTCTTATTGACGAACCAGCCTTTTATTTCTTTATGTATATCATGTTCGGACTCTGGCATTGGCTTCACAACTGGACGGCGAATTTTATTTCCAGCTTCATCTTTCCGAATTATCTTTTTCTTCTTTCTGATGTAATCAAAACCTGAACTGAACTTTCTTCTTCCAAATAGTCGCTTAAAACGCCTCTTCGTATTGCCCTCAGTCGTACTAGGTAAACCAACTTCTCGGCTTTTCTCTGGATCATCAACAGACGGACTCTTTTCTGTTTTACTCTTATGGATTGGAATACCTTTTAGTCTTTTCGTAGCCCTTGACTGCATTAAGCTATTTCGTTTCTTCAATCTCAGCATTCTGCCTTTTGCGTCACTTCTCTTTAAGGAACAACTTCGGAGACCATCCCGCATAGGATTTATTTTCCGTTTAAATTTGTCTTTTAAAAGTTTCTTTTTAAGTTTGCATTTAGTTTCAGCATCTTTTTTTACTTTTGCTAATGGTTCTTCCTCAGTCTCGGGGGAATCATCATCTGCGACTAAAGCTACCTTTTTATCATCACTTCCGAAAACTTCAGCAATACTGGCTCTTTGTTTTGACAATTTATTTTCTGGTTTTGATTTTGTGCTATTAGTATGACTTTTCTTAGATTTAGATTCTTTTGAATCAGAGTTAGGTTCCTTCTTTATGGCTCCTGAACGAATAATACCATCTTTGCCATTTTCTTTCTTAGAAACGAAATTCTCTTTATTACTCGTTTTAGTAGTAGTACTAGGAGTTGGTAGTAAATCGCTTGTGCTTTTGGGAATCAGTTTTGGTGATTTATCTTCTTTCTCTTTACTCTTCTTTTTTAACATTTCTTCTCGCTTTCCACATTTTTGGATTAGCACATCAACGATAGAGCTGCTCTTCTTCTTAATTTTTGATGAAGAAAATACAGTGGATGTAGACGCTTCTGAATCATATTGTAATTTGAAAGGTGTGGAATAGCTAGAATTAGATTCGACGTCACTGTCTATGTTAAGTTTCTCTTGGCGCCTGGCGCAGATGTCGTCCGTGGCAGCTGATGGTGCGGAAGAGGGTGCTGGCGACAGTGGCGCAGGGTCTAAGTCTGGTAGAGAAGTCGACCCTCTATTAAATAAAGATCCCGGCCCCTTCGTCGGCGGCCCCCCAGATCCTCCTCTTGGGATAGCTATAAGACGCGGGGGCATCCGCAAGGAACGTTTGTATCGGTACAGCTCTTCTTCCCAGCCAGGGTGGAAGTAAGATGCATCACCAAAACCAGGTTTGCGTACCGGAGTCGAAATGTTGCTGGAATTATTTTCATGTTTTTTGGAAGGAGATTTAGATGCTGTCTTACTAACCAGTGTTGCTTTAGTTTCTTCACTTTTTATGCTTTTGCGCATTCGCAGTCTTGTAGCGACTGTCAATTCGTCATCACTGTCAGAACTAGAATCATCTTTTTCAACCTTAATTTTGTCTGATATTGAATTACTGAGAGACTTGTTCTTGAACCTTGAGGACTGTCGTGTATTTTTTCCTTTTTTTGATATCTCCTCTTTATCTTTTGATAACGATTCCACTGAAATCCGAGAATTCTTATTTACGTCAACTTCGAAACATTCTAGTTTAACGTAAGCAGATTTTTCAGATAAATCTTTTAGTAACTGATATTTTAGACGATCATTATTTTCCTTCTCTTTTAAAAGTTTACTCTTTATAAGTGGCTCGTCATCATCTGTAGACTCTAATTCGTCTTTGATTACAGATTTGACTTTTTCGTTAACATCTACATTGCCCATTTGAAGTATGCTAGTTGAAGCTTCAGAGTCAGATTTTTCAACTTTGACTTTTACTTCCGTATGGGGCTTGCTTTTTGATATTTTACGTCCGATTTCAATTTTTTTAGGACTTTCATCAGTACGTTTGTTCTTACAGTTTTTCAGTAAAACTTTATTTTTAATTTTCTCTTTTTCAGACTTCCTCTCTTTAGTGTTTTTATTTATGTCCGTTAATGATTTCTTGCTTTCTTTCCCTTTCATTTTATTCTTGAAAATGTTTGAAGCTTCTTTCGAAAGCTTCTTTTTATTATCATTTTGTTCTGAAATAATTTTATTTTCAATATCTTCCTTTAATATATTTTTATCATTTTCAAAGATTTTAGATGTATCATTATTATTGCCCACCGAAGCCAACTGCTCTTGATTAGTTAGTGGTTCATCTTTACACATCAGTTCATAGTCATCTAAAGGTTCTTGCTTTATATTTAAAATAGATGGTGAAGATTGTGATGCCTCATCTATGTTTGAGAAAGTCACATCAGTTTTGGTCATTTTATTTTCATTTTCTTGTTCTGCTGTATCAAGCCTTCTACGAGTTTTCTTTTTATGACATCCAGTTTTCAATTGTTCCATAAAATTGTCACATGCATTATCCCAGTCAAGATCCATACCAGCCTTACAATAATCAGTCTCTTCTGGTCCAAAAATGTCCAAAACATTTTCAGTTTTTAATAACGCAGCATCTTTCTCTATCTCGTCTACAAACATGGGTTCCGTCTTGACTTTATTTACGATCTCAGAAGGCATTTCAGTTTTGATTACTGATTCTAATCTTAAATTATCTTCCCTAATTTGATTAAATAAGTGTTGCTTTTGAGATTTTGGAAGAATTTTTGCTGGCTTATTGTCATCAAGATTTGTTTTTAAATCAGCAGAATGATCGCTTGTAGGTGGCATAACTTTTAATTCAGCCTTAGTTCGTATCCTGGAAGCGACATCGTTTTCTGGGGACTTACTCTTTTGTTCCCCATCAGCTTTAGGATTTTCGACATCTGCTATAGAATCTACAGCTCGTGGCATACGTATGTGATGGTCAATCGATTGACCTACAGGTTTTGAAGGTGGTTGTAATTTTCGTTTGTGCATTTCTAGGTCATTGTCTTTCGTTAAATCCGTTATTTCAATCACTGGATCGTCAGCGTCATCAATAACAATTAACTCCGGTATTTGCTTAGGTGTCCTAGCAGGTTCTAAAAATCCAGTCTGCTTAGTTTCTAAGCTGTTCCTAAGTAAACTCAACACTCTCTTATCGGCTGGTATACCATTGTGATGGTCGTAGTGATGTTGGTGTAAATCTCGCTGAGAAGAAGTTTTTTGTATAACATGCCTGCTGCTACTGGAGGAAATGCGATCATGATAATGCCCATGATAATCACTAACATTGGGCGACTCCGTAGGATAAAGGCTCGAGTGATGTCTTTGGTTGGTATGAGAATAATTTTCTCTATAAATAGCGGTAGGCATAGTTTTTTTCTGTTCATTCTGGTATGCTTCAAATTGTTTATGACTGCTGTAGCTGTATACAGGACGACTCATAAGTTCGTGCTGTTCACGAGCAGATTGATTGAGTCTATCTATCCGGCTATCAGCAGTCCAAGTTTCATATCGAACTATTTTTTCCGGAATATTACTAACGATCTGACCACCTGGCCGCTTTCTCTCTTCTATGATAAAATTACGATCATCTCTAATTTTATTCTCTGATTGGCGTTCATCAGATTTTGTGAGATCAATTCGGGGGACTCGGTCCGGCCTTGTAGGCTGAGCATTATATTTATTGTACCTCTCGCACAACTGTTGCCGGGGTTCTGGGTAGTTCTCAACGACTTGCCGCCTAACATCGTAAGAACCATTGTGTCTTATAGGTAAATGACTCGTCTGGGAAGTTGTTGGATAGTTATGGGAGTTACTTCTTTCTCTGTACTGAGTAAAGTCAGGCGCAAAATCTACCTTATGAGATCCAACATAGGCAGCTCCCGTCGGTAGTGGAATGTGTCTAGAGCTGGTGGCGGCGCGCGGTTGCAATAGAGTCTTACTTTCTATTGAAGCCGAATCCACTAAGTCGTCTTGAGTGGTGGAGGAGTCGGCAGAGTTTTTAACAGTCTTCACGGAAAGATCTAGTGGAGACTCACGTTTTTGTTTGGTTTGATTCATTTGATTCACAATCGAAGTTACTGACACCGTCATCCGGGCTTGCTGATTAGCGTATCCTGGCTTAACTGTTGGCCGAGTAGGTTGCTGAGGAATCACCGGAGTATGGTTTGCATTGGGATATTCATAGTTGCTTTTTGGGGTAGCTACTGGTCTGTGTGGCACTCTTGTAGACAAAGACGATGTAGATGTAGATGGATAGGGATAACCGCTTTGGCCATCCGGAGTTCGAGTTGTGTTATAGTCTGCTCTAGGTGGTATTCGACTGACTTCAGCGCTGTACGGTTGCGGAGCCGGTACTCGCTCGGAGGGTCTGGGGATGTAGTTTGTGCTGACAGCCTCCATTGTCGGCCTTTTGTATTGTTGATGAAGGTCAAGTCTTTGCGTTGGAGGAGGCGGCTGCGGAGGCTGCGAAGGAGGTACAGTCGTCGGTCGATACCCGGGATACCCTTGTTGATGGTCGTACTTTCGCGGAGGAACAGCTGCGTGCCGATCGTAGTGCGGGGCAGGGCGGGCGTACGGTGACGTCTCCCGGCGCTGTTGGTGCGTCGCGTACATCTGAGCAGCGCGGCTGTCGACCGGAGTAGGGCGCTGCAGCGTCGACTGCGTCGGCGGCGGGTGATGGATGGGCGGCACGCGGTCATTGTGCGGCGGCGCTGGCTGAGTGGGCAGCATGTAGCGCTGCTGCGACGTCGGGCTGGATGCCGAGATGTCCCGCTGTCTTGAAGACCCATACTGAGGGATGGCACTCGAAATGCGAGCATATGTCTGTGGGCTAGCCCGCGCGGGCGCCACCTGTGACAGTTGCATTGTATTCGGCGCCGATCCGGGAGGTCTTCTGCTGCTCTCTATTAGATTGGGGTCGTAGTTGTAGCGAGTGTAATGTTCTGGCGGCCGAGACACCGAGTATGGATCGGGAGGCCGGCCGGGCGCGAAGTTTTCCGGCGCGCGTGGCAGAGGCGTGTGCGGCGCGGGGGCGGGCGAGCGGTAACGCGGAGCGGCCGGCGGCGGGGGCTCTGGCGCTGTTGGCCCCGGCGCAGCGGACGGCGGTCGGGCCGGCGACGGGCTCGGGACGGCCGGCGCCGGCGCCGGGGACATCATCACTCGCGGCACCGGCTTGTGGATGATGTGAGTCGGAGGGGAGAGTGCTGAGTTGGCTTCTTCTTCATCCTCTTGGTCCTTGAGCTCGCGGCGTTTCTCTGCGGCCTCACGCATCACTGTGGCCTTGTGGATGATGTGCGGCTCGGGCTCGAGCGGCTCGGAGGGCGGGCGCGGAGGCACGGGCGCTGCGGCGGCCGACGGCGGCCTTGAAGTGGCGGGTGCTCCGGACTGCGCACGCGCCACCTCCTCCCCCGCGCCACCGGTCCACGCTCCCTGCCCGCCATCGTCTTGCCCCGACGCCTGCTTCGGCAAACCCAAGAAGTACTGGCGCGTTCCTTCCACGACATTGTTAAATGAAACGTCCATACTCCGTTGTTCGCCACAGCCCGGTCTGGAAAAAATATAATAATGCTTAAATTTAGATTTTATGCAATTTCAGGTGAATTTCGTAATAAAATGGAATCGATTTATTCACAATAATGACAGGCAGAATATATTACATAAAATATAGGAGGCATTTCTGAACGACGATTATTATCTATATTCAATTATGTTTTTACCCTTTATATTATTACCCTTTCAATATTCTTCGTAATCAATCTTAAAACTTTAAACACAGGTACGTGAGGTGGCCTGGCCTTTTAGAATATACGTAAAAGGAATAAGCATAAAAAAGCGCGAATGAGCGGGTCGTTATCCGCGGCTGCCCTTGAGCGGTCCTCGCCCTGCGCCGCGCCGTGTACACCGAACCTATTTATAACAACCTCGGCAACGCACGAAAACTTCCTCGAACGGTGACGCATTGCTGACACCCACGTCACAATACTAACACTAAGTACATCACATTATATGTAACAAAACTCTTAATTCTTAAAAGAAAACTCATCAACTATCCGCCTGAAACTGAAGCCAAATTGAAACTCTATTTAATATATGAGTTAGTCTGCATAAAGATACATCGGAAGGGATCAGTCCGTTCCCGGGTAACGGCGAGGCAGGAAGGGGTGGCTCGGGGTAAACATGCAGCCGCCGCGTCTCCCGGCGACGCTCGATCGATCCAGACGAACCCTGAACTCTGACGGATGTGTGCGACCTAACTGCTACCAGGGAAACATACATCTTACTCGCTATACTCACTTTGAAATTGATACAAAAATGTAGAGGTACCTATTTTACATACATACACATAAAAGGAAAGATAAATCGGCAACTAAGCAGGTCCCATTGAATATTCATAAATGGTCAGATTATTATCTTACGCTCATCGTTATCTGAAAGATCTACAAGATAAACTAATCGGTAAGACTTGAAACTAAATTTAGAACAATGATATAATATAATATAATAGGTCTTTACCTATGAAACTGCCGGTTTGCCGTACTGGCCATTTCAAATGAAAATATTTTTTTTTTGACTGATAATTCTAATTTCAAATTAATTTTATTTGATAAACATGGAATTATTTTTCTAAAATCGTCATTTGTTTAATAGTTAGTGTTTTGTTTTCAACGCATTCGAACATTTTTCGTCATCATGGATAAGTTAAAAATTCGAGTAATTATGGAGTATCAGTACCGTCGTGGCAGCAAAGCGGCACAAGCGGCACGCAACATCAACGACGTTTACGGAGCGAACACTACAAACGAACGCACCACCCGTTATTGGTTTACCCGCTTCCGTTCTGGAAATTTTGACCTGAAAAATGAACCCCGTGGTCGTCCGAAAACTTTGGTCGACAATGACGAATTAAAGGCAATTGTGGAAGCTGATGAAACTCAATCCACGGCTGAATTAACAGCAGCTTTCGACGTTAGCATCAAAACAATATTGGTCCATTTGCGTCAAATTGGAAAGGTAAAAAAGCTTGACAAATGGGTACCCCACGAACTCAATGACAGCCAGCGCGAAGTACGCGTGGAGACGTGCCTTGCACTGCTCAGCAGGCATACAAATGAAGGAATTCTGAACCGCATTGTTACTTGTGACGAGAAATGGACCCTGTTTGACAATCGTAAGCGCTCAGCAAGTTGGTTGGACCTTGGTTCAGCACCCAAACAATGCCCTAAACGAAAACTTACCCCTAGAAAAGTGATGGTCACTGTTTGGTGGTCTAACGCGGGTGTAATTCATCACAGCTTCTTGCCAAACGGGACAAGCATTACTGCAGATGTGTACTGTGAAGCACTGAACACAATGATGGAGATGCTCGCACGTCTCTAACCAGCTTTGGTCAATCGTTCGGCTCCACTGCTCCTGCACGACAACGCGCGACCTCATACTGCACAGCAGACGGTCTCCAAGCTACAAGAGTTGGGGTTGGAAGTTCTCCGTCATCCGCCGTACTCACCAGACCTTGCGCCTACAGACTTCTACTTTTTCCAGAATTTGGATAACTTCTTGGCGGGAAAAAAATTCAATACCCGAGAGGCAGTACAAAATGCCTTTGAAGAATTTGTTGCCTCCCGTCCAGCTGATTTCTTCAAGAAAGGCATCAATAAGCTACCAATGCGTTGGCAAAGATGCATTGATTGCATGGGTGAATATTTTGATTAATAGAAATAAAAAATATATAAAAAAATTACGCTTCATTTATTTCGTGAAAAACGGCAATTTCATAGGTAAAGACCTAATATCAATATCTGAAGTATTTAAGTAGTGTAAGGTCGTCGGTGCCTACATCACCAAAAACAAGACATACAAAGTGTCACAAGATTCCCAGAGAAGCTAATCATAAAAATGAGATCAGCGTAGTCGATAATATTGAAGTGTTGCATTTCAAATACTGAGCTAAACGTGTATCAACGGCATGCCGCAATCGTATGATAATAACGTACTGTCTGATCACTATTCACTGCATTATTTTTTTATAAACGCGATTGTTTGCCCCTCAAGTGATGAAAAGTAACGATGAAGACCAAGAATTCCGAGTTCGCCTAAAGTATTGACGGACTGTATAGACGCATTACTGAACTTTAAGAGTTCCGGTGATGTCCTTGGTGATAAGTCTAAATGGTTGTGTGATTATCACCTAAATTTTTGTGGGCTGTTTTATTAAAAGGAAAGGTAAAAAAATATTTTCACTTAAATTCTTGCAGTTATTTTAGAGTTTTAGGCTTCATTAAAATGTCTGATTAGTCGAACGTTAATCTTGGCCTTGTTAGTTAAATTATATAGAAAGGCAATAAGAACCAACCTGTTTTGAAACATCTGCTATCCCCCCTGGTGAGAATGGTGGCGGCTGCTGATGGGAGTCATCTCGGTTGGCTATGCCCTCTGCATCCTGAAATACAATTTTAGAAGATTATTATAATGTTGTAAAACAAAGTTTTCTTTAAAAACACTATTTCTTTAAACTGCGAATAATTTTTTTCAGCTATTTCAATACTTAGGTAGGTACAAAAACGATCGCATTTATTTAAAATGTTAGTGGGTAGTTAGCCTTGCGTAAACTATCGCATATCTCAAAAAGAAGACGAAGTGTTTCAATAGTCATTTCATGTAGGAGTATGTGGGCGTGTGATCAAGTCAGTATCAAACCTGGCTTTTATCAATTATTGACATTCATTTCCTCAATCGATTACGAAATTGAAGAAGTCCTTGCAACGATTTTAATAGAATAACAAGGATAGAAAAAACATTACAGAAAAAATAAAACGCCTTGGTGAATCCCATTATAAATAGGGCAAAGTGGCCTAAACGCCGGCAGAGTTACTTTGCTGCATCGAAATCGACAAACCTTGTGCAAAATAAGTTTATGTCTTATATAGATATGGAATTTAGTTAGGTTAGGTACGTGCGAACTGCGAATGTTCTACAATTTTCCCTTGACTAATTTCCAATTGGAATAAATATGATAGCGTATTTGATCTTTATATAAATACATTATTTAAAATATTTTAAGAGTATTTAAGTATTTTCCCAATTATTCCAATAGATGTCAAAGAGGAGATAACTACGCGACAAAGAACTTTGCGCTACATACGAGTATTTGCGTCATAGAAATTATTAAGCAAAGGTCAAAAGACTAACAAATAACTTGATATTATCAATATAAAAATATAAACAATACACAGCGTACACAACAAAAAACTTATCAATAAGAAGCTTATTCCGGAAAATCGGACCTAATTGGACTATTTGAATATGGAAAATTTTCCAAACTCAAAATCTAAGTATTATATAATACAGGCGTGATATGTTGAATAGTTAAAAGTTACATAATGTCAAGTTGTGAATGTGATAAAAGTTTTGCACGATTTAAACATTGACCTACTTCGATTTCCGGCGCGGCACAGTGCTTTACAATGAGAGAATAAAACATCTATTATGAGTGATAAAACATTATTTCATGTATATTTGGTTTAGCAAGCGAATCAAATGTTATAAAAAACGCAAAATCTATTAAATCTGCGGATTGCTCTAATAAAAAATTACGAACAAACCTCCATTTTCACATTTAAATAATTCCATATCCAAAAAATGTTTATCGTCGTTGATAACATGAACGTTGTTTTTCCGTTTTCGCGTGCTTTAGTGGTTTATACAGTCATTTTCGTACACATATGTATACGCAAGTACACGTAGGCCACCAGCTGTGCGAGGTCATTGCCCCGACAGGCGCGCAAACATCGTCGCAGCCCGAAAACTTGTTGTCACTTCCCGAAAACTTCGAGTATTGTTTCTTTTTTCTTCAACAGAATTTTCGGAACTCGAAGACTGTCGAGAAAAGTACTTGTTGCACTCCGTGACCTAGTAGCTGCATTTTTAAATCTAAATTCGATAAGCCTACATTTTGTCGTATTTTGAGACGCCGCTAAATTTACATCGGATGGAAGACAGCAGATGTCTTTCTAATAATACTTCTGAAAGTGGGTCACACAGTCGAAATATTCCGTTTTATGTAAAACAATATTTTCAACACGATCGCACCTATTGTAACGTCTCTATTGTGTTACTTACTAACACGAAAATATCACTTTTAATAAGAGAATAGAGGGACTGTCAAGTTGTCAAACATTAGAAAGGTTGTGCAATAACATGATTCGCCGGGAGATGCAACGCGAATAGAAAATTAATAAAAGCGAAAATTAATAAATAGATAGTGCGTCGTAACCCTCTCGTCTGGCGCCCCCGCCCCTAACCTCTCGCCAACCTGCAAGAGGGTGCGGGAAGTGCTATTCACCCTGTCACTTGACAACCAGAGCAGGTCGCGAGGAGTCCCGCCTACGATGCGACTACGTGTTGCTTGTTAGATTTATCCTGCCAATGGAACTTCATTCCTGTCATATCAATTTATTTTATTAATATTATTAACAGGAAATATTTTGTTTGTATGTTTATAACTTAAACTTTAAATTCGATTAGTAAGTACCTAATTTAATCATTCAAAAACCACATTGTCCGGAAGTTACATATATACCGGGATACTTTTTTACCGTTCGGAACATGGGCACACCTAAATTGAGCAACTTTCCCAAACAAAAAATATGGCGAAAATGAAATAAACATCGACTTTTCATAGAAAATTGGCAGCTGACCCGTGGAGTACGAAGCGAATGTATAAAGAGGTAAAAAAAACTATAGCTGTATTTCGTCTAATATCCAAAAATGCCAAATGTTAAGTTTTTGTCGCTCAACGTAGGAAATGCTTAAGATAAACGCAGATGATATAGGTGGACGAATCCGTGAGGAAAAGCTGGCCTAAAACGTAAATAAAAGATATTGTCCACAGACAACATAAATTACATCTGGTTAGTTTATTTTTGCGCAGCAGACCTTGATACATAAGTTATTCTTGCAATATAATATTAATTGCTCGTTAGCAACTCGCGGATGTGCTCTACAGACAATCTGCAATCAAAAATAGAAGTTGATGTTGTTATCCGTGACTCGTGTATGGAATTATTGTTTGCTTTGGAATTGTTGCTTTGAAGAGTTCCCTCCGATACTTTTCAATCGGGGATAATTCGTTTTCTGATACTTCTACCGATATACGTACGACGATATTATATTCGAGCTTTTTCGAAGTTGATTGTTAGTATAGTTACCTAGGCTGGTTCCTAGACCTTTATATCACTTCTGTGTAATATTTTATTTTAATCTTAATTTTTAAATTGTAATAATTTTAAGCAGTCGTATTTTGTTTTAATTTCAAATGTTTATTGTTTTTGCACGCTGTGGTTTCTTGTAACTGGAAAAACACAAGACTCAACACTGCAGCTATATTATATAATTGGGTATTTTTCGTTAGAAACCCAAATAAATAATTAAATATCGGCCAATTAGCGCATTCGTTAGAGATATATTATTCGTTAGAGATATCTTTAATTACATACATTATTTGTGAAATATTCTTGAAATATTGCGTGGGTTTACCATGGATTATTCGCAAAAAGAAGAGTATATTCAAAATCTATATAGGAACTATTAAAAAAATGCATTTTAAAAAACATGACTTAGCAGCACACTGAAAATATATAATTATTGGTCCATTTCAATTGATATTCACTTAAGTTACGAACCGTATCACTAACGACAAAAGGATCGCCGCTATTAGAGTACCGGTATCGGTATCATGCCGGCCAAAAGGCGCATCGAAGCCTCCCTTCGCCTTTGAAACCCAACTGATACGGTCACTACACATATCTAAAAGATATAATTTCGGTTCAGCGAAAGATGGCTTCTAGGAAACTCGTAAAAAATGGTTTTATAACTTTCAAGCTAAACGTATCATATGGGATTGAAAGCTTACAATTTCTTTGAAAACGTTTTGTTTAGTAGATATACGTAATGTATTGGAGATATTTTGTGGCAAAGGTTTATTTCAAGTTTTGCGTTAAATCCTACGCTAAATTAATCGAGGGATACGAACAATATTTTGTTATTAATTGTTCAACTACGCATTGATATAAATATGTAATTTCAAGTTACGTGAGTGGTAGAGATAAAACAAGATTACAGCTTAATCTTTTCCTTGATAGGAAATAAATATTTACGTTTTCCCTATTTTTGACCTCCTTCTTCGACTTTGTATTTGTTTTCGTAGTGTTGTGCGCGGCGAACCGATGCGCACGCGGCGGTGGTATGTCCCAGATTTGCGTTCTAAATTCAAACGAGCCGCTAGCGTCTTCTATAATTAGAACAAACGTATTGTATATGGACTTCGTAATCGAATGCCGATTGACTTCCTGCCATAAATTTGGTAACTGAAACAAAATATTTACTAGTCTTTTTAAATAATAAATAGGATAGGTGGGCGAAACAGAAAGTGAGAACAAAAAGGTGTGTATAAAAAAAATTATGTTTTGATTTTGCACTGCCTAGTTTATTTAACGTGTAACATGAATAGTTCAGTTATTTCTCCGTTTGTATAATTTACCTTGTGATATCTTCATCGATTTTTAGAATAATCCTACAAATAAGTTTTATTTTATTTTTAAATCTATTGACAAACACTTAAAACTTGAATCCTAAATATAACACAAACAAAATATATATATTTAAAATCTTAATAATTTATTTACGTATTCAAAGGAACATATCCCTGAAACATTTGAACGTGTTAAAAGCCACACAGGAGTCAATAGTCGAATTATAAATAGCGGCATGCAGAATTCAACAGCTGTTCGCGTCACCGCTGCGGACAACGGAAATACACGCCGCGAGGTCTACGTTTATATTCATTATACATATTATTATAAATTGATTAAAATGGCGGTGATAAAATCTTCATAACTTACTGTGAAATCAACTGAATGAGATCATTTGCAAAACTGTGATCGGTATGTTAGTACTAATTTCAAATTAAATAAATACGTTGAACCAAATCGTGAAAATGGTACAGTCGGGGAAGAGACACGCACCCGAATCCCCTACTGCGTTGTCGCCCCTCAGTATGCGGAGCGTATACAAAATAAAGAACAACACGCTAGCGATTCTCGCCTTAGCCTCCTCGGACTTCCCCGACTGTACCTACTCGTTGTTGACAGTTTTTAATTTAAATGTTTGTTTTTGTTGGATATTTTGCTTAAATAATTAATAAAGTATAATTTAAAAAAAGATTCACTTGCGTTAAAATAAATGCAACACAGAAAGGTAGTTAAATTTTCTATATTCTATACTAATTTAAAGTGTTCCAGTGTAGTAAAACGCAGCAGAAATAAATCTGCAAAATAAATAAACATCATAAAATAGACAGAGAGGTTTTAATGCAGTCAACATATAGCAAAACTAATTTGAATAATCCTACTCACATAATAAACCTACATTATGACGAAAATAGGCATTGTTAGATAACTTATACCTTTTTTCTAACAAGAAAAGATCGTGAGTCATTCTGATTATAAAAAATTATGTGCAGATATTTTTGAAAGAAGATGATTCATCTCGAATACTGCAAACTGTAAGATCATTATGGTCCTTTCCAAATACTCGTATTACGTAACGGATTCGACAAAGATTGTTACTATATACACAAGCAAGTCTGCATTCACTTCTTTAAGGTCTCTGTAAGATGAGGAAAAGTAAACTTGCCCTCCATACTAAAAAGGTAATTGAAATAAATTATGTTTCGCCCACTTTCTTTAAAAATGACGGCTGAATGGCGTAGTGTGTGTTAGCTCTGCCTTACACGCCGGAGGTCCCAGGTCGAGTCCTGGTCGGGGCATTTATTTGTGTGATGAACACAGAGCTTTACCTACACAATTCGGAAGGTACTAAATACTACGGACGTTAAACTTTAGCTTCCAATTGGATTAAACGTAGCGTCCTGCTGCATATACAGACAAAGCTTTAACTATTACGAGTAGTGCTAGAATTCGATTGCTAGTTTTAAATACAAACTGAATAAAATTACACAAAGCACTTCCTGTTATAAACGAATCGGAATATTATCTATTAATGTTATTAACCTTGTTATAAACTAAAGATAAATTTATACTGTCATACACGCCAAGTTTTTAATAAAGCAAAATCAGACACATCCAATATTACATTGGACATGTTATAATAATAATATAATACATCCCCAGACAAACACACCAGCTGTGTGGCCTCCAAAGTAAGCAGAGCTTGTGTTATGGATGACACTACAGCGAACTGGGGGGAACCCAGGATAAACATACATATATAAATATAAACAACCATGACCCGAGAACAAACATCTGTGTTCATCACACAAATGAATGCCCCGGCCAGGACTTGAACCTGGGACCTTCGGCGTATGAGGCAAGGCTACTTACCACTAAGCCACTCGGTCGTCATAGGATCAATCAAGTTTTCTTTCAATTTCTTTTGGGGAATTAGAATTTTCCTAGTCGTTTGTAGGATTCAATTAGTTGTTTTTTCTCTGATTCTTGTTATGCTGTTGTGTATTGTAACATGTGAATTTATTTGAAATATGATAGCGATTATTAACGATGATGTAACACATCGGAATTGATGTATGTTTAGAAATAATTAAAATAACTCCTTTATTGTAGGAAATGAACTAAACAACATTTTTTATGATCTTATAAGTTATTGCGACATTCATTAAATGAAAATTGCTGAAGATAGGTGACAATATCCTGAGGCACGACCTAAAGAACTTGTTCCCGGTCGCCTGATCTTAAATACTTGGCAAATGGATTGGCCAATACGCGAACCGGACCGACAATATAGGAAACCAAACGATATTTTACAGACACGAAATATTTCGTCTTGCTCGCACAGCCATGTTTTGCATCATTCTATCCCTTTCATGTGCATAAATGTAGTAGAACCAGAGCCGTTTTTCATGAACATAATGTTATCTTCCGTTTTTTTACTTTAATCAAAGTGTTGAGATGACAAATAAAGCCTTGGATCTATGAAAAATATACGAATATTAGTAGATAACCTCCATCAACATCAGACAAATGTGCGTCTGATAAGTATAATTACAAAACTGTTGTAAGATTTGAACACGGCGCGGGTCATTTGCTGCAACACCGACCTCACCTCCAGGGCGTGGCTGTAAGAACCCTTGCTTCAAATAGCAAACCTAAATAAATACACATCACCTAAACACATCTAAACTGAAGCATCTGTTCGCGAGGTATACGCGAGACCGGTGCACAAACGTACTCGTTTTCCTTCAAGCTTCTATGTCAGTGGGTCAATAGCTCACTGGAAGCGAACGTTTGCTAAATTCACCAGAAACCGGTTAGTGACAATTACATCGTTCACATAAAACGCCAGCGTTTAGTTTTGAAAGGTTCATTTAACACTTTCACCGCCGCAAGTGCAGCTGTGTGAAACTCCGCACGCAATGAAGCCACACATGTTTAGAGTCGCTTGGAACGTGTAAGAAAGGATGTAATCGATAAATAAATTAAGAAAACGTTTTAACACGGGCTTGGTATGGTTGGTTGGTTAGCTCTGTCTCATAAACTACAGTTTCGAAATCGGATTAGGACAGTCATTTCTGTGATTAACACAGATACAGGATACAGACGAATCGTGGATATTTTCGATTGTGAACGAGATTCCGTACGATTCGCTGTATGATCATCCGCAACACAATTTCGTCCCAGCAATATGCTTATTATTATTATGTATTATCCTAAAGTAGGTATATCCTCGTGTCAACAATTTGAGCCGTAATTATCGTAATAGAATCTTACTAGATACATTTCTTAAAACGCCAAATATTCGGGTTAATAGCGGCAGTAAACTTTCGAATAGGTATATAGCAACCGAATAACGGAGGCTGTCATACCGGCGATGGCAGCTCGACGGCACGCGAGTCGTTGTGCAAGAGCGCAGTAGGTCAGTAGGCCAATGTTACAACCCCCCCTCTCGATCTCTGCACACTCGCGCAAAAAATAACAAGACCGTGAACACGGTCACTTCTTAAATCTCACAGATTTTTTGAGACCCCTTTGACCTTTAAGGGAAGGTAACGAGACCTAGATTCAGTCACGAAAACGGTTATCTATGTATTATTTTACGCTACTGAAATCTACACTTCGGAATTTAGTTTTCTGACAGCTTCTATGTATAATTCACAGCAAAAGTTTATTTGCATCTGTACTTAGGTTTGAGACCTATTCAGTATGTTATAAAACTTTATTTTATTTTAACTGTAACTAACGTCTAGCCTTGGAAAATTAATTATTTGCATTATATATAAATGTTTGACATTTATTGATTCATCGTATCATTGATCATAATTTTTACAACTTTTCGATTTGGCATCAGAGTAAAAAAAGACGTAAATTGGCTTTCAATTTGCCTCCTAATTTAAAAAAAGACCACAGAAAACAAAACGCTTTCTTACCAAGAAAACACGTAATAACACAACCAACTTAAATAACACTTACTTAACAGAAATCAAATAAGCTATTTCAACGTAAATAGTTTCTTATCAAACTATCGCGACCACATGTAACCTAACAATATGGAGTTCGACTATTTGCTTATCTTATCAACTCGGGATTTATTCTCCACATAGTTACGCATTATTTGAATGGATGAATAACTTAAAGCTCCACATGTTCACAAAAAAAGTTACAAAAAAGAGTGACGCATCGAGCTGACTAAACACGAAGAATTATGCAATGGCTGCTAATGGGATTTTCGAAACGTGTTTGCCACTAGATAAGTTGGTCCGTAATTGGCCTCACTTAATTTTTTTAGAAATTATAATAAGTATATAATTTGTAATTTATAATAAATCATCACGCACGCGCGATCGATATGTAAAACTGAAGTACTTGAGTATTTATGAGATCCTTACATTTCTAGACCTCTCTTGTTTATATAATAGCATACGCCCTATTACGCTTAAGATTCTATTAAACTATTATACAATTATTTTTAAATTATTTATTTTGTTTTATTAAACTTGAACTATAAAACTTTATTAAACTTACAAATCGAGCATAATTTCTTCTCCTTTGTATAAAGTAAATCTTATTTTTTTCCAAACATAGTGACGCCACCAAGCTTGTTAGATCGATGTGAACAATGCGAAGGGAAGGGTTTGTTACAATTTATAAAGGACATTATTTTGAATGTACAGATATAGATTATTTTATTATATAACCCCGTAGTTTCACTCTAATACCTAAAATGCCTACAAATCATCTGTAAGTGCTATTTATCTTGCCAAAAATTACATGTGATTCAATATTAAACAACATCTACTTGTTTGTAACTCTGTTGATTGAACTTTCGCATTTATCGTACAAATTAATAACAGTTTTTCCCTATAATACTAACAGTAAAAATCAGTTACGATAAATTTACAGCTATAAAATGCAAATGGCCGCCTCTGCCACCGATGCCGCCTCTGTTGAAGTTAGCAACAATGCGGAACTAGATGTGAAAGTGGGTGAAAGCCGCGCGCGCAACGTTTACCTAATCACGTTCGAACAGTCGCCTGCGCAGCGCAGTTATACCGCGCCGCGTTACATCAGACCCTCTTACACCCATGAGAAAGTCAATGTTACCACGCAACAGTTATTGACACACTTTATTTTAAGGCCCACTTGTGGACAAATGAGATGTCAGTTTTGCTTTAGAAGCTGGCAAATTGGTAAAAATTTAGTTAGTCACTGTTATGTACACACTGGATAGGAATAGGAAAATGAATCCGCGATTGGGGTACGTAGCGAGAGAGCGTCCCGTTTTGTATGATTCTTCTTTGTCCACGAAAAACTCGTGCGAAGCCCAGCCTTATAAAAAGTCAATATTTTAAGCAAAAACGATTGAACTGATTACGTTGTTGAGAAACGAGTTTATAAACACCCTGGGCTAACTTTTATCCTAAAAGGTAAAAATCATCGCTGCATGTACTAAGTTACCATGACCCTAGCATAAAACTTCGGGATATAATTATTAAACGTGCAATTCTCAATCAAAACGCATCCCAAATATCTAAAGAATGTAAAAATATAAATCTACGCCTTTATCGTACAGAGAAAGTTATAGCCGCTATCATAAGCAAGTGCGACAAAGATAGCGGTATCTAAGTAGGTCGGTGCCCATATAAACCAATGTTATTTAGTTATTGTTATCTCGCTCTGTTATCAACTTTCGTCGCTTTAGTTTATTTGTTTACAAACTATTAGCATAGAAACTAACCTTTTATGTAGGTTCCGAGTGTGATATGATACGGCAAAATACAACTGAACACTCTCATACATTTTCAAACTAAGAGAGCCATCTAAGTATTTATTTGTTGGATTTTAAATGTAACTCTTCGTTTGATTATACTTACTGTGATGATATTTTATTTGAGTTGCATTATATAGATCGATTTATAATTTTACTATTTTTTAAATATGAATTTACTCTCTTTCTTATCTACGGTTTTGACCAAAATTTGATAATTGATTTATTTTTAATTCCGAAAACACAAATTTAAGTTATACACCTACCTAAGTAACAAAGAACATTATACTATAACAAAAGAAGTTTACAACAATATCAAAGACTTGATTTTGATATTATGAACGAGCGAAGTTACATAATAGAGTTTTATGCATTGTGCAATGCCATCGAAACATATTTAGCAATTTTTCACATGCGTGTCAATTATTTGTCTAGTACACTCATATTCTTAACGGAATTCTGCAATTCAGCAACAATTTTTAATCAAATGTTCTACTTGGTAAAACACTTTTGACTTAAATTAATGAGTTTGGAAGACTTAGGAGTTGGACCTTTCTAAATGTTTTTCTTCGTTCAATTATTATCCTAACAGTACAAATTTTTATAACACTTTAATTTTTAGTCTATCTAAAAATGTCTTCTACGAGTAATTTTCTCAATAAACACTTATTTTCAAAGGAGTGATCGATGGATATCCGATTTTGACAATCCATTTAGCAAGAACTTCCCTTGGTCTCAGGGAATTAAATGGCTGTTACTTCTTTATTCTCTTTATCCGGTTTCTCGTAATTGTTTATGGCGGATTAAATGAAGATTTACGACCTACACGAAGCGTTAAGAGGCTGTCAAGACTGTCCCTTGTATTTTAAGTAATTTCTTTATTTATTCAAGTAATTTAGATATTTCAGAAATATTTTTATTGAGGTATTTGCTTAGGTATTCTACGTTTGCAGGATATTTCTGTATTTATCAGATTAGAATGTATATATTTTTGATTGGTATTCTGTAGGTAAGTCTATTCAGTTGTTGACAAGGTTACGATACTCGTACGTTACTTACTACAGGAAAAAATATTTTTTTTCTAGCTAGTTTAGAAAATTGATTATATTAAACAAGAAAAACGGTTGAAAAAGAGCCCCACTTTATTTCACGCGATAATTTTCTTAAGCAATTTTCTCGTTTCCTCCGTGTTTTCTCAGTAAATGTTAAGTCACAATATAACATACAACGGTATTTGTTCATTGATATGAAGAGTAATGAGGTTCTTCCTCGGCCGGGCTGCAGTGGCGTACTAGGGTTGCCAATTATACTACATAATATGATATGCTACTATGTTTTAGGCCAAAGTACTAGCATAAGAATTTAGCAATATATATTAGAACAGACACTAACAACAACACCGTGTCATCAAGAGTGATACAATCGCAAAAGTTTAAATGATATTGCTTGCATTGCAACAATTTTAATGCTCTTTTCACCAGTTTTGAATAATAATTGACTTTTAAAACAGTCACTCGGTGCGGAAAATCTATTTAAAAATCAATAAACAAGGCTATACTTTGCATTCCGATTCTTTTTAAAACCTTGATTTGAAAGCTCTAAGATCTTGTTAAAATAAATTTGGCGACCCTAGTTTGCCGCGGCAGGCGGTAGGAACTAGCCACCGCCCGCGACTCGCCTTGACACACTTGCCGAGCTCTATCGCTACAAGTTCGGAGCGATCGCGACGCGACCGATTTTGAAAGCTGAATTATGTCGATAATGCACTAGTTGTTTTGGCAATTTGAAAAAATTCGTACCTAGATGTTAATAATTTTATTACATTTCCGTTGACACAAAGGACGAATGTAAGAGACGGCTGGCTAAAAAGTGTGCCTTTTCCCCAAACTATCGGTAAGTAAATTATTGTCATCGTGTGTTTTTAAATAATTAAGTAAATTTATGTCTTAAAATTTCTGCATGCGACCTATGAAGTCAAGAAATCTATATTTAAAACAAAACTTATAAGATTCTAGTAATTATTTCAAATTAAACATTCTTATGAGAATAAAATCTAGACACATTTCTATAGGTATCATCAATATCTAAGTCAACGTAATGATATTTAACCACAATTTTAGGTATACGGATAATTTGGTCGACAAATTAAAATGTCAGATAGGTACCTATTAATAGTGGTGTTGTACACGAGGTCGAGATTCGCGTCACAGAATTCTGAAAAAGATGGCGTCCCAAAGATACTACCGATGTTCACAACTAATTAAATCACTTGTCTTACACAATCGTAGGTATTATTAGAACAAGCATTTTTGGAAACGGGTATTTCACTGTTTTACCTCTTTAACATTACGAAGACAAATCCATACGAAACTTTATCGAAAAACGTAATATCTAACTTCTGGTTTAGCGGAAACGTATTGTGATCGTAAATATATAATTTAAAAGTAAAGTAAACATTTAAAAAGTTTTAAATTTTTTTCCTAATAACCAGAACAGTTTTGATCACAATAATAGCTTTTTTTTTCGAAATGGGATTGAACGTGTTAAGTTATTCTTCAAATTAAATATAATTCGCACAAAGCTAACAAATAATAGAATGAATACGATCATAATGCAAGAGATACAAAATTCTAAATGACAAGACTAGTTATTCTTAATCTTTTTAATTTAATGAAAAATTGCCGACCAGATTGCGGAATGGTTTGAAACACTTTCTTCGATGCAGATTTCTTGAGCTTCAATGAATGTTTTAAAATAATTTATAGTTTCGGTAAAGCACAACAAAATTCACAATCGACATAATACTCAACAGTTTATCGACAGTTAATTGTTCACTTAAAGCATCGTTTTAATTACCATCTTTACCAGACAATGTATTACAATCATTACTATTATTTTTACTAACGAGCAATAAATATGTGTTTTTAATTATTTATTTTGGCTTCGTTTTTTAGATATTGTTTTATAAACGTAATTGCAAATAATAATATTTCTTACTAGTTTAAACTATAGGTCCCTTAAAAAATTTTTAAATTACCTAAAATGAATATAAAACTACTTACGTTCTGGCTAGTTGTAAACGAGTTTTTTCAATTCTTGACATCCAATCATAAGGTAACAATCCAATATAGACACAAATCACTTATTTAGGAAGTACATCCGTCAATACGCGCAACACAGCACACTTCACTTTTACGTATCAATTTAAAATGTTGGTTCAATATTCACTTCACAAGTCAAATCTTGAGGTTGTTATGAATAATCTGATTATATAAAATCAACTTCACACACTTTGACGGAGCTACACCCAGTTCCTAGTACCTACCTGTAATAACAAAGAAATCAAGTAAGTTTTAAAATTGTTTAAAATGACGCTGAAGAGTGTTTATCTTCAATTGTAAAGATAAAACAAGTACCTACCGAACGAGGTCAAGTTTTGAAATAAAGAAAATTAAAATAGTGACGTGAGAATCGTTCGCGTTCTTTGAGTACGGACAACCGCTAAATTCGATCACCTTACGCGGACTGGCTGGCTGGCGCAATAGGGGGCAGTGGGGGAGGGAAGCAGACGGCGGCGGGGCTAGGGCGCGGGGGACGCGTCTGGTCGACCTATTGGATTGGCGTGTGAGTTGGCAACGCAACACACACGTACGCAACAGGGCCATCTTCATTCGAAGAATGTAGTAAGTTATGATGTTTAGTTTATTAGACGCGCACGTTCTCAACTAAATGATAGATTACAATAATAATGTTAATTAACATCGAACGTACATTCCGTGTTGACATCCTTGTAGATTTTTACAAAACGCGCATTACCTTTCAGTGCGTCTCATAGCCTTGCGTTGAGGCGTAAAGGCCGTGCCTACGCTTAGCAAACGACTAAACCTTTTTGCCTGCTGCGTAGAGATAACAGGTAGGAAGATAACTAAAGTAAGATTTCTTTCCCAGGATTATGTTATCGTACTAGAAAGTTAGTTACCTATTTGTTAAGTAAGAAAAAAAACGTAAGGGCCTACTAAAATAGTGAAAGGTTTACTAGGTCTTTAAAAATAAAAGAAATACCTATAAAAAAAACGGCCTGCCTCAAAAAAGGAAAAAGACATTTTAGATTACAATCGCCTGAATTCCGCGCCGACAGAGATCAAATGGTAATGTTTAATCGCGTAGTGTTTTGAGAAACAACTCACGCTATTGACACAGTGTTCGTCGTAGTAGAAATTATCACAACTAAGTTACAAAATGTACATTTACACAAGACAAAAATTGTCCCTGTTTTATTATTTATTTATTGACTACCATTTGAAGCAGAGGACCCCATGGGAATGTACGGATAAAATATTCTTACTAATAAGTAGTGAAAGATTTATTAAAGTTATTGAAAAAGTTTCAAAGTAGGTACGTAGTATATATTATATACTAATAAAAACAAATAAACAGACTAGCTTCAGCCCGCGCTGTTGCTTAAAAACAAAAAGCAATCATATTAGAAACGACACATTTCTATTCTATGTCTATAATCGCTAACGCTTTAAAGTTTGAGTTGTCTAAACAATAGTATTCTAATATTCAGAACAATATTCTATAGCCGATATTTTCCTTACTTCGTAAAAGGGAAACCTGTTAGAGCTTCTATGTTATCGGGTATATATTAAAAACGCAGAAAACTCAATTGTTAGTAACCGTTAATTATTCTGGTCTTTTGTTAAGGCAAATAGGAAGGCCCCTAATTCGTTTCCTAATTCGACTCTCACGTGTAAAAAGGAAACGGCTGATTCCGGAGATGCAATATCTAACTTATTCGCTAATTACTTTCAAACCACTTTCCTTTCATCTTGTCAATCCTATGTTGCTGATACTGTTCATGACAAGAAAATTAATCCAATTAGTAATGAGACCATAGCTAACATAAATATCATTTCAAACGATTACTGCCTTCTAAATTCTCGGACTCTTCTCTATGTCTTATTTATATATACAGGGTGTAAAATAAAGGAAGCATAATACTTAAGGGTCACTAAGTATACCATTGTTAGAATATACTGTAAAAAATTTGGAGTTATAGGGGCTGGTTAAGACTTTCATAATTTTTTATTTCAATTTTTTTACTCAACATCTTTGACAGCCCTAAGTAGATGCATAGGTAGATATGAAAACCACCTAGGGCTGTCAAAGATGTTGAAGTGAAAAAATTTTAATGTGTGAAAGTCTTAACCAGCCCCAATGACTCCAATTCTTTTACAGTGTATTCTAACAATGGTATATTTACTGACCCTCAAGTATTATGCTTCCTTTATGTTACACCCTGTATATATTTTTAGTTTATTTTAAATCTGCACACATTATATTGTACAGGGTGGCTTAATACCACAAGGCATTCTCTACCAGCCAAACTTTAGGTAGGAGAACCGGAGTAAACAAAGTTTCAAAGAAAGTGAGTCATGACAAAGAACATAGGTAAGGTAGGTTAATTATTGTTAAGTATAGTAAAAGTATTGTTAATTATTATTACATACATATACATACATAAATGTAATTAAAATTGGGGATCACATAATAATTTTTCAAAGTTAATCTTAGAAGCAAATCATTTCCTTTGCACCTCTCTCAGGAAAAGCTCTTTTAATTGAATTTTAAATTGATATTTGTTAGGAGCTTTCTTTATATAAATTGCGCGTCCCATAAATGCACTGCTCTTACAGCGAAGGAAAAAGCAGTGTTATGAACTGGTGTGGTTAGAAGCAGACTCTGGAATGACCTTAGTTGTCTTTGATGTGTTGGTTAAAAATCAATAACCTATTTCACTCGTTATATAGCTTTAAAAACTTTCTTATTATGCTAGTGCAATCCTGGATCATACCCATTATTGACTATGCTGCACATGCTATTTGGATATCTGTAAGGATTAATTAAGCAGACTGGAACGGCTTCTTAATAATTGTATCAGATTTATATTCAAATTACATAAATTTGATCACATATCTTCCTACCGTGAACAATTGCGATGGCTTCCAATGCGTAGCCGTCGCGACACTCGTCTTGTGTTTGTGCTAAAATCTGTGCTCTTTGATTCTTATTACCCACAATACCTCAAAGATTACAAAACGCGCATCAACGTACCATCTTGAAGCGTTGGATTCTGTCAACCGAAGGGCCCGTAGACTCATAAGTAACGACAAACTTACTTCTTCAAGACTGCAAAGAAAGTTGCTAGTCTATCGGTGTTTTACAGATTGCACTTTGGAGAGGGTGCGAATGCTCTTTTTCAGCAGATCGAATCTTCTCCCTTTCTCCACCGGTCAACCAGACGCAGACAGAAGTTTCACCCGTTTGTGGTTAGCGTGCCGAAGAGCCGAGCTAAAACGGTTTGATAGCTCATTTTTGGTTCGCGTTGCCAAAGAGTGTAACGATTTACCTGCGTCTGTTTTTCAAATATAACCCTGGAGCAAGTGTAGAGTGAATAGGTACCTCTTAGACAGGCGTGTATGATCCTCGTCTTCATCGTCACTTTCCATCAGGTGAAATGGAAGACAAACGCCTGCTAATTATGAATTAAAAAAAATACAGCACACTTCACAATATTGATACATTTATTAACTCACCAATCGTTTAGAAATTGAATTATATTCATTCCTTTGTTTCATTGTTTTTATAAATTTAATTATTTTTCTTTTCTTGTTTCTCTTTTCGCACATTGTTACTTTGTTTGTAAATAAAAAGTTTCTATCTTTTTACAGTCGAAACTGTTAATTTCCTGATCCGTGGAGTATTCTTAAGAAATAAGCCATGTTGTTGTTCGCTTTCTTATGGTAAAAGATTTATTAACACAAGTTCAGGCGAATACGTCAAGCTTGTATACTTGTATACAGTAAGCAGTATGCGGAAATTATTTGTGATAGTGATTTTCACTCGACTGTGTCAGAAGTAGGGTTATTTTTTTCAAGTGTATGTATGTACATATTTCTTTACAGGTTTAAATTTCAACATATGAGTTGCGGAAGTGACAAAGGGTATATATATTATTTACTCGTACATTTATATATTTAGGGTAACATTATCAGCAACAAACATTAGCAGTCAGTCGGGTTTATTATTATTTATTATTAATGTATATTCTATATTTATCTAGGTATTGTGTTATAATTCTTAATCTTGTAGATATTGGTCTCTAGAAATATTTTGCGACGAATTCCGGGAACGTATACTATTCGAGGACAGCTGTTAGAGATTCATAGGAATCTATGGAAGACACATGTTGTTTTAAAAATCTGTGTTATTTGAAGTAATAAAAATAAATGTTCTTCGTAAAATTTGAGCCGAAGTAGACCATTTTGAAATATACAAAACATCTAAACAGTTCTTTTTTTGAAGGAAAGACTAAATTTTTACCCTACCACGCCTTGTGATTACTAATATTACGTTTCAAGTAATGATATCTTCTAAAATTATTTATACTTACCGAAACATTCTAAACAATTTTTACTATTTGTTTTTAAATAAGAATACACGATCAAATGTTATTCCAAATAGATATCTACTTGTGTAAATTCACATAACGATAATAAATATAGAAACAGTCGCGAATGTCAATCGTTGATTTATAAACACACTACACCATTGTTCTGAGGCAAATTTTTGTTTCGAATCGAATTGGTACCGCTACTCATATAGGCACTACACTATAAATAAAGTAATAATATAGTAGGTAACTTCGCGGGGGTATTGCTCTTTGAGTCTTCCCTCTCGCTCACTCATGCACATTTTTGTCTCCAAGATTCATGTCTTTACGATTTTGCTTTTTTACTTCATCAGCAGTTCGAATTTCGGTACAGAGCCTTTCACTGATCGAGTAACCGTCAAATTCTCTTCACAATATATTCACAAATATTCACAAAATACCTACTTTAGACAATTTTCGCATAATTTATTACATTGAGACTGATGTTATTGGAAGTATCCGGATTTTTCCGGATTACAGAAATAGGAATTCAGACAGGCGTTACGTGTGGAATGGAATTTTAAATAGGTACGTAAAAAGTATCCTCAAATAAACCCTTGCATTAAAAATATTTGTTAATATTTCAATACTAAAACTAAACTCACCAAAAAGAAAAGCTAATAAAAATATTCAAAAAGGGCAACACTTTTACACAATCGAACAAAGCACAACTTTTTTTAAACCACCGAAATTCAAAAATCGATCAGCAATCAACGCGTTGCGTCGCGTCGCTGGCGGCAGCTCAGCGGGAACTGAGTGAGACTCGTTCTATAGAGAAAGTGAGTGGTTTCGAGCGATTACTTTCGAAGCGACGATAATTCGCCGCGACTACAGTTAGCCTCTTTTTGCGCAACAAGGCCGACCGCACAGCGTACCGGGCCCGCTGACCAAAGATTTCACTTATTCGCACTGATTATGTGAATATTTAGTCAAATCACACTTGTTGCCCGGTCCCACGGTCTTCAGTTTTATAGAACGAGATGAATGATTGGATTTGATCAAGTTCATCGCTAAAAAAATATTTGTCAAGACTGGTTTGTGAAGTTGTGCAAGAGTTATGGAATAATAATTCGTTGAATCGAAGTTACAGAAAGTAAAGTATCATAAGTTAGCATTCTTAAGCTTAATATCTTCTACACTAATATTATAAAGAGGAAAGATATGTATTTTTGTGTGTGTGTTTGTAATGAATAATCTCATAAAATACTGTGCCGATTTCAAAAATTCTTTCACCATTAGAAAGCTACATTCACCCTGAGTAACATAGGCTATATTTATTGCTGGAAAAGATTCGGGATCTTTACTGAAACTTTAGTAACGCAACCCAAGGTGTAAAAAAATGCTACTAAACATCTTTCGTCGCATGCGCTGCGGAAACTATTGATGATAGAACAAAAGCATGTTCTACAATATTAAAGAACATATCAATAACTACAGAAAACTTCGCAATACTATACGTCCCACTATATCGTCATGTCACAAAAACCACTTTTTACATTTAAAAATTGATAGATGTACCGACCAAAATGAGACCGTGTTATTCATACTTCTGTTTAAATCCTTATCCAAATAAATCATATTGTTTTCAAGACTGTTTCAATTCATGTAGATTACTTTTTGAATTGTTCAAAGCGGTTATTCCATTCAATAGATATTACGAATTTAATAAGTCATAGAAATAGAAAAAATAAAAGCTGTCGCGTTGTGCATGTTATCCATACCTTTTTATTAATCCTTATCCAAATAAATTATTTTGTATTCAAAATTCTTTCAAGACCTGTAGATTACTTTTTGAATTTTTCAAATCGTATCGTGGCACATAGCCCAACAAGGTCCAAATTTTGTTGTTTATAATGAAGGCTTAATACAGATCGAAAACAAACTCTTACAATTGAACGACAAAAATTTAAGAGACTTTGGATTACCTTCTCCGATTCGCTCACTACAAAATGTACTTAATGCCATACCGAGCTGTACGTACACGATGTTAAGTTAACGAGTTATCAGTATTTATCAACTCAAATGTACCCAAGTTGGTGGCAGATCCAACTATAGCGTTCGAAGCTATAATTAATAGTGTGGAAAATAACAAGGGTGGCCTATTTTTTCGGACTCGCCTGGCGAAAGAGGTAAAACATTTCTTGCCAATTTAATATCAGCCAAAATATGGCAATCTGGAAGAAAAGCACTGGCAGTTGCGTCTTCCGGAATTGCTGCAACTCTATTAAATGGTGGGAAAACTGCTCACTCAACCTTGAAATTACCGTTGGCTGAGTCTTTGCATACAGACAAATTGCCTGTTTCTGATGTCTTTTAATGTGCGGTCCACAGCTTTTACATGAGCTCTATGGCTCATGGTGCACTCATTCCAAATAATCAGCGACGAATCTTATAAGAGCTTCCCCGGTGGGCCATTTTAAATATCTAGTCTTTATTTTTGTTATTTGTAATGCTGACTGGCTAAAATTAGTCATAAATACAATTACTATCTACTGAAAAAAACTACCCACCGTGTGGAGAAATCAAGTGTTATACACAAAAGTAGATTAACATTAGCACAGTCTCGAAAACGAAATATGTAGTAATTTATCATGTCTTCATTTTCCATTACATAAAAAAACGTATGTCCACGAAGCGCAAGAGATCAAAAAGTATCAAATTGCTAAGTCGCCTACATCTATGATTAACAATAATCAGACGGCAATTTGCAATCAAGTCCTGTTATTTATCGCCTCAGGGGTATTTTAGTGAAAATCCTATAAAAGTTTTATGACCCCTAGCAGTCGGTCGCCTGGAGGCCGAACTTAGGCCGAGTCATTGCCCTTATTGCCCTGAGGGCGCAGGGTGCAGGGCCCTGGGCGACCTCGGGCTTGTCATTCGCCCCTTGTCTTGCTCTCTTCATCTGCTTCCGGAACAACCGTGGAAGTATCGTGATCGACAGATATAAATATTTTGCTGAGGTTCAGTTTTTAATTCATTTTCGTTTTATTCTCATGAATGTTTATAGTTATGTTGAGTTTCCGTAAATGTTGGGCAGGAAATAAGTAGGTAGTGTTCACCAAATTCGACAGTTATATAACACAAAGAACCGGCAGTTAGTTGCATTTTGCAAATGGCGAAAACGCGTAAACTGTATGAAGCATCACGTTATATAAGGATAGTCACGTGGTATGCTCCACACACTATAATTTAATGAATTTACGGGATTCTTACGGGATTCGCAAGCACCATGATCGCGGACTGTGCTTGCAATAGCACAGAAATATCGGACGCGCGAAATAAAATTCGAAAATTCTTGGTAAGAATCCCGTTGTTATAGTGACGTGAAGAAATTATAGTGAAAATAACCGCGATAGTTTTAAACATGCTCCATACAGTTTATAGCGTAACTATGCAGCGTTAGCGATCGTAGATTGCGACTCGGCTAGACCCCCTGTACCATTATCGCTGCTAACTATAACCTTAGTAAAAATTCCTTTAAACTATTTATAAGTACCATCATTATTTGGCCATTGTAGATAAGAGCATTAACTTTACATTTTTGTAGCGGTCACATCGCACCACATGTGAATAACATGGTCCTACTTTTAAAAACTTCTAAAAAATATCTTAACGCAGTCTTCTTACAAAATTATCCGCACATCAATAACCAATATTTGATCTAAATGTATACGTTGAAGTAAAATATATAACATGATTTCCATTTTTTTAAATAAAGCTCTAAAATAATAAGTTTAATCTTTTGATTGCATTTCCCTACGTTAGCATAGATGAGAAAACATCACTTATATTTCGTACTTTTAAATTTATTATCTTTTGGGGTCAGAGGCGCGCGTGGTTTGACCCGACAAGACCTTCAAAACAATAATAAAATAACAACAAGCAAACATACAAAACAGGTAGACTAGAATGTTTATGATGAAACTATTATATAGGTATATAGTTTGTTTTGTCTGTATAAGAAAAAACAAACATGGATATCTTACAGAAATTTATCATCATCTGTGTTCATCACATCATGTGATCTTTGTATCAATCAGGATCTCTAACCAGAGCTACTTCAAAGCTCTTATTAAAATAGGCATTTGTTTTGTTAATCGCCGTTACAACACGTTTAAACCCATTCTTATATAATACTTACCAACTATGCCTATAACTATACTACAACATGGCCAAATATAAATAAGTATGCAAACGATATGTGTAGAGCTCAATATGCGCCTGCGCCAGCGACCCAAGTTCACAGTAAGTTATCGCGACGTATTATCAGTTATCAGTCACGCATGAAGCCACATTATCACCGTCAAGCAATAACGTCCAATGACATCCACTTATCTATGGGTTACATCACCAACTACAGTGCCAATTTATCTGCTCAGTAGCAAAAATTTGAACTAAAGCATTACGTGACTAACACATAATTTACGCATAAAATACAGCGCCCCCTTTAACTGAAGAGATAAGTTGGAGGGACTTTTTTGTCGAAAAAGGATGCGATGTTTCTCATCTATGTCACCTGATGGAAAGTGATCATGAAGACGAAGGTGTTACACCTCTATCCACGACATACCTAATCACCCGACGCTTGAAAGAACTGGGACTATAGTTTTCTGGAAACACAGACGGAGGCAGTTCATTCCACACCTTGGCGACCCGCACCAAAAAAGAACTATCGAAGCGTTTAACCTTCTTGGGATATCTACTATAAAGGGATGGAAGGTGTGAGTTCAATCTGATCAAAAAGAGCATTCGCGCACTCTCCAAAATGTATTCTGTAGAAGACTGCTAAACGAGCAACTTTCCGACGATGGTCGAGGCTTTGCAGTTTTTTGGTGGTGGGGTCAAATTTGTTGATAATTTTTCGGGCTCTTCGCTCAACTGCGTCCATCGCTTCTAGTTGGTACTTTGCAGATCCATCCCAAAGGTGGCTACAGTACTCCATACCAGATCGAACTTGAGCTGTGTACAAATCAAGTAGCCGTTCAGGGCTAAAGTACCGTCGGACCTTCGAGATGATTCCCAAAGCAGTTTGAGCCATGGACACAATTTGTTGCCCGAAGTTTAGTTGGGACGATATAGTTACGCCCAGAAGCCCTAGGTGGTCGTTTAAGGGTACTGAAACATTTTGGAAAGCGGGCGTGTGGTTGAAACTGCTCTTTTCGGCGGAGAATAAACACGCCTGTGTTTTGGACGGGTTAAATTTGACTCGTCCCAATCGGACACTTTCCTTAAGGCCAAATCCAAGGAATGTACTCATTTATCTCAATAATAATAACCCCCACTGTATTTATTTTCGTATGACATGACACGGGATTCGCTTGCTACGTAGAGGTTTTAATATATTATTGATCTTATATTCTGTCGGTGTAAAGGCGAGAATATACCCTCCTCCTACATTAAGAGATTCTGTGATATGATTAGAGTGATATGAGAAGCGCGCAACTTTGTTGCTTATTTTATTTGAGGGTGCGTTCTGATTGCGCTTTCAGCGCTAAAACTGCTCATAAACCGTACCGATTTGTTTTAGCGCGCTAAAATTATAGTTGTTCCTTGCTTAAATCTAAAGTTAAATCTTCATTAAAATCTTTGACCCTGATTGAAACAGAGGTCATTTTTTTCATATCATTTCAAAAGAAAATTAATAAGCAAGCTTCTAAAATCTTTAAATGCCTAATAAAAACCACATCAAAGAAACGTCATGTGTCAGTTTTGACAGGCCCTTCAGAGCGACCATGCTCCGTAGCTTGGGTACTGTGTGCGAGAAGATGGCGGCGTTTATGACGTATTGAGGATATATGAGCGCTGTGTGCGATTTAATCGCCAATCGGAACGCACCATAAGTGTTAGCTGTAAGTTTTCCAGAAGTGTGTAGGTATATACGATATATATTCTATGTTACATTAGAGATACGTACATCCATGTATGAATCTTTAAAATAACGCAAAAACTGCTTACCTAATTTAGAAGAACATCGAGCAGATTGTCAATGACGTTATATAACACTTTATACGCTTTTCCAACGAAATTTTCACCCTAACGAAGTCGCGGACTAAATCCAGTAATTTTTTTACAGGATGTCTATTACATATTAATGTTTTTTGTTTGGTTACGGAATAAAATTTATCCCGTTGATTTAAAGTTAAGTGCACCTTTACAAGACATTTCTTCATTCATAAGTAATCTTCTTCATAGATAAAATATCTACCAGTTTAACTAATTTAAAAGTTTCTTAACTATTTCTTTGGAAATAGCTGTAATTTATTATGTGTTTATTTTATACTGCTCATTTCATTTTTAATTATACTTAGCCAATTTACTACCTGTGTGGATCGTTTATTAGCCTTAAGACAACTACTGTTTGTACATATCTGGTTTTTGCACTGATGATCTGCCGAATAAAAATAATATTAAGGAAAGATTTTGAGATATCTTTCGCCTCCATCAAAACTGCATTCGTTTTCTAAAATCTACAACTTTTAAATTTGAATCAACGCCAACTATATCGTTAGTTCGTATCGATTGTGATCCAGTAACAGCATCGTATATTCATGCTACACGTGGATGGAGTAGACCCAACCCTGACCTGACCTTGCAGGAACCAGGTCACCAGCTGGATCACAGAAATCCGATTACATGAGATGAAACCTTTTTGTTCTAAGTCAGGAATAGTTGGAAGTTTTGGAACAAAGATCAATAAATAAAGGTATTGTTATTGGTTTGATTAGTCCTACCTGCAGTAAAATATAGTGGGCAATTGTTTTGAATTG
This sequence comes from Marasmarcha lunaedactyla, assembly GCA_923062675.1. NCBI lineage: Eukaryota > Metazoa > Arthropoda > Insecta > Lepidoptera > Pterophoridae > Marasmarcha > Marasmarcha lunaedactyla. The sequence continues at coordinate 8,849,691 of OV281344.1, forward strand.
ATTCTTTATTATATTTTTAATGGCGTTCGTAAGTTTAACATCGTTTTTTTTTTAACTGATAGAATCAAGAGTTTTCTTAGTCTTTTAAAAATTGGTTTACCTTGTCTTTTACTGTTTTTAATGTATTGTAAACAATGAAAGGTTCTTATCTATATCTTTGAGGTACAATTAGAGCTTAGCGAAACTGTTATCGCGACCGGACAAAGCAATTGAAAATTAAGCAAAAGATATATCCGCACACCACCTCCTTCCTGTGAAGGTTTTGTGTAATGTCTAGTGCCCAGTAAAGTTTTACAAATCAACATTGAATGTAAAGCGGTGACGCGCTTCTAAACTCGACACCCAGACACTTGCGTGGGGGACTGTTCCAGACAGACGCTACATTCGTAGAAAATGTCTTAACCCGTGCTTTTTTGAAGTCAAAAATTTTTGTAAGTAGGTACCGCCACGGCTAAGCCTTAGGGTGGTAATACCCTTAGGAAGCACGTCAGAATGCCGCGATGTTTCAGTAAAGAGGTCGATATGAATTAAGAAGATAAATATGTTTAAATATACCTTTGACATAAAAGAATTAAAAGAAGCAATATATTCCGACTTGCTCCATCATCGGGGATTAAAGTACATAATATATAAAAAAAAATAAAAGAAAAAGTTATACCAAGACCAATATTTTATTAAAACGCCATGGTACCCATAAGAAACGAGACCGAGCCAAATTATTAAATTTATGCACTTCTATAAAAAAACTTTTATGCTGGCTGTAAACATATATACATAATATATGTATACATTCACTTAAAATCACTTTTTCTTGAAAATATTTTTTTTGTTTTGTAACTTTATGCCTTACTTACTTTAATAACTTACCTAAACTAAATAAATAAAATAACCTAACAAGCAAATCATTAAGTAGCCGCTCCTTCAACCATGAAACACTGGTTTACCCTCTGCGGTATTATCCTCATTACCATCTAGTCTGGATGGTCTATGTCACACACGAATTTCTTAATTTTTCTTAATCTTAGTTATAACAAAAAAAGAAAAAAATTAAAGAGTACCTACTTCAAACTGATGACCTGTCCTTCCCCTGTATATGTGCCCAAAAACGATATAGAGAAAAAACCCGATGTCATTCCAATATTTCAAATTGGAATTCATAGTTAAATCTACAGAAAGTTACCGAGGTACCTGCCGCAGGTGTCTGCAGCTGATTGTGACAGTTTGACAAAGATGGCCGCGCCACGCAACCCCCATGAATCTGTCAGTGCGCAGGTAGGCAAACCATCGACCCGCTCAGCTGCAATTTGCTATCTTAAAGCGTTATAACTAAGAGCTACAATATTGAAAATTGTGGTTGTGTAGGAGAATTAGCCCTTTATAAATCCAACTTGCCTTTTAGCTGTTCAAGTTGCCGTAGGTGAGAATGCAGGTATTTTTATTTTCAATGGGTGTTTTTTGTGGTGTGTATCATAAAAAATGATTTTACTTATAGCGTTTGTTTGAAACAAAAGTAACTAATTAAACAGCAAAATAGTTAGCGGAAAAATTTTACGTTGAAAGTGTTAATTATATGACTTTTAGAATTAGCAAGCTCAGCACGTATGTGTACGGTACCGAACTTTAAACAACCGACCAGGTACCAGAATAACTTAACAGTTGCATATAAAGTCATATATAAATAATATAAGCATTTATGTCAGCTTATGTCTAAGTCGTTATTAATATAACGACTTAGACATAAGCTGACATAAATGCTGAAGACTTCGAGGGCGTAAATTCACATCTTCGAATATATAGATATATATATATATATTTTTTTTATTGATATAATGTTATAAATATTATATTATATTAATATTGTGTATGTATATAACATTTTGTATAAAAATTTATACAAAATGTTATATACATACTCCAAATTTATAAAAAAAATTATCGAAATCCAGTTAGCGTGTTTGAAAAACTAGCCTGCAAACGTTCACACAGTTATATGTATAATATTAGTAAGATTTTCTAACTTCCAATTCGACGTACTCAAGAATTTTTGAATATTATTCACACACAACTAGTATAAGAAACCTCCAACATGTTTTAATCATAATTCTCCAAACATCCCATCTGTAGACCCCCGCCTATACACAGACGGGAGTAAAGTGATTTATATATTTTTACGGGCATCGTGGTGCGAGCAGATGTTGGATGCGCAAGCGCAACAATGCAGCATTTGCAGCAAGCCATACGAGCAATAATGGCAGACTGTGACGTCATAGTTGTTAGATGAAACAACTTGTGTTGATCTTGAGAACGGAAAGGAAAAAAGGAAGAGGTTTAGTCAATAAATATAATAGTTCAGTAGGGCCTCTTTATTACGTACTAAAACTTCATTCGCTTATAAAGTAAACAATGCCATCTTAGCGCGCCGCTAAATCTTGTCTATATAAAAAAAAACAAATGAAGAAACGCCTGCTACGGTATATACTTATACCGGTAATTTAATTACATGCGTTATATTCTTATAACGTTGAATGTAGCGTTACTTTTGATGCTCAAAGTTTCAAACTTAGTAAAAATATCTTTTTAGTAGTAGGGAGTTGGTACCCTCTTTACGATTACATTTCCTATGTGTTAAGGATTTAATAATACAAATTTGAAACTCAATTAAATCTCATGAACACAAATATTTCATTACCAGTTTTCGATAACACCAATATAATTCCTAAACTCAGTCATCCCACATTGACGACATACAATACAAAACATTTATTATTTGCGAACACGGCAACACAATAGCGCGAAATTAATCGATTACCGAAACGCTTTCATTGTGGCTCGCATGCATGCTCGCGGAGACTCCGCTCGGTTCCCTAGTCGCTCGCCGCTCGTCAACAAACTAATAATTGAGCGATTACACCGCGAGTCAACGACCTTCGAAAAATCTGACCTGCGCGGTGAACAGCGCAAGGTTGCCCGCGCCGACGCACGCAGCTGCTCCACACAATTTATATATTTATTTATAAATGATAAGGGCAGCCAGAGAAGATTACATTATGTCTTAACTTAAATATCTAATTATAGTAATTCTCAATTAAATGTATCAACCGTTGTCACAACATGCTTTTACAGATTGAGTTAGTTATACACAATAAGGTTGTATAATGCTAAAGTAAAATTAATTGTCCAAATGTCAAAGAAAAGGTTGCGTTAAACAATTATACTTTGAATCAAAAAATTTATAAAATAAAATAAAATTTAGATTTAATTACAATAGAAGAATAAGCATTAGTACAGTAAATATTAAATATTAGTATCAATAAACATCGTCGAACAACTTCAATGTCTCAATTTTAAACATTTGTCGGGAGTCAAAGAAAATATCTCAGAAAAAATTTGTAAATAGAAGAAAATATTTCATTTGAATTTTGAGGCGTCCGGAAACGCTAGTTAGAAATATTCGGCCCGGTCACATCCAACGTTTAAATTGCTCCTGGCAACTTTACCCAGTATTCCCCTTGGTGTCAACTAGGTAAATTTTTTATCACAAAATCGCTGAACCTAATCAGAAAACAGCGCAATCTTTGCGAATTACGCTATCGTTCGTTCCCCTCAGATAAAATAAAACGGCTTATTTGTATACAGGTCATTATACCAATTCGATTTTCAAATATTCATTCAGTGACCTTTCGATACACCTAATTGGATTGTCCAGTCCAAGGTATACAACGGCTCTTAAAAACTGGTATTTCTGGAATAATGTAGAGGTCACTAAATGCCAAGAATCTTTTCTGAAGGAGATTTCGTTTGTTTTTTTAAATTTCATGATTTGCGGTCTGATTTTGATTATTTGTCACTAAAGGGGTTTTGTAGTATTTGATACGTGATAAATCCCACATGTTTATAAAAAAAATTAAACAAATCGGTCGATACCTTTTGCTGATTAACTCCTTAAATACAATTATTATCATTCTGAAGTAATGGTTTAAATCTGATGTTCATTACATTCACCATCTGTTCAAATAAACAGGAGCTGTACTCAAAACGAAAATACAATGACAATACATAATGTCAACTAAACTGACAATTTAGCGCGAACTGTTCCCAATCTTCCGTTTCAGCCCGCTTAACAACTTCGAAACGCAACTAATACGAATTTATTTTCAATTAGTCATTACTAGACCAACTAGAGGTTAGAAAAAAGATGTCTGTACCGTCTATATCTCATCTAAGAAACCCATAACGGACTGGTTTATTTTATTTACGATAAAACTTCGTGATTCTTGTCAATGAAGTGACATGTGAACTTTATTATTCGCTAGGTCCACATGGTAACACGAATGTCGATAACAAAATAAATTGGATACCGAAAACCTTTATAGAAGAGACTTTTTATTCTTCTTTATATGGTCATGGTCGAAATAAAACCGCTCGAAATTCTGATACGCTTAATGTCAATGTTGAGATTTTTCAATTCCATGGTCGGCAGAAAAAATAGACATTTCCAAAGACATGATATATAAACTTGTTCTATTCCAAAAAAGCTTATTAGTAAATTAAAATGTTACAAGAGAATTATTGTCGTCAATCCTGTTTAAAACGTTGTGTTTATTTATTTAAACTTCAAAAAAAAATTCCTCATCAGTATATAGTTTCCTAGCAATCAACTTTAAAAATCGTAATCTATATGCCAAGGTGACAAGACATGTTTTTATGGTTGTTTATTATAATAGCAAGTGGTAAGTAATGAGGTCGTATAGGTGAACAGCCCTCCAAGGAGATCCGTTGACCCTCCGTAGATCCGCGTCGCCGACCGCCATCGCCCCGGCCCCGTTTGGGCGGGAACGTCGATAGTTTTTGCTATTGTCGTGCCGTCATCTTAATTGACCGCCATTTTGATTTTTAAGGAGTGCCACCTTTGTAATTTATGTAATCATGTGTTATTAAGAAGTGAGTAAGCCAGATTTGGTATTCTTCTCGTAAAAATAACAAACGCGGAAGTTTACGACATCGAGGGGATTTTTACTAGTTTTTTACGCAAAAAATAACAAACAAAGTGGGCAAACTCTATTATTTTTATGTAGATATTGACGACAGCTAGACGTCATTAAAGTAACAACACCTCAAAAATATACATGTAAACATTTAACGACATTATTTCAGTTCACAGATCTGTTTGTATATCAACAAATAGAAAAACATTTTCGTCATCAAAACTTACGATTGGCAGACTTGGATCAAAGCCAAGTTCTGCGTTCAAACTTGCTGAAGAGGTTGCACTCCTCAACAAGAATTTAACGAATGGTCGGGTAGATAATTTAATGTAAATTGGTCGTTAGTAACAAAGAACCAGCATTGCTTTTAGAAACAGTTTGCAATACGAAGTTTTGTTTGCGTTTTCATAGGAAAAAGCCAACGTGTTATTCTTAGTTTTACAGTCTTTGTGGGTTGTAAAATTCTCCAAATCAGTTCAGCTCAAGAATTGGGCTATGAAAACTTGCAAAAATATCATACGCAAGCAAAAAGTAAAAGCTTTTGCTTTTTTACATTAGAATACACGTGAATGAATATATGTAATATAAATATGTCATACGATGGTTGCAGTCGTCCTCATGTCCTACCTACGTAATAATACCTATAACTAATTTGAATTTAGATTCAAATAACAAAATAAGAGGGTGAGTAAGCCATAAAGTGCTGCGTTCTTCTAATTGGTATTTAGATAGAGGCAACTAGAGGTAACCAGAGGCAACCCTCTTTTGACCTACTTCGTGAACTGCGTACTTTAAATTGTAAATTCGTCGGTACGGTACCATGAGCCTTAAAGCGAGTGAAATGTCTTATGGACGTTATGTATGTATAAACTAGAATACTTAAATATTTACTTGGAGAAATGCTCTTTGCTAATCATTTAATATGAAGTCAAAAAGATGAAGATAAACCGCGATAAATTGATTCCGCGACCACGAATTTGCAATTAACATCTAAATTTTTAGGGCGATTTTAGAAGAGTTGCAGTAATGTATTATTGGGGCTTCTGCGTCACTCACCTCGCTTCGCTCGGTTGGCAATGCAGAGCGGCCAAATAATACACTACTAGTTGCTATTATTATAGTTTATGAAAAATCCTTTGTTTACCGTATAAAATTTGTTCATACCAGGATACATAACACAAAACCTGTGAGTATGAGAAATGCTGCTACTCTACCACCACGAGTGTCCAAATTCGTCATCCATTATATAATTTATATACCACCTCGCTATCACGAATAGTCACGATATAAACAGAAAATTCTCACATTTTACCGGAAACTAGCACCCATTCATCAACATTCAGCAATATCTGACCGGAAGTGACGACAAAAGTTATTCGGAACTTTTTGTTCAAAAACTTGCCAAGAATTCTGGCCGCCGATAAGAAGTACGATACACCATCTTGTACGATAGTGACTTGTGGGGAGTTACGTAATAAGTAAACATGTTTGGTTTCCTTGTTTGTTTGGTGTTTGATTTCCAACTGTTTCATACGTCGTATGACGTTAGTTACTCTGACTCTACTACTAAAGGTCCAGTGTCCTAATTTATGTATGTAAAGTTATTTGTATTTCGATAAACTAGTGTTAGTTTACGAGTTGTGAACTCAGATAGTTAAATAAGCAATGAATTAAAAAAAGAAGGGACCAACATACCGTCGCGCGATTTATGTACACCATGTGTACGTAAGGAAAAATGCTCCAAGCGCGTTACGTACACATGGTGTACATAACGAGTCGGTTGCAATTGGTCGCTCTTTTCTTCAATATATTTGCACTGGCAATACGAACTAAGTAATGTAATCGATTCATTCATTCATATTTAACCATTTTCGAGTATTATTTTAATGGTAATACTGATATACCGAACGAAAGAACGAAAAAAAAAACTAATGCCGACGCCGAGACGCCATTACAGTTTTGTATGAAAAGTTGAAGTGCGTTGTGTTGTAATTGTGTTATTGAAATATGAATTCAAGAAGAAATCGGTAAGTAATTGTTTATATCATATATATAGAATTACTGAGAAATAAGTGTAGAACCTGTTTTTAGTAATTGTTATATTGAAAATGATTATAATTACAATGATAAAGTAACAAAACTTTTGTAATGCACTAAATTTCGACGCCGTGTCCGCCATATTTTACAATATTTATTATATTAATTTTCTTAAATGTGGTTTAAATTATTTATAAGTTGGTAGTTCATTTATGTAAGAATATAATATAACAAACAGCTATTCATAATATTGCGTAATTTCATCGCAATCATATTTCAAATATGAATTTCCGAACAATCAAAGCAATATTATGATAAAAGTACGAAGTGCAAAAACGTCGGTAAAAGTATCAATCTATCAATCAATTTTTTTATGTTTACTTAACGTAGGAGGTGTCATATAAGGTATTTTATTCTGAATAAAGTTTGCTCTCCGACCAATATTTGGAACCTAAAAAATTTGAAAAGTAAAATTTTTCAATAGTTCGGAATTAATTAATGTTATTTGTTATATGATGTATTTTGGTTTCAATTTGTATGTAATTTTAGGTTTGTACATGCATAACCTTAGTTGTTATTTTCTTGTAAGTCGTGTTTAAAATTTATATTATGAATTTTATGATATAAAATCGAAAATCATATGGGTGTAGTTTGTTGATATGATATATATAATAAATAAATAAATAAATAAATCATCCGCAGAAGACGCTCCACTCTTGCATCCGTTTTTTTTATTACTGTTTATTTTTTTGTGAAAACAAAATAAATATATAATGTGAGATATGGTGTCAAGTTTGTTACAAATAGTTAATTTTGTGATATTTTTTAGTATGGAGAGACTGAGGTCGCGCAGCGTGACCCCTTCTAGGGTCGAGAATGGACCGCATGGACCATCGCGGGAGTGCGTTGCCAGGCGCGCCATAATTATGGGGCTTGTGCACGCAAATCCTCCCCCTGATCCTCAACTGTCCCCTTCGCCTCCGCGGTATGTATTTTTGTACAGCGTACAGACGACCGAGTGGTGTAGTGGTAAGTAGCCTTGCCTCATACGCCGAAGGTCCCAGGTTCGAGTCCCGGCCGGGGCATTCGTTTGTGTGATGAACACAGATGTTTGTTCTCGGGTCATGGTTGTTTGTATTTATATATGTATATTTATTCTGGATTCCCCCCCAGTTCGCTGTATGGTCATCCATAAAACAAGCTCTGCTTACTTTGGGGCCATACAGTTGGTGTGTTTGTCTGGGGATTTACTTTTTTTATTTTTTTTTATTTGTTTAATTTCGGTGCAATAACTTTATTTTTTTTTCTAGCCTCCACGCGTTCCCTGTTCAGGGTACTCCAGGCGGTTCTCTACGTGTTGTACACTCCAGATGTGTACCAATAGAGAGAACTCCTGGAGGACACGTACGATGTACACCGATTGTGCCTATGAGGTAGGTTAGCTCGTCTTCATAATATTACTAATAAATGTTAATATTTGGTAATATTCTTACAATAATGAAATTACTTTTTTTCAGTTTGGATGTAATTGAGCGCGTGGAGGCGATGGACATGTCGGAGGAGGAAGCGGAGGAGTTGCTGGAGGAGCAGCCGTGGCATGTACGTCGATGGCTGAGGAACGTTGGAGCGCCCGATGATACGTTGGTTTCTCCTTCTCCTATCATGCCTAGCGCTACAGCTAATGTAGTTGTCACCACCGAAGTTGATGTTAAACCATCCACTTCGGGGATGACAACAACATCAAGAAGAGCGCCTAGGAATGATGGCAGTGACCTTGACAGCGAGTTCGATGATGAATTCGATGCCACTGAGGTCATGCCAAGTGCCAGGAAAGATATTCCTGACACTGAGGAGTTGGAGGAACAAATCCAACAGTTGGTGAGCGAAGTAATTACGGGGATGGATGACGCAGCCGATCGTTTACTGGGTACATCGGCAAGTTTCAATTGGACGTCTGACTTTGAGTCGTTCAGGGCTGTTCCTGAGAATTTCTCCGGACCAGCTCCTGGACCACTCAAAGATTACGACACGCCCTATGATAGCTTTACCGACATATGGGGTACAGCTATCATAGAGCTGATAGTCCGGGAAACAAACCGATATGCCCAGCAGACGATCGATGCAAAGCGTGCAGCAGGTACCTTAAAAGCAAGATCTCGTCTGCATTCGTGGATTGACACGAATGCAGACGAGATAATGCTTCTTTTCGCGATGTTCATGTATATGGCCATCGTCCCGCGGACGTCACTTGCTGAATATTGGACACAAGATGAAGTTCTCCAACAACCGGGGTTCAGAAGTCTTATGTCCTATAATCGGTATATTTTGCTGAATAAGTTTCTTCACTTTGTCGACAATACCGCTGCCGCAAGTCAGCAATTGCCACAAAATGGAGAAGCTTATTCAGCAAAATCGGCTAAGCTGAGAAAGTTGGCTCCTATAATTGAACATCTCGAAAAGATGTTTAAGGATCTGTACAACCTAGGGTCTGACATTTGCATCGACGAGTCTTTGACCTTATTCAAGGGCCGTTTGTCTTGGGTTCAAACAATAAGGTCAAAGGCTGCAAGATTTGGAATAAAGTCATATGAATTGTGTGAGTCCAGCACAGGTTATATGGCTAGATTCCAAATCTACACCGGTAAGAATGACAGATCTGGTGGTGAGCCATCACTTGGCGTCAATTTGGGGGGGAAAAGCACTGCAGTGGTTCTTGAGCTATTGCAAGGTCTGGAACATCGAGGGCATTGTGTGGTGATGGACAATTTTTACAATTGTCCAGCACTAGCACGATACCTCAAGAGTCTGGGCTTTGATTGCTTAGGAACTCTGCGTGCATGCCGTCGAAACGTGCCTAGTGACATTGCTAAAGTACCGAGGAAGGTGAGCAAGGGGACAATAATAGCTCGCCATTGTGGAGACGTATCCATCATTGCATGGATGGACTCCAAAATGGTGAATATTATATCCACCTATCACGGCCCCGATACTTACGCTGGAACTAAGGCTGGTAAACCGCTTGTGAAACCGATTTGCGTGAAAGATTACAATAGAAACATGGGGGGAGTTGATCTCAAAGATCAAAAACTCTCTATGTATCTATTTGAGCGAAAGAGGGGACTGAAATGGTATGTGAAGATGTTCAAGAGGTTGCTGAATGTGACAATTCACAATGCTCTTGTTATATATGTGGGATCGCTCAAACGGCGCAATAAATTGCCTATGACGCATCGTGAGTTTCGCTATGATCTTGCTGCATCGCTGGTTAAACGGCATCGTCCCTGTTTATCAGAGATTAGCAGGCCAGTAGGGGCACTCATGAGGCTGAGGCAAGATATTGTCCATAGACCGGAGTATTTGAAAGGACGGAATGAGAGAAAAAGGTGTGTAATGTGTTACCGAAAGGATGTAACAAAATTGGTTCATTCTAGGTGCATTCCGTGTGATGTATATATTTGCTTTGAGGAGGATTGCTGGACTGTATGGCATACTGCAGCAGACCTCCCAGGCAAAGATATACATGGGCGGAAACGGAGGCATCTAGATGAATGAATCTTTGTTGTGTGAACGTGATGGTGAGCCGGGCCCTCAATTGAGGGTCACGTTTCGACGGTAGGGGACGCTTAACCGTATAGAGTCTGGCTATTGAAAAAGGATACGAAAAAATATGGCAAATTTAAGAAATACATACATAGCAACTCTTATATTACTGCAAAATACCTGAGATGTCTTTTATTTATTATTAAAAGGTATTTCAGATATTTTGTACTAACATACGTGTCGCCGTACATGTATTTATTAAGTTTGCCACATTTTTTCAGTGTCTTTTTTCAATAGCCACACCCTATTAGATTTCGTTCACTGCTTCTGTTGTGGAGTGGTGGTGTCATCGGGTGGTGGTGGTGGTGGTGGCGGCGTACAGCGGTGGTGGAAGCGAAGTGGTGAAGGGTCGCTCACTTCCCTCTAATATGGTCGAGGAGGGCGATGCTGGATTCCGCATTAACTCGTGAACGGGTGCTGTTTGAATTTGTTTGCTGTTTGAATGTTTGCTGCTTGATTAAAATACTTTTTTTTTTCTAAAAATGTTGGATTGTAATAATTTTGTACAAGTATTTGTGTTTGTGGTAAAACGTCTTAGTATCACAAATTTGTATATGTCAGTCTGAGTATCAGTGCATTATGAACTAATGTGTCTGTAGGTAAATAAATAGTAATGGTTACGAAGGCTTTATATTTTTTGTACTTGCATGTCAATACAGTTGCATGTTGCATTTCTTCAATATACATTTTTATACAATTTTTTTTATTGCAAAATATAATTCTTAATAAAAATTTATTGTTTTATTTTGAACCTTTCACAGTTAGAAAAAACCATTAGTCTTGCTTTTCACATTACAAATTTCACGCTTCGAGAGAAACGCAAAGTTGAGTTCTCTTGCCAGCTCATGCCTCCAAATGAACCCGCAAGTGAAAATGATTCGCTTGCGAGCCAAGCACTCATTGAAAGCCGTGGCTGGAAAAACGACCCTAAATAATATTGCTGCCCATTTACATTCTCAGACAAAAATAGTCCAGAAACTATCAAAATAAGAGTGAATAGGTACCTTGTTGATAGGCGTGTAACCTCTTTATCTCCATTGTCACTGACCATTAGGTAAGATGGAAATCAAACGCCTACACCATTTATTAAGATCTATAAGACTTAGAGGAACACTGGAGGTAGTTGCAGAATGTCGGTGAATATGGCAAACAGGAGATAGCCTGGTCAAGCCTAAAAATAGGGGTTAAGGTGACATTGATTCGTATTTAGATTAAAACTGGTACGGACGGTCAGAATACCATTATAAATTAAATGCCAATAGTCCCCATTTTTAGCCATACGTTAGCCTTATCTTAAAAAAGCTTCGATAAAATTTGTAGATCATAGAATTACCTCAGCATTTTTCTTGGTAAGAGTCGCTCTATAGAGACACGAAATATGCGTTTAAAGTCAAAAATATATTTATTTCATAGGGATATATTATAAACTTAAAATTGTCACCATACTTTTTAAAACTACCACCAGTTGAAGTGAAGACCTTCGTCAAGAAGAACTGGCAAGAAACTTCACGGAAGCAATTTTTTAAAATTATATTTACAAGTTTGTGTTTGAAACTAGGATTACAAATTCATTTTTTACATGTGACCGTCAATTCGGCAAGGTTTCTACACCAAATATTCTCTAAACAACGGACCCCCGTCTGCCGCAGCCGTTCACGAGTATAACGCGAATGCAGACATCGCCCTTCCCAACCTTGATAGAGGGATTTGAGCGACCCGTCTCCCGGACGCTACCGCAGATAGGAGTGAAAATGACGCCTTGGACAAATACTTACGCGTTCTAAAATTTCACTAGCTTAGTTTAAATATGTATATACTAGCTGACTTGACGGACTTCGTAGCTACAGCAGCACGGTCTACAGGGTCCAATTAAGTTTTCAAACCATCTAGGAACCCATTAAAATATGCACACAAAATTTCATCCAAACACACGTTTATAATAATTGTATGTATATATTAAGATAGGTACTACACTATGTAAGCGAAAGCTCGCGAACAAATCAGGTGTTTTTTGTAGTATACAATAAGTAGGATTGTGTGAAGTTTTTAACGTTCTTTCTAACAGTAATGCAGGATATATTAATAAAATTAACTTTATTATCTACTTAACAATTCTAGAGAATACCATGATATTATTCAACTAACCTACAATTACGTTTTATTGAAATAAAATTCTATTTTAATCACTTGTATTTCTTGTTGTTATATTTATTTAGACATTATTGAGACAAAATTGTTCTATATAGCTGTCACACAATATGATAATAACGATGATAGAAACGGTTTATTATCTTGATTTGAAAAAAAAAACAATAGATACCTATATTATTAAAACAATATTATCGACAAAGTAACAATTAATTTAAAGTAATAATAATAAAATAAGATAAAATTACAATAATATTTATCACTTTGAATAAGAAATTCATTGATTGAAAAGTATTTGCAATCAATGCGTTTTTGTGTTAACGGTACATATAGACAATTATGTTGAGCCGACGGCATTCGCACGCGACAGCCATTACGCGTTGTTTTTTCTTAGTTTAGATAAATAAGTTTTTATTGTGTAAACAGATGGATATGAAGTGAACTTATTAGTGTTTTGACTACATAGATATACAAAGTATAATAATGAAGTGTTGTTTTTGTGAATATTTACGTAAATTTGATATAATGTGCTAAAGTTTCAAGGTTATGTGAAAGAAAGTCATAAAATATGATAAAATAATGCATATTTATGTAACAAGGTCAGTTTGATTTGTTTATTCATTGTTATAATTAGATAGATAAACTCATAACGAATCCAAAAAGGTATCCTATAAACCGTATATACATCTTATTGTTGTCAAATTTTCCGTTTTTCTAAAGGCCCTCCAACAAAAAAATATTGTTAAAAAAACCTGACGCATTCAGGGCATTTTAGGCTTTTGCGAGTCGTCGCGGGAGGGGTTAATAACTTTCTTCGATCGTTTTGGATCTTAATCCAAATCCCTGTATTTATGTATTTGACCTGTGTATTTTTGTCTTTAAAGATATTGGAACAATTGAAAAAGTTCATCAAACCTATCACATTAATACTCGTCATAAAAGGAGACTATATAATATGCCTACTGCAAGAATTAATATGCTGTCAAATAACCCACATCATACGGCTGTAAAAATATTCAATAAATTACCTCGAAATATAAAACAAGAAAATAAACTATCAATATTTACCACAAATTAAATAAAAATAGCCTTATTGAAAATTGTTTCTACTCAGTAAATGAATTTTTAAGTAAACCAATTAAAATATAGTCTTAAAGTAAGTACTTATATTTAATCAAAGTTAACAAATTTATAAATATAATAAAAAGAATTATGCAGTGATACGGTAGATCTAAATAAAGTAATAAATAATATTGAAATAAGGCAGGTCGAACATTAATATCAAATCTGCAATTAAACTAAATTAAATATATGCAATAGAATGTCACCTTTATGTTCAGAAACTAATCGAATATTTCATTCTATATTATTTGTAATGCCCTCTAACATTTGCAATACGCAATGCATGGGTGTTTAAGTTGTAGGTTCTATACTGTTACAATAAGATCTCTGCAAAACAATATGCAAATAAATAAATAAATATCTTAAGTCTTATTTAATACCCTTACTAAGCGTTACTTTATTATTTTGGGAAGTCGAATAAACAGTTTTAATTGCGCAGTTTGGGATCATATCCTTATTGATTTGTTTGTATTTCAGTTAAATCAACATAATTAATGAGACAAACAACTTTAACTTATCCAAATGATTTCCTTCATATAATCAGGAGACAACTAGACAAGTAAGTGTCTCATAGTTAACTAGACAGGTCCTTACAAGCATTAAGCTACGAGAGTTTGACCGAGAACTGGTTAAGAGGGGGGGGGGGGCAGAGAGCAACGTCATTGACCTTACCCCTCCCGCTAACTGCACCCCGCTAAATTTCATTGTACTGCACTGCGATCAAAGACGAATAGCGGCCGCGTTTTTGCATAGTTCCGATTTTCCGTGAACAATAACCGCTGCGTTCTGTGTTTGCTGACAAAGTAACATGAGTCACGAATCTGTTGGAAGTGCCTATGATTTTTTTTTTTGCTTGTTTAGTTTATTTGATAACCGGAATTGTTTTCAAACTTTTGTTTGTCAAAAAAGTCCTGGACTGAACTACTTACAAGGCGAATTTTTGATAGATTGAACTTTTATTGTGGAAGGCATTGTCATATTATGAGTTATACTAAATTAGTTTGTAACCATTCAGACATCACAGAAGCGACGCGCGTAAAATAGCGCAAAATAACTGAGGTAATAGGAACCTTATTAGATGTATAATTGCGAGTTCTATTCTAGCGAGTATAATATCTGTCCTGTTTTCATCATACGTAAAGTAATAAGTTTATACTTCAGCAACAAATTCCTGAGTGAAACCGCGCAGAAAATTTTAGTTCAAACAAACTCTAAGTATGTAGTTAATTAGGTTTTCCACATGTAATAAATTTATTCATTATATATCAATAACAATCTTTTGTTTTCTAATGTTAAATTGTAGAAAAATATGCAATTTCAAATGTGGAAATGATACGCCACGCAATCACGTGTCAATCACTCAAATAAGTGTCAATTTTTATACTTACATAGATCTAGGTATGTCTCATAAACGAGAGGACGTTAGCGGGCTGTTTGCATCTGCAACAATAGGAAATATATAAAACTAGCAGTTATAAATGTGGCAGCAGTTTCAAACTATGTAAAATTCCATTTATGTTATAATTGCATTTATTATATAAATGTGGACATAAGACAACTAAAAGTTTATTTGCATATTCGTTCATCTTGGAACATCCACACTTGTATCTACATCAAAAAATTATGTGATGAAATAACGTGTTCGTAACACATGTGATTATCCCTTTTTTTTTTTTTTGGTTCCCCTCCACGGGAAGGGCAGGAGGACATAAAAAATGCTCTGACGCATACTCCGCGCGCGCGATCGGAGTTATGTGGGACTCGTCCCGACGCCTACCAGAACCATACCCACTAAAAAACCCCCTGTCGGCTCGTGCATTTTTGCCACTCAGCCTTCATCTGAGCGACGGCCAATCGGAGAAAGAAGCCGCGCCAGCGGGGCCCTTAAGGGGTCACCCGCTGAGATTCACATAGCACTGAAGGTGCTCAAAAATGAAAAGTAAAAATAAAAACATTAAAAATGAAAAATAAAATTGCATTAATTCGGATTTACGTTAGAGTTAGAATTTACGTTAGAATTAGGATTTGCGGCCTGAAGGGCCTCGAGAGCTAAAGTTAACTGCGTAGGTTCGCCCGTGTGCGCGTTTCTCGGCCTAGCGACTTTGAATTTCGAATCTAACACAGGAGCAGTATATGAGACTGAATCTCGAACAAGATGATTGGGATGGGATTCGGCGCGTTTGAAGAACGATTCTGAGAGTGTTTTGAGGTGCTGTTGCACTGTAGGTAGTTCAAGATCTCTGTGCAGGTCTGATCTAAGGTGACGCCTAAGTATTTAATACTGCGCTTCCAGGGGATGGGAATACCTAACATTCGAATGTGGGGATCGTTGCGGCGATTACGACGTTTGTGGTCGAATAGAATGGCAGAACTCTTTTCTGGGTTGACATCGATACGCCATTTTTGAAACCAAACACCGAGGGCGTTTACGGCCTTTTGGAGTCTGGTGATGTTATACGGGATCCTTTGACCTTTAGTGTAAAGGGCGGTATCGTCTGCAAAGAGGGCGAGTTCGACGCCTTTCGGCGGGATGGGCATGTCATTAGTGTACACGGTGTACAGCAGAGGGGCGAGGACTGAGCCTTGCGGGACTCCAGCCTTTATGGGACGAGGCGCGGAGAGCGTGCCTTCATGTTTGAATCGAAACGTACGGTCTTTAAGAAACGACGCGATTAATCTGACTAGGCGAGCCGGTAAGCCTATTTTATAGAGTTTAAAAACGAGACCGCTGTGCCAGACTTTGTCGAATGCCTTGGCTACGTCAAAGAGAACCGCGATTGATTTTTTACGATGCGGATAGAATCCTTCGAGAATGTACTCGACGATTCGATGGACTTGCTGAGGGCAGGAGTGCTTAGCGCGAAAGCCGAACTGGTGGGGAATAATGAGAGGGTCGCCATCCGTTGGAAACAGATGGTTCCGCATTCGAGAGAGTATGACTCTTTCGAGAAGTTTAGACATTGCCTTGAGGAGGCTGATGGGTCTGTGATTGGCCGGGATGTTCAGAGGTTTACCCGGCTTGGGAATGCCTATGACTGTCGCTTCTTTCCAGGCTTTTAGAAAGTAGCTATGGTCGAAGCAGGCATTGAAGATGATAGCTAACAAGGTAAGCACCTGCTGTGGCAGGTGCTTAAGTGCGTGGTTGGAAATTCCATCCGCACCCGGAGCCTTTTTGGACTTTTGCTTTCTAATGAGAAGCAAGATTTCATCATTAGAGACTGTGACGGGGTCGTCGGTGATAGGGAGAGATTCTTTGCGGAGAACTTCGTCCTCCACCGCCTGGATGTGGGAGGGATCCGCGGGTTGCGTGCTGGGCGAACATTGTGCCGCTATGCTGTCGGCGAAGCGTTCGGCTTTCTCTTCGACTTCGAAGGCAATGGTGCCGTCGGGACGAGTGAGAGGAGGAACGTGAGAGGCGGTGTCTACGCGTAAAGCTCGGGCCATTCGATAATACACTTGGTGGGACGGGGAGATATTCTCCATCAGATCGTTAAACTGAGTGTCACGGAGTTCCGCGAGGCGAGACCTAACTTTACGTTGAAGCTGATTCGCAGCTGTTCTATATGCGGGCGTGGGATATTTCTTGGCTCTCCGGAGAGCCGCGTTCTTAGCTTTAATGAGATTGCTAACGGCTAAGGGAAGCGCGGGTATGCCTTGCTTAGCAATGATTACGTTGTCGCTGATGGCTGAGTTGATAGCATCAGTGAGAGTATCGACTACTGAATCTATTTTAATCGGGCTGTCTAATTGGTCGGGCGAAATCGCGAGCGGAGAGTTCGGTGCCTCTAAAGCTGAAACTAACGTATTTTTAAAGCCTTTCCAGTTGGTAAAGGTCTTAGGAGATGTGACGTTATCGTTAGGCGCGCCTAGCACGAGGGAGACGGGGCGATGGTCGGAGCCTAGGTCATCGAGCGGTTCGATGGACCTGAGATCAAGATTGATTCGCTTGATAATTGCAAAGTCGAGGATGTCAGGAGAATAGGTCGGGTTGTTGGGATAGTGAGTGGGAGTGATGGGGGATATGACGTCTAAGTCAAGGGAGTTAGTGATGTCGAGGAGAGCGATACCGCTGGTGTTGGTCGATAGGCACGTCCAGTCAGTATGTTTGGAGTTAAAGTCTCCGAACATAATGACTGAATGGCCGAGGGCGAGAATGGCCTCAAAGTCGCTGCGGATTGGTCTGGTACCACTAGGTATGTAGATTGAAGCTATGATGATGGTCGGATGACCAGTCATAGCCAATCTACACACAGTGGCCTCCATGTTGAGGAGAGGAGGGGTAGGGAGAGGACAGCAATGGAAGCCTCTTTTGTAATATATAGCGGTGCCGCCGTAACCGTCGGAGTTGTGCCTATCGTTGCGAGTAAGCCATGTCTCCTGGAGAAGGAATAAGTCAGGTTCTTTGTTCTGAAGGAACAGTTTAATCTCGGGAAGGTTAGTGCTAAGGCTACGAGCGTTAAAAGATACTAGGGATAAGCCCTTGGGTTTAATACGACTGGACGTGGGATTCGCGGGTCTAGACATTATAATTTACTTATTTACGAATTTATACAAAAATAAAAGAATTTACAACGAACTTAGGAGCGAGTGATGCTCGGCTAACGCGAATAAACGCTCTTGAGGAGAGCAGGCTGCTCGCAGTTTGCGTGCGAGTACGGAAATTTCGTTAATATCGACGTTTTGAATAACGTCGAACACGGTCTTCATATCCTCAGCCAACAACGACTGAGGTACGGATAACGGAGCGGGACGCGGCCCTACGGAAGCTACGGAAGCTGGGATGGGTCGGGAAGGTGCAGGCGGAACGGCCGGACGCCGCCTCCAAGACAGAGCCTGAGTAGGCGTCGGCTGAAGGGGCTTTGCTTCCGGGGGACCCCGGTTGCGCAGCGGCGGGAAGTTAGCGGAGGTGAGCGGTGGCGCCGGTTTAGGCGCGACCCTCTTGACGGTGGAGCGCGGAGCGCGCGGGCAACCACTGTAGTTTGCTGTGTGGCCGGACTGGCCGCACAGCACACAGGCAGGGGGGGAAGTGGATTCGGGAGTGCGAGTGCACTCCTTAGTGATGTGGGGATCTAGGCACTTTACGCACCTGGGGGGAGCTGAACAGTTAGCCGCTGCGTGGCCATATAGCTGGCAGCGGTGGCACTGCCCAGGGTGACCGCGGGGGTTGGGACGCTCGACGGAGATGTTCGAGAGTCCGCAAATTGTGCGAGCCTCTCTGAAAATCTCCTTCGAGTTTGGAGTGTTGTAAGGATTACCAGAGCTAAGGGAAAACGCCTACCGCGGTTGGAGTGCATCTTGTGCACTGCTATGGCTGGGAAACCCTGAGACTTAAGGTCCTCGAGGATTTCTTCGTTCTCGAGCTCGAACGGGACGCCCCGTAGTACTGCGCGGATCTTACGCTCCTCCGGGAGGGCGTAGGTGTGATAAGCTATTTGTTTTAAAGAAAGTAACCGAGTGAACGCGCGGAAGTCGTCGACGGTCGCGACCTGGATTTTAATTGTGTCGCCTGCATTGGTTGCTTTTAAGTAATTAATTTTGTGCTCTTTGCACAAGTTAGAAACCGCGGTCCAGCGCGCTTTTTCACGCAGGAAGACGGGCGGAGGGAGCTGAGGTTTCGGCGGGACGGGAGCGCAGCGCTTCGCTGGCTTCGATGGGACCGACGGAGGCGCGGTTACTTCGAGCGATTTTAACGGCGCGGGGGCTGGTGTTGATGACACCGGGGAGGGCTCGGGTATTGATGATACCGAAGCTTTCTTCGAGCGCTTCTTGGAGCGCTTGGCGACAAGTTGAAACGCGGGCTCAGGAGAGCCGGTTAAGGTGACGGCATCTGACGACGTATCAGACGCGGGTTCGGAGTCGCTCCCGGGAGCGGTACGCTTGCGACGCGACGCGTGAGAGGATGCGACCGATTCGCAGTCCATCTCGGACGAGGCGGGAGACGAGGAAGAGCTGTAGACCTGGGGGGTCTCGACGTTGGAGGCCTGAGGGGCCGGGGTTGAGGCCTGAGGGGCCGGGGACGCGATAGATGCCTGTAAGGCCTGCGTTATTACGTCATCTGATAAGTTGGCGCCGGACGCAACGAGCGCCTGGGCGAACGACCTAAGAATGTTTACAAGGTCCATTGGAGGGCTTGGGATAATATGTAATATATAAATATATAATGTATACCTAGGTTCCCTAGCAAACCTAGCACCTATTTATATAACAAATGCCTAGAGTTCCTAAATAAAAACCTAGCGAAACCTAGCGGCAAACCTCCCTACCAGCGGTAGGGGGGCTGGAGAGAATAACTTAAAACTAACCGTAGTACGCCGAAGGCCGCTACCTAGAAACCTAAAAAAGGGTACGCAGGTAAAGAGTTGACCGCGTTAGGGTCAACCTTTACCGACAGAAAGGACAAATACACACACGAAAAACACACAGATATGATAAAAATAAATATGAAATAGGAGAAAAATAAATAAAATAGAGAAGAGAAATAAAAAATAAAAATAAAAGGACTGGTTCAGTACAAATTCGTTGTCACCGTTAAGTATCCTTTGCACTGAAACCAGACTACTTACGCTGGGCACAACACTGCACTCAGCACAAGCACAACACAACTTAGCACAGCACTTTGAAGACTAAGGGGCTTAGTCGCAAAGAAAAATCGCACTTCGATAGCACTCAGACGGAGTAGAAAAACCTTGAAAACCGTAGCACGGAACCAACACGCTAAACTGTGACGTCAGTAGACTGAGCGCCACGGAATATCGGGAAGGGACCGATCAACGGAGAACGGGGTCTTGCACGTCCGCACCGCGTGGCGATCGGAGCGAGAATGTGATTATCCCTTCCAGTATTATTATTTCGACCTTGGATTACTACTGCCTAGCCTACTATCACGGGGCCGAAACTGAAACAATGGAGAGTTTCCGCCCTGAGAGACATTTATGAGACTGTCCTTAATATTACTCTTCTAATAAGGTTTTTTCCGAACTGGTGGTAGAATCATGTTTTATTTGACGTCAATAAGAACAAGTAATTGTCAATGTTGAGAAATAAATAATTGAATTTGAATTTTGAATTTAATATAAGTCACTGCTTTAAAGACAGTATTAAGTAAGGAATATACTGGTCGTAAGTTCTTCAGGTATGTACGTGTATATTCACTCCTGCGTCACTCTTCTACAATGTTGCGCCAATTGTTATTCTATTCATATTTGATTATTACTAGTAAACAAATCTAATCAAACTTTCGTGAAAATACAATTTTACTATATCTAATATTTGGTAACAATACGAGGTACAATATTACGATTTATTACCATATCATGTACGTAGTACAATAAATCCTGTTAGCTACCACCAATAGAAGCTAAGTTTAAAGGTGGAATAAGCGCAATGAGCAAGCGCACAACAAATCAAGATGGCGGCGCGCCGCCGAGCGGTGAAAGTGGCCGCGCGACCTGCTCCAAGTGCGCGCGCGATCAGAGTCTGTACCGTACGCGTACTCGATGCGGTACGCGGCTCCGCATGTAACTGATACCTATACTTGAGAATATTTTTCAAATTTATAAGTTTTTTACTGAACCTGATAGTGAACATTAGGTAAGCTAATCTGAGGAAAACGAAGATCCTATGAGGTTTGAATACATACATATAATGTTAAATTGCCAAATGAAAGGGCAGACAGCGAACTAAAGGAACATAACATCAATAGTACTTAAATAAAATATATGCCCATGACTCATTCATTACAACCATATGGTCTTCACCAAACATAATATGTCGATTACAACCCAGAAACTATATATAATAAATGAATAATTAGTTACAGTAACAGTAAACACGGAAAAAAATTAATTTTTGTTAGGACAAAAAAGCATCTAATAAGATACAAACTTTGAAATAATACCTTGTAAGTGAATTTGTACCTGCAAAAGTATGCCAATATCAAAACAAATCTCACGCCAGTAGAGTAGTTTACTACTATTGCACTCCTACCTATTGGATAATTCGCTGGAACACGACAACTGCTTGTAATTATGGGTTTAAGGTTTAGGTTGTTTTATGGACTTATTAATGACATTTGTCTGAGCAATTGCGTCGTGAGATTAACATTCTCATTCAATTCAGGAGTGGATCCAAAGAGTGAAAGGGGTCATGCCCCTGAGGTGTCTAAATAATATATATATATATATATATATATTTTTTTTTTTTACTTTACTTTATTATACTATCTAAGAAACTTCGAATTTAAACGTTTATAATTCTGATAAAGCAAAGGGCGATCCAATCTAAATCAATGATTGTTTAAGTACTTATATCTAATTAAGAAAAACATAGTTTATTTTGTAGGCAGTATTCGAACAAGCGACTCTCGATAACCATTCTAATTTTCCAACCACTAAGTTACCGGGAACGCATTCCACTTTAGGTTATTAGGCTAATGTTGTAACGGCTCAGAGTCAAGCATGTATGTATGTGTATCGAAATCATTTTTACAGTGCCACCGACTTCCTTCAGGGGGTTCAGCCACGTTGCAATCTATGATCGCTAACGCCATAGAAAACGTGTAACTTATATGGAGCATATCACGTGATGCTCCATACAGTTTACGCTATTTCGATAGCGCTAGCGATTGCGGATTTCAACTTGGCTAACCTCCGCTAGCAAAAACTGGACGTACAAGATTTATTACGTGACCGGCCGCACTTTCGCGACGTCAAAGGGTTACTGAAGGCATTTCTAATATTTTATTTTACTTTTCAAATATGTTGGTATAGTAAAATTTCGCCTCAATTTATATGTCGATTCAAAATAAAAATATTATTTTTTATGGCAACATAGTTTTTACAAAAAACACAAAAATTTATATGGAAATCGAGTACCTATGTAGCTTTTGAACGTAAAGCTCTAATTGTCAAGTCAGCATTATTGGACAACAATTTAGATAAACATTAATAAATTTATAGATTAAAAAAACCACCTGAGACCTATGAAGATCAATAATCAAGATAAAATATTAATGACACGTTGCCGATTCAAGACACAACTTCGAATAACCACAAGTTTGCTTACTTATTGAACTTGGACCTTGAAAGCGTTCGATTGAAATAGCAATACAAATATCTAGAATCAAAAGTTAGTTAAAATGGCGCGGCCGCCGCCATTTTGGAATCAGGGCCAAATTACCCACAATAGTTCGTCTATAAATAACCGACAAAATGTTTTAGACAATACTACATATATTTTTCGCGTAGTTTGTCGAAGTTACCTTAATTTTTCCTTTTGAGCTTTATTTCACTTCTATCTGTATATTAATCACGATATTAGAAAGCTTTCTGTATTATTGTATTTTGATGTATAATTATATATTTTTTAATAATGTCTTACTTCAAAAAAATACTTTTTTGCTTAGTCCATTAAGTTATATTTTTTAATTACACTTTAATTGTCAGATAATAGTGATTATACAATATTTATATTGTTGCTTCCATACGACACATAAAATACACATAAAAAGTAAGCGAATAATTTTATCATGCAATAAAACGTATGCAACGCCAATATTTCATGGTGTAATTCAGTACAAAATCTGGAACTGACTTAAACATTGCACCTTCTACCTAGGTACTGCATGCATAAGGCGATTTTGCTTAATGCAAAATTATTCATTATTTACCTTTGTAGCTAAAACAAAACTTTTCTGTCAGTTTGTTTATAAGTTCTCGAATTCAATCCTAAAGCCGGCTCTAAACTCGCGTGTGAAGTCGCGTCGTGAATTCACGCCGTGAATATACGCCGCGATCCACGCGTGAATTGTGTCCCGCCACTCTCGCATTCTTTCACTCAAACTTCACAGTCTTGTTCACGATATCTTGTACGCTACTGCGGAAAACTGCGAGTGTAGATGCGTTCACGTCGCGTTCTCGTCCACGCGTCGCAAACCCTTTGTCGCGGAACAAAAAACCGACACTGATCGGGGAACGCCGCAAAGCGCGAATGCGAAGCGTGAACATCTACACTCGTGTTTCGCGTATTTCGCAGCCGTTCGCACCGTGTGTGTCGAGCCGGCTTAAAGTTTAACGTAGACGATAACCTATGGACTGCGACTCACGCGTAGATAAGCGCATTCACCGACACAATGCGGGTCAATAACCTTCCGATATCAGCTGACGGCAGCGAAACGCCCCAGATATACGAACCTAGGTAGGCCAGTGTAATAAATATTCGTAGTTAAAAAGACAATCATTTATGATTTTTTTGTGTATTTGACAAGCGAATAAATTTAGAAATACCTATCCAATACGAAATTATTTGATTAATATCATTATAATAAATATCCAGACAAACACACCAACTGCGTGGCCCCAAAGTACCTAAGCATAGCTTGTGTTGTGATGACCATGCAAAGAACGGGGAGGGGGGCAGAATAAACGTACATATATAAATATAAACAACCATGACCCGAGAATAAACATCTGTGTTCATCGCACAAATGAATGGAATCAGGACTCGAACCTGGGAGGGCCGGCGTATAAGGCAGGGCTAATAGGAATACTAGAATTTTTTGAGTATCTACATCTTTCTTTACCAACTATTCGACGGTATTGATTCGTGCTAGTATTCAACACTAATAGTCGGTTTTTCTTCGTAAAGAGTTTGTAAATTATCGCCAACATCGAAACATATTTCAAGCTTGTCAGCTTAATAATATTAAAATGATATAAGCGAGCTTCTCAAGTGGATAATATATTAGAATGACGCAAAATGTTGGAAGAGACATTTAAAACAAGATTCACATACTCGTAAATGTGCATGAATCAATGATAACTTCCGAATGCTCGGTGTTATTTCGGGTATGTGACCTATTTTAAACAGAAAATTCTTTGTATTCATTCGCCTCGGGGCGATAAATCAGGCAGACGTGGCTTGCTGTTCGAATTAAATTAGTATTTCAGTGTAAGAGCGGCCAGCGATCGCCATCAATCACGTAAACAACGCTCAATTTATCATACAGGTTGAGTGATTTGATTCTATTTAGATATGGCTTGAGGGTCGTCCTTCATAGCTGGCATTGGCGGCTCGCAGTTAGCAGGTAGCTCGACTCGACCTAGTTAGCCGTGTGACCCGCTAAATATAGCCGCCGACCTGCGAGAACACACCGAACAGAACGTCGTGTGCGAGTTGCGACCGCTGCCGCGCCGCCTAACTTGCTTCCGTCGGGCACGTACGTAATGAAAATCATATTATCCTATCAATACATTGTTAGTCTGCGATGTTTTGTTAATGCGAAAAGATTTAAACCATTTACAATCACTTATTTTCCCGCAAACGATGTTTAAAAGAAGAAAACACAACCCTACATCGGGAGAGCGCGCGTTCGATGTCGAAATCCTCAAGTGGAGATTCGAGAGGACGACAATTTGAAAACCAGTCTGCGGGGCCTTGGGGCACTTGGCCACTTGCCACACCCATACTCACTCTGGACTGCAGAATAATCTTACTCCCGATTAATTTACGTACTGTCTATAATAATAACAGCCTTAGTTCAGTCCGATATATGAACATTGCGATAGCACGAACTCATTTTCTAGTTTAATCATTATGTATATATATCATTTAATCAATTTCGGACGTGATGTTCGTGTTTTCAGAGCACACCAAGGCCGAAGTTTCAACACTTGATGTCTAGGAACAATAAAGCTGAGCATTGCCACTTCCGCGTACGTAACCTCCTTTATCAAGCCACTGGCATTGAATTGCGTTAACTTCCATATTTCCTCGTTTTCTAAATTGGATATGACAAAAGTAATGATACGTAGGTACCTGATAGGTTCTATTTCTGGTACTATTTAATGATGTAAGATACTCAGCAAAAAATGTAAGAGCGCGGCAGACACGAGCGACTGAGCGCAACGTCGACTAACGGTACCGGAGAGCTGCTTGACGTACGTTCAGCATTCTCCGCCCGACGGCAACTAATCTAATTAGGTATTTCACTCTGGGTAGCTAGATACCTCGATATAACTACAACCAGCTTGCACTTGCCTCACTAGTGCAACACACTGCCTGCATGCGTGGACAACTCGACATTTACCTCGCAAAAATCCGAGGACAACGCCAACTGAAGCAACACTACCACGTAGAGACAGTGTCCGAGTTCAGTTAGTTCACATCCGTAACAATATTTTCACTTTATTTGCACAGTCCTTGAGAAAATCCTTTGAATTGCACTTTCTTTACGGACAGCAAACGCTGGTAGAGCACGAATTTAAAGACGGATAAATAAAGACTGCGATGTGACGCAACATTACCCGGGCAGTATCTGTAGCAGACTGGCGCGGCGTGGCGGCGGCGGGCGGGAGAGGCCGAGCCGAGCGGTCGACGTACGGCACCGAAACGTGCCGAGGGCAAGCGAGAAGAATGAATGCGTTTTCATTCGCTCTACATAAGTGGAAAACAAAGATCTAGAGCTACAAGATTGTTTAAAAACACAAGTATTATAAATAATATTACAGCCCAAGAGCCCGCGACGTTCAGACCTTCGTTATGTTGAAAAAGTATGTTAAATGTTTGTTTGTGTCCAGCTTTTCCGCAGTTGTCAGTTCCTATAGTTTTTACACCTTGTCAGACACATTGAAAATCTGCTGAAAAGTACTCTAAACACTGAAGATAAACACAGATTTATTCTTTTAAAGACTTCATTCAACTTTTGTTTGTGAGTTGTACCTACCATGAACAATTTTAAATATGCACCACAACTCATATTAAGAGTGTAAAAAAGTGCTGTTAAACCTAAAACTGGTGAAAGAGTGGCTTATTCTAAACAACTCTCCAACTAGCCACCAAAATGCATAACAATACAAAATAATGAGAGGTTTTAATTGTGTCAAAAAATAGTACCAACGATCACAATAGATGGTTCTACCTGAAACCAAAATGTTAATGTCATTGTCATTGTCACTCCTGCTAGTAATTTAAAAAAACTAAGGATTCAGTGAGTGACAGTTGTCATTGACATATTAGTTTACTACAGGTACAGGTTCAGTTCAGCTCCCACTGTCGAAATTAATTCGCAACTTCCTTTTTTTACTGAAAACTTCTCATTAAAATTATAAAAATGCGTGCAATGAGAACAGCCCACTCCGCATTATGTTTTAGCTGAAGGCGAGTTTCTATTATATTGGAACTGTTTTACAAATGAGGAAACATCTTTTGATAGTTCCCCAAGTATCATATATAAATATTGTTTTTATTCTGTAACGTAAGTATAATTACAATTTTAAGGGTGTCTGACAAGGGGTGGGAATCGTAATAACGTGTCTGACAATGGACACCGTTATATCTTATGTTATTCCAAATAAAATACGTATAAACGGATTTATACTTTAACGAAACTTAAGTGCAATTTTATACATCTTTGCTACTTATCCAAACTTCGTACTCGGCGGGAATGGTTCTTACCTGTATTTGGGACATCACAGAGAAACTTTCAGCTTTTATAACATGACGAAGGTCCGATCGTCGCGGGCTTTTGGTCTATTATAGAGCGACTACGATAAAGATTGGTAGATATATAATAAAGCTGTAGAGTAAAATGCATGTAAAGGCTCCTTAAATTCGCACGTGGGAGCACCAAACGATAAGCTCGGCGCTACACAATGTTACAGGATAAAATGAGTTTCATTTATTAAAGTCAAGGCATACAACGCGTTTTTCGCAACAATATATTTCTCAATTATCGTATACCTCTGTTGGTAGCTATGAGACTGTTTTGTATAGGAAGCACTTTAAAGTTCCAGCAAAGTCTTCAACTCGTTTGGCAACCCGTTATAAAGCAATTTATACGGCAGCAAAAACTTTGAAATGTGGAAATTTCTTCGAGCGCAAACTTTTTATACGGTTCACCGCTACATGCGTTCCGCAGCATGACTTTCCATGAGGCTTGTCAGAGCGGGAGGGACTTACAAGATTACCAGAGAATTGTAGTGTGTTTCTTTCTAGCGTCAGCTTCCAGTAAGAAATGGAATACCGTGACTAGTGACTAAAGACGGACTCATGAAATGGATTTGACTTTCATCGACGTAGGTTCGCACAACTTTCTGCGGCAATTGTTTTGTTCTGCTATGAACACGTGGGAGTTGGTTCAAACTGTTTTTTGTTTTTGTGTATGAAATAAATTGGAATATTTTGTTGTCATAGAATTGAGTAGAAATGCTGCACGTAGGAAAAGTTTTAAAAATACTTACCTACTGCCAGCTTATAAGGTATTGAAAGATCAGATATTCACAGATTTGAAACACATTTTTAACTTTTAAATAGAATAGAATGATCCAAAACCAAGAATAATTTACAAATGCGATAAAGCCTAAGAAACTGTTTGGTTTTTACTACCAGTTATAAACAACTCGCCTTTCATCTAATTATCTGAATAAAAAACCTGCCTAAATAAATTCCAGTCAACAAAATTTTTACCGGCAATCAAACCCAAGAAGACCGAAGATGGGGCTTTCTAGAGCATCATGGTCACTAGTGCAAACCATACCGTATATCTAATCTAAAAATAATAATAATAAATAGTTTAAACACCTAGATAAATGAACATCGAACGAACCCGACCGAGATTCTCAAACACTGATACCTTTAATGATAACGCTTTTTATTTTGCAATGTAGATACAGATAAATAGCCACAGCGATATCAACACACGACCCAAGCGCTGTCATGCAGAGTGCAAAATAAACACGCAAAGCTGTACCTACTACAGTACATATTACGCATTTTGCTGTTAATCTGAAATTCGGAACACCTACAAATTCAAAATCAAATATTTATTTCTCAACATTGACAATTACTTGTTCTTGTTGACGTCAAATAAAACATGACTACCACCAGTTCGGAAAAACCGAAAGAAACTTCACGGGTATAATTTTTTCAAAATAAATTTATAGTGTCTCTTTATGTCTATACAAAATTGTTCTTATCTGCACCTGTTAGCTCGACAAGTCTCCCTCCCCCCATGTATACAAACGACGAACACCCTCAAACGACACCCGTTCACGAGTTAACGCGGGATCCAGCCATCTTTCACATCATCAGCCTTTATCATCTGTACTACAGTCTTATAGTATCGATGATAAAGGTAATAATGTGGTTCCTTCGAACAGATCTGATGATGGAACCAGCAGGAGAATAGTGTACAGCTTCAATGTCCTCTAGTATACTTTCGATTTAGACTCATTTGACTTGTTATTATGAGTCAAATACATTAGACATTGTGATGAGTGTCTGACGATGGTTAAATTTTTCTACTATTTTCATAGCCAGCTGACGAGCACGCGACATAGACTTCATTAGTACAACACATTCAGTGTTTTATTTACTTAACTGATGTGATTATTAAATCGACTAGTGATGCCTTCAGTTGGAATGCCTTTGTTCCAGTAATTCACTGCACGTTCCTTTAAACGGAACACAATCACGTAAACGCGATTATTGCGGCGGCCAAAATACGAAAGACTGAGTACCGCCGCAGACGAGATGTTAACAAAAGAAACTCTATTACCACGTAACAAAAGTGCGAATTTAACTTTTGTAGGTTAGGTTATTTATCCCGAGAATGGCTACCAAAAAATATTTTCACTGAAAAATTTATTTGGTGGGTTTAAAATTTTACGTTTTAATCATTGGCATTAATGGGTAATTAACGCACATTATTTTCCTTTTATTAAGACAGTGAACTTTTATTTATATTTTTTATATCAACTAGATAACGAGATAATATGATACCGTAGTTTCATTGGTATTATATTCTAAAAGCACATGCTACATACTGAAATGAATAATTTGAATTTATGAAGATAATGACAAATTGTAAAGGCAATATTCTGATGTAGTCATAGATATAAGTATGTTTATTTTTTTAATAAATAATATCAACAAGACGCTCACGGCACATGTCATGATTCGTGTAGATCTCATGAGTTAACTATTGTGAATCAGCGAAGGTACTTTAAATCGGAAGTGCTATTAAAAACAATGAATTTTTAAGTATGAATTATCGACCACGTGGCCTCTGATATAAATTTAAATGACATGTCAACCTATGCGATACGTCACGACAATATTATTTATTTCGGGCGCTTTACCGCGAATTCTTGATTCCGTGGGTTCTTTCTAAATAAAAATATTCATTCAGGAAAGTACATTTTTTTGGCCCAATTGTCAGAGTTAGCCAGTTAAAATGTCCCTTCATCAATGGTCATTTCTATAGGCGTTCATTAATATTTTAACCCGAGTTAGCTCATTTCAGGTTATATTGTTAGGTAACTTAGGACTGCGCAAGTCGGCAAGCTTATCCATTATTCATAATTCATATCCAATCAACAAACAAACAATTTTTTTTTCTTAATAATATGTTACTCACGAATAACAACATAGAAACCTGTCCTAAATTTGGCGTTCGCGTGCCTCCACCCACGTAGGACATTTCCAGTTACTTTCCAGTAGCGGTTTAATTCAACTGTATGACATTGTTGGTCCCCACAGCAACACATCATCACGTCACGAAGGACTCCTGACGAGAGAGGTCTGTATATTTACAATTATTCATTTCATCAACATATTATGACCCTAATCTAGTTTTATTTGTAATATATCGAGTGGCGAATATGCTTGAATTTTAAACTCGCTTGGGTAGTTGAATATCTGGAACTTCTAGTAAGTAATCTAGAAAATAACTTTGCAACAAATCTAGAAAAGACGAAATCAAGGCTAGACAAATAATGACAGTTGATTTAAGATCTAAACCAATACGCAAATGACTAGGTCTGCTTAGTTAATCGGAGGGTTCCGGTTCCGGCGAACTACTCTGGGGAAATTGAGGTCTATGGCCATTAGTTCAAATAGGCCAGTTGGGAATCAACTTTATCTCTGAAGGTTGCCACTCTATCTCCACACGAAAATAAAAAGATTACAAGTTTAAAATGTTAAAGACAAAGGTTGCTCCCGTGAGCCGAACAATTTCGCAGAATTGATCAGCAACATTTCATAATATTGTATACCTACGCTAATAAAAGTATACACAATTCAAAAAAAAGTAGTAGGTTGAGGTGTCCCGCAATATCATAGAAAATGAAAATGTTTAAAGAGTTCTGTAAAGTATCTTTTGAACCTATGATTCATTAAGAGTAGGTTTCGAATTTTGGACCCGACCTATTTTAACCGGGTTCGAGTCTTGGCCGGGGCATTCATTTGTTTAATTAACATAGACGTGTGTTCTCGGGTCATGACATGGTTGTTGATATAATTATATAATTACGTATCTATGTTTATTCTGGGTTCCCCCCCAGTTCACTGTACAGTCATCCATAACACAAGCTTTGCTAACTTTGGGGCCATACAGTTGTTTGTCTGGGGATTTATTAATTATGTAAGGATCTTGTGTCGTGACCGTCGTGGCGTGGTGTGCTCCTCGTGATCCTAGTGACCTCGTCAGTTCAAGACTTTCTTTACAATCTCCTTTTAAGAACAATACTTTGTAATGTAGAGCACTGCAAGTTAGAATATATCTATAACGTTAGTTGTTTTTAATATAAGTATCTGTAATTATATATTTATATTATTTTCCCCATATATATTATACCTTCAAATTTACAAATTTTCTTATTTTTTAAAATTTTTTACTAAAAACTTTGAGGGTATCAATGAAAGCTTAAAAATTAAACCCTGTAGTTTCTAAACTAACTTTACAGCAGGAAGTCATTCCCTTAATTAAAAACATCGCATGCGAATTTAGATAAATTCCGTTTACTGGCTTAATGCCCATATAGACGTATCGTATGAAGGTAGGAGTGGGTTAAGTTCCGGCTAATTGCCCTCAGCAGTAGGCCACAATGTCTGGTGACATTTAAAAGGTCAATATGGCTGTTCATAAACAGTGCATTTCGATAAATAAAATCTGTTTACTGAATACACTACTAGGCAAAACTACAGCATTCTAATCTTAATCTTAACTTTGGTTTCGTGCGGCACTTATCACTTAACTACAAGAAAAAAGAGGCAAAGTATTTCCGATTTTATCTGTGGAATTCATAATAAAGTATCACTGTCTTGTAACCTTCAGCTCAAATCATAGTTTTCTCTACCGCAGTCGATGGACGCGTAATAAACAGACAGCTGTCAAATGATCGCTGCGGTATGAAGGCGCACGCGACGCTAACCTCATTCTCTGCGGCTTTCACAACGCGGTGCCGTGCGTTGCGTTGCGTTGCGTCACTAGACATGCGATACGCGAACTTGTGCAGAGCGATGATAATATTACATAAATTATAATAAAGTTAATAACTTATTATGAGCGGTTTTGGTAAACTATGTCTTTGACAATGTTACTACTTATTGGCTTTTTCATTAACTTAAAATACCTTCTTACTTGTAAGTTTATTTTGCATGTCGTAATTCATTAATGTATTTCGAATAGTTTTACGCTAAGTTAGAAAGGACGTCCTTCCAGCAGTACTTCAACTAAACTTATTTACAATATAAACATCCATGAAGCATTATTAACATTACCTAAGTCTAGAAATAAGAACTAAGACTATATTATTTATTGCCCTACGTAATTGATGAATTTACCTAAGTTACGATTAATTTACTTGTCATGGTAAAATTATACTACCTTGGAAAACAAAACAAACAAATCACGTGCGCATGATTGTTATCGTAATAATCCTTTTGATAGTTCTTTCTTCCTTTGTCGAAAGATACACGACGGACGACAACCCGCAAGTCTTGCACAGCCTTTTCTACAGTTTGAAAGTTACGTACTTTAATTTTATAATTTATGAAACTTGTGCAATAATTGTAATCGTCTAACGTAAGTAAGAAATAAAAATTAGGATTTGAGAGTGTTTCTCAATAACTATTGTCATAAATTAAACTTTCATCGTGACTATGATATTATCATCGTTACTAACAATCCAGGATATTATTGAAAGTAAATACTTTACTGTTAACTCCTAAAAAAGAGCAATAAGTACCAGGTTTAAAAATCGATAGGCGACCGACATTACCAGCTCCAAGCACATTGACGCTTCGCAAGTAGGTTAACATGCATAGATTGCCGTTGGTGTTGCCCACATGTAATTACTAACCTATAAAATGAGCACTTCACAATCACATTTCCCTGCTTGTTTATCGATAAAAACTGCTATTTGTTGTATGACTTTTATTCTGTTGAATCATATTTGGGATTTGGAATGAAGCTGTGTATACTCGTAGTATACCAGAATAAGAAATTATATTAATATCTATATTTGACGGTCGAGTAGCTCAGTCGACCGAGTAGGTCCGTCCCTGCCTCATACGCTGCAGGGCTCAGGTTCGAGTCCCGGGGCATGCATTTGTGTGACTAACACAGATGTTTGTTCGCGGGTCATGATTGTTTGTATTTTAATATGTATGTTCGTTCTGGGTTTACCCCCTGTTCGCTGTAGGGTCATCCATAACACAAGCTTTTCTTACTTCGGGGCCCTATGGTTGGTGTGTTTGTCTTTGTTGCGTTTCTATTATTTCATTAATATTTGTAATGGCCGTTGTAGTTCCTTGTGGAGGACTGAAGCGAGGATTATTAGGTTACAAATAGGATTATTGTATCATCTTTCATGTTCGTTAGAACTAGTGCAATAGATGATAGAATGTTTGCCTTACGGCTGTTTTGTTCTAAGCGGCTTTATAATAAAAAATAGATTTGTTCCAACATGCAGGTACAAAGTCGCTTTTTCCCGCGGCTTAAGAAGATAATTCGCCTTTATGTTAGAAATTGCAACCTAATTAGTGAAGCAGTCTCAGACTCAGAAGGCAGCAACCACATTTTCACCCCCGCTTTTATGTTTATGAGAAAAGTCGTCTTTTTTGAATTAAGCATTTAATCAAAAGGATAACCTCCTCTTTTTGCAAGTGGGTTTAATATTTCTAAATAAAATATAATACTAGTTTTATAAGTTAGTTAAAGTATGGTGAACGTACACTTAACTATAATCCGCTATTGTTCTCTTACTTCATTATTGTCTATTATTATCTAATTATTGTGTTTATCGTTTACAAGCAAAATGTTTGTGGAGTGGGGATGAAAAAACGTGCATGTTACGGGTATAAAGAACATACCTGCAATCTATAAATTTTACAACATAAGTATTCGGTACAAGAGTTAATCATGACAGTTTAGTCAAAATGTCCGCAGCTGGACGACGGTTACTCTGAGAGTCAATTGCGATAAAACCTAAATAAAAAAATCTCCTGACTTCTTCGTGTACATACCTATTTAGGTAATAATAATTTTCTGTTTCACTTGATACATTTCAAGTTATAAAAACTGTAGGAAGTTATGTGAGTTATATGAAGTAGAGTGTAAAAATACCTTTATGGGAACGCAGGCCTCGTATATGTATAACAAGCCATACATTGTAGAACCATGACCATGTAGTTAAAGTGGACGCTTTTCTTTACTTCTACTCGTACTTCCATTAGACTAGACTTTTTTTTCGAAATCTACAGTTTATTTTTTATTGGCCTTTTAAATTTCACCGTTCTGTGTGGCCTATTGCTGAGGGCGCTTCGCCAGAACTGAAACGACCCCTTCATACGATACTCCTAAGGGCACCCGAGAGGGCACGGACCTCGGCTTAGGACGTCGCATATTGTAACTACCACTGGTTCAGATGGGCAGATCTTCTGTAGAGGGTTACATCTTCATCTACTGCCAAAGAACGAGCGAGAAACTCAGAGGGAATACGTACGACGCGTTATCCTGGCCCATAGCCATAAAAGAGAACATATCTAAAACAGTAGATTTAGCTGCAAAAAATAGGAACAGGATTAGAAACAGTGCTTCGTCTCAGTCAGCGAGACTACTCTAATACGGCAAAAACTCTAGAGAAAGGGAAACTGGATATTAGACTTGTAGGTGCAGTGATAAGATGGCCTCGTTCGATAACCAAGATAGTAGTGTCCGGTTTTAGGGCTACCCGATACTTGAATACCTGCCCCACCGCGCCGCCGGAGCGAATTACGATGTCGGTTTATAGCATGTTAATACAATCAAACCCAATGTGTCACTGGTGAACTTGGGGCCGAATAAAAAGAGACTTGAATTTGCAGCGATGTTTTAAAGCAAAACTATAACTAGGTACTTACTTTGTACTTTAGGTAAAACCCTAAGAAAGGCTTTTCTTGCGCATGTATTTACAAATACCTATGACCCCGCAGGTCTAACATGAAGCCCTAGACAAAGTACATTTGACAGCCAACTTCAGACAACTTCCTACAATCACGTGCCACGTGACTTGTAATCACCTTGCCGACTAGACGACTCCCAAACGTCACGCTATGTGTTTCGGATAAGGACATAATTATTGATGTCGGTAGTTTCTGCCAGTATTTATTTATCTGACTAAATAACGAAACATTGAGTATGTACAATCGAGGAAGTCGACGGATACTTAGGTTAAGGTGAGAATCGTTTGGATGTTTTTCGGTCTTTTGTGGGCGTTCTAAGGGCGTCTAAGGGGCGACACCACTTCAGGGGATTCGAATACGAATCTGAGCCTGCACCAACTTCCCCGAGTGTACTTCTTTCGCAGCGCTTGTTTAGTTTATTAGTGGTGAATGGTTGAAAGAGGAAATCGCATTCCGCCTCTTGGCCTACCCAACCTTTGCCCATGCCAAACCCTCCGATTTGTATAATCTGCAGGTAGTCCAGAATCTCTGCTGCCGCAGGGCCACGGACGCACCGTGGCACGTGCGTAATAGACCTGCACAGGAATCTCGACTTACCTACAGTACAACAACGTCTAAGGATGCTCTCGACCGGTTTCTTCAAGCGATCCGAAGAGCATCCCAACCTCCTCATTCGCGGGACATAACTTACACTGCTCCGTCCATGCCGTCAAGGTACAAAGTCCGTAGACCGAGAAATGCACTCTCGGATCCCCCCGATCAGCTCTCGACAAATCTAGACCACCTTAAGGCTGTCTAGGCCGAATCAACATCCAACCTGGCATTAGCACCTTAAGTGATAATTGATCTCAGCGGATGACCCGCTAGCGGGTCCCGCTTGCGCACCCCATCCCTAACAAGGTGTCGCTCCGATGAAGAACTGATTAGCATTCCCATTCAACAGCCAGCAAGGTGGTTTTTAGTGGGTACGTGCCACTCTGGTGAGTCCCACATCACCTGCGTTGTGTGGAATATCACCACAGTGCCTGCGGAGGTATGCATGACTCATCTTCCACCTCCCTTCCCGTGCAGGTGCTGCTTAAGCGGCTAAAAAAAACGTAAACTTATGCATTTCTTACACATAAATTACGCCGTAAGTTCATGTGTAAGAAATGCATAACATAAGTGGTATCCTGCAGTCGACTGAGATGACATTTTCATCCAGTGTAGTTTTACGATTTGGCTTGGGATTGTGCGGATGGACAGTTTTAAAATATAGGGCACTAACCTCAAAATAACATCGTAGTTCAGGTGAGACCAATGACCTACTAAAGCGGGTTTATTTTATGCACTGTAAACTCTACCATTCAACTCTTATAAAATATAATGGTATCTCTTTCAGAACCATTTTTAAATTATAATAATTATTTTCGCCATAAAACCTGAGCAATCACTGTTATGTAAAACACAATTGTTAAACAAGTGTTATATATAGGTACATATATACTTATGAAGAGCCAACGTTAAATTTATATCCAGGAGTTTTGTCCCATTCTCTACAGACTGTATGTACATTTTTGTTTGCCCAGTAGATATTTTACATGTATTTTATATTTAGGTCTTATAATCTAATATAATTTGAATGTGACCTTGCGGTTTTGTGTCTTTATCACAGAAAAACGCATCACGAGTTTATTGTTGTAAAAATAAATTGACATAATGACACAAGACAGTAATACATATACCTAAACGATACTGTTTGTTGGAATAATGTTATTTAAAATTTTTGTTTTACATGCAATTTGTGAGGAACCTCCTAGGCGTAAACGGAAATACACCAAAGTTCCCCACTTCAAGTCTGGTAGAAGTGCACATTGAGCAAAATACACACGTTTAAAACTTTCACGTATAAAACTTTTTCTAACCCTGGGTTCCTCCTATTTGCAGCATGGTCATTCAATACATAAGCTTTATCCTGTCTTATTAAATGATTTTGTTTGAATTTATTTATTATGCTTAGTTCAGCACAAGTATACTTACGTAAAATGCAAAGTAACCTGTACAACGAATTATTAAGTAATTATTCCAAGAAGCCATTAATAATCTGGCGTCTACCAACGTAGTTCAAGGTACCTAATCACGAATCACTTTTTACTGCTAAATGTTTTATTTGATTTATTTGTTTACTGCATACCTTTAATTGAGATAAGATTTTGTCTTATTAAGTAGGTATTTATCATACTCAAAATGTTTATTTACTCAAAATAGGTCAAAACATGTTTCTCACGAGATGCTTTAATCAAATAATTTTTACGTGAACAATATTTACGTACTATTAATTTATGAACCTCAAAACTTGTACTAAAGGTTCAAATAAATTGTTGGTTTACTTTTTTATTGCAGTATGCAGGTTTCAAGAGCACGAGACATTGTTATTCGGCGCGGGGCGGCGCGGCGCCTGACATTGGCCGGCGCGATGCAAGTAGGTCAAGAGAAATCGATACCTCCTTCGTCCCAGTTACATCATCAGGATGCAGGTGTGAGCCCTGCATTCCCGGTCCAATGCCAAGGACAGAGTTAAACTAAATTAAGAATAGTTTTATAACCGCTTAAGTAAATGATAATACAACTCAAGGTTGTTTGAGGACATAAGATCAATTTTGCCTGAGAGCCCAAAGTAAGGTAAGCTTATGTTATGAATGACTATAGAGAAAACTGTTGGGTGGAACAGGAATTGACCTCTGGAATTAGTGCCGATCAGAAAATAAAAACAAGGTAGGTAAGTACACAGTTTCATACAAATATGACACTTCAAACTGTCCACAATGGTTAAGAAGTTAGTCAAGAAATTACAGTTGGTACATAAAAAACTAAGTATGTTGCTGCAAAAACAACTCTATGAGCGTGATTTAAAATATAATTTAGAAAACCTATGACAAAAATGCAATATATTTATTTTTTTATTAATAACATGATTTTATGCAGATTTCTTGACTAAATTCATAAGTATTTTAATACTTATTTAATAACTAGTAATAACAAATACTTATTCGTCCCGAAAATATGATATTTCATGATTTTTTAGAGAACTAGACAAGTAATTTAGAAAATTTTATTTCTGACCCATATTGTAGCTCTATATTTTTGGTCCTAGCAGAATTCAATATCTAACATATAAAAAACTGCTTATCAAATATTATCATTTTAAAACGTAAATACTATTCAAGGTCTTTCGCGGTCGTTAGTTCCTTTTCGTTAATTTGTTTGACAAATGATTATTAACATAATAGCAACAAGCTTTGTTTCTTACTATTAAACAAAGTATAATGATAACCATTTTACTGATGATTTTATAATTGTAGTAAGCGGAAGGTAATGCTTACAAATTAGTTGTTGTAGTAAACCAACAAGAAGAGGTAATGTTGTACCTAAACTTTTGATCGCAGTTTTGTGTGTGAATATCTCTGAACCTATGTACAAATCAACATTTTTCTTAATTTATTTTTTATGCCAAGTCATAGTACTTTTCGTTAATATAAGATTTGGTAATTATTCATTAATTATTTATTTATACCATTGCGCTTTTGCTGAAATGTAATACGGGCCTATTTTATTCATTACCTAGTTTTTTTCATTATTCAGAATTTTTCTACTTATTTACTGTTATGTTTATGAAGTTGTGCTTATGTAATATATTATCTTTGTTGTTCTACTTATTGTGTATCTAGTGTACTTACTTTTTATTTAACTGTCGTTATATGGTGAGTATGTGGTTTGACAATAAATGTATTGTCTTTTCTTTCTTTCATTTGACGCTATATTCAATGTGTCACGAAACTGTATCTGTAAAGTTCATTATAAAACGTAACACACACTTGCCTATCTCTTTTGCGAATTTATACTTTAGACAATTCCCAGATTCTTTCACCCAGCCAGACAAATTAACAGCATCCATCAGTCAGTTACCGAAACGCACAGTTATCCGTGCGAATGACGTCACGTTCACAGTTACGCGCTTTCCGTGCGCGTGGGCAGCGGACAGCCAGTGAAAGCGCGGGAGATGGAAACGTAGGTATGCGTACGCGCACATAGGCCTCGGAAACGTTTGCGCAGTTACGTGTATTTGTGATTATGTTATTGCTGTAAATTAAAAAGAAGATATCAATTGCTGTAATTACTCACTCCTTATGCACGCTTAGCAAAAATTGAATCTGCATCGAGGTTAACATTCGAAAGATCGTGTCTTTAAGATCAATAAAGTCTGAGAATGCTGAAACGACTTTATCAATTATTTTACTTTAAGATAGACACAAGATTCAGAAGTAACATGCATATCGCAAAGATGTTCCCATGGGATGAGAGGGGACCGAAACTATTATTCCGTTGATAAAGGTTAGGCACTTAGAAATCGTTACAGTAATATAACCGAATGTTGCTGCACAACCTTTTTAATTCTTTCATACAGGTCGTCGTATTTATGATGTTAAAACGTATTTAACTTCAGCAATTTCAACTTTAACGCCATAAGAAATTGAAATAACTTCATTTACATGTCAGATAGGTACATGTCATGACACACATGTTATGGCCACGTGTTAAAGTCAAGAGTTCTATACAAGAGTTTAATCGTACAAACAATCCAAAACAAGCTCAGAAGATACCTCCGTAAAGACCTCCTGGCTAGGAATATAGTCTGCACCTTTCTTACATATCAACAAGTATAGTTAATGTAGTAATGAAAGATTCCGATATCCCCACTTAAAATCCCACACAAATTTTGATTAATGCATATTTTCTACTTTCGCTCTCACACCGTCAACTTTCTAAACCGATTTGCGATTACAACCAAGGTAAGAACCTTGACACCAATGCTGTGCCATTGAGAAAAATTTGCGACTCTTGATTGCTGAATATGCTTTCGGATGAGCATTATATGTTTGAAAATAGTTACTTTAAACTACATTGTGCATCTTTTAATGGTTAGCCCTTCAAAATGAGTGCTTGATATAAAGAGGAGTTGGGTGTGTGGTGAAGTAGATACATTTTATCGTATTAGCCGATATATTTATTCACCCAGTCGAATCCGTGAACGCACCATTTGCGTTTCTGAAAACGTTTTCATGATGCTGTGAACGCACGTTGAACAACATTATAGCACCTTTTCATTTCACCAATATTGATTAATAACCTATTTCTGAACAGTTTTCTTGTTGATTTGGCAGCATAAGTCGATATTTTACATTCTAATTTACATTGTCATCATCTGTCAAATCGTTCGAAGCTGGCAGCGACGGCGGCATATTTGCAATAAGGTATTTAAAAAATTTCGTCGTTACGATAGTAACAGATGTTATACCAATGTTTTTTGAAAGCCACCTCAATTTGTCCCATACCTACATGGTATTAATTAGCGTCAAATATGGTAGGATTCTCAATCTATTTATAATGAGCTGGGATTGGTTGCAACTTAATGGCTTTTTCTCATTGACTTGCAAGCAAATGAACTTCGGGTCTGCGTTTTTTATAATTCTATTCATGTGTAGGTTAACTCGGGACACTTTTTATCTCAATTTTTCTATACTATTCATATTACCTATAAAGAGGAATGATTTTTTCTTTTTTATGTAATCGATTAATTCTGAAACCACCATCAATATTTTGTCCCGCAATTCCTGCGGTTTCAGGAGTGACTCGGGCGCAACCACTCAGGAATCCTAGTCCATCAGACTCATCAGATTACAAAAGCGGAGCAATGTCCGTCCATGATTGGCTATCACCATAGCGAGCTCGATATCGATTACAGATATGAAATGTAAAACACTGGCCTCGTTTTAATTATTTTGCTTTCTTTATTTGACTACTTAACTAATTGTTTATAAATAATATGAAAAAAAAAACAACTATCGTGAGTCATGAGAAAACATAAAGATTCATCACATCACATTATCACAGTTATTTATCTACTTTACTAATAAAACTTCAATAAATATACATAATTCTGTATTCTACATTTAAAGGCACCTACAAATCATTGACATTGAGCTCATTAGCTCTATTCGCTATCACAATAGGTCAGGCGGCCCGCGATCCACGCACCAAATGCACGATAACTAATCTATTCCAAGTGTTCGCTGCGTTGTTATCTTGCTAATACAGGTAGTGTTATATAGATGTTTTTAGTTTACAAAATAACAATAAATCATACAAGGACCTAGAAAAGAAACAAACACCTTCTGCGAAAAAAGTGGAGCAAGCTCAATTTCAATGCTTTAAACAATATGGTAGTGATTGGCCTCAGCCGTGGGAATTTCTCCGTGGGTGCTTTACGACAGAACTTTTCATTTGAACCGTTATAGTGTTCATACAAAGAAAAGCGTCAGCAAGCGGATTTTATTACTTTTTTTGAAAATAAGTTCAACAACGTATCAATATCAACGTAATGGTAGGTAAAAGATACTATTATCTTAATATCTATTTAATACGGGTACACTACATGAATACGAAAAACTAAATTCCGATAGTCATAATCACGAATTCCAAAATTCCGAATTTTATAACACCGAATGGTTCAAAATTCCGATAGC
Organism: Marasmarcha lunaedactyla; assembly: GCA_923062675.1. NCBI lineage: Eukaryota > Metazoa > Arthropoda > Insecta > Lepidoptera > Pterophoridae > Marasmarcha > Marasmarcha lunaedactyla. The sequence goes on from OV281344.1 coordinate 8,891,368, forward strand.
GAAAATTCCGTGTTTCATAATTCCAAATTTTTTTTCTTCGAAACTTTAAAATTCCGAACGTTTATAATTACGAAAATCAATATGGCGAATTTGAAAATACCCAACCATAAAAATCCGAATTATTAATAATCCGTAATATCATTAATACGAATCCCGAATAACAAAATTCCGAATAATATTAGTTGCAATAACAAACGCCTTGTAAAACTGCATGAGACTACCATATTTCGGACACAGCGGGTTTTTAATTCTTCGTACTAATGATAGTCGGAAAATTAAAATTTCATATTTATGAGTTTCGATAAAATAAGAATCGTGTTTTTGAAAAGTCGAAATTTAGTCTCTTATGTGCGGGTTACATGTATTAAGTAGTTAAGTTGGTAACTAAATTTTAAGTTACTACATGTCACTTGTGTGTCCAAACGGATTAAGTAGTTAAGTTCATAAGTTCAATGAAGATGAGCAGTGATGAATGTCAAGCATTCTGTACTTAGATATGTGGTAAACGTGATTTTGGACCTTAATAATCACTGGAGGGATATCAGCCTTTCCCAACTCAGGGGTGGCGTCCGACAGTTGTAGGCCATCACGCCTACTGCGGGTTGGCAGACTTACCAACTCAGGGGTGGCGTCAGACAATTATAGGCCATCACGCCTACTGCGACATCGACTGTTCTATTCTGCCATTGATCGACGTCGACCGGTCGACGTTGATCGACGGTCGATCGATTGGTGTGGTAACACCCTTAAATATTATTCCACAAATTTTAAAGTTGAAACTAAACTCCACTCCGACATTTAAAAAAAGAGAAAATAAATACGAGCTCTTGCCGCCACCCGCTTTGTAAACTTATGCACTTTACTAAAAAACCACGTCCAAACGTGTTAGGTGACGAACTTAACACGTACTTATACGAAAAATAGAACGAATCCTAATCTACTTAATCACTTGCGTACTAAATTTAAAGTTACCACTTGTCGCTGTCTGTTTACACGCAACTTTTAACTTAAAATTTAGTTACCAACTTAACGCGTGTAAACCAGCCATTAGGGATTGTGAAAATCGGAATTTAAAAAATCTGAATATTCAAATTCGGAAATACATAATTCAGAATTTTTGGGTGTTCCCATGTGATACAGTAGTATCCAAATATAGTATCTACCTGTACATACACAAAAGATGAATTTGTTCTTACCTAGAACTTACTATACGGCTCCATATAAATAGCTAATACAAAGTTATTCAATCTTTGGCAAACAGCCAACATAACAGGCTTAATTCTTGATGTATAGGCCTAAAAATGAGAAAGTAATGTATTTGCTCATTCGAAAAAAGAACCTTTTATTACAGCAACTAAATACATTAAAAAACAAACTTTATCGTATCGTATTTCCTAAATGAGCGCGTCGGTTTCTTGCGAATCTCTTTCTAAAGTTGCAAAGAAAAAACCTTCATCAAAACTAACCATGAACCTTCAACTTTAAACAATGCAGCTAATCGGCGTTTAATCAAAACTTGATTCACTTTTGTCGGTATTGTATTGTGTAGAAATTGCGCTACGTCTATGGTTACGATACTAGGGTTCGTGATGCGTTCACTGGGCAAAAAGTGCCTTCAACCGGTTATACCCCGCCCCCGCCCGTCTTTCCCCTCTGCCTGCGTCCGCGCAACGATTCACGCTCCCACTGCTAGCAAGTTGGTCGGTGCCGATGAAACCACATCTATCTAGGCACTTACTGTTCATGTTATTGTTAACAAGTCTTAGAGACTAGATACTCTGATGCCATTTTGTACTTTTCAATTATCTAGGCGTCTTCAATTTCTTTATACTTTATACAGATATCCAATTTCAAAAACTAGATTATTTGATCATAGTTCTTTACTTGTAGAGTCGCATTGCTAACAGAAAGCTATCATTTCTACCTTTATTTCTATAATGTCTATAGCCGGTTGTAGATCATACAAAACCATGAGCGTTAAGGCTAGTCCTTACTTCACTCGTGAACATAAATCTAGATATTTTAACTACCAAAGAACAAAAGCTTTTACAAAATCCATTAACTTTGATGTTACAAGCTCTCGCAGCAATCATCGGCAAGACTCGATAGATATGTCGTAACGCTACACAATAAGCGACCGATCTCGTACTCTGCAATGTGAGCACGCGCGAGGCCACGGCGCGGCGGCGGCCTCATTAGCGCTCCCAACGAGATACCAATGTCACGATCATGGACGTTACATAATTTGTAGAACTTCAATTAGGTAATTTAGAATTTTTAAATTAAAAACGCGATATTTTTTTTTTGCAGCGCAAGATTTAAAGATTGATTGCAGGTAGTTTATTTATGGTGGTCTGTGCAGGCCGAGTCCGTGATTGACAGATTAAGCAGTTAAGCCTGGCTAAATTATTGTGTTTTATGTAAAACATCAAAATGTCGACCTCTTACAGTTCGTAATCAAAAGTGTCCTGTAGACTCTATAATATTTTATTGCGCGTTGAAAAGAATTTGAAAATATTATTCAATAAAACAAAACTTCTTGATAAACTGTTTATTTTGTTCAATGACATGGAATGAAGCAATTCTGTTATTTTTAGTCGTTAGTTACATTTCCTGTATTTATTTATCTATCAAACAATTTTAGTTAATATCTGCGAAAACCACAAACGTAAAGGCACTCATTTCATCACAAAACACCAAAGGTGACTCGTACACCTAATAAGTAGTAATTAACTTTAGACAAAAGTAAATAAAACTTGTTCCTATGAAGAGTAAACTAGAGATTTGATAATATTTTCCAATATCGATGTTTAGTTATCAAGCAATTTCATTACGAAATTCGAGCAACTATTACCCATATCTTTCAGATTAAATCAACAGAATAATCAGAGCTCTTCACAAAAACCCATAGCGCAAAAGGACACTCATACAAAACTAACTAAGCGGGTCTCTAAATAAATCCAAGAGATCACAAAGCTAGATTTAGTGTAGAAAAATTTAATCACAATTCAAATTAATAAGAACAGAGAAGCAAAAAACATAAGCTATGTGCGGCGAATATTACCCGTCCGACAAGCGTTAAGAAACTCGTTTTATAGGAAGTATTTTATATGCTCAAAGTACAGTTATTAGAAAAACATAACAGCATAACTTCTGTAATGACACAAGTAACTATAATAACAGCACAGAACACGCAACAAAACTAACTGTTGTATAATTATTACCAACTACTCGGAAATTCATTCAAAAATAAGTATAGGTATCCTGTAAGTTTTGCGCTTAATGCTAATTAATGCTTTAATGTTCATCAACCCCCTGACGAAACCAACAACCGGTATTGTAATATTAATAATTTAAATTTAACGAATGCAAAAAGCCTTGCGTTATACGCTGAAAAACCAGAAAAAGCAAGTAAAGCACTGTGGATTGCCTAATTTGCTATTGGATATGTAAAGGAAATTGTACATTTAGTAGATACCCACAAGTCATTAATTAGATGACTTGCATTTTGTAATACTTAAAGTTAAAATAGCATTTGATTTTTGTTATTTTATTTATGTGTTTGCTCTAAAAATAAACAGTTCATGTTTTGCTGACTCGTATTAAAATTCGATGTATTTGTGGATACAAATTCGAAATAGAGATTCCTTGCCTTAAAAATTAAATGGTTACTATCCCTTTTTAATTCGATTTTGATTATATAAATGGGACAGGTGAATTAAAACTGTATCCTGTAGTGATGTCCTCTCTTAGTATCCTTGGCTGACTCGGCAGAGCGGCGTCTTGCGGCCGCGTAGACTGCTAGCTTGGACGGCGAGGGCAGGCTGGAGTCCCGAGGACGCATCAGTGACTCACGAGATTCCGCTGCCGGAAGTGACGCTGATGTAGGCACCGAAGGCAGTTTCCTCACCGCGTCGTACGGTAAAGGAGAGCTACGGGACGCGGTAGAAGCTATTGAAGCAGACCCGTCCGAGTTCTGCAAACAAAGACGTGCATCTGAAGTGAGTGTTTTTTTGAACCTTTGCGAAACAAATAGATAATTATAGGATATTTACTGACTAGTGACTGTTTTATTTATTTTTAAAAGTGAAAAGCTTAAGTAGATTTCGTATCTTACAGTGCCACAAATTTGGACAAAAATATAAGGATAAAGATTATGTGAATATGAATGTAGGTAGATACGTATAGAAACTGGGGAGGTGATAGTCCTGTTTTATGTTCCGATTATAATTCATTACGTAGCAATTTCACTTACATTGCTTCCACATAAAATATGAATGGTTTTCTTGACATAGCAATATGGTTTTCGTTTATCATCGTTCATCGGTGATATATTTACCTCTTTTTGTTAGGTAGGTAGGTGGGTAGCGAAAATTGTCAATTCATTAAAGCAGTACTTACATACGTATATGTCTATACGTATGTAAGTACTGCGGGTTGTCTCGAAAAAGCGGTAGTATATAAACACGATAGAAGTTACATTTCTAGCCAAATCTCATAAAAAAAAAAAACATAATTTTCCATATAAAAATTAAATGAGCTCTAAAAAAATAATCATTCGACCTTGATGCGTTGATCACTTAGGTATGTTAAGAATCATTTTTATTTTTAGAACTAGCGTGTGAATATGAAAGAATCAAGTAAAACCGGGGCCCGTGGTCAATACATCGTGGCCCGAATGTCGGTGGGCGACCTCCATCAATGCCTGTCATCTAATTGGAGTTTACTATTTCCTGTCTTAAAATGGCCGCCTCTGACGTTCGTCAACCCAATACAAAGTTGTTCATTTTAATTTAGGTCGATGTTTAGACGTTTCGTACGGTAACAAGTGCACATAAATAGCTTCTAAGTTAAGATAAATGTTAATTACACCGCGCAACTTGTTACGTAGAAATTCACAAACAAGAAATATTACTTTAGCTAGGGTTAGGTAATTATAATAAAGTTATGAAGTTTATTGTTTTCCGTATGTTACGTCGTTATCTGCAGGAGATAAAGATTTTTAGAAGTTATAAAATGAGGCAATTTAAGGTTAGATATCTACCATACCTATAGGAATACCAAAATTTAGTTCATGTTTAAACTGACCTATCCCAATGTTTTTGTAATTGTATCATGTCAAACGTGCGAATGATCTTGAAAAATATGTATAGGTTAGTATATTGAGGATATGCAAAAATTACCAAAGAAACTTTTTAATAGAATCTGCAGATTTATTGCATAAATGCCTCGATCATAAATAAAAACTAGACACAAAGTTGTGTCCGATAGCATTACGCTCAGCAGCGGATAGCAACTCGCTGATTACTTAGTAAGTTATTAATTAATTAACCACTTACAGGAACTTATTAATTTCTGTAAATACGCGTCTAATCTTTTATAGCTATACTTATCAGTAATTGGAAAGTTACATAATATCTCATGAACATAAAGCTTTCCGTAGACTAAAGACGGACAGGCAATAAGGTTTACCTCCTTAAAATGTAGGAACTATGTAGATTCTATAATGTAAACATCATTCCTATTTAGCTATGGTAATAACTACATTTGAACGTAAAACCAATAACAGTAAGTAGCTGAAGTTCCTATGTTTCAGAGAAATCATACGAACTGTATTATTAACTGAACTACAATTGTTAATTGCTATGGTGGACAACTAACAATTAAATAAGTGTTAAACTTTAATTGTCTTTACAATTAAAATTTGCCGAACACTGCCCTCCGACATTACTTTATCGATTAACGATGTCCATGAATCGATGGCACGTAATTCGAATATTAAAACACTGACGTCATTTTCTAAATCAAAAATGAGTCACAATCTTAAAGTACTAACCTTCCTCGCATCCCTATGCTCCAGGCGATCATATCTCGTAGTTCTAGCAGAAGGTTTCCTCGGCGGGCGCGGCAAGGCGGAAGGCGGCGGCGGCAGGCTGGACGAGCGAGTCTGTTGCGAGGCGCGGCCTTGTCTCTCAAGGAGTAGGGCTTCCTCGCCACGCCCGTTGCGGGCTGACACGCCGCCCAGACCCGGGAAGCAGCAGAGGCCGCGCTAGTTGGGAGTAAGGGTTAGAGATGCGCAGATGTAGGTACTTCTCGGTCAAGCGAACAAAACGGGCGCGCAAAATGTGGTTCTTCCTCGCAATCCTTCGCCGCCGTAACGCCGAAATAAATAACATCAGATCTGCTATCCGGATCCAACATAAATGATGTTACGTTTGAGTCGCCTAGTTGGCTTGGTCGAGTAGTAAGAAAAATGGTTTTGGTTAGCGAAGGGTTGAAGGACCTGTGCATCAAACAAAGCAAACTGGGCGATATAACATGGTCTGGCCGCTATAGGTCGTGTCGGCAACTTGCTTTTAACACTAGAAACATTTAACTCACTATCTGGTTTTGTAAAATCTTTTTGCCTCTATGTATGTTTATGAAAGGTTAGTGAATACAGAGTCAGATTTGTAGCTTATCTATTCCTATGTCCGGTGTTAAGTACAGTCGAGTGGTATGGTGACACAAATTACAAACAAGCCTTCACTCAACAGAAAAAGTTCGTCTTTTAACACACTTTCACTGAAGGGGCAATTCCTCGACTCAGAACTTTATATGCTAAGTAGTTAATTTATTGATAGATCCAATTGACCTGTGATCGAATTAACTTTATCAAATCGAAATAACATTTAACATATATAAGTGAAAAATCCTCGTCTTTTTAAATACATAAGTTAAAAATTAAGTAAAAAATTAATCAAACGAAAATCCGATATGTTTTGCAATATTTCAAATGGCTGTTTCAGATATTTGCGATAGATGCGATATTTCAAATCTTTGTTAAAATGGTCATATCGTAGTTATACAAAAAGTAAAAATCAGACAAAAAAACTCGCAATCCTGAATACCGTGACAAAAAAAATATTTGATTCTGTTTCTTTTCTGGTCGGACTTGGAAAAAAATGTCTGACTAAACTGTACAGACCAAATAAGTTGTTTATTCAGCTTTAATATGTTTTTTTGTAGCCTTTGATACAACCACCACTCGCCGAGTTATCGGATTTTGAATATAATGGATCGTTTTGTCTTTGACTATCGAAATCTGAGCGACCTATGATTGCACAGGCAATTTAAAGTGAGTTTTAATTTTTTCCCCTAGTTTACTATCTAAAAACGTAATAAATTAAAATTTCGCAAACCATTTCAAACTATACCGCAACAAATCAAAATATATCATTTAATTACCATATTCGTGCCTGGCTCCAATATTCAAGAAAACTGTACACTCGAGTACTGCGGGTTGCCAAAATAACACGGTTTTATTATTGAAATAGCTTTAAATGTCAGTTATAGTACACAAACACGTTAAGCAAGCCTTGTTATCAAGTACTGAGCTCGTTAATATAACAATACAGACTCAAATATACAGTACTAATAAGTTGTTTACCTACCTCATTTAAAGGACTCGATTTATGCGAAAGACTGGAGCCAGCTTGAACTTGAACGTTTAACGATTTGTTTAATTTCGGAGGATAAATAACCAAAAACTTTAAATAAGTACAAGTATATACATTCAATGCATTCAACGCGTCAGCAGTATACATTCATTTACCTTTTTGATCAATAAGGGGGTGGAGAATTATGTTCTTCGTTCTTCTAGTGATACATTTTAAATATAAATATAGGTAAATAAACAATAGTTGGTTACTCAATAAACATAGATCAAATAAAAATACTAAGTTCCCGGCTAAAACATAATAAGTATGTAATAGAAGAAAAATTATCAAATTAATCATAAAACCTTCATAATTATCATGATAATTGATGGCATTTTTTGTCTATGAAATTTTAATATTGCGAAAGAAATTATACTGGATTTTCTATTACCAAATGAAAAATAGCTTCGTAACGATCTAGGCCAGATTGCGCCATATTTATTTTTGAAGAGTCTAGTAGTCTAGTTCATTCTAAAGTGTCGAGCCAGATTATAATATTGGTGTCAATAGGCTATCACTGCAACACTTGAAACAAAAGCGCATTAATTATGTTAATTCACAAAAAACACGACTCAAACAATACGATTTTATTTATTTATTCGTCAAAAAGTATGCTAAAGTTAGGAGAAGCAGTAAAACCACAGCAAACAAAACACAGCATTTATTTATAAAACATGCTTTTACCAATTAAGTTACAGCTAAGTATACAAATTACATTGATTCACAACAACATGTAAAAACACAAAAATATAGACTCTCTATTGGAACGTACAGTTAGTGGAAATGTAAAATTGTTACAGTCTAGTTTAATTCGTATGAGATTTTAAAACAGCAAACGATTAGTTCTATAAAGTAGTAAAACTAATTGATTGTAACTTTGCGGTATTTTCAATGTTCTAGGTCAGTCATGAACCAATAAAAACATACAAGTTCATAAAATAATTTCTTTTATGATAAGGATCATCGAAAACAGCTGCTAAAAGTTGCAAACCGAAACAGGGCAATATTCGACAGAATATTTTAACTCGAACTTCTACTCCATAATCTACAAGTTTGCTGTTTTAAGATTCTAAGTTTCCGACATGAATAGACCCTGATAAGTTCATAATGATTAGCTTATAATAATTGGTAAACAAAGCAATCGAAAGAGGTCAATTCCATACAAACATGAATGTTAACTACACCGTAAATTGAGCTTTAACATAGTAAAGGCAAAATAGGTGGAGAGTGGTGTTTTACGGTGGCACTTCACATCGCTATTCGGAATCTCGGTTTTTTCTGTCGCCTTCGTTTACTTATATTCGCGTGGAAATCCAAATAACTCGAACACACCGTCTACACTCCGGGCGGATACGGGTACATAGCGGCGTATTCGTCGTCGTCACATCGTCGTATTTGGGCAAATAAGAGGAATACGCGAACACGAACAGCGATTTGAAGTGCGACCATTAATATGTACGATTATATTGATAGAAGTTTGCATACAAGGCAATCGTTTTTTTATTATACGGAAATATACCAAACAAACATATTATTTACAGACTGATTCTAAAGTTAAAATAAATTATCAATCAATAAAGAATACATAATGTTATGTGACAGTAAGAGATATTTTTGGCACATTGTTACCATATGCAAACTTTACTAACGCAATGAAATTCGAAACATGAGTAGAACTCAAAATGTATACCGATTTTGCTAAACATTTCTTGCTTCCTAGTCAAAAGAAAATTTTGCAATATTTTAACTAAATCCCTGACTAGCTAGAATGAAAAAAGAATATACACGTCCCTAAATAAGTTAAAAAGTTCTCAGAACCAGTGAAATAAATACAAAAGAAAATTCTTACGATTATAAAGTGGATATAACATTTGTAACACTTACATCTACTAAAAAGAAACCGAACTATTTATATAACTTTGGTGTTAAATTGTGAACAATCCCTCCGTCGCGTCGTTTGGCCACATACATATTTATTTTATAGATGCAGTATTGCCATGCTAAAAAGTGGCTGTAATAGGATGACTATTTGTCCAAATAAGTTGTAAAATAAGTACTTTATGAAACTCACTGTAAAAATATATTTAAGTTTCCAGAGTGACAAAATGGTTAAAAATGGATGTAAAAACGGATTTTTGCCTTGAATAGTTCTTATTTCTAGAATCACTTACATAGGTGTTGTGTTGAAATAAAATAAAAAACTAGCTTTAACTAGTGGAGTAAAAAAATATTGTTAGAATGAGATTCTAAGCTATTGAATAAGTTTGCATTTACTAAATTCGAGCACAATTGTGTTTTAATAACAAATAGACCTTATATTTTGATTAATTCTTACATTTCCAAGGCACGCAGTTATGACAATTTTTCTTATACATAAAACAGCACCGATGTTTTTTGGCCTTATCCTATGATCGAGTATTACCTTAATATCTATGTTTTAATGGTTAGATCCACAAAACTATACTGAAGTAGATGCCGCAGTCTCAACTCTGATATTCAAGACCTGACTCTTGGTCTGTTCTGCTTGCGACCGTTCCCACAGTAACACGGCGGGAAAAAATATTTCATTGCGCAATATTGAATTGTAGAAACATAACGAATAATCCTTTATTTAGTAATAAAACTAATTTATTTATATTGGTATCGCTTTTACAATAAACATTACGTGATTAAACATTTCCATTGCTAGTTTTACTTGACAGCAAGTATTTATTTAGTAACGCACAGAGCGGAATGTAAATTGAATCGAATAAAACTTTAGTTTGTAATTACCGTCGTGGTATGTAAGATTGTTCTAATTTTTGATGTCGATTTTAATAAGTCAATCAAAGGAATGATATGAACCAAAATTCGACCATTTTTGTATCAAAATTAAATAACGATATTTTTTTAGTAGATTAAATACTAAAATAAAACGAATAATCCCGCTACTGCCCCTGTTGGATAGTGACGGCGGCGCACCACAGAGACCGGTAGGTAGCCGGAGAGGTTTCGAGATTATTGTTTAAAATAAAAATGTACTTAATTATAAATACATAATTAAGTAAAAATTTGATTTTCATTCGTAATAGGTATATAAATAAAAGATGATTGAATTTGTTCAAAAAATATGTTTTGTAACCATAATAGATTTTTTGAAGATCGAATCAAAATCATGAGAATTGTTATGATAATCGATTCAAAAGCTTACTATACATTAAAATTCAAAAAATCTTAATTTACCATAACTAAATTAGGGTATTAACTTCACGGGACGTCAAAATCGGACATCCTTAGTTTGATAAAATTTGCAGAGGTTGCGTCATCTACTTTAATAGGTATGTGGTTAGGTTATATTAATTCTAAACTCGCCTTCGTTCATGATAGAAGTAAATATAATAAAAATAAAAGCGTAATTATTAATTTGGGATGTACAAATGTATGAATAAAAATGGGGTCTGTAAAGTAAAGATTAACTATCAAGAACAAAGGACTTTAGATTTAAAAAAAAGTTAAATGGGTACACTCAAAAACAAGAAAGAAAGCTAAAACACACGGACCGCAAAAGCAATGCTAAGTTTTGTACATTAATATGGGAATGTCAAACATTTGTTAATGTTGTACCGGATATTTCAGTTAATACTTAAACAATAAATTGTAATATTATTATAAAAATGTAAAATACTCAATTCCTTACAAGCATTTTACAAAAATCGGATAAAATTGTAAATTTTATACTTACATCTAAAAATATTTTTACCTATACAACTAAATATCGAGTCTATATAAACAGTTTAGTGAAACATGTCACAAAATTTAAATACAATTTGATCAAAAAGTTGTATAAATGGTGACGGTTTTTTTGATTCAAAACCTAATAAATTTTAGCAGCCTCTATGATTTTTATGTATAAGTAATTTAAAAGTCAATAAATTTATTCATGCAATTTCGATTTCGCAATGAAAAGTTGTACATATATTGATAGCATGTCTGCTACACTGAACCAAAAATATATTTTAACTTTAAAATATGTAATGTTTACTGATTCTTTCCAAAATGTTATAATAATGTAAACATTTTAACAGTTAAAAAAATATGTTTGGACACAAACAAGATTTAAAAGTCGAAATATATTAGAGATATAATAATATTCAGCTGCATGAATTTCATATCTATTAGGAACCGATTGTTCAAAATTCATGTAATTCAATAAACCATCTAATCGGATTATTTCGAGATATATGTTATTGAAATATTGTAAAATAAGAACCTTGCTGAATTTTATAAACAGATTACTTATTGTAACAGATTAAATTGCATAAATCACATTTCATAGCTGCCAATACAAAAAACAGGCTTCGGCCGACCACGCCATTTTACACCCGTATTTATTTTTGAAAATTAAACAATTCTAACTTCCAAAACTAGTGGCTATTCTATACTTAATACACATGTATTTTCACGTGAAAATACAAAATTAGAGAAACTTCTAAACCAATTGCGACTAACAATATTGAAATTTATCCGTCTGATATAACTTCACACTCAAGATTTCAGAATACTTTATCAAATTTCCTTAAAAATTACTACGTTTTATTTTTAGTGAAAACGATTCGTACATTCATTATCGATATTGTGCCACCTACAACCTGTCACACTTCTCATCAAAAGTCACGCCTGGTTACCCTAGACACAGTTAAACATTGGCGTAGAAGGAAATGGACGCCGTATCTAATACAAAACTGCAAAAAAGTGTGTTGATTAAAGACAATTGGACAACTCAATTTGATCTTTTACTTATCCTACGATCGAGTATTACCTTAATATCTATCTATCCTTTACTGCTCTCTGCTCAAGAATTTTTTCCCCTATGCAGTTTCGACTAGCAGGAGCACATTAAAATTAAGGTAAAGAATCCGATCTCATACCTTTTTGCGTATCCATACCATTTTCGTTCGTACAGTTTCGAGTGCAAACGCGAAGTCCATATCTTTATACGTTAATGGAAGGCACCCTAGAATAACCCCCAGTCAATGTGATAGCTAACGTAACCTTAGCTATCACATAAGTTATTCTAGATTATCCCAGATAATCCTCAGTAATAGTTATGCCTAGGCAGGTTATTATCCTGGGAGTAACTCACAGCAGGCACGGGTCGCTCCAGGCGGCAGTCGAGCGCCGCTAACTGTTCGTCGAGGCGGAGCGAGGCCGCGTCAAACCCGCAGCCTGGGACTGGAAGAAATATATTAATATTGGTTAAAAAAAGCAAAGGATCCATAATTCAACGTATAAATATGTGGGTTAAGGTATGTGCAAACATCAATAATTATTCAATTACTACATCGTGAGTAGTGGGAACGATTTTTGTCAAAAGATTTTTGACAGTTTTCTTTTCCGACGGACTTTTTCCTTAGCTTTTGACAGCATCTCCTAGTTCAAATAACTTACATTTTTATTAAATGATCCATGTGTATATTTTGTATTCTTTTTCATATCTTAGTTTTCCATTGAAATAATAATAATTTGTAATTGCTCCTGTACCAGCTCATGTATGTAGTTTCAATATGTGAAAACTGATAACTGATTTAACATAGATATATTTAGACTCTATAATAATTACCGCACAAAAAATAATATTTAAGAGACGAAAGATTTCTTTTTTTAATTCTAATATTCTTAGGGGCTCAGAAGATCTATAGTATTATTATAAAGAAGAAAGATAACGCTTAAACTACCAAATAGTATTATAAAAACTTTACATTGTCCAGCAGTAACATCGCAGTATCATTATAACCAGAAATTCCCGTGGAATCGGGTAATATTCTAATATTATACATATATATATGAAAGTGCGTATGTTGTGTCCTTCTTTTTCGTCAAAACAGAACCAAGAATTGACGTGATTTTTTAAACGGAGATAATTTGAACACAGGAAAAGGTAACTTTTTACCGCTGGAGCTCACTTCTTTCCTACGGGAAAGACTGTATAATTCTTCTTTGACCACGCGCGCAACGCCACTCTTATGTTACCTTACGTAAATAAAGGACATTACCTGGTGAAGCCGCATCATTATGTGAGTAGTTGCGTCTCGCCAGGTGGCGATAGCGCGGCCCACTTGACACCCCTTCCGCTGATGAAAACGACGCTCCTGATGATAGACCCACTGTGGAGTTGAATAAGCAGTTATAAAATAAACATTAAATTACAAAACTAACTCTAGGTATTATTAGGGCCCTTGTATATGAAATAGCTGAGACACAGTACTGGCAACTACGAAAGGAGGAACCAAGTCGTGGGCTTGGCGGTTAACAACACGAAATGTATGTTAAAAAATGCAGAAAATTATTCTGTGTTTGCATAAAAAAAGCTACAAAAATATTAGATCTGTGAAACAAAATAAATTGAAATGAATGTACCATGATTACGGCGTCTTCATATTTTTAAGATTATTGTTTTGGAAATATCAAGAATTCAATAAAAAAATAATGCTCAATACTTTTTTGATTATTTCACACGAATATTGAAACATTTTTACACATTTTATGAAGTTATCAATAAAAATACATTTGAAATATATGTTGGATTTTTCATTTTTATTTTGGCATCACAGCAGTATTTCATATAGCATCTGTCAAATCTCCAACGGTTATTCGTTTCGTTTCTTTTCGTGCGTCACGAGTGCTCTCAGTGTGTTTTTCTGCGTTTTTGTGATTTTTACTAACTTGGCTTTCACATACGGACTTTTGATTACCTGCTACATCTGAAACTTTTGCTTTCATTCCGGACAGCGATTCAAACGATGGATCATCGTTGTGTGAACTGTGGTATTGCTACTGGTCGCAGTAATACCTTACGTAGCGTTGTCTTGGAAGATGAAGTTACACTGTCAATATTTCGTGCATGGGTTACATCTTTCCCTGTAAGTATTGCTGCATCATCCTATTTAACCTAATATATCATTAGTTTTGTTAGAGTAATTAACTTAATATCATATTGTTTTGATCAGGTCAGCAATGAGGACTTTGTGTGTCAAGCTTGTTGGAACCTGTCGCAACAAGCTTTATCAGGACATATTCCTCCTGACGTAAGACGCGTTGGTCACTCCAGGGTTTGTCTCCGTTACGGACGCTCCTTGGCAGGTCAAAGAGTAACTCATCACCTGCGTACAGACACACTCCGTGAAAGAGCTATCTATAATGTCATTGCAGAGTGGGTTATACCCAGAACTGTAAGTACCTTTTTTCTTACAAATGTGCTAGATTGTTACACACATCAATATTGCAAAAGATTGGCCACGGTGATCATTCTCTCAAAACTAAAGTCAATTAAGATTCATACAAGTATGCTGCCCATAACAATCCCCACATTTAAGCATAATGGTGACTATAGTTCTTTAAATCTAATAAATACTCTTGACAGACTTAAATTGGTTTGTTATTTTGGTTATAAGATTTGCACTTCTTACAATTTAACGGCCTAACTAGTGAACTTGTAATATCATGGCTTTGACAATATACCTGCAAGATTATATTCCATAATTCAAGAGTATATTGTAGTTATGTGTAAATAACACAAAAATAATAAGAATTAAAAAAAAATAATGTATATTGTTTTACTTTTTCTTTTTTTGTTTGAAAAAATGCAATTAACTACAATAAATATTTCTAACAAGCACACCAAATTATCAAGCCCAAATTAAGTATCGTTAAGAACTTGTATTATGGATACTAGATAACTGATTTATAAACTTAAGAAATATATAAAGACACATAGATATTTTTTTATATATAAATATTAGAAATAAACTTAAATGAACATACACACACATCCATAACTAGAAAGCAAATATAATAAAATATCTGCCCCTACCAGGATTGAAACCCGGGACCTCTGGCATGTAAGACAAGGCTACTTATTTCCACACCAAACAGGCTATCATGTTGATGATACTATGACTATGATACATAATTACATTATCTAAATAATACTTTTTTAATGTGTTACAATTTAAATATGGATCTTATAAATAATAGTACTTTTCTTTCAATAAAGTATGTTTTGAATTGTGCCATTCAAAGTGTTTAAAAACATTTGTCCGAAGGTCCATTGCATAGTTTTATAGCCTTATAGTATACTCCGTTTTGTTTAAGTACAATAAGGATTATGTTTAAATGTTATAAATACATAATATATCTACATAAATATTTATTTATTCATTTTGCATTGCAGGTTAATGCTGGAAGCTACATATGCCATTCTTGTTGGATTCTGGCTGATAGAGCTGCAGTGCATATGACCTCTGGCCCATCGACCTCTACACAAAATTCTCCCCCAACGCAAGCAGTTCGTCCATTACAGGAACCATCACATTCTGAAACACATCAGAACCCGAGTAGCCAACAAGGACTGACAATACTACTACCAGACTACATGAGGGCAATAGAAACTGAAAGCCATTGCTTTATTGAAGGTTGTCAAAGAGCCGAGAGGTATAGAGTTCCATTGGAAACTAGAAAAATGCTTTTGAAAAACTACAAATATTATGTTCCAGAAAATAACAGATTGTGTGATCATCATATTGTTATTGAGTCTTGGGATTTCTGGGATAGCTTAAGCAATAATTATTTAAAATCATTTAACGCTCAACAAATACAGGACATGCTGAAATTGAAAGAATCACAACCTTTACCGGTTTTTAATCTAGAAAACATTAGTCAAATGGAGGATCATGTGGTTCACACCTGGATTGGATTGAGTAAGTCTCAGTTCCATCAACTTTTAAGTGAAATTCCTCAATTTGCAAATATAAATAAAGCTTCATTAGTGCTAGGAACATATTTAATGAAGCTAAGAACAGGAGACTCCAATGAAAGATTAGCCATATTATTAAATATATTAAAAAAGAACAGTAGAAAATTACTTGACTCAGGCTCGAAATATGTTTTCGGAATACTTTGTACCCATGCATCTAGGTTTAAATCATTTAAATAGGCAACAAATAGTACAAAGGAATCTTGCCATACCTTGTGCATTATTTGGGGAATTTGAAGGAGAGTCTAGGCCTATAGCTATATTCGATGGAACATACTGTTATATTCAAAAGGGTACGAACTACTTGTACCAAAAAAGAACGTATAGCCTACATAAATACCAAAACTTGGTAAAACCATTTTTGATAGTGTGTGCTGATGGGCATATTATTGATGTTTTAGACCCCTATCCAGCTATAACATCGGATTCTGAAATAATTAAAAATGAATTTTCTAATAGAGATTGATACAATAGAGACAATATTTTCATGACGGCGATGCTTTTATTCTGGATAGGGGCTTCAGAGATGCCCTTCCTATTTTAAATAGATGTGGTTACAGAACGTATGTGCCTGCGTCATTGGAGGAGGGTGAAACACAATTATCGACAGTAGAAGCGAATAGATCACGAGCTGTCACCATATGTCGTTGGGCTGTAGAAGTTGTTAATGGTAGATTTAAGAGAGACTTTAAAATATTCCGAGAACACTATTTTAATAAACCATCTAAAAGTTTAATGCGAGATTTTGAGGTGGCAGCAGCACTTTTAAATAGATTTCACCCTCCTATTGTTGATCGAGTTGATGCTGGGGAAATAATCAATCAAATTAATTTTAACATGAATAAAGAAAATGATCTAGCTAATTTTGTAATTATTAATAATTATAATAGACGTAGGGCTGATTTTGAAGTGATTAATGTAGAAAATGAAGATTTAAATGAATTTCCCCAGCTTACATACGATGAGTTGATTTTAATTTCTCTTGGTACCTATCAAATTAAACAGGCACGTTCATATTTTGGAGAACATACAAGAGGAAACGATGGTTATGTAACAGAAGTGTGCAGGGAGGTAAGCAGCAGTCTACAGCGAGACCTGTCAACTTCAAATACTGCATGGCTTTTAAGAGGATGTATCCATTCAAGACATATAAGCCGAAAAACTTATTTTATATATATTTTAGTTGACAGTTCTCGCAGAGGTAGGGAATCTATAGTTCAGTATTGTTGTAACTGCATAGTCGGAAGAAGAACAGTAGGCTGCTGCGCTCATATAATGTCAGTGATCTGGTACCTCAGCTGGGCTAGGTACCAGGATAATATTAATCCACCTGCACAGTTCTTGGATGATGTATTGATTATTATTGAAGATGAATAAAAATATTTAAAGGAAAAACGTGTTTCAATTGGGTCTCCCACTATACAATATTAATTAACAGGATGTTTATCAAGCTTATATTTTCTTGAGAATTAATTCTTTTACTTATTTAAAATATATGTTAACGAACTGTGTGAATTAGATATAATTCTCAAAAAAAAACATGTAGCCTTACAACCTCTACTGTTAATTTTTCTTACCATATTTAAAGTTTTTATAACTTTGTTTTCAAATTGCAAAATGTTCTGAAACTTTCGTTATCATGTTGTTGATATTATATCTGTGTGTAGCTTTAAATTTCATAATGTTAACTCAACAAAAGCCCTGGGCCCAGGCATGTATGGGAAGGTGGGTTCCTCCTTTAGTTTAAAACTGGCAATTATCCTTTCATTTCTTTTCACGTTTGAGTCAGCTTAAAATTACCATGGATAATTTTAAAAATCGTGGTATATTCGAAAGTGAATACCACCGTAGCAGCGAATAGTACTAACATTTCAAATTTATTTATAAAGGCGAACGCGGGTCTTTGTACAGCCACTTCAACTTTATAATTTGGAGTCAAATGTTTGTATGATAGAGTGATGGTAAAGTAAGGTTTAATTTTATTCATTATATTTTTACATGTCGGGAAAAAGAAGAAAACACAAATTGAATTTACCATATAAAACCCAAAACAAAACGCAAACATAAGTATTCAGAGAGGATGACAGTCTTTTGTCGGCCATCTACTCGCCCATTGGCTAATAGAACGAAATGACTGACATTACTCCAACCTGTCAATGTCAAAGTAGTTTAACGCCGCTCCTTCGGTCGGTTTAAAAGTTGTTGCTAGTGCCTTCTTCGTGGATAAATAATTGTTTATTTACGTAGATCCAGTGTGATTTGTAAATTGTGTGACAATGTTTTATTGTTAGAACGGACGCTTTTGGTTTCGCGAAAACGACGCTTTATTGTTTATTTAACTCTTTCTATTACGTTTGCGAAAAAGACGCTTGAATTTAGTGCGTAGTATTTTATTGCGCGAGTGGACGCTTCTTATTGTTTTGCGGAAGGACACTTTGTCTTATTGATACAATTTTTACTACCAGTGCATCTTTGTGTTTCTGTGTTATTTTTTGCTATCGCCACAATCACAATGCATAGTGTAAATTGCATTAACTGCATCGTTCGCTTGGGTCGAATCAGACGACACATTCTACTGAATGAGGATCAAGCTGTGATTGACACTATTCGTGTGTGGACATATCCCAGAGATGTAAGTTACTCAAACTAATGTACTTACATACCTAAGGCCTACTTGCACCGACCTGGGCTACCAGATAACCCGGGGCTATATAGGTTTAACCTATAGGAGAAACCCATTTAACTCCCCATCATCTTGTAACCCAGGTCTGTTGAAATAGGCCTAAGTGTACAAAATTATATTTACATATATTTCTAAAACCTAAAAATATTTTTTTCCTATGTGTAGACTGTAAGACACAGGATATTAATGAATTGAAATGAATAAAACTGTAACATGGTTCTAGAAAGACACAAATTGTCCATATCCTTGTCCCCTTGCTCAACTTGCCAACAACTGCATTCTAGTCAAAGAGGTTCACAAGAGCTGTTAATGGATCAATATTATTTTGTTTTGCACTTCATTAACCTTATTTGAATTACTCTTATTTTCACAGATGACTAATTCAGACTATATTTGTCATGTCTGCTGGGAATTAGCAACTTATCAGTCATCTTCGGATAATATCCCTACAAGGCAAGTTGGTCATCACCTTGTGTGTTCTGTGTTCAATATTAAGAAGAATTTTAGTACAGGGTGCAAATGAAGGGCAGCGACATATCATGAACATTATCTCTAACTGAAACCAGCCACGCGAGGTAGGTACAATTACTTTGTTGCTCATCACTAGGATTTAGATGAACATGGTACCATTGTAAAGTCCATAAAATATAGTTGTCAGAATTATAACACTAGGTATCAAAGGTATTTTAACTTTTTCCAAATGTTCGAATGGAAATAATACATGTATATTTTCTACAGAATTCAAGATATATTATTGTGGAACTTTTTAATTTAAGCTTACATCAGAAGATGAAGCATGCATCCCAAGTTGGCTATGGGCTCAGAGCTTCAATTAGAAATGTTCCTCATACACCACATAAAGAAAATCAGCCTAGATTTTTACCAGAAGAACTAGTCAACGAGCGTGACAGTGTGTGTTGTCTATGTGGTAATACTATTGAAAGTACTATAGCAAGACATCCATCTGCCAATGACCAGCAAATCTTGGAAATGATAAGTCAATTATTGGAATGGAACCAGGTATTTTTATTTGTTTGTTTGTAAATAGTTAACACTTGTAAGACAACAGTGAAGAGAAAAGTACCTCTTTGGGTAGATATGATAGATTTAAAGTCATCAAGACACAGCTAATTATAGTTGTGAAACTGCTAATAATAAAAAATAATAAGGATTCATTACAAAATGACAAACATAATTTTTTCAACAAATACAAACAAAATTTTCAGATGCCATCAAGAAATGAAATTTGCCCTGCATGTTGGGATACAGCAGCACAACAATACCAAATTCGTACAATGGCTGAAAATAATAACATAACATGCGAAGAGCAGCTGGAACACCTGGACATTGCATTTTCCGTCAATGTACAGGCTCTGAACGACATATTGTCCCTGAAGAAACACGAAGACACGTGTTATTGCAGTTCTGATATTATATACCTAGCACTGCACGCATCTGCAGCTATCACATACAAGTGCAACAATATGAAAACCTGTATGCTGCTGAATATAGTGATACATTTACTTCTGATTATTTAGAAGAAATAATATTTATGTTGATGGAAGTTTTGAACAACATAAGTTATGAAAATATTCAGAACTACCCTGACATCCAAGTGGAATATTTTGTAGGGCTTAGGGATATGCATCGGGGTAGTTTGGCCTTGACAGCTCTGCTGTGCAAGTTAAGGACGGGTGACTCAGGAGATAGGTTGTTACGCTTATTTAAAGTTCCTCGAAGGACATTAGAGACATTAATGTCTGTAGCCAGGATTATAATGCTACAGGAATAATAATGTCCCGTAACATTTAGGCTTTTCTCATTTAACCAGGGAGCAAGTGCCTGGAAAAAATTGTATTGTAGCTGATGGTATTTTTGTTGAACCCGATGCACCTGAGCAAAAACCAGCAATTACGATTGCAGATGCAACAAATTTATATACCCAGAAAAGTTCAAACTATATGTTACAGAAGGATACATATTCACTCCATAAATATAGAAACCTAGTTAAGCCATTTATATTATGCTGCTGTGATGGGTATATCATTGATGTTCGCGGACCATTTAGTGCTACCACTAATGATGCCACCATAATGCGAGATTTATTAAATGAGACTGGATTTAATAACTTTTTGAATTGAAGACCGCGGTTTTCGTGATTGCTTGGATAGTCTTCAAGATAAAGGTAATTTGGGATTCACGCCGGAGACTAAAGAAGAAGGCCGTTCACAGTTGACCACCCTTGAAGGAAATCGTTCACGTTGTGTGACTATTAACAGGTGGGCGGTAGAAGCTGTGAATAGTCGCTTCAAAAGAGACTTTAAAATATTCCGGCATGAATATTTTAATCGTGCCTGTGGTCACATAATCGATGACTTTAAAATTGCTGCTGCTCTGTTGAATAATTTCTGCACATTGTGTGCAGAGCTTATCAAATTCAGAGAATGCAGACCTGTATGTGAGTATTATTAATGACCGCTTATTCTTAGATAACAATATTGCAAACATAGTAGCAGAGCAGAACTTGAACATGCGAAGTTCTTTATTTGTGCCCATTGACGGTGCAAATATATCTTTTCCAAGACTATCCATGCAGGATTTAGTACTGTTTGCTTTTGGTTCATACCAACTACGGCAAGCTAGATCATAATATGTTATGTTGGTGAACATTTTAGGTGAACTTGGGAAATATGTCGTGAGCAAAATGTTTTACAACTTGAGGGAATGAACCCTATGTTGGTTCGGGCAAAAATACAGTCTCGCCACACTTCAGGTAGAATATACTTTGTTTTTTTAGTGGTTGAAAGAGATTTAAATGTGCGTGTAGGAATTTTATCTTACTGTTGCAACTGCATCGTAGGGCTGAGAACTGTTGGGTGTTGCTCACATGTAATGAGCATTATTTGGTACTTGGGGTATGCTCGGCAAGAAGGATTGACCCGACCTGCACCCTTCTTAGATGAAGTACTTTTGAGACTAAACTGAAGGATCAAAAATATGGACTAAGGACTCATATGTTACCAGTAAGAGTGATGCTCTAAGTTCACTTTTCCTGTTTATTATTTATGAGTTCTTTATAACATGTTTCGATTAAGCTAATCTGTGGATATTAAATCGTTGGTACAATTTAAAATAAAATAGATTAAAACCACTATATAGATAACTTCATCAGTCTCTATCCTTCACAATTGATTTCAATATAACTACATTTTGTTTCTGAGCATTGTTTCATTATCTCCATAAACCCCAGATCAATAATCTTAAGTATTATTTTTCTTTTTATAAAAGCCGCCCAAAAACACCAAATGATAAGTGGACTATAGAGTATTTCAGAGAGTATTATAGAGTATTAGAGACTATAGGCCCATGGAAACAAAATGGAATATGTTGATGCCTTGAGTCGAGTTCATTATTTTAGTAAATTAATTTACCTATTATGCACTGGCATGGCAATGTTTCTTTACTAATAAAAGCCAGCAACTTACAATGGATCCGCCTGATAGTGGGTGGCCTTGTTTGTGCCCATGGACAATTAACTTAATTGTTAAATGATGAATCATTCTTCCCTGACCGGACACTTAAGGTAGTATTTGTTCCAGTAGATAATTTCAGTACTATTTTGTTTATGAATATACTAGAGAACCGTTCCGCCTTATACCGTCATTGCTCATCCATTTTGTACGACATATTTACAAATGGCATACATAAACCTTATCGCTATTTCTATCGGTGAAAACCATATCAAAATCCGTTGCGTGGTTTAGAAGAAAAAAGCGGACGAACAATTCCTACTTTGTTGGCAATTCCTACTCTTTTCCATTAATGTGTGATAAACTGGGATGGTTTTTATATAAATAATTTGTTATTATGTTGTTCAAAATAGCTGAGATATGATGATTGAACTATGTAATTTTTTTACTATTTAAAGAATGCACCCGTGCAAAGCCGGTACAGGTCTCTAGTCAGTAATAAATCCAAGAAATATTAATATAGACGAACATGTTTGAATCTCTACATGAGGTAGATTAAATAAATATAAATAAGCGATCGTATAAAGTGGTGAGCGCACTTTTAAGTACCTACTGTATTCCCTAAGTTCCTTATTTTCAGATGTCAGTTCTGTCAAAAAATCATAATCTCTATATGCTTCTAAATATAAAACCCCAATTTCTAAAAATATTTTTTATACTAATGATTCCAAAAACAGATGATCTACTTAATAAACAAGTATTATACAGAAAAACTTAACTATCACAACTCCTATATAAGGTTGCCATCATCCTTTGTCAACATGTCCGACCTGATCTGAAACAATAACACCATCAGAAACTAAATAATATCCATACCAAGTTCCTCCCTGCTACAGTTGTTTCTCAGCGAAGCCCCGTCGTAAGCTGAAGTCGTGTGTTTCTGTAGCACTTTGATCATGGCGTCGCGTTCCGCCACTTTCGATTCCAGTTCTTTCACTCTGGAAATCAAGAATTGAATATTACAACATGGTACCTTCACAGCCGTGACAAAAACTTTAAACTATGGAATGCGTTTAAACTGCATAACTAACTTTAAAATGTAATCAATACGTGGGAATACGCTAATCTGCATTCATTTTAATTTTACCAACGTACTTTACTTTATAAACTGAAAAAATTAATTGTTGGTTCTTATTTATTTTACGCATAGTTGAAATTCAACAATTGCACAGTTAAAAATAAAAGCCAAATCCAAACAACGATTTTTTAAGATACTTCCTAAATTACCTTCCCTTTTGATTTTTTTATGTAACTATTTATAGATTAATCATTAATTTTAACGATTATTTTATCATTGTTGTGACTCTACCTACCATTGACCCTTACGTACCTGCTCTCCAAGTCGGCAAGTTTCTTCTGAGCCGAATGCAGTTCGTCCATGTGCCTTATCTTTTCGTTCCTCGCTTCCGCCATTAGACGTTCGGATTCCGCTGACGTTTTCTCAAGAGCTGCGATTTTGACGTCCCTGACGAATTCAAAGGGCGTAAATGAATTTCTTTTTTGTCTATTTTTGGAGACATAAGTAAGTTTTGAAGGGAGACCAATTTTAACTTCTTATATGTTCTTAATGCCTTAGATATTTTGATTAAAGTTAACGTTGCGCGAGTTGAACAAGAATCGCTTGCACCAACCTACAACAGATTGTAACTTGGTAAGCCTGAGATGTTGCGACCTGAGCTACGGCGGCGATTGATGAAGATACCTTTATGCCGGGTAAGTCTATTTCGTTACTTGGTGGTACGTTCCCAGGCCACGTTGGAGGATGATCAGCAAGCCATAGTGGGCCCCACCATTAAGGATATTCCACTAACTCTGAGAGATTACTCTCTCAGAGTTAGTGGAACTACTGGTGACCCCGACTCGCGGTGTCAGCGGGATTCATCGTCGATGGAACATGGTTCCAGACGGCAGTTGGACACAAGGCTTGTATTTGCGAGACGCGGTTACCTTCAAAAATTTGCAATTTATGTGGCGGAATCCGCAGCCACGCCAAAACGATTGTTGAATCAGTCCACGCGTAAATTCCTTGAATCGGAAAATGACCGTGAACGTTTTTAAGAACATGCTCTAATAGCTGAGCGAGTAACAAAGCGCCACTGAGTTCTAATTTAGGAATCGTGAGCTTTTGTTTTAAAGGAGCAATTCTGGACTTGGCACCGAGAAGACGGACCGTGACGTTGCCATCAGAGTTCTCGCAACGAAGGTAGATGCAAGTAGCATACCCCTTTTCGGATGCATCGCTGAAACCGTGGATCTGAGTCGCTACCGGTTGATCAGACAAGATCCATCGCTGAATCGAAATTTTGTCTAAATTATGGAAATCGGCAAAAAAGTTTTCTACGATTCGAGAAAATCTGGGCGAAGCGATTCGTCCCACTCGGAATCGAGAGACCAAAGAGTTTGCATAAAGAGTTTGGCCATAAATAATACTGGCGCTAAGAAACCACAAGGATCATACAATCTAGCAATATTGGAAAGCACGCCACGCTTGGTCAAAACTTTGCTCATCTCAGAAACATGGTAAATGAAGCTGTCGGTCTTGGAATTCCACTCTATGCCTAGAATTTTAAAGATGTTGTC
Source organism: Marasmarcha lunaedactyla (assembly GCA_923062675.1). Taxonomy (NCBI): domain Eukaryota; kingdom Metazoa; phylum Arthropoda; class Insecta; order Lepidoptera; family Pterophoridae; genus Marasmarcha; species Marasmarcha lunaedactyla. The sequence continues at coordinate 8,916,430 of OV281344.1, forward strand.
TCCATCCTCAAACCTGTAGGGAGATTCGCAGTGGTCAGCAGGAAGTTGTGATCATAGATCCTGAGAATTGCTGGACCATTTGCGGAGGGTAAAACTTCCTTGGGCGAGAATTTTGACTATGTCCTGTTGGAACTGTCGAGCAGAATCAAGGGAAGAAGATCCTGTGACGACATCATCTACGAAGGTGCTTTCTAGGAGTACTCGAGAAGCCTCAGGATAAGTTTGTGAATTGAGATGAGCAAGTTCATGAATAACGCGATTAGCCTGATAAGCAGAACTAGAAACACCGTAAGTGACGGTGGTTAATTCGTACAGTTAATTCAGTTGATGCTAATTTGATCTATCAATATATTTCACATAAAACAAATAAATAATCAAGACATTCTGACTTGCTCCATCATCGGAGTAAGATGTATTAAATTACAGTTATATATAAAATAAAATTATACCAAGACCAACATTTTATTTTCAGCACGCGGGTAGTTACCACCAATTTTTAAAATCGGTAATAAAGGTAGGAAACCATATAATTTAAAAAGAAAAAATCGAAGCGGATGCCAAAATAATAATATCACGAAGGCTAGAGCAGCAAAAAGGCACGTTACCTTATTATTATTTATTCATTCATTACACATATTATTCAGAGCCGCGAGAAGGCTCGCAGCCTGCAGTGGGTTGATGATGATGATGATGATTCAGAGCTGTGATTGCGTAGTGGCTGGTCTCTAAATCCTAAAGTCGTTTGTTCGAACGAACCCAGCTACGCACTAATGATATTTTATCTTTGAAAAATGTAAGAGCGTATAAAAACCTGCACAGACCGGTAAACCGGAACCCAAAGTTCAAAAAGACATTCGCCAATCCGGAGGAGGCACCGATGCTTTCTTAATATAATGCGATATTGTCCCTCTGGGAGGAGGCTTTTACCCTGCAGCGGGTCGACAATGAGCTGATGATGATTACTTTTTTACCGAGTACTTAAAAGTTCAGACTTTTAATTAATATACAGTGTAAACTATATGTGCAAAAATCGTAATATATACACCTTCTTCACCTTATTATGCTAACCTGAAGGTATGCAATTATGTCAATCGTGTCATTTTCGGTATTGTTTTATAGATTAAGAATCACTATGAACAAGGAGCGACCAGCGACTACTATAGTCGAATGTAACGAAGATCTTCCCAGTAGCTCCAAGGCTGCTATCTGTAATTATCTTGTAAGTTAATTATTTATTTAAAAAAATTTAAATTTTAAATAAAAAAACTATCTGTTGCCCTCAAATCTAATAAAGCAGTGATTAGACTATATGACAAATTGCGACTTTCTCAGATTGACGTTTCAGTAAGGGAAAGTGAATACCTTTAGATCGTAGATTACAGTGCATGCAGAGCCCTTAGTAAGCCAGATTGTGACAATCTAAAGTACTACTAATTGTAGTCTAATTACTATTTTAACCAAATATTCCTATTTTAGTACATATAGTTTACACTGTATATTAATTAAACGTCTGAACTTTTAAGTACCCGGTGAAAAAGTAATCATCATCAGCTCATTGTCGACCCACTGCAGGGTATTTATCTCTATTTTTTGTTAGTGTAAAAAATATGTTAACGTAATCAGTCAATTTAATAGTTCTAGTCATTTCAATTTGCTATACGATATTGCACCTTAAGTGGGTCCCAAAGTAAAGATTGTCACTGTATTGTATAATAATAAATAATATTTTTTTCACCGAATTTTATTTATTTTTATCAAGCAATCACTCTTAGTCTCTTAAGTAATCTTAAGTCATAACTACAATAAAAAACGTCTATATATTAATAACATCAATCTCTTCGTAAAGCCCTTATTGTACCCCAATTTTATTTCCTAACCAGGTATTTAAATATCTTACTTTGCAAAACATAAGTCAAGTAATAAATAACATTAATTTATATTTCTATAAATCAAAAGTAAAATATAATAACATAAAATAAGTCAAACATATTTGAAAAAGTATCAAAACCATTGCGGACGAGCTAATTGACGGCCAGCGTAGGTGTGTAGGTTTTTATAGCGATTTTACACTGCCTCCAATCCGAATCCGTCAAAATACATTTTGAAGTAGTCATATTACCATTTCATGGCAGTTTCAAGGAGATTTGCTATCCGATTGAATCTCCATTTCAGAAAATATTCTAGCACATGAAACACACATGGACAAAGAATACAGCTACGCATGTTAATCTTTATATTTATTATTTAAGTCTCACTTCCTGCGCCGGATATCGAAATAAGAATAATAATTAAGTGCTGCTGGCTCTCAAAAATAAATAAATAAACCCATGATCAACGTGAATGCATTGCTGTGGCTATGAATGACCTCCATATAACGATTTCAGGACAGCGACCGGTTTCACCGCTGTTAGTTTTTATTAGTATTGATCTTTAGCTTTTGTCTCTGATATACTTGGGTATGGAGGCGGCGGAGACTGCGGCCTGCCTCAGGGCGGCCTCCTCCAGGTACCGCTGCTCCCACTTTGCGCACTCCGTCTCCAGCGCCAGGAGCCGCTCGTCCTTTTCCCGCAGCTGTCTGCGGAGTTCAGCCTCGTTGCCACCGGTTATAGGGCCGGAGTTACCGCAGTTGCATTCGCGTTTTCTGTGGAAATATTAATGGTATTTTGATAAAAGGTAACGTTATGGTGTTTTGTTGCATAGTTGTTAAATTCATTTGTAATGTAAAACGGACCATGTGTTATTATTGTGTATTTTGACTAAATAGACAAAAAAGAGGTTAATTTTTAATCTTAGACACCGCTATACACATATAAAAAGCATATGTAGAAGCTGCGCCCACAGCTTTCACTCCGTGTTCTCGTCTGTCTGACACTTGTGGGGAATGTGGGTTTATAGCGTTAAATTATGAAGTGTATCACCTCAAAGTCTGCAGTTCCTTCTCCAGCTGCGCCCGCAGCTTTCTCTCCGTGTGTTCACGCCTGTCGGACGCTTGTTGCAGAGACGCGAGTGCGCGCTGCAGACCCATCACTCGCTCTACGTAACCGCTGGCGTGACGACACTAGAAGAAGATGGATATTTTTAGAAAAACAGTTACAGTAAAAAGTAAGGAGAGACCTTGTGGCGACCGCATGCCTAGCTACTTAGTATTATTGTGTATATTTTGACTTGCTAGGCCCTTAAATTAGTAAACTATTCAGATGCAATATAGACCAGTATTTTAATTAAAAACGTATGTATCAGTTAGCAAGACAAAATCGAGAAAAATTTTGAGGTATAATTAAAAACAGAAATGTATCGACAGTTCGTAATCCATTCCAAACCGATACTTTAACATGAAAACATTATTTTTTTTAAATAAGATTTTTTTAAGTACACTAGATGATCAAATAATGAAGTAATAATTGACAGTGAAGTAGGAAGGAAAAATACTAATCGTAAAAGGCAACTGTCAGTAGAGTTAGCCCTGCAGACATAGAATGGGCGACATGAAACTCAAGTCACAAGACAAAAATGAACAAGTGGTGCCCCGGGTTGACCATGCAATTAAATCTCTTGCTGTGTGTGGTGGCTTGTCGTAATAAAATAATTAACTTGTGTTATAATCCGTGACAAAAGTCTTGTCTTGGCACGCGGTGCTACGGCTGCTGGTTTATTGTATCTTAAACTATTTATTAATTATTAATAATATATTTCCATAATTTATAAAATTACAAAAATTTTTTTAATCATGTGTTACCAAAAGTGTATTCACTTTATTGATAACGCACCAACTTAATATCTATTAGTTATTATAGTATATTTAAGAGTATGACAGCTGTGTAAACTGACCTCATCTTCAAGCCTCACAACATTAGCTTGAGCGTTAGTAAGTGCCGTGTCCAATATATCGATATGAGTTCGTTGTTCCTGTAGAGTGGCTCTTTGAGCACCCATTTCGATTTCTTGTCGCTCTTTCGCACACGCTAGCTCTTTGTCTATGAAATTAAATAAAAAAATATAGTCTCTAAATAAGACTGATACAGAAATAATAAAGTTTACTTCAATAACATACAGATCAGTGTATTATACTTAAGTCAACTTAATTTTTACAAAATACATTAAGTTCGTGCATTTAAGAATAACATAAAAAATTAAACAATGTATAGCCTCAAATTTTCACAATCTAGTCCTTATACCATAATTATATGACTTCAAAGACTACAATTATTTTTAGCTTAAACATTTAACTACATCAAATGAATAATGTTGATATTTTTCTTATAAATTAACAAACTCATTCATGCTTGTTCAAGCACACGACAGTCATTCACTGAAATATTTTAATTTGGTGGCAAAGGAACACTATTGTAATATGAAACTTACTCTGTGTTATAAGCTGAGCAATGAGCATCTCTCGGTTTTGCAGCTCCTTCCTCAACGCATCAGCGCTTGCGTCGCCTTCCGTGCGGACCCCTTGCGATAGTAGCTCCACCTAGTTTCAAAACATAAGTTTAATTGTTATAGAGATAACGGACAAAGGGCATTGATTTACAAACAAATGGACTTCGGGTCTGCGTTTAATAGCGTCCGAGCAAAGATGGAATGATAATGCAAAAATGGTATGAATAATATACCAGCCTTGATGCTTGGCGGCCTGACAACACGTTCAAAATGACATATTGCTTGCTGAAAACCTCCAAATTTTGAACGCTCGAAGTAGTCGATTCTGCATTAGGTGATATACGAACCCCAATGCAAAAGAGTTCGTCTAGTGCCAAATATTACAAGTGTCTAATATTCGAAGTAAAATTAAGATAAATAAATTTAACTTTACGCATACTAGTAGGTATGTGCACATTATACGACATAGTTAATGGTAAGGTAGACTCCCCAGAACTAATCGCGCAAATTGAATACCGAACACCCTCCACCCGCACACGTCACACCTCACTATTCCATGTGCCTTCACACTACACCAACTACGCCAATAACGCTGTAATCACTCGAATCACAAGCACATGCAACAAATACTTTGATCGTATTGATCCGTTTGTATGCTCTAAGTTTAGGTTCAAAGCAGATGTCGTGAGTGCACTAATGGAGATGACTGGTAATTGAGTCAATAATTTAAAATTTGAAAGTTGAAGTTAAAGTCAATGAAATCTAAAGTTAAAGTTAATGGAATATTGGGTTTAATTGTATGTTTAGATCAATTTGTTCTTTTTTTCTTCTTTAATCTGGATTCGCAATTCAATACATTGGATTCATAAAAATTTAAGCTTGTAGACTGAAATATGGAATTTATATTTGGTTTAACGTTTCTTAATTACATGGACATATTAATTGTTTTTTCGGTTTTTTAAAATTTTAACATTTTCTGTTTTATGTAACGTTTTTGTTTTATGTAAACGTGTCAACAAGCTAGTACCTATTGTTTACTAAGGAAAACCTATTATTAGCCATGCTCTAAGTAAATAACTCATGTATTGTCATTGTTATGTATATCGCTGTTGGTTTTCTAATTAATAAATAAATAAACTTTATTAGTTCAATAAATACGCAGTGCTTTTGAACACTCAATGAAGTTTATATTCAGTTCAAAAAAAGTAACAAAATATTCCCCTATTTAAATAAAATATAATAAATTCTTGAACCGGCTCTACACTCGCGGTGCGAACAGCTGCGAAAGCCCGCGAAATCCGGGAAACACGAGTGTAGATGTTCACGCTTCGCATTCGCGCTTTGCGGCGTTCCCCGATCAGTGTCGGCTTTTTGTTCCGCGACAAAGGGTTCGCTCGCAGTTTTTCGCAGTAGCGTACAAGATATCGCGAACAAGACTGTGAAGCTCGAGTGAAAGAATGCGAGTGTGGACGGACACAATTCACGCGTGGATCGCAGCGTATATTCACGGCGTGAATTCACGACGCGACTTCACACGCAAGTGAAAGCCGGCCTTGGGCGCAAAATAGTTCGTCTAACACTCAGTGGCGTCAGCTTTAGCATTGATCACGGCGTTTATTCATCGTGGCATCGTCGCTACCAATTCTTCACGTTGTTGTGTAGGTATTGAGTCCCAGACAGATTTAATTTTTTCCTTTAGATTGCTTTTAGACCTTGCTGGATACTTGCGCAGCATTTTATTTATTTTCCACCAAAAGGTCTCAATCGGTAACAATTCTGGACTACTTGACGGCCACTCCAGCCCCATATCATTACCGATCCAGCAAATCAAAAGTGAGGTTTGATACAATCGGTGTGGAACGCTTCATCTTTATATCTGATAACTTTTTTTCCATACATCACCAATCGTCACAACAAATTTAGATTCATCACTCCATATTAGGTATTTCACGCCACACTGGTCTACAGTCCAATTTTCATGATCTTTAGCGAATTTCAGCCTTTTCTTTTTTTGAGAGGCGTGAGTAAAGGTTTCTCTTTCGCAGTGTAAAATCCATAGCCCAATCGTTTAACGATCCTCTAGTAGGTATCGACAGATACATCTTTGTGAACCATCTCCCTGCACTTCAAGGTAATATCTCCTGCGCGGGCACGACGATTCTTTTTAAGGATTTTCCTTAAAGCTCGATTTGCCATTATTGTGGCTACGAATAATTATTTTTCGCACTTCGTCGGCGATAGGTTTCCCGCGACCCTTTTTGTTTGAGAATAATGATAAAATTGCATGAAATTATGGTTTTTATATGTTTGGAAATTATAGTGACCTATTATGTTTTTCTATTTTCAAATCAAATTTTACTCATTTTTCAATGAAAACAGGTAAAATTGATACATGGACGAACTCTTTTGCATCGATTAAGAACTAGACGAACTATTTCGAGTTAGTCGTAGCAAATTAAAGTGCCCGTAAATACATATTTTAGTATAAGAAGTTTTTCTTTAAAAGTGGCTGATTAACAACAATAAGATGGAGAATTTTACCCTATACTATTTATTTTTTCAAAGGCCTGATTTATGAAAATGTAATTAAGTTGAAAACAGGCAACCTTTGCAATATATGACTGGACGAACTCTTTTGCATTGGGGCTCGTAGTAGTCAGCTTCCTGAAAAATTGTGGCAAGCAATAATCAGCTGTAAAACAATGAAACCCGATTTGTATTTCAAGTGATTTAAATTATTCATAATTCTGTACATGTGTGAGTTAACTCGGGACACTTGACGTCAATTTTGTATTAGACCCATTTTGTTATTATTACTACATATACTTCTACATAGTATATCATAGTTATTATTATTACAAATATCAATCATGTGGAACAAAGTTATTGCTCAAAAAATTTACAGTTATTTTCATATAATAACATTCAAAATTTAAAGAATTTGAATTATTGAAAGAGAAGTGACTACGTTCTCATACAAAAATAATTAATGCACACAGATGCGACAAACTGTATAACATGCCCCCACCAGCCGGTCAAAATAGACTTTAATTTACAAAAATCGCATAGAGTTTAAAGATGCTACATACCCCAATAATATAGCATATATAGCAAATAAAACAAAAAAGTGCCAATCAATCTCATTTTTGCAAAAAGTTATTATCACAAAAGTAAAAAATATTAATTATTCTTTTATTAACTGTTGAGAACAGTGGAACAAAATTTTTATTCATTACCATTTCCTAAGGAAATTTATAAAAGATTCGTGACTCCATTATTACACCTTGTACAAATAAAAACAATTAGACGATACAAAAATTCACTTTTCTCAGCGCTAAGTAAATAAGATCAGCAAAAAACATATGCTTTAGGTTAATTTTACATAAACTTCACTTCTGAATGATTTTAGTCTATGTCCATACATTGAAATCTGATTGATAACCGAGGAAAAGTTATTAATTTGCATTTGACATACTTCTAGAATCAACCGTGCAGTATCACATAACAGGGATTTTTTTTACACATTATGCATATGAGCTGGTGAGCGACTGATTGACGTGCGGTGCAATCGCCGCGGTTGCACCGGACACAGCACTGATGAGCGGTATATTCTCTAGTACGTTAGTACACAGTAACTCAATTATTAGACCGACCTTCTATTTGTTTTTACATGGCAGAGTGGCGATATATTTTACTTATAAGTGCACGTAGCTTCAATATTTATAGTTATAAATAAATAAGATAAATAAATAACTTTGTCTAACAATCACACCACATTATCTCAGTGTATTAAGTATCATTTTAAGTATCATTAAGAACTTGTGTTATGGATACTAGATAAAGGATAAATAAAGTTAAGAAATATATAAGCGCACATAGATATTTTTTTCATACATAAATATTAGAAATAAACTTAAATAAACATGCATACACAGCCATAACTAGAAAGCAAATATAATAAAACATCTGCCTCTACCAGGTTCGAACCCGGGACATCAGGCATGGAAGGCAAGGGTACTTACCTCCACACCAAACAGGCCGTCAGATTTTAAGTACATAAGCTTTTGCCAACACCTAAGGTATTATTATTGTATGACATAGTCTTATATCACAACTATACGTAGAATCGGCCACATCATGAAATGTTCTTCCATTGGCCACATCATGAAATGTTCTTCCATTGGCCACATCATGCTTGACCAGATCAATGATAAGACATCGTTTGTCGATATGGCCAATTAAACGCGTGGCTAGTTCATGAAATGGCTTTACCTTTTTTAACTTCCGATCCCTCGTCGGACGCTGGAAACGCTTTGTTTATATGTCAATGTCGCACGTGAATGGTATTAGCTGGCTCAAACAACATGTCATCTTTCTAAACCTTTTTTGCCTGACTTGTACTCTTTATTAGTTCCATTTACTGCCGCACCACGCTTACTTCGTTAGCTGGGCTAAGCATAGTGGCCACATCATGAAATGCGACCATTTCTTGAAATGAGCAAATCTCTGATTTGGCCACGATATACACTGTCTGTTCAAAAGAAAAGGTGAATTTTGAATTTTTTTGAAAAGTATTTATTTATTCCTCAATATCCATTTTGTCCCCTTCAAAGTAATCCCCCTCAGATATAATGCACTTATACCAGCACTTCTTCCAATCCTCGTAGCACTTCTAAAATGCGCTTTTCGGTATGGCATCAGCTCGTTCTTCATTTCTGACTTGATTTGATCAACTGTGGCAAAACGCTTTCCTTTCATTGGTCTCTTAAGTTTTGGGAATAGGAAAAAGTCGCAGGGAGCCAAACCTGGTGAATACGGTGGTTGAGGCATGATTACGGTGTTGTTTTTGGCCAAAAAATTACAAACAAGCATTGATGTGTGAGCTGGTGCATTATCGTGATGCAAAATCCATGATTTATTTTTCCACAATTCCGATCGTTTCAGCCGTATTGCTTCACGCAAACGTGCATAACTTCCTTGTAGTATTCCTTATTAACCGAACGACCTGTTGGCAAGAACTCACGATGCACCATGCCATTGTAATCGAAGAAAACAATGAGCAAAATCTTCACATTTGATCGAACTTGGCGTGCTTTTTTCGGTCTTGGCTCATCTGGCCGTTTCCATTGGTATGATTGGGCCTTGGTTACGTCATAACCTTATACCCACGTTCCGTCACCTGTTATGACCCTTTTGAGCAAACCTGGATAGTCGATGACGTAATTCAACAACTCCTGAGCGACACTAATGCGACGTTGCTTTTGCTCAGAATTTAGCAATTTCGGAACAAACATTACATATCATGAGCCGATTGATATGGCGACATCCTCTGCAACTTCCCTAATAGTTATTCGACGGTTTTACAAAACAACTTTTTTCACTATTTCGATGTTTTCTACGCTTGTCGTCGTGGTTGCAACTCCAGGACGCTCATCGTCACCAACATCTTCTCGGCCTTCTGTAAAGCGCTTGTACCACTTATAAACACTTTTTTGAGACAAAGTGGACTCGCCGAATGCCACAGTAAATATTTCAAGTGCCTTGGAACACTTCATTTCATTTTTAACGCAAAATTTAATACATATTCTTAGATCCATTTTTTTCAAAGTCTAAAATCGAAGAACACACAAAAACGAAACGAACGTGATTAATACGTAATAAAACTACGAGCGCCGGCGCGCTCGTCCTCTTTCCTCGGCGGTTCCTGCAGCGAGCAACACTTCAAAGACCATCTCGCTTACCTATTACTTATTTAATTATCATGTGACTTACCAGTATTAACGACGCTGCGTAGACACCTTTTCAGTTGTCAACAACAAACTACTAATCCAAATTGGCTAATAATGCTGATATATGATAAACATATGTGTACCAACATAACAAAAAAAATTTTTTCGATAATCGAATGTACACAGCTCGCGAAAATTCAAAATTCACCTTTCTTTTGAACAGACCGCGTAAGTAAGTAAACCTTAGAACCAATAGTATGTTAAGTTTTAAAGTCATAAAATTCGTTCTTGTAATAAAAGTCGTTCATTTTACGTAGGTTATAATACATTTACTATTTGTGATATGATAAACATAATTTTTCAAATGATATATTCGACGGCCGAGTAGCGTAGTGGTCAGTAGCCCTGTCTCATACGCCGGAGGTCCCAGGTTCGAGTCCTAGCAGGGGCATTCATTTGTGTGATGAACACAGATGTTTGTTCTCGGGTCATGGTTGTTGATATTTATATATTTATGTTTATTCTGGGTTCCCCAGTTCGCTGTATGGTCATCTATAACACAAGCTCTGCTTACTTTGGGGCCATACAGTTGGTGTGTTTGTTTGGGGATTATTATTATTATTATTAAATATTATAGCTAAAAACAAGTTTCAAAAATTTTTCATTTAAGCAAACAAAATATAATATATAGTATTAAGTAAGTAAAAACTGTAGTTCCACAATGTATGGTAGTATTATGACCAAGGATAATAGACAAACCTGTTGTTTAAGAGCTCTGTTCAACTCGTGCAGTCGCCTACAATCCGCCTGTAATCGAACTCTCGCCGCCCGTTCTAACCGCTCGCGCCGTTCGCACGAGCTAACCAGCTCTTCGTGAGCTGTGCGAACTTTTTCAACTTCTTCTTCCAACTAGAAAGGTAAAATTTCTTTATCATGCTTGGGTTAGATATAATTTGTATGATAGATAGGGTTAGATAAAATAGAGATAATTTGTATATAGGTATACAGTAGAGTATCTTTTGTTGAGGCGACGCATCGGGAAACAATTGATCTAAAATAGAACTTTTGCGTCCCTCAACCCGCCCACGCCCCGATGGGCGAATTACGCGGCTTGAGAGTCGCGCGGCTCCTTGCCGCGCAACTTACCAGTCGCAGTCTACACACGTCGAACACAGTTCGAACAGAGACGTCTCAGAATTGCCCTTACAACTTTTTGTTTTTCTTTTCGCTTTTCTTTTGTCGATATATTATACTAATACTATTTTATACTAATGTATATTTATGTTTAGAATACACTTTATAGTCGGACTTTTGTAATTACTCTTTTCTCTACTCTCTCTACTCATAATAGAATGAGGTTTATAACATTGCCTTCTGCTAGCAGAAAATTAATAATTCAAACACACAGTTTTTTAGAGGCATTTACATTTAATTTTACAAACCAATCAACATTTAATAATTAATTAATTTACATAAATTGTTATATCTTTACATTATAATATTTTATTTACAGTCCTCACAATTATTTACAAATTTTCATTTTTATATACCATGTAATTATTATTTTTTTAATAATTTAGATATATACACACATCAAAAAAGTCTAAGCAACACACATTACAGTAATACCCTGGTTTACGGGACCCCGTAAAACGGGGATTCACTATAACGCGGTTTTTGAATTTTCGCGCAAAATTGCCCCGGTTTACGCGAGTGCACTTTGGATTGGAAGAATTTGTAGCGACTGATGGTGAACCCCTCAACAACCAAAATTTAATAGAGCTTCAAACGATCAAGTGGGCAATGAAGAGGAACCTGTTGAAGATCCAGTTCTATCATCAAGTGATGTTCAGGAAGCGTTGTCGAAAATATATTCTGGCTTGAACATGTTAGACAGTATGGACCGTGATGTGGATCGTGTTTTTTATTTTAACCAAAAATAGTACTTTACCTATTCTTTTTTATGAGAAATGTTAATATTTATTTGAAAAGCGGCTTGGATGTACTTTCCTGAGAAAAATGTTAATAATTTCCTAATAATAGTGGTTTGATTCTGAACTTGATATTTTATTAAAACGTTATATGCGAAATTACTAATTAATTAATAAACGCATCTCTCGCGTAAAACGGGGCATTACTGTAATTTAAATTTATTGATCAATTATTATATCTCTTCTTTGTTCTAGACGACATACATGGCTGGCTGCAAAAAAAAATGTCAACTATCATTTGTTTCTTTTTCAATATTTAAAGCGAATGCATTTGAATTTTAATGCATTTTCTTTGTGCGGCGTGAGTGTTGGAAATCATTTATTATAATTGATTTTTATTGATTAATTGAGAAAAATTTTAATTGTAGGACATTGTTTACGACATGGAGCGACGTCATTTGACCTCACACGAAATCCTAAGAGCCGTAGGAATGTTGGAAGCGGGAAGCATTCAATCTCAGGTATCACGGTATTTGAGTGTCAACAGAAGCGTTATTTGCCGTCTTTATCAGCGTCACACTATCCTGCCGAGCAGCACCCAGGCCGCGGAAGGAGTACAACCATTCGGCAAGACCGATACTTTCAACTGACCGCAAGACGTCAGCCGCCCGAGAGATAGGCTACAAAACACAAGTGGTGTTGTTAGCACCCAAACCGTGTGAAATCGACTGCATGAGTACGGCCTACATGCAAGACGACCAATTAGGTGCCCACCTATACGTCACAGGAATCGCGCATGGACCCAGGAGCCAATGGGATAAAATTTTATTTAACGATGAGTCTCCATGTGGGTCAAAATGAATGGTGTAGGTAGAGAACACATAACATAGATCCAGGAGCAATGGGATAAAATTTTATTTTGAGATGAGTCTTGACTTGGGTTTAGGCCTGATACTAAAAGGGTTAGAGTGTACCGTCGTTTTGGAAATACTGAGAGGCTGAGCTGCGTTCAAGAATTTCATCCATACAACGGTTCAACAGTTATGGTAAGGGTGGGTGTTATGAAGAACAGACGAACTGAGCTCGTTTTTGTAAATGCAAACATGAACGCTGCAAATTACGTTGAGGATGTTCTAAGGCCTTAAGTCCGTCCATTTGCACAAACCCTCGGCTTCGATTTTACGTTGATGCATGATAATGCGCGTTCGCATACAGCTTTGAACACCAGGGAGTACTTGGCAAGGGAAAACATCCGGGTATTGCCTTGGCCTGCGCACGCATGCTCCAGAGACGTGTTTTAGAGGACTTGGACGGAGTGACAACATCCCGACAACTGATGGACTTACTAAAATTTCATTGGGAGCAATTGCCGCAGGATAACATAAACAGTCTCATCGATTCTATGAATAATCTGTGTCAGCAAGTTCTCAACAACAGAGGCGGCCACTCTTTGTATTTAGTTATCCAATTTCTTTTACAATAAATTAATTTTGTTTAACAATTTCATTAAGTTTACAATAAGTTTAGTTGCTTAGGCATCTTAGTTTGTACTACGTATGATACAGTACTCGCAATATTGTTAATTTATGTTATTAAAATAAAAATTATAAAAAAACAATAGATTTTTTTATTTTGAAGAGACACTAAAGAATAATATAGTATAGATATATACTAAAGATTTAATACTTTGTAAAATTTAAATTTGTATATGATGCTTAGACATTTTTGATGTGTATATCCTTATTTGCATTTTTATATCTTTAGAATATACATTAAATTACATATGAAATTGGCGTTTTGTAAGGGAGGAATATACAGTCAGTTTTTTTTAAATATAATATATTTATTTAATCAAAGTATGTACCAATGCTATCTATGCAGTTTTGCCATCTCATAGGTAGTTCATTGATCCCTTTAATAAAAAAATATTCGGATGTGAATCAAATCTTTGAAAGCGCTTTGGACTGCCCATCGGATTTAAATTTTTTCCCTTGCAAGAAGATATTCAAATTCCTAAAAAAATGGTTTTCTATTGGAGCAAGGTCCGGGGAGTACGGTGGATGTCTTAGACATTCCAATTGAAGCTCCTCTAATTTGGTAGCCGCTTGTTGTGCAGTTTGTGATCTAGCATTGTCCCTGAAGCAGCAGTGGCCTAGAGCAATGGACCAGCCTCGGTTGTTAAGCAGCTAGCATTTCCATCATGGTTTGCAGTTGCTGACAATAGACATCTGCCGTAATCGTCTGGCCAGATTTAAGAAAGCTGTAGTGAACGACACCGGCACTAGTCCACCAAACGATCACAATAACTTTTTTTCAGTCAATTTTCGCTTGGGGCAGGATTTGGCTGGTTTGCCATGATTTAACCTTTGTTATGAGCGTTTCCGATTGTCGTACAGGATCCACTTTGCATCACAGGTGATTCGATGAATAATTCGATTTGAAATCCTTTCATTATCGAGCCGGTTGTAAATGTAAAGCAGCAGTCGACGCGCTTTTTTTTTTCGAAATTTCCTGCTCCGCAATTTGCTCGATAGGATCGCTTACACCAACATCCATCTACAACTACATCTATAAACGGCGTACCATCTTTGGTGACTCTACCCTCCTTAATTGCTGCTTTTCTTTACCTCTCGCCGGTTTTCTAATATTATTGCAGGAGAAGCGCTATTTTCCTCTAACTGTTTTTCTTTCTGAAATAAAAAATATATATAAAAGTTTTAATGATACGTTTTTCTATGGACTGACTTTCCAACTCATTTAAAAATTATATTTAATACCTACTATTGCTTTTGACACACGTTGAATGTCACATAAAAAGTCCTTATCATTATTGTCTGCAGTTCTAAAATAAAAGTAAATATATAAGTGATCTTAAAAATTGCATGGTTACTGATTACCAATGAAGTCTTACGTGAGCAACACATTTTGTAATTCTGCATACATTGGCCAATTAATATCAACTTTCTGTTAAGTTTTAAATATACATTGTTATAAATTTTACTAATAACTGATATTTTGACGTAAGCAATATTTAAACGATATATAAAGCATACCCTTCTATGAAATAGTATAACCTTGTTATTGTGTTATTTTCACTCAAATCCAGGGACGACGCCATGTTTTTATTCTCTGAACTTTTGTCCTAACAACAGTTTTCTGAAAAATATGTTTGAAAAACTGGGTATTTAAATATAATCAAGAAAATATTTTTAAAATACAGGTTACCGTTTGTTGTCAGAAACAGTGAATTGCGATTGTAAACCGTAACGCTAGAGAAATGAGGCACGTTTATTCAAGATGTTAGAAAGAACTTGCGGTCTATTGTTCCTACTCAATGACATATTACATATAGACAAGTCATACCCAAAGATTACCGCAGAATAAAACGACGTCGTAACTATACGTAGGGCGTTCAATGTATTCTCGGTATCGAGGTGATATACTAATGATGAGGGTAATTTAATTATCTCATTAGTTAATGACACTCTTTGAGGGTATAAATACAAAATTTCATTTAATTGCCACCATTAGTATTCAAGATATCATTGCGAAAAGACAACTATGATGACTGATTCGACAATGATGAAAAAAATCGAGCATCGCGCAGTGATAAAATTCCTCACAAAACAAGGAAAAACTCAAAAAATTATCCATGAAGAAATGGTGGCTGTTTACCAAGATTCTGCGCCTTCACTATCTTCAATTCAGAAGTGGTCAAGTGAATTCAAACGGGGTAGAGAGAGCATTGAAGACGACCCCCGCGCTGGTGGGCCAATTTGTGCCGCTACTGAAGAAAACGTCAAATTAGTCGAAAAACTTGTACTTGAAGATGCCCGTGTAAGAGTGAAAACATTAGCAGAAATGACTAAGCTATCCGTGGGTACTATTCACACAATCCTTCATGAGCGCCTGAATTTGTCAAAGGTCAGTGCAAGATGGGTGCCGCGAATGCTCACCGCGCTGCAGAAACAAGTGCGAGTTGACTGTTGTAAGGAAATTTTGGTGGTGAAAATCCGCAAAGTATTTTCGATCGGATTGTTACTGGTGATGAAACGTGGGTTCATCACTATGACCCTGAGAGCAAGCAAGAGTCTATGCAGTGGCACAAAAAAGGATCAGACCCGCCGAAGAAGTTCAAAGTCACTCCGTCCGCAGGAAAGCTCATGGCCACGGTGTTTTGGGATTCTAAGGGAATCTTGATAATCGAGTACACAAAAAAAGGTCAAAGTATTACTGCTGCATCATACGCAACCACCCTGCGTAATTTAAAGGAGGCAATCAAAGAAAAAAGACGTGGAAAATTAACCGCAGGTGTGTTGCTGCTTCACGACAACGCGCCGGTTCACAAGGCGTGCCTTGCCCAGGCTGCTGTGCGGGAGTACGGATTTGAAGAAATCAATCATCCACCCTACAGTCCGGACCTGGCCCCTAGTGATTATTATCTATTCCCTAATCTTAAAAAAGACCTTCGTGGAAAGCATTTTTCGGACGATGAAGAGTTGAAGGGAGCAATAAACGAACATTTTTCGGGCCATGAAGAAAAATATTTTTCAGAGGGAATTGAAAAGTTACTTTCACGAACAAATAAATGTATTGAGATGTTAAGGGAGTATATTGAAAAATAAAATTTATTCAAAATTTTCCGCCTTTTCCTTCATACCTATACCGAGAATACATTGAACTCCCCTCGTAGCTACCTACCCGATATGTAGAGTGATATAATTTGTGGGAGAAGGAAAGAGTAAAACGGTTCACTTGTTGTAAGAAAGAGATACCTATGTACTTGTGACGTTGCTTCGCACTAATTGGTCGCGAGCGTACGTGACGTAGTGCGTAAATTGTCGTAACTCTATAGCGTTGTCTCTTTTACTCCCACATACAAAATCATATTACATCTCGCTCTTCGAGTTTGTTGAATCGAATAGCCATGTCAATTTTAAAACGTCATTTTAAATAGAAAAATAAAATAATAATTAAGATAGTTACAAAAAAAAAGTTATATGATAAATAGTACTACGCATGAAAAGAAACGTTTATTCTTTCTTTAACAGTAACAGTTGAGACAGTGTCTGTCTAAAGTTTTGTTCGACGTTTAGCCGTGACACTGGGTTGCACAAGACTGCGTCAAATAGCCGGCAAATGCCTTGCATTTGCGTTGCCATTTTTGAGAGCGGATAACCTGTCTATATGTAATATGTCATTGTTCATACACACCCATTTATAAAAATAACTAGTATTATGGGCCTAATTTTGTCGTGATAGCCACTGGTTTGAGACTTAATTGTTATTTTATAGTCACCACTGTATATTCAACATGGTCATGGTTTTTATTTTAATAAAATAAACCCTCTACTTTTGAAGAAATCATTTTTTTTTTGTAAATAGAGTTATTAATAAATAATTAAATTTTAAATTCATCATTAAAGTACATAAAACAAAATTTTAAACAATTTCTTCTTCTTTTTTTGTCGATTATTTATGATCTAGTTTCACCCTCTTTCGGGGTTGCACTTTATCCAGGGACACACTGTATATAAATACCTATATTTTGGAATGGCAATTAAAAACCTAAAGAGTATTTTCCATTTAGCGAAACACTTATAAACCTGGAAAAAGAGTTATTCTATTAGAATTACAAATTTATACAAATATGACGATTACTTACCTGTTCTTAGCCATACTCTTACATTGCTGATTTAAAAGAGCGTTCCTTTTACGTTTGGAAAACCCGACACGTTTTTTTACCCATTTTTTTCACTTGATATGTTATGGTATTATTTATTAATTTAACACAGCATACTATGGCGGGCGGGAGCACGATTGGCACAGACCCGTCGCTGACAATGGTCAGCTGCGGCCCGAGCGGAGAGTGATTGCACGCGCCAGCTAATAATCAAAGGTCGTAAGCGACAAAATTGTTTTATTCGCTCCAATTAAAATCTACGATCAATTTTAAAAATTCCAACCGACAATTTGAAGCATTTGTCTATCTACTACAAAATGTTTGGAAATTTAAATCGGCCTGGGTTGCAAGCAAAATGCAATTTTCTGTTTTAAAGGAGGTCTCTTTGACAATTTTTTCTGTGCTATGAAAGTTTAAGAATCGTGTTTTCGAAACCAACAAAAAGACGTCAGTAAAGTGAAGCATTAGATCCTCAAATATCACTTTCATAAGTTTTGTAATTGCAGAGAATAATCGTGATCTCTGGAACACAAAACTTACAATGCCGAGTCTTAAGGTCTCGCCTGAGGCGGTACTACAGTCCTTCCTATTTTGACCGATGTAAAAATCGTTTAAGTGGTTTAGTTCCGGTTGAAGGGTAGGAACATCCAGTGTTATTACTGAAACAAAGGCAGTTCCATCTAAAGTCTACGGTCTGCAACGCATCATTAGGCGATACAATAATAACAATCAATATTACTAAAAATAACCTACAACTTATGATGTCCATGGGCGCGAATGCCACTTACCATCAGGTTAGACGCGTGCTCGTAGCCGGCTATCAAAATAGTAAAAAAAGAAATGATAAAAGTAATAGAACATTACCTAGAACAATACATAGGCTATCTTGCTTTTTAAAATTTTTTATAACTCAATAAATAAAACTCTGTTTCCGAAGGCTACGCGAGCAAAGCCGAGGGCATAACCTAGTAAATAAATAAAATCATGAACATACCTTGCTAGTATTAGCAATATGATCACAAGCGGCTGCCAGCTGAGCCTTAAGGCTGTGGTTCTCAGTATGCAGAGCATCTAGCACTGCGGCGAAGGCATCTTCATCTGTGGACTGCTCACCTCCGCTGCACCAGCCACTGGATTCTGAGCCCCCGGGCACAGCTCGCACTCCCACGCTGCGAAAATGTGGTTTATGTTAATACCTTGTTTGTTCGCTTTTATTCAGTGATAGATTATGTAATATTCATGAAGAAACATGAACCAAAATAATAGTTTTTTAAAACGTGGGAACAAAAATAATCATGTCAGTACGTCACTCTTTTTTAACGTGCAAGTAAGACAAACAAACAAGCATACTATGAACTACATTCCATTTATAATGTTGGGTTTTATATTTATTTAATCATAAGTGTAAATATTTCAATACTTGGAGTGTAAATTGTCCTCCTAAAAAAACTCCTGTGCGAAACTTGTGCGAGCGTTTTTTTTACAGTATGTATGCTTTATTAAAATATGACATTTACACATGTACAAGGTTATATAATACCAGAGTCGGAGAAACTGATAGGGATGGAGCTGTACCGATAAACGAGATAGATAGAACTGTCATCGAGAAAATAAAGAAATGGAAATAGGTCCTTTCATAAATATGAAATTGGCGTTTTGTCGTACTGGCCACTTTAATCTGTATTATCTTCTCTTTGGTTAAGAATTCCAATTTCAAATTTATACTCACGCTTTTTCCTCTTCTAGTTTTTTCTTTGCGTCATTTAGTTTACAAAATGGAAAACTTGAAAGTACGAGTTTCACCGTGGCACCAGTGCTGCACAAATGGCTCGAAGTATTAATGCTTTGTATGGCGGCGGTGTCGCAAAAGAAAACTCAGTGCGCTTTTGGTTCCAACGTTTTCATGCTGGAAATTTCGACCTGCACAACAAGCCCCGTGGACGGCTGGAGACCAGAGTTGATAATGAAGAATTGAAGACTATTGTGGAAGCGTATCCACCGGAAACCACGTCCAAGTTAGCTGTAGGCTGCGGTGTTAGTGACAAACTGTTTGTTTTTTATTGAAAAAGGATTAGACGTTTGTCTTCTATCTCACCTGATGGAAAGTGACGATGAAGACGAAGGTGTTACACGTCTTTCCACGACACACCTATTCACTCGACGCTTGAAAGAACTAGGACTATAGTTTTCTGGAAAAACAGACACAGGCAGTTCATTCCACACCTTGTCGACCCGAACCAAAAAGGAACTATCGAAGCGTTTGGTTCGACTTCTTGGGATGTCTACTATAAAGGGATGGAAGGCCTGTCTGCGTCTAGTAGTCCGATGTCAGAAGGGTGTGGGTTCGACCTGATCAAAAAGAGCATTCGCGCACTCTCCAAAATGTAATCTGTATAAGACTGCTAAACTGGCAACTTTCCGACGATGGTCGAGCTTTGCAGTTTTTTAGCGGTGAGGTCAAAGTTGTTTATAATTTTTAGGGCTCTTCTGTCAACTGCTTCCATCGCTTTAAGTTGGTACTTTGCAGAACCATCCCAAGGGTGGCTACAGTACTCCATACAAGATCGAACTTGAGCTGTGTACAAATTAAGTAGCTGTTCAGGGCTGAAGTACCGCCGGACCTTCGAGATGATTCCCAACTTCTTTGAAGCAGTTTGAGCCATGGACACAATTTGATGCCCGAAGTTCAGTTGGGACGATATAGTTTCGCCCAAAAGCCCTAGGTGGTCGTTTAAGGGTACTGAAACATTTTGGAAAGCGGGCGTGTGGTCGATACTGCTCTTTTCGGCGGAGAATAAACACGCCTGTGTTTTGGACGGGTTAAATTTGACAAAATTGGACTCGTCCCAATCGGTCCAAAAAACCCACCCGCGCAATCATGGACTCTCTCAAAGCCCGGATTTCTTGAGGACTCGCTCGCGCATTGGACATGTATCTCTCTACAACGGTGCTGTCATCAGCGTAACCAATAATGCCTGGGGTTAGCAGGTCATTAACGTGCGGCAAGAATAACGTTGCAGATAGAACAGATCCCTGAGGTACCCCGGCATTAATTGCCATTAGATCAGAAGAGCAGCCGTCTAAGACTACTTCCTCAGAAAATCAGATATCCAGTCGCAGAGCCCATTAGGTATTCCGTATGCTGGAAACTTACTCAAGAGACCATCATGCCAGACCCTATCAAAAGCATTGAAAATTAGAGGAGGTTAAATTGGAACGTCTAAGACATCCACCGTTCTCCCCGGACCTTGCGCCAACAGACTTCCATTTGATGTCTATTGTCAGCAACTGCAAACCATAATGGAAAAGCTAGCTGCTAAACAACCGAGGCTGGTCAATCGCTCTAGGCCACTGCTGCTTCAGGACAACGCTAGATCACACACTGCACAACAGACGGCTACCAAATTAGAGGAGGTTCAATTGGAACGTCTGAGACATCCACCGTTCTCCCCGGACCTTGCACCAATAGACTTCCATTTGATGTCTATTGTCAGCAACTGCAAACCATAATGGAAAAGCTAGCTGCTAAACAACCAGGGCTGGTCAATCGCTCTAGGCCACTGCTGCTTCAGGACAACACTAGATCACACACTGCACAACAGACGGCTACCAAATTAGAGGAGGTTCAATTGGAACGTCTGAGACATCCACCGTTCTCCCCGGACCTTGCACCAACAGACTTCCATTTGATGTCTATTGTCAGCAACTGCAAACCATAATGGAAAAGCTAGCTGCTAAACAACCAAGGCTGGTCAATCGCTCTAGGCCACTGCTGCTTCAGGACAACGCTAGATCACACACTGCACAACAGACGGCTACCAAATTAGAGGAGGTTCAATTGGAACGTCTGAGACATCCACTGATCTCCCCGGACCTTGCTCCAATAGACTTCCAATTTTTCGAAACTTGTAAGGGAAAAAATTCAACTCCGATAGGGCAGTCCAAAGCGCCTTCAAAGATTTTATTGATTCCTGTCCGAATGGGTTTTTTTAGTAAAGAGATCAATGAACTGCTTATGAGATGGCAGAAGTGCATGGATAGCAGTGGTACATACTTTGATTAAATAAATATATTCTACATTTTTCTAATTTTACTTTATGTTCCTCCCTTACAAAACGCCAATTTCATATGTAATGCGCTAATACTAATACTTTATGTTTCAAAGAGCCAGAATACCTTCAAACTAGTCGTCATCTGTATTTATCTATATTTTTCCTAAAGATTATTTTCCATAGGTAGTTTAAAATTCACGGGATTCAAGATAAGGATTTTTATTTTAAAAATTCGAGTATCTGTGATCATTTTTTCAATTATAGTTTAAATAACTGTGATGATCTAAATCAATGATTGTCTTTTTCTGTGAAACAAACTTACCATACAAAAGTACCTAAGACACTGAGACCAAGTCTGGTTCTACTATACGCAAATTCAACTCTGTGAGGTCAAGATGGAAGGTGCAAAAGTAACCATGTTCGCTGATGATACAATTCTTTTATTCCATGGCAAGAGCTGGAAAGCACACCCACACCCACCCAAATGTACACAGACCTTTTCTTTTATTATTGTGTTGTAAGTTTGCTCTGTAATTTTGTTTCTACTTAAATGTACCGCTAAGGTATTGTAATTTGTAGTTGTAATGTTTCATGTTATTGAAAGTTCAATATAACAACTTACCTTGTAAGATCCGGCTGCGACCTCGACAAACTCAACTTTTCTTTACTCAGCTTCGCTTTGCCTGCTTTGCTCCCCTTGCCTCTGTACTGCGGAGGGGCAGCGCGAGGAGAAGCGGGGGGCGTGCGACCGCGGGGAGACGGCGACTTGGTCACTTCCTTTGCTAGGTGTTTCAACACCGATGACTGGTTGAGGAAATCATCGGGGATCTCGTTTATTTCCTGCGTAAAGGGTTATTTAATTTTAGGATGGTAATTTGGTTTTATGTTAACAAAGATTTTGCAATGAGAAGGGTTATATTTTTATGTTAAAAATTAATTTAACAATCTTATCTTTAATCACATTATTATGAGTTGTCTTATTATTAATTTATCAAGATCCAAAAAGAACAAACACGTTCTTGCTAACAATCGTCTATGTTTAATTTGGACTTGCCATATTCAAAAGCCTATGTAACATTGTATGACTGTATCCATAAACTGACTTAATTATTTATTTAAAGTCTTAGTAATATTAACCTTGAAGTCACCCTTTTTGGTGTCGTAAAATAAGCCAGTCATGGGGGTGAACATGAAACTAAGTATTTTTAGTTCTGTTTAGGAAAATATTGACAATTCAAAACCGCTAATTGTAAGTTTACTTGAAAAGCATTATTATTCTGACTTTTAATAATTTGGCAGTTTCTTCAAGAATGGGTAAATATAAAATAGCTATTAGAAAAAATGCAGTTATTGTATAACAAGTCATTTATAATTCTTGCCCAAATTTAACACAAGCATTACTTCATGTTATTACAGCAAAAAAAGATAAACTGCCCTCTATTAAATTTACTTGAAAAATAATTTATACAATTTTAAATTTATTTAGAATTAGAAACAAGAATACAAAACATAAACAAATAAGACAATGTGGCCTTAAGGCTGGCAGAATGTCACTTTGTCATTTATGATAACATTGTGAAAATAAGTTCCAGAACTAATAAGAAATGTAAATATGAAACATTCAAATAAATTAAGTTTCATTGGC
Organism: Marasmarcha lunaedactyla; assembly: GCA_923062675.1. NCBI lineage: Eukaryota > Metazoa > Arthropoda > Insecta > Lepidoptera > Pterophoridae > Marasmarcha > Marasmarcha lunaedactyla. The sequence goes on from OV281344.1 coordinate 8,939,850, forward strand.
TTTTATTTTTGCATTAGTTTTTTTTATCAAAATTTAATCAATTGATGATAGCACACTGTTATAATATGAAGTGTATTATCATTATTATTGATTTTACGGGACTATGTGGTCACTTGAACTGCGCCCTGCCACACTGCGACCTAGCAGATCTATTGTGTGAGTCCACCTGTTTATAGCTCGCAAATTTTACCACTTCCCTCGCTTTATATATACGAAATCTGTTGTTTTGTACAGCATAACAAGCACTTGTTTGACAAGAACAGCGATGTCGTTGGACGGCGTGGTCGACACAGGAATAAATTATATGTTCCGTCACAAAAAATTACTCTAGATCATACTATTATGATTACGTTTGTTATATGGCTATAAGAATATTTAATAGATTACCACTAAAATTTAAAGAATTGCCAATAAAGACATTTAAAAATAAATTATTAAAATTTTTGCTGGATAAAATGTATTAATTATATTAATGAATACTTTAACGATAAAATTCTGTAATTTCTTGTATTTTTATGTATATGAAATTTTTTTTTAATTCTCTTTTTATTAGACCTATGTTTTTATAACATTTATAATTTATTTTTCAGCTTTGACCTTTTGTTTTTTGTTTTTTATTCTTGTATTTTATTTTGATTTTCGATTTTAAATCTAATAAAATTTGGTTATAATAGAATTTGGATATAATTGTAGATGATTAACTTTGTATGTTACGAATTTTAATTTTAGTTTTTTGACTTGTATTATACAGTAATTACAGTTGTTTTATGCAAGAATATGATAATGCTAATCTTATAACACTCAATTTGCACGCTGCATTATACAGCAGTATATGTAAGGATCGTCAATATGTTTTAATACCCATTTGTACCCATATACTAGCAAATAAAGAAATTTATTATTATTATTACTCCGATCGAGTCCAGGAAGCGGATCACCTTCCTGACGGCAATGTATCCGATCTCCCTTGTGTCCAGTTCATGTTTGTCCAAGTGTATTGATCGCTTCTGTGCCAGTACGACACAATGACATAGCATATGAACGGGCGTTTCTTCTTCCGTGTTACAATCTGCAGCACGTAGCGTCCGCTGCGCCTAGGTGGAACATGTGCTTATTCAGCTTGCAGTGACATATCAGTGCGCGCACTAATGTTCTAAGGGTCCTGTTGAGAGATAGTAGTTCCCTTGTGTAGGGTTTTTGAATATCCCTCTATTAGCGCCCTGGTGTTTTGTTCCCCAAGTTTATTTAGAGTCTCTAGGCATTGCATTACTAATTTGGAGTAAACTCTGAATGAGTTTAGTTCCATTAGTTTTAGTTTTTATTAGCTTTGCTGTTTAAGAATATATAGATTATTACGCCTTTGTAGGATTTGCTGAGATTGATATCCGCACATCTCAAGATTGCATATATCTCAGCTTGGAATATTGAGGCTCCTAGGCTTGAGCATTCGCTAAACCTGGGTTTTACGCGGTGTATCCCATATCCTACCTTACTGTCCATTTTAGAGCCATCAGTGAACCAGGTAAGGCTATGTTCTTCCCAGTGAATGTTGCCCTTAGTCCATTCTTCTCTGTTTGGGAATTCTATTTGGTAAAGTTTTTTAAATTGTAGCTCTGGTAGCATGAAATCTATGGGGATGTTTATAGTTGGGCATTTGCGAATGAATTTCTCCAGGTAGCCCGTATTTTTTTATGGCTATGCATTTCCTCTTTGGGATTTGGCTCTAATCATGCTCCCCACAGGCTCTTTTAAGGCTGTGAGACGCAGGGGCGCGATCCCTAAGAGTGCATTTAATGCCAGACTTGGCGTTGTGGTCATGGCGCCAGTGGCCAGAATGCATGCTGTTCTTTGTATCTTCCCTAGTTCGGTGATGGTTGTTGTTTGTGTGAGCTTCGTATGCCACACTACACAGCCGTATGTCACAATCGGTCTGATGATGGCGGCTAAAATCCACATGACCATTTTGGGTTTTAGTCCCCCATCTTGATCCAACCATTCTGCTTCACAGATAGAGCGAGATTTTAGCTTTCTGTGTGGCGTTGTCTAAGTTTTTATTATAGGTAAGTTTATGGTTTAGGGTGATATTTTCCCTCTTTAGAGAATGCTATAGTGGTTCCATCAATAGTAGGGGGTTTGAGCTTGTCAAGTTTCCTTTTTTTGGCGAATGGCACTATAACAGTTTTGGTGGCGTTGAAAGTACAATTCGTCATCTATAATATAGTTATCAATATCGCACCATTTTTTTATGATGTTCAGTGCTCCTTGAATGCGGTATGATAGGACTTCCTGACATGATCCTCTAACGATTATACAGATGTCGTCGGCGTATTCAATTACATCTTAGCCTTTAAGGCTTAGTGTCTCCAGGAGCAATTCCACCGTCAGTGTCCACAGAGGGGGGGAGAGGACTCCACCCTGCGGAACTAAGAACTGTACGGTATGTCCCATTCAGTTGTAGCTTTGCTGTTCGCGATCGAAGCATTGATTCGATACCATCTTTTTGTGGTGAGGTCCACAGACTTGTGTTCCAGTCGACGTATGATGGAATCTGAAGTGTAACAGATGTTTAAATATATGAGCCCCAATGCAAAAGAGTTCGTCGAGTGCCACATATTACAAGTGTCTAATATTCGAAGTAAAATTTAGATAAATAAATTTAACTTTATTAGTTCAATAAATACATAGGGGTTTTAACACTCAATGAAGTTTATGTTTAATAAAAAATGTAACAACATATTTCCCTTCTTAAATAAAATATAATACATTCTTGGGGAACTTCGTCCATCGCATTCAACGGTGCAAAATAGTTCGTCTACCACTCAGTGGCGTCACCTTTAGCATCGATCACGGCCTTTATTGTTCGTGGCATCGTTGCTACCAATTCTTCACTATGTTGTGACAGATTTAATTTTTTACTTTAGATTGCTTTTAGTCCTTGCTATTGATACTTGTGCAGCATTTTCTTCATTTTCCACCATAGGGTCTCAATTGGTGACAAATCTGGACTACTTGACGGCCACTTCATTGTAGGGATCTGATTCCGGTTAAACCAAGCCTTGGTTTTCCTCGCAGTGTGACAGGAAGCTCCATCTTGTTGAAAGGTGTAGACATTACGGTGTTTTAAAGTTGGAATCAAGGGCACGAGACTTGTTTCCAGAATGTTTTGGTACGCTAATGCATTATCAGTTCCTTCTACAAAATGTAGGCGACCCAGACCTTGTGCTGACATGCAGCCCCATATCATTAATACACATATCAGAAAGCTTATTTTTTGTTTTGATACAATCGGTATGGAATGCTTCATTATAATTTCTGATAACTTTTTTCAGTACATCACCAATCGTCACCTGAAATTTAGATTCAACACTGGATATTATTGCACGCCACTGGTCTGCAGACCAATTTTCATGATCCTTAGCCATTTTCAGCCTTTTGTTTGTTTTGAGAGGCGTAAATAAAGGTTTCTCTTTAGCAGTATAAAATCCATAGCCCAATCGTTTTACGACCCTCTTGCAGGTATCGACAGATACATCTTTGTGAATCATCGCTCTCCACTTCAAGGTAAGTTCTCCTGCGCGGGCTCGAAGATTCTTTGAATGATTTTCCTTAAAACCCGACTTTCAGTGATGCAGACTTGTGTTGCGCGACCGAACAAGTTTCTTTCAACCGCGTCATTTTTCCTGTGATATTCGATGATGGTCTGAACTGTCAATCTTGGTAGGCATAAGTCCTTGGCTATTTGGTAAGCAGATTTGTCATTATTGTGGCTACGAATAATTATTTTTCGTACGTCGTCAGCGATAGGTTTCCCGCAAGCCATTTTGTTTGAAAATAATGATAAAACTGCGTAAAATTATGGTTTTTATATGTTTGGAAATAACGATGACGGTGACGCATCATGTGACAGATTATTTCTATTTGGAAATCGAATTGGTTTATTCCATTAATCCCCACCGTCCAATCCCCACCAGTGGGGATTGTTGTTTTTTTTTCTAGAAATCCCCACTAGTTATACAACTCAGCTTAGTGGGGATTTTTGGAAAAATAAGTAACAATCCCCACCAGTTGTTGTTTTTTCTTAATTATTAAACGAAAAATGCGGCGCTTTAGGTGATCAATTTAATAATTTCAGAATTTATTACAAAATTAATTTTAGAAATGTTAAGTGAGTTATTTTCATAAATTTTAAAATTACAGCTTTTACTTACTCGTTAATGTCGGAAAAGTCCGACTAGTTTCGGATTCGTATGGATGCCATCATCAGGACTGAGTGCAGTCGCGGTCGTGTCTCGCCTCACACAGCCGCGACTGTACTCATTACAAAATTGTTTACACAGAATATTACAAAACTTTAGTAACCGGAAATCTGGTTTATCATAGATGCAATATGCAACCAGAGATATCAATATACAAAAAGGACAATAGATATGAATGCATAGTTCTACTGATAATTTTATATTATGTTTGGTTTAAAAATTGGCGTGTAGGGTAGTTGAGTTACATTTGATGATTCTGGGTACTTAAATAAAATATCTTATGTAAGTACCCTCTTTTAATTGATTCATTACTGGACATATGTGGGTAATCAGTTATAAGTTAGTGTCGAGGAGCACAACCTTCGCGACGTTCAACCTCATTACTTAGCATCTCAAGTTAAAAAAAAATCTATTTATAATATCTGACTTCTTTTGTTTTTCCGTGTAAATTTTTTTATTGTGATATTTACCGACTGCGTAATATGTAAATGAACTAAAATGGGAGAATGTTCTTCTAGTTCTATGTTTGATTACATACATAAACAAAACAGTAAGATACTTGTGCGTGCGGGACATCAATATTGTCTTAAAAAGAAATATAAAAATGGTGCAAATATATGGGAATGTGCAAAAAGAAAAAAATCAAGGTGTAATGGATATTACTATTCAAGTAAGTTCATATTACTTATTTACAAATTCAAGATTAACTTTAGACTTATGCATATTAATTCAATATATTTCCGAAAGTGACTTCATTGCATTACATAGTCTTTCATAATGATATTCTAACTGAAAGATCTAGTATTTGCTTACTTCGGGCATATACATCCGAAAATAATAAGATCGGTAATGAAAATTACAAATATGTTAAATTGTAGATGTATTTATTTGTTACAGAATAATAATAAAGCCAAGGATAAGCCACGTAAATGCACACCAGATTTTGAAAAAAATGAAAAAGCTTTAAAAATAGAAAAACTAAAGAACAATATATCCACTCCAGACTTACCCAATGTTCCCACAGCATATAATTCAGCAGCAGCATCGTACAACGATTCAGGGTTCCAATTTAGTGGGTCAAATTTCCCTCTTTTTTGAAATATAAAGAGTACTTTGTATAACCACAGAAAAACAACAGCACAAGTTAAAAAAATTGAATTCAGGAACCTCGCGGAAGTCACAGTTCCTCTAAAATTTGAATCATTTCTCATAGCAGATTTTAACGATAATAATACTCCCATATTAATATTTGGTAGTGAAAATACACATAGTCGCATGAAAATTATAAAACATTTTTATGGAGATGGGACGTTCAAAAGCTGTTGTTTTTCATTTTATCAACTTTATACAATACATGGTAATCACGGTAGTACCAATGAGAAGACACATATCGTACCATTGTTATACGTTTTGATGAGTGACAAAACACAGAAGTCTTATAACATAGTTTTTTCCATGATAAAATCTATTATACCCACGTGGAACCCACAAACGTTCAGATGCGATTTTGAAAAGGCCACGATTAATGCTATTCAACAGATCTTCCCGGCAGTAACTGTTAGAGGTTGCTTTTTTCACTATAAAAAAGACATTTGAAAAAAAGGGCGAGAATTGAAACTGACGAAATCCATAATTTTCAAGAGACAAATTGAACTTGCTGCAGTACTACCATTTTTACCGGAAAATCTAATTGTGGAAGGCTGGTTTTATGTTGTCAGCCAAAGTCCAGACAATCACAACAGTGAACGTTTTCGCAGGTATTTGTTAAGCCAATGGATAAAAGAAGATTTTATAAAAGTAGTATGTGTTTACGGAGAGAGGCACAGAACCACGAACTTTTTGGAAGGGTGGCATGATAAGCTTAATGCAGCTATATTTAAGAAAAAACCAAGTTTACTGAAACTCTTACATTTTTTGCATAAAGACGCTTTGTTTTATGAAAAAAGTGCTAACGAAAGTCACCGTCGGAACCCGCGATCACAAAGAAGCAAAGACAAAGACCAGTTCATCTTAAATGCACAACAAGAGTTAATGCGTGGCAACATTACAGTGCCACTTTTTTTGGAAATAATGAGATAAATTGCGTGATCCTGTAACGTTTAAATAGTTTTTGTATAAATCTAGTTAATTGCTGCATATATTTTAGATTTTCGTTTCAATGCAAACAATTCATAATTAAAGTTGATTATAATATTGACATAATTACTTACTTATCTAATTAAACGTATTGACCTAACGCATCTTTCTTTTAATAATTAAGAAAAAATAACATCTAGGGGGGATTGTTACTTATTTTTCCAAAAATCCCCACTAAGCTGAGTTTATATAACTAGTGGAGATTTTTGGAGAAAAAAATAACAAGCCCTGACTGACACCTAACTGCACAGACTCCTCTCGCCTCACATTTACATTTGAACATTCTAAAATCACAAATTGTAATAAATGTTGAACTTCAGAGTGAAATTAAATATCTTTTCGTTCCTTAGCGGTTGCAGTGTAATGTTTACACTTGGAAACACACTAAATGATATTTTTGTAAGTGTTTTTATATTTATATGGTAGGACAACAACTTGCTTGAAGTGCCATGTGTCACTATAGTCAACTACGGTAAATACCTTACTTTTGCATCCCCATAAAACAGAGGCCAGTAACATATCTACACTTTCTTTACATAATATCTATGATCAAAAAGCTATAAAAGTATTTATTTTGATAAAGTAATTTGCATTTAGTATTTTAAATGCAAAATGAAAAATGATTTATTATTTGAAATAAAAACTATAAAAGTATTTACATTTTGTATTTAAAAACATTTTATAAACTATTTTGCACATCTATAAATATTTCCTAAGCTGATTTACGGTGTTAATTATATAATTTGTGTATGTTTAAAGTAGGTACACACTACTTTGTTATAAACTAATCTCTCCTCTCACAGGTCGGCTGGAAGGGATTTCTTTTAGAAATAAGCCGTACCTTTGTACATATTTAGTCCTTAAGATATTTTATATTGTTTTCACATGTGTGTACAAAAACTTTTAAATAAATAAAAAATTAATAAATTCATGAATAGTAATCAAATATCAGACAGTTATCTAATTAGTTTCTTACCTGAACACCATGATCCGGAGGGCTGGTATAAATCTTTTGTCCACCAATATCTATGTAATTAGCAGTTGTAGTGACATTCTGTTCCTTATGCGCCTTTGGTAGGGGTATTCCACTTGGCTTTTTGACACACTCACTCTTTTTCAATGTATGATATGGAGATGATTGAGTGTTTGAGTGTTTGACTTCACTATTTGTTCTTTCATGTTCTCTGTAGAAATAATCATCTTATAATGCTATTAATCTTACATTGTTATTTTTCTGTAGTCTTTTTATATTCATCAAGCAATTAGTATCCATGTTAAATTAAAGGTTTATTTTAAAATAATGTAAAGTCTTCCTATTGCACTAAGAAGGTTTGGAAATGGCTGTGAACATTTTATAACAATCCCTGTAAACTTTAAAAATAAACAAATAATAAAAACAAAGAATGATTGCTAATTGTTTAGTAACAGCATGATAAATACTAAATATAATTTTGTTGCTTTTGTCATTTTCAAACTATGTATGTCTTTATATAATTTGATAAACTTACCGGATTGGTGTAGGTCTTGATGACCATGAATCATCTTGATTATGAATAATGAGGGTATTATAAGAAGAGGATGAAACATCAAGTGAACTTCGGTTACTATTGCCACCTCCAACTGAATCTTTCAGGGAGTTGCGATTGCTTCCAGGGATGCTTTCCTGTAAATGATGTAAAACAAATAATGTTTATATTTATTTATTGCAACTAGTTCTGTTCTATTCTTGTAATATATGGCAATCAGTCGTCGTTACGACTCGACAGACTATTACTGCCAGTGTCAGGTATTGGAAAAGCCACAGTTATTGAATGACGATAGTTTCCTCAGAGCAGGACACAACATACTCACTAAACAAAAACCAAAAGAGTGGGAGTTCCGGACAACTATTCTATACAGAAATTCAGGACTACAGCAGTGACCCAGTCTGAGCCTACAAATTGTTGATGTTCATCTTTTATTTAGGTTTTTATATTTGAAGAACCAAGGTTTGTTGGTAACTGCAGTTTGGTCATCCCCATAGTGTTTACCTACCAGTTTCTTAGTCCGGTTCCAATCAGAATTCCATGTCACATTCAGACGTTCTTTAGCCAGAGTACCAAGGTCTTGGGTAAAACACTTATATTGGTCTAATAAACCGATTTGAATGGAATCTTTGGCAAAGTTGTCAACCACGCAGTTTCCTGTAATGCCTACATGGCCAGGTATCCAAGCTATTGCAACATTTATATTGTGGGTGTAACATTGGTAGAGTAGATACCTGATCTGTAGAATGACCGGCAGTTTCGAGCCAGTTTTAAAAGGATTGGAGTTTAGGGCAAGCACACAGCTAAGGCAGTCCGAGAGTTATTAAGTTGGTTGTCACTCACATATCTGACAGCCTCCAAAAGTGCGATTGACTCCCCAGTAAAGACAGAAGATTGAGGGGGACATTTATTGAGAGAAGAACTGAGTATTTTGGGATCCACACAGCTGACTAGTTCAACTAAATAAAGGGCACTGTTTGACAGTTTTATAAATACTATCAGACTGTCATATAAACAAATTATGATAATTTACACCATGTGCAATTAATAACAATGATATTGTGTGAATGAGTAGTAAATAGGAGTAATACTATTACTTGCTTTAAGTAAACAAGTTACACAATAATTAAAGTTATGCAATGTAGTATTTCAAAACTGAATGTTTGGCCTAAAATCTAATTGATTTTTTTATTACTTTGATCAATTAAACAAATTATTAAGTGTTTTTGTCAACACAGGCACCAAATTTAAGATGACTGACGAAAGTCTGGTGAAATTTAAAAGGCTAATAAACTGTCCATTTCGAAAAAAAAAAAAAGATGACTGACCTTTAAAGAATTCCTGTTGTTGTTCTTTTCACTCAGATTTTCCTGTCCCTGTGGTTCCACTCTTGCCGTATGTCTGACTACATATCTCTCTTCCCGCGAGAGATTCTCATTGGAAGTTGAAACATCTGTCTCACTTCCAGACAGACTCTGGGGAAAGCCACTTGGCACTGAAAATTCCAAAGCACCGTGAATCTTAGCAGAACCCAAAATTTACAGCAAGTTAGTCTGTTTATGATTTAACTTAACATCAAATGCAAAACACTTCAAAACTACAACGCTGTTAAGTCAGATAATATATTGTTTGACAGCCAGCCCGGGTCCAAATTGAAGAAGTAATATAAAGTTTGAAATATTTTTTACTAACACAAAGCTTCAGTTGGAGAATCTGTAATATTTTACATGTGTACAAATCTTTTGTCAATGTGTTTGCAAGCTACAACTGGAGCTGGTACTTATAAAATTAATAAATTATCATTAGTTTTAACGTGAGATTTGTGACAAATTGAAATTGAATGTAGAAATAAATAATATCAAATAACAAATAAAAACATACCTGCTTGCTTCTGTGGTCTTTGAATATTGCTAGCGAATGATAGGAAACGTCCGGTAGAACGCATTGAACTCATATTAAATGGCCTATCAATTTACAATAAAACAAACAGCACAGATCTTTCATTTACACTTGCATCAATATTCGGTTGTGGTGATTCAAAATATGTTTAAATTTCTCACAATTTCTAAAAACGTAAAAGAAAGGATGGATCGACTGAACGTTGCATCAACAGAATAGGTCCACTGTTGCGTTGCGAAGGTTTAGTATATTAACACATTACGTTCGATAACATTGGATACTTGAGTAGTTGTGTATGCTACACAATTATTACCTTTACATTATTAGATAAACAGAAACTACAAAATAGAACACAATTGCTTCTTTTTCTACCTATTTGTGCATCGAGTTGTTTTTTTAGATTTATTTTTCATTCAGTACTTTTTTTATATGGCAATATTATACCCACATTTATATGCTGCGTTCCGTTTGCCGATTACAGCGCTCACAGCGCTAAAAGTGCTCAAAACCGTTCCGATTCGTTTGAGCGCGCTAAAAGTGTCATTAGTGATATTGCAATCGGAACGGTAAATAGCGCGCTAACATTCTGATTGTTCGTCGATTAAGTCTAAAGTTATAATTTCATTAAGATCTTTGACCCTGAATGAAGCAGGAGCCATTTTTTTACATTATTACGAAAGAAAATTAATAAGCAAGCTTTTAAAATCTTTAATCGACTAATAAAAACATCAACAAAGTAACGTCATGTGTCAGTTTTGACAGGCCGTTCACAGCGACCATGCTCCGTAGCGTTGGCACTGTGAGCGGTAAGATGGCGGCGTTTATGACGTCATTGATGACGGAACGAAAACGAAACGGAACGCAGCATTAGTAGTTAAAATCTCACGTATTTCTTTTTCTCAACTTTTCGACATAGATACCTGTTATTAATTCTTTAAAAATAATGCGTCGTGCGTCGTGCGTCGTGCTCAAAGAGCTATTATGAAGGATATACTACGGCGAGCTACGCAGAGTAGGTAAAAATCATTGTATACTCATAACGATATGAGCTATGTAAATATTCTGTTTTTTTTATTTTATTTTAAGAATTGATCAATTTGCTCTAGCTAGACATACATGCTATCAATAAATCTTGAAAATGGCAATCAGCCACTGTTACTTTGCGGCGAACTATTTTCTGCCAATGACACGTCTTGGAGAAGACACGGCTATGTCAATGGGGCCAAACAGAGTTTCGGTTTTCCAGCTAGCGTAAAGCCGGAACATAAACACGTCCAGCTTGAACAATACACATATTATAACTAAATGCACCACTTCACACTAACTAATATTTTAGCTAAAGTTACAATGATCTTAAATCTAACTTACACACTAATTAGACTAAATATCAAGCAAAATAAAATAATAATTTTTGTAACACTTTAATAAACAACCCACTTAATAGTAATATAATTTATAAATGTGATCGGTTGAACTGATTGATGATTAATTCGCTTTGTACTGTGGTAAAGATAAAGATGTTAAGAAATAATAACACTGAGAACAATACCGTCAGGATGCCGCGTTTGGTTGTAGATTTAGATTGGCTTGTGACAGCGGCGGATGTTGCTATTTCATTCGGTGATGGTTCGGTCGTCTCGTTCTGACGAACTGGTAGAACCGATAGTTTTAAAACTGGTCGTTTCATTTGCCCGTTTTTGGTTTTTAAGGCCACCACCCTTACTATTCCGTCGCTGCCGGGATGCTACTCTAATACTCTTCCCATTGACCACTTACCAGGAGGCAGATTATCATCATGGATGCAAACTATATCTCCGACGTTAATGTTGGGCGGCGGCTTTAACCACTTGCTTCTTACCGTTAGTTGATTTAAGTACTCTGTTTTCCATCTTTTCCAGAGATCTTGTAATAGTTTACTTATGAGTTGCCATCTCGTTCTCGCATCCCGTTCAGTCGTTATGATGGTCAGGTCGGCTCTACAGGTCAGAAAGTGAGCTGGTGTGAGTACCTCAAGGTCGTCAGGGTCTTCAGTAAGCGCACAGAGCAGTCGGGACTTCAAGCACGCTTCAACCTGGGCTAAAAAGGTAGAGTATTCCTCAAAGGTTAGCTTTTGATCTCCTATCACTGATCTTAAATGACCTTTGAGACTGCGAATAGCTCGTTTCCACAATCCTGAGGCGCTCAGCCATGATGGAGCCTGTAAGTGCCATTCCACTTTCATTGCAGCGATCTCCTTTCAAAAATCCCTATCGATAATTTGTTGTAGCTCAAAATATCCCTCTTGCAGGTTTCGATTACCTTTGATAAAGTTAGTGCCGTTGTCGCTATACATATGGGGCGGGGCTCCGCGTCGGTCTGCCATCCTTCGGAAGGCTGATAAAAATGCTGCGCTAGATAGATCGGATACTAGTTCGATATACACGGCTTTCGTAACCATACAAATAAATAATACAATATACCCCTTTGTTGTTCTGATGCCTTTTCCAGGGTTAGTTTTAATTTCCACGAATCCAGTGAGATCCACGCCAGTATGAAAGAAGGGTGGTGCAGGAGTAGTACGTGACGTAGGTAGCGAACCCATTGATTGATACTGATGCTGAGGATTATGCTTACGACAGGTTACACATTTTCTTATTTGTTTTTTCACAGCTCTATTGCCCTGACTCTCCAGTACTTCTGACGTAGCCAGGTAGCTGTAAGGCTAGCGCCCCCGTGGAATGTTTGCTTGTGAGCGTCCTCGATAAGCAGAGTGGTAAGGCGGCTGTCGTGAGGGAGTATCGCTGGATGTTTGCTTTCGAGATTTAATTGCGATTTTTGTAGTCTACCTCCTACCTTTAAGATATTATCTTTGTGAATAATCGGATTAAGATTTAATAGTTTGCTAGTCGATTTTACACATTGCTTTTTAGAAAGATATTTTATCTCATATGACAAATTCTATAGACTGTACATGTTTTTTAATAAGTCTCTTTGCTTGTCGTAATTCCTGTAACGTGAGATAGTTAGGTAGTTGCTTACGATTGTGATTAATTGTCCGTAGTATCCACGCGACAATGCTTATCGAACTATGTTTAAGTAAAAGTTGGTCAGTTATGTAGGGTTCCGTATGCTCAGTTTGGATGACGTTGATGTGTTGTTTTCTTATTTCTATATCAGTTTTAAATACCTCCTGTTCTCTTTCATTGCTGAATGATGTCAGCCAAGCTGGCCTTTCCCACCACAAACTGTTTTCACATAACTGTGAAGCTAGCTGACCTCTACTTGCGCAGTGCAGGGTTTTCTGCGGATTTTACGTACCTCAAATTGCTTGCCGGTATTATAGGTGTGATGATCTTAACTCGATTGCTAACAAACGTCTTCCACCTTCCAGGGTCACCCTGCAGCCAACCTAGTACCACTTGTGAATCACACCAACCATAAACTTCAATTTGATATTCACTTAATGTTTTCATAATTTTATTCACAAGTTTTGCTAATAGTTGCGCTCCGCTAAGCTATAATTTAGGTAATGTCATCTGTTTATCTTGTGGTACAAGCTTAGTTTTAGCTGTTGGTAAAACGATGGTAGTTTTACTATGTTTCTGTATGCGTGCGTAAACCACACAGCCGTATGCTCGCAAGAAAGAGTCACAAAACCCATGTAGCTGGATGCAATCACGTTCCTCCACTTCCTATCCATCTCGGTACCTTACAGTGCTTGATGTTATCCAGGTCCGCCCTAGCTTTACCCACTCCTTTCGTATATCATCGGGTACCGTATCGTCCCAGCTCAAATTTGCCTTCCACACCCTTTGGAAAAGTGGCTTTAAGTGAGTCACAACAGACGCCAGCCATCCTAAGAGATCATAGATTTCGCTAAGTAGAACTCGCTTTGTTAGGTTCGGTGTTAAGGTACCTGTTAGATTGTGACTGTATGTGAAATAATACTGTCGTATGTTCCAGGTTAACCCTAATGTTTTTGTGCTGTCTAATTTAAAGTTAAATTTGTTACCTTTCTGTTTTAACTCATCATCTATGTTTTGAATTAATTGCTCGCAGTTGGACGCCCATTTACGTAATCTAAAACCACCTGATTGTACAAGTTTGTTAATGTGACCGACCAGTTTTTGACTTACGCCTATTGTGTGAAATCCTGTCCAAAGGTCATCCATATATAGGTCATGTTTAATTATTTCTGAAGCTTCCGGGTAGGTTTGACGCTTGTCGTCCGCAATTTATTTCAACGTCATCATTGCTAGGAATGGAGCCGATTTTAACCCGCAGGTTACAGTTGTCAACTGGTAGGATTTTAGGGGTTCGTTGGGCGAGTCTCTCCATATTATTTTTTGATAATGCTGATCTAAGCATAAAATGTGCCTGTACATTTTCTCAATATCGCCGATAACTACAAATTGGTATTGTCTCCATTTAATTATAAGCGAATGAAGGTCTTTTTGTAAGTTTGGACCTCTAAGTAGGACGTCGTTCAAACTGACCCCTGTAGAGGTTTTCGATGACGCATTAAACACTACTCTAACAGCCCGGTGTCGTCATTGCTTCCTTGCTGCATTGCTTCATATGACTTAAACTACGATATTCAGTTATGAAGGCTTTATACTGCTCTGCTAGATGGGACTGCTTAGCTAGTTTTCGCTCTAAACTTAAAAATTGAGCAATGGCTGTGTTCTTGGATGCTCCTAAAGAATCTATCTCATCATTTTCATCGGTAGTCTGACTACGTAGTGACCCTCCGCCTGCCGCAGCGTGGTTATGTTATAGTAGTCTATACACTCCTGATCTTCGCTAGATATCTCAGAGTCGTCCTCGATATCCTCGATCTCCCAAAACTTCTTGATGTCATCTATGTTATTTAAAACTACGTTACACTGAAAAGTTTTTATCATACTACCGCATAAAATCCAGCCCAGTTGTGTTTGTTGTACTATACAGGGTGTTCGGTACAACGTTGAACATACGAAAATGGGGGCAGGTAGGGTGGTCTGTTAACTGACTAGCCCAAAAGATTTTGCGTAGGACTCAAGTTTCTTTTTTGATTAATTTTTTTTTCATATTTCTGATATGTTTCGCTTTTGTACTTTTTAAACCCGTCAATTTTTTTTTTCAAAGCCAGATCAATTTTTTTTTCTTTGTAATAATTTAAGTGATAGGTAGGTCCTTTTAAAATTAAAAGTTTCACATTGCACTTTGCTAGAAATAAAGTTATGGCCCCTCAAACATAAAAAAAGCGTTAAAATAAATTTTAAAGCTCAACTTCGCGTTGCATTAAAAAAAAATAAGAGTGATGGATGACTTCTGATTTCTTAAAAACATCTCTAAAGTGTGAGCTTTCTACCGATATGCAGTTTATTTAGATAACTTTTTCGTAAGTAAAGTTATTCGATGTTTTTTACCAAGGTGGAACATCTAGACGAAAATTAACTTATGTGGAAAGTTAATGGAAAGTTAAATAAGGCTCTCGGCTTCACCCCTCAGCTTGTTCTTTAGAAATTGCATTTTCTGCGCGGTAGATAGTGAAGGATTTTTATGTACCGCCTCGTTAAATAGATCCTTGAATGAGGTCCATTGGCTATAGCTACCTGCAAAGACCGGGATGTCCATTACCGGCGTAGACTTGTCCCTGTGCGATACAGACCACATTTTCTTATTAAGAGATATCTTTTGCTGGTGGTAAGTACTCTCATGCGTAAAAATACTCCCTGATAATCATCTGCCACATCGCCGTTTAGTTCTGCTTCGATTTTCCAGTGAAGGGTATCAATCGTGGACCAGTTAGACTCCAGAACTTTTAAAGAATTTTCAAACTTCCACTTCTCATTAATTTCCTCTAAATCTATGTTAGCTACCGTCCTAGAGAAAGCTTTAAAGTTTATGTATTGCTTTCGCAACATATCGTCTAACCTACTCGATACTCCCCTTGAGACCTGGTACTGCGATCATTCTCCCATTGGCTGAGGTGTTGCTAGCTGCTGCCTAACTGTAGGTGGCTGCGGCTCATCACCAGCCGCTTGCTGCCGCGCCGCTTCATGCTGTGGAGTTACCTGACCCTTAAGCTGCACGGCCGGGCTATGAGCTTTAATTAAGAGCTCCTCCTGCTGTTTAATAATACTACTTTTCAGCTTTTTATAGACCGAAAATGTATGCTCATATTCCCGATTTATTAAGTATGATTCGCCACGGATATCATACCTCGATAGTGCTATGTGATTATTTTCAAAATCCTGCCAATAGGATTCCAGGATTTTGAGTTTCCTATTAAAATAATCCACCGAAGATTTCTTTCCGCTCCATCTTTGTTGAAATTAGTGCTTAGCTTATTGATAGATTCAATAAGCTGGTCTGGCTGAACAGTAATTCTTCCATTGCTAGCTCTTATATAGTATTGATAAAAAAATTGGAAAGATCTTACTTGTTTTCAGCCGCTGCTTGCTAAACCAGATCCAGAGATAGGACTCTGAGTTCTAATGTACCGGTTTCTCCGAACACGCGAACTTATCCCGCCTATACGGAGGCTCGAAGGACCACGTAGGGTTTAATAGTTAAGTTAAAGATTAAATTAGGTAAATAGGTTTATTCCTTAAAAATACTTAGGGTATATTATGTTGATGAATAAGCTAGTTTGATATGATATGAGTACACGCGACGCGGACGACACTTAATTGCATACTCGGTAGTAAATCGATAATTACGACCACCGCGGTACCTAAAGTGCTGATGCTTATAAATACATAATGTTCGTGGACCGAACAGATATGTATATTTATTTTTATATACCTACATATATATTTATCATTATAGTTTTTTTGTTTTTTAGTCAATTTGTGTGTGTTTTTTTTTTGTTGAATGTTTATTAAGTAGTATTTAATTGTGTTACGTCAAGAATGCGTCAGTATTGTAGCACGTGTCTCTGCGCGGACCCCACTGGCGGTAACTGTAAATCAGTGGTTTGCCTTATGGCAAACGTTTCACTGAGGTATCGCCATTTTGCATCGGCATACATGGTATTAGACAGATAAGTAGTTTTTTTATAGCATATTGTTATTTGTTATTTTTTACCTACTGTTTATTTGTAAGTTTCTTATTTTGGTTTCTTTTTTTTAGCTTTTGTACTTTTTTTGGTATTGTGTGCCTGGTGCAAATAAAATGATTATCTATCGATCTATCTTATCTATCTAGTTAATAAATTGTCTAGACCTGCAAATCCCGGGTCCGGTAGTACCAAACCCAAGGGCTTATCCCTCGTTTCATTTAACATTCGTAACCTTAGTACTAATCTTCCTGAGCTCAAACTGTTCCTTCAGAACAACGAGCCAGACTTATTGTTTCTCCAAACCGCTCCAGGGGATTCGCTATTCCCAAGTACGCGTTCACTCGTAATGATAGGCCCAACTCCGACGGTTTCGACGGCACAGCTATCTACCACAAAAGAGGTTTCCATTGCGCTCCTCTCCCTACCCCTCCTCTCCTCAACATGGAAGCCACTGTGTGTAGATTGGCTATGACTGGTCATCCGACCATCATCATAGCTTCAATCTACATACCTAGTGGCACCAGACCTATCCGCAGCGACTTTGAGGCCATTCTCGCCCTCGGCCATTCGGTCATTATGTTCGGTGACTTCAACTACAAACATACTGACTGGACGTGCCTATCGACCAACACCAGCGGCATCGCTCTCCTTGGCATTACTGAGTCACTCGACTTAGATGTCATCTCTCCGGTCACTCCTATTCACTATCCCGACAACCCGAACCGCTCTCCCAACATCCTCGACTTTGCGGTAGTAGAGCATATCAACCTCTCAGGTCTATCGAACCGCTCGATGACCTAGGCTCTGATCACCGCCCCGTCTCTCTCGTACTAGGACCGCCCAACGATAACGTCACCTCTCCTAAGACCTTTACCAACTGGAAAGGCTTTAAAGATACTTAAGTTTCAGCCTTAGAGGCCCCGAACTCTCCGCTCGCGATCTCGCCCGACCTACTAGATAGCCCGGATAAAATAGATTCGTTAGTCAGTTCCCTCACTGATGCTATCAACTCAGCCATCAGTGATAACGAAAAGGCCAGGCTAAGCAAGGCCAACCCACACTTCCTCTAGCCGTTACCAATCTTATTAAAGCTAAAAACGCGGCTCTCCTGAGAGCCAAGCTCTATCCCACGCCCGCCTATAGAACAGCTGCGAATCCGACCCCATCACAGTCTCTAATTATGAAATCTCGCTTCTCATTAGAAGTCAAAATTCCAAAAAGTGCGGATGGAATTTCCAACCACGCACTTAAGCACCTGCCTTAACAGGTGCTTACCATGTTAGCTATCATTTTTAATGCCTGCTTCGACCTTAGCTACTTTCCAAAAGCTTGGAAAGAAACGACAGTCATAGGCATTCCCAAGCCGGGTAAACCTCTGAATATCCCGGCTAATCACAGACGCATCAGCCTCCTCAAGGCCGTGTCTAAACTTCTCGAGAGAGTCATACTCTCTCGAATGCGGAACCATCTGTTTCCAACGGATGGCGATCCCCTCATTATTCCCCATCAGTTCGGCTTTCACGCTAAGCACTCCTGCCCTCAGCAAGTCCATCGAATCGTCGAGTACATACTCGACGGCTTCTATCCGCAGCGTAAGAAAACGGTCGCAGTTTTCTTTGACGTAGCCAAGGCTTTCGATAAAGTCTGGCACAGCGGTCTCGTTAATAAACTGTATAAAATAGGCTTACCAGATCACCTAGTTAGAATAATAGCGTCCTTTCTCTAGGACCGTTCGTTTCGTTTTAGACACGAAGGCACGCTTTCCGCGCCTCGTTCCATAAAGGCTGGAGTCCCTCAAGGCTCAGTCCTCGCCCCTCTATTGTATACCGTGTACACAAACGACATTCCCATTCCGCCGAAAAGCGTCGAACTCGCCCTCTTTGCCGACGACACCATCCTTTACACCAAAGGCCTTAGTGTCCCGGGTCTCATCACCAGACTCCAAAAGGCCGTTAACGCCCTCGGTGCATGGTTTCAAAAATGGCGTATCGAAGTGAACCCAGACAAGAGTTCTGCGGTTTACTGTTTTTGTGTAATTCATAAATTATTTATTTTAAAAAGTTTCTTTGGCACTCCGTTCTGATTGCGATCTTATCAGCCACTTCACCATCTACCTACTTTCTTTGCCTACCCGTCTTCCTTGCTTAGGCATGGCTTAGGAATGTTTGTGATCGCAATCAGCGGACTTAACTGAAGTTTTTTTTGTCTAATTAAGTGGAACGTCATTCCAGGGAACTAAGTTGGAACTAAGCTGGAAATAAGTTGGAGCTAAGACGAAGTTGAAGCACCCCTGTCTTGGTCACACGCACAACCCACGTTCTACTGCTATCGTCCGCTGCCACGTGCCACCTTCCATCCTCGGTCGCCTCAGGGAATTACAGGACTGTGGAAACGAATAATAGTCGGGATTCGACCCAGCGACCCTAACTAATTTATATTAAATAAACAAAAATTCTTTTTGTTGACCGGTTGTGCCGTGTATTATTTTAAAACTAAACTACCTACAACCCGGGCGCAATAACTTGACGCCTGGCTCGAAACTCGACACTCCTCCCGCTTCCCCGCGCGATGCCCCGCTCTCGTCCATCAGTAGCGTTAGCATCGCTGTTACCGCTGCACGTAATCTTTCTTGAGTTTCGGAGTAATTCGTTTGCTGTTATAATTATTTTTGTTGATTTTTTGTTATTGTTACGTTTGGACCTCTTATTTGTTTATTGTTATTGGATTTTTGTTATCATCGTTACGTTTGGACGTTTTCTTGTAGGTAACTGTTGTGTTTAAAATTATACGATGGGAAAAACCATACATAGTAAAGAAAGGGCCTTGATACTCAAGGTGTTGGCTTTTTTTGAACGTGAGAAGGAAGTTAACAAATTCGTGATTCCTGTGGACCCTACCAAAAGTGCTAAGGAAATTTGTGAGCATGAAAAGGTAAATAAAAAAATTTACGATTCCGGTGGATCAACCGATAAATAGAACTTGCGCTGCTACTGGTATCTCTAAAAGTACATTAAAGAGAATAAAAAAGCAAGTAAAATCAGTGGCTCCATCAATTTCACCGGTGCCGAGTACTTCGTCGTCTGCGCGATTACCTGGATCATCAACTGAACCGTCAACACCTGGAAAGAAGAGAAAATCACGCAAAAAAATAAATCTTGACAATTTCGACTTAGTCTCTCTGAGAAACTTAGTCAACAGTTTCTACACTGTCAAAAAAGAAGTCCCTACGCTGAAGAAAATATTGGCCGCTGCAAAAAAGGATTTGAATTTTCCAGGTAAGTGTGTTTTTCTAATATTTTTTTATATCCAACAAGTACCTACGCCAGTAACATCGTATATGTGTCAAGTACTGTCAAGGTGGTCTTAAATATGTTTTCTTTAGAATTTTTACATCTTTACAATTCGAAGTACATTAATAATAATGTTTAGTTTTTTTACATTACGTAACTAATATGATAACAATTACGCCATGAACATCAAATCTGTACCATGTTTAACTTGTGATTATAACTTCGTGAAACAAAACATGATCCTCTAACTCAAGTTGCCGGCTGACTCGATTATGTTAAGCAGTTCTCGGAAATATTATATACAAAAGAATTCCGAGAACTGCGAGCCGGTGGGTTGTGTTGTATTGTGTTTCGGCTTCACTCTGTGAAGCGAGCGAGACTACTTTCTTGTATAAAGCCCATTACTCACGTTTTTGTTGACTTTTTATTACTATGTAAATAATACCTGGTCTAAAATTTTGGTAATCGAATATTTTTAGTAATACAACGAGTAAATGAACTTAAATTATAAAACGTACTCTTTTTTTACAGATGAGAGGACTACTTTGCGGCTTATGTTAAAGAATCAGTTGGTATACAAATTTAAGAAATGCAAGAATTCTCGATTGGTTTTGATACAAAAGCCTGATATCGCTGCCTGGAGGGCTCGCTTCCTGCGGCGATAGAAAGAAAATAACGACCTCGGACCGGACAAGAAACCTGTGACGTATTTAGATGAGACCTGGATACATTCTCATTATACAGTACGAAAATGCTGGCAAAATAGCAGCGACGCTAGTATAAAGAAAAATAGTAATTCCGGCCAACATCTGGAATTTAGTTAAACAAAGGGTGGCAGACAAAAATATAGATCAGTCTGAAAGACTTATTGAAAAGTTGACTAGAGAAGCAATAAAGTCAATTTCAGTTGAAGACTGGAAAAAAGAAATGAACCATGTCCAGAGACTTGAGGAAGAATACTGGGTCAAAGATCGACTGCAAGAAGACCAAGAAAGACAATTTATGATATCTCTTGGAGGAGAAGAGAGTTCCTCTGAAAGTGAAAGCGAGGAAGAGGAAAATGACAGCGATAATATATCTGGCATAGAAGAATTAAGTGACGATTCGTTATAATTTTATATACATAACAATATAACTTGAATTAATATAACGTCCTTTTTTGTTTTATTTCCGTAAAAAATTAATTGTTTTACCTACTTGATGTTCTATACATTAAGTAGGTAAAACAATTAATTTTTTTAACTTTAACAAGTATGAACTTGAATTTACAAAAAAATATTAATACATTTGATAATCCCAAAATAGACTCTAAATAGTTTCTTACTGCTCTTAATCGTAATTAAGTACAGATGTTTTATCTCAGTAGGTAATTAATTATAAATCAGTTAATTTAGGTTTTTAGTTAGGTTAAGGTTTTCATTTCAAAAAAACTCCGGAATTTCAGTGGGACTAAATTTATAATGGAAATTGTTATATTAGTTATAATATAATATAGCCTGACCAGAAAAATAAAAATCCTGCTCTGGGGGCGCTACATGTATATGTTTACGTTTCTAGCAACAATTTCCTTTATAAAATTATTTGAAACTCCACAATATGGTGAGGATTTTTATTTTTCTGGTCGAGCTTTACTTAGCTTAAAATAAATATTGATAGCTACAATACTCTTTACAAAAACATGTTTTTGCACCCAGTACTATAGGCAAACGTCATTTGAGCCAGGTGTCAAGTTATTGCGCCCGTGTAGTACCTACACGTCTTTTCGTTTGCGGTGTACACACGGTTTTCGTTATTTGTCGGTTATTTTGGTGATTTTGTTATCATCATTGAGTTATTTTAAGTGTTTCTGTTTTTCTCTTCCTCGCCTGGTAAGTGGTTGTACGAATTATCTAGCTCTTAATGAGCATGGATTGTGTTCCAATCCCTCCTAAGCCCCCAGACCCAATCCCGTTTTTTGATGTCAACAACTCCCCTGACCCTTTCTCTCAACATGTGCAAACAAGAAAACGTCCAAGTATAAATCGGGATTCGTCCCCTACGCCTAAAAAATCTGTTTCGAATGCTCTTCCATCTCAAACCAATAATCTTATTTACACTCATCCAAGTCTTTTAGAAGAAAAATCTTACCATCCTTCTGACAAAGGTCCTTTCATTGTTCATGTGTCCAGGTCAGAAACTCACCCTAAGTCAGGCAGTACATTTAATCATTTAAATTTTGGAAAATTTTTATTTACATCAAACATTAAAAATATTAAAAATGATGGTATAAAGAGTGTTGGCAGAAATCGGGTCTCTGTGGAATTCTCATCTGCATGTGCAGCAAACGAGTTTCTCAGAAACCCGAGTCTTAAATCTCATAACTGTATAGCTTTAATTCCTACATATAATATAACAAGAATGGGGCTGATCCGCGGGATCCCAACTTCATGGTCTATGGAGGAAGTTGTATCAACAATCTCCACAAGCCAAGGTGATATAACAATTTTGAAGGCGCGTCGCTTAAACAGAAAAGTGTCCATGGAGTCTGGTTCCACTTGGACCCCCACAGGATCTGTAGTGATCACTTTCTCTGGACAATGCTTACCTGATAAAGTGTTTATTTTTAACTCATCATTAACCGTTGATCCATACATTTTGCCTTCCATACAATGCTTAAACCGTTGTAGATTTGGCCATGTGAAAGCCCAATGCCGATCCAGTGCTCGTTGGTTCAGATGTGCACAAACTCACTCAGGTGACTCTCGTCCTGCATCCTCTGAAGTTTCCTGCCTGCAATGCTCAGGCCCTCATTTAGCAACTGACAAATCTTGCCCGGAACATTCCCGGCAAAAGAATATTAAAATCACCATGTCCCAAAAGAACATATCATTCAAGGAAGCATCATCCCTCTTCCCTTCAGTTAAAAAATCGTACGCAGATGCTTCTAAAAGTTCTCCTTCACTGAATCTTTCTTACAAAAAAGCAATATACAAACCATCAAAACCCAGTCCGTCTTTATCTCCAGGCTATGACAAAATTGCCCATAATGCTATTATTGCTAACCCTCCATCTACTAAAACTGATAATGCCTTCCCCCCTACTTCTTCCTGCTCCCCTAATGACAATTTTTTAGAACTCCTGATTTCCCTAGTTTTGAACATTCTTTCAATTGTTAAAAAGTTATCCCCTATTGCTAATCTTCTTCTTAACAATGGCCAGACGCCTTTATAAATCATACTCTTCTATGTTAAAAATATCTGTAAAAACTTATTTCATCCCCCTGTTTTTGTATTGTTCAAGGTAACTCAATGCTCGAGATACTGCAAGTTCTACTCAACTGATCGCTACAAAATTATTAACCTCGTGTAGTATGTGTGTATACTAATACTTGAAATTGGCAGAAATAGTTATTGTGTCGTAACAACAGCTGATTGCCATAAAACAAAATAATAATAATAATAATACCTACACGTCTTTACCGTATGTCACAATGTATTCATCTTCAGTGCTTTGAGCACCTTCAGTGCTATGTAATTCCCAGCGGGTGACCCCTTCTGGGCCCCGCTAGCGTAGCCTCTTTCTCCAATTGGTCAAAATCAAATCGCTCAGATGAAGGCTGTGTGGCAAAAAAATTGCACGAGTCATCCAGGGGGTTTTATAGTGGTAGAGGCTCTGGTAGGCTCGGAGTGACGAGTCCCAGACGAGTGGCGAGGTATGCGTAAGAGCATTTATCAGATCCTCCTGCCCTCTCCGTGGAGGGGAACAAATAAAATCAGTCACTGGTACAGGACAGGGTGGAGGATCAGGAGGTTTTGGAGAGATGAAACCTCTATCTATATTTTTCAATATTTAACAGGTGTCGATAAACTACCAAAAATAAAAATTGTACAACTTTCCTACAAATGTCACTAATATAGAAGTTAGATAACTCAATGTTACAAATTATTATTAAATAAAATATCATAATTTTTCGTAAACCCCAAAGTGACAGTCCATACATGCTATATAAAATTAAAATAAAACAGGGCCTTCCTCAAGGTTCTGTCTTAAGCCCACTGCTATACATCATCTACACTTCTGATTTGGACACATCTGTGATTTCCTTTTGTAAAATCCTGCAATATGCAGATGATATCGTACTGTACCTGAAGTAGAGATTGCTTCGGATCGCCTCAACACTGCCCTTTACTGCCTAGGCAACGGGCTGAAATCCCATGGCCTCTCCCTCTCTCCCTGCAAGAGCAAAGATCTTATCTTTACGAGGAAGAGTCGACCCCCCATAGCTATGTCTCTTCCAGGAGTTCCCATTCAAGTATGAAATAAGGTGAAATTTTTAGGTATCAAACTAAATTCAAATCTGTCTTCCTAAGCAAAAGTGTGAAAAAAATTTAAATTTAATGCGCGCACTCCCTGGAATTTGTTGGGGATCACACCCCTACATTCAGAGACTGTTGTATAGTCACAGACGGTTATTATAATATAACACTTCAATGTTATAATGAACCTAGGTTTAGCTAAAAAACATGCCCAATGCTAATATTGAATTTATAAGGATCATCAGTGAAAAATGGCGGGATAAGACTTTAATCTTCACAGATGCCTCAAAAATTTACCCCTCGGAGTGTTTTGGGGTGGCAGTATGGATCCCTAGGCACTCCGTCTTGTTGTTCTATAAATGTCCACCGCAAACCACGGTATTTACTGGTGAAGCCATAGCCATCCTAGAGACCATAAAATATGTTTCGGACTATGATTTGTTTAACCTAACCTAATTTCGATAGATGGCCTTGGCTCCTTACAGGCGACAAAGGGTAATTAGGCTTGAAATTCCCAGTTATTTTACAAATTAGAAATACATACTGTTCTCCTGCTGCGATACCTGGGCATTCTGGTATTGCAGGAAACTGTACAGTGGATGGTTTTGCTGGAGCATCTATCAATATTGGTACGCTGGATCACTTTATGTGTTTTGACTGGATTTGAAGCTTCTGGCGCATATATGCTTAAGAATGGCAAAGGTCCCTACATGGTTCAATTCAAGATTAATAACAGGCAAATACTATGGAGATATCCAGTCAACCATCCCATGTAAATCTTGGGATGTTAAAATATATGGACCAGAAAACAACATCTGTCATCGGCAACATTGTCGTACTCCGGTATTTCTGCAGAAGCTGCGCATAAGAAGAAATTCAAACCGTGGTTGTGGTTTGGAGGATGGAACCACTGATCATCTCCTCTTTAATTGCCCTCTCTCTCATGACCATATCCCAGTCCAGTTCTCTAAATCTACAAATATCAAAACCATGCTTTTCTCTCAAATTCTCTTATCGTTAAGGTGATTGGAAGATATGTACCTACATTTGTTTGTCACCTACAGGTGTTTAATACCAAACTATAAATATGTACGTGTTATTGTAATTATGCTCTCTTCTGTGTTGTCAAAGATCTGTAAAACCTTATCTCACACCTCTGATTTTGTATTGTTAAAGGTAACTTAATGCTCGAGATACTGAAAGTTCTACTTGGCAGATCGCTACAAAATTATTAGCCTCGCGCAGTACGTGTCTATGATGATAATTGGCATGAAACGAAAAATTGAATTAAATTGAAATAAATTGCAACCGACTGAATGTCATTTCTGTATGTTATTTCATTCATTCTTTGGGGCGGGGCTGGGTGACGCGTTTCTCAGTTTTCTAACAAACGACCGCGTACTGTGAAATGTTGTCTTGGTTGAAACTTTATAACAGTATTTTTAAGGGTTTTCTGTGATAAATACGTAGTATAAAGCTATATAAAAGTTTCGAAATCCGCAATACAAGTATTTTGACACAATCGAGCATGTGAAAATAGTGTTTACCATGAAAAACACTTTGTTGTTACTCGCTCTGACGAGTTGTGTTTACAGCCAGGGGTGGAACAATTTAAATAATTATAATCCCAACCTGCAAAACAGTAACCAGAATAACACGCTGAATCGCCCTAATGTGCAAGTACCTTATGGAAGTTTTCCAGTAAATAGTGACTTTCGTCAAGAGTCACCCCAGAGCTCATTCTATCAAGAAGGTTTTCAATCCGATCCTTACAATGACCGAGACAATGACGTTGATAGTCAAAGTAGTGCTTCATATTATGCTAACTTAGACCATGAAGAAAGATACCAGTGCCCATTAAATTGGATTAGATTTAAGGAATCCTGTTATCGTTTTACGAAGTCACCTGACCGGCCACGAAACGAAGCTCGAAAAATATGTCAAGCATATGAAGCAGATTTGGTATCAATTAACTCTGCAGACGAACATGGATTTATTGTTACTACTCTTATGAGACTTGACCCCCAAAAAGGTTCCTGGTATGTTGGTGCCCATCAACAAACTCCAGGATATTGGGTAAATGATGCAGATGGTTCACAGCTTAGCGGCTTAGAAAATGCATTTTTTGAAGATCGTCAATTGACTTATTCCAGTTATAATTTACTACCTAAAGATTATTTGATCTATAGATTCTCTCAGCAAGATGGAAAATGGGGTCTTGTACCTGTAGAAGGGACCCAGTACTATCATTTTATTTGTGAAGGTAGTATACAGAGACTTCACTATTTGATTGAAGAAACAAGATCATTCACATATGGATTGGAAACTTATGACCCTGAAAGAATTCCTAGAGGACCTTACTTTATTAAGGAACCTGTAAATACTGTGTATGATCCATTAAGAAATCACTTTGTTCAACTAACTTGTATAGCAGGTGGATACCCTGCCCCTGAATACAAGTGGTTCCGTGAAGACTTCCAAATTGAAAACTCTGTTTACACAGAAATTGATCCTTTATCAGATACAAGATTTATATTAAGTGGTGGAACATTAATGATATACGAACCTGATCCAAACAAAGATAATGCCAAATATCACTGCACTGCTACTAACAAGTTTGGTACTGTAAGATCTGAATCAATTCGCTTATCTTTTGGTTTTATAAGGGAGTTCAATCAAAAGCGGCCACTAGAGAATGGTAAACAGTACTGGGGTAAAGTAATTTATTGTGATCCTCCATCTTATTACCCTGCAGTGAATTTTCTCTGGGCAAGAAATTACTTTCCAAATTTGGTAGAAGAAGATAGGCGTGTGTTTGTTTCCTATGATGGTGGCTTGTATTTTTCTGCTTTAGAAACAATAGATAGAGGTAATTACAGTTGTAATGTCATGAGTAGAGTCTCAGATGCTGGGAGAAATGGACCATTCTTTACATTGTCTGTGTTTCCACACTCTGATTACCAGCAATTGAAGTTTCCAAACAATTTTCCAAAAGTTTTCCCAGAAGCTCCTGTAGTTGGCCAAGAAGTGAGGTTTGAATGTATATCATTTGGTTATCCAGTGCCAAATTATAATTGGACAAGAAAGTTTGGCAGTCTACCCAGAAAAGCCTACTTAAGCAGCTATGACAGAGTTCTTACAATCCCAAATGTTGGTGTTGAAGATGAAGGAGAATATATTTGCGATGTAAAGAATGACAGAGCTCGCATTTCAAATAATGTATTTTTGAAAGTACAAGCTGAACCCAATTTCACAATTCCTTTAACTGATAAACATATGGACAACAAAGGAGAGTTGCATTGGAATTGTGAAGCATTTGGCATTCCTGATGTAAATTATACATGGTGGAAAAATGGGAAAATGTTGAGAATGGATACCTTAGAACCAGAAGATAGAGATCGTTATGTGATACAGGATAATGTTTTGATAATAAAGTATTTAGACCCAACAAGGGATCCTGGGATGTACCAATGTGAAGCTAAAAATCAACTCGCAGCAAAATATTCAACAGGCCAACTGAGGGTTCTGTCACTGAAGCCTTCATTTAAAAAACACCCATTAGAATCTGAGACATATGGTGCTGAAGGAGGTAATGCAACACTGAAATGCACCCCGGAAGCTGCCCCTAAACCTACATTCACTTGGAAAAAGGATGGAGTAGTCATAGGCGCTGGTGGTAAGAGATTTATAACTGAAAATGGACATCTAATTATAAGGCAGCTATCTAGAGATGATGAAGGTGTTTACACATGTATTGCAAAAAATCAATATGGAACTGATGAAAGCAAAGGACGACTAATTATATTAAGAGCACCAAGATTTCTGACTAAATTGGTCCCTAGAATTACCACGCAAGTGGGTGATGTAGTTTTTCTACATTGTAATGCAGAAATTGATCCAATGTTAGATACTGCATATATCTGGAACCACAATGGTATAAAAATGAAAGATGCAGCAGATCCTTTTGCTGACAAAAGAATTCAGATTGACAGTGGGGAATTGACGATTTATAATGTAAGTTTGTCTGATGTTGGGGACTATGAATGCATAGTCAAATCTGCAATTGGTAGAATTTCGTCACATTCTCAACTAAGGATTGAAGGTCCACCAGGTCCCCCCGCAGGATTGCAAGTACTTAATATTGAAAAATCCTCTGTTACTTTTGAATGGACAGACAGTAATCCAAATGGTCGCCCTATCACTAGTTACATTGTAACTGGACGTACCAATTGGAATTCAACATGGGGGGTTTTAAATGATCATGTCACTGAAGTGTTGGAGGTGGACAGAAATAATGGAAGAAAAAGAGCAACTCTTGCCACTACACTTTTACCATGGGCTGTTTACGAATTCCGCATTCAAGCTGTTAATGTCCTGGGTCCTGGGAAACCATCATCACCAAGTCCACAATTCTCAACTATGGCAGATAAGCCTTATCAAGCACCTTCAAATGTGGGTGGAGGTGGTGGCAAGATTGGAGATCTAACAATAACTTGGACACCATTGCAAAAATCCCTTCAAAATGGACCTGGAATTCATTACAAAATATTTTGGCGCCGCAATGGAACTGAAGTGGAATATCAGTCATTATTACTTAAAGAGTTTAACAATATAGGTCGCTATGTGGTGCATGTTTCACCGGATTACTTTTTCACACCATACAATGTGAAGGTTCAAGCATTTAATGACATCGGCGCAGGTCCGGAGAGTGAGCCGGTGACGATATATTCCGCAGAAGACATGCCGCAAGTAGCACCGCAGCAAGTTTACTCTCGTTCCTACAATTCTACATCTCTGAACGTAACTTGGAACCCGATAGACCAATCCCGTGACAGACTCCGTGGCAAGCTGATCGGTCACCGTCTCAAGTACTGGAAACAAGTCAATAAGGAAGAGGAGTGTATCTATTTCCTGTCGAGAACGACTCGCAATTGGGCTCTTATTGTGGGGCTTCAGCCAGACACCTATTACTTTGTCAAGGTAATTTAAAATTATGTGTCCTGTGCTTTATGATCCTATTAATAAACTGTCTTGTTGTAGCAATGATAAGGTTATGAATATTAAAAGGTGTTTTCAATCGAATAATTGCAGCAAGTGGAGTAATTGCAAGTGGTCATACACCAAGGGGGCCAGGTTCTAATCATGATAGAACCAATGTAATGCCCCCAAATGTATGTTTCTTCATCTTTATTTACAGTTATCCCTCTTCTGTCACAAGCTTTTCTTACTTTGGTTCACCGTTATTTCATACACTTAGTATGTTATGAAACAATCCATGAATTACGTCATACAGATTCCATAATTTGCAACATTACAATTCTCAATACGCGACAACAAATCTTCCACCAGGTAATGGCCTTCAACTCTGCCGGCGAAGGGCCCGAAAGCGAGCGGTACTTAGAGCGCACGTTCCGCAAGGCGCCGCAGAAGCCCCCGGCTTCCGTGAACGTGTGGGCCGTCAACCCGAGCACGGTGAGGGTCGTGTGGAGATACGTACAGCCCACAGCGGAAGAGGAACCGCTATTGGGATATAAGGTGAGTTGGTCTTTGTTATCCGATCCCTTTTCAATGAATCTGTTCCTTCTTTTAACGGATTCTATTTAAACGACAACAAGACGAGCGATAAACATCCGATAGTACAATTGTTTGCATTTATATGAGTCGATAAATAAATAAAAGACTAATTATTATTATTATTATTTTGTTTTATGGCAATCAGCTGTTGTTACGACACAATAACTATTTCTGCCAATTTCAAGTATTAGTATACACACGTACTACACGAGGTTAATAATTTTGTAGCGATCAGTTGAGTAGAACTTGCAGTATCTCGAGCATTGAGTTACCTTGAACAATACAAAAACAGGGGGATGAAATAAGTTTTTACATATATTTTTAACATAGAAGAGTATAATTTATAAAGGCGTCTGGCCATTGTTAAGAAGAAGATTAGCAATAGGGGATAACTTTTTAGCAACGGAGGACGGTAGTGGGATGTCTTCAAATTTTGAAAGAATGTTCAAAACTAGGGAAATCAGGAGTTCTAAAAAATTGTCATTAGGGGAGCAGGAAGAAGTAGGGGGGAAGGCATTATCAGTTTTAGTAGATGGAGGGTTAGCAATAATAGCATTATGGGCAATTTTGTCATAGCCTGGAGATAAAGACGGACTGGGTTTTGATGGTTTGTATATTGTTTTTTTGTAAGAAAGATTCAGTGAAGGAGAACTTTTAGAAGCATCTGCGTACGATTTTTTAACTGAAGGGAAGAGGGATGATGCTTCCTTGAATGATATGTTCTTTTGGGACATGGTGATTTTAATATTCTTTTGCCGGGAATGTTCCGGGCAAGATTTGTCAGTTGCTAAATGAGGGCCAGAGCATTGCAGGCAGGAAACTTCAGAGGATGCAGGACAAGAGTCACCTGAGTGAGTTTGTGCACATCTGAAGCAACGAGCATTGTATGGAAGGCAAAATGTATGGATCAAGGGTTAATGATGAGTTAAAAATAAACACTTTATCAGGTAAGCATTGTCCAGAGAAAGTGATCACTACAGATCCTGTGGGGGTCCAAGTGGAACCAGACTCCATGGACACTTTTCTGTTTAAGCGACGCGCCTTCAAAATTGTTATATCACCTTGGCTTGTGGAGATTGTTGATACAACTTCCTCCATAGACCATGAAGTTGGGATCCCGCGGATTAGCCCCATTCTTGTTATATTATATGTAGGAATTAAAGCTATATAGTTATGAGATTTGAGACTCGGGTTTCTGAGAAACTCGTTTGCTGCACATGCAGATGAGAATTCCACAGAGACCCGATTTCTGCCAACACTCTTTATACCATCATTTTTAATATTTTTAATGTTTGATGTAAATAAAAATTTTCCAAAATTTAAATGGATAAATGTACTGCCTGACTTAGGGTGAGTTTCTGACCTGGACACATGAACAATGAAAGGACCTTTGTCAGAAGGATGGTAAGAGTTTTCTTCTAAAAGACTTGGATGAGTGTAAATAAGGTTATTGGTTTGAGATGGAATAGCATTCGAAACAGATTTTTTAGGAGTAGGGGACGAATCCCGATTTATACTTGGACGTTTTCTTGCTTGCACATGTTGAGAGAAAGGGTCAGGGGAGTTGTTGACATCAGAAAACGGGATTGGGTCTGGGGGCTTAGGAGGGATTGGAACACAATCCATGCTCATTAAGAGCTAGATAATTCGTACAACCACTTACCAGGCGAGGAAGAGAAAAACAGAAACACTTAAAATAACTCAATGATGATAACAAAATCACCAAAATAACCGACAAATAACGAAAACCGTGTGTACACCGCAAACGAAAAATTGACAGTCCCAGATAACTTTCATCTTGAGGTTAAGTTTGACACCTGACAAGACTTTTCATTGAATTTGAGCAATCAGCCCTACATAAAATATGGACAACTATTTGGTATGGATCTGTTAAAATATTTTTATAATTGAATCCAAAACACGTATTTCCTTCAGTACAGAATCATAATTTAACTAAGGTCTAACATAACTTTGTGAAAATATTGTATTCATAAATTGGCTGCAGTCAATTTTGACACGGTTTCATTAAAATAAAATATACGACTCGCTTTAAGGTATTCCAGTTTTCTTTGTTTACTACAGAGACAATGACGCTAGCTGATCGCTGTAATACTTGCTTGATGCGTAGGTAGGTTTTGTAGCTTTATCCTATATATATTTTGGGTTCTAATCGTAAAAACGTACGTTAAAAGCCATGCTAGATAAAAAGTTCATCGACGAATTATGAAATAATCCACCGATGTATATTTGTGCACAATAATAGGTCTTTACCTATGAAACTGCCGTTTTGCCGTACTGGCCATTTCAAATTAAAATATTTTTTTTTGACTGATAATTCTAATTTCAAATTAATTTTATTTGACAAACATGGAATTCTTTTTCTAAAATCGTCATTTGTTTAATAGTTAGTGTTTTGTTTTCAACGCATTCGAACATTTTTCGTCATCATGGATAAGTTAAAAATTCGAGTAATTATAGAGTATGAGTACCGTCGTGGCAGCAAAGCGGCACAATCGGCACGCAACATCAACGACGTTTACGGAGCGAACACTACAAACGAACGCACCACCCGTTATTGGTTTACCCGCTTCCATTCTGGAAATTTTGACCTGAAAAATGAACCCCGTGGTCGTCCGAAAACTTTGGTCGACAATGACGAATTAAAGGCAATTGTGGCAGCTGATGAAACTCAATCCACGGCTGAATTAGCAGCAGCTTTCGATGTTAGCATCAAAACAATATTGGTCCATTTGCGTCAAATTGGCAAGGTAAAAAAGCTTGAATAAAGGGTACCCCACGAACTCAATGACCGCCAGCGCGAAGTACGCGTGGAGACTTGCCTTGCACTGCTCAGCAGGCATACAAATGAAGGAATTCTGAACCGCATTGTTACTTGTGACGAGAAATGGACCTGTTTGACAATCGTAAGCGCTCAGCAATTTGGTTGGACCCTGGTTCAGCACCCAAACAATGCCCTAAACGAAAACTTACCCCTAGAAAAGTGATGGTCACTGTTTGGTGGTATAACGCGGGTGTAATTCATCACAGCTTCTTGCCAAACGGGACAAGCATTACTGCAGATGTGTACTGTGAAGAACTGAACACAATGATGGAGAAGCTCGCACGTCTCCAACCAGCTTTGGTCAATCGATCGGCTCCACTGCTCCTGCACGACAACGCGCGACCTCATACTGCACAGCAGACGGTCTCCAAGCTACAAGAGTTGGGGTTGGAAGTTCTCCGTCATCCGCCGTACTCACCAGACCTTGCGCCTACAGACTTCTACTTTTTCCAGAATTTGGATAACTTCTTGGCGGAAAAAAAATTCAATACCCGAGAGGCAGTACAAAATGCCTTTGAAGAATTTGTTGCCTCCCGTCCAGCTGATTTCTTCAAGAAAGGCATCAATAAGCTACCAATGCGTTGGCAAAGATGCATTGATTGCATGGGTGATTATTTTGATTAATAGAAATAAAAAATATATAAAAAAATTACGCTTCATTTATTTCGTGAAAAACGGCAATTTCATAGGTAAAGACCTAATATAACATTACTTAAGCGGGTAGTGTGCGAAGGATTTGTGCGAGGCGTCGGGTTGTGTTGCCACTTGGCGATTACAAGTTATTTGTGAACACAAATGAAAAAACCCGGACTGATAAAATATTTACGTACCATATCGTACATAACTTTTGAACGGCATATCTAAGAAATCTCGATTGAATCGGTATTAAAAATGGCGCGCCATATTCAGTACATTCGTATGGGAGTTTCTATTTACGATGCCACAGACAGTTACACATGTTAGACTTGTAACAAACCTCTTTTTGCGTCCTTTGCTGAAAATAGATCCATATATACAACAGATTTTTAGCACATCTCTTACAAACCCCCAGCTAGGTGCAAAATAGTTGTTCGTTCGAGAATCGTGTATTGTAATTATTAAGGCATTTAGGATATTAAGTGAGATGGTCTGTTGTGTTGCAGAATTGTAATTATTTACTTAGGGCCACAATGTAACACGTAGCTAATTTAACGACAACCCCTATGCACATTTCAATTTCTAATTTCAGGTCCGCGTTTGGGAAAGTGATCAAGACTTAAGTACAGCCAATGATACCCTCATCCCAGTCGAACATAAACTGGAAGCTTATGTTCACAACCTGACTCCAGGCAAGACTTACAACCTTCGAGTCCTGGCTTATTCCAACGGAGGTGATGGTAGAATGTCCTCACCACCCATAACCTTTCAAATGGGTGACTACCACAGTGATGCTTATGGTTACTATGTTAGAGACTCCGCAGATATCAACACTTTAACCATGGGCCTTCTCATTACTGCTTTATATGTGCATCTACATCATTTTATATCGTGATGACTCTTTTTTACCTTTTATTATAATTTTTCAGAATAAAATCGCTATTTTGGTATTTTAGCTTCTTTACTCATAATGATGATATATTTTTTCTGAAAATATGTGTTGGCTAATGCCAACAGGGCTACCTTTTTACATTCCTTATGACTATTTATTAATCTTTTTTTGTATGTGATATGATTCCAGCCATTTTATATACTTTTCTCTTATCTTTTGTTGTTTGCTTATATTAAAATTTCAAGAATTATTTGCATTTCATGATCTTAATTAAGTATTGTCTTAGTTTGTGTATCTTGATATTATTTAATATTATTGTTAAGATTTATTATCTTAGTCAACTAATGGATCAATGTCATAGAAATCATTTCCAGACAATAAGAATTTGTTAAGAAAATTAATATTATATACACTCGGCGTCACAAAAATCGCACCTTTCGAAAAAGCAACTTTAAAATACTTTTACTCAAACTTTGTCCATAGTAAGGGTATGATTGTAGGATATCATTGGAAAGGTTTTTTAATTGCCTATTAGAAATTACAAACGGTGTTTATGCTTTAAAGCTTTTAATAAAAACATCTTAAAAAGGATAAAAGTTACAAAAACTAAATTTAAAAAAATATAAAAAAATCTCAAATCAGTCCTTAAAATCTAGTGTTTCCTTCCCTTACTTTGATGACAGCTTCCATCCGATCCTTCATGGACCTCACGAGGGTCACCACTCTCTCTTGGGGTATGTTCTCCCATTCTTCCTTCACGGCATCCTGAAGCTCTTGGAGAGTGGTGGGAGCAGGATCACGTGCTCGTACGTGTCTCTTTACATCGTCCCAGAGATGCTCGATCGGGTTTATGTCTGGGCTTCGTGCTGGCCACTGCATAACAGGAATCTCAACCTCTTCCAAGTAGTCCCGCACAGAAAACGCAGTGTGGCAACGGGCGTTATCGTGCATTAACATGAAACCATCGCCAACAAAACTGGCATACGGGACCACATGGTCTTGTAAGATTTCTGTTATGTACCGCCCAGCATTCAGCGACCCTTGCCCGCGACCACCGCCAGTCCGAGAGACGCACACAAGTTCCGTTTTCCCTTCAACGGATATGCCACCCCAGAACATACAGGAACCACCTCCGTATTCGACGGATTCCTCTTATACACGCTTGGGTAAAACGTTCCCCTCCTCTTCGGTATACCATTCTGCGTCTATCTTTGCAGAAAAGACATACTCGTGTCTCATCGGTAAAGAGAACGGCCCTCCACTGGTCAAGCGTCCAGTTGACATGCTCATGAGCAAATTGTAACCGCTCTCTCCGATGTCGCACGGTCAATTTTGGGCCTCTAGCAGGTCTGTGAGCTCTTTATTCCTTTTCTTTCAATCTTCTTCCAATCGTAGAAGACACTCACAGACGTTCTACGAGCTGACCGGAGCTCTTGATGCACCTCAACAGCATTGCTGAAGCGGTGGCGCAACTACGTAGACACAATGAAATGGTCGTCTCTTTCTGATGTACAACGTTTTCTTCCGGATCCACGTCTTTGGGTATAGCCACTAGTCTCACGGAACCGCTGGTATACTCGTCGTACTGCAAATCGGCTAAGGTTCAACTGTCGAGCAACGTCAACCTGTCGCAGTCCTGTTTGCAATAGAGCAACGATTTGAGCGGCTTCTTCAGGGGTTGTATCCATCTTCAGGTACAGTTCTTTTGCGTATGTTGTTCCAGTGTGTTCACTCTAAAGTCTGAGTAGCGACTGACCCATTTCTTACCTGGACATAAAATTTTATACCCTTTTAAGGTAGCCCAACTAGCGCTCCTTAAGTGAGCATTTTTTCCAATATCTTATTGATTGGTCCCTGGTTAGAAATGGTAATTGATTTTTTAATGATACAGGTAATGAATGTAAAGGTATTGAAGTGCACTTTACAATGATATTTATTTTTCACGCGTGGTATTTATGGGCCAGATTCTAGGAGCAATTTACTGAAAAAAACCTAAAGGTGCGATTTTTGTGACGCCGAGTGTAGTATTTGAATTTATATTTATAAGCTAAAATAATGTCTGTCCTTATTAGTGTTTGCACAATAATCCGAGCCATTTTATGTATAGTATAGAATAATTAGTGTAAGATTGAAATTTAATGATAGAAATGTTTTTTACTAAAAAGTTTCCATGTAGAGACAGAACTGATCAACCCAGGTATGAAATTGATTAATTAATTAATATTTAACACCTCATGCAATAACCGTAACAAAAACCATAATTGTCTTATTATCTTTGAACGTTTTTATATAAAACCTATGGTTTGCCTACGAACATTTTGCACAAAACCTGTGGACAACGAATGGCATCACCAAAACTGTAGATTTCCTTATAAAGCTTTACAAAATTGGCTTTTTTAAAATTTGAAATTTTTTGTAACTTTTTTCTGTATTAACAAAAGTAATAACTTCAGCTAAACACACCACTTATGATAACAGTGGTGGAAATAATTAAATTATGTGTAAGTACTTATTTTGTATTGCCTAAGTACTGAAAGCAATCAGATCAAGCTGACACATGAATATGGAACTATCGACTTTTATATTTTTCAATAAAATTGTTCTGTAAGTAAAACATACGTCGTTTCATTGCATTGTTTATCCGTAAATACGTAGGTAGGAGTCGAAGATAGTGCACTTATTATCATTTCTGATGAACATATTTTTTAATTTTTAGTGTTTATCAGTGATTAAACATTTCTAGCTGAATCCGGCCTCGCACACTAAGGTTCTGGCCACGGGACATCCGCCATAGAGAATATTTGCGCGGTACGAACGGCGAAGCGTCTAACCGCTAACGACTGAAACAAACGAATGGCGAATAGTGGTGTTGCAATAGTGATAGTCTATCGATAGTATCGTAATACTACATATTGCGGCCATGAAAATTAGTCTCAGTAGTTCGATAGTCCTATCGAAATTATCAATAATTGATTGTCAATACAAGCGATAATATTAATACGATCGAATTATGAATGAATACGAAATAATACTTTACGGAATTCTATTGCGGGATCAGTACCCGCAATAGAATTCCGTAAAGGAATCCCGTCCAGGGATGCCACGGAACAATCTTCCATATTCTATATATTTTACATTTTACAAATAAAATCAAATAATGATAGACTTATAAGTTGCCAGTCATAAATGTCGGCAAGTTTGTTTGTGCAATAACCTCTTTTATTAAATACGGCACAAGCAAACGTTGCAGTACCTAGTAGTTCTCAAAATTAATATAAAAAGCAAGAAAATTATACAAGATATTCGAGCATAGTATTTAGAGACGGAAAAAAAACAAACAATTTTAGAAAACGACATCTCTAAAATACACCAGTTGAAAGTGAAATAAAATCCGATATCTATCATGTTTTAATGAATATATTGCCAGAAATGGAAAAACTACCTACTACCTTTTCGACTGAATAAATGTCACGATGTACGGTGAACCTTATGGGCGATATGGTTACTCTAATCAACCAAACCATAATAATTTCAATAAGGAATAGACTACCTACATAATTGACATCGATAATACTGTCTGATTATAATGATTCATAATTATTGAAGTGAACATGGCTGACGGCAACGTGAAGTGGCCGAGTTAGAAATTATTTTATTTTAGTTTTACGAAGAATTAATGTCATATAACTTAGATTATTTCAATAAATAACAATTATCTAGAAGTATTTTCATTTCATGTAATATTAATATACAGGGTGACATTTAATTATAATAATTATAATAATTAGCTGACCATATTTTGGGCAATGATAGTTCCGCACGAGCATCATCGAAAATTTTAAATGTAGGTATATGAACTATAATAAAAATTATGAATTGGTGACCAATATACTGAGTCACCTTCTCCATCGAGAAAAAAGAAAAACAGAGGCAGACTTTCTACACCTATGTTAAATACCTGACGTCCAAAAACCAAAAAAACATTAGAGAAAATTATGCATTCTAAGTAACAGACATTACTCTGGGTCTCAAAAATTAATTAGCGATTAATGCTGCGTTCCGTTTGCCGATTACAGCGCTCACAGTGCTAAAAGTGCTCAAAACCGTTCCGATTCTTTTGAGCGCGCTAAAAGTGTTATGAGTGATATTGCAATCGGAACGGCAAATATCGCGCTAACATTCTGATTGTTCGTCGCTTAAGTCTAAAGTTACAATTTCATTAAGATCTTTGACCCTGAATGAAGCAGGAGCCATTTTTTCATATTATTACAAAAGAAAATTAATAAGCAAGCTTTTAAAATCTTTAATCGACTAATAAAAACATCAACTAGTGTTCATTAAATTCTGCTATCTTGTTATTTTATGGACTTGGTAGTTCCAACATATATATAGGTTGAATAATAAAATAACCCTGTTTACGATAACCTACTGCTTCTACCAAAATATTTTATTTCACAAAACATCAGGATTCCAACGCAACAAGAGTTTTATGAAATTCATTCTGAGATTCAAGTCAAATAAAGGAAGCAAAATTCACAGGAATGCGGGAAGTGCTGATTCAATTAAAAATGGCTGTGAAAATATTATTTGGCTTAAATCATCACAGTAATTAACTTTGTAACTTGAAAAATGACGATGGTAGAGTTGGTAAAAATATTCGTTTGTCATATTGATTTAATTTGTTGCCAAACTTTAGTTTTAGTTGGTAAGTACTACTTTTATTAACGATAATGTGTAATCATGTGATCTTTGTAGATATTTGTTCTCCGGTTATGGTTGTTGATATTTATATATGAAGGTATTTTATGCAAACAACTAGAAAAAGATACGTTACCTGAAAACACCTTTAATCAATTTCCTTGAAAGTTACTAAAGTTAACTTGAGCGTTTAAAGTTACATATCTCAAGCAAAACTTAATACAAGGGTCCCAAAATTGCTCAATTTTGGAACTTTTTTAAAGTTTTTATCAAAGTTTAATTATTAGAAAGGGAAATTTAAGATGAATATTCCAAAAAAGTGTATTTTAGACGCTCTTTTAGTGAAATATATTTCTGAGTATGTAAATTGTATCGCATTAGTTAAAAGAAATGTTTAAAGCCAAACAATGATAAGCTGTCGATATTGAAACCACTCGTAGTTACCTACGTGTATGTATTAGTCATTCACAAAATTGTAATTATACTAATCCCAACGTTAAGAAACTCGCAGATAAGTACTCGCAACATGTCATCCACCCATCTACAGAACGCTATGTTGTGCAGCGTCTTAAAATTTTTGGAGATTGGAAATACGACTTCAACATTTATGACCTTTTTAATAGTTGTTACTGCAATATCTGTACCCCTTTTTCTATTATTTTTAAACTGTTTAAGTTATTATATTCAACTTTATAAATAAAATTCGCAATTAAAACTATTATTAATTGTAATTTTTTTTTAATGTAATGCAAAGTACATAACATATTATTTAGATATAATTTGTGAAGTATACGCCATCTTAAACTAGGTGTACTGTATTTATTACAGTAGGTCTCAAAATTTACAGTAACTTATTTTGTATAGCATAATGTTTTGTTGTATTAGGTTGGTTGGTGCAGTCGTGCTGCAGTAATTATTAAAGTACACATCGAAAAAGTGTGAGATCACTAGCTAAAGAAGGAATTTTTTTAAATTTTACTTACTTTTTGCTTACGCAACATCTCTTTATAAAAAAGATACACTTTTTGAAATAAAAAAATTAATATATTTTTTTTATTAACAAAAATTAAATTTAAGAGTTCTAATGCAATTTTGACTAACAAATAATGAAAGAAAAAGAGAATTTATCTAAATATTACCAACATGTATTGAAATTGTTTTTATTTAGTACAAGATAACTCCTCCCCTGGCTCGAACAGTAATATGGTAATCCTTCTGGGCATGCTGAGAATCAAGTTATCCAGCATTTCTTGCGGTAACCTGTCCGCAAGCACGAGCTGGCAGGCCAGTCTAACCTGGTAATGTCGTACACACAGAGCAGCGTTGATTCGTTGATGTGCGGGTGCATTATAGTCAACAGATACGAATCGAGGGCCATGGTTTATTCTTAATGACAGGACAATTCCATTAATAGCAATGGTGTGGTACAAAGCTGCAGTCATCCAGCCACGATACGGGGTCAAAAAGATACCGATTCCCCAGCTTGTTGATCGGTTCCGGTGGCAGTTCTTTGTCTTCTAGCGTTCTGTTACGATAGCATCAACTCTACAGTCTCGTGCATGCAAACCCGCTTACGTTGCACTCTGTTTCTAGTAAATAGGATGCATGTGCGTTTATTTGATAGCTTTGTTTTTCGAATTAGATTTCTTTAGTAACTTATATCGAATATTGAGTAGTCTCTATCGCGTCGCCATCCTGACAACATGTTTATCTGTATCTACACTGTATCCATCATAATTTTCAAAAGTCTTAATGTTATTAGTGAAAAAGTAAAATAGGCGTTCCCACGTCTCCTCCAGACACGAAGACGTCGGTTGTCCGGATGAGTGCTAATTCTGGACTCGGAATATTTACGTATTGAATATACATAATATTCAGACCTAATTATCAATATACTTGTTAGCCAAGCAAGACCGGACACAAATAGAACCGTGTCAAATAGCGTAGAGTGAATATATTGGGAAATTGGATAAGATAAACATTCATTTTTATCTACAATAACTTTGACAAGATAATTTTATCTCCTAAATACTCTTTGTAGTGAAGTTTCTTGACTTGCCTCCGAAATATATCATAGAATTGACGAGATGAAGGTTTCTTTTTTTAAGTTATTACAGCTCCAAAAGTTTTAGCGTAGTCCTTCTTACATATAGTTCCCTATAGTAGGTTGGTACAACAGCTGGATGCAAACATCTATGTCATCAAACACCCTGAGTAACAAAAATAACTAGGTGTAGAATTTATAACAGCCCACGTTCTACAAGGTGTATCACCGCTAAGTTGTCATGTCGACTACCAGTCGACATGGATTTTGTACTCCAAATTGCCTGTGTCGACTACCAGTCGACATGCGGCTCTGTGCTCCCCAGTCGTCTATTTTATTGACATTTGCCGTCCCCGTTTGTTTAAGGCCGATTTGTATATATCTGTCTTGCTTCTCTGTAAAATAATCTACCAAATAGAATCGTGACGTTAATCCATGCCATGAAAAAATAAAAAAATTAAAAAAGTTAAAGTTGTCGATAGTGTGAAATCGTAGGTTCGCGGCTACGGGTGTGTTTGTGGCTTTTAATTTCTATATTTTAATACTTTTGGTGAATATATTTACGTGGTGTGTTGTTATTTATAAAGTCAATTGTCTACTCATATTTAGAAATAAAGATTTCAGCATGAGACACAAAGTTTAGCTTTTTCTCAGCCCATATAATTGGTGGTAGGTATTTTGGCATTTGCTTTGCTTGCTGACGTAATAATTTTACCCATTTCACCATTTTTTGATATTTTTGGCTGTTTCATCATATTAAATGCGATTAATATGTT
Organism: Marasmarcha lunaedactyla; assembly: GCA_923062675.1. Taxonomy (NCBI): domain Eukaryota; kingdom Metazoa; phylum Arthropoda; class Insecta; order Lepidoptera; family Pterophoridae; genus Marasmarcha; species Marasmarcha lunaedactyla. The sequence continues at coordinate 8,981,741 of OV281344.1, forward strand.
AGGTCAAGTAATAACCGATCGGAGGCCTAACTGTGGTACTTGTGCATCTGTGACATATTAAGATTACCTCGAATTACGGCGCACACCGCTAGATTTTTGTACATGATCAAAGGGCAGTAAATAAATAATTTTGTATGGACCGGTGTATGGTTTTATGTTTTATCCTAATTTATATAATTTAAACATTGTAATAAAAAATAAAAAACCTTACGTCATCGATTTAACTTTTGAGATATGATCGTTTAAACAATTAAGTCGTGCTCAAAAACGCGCTATCTCTGTGTTCAGCGTATCATAATTCTTCTCTGTAATCGAATAGTACTGAACAAAACACTTAAATATATAGTTTCATTCATACTAAACATAAAAAACATAACACTTGTTAGTGTTACAATAACAACTTGAGGCACAATGAATGTTTTTGTAAAACCCAAGCCGCGCGGCGAAACGCGGCGGCAGTTATAAAAAATTACGTGGCAATGTAGGGTGTGCGTCAAGTGCCCGTCCAGGCAAGCGAGCGGATCAAAAAATAAATAGATGTTCCTGTGATATTTTTACATTATTCATCCATTTACCCTCAAAACCAAAAGATTACTTATTTAGAACCTAGAACATATCGTATTTTTTCATTAGGATAGTTTCACTGTGCCCTGTATGGTAGAGGCCCCCTGTAAAGTTAATGGAATATACTTTATTTATACTTTAGTCTATTTGCAATAAACTATGCTAGCAAAAACAATATTCATTTACCCAAAATAATTACCGGTCTAAATAGGATATTGTTTTTTAACCTTAATATCCTAAATCCTAAACAAATCCGCTGTTGTTCGCCAAATTCTAACAATTACATGTACAAACAGGCATTTTCATTGGAAACTCGGCTCACATATCTAATAGGTAAATAAAATGATTTAACTTATATCCTCTCCGCAGGAAACACGTTCGTATTTGTATCGTAACACAATAAATCAACTCGTCACAACTCACAGGTAATATAAAGTCAACAGAATGTGATTCACAGTCGGGGCGAATCAAAGTAGATGGAAGTCCGAAGGTGCTCTTACCCGGGAAAAGTCAATATTGGAAACGATTGCAAAGTTACGAGAGGGTAATGTTTAAGTAAGTATAAAGTGACGCTTTAGTGAATATAATTTATATAAGGTGAAATTTGTTATATTTTTTTTTCATAAGGGAGTCTTAAGCATACTATTATTAATGTATGTTAAGACAATTCTGCAAAGCAAGAATGTAATTTATACAAGGTGTTTGCGCAACGACTGTACATACTTTAACGGCTATAAAAATAGGTGTGCTACACACCTATTTTATTGATAAAATGTATGGGTTAAGCGAAAAATCAAACCATTATGGCAGCCATTTTAAGTTACAATGAAAAATAATTTAAGGTATCGTTTAAATATATCATAACTTTATTGTTTATGTTACATAAAGAAAACATTTTGTGTTTTTTAAAGAAGTGTTTTTTAATTTTAGAAAGCTATAAAATTCACTTCCACAAAAATTGAAAACTTTTCTTATCTATCTACCTATGGAAATTGTTTTTATACCTTCTATTGTTATTGTTTCCGAGATCACATCGGGCCGCGTTATAGCTCGTCAAACCGGTCCCGACGGCCGACCGGTTCCCCGCCCGCGCCGCCGTGCCCGGGCCGGACAGATGGCGTTAGCGAATCACCAGAGCACACACACGTGCTGGTTTTTTTTTGTGATACCTAAAACAGAATACAGTCCTACACATCGAAGAACTTGTTTTATTTTAGTCAAGACCACCAGGAGGCTAAACTGGAGCTCGATACTCAGACATTGGTCCTTCGAGCTATTCGAACATTGGTCCTATTTCGCTGTCAAGGAAGAAGAAACTACGAACTATCAAGATCGCCATCTTTAAAGCTGTGCAAAATTATCCAGTGGACTTTGGACCGACGCTCGGCCGCTATTTACTGCAGAGGGCACTTAGAGGGCTTACATCCACCGCTGGAGGGAACTTCTTCTGAGTTAGTTCGTTCCGATAAGGAATCCTTTTTTCCGGCTTTCCTCTTTTTCCTTTCATTGAGATAGTGCTATTACGGATCAGACATACCCTATCATTCCCTATCTACTCTACTCTTTCTTAATCATTGTGCGTACTTGTAGTGGACCACCATTAGTATCGTTTCTGTAATTTTTATTTTAATTTGTGTTTTCTTTCTCCATTAACTTGTGAGTGGCTGGTGGTTTAGTTAATTGTAATTTTTTTTTATACAGTAGTGTTTATTCGTATGTAGTATATTTATTTCTCTTTATTTCGTACTTTCTATCATTGCACTAGTTATTATATATATATATATGTTTAATAATAATAATGATTGTGACGACAGCTTCGTATCCTGTTCTTCTTCGTCTTGCAGTTTCGCTAGCATCGACAGTACTCTCTCTCCAGCTCCGACGTTGCATGACAGACTGTATACTTCCTTTACTGATAATCCCTTTAATTTTAAAATTGCACACATTAATGCGCAAAGCGTACCAAGCCATTATTCTGATCTTCTAGCAACGTTTAGCTGTAAAAATATCGACGCATTGCTAATTTCTGAAACGTTCCTAAAACCTTCCCTTCCTTCAACAAATTTTTCACTTCCAGGTTTTGTCCTCATACGTAATGATAGAACTGGTAAGGGGGGAGGTGGGGTAGCAATTTATTTGCGTGCAGATTTGTCATACAAAATTGTGAGTGCATCACCATCACTTTACTCAGAATCAGCTGAACACCTCGGTATCGAAGTAACTATACGACATACGAAATTACTCCTAACGGTTTTTTATAATCCTAATATGAGTATTGATTATTTCGATACCCTGGAAAGCTATTTCAATAATTTCTGCCCTATTTATGATCATGTCATTATGCTTGGCGACTGCAACACTTGTATGATCAAAAACAACTCTCACTCTCGTAAGCTTGAATCACTATTATCCTCTTTCAACCTTTCTATCTTACCGTTGTTTCCCACACATAACTTTCCTAATTGTGTCCCATCCTTAATAGATCTCATGATAGTATCAAATAATAATAATGTAGTAAATCACGGACAACTCACAGCATCCTTTTCGTTTCATGACCTGATATACCTATCATATCGAATCCGACTCCCCAAACAAAAACCGAAAGTATTAACCTTGCGTAGCTATAAAACCATTAACTCGGAATCTTTGGAGCGAGACGCGAGAGATATCGATTGGTTGCCAGTTTTTAATGGTGCTGATATTAATGACAAAGTTGACTGCTTCAATTCTCTTCTCCTTGGCCTGTATAATCGTCATGCTCCTCTTAAATCTGTAAAAATAAAACACAATCCTGCACCTTGGTTAACTGACTCAATAAAACACTCCATGTCTCTTAGAGACAAAGCCAACATCAGGTATAAACGTCGTCCATCTGATAATAACCTCACTGCCTATAAAAATCTACGCAACCTTTGCAGGCGACTTTGTCGAGACGCTAAGAGACGCTACTTTCACGACTCCCTCGTCAACCAAGGCGCTGCAGAGGCATGGAAGTTCTTGAAATCTGTTGGTATTGGTAAATCTTCCACTAGTCATCATAACAACTTTGATTTGAATGCTTTAAACTCCCAATTTGCTAAACCAGCCGTAACTCTGGATCCGACTGTCAAAGCCAGCACTTTAAGATCTTTGCCAAATGCTACAAATGCATGTCCGTCATTATTTTTGAATACTGTGTCTGTGGACAGTGTTAGGCGATCTATTCTCTCCATTTCGTCAGCAGCTGTAGGAGATGACAAGATATGCTCCAAAATGGTCACCCTAATTTTACCCGTCTTATTACCCGTACTCACCCATATATTTAATTATTCCCTGTCAACCGGTACTTTTCCGAATTCCTGGAAGCTCGCACATATAATCCCATTACCTAAAGTTACAAACCCTACCTCTCTTTCACATTTCCGACCAATATCTATCCTGTCCTTTTTGTCTAAAGTTCTGGAGCACATTGTCCATGAACAATTACTAGAGTTTGTATCCACTATCTAATAATCTCCTCAGCAAATACCAATCCGGTTTCCGGTCAGGGCACAGCACAGTATCTGCTCTTGTTAACGTGACTGACGATATACGTTGGGCCATGGAGGGTGGATCGCTTACATTGTTAGTTCTACTTGATTTCAGTAATGCTTTTAGTTGTGTTGACTTTGATATTCTTCTTGGAGTGCTAGAATCACTGAATTTCTCCCCCTCTGCGGTTGCTTGGTTTAGTTCTTACCTTTGAGGTCGATCTCAGCGGGTCCGCTGCGAGGAGTCCTTCTCCGAGTGGTGTGATCTCGTTGCGGGTGTACCTCAGGGTGGCGTTCTCTCTCCATTACTCTTCTCTTTGTTCATTAATTCTATCACTAAAGTTATCTCAAGTAATAACCACCTCTATGCGGACGACTTGCAGGTTTACCGCCATTTCACTGTTAGCAATGTTGGCTCTGCCATTGCCGCGATTAATAAAGATCTTGGCCACATTAGTAAATGGGCTTCATCTTTTGGAATCCATGTAAATCCTAGCAAGTCGCAAACAATAATTGTAGGCAGCCGATATATGAAGGGTTGCCTTGATATGGATGCTCTTCCAACTGTAATACTAGATGGTACTTCGATTGATTTCACCGATACTGTAAAAAACTTAGGCGTGATAATTGACTCAAACCTCACGTGGCAAGCTAATGTCGGTGAAATTGGTCGTAAAGTCCATTACTCCTTTCACACTCTCAAGTGTCTCTAAAGTTTTTTGCCTTATCCAACCAAAATCACCCTTGCACAGGCGCTCATACAGCCAATCATAGATTATGCAGACGTGTGTAACTTAGATGCTACAGAAGAACTTTTAAATAAGCTGGAGCGTCTGCAGAACCTATGCATTCGGTTCGTGTTCGGTCTTAAGAAATATGATCACGTTTCAGAATATCGAAAGCAACTCCGATGGCTACCGATTCGGTTACATAGGAACACTCGCATTCTCTGTCTACTATATATCTAATGTCCTTTACAACCCTTCCTCTCCCCGATATCTTAGTGAGCGTTTCTCTTTTATGGTTTCCCAAGATAAATTGTGCAGAACTCGCAAGCGCATTCTCCTTTACCTTAAACCTCATAAGACCGATTTCTTTTCCCACTCCTTTACTGTTCATGCCGTCAGACTATGGAACTCACTTCCTTATGAAATACGCAAAGCAAAATCGTTACCAATTTTCAAAAATAAAGTAAAGCAACACTATCTTTCTCAACCTTAAAATGTTATGTTGATGTTCAAAAATTATGTGTATATGTAGAATATTAATATAAATCATTCGTTTATAAATGTATGTATGTATATAAATAATAGAATTTAATGTATGGGTTTAAGTTAATTTATATGTTTATTTTATGATTATTTATTGTATTCTATTTTATTTTATATTATTTGAATATAGTTGTACACACTAAATTTGTTCTGAACTACTTTGTCCAGTAATAGGTCTGCTGGTAGAAATTTCTATTAGAAATAAGCTGTACCTTTGTACTTTATTAGTTTATAAGTCATTTTTATTATTGTGTTTTTCTGTGTGTACATAAATTATTAAATAAATAAATAAATAAAAATAAAGTTATGCTTGGCTTTCATTAAGCATTCTTATTTGCACATCCTCACGCTTATTACATTATTTAAACATAATACGCATCTTCCTATCTACGTTCATACTTAATAATTAAGCAACATTCAGCCCTTAATTTTATTGAGCCTGAAATACATTTAATTTTCGCCGAAATTTTCTCGCTCTTTACTAATTTGCAACTCTTCAGCTATCTGCCACAATTTAATTCTACGGGCGGCCAATACTAATTATTCAACTTTTTGAACATTTTCTTCAGTGACTCTATCCCACGCCCGCCTTTAAAACAGCTGCGAATCCGACCCCATCACAGTCTCTAATGATGAAATCTCGCTTCTCATTAGAAGTCAAAATTCCAAAAAGTGCGGATAGAATTTCCAACCACGCACTTAAGCACCTGCCTTAACAGGTGCTTACCATGTTAGCTATCATTTTTAATGCCTGCTTCGACCTTAGCTACTTTCCAAAAGCTTGGAAAGAAACGACAGTCATAGGCATTCCCAAGCCGGGTAAACCTCTGAATATCCCGGCTAATCACAGACGCATCAGCCTCCTCAAGGCCGTGTCTAAACTTCTCGAGAGAGTCATACTCTCTCGAATGCGGAACCATCTGTTTCCAACGGATGGCGATCCCCTCATTATTCCCCATCAGTTCGGCTTTCACGCTAAGCACTCCTGCCCTCAGCAAGTCCATCGAATCGTCGAGTACATACTCGACGGCTTCTATCCGCAGCGTAAGAAAACGGTCGCAGTTTTCTTTGACGTAGCCAAGGCTTTCGATAAAGTCTGGCACAGCGGTCTCGTTAATAAACTGTATAAAATAGGCTTACCAGATCAGCTAGTTAGAATAATAGCGTCCTTTCTCTAAGACCGTTCGTTTCGTTTTAGACACGAAGGCACGCTTTCCGCGCCTCGTTCCAGAAAGGCTGGAGTCCCTCAAGGCTCAGTCCTCGCCCCTCTATTGTACACCGTGTACACAAACGACATTCCCATTCCGCCGAAAAGCGTCGAACTCGCCCTCTTTGCCGACGACATCATCCTTTACACCAAAGGCCTCAGTGTCCCGGGTCTCATCACCAGACTCCAAAAGGCCGTTAAAGCCCAAAAATTCTTTTTGTTGACCGGTTGTGCCGTGTGTTATTTTAAAACTAAACTACCTACAACCCGGGCGCAATAACTTGACACCTGGCTCGAAACTCGACACTCCTCCCGCTTCCCCGCGCGATGCCCAGCTCTCGTCCATCAGTAGCGTTAGCATCGCTGTTACCGCTGCACGTAATCTTTCTTGAGTTTCGGAGTAATTCGTTTGCTGTTATAATTATTTTTGTTGAGTTTTTGTTATTGTTACGTTTGGACCTCTTATTTGTTTATTGTTATTGGATTTTTGCTATCATCGTTACGTTTGGACGTTTTCTTGTAGGTAACTGTTGTGTTTAAAATTATACGATGGGAAAAACCATACATAGTAAAGAAAGGGCCTTGATACTCAAGGTGTTGGCTTTTTTTGAACGTGAGAAGGAAGTTAACAAATTCGTGATTCCTGTGGACCCTACCAAAAGTGCTAAGGAAATTCGTGAGCATGAAAAGGTAAATAAAAAATTTATGATTCCGGTGGATCAACCGATAAATAGAACTTGCGCTGCTACTGGTATCTCTAAAAGTACATTAATGAGAATAAAAAAGCAAGTAAAATCAGTGGCTCCATCAATTTCACCGGTGCCGAGTACTTCGTCGTCTGCGCGATTACCTGGATCATCAACTGAACCGTCAACACCTGGAAAGAAGAGAAAATCACGCAAAAAATAAATCTTGACAATTTCGACTTAGTCTCTCTGAGAAACTTAGTCAACAGTTTCTACACTGTCAAAAAAGAAGTCCCTACGCTGAAGAAAATATTGGCCGCTGCAAAAAAGGATTTGAATTTTCCAGGTAAGTGTGTTTCTCTAATATTTTTTTATATCCAACAAGTACCTACGCCACTAACATCGTATATGTGTCAAGTACTGTCAAGGTGGTCTTAAATATGTTTTCTTTAGAATTTTTACATCTTTACAATTCGAAGTACATTAATAATAATAATGTTTAGTTTTTTTTACATTGAGTAACTAATATGATAACAATTAAGGGTCCAAAGTTAAGATTACTTAGCTACGCCATGAACATCAAATCTGTATCATGTATAACTTGTGATTATAACTTCGTGAAACAAAACATGATCCTCTAACTCAAGTTGCCGGCTGACTCGATTATGTTAAGCAGTTCTCGGAAATATTATATACAAAAGAATTCCGAGAACTGCGAGCCGGCGAGTTGTGTTGTATTGTGTTTCGGCTTCACTCTGTGAAGCGAGCGAGACTACTTTCTTGTATAAAGCCCATCACTCACGTTTTTGTTGACTTTTTATGACTATGTAAATAATACCTCGTCTAAAATTTTGGTAATCGAATATTTTTAGTAATACAACGAGTAAATGAACTTAAATTATAAAACGTACTCTTTTTTTAAAAGATGAGAGGACTACTTTGCGGCTTATCTTAAAGAATCAGTTGGCATACAAATTTAAGAAATGCAAGAATTCTCGATTGGTTTTGATACAAAAGCCTGATATCGCTGCCTGGAGGACTCGCTACCTGCGGCGAATGAAAGAAAATAACGACCTCGGACCGGACAAGAAACCTGTGACGTATTTAGATGAGACCTGGATACATTCTCATTATACAGTACGAAAATGCTGGCAAAATAGCAGCGACGCTAGTATAAAGAAAAATAGTAATCCCGGCCAACGTTGGATTCTCGTTCATGCAGGTGGTGAATATGGTTTTATCCCTGGGGCCGAGTTATTATATAAATGCAAAAGCAAGACAGGCGATTACCACGACGAGATGGACACAAAAAATTTTATTAAGTGGCTCAACGAAAAGTTGTTGCCAAACTTGCCTCCAAACGGCATAGTTGTAATTGATAACGCGCCGTACCATTCAAAGCAATCTGAAAAAATACCTTTCCAGTCATCACTCAAAAGTGAGGTGCAAAGCTGGCTTACCAAACATAATATCAGTTTCGATCAAAAGATGACGAAGCCAGAATTATACCACATCATACGAGTAAATAAGTCAGAAAAAAAATATGTGGTAGACGAACTGTTGAGGGAGCATGGCCACGAAGTTGTACGTCTGCCTCCACCACTGTGATCTAAACCCAATAGAATACATCTGGAATTTAGTTAAACAAAGGGTGGCAGACAAAAATATAGATCAGTCTGAAAGACTTATTGAAGTTCTTCTAGTCAGAGAAGCAATAAAGTCAATTTCAGTTGAAGACTGGAAAAAAGAAATGAACCATGTCCAGAGACTCGAGGAAGAATACTGGGTCAAAGATCGACTGCAAGAAGACCAAGAAAGACAATTTATTATATCTCTTGGAGGAGAAGAGAGTTCTTCTGAAAGTGAAAGCGAGGAAGAGGAAAATGACAGCGATAATATGTCTGGCATAGAAGAATTAAGTGACGATTCGTTATAATTGTATATATATAACAATATAACTTGAAATATAACATCCTTTTTTGTTTTGTTTCCGTAAAAAATTAATTGTTTTCACCTACTTAATGTATAGGTACTTTAACAAGTATGAACTTGAATTTACAAAAAAATATTAATACATTTGATAATCCCAAAATAGACTCTAAATAGTTTCTTACTGCTCTTAATCGTAATTAAGTACAGATGTTTTATCTCAGTAGGTAATAAATTATAAATCAGTTAATTTAGGTTTTTAGTTAGGTTAAGGTTTTCATTTAAAAAATACGGCGGAATTTCAGTGGGACTAAATTTATAATGGAAATTGTTATATTAGTTATAATATAATATAGCCTGACCAGAAAAATAAAAATCCTGCTCTGGGGGCGCTACATGTATATGTTTACGTTTCTGGCAACAATTTCCTTTATAAAATTATTTGAAACTCCACAATATGGTGAGGATTTTTATTTTTCTGGTGGAGCTTTACTTAGCTTAAAATAAATATTGATAGCGCAGGGGAACAAAGATTTTTTTTGTAGTATCAATACTCTTTATAAAAATTTTTTTTTGCACTCAGTACTATAGGCAAACGTCATTTGAGCCAGGTGTCAAGTTATTGCGCCCGTGTAGTACCTACACGTCTTTACCGTATGTCACAATGTATTCATCTTCAGTGCTTTGAGCACCTTCAGTGCTATGTAATTCCCAGCGGGTGACCCCTTCTGGGCCCCGCTAGCGTAGCCTCTTTCTCCAATTGGTCAAAATCAAATCGCTCAGATGAAGGCTGTGTGGCAAAAAAATTGCACGAGTCATCCAGGGGGTTTTATAGTGGTAGAGGCTCTGGTAGGCTCGGAGTGACGAGTCCCAGACGAGTGGCGAGGTATGCGTAAGAGCATTTATTAGATCCTCCTGCCCTCTCCGTGGAGGGGAACAAAAAAAATCAGTCACTGGTACAGGACAGGGTGGAGGATCAGGAGGTTTTGGAGAGATGAAACCTCTATCTATATTTTTCAATATTTAACAGGTGTCGATAAACTACCAAAAATAAAAATTGTACAACCTTCCTACAAATGTCACTAATACAGAAGTTAGATAACTCAATGTTACAAATTATTATTAAATATAATATCATAATTTTCCGTAAACCCAAAGTGACAGTCCATACATGCTATATAAAATAAAAATAAAACAGGGCCTTCCTCAAGGTTCTGTGTTAAGCCCACTGCTATACATCATCTACACTTCTGATTTGGACACATCTGTGATTTCCTTTTGTAAAATCCTGCAATATGCAGATGATATCGTACTCTACCTGAAGTAGAGATTGCTTCGGATCGCCTCAACACTGCCCTGTACTGCCTAGGCAACGGGCTGAAATCCCATGGCCTCTCCCTCTCTCCCTGTAAGAGCAAAGATCTTATCTTTACGAGGAAGAGTCGACCCCCCATAGCTATGTCTCTTCCAGGAGTTCCCATTCAAGTATGAAATAAGGTGAAATTTTTAGGTATCAAACTAAATTCAAATCTGTCTTCCTAAGCAAAAGTGTGAAAAAAATTTAAATTTAATGCGCGCACTCCCTGGAATTTGTTGGGGATCCTACCCCTACATTCAGAGACTGTTGTATAGTCACAGACGGTTATTATTATATAACACTTCAATGTTATAATGAACCTAGGTTTAGCTAAAAAACATGCCCAATGCTAATATTGAATTTATAAGGATCATCAGTGAAAAATGGCGGGATAAGACTTTAATCTTCACAGATGCCTCAAAAATTTACCCCTCGGAGTGTTTTGGGGTGGCAGTATGGATCCCTAGGCACTCCGTCTTGCTGTTCTATAAATGTCCACCGCAAACCACGGTATTTACTGGTGAAGCCATAGCCATCCTAGAGACCATAAAATATGTTTCGGACTATGATTTGTTTAACCTAACCTAATTTTGATAGATGGCCTTGGCTCCTTACAGGCCACAAAGGGTAACCCCTACAAATTAGGCTTGAAATTCCCAGTTATTTTACAAATTAGAAATACATACTGTTCTAATGGCAAAGGTCCCTACATGGTTCAATTCAAGATTAATAACAGGCAAATACTATGGAGATATCCAGTCTCCATTATTCTCCGGTATTATACTCCGGTATTCTGCAGAAGCTGCGCATAAGAAGAAATTCAAACTGTGATTGTGGTTTGGATGATGGAACCACTGATCATCTCCTCTTTAATTGCCCTCTCTCTCATGACCATATCCCAGTCCAGTTCTCTAAATCTACAAATATCAAAACCATGCTTTTCTCTCAAATTCTCTTATCGTTAAGGTGCTTGGAAGATATGTACCTACATTTGTTTAATACCAAACTATAAATATGTACGTGTTATTGTAATTATGCTCTCTTCTGTGTTGTCAAAGATCTGTAAAACCTTATCTCACACCTCTGATTTTGTATTGTTAAAGGTAACTTAATGCTCGAGATACTGAAAGTTCTACTTGGCAGATCGGTACAAAATTATTGGCCTCGCACATTACGTGTCTATGATGATAATTGGCATGAAACGAAAAATTGAATTAAATTGAAATAAAATGCAACCGACTGAATTGCTGCGTTCCGTTTGCCGATTACAGCGCTCACAGCGCTCATATACCCGTTCCGATTGCCCGTGAGCGCGTTCACAGCGATATCGATACGTCATCAATGACGTCATAAACGCCGCTATCTTCCCGCTCACAGTGCCCAAGCTACGGAGCATGGTCGCTGTGAGCGGCCTATCAAAACTGACACATGACGTTACTTTGTTAATGTTTTTATTAGTCGATTAAAGATTTTTAAAGCTTGCTTATTAATTTTCTTTTGTAATAATATAAAAAAATGGCTCCTGCTTCATTCAGGGTCAAAGATTTTAATGAAATTGTAACTTTAGACTTAAGCGACGAACAATCAGAATGTTAGCTCGATATGTACCGTTCCGATTGCAATAGCACTAATAACACCTTTTAGCGCGCTCAAACGAATCGGAACGGTTTTGAGCACTTTTAGCGCTGTGAGCGCTGTAATCGGCAAACGGAACGCAGCAAATGTCATTTCTGTATCTGTTATTTCATTCATTCTTTGGGGCGGGGCTGGGTGAGGCGATGGCGATTACGCCGTTTTCTAATGTTAGGTCTGTTAGTTGGAGATAATATAAAGATAAAGTTTATCATACTGAAGTAGGAAGATGGCTTCTATTATGGTATGTAGGAGGTTCTATTTAAGGGTATGGGGCTTTGTAGATGTGGGGCTCTTTTAAATCACTGACTTCATTTGTTTTGTATAATACAAACACTTACACTTTTACATTTTATGTTTTTATAATTATTAGATGAACTTTTAGATGTTTCTCATTTCGTGTCTTGATCAGAAGTACATTTGTCATAACAGAAAAACATCTGTTATGACATTTAAATAAACGTTTCGATATTCTAAAACTGTCACTTCACATGTGACAAGTGTTGCCTGCCATTACTTTAAATATACAAACTCCAACACACCCCCTCAACACTTGCACACATTGAACCCCCTGCATATAATTTAATCATTTAACCCCCTGTACATAATTTAACACAACATACCAAAACAAATAAACTAATATGACCTCCATAAATTAAACATTACCTTCCATACATACCTAATTATACATGAAGATCTCACAACCACTTACATTCAATTACTTCTACTTAACTCCATATATTTAATAAAGAAATATTCCCTCTCAATTCAACCAACAACTATTAATTCAACCTTTCATCAAACTTAATACCAACTTTAATGTCGCTACCTTTTAATCCTTTCTCACTTGTCCAACTCCTGCTCCACTAAACATGTACTTTCATTCAACTATAAAACGTTAAGAACCTTAACCTCCCTCTTGACTCATTACATAAAACATCATTAATACAATAATCTTAAACTCCTTCTCAACTCCTTACATAAAACATAATTAATAATAATCTTCAAGTTTATTTCAAAAAGCTTTCTCTCCTTCTCAATTACTCAATACATAAAAACTTCTATAACTATAATAATAATTCTCCTTCTCAACTGCTCACTACATAAACTTCACTAAGTTTATTTAAAAAAACCTTACTCCTTCTCGACTACTTACAACATGAACTTCCTTAAGTTCATATAAAATCTTAATCTCCTTCTCGACTACTCATTACATAAACTTCTCTAAATTTATTTAAAACCCTTAAACTCCTTCTCGACTACTCTCAACATGAACTTCCTTAAGTTCACTTAAAAACCTTAATCTCCTTCTCGACTACTCATTACATAAACTTCTCTAAATTTATTTAAAAACCTTAATCTCCTTCTCGACTACTCATTACATAAACTTCTCTAAATTTATTTAAAAACCTTAAACTCCTTCTCGACTACTCTCAACATGAACTTCCTTAAGTTCACTTAAAAATCTTAATCTCCTTCTCGACTACTTAATGATAAGTTAACTTTAATCATATCCACTTGATACACAAAACATAGGAACCAATACTCTAATTGAGTATTGCCATTCCTACTCAAATCAGTTAAACTCAACTCAACTCATAAACCATAACATAACTTATAACAAACACAACTTCACATAACTTTAGACTCAACACTTGAATTCAAAAAAACACGTGCAACCTTTCATTATCTTTCATTTCCTCATTTTTTTTTTCACATATTAACAGTTCAATTAATTTACCTTTCATTATCTTTTATTAATCTTCCATTTCTTAAATTTTCTCACTTTTATCCACATACTAACAGTTCAATTATTTTATTATAAAACCAAAACCAAAATTCCAAACAACTATTAAAACAAAACAACAATAAAACAAAACTATAAAAGAGACATAAAAGGATTTTAAAAAACACCTGTAATTATTTTTGTATCAAAATACATGAGTACTTCACTTCTTGCACGGCTTTAGTTTTATTTTAATTTATAAACAATTATATTTTTATGGTACCCCCTTAATTGTTTATATTTATTGAAAAACACCCCCTTAATTGTTGAATTTACTCTTGTCTCTTTTCAGTTGTTGTATAAAACATTGAAATTCCCCTATTAACAAACCATTTCCCCTGAAACACAATAAGTTCACTTTTGAAAATTAACACACTCCTATCTCACTATGAATTCTTCATCTTCCTTCTTTATTTTCATTTCTTCCTCTATTATTTTGCCTTATAACAACCTCTTCTCAAACTACATTAGCTCCATTACTATTATTTCCTCCAATATCACCTTCTCGAACTTCTCTGACTTCATCTTCAAGATTATATTCTTTTTTGTTACTTCTGTTAAAATTGTGCTGCCCGTAACCTGTAGGAGGTTCTATTTAAGGGTATGGGGCTTTGTAGATGTGGGGCTCTTTTAAAACACTGACTTCATTTGTATTGTATAATACAAACACTTACACTATTACATTTTATGTTTTTATAATTATTAGATGAACTTTTAGATGTTTCTCATTTCGTGTCTTGATCAGAAGTACATTTGTCATAACAGAAAACCAACATCTGTTATGACATTTAAATAAACATTTCGATATTCTAAAACTGTCACTTCACATGTGACAAGTGTTGCCTGCCATTACTTTAAATATACAAACTTCAACATGGTATAGGGTAAAAATAGACACATTTTTATTTATTCCAGGGCGAGGAAAGCGAAATAATTTCACCTTCAAGTCATTTGCAGGAGAGCGCCCGCACTTTAAACACTTCCTTTTGTTTTCTTTCATCGTACAAACAAGCAAACTTACAACGAAAAAAACTAAACACTTTCGTATAAATACTAGTTCTTTTACTGTTCCGCCTTCATTCAGATTAGCGGATCCAAATTTTCACAGTCCATCAACTGTTGATATTCTTTTAGGTGCTGATGTCTTCTGGGAGTTAATCAAATCGGAGCAGCACCGAATTATTCCTAATGCTAAGGAAATAAATACTTTCTTTTACTAAACACTCCGCACCAATATTGGAGTTTGCATCTGATTAAGACATAAACTTTAAATTCTCTCCCGCTTACGCCCCAAACTTTAACGGCTATGCAGAGGCTGGCATTAAGTCTGCCAAATTTCACATTAAGAGAATTATGGGTAACACCCACTTAACTTTTGAGGAACTCTCCTCACTGTTTGCTCAGGTAGAAGCCATCCTACCCTTTTCTTCATCTCCTGATGATTGTTTGGCACTCACCCCGGGACACTTTCTGCTTGGCAGGTCGCTGATGTCGCTTCCGGGACCGGATATACTCCCAGAGAACCCAGCAAGACTCAACCGCTTCAAGCTCAACGAACAAATAAAACAAAACTTTTGGAAAATATGGCTAGTGGACTATGTTTCTGATGCATAGGCATCAATGGAAAACAATGAAGGCAGATTTTTTATTTTGTCATGTTACTTGCTCGACATTAACGTAAACGCTTGGTATTGTAAAAACCATACATAGATTTTACAAGTTCACATCATATCTGACCAAACTGTATTTAAATGTACCTCATCTCTTTAAAAATTTGAATGTATTTTGCAAAATATTTTATACTGTTCTAACAATAATGAGTTTATTTTTTAATAAAGTCACATTTCTTAAATATTCTGTTTTATTCATATAACGAAAATCCTAAAAATTTAAAATTATGGTGTAAGCATATTACAAACGACACCATAATTGAAAATACCCGCCAGTGTATAGTTCAGGGGGCACCCCCTAGATGGCGCATCAATCGATTTCTGTTCACATTATTTTGTATGAAGTTGTCGTTCTTCTCGCCGTAGTATATGTTCCTTGCGTTAAAGTATGTACAGTCGCTGCGCAAACACCTTGTATAAATTACATTCTTGCTTTGCAGAATTGTCTTAACATACATTAATAATCGTATGCTTAAGATTCCCTTATGAAAAAAAAATATAACAAATTTCACCTTATATAAATTATATTCACTAAATCGTCACTTTATACTTACTTAAACATTACCCTCTCGTAACTTTGCAATCGTTTCCAATATTGACTTTTCCCGGGTAAGAGCACCTTCGGACTTCCATCTACTTTGATTCGCCCCGACTGTGAATCACATTCTGTCGACTTTATATTACCTGTGAGTTGTGACGAGTTGATTTATTGTGTTACGATACAAATACGAACGTGTTTCCTGCGGAAAGGATATAAGTTAAATCATTTTATTTACCTATTAGATATGTGAGCCGAGTTTCCAATGAAAATGCCTGTTTGTACATGTAATTGTTAGAATTTGGCGAACAACAGCGGATTTGTTTAGGATTTAGGATATTAACGTTAAAAAACAATATCCTATTTAGACCGGTAATTATTTTGGGTAAATGAATATTGTTTTTGCTAGCATAGTTTATTGCAAATAGACTAAAGTATAAATAAAGTATATTCCATTAACTTTACAGGGGGCCTCTACCATACAGGGCACAGTGAAACTATCCTAATGAAAAAATACGATATGTTCTAGGTTCTAAATAAGTAATCTTTTGGTTTTGAGGGTAAATGGATGAATAATGTAAAAATATCACAGGAACATCTATTTATTTTTTGATACACCTTGTAGAACGTGGGCTGTTATAAATTCTACACCTAGTTATTTTTGTTACTCAGGGTGTTTGATGACATAGATGTTTGCATCCAGCTGTTGTACCAACCTACTATAGGGAACTATATGTAAGAAGGACTACGCTAAAACTTTTGGAGCTGTAATAACTTAAAAAAAGAAACCTTCATCTCGTCAATTCTATGATATATTTCGGAGGCAAGTCAAGAAACTTCACTACAAAGAGTATTTAGGAGATAAAATTATCTTGTCAAAGTTATTGTAGATAAAAATGAATGTTTATCTTATCCAATTTCCCAATATATTCACTCTACGCTATTTGACACGGTTCTATTTGTGTCCGGTCTTGCTTGGCTAACAAGTATATTGATAATTAGGTCTGAATATTATGTATATTCAATACGTAAATATTCCGAGTCCAGAATTAGCACTCATCCGGACAACCGACGTCTTCGTGTCTGGAGGAGACGTGGGAACGCCTATTTTACTTTTTCACTAATAACATTAAGACTTTTGAAAATTATGATGGATACAGTGTAGATACAGATAAACATGTTGTCAGGATGGCGACGCGATAGAGACTACTCAATATTCGATATAAGTTACTAAAGAAATCTAATTCGAAAAACAAAGCTATCAAATAAACGCACATGCATCCTATTTACTAGAAACAGAGTGCAACGTAAGCGGGTTTGCATGCACGAGACTGTAGAGTTGATGCTATCGTAACAGAACGCTAGAAGACAAAGAACTGCCACCGGAACCGATCAACAAGCTGGGGAATCGGTATCTTTTTGACCCCGTATCGTGGCTGGATGACTGCAGCTTTGTACCACACCATTGCTATTAATGGAATTGTCCTGTCATTAAGAATAAACCATGGCCCTCGATTCGTATCTGTTGACTATAATGCACCCGCACATCAACGAATCAACGCTGCTCTGTGTGTACGACATTACCAGGTTAGACTGGCCTGCCAGCTCGTGCTTGCGGACAGGTTACCGCAAGAAATGCTAGATAACTTGATTCTCAGCATGCCCAGAAGGATTACCGCATGTGTTCGAGCCAGGGGAGGAGTTATCTTGTACTAAATAAAAACAATTTCAATACATGTTGGTAATATTTAGATAAATTCTCTTTTTCTTTCATTATTTGTTAGTCAAAATTGCATAAGAACACTTAAATTTAATTTTTGTTAATAAAAAAAATATATTAATTTTTTTATTTCAAAAAGTGTATCTTTTTTATAAAGAGATGTTGCGTAAGCAACATTCTTTTCAAAAGTAAAATTTAAAAAAATTCCTTCTTTAGCTAGTGATCTCACACTTTTTCGATGTGTACTTTAATAATTACTGCAGCACGACTGCACCAACCAACCTAATACAACAAAACATTATACTATACAAAATAAGTTACTGTAAATTTTGAGACCTACTGTAATAAATACAGTACACCTAGTTTAAGATGGCGTATACTTCACAAATTATATCTAAATAATATGTTATGTACTTTGCATTACATTAAAAAAAAATTACAATTAATAATAGTTTTAATTGCGAATTTTATTTATAAAGTTGAATATAATAACTTAAACAGTTTAAAAATAATAGAAAAAGGGGTACAGATATTGCAGTAACAACTATTAAAAAGGTCATAAATGTTGAAGTCGTATTTCCAATCTCCAAAAATTTTAAGACGCTGCACAACATAGCGTTCTGTAGATGGGTGGATGACATGTTGCGAGTACTTATCTGCGAGTTTCTTAACGTTGGGATTAGTATAATTACAATTTTGTGAATGACTAATACATACACGTAGGTAACTACGAGTGGTTTCAATATCGACAGCTTATCATTGTTTGGCTTTAAACATTTCTTTTAACTAATGCGATACAATTTACATACTCAGAAATATATTTCACTAAAAGAGCGTCTAAAATACACTTTTTTGGAATATTCATCTTAAATTTCCCTTTCTAATAATTAAACTTTGATAAAAACTTTAAAAAAGTTCCAAAATTGACAAATTTTGGGACCCTTGTATTAAGTTTTGCTTGAGATATGTAACTTTAAACGCTCAAGTTAACTTTAGTAACTTTCAAGGAAATTGATTAAAGGTGTTTTCAGGTAACGTATCTTTTTCTAGTTGTTTGCATAAAATACCTTCATATATAAATATCAACAACCATAACCGGAGAACAAATATCTACAAAGATCACATGATTACACATTATCGTTAATAAAAGTAGTACTTACCAACTAAAACTAAAGTTTGGCAACAAATTAAATCAATATGACAAACGAATATTTTTACCAACTCTACCATCGTCATTTTTCAAGTTACAAAGTTAATTACTGTGATGATTTAAGCCAAATAATATTTTCACAGCCATTTTTAATTGAATCAGCACTTCCCGCATTCCTGTGAATTTTGCTTCCTTTATTTGACTTGAATCTCAGAATGAATTTCATAAAACTCTTGTTGCGTTGGAATCCTGATGTTTTGTGAAATAAAATATTTTGGTAGAAGCAGTAGGTTATCGTAAACAGGGTTATTTTATTATTCAACCTATATATATGTTGGAACTACCAAGTCCATAAAATAACAAGATAGCAGAATTTAATGAACACTAGTTGATGTTTTTATTAGTCGATTAAAGATTTTAAAAGCTTGCTTATTAATTTTCTTTTGTAATAATATGAAAAAATGGCTCCTGCTTCATTCAGGGTCAAAGATCTTAATGAAATTGTAACTTTAGACTTAAGCGACGAACAATCAGAATGTTAGCGCGATATTTGCCGTTCCGATTGCAATATCACTCATAACACTTTTAGCGCGCTCAAAAGAATCGGAACGGTTTTGAGCACTTTTAGCACTGTGAGCGCTGTAATCGGCAAACGGAACGCAGCATTAATCGCTAATTAATTTTTGAGACCCAGAGTAATGTCTGTTACTTAGAATGCATAATTTTCTCTAATGTTTTTTTGGTTTTTGGACGTCAGGTATTTAACATAGGTGTAGAAAGTCTGCCTCTGTTTTTCTTTTTTCTCGATGGAGAAGGTGACTCAGTATATTGGTCACCAATTCATAATTTTTATTATAGTTCATATACCTACATTTAAAATTTTCGATGATGCTCGTGCGGAACTATCATTGCCCAAAATATGGTCAGCTAATTATTATAATTATTATAATTAAATGTCACCCTGTATATTAATATTACATGAAATGAAAATACTTCTAGATAATTGTTATTTATTGAAATAATCTAAGTTATATGACATTAATTCTTCGTAAAACTAAAATAAAATAATTTCTAACTCGGCCACTTCACGTTGCCGTCAGCCATGTTCACTTCAATAATTATGAATCATTATAATCAGACAGTATTATCGATGTCAATTATGTAGGTAGTCTATTCCTTATTGAAATTATTATGGTTTGGTTGATTAGAGTAACCATATCGCCCATAAGGTTCACCGTACATCGTGACATTTATTCAGTCGAAAAGGTAGTAGGTAGTTTTTCCATTTCTGGCAATATATTCATTAAAACATGATAGATATCGGATTTTATTTCACTTTCAACTGGTGTATTTTAGAGATGTCGTTTTCTAAAATTGTTTGTTTTTTTTCCGTCTCTAAATACTATGCTCGAATATCTTGTATAATTTTCTTGCTTTTTATATTAATTTTGAGAACTACTAGGTACTGCAACGTTTGCTTGTGCCGTATTTAATAAAAGAGGTTATTGTACAAACAAACTTGCCGACATTTATGACTGGCAACTTATAAGTCTGTCATTATTTGATTTTATTTGTAAAATGTAAAATATATAGAATATGGAAGATTGTTCCGTGGCATCCCTGGACGGGATTCCTTTACGGAATTCTATTGCGGGTACTGATCCCGCAATAGAATACCGTAAAGTATTATTTCGTATTCATTCATAATTCGATCGTATTAATATTATCGCTTGTATTGACAATCAATTATTGATAATTTCGATAGGACTATCGAACTACTGAGACTAATTTTCATGGCCGCAATATGTAGTATTACGATACTATCGATAGACTATCACTATTGCAACACCACTATTCGCCATTCGTTTGTTTCAGTCGTTAGCGGTTAGACGCTTCGCCGTTCGTACCGCGCAAATATTCTCTATGGCGGATGTCCCGTGGCCAGAACCTTAGTGTGCGAGGCCGGATTCAGCTAGAAATGTTTAATCACTGATAAACACTAAAAATTAAAAAATATGTTCATCAGAAATGATAATAAGTGCACTATCTTCGACTCCTACCTACGTATTTACGGATAAACAATGCAATGAAACGACGTATGTTTTACTTACAGAACAATTTTATTGAAAAATATAAAAGTCGATAGTTCCATATTCATGTGTCAGCTTGATCTGATTGCTTTCAGTACTTAGGCAATACAAAATAAGTACTTACACATAATTTAATTATTTCAACCACTGTTATCATAAGTGGTGTGTTTAGCTGAAGTTATTACTTTTGTTAATACAGAAAGAAGTTACAAAAAATTTCAAATTTTAAAAAAGCCAATTTTGTAAAGCTTCATAAGGAAATCTACAGTTTTGGTGATGCCATTCGTTTTCCACAGGTTTTGTGCAAAATGTTCGTAGGCAAACCATAGGTTTTATATAAAAACGTTCAAAGATAATAAGACAATTATGGTTTTTGTTACGGTTATTGCATGAGGTGTTAAATATTAATTAATTAATCAATTTCATACCTGGGTTGATCAGTTCTGTCTCTACACGGAAACTTTTTAGTAAAAAACATTTCTATCATTAAATTTCAATCTTACACTAATTATTCTATACTATACATAAAATGGCTCGGATTATTGTGCAAACACTAATAAGGACAGACATTATTTTAGCTTATAAATATAAATTCAAATACTACACTCGGCGTCACAAAAATCGCACCTTTATGTTTTTTTCAGTAAATTGCTCCTAGAATCTGGCCCATAAATACCACGCGTGAAAAATAAATATCATTGTAAAGTGCACTTCAATACCTTTACATTCATTACCTGTATCATTAAAAAATCAATTACCATTTCTAACCAGGGACCAATCAATAAGATATTGGAAAAAATGCTCACTTAAGGAGCGCTAGTTGGGCTACCTTAAAAGGGTATAAAATGTTATGTCCAGGTAAGAAATGGGTCAGTCGCTACTCAGACTTTAGAGTGAACACACTGGAACAACATACGCAAAAGAACTGTACCTGAAGATGGATACAACCCCTGAAGAAGCCGCTCAAATCGTTGCTCTATTGCAAACAGGACTGCGACAGGTTGACGTTGCTCGACAGTTGAACCTTAGCCGATTTGCAGTACGACGAGTATACCAACGGTTCCGTGAGACTAGTGGCTATACCCAAAGACGTGGATCCGGAAGAAAACGTTGTACATCAGAAAGAGACGACCATTTCATTGTGTCTACGTAGTTGCGCCACCGCTTCAGCAATGCTGTTGAGGTGCATCAAGAGCTCCGGTCAGCTCGTAGAACGTCTGTGAGTGTCTTCTACGATTGGAAGAAGATTGAAAGAAAAGGAATAAAGAGCTCACAGACCTGCTAGAGGCCCAAAATTGACCGTGCGACATCGGAGAGAGCGGTTACAATTTGCTCAGGAGCATGTCAACTGGACGCTTGACCAGTGGAGGGCCGTTCTCTTTACCGATGAGACACGAGTATGTCTTTTCTGCAAAGATAGACGCAGAATGGTATACCGAAGAGGAGGGGAACGTTTTACCCAAGCGTGTATAAGAGGAATCCGTCGAATACGGAGGTGGTTCCTGTATGTTCTGGGGTGGCATATCCGTTGAAGGGAAAACGGAACTTGTGTGCGTCTCTCGGACTGGCGGTGGTCGCGGGCAAGGGTCGCTGAATGCTGGGCGGTACATAACAGAAATCTTACAAGACCATGTGGTCCCGTATGCCAGTTTTGTTGGCGATGGTTTCATGTTAATGCACGATAACGCCCGTTGCCACACTGCGTTTTCTGTGCGGGACTACTTGGAAGAGGTTGAGATTCCTGTTATGCAGTGGCCAGCACGAAGCCCAGACATAAACCCGATCGAGCATCTCTGGGACGATGTAAAGAGACACGTACGAGCACGTGATCCTGCTCCCACCACTCTCCAAGAGCTTCAGGATGCCGTGAAGGAAGAATGGGAGAACATACCCCAAGAGAGAGTGGTGACCCTCGTGAGGTCCATGAAGGATCGGATGGAAGCTGTCATCAAAGTAAGGGAAGGAAACACTAGATTTTAAGGACTGATTTGAGATTTTTTTATATTTTTTTAAATTTAGTTTTTGTAACTTTTATCCTTTTTAAGATGTTTTTATTAAAAGCTTTAAAGCATAAACACCGTTTGTAATTTCTAATAGGCAATTAAAAAACCTTTCCAATGATATCCTACAATCATACCCTTACTATGGACAAAGTTTGAGTAAAAGTATTTTAAAGTTGCTTTTTCGAAAGGTGCGATTTTTGTGACGCCGAGTGTATATAATATTAATTTTCTTAACAAATTCTTATTGTCTGGAAATGATTTCTATGACATTGATCCATTAGTTGACTAAGATAATAAATCTTAACAATAATATTAAATAATATCAAGATACACAAACTATGACAATACTTAATTAAGATCATGAAATGCAAATAATTCTTGAAATTTTAATATAAGCAAATAACAAAAGATAAGAGAAAAGTATATAAAATGGCTGGAATCATATCACATACAAAAAAAGATTAATAAATAGTCATAAGGAATGTAAAAAGGTAGTCCTGCTAGGCATTAGCCAACACATATATTCAGAAAAAATATAATTATCATCATTATGAGTAAAGAAGCTAAAATACCAAAATAGCGATTTTATTCTGAAAAATTATAAAAAAAGGTAAAAAAGAGTCATCACGATATAAAATGATGTAGATGCACATATAAAGCAGTAATGAGAAGGCCCATGGTTAAAGTATTGATATCTGCGGAGTCTCTAACATAGTAACCATAAGCGTCACTGTGGTAGTCACCCATTTGGAAGGTTATGGGTGGTGAGGACATTCTACCATCACCTCCGTTGGAATAAGCCAGGACTCGAAGGTTGTAAGTCTTGCCTGGAGTCAGGTTGTGAACATAAGCTTCCAGTTTATGTTCGACTGGGATGAGGGTATCATTGGCTGTACTTAAGTCTTGATCACTTTCCCAAACGCGGACCTGAAATTAGAAATTGAAATGTGCATAGGGATGTCGTTAAATTAGCTACGTGTTACTTTGTGGCCCTAAGTAAATAATTACAATTCCGCAACACAACAGACCATCTCACTTAATATCCTAAATGCCTTAATAATTACAATCTACGATTCTAGAACGAACAGCTATTTTGCACCTAGCTGGGGATATGTAAGAGATGTGCTAAAAATCTGTTGTATATATGGATCTATTTTCAGCAAAGGACGCAAAAAGAGGTTTGTTACAAGTCTGACGTGTGTAACTGTCTGTGGCATCGTAAATAGAAACTCCCATACGAATGTACTGAATATGGCGCGCCATTTTTAATACCGATTCAATCGAGATTTCTTAGATATGCCGTTCAAAAGTTATGTACGATATGGTACGTGAATATTTTATCAGTCGAGGTTTTTTCATTTGTGTTCACAAATAACTTGTAACCGCCAAGTCGCAACACAACCCGACGCCTCGCACAAATCCTTCGCACACTTCCCGCTTAAGTAATGTTATATTATGCACAAATATACATCGGTGGATTATTTCATAATTCGTCGATGAACTTTTTATCTAGCATGGCTCTGAACGTATGTTTTTACGATTAGAACCCAAAATATAATATAGGATAAAGCTACAAAACCTACCTACGCATCAAGCAAGTATTACAGCGATCAGCTAGCGTCATTGTATCTGTAGTAAACAAAGAAAACTGGAATACCTTAAAGCGAGTCGCATATTTTATTTTAATGAAACCGTGTCAAAATTGACTGCAGCCAATTTATGATTACAATATTTTCACAAAGTTATGTTAGACCTTAGTTAAATTATGATTCTGTACTGAAGGAAATACGTGTTTTGGATTCAATTATAAAAATATTTTAACAGATCCATACCAAATTGTTGTCCATATTTTATATAGGGCTGATTGCTCATGATCAGATAATTTTTGCCAGTACAAAAATTATGAGATTTTGATAAAATTCAATGAAAAGTCATGTCAGGTGTCAAACTTAACTTCAAGATGAAAGTTATCTGAATAATGAACAATCAAACCCTTAGTCTTTTATTTATTTATCGACTCATATAAATGCAAACAATTGTACTATCGGATGTTTATCGCTCGTCTTGTTGTCGTTTAAATAGAATCCGTTAAAAGAAGGAACAGATTCATTGAAAAGGGATCGACTAAATTCTAAGACCGAAGATGTCGAAAGCGAAAGCTAGTTATGAGAACAAAATGTTACTTAGCCTGCTTTGTTCTAAAACAAAAAAAAAGTATAACAAAGTACAACTCACCTTATATCCCAATAGCGATTCCTCTTCCGCTGTGGGCTGTACGTATCTCCACACGACCCTCACCGTGCTCGGGTTGACGGCCCACACGTTCACGGAAGCCGGGGGCTTCTGCGGCGCCTTGCGGAACGTGCGCTCTAAGTACCGCTCGCTTTCGGGCCCTTCGCCGGCAGAGTTGAAGGCCATTACCTGGTGGAAGATTTGTTGTCGCGTATTGAGAATTGTAATGTTGCAAATTATGGAATCTGTATGACGTAATTCATGGATTGTTTCATAACATACTAAGAGTATGAAATAACGGTGAACCAAAGTAAGAAAAGCTTCTGACAGAAGAGGGATAACTGTAAATAAAGATGAAGAAACATACATTTGGTGGCATCACATTGGTTCTACCATGGTTAGAACCTGGCCCCTTGGTGTATGACCACTTGCAATTACTCCACTTGCTGCAATTTTTCGATTGAAAACACCTTTTAATATTCATAACCTTATCATTGCTACAACAAGACAGTTTATTAATAGGATCATAAAGCACAGGACACGTAATTTTAAATTACCTTGACAAAGTAATAGGTGTCTGGCTGAAGCCCCACAATAAGAGCCCAATTGCGAGTCGTTCTCGACAGGAAATAGATACACTCCTCTTCCTTATTGACTTGTTTCCAGTACTTGAGATGGTGACCGATCAGCTTGCCGCGGAGTCTGTCACGGGATTGGTCTATCGGGTTCCAAGTTACGTTCAGAGATGTAGAATTGTAGGAACGAGAGTAAACTTGCTGCGGTGCTACTTGCGGCATATATCGTCACCGGCTCACTCTCCGGACCTGCGCCGATGTCATTAAATGCTTGAACCTTCACATTGTATGGTGTGAAAAAGTAATCCGATGAAACATGCACCACATAACAACCTATATTGTTAAACTCTTTCAGCAATAATGACTGATATTCCACTTCAGTTCCATTGCGGCGCCAAAATATTTTGTAATGAATTCCAGGTCCATTTTGAAGGGATTTTGGCAATGGTGTCCAAGTTATTGTTAGATCTCCAATCTTGCCACCACCTCCACCCACATTTGAAGGTGCTTGATAAGGCTTATCTGCCATAGTTGAGAATTGTGGACTTGGTGATGATGGTTTCCCAGGACCCAGGACATTAACAGCTTGAATGCGGAATTCGTAAACAGCCCATGGTAAAAGTGTAGTGGCAAGAGTTGCTCTTTTTCTTCCATTATTTCTGTCCACCTCCAACACTTCAGTGACATGATCATTTAAAACCCCCCAATTGAATTCCAATTGGTACGTCCAGTTACAACGTAACTAGTGATAGGGCGACCATTTGGATTACTGTCTGTCCATTCAAAAGTAACAGAGGATCTGCGGGACCTGGTGGACCTTCAATCCGTAGTTCAGAATGTGACGAAATTCTACCAATTGCAGATTTGACTGCATTCATAGTCCCCAACATCAGACAAACTTACATTATAAATCGTCAATTCCCCACTGTCAATCTGAATTATTTTGTCAGTAAAAGGATCTGCTGCATTTTTCATTTTTATACCATTGTGGTTCCAGATATATGCAGTATCTAACATTGGATCAATTTCTGCATTACAATGTAAAAAAACTACATCACCCACTTGCATGGTAATTCTAGGGACCAATTTAGTCAGAAATCTTGGTGCTCTTAATATAATTAGTCGTCCTTTGCTTTCATCAGTTCCATATTGATTTTTTGCAATACATGTGTAAACACCTTCATCATCTCTAGATAGCTGCCTTATAATTAGATGTCCATTTTCAGTTATAAATCTCTTACCACCAGCGCCTATGACCACCCCATCCTATTTCCAAGTGAATGTAGGTTTAGGGGCAGCTTCCGGGGTGCATTTCAGTGTTGCGTTACCTGCTTCAGCACCATATGTCTCAGATTCTAATGGGTGTTTTTTAAATGAAGGCTTCAGTGACAGTACCCTCAGTTGGCCTGTTGAATATTTTGCTGCCAGTTGATTTTTAGCTTCACATTGGTACATCCCAGGATCCCTTGTTGGGTCTAAATACTTTATTATCAAAACATTATCCTGTATCACATAACGATCTCTATCTTCTGGTTCTAAGGTATCCATTCTCAACATTTTCCCATTTTTCCACCATGTATAATTTACATCAGGAATGCCAAATGCTTCACAATTCCAATGCAACTCTCCTTTGTTGTCCATATGTTTATCAGTTAAAGGAATTGTGAAATTGAGTTCAGCTTGTACTTTCAAAAATACATTATTTGAAATGTGAGCTCTGTCATTCTTTACATCGCAAATATATTCTCCTTCATCTTCAACACCAACATTTGGGATTGTAAGAACTCTGTCATAGCTGCTTAAGTAGGCTTTTCTGGGTAGACTGCCAAACTTTCTTGTCCAATTATAATTTGGCACTGGATAACCAAATGATATACATTCAAATCTCACTTCTTGGCCAACTACAGGAGCTTCTGGGAAAACTTTTGGAAAATTATTTGGAAACTTCAATTGCTGGTAATCAGAGTATGGAAACACAGACAATGTAAAGAATGGTCCATTTCTCCCAGCATCTGAGACTCTACTCATGACATTGCAGCTGTAATTACCTCTATCTATTGTTTCTAAAGCAGAAAAATACAAGCCACCATCATAGGAAACAAACACACGCCTGTCTTCTTCTACCAAATTTGGAAAGTAATTTCTTGCCCAGAGAAAATTCACTGCATGGTAATAAGATGGAGGATCACAATAAATTACTATACCCAGTACTGTTTACCATTCTCTAGTGGCCGCTTTTGATTGAACTCCCTTATAAAACCAAAAGATAAGCGAATTGATTCAGATCTTACAGTACCAAACTTGTTAGTAGCAGTGCAGTGATATTTGGCATTATCTTTGTTTGGATCAGGGTCATATATCATTAATGTTCCACCACTTAATATAAATCTTGTATCTGATAAAGGATCAATTTCTGTGTAAACAGAGTTTTCAATTTGGAAGTCTTCACGGAACCACTTGTATTCAGGGGCAGGATATCCACCTGCTATACAAGTTAGTTGAACAAAGTGATTTCTTAATGGATCATACACAGTATTTACAGGTTCCTTAATAAAGTAAGGTCCTCTAGGAATTCTTTCAGGGTCATAAGTTTCCAATCCATATGTGAATGATCTTGTTTCTTCAATCAAATAATGAAGTCTCTGTATACTACCTTCACAAATAAAATGATAGTACTGGGTCCCTTCTACAGGTACAAGACCCCATTTTCCATCTTGCTGAGAGAATCTATAGATCAAATAATCTTTAGGTAGTAAATTAAAACTGGAATAAGTCAATTGACGATCTTCAAAAAATGCATTTTCTAAGCCGCTAAGCTGTGAACCATCTGCATCATTTACCCAATATCCTGGAGTTTGTTGATGGGCACCAACATACCAGGAACCTCTTTGGGGGTCAAGTCTCATAAGACTAGTAACAATAAATCCATGTTCGTCTGCAGAGTTAATTGATACCAAATCTGCTTCATATGCTTGACATATTTTTCGAGCTTCCTTTGGTGGCCCGTCAGGTGACTTCGTAAAATGATAACAGGATTCCTTAAATCTAATCCAATTTAATGGGCACTGTTATCGTTCTTCATGGTCTAAGTTAGCATAATATGAAGCACTACTTTGACTATCGACGTCATTGTCTCGGTCATTGTAAGGATCGGATTGAAAACCTTCTTGATAGAATGAGCTCTGGGGTGACTCTTGACGAAAGTCACTATTTACTGGAAAACTTCCATAAGGTACTTGCACATTAGGGCGATTCAGCGTGTTATTCTGGTTACTGTTTTGCAGGTTGGGATTATAATTATTTAGATTGTTCCACCCCTGGCTGTAAACACAACTCGTCAGAGCGAGTAACAACAAAGTGTTTTTCATGGTAAACACTATTTTCACATGCTCGATTATGTCAAAATACTTGTATTGCGGATTTCGAAACTTTTATATAGCTGTATACTACGTATTTATCACAGAAAACCCTTAAAAATACTGTTATAAAGTTTCAATCAAGACAACATTTCACAGTACGCGGTCGTTTGTTAGTGTGGGATATCGTTGCACAGAGCTCTCGAGACGACCAGCCTGCACCGCCGGGGGTCACCACTGTTAGGTCTGTTAGTTGGAGATAATTAAAACTCAATTATTCCCTGAATATTTGCGTTTTAATTATGTCCAACTAACAGACCTAACATTAGAAAACGGCGTAATCGCCTCGCCCAGCCCCGCCCCAAAGAATGAATGAAATAACAGATACAGAAATGACATTTGCTGCGTTCCGTTTGCCGATTACAGCGCTCACAGCGCTAAAAGTGCTCAAAACCGTTCCGATTCGTTTGAGTGCGCTAAAAGGTGTTATTAGTGCTATTGCAATCGGAACGGTACATATCGAGCTAACATTCTGATTGTTCGTCGCTTAAGTCTAAAGTTACAATTTCATTAAAATCTTTGACCCTGAATGAAGCAGGAGCCATTTTTTTATATTATTACAAAAGAAAATTAATAAGCAAGCTTTAAAAATCTTTAATCGACTAATAAAAACATTAACAAAGTAACGTCATGTGTCAGTTTTGATAGGCCGCTCACAGCGACCATGCTCCGTAGCTTGGGCACTGTGAGCGGGAAGATAGCGGCGTTTATGATGTCATTGATGACGTATCGATATCGCTGTGAACGCGCTCACGGGCAATCGGAACGGGTATATGAGCGCTGTGAGCGCTGTAATCGGCAAACGGAACGCTGCAATTCAGTCGGTTGCATTTTATTTCAATTTAATTAAATTTTTCGTTTCATGCCAATTATCATCATAGATACGTACTGCGCGAGGCTAATAATTTTGTAGCGATCTGCCAAGTAGAACTTTCAGTATCTCGAGCATTAAGTTACCTTGAACAATACAAAATCAGAGGTGTGAGATAAGGTTTTACAGATCTTTGACAACACAGAAGAGAGCATAATTACAATAACACGTACATATTTATAGTTTGGTATTAAACAAATGTAGGTACATATCTTCCAAGCACCTTAACGATAAGAGAATTTGAGAGAAAAGCATGGTTTTGATATTTGTAGATTTAGAGAACTGGACTGGGATATGGTCATGAGAGAGAGGGCAATTAAAGAGGAGATGATCAGTGGTTCCATCCTCCAAACCACAATCACAGTTTGAATTTCTTCTTATGCGCAGCTTCTGCAGAATACCGGAGTACGACAATGTTGCAGATGACAGATGTTGTTTTCTGGTCCATATATTTTAACATCCCAAGATTTACATGGGATGGTTGACTGGATATCTCCATAGTATTTGCCTGTTATTAATCTTGAATTGAACCATGTAGGGACCTTTGCCATTAGAACAGTATGTATTTCTAATTTGTAAAATAACTGGGAATTTCAAGCCTAATTTGTAGGGGTTACCCTTTGTGGCCTGTAAGGAGCCAAGGCCATCTATCAAAATTAGGTTAGGTTAAACAAATCATAGTCCGAAACATATTTTATGGTCTCTAGGATGGATATGGCTTCACCAGTAAATACCGTGGTTTGCGGTGGACATTTATAGAACAGCAAGACGGAGTACCTAGGGATCCATACTGCCACCCCAAAACACTCCGAGGGGTAAATTTTTGAGGCATCTGTGAAGATTAAAGTCTTATCCCGCCATTTTTCACTGATGATCCTTATAAATTCAATGCATTGGGCATGTTTTTAAGCTAAACCTAGGTTCATTATAACATTGAAGTGTTATATAATAATAACCGTCTGTGACTATACAACAGTCTCTAAATGTAAGGGTGGGATCCCCAACAAATTCCAGGGAGTGCGCGCATTAAATTAAAATTTTTTTCACACTTTTGCTTAGGAAGACAGATTTGAATTTAGTTTGATACCTAAAAATTTCACCTTATTTCATACTTGAATGGGAACTCCTGGAAGAGACATAGCTATGGGGGGTCGACTCTTCCTCGTAAAGATAAGATCTTTGCTCTTACAGGGAGAGAGGGAGAGGCCATGGGATTTCAGCCCGTTGCCTAGGCAGTAAAGGGCAGTGTTGAGGCGATCCGAAGCAATCTCTACTTCAGGTAGAGTACGATATCATCTGCATATTGCAGGATTTTACAAAAGGAAATCACAGATGTGTCCAAATCAGAAGTGTAGATGATGTATAGCAGTGGGCTTAAGACAGAACCTTGAGGAAGGCCCTGTTTTATTTTAATTTTATATAGCATGTATGGACTGTCACTTTGGGGTTTACGGAAAATTATGATATTTTATTTAATAATAATTTGTAACATTGAGTTATCTAACTTCTGTATTAGTGACATTTGTAGGAAGGTTGTACAATTTTTATTTTTGGTAGTTTATCGACACTAAATATTGAAAAATATAGATAGAGGTTTCATCTCTCCAAAACCTCCTGATCCTCCATCCTGTCCTGTACCAGTGACTGATTTTTTTTGTTCCCCTCCACGGAGAGGGCAGGAGGATCTAATAAATGCTCTTACGCATACCTCGCCACTCGTCTGGGACTCGTCACTCAGAGCCTACCAGAGCCTCTACCACTATAAAACCCCCTGGATGACTCGTGCAATTTTTTTGCCACACAGCCTTCATCTGAGCGATTTGATTTTGACCAATTGGAGAAAGAGACTACGCTAGCGGGGCCCAGAAGGGGTCACCCGCTGGGAATTACATAGCACTGAAGGTGCTCAAAGCACTGAAGATGAATACATTGTGACATACGGTAAAGACGTGTCTACACGGGCGCAATAACTTGACACCTGGCTCAAATGACGTTTGCTTATAGTACTGAGTGCAAAACAATTTTTTATAAAGAGTATTGATACTACAAAAAAAAATCTTTGTTCCCCTGCGCTATCAATATTTATTTTAAGCTAAGTAAAGCTCCACCAGAAAAATAAAAATCCTCACCATATTGTGGAGTTTCAAATAATTTTATAAAGGAAATTGTTGCCAGAAACGTAAACATATACATGTAGCGCCCCCAGAGCAGGATTTTTATTTTTCTGGTCAGGCTATATAATATTATAACTAATATAACAATTTCCATTATAAATTTAGTCCCACTGAAATTCCGCCGTATTTTTTAAATGAAAACCTTAACCTGACTAAAAACCTAAATTAACTGATTTATAATTTATTACCTACTGAGATAAAACATCTGTACTTAATTACGATTAAGAGCAGTAAGAAACTATTAAGAGTATATTTTGGGATTATCAAATGTTTTAATATTTTTTTGTAAATTCAAGTTCATACTTGTTAAAGTACCTATACATTAAGTAGGTGAAAACAATTAATTTTTTACGGAAACAAAACAAAAAAGGATGTTATATTTCAAGTTATATTGTTATATATATAAAATTATAACGAATCGTCACTTAATTCTTCTATGCCAGACATATTATCGCTGTCATTTTCCTCTTCCTCGCTTTCACTTTCAGAAGAACTCTCTTCTCCTTCAAGAGATATAATAAATTGTCTTTCTTGGTCTTCTTGCAGTCGATCTTTGACCCAGTATTCTTCCTCGAGTCTCTGGACATGGTTCATTTCTTTTTTCCAGTCTTCAACTGAAATTGACTTTATTGCTTCTCTGACTAGAAGAACTTTTCAATAAGTCTTTCAGACTGATCTATATTTTTGTCTGCCACCCTTTGTTTAGCTCTTTGTTTAGATCACAGTGGTGGAGGCAGACGTACAACTTCGTGGCCATGCTCCCTCAACAGTTCGTCTACCACATATTTTTTTTCTGACTTATTTACTCGTATGATGTGGTATAATTCTGGCTTCGTCATCTTTTGATCGAAACTGATATTATGTTTGGTAAGCCAGCTTTGCATCTCACTTTTGAGTGATGACTGGAAAGGTATTTTTTCAGATTGCTTTGAATGGTACGGCGCGTTATCAATTACAACTATGCCGTTTGGAGGCAAGTTTGGCAACAACTTTTCGTTGAGCCACTTAATAAAATTTTTTGTGTCCATCTCGTCGTGGTAATCGCCTGTCTTGCTTTTGCATTTATATAATAACTCGGCCCCAGGGATAAAACCATATTCACCACCTGCATGAACGAGAATCCAACGTTGGCCGGGATTACTATTTTTCTTTATACTAGCGTCGCTGCTATTTTGCCAGCATTTTCGTACTGTATAATGAGAATGTATCCAGGTCTCATCTAAATACGTCACAGGTTTCTTGTCCGGTCCGAGGTCGTTATTTTCTTTCATTCGCCGCAGGTAGCGAGCCCTCCAGGCAGCGATATCAGGCTTTTGTATCAAAACCAATCGAGAATTCTTGCATTTCTTAAATTTGTATGCCAACTGATTCTTTAAGATAAGCCGCAAAGTAGTCCTCTCATCTGTAAAAAAAGAGTACGTTTTATAATTTAAGTTCATTTACTCGTTGTATTACTAAAAATATTGGATTACCAACATTTTAGACGAGGTATTATTTACATAGTCATAAAAAGTCAACAAAAACGAGAGAGGGCTTTATACAAGAAAGTAGTCTCGCTCGCTTCACAGAGTGAAGCCGAAACACAATACAACACAACCCGCCGGCTCGCAG
This sequence comes from Marasmarcha lunaedactyla, assembly GCA_923062675.1. Taxonomy (NCBI): domain Eukaryota; kingdom Metazoa; phylum Arthropoda; class Insecta; order Lepidoptera; family Pterophoridae; genus Marasmarcha; species Marasmarcha lunaedactyla. The sequence continues at coordinate 9,015,732 of OV281344.1, forward strand.
TTCTCGGAATTCTTTTGTATATAATATTTCCGAGAACTGCTTAACATAATCGAGTCAGCCGGCAACTTGAGTTAGAGGATCATGTTTTGTTTCACGAAGTTATAATCACAATTTATACATGGTACAGATTTGATGTTCATGGCGTAGCTAAGTAATCTTAACTTTGGACCCTTAATTGTTATCATATTAGTTACGTAATGTAAAAAAACTAAACATTATTATTATTAATGTACTTCGAATTGTAAAGATGTAAAAATTCTAAAGAAAACATATTTAAGACCACCTTGACAGTACTTGACACATATACGATGTTAGTGGCGTAGGTACTTGTTGGATATAAAAAAATATTAGAGAAACACACTTACCTGGAAAATTCAAATCCATTTTTGCAGCGGCCAATATTTTCTTCAGCGTAGGGATTTCTTTTTTGACAGTGTAGAAACTGTTGACTAAGTTTCTCAGAGAGACTAAGTCGAAATTGTCAAGATTTATTTTTTTGCGTGATTTTATCTTCTTTCCAGGTGTTGACGGTGCAGTTGATGATCCAGGTAATCGCGCAGACGACGAAGTACTCGGCACCGGTAAAATTGATGGAGCCACTGATTTTACTTGCTTTTTTATTCTCATTAATGTACTTTTAGAGATACCAGTAGCAGCGCAAGTTCTATTTATCGGTTGATCCACCGGAATCATAAATTTTTTATTTACCTTTTCAGTCTCACGAATTTCCTTAGCACTTTTGGTAGGGTCCACAGGAATCACGAATTTGTTAACTTCCTTCTCACGTTCAAAAAAAGCCAACACCTTGAGTATCAAGGCCCTTTCTTTACTATGTATGGTTTTTCCCATCGTATAATTTTAAACACAACAGTTACCTACAAGAAAACGTCCAAACGTAACGATGATAACAAAAATCCAATAACAATAAACAAATAAGAGGTCCAAACGTAACAATAACAAAAACTCAACAAAAATAATTATAACAGCAAACGAATTACTCCGAAACTCAAGAAAGATTACGTGCAGCGGTAACAGCGATGCTAACGCTACTGATGGACGAGAGCGGGGCATCGCGCGGGGAAGCGGGAGGAGTGTCGAGTTTCGAGCCAGGTGTCAAGTTATTGCGCCCGGGTTGTAGGTAGTTTAGTTTTAAAATAATACACGGCACAACCGGTCAACAAAAAGAATTTTTGGGCGTTAACGGCCTTTTGGAGTCTGGTGATGAGACCCGGGACACTGAGGCCTTTGGTGTAAAGGATGGTGTCGTCGGCAAAGAGGGCGAGTTCGACGCTTTTCGGTGGAATGGGAATGTCGTTTGTGTACACGGTGTACAATAGAGGGGCGAGGACTGAGCCTTGAGGGACTCCAGCCTTTATGGAACGAGGCGCGGAAAGCGTGCCTTCGTGTCTAAAACGAAACGAACGGTCTTAGAGAAAGGACGCTATTATTGTAACTAGGTGATCTGGTAAGCCTATTTTATACAGTTTATTAACGAGACCGCTGTGTCAGACTTTATCGAAAGCCTTGGCTACGTCAAAGAAAACTGCGACCGTTTTCTTACGCTGCGGATAGAAGCCGTCGAGTATGTACTCGACGATTCGATGGACTTGCTGAGGGCAGGAGTGCTTAGCGTGAAAGCCGAACTGATGGGGAATAATGAGGGGATCGCCATCCGTTGGAAACAGATGGTTCCGCATTCGAGAGAGTATGACTCTCTCGATAAGTTTAGACACGGCCTTGAGGAGGCTGATGCGTCTGTGATTAGCCGGGATATTCAGAGGTTTACCCGGCTTGGGAATGCCTATGACTGTCGTTTCTTTCCAAGCTTTTGGAAAGTAGCTAAGGTCGAAGCAGGCATTAAAAATGATAGTTAACAAGGTAAGCACCTGTTAAGGCAGGTGCTTAAGTGCGTGGTTGGAAATTCTATCCGCACTTTTTGGAATTTTGACTTGTAATGAGAAGCGAGATTTCATTATTAGAGACTGTGATGGGGTCGGATTCGCAGCTGTTCTATAGGCGGGCGTGGGATAGAGTCACTGAAGAAAATGTTCAAAAAGTTGAATAATTAGTATTGGCCGCCCGTAGAATTAAATTGTGGCAGATAGCTGAAGAGTTGCAAATTAGTAAAGAGCGAGAAAATTTCGGCGAAAATTAAATGTATTTCAGGCTCAATAAAATAAAGGGCTGAATGTTGCTTAATTATTAAGTATAAACGTAGATAGGAAGATGCGTATTATGTTTAAATAATGTAATAAGCGTGAGGATGTGCAAATAAGAATGCTTAATGAAAGCCAAGCATAACTTTCATCGTTATGAAACAATAAAATATTAAGAAAGAGTAGATAGGGAATGATAGGGTATTTTTGACCGGGGAACCGGTCGGCCGTCGGGACCGGTTTGACGAGCTATAACGCGGCCCGATGTGATCTCGGAAACAATAGCAATAGAAGGTATAAAAACAATTTCCATAGGTAGATAGATAAGAAAAGTTTTCAATTCAATTCTATAAACCCAAGTTCAGACCAGAAAGCTCTCGAGAACATCAATATTTTTAAAATTGATTACTCAGCGGATCTCCACTCTGTTGTTTAAAGTACATACTGAATCCCGAGAGCGCTGCGAGCACTAGTGAGCTAAACTATTCCTTTGATACCGCTTCGGTGTATTCGAACTTATTTACTATTCGAAGTGAAGTTGTATTTTTTAATTTTTGTGGAAGTGAATTTTATAGCTTTCTAAAATTAAAAAAACACTTCTTAAAAAAACACAAAATGTTTTCTTTATGTAACATAAACAATAAAGTTATGATATATTTAAACGATACCTTAAATTATTTTTCATTGTAACTTAAAATGGCTGCCATAATGGTTTGATTTTTCGCTTAACCCATACATTTTATCAATAAAATAGGTGTGTAGCACACCTATTTTTATAGCCGTTAAAGTATGTACAGTCGTTGCGCAAACACCTTGTATAAATTACATTCTTGCTTTGCAGAATTGTCTTAACATACATTAATAATAGTATGCTTAAGACTCCCTTATGAAAAAAAAATATAACAAATTTCACCTTATATAAATTATATTCACTAAAGCGTCACTTTATACTTACTTAAACATTACCCTCTCGTAACTTTGCAATCGTTTCCAATATTGACTTTTCCCGGGTAAGAGCACCTTCGGACTTCCATCTACTTTGATTCGCCCCGACTGTGAATCACATTCTGTCGACTTTATATTACCTGTGAGTTGTGACGAGTTGATTTATTGTGTTACGATACAAATACGAACGTGTTTCCTGCGGAAAGGATATAAGTTAAATCATTTTATTTACCTATTAGATATGTGAGCCGAGTTTCCAATGAAAATGCCTGTTTGTACATGTAATTGTTAGAATTTGGCGAACAACAGCGGATTTGTTTAGGATTTAGGATATTAAGGTTAAAAAACAATATCCTATTTAGACCGGTAATTATTTTGGGTAAATGAATATTGTTTTTGCTAGCATAGTTTATTGCAAATAGACTAAAGTATAAATAAAGTATATTCCATTAACTTTACAGGGGGCCTCTACCATACAGGGCACAGTGAAACTATCCTAATGAAAAAATACGATATGTTCTAGGTTCTAAATAAGTAATCTTTTGGTTTTGAGGGTAAATGGATGAATAATGTAAAAATATCACAGGAACATCTATTTATTTTTTGATACACCTTGTAGAACGTGGGCTGTTATAAATTCTACACCTTGTTATTTTTGTTACTCAGGGTGTTTGATGACATAGATGTTTGCATCCAGCTGTTGTACCAACCTACTATAGGGAACTATATGTAAGAAGGACTACGCTAAAACTTTTGGTGCTGTAATAACTTAAAAAAAGAAACCTTCATCTCGTCAATTCTATGATATATTTCGGAAGCAAGTCAAGAAACTTCACTACAAAGAGTATTTAGGAGATAAAATTATCTTGTCAAAGTTATTGTAGATAAAAATGAATGTTTATCTTATCCAATTTCCCAATATATTCACTCTACGCTATTTGACACGGTTCTATTTGTGTCCGGTCTTGCTTGGCTAACAAGTATATTGATAATTAGGTCTGAATATTATGTATATTCAATACGTAAATATTCCGAGTCCAGAATTAGCACTCATTCGGACAACCGACGTCTTCGTGTCTGGAGGAGACGTGGGAACGCCTATTTTACTTTTTCACTAATAACATTAAGACTTTTGAAAATTATGATGGATACAGTGTAGATACAGATAAACATGTTGTCAGGATGGCGACGCGATAGAGACTACTCAATATTCGATATAAGTTACTAAAGAAATCTAATTCGAAAAACAAAGCTATCAAATAAACGCACATGCATCCTATTTACTAGAAACAGAGTGCAACGTAAGCGGGTTTGCATGCACGAGACTGTAGAGTTGATGCTATCGTAACAGAACGCTAGAAGACAAAGAACTGCCACCGGAACCGATCAACAAGCTGGGGAATCGGTATCTTTTTGACCCCGTATCGTGGCTGGATGACTGCAGCTTTGTACCACACCATTGCTATTAATGGAATTGTCCTGTCATTAAGAATAAACCATGGCCCTCGATTCGTATCTGTTGACGATAATGCACCCGCACATCAACGAATCAACGCTGCTCTGTGTGTACGACATTACCAGGTTAGACTGGCCTGCCAGCTCGTGCTTGCGGACAGGTTACCGCAAGAAATGCTGGATAACTTGATTCTCAGCATGCCCAGAAGGATTACCGCATGTGTTCGAGCCAGGGGAGGAGTTATCTTGTACTAAATAAAAACAATTTCAATACATGTTGGTAATATTTAGATAAATTCTCTTTTTCTTTCATTATTTGTTAGTCAAAATTGCATTAGAACACTTAAATTTAATTTTTGTTAATAAAAAAAATATATTAATTTTTTTATTTCAAAAAGTGTATCTTTTTTATAAAGAGATGTTGCGTAAGCAACATTCTTTTCAAAAGTAAAATTTAAAAAAATTCCTTCTTTAGCTAGTGATCTCACACTTTTTCGATGTGTACTTTAATAATTACTGCAGCACGACTGCACCAACCAACCTAATACAACAAAACATTATACTATACAAAATAAGTTACTGTAAATTTTGAGACCTACTGTAATAAATACAGTACACCTAGTTTAAGATGGCGTATACTTCACAAATTATATCTAAATAATATGTTATGTACTTTGCATTACATTAAAAAAAAATTACAATTAATAATAGTTTTAATTGCAAATTTTATTTATAAAGTTGAATATAATAACTTAAACAGTTTAAAAATAATAGAAAAAGGGGTACAGATATTGCAGTAACAACTATTAAAAAGGTCATAAATGTTGAAGTCGTATTTCCAATCTCCAAAAATTTTAAGACGCTGCACAACATAGCGTTCTGTAGATGGGTGGATGACATGTTGCGAGTACTTATCTGCGAGTTTCTTAACGTTGGGATTAGTATAATTACAATTTTGTGAATGACTAATACATACACGTAGGTAACTACGAGTGGTTTCAATATCGACAGCTTATCATTGTTTGGCTTTAAACATTTCTTTTAACTAATGCGATACAATTTACATACTCAGAAATATATTTCACTAAAAGAGCGTCTAAAATACACTTTTTTGGAATATTCATCTTAAATTTCCCTTTCTAATAATTAAACTTTGATAAAAACTTTAAAAAAGTTCCAAAATTGACAAATTTTGGGACCCTTGTATTAAGTTTTGCTTGAGATATGTAACTTTAAACGCTCAAGTTAACTTTAGTAACTTTCAAGGAAATTGATTAAAGGTGTTTTCAGGTAACGTATCTTTTTCTAGTTGTTTGCATAAAATACCTTCATATATAAATATCAACAACCATAACCGGAGAACAAATATCTACAAAGATCACATGATTACACATTATCGTTAATAAAAGTAGTACTTACCAACTAAAACTAAAGTTTGGCAACAAATTAAATCAATATGACAAACGAATATTTTTACCAACTCTACCATCGTCATTTTTCAAGTTACAAAGTTAATTACTGTGATGATTTAAGCCAAATAATATTTTCACAGCCATTTTTAATTGAATCAGCACTTCCCGCATTCCTGTGAATTTTGCTTCCTTTATTTGACTTGAATCTCAGAATGAATTTCATAAAACTCTTGTTGCGTTGGAATCCTGATGTTTTGTGAAATAAAATATTTTGGTAGAAGCAGTAGGTTATCGTAAACAGGGTTATTTTATTATTCAACCTATATATATGTTGGAACTACCAAGTCCATAAAATAACAAGATAGCAGAATTTAATGAACACTAGTTGATGTTTTTATTAGTCGATTAAAGATTTTAAAAGCTTGCTTATTAATTTTCTTTTGTAATAATATGAAAAAATGGCTCCTGCTTCATTCAGGGTCAAAGATCTTAATGAAATTGTAACTTTAGACTTAAGCGACGAACAATCAGAATGTTAGCGCGATATTTGCCGTTCCGATTGCAATATCACTCATAACACTTTTAGCGCGCTCAAAAGAATCGGAACGGTTTTGAGCACTTTTAGCACTGTGAGCGCTGTAATCGGCAAACGGAACGCAGCATTAATCGCTAATTAATTTTTGAGACCCAGAGTAATGTCTGTTACTTAGAATGCATAATTTTCTCTAATGTTTTTTTGGTTTTTGGACGTCAGGTATTTAACATAGGTGTAGAAAGTCTGCCTCTGTTTTTCTTTTTTCTCGATGGAGAAGGTGACTCAGTATATTGGTCACCAATTCATAATTTTTATTATAGTTCATATACCTACATTTAAAATTTTCGATGATGCTGGTGCGGAACTATCATTGCCCAAAATATGGTCAGCTAATTAAATGTCACCCTGTATATTAATATTTCATGAAATGAAAATACTTCTAAATAATTGTTATTTATTGAAATAATCTAAGTTATATGACATTAATTCTTCGTAAAACTAAAATAAAATAATTTCTAACTCGGCCACTTCACGTTGCCGTCAGCCATGTTCACTTCAATAATTATGAATCATTATAATCAGACAGTATTATCGATGTCAATTATGTAGGTAGTCTATTCCTTATTGAAATTATTATGGTTTGGTTGATTAGAGTAACCATATCGCCCATAAGGTTCACCGTACATCGTGACATTTATTCAGTCGAAAAGGTAGTAGGTAGTTTTTCCATTTCTGGCAATATATTCATTAAAACATGATAGATATCGGATTTTATTTCACTTTCAACTGGTGTATTTTAGAGATGTCGTTTTCTAAAATTGTTTGTTTTTTTTCCGTCTCTAAATACTATGCTCGAATATCTTGTATAATTTTCTTGCTTTTTATATTAATTTTGAGAACTACTAGGTACTGCAACGTTTGCTTGTGCCGTATTTAATAAAAGAGGTTATTGCACAAACAAACTTGCCGACATTTATGACTGGCAACTTATAAGTCTGTCATTATTTGATTTTATTTGTAAAATGTAAAATATATAGAATATGGAAGATTGTTCCGTGGCATCCCTGGACGGGATTCCTTTACGGAATTCTATTGCGGGTACTGATCCCGCAATAGAATTCCGTAAAGTATTATTTCGTATTCATTCATAATTCGATCGTATTAATATTATCGCTTGTATTGACAATTAATTATTGATAATTTCGATAGGACTATCGAACTACTGAGACTAATTTTCATGGCCGAAATATGTAGTATTACGATACTATCGATAGACTATCACTATTGCAACACCACTATTCGCCATTCGTTTGTTTCAGTCGTTAGCGGTTAGACGCTTCGCCGTTCGTACCGCGCAAATATTCTCTATGGCGGATGTCCCGTGGCCAGAACCTTAGTGTGCGAGGCCGGATTCAGCTAGAAATGTTTAATCACTGATAAACACTAAAAATTAAAAAATATGTTCATCAGAAATGATAATAAGTGCACTATCTTCGACTCCTACCTACGTATTTACGGATAAACAATGCAATGAAACGACGTATGTTTTACTTACAGAACAATTTTATTGAAAAATATAAAAGTCGATAGTTCCATATTCATGTGTCAGCTTGATCTGATTGCTTTCAGTATTTAGGCAATACAAAATAAGTACTTACACATAATTTAATTATTTCAACCACTGTTATCATAAGTGGTGTGTTTAGCTGAAGTTATTACTTTTGTTAATACAGAAAGAAGTTACAAAAAATTTCAAATTTTAAAAAAGCCAATTTTGTAAAGCTTCATAAGGAAATCTACAGTTTTGGTGATGCCATTCGTTTTCCACAGGTTTTGTGCAAAATGTTCGTAGGCAAACCATAGGTTTTATATAAAAACGTTCAAAGATAATAAGACAATTATGGTTTTTGTTACGGTTATTGCATGAGGTGTTAAATATTAATTAATTAATCAATTTCATACCTGGGTTGATCAGTTCTGTCTCTACACGGAAACTTTTTAGTAAAAAACATTTCTATCATTAAATTTCAATCTTACACTAATTATTCTATACTATACATAAAATGGCTCGGATTATTGTGCAAACACTAATAAGGACAGACATTATTTTAGCTTATAAATATAAATTCAAATACTACACTCGGCGTCTTTTTTCAGTAAATTGCTCCTAGAATCTGGCCCATAAATACCACGCGTGAAAAATAAATATCATTGTAAAGTGCACTTCAATACCTTTACATTCATTACCTGTATCATTAAAAAATCAATTACCATTTCTAACCAGGGACCAATCAATAAGATATTGGAAAAAATGCTCACTTAAGGAGAGCTCGTTGGGCTACCTTAAAAGGGTATAAAATGTTATGTCCAGGTAAGAAATGGGGCACATTCTCGCTCCGATCGCCACGCGGTGCGGACGTGCAAGACCCAGCTCTCCGTTGATCGGTCCCTTCCCGCCATTCCGCGGCGCTCAGTTTACTGACGTCACAGTCTAGCGTGTTGGCTCCGTGCTACGGTTTCCTAAGTCTTTCTACTCCGTCTGAGTGCTTTCGAAGTGCGATTTTTCTTTGCGACTAAGCCTCTTAGTCTTCAAAGTGCTGTGCTAAGTTGTGTTGTGCTTGTGCTGAGTGCAGTGTTGTGCCCGGCGTAAGTAGTCTGGTTTCAGTGCAAAGGATACTTAACGGTGACAACGAATTTGTACTGAACCAGTCCTTTTTATTTTTATTTATTTCTCTTCTCTATTTTATTTATTTTTCTCCTATTGTCATATTTATTTCTATCATATTTGTGTGTTTTCGTGTGTATTTGTCCTTTCTGTCGGTAAAGGTTGACCCTAACGCGGTCAACTCTTTACCTGCGCACCCTTTTTCAGGTTTCTAGGTAGCGGCCTTCGGCGTACTATTGTTAGTTTTAATTTATTCTCCCCAGCCCCCCTACCGCTGGTAGGGAGGTTAGCCGCTAGGATTTGCTAGGTTTTTAGGAACTAGGCATCTTTTATTATACTTATTTTTATTAATATTACTGTCCCAACTTTCCCTTATGGATCCGCTAAGCGTTATTAACGCGTTCACCCAGGCGCTTGCTGCGGTAGGCGTCTACATCCCGAATGACATCATAACGCAGGCCTTGCAGGCATCAATCGCGTCCCCGGCCCCTCAGGCCTCAAACCCGGCCCCTCAGGCCTCAACCCCGGCCCCTCAGGCCTCAAACCCGGCCCCTCAGGCCTCCGACGTCGAGACCCCTCAGGTCTTAAGCTCTCCCGCGTCTCCCGCCTCGTCCGAGATGGACTGCGAATCGGTCGCATCCTCTCACGCGTCGCGTCGTAAGCGTACCGCTCCCGGGAGCGACTCCGAACCCGCGTCTGATACGTCGTCAGATGCCGTCACCTTGACCGGCTCTCCTGAGCCCGCGTTTCAACTCGTCGCCAAGCGCTCTAAGAAAGCTTCGGTATCTTCAATACCCGAGCCCTCCCCGGTGTCTTCAACACCAGCCCCCGCGCCGTTAAAATCGCTCGTAGTAACCGCGTCTCCGTCGGTCACATCGAAGCCAGCGACGCGCTGCGCTCCCGTCCCGCCGAAGCCTCAGCTCCCGCCGCCCGTATTCCTGCGTGAAAAAGCGCGCTGGACCGCGGTTTCCAACTTGTGCAAATTGCACAAAATCAATTACTTAAAAGCCGCCAACGCTGGCGATACAATCAAAATCCAATTAGCGACCGTCGTCGACTTCCGCGAGTTTACCAGGTTACTCGGATTAAACCAAATCGCGTATCACACCTACGCCCTCCCGGAGGAGCGTAAGATCCGCGCAGTACTACGGGGCGTCCCGTTCGAACTCAGCAACGATGACATTCTCGATGACCTTAAGTCTCAGGGTTTCCCGGTCACAGCAGTGCACAAGATGCACTCCAACCGCGGTAGGCGTTTTCCGTTAGTGCTAGTAATACTGTCCAATACTCCCAACTCGAAGGAGATTTTCAAAGAGGCTCGCACAATCTGCGGACTCTCGAACATCTCCGTCGAGCGTCCCAACCCCCGTGGTCACCCTGGGCAGTGCCACCGCTGCCAGCTATATGGCCACGCAGCGGCCAACTGTTCAGCTCCCCCCAGGTGCGTTAAGTGCCTGGATCCCCACTTCACTAAGGAGTGCACTCGCACTCCCGAATCCACTTCCCCCCCTGCCTGTGTGCTGTGCGGCCAGTCCGGCCACACAGCAAACTACAGGGGTTGCCCGCGCGCTCCGCGCTCCACCGTCAAGAGGGTCGCGCCTAAACCGGCGCCGCCGCTCACCTCCGCTAACTTCCCGCCGCTGCGCAACCGGGGTCCCCCGGAAGCAAAGCCCGTTCAGCCGACGCCTACTCCGGCTCTGTCTTGGAGGCAGCGTCCGGCCGTCCCGCCTGCACCTTCCCGACCCATCCCAGCTCCCGTAGCTCCCGTAGGGCCGCGTCCCGCGTTGTCATCTTCCCCTCAGTCGTCGTTGGCTGAGGACATGAAGACCGTGTTCGACGTCATCCAAAACGTCGACATCAACGAAATTTCCGTACTCGCACGCAAACTGCGAGCCGCCCGCTCTCCTCAAGAGCGTTTATTCGCGTTAGCCGAGCATCACTCGCTCCTAAGTTCGTTGTAAATTCTTTTATTTTTGTATAAATTCGTAAATAAATTAATTTAATGTCTAGACCCGCGAATCCCGCGTCCAGTCGTATTAAACCTAAGGGCTTATCCCTAGTATCTTTTAACGCTCGTAGCCTTAATACCAACCTTCCCGAGATTAAACTGTTCCTTCAGAACAAAGAACCTGACTTATTCCTTCTCCAGGAGACATGGCTTACTCCAAACCGCTCCAGGGGATTCGCTATACCTAAGTACGCGTTTACTCGCAACGATAGGCCCAACTCCGACGGTTACGGCGGCACTGCTATATATTACAAAAGAGGCTTCCATTGCTGTCCTCTCCCTACCCCTCCTCTCCTCAACATGGAGGCCACTGTGTGTAGATTGGCTATGACTGGTCATCCGACCATCATCATAGCTTCAGTCTACATACCTAGTGGTACCAGACCAATCCGCAGCGACTTTGAGGCCATTCTCGCCCTCGGCCATTCAGTCATTATGTTCGGAGACTTTAACTCCAAACATACTGACTGGACGTGCCTATCGACCAACACCAGCGGTATCGCTCTCCTCGACATCACCAACTCCCTTGACTTAGACGTCATATCCCCCATCACTCCCACTCACTATCCCAACAACCCGACCTATTCTCCTGACATCCTCGACTTTGCAATTATCAAGCGAATCAATCTTGATCTCAGGTCCATCGAACCGCTCGATGACCTAGGCTCCGACCATCGCCCCGTCTCCCTCGTGCTAGGCGCGCCTAACGTTAACGTCACACCGCCAAAGACCTTTACCAACTGGAAAGGCTTTAAAAATACGTTAGTTTCAACCTTAGAGGCACCGAACTCTCCGCTCGCGATTTCGCCCGACCAATTAGACAGCCCGATTAAAATAGATTCGATAGTCGATAATCTCACTGATGCTATCAACTCAGCCATCAGCGACAACGTAATCATTGCTAAGCAAGGCAAACCCGCGCTTCCCTTAGCCGTTAGCAATCTCATTAAAGCTAAGAACGCGGCTCTCCGGAGAGCCAAGAAATATCCCACGCCCGCATATAGAACAGCTGCGAATCAGCTTCAACGAAAAGTTAGGTCTCGCCTCGCGGAACTCCGTGACACTCAGTTTAACGATCTCATGGAGAATATCTCCCTGTCCCACCAAGCGTATTATCGAATGGCCCGAGCTTTACGCGTAGACACCGCCTCTCACGTTCCTCCTCTCACTCGCCCTGACGGCACCATTGCCTTCGAGGTCGAAGAGAAAGCCGAATGCTTCGCCGACAGCATAGCGGCACAATGTTCGCCCAGCACGCAACCCGCGGATCCCTCCCACATCCAGGCGGTGGAGGACGAAGTTCTCCGCAGAGAATCTCTCCCTATCACCGACGACCCCGTCACAGTCTCTAATGATGAAATCTTGCTTCTCATTAGAAAACAAAAGTCCAAAAAGGCTCCGGGTGCGGATGGAATTTCCAACCACGCACTCAAGCACCTGCCACAGCAGGTGCTTACCTTGTTAGCTATCATCTTCAATGCCTGCTTCGACCATAGCTACTTTCCAAAAGCCTGGAAAGAAGCGACAGTCATAGGCATTCCCAAGCCGGGTAAACCTCTGAACATCCCGGCTAATCACAGACCCATCAGCCTTCTCAAGGCAATGTCTAAACTTCTCGAAAGAGTCATACTCTCTCGAATGCGGAACCATCTGTTTCCAACGGATGGCGACCCTCTCATTATTCCCCACCAGTTCGGCTTTCGCGCTAAGCACTCCTGCCCTCAGCAAGTCCATCGAATCGTCGAGTACATTCTCGAAGGATTCTATCCGCATCGTAAAAAATCAATCGCGGTTCTCTTTGACGTAGCCAAGGCTTTCGACAAAGTCTGGCACAGCGGTCTCGTTTTTAAACTCTATAAAATAGGCTTACCGGTTCGCCTAGTCAGATTAATCGCGTCGTTTCTTAAAGACCGTACGTTTCGATTCAAACATGAAGGCACGCTCTCCGCGCCTCGTCCCATAAAGGCTGGAGTCCCGCAAGGCTCAGTCCTCGCCCCTCTGCTGTACACCGTGTACACTAATGACATGCCCATCCCGCCGAAAGGCGTCGAACTCGCCCTCTTTGCAGACGATACCGCCCTTTACACTAAAGGTAAAATAATCCCGTATAACATCACCAGACTCCAAAAGGCCGTAAACGCCCTCGGTGTTTGGTTTCAAAAATGGCGTATCGATGTCAACCCAGAAAAGAGTTCTGCCATTCTATTCGACCACAAACGTCGTAATCGCCGCAACGATCCTCACATTCGAATGTTAGGTATTCCCATCCCCTGGAAGCGCAGTATCAAATACTTAGGCGTCACCTTAGATCAGACGCTTTCTTTTAAGCCACACGTCGATAGAGTAACGAAACTCGCGCGTTTCTACTTAAGCCGCTTAAATAGTATGATAGGTAGAAAAAGTAAAATGTCTTTTAGAAATAAACGTACGCTTTATAAGGTCTGCGTTAGACCCGTCATGTCATATGCTTCGCCAGTCTTTGCCCACGCCAATCCCTCCGTCCTGTATAAGCTGCAGGTAGTTCAAAATCTCTTCTGCCGCAGGGCCACAGACGCACCTTGGTATGTGCGCAACGCGGACCTGCACAGAGATCTTGAACTGCCTACAGTGCAACAGCACTTCAAAACACTCTCAGAATCGTTCTTCAAACGCGCCGAATCCCATCCCAATCATCTTGTTCGAGATTCAGTCTCATATACTGCTCCTGTGTTAGATTCGAAATTCAAAGTCGCTAGGCCGAGAAACGCGCACACGGGCGAACCTTCGCAGTTAACTTTAGCTCTCGAGGCCCTTCAGGCCGCAAATCCTAATTCTAACGTAAATTCTAATTTTAACGTAAATCCGAATTAATGCAATTTTTATTTTTCATTTTTAATGTTTTTATTTTTACTTTTCATTTTTGAGCACCTTCAGTGCTATGTGAATCTCAGCGGGTGACCCCTTAAGGGCCCCGCTGGCGCGGCCTCTTTCTCCAATTGGCCGTCGTTCAGATGAAGGCTGAGTGGCAAAAATGCACGAGCCGACAGGGGGTTTTTTAGTGGGTATGGTTCTGGTAGGCGTCGGGACGAGTCCCACATAACTCCGATCGCGCGCGCGGAGTATGCGTCAGAGCATTTTTTATGTCCTCCTGCCCTTCCCGTGGAGGGGAACCAAAAAAAAAAAAAAAAAATAAGAAATGGGTCAGTCGCTACTCAGACTTTAGAGTGAACACACTGGAACAACATACGCAAAAGAACTGTACCTGAAGATGGATACAACCCCTGAAGAAGCCGCTCAAATCGTTGCTCTATTGCAAACAGGACTGCGACAGGTTGACGTTGCTCGACAGTTGAACCTTAGCCGATTTGCAGTACGACGAGTATACCAGCGGTTCCGTGAGACTAGTGGCTATACCCAAAGACGTGGATCCGGAAGAAAACGTTGTACATCAGAAAGAGACGACCATTTCATTGTGTCTACGTAGTTGCGCCACCGCTTCAGCAATGCTGTTGAGGTGCATCAAGAGCTCCGGTCAGCTCGTAGAACGTCTGTGAGTGTCTTCTACGATTGGAAGAAGATTGAAAGAAAAGGAATAAAGAGCTCACAGACCTGCTAGAGGCCCAAAATTGACCGTGCGACATCGGAGAGAGCGGTTACAATTTGCTCAGGAGCATGTCAACTGGACGCTTGACCAGTGGAGGGCCGTTCTCTTTACCGATGAGACACGAGTATGTCTTTTCTGCAAAGATAGACGCAGAATGGTATACCGAAGAGGAGGGGAACGTTTTACCCAAGCGTGTATAAGAGGAATCCGTCGAATACGGAGGTGGTTCCTGTATGTTCTGGGGTGGCATATCCGTTGAAGGGAAAACGGAACTTGTGTGCGTCTCTCGGACTGGCGGTGGTCGCGGGCAAGGGTCGCTGAATGCTGGGCGGTACATAACAGAAATCTTACAAGACCATGTGGTCCCGTATGCCAGTTTTGTTGGCGATGGTTTCATGTTAATGCACGATAACGCCCGTTGCCACACTGCGTTTTCTGTGCCTACTTGGAAGAGGTTGAGATTCCTGTTATGCAGTGGCCAGCACGAAGCCCAGACATAAACCCGATCGAGCATCTCTGGGACGATGTAAAGAGACACGTACGAGCACGTGATCCTGCTCCCACCACTCTCCAAGAGCTTCAGGATGCCGTGAAGGAAGAATGGGAGAACATACCCCAAGAGAGAGTGGTGACCCTCGTGAGGTCCATGAAGGATCGGATGGAAGCTGTCATCAAAGCAAGGGAAGGAAACACTAGATTTTAAGGACTGATTTGAGATTTTTTTATATTTTTTTAAATTTAGTTTTTGTAACTTTTATCCTTTTTAAGATGTTTTTATTAAAAGCTTTAAAGCATAAACACCGTTTGTAATTTCTAATAGGCAATTAAAAAACCTTTCCAATGATATCCTACAATCATACCCTTACTATGGACAAAGTTTGAGTAAAAGTATTTTAAAGTTGCTTTTT
This sequence comes from Marasmarcha lunaedactyla, assembly GCA_923062675.1. Taxonomy (NCBI): domain Eukaryota; kingdom Metazoa; phylum Arthropoda; class Insecta; order Lepidoptera; family Pterophoridae; genus Marasmarcha; species Marasmarcha lunaedactyla. The sequence goes on from OV281344.1 coordinate 9,031,399, forward strand.
CGAAAGGTGCGATTTTTGTGACGCCGAGTGTTATATACACTCGGCGTCACAAAAATCGCATATTAATTTTCTTTCTATGTTCCTTGCTATTAACTCTCTATAGTTCGACCCTAACTAATCTTTTGTGTAATTATATCCAACTTAACAAAATTAAACTGTAATTAAAAGTTGTGTTCGTTTTTGTTTGTCTATATTTGTGTATGTAATTTATTTTCAGACTGGTTGCATCAAATACTTAAACAAAATTTTTCACTGAACATCCTCCATTCAATATTTTGTTTACTCTTCCACGTGACATTGGCAGAATTATCAACAGATAGAAGCCATTCAATCAAGAATCAATCAATCAAGATTTTAAAAGCTTGCTTATTAATTTTCTTTTGTAATAATATAAAATAATGGCTCCTGCTTCATTCAGGGTCAAAGATTTTAATGAAATTGTAACTTTAGACTTAAGCGACGAACAATCAGAATGTTAGCTCGATATGTACCGTTCCGATTGCAATAGCACTAATAACACCTTTTAGCGCGCTCAAACGAATAGGAACGGTTTTGAGCACTTTTAGCGCTGTGAGCGCTGTAATCGGCAAACGGAACGCAGCAAATGTCATTGCTGTATCTGTTATTTCATTCATTCTTTGGGGCGGGGCTGGGTGAGGCGATTTGATTTCTCCGTTTTCTAATGTTTAGGTCTGTTAGTTGGAGATAATTAAAACGCAAATATTCAGGGAATAATTGAGTTTTCATTATCTCCAACTAACAGACCTAACAGTAGTGACCCCCGGCGGTGCAGGCTGGTCGTCTCGAGAGCTCTGTGCAACGATATCCCACACTAACAAACGACCGCGTACTGTGAAATGTTGTCTTGATTGAAACTTTATAACAGTATTTTTAAGGGTTTTCTGTGATAAATACGTAGTATTCAGCTATATAAAAGTTTCGAAATCCGCAATACAAGTATTTTGACATAATCGAGCATGTGAAAATAGTGTTTACCATGAAAAACACTTTGTTGTTACTCGCTCTGACGAGTTGTGTTTACAGCCAGGGGTGGAACAATTTAAATAATTATAATCCCAACCTGCAAAACAGTAACCAGAATAACACGCTGAATCGCCCTAATGTGCAAGTACCTTATGGAAGTTTTCCAGTAAATAGTGACTTTCGTCAAGAGTCACCCCAGAGCTCATTCTATCAAGAAGGTTTTCAATCCGATCCTTACAATGACCGAGACAATGACTTCGATAGTCAAAGTAGTGCTTCATATTATGCTAACTTAGACCATGAAGAACGATACCAGTGCCCATTAAATTGGATTAGATTTAAGGAATCCTGTTATCGTTTTACAAAGTCACCTGATCGGCCACAAAATGAAGCTCGAAAAATATGTCAAGCATATGAAGTAGATTTGGTATCAATTAACTCTGCAGACGAACATGGATTTATTGTTACTAGTCTTATGAGACTTGACCCCCAAAAAGGTTCCTGGTATGTGCCCATCAACAAACTCCAGGATATTGGGTAAATGATGCAGATGGTTCACAGCTTAGCAGCTTAGAAAATGCATTTTTTGAAGATCGTCAATTGAATTATTCCAGTTATAATTTACTACCTAAAGATTATTTGATCTATAGATTCTCTCAGCAAGATGGAAAATAGGGTCTTGTACCTGTAGAAGGGACCCAGTACTATAATTTTATTTGTGAAGGTAGTATACAGAGACTTCACTATTTGATTGAAGAAACAAGATCATTCACATATGGTTTGGAAACTTATGACCCTGAAAGAATTCCTAGAGGACCTTACTTTATTAAGGAACCTGTAAATACTGTGTATGATCCATTAAGAAATCACTTTGTTCAACTAACTTGTATAGCAGGTGGATATCCTGCCCCTGAATACAAGTGGTTTCGTGAAGACTTCCAAATTGAAAACTCTGTTTACACAGAAATTGATCCTTTATCAGATACAAGATTTATATTAAGTGGTGGAACATTAATGATATACGACCCTGATCCAAACAAAGATAATGCCAAATATCACTGCACTGCTACTAACAAGTTTGGTACTGTAAGATCTGAATCAATTCGCTTATCTTTTGGTTTTATAAGGGAGTTCAATCAAAAGCGGCCACTAGAGAATGGTAAACAGTACTGGGTAAAGTAATTTATTGTGATCCTCCATCTTATTAACCTGCAGTGAATTTTCTCTGGGCAAGAAATTACTTTCCAAATTTGGTAGAAGATGATAGGCGTGTGTTTGTTTCCTATGATGGTGGCTTGTATTTTTCTGCTTTAGAAACAATAGATAGAGGTAATTACAGCTGCAATGTCATGAGTAGAGTCTCAGATGCTGGGAGAAATGGACCATTCTTTACATTGTCTGTGTTTCCACACTCTGATTACCAGCAATTGAAGTTTCCAAATAATTTTCCAAAAGTTTTCCCAGAAGCTCCTGTAGTTGGCCAAGAAGTGAGATTTGAATGTATATCATTTGGTAATCCAGTGCCAAATTATAATTGGACAAGAAAGTTTGGCAGTCTACCCAGAAAAGCCTACTTAAGCAGCTATGACAGAGTTCTTACAATCCCAAATGTTGGTGTTGAAGATGAAGGAGAATATATTTGCGATGTAAAGAATGACAGAGCTCACATTTCAAATAATGTATTTTTGAAAGTACAAGCTGAACTCAATTTCACAATTCCTTTAACTGATAAACATATGGACAACAAAGGAGAGTTGCATTGGAATTGTGAAGCATTTGGCATTCCTGATGTAAATTATACATGGTGGAAAAATGGGAAAATGTTGAGAATGGATACCTTAGAACCAGAAGATAGAGATCGTTATGTGATACAGGATAATGTTTTGATAATAAAGTATTTAGACCCAACAAGGGATCCTGGGATGTACCAATGTGAAGCTAAAAATCAACTGGCAGCAAAATATTCAACAGGCCAACTGAGGGTACTGTCACTGAAGCCTTCATTTAAAAAACACCCATTAGAATCTGAGACATATGGTGCTGAAGCAGGTAACGCAACACTGAAATGCACCCCGGAAGCTGCCCCTAAACCTACATTCACTTGGAAATAGGATGGGGTGGTCATAGGCGCTGGTGGTAAGAGATTTATAACTGAAAATGGACATCTAATTATAAGGCAGCTATCTAGAGATGATGAAGGTGTTTACACATGTATTGCAAAAAATCAATATGGAACTGATGAAAGCAAAGGACGACTAATTATATTAAGAGCACCAAGATTTCTGACTAAATTGGTCCCTAGAATTACCATGCAAGTGGGTGATGTAGTTTTTTTACATTGTAATGCAGAAATTGATCCAATGTTAGATACTGCATATATCTGGAACCACAATGGTATAAAAATGAAAAATGCAGCAGATCCTTTTGCTGACAAAATAATTCAGATTGACAGTGGGGAATTGACGATTTATAATGTAAGTTTGTCTGATGTTGGGGACTATGAATGCATAGTCAAATCTGCAATTGGTAGAATTTCGTCACATTCTCAACTACGGATTGAAAGTCCACCAGGTCCCGCAGGTCCTTTGTTACTTTTGAATGGACAGACAGTAATCCAAATGGTCGCCCTATCACTAGTTACGCTGAAACTGGACGTACCAATTGGAATTCAACATGGGGGTTTTAAATGATCATGTCACTGAAGTGTTGGAGGTGGACAGAAATAATGGAAGAAAAAGAGCAACTCTTGCCACTACACTTTTACCATGGGCTGCTTACGAATTCCGCATTCAAGCTGTTAATGTCCTGGGTCCTGGGAAACCATCATCACCAAGTCCACAATTCTCAACTATGGCAGATAAGCCTTATCAAGCACCTTCAAATGTGGGTGGAGGTGGTGGCAAGATTGGAGATCTAACAATAACTTGGACACCATTGCCAAAATCCCTTAAAAATGGACCTGGAATTCATTACAAAATATTTTGGCGCCGCAATGGAACTGAAGTGGAATATCAGTCATTATTGCTGAAAGAGTTTAACAATATAGGTCGTTATGTGGTGCATGTTTCACCGGATTACTTTTTCACACCATACAATGTGAAGGTTCAAGCATTTAATGACATCGGCGCAGGTCCGGAGAGTGAGCCGGTGACGATATATGCCGCAAGTAGCACCGCAGCAAGTTTACTCTCGTTCCTACAATTCTACATCTTTGAACGTAACTTGGAACCCGATAGACCAATCCCGTGACAGACTCCGCGGCAAGCTGATCGGTCACCATCTCAAGTACTGGAAACAAGTCAATAAGGAAGAGGAGTGTATCTATTTCCTGTCGAGAACGACTCGCAATTGGGCTCTTATTGTGGGGCTTCAGCCAGACACCTATTACTTTGTCAAGGTAATTTAAAATTATGTGTCCTGTGCTTTATGATCCTATTAATAAACTGTCTTGTTGTAGCAATGATAAGGTTATGAATATTAAAAGGTGTTTTCAATCGAATAATTGCAGCAAGTGGAGTAATTGCAAGTGGTCATACACCAAGGGGGCCAGGTTCTAACCATGGTAGAACCAATGTGATGCCACCAAATGTATGTTTCTTCTTCTTTATTTACAGTTATCCCTCTTCTGTCAGAAGCTTTTCTTACTTTGGTTCACCGTTATTTCATACTCTTAGTATGTTATGAAACAATCTATGAATTACGTCATACAGATTCCATAATTTGCAACATTACAATTCTCAATACTCGACAACAAATCTTCCACCAGGTAATGGCCTTCAACTCAAACAAAGGCGCCGCAGAAGCCCACGGCTTCCGTGAACGTGTGGGCTGTCAACCCGAGCACGGTGAGGGTCGTGTGGAGATACGTACAGCCCACAGCGGAAGAGGAACCGCTATTGGGATATAAGGTGAGTTGTACTTTGTTATACTTTTTTTTTGTTTTAGAACAAGGCTAAGCAGGCTAAGTAACATTTTGTTATCATAACTAGCTTTCGCTTTCGACATCTTCGGTCTTAGAATTTAGTCGATCCCTTTTCAATGAATCTGTTCCTTCTTTTAACGGATTCTATTTAAACGACAACAAGACGAGCGATAAACATCCGATAGTACAATTGTTTGCATTTATATGAGTGGATAAATAAATAAAAGACTAAGGGTTTGATTGTTCATTATTCAGATAACTTTCATCTTGAGGTTAAGTTTGACACCTGACAAGACTTTTCATTGAATTTTATCAAAATCTCATAATTTTTGTACTGGCAAAAATTATCTGATCATTGAGCAATCAGCCCTATATAAAATATGGACAACAATTTGGTATGGATCTGTTAAAATATTTTTATAATTGTATCCAAAACACGTATTTCCTTCAGTACAGAATCATAATTTAAATAAGGTCTAACATAACTTTGTGAAAATATTGTATTATTACTATTATTATTATTATTTTGTATTTTGCAATCAGCTGTTGTTACGACACAATAACTATTTCTGCCAATTTCAAGTATTAGTATACACACATACTACACGAGGTTAATAATTTTGTAGCGATCAGTTGAGTAGAACTTGCAGTATCTCGAGCATTGAGTTACCTTGAACAATACAAAAACAGGGGGATGAAATAAGTTTTTACAGATATTTTTAACATAGAAGAGCATAATTTATAAAGGCGTCTGGCCATTGTTAAGAAGAAGATTAGCAATAGGGGATAACTTTTTAACAACGGAGGACGGTAGTGGGATATCTTCAAATTGTGAAAGAATGTTCAAAACTAGGGAAATCAGGAGTTCTAAAAAATTGTCATTAGGGGAGCAGGAAGAAGTAGGGGGGAAGGCATTTTCAGTTTTAGTAGATGGAGGGTTAGCAATAATAGCATTATGGGCAATTTTGTCATAGCCTGGAGATAAAGACGGACTGGGTTTTGATGGTTTGTATATTGTTTTTTTGTAAGAAAGATTCAGTGAAGGAGAACTTTTAGAAGCATCTGCGTACGATTTTTTAACTGAAGGGAAGAGGGATGATGCTTCCTTGAATGATATGTTCTTTTGGGACATGGTGATTTTAATATTCTTTTGCCGGGAATGTTCCGGGCAAGATTTGTCAGTTGCTAAATGAGGGCCTGAGCATTGCAGGCAGGAAACTTCAGAGGATGCAGGACAAGAGTCACCTGAGTGAGTTTGTGCACATCTGAAGCAACGAGCACTGGATCGGCATTGGGCTTTCACGTGGCCAAATCTACAACAGTTTAAGCATTGTATGGAAGGCAAAGTATATGGATCAACGGTTAATGATGAGTTAAAAATAAACACTTTATCAGGTAAGCATTGTCCAGAGAAAGTGATCACTACAGAACCTGTGGGGGTCCAAGTGCAACCAGACTCCATGGACACTTTTCTGTTTAAGCGACGCGCCTTCAAAATTGTTATATCACCTTGGCTTGTGGAGATTGTTGATACAACTTCCTCCATAGACCATGAAGTTGGGATCCCGCGGATCAGCCCCATTCTTGTTATATTATATGTAGGAATTAAAGCTATATAGTTATGAGATTTAAGACTCGGGTTTCTGAGAAACTCGTTTGCTGCACATGCAGATGAGAATTCCACAGAGACCCGATTTCTGCCAACAGTCTTTATACCATCATTTTTAATATTTTTAATGTTTGATGTAAATAAAAATTTTCTAAAATTTTGATGAATAAATGTCCTGCCTGACTTAGGGTGAGTTTCTGACCTGGACACATGAACAATGAAAGGACCTTTGTCAGAAGGATGGTAAGATTTTTCTTCTAAAAGACTTGGATGAGTGTAAATAAGGTTATTGGTTTGAGATGGAAGAGCATTCGAAACAGATTTTTTAGGAGTAGGGGACGAATCCCGATTTATACTTGGACGTTTTCTTGTTTGCACATGTTGAGAGAAAGGGTCAGGGGAGTTGTTGACATCAGAAAACGGGATTGGGTCTGGGGGCTTAGGAGGGATTGGAACACAATCCATGCTCATTAAGAGCTAGATAATTCGTACAACCACTTACCAGGCGAGGAAGAGAAAAACAGAAACACTTAAAATAACTCAATGATGATAACAACAAAATCACCAAAATAACCGTCAAATAACGAAAACCGTGTGTACACCGCAAACGAAAAATTGACAGTCTAAAATATTGTATTCATAAATTGGCTGCAGTCAGTTTTGACACGGTTTCATTAAAATAAAATATGCGACTCGCTTTAAGGTATTCCAGTTTTCTTTGTTTACTACAGATACAATGACGCTAGCTGATCGCTGTAATACTTGCTTGATGCGTAGGTAGGTTTTGTAGCTTTATCCTATATATATTTTGGGTTCTAATCGTAAAAACATACGTTAAAAGCCATGCTACATAAAAAGTTCATCGACGAATTATGAAATAATCCACCGATGTATATTTGTGCATAATATAACATTACTTAAGCGGGAAGTGTGCGAAGGATTTGTGCGAGGCGTCGGGTTGTGTTGCGACTTGGCGATTACAAGTTATTTATGAACACAAATGAAAAAACCCGGACTGATAAAATATTTACGTACCATATCGTACATAACTTTTGAACGGCATATCTAAGAAATCTCGATTGAATCGGTATTAAAAATGGCGCGCCATATTCAGTACATTCGTATGGGAGTTTCTATTTACGATGCCACAGACAGTTACACACGTTAGACTTGTAACAAACCTCTTTTTGCGTCCTTTGCTGAAAATAGATCCATATATACAACAGATTTTTAGCACATCTCTTACAAATCCCCAGCTAGGTGCAAAATGTTGTTCGTTCGAGAATCGTAGATTGTAATTATTAAGGCATTTAGGATATTAAGTGAGATGGTCTGTTGCGTTGCAGAATTGTAATTATTTACTTAGGGCCACAAAGTAACACGTAGCTAATTTAACGACATCCCTATGCACATTTCAATTTCTAATTTCAGGTCCGCGTTTGGGAAAGCGATCAAGACTTAAGTACAGCCAATGATACCCTCATCCCAGTCGAACATAAACTGGAAGCTTATGTTCACAACCTGACTCCAGGCAAGACTTACAACCTTCGAGTCCTGGCTTATTCCAACGGAGGTGATGGTAGAATGTCCTCACCACCCATAACCTTCCAAATGGGTGACTACCACAGTGACGCTTATGGTTACTATGTTAGAGACTCCGCAGATATCAACACTTTAACCATGGGCCTTCTCATTACTGCTTTATATGTGCATCTACATCATTTTATATCATGATGACTTTTTTTTACCTTTTATTATAATTTTTCAGAATAAAATCGCTATTTTGGTATTTTAGCTTCTTTACTCATAATGATGATAATTATATTTTTTCTGAATATATGTGTTGGCTAATGCCTAGCAGGGCTACCTTTTTACATTCCTTATGACTATTTATTAATCTTTTTTTGTATGTGATATGATTCCAGCCATTTTATATACTTTTCTCTTATCTTTTGTTATTTGCTTATATTAAAATTTCAAGAATTATTTGCATTTCATGATCTTAATTAAGTATTGTCATAGTTTGTGTATCTTGATATTATTTAATATTATTGTTAAGATTTGTTATCTTAGTCAACTAATGGATCAATGTCATAGAAATCATTTCCAGACAATAAGAATTTGTTAAGAAAATTAATATTATAGTATTTGAATCTCACAATTTATATTTATAAGCTAAAATAATGTCTGTCCTTATTAGTGTTTGCACAATAATCCGAGCCATTTTATGTATAGTATAGAATAATTAGTGTAAGATTGAAATTTAATGATAGAAATGTTTTTTACTAAAAAGTTTCCATGTAGAGACAGAACTGATCAACCCAGGTATGAAATTGATTAATTAATTAATATTTAACACCTCATGCAATAACCGTAACAAAAACCATAATTGTCTTATTATCTTTGAACGTTTTTATATAAAACCTATGGTTTGCCTACGAACATTTTGCACAAAACCTGTGGACAACGAATGGCATCACCAAAGCTGTAGATTTCCTTATGAAGCTTTACAAAATTGGCCTTTTTAAAATTTGAAATTTTTTGTAACTTCTTTCTGTATTAACAAAAGTAATAACTTCAGCTAAAAACACCACTTATGATAACAGTGGTTGAAATAATTAAATTATGTGTAAGTACTTATTTTGTATTGCCTAAGTACTGAAAGCAATAGTTATATTTATCTTTGCATTAGCATTGCACAAATAAAATCAATGAATTAAAAGAGCTGACACATGAATATGGAACTATCGACTTTTATATTTTTCAATAAAATTGTTCTGTAAGTAAAACATACGTCGTTTCATTGCATTGTTTATCCGTAAATACGTAGGTGGGAGTCGAAGATAGTGCACTTATTAACATTTCTGATGAACATATTTTTTAATTTTTAGTGTTTATTAGTGATTAAACATTTCTAGCTGAATCCGGCCTCGCACACTAAGGTTCTGGCCACGGGACATCCGCCATAGAGAATATTTGCGCGGTACGAACGGCGAAGCGTCTAACCGCTAACGACTGAAACAAACGAATGGCGAATAGTGGTGTTGCAATAGTGATAGTCTATCGATAGTATCGTGATACTACATATTGCGGCCATGAAAATTAGTCTCAGTAGTTCGATAGTCCTATCGAAATGATCATGCTTCATAATACTATCGATAGTATCGATTGATAAAAATTTGAAATATGTACTATTGTTTAAGGTCATAGTATCAGTATAGGAGCAGTCAATACAAGCGATAATATTAATACGATCGAATGTTTACTTCCAATACAATAGATAGTCGACCATTTCACGATGTCTTATTCAGTAAAGGCAATTACCCACTAGGTAACCTTTTTTTTAAAGTCGCTGTTATGGAAAATACGTCAATTGATACTAAAGTAAAACTTTCGATACTATCGATACTCATAGATAGTATCTACTATATTTTTGCGATACTATCGACACTACTGAAACTATAGATAGTATCGCAAATCAATAGTATCGATGGTATCTACAAAATTCAATAGATTGCCTATTTATCAATATCCGATATTTTCGATAGGTTATTTGCGCTATCGGATGATTTTCAAGGTTAACTATCGATAGCTAAACTATCGCTATTGCAGAACACTAATGGCCAAGCGACTTGCGAAATGTAACGAGTGAACGGCGGCGCCGGCCACTTGCTGTGATTAGTGCTTAATTACTTCCATGTCCATTCCAAGTGTTTTGCCAGGCAGCGATGAGCTATGCGCCATTTTGTGAACACCAAGTGATCGTGGCCTATGGCTGTGCATTGCAGAGCACTGCCCATCACAGGCCATTGTGTACTGGGGACTGTACAATATTATGTAGTAGACCTTTATAATTATTTTTGCATATGTAGTGTCTGTTTTGATTGCTTTGAAAACTCGCCACTTATTAATACCATACGCACACTCAATTGTCACCCCAGATCTTGACAATCTTATTAAAAATTCTTCGGGAATCATCTAAATTACAGGACAGAAAGGGCCGCATTAGGTACGTTTCCAGTGGATAGGCTCTAGGATGTGTGGCAGTAAAATATTTGACCCAGGTAATGTTTCTGGCGGTGGCATATAAAATCGATTGTTGGTAAGCAATTCATACAATTTTGAAAAATTTAACGTGCCTCCGTCAATTTGTCATCCTTTTCCACCAATCTCAATTACAGAAAATGTATAGTCTGCATCAGAAACTGCTTGTAGGACCAATAACAATTTTGTTTCTAATTATAATATTGGCTACCGCTCTTGGTGGCTTCTGCAAAAATGTTTACCGTCTATGTCTGCTACGCACGTGGGGAATTGCCATCTAGAGAAAACCTTGTCTGAAATTTTCCTTAAATCTTCACTCGTTAGTTTTGGTGACATAATGCTGAAGCCCAACTATTTCCACATTGCCTTTAAAGTTCGATATTACGTTTTGGCGACGATGCTTCGGCCTAGAGAGTATGAGCCAGAGATTTAAAAGTCATCTCAACGAAGAGAAATCTGAAACATGAAAAACTTTTTGTTTGTGTATTTATTTTTCAAGTACCCTAACTTAAATATTATAGATTAATTAAAGCATTTTTTTAAGTCAGTGATCTCAAAAAGAAATGGAAGAATCTGAGAGACACAGATACTAAAGAGTTAAAGAAAGTACCTAAATCCCGGTCGGGTGATTCATCCTCAAATTATGAACCAGCCTGAAAATACTTCACGTTATTAGGAGTTTTAAAATATGAGTACGTGCCTTTAACTGCCGAATCAAACTTAGATGAAGGAGACAGTGTAATAATCGATAGAAGACGATGATATATCCGTACAAGTTTTAAATGAAGTAAGGTTTTTAGGAACCACCTTTTCCTACTCGTACATCTTCATCGATTAAACCCTCTACATCTAGTACTGCCTAGTAGTTCTCAAAATTAATATAAAAAGCAAGAAAATTATACAATATATTCGAGCATAGTATTTAGAAATGCAAACAAAAACAAAAAATTTTAGAAAACGACATCTCTAAAATACACCAGTTGAAAGTGAAGTAAAATCCGATATCTATCATGTTTTAATGAATATGTTGCCAGAAATGGAAAAACTACCTACTATACAAAAAAATCGAGTTAATAAATAAAATAAACTAGGCTCTTTTCGACTGAATAAATGTCACGATGTACGGTGAACCTTATGGGCGATATGGTTACTCTAATCAACCAAACCATAATAATTTCAATAAGGAATAGACTACCTACATAATTGACATCGATAATACTGTCTGATTATAATGATTCATAATTATTGAAGTGAACATGGCTGACGGCAACGTGAAGTGGCCGAGTTAGAAATTATTTTATTTTAGTTTTACGAAGAATTAATGTCATATAACTTAGATTATTTCAATAAATAACAATTATCTAGAAGTATTTTCATTTCATGAAATATTAATATACAGGGTGACATTTAATTAGCTGACCATATTTTGGGCAATGATAGTTCCGCACCAGCATCATCGAAATTTTAAATATATATAAACTATAATAAAAATTATGAATTGGTGACCAATATACTGAGTCACCTTCTCCATCGAGAAAAAAGAAAAACAGAGACAGACTTTCTACACCTATGTTAAATACCTGACGTTCAAAAACCAAAAAAAACATTAGAGAAAATTATGCATTCTAAGTAACAAACATTACTCTGGGTCTCAAAAATTAACTAGCGATATATTTTCTCCAGAACTTGACTATAGTCGTTATCTACTACCTCATTTAGAAATAAAACAACTTTTCGGCAATTTAGAAAACAAAATATGTAATTTTACTTTGGACGACTACTGTATAATCATAATCGGGGAAGCTAATTTTAATAAAAATGATAATCTTATTGCCGTAAATGATATTATTAGAAATTTCATTAAAAATATAAATTATATTTTAATAATATGTTCACCTACTTATATATTGGGGGCACCTATTTATATTATTAAGTCGCTCATTATTTATGTTAATATTACTTTTTATTATTTTACTTTTATACCTTTACTTAAATTTTCATGTTTATGATTATTACAAAATATTTTTTACATTTTTGCCACTGTTTGACAGATTCACTATTACACACAACACTTATAATATACACACTCTACTACTGTATTTCGTTATCATTAATTTCAATAATATGACTCGAGATCTGTCACACCCATTACATTTTCATACGCGCTCTTTACACTTACACGCTCAATCACACGTACAACTAAACGTACCAAGACTCGGAGACTACAGGACTCAGGCTTATATTATAATCTTACCTACAATCATTCCGTGTCACGTTATTAACGTGACACTCCTATTTTCATTACACTTATCTACTTATAAGTAGTTAGAGATCATAATGCAAAACATAGATTCTATAAGCCTGGGTCTGGACTCTGTGTCGACCGCTCGGGTGGTACAGTGCGGCATTGATAATGTTAAACATACAATTCCATTTCATAATCGTACATAAAATATCATTACACAAAATTGTAACATGCCCGACTTTACAACTTTACTTGTAAGATCTGAGGTAACTTGGGACGTTATAGTTCTGTCTGAGTGTTGGCTCCATACAAATAAGAACACACCCAATCTCGAAAATTATGTCAAGAATCGACGACTAGGTACAAAACTCAAAACGAAGGAGTTGTCATATATTATAATAAATTATTAAACGGATCTTTCTCTAGTTAACGGTGCCAACTGCCTTGTGTTAAAATTAAATCAGGAATCCTGCATAGTAGGTATTTATCGCCCTTTTGGTATAAAGAATACTAATAACTTTATAAACTCTTTAAATTCACTTCTTTTAACATTAAGTCATTCTAAAAATGCGGCGATATTAATATCAATATTGTCCCTAACAGCCCGGATAAGCGCTCTCATGAGTACCTCAATATGTTAGCCAGCCATTTGATGCTGCCCGGTCACACATTACCAACTCACGGTTGGACTAGTCTTGACCACATGATGGTCAAATATAAATTGGATGCTACTTGCTTTGTATTTGATACATCAATCACAGACCATGACAGTGTGGCTCTCAGCCTGAACTTGGATGCAATGTTGCCGAAAATAAGCAGAGCGAGCCAGCGTATTAACTTTGAAAAATTGGATGACACAAAGTAGACTTTCCTTCTATCCTAAAGTGCGAGGACCCTAACTCAGCAGCAAGTCTTCTGGTAGTCCTACTATCTTCGGCCATCAAAGTGTGCACCAAATCAGTCTTTATCCCTAACCGCAAACTAATAAGCAAGCCATGGATCACGGCCGGACTGTATGTATGAGGAATAGAGATAATTTGCATAAAAAGACAAAAAGGGATCCTGAAAATTAAGTTCTCGAGATCACATACAAGCGCTACAGACGTTTCTGTGCGTCGGTTCTAAAAAAAGCTAAAAGAAGTTATGAGAAGCAGGATATTGAAAAAGCCCGAGAAAATAAAAGGAAGCCATGGGAAGTTATAAAAGGGATAACCTATTCAAACACAGTTACGGATCATTCATCACATCTCTTCTCTCCCAAAACCAGAAACAAAGCGTAAATGACGTAAACACTTACTTTGCTGAGATTGGAATGAAATTAGCACAAACACATGACTCGTATAACTCTCCTACACCCACTCTTGACTACTGTTCTTTATCCATGCCTGCCAAGTCTATAGTTATATTGCCTATTGACGAAAATGAAGATGCTCGACTTATTGTGGGACTAAAAGATAACTGTGCTGTTGGTGCGGATGGCATCTCGAGCAGGATTGTTAAAGATACTCCCACTTATTGGTTACTCCGATAACACACATATGCTACTTAGCCATATAGAACGGGATTTTTCCCCTTAGTATTTAAAAAGGCTCTTATAACTCCGGTGCACAAAGGTGGCAAAAAAGATCGTGTCGATAACATCAGGCCAATCTCTATTTTACCAACTCTCTCAAAGATCCTGGAGCGTGTGATGAATGACAGATTAATAAAGTTCTTGGTGTCGAACAATCTGCTTGCACCTGCACAGTACGGTTTTTGACGTGGTAAATCCACCAACGATGCAGTACTCGATCTAATCAACTCAGTTATTATAGCACTTGACCAAAAAAAGAGATGTGTTATGGTTTTCCTTGACCTTGCCAAGGCATTCGACACGGTCTGTATCCAACGCCTTTTAGTCAAATTAGAAAACCTAGGAGTAAGAGGCGTTCCCCTAAAACCTTACTAATAGAACCCAGAGGGTTAAAATAGGAGATTGAATACGTGACGAGGTCACAGTCTATATCGGGGTGCCCCAAGGCAGTATTGTCAGCCCTACAGTATTTCTTGCTTATATAAATGACCTCTGTCACCTCCAGCTGCGAGGGGGTATAGTCTAATGTTTTGCCGATGATACCGCACTCTTTTTTACTGGAGAGACTGGAGAAGCTTTTCATAATGCTCAATTGGGTTTGGATAGGGTTGTTGATTGGTTTAAGTCGCAATGTGTTGACACATTCGCAACTCCCCCCAGATACACTCAATTTAACAGCCCATAAATGCTCCTATGATATCTCGACTTACTCCTACCCTACTCTCGAAAAGACTAGTAGCATAAAATATTTGGGTGTGATTATAGACCAAACTCTCCCTTTTAACCCACATGTTGACTCTCTTGTGCCAAGGTTCCGGAAGCTTATATATATCTTTAAGGCCCTCAAGCATGAAGCTAACTGCCAAACTATTAGAATGGTCTACTATGTCTTGTGTCAGCCTCTTCTGGAATATTGTGTTTTAGCATGGGGTGGTATTGCCAAGACCACCCTTCTAGAAATGGAGCGAGCTCAACGTGCAATACTCAAGGTTGCTGCTGGTCTCCCGTTTCGTTACCCTACGGTTAAATTGTATAATGAATGGAACGTACTTACAGTTAGACAGTGCTATATTCTTAAATCCATTTTAACTATGCACTCGCAACCTTACGACCCGGACCTACTTAAGAGGAAACGTAGAAAGGAGTCAGTTTTTCCTTTGTTACCCCTAAAAACAGCTACTTCGCACACCTTTTTTGTTTTATGGGTGGCTATCTGTACAATAAGCTAAATCGTTTCCTTAATATGTATCCACTTCCCAGATCTAGATGCAAAACTGTTGTCACTGGATATCTTAAGGGACTGGACTACCACTGTACTGAAAATCTCCTAATTGTACAGAAGTAAAATATATATACAGGCATATAATAATTATAATCTGCAAACTATTTACCCATTTATAAATGCTCAGCTTACTACCCATCAAGGTCCCGGCGCGGACTTTACGACGCGGTAGGCTCAGTTGCGAACACATTATTCGGAGTACTTGATCAGAGCTTTACTGAGAATTTAAGAGCAGGATATTGAAATAATAGAAAAACGCGTCAAAAACGAATCATTTAACCGAGCTTTGGAAAAATGAAACATCCGTCGTAGAAGCCGAATTTAACATTGTAAAACGAACGGAAAAAACAATAGAGAGCCAGTACAACATTTTAAACAGACACCTAAATATCTTAGGTAATAAAACATACTCAATCCTTAGTGAAAATGAAACTATGCAGTAAATGACCTTATCAGCTAGTAACAATTTTATTCAAAATTTAAGATGGATTCAAGATACATTATTATAGATAGAACTACCGAAATATATAATGGCCAGATCAACTTACATTTATTGACACCGAAGTAATTACGAGATGAGCTCCAAATGATATCGAATCAGATATCAAGACGCGTTACGCTACCTATAGAAACCATTCAAACAAACTTAAGTATATAAAATCTACAAAATAATCAAAGTAAAAGCTAAGCTTACACACAACCACTTTATCTTCGAAATAACGTTATTAATTAGCAGAGATAATTTTCAATTATATAGATTAATACCTATACCTACTCAAATTAAGTCGTACATGATAAGCATAAAACCAATAGTGGAGTACGTTGCTATCACTCGAATGCTGCGTTCCGTTTGCCGATTACAGCGCTCACAGCGCTAAAAGTGCTCAAAACCGTTCCGATTCGTTTGAGCGCGCTAAAAGTGTTATTAGTGATATTGCAATCGGAACGGTAAATATCGCGCTAACATTCTGATTGTTCGTCGCTTAAGTCTACCTAAAGTTACAATTTCATTAAGATCTTTGACCCTGAATGAAGCAGGAGCCATTTTTTTTATATTATTACAAAAGAAAATTAATAAGCAAACTTTAAAAATCTTTAATTGACTAATAAAAACATCAACAAAGTAACGTCACGTGTCAGTTTTGACAGGCCGTTCACAGCATCCATGCTCCGTAGCGTTGGCACTGTGAGCGGGAAGATGGCGGCGTTTATGACGTCATTGATGACGTATCGATATCGCTGTGAGCGCGCTCACGGGCAAACGGAACGGGTATTAAAAGAAATGCCTATCTGACCACAAACTTAAGCGATCTTCAAACCTGTGAAAATCAAGACGGAACCTATCTATGCCAATTGCATGGCGCCATTATGAACCTTGGGACTAATGAATGTTTTTGTGAAATAAAGAAAAATAAATGTCAATATATTAAAAACAGCTGTAAACATATATGGAAACAATTACACGACATGCGATGACGATATACAATCGCGCCAAATCAGCAAGGCTGGGCTTATAGCGTTAAGTAAACAATGTTTAATACAGGGACAAGATGTACACTTTTTTCATTCAAGCAACTTGAAAATACTCTTTATCTAAAACCGGATATATTAAAAACTAAATTTAATCCCGTACATAACTTAATCAATTCTGCTCTGCCTATCTCAAATTACTCAGGATTAGAAAGCGATCAAATGGAAATAAATAATTCCTTAAAGATTCTTGAAGACCAAGTAAAAACACTAAAAAGTGCTCAAAACATCACATTCATCAGTACGCGTTGTCGTATGGATGTCGTATGGCAGCAGTAGCAGGGATTCGGTTCTTCGTGTGGTGGTGAAGGAGGTGAGGGCCTCCGCAGCAGATCGTCGTAGCAGCTACCCAGGCTATCCAGCCGGGTACAAACTAGGGATGTTACGGAGGTCCGATTCCGGTTTCGAAACGCCGGAACTTCCGATTGGTTTTACACATCGCACACCTAGATCTAAAGAGGATTAACTCAAAAATCTAGTTTTTAGAGTTATGCACACCATCAAATTCCTAAAACAAATACCTATCGACCAATAAAACAGATTTAAAAATATATTAACTACGCTACGCTAGATGGCGCAAAGTATCCCTTTTGTTGAACGAGCAAGCCCCGCTCCTTCCGACCAAAACAGAAGCATTGCCAGTTGCGATCGGAATTGCAAGCGACGGGTGCGTGCTCGTCGTCAACAAATAGGAGTTATTTTGAGTTGTACCTTTATAGTTGAAATTTTAAGGAGTGTTATTTTGAGTTGACGCCTTTTAGATGGTTACGGCTGAGTAAATGAATACAACATTTTGAATTGAACTCGTATTGCTGGCAAGGTGAGTACAAGTTTTATTTTTATTTTGAATTGTTGCTGCATTGTTGAAACATTTTTGAATTTGTAGTTGATTCTGTTTTGTTGAGTCAAATTTTAAACCGTTATATTTCTTTAAAAAATAAAGTAAATTAATTTTTTTACTATTACCGGTTACAATCTTTTCATCTTAGTCTAACTTTATTTTAGTTCTATTATTTACAGAGTTTATTCCTTTTTATTGCTAAATTTTGAGTTAGATCTCTTTAGATGGATTCCGTTAAGTACCTATAATGTTAAAACATCACTAATGACATTGAATATTATATTGATGGCTTTTTAAATCAATTTGTCACATATTAAAAAGCCTGCCCACTACACCGTACCATACCATGAACGCTTTGTGACCGTGATAGGAACGTGTAGTGTAAAAAAAATTCTTTGTAGGTATATAAATGTATGAGACTAGACCTTTCCGTTACTGACCAGTACCGTCCAATGCCATGCTCGAAGCGTCCGGATTTGTCGGGGAGAATATTTTGCCTTAATATAATATGATAATAATCAAGTAAAATAATCATTTATTTTTCAGGAAACAATTAATCGTGGACTGTTTTTAGTCAATATGGTAGAAGAAAAGGATAAAGAAAACATCACTCATCTAACACAACATGCAATCTTGGAAGATGACTTGAAGATGTCATCAAGTGATGAAGCCTTATCTAAGGAAACTCCTCGTGCCGTCGTATCCGAGATTGACACATTTACGCCCAGGACGTCCAAACAACAAAATTCTGGTGCCCGGCACTATTTCACCAGTCCAGAGCGATGAAAGTGACATTTGTGACTCTGATGAGGATCCCAATTTCCAATTGGGTCACAAAAATAGGCTTGTACTGCTGAAGGTTATACTTTCAACATTATTATTGATACTGGAAAAGAAGATGGCCAGCCCGATATCAATCATGGGCAAAAGGTAGTCACCAAACTCATCGAAGATTTTTAGGATTGTGGAAGTCTTGTAATCGTTGATAACTTTTACACTTCTGTTACATTGGCTGAGACATTGCTAACTAAGAAAACTTTTGTCTGTGGTACTTTGAGAAGCAACAGAAGAGGGTTGCCAAAGAGTGTAATTAGTACCCAATTGAAGAAGGGCCAAATAATAGGCAAGATGCACAAAAAAGGGGTAAAAATCATAAAATGGGTCGACAAAAGACCCGTTGTAATGATAACAACGTGTAAGAGACATGATACGACATTGATAAATACTGGTAAAAGGAACAGAAAAACTAATATGGAAAAATACAAGCCAGAATGCATTTTAACTTACAACAAATATAAAAAGGGTATTGACTACAGTGATCAAATGTCTTCCTACTATACAACTTAAAAACGTGGCCTGAAATGGTACAGAAAGGTAATGCTTGAACTGTTATTTGGAACTTCACTAATTAATGCTTGGATTGTTTTTAATCTTAAAACTAATTCTAAAATGACTAAGAAAGACTTTGTTGGAGCTGTTTTAGAAGCTTTGACCAATAAACCTCTAAAAGAAACGACAAACCAAGAAACAGAAAATAACATAAAGGAAGGTATAGACAATAAACATAGACTAGAAAAACATGAAAAGAAAAGGAATTGCGTCGGTTGTTATGAAGATTTAAGAAAAACAATGTCGTGTAAAGAAGCTGCGAAGAAGGTTAAAAAGGTCAAATAGTTCTGTCCTGTTTGTAAGAAGATTCTATGTCAAAAATGTTTTCATAAACTTCATTTGTCCCGAAACTTATGGTAATATAAAAAAAATCTCTGTCAAAAATGTTTTTATAAACGTCATTTGTCCAAAACCTATTGTATTTTTTTTCTATAATACTTAGTAGGTACATGATAATTTACGTTTAATTGTGTCTCTTATTATTCGCACATCACTAGCTATAATGTAAGTTTGTTGCGGTATCGGGTTGATTATATCTGATGTTTTAAATCTAGTTTTTTTCAAACTTCTAGGTCTTAGATTTACCTACAATTTCAGACCTATATATCAGTGTTCATGAAAAATACATATTAGTAAAAAAAAGTTTAGATTTTATAATTTTGGCTCAGAAAACTAAAGTAGTTGTAGTTGTGACAGGTATAATCGACCCAATGGCGCGGTTATGGAAGTTTCATGAACAGGTCTATTGTATCCTATATAGCACCAGCTCAAAGTTAACCATTTAGGATGCCGCAGTGAAGGTGTTAAACAAAACTGTTTACTGAGAGTAGAGTTTCTTATGTTAAAATCTCGTCTGGGACGGTAGAGCTATCAGAAAGACAATATCAACGCATCATTAATCGATAATCAGTAACATCTACGATTAAATGTGCCTGTGGGCATGGATACCATCTTAGCCTTACCATCAGATGGAGCGGGTGTTCGTTTGCCGTTCGATCCGAAGTCGCCAAGCGATCGCCCGGTGGTGCCGCAGTTGGGTTCGGCAAATATTTAGCTTGCGGTGCTTGTTCTAGTATTATTTTTATACCGTTAATTATTTCGATCGGCTGCTGAGTATTTATTATGTTCAGGACCAATTAAATGAGTTGGCCGAGGTAGGTAAATTATTTTTATTAAACTATTAAGTAACAAATACCTATTGTCAGGTTGCTCGTTATCTTAGAAGCGAATAAAGTTGTTTTATGTAGGACAAATAAGTGCTTTCACAGATTTCTAGGTACCCCTACTTGGGTGGGAAGATAGGTACCAAATCAACCTAAAAGAATTATTTCTAAACATAGATACCTACGTAAGTAGGTAACTTAGGGACGCTGGCTTGTTTCGTCATTTATTGGTCAATGCAGTGCAGTCGTTACAAAGGTCTATCATGAAGTGAGTTGTTTGTGTGGCTTTTCTAACTTTGCCTAAAGTTAGTAAGGTTCATTGTTGTAGGTCTAGCCTGGGCTTACGAATGATTTGTGATTAAACAAATTTATCGGACTACTGATTGACAGGAATAATTTTCTGCCATTATTTATTTACTTCCTACTTCGATCAACTGCATTTAATAGTACTTATCTGATCGCCATCATACCTAAGCAAATTCATAGAAAATTTCTATTACATAACATAAGAAGTCATTCGAACATAGGAAACAACTACATAAAGTTCGCTTATGGTATTCATGCGATGCGTGATGGGCACGCTGCGAGTCAGATGACCCCGTGGCAACAAGCGAGGTCCGGTGCACTCGACCCGCGTTGCGTCGCTTGCAACGGATAGGAAGCGCGGCCTGCCCCGCTGCGCAATGATTGGAATGAAATGAAATATTTATTTCTCAACATTGACAATTACTTGTTCTTATTGATGTCAAATAAAACATGACTCTACCACCAGTTCGAAAAAACCTTCGTGACGAAGAACTGGCAAGAAATTTCACGGGTATATTTTTTTCAAAATAAATTTACAGAGTCTCTTTATGTCCATACAAAGTTATTCTTACTGCATCCGTTAGCTCGGCAAGTCCCCCCAAGTATCCAAACGATGAAAACGCTCAAACGGCACCCGCTCACGAGTTAACGCGGGATCCAGCCATCGCCCTCCTCAACTATATTAGAGGGAAGTGACCGACCCGTCACCCGACGTTTCCATAAGAAGACGTACTTTAGTGACAATGACGCTTTAGATATTTATCGATTGTAAATATGTTTAGCAATACATCGAGGTTTCTTTTTGTAAAAAACTGTGTATTTAATTGAAATTTGGTGATAATCCGTTTGTTCTTACATATGTAAAGCTAAAAAAATAGAATTTTTCTTTTTCTTCACGATTTTGCCTCATAGTTCAGATACACTTGTGTCTCTATGCAACTATGCCATGTCTTTCCATTAAAATTTTCAGCTTTGAACCCCACTTTCTGTACTGAAATCCAATTCATTTCAAAATTTTCCACAAAGTTGTTCGACCTCCACCAAAGTTTATGTCATTCTTTAATTCCATAACTCATTTAATTAAGGTAGGAACAACTTTTCCGACAGTATACATCTCATGCATTTGATTTCTTAATGCTCATAAACCGAAATCATCAAGATCCACCGTATTACGTTTTTGACGATGTTTTCGAGGAGACTTGAGCTTTTGAGATGTAGAGGCAGCATCTTCACCTTCTTTTGACATTCTACTCATGGTTTTTTCAGACATGCCTGAAATAGGGACATAAAATTTGTATCCTTAAAATAATTATTATACATAAACACAAATATGGATAATATCATAACGAATTAAATTAATTTACTGAGTTATGCACTTTTTATTTTAATTCTTCATGTCCGTAAATTTATATTACCCATACTAACTAAAGGCATTTTGTCTGAAATTGGTATCCCTATTTTACTAACCTGTCAGAGCGGCAACGCGAGCTCGTACTTGATTGAGTGGAATTAAAGGGTAGGAATGCAAGGTAATTAAAAATATCGATATATATCGAATTAAGTCGATATTGATTGATTGATAGTATTGAGTATTATATCAATAAGTTAAATAGAGAGAGGATGCGTTCCAAATAATAAATAATGTACAAAAAACGTACCAAATATTCCAATAAATGTAAAATAATAAATGATACTGTGTACGTTCAAAGCATGATAATTGGATTTTTTTATAAAATTATTTTTCTTTTTTTATCGTTGTCTGGAATTAAACAAAGAATTTCACCAATTTATTTGGTGGCTATAGACGCAAATTTTGATGTATAGCTGTTTCTTAGAATTTTACTAATAACGAAATAATCCTCAGGTCCAATATGGCCATGTTTCTTTACTACACGAAAATCCCCTACTTTTTTAAAAATTAAATAAGAAATATTAGAACCCGTACTGAAAAAATGTATATACGAGCAAAAAAGAAATAAAAAAAACTGATGAGACATGTATCATCTAAGATCAATTAAATAGAAATGACTAGAATTAGATCAATTACAAATCGATTAATTGATTTTGGCGATCATTTTTCTCATTTTTTGGTCTCACTTAAAAATGCAATATTTATCGAATTTTTCGATATTGACATATCGATAGCAGAGTATTTAAAAAATACCGATACTTATTGAATTTTTTAAATATTTTTAGGCTTCGATATATCGGTATTTATCGGTTTACCGATATATCGTTGCAAGTCTATTAAAGGGGCTTGGTTTGCCTTTTCTCACTCACAAACACTTTACTTACTTTATGACTTTGGCATAATAAACTCAGAAATATTAAATAATAACGTGAGAGTCAAAATGGCGGGTATTTCATAACAAATTAAATTGTACCGATCACCGTAAAAATGTACCTGAAATTCACTATTTTGCACCTATAAATGTAATGTAATGTAATTACAGCTCTCAAAAATCTGTACCTGTTTCAGATCAAAAATATTGCAAAATTAAGGTACACTCGCCATATTGGCATCAATGTGGCGGGTGTTCTTTATTATTTTAATATTTAACCATTCCACATAACATACAATTAAACAAAAAAAATGTACCGAAACAGTACCTCAAATATATAAACAGACACACTTGATTGGTTGTATAGTTCCTGAGAAATAAAACAGCCTTTTGTTAGTTCTGTTTATTCTTTCATCAAATATAGTTTTTTTTGCCATATATCACGTTTCTGACGTTTTGATACTAATGTTTTTTTTACCATCTTTTAATTACTTGATTAGAGCCGAACTTTACGAGCTGTGAGCCTGTGATATAGAATTTATGTCGAAACTAGTCTATAACCAAAGTCTTCTGTAACCAAAAAGCGAATTATACTTACACCTGCCAATAAATTTTCTATCATAAATACTTTTTGTAATATGCCTATCATGTCTCAACAGACCGCATTTAAAAAAAAGTATTTAGTTATTTTAGGTAATGATTTTGACATCGTAATTATTACAGAGACGTGGTTGCATGATGGTATATTTGACGCCGAACTTTGCGACGATAGGTACGATGTCTTTCGAGTAGACCGCGATTTGGTGATTACCGGGAAGCGTACGGAGGGTGGGGTCTTAATACTCATTCGACGCACGTTAGGAGCCATGCAGATGGAGCTCGGCGCATGCGCACCTGCTGCACCCGCCACCGCCGAACTGTTGTAGTAGTACCGCAGATTTCCACATTTGCGCTGTCTACGTGCCACCGGACTGTCGTCTTATGCCGGGAAATATCAATGCTATCATAGATCACATCCTATTTGTTAACAATGTGCATACTAGCGCAAATTACTTAGTAATTGGTGATTTTAATTTAAATTGTATCTCCTGGAAAAAAGAGCAACCGCTATTTATAAAAAAAGGTTCTGTGGAAATGCAGGCGGTTGGGGTGAATTAGTGGAAGAGTTTGAATTTATCAATTTAAAACAGTATAACTTCTTAAATAACTATGGAGACAATACTTTAGATCTATCTTTCTCAAACCTCCCGCTCCTAATATGCCGCTATCTTACGCCTCTTATTAAGGCAGACCGCGCTCATCCATCTTTTAAAATTCACATAAACGACCTAAATGTTCAGCCACTTCGTGAATCAAAACTTTCACAAAACTGATTACGAAGGTATTAATCACTGTTTAAACTCTCAGGACTGGTCGGCCCTCCTTTATGGTGGTACCGTTGTTGAAGCGGTTGTCAAATTCTGCGATACCTTATACTCGTGTGCGGATAAATACGTGCCGTTTTTAACGTTACGCGTTCCTTTTCTAATAATTAATTAGTATTTTAGTAAAGAAATACCAATTCATCTAAACAATCATATAATTATACTTAATATAATTATAATTACTCAACTAACTTTTTAGGAATTTTGTGGGCCGAGCCTAAAAGGCGTGAGCGTCGGTTTTGTGAGAACATTAGCTGTGCCTACGTGACGCCGATCTCGTCCGAGCGTTGGACAATGAGCACGTACAGTTTTACTAAAATCTAGATGAAACTAGACTTCAGAATTTAGAATAAAAGTGAGATTTTGAAAATTTATAATTTGCTGTCGTACGACATTTTTTGTGCGGAGCATATTTTTTGATTTTAAAGAAAAAGTATACGTATTGTATTTGCGACAATTTGTTCGCCTACCGAACAAAGGAAATTATATTTTGAAACCGTTATTTATTTTAAGTAGTGAACCATAGTTATAAGTATTAATAATGTTGTGTTGTGTATGAAACTAGTTTCTATTTTGTGTACCTACCTACCTAGGTACTTATATTAGCTTCTTGCTTCGCTTTTGCGCTTTATTTAAATTGCAAGTTATTTGCCGACCTAGTATTGCTACCCGACTGTGCAACGCAAAGGAGGGTTATGTTTCTTTTTCTTTTTGTTTCAAGAGTACCTACCTAAATTAAATAAAATAGATTCTTTATCATCTTTTACTTTAACTAAAGCTTTTTATAACATAGATTTTTTTAAATTGAAAATAAGTAAATGCTTAGTCCGTTCCTTGTTTTTGTGTAACTCATAAATTGTTTATTTTAAAAGTTTTTGTTATCCGTTATAATTGCGATCTAATCAGCCATCTCACCATCTACTTTCTTTACCTACCCGTCTTCCTTGCTTAGGCATGGCTTAGGAGTGTTTGCGATCGCAATCGGCGGATCTAACTTAAGTTTTTTTTGTCTAATTAAGTTGAACGTCATTCCAGGGAACTAAGTTGGAACTAAGCTGGATTCAAGTTGGAGCTACGACGAAGTTGATGCACCCCTGTCTTCGTTCAACATACAACCCGAGTCCTGCTGCTGACCGCTGCCACGAGCCACCTTCCATCCTCGGCCGCCTCAGGGAAGTACAGGACTGTGGAAACGAATAATAGTCGGGATTCGACCCTGCGACCCTAACTAATTTATTGTAAATAAACAAAAATTCTTTTTGTTGACCGGTTGTGCCGTGTATTATTTTAAAACTAAACTACCTACACGTCTTTACCGTATGTCACAATGTATTCATCTTCAGTGCTCTGAGCACCTCCAGTGCTATGTAATTCCCAGCGGGTGACCCCTTCTGGGCCCCGCTAGCGTGGCCTCTTTCTCCAATTGGTCAAAATCAAATCGCTCAGATGAAGGCTGTGTGGCAAAAAAATTGCACGAGTCATCCAGGGGGTTTTATAGTGGTAGAGGCTCTGGTAGGCTCGGAGTGACGAGTCCCAGACGAGTGGCGACGTATGCGTAAGAGCATTTATTAGATCCTCCTGCCCTCTCCGTGGAGGGGAACAAAAAAAATCAGTCACTGGTACAGGACAGGGTGGAGGATCAGGAGGTTTTCGAGAGATGAAACCTCTATCTATATTTTTCAATATTTAGTGTCTAAACTACCAGAAATAAAAATTGTACAACTTTCCTACAAATGTCACTAATATAGAAGTTAGATAACTCAATGTTACAAATTATTATTAAATAAAATATCATAATTTTCCGTAAACCCCAAAGTGACAATCCATACATGCTATATTAAATTAAAATAAAACAGGGCCTTCCTCAAGGTTCTGTCTTAAGCCCACTGCTATACATCATCTACACTTCTGATTTAGACACATCTGTGATTTCCTTTTGTAAAATCCTGCAATATGCAGATGATATCGTACTCTACCTGAAGTAGAGATTGCTTCGGATCGCCTCAACACTGCCCTTTACTCCCTAGGCAACGGGCTGAAATCCTCTTCCTCTCCCTCTCTCCCTGTAAGAGCAAAGATCTTATCTTTAAGAGGAAGAGTCGACCCCCCATAGCTATGTCTCTTCCAGGAGTTCCCATTCAAGTATGAAATAAGGTGATATTTTGGTGATAAATTTAATGCGCGCACTCCCTGGAATTTGTTGGGCATCCCACCCCTACATTCAGAGACTGTTGTATAGTCACAAACGGTTATTATTATATATCACCTCAATGTTATAATGAACCTAGGTTTAGCTAAAAAACATGCCCAATGCTAATATTGAATTTATAAGGATCATCAGTGAAAATGGCGGGATAAGACTTTAATCTTCACAGATGCCTCAAAAATTTACCCCTCGGAGTGTTTTGGGGTGGCAGTATGGATCCCTAGGCACTCCGTCTTGCTGTTCTATAAATGTCCACCGCAAACCACGGTATTTACTGGTGAAGCCATAGCCATCCTAGAGACCATAAAATATGTTTCGGACAATGATTTGTTTAACCTAACCTAATTTAGATAGATGGCCTTGGCTCCTTACAGGCCACAAAGGGTAACCCCTACAAATTAGGCTTGAAATTCCCAGTTATTTTATAAATTAGAAATACATACTGTTCTCCTGCTGCCTTAAATCCCTAAACATTACTCTTGAAGGGATACCTGGGCATTCTGGTATTGCAGGAAACTGTACAGTGGATGGTTTTGCTGGAGCATCTATCAATATTGGTACGCCGGATCACTTTATGTGTGTTGACTGGATTTGAAGCTTCTGGCGCATATATGCTTAAGAATGGCAAAGGTCCCTACATGGTTCAATTCAAGATTAATAACAGGCAAATACTATGGAGATATCCAGTCAACCATCCCATGTAAATCTTGGGATGTTAAAATATATGGACCAGAAAACAACATCTGTCATCTGCCACATTGTTGTACTCCGGTACTTCTGCAGAAGCTGCGCATAAGAAGAAATTCAAACTGTGATTGTGGTTTGGAGGATGGAACCACTGATCATCTCCTCTTTAATTGCCCTCTATCTCTCATGACCAGTCCAGTTCTCTAAACGTACAAATATCAAAACCATGCTTTTCTCTCAAATTCTCTTATCGTTAAGGTGATTGGAAGATATGTACCTACATTTGTTTAATACCAAACTATAAATATGTGCGTGTTATTGTAATTATGCTCTCTTCTGTGTTGTCAAAGATCTGTAAAACCTTATCTCACACCTCTGATTTTGTATTGTTAAAGGTAATTTAATGCTCGAGATACTGAAAGTTCTACTTGGCAGATCGCTACAAAATTATTAGCCTCGCGCAGTACGTGTCTATGATGATAATTGGCATGAAACGAAAAATTGAATTAAATTGAAATAAAATGCAACCGACTGAATTGCTGCGTTCCGTTTGCCGATTACAGCCTCACAGCGCTCATATACCCGTTCCAAATGCCCGTGAGCGCGTTCGCAGCGATATCGATACGTCATCAATGACGTCATAAACGCCGCTATCTTCCCGCTCATAGTGCCCTAGCTACGGAGCATGGTCGCTGTGAGCGGCCTATCAAAACTGACACATGACGTTACTTTGTTGATGTTTTTATTAGTCGATTAAAGATTTTAAAAGCTTGCTTATTAATTTTCTTTTGTAATAATATAAAAAAATGGCTCCTGCTTCATTCAGGGTCAAAAATTTTAATGTAATTGTAACTTTAGACTGAAGCGACGAACAATCAGAATGTTAGCTCGATATGTACCGTTCCGATTGCAATAGCATTAATAACACCTTTTAGCGCGCTCAAACGAATCGGAACGGTTTTGAGCACTTTTAGCGCTGTGAGCGCTGTAATCGGCAAACGGAACGCAGCAAATGTCATTTCTGTATCTGTTATTTCATTCATTCTTTGGGGCGGGGCTGGGTGAGGCGATTACTCCGTTTTCTAATGTTAGGTCTGTTAGTTGGAGATAATTAAAACGCAAATATTCAGGCAATAATTGAGTTTTAATTATCTCCAACTAACAGACAGACCTAACAGTGGTGACCCCCGGCGGTGCAGGCTGGTCGTCTCGAGAGCTCTGTGCAACGATATCCCACACTAACAAACGACCGCGTACTGTGAAATGTTGTCTTGATTGAAACTTTATAACAGTATTTTTAAGGGTTTTCTGTGATAAATACGTAGTATACAGCTATATAAAAGTTTCGAAATCCGCAATACAAGTATTTTGACATAATCGAGCATGTGAAAATAGTGTTTACCATGAAAAACACTTTGTTGTTACTCGCTCTGACGAGTTGTGTTTACAGCCAGGGGTGGAACAATCTAAATAATTATAATCCCAACCTGCAAAACAGTAACCAGAATAACACGCTGAATCGCCCTAATGTGCAAGTACCTTATGGAAGTTTTCCAGTAAATAGTGACTTTCGTCAAGAGTCACCCCAGAGCTCATTCTATCAAGAAGGTTTTCAATCCGATCCTTACAATGACCGAGACAATGACGTCGATAGTCAAAGTAGTGCTTCATATTATGCTAACTTAGACCATGAAGAACGATAACAGTGCCCATTAAATTGGATTAGATTTAAGGAATCCTGTTATCATTTTACGAAGTCACCTGACCGGCCACGAAACGAAGCTCGAAAAATATGTCAAGCATATGAAGCAGATTTGGTATCAATTAACTCTGCAGACGAACATGGATTTATTGTTACTAGTCTTATGAGACTTGACCCCCAAAAAGGTTCCTAGTATGTTGGTGCCCATCAACAAACTCCAGGATATTGGGTAAATCATGCAGATGGTTCACAGCTTAGCGGCTTAGAAAATGCATTTTTTGAAGATCGTCAATTGACTTATTCCAGTTATAATTTACTACCTAAAGATTATTTGATCTATAGATTCTCTCAGCAAGATGGAAAATGGGGTCTTGTACCTGTAGAAGGGACCCAGTACTATCATTTTATTTGTGAAGGTAGTATACAGAGACTTCACTATTTGATTGAAGAAACAAGATCATTCACATATGGATTGGAAACCTATGACCCTGAAAGAATTCCTAGAGGACCTTACTTTATTAAGGAACCTGTAAATACTGTGTATGATCCATTAAGAAATCACTTTGTTCAACTAACTTGTATAGCAGGTGGATACCCTGCCCCTGAATACAAGTGGTTCCGTGAAGACTTCCAAATTGAAAACTCTGTTTACACAGAAATTGATCCTTTATCAGATACAAGATTTATATTAAGTGGTGGAACATTAATGATATACGACCCTGATCCAAACAAAGATAATGCCAAATATCACTGCACTGCTACTAACAAGTTTGGTACTGTAAGATCTGAATCAATTCGCTTATCTTTTGGTTTTATAAGGGAGTTCAATCAAAAGCGGCCACTAGAGAATGGTAAACAGTACTGGGGTAAAGTAATTTATTGTGATCCTCCATCTTATTACCCTGCAGTGAATTTTCTCTGGGCAAGAAATTACTTTCCAAATTTGGTAGAAGAAGATAGGCGTGTGTTTGTTTCCTATGATGGTGGCTTGTATTTTTCTGCTTTAGAAACAATAGATAGAGGTAATTACAGCTGCAATGTCATGAGTAGAGTCTCAGATGCTGGGAGAAATGGACCATTCTTTACATTGTCTGTGTTTCCACACTCTGATTACCAGCAATTGAAGTTTCCAAATAATTTTCCAAAAGTTTTCCCAGAAGCTCCTGTAGTTGGCCAAGAAGTGAGATTTGAATGTATATCATTTGGTTATCCAGTGCCAAATTATAATTGGACAAGAAAGTTTGGCAGTCTACCCAGAAAAGCCTACTTAAGCAACTATGACAGAGTTCTTACAATCCCAAATGTTGGTGTTGAAGATGAAGGAGAATATATTTGCGATGTAAAGAATGACAGAGCTCGCATTTCAAATAATGTATTTTTGAAAGTACAAGCTGAACCCAATCTTACAATTCCTTTAACTGATAAACACATGGACAACAAAGGAGAGTTGCATTGGAATTGTGAAGCATTTGGCATTCCTGATGTAAATTATACATGGTGGAAGAATGGGAAAAGGTTGAGAATGGATACCTTAGAACCAGAAGATAGAGATCGTTATGTGATACAGGATAATGTTTTGATAATAAAGTATTTAGACCCAACAAGGGATCCTGGGATGTTTCAATGTGAAGCCAAAAATCAACTGGCAGCAAAATATTCAACAGGCCAACTGAGGGTTCTCTCACTGAAGCCTTCATTTAAAAAACACCCATTAGAATCTGAGACATATGGTGCTGAAGGAGGTAATGCAACACTGAAATGCACCCCGGAAGCTGCCCCTAAACCTACATTCACTTGGAAAAAGGATGGGGTAGTCATAGGCGCTGGTGGTAAGAGATTTATAACTGAAAATGGGCATCTAATTATAAGGCAGCTATCTAGAGATGATGAAGGTGTTTACACATGTATTGCAAAAAATCAATATGGAACTGATGAAAGCAAAGGACGACTAATTATATTAAGAGCACCAAGATTTCTGACTAAATTGGTCCCTAGAATTACCATGCAAGTGGGTGATGTAGTTTTTCTACATTGTAATGCAGAAATTGATCCAATGTTAGATACTGCATATATCTGGAACCACAATGGTATAAAAATGAAAGATGCAGCAGATCCTTTTGCTGACAAAAGAATTCAGATTGACAGTGGGGAATTGACGATTTATAATGTAAGTTTGTCTGATGTTGGGGACTATGAATGCATAGTCAAATCTGCGATTGGTAGAATTTCGTCACATTCTCCACTACGGATTGAAGGTCCACCAGGTCCCCCCGCAGGATTGCAAGTACTTAATATTGAAAAATCCTCTGTTACTTTTGAATGGACAGACAGTAATCCAAATGGTCGCCCTATCACTAGTTACATTGTAACTGGACGTACCAATTGGAATTCAACATGGGGGGTTTTAAATGATCATGTCACTGAAGTGTTGGAGGTGGACAGAAATAATGGAAGAAAAAGAGCAACTCTTGCCACTACACTTTTACCATGGGCTGATCATTGAGCAATCAGCCCTATATAAAATATGGACAACAATTTGGTATGGATCTGTTAAAATATTTTTATAATTGAATCCAAAACACGTATTTCCTTCAGTACAGAATCATGATTTAACTAAGGTCTAACATAACTTTGTGAAAATATTGTATTCATAAATTGGCTGCAGTCAATTTTGACACGGTTTCATTAAAATAAAATATGCGACTCGCTGTAAGTAAGGTATTCCAGTTTTCTTTGTTTACTACAGAGACAATGACGCTAGCTGATCGCTGTAATACTTGCTTGATGCGTAGGTAGGTTTTGTAGCTTTATCCTATATATATTTTGGGTTCTAATCGTAAAAATATACGTTCAAAGCCATGCTAGATAAAAAGTTCATCGACGAATTATGAAATAATCCACCGATGTATATTTGTGCATAATATAACATTACTTAAGCGGGTAGTGTGCGAAGGATTTGTGAACACAAATGAAAAAACCCGGACTGATAAAATATTTACGTACCATATCGTACATAACTTTTGAACGGCATATCTAAGAAATCTCGATTGAATCGGTATTAAAAATGGCGCGCCATATTCAGTACATTCGTATGGGAGTTTCTATTTACGATCCCACAGACAGTTACACACGTTAGACTTGTAACAAACCTCTTTTTGCGTCCTTTGCTGAAAATAGATCCATATATACAACAGATTTTTAGCACATCTCTTACAAATCCCCAGCTAGGTGCAAAATAGCTGTTCGTTCGAGAATCGTAGATTGTAATTATTAAGGCATTTAGGATATTAAGTGAGATGGTCTGTTGTGTTGCAGAATTGTAATTATTTACTTAGGGCCACAAAGTAACACGTAGCTAATTTAACGACAACCCCTATGCACATTTCAATTTCTAATTTCAGGTCCGCGTTTGGGAAAGTGATCAAGACTTAAGTACAGCCAATGATACCCTCATCCCAGTCGAACATAAACTGGAAGCTTATGTTCACAACCTGACTCCAGGCAAGACTTACAACCTTCGAGTCCTGGCTTATTCCAACGGAGGTGATGGTAGAATGTCCTCACCACCCATAACCTTCCAAATGGGTGACTACCACAGTGATGCTTATGGTTACTATGTTAGAGACTCCGCAGATATCAACACTTTAACCATGGGCCTTCTCATTACTGCTTTATATGTGCATCTGCATCATTTTATATCGTGATGACTCATTTTTACCTTTTATTATAATTTTTCAGAATAAAATCGCTATTTTGGTATTTTAGCTTCTTTACTCATAATGATGATATATTTTTTCTGAAAATATGTGTTGGCTAATGCCTAGCAGGGCTACCTTTTTACATTCCTTATGAGTATTTATTAATCTTTTTTTGTATGTGATATGATTCCAGCCATTTTATATACTTTTCTCTTATCTTTTGTTATTTGCTTATATTAAAATTTCAAGAATTATTTGCATTTCATGATCTTAATTAAGTATTGTCATAGTTTGTGTATCTTGATATTATTTAAGTTAAGATTTATTATCTTAGTCAACCAATGGATCAATGTCATAGAAATCATTTCCAGACAATAAGAATTTGTTAAGAAAATTAATATTATACACTCGGCGTCACAAAAATCGCACCTTTCGAAAAAGCAACTTTAAAATACTTTTACTCAAACTTTGTCCATAGTAAGGGTATGATTGTAGGATATCATTGGAAAGGTTTTTTAATTGCCTATTAGAAATGACAAACATGTGTTTATGTTTTAAAGCTTTTAATAAAAAAATCTTAAAAAGGATAAAAGTTACAAAAACTAAATTTAAAAAAACATAAAAAAATCTCAAATCAGTCCTTAAAATCTAGTGTTTCCTTCCCTTGCTTTGATGACAGCTTCCATCCGATCCTTCATGGACCTCGCGAGGGTCACCACTCTCTCTTGGGGTATGTTCTCCCATTCTCCCTTCACGGCATCCTGAAGCTCTTGGAGAGTGGTGGGAGCAGGATCACGTGCTCGTACGTGTCCTTTTACATTGTCCCAGAGATGCTCGATCGGGTTTACGTCTGGGCTTCGTGCTGGCCACTGCATAACAGGAATCTCAACCTCTTCCAAGTAGTCCCGCACAGAAACTATGCATTAACATGAAACCATCGCCAACAAAACTGGCATACGGGACCACATGGTCTTGTAAGATTTCTGTTATGTACCGCCCAGCATTCAGCGACCCTTGCCCGCGACCACCGCCAGTCCGAGAGACGCATACAAGTTCCGTTTTCCCTTCAACGGATATGCCACCCCAGAACATACAGGAACCACCTCCGTATTCGACGGATTCCTCTTATACACGCTTGGGTAAAACGTTCCCCTCCTCTTTGGTATACCATTCTGCGTCTATCTTTGCAGAAAAGACATACTCGTGTCTCATCGGTAAAGAGAACGGCCCTCCACTGGTCAAGCGTCCAGTTGACATGCTCCTGAGCAAATTGTAACCGCTCTCTCCGATGTCGCACGGTCAATTTTGGGCCTCTAGCAGGTCTGTGAGCTCTTTATTCCTTTTCTTTCAATCTTCTTCCAATCGTAGAGACACTCACAGACGTTCTACGAGCTGACCGGAGCTCTTGTTGCACCTCAACAGCATTGCTGAAGCGGTGGCGCAACGACGTAGACACAATGAAATGGTCGTCTCTTTCCATCGTCTTTGGGTATAGCCACTAGTCTCACGGAACCGTTGGTATACTCGTCGTACTGCAAATCGGCTAAGGTTCAACTGTCGAGCAACGTCAACCTGTCGCAGTCCTGTTTGCAATAGAGCAACGATTTGAGCGGCTTCTTCAGGGGTTGTATCCATCTTCAAGGTACAGTTCTTTTGCGTATGTTGTTCCAGTGTGTTCACTCTAAAGTCTGAGTAGCGACTGACCCATTTCTTTTTTTTTTTTTTTTTTTTTGGTTCCCCTCCACGGGAAGGGCAGGAGGACATAAAAAATGCTCTGACGCATACTCCGCGCGCGCGATCGGAGTTATGTGGGACTCGTCCCGACGCCTACCAGAACCATACCCACTAAAAAAAACCCCCTGTCGGCTCGTGCATTTTTGCCACTCAGCCTTCATCTGAGCGACGGCCAATTGGAGAAAGAGGCCGCGCCAGCGGGGCCCTTAAGGGGTCACCCGCTGAGATTCACATAGCACGGAAGGTGCTCAAAAATGAAAAGTAAAAAATAAAAACATTAAAAATGAAAAATAAAAATTGCATTAATTCGGATTTACGTTAGAATTAGAATTTACGTTAGAATTAGGATTTGCGGCCTGAAGGGCCTCTAGAGCTAAAGTTAACTGCGTAGGTTCGCCCGTGTGCGCGTTTCTCGTCCTAGCGACTTTGAATTTCGAATCTAACACAGGAGCAGTATATGAGACTGAATCTCGGACAAGATGATTGGGATGGGATTCGGCGCGTTTGAAGAACGATTCTGAGAGTGTTTTGAGGTGCTGTTGCACTGTAGGTAGTTCAAGATCTCTGTGCAGGTCCGCGTTGCGCACATACCAAGGTGCGTCTGTGGCCCTGCGGCAGAAGAGATTTTGAACCACCTGCAGCTTATACAGGACGGAGGGATTGGCGTGGGCAAAGACTGGCGAAGCATATGACATGACGGGTCTAACGCAGACCTTATAAAGCGTACGTTTATTTCTAAAAGACATTTTACTTTTTCTACCTATCATACTATTTAAGCGGCTTAAGTAGAAACGCGCGAGTTTCGTTACTCTATCGACGTGTGGCTTGAAAGAAAGCGTCTGATCTAAGGTGACGCCTAAGTATTTGAGACTGCGCTTCCAGGGGATGGGAATACCTAACATTCGAATGTGGGGATCGTTGCGGCGATTACGACGTTTGTGGTCGAATAGAATGGCAGAACTCTTTTCTGGGTTGACATCGATACGCCATTTTTGAAACCAAACACCGAGGGCGTTTACGGCCTTTTGGAGTCTGGTGATGTTATACGGGATCCTTTGACCTTTAGTGTAAAGGGCGGTATCGTCTGCAAAGAGGGCGAGTTCGACGCCTTTCGGCGGGATGGGCATGTCATTAGTGTACACGGTGTACAGCAGAGGGGCGAGAACTGAGCCTTGCGGGACTCCAGCCTTTATGGGACGAGGCGCGGAGAGCGTGCCTTCATGTTTGAATCGAAACGTACGGTCTTTAAGAAACGACGCGATTAATCTGACTAGGCGAACCGGTAAGCCTATTTTATAGAGTTTAAAAACGAGACCGCTGTGCCAGACTTTGTCGAATGCCTTGGCTACGTCAAAGAGAACCGCGATTGATTTTTTACGATGCGGATAGAATCCTTCGAGAATGTACTCGACGATTCGATGGACTTGCTGAGGGCAGGAGTGCTTAGCGCGAAAGCCGAACTGGTGGGGAATAATGAGAGGGTCGCCATCCGTTGGAAACAGATGGTCCCGCATTCGAGAGAGTATGACTCTTTCGAGAAGTTTAGACATTGCCTTGAGGAGGCTGATGGGTCTGTGATTAGCCGGGATGTTCAGAGGTTTACCCGGCTTGGGAATGCCTATGACTGTCGCTTCTTTCCAGGCTTTTGGAAAGTAGCTATGGTCGAAGCAGGCATTGAAGATGATAGCTAACAAGGTAAGCACCTGCTGTGGCAGGTGCTTAAGTGCGTGGTTGGAAATTCCATCCGCACCCGGAGCCTTTTTGGACTTTTGCTTTCTAATGAGAAGCAAGATTTCATCATTAGAGACTGTGACGGGGTCGTCGGTGATAGGGAGAGATTCTCTGCGGAGAACTTCGTCCTCCACCGCCTGGATGTGGGAGGGATCCGCGGGTTGCGTGCTGGGCGAGCATTGTGCCGCTATGCTGTCGGCGAAGCATTCGGCTTTCTCTTCGACTTCGAAGGCAATGGTGCCGTCGGGACGAGTGAGAGGAGGAACGTGAGAGGCGGTGTCTACGCGTAAAGCTCGGGCCATTCGATAATACGCTTGGTGGGACGGGGAGATATTCTCCATGAGATCGCTAAACTGAGTGTCACGGAGTTCCGCGAGGCGAGACCTAACTTTGCGTTGAAGCTGATTCGCAGCTGTTCTATATGCGGGCGTGGGATATTTCTTGGCTCTCCGGAGAGCCGCGTTCTTAGCTTTAATGAGATTGCTAACGGCTAAGGGAAGCGCGGGTTTGCCTTGCTTAGCAATGATTACGTTGTCGCTGATGGCTGAGTTGATAGCATCAGTGAGATTATCGACTATCAAATCTATTTTAATCGGGCTGTCTAATTGGTCGGGCGAAATCGCGAGCGGAGAGTTCGGTGCCTCTAAGGCTGAAACTAACGTATTTTTAAAGCCTTTCCAGTTGGTAAAGGTCTTAGGAGATGTGACGTTATCGTTAGGCGCGCCTAGCACGAGGGAGACGGGGCGATGGTCGGAGCCTAGGTCATCGAGCGGTTCGATAGACCTTAGGTCAAGATTGATTCGCTTGATAATTGCAAAGTCGAGGATGTCAGGAGAGTAGGTCGGATTGTTGGGATAGTGAGTGGGAGTGATGGGGGATATGACGTCTAAGTCAAGGGAGTTAGTGATGTCGAGGAGAGCGATACCGCTGGTGTTGGTCGATAGGCACGTCCAGTCAGTATGTTTGGAGTTAAAGTCTCCGAACATAATGACTGAATGGCCGAGGGCGAGAATGGCCTCAAAGTCGCTGCGGATTGGTCTGGTACCACTAGGTATGTAGATTGAAGCTATGATGATGGTCGGATGACCAGTCATAGCCAATCTACACACAGTGGCCTCCATGTTGAGGAGAGGAGGGGTAGGGAGAGGACAGCAATGGAAGCCTCTTTTGTAATATATAGCGGTGCCGCCGTAACCGTCGGAGTTGGGCCTATCGTTGCGAGTAAACGCGTACTTTGGAATAGCGTATCCCCTGGAGCGGTTTGGAGTAAGCCATGTCTCCTGGAGGAGGAATAAGTCAGGTTCTTTGTTCTGAAGGAACAGTTTAATCTCGGGAAGGTTAGTGCTAAGGCTACGAGCGTTAAAAGATACTAGGGATAAGCCCTTGGGTTTAATACGACTGGACGCGGGATTCGCGGGTCTGGACATTAACATTTAATTTATTTACGAATTAATACAGAAATAAAAGAATTTACAACGAACTTAGGAGCGAGTGATGCTCGGCTAACGCGAATAAGCGCTCTTGAGGAGAGCGGGCGGCTCGCAGTTTGCGTGCGAGTACGGAAATTTCGTTAATGTCGACGTTTTGGATGACGTCGAACACGGTCTTCATGTCCTCAGCCAACGACGACTGAGGTGAAGATGACAAAGTGGGACGCGGCCCTACGGAAGCTACGGGAGCTGGGGTGGGTCGGGAAGGTGCAGGCGGGACGGCCGGACGCTGCCTCCAAGACAGAGCCTGAGTAGGCGTCGGCTGAACGGGCTTTGCTTCCGGGGGACCCCGGTTGCGCAGCGGCGGGAAGTTAGCGGAGGTGAGCGGTGGCGCCGGTTTAGGCGCGACCCTCTTGACGGTGGAGCGCGGAGCGTGCGGGCAACCCCTGTAGTTTGCTGTGTGGCCGGACTGGCCGCACAGCACACAGGCAGGGGGGGAAGTGGATTCAGGAGTGCGAGTGCACTCCTTTGTTATGTGTGGATCCAGGCACTTAACGCACCTGGGGGGAGCTGAGCAGTTAGCCGCTGCGTGGCCATAGAGCTGGCAGCGGTGGCACTGCCCAGGATGACCGCGGGGGTTGGGACGCTCGACGGAGATGTTCGAGAGTCCGCAGATTGTGCGAGCCTCTCTGAAAATCTCCTTCGAGTTGGGAGTATTTGCAAGGATTACTAATGCTAAAGGAAAACGCCTACCGCGGTTGGAGTGCATCTTGTGCACTGCTGTGACCGGGAAACCCTGAGACTTAAGGTCCTCGAGGATTTCTTCGTTCTCGAGCTCGAACGGGACGCCCCGTAGTACTGCGCGGATCTTACGCTCCTCCGGGAGGGCGTAGGTGTGATAAGCTATTTGTTTTAAAGAAAGTAACCGAGTGAACTCGCGGAAGTCGTTGACGGTCGCGACCTGGATTTTAATTGTGTCGCCTGCATTGGTTGCTTTTAGGTAATTAATTTTGTGCTCCTTGCACAAGTTCGAAACCGCGGTCCAGCGCGCTTTTTCACGTAGGAAGACGGGCGGAGGGAGCTGAGGTTTCGGCGGGACGGGAGCGCAGCGCGTCGCTGGCTTCGATGTGACCGACGGAGACGCGGTTACTACGAGCGATTCTAACGGCGCGGGGGCTGGTGTTGAAGACACCGGGGAGGGCTCGGGTATTGAAGATACCGAAGCTTTCTTAGAGCGCTTCTTGGAGCGCTTGGCGACGAGTTGAAAGGCGGGCTCAGAAGAGCCGGTTAAGGTGACGGCATCTGACGACGTGTCAGACGCGGGTTCGGCGTCGCTCCCGGGAGCGGTACGCTTACGACGCGACGCGTGAGAGGATGCGACCGATTCGCAGTCCATCTCGGACGAGGCGGGAGACGAGGAAGAGCTGTGGACCTGAGGGGTCTCGACGTTGGAGGCCTGAGGGGCCGGGGTTGAGGCCTGAGGGGCCGGGGTTGAGGCCTGAGGGGCCGGGGTTGAGGCCTGAGGGGCCGGGGTTGAGGCCTGAGGGGCCGGGGTTGAGGCCTGAGGGGCCGGGGACGCGATTGATGCCTGCAAGGCCTGCGTTATGATGTCATTCGGGATGTAGACGCCTACCGCAGCAAGTGCCTTGGTGAACGCGTTAATAACGCTTAGCGGATCCATAAGGGAGAGTTGGGACAGTAGTATTAATAGATATAAGTATAATAAAAGATGCCTAGTTCCTAAAAACCTAGCAAAATCCTAGCGGCAAACCTCCCTACCAGCGGTAGGGGGGCTGGGGAGAATAACTTAAAACTAACAGTAATACGCCGAAGGCCGCTACCTAGAAACCTAAAAAAGGGTACGCAGGTAAAGAGTTGACCGCGTTAGGGTCAACCTTTACCGACAGAAAGGACAGATACACACGAAGACACACAAATATTATAAAAATAAATATGAAAATAGGAGAAAACAATAAATAAAATAGAGAAGAGAATAAATAAAAATAAAAAGGACTGGTTCAGTACAAATTCGTTGTCACCGTTAAGTATCCTTTGCACTGAAACCAGACTACTTACGCTGGGCACAACACTGCACTCAGCACAAGCACAACACTACTTAGCACAGCACTTTGAAGACTAAGGGGCTTAGTCGCAAAGAAAAATCGCACTTCGAAAGCACTCAGACGGAGTAGAAAAACCTTGTAAACCGTAGCAAGGAACCAACACGCTAAACTGTGACGTCAGTAAACTGAGCGTCACGGAATAACGGGAAAGGACCGATCGACGGAGAACGGGGTCTTGCACGTCCGCACTGGGCGGCGGTCGGAGCGAGAATCGATCCATTTCTTACCTGGACATAACATTTTATACCCTTTTAAGGTAGCCCAACTAGCGCTCCTTAAGTGAGCATTTTTTCCAATATCTTATTGATTGGTCCCTGGTTAGAAATGGTAATTGATTTTTTAATGATACAGGTAATGAATGTAAAGGTATTGAAGTGCACTTTACAATGATATTTATTTTTCACGCGTGGTATTTATGGGCCAGATTCTAGGAGCAATTTACTGAAAAAAACATAAAGGTGCGATTTTTGTGACGCCGAGTGTAGTATTTGAATCTCACAATTTATATTTATAAGCTAAAATAATGTCTGTCCTTATTAGTGTTTGCACAATAATCCGAGCCATTTTATGTATAGTATAGAATAATTAGTGTAAGATTGAAATTTAATGATAGAAATGTTTTTTACTAAAAAGTTTCCATGTAGAGACAGAACTGATCAACCCAGGTATGAAATTGATTAATTAATTAATATTTAACACCTCATGCAATAACCGTAACAAAAACCATAATTGTCTTATTATCTTTGAACGTTTTTATGTAAAACTTATGGTTTGCCTACGAACATTTTGCACAAAACCTGTGGACAACGAATGGCATCACCAAAACTGTAGATTTCCTTATGAAGCTTTACAAAATTGGCCTTTTTAAAATTTGAAATTTTTTGTAACTTCTTTCTGTATTAACAAAAGTAATAACTTCAGCTAAACACACCACTTATGATAACAGTGGTTGAAATAATTAAATTATGTGTAAGTACTTATTTTGTATTGCCTAAGTACTGAAAGCAATAGTTATATTTATCTTTGCATTAGCATTGCACAAATAAAATCAATGAATTAAAAGAACTGACACATGAATATGGAACTATCGACTTTTATATTTTTCAATAAAATTGTTCTGTAAGTAAAACATACGTCGTTTCATTGCATTGTTTATCCGTAAATACGTAGGTAGGAGTCGAAGATAGTGCACTTATTATCATTTCTGATGAACACATTTTTTAATTTTTTGTGTTTATTAGTGATTAAACATTTCAGCCTCGCACACTAAGGTTCTGGCCACGGGACATCCGCCATAGAGAATATTTGCGCGGTACGAACGGCGAAGCGTCTAACCGCTAACGACTGAAATAAACGAATGGCGAATAGTGGTGTTGCAATAGTGATAGTCTATCGATAGTATCGTGATACTACATATTGCGGCCATGAAAATTAGTCTCAGTATCGATAGTCCTATCGAAATGATCATGCTTCATAATACTATCGATAGTATCGATTGATTAAAATTTGAAATATGTACTATTGTTTAAAGTCATAGTATCAGTATAGGAGCAGTCAATACAAGCGATAATATCCATATTTTGGGCAATGATAGTTCCGCACCAGCATCATCGAAAATTTTAAATATATATGAACTATAATAAAAATTATGAATTGGTGACCAATATACTGAGTCACCTTCTCCATCGAGAAAAAAGAAAAACAGAGACAGACTTTCTACACCTATGTTAAATACCTGACGTCCAAAAACCAAAAAAACATTAGAGAAAATTATGCATTCTAAGTAACAGACATTACTCTAGGTCTCAAAAATTAATTAGCGATTAATGCTGCGTTCCGTTTGCCGATTACAGCGCTCACAGTGCTAAAAGTGCTCAAAACCGTTCCGATTCTTTTGAGCGCGCTAAAAGTGTTATGAGTGATATTGCCTTCGATCAACAATACCAACTAGATATCGGGTCGGCGCAAAAAATACGTCTCGGTAAATAACAGCGCACTCGAGATGTGAGCTCTTATTTTGTTCAGTTCGATTGAAACACAGCCAATGTGAACACGACGCACAATGCCGCAATGTGTATTCAGAAGTTGCAAAAATAATGCTCGTAAGAGCAATTTAACGGCCGGAGTGTCTTACTTTCGGTAAGTACATGTAAAATAAGTTATATTTGAAGCTTTGAACTAACAAATAATATCAAATTTTGAACAAAATTACCGACTTTACACCACCGCTACAAATGTTTGGCCAGTGTTGGCCAATACACGTGCAAACTTTTGTGTAACAGAACAGTAGATGCATGGAGTAGGTTTGTATTTGTAATGATTTTTAATAATTTGATGCCAGAACTTTAAAATTGATTAATGCTACTTTTGTGTCTGTTTGTTGGACCCTCATTAGATACTTTCCTTTTTTATTTTAGCTTTCCTAGCAATCCGTTTACGTGTGCAGAATGGATCTTGATTGTCGCTAAAGAAAGAAGAGATGACTTTTATAAACCGGCTAAGAATTCGGTTATATGTTCGGATCACTTTGATAAATCGGATATATCCGGAAATACTAACCGACGTCGATTGCTTAAAACAGCAGTTCCTAAATTACAGGTACATTCATTATTAT
Source organism: Marasmarcha lunaedactyla (assembly GCA_923062675.1). Lineage (NCBI taxonomy): Eukaryota > Metazoa > Arthropoda > Insecta > Lepidoptera > Pterophoridae > Marasmarcha > Marasmarcha lunaedactyla. The sequence continues at coordinate 9,073,918 of OV281344.1, forward strand.
GAATACACAATTAAAATGTAACTTTTTATTTGTTTTTGTTTTGTAATTTACTTACATTTATTTGTGACACGAAAAATCATTGTTGTTGGAATTAATGTTTATTTATAAATAGTGTTTTCGAAAACACAAATTCAACCCCCGCCGAAGGACCCACAATTGGCAGCACCTAATACTAATATCTTAGTATCTGATATTGAAGTGCAGGTGAGTCATTTTTATTTACTATTTAGATATTTTCAATTAATTGTGTGAGGTAAATTGTAATTTTACTGAAATAATGCAAAATATACACGATGCTAATGAAGTTGGGTGATTGCTTCGAACCCCGCAGTCTACTGCTTATATACAACAACTTTTTCTATGGGACCAACCCTGAAATCTCGAAAAAGAAAACAGTTGTTGCTTACATTTTGGTGAGCGAGCTAGACGATTTTGTATGGAACAGCTGTTTTTTTTTCGCGATTTCAGGGTTGGTCTCATAGTAAATGTTGTTGTTTATCAGCAGTAGACTAAGGGGTTTGAAAGAATTACATGACTTCATTAACACCCTAATATTTACAGAATTTCATTTTAATTTATGCAAATCATTTCAATAAAAAATGGACTTAATATTTCTTGTTGCCTTACAATTTTGCTAAGTGATAATTTGTAGTCAAAATTTGTAATGAATTTCAGTAACGTATATTTGCGCCTTTGCTGATAATTTATTCAGGACATACATTATCAATTTTTTTTCAGCCTCTACCTTTGACTTCTGGATTAGACATCACACAAAAAGACAACTACAACCAAGACCAAGCAGAGCATAATTCTGTTATGACCTCTCCTGTTGCATCATTATCAGATTTAATATCAGTTTGTGAAACACCTAGAAAGAGGTTTCTGCGTAAACAGTTACTCACTGTTCGTAAAGTCATAGATAAAAAATCAAAAAAATTCAAACGTTGCAAAAAGTGAACAAGAGGCTTGTCAAAAAAAATTGTTCTTTAAAAAATGTAATTAATTTGTTGAAAAAAAAAGCAGACTGTAGACGAGACAGTCTTGATGGACTTATCAAAAAATATTGAAAGTGCAGACATATTTAATGGGATGTACATAAATAATAAAAAACAGCGTAAAAAACCGTTTTCAAAATATCCACCTGGAGCCAGAAAATTTGCCTTAACGCTCCATTTTTACTCCCCTGCTGCTTATAAGTACGTGCGTAAAATGTTCAACACATGCTTACCACACCCTTATACGTTGTACGAATGGTATCGGAGTGTCGATGCGGAACCCGGATTTTGTACCGAAACTTTGAACAGGTTAGAAGCAAAGGCAAAAGTTAGTCAGAAAAAAGTATTGTGCGCCCTTGTCGCCGATGAGATGGCAATAAGAAGACAAAAAATGTGGACGGGTAAGGGTTATGAGGGTCTGGTAGACATGGGTTTGGGAAGCGATGATAACAACCAAATGGCTACTCAGGCATACGTCTTTATGTTGGTTGCAATTAATGATGGTTGGAAATTACCACTGGCTTACTTTTTTATTGACACTATAAAAGCAGATATGAAAGTCAATTTGATTAAGATAGCACTAGAAAAATGTGAAAAAATAGGGGTCCAGATTCGTTCTGTAACATTTGATGGAAAGCAACATTGCAACTATGAAAAAGTTAGGGTGCGAGATAGATATAGCTGAAAATATTAAAACAAACTTTAGACATCCTTGTGCAGATTATGATATTGTTGTTTTTCTAGATGCTTGTCATATGGTAAAGTTAATGAGAAATACCTTTGAATCAAATAAAAATTTATACACAACTAATCAAAAACAGATTAAATGGCAATTGATTACTAAATTACACAATTTGCAAGAGGAAAACAGTTTACATTTAGCAAATAAATTATCTCATAGACACATATATTTTAAAAATCAAATAATGAAAGTCAGATTGGTCACACAGTTACTGAGCAGGAGTGTTTCAAAAGCATTAGAATTTTGTGACAAAACTTTGAAAATTGCTGAATTCAAAGATTCTGATAGTACTTCTGAATTCATAACTATTTTAAATAATCTATTTGATATCTTAAACACACGAAATTTGAAAGACTTTGGTTTTAAAAAACCCGTGAATAAAAGTAATTCTGTGCAAATATTGTCATTTTTGTCAAAAGCAAAAGATTATTTACTATCGTTGTCCATTAAAGTTCAATACAAAAAAGCTATTAAAATAGGAAATGAATCAAGAACAGTGTTCTCAAATAAATTAGTGCCGTTATTTAAGACTCAAAATAATAATGGTTTGCTGGGACTACTGACGTGCATCAGTAGCTTGACATATTTATATAACAGTTTAGTTGAAACTGACATTCTTTCATTTTTATTGACCTACAAATTCAGTCAGGACCATGTTGAGTTGTTTTTTGGCGCTATAAGAAGTCAAGGTGGGCATAATAATAACCCGAAAAGTCGACAATTCAAAGCAAGCTTTAAAAAACTTTTGTCTCATTTGGAACTGAGTTCAAAATTTACAGGCAATTGTCTTCCACTTAACAATCGACCAATCCTATCTGGAGCTCAATCCCTTGATAAAATTAATAACACTTCGATAGGATACCGTCTTGATGTAAGTAAAGAGAGAAACTTAAGTGAAATGGAGATTTTAAATAATAGATACGTACAGCAAAATTTTCAAAAATATCAAACAAATTGCAATAAACTTTCTTTAACATTGGACGAAAGTCCATCTTCTAGTGTTATGCCGCAAATAGTAGGATATATTTCGGGATTTGTTGTCAGTAAATTGGTAAAAAAGCTAAAGTGTGACCAGTGTATAAAGAACTTGTGTGCAACAGAAAAACAATTTTTTCACAAATTAATCGACTTAAGAGACATGGGAGGGTTATTTTATGCCTCTACCGATGTATTTAACATTTGTATAAAAACTGAAAGCGTGATCAGAAATTGTATTCGCATGAGCGGAGGTAAATCTTTACAAAAAAAGTATAATAGCAACTTTATATGTACAACAGTTTTGAAATTATACAGTATGGATACCACTTATGGGCAATAAATGAAACCTCATACTTGTTATCGCCTTTTCTAACAGTATACAAAAAATGAAAGAAATCGGTCCAGTAATTTGGTCAAAAACCAGAGTTTTAATTTTGAGCAACTTCGTAGAGACACACTTTGTAGATTTGCTGCACTAGGTCAATGAGTCAATGAACTTGAATTAACATTATTTAGGTACTTAGTTGGAGAAATGCGACGTTGCCCCGTAGTGCGTTATTTGTCGAGCGCGGGAATTTACCAGAGCGGGGCGCGTGCAGGGTGGACACACCTGCCGCCCTACCGTAAAAGGATGCTAAGTGCAAAATAATATTTTTGAGAAAAATGACAATAACCCGACAAACATGTTTTCTAAAGTTGTATGTAAGATAGCATGTTATAATCAGTTAGTTACCACTGTTTTGTAAAGGGAATAATAATCGGTTAATAAATAAGTTGAAAGAGAAAATGATTCGAGATTATGTTTATAATGTTTAGCTTTAATCACTCAGTACATAGTGTTTTTAAAATTATCATAACGGTACTTAAAAGCGTTCTTATTAAAAATGATTATGTTTAATTAGAGATAAAATAAATAAAGAAGTAGACAGTGAAATCTTATGAATTGTTTTTACGTGTTACGCCTAGACTGCACGAGTCGAATCGCTCCTGTTAAAATTTATGAATTCAATCATGAAAACAAAAAATAAACATTTATTATAATAGGTACATAGTCCATTCCTTAAAATAATTTGTTAATTGTTAATAACAATGATAATAAAAACTCTAATAACGCAAACATACTCTTATTTTAGTGCATTGATGATTATCATAGTTCCTTTTCTTAGGTACGTAATTGTAAATAAAGTATTGAATACTAACAATTGCACCAATTGCACTATTTATGACTTATGTCTTTTGCCAACTGGGAAGTTATGTTTCGTCACTCGCTCGCACTCGTCAGTTCACCGCTAGACTTCCGGGCCACTGCGCATGGGCTTATTGCAGAGATTTTGATACTCGGCTCGCGCTCGCGCATTGTACAGTAATTATTGTAAACTGTGGTTATTAGGTAGTTTAATTTATTCAGTATTTATTTGTTATGGTGAAATTGACACTAGGTACTTTACTTTTGTGTGTGTGTGTGTGTGTGTTTTAACGAAATGCCGCGATAACAGCATTTTTACAGTGCTGCAGAGTATACATACATGATTTTAATGTATAGAATAGTGCGCCATGATTGGGTTTATTTTCAGTTCAGTTAAATCGCGACGAAATAAAAAAGCGCAGTTAAAAAATGAAAGTGATTTTTTTTTCATTACGTCGCAAACCGTAAAACAACAATCAAAGATGGCGGCGCCGTGCTGCCTAATCGCGCCATGCGTGTGCATCGTTGCCACTCTTCTGCTGAGGCTAAGGTACTTTGTCAAAACAGAGTGTTATACTGATACTGCATTTATTTCGCTATTTATTTTGTTTGAAAATGAAAGTTTTTTAATTTGCGGTTTTTCGTGTAATATTCGACTGTATTATACTTCTGTGGACTATTATTACTTGTGGTTTCATTTTTTGTCCATGAGTGGTATCCACACTATATATTGACAAGAATGTGTTTGCCAGAGGAGATGAACACAATCACGAAATTACTTTACTCAAATCAGTAGTTGAAAAATTTATTGACGTAAGATTACATTATATATGTAAAAAAGAAACGGGTGATAACAAATCAAAACGACAATTGTACAACAAACTCAACTTATTTAAAGGCAATTAATTCAGTTACGCACTTAGAATAGAATAGAATGCCATCAAAAACATAACTTGTAAAAAAACCAAGTCTCGCAACTCAGTTCTTCTACCGTAAAAAGTTGTGAGATCCATGTCCATCCAAGTGGGTTAATTTATTCAGTCCCTACTTAAGGGTCATTCTGTCTTAAGATATTACGTAATTAGCTAAGTTAACAACATCTTATAGTGACCATATCAATATTAAAAATCTTTTATGTTTTTAATAAATAGAGTGACTTGGCAATCGCAATAAACAATCTAATTTAATATAATATGTATTACTTGTGAGATACATTGTGTTTTCATGCGATGGCCAAGTCAATCTATTTATTATTAATTTATTTATTTATATGACGACCTCTGTGGTCTAGTGGTTCGAGTGTCGGACTGCTGATCACAAGGTTGTGGGTTCGATTCCCACAAGACACAAATATTCATATTTGCGTTGGTCTGGGTGTTTCTATGTATTATATGTATGTATTTACAAAAAAAGTATATAAGTATTATATCCATTGTCTAGTACCCATAGGACAAGGTACAAGCTCTGCTTAGTGTGGGATTAGATGGTGCTGTGTAAAAAAATGTCCCAATGATATTTATTTATTATTTATATTTATTATTTAAAACATAAAAAATGTTTTTGATGGCACCTCATTTCTTTTTGTAGATAGATGGTTCATTCACTGCATAACTTTGTAATGCTATATATTTACATGGGATTACAAAGTTATTTATGCAGTTGGTGTATCTAGAAAACTGGACTGAAATTGCAAAATATTTTAGATTTTCCTTGATTTATACACTAAACACTACTTGTATTCTAAATTTGAAGCTTCTATGTGTACTAGAAGAGCCTTAGAGTTTTGATGATCGGTCAGTTAGTGAGTGAGTGACAAAATTAAGAAACTTTGACTAGTTATAATTCTTAAACCACTGGTTCAAATTGAATGAAATTTGAAATATACCGTGTTTATACAATGTCTGTTTGGTTACTTAAAATTCAGGCTTCTAGTTTCATCCACAACGAAGTTATAAGGGGGTTCGAAAATGGCCTGAACTGCTTCGAGAAAAGGATGGTACGGCCGTGGCGCTTTTCGCTCGACTTGGTGGGGGTACGGAATATATTTTATTGTACGGTGGCCAGCACATCAAGTTACCACAATCTGTCAAATTTCATCAATAGATTTTCAACTTTATGTTCAAAATATAAGGTTCAAGATTGATTGGGAAAATGTGACAGTTTTGGATAGGTTGACCTGCTGGCGACTGTACGACAAAATTGTAACGAGACTCGTACACAATATAACTAATAAGATTTTTTTCCATATATCATATTTAAGCACTTTTTCTATGGGACCAACCCTGAAATCGCGAAAAAAAAATCAGCATTTTGCCGGGCGGCCTAGAGAATTTTGTATGGAACAGCTTTTTTCCCCCGATTTGTTGTGATTTGATTTTTTGTGTCTGTAATAGGTTGTTCTGTAAACTAAATGAAAACACATAAAAAATCCGGACACAATTACATCATCCACATAAACAAAAAAATTTTCATAAATAAAAAAAAATGTTCAGAAAATGAAAGCTACTGGGCCAAACTATGTAACATTTTTATGGGACCAAATGGCAACTAGTCCGCATCAGCATCAAACTAAAAAAGAATCACATAAATCGGATTATACATTAAAAAAAATACCAATCGAATTGATAACCTCCTCCTTTTTGAAGTCGGTTAAGAATAACGCTAATAAAATAACAAGTATGTATACCAACTAAAATAGATTCCCAAAATATTAATTATTTTATCCAAACAAATCCTACAATTTTACGTTCATATTATAAATTATTTTAGTGTTTAACGAGACTCCATACCTCCTGTAGTAAAATTCGAAGAAGCAAACAGGAACGAAACAAAACGATGTAACTCGCAAGGCAAGAACCGAAAAAAGTACTTTATTAGTTGATGTTAAAGTTGATTTTACACTAAATGTTATTTAACTTATATCTTTTCATTTCTAAATGACAGGAGTAATTTATTGCTTCGCTCGTTTTATGTGACGAAAGGCCGTAAGTGTAAGATGATTGTTTGAAGGTTTGTGACGATATTGCTAAGTGCCATGGTTGTAATTAGGTTGCACCTAAAACTGTTTTAAAACTTTTGTCTCAGTTGTTAGTAACCAAATGTAGCTTCATAGGTATATATTCACGCGGACAGCATTTGGCTATGATTTTGTACGTAACCCGTTATCTAGTTGGTATTGTTGATCGAAGGATATTGCAATCGGAACGGCAAATATCGCGCCAACATTCTGATTGTTCGTCGCTCAAGTCTAAAGTTACAATTTCATTAAGATCTTTGACCCTGAATGAAGCAGGAGCCATTTTTTCATATTATTACAAAAGAAAATTAATAAGCAAGCTTTTAAAATCTTTAATCGACTAATAAAAACATCAACTAGTGTTCATTAAATTCTGCTATCTTGTTATTTTGTATGTATATAGGTTGAATAATAAAATAACCCTGTTTACGATAACCTACTGCTTCTACCAAAATATTTTATTTCACAAAACATCAGGATTCCAACGCAACAAGAGTTTTATGAAATTCATTCTGTGATTCAAGTCAAATAAAGGAAGCAAAATTCACAGGAATGCGGGAAGTGCTGATTCAATTAAAAATGGCTGTGAAAATATTATTTGGCTTAAATCATCACAGTAATTAACTTTGTAAAAATATTCGTTTGTGATATTGATTTAATTTGTTGCCAAACTTTAGTTTTAGTTGGTAAGTACTACTTTTATTAACGATAATGTGTAATTATGTGATCTTTGTAGATATTTGTTCTCCGGTTATGGTTGTTGATATTTATATATGAAGGTATTTTATGCAAACAACTAGAAAAAGATACGTCACCTGAAAACACCTTTAATCAATTTCCGTGAAAGTTACTAAAGTTAACTTGAGCGTTTAAAGTTACATATCTCAAGCTGCCTTCTTATCTGAATTCTTAGTTGATTGTTCTTAGAAACTTAATACAAGGGTCCCAAAATTTGTCAATTTTGGAACTTTTTTAAAGTTTTATCAAAGTTTAATTATTAGAAAGGGAAATTTAAGTTGAATATTCCAAAAAAGTGTATTTTAGACGCTCTTTTAGTGAAATATATTTCTGAGTATGTAAATTGTATCGCATTAGTTAAAAGAAATGTTTAAAGCCAAACAATGATAAGCTGTCGATATTGAAACCACTCGTAGTTAAGTGTATGTATTTAAACTATTATTAATTGTAATTTTTTTTTAATGTAATGCAAAGTACAAAACATATTATTTAGATATATTTTGTGAAGTATACGCCATCTTAAACTAGGTGTACTGTATTTATTACAGTAGGTCTCAAAATGTACAGTAACTTATTTTGTATAGGTAGTATAATGTTTTGTTCTATTAGGTTGGTTGGTGCAGTCGTGCAAATTTGCAGTAATTATTAAAGTACACATCGAAAAAGTGTGAGATCACTAGCTAAAGAAGGAATTTTTTTTTATTTTACTTTTGAAAAGAATGTTGCTTACGCAACATCTCTTTATAAAAAAGATACACTTTTTGAAATAAAAAAATTAATACTTTTTTTTTATTAACAAAACTTAAATTTAAGAGTTCTAATGCAATTTTGACTAACAAATAATTGAAAGAAAAAGAGAATTTATCTAAATATTACCAACATGTATTATGAAATTGTTTTTATTTAGTACAAGATAACTCCTCCCCTGGCTCGAACACATGCGGTAATCCTTCTGGGCATGCTGAGAATCAAGTTATCCAGCATTTCTTGCGGTAACCTGTCCGCAAGCACGAGCTGGCAGGCCAGTCTAACCTGGTAATGTCGTACATACAGAGCAGCGTTGATTCGTTGATGTGCGGGTGCATTATCGTCAACAGATACGAATCGAGGGCCATGGTTTATTCTTAATGACCTGACAATTCCATTAATAGCAATGGTGTGCTACAAAGCTGCAGTCATCCAGCCACGATACGGGATCAAAAAGATACCGATTCCCCAGCTTGTTGATCGGTTCCGGTGGCAGTTCTTTGTCTTTCAGCGTTCTGTTACGATAGCATCAACTCTACAGTCTCGTGCATGCAAACCCGCTTACGTTGCACTCTGTTTCTAGTAAATAGGATGCATGTGCGTTTATTTGATAGCTTTGTTTTTCGAATTAGATTTCTTTAGTAACTTATATCGAATATTGAGTAGTCTCTATCGCGTCGCCATCCTGACAACATGTTTTTCTGTATCCATCATAATTTTCAAAAGTCTTAATGTTATTAGTGAAAAAGTAAAATAGGCGTTCCCACGTCTCCTCCAGACACGAAGACGTCGGTTGTCCGGATGAGTGCTAATTCTGGACTCGGAATATTTACGTATTGAATCTTCGATCAACAATACCAACTAGATATCGGGTCGGCGCAAAAAATACGCCTCGGTAAATAACAGCGCACTCGAGATGTGAGCTCTTATTTTGTTCAGTTCGATTGAAACACAGCCAATGTGAACACGACGCACAATTCCGCAATGTGTATTCAGAAGTTGCAAAAATAATGCTCGTAAGAGCAATTTAACGGCCGGAGTGTCTTACTTTCGGTAAGTACATGTAAAATAAGTTATATTTGAAGCTTTGAACTAACAAATAATATCAAATTTTGAACAAAATTACCGACTTTACACCACCGCTACAAATGTTTGGCCAGTGTTGGCCAATACACGTGCAAACTTTTGTGTAACAGAACAGTAGATGCATGGAGTAGGTTTGTATTTGTAATGATTTTTAATAATTTGATGCCAGAACTTTAAAATTGATTAATGCTACTTTTGTGTCTGTTTGTTGGACCCTCATTAGATACTTTTCTTTTTTATTTTAGCTTTCCTAGCAATCCGTTTACGTGTGCAGAATGGATCTCGATTGTCGCTAAAGAAAGAAGAGATGACTTTTATAAACCGGCTAAGAATTCGGTTATATGTTCGGATCACTTTGATAAATCGGATATATCCGGAAATACTAACCGACGTCGATTGCTTAAAACAGCAGTTCCTAAATTACAGGTACATTCATTATTATGAATACACAATTAAAATGTAACTTTTTATTTGTTTTTGTTTTGTAATTTACTTACATTTATTTGTGACACGAAAAATCATTGTTGTTGGAATTAATGTTTATTTATAAATAGTGTTTTCGAAAACACAAATTCAACCCCCGCCGAAGGACCCACAATTGGCAGCACCTAATACTAATATCTTAGTATCTGATATTGAAGTGCAGGTGAGTCATTTTTATTTACTATTTAGATATTTTCAATTAATTGTGTGAGGTAAATTGTAATTTTACTGAAATAATGCAAAATATACACGATGCTAATGAAGTTGGGTAATTGCTTCGAACCCCGCAGTCTACTGCTTATATACAACAACTTTTTCTATGGGACCAACCCTGAAATCTCGAAAAAGAAAACAGTTGTTGTTACATTTTGGTGAGCGAGCTAGACGATTTTGTATGGAACAGCTGTTTTTTTTTCGCGATTTCAGGGTTGGTCTCATAGTAAATGTTGTTGTTTATCAGCAGTAGACTACGGGGTTTGAAAGAATTACACGACTTCATTAACACCCTAATATTTACAGAATTTCATTTTAATTTATGCAAATCATTTCAATAAAAAATGGACTTAATATTTCTTGTTGCCTTACAATTTTGCTAAGTGATAATTTGTAGTCAAAATTTGTAATGAATTTCAGTAACGTATATTTGCGCCTTTGCTGATAATTTATTCAGGACATACATTATCAATTTTTTTTCAGCCTCTACCTTCGACTTCTGGATTAGACATCACACAAAAAGACAACTACAACCAAGACCAAGCAGAGCATAATTCTGTTATGACCTCTCCTGTTGCATCATTATCAGATTTAATATCAGTTTGTGAAACACCTAGAAAGAGGTTTCTGCGTAAACAGTTACTCACTGTTCGTAAAGTCATAGATAAAAAATCAAAAAAATTCAAACGTTGCAAAAAGTGAACAAGAGGCTTGTCAAAAAAAATTGTTCTTTAAAAAATGTAATTAATTTGTTGAAAAAAAAGCAGACTGTAGACGAGACAGTCTTGATGGACTTATCAAAAAATATTGAAATTGCAGACATATTTAATGGGATGTACATAAATAATAAAAAACAGCGTAAAAAACCGTTTTCAAAATATCCACCTGGAGCCAGAAAATTTGCCTTAACGCTCCATTTTTACTCCCCTGCTGCTTATAAGTACGTGCGTAAAATGTTCAACACATGCTTACCACACCCTTATACGTTGTACGAATGGTATCGGAGTGTCGATGCGGAACCCGGATTTTGTACCGAAACTTTGAACAGGTTAGAAGCAAAGGCAAAAGTTAGTAAGAAAAAAGTATTGTGCGCCCTTGTCGCCGATGAGATGGCAATAAGAAGACAAAAAATGTGGACGGGTAAGGGTTATGAGGGTCTGGTAGACATGGGTTTGGGAAGCGATGATAACAACCAAATGGCTACTCAGGCATACGTCTTTATGTTGGTTGCAATTAATGATGGTTGGAAATTACCACTGGCTTACTTTTTTATTGACACTATAAAAGCAGATATGAAAGTCAATTTGATTAAGATAGCACTAGAAAAATGTGAAAAAATAGGGGTCCAGATTCGTTCTGTAACATTTGATGGAAAGCAACATTGCAACTATGAAAAAGTTAGGGTGCGAGATAGATATAGCTGAAAATATTAAAACAAACTTTAGACATCCTTGTGCAGATTATGATATTGTTGTTTTTCTAGATGCTTGTCATATGGTAAAGTTAATGAGAAATACCTTTGAATCAAATAAAAATTTATACACAACTAATCAAAAACAGATTAAATGGCAATTGATTACTAAATTACACAATTTGCAAGAGGAAAACAGTTTACATTTAGCAAATAAATTATCTCATAGACACATATATTTTAAAAATCAAATAATGAAAGTCAGATTGGTCACACAGTTACTGAGCAGGAGTGTTTCAAAAGCATTAGAATTTTGTGACAAAACTTTGAAAATTGCTGAATTCAAAGATTCTGATAGTACTTCTGAATTCATAACTATTTTAAATAATCTATTTGATATCTTAAACACACGAAATTTGAAAGACTTTGGTTTTAAAAAACCCGTGAATAAAAGTAATTCTGTGCAAATATTGTCATTTTTGTCAAAAGCAAAAGATTATTTACTATCGTTGTCCATTAAAGTTCAATACAAAAAAGCTATTAAAATAGGAAATGAATCAAGAACAGTGTTCTCAAATAAATTAGTGCCGTTATTTAAGACTCAAAATAATAATGGTTTGCTGGGACTACTGACGTGCATCAGTAGCTTGACATATTTATATAACAGTTTAGTTGAAACTGACATTCTTTCATTTTTATTGACCTACAAATTCAGTCAGGACCATGTTGAGTTGTTTTTTGGCGCTATAAGAAGTCAAGGTGGGCATAATAATAACCCGAAAAGTCGACAATTCAAAGCAAGCTTTAAAAAACTTTTGTCTCATTTGGAACTGAGTTCAAAATTTACAGGCAATTGTCTTCCACTTAACAATCGACCAATCCTATCTGGAGCTCAATCCCTTGATAAAATTAATAACACTTCGATAGGATACCGTCTTGATGTAAGTAAAGAGAGAAACTTAAGTGAAATGGAGATTTTAAATAATAGATACGTACAGCAAAATTTTCAAAAATATCAAACAAATTGCAATAAACTTTCTTTAACATTGGACGAAAGTCCATCTTCTAGTGTTATGCCGCAAATAGTAGGATATATTTCGGGATTTGTTGTCAGTAAATTGGTAAAAAAGCTAAAGTGTGACCAGTGTATAAAGAACTTGTGTGCAACAGAAAAACAATTTTTTCACAAATTAATCGACTTAAGAGACATGGGAGGGTTATTTTATGCCTCTACCGATGTATTTAACATTTGTATAAAAACTGAAAGCGTGATCAGAAATTGTATTCGCATGAGCGGAGGTAAATCTTTACAAAAAAAGTATAATAGCAACTTTATATGTACAACAGTTTTGAAATTATACAGTATGGATACCACTTATGGGCAATAAATGAAACCTCATACTTGTTATCGCCTTTTCTAACAGTATACAAAAAATGAAAGAAATCGGTCCAGTAATTTGGTCAAAAACCAGAGTTTTAATTTTGAGCAACTTCGTAGAGACACACTTTGTAGATTTGCTGCACTAGGTCAATGAGTCAATGAACTTGAATTAACATTATTTAGGTACTTAGTTGGAGAAATGCGACGTTGCCCCGTAGTGCGTTATTTGTCGAGCGCGGGAATTTACCAGAGCGGGGCGCGTGCAGGGTGGACACACCTGCCGCCCTACCGTAAAAGGATGCTAAGTGCAAAATAATATTTTTGAGAAAAATGACAATAACCCGACAAACATGTTTTCTAAAGTTGTATGTAAGATAGCATGTTATAATCAGTTAGTTACCACTGTTTTGTAAAGGGAATAATAATCGGTTAATAAATAAGTTGAAAGAGAAAATGATTCGAGATTATGTTTATAATGTTTAGCTTTAATCACTCAGTACATAGTGTTTTTAAAATTATCATAACGGTACTTAAAAGCGTTCTTATTAAAAATGATTATGTTTAATTAGAGATAAAATAAATAAAGAAGTAGACAGTGAAATCTTATGAATTGTTTTTACGTGTTACGCCTAGACTGCACGAGTCGAATCGCTCCTGTTAAAATTTATGAATTCAATCATGAAAACAAAAAATAAACATTTATTATAATAGGTACATAGTCCATTCCTTAAAATAATTTGTTAATTGTTAATAACAATGATAATAAAAACTCTAATAACGCAAACATACTCTTATTTTAGTGCATTGATGATTATCATAGTTCCTTTTCTTAGGTACGTAATTGTAAATAAAGTATTGAATACTAACAATTGCACCAATTGCACTATTTATGACTTATGTCTTTTGCCAACTGGGAAGTTATGTTTCGTCACTCGCTCGCACTCGTCAGTTCACCGCTAGACTTCCGGGCCACTGCGCATGGGCTTATTGCAGAGATTTTGATACTCGGCTCGCGCTCGCGCATTGTACAGTAATTATTGTAAACTGTGGTTATTAGGTAGTTTAATTTATTCAGTATTTATTTGTTATGGTGAAATTGACACTAGGTACTTTACTTTTGTGTGTGTGTGTGTGTGTGTTTTAACGAAATGCCGCGATAACAGCATTTTTACAGTGCTGCAGAGTATACATACATGATTTTAATGTATAGAATAGTGCGCCATGATTGGGTTTATTTTCAGTTCAGTTAAATCGCGACGAAATAAAAAAGCGCAGTTAAAAAATGAAAGTGATTTTTTTTTCATTACGTCGCAAACCGTAAAACAACAATCAAAGATGGCGGCGCCGTGCTGCCTAATCGCGCCATGCGTGTGCATCGTTGCCACTCTTCTGCTGAGGCTAAGGTACTTTGTCAAAACAGAGTGTTATACTGATACTGCATTTATTTCGCTATTTATTTTGTTTGAAAATGAAAGTTTTTTAATTTGCGGTTTTTCGTGTAATATTCGACTGTATTATACTTCTGTGGACTATTATTACTTGTGGTTTCATTTTTTGTCCATGAGTGGTATCCACACTATATATTGACAAGAATGTGTTTGCCAGAGGAGATGAACACAATCACGAAATTACTTTACTCAAATCAGTAGTTGAAAAATTTATTGACGTAAGATTACATTATATATGTAAAAAAGAAACGGGTGATAACAAATCAAAACGACAATTGTACAACAAACTCAACTTATTTAAAGGCAATTAATTCAGTTACGCACTTAGAATAGAATAGAATGCCATCAAAAACATAACTTGTAAAAAAACCAAGTCTCGCAACTCAGTTCTTCTACCGTAAAAAGTTGTGAGATCCATGTCCATCCAAGTGGGTTAATTTATTCAGTCCCTACTTAAGGGTCATTCTGTCTTAAGATATTACGTAATTAGCTAAGTTAACAACATCTTATAGTGACCATATCAATATTAAAAATCTTTTATGTTTTTAATAAATAGAGTGACTTGGCAATCGCAATAAACAATCTAATTTAATATAATATGTATTACTTGTGAGATACATTGTGTTTTCATGCGATGGCCAAGTCAATCTATTTATTATTAATTTATTTATTTATATGACGACCTCTGTGGTCTAGTGGTTCGAGTGTCGGACTGCTGATCACAAGGTTGTGGGTTCGATTCCCACAAGACACAAATATTCATATTTGCGTTGGTCTGGGTGTTTCTATGTATTATATGTATGTATTTACAAAAAAAGTATATAAGTATTATATCCATTGTCTAGTACCCATAGGACAAGGTACAAGCTCTGCTTAGTGTGGGATTAGATGGTGCTGTGTAAAAAAATGTCCCAATGATATTTATTTATTATTTATATTTATTATTTAAAACATAAAAAATGTTTTTGATGGCACCTCATTTCTTTTTGTAGATAGATGGTTCATTCACTGCATAACTTTGTAATGCTATATATTTACATGGGATTACAAAGTTATTTATGCAGTTGGTGTATCTAGAAAACTGGACTGAAATTGCAAAATATTTTAGATTTTCCTTGATTTATACACTAAACACTACTTGTATTCTAAATTTGAAGCTTCTATGTGTACTAGAAGAGCCTTAGAGTTTTGATGATCGGTCAGTTAGTGAGTGAGTGACAAAATTAAGAAACTTTGACTAGTTATAATTCTTAAACCACTGGTTCAAATTGAATGAAATTTGAAATATACCGTGTTTATACAATGTCTGTTTGGTTACTTAAAATTCAGGCTTCTAGTTTCATCCACAACGAAGTTATAAGGGGGTTCGAAAATGGCCTGAACTGCTTCGAGAAAAGGATGGTACGGCCGTGGCGCTTTTCGCTCGACTTGGTGGGGGTACGGAATATATTTTATTGTACGGTGGCCAGCACATCAAGTTACCACAATCTGTCAAATTTCATCAATAGATTTTCAACTTTATGTTCAAAATATAAGGTTCAAGATTGATTGGGAAAATGTGACAGTTTTGGATAGGTTGACCTGCTGGCGACTGTACGACAAAATTGTAACGAGACTCGTACACAATATAACTAATAAGATTTTTTTCCATATATCATATTTAAGCACTTTTTCTATGGGACCAACCCTGAAATCGCGAAAAAAAAATCAGCATTTTGCCGGGCGGCCTAGAGAATTTTGTATGGAACAGCTTTTTTCCCCCGATTTGTTGTGATTTGATTTTTTGTGTCTGTAATAGGTTGTTCTGTAAACTAAATGAAAACACATAAAAAATCCGGACACAATTACATCATCCACATAAACAAAAAAATTTTCATAAATAAAAAAAAATGTTCAGAAAATGAAAGCTACTGGGCCAAACTATGTAACATTTTTATGGGACCAAATGGCAACTAGTCCGCATCAGCATCAAACTAAAAAAGAATCACATAAATCGGATTATACATTAAAAAAAATACCAATCGAATTGATAACCTCCTCCTTTTTGAAGTCGGTTAAGAATAACGCTAATAAAATAACAAGTATGTATACCAACTAAAATAGATTCCCAAAATATTAATTATTTTATCCAAACAAATCCTACAATTTTACGTTCATATTATAAATTATTTTAGTGTTTAACGAGACTCCATACCTCCTGTAGTAAAATTCGAAGAAGCAAACAGGAACGAAACAAAACGATGTAACTCGCAAGGCAAGAACCGAAAAAAGTACTTTATTAGTTGATGTTAAAGTTGATTTTACACTAAATGTTATTTAACTTATATCTTTTCATTTCTAAATGACAGGAGTAATTTATTGCTTCGCTCGTTTTATGTGACGAAAGGCCGTAAGTGTAAGATGATTGTTTGAAGGTTTGTGACGATATTGCTAAGTGCCATGGTTGTAATTAGGTTGCA
The DNA here is from genome assembly GCA_923062675.1 of Marasmarcha lunaedactyla. NCBI lineage: Eukaryota > Metazoa > Arthropoda > Insecta > Lepidoptera > Pterophoridae > Marasmarcha > Marasmarcha lunaedactyla. The sequence goes on from OV281344.1 coordinate 9,090,801, forward strand.
CCTAAAACTGTTTTAAAACTTTTGTCTCAGTTGTTAGTAACCAAATGTAGCTTCATAGGTATATATTCACGCGGACAGCATTTGGCTATGATTTTGTACGTAACCCGTTATCTAGTTGGTATTGTTGATCGAAGTATTGAATATTATAACAAGATAGCAGAATTTAATGAACACTAGTTGATGTTTTTATTAGTCGATTAAAGATTTTAAAAGCTTGCTTATTAATTTTCTTTTGTAATAATATGAAAAAATGGCTCCTGCTTCATTCAGGGTCAAAGATCTTAATGAAATTGTAACTTTAGACTTGAGCGACGAACAATCAGAATGTTGGCGCGATATTTGCCGTTCCGATTGCAATATCACTCATAACACTTTTAGCGCGCTCAAAAGAATCGGAACGGTTTTGAGCACTTTTAGCACTGTGAGCGCTGTAATCGGCAAACGGAACGCAGCATTAATCGCTAATTAATTTTTGAGACCTAGAGTAATGTCTGTTACTTAGAATGCATAATTTTCTCTAATGTTTTTTTGGTTTTTGGACGTCAGGTATTTAACATAGGTGTAGAAAGTCTGTCTCTGTTTTTCTTTTTTCTCGATGGAGAAGGTGACTCAGTATATTGGTCACCAATTCATAATTTTTATTATAGTTCATATATATTTAAAATTTTCGATGATGCTGGTGCGGAACTATCATTGCCCAAAATATGGATATTATCGCTTGTATTGACTGCTCCTATACTGATACTATGACTTTAAACAATAGTACATATTTCAAATTTTAATCAATCGATACTATCGATAGTATTATGAAGCATGATCATTTCGATAGGACTATCGAACTACTGAGACTAATTTTCATGGCCGCAATATGTAGTATCACGATACTATCGATAGACTATCACTATTGCAACACCACTATTCGCCATTCGTTTATTTCAGTCGTTAGCGGTTAGACGCTTCGCCGTTCGTACCGCGCAAATATTCTCTATGGCGGATGTCCCGTGGCCAGAACCTTAGTGTGCGAGGCTGAAATTTTTAATCACTAATAAACACAAAAAATTAAAAAATGTGTTCATCAGAAATGATAATAAGTGCACTATCTTCGACTCCTACCTACGTATTTACGGATAAACAATGCAATGAAACGACGTATGTTTTACTTACAGAACAATTTTATTGAAAAATATAAAAGTCGATAGTTCCATATTCATGTGTCAGTTCTTTTAATTCATTGATTTTATTTGTGCAATGCTAATGCAAAGATAAATATAACTATTGCTTTCAGTACTTAGGCAATACAAAATAAGTACTTACACATAATTTAATTATTTCAACCACTGTTATCATAAGTGGTGTGTTTAGCTGAAGTTATTACTTTTGTTAATACAGAAAGAAGTTACAAAAAATTTCAAATTTTAAAAAGGCCAATTTTGTAAAGCTTCATAAGGAAATCTACAGTTTTGGTGATGCCATTCGTTGTCCACAGGTTTTCTGCAAAATGTTCGTAGGCAAACCATAAGTTTTACATAAAAACGTTCAAAGATAATAAGACAATTATGGTTTTTGTTACGGTTATTGCATGAGGTGTTAAATATTAATTAATTAATCAATTTCATACCTGGGTTGATCAGTTCTGTCTCTACATGGAAACTTTTTAGTAAAAAACATTTCTATCATTAAATTTCAATCTTACACTAATTATTCTATACTATACATAAAATGGCTCGGATTATTGTGCAAACACTAATAAGGACAGACATTATTTTAGCTTATAAATATAAATTGTGAGATTCAAATACTACACTCGGCGTCACAAAAATCGCACCTTTATGTTTTTTTCAGTAAATTGCTCCTAGAATCTGGCCCATAAATACCACGCGTGAAAAATAAATATCATTGTAAAGTGCACTTCAATACCTTTACATTCATTACCTGTATCATTAAAAAATCAATTACCATTTCTAACCAGGGACCAATCAATAAGATATTGGAAAAAATGCTCACTTAAGGAGCGCTAGTTGGGCTACCTTAAAAGGGTATAAAATGTTATGTCCAGGTAAGAAATGGGTCAGTCGCTACTCAGACTTTAGAGTGAACACACTGGAACAACATACGCAAAAGAACTGTACCTTGAAGATGGATACAACCCCTGAAGAAGCCGCTCAAATCGTTGCTCTATTGCAAACAGGACTGCGACAGGTTGACGTTGCTCGACAGTTGAACCTTAGCCGATTTGCAGTACGACGAGTATACCAACGGTTCCGTGAGACTAGTGGCTATACCCAAAGACGTGGATCCGGAAGAAAACGTTGTACATCAGAAAGAGACGACCATTTCATTGTGTCTACGTCGTTGCGCCACCGCTTCAGCAATGCTGTTGAGGTGCAACAAGAGCTCCGGTCAGCTCGTAGAACGTCTGTGAGTGTCTCTAAGATTAGAAGAAGATTGAAAGAAAAGGAATTAAGAGCTCACAGACCTGCTAGAGGCCCAAAATTGACCGTGCGACATCGGAGAGAGCGGTTACAATTTGCTCAGGAGCATGTCAACTGGACGCTTGACCAGTGGAGGGCCGTTCTCTTTACCGATGAGACACGAGTATGTCTTTTCTGCAAAGATAGACGCAGAATGGTATACCAAAGAGGAGGGGAACGTTTTATCCAAGCGTGTATAAGAGGAATCCGTCGAATACGGAGGTGGTTCCTGTATGTTCTGGGGTGGCATATCCGTTGAAGGGAAAACGGAACTTGTATGCGTCTCTCGGACTGGCGGTGGTCGCGGGCAAGGGTCGCTGAATGCTGGGCGGTACATAACAGAAATCTTACAAGACCATGTGGTCCCGTATGCCAGTTTTGTTGGCGATGGTTTCATGTTAATGCATAGTTTCTGTGCGGGACTACTTGGAAGAGGTTGAGATTCCTGTTATGCAGTGGCCAGCACGAAGCCCAGACGTAAACCCGATCGAGCATCTCTGGGACAATGTAAAGAGACACGTACGAGCACGTGATCCTGCTCCCACCACTCTCCAAGAGCTTCAGGATGCCGTGAAGGGAGAATGGGAGAACATACCCCAAGAGAGAGTGGTGACCCTCGCGAGGTCCATGAAGGATCGGATGGAAGCTGTCATCAAAGCAAGGGAAGGAAACACTAGATTTTAAGGACTGATTTGAGATTTTTTTATGTTTTTTTAAATTTAGTTTTTGTAACTTTTATCCTTTTTAAGATTTTTTTATTAAAAGCTTTAAAACATAAACACATGTTTGTAATTTCTAATAGGCAATTAAAAAACCTTTCCAATGATATCCTACAATCATACCCTTACTATGGACAAAGTTTGAGTAAAAGTATTTTAAAGTTGCTTTTTCGAAAGGTGCGATTTTTGTGACGCCGAGTGTATAATATTAATTTTCTTAACAAATTCTTATTGTCTGGAAATGATTTCTATGACATTGATCCATTAGTTGACTAAGATAATAAATCTTAACTTAAATAATATCAAGATACACAAACTATGACAATACTTAATTAAGATCATGAAATGCAAATAATTCTTGAAATTTTAATATAAGCAAATAACAAAAGATAAGAGAAAAGTATATAAAATGGCTGGAATCATATCACATACAAAAAAAGATTAATAAATACTCATAAGGAATGTAAAAAGGTAGCCCTGCTAGGCATTAGCCAACACATATTTTCAGAAAAAATATATCATCATTATGAGTAAAGAAGCTAAAATACCAAAATAGCGATTTTATTCTGAAAAATTATAATAAAAGGTAAAAATGAGTCATCACGATATAAAATGATGCAGATGCACATATAAAGCAGTAATGAGAAGGCCCATGGTTAAAGTGTTGATATCTGCGGAGTCTCTAACATAGTAACCATAAGCATCACTGTGGTAGTCACCCATTTGGAAGGTTATGGGTGGTGAGGACATTCTACCATCACCTCCGTTGGAATAAGCCAGGACTCGAAGGTTGTAAGTCTTGCCTGGAGTCAGGTTGTGAACATAAGCTTCCAGTTTATGTTCGACTGGGATGAGGGTATCATTGGCTGTACTTAAGTCTTGATCACTTTCCCAAACGCGGACCTGAAATTAGAAATTGAAATGTGCATAGGGGTTGTCGTTAAATTAGCTACGTGTTACTTTGTGGCCCTAAGTAAATAATTACAATTCTGCAACACAACAGACCATCTCACTTAATATCCTAAATGCCTTAATAATTACAATCTACGATTCTCGAACGAACAGCTATTTTGCACCTAGCTGGGGATTTGTAAGAGATGTGCTAAAAATCTGTTGTATATATGGATCTATTTTCAGCAAAGGACGCAAAAAGAGGTTTGTTACAAGTCTAACGTGTGTAACTGTCTGTGGCATCGTAAATAGAAACTCCCATACGAATGTACTGAATATGGCGCGCCATTTTTAATACCGATTCAATCGAGATTTCTTAGATATGCCGTTCAAAAGTTATGTACGATATGGTACGTAAATATTTTATCAGTCCGGGTTTTTTCATTTGTGTTCACAAATCCTTCGCACACTACCCGCTTAAGTAATGTTATATTATGCACAAATATACATCGGTGGATTATTTCATAATTCGTCGATGAACTTTTTATCTAGCATGGCTTTGAACGTATATTTTTACGATTAGAACCCAAAATATATATAGGATAAAGCTACAAAACCTACCTACGCATCAAGCAAGTATTACAGCGATCAGCTAGCGTCATTGTCTCTGTAGTAAACAAAGAAAACTGGAATACCTTACTTACAGCGAGTCGCATATTTTATTTTAATGAAACCGTGTCAAAATTGACTGCAGCCAATTTATGAATACAATATTTTCACAAAGTTATGTTAGACCTTAGTTAAATCATGATTCTGTACTGAAGGAAATACGTGTTTTGGATTCAATTATAAAAATATTTTAACAGATCCATACCAAATTGTTGTCCATATTTTATATAGGGCTGATTGCTCAATGATCAGATAATTTTTGCCAGTAGAAAAATTATGAGATTTTGATAAAATTCAATGAAAAGTCTTGTCAGGTGTCAAACTTAACCTCAAAATGAAAGTTATCTGAGTAATGAACAATCAAGTACCTTTAGTCTTTTATTTATTTATCGACTCATATAAATGCAAACAATTGTACTATCGGATGTTTATCGCTCGTCTTGTTGTCGTTTAAATAGAATTCGTTAAAAGAAGGAACAGATTCATTGAAAAGGGATCGACTAAATTCTAAGACCGAAGATGTCGAAAGCGAAAGCTAGTTATGATAACAAAATGTTACTTAGCCTGCTTTGTTCTAAAACAAAAAAAAGTATAACAAAGTACAACTCACCTTACATCCCAATAGCGGTTCCTCTTCCGCTGTGGGCTGTACGTATCTCCACACGACCCTCACCGTGCTCGGGTTGACAGCCCACACGTTCACGGAAGCCAGGGGCTTCTGCGGCGCCATGCGGAACGTGCGCTCTAAGTACCGCTCACTTTCGGGCCCTTCGCCGGCAGAGTTGAAGGCCATTACCTGGTGGAAGATTTGTTGTCGAGTATTGAGAATTGTAATGTTGCAAATTATGGAATCTGTATGACGTAATTCATGGATTGTTTCATAACATACTAAGAGTATGAAATAACGGTGAACCAAAGCAAGAAAAGCTTCTGACAGAAGAGGGATAACTGTAAATAAAGATGAAGAAACATACATTTGGTGGCATCACATTGGCTCCACCATGATTAGAACCTGGCCCCCTTGGTGTATGACCACTTGCAATTACTCCACTTGCTGCAATTATTCGATTGAAAACACCTTTTAATATTCATAACCTTATCATTGCTACAACAAGACAGTTTATTAATAGGATCATAAAGCACAGGACACGTAATTTTAAATTACCTTGACAAAGTAATAGGGTCTGGCTGAAGCCCCACAATAAGAGCCCAATTGCGAGTCGTTCTCGACAGGAAATAGATACACTCCTCTTCCTTATTGACTTGTTTCCAGTGCTTGAGACGGTGACCGATCAGCTTGCCGCGGAGTCTGTCACGGGATTGGTCTATCGGGTTCCAAGTTACGTTCAGAGATGTAGAATTGTAGGAACGAGAGTAAACTTGCTGCGGTGCTACTTGCGGCATATATCGTCACCGGCTCACTCTCCGGACCTGCGCCGATGTCATTAAATGCTTGAACCTTCACATCGTATGGTGTGAAAAAGTAATCCGGTGAAACATGCACCACATAACGACCTATATTGTTAAACTCTTTCAGCAATAATGACTGATATTCCACTTCAGTTCCATTTCGGCGCCAAAATATTTTGTAATGAATTCCAGGTCCATTTTGAAGGGATTTTGGCAATGGTGTCCAAGTTATTGTTAGATCTCCAGTCTTGCCACCACCTCCACCCACATTTGAAGGTGCTTGATAAGGCTAATCTGCCATAGTTGAGAATTGTGGACTTGGTGATGATGGTTTCCCAGGACCCAGGACATTAACAGCTTGAATGCGGAATTCGTAAACAGCCCATGGTAAAAGTGTAGTGGCAAGAGTTGCTCTTTTTCTTCCATTATTTCTGTCCACCTCCAACACTTCAGTGACATGATCATTTAAAACCCCCCATGTTGAATTCCAATTGGTACGTCCAGTTACAATGTAACTAGTGATAGGGTGACCATTTGGATTACTGTCTGTCCATTCAAAAGTAACAGAGGATTTTTCAATATTAAGTACTTGCAATCCTGCGGGGGGACCTGGTGGACCTTCAATCCGTAGTTGAGAATGTGACGAAATTCTACCAATTGCAGATTTGACTATGCATTCATAGTCCCCAACATCAGACAAACTTACATTATAAATCGTCAATTCCCCATTGTAAATCTGAATTCTTTTGTCAGCAAAAGGATCTGCTGCATCTTTCATTTTTATACCATTGTGGTTCCAGATATATGCAGTATCTAACATTGGATCAATTTCTGCATTACAATGTAGAAAAACTACATCACCCACTTGCATGGTAATTCTAGGGACCAATTTAGTCAGAAATCTTGGTGCTCTTAATATAATTAGTCGTCCTTTGCTTTCATCAGTTCCATATTGATTTTTTGCAATACATGTGTAAACACCTTCATCATCTCTAGATAGCTGCCTTATAATTAGATGTCCATTTTCAGTTATAAATCTCTTACCACCAGCGCCTATGACCACCCCATCCTTTTTCCAAGTGAATGTAGGTTTAGGGGCAGCTTCCGGGGTGCATTTCAGTGTTGCATTACCTCCTTCAGCACCATATGTCTCAGATTCTAATGGGTGTTTTTTAAATGAAGGCTTCAGTGACAGAACCCTCAGTTGGCCTGTTGGATATTTTGCTGCCAGTTGATTTTTAGCTTCACATTGGTACATCCCAGGATCCCTTGTTGGGTCTAAATACTTTATTATCAAAACATTATCCTGTATCAAATAACGATCTCTATCTTCTGGTTCTAAGGTATCCATTCTCAACATTTTCCCATTTTTCCACCATGTATAATTTACAACAGGAATGCCAAATGCTTCACAATTCCAATGCAACTCTCCTTTGTTGTCCATATGTTTATCAGTTAAAGGAATTGTGAAATTGGGTTCAGCTTGTACTTTTAAAAATACATTATTTGAAATTCGAGCTCTGTCATTCTTTACATCGCAAATATATTCTCCTTCATCTTCAACACCAACATTTGGGTTTGTAAGAACTCTGTCATAGCTGCTTAAGTAGGCTTTTCTGGGTAGACTGCCAAACTTTCTTGTCCAATTATAATTTGGCACTGGATAACCAAATGATATACATTCAAATCTCACTTCTTGGCCAACTACAGGAGCTTCTGGGAAATATTTTGGAAAATTATATGGAAACTTCAATTGCTGGTAATCAGAGTGTGGAAACACAGACAATGTAAAGAATGGTCCATTTCTCCCAGCATCTGAGACTCTACTCATGACATTGCAGCTGTAATTACCTCTATCTATTGTTTCTGAAGCAGAAAAATACAAGCCACCATCATAGGAAACAAACACACGCCTATCTTCTTCTACCAAATTTGGAAAGTAATTTCTTGCCCAGAGAAAATTCACTGCAGGGTAATAAGATGGAGGATCACAATAAATTACTTTACCCCAGTACTGTTTACCATTCTCTAGTGGCCGCTTTTGATTGAACTCCCTTATAAAACTAAAAGATAAGCGAATTGATTCAGATCTTACAGTACCAAACTTGTTAGTAGCAGTGCAGTGATATTTGGCATTATCTTTGTTTGGATCAGGGTCGTATATTATTAATGTTCCACCACTTAATATAAATCTTGTATCTGATAAAGGATCAATTTCTGTGTAAACAGAGTTTTCAATTTGGAAGTCTTCACGGAACCACTTGTATTCAGGGGCAGGATATCCACCTGCTATACAAGTTAGTTGAACAAAGTGATTTCTTAATGGATCATACACAGTATTTACAGGTTCCTTAATAAAGTAAGGTCCTCTAGGAATTCTTTCAGGGTCATAAGTTTCCAATCCATATGTGAATGATCTTGTTTCTTCAATCAAATAGTGAAGTCTCTGTATACTACTTTCACAAATAAAATGATAGTACTGGGTCCCTTCTACAGGTACAAGACCCCATTTTCCATCTTGCTGAGAGAATCTATAGATCAAATAATCTTTAGGTAGTAAATTATAACTGGAATAAGTCAATTGACGATCTTCAAAAAATGCATTTTCTAAGCCGCTAAGCTGTGAACCATCTGCATCATTTACCCAATATCCTGGAGTTTGTTGATGGGCACCAACATACTAGGAACCTTTTTGGGGGTCAAGTCTCATAAGACTAGTAACAATAAATCCATGTTCGTCTGCAGAGTTAATTGATACCAAATCTGCTTCATATGCTTGACATATTTTTCGAGCTTCGTTTCGTGGCCGGTCAGGTGACTTCGTAAAATGATAACAGGATTCCTTAAATCTAATCCAATTTAATGGGCACTGTTATCGTTCTTCATGGTCTAAGTTAGCATAATATGAAGCACTACTTTGACTATCGACGTCATTGTCTCGGTCATTGTAAGGATCGGATTGAAAACCTTCTTGATAGAATGAGCTCTGGGGTGACTCTTGACGAAAGTCACTATTTACTGGAAAACTTCCATAAGGTACTTGCACATTAGGGCGATTCAGCGTGTTATTCTGGTTACTGTTTTGCAGGCTGGGATTATAATTATTTAAATTGTTCCACCCCTGGCTGTAAACACAACTCGTCAGAGCGAGTAACAACAAAGTGTTTTTCATGGTAAACACTATTTTCACATGCTCGATTATGTCAAAATACTTGTATTGCGGATTTCGAAACTTTTATATAGCTGTATACTACGTATTTATCACAGAAAACCCTTAAAAATACTGTTATAAAGTTTCAATCAAGACAACATTTCACAGTACGCGGTCGTTTGTTAGTGTGGGATATCGTTGAACAGAGCTCTCGAGACGACCAGCCTGCACCGCCGGGGGTCACCACTGTTAGGTCTGTCTGTTAGTTGGAGATAATTAAAACTCAATTATTCCCTGAATATTTGCGTTTTAATTATCTCCAACTAACAGACCTAACATTAGAAAACGGAGTAATCGCCTCACCCAGCCCCGCCCCAAAGAATGAATGAAATAACAGATACAGAAATGACATTTGCTGCGTTCCGTTTGCCGATTACAGCGCTCACAGCGCTAAAAGTGCTCAAAACCGTTCCGATTCGTTTGAGCGCGCTAAAAGGTGTTATTAATGCTATTGCAATCGGAACGGTACATATCGAGCTAACATTCTGATTGTTCGTCGCTTCAGTCAAAAGTTACAATTACATTAAAATTTTTGACCCTGAATGAAGCAGGAGCCATTTTTTTTATATTATTACAAAAGAAAATTAATAAGCAAGCTTTTAAAATCTTTAATCGACTAATAAAAACATCAACAAAGTAACGTCATGTGTCAGTTTTGATAGGCCGCTCACAGCGACCATGCTCCGTAGCTAGGGCACTGTGAGCGGGAAGATAGCGGCGTTTATGACGTCATTGATGACGTACCGATATCGCTGCGAACGCGCTCACGGGCAATCGGAACGGGTATATGAGCGCTGTGACGCTGTAATCGGCAAACGGAACGCAGCAATTCAGTCGGTTGCATTTTATTTCAATTTAATTCAATTTTTCGTTTCATGCCAATTATCATCATAGACACGTACTGCGCGAGGCTAATAATTTTGTAGCGATCTGCCAAGTAGAACTTTCAGTATCTCGAGCATTAAATTACCTTTAACAATACAAAATCAGAGGTGTGAGATAAGGTTTTACAGATCTTTGACAACACAGAAGAGAGCATAATTACAATAACACGCACATATTTATAGTTTGGTATTAAACAAATGTAGGTACATATCTTCCAATCACCTTAACGATAAGAGAATTTGAGAGAAAAGCATGGTTTTGATATTTGTACGTTTAGAGAACTGGACTGGTCATGAGAGAGAGAGGGCAATTAAAGAGGAGATGATCAGTGGTTCCATCCTCCAAACCACAATCACAGTTTGAATTTCTTCTTATGCGCAGCTTCTGCAGAAGTACCGGAGTACAACAATGTTGCAGATGACAGATGTTGTTTTCTGGTCCATATATTTTAACATCCCAAAATTTACATGGGATGGTTGACTGGATATCTCCATAGTATTTGCCTGTTATTAATCTTGAATTGAACCATGTAGGGACCTTTGCCATTCTTAAGCATATATGCGCCAGAAGCTTCAAATCCAGTCAAAACACATAAAGTGATCCGGCGTACCAATATTGATAGATGCTCCAGCAAAACCATCCACTGTACAGTTTCCTGCAATACCAGAATGCCCAGGTATCCCTTCAAGAGTAATGTTTAGGGATTTAAGGCAGCAGGAGAACAGTATGTATTTCTAATTTATAAAATAACTGGGAATTTCAAGCCTAATTTGTAGGGGTTACCCTTTGTGGCCTGTAAGGAGCCAAGGCCATCTATCAAAATTAGGTTAGGTTAAACAAATCATTGTCCGAAACATATTTTATGGTCTCTAGGATGGCTATGGCTTCACCAGTAAATACCGTGGTTTGCGGTGGGCATTTATAGAACAGCAAGACGGAGTGCCTAGGGATCCATACTGCCACCCCAAAACACTCCGAGGGGTAAATTTTTGAGGCATCTGTGAAGATTTAAGTCTTATCCCGCCATTTTCACTGATGATCCTTATAAATTCAATATTAGCATTGGGCATGTTTTTTAGCTAAACCTAGGTTCATTATGACATTGAGGTGATATATAATAATAACCGTTTGTGACTATACAACAGTCTCTGAATGTAGGGGTGGGATGCCCAACAAATTCCAGGGAGTGCGCGCATTAAATTTATCACCAAAATATCACCTTATTTCATACTTGAATGGGAACTCCTGGAAGAGACATAGCTATGGGGGGTCGACTCTTCCTCGTAAAGATAAGATCTTTGCTCTTACAGGGAGAGAGGGAGAGGAAGAGGATTTCAGCCCGTTGCCTAGGGAGTAAAGGGCAGTGTTGAGGCGATCCGAAGCAATCTCTACTTCAGGTAGAGTACGATATCATCTGCATATTGCAGGATTTTACAAAAGGAAATCAGATGTGTCCAAATCAGAAGTGTAGATGATGTATAGCAGTGGGCTTAAGACAGAACCTTGAGGAAGGCCCTGTTTTATTTTAATTTTATATAGCATGTATGGACTGTCACTTTGGGGTTTACGAAAAATTATGATATTTTATTTAATAATAATTTGTAACATTGAGTAATCTAACTTCTGTATTAGTGACATTTGTAGGAAAGTTGTACAATTTTTATTTTTGGTAGTTTATCGACACCTGTTAAATATTGAAAAATATAGATAGAGGTTTCATCTCTCCAAAACCAGTCCGGTACCAGTGGCTGATTTTTTTTTTGTTCCCCTCCACGGAGAGGGCAGGAGGATCTTCTAATAAATGCTCTCACGCATACCTCGCCACTCCTCTGGGACTCGGCACTCCGAGCCTACCAGAGCCTCTACCACTATAAAACCCCCTGGATGACTCGTGCAATTTTTTTGCCACACAGCCTTCATCTGAGCGATTTGATTTTGACCAATTGGAGAAAGAGGCCACGCTAGCGGGGCCCAGAAGGGGTCACCCGCTGGGAATTACATAGCACTGGAGGTGCTCAGAGCACTGAAGATGAATACATTGTGACATACGGTAAAGACGTGTAGGTAGTTTAGTTTTAAAATAATACACGGCACAACCGGTCAACAAAAAGAATTTTTGTTTATTTACAATAAATTAGTTAGGGTCGCAGGGTCGAATCCCGACTATTATTCGTTTCCACAGTCCTGTACTTCCCTGAGGCGGCCGAGGATGGAAGGTGGCTCGTGGCAGCGGTCAGCAGCAGGACTCGGGTTGTATGTTGAACGAAGACAGGGGTGCATCAACTTCGTCGTAGCTCCAACTTGAATCCAGCTTAGTTCCAACTTAGTTCCCTGGAATGACGTTCAACTTAATTAGACAAAAAAAACTTAAGTTAGATCCGCCGATTGCGATCGCAAACACTCCTAAGCCATGCCTAAGCAAGGAAGACGGGTAGGTAAAGAAAGTAGATGGTGAGATGGCTGATTAGATCGCAATTAGAACGGATAACAAAAACTTTTAAAATAAACAATTTATGAGTTACACAAAAACAAGGAACGGACTAAGCATTTACTTATTTTCAATTTAAAAAAATCTATGTTATAAAAAGCTTTAGTTAAAGTAAAAGATGATAAAGAATCTATTTTATTTAATTTAGGTAGGTACTCTTGAAACAAAAAGAAAAAGAAACATAACCCTCCTTTGCGTTGCACAGTCGGGTAGCAATACTAGGTCGGCAAATAACTTGCAATTTAAATAAAGCGCAAAAGCGAAGCAAGAAGCTAATATAAGTACCTAGGTAGGTAGGTACACAAAATAGAAACTAGTTTCATACACAACACAACATTATTAATACTTATAACTATGGTTCACTACTTAAAATAAATAACGGTTTCAAAATATAATTTCCTTTGTTCGGTAGGCGAACAAATTGTCGCAAATACAATACGTATACTTTTTCTTTAAAATCAAAAAATATGCTCCGCACAAAAAATGTCGTACGACAGCAAATTATAAATTTTCAAAATCTCACTTTTATTCTAAATTCTGAAGTCTAGTTTCATCTAGATTTTAGTAAAACTGTACGTGCTCATTGTCCAACGCTCGGACGAGGTCGGCGTCACGTAGGCACAGCTAATGTTCTCACAAAACCGACGCTCACGCCTTTTAGGCTCGGCCCACAAAATTCCTAAAAAGTTAGTTGAGTAATTATAATTATATTAAGTATAATTATATGATTGTTTAGATGAATTGGTATTTCTTTACTAAAATACTAATTAATTATTAGAAAAGGAACGCGTAACGTTACAAACGGCACGTATTTATCCGCACACGAGTATAAGGTATCGCAGAATTTGACAACCGCTTCAACAACGGTACCACCATAAAGGAGGGCCGACCAGTCCTGAGAGTTTAAACAGTGATTAATACCTTCGTAATCAGTTTTGTGAAAGTTTTGATTCACGAAGTGGCTGAACATTTAGGTCGTTTATGTGAATTTTAAAAGATGGATGAGCGCGGTCTGCCTTAATAAGAGGCGTAAGATAGCGGCATATTAGGAGTGGGAGGTTTGAGAAAGATAGATCTAAAGTATTGTCTCCATAGTTATTTAAGAAGTTATACTGTTTTAAATTGATAAATTCAAACTCTTCCACTAAATTCACCCCAACCGCCTGCATTTCCACAGAACCTTTTTTTATAAATAGCGGTTGCTCTTTTTTCCAGGAGATACAATTTAAATTAAAATCACCAATTATAAAACCCTTTCAAGTCGTAGAATATAATATCACAGGCTCGCACACGCACTTAACGGACAGACTGCCAACACGTCTACTCTCGCCAGTGGCTCTCGTATAACTAACGTGGTGCGCTCGAGACAGTGGTTGTCTGTGTGAGTGAATGAGTGAATGATCTAATGAACGCATACACTACATCCCTTCCTTATCACAATTTTTATTTATTTAACTAATGATAAATGCATGTAACAAATTCAAAGAAATACTAATTCTTTAACAAATTTTTATTTACATATAATTTCCTTTATTATTTTTTCACACACTAATTAAACAATCAGCAAACTGAATCAGCAAATAAACGACACTAAATCACGCCTTATTGCTCTTCTGGACCTCCTTCAACTTCTCCATTTTCTTTTTCCGGTACTACAGTCTTCCATTCCCCTTCTACCTTTTTTAAGTGAACGATATTTCTTCGATAGGATTGTCCCGTTTCATCGTTTCTTACAATACAATCTCCTGCATTGGTACTTTCCACAGTATGCTGGGTCGAGTTGAAATTCGGTGCCAATTTATTAGTTTTGTCCATATTTTTCACATAAACTTTTTCACCCTCGTTTATTTCCGACTCAACAGCTCTTCGCTTTCTGTCTCCATACTCTTTTCCTAGCTCTTTCTTGAACCTGTCTCTATCTCTCACATCCAAATCATTCATTTTCTCACTTGCATTCTCTAATGCGGGAATTTTGTCCCTGTTTTGTCTTTGGAAAAACAGTTCTGATGGTGTTCGACCAGTTACTGAGTGAGGTGTACTATTGTACATCATTAAGTACTCGTATAGGCATTCTCTCATATCTTTCTGTTCTATTCGACCGATTCGCAATCTCTTTAAAATATCCCTATTCTGCCCTTCGACCTCCCCGTTCATTTGAGGCCAATATGGGACTGTATTGTAAAGACGAATATTGCTTTCTCTGCAATATCCACGAAATTCTTCACTTACAAACTGTTTCCCGTTATCGGCCGTTATAGAAACGGGGTAACCAAGTCTGCTAAAGATTTCTTTTAGTATCTTTATTATCTGAGAGCTTGAGATTGATTTGGTCACTTTCACTTCTTTGTATCTGCTATAATAGTCAATGACAACCAGTAGGTATTCATTACTTGGAAGGGGTCCTAAAAGATCCATCGCCACATCTATCCATGGCCCCAAAGGCAGTTCTCGCCTCTTCATAGGAACTGGCGGATTAGGTAAAGCTACCAACATACATCCTTTGCACGATTTTACAAAATTTTCTGCATCTTTGTCGATGCGCGGCCACCAGACCTTCGACCTTAAACGGCCCTTCATTGCTACAATGCCCGGATGGCCTTCATGCGCAGCATCTAAAACACTTCTACGAAGACGGTATGGTATTATAATTTTATTTCCCCGTAATAAAATATTCTCAAAGAAACACAACTCATTCTCAAATATTTTATAACTTCTCACGGAGTCGTCCCAGTTATTCTGATAGAGTCCTTTCCTAACACCGCAAATTTCCTTATCAGTCTCAGATGCACTAATAATGTCTCTCATTGGTATTGCCTGTGGTCGCGCAAAACTAACCACCTGACACACATGTGTGTCTTCGTCACCCGAAGAATCATTTGTCAATTTGCACAGTCGTGACAAAGGATCGGCGATGTTCTTTTTTCCTGGCTTGTACATTATTCGATATTTATAGGATTGTAGGCGCAACACCCAACGCTCTATACGTGCGCATGGTTTGGACTTCTTTCCAAAAAGGACCTCAAGTGGCTTGTGGTCTGTAACAAGGTCGAAATCCTTGCCGAAAAGAAAGATGTTGAAATGTTCAACCCCCCAAACTAAAGCCAAAGCCTCTTTCTCGGTTTGGCTGTATCTTCGTTCACAATCTGTAAGGGTTCGATTTCCATATGCAATTATACGTGGACCGCTTGCATCAATTTGAATGAGGATAGCCCCTAATCCCACCGGGCTTGCGTCAGCTATCACCTGAGTTTTATCATGGACATCATAATACCCCAAGGATTGTATTTCTGTTAGCCTTTGCTTCAAATTATCAAAAGAATCTTGTTGTTCCTTTAACCAGAATTTCTCAATTGTTGCATTTTTACCCAATTTTTTCCTGAGCAATTCTTTCAAAGGTTCCGATGTTGTAGCCAAATTAGGAATCCACTTGTTTATATAGTTAAGAAGGCCTAGAAAACTTTGAAGTTCCTCAATGGTCCTAGGCACACGGAAATCCATTATACTCTTTACATATTTGTTCAAAGGTTTTATACCTTTAGGTTCAAGATGATGTCCGAGAAAATCTACGCTCTGTGTTTTAAAAATGCACTTTCCTTGATTAAGTAGCACGTTGTTGTCCTTTAGTGTCTTTAGTACTTTCGCCAGCCTGGTATCGTGTTCTTCTTCGTTATTACCGTAAACCAAAATGTCATCGATAAAGTTTATTACTCCATCACATTGAATCAACATTCTCTCCATAATCTTCTGGAACAGTTCCGGTGCACAAGTAATACCAAACATTAACCGTTTATAGCGATATAAACCGTTTGGAGTAATGAAGGTGGTTATATGTCTGGAATTTGGGTGGATCTCTACCTGGTGGAAGGCATTTTTGATGTCAAGTTTGGTAAAGTATTTCGCTTTATTTATCTTAGGAAGCAGTTTATCCATTGTGGGAAGAGGATGATTTTCTCTCATTATTGCATTGTTAGCACATCTCATATCTACACACAGTCTTAATTCTCCATTTTCTTTCAGGATCGGAACTATGGGCGAAACCCATCTTGAAGAACCTTCTACCTCTTCGATTATGTCTTCATTCAGAAGTTCCTTGATTTTGTCATCGACTTTCTTTTCTAAAGGTATAGGCACTCTTCGGCATGGTTGAGAAATGGGCTTCACAGAATCATCAAACGGTATCTCCACGAGGACATCCTTAAATTTTGGAAATGGCGTAATCGAATTTTCAATTTGGTTGATGTCGACACCCATTCGTAATACCCCTAACTTTAGTGCTGACGTTTTCCCCAGTAAGTCTCTTGTTCCACCGGCTATTACATAGAAGGTAGTATAATTTTTCCGTCCGTTTACTTCAATCTCGGATTCAAATGAACCTTTTATTGTTAAAGGAGACTGACTGCCATAAGCTAGAAGAATTTTGTTGGGGTCTCTTATTTGATTTTTTACCTGTACCCCACAATTCTTCAGCTTTTCCCATGTTTTATCTGTTACAAGGTTAGGTTTACAACCTGAGTCAATGAGCATGTCAATTTCCACTCCCCCAACCTTGCATCTGACAGTGCAGTCATTATTTATTTGAAACACATAATCTACCTCTTCATCATCCACCATGTCAACATTATTCGATTTTCCGTCCTTTGATCTCTTCGTATTTTCTGAGTACATGTTGCGGCCAGGGTTTCCAATGTACTTTCTCTTTTGAGGTTTTGCTTCAGAACTTCGAGTTCTACATTGTGATGAAAAATGACCTATCTTTTTGCACGAATGACAGGTTCTGTTCTTCGCTGGACAGTTCGCATCTGTGGATTTATGAAACTTCCCCCCACATCTAGTACAACGTGAACTGTTTTGGGAACTTGCCTTTGCATTGTTATAATTCTGAATTCTTCTATGGCTCTTACCAATTATTTGGTTCACTTCTTGGTTCTTCACTTCATTTCTCTCATTCCCATATACGTCTAGTTGGTGACTTACTAACTCCAAGGTATTAGCTAACGTCATTATCTCATCCAAAGTAGCTTTGTCCCCCATAGTCAAAATCTTCTTACGCAGCTCATTTGATGTGCATTTTTCTGTTATTTGGTCTATTATGAAATTTTCCTGCTTTTCAAATCCACATTTATCTGCTTGGTTACGTAACCTCACTAAAAACTTCTCCATTTTTTCACCGGTTTCCTGTTTCAGTTGTCTGAATAAATGCCGTTCATAAACTTTACTTTGTTTAGGCAAAAAGTATTCATTTAGTTTTTCTAAAGCAATTTCAAATACATCCGCTGTAGTATTCGACGAATCGGTTGGTGCAGGAATAATTGCGTTGGCCCCAGGTAAATTCGAATAAATTTCTTGAAGTCCTGGTCCTCCAAAATGTAACAGAGTCGCTCTTTTCTTTGCAGGGATTTGAATATCGGCGGCTTCGAGGTAAATTAACAACGACCTTTTCCAACGTTCCCAACGAACGCCAACTGCTGAAGTATCACCTTCCACATCGAGTTTGTCCGGCCCATGCATAAAATTCGCCATGATGCTCTTTTACTTCCTTTTTATTTTTCTGACGGGGTGACCTGAAAACACCCTATTATGAAACAACTCCATCTAGGTGAAAATATTTTACCATTTTTATCTAACGACAGCCTTTTACAAAATCTGCTACTTAAATAGCAGCATAACATAGCCCACCAGTTCAATGGGAGCTTTAATATAACCTACCAATTTAATGGCAGCGTAACATGACCTACCAATTTAATGGCAGCATAGCATAACCTACCAATTTAATGGCAGCATAACATAACCTACCAATTTAATGGCAGCATAACATAACCTACCAATTTAATGGCAGCATAACATAACCTACCAATTTAATGGCAGCATAACATGACCTACCAATTTAATGGCAGCATAACATAAACTACCAATCTAATGGCAGCATAAAATAACCTACCAATTCAATGGCAGCATAGCATAATCTAACAATTTCGACATAACCTATTTAAAAAAACACTTATTAAAATTATCGAAGATCTACACACAACACTAGCACAACTGGTCTCTTCACGTAAGGACCTTGCATATTGAAATTGATAATATCCAATCACGAGGATATAGTGTAGAGTTACTCCCACGTTAGATATAAACAACAACAATTATACGACAAAAATAAAAATAAATAATATAACGGTAAAGCAATTTAGTAACAACTACCACAAAATGATCTTCACAACATAATATTACTAATATTGATTAGGATATTTGAAAATTGTGAACGCATAACATCGTATTTATTTATAAAGTACTTAATTAGGTATTCCTTTATTGATATTCTTAACATTCCTTGTATGATCTATATTTTGTACGCACATTCTAGGGAACATGTAACCGTGGTGCCATGCTTGATTGATAAAGTAAATTATCATTCAATCATAGAAGAAACGTCAAGTGAGTTACTTGGCTATGGTCTATGCAAAGTTGGTAACACTAACAGGTAGCAGGAAACATTGTTTCCTTTTCTTACAGTTGGCAGTATTCTCTAAGGTAACAAATCAGAGCTCTGGAGCTTGTTTTGTTTTGAATTCAAAACAAAAGAACAGCGATAACAGCAAAGATTGGCCGGAAGACTCCGCCATTTTCCGTCCTTCCCGAACGAACACATGACATCGATTAATATGAATCTCGCATAAGTACGCCTACGTATGAATTAAAGTAGTGAAATTGCTGAAATAATTTAAATTTATAGGGAACAGTATTAATTTCAATATTTGCACTTAACATCAACAGTCCCATTTCGGCCATTTAATTACATTATAAACATACATATTATTATCTTGAAGTAACCCGATTGGGAAAAATTACATGACAACTATAAATACAACGCGTATTTATACGTTTGTATGTATGTATCAGTGTTTTAGTTGAGCTATTTTTTTTTTTTTTTTTTTTTTAAATCAGAATGAACAACTTACCTTTTTGCTCGTCGCCACTTATAAAACCCTTTCAAGTCGTAGAATATAATATCACAGGCTCGCACACGCACTTAACGGACAGACTGCCAACACGTCTACTCTCGCCAGTGGCTCTCGTATAACTAACGTGGTGCGCTCGAGACAGTGGTTGTCTGTGTGAGTGAATGAGTGAATGATCTAATGAACGCATACACTACACCAATTACTAAGTAATTTGCGCTAGTATGCACATTGTTAACAAATAGGATGTGATCTATGATAGCATTGATATTACCCGGCATAAGACGACGGTCCAGTGGCACGTAGACAGCGCAAATGTGGAAATCTGCGGTACTACTACAACAGTTCGGCGGTGGCGGGTGCAGCAGGTGCGCACGCGCCGAGCTCCATCTGCATGGCTCCTAACGTGCGTCGAATGAGTATTAAGACCCCACCCTCCGTACGCTTCCCGGTAATCACCAAATCGCGGTCTACTCGAAAGACATCGTACCTATCGTCGCAAAGTTCGGCGTCAAATATACCATCATGCAACCACGTCTCTGTAATAATTACGATGTCAAAATCATTACCTAAAATAACTAAATACTTTTTTTAAGATGCGGTCTGTTGAGACATGATAGGCATATTACAAAAAGTATTTATGATAGAAAATTTATTGGCAGGTGTAAGTATAATTCGCTTTTTGGTTACAGAAGACTTTGGTTATAGACTAGTTTCGACATAAATTCTATATCACAGGCTCACAGCTCGTAAAGTTCGGCTCTAATCAAGTAATTAAAAGATGGTAAAAAAAACATTAGTATCAAAACGTCAGAAACGTGATATATGGCAAAAAAAACTATATTTGATGAAAGAATAAACAGAACTAACAAAAGGCTGTTTTATTTCTCAGGAACTATACAACCAATCAAGTGTTTCTGTTTATATATTTGAGGTACTGTTTCGGTACATTTTTTTTGTTTAATTGTATGTTATGTGGAATGGTTAAATATTAAAATAATAAAGAACACCCGCCACATTGATGCCAATATGGCGAGTGTACCTTAATTTTGCAATATTTTTGATCTGAAACAGGTACAGATTTTTGAGAGCTGTAATTACATTACATTACATTTATAGGTGCAAAATAGTGAATTTCAGGTACATTTTTACGGTGATCGGTACAATTTAATTTGTTATGAAATACCCGCCATTTTGACTCTCACGTTATTATTTAATATTTCTGAGTGTATTATGCCAAAGTCATAAAGTAAGTAAAGTGTTTGTGAGTGAGAAAAGGCAAACCAAGCCCCTTTAATAGACTTGCAACGATATATCGGTAAACCCAATATGGCCATGTTTCTTTACTACACGAAAATCCCCTACTTTTTTAAAAATTAAATAAGAAATATTAGAACCCGTACTGAGAAAATGCAGATGGAGCTCGGCGCGTGCGCACCTGCTGCACCCGCCACCGCCGAACTGTTGTAGTAGTACCGCAGATTTCCACATTTGCGCTGTCTACGTGCCACCGGACCGTCGTCTTATGCCGGGAAATATCAATGCTATCATAGATCACATCCTATTTGTTAACAATGTGCATACTAGCGCAAATTACTTAGTAATTGGTGATTTTAATTTAAATTGTATCTCCTGGAAAAAAGAGCAACCGCTATTTATAAAAAAAGGTTCTGTGGAAATGCAGGCGGTTGGGGTGAATTTAGTGGAAGAGTTTGAATTTATCAATTTAAAACAGTATAACTTCTTAAATAACTATGGAGACAATACTTTAGATCTATCTTTCTCAAACCTCCCGCTCCTAATATGCCGCTATCTTACGCCTCTTATTAAGGAAGACCGCGCTCATCCATCTTTTAAAATTCACATAAACGACCTAAATGTTCAGCCACTTCGTGAATCATCAAACCCAACAAGAAACTTTCACAAAACTGATTACGAAGGTATTAATCACTGTTTAAACTCTCAGGACTGGTCGGCCCTCCTTTATGGTGGTACCGTTGTTGAAGCGGTTGTCAAATTCTGCGATACCTTATACTCGTGTGCGGATAAATACGTGCCGTTTGTAACGTTACGCGTTCCTTTTCTAATAATTAATTAGTATTTTAGTAAAGAAATACCAATTCATCTAAACAATCATATAATTATACTTAATATAATTATAATTACTCAACTAACTTTTTAGGAATTTTGTGGGCCGAGCCTAAAAGGCGTGAGCGTCGGTTTTGTGAGAACATTAGCTGTGCCTACGTGACGCCGACCTCGTCCGAGCGTTGGACAATGAGCACGTACAGTTTTACTAAAATCTAGATGAAACTAGACTTCAGAATTTAGAATAAAAGTGAGATTTTGAAAATTTATAATTTGCTGTCGTACGACATTTTTTGTGCGGAGCATATTTTTTGATTTTATAGAAAAAGTATACGTATTGTATTTGCGACAATTTGTTCGCCTACCGAACAAAGGAAATTATATTTTGAAACCGTTATTTATTTTAAGTAGTGAACCATAGTTATAAGTATTAATAATGTTGTGTTGTGTATGAAACTAGTTTCTATTTTGTGTACCTACCTACCTAGGTACTTATATTAGCTTCTTGCTTCGCTTTTGCGCTTTATTTAAATTGCAAGTTATTTGCCGACCTAGTATTGCTACCCGACTGTGCAACGCAAAGGAGGGTTATGTTTCTTTTTCTTTTTGTTTCAAGAGTACCTACCTAAATTAAATAAAATAGATTCTTTATCATCTTTTACTTTAACTAAAGCTTTTTATAACATAGATTTTTTTAAATTGAAAATAAGTAAATGCTTAGTCCGTTCCTTGTTTTTGTGTAACTCATAAATTGTTTATTTTAAAAGTTTTTGTTATCCGTTCTAATTGCGATCTAATCAGCCATCTCACCATCTACTTTCTTTACCTACCCGTCTTCCTTGCTTAGGCATGGCTTAGGAGTGTTTGCGATCGCAATCGGCGGATCTAACTTAAGTTTTTTTTGTCTAATTAAGTTGAACGTCATTCCAGGGAACTAAGTTGGAACTAAGCTGGATTCAAGTTGGAGCTACGACGAAGTTGATGCATCCCTGTCTTCGTTCAACATACAACCCGAGTCCTGCTGCTGACCGCTGCCACGAGCCACCTTCCATCCTCGGCCGCCTCAGGGAAGTACAGGACTGTGGAAACGAATAATAGTCGGGATTCGACCCTGCGACCCTAACTAATTTATTGTAAATAAACAAAAATTCTTTTTGTTGACCGGTTGTGCCGTGTATTATTTTAAAACTAAACTACCTACACGTCTTTACCGTATGTCACAATGTATTCATCTTCAGTGCTTTGAGCACCTCCAGTGCTATGTAATTCCCAGCGGGTGACCCCTTCTGGGCCCCGCTAGCGTGGCCTCTTTCTCCAATTGGTCAAAATCAAATCGCTCAGATGAAGGCTGTGTGGCAAAAAAATTGCACGAGTCATCCAGGGGGTTTTATAGTGGTAGAGGCTCTGGTAGGCTCGGAGTGACGAGTCCCAGAGGAGTGGCGAGGTATGCGTGAGAGCATTTATTAGAAGATCCTCCTGCCCTCTCCGTGGAGGGGAACAAAAAAAAAATCAGCCACTGGTACCGGACTGGTTTTGGAGAGATGAAACCTCTATCTATATTTTTCAATATTTAACAGGTGTCGATAAACTACCAAAAATAAAAATTGTACAACTTTCCTACAAATGTCACTAATACAGAAGTTAGATTACTCAATGTTACAAATTATTATTAAATAAAATATCATAATTTTTCGTAAACCCCAAAGTGACAGTCCATACATGCTATATAAAATTAAAATAAAACAGGGCCTTCCTCAAGGTTCTGTCTTAAGCCCACTGCTATACATCATCTACACTTCTGATTTGGACACATCTGATTTCCTTTTTAAAATCCTGCAATATGCAGATGATATCGTACTCTACCTGAAGTAGAGATTGCTTCGGATCGCCTCAACACTGCCCTTTACTCCCTAGGCAACGGGCTGAAATCCTCTTCCTCTCCCTCTCTCCCTGTAAGAGCAAAGATCTTATCTTTACGAGGAAGAGTCGAGCCCCCATAGCTATGTCTCTTCCAGGAGTTCCCATTCAAGTATGAAATAAGGTGATATTTTGGTGATAAATTTAATGCGCGCACTCCCTGGAATTTGTTGGGCATCCCACCCCTACATTCAGAGACTGTTGTATAGTCACAAACGGTTATTATTATATATCACCTCAATGTTATAATGAACCTAGGTTTAGCTAAAAAACATGCCCAATGCTAATATTGAATTTATAAGGATCATCAGTGAAAATGGCGGGATAAGACTTTAATCTTCACAGATGCCTCAAAAATTTACCGCTCGGAGTGTTTTGGGGTGGCAGTATGGATCCCTAGGCACTCCGTCTTGCTGTTCTATAAATGTCCACCGCAAACCACGGTATTTACTGGTGAAGCCATAGCCATCCTAGAGACCATAAAATATGTTTCGGACAATGATTTGTTTAACCTAACCTAATTTTGATAGATGGCCTTGGCTCCTTACAGGCCACAAAGGGTAACCCCTACAAATTAGGCTTGAAATTCCCAGTTATTTTATAAATTAGAAATACATACTGTTCTCCTGCTGCCTTAAATCCCTAAACATCACTCTTGAAGGGATACCTGGGCATTCTGGTATTGCAGGAAACTGTACAGTGGATGGTTTTGCTGGAGCATCTATCAATATTGGTACGCCGGATCACTTTATGTGTTTTGACTGGATTTGAAGCTTCTGGCGCATATATGCTTAAGAATGGCAAAGGTCCCTACATGGTTCAATTCAAGATTAATAACAGGCAAATACTATGGAGATATCCAGTCAACCATCCCATGTAAATTTTGGGATGTTAAAATATATGGACCAGAAAACAACATCTGTCATCTGCAACATTGTTGTACTCCGGTACTTCTGCAGAAGCTGCGCATAAGAAGAAATTCAAACTGTGATTGTGGTTTGGAGGATGGAACCACTGATCATCTCCTCTTTAATTGCCCTCTCTCTCTCATGAACAGTCCAGTTCTCTAAACGTACAAATATCAAAACCATGCTTTTCTCTCAAATTCTCTTATCGTTAAGGTGATTGGAAGATATGTACCTACATTTGTTTAATACCAAACTATAAATATGTACGTGTTATTGTAATTATGCTGTCTTCTGTGTTGTCAAAGATCTGTAAAACCTTATCTCACACCTCTGATTTTGTATTGTTAAAGGTAATTTAATGCTCGAGATACTGAAAGTTCTACTTGGCAGATCGCTACAAAATTATTAGCCTCGCGCAGTACGTGTCTATGATGATAATTGGCATGAAACGAAAAATTGAATTAAATTGAAATAAAATGCAACCGACTGAATTGCTGCGTTCCGTTTGCCGATTACAGCGTCACAGCGCTCATATACCCGTTCCGATTGCCCGTGAGCGCGTTCGCAGCGATATCGGTACGTCATCAATGACGTCATAAACGCCGCTATCTTCCCGCTCACAGTGCCCTAGCTACGGAGCATGGTCGCTGTGAGCGGCCTATCAAAACTGACACATGACGTTACTTTGTTGATGTTTTTATTAGTCGATTAAAGATTTTAAAAGCTTGCTTATTAATTTTCTTTTGTAATAATATAAAAAAAATGGCTCCTGCTTCATTCAGGGTCAAAAATTTTAATGTAATTGTAACTTTTGACTGAAGCGACGAACAATCAGAATGTTAGCTCGATATGTACCGTTCCGATTGCAATAGCATTAATAACACCTTTTAGCGCGCTCAAACGAATCGGAACGGTTTTGAGCACTTTTAGCGCTGTGAGCGCTGTAATCGGCAAACGGAACGCAGCAAATGTCATTTCTGTATCTGTTATTTCATTCATTCTTTGGGGCGGGGCTGGGTGAGGCGATTACTCCGTTTTCTAATGTTAGGTCTGTTAGTTGGAGATAATTAAAACGCAAATATTCAGGGAATAATTGAGTTTTAATTATCTCCAACTAACAGACAGACCTAACAGTGGTGACCCCCGGCGGTGCAGGCTGGTCGTCTCGAGAGCTCTGTGCAACGATATCCCACACTAACAAACGACCGCGTACTGTGAAATGTTGTCTTGATTGAAACTTTATAACAGTATTTTTAAGGGTTTTCTGTGATAAATACGTAGTATACAGCTATATAAAAGTTTCGAAATCCGCAATACAAGTATTTTGACATTATCGAGCATGTGAAAATAGTGTTTACCATGAAAAACACTTTGTTGTTACTCGCTCTGACGAGTTGTGTTTACAGCCAGGGGTGGAACAATTTAAATAATTATAATCCCAGCCTGCAAAACAGTAACCAGAATAACACGCTGAATCGCCCTAATGTGCAAGTACCTTATGGAAGTTTTCCAGTAAATAGTGACTTTCGTCAAGAGTCACCCCAGAGCTCATTCTATCAAGAAGGTTTTCAATCCGATCCTTACAATGACCGAGACAATGACGTCGATAGTCAAAGTAGTGCTTCATATTATGCTAACTTAGACCATGAAGAACGATAACAGTGCCCATTAAATTGGATTAGATTTAAGGAATCCTGTTATCATTTTACGAAGTCACCTGACCGGCCACGAAACGAAGCTCGAAAAATATGTCAAGCATATGAAGCAGATTTGGTATCAATTAACTCTGCAGACGAACATGGATTTATTGTTACTAGTCTTATGAGACTTGACCCCCAAAAAGGTTCCTAGTATGTTGGTGCCCATCAACAAACTCCAGGATATTGGGTAAATGATGCAGATGGTTCACAGCTTAGCGGCTTAGAAAATGCATTTTTTGAAGATCGTCAATTGACTTATTCCAGTTATAATTTACTACCTAAAGATTATTTGATCTATAGATTCTCTCAGCAAGATGGAAAATGGGGTCTTGTACCTGTAGAAGGGACCCAGTACTATCATTTTATTTGTGAAAGTAGTATACAGAGACTTCACTATTTGATTGAAGAAACAAGATCATTCACATATGGATTGGAAACTTATGACCCTGAAAGAATTCCTAGAGGACCTTACTTTATTAAGGAACCTGTAAATACTGTGTATGATCCATTAAGAAATCACTTTGTTCAACTAACTTGTATAGCAGGTGGATATCCTGCCCCTGAATACAAGTGGTTCCGTGAAGACTTCCAAATTGAAAACTCTGTTTACACAGAAATTGATCCTTTATCAGATACAAGATTTATATTAAGTGGTGGAACATTAATAATATACGACCCTGATCCAAACAAAGATAATGCCAAATATCACTGCACTGCTACTAACAAGTTTGGTACTGTAAGATCTGAATCAATTCGCTTATCTTTTAGTTTTATAAGGGAGTTCAATCAAAAGCGGCCACTAGAGAATGGTAAACAGTACTGGGGTAAAGTAATTTATTGTGATCCTCCATCTTATTACCCTGCAGTGAATTTTCTCTGGGCAAGAAATTACTTTCCAAATTTGGTAGAAGAAGATAGGCGTGTGTTTGTTTCCTATGATGGTGGCTTGTATTTTTCTGCTTCAGAAACAATAGATAGAGGTAATTACAGCTGCAATGTCATGAGTAGAGTCTCAGATGCTGGGAGAAATGGACCATTCTTTACATTGTCTGTGTTTCCACACTCTGATTACCAGCAATTGAAGTTTCCATATAATTTTCCAAAATATTTCCCAGAAGCTCCTGTAGTTGGCCAAGAAGTGAGATTTGAATGTATATCATTTGGTTATCCAGTGCCAAATTATAATTGGACAAGAAAGTTTGGCAGTCTACCCAGAAAAGCCTACTTAAGCAGCTATGACAGAGTTCTTACAAACCCAAATGTTGGTGTTGAAGATGAAGGAGAATATATTTGCGATGTAAAGAATGACAGAGCTCGAATTTCAAATAATGTATTTTTAAAAGTACAAGCTGAACCCAATTTCACAATTCCTTTAACTGATAAACATATGGACAACAAAGGAGAGTTGCATTGGAATTGTGAAGCATTTGGCATTCCTGTTGTAAATTATACATGGTGGAAAAATGGGAAAATGTTGAGAATGGATACCTTAGAACCAGAAGATAGAGATCGTTATTTGATACAGGATAATGTTTTGATAATAAAGTATTTAGACCCAACAAGGGATCCTGGGATGTACCAATGTGAAGCTAAAAATCAACTGGCAGCAAAATATCCAACAGGCCAACTGAGGGTTCTGTCACTGAAGCCTTCATTTAAAAAACACCCATTAGAATCTGAGACATATGGTGCTGAAGGAGGTAATGCAACACTGAAATGCACCCCGGAAGCTGCCCCTAAACCTACATTCACTTGGAAAAAGGATGGGGTGGTCATAGGCGCTGGTGGTAAGAGATTTATAACTGAAAATGGACATCTAATTATAAGGCAGCTATCTAGAGATGATGAAGGTGTTTACACATGTATTGCAAAAAATCAATATGGAACTGATGAAAGCAAAGGACGACTAATTATATTAAGAGCACCAAGATTTCTGACTAAATTGGTCCCTAGAATTACCATGCAAGTGGGTGATGTAGTTTTTCTACATTGTAATGCAGAAATTGATCCAATGTTAGATACTGCATATATCTGGAACCACAATGGTATAAAAATGAAAGATGCAGCAGATCCTTTTGCTGACAAAAGAATTCAGATTTACAATGGGGAATTGACGATTTATAATGTAAGTTTGTCTGATGTTGGGGACTATGAATGCATAGTCAAATCTGCAATTGGTAGAATTTCGTCACATTCTCAACTACGGATTGAAGGTCCACCAGGTCCCCCCGCAGGATTGCAAGTACTTAATATTGAAAAATCCTCTGTTACTTTTGAATGGACAGACAGTAATCCAAATGGTCACCCTATCACTAGTTACATTGTAACTGGACGTACCAATTGGAATTCAACATGGGGGGTTTTAAATGATCATGTCACTGAAGTGTTGGAGGTGGACAGAAATAATGGAAGAAAAAGAGCAACTCTTGCCACTACACTTTTACCATGGGCTGTTTACGAATTCCGCATTCAAGCTGTTAATGTCCTGGGTCCTGGGAAACCATCATCACCAAGTCCACAATTCTCAACTATGGCAGATTAGCCTTATCAAGCACCTTCAAATGTGGGTGGAGGTGGTGGCAAGACTGGAGATCTAACAATAACTTGGACACCATTGCCAAAATCCCTTCAAAATGGACCTGGAATTCATTACAAAATATTTTGGCGCCGAAATGGAACTGAAGTGGAATATCAGTCATTATTGCTGAAAGAGTTTAACAATATAGGTCGTTATGTGGTGCATGTTTCACCGGATTACTTTTTCACACCATACGATGTGAAGGTTCAAGCATTTAATGACATCGGCGCAGGTCCGGAGAGTGAGCCGGTGACGATATATGCCGCAAGTAGCACCGCAGCAAGTTTACTCTCGTTCCTACAATTCTACATCTCTGAACGTAACTTGGAACCCGATAGACCAATCCCGTGACAGACTCCGCGGCAAGCTGATCGGTCACCGTCTCAAGCACTGGAAACAAGTCAATAAGGAAGAGGAGTGTATCTATTTCCTGTCGAGAACGACTCGCAATTGGGCTCTTATTGTGGGGCTTCAGCCAGACCCTATTACTTTGTCAAGGTAATTTAAAATTACGTGTCCTGTGCTTTATGATCCTATTAATAAACTGTCTTGTTGTAGCAATGATAAGGTTATGAATATTAAAAGGTGTTTTCAATCGAATAATTGCAGCAAGTGGAGTAATTGCAAGTGGTCATACACCAAGGGGGCCAGGTTCTAATCATGGTGGAGCCAATGTGATGCCACCAAATGTATGTTTCTTCATCTTTATTTACAGTTATCCCTCTTCTGTCAGAAGCTTTTCTTGCTTTGGTTCACCGTTATTTCATACTCTTAGTATGTTATGAAACAATCCATGAATTACGTCATACAGATTCCATAATTTGCAACATTACAATTCTCAATACTCGACAACAAATCTTCCACCAGGTAATGGCCTTCAACTCTGCCGGCGAAGGGCCCGAAAGTGAGCGGTACTTAGAGCGCACGTTCCGCATGGCGCCGCAGAAGCCCCTGGCTTCCGTGAACGTGTGGGCTGTCAACCCGAGCACGGTGAGGGTCGTGTGGAGATACGTACAGCCCACAGCGGAAGAGGAACCGCTATTGGGATGTAAGGTGAGTTGTACTTTGTTATACTTTTTTTTGTTTTAGAACAAAGCAGGCTAAGTAACATTTTGTTATCATAACTAGCTTTCGCTTTCGACATCTTCGGTCTTAGAATTTAGTCGATCCC
This sequence comes from Marasmarcha lunaedactyla, assembly GCA_923062675.1. Classification (NCBI taxonomy): domain Eukaryota; kingdom Metazoa; phylum Arthropoda; class Insecta; order Lepidoptera; family Pterophoridae; genus Marasmarcha; species Marasmarcha lunaedactyla. Next base: position 9,120,863 of record OV281344.1, read on the forward strand.
TTTTCAATGAATCTGTTCCTTCTTTTAACGAATTCTATTTAAACGACAACAAGACGAGCGATAAACATCCGATAGTACAATTGTTTGCATTTATATGAGTCGATAAATAAATAAAAGACTAAAGGTACTTGATTGTTCATTACTCAGATAACTTTCATTTTGAGGTTAAGTTTGACACCTGACAAGACTTTTCATTGAATTTTATCAAAATCTCATAATTTTTCTACTGGCAAAAATTATCTGATCATTGAGCAATCAGCCCTATATAAAATATGGACAACAATTTGGTATGGATCTGTTAAAATATTTTTATAATTGAATCCAAAACACGTATTTCCTTCAGTACAGAATCATGATTTAACTAAGGTCTAACATAACTTTGTGAAAATATTGTATTCATAAATTGGCTGCAGTCAATTTTGACACGGTTTCATTAAAATAAAATATGCGACTCGCTGTAAGTAAGGTATTCCAGTTTTCTTTGTTTACTACAGAGACAATGACGCTAGCTGATCGCTGTAATACTTGCTTGATGCGTAGGTAGGTTTTGTAGCTTTATCCTATATATATTTTGGGTTCTAATCGTAAAAATATACGTTCAAAGCCATGCTAGATAAAAAGTTCATCGACGAATTATGAAATAATCCACCGATGTATATTTGTGCATAATATAACATTACTTAAGCGGGTAGTGTGCGAAGGATTTGTGAACACAAATGAAAAAACCCGGACTGATAAAATATTTACGTACCATATCGTACATAACTTTTGAACGGCATATCTAAGAAATCTCGATTGAATCGGTATTAAAAATGGCGCGCCATATTCAGTACATTCGTATGGGAGTTTTTATTTACGATGCCACAGACAGTTACACACGTTAGACTTGTAACAAACCTCTTTTTGCGTCCTTTGCTGAAAATAGATCCATATATACAACAGATTTTTAGCACATCTCTTACAAATCCCCAGCTAGGTGCAAAATAGCTGTTCGTTCGAGAATCGTAGATTGTAATTATTAAGGCATTTAGGATATTAAGTGAGATGGTCTGTTGTGTTGCAGAATTGTAATTATTTACTTAGGGCCACAAAGTAACACGTAGCTAATTTAACGACAACCCCTATGCACATTTCAATTTCTAATTTCAGGTCCGCGTTTGGGAAAGTGATCAAGACTTAAGTACAGCCAATGATACCCTCATCCCAGTCGAACATAAACTGGAAGCTTATGTTCACAACCTGACTCCAGGCAAGACTTACAACCTTCGAGTCCTGGCTTATTCCAACGGAGGTGATGGTAGAATGTCCTCACCACCCATAACCTTCCAAATGGGTGACTACCACAGTGATGCTTATGGTTACTATGTTAGAGACTCCGCAGATATCAACACTTTAACCATGGGCCTTCTCATTACTGCTTTATATGTGCATCTGCATCATTTTATATCGTGATGACTCATTTTTACCTTTTATTATAATTTTTCAGAATAAAATCGCTATTTTGGTATTTTAGCTTCTTTACTCATAATGATGATATATTTTTTCTGAAAATATGTGTTGGCTAATGCCTAGCAGGGCTACCTTTTTACATTCCTTATGAGTATTTATTAATCTTTTTTTGTATGTGATATGATTCCAGCCATTTTATATACTTTTCTCTTATCTTTTGTTATTTGCTTATATTAAAATTTCAAGAATTATTTGCATTTCATGATCTTAATTAAGTATTGTCATAGTTTGTGTATCTTGATATTATTTAAGTTAAGATTTATTATCTTAGTCAACTAATGGATCAATGTCATAGAAATCATTTCCAGACAATAAGAATTTGTTAAGAAAATTAATATTATACACTCGGCGTCACAAAAATCGCACCTTTCGAAAAAGCAACTTTAAAATACTTTTACTCAAACTTTGTCCATAGTAAGGGTATGATTGTAGGATATCATTGGAAAGGTTTTTTAATTGCCTATTAGAAATTACAAACATGTGTTTATGTTTTAAAGCTTTTAATAAAAAAATCTTAAAAAGGCTAAAAGTTACAAAAACTAAATTTAAAAAAACATAAAAAAATCTCAAATCAGTCCTTAAAATCTAGTGTTTCCTTCCCTTGCTTTGATGACAGCTTCCATCCGATCCTTCATGGACCTCGCGAGGGTCACCACTCTCTCTTGGGGTATGTTCTCCCATTCTCCCTTCACGGCATCCTGAAGCTCTTGGAGAGTGGTGGGAGCAGGATCACGTGCTCGTACGTGTCTCTTTACATTGTCCCAGAGATGCTCGATCGGGTTTACGTCTGGGCTTCGTGCTGGCCACTGCATAACAGGAATCTCAACCTCTTCCAAGTAGTCCCGCACAGAAACTATGCATTAACATGAAACCATCGCCAACAAAACTGGCATACGGGACCACATGGTCTTGTAAGATTTCTGTTATGTACCGCCCAGCATTCAGCGACCCTTGCCCGCGACCACCGCCAGTCCGAGAGACGCATACAAGTTCCGTTTTCCCTTCAACGGATATGCCACCCCAGAACATACAGGAACCACCTCCGTATTCGACGGATTCCTCTTATACACGCTTGGATAAAACGTTCCCCTCCTCTTTGGTATACCATTCTGCGTCTATCTTTGCAGAAAAGACATACTCGTGTCTCATCGGTAAAGAGAACGGCCCTCCACTGGTCAAGCGTCCAGTTGACATGCTCCTGAGCAAATTGTAACCGCTCTCTCCGATGTCGCACGGTCAATTTTGGGCCTCTAGCAGGTCTGTGAGCTCTTAATTCCTTTTCTTTCAATCTTCTTCTAATCTTAGAGACACTCACAGACGTTCTACGAGCTGACCGGAGCTCTTGTTGCACCTCAACAGCATTGCTGAAGCGGTGGCGCAACGACGTAGACACAATGAAATGGTCGTCTCTTTCTGATGTACAACGTTTTCTTCCGGATCCACGTCTTTGGGTATAGCCACTAGTCTCACGGAACCGTTGGTATACTCGTCGTACTGCAAATCGGCTAAGGTTCAACTGTCGAGCAACGTCAACCTGTCGCAGTCCTGTTTGCAATAGAGCAACGATTTGAGCGGCTTCTTCAGGGGTTGTATCCATCTTCAAGGTACAGTTCTTTTGCGTATGTTGTTCCAGTGTGTTCACTCTAAAGTCTGAGTAGCGACTGACCCATTTCTTACCTGGACATAACATTTTATACCCTTTTAAGGTAGCCCAACTAGCGCTCCTTAAGTGAGCATTTTTTCCAATATCTTATTGATTGGTCCCTGGTTAGAAATGGTAATTGATTTTTTAATGATACAGGTAATGAATGTAAAGGTATTGAAGTGCACTTTACAATGATATTTATTTTTCACGCGTGGTATTTATGGGCCAGATTCTAGGAGCAATTTACTGAAAAAAACATAAAGGTGCGATTTTTGTGACGCCGAGTGTAGTATTTGAATCTCACAATTTATATTTATAAGCTAAAATAATGTCTGTCCTTATTAGTGTTTGCACAATAATCCGAGCCATTTTATGTATAGTATAGAATAATTAGTGTAAGATTGAAATTTAATGATAGAAATGTTTTTTACTAAAAAGTTTCCATGTAGAGACAGAACTGATCAACCCAGGTATGAAATTGATTAATTAATTAATATTTAACACCTCATGCAATAACCGTAACAAAAACCATAATTGTCTTATTATCTTTGAACGTTTTTATGTAAAACTTATGGTTTGCCTACGAACATTTTGCAGAAAACCTGTGGACAACGAATGGCATCACCAAAACTGTAGATTTCCTTATGAAGCTTTACAAAATTGGCCTTTTTAAAATTTGAAATTTTTTGTAACTTCTTTCTGTATTAACAAAAGTAATAACTTCAGCTAAACACACCACTTATGATAACAGTGGTTGAAATAATTAAATTATGTGTAAGTACTTATTTTGTATTGCCTAAGTACTGAAAGCAATAGTTATATTTATCTTTGCATTAGCATTGCACAAATAAAATCAATGAATTAAAAGAACTGACACATGAATATGGAACTATCGACTTTTATATTTTTCAATAAAATTGTTCTGTAAGTAAAACATACGTCGTTTCATTGCATTGTTTATCCGTAAATACGTAGGTAGGAGTCGAAGATAGTGCACTTATTATCATTTCTGATGAACACATTTTTTAATTTTTTGTGTTTATTAGTGATTAAAAATTTCAGCCTCGCACACTAAGGTTCTGGCCACGGGACATCCGCCATAGAGAATATTTGCGCGGTACGAACGGCGAAGCGTCTAACCGCTAACGACTGAAATAAACGAATGGCGAATAGTGGTGTTGCAATAGTGATAGTCTATCGATAGTATCGTGATACTACATATTGCGGCCATGAAAATTAGTCTCAGTAGTTCGATAGTCCTATCGAAATGATCATGCTTCATAATACTATCGATAGTATCGATTGATTAAAATTTGAAATATGTACTATTGTTTAAAGTCATAGTATCAGTATAGGAGCAGTCAATACAAGCGATAATATCCATATTTTGGGCAATGATAGTTCCGCACCAGCATCATCGAAAATTTTAAATATATATGAACTATAATAAAAATTATGAATTGGTGACCAATATACTGAGTCACCTTCTCCATCGAGAAAAAAGAAAAACAGAGACAGACTTTCTACACCTATGTTAAATACCTGACGTCCAAAAACCAAAAAAACATTAGAGAAAATTATGCATTCTAAGTAACAGACATTACTCTAGGTCTCAAAAATTAATTAGCGATTAATGCTGCGTTCCGTTTGCCGATTACAGCGCTCACAGTGCTAAAAGTGCTCAAAACCGTTCCGATTCTTTTGAGCGCGCTAAAAGTGTTATGAGTGATATTGCAATCGGAACGGCAAATATCGCGCCAACATTCTGATTGTTCGTCGCTCAAGTCTAAAGTTACAATTTCATTAAGATCTTTGACCCTGAATGAAGCAGGAGCCATTTTTTCATATTATTACAAAAGAAAATTAATAAGCAAGCTTTTAAAATCTTTAATCGACTAATAAAAACATCAACTAGTGTTCATTAAATTCTGCTATCTTGTTATAATATTCAATACTTCGATCAACAATACCAACTAGATAACGGGTTACGTACAAAATCATAGCCAAATGCTGTCCGCGTGAATATATACCTATGAAGCTACATTTGGTTACTAACAACTGAGACAAAAGTTTTAAAACAGTTTTAGGTGCAACCTAATTACAACCATGGCACTTAGCAATATCGTCACAAACCTTCAAACAATCATCTTACACTTACGGCCTTTCGTCACATAAAACGAGCGAAGCAATAAATTACTCCTGTCATTTAGAAATGAAAAGATATAAGTTAAATAACATTTAGTGTAAAATCAACTTTAACATCAACTAATAAAGTACTTTTTTCGGTTCTTGCCTTGCGAGTTACATCGTTTTGTTTCGTTCCTGTTTGCTTCTTCGAATTTTACTACAGGAGGTATGGAGTCTCGTTAAACACTAAAATAATTTATAATATGAACGTAAAATTGTAGGATTTGTTTGGATAAAATAATTAATATTTTGGGAATCTATTTTAGTTGGTATACATACTTGTTATTTTATTAGCGTTATTCTTAACCGACTTCAAAAAGGAGGAGGTTATCAATTCGATTGGTATTTTTTTTAATGTATAATCCGATTTATGTGATTCTTTTTTAGTTTGATGCTGATGCGGACTAGTTGCCATTTGGTCCCATAAAAATGTTACATAGTTTGGCCCAGTAGCTTTCATTTTCTGAACATTTTTTTTTATTTATGAAAATTTTTTTGTTTATGTGGATGATGTAATTGTGTCCGGATTTTTTATGTGTTTTCATTTAGTTTACAGAACAACCTATTACAGACACAAAAAATCAAATCACAACAAATCGGGGGAAAAAAGCTGTTCCATACAAAATTCTCTAGGCCGCCCGGCAAAATGCTGATTTTTTTTTCGCGATTTCAGGGTTGGTCCCATAGAAAAAGTGCTTAAATATGATATATGGAAAAAAATCTTATTAGTTATATTGTGTACGAGTCTCGTTACAATTTTGTCGTACAGTCGCCAGCAGGTCAACCTATCCAAAACTGTCACATTTTCCCAATCAATCTTGAACCTTATATTTTGAACATAAAGTTGAAAATCTATTGATGAAATTTGACAGATTGTGGTAACTTGATGTGCTGGCCACCGTACAATAAAATATATTCCGTACCCCCACCAAGTCGAGCGAAAAGCGCCACGGCCGTACCATCCTTTTCTCGAAGCAGTTCAGGCCATTTTCGAACCCCCTTATAACTTCGTTGTGGATGAAACTAGAAGCCTGAATTTTAAGTAACCAAACAGACATTGTATAAACACGGTATATTTCAAATTTCATTCAATTTGAACCAGTGGTTTAAGAATTATAACTAGTCAAAGTTTCTTAATTTTGTCACTCACTCACTAACTGACCGATCATCAAAACTCTAAGGCTCTTCTAGTACACATAGAAGCTTCAAATTTAGAATACAAGTAGTGTTTAGTGTATAAATCAAGGAAAATCTAAAATATTTTGCAATTTCAGTCCAGTTTTCTAGATACACCAACTGCATAAATAACTTTGTAATCCCATGTAAATATATAGCATTACAAAGTTATGCAGTGAATGAACCATCTATCTACAAAAAGAAATGAGGTGCCATCAAAAACATTTTTTATGTTTTAAATAATAAATATAAATAATAAATAAATATCATTGGGACATTTTTTTACACAGCACCATCTAATCCCACACTAAGCAGAGCTTGTACCTTGTCCTATGGGTACTAGACAATGGATATAATACTTATATACTTTTTTTGTAAATACATACATATAATACATAGAAACACCCAGACCAACGCAAATATGAATATTTGTGTCTTGTGGGAATCGAACCCACAACCTTGTGATCAGCAGTCCGACACTCGAACCACTAGACCACAGAGGTCGTCATATAAATAAATAAATTAATAATAAATAGATTGACTTGGCCATCGCATGAAAACACAATGTATCTCACAAGTAATACATATTATATTAAATTAGATTGTTTATTGCGATTGCCAAGTCACTCTATTTATTAAAAACATAAAAGATTTTTAATATTGATATGGTCACTATAAGATGTTGTTAACTTAGCTAATTACGTAATATCTTAAGACAGAATGACCCTTAAGTAGGGACTGAATAAATTAACCCACTTGGATGGACATGGATCTCACAACTTTTTACGGTAGAAGAACTGAGTTGCGAGACTTGGTTTTTTTACAAGTTATGTTTTTGATGGCATTCTATTCTATTCTAAGTGCGTAACTGAATTAATTGCCTTTAAATAAGTTGAGTTTGTTGTACAATTGTCGTTTTGATTTGTTATCACCCGTTTCTTTTTTACATATATAATGTAATCTTACGTCAATAAATTTTTCAACTACTGATTTGAGTAAAGTAATTTCGTGATTGTGTTCATCTCCTCTGGCAAACACATTCTTGTCAATATATAGTGTGGATACCACTCATGGACAAAAAATGAAACCACAAGTAATAATAGTCCACAGAAGTATAATACAGTCGAATATTACACGAAAAACCGCAAATTAAAAAACTTTCATTTTCAAACAAAATAAATAGCGAAATAAATGCAGTATCAGTATAACACTCTGTTTTGACAAAGTACCTTAGCCTCAGCAGAAGAGTGGCAACGATGCACACGCATGGCGCGATTAGGCAGCACGGCGCCGCCATCTTTGATTGTTGTTTTACGGTTTGCGACGTAATGAAAAAAAAATCACTTTCATTTTTTAACTGCGCTTTTTTATTTCGTCGCGATTTAACTGAACTGAAAATAAACCCAATCATGGCGCACTATTCTATACATTAAAATCATGTATGTATACTCTGCAGCACTGTAAAAATGCTGTTATCGCGGCATTTCGTTAAAACACACACACACACACACACAAAAGTAAAGTACCTAGTGTCAATTTCACCATAACAAATAAATACTGAATAAATTAAACTACCTAATAACCACAGTTTACAATAATTACTGTACAATGCGCGAGCGCGAGCCGAGTATCAAAATCTCTGCAATAAGCCCATGCGCAGTGGCCCGGAAGTCTAGCGGTGAACTGACGAGTGCGAGCGAGTGACGAAACATAACTTCCCAGTTGGCAAAAGACATAAGTCATAAATAGTGCAATTGGTGCAATTGTTAGTATTCAATACTTTATTTACAATTACGTACCTAAGAAAAGGAACTATGATAATCATCAATGCACTAAAATAAGAGTATGTTTGCGTTATTAGAGTTTTTATTATCATTGTTATTAACAATTAACAAATTATTTTAAGGAATGGACTATGTACCTATTATAATAAATGTTTATTTTTTGTTTTCATGATTGAATTCATAAATTTTAACAGGAGCGATTCGACTCGTGCAGTCTAGGCGTAACACGTAAAAACAATTCATAAGATTTCACTGTCTACTTCTTTATTTATTTTATCTCTAATTAAACATAATCATTTTTAATAAGAACGCTTTTAAGTACCGTTATGATAATTTTAAAAACACTATGTACTGAGTGATTAAAGCTAAACATTATAAACATAATCTCGAATCATTTTCTCTTTCAACTTATTTATTAACCGATTATTATTCCCTTTACAAAACAGTGGTAACTAACTGATTATAACATGCTATCTTACATACAACTTTAGAAAACATGTTTGTCGGGTTATTGTCATTTTTCTCAAAAATATTATTTTGCACTTAGCATCCTTTTACGGTAGGGCGGCAGGTGTGTCCACCCTGCACGCGCCCCGCTCTGGTAAATTCCCGCGCTCGACAAATAACGCACTACGGGGCAACGTCGCATTTCTCCAACTAAGTACCTAAATAATGTTAATTCAAGTTCATTGACTCATTGACCTAGTGCAGCAAATCTACAAAGTGTGTCTCTACGAAGTTGCTCAAAATTAAAACTCTGGTTTTTGACCAAATTACTGGACCGATTTCTTTCATTTTTTGTATACTGTTAGAAAAGGCGATAACAAGTATGAGGTTTCATTTATTGCCCATAAGTGGTATCCATACTGTATAATTTCAAAACTGTTGTACATATAAAGTTGCTATTATACTTTTTTTGTAAAGATTTACCTCCGCTCATGCGAATACAATTTCTGATCACGCTTTCAGTTTTTATACAAATGTTAAATACATCGGTAGAGGCATAAAATAACCCTCCCATGTCTCTTAAGTCGATTAATTTGTGAAAAAATTGTTTTTCTGTTGCACACAAGTTCTTTATACACTGGTCACACTTTAGCTTTTTTACCAATTTACTGACAACAAATCCCGAAATATATCCTACTATTTGCGGCATAACACTAGAAGATGGACTTTCGTCCAATGTTAAAGAAAGTTTATTGCAATTTGTTTGATATTTTTGAAAATTTTGCTGTACGTATCTATTATTTAAAATCTCCATTTCACTTAAGTTTCTCTCTTTACTTACATCAAGACGGTATCCTATCGAAGTGTTATTAATTTTATCAAGGGATTGAGCTCCAGATAGGATTGGTCGATTGTTAAGTGGAAGACAATTGCCTGTAAATTTTGAACTCAGTTCCAAATGAGACAAAAGTTTTTTAAAGCTTGCTTTGAATTGTCGACTTTTCGGGTTATTATTATGCCCACCTTGACTTCTTATAGCGCCAAAAAACAACTCAACATGGTCCTGACTGAATTTGTAGGTCAATAAAAATGAAAGAATGTCAGTTTCAACTAAACTGTTATATAAATATGTCAAGCTACTGATGCACGTCAGTAGTCCCAGCAAACCATTATTATTTTGAGTCTTAAATAACGGCACTAATTTATTTGAGAACACTGTTCTTGATTCATTTCCTATTTTAATAGCTTTTTTGTATTGAACTTTAATGGACAACGATAGTAAATAATCTTTTGCTTTTGACAAAAATGACAATATTTGCACAGAATTACTTTTATTCACGGGTTTTTTAAAACCAAAGTCTTTCAAATTTCGTGTGTTTAAGATATCAAATAGATTATTTAAAATAGTTATGAATTCAGAAGTACTATCAGAATCTTTGAATTCAGCAATTTTCAAAGTTTTGTCACAAAATTCTAATGCTTTTGAAACACTCCTGCTCAGTAACTGTGTGACCAATCTGACTTTCATTATTTGATTTTTAAAATATATGTGTCTATGAGATAATTTATTTGCTAAATGTAAACTGTTTTCCTCTTGCAAATTGTGTAATTTAGTAATCAATTGCCATTTAATCTGTTTTTGATTAGTTGTGTATAAATTTTTATTTGATTCAAAGGTATTTCTCATTAACTTTACCATATGACAAGCATCTAGAAAAACAACAATATCATAATCTGCACAAGGATGTCTAAAGTTTGTTTTAATATTTTCAGCTATATCTATCTCGCACCCTAACTTTTTCATAGTTGCAATGTTGCTTTCCATCAAATGTTACAGAACGAATCTGGACCCCTATTTTTTCACATTTTTCTAGTGCTATCTTAATCAAATTGACTTTCATATCTGCTTTTATAGTGTCAATAAAAAAGTAAGCCAGTGGTAATTTCCAACCATCATTAATTGCAACCAACATAAAGACGTATGCCTGAGTAGCCATTTGGTTGTTATCATCGCTTCCCAAACCCATGTCTACCAGACCCTCATAACCCTTACCCGTCCACATTTTTTGTCTTCTTATTGCCATCTCATCGGCGACAAGGGCGCACAATACTTTTTTCTTACTAACTTTTGCCTTTGCTTCTAACCTGTTCAAAGTTTCGGTACAAAATCCGGGTTCCGCATCGACACTCCGATACCATTCGTACAACGTATAAGGGTGTGGTAAGCATGTGTTGAACATTTTACGCACGTACTTATAAGCAGCAGGGGAGTAAAAATGGAGCGTTAAGGCAAATTTTCTGGCTCCAGGTGGATATTTTGAAAACGGTTTTTTACGCTGTTTTTTATTATTTATGTACATCCCATTAAATATGTCTGCAATTTCAATATTTTTTGATAAGTCCATCAAGACTGTCTCGTCTACAGTCTGCTTTTTTTTCAACAAATTAATTACATTTTTTAAAGAACAATTTTTTTTGACAAGCCTCTTGTTCACTTTTTGCAACGTTTGAATTTTTTTGATTTTTTATCTATGACTTTACGAACAGTGAGTAACTGTTTACGCAGAAACCTCTTTCTAGGTGTTTCACAAACTGATATTAAATCTGATAATGATGCAACAGGAGAGGTCATAACAGAATTATGCTCTGCTTGGTCTTGGTTGTAGTTGTCTTTTTGTGTGATGTCTAATCCAGAAGTCGAAGGTAGAGGCTGAAAAAAAATTGATAATGTATGTCCTGAATAAATTATCAGCAAAGGCGCAAATATACGTTACTGAAATTCATTACAAATTTTGACTACAAATTATCACTTAGCAAAATTGTAAGGCAACAAGAAATATTAAGTCCATTTTTTATTGAAATGATTTGCATAAATTAAAATGAAATTCTGTAAATATTAGGGTGTTAATGAAGTCGTGTAATTCTTTCAAACCCCGTAGTCTACTGCTGATAAACAACAACATTTACTATGAGACCAACCCTGAAATCGCGAAAAAAAAACAGCTGTTCCATACAAAATCGTCTAGCTCGCTCACCAAAATGTAACAACAACTGTTTTCTTTTTCGAGATTTCAGGGTTGGTCCCATAGAAAAAGTTGTTGTATATAAGCAGTAGACTGCGGGGTTCGAAGCAATTACCCAACTTCATTAGCATCGTGTATATTTTGCATTATTTCAGTAAAATTACAATTTACCTCACACAATTAATTGAAAATATCTAAATAGTAAATAAAAATGACTCACCTGCACTTCAATATCAGATACTAAGATATTAGTATTAGGTGCTGCCAATTGTGGGTCCTTCGGCGGGGGTTGAATTTGTGTTTTCGAAAACACTATTTATAAATAAACATTAATTCCAACAACAATGATTTTTCGTGTCACAAATAAATGTAAGTAAATTACAAAACAAAAACAAATAAAAAGTTACATTTTAATTGTGTATTCATAATAATGAATGTACCTGTAATTTAGGAACTGCTGTTTTAAGCAATCGACGTCGGTTAGTATTTCCGGATATATCCGATTTATCAAAGTGATCCGAACATATAACCGAATTCTTAGCCGGTTTATAAAAGTCATCTCTTCTTTCTTTAGCGACAATCGAGATCCATTCTGCACACGTAAACGGATTGCTAGGAAAGCTAAAATAAAAAAGAAAAGTATCTAATGAGGGTCCAACAAACAGACACAAAAGTAGCATTAATCAATTTTAAAGTTCTGGCATCAAATTATTAAAAATCATTACAAATACAAACCTACTCCATGCATCTACTGTTCTGTTACACAAAAGTTTGCACGTGTATTGGCCAACACTGGCCAAACATTTGTAGCGGTGGTGTAAAGTCGGTAATTTTGTTCAAAATTTGATATTATTTGTTAGTTCAAAGCTTCAAATATAACTTATTTTACATGTACTTACCGAAAGTAAGACACTCCGGCCGTTAAATTGCTCTTACGAGCATTATTTTTGCAACTTCTGAATACACATTGCGGAATTGTGCGTCGTGTTCACATTGGCTGTGTTTCAATCGAACTGAACAAAATAAGAGCTCACATCTCGAGTGCGCTGTTATTTACCGAGGCGTATTTTTTGCGCCGACCCGATATCTAGTTGGTATTGTTGATCGAAGATTCAATACGTAAATATTCCGAGTCCAGAATTAGCACTCATCCGGACAACCGACGTCTTCGTGTCTGGAGGAGACGTGGGAACGCCTATTTTACTTTTTCACTAATAACATTAAGACTTTTGAAAATTATGATGGATACAGTGTAGATACAGAAAAACATGTTGTCAGGATGTCGACGCGATAGAGACTACTCAATATTCGATATAAGTTACTAAAGAAATCTAATTCGAAAAACAAAGCTATCAAATAAACGCACATGCATCCTATTTACTAGAAACAGAGTGCAACGTAAGCGGGTTTGCATGCACGAGACTGTAGAGTTGATGCTATCGTAACAGAACGCTGAAAGACAAAGAACTGCCACCGGAACCGATCAACAAGCTGAGGAATCGGTATCTTTTTGATCCCGTATCGTGGCTGGATGACTGCAGCTTTGTAGCACACCATTGCTATTAATGGAATTGTCAGGTCATTAAGAATAAACCATGGCCCTCGATTCGTATCTGTTGACGATAATGCACCCGCACATCAACGAATCAACGCTGCTCTGTGTGTACGACATTACCAGGTTAGACTGGCCTGCCAGCTCGTGCTTGCGGACAGGTTACCGCAAGAAATGCTGGATAACTTGATTCTCAGCATGCCCAGAAGGATTACCGCATGTGTTCGAGCCAGGGGAGGAGTTATCTTGTACTAAATAAAAACAATTTCATAATACATGTTGGTAATATTTAGATAAATTCTCTTTTTCTTTCAATTATTTGTTAGTCAAAATTGCATTAGAACTCTTAAATTTAATTTTTGTTAATAAAAAAAAAGTATTAATTTTTTTATTTCAAAAAGTGTATCTTTTTTATAAAGAGATGTTGCGTAAGCAACATTCTTTTCAAAAGTAAAATAAAAAAAAATTCCTTCTTTAGCTAGTGATCTCACACTTTTTCGATGTGTACTTTAATAATTACTGCAAATTTGCACGACTGCACCAACCAACCTAATACAACAAAACATTATACTACCTATACAAAATAAGTTACTGTACATTTTGAGACCTACTGTAATAAATACAGTACACCTAGTTTAAGATGGCGTATACTTCACAAAATATATCTAAATAATATGTTTTGTACTTTGCATTACATTAAAAAAAAATTACAATTAATAATAGTTTTAATTGCGAATTTGATTTATAAAGTTGAATATAATAACTTAAACGGTTTAAAAATAATAGAAAAAGGGGTACAGATATTGCAGTAACAACTATTAAAAAAGTCATAAATGCTGAAGTCGTATTTCCAATCTCCAAAAAATTTAAGACGCTGCACAACATAGCGTTCTGTAGATGGGTGGATGACATGTTGCGAGTACTTATCTGCGAGTTTCTTAACGTTGGGATTAGTATAATTACAATTTTGTGAATGACTAATACATACACGTAACTACGAGTGGTTTCAATTGCTGCGTTCCGTTTGCCGATTACAGCGCTCACAGCGCTAAAAGTGCTCAAAACCATTCCGATTCGTTTGAGCGCGCTAAAAGTGTTGTTAGTGCTATTGCAATCGGAACGGTAAATATCGCGCTAACATTCTGATTGTTCGTCGATTAAGTCTAAAGTTACAATTTCATTAAGATCTTTGACCCTGAATGAAGCAGGAGCCATTTTTTACATTATTACGAAAGAAAATTAATAAGCAAGCTTTTAAAATCTTTAATCAACTAATAAAAACATCAACAAAGTAACGTCATGTGTCAGTAATGACAGGCTGCTCACAGCGACCATGCTCCGTAGCTTGGGCACTGTGAGCGGGAAGATGGCGGCGTTTATGACGTCATTGATGACGTATCGATATCGCTGTGAGCGCGCTCACGGGCAAACGGAACGGGTATATGAGCGCTGTGAGCGCTGTAATCGGCAAACGGAACGCAGCAAATATCGACAGCTTATCATTGTTTGGCTTTAAACATTTCTTTTAACTAATGCGATACAATTTACATACTCAGAAATATATTTCACTAAAAGAGCGTCTAAAATACACTTTTTTGGAATATTCACCTTAAATTTCCCTTTCTAATAATTAAACTTTGATAAAAACTTTAAAAAAGTTCCAAAATTGACAAATTTTGGGACCCTTGTATTAAGTTTCTAAGAACAATCAACTAAGAATTCAGATAAGAAGGCAGCTTGAGATATGTAACTTTAAACGCTCAAGTTAACTTTAGTAACTTTCACGGAAATTGATTAAAGGTGTTTTCAGGTGACGTATCTTTTTCTAGTTGTTTGCATAAAATACCTTCATATATAAATATCAACAACCATAACCGGAGAACAAATATCTACAAAGATCACATAATTACACATTATCGTTAATAAAAGTAGTACTTACCAACTAAAACTAAAGTTTGGCAACAAATTAAATCAATATCACAAACGAATATTTTTACAAAGTTAATTACTGTGATGATTTAAGCCAAATAATATTTTCACAGCCATTTTTAATTGAATCAGCACTTCCCGCATTCCTGTGAATTTTGCTTCCTTTATTTGACTTGAATCACAGAATGAATTTCATAAAACTCTTGTTGCGTTGGAATCCTGATGTTTTGTGAAATAAAATATTTTGGTAGAAGCAGTAGGTTATCGTAAACAGGGTTATTTTATTATTCAACCTATATACATACAAAATAACAAGATAGCAGAATTTAATGAACACTAGTTGATGTTATTATTAGTCGATTAAAGATTTTAAAAGCTTGCTTATTAATTTTCTTTTGTAATAATATGAAAAAATGGCTCCTGCTTCATTCAGGGTCAAAGATCTTAATGAAATTGTAACTTTAGACTTGAGCGACGAACAATCAGAATGTTGGCGCGATATTTGCCGTTCCGATTGCAATATCACTCATAACACTTTTAGCGCGCTCAAAAGAATCGGAACGGTTTTGAGCACTTTTAGCACTGTGAGCGCTGTAATCGGCAAACGGAACGCAGCATTAATCGCTAATTAATTTTTGAGACCTAGAGTAATGTCTGTTACTTAGAATGCATAATTTTCTCTAATGTTTTTTTTGGTTTTTGGACGTCAGGTATTTAACATAGGTGTAGAAAGTCTGTCTCTGTTTTTCTTTTTTCTCGATGGAGAAGGTGACTCAGTATATTGGTCACCAATTCATAATTTTTATTATAGTTCATATATATTTAAAATTTTCGATGATGCTGGTGCGGAACTATCATTGCCCAAAATATGGATATTATCGCTTGTATTGACTGCTCCTATACTGATACTATGACTTTAAACAATAGTACATATTTCAAATTTTAATCAATCGATACTATCGATAGTATTATGAAGCATGATCATTTCGATAGGACTATCGAACTACTGAGACTAATTTTCATGGCCGCAATATGTAGTATCACGATACTATCGATAGACTATCACTATTGCAACACCACTATTCGCCATTCGTTTATTTCAGTCGTTAGCGGTTAGACGCTTCGCCGTTCGTACCGCGCAAATATTCTCTATGGCGGATGTCCCGTGGCCAGAACCTTAGTGTGCGAGGCTGAAATTTTTAATCACTAATAAACACAAAAAATTAAAAAATGTGTTCATCAGAAATGATAATAAGTGCACTATCTTCGACTCCTACCTACGTATTTACGGATAAACAATGCAATGAAACGACGTATGTTTTACTTACAGAACAATTTTATTGAAAAATATAAAAGTCGATAGTTCCATATTCATGTGTCAGTTCTTTTAATTCATTGATTTTATTTGTGCAATGCTAATGCAAAGATAAATATAACTATTGCTTTCAGTACTTAGGCAATACAAAATAAGTACTTACACATAATTTAATTATTTCAACCACTGTTATCATAAGTGGTGTGTTTAGCTGAAGTTATTACTTTTGTTAATACAGAAAGAAGTTACAAAAAATTTCAAATTTTAAAAAGGCCAATTTTGTAAAGCTTCATAAGGAAATCTACAGTTTTGGTGATGCCATTCGTTGTCCACAGGTTTTGTGCAAAATGTTCGTAGGCAAACCATAAGTTTTACATAAAAACGTTCAAAGATAATAAGACAATTATGGTTTTTGTTACGGTTATTGCATGAGGTGTTAAATATTAATTAATTAATCAATTTCATACCTGGGTTGATCAGTTCTGTCTCTACATGGAAACTTTTTAGTAAAAAACATTTCTATCATTAAATTTCAATCTTACACTAATTATTCTATACTATACATAAAATGGCTCGGATTATTGTGCAAACACTAATAAGGACAGACATTATTTTAGCTTATAAATATAAATTGTGAGATTCAAATACTACACTCGGCGTCACAAAAATCGCACCTTTATGTTTTTTTCAGTAAATTGCTCCTAGAATCTGGCCCATAAATACCACGCGTGAAAAATAAATATCATTGTAAAGTGCACTTCAATACCTTTACATTCATTACCTGTATCATTAAAAAATCAATTACCATTTCTAACCAGGGACCAATCAATAAGATATTGGAAAAAATGCTCACTTAAGGAGCGCTAGTTGGGCTACCTTAAAAGGGTATAAAATGTTATGTCCAGGTAAGAAATGGGTCAGTCGCTACTCAGACTTTAGAGTGAACACACTGGAACAACATACGCAAAAGAACTGTACCTTGAAGATGGATACAACCCCTGAAGAAGCCGCTCAAATCGTTGCTCTATTGCAAACAGGACTGCGACAGGTTGACGTTGCTCGACAGTTGAACCTTAGCCGATTTGCAGTACGACGAGTATACCAACGGTTCCGTGAGACTAGTGGCTATACCCAAAGACGTGGATCCGGAAGAAAACGTTGTACATCAGAAAGAGACGACCATTTCATTG
This sequence comes from Marasmarcha lunaedactyla, assembly GCA_923062675.1. Classification (NCBI taxonomy): domain Eukaryota; kingdom Metazoa; phylum Arthropoda; class Insecta; order Lepidoptera; family Pterophoridae; genus Marasmarcha; species Marasmarcha lunaedactyla. The sequence goes on from OV281344.1 coordinate 9,138,620, forward strand.
TGTCTACGTCGTTGCGCCACCGCTTCAGCAATGCTGTTGAGGTGCAACAAGAGCTCCGGTCAGCTCGTAGAACGTCTGTGAGTGTCTCTAAGATTAGAAGAAGATTGAAAGAAAAGGAATTAAGAGCTCACAGACCTGCTAGAGGCCCAAAATTGACCGTGCGACATCGGAGAGAGCGGTTACAATTTGCTCAGGAGCATGTCAACTGGACGCTTGACCAGTGGAGGGCCGTTCTCTTTACCGATGAGACACGAGTATGTCTTTTCTGCAAAGATAGACGCAGAATGGTATACCAAAGAGGAGGGGAACGTTTTATCCAAGCGTGTATAAGAGGAATCCGTCGAATACGGAGGTGGTTCCTGTATGTTCTGGGGTGGCATATCCGTTGAAGGGAAAACGGAACTTGTATGCGTCTCTCGGACTGGCGGTGGTCGCGGGCAAGGGTCGCTGAATGCTGGGCGGTACATAACAGAAATCTTACAAGACCATGTGGTCCCGTATGCCAGTTTTGTTGGCGATGGTTTCATGTTAATGCATAGTTTCTGTGCGGGACTACTTGGAAGAGGTTGAGATTCCTGTTATGCAGTGGCCAGCACGAAGCCCAGACGTAAACCCGATCGAGCATCTCTGGGACAATGTAAAGAGACACGTACGAGCACGTGATCCTGCTCCCACCACTCTCCAAGAGCTTCAGGATGCCGTGAAGGGAGAATGGGAGAACATACCCCAAGAGAGAGTGGTGACCCTCGCGAGGTCCATGAAGGATCGGATGGAAGCTGTCATCAAAGCAAGGGAAGGAAACACTAGATTTTAAGGACTGATTTGAGATTTTTTTATGTTTTTTTAAATTTAGTTTTTGTAACTTTTAGCCTTTTTAAGATTTTTTTATTAAAAGCTTTAAAACATAAACACATGTTTGTAATTTCTAATAGGCAATTAAAAAACCTTTCCAATGATATCCTACAATCATACCCTTACTATGGACAAAGTTTGAGTAAAAGTATTTTAAAGTTGCTTTTTCGAAAGGTGCGATTTTTGTGACGCCGAGTGTATAATATTAATTTTCTTAACAAATTCTTATTGTCTGGAAATGATTTCTATGACATTGATCCATTAGTTGACTAAGATAATAAATCTTAACTTAAATAATATCAAGATACACAAACCATGACAATACTTAATTAAGATCATGAAATGCAAATAATTCTTGAAATTTTAATATAAGCAAATAACAAAAGATAAGAGAAAAGTATATAAAATGGCTGGAATCATATCACATACAAAAAAAGATTAATAAATAGTCATAAGGAATGTAAAAAGGTAGCCCTGCTAGGCATTAGCCAACACATATTTTCAGAAAAAATATATCATCATTATGAGTAAAGAAGCTAAAATACCAAAATAGCGATTTTATTCTGAAAAATTATAATAAAAGGTAAAAATGAGTCATCACGATATAAAATGATGCAGATGCACATATAAAGCAGTAATGAGAAGGCCCATGGTTAAAGTGTTGATATCTGCGGAGACTCTAACATAGTAACCATAAGCATCACTGTGGTAGTCACCCATTTGGAAGGTTATGGGTGGTGAGGACATTCTACCATCACCTCCGTTGGAATAAGCCAGGACTCAAAGGTTGTAAGTCTTGCCTGGAGTCAGGTTGTGAACATAAGCTTCCAGTTTATGTTCGACTGGGATGAGGGTATCATTGGCTGTACTTAAGTCTTGATCACTTTCCCAAACGCGGACCTGAAATTAGAAATTGAAATATGCATAGGGATTGTCGTTAAATTAGCTACGTGTTACTTTGTGGCCTAAGTAAATAATTACAATTCTGCAACACAACAGACCATCTCACTTAATATCCTAAATGCCTCAATAATTACAATCTACTATAATTTGTAAGAGATGTGCTAAAAATCTGTTGTATATGTGGATCTATTTTCAGCAAAGGACGCAAAAAGAGGTTTGTTACAAGTCTAACTGGTGTAACTGTCTGTGGCATCGTAAATAGAAACTCCCATACGAATGTACTGAATATGGCGCGCCATTTTTAATACCGATTCAATCGAGATTTCTTAGATATGCCGTTCAAAAGTTATGTACGATATGGTACGTAAATATTTTATCAGTCCGGGTTTTTTCATTTGTGTTCACAAATCCTTCGCACACTACCCGCTTAAGTAATGTTATATTATGCACAAATATACATCGGTGGATTATTTCATAATTCGTCGATGAACTTTTTATCTAGCATGGCTTTGAACGTATATTTTTACGATTAGAACCCAAAATATATATAGGATAAAGCTACAAAACCTACCTACGCATCAAGCAAGTATTACAGCGATCAGCTAGCGTCATTGTCTCTGTAGTAAACAAAGAAAACTGGAATACCTTACTTACAGCGAGTCGCATTTTTTATTTTAATGAAACCGTGTCAAAATTGACTGCAGCCAATTTATGAATACAATATTTTCACAAAGTTATGTTAGACCTTAGTTAAATTATGATTCTGTACTGAAGGAAATACGTGTTTTGGATTCAATTATAAAAATATTTTAACAGATCCATACCAAATTGTTGTCCATATTTTATATAGGGCTGATTGCTCAATGATCAGATAATTTTTGCCAGTAGAAAAATTATGAGATTTTGATAAAATTCAATGAAAAGTCTTGTCAGGTGTCAAACTTAACCTCAAAATGAAAGTTATCTGAGTAATGAACAATCAAGTACCTTTAGTCTTTTATTTATTTATCGACTCATATAAATGCAAACAATTGTACTATCGGATGTTTATCGCTCGTCTTGTTGTCGTTTAAATAGAATTCGTTAAAAGAAGGAACAGATTCATTGAAAAGGGATCGACTAAATTCTAAGACCGAAGATGTCGAAAGCGAAAGCTAGTTATGATAACAAAATGTTACTTAGCCTGCTTTGTTCTAAAACAAAAAAAAAGTATAACAAAGTACAACTCACCTTACATCCCAATAGCGGTTCCTCTTCCGCTGTGGGCTGTACGTATCTCCACACGACCCTCACCGTGCTCGGGTTGACAGCCCACACGTTCACGGAAGCCAGGGGCTTCTGCGGCGCCATGCGGAACGTGCGCTCTAAGTACCGCTCGCTTTCGGGCCCTTCGCCGGCAGAGTTGAAGGCCATTACCTGGTGGAAGATTTGTTGTCGAGTATTGAGAATTGTAATGTTGCAAATTATGGAATCTGTATGACGTAATTCATGGATTGTTTCATAACATACTAAGAGTATGAAATAACGGTGAACCAAAGCAAGAAAAGCTTCTGACAGAAGAGGGATAACTGTAAATAAAGATGAAGAAACATACATTTGGTGGCATCACATTGGCTCCACCATGATTAGAACCTGGCCCCCTTGGTGTATGACCACTTGCAATTACTCCACTTGCTGCAATTATTCGATTGAAAACACCTTTTAATATTCATAACCTTATCATTGCTACAACAAGACAGTTTATTAATAGGATCATAAAGCACAGGACACGTAATTTTAAATTACCTTGACAAAGTAATAGGGTCTGGCTGAAGCCCCACAATAAGAGCCCAATTGCGAGTCGTTCTCGACAGGAAATAGATACACTCCTCTTCCTTATTGACTTGTTTCCAGTGCTTGAGACGGTGACCGATCAGCTTGCCGCGGAGTCTGTCACGGGATTGGTCTATCGGGTTCCAAGTTACGTTCAGAGATGTAGAATTGTAGGAACGAGAGTAAACTTGCTGCGGTGCTACTTGCGGCATATATCGTCACCGGCTCACTCTCCGGACCTGCGCCGATGTCATTAAATGCTTGAACCTTCACATCGTATGGTGTGAAAAAGTAATCCGGTGAAACATGCACCACATAACGACCTATATTGTTAAACTCTTTCAGCAATAATGACTGATATTCCACTTCAGTTCCATTTCGGCGCCAAAATATTTTGTAATGAATTCCAGGTCCATTTTGAAGGGATTTTGGCAATGGTGTCCAAGTTATTGTTAGATCTCCAGTCTTGCCACCACCTCCACCCACATTTGAAGGTGCTTGATAAGGCTTATCTGCCATAGTTGAGAATTGTGGACTTGGTGATGATGGTTTCCCAGGACCCAGGACATTAACAGCTTGAATGCGGAATTCGTAAACAGCCCATGGTAAAAGTGTAGTGGCAAGAGTTGCTCTTTTTCTTCCATTATTTCTGTCCACCTCCAACACTTCAGTGACATGATCATTTAAAACCCCCCATGTTGAATTCCAATTAGTACGTCCAGTTACAATGTAACTAGTGATAGGGCGACCATTTGGATTACTGTCTGTCCATTCAAAAGTAACAGAGGATTTTTCAATATTAAGTACTTGCAATCCTGCAGGGGGGACCTGGTGGACCTTCAATCCATAGTTGAGAATGTGACGAAATTCTACCAATTGCAGATTTGACTATGCATTCATAGTCCCCAACATCAGACAAACTTACATTATAAATCGTCAATTCCCCACTGTCAATCTGAATTCTTTTGTCAGCAAAAGGATCTGCTGCATCTTTCATTTTTATACCATTGTGGTTCCAGATATATGCAGTATCTAACATTGGATCAATTTCTGCATTACAATGTAGAAAAACTACATCACCCACTTGCATGGTAATTCTAGGGACCAATTTAGTCAGAAATCTTGGTGCTCTTAATATAATTAGTCGTCCTTTGCTTTCATCAGTTCCATATTGATTTTTTGCAATACATGTGTAAACACCTTCATCATCTCTAGATAGCTGCCTTATAATTAGATGTCCATTTTCAGTTATAAATCTCTTACCACCAGCGCCTATGACCACCCCATCCTTTTTCCAAGTGAATGTAGGTTTAGGGGCAGCTTCCGGGGTGCATTTCAGTGTTGCATTACCTCCTTCAGCACCATATGTCTCAGATTCTAATGGGTGTTTTTTAAATGAAGGCTTCAGTGACAGAACCCTCAGTTGGCCTGTTGGATATTTTGCTGCCAGTTGATTTTTAGCTTCACATTGGTACATCCCAGGATCCCTTGTTGGGTCTAAATACTTTATTATCAAAACATTATCCTGTATCAAATAACGATCTCTATCTTCTGGTTCTAAGGTATCCATTCTCAACATTTTCCCATTTTTCCACCATGTATAATTTACAACAGGAATGCCAAATGCTTCACAATTCCAATGCAACTCTCCTTTGTTGTCCATGTGTTTATCAGTTAAAGGAATTGTGAAATTGGGTTCAGCTTGTACTTTCAAAAATACATTATTTGAAATGCGAGCTCTGTCATTCTTTACATCGCAAATATATTCTCCTTCATCTTCAACACCAACATTTGGGATTGTAAGAACTCTGTCATAGCTGCTTAAGTAGGCTTTTCTGGGTAGACTGCCAAACTTTCTTGTCCAATTATAATTTGGCACTGGATAACCAAATGATATACATTCAAATCTCACTTCTTGGCCAACTACAGGAGCTTCTGGGAAAAATTTTGGAAAATTATATGGAAACTTCAATTGCTGGTAATCAGAGTGTGGAAACACAGACAATGTAAAGAATGGTCCATTTCTCCCAGCATCTGAGACTCTACTCATGACATTGCAGCTGTAATTACCTCTATCTATTGTTTCTAAAGCAGAAAAATACAAGCCACTATCATAGGAAACAAACACACGCCTATCTTCTTCTACCAAATTTGGAAAGTAATTTCTTGCCCAGAGAAAATTCACTGCAGGGTAATAAGATGGAGGATCACAATAAATTACTTTACCCCAGTACTGTTTACCATTCTCTAGTGGCCGCTTTTGATTGAACTCCCTTATAAAACCAAAAGATAAGCGAATTGATTCAGATCTTACAGTACCAAACTTGTTAGTAGCAGTGCAGTGATATTTGGCATTATCTTTGTTTGGATCAGGGTCGTATATTATTAATGTTCCACCACTTAATATAAATCTTGTATCTGATAAAGGATCAATTTCTGTGTAAACAGAGTTTTCAATTTGGAAGTCTTCACGGAACCACTTGTATTCAGGGGCAGGATATCCACCTGCTATACAAGTTAGTTGAACAAAGTGATTTCTTATTGGATCATACACAGTATTTACAGGTTCCTTAATAAAGTAAGGTCCTCTAGGAATTCTTTCAGGGTCATAAGTTTCCAATCCATATGTGAATGATCTTGTTTCTTCAATCAAATAGTGAAGTCTCTGTATACTACTTTCACAAATAAAATGATAGTACTGGGTCCCTTCTACAGGTACAAGACCCCATTTTCCATCTTGCTGAGAGAATCTATAGATCAAATAATCTTTAGGTAGTAAATTATAACTGGAATAAGTCAATTGACAATCTTCAAAAAATGCATTTTCTAAGCAGCTAAGCTGTGAACCATCTGCATCATTTACCCAATATCCTGGAGTTTGTTGATGGGCACCAACATACCAGGAACCTTTTTGGGGGTCAAGTCTCATAAGACTAGTAACAATAAATCCATGTTCGTCTGCAGAGTTAATTGATACCAAATCTGCTTCATATGCTTGACATATTTTTCGAGCTTCTTTTCGTGGCCGGTCAGGTGACTTCGTAAAATGATAACAGGATTCCTAAAATCTAATCCAATTTAATGGGCACTGTTATCGTTCTTCATGGTCTAAGTTAGCATAATATGAAGCACTACTTTGACTATCGACGTCATTGTCTCGGTCATTGTAAGGATCGGATTGAAAACCTTCTTGATAGAATGAGCTCTGGGGTGACTCTTGACGAAAGTCACTATTTACTGGAAAACTTCCATAAGGTACTTGCACATTAGGGCGATTCAGCGTGTTATTCTGGTTACTGTTTTGCAGGCTGGGATTATAATTATTTAAATTGTTCCACCCCTGGCTGTAAACACAACTCGTCAGAGCGAGTAACAACAAAGTGTTTTTCATGGTAAACACTATTTTCACATGCTCGATTATGTCAAAAGACTTGTATTGCGGATTTCGAAACTTTTATATAGCTGCATACTACGTATTTATCACAGAAAACCCTTGAAAATACTGTTATAAAGTTTCAATCAAGACAACATTTCACAGTACGCGGTCGTTTGTTAGTGTGGGATATCGTTGCACAGAGCTCTCGAGACGACCAGCCTGCACCGCCGGGGGTCACCACTGTTAGGTCTGTCTGTTAGTTGGAGATAATTAAAACTCAATTATTCCCTGAATATTTGCGTTTTAAATATCTCCAACTAACAGACCTAACATTAGAAAACGGAGTAATCGCCTCACCCAGCCCCGCCCCAAAGAATGAATGAAATTACAGATACAGAAATGACATTTGCTGCGTTCCGTTTGCCGATTACAGCGCTCACAGCGCTAAAAGTGCTCAAAACCGTTCCGATTCGTTTGAGCGCGCTAAAAGGTGTTATTAATGCTATTGCAATCGGAACGGTACATATCGAGCTAACATTCTGATTGTTCGTCGCTTCAGTCTAAAGTTACAATTACATTAAAATTTTTGACCCTGAATGAAGCAGGAGCCATTTTTTTATATTATTACAAAAGAAAATTAATAAGCAAGCTTTTAAAATCTTTAATCGACTAATAAAAACATCAACAAAGTAACGTCATGTGTCAGTTTTGATAGGCCGCTCACAGCGACCATGCTCCGTAGCTAGGGCACTGTGAGCGGGAAGATAGCGGCGTTTATGACGTCATTGATGACGTATCGATATCGCTGCGAACGCGCTCACGGGCAATCGGAACGGGTATATGAGCGCTGTGAGGCTGTAATCGGCAAACGGAACGCAGCAATTCAGTCGGTTGCATTTTATTTCAATTTAATTCAATTTTTCGTTTCATGCCAATTATCATCATAGACACGTACTGCGCGAGGCTAATAATTTTGTAGCGATCTGCCAAGTAGAACTTTCAGTATCTCGAGCATTAAATTACCTTTAACAATACAAAATCAGAGGTGTGAGATAAGGTTTTACAGATCTTTGACAACACAGAAGACAGCATAATTACAATAACACGTACATATTTATAGTTTGGTATTAAACAAATGTAGGTACATATCTTCCAATCACCTTAACGATAAGAGAATTTGAGAGAAAAGCATGGTTTTGATATTTGTACGTTTAGAGAACTGGACTGTTCATGAGAGAGAGAGGGCAATTAAAGAGGAGATGATCAGTGGTTCCATCCTCCAAACCACAATCACAGTTTGAATTTCTTCTTATGCGCAGCTTCTGCAGAAGTACCGGAGTACAATAATGTTGCAGATGACAGATGTTGTTTTCTGGTCCATATATTTTAACATCCCAAAATTTACATGGGATGGTTGACTGGATATCTCCATAGTATTTGCCTGTTATTAATCTTGAATTGAACCAAGTAGGGACCTTTGCCATTCTTAAGCATATATGCGCCAGAAGCTTCAAATCCAGTCAAAACACATAAAGTGATCCGGCGTACCAATATTGATAGATGCTCCAGCAAAACCATCCACTGTACAGTTTCCTGCAATACCAGAATGCCCAGGTATCCCTTCAAGAGTAATGTTTAGGGATTTAAGGCAGCAGGAGAACAGTATGTATTTCTAATTTATAAAATAACTGGGAATTTCAAGCCTAATTTGTAGGGGTTACCCTTTGTGGCCTGTAAGGAGCCAAGGCCATCTATCAAAATTAGGTTAGGTTAAACAAATCATTGTCCGAAACATATTTTATGGTCTCCAGGATGGCTATGGCTTCACCAGTAAATACCGTGGTTTGCGGTGGACATTTATAGAACAGCAAGACGGAGTGCCTAGGGATCCATACTGCCACCCCAAAACACTCCGAGGGGTAAATTTTTGAGGCATCTGTGAAGATTAAAGTCTTATCCCGCCATTTTCACTGATGATCCTTATAAATTCAATATTAGCATTGGGCATGTTTTTAGCTAAACCTAGGTTCATTATAACATTGAGGTGATATATAATAATAACCGTTTGTGACTATACAACAGTCTCTGAATGTAGGGGTGGGATGCCCAACAAATTCCAGGGAGTGCGCGCATTAAATTTATCACCAAAATATCACCTTATTTCATACTTGAATGGGAACTCCTGGAAGAGACATAGCTATGGGGGATCGACTCTTCCTCGTAAAGATAAGATCTTTGCTCTTACAGGGAGAGAGGGAGAGGAAGAGGATTTCAGCCCGTTGCCTAGGGAGTAAAGGGCAGTGTTGAGGCGATCCGAAGCAATCTCTACTTCAGGTAGAGTACGATATCATCTGCATATTGCAGGATTTTAAAAAGGAAATCAGATGTGTCCAAATCAGAAGTGTAGATGATGTATAGCAGTGGGCTTAAGACAGAACCTTGAGGAAGGCCCTGTTTTATTTTAATTTTATATAGCATGTATGGACTGTCACTTTGGGGTTTACGAAAAATTATGATATTTTATTTAATAATAATTTGTAACATTGAGTAATCTAACTTCTGTATTAGTGACATTTGTAGGAAAGTTGTACAATTTTTATTTTTGCTAGTTTATCGACACCTGTTAAATATTGAAAAATATAGATAGAGGTTTCATCTCTCCAAAACCAGTCCGGTACCAGTGGCTGATTTTTTTTTGTTCCCCTCCACGGAGAGGGCAGGAGGATCTTCTAATAAATGCTCTCACGCATACCTCGCCACTCCTCTGGGACTCGTCACTCCGAGCCTACCAGAGCCTCTACCACTATAAAACCCCCTGGATGACTCGTGCAATTTTTTTGCTACACAGCCTTCATCTGAGCGATTTGATTTTGACCAATTGGAGAAAGAGGCCACGCTAGCGGGGCCCAGAAGGGGTCACCCGCTGGGAATTACATAGCACTGGAGGTGCTCAAAGCACTGAAGATGAATACATTGTGACATACGGTAAAGACGTGTAGGTAGTTTAGTTTTAAAATAATACACGGCACAACCGGTCAACAAAAAGAATTTTTGTTTATTTACAATAAATTAGTTAGGGTCGCAGGGTCGAATCCCGACTATTATTCGTTTCCACAGTCCTGTACTTCCCTGAGGCGGCCGAGGATGGAAGGTGGCTCGTGGCAGCGGTCAGCAGCAGGACTCGGGTTGTATGTTGAACGAAGACAGGGGTGCATCAACTTCGTCGTAGCTCCAACTTGAATCCAGCTTAGTTCCAACTTAGTTCCCTGGAATGACGTTCAACTTAATTAGACAAAAAAAACTTAAGTTAGATCCGCCGATTGCGATCGCAAACACTCCTAAGCCATGCCTAAGCAAGGAAGACGGGTAGGTAAAGAAAGTAGATGGTGAGATGGCTGATTAGATCGCAATTAGAACGGATAACAAAAACTTTTAAAATAAACAATTTATGAGTTACACAAAAACAAGGAACGGACTAAGCATTTACTTATTTTCAATTTAAAAAAATCTATGTTATAAAAAGCTTTAGTTAAAGTAAAAGATGATAAAGAATCTATTTTATTTAATTTAGGTAGGTACTCTTGAAACAAAAAGAAAAAGAAACATAACCCTCCTTTGCGTTGCACAGTCGGGTAGCAATACTAGGTCGGCAAATAACTTGCAATTTAAATAAAGCGCAAAAGCGAAGCAAGAAGCTAATATAAGTACCTAGGTAGGTAGGTACACAAAATAGAAACTAGTTTCATACACAACACAACATTATTAATACTTATAACTATGGTTCACTACTTAAAATAAATAACGGTTTCAAAATATAATTTCCTTTGTTCGGTAGGCGAACAAATTGTCGCAAATACAATACGTATACTTTTTCTTTAAAATCAAAAAATATGCTCCGCACAAAAAATGTCGTACGACAGCAAATTATAAATTTTCAAAATCTCACTTTTATTCTAAATTCTGAAGTCTAGTTTCATCTAGATTTTAGTAAAACTGTACGTGCTCATTGTCCAACGCTCGGACGAGGTCGGCGTCACGTAGGCACAGCTAATGTTCTCACAAAACCGACGCTCACGCCTTTTAGGCTCGGCCCACAAAATTCCTAAAAAGTTAGTTGAGTAATTATAATTATATTAAGTATAATTATATGATTGTTTAGATGAATTGGTATTTCTTTACTAAAATACTAATTAATTATTAGAAAAGGAACGCGTAACGTTACAAACGGCACGTATTTATCCGCACACGAGTATAAGGTATCGCAGAATTTGACAACCGCTTCAACAACGGTACCACCATAAAGGAGGGCCGACCAGTCCTGAGAGTTTAAACAGTGATTAATACCTTCGTAATCAGTTTTGTGAAAGTTTCTTGTTGGGTTTGATGATTCACGAAGTGGCTGAACATTTAGGTCGTTTATGTGAATTTTAAAAGATGGATGAGCGCGGTCTTCCTTAATAAGAGGCGTAAGATAGCGGCATATTAGGAGCGGGAGGTTTGAGAAAGATAGATCTAAAGTATTGTCTCCATAGTTATTTAAGAAGTTATACTGTTTTAAATTGATAAATTCAAACTCTTCCACTAAATTCACCCCAACCGCCTGCATTTCCACAGAACCTTTTTTTATAAATAGCGGTTGCTCTTTTTTCCAGGAGATACAATTTAAATTAAAATCACCAATTACTAAGTAATTTGCGCTAGTATGCACATTGTTAACAAATAGGATGTGATCTATGATAGCATTGATATTTCCCGGCATAAGACGACGGTCCGGTGGCACGTAGACAGCGCAAATGTGGAAATCTGCGGTACTACTACAACAGCTCGGCGGTGGCGGGTGCAGCAGGTGCGCACGCGCCGAGCTCCATCTGCATGGCTCCTAACGTGCGTCGAATGAGTATTAAGACCCCAAATCGCGGTCTACTCGAAAGACATCGTACCTATCGTCGCAAAGTTCGGCGTCAAATATACCATCATGCAACCACGTCTCTGTAATAATTACGATGTCAAAATCATTACCTAAAATAACTAAATACTTTTTTTAAGATGCGGTCTGTTGAGACATGATAGGCATATTACAAAAAGTATTTATGATAGAAAATTTATTGGCAGGTGTAATTATAGACTAGTTTCGACATAAATTCTATATCACAGGCTCACAGCTCGTAAAGTTCGGCTCTAATCAAGTAATTAAAAGATGGTAAAAAAAACATTAGTATCAAAACGTCAGAAACGTGATATATGGCAAAAAAAAACTATATTTGATGAAAGAATAAACAGAACTAAAAAAAGGCTGTTTTATTTCTCAGGAACTATACAACCAATCAAGTGTGTCTGTTTATATATTTGAGGTACTGTTTCGGTACATTTTTTTTGTTTAATTGTATGTTATGTGGAATGGTTAAATATTAAAATAATAAAGAACACCCGCCACATTGATGCCAATATGGCGAGTGTACCTTAATTTTGCAATATTTTTGATCTGAAACAGGTACAGATTTTTGAGAGCTGTAATTACATTACATTACATTTATAGGTGCAAAATAGTGAATTTCAGGTACATTTTTACGGTAATCGGTACAATTTAATTTGTTATGAAATACCCGCCATTTTGACTCTCACGTTATTATTTAATATTTCTGAGTTTATTATGCCAAAGTCATAAAGTAAGTAAAGTGTTTGTGCGTGAGAAAAGGCAAACCAAGCCCCTTTAATAGACTTGCAACGATATATCGGTAAACCGATAAATACCGATATATCGAAGCCTAAAAATATTAAAAAAATTCAATAAATATCGGTATTTTTTAAATACTCTGCTATCGATATGTCAATATCGAAAAATTCAATAATTTTAAATTATTTATAAAAAAAGGTTCTGTGGAAATGCAGGCGGTTGGGGTGAATTTAGTGGAAGAGTTTGAATTTATCAATTTAAAACAGTATAACTTCTTAAATAACTATGGAGACAATACTTTAGATCTATCTTTCTCAAACCTCCCGCTCCTAATATGCCGCTATCTTACGCCTCTTATTAAGGAAGACCGCGCTCATCCATCTTTTAAAATTCACATAAACGACCTAAATGTTCAGCCACTTCGTGAATCATCAAACCCAACAAGAAACTTTCACAAAACTGATTACGAAGGTATTAATCACTGTTTAAACTCTCAGGACTGGTCGGCCCTCCTTTATGGTGGTACCGTTGTTGAAGCGGTTGTCAAATTCTGCGATACCTTATACTCGTGTGCGGATAAATACGTGCCGTTTGTAACGTTACGCGTTCCTTTTCTAATAATTAATTAGTATTTTAGTAAAGAAATACCAATTCATCTAAACAATCATATAATTATACTTAATATAATTATAATTACTCAACTAACTTACTTAGGAATTTTGTGGGCCGAGCCTAAAAGGCGTGAGCGTCGGTTTTGTGAGAACATTAGCTGTGCCTACGTGACGCCGACCTCGTCCGAGCGTTGGACAATGAGCACGTACAGTTTTACTAAAATCTAGATGAAACTAGACTTCAGAATTTAGAATAAAAGTGAGATTTTGAAAATTTATAATTTGCTGTCGTACGACATTTTTTGTGCGGAGCATATTTTTTGATTTTATAGAAAAAGTATACGTATTGTATTTGCGACAATTTGTTCGCCTACCGAACAAAGGAAATTATATTTTGAAACCGTTATTTATTTTAAGTAGTGAACCATAGTTATAAGTATTAATAATGTTGTGTTGTGTATGAAACTAGTTTCTATTTTGTGTACCTACCTACCTAGGTACTTATATTAGCTTCTTGCTTCGCTTTTGCGCTTTATTTAAATTGCAAGTTATTTGCCGACCTAGTATTGCTACCCGACTGTGCAACGCAAAGGAGGGTTATGTTTCTTTTTCTTTTTGTTTCAAGAGTACCTACCTAAATTAAATAAAATAGATTCTTTATCATCTTTTACTTTAACTAAAGCTTTTTATAACATAGATTTTTTTAAATTGAAAATAAGTAAATGCTTAGTCCGTTCCTTGTTTTTGTGTAACTCATAAATTGTTTATTTTAAAAGTTTTTGTTATCCGTTCTAATTGCGATCTAATCAGCCATCTCACCATCTACTTTCTTTACCTACCCGTCTTCCTTGCTTAGGCATGGCTTAGGAGTGTTTGCGATCGCAATCGGCGGATCTAACTTAAGTTTTTTTTGTCTAATTAAGTTGAACGTCATTCCAGGGAACTAAGTTGGAACTAAGCTGGATTCAAGTTGGAGCTACGACGAAGTTGATGCATCCCTGTCTTCGTTCAACATACAACCCGAGTCCTGCTGCTGACCGCTGCCACGAGCCACCTTCCATCCTCGGCCGCCTCAGGGAAGTACAGGACTGTGGAAACGAATAATAGTCGGGATTCGACCCTGCGACCCTAACTAATTTATTGTAAATAAACAAAAATTCTTTTTGTTGACCGGTTGTGCCGTGTATTATTTTAAAACTAAACTACCTACACGTCTTTACCGTATGTCACAATGTATTCATCTTCAGTGCTTTGAGCACCTCCAGTGCTATGTAATTCCCAGCGGGTGACCCCTTCTGGGCCCCGCTAGCGTGGCCTCTTTCTCCAATTGGTCAAAATCAAATCGCTCAGATGAAGGCTGTGTGGCAAAAAAATTGCACGAGTCATCCAGGGGGTTTTATAGTGGTAGAGGCTCTGGTAGGCTCGGAGTGACGAGTCCCAGAGGAGTGGCGAGGTATGCGTGAGAGCATTTATTAGAAGATCCTCCTGCCCTCTCCGTGGAGGGGAACAAAAAAAAAATCAGCCACTGGTACCGGACTGGTTTTGGAGAGATGAAACCTCTATCTATATTTTTCAATATTTAACAGGTGTCGATAAACTACCAAAAATAAAAATTGTACAACTTTCCTACAAATGTCACTAATACAGAAGTTAGATTACTCAATGTTACAAATTATTATTAAATAAAATATCATAATTTTTCGTAAACCCCAAAGTGACAGTCCATACATGCTATATAAAATTAAAATAAAACAGGGCCTTCCTCAAGGTTCTGTCTTAAGCCCACTGCTATACATCATCTACACTTCTGATTTGGACACATCTGATTTCCTTTTTAAAATCCTGCAATATGCAGATGATATCGTACTCTACCTGAAGTAGAGATTGCTTCGGATCGCCTCAACACTGCCCTTTACTCCCTAGGCAACGGGCTGAAATCCTCTTCCTCTCCCTCTCTCCCTGTAAGAGCAAAGATCTTATCTTTACGAGGAAGAGTCGAGCCCCCATAGCTATGTCTCTTCCAGGAGTTCCCATTCAAGTATGAAATAAGGTGATATTTTGGTGATAAATTTAATGCGCGCACTCCCTGGAATTTGTTGGGCATCCCACCCCTACATTCAGAGACTGTTGTATAGTCACAAACGGTTATTATTATATATCACCTCAATGTTATAATGAACCTAGGTTTAGCTAAAAAACATGCCCAATGCTAATATTGAATTTATAAGGATCATCAGTGAAAATGGCGGGATAAGACTTTAATCTTCACAGATGCCTCAAAAATTTACCGCTCGGAGTGTTTTGGGGTGGCAGTATGGATCCCTAGGCACTCCGTCTTGCTGTTCTATAAATGTCCACCGCAAACCACGGTATTTACTGGTGAAGCCATAGCCATCCTAGAGACCATAAAATATGTTTCGGACAATGATTTGTTTAACCTAACCTAATTTTGATAGATGGCCTTGGCTCCTTACAGGCCACAAAGGGTAACCCCTACAAATTAGGCTTGAAATTCCCAGTTATTTTATAAATTAGAAATACATACTGTTCTCCTGCTGCCTTAAATCCCTAAACATCACTCTTGAAGGGATACCTGGGCATTCTGGTATTGCAGGAAACTGTACAGTGGATGGTTTTGCTGGAGCATCTATCAATATTGGTACGCCGGATCACTTTATGTGTTTTGACTGGATTTGAAGCTTCTGGCGCATATATGCTTAAGAATGGCAAAGGTCCCTACATGGTTCAATTCAAGATTAATAACAGGCAAATACTATGGAGATATCCAGTCAACCATCCCATGTAAATTTTGGGATGTTAAAATATATGGACCAGAAAACAACATCTGTCATCTGCAACATTGTTGTACTCCGGTACTTCTGCAGAAGCTGCGCATAAGAAGAAATTCAAACTGTGATTGTGGTTTGGAGGATGGAACCACTGATCATCTCCTCTTTAATTGCCCTCTCTCTCTCATGAACAGTCCAGTTCTCTAAACGTACAAATATCAAAACCATGCTTTTCTCTCAAATTCTCTTATCGTTAAGGTGATTGGAAGATATGTACCTACATTTGTTTAATACCAAACTATAAATATGTACGTGTTATTGTAATTATGCTGTCTTCTGTGTTGTCAAAGATCTGTAAAACCTTATCTCACACCTCTGATTTTGTATTGTTAAAGGTAATTTAATGCTCGAGATACTGAAAGTTCTACTTGGCAGATCGCTACAAAATTATTAGCCTCGCGCAGTACGTGTCTATGATGATAATTGGCATGAAACGAAAAATTGAATTAAATTGAAATAAAATGCAACCGACTGAATTGCTGCGTTCCGTTTGCCGATTACAGCGTCACAGCGCTCATATACCCGTTCCGATTGCCCGTGAGCGCGTTCGCAGCGATATCGGTACGTCATCAATGACGTCATAAACGCCGCTATCTTCCCGCTCACAGTGCCCTAGCTACGGAGCATGGTCGCTGTGAGCGGCCTATCAAAACTGACACATGACGTTACTTTGTTGATGTTTTTATTAGTCGATTAAAGATTTTAAAAGCTTGCTTATTAATTTTCTTTTGTAATAATATAAAAAAAATGGCTCCTGCTTCATTCAGGGTCAAAAATTTTAATGTAATTGTAACTTTTGACTGAAGCGACGAACAATCAGAATGTTAGCTCGATATGTACCGTTCCGATTGCAATAGCATTAATAACACCTTTTAGCGCGCTCAAACGAATCGGAACGGTTTTGAGCACTTTTAGCGCTGTGAGCGCTGTAATCGGCAAACGGAACGCAGCAAATGTCATTTCTGTATCTGTAATTTCATTCATTCTTTGGGGCGGGGCTGGGTGAGGCGATTACTCCGTTTTCTAATGTTAGGTCTGTTAGTTGGAGATAATTAAAACGCAAATATTCAGGCAATAATTGAGTTTTAATTATCTCCAACTAACAGACAGACCTAACAGTGGTGACCCCCGGCGGTGCAGGCTGGTCGTCTCGAGAGCTCTGTGCAACGATATCCCACACTAACAAACGACCGCGTACTGTGAAATGTTGTCTTGATTGAAACTTTATAACAGTATTTTTAAGGGTTTTCTGTGATAAATACGTAGTATACAGCTATATAAAAGTTTCGAAATCCGCAATACAAGTATTTTGACATTATCGAGCATGTGAAAATAGTGTTTACCATGAAAAACACTTTGTTGTTACTCGCTCTGACGAGTTGTGTTTACAGCCAGGGGTGGAACAATTTAAATAATTATAATCCCAGCCTGCAAAACAGTAACCAGAATAACACGCTGAATCGCCCTAATGTGCAAGTACCTTATGGAAGTTTTCCAGTAAATAGTGACTTTCGTCAAGAGTCACCCCAGAGCTCATTCTATCAAGAAGGTTTTCAATCCGATCCTTACAATGACCGAGACAATGACGTCGATAGTCAAAGTAGTGCTTCATATTATGCTAACTTAGACCATGAAGAACGATAACAGTGCCCATTAAATTGGATTAGATTTAAGGAATCCTGTTATCATTTTACGAAGTCACCTGACCGGCCACGAAACGAAGCTCGAAAAATATGTCAAGCATATGAAGCAGATTTGGTATCAATTAACTCTGCAGACGAACATGGATTTATTGTTACTAGTCTTATGAGACTTGACCCCCAAAAAGGTTCCTAGTATGTTGGTGCCCATCAACAAACTCCAGGATATTGGGTAAATGATGCAGATGGTTCACAGCTTAGCGGCTTAGAAAATGCATTTTTTGAAGATCGTCAATTGACTTATTCCAGTTATAATTTACTACCTAAAGATTATTTGATCTATAGATTCTCTCAGCAAGATGGAAAATGGGGTCTTGTACCTGTAGAAGGGACCCAGTACTATCATTTTATTTGTGAAAGTAGTATACAGAGACTTCACTATTTGATTGAAGAAACAAGATCATTCACATATGGATTGGAAACTTATGACCCTGAAAGAATTCCTAGAGGACCTTACTTTATTAAGGAACCTGTAAATACTGTGTATGATCCATTAAGAAATCACTTTGTTCAACTAACTTGTATAGCAGGTGGATATCCTGCCCCTGAATACAAGTGGTTCCGTGAAGACTTCCAAATTGAAAACTCTGTTTACACAGAAATTGATCCTTTATCAGATACAAGATTTATATTAAGTGGTGGAACATTAATAATATACGACCCTGATCCAAACAAAGATAATGCCAAATATCACTGCACTGCTACTAACAAGTTTGGTACTGTAAGATCTGAATCAATTCGCTTATCTTTTAGTTTTATAAGGGAGTTCAATCAAAAGCGGCCACTAGAGAATGGTAAACAGTACTGGGGTAAAGTAATTTATTGTGATCCTCCATCTTATTACCCTGCAGTGAATTTTCTCTGGGCAAGAAATTACTTTCCAAATTTGGTAGAAGAAGATAGGCGTGTGTTTGTTTCCTATGATGGTGGCTTGTATTTTTCTGCTTCAGAAACAATAGATAGAGGTAATTACAGCTGCAATGTCATGAGTAGAGTCTCAGATGCTGGGAGAAATGGACCATTCTTTACATTGTCTGTGTTTCCACACTCTGATTACCAGCAATTGAAGTTTCCATATAATTTTCCAAAATATTTCCCAGAAGCTCCTGTAGTTGGCCAAGAAGTGAGATTTGAATGTATATCATTTGGTTATCCAGTGCCAAATTATAATTGGACAAGAAAGTTTGGCAGTCTACCCAGAAAAGCCTACTTAAGCAGCTATGACAGAGTTCTTACAAACCCAAATGTTGGTGTTGAAGATGAAGGAGAATATATTTGCGATGTAAAGAATGACAGAGCTCGAATTTCAAATAATGTATTTTTAAAAGTACAAGCTGAACCCAATTTCACAATTCCTTTAACTGATAAACATATGGACAACAAAGGAGAGTTGCATTGGAATTGTGAAGCATTTGGCATTCCTGTTGTAAATTATACATGGTGGAAAAATGGGAAAATGTTGAGAATGGATACCTTAGAACCAGAAGATAGAGATCGTTATTTGATACAGGATAATGTTTTGATAATAAAGTATTTAGACCCAACAAGGGATCCTGGGATGTACCAATGTGAAGCTAAAAATCAACTGGCAGCAAAATATCCAACAGGCCAACTGAGGGTTCTGTCACTGAAGCCTTCATTTAAAAAACACCCATTAGAATCTGAGACATATGGTGCTGAAGGAGGTAATGCAACACTGAAATGCACCCCGGAAGCTGCCCCTAAACCTACATTCACTTGGAAAAAGGATGGGGTGGTCATAGGCGCTGGTGGTAAGAGATTTATAACTGAAAATGGACATCTAATTATAAGGCAGCTATCTAGAGATGATGAAGGTGTTTACACATGTATTGCAAAAAATCAATATGGAACTGATGAAAGCAAAGGACGACTAATTATATTAAGAGCACCAAGATTTCTGACTAAATTGGTCCCTAGAATTACCATGCAAGTGGGTGATGTAGTTTTTCTACATTGTAATGCAGAAATTGATCCAATGTTAGATACTGCATATATCTGGAACCACAATGGTATAAAAATGAAAGATGCAGCAGATCCTTTTGCTGACAAAAGAATTCAGATTTACAATGGGGAATTGACGATTTATAATGTAAGTTTGTCTGATGTTGGGGACTATGAATGCATAGTCAAATCTGCAATTGGTAGAATTTCGTCACATTCTCAACTACGGATTGAAGGTCCACCAGGTCCCCCCGCAGGATTGCAAGTACTTAATATTGAAAAATCCTCTGTTACTTTTGAATGGACAGACAGTAATCCAAATGGTCACCCTATCACTAGTTACATTGTAACTGGACGTACCAATTGGAATTCAACATGGGGGGTTTTAAATGATCATGTCACTGAAGTGTTGGAGGTGGACAGAAATAATGGAAGAAAAAGAGCAACTCTTGCCACTACACTTTTACCATGGGCTGTTTACGAATTCCGCATTCAAGCTGTTAATGTCCTGGGTCCTGGGAAACCATCATCACCAAGTCCACAATTCTCAACTATGGCAGATTAGCCTTATCAAGCACCTTCAAATGTGGGTGGAGGTGGTGGCAAGACTGGAGATCTAACAATAACTTGGACACCATTGCCAAAATCCCTTCAAAATGGACCTGGAATTCATTACAAAATATTTTGGCGCCGAAATGGAACTGAAGTGGAATATCAGTCATTATTGCTGAAAGAGTTTAACAATATAGGTCGTTATGTGGTGCATGTTTCACCGGATTACTTTTTCACACCATACGATGTGAAGGTTCAAGCATTTAATGACATCGGCGCAGGTCCGGAGAGTGAGCCGGTGACGATATATGCCGCAAGTAGCACCGCAGCAAGTTTACTCTCGTTCCTACAATTCTACATCTCTGAACGTAACTTGGAACCCGATAGACCAATCCCGTGACAGACTCCGCGGCAAGCTGATCGGTCACCGTCTCAAGCACTGGAAACAAGTCAATAAGGAAGAGGAGTGTATCTATTTCCTGTCGAGAACGACTCGCAATTGGGCTCTTATTGTGGGGCTTCAGCCAGACCCTATTACTTTGTCAAGGTAATTTAAAATTACGTGTCCTGTGCTTTATGATCCTATTAATAAACTGTCTTGTTGTAGCAATGATAAGGTTATGAATATTAAAAGGTGTTTTCAATCGAATAATTGCAGCAAGTGGAGTAATTGCAAGTGGTCATACACCAAGGGGGCCAGGTTCTAATCATGGTGGAGCCAATGTGATGCCACCAAATGTATGTTTCTTCATCTTTATTTACAGTTATCCCTCTTCTGTCAGAAGCTTTTCTTGCTTTGGTTCACCGTTATTTCATACTCTTAGTATGTTATGAAACAATCCATGAATTACGTCATACAGATTCCATAATTTGCAACATTACAATTCTCAATACTCGACAACAAATCTTCCACCAGGTAATGGCCTTCAACTCTGCCGGCGAAGGGCCCGAAAGTGAGCGGTACTTAGAGCGCACGTTCCGCATGGCGCCGCAGAAGCCCCTGGCTTCCGTGAACGTGTGGGCTGTCAACCCGAGCACGGTGAGGGTCGTGTGGAGATACGTACAGCCCACAGCGGAAGAGGAACCGCTATTGGGATGTAAGGTGAGTTGTACTTTGTTATACTTTTTTTTGTTTTAGAACAAAGCAGGCTAAGTAACATTTTGTTATCATAACTAGCTTTCGCTTTCGACATCTTCGGTCTTAGAATTTAGTCGATCCCTTTTCAATGAATCTGTTCCTTCTTTTAACGAATTCTATTTAAACGACAACAAGACGAGCGATAAACATCCGATAGTACAATTGTTTGCATTTATATGAGTCGATAAATAAATAAAAGACTAAAGGTACTTGATTGTTCATTACTCAGATAACTTTCATTTTGAGGTTAAGTTTGACACCTGACAAGACTTTTCATTGAATTTTATCAAAATCTCATAATTTTTCTACTGGCAAAAATTATCTGATCATTGAGCAATCAGCCCTATATAAAATATGGACAACAATTTGGTATGGATCTGTTAAAATATTTTTATAATTGAATCCAAAACACGTATTTCCTTCAGTACAGAATCATGATTTAACTAAGGTCTAACATAACTTTGTGAAAATATTGTATTCATAAATTGGCTGCAGTCAATTTTGACACGGTTTCATTAAAATAAAATATGCGACTCGCTGTAAGTAAGGTATTCCAGTTTTCTTTGTTTACTACAGAGACAATGACGCTAGCTGATCGCTGTAATACTTGCTTGATGCGTAGGTAGGTTTTGTAGCTTTATCCTATATATATTTTGGGTTCTAATCGTAAAAATATACGTTCAAAGCCATGCTAGATAAAAAGTTCATCGACGAATTATGAAATAATCCACCGATGTATATTTGTGCATAATATAACATTACTTAAGCGGGTAGTGTGCGAAGGATTTGTGAACACAAATGAAAAAACCCGGACTGATAAAATATTTACGTACCATATCGTACATAACTTTTGAACGGCATATCTAAGAAATCTCGATTGAATCGGTATTAAAAATGGCGCGCCATATTCAGTACATTCGTATGGGAGTTTCTATTTACGATGCCACAGACAGTTACACACGTTAGACTTGTAACAAACCTCTTTTTGCGTCCTTTGCTGAAAATAGATCCATATATACAACAGATTTTTAGCACATCTCTTACAAATCCCCAGCTAGGTGCAAAATAGTTGTTCGTTCGAGAATCGTAGATTGTAATTATTGAGGCATTTAGGATATTAAGTGAGATGGTCTGTTGTGTTGCAGAATTGTAATTATTTACTTAGGGCCACAAAGTAACACGTAGCTAATTTAACGACAATCCCTATGCATATTTCAATTTCTAATTTCAGGTCCGCGTTTGGGAAAGTGATCAAGACTTAAGTACAGCCAATGATACCCTCATCCCAGTCGAACATAAACTGGAAGCTTATGTTCACAACCTGACTCCAGGCAAGACTTACAACCTTCGAGTCCTGGCTTATTCCAACGGAGGTGATGGTAGAATGTCCTCACCACCCATAACCTTCCAAATGGGTGACTACCACAGTGATGCTTATGGTTACTATGTTAGAGACTCCGCAGATATCAACACTTTAACCATGGGCCTTCTCATTACTGCTTTATATGTGCATCTGCATCATTTTATATCGTGATGACTCATTTTTACCTTTTATTATAATTATTCAGAATAAAATCGCTATTTTGGTATTTTAGCTTCTTTACTCATAATGATGATATATTTTTTCTGAAAATATGTGTTGGCTAATGCCTAGCAGGGCTACCTTTTTACATTCCTTATGAGTATTTATTAATCTTTTTTTGTATGTGATATGATTCCAGCCATTTTATATACTTTTCTCTTATCTTTTGTTATTTGCTTATATTAAAATTTCAAGAATTATTTGCATTTCATGATCTTAATTAAGTATTGTCATAGTTTGGTATCTTGATATTATTTAATATTATTGTTAAGATTTGTTATCTTAGTCAACTAATGGATCAATGTCATAGAAATCATTTCCAGACAATAAGAATTTGTTAAGAAAATTAATATTATAGTATTTGAATCTCAAAATTTATATTTATAAGCTAAAATAATGTCTGTCCTTATTAGTGTTTGCACAATAATCCGAGCCATTTTATGTATAGTATAGAATAATTAGGGTAAGATTGAAATTTATTGATAGAAATGTTTTTTACTAAAAAGTTTCCATGTAGAGACAGAACTGATCAACCCAGGTATGAAATTGATTAATTAATTAATATTTAACACCTCATGCAATAACCGTAACAAAAACCATAATTGTCTTATTATCTTTGAACGTTTTTATATAAAACCTATGGTTTGCCTACGAACATTTTGCACAAAACCTGTGGACAACGAATGGCATCACCAAAACTGTAGATTTCCTTATGAAGCTTTACAAAATTGGCCTTTTTAAAATTTGAAATTTTTTGTAACTTCTTTCTGTATTAACAAAAGTAATAACTTCAGCTAAACACACCACTTATGATAACAGTGGTTGAAATAATTAAATTATGTGTAAGTACTTATTTTGTATTGCCTAAGTACTGAAAGCAATAGTTATATTTATCTTTGCATTAGCATTGCACAAATAAAATCAATGAATTAAAAGAACTGACACATGAATATGGAACTATCGACTTTTATATTTTTCAATAAAATTGTTCTGTAAGTAAAACATACGTCGTTTCATTGCATTGTTTATCCGTAAATACGTAGGTGGGAGTCGAAGATAGTACACTTATTATAATTTCTGATGAACATATTTTTTAATTTTTAGTGTTTATTAGTGATTAAACATTTTTAGCTGAATCCGGCCTCGCACACTAAGGTTCTGGCCACGGGACATCCGCCATAGAGAATATTTGCGCGGTACGAACGGCGAAGCGTCTAAAATAAACGAATGGCGAATAGTGGTGTTGCAATAGTGATAGTCTATCGATAGTATCGTGATACTACATATTGCGGTGATGAAAATTAGTCTCAGTATCGATAGTCCTATCGAAATGATCATGCTTCATAATACTATCGATAGTATCGATTGATAAAAATTTGAAATATGTACTATTGTTTAAGGTCATAGTATCAGTATAGGAGCAGTCAATACAAGCGATAATATTAATACGATCGAATGTTTACTTCCAATACAATAGATAGTCGACCATTTCACGATGTCTTATTCAGTAAAGGCAATTACCCACTAGGTAACCTTTTTTTTAAAGTCGCTGTTATGGAAAATACGTCAATTGATACTAAAGTAAAACTTTCGATACTATCGATACTCATAGATAGTATCTACTATATTTTTGCGATACTATCGACACTACTGAAACTATAGATAGTATCGCAAATCAATAGTATCGATGGTATCTACAAAATTCAATAGATTGCCTGTTTATCAATATAGATACAATCCGATATTTTTGATAGGTTATTTGCGCTATCGGATGATTTTCAAGGTTAACTATCGATAGCTAAACTATCGCTATTGCAGAACACTAATGGCCAAGCGACTTGCGAAATGTAACGAGTGAACGGCGGCGCCGGCGACTTGCTGTGATTAGTGCTTAATTACTTCCATGTCCATCGCAAGTGTTTTGCCAGGCAGCGATGAGCTATGCGCCATTTTGTGAACACCAAGTGATCGTGGCCTATAGTTGTGCATTGCAGAGCACTGCCCATCACTGGCCATTGTGTACTGGGGACTGTACAATATTATGTAGTAGACCTTTATAATTATTTTTGCATGTGTAGTGTCTGTTTCGATTGCTTTGAAAACTCGCCACTTATTAATACCATACGCACACTCAATTGTCACCCCAGCTCTTGACAATCTTTTATTAAAAATTCTTCGGGAATCATCTAAATTACAGGACAGAAAGGGCCGCATTAGGTACGTTTCCAGTGGATAGGCTCTAGGACGTGTGGCAGTAAAATATTTGACCCAGGTAATGTTTCTGGCGGTGGCATATAAAATCGATTGTTGGTAAGCAATTCATACAAATTTGAAAAATTTAACGTGCCTCCGTCATTTTGTCATCCTTTTCCACCAATCTCAATTACAGAAAATGTATAGTCTGCATCAGAAACTGCTTGTAGGACCAATAACAATTTTGTTTCTAATTATAATATTGGCTACCGCTCTTGGTGGCTTCTGCAAAAATGTTTACCGTCTATGTCTGCTACGCACGTGGGGAATTGCCATCTAGAGAAAACCTTGTCTGAAATTTTCCTTAAATCTTCACTCGTTAGTTTTGGTGACATAATGCTGAAAACCCAACTATTTCCACATTGCCTTTAAAGTTCGATATTACGTTTTGGCGACGATGCTTCGGCCTAGAGAGTATGAGCCAGAGATTTAAAAGTCATCTCAACGAAGAGAAATTTGAAACATGAAAAACTTTTTGTTTGTGTATTTATTTTTCAAGTACCCTAACTTAAATATTATAGATTAATTAAAGCATTTTTTTAAGTCAGTGATCTCAAAAAGAAATGGAAGAATCTGAGAGACACAGATACTAAAGAGTTAAAGAAAGGGTGATTCATCCTCAAATTATGAACCAGCCTGAAAATACTTCACGCTATTAGGAGTTTTAAAATATGAGTACGTGCCTTTAACTGCCGAATCAAACTTAGATGAAGGAGACAGTGTAATAATCGATAGAAGACGATGATATATCCGTACAAGTTTTAAATGAAGTAAGGTTTTTAGGAACCACCTTTTCCTACTCGTACATCTTCATCGATTAAACCCTCTACATCTAGTACTGCCTAGTAGTTCTCAAAATTAATATAAAAAGCAAGAAAATTATACAAGATATTCGAGCATAGTACTAGTATTATTTAAAAAAAAACAAAAAATTTTAGAAAACGACATCTCTAAAATACACCAGTTGAAAGTGAAATAAAATCCGATATCTATCATGTTTTAATGAATATATTGCCAGAAATGGAAAAACTACCTACTATACAAAAAAATCGAGTTAATAAATAAAATAAACTAGGCTCTTTTCGACTGAATAAATGTCACGATGTACGGTGAACCTTATGGGCGATATGGTTACTCTAATCAACCAAACCATAATAATTTCAATAAGGAATAGACTACCTACATAATTGACATCGATAATACTGTCTGATTATAATGATTCATAATTATTGAAGTGAACATGGCTGACGGCAACGTGAAGTGGCCGAGTTAGAAATTATTTTATTTTAGTTTTACGAAGAATTAATGTCATATAACTTAGATTATTTCAATAAATAACAATTATCTAGAAGTATTTTCATTTCATGAAATATTAATATACAGGGTGACATTTAATTAGCTGACCATATTTTGGGCAATGATAGTTCCGCACCAGCATCATCGAAAATTTTAAATATATATAAACTATAATAAAAATTATGAATTGGTGACCAATATACTGAGTCACCTTCTCCATCGAGAAAAAAGAAAAACAGAGACAGACTTTCTACACCTATGTTAAATACCTGACGTTCAAAAACCAAAAAAACATTAGAGAAAATTATGCATTCTAAGTAACAGACATTACTCTGGGTCTCAAAAATTAATTAGCGATATATTTTCTCCAGAACTTGACTATTGTCGTTATCTACTACCTCATATAGAAATAAAACAACTTTTCGGCAATTTAGAAAACAAAATATGTAATTTTACTTTGGACGACTACTGTATAAACATAATCGGGGAAGCTAATTTTAATAAAAATGATAATCTTATTGCAGTAAATGATATTATTAGAAATTTCATTAAAAAAATAAAATATATATTAATAATATGTTCACCTACTTATATATTGGGGGCACCTATTTATATTATTAAGTCGCTCATTATTTATGTTAATATTACTTTTTATTATTTTACTTTTATACCTTTACTTAAATTTTCATGTTTATGATTATTACAAAATATTTTTTACATTTTTGCCACTGTTTGACAGATTCACTATTACACACAACACTTATAATATACACACTCTACTACTGTATTTCGTTATCATTAATTTCAATAATATGACTCGAGATCTGTCACACCCATTACATTTTCATACGCGCTCTTTACACTTACACGCTCAATCACACGTACAACTAAACGTACCAAGACTCGGAGACTACAGGACTCAGGCTTATATTATAATCTTACCCACAATTATTCCGTGTCACGTTATTAACGTGACACTCCTATTTTCATTACACTTATCTACTTATAAGTAGTTAGAGATCATAATGCAAAACATAGATTCTATAAGCCTGGGTCTGGACTCTGTGTCGACCGCTCGGGTGGTACAGTGCAGCATTGATAATGTTAAACATACAATTCCATTTCATAATCGTACATTAAATATCATTACACAAAATTGTAACATGCCCGACTTTACAACTTTACTTGTAAGATCTGAGGTAACTTGGGACGTTATAGTTCTGTCTGAGTGTTGGCTCCATACAAATAAGAACATACCCAATCTCGAAAATTATGTCAAGAATCGACGACTAGGTACAAAACTCAAAACGAAGGAGTTGTCATAATATTATAATAAATTATTAAACGGGTCTTTCTCTAGTTAACGGTGCCAACTGCCTTGTGTTAAAATTAAATCAGGAATCCTGCATAGTAGGTATTTATCGCCCTTTTGGTATAAAGAATACTAATAACTTCATAAACTCTTTAAATTCACTTCTTTTAACATTAAGTCATTCTAAAAATGCGGCGATATTAATATCAATATTGTCCCTAACAGCCCGGATAAGCGCTCTCATGAGTACCTCAATATGTTAGCCAGCCATTTGATGCTGCCCGGTCACACATTACCAACTCATGGTTGGACTAGTCTTGACCACATGATGGTCAAATATAAATTGGATGCTACTTGCTTTGTATTTGATACATCAATCACAGACCATGACAGTGTGGCTCTCAGCCTGAACTTGGATGCAATGTTGCCGAAAATAAGTAGAGCGAGCCAGCGTATTAACTTTGAAAAATTGGATGGATACAAATTAGACTTTCCTTCTATCCTAAAGTGCGAGGACCCTAACTCAGCAGCAAGTCTTCTGATAGTCCTACTATCATCGGCCATCAAAGTGTGCACCAAATCAGTCTTTATCCCTAAGCGCAAACTAATAAGCAAGCCATGGATCACGGCCGGACTGTTTGTATGAGGAATAGAGATAATTTGCATAAAAAGACAAAAAGGGATCCTGAAAATGAAGTTCTCGAGATCACCTAGAAGTGCTACAGACGTTTCTGTACGTCAGTTCTAAAAAAAGCTAAAAAAAGTTATGAGAAGCAGGATATTGAAAAAGCCCGAGAAAATAAAAGGAAGCCATGGGAAGTTATAAAAGGGATAACCTATTCAAACACAGTTACGGATCATTCTACATCTCTTCTCTCCCAAAACCAGAAACAAAGCGTAAATGACGTAAACACTTACTTTGCTGAGATTGGAATGAAATTAGCACAAACACATGACTCGTATAACTCTCCTACACCCACTCTAGACTACTGTTCTTTATCCATGTCTGCCAAGTCTATAGTTATATTGCCTATTGACGAAAATGAAGATGCTCGACTTATTATGGGACTAAAAGATAACTGTGCTGTTGGTGCGGATGGCATCTCGAGCAGGATTGTTAAAAGATACTCCCACTTATTGGTTACTCCGATAACACACATATGCTACTTAGCCATATAGAACGGGATTTTTCCCCTTAGTATTTAAAAAGGCTCTTATAACTCCGGTGCACAAAGGTGGCAAAAAAGATCGTGTCGATAACATCAGGCAATCTCTATTTTACCAACTCTCTCAAAGATCCTGGAGCGTGTGATGAATGACAGATTAATAACTATCGTGACCACGGCAACTGCAAAGATGCCGAAACGTCGAAATAATTTTAAAATTAACTAAAATATACGCTATAATATCCGGTAAAAAGTGTTTTATTTAAAGTATGAATCGTGAAAATTTAAGAAAATATAAGATTAATAAAGTTCTTGGTGTCGAACAATCTGCTTGCACCTGCACAGTACGGTTTTCGACGTGGTAAATCCACCAACGATGCAGTACTCGATCTAATCAACTCAGTTATTACAGCACTTGACCAAAGAAAGAGATGTGTTACGGTTTTCCTTGACCTTGCCAAGGCAATCGACACGGTCTGTATCCAACGCCTTTTAGTCAAATTAGAAAACCTAGGAGTAAGAGGCGTTCCCCTAAAACCTTACTAATAGAACCCAGAGGGTTAAAATAGGAGATTAAATACGTGACGAGGTCACAGTCTATATCGGGGTGCCCCAAGGCAGTATTGTCAGCCCTACACTATTTCTTGCCTATATAAATGACCTCTGTCACCTCCAGCTGCGAGGGGGTATAGTCTATTGTTTTGCCGATGATACCGCACTCTTTTTTACTGGAGAGACTGGAGAAGCTTTTCATAATGCTCAATTGGGTTTGGATAGGGTTGTTGATTGGTTTAAGTCGCAATGTGTTGACACATTCGCAACTCCCCCCAGATACACTCAATTTAACAGCCCATAAATGCTCCTATGATATCTCGACTTACTCCTACCCTACTCTCGAAAAGACTAGTAGCATAAAATATTTGGGTGTGATTATAGACCAAACTCTCCCTTTTAACCCACATGTTGACTCTCTTGTGCCCAGGTTCCGGAAGCTTATATATATCTTTAAGGCCCTCAAGCATGAAGCTAACTGCCAAACTATTAGAATGGTCTACTATGTCTTGTGTCAGCCTCTTCTGGAATATTGTGTTTTAGCATGGGGTGGTATTGCCAAGACCACCCTTCTAGAAATGGAGCGAGCTCAACGTGCAATATTCAAGGTTGCTGCTGGTCTCCCGTTTCGTTACCCTACGGTTAAATTGTATAATGAATGGAACGTACTTACAGTTAGACAGTGCTATATTCTTAAATCCATTTTAACTATGCACTCGCAACCTTACGACCCGGACCTACTTAAGAGGAAACGTAGAAAGGAGTCAGTTTTTCCTTTGTTACCCCTAAAAACAGCTACTTCGCACACCTTTTTTGTTTTATGGGTGGCTATCTGTACAATAAGCTAAATCGTGTCCTTAATATGTATCCACTTCTCAGATCTAGATGCAAAACTGTTGTCACTGGATATCTTAGGGGCCGGACTACCACTGTACTGAAAATCTCCTAATTGTACAGAAGTAAAATATATATACAGGCATATAATAATTATAATCTGCAAACTATTTACCAATTTATAAATGCTCAGCTTACTACCCATCAAGGTCCCGGCGCAGACTTTACGACGCGGTAGGCTCAGTTGCGAACACATTATTCGGAGTAGGTACTTGATCAGAGCTTTACTGAGAATTTATGAGCAGGATATTGAAATAATAATCATTTAACCGAGCTTTGAAAAAATGAAACATCCGTCGTAGAAGCCGAATTTAACATTTTAAAACGAACGGATAAAACAGTAGAAAGCCAGTACAAAATTTTAAACAGACACCTAAATATCTTAGGTAATAAAACAAACTCAATCCAAAGTGAAAATGAAACTATGCAGTAAATGACCTCATCAGCCAGTAACAATTTAATTCAAAATTTAAGATGGATTCAAGATACATTATTATAGATAGAACTACCGAAACATATAATGGCCAGATCAACTTACATTTATTGACACCGAAGTAATTACGAGATGAGCTGCAAATGATATCGAATCAGATATCAAGACGAGTTACGCTACCTATAGAAACCATTCAAACAGACTTAAGTATATAAAATCTACAAAATAATCAAAGTAAAAGCTAAGCTTACACACAACCACTTTATCTTCGAAATAACGTTACCATTAATTAGCAGAGATAATTTTCAATTATATAGATTAATACCTATACCTACTCAAATTAAGTCGTACATGATAAGCATAAAACCAATAGTGGAGTACGTTGCTATCACTCGAATGCTGCGTTCCGTTTGCCGATTACAGCGCTCACAGCGCTAAAAGTGCTCAAAACCGTTCCGTTTGAGCGCGCTAAAAGGTGTTATTAGTGCTATTGCAATCGGAACGGTAAATATCGCGCTAACATTCTGATTGTTCGTCGCTTAAGTCTAAAGTTACAATTTCAGATCTTTGACCCTGAATGAAGCAGGAGCCATTTTTTTATATTATTACAAAAGAAAATTAATAAGCAAACTTTTAAAATCTTTAATTGACTAATAAAAATATCTTTATATATATATATATATATATATACATATATATATATATATATATATATATATATATATATATATATATCTTTAATAGACTAATAAAAACATCAACAAAGTAACGTCATGTGTCAGTTTTGACAGGCCGTTCACAGCGACCATGCTCCGTAGCGTTGGCACTGTGAGCGGGAAGATGGCGGCGTTTATGACGTCATTGATGACGTATCGATATCGCTGTGACCGCGCTCACGGGCAAACGGAACGGGTATTAAAAGAAATGCCTATCTGAACACAAACTTAAGCGATCTTCAAACCTGTGAAAATCAAGACGGAACCTATCTATGCCAATTGCATGGCGCCATTATGAACCTTGGGACTAATGAACGTTTTTGTGAAATAAAGAAAAATAAATGTCAATATATCAAAAACAGCTGTAAACATATATGGAAACAATTACACGACCTGTCTGCCTATTTTTATTTCCAGTGCGATTCAGCTTACATACGCATTATATGCGATGACGATATACAATCGCGCCGAATCAGCAAGGCCGGGCTTATAGCGTTAAGTAAACAATGTTTAATACAGGGACAAGATGTACACTTTTTTCATTCAAGCAACTTGAAAATACTCTTTATCTAAAACCGGATATATTAGAAACTAAATTTAATCCCGTACATAACTTAATCAATTCTGCTCTGCCTATCTCAAATTACTCGGAATTAGAAAGCGATTAAATGGAAATAAATAATTCCTTAAAGATTCTTGAAGACCAAGTAAAAGCACTAAAAAGTGCTCAAAACATCACATTCATCAGTACGCGTTGTCGTATGGATGTCGTATGGCAGCAGTAGCAGGGATCCGGTTCTTCGTGTGGTGGTGAAGGAGGTGAGGGCCTCCGCAGCAGATCGTCGTAGCAGCTACCCAGGCTATCCAGCCGGGTACAAACTAGGGATGTTACGGAGGTCCGATTCCGGTTTCGAAACGCCGGAACTTCCGATTGGTTTTACACATCTGATTCCGAAACTTTTGAATCGGAGGTATATTGGAGGTCGATCAGCAGCGACGGAGGCGGCGCGCGGATGCAGTTAACAGAGACAACGTATCATACCAGTCAACGTCTTCATATCAGTGATGATCCTTTATGATGGTGGAAAGTAAACATGCTAAATTCCAACCCCTGGATTCGATTGCTCGCCATTATTTGTCGTGTCCACCAAGCTCAGCAGCGAGCGATCAACTTTTTAGTGGTGCTGGCCTAATCCATGATCCATTTAGGAATAGACTGGAAGGAGATAAAGCTGCGAAGCTTTTATTCATTAAATATAATATGATTCTTTTGGAGTCGCTGATTTGATTTGATTTACTGCTATACCATTTAATTTTTAACCAATATCTACTGTTAAAGATTTTAGATTTTTATCTTTTAATACCTAGGTGGGTGTAATACACTGTATTGTTTTTTTATCTGATATTTAATAAGTTGATTAAATATTGTTGTATTATTTTACTAAACTTCCCCACATATCATAAGTCAAATTACATTTTTTTAGTCCTTTTAGAAGTCTTTTTAGATTTTTTTTCACCTCCAGTTCCGATTCCGGTTCCGGTTCCGATAAACACATGTAAAAACTCCTAATCCGATTCTGGTTCCAATAACATCACTTCCGTTACATCCCTAGTACAATGTCCAAGACGGGAGTGTGTGTGTGTCAGAGCAAAGCTCTAGTGCTAGTGAGCGTGTGCCAAAGCAAAACTGTAGTGTTAGTGCGCGTGTGTTAGAGCGAAGTGTAAAAGTGCGTGAAGCCTCTCTGCCCGAGCAGAGACCGACTTCAAGTGTAAAAGCATGTGAGCCTAGTGTAATAAAGCGATGGTCAAGTGTGCGTCTAAAAAACGATAAATCGACATCGCTAATAGCGAAGAAACGCTCTATTTTTAATATTTCAGATTCAGCTGTTTAATTATATCATCTGTTTTATCTCAAATGTGTACTAACACTTCATTTGGATAAGAAGAAAATGGTTTCATCTTGTAACATTTTAACACACATTTTACTTTTAGCATCATCATCATGTTTTTGTTGCCCTCGGGAGCATGTTCGAAGCATCGATACAATATTTAAAATTTAGCATTTTATGAATCTAGATCGTAATAATGGTGATTTGTCTAATCGGCAAAGTAGCCAGCGGGATGCGGTCGTTACACCGGCCGCTCCACGTCAGTCGATTCACAGCAGCGCCCGAGTGCTCTTAACTCTCATATTCACTAATTTTTTCTCATTCTCGTTTAATTTAATATAATTTAGCGATTATTAATCAATATAAAATATCCTTAAAGTCTCGAGGTTTATTATCAGCAGCAGCATGACGTAATACAGTCCATAAATTAGTGCATAACTCGTACAGTGGATTTAAATTCGGAAATAATCAACCCTATCAAACAAATCAAATGCCTAGGTTTAAATTCGGGATTCCCCCAAATCAACAGTTTAGTCAGTTTCATCAACGACCACAAATAGGTTTCCGACCACAATTTGGTTATAGACCACAAGGCCTTCAGCCACAACAAAACTTGACCCCTCAGCAATTCATGCAACTTCACCAAAATAAACCCTCAAATAATGCTCAAGCACAGATCTCTAACGACGTTTCAATGCGCACCGCTCCACCATTTAAACTCCAACAAGGATTTTCTTTAAACGAACTAGACCTTCAAGAAAACAAATACTGTCCAGAATTTTATTATGATTCTAGTTATGACAATTATTATTATGACTATTACGAAGACCCAACAATTCGGAACCCTTCGCAAAATGACATGACTATGGCTGCCAATGAACAGCCAGAAATGTTAGACACGCAAGACTCAAAACCCACATGGAAAATTTTCAAATACAAGCCTCGTTAGAAAACGCGAAAAAATAGAACTAAATTGTGACTTTAATACATAATACGTTTACCTTAAATTCATATACCAGAAATTGATGCAAAGTTTATGATTGATAAACGTAGCACTAGATCGTTTATCGGTCCGAAGAAAGCTTTTCAATATTTTACGCAATATATGTTTCACGAACCTTTTGAGGTAATTAGTACGCATGCCTCAAGTATACATAACCAGGTTATTGAAATTCCCCTATTCCCTACCTTTAAAAGTTCCGAAATACACAAGTTTTATGTTTTCAATGTAGATTCACCCTATGATGGATTAATAGGAAATGATCTTTTGAAACAAATAGAGGCGGTTATAGATTTCAAAAAACCGAAAATAAGTAACAAAAACTACCAGTACTTCATAATAATAAGACTCTAAATTTAAGCTTCCACCCCGCTATGAAAAACGAGTAAAATTACCTATAGATACATATCAAGGAGATGCTATATTAAAGTACACCGAATTTTGTAACGGCGTGGGTATGCCAGACGCCATAGTAACTTGCAAAAATGGATATGCTTATAATGTTATTCAGAATACTACAAATAAAGAAATAACCTTAACTGTGACTAGCCCGTATAAGACAATAAAATACGAAACGACTGACTGTGTATTAAACATGACGACTGACATACAACAAAAAAGTACAGAAATTAATGTTACTGACTGATAATTTTTCTAAATAAGATTAGACCACATGAACGAAGGAGAACGACAGAGTATTTTAAATTTATGCACAGAGTACAAAGACATATTTTATTGTGAAAACATACCCCTATCTTTTACATTTTATTAGAACCAAAAATGAAGAACCTTTTTACATTAGTCCTTTCAGACAAAGCCCCATGATAACAGAAGAAGTTAAAAATCAGGTTAACAAACTTTTAAAAGACAATGTAATACAAGAATCGTTTTCACCCTGGAGTGCCCCAGTTCACCTTGTACCCAAAAAGTCTGACGCTTCCGCTGAAATGAAATATCGTATGGTTATTGACTATAGACGTTTGAACGACATAACTATTGACGACAAGTACCCACTTTCGAACATAAATGACTTATTTGACAAATTAGGTAAAAGTACTTACTTTACAACGTTCGATCTAGAAGAAAATAGAAGTAAATGAAAGCGACAGGCCTAAAACCGCGTTTAGCACACAATTTGGACACTATGAATTTTTGAGAATGCCGTTTGGACTTAAGACCGCTCCAGCCACGGCTCAAAGGACGATGGACAATGTTCTGCGTCGATTACAAGGTATACACACCCTGATCTATTTAGATGACATTTTAATATTTTCATCCAGCTTACAGTAACACCTTCAAAAACTGAAAGCTATTTTTGACAGACTTAGAACGACAAATTTAAAAATACAACTTGACAAACCTGAATTTCTTCTCACTGAAGTATTGTATCTCGGAAATACTATAATTAAAGACGGACTGAAACCTAACAATAACAAAATTACAGCTATTCTGAACTACCCTATCCCTAAAACTAGTACAGAAAATAAAAGTTCACTGGTCGGATATTACCGAAAATTCATTAAAGACTTTGCCAAAATAACTCAACCCCTTACAAACTGCCTAAAAAACGAAATAAAATCATAATTGAAATTCTTTCGAAAAATGTAAAGAATTATTAACAAATGCACCGTTGTTACAATACCCTGACCCTGAATATTCTTACATTCTTACTACAGATGCTTCTAATGTGGCCCTAGATGCCGTTTTATCCCAGGGGCCCGTAGGTAACGATAAGCCCGTAGCA
This sequence comes from Marasmarcha lunaedactyla, assembly GCA_923062675.1. Classification (NCBI taxonomy): domain Eukaryota; kingdom Metazoa; phylum Arthropoda; class Insecta; order Lepidoptera; family Pterophoridae; genus Marasmarcha; species Marasmarcha lunaedactyla. Next base: position 9,174,886 of record OV281344.1, read on the forward strand.
TACGCAAGCCGCATCCTTAGTGACACCGAATCTAGATAAAGCACTATAGAAAAAGAGTAGCTCGCTATTATTTGGGCCGTAAAGTACTTCCGCCCCTATTTATATGGCTGAAAGTTTTTCATATATACAGATCATCGACCACCAGCCTGGATTTATTCACTAAAAGAACCAAACTCCAAATTAACTCGCTGGCGTTTAAGATTACAGGAATACGACTTTGAGATCATGTACAAAAAAGGAAAACAAAATTCAAATGCGGACGCTCTTTCACGTATTAAAATTAATGCTTTAGGATCGGACGACAACACGTAATCCATGAAAGTAAACATTGATAAAAAACAAGAGATCCAACTGTATGTTATATAAATACTTGCACGACAACGACCATCTAAAGATATTTCCGATACTGTTTCAATATCAGACGTTGACAAAACTATATCTGCATCATCAAACTCTGACATTTTAACTGAAATATATCAACTTGACAACCCTAATGACTCTGTATCATCTATATCCGATAGTGATTATTCTACAGTCCATTCCGCAATAGATCCAGACGCAGCTCTTATCCCAATTTTACATGAAGCAATAGACACGAAACCGAATCAAATATTAGTACACTAATGGCTTAAAAATGACTTAAAAGTTATTAATTTATCCAGAAAAAAACAAAAATTTTTAGAGGTCTGTCTTCCCACAGATAACGAACATTTGATTAAGAAATTTTTATTGGAATACATAAGTACGTATATATATATGTACGTATATAATAGCGTTTAGTACATACAATGTACTAAACGCGTTATTTATGTAGAAGACGAAAACGAACAAAAGGAAACAGTAATTTTCAAGACATTTTCATAGATCTTTTTAGTATAGAAGGAAAATATTATCTCACTCTGGTAGACGCATTTAGTATACTTGATCAGGCTATAGAAATTTCAAATCGTTCAACACCCGAAGTAGTTAGAGCCCTTATTAAGTATTTGTCTATAAATGGCATACCTAAAAAGATTTTCAAAATAAATTTGCACTTTGGTACACCAAATAATCCGAATTCAACAGGTATTGTCGAGAGGTTCCATTCAACACTCATAGAAATTTACTACTACTCCTCTACCTCTACTAAGTAGAGGATGCGAATCTAGTAGAGATTTTCAAGTAGGTGAAACTGTATTTGCAAAAGACGTTAATAATCGGAAAAGCAAAGATAAACCTCGTTATGTCAAAGCCGTAGTAGTAATAGGTGCCGTAAAAAGAAATGTAGTGCCAATTAGAATAAGAAATAGAGAAACCAAAGTGCCAATTAAAAATATTAAACGTCCTTCACAGGTGGAGCTTGATTCTGATGGGCTTGGCTGAACTACTAATCCAGATCCATTGCTATTACATCCACAAAGTAGAACATAATCCAGGGCTTATACCTGTTAAACAAGGATACACTAGTTGGACTATTATAAAAATGTTAGATTTAATTATATTAGTAAGCCTTATGTTAATGAATTTATAAATACGAGAAAACGGACACAATGTGTCCTAGATAGAACTATCGAAAAAATTAGACAACTTATTCCATTCAATTTTAGCCGAAGTAAATGAGAAATAATTAATCCATTAGGATCTTTTGATTATAATAATCACCGGTAACTTGGACAATGAAGACGCTCTTAGACATGATAGGCTTATTCCACAATTTCAACATAATCAAAACATTGTTACTAATAAAATGACTATTATTTCCAAAATGCTGGATTATTTAATTAACATTACAGACACTTTACATAATGATACAATAATTTTAGATGAACGTTTGAAGACAATATAAATTATCGTTAAGAATATAGCTGCAAGAGAAAATAATTCAATTTACGCGATATGTATTTTGGGAATGTTTAATAACTTTATAAATAATTAGACCTAAAACTTGTCAAGCCCTATAATTTCACAAAGGCGTTCTTCTAAGGGACTAAGTATCGGGGCCATCTTTAGGGCCACCACGAATCTGCAAGCTTTGTGAATTCTTCGGACCGTATTTGAGACCCGACATTTTAAATCGTTGTAAAGCTGCAACGTACACTTTGTTCTATTATTTCGCTGTCTCGTGTCCGTCGATGGTTTGAGAAAAAGTAATACTCCTGACAATTTTGAGCTTAAGTCTCGTCACTCCTTAGGACACGGACACTACCTAAGGCTAAGTTCTAATGCTTATTATTAATTTATGGAATCAAATAACAGTTTCAACTGTCGTATAATCGAATAAACTCGCGTTTGATATTTAAATAAATAAGTCTTTGAACAAGTTTCTACACAAGTTTCTTGCTTTTGAATAAAAACAAATAATAAACTTATCGGTTATCGCCAATTTGACTACAATAAACTTTGACATACAATTTGATGGCTGAATTGAAGACAATTGCTGCGTTCCGTTTGCCGATTACAGCGCTCACAGCGCTCATATACCCGTTCCGATTGCCCGTGAGCGCGCACACAGCGATATCGATACGTCATCAGTGACGTCATTAACGCCGCTATCTTCCCGCTCACAGTGCCAAAGCTACGGAGCATGGTCGCTGTGAGCGGCCTATCAAAACTGACACATGACGTTACTTTGTTGATGTTTTTATTAGTCGATTAAAGATTTTAAAAGCTTGCTTATTAATTTTCTTTTGTAATAATATAAAATAATGGCTCCTGCTTCATTCAGTTGATCGCCATCATACCTAAGCAAATTCATGGAAAATTTCTATTATATAACATAAGAAGTCATTCGAACATAGGAAACAACTACATAAAGTTCGCTTATGGTATTCATGCGATGCGTGATGGGCACGCTGCGAGTCAGATGACCCCGTGGCAACAAGCGAGGTCCGGTGCACTCGACCGGCGTCGCGTCGCATGCAACGGATCGGAAGCGCGGCCTGCCCCGCTGCGCAATGACTGGAATGAAATGAAATATTTATTTCTCAACATTGACAATTACTTGTTCTTATTGACGTCAAATAAAACATGATTCTACCACCAGTTCGAAAAAAACCTTCGTGAAGAAGAACTGGCAAGAAAGTTCACGGGTATATTTTTTTTCAAAATAAATTTACAGAGTCTCTTTATGTCTATACAAAATTATTCTTTTCTGCATCTGTTAGCTCGGCAAGTCTCCCTCCCACCAAGTATCCAAACGACGAACACCCTCAAACGGCACCCGTTCACGAGTTAACGCGGGATCCAGCCATCGCCCTCCTCAACCATATTAGAGGGAAGTGAGCGACCCGTCACCCGACGCTACCATAAGAAGACGTACTTTAGTGACAATGACGTTTTAGATATTTATCGATTGTAAATATGTTTAGCAATACATCGAGGTTTTTTTTGTAAAAAACTGTGTATTTAATTGAAATTTGGTGATAATCCGTTTGTTCTTACATACGTAATGCTAAAAAAATTGAATTTTTTTTGGAAAATCTCCAAATTTTTTGTGTTAAAAAAAATAAAAAGTACTATTTCGTAATGAGAATATGCAATATAATCATACCCCAAAGTTAGTGGAAGCGGTTTTGATACACCCTGTATATTTTCATATAAGAAAACTATTGGCCGTCCTTCTTCACGATTTTGCCTCATAGTTCAGATACACTTGTGTCTCCATGCAACTATGTCATGTCTTTCCATTAAAATTTTCAGCTTTGAACCCCACTTTCTGTACTGAAATCCAATTCGTTTCAAAATTTTCCACAAAGTCGTTCGACCTCCACCAAAGTTTATGTCATTCTTTAATTCCATAACTCATTTAATTAAGGTAGGAACAACTTTTCTGACAGTATACATCTCATGCATTTGATTTCTTAATGCTCATAAATCGAAATCATCATGATCCACCGTATTACGTTTTTGACGATGTTTTCGAGGAGACTTGAGCTTTTGAGATGTAGAGACAGCAACTTCACCTTCTTTTGACATTCTACTCACGGTTTTTTCAGACATGCCTGAAATAGAGACATAAAATTTGTATCCTTAAAATAATTATTATACATAAACACAAATATGGATAATATCATAACGAATTAAATTAATTTACTGAGATATGTACTTTTTATTTTAATTCTTCATGTCCGTAAATTTATATTACCCATACTAACTAAAGGCATTTTGTCTGAAATTGGTATCCCTATTTTACTAACCTGTCAGGACGGCAACGCGAGCTCGTACTTGATTTAGTGGAATTAAAGCAGCGAGGTGGTTAGAGGTCAATGAATTAAAGGGTAGGAATGCAAGGTAATTAAAAATATCGATATATCGATATATATCGAATTAAGTCGATATTGATTGATTGATAGTATTGAGTATTATATCAATAAGTTAAATAGAGAGAGGGTGCGTTCCAAATAATGTACAATGATACTGTGTACGTTCAAAGCATGATTATTGGATTTTTTTATAAAATTATTTTTCTTTTTTTATCGGTGTCTGGAATTAAACAAAGAATTTCACCAATTTATTTGGTGGCTATAGACGCAAATTTTGATGTATAGCTGTTTCTTAGAAATTTACTAATAACGAAATAATCCTCAGGTCCAATATGGCCATGTTTCTTTATTACACGAAAATCCCCTACTTTTTTAAAAATTAAATAAGAAATATTAGAACCCGTACTGAAAAAATGTATATACGAGCAAAAAAGAAATAAAAAAAACTGATGAGACATGTATCATCTAAGATCAATTTCAGTTAGATTTCAGAATTTAGTAAGATCAGTTTATTCTTTCATCAAATATAGTTTTATATAATATAATATCATATAGTTTGATATAATATCACGTTTCTGACGTTTTGATACTAATGTTTTTTTTACCATCTTTTAATTACTTGATTAGAGCCGAACTTTACGAGCTGTGAGCCTGTGATATAGAATTTATGTCGAAACTAGTCTATAACCAAAGTCTTCTGTAACCAAAAAGCGAATTATACTTACACCTGCCAATAAATTTTCTATCATAAATACTTTTTGTAATATGCCTATCATGTCTCCGACCGCATCTTAAAAAAAGCGCGGCATGCCACGATCCACTTGGTGAGTGGTGGGTAGGTGAGGTTATTGGGCGAAATAAAATTAGTCTAGGGGTGCGTTAGTTAATTAGTTTATTGAAAAATAGCAATCAGCCGCGATTGGTGTGGCGGGCTATTTCTGCCAGTGTCGCGTATTGGTGGGACAAAGTACAAAAATAAAATAAAAATTGCCAAAAAATAAATTCCGGTTTGCATTGGGATATATTACAGGCTAAAACAAAATAAAACACACGCACAATAACTTAAACTAATAAGAATGATTAAATATTTATATGGTATAATACATGCTCAAACTAAACTAAACTTACTTACCAAAAGGAAAAGAAAAAAAAAATTAAATAATAATAATAATATATATTAAACAAAATACTTACTAACAATGTCAATCAAAGGCTAATATTAAATCGATGAATGAATTTACATAATATAATTAAAATCTTGGGGCTGTAAGTAGAGAGGAGAAGAGTCTTGATATTAGTTGGGCGCTGAATCTTAGGGGGAAGGAAATCAAATAGTGATACCGGAACGAGCGGGCAACTAAAAAATATATGGTCCACTGTTCCTATATCCTGACCACAGTCACAGAACGGGGAAGAGCGAATTCCAATCCTGTTAAGGAAAATTGGTGAACAGCAGTGGCCTAAGCGAAGTCTAGAGATAACTGATGTTGTCCTTTTATCTACCTTTCTAAATTAAAAAAACCAAGGTCTATCGGGAATGAAAGGTTGGATGTCACCGTAGTGCTTACCTTTAACTTTCCGCGACGCCTCCCATTCGGAAGTCCACACGGCCTGTAGGTGGGATTTAGCTAGGAGACACAAATCCTGAGCGAAGCACATGTAGTAATCTGCGGAACCGATTTGGATGGAATCTTTCGCAAAGCCATCAGCTGTAACGTTACCTGTGATACCAGAGTGACTAGGAATCCAGGCTAACACAATATTTATAGCCCGGGAACTGCCACACAATAGGCCATGTCTAATTTTGTTTATTATAGGGAATTTTGAGCCTAATTTAAACGGGTTGCCTTCCAAAGCTTGAAGACAGCTTAGACAGTCTGTAAATACAATGGAATTATTTAAGTTGTTTTCAGCTATATACTTAACTGCTTCTAAAAGCGCAATAGCCTCACCTGTGAAGACCGTAGATTGAGGAGGAGACTTGAAGGACAACAGAACCGAGAATCGTGGAATCCACACGGCTGACCCTACGTCTCCCGTAGAGGAGAGTTTAGAGGTGTCCGTATAGACCTGAAGCCAGTCCCTATATTTTCTGTCTACAGCACACAAGAATGCGGAATTGGCGTTTGGATCGTTCTTGGCAATGCCAAAACTTGTGTCTATAGTCGGGGTAAAAATCAGCGGGGTGAAAATAAGGGAAAGTAAAAAGAAAAGGACGGGCGCTTTTAAAAACTGGAGTACGGGAAATGTCCAGATTAGCACAACTTTTTATGAGACAGGGCGGAATTTTATTTAACCAATACCTAGAGTTTTCGATGGACCGTTTCAGTAAAATGAGTTTAAGATGAAGGGGATGAGATGAAAGTTGTAACGAATTTGCTAGAAAGCGATCCGAGAGGTATTGACGTCGAAGATGCAGGGGAGAATCTGCACATTCGACCTGCATGGCATTAATTGGGGGAGGACCTCATTGCACCTAAAACTATGCGAAGTGATTTACTTTGAATTTTAGTAACAGCGTCTAAACCTGGTTTATGGCAGGGTTCCAATAAGAAAGAGCCGTAGTCTATTAGACTCCGTATCAATGCGTTGTATATTAGCTTCTGGGTATACGGGTGAGAACCCCACCATACGCCAGACAGAGCCCGAAAGCGTTGATGTTGGCCTCGCATTTTTTGGAAACATAGTTAAAGTGTGGTGTCCCGTAAAGTTTTGAATCGAAAACTACACCAAGAAACCTTACCTCATTGGAAAACGGAATTGGTTGACTTTGGAAAACAATTGAAATGGGAGGATAAACCCTTTTCCTAGTAAAAATTACAGACTTACTCTTAGATGTAGATAGGGACAAACCGTGATTATCTAGCCAGATGCCTAAATAATTTAGGGCATTATTCAAACGAGAGGGGGCCTCCTCTATTTTAATAACGCGAAAATATAAAGTAATGTCGTCCGCATATTGTAAGACGTCGCAGAAGGAAGACACAGATCTATCCAAATCATACGTATTGATGTTATATAACAGGGGACTTAAGACGGACCACTGTGGGAGACCTCGCCAAACTTTTCGGGGTTGGAAGTTGTCGTGAGAGTGTCTGATTTGAATAGAGCGTTCTACTAATAGATTGAAAATAAAAGTTGTAAGCCTTGTAGGAATACCTAAAGAAAGCATCTTAAGCCTAGGCAATGGAAACTGGACATGGTCGTAAGCAGAAGAAACATCCAAGAACACCCCCACGACCGATTCATTGCTAGATAGGGCTAACCTTAAATCGGCCGTGAAAATGCTCAAGCTGTCCATCGTGCTTAAACCCTTACGAAAGCCGAATTGCGTGTTGCTAAGAATATTATGGTATTCTACGTACCATTCCAGCCTATTTTTGACAAGGTGTTCTGTAATTTTCAACAGACAAGAGACCAGGGCAACGGGACGGTACGAGTCTGCATCTAAAGGGTCTTTACCGCTTTTTAATAATGGGATAACTAAGTATACTTTCCAAGGATCTGGGATCTGACCGGTAAGAAAAATTATATTAATAGTACTAAGGAGCGACTCTTTAAAGACTGTCCCTGCTCTAGCTATAAGGGAGTACGGGATACCATCCAGGCCGGGGGACGAATCATGAAGACCACTAAGGACAAGATTCAGTTTTTGCATAGAAAAGGAACTGTCAAAGGTGCAGTTTGAAGGCACTAACGATGAAAAGGGGACAGGAAGAAGATCGGAGTAAGGCACAAAAGGCGGGGCAATTCTATCAAAAAACTGATCAAGCCAAAGAGACGGCATATTAGAGTTTGGAGATGGAGAATAAGACACAGAACCACGGAAACGTTTCAGAGCCCCCCACACCTTGGACGAAGGTGAGCGAGGAGATAAACTCTCGCAAAAACTACGCCAAGCTACCTTCTTTTTCTTTTTAAATTACTTTCTCGCTAGTGCTGCCACCCTCTTATATTCTAAAAAGTTATGAAGGCTCATGCTCATGCTCACGTCATGGTCATGCAGGGGAAGCTCTGCCTTTCGGGTCCGAACGCTTCTGCGGAATATGGTTATTAGCTGCTGTGAGAACACAATACATAAGGTTGACATAACACTCCATGATGTTATCTTGATTAGTAGAAGGTGTGGAAGAACATAACATGTTGGTATCCACCGAATACCTGGGCCAATCTGCCTTGGAGATCTTATATTTCAGAAGAGGAGGAAGGGAGGTAGGAACAAAAGTAGAGGATGGTAAGGATATTACAACAGGAAAGTGATCACTCCCGTGCTGTGAGTTAAGCCTGTTCCAGGATACGGACGCACCCAGGGAAGATGAGCACATGGAAAGATCCACTGCGCTCGGATTTTGGTGCGGACCAACGGACCTAGTGGGCCGGCCGTCATTGAGCACACAAAAATTTTGATCGTCAATCAAATCTGCCAACTGAAGACCAGGGGCATCGTTGGATTGGGAGCAGTGGAAACCCCAGAGATGATGATGGCAATTGAAGTCACCGAGAATAATGACAGGGGCGTGAGGAAGTGACGGTAGTAGAGATTGAAACTCATTAATAAGAGCTACCGAAGGGTCGGAAATATATACAGATAGTAGAACAAAGTTTAAAATTTTTACAGCAACAACATTTAATTCGAAAGAGTGAGGAGGTATATCGATACGAGAATAAGGCAGAGCACTTCTTACTAAGATCTCCGCACCGCCATGACCATCCGACCTATCATCCCTAAGACAGGCATAGCCTGAAAGACGGAAACGGCTATCCGGGACGGACTAGCCAAGTCTCAGAGATAGCAATAGCCGAAATGTCATGATGGTGAGCTAGGTAAAAAAGTTCGTGAGTTTTGTGACGGATACTCCTACAACCCCACTGTAGAAGTTTGATCATTTTTTAAAAAAAGGTTAGAGAGAGGGGAGAGTTTATCTGCTACGTAGGACGGTAAGTTAAGATCTTCATATTTGGAAAGCATTTTTACAAGGAGGGTGACCAAAAGATCCAAGATGTTGTCATTAGGCTGAGAAGGTAGAGGGTATGAGAGAGCACAACCAGATTTAGAGGGGGGCATATTATAGTCCCTAATGAGAGCCTCGTGTGCGGCTTTAGCTAAAGTGAAAACAGTTTTTCTGTACGAAATCGCTGATGGATTAGGCGAAGCAGAAGTTGACGGGGGTGAGCTGAATGGTACAGAAGATTTTGTGACATCCGCGTACGATTTACGCACGGCAGGGAATCGGGAGGAGGCCTCTTTAAATGAAATATTGTCTTGGGACATGGCCATTTTTATGGTTTTTTGCCTAAAATGTTCCGGACAGCATTTATCTGTGGCCAAATGAGAACCTGAATAAAGTAAACATGAAACTTGATCAAGAGGCACTACACAGCTATCACCGGAGTGAGGCTGACAGCACCAGAAACAGCGTGGCTTAGAACGACACTGTGATTTTATGTGCCCAAACCTGCAGCAGTTTAGGCACTGGATTGTAGGTAAAATGTACGGTTCTACTTGAATTGAAGAATTAAAAACAAGTAAGTTCTTTGGAAGTTTTTGGCCAGAAAATGAGATTACAACTACACCTGTAGGTAACCAAACTGTACCGGATGAGCTTACAGCTTTACGATTGAGTCGCCTAGCTTTAAGCACTACACCGCAACCGTGGGAGGGAGAAATTGCCAACACAAATTCTTCCATGGACCATGAGGAGGGCACGCCACGCACAAGACCCATACGGATGACATTGTACGTTGGAATAATGGCGATGAAATTGTTCGACGCAACACTTTGATTCTTAATAAAATCATTAGCTTCCCCGGCGGAGGTGAACTCAACCGAGACCCGGTTTCTACCAACACTCTTTACTCCGTCTAATTTAATGACATTAATTTTGTTGTTAAATAAAAATTTACCGAAAGTTTGGGGGTTCAGAGTAGTTCCGGCAGAAGGGTTAGCCTCAGCCTTGGAGACATGTACAATAAACGGCCCTGAATCGTTGACAGAATAAATCTTACTTTCAGTAAGACTGGGGTGGAAGTACACAGATTGAGACAAACTGGGAGTATCTAAAACTGTTTTCTTGGGGAATGGAGTAACATCTGAAAGATCACACGAAAGGGCATTCGGCCGCTTCCTGGACTGAGAGAGGGAAGAATGGCTGAACAAATCCTGTGAGACGTCCCTAATGTCCAGAGGTGACGAACCGCGCGAAACGCCAGGATCCAGAGGTTTTGGGGGAATGAGGGAATGGGGGAACATGATCCCAGTGTTCTTTCCATTGACTGTACATATCTTTTTTAAGAACTGGAATTATATCAGTGTAGGGGAGAGGAAGACAGAAGTTGTTATCATTATTTTGTGTGGAAGATAAATATATGTGAGTATAGTATACATTTGTTATAGCTCTGGCTAAGATGTCGGCACTTTCATTTCCTGATACACCAATGTGTAAAGGAAGCCACATTAAAACTACATTAATATTGTTTCCTTTAAGCTTGTAGTGTAGTGATTTGATATCATATAAAATGTAATTACACTCTGTGTCAAATCTATTATCCTGTAGAGCTTTGAGACAGCTCATGCTGTCAATGAGAATAAGCCAATCTGGGAATTCTGATTGATTGTCCTCGATAAACTTCAATGCAGCTGAAATACCAAGACACTCTGCTGAAAAAATGCTCATCTGATTTGGGAGTTTGATACCATGACCAGTCATTTTTTTTAAAATTAGATTGTCCTTCGTTTCTTAATTTTAAAATGACGGCATTGGATTTTGGCGTAATGCCATTGTGGCAGGCGAAAGCCCCTCTCCTTTTCTACAAGATATTTTAACATTCTAAAAGATAAAGAAGGTAAAATAAATAAAAGACTTGTATATTTATGATTTATTTTTAATTTCTAAATTTTGTTTTATATTTTTATATGCTTTGTTTGTATTGCACGGGAGGCAAATTTTTATTTTCAGAGACATCAGTATCTTTTATTCATATTCTGTTAATTATGTTACACCAATTAAACACCGTTATTCATATTCAGTAACCCAGAAAACATTTCTTGTGTGGCTCACAAACAATATACAAAGGTTTACCACACTTAAACCTTGTAAGTACAAAGCACTATTAGCACAAAGACACGGTAACCATTGTTAAGTCCTATCTCAGTTCTTGGAAAGTGATGGAAAATAACGTCCTTTCGGCTACTTTCTCATTCACTACACAGCACTTGTTGTACATTGTGAAGCACCGAATAAACGCATATTAATTACTATATTTGGTAAATGAGTTTTAACATAATTATAACATTGACACATAACCTGAAACCGTACATCATTAATTAAACATAGGGTTATCATTCATCATTCACATTGAAGTGACGTATGACAATTGTTCGCTCGAGAAGTAGCAAGAGATGTCAGCATCAAAAAGTTCTAACCATAGACATAATTCCTAGTTTTTTTTTTGTATGAAGACTAGGTACTTGCCAGCGTACTTGCTATGATCGTCACTATTGACGTTGATTAACTAGAAATAGTCAAGTTTGTTGATCATAATTCTTAAACTTTATAATTACTCTTCGTTATACATTTGTGAATGTTTTGTTCTAGCAAAAGATGTCTTTGGACCATTGACCCGCATTTGTAAAAGTTTATTTAACATTATCTCTCTGTAACATAAATACTGCCATGATCTCGAAAATGATTTTACGTAATTTAGTTCCAATCTCTATACGTTCTCTGAGACTCTCATCTACAAATCTTGCGTGTTATAAGTATTGTCATCATAGTAAGTTTTTATAATTAATCTACGATTTAAAGAAATAAGTAATAAATCCTAATCTCATAATTGACTTTTTTCTAGCTGTAAAGGCTATCAATTTTCCTGTTGGTATGAATCGCTTTTATAGTCAAGATATTCCTAATCCGGAATTATTGATAGCTGATTATGATTATGTAAAAAAAGCTACAAGTGATAAAAATATTTTGATTGTTGATGTAAGGGAACCCGGTGAAATTAAAGAACATGGGGCTATTCCTAACAGTATAAACATTCCATGTAAGTTTTATAGATAGAAATGTTGATAGTGTGAGAAGGAAAGTGTCTTAGACAAATACTTAATAACATTTTTGGTTTTTTTAACAGTGGGAACAGTATCAACTGTTTTTAGTTCAATGCCAGAAAAGGAGTTTGTGAATACGTTTCAAAGAGAAAAACCTGAAGAGGACACAGAAATAATATTTTACTGCATGATTGGGAGAAGATCTGGCATGGCACAACAAAACCTTATTAATTTAGGATACAAAAAGTATGATTAATATTTTAATTAATATATATTTTGGATATCATTTCCAATTATTTCATTATAATTTTAAACTGTGTTTCAGTGTTAAAAATTATGTTGGCAGTTGGACAGAATGGGCTACTAAAAAGAATTAGTAAAATATTTAAAAAAAAAATGTAGAAATGTGAAAAGTTGAATAAAATTTGTTATTTACAACACTATTTTTATTGCAAAATTGGACAATTTAATTGAAGTATCAAGACAACAGTACAGGAACTATCAGCTTCAACCTCTATTTCTGTTTGCTTGACCAATCATTCCAGGATCCTAGATAAGTTTTGGAACTGTAAAAAAAATTATATAAATAATAACCGAACATTTTAAGTATTTAAATAAAACTTATTTAAGAACATTTATATTTATTATACTAATAATGGAAACAAGTGGTACAAGTTACTTTGAATATCCAAGTTTCAAAGCCTTGTCTAAGGCTTCGGAGGACCTTCTGCCAGATTTACAGTAGAAGATTATTTCATCTGACTCGGAAGGCTTGGAGCGTCTGTAGTTTTTCTTGAAGTCTTCTTCAGACATAGATTGCAAAGCATCTTGTACATTGTCTACTATTAAAAAAAGAAGAATACAGTGAAAAGATGTCATTTTTACAAATCAAAACATAATATCAATTATTTATTACATGGGTACATGATGTTTTAAATTTAAAGTGTCAAGTAAGTATATTAAATGGAGAAAAAATAGTACTGAAAGAAAAAATGCTTTTAAAGGTACTTAAGTAAGATTCTAAACTAAACACATTGCTTTGTAAAGAAATTTAATCAATATCTTAAAGAGATTTGTATATTTACATGGTATGTTAATGCTGGAAGGTATTTTGCCAGTAGATTCCACCTCATCAGTATTGCGCACATCTATAATAACTTTCTGTGCTTGATGTATAACTTTTAACATATCTTCATAACTGACAACTCTTTTGGGATCAACCATTTTTTTCCAATCCTCAGATTTTTTGTTTTGCAAATAGCAATTCCTGCTTAACACTCCTAGAATGTATGTAAGAATTTTAAATGAGAACTAATTTAATCAACGTACCTGTTTTATTTTATTTTTATTATGTTTATTTGTATACTCTTTTTTGTTTTCATCATAAAGGTTAAACAATGAAGTCACTCAAGAAAAATATAGCAAATAAAACAGTGGTCAACTTCGCGCATTCTTATTGTAACGAGCATATACATTCAAATAATAATTGTTAGTAGGAATTCACTTACGTTCATTGGATTTTAATAATTTTGTTTGTATTAACAGCGAATTGCGTATTCTGTGAAACATAAAATGTCAATGTATTTTATTTGTTTTTTATATATGTTTAAATGAAATGGGTACCAAATACAAAGAAGTCACTGTCCAATATATTGATGCAATGAAACAAGAACAAAACAAAAAGTGTTTTCATACAATTAATCCTACAAAAAATCAAACACGAACGCTAGTTAGTAAATAAACAATTATTTTTTTTAAATGTTTGTCTCATAGATAATCTTATAAGAAAGTAGGGATATTCCGATTCAAGTAAATACGAGTATGTACTCGATACTTTTCTTTCGATACCAAGTACCTTTAGCATCGAATCAATCTAGCGAGTACCTACTTGGTATCGAAAGAAATGTACTTGAATCGAATCGAATCAAAATTCAAACTAATCTTGTTGTATGAACGGAACTATTTTTTTGAACGCATCTTATAATTATGATCTATGAACGGAACGCGCCGTAATCCCTCCCAACCAAGATTGAAAGCTACTGAAGACTAGGCAGCATGGTCTATGACCTTAGCCTGTCCGTAATGGACGAACTGAAAGAAAAAAGCAATCTTTTTCGCTCGCTCTTGTTGTTGTTATTATTCTCTATCTCTCTCCAGCCTCGGCGGGTCATCTCCCGTCACCAGCCAGCCAATAGCAGCCATTTTTTGTTTGGTTGAGCAAGCCTTATTGGTTCGATTGGCAGGAAGCCAGATATTTCGCCATATTTTTATTTTCTGACGTTGTTTGGTGAGTGAACGAGTCGGCGTCAGTCACTGTTGTTTCTCATACATGTGGCACTTTACTTACATCGTTTTGCTAGCGAAAAGTGAATGAAGAGGAGTAAAATGGCGCCCCCTAAATCCAAAGTGTGGACTTTTTTCACGAAGATAAATGATAAGGCGGCTAAGTGTTAACAATGTTTTAAAATGGTGAAATACTGTGGGAACACATCTAATTTGTTAAAACATGCGCAAACACATGGAATAGAAGTGCAAAAGCAAACAAACAAAAATACTACTGAAACAACTGAAAGGTAACTGCTATTGTTTTTTGGAACCCCATTCACGTTCATGCTCACTATGCTCAGCGGATCTGTCCACGACAAGCATTTCATTGACGGACGACAAATCCGTTTCATTCAAGCACATTTTTTTCTGCGAGTGCGAGCGATCATAATGTCCATTCGTGGTTATAGAACAATAGTGATGGGAAACTGTCATCTGTCGATATTATCGATTTATTTGGTGGATAGTGTAATATTGATCTAAATTCTTATGGTATAATATCAATGTTTCAGTTCTAAAAATGCCACCACGACCACGACTACTGAGTCAGTGATGCCCGTGCTGCCCGTCAAGGATATCGACCCTCAGAAGGATATCGACCCTAAGAGCGATTGTCATTGTCACCCAGGACCATCAACATCAAAAACTTCCGATCACAATACATTTAATACTCTGCAGGAGGCTTTTGCTCGAGTTAAATCCAACCAAGGTATAAAATCAAATTTTCGGGTTCATATTCATAACTACATAGTAATAAAAATATATAATTCATAAACTTGAATTATCATTGGATTTTTCTTTTCAGCTGGTGGTGTAAAATACGGAAAAATTATTCAGGCACTGCTGTTTTTTATCTGTAAGGACATGTGGTTGAAGGTGAAGGATTCTTGTGCCTTATGAAGGAACTGGCACCGACCTTTAAGGTTCCCGGCGCAAAATTCTTGAAAAAACAAACTCAAGATAAGTACGACGCATGTGTGGCTGTTTTAAAACTAAGGTTGTCGAAAATAGAACATTTTTGTATCACGCTGGACATTTGGACCGAGACCATGAATGAAGTGGCATTCATGGGTGTCACATTACATTTTCAAGAAAATGGTAATATGTGTATGTATTACCTTGCGACACGTGCATTAAATGAAAGACACACTGCTGACTATATATCAGAAACACTGCTTGATATTCTGAACAAATGGGATATACCACTCACAAAAATACGTGCAGCTGTAACAGACAATGCTAGTTCTATGTTGGCTGCCATAAAAGCAGCTTTAGGCGAAACAAAACATCTTCCATGTTTTGCCCATACTATCAACTTGGTAGTTGAAGCAGCACTAAAATTACCCAGTGCTGCTGGCTAAAAGCAGCTGTATCTAAAGTCAGAGAAATTGTTAATTGGATAAAAAATAGTGTTGTGCAATCAGACAAATTACGAATGATTCAAATCCGCAATAACGTGGCCGAGGCATCAGTTTTAAAACTTGTAGCCGATGTGAGAACGCGATGGAATTCCACATTTTATATGTTGGAGCGTTTCTTAAAATTGAGAAGAGTGGTGTCAGAAATTATAATTGAAAGTTTAACAGCACCAGATATGCCTGGTGCTGTAGAAATTGACACACTTAACCAGCTCACAGAGTTATTGAAACCTTTTGAGTATGTGACGCGAGAAGCATCTGGACAGAAGTATGTTACTATTTCCAAAATCATACCAATGCTTAGTTGCTTGAATACACAACTTAATAGTATGACACCAAACTCAACAGTCGTTAAAGAATGCAAGGAAGTTTTACAAAAAGAAATAAAAAAAAGATATGGGTTGATTGAATACAATGACCATGCAGCCCTGGCCACTCTACTGGACCCAAGGTTTAAAAATCTTCACTTTCAAGACCCAGCTGCATGCGGAAGAGCCATAAATAAACTTAAAAACATGGTCACCGATCAACAGAGTAGCCCAAATGAATCAGAGGATGATGCTACATCTATCGAACGCCCTGATTATGATTTCTGGCAGCATCACAAGGAATTAGCTCACGGTCACAAAAGGAAGAAGAAGACTCACCAAGGAGACGAGGTGTCACTTTACCTCTCAAACCCTGTGGTATCTCTAAAACAAAATCCATTTGCCGAATGGGATGGGATGAAGTTTGTGTTTCCCTGCCTGTATAAATATGCACTTCAATATTTACCTGTAGTAGCAACGTCGGTGCCGAGCGAAAGTCTTTTTTCCAAAGCGGGTTTTACGATGTGCAAAGCAAGGAACCGATTATCTCCTAAATATATTGAGCAACTGCTCTTTTTAGGAAATTTAAATAAGGAAGAATTTTTTGTATAGCTTTCAATAATAAAACGTAAAGAAAACCTGGTTTTATATTATTAAAAAAAAAATCCTGAAACCTATCGATATGAGTAGGTATCGATACTTTTTGGTTACTTATATGAGTAGTATCGCAAAATGATATGAGTACTATTTATATGAGTAGGTATCGATACCTTACAGGTATCGGAACATCCCTATAAGAAAGGCAAGGAACTATGCTATAAAAACCTGGTATGTCGTAAATATTTCTTTTGTTTCTATGATGGATGACAATGATACAATAAATGAAACTGGGACGAGAAGTCAAAGCGCGACGTTACTATCCACAAAAGGACTATAATAACAAACTAATTAGTGATGCTACGCATCAGAATAAGCATATAAACATTTAAAACATAGTTTAGAAATAAAAAAAAAATCGTAAATATACTAGTCTTTTATTTATTTTACCTTCTTCATCTTTTACATTGTTAAAATATGTATATTGTAGCATAGGAGAGCTTGCGCTGCCACAATGGCATTACGCCAAAATCCTAATTCACAATCCTAAAATCAAAGAGTCACCCGCATTCGAAAAAGTTCGACTTAGACGGGTTCGATTTGTGCGCTATCCGGCAAAAAGTTCACAGTTTTTACGTTTTTAATAAAGAATTACCAACATTGGCTAAATTACGGGCAGCTCTGAGAGAAGCCATCAATTTTCAGGTAAGCATCACAACATTGCACAGGATATTAAATAGGATTGGTTTCAAGTACAAGCGATGTCAATCCAGACGCAAACTACTTATGGAACGTCACGATATTACCGCATGGCGTGCAAGATATTTGGATAAAATACGAGTAAATCGCACTGTGGAAATATGACCCGTTGTATACTTAGATGAGACCTATACAACGTTGATAAAAGCGAGAGGCATTAAATGAAACCACATATTTTATGTGTCATTATCAGGCTACACAACAAAAATCAGATCAAGGTAAGCAATAGTTTAGTCACAGGAATGTTTTTTAGTTTTTTCTAAGTTTCATTTAAACACTCTGTATCTTCCCGATCACCTAATCGTAAGTTTGTACTATAGGCATACATAACCGCGAAACAACAAAATTCACGCGAACGATGCGATGTTGCGGCTTTGTATCGAAAGTTTGCAATACAAACAAGGAAGTACACTGTTATTAAATCTTTCCTTAAAAGAAAGTACAGATCACGGTTATCTCACTCTCATGTAATAAGCGTAACAGAAATAGAGATAGATCAGTATGTTGCTATTGCGCCGGCGGCGGCTCGGCTAATTAGATCATGGGCACAATTTTTATTTTGTTTAGTTGCATCCGGGGTGCACTTAATTATCAAGCTATTTAAGTTCTTTGAAAAAAGTTTTTTCGTTTACTTCTCTTAAACTTTTTTTAATAGTTACACATAGTAACACGACACTTACAGAGTCATAATAACGTTAGTTATTTGGACTTATTGCATGGGTCATCCCATGAGTGGGTTGGTAGGCATTTTGATAAAAATGCCCAAATATACTTTTGACTTATCAGAAATATACATGTTTCACTAATCTGAACTATTGTTAAAGTATGGGCTTGAGTAATGAAATTACAGCCTATCTAAAATCTATTTATTTCTTAATACAATTTAAGAGCTTATATTGTTTCATCGCAGTACCTATGCAGGAAATAGTATTATTTGATAAATTACATATGCTAAATGTAAAATAGGTAAATGTTTTACTCATAAATGGCAATATTATGTCACGCGAGTATTATTATTATTATTATTTTGTTTTATGGCAATCAGCTGTTGTTACGACACAATAACTATTTCTACCAATTTCAAGTATTAGTATACACACGTACTACACGAGGTTAATAATTTTGTAGCGATCAGTTGAGTAGAACTTGCAGTATCTCGAGCATTGAGTTACCTTGAACAATACAAAAACAGGGGGATGAAATAAGTTTTTACAGATATTTTTAACATAGAAGAGTATAATTTATAAAGGCGTCTGGCAATTGTTAAGAAGAAGATTAGCAATAGGGGATAACTTATTAGCAACGGAGGACGGTAGTGGGATGTCTTCAAATTTTGAAAGAATGTTCAAAACTAGGGAAATCAGGAGTTCTAAAAAATTGTCATTAGGGGAGCAGGAAGAAGTAGGGGGGAAGGCATTATCAGGTTTAGTAGATGGAGGGTTAGCAATAATAGCATTATGGGCAATTTTGTCATAGCCTGGAGATAAAGATGGACTGGGTTTTGATGGTTTGTATATTGTTTTTTTTGTAAGAAAGATTCAGTGAAGGAGAACTTTTAGAAGCATCTGCGTACGATTTTTTAACTGAAGGGAAGAGGGATGATGCTTCCTTGAATGATATGTTCTTTTGGGACATGGTGATTTTAATATCAGCGCTGCGTCTGGGGGACTTCTTTTATGAAAAGGACTTTAGCAACGGAGCTGTCATTATCAAAAAGTTCTAACCGTAGACATAATTTCTATTTTTTTTTTGTATGCGACTACCTGCTACGCAGACATTTAGGGCAGACGTCATTGACACTCGTGCGCGCGGTGCTAATTATTTTCGATACATTTGCGAATGCTAAATATTGTACGTTTATGATATGATACTGTACATCGAAATTATTCCTTTAAACTCATTTACTGCCTAGAAATTGGTAAGTACTTACTATAAAACGTCAACTTAATAAAAGTTTTGAGATTTTTTGTTCATTTCTTTACATCTGTGCCTGTATACACCATAGGCACCATTTCTTTAGAAAATTGACGCTGCCTCCTAGATATACTCCTCCTGTATAATATATGTAACGGTGCTATAGATTGCTCAGACCTAACGCATGTGACTATTACCTTACAGACTCCATCCACAAGAACGCGACATACGTGTCTATTTCACATAAAACGATCCAAGATGAAATACACCCAAAACTCAGTCATAAATAGACTGAAAAACACATATAATAAGAATTTCTTACAATACTGTGACATCTTTAATGACAGCAAGCCGAAATGTGATGGTCAAACTCAATATGGGATTTTGACCTGCTAATGGTCAGTAGTTCACATGAAAGATTAGCTCATGAGTAACCTATTTCCCATTAAACTTCCCTTATTTTAAATCTGAAAATCTTGTACAAAAATATCAAATAATTTGCGAAAAATCAATCATAAGTTACCATTTTGTTTTCTGTTGAATGTATCAGTCAATGTCAATGCCAAAAAAAGTAACAAAGCTATATAAAAATTATACATAATTAAGTCGAATGAACCTACAAGTAATTGACGTAATTGACGGATTATTTTTGACAGTCAATCAACAATCTGTCAGTTCTTTTTTTCACATGAATTACCTTGATTGAAGCATTAAAAAATCGGGGAAATGATATATTTTGAAAAATATCTTACAATGGTAGGAAGGACTATATATTCAAACTAATCAATGTATGATAATCTATATTTATTGCCCTTTAATTTGATACACTGACTATTAGTAGGTAATTTTTTTTACTACCTGCTTTCAGAAATAAAATCATAAGTATTTTAACAAATGGTAATAAACACTAACATACATACAAATAAAAAAAAATGATAATGCACACTTTTTTCACACATCTTTCATACTCTCACAAATCCCCCTTCGTGTATGGGCAAGTTTAAAGTTCACTAACACACACAAACACACACACACACACACACACAAACTCATAGGCATTTGTAGCTGGAAGCAGTTTTATTACTAATATATTTTTAATTATCTCTTAATATTCCTCATATCTGTAATATTATTATTATTTTATTTTTTCTGTATTTTTTTTTCTAAATGTATCATTCATATTAATAATCATTAATTAACCATTCACTCATATTAGAATAAAACTTAAGTGTTATTTTAAGTATATGAATTCCTTGGCTGAAGATACTTTCTCCTATGTATTCAACCCAAATAACGTCCTGGAAGATGACGTCGTGCGAGCATTTCATGAAAAATTGTATCGTCATACATCTTTCCGTCTTTATAATGGCAATGTGGGTTCAATAGGACTGGTCTTGTATTTATTATATCAATGGTATACTACGCATTTACGATAGTCTCTATAATTGTTTAAAACCAACTCAAAAAAATATATTAATGCATTGTTTTCATACCAAGCAGAATTTAATATTCAATTTCCTAGCATGCAACGTCAACCCAATGCAATAGATTGCGGGCTTTATGCAATAGCTTTTGCCATTTCTTTAGCGATTAAAATGAATCCGTCTGTACACAATTATGTACCAGAAATTATGAGATCTCATTTGCGCTGTATGATTTTGAGCAACGTTTTTTTGCCTTTTCCATCTACAGCTAGATCTGTTCGTGGAGGTCCGCCCGTAAATCTTTTTGTTATGTTACTTGCTGCTACGGAACCCGTCATGGGCGAGTCCGACTCGCACTTGGCTGCTTTTTTTTTCTTACCCAAGTGACTTAGGTGGCTACTTTCGCTATGCCTGTAAATAAGTGTTTAAGACCTGTTTTCGTAGCGTAATAAGCTCTTATAAATTGTATAGAAACTATATATTAAACAATAAATTGTATAAGTACAGTACAGTAGGTACTTAACATTGGCGCCTCTCACCCACTTATTGTCTCTTGCAATACTTAAAGGTCAGACCACTATTTGTTATACCTACTGATAAGGGAAATTTCTAATATCACTGAATTTTTATTAAATAGTTTTTTTTAATTTGGTTTTTTCAAGGTATTCTAAGAAAAAATCGACACTACTGCCCGTTTTTAGGAAGATTTTTTCTAAGCTTGGATCTGTCCAGTCAAGCTCAGAGTGCAGAGGTATGTAAGAAGTCCCTACTATTCGTAAACTGAACCAAGAAGAATTGGAACTGTACTTCACTTTGGAGGAAAATGCAAAGTGCACTGTTCATACATGGTGTAATGGATGGATAATCCTAAATGAATAGTTGGTTGGTATTTGCCGAATGCCACTTGTTAAGAATGTCACTGGCAATTTTGCTGGAAGGTTTACGTCTGCGTCTACATTGCTTTTACCTTTAGGTATTCGTTACTGTAACATTAATTAGCCAGTTAAATAAAAATATAGCAACATATACCTAATGTATAAGTACACAAGAAATTATAGTACTATGTGTTTTCCACAAAATAGCGAGATTTTTTTTATTCTAATGGTCAGTCTTTAAATTCGCAGTGGTTCAACAGTACATAACATAGTATTGAAAGTATGATAACATTTAAACTAAACTTCATCAACTTCAACTTAGGTAGGTAACATACTGATAGTATGTAGGTACAGTCTTGATCAAATCAAATCAAAGCATTTATATATTTTAATCAATTACAAGATCATACAAATTCAAATTCATATTATATAAATTTTGCTTGGTTTTCGAGTTACATTCTAGCTATTACGGTTCGTTCGTGGAGGACAGGTTGACGTGATCTACCTGATTGATTGGTTTGATTTTGAGAAGGCGTTCGATCGTGTAGATCACGGAATCTTGTTATGCAAATTACAACGTCTTGGAATAAGCGGTGACTTTCTTCCATGGATACGATCTTACCTCAATAACACTGAAGTGCCTCAAGGGACTCGCCTGGGTTCCTATTGTACAACGTTTACCTATACCACATGGGTTCCTGTTTTACCCAATCCAATAACCTTGTGTAAGCGGACGACAAAAATAGATTTAGGGTTAATTCAATACAGGACTGCCATCTGCTGCAAAGGGCTTATTCTGATGTTATTATTTATTATTATGTTATTATATGATGTTATTATTCTGATAATAACATTATAAACACGCGTGTGTGAGGTTATCAGCTTTTCTCGTAAACCGAAGCCTACCGTTTACTACTACAGCTTTGATGGCATTCCATCGATAGGACAGAAACTGTTTGTGACTAAGGGCTTAACTTTGACACTTTCTGACTGGTATCCAATAATTTCACAAAAAAACAAATAACAAATTTTCATTTGAAAAACAACGTTTGACAAAATTTTACTTGATTTTATCACTTTACAAACTATTGTTTAATAAACTACTCATTGGACGAAATATTAACTAGAAAAAATTTATTTATGCCAAAACATTATTTCACAAATTGATAAATTTTTTAACTACATGCATGTATTTGACGCTCGCCCCGCTTGCTCTCTGCCTGGTAACAATATAGGTTCAATCGGGTGAGGTTAGGTTAAGTTCGACCAAATTAAGTACGATTCCCAGCTTTTCACGAAAAGCGACTGTGGTTCAACACGAGTAGTTTTATAATTAATATAGGGTGTACATATTAGTTCGGTCCGTTTTAAAAAGATGGCTCTGGCTGTCATGAATGTTTTATTGTGACAGTTGATCTCGCTGGTTTCAGAGAGGTTAGACATCTGTCAATAACATTCCGTTCCCATCACTTCTAGGCATGGGTCATTAATGGTTTTTTGATTAATGAAAGATGATGGTCAAAGCCAATATGGGATTTTGACCAGCTAATGGTCAGTAGTACACATGAAATATTAACTCACGAGTAACCTTTTCCCCCTTAAACTTCCCTAATTTTAAATCTAAAGATCTTGTAAAAAAATAATAAGTAATTTGCGAAAAATCAATCATAAGCTACCATTTTGTTTTCTTTTGAATGTATAAATGTCAATGTCAAAAAAAGTAACAAAACGATGTCGAATGAACCCACAAGTAATGGACCTTATTGGCGGATTAGTTTTGACAGTCAAGCAACAATCTGTCAGTGTGTTGATTTACTGTCATAAGCTAGAGTGAATCCTAAAAAAATTGGGGAAAAGATATATTTAAAAAAATATCTTACAATGGTAGGAAGGACTATATATTCAAACTAATGAATGTATGATAATCTATATTTATTGCCCTTTAATTTGATATACTGACTATTAGTAGGTCATCTTTTGTACTATCTGCTTTAACTGTTAATCCTCAATGGTCAACAGGTTAAAAAAGCTGTTAATTAAATAACAGGTTTTGAAGGTTGTAAGCGAAAATGTTTTTTTTACTATTGTGTTTCGCTTTTCTATACAAATATTTTATGACTGGCGTCTCACTCATCCCAAGAAACTAAGGCACGCGGACGACACTTGCCTGTTCGTAGACGTGGTGGCCAGAGAAAATACTTGCATAGGATTTTGAATCATATCAAACGTTGTTCTGCGATAAATAAGGCGCAAAATTGTATTTAAAAAAAAAGGTTGAAGATCGAAGTATTTTTTTCATAAATAGTATTGTGTTTTTTATTTATATCGCTTTATGGTTTACTTTTCTATGCATTTTTTCGTTTGAAAGTGTTATTTTGGGAAACCAGTTGATTCTCAGATATTAATGAAGTATTGAAATTATCCGTTGAGCAGAAACTGTTGAGAAATTAACTGTTAATATTTTCAACCGCTTTTTTGGAATTGAATAAATTAATGTCTATTGAACTTAATGCGTGTCATGTTCGTTGACGCAAATTAACAGTTAATATTTTCAACCTGTTATTTCATCAATGAATAACAGTTAATTTGTTGACGAATGAAAAGCTGTTTAAAAAAAACTGTTGATTGATTCAACGACCGCCTCTAATCACTTCGAATTTCGTAAAAGAACTTGTTTTTAATTTTTTTGAATATGTTAAATTTTGTGTTAACTAAGCAGCATCTGCGGGAGGTTTTAATTTTTTGCTTCAATTGGAAGAAAAGTGCAGCGGAAGCGCATCGAATGCTTGTGGAAGTTTATAGTGATAATGCTCCAACTGATAAATCATGTAGGGAATGGTTCCGACGTTTTAAGGATGGTGATTTCAGCGTTGAAGATAAGCCTAGACCCGGACAACCAAAAAAAATTGAGGACGAAGAATTGGAGGCATTACTCGATGAAGATCAAAGTCAAACACAAGAGGAGCTTGCAGATAGTTAGGAGTGACTCAACAAGCAGTTTCTGTACGATTAAAGTCCATAGGAATGATTCAAAAACAGGGATACTGGGTTCTTCATGAATTGAAACCAAGAGACGTTGAAAGGCGATTTTTCACTTGCGAGCAGTTGATTCAAAGGCAAAAAAGAAAGGGTTTTTTTACATCGAATTGTTACTGGAGATGAGAAATGGATATTCTACGATAATCCCAAGTAGAAAAAATACTACGCTAAGCCTGGTGAATCGTTACCATCGACCTCGACATCAACAGCAAAGCTGAGTTCAAAAGTCATGATGTGTATTTGGTGGGACCAAAACGGTGTTGTGTACTATGAGTTGCTACAACCTGGCGAAACTATTACGGGCGATCGGTATAGGCTACAATTAATTCGATTGAGCCGTGCATTACGTGAAAAGCGGCCGGAATACGAACAAAGACATAGTAAAATTATTCTTTTGCACGACAACGCTCGACCTCATGTCGCAAACGTCGTCAAAAAATATTTAGAAACACTCAAGTGTGATATTTTACCATACCCGCCGTATTCTCCGGACCTTGCTCCTTCGGATTACTGGTTATTCCGACGGATGCAGCACGACTTGGCAGGTCACCGGTTCACTTCTTTTGCAGAAATAGAAAATTGGATCGGAAGTTGGATTGTCCCGAAAGACAAATCATTTTTTCGAGATGGAATTCGAAACTTACCTGAGAGATGGGAAAAAGTAGTAATCTACGATGGACAATACTTTGATTAATCTATTAATTTATTTTGATTTAAAAATAAATATATTTTTAACAACAAAAAACGGACCGAACTAATTTGTACACCCAATATTTTAACAAAATTTTTAGCATAGTATAATAATACTGAAATATGCTAGTCCAACATGGTGCCTACAGTCATCAAGCACAGCGACCGCCTAGAACACACACAAAGAAAGTTTATCAAACGTCTTAACTACCAAACCTGCAAAACACCTAGTTCTTATGAGAGCGCCTGCAGGGCTCAAGGCTTACTGACACTATAGCAGAGACGTATGGTTTTGGACATGACGGCACAGTACGACTTAGTAGACAGCCGAATTGAATGTCCGGACCTACCTAGTGACTTGGATTTGTTTATCGCATACCTACATACCATACACGGCATACATCTTTGTTACATGAGCAGACACGCTCCACAAATTACGCAAAAAACACTATAATTTCTCGTATCACCAAAACTTACATACACTTTAGCAATGTAGACCAATTATGTTTCTAATAAATTTCTATTCAAATCACAAATATTTAAAAGTCTTGGAAGATGATTATCTTTTTGGGCCTAATTGGTTGTATCAATACATAATCGATTCAAATACATATTTTTATCCTTAGATGCATATTTATTTGTGCATATTTAGTTGTATATTTATTTATAATAGATATAACATTATATTCATAATCTTGTTATTTTACTTATATTTGAATTTATCAAATATTGTATGGTTGGTGTATGGTTTAGATAGTTTTACGCGCGTTTTTATGTAGCACTACTGTAACTTAAAGAATTTAGCCATAGTAATGCACTCGATTTTGTGCTTTATTGTGTTTGGTTTGGGTTGGTGTGTGAGGGTTATGCGTGCGTGCTACAACACATTTGTAATACAGGTTCTTTTATTGATACATAAACGTATTTTGTATATCACTGTTAATTTTATTACAAACGACTTTAATAAATTAAATAAACCTATGCGTCGCTTATTAATGCAGTACATTTTTATACAATTGGTAAGTAGTATTATGTCGTTGCGATGTTGGATAAGAACTTAACGGTTTATTACCAAAATGTACGCGGTCTTTGGACGAAGTGCTTAGAATTACGGTAAAGTATTTTAGGTAATGATTTTGACATCGTAATTATTACAGAGACGTGGTTGCATGATGGTATATTTGACGCCGAACTTTGCGACGATAGGTACGATGTCTTTCGAGTCGACCGCGATTTGGTGATTACCGGGAAGTGTACGGAGGGTGGGGTCTTAATACTCGTTCGACGCACGTTAGGAGCCATGCGGATGGAGCTCGGCGCGTGCGCACCGGCTGCACCCGCCACCGCCGAGCTGTTGTGGGTGTCCCTGCCGGCACGCGCTTGCAGTAGTACCGCAGATTTCCACCTTTGCGCTGTCTACGTGCCACCGGACCGTCGTCTTATGCCGGGAAATATCAATGCTATCATAGATCACGTCCTATTTGTTAACAATGTGCATACTAGCGCAAATTACTTAGTAATTGCTGATTTAAATTTAAATTGTATCTCCTGGGAAAAAGAGCAACCGCTATTTATAAAAAAAGGTTCTGTGGAAATGCAGGCGGTTGGGGTGAATTTAGTGGAAGAGTTTGAATTTATCAATTTAAAACAGTATAACTTCTTAAATAACTATGGAGACAATACTTTAGATCTATCTTTCTCAAACCTCCCGCTCCTAATATGCCGCTATCTTACGCCTCTTATCAAGGAAGACCGCGCTCATCCATCTTTTAAAATTCACATAAACGACCTAAATGTTCAGCCACTTCGTGAATCATCAAACCCAACAAGAAACTTTCACAAAACTGATTACGAAGGTATTAATCACTGTTTAAACTCTCAGGACTGGTCGGCCCTCCTTTATGGTGGTACCGTTGTTGAAGCGGTTGTCAAATTCTGTGATACCTTATACTCGTGTGCGGATAAATACGTGCCGTTTGTAACGTTACGCGTTCCTTTTCTAATAATTAATTAGTATTTTAGTAAAGAAATACCAATTCATCTAAACAATCATATAATTATACTTAATATAATTATAATTACTCAACTAACTTACTTAGGAATTTTGTGGGCCGAGCCTAAAAGGCGTGAGCGCCGGTTTTGTGAGAACATTAGCTGTGCCTACGTGACGCCGACCTCGTCCGAGCGTTGGACAATGAGCACGTACAGTTTTACTAAAATCTAGATGAAACTAGACTTCAGAATTTAGAATAAAAGTGAGCTTTGAAAATTCATAATTTGCTGTCGTACGCCATTTTTTGTAAAAGTATACGTATTGTACGCCAAAAAGTATACGTATTGTATTTGCGACAATTTGTTCGCCTACCGAACAAAGGAAATTATATTATGAAACCGTTGTTTGTTTTAAGTAGTGAACCATAGTTATAAGTATTAATAATGTTGTGTTGTGTATGAAACTAGTTTTTTATTTTCTGTACCTACCTACCTACCTAGGTACTTATATTAGCTTCTTGCTTAGCTTTTGCGCTTTATTTAAATTGCAAGTTATTAGCCGACCTAGTATTGCTACCCGACTGCGCAACGCAAAGGAAGGTTATGTTTCTTTTTCTTTTTGTTTCAAGAGTACCTACCTAAATTAAATAAAATAGATTCTTTGTCATATTTTACTTTAACTAAAGCTTTTTATAACGTAGATTTTTTTTAATTGAAAATAAGTAAATGCTTAGTCCGTTCATTGTTTTTGTGTAACTCATAAATTGTTTAATTTAAAAGTTTTTGTTATCCGTTCTAATTGCGATCTAATCAGCCACCTCACCATCTACTTTCTTTACCTACCCGTCTTCCTTGCTTAGGCATGGCTTAGGAATGTTTGCGATCGCAATCGGCGGATTTAACTGAAGTTTTTTTTGTCTAATTAAGTGGAACATCATTCCAGGGAACTAAGTTGGAACTAAGCTGGAACTAAGTTGGAGCTACGACGAAGTTGAAGCACCCCTGTCTTGGTTCGACATACAACCCGCGTCCTGCTGCTGACCGCTGCCACGAGCCACCTTCCATCCTCGGCCGCCTCAGGGAAGTACGGGACTGTGGAAGCAAACAATATTCGGGATCCGACCCTGCGAACCTGATTTTTTTATTTTTAATAAAAATTATTTTGTCGAAAATCGAATATCGACCCTCGCCATCGCGCACCTTCTATACTGAACAATACCTACCTACATACGCCGCGCGCGCAGGCGAGCGCGGGCAAGGGTTGAAACGGACGAGGCGCGAGGACGCGCGGGTTGCGGGTCGCGGGCGCCGCGGATCCTCGCTCGACACGACCGGCACTTCTGCTACGGACCTCCTACGAGATCACCGCGCCGGCACTTATGTTGTAATTACCTATTTAAGCTTCATTAAACTAACGCTATAGAAACTACAGTCCACTTTAATTAATCTCCCAACATCTGAGACCCCAACAAATGGTCCTTCGAGGAAAAGAAGTTTAAAAGGGAGCAAAGTGTACGAGAGGACTTTGGACTCGCCCTATTCGAGAAACGTCGACATAAGAACGTGGCAATCGAATCTGGAAGGAATTATAATTTATGAAGACAAAGGCAAAAAGAAGAAATACTAAGTGGTTGGATAAGAAGTTTTGTGAGTTTTTTCCATATTCCTCTATCTCTTTTACCTCATATTTCTACCTTCTTTGTTCCAAATAAATAGCCGATGTGAGTCATTCATACGTAGTCATCCTTCATTTTGTTTAATCGTAACCTTTTTACATTACACTACTTATCCAAATATAAAAAAATAAGCATTCTGTTTATACAAACTGCGCCACCTTCCTTGCATAGGTACGTCGATCGTGGACGTGTTCTTTGTTTGAATTTTATTGTAAGTAGTGATAAATCCTTATTTAATTCAAGTGTTAATTACATTCATTTTGTGTCTTTTGCGGGCGTTTAGCAAATCTTTTCCTCTTAGTATAGGAATTAGTTAGGTCACGCGTCGCTTTACACACGTGTTTGGCCATTTTACACCTTGCTATTCTAATCATATATTCAATATCTAGTTTGAATAAAAAATTAGACATTTATTTTTCTTCTTTTGCTCATTTTTAGCAAATCTTTTAATATAACTAGTTGAGTTGCCCTGCCCCGCTTTGCATACGTGTACGGACATACTGTCAACTGTTCTTTGTTCCATCTTTATTAGCTAACAATCTTTAAAACATTGCTTCTTTCTAATCTAATTCTTCTAATCTTCATTCTATTATACTTTATTTTGGTGCGTTTTAATGGCGTTTGGCGAACGTAGCTATTTATACGTAGCCTTTCATCTTATTATCAATATGCCAGACAATATTAAAACTTTAGGTAATCAAGAAAAGATCTTCTATTAAATCGAAACTAACCACATTTAGTAAATTTTTAAACATCTTAAATAGCTGTGCAACTCTAAGTGAGCTTCAAACTGCCGAATTGGAGTGTCGACTTAGTAAAATTGAAAAGTTAAATCGTGATTTTGACGCATTACAGGATGAAATCGAGACGCTTTGTGATTCCAACGGCGAGGATAATGATACAACCTCAGAGCGTGAGCAGTTTGAAAATGATTACTATGCACTGCTAGCCAGTGGCCGCTGTCTGTTGTCATCTACCAAGCGGACAGATTGTAGCAATCCTCAATGATGCGCAATCAGGTGAGGGTTTTGGGGGGCAGCAATGTCCGATTGCCAAAAATTTACCTACATTTCAGCGGCAGCTATCAGCATTGGCTAGAATTTAGAGATATTTTTACTTCAATCATTCACAATAATAATAATATAGCAAATATCAACAAATTTCATAATCTTCGAGCATCACTTCATGGAAGTGCATCCTTAATCATTCAGCATATTAATTTTTCAAGCTAAAACTATCAAATAGCGTGGGATCTATTACTTGAGCGGTATGAAAGTAACCGTCTGCTTGTAAATAACCACGTACAGGCCTTATTCAACATTAACCCCATACAGAAAGAATCTTGTAGATCCATTAGAAATCTAGTTGACGCTACTATAAAAAATATAAAGGCACTTACTATTCTCAATCAACCCACTCAATACTGGGATACTATCATTATATTTATGATGTTTTCTAAATTAGATATTAAGATATTAAAATATTGGGTAGAGCATAGAAATAAATTAAGTGAGAGTCCAATATATGACAATAATAGTAAATATTGCAATTCAAATAATAATAAAATAAATTCTAAACCTAATCTTTTTGAAACTTCTAAAACACATCCTTTGTACTGTCCCTTATGTAAAAAACATCATTACTTATTATTTTTTATTAATATTTAGCAGGCATTTGTCTTCGATCTCACCTGATGGAAAGTGACGATGAAGACGAGGATCATACACACCTGTCCAAGAAGTACCTATTCACTCTACACTTGAAAACTCCAGTGTTATACAGACGCAGGCAAATCGTTCCACTCTTTGGCAACACGAACCAAAAATGAGCTATCGAACCGTTTAGTTCGGTTCTTCGGCACGCTAACCACGAACGGGTGAAACTTCTGTCTGCGTCTGGTTGATCGGTGGAGAAAGGGGGAAGGTTCGATCAGCTGAAAAAGAGAATTTGCACACTCTCCAAAGTGCAATCTGTAAAAAACCGATAGACTAGCAACTTTTCGACGATGTTCGAGACTTTGCAGTCTCGAAGAAGTAAGTTTGTCGTCACTTATGAGTCTACGGGCCCTTCGGTCGCCAGAATCCAACGCTTCAAGATGGTACTTAGCGGAATCATGCCAAAGATGGCTGTAGTACTCCATACAGGATCGAACCTGGGCTGTGTACAGGTTGAGCAACTGTTCGGAGTTGAAGTACCGCCGGACTGTGCCATGGTTTCAATCTGTTGACCGAAATTAAGTTTTGACGTGATGGTCATGCCTAGAAGCCCTAGATGGTTTGTGATCGGTACAGATACACCTTGGAAAGTGGGCGTCAAGTTGAATGTGCTCTTTTTACCGGAGAAGAGACATGCCTGGGTTTTGGAAGGGTTGAACTTGACAACATTGGCTTCATCCTAATCGGAAACCCTACATAGTGTCAAGTCAACCCGTTCGATCATCGACTCTCTCTGAAATTGGATCTGGTTTGGACTCGCTCGCGCATTGGACACATATCTCTCTACAACAGTGCTGTCATCAGCGTAACCAATAATGCCTTCCGATAAAAGAAGGTCATTAATGTGCAGCAGGAATAATGTTGCAGAGAGAACAGATCCCTGAGGTACGCCGGCGTTGGTCGCCATTAGGTCCGAAATTGCGATTCATTTAAAGCTCTTTCGGTGGAATCGCGCATAGAAAAGGCTAAACACTATAAAGTTTGTCTGAACTGCCTACGACTTGGTCATTGTAGCAATAAATGTAGCTTATCCCATTGCAAATACTGTAAGTTCAAACACAACACTTGGAACAAAACAAACCTACATCCACCCAAAGTATCGTCCTTACTAGCGACATCATCACACCTGTTACAGCGCCACATATATTATTTTCCATAGCTTTCGTGAAAGTGAGTGATGGCCGCGATAAAGAACACACCTTAAGGGCACTGTTGGATAATGGCGGCGTAATAAATTTTATTACAAAAAGCTGCTGCGATAAGCTGCAATTAAAGCGACGCTCCGAGACTACAGCAGTATCAGGTTTTAATAATCATTTTACCACTAGTACACAGTCATGCAACATATTTATTAAATCTTTATATAGTGATTACGAAACAGATATAAATTGTATAGTATTGCCAAAAATAACTTCCAAGATACCATGTTCTTTTATAAACGTCAGTAATATTCGTTCGCCTTCGGGCATAGGTTTAGCTGATCCATCGTTTAAGACATAGATATTCTTTTAAATGCAGAAATTTTCTGGGACGTTTTGGGTAAAGAATCAATAAATTTAGGTAAAAACATGCCTGCTTTACGGGAGTCAAAGCTAGGCTGGTTAGTCAAAAAGCATATAAATTCGCCCATTTCATCAAATTACTGTCTTTTTACACAAACTGATTCAAATCCAAATTTTGATCGTTTTTGGAAACTAGATACTCTTGATTCAAAGCATACCTTGACCGTTGAGGAGGGGGCTTGTGAGAAACATTTCATGCAAGATACAAAGTGTAATGAGGAAGGCCGGTTTGTAGTTAAGATGCCTCTAAAACTTGAACCCAAGGTACTCGGTGACTCGTTCACGGTGGCTAAAACTCGTTTTCTTTCTTTAGAGAGACGATTTAAGCGTGATCCCAATTTCAAAGAAAAATACTTCGCATTTATGCGTGATTATGAGACTCTAGGACACATGTCAGAAAATAAAGAATTAATATCACAAGATAAATCACAAATAAACTTCTTTCTTCCACATCATGGTATCATTCGCGAGTCGAGTACTACTACAAATTTCGTACCGTGTTCGATGGCTCAGCAGCTACCTCTACGGGTTATTCTCTTAACGACTTACAAGTGGTTGGTCCTACTATTCATTCTATTATTTTGCGTTTCAGACAGCATAAATTTGATTGAAAATTATTCTTGGGACCAAAAACTATCTGATGAAATTAATAATCTATGGATATCATTTTCGGACAAATTAACTTACCTTAATAATTTAACAATACCACGTTGGGTTGTTTGCATAGATTGCCGTAGAATCGAAATCACGTCTTTACCGATGCCTCAGAGAGCGCATACGGTGCGTGTTTATATATTAGATCCTTCGACAGTGAAGGTCATATTAATGTTCAATTACTTACATCAAAAAACAGGATCGCGCCCATAAAACCAGTTACAATCCCACGCTTAGAGCTTTGTGGTGCCTTATTAGGCGCAAACCTATGCGCCAAAGCGCTATCTGCTATAACATTAAACACCAATACATGTTATCTTTGGTGCGATTCCACTGTAGTTTTGGGGTGGCTATCTGCTCAAGCTAACCAGTATAATAAGCCTTTTGTAAGTAACCGTGTAAATGAAATACAAGAAAAATCTGGTTACTCTTGGAATTGTGTTCCTTCGAAATTAAATCCTGCCGATTTAGTCTCGCAAGTTCTCTCAGCAGATCAATTAGGCAGCTCAAAGCTATGGTGGCACGGGCATCCTTTCTTAAAATTAGATGAGCACTACTGTCCTAAAACACCCAACAAAAACTCAAACAATACTTTAGAATACAAAGAAAAAATATGTCTATCAATTAATGAACAGAAAAATGAAACTTGCATAATTCTGTCTAAACTTATTATTAAAATATTAAATTTGAACAACATACAAAGAATTTAAATTTAAAAAGAAATTACCTACATACTTAGATTTATACATAACTTAAATCCTAAAAATAAATTAAATAAATTAACTGATAGTTTCACTACTGCAGAATTACAAAAATCTTTAAATATAATTATCCAACAAGCTCAATTAGAAATGTTTCCTGATGAATATAATACCCTAAAGGCTGGGTAACATACCCAGTAAAAATCGATTGCTATCTTTATCGCCATTTTTAGATGAAAATGATATAATTCGTGTAGGTGGTAGGTTAGATAACTCACCATATTGTTATGATGTCAAGCATCCAATATTGCTTTGTAGCAAACATTATTTTACAAAAATAATATTTCATAAGTATCACATAGACTTAAAACATGCTGGGCCACAATTACTATTATCAAACTTACGACAGACATACTGGCCACTGAAAGGAAGAAATTTATCTAAAGCAACGGTAAAAAAATGTTTAAAATGTTTTAGATATAATGTTCAAACTACGCAACCCATAATGGGTCAACTTCCACTAGATCGAACGACATTAGAGTTTCCCTTCCTACACTGTGCGGTCGACTACGCAGGGCCATTGCTGATAGCTGATCGCCGAGATCGGGGCTGCAGGCTCTTGAAATCCTACTTATGCGTATTCGTCTGCTTTTCAATAAAAGCCATACACTTGGAGCTTGTTACAGATCTCACTAAAGACGCTTTCATCGCTACGTTGACGCGTTTCATTGCTCGGTGGGGGAAGCCACAAAGCATCTCGTCTGACAACGGAACGAACTTTGTTGGTGCAAACCATGAGTTGCACAGGTTTTTAGCTGAGTCAAATATTTAGTACGATATGGCGCAGGAAGGTATTGAATTTAAATTTACACCA
Source organism: Marasmarcha lunaedactyla (assembly GCA_923062675.1). Lineage (NCBI taxonomy): Eukaryota > Metazoa > Arthropoda > Insecta > Lepidoptera > Pterophoridae > Marasmarcha > Marasmarcha lunaedactyla. Next base: position 9,209,697 of record OV281344.1, read on the forward strand.
CGTTACAGCCCTCACTTCAATGGAATGGCAGAGGCCGCGGTACGTTTAACAAAACATCACCTTAGGCGTGTATTAAATTCCGTTCATTTTACATATGAAGAGATGGCTACCTGTCTTGCTCAAATTGAGTCTATTTTAAATTCAATACCTATCACCCCCTTATCCACCGATCCCAATGATCTCACTGCCCTCACTCCTTCACACTTTTTAATTGGGCGACCACACACATCTATTCCATACCCAATAGTATTAGAAAAGAACCTGACAAGTCTTGATCGCTACAAGCTAATAGAATACATTCATCAACACTTCTGGGGTCGATTCAGAAACGAGTACATCTGTACTTACAACAAAAAACAAAATGGATGACACCGGCCAACAACAAACTTAAACCTAACGACATGGTTCTAATAAAAGATAAATCCCTTCCACCATTAATGTGGTCACTAGGAAGAATAGTTCAAGTGTTTCCTGGAACTGATGGAGGCATTCGTATCGCAGAAATCAAAACCCGCAGAGGAACTATTCGAAGAGCCTTCAATAACATTTGTCACATTCCAGCTCAAGAAATCTAATATCATCCTGGGTGGGAGCATGTCGAGAATTGAATATCGACCCTCGCCATCGCACACCTTCTACACTGAATAATATCTACATAGGACGCGCGCGCAGGCGAGCGCCGGCGAGGGTTGAAACGGACAAGGCGCGAGGACGCGCGGGTTGCGAGTCGCGGGCGCCGCGGATCCTCGCTCGACACGACCGGCACTTCTGCTACGGACCTCCTACGAGATCACCGCGCGTGGCCTTATGTTGTAATTACCTATTTAAGCTTCATAACACTAACGCTATAGAAACTACAGTCCACTTTAATTAATCTCCCAACATCTGAGACCGGTTGTGCCGTGTATTGTTTTACAACTTCCTATACGTCATTACAGTGTGTCACACTGCCGTATTATTATTATTATTTTGTGTATAATGGCAGTCAGCTGTTGTTACTACACAATAAATAATTCTGCCAATTTCAAGTATTAGTATACACACGTACTACACGAGGTTAATAATTTTGTAGCGAACAGCTTGATAGAACTTGCAGAATCTCAAACATTGAGTTACCTTGAACAATACGAAAACAGGGGGATGATATAAGTTTTTACAGATCTTTAGAAGAGTATAATTACATATTTATAGTTTGATATTAAACAAATGGATAAATCTTCCAAGAACCTTAAAGATAACCGGAATTTGAGAGGAGAGCAGAGTTTTGATACTTGTAGGTTTAGGGAACTGGAGTGGGAGATGGTCATATAAGGAAGCTGGTGAGAGACGGCAATTAAAGAGGAGATGGTCAGTGGTTCCATCCCCCAAACCACAATCACAGACTGAAGTCCTTCTTATGCCAAGTTTATGAAGAAATACTGGAGTACAACCATGACCCAATCTGAGCCTGCAGATGACAGATGTTGTTTTCTTATCCATATATTTAAATTTACAGAACCAAGGTTTAGATGGGATGGATGGTTGGATGTCTCCATAGTACTTTCCTGTTATTAGCCTTGAATTGCACCATATAGAGGCCCAGGCCATACTTAGGCGTGTCTGCGCCAGAAGCTTCAAATCTTGGCCAAAACACATAAAGTGTTCTAGCGTACCCATATTGATAGATGCTTTAGCAAAATTATCCACTGTACAATTATCTGCAATACCAGAATGCCCCGGTATCCAAGCTAGGGTAATGTTTAGGGATTTAAGATAGCACGAGAACAGAATGTTTCTAATTTGTAAGATAACTGGGAATTTAGAGCCTGATTTGAAAGGGTTACCCTTTAAGGCCTGTAAGGAGCTAAGGCAATCTGTCAAAATAAGGGAGTTAGACAAATTATTATCCGAAACGTATTTTATGGCCTCAAGGATGGCTATGGCTTCACCAGTAAATACCGTAGTTTGCGGTGGACATTTGTAGGATAGCAAGATGGAGTACTTAGGGATCCATACTGCCACCCCGACACACCCCGAGGGAGAAATTTTTGAGGCATCAGTGAAGATTAAGGTCCAATCCCTCCATTTTTCATTGACAATCCTTAGAAATTCAGTATTAGCATTTGGCATGTTTTTAGCTAAACCTAGGCTCAATATAACATTGGGGGAATATACAAGGGCTTCATAAGGAATAGTATAGAGAATTGGACGATCCATCCTGAATGTAGGAATAGGGGAAGAGTCTAAATTAGAGAGACTGTTAACCAAACAAGGACCCTTATTGGACCAGAATGTAGAGGAAGAAGTTAAAAATTTTAGATAGTTAAGTTTAGTGTGAAGAGGATGAGAATGAACCTGGTGGATGTTGGCAAGGAATCTATCTGCCAGAAATAGTCTTCGAAAATGTAAAGGGGGTTCTGCACATTCCATAGCATTAATGGGCGAGGATTTCATGGCACCTAGGATGATCCGAAGGGCCTTACTTTGTAATTTATCCAGTAAATGTAACACTGATTTGTTACATGGGATAAGGCAAAAAGAGCCATAATCCATAATGCTCCTGATTAATGCGTTATATAATAGTCTCTGAGTGTAAGGGTGAGATCCCCACCAAACCCCAGAGAGTGTGCGCAACAAATTGATATTTTTTTCACACTTTTGAACTATATAATTTATGTGGGATGAGAAAGACAGACTTGAATTTAGTATAATGCCTAAAAATTTCACCTCATTGCACATTGGAATGGGAACACCTTGAAAAGAGATAGCTATTGGGGGAAATTGTCTCTTCCTCGTAAAGATAAGAGCTTTACTCTTAGAGGGAGAGAGAGAGAGGCCATGGGTTTCCAGCCAGTTGCCTAGGTAGTAAAGAGCAGAGTTAAGGCGACCTGAAGTAATCTCTGCTGTGGCTACCTTCGATTAGAGAGTGATATCATCTGCGTATTGCAGGATATTACAAAAGGAAGACACAGATGTGTCCAAATCAGAAGTATAGATGTTATATAGCAGTGGGCTTAAGACAGAACCTTGAGGAAGACCCTGCCAAACTAAACGTGGAGATAGATTAGAGTGCTGATGTCTGGTTTGGACAGATCTAGACACAAGAAGATTATAGATAAAATAGGTCAACCTCACCGGTAAACCTAATCGCAGCATTTTCTGTTTAAGTATGGGAAGTTGAACATTGTCATAAGCAGAACAGACATCCAAGAACACCGCCATCACTGATTCTTTATTAGACAGAGCTAACCTTAAATCAGTAGTGAAGATGCTCAGGCTGTCCATGGTGCTCATGCCTTTCCGAAAACCAAATTGTGTTGAACTTAGCAGGTTATGACTCTCCACATACCATTCAAGGCGATTCTTAATAAGGTGTTCAGTGACTTTTAATGGAGTTAGAGTTAGCGCAACTGGCCGATAGGAGTTATGAACATCGGGGTCTTTGCCTGGTTTTACGATGGGAATTACTAAATAGAGTTTCCAAGGAGCGGGTATCTCACCAGATATGAAAATGATGTTGATTATTTTAAGTAAGGATTCCTTAAGGAGGATACCAGCCCTGGATAAGAAAGAATAAGGAATACTGTCATGTCCCGGGGTTGAGTCATGAAGGTTATTGAGGACAAGATTTAATTCGTCCATGGTGAAGGGAGCATCGAGGGGACTAGATGAGGTGAGAGTTGAATAAGTAGAAGGTTGTAAAACAGAAATCGGGACATAAGGGGGAACAATTTTATCTAGGAATTTATCAAGCCAAAGGGATGGGTTGTAAGAGAGCCCCGGTGGAGTGTATGACATGGAGCCGCGGAAGCGTCGAATAGCGCTCCAGACATGGGAAGAGGGGGAACGAGGAGCCAAATTCTCGCAGAACTTACGCCACGCCTCTTTCTTCTTTTTTTTAAATAGTCTCCTGGTCTGGGCTGACACTTTTTTAACTTGAATGTAATTAAACATTGACATAGTGGCCGCATATTTGCGGATAGCAGACCTACGCAGTCTGCTGCGGATTGAATGCAAGAGATTAGGCTATCATAGCACTCTTGGATATTATACAAGGACGGGGAGAGAATGTGGGAGGACAAGTCATTAGTAGCCTTAGTGTAGTTGTACCAGTCGGCCTTATCAATTTTATGCTGCAGTGGGGGTGGTAACTTAGGATGAATATGACAAGAAGAAGGTATGGTTATAATTATAGGGTCACTCCCATATAGGGAATTAAGCCTTCTCCAACTAATCGACGCACCATCAGCAGCCGAGCACATGTAAATGTCCACAGCACTAGGGTTATGATGAGGGCCAGAAAAACGAGTAGGACAACCATCATTCAGGACATATAAATTTTGCTCATCAATTATATCTGCCAAACGCTGACCAGGACCATCACAAGCCTGTGAACATTGGCTACCCCATAGGACATGGTGACAGTTGAAGTCACCTAGAATAATAGGGTTACCGAGCAAACGGGAAATGAGTGAATGAAATTCATCTATAAGTGAAATAGTGGGGTCGGATATATAGACCGAAACAAGAACAAATTGAAGAATTTTGACAGCAAGTATACTAATTTCAAATGAGTGGGGGGAATTTGGATAGTTGTGTATGGAAGAGAAACCTTCACGACGAGAGTTGCACCACCATGACCATCTGCTCTGTCATCTCTAAGACAGACAAACCCAGGCAATTTGAATCGACTGCCTGGGGATAGCCAAGTCTCAGAGACAGCAATAGTCAAAGGGTCATGCTGATGAGCCAAATGAGAAATTTCATGCTGTTTATTGCGGATGCTTCTACTATTCCATTGCAGGAGTCTGGCCATTGTTAAGAAGAAGATTAGCAATAGGGGATAACTTTTTAGCAACGGAGGACGGTAGTGGGATGTCTTCAAATTTTGAAAGAATGTTCAAAACTAGGGAATCAGGAGTTCTAAAAAATTGTCATTAGGGGATCAGGAAGAACTATGGAGGAAGGGTTACCCGAGTTAGAAGATGGAGAATTAGCAATAATAGCATTATGGGCAATTTTGTCATAGCCTGGAGATAAAGACGGACTGGGTTTTGATGGTTTATATATTGTTTTTTTGTAAGAAAGATTTAGTAAAGGAGAACTTTTAGAAGCATCAGCATACGATTTTTTTTACTGAAGGGAAGAGGGATGATGCTTCCTTGAATTATATGTTCTTTTGGGACATGGTGATTTTAATATTCTTTTGCCGGGAATGTTCCGGGCAAGATTTGTCAGTTGCTAAATGAGGGCCTGAGCATTGCAGGCAGAAAACTTCAGAGGATGCAGGGCAAGAGTCACGTGAGTGCGACTGTGCACACCTGAAGCAACGAGCACTGGATCGGCATTGGGCTTTCACATGGCCAAATCTACAACAGTTTAAGCATTGTATGGAAGGCAAAATGTATGGATCAACGGTTATTGATGAGTTAAATATAAACACTTTATCAGGTAAGCATTGTCCAGAGAAAGTGATCACTACAGAACCCGTCGGGGTCCAAGTGGAACCAGACTCCATGGACACTTTTCTGTTTAAGCGACGCGCCTTCAAAATTGTTATATCACCTTGGCTTGTGGAGATTGCTGATACAACATCCTCCATTGACCAAGAAGTTGGGATCCCGCGAATCAGCCCCATTCTTGTTATATTATATGTAGGAATTAAAGCTATATAGTTACAGAGACTAGTAAATAACTATAGACTAACCATGTCTAACAAAATTTTGTGACTTGAAAAAAAGTTGTTTTTAAGATAGAGAGATGGCGTTAGTTGTATTAGATTTACAAGTCATTTAAATTTAGTAAAAATAATACGTAAAAAAACTTAAGATGGCGCTGTTTACAAAATCATTTGATATTTCATTGCAAGTACTATCCGTAGGTATCAGGCGACAACAGACGTTGCCAGCTAGTGCATTATATTATTTGATGCTATGTTGCCGCTCTTATAATTCAGTAACAGAAAACTTTACACCACCCCGGATGTTATTTGTAGTGTTACTGGGTTACTGTATTGCCAGTATATAATTTTTCCCACAAAAATAAAGCATTCATCTCCACAGTTTGTTCTTATCTGCCTTAACATAATAAAACGAATTTCAGTGCATTTAATTAACAGGTATATAATATTTTACTTTATTTCTTGATATCGATAAAAATTATGTCTTAATAAGTGCATAATTTTTATTTATAATGCATATAACTCATAACTATTTTGCAGTAGTGAAAAAAAATTTTTCCTGCTGGATTATTATTTAAAAAAATGTTCTTTATCCATCAACTTTTTTTGTTCTTTTTATCACAACATTTTATTTGTTTGACAATTTGAATTCTTTGTCGTTTATTGTTGTTGCTATGGGTGTGTGTTTGTTTTGGAACTTTTCCCTGCATTTCTTTGAATTCACAATATTTCTGCTCGCCTACTGTGACTCGTGCAAATTGTATGGACCTTGATTAAGTTTACGTTTTGGCTGCTACATATATCGTATAACATGTGCGTTTATCACAACTGTGATAATAAAAGCTTTTAAAAATAGGTTATTATGGCAATTAAAATAAAGAGGATGGTAGTGCCCAGGCGTCTCTGAACAAAATAAACTTATACCAGTATGTATATGGTCTTTTGTAGTTGTTATTTTATCATCTATAAAGTAAGAATAAATTACTATCTACCTATTCTTATTGAGTAAAATTATCAAAATCAATGATGTAAAACGATGACATTTTCCAATTTCAGGAAAGGAATAAATCCTACTTGCTAAGGTTTCAGGTTATTTGACAACGCCATCTAGCATTTGCATTACATTTCTTGTCAATAACTCATATAAAAATTAAAGACGACAAGGTTGGTCCAAGCTATTTGAGAACGACATCTAGTAATAGCTTGGATTTTCAGCTTTTTCCAAGTCACGAATTTTTGTATGGAGATGGTCAGTCTATAGTTATTTACTAGTCTCTGATAGTTATGAGATTTAAGACTCGGGTTTCTGAGAAACTCGTTTGCTGCACATGCAGGTGAGAATTCCACAGAGACTCGGACCCTTGTTTCCCTCAGAGAACATGATTGATAGTCCGTATCATCATACGGACTATCAATAATAACAAACAGTATCCTGCTGAAGACTTAAAGGGTGTAAATGAAGCCCTAAATAAAATGAAATAAATTATAGAATCTGATATTAAAACAGATAAAAATAGTTGTTTCGTGCTCAAAATATAGTCAACCATCTGTACCACCGCATCAAATTATTTGTAATGATACGGTTAAAATGCAATATGATGCCTACGTTGCGCAATCGTTGAGGAATTAAATTGTTATTTTTAATAATTATAAAGATAAGGCAGTCGACGATTTAAATACCATCAACCATAGTAGTAGCAGTAGTGAACCTGTGACTTTTGCGACACCTTTGAACATCTCCGTTACATGCGATCGTGGAAGACCAGGTGATTTTGGTAAGCTGAGGTACGATGGCAAATCTTGCGTTCGGTCGTTTGTTCAGCGTTTGACCGAATTTTGCGACGCGAGAAACATCTCAGGCCCCAAAGAACTATCCTTCGCTACGGAGATTTTCACGGGTGACGCTTTGCATTGGTTCCGAAACGTAAAGCTTCCAGTGACTACTTCGAGCGAGTAAATATAATTATTAAAAAAAGATTTTACCCAGTCTGACTTCGACTACGGACTGCTTGACGAAATTCGTGCAAGAACGCAAGGTGAATCTGAAAATATCACTATTTATCTTTCCATCATGTCAGGGTTGTTTTCACGTCTGTCTAATCCGAAACCAGAACATGAAAAACTAGAAATAATTTTGCACAATGTTACACCCGTTTACGCGAGCACCTTGTCATCAGACGGAAAAATTGAGACACGCCATTACTTAGAATCTATTTGTCGAAATCATGAAGACATTCAGGCACGCCTTTCAGGTTTTCATGAACCTCGCTCTGCAACTTCTGACACTCTTGCCTGAGAATTTGCATACAGTGGAAATAGAAGTAATAAAAATTTTAATTACAGATCAAAATACAAGTAAACAATATTTTAATCAAACCAATTATCCTACACGTAAAAAATATAACGATACAAATTTTAGTCATCAAAATAAACACTACTCTAATAACTACCACAATAAAACAAATAACAGTCCTAATAAAACAAATTTCAATGAAAAATATGCACATGTAATTGAAGCTCCTAAAGCTCGCTTTTGTCCCAGGTGTCGTGTTAACACCCACAATTTAAGGCAATGTACCGAAAATAAGGATGTTGTTTATTGTTTTAAGTGCGGACGTAAAGATGTCAAGACTCCACAGTGCCCTAATTGCAACAAAACTATGCCTTCAAATTCAAAAAATTAGTTGAGCAGAATTGTGGTAAATCATCTAGTCACTTTGACAAAGACGATTGGCAAAATTGGCTTCGTACTCTTAGCATTTTCTTTAAGTCATATAAAACTGCCACAATTCTAAGTAAACCAATTGATGATGTTAGGCCTTATATTACAATTAACATAAATAATATTCCTTTTACCGGACTTCTATTAGCAGTTAGTTCAGCAGTTACTATTTTGGGAAATAATTCTGACATGTTGCTATCTCATGGTTTTAAATTAATTAGCGACCGTTTTATTACTGTCACGGCTGCAGGTGGTCAATCCTTAAAAAGTATAGGTTTCATAAATATAACAGTAAGTTTTGGAAATCAATTTCACTTAATTGAAGCTGTTATTGTCCCTGAGATCGAAACGTCTCTTATATTAGGCGTAGACTTTTGGCGGAAGTTTCAGATTTGTCCGAAATATTTGGGTAGCATTTCTCTCAGTACATATAATAATGACGTTGGTGTGCCTACCGAACCTCTTATTCACACTTACGAAAACCTTAGCGATTTTGAAAAGCTTATTGCCGACAATATTATTGAACAATATACGGACATATCATTTGAGCGCGTTGTTTGACCACACATCGCATCAATACCGGAGATGCCCAACCAATACGTCAATGGTATTACCGCATGTCCCCTGAAAAACAGCGGATATTACTAGAGCAGGTAGATGAGATGTTAGCTCTTGACGTGATCGAGCCCTGTGAAAGTACCTGGTCTTCGCCAGTCTTGTTAGTGACGAAGAAGAACGGCAAGCCAAGGTTCTGTCTCGACAGCCGGAAGCTCGATTCGGTGATTAAACGCGACGCTTACAATTTGCCATACATCTCGGAGATATTGGACGACCTGCGAGATGCTAGTTATCTCAGCAGCCTGGATTTATCTAAATCTTTCTAGCTAATTGAGATTTTACCTATCAACCGCGAGAAGACCGCATTTTATGTGCCAGGCAGAGGGACGTTTCATTTCAAACGAACCGCTTTTGTTCTCATTAAAGCACCAGCGACCCAACAGCGTCTTGTAGACTTGTTGTTTTGCTAGTTTGGCCCTAATGTGTTTGCCTATCTTGACGATGTCGTAATCATCAGCACTGATTACCAGAGTCACGTGACCTTATTGCTGAAGGTATTAGATAAACTATAGCAAGCAAATCTCACGATAAACTTGGATAAGTGCAAGTTCTTTCGAAGTCAACTTAAGTACCTTGGGTATGTTGTCGACGTTTGTGGACTACGTACCGATCCCAAAAAAGTGGAAGCCATCTTGAACTATCCGACGCCTACTTACCGGAAAGATATAAAACGTTTTCTCGGGACAGCTACTTGGTATCGTCGTTTTGTCCCCAACTTCAGCACCGTAGCGGCCCCTTTAAATAAGTTGACCTCCATGAAAAAAGGTACGCCTCCTTTCAAATGGACTTCCGAGGCTGACGTGTCCTTTCAAAAGCTCAAGGAATGTCTAGTTTCTGCTCCTGTTCTAGTTTGCCCTGATTACAACAAACCCTTTGAAGTTCACACCAACGCGAGCAACTATGGAATTGGTGCCATGCTCACTCAGATAAAAAACGGGAAAAACACCCTATCGCCTACATGAGTCGATTCTTGACCGCCTCCAAACGTAATTATAGTATCACAGAGCGTGAAGAAGTATTGGCGATGTTATTTGGAGAATGGAAAAACCTTCACTGTCTATACAGATCACAGTGCTTTAAAGTGGTTCCTTTCTCTAAATAACCCAACCGGTCGATCGGCTCGGTGGGGAGTTCGCTTGTCTTCATTTGACTTCGATCTTAAACACCGACGAGGTGTCACATTGTCATTCCAGATGCTCTTTCGCGAGCTATCGCAGTTGGTGCCATTTCATCGTCCGATATATCGGACACTAAAGACGAATGGTACAAAACAATCTTCAACGGTTGTCTTAACAAGCCTCAGGATTTCCCAAATTATTTTATCAAAGCCAAAATTCTTTATAAACTCTCTAAAAACATATTTTATTTAAAGGACGAATTTTCATGGAAAATTGTAGTTCCTTCTGAGTCGCGTGAATAGGTCATCATAGAAAACCATTCTGAGCCAACCTCTGCACACTTAGGCATCTTTAAAACGTACCATCGTCTCATGCTTAGGTACTATTGGCCAGGTATGCAAAAGGACGTAGTCAAGTTCGTTGGTTCTTGTCAGAAGTGTCTAGAGTACAAGACACAAAATCATCAAACCTTAGGTGTTATGGGTCGTCCGAAGCAGTGCTCACGTCCGTGGCTGGTGATCTCAATAGATCTCATGGGTCCATTACCTACTACTCGTAAACAGAATAGCTATATTTTGGTTATGACAAAATATTGTTTGATTTTTCCTATCAAAAAAGCAACGTCAGATATCATTCGTAAGAGAGGATTCTCTCTTTCTAGTCCATGGAGTTCCTCAGACCATTTTTATGGACAACGGAACTCAATTTAGTAGTCGAGACACAACCGAATTTTTTAGGAAATATAATGTACTATAACTTTTACGGGTCGGACTTCGTACTTAATTACAGTGTTTTTTTTTATTTTTACATAAACAGGTGGAACATTTCATTATTTTAAACTTGCTTAATAAACAATATTATCAGCGTTAAATAAAATTTTTTTCGTAATCATAATTTGTACGAGTTACCAGTTTAAAGAAAAATACTTAGAGGAACTCTTTTTATTGTTAGGACGCGTCAATATCCTATTAAAAGGTTATTGTTGTTTTTATGTTTGCGCGATGAATGAATTAGAAGAATGAAAGTGTTAATACTAATGTGTACTCAAATTCAATTACATATTATTACATAAAGACAGGTTATCCGCTCTCAAAAATGGCAACCAATGCAAGGCAGTTGCCAGCTACTTGACTCAGTCTTGTGCAACCCAGTGTCACGGCTAAATATCAAACAAAACTTATTCTCTATCTGTGTTTTTAATACCGTACAATGCCTTCTTGTGTGTACGAATTAATAATTACATTGTTACTGTTAAAGATAGAATAAACGTTTCTTTTTATGCGTTACTACTATTTTTTTTATAACTGTCTTAATTATTATTATTTATTTGCTATTTAAAAATGACGTTTTAAAATTGACATGGCTATTCGTTTCAACAAACTCGAAGAGCGAGATGTAATATGATTTTGTATGTGGGAGTAACAGAGACAACGACAAGTTTCGACAAGTTATCTACTACGTCAGTTACGCTCGCGACCAATTAGTGCGATATCTCTTTCTTACAACAAGTGAACCGTATTATTCTTTCCTTCTCCCACAAATTATATTAGGTATCTAATAGTTACGTTGGCGCCGTTTTTTTGTGCGGTTATGTTGGGTATGACTTGTCTATATGTCATTGCTCAAATTACATTAATGCGAATTTTATTAAAAATAGAATAAAATCCTTGGCGACGCGAGGGGGTATTGTAACGTTACGCGTTCCTTTTCTGATAATTAATTAGTATTTAAGTAAAGAAATACCAATTCATCTAAACAATCATATAATTATACTTAATATAATTATAATTGCTCAACGGCGCAAACAAAATTAACCCAATGGTTCACTACCTTGACGCGCGAACCCTAACTCACTCAGGAATTTTGTGGGCGGAGCCTAAATAGCGTGAGCGCCGGTTTTGTGAGAACATTCGCTGTGCCTACGTGACTACGTGACGCAGACCTCGTCCGAGCTTTGGGCAATAAGCACGTACAGTTTTATTAAAATCTAGATGAAACTAGACTTCAGAATATAGAATAAAAGTGAGATTTTGAAAATTCATAATTTGCTTTCGTACGACGTTTTTTGTGTGGAGCATATTTTTTGATTTTAAAGAAAAAGTACACGTACCTGTTGTATTTGCGCCAATTTGTTAGCCTACCGAACAAAGGAAATTGTATTTTGAAACCGTTATTTATTTTAAGTAGTGAACCATAGTTATAAGTATTAATAATGTTGTGTTGTATATGGAACTTTTTTTTTATTGAAAAAGGATTAGACGTTTGTCTTCTATCTCACCTGATGGAAAGTGACGATGAAGACGAAGGTGTTACACGTCTATCCACGAGATACCTATTCACTCGACGCTTGAAAGAACTAGGACTATAGTTTTCTGGAAAAACAGGCGCAGGCAGTTCTTGAACTATCGAAGCGTTTGGTTCGTCTTCTTGGGATATCTACCATAAAGGGATGGAAGGCCTGTCTGCGTCTAGTAGTCCGATGTAAGAAGAGTGTGGGTTCAACCAAGAGCATTCGCGCACTCTCCAAAATGTAATCTGTAGAAGACCGCTAAACTGGCAACTTTCCGACGATGCTCGAGGCTTTGCAGTTTTTAATTAACTAGTTTCTATTTTGTGTACCTACCTACCTAGGTACTTGTATTAGCTTTTTGCTTCGCTTTTGCGCTTTATTTAAATTACAAGTTATTTGCCGACCTAGTATTGCTACCCGACTGCGCAACGCAAAGGAGGGTTATGTTTCTTTTTGTTTCAAGAGTACCTACCTAAATTAAATAAAATAGATTCTTGATCGTCTTTTCCTTTAACTCAAGCTTTTTATAACGTAGTCTTTTTTTTATTGAAAATAAGTCTGTTCCTTTTTTTGTGTAACTCATAAATTTTTTATTTTAAAACTTTTTGTACTCCGTTCTGATTGCCATATAATCAGCCACCTCACCATCTACTTTCTTTACCTACCCGTCTTCCTTTCTTAGGCATGGTTTAAGAATGTTTGCGATCGCAATCGGCGGATTTAACTGAAGTTTTTTTTGTCTAATTAAGTGAAACGTCATTCCAGGGAACTAAGTTGGAGCTACGACGAAGTTGAAGCAACCCTGTCTTGGTTCGACATACAACCCGCGTCTACTGACCGCTGCCGCGAGCCATCCTCGGCCGCCTCAGGGAAGTACGGGACTGTGGAAGCAAACAATAGTCGGGATCCGAACCTGCGACCCTAATTTTTTTTAATAGAAATTCTTTTGTTGGCCGGTTGTGCCGTGTATTATTTTACAACTGCCTACACATTATTACCGCATGTCACGCGTTGCGTAATTTAAAATCTGGACGTTCTTATCCTAAGTGGTACAGTCCTGCTTTAATAAAAATAATTCAGGAAAAAGCCAAAGCTCGCCGGAGTTGGAAGAAATACGGTAACCTAATTGAATACGACGAATTTAAACTCTTAAACAGATTTTGAAAAAGCTTTGGATCGTGTATATCACGCCACACTCTTGTGCAAACTACAAAATCTAGGTATACGTACGTGGTGACTTACTTCGTTGGATTCAGTCATATCTTTCAAATCGTTCTCAAGCGGTTGTGATTGCTGGCTATAAGTCTGATTTCATTGAAGTTGCCCGCGGAGTGCCCCAGGGCTCACATTTGGGGCCATTATTCTACAATGCGTATCCTTATGACATCGGCACCTGCTTCAATCACGCTAAATACCTTATGTACGCTGATGATAAAAAAATATTCTGTAGGGTGAACTCTGTAAAAGATTGTGAACTGATTCAAAATTATCTCGATCGTCTTTTTCTTTATTACAGCAAAAATAATATAACCATAAACATAAGAAAGTGTGAGCAGATCAGCTTTACGCGCAAAACTAAGCCCATTGATTTCGGCTACACGTTTGACGGCATATCAGTAAACAAAACCAAAACTATTCGCGACTTGGGTGTGTATTTTGCTCACAAGATGCTGCTTTCCGACCATATTGATTATGTCTCCAAGAAACTTGGGCTTTGTTTTACGTACATGCAAACCATTTTGTGACACTAATGTGGTTAAACTTATTTACTATGCGAATGTCAGGAGTGTTCTGGAATACGCCTGCCCCATTTGGTATCCACAATATGTAACATACAAGGAACGCTTGGAACGTATCCAGAATAAGATACACCCCGGATCCTATGAGGACAGTTGTAAAACTCATGGACTTCTATCTCTGGAACAGAGGCGCATGATACTGGACATGAGCTTACTTTACGACATAATCCACAGCCACGTCGACTGCTCCGAACTAATCTCGAGAGTTTCTTACTGCACGCCGTCCAACCGTACAAGGCACACATCTCTACTGAACGAATAGATACGCTACCGGCTACACAAACTACTCCAAAAACACTTTCATTTCACGCACAGCACATACTTATATAATTATACATTTTAATTTGCATGTATGTACATACCGTTAAAAAGATAGGCAGTTTCGATTTTATTAGCACATATTTACTTAACTTATCATTTAATCAATAATATTTAGTACACACAATATTTATATAAGTACAGTATTTTATTCATATGCAATATTTATATTATATTATTTTGTAATATAAATATTTTATTACATATCTATGTATTTATGTATTTTTTTAATTTTTCATTGGTAAAATGCTTTTGTGTATAATTTTTGCTCTTCACTGCATATGTAATTTATAGGGAAACCTGTTATTGGCATTACTTTTCGCATGCACAAACTTTTGTTATTTTTTTTTTTGTAATATGCTGTTGGTTTTCTCAATAAAGTACATAAATAAATATATTTTAAAGTAGTGAGATGTTAATTATCTTGTACACCTAATAGCAATAATTAAAAGAATTTGTATTTTGCTTCCTCATGTACTGATGTTCAACGAGGAAAACCTTTTATTAGCATTGCTTTAGAAAACACTATTTTATTACTATGATATGTAAATTGCTGTTGGTTTTATGTAAATAACTTTACGGTCTTACCGGTATATAGCCACGAGTTTTAGTGAACAATAGTGGCGCTACTAACATGTTCGAACCGGAAACAGTCCACACTACCAAATATGTGTAGCTCAACATTCAGGATAATCGGGCAGCTTTTCGCAAGACGAGCCGAATGTGCCTATATGATTGGCAGCCGTGTAGAGAAATTTTTGGGTCGACCTAGCAGTTCAATAAATACTGCCGAACCGAATGTGTGTAGCGCCCTTTACTTGTTACCTGAGCATCAGTGACACGAGTGGTTGTTCAAGAAAATGGTGCAGATTGTACTCCGACCGCACACTATGTACTGCACAAGCCACACCCCAATAATAAAATCAAGAACATTACTTTAAGATCAAGAACTAAAAAGAAGTGTTTTTGAGTTTTTAGCTCTTCAGTTGCTTTGTTGCTAAAACTTGCAAATAAATAGGATCAATTCAACTAAGATCTGATCTACTGAATATGTACTAAGTTTTATAAAGAAATATGATAGTGAGTATAAAAATACCGCAAAAAGAAGCACTTAGGTGTTTATTCAACTCTGATTAATTAAAGGCTGAAGGTAGTCAAAGCGCCACTTTCCTTCTTGCAGAACCCATGAGTTATAAAAATGATAAGATCACATAGTATTTGTATATTTTACCCATCAGTATATTGTGATGGGATATACTCTACTAATAATATTAATATATAAAGTTGCCAACTTTATATTAATTAAGTTTAGGTTAACAACTTTAGGTTCATTAAAACACTGTTCAAAAATATAAAATTTTATTTTAAATTGTGTCAACTCTCTCAAGTCTTCTATAAAGTGATGTATCAAATTAATTTGTGATGTTTTTATTTATCAAATCCTATCAGTCTTGATAAGTACATGGGAGTTACCATAAACACTTAGTTTCGAATTACCTAGGTTATGTCTTTTAAATGCTTTAAATCAATAAAAAATATCCTTGAGCCCTAATTAATTACACTTAAATATTTGTTAAATTAAAAAACCTGTTTCTTTTAAGTGTGACTTAACAAATAGTAAACAATTAAGCTTTAGATACTTTTTCAAAGTATTTCTTTTTCTCATTTGGGTTTGGGATTATCTGAAAAAGAGACAGTATATTTTAATTATATACAAAGATCATATTTGTATGTGATTATAACTTTGCAACAAACTACATATACTTTTTCAAACTTACAGTGTCTTGTCCAGGTTTCCATCCAGCTGGACAAACTTCCCCATGCTTATCAGTGTATTGGAAAGCTTGCACTAATCTCAATGTTTCATCCACGGATCGCCCTACAGGTAGATCATTCATTGTTATTTGTCGCAGCACCCCCTTATCATCTATAATGAAAAGTCCTCTTAAAGTATGACCAACATCTTCTAAGTACACCCCATAATCTTTGGCAATGGAATGAGTGAGGTCACTCAATAGTGGAATGCTGATTTTTCCTAGACCTCCTTCCTTACGTGGGGTGTTTATCCAAGCTAAATGAGTAAAATGAGAATCCACAGAGCATGCCACTACCTCAGTATTAATTTTTCTAAATTCTTCAATTCTCTCCGAAAATGCCAAAATTTCTGTTGGACATACAAAGGTGCTGAAACAAACATTTACATAAAACAGCTCAAATTTTGAAATTACTTTGAAGTACTAATTTAATATAAAAGTAATGACTTACAAATCCAAAGGGTAAAAGAAAAAGACTAAGTATTTCCCTAAATAAGTTTTTAGCGCGAGTTGTTTTATTTCTCCATTTATAACTGCCGTACCTTCCCATTCAGGAGCCGGCTTAGAAACTGTAAAAAGTAAAAGTAATTACTTACTATTTGTTTAAATTAATATTTGAGAAAATAAATTTAGATAGATAAAATGTTACTATAAACTAACTCATTGCTTTTGTAAATTGTAAGTTGTGATCAATTTTACGAGCTCCACCGGGAAAAACATTGCCGCTACCAAACGAATAACAGGATTCAGAATCAAATAATACGGAAAGAACCTCAGAACTGAATAGAAGTATTAGTAACAGTGTATACGTGAAGACTTTCATTGTGATATGTGATTTGACGGAGAAAATTACATTAATGCAATTTGTTATCTATCAATTATCTTTAATTGACGTAGCCTACTATTTACGTGGGAAGTTATTTTAAAGGTTAGAGTTTGTTGACCAAGGAACATATACTACGGCGAGAAGAACGACAACTTCATACAAAATAATGTGAACAGAAATCGATTGATGCGCCATCTAGGGGGTGCCCCCTGAACTATACACTGGCGGGTATTTTGAATTATGGTTTCATTTGTAATATGCTTACACCATAATTTTAAATTTTTAGGATTTTCGTTATTTGAATAAAACAGAATATTTAAGAAATGTGACTTTATTAAAAAATTAACTCATTATTGTTAGAACAGTATAAAATATTTTGCAAAATACATTCAAATTTTTAAAGAGATGAGGTACATTTAAATACAGTTTGGTCAGATATGATGTGAACTTGTAAAATCTATGTATGGTTTTTACAATACCAAGCGTTTACGTTAATGTCGAGCAAGTAACATGACAAAATAAAAAATCTGCCTTCATTGTTTTCCATTGATGCCTATGCATCAGAAACATAGTCCACTAGCCATATTTTCCAAAAGTTTTGTTTTATTTGTTCGTTGAGCTTGAAGCGGTTGAGTCTTGCTGGGTTCTCTGGGAGTAGATCCGGTCCCGGAAGCGACATCAGCGACCTGCCAAGCAGAAAGTGTCCCGGGGTGAGTGCCAAACAATCATCAGGAGATGAAGAAAAGGGTAGGATGGCTTCTACCTGAGCAAACAGTGAGGAGAGTTCCCCCAAAGGTTAGTGGGTGTTACCCATAATTCTCTTAATGTGAAATAAAAAGCGAAAAAATAAAAAAAATTTAAAAGTTTATCATATTGAAGTAGGAAGATGGCTTCTATTATGGTATGTAGGAGGTTCTATTTAAGGGTATGGGGCTTTGTAGATGTGTTCATTTATTACCTCTATTTGAGTCTGCAGCTGTTCAAATGTAGTTGCTAGTTCCAAGAACTTAGTAAGCTTTAAATTTAATTTATTAATTTCTACTTGATCTGTTAGTTTGGCACTCAAGCGACTTAAATAGTTTTTGAAATTTGTCACTTGGCCCTTAATTGAGCTATGCTTAGTCCTTAATGCAAGAAATTCTTCATTATCAGACCCCATTTTACTCATATTAAAAATGATTAAGTTTAAGTTAATAAAATTTGAAATTTATTATTGTTTGTTTATTTTTCAAAGCTTAAAATAACACTTAGAAAGTCTTGGAATTAACACCTTGCAAATCACAACACTGTTTAACTTAATAAAATTAAAAACTCTTACGCCCCATGTTGAGGATGCTGCAGCTTGTGGCTAGAAGCAGGCTGTGCAGAGGCGAAGATTGCAAGCAGAGAAGGAAGCAGGTTTCACCGGCAAGGTGTATTAGGCTGAAAACGCAAAGCAAAAATGTATGAGCAAATGGCAAATAAAAATATGCACAGCTAGGCAAAGAAAACTAAATTTGTTGACAAACAAGACTCAAGCAGAATTCAAATTTATTGATCTTATTTAAATTAGATAAGAAAGCACAGTGCAAACAGCTTAATTGAACAGAAATTAGGGCAAACAATCTTAAATGCAACCTTGGAACCAAAGAAAACAAATTTATATTGTCAATTGTTTTGAAACAATAAAATTCCTACATGAACATTGAATATAAGTACCAGAAACCTTGTAAACAAAAGAGGCTTCCACGAGTGTACACATAAATGACTTTGCTAGGTCAACCAATTAAAATGAAGAGTTGCCTATAAAACACAATCATATTAAAACCCTATAAAAAGAAGAGGTTATGAATTGTAAAACTTAGACAAAATTGCTAGAACAACCAATTAAAACGAAGTGTTGCCTAGAAAATTGCAATTAGAGGGCACCTTATAAACGAAGAGGTGTCCTAATGTTCGAGTAATTAAGCACAAATTATTGTTAGAACAGCCTCATGAGAGACTGCTTAAAACTAGTTTAACACAAGAAACCTTATAAACAGAAGAGGTTTATTGCATTGTATCAAACTAGGCCTTTCCCCGACGGCGGTTATTCAGTTAAGATATCACATTTGATGATTTATTATAATTGAATAATAGATTTCGAAAGTAGGTGAATGAGGTAGGCCCCGTAGGAATGCACTGATAAGGCGGGAGATGACATTGGAATAAAAGGGAAATGGCAACGACACTCCCCTTAGCAAGCGAGACACGTGCAAGTAGCGGGCAAAATGGCGGCGGCTTAAGCCACGGCGGTGGCTCAGCAAGGCCACGCGGCGTGGTGGATCACGCGAATGGATGGCACGTGGCGGCGAGGGAGCACGCCGAAGCAAGCAAGGCACGCCGCGGGCGCAGCGTGGCTGGAGGCGAGCGCGTCTAGGGCGGCGGCACCACCCCACATCCGGTGATGGCGGCGGAGACGCGCACCCAGTGCACGTTATCCCGATAGCGTCTTCGGCGAGGTGGGGCCCACCCGGGGGCGCCAGATGAACAAGCAGCGACCTGATAGGAATAAATGATAATGCGATGCGATTATTAAATAGGTACACACATTTATTTCAGATTCGCCGCTACAATTCCTTCTTTGTATATTTATGGGGTCACAATTACAATACAAGCGTTTACGTTATATAAAAACTGGGTAAGTTACATGACAATAAAGAGTGCTATTATAGCGTACCGGGTACACTATATGTATTCCTACTACTGGGAGGACGTTTTTAATTAAAAGAATTTTAATTATTTTTACTATTTATTTAAAAGAGAACACTTAAAATAACACATTTAATTATTATCATAATAGTATTATTGCGGCGGCTGTTAATGTCATAGAACAATCTCGCATATTCTATCATTACGAAATTAAGAATAAATGACAGATTTCTAAAATGCCAGTTGTAGTAGGCGATAAGTTTGCTAGTGCTATAACCTTGTTTATCTTATAAGGCACAAGCAAACGTTACAATCCGCCCGCTCATTTAATTTATTTAATCAGTGAAGCTGATTAAATAAATTCCTATATACATTTCATCCTTAAATAACGACCCTGCCTAAATCAGGACAATATACATTAATCGGGATTGCTCTCAGATGAGCCCCCTACCGATAGGAATATACACATATACTTGATCATTGACAAAATCTTATTACACCAAAACGACCAATAGTATTCATTCTCCATCAATAGAGCCTCGGCCACAAAACCTGATGAAAACTTGCCAAGATCCCGGCTGATTAATTAACATCTAGATAAAACATTTTAAGTTACTTATTATTTCTCATATACATTCATGAATAATCAATAACCCCATATTAATTATTTACTTTACACAATTCCACACAATTCAAATCACCAATATCATTAAATTAATAAACAATTGTTACAATAACCCATTGAACACAATCAAAGTATAATTATAATTAATCAAATAAATAATAAACACGTTAACATCCCAATAAAATTGGATTCAGTTAATCCTACTTAATAAAATTACTAAAATTAGTACTAAATTAATCAAATTATATTAACATACCTTGTCATTCAGTTTGCAAAACAAACACGCTTGACATGAACTGTCATACTAACTTTAAACTTTTCTGAATGTTTAAAAATTTATTCAAAAGTTTGTAACTTTCTAAAGTCTAAAATTTACCTACCTAAATCTTAAGATTTTACCTGCCTAACTATTACCGGATAAACCTACCTATGAATAGATCATAAAATTGGATCTTTACTACCAGACCCCATTTTACTCATACTAAATATTATTAAGTTTAAGTTAATAGAATTTGAAATTTACAAATCACAACACTGTTTCATTTAATCAAAAAGAAAACTCATACGCCCCTTGTATAGGATGTTGCAGCTTGTAGCTAGAAGCAGGCTGTGCAGAGGCGAAGATTGCAAGCAGAGGAGGAAGCAGGTTTCACCGGCAAGGTGCATTAGGCTGAAATACAAAGCAAAAATGTATAAGCAAACGGCAAAATAAAAATATGCACAGCTAGGCATAGAAAACTAAGTTTCTTGATAAACAAGACTCGAGCGGATATTTGTGCAAGATTTCTTAGAAATAGTTTCAGTCTATCCAGAATAATCAAAGATTTTGCAAAATTTTAATTTTTTTTTGAAGGGCTCCTGCTGAAGATACCTCTGTGAATTTTCTATTTTTTACTGTACAAAACCTTTTCACACATATATGAAAAACACTTTGTTTAATATGGTTTACAATATTTTGTTTATGTAAACCACAATTCAAAAAATCAAAATTAATATTTCCTAATAATTCATAACATTCTAATTTGATAATAATAATAATAATAATAATAATAATAAATTTCTTTATTTGCTAGTATATGGGTACAAATGGGTATTAAAACATATTGACGATCCTTACATATACTGCTGTATAATGCAGCGTGCAAATTAAGTGTCATAGAATTAGCATTATCATATTTTTGCATAAAACAACTGTAATTATTGTATAATACAAGTCACAAAAAAAAACTAAACTAAAACTAAAATTAAAATTAAAATTCGTGACATACAAAAATTTATCATCTACAATTATAACCAAATTCTATTACACATGTCAGAAATAAAAAATAAAATTGAAGATCAAAATAAAAAAAACAAGAATAAAAAAAAACAAAAAAAAAAACAAAACTCGTAACATACAAAATTAATCATCTACAATTATAACCGAAATTCTATTACACATGTCAGAAAAAAAAACAAAATAAAAAAAAATAAAAAATTAAATCGAAAATCAAAATAAAAAACATAAACAAAAGGTCAAAGCTGAAAAATAAATTATAAATGTTATAAAAACATAGGCCCAATATAGGAAGAAGAATAAAATAAATTAATGTCAATAAACATAAAAATACAAGAAATTACAGAGTTTTATCGTTAAAGTATTCATTAATATTATAATACATTTTATCCAGCAAAAATTTGAATAATTTATTTTTAAATGTTTTTATAGGCAATTCTTTAAATTTTAGTGGTAATCTATTAAATATTCTTATAGCCATACAACAAACGCTATTATGATATAGAGTGATTTTTTGTGACGGAACATATAATTTATTCCTGTGTCGACCACGCCGTCCAACCACATCGCTGTTCTTGTCAAACAAGTGCTTGTTTTGCTGGACAAAACAACAAATTTCGAATATATAAAGCGAGGGAAGTGGCAAAATTTGTAACTTTTCGAACAGTGGGCGGCAGCTATCGAGGAAATGTGCCTTGCACATGGATCGTATACATTTTTTTTGTGTAATAAATACTTTATCCGCATCTACTGAATTTCCCCATAAAATTAGTCCATATCTGAGGACTGACGATACATATCCATGATACGCAATTTTCGCTGCAGATAACGATATAACCTGTGCTATTCTTTTGAGACAGTAGATAAATCTATCGATTTTTAAACATACGTTTTTTACATGGTCTTTCCAATTGCAATTTTTGTCAACGATAATGCCAAGAAATTTAACCGAGTCTACTACATTCAATTTGATGTCATTTAATTTTATATTTATTTGAGGAATTCGAGAATTATACGTTTGAAATTGGATTATTTTAGTTTTGTCAATATTAATTGATAGTTTATTGGCTTTATAAGTTTCTTTTTCAGCGTCATTTTTTTTGTCACACTTGATTGTTATCGTTGTATCGTCAGCAAATAAAGTACATTTGTGGTCAATATGATTTGGAAGGTCATTTATATAGATCAAAAAAAGTAATGGTCCTAATATACTACCCTGTGGAACTCCACGTTTGTTAGGGAAGTAATGTGATTGGAAATGTTTAAGAGATTTTCCAAACAAACGAGTTACCTCTACGCATTGTGTTCTATCAGTTAAATAGCTTTCGATCCAGTCCAAAGCTTTTCCACGTACACCGTAGCACTGTAATTTTTTTAGGAGTATATCATGAGAGACACGGTCAAACGCTTTTGACATATCCAGAAAAACCGATACCGGATAAATACTTCGATTGAGAGCTTCTGTTACTTCTTTGATTAGAGAATAACATGCTAATGTTGTGGAACTATTTTTTCTGAACCCGAACTGACGGTCGGTTAATATATTATGTTTGTCTAAGAAACAATGCATTTTATCATGTACAGCCTTTTCAAAATTTTTTGACAATACTGGAATGAGTGTAATTGGTCGAAAATTGTTTATATCACTAATATCCCCTTTTTTGTAAACTGGTTTAACAATAGACTTTTTTCAACGACTAGGAAAAATGCCTTGTGTTAAAGATATATTAATTATATGTGATAAAGGTCCCGCTATGTATTTAGAACTAGCTTTCAATAATTTGGTATTTCAGTAATTTGATAGATTCCTAGTGTGAATTTTTTTCCAAAAAAATTTTCACAGTGCTTGCACAAACTTCTACATTTTTAATTAATGCTGTAGAACCATATTTTCTAGCTACTTCTTGAATTTTCATATTCTTTGCTTTCTATAAAAAAATGTTCCATACTTCTCTTCGAAGCATTTAATAACTGATGACACTGGTCACACTGATTATTAAATTTTTTTTAAATATAACCACAAACATAAGAGCAAGCCTGTACTTCACCATCTACTTCATTATCTTCATGAAATGAAGTTAAATCTTGCACCACAATTTTCTTCTCTTTTTGTTCTCTTTCTTCAATATCATTATTTTCGGCTTTTTTGGACAATAACATTTTATAATTACTGAATATTGACATATTAGTGTCTGTTTCACAGTTTGTCCCTTTAACTCCAGTTGTTGCCAATCGACTCAACACTGCCGTCTTTAATGCAGCAACAAATTGTCCAACTATTGGGTTTGTGTTGGATCCACAGTTGTCCCTAATACATCCAAAAAGATTCTCCAGGGGATCCTGCTGCAATTTTCTTGTTGACAAACTCCTTAAATTTGGATTCCTGGTTTTTAAATTATTTCAAAGGAGTTGTATCCCATTTAAGGTCCACAACCACCCTTCAACAGATGGTGGTACGCTTAGACATCCAAGAAATTTAATTGTTTCAAAAAGCTTTTTCATTTTTTTGAATAATGCCAAGTGTGGAGTTTTTTCAGTCATATTGGTAGAATGACGTTTGCCTCCCCTTTGGTCAGGCGTATTACTATTTAAACAATCAAATAAATTGTCTATATCAACAATGAGGTCAGCTGTTACCACTGCTTCCGTTGGAAGTTCCCCTGAAATAATATACATGTAATTTGTTTTCTCTATTGTAGTTTCATTAACTTTACTCAAAAAATAATAGAATTGTTCTAATACTGTCTGTATGTAAGAAATTTTTTATTTCAATGTTCATTAATACAAAAATAAAAATATTTTTAACTGATACAGTATGGTTCGGCTTGCTCGATCTGCATTGTAAACAAAATGCTTTCTTTACAAGTACACTGATCCAATACATGCACACACATACAACTCCACTTTGTCTGTAGATACGGGGATCCAGTTGACATTTATGGTAAATCTCACCTTGAGCAATTTTGCAATACATTCCTGCTGCAACTGAGTGGCTCAAAACTTGAGCTGCTAACTTAACTCTCATTTCCTGTTTTGTATTTGGGTTTAAATGTTCCGATCGAAGTTTTGGTGCAAAAACAAAGTTTGCGTTTTGATTATCAATTTCATAAAATTTTTGGATGTGGCTCCATTTGGCAATACCTGTAATTAAATAAATTTATTATATGGAGACAAACCATTTTCAAATACTTAAATAGTTTACGAGAAATTAATGCCTGTAAATCGTAGATTTTGGCACTGACTTACTGAGTAACAGATCATCAAAAATCTATTTCTATTCTAATGTTTTTGAAATCAGATCAAAAACATAAATGTAAATGTACAGGCCAATTCTTTGCAACTAAAAAGAAGGAAAGTGTATCAGAATTCAACATCACAATTTACACAGTTACAATGGATATAATGGTAAGAGGAATAAATAAAAATGTGTCTATTTTTACCCTATACCATGTTGGAGTTTGTATATTTAAAGTAATGGCAGGCAACACTTGTCACATGTGAAGTGACAGTTTTAGAATATCGAAATGTTTATTTAAATGTCATAACAGATGTTTGTTTTCTGTTATGACAAATGTACTTCTGATCAAGACACGAAATGAGAAACATCTAAAAGTTCATCTAATAATTATAAAAACATAAAATGTAATAGTGTAAGTGTTTGTATTATACAATACAAATGAAGTCAGTGTTTTAAAAGAGCCCCACATCTACAAAGCCCCATACCCTTAAATAGAACCTCCTACAGGTTACGGGCAGCACAATTTTAACAGAAGTAACAAAAAAATATATAATCTTGAAGATGAAGTCAGAGAAGTTCGAGAAGGTGATATTGGAGGAAATAATAGTAATGGAGCTAATATAGTTTGAGAAGAGGTTGTTATAAGGCAAAATAATAGAGGAAGAAATGAAAACAAAGAAGGAAGATGAAGAATTATAAGTATTGAAGAAACTAGTGTCATAGTGAGATAAGAGTGTGTTAATTTTCAAAAGTGAACTTATTGTGTTTCAGGAGAAATGGTTTGTTAATAGGGGAATTTCAATGTTTTATACAACAACTGAAAAGAGACAAGAGTAAATTCAACAATTAAGGGGGTGTTTTTCAATAAATATAAACAATTAAGGGGGTACCATAAAAATATAATTGTTTATAAATTAAAATAAAACTAAAGCCGTGCAAGAAGTGAAGTACTCATGTATTTTGATACAAAAATAATTACAGGTGTTTTTTAAAATCCTTTTATGTCTCTTTTATAGTTTTGTTTTATTGTTGTTTTGTTTTAATAGTTGTTTGGAATTTTGGTTTTGGTTTTATAATAAAATAATTGAACTGTTAGTATGTGGATAAAAGTGAGAAAATTTAAGAAATGGAAGATTAATAAAAGATAATTGAAAGGTAAATTAATTGAACTGTTAATATGTGAAAAAAAAAATGAGGAAATGAAAGATAATGAAAGGTTGCACGTGTTTTTTTGAATTCAAGTGTTGAGTCTAAAGTTATGTGAAGTTGTGTTTGTTATAAGTTATGTTATGGTTTATGAGTTGAGTTGAGTTTGACTGATTTGAGTAGGAATGGCAATACTCAATTAGAGTATTGGTTCCTATGTTTTGTGTATCAAGTGGATATGATTAAAGTTAACTTATCATTAAGTAGTCGAGAAGGAGATTAAGGTTTTTAAATAAATTTAGAGAAGTTTATGTAATGAGTAGTCGAGAAGGAGATTAAGGTTTTTAAATAAATTTAGAGAAGTTTATGTAATGAGTAGTCGAGAAGGAGATTAAGGTTTTTAAGTGAACTTAAGGAAGTTCATGTTGAGAGTAGTCGAGAAGGAGTTTAAGGGTTTTAAATAAATTTAGAGAAGTTTATGTAATGAGTAGTCGAGAAGGAGATTAAGATTTTATATGAACTTAAGGAAGTAAGTAGTCGAGAAGGAGTAAGGTTTTTTTAAATAAACTTAGTGAAGTTTATGTAGTGAGCAGTTGAGAAGGAGAATTATTATTATAGTTATAGAAGTTTTTATGTATTGAGTAATTGAGAAGGAGAGAAAGTTTTTTGAAATAAACTTGAAGATTATTATTAATTATGTTTTATGTAAGGAGTTGAGAAGGAGTTTAAGATTATTGTATTAATGATGTTTTATGTAATGAGTCAAGAGGGAGGTTAAGGTTCTTAACGTTTTATAGTTGAATGAAAGTACATGTTTAGTGGAGCAGGAGTTGGACAAGTGAGAAAGGATTAAAAGGTAGCGACATAAAGTTGGTATTAAGTTTGATGAAAGGTTGAATTAATAGTTTTTGGTTGAATTGAGAGGGAATATTTCTTTATTAAATATATGGAGTTAAGTAGAAGTAATTGAATGTAAGTGGTTGTGAGATCTTCATGTATAATTAGGTATGTATGGAAGGTAATGTTTAATTTATGGAGGTCATATTAGTTTATTTGTTTTGGTATGTTGTGTTAAATTATGTACAGGGGGTTAAATGATTAAATTATATACAGGGGGTTCAATGTGTGCAAGTGTTGAGGGGGTGTGTTGGAGTTTGTATATTTAAAGTAATGGCAGGCAACACTTGTCACATGTGAAGTGACAGTTTTAGAATATCGAAACGTTTATTTAAATGTCATAACAGATGTTTGTTTTCTGTTATGACAAATGTACTTCTGATCAAGACACGAAATGAGAAACATCTAAAAGTTCATCTAATAATTATAAAAACATAAAATGTAAAAGTGTAAGTGTTTGTATTATACAAAACAAATGAAGTCAGTGATTTAAAAGAGCCCCACATCTACAAAGCCCCATACCCTTAAATAGAACCTCCTACATACCATAATAGAAGCCATCTTCCTACTTCAGTATGATAAACTTTTAAATTTTTTCATATTTTTTCGCTTTTCACTCATGTTCACTAATTTTATTTCTTACCTTTACCAATGTTGCCTTCAGATGTTATATTTGTGGAATGTTGAATATCATATTTCATGAATAAATTTCTGAAACATTTGAGTAAATGAGGAGGGTCAAATAGGGATACAATTTTATGGTTGTAAATTTCAAACTCAGGATTTGCAGCTGTTGCTCCCAGAATCCCCAGTGCTCTTTTGTTAACTCCATCCATGTCACAGACCGTATTTGATATGTTTATATTTGCTTCAAAACAGTGGTACAGCACCTAAAAATATTTTTAAATATTTCGGTTACTTACTTATTTAATGTCTAATTTAAATTTAAAGCAAAAAGTTGCAATTTTAATATTTTCAATAAATAAACTAACAGTTACCTCTTTAATTAAAACAGCAAGCCTATCCGCAGTTACTGAGGAGCCAGACAAATAATAGGCCACTGGCTGCTTCAGCTTTTTTCTAATGCCACAAATCATAAATACCAGTGCATGGGATGCAACTTGGGAGGATCGGCCTTGCTGGCCATGGTCTTGATAGCCATCAATTTTGTCTTCTTTATTATTGTAAAGTAAATGTTTTTTAATTGCCATTTCATCAAATGTCAATACATATTCATTTTCAAACAGTATTTTGCCCATGATTCACATCTGAAAAGAAAAACAATATTTCGTTACCTTTATAACATATTTAAAGGCTGAGGCATTGTGGGTAGTAGGTACTTAACCTTGTACTTAACATACCGAAGTGAGTTTGTTATTCCAGGGCGAGGAAAGCGAAATAATTTCACCTTCATGTCATTTGCAGGAGAGCGCCCGCACTTTAAACACTTCCTTTTGTTTTCTTTCATCGTACAAACAACGAAAAACAATCTTACAACGAAAAAAACTAAACACTAAAGAGTCACTGTCTCAATATCAAACACTTGTGAAGTTACCACACGAGGGCTCAACACAACGTTATTAAATAAATAAAATAAATAAGTGGGGAAACAGTAATAAAAAGAACAAGAGATTTCACTGAAATAATGAAATCACAAAACGACGCTTACGCAACTTGTACGCAACCGACGCAGTATATGTTCCTTGAACCGACCACACCTTAGAGAAAAACGGCCATTGATTTGATTCGACATACATGGGTTCACTCCGTTCACTCCTCACCGTAGTATATGTTCCTTGGTTCACTCACTCATTTTTAGTGCTGCAATAGTAAAAAATCTTATGATTTTTTTAAAATGAAAACATTACTCAGGACCCCCTGGTTGCAATTGGCTAGAACAAAGTGAACCAAGCTTGTTGTTGACTGACACCATAGATAAACGACTGACACGTAAACATGAACAAGTTTTTCGTAGTTTTTGCTTTTCGTTCATAAATACTCATCCAACTTGCATGACTTCACCAACCCAAAACAAATACTAGATTCAGAATTTAAAGTAATTCGGAATGCATAGTATTCCTTATCAAACGAACAAAGACTTTAAAGAATTAAGTACAAAAGGAGAAAAAATTTGTTTTTAAAATGGGGATAATAAAAGGGAAGAATTAATTGTTTGTTTTTAGTATCTTGCTTCTGGACGATCTCGCTGGCGTTCTGACGAAGAAAGAATTATACAAACAGTTAAATATTTAAAATGCTTTGAAATAAAGCTTATAAAATTACAAATAGTAAGCGAAATTATATTTTAACTTTTTGGTAACGTCTAGAGATGGGTAGGTCCGGTTGGATGTAAATCCTCGGACACGCATCACATGCGTTAGAGATGGATGCGTGTCCAACGGCCAATTGGATACGGTTCCGCGGAGTAGTGACACGGCGCATCGGATTGGCGGACTGGACTGGTCGGCGCGATCCGAATCCGATTGACGTGCGGCGTATTGGTTTTTGTAATTATTTCAAATCGTCCAAAGAAATGTTGTTTTTACAGTTTTGTTAATTTCATTTGATGAGACAGTGTTACTATTTTTTTTCTCTATTTATACCAATAGGGGTATTTTTGTTTATAACTGACAGTTAAGATTTTATTATATTTGTAATTGCTTATTTAAAACATGAGACTGATTGATTTTAATTTTTCTTAGTGCATTGTATTTAAGTAAAAGTTGTATAATTTTTCCATCCATACATTCAAGCAATCAAATCGCTCAAATCCTTTTTAAAAATTAACTGCTCGCACACCTACGTCTGCGTCCAGTACACCTTCCTACGTTTTGTGCCTCTCCGTCCTAAAACCCGAGTTACGGTGACCACCAACCGGATCCATATGGGTCCGTTGGCCGCGGGATCTGGATCTTCCTACTGAATCATGTTCTGTTCCTTTCCGTCCTACAACCCGAATTACAGTGACCGCCAACCGGATCCATATGGGTCTGTCGGACACGGGAGCTGGATGCACATCCGGATTCCACTCCCAATTTACGGCGGACCTACCCATCTCTAGTAACGTCGCGCTTTTTAGTAGTTTTTTCAAAGCCTAAAAGCACTCACTAGCGAAAACAGTTCAGTTGCGTTAATGAGGCTTGTGCTGAAGCAGGAGCCATTTTTTTACATTATTACCAAAGAAAATTAATAAGCAAGCTTTTAAAATCTTTAATCGACTAACAAAAACATCAACAAAGTAACGTCATGTGTCAGTTTTGACAGGCCATTCACAGCGACCATGCTCCGTAGCGTTGGCACTGTGAGCGGGATGATGGCGGCGTTTATGACGTCATTGATGACGTATCGATATCGCTGTGAGCGCGCTCACGGGCAAACGGAACGGGTATATGAGCGCTGTGAGCGCTGTAATCGGCAAACGGAACGCAGCAATTCTTTCATAAACTGTAGCTACGTTCATTCTTTCGTTCACTACTTTAATTCATTCGTTCGCAGAATGTCGTATTATTTCATTAATTTTCAGTTTTATTAATCTAAAAATGAGATAGAAAATGTATTTGATTATAGTTTTATCATTTATACCATAAATTTGACAGCACAGCAGGTCCAAAGCAAAGTTTTGCGGTAAGTTAAAAGTTTGTTGGATCAACACCTCTCGTCCACTATGGCGTTGATTCCATTTACTAATACTTGTAATTGTAAATAATTAGTTATTTGAGCAATATGTTCAAAGTGCTTAACTTTTATACAAGTGAATCTTATTTATTTAAAAGATGGACGTGCCTGACGAGGCGGCTTTGGACGTCGATCTTCTTGGTGATGATGGCTCTGAAGAGGACGCCGAAGTCCCGCCGTCTGCAGGTAGATTTGTCTATAACTATATTCACCTACTTAAACTTGTAATTTTTACAAATGCCTGTTAGTCTTATAAGTAAACGCAGTTGTTGGCTTTAGAAATTCAATTCAAAGTTAAAACTATACATTTGTTGATGTACACTAACCAAGTAGTTTTAGTTAACTATGTTGATACAGGTAGGAAATCATATAATAATAACCACTGATTGTTCTTACCAATTTAATTAATTAATATCTAAGATGTGAAAATGTGGGGACATTATCAAAATGCTTGGTTTATACAAATTGAATGTTTAAAAAAAGAATATGAGATTACTGAATTGATATGCTTAATCTATGACAGCTTGAAATGTGCTAAATGACTTTAAAATATTTTTGCAGATTTTTATCCTGGGCCTGGTTCAACCCCTACATCATGTGCTTCCTCTCCGCGTGGAGAGGAGCCAGCATCCCCTCATGGAAGTCTATCACAACCTCCATTTTTCCACCACCAACCATACACCAGGCCATTCTTTACTTCTGGGAGGAGAGGTCCTGGTAGACCTAGAAAAGAGGGAGTTAAACTTGCTAAAGAAGGAAAGATAGTGAGGAGGTACTTAAGCTGCTATTTTTATTATCTAAATTAAGTTGCTTACCAATTACTCAATTAATATAAGATGTATCTGGTGAATTATTGGTTCTTAAACATTTTCAATAGAGGTTTTCCCCTTGCATTTGCTCTATTAACAAAATTAATATGTTGAAGAATAAAGAAAATAATTGGATCTAAATAAAATTTTTTATTGGTGTAATTTGGTTAGGTTGATACCTATGGGCTGCGACTTTTTCAAATGGATTTGTCTCTATGTTGTCACTATTTTTGTTTAGTATATTAACATAATAATTTGCAACATCATAAATGTTTAATAGACAACATTCAGTATTTGGTTATATTCAGAAATTTATTAAATTCCTTAGATATAGAGGAGGGTTGGCTGGATCAGTCCGAGGTGCAAAACGCAACCGTATCAGTCGAGAAGATTCCTTGGATGATGCCATGGAAGAGGGTGACGATTTCACCATGCCAGCTCCTGACGATCCACCATATATGCCTGAGAAGTGGTAAATTTATTGTTTTCATTTTTAATTTGAATTTCTCATGTGTTTTTATAGGTTTTTAATTTTTGTGCAAGAGTGATAAGCTGTAGTGTTAATAATTCACAATTTTGTTTATTACACTTTTATAATGTTTCTGACAGGCCTGGAAAAGTTTGTGCGCTATGTAATCTAAGTGAGCGCAGTCAGCTTGGGCAGGGGGAAATGAAGCAGTTTCTATGTAGCATTGAGGGTGAAGGTCGGTCGACCCCAGCAGCTGGAGGGGGTACTCCGACAACCACCAGTGCGCCTGCAACACCTCTACCTCCTGGATTGGCTTCTCCACCACCTGAAGTTGATCCAAATCAGCTTGCACTAGTTCCCCTAAGTAGACGTCAAAAGGCATTCAATAAGTGCAAGTAAGTTTTGCCCAAAATTCTATATTTTTATGATATCATTTGATTTTACCAGACCTTTGAAGTTGATAACACTGTGTTATGGTAGCTCAAACATTTCTGGACTAACATAAAATCTTTAAATATTATAATTTTTTACAGAACACCCTTATATAACATGGAGCATACTGATGAACTATCTATCATTGGTTATCAAGAAATTGTCGAACTGCCTGCAGTAGTGTCTTCCGGGGCTTTCTACATTCACAGATGTTGTTTAGAGTTTACTCCTCCTTTTCAAGAACAGGTATAATTAAAAAAGATTTCGATTCGAATATGTTTTATAAAAAGGTCTACCAAATACTGTCTAATTAAAGTAAAAAAACATATTGCTTGCATATAAAAATTTTTCATATTTATGAAAACAAAATAAATGATTTTATAACTTTGCTGAATAATGTCCCATGAATATAGGAAATCACTTCCTATGTCGGCTCTAGAACTTATTTACAAATATAACCTAAAATTTTACTGTGTCAATGCTATTTCTAAATACATTAATATATTCAGGTGGTTCAAACTGCATCATCAGAAGAGGACAAAGAGCAGCTAGAAGAATCAAGAGTACGAGGCATTGTTGTTGCCGCTCTGCCGAGAAAATGTGCCTTTTGTCAGCGCTATGGTGCTAGCATTCCTTGCAAGGTAATTGTAATATATGTATGCTCATATACAGGATAGAAATAATTTGACTGTGCTTTATTAAATCACATAATTATCACTTATCACATACCTTATAATGGTATAATAAATTTTTGAATTAACTAGGAAAAAAAAACACAGCTAGTATTAATTATTTTACACAATATTTTGAGAAATTGTCTAGCTTTATTTTGTAATATATTTTTCAGATGAGTTGCAGCAAGTATTTCCATTTCCCATGTGTCTTGGCTTCTGGTGGCTTTATAGATTATTTGACCAAGTCTTCATTCTGCAAGGATCACCTTTATCAAGTACCTCTGATATGTAAGTCAGAATAAATATCATTTTTATGGCTTTTCTAATTATAATTTGACAATTGCCGTCTCAGTATTACAATTATTCTTGTTAGGATATGGGTCTTTTTATCAGTATGTGTAATAGT
This sequence comes from Marasmarcha lunaedactyla, assembly GCA_923062675.1. Classification (NCBI taxonomy): domain Eukaryota; kingdom Metazoa; phylum Arthropoda; class Insecta; order Lepidoptera; family Pterophoridae; genus Marasmarcha; species Marasmarcha lunaedactyla. The sequence goes on from OV281344.1 coordinate 9,243,178, forward strand.
TAGCAGGGTTTAGCTAATTTAAATACAAGAACAACAACTATTTCTGAAGCCTATGGTTGGCAATACATCATTAGTTATAAGAAGCTAGCAGTAAAACTACATGCTCAAACATAGTAAAATACATACAAGTAAAAATAGTTTCATCATTTTGTCAAGTGAAGTTATATTTTAATTTAATTTCTAAACAGGTAATGCTGACATTGAATGCCGAACTTGTCACACTATTGGTGATATTCCTAATTTGATGACGTGCGTCGGCTGTGGTGCTCATTACCATGGCACTTGCGTTGGCCTGGCACAGTTACCAGGTTTGTTTTATTAATTTATATAATATTGTAGATACTTGCAATGTAGAAAGAAAGATAAGAATAGAGAAAAAAATAATCAAAAAAAAATCAAGTTCGAATATTTACTTCTCGACATTGACAATTACTTGTTGCAAATAAAGCATGTATCTACGACCAGTTCGGAAAACCTTCGTGAAAAAGAACTGGCAAGAAACTTTAAGGGTATAATTTAAAAAAAAAATTTACATTGTCTCTTTATGTCTACACAAAATTATTCTTATCTGCATTTGTTAGCTCAGCAAGTCACCCACCCCCCAAGTATACAAACGACGAGCACCTTCAAACAGCACCCCTTCACGAGTTAAGGATCCAGGATCCATACATCGTCAAATATAAAAATCAGACAGAAAGTACACAAATTGTGTTGGTGTCGAAAAAAGAAAACCAACTCAGCAGTATCTCATAGGTCTGGTCAAATTTGCTAGTTTTTGGAACCTGAATCTCCCTGTTTGGAGAAGAGGACTATTGCATTTACAAAAGTATATGACTTAATCTTTTATAAATACAATACAAAACGGGTGTTTATAAATGATCACCATGTGATTTAAATTTATTCATGAGATACTAATGGCACAATCAAGTGAGCAACATTTAACAATTCCGAGATTTTGAATTTTTTATAATAAATTAATGCAAATAATTTTTTTTTATTCTTATAACTATCTTAGGTACAACAGTTGCTTCCGTTGAAACTAACAAATATTGACCTTTTATTGTAATGTAACATACAGGATATCTTGAAAGAGGTAGAGCGCCCTCTGGGAAATCCGAATTGCCCGATATACAGGGTGTCGTCTATTCACAAAATTGTCGCTTATTCACAAAAACAGGTCCAGAGAGAAGCCAAAGTTGTTAGTACTAAATCAACACTAACGAATACGGAACGAGCGCAGTAGACGCATGAGCGGAACATATTGTTATTACGTTATTTAAAAAAGATTTTAAAATCGAATGGCAGTTCCCCAAAGAGTGCTCTACCTCTGGGACAGCCTGTTACAATTCTTTCTTTATAAGCACTATTAATAAAAGAGTATTATCTCCACAATAAAACAGATCTAATATTATTTAGTTGAATTTTTGATGAAAAGCGGATTTATTAGTTGAAGACCATTGCTCTCCTTCGCCCCTTGACGTCTGATACAATATATTAATAGTTTATTATTATAGAATGATGATATTTCTAAACATGACAATCAACATTTATTTTTATCACACAGCTAATAGACGTCTGATACAATATATTAATAGTTCATTATTATAGCATGATGATATTTCTAAACATGACAATCAACATATATTTTTATCACACAGCTAATATTTGAATCCTTGTAGGGGTCCGTTCTGGCTGGTGTTGCCGTGTCTGTCGCGCCTGCCAAGTGTGCCGCAACGCTCCCGCGCCACCTGACCCTCGGGCCGTGGCTTGTGAGCTGTGTGATAAGCTTTACCATGCCGCCTGTCTCAGGCCACCCATCAACACTGTGCCCAAGTATGGCTGGAAGTGTAAGGTTAGTGGCACAAGTTATGCAGATTGTCACAGGCAGTCTTGTGTGAGAGAAAAGTTTTAAAAGAAACTGGTTTAAAAGAAAGTGAGTTCTGTGCCAAACACCTTAACCAATTTCAAAATTTGAAATTGTGGTGTGTAGCGTAACTCTAACACATATACAGGTGTTCGGGAGTGAATGGATAATCCTGTAGTGGCTGATAGGTTAGATGCCTTATCATATGCTAAAATATAGCCTTATCAAAAATCTCATGGTTTTAGAGTCCATAATTTTCTAGAAAAGTTGATCCAGTTTCATAGTATTACATGACGTTTCTACAAATGCTTACTTTTTTGGATCTTTTCTTTTTAAATTGTTATGAATATATCAATCAATGAGAATCGTTTTCATTTTAAATTGAAATATTAAGAACACTTTTAAAAAGCTAGTTTTTATTGAAGATTTTTATACTCAATAGGGTAAAATGGTTACTTAAGCGGATTTGACACTATTACACTGAACTTTGCCTTAACCTCTAGTACGCCGACAGTGCTGCCAGATTTGAACGCGGGTCTGCCGCGAATTATTCAAGCTTTGAGCGCGTTCGACGCGGTTCAAATTTTTACGAAAATTTGCACATACCACTTTGTTATGCATCATGATATTACATATTTTTAAAAGCCAGATAAATTAGCTATGTAATAAAACAAACTTTATTACTATAAGATGTTTTATTTTTTTTCTACAAGCTGTTAAATTGAAATAATGGATTAGAATTGACATGGTCCTAAGAAATTATAGATTATCAATAGTCAGATTCAATAACTATAACTTATTTTAAGTTTTCTTATTTGAGGAAACATAAAATTCAACCATAACCATAATTTTAAATATACCAACCATAATTTGAGCCATAACATCCGTTTAGAAAATTGTAAATCAGATACGAATTTACGCCATTTTACACTTACTTCACGCTGCACTTTTAGATGCTCAAAAACAAGAAATATATTGTTGGAGATGTTTGTGAGCATTTATTTACATAAGTAGAATATCAAATTTCATATAACACCCACAAAAATACACGATATATTTAAAATAAATAAATTTTTAGCCAAAAACTGAAGATAACACCATTTTTTATGACATTCAATTTATATCCAATTTCTGAACTCCTACTTTGTCAATGGTAATAAAAATGTTAGTAACATAAAAGAGAAATACTAGGCTTCATTCTAATATATTTATCATAGACAGCTTTTATACAAAATATTTACGAAAATAGTAAAATAAAACAGGAAACAAAATTATCAGTGCATCGTAATATTATGCATGTGTGCGTGAAGCAGAGCGCGCGCTTGACTGCCGTGGGATAGATCTGTCCCGCCATAGATAGCAGTTGTCTGCCTAGGGACAGATCTGTCCCCATATATAGGGTGTTCATTTTTTGGGAAATAAAAGTAAAGGGTGAAATTGTTTTTATTTTAGGAATGAAACAAATAACTTTTTGGACATATAAGGTTTTATTTAATTATTCTACTTTTATTATATTATTAGGAAATTTGTTCCAAATAACCAAATTATTATTGAATGATAAACATAGAATGATATACTACATACAACATTACTATTTGAATTAAAAACACACTTATTTACATTTAAAAATAAATGGCTATTATTATTATAAATAATTACAATGGTTACAAAAAAAAAAAAACAAAAAAAATATATATATAAAGAAATAAAAATAATATTATTAAATAAATGAATAAATATAAACAAATAAATAGTAAATAAACAATAATAAGTAAATAATATTATTAATAAATAAAATAATAATAAATTAATAAAAAATAAAGGTAATTAAATATATCAAACAAATTAAAAATAAAAAAATTCTCTTACATACAACAATGTTATTTTACTGTAATAATTAAAAAAAATTATACCAAAAAACACAAAAAAATTTTGTCTACATTCAGCAAAGATATGGCACTATTATATACACAATAAAACCAAAAAAGATAACATATAAAGATGTTATAAAAAAATGGAACAAGCTGTATAAAATCGCAACTGTCAATTGAAGCAATATGGCTGCCTTCGTATACGCACATGAATTGTCAAATGTTATATTTGTGCTTGTGTGCGTGTATTTTGAATATGACTCAATAATTATTGAATTCTACAAAATTCTTTTGCATAAAACAAGATTCCTTTTCGTAATTTATAAAGTCAATAATATTCCTTTCAAAATGACGTAAAAGATTCATCGTTGTAATTGCGTAAATTTATATGAAACACTAATAAAACTTACGCTCTCAGAACGTTACGTTAGTTCAAACTTTTGACTGAGGATATTTTGTGAATTTTATACATTTCATTCATTTATTTTATACAAAATAGATGTAAATAATACTAAATTATCAATAATCATAACATTTACTTACCCTTTAGCGTTTTTTCTCAAAGATTTTTCAACTTTTTTCGCACCCACACTAGACATAGCACGCGCGTACGAAGCGAAAATTGAATGACGGTTACCGAGTAAATATTAAAATTTTTCGAATGAATGAATGTTGTTTATGGTAGATGCATTAATTTAGTTTATTTGTATAGGCATTTAAGGCACTATTACTTAACTTTTAGAGACTAATATTGCAAAATATAATCGGAAGTATTCCGGGACAGATCTGTCCCACGGCATTCCAGTACATTAGGACAGATCTGTCACACGGCATACTAGAAGTTAATGGCTCTTGGCAATGAAAATTCAAATACATTAACGTGAAGAGCGCATTCTAATGAAAATGACCCGGAAAGGATATTTTAAATAAAATACAAACTTTTATTATTTTTATTGAATAAAAAAAGTAGCAAATTTTCGCAGTTATTGGCCACAAAAATCAATTATTGGCCGCTCTAGTTGCTCTAGTATGCTCTAGTTATTAGCCACGTTACTAAATCTCTAATTAGGTAGATAAAAACAAATAAAATCTTTTAAATCTGTTTAAGTTTTTATAATCAGTCTCATAGTATTTTTCTTGGAAATAGGAACAAATCAACATAATATAAAGTTATCATTTTAAAAAAGGAACAATCACCTCAAACAATTAACATTTAGTTCTTATTAAAATCTAATAATTAGGTAAATTCTTTGGAACCAACATGTAAAATTAATAAATTATCTATTGTGTGTGCTTTTTCAATTCATCGCATATGGTAGCAAATAAGTTGTCCTCATCTTCTTCGGACGAGTCAGTATTACTCTCCCGGTAACATTGGTGACATAAGAATTCGTCGTCGTCTTCAGGCACATGAATGCGGTGGGCTGATGGGATGCAATTAAAGTGATATTTTTTAAGCATTGATTGCATTCTAGGACTCGCTACCGGATAGGACTAAGGCAGAAATCACAGCATACAATTTTAGCTTTCAAATTAGCACTCTTCTCTTTTTTGATCACCTTCCCAACAATCCTAGATTTTTTCTTTGGTGCATTGTTTTCTTTCTGACTTTTTCTTTCTTCTCGTAGGCGTTTACGTTCTTCTTTGGCCTCCTCTTCCTCTTGTTTCTTTAGCTGCTTGGATTTTATAATTTCGACATATTGATCTGACGTCAACGCAAAAGGTAATTTTTCTATTTGTCTTTTTCCCTGTCTCGTGGGTAAATCGGGCGACCTATGTTTTAGATACTCAGACAAGGACTCATTTGAAATCACTCTAATAAGCTTGTCCGTGAAGGGATCTTGAAGGACCCGGTTTCGCTTCTAAATAATTACCATCGACAGCGGTTGCATGTCCCATATGATCATCCTGTTTAATATCTTGCTCCTTCATGGCCCAGAAACTCTTGCCAGCTTCCGCTGAGCTTCCTTTAATAGTGTCATCAATTATTTAGTTTCGTAACAGTTCTCCAGTATTCTCATCTAAAATATAATCATTTTCTTGGACCGCATCAGTTAAAATGATAACTGAATTGTTTTCAAGAGAAGAGCCCCAAAAGTCGTCGTCCCTGTCACTGTATTTATTAATTGAGTCTTCATCAACTAGCAAATTTCGTTGCGATAGTTTCTGCCAAATGCGATAAATTGCGATAAAGTTGACGTCACTATCAATTTGTTCAATATTTATTACCTGTTCACACTTAGTAATGATTGCCGGTCCAACAATTTCACAAAAATCTGTATAATCAATAGAGCAAGACTGAGAAACTTGTGCATCGCATTTTGATGTTTCGTTCGTGCCTCGAGTATTATTTTGTTGGCTTGATGAAGCAATGAATTTGCTATAGTCAACATTGTCAGGCTCAAATGGATAGAGTCCACATACGCGGAAACCATTCACCAATGTTTCCCTTTTCGCACATGAAGCTACCACTTCTTTTAGCAATGGAGCAAACCTCTCTTTCGTCATGCATATTTGGTAATGGTTTGCCACATACCACTCTTGTAAGGCTCTTTTCCAACCTTCTTTGATAGGCCGAAATGCTGCAACATCTGCGGAGTTTTATGCCCGTCGACAAATAAAATCACAGGCAGCTAATTATTTTTCTGCAAGAGCTGTCTGTAAAAAACAATTGGCAATAAAGTCATGGAACACGGCTGCTGTCATCCAGCCCGTGTCGCATCGGCCTATGCCCCAACCAGTTGGCACGCTCAAACTGATCTTGTCCGGAATCCTCTTATAGGGATATATGATCATCGGATTGCAGACTAAACCTGACGCAGAAAAAGTGAACGTAACGGTTATATTTTCCTTCACAGGTGCCTTTTCTATCTGGTAAACATTTTTGCTGCCCTTTTCAGCCAAAACCTTTCCAGATTTAGCACAAATATTGAAGCCAGTTTCGTCAGCGTTGAAGATACGAGAGGGGTCGTTCAGAGCCTTCCTCCACAAAATACTGCTTGATTTCTTGAAACCATTTTCTGATATCTCCTTCAGACACACAAGAACTTGCATTTGTTATGCCCTCAGATGTGCGAATCGAAATATTAGGGTTACGTGTCAGAAAAGCTTTGAACCAAGTGTCCCCAGGTTTGTCTCCTTTAAAAGGATTCGGTCTAGGATTTTGAATTAAAAAGTTCTGAACACACAGCAGTAAGTCATCCTTTTTAAGTGGGAATCCTCGTTTAGCCAGGTCTATTACGAATTTACACAACTCCTTTTCTTCATCTTCGCTTAATATAGGATCTGGACCTGATTTAGATTTTATGTTAGGATTTTCGGTCTTGAACTGAAGTGTACTTCTAGGTACCCCAAATTTTCTTGCTGCCTCACGGACCGATCCTTCCTTCAGTCTTATAAAAGCCAAAGCTTTTTGAAGATCTTCTTGAGAATATTGTCTTCTTTTAGGCATTATTTTTTAAAGTTTATAAATAGTTATCTCAATACCTGAAAGCAAAAATACCACTATTTACCATTATTGGCCACTCTATTGGCCACCCATGCCAGTTACTGAAATTTGTTGATAAAATGGTACAATTTTTCTTCACAGGATATAATGATGTAAAAGTAATTAGAATTAGGTCTATTTTTGCAGAATTAGAACATGCACAATATTTTTAGTTATTAGCATAGGCGGCCAATAACTGATTTTCTTTAAAACATACGATTTAGTTATTGACCACACCCTTAAACCAACCTAAAATTAGATATCGTCTAAAAACTCAATATTAATGATGATAATTACCATGTAAACAGTAGACACAAATCAGTCACTTCACGTAATTCACACGAAAACAACAAAAAATCAAATTTTGAAAAAAAAACACTTTGCCTTAACGTTTTCTTTACACTGACGCGTTCATGTCAACGTAAGTCCAACTACCTGACAAAAAAACTTAATAAAATTGGCGCTATTGTTTTAAGTGGCGAAAACATGCACTAACACGAAAGTTCGATAGCCTAATTAGTTGCGGTGAAGCATAATATATGGCGGATTACGTTTGATTTCTTATTATAAGCAAATAATCAAAGTGGCCCATAACTAAAGGTGGCTAATAACCGACTGTTTTACCCTAATTAAAACGTCTGACTATGTCATACTGTGGTGTAAAAAAAGTTAACAAGCCTACTGGCACTAAGTTAATGGCACACCATTCCTTTACAAAAAAATGATCACTTAATGCTATTTCCAAAATGATATAGCATTTCTTTATCAATTTTGTTAGGAAATTTTTAGCAGCGAAGGTCGTATTTTAGTCTTGTTAAAAATTATGAAGTAAATAAGCATTAACTAAGCATTATTTAAATTATTTTGGGACAATTATTTTTTTCAGTGTAACAAACTGAAATTTTAAGTGTATAGAATTCTTAAATAAAAACTCTTAACTAAAAAAAACACTTTAAAAGTGTTTTTAACATTTTAATTTTAAATGAAAATGATTTCTCGTCGACAGAGATTTTTGCTACTATTTAAAAAGAAACGGTTAAAACAATAAGCATTTGAGGAAGTGGCATGTAATAATATGGAACCAGATAGACGTTTTTGGAAAATAATGAAAAAGTGTCACGTAGTAGTTTTATTTAGCGGACTTTAACAAGTCGCTGCGAAGGATCCGATGGCGAGGCGCTGGCAGCGTCGTTACCAGGCAGGTACAGTAGCAGGCAGCATCACAGACTTGCAGTAGACTTGCTTGCAATAGACTCGTTTGCATTAGACTATAGACTGGAGTTCTAAGGCCAGCCGTCAGCTTATACAGCCGGGCTCGCATTTTATTCGAACTACAATTTGAAGTTTCAGAATTAGTGTATTCATCTTGCCGGCCAGATTTTTGTTTTCTTTTTTTTTTCGAAATCGACAGTTTATTTCTTTATAGTCTAGTAAGTATATTAGTATAGTATAGTATAGTATAGTACCTTTGGCCTTGTGGCCTAGCGCTGAGGGCGCTTAGCCGGAACTTAAATTACTCCTACATACGATACGGGCACCCGAGAGGCCTCGGACCTCGGCTTAGGACGTCGTATATTGAAACTACCACTGCTTCGGAAGGGTCATCTACTGCCAAAGAACCAGCAAGAAACTCAGTAGGAATGTGTACGCCGCGTTGCCTGGCCCACCGGTGGTTTAGGCCAGGGGTCGGCAACTGGCGGCTCGCGAACCACATTCTTTGGATGTGAAATTTATTTTATAAACAAAAAACATTTGGAAGTCGTTGTGAATCGATTAACGAGGATTAGGCACCATTTCCATCTCTCAGTCACTTGAACTCGTTTTTCACCGCACCCCTCCCCATGACACGTTTAGTCACTGTCGTGAGTTCGTAAATGTTTACTTGTTCTAATTTTTTACTTAAGTAATAAGTGATTATCGAATAAAACCGTATCTGTCTAATTTGTTGTGAAAAAGTACTGCTTATATATGAATAAATAGATATTTTTCTTGAAAAAAAGATTAGTTTTTTATATCAAAAAACTTTATTTATGCAAGTGCTATTTATTTTTGAAACATATTTGTGGCTCTTTAAAAGCAAAAAACATTTGTAAATTGTAATTTTTGACTCTTCTAACACAAAAGGGTGCCGACCCCTGGGTTAGGCGATTCGAATGCCGTGTTGCCATATTTCCGACTGGAACGCTGGCGATCCTTGTTGCAATAACTTCGTCGGGATCTGTTAAGACGTTATGCCGATGCCTGTAACGGACCGGCGCGTCTGGGTTGGCTGTGTAGTCAGCTGACTTATTGACCAGCGGGTTGGGTTGGTGTGGAGCGTTGTCGAAGTAGCGTCTAGACACCAACTTCATCAACGTGGCAATAGTGGGCAGCTTGAGATCTTTATGCAGATCTAAATTACGGACATAGGGCGGGGCCCCGACCCTTTGCGTAAGAACCTATTTTGAATAACTTGCGAAAACCACACTGGCATATGTCATGGTGGGGCGGATGCAAGTTTTGTAAAGTGTAAGCTTATTTTAAAGCGACATTTTACTTTTCTTGCAGATTAGGGGGTGCGCCTACCCATGACGAAAGTGGCTCGGTCCCGGACTCGTTTTATGTGATCCGCGAATGTAAGCCCACTATCTAAAGTGACTCCCAAATATTTGACTTTTTTAACCCAGGAGATCAGAGAGACCTGACCTAATCTTTTGGAGGGTTTCCTAGAGGTTGTCCTAGAGCAGGTTGAAAGAGAGAAGTACACTGCTGCACTTTTTTTTGGGTTGACTTCTATTCTCCATTTCCTAAACCAAGCGCCTAACGCGTTGGCTACGGATTGGAGTATTCTAGTTAACCTATGTAGATTCCTATCAGATGTGTATAGCGCAGTGTCGTCTGCGAAGAGCGCGAGTTCTACTTTCTCCTTCTTCGGCATGCCACTAGTGTATAGTGAAAACAAGTCGGAGAAAGCACCGAGCCTTGAGGGACATCGGCTAATACAGGGCGAGGATTAGAGAGTGCACCATCCAATCTGTAACGAAAGGTTCGACACTGTAAAAAGTCTCGTATGATGTGCACGAGACTGTCTAGCACGCCTAGTTCGAAGAGCTTGAATAACAAGCCGTTGTGCCAGACCTTGTCGAAGGCTTTCGCCACGTCAAAGAAAAGCCCACCCGTGCCTATCGGCTTTCGACCTACGTACCTTTGCTCCAAGATGTGCTCCGTGATGCGGGGCACCTGTTGGACGCAGGAGTGACGGGACCTAAAGCCGAGCTGTTCGTCCGGTAACAGGTGCTTGGAGTGGATGACCTCTCGGAGTCTGTTCAAAATGATCCTTTCGTATAATTTGCCTATCGCACTAAGCAGACTAAGAGGACGGGAGTTGTAGGTAAATTAGCCGGTTTTCCGGGTTTCCTAATACCGATGACAAATCGTTTCCTTCCATGTTTGCGGAAAGGAGCAGTTTCTTAGTAAGTTATTGAATATAATACTATATAGAATACTAACAGTTGTATGAGTGCGAGTGGGAGAGCTTTCAGAACCCTGTTTGCTATTTCGTCTGGACCTGGGGCTTTCCGCGGTTTCAGGTTTTTAATTATTATCTGTACCTCTTCCACCTTTACCGGTTGGAGGGTGTCAGTCGGTGGGTTGCCGCATTTAGTTTCGACTGTGCTATTCACAGTTTCTATGTGGAGGGAGTTAGTGCTTTCTGTACTCGGTGTACATTGTTGGGCTAAGCTATCGGCTAGGGTTTCAGCTTTTTCGGAGTCATCGAAGACGGGAGTCATGGGCGGTGGCCTAAGAAGCGGAGGCATCGATAACGCGGTAGAGTCCATCTTAAGAGACTTCGCCAAGCTCCAGTAAGCCAGATGCGAAGGCGAAATCTTTTGCTGGCCAGAAATCTTCAGTGAGGAAGTATGATAATCGCGTGTACCGGGCTTAGTGTGTTAAGCAGCTTGTATGGCTTTAATTAAGAAATGGGTTGACATGCTTGTCAACGAAGGTGAACAATAAAATATAAATATTTAGCAAAATGAAGAAATATTTTACAAAATATAAATACAATTAAAAAGGAAAGATCATACGTAAAACGTAAGTGTTACAAAAGGCCAATAACTCGAAAGTCTTGAGACTTTTGATAATTCTATATTTTGGCGTATGATTATTCATAATCTGAACTACCTATCTGACACTGCAGGATTATCCGATCCCTCTGGACACGCTCTTTGCCTCATGACACACTTTATCATAAGCATTTATCAATTTTATAATTGACGTCACAGTTACAGCTGTGTACAATGTATTTTCGCAGTGGTTACAACCCTGAGAACTTAAAAAATTATTAGCCGATTATAGCCGATTTATTGACTTCAGTCAGAAGTGAACCTTTGGTTGGACATTAGTTAATTAATTATTAGCTCAAGTGTTCGTCACTATAGGACTGTTGTCTTAACTGATTAATTTTCATCGGCAGTGCTGCCGCGTGTGCTCTGACTGCGGCGCGCGCTCCCCCGGCGCGGGGCCGTCGTCCCGCTGGCACGCACACTACACTGTGTGTGACTCCTGCTACCAGCAACGCAACAAGGGCTCGTGCTGTCCGCTGTGCCGCCGGGCTTATCGCGCCGCCGCCTACAGAGCCATGATCCGATGTAGAGAGTGCAAACGGTCAGATCATTTCCAGCATTTTAAACCATTTGTAGCGAAGAGATACTATTAAAATGTTCTACTGAAACCATTTGGTGTCTGTCATCATACAAAATAATTTCGGAGTGAAAAATTGAATTAGTCGATTCAAGCTACATCATTACTAGAAGTTTCACCTGCGTTCTTATTTTACTCCCGGAAAATGTGATTCTTTCATAGCAAAAGTTTAAAGTTTATTGTTATTATCTTAATAAAACGTTTATTTAAATATATACTTTAACATACACTTAAATTTTTTTTAAATGTCTTTATTTATTAAAACTATATTTCTAAATATTTTAGTGTAACTAAAAAATGTATTAAAAGTTTGATTTGAACAAGACTGGCCTTTGGATAAAAGGACCACTGTTCCTAATAAAAGTGAAAACTTTGTATAAATGCATGATAGAAATTTAAAAACAGTGTCTTAGTGTGATTTGTCAATCTATTTTGGTCAAAATAATATATAGATTGAAATGAGGCTAAGGTTAAACAAAAACATAAAAAATATTTAAACCATGCAAAATACGATGAAGAGATCATGTGGCACAATGTTACCCAACATGTCAACTTAACTTTGTTCCACCGTTCTTTTTCTTGATTTGGCATATTTCAAACAGAGTACAGATTAATTAAATAAATTATGTTATAATTTAACATCCAAAGCCACCAAAACTTTAAAGTTTTAAAAAGTAGTTAATAGATCTACAAATATTTGCCAAATTGTCTAATAGCAGGCTAAAGTTACAAGATTGACTGTAACTATACTGAAAATTTAAGAAAAGTTAAGAAAATCATATATGAAGAAAACTAAAAGAACAGAAAACTGGTTCTGCTTAACTTGTTCCTAAAATAACCACAGATATAACGAAACACATACCTATCGTTCAAAACCAAGCCAAATATAATCCCCACAATCTAACCACAAAATCCTCCCAACAGATACGTCCACGGCATGTGCGACCCCGAAGCAGACCCTCAAACGTTCCGAGCTCGCAAAGAACAAAACCCAAGCTACGGCTACACGTGCCCCATCTGCAAGTCTCAGCTGCAGACTGCCGGAAGTAAGCCTGAGACCCGTGAGTTTGAGTTAAGCTTTGATTTTTTGTTTGCGGGCTGAAAATGTTACGTCTAGTTTTTGAATTTTCGTTTTATTTTTTTTTTGGTATGGTTTCACCAAAAGTGTTGGCCTCATAAATCATAAAATTCTTATGACGTAATTTTTGGAATCTTAGTATTTGATAGTTTTTTATTCAAACTTGTTAGGGCATGCTAGTAGTTGTATTATTTATTTATTTTTATATTTTATTCCTACAGAAAGACTAAATACTACTCATTCTCTGCCAGACAATATATACATAGTAAATTAAGATGGTAAGCAATAAATAACACACATTTGAGGTGCAATTATGTATATAAATGATGTTTTAGTATGTTGAAAATTATGTTACTTTGGTACTGATACTACATAATATAATATAGTTTTGTAAATATCTAAAAAGAGTAGATCTAATCTTTATAACTTTTCAGTTATTTTTCTATACTCTTTAAAAGTAGTTCAATATTAAAACCTAATATAAAATTTTACGTGTGTAAATCGCAGCTTTTGAAGATTCGGATACAATGGCATCAACATCGCAAGATTCTTCATTTGGAGATGATAACTCACAGCAAGAACAAGATCCATTGGCTATTGAAACCAAGGTATGATATTTTTGGACTTTCAATGTGTTCAAAAGGGTTCGATTTTTTTTTATAGAGGCATGCACAGACACACTCCGCCGCTTTTTTTTTCAAAATGGTGGAATTGCATGAATCCTTCGTAAATTGATACTTCACATAAATACAAACATAAATCATTGAATGACAAAATCTCGTTGTTGAGCGTTACGTTGCACAAGATTCACACTCCTTTATTAAAATAATAATTACTGACAATATCTCAAAATGTTAAAGCAGTTGAATTTCGATAACCATTTTGAGATTTATCATTGCAGAACACGAACAAGACATTTCGGAATTTTGCTTTTGCTAAATTTCATAGAAAGTTGTAAAAATTCAAAAATATGTCGATCACACCGTGGCTTCTGTAGATTTTTTGCCTTTGCTACCCAATGTATTGAATGAAAAATGAAATTGTCATATAATGTCACTTGTTTTATGTTTCGTCACTTCTGGTGAAAATAATTTGTACTTTAATTCAAAATTAAACTTTTCTCAAAATAAAATGGTACGGGTCCCGTAAGTTAGTGGGATTTTTTCGAAATTCAAATAAAATACGTACGCATATTTTTTATGTTGTCAATTGTCAGAGAATTGAATTTGATACAGATTGTTATATTCATAACATATCACACAGTTATACTCGTATTTGCAACAAATTATTATTTTTTAAAAATTTTATAATCTTTTTGTGTTTGAATTAAAATAATATTTTTCATCGGCCAAGTAAGGTTAGTAGCCCTGTGTCATACGCCGTAGCTTTGAGCCCTGGTCCGGGCAGTCACTGGTGTGATGAACACTGATGTTCTTGGGTCTTCCCCCAGTGCGCTGTATGGTCATCCAAAACACAAGCTTTGCTTACTTCGAGGCAGTACAGTTGGTGTGTTTAACAATAGTTAAATAATATTTACCACCCATTAACTTTTCAGCAACCAGATGTAGGCCTTGGCAAAGGAAAACCCTTCAGCGCTTCCTCAAAAGTAGCCAAAAAGAAAATCAGTGGGTACAAACTTAAAGGAGGGTTCCATGGAAAAGTTGGTTTCCAAAAGAGGCAGCGATCAGCTTTAGATTTTGGTCGGAAGAGGGGATCTAAGCCAAAGATGAGGGGAGTCTTCGGTGTGCCAGGTTTGGGGCTTCAGAGACCACAGGCTCCGGATACGAAGACGAATGACGATGATCCAAGTAAGAATGGGTGATTTTTGTTTTTAACATGTCTGTTGGTTTTTAAATATAGTGACAGAGCTTTGTAACATACTAAGTTGTAGTAAATAAAAAATAACCAATTTTTTCTCTTTATAAATTGCTTTGCCTTGAGGCAATTTCTCGTATGCTATTGAGAAAATTTTAAGATACAGGTAATAAAATGTAACAATATGTAATTGTTTAAATGTTACTTGTGTTCTTGAGTCATAAAGATAAAGTTGTTGAGTTATTTACAAAATATACTTTATTTTCAGGTGTGGAAAACAAGTTGGTTCTGTGCTCAAGCAAGGACAAGTTTGTATTAACACAAGATTTGTGTGTGATGTGCGGAGCTATAGGGACCGATTCTGAAGGCATTTTGATTGCTTGTGCGCAATGTGGACAGTGCTATCATCCTTATTGCGTTAATATTAAGGTTGGTTTTAATAGAATTTGTTCACGTTGAAGTAAAAGGTTTATTTTCGATTTTGACATACTTTTTTAGTTTATTGTGTACCAAAAATGCACCTTTAATGTGTAGAGTGTAAACATAATAACGATTTGTGGTATAGGCAGTACTTTTCAATTAAAATTCAAAACTGCTTGGTTAATCAATATGATAAAAACAATAAAAAAATAACTATTAAAAACTTACAATTTTCCACAGTTATCCTCTGTAATAATAACTCTCGGCTGGCGGTGCCTCGACTGCACAGTCTGCGAAGGCTGCGGGCTTCGTACGGACGAGTCTAGACTCATTCTCTGTGACGACTGTGATACAGCCTGGCATACTTACTGTTGCAAACCCGCGCTGCGCGGCGTGCCGCCTGGGGCTTGGCGCTGCCAGCGCTGTAGGCAGTGTATGGCGTGTGGCACGACCGACGCTATGTGCCCTCAGAGAGGATATACAGGTGCGTTATTCGGACGAGCCAATAATAATATGCACATATAATGTATTATATTCTTGAAATGTCGAGTTTCTTATGTTATGATCTCGTCTAGGCTAAAGTTTTTCCTCTTTACCCACCATAATAACTACTTAAACGTGGTTGAATTCTGTTCAAAGGGAAGCAACGGCTAGTGCAGTTACAATTGGCACCACATCATACATTCAAATTCAAATATTTATTTCTCAACATTGACATAACTTGTTGACGTTGTATAAAGCATGACTACCAGCATTTCGGAAAGACCTTTGTGAAAAACTAACAAGAAACTTCACGGGTGTAATATATTCAAAATAAATTTATAGTGGCTCTTATGTCTATACAAAATAATTATTATCTGCATCTGTTAGCTCGGCAAGTCTCCCTCCCCACAAAATATCCAAACGGCGAACATCCGCGAACAGCACCAATTCACGGCCTTAATGCGGGAGCCACTCGTCGCCCTCCTCAACCATATTAAAGGGAAGTGAGCGACCCGTCACCCGACGCTACCGTAAGAAGACGTACTTTAGTGACTGACGCTTTAGACATTAATAGGGGCGAAGAATTCAACGAACAAACAGACATATTATACACATGTTTTATTACAAATACTAACAAAAGCCTCTAAATGAGGGGATTATACCCAAGGGGTTTTGTAAATTAATATTTCTGTTCAATAATTAATGAAATAATTTTAAATTTTTCGTCAGACATATATTGTTACAGCCAAGTTTTAAAAAAAGATTAACAAGCATATAAATCTAAACATATAAAATTTTCTAATTGAAATAACATGTGAAATAGTCACGAATCCATAAATAACCAAGCTAATATATGTTTTTGTTCAGAATGCGGTCCCTGCGCATCCTTAGTTTCGTGCTGTATTTGCACCGAGCCCTACTCGGATGGCGAGCTCATCATCCAATGCTTCTCCTGTTCGCGATGGTTACACGCGGCCTGCGACAGCATCCGCAATGAAAACGATGCGCAGATCTGTTGTAAGGCTGAGTGAGTACGACTTTATACTATTAGTTTATATTTGTTACAGTCTCAAAAACTCATCTCTAGGTATAAAAATGAAATTCATCAACTATATTCACAATATAATGGTACTAATAACATTAGTGTCCACTTAATTAAAAAAAAAAAAACTAGTATTTATTTTATAAAAGCCAAGAAACCTTAAAAGATGACATGCAAAATCTCCACAGATACAAATGCCAACACTGCCGCGGGCGTGACATACCGCCCCCCCACCTCGCGCGGGCCATCGAGCCTCCCCCTACCCCTCCTCGCGTACCGCGCCCCTCCCTGCACTCTCTGGGCCTGGCGGGGGAGTACTACGTGGATGATGTGTGTCTGTCTCAGCGCGGTGCACATCACATGAAACAACTAGAGGCTGAGATGGGGGTCACGCATACGAGACGGAAGAGACGCTTTAAGAATGATAACATTGATAAGGATGCTGGTGAGTTTTAGACATAATTGTTATCCGACAATTTAGATATATAGGGTGTGAAAAAGAAAATCTTTATCCTGAAAAAACACTTTCATGTGTTGTTTAAACTAAAAGAATATATATACCTGTCAAATGCAAAATACAAAAAAAAACGCAATGCTGATAATTACGACAACCGGGTCAGTTTTCGTATCAGTCAGTGCTGCAGCATAAAGAAAATTTCTCAAAAAAAGCTTCCTATTTTATGTATTTTAAATGATATGTTTTATCAGAAAAGCTGATCAGTTTAGGCTACTCTTTCACCTTTATCATTATCAACAGTACTTTTTTAAATTGCAGTTAAAAGCAATTGAACACTGTAAAGTATCAGGTGTAAAGCTTCATTACTAAAGCTACATTTAATGTTGTCTGATTGTTGTTATAGCACATTACCTTCTAAACCTAGGTTATGATAAGTTGAACCTATTTATAAACTTCTTTAATTGATGAAACTAATTCAGATGTTGCTTTTCTTTTAAGTAGCTGGTAATGTGGAACAAGAACCAGAAGAAAAACCTGAACAGCCGGAAGTAAAAGAAGAACCAGGTGTGTAATTCAACCATTCAACTTAAGTAACATATATTTTTGTCTGTTTTTTATATAAAAGAATGTACATTACTTGCATGATTTTTTACATTCTTGGACATAATGTGATTTTCCCAGGTTTATCGAACATAAAGGAAGGTGTATTATGGAATGTGAGCACAGACGGTCCTCCCCCAGAAGGGTTCGCCCTACATACCACAGAAACCGGCGTTACCGTACTACGTCGTAAGAGACAAAGAAATCTTAATAAGGTTGGTAATTGTTAATTAATTTTGGGTTATATCTGTAAGTATCTCAAAAAAAAATTATCGAAAAAAGTTCTAATGATTTCAATGATTTCTTTTTTAGTTTAAAGTGTCAACTTAACGCAGTTGCATTTTAATTTGTTTTTTATTTCATTTGCACAAGCAAAGCTGTGTGTCCCAAATACTTTATAAAATTTTGGAGAAAATGTTATTTAAACAATAATGGTGAAACCAGTAAAATGATTGTTTTTACTTTTTCAACTATAGAAGTACACATTTACCAGCATGATTATCAAAAATGATAATGATCTTTTTTGTGTCTGGCAGAAATAAACCATGTATTTTCGAACAGTAGATCGAAATTTTCATTTGACACTCAAACATGACAGCAAGTGAATATTAATAACAAACCCTCGAAATAACCGATCATATAAATTGATTGTATTATACCATGTAACCCACTGCAGTATATGAAGTATGTAACAATATTTAAGTAAATATACTGCAGGCTTATTGGATCACCAATAGACCAACGTCATAAAAATATATACTTCTCTTTCTAGCTCGGTATCGGCGGGTTCGTGGTGCGACAAAGACAGACACAGGCTCTTCGCGCGCAACAGGATGAAGACAAAGATGTGGATATGCTGGGAGGTGAGGGTACCGTCGATATTGTTGTTTGTTGTATTTATTTATTTATTATGACAAACCAATAGATACAACATTAACACATTGTTTAACATAATTACAACACGTATAAATGTGCAACTAAGATAGGTTTGCACCACATGCAATTTATAAACAGAAATACTGTTGATAAAAGATTATCAAATTCGATTTTCTTTTGCCACATACAAAATTAGGCATAACTTAGAAATTATAAGAAAAAAATATGATGAACTAGGATTGCATAAATTTAGAAATCAAATTAAGGAATCAATACAAAAAAAGACAACAACAATAATAATAAGGAATTGTAAATAAATTAAGGTAATGATTATAAAATAGTTACAATTATAAATTAATTAATTTATATTTAAATCAGATTTATTCCGATTACATTAACATACCATACCATAACTTACATTTACATATTAAACATTCAAATAAAACATCTACATACACCAAAAACTATAAACTTACCGAATAAAAAATAATTAAAATAATAAACAGTGGTAAATCTATATTGCGGTATTTAATAATAAAATAAACATAAGAATCAATTAAAGCCATGGGACCGATAAGTTAAAATCTGAAAATCATTGCTTAGGTATTAATAAGAAAATCGAAAAAATAGCTTAATATGAATAATATTTTTACTGAAATCAGTATATATCTGTACAGATCAAATTGTATTAACATGAAAAATTTATGAATAACACAATAATCACTTACACATCAAGTTTCTCTAAATACCCAGACTTCTTATACACCAACACAAGATAAATTAATAGTACTAACACTCTGACCTGTCTACAGAATCTCCAAGCAACAAACGCAAGCCGCGGAGGAAACCTCGGTCAAAGTTAATGGAACAATTCCCGCCGTATATGCAAGAGGCTTTCTTTGGAAAAGAACTTACTGATAGGATGCCTACACCTGCTCCAGGTGAGATATTTATTATTTGAAAACACGACAGACCTAATATTCCCACTGAAGGAATATAGCTTCACGCAACTGAGGGAGTGGTTTCAGTCAATTTATAATGCACCTACCCTCTTTTGGCAGACTTGACACATACCTACAAAATAACTTCTTAGGTATGTAAGTTACAGCACAATATCTTTAACCTTCTTATTAAATTTTTTTTGCTTAATTTATAAATAGATGGTTAGATTTCTATAAATTCAAACTGGTGCTTGTTAATGAATTATGAGTAGTGCAGCACAGGTTACCACAGCTATGAGTCACAGCTCTCATTGAAGTATTTGTTATTGTATTGATTTATGGCATCTTAAAAAACTTATGAATATTAATAATTTAATAGCTTTGAATAGTATATGTTAACATTCTCATATAATAAGCTTACAAAAACACTCAAATTCAATTATAAATGATTTGTTACAAAAAATCAAAATCTTACTTTTCTCACAGGAAATCCGTCAGAAAGCCCCAACACGCTTCGACCTCAGACCCCTGAAGGTTACCGGGAACTGAGGGACTTCAAACTTGACTTTGACAACTCTGACAGTGACGGAGAAGACATTATGGCAGCTGTGACAGTATTCAACCCGGCTTTGATGATACAGTTGCATCAGGTGGGTAAAGAAAGCGATGTTGATAAGAGAATGTAAAGTTAAACCCCTTTTAAACTTGTGCAGTGAAGCCTTTACATTTTCTTTAGGCACAAGTTTTGATGGGAACCAGATTCAGTTTTTAAAACTTCATTATTATTTTCGAATCTTAGGAAGAAATCGATCTCCTCAAAACTTTAAAACCCAAAGACGAAAAAGAAAATCTTACCAATCCGGATGGTACTCCTAAAATCAAATCAGAAAACGATGACAGCAATTTGAAACATACTGAAGATTCTACGGCCTTGAAAAATGCAATTTTAGGACCACAATCTGACCAAGAAACACCGAACACTGATACTGCTAAGACTGAACCTATGAGTGGTAAGATATTAAAATAAATTATAGCCTAAATTGTAAATACTTTTTTTGTCATATCATGATCAGTAGTGGAGAAGTTGTGGAGCAACAGATGCAAGGACATGTGTGCATTTCTATGCTAGTGTCCTAACTATAATTATTTTAGTTATATTTTTTTTCATAGAATGTTTGCCCAATGCTCTGACGATATGTACATAAAGCTATCTTAAAACAATAATATTAATCAAAATCAAACTGCTTACAGATCCAGGCAGTACCTGTGAATCAACTTCATTATCAAGCAAAGACGAGCTTTCGTTATTAAACGTGAATCTAGACGCAATGGTGCGGGATTCACTACCCGATATGGACACAAATGACGTAGATGAAATATTTAAAGGAGTTTTTACTGACGACTCTCAGGTTTGGGAAAAATTTTAAACATTTATTTTAAATATTTGATACAAATTTATTGGCACGAAAGTCACAGATTATCGAAACACTCATTTTTCAGAATCTTCAAGGCAATTGTTTAATGTTCTAATTCTGTAAAACTCATATATTTTTGAGATAAAATGTACTTATTTTAAGTAAAGCTACTATTGGCAATGATTTAATTTTAATTAGTTTGAGATAATGAATGTTAATTGATAATAGGTACATTGATATTATACTTATCAATATACTTTACTATACTTAATAGCAATTCAACAGATAACAGTTTTTTTATATCTCTTTTATTTTATTGTTTTATACAGGGTGTTTGGTGCATCATGTGCCAAATTGAAAGATAGATATCACGCAAGATTAATAAAGCAAATACTACCTGTCTGGTGGTATCACTAATGCTAAAAGGGTTTTTTTAACAGAATTCTGTATTCTAGCAAAATGTGTCCCGCTTCACGAATTTAGTGAATTTACAGAGTTACTAAAAGATTCTTGCAAATTTAATTAGAGCCTCTACGCCTAATAGTTTTTTAATTTGTACTTAATTTAGGATTTCGGTTTTTTTCTATAAAATTATAAAAAAATTGGTATAAAAAAGTCCAAAGGGCCATGGAGGTGTTAAGGGGCTAAAAGGATAGCAGATGACCCCTCCAGTCCGTCGCTATTTTAATTTGGCACACGATGCACCAAAGACCCTGTATAATATTTGGATATTAGAATATGTATTTTTACTACAGGAATCTCAAGAATCTTCAGTATCATATGTGAACTCAATGGCTGGTACTCCATACTCTCAGCAAAGACAACAGCTTCATAGTCCAATGGACACTTACCCCTCACCATATCATAATGACTATCCTACAAGGTAATTTGAATATTAGGTCTTTACCTATGAAATTGCCGTTTTTCACGAAATAAATGAAGCGTAATTTTTTTATATATTTTTTTATTTCTATTAATCGAAATAATCACCCATGCGATCAATGCATCTTTGCCAACGCATTGGTAGCTTATTGATGCCTTTCTTGAAGAAATCAGCTGGACGGGAGGCAACAAATTCTTCAAAGGCATTTTGTACTGCCGCTCGGGTATTGAATTTTTTTCCCGCCAAGAAGTTATCCAGATTCTGGAAAAAGTAGAAGGCTGTGGGCGCAAGGTCTGGTGAGTACGGCGGATGACGGAGAACTTCCAACCCCAACTCTTGTAGCTTGGAGACCGTCTGCTGTGCAGTATGAGGTCGCGCGTTGTCGTGCAGGAGCAGTGGAGCCGAATGATTGACCAAAGCTGGTTGGAGACGTGCGAGCTTCTCCATCATTGTGTTCAGTTCTTCACAGTACACATCTGTAGTAATGTTTGTCCCGTTGGGCAAGAAGCTGTGATGAATTACACCCGCGTTAGACCACTAAACAGTGACCATCACTTTTCTAGGGGTAAGTTTTCGTTTAGGGCATTGTTTGGGTGCTGAACCAGGGTCCAACCAACTTGCTGAGCGCTTACGATTGTCAAACAGGATCCATTTCTCGTCACAAGTAACAATGCGGTTCAGAATTCCTTCATTTGTATGCCTGCTGAGCAGTGCAAGGCACGTCTCCACGCGTACTTCGCGCTGGCGGTCATTGAGTTCGTGGGGTACCCATTTGTCAAGCTTTTTTACCTTGCCAAATGGACCAATATTGTTTTGATGCTATCGTCGAAAGCTGCTGCTAATTCAGCCGTGGATTGAGTTTCATCAGCTTCCACAATTGCCTTTAATTCGTCATTGTCGACCAAAGTTTTCGGACGACCACGGGGTTCATTTTTCAGGTCAAAATTTCCAGAACGGAAGCGGGTAAACCAATAACGGGTGGTGCGTTCGTTTGTAGTGTTCGCTCCGTAAACGTCATTGATGTTGCGTGCCGCTTGTGCCGCTTTGCTGCCACGACGGTACTCATACTCCATAATTACTCGAATTTTTTACTTATCCATGATGACGCATAATGTTCGAATGCGTTGAAAACAAAACACTAACTATTAAACAAATGACAATTTTAGAAAAAGAATTCCATGTTTGTCAAATCAAATTAATTTGAAATTAGAATTATCAGTCAAAAAAAAAATTTTTTTCATTTGAAATGGCCAGTACGGCAAAACGGCAGTTTCATAGGTAAAGACCTATTATTATCTGTTTAAAATACGGAGTTTAACAATATTTCCAGATTTGTTGTCGCGCACGTATTCTTATTATACAAACTTTGTGTTTTGTGATAAATAGGTAAAGCTCAGTTTGATATATTTACACTATAATATAATGAGTATATTATTATTTATACGTTTTTAATAAAATTTTGTGTTAAACATTATAATGAGCACTCTTAAAAACCTAACTTACATAGTGAGAAGCAAATATGTGTTTTATTTATATGTTGTCAAATAGCATTACTCATAGAATAATAAATATAAATTGAAATAATATTTACTCATTTTGTTACTATACATTATTTTGCAAAAATTTATCTTGTTATAAAATAATCCAGATTATTTATTTACCGTTTCCCAGCAGTACCCAAAGTGCCTTAAGTCCGATGCTATCGGAAAACAATTCGTGGAGTTCGCAGCCGCCGCCGGCGTCATACAATCAGAGGAGTGCTGATAAGATGAGAGCTGATGAAAGTAAGTAAACCGTCACGTTTTGAAATTATTGTAAGATAGGCGAGGATCTCGTTTGCATACTTTAAAACAATACGCTCAAACTAATCAATTACATCGCCTTAACTTCGCTTTTCATCATAATAATGTATGTAATTTGTTTAAATGTAATTGGCGTTTAAGAGCCTTTATACAAATCAACGCTCTCCCGAATCGGTAAACTGCAACACGCACACGTATCCGTTACACGCACACATCTTCAGTGCTGTATGATACAGTCGCTTGCCGTCAAATAGCGCGTCCGCATAGGTTTTGATACTTTTTCAAATATGTTTGACTTATTTTACGTTATTAGACCGGGTGTAAAATCCAAATGGGTCAGTTTGGAGAAGTCAGAAACTATGAGAAATAGCGAAATCTGTTCTTAGGGCGTAATAATAATCACATTCAAACATTTTTCTTAACTCTCGTACATAACCGGGATCGAATCTGGTCAATACTCTTGTAATCGCGTCAAGTATTGGTCCGTAATTATAAGGACCACATTTGGCTATGAAATCTTGTGTAAACAAGACTGACAGTAAATTAGACTGAAATGGCCACAATTTAGTTAATTTGCAAAATGTCGTGAATAATATGAATCGATCATCAATTATCTGAAGAAACCACTTATGCATTTCTTATCTGTATCGATATAATGCATTACAAATAGCATTTATTTAAAATTAGAACGCATTTGTTTAGTGGGCGTGCCGGATCATTTAAAATTTGAAAATGGAATGAATGTCACATTTTAAATAAAACGAGCCTTTTCATAACCTCTTCGTTTTGATTTTAGATATATTATTATTATGTTATGTTGTATACTGTTTGTATAATGCGTTTAACGAATGAAGAACAGTTGGATCTATTGGAAGCCTATTTTAAAAGTGATAAAATTTGCACACGAGCTTTAGGTTGGTTCCGAAATAAGCAACCATTACCCACACAATGTACCCACAAGAAAAATATTTAATAAACTTATTTACAAATTGAGGACATGCGGTAGTTTCAGAAGGAAAAAGCAGAAGAAACCACGAAAATGTGATATTGATGTTGAGATCACTATTTTGACTTACTTCGAGGGAACTCCTGATGCTTCAATTCGTGACGCTGTACGCGATATCCCAGATGTTTCTCAGGGTACAATCCAAAATGTTTTGAAAAAATACAAGTGTTACCGTAATGCACAATTGGCTCAAGCCTTGCATCAAGGTGATAACATCAGACGGCTCGAATTTTGTAACTGGTTAAAGGAGAAATAAATTCGGTCGACACTTTTTATTAGAGTTTTTTTAGAGTTTTAGAGTTTATAATTTTTTCGGACGTAACTCAGTTTTCAAATAATAGTATGTACAGTCGAAAAAATTTTCATTTTTGGTCACGACAAAACCCCTTGCAGCTCCACGAAGGCGACGCCAAATAAGATTTTCATTTAACTGTTGGGTTGGACTTATACATAACAGAGTTTTGATGTTGAAAATCATAGGAAATATGTATTTTCAACAAGATGGATCTCCCGCACATAATAGTCTCATTGCTACAGACTTTCTCAATGATCACTTTCAAGATAACTGGATTAGTACAAACGGCCCCATTAAGGCAAGATCGACTGATATCATGCCTCTTGACATTTCTTACGGGGTTATGTAAAAGATGAAATCTACAAATCAAATTACGACACTTGTTGCGGGTTTTGCGCCGGCTGGGAAGATGCCGTAGAACCCTTCGAAGCCCCGAAGACACCACTACCTGACGAACCACGGAGTGACACCCGACTTGATCGAGTGCAGGTTGGAGCGCAGTGAAAACAACACGTCTTCAAAGTATGAACGTTTATTGCGGTTACAAATAAACCTTAAGTATAAACAACCCTGTGAACCGCAATTGTTCCTGTAGTTCAGCTACTTTCTTCAGACCTCTTCACTGGCTTCCGGATACACCGAACAGCGCCTACGTCTTCTTGGGTCTTCACTGGCCTCCGGATTCGCCGAACAGCACTTTCTTTCTTCTAGCTGGATTTTTCTGAACTTTTCTTCTTATTAGACTTTTTCTTTCTTCTTATTAGTTGTTGTTTTCTTCGCTGCAGGCACCGAACTGACTTCCGTATTTTTTTTTTTTTTTTTGCTGCCGAGGCACCCTCGCGGGAGGGAGGTGGAAGATGCGTCATGCATACCCGCCCGCAGGTAAATTCCTCTGCGGGGGGGTTATGTGGGACTCACCAGAATGGCACCTACCCACTAAAAACCACCTGTTGGCTGTAGTAAGCGTATACTGTTAGCCTTCATCGGAAGCGACACCCGTCGGGAAGTTGGGCGCGCTGGCGGAGACCCGCTAGCGGGTCTTCCGCCTGTAGTGAAAGTTGCACTGAAGGTGCTCAAAGGGACATGAGTTGGTGGCCGTTCTGGGCAGCCTCCGGTGAAGCCGGGGCTGGGCAGAGGTCGGCCGAAGCATGATTTAGGGATCAATTCATTTAAATGAACCTACAATGAATTGAGAAGGGGAACTATGCTCCGCCAGAGCTAGCAAACGCTCTGTCGGAGTACGTGAAGCCCTAAGTTTACGGGCTAAGACTGCGATTTCACTAACATCGACATTTTTTATAGCGTCGCAGACGATACGCATATCGTCTGCTACGGAGGATTGAGGAGTGGGTTTGTATGGGCGAGGAGCCGGGATGGGATTCGATGCGGGGCGCTGCCTCCAGTTTTCTGGGGCAGGCCTGGGCTGTGTAGGCTTAGAAGCCGGAGAAACCCGGCTACGCAGCGGCGGAAAGTTTTCTTGAGAAAGGCGCGGGGCCTGTTTGGGCGCCGCCCTTTTGAAATTGGAGCGCATACAGCGGGGTGCACGAGGGCAGCCCTTGTAATTTGCGGTGTGGCCGGACTGGTCACAAAGCACGCAATCGGGAGGAGAGGGAGTTTCAGGAGTGCGATTGCACTCCTTAGTGAAGTGCGGGACCAGGCACTTGACGCACCTGGGCGGTGCGCGGCAGTTGGCTGCCGCGTGCCCGTACAACTGGCACCGATGGCACTGGCCGGGATGACCGCGGCGATGAGGCGCCTCGATTGAGATCCCAGAGAGGCCGCAAATAGAGCTAACCCCTTTCAGGATCTCTCTGGACTTGGGGACGTTGGCGAGAATCACCAAAGCGAGAGGGTGTTGCCTCCCGTACTTGCTGTGCATTTTATGCACCGCAAGTGCCGGGAAGCCTTGGGACTGCAGATCCTCCAGGATGGCCTCGTTCGATAATTCGAACGGGATTCCCCTGAGTACCGCTCTGATCTTACGCTCTTCTGACAGAGCATAAGTGTGATAAGCATATTGCTTATCGGTGAGGAGCTTAGTCAAAGCTCGGAAATCGTCTATCGACGAGACAGTGATTTTAATAGATTCACCCGAGTTTACCGCTCGGGTGTAAAGGATCTTGTGCTCATTGCACAGTGTCGAGACCTCAGTCCATTTACCCTTTTCCCGAAGGAAAACGGGTGGTGGGACCTTGGCCTTGACAGAAGTTGGGGCCGGAGCGGGTGTTGAAGACACCGGGGCAGCTGGCGTTGAAGACGCCGCAGGGGGTGTAGGGACGGGCGTGGAGGGCGCCGGGTCTTGTTTCGAGCGCTTCTTAGAGCGCTTCTTAACAAGAGTGAAAGAGGGAGGCTCAGGGCCAGTTGGGGTGGCGTCCGAGGAAGACTCAGTCGCGGGTGCGCGCTTGCGGCGCAGAGGGGCGTCTACTTCGCACTCCATGTCACTGGAGGAAGGGGACGCGGGAGGGCCTAAGACCTGAGGGGTCTGAGGGACGGGGGTGGCCTGAAGGACCAGTTTGGAAATCAATTCCTCGATGTGAGGGAGAAAGGATTGAAGTGTTTGAATCATTTTAGGGGTGCAGTAGGAGCTTTTAGCGTCGTGAGCAGCGACCAGCTGATCTTGAATTTCCCTAATGCTTAGGGAAGCCATTGCGGAGGGGTTGGGGAGGGACAATATATGAACCTAACAACGATGACTAACTTCCTAAAAACCACCCTACACGCAGTAGGGTGGTTGAGGACGACGCGGATAACTTACTCGAACACGGCACTTGAAGTCCTGGAACAACGAATTCCCGTCGACGAAGCTCACGTTCCACGAAGTACGGTTAACAAGCCACTGATCGCCGTGAAAACGGCGTTAGAAACTTATTAGAAGTACGGTTAAAGAGCCACTGTCCGCCGTGAAAACGGCGTTAGAAACTTAATACGGTAAACAACTATGAAATTTGGGTGCTCAATTAGCGCGGGGGCTAAAAGAGCGGGAAGGCGTCTGCGATCGACGTGCGCGCGAGAACGCACGCAGACCGAGACGTTGACTTCCGTAGCTCAGCGTGCGCCTTTTATACAAATTTCGCCCTAAATAATTCCAGCGCTCTGATTGGCTGGCGCGTTTATGCAATTTGCACCTAATTACACTTAAGTTTTACTTGGATTCTAACTTTACATCGAATTATCTTTCAAACTATTAATCAAAACTATTACAATATTATATTCAAATAATAGAGCGAAACGATTCCTATATGTTTACATTAATATCAATTAGATAAAGTTAAATACTAAAAACTTTCTAGAACAAAGACCATCTCAAAATATTGTTTGCGCCGACAGACTACTTACTTAGCCTAACATTCTACCTAAGGCGAAACGGTTACAAACATAATTTTATCATTTTAAATTATTAAAATATGCAAACATTCTAATTACAATTAGATTTTAACATAATCAAACAAGATATAACTACCAATTAGGAACATATACAACAACAAAGGTTTTTTCGTTATTCTCTTCAAATACGTAAAACACCATAAAATAACTATTACATTTCAATAAAAGAAAGCAATTTACACATTATTATCAATAAACCATAACAATAAACCCTATAATTACGTAGTTATACAACGAGAAAATCTCTAAACCATATTACGTCATTTAGTACTTCAAATAAGTACTTTATTGTATGAACCTATATACAATAACGTTATCTACGTAATCTACCATTATCTACCTAATCTGATACGAAATAACCATAAAATTACCACAATTATGACAAATCTAAACAAATGAGTATTTGACAAATAACCTAGGTCTAATTTCTATCTAAGACATACATAAAGCTTCTCATATTACGTTTTCTATCAGTGAAATCTCTAAGAACTTTATTAAATACAAATATCATCAATTCAACCATAAATCAATGTTATCAAAATAGCATTCAAAATATACCTATACCTAAGTTCCTATAACATCCTAATTTCCTATAAGAATCTTATTAGTACTTGCTTACGTCACACTCGAAAATAACCACCCATCCGAGGACGGGCACAAGTAGCGATAGCGCTGACAAGCAAATATTACCATTGAATCATATGACTTACTAACAATTTGAACGACCCGGTGTTCGAGTGTGGGCGCAAGTAGTGAGGGCGTGGACTAGCGTAATTTACAAAACTACTCATATGACTATGTCCCTATTATGCCGAATCCGTTTCATGTTGCGTCGCTAACAACACTGTAGAGGATTTAACTATAGCCTTAGAAAACATTTTAACACATATGCACCCCATGAAAATACGAAACGCAATTTTACATTCGTTACCCAAAAGAATTAATCTTTGCATTCAGCAGAACGGCTACCACTTTGAACATTAGCCTTAGAAAACATTTTAACACATATGCACCCCATGAAAATACGAAACGCAACTTTACATTTGTTACCCAAAAGAATTAATCTTTGCATTCAGCAGAACGGCTACCATTTTGAACATTTACTGAAATAAAATAGTTATGTTATTGTTGGGTTAGGTTAGGTTAATTCTGTTGGTTAAAATAGTAATTAGACTACATACAATTCGTAGTACTTTAGATTGTCACAATCTGGCTTACTAAGGGGTCTGCATGCACTGTAATCTACGATCTAAAGGTATTCGCTTTCCCTTGCTAAAACGTCAATCTGAGAAAGTCGCAATTTGTAATATAGTCTAATCACTGCTTTATTAGATATGAGGGCAACAGATAGTTCTTTTATTTAAAAATTTTAAAGTAAATAATTAACTTACAAGATAATTAAGCTACTGGGAACATCTTCGTTACATTCGACTATAGTCGCTGGATGCTCCTTGTTCATTGTGATTTTTAATCTATAAAACATTACCGAAAATGACACGATTGACATAATTGCACACCTACAATTCTGAACTTTTAAGTACCCGGTAGAAAGTAATCATCATAAACTCATTGTCGACCCGCTGCAGGGTAAAATTCTCCTCCCAGAGGGATAATATCGCATTATATTAAGAAGGCATCGGTGCCTCCTCCGGATTGGCGAATGTCTTTTTGAACTTTAATGGGGTTATTTGTTTACCGGTCAGTGCAGGTTTTTATACGATTATACATTTTTCAAAGATAAAAAATCATCATTGCGCGGCTGGGATCGTTCGAACAAACTACCCTAGGATTAAGAGGCCAGCCACTGCGCCACCACAGCTCTGAATCATCATAATCATCAACCCATTATCAACCCACTGCAGGCTGCGAGCCTTCTCGCGGCTCTGAATGATATGTGTAATGAATAAATAATATTAAGGTAACGTGCCTTTTTGCTTCTCTAGCCTTCGCGATATTATTATTTTGGCATCCGCTTCGATTTTTTCTTTTTAAATTATATTGTTTCCTACCTTTATTACCCATTTTAAAGGTTGGTGGTAACTACACTCGTGTTTAAAATACAATGTTGGTCTTGGTATAACTTATCTTTTTATTTTACATATAACTAATTATATACATCTTACTCCGATGATGGAGCAAGTTAGAATGTCTTGATTTTTTAAATTCTTTTATGTGAAATATTCTTATATTCCTATATTCTTTTAAATTATATAGACCTCTTTACTGAAACATCGTAGCAATCTGACGTGCTTCCTAAGGCTAAGCCGTACTCTGGAAGGCCTCGGCCGGTACTAAATACAAGCAGTGCGTGAATTAGATTTTATATCAATTTTAGACATTTTTAAAATGATTTTTAGAAGTATTTTAAATGGACTTGAATAATATTTCTGTTTTATTTCATTAGTTACATCTTTGTAAGTAATAAGAAGTAAAAATTATTACTGTTGTAACAATACAAGTGTTTTGAAAACCGCGACAAACTAGACTGAAGTCCAACTTTTTCACGCTTTGATTTTTATGGTTTAGCCTTTAATATTTTAAAATTATATTTTGTACTAATTTCTCTATAGACGCTTTTGACGACAATACAGAGATCATAGCTTTTCTTTTTCTGTTTGTATCAGTTACTTTTATACTTATCGAACGGCAAAGTACGCGTCGGATAACAAGAAAGAGCGTATGAACAATGAATTTCTACTAAAAAACTATCTAAAGAAATCAAAAATTTCCTCAAAAATTGTTTTAGACGATGAAATTTCGAATAATTTGAGGTCATATTCCGATGCATACGTGTAAAATTTTGATCGGAAACGAACACCGAAAACTCCTAAAATTGCACGATTTTGTGTAAACGCTCTTAAAGTGAATGTCAAAGTTAGTTTTGTTCACTTCTCAAATTATCAAAAAATAAAAGGTTAAATTAACATAAATTGTAAGTTAGAACTGATCCGATTTGATCATCCTAATATTTTAACCCTAAATCCCAGGTCTAGGTTCTGCCGCGACAATTTCAGCAGTTCTCTATGCCAACACAAACCACCCCGAATGGAAAACAGAATTCCCCAACTGGGTGGACCGTTGTAAGCAAATCTTGAAGAAATGGAGAGCTCTACCTGCAGAGCAAAAAGCACCTTATTTACAACGCGCTAGGGACAATAGAAGCGCAATTCGAATGAAGAAAGCTCAACAGGTATGCCAGCAGAGTAGCTTACGTTTGTGACATGTGCTAACACGACTCACTTGTTTTCATTTTGTGTGTCTGTCACGTTTAGCGGGGTTTAAAGTGAATATCGGAATGATTTCGTAGATAGAATACAAGGCAAAATAGTAAAAATAATAATAATAAAGTTGTGTTTTGGATTTTCAAAGTATTTTTACTATTAGTATTCGTTTTAAACCCCCACTAATTTGACACACCTCAGTTCTAGCTAGACACTTGATAAAATTGTCCATTTTTCCATCCCTCACCGGGCTAATGTCACACTGTAGATTCTATCGCAACGCGCACAGTTGTAAATAACAGCTTAAGCTTTACAGGCCCGCGGAAATTTTAAAAAAATCTACAAATTCGCTGTCTATAAAGACCCTGTGAAAGGATCTACAGTTTATATCCATAGCTTTTGTGTGATTCCATGGGAGTTTTCTATTATCTAGTTTTGTATTCGTTTTTCATTTACTTTTTCGTATTCAACATGCCTATACGTTTGGCGACAATTACCAATCATTAGAAAAAGAACCATCAACAAAAACTCCGTAAATACATCGTTTAAACCACTTTCAAAAGCCGGGCCAAGCGGCGAGTACTGCCGAGGAGTTGCCAGCGTCGGTGCCGAGCGTCACCCCGGCCGTGACGTCATCCGTCAACGTCAATGTGAACGTCATCGCCGTGACGTCCCCGCCGGTGCGCGCGCCGAACGTCACGGTGACAGCGGGCGGGCTGCTGGAGGCGGACGCGCACATCCGCGTCTTAACGCCCTCGGAAATTATGCGCACTTTACCCAGGCTGCCTACGACGGTAGTTTGTGAGATTAATGTGGGACGCTCGCATACACACGGCTATTACTTTGTTACAAGAATCTATTTATTTATTATTTTGGTTATAAAAATGTATTGATATAAATGTTACCTCTACCTAATACTGATCATGTTATACATATAAATTATTTGTTTATTTGCCAAGTTAAATAGTTGAAATGGGTATAGGTATCGTGTTATTTAACTAAAACTGAACTATAAAACGAAAATAAAGTTATAAATATGTTACTTCTGTGAGGAAAACGGTGTAAAAGCCTTTAAATTAAGGATACTTTATTAGTAGGAAAAACTAAAAGTTTCCGTTACTCACTTCTCTAAAAAAATAAGAATTAATCAGGCTTCTATTGTAAAATAATTTTATTCCGAGTATCAAGAACACTGCCCAATAACACAATCACACACACACTAACACACACACACACACACACACAATAACAAAAGTGTGTATGCGAGTTTCGTTTCTAAAAGATTGTTGGGTGATCGCGGTACCTTGCACCTCGCGGTCCTTTGCACCTCCTAAAGTAATGTCAAAATTGTCATCACCCAACAAGCGATTATTTGGCTGTTTCGATCGCATTGTCGGCTGTGTGATTATTTTACAAATTTTATTTTACTTTCGAGCTTCTTTTGTTATACCCTCCCCCCGAAATACGCCTCCTGGGCACGTCCCCTGTATCCGTAATGTTTTTTTTATTTCTTTTCGCTTTGCAATGGTAGTATTTGGCTTTAACGAAAAGCGGTGGCTGGTGGTGTGCTAACAGTTCTAACATTAATTTTGGTTGTGGTAAAGGGTACTTTTGCGACGTAAAGCTGGTGTGTAATCGCTTCGTAATCTGTAGTTTTAGTTATTTATTTTAATATGCAGGTCTAACGCACTCGAGAAAATGGATTATACCAAATTTACATTTATCACAGTGATAACAGGAATTAAAATTAACTACAACATTAATAACATTCTACTTTTATAACAAATATTCCTATAATGTTTTGGAAATTCGCTTTTTTGTTCACCGTGTGGTTTGAATACAGCATGTCAAATTTCAATCAGGTTTAATGAATTACATCAGCACTCATACTTTTTTTTGTACGTGAAGCAAAATATTTCTTTTGAATTAAACAAATTAGCTTTGTATAAAATTTTGCGGATTACAAGTTTAGTTTAAATGCTTAATATTGTGTAGCTAGTCAAAGCATGCCAAGTGGTTTGGATAACATTGACTGTTGATGTTGACACGTTCTTTAAGCAGTTTATTTTATAACGAATGTTTTCCGAAATAATTTAATACTATAATATCTCAGACACTTGTCAAAAGCAGATATCATAGTTTTTTTATTGCCATCTATTATTACCAGAGAAATTTAATCGTATTTTAAAAATCATACGCGTTACGCGATAAAATTTCAATTTTGACGCTAGATTACAAACTTGATTATAAATCAAATCCACAAACTAAAAGTGTCCACGTCAACACGTCCAACCGACCAACCATAGATCGGCCTTCTAATCCCCGACCCCATATAGGAACAAGAGCGAAGTTGCGGCCAGCAAAGAAGCGCTCGTGAGGCGGAACAGGAAAGGCAATGGAAACAGTTGCAGCAACAAAGACAGCAGCAGACTCAGCAACAGCAACAGATTATACATGATCAGAGGATTCAAGGTTGGTTGGGTGTTTGAGAAATTTCGATATTTCTGAGTATTTTATTATAATTCCACTAGCTGGTTCGAAGTAAGTTGTAACGTTTATTGACGGCCGAGTAGCGTAGTGGTTAGTAGCCCTGCCTCATACGCCGGAGGTCTCAGGTTCGAGTCCTGGCCGAGGCATTCTTTTGTGTGATGAACACAGATGTTTGTCCTTGGGTCATGGTTGTTGATTTTTATATATTTATGTTTATTTGGGGTTTCCCAAGTTCGCTGTATGGTCATCCATAACACAAGCTCTGCTTACTTTGGGGCCATACAGTTCGTGTGTGTGTCTGGGGATTTATTATTATTATTTTTCCTAAAATTCCTTTATTTCGGTTCAGATCTCAGTCCAATGATTTGTCTATGTTTGTAAGGCCGATGTAACGCTGCAGAGTAATTTAGAGAACAGTTTAAGATTTTTTGAGAGGTTTCTTCTGTGTAAGCGTATAGCAAACCAGCTAACCGGACGCTTAAAGTTAGCTTAGGTAAATTGTCAATAGAAATACCATTTATTTTTGTCTAGGCACCCGCCAGCCTTTAGTTTCGGTAAAATTTAGAAGCCTAAACAAATTAGTAACTTTTTCGTTTAATACTGATACTATATGCATAAATAATTTTAAAGCATATGTTTTTGAAAATATTAACACTCAACACATAACTTTATTGCCATAGCATACTTCACAAAAAACATCGTTACTCAAAGCTGCCAATCTCATCTTAATTTGAATGTACTCATAACTCAAGCAGCGATGCAGCGCTTACGCGCGCCGGACGGCAGCGAAATCCCCGGACCTCCCGCGCCGATGGCTGAAGCGCCCCGCAGCGTGTTCCCCGCTCAACGCTTTCCCCTGCATTACGCGAATACAGAGGATATCAACAGGCAGCTTAGGGACTTGTTGCAACGACATCCGGAAAAAATGTGGGCTCAGCGTAAGTGTATTATTAAATTAATTCATTATTAAAAAGGGTACATTTTTACTTACACAATTTTTTTATTTACACATCAACAATCTAGAGAGTTCTTGGCGCTTATAATTTCCGCGTTGTTTCACCCGCGTAACTCACGTACCCACGAATTTGAATAAAATATAACCTACGTTACTACTGGATAAAGTAGCTAAAATTAATGGCGAAAAAATTTAAAATATTTGTATGAATATATTATCTAATATCTTAATTGATTTGACTGGGCATGCGATTTCCAAAGTACTCAGAGCTATTTGACCGGTATTTTGTCTTTTTTGTTTTGAATAAACTTTTCATAGAGGCAATGGTTGTTAAATACACGAAAAATGAACGGTCTCTCGCTTTTTGGTTTTGGAATCTTATCTAGACAGTTAAGCATTTACTCATTTGACATATTTGAAGGAAAACTCTGGTAATTTCACAATTAAATGTGTTTAGATAAAATGTCACATTATTAATGTAGTTTTTGTACTTAGCATCTTTAAAAAAAAGTATAACTAATATTTTCAGAAGGGGGTGAGGATGGTAATATGCCAGGCTTGAATATGGAAGGTCAACCTTTTAGACAACCTCTACCTGTAGGTATGAGGCCTCGAATGCCTTTACAGCCGGGACAGCGACCGGAACATCGTAAGTTTATTTTGTATGCCTTTTAGAAAAACTAAGCGTCGCACACTTAAACATTTGGCAAGAAATATTATGCGGAATTTACTGATCATTAACCCTCAGTTAATCTGCCGCCTTAATATACACTTATCTATCTGGTGGAGTCCATGGGACTCCTCAATTTATTGATGTTATTTTTTTAAATAAAACGTAATTTATAATAAAAAAACAAGATGTATATTTGAGTATCAAACATTACAGTATCGGACTTAGGTATTAATTAACATTCAGGTATTTTAACAAAAAGGAGCACCAACTTCTGGCTACTATAAAAAAACGGAACTAAATATAATTAACTTTTCACTCTTTTTTTCTCTTAAGGTAATTAAAAATCTAAAATCAAATAAAAAAGTACAGTCCTTCATACAAAATTTAAAAACGTGCAGCAGTTAATCTTTGTTTGCTGTAACACGTTTGCTGCAAACCTTCTTAGTGCAAACCAAACATACTGCTTCTTACAGCTATGACACAAGTAAACAGTCTTTCTTTTTAAGCGTGCAGGACATAGGTGACAGTATTTTCTTTGGTTTCTAGGCAATTTGTCATCATTATCGTGTATCTCTTCTACCATAGGTGCCTGTATGATGTCAGATATCAACTCACGCAGCTGACGAGGAATTCATTGTTTAGTCGTGATTTCAAATTCATCTCATTTAGTTGCTCAGCCAATCTTTTCAGGACTCCACATCTTGATAATTGGAATCAACTGAACACTCTGATTCTGAGTCATGATCAGAAGGTATTCACTCATCTTGCATCTAGTTGATTTAAGTGTATTACCTGTCTACTGCTAGCCATTTTGTAGTCTAAAACAAAGAAAAAGGACCATTAAAATAAAAAAACACAGTTATAAAATTATCTAATAAGTTACACAAACGTCCTGGTGGAGTCCCGTGGACCCCGTGAACGTAATAGCTCACCGATATATAAGCGCACACGCACGTACGCAAGCCGCGCGCTACTGCAAGAAGGTACTGTGACACATGAACTTATAAGTGCAATATTAAACATTATGTAGCACTTTGAAAATCGGGTGGAGTCCTTGAGGACCTAATTATTCACACATATACACATAGACACAAACCAGGTCAATTAAGGAATAATCAGATGAAAATACAAATTTATTTCAACGACCTCTCTCAAAAGCTTCTTTATGAAATTAATTTTCTATGGTTAAAAAAAGACTTACAATTGATCTAATCCAAAGCAAGTTTAGTAGCGCGGTCTTGTGTTATTACGGTTTTCAAGTATAACCTCAACATGGATAAATGGCTTTTACAGTAATAATACAACAACGGTTGATGAGCTCAGAAGGACAAATTCATCAAAATATCCAAAACACAGTGGCGCAACAACAGCAATTAATGGAGCAGAAAGCGAACGTTTCTCAAAATATGGGTAAACAATAACAACTTTTCTTCTTGAATTTATGTTGATCAAATTTATATACTTTAATTTTCTATTTCAAATCAGTTTACTAAAGAAAGACGTGTTAATCATATTTAATTTCGCACTTGGAACTATTAGCTTTTATTTGCCTCCACAATTCGTTCTACAAGTTGACTCAAGACATAATTAACTTGTTTTTAGGGTGGAGTATACAATTGACAGTTCAAATATATTTTTGTAGAATCTTTATATTCGAAAGATTATGCAAAATTTGAATTGTCTACACTATCTTAATATCACTTTTTCATTATATTTAGTTGAAATATGTATAAGATTAAAATTATTGGTGATTTACGTACAGCCGGTGGTAATGAACCAAAACAAGAGTCAAATCAAGACCAGGGTACAGATGAAATGGATATGGGAGATATGGACAAACTGGAACAAGATACTGGCAATATTGGAGAGGTAAATGTGTAGTTCAGTTAAACGTTTTTATATAATTAAGATTTTAACTTAATAGAGCATAGGAATAAATCGAAATATCTCATATTTGAATTTTCTGTTTATCATCTGGTTTATTCTTACACTATGTCAAACACAAACATGGTTTCTGCAAAATAAAGGATATATTGGTTTAAATTTAGATGAAAAATAATAAACCCCCTTGTTTGATCATAAAACGAATAACACTAGAAACTCTAAAAACCTTGATCCAAAAAATTTTTTTAGAGATACTGCAAAAACCTGAGCATATCATTTAAATATATTTAAAATTAATAACTTTGATAAACCACATACAAAAACGTCTGCTATATATTAAAGTATCTGCTCTATAAAATTCCTTTAAATTTTCGTCCCCAGGTCGGTGACATACTTACAGGGCTTGGTGGTGAGGATGATGAGGAACTCTTAGAGTCGTTGACTGCAGAAATTGGGGAACAGTTCAATATCCTCGAGTATGCTGATCCTGAGCTGGCAGCATTGAATGACACCGAACATATCCTGGATGGATTGGATCTGGCCGATGAGGAAAAACCCAAACGGTATGGGGTTTTTTATTTTATTTTTGGAGTTATGTTAAGTTATTGGATTCATGGAGATATTATTTTTGTGTATTGGCTTCTGAACTCTCATGGCAATTGATTGAAGGGCAAGCGAGTATTATCCTCGAGTACCTATATTAATTCTACTAAAAGCCCTGGGGCTGTGTTTGTCAAGCAGTACATTATTTACATAATTTGAATTTTTAATTATAATTTGACCTTTTTAAAACAAGTATTTTTTATCCATACTTGATGAACTCAGAAATCTTATTGATACCTGTTACATTGTTGACATACTAAAGATTAATTATGTTATTTTTTTT
Source organism: Marasmarcha lunaedactyla (assembly GCA_923062675.1). Taxonomy (NCBI): domain Eukaryota; kingdom Metazoa; phylum Arthropoda; class Insecta; order Lepidoptera; family Pterophoridae; genus Marasmarcha; species Marasmarcha lunaedactyla. Next base: position 9,281,689 of record OV281344.1, read on the forward strand.
ATTAAAAAGTTTGATTTAGTTCATGAAATTTTATAAATCTCAATGTAAACTATCAAAACATTTCTTCCCAAACAAATGGTATTGATTAGAATTTCAAACATTTTCATGCTCATCATCCCTTACCCAAACTAAAACGATAAAAATGTATATAACATTTATTTGTTTTAGTGACGAATTGGACCAAAAGCCGGAAACCAAACCAGAACTGGATCTTAATAAACCCAGTCAAGAAAAAGTACATATTAAGACAGAAATGGAGGTTAAAACAGAAACTCAAGAGGTGAAAGCGAGCCCACAAATGCAATTGTTTGCAGAGGGTGTCCAGAGAATTGTTAGTCAGCAGGGACATCAATTGATGCAAGTTGGTAACTTTGTTTGGGCCTTTTATTATAGTTTTTGACCTTGACTGTGAATCTACGACTCCTGAATTTTAAGACTTTAGATTTAAGCCAAAAGTATTGGATAATCTATATGTGTTAAAAATGGCAACTGAAAGTGAGTGACTTGTGGCTTTCATTTTTAATTAAATACATACAGCAACGTTCTTTTCTTTAAATGTAATTTAAGCCCAGTGACAACCTGAAATAATGGCTCTTCACTATCATTTTATATAATTACTAAGAACGACAATTATTTTGCCACTTTTCAATATTCACAAAGCATTTTATATAACTCAAGCTAATTTGATATGATTTCAATTTCTTTCTAAAAACCATTTTATGATCCTCCACAGCAACAAGCTATGGCCAGTCGTCAAGTACAATTTAATCAAGCCGGACAACAGATTATAACTCAGCAAGTAGTACAGAGACCTCAAGTGCATTTCACAGGACAACAGTTGCAACATTTTACTCAGGTAAATATATCACAAGAAATATAGGTTTTTTTTACGTGTTGTCACATTGTAGGATATTTTATATTTATTTATAGCACAGTGTCACCTAAACCCGCAATTTGCCTACCTAAGTTGCCTATTTCTGCACGGTGCGTAAATGAATTGACCAACTTCACTCATGTAGAAAAAATAAAAGAAATACGATACGCGTGACCTATTACTGCACGGCGTGAAGTTAGCGCCCGAGCGAGCGAGGGCACATGAACAGATGATGATTTAAACGTCATGTGAATGGCCCTTGCGGCAATATTGTCTTTAATAATTGCACCGTCACCCAAACGTCCACCACCAAAAATAAAAGTGTGCAGACTGAGGAAAGCGATTGCTGAATTAGTGTGGTAGCTGGATTCTTGTTTCAATTTTATGAGTATAAAAAATAAAGCTCATTCCCGTTGTCTAATCTATTGTTATGCCAGTCAAGAAATAAACATTCATGGATACTTTGAAATTTTATTCTGTTGTAATAGTATTTGATTTTTTTCTTTTAAAATACACTTTCAAAATAGTAATCTGCACCCTGCCTGCCCCCCCCCCCCGCCCGCTCCGGCACGGGGCGGGTTTATGTCACACTTGCTATAAAATAGTATACGATACTTGGGACCTGAGTTGTCTATGGGTGTTACCACACCAATCGAACGTCCGTCGATCGACGTTCATCTGTTTATGTTACTGGGAAATGCATATTTTTAATACAGGCACTTACCAACTTTGAAAACTGTATAAAGACATAAACACAATTCAAAGCCTTGTATGATATTATTTTCATGACCGGTAGATTTCAGTTCCTGTCATTGTACTAACTGTTCCTTCCCTGTAACCGAACACAACTGCGTAAACGTGGCTATTATGGCGATTCAAGTTGGATCTTTTTAAATGACAGTTCTGTGTTGTCACTCTTTCTAAAATCACCTTTAATAGTTTATATGTGTCTACATTACTAACGTTTGAATTGAGAGGTCACTTGCTTAGCCCCTAGAGCCTAAATTCGAATATTCTATTAGACCTTTTAACTTAAAATGGCTAGTAAAATGATTTCATAGACTTTTATGCAGCAAAATAGGATTTATATTTATTTTGTTATATTTCAGCAGGGAGGAAACGCGGCTAACATTGCGAATGCAATGGCTCAAGTGCGAGCAGCTTTGGCCAACAGACCTTTAGTTAGAAGGATACTGCCTAATCAGCAACCAGGTTAAAACCAATAACATTTTACCTAGTATTAGACGGTAATTTCAGAAGAAATCTCCTTTACTACGGCTTTCTGTCGTTTAATTTAAAAGGGAGTTACACATTTATATTACCTGTACCACAGCTTCTGACAGACTTGTGGAGTTAGTTGATCTCACAATTACTTTAAATATTTTACACTACATTGACGAAATTAAGTTGAAATTGTCACACAAGTAATTTCATACTACTGTATTCTTTGTATGGTTTCAAAAACCAACAGTTATGAATAAAACACAGATGTTTCATTTTATGAAGGAACTTCTAACGTAGGTTACAATGATTGCACTAAATTGTAGTGCAAACTCACTTCAATTAAATATAATTTTAGTCTAAATAAAAGGACTTCGGTTCAGCACAACACGAACCAAAAACGTTGACTACGCAAAAAGTGTATGGAAAGATATTAGGCGATTTCAACAAGCAGGAGTCGGTAGTTGCAGTAGGTGAAAAATTGTTTTAAGCAAATATCAGCAGTAATTTAAATGAAACCCCATACAAATAATCAATACTTTTTGTTTCTACAGTTAACCCATGTTAACATACTAATCTTCCAAATTTAATCCCCAGGTGGGCCGCAATCCCCCCAGCCAGTACTAACGCAAGGGACAACCGGTCGCGCGCCGCCGCCGCCGCCCTACCCTGGCACGCTGCGTCAGCCGCAGCCGCCGCCGCCACCCTACCCGCAGGTAAGGGGTTAAATCACTGATAGATTGATGGATATTTAGGTGGTTTTGATATGTAGCTTAAGTTAGGTAGGTAGGGTTCATATTCTTAAGCCCAAAGACTTTGTGGGTAGCGTTAATGTGTAATTTAAAAAGACCTAAATATAGTGATAAAACTCTGATTAAGAATAATTACTACGTTTGGATTGAATACCTCGCAGATTATGGACAAATTCATTGAGAACCTATCAAGGTAATACAACTGTTAGTCCTTAAATATTCATTAAGCCGTTCAAATAGTATGTGTTACTGTAATAAAATCCACTGCTGAGGTGTAGAAGTAAATAACTAAGAATATTTTATTTAGAAGTTAAAAGATATGTTGAATATGTCTATTAGTTTATAAACAGTGCAAAGAAATATATATCGAAGTATTTTTCTGAAGCTCAATTTAACTAGAAATTTTGCTATAGTAAGTTAGACAATGGATGAAAAGAGTGCTGGAGATAAGAATAAATGAAACAAAAATATGTTTGATGATTTTTTACATTACTTAATATGATTGAATTTTGGTCCTGATCAGGAAAGCAAAAATTAATATCTGAGTAAAAATGAGTAAAAAATTGTGTTCGTTTTTGTTATGCTCATTGAAAGCGTTTTTATTCATTACAATTAAATTTTCTCACATATGTTTGAGATCCTTTTTTGTGCCTGAAAACCATCACAAGCCTTTTATTTTATAACTTTCTCAGATACCAAGTACTTCAAGTTTTCATCAGTAACATTTTATCTTTGATTTGAATTAACTAGTTATATTCTAAATATAACTTTTAATTTTTTTAATTTAAAGAGTAATTATGATATCTTGGAGATTTTTTAATACATTGTCGTGCATGCAGTATAATTTTTTGATCTACATGTTGTAAAAATGGATCTATTTTCAGGCTATAATTAACGAAAATAGATTCTATATGGCTTTAAGTGTACGCATCAAGGCTTGGGTTCACATTTACATGAACATGTGGTATTTTTATATTACGTTTTATTCAACATCGCTTTAAATGTGAACCTTTTTTGAAAGTTGGCTTTAATTTTGCATTGCAGACAATGTGTTGTTATAAGTATTTTTTAATCCATTTTTATTTGAATAAAGTTATTCAAATATAAATGGGATATCCATACAATATTACTGTAACATTGGTGGAGGTGGGATTGCATATAAATATGAAAATGAAAACGCTCATTTATGAACAAGCTTACAGACTAATATTGCATGGGTATTATGTTGAATGGCCCACTTTTTTGATACCGACGTTCTTACCAGAGACTTCTTAAACTAATGTTTTATCAAGATACGTTTTTACATTACATTACATCGTTTCTAAGATGCCTTAAAAGCAACGTAATCGCCAAATATCAAAATCCTCTGGTAATGTCGTCATTTACAAACGTGGTCAGACAGCAATGCATGTGTTATCTATAGCCGTGTGTCGGCGGCGCGCCGTGGCCCGAGTGGCTTCATCGTCGGCCGACGCTTTTACAGGTCAGCCTACCCAGTATCTACAGTTAGGAACCGTCCATAACTTACGCTACATGACCTTTCTTGTCACAGTTTTCGCGTAGTATGAATGTGTGACGTAGCTTATGGATGGCTTCTTAGATATTTATCCTTGAATCCTAGTATCCACCTAAAGCTGTGTGTTATGCTTGGAGAATGAAAATAAGTACCGAGAACAGAAGATTTGAAGGCTATAGAGTAAAACTTGACATTGCGGAATATGTACTACGGCTCTTTTAGAAACTTCTTCGATGTTTTGTTGCATAATTTAAATGAGAAAGCGATGTTCCTGTAGAGAACCCGTTTTTGCAATCTACGAATATCGTGACGTGTTTGAAACATGAGCAATATACATAGAAAACGTACTTTTTAATTACAATTACTTTAAAAAAGAGCTAAAAAAGTTTATTTGTGGGGATCTTTTACTTATGTTAGGCTTATGAGGGTTTCTAGCCTTGCAAACTGTTTGAGTATTCGAGTTGCGAACGTTTTCAATCTTGAAACATAACATTAACACCGATTTAACACCCTACTATCCGTATATCATTCTATCCACACGTATTACACGACTCCATATGTATGTGTATATAAAGAGTAAGAATTTTAAATAAGATTATCACAACGAGACACAGAAATGAATATAAAAATTAGTCTTATCAAATTTATTCAACCAATTTCTGAAACTATTCGATCTATTATTTCTGCCTTACTGTGAAAACGAATTCACACCAAAAAACAAAAATAAAAATTTCTATAGAACTCCCAAATAATGTTTAAACAAAAGAAAACAAGTCTGGTTCTGATTATTATAAAGTAATCACAGTCATGCATACAAAGATATTTCTGATAAATTTCTTTTGTTGAAGCTTATGCGCATTGATACGTAAATCATAAAATTAATTAAAGGGTTAGGGAGAAGATACCTAAAAGACGATAACTCTAATATTTGGTTGAAATCTAGTTCGTCACTCAAAAAATAAACGATGTAAACACACAAAATATATCCTCATCCTGTCTCACCCTTTATTCCTGAATCTTATTATTGGCTTGTTACTTTGCTTGCTCGCTGCACGCATGCATAACAACTAACTTTAAACTTTCAGCATTTCCCTAACACGACACTTATTAACATCTATAACACTCGCACGATTACTAAACTTCATAAAATGCCGTAATATTGTACACACATCGACCAGTTGCCGGTCTCATCTTTTGAAATACTTCAACCTCAAAATATATAAATCAGAATATTGATTCAATTGCAGAATTTGCAATCTTGTGTCTGTTATACCTTTTTTTAAAGATCACTGTTCTTTGCACTACATTTAGCACTTATTTTTTACCTTATTATACTTTTCAACATTGCATAATCTATTAAGTTTCTAAGATCTGTAAAACAGATTTTAATGAAAATTATACTTGTAGAAATTAAGAACACAACTTACAAATGCGAATGAATAGTAGTTACTCACTAAAACTGAGTCATAGAATTAGTAACGAGCACCGTATTAAAACAATCAATATAGACTTGTTTTGAAATACAGTTCGCATGTACAAATTACAGTCATTCGCTTGGTAGAATAGTCAGATAATAAAATAAATCTTCTCCAAGATCAATTGAATTCAAAAGATGAGACCGAACTCTGTAGAGTCGGTTCAACATACGGTGGTGGGATCGCGGAGTCTCGCGTTAATTGTACAAACATAATCAGGAGCAACCGTTGCTTCTGGAGGAGCTCTTGGAGCAAGAAAAGCGGGAGCAGGAGCGGGACGGCACGGAGTGGGGTGGGGCGGTGGTGGTGGCGCCCGCGCCTGCGCCTGTGCCGCTGTACACGCTGCCGCCGCCTGCCGCGCCGCCGCCGCCGCCCGACACTGCCGTCACGGAGGCCGACCATCGCGCGCGTCGCCTCTATGAAGCCTGGCTCCAACAGTACAACGCCTTCGCCGCCGACCAACTCCGCTATTACGAAGCTGAAGTACAAAAACTGAGGAAGATGAGAAAGGTAAGCCACCCAGTCTGAACACCCGCGATTTTATTTTGTTTTTCCTAAACAATCTCGCCTCTCCGTCCCTATGGACGATTAAAGACGAAATTGTCAGTCGCGAGTGTTCGTCGAGGCTAAATGTGTTTCTGTGGCGAGCCGCAGTAGTGCGCTTTTGTGTTCGTGAGCTTTGTATAGTAGAGTAGGTCTCCATTTCAGGTCGTCACGGGTTTTAATGCTGCACAGGCGATGTGCTAACAGAATGATTGTGAACTAACTCGGGATAGTTCTGCTGATTTGTCAATAAGTTTTGTACATTCATCTTATGTTTTCAGTCGTTGAACAGCAAACAAAGGCAACTAAGAAAGTCTGGTAATGAACTGTTGCCTAATGATGCTGCTGAATTACAACGTGTCTCTACGGAGCAACAAGCGTTGCAGAAACATCTAGAAGCTGCCAGGAAACAAGCTAGGCAACACACCATGCTTATTCAAGTTAGTATTTACAACGTTTTTTGGCGTGTTATTTACTATACATTCAGTTTCATTATTGTGAGTATTCTACAGAAAGATTTGTAATTGTATGCCTATATAACGGATCAAATTGTTTAGTAATTTAAATTTAAAAACTACAGTATTATCCTGTGTAACAGCAGACTCCAAATATGCAAAGAATACCCAGTGACTTATAGAAAAAATCGCACCTAACAGCCTCTTTATTTCCCATAGGAATACGAATCAAAGCAGCGAGCGCAAAACCCACAAGTCGTACAACAACAGAACGTAATAAATCAGCAACAACAACAGCAAATGACTTCCAATCAGACAGTCTATACAACTAACCAAGTAATGCAGGGGCAGCAAGTGCAAGTTCAACAGCAAGGAATGCCAAGAGGGTTACAATTGGGATTGGCAAGGCCTCAACAAACGAGGTTACTGCAAGGTGGAAGAACGTTGGTTATTGAACAATCTCCTGGGACCCGACCGGCAATGATGCAGTACACTCGACCTCCGCCGCCGCAGTCGCCGCTTCAGCATCTAGCATCCCCACTACAGTCCCCGTTACACAACCCAGCAATGTCACCCCACCAACATTCACCAATGCATCACCAACACTCACCAATGCCCCAGCCTCCCCCCCATTCCCCAATGCATCAAACAATGCAGTCTCCATTACATTCTCAAAATGTGCAACAACAATCTCCAATGCATGTCCAACAGTCGCCAATGTCATCACAATCTCCAATGCACGTGCAACAGTCTTCGATGTTGCAATCATCGCAGCAGTCACCGATGTCGTCTCAATCGCCGATGCACGTCCAACAATCGCCGATATCATCGCAACAGTCGCCGATGCACATTCAGCAGTCGCCGATGAGCGCGCAACAGTCGCCGATGCACGTGCAACAGTCGCAGATGAACTCGCAACAATCGCCGATGCAGTCGATGTCGCCGCAACATTTCTTGCAACAGTTGCAAGCGCAAAGAACTAGTCCGCAGTTGCCGCAGCCTAGTCGGAGTCCTCAGGTAATATTCCTAGAGATTATTATTTATATATTTTCTGGATCAATGTTATTAACCTTAATGACTCGCTTAAAAATAGACATTGTTAGTATGCACAAATAGATTTTAATTCTGATTTAAGTTAAACATAATTGAAAAATCAATAGATCATAGAAGTCATAGCAGATCTTATTTATTTTGTTCAAAATCTTTTAGCCCAAAATTATATTAAAACTTTAATCATAAACCTATATGGTAATTTAATAATAGCATTTGTTTCTTACTCCAGTTCCACAAATAAAAAATGTCAATTTAGTAGAGTTTTAAACCAAACGACGTTTTTAATCTCAATTCGTATTTTGCCTTTATTATAAATAAATTATTTATCGATTTAACATCGTAAGTGCTCCACAGATCTACCAACAGACTCAAATCCAAAGTCCGGTCGCTTCACATTCACCACAGCTTCAAAATGTAAGTTTATCCTCAACCCAAAGCACACATTTATATTTATTTTACAACCAATTGATATTAAACATGTACACAAATAGTTGATGTTTACTTCGCAGAACGATTATGGGGCGGGAAGATTTTCAAGACCGGCCCCTGGATGTTCGCCTTTGCCGACGAGATTTGCGAGACCTCCACATCATCAACAAGGTAAATATTTGTAGGAGGAAGATATTGTTAGAAATCTGTTGATTAATCTAAAGATTTAAAGATCTAAAGATTTCTTTTAGGTCTAAGACACTAAAATAAGTATCAAGATTAGTACCGCAAAATAATTGCTTCCTATAATAAATAGAATAGTATTAAGAAATATTATAAAGTATAATATAAAAATCATCGAATAATAGTTTTTTTTTAATTTAGATAATTTATTATGAAAATATTATTTTAATTTTTTTTATGGAACAGCGAAATGAACACTCCAAACCATGTGAGCAAAATAATTAAAGTATGTAAAATAGGACTTTTGGTCATAGTTTTCAGTTTTCGACGAAATAAAAAAATTTAGAATTTATAATGTTTTTTTGTTATAGGCATGAGAGTCGGTGTGCCATTCGGCCAACGTCAACAAACCTCGCCTTTGGGAAGTCCACAACCATTGCCGTCACCAGGAAACCCGGCTAATGAATTGGCGGTAAGAATAATTGTTTTTTCTAATGATGATTCACTATAACAATAGTCTTATTTAAATATTTGCAAAGATACTATTGTTTTATACAAGTAACAATAGGGCCCTATTTTAACGGTTTCAACCTGACCACTTATTTACTACATAGAAGTTCAAATTTTTTATGATTCTATAATATGCGTATAGTTACAAAAATATCATTTTCATCCTTCTTTCCAGCGCCAACAAATGCTCCAACGGCAACAATACAGTCCCATGAACGGGGCCCCATCATCCCCATCGCTCAGTCGGTCCCCACATGTAGCACGGACTCCCACGCCCTCGGCGTCCCCAGCTGCGTCCCCTGCACCGCATCAGGACCACGGTGGAGGCTCCCACCTTACCCACCATACAGTGCCGATTTGTGGTACTTTCCCGCCTAATTACCGGTACTTCAAACCCGGCCTCTTCGGTGGTGCACCCGTCTGGCCCAATAAAGACGACCAACGACAACCCCATATCAGCAAAGTTTCTATCCTCAAAAGAAAACCAAGATTTGCCGGGAAAACACCCGCCCCCGGCACGTCTGATGACTCAGACGAAAAGAAATATGTCTTGTACTCGACAGACATGGATTACACTCTAGAAGAAAGTTCAACTTTTGAAAAAGATGACGATGATGATGACATCGAAGAATTCGTCGAACATTTAGATGATGATGACATTGTTGTTGTAGAACCTGGGGCCATTTCTCCCCAAGAACGCATTGCCACCGAAGAGGACTTTGAAGAATTGATCGATAGCGGTAAACCTGAGGATGAAGCAGAAGAGGAAGCGGCCCCTCAACAGGAGAAAACTGCCATGAGAACTGAAACTACGACTAAAACTGTAGCTGTGATCAGTTTAGCTACAAAACAATCCGCAGCTAATATTCAACAATATAAACTAGTGAATCCATCTCAAAGTAGTGGCGTTGCTAGAATTCCTCTGCTTAGTACTGTACTCTCGCCGCATGCGAATACGAAGATCTTCAATGATGTCTCTCAAGCTACTGTCGCCTCTGTTTCAATTGCCAATCAAACCATTTCGGTTCCAGTCCTAAAAAGTTTATCTCAAGTTCCAATATCAGGACATGCAGGAGGTAAAATCAAGAAAATGCCCCTAAACTTGACAAGTCAACCATTAAACATAACTATGTCAGCATCTTCTTTATCAAAACCAATTAGTTCTGTGATTAGTGTTATATCAACAAATGTTAATAAAGGGTCTACATTAAATCCAGTGATTAATTTAGCCACTTCAAATACTGGAGCTAGTACATCTCGGGTTCCAGTTTCCATTTTGACTCAACATCAAGTGAAACAAAAAATTGTCAAGACTATTGAGAAGCCCATGGGGCTGTCATCTCTATCTAATACTAAACTCTCAAGCTTATCTGTAACTCATGACGCCACTCTCCCAGCCAAAATATTCCAAGACGATGCTGCTTCTCCTGATAGCACTGTCACATCTGAAAGTAATTCAGAAAAAGAACAATTGCCATGTACAAGGAGTCAACATATGCTTAATTTATCTACTCAGACAGGCCCGCTAGATCAACGTCCTCCGCCAATTATTAAAGACTCAAGAGATATTGACATTGAAACTGAAATCAGTCAGCAAACGGAGCTGCCGCACACTTTGTGTATCTCAGATAGAACTCCTCTGTTACTAGGTAAAGCAGATATCAAAAGTCCAGATCCAATACCTGAAAAAATACCAGATAATATCATGGAGGGTGACGATGAAGATAAACCAGAAGATAACTTACAAAGTAATTTGTTATTGTCCTTCAATAAACCTCTAGTGGACCCACCTCCTCCAAAACCGCCAGCACCAGAAAAAACGGAAGAAAATGTGGTTAAAACAATTAAGGCCATAGCCAATCAAACTAAAGAAATGGTGATTGACTCGAATATGCAGATCACCTCGGATATGACTCAAGAATCTGTACAGATTTCTATACCATCTCCAACTCCCTCCCAAGAGAGATACTTGAATGATATTACTATGCAGGAACATGTGGAACCGCCAGAAGGCAATCAGAAACATGTAGAGTCATTTGAAGATATGCTCTGTATGCTAGAAAACATATCCGATGATGCAAAGGCATTTAATATGAAACAAGCTCACAGCAATCCAAATCAACCTCCAACTTCTAATCCAAGTAGTACCCCTAAACAAGAAAATAAAGAAGTACAAGAGCAACAGCATTTTGTTAAAAAGGAACCGGAAAGATTACAAATCCAGTCTGCGACGGTGCCTCAGTTATCTCCCTTGTCTCAACCAGCGGAACTAACTTCAAACATGGCTAATGTTTCTCAACAGTTACGAACTATTATGTCATCGCTTAATACTTCCAAAGTTGAATCTCAAACTGTATCATCTGTAATGAGGAAAAACAGTGACGCCACTACCCCTACTCAAGTTAATTTTGAGAACTTGCTGCCTTCCTCCAAAGTAGAAGTTGCGGCCCCCAGGCCATCCCCTGTTCAAAGGATGGATATAACCACTTTGCCTGGACCAGAAAATATACCCATGAGTGCATCTCAAATGATAGGGACCAGAGTAAACACATTGTCTGGCATGACTCAGATGAGAAAGTCACCAACAGTTTCACCAATAAATTCGCCTGTCAGCATGCAAAGCCAGTTAATGAAATCTCCTGCACAGTCGCCATTAATAACTAGTCAACCACAGTTCAGCCAATCTGAAGAAATAATCACGACTTCGGTCCCTCAGCAACAAATCATCCAAATGCCTGGATTGGCAAAAATATTTACTAGCTCTACGCCGACGTCTTTAATGCACTCGAATACAATCACGACTAGTGTGAGTGGTTTCCAAAAAGGTCAAATTTTGCCTACCAGCATTCTTGGTCACACGCTACTGCAGCCCACGCGACAAATATCTGCTGGGAACTTGCAATTCAATCCACAAAGCATGAGTTCTAGTCAACCGCCGGCCCTGGTCATGACTTCCCGTCCCTTGATGGGCAATAAAGACGCTCCTCCGAACGTCACCGTCAGAACTCATAGCATAGTCAGTCCAGGATTAACTCAAATGCAAGGAAAACCGCAGACTGGTTCTATTAATTTCATAACTTCGTCGAAACTTTTGCACACTCAGCTGACCTCGCCGCTTAAAAGGTCAAAATCAACGGATGAACCTAAAAGTGACGTAATTGTGGGTCACATCCCCCCGGCTAAACGGCACAGCGTCGAATCAGTCATAGTTAAATCTGAGCCAATGGAAACTGACGATCCTAACGCAGCGCCGGTAGGAGACAATAAAAACCCTCAACAAACTGGGGCAGCTAATCAAAGGAACGATGAATCTCAGAATGTGTTGTTGAAACAGTTGCTTCAGACGTCAACGGCGGCGGCGGCGGTGGTGCCGCAAAGAACTATGACCATACAAAGGACGGCGCCAGCACTTGGAACTATTCCCTCGCTTGAGGCGCAGCTGGCACGGCCCTCCATTCCCCCCGCACCGACTCTCGCCGCCTTGTCTCAAGAGGTGGAAACCCCAAAAAGCTCCCCTCGCCAGGCGATGACCTCCGTCGGCACACCCGTCTTTGCTCCCCGAACGATGCAGACCACCGTGTCAACCTCAACTATGTCCCCTCTTATGCAAACTTCCACGCAGTCCCTTATGGACGTAAGAAAACCCCAACAAAAAGTTATTAAAGAAGAAACTACCCCTTTGCCTGAAAGCTCGCCGACTCCTAAGCCTGTGATGCAAACGTACCCGATGAGCATTGATAATCAACAAATTCAGCAACAACCTATTAAAAAAGAGATCGCGCCGCCGCAACAGAGTCCGGTACATCGACCTTTTACACCCATGGATGTTAAGAAAGAACTTTTGGATGAGAGTTCTCAACAATCCGCAACATCCGGAGTATCTACTGCATCAGATCAAGGCAATACGAGCATCCCAATGAAGGAAGAATACCCTGACAGTGTGAACTTAGATCCGAGCTCTGAAAACGCCCCCGAAACACCATCTGAAGCTAAAAAACGAAAACGCAGAGAATATCAACAGAAGAAACGAAAACAAATGCAAATGAATATTAAAGCAGCCGCTGAAAATAGCTTGACTGCTGCTAACGCTAAAAAGAGACCGCGGAAGGGATCCCGATATGAGGAAGATTATGACACTTTTATAGACAATTTGATGGTGCAATTGCGATTGTTGCCGGCAATGCAGATCCAAGAACCATCTCTTACTACAAACTTCTCTGTGTGTCCACTATTTGGGTCCGGAGATTTGACGAAATTGAAAAACAAAGATTATGACATATTCAAAGGTGACTTGCTGGGTGAATTCGGGAACGCGAGAATACCAAATGTCGCCGATTACTATAACACTAAACCATTCGGCGACGAAGAACCGTTACCTGAGAAGCCCTCGGCTTCCACCCAAAGAGGCTTCTACGATCAAGAATTTCAACCTATTCAATTTGACGACGATCCCGAGGATAAGAAGCTTGACTTAATTTGTAAAGAACGCGACACGGATACTCCAGATACAATTGTCAGTTGTTCAAGTCCAGAGTGTTTGGATATCGATCCGCCGAATAGATTACCTGGTCTTAGATTAAGTGACGATGAAGAGGACGAGCAAGACAGTGACTCGGCTATTTCTGGTCGCATTTCGCCGGTCATTCCGCTTATTGCTCCTGTGGCTCTAAGAATCAAGCCGTTATCGCTGTACAATATTAAAGATGAAGATGATGGCAATAAGTCTCTGAGGAGCGATAGAGACTCTCCAACGAAGCCTAAGATGCTCGACTCGCCATGCAGCACTGAGAGCAATGAGAACGTAACAGTGACACTAACACTAACTTCTGGTGCTGCTGAAGACATACTTGGCGTTTTAAAAGAGCTCGCCGGCATTTTACACATTCCACCTCCTACCTCATATCAAATAATTGAAAGAACGGCTACCCCTCCGTCTCATAAACTAGGACTTTATCGATCAAAAGGAAAAGATGGAAAGGAAGGTACACCCATTGACATTCAGAGCATACTTAACGGTGCCGCTAAATTCTGTCGTCACTGTGATGTGGTCATATTAGATTCAGTTGTCAGAGCCAAAGCCTCGGAGTTCCCACTGTTATCCGCTAACAAAGGCAAAGCCGGAGAAATATTATGCGACAGTGACTCGGAATTATACTTCTGTAGCACTCAATGTTATGAAAGATTCGCCTGGCGACCAACAAATATTATCTTAGACGGCAAATCAAAATCCATCAAGGAAGACAGTAAATCCGACGTCGAAGCTAACTTATCTAAGGATCGAGATGACTTCGACACGGCGTCAACAGAAAGCATGGAAACAGACGACTTAGACATCAAGCCAGATATAAAAGATGAAAAGATGGATCTGTCGTTCATCGATAGTTTAGACAACGACGAGTTGATGAAAGAAGTAGGCGACGACGTCAGCGCGCTTGACGAAGAGTTAAAGAATGTTGAGCGAGTAGATGAGAAACCCAGTCATCTGGGCGTTCGCTACAAATCATGGGCTGTCGGTTGTTTGACGCCGGCTAATAAATTCAAGAGGATAACCGATCGGGAGCTGCGAGAGTTAGTGTTCCGTACATGCGTTACGATACAACCGGTAGGTGGGGAAGATTCGCGTCGTTGTGAATTATGTGGTTTGCAAGGCGACGGAGTAGCCGATGGCGTTGCTAGACTACTTAACTGTGACGTCGACCGCTGGGTTCACCTTAATTGCGCACTCTGGTCTGAGAGCGTATACGAAACGGTCAGCGGAGCTCTGATGAACGTGGAGACAGCCTTGGCCAACGGCTGCAATGCTGCGTGTCAGGTGTGTCGACGTCTCGGAGCCACGGTCAAGTGCTTCAAAGTTCGTTGCGGCAGCGTCTACCATCTGGGATGTGCTGTCAAAGATAACTGCGTATTTTACAAGAATAAGACTGCGTTCTGTGCCTCACATGCTCCTAAGGTAATTATTTCTATGATATTTACTCATATCAAAAATTGCAATTGGAACAGGAATAATTTTTGAAAACATAATTTCAAGTAAATTTCGTACGATCATTGTGATTACAAATAATAATAAATATTAAACTATATTTAAAATTATAATATTAAATATAATTAATAAACTATATTTGTCTCTAAATCACTAAAATAGGTACTCAGGTTCTCATTGTTTGTTTAGGATCAACTTATATACCTTCTTTCATTAAAATGTAGCATTTGTTTCAACCCCAATCCTATTGGAATTTCTTAACAAAATTTAGGCTACTTCGAGATAATGTAGCTTTCCAATTATTAACAAAAATGTTAAATTTGTTCTTTAGTTTCCGCCTTCATCCGTCACAAATAAACAAATAGTTCCTCTTTGTAAAAGTATATCAGAAAATACACATTAAAATTTCAACCCGCAGAACGAAAAAGACAATGAGCTGACGACCTTATCAGTTCAACGTCGAGTGTACGTGTCTCGCGATGAACAACGCCAAGTGGCCTCGGTAATGCTACACTCTGACACCAACCACCTCATCCGAGTCGGAGGCCTCATCTTCCTCAGTCCAGGACATCTGCTGCCGCATCAGCTCCCGGCGTTCCATACGCCGAATTACATATATCCTGTAGGGTATAAGATTGTGAGTATTTTAGTAGTACAATTTGTTAACTGAAGAACAAAACGATAAGCCGCCGTCAGTTACTTAGGTTTCATAGAAAGTATTTAAAAAATTTGTTCATTTGCAAGTTTTATTTCTTGCTCAACTGAATAAGATTTACGCTTATAAATATAAAAAAAGAAACCTAAGTAAAGACATCATTTGATCATTTTATACAGGGTGTCCCAAAATTCAACGTCAAGCCGACACGGTACTAGGCTATGAATAATCTACCACAACTGCCGACTGCGAGTGTGCAGGCTTCACATATAACGTTGTAATAACTGTCGTGTAATTCCTAGGTTTCTTCACCGTCAGAGCAGTCGACTTCGTTAACACGAGATGTAAAATCCATTTTATTTTCTTTGAGTAAATGTTTAAAATTATTTTCATTGTAAACATTCCACATCTATGTTCACCACACAAATTAAAGAGCCAAGACTCGAACCTGGGACGTCCGATTTTCGAGGCAGGGCTACTACTAACTGCGCTATTCCGCCGTCGAAATATATTCAGAAACAAAGTTTTATTTAATTACATAATTAACGGTAATAATTTTGTTAATTATGATGAAAGGTATTGTTATATAGACTTCATATAATTATGATCACTAATAATTTAAAACAATAACAACTGACATCAAGACGTGTTTTTAAAATTATCAAATTATTTCATTGTTTGCTATACCCACGGCAGAACCAACACAAGTCGGGATTTATCTTCTATCTATTGATACATCTATATTTTACTAAACAATATAAAACCTAATTTCTTCTCCCCGCAGGTCCGTTTCTACTGGTCAATGACATCACCTCTCCAACGTGCGCGTTACATCTGTTGGGTGTCGGAGGTGGACGGACGGCCGCGCTTCCACGTGCGCGCCGCCGTCGACTCTCAGGAGTGGGCTGCGCCTACCCCGCGCGCTGCCTGGGCTCCGGTCAGTATATGACAAGTGTCTTGAGCGATTGGCTGAGTTATCACTACAGGCCTTCGTATTTAACCGCAAGTTGTCAGGTTTTAGTCGTTGTATCTCCCCATTAAAGCCCTTCCTCTTAATTCCACCATTGATAACGTTTTGAGTTTCTGTTACATGTTAGAAACAGCCAGTGAAATTACAGGAAAAAAAGCAATACCAACTGGAGCCGACGGTCGACATACACGTAGTTAAAATACGTTTGAAAGTCCTGGGGTTATATTTTTCTAGAAAAACAGACGCAGGCAAATCATTACTTTGGCAACATGAACAAAAATGAACTTTCGAAAGGCTTCGTTCGGTTTTCTGGTATATCCACCATGTACGGATGGAACTGCTGTTTGCGCCTGGTTGACCGATGGAGAAATTGTGAGGGTTCTACTTGTTAAAACAGAGCATTCGCAGCTCTAGGATATAGCCTAGGTAATGCAGGTATGCCAGTTCCCAACGATCACAGGTCTACGTCTCCACAAGAAATAAGTGCGAATAATGTAATTAAATTCGGTTGTCGTGGAAGTATACTCCCCAAAATAGCATAAACATTTATCTTAACCACTATCTTGTTCACTTTGAAATTATTCGAAAGATAAATTACTTACTGTTTCAGTCATACGCTATTGTCAAATCACAACCAATATTTCTTCATTTAAAACTCGTCTGCAAACAGTAGCACAGCGACCAAACGCAATGCCACAGTTAACGATCCATGTCGAAATGCAAAATCGGGTATCCAAGGGAACAAATCTAATATTCGTGGTGTAAGGCGGGGTCTCGGGATCCGGTAGGCAAGCAGAAAGTATTCGAGTAAAGAAGAATCGTAGTTAGTCCGTATAACAAGCGTAAGTCGTAAGAAAATAGGAAAACCACAAAACAACTCTAGCGCATGGAACAAAGCCAAACAAACGAGTATCAGAATGGCAGCCATTTGACGGCATGATTGAGTGAGTGACTCGTTAATCACGTACGTGGCGTTCGTTCTTTTTGCTCGTTATTGGGGGAAAAATCAGTATTACCGACGTTAAAACTAAATTCCACTCATAAAAATCACAGTGAAATTACATATTTTGAATTTATTTCATTTCCAGAAATTAAATCGTTCGCGTTTTATTATATTTATAATAAGGTTAATATAACTTATTTTTTGGCATGAATTTCCACCTATTTACTGTCTAGCCCACGATTACTCAGCCTCCTTTAATTATTTTATTGGAATATATTTCTGCTTTAAAACAATAGCGTGCATCGTTTATGTCTACTAAATAAATCATCGTGTTTCTAAATATGTTTTCTATCTTCAGGTAATAGACGCAGTAGCAGCTCTGCGAGAAGCAAGAACCGAGGAAGGGGTATTAAAATTGTGGTCCAATTATGTAACCGGAGAGGATCTCTTCGGTTTCACTGAACCTGCTATTGTCAGGGTCTTGGAGAGTTTACCTGGTTAGTGCATGACATTTATTTGAGTATTCCATTAAGTACGCGTGTATGGTGACAAACACATACAGGTACACGCACGATATCCTCCTGTTCCGCATTGATGGTTCAAAGCTAAGCCTTTGCAGTGCTATCGTGTTTTAAATTTGAGAAAATGGCAAGTACCATTTTCTTTATAAGTAGCTAACTAAAATCGGTTATCGACTCTGCTAAAATGTCATTTATGCTGCCATGTGTCTGTGCATACATTTGCATTGGTATCTGCAAAATATAACAAGACCCATTTAACAAAATAACATCCACCTTATCTTTTCCGCAGGCATAGAAACTCTAACCGACTATCGTTTCAAGTTCGGCCGGTCCGCTTTGCTAGAAGGCGGTCTAGCCGTCAACCCGTCCGGCTGCGCGCGATGCGAGGCCCGGGGCAGGACGTGGCGCCGGCCGGCGCGCTCGCTGGTGCCGGCCGGGTCCGCCGCGCCGCCGTCCGGCAGCGAACCGGCCTGTCCGTACAGCAAGCAGTTTGTGCATACGAAGAGCAGTCAGTATAAGAAGATGAAGCTGGAGTGGCGGAATAATGTTTATTTAGCGAGGTTAGTTTTGTTGGTGCTTTTATGGGGTATGTAAGGTATTGTAAAGGTTTTCATTCAATTCATATGAAGACCACGCGGGAAGAACAAGGAATGTCAGTATTTTTAAAGAATTAAACTATTAATGCCATCAAGGGTCAGTTAGTCAACACTTTTTATTCTTATATTTCATTGAACGCTAGAGCACGACTAGTCCATGACAGTTCGCATTTTTTATTTGAATAGGCTGGTTAAAAACAAGGAATATCCGAGCGTAGGCGACAAAAACACACAACGTCAGTCAGTGCAAGCGCGCAGGTTAGTCAAAAATCAAGCATTTATAACGTGTGTGTTGTTGTTGTAATGTTTATTTGCAATCCTAATTTGCAATTTTTTTAATAATCCTTTAATAATCCTATTTTGCAGGTCTTTCTGATTAACTTACGTTTTGTTAAAGGAAAATAAACATGAAAACGTCGGATAGTGATGAAGCTCAAGATAGCTAGTGCTGAATATGCAGACCTTCAAGTTTTGAAGACATTTTGCTCTGCTGAAGCCCAAATTTTATATGAAAATCTACGTCATGAATAATTTCTCATGAAAAATGAATACCTGATAATAATTCTATTCTTTAATTTAAAAATACCTTATTCATAATAAAATTATAATTAACAAAAAGTAGAATAGTCACGGACATTCCTTGTTCTCTGCAATTACAGAATAATAACAATTTACTGTTTTAGTAACTTTGCGAGCTTTTCTACCATTAATAGTTTCTGCTAATAATATACTGAGATAATTATTTTCCAGACGTTTATGAGAAATTATATAGAATTGCAAACTAAAAAAATTGATTTTCTCGAAAACTCTTCTAACTGACATTCCTTGTTCTTCCCGCGTAGTCTTCATATCGTATAAGTGTTGTCATCATTGTATACACAATATTTATTCTCTTTCGGATGACATACCATATTTTTGAAAAAATTTCTTTTCGTATAGCTTTTGTTGTTTATTTTTTTGGGAAACAAAATAAATTGAAATTGTAATATTGAAATAAATATACAACCTTTCATTCAATTTTAATCAAGCGTTAACCTAGTAAGCTCATAATTGGCTCACTCCAAATATTAGGTCTTTACCTATGAAATTGCCGTTTTTCACGAAATAAATGAAGCGTAATTTTTTTATATATTTTTTATTTCTATTAATCAAAATAATCACCAATGCAATCAATGCATCTTTGCCAACGCATTGGTAGCTTATTGATGCCTTTCTTGAAGAAATCAGCTGGACGGGAGGCAACAAATTCTTCAAAGGCATTTTGTACTGCCTCTCGGGTATTGAATTTTTGTCCCGCCAAGAAGTTATCCAAATTCTGAAAAAAGTAGAAGTCTGTAGGCGCAGGGTCTGGTGAGTACGGCGGATGACGGAGAACTTCCAACCCCAACTCTTGTAGCTTGGAGACCGTCTGCTGTGCAGTATGAGGTCGCGCGTTGTGCAGGAGCAGTGGAGCCGAACGTTTGACCAAAGCTGGTTGGAGACGTGCGAGCTTCTCCATCATTGTGTTCAGTTCTTCACAGTACACATCTGCAGTAATGCTTGTCCCGTTTGGCAAGAAGGTGTGATGAATTACACCCGCGTTAGACCACCAAACAGTGACCATCACTTTTCTAGGGGTAAGTTTTCGTTTAGGGCATTGTTTGGGTGCTGAACCAGTGTCCAACCAACTTGCTGAGCGCTTACGATTGTCAAACAGGATCCATTTCTCGTCACCAGTAACAATGCGGTTCAGAATTCCTTCATTTGTATGCCTGCTGAGCAGTGCAAGGCATGTCTCCACGCGTACTTCGCGCTGGCGGTCATTGAGTTCGTGGGGTACCTTGCCAATTTGACGCAAATGGACCAATATTGTTTTGATGCTAACGTCGAAAGCTGCTGCTAATTCAGCCGTGGATTGAGTTTCATCAGCTTCCACAATTGTCTTTAATTCGTCATTGTCGACCAAAGTTTTCGGACGACCACGGGGTTCATTTTTCAGGTCAAAATTTCCAGAACGGAAGCGGGTAAACCAATAACGGGTGGTGCGTTCTTTTGTAGTGTTCGCTCCGTAAGCGTCGTTGATATTGCCTGCCGCTTGTGCCGCTTTGCTGCCACGACGGTACTCATACTCCATAATTACTCGAATTTTTAACTTATCCATGATGACCAAAAATGTTCGAATGCGTTGAAAACAAAACACTAACTATTAAACAAATGATGATTTTAGAAAAAGAATTCCATGTTTGTCAAATAAAATTAATTTTAAATTAGTTATCAGTCAAAAAAAAAATATTTTCATTTGAAATGGCCAGTACGGCAAAACGACAGTTTCATAGGTAAAGACCTATTATTTATCTATTTAATAAAAACAAAACAGATCACAATCCTCATATTTTACAGCACACCTATAAATAAATAATATGATTTCGGATCAAATTGTAACCCTAAATGTCTACATTAACATGGAGACGAACAAGGACGTAATAAAAAATATATTCTGTAATTATTATCGTCTACCCCCCAGATCAAAGATCCAAGGCCTGGGATTATACGCAGCGAGAGACCTAGAGAAGAACACGATGGTCATCGAGTATATCGGAGAGATCATCCGCTCTGAACTGTCCGAGATCCGCGAGAAGCAGTATGAAGCTAAGGTATGTACTACGAGTTACAGAGTAGTTTATGTTTCGATGTAAATGTTACTACATTGACGTAACGCTATTTTTAAAATAGATCGCTCAATTTTCTATAAAGTTGTTTTTTGAGTTGCGCCCCCTTTTTTGATTGGCATAGGCTAAAGTAAATTAACTTAATTAGATGGATATCTGCAACCTACTTGTTTTTGTCCGAAAAGTTGTCTAAAAATGTGTCTCAATTTTCATAGCCACCTAGTAACTGCCTAAACCAATCAAGTTTTTGGTCTTTTATATCTCCCAAATATTTGAATGTCTTAACCTATTCAAGTTGTTTACATTTTCATTGTTTATATTGGCACTTTTATTGAAAATGACACTATTATTATTAGATATTCTCTATATCTTCAATTAAACTGTGTCATTATAAAACATGTCATCAATCGGAAGTGTTCTATTGGAGATCCGAAATTATGTAAATTTTGTTTTATTAGCATTACCAGTAAACAAGTTTTTCTGCAGCCACTTACCCGGTTCCACGACTTGGATAGAAAATAATAGCAATGTCATCTGCGAAAGTAAAAGTTTTGGCATTTTTATTTCCATGGAACATAGAATAGGTCATTTATGTATATACATAAAACAGATCTATGTTCCATGGATAGATAATTCATAATATACAATTGCACAGTCTTTATCTTCTTCCTACCACCTGTACGCCGATGACCTTCAAATTTATACCCATGCCTCGCCCAACAACATAATTCATGCAGTATATACTACTAGTCATGATTTGCTAAAGATTGCAGATTGGGGTAAACGTTTTAAAAGTTAATCCTTCTAAAACTCAGTTAATACTCATAGGTAGTTCAATTATACGCTCGCAGTTACTTCTTTTCCCTATACTGGATTACGTAGATATAAGCTATCTAGATAAACTTGAGCGCCTCCAAAATATTTGTATACAGTTTATATTTTCATTGCGAAAATATGACTTATGTCTCTGATTTCCGCGATAAGCTCGACTGGCTCCTGCTCGACTTCGCAGGAATACACACATTCTTTCTCTTCTCTATGAAACATTGCTCAACCCATCTATTCCAATGTGCCTAAAGGACTGCTTTAGGTATCGACATCATGATCACGACCGAACTTTACGTTCATCTAAAAACATGCTTCTGTCCACGCCACATCATAAATCTGAATGTTTCTACAGATCATGTACAGTGCGTGCTGCAGGCTAGTGGAGTTCCCTGCCTCCTCATCTACATACCGCTAGGACTGTCACTTCTTTTAAGTTTAATTTAAAAAAGTACTATCTATCAAATATTTATCCAACATAACCTTTTTTTTTTCATTTAAATATTAACTGTACTTATTTTTATACATAATGTTTATGTATGTCTACTTAATATGTATGTGTAATATTATAGTTTTTATTAATTATAGTGTACCGACTTATATATACATTCTCAACTCTTTAAAAACTCTGCCCAATTATGTTTCATTAGTTATAAAATATTTTTTTTGTCTCGTAGTGTATAGAGGGTTGCCTTATAGAAATCGCTTTAAGCGATAAGGCCGCCCACTTTGTCAGTTTCTTTAATTAATTGTTTTTATTGTATTTTCTTTTTGTTTAGTTAATGGCAATAAAGAGTTTTTATTATTGTCCACTGCCATAATTGAATTGACCATGCCACTCGTAGACAATGGTTTTTCCAGTGCAAGATTCCCCAAAAAAATGGTTTTGTGTCTATTTTCCTTGCTTGGTAAGGAACTTGATTACGGCACGGTAATTGATCGAGTTGTTTCGAGAGAGGTATCGGAATAGTTGATGAATGTATGGTAACACTAATTGATGTTTAATTAAGCTTGAGTCGATATTATTTGTCAAGACATTTTGTCGCATTATAGCAAATTCCATATGACTGTTTTGAAAGATTTGCTAGGGAATTCAGGCATATTTTTGTTTCAATCATTAAATTAAAAAATATCTTTCTCACCTTAACACAACTTAAGAGGTTATTAATTTGCATACCACTTACACATACACAGTTATCAGCAATGTTTTCATTTAATTTTGAACGTTGTCATAGCTGCTGATAAACTAACATGCGATTCGTTTCATGACAAGTGGCACCCGCTTAAATTTTGTTGTATATATTTATTGTGGGTTATTTAATGAAAACCCCGAATATTATGTAACTAATATCTGATCATCTTCAGAACCGCGGCATTTACATGTTCCGGCTGGACGAGCGGCGGGTAGTGGACGCCACCTTGTGCGGCGGCCTCGCACGCTACATCAACCACTCCTGCCAACCCAACTGTGTGGCTGAACTGGTGGAGGTGGATCGCAGTCTGCGCATCATCATCATGTCCAAGCGCCGCATCACCC
Source organism: Marasmarcha lunaedactyla (assembly GCA_923062675.1). Classification (NCBI taxonomy): domain Eukaryota; kingdom Metazoa; phylum Arthropoda; class Insecta; order Lepidoptera; family Pterophoridae; genus Marasmarcha; species Marasmarcha lunaedactyla. Next base: position 9,305,375 of record OV281344.1, read on the forward strand.
GAGGAGAGGAGGTCACTTGTTATATTCAAATATTTTTTGTAGGAACGAGCAAACTATTTACATCCGTTTCAGCACACTTCCATATAGTTATTTATTATTATTATTATTATTATTATAGAAATTTACACGCAATATTTTTATAAAACATTATTATTCTGGGTTAGTCTTTGACCCAATCTGTACAAGTGGTACAGAGGACGACGACCGAGTGGTGTAGTGGAAAGTAACCCTGCCCAATACGCCGAAGATCCTAGGTTCGAGTCCTGGCCGGGGCATTCATTTGTGTGATGAACACAGTCGTTTGTTCTCGGGTCATGGTTGTTTTTACTCATATATCGCTCACCTAATGCAAAACGAACACATCTGCTAAAGACGTCATTAGGAGAAATGAATTATTGAAAATTTTAGACTTCTATTAAAAATCGAATATTCCATATTGACGCAAACCATTGTTATAGTTATATGAATTAAGAATGTTTTTAGACATTACAGAATAAATAATCGATTAAATAGCCTATTTGGGCATATAATGTTAAATAATGTTCTTTTACAGAGTGTTTTTATGTGGTGAAAGGAAAAAAGATGAAATGCAAAACAAACACATTACAATATTTTATTGAAAATAAATAAAATGTTATTCAGAGTCATAAGAATGTGACTCAGGAATGGCATTAAAAAAGCTATGGTAAATTTTAGGTATCACATTAGTTGTACATAAGCTTTTTAAGTCACTAATTTTGGCTGCTGCAATTCCTGGAGGGCTAGTATATGCAGGTTGCAGGATTAACTCTTGTGGCCTACCACGTTTTCTCCTTCGTATGTCTACCAGTTTGAAATTCTGGTCACTGTAACTAGTTTTATAAAAAAACTGAAATGGGTGTTCTTTGGAAACTTTTAGCACCACAATTTCATGCCATAGGACCTTGTCACCGTCTTGGTTAACATTATAGTTTGACCCCATTGACTGAGCCAAAGCCATGTAATTATTAAAATTGGATGTTGCCATTTCATTAACTATAAATGGTTTTGAATCTTTTTTCGCCATACGAAGTACTGGTATCCATTGTTCTGGAATATAAATCGGGCCAGACTTCAACACTCTTTTCTTTTGCCTCTCTATGCATGAATGCATACTGTCTCCCTCATTTTGGGTATGTCCAGCAATCAAAAACTTATGTGTTATGGATGGCACATTCATATTTTGTACAGCTTGTAAATACATTGCTACCATACCCTTATTTTTCTGCTGTCCAACACAATTGTCAGAATAAAATATCAATGCATGCCCAGGAGTGCAACTTTTAATGAATTCATGAACACAAGAAGATATTTCATTAGAACCCCTGCGAGCTATTGATTCATTCCAGAAATAGCAGTGACCTATTTTGGCCCCCATTTCAAAGACTGTAAAATTAAAACAATTTAATTTTCGTTTATAGTAAAAAACTGATATTTCTCCACATGGGGCAGTCAATACAGCCTGAAGATCATAACAAGCTACTGTTATATTATTTTCAGCAGACTTGGCCCTTGAAACATCTTTTGCTTTTTCTTTGCGACTCAATTCTTTCTCCTCTTGATGTGTTTTATATTTCTCCCCATATTTCTCTTTATCTTCATCCTTCATGTTCTTAAAACTTGCACATTCAGCACATTGGTCTTTTTTTGGGGAAAAAAAAGATAAATTGTATTCCTCGTTAAATATTTTAGCATAGATACACTTCTTTCCTACGGCTTCCTCTTTAGCATTTTGTTGAGCCACATACATCCTGTACATTTCAGATATAGAAAGACTGCCATCTAAAAATTTTCGTGTAGTGTTAGCCCTCGTATAATGTGATTCAACACATGGGAATGAAGAAATATGTTCGCGCATTGTATTTTTTATTATCTCTGGTAATCCTTTTTGTTTCCCGTGCTTTCCTCTTTTTTCTTCTTCTAAAATACCTGTTGAGCTATCTAGTTTCTTAAGTGTTTTTCTTATAAATGTGTCTCCAATACATAATGAATTCATAAAAAATTGTTTGCATACTTTTATCATTATTCCATCTTGCCAGGTCAAATAGTAAGCATAATTATTGCTTCTTGTTTTATTTTCTGAAACTCTCCTATAGCGGGGACATACTTTTTTTGTATGTGATACAATAAAATTTCTTCGTTTTGAAGGGTCACCAAGTTCCCAGAACCTCTTGTTGATTTGGATTTGTGCTTCTGAACAAATTTTCTCTTTACACTTTAATTTACAAATATCTGAACAAGAGCCTTTAACACATTTGGCAGGTATAGTTTTCTTCACCGATCTGTGAATCTTCCCTTTATTCACCTTTTCTTTTAAAATATTTCTTTTCCACTTATGTATTTGTCTTTTACGTTTTCTCCCTTTCGCTGGTGAAGTACTAATTGTGATTGCTTCATTGTGATTTCTTTCTGGTGGAGAGCTGATTGGTATTGTTTCCATATCACTAAGATCACATTCATCTGAAGAAGTTTCTGGGACATAACAATGTCTTATTTGTGATGGAGGAATGTAATCACTATCGGAGTCACTTGGACTAAAGTCAACATCATCATTATAACCCTGAAATAAATTGAGAAAATAGTTCAACTGTCATTTGATTTAAAAAATATAGGTAAGTATATAAAGTCAAGTCAAATATTCAAAGTAAATTTCACCTCTAAAATGTTTAAAGATCCTTGAATCTGAAGCTCTTCTTGATCAATCACATTTAGTGTATTTGTTTCATTAGTTTCAGAATTATGGGTATTTGTAGATGCTATTATATCAGGGTTGTTGAGTATAGTATTAGACTAGAACACAAAAACAGAGGTTGGTTATTAAATAATCATATATCGTTTAAACTGAACCAAGCATTAAATAATTTTATACATACATCTAGATTACACTGAGCCTCAAAGAACCTGGCATGCTGGAAGTTGCGCTGGTCAACATTATGTAATTTTGTTAAGTTTTCGCAAGAACTTGTGCTATTAATCGCGTCCTGGAATTATATGCATACAAATAAGTGTAATAGCTGAAATATTAAGAAAACTTAAACAACTTACCGCTTGAACCCAGTGATACGTTGTAAACAAGTTACCTTATTCTCTAAAACCATATTTATTAATTTGCGTCCTCTATTCATTTTTCGTTATTTTATGTAGGTATTTAGCTACTTCTAACGATAAAACATTTTAAATGCGCCAAAACAATTTGCTTCTAATCCACCTTCTAATCAAAAGTAAACAACGACAAAAGCAAAGCGCGGTAAACACATCTTTCAAAGTCACTGAGCGAGCTGACAATTGATATTGATTTTATCGTTCAAAAACAACAGATCTCCAAATATGGCCGTTTTGTACTCAAAAATTTTGCACATACCAAAACTGCAAAACAACCACATTGGCTAATGTGTTTTTTTTGTATTATATTGTTATAAGAAATTAAATAATGTAAAAGAAAATTATCTAACATCTAGTATGAGAAAATAGTAATTGTGAGATATGTTTGTTTTGCACGTAAAAGAATGGGTCATAAGGCATCACTTCTAGTAGATATCCCGAAAATGAAAAATTTTGCACTTGTGGTTGTTTTGCATTAGGTGAGCGATATGTGTGTTATATACATAAAAAAACAAATTTGTTTAGTAAAAAACTAAAAACAATCCCTATTGCAAAAATGTTATTATACGGTAAGTGAATACATGAACGACAAATTTGTTGCTCAATTAAGTTTATATTCGTGTAATAATAATAACATCTTGGTTATGTGTTCTTTGATTTTATGTATTCCTTCTTTTTATAAGCCCCCTTATGTATGTTGCAGGGCCTACATTGGGCCTATAATGTTACATGTTTTATGTGTTTATATGTACGCTCCTCCACTGTAAAAATAGATTTAAAACTTTGTGACATTATGGAAGCAATAAATGATTGAGTATTGAGTTTATTCTGGGTTCCCCTCCAGTTCGCTGTATGGTCATCCATAACACACGCTTTGCTTACTTTGGGGCCATACAGTTGGTGTGTTTGTCTGAGGATTAAAAAAAAAGTTGTCCTTTAAATTTATTTTGCTTCACGTATTTAAAAACAAACAATAGTTTTAGTATATTTAGAAAGTATTTTAATCGCAATAAATTAACTAGATCTACCTACTTTTGTAGGTACTTTTGTGGACTTTTGTATGATTGCGCATGTCAACGCAGAAAGCAAAATGTGGTTATGAAAGATTACGTTTCATTGAAATAAAGCAAGAATATTGGGAATATGTCTGCATAGTTTACAGTATTTACGTATTATGTAATATATTTAATCTGTCCATTTCAGTTGGCATACGACTACAAGTTCGACATAGAAGACGACGCCCACAAGATTATGTGCATGTGCGGCGCTCCCAACTGCAAGAAATGGATGAACTAGACCAGAAAATCATTATTAATGGGATATTTGACTATTTTGCAAAAAGAACTAAATCTTGGTTATGATACTAGACGAACCAAAGTGATATGCAATTATCCAGGATGAAATATTATATAGCAATTGTGATCTATCATAAGACAATATCAGATATCGATAGTCTTGCGGTATTAATTTATTAATTATATAACCTGTAGATAATGTTAGAAAAACGAGACATTGTTATTATTGAATTATGACGTTTTAGACATTTTTAGATGTAGTTTTAAGGTGTAATTTGAATGCAATGCACTGTTGCTTATATGCAATATTAAATTTTTTTTATTGGTATCACAACTTTATAATTTATTATAATTGCGAGCAGATATGCAACGGATGTGTCAGGTGTAATTTATTGATTTTGTCTCTTACGTAGTTTTAAGTATCATCTAGTGGATATGAGTTAGTGTAAGTTACCAAATCTGTTTGCATTTCGTTGGCGATGCGCTTCTGTGTGTTCACTGAAGAGGCAAAAGCACATCACCTCAACCCTCCGCCATTGCAGACAATCTAGTGAATAATTTAACTTATATTATTATTATTAATGATTTAGTCTCAATATGAAATGTTTAGTTGATGTGCTTTTGCCATAATAATATATCACATCGTGCCTCCTCCAATTTGTATGTTTGTAAAGTAGATATAATAGATGAAACACCACAATGCCTATGGTGCCGTACTCGTTAGAAATAGCTTAAGAGAAAGTAATCATAAGTTTCCTTTCCGATTAGTATCAGAGTTAAAATATCAGAATAAATTTATACCTATCTGTGAAAACTTATTATGTTTGTTTTGTTTTAATTACTCGTAATTTTTTTGAGAGTCTTTTATACTGATAGGTGTACATAGGCGATTGTAAGTCTACTTCCATAAGGCGCGTTATAAAGGATTATTTATTAATGTGCCGTTAAATTAGTTTCAAATGTGATAAATACGTCGTATAGAATCATGGGCACCCAGTATTCAGCGATTGTATAATGATCTATATTAAAATCGTACGTGTAGATATCTCAACCAACGTATTAAAGTGATCTTTCGCAAGTTTTAATACTTATTTATATATTTAGCACAATACATTTTGTAATATTTAGTTTTCTACCATATTTCGAATCAGTGTAATGTTAAGTGTTTATGTGCAATATAAAAAGAGTAAAATATAGAAACTATTTACTTTTGATTGTGTGTTAGGCAACAGATATTTGTCATATGTATTTATAATTTTGACTACAGATTTATCTCACAGGTTTTGCATAAGTAAGGCATTCCTAACGAACTTGAATTATGAAATGGACTCAATAATGTTATTTTGTGGGAATTTGACAGTTTCTTTGGACTAGTTGTTATATTAGTAATATTGAATTGTATACTATAGTATTTTTATTTTTCCTACCAATAAAATTTTAATTAGTTTATATGGAGATTTATTTACAGAATGTGTACCAGAGAGAACCATCAACTTATCTGTGAACTGACAAGAATCGCTAGCATCATTCAATTGTAACCATTTTATTAAAAAAGGACAAAACTTGTGAATTATAAAAAGGCAAGCAAAGGGGAAACCCACCTTCTCATACATGCCTGGGCCCAGGGCTTTTGTTGAGTTAACATTATTACAATTAAAGCTACAGATAGATATAATATCAATGATATAATGAAGAAGGTTTCAGAACATCTTGCAATCTAAAAACAGAGTTATAAGTACTTAAAATATGGTAAGAACAATAAACAGTAGAAGTTGTACTAAGGCTACATATATTTTTGAGAATTATAACTAATACACTTAGTTCATTAACATATATTTGTTAGTTTAAATAAGGAAAATAAATAATTCTCAAAAAATATAAGCTAGGTACACATTCTGTTAATTGATATTGCATAGATATGGAGACCCAATTGAAACACTTATTTCACTTCTTTATAAAGAACACTCGTGACGCACGAAAAGAAATGAAACAAACGACCGCTGGAGATTTGACATACGCTCCATCTCGATTTAAAATCCAACATTTTCTTGAAATGTTTTTTTTATTGATAACTTCATAAAATGTGTAAAAATGTTTCAGTATTCGTGTGAAATAATCAAAAAAGTATTAAGCATATATTTTTTTGATGAATTCTTGATATTTCAAAAACAATAATCGTAAAAATGTGAAGATGCCGTAATTAAAGAACATTCATTTCAATTTATTTTGTTTCACAGATCTAATATTTTTGTAGCTTTTTTTATGCAAATACAGAATAATTTTATGCATTTTTTAACGTACATTTTGTTTTGTTAACCGCGAAGCCCACAACTTTCTTCCTCCTTTCAAGAGGGCAGTCAAGTTTCAAAACACTGCCATTTCACAGATAGCTTGGTAGGTATGCGTACTTTTTCAAACCATTGAAGAGTCAATTTCGGACTCGTAAGGAGTCGAATTACAAGACACAAAAAAAAGTTATACAACATTTAAAAAAAATAAACGAAAAAAGATTTTGAAAAGTGAAAGAACATAAAATTACTAGGATTTTTACCACAGTAACATACAGTTGGATGCAAAAAGGCCAACATCTTAGTATGATGTCTGCAGGTTAGGCAGACTACTGATTGTCAGTTGTGGCCTGAAGTGATTCACGCAGAGACACGTGCGACAATACCAGTCAATGACATTATAAAATGTTACATGTTAAACCACAATGTCCACAATATAATATATAATAAAATCTACTTATATGTAGATTTTTTGACTGTGTGTGACTGATGTGACTTTATAAAATAAACTTTTAAAACATTGTAATGCATATCGTATATTAAAATGGCTTACAATAGAAATAATAATATAATAATACATAAAAATACTACTGGATGTAAAATCCACTGCAATTAGACATCAACCAACGCAACCGTGCGTCATCCGATTTCTTGTTGTTCGCTTTGACGTTTATATTAAAATGCGATTTGGTTTTTATTGTTAGCCTAGATGTGCGCCTTGATTGAAAGGTTCTACGCGTAGATGAGCTACGTGCAGGAACTGAGTGTTGAATCATGGCCGTAGCTGTATTTACTCGACTTTTGGAAATTTATGGACCTATTCTTTGACTTTTTTCTAAAAAGTTCGATTAAAATGTTAAAGTATATTCAGGAGCAATATTATGAATGAGCTGTCTTCGAGATCCAGAAGTTATATCGATCGTCAGGATTGCATCGGTCTTTAAAATTACTATAATAATTACCAGACAAACAAATCAACTTTATTAAAATTAATTCGCTTACATTACCTACTTATTTGTCTCATTACGACTTGCGTTGAATTCAATTGTTATCTAAATGTAATTGTTAATTAATATTCAAAATAAAAGATTAGGCGCCGACAAAGAACAAAAGATTGTAACTTTTGCCCTATTTGTCGGCATTAAAACGTGGAGCATGACACTTTTTTCAAAAAATTTTGTGACATAATATATTGAATAAATAAAAACTTAGTTGTCATTTCGCTTGCGATCAGGAAACATCTCAACGTCACTTTGTCACAATAATTCTGTAAGAATTGTGTGTAACAGGCTTAGCTTGTTTGGCAGCCTCCATTGCTGTCATTGAAAAAAATTAGTTGACATGATTTGTCAATAAAAGTAACTATACTGTGAACTGTTTTCTGGTCAGCTTGGCGTTTGTGGTGCAAACACGGTTTAAATTATTTATTTTTGGATAAAAATAATTATTGGAGTCATTGGGATTATTATAGTTATTTCACAATCCAGTTGTGTTTTTATAATATAATTTAGCTGTAGTTTGTATTTGTACATTTCTTATTTATTTTCGGATGTATAATGGATTATGACGTCATTCCCCCAAAACCTCCGGATCCTGGCGTTCCGCGCGGTTCGTCACCTCACATTAGGGACGTCTCACAGGATTTGTTCAGCCATTCTTCCCTCTCTCAGTCCAGGAAGCGGCCGAATGCTCTTGCAAGTGATCTTTCAGATGTTACTCCATTCCCCAAGAAAGCAGTTTTAGATACTCCCAGTTTGTCTCAATCTGTGTACTTCCACCCCAGTCTTACTGAAAGTAAGATTTATTCTGTCAACGATTCAGGGCCGTTTATTGTACATGTCTCCAAGGCTGAGGCTAACCCTACTGCCGGAACTACTCTGAACCCCCTAACTTTCGGTAAATTTTTATTTAACAACAAAATTAATGGCATTAAATTAGACGGAGTAAAGAGTGTTGGTAGAAACCGGGTGTCGGTTGAGTTCACCTCCGCCGGGGAAGCTAATGATTTTATTAAGAATCAAAGTGTTGCGTCGAACAATTTCATCGCCATTATTCCAACGTACAATGTCACCCGTATGGGTCTTGTGCGTGGCGTGCCCTCCTCATGGTCCATGGAAGAATTTTTGTTGGCAACTTCTCCCTCCCACGGTTGCGGTGTAGTGCTTAAAGCTAGGCGACTCAATCGTAAACCTGTAAGCTCATCCGGTACAGTTTGGTTACCTACAGGTTCAGTTGTAATCTCATTTTCTGGCCAAAAACTTCCAAAGAACTTACTTTTTTTAATTCTTCAATTCAAGTAGAACCGTACATCTTACCTAAAATCCAGTGCCTAAACTGCTGCAGGTTTGGGCACATAAAATCACAGTGTCGTTCTAAGCCACGCTGTTTCCGGTGCTGTCAGCCTCACTCCGGTGATAGCTGTGTAGTGCCTCTCGATCAAGTTTCATGTTTACTTTGTTCAGGTTCTCATTTGGCCACAGATAAATGCTGTCCGGAACATTCTAGGCAAAAAACCATAAAAATGGCCATGTCCCAAGACAATATTTCATTTAAAGAGGCCTAAATCGTAAATCGTACGCGGATGTCTCAAAATCTTCTGTACCATTCAGCTTACCCCCATCAACTTCTGCTTCGCCTAATCCATCAGCGATTTCATACAGAAAAACTGTTTTCACTTCAGCTAAACCCAAAGCTCCTCGTGCCCCGGGCTTCGATAAAGCCGCACACGAGGCTCTCATTAGGGACTATAATATGCCCCCCTCTAAATCTGGTTGTGCTCTCTCTTACCCTCTACCTTCTCAGCCTAATGACAACATCTTGGATCTTTTGATCACCCTCCTTGTAAATATGCTCTCCAAATATGAAGATCTTAACTTACCGTCCTACGTAGCAGATAAACTCTCCCCTCTCTCTAACCTTTTTTTAAAAAATGATCAAACTTCTATAGTGGAATTGTAGGAGTATCCGTCACAAAACTCACGAACTTTCTTACCTAGCTCACCATCATGACATTTCGTCTATTGCTATCTCTGAGACTTGGCTAGTCCCGGATAGCCGTTTCCGTCTTTCAGGCTATGCCTGTCTTAGGGATGATAGGTCGGATGGTCATGGCGGTGCGGCGATCTTAGTAAGAAGTGCTCTGCCTTATTCTCGTATCGATATACCTCCTCACTCTTTCGAATTAAATGTTGTTGCTGCAAAAATTTTAAACTTTGTTCTACTATCTGTATATATTTCCGACCCTTCGGTAGCTCTTATTAATGAGTTTCAATCTCTACTATCGTCACTTTCTCACGCGCCTGTCATTATTCTCGGTGACTTCAATTGCCATCATCATCTCTGGGGTTTCCACTGCTCCCAATCAAACGATGCCCCTGGTCTTCAGTTGGCAGATTTGATTGACGATCAAAATTTTTGTGTGCTCAATGACGGCCGGCCCACTAGGTCCGTTGGTCCGCACCAAAATCCGAGCGCAGTGGATCTTTCCATGTGCTCATCTTCCCTGGGTGCGTCCCTATCCTGGAACATGCTTAACTCACAGCATGGGAGTGATCACTTTCCTGTTGTAATATCCTTACCATTCTCTACTTTTGTTCCTACCTCCCTTCCTCCTCTTCTGAAATATAAGATCTCCAAGGCAGATTGGCCCAAGTATGCGGCGGATACCAACATGTTATGTTCTTCCATACCTTCCGCTAATCAAGATAACATCATGGAGTGTTATGTCAATCTTATGTCTTGTGTTCTCACAGCAGCTAATAACCATATTCCGCAGAAGCGTTCGGACCCGAAAGGCAGAGCTTCCCCTCCTTGGTGGGATTCTGAATGTACAGATATGATCCGAGTAAGACGTTCGGCTGAAAAATCCTACATCGCGAGCATGACCCTTCATAACTTTTTAGAATATAAGAGGGTGACAGCACTAGCGAGGAAGTTATTTAAAAAGAAAAAGAAGGTAGCTTGGCGTAGTTTTTGCGAGAGTTTATCTCCTCGCTCACCTTCGTCCAAGGGGGCTCTGAAACGTTTCCGTGGTTCTGTGTCTTATTCTCCATCTCCAAACTCTAATATGCCGTCCTTTTGGCTTGATCAGTTTTTTGATAAAATTGCCCCGCCTTTTGTGCCTTACTCCGATCTTCTTCCTGTCCCATTTTCATCGTTAGTGCCTTCAAACTGCACCTTTGACAGTTCCTTTTCTATGCAAGAACTGAATCTTGTCCTTAGTGGTCTTCATGATTCACCCTGATGAGTCCCCCGGCCTGGATGCTATCCCGTACTCCCTTATAGCTAGAGCAGGGACAGTCTTTAAAGAGTCGCTCCTTAGTACTATTAATATAATTTTTCTTACCGGTCAGATCCCAGATCCTTGGAAAGTATACTTAGTTATCCCATTATTAAAAAGCGGTAAAGACCCTTTAGATGCAGACTCGTACCGTACTTGTCTGTTGAAAATTACAGAACACCTTGTCAAAAATAGGCTGGAATGGTACGTAGAATACCATAATATTCTTAGCAACACGAAATTCGGCTTTCGTAAGGGTTTAAGCACGATGGACAGCTTGAGCATTTTCACGGCCGATTTAAGGTTAGCCCTATCTAGCAATGAATCGGTCGTGGGGGTGTTCTTGGATGTTTCTTCTGCTTACGACCATGTCCAGCTTCCATTGCTTAGGCTTAAGATGCTTTCTTTAGGTATTCCTACAAGGCTTACAACTTTTATTTTCAATCTATTAGTAGAACGCTCAATTCAAATCAGGCACTCTCACGCCAACTTCCACCCCCGAAAAGTTTGGCGAGGTCTCCCACAGGGGTCCGTCTTAAGTCCCCTGTTATATAACATCTATACGTATGATTTGGATAGATCTGTGTCTTCCTTCTGCGACGTCTTACAATATGCGGACGACATTACTTTATATTTGCGCGTTATGAAAATAGAGGAGGCCCCCTCTCGTTTGAATAATGCCCTAAATTATTTAGGCATCTGGCTAGGTAATCACGGTTTGTCCCTATCTACATCTAAGAGTAAGGCTGTAATTTTTACTAGGAAAAGGGTTTATCCTCCCATTTCAATTGTTTTCCAAAGTCAACCAATTCCGTTTTCCAATGAGGTAAGGTTTCTTGGTGTAGTTTTTGATTCAAAACTTTCCGGGACACCACACCTTAACTATGTTCCCAAAAAATGCGAGGCCAACATCAACGCCATTCGGGCTCTGTCTGGCGTATGGTGGGGTTCTCACCCCTATACCCAGAAGCTAATATACAACGCATTGATACGGAGTCTAATAGACTACGGCTCTTTCTTATTGGAACCCTGCCATAAACCAGGTTTAGACGCTATTACTAAAATTTAAAGTAAATCACTTCGCATAGTTTTAGGTGCAATGAAGTCTTCCCCAATTAATGCCATGCAGGTTGAATGTGCAGATTCTCCCCTGCATCTTCGACGTCAATACCTCTCGGATCGCTTTCTAGCAAAGTCGTTACAACTTTCATCTCATCCCCTTCATCTTAAACTCATTTTACTAAAACGGTCCATCGAAAACTCTAGGTATTGGTTTAATAAAATTCCGCCCTGTCTCATAAAAATTTTAATGCTAATTTAATTTTTGTGCTAATCTGGACATCTCCCGTACTCCAGTTTTTAAAAGCGCCCGTCCTTTTCTTTTTGCTTTCCCTTATAATTCGCTGATTTTTACCCCGACTATAGACACAAGTTTTGGCATTGCCAAGAACGATCCAAACGCCAATTCCGCATTCTTGTGTGTTGTAGACAGAAAATATAGGGACTGGCTTCAGGTCTATACGGACGCCTCTAAACTCTCCTCTACGGGAGACGTAGGGTCAGCCGTGTGGATTCCACGATTCTCGGTTCTGTTGTCCTTCAAGTCTCCTCCTCAATCTACGGTCTTCACAGGTGAGGCTATTGCGCTTTTAGAAGCAGTTAAGTATATAGCTGAAAACAACTTAAATAATTCCATTGTATTTACAGACTGTCTAAGCTGTCTTCAAGCTTTGGAAGGCAACCCGTTTAAATTAGGCTCAAAATTCCCTATAACAATCAAAATTAGACATGTCTTATTCTATTGCAGTTCCAGGGCTATAAATATTGTGTTAGCCTGGATTCCTAGTCTCTCTGGTATCACAGGTAACGTTACAGCTGATGGCTTTGCATAAGATTCCATCCAAATCGGTTCCGCAGATTACTACATGTGCTTCGCTCAGGATTTGTGTCTCCTAGCTAAATCCCACCTACAGGCCGTGTGGACTTCCGAATGGGAGGCGTCACGGAAAGTTAAAGGTAAGCACTACGGTGACATCCAACCTTTCATTCCCAATAGACCTTGGTTTTTTAAATTTAGAAAGGTAGATAAAAGGACAACATCAGTTATCTCTAGACTTCGCTTAGGCCACTGCTGTTCACCAATTTTTCTTAACAGGATTGGAATTCGCTCTTCCCCGTTCTGTGACTGTGGTCAGGATTTAGGAACAGTGGACCATATATTTTTAATTGCCCGCTCGTTCCGGTATCTCGGTAAGAAAGTTTAGTTTAGTTTGTGCATGTATTATACCATATAAGTATTTAATCATTCTTATTAGTTTAAGTTATTGTACGTGTGTTTTATTTTGTTTTAGCCTATAATATATCCCAATGCAAACCGGAATTTATTTTTTGGCAATTTTTATTTTATTTTTTGTACTTTGTCCCACCAATACGCGACACTGGCAGAAGTAGCCCGCCACACCAATCGCGGCTGATTGTCATTTTTCAATTAACTAACTGACTAACTAACTGTTTTCTGGTTTTATGCCTACGGTTTGATTATTTTATCATAGATCCTACTTGTGAGCCTAGTAGTTCCAGTCAGACTGAATTAAGTTTTGAGCAATCAGAGCGTGGAGTACTTCTGTTATTGTGTGGTGGCTACAGTACAACAAAAAACGAGAAAACAAAAATGGTACAATACGCGCAAAATAACTTGACCGGTGTGTAGTTTGCTTCTCCGGGTGTATGCGCACGTACAAGAAATTACAGAATAGTTTCGTGCAACTTTTTTTTTGGAATGATTTCGGTTTTTTCGGGTCCGCCAATGCGATGCCGGTTGATGCTTTGGCGTGATTCATCCGAACAATAACAAAATCTTTAAAATATAACTACAACGAAACTTGACAATGAAATCAACAACTAAACAATGCAATAACAATTTTCCAACCGTAAGTACGAGCAAGAGAGATAGCGACAAGAACAAAAGAGAAGCACTGATGAGTGACTGAATCAATCACTCATTCACTCAGTGCTGTCACATCTAATATTTCCCATGTCTGTAGTCTGGATAGATTTTAAAAAACCTTTAGCTTTGTTTTGACTCAATTTTCAATGAAATAAAATTATCAAATTTCGTAGTGTTTTATTACAAAATAAGGATTTCCAAAATGTTCCAAAACCACAAACGAAAAAAAGTAAAGAATTCACAGTTAAAAATATTTTTTAGCTAAATATTACGGGTAATTCTTACCCAACATTTCGGGTAATCCGATAAAGTAGCAACATTCTGGTAAATTCATGCCCTTCCCCCGCTCTTCATACCGCCAATGAGATCTTAAATATGACTACTGCGACGGTTCCCACGCAACCTTCACACCGGTCAAGTTATTTTGCGCGCATTGTACAACTGTTTGGTGTTGTGTGAACTGGCAACATGCTCGCTGCGACCGCCGCCCGGTACGGACGTTCTAAGACCACTCCGATTGATCGGTCCCTTCCCGATACTCGGTGGCGCTCAGTTTACTGACGTCACAGACTAGCGTGTTGGCTCCGTTATACGGTTTTTCTGGGTTTTTTACTCCCTCCGAGCGCTCTGAAAGTGACTTTTTTCTTTGTGACTAAGTTCCTTAGTTTTCAAAGTGCTGTGTTGTGTTTGTGCTGAGTGCTGTGTGTGCCCAGCGTAAAGTATTCTGCTTTTAGTACAGAGGATACCTTACGGTGACAACCAACTTGTACTAATCCAGTCCTTTATTTTATATTGTTTATTTCTACTATTTATTTATTTACTCTTCTATTTTTATATTTAACTTTATAATATTTGTGTCTTTTCGTGTACAATTCGTGCTCTTATGTCGGTAAAGGTCGGCCCTAACGCGGTCGACTCTACCTACGTACCCTTTCTAGGATTCCAGGTAGCGGACTTCGGCGAACTACGGTTAGTGTTTAAGTTATTTTCAGGCCGCGGTAGCTATGGCTAGTTCGCTCGCAGTGTCCAGACATTTGGGCAAAATTCGAAAGTGGGTTCAAACCCACTACCAAAACTCCGACAAAAAAGGAAAGACGGGCGCGTCAACCCGCATCCATCAACCCCTCACGCGATTGTTCTAGCTCGCGTTCATCCGAGGCTTCGTCTACTCGTGGATGAACTGCGATACCCTGGCTCCCGCCCAAGCAATCGAATCCAACGACAGATTCACCGTCGTCGCAAAACGACAAAAAAGGCCTCAAAAAAAAGCCCTCGGACTCATCCGGCGATGAGTCCAAAACTCCAAAAAAGCGGGCACTGCAGTCCATGCCCGCGTCAAATTCAAATGGTATCTCTCCTACCTCCGAGGCCAAGCCAACCAGTCGGCATCCGCCTCCTATTTTCATCCGCGAGAAAGCGGCGTGGACATCTGTGTCCACACATATGTCAAATTTAAAAATCGCGTATACACACGCGAAAAATACCGCTATCGGCATCCGCGTAGCGACCGTCACACCCGCCGATCACCGCGCCCTCACCAAGTACTTGAATGAGAAATTCATTGAGTACCACACTTACGCGCTTGAGGAGGAGCGCGTTTTATGCGTCGTCCTTAGAGGCGTATCGAAGGAGATTGAGTCAGAGCTCCTTCTCCAGGATCTTCAAGACCAGGGATTCCCGGTCATTTCCATCCACCGTACGTATGGCAAAGATCGTATGCCGTACAACCTAGTGTTGGTAACACTAGATCACACCCCCGAGGGCAAGGGGATTTTCAACCTTAAAACTATAGCACGACTTTCGGGGATCACCGTTGAGATCCCTTTCAAACGTGGTATGCCCAGCCAATGCCATAGATGCTGTAAGAGATAGAAAATTAAAACTCCGAAATATTGTCTACCGCAAAACGAATCACTGTCCCCGCGATCGCGTCACCGAAGCTACTCGATCTTTCTTACTACCCGCTTCCCAGTTAATAAAAGTGCGCGGTTGACAGCTACCCGTGTCTGCTGATTTATTCAATAATCCAAAAAAGGTATGTACTTCTACATAGATTTCAAGTTATAACCAGTAGGTACATTAAAATATTAAGAACAATCTGAATTGAGAATCACCTACCTGGGCATAAGGTTGTGTGTGTGCGTCGTCAACAATATTCCCCCCTTAGTGCTAACAGCACTATCATCCCTTGGGTTTAGTAGAGCGACGCGTGTTACAGGACGACGCAATATCCCGGTGCGTGTGCGCACATTGACTACGCGGACGCGGTTGTCGTTGCCTGCGTGAACCCCAGTCACTACTCCGTGGCGCCAATGGTTACGTTCTAAGTTAGGTTCTATTATTATTACTTAATCACCGACCTGTAGCGATCTCGTTTCTTTAGTCCATTTTTGACGTGGTATTAGGGTCGGCAAATATTCCTTAGTCCAGCGAACCCAAAACGCATCAGCTAAACGTTGTGCGACGCGCCACCTCTTTCTGAGACAGAGGTCGTTATCATCATATTTTCCGAATGGCACGTGGTTAGACGAAGATCCGATTAAAAAATTATTAGGCGTTGGAGCCTCTGGATAATTCGGGTCCGTAGACACGTGAGTAATAGGGCGGCTTTTAACTATCGCTTCAACTTCCGCCAATAAAGTTGCTAACGTATCAGGGTGAGGAGCACGTTCTTTCAAAATTACCTTTAATGAAGACTTAACAGTTAAAATCATTCGCTCCCACGAACCACCCATTTCCGGGGCTCCAGGTGGAATGAATTTCCATTTTATACCGCGAATGGCTCCCTCTTCCGTTAATAAATCGATGTTGATTTCAGCCAAGCTGCGTTTAAGTTCGCTATCTGCACCTCGCAAATTTGTGCCGTTATCAGAATAGATAACAGTTGGGAACCCGCGACGCGCTCCCATTCGACGCAACGCCATGATGGTAGAGTCAGCACTGAGATCTTCAGTAAGTTCGATGTGTATGGCACGAATTGTAAGACATGTAAATAGCATACCATATTGCTTTTGCCTTCTACGCCCGACTGTGACCTCTAGTGGCCCAAACAAATCTACGCCGGTAAAACTAAAAGGACGTCGCGAATCACTTACCGGTAGTCATGCAGCTATAGGTATCCCAAGTGACCCTGTCCCTCAAACGAAGGCACATATTGATGGGGCCAAACTAATGGAAGCCCTTTAGGCAACCGACAGCCCCGACCTAAACACCATTCCCGATTCATTGTCATCCATTTAGGAGGCCAATGCAGCGATCGGTGCTTTCACCAACTACCTTCGAACTGCTATCAGTGCATCTTCCAGGTGCGTTCCGGTGGCGAATGATCGCCGCTGGATACTGCCTGAGGATGTGAGGGAGTTGTTGAGAGCAAAGAAAGGATAGCTGCGCTATCCGGGCGTACGATTACGCTCCGACCGAGACAAACCGCATCCGTATGTGGGCCCTACAGCGAGATGTTAAATCTCGCATACGTGAACTGCGGTCTAACTACTGGGACGTGCTTCTTGAAGAGATTTCGCCTTCGCATTTGGCTTACTGGAGCTTGGCGAAGTCTCTTAAGATGGACTCTGCCGCCTCATCGATGTCTCCGCTCCTTAGGCCCCCGCCTTTGACTTCCGGCGTCGATGACTCCGAAAAAGTTGAAACCCTAGCCGATAGCTTAGCCCAACAATGTACACCGAGTATAGAAAGCACCAACGCCCTCCACATAGAAACTGTGAAATCATTTTGAACAAGCTCCGAGTGAACAGTTCGGCTTTAGGTCCCGTCACTCCTGCGTCTAATAGGTGCACCGTATCACGGAGCACATCTTGGAGCAAAGGAACGTAGGTCGAAAACCGATAGACCCGGAAGCGCTTTTCTTTGACGTGGCTAAAGCCTTCGACAAGGTCTGGCACAACGGCTTATTATATAAGCTCTTTGAATAGGCGTGCCAGACAGCCTCGTGCACATCATACGAGACTTTCTCAGCTGTCGAACCTTTCGCTACAGATTGGAAGGTGCACTCTCCAATCCCCATCCTGTATTAGCCGGTGTCTCACAAGGCTCGGTGCTTTCTCCAACTTTGTTTTCACTATACACTAGTGACATACCAAGGACGGAGAAAGTACACCTAGCGCTCTTTGCAGACGACACCGCGCTATAGACATCTGATAGGAATAACTGGAATACTTCAATCCGCAGCCAACGCATTAGGCGCTTGATTTAGGAAATGGAGAATAGAAGTCAACCCAGAAAAAAGTGCAGCAGTGTACTTTTCTCTCTCAACCTGCTCTAGGACAACCTCTAGGAAACCCTCCAAAAGATTAGGTCAGATCACCCTGTTTGGTACTCCGATCCCATGGGCTAAAAAAGTCAAATATTTCGGAGTCACTTTAGATAGTGGACTAACATTCGCGGATCACATTGAACGCGTCCGGGACCGAGCCGCCCTCGTCATGGGTAGGCTGCACCCTCTTATTTGCAAGAATAGTATAATGTCACTAAGAAATAAGCTTACACTTTACAAAAGTTGCATCCGCCCCATCATGACATATGCCAGTGTGGCTTTCGCTCACGCCAGCAAGTCGAACCTCAATCACTTGCAGGTTATTCAAAATAGGTTCTTACGCAAATGCGTCGGGCCCTGCCCTATGTACGCAACTGAGATCTGCACAAGGATCTCGAGCATCCCACCATTGCACGCCACTTCGATAATGCTCCCCACCATCCCAACCCGCTGGTGAATAAGTCATCTGAATACACAGCCAACCCAGACGCGGCGGTTCGTTATAGGCGTCCGCGTAACGTCTTAACAGGTCCCGACGATGATATTACAACAAGGAACGCCGGTGTTCCTGTTAGAAATAGGGCAACACGGCATTCGAATCGTCTAACCCACCGGTGCGCCAGGCTAACGCGTCGTACGCATTCCTACCGAGTTTCTTGCTGGTTCTTCGGCAGTAGATGATCCTTCCGAACCAATGGTAGTTTCAATGTATGACGAACTAAGCCAAAGTCCGTACCTTCTCGGGTGCCCTTAGGCATATCGCATGTAGGAGTAGTTTAAGTTCCAGCTAAGCGCCGTCAGCGCTAAGCTACAAAGTCCGGTGAAATTTAAAAGGCCCATAGAGCCATAAATAAACTGACCATTTCGAAGAAAAAAAAAATGTGAACTGGCAAACTCGAAAATGTCGTGGACGTATAGTCACAAAAAACAATCAAGTTATGCGCGATGATCCTCATGCCTGCCAACCAAATGGTTCTGCATATATAATAAAGAAACAACTGAACCAATGTCAAAGATTTGCTGCAACGAAACCAGACCCAATACCAACGATATTTAATAATGAAATGTCTTCGCTGACAGATTTTGGGTTTAACCATGTGGCAACAATATCCAAGTTTACATCAATTAAGCATAGTTATTACAATGCCAGAAACATAGCACCAGGGTTACAAAAAACTACTTTTAAGGCTGCTTCAACGGTTGAAATCCCAGATGTCTATAAAGATAAAATATTGCTGGTAGACTACAGAGACGCAAGGATTAGGATTATAGTCTTCGGAATTAAAGATGCAAAGCACTTACTAGCAACGTTTGACCTTATTTCCGCAGATGGTACTTTCAAAATATGTCGGAAGCCCTTCAACCAATTGTACACCATCCATGGTGATTTGGGCACCTCCGAAGCAACATCAAATGTTGTACCGCTGGTATACGTCTTATTAATAAATAAAAAGCAAGAAAGTTACGAAATGTTATTTCAATTAATAGTGTCACAAGTGCCGGATTGGACTCCAAAAAAGCTTCAAACCGATTACGAAGCAGCAGCTATGAACAAAATGCTTAAAATAATGCCAAAATGTCAAATTATTGGTTTTTATTTTCATTTTAAAAGTGCACTGAGAAAAAAGTTAAAGAGTTAAAATTGAATAAAAATCCCGCGCATAAAACTGACGTTGCCATATGTAGCGATTTATCATTGCCTCCACAGCATTTAATCAGTGATGGTTATTTATATATAATGGAAGATTGGACCAATGTTAATTTTTTATAACTACTTTGTAAAATTTTCGATCGAATCTAGCTTTTTCGGAAAATGGTGATTTTATGGTGAAAGATTCGAAACAACAAACTATTTAGAAGGGTGGCATTCAAAGTTTAATAAAGAAATATCCAAACCTAAACCAACACTTTAAAATTTTTTGATGTCCTACTAAAAATACAAATGAATTTACTATCAAAATATTTAGTTGAAATGGTTTTGATAGTAAAACAATAAGGGGTATTCCAGTAATAATAACATAATAGATTTTAAGACACGTGTCGCTAATTTAATTAAGCAGCATCAAAATAGTGAAATTTCATTAAAACACTGCTTGGAAAAAAATTGCAACTTAACGAGATATTAATAATAATAAATAAATCCCAAGACAAACACACCAACTGTATGGCCCCAAAGCACATGAGTAGATAAACGGAACAGAGAACAACGACCATGAGATTGTCAACTGGCTGTGCCTTTTGACAATCTCTTTTGACATGGCTCGTTCCGTTTATCTACTCATGTGCCCAAAGTAAGCAGAGGTTGTGTTATGGATGACCATATAGCGAACTACAGGGCTACCCAGAATAAACATACATATATAGATACAAACAACCATGACCCGAGAACAAACATCAGTGTTCATCACACAAATGAATGCCCTGGCCAGGACTCTAACCTGGGACCTTTGGCGTATGAGGCAAGGCGACTACATCACTCGGTCGTCATTAAAATATAGTAATTTCGAAAAATTGTACATTGCAGGCTTTCGACATAGACTAATAATTATTATTTCCGTTTTTAAATATTATTACATACTATCTAAAGTTGATTTTATAGCACTAGATACTTGTGTTTTAAATTATACAGCGTGACTGGTTATTAGTGGCGGATATTTTAAGGGGGTATAGAAGAGGTCAATTCCAGTCGATTCGTGTTAAGAAGTGAATCGTTTCCAAGATATTTCAAATTTTATGGTTTTTTTTAATCAGTAGGGTCGTCTTAAAAAATTTAAACGGGAACCGGGAACGCATCGTGGTAGACCAATGCTTTCATACGATCCCAGACAATTCGGGAATTCAGCGATTTGGGAAGTTTTCCACATAAAAACGATGGGCCTCATCGGCACTCCTTCTGGCAGCCCCATAATAATAAACAATATCAGCGTACCTACTCTTGGCTTGTTAACGAATGTCTCTTCTGTCTTTTCTGTGATTGCTGCCCAGCTGTCAAATATCAAAATGCCAAAAGGATCTGTTCTGAAAAGGCAGGCGACAGAACTGGTGATCAAGGTCCGTAATTACTTTGAAGCAGAGTATCAAAATGGTGGCCCGCTATTACCACTGTCGCAAGTGTGAGAGCGTGTTGCGGCCGCATTAGGAATTAGTGGACCTACTGTTTCAAAAATTACTACCGAAGCTTACGGTACAAGCGGCATGCGGGGAAATAAGCTTCGTACGCCGAAGAAAAAACGCCAACCACGTCGTGTGACATCGGTTAACAACTTCAACACTGATGCTATTCGCCGTCATATATATGACTAGGTACTACTTGCGCAAAGAAATTCCAACACTTAAAAAACTTGTTGTTTCTTTACGTGAATGTGGTTTGTTCCATGGCCAAAAATCGTCATTAAGCCTAGTTTTGAAAGAAATTGGATTATCTTATAAAAAATCGGACAAACATAAAATATTGATGGAGCGTCACGACGTTGCTAAGTTTTGAAAGAAATTGGATTTTATTATAAAAAATCGGCCAAATGTAAAATATTGATTGAGCGTCACGACGTTGCTATGGCTCGCTGCGAATTTTTTGAGCGAAGCCAAAAAGATATCAGATTGGTTAAATGTTATTTTCACTGACGAGACTTGGTTAAATGCAAACCATACAGTATCTAAGAACTGGACTGACGACACCGCCGTTTCCACTAGTTCAGTGCCAATGGGAAAAGGTGAACGCCTTATCATATGCCATGCAGGGTCTACGAAAGGATTCGTGTCAAATGCTTTACTGGCCTTTAAATCCAAGAAAACAGTGGACTACCACGAAGAAATGAACGTGGAGATTTACGAAGGATGGTTTAAAGAAATGGTGCAATCTCTGGAAGAACCGTCCATAATTATTATGGGCAACGCTACATATCACTCCAGACAAATTGATAAAATGCGACGCAGGCCAATAAAAAAACAATAGATAATATTGACTGGCTCCAACGTCATGGCGAAAATGTGGATAGTACTTTATTAAAAGTACAATTAGTGAATATTTTAAAATCGTAAAAAAAAAGCCTCACTAAAAGATATGTTCTCGGCGAAATAGATACCGAATGGGGTCATTGGGTTCTTCGACTTCCGCCGTATCATTGCCAGTACAATGCTATAGAACTAATATGGGCACAAATCAAAGGACACGCCGCTCGAAACAATACCTATCCCCCTTTTACGGCAAACAAGATGTTAGATTTATTAAAAAATGCATGTGCGGAAGTAGCTGCCGAAAACTGGGAAAAAATATGAGAAGAACCCAAAACATTATAGCGTCGGATTGGAAAATTCGTGTGGCATTCGATAATATACAAGTACAGGAACTTATAATAAATGTTGGGGAGAGCTCATCGAGTGACAGTGACGATTCATCAGATTTTGATTAAAATAAGTTCAAGTTGTAGCGTAATTTCAATAAAACACAAAATTCTCTCCTGTGTTTATTTTTTTTGGTAAAATTTAAAATATACAAAGATGCCTGTAAATACAAACAGAAAAATATAAACAAAATTGAAATAAAAAATAGTCACACAAAATAGAACAGAAATATTAATACAATTAAATTTGATCTGAAAAGAAAAAATAACAATAAAATAAATTTTAATGAATGAGAATCCTTACCAACAATTTTGGCTACGCACACTCGTGAACGTAAAAAATAGGTTTCTTAAAAAGAACTTTGATTATCGATAATAAAATATCTTAACTATATAATTTTGAATGATAAACTCGGAAAAAATAATAAATAAATAGATTCAAGTTGCTTTGATGAATAATTTTTCGTGACTGACTTGTCAAATCAAAACATTGCCGTTCTCCGACACTACGTAATTCCTAGTTTAAAATTACGTCGGGAACAACAAAAAAATAAAATTGACTGACAAAAATAGGTCGAAATAGACAACCGTCACAAAGTTAAATAATTTAAGTTCAAGTCCTCGTCGAGCACTTGTACGGGCAAGACGCGTGTTTCTTTACTCGAGTACTCCAGAGATTAATACGTGAGATCAAGAATTAATACGTGTAACATCTTGATGAAATAAAATATTAGTTAATAAATTTGTACAAAAGTATCCGGCAGTAGTTTAGTTTCTTACATTTTGTAAAAAAAATATCCGGTCTGTTATTTTATTTATTTATTTTATTTTATTCGGAAAACAAACAGTGTTCCATAACTAAAAATAACAGACTAAATACATTTCTATGCACAAATTAAAATTATCGTGTTACGTTTATCGATATAGCTCCATCCCTATCAGTTTCTCCAACTCTGGTATTATATAACCTTGTACGTGTGTAAACGTCATATTTTTATAAAATAATGCATACATAATGTAAAACAAACGTTCGCACAAGTTTTCACAGGAGCTGTCATCGAGAAAATAAAGAAATGGAAATAGTATAACAAATATTATAATTTCTAAATCTATATGGTCAAACCTATACATATAGGACCTATACAGAGTGTATCAAGTACTATTTTTTTTAGCTTTACATATCTAAGAACAAACGGATTATCACCAAATTTTAATTAAATAAACAGTTTTTTTACAAAAAACCCGCAATGTATTGCTAAACGTATTTACAACCATTGCGGTCGCGGTTGCCAAGCAACGCGAGACCGCGCAAATGCTCTGGACCTCGCTTGTTGCTACTTGCGCTCAGCTGACTTGATCTTTCCTTCCCTATCTCCCATTGACAAAACCTTAGTAGGTAGGTAAGTGCCCACCTAGAAATCTTTTTCAAAGCACTTATTCTCCCATCCTAATACGTACATACAACTTTATTAGTTTATAAGAACACTTACAACTGGACGATTTTTGTTACGTAGCAGTTTAATGACAATACATTTACCTACTACTCATGTAATTATTACTCATTGATCTGTAATCAATCAGCTGATTAAAATTAATAAAGGCGAAAATAATTCCTGCAAATCATCTTTACGTGGGTATTACATTTTACGTACCTAATAACTAGCTTACCGAATTACTGTCTAACAGAGTTAGGTTCGAAAATTTACTTCTTTCGTAAGAAAAATAATTGTAATAATACTTGTAAAACATTAACCTAATTACGAAATGCGGGAGTCGGATAAATTTTGTAGCCTACGAGCCTCTCCGTTGAGAAGATTAAAATTACAACTCGTTTGTCACAATCAATCGAACTATTCGGTCTATCAAGAACGATAAATACAGTGCAAAAGGTCCGACTGCCTTGACACTCGTAAAACATTAACCTCATTCCGCAATCGGGTAAATTTTATAGCCTATCTCACTCCTCGTCAAGACTCAAGATGCTTCAAAGACACCTTGTTTTTCAATACCCATAGCCCACGAAATAGATTATTCTTTTCTGCATAAATACGAAAAAAAAACCTCCTTCCTTTTAGGCAATCGGGTAAAAAGTGTGTAGGTTCATCAAACATTAAAAAAATTATCATAAAAATTTAATTTTAAATGTTCACATTTAGTTGAATTTAAAATTACTTATAAGCAAAACATGTAAGCTGAAATTATACAAAATACAATAAAATTACATACCTATTAAACAGTTAATGCCTATTAAAAAAAATAAGCTCAAGCCGTTTAAAATTATTCCGCTCCATAGCAAAATACACTCACTAACCTGACTAAATCCTTCTCATCCTTATGAGGTGTGGTTCGAACTGCGCACCTTCCAGTTCAATGCAGAGTTCGGCTCGTCTTTTCGTCTCCTGGTGAAGTCGAGGCAAAAGGGTAGGATCTTCTAAAGTGTTTGCGCGTAACTTATTAAAAACATCGTTTAGTCTTGTTATCATTTCTCCATCACTATAGCACTGTCGATCAAACACCCTTTCTTTTACGTAACCCCACAGAAAAAAGTCTAGTGGGGTCAAATCAGGCGACCGAGGTGGCCAAGCGGTCTCAGTCTTCCTATCCATTGGCTTTCAAATATTTCGGAGAGTCGTTGGCGAACGGATCGAGAAACGTGTAGAGGTGCGCCGTCATGCTGGAACCACGCTTGGCGGTAGTCAGCCACAGTAAAATCTTCCAAATATCTACTCAGTTGCCTGTTAATAAAATCCAAGTATGACGCACCATCTAAACGCCGTGGCAAAAATACTGGTCCCAGGAGAATATTTTTAAAAATACCGGCCCATACGTTGACGGACCATCGGGTCTGGTGACCGGTTTCCTGTGAAGCGTGAGGGTTTCCCTCCGACCACATGTGAGCGTTTCGCCTATTCCATATTCCGTTCCGAGTGAAAGTGGATTCATCCGTCCAAATCACGTGCTCGATGAATTCAGGTGAACTTTGCTGGTGATCTAAACAGTCACTGGCAGAATTCAGTACGACGGACTCGATCAACTGGCAGCAAAGCTTCTACACGATGAATTGCGTAAGGCCGCATTCTGTTGCGTCGTAATATTCTTTGCACAGTTGAATGTGAAGCAATTGGCCTACCGTGTAGACGTCTAAGCTGATGGGCAGCACTGCGCGTTCCAAGACGGGGGTTTTGGCGCACAACGTCTAAAATGCGCTCTTCTGTGTTGACATCCAGCTGATGCCCACCTCCAGAAGCTACAGGAGCTATCGGCCTATTTTCCAAAACTAACTGTTATGTATTGATTATGACCCGTAAGTCAGAAGGATGGTGGGCGTTAGGATACCTGTTCCGGTAAATCCTTAAAGCTTCAGCAGCATTCCCTGATGCTTCGCCTAAGCACATTAGCATCATGCCATATTCTCGAGAGCTGTATACATAAGGAATAGGCATTTTTGTTCCCAAAAATAAGCACAACAAAACTTAGCACTAAATAAAACGGCCACAATTTGTAAACACGAAAACACACGAAAACAAAGTTGCAAAAGTGTCACTTGCAAACGCGGCCAACAAGGAACTGACCGTGTAACGGCTTTTTTCGTCAGCGTTAATCGAAACTTTTTGCTATCGATAAGTCGCGCTTATGCTTTTACATTTGTTTTAAGATATTAAATTCGGCTGAAGCCTATAATCTTACTGTCTGATCCTTCCCTTTCTCCGAAACTAGGGCATGGTGTTCGAATATTCGCCTTTTTTACTATTCGAATAAAACTTTTTTTAATAATGTTAAAAATTTCCGTACCTTCTAACCTTTTCCGTATCCTTACCCTTTCCGGAACATAACTACGCTTAGAAGTGGATGTTATGGCGGTTAAAACAGGTAATAAGCATTTTTAATAAGAATACCAATAAACACTTTTAATACTTACCAATTATCCTAAGAAGACATCTTTTAAGTAATCTAATCTTAGATACAATATTTACAACAATACAATACTTTAGGTAGAAGAATATGAGAATAGTGGAGGCAGGAATGATATTTAAGGGAGTGTCCACGACAGTCAGCTCATTCTCGCTCCGATCGCCGCCCAGTGCGGACGTGCAAGACCCCGTTCTCCGTTGTTTGGTCCCTTCCCGATATTCCGTGGCGCTCAGTCTACTGACGTCACAGTTTAGCGTGTTGGTTCCGTGCTACGGTTTTCAAGGTTTTTCTACTCCCTCTGAGTGCTATCGAAGTGCGATTTTTCTTTGCGACTAAGCCCCTTAGTCTTCAAAGTGCTGTGCTAAGTTGTGTTGTGCTTGTGCTGAGTGCAGTGTTGTGCCCAGCGTAAGTAGCCTGGTTTCAGTACAAGGGATACTTAACGGTGACAACGAATTTGTACTGAACCAGTC
This sequence comes from Marasmarcha lunaedactyla, assembly GCA_923062675.1. Taxonomy (NCBI): domain Eukaryota; kingdom Metazoa; phylum Arthropoda; class Insecta; order Lepidoptera; family Pterophoridae; genus Marasmarcha; species Marasmarcha lunaedactyla. The sequence goes on from OV281344.1 coordinate 9,332,296, forward strand.
CTTTTATTTTATTTTATTTCTCTTCTCTATTTTATTTATTTTTCTTCTATTTTTCATATTTATTTTTATCATATCTGTGTGGTTTCGTGTGTATTTGTCCTTTCTGTCGGTAAAGGTTGACCCTAACGCGGTCAACTCTTTACCTGCGTACCCTTTTTTAGGTTTCTAGTGGCCGGACTGGCCGCACAGCTAACTACAGGGGTTGCCCGCGCGCTCCGCGCTCCACCGTCAAGAGGGTCGCGCTTAAACCGGCGCCGCCGCTCACTCCCGCTAACTTCCCGCCGCTGCGCAACCGGGGTCCCCCGGAAGCAAAGCCCGTTCAGCCGACGCCTACTCAGGCTCTGTCTTGGAGGCAGCGTGCGGCCGTTCCGCCTGCACCTTCCCGACGCATCCCAGCTCCCGTAGCTTCCGTAGGGCCGCGTCCCGCTTTGTCATCTTCACCTCAGTCGTCGTTGGCTGAGGACATGAAGACCGTGTTCGACGTCATCCAAAACGTCGACATTAACGAAATTTCCGTACTCGCACGCAAACTGCGAGCCGCCCGCTCTCCTCAAGAGCGTTTATTCGCGTTAGCCGAGCATCACTCGCTCCTAAGTTCGTTGTAAATTCTTTTACTTTTGTATAAATTCGTAAATAATAAATTATAATGTCTAGACCCGCGAATCCCGCGTCCAGTCGTATTAAACCCAAGGGCTTATCCCTAGTATCTTTTAACGCTCGTAGCCTTAGCACCAACCTTCCCGAGATTAAACTGTTCCTTCAGAACAAAGAACCTGACTTATTCCTTCTCCAGGAGACATGGCTTACTCCAAACCGCTCCAGGGGATACGCTATTCCTAAGTACGCGTTTACTCGCAACGACAGGCCCAACTCCGATGGATACGGCGGCACCGCTATATATTACAAAAGAGGCTTCCATTGCTGTCCTCTCCCTACCCCTCCTCTCCTCAACATGGAGGCCACTGTGTGTAGATTGGCTATGACTGGTCATCCGACCATCATCATAGCTTCAGTCTACATACCGTGCGGCTCCAGACCAATCCGCAGCGACTTTGAGGCCATTCTCGCCCTCGGCCATTCAGTCATTATGTTCGGAGACTTTAACTCCAAACATACTGACTGGACGTGCCTATCGACCAACACCAGCGGTATCGCTCTCCTCGACATCACTAACTCCCTTGACTTAGACGTCATATCCCCCATCACTCCCACTCACTATCCCAACAACCCGACCTATTCTCCTGACATCCTTGACTTTGCAATTATCATGCGAATCAATCTTGATCTCAGGTCCATCGAACCGCTCGATGACCTAGGCTCCGACCATCGCCCCGTCTCCCTCGTGCTAGGCGCGCCTAACGATAACGTCACATCTCCTAAGACCTTTACCAACTGGAAAGGCTTTAAAAATACGTTAGTTTCAGCCTTAGAGGCACCGAACTCTCCGCTCGCGATTTCGCCCGACCAATTAGATAGCCCGATTAAAATAGATTCAGTAGTCGATACTCTCACTGATGCTATCAACTTAGCCATCAGTGACAACGTAATCATTGCTAAGCAAGGCAAACCCGCGCTTCCCTTAGCCGTTAGCAATCTCATTAAAGCTAAAAACGCGGCTCTCCGGAGAGCCAAGAAATATCCCACGCCCGCATATAGAACAGCTGCGAATCAGCTTCAACGTAAAGTTAGGTCTTGCCTCGCGGAACTCCGAGACACTCAGTTTAACGATCTCATGGAGAATATCTCCCCGTCCCACAAAGCGTATTATCGAATGGCCCGAGCCTTACGCGTAGACTCCGCCTCTCACGTTCCTCCTCTCACTCGTCCCGACGGCACTATTGCCTTCGAAGTCGAAGAGAAAGCCGAATGCTTCGCCGACAGCATAGCGGCACAATGTTTGCCCAGCACGCAACCCGCGGATCCCTCCCACATCCAGGCGGTGGAGGACGAAGTTCTCCGCAGAGAATCTCTCCCTATCACCGACGACCCCGTCACAGTCTCTAATGATGAAATCTTGCTTCTCATTAGAAAGCAAAAGTCCAAAAAGGCTCTGGGTGCGGATGGAATTTCCAACCACGCACTTAAGCACCTGCCACAGCAGGTGCTTACCTTGTTAGCTATCATCTTCAATGCCTGCTTCGACCATAGCTACTTTCCAAAAGCTTGGAAAGAAGCGACAGTCATAGGCATTCCCAAGCCGGGCAAACCTCTGAACGTCCCGGCTAATCACAGACCCATCAGCCTCCTCAAGACAATGTCTAAACTTCTCGAGAGAGTCATACTCTCTCGAATGCGGAACCATCTGTTTCCAACGTATGGCGACCCTCTCATTATTCCCCACCAGTTCGGCTTTCGCGCTAAGCACTCCTGCCCTCAGCAAGTCCATCGAATCGTCGAGTACATTCTCGAAGGATTCTATCCGCATCGTAAAAAATCAATCGCGGTTCTCTTTGACGTAGCCAAGGCATTCGACAAAGTCTGGCACAGCGGTCTCGTTTTTAAACTCTATAAAATAGGCTTACCGGTTCGCCTAGTCAGATTAATCGCGTCGTTTCTTAAAGACCGTACGTTTCGATTCAAACATGAAGGCACGCTCTCCGCGCCTCGTCCCATAAAGGCTGGAGTCCCGCAAGGCTCAGTCCTCGCCCCTCTGCTGTACACCGTGTACACTAACGACATCCCCATCCCGCCGAAAGGCTTCGAACTCGCCCTCTTTGCAGACGATACCGCCCTTTACACTAAAGGTCAAAGGATCCCGTATAACATCACCAGACTCCAAAAGGCCGTAAACGCCCTCGGTGTTTGGTTTCAAAAATGGCGTATCGATGTCAACCCGGAAAAGAGTTCTGCTATTCAATTCGACCACAAACGTCGTAATCGCTACAACGATCCTCACATTCGAATGTTAGGTACTCCCATCCCTTGGAAGCGCAGTATTAAATACTTAGGCGTCACCTTAGATCAGACGCTTTCTTTCAAGCCACACGTCGATAGAGTAACGAAACTCGCGCGTTTCTATCTTCTCGTTTTTCAAACGCGCCGAATCCCATCCCAATCATCTTGTTCGAGATTCAGTCTCATATACTGCTCGTGTGTTAGATTCGAAATTCAAAGTCGCTAGGCCGAGAAACGCACACACGGGTGAACCCACGCAGTTAACTTTAGCTCTCGAGGCCCTTCAGGCCGCAAATCCTAATTCTAACGTAAATTCTAAGTCTAACGTAAATCCGAATTAATGCAATTTTACTTTTCATTTTTAATGTTTTTATTTAGTTTTCATTTTTAATGTTTTTATTTACTTTTAATTTTTGAGCACCTTCAGTGCTATGTAAATCTCAGCGGGTGACCCCTTAAGGGCCCCGCTAGCGCGGCCTCTTTCTCCAATTGGCCGTCGCTCAGATGAAGGCTGAGTGGCAAAAATGCACGAGCCGACAGGGGGTTTTTTAGTGGGTATGGTTCTGGTAGGCGTCGGGACGAGTCCCACATAACTCCGATCGCGCGCGCGGAGTATGCGTCAGAGCATTTTTTTTCCTCCTGCCCTTCCCGTGGAGGGGAACCAAAAAAAAAAAAACAGTCAGCTCATTTTGCATTTCGTCCGTCGGTGCGATACAGTGTCCGGTCGTAATATTTTTGTTGTTCGGTTTGTCTTTGTCTTTATCATTAGAGTCAGATTTAGTTTACCGATTTGATAAATAAGTGATTGATTAGGCTTTATTCATTCAAATTGTTTAACTATTTGTTATTTTTGAAATTTTATTAAATAATTTTTTAAACTTTGTGGAATATTATTTCTTTTTAAAATCCCTTTTGATTATGGTTTCCAAGAACAGAAGTGGGATTCTTACTTTTTGGGTCCATTTCGGCTTGGCCAGTACGTTTTTTAGGGTTCCGTAGCCAAATGGCAAAAAACGGAACCCTTATAGATTCGTTATGTCCGTCCGTCCGTATGTCACAGCCACTTTTCTCCGAAGTTTAATACTGTTGAAACTTGGTAAGTAGATTTATTCTGTGAACCGCAATAAAATTTTACACAAAAATATAAAAAAAAAAATTTGGGGGTTCCCCATACTTAGAACTGAAACTCAAAACTCATCAATCCCATACGTGTCTATGGATAGGTCCTCAAAAATGATATTTAGATAAAACACTTTTTACCGGATATTATCGCGTACATTTTAGTTAATTTTAAAATTATTTCGACGTTTCGGCATCTTTGCAGTTGCCGTGGTCACGATAGACTAAGGTGTTGTTCATCTATTGCCAGTAATAAAAACTACATGATTGTCAATACATATTAACGCCATCTGTTTCTCAGTCTTCTCGCATAACGTCCCGGATTGACACAAAAGGCACTGACTGTGTCCTGAGTTTGCAGTCTAACAGTTTGCTGGTTTTTCATTTTGATGTTTTTAAGTATTGGATCCCATGTTGATGAAAGTTTCCAACCATCTTCTCTATTGAAATTTGGATGTTTTTTAATTTCAATAGTTTCTCTGACCATCCTAGGTATAAAATGTTTCTCTTTTGCTAGGATCTTCACGGTATCAAATCTTAAATAATGGTTGGGCTTGTCTATGGAATGTTCACAAACTGCAGATTTTGAGGTTCGTTTATTTTTAACATCAGAGATGTGTTCTTTAATGCGAGTTGCAAAGATGCCGAAACGTCGAAATAATTTTAAAATTAACTAAAATATACGCGATAATATCCGGTAAAAAGTGTTTTATTTAAAGTATGTATCGTGAAAACTTAAGAAAAGATTTAATGATATTTAGGTTTCTAAAATAATTTTTTTCTAAACTGAATAGTTTGCACGAGAGACACTTCCAAAGTGGTAAAATGTGTGACCCCCCTGTAATTTCTAAAATAAGAGAATGATAAAACTAAAAAAAATATATGATGTACATTACCATGTAAACTTCCACCGAAAATTGGTTTGAACGAGATCTAGTAAGTAGTTTTTTTTATACGTCATAAATCGTAAACCGTAATTTACCTTTCTTACAAATATAAAAATAATAAATAAAAAAATTTAATTTAATTATTAATTATTTTTATTTATATTAATTTCATTTAATTTCATAAACATAAACCTTATGCATAAACCCTGAACCATTATTTTCTAATAATAAATCTGTAATAGGTGCTAAGTAAATAACAATTATAACTCGCGCGGGGCGTTGTTTGATCGGTAGTGGGTGCGGAGCGTGTGGAGGGCAGGCTCCCGAATGCGCTTATGTGCGGTTTACACGTATTAAGTTCAATCCAACGTATCAAGTTAGTATCTAAATTTTAACTAAATTTTTAGTTACTACATGTCACTTGTGTGTCCAAACGGATAAAGTAGTAGTAGGGATTGGCGGATTCTAGCTCACATTCATTTCATCAAGGCTATCTCATTTTCCCGTGGTTTTGTTATAACATTAGAAGATTTATCAAGTCACCAACAGACAAAGTATTCAGTTTTATTACATAATGTTTTATCTTAGTATACCTATTGTGAATTATAATAATTTCACCCCGTTTAAACAACTTTTTCATTCATACTATCACAGTAACAGTACCTTTAATGTAATATTAACGATAACCTTTTTTGCGTTGAAACTGTGGGAGATTTCTCGAAAATTTGATTGCTATAGTTATTATATAAATAAAAATAATAATAATCTTTATTTGTTCTTCACATACAAGGCACATAATAAGATGTTAGATGTATTTACTTTCACAATTTATTCATGTACTAGTGAAGATTGATGCATGAGATTTGTCGAAGCATGTGTTTCAGGAGTTAGAATTTTAAAAAGAGAAAGAGTATGTGTAACTAGAACTGTAGACATTTCAAGATTAAATAATAGGGAAAATTACATCTAAACATCAGGTATGTATTTGTGAAAGAGAGAGGGAGTGGGATTGTTTATACGGGTACGTGAGTGTGTATGTGTGTTTCAGGAGTTAGAATTTAAAAAAGAGAAAAAGTATGTGTAACTAGAACTGTAGACATTTCAAGATTATATAATTGGGAATATTACATCTAAACATCAGGTATGTATTTGTGAAAGAGAGAGGGAGTGGGATTGTTTATACGGGTGCGTGAGTGTGTATGTGTGTTTCAGGAGTTAGAATTTTAAAAAGAGAAAGAGTATGTGTAACAAGAACTGTAGACATTTCAAGATTAAATAATAGGGAAAATTACATCTAAACATCAGGTATGTATTTGTGAAAGAGAGAGGGAGTGGGATTGTGTATACGGGTGCGTGAGTGTGTGGGAGAGAGTATCTGTTTTGTATGTATATGTATGGTGAGTCTGTGTGAGACTGAGTGGTATAATTAGTGTAATGGTTTTAGCAGGGGTTCGGTGTCGGAGTACGACTTTTCTTTAAGCCATGTAACAACTTTATTTTTGCAGTTAAATGTAATTTAGTGGTATATGTATGGTTCAAGAAAGTAGAAAAATCTTTGGCTAAAAGAGGTTTTCGGAAAGGTGTAGGAGAAAACTAGGTGATTTCTTTTAGATTTAATCTCAAAACAGAAGGGTGTAATTTTATGCTGGAGGAGTGTAGTTTGTAAAATAAACAATGTCCTATATATTTAAGGGTGCTAATTAAAAATCAATATTGCTTTCTTAATTACTAAGCCAGCCACAATTTGCAGGCGTCTGAACGATACTGTCTTAGCCACTATAAATTTGCTGTAGCGGGGTGTTTTTGTTAAAAAATTTTGAATTATCATCCAATTTCGATTATGGCGCTTCGCCGGGTGCTACCGCACCACGCTCACTGCGTTCGCTCGGCTCACGCATTCGATAATTACAGTCTAACATTAACCTAACCCAAATTTAACTACTACGCTTTCTATAGAGTATTTAGCGGGCGGTGCAAAAAAAAAGATTAATTAATGTATTAAAGGCTATCTCATTTTCCCGTGGTTTAGTTATAAAATTAAAAGTTTGATCACGTAACCAATAAAGAAATTTGTGACTTGGCTTTTAATTTCCGTATATTTATATCTACTTTACACAATTTACATTTCAAACATTATTTCGAATCCACCCATCCGCATATCAAAGCTGTTAATGCCTTCCAACGAACACGGTTTTTAATTACTGCACAGACAAATGTTATTGACATAGTATTCAGTTTTCTTAAATAGTATTTTATGTTAGTGTACATATTGCGATTATAATCATTTCACAAACGTATAGAAATATATGAGTAGTAAAGTTTTTTGTTAGTGTTACCACCTATTGAGAGCTATAATATTTAATCTTCTTTAAGCATGTTAAATTTTTTTGTTAACCTTTATATTAGTCATGCGCAAATTATATCTCTGAAAGAAAAGAGTGATATATATCTTTTCAAACAAAGATTTATGTATATCTATTATATCTCGTTCTGAGCGAGATTTAGATGTTAATGTTAAATTTCGGCCGATTGAAACAACTGAAGCAAGTACACGTACTGACACTGATTATACTTACTGATCTTATACTGCAATAATTATTTTTCTCTAGTGTTATTTCCAAATAACTGTTATCGAAATCTGTTATTGTTATCGTTGTGTTATAACAGTATGAAATAGTTATTGGAGTACTGGTCATAGTAAATTAGACCTTACGACTTAAAGGATAAAATCTTATGCAACAGAAATGTGTTCTTTAATAATAAAATATTTAGGTTTCAGTGTCTACAACCGTACTCCGTCGAATTAAAGTTGATTTTCTATTAGCGTGTGAAAGCAGTATAATGATTATCATTGTGAAACGGTAATTCGGATGTTAGTCAAATTAGACTTAACTGCTACGAATAAAGTGTAAATTTGTCTGGTTATCGAAATTAACATCCATAATGTAAATGTTATTTTCACAACACATTTATTTACCATCCACTTTTTAGTATTTACAAAAGAAAATACATGAAACTCGTAATCAGTGCCGTAGCCTAATTATTAAGGTACTCGTACCATTATTGCTGCGTTTAATCGGCACGAGTCAAACCAAGAACGCGCGGGACATCCAACTGACTTATTTAAAAAAAAGTAATTAAATTACAAAATACCATTTCTTCGAAAATACCTAAAATCTAATAGGTACTGCACTTGTAATGAAACTTGATTTAGTCGTACAATAATATACCTTTTTACAATGCAGTAACGCATGGTGTGCGTGGCAGGTAGCTATGAAAATGAACGAGAAGGCGTTGTACCTTTGTTTCGCTCACGCGGTCACAGCCATACATTCAACTTTATCAAATTTCTTTCAAATGAAAAATCTAAGTTTTTGATAAAAAAATTATTTTAATATGAAAATACAGTCTTGAATAGATTTCTTTCAAATGAAATCGTTACATAAAGTATCCTCAGTAAGCCTTTTTTTTAAATCAAACGTTGGTATTTTGTTAAATCTAAAGTGTACAAACAAAAGACTAGACTTCCACAGACCGAAGTCAGTTAGTTTTACAGAACTGATCCATTAAAAATTAAAACATAAATCAGGCACACAAAATTTTACATAAACAATACAAGTTGTTTGAGCAACGCATAGTGACCACATCAATTTTTCTTTATATTCTTTAGGAATTCTAACTCTCATGAAAATAAAAATGCAAATACTGTTCAGTTTTAATACACAATTTATTTATAATATAAAGATTAACCCTGGACAAGTGGAAATAAAACTAAAACGAATTAAAAAATTTTAAGATGGTTACAAAAAAAACTAAAACTCAAAACAATTTTTTTTTAATCTTACATAAAAATTTTCACAATTTTCGAGATGGTTACAAAAAAGTAAAACTTAAAACAATTTTTTTTAAATCGTAGATAAAAATTTTCACAATTTTCAAGATATTTACAACAAAAACTAAAACTTAAAACAATTTTTTTTTTAAATCATACATAAAAATTTTCACAATTTTCAAGATGGTTACAAAAAAGTAAAACTTAAAACAATTTTTTTTAAATCGTAGATAAAAATTTTCACAATTTTCAAGATATTTACAACAAAAAGTAAAACTTAAAACAATTTTTTTTTTAAATCGTACATACAAATTTTAACAACTTTCAAGATGATCACAAAAAAAAACTAAAACTTAAAACAAATGTTTTAAAATTCGTACATAAAAATTTTAACATAAATCAAACATACACAATTTTTCACAAACAATACAAGTTGTATGAGCAACACATAGAGATCACATAAATTTTTCTTTTTATTCTTTAGGAATTCTAACTCTCTTGGAAATAAAAACACATCTATTTGCTTTGCAAAAGATTTCTTCCGCAATAATGCATTCCATACGAGAAGCAATTTCATTAAATTTTGTCTAGTTTTATAGATGTGTCAGTAACATTTCTCATAAGAAATTTAATTTTTAATTCATATTATTTATTTAAAAATTAAACTAACAATATCAATGAGTAAGTTCAATTGTTGTTTGATTGATTTAGTTTGTAGTCTTGTGTTGTTTCGTTGGTAGTTTTAACCTCTATTATCAACTCTTCGCAGAGTTAATAGTTGGTAACTTTTTAAGTAACTTACATCAACATTTGATATTTATTGAGTATGACTGCAGGGTGGCTGCAGTGCGAATCGCTCTGCACAACGCCGTCATTTACCATAGAAGACTGACCATGAAAATTGTCCTTACTAAGACCTAAAAAACTGTCAGAGAACGGTTCGCACGTGAATTTCACAATTCAATGAAAAATCATTGCGACCAAGTTTGGGACTCGCTTAGAGGATCTGATTTGTGTCAAAATCTAGTAATTTCAATGCGAAGTCTGTGTGATGCAGTAATCGATGCGATAAGAGCGCTGACGCGGTTTTTGTTTTAAATTTATGGAGTTGATTTATATAAATATTTGATTATACTCGAAGTTGATTTATATAATTTTTTGATACTTGGATTAACCTGTTGTTCTGATATTTAATTTTCTTAAGTATTTGAACGTTGATTGTTTTCATTTTGAAGAGGTACTGATTTTTTCCATACTTTTTATAACTAATGTTGAATTTCCGCATGGTTTTTATTTTACTTTTTATTTTAAATTTTATCATTTCAAACATTACAAAGTATACTCGTTAAAGTTTTGTTGATCTACTTTAAATATTTTTCTAACTTTTTTAAAAATACCTTTATTTTGTTAGTTTCTCTCTTACAAAAAGATAGCTATACAGATAAATGGGATTTTGCTTTCTCTCTTTTTTTTTGTAAACTGTGCTACCATTTGTTGGGACATAAATATTGATATTTTCAAAATTCAAATAAGTATCATTTAAAATTTCAATGTTCAAAAAATTCATTTCTTTTTGTCTTATTGTCAACGATTGTAGATCATTGTTTTAAAATAAAAATGATCATAGGGCGACTCGTATTTTTTGTATGCTATAAAATGTTTTCAATTCTAGTTGGTCAATTCCAAGGTCGTTTTACAAAATATGTTAAAATAAACTACCACTTTAGTTTAAACACGTCACTGAGAAGTTCAGAAAGTACTAGACATTATGTTAAAATAACCTCACTGTCTTGTTTTTACATACGTTGCATTTTATATTTAGTTAATATTAAACGGTCTTTTAGAAATTACTGCAAATATTAATTATATAATAATATGAACAGTGAATGGCAATTTTATTATTATTATTATTATAAACTTTTGGAAAGCAGATAGGTACACTTGCGATTTTTTCAAATATCTACAGTCTGAATGGTATTTTTTGATGTCTTTCGAAAGCAGTTATAACACGGCGCTTATAAAAAATTGAAAACTAGACAAAATTTAATGAAATTGCTTCTCGTATGGAATGCATTATTGCGGAAGAAATCTTTTGCAAAGCAAATAGATGTGTTTTTATTTCCACGAGAGTTAGAATTCCTAAAGAATAAAAAGAAAAATTTATGTGATCTCTATGTGTTGCTCATACAACTTGTATTGTTTGTGAAAAATTGTGTATGTTTGATTTATGTTAAAATTTTTATGTACGAATTTTAAAACATTTGTTTTAAGTTTTAGTTTTTTTTTGTGATCATCTTGAAAGTTGTTAAAATTTGTATGTACGATTTAAAAAAAAAATTGTTTTAAGTTTTACTTTTTGTTGTAAATATCTTGAAAATTGTGAAAATTTTTATCTACGATTTAAAAAAAATTGTTTTAAGTTTTACTTTTTTTGTAACCATCTTGAAAATTGTGAAAATTTTTATGTATGATTTAAAAAAAAATTGTTTTAAGTTTTAGTTTTTGTTGTAAATATCTTGAAAATTGTGAAAATTTTTATCTACGATTTAAAAAAAATTGTTTTAAGTTTTACTTTTTTGTAACCATCTCGAAAATTGTGAAAATTTTTATGTAAGATTAAAAAAAAATTGTTTTGAGTTTTAGTTTTTTTTGTAACCATCTTAAAATTTTTTAATTCGTTTTAGTTTTATTTCCACTTGTCCAGGGTTAATCTTTATATTATAAATAAATTGTGTATTAAAACTGAACAGTATTTGCATTTTTATTTTCATGAGAGTTAGAATTCCCAAAGAATATAAAGAAAAATTGATGTGGTCACTATGCGTTGCTCAAACAACTTGTATTGTTTATGTAAAATTTTGTGTGCCTGATTTATGTTTTAATTTTTAATGGATCAGTTCTGTAAAACTAACTGACTTCGGTCTGTGGAAGTCTAGTCTTTTGTTTGTACACTTTAGATTTAACAAAATACCAACGTTTGATTTAAAAAAAAGGCTTACTGAGGATACTTTATGTAACGATTTCATTTGAAAGAAATCTATTCAAGACTGTATTTTCATATTAAAATAATTTTTTTATCAAAAACTTAGATTTTTCATTTGAAAGAAATTTGATAAAGTTGAATGTATGGCTGTGACCGCGTGAGCGAAACAAAGGTACAACGCCTTCTCGTTCATTTTCATAGCTACCTGCCACGCACACCATGCGTTACTGCATTGTAAAAAGGTATATTATTGTACGACTAAATCAAGTTTCATTACAAGTGCAGTACCTATTAGATTTTAGGTATTTTCGAAGAAATGGTATTTTGTAATTTAATTACTTTTTTTTAAATAAGTCAGTTGGATGTCCCGCGCGTTCTTGGTTTGACTCGTGCCGATTAAACGCAGCAATAATGGTACGAGTACCTTAATAATTAGGCTACGGCACTGATTACGAGTTTCATGTATTTTCTTTTGTAAATACTAAAAAGTGGATGGTAAATAAATGTGTTGTGAAAATAACATTTACATTATGGATGTTAATTTCGATAACCAGACAAATTTACACTTTATTCGTAGCAGTTAAGTCTAATTTGACTAACATCCGAATTACCGTTTCACAATGATAATCATTATACTGCTTTCACACGCTAATAGAAAATCAACTTTAATTCGACGGAGTACGGTTGTAGACACTGAAACCTAAATATTTTATTATTAAAGAACACATTTCTGTTGCATAAGATTTTATCCTTTAAGTCGTAAGGTCTAATTTACTATGACCAGTACTCCAATAACTATTTCATACTGTTATAACACAACGATAACAATAACAGATTTCGATAACAGTTATTTGGAAATAACACTAGAGAAAAATAATTATTGCAGTATAAGATCAGTAAGTATAATCAGTGTCAGTACGTGTACTTGCTTCAGTTGTTTCAATCGGCCGAAATTTAACATTAACATCTAAATCTCGCTCAGAACGAGATATAATAGATATACATAAATCTTTGTTTGAAAAGATATATATCACTCTTTTCTTTCAGAGATATAATTTGCGCATGACTAATATAAAGGTTAACAAAAAAATTTAACATGCTTAAAGAAGATTAAATATTATAGCTCTCAATAGGTGGTAACACTAACAAAAAACTTTACTACTCATATATTTCTATACGTTTGTGAAATGATTATAATCGCAATATGTACACTAACATAAAATACTATTTAAGAAAACTGAATACTATGTCAATAACATTTGTCTGTGCAGTAATTAAAAACCGTGTTCGTTGGAAGGCATTAACAGCTTTGATATGCGGATGGGTGGATTCGAAATAATGTTTGAAATGTAAATTGTGTAAAGTAGATATAAATATACGGAAATTAAAAGCCAAGTCACAAATTTCTTTATTGGTTACGTGATCAAACTTTTAATTTTATAACTAAACCACGGGAAAATGAGATAGCCTTTAATACATTAATTAATCTTTTTTTTTGCACCGCCCGCTAAATACTCTATAGAAAGCGTAGTAGTTAAATTTGGGTTAGGTTAATGTTAGACTGTAATTATCGAATGCGTGAGCCGAGCGAACGCAGTGAGCGTGGTGCGGTAGCACCCGGCGAAGCGCCATAATCGAAATTGGATGATAATTCAAAATTTTTTAACAAAAACACCCCGCTACAGCAAATTTATAGTGGCTAAGACAGTATCGTTCAGACGCCTGCAAATTGTGGCTGGCTTAGTAATTAAGAAAGCAATATTGATTTTTAATTAGCACCCTTAAATATATAGGACATTGTTTATTTTACAAACTACACTCCTCCAGCATAAAATTACACCCTTCTGTTTTGAGATTAAATCTAAAAGAAATCACCTAGTTTTCTCCTACACCTTTCCGAAAACCTCTTTTAGCCAAAGATTTTTCTACTTTCTTGAACCATACATATACCACTAAATTACATTTAACTGCAAAAATAAAGTTGTTACATGGCTTAAAGAAAAGTCGTACTCCGACACCGAACCCCTGCTAAAACCATTACACTAATTATACCACTCAGTCTCACACAGACTCACCATACATATACATACAAAACAGATACTCTCTCCCACACACTCACGCACCCGTATACACAATCCCACTCCCTCTCTCTTTCACAAATACATACCTGATGTTTAGATGTAATTTTCCCTATTATTTAATCTTGAAATGTCTACAGTTCTTGTTACACATACTCTTTCTCTTTTTAAAATTCTAACTCCTGAAACACACATACACACTCACGCACCCGTATAAACAATCCCACTCCCTCTCTCTTTCACAAATACATACCTGATGTTTAGATGTAATATTCCCAATTATATAATCTTGAAATGTCTACAGTTCTAGTTACACATACTTTTTCTCTTTTTTAAATTCTAACTCCTGAAACACACATACACACTCACGTACCCGTATAAACAATCCCACTCCCTCTCTCTTTCACAAATACATACCTGATGTTTAGATGTAATTTTCCCTATTATTTAATCTTGAAATGTCTACAGTTCTAGTTACACATACTCTTTCTCTTTTTAAAATTCTAACTCCTGAAACACATGCTTCGACAAATCTCATGCATCAATCTTCACTAGTACATGAATAAATTGTGAAAGTAAATACATCTAACATCTTATTATGTGCCTTGTATGTGAAGAACAAATAAAGATTATTATTATTTTTATTTATATAATAACTATAGCAATCAAATTTTCGAGAAATCTCCCACAGTTTCAACGCAAAAAAGGTTATCGTTAATATTACATTAAAGGTACTGTTACTGTGATAGTATGAATGAAAAAGTTGTTTAAACGGGGTGAAATTATTATAATTCACAATAGGTATACTAAGATAAAACATTATGTAATAAAACTGAATACTTTGTCTGTTGGTGACTTGATAAATCTTCTAATGTTATAACAAAACCACGGGAAAATGAGATAGCCTTGATGAAATGAATGTGAGCTAGAATCCGCCAATCCCTACTACTTAAAGTAGTTAAGCTCTTAAGTGCAATGAAGATGAACAGTAATGAATGTCAAGGAATTCGTCAATTCTGTACCTAGATACGTGGTAAACGAGGTTTTGGACAACTTCAGAAAATAATTTGTTTCGGTAATTGAAATCTGTATAAGAATATATCTATTCAAATATTTTTTAGCTCGTTTAATCCACAAGCATTCCTATTTTAATTATTCTTCAACGAATTTTAAAGTTGAAACTAAACTACACTCCGACATTTTGAAAAAAAAAAGAGTTAATGCGAAATAAATACGAGCTCTTGCCGCCACCAGCTTTGTCAATTTATGCACTTAACTAAAAAATCACGTCCAAACGTGTTAAGTGAGAAGCCCCGCCCACCTACTTATACGAAAAATAGAACGAATCCTAATCACGCAACTTCTACTTTACACGCAACTTTTAACTTAAAATATGGCAGCCATTACCCATGGCTGGTTAACACGCGTTAAGTGGTTAAGTTGGTAAATAAATTTTAAGATTTTGCTGTTAATCAAAGCAGTCTCTACACTGAACACAACTGATATAATAAAAAACAGAGTACATTAAATAAATGAAATAAAGTAAATGAAATAAAGTGTGACATTGATAAATTAATTAATCGGTAAGCTTAAATTAATTAGTTTGTAACGAAGAACTTACAACTTAATTTATTTCTAAGTGTCGCTATCGAGGTGTTAAACAAGTCAATATCGTTGTCATCACCACTACTGTCATTAAAGCATGTGCTTAATTGATAAAAACTTACTATAAAACGTCAACCTAATGAAGGTTTTGAGATTTTCTGTTCATTTCCTTACATCTAAATACATAATACCTACTGAGAATAAAACTTAAGTGTTATTTTAAATATGAATTCCTTGGCTGAAGATACTTTCTCCTATGTATTCAACCCAAATAACGTCGTGAAAGATGACGTCGTGCGAGCATTTCATGAAAAATTGTCTCTTCGTACATCTTTCCGTCCGCGGGAAGTGGGTCACTGGTCGTGTATTTATTATATCAGTGGTACACTATGCGTGTACGATAGTCTTTAAATAAAATAAAATAAAATAATATAAAAATAATTGTTTGAAACCCACTCAAAAAAATATATTAATGCATTGTTTCCATACCTAGCAGAATTTAATATTCAATTTCCTAGCGTGCAACGTCAACCCAATGCAATAGATTGCGGGCTTTATGCAATAGCTTTTGCCACTTCTTTAGCGCTGAAAATGAATCCCTCTCTACACAATTATGTACCAGATATGATGAGATCTCATTTGCGCTATATGATTTTGAGCAACGATGTTTTGCCTTTTTCATCTACAGCTAGATCTGTTCATGGAACCCTTCATGGGCGAGTCCGACTCGCACATGGCCGCTTTTTTTTCCTATTTCCGTTACTTTGACTACCCCACGCGTCAAGTTATATTTTTCTTAAATATTTCGTAATTGTGATTTCTAAGTTTTCTTATTATTATTGAATTACTTTAAATATCGTGTTGCGTTGTATAAACTAAATCTGATTCAGTGGGTTAGTTCAATTAGGTGATGTGTGTATAAATTGTGTTCGTGCGTTACGGGGTGAGTCTTTTTGTTTATAATTAACTGTGTTTTCTTACTAGAATGTCTGAGTGTGAGCGTAATCGTAGTCGCAGTGTTTGTGATAGTAATTCTCGCCAAGATCGCCGCGGCAGTCAAGGGAATAGGTCCCGTGAACAATCGCTTAACCATAACGACATGTGTCCGTTATTTCGAAACGTGAGTTGAAATGATGTCTCAACTTAAGGTGTTAGATGCGAAAACAAGGGCTTCACCCTTGCCAGGTTCATCTTCAGGCCGCGTTTTAGCACACTCCCGCTACCGTAAAGACAAAGACAAACCCTCGACACCCGCTAGTGTCCACGGTAGGCAGGTATCGCGAAGAAGAGAGAAGTGGACACCGTCGCGTGAGCGTGGTAGGTCTCGTGTATCTGATTGTTTTGTATCTCGTAGTGTGCGCGCATAAACGCTGTTAGGACATCGTTCGGTTTCACGTTTGCCTGTAATTCGACGTAAAACAACAACTCGCTATCATGACCATCGCCGCAGTTCGCGACCTCGCTCGATTACTCTACCGATACGGCCGCAGGCCGCGAAGTACGGGACGCGGGTATACAATCTAATACGGTACAGGCTAGCGTTGTCGATTGCATTGCAAATGCCATTCGTTCGATTAGTACGGCCGGAAAATCGTCTCAGCATTACTACATTTCAAACTTTGACCCAAACTTACATAACATTGATGATTGGTGTTTAGAAGTAGATCGCGCAAAAGTTTTAAATACTTAATTGGAATGATTTTGAATGTCTTTCACGTATAGGAAACTGTTTACTCGGATATGTGAAATCATGGCTCAATCAGTGCGTCTCCAGTGATCGTAGTTGGAACAATTTTAAGAATTTAAACCTGTAGATTAAAAATTTAGATTTTGCGGGCATATTGTTTGAAGTTATGACGAAAAATTTTGATAACTATCCAACTTACGCAGAATATGTACGCCAGTCGTTACTTCAGTTACGTATAGTGCAGGGCTTAGTGATGAGCTTACTTCGGCTATAATAATTCGCGGTATCACTGATCCGAATATCAGAGCTTCAGCAACGAATGCCAAACTATTATTGAATTATTTCGTCGAATTCTTTCAATCTACGTTAAGCTTAGTATGAGTAACGTTTCCAAACAGTAATCCTCGCGCCCTGATTTGCGAAACGTTAAGACAAGTGGACGTCCTCTGGAGTATTCGCGTAAACGCAAACTCAGCGATATAAGGTGCTTCTCCTGCGATCAGTTAGGGCTTAGGCAGGCTACATGTAGCAAAAGACCCAGGGTTGAACTATTGCCAGAAAGTTCATCCAGCAGTGAGGAAGTTAAGTCGTCATCAACTGCGTTTGTACCTTCGAAGCCCGAACCGTGTACATACTGTAGGAGACCGGGACACAAAGCTGAAACTTGTTTTGCTAAGCATCGTGCCGAATCTTCAAATAAGGACAGTGTACATTTTTGGAACGAGTCTGTCCTGCCAGTCTGTCTACGCCATAACAGCCGTAATACAGAATGAACCGGTTGACGTTTTAATTGTTAGCGGCTCCACTGTTTCGTTAAACTCATGTTCACTGTTAAAACATTTCAATTGCTCGTGTACGCCGACGTTTCGGGTTTTGAAAGGGTTTTAGGTAGTCAAGAAATTGAAAGCACTTTTTACGTACCGCTACCTATTCATATTGACGGTTTGACTCTTGAAGTAGATTTGTTTGTACTTTCCACCCAGTATATGAACGTGTCGGTAATTATAGAAACGGACGTTTTAAACGGGAGGGGTGTTAGATATGTACTTACTGAGGAACGCCAGTTACTTACTAGAGCTATTGACAACTCGGAGACAGTGATGAATGTTCAATCTGAGACTTATACCAATTAATACACCTTTGGTAGATAATGATTTAGACAAATTACTTGGGATAATTAGTAAATTCTCGCAGTACTTCATTACAGGGCTTAATTTTGCTTCGTAAGGTACATACGTAGATAAGAGCGGTTTTTCTATCAACTTAAAGCAGTGCTCATTTTTGGCTACTAACATGGGGTACTTGGGTCGCACGATTAGTGAAGTCAGGTTAGGCCGAGTCATGAGAAAGTGCAGGCTTTAATAAACTCAGCTGAACCGAAAAACGTGAAACAGGTGAGGCCAATTTCTGGGGTTGGCCAGCTTTTTTAGGCGGTATATTGCTGGATTTGCTCAAAAGGCTTCTTGTATCGCGGCACTGAGTAAAAAGGCAGTAAATTTTCAGTGGGGTATTGAACAACAGGCCGCTCATCAATATGTCATAGATTGCCTTACAAGTGAGCCGGTACTTGCCATCTACGACCCTTCATCGTCAATAGAAATACATACGGATGCAAGTTCTATTGGTTACGAAGCTGTCTTGATGCAAGCATACGAAGGAAATCGCAAGCGAGTGGTATCCTACTTTAGCAGACTCACCTATGGGGCTGAGAGTAGGTACCACTCGTACGAGCTTGAGACCTTGGCAGTGGTGAAGGTTTTGAGCATTTCAGGCACTATCTTGTGGGTGTACACTTTACCGTGATTACCATCTGCAACGCGTTAAAACTACTCAGCGTAAGAAATACCTCTTGCCCAGGGTGGCCCGGTGGTGGGTATACCTTCAAGACTTCGATTTTAGCCTCGAATACAGAAAAGGCTGCCTTCTGTCTCATGCAGACTAATTTAGGCGAAACCCGGTTAACGTATGTACCATTCAAAAACTGGTAAATTGGGCACAAGTTGGCCAGGCTGCTGATGGCAATTGGATCCTAGACGTTATATCGTTAAAAATGACATCCTTTATGCTAAACTCACACCTACTGGTGAAAATCTTATGTGCACTTTTATGATGAACACGGTCATCGCAAGGTTGATAAAATTGTAGATTTGATCACGAAACATTTTTCGTTTCCGAGGCTGAGAAAATTCGCTCAAAAATATATATTTCTCATTGTTTAGTTTGCGTCTGTCACAAAAAAATATCTCGGGCTCTTTTACAGCCAATTCATTCTTGGGAAATACCAGACTCACCTTCCAAGACAATCCATGTTAATGCTTTAGGCCCTCTGCCAGAAACTAACGGTTATCGTGATGTGCTTATTGTTATAGATGCGCTTTCAAAATTTTGCTTATTGTATCCCGTGTACCGAAAAGACACTGATGAACTGAAAAGACACTTTACGAACATGATTTGTCTCTTTAGAACTCCAAATTTGATTGTCGCTGATAGAGGACGCATGTTCCAAAGCATCGATTTCCTTTGGGTCAAGTGCATAGGATGTGACACTCATTTTATAATACCCGAGATGCACCAGGCCAACGGACAAGTACAACGTTATTGCCGTACTGCGCTCAATATGGTCCGATTTGAGTGCAACCATCGACAGCAGAAGTGGCCAATCGTCAAGATACTTACGACAATCAGCTGTCCGTTAGATTGTGGACACGGATCCTGAATGCTGATAATGAAGGAGTCCGAGGACGGTCTCCTATCAGGAGAGGCCGTGTAGAAGAATATGAGAATAGTGGAGGGAGGAATGATATTTAAGGGAGTGCCAACGACAGTCAGCTCTTTTTGCGTTTCGTCCGTCGTTGCGATATTGTGTCCGGTTGCAATATTTTTGTTGTTCGGTTTGTCTTTGTCTTTGTCATTAGAGTCAGATTTAGTTTACCGATTTGATAAATAAGTGATTGACTAGGCTTTATTAATTCAAATTGTTGAATTGTTTAACTATTTGTTATTTTTGTAAATTTATTCAATAATTTTGTAAACTACGTGGAATATTATCTTTTTTTAAATCCCTTTTGATTATGGTTTCTAAGAATACATTAAATCAAAGCAAACACAGCGCTCATCTCAACAAAGACCAAAACTAAAACAATAACATTAATCGATAATGTTAATAAGTAATTTCATGTCACAACACTACCTTTTGTGCACGGTCGTCGCACGTGCAAAGAAAGACGGCTCGATTTGTACTTGTGTTAGAGGCTTCCGCCAAACGATTTCGCTCAGCAAACTACGACCTTCCGGAATCTATCAGAAAGACAATATCAACGCATCATTAATCGATAATCAGTAACATCTACGATTAAATGTGCCTGTGGGCATGGATACTATCTTAGCCTCACCATCAGATGGAGTGGGTGTTCGTTTGCCGTGCGGTGCTTGTTCTAGTACGCTAGTACTTAGTTCAATATTCAATATTCACACATAGTAACAGTGAGGCCTCGGGCGGGAGCGTATGAAATTTACAACTTTTATTCTTACGGAACTTAATATCTACTATGTAGACTATCTTACTTAAGTATTTAGGGGGTTTTTATTAAAGGAATCTACTGTAAGTTATTAGCTATTATGTTATCAAGCAAGATAATCTTCGTTAATGACCGCGAGGTTTTGTCATTGAAACTGGTGGGTTGATGATCTTTAGGTTCAAACTATTTTTTCACAGGAAAGAGGACTCCGAATTACTGCAACTTTCTTATTGCAGTAATTCGGAAAGGTAGGTAGGTTGGTAGGTAAAATCTAAATACCTAAGATAGATGATTTGCAGGAATTATTTTTGTTCCGTTATTTATTTCGATCAGCTGCTGTTTATTTATTTTGTTCAGTAACAATTAAATGAGTAGGCACGAGGCAGGTTAATGATTTTTTTAAAACTATTAAGTAACAAATACCTATGGTCAGGTTGCTCGTTTTCTTAGAAGCGAATAAAGTTGTTTTGGATTGGTCAAATAAGTGCTTTCACAGATTTCTAGGTTCTAGGGAAGATAGGTACCAAAACAACCTAAAAGAACTATTTCGAAACGTAGGTAGGTACATTCGTAGGTAGGTAACTTAGGGACGCTGGCTTGTTTCATCATTTATTGGTCAATGCAGTGCAATAGGTACGCAGGTTTATCATGAAGTGAGTAGAACTAATGGTATAATTTGCTTTGCCTAAAGTAAGAAAAGTTCATTAAAGAAGGTCTAGCCTAGGCTTACATATGAAATTTTTTTATCAAACGAATTTATCGGACTACTGATTGACAGGAATAATTTTCAGCCTTTATTTACTTCCTACTTCGATCAACTGCTTTTATAGTACTTATCTCATCGCCATCATACCTAAACAAATTCATGAAAAATTTCTATTACATAACATAAGAAGTCATTCGAACATAGGAAAGAACTACATAAAGTTCGCTTATGGTATTCATGCAATGCGTGATGGGCATGCTGCGCGTCAGCTGACTGCGTGGCAACAAGCGAGGTCCGGTGCACTCGCCCCGCGTCGAATCGCTTGCAACGGATCGGAAGCGCGGCCTGCCCCGCTGCGCAATGATTTAAATGAAATGAAATATTTATTTCTCAACATTGGCAATTACTTGTTCTTATTGATGTCAAATAAAACATGACTCTACCACCAGTTCGAAAAAACCTTCGTGAAGAAGAACTGGCAAGAAACTTCACGGGTATATTTTTTTCAAAATAAATTTACAGAGTCTCTTTATGTCTATACAAAGTGATTCTTATCTGCATCCGTTAGCTCGGCAAGTCTCCCTCCCCCCAAGTATCCAAATGACGAAAACCCTCAAACGGCAGCCGTTCACGAGTTAACGCGGGATCCAGCCATCGCCCTCCTCAACTATAGAGGGAAGTGAGCGACCCGTCACCCGACGCTACCATAAGAAGACGTACTTTAGTGACAATGACGCTTTAGATATTTATCGATTGTAAATACGTTTAGCAATACATCGCGGTTTTTATTTGTAAAAAAAACTTTGTATTTAATTGATATTTGGTGATAATGCGTTTGTTCTTACATATGTAAAGCTAAAAAAATAGAAATTTTTTGTTTGGAAAGTGTTCAAATGTTTTGTGTTTAAAAAAAATAAAAAATACTTTTTCGTAACGAGAATATGGAGTATAATCCTACCCCAAAGTTAGTGGAAGCGTTCTTGATACATCCTGTATAATTAGTGTGAGCATTGCGTCTGAGCTTCTTCCACTAGTTTAGCATAATCAGGCGTCTGTCAAGCGAGAACGGTGTTTATTTTTTGTTTGTTTTAAGTGGGAAAATGCTGACTCACATAAATATGTTGTACCAAAACACGAATGAAGTTGTTCAACATATTTCTTCAAATTTGGATATATTTCGTTGGAAACCAATGCCCAGAAATCTTCACCTGAGGATACCTTGCTTTTAGAAATATGTCGCAGCGCAGAGTAATAATTTCGTTTTGTAACATCATATGCTTCATTTGAAATGTGTCTGCAAATTTTGTAGCCAATTCATAGATATCACTATGATTAATGGAATCATTAAACGGATAACTGATGATGTGAACCAACTTCTCAATTTTTCTGAAATCACTAAACTGAATTTCGAAGTCTGCTATCACTGCTCTAATTTCTGACGTGTACTTCTCAGAAATGAAATTGTAGGTAAGATGTTTTTCCATATGATCCTTGATGTTTACAAATTGTTAAATGTTTTTCTTCTCTATGTGAACTATCATAGACGCTGTTTGACTTTGAAATGCTGCAATAGAACTCATTATTTCTGTTAATGTTTTATTCTTGCCTTGTAGATTCAGTTTTAATGTACTTACTCAGTTTTCCAGTAAAATCGGCCAAGAAAGCTAAATCACATTGCCGGTCTAAATCACGCAATTGCCGATAATCATCACCCCTTTCATCAAGAAATTTTATTATTTCGTCCAATAGATCTCGAAATCTTTGCAAAAACTTGCTTCGACTCAACCACCTTACGTCAGTGTGCAATGCGAATTCTGGTGCCTTCTGATCTAATTGCTGTTTAAAGAGCCGCCTTTGGAGGGCTTTTCCCTTTATGGAATTTACAATTTTGAAAGAAATATCCATCACATGTTTCGTGTTTAATCTCTTACTAGCCAGTACTTGTTAATGAATTATGCAGTGGTAGCTAATGAAGTCTGGAAAATCTTCGTCTTTGTGACAAAGTGCAATAAAACCATTATGAATACCTGTCATTGCAGGAGCTCCATCAGTTGTCATTGATACGAGATTATACAAGGATAGCTTAATCTGGCAAATATACGCTTTGAATTCCGTGAATTTTCAAGGCCACGAGTTTTTCCTTTTAAGGAAATCATACTTAGCAGTTCTTCTTTGGTCGAGCAATCTTCGAAGACCATCCGAATAAAAACAAGTAGTTGTGCAGTATCAGTGAAATCTGTGGACTCGTCAAATTGAAGCGAAAGAGCAACGCAGAGAACGATATTTTTTTGTACTTGTTCGTTTAAGTTTTTAGTTATTGCTTCTAAACGGCGCATCACAGTATTTCGAAACAGCTGTAAACCATGAACAGGTTTTTTAATTTCGTTTTTATTTTTGAAATTCACGAACAGCGAATCTGAAACTTATTCCCTATTGGAAAAAGGTTTACACTTTTGTGCAATTATGTAGCTTACCTACTTGGAAAGAAGGTTCAGTTGCAGCTTTACTTTGCTCAATAGGCCCAGTAAACATGTTTTCTTAGACTTTAAATTGCGATTTCAATGCTTGCAATTTATTCTTTCTTATTTCGCTGTTACGTGGAAAGCCAGTCTGATATTTATTATGCATTGTGTTAAAATATCGATCTAAATTTCCTTTTTTGGGTATTACCAGGGATGTATTGCATATTAGGCAGCAACAGTTTTTTTTCAACATAGTAAAGAAGTAGTCCAATTCTCATTCTTGGTGAAAGTGATAAGTTTTTGATTTCTTTGGAGCACATTTATCAAGAATCTGCAAAAAATAAAATTAAAATATTAGGAACATAATTCGTATAGTAACAAAAGTAGAAATATCCAATTGAATGAGAATTAATTTCCTAATGATGGCACAAAGTTAGCGAGCGAACATTTTCAAGTTTTTTACCCACTTACTAGGACCTAGTGACTAGGTGGATAATTCGTTAATCCACCGAGTACTTAAAATAATAATTGTTTTAATACACTTCAAAAAATTAGACACCATGCACCATTAACACATAGTTTGATGTAATATGAGCGCAAAAACTTTGTGAAGCGCTTCGGAGGTCAATGACATTAGCGCGGCACGTAGGTAGGTATTACTCAATGTTCGGCAACGATCGGCTTTATTATTTGTACTTGCTTATTTTTAATGTAAATTTCATGATTCTTGTAGTATTGGTAGGATTATTGAAAGGTCCGTTTGCAATAGTAACAATATCAAAAATATTAACTTACTTTTTTTGATGAACCTTCAGAAGCATTTTTTTCCTCATTTGATGTTCTTTCAGCGTTTCTTTTCAACCACTTATCCATAACGTACGTAAACAACTATGTGGCTTGCGTGATACAGAGTCTAATCGTGATTTATATTGGTAATCGTCGAAACGTCGTAACTCCGGTAGTCTCTGTCGTCAACTGTCAACTGACTGACTGAAACGTGACACGGGACGGATTGAAACACGCCCTTCGCCCGCAACCCACACGCTTCCCGCTTATTGGTTATCGCGTGCCGAAAACAAAAGACTATACTGCGTAGAATAGAAAAATACCGTGACGGAATAGCGATTGAAAAATGATACAAGATGGTGTTGCAGTAGTTGGTAATTACTTTGCGTAGCCTGGTCTACTTATTTATATTTTTTGCCTTGAAATGAAATTAATTTATTTCTCAACATTGACAATTACTTGTTCTTATTGATGTCAAATAAAACATGACTCTACCACCAGTTTGAAAAAACCTTCGTGAAGAAGAACTGGCAAGAAACTTCACGGGTGTATTTTTTTCAAAATAAATTTACAGAGTCTATTTATGTCTATACAAAGTTATTCTTAACTGCATCCGTTAGCTCGGCAAGTCTCCCTCCCCCCAAACAACGAACACCCTCAAATGGCACCCGTTCACGAGTTAACGCGGGATCCTGCCATCACCCTCCTCAACTATATTAGAGGGAAGTGAGCGACCCGTCACCCGACGCTACCATAAGAAGACGTAGGTACTTTAGTGACAATGACGCTTTAGATATTTATCGGAACGAAGAACTCAAGAAGAGCAAACAGACACATTACACATGTTTTGTTACAAATACTAGTAAAATCCTGTCATTGAGGGGATTATACTTACTGAAGGGCTTTTATCATCCAAATAATCGGATAGTTTATAATATGCTTTAGCACACAACTTCTGCTTTATAGTTTCTTTGAATTTGTCAATAGGAAGACCTTGGATATCCTCAAGAACCTTATTATAAAAGCGTATAGGTACATTGACCCATGAATGAGTTAGTGACTTTATGAAGCCTACTATTATGACCTGCCAGCATATTTTTTCTTCTTGTGTTAACATTGTGCAGATGTTTTTTCTATATATATATATATTGTGAATGGAAAGTAAGAATATTTATTTCCTTAAATTTACTTTAAGTGACACCCTTGGACCGAGCTGATAGATTGCGCGAACATCCCTTTTCTGCAGAACAAATATAGTATCGATGTCGGCAGCACTCCCCCACAACAGAATGCCATATGTCATGAGTCTGTGGAAGTAACCGAAATACACAAAATGAGCAGTTGTTTCATTTGAAATTTGTCTCATTTTTTTAACAGCATATGCGGCAGAGCCAAGCCTTTTCGCTAAACCATCATCATGCGGTCCCCACTGGAGTTTGGCGTCTAAGGTAGTTGAGTTTGCAGGAGTCAGTTCCAGCCTTGCCACGATCGACTGGACTAATAGTCGCGATCGACCGGTTTGCCACCCCTGGTGTATAGTAAATGAAAATAAGAAATAACATAGAGAATAATAACACAGAATATATTTGAAATTTGATTGTTTCTACAGCTGGTGTCGTAAGTTGCAGTTGCAGTAGTAAGAAATTTTTTATAGCAATAAATATAACGTAACAGGATAGGTACATTGTTTATCTAACTTTTTAAATAAATCATTGAATGACAAACTTTCAAAGAATTTTTCGGAAATATTAATTCTGCGCTCGCTTTCATTGAGCGCGCATTCAAATCGCGCCATCTTGCCGCAATCAACGGGTACAAATTCGCGCCCCTTGCCGCGTACCACAGATTAAGTGAGAAGCCCCGCCCACCTACTTATACGAAAAATAGAACGAATCCTAATCTACTTAACCACTTGCGTACTAAATTTTAACTTACCACATGTTGACTTGAACGTTTGAAAACTTCAAATGCCTCCGGAACGCCTACGACTTTCAGTTTAAAGTTTGTGCTAAAAAATAGTGATGAAATAGCCGTACAAAACGAAAATAATTTTGAGCTGATTTAATTTGAAAATAAAATCTCTTTATTTTCCCTACATTTCTATGGATATACCTACAGTCGCGTACAAAGTCATTAGTTATCTTTGCTTAGTAAAGACTATTTCATGACTATTTTTTGCATTGTCAAAATTCGTTTTCATTGAGATTTCAAATAGGTACTTATGAGGATTACAGCTTGAAGGACACCTATTTTCGCAACGCTTGTTTTATAGCAGTTGTTTGAAAGTCTTGAAACGGGAAAGCCCGTTCGTCGGGGTCATTCGGCCAAGTAGTATCTCTCTGGAAGAAGAGACAGTGAAGAATTATTATGTTAGACTAGCTTTCTTTTTTGATCAAAACTTGAATTTATTCAATTCGTTTTTAAATATGAAAACCTATTCATTTACCATTTAAATTGTGAGTTAACCCTAGCGCGCTTTTTAAATTAATGTTATGAGGTTTGGGTATTGAGTCGCACCCAAACTTGTGTATCATTGTAAAGTAAAGCAAATTATGAACCACTGGTGTTTAATTACCCACATTCTTCACTTAACCTCCACTTCCTCCTCCACTTCACATAACCACATTCTTTTTTGTTCACAACATTTTAACAAATATTTAGAAAGAAAAATAAACATTTTAAAATTGTTTCAAATATGTCAAACTCTGTGGACCGATTTTATGGTCAGATCTGTGGATCACTAAATTCAGATGACTCAGGACAATAACTTCGGTTCATGGAGTGTGTCGCGGGAGCGTTATTCGCGTCACGTAGGGTAGATCATATTTGCTACATGATGTATAGTGAGTGCAATCCACAAAGACGCGCCCCGCTACTTTTCTGCTCTATACATTGAAACGTGTGACCGTTAAACAAACTTGAAGTGGGCAGTGGGGCGTGACCGTGGAACAAACTGGAAGTGGGCAGTGGGGCGTGACCGTGGAACAAACTGAAAATGGGCAGTGGGGCGCGTCTTCGTTGATTACATCACGTTATCGGAAAAAATCGGGAGAGCGTTGATTTGTATAAAGGCTCTTAAATGTACATTTCCTATAAAATTGCAGTAGGGTGAATACAACACGAGAATTTGGTGGAGTAATTTTGAATATCATCAGACTTATTGCATACGTAAATTATTCTAAATAAACTTAAAATAAATAAGGGATAGGTATTTAATTACTTAAAATATTTTGTTTGAGTGACATTGAATCTATTTCTTTAGTTCTATTGTTTAGTTTTGTGAAAGTTTGCTAAAAATAACATAATTTTTGAAATTCTTAGAAATTTTATTTGTGGGAACCTTTTAACACATTGTTTACACGACCCATTAACAATTGGCCAGGTACCTATAGATAGCTTGTATCCTGCGTTCGAATGGGAGGGAGATTTTAATACCAAGTAAACATGATACCAAATTTTGTAAACACACACATCTTATATTAAAAGTATTATTTAAATCGTCCTTCTTTTTGCCCGATTCCGCCGCTGATTTTTATTTTCACTTGACTCATGTGCGGCTTTAGGCGGGGCCGTCCAAAATGGGTTAGAATTAAGTACCTACCTACATTTGTGAACATATGTTAAAATTATGTTTAAGAGATAATTGATTAAATTGTGATATGAAATTGTGATTTTATAATAATTTTTAATATTGTAACTGTCAAGCTCTACTCATCTGTAGATTTAATAAATAGGTAGGTCTTAACTTACGTAGGTACAAAATATGTCATTGTTTTACAATTTTGTGTTTTAGGTAAGTAATACCAAGCATGTTCTAAGAGATAATTGATTGAATTGTGATATGAAACTGTGATTTACCCTTCACCCACGTTCGTAACTAGGTAGTTATGAATGAATTTTTTTTTTCTCTGTTTCATAACCAGTTATTCAACAAAAATATTTTTTCCATTTTTATAACTAAAACCTTTTTTCATGTATTATTCCATTCCATTTTATATTGTGAAATTCGGGTCTTTTATTTCAATTCATTTTCATACGCGTAAAATAAAACCTTTCTCTGATAATGAAAAAGAACGTGTCATTTGATCTGAAACTGTATGTTTTAAGGTGCTCCCACACAACTATATAACGTTATGCAATATTGTGTAACACGATAACATTTTACAACAGCGTGTAACATACACTACAACATGTCAAGAAATGTTATAAACGCTCCCACACTGGTTGAACTCGTTGTATAACATCGTAAGTATAACATTATGTTACAATCAGTTTGGGCTTTGCTAGTTTCCGCTAACGTCCCTCTGAGGCTCTGATGATGTTATACAACAAAAGTTATATTTTGTTATATCATGTGGTAATCAGTTGTCATTTTGTTAAATTAACAAAATTACAATTTATTTCATTAACAATTTATAACTTTTGTTCTAATTTGTTTAAAAAAGTTTGACAAGTTTTAAGCAACAGTCTCTAACGTTATATAACTGCTGTGTGGGAGCACCTCTACACTGAACTGTATAATTCGATTTTGAATATTAGCTTAGGTATATACCTATTTCTCAATTTTGGGATTTTAGTTCTAGCAAATTATTATCTTAATTGTACCGTGTGTTATGATAATTTGAATATCAATTAAACATGACATCAAAATGTGGGTTTATAGGATACAGTGTATACCTCATGTAAAAGACTTTCCTACCCGTTTATGATTAATAAATAAATAATTTAACCCTTTCCATGCGGGATTTTACTTTTAATATCGCCGTCTCTATAGATATCTCGAGATATTACGTCCTAACCAACATGCTCCATCTGTACGAAGGGCGTAATATTACGTCTATCCAAATCTATCACCAGACGCGGTTGGCGTATTATTACGTTTCCCAAATTATATAGACAACATCGGTGTTGCCCATTGTAATAAATATTACCCAACTATTATTTTTGTTAAGCTAAAAAAAATAGGTGTTTGAATTATTATATGTAACTAAAAATATATATTATTTTTATACTCTCATATTTTTTTTGGTAAATAAGAGCAATTAATTCTTTAGTTTTTTTTAAACTTAATAGCAATAAAACACCCATATTTTTTGCTATTAAATTAAAAAAAAAATTAAACATTAATCGCTCTTATTTATTAAAAATGTATGATTATAAAAAAAATTATCGGTGGTTATTTAAAACAATAAAAAGCGGGAAGGAAAAAATCTGTTATCAGGGTGGGTAAGATAAATAAAGTTAAAGTTCGACATTTTCGTGTAGTGAATAGGTGTTTCATGTTTATCCTTTTCGGCATGGATTTAATGGATTTACAGAGTGAAATAAATGTTGCTGGACCTAGTAAAAATAATAACAAAAGTAATAACAAAAATTAAGAACGAATATAAACAACTACTAACCATTCATATTTTTTACACTTTATTATACTTGAATAATTCTGAAACTTGGAACACTTGTAGCATATCATATATATGTATAATAAGTATTTTTCCACCGTTTCAGTAGCGCTGTTGCGTCCTATAACCTACGCACAGGAGTGCCGTCCTTGTCGTTGATCTGCTCGTTTATGGCGGCAATTTTGTTTCAACGGAATAATACGCCCACCGTATGGTAAACGGATTTTGGTCGGACGTGATATCACGCCAGCCGCATGGAAAGGGTTAAGAAACTCCACATGTCTTATTTTAATAACCCATGATCGAAAATAAGCCGAGGAAAACTATCATTAAAACGTCTTTTAACATTTGTCACCCTAGTCATCATTTGCACAGAACTATCCTGCATGACTTCTACGTTGCAAAAATGATTGTCACGACAGCTTACCTCCTGCGATAGCTTAAGTCCTGAGTTCCTAGGTCCATCCGTTGCCAAGATACAAGGTGAGCCATAGTTTATCACTATGGTCCTATGGCCCAATGATATCTCGATGATGGCTCGTGTAACGAGATTCACACCTGGGTCATTCTTTAGTGACGCAAATGTGACATCTAACATAAACCGAAATGCAATAATTTACGAGTAATTTGATGAAAACTGGTTAGCCATAGGTTCATAATCATTCCGATTCAACCACTAATATCTCCGAAACCAAAGCGTCACAAATTTTGAGTAAGGCCGCAATGAGCGTCACAAATTTTGAGTAAGGCCGCAATGAGCATCACATTTGAGTCACTAACGTATGAGACACCTACGAATGCAATCACAAATGAGGCCCTAGGTTCTGATGTAAGCAAATGTTTACCCATTTATTGCCGAATGTTGCCTATTGAAATACATGTATGGTAACATTTTCTTATTCTGTATTATTATAACGCCATATAATCAAAACATTGTCCATAGAGACAAATTAAAGCATTACATGATCTACAGTGAAAGACTTCATAAAACAATGGGAACTACACTTACATAACATCATATACTACACAAGTATGACCCTGATTTTAGGTGCTAGATAACATGTTCTAAATAAAACCACTTGTTATTTCATATATAAATTTTATTACAAACTTGTTTTAGACTTAACTGCAAATAATTATACCAAAAATCTTTTGTCTAATTACAGCTGTAGACCAGCCAGTTGATCGCGACAAACTAAGGCTCGGCTAAAACGGCTCATCTTAACAAATGCTATCCCGTCACCAACAACATAAGTGGTAAATCATCATAACTACGCCAAGTAAAAGCTAAGATAATCTTTTTAGTGATACAAATATGCTAATTGATTTAAACTGCATGGATTCCAATTTAGCAAATAATAATTTGATGCAGATTCTTAGCATGTACATGTAACTTCACGTTTTAAAATTAAATAACTGAATGAATGAAACACTCTATATGTTCAAAATGTATGTATGGTAATCTTTTCGGTACAATTTGTGCTTCACTTATTGATATTACATTTTCTTACAGAGGCACCCACACCACACATTGCCACGTCTATTCTATTGGAAGATAACCCATTAAATCAAAAATATACATTGAATACAATGACTATAAAATATAAATGTATAGACGCGCCGTCCCAGAAAGGTTCATACAAATTAAGAAAAAAAAGTATGATATATCATTTAACACTCCTTCTAACACTATAAATAAATATGTCTCATTATGAGTAAAAAATAAATAATTTCACCAGCCAATAATACACAGTACATAGTTTTTAAATTAGTGACCAATGAAGAGCATAATTCACTAAAACACCAAATAAGCCGAAAAAGTCTTTAAACTATCTAACTCAATTGGAAATAGTACTGTGGAATTGGAAAATTTATCTATAACGTTAATGGTGTCGCACCGTAGCCTTATTAGTTTAATTAAAACAAAGATTTCACAGGATAGCACAAAATTATTTATTTCGATAAATTACCCCTCAATATGTTCCTATAAGAAAATTTTGATAAATGACAGACATTTTTAACCTACTGCATTGTTTATTTTCGCAAACTGTTGGCTCGAGTTATACACATGTTATATGGTAGAATTAAGATTATTTGTACTGCTATTTACACTACAGTAAGTCGTAAGTACAACTTGCAATAATATTTTGATTACAGAAATAAAAAAAATTGCATTTATATTTTATTTCAAGTAAATAAGAGTATGCTTCAAACAATACAAAAATAAAGATACAAGACTACTATTATAGTATTTATTAGGATTGATTTCTGTTTCAATTAGATCATCTTCATTTATTTGTTTCAACCACAATAAACATAGTTGTAGGATATATAACTAGCAAGTGAGCAATATGTGCTCAAATTATATTTCTTAAAGAAAATTAACAGCCACACATACCTGAATGTTCCTAGTCTTATTTAGACTGCACTTTAAATATTGAGCACTATTTTAACTATTACATTGAAATTGCTCAAGAAAATATACATAAATCAAGGCGAGATGCCGCTTCAGCTCTGATAAATTATACTTGTAACAATTTGTTTTTCCTTGAGTGTCTAAACTTAGTGACTCAAGAAATCAGGTAAATAAAAAGTAGACCATTCAGAGAATAAACTTACAAGAAACTAGCAAAATCAAAACTATTTAAATGTTGATTTACATATCACAAGTAGTTCAAAAAATATCTGTGAAATAATAAAAAAATATTGAATCTTGACAATGTATTAATAAAATTTTAGAAAGCACTGAAACAATTGAGAAGCGCTTTAGTCCTGGTAGTTTGAGTGTTGTAGAGTGAGTAGCTTGTATGAGGCAACTGGCATTGAGGGAGGTTTTCAGTCGATGTACTGTGCTAACCAGCGGAAACCTTCTCCATAGCCCTGGCGCTTCAGCACTGAGCACATGAAGAGCTCCAAAGGCCGCCCAGGCAGTTCTGATCGAGACACCTTGCCCTGGTTAAACAAACAATACATTGTTCAACAACTCCTTTTCCATCAAATAATTATTTGTATTCATGCAGAAGTTGTATGTATAAGGTAATCCGAGTAGGTGAACTGTCTGAACCACAACAATATGATAGTGCAAAAAGGTTTGAAAATTTTGATGCATAAAGTGGTTTTAGTGCATGCCTGCAAGTCAAAACTGCATAACAAAACTGTTTTATGGGAAAATTGCGAGCATGGGGGTCAAAGTCCGAGTAAAGGTAAAAAAATATATTATTATAGTTTTGGGATGATTCTAAACCATTTCCATTGGCTAGCTTTTTTTGATCCCGCCGTTTTGAATAAAAGGAAAGTATTGTGTCTATTTTTTGTATGGAAGATTAGTTTTTGTAATCATTAAGTAATTACAAGGGATTATAGAGAATATAAAACTCAATTTTGTATTAGAACTTTTGAAACATTTTTGCAAATGCAGACTTGATTTTGCAAATTAAGGTGCTTCCATAAAGCAAAATTAATGATAGTTGTTTTTGATAAACAGAGAAACAATAGTTAGTTGAATTTTAATAACTAGTTTTGGTCATAAATAAAAATTCAGTTTTTCTCTAACTTAGCTACAGACTAGTTATGGCATACTGCATATTCAGGTAATTATTAGTTAACTATAGCAAATTGTTTAACTTAACTGGTAAAATGTAGTGCTTTAATACAGATATTCCTTATTAAAATCAGACAGCCTTTTGAGGTGGGTGGTAGTACACATGTCTCAGATCCTCACATAGATACCTCACACAGTTACATACATGAATCCAGCAGGTCTAATATAAAGCCCAAGAGATAGTGAAGACATGACATCCAAATGAAGATATTTTTCTACCATCATATTGTATATGTAAGGTTATTCACTCAGATGAAGGCTGTGAGGCAAAATATGGCCAGAGTCATACAGGGGGTTTTTTGTGGGTAGTGGCTCTGGTAGGCTGGGAGCGAGTGCCACATAAACTCGATCGCGCGCGGCGGGGTATGCGTAAGAGCATTTTTAGGTCCTCCTGCCCTCCCCTTGGAGGAGAACAAAAAAAAACACTTCTCCTAAACCATCCACAAGCAATGTTTACTTTACTCTCTTAACAAACAAAGAATACCAACCTTTCCAGTAGTCTGCTGGTACAAGTTGAAGAATTGCCTGAGTTCGTCTTCGCTCGCTGCACCAGGCTTGTCAATCTTGTTGCCTAGGATGAGCACGGGACAGTTGCTGAGGGTTTCATCAGTGAGGAGGCTGTCCAACTCCGCCTTCGACTCGGGGAGGCGGGCGCGGTCGCAGGCATCTACCAGGAACACAATGGCGTCTACTGCCGGGAAGTAGTCTCGCCACACGCGCCGTGCTTGCTGATGCCCGCCCAAGTCAAAAGTTGTAAAGCGCATACTGCCTATTGACAGTTCTTCGGATGCTGGAATGATAAGGGTTACTTTTTGTAGATTTTAGAAAAAAAAACCATGTATTTCCTTAAATTTTAATTATTTTTATAATATATATTATATACTGTGTGTAGTTTGTTTTTCATTAAAATTATAGTCTCATTATAATCAACCTTTATTATTATGGGTATTTTTTTATTCTCATTATTTTACTGTCATAATTGTTGTCAAACCAGTAAAATTACAGGCCCTTTATCTGTAATAATAAATAAGTACATACCTTTTTGAACCCTTTAGACTGATAACAGTTTTTGAACAATATTGAATTAGCAAGGTTAGCAGGGCCTGTACCTTATAGGTATGGTAATACTATCCATTAAAAAAAACCTTAAATTTTTAAATAATATTGATTTTGCTAATAATTTAAAAAAGCAACATGAGCTAATATTATACTCTTATGACCCCTATTAGAATGTGGGCTTTCACATTTTCCACATTAGTTATTTTTCTTGCTTTGTGACATAGTGCTCTTTGAGGTCATAAATGTCTACATCCTGTTGTGACACCAACCACCCTGTTGTGGCAGGTAACCATAACAAAAGCTTACATCTTGGTTACAGATACAAACTATTTGATATCCTCTATTGGACATTAATTGTTTTACGTGCCATGGTCACCAAAATATAGAAAACATTTTTTAAAAGTAGTATAGAAAGTGTGAGACACTTCTAATCTCAGTTAAAATATATTTGGTGCAACAAAGGCTTTCACTAACCTTTCAAGACATTACTACATACTAGAGTTTGAAGTATTCAATATTTTCTTTTATGTTTTCTTGAGTGACAAGGTCAGTTATCAACAAAATAAATGATCTTTTTTAGAAGTAAAGATGCATAGATTAGTAAGATGTGAAGTCGAATTTCATACTGTTTTCATTCGATTCATAGTTCACAAGTTGATAAGTCGGTCATGTGTATCACCTGACACATGGCATATATTTATTAAATAAATACTTGTGATATATTTCTAATGCTTAGCTCACATTTCTATCCATATAATTTTTCAAATAAGAAACAAGCTATTTAATAATGGGTACTCTAAGTTTCATAATACTTTTTAACAAGGAAACTAAGTATTAATAAACACATATTTAATAATTATACTCACTTGGATGCAAAGTAGGAACATGCTGCGCTAATCTGTCATCTTTCAACATGTGCAGTAAAGTGGTTTTGCCAGCATTGTCCAGACCAAGGAACAATAACTTGCCAGATTTCTTCCATAATCCTGAAACAATGTGTAGAAATTCAGCATTGTTAAAATATTCTGTTTTATTTTGTTTATTGTATAATTTAGAAATTACCAGTAATCCAATAAAAACCTTACAATAAAAGTCCAACTATCAGCACTGAAATGACTGTTGTGGTGTAAATACTTATAACATTTTTATATTATATTTTTTTTCTTGTTTTTTATGATATGTACAATATTGCGAAACTTACCTAAGAAACCAAGGACACCAGTAAACCAATCCAAGATAAACATTGTGAATCTGAAACGTATGGGACTTATTATTATCAAAGCATCTCAATAGTCCTTCACACGGAACATTTTGCGTACTAATAATGACTTGCAAATCACGAGAGCTGATCTTTTGGTAGGAAATATCGAGTGCAAAGAGTTCAATGCGAAGAATTTGTTATTAAAGGCGTTTTCGTCACGTATAAGAATTGACTAAAATTCAGTATTGAATTGGGTAATATGAATGACAAGACGTCATTCCGTACCGTGATCACACAATTGATTTACAACTCTATGAAGGGCATTCAGTACTCACTTGATAAATTTGAACTAGTTTCACTAATGCTACAGAAAGTTTATCACAATATTTAACACTTGATTCAAGTGTATGTTCGTAAATTAGTCTTTACTTTGAAGAAAAAGAACGAGACGAAACGAAACTACAATTCTGTCTGTTGGCTGGCAATGACGTGCGTGACGTTCGTATGCTGTTTCCGGAACTTGACAATGGACTGTCAAACAAGCTTCAAGTTAGGCGTAACTAAACGCGTTCAACATCTTTATTTGTAAATTTAGTATTTTCTTTGACCCATAAAATCTCGGATATGCTTCTTTGCATAGTTAATAGAAAGCTTACAAGTTTTATGTTACTAACGATTATTTTTTTATTATAACTAAATTTGAAAATTAAAAAATCGACCTATGAAAGTTATGTACATGTCACAAGAGACTGCTACAGAAATCCTTCGTAATAAGAAATTCTTAAAATCTAGTACAATAAGAGTGATCAGATTCCTCAACAAAACCGTTATTTCAAGCACATCAAAGAAGAATTTCAACGTAGAATAGGAGAAGGTGAAGAACATTTAACAATAAAATACATTAAAGGAATCCCTAAAATAATAGTAACCACTCAAAAAAACTAACACAAAAACATTCCGTAACGCAAGACGACCAAGGGACAAATATCAGATATAGAATTGCAAGTACTTTTGAAAATATTGAAAACGAACAGAAATCTATAAAATTTTTCTATGCCAATACTCGAAGCATTGTCAAACAAGGTAAATTTGACGAACTAAGATGTATTATTACAGCGTTGCCCAGGGTTGATGTTGTAATACTCACGGAAACTTGGATCAAATCCGAAGAAGAGGTCAAAATATTTCAAATACATAACTTTACACATTACTACAATTTCAGAAAGGAATTGCGTGGTGGTGGAGTTTCAATATTTGTGCATAACAACTTGACGCATATTATTACTGAAGAACTTTGTACAAATAACAATCATTTTCTCTGGATTCACCTGAAAAAGCTATCACTTGACATTGGCGCTATATATAGACCAGACGGAAATGTAACTGACTTCTTAGAAACTTTCTCGCGACAGCTCTGTACCAGAAATAGAGCAATAGTATTTGGAGATATAAATCTCAACATACTGGACATGAACCGCGACATCAATACTTATAAGAATACTCTAAAAGCTAATGGATATACTATACTGAATAAAATAACGAAGGAATATTGCACTAGACCGAGCTCAAAAACCATAATCGATCATGTTAGCACTAACTTAAGACAAGAAACATACTACTTTACTCTAATAGATTCATGTCTATCGGATCATAGACAAATATATTTCGAAATTAGACGACACGATCGGAAACCACCAAAGAAAGTCAAATATGAAGCTACTAATGACAAATTACTATACCAGAACGTTGAAGAGATGTTTTCCGACCTTAACAATTTTGATCATAACTATCTAACTAACGATCATAATTACTTGAAGAAAAGTTAATAACGTGTACAAGAAAAAGTACTGTCACGAAAACAAAAATTTTAAATAAACCTCAGCAAGACTGGATAAATAGAAGTCTAATTAACGAAATCAACTGTAGAAATAAGATCTGGATTGAACATAAACAGGATCTGAACGATAAAACCAAAGAAGACAGATTTATTAAGAAAAGAAATGAAGTTTCAGAAAGCATACAATTCGCAAAAACTCAGTATTACAGAAAATTGTTCAATGACTGCAACAAAAAACCTACGAAGATGTGGAAATTAATAAACAACTTATGCAGAAACAAAATAAAGGAAAATGTAGTAACAAATAAACTTCAATAAAAAAACAACTTGATTACCGATGAAAAAGATATTTGTGAATATTTTAACGACTACTTTGTTAGTATTGGACCAATGTTAGCCGAGCAAATTCCTATAGCAAACAACTGTAACGCAGTACTATGTGGCGAACCAAAATTTACTTTGTCAAAACTAGCTCCAACAACCAAAGATGAGTTGATTCAAATAATTAATGACTTAAACAGTAACACAAGTTCAGGTATAGACGGTATAACGACTAAACAACTCAAATGTGTCAAAGATTTAATACTTGACGAACTCGTTGTCTGCATAAATCAATGCTTGAGTGTGGGTGTCTTTCCCGATTCTCTTAAAATAGCCAAAGTATCCCCAATATATAAGTCTGGTAGTAAATTAGATGCTGGTAACTTTCGACCAATTTCTGTATTACCTATAATGTCTAAAATATTCGAACGTGTTATATATATTCGCCTCAATGCCTTTTTAACATCGCACTTTCTATATAGTAACCATACGCTTTTAGATCTAAATCAAACACACTTTCAGCTACAATAGATCTTATTACAAAAATCAAAATAAATATAGACAAAAAACACATAGCATTAGGGGTGTTTATTGACTTGGCTTTTGACACTGTTAGCCATTCACTATTAATAGAAAAATTACAAAACATTGGTATTACTGGAATAGCACTCAAAATGTTCAAATCATACCTTACGAATCGTCAACAAGTAGTAAAAATAGGAAATACGCAGAGTAGGCCTAAACAAATTACGTACAGTGTGCCCCAAGGATCCATATTGGGGCCACTTTTATTCTTAATTTACATAAATGATGTAAATGAAATTTAACTGAAGGGTGATATCACATTATATGCTGATGATACTAGCCTATTCTACTACGGTAATTGTATAAAAAATATGGTATCTAATGCCCAAATGGATCTTAACAGGCTCAATACGTGGTTTCAATGCAATCTCTTGACTATTAATATCACCAAAACTAATTATATAATTTTTAAAGCCAAGAATAAAAAAATTCAAGACTTTCCACCACTACAATTGAACGGACAAAATCTCAATTTGGTAGACACTGAAAAATATCTCGGCCTTACATTAGAAAGTCAATTAACTTTTAAATCTCATATAAATAAAATAAAAAGCAAACTTACATCATTATCAGAAATAACTCGCGCAATTACCAGATGTCTGCCGCGGTACGTGCGATACACTATTTATAACTGTCTCGTAAAACCACACCTAGATTATTTAATGGAAATTTGGGGTGCAACCGCCAAAACTAACCTAAAGCCACTTCAAACAGCCCAAAACAAGTAAATTAAATCTTTATTTCATTATGATTATCTAACACCCACACATAGAATTTACAAGGAAACTAAGTTATTCACTATACAGCAGCTATATGTATATAATACATGTATGCTTATCCGGAAAATCTTAAATAAAGACTTGCATACACAAATAAAATTTATTAAAAATCACACAATACAAAAAATTAAACTCAGAAATGCAAACAAAATAAAACTAATGAGCCCGCACACAAACTTTGGTAAAAAATCTATAATGTACGAAGGTGCTAAACTATACAATATACTACCAAACGACATAAAAATAACTAAATCTATGCTGAATTATAAAAAATTAATAAAAAGCTATGTCCTAAAAAAATACACACTATTATAAAATATAAAACTAATTTTTTTCTATTCAGATTTAAACCTTAAGAAAGAAATAATATAAAGTTGAATAAAAAATAATAAAAGAAAAACATAAACAATT
The DNA here is from genome assembly GCA_923062675.1 of Marasmarcha lunaedactyla. Lineage (NCBI taxonomy): Eukaryota > Metazoa > Arthropoda > Insecta > Lepidoptera > Pterophoridae > Marasmarcha > Marasmarcha lunaedactyla. The sequence continues at coordinate 9,372,047 of OV281344.1, forward strand.
TGTAAAATTAATATAGATTTATTACGATTAGGTAAACAAAATTAAACAGCATAAAACTTTTATTGTTATTTAATTTTTAATATGTACCTATTGCATACATAATGTATAGATGAATACATATATAATACATAAAAAAGAGAAAAACTATATTAGGTAATATTAATAAAATATAATAGATATGTCTATAAAAAGGTATATTTAACGTACACCAAATTATATAAATTTTATTTCGTATTTAATTTACATAATATTTAATTTCAACTTAAAACTTTTCAAGTCAGTACCAACATATAAAAGTCACAAAAATGTAAACATATCGCACCTTCGGTAAGACAAGGGCCGAAGTGCTAAAATTTCTGAAAATGAGTTAAATATGCCATAGTGCCTTAAAAACTAATTTCTACCTGTAGGAACAAAGACATTCACTAGATTCAGTTTATTTTCGCCAGAGGGCAGTAGTGCCTTTGTACCACTCGTTCCGTTTTTTGAACGATATTGGCGCGACAAAATCTCATTGGTCAGTTGCGGCATCGCCCGCGTGAGTAGTGGTTGTGTACTGGAGCGTCAAGGTCATTAAGGTAAATATGCCCTTTATTGTTTTATATTTTGGAAAGACATAGTCACATTTTGTGTACTTATGCCTAATTTGAGTGCATATATTTGACAGAACAAAGTCGTTCGGGTAGTTGTGCCTTTGTGAGTCCAATACATAAACATTGTCTAGTCTTTAAACCAAATGTGACTTTGTCATTCCAATTTTGTCTTATACAGATAACTATAATAGCATTTAAGACTTTGTCATTCCTACCGCTTTATTTTTTTATGTAAAATTGATAACATTTCCGTCGTTTTCTTTACAATATCTTGTGTATATTTATTGAACTGTAAGATAACTCCGATGTCAATTTTTGAAATTTATTAACCTCCGATGTAAAAAAAGGGTTCTTATAGATTTGACGTGTATTTATTTTTTATCTGTCGATTAATAAACCGAACTAAACGTCTGATTATTTTCGCTTTTAGGGTATAAAAATGGAATCTCGAGGCAGAAAGCTTTTGAGGATGGTGGATGAGCAATTTAATATATCGGCTAGAATTATTGATGAACCTAAGATTAATGAAAGCTTTGAAAAATCTAGTTTTGAGGAATATAATAGTTTAAAGAAGACAAATTCTACTCCTAAAATTAATTCTACGTCAATGGTTGAGCAGTGGATAGATAGCAATGACTTTGAAAATCAGGATCCAATAACAATGATACCTGAAACTACAGGAGCGATAAATTCATCCATGATAACCGCATCCGCTATGGAGGATCCAATGCCAACGATTCCTGAAACTACAGAAGTGATAAATTCATTGAATAATGTTATAGCTAGCCCACCCATTATAAATACAACCCCGGGTAATAATGATTCCGAGTCTGAAGAAAATGGAGATTTTTCTCCATCCGAAGGTTCAGAATACAAGCCAAATGAGAAACGGGCTAGAAACTACACTAAAGTCTTCAAATCAAGAAACGTATCCAGTTCTTCTAGTTCCGACAGCAGCTCATCCAGTTCCAGCAGCAGCTCATCCAGTTCCAGCAGCAGCTCATCCAGTTCTAGCAGCAGCTCTTCTAGTTCTCGAAACAGATTTCTTGAACCTAATACTACGGTAGATAAAGAAGGCAATAGTGAACTAGAACCAACACCACACCCAACAGTCAATGTAGAGCAGAAATCAAACAAACGGTCTAGAAAACGTCAAAGAAATATGAATGAATGGAAACAAGTGATATCCGAACGTTTGAAAAACAGTGGCCAAGAGTACACTACAAAAAGAGGAAAAATTGTAGCAGCAAAATCAATTCTTCCTCCATGCCCTGATAAATGCCGACTTTCGTGTTCCAGTAAAGTTTCTTCTGAAGATAGAAATACGATTTTCCAATCCTACTGGGAGCTGGGAACACACTTAAGACAAAGAGATTTTCTCGCGTCTTGTGTGAAACTGATTCCGCCTGCATACCGAAGAGTCAAAATTACCGACAATGATACCTGTATTAAGCCACCAAGAAAACCAAATTCGACCTACTATTTTATGATAGGTTCACAAGAAATTAGGGTCTGTAAGAAGTTTCTGCTAAATACATTGGCTATTGGAGAAAAAACTTTACGTAATGTCATTGAAAGTATATCTAATTATACTATGAGAATGAGTGCTGTAGATAATCGAGGCAAACACGGTAAAAATTGTAAACTAAGTGCTGAAGTTATCCAATCGGTTCATGATCACATAAAGTCGATTCCACGTACAGAAAGTCATTACTTAAGGGCTAATACTACCAGAGAGTTCATAGATGGTAGCCAGACTATAGCTGAGCTTCATCGAAACTATCAAGCTATCAGAAAAGCAGCTGGAAAACCATCCGTCAATTATGATGCTTACCACCGCATTTTCAACAATGATTTTAATATAGGCTTATTTGTACCTCGTAAAGACCAATGCGATGAATGTGAGGCATTTAAAAACGCTGTTGACAAAGAACCACTGTCAGAAAAGCATAAGTTACACCTTGAAGAAAAGAGTCTTTCCCGTTTAGAACTTGAAAAGGATATAGAAGACAGTAAACAGACAGATTCCAATAACATAGTAGCCATATTCGACCTACAGGCAGTTTTACCGTGTCCCATTGGCCAGTCGTCAGCATTCTTTTACAAGTCAAAGCTTAACTGCTATAATTTCACAGTTTCCAACATCAATAGTGATAAAACATTTTGCTATTTCTGGCATGAAGGCCTTGGAAAACGTGGAGCCAATGAAATAGGAACATGTCTTTACAAGTTTCTGGAAGAATTATCTACTCAACAACCCAATAAAGACATAACATTTTATTCTGATAACTGTTGCGGCCAGCAAAAAAATAAATTCGTCTTCGGGATGTATTACTATGCTGTCAATATGTTGCCCATAAAATCTATCACACACAAATTCCTCATTAGAGGGCACACTCAGAATAGAGCTGACGCGGTTCATTCTGTCATCGAGAAGAGCGTTAAAAGGGCTAAGAAAGCAGGGCCTATATACTGTCCAGCTGAGTATGCATGTCTCATAAGAAATGCAAAAAAACGCGGCAACGGATTCGAAGTCAAAGAAATGAATTTTGATTCATTCCTTGATTTGAAATTGTTATCTGATGATGTTAGTTTAAATCTAAGCAAAGATGTTACTAGAAATAATATCAAAATATCTGAAATTAGAGCCATTAAGTTCTCTAAGAGTTCTGATACATACCAATTCAGATACAGTTACAAAACAAACACATGGGCTGAAGCGCAAGTCAAATTGGGCAGGACGGGTAATAAGAAACGATTGATAGATATTGTATTAAATGTGTTATATTCTGATACTTTACCAATTCCGGATCGGAAGAAAGAAGATATCCGTCAACTAATTGCCTCAAACATAGTTCCCAAATTTTATGAACAATTTTATAATAGTTTATTTCAATAACACATTCCAGTGAACATGATTGTAGATTTAAGTATCCGCCTTTATTACATTTTTAATATTTTTATAGTAATTGTTTTGTTTTTATAAAGTTTTATTAGTAGCACTACTGATTTGTACCTAATTTAGAAGACTGTTAATTACTTAAAAAGATTTTTAAGTATTATGATTATTATTAGATTTTGAAAGTATAATTATGCAAAAAGTTATCTATACCTAGGTACTTAGTTGATTGTAAGAAAATGTTCCTATGAATATTGTTTTCATATTCTATAATAGTTAACTTTGTGATTACATTATTAAGAAAGAAATTGTTATTTCAAGAAATGCTGTGATTACTGACTGATTTTAGATTAACAGTATAAATAAGTCTTACGCATTTACACGCCATTTTATAGATTTAATGTTAACCTTTTAGAAGTGACTTTTATGTTTTTTTTTAATTGTAGTGTTTTTTTGTCAGTGATAAAGATGTTCCTAAGAAGAATAATAAAGAAGTACAAATAAAATAGTATTTTCATTTAATAAAATCATTTCAATGTAATGGTGTTACTTTAGTCACAATTGCACAATAATTTAAATGTTGGTGGGAAAAGGGCATAATTGTATGCCTACATTAATATTTCATTAAATATAGTATAATTAAATAAATAACTCACTCTTTTAAATTACATATTTATATTCACAAATGTATGAGGTATATTTCTGCTAAAAATAAAATACAAATTTAGATTAATATGGGCCGAAAAACACAATATAAATCTACAAAAACCTTAAATCGTCTGTCCTGAAAAATTTGAAAATTAGCACTTCGGCCCTTGTCTTACCGAAGGTGCGATATGACAACTAATTAACAATCATATTTGGCACTTCCAGTGCCACATATTGCTGTGTATCCTTAGATATGTCGTTGTCATTCAGCTCCTTTTGTAACTATTGTTTATAATTTTACAACGACCGTCATTTTTTGACACTAATAGTATTACTGTAAGCGCAGAAATTGTTTGCTTTTTATTTTTATTTTATTTTATATAAAATACCCTACGTTTCTCATGTAAGTGAATGTTATTCTTTTATGTAAAATAAATAATCTTAAACCAGATTTGTATATTTTATAGAATACATTATTAATACCTATATTTATATTACTGAACGCACTTTTGTCAGCAGCGGGTCCAAGCGGGTCTAATGGTGCGACTTCACGGTGTTATTCAGTGTCCGCATTTTTTCGCGTTTGTTTGCTTATGTTCGTGTTGAAGTCCGATTAACACACCATCCACAGATTGTTATGAATAGCCAAATTCACAAATATTGTTGCTAGACCTGAACGCAATGATAGACCTGTTTTAAGTCTCTTTTACATCGCCTGTATTTTATTAATATCATCCAATAACTATGCTACGTTTTTATGAGAACCATGTTAGGGTCCCATATACGGGGATGCATTTAATAAAATTCTAAAAATTGCATCACACGGTTATTTGTTCATTTCATGTTTTCGAAATCTGAAAAAAATTAAATGCGTCTGAGGCTTGCGCATTTTTATCGAAGTATTTAATAGTTATAAATTTTTATTTAAGGATTAAAGTAATTAATAGAATAAAATTTGAATATTTTTTAGATAATCTGTAGCTTACATGAGTTTTGTTTTGGCTCGTCGAAGTGTAAAGGAACAAAACAAAGAAAGCTGTACCGAAGAAGTGTTAGCGATGCTACCAACCTCTTCGAGTTGCCAGATTGTGAAATCCAAAAAATGTTTAGCCAATAAATGTAAATTAACAAATATTTTAAAGTATTATTAATGTTACTCAGTAATATTACTAGGAAGTTATGGTCTAATTCACTTATTGTTAATATATAAAAGGTACGAAAATGTAAACAAGATAAAAAAGTTCAACACTTTTTAAACGGATTTCATCTCGTTTAATTATATTTTATATTTTGACTCAACGTTTCAAAAGTGTTTGCGTAGCACGACCCCTGGCTAATTTGAATTTCAAAACTGTGACATATAGAAAAAAGGCACTTTTGAACAATATTTGCACATTTTGTTTGACGCACCAAATTGTGCATATTTAGCATTGAACTATTATTTTGAATTAATATGAAGACATATTGTAAACCTAAAAGAAACTGGGCTAATGTTTTAGTATATTATAATAATCACTAACTAACTCTAAGATTAAGTAAAAATTGTAAAAAAATTGGTGCAGTTCGAAAAATTCCCTATAACGGTCCGCCTAGACCTAACTTAAGTGTAAAATTATAAAATTACTACCTTATATGTAAAACGCAGTATAAAAAGAGCTTTTACTTATTTTAATCATGCGTGGTAAAAACCTTCAAATTCAAATATTTATTTCTCAACATTGACAATTACTAGTTCAAATAAGTAGTCCAATAAATAAAGTCATTACTCTACCACCAGTTCGGAAAAAAATTCGTGACGAAGAACTGGCAAGAAACTTCACGGGTATAATTTTTTCAAAATAAATTTACAGAGTCTCTTTATGTCTATACAAAATTATTCTTTTTCGCATCTGTTAGTTCGGCAAGTCTTCCTCCTCCTAAGCATCCAAACGACGAACTCCCTAAAACGGCACACATTCACGAGTTAACGTGGGATCCAGCCATCGCCCTCCTCAACCATATTAGAGGGAAGTGAGCGACCTGTCACCCGACGCTTCCATTAACTTCTTCTGCTATTACTTGTATGTATTTTAGTCACAGATTTGAAAATAGCATTGCAAGGTATACCCGATTCCTATGGCTGTGCTCTGGCTTTGTATAGAATGGAAAAACGTTGTGAGCCATGGCCAATAGCCAATGGCCAATAGCCAATGGCCAATAGCCAATGGCCATGTGTACTGATAAAAATGTGCAAAAAGGTTAAATACTTTAGTATTGATTCGTAAATTATCGAATCCAGAAACGCACATTTGTCATCAAACATCATCAAGTTAATTTCTTGTATAATTATATTAAAAAATATCAATATCGGCAGCTCTTTCCTTTGCAATGAGGGCCTTTCTAAAAGTTATTTAATCTTTTTCATGGTATTTTACATACGTAAGAAAATGCCTTTTTTAATCATGAGAATTTATTTTTTTGTTTATTAATTTATTAAGTTGCCCACAGATGAGACACTTTATATAACTAAATTAAACATCCAATTACAGGCAACTACAACTACACTTCGGTAAAATAAATAATACCTTGTTAATAACTGAAATTAGAGACCATTCTTTTTTTGTAATTATCGCGTGGATAGGTATATCTGTCAGCAATTGATTGAAAATTAAACTTCAAACTTTGAATTGTCAACCATAAAGACATCAATCGGTTCATTCTTTTTAGTTTTTGACAGCTTTCTAAGCTCAAGGTATTTTGTGATATTTATTCAAAAATTAATACAAATCTATTTAAAATTCTGAAATAGTATGCTGTGACGAATATTCCAAAGTGTATTTCTCATAAAAACATTCGTGTTCCAAGTTCAGACCGCGGATTCCTTTGATATTTAGAGGTTACATAGTGTTCAGGGTTTGTTGTTATTGCAGGTGAAGACATGGCACCCAGAAAAAATAAAGTTGCGAAAGAGGAGGTCCAAGTAACTCTGGGCCCTCAGCATTTAGTCGGTGAGACCGTCTTCGGTGTTGCGCACATCTTCGCTTCATTCAATGACACTTTCGTGCATGTTACCGATTTATCTGGCAGAGAAACAATTGCCCGTGTAACTGGAGGCATGAAGGTCAAAGCTGACAGAGATGAAGCTTCTCCTTATGCAGCTATGTTAGCCGCTCAGGTTTGTTTACTAGTGTTGATTTGATGAAGAAGTTCCGAGTTTAAGGTTAGTTTTACATGTACCTGAAAGCCTTCTGAGAGCTTGAATTGACAATTGAAATTTCTTCAATATCTCAAATTAAAGAAAGGCTACAGTTCACCAAGAATTCTTAACCCTAGAATCCTACACTATCTGACGCACTCAGTGTTCCTACACTCGGGTGATGGGGTACCCCTAAATGAAAGTGTGTATAAATTGTTTAAATAAAACCAGTAATTAAAAATATATTTTTATTCTGTTAAATAATACTATGAGATCACAAATCAGCTTTACAGTTTAAAATTAGATTTTAATTACAGCACTTTTGGCATACTTTTATTCGGTGTTCCAAACAAATTGGGATTTTGCATTCGGTGCTCCTGGTGCTCTACAACCCTTATTTCTTGAACAGAAACCACATCGCCCCTGTGAGTGATGGACAGAAACAGGAGGATCAGCTGGCATAGGTTTTTTGAGAATGGCAGAAATACATTCTTTTATATCCCTCCTCAAAGTTAACCTTTGTAGATATTCTTCCAAATGTTCGTGTATAAGATTTAGTCCTAATTCTTTTAAAAAAGTGCAATGATACTTGATTTGGGGCTTATTATTTGCTGTGGAACATTTAAATAGAAAACAGAAAAAGAAACAGTTAGATGGACAAACAGGTACACTGAAGAATTAAGGATGATGAAATGATCCTATAAGATTTATTTTTTCATTTTGTAGAGAAATTGAATAGAAACTGTAGACATGAATTAATTCACGCTTACTGTTTAGAGTCTTGTTACATATTATAACCTCAATATAAACTATTTAAATAATGCATTTAATACACAAAAAGTCGAAATAAACTAAATTAATAACAATCAGAATAATGAAAAATACTTTCGTTATTCTTATACTGGGGTACTACAGCACCCCACACCACCTGCACACGCGTCTACACCGTAAAGCTTACGCAGCGTCCCTAACAAATGAGTAGTGCGAGGCTACATGGTAAAATACATGGGAGGTCAAATCTGTGAATTGTACACTCTCGAAATAAATGCATAAACTAAACCCTGTGGGGTGCTGGAGCACCCCGCGTAGGGTTCCAGGGTTAATAATGTTGCATCAAATTTTTTCAATTATGTAAACAAAACTTGGGTGTATTAAGAGATTTGTGCTTCTCTAATTAGTATTGTTTTGTCATGTAGTTTATGTGGTATTTCCATTCAGTGATGCTCTTAATGTTCAATATGTTTGACAAGGCTGCTCATAAATTAATGAAACTCTTTCAAAACACTTAACATTCACAACTTTAAATGAAACTTTAAATTCAACAACAATACTTTCATTCGTGTCTTTGTAATAACATTAAAAAGTACTTCATCTGAGAAAGGCACTTTTGTAATGTGCCTTTCTCATTTGTAATTTGTAATAATTAAATAAACTTCATGATGTTATCATTTGCATATAGGATGTTGCTGAAAAATGCAAGACCCTTGGCATCACTGCCCTCCACATTAAGCTACGTGCTACTGGAGGAAACAAGACAAAGACCCCTGGACCTGGGGCACAGTCTGCCCTCAGAGCTCTTGCCCGTTCCAGCATGAAAATTGGCCGCATTGAGGATGTAACCCCGGTGCCATCAGACTCTACACGCAGGAAGGGTGGCAGAAGAGGACGCAGGCTGTAAATGTTAGTTCTTAAGCTGTAAACAATTAAATCTGTTTACTCCCTCCCATATGGTATTTTTTTAGCCTTTGGAAATCATCTTGAACATAGAAATATTTGCATTGCAATTTTGGTACTAAGTATAATTCTAAAATAAATTTCAGAAATGTTCAAGATCTTTACCAACATCTCTACTTTAAGTAATCTTGATTGATAAGTTTGGTTTCTACTGTAGTAAAGTACTGAACATGCTTGCTCCACTATCTACTCTTGAAGACATGTCCATTAGAGTAGTAGTTACATAATCAAGAAAGTGCAAGGTTTCCTTTTAATAACATTAACTTATTTTCACTGTTCTGCAACATTCAAAATCAAGTATTTTTGGATGGACATTGATAAATCCATATATCCTGTGAAAAAGGAGAATTACTAAAAGGCAATCTTACAAATCCTGACTATGTACCTGTTTCATTAAAAAAAATTGGGAAACAATAAGGACTTAATTAAATGGATAAATAATTTAGGTTTTGTGGGCCAGATAGCACTGGTGGTTGTTTTGATTTTAAGGTACTGTCTTAAGTCTTGGTGACTGCCAAATGTTAAATCTAACTGAAAACCAATGTTTTCAATTAAGAAAGAATCAAAAAGGTAATATGCAGTGCAATAACTAAAATATAAATTGCCTGAATTGCCATCTTAGTTGGGTGAGGCTCATGGATTAAAGGACTGCTCATAAGTTGAGGATCTCTTCTGTGCAGTGGGTTTAGGCCATAGCAGATAGTCTTCATACAAAAAACTAGGAATTATGTCTATGGCTTATATTTTTGATTTTGACAGCCCCATTGCTACTTTTCGGACTTACAATGTTGTCATATGTCATAATAATACAAATTTAGCCATAAGTAATAAAATGCAGTACTTTATCGTAAAGTTCAATAGTGTATTTTTCTTGAATATCAAATAATCTCAGCATCCTAATCAGTAAAACTCAATCCCCTCTAATGAGACCATCTCGAAATGCACCGCCCCTAAAAAATCGCGGCATGCACCATCCACTTGGTGAGGGTATTCTAGGGAGAAATCTAATAAGGAGTACGTCGCTGAGACCATCTGGGAACACTGAATCAGCTCGATCTGCCATTACGGTTTTGTTGTTTGACGAGTGAACGTTTGCGTTGATTAATTTCCGTAACTTCTCTCAATTCCCAAATACTGTAATTTGCGTTTATTATGCTTCACAATGTACAACAAGTGCTGTGGAGTGAAAGTAGGCGAAAGGACGTCATTTTCCATCACTTTCCAAAAACTGAGATAGGACTTAACATTGGTTACCGTGTATTTGCGCTAATAGTGTTTACTAATACTTACAAGGTTTAAGTGTGGTAGAACTTCGTAAACTGTTTGTGTGCCACAAACATTTTAAGAAGAAATGTTTTTTGAGTTACCCAATAAGACTAGCGGTGTTTAATTGGGTGACATAATTAACAGCATATTATATTTCGCGTCTAGAAAATAAAAATTTGCCTCCCGTACAGTACAAAGCATATAGAAAATATAAAACAAAGTTAAGATTTAAAAAAATATATAAATACTAGTCGTTTATTTATTTTGCCTTCTTTATCTTTTAGATTATTAAAATATCTTGTAGAATAGAAGAGGGGCAGAGCGAAACTCTGCCACAATGGTATTAAGCCAACAATCCAAGCAGACATTGTAAAATTAAGAAAAGAAAGACAATCTGATTTAAAAAAAAGAGTTGTGAAATTGAAAAAGAGGGTTCCTAGTGTTGTAGTTAAGAAGTTCGTCTGATTTATGAACGAAGTTGCAAATTGCAATGTGTTCTAATTTATGTCTGACATTTGTCAGATCTGTCATAGATCAATCAAGATTGAAGAATATTTAAAAGATGAGATCCTGTTTATGTAAAATATTAAATAAATAAGTGATCAGTGTAAATAGAACGGGATATAACTTTTGATGTATTTTACTACAAATTCCAAAATTTGACCTACAAAATTATCTGCATGGCTACTAAATAGGGTGATAGCTGCCCTTAAAAATCTGGAATGGCTACTCAATCCAAACGGACATAGCATTTTGAGGAATCATCAAACGATATGCGTAATATTTCAGCGAGCTATCCTCCTTGGTAGTTTTCTCATCTGAACTAAAACCTTCAAATTAGTAACTCAGAAGCACTGACTTACAAATAAACGGACTTCGGGTCTACGTTCAAGAGTCCGGCCAAAAATGGAACGAAAATGCAAAAATGGTGTGAACAACATACCAGTCTTTATTTGATCGGCCACCTGACAACACATCCAAAATGACATATAGTTAGGTGAAAATGTCAAAATTTGAATGCTCCAGTAACTTATAAAAGCATATTTAACCGATTCCTTGCCACCTTCATTTTTCAAGCCTTTCCGCCCCGGCCCCATACAAAACGTATATGACGCCCGAGTCGCGTTATGGGCCCCCCTGAATGATGACGCACCTAGCGTGTCGTTGGCCCACGGTAATGTTTTTACGCTATTTTAAGCAGTTTTAACTATAATAATACAACGAGAAACCTTTTACTGTGTATTATGTTTTATTAATTAGTTTAGTGTGTTTTAAATAGACTATCTAAGTACGTGTTTTATAGCAAATGGAAGGTAAGTAACAGATTTCCACCAGGAGTTGTAAACCCTTTATACTTTTTTGTTGAATTTATTGTTGATATAGGGTGGTATAATAGCTATAGATATTACCGTTTAGGAATCATATTGCATCAATCTGGATTAATTAGTTAAGTATATGTATTTTATAATTTTCCAGAATTAATTAAGAATTAAGGAAACGCAGATATATTCTCGAATCGGAAATAGACGCAGATTGAGACGATGACCAGTTATTCAAGCAGTCCTTGGAACATATTATGTATAGGACACGAGGAAGGATGGTCCAACATGTATGACGAAAACAACGAAGGATAGTGCAACGTCCACTGAGAATAAGCAGACGAAAGATGTACATTCTTTGACAGTCGTGGATATACACAGATGCAAACATTTTGTGCAATTTGTGTCCAATGAATTACTTCGACTTAACATTACTGAAAGATATGCTATTGTGCAAAATATTAAAGAAATACTTGAAAAATAATTGATATCTAAAGGGTATATATGTAAGAAAAGGTAGAATGATCCCGGATAAGTTTGAAAAGTAAATAATTAAGTTTTTCTAAGATTTATTATTAAAACATTAATCATGTTGATCTCATTCTATTGTTGATTCTTAGGAAAAATCTAATTACTTACTTCAATTATTGAGCTGTTGCTTAACATCTTAAAACTGATTAATCATTGCAATCATAAATTGTAACTGATAAATTGTACTGTTAATAAATGATAAAAATATATCATTTTTTCTACCTCCATGGTGCAGTGACTAGAGCGTTCTATTCTTAAAATCAATAATAACGATTAGTATTTGTGAAATACTTCAAATCATTCCAGGCATAATCCAGGAAAACCTCGACAGTCCGGACAGCCATTAATACTTCAATTCTTTTTTAATGTAAATTAAATCAGAGCCTGCATCGTTTCCTCATCGTTTTGCTATTTGTCTCGAGTAAACGTGCCGGCAAATGAATTCTGCCAGGATGTGACGGTCGAATGGTCTCTGATTTATTAGGTAACAGGTGTTCAATGACTTGTAATCGAAAATCATACAAACTTGTCTTCCTTTCTCAGTTTAAATTATATAGGAAAAACGAATATAATAACTGAACCTGCATGATGTGAATTACTTTTGTATACCGTCTTAACGTTTTTTGTTCGGCACAATAATAACTTAATATTTGGTCGTGTTTGTCGACTGATCTCAGATATTTGTTTTATTAAACCTGCATTTCAGGTTTGAAGAAATCGTTTGCGTATTTAATTTTTGTATGTTACTATTGTGTTCGGAGCAGGTCCGTTATCTTACTTCGAGAGTCATATGTTCGATTAATGGAAAGTCGACTGAACGATTATTTGAATGGAATTTATTGCGAAACAACCTTTTGTCGCCAAACGCTTCTTCGACTGAACGATTAATCGAAAATGTATTAATCGATGGACTACTCTTTTGAAATATAGTTTTAAATATAATTAACATAAAATTATTAAAAAAAGATTTTTTGCCACTTATTATTTCATACATAATCAAGGAATCAAGCATTTTTAAAATATCGTACGTGCTTCACGTAGATTCAGAAACATGAAATTTGGTCAAAAGGAAGACAATAAAGTACTAATGAAAAAGTTATATATACAAAAAGCATTACGATTTTTGCACAAAATGAAGGTACTCAAAAACCTTCTCGGTACTAAGGTAACGCCCTGAGAACGCCACTAACAATCCAAACATAAAATAATAATCACTAATCAATCATAAGGTGTAAAAATTAAAAAAATTGAAAAATCGAACTCATGAAGTCAAGCCTGGTCCTGTGTTCCTTTTGATTTAAAAGTTTTTTCAGTTTTTTTTCTTTCCAAACCTGTTTTTTCTTTTTGGTAGGAGAAACTGACTCATCTTGGGCTCTAATTTTTTCTATTATCAACTTATTATTTTTTTTGCACTTTTTCCATTTCTTGTATGGTTTGAAATAGCTTCCACTTCTTTCTTCCTAGAAGCCCATTCCAGCGGTGATGCCATGATTCGACTGAATTTTGGGAATCGGGCGTGTTTAATTCTATACGATCATAGATAGACCATGTTTCAGGTGGGAACAAAGGTGGAATTCTTTGATGTGACACATTTAAGGAAATCCTTATTTTAGTGTCAGTTTTACTAGTAGTGGCAGTATTAGTAATATTCTTAAAAGTGCCATTCACATAACATTTAGAAAACCAAGGAACAATTGAACTGACTTCCTTCGGTAGCACTTCTTTTTTTTTTGAGGTAAAAGGAATGTGTCACGAATTTCCTCCAGTTTTAAGTACATCAAAGTAGGTATATATCTCATTTTATGTGCGAAACTTATGTCTTTACCATACCTCTTTGCATATCTAAGTAATATATGTTTCCAAATCGATTGGCGAAGATGAAAATATTAATATTTTGATTACTATCAGGACTCTTTAAAGCGATTTGTAGCAGCAATCTCGAAATCTGTCAACACACATTGAACACACTATATTCATTAAAAGCGTGTCGCGTAATTATCTCAAAGAAAATATAATAACAGTTTTCAGTTTTGTTACTTAACAATCCATATACTAGCGGTAGAAATTTAGAAGCGCCTTCTTTATTGAATACTGAAAGCCAATATGAGGAATCGTTAAGCAGGCGCAGATTATTTTCGGTGCTGAAAACGAGGAAACTTTCTTTTAAATAAAAATAATGACCAATCAAAAAATGCTTGTTGTTGATCACGTTGTATATATCAGAGTAATTGACTTCACTTAATGCCTTTGGTACTGATGGGGTTTCTCTTAATCTCGCTCTATGTATTATTATTTGCACAGCGTCATTATTAGGAATGTAAGGAGCTGCATTATATGTGGATAATTTGCGATGGGCTTTCCATAGATTGTTCCGTTTTTCTCTTCAAATTAGTCCTTAACTCTCTGACGTTTTCTTCAGGGCGCGGTGGATGAAGGTGGCCTACTAATCCAATTTCAGTCTTCAAAACATGTTTAAAATATTTGACTACCGTTCTAACGGTAGCACTACATTTAAATGACGTTTTTTTCTGTACAGGCTCAATAACACTTATCAGCCACTGTTCTATTTAAGGAATATGTATATCCCTCTAATACCAATAAACTCTTCGCTTTTTTATCCCTCCATTTTAATACGATATTAAGATAAACACGTAATAAACAAGAAAGGTGGTAATGCGCCATGCTAATGCAAAACAAAAAACAATGAGGGTAGTTTCATATTTAGTTTCATTTTATAACATCACATAGGCATTTTCCCATTCAAATAAGAAGAAATTTATTCAGTAATTATAGAAACAACAAAAGGTATACGAAACTGATAATCAATATTGTATACAATTACATGCATCCTGTAGTCTTTGATAGATAATGGTGCGGTAGTTACTTAATCTCGTATAAACTAAGTGCCTACTGCAATCAAAAAGCAAACATAGTATGATTTCTCGCGGGAACAAATGAAGCCAAGGAAGAACATTTGATATTTTAAAGACGATTGATTCCTTGATTATGTATGAAATAATAAGTGGCGAAAAATCTTATTTTTATAATTTTATGTCAATTATATTTCAAAAGAGCAGTTCATCGATTAATACATTTTCGACGAATCGTTCAATCGAAGAAGCGTTGGGCGAAAAAAGGTTGTTTCGCAATAAATTCCATTCGAATAATCGTTCAGTCGACTTTCCATTAATCGAACATATGACTCGAAGTAAGGTTACGGACCCGTTCGGAACTGACGAAACAGACCTCCCTCTTATCTTGTCACTTTGTAACCGTTAGATTTTTATTGTAATGCATAATACAAGCTTCGTTTATTTGTTGTTTACTATTTATTACCTCTTTGGGATCCCTTTTTTATTTTGCCTTAAAGTGCCGGTCAAATATGAGTTATTATTTAAGAATTCGTTGGCCATATCGACGCTTGCATAATAATTATTTACACAAATAGATTGGCCAGCATTTAAATATTTTTCTGTTAGTAAACGTAATACTTTCTAGGTCCACGCGACCATTTGTTTGTATTAAGAAGATGAGCGTGTGACCATTTTATTAAAAAATGAACCATAATCTAAAAGATTTTTTTTGGGCAGGAGACGTTCTAGATACTTGTTTATTAGTGCTTGGCCTTAATAAGCTAAAAATTATTCCATGCAGTACATATTTTAATTAATAGTTTACTTTAAGTTTTCTATCAATACTAATCTTCATTCTGAGGTATTTTGTAGAAATAATATGAATTCTTCTTATTATTTATTATCACAAATTCCTTATGCATTTTGAACCAAAATAAAAATGTTCTTTTATTAAATGCACTTTTATTAGACATTTTTTGTATATTTTAGTGTATGAATTATGGATTAATAAACAATTAAGTATTGCATCTGGTTGACGACCTCTGACATTTCAATTTCACAAAAAAATGTAGTGGCCACAGATATTCGTGTCTCTAATGTGTTAATTTTTATATAAAATAAAAGGTTCTTTTTTTTAAATTGTATATAAATTTGAATTACAACAATTTCCTAATGACGCGCTAAAGATATCTTCATGACGCGCTAGGTGCGTCATGGGGCCAGGAAGTTAAAAGGGGTTAAGTTAAATCATTTAAGATTGGTTGTCAGCCCTTTTCCCATATACACACGGGAAGTATACCGCGATCAATATCCACGTAATGACCGTCGCACCGGTCGACCGCCACGCCCTCACAAAATACCCGAAGGAGAAATTCATTGAGTGCCACACTTACACGCTCGAGAAGGAACGCGTTTTACGTCCTTAGAGGCGTGCGAAAGGATATCGAACCCGAGGTCCCGCTCCCAGGACCTCAAAGGCCAGGGTTACCCGGTCATTTCGGTTCATTGTATGTACGGCAAAGACCGTATGCCGTATAACATAGTCTTAATAACATTAGAATACTCGGCCATTACATTACATAAATACTCGGAATTGGGTATTTGACATCATTTGAAAATGCCAGTTTCTATCTTTTATAGAACGGTATGCACAAAAAAAACTAGCAGAGTAACGATGATTAAGTTTATTACAAACAAAGAATGATCATCGATACTTGGTTAAATAATCAAAGCTCCGGAACATCACTTTTGACAGCTTTTTTTGACAGAAATGTAACAATAAATGGCGATTTGTGGCACGCTAGCCACTACACGATTGATTTTTTAGTTACAAACATTCAAAAATAGTACTATCTCTTTCTATCAAGGGCGGCGGTGGAGTCGCCATATACCTTAGAAACAATTTTTCTTTTAGAATTATCAGTACATCCCCGTCTCAGTACTCTGAGGCTTCTGAGCAGCTTTTTATTGAAATTGTCTTCTGTCATATTAAGGTTCTTCTAGGAGTTTTTTACAGCCCGAATCTCCACATTGATTACTTCAGCTCTTTCGAGTCAGTATTGGAGGCACTGGTTCCTACGGTTGATCATGCCATAATAATGGGTGACTTTAATACGTGCCTCCTCAAAAATGACTATCGCTCCGAAATACTGCGCTTAATTGTTGAGTCCACGAACCTTAATATTCTGCCACTAACCGTGACACATCATTTTCTAAATTGCCAACCGTCCATGTTAGATCTTGCCATCATATCCTCTGTCAATCATGTTAGTGACCATGGACAGCTATCCGCTGGTGCCTTTTCATACCATGACCTTTTTTTTTTTTTTTTTATTAATAATTATCAGGCGTTTGTCTTCCATCTCACCTGATGGAAAGTGACGATGAAGACGAGGATCGTACACGCCTGTCTAAGAGGTACCTATTGAGGTACACCATATTGTGACAACTGAGATGCCTAAGTACTTGTTTGATAAATTGCGCTGGTCTTCCTCTGACAATCGATATAATACCAGGGCTTCCAAATATTTACTGCAAAACTATAAACACCACACAGCTGCATTTAAGGGTAGTTTTCGTTATCGAGCTACTTTTTGTTGGAACAACCTACCCCCTCCTTTACAACGGCAATTATTAAAAGTCACATTTATAAAACGATATAAATATTTTTTGTTTGGTAAAAAAGACATTCTGTAGCTCAACAAGTAGTTTTAGAACTAAATTGTCAAAATATTAAGAATTACTTTCTCAATATCATTTTTTACATGCTATACTTTTATTTCAATAGCATGTATTTCATATTATACTATTTACTTATTTTTATTTATATAATATGTATTTCCTTATCTTAAGTACCTTCATATTAATTAAGTAGCACCAAAATAATATTGTGTGCATAGTTTCAGCGCACTTTGTTTAGGCCACAACTGAAAATCAGCGCTTTGTTGCCCCTAGCTACAAAGCACTAGCTGAGTTGTGTGACCTTTTGTTACTGCAGTGCACATTGGATTTTAAATACATAATGTTTCTTTTAGTTTTTTTCTATTCAACTTGTTTTTTTTTTCTTTTTTTATGTAATTTTAACTATGTGTCATAGTGTGTACTGTGTGAGAACAATAAATTTGTTTTTACTTTTACTTTTTACTTTACTTTTACTATTCACTCTACACTTGAAAGCTCCAGGGTTATATTTGTCTGGAAAAACAGACGCAGGCAAATCGTTCCACTCTTTGGCAACACGAACCAAAAATGAGCTATCGAACCGTTTAGTTCGGCTCATCGGCACGCTAACCACAAACGGGTGAAACTTCTGTCTGCGCCTGGTTGACCGGTGGAGAAAGGGGGAAGGTTCGATCAACTGAAAAAGAGCATTCGCACACTCTCCAAAGTGCAATCTGTAAAAAACCGATAGACTAGCAACTTTTCGACGATGCTCGAGACTTTGCAGTCTCGAAGAAGTAAGTTTGTCGTCACTTATGAGTCTACGGGCCCTTCGGTCGACAGAATCCAACGCTTCAAGATGGTATTTTGCGGAATCATGCCAAAGATGGCTGCAGTACTCCATACAAGATCGAACCTGGGCTGTGTACAGGTTGAGCAGCTGTTCGGAGTTGAAGTACCCTTATCTTCCTTTCCTACAAAATCCGAGTCCCCAAACCTAAGTAAGCTCCGAGTAGTTTACAACGAAGCTTTAACGGCATTGACAGACAAAACTTTGTGACTGGCCTGGGCAGTATTAACTGGGATGCATTTTTGATGATGTTTGAGGATGATGTTTGATGCACCTACTATTGATACGAAGCTGGACATTTTCAACAACCTCCTAACCCAACTTTATGATGTTCATGCTCCGCTTCGGCCAGTTTGGCTCAAACATCTCCCGCATTTTGGCTCACTAGTGAGATTAAAGCCGCTATGGCCAAGCGTAATGCTGCGAAGGTGAAATATAAACATAATCCCACGCAAGAAAACCACGACCGTTACAGGAAATTACGTAACCACTGTAGCAGGAGGTGTAGAGACGCTCAACGTCACCGTATACACAGTTCTGTAGCGAATGGTAACTGTAGTCAAGTGTGGTCGTTCTTGAAAACTTTGGGTATATGTAAAACCAAGTCTTCTCCTACAGTCAGCCTTGATCTTGACTCTTTGAACCTACACTTTGCTGAGGTCCAAACGATATCACCTAACTTGAAACAAGCGACGCTGAATTCCTTAACTACCAATTATAATCCATATAAACCTGCTTTTTCCTTTGGGACAGTATCTAAGCGTGAAGTTGAAACAAACATCTCCGCTCTCAAATCAAACGCAGAAGGTACTGATGGCATAAGCCGCCGGATGATTGAGCTTGGCTCCGAGGTCCTCATCCCTGTACTCTGCCACATTTTCAACTTCTCGCTCAGCAGTGGTTATTCCCATTCTTAAAACTAGTACTCCGTCACTTCCCTCCCATTTTAGGCCTATTTCCAATCTTCCTTACCTGTCCAAATTTCTTGAACGACTTGTTTTCAAACGAGTCAGTTCATTCATAAACTCCATAAACTTCCCAAGTTCCTTTCAATCTGGATTCTGACCTGGGCATAGCACTACTACTGCACTGTTTAAGTGACGGATGACGTTTGCTTGGGGACGTCCAACTAACAACTGACTGCTATGGTACTCCTTGACTTTAGTAATGCGTTTGGCACCGTTGATAGCGATATCTTGTTGGGCATGCTACGAAATGTATTCGGTTCCGACAAGGAAACGGGAAGGTTTCGTGGTTACCTGGTCAGACGTCAGCAGTGTGTTGGTGCTGACGGTAGGGTTTCTGGGTTCCGTGACGTCAATGCTGGTGTGCCCCAGGGGGGTGCCCTTTCGCCTCTTCATTTTTCGATATTCATTAACTTCCTGACACCCTTACTCTCTTGTAAACACCATTTGTATGCCGATGACCTGCAATTTTATACCCAAGGAGGTTGATGACCTAATTGAGAGAATAAACAATAATCTTGCTGTTATCGCTAACTGGAGTCAATCCCATGGTCTTACAATTAACCCCGATAAGTCGCAGGCTATCGTTATGGGTGGTGATTTTTTTCTTTTTTGATTTTTGATTTTTTCCACAAATTTCTTTGAATGGTGTCATTCTGACCATTAGTGGTATCGTCAAGAACCTCGGTGTCCTCTTTGATGCAACTCTTTCCTGGTCGGCGCACAAGCAGAAAAGTTTTTGCAGCATCGGCATCCCTAAGAAGATGGAGAAACTTGCTTCCTCTCAAGATCTCACTCCTTCCGATTCTGGACTATGCTGATGTCTGCCTCATTGACCTCAATGAAGATTTGCTCAGCAAACTCCAGCATATACCGAACCTTTGCATTCGGTTCATCTTCGGCCTGCGCAAGTTTTGCTCGTTGAGTTCTTCGTCCCGATAAATATCTAAAGCGTCATTGTCACTAAAGTACGTCTTCTTATGGTAGCGTCGGGTGACGGGTCGCTCAATTCCCTCTAATATGGTTGAGGAGAGCGATGGCTGGATCCCGCGTTAACTCGTGAACGGGTGCCGTTTGAGAGTGTTCGTCGTTTGGATACTTGGTGGGAGGGAGACTTGCCGAGCTAACGGATGCAGATAAGACAAGAACAAGTGATTGTCAATGTTGAGAAAATAAATATTTCATTTCATTTCATTTGATCATGTGTCTGAATGCCGACGCAAGCTTAACTGGCATCTTATTAAGCTGCGTCACGAGGAGCACGTTCTCACTCTGCTTTATAAAATACTCTATGACCCTCGTACCCCTATTTATCTTAGAGAGCGTTTTAAATTACTTGGCTCAAGCCTAGCCTCTGCCTCCGATCAGGAACAGATAACTTGCTGGAGACTCCTCTGACTCGGTCTGGATACTATCATGAGTCCTTTACTGTGAAAGCTGCCCACCTTTGGAATCAACTGCTGTCTGATATAAAACACTCCAAATCTAATGCTATTTTTAAAACTAATCTACACAATTACCTTTTGGAAAAATCGTAGTTTGCACGTCTTTATATATAACTAGCGGCCCGTCCCGGCTCCGCACGGGTGGACATGATTATTTTTTTACCTTTTATTTATATTTTTTGTTTTTTCATTTCATATGTTGGCAGTGGTATTTGTAGGTGATAACAAAACATATTGATTTTCAGGAGATCCTACTCGAGAAAGGGCAACATATAATTGCCCATGAGAGAAGCACTCTTTTCTTAGGTCGATGCTAACAGTCGAAAAAGTTTGTCCCAGTGATTCATTTATCGTAAGGGCATACAATATCATCGCCGGAAACTGTAACCTTTTAAAGGATATAGGCAAATCTGTCGGAATCATCGGGATTTGCGGAATGTGAGCGAGCTGTCCAGCCGCGGGCCTAGTGATGATTGTTGCTACAACCAATCGTAATACCTTTATCAAAAGTCTTGTGCTATTACACATACTGGGAGGGCTTTAATTTTTTCAACAGCATAATGGAAGTACCTCCTTTTAATTTTAGTTCGTGGGGTGGCAAACCGGCAGGATGAAGGGAATTTAAAAATTATTGTGGGTAGTGCACTGTATCTTTGATGTTGCACACGGTATCAATAGATTTGTAACATTAAAAATCACCTGGTACTTTTTCCATAATCATTCTATTTATCTCATTTACTGAGTCGTTTCTCAGTGACACTATCGCCCTCGAACAGAGACAATTGAAATTTCTTTCTTTGAGATTTTCGATGTCGGGATAGATGTAGGGATTTCTAGACTTGAGCAATTCATTGTCCAACAATACTTGGCTATTTGCTATTTGGCTATTTGCAACTGTCGATGGTAAATTTTCATCTCCAAGTTGTAATACATTTTTTTTTAAATTTCCATTGTGATTCTTACCTTCTTAAATGTGCTTTCATATTTGTGCGCAAATTAAGAGTTTCGATTAATTGCCATAAAGGTGATGATTTGAGGCACGCTTAAATAACGCCGGCGCGTGTACCTTTTGTTGTAGCCGGTAGTGTTTGGCGAAAGTCTCCAGCCAACACAAAGGTTACGCCCCCCATCAAATTGCCTGTTTCTGATGTCTTTTAATGTGCGGTCCACAGCTTCTACATGAGCTTTATGGCTGATGGTGCACTCATGCCAAATAATTAGCGACGTTTCCTGTAAGAGCTTCCCCAGTGGACCATTTTTGCGGATTGAGCATACAGATTATTGTTCTAAAGACACAGCCAACGGTAATTTAAAGGTTGTGTGAGCAGTTTTCCCACCATTTAACAGAGTTGCGGTAATTCCGGAAGACGCTACTGCCAGTGCTTTTCTTCCAAATTGTCGTTATTTGGATCAAATTTAATTGGCAAGAAAGGTTTTACCTGTTCCGCCAGGCGCGTCCAAAAAAAATAGGCCACCCTTCTTATTTTCCAGATTCTCTTAAATTTTTATCGTTCAATTATAAAAGTTTGTTTTTGATCTGTATCAAGCCTTCATTGTAAACATCAAAATCTTGACCTTGTTGTTGGGCTATGTGTCACGATATGTGAATATACAATTTGAAAATTCCAAAAAGTAATCTACAGGTATTGAAACAATTTTAAATACAAAATAATTTATTTGGGTATGGATTAATAAAAAGGTATGAATAACATACACAACGTGACAGCTTTTATTTTTTCTATTTCTATGGCTTATTAAATTCGTAATATCTATTGAATGGAATAACCGATTTGAACAATTCAAAAAGTAATCTACATGAGTTGAAACAGTCTTGAAAACAATATGATTTATTTGGATAAGGATTTAAACAGAAGTATGAATAACACGGTCTAATTTTTGTCGGTATTTCTATCAACTTTTAAAATGTAAAAAGTGTTTATTGGGACATTACGATAATATTTGGACATATAGTATTCCGAAGTTTTTTGTAGTTATTGATGTGTTCTTTAATATTCTATAACATACTTTTGTTCTATAATCAATCGTTTTCGCAGCGCATATGACGAAATATGTTTTATGGCATTTTTTTACACCTTGGGTTGCGTTACTAAAGTTTCAGTAAAGATCCCTAATCTTTTCCAGCAATAAATATAGCCTATGTTACTCAGGGTGAATGTAGCTTTCTAATGGTGAAAGAGTGTTTGAAATCGGCACAGTATTTTATGAGTTTATGCATTACAAACATACACACAAAAATACATATCTTTCCTCTTTATAATATTAGTGTATATTATAAAACCTCTTATGTATTTCCCTATATTCGTACAAACAAATAAATGAAACACAAAAACACAAAAACCCGAAAAATCCGAACTACCTAATTTATTGGGGTTTTTCGGTTATTCGGTTAATCGGGTTGCAAGCCCTAGTGCGGTTTTACAACTAACAACTGACTGCTATGGTACTCCCTGACTGGTAATGCGTTTGGCACTGTTGATAGCGATATCTTGTTGGGCATGCTACGAAATGTATTCGCAAGCCCTAGTGCGGTTTTCTTTGACGTGGTATCATACGAGACTATCGAACCATTCGCTACGGATTGGAAGGTGTCTCTCAAGGCCCGGTACGTTCTCCGACTATACACTAGTGACACGCCAAAGCCGGAGAAAGAAGAACTCGTGGTCATCGCAGACGACACCGCGCTGTACACATTTGATAGAAATCTACGTAGGTTAATTACAATCCTTCAATCCACAACCAACGCAATAGGCGATTGGTTTAGGAAAGAGAGAATAGAAGTCTACCTAGAGAAAAGTGCAGCAGTGTACTTCTCTCTGTCATCCAGTTCAAAGACAACCTCTAAACAACCCTCCAAAAGATTACGTCACATCACTCTCTTTGGTATTCTGATCCCCTGGGCTATAAAACAAAAATATTTAGGAGTCACTTTTGATAGTGGATTCTCATTCGCAGCTTAGACGCGCACGCCACGCGGCAGTATGTTACAGGCGTCCGTCTTATAGATCCCGAAGACGGCAACGCGGCATTCGAATCGCCTAACAAACCGGTGATCCAAGCTAACGCGACGTACGCATGCCTACTGAGTTTTTTGATGGTTATTTGGCAGTAGATAACTCTTCTGAACCAGTAGTAGTTTCTAAGCTGACTTAGAAATAGATTAAGTTTCGGCTAATCGCCCTCAGTGCTAAAGCACAAAATCCGGTAAAATTTAAAAGGCCAACAGTCTTTTTTATGTAAACCAGTTTTTGCCTCTTTTTCTTTCAATTTGTTTGCGGTAATTGTCTTTAAATAGCAATAGAGAACTACAGGAATTCATGCATCTCTTTTTCTGCAGTATTGCACTTACATTGATACCAACAACTATAACCACATGTCACATGATGTTCCATACAGTTTACGTGTTTTCTATAGCGTTAGCGATCATAGATTGCAACCTGATATACCTATCTACGTTAAAAAGTAGGTGCAACCGTGACCCTCGCGAATATAAAAGGTTTTGAGCGCGAATTTTGAGTTAAGATCATTTTATAAATACTTTCAGCAACCAATCAAATCTTATAATTCATGTTCTGAATAAAGATCGTATTCAATAATAATTGTATGGCAATGCGCTCAATCCAGTGCTTGCTAAACTGCTGATGATGACTCCATGCTTAGAGTATACCGGGAGACTTGAAAACTCGCTGGGAATTGTGGTCTGCGCCCATGTGCCCTTTTTCGAACAGTAGAAAATGTTTAGATTTCGGTGTTGTAAAATCCTTGCTTTGCATTTTTTCATTTTGCGTCAAAATTCAACGTCTGCTTCTATTTACAAGCTTGCGCATTGACACGTTATGCCTTCTGTATGAGCCTATAGAATTTATCGTTGCCTGTAAAAGAGTTGGTCACCTACAATTTGTTCGCTTAGTAATTCTACAGTAATTAATGATTGTTATATAAAGAAATGTAGAGCAATTTTTTAATTTAGATTAAATAACAAAAGAGTATTTGTAGTTATTTGAATCTAGACGTACGTGCTAGGTTAAGCTTTAGTAAAAGAATTATGTTTTTATTATTTAGACGTCAGCCTCACCCAAGTAAGGGGTGGTATCTATTAGGCAATATATAGTCCACCAGGCTTACCTACTTTTACACATACACTTTTACAACTTTGCAGACTTTCACACATGCCTTCGAAATAATTTCTTAGGTAAGTACGTGGATTTCCTCACTATAATAAATAAATAAATGCCCAGACAATCACACCAACTGCATGACCCCAAAGTAAACAGAGCTTGTGTTATGGATGACCATACAGCGAACTGGGGGGGGGGAACCCAGAATAAACATACATATATAAATATCAACAGCCATAACCCGAGAACAAACATGTGTGTTTATCACACAAATGAATGCCCCGGCCAGGACTCGAACCTGGGACCTCTGGCGTATGAAACAGGGCTACTAGCCACCACGCTACTCGGGCGAATAGAAACAATATTGCAGCGTAGACGCTATAAATAAAATGGACCGACGCGTTAGAGTACGTTTTGATTGATTATGCTTCACCCGTCCGGTTGGGCTAGTGACGTTGCGGTTGACGGTTTAGATTGATTATTCACAACGCCACAAAAGAAGTGGTCGTTCTTTGACTGCTGCTACGGAATAAAACATGTTAAAAGTGAAAAATTTGATACAACAAAACCGGCGAATCACATACGCGGAGATTCAGCACAATCTATACAACCAACTTTGCGTAAGGATGATTGTTTCGCGCATATTC
Source organism: Marasmarcha lunaedactyla (assembly GCA_923062675.1). NCBI lineage: Eukaryota > Metazoa > Arthropoda > Insecta > Lepidoptera > Pterophoridae > Marasmarcha > Marasmarcha lunaedactyla. Next base: position 9,397,768 of record OV281344.1, read on the forward strand.
TTTTTTTCTGAGGATTGTTCCCCACAACCTAACTCAGAAGCAAGCGCGCATGGATTGGTGCCATGATATTATGATTGATAAATTCAAAGCAGGTTCTTCATGCCATGTTACCGATATCATTACAGGTGATGAATCTTGGATTTATCTATATGACCCTTCTGTGTAATTTATACAAAGCGTCAGGCAATGGTATGGCTGTTTCAAAACGAACCAACATCGTGCAAACAAAGTGAAACGGTCGAAAAGCGCTGAGAACATTTTAACGGCCAATTTTTTCTCCTAAACGGGGATTTAGTATCAATTTCTTTAGGAAACCCAAGTAGCATCAATTCAAATTCAAATATTTATTTCTCAACATTGACAATTGTTCTTATTGACGTCAAATAAAGCATGACTCTGCCACCAGTTCGGAAAAACCTTCGTGGAGAAGAAAGGGCAAGAATCTTCACGGGTATAATTTTTTCCAAAATTAATTTACGATGTTTCTTTATATCTGTAAAAAATAATTTCTTTTCTGCATCAATTAGCTCGGCAAGTCTCCCTCCCCCTAACTGTCCAAACGACTAACAACCTCAAACGGCACCCGTTCACTAGTTAACTCGGGATCCAGCCGTCGCCGTCCCTTTAATACCCTATGTGTATTAAAGGGAACTAAGCGACCCGTCGCTACACCCTATACTACCCGAATGCAGAGTGGTACACTACCAAGTGTTTGCCAGAAGTTTTTGTTGCTGCGAGCAACAAGGGGCCGAATACGGTACTTCGAGGCCGTTTTGCTCCACAACGACAGCGCGCACTCCGCGATTAAGACGAGGGACTTCCTAAGCACCACACCGGCAAAACCTTTGGGTCATCCGCAATACACTGTGTGACTTTTTCTTGTCCCCTAAAACTAGCGATGTCAGCAAGAATATACAATAAAAGACCGAAACACATACAAAAAATAACAAACACTAAACAATTTTTAGACATTAAAAGAACTTTTAATAACTAAATGTTACTACACTGTAAAAGATTACCAAAACGATAAACTTCTGAATTAGTCTGAAATCACATATCCCTATTTATAATTCGTTAATTTGAATTATGTCTTATTCCTCCTCTCTCCCTAATTGCAGCGCCTCACAAGGCCCTTATTTGTCATCTCATTAATTTGTTTTTACCAATTTACGTAAATGATGTAAGGAAGCAATAAAGTATTGAGTATTAAAAACCACCTCAAGTGGATAGTTTTCAGCAGACTGGAAAAATGTGCTTTGAAAATTGGTTGAGACGCATGAAATTTTGTATAGGCGCTGGTTGAGACTTCTTTGAAATGATGTAATAAAAAAATATAACCTATAGAATTTTTATTTTTTTCTCAAAACTTCTTAAATCGTTTCTATGTCGTAGTTTGTGAGTTTATGAGATGAAAGTCGTAGTGCCGCATGAGATGCTTGCGTTGAATATGTAGATTATTTTTAAAAGTAACGTTTATTTATCCCACTTGGAGTATTTTAAGGTATTTTTTCTCTACCCTGCAAGTATTTGAAAACGTAAAGAAATTTTTTGACCTTTGATGAAATTTATTCAGTCAAAGGTGGTACTCAAAAAAATTTTCAAATAACCACATCATATTTGACCATGTTTTTAAACACTAAAATGGGTGTAGCAAGCTATCTTAAAAAAGATAGACATATGCCATCGCGGACTTTTCTGTTGACTTATAAAAGAGAAACATTTCTACCATAAATTGTTTTGTTAAAGTGCAAAGGGTATATAGGCAGCGTTGCCGTTGAACGAACTTTAACAAATATTTCAGCCTTTGGGTTTATCGCTTTTAGACAGACAGACGCAGCCGGGGGACATATTTGTAATATGCATTGATATTACCTACGCTAGCCGGTACACTTTCTCCTTCATTAGAGGGAATGTGGTGTATTTCGATATTTTTTGATAATTTATCATCACCATCCGGCGTAAATCATTGACGCCATAATAGCGCGCCAGGGGTGGTTCTGCAGTCCTTCCTATTTTGACCGCCATAGAAATAACCAGTGCTATTACTGGTTATTATTATTATTATTTGGAAATAAAAAAAAAGAAATTCCAACTGAAGCCTACTGTCACCCCGCATCATGAGTCGATGTGTAATATTCAGAATCACTCATGAAATGGAACACCTACGACTTATGTCGATGGGTGCGGATGCCAATTATCATCAGGTAAGTTTTTATAACTACAATAAAACTACAGTTATGTGAGAACATTACATGTTGTTTATTGGTAATATATTAATAATTCCAGTAAATAAATAACTAATTATTTTTATATATTAAGATACTTCTTAAACACTTATAATACACACAACTTGAAATTTTAAGTATGCGACATAAATCACCTTAATTTTTATATAAAAGATTTGTTTTAATTTTTACACTCTAATATTTTTCATTATTGCACATAAGTTATGTTGCTTTTGATTGCATACTTATCAGGGATTATGTAATTATCAATATACGAGAATTAAAAAAGACATGAAGAACAAAAATATATAAATGTGGGAAAAAATAGTTTTGTTACTATCTGCAAATCACTGAACAGTTTCACCAAATATAAAGAAAATTTTAATTTTTTTGCAAATCGAATATGGTGACTGTACATGTACATAAACTGGCATTAAACTCAAATCTCAATATCACTTTTATTCTTTATCCAAGCGAATTAGTTTGTACCTACAGTCAGCTAAAGTTATGCAGGCATTTGATATTTAAGATTAAAAAAAAACAATTAAGACGATCTTTAACTTCGGTAGATAGAAGGTTGTAAATTCAAGTGTAAATGAAAGTATGCATTTATAGCAGATTAATAAACAATTGCTCCAATGGCCCAAATTTGATTGACTACAAATTATTAACTGACTGACGATAAGGAACAACATAGTATACTTTATTATTCATAGTTAAAACGGATTGAAATTCGAACAATTATTTTATGAGAAGGTAAATCCAAATAATATAAAACATACAAAACGTATGTTGCTCTGAAGGATAGGGTAGATAAACGTATGGATTTAAATAGTAACATAGCATCACAAAAATTATATATTATTGCTGTAAAATAAAAGGTAGTAGCAGTTTGTGATGATATTACGGGCATAATGAACAAACTTATCTAGTGTAGGCAATGTACACAGCACTGCGATTAGGCATTTTACAATATGAGCACATCACCAGCCAATAGCTGAAAGTTCATGAGATCATTAGGTACAATCTACAATGGCTCCCAGAGCACCACATAATTTATTACACTAATAAAGAAACAAAATATAAGTCATCTGTCTTTTAAAGCCTTCATTTGAATTAAATTGAAGATAAATATTATTCATTTAAAAGGAACACATCTAGATTAATTATCTTAAAAGAGATACAATGGACATTACACTAAAACTATGAATTTTCCACATCAAAAGTGAAATTCTTGAAAAACCGCTATAAAAAGTATAATAAATTCTTCGGTACGCACCTTCGCAAAATCGAAATCTTTACATAACATTGGGCAACAAACATGTCGAAGATGCGAAGACGACACGACACGTTGACGAAAATGATAAATATATATTTTTTAAATTGCACACTAGAGATTTTTTGTGTTTTTAAAGTGCATTATCCTTGGGTGGCTTAAGAGGCGCGGGGCGGCGCCGGGGCCGGCGCTAGAGGGCCGTTTTGAGGCGGATCTTTTTCAACATAGCAGGGGGAGGCGCGGCGAAGGACCTTCTCTTGCCGACGCCGCATTCCGACACTCCAGACTGCGAGGGCCGTGCCTCCCACGAGCTCACGTCGTCCGAGGAAGACGACGCCATCGCGCGACACACCAAACGCTTGCGACTCTCAGAGTCGTCCGACGATCGCTTCGCTTTCCCTTTAACGACGCCTACAGCAGTCTTACTCGAGTTCGGCTTTCTAATGCCGAGCACGTTTCGACGCTTCGACGACATCGACTTCACTTTCGACTCACTATCGTACTTAGTTCTTGAAGACGACTTGACAGGCTCATTTCTTTTGTTCAGTTTAACGTCCGGGCGGCTAGTCAAGGCGGCGCCGGCGCTGCGTTTCGCTTCGACTTCCTTAGAACCGGCGTAAGCGTTTTCTTTGCGATCTTCTGTTGTCTTTCGCTGGTAAAGTGGCACTCTAGATGGTGACATTTTTGGACGTAACCGCGACATAGTTAACTGAAATGTAAAAAAAAGCGCCAAATATAAATCTAATTTTGAATATTAATCTAAATGAGAACATAAATGCCTGTATTTAAAGGGTCTGATGTCAAAAATCACTCAGATCAACTACTGCTACTTGCGTCCACTGTTTTTTAGTATAAAATGATTTGGTGTTATGTTCATGATAGAACGGGACGGACGAATGATCGAGTGGTTCAGCTGTCTTACCCAAAAATATTTTTTATCTGTTGCTTGATTTTGCACTGAAAATTAAGACACAAAAAATAAGAATTTCTGTGGTAAAACGTTCAATCGCAAGCAGATACCTTGTATTTGTGTATAAAAATAAGGGGTATTAAAATGGCGTACCTTCAGCTAAATTAATAATTTTAATAACATTTGTAAAAACCTCGTAGTAAATACATATTCATTTTTTACTAAATCTAAAAGATATAATCAACAAACCTGTGGCCTGGTGCATTTTGAATGGGTCCTCAACCATTCCCTAATAGCGGACAGGTTCCTATGTTCCGAACCTGGAATACGTGAGTTCGGGTGTTGACCGGTTAAGTCTAGGATTGACGCACCGAGAGAACGACCAACCTGTAATTTACATGTTGTTATTGGAAAATTGTAAATACCTATTACGTTTCGGTTCTTGCCAGTTCTAGTTGAAGGACATATGCGTCTCAGGTAAACCCTACATCTACTAACATTTATTCATTTAATTTATACACCGCTGCATGACACTACAGTGCCACCAAGTTATCTCTTCCGTTCTCCATAGACTGTAACTAAAACATTTATTATGTGGCTTAATGTCGAACTTCATTTAAGCGCAGAACACAGTGCCACTCTTTACAGGTAAGTTGGTCGGACTGTACTGAAGTAATTGAACAAATTAATAAACGCAGGAAAACATTTGCAGTTTGACGATGTAAAAATCAAAAGAATTATATGTAAAATGTATGTATTTACATCCCTAGCAAATTTTCGAAAAATTTAGTATCTCATAATTTCTCAATGGGGATCATTTAGTTTTATATAAACAAAGTGCTTTTAAAGGAGCTGTGTTTTGTAATCTGGAGATTTCTAAAGAGATATCTCAAATAAAAAGCTAAAGCTAAGATGCGATGAAAGTACTAAAGTACAAATGAACGGATGGGAACCAAAGCTTGATTACAGCATCACTACATTACGGATGGATCTTTTTTGATGAAATTATATATATATATATATTGTTGTACATGTATACCGACAAACCTGAACAGGGTCTATCTCGTGAGAAAACTCCAGAAACTTTGGACGAGTGTGCCTTACCTGAAAATGGGTAGCTTCTAAATAATTTATTTGAAGAATTACTTTACTTAATAGTGAAATCCTTATGATAGGTAAAATGTAGTTGAGGGCGCGCTTTATTATATTACCAAGGGTTCCATAGCAAAATATTCCTTTGCGGAATAATGTTCCATATTAAATATTGTTTTATAAGATTTTACAGAGTCCAGTTTGATAATAAAGATTTTTCATAATAGAAACACGGTTTTACGTTTCGAAGGAAAAATAATATATGTAATATAAAAATAACGGACATCTCTTCACAATCTTTTACCATTTTGGTACGGATCCCTTTAGTTTATGTTAAACAATGCTAATTTTATGTTTAATTGGGTTTCAATATGAGAAGAAAATACTAACATAAGGAAAATCTAACAAAAAAGGAACAATTTTGATAAATTTTTAATGATTAAAATTTATTTTATTTGATTATTGGTTTACGATAGCAACGCTTCGCAAACGTCAAGCGGACACGAACAACTTAGAACTTGGGCTGTTTAAGTGTATCATAGGTATAATGAATTAATTGTTGGGTTATGTTATCAGGTATACAGTCTGTAATCTTGAAACGAAAAAATATATCAATAACCTACAATCTTATACTATCCGTATTTATAATTCTGCATTTAAACAAAATTTTTGGTAATTTTTTATATTTTATTGTTTTCAGAAAACAATCTGGATAATCTCTGTGCAGTGCATATTTTTAAATTATTTCGTATGATGACGTCACAGAGTTATGAGATTTTTAAAACCGGACAACGAAGTTTATATTTTACCTGCAACTTACAACTATAATTTTAGTAAAGTTAGAAGAAAATCAATAAATAAATAATGTAATTTCATGACGTCATAAAGAGGCCAAAGGAGATTTTTGAAATGGTTTTTGATTTAGCACCTTGCATTTTTTGTAACCTACCGAATTTTTTTATTTTAATGTCATTCTACACACAAACATGATCATCTATTACAATAAACTAATAGTTCAACATATAAGACATTCTTAAATAATGAGAGTTCTAAGTTATATTACCTAAATATATTACTATTATTATTATATATAGTATACCGGGTTCTCAACTTTCGATTAACAATCCGTAGATATTTCCAGTACCTATGAACGCGTATCTGCCATAGATCGGATTTTTTCCGTATATTTTTTCTCTAACCGACAATAAAAAGAATAATTCTAAGAAAAAAAATATAGCCTTATATATGTTAAACTGGATAGTAAAAACAACCTTTGAAACATGCTTTATACGGCAAACAAAAAACATTTTAAACTATTAATTTTATATCTGAATTATAACCTAAACATTTTTATACATAAGCTTTTGTAATGAGTATACGTCCATAAATTATGTGACAAGCAAAGGGCGGGAGAGAATCATAAGTCAAACATCGGTAATTCACACAAATATCTTTCCCAATGCGACAATGATAGAAATAGTCGCGTAGTAACAACAGCCCAAAATTAAATTAAAACCTGTGACACCCATGGAAACTGCACTACTTGTAATGTAATTTTATTGTAATGTAAACAGACGACTTCTAGTAGCGTTGCGATATTATTCTTCTCCATTGCCAACCACTGTTATTATACCAAAAATCAAATTTCTATGTCAATCTGCGCATTCCATCTTTCTTGAAGTTGATTTTAGACGTTTTCATGGCAGATTCTTTTTGACATTTGAATTATGGCATAATGACGGAGGTTGGTAATGAAATAGGGTAGTATCGCAACGTTACACCTTTAAAGAGAAGTAACGGCACCCAAAACAGTTACCTCTTCGAAAATGGACGGCGTGTACTTGGGCGGCTGCGCGGGGGGCGGCGGAGCGGGGGGCGTGTCGCGCACCGCCGGCGGCAGCACGTTGACCAGGCGGCCAGTGTTGTAGTTGCACTCGAGCGTGTAGGACCGCACCAGCCCCGTGGCCTTGAGCACCGCCACGCGCCCAGACCCTTCGCGGGACATGCCGTCGCGTCGGTCTCTGCAAGTTATGACATTTTATACTGACGAATGCACCTTAGAATCTCTCGTATTCATTATCTAGTTATAAACAAATGAACAATGCAATTCACCCCATTATGCACATTCTGGACTAACCAATTGATGTTAAATGAACTTTCAATAGGAAATGAGCCATTCGATTTAACTTCGCGCCAACGAATACTTCTTTTAGACATTGAAAAGAAATCATGACAAATACGGGACGACGGTCTCCAGAATGAAGTAGACTTGAGACAAAAAAATTTCAAGTTGAGGTAATGTAGTTTGTAGATGTTTACAAATAATCGTAATAACAAGTACATACTTAGAAGATAGTGAATACAAAATACAAAATAAATAAATCCCGAGACAAACACAGAACTGCCCAGCCCCAAATTTAGCAGAGCTTTGAAACGTATTTCCAAGTAATGTTCATATACAGTACAAATTTTTTTACCAAAATCAAAGTTCAACACTACAAAGTTGAAATTAAATAAAACAGCACTCACTTCAGATACATGTTCCTCTCAGTGAAGTTACACGAAGAGAAGTGGAAGTGCAAGTTGTTGAGGGACATGATGCGCGGCAGCAGCATGCATTCCACGCTGCTTTCTAAGTCCTCGAAGTGGTTTCCGTACATGAAGATACCTGGAATTAACAAATATATTTGTTATAAAAAACAACGAATATCTAAACTCTTTCCACGTTAGAAAGCTATGTCATCCCTGAGTAGCACAGGCTCTTTTTTACGAGATAGGTACACACATTACGAACAAGAGTCACGCGGTTTAACCCGTCCTATCTTACGGAACTTTATTATGAAAATAGCTTAGATTTTATGCCATACCTAATGCCATACCTTTTTTAGACGCATGTCCATGTAAGTCGATATACAAGTATAGACCAGATTCAGGCTCCTTGTAGACCGGTTTAGCCGCTATTATAGTTTCCTTGGCCGACTTCTTCTTAGACTGTTTGACTGCAGGGGGCGATTTCGGCTTATCTTCCTTTGAGGGGGCGGGAGCCAACTGAAAAATATGTGTTATAGTTTCGTGGTAGGCGATGTTGTATAAAACAATTTGGTTAATTTCTTTTTGTTTAGTGGGAGTACTTTGACAGGATACGAAGCGGAGTAATAATTACTGAACGAAACTTAATTATTGATACAAGGTTTTCTTTTGTCTGCTGTGTAGGTTTTGTTACGAGTTTTTAATTTTATGTTAAAAACAAATGACTTTTAGAACCTTGCTCCTTTTAACAAATTCAGATTATTTTATATTCAAAACATATTTACTAACTGAAATATAGTAACAAAAGGAAACTGAACATCATTCTGAAATATTACCTATACCAACATTTGTAGGAAAATTACTCCATCACAATTGGTAAGCGCAGTTATGCAAAAATACTGGTAACTATAGTCAACCTTTAGCAGGTCATCATAATTCTAAAAACTAATCTTTACATATATAAAGACCTATTACCAAAATCCGTGGCCTCGAAACCGTAAATTAAAACCTGAAATTCATCTTCAACTTCCGCACTGTTTTTATTTAATTATATAATCTATACATAAAATAGAATAACAAATAATTATATTTTCATAGCCTACTACGGATTTACAATAACTAAACTAAAAAAAACTCAGTACAAATACATAGTTACCTACAATATTAATTTTAACTTAATTACCAGACCTTCAACGACAAAGCTTTGAAGGTTTAGCATTTTTTATATTTTATGAAATATATAGATAAAACAAGCATCGCAGGCTTAATTGTTAAAGTAGTGTAAATATAATATGAATTCCTAATAAAAACTTGGTTCAAAAATTTAGTAACAGTTCTTAGGGCCTATCCATAATTTAGGCCACGGCTCAAGGTGGATCTCATCGAGTATGACAGTCGTTATTTCAAACAAGTATAGTGACAAATCAAAAACAGAACCAGTTCGAGGTAATTGACAGTTGGACCATTTTGACTACAGTAAAAAAAAAACAAAACTGTTCCCTTACTAAGCTCACGGAGACGTCCCCGGCGGCCTGTAAAGACGTTTCCGTGGCAGTGGTCATCGAAGACAGCAGCGTCGTCGTCGTAGGCAGGGAACATTCTCGCGCGATTGAACATTCCGTCTGTTGACAATAAGGTCTTGTGATGCGAGAATTCAGAGAATATTGAATATTGTTTATGTCAAAAGTGAGGTTTCGTTCTCAACAGAAACAATTTTCAATATAGAGGGTCACTGGTAATTCGACACATTTCTTTCGGGAAGTTGAAACAGAGCTCATTTACGATAGATTTTGTCATATGCCACCGTTGTCGGAAATGGTTAGTTTCAGAGATGTTTTAACTTTAGATAAAATATCTGAGTTTTCAAAATACTGCCGATTTTTGGCAAAAAAAAAGCTTAGCAGATTTGAGTAGATCGTAATCCACCTAAATCCAATTATTGATAAAATATATTTTGTCTTTTCATAATGTAGCAGGAAATTAATTTCGATAACAAATAATTAAAATGCAAACTATACAATAATTGCATTGATTCAAGTATACTCGATAAAAGTAGGTAGGAAGTAACTGGGTACTTTTAACTTCATGTTATTTCGTGAAAGGCTGAATTGTTAGCTACGAGAAAACGAGCAAAAAATTATTTCAATTGAAAAAAAGTTACAATAGCAGTTTTTGCAAAAAATCTAAATTATTTTGAAAATATAAGTAATTAAAATATCTCAGAACGTAGCATTTCCGGCTAGGGTGTTACATGACAAGTTGTAATTTAACCTCCTGGAAGGAATGTTCGAATTAAAAGTAGCACTGTCAAAGTGTGTTTGCAGAATACCGAGAACTGACCAAATAAAATATAGGCTTTTAAGTCATCATTATGTATAGTTGCGTGTTGTAGACAGAGCCCTTTTTAATAATCATTTTCAAAGAAAAAGGCTGCGACGTTCATTAATTTTCACGAAACTCTTGGTTATCAATAAAGACGATACCTAAATAAAAGATTCACCAATTCAAATTAAAATAAATACAAGGTAAATTTGAATAATAATTTACAATTACTTATAGTGGGTGTTACAGTTGTATAATTTAAGGATGTCGACGTCACCTGTAATTAGAGTGGCATTTAGAATGTAATTTTGTTTTTGTTATACTGTGCTTATTTAGATGTACACTCTGTTGGTGACCTAATAAATAAATAAATAAAGGTAATACTTTTTGTGAGAATAGGTCATTTTAAAAACATCAATAACAGTTGTTTTAGGAATGATCATTTAAAAAAAAATACGAGCTGTCAAATACTGTATTTACAGAGCGTGGACTATAAACAATAAGATATTATGGGAGTCACATGCATCATCAACACGACGTGCTCGCGCAATGGATATGTACTGCTGGACAGCCGCGCTGTCATTATTTCTCTTGATACTTTACGCCAGTATTTACGTATTTGCCCGACTAAATTAGCTAAGTACAGAGCGGCACTATTTTCGTTGCTTGTTTCGTTTATTAGCAGTAAAGGATTGGAAAGGCTGCCGCATTCTGCCCGTGCGTCTAGTTCGCTTAGTGGAGTACTGAATATGGCGTATAACTTGTTTTTTACAGTAAATTCTCTGTTCATAATGTAACTATTGCTAGAACCAACCTCTTCCTGTTGTTCCGTGAGCGTGTATCGCTTGAAACAGTTAGTACAGAAGTAGACTGTGTCGGTGGTTTTCTCCGTCGCCTCCATGTCTTGTTGGACCTGAAATAATAATATTGTACAACATTTTTATATTATACAGTTTTAATATAATAATGGCAAACTTAAGGACCTCCCATAACAAATATTTAACATTTCTGATTAACTGAGACTGTAGTAGTCAGGATATTACGAAAAGCATCTTCAAATTAGACAACATTTAAAATTAGCTTTGTATGAATAGAAAACGTGAAGGGCAGTAAAATAATAAAATACATTCTTTCTAATTCCAGCACGATTTGACACGTATCAAGCAGTAGCCATGTTCGCAATGGCCACAAACGCTCGTCTTGGACGCCAGAGTCCGAGGTTCGAATCCTACCGTGGACAACATTTGTTTATGTAGTTTTTTGTATAACTACCATTCAATAGAAATTTACATATTTGGATGAATTACAGAAAATTTTTGATCATATAAGTATTTACAAGGAAGTATAGGTGATTTAATTGAGTAAATTCTATAGCACACATTCTATGAAAAATTTGGAAGCAATGGAACATCAAACAAAAGAATGAAGAAAAGGCGATCGTCTGGAAAGAAAAGAAGATCGCCTGGGCGGATATATAAACTCCCGTGGTTCGTCACTCAGAGTGAGAAGTCAGTAGCCAGGAGTCGGCTGAAGAAAGCTGAAAAGTAAGAAGAGGAAGTGAGAAAATTAGGTACTAGGGGAAAGGTGCTAGTGCCAGTGCAGTGAAGATGTGTACGAGCTCGGAGTGCGTTATGTCAACGTCTATGCGGAAGAGGTACGATTCACGTACAACGTCGGTTTGAGAAGATGACGTGTTAGTGGAAACACGAGAGTGCGCAGTGAAGAAGTGAACGAAGTCAAAGTGCGGAAAACCAGGGTCTGTGTGGAAAGAGGGCCACGTAGAATTTCATAGAAGTCACGTTGAAGTGAAGATCAACGTTGTCAATAAGGCGCCATCTATCAGATCTTGTCATGTCTCCTTTCAATCCTGTCACAAGTTTTCACACAAGTAAAACGTCATAACTTTGACGAACCCCCTCTAGATATACAAAGAAGTTACCTTGCGTTCTTGATGGTCTAACTGTTTTCTCTGTTGCTCCCTGTATTCATCTATTGAATGACACGTGGTGTTTCTTGCCTGAAATTATGAAAAATTGTAATATACTTAGTTGTTATAAAAAAAATAACGCCAAAATCAACATTCATTCATGTAGAAACTTCGATATTTTAAATATATTATATGTACTATTGATGTGCAAATGTTAGATCATAAAATAAACAAAGAGACCAGCAAACTTTCTTTGTTTATAATATAAACAGTATATGTATACCAGCTACTTCGCATACATGGCATCGCTCTATGTAACATAGTTTACCTTAGTAAAATATAAGATACGTATAATATACATAGTTTTATTTTATTTACTTACCGCAATCCCGTACCCCGGCAACATATTGGCTATGCCGGGCATGGTGTCTTCAAGCTTGGCGATGGCCCGGCGGCATTCCTTGCACCACCCCACCTTTACGTTCGGCAGTCGCGGCTCGGTTACGTTCGGGATTTCACTGCCATAGCTTTGAATACTTATTACATTTATTAGTGTTACCGGGTAGTTGCGTATGACTGATGCTTTGGGAAATTTGGTATAAAATATTCGACAGTCGACGGTTACTCAAGCATAATGTAGATTTGCAATGGTGAAAGGATGTTTTATTTGTAAGCACAAATTAAAAAAAACCCGACTGATGGAAAAATCAAGCATAGCTTGAACACTCGCGATTCATTCAACTTGTGAATAAAAAAACTTCATCAAAATCGGTTTAGCCTTTTGGGAGCTATGGCGCCAAAGACAGACACACAAACTAGTCAAACTTTTTCTTCGTATCTTTTTGCGTTTAAGAACAATATAGGGTGGAATTTTGAGAAGGAACAACAAGGGCAGATACCTTAACCGCTATAGTTACAGGAAAATGTTACTACGAGACTATCCATAACTTTTGAAAACTTCGGAGCTGCTTTCACAGATTTTGAAAAAAATGCTGAAATACAAAAAAAATTAATGTTTTTTGCCAATCGATCCTATTTCATCAAAATACTCTTTGTGACCATTTCAGGTATAAGTACTAGAAATGACAGAAATCGGCTAAAACTTTTCTCTTACAGTTCGGTAGAGAGTCAAACTTCTACATGGTCCGAATTTTTTGTTCTGGATAGATTATCCGCTATTAAGAAGACTTACTGAAAAAAGGTAAGTAAAAAGAAAAGTTTTACTTTTAAACTTCGAATTGGATTCGAATATATTTAGGTCATTTTTATGTATTCGCTGAGAAAGTTTTAGATTGTAAGTTGCAATTTCAAATTCAAATTGAAAAAAATTTATTCGTGACAATTGAGAATAAACATTTTTTTAAAATAAAACTGTCACGAATCGGTCCCAATTCAGCATAATGCTATTCATTTGACCAGCGCTGATCTTCCATTGGGGCTGATTTGTGTAGATGGTACCGTCAACCTTTACTCCGTGAAATAAATAAGGATAGTACCAACAAAACAGAAAAAATACATGCAGATGGACATAATACATCAAAAAATAAATTTTTATAATTACCTATATGTATGTTCAAGAAGAAAATAAATAATATGAAGAAGTATTGGTTACATAACATTTTATATAAAAGAATATAAACTACACTAGTACCTTAATACTAAAAATTAAAATAAATGTACATAAATAGAACATAAATAGATTATTATGAGACCAAACTCTTAGATAGCACTTGTGTCATGCTTTAGGGTATTTTCACCTCTCTGATGTTCTATCAGAAAACATTTTAATTTAAATTTAAATGTTGCTATTCTTTTTAGATTCCTGATAGGCGGAGGAATATTGTTCCAACATTTAGAAGAGTTGTAACTAAAGCTGCCCTTAAAAGTCATAGATATGTGTCGGGGAGTAGAGAGCTACGCTGCGCACTGTCGATTGGTATATTTGACGACGTCGAAAAGTAAACTGGCTAGATGTAGCTTACGACGATGCTTCATTTTAAGTATGGAGTGCCTGTTTAGTAAGGGCTTACATGAGCTCTTAACGGAATGTTGAAGCAAAAACGGGCACAGGCATTTTGTGCTCTTTGTATGAGCCTTTGAGTTCTACCTAATATAGGGGGGCCAAAAACCGTATCCACGTAATTTAACTTTGACAAAATTAAGGATTCTACTAACTGTATTCTTAATTTTTCTGCAATGAATGGCCTCACCCTGTACAATATTTTAAATTTGTAAAAGCAATTTTTCACTGCATTGGCAATATGCTTTTCAAATCTCAAATCACAGTCCACAACCAAACCCAAATTTCGGGCTTCGTAGACCCTTTTATATAAGTTTATTCTTAAGACTAATGTTCTTAGTGGGATTCAATTGATGGATTTGATACTTTGAGCCAAAAAACATGTATTTGGTTTTGGAAGGATTTAGCAAAAGCGCATTATTATCAGACCACAATGATATCCTTGAGAGATCTTCATTCAATTTTGTAATCGCATCATCAACGTTTTAAGGTTCAAAAGATATATGCACTTGTATAATATCATCAGCGTAGATATGGAAGTTGCAATGTTTAATTTCTATTATGCCGTGTGACAGATCTGTCCTAATGTACTGGAATGCCGTGGGACAGATCTGACCCGGAATACTTCCGATTATATTTTGCAATATTAGTCTCCAAAAGTTAAGTAATAGTGCCTTAAATGCCTATACAAATAAACTAAATTAATGCTTCTACCATAAACAACATTCACTCATTCGAAAAATTTTTGAGAAAAAACGCTAAAGGCTAAGTAAATGTTATGATTATGGATAATTTAGTATTATTTACATCTATTTTGTATAAAATAAATGAATGAAGTGTATAAAATTCACAAAATATCCTCAGTCAAAAGTTTGAACTAACGTAAAGTTCTGAGAGCGTAAGTTTTATTAGTGTTTCATATAAATTTACGCAATGACAACGATGAATCTTTTACGTCATTTTGAAAGAAATATTATTGACTTTATAAAGTACGAAAAGGAATCTTGTTTTATGCAAAAGAATTTTGTAGAATTCAATAATTATTGAGTCATATTCAAAATACACGCACACAAGCACAAAAATATTTGACATTTGACAATTCATGTGCGTACACGAAGGCAGCCATATTGCTTCAATTGAGAGTTGCGATTTTATACAGCTTGTTCCATTTTTTATAACATCTTTATATGTTGTCTTTTTTGATTTTATTGTGTATATAATAGTGCCATATCTTTGCTGAATGTAGAAAAGATTTTTTGGGTTTTTTGGTATAAGTTTTTTAATTATTACAGTAAAATGACATTGTTGTATGTAAGATAATTATTTTATTTATTATACATATTTGTTTTAACCAACTTCTAAAAAAGGATGAGGTTCCCAATTTCGTTATTATTTTATTTTTAATTTGTTTGATTTATTTAATTACCTTTATTTTTTGTTAATTTATTATTATTTTATTTATTAATAATATTATTATTTTTATTTCTTTATATGTATATATATTTTTTTGTTTTTTTTTGTAACCATTGTAATTATTTATAATAATAATAGCCATTTATTTTTAAATGTCAATAAGTGTGTTTTTAATTTAAATAGTAATGTTGTATGTAGTATGTCGTTCTTTGTTTATCATTCAATAATAATTTGGTTATTTGGCACAAATTTCCTAATAATATAATAAAAGTAGAATAATTAAATAAACCTTATATTTCCAAAAAGTTATTTGTTTCATTCCTAAAATAAAAACAATTTCAGCCTTTACTTTTATTTCCCAAAAAATGAACACCCTATATATGGGGACAGATCTGTCCCTAGGCAGACAACTGCTATCTATGGCGGGACAGATCGGCACGGCAGTCAAGCGCGCGCTCTGCTTCACGCACACATGCATAACATTACGATGCACTGATAATTTTGTTTCCTGTTTTATTTTACTATTTTCGTAAATATTTAGTATAAGAGCTGTCTATGATAAATATATTAGAATGAAGCCTAGTATTTCTCTTTTATGTTACTACCATTTTTATTACCATTGACAAAGTAGGAGTTCAGAAATTGGATATAAATTGAATGTCATAAAAAATGGTGTTATCTTCAGTTTTTGGCTAAAATTTATTTATTTTAAATATATCAGCGTAGATATGGAAGTTGCAATGTTTCATGTGAGTCTGTATGTCCGCTCAATACAATATAAAAAGAATCGGTTGTAAAATAGATCCCTGTGGGACACCACTTTTTACACCCATCATGTCCGATTCCAATGAAGATCCATCACTCAGATTCACATTGACATATTGCGATCGGTTATTGAGGTAGCTTTGAAACCACTTTATGGTCGCCAAATTAAAACCATAATAATTAAGTTTAGATAATAATATCATGAATCAGTATTCATGAACTTCTTGTTAAAAAATGTGTTTAAATCGCGAACGCTTGGAATTAACTGAAGCATATTTTGTAAATAATAGAAATGCGTTTCACTTTCAATAGTTGGTGTGGTAATAGTTTTTAATTCTGCCGAGTATTACGAAGTCATTTTAAAGAATCTCCAAAACCAGTTGGATGAGTGGCTCCTATCAGAATTGTGAAAAGTTTATTTTTAGCAAGATGGCGCTCCGCCACAAAACAGCCACCTTAGGCGTTCCAATTTAAATAGGCAATTCGGGACACAGTGGACAGGTACACATGGTCCAACTAAGTGGCCACCTCGCAGCCCCGATCTAACACCTCTCGATTTTTTTGTGGGCTACCTAAAAAACGAAGTCTACAAACAGAAATACAACAGTGTTCAGGAGCTGAAAGATGCATTAAGGAGGATTTGAAATGATATCCATCCATGAAAATTATCGACTGTTACTTGCGCATTACAAAAACGAGTGAACTTATGTTTTCGTGAAAACGGCGGACATTTTGAGCAATTTATTTCGTAGCTCACCTACATTTTATCTATTTACGTTTGTGTTTAAAAATACATGTTTAATTGATTTAATTTGTTTTAGTTCTAATGATTTGGAACATTATCGATGCAACTATGATGTTCTACTTAGATACAGTATGCCACAAGGCCGGCTTAGCAAACACTGAAAAATTTTTCTTATGGCCGCTGCATTAGATGCGTGCGTGTGTAAACCCGGTCTTGTGACTCAGCATATTTTCTGTACTCAAACTTCAGTTGGCCTTTAAGAGTCATTTGATCAAAGTAAGAAATAGGACCGTTTGGCAACAAAGAATATTCGAGCCGATTAAAAATATTTTTGGTATTTTAGTATATTTTTTGCAAATTGTAAATTTTTCCATAATCTGTGATTTTTTTTTCGAAATGGACAGTTTATTTATGGCCCATAGGCCTTTTAAATTTCACCGGACTTGGTAACCTAGCGCTGACGGCGCCTAGCTGGAACTACTCCTACATACGATACGCCTAAGGGCACCCGAGAGGGCACGGACCTCGGCTTAAGACGTCGAATATTGAAACTACCACTGATTTGGAAGGATCATCTACTGCCAAAGAACCAGCAAGAAACTCAGTAGGAATGCGTACGACGCGTTAGTCTGGCCCACCGGTGGGTTAGGCGATTCGAATGCCGTGTTGCCCTATTTCTAACTGGAACCACGGCGTTCCTTGTTGTAATATCATCGTCGGGATCTGTTAAGACGTTACGCGGACGCCTATAACGAACCGCCACGTCTGGGTTGGCTGTGTATTCAGATGACTTATTGACCAGCGGATGGGGATGGTGGGAAGCATTATCGAAGTGGCGTCTAGACGCCAACTTCATGAATGCGGCAATGGTGGGCAGCTCAAGATCCTTGTGCAGATCTAAGTTGCGGACATAGGGCGGGGCCCCGATGCATTTGCGTAAGATCCTATTTTGAATAACCTGCAAGTG
The DNA here is from genome assembly GCA_923062675.1 of Marasmarcha lunaedactyla. Lineage (NCBI taxonomy): Eukaryota > Metazoa > Arthropoda > Insecta > Lepidoptera > Pterophoridae > Marasmarcha > Marasmarcha lunaedactyla. Next base: position 9,415,959 of record OV281344.1, read on the forward strand.
ATTGAGGTTCGACTTGCTGGCGTGAGCGAAAGCCACATTGGCATATGTCATGATGGGGCGGATGCAAGTTTTGTAAAGTGTAAGCTTATTTCTAAGCGACATTTTACTCTTCTTGCAAATTAGAGGGTGCAGCCTACCCATGACAAAGGCGGCTCGGTCGTTTTACGTGATCCGCGAATGTTAGTCCACTGTCTAAAGTGACTCCTAAATATATGACTTTTTTAGCCCATGGGATCGGAGTACCAAACAGGGTGATCTGACCTAATCTTTTGGAGGGTTTCCTAGAGGTTGTCCTAGAGCAGGTTCAGAGAGAGAAGTACACTGCTGCACTTTTTTATGGGTTGACTTCTATTCTCCATTTCCCAAACGAAGCGCCTAATGCGTTGGCTGCGGATTGAAGTAGTTAACCTACGTAGATTCCTATCATATGTGTATAGCGCGGTGTCGTCCGCAAAGAGCGCTAGGTCTACTTTCCTCCGTCCTTGGTATGTCACTAGTGTATAGTGAAAACAAAGTTGGAGAAAGCACCGAGCCTTGTGGCTAATACAGGACGGGGATTGAAGAATGCACCTTCCAATCTGTAGCGAAAGGTTCGACAGTGGGGAAAGTCGCGTATGATGTGCACGAGGCTGTCTAGCCGGCTGGCACGCCTAGTTCAAGGAGTTGTAGAAGGCTTTAGCCATGTCAAAGAACAGCGCACCCGTGCCTATCGGTTTTCTACCTACGTTCCTTTGCTCCAAGATGTGCTCCGTGATGCGGTGCACCTGTTGGACGCAGGAGTGACGGGACCTAAAGCCGAACTGTTCATCCGGTAACAGGTGTTTCGAATGGATGACCTCTCGGAGCCTGTTCAAAATAATCCTTTCGTATAATTTGCCTATCGCGCTAAGCAAGCTAATAGGACGGTAGCTTGTAGGTAGATTAGCCGGTTTTCCGGGTTTCCGTTTGCGGAAAGGAGCAGTTTGTAAGTAAGTTATTGAAAATAACTACTAACAGTTGTATGAGTGCGAGTGGGAGAGCTTTCAGAACCCTGTTTGGTATTTCGTCTGAACCTGGAGTTTTCCGCGGTTTTAAGTTTTTAATTATTGTCTGTACCTCTTCCACCTTTACCGGTTGCAGGGTGTCTGTCGGTGGGTTGCCGCATTTAGTTTCGACGGTGCTATTCACAGTTTCTATGGCTTTCTGTACTTGGTGTACATTGTTGGGCTAAGCTATCGGCTAGGGTGTTTCAACTTTTTCGGAGTCATCGAAGGCGGGAGTCATGGGCGGAGGCCTAAGGAGTGGAGGCATCGATGACGCGGTAGATTCGTATGCGAGATTTAACATCTCGCTGTAGGGCCCTCATACGGATGCGGTTTGCCTCGGTCGGAGCGTAATCGTACGCCCGGATAGCTGCGTTCTTTGCTCTGTGTTCGTTCTTCTCAACAACTCCCTCACATCCTCAGGCAGGATCCAGCGGCGATCATTCGCCGCCGGAATCCGCCTGGAAGATGCACTGATAGCAGTTCGAAGGTAGTTGGTGAAAGCACCGATCGCTGCATTGGTCTCCTCGATGGATGACAATGAATCGGGAATGGTGTTCAGGTCGGGGCTGTCGGTTGCTTTAAGGGCTTCCGTTAGTTTGGCCCAATCAATGTGTGTCCTCGTTTGAGGAACGGGGTCACTTGGGATACCTAGCTGCATGACTACCGGTCGTTGATCCGAAGAACGTTGGTGGATGACTTCTACTGAGTCTACCGTTAAGTTAACTCTTTGTAGGATTGCTACATCGAGAATATCGGGGCGATGATTTGTGTTATAGGGATAGTGAGCCGGTTCCCGAGGACCCACTGCATCACAGGTTAGCGAATCTAACATGTGATGAAGACGACGGCCGTTTGGGTTGGTAACTACGGAGTACCAACCTGAATGTTTCGAGTTAAAGTCACCAGCTAGTATTACGGAGGGACTCATATCGAGTAGCGACTGGAGGTCACTTTGAAGTATAGCTTTATCTGGTGGTTGGTATATGGATGCCAGTGTAATTGGCTGATGGCCGCTCATCGCTATTCTACAACAGGAGACTTCGATATTCTCGAGCTGTGGGGACAGGTATACAGTGTAGTGACCTTTTGTAATAGATGAGGGTACCGCCTTTATCGGCTGTAAGCCTATCGTTACGAACGATGTTGATGTTCGCTATTTTCGGGTCCTTGTGACTAGGTTTCAAAAAGGTTTCCTGCACAAGTAAGATGTCGATTTGGAATTCTCGAAGAAGTTCGTGAATTTCATTACGCTGATGTTTAAGAACATCGGCGTTGAAGTAGCCGATAGTAAGGGACCGAGGTTTTAATCTAGAGGACGCCAATTAAAAGTTTAATTTATTGAATTTTTGGACGTTGGCGATAAGCGCCTGGTGTTCGATCGCGACGAAGCACGTCGCCTGGAAATCACCCTTTGCGGCTCGTAGTTTGCGAGCCAAAGTGGTGATTTCTCCCAAGTCGAAACTTGAGGCGAATTCGCTTACAAGCGCGAAGTCTGAAAGTGGCTCTCCATGGGACCTGGCCGTGAGAGGAGAAGGCATGCAAGCAGGTGCTAACCTGACCTGCTGTACCTGAGAAGACGGGAGGGTGAGGGCTGCCATGGGTTTCCTCTTCATGGCAGGTGGGGTCACCCATGCGTTCTTGGGAGGCGATGGAGGACCGTGAGGGTCACATAGCGAAGGCTGCGGTTTATTGGGTAGGCCGGGCTTTGCAGCAGGAGCAGAGGGTGGAGACCTTTGCTTTGCCTTCTGCGCCTTTTTGGGGTTGGACTTTGGGGCCCTGGGGCATCCTAGGTAATTGGCAGTGTGGCCAACCGACTTACATAAGACGCATGCAGGAGGTTCGACAGATTGCGGGGTTCGCGCGCAATCCGCAGTGCCATGATCACCCAGGCACTTGATGCACCTGGGCTTAGCGTGGCAATTTCTGGCCATATGGCCATAGACTTGGCATCTATGGCATTAACTGGGTATACCACGTTTGAAAGGGATCTCGACGGTGATCTCCGAAAGTCGTGCTATTGTTTTAAGGTTGAAAATCCCCTTGCCCTTAGGGGTGTGATCTAGTGTTACCAACACTAGGTTGTACGGCATACGATCTTTGCCATACATACGGTGGACGGAAATGACCAGGTATCCCTGGTCCTTAAGATCCTGGAAAAGGAGCTGTGACTCAATCTCCTTCGGTACATCTCTAAGGACGACGCGTAAAACGTGCTCCTCCTCGAGCGCGTAAGTGTGGTACTCAATGGATTTCTCATTCAAGTATTTGGTGAGGGCGCGGTGATCGGCGGGTGCGACGGTCACTACGCGGATGCCGATCGCGGTATTTTTCGCGTGTGTATACGCGATTTTGAAATTTGACATATGTGTGGACATAGATGTCTACGCCGCTTTATCCCGGATGAAAATAGGAGGCGGATGTCGACCGGTTGGCTTGGCCTCGGGGGTAGGAGAGATATAATTTGAATTTGACGCGGGCATGGACTGCGGCGCCCGCTTTTTCGGAGTTTTGGACTCATCGCCGGATGAGTCCGAGGGCCTGGCCCTTTTTTGTCGTTTTGCGACGACGGTGAATCCCTCGTTGGATTCGATGGCTTGGGCGGGAACCAGGGTATCGCAATCCATCGACGATGAACTACGAGTGGACGAAGACACGGACGAGCGCGAGCTTGAACGATCGCGTAAGGGGTTGATGGATGCGGGTCGACGCGCCCGTTTCTCCTTTTTTGTCGACGTTTTGGTTGTGGGTTTGAACCCACTTTCGAATTTTGTCCTGGACACTGCGAGCGAACGAAGGCCATGAAGGCCTTCGATATATCTGAAAATAACTTAAAAACTAACCGTAGTTAGCCAAAGTCCGCTACCTGGAATCCTAAAAAGGGTACTGAGGTAAAGAGTTGACCGCGTTAGGGTCAACCTTTACCGACTTAAAGGACAAATATGCACGGAAAGACACAAATATGATAAAATCAAATATAAAAATAGGATAGTCAATAAATAAAAGTGTAGAAAGGAAATAATATATAGAATAAAAAAGACTGGATCAGTACAAATTGGTTGTCACCGTAAGGTATCCTCTGTACTAAAACCAGAATACTTAACGCTGGGCACACACAGCACTCAGCACAAACACAACACAGCACTTTGAAAACTAAGAAACTTAGTCGCGAAGAAAAAAATCACTTTAAGAGCGCTCGGAGGGAGTAAAAGCCCAGAAAAACCGTATCACGGAGCCAACACGCTAGTCTGTGACGTCAGTAAACTGAGCGCCACTGAGTATCGGGAAGGGACCGATCGATCGGAGTGGTCTTAGAACGTCCGTACCGGGCGGCGGTCGCAGCGAGAATGCCATAATCTGTGAATGCAGTACAGAATATTTCAAAAAGTTATGGGTCGTCTCCTAGGACTGTTTTCCTGTAACTATAACGATTAAGGTATTACTGTCCCGTCTCAAAATCCACCTTGTAGATATTTTACAATGCTTGGAAAACCTACAGCTAATAATAATTCTCAATAGCCATAATAAAGTACACAAAAAGAATTAATTTTTCTCGTTGAAATGAGTATCATCATAAAATCTTGGTACAATTTGAGTCTATAGAGTTACGTTATACTAGTATGAGTCGTACAATACAGATCAGTTATGAAAGTTCATAATTATTTTTAGACTGATCAAATAACGAGTAAGAAATGTAGGAAAAGCAAGATTTTATAAACATTGGACTTACATCGACATACCCATTATATTCGAAGTAAAAATAACAAGGGCTTACTAATTTAACATCTTAACTGAAGAATGTGATTACAAAATATCTTCCGCAAAGTTTTTAATTACTATTCTAAAACTTTTAACACCATTCTAACCTATCTTAAATAACAGACAGAAAAAAAGTCAAACTTACCACGTCGAAGACCCAGTCGATCCCATCAACAAACTGATACTATTCTTTAGCGTATCCCTTAAAGGTCTTAAAGGGTTGCTTCCTTCAAACTCGAGCTCTTCGCTGTTACTCAAATGCACAGTGGACCCAAGACAGGACCTTAGAACGTTGTCATTGAGGAGCCCTGAGGTCCCGTCTTCGGATGCTAGGGACGCATTTGGTATCTCTTGGAGATTCATGTCGTTTACCTAGGAGGATACTTTAAGTAGTTTTAAAAGTTTACTGCGTTCTTATTCATAATAAATAAATAGAAAAAACTTGTTTGAAAAACTATAAGGAGGATTTTGATCATAGTTATCCATAACCATATGGTCATATCCTTATGATTAACATTCCTACCTACGCACCTACATTGAAAACAAATAATGTCAAGCAATTGGTACCAGGCAGAAACAGATTCTTCGACAAACTATTCTTCGAAAAGCATGAAACAAAAAAGGGTAATTTTTCCCAGCCATTCTTAATATGTTTGTGGAACTTTCTTATCAACAAACTTGCAAAGTTATTGACTGATTCACTTATTTCTTAATTTATGGATTCTCTGTTTACGCCTAGGGTAGGAATTTTGTTCTTGTCACAATCAGCTAAAACGTATATACACATAACGAAATCCTTGCGCAAGTTTAGACTTGCAACATTTTCATCCATAAAACCTTGACACGATCTAAGCAATTCTTGATCGTTATTCAAAATTGGAGCTTTGAGTTCGTGTTCACTTTTCCATCTTTTTTTGTGTTTTCTGTAATTTCTACGTAGGATATAAGTATTTTTTATAAGCAACTTACTTATATGTCTCTATTGTGCTAGTCATTACCTTTCTTTTCTCTAATCGTTGGTACCTTCTATAATCTATAATTGTTCATAATTTCCTCCATTCTCTTTCGACTCTACGAGTCCCAGTTCTCTCACTGGTCATATTGGGAAAACGACTGCAGGACGTGCACACAAGCTGGCGGCTAGTATACTACTGAAACTTCGAAGTTCGAACACGGTGCTGCCACTTACGTTCAAGAAAAGTTGCGTCAAATAAAATCTATCTTTTTTAAAACTCGCACGAATCTAGAAATTAGCGCTAAATTTTCCAACAGACGATATAGTTTACTTTTGCAAGTCTAAACGTGGGCAGGTATATCAAGGTAAAAAAATGATTTATTGGACGAAAATTATGAAACATCATGTTGACGATGTACTCGCTACTCGACTAAAATATCTATTTAGAAAAGCAACAAGGCCTAGTCGTCTATATAATTGTATTCTGATTTATTTTATTTCTGTGGAAAAATTACACTGAAACTTTAAATTCATAACGTGTCAATTTCTATGTGGTAAAAAGATCGAAATATACTAATATGTATACGAAGGTTTTCACTTATTTAGCACCTACAATAAACTGTGTTAAATATTATGATAGTAACAGATCATTAATACCTCGAAGCCTTCTAAATTATCGATCTCACTGCACAGTACGCCAAGTTATTAATTCTCGATTATTAAAAATCCGCTCACCGTAAAATATTATAAGTTATCAGTTTGTATATTGCAATAAACTTTTGAAACTCATTAACTCTGATGACGCACGTTTATCACTCACTCCAATCGAGTGATATAAAAAATTTATTAATAATAAATGCCATGACACTTGTAGGTATTTAAATAACAGTAAAATAATAGCATTTGTAACGCAATCGTTTGAAGTATTTACCGTATGTAACGGCAACATTAATAAGTGTATGTATACTATGTTAATTATTATTTTTCTTTATGAAATAATTATAATAATAAGAACTCTTTAGTTGTATGCTGGTACGTTTTAGATAGCATAATAACATAAGCATATCCGAGATATTTATAAAAAGTTTGTACCTACGTATCTTTGATTTTTGTGTGTTAGCTATTGTATGAAACTACTGAACGAATATGTTTGTTCGGGTCGCGGAGCTTTAACCCTGGCGAAAGGGCAATTGCCAAATGCGCGGTTTACACGTATTAAGCAGTTAAGTTGGTAACTAAATTTTAAGTTACTACATTACACTTGTGTGTCCAAACGCAATAAGTAGTTAAGCTCATAAGTTCAATAAAGATTAACGGTGATGAGACTCAAGGCTTTAAGGAATTTGTCAATACTGTACTTATATTTGTGATTAGCATGATTTTGTACATATTCAGAGAAGAACTGATTTCCAAAATTAACATCTCTAAAAGACTAATCAAAGAACAAAAATTCTAAAGTACAATCAAAACACCACTCTGAAATTTAGAAAAAAAAAGAGGAAAAAAAGCGAAATAAGTACGAGCTCTTGTCAGCTTATGAACTTAACTAAAAAATCCAGTCCAAGCGTGTTAAGTGAGAACCCACCTACTTAATTATACGAAAAATAGAACGAATCCTAATCTACTTAATCGCTTGAGCAGTACATTTTAACTAACCACTTACTTAACTGACTGTTTACGTGTAATTTTTGACATAAATTTAGTTACTAACTTAACTACTTAACGCGTGTAAACCAGCCATTAGCACTGGTCCTATCGCCGACGAGAAAGCAATAACTATCGAATATTTTCTCCCTCAAGAAACGTACAGTAGAGGTAGGTCATATGTCCACATCAGCCCTAATTGTCCTACTGCAGGGACACATGATTAGAAACTATACGGAGGTATATTGATAGTTACTCGGCACTTTTTCCAAACGAAGTGCTGGTTATGAACCAAGAAAGTCTGCTTTGTTTTGTTTTGAAAGTCCGTTTATCCTAAATTATATTATTTACAAACCTGCCCAGCTAAGTGCGTTGTATCAGCGTTACGGGATTTCGCATTCTTTACAGTTTGGACCATGTTTTCCACCGATTTAGGCGCCGGTAAATCTACTAAGGTTATCGTAGATTTATTCCCGGTCAATGGTTTTCCGGATTTTTCTCTTTTCCGAGGTTCCTTTTTGCCTGCACTGGTTACAGGTGAGGTTCGCTTCTTGTTTTGATTGGTATCTTGTTCTATGTACTATGAAAAATTGTTAGTTATTCAATCGAATGGATTTGGATGAATTTTAGTGTACAATACATAGTTACTGTTTCACTTTTTACATATTCTAGAACAGTTAATACAAATAGGATGCATATTACTGCGAAATTCAAGAGAATGGGAATTTAAGCCCACGAAGTCGTGGCTACAACAAGTGTTTTAATTCACAAATATTAGACAAATCAACAGATTATATATTTTAATAACAAAATTAAGATTATTGTACATTACGGATACATGAAAATTCATGTATCTGTTGGATATTTTAAATAATATTGGCATAATATGGAGTACGCATAGATAATTTACTGTGAGAAATTGTTTGCAGGTATGTTTGAATACGTCGGTGGCTTACCTGAACACTTTCAATATTTTGTATACTGCGAGAAATTATAATTCTCGATTCATCGGAAGTTTCTTCTCTTTCATACCCATAATGGTAGTACCTGGCAAATTATTTATCAATATTAATAGACGTTTCATAAACAAGAGTCAACCTATAACCATAATCGAAATTAGAAAATAAGCTGGAAGTGATGGCTGTAGTAATACTAAAACAATTTCAAATAACTTACCTAATTAAGGACCTAGACGCATAAATCGTAGGATGATGTGTGAGCGAAGGGTTTGAATACACTCTGTTCAAGTTAACCCCTCGAGTGTCGGTCCGATAATGGCCCCTGGCCACCCCATCGGGGTTCAAGAACGGGATCATTTTGAACACATACAGTTTTCTCAGTTGTATCGCTATGGGGTCAGTTCTGTTCAATAGTAAGTTAAGGAAACCGTTGAAGACAAAACTGGAAGGAGTTTCGCCTGGGTGAACCCGCGCCGATATGAATATCACCTGGAAATTGATGACATTAATTACGTTTTTAATCTTTTTATCGAAATAAGTTTGAGTATTGTTGTCAAAGGCGCAACGTGAAGTTTTTGATACCATGATTGATAGTTGAATTCCTTTAGTTTGAGAGTGTGCCCTAGATTCACATGTGTATCGTGTTATAATATTAAGCCTAAATACAGTTGACATTAGAAACACATGTCATTGACATATATTATGTTTTTATTTTGGGAGTATAAGAATAATGTAATAATTCAAGTAAGTACCTTTTTGTTAACAAACTTGAATGGTCTGTCCTGATTTTCAGGAAATAGGTTTTTGAGCCTTTCTTCTTTTTCTGTAGAAATTCCGTGATGTGACGAAATTGTAAGCAAATCTACTCTCCTTCCTATATGGGATAGGTACAGACATATTATTATTTTATATTTCTTAGATAATTTTGAATCAAGCAGTTTTGTTGATATATGAAAGCTGATTACAATCTAACTGATTGTGATCTGCGATTGGCCTCAAGACAATTTATCTAAAGTCTATGTTCCTATATGTTGGCATTGTTTACTTTGTCAAATTTGTAACATAATCCTTTTATTTGCTTGGTGTAAAACTAAGTCTACATGTATTACTAAACATAGCGCTTATATTAGGTCCTTACATATGAAATTGGCGTTTTGTCGTACTGGCCACTTTGATCTGTATTATCTCCTCTTTGGTTAAGAATTCCAATTTCAAATTTATACAGCTATTTACTAACGCATTTGTGTTTAGAAAGCCGTAATTCATTTGTTTTTTTCTCCTTTGGTTTTTTCTTTGCGTCACTTAGTTTACAAAATGGAAAACTTGAAATATCGCGTTATTTACGACTACGAGTTCCAACGTGGCACCAGTGCTGCAGAAACGTATTAATGCTGTGTATGGCGGTGGTGTTTTTGGTTCTAACGTTTTCGTTCTGGAAATTTCAACCTGCAGAACAAGCCCCGTGGACGGCCGGAGACCAAAGTTGATAATGAAGAATTGAAGGCTACTGTGGAAGCGGATCCATCGCAAACCATGTCCGAGTGAGCTGTACGCTGCGATGTTAGTGACAAAACTGTTTTAATCCACTTGAGAAGGTGAAAAAGCTTGAGAGGTAGGTACCTCATAAATTGAGTGCAGCAAAACCGACAAAAGCGCGTCGACTGCTGCGTTACATTACTCAACCGGCACAATAATGAAAGGATTTTAAATCGAATTATTACCTGTGATAAAAAGTGGATCCTGTACGACAATCGGAAACGCTCATCGCAATGGTTGAACCCTGGCGAACCAGCCAAATCCTGCCCCAAGCGAAAATTGACTCAAAAAGATTCACTTGTGAGCGTTTGGTGGACTAGTGCCGGTGTCGTTCACTACAGCTTTCTTAAATCTGGCCAGACGATTACGGCAGATGTCTATTGTCAGCAACTGAAAACCATGATGGAAAACCTAGCTGCTAAACAACCGAGGCTAGTCAATCACTCTAGGCCACTGCTGCTCCAGGACAACGCTAGACCACACACTGCACAACAGATGGCTACCAAATTAGAGGAGCTTCAGTTGGAATGTCTAAGACATCCACCGTACTCCCCGGACCTTGCTCCAACAGATTACCATTTTTTTCGAAATTTTGATAACTGCTTGCAAAATTCAACATCGATGGGGCAGTCCAAAGCACCTTCAAAGATTTTATTGATTCCCGTCCGAATGGTTTATTTAGTAAAGGGATCATTGAACTACCTATGAGATGGCAAAAGTGGATAGGTAGCAATGGTACATACTTTGATTAAATAAATATATTATATTTAAAAAAAAATTGACTATGTTTTTCCCTTACAAAATGCCAATTTCATATGTAATTACTAACCTATTACTTACTACTCTGTTCTCCATCCACATTTTTTCCAAAAGAAGCAACTTTAGTTAAGATTCTATTTTTATTCAACATACCTTCCAGAGAGTAAATAAGACATTCTCGGCAATAATAAATGTCATCATTAGCTGGGTTCAAGGGTAATGGTAACATCTTCATGTCAATTGAGTTTAAAGAGATCTGCAACTCCGCAAACGAAAATGGATATGTGAAGGCAAAGAATGTGGTTGCTTTTAAGTTTTCTGATGTCCTGTATTTAAAACTCAATGTAAAGGTGTTGTCGTCCGTCTGAAGACAAAATAATAGTGTTTAATGATAAAGTAAAAAGAAAAAAGTATGTATGATGTAAGAAAAAAGTATGTCAATCTCAATGTAAATTTATTGATTTATCTATATCAATTTATAGAACTTACAGAATGTATAGGTTTATCTCGAATCCGCTCCCAATGTGGTTTTCCAGGCAGAGTCCGCGTTACAGGGGCCATGCCTTGATTATACATTTTTCCTTGCTTGTTCAGGTTAATTAAGTTAAGTCGTACCTTTAAAAACATGGAGAATACATTGATACAAACCAAAGGCAGACTTCCTTACATTAATACAAACAGCAAAATTAATGGTAAATGACATACAAGATTGATCAATTTTATACTCAAAGGATTTAAATGTAATTGTAATAAACAAAAATAAAAATCTTATTCAATTAAAAACAAACCTAAATACAACATAGAAAACAAAAAATACAACATTTCAATTACATATCCTACAATTAAAATAATTTTTTAAATAGTTTCCTACAAATGTTATTAATGGCATTCACTAAAAAACTTTAGATTTGGTTACTCTTTAATAGCTTAATAAAAACAATCCTTCAGTGAATTGAATTTAAAAAGCTCAATATTATTCCAAACAATGATTTTTTCTTAACTTACCAAACAGCCTGGTACAGAAGCCTGTATACCAAAATTAAACCAAGTTCTATTTCCATTTTCAAATTCTGTGCCTGCACAATCTGGTCTAGTCCACAAATTAAACTCATAATCTGGAGTTTCTTGGGTGTTGTTTCTTTGATTCACACATGGCGCTGGAAAAATTGCTATAATTAAGACTTCTAATATAAAAAGGCCAAATTTAAAATATTTATATCTAACCTATTACAACATTCATAAACAGGAATAGGAAGACTGATTATTAACTAGATCAAGTGCTGAGCCAAGACCATGAAAAGGCCTGATTGTTGGCAAACATTCCCAACAAGTGGACTTTGAATTTATGACAAAAGCAATAAAAACTAACTCACCTATTAATTCCGTAGGCACTCTCTCTACATGGCCTAGATTTCCAGAGTCAAAATTGTGGATAAAATAAAATCCTCCGCATTCTATTATATTGCTTTCATCCATATCTCTTGTTTGTGTCAGGCTACATTATACAAGAATATCCCAATGAACAAGCAAAAGTTTGGGCTTTTTTTCTTCACAAACACTAGCTTAATTTGTTCACGAAATCATTTCATTGAATGTACATATTGTCTAATTTGAAACTGACACTTAAAAACAGAGACTGCACTGTTTTTCTAAACAAAATTATGCAATTTTGTTGACATCGATTGACGGCTAACAGCTGATTTGTTATAAATCTATCTTTTTTTTCAAAATTTAAGTTTAAAGCACTAAAATATTATTCATCACTCATTTTAAATACGTCTGAAATTTTAGGTGAATTTTGACTTTTAAAACCGTTTAGACATTTTTCATTCAATTTATTTTGAAGAGATTCTTTTTACTGACACTGTAATGATTTTTATTCAAGATGGCTGACTGAGATGTCTTTTTTTTAAAATAATATTTGCAGCTTGGATGCCGAGTATATCTTTTAGCTCTTTGAGAATAAAATGTAAATTTCCTTGCTTAATTACCTACTAATAAATAAATCTGCAGGGTTAACATGGCAGATTCAAATACAATGATAATTGTTTTGGTTTTAAATACATGGGACAAATTTTTTTATGCGTATATCATAAGATACGCTTTCATTATGGAGATTGCTAGCAGTTGAGAATGGCAAAGCTCACATTTCCATGCCGTAAAAAGATCTATAGGCACTCAAAATTACTACAAATTGTAGATTTTTGTTAATTTTTTACAGGATGTAGGTTGTTTTAGGTTTACATAGGTTAATAAATCCAATAATCACTATCTGAGATGTAAATTCGGTTGGTTGGTTGAAATGAGTGAGCTTTTATTAGCCTGTCCATTATTTCATTTAATTCCCATGCCATGGAGGATTAAGGTGTGTTTTTTCAGGTTTGTCAATGAGGGATTTCCCTCAGTCAAATTAAGAAAAAAAATAGTTAAGCTTTCTTCGACAGATGGTGCTAAGAAAAGCTGGTCTGGATATATAGTATGAGATATATAAGCTGGAAAGAGCTGAAGTTACTTCAATAGCATAATACACCTATTTAGTGCTCAAATAATTCAATAAATATAAAAATTGTTTTAAATAAATGTTTACGACATATAAGACTGTATGGCGTTGTGCTTAGCGTTTCTTATACGATAAACGTTTACTAAAAAAGTTAGGACCGTCTTTTTGTAGCGCTATCGTATAATTGATTTACTATTTTCCGAAGCTCTCAGAGAGTACCTAATTTTTTCCTACCCTTCGCCAATAATAATAATAATGTATTCATATAATATGTAAGTGTAAGATAGTTTATTGTCCCAAATCAATAAATAATCTAAAAAATGTTTGGAGTCAGTTTCAATGTTTTATCAAATTATTTTATTTCACACTATTTAGTGACAGGTATGAACTATATGTACTAGTGTTGGCATACCTAGAAAGAACAATTTCAAATCTGAATTTGAAAATGTCATGTGCTTGTCAAAACTAACTCAAATACAAGGATTTCACTACTATCCGGCTTATAGTTCCACTTTCACTTAACTTCATAATTAAGTGTTGTTTGTTGGACTTGTCAGAATGAACCAAATGAACTCGTCAAACTAACAAACTAAAACTAAAATGAAATAAGCCTTTATTACTGTTTAAAAAATACACATACACAAAATAATTTCTTCCACACTCGACAATCGATGCTTGTCCCGCGACAAAGGCCTCTTCTAAACAGACTTTCATCTGTTCCTGGTTTGGATTATTCTGAGCCACCCCGGGCCAGCAGTATTTTTGAAATCATCTTCCATCGCTTGGTTTGTCTCCCCTTCCTTCTCTTGCCACCCCTAGGATGCCAGTACAATATTATTTGAGTACAATCTCAGTCTTCTCTCTCAACCTGTCCATTGATATTTGACGTTACATATGTGACCTGTCCATTACCTGTTAAAATTTTGTAATATCATATATGTTCAATTTAACTTTGTCTTATTTTTACCCCAATCACACTCATCTCTCTGTTCCGTTTGACACATGTTTTTTTGCGTAATGCTTTCTGAAAGCTAGTAGGTTTGCCAACCATACGTTAAACATGGCAAAATGCACAACTTCTTCATTGACATATCTATGTTTTTCATTATTTCACTGAGAGACTGATATCTATTCAATGTGTTCTTTATCCTTCTGTAAAATTCATTTTTGCACTGTGTTAGTTGGAGAGTTTACTTGCCACAGGTATATACAAGGTGGAATTTTGCAATGCCACCAGGAGGGAAAGTATTCCAAATACTGCAGATCGCAAGTCGCCTAAGGAAACATTCATTTTCAAAAAGAAGAAAAACTGCTTTCCATTGGATGTTCTAAAATAAGCTTACCACGCTCAGGAATCGAACTGTCTAAAATACAAAAATATTAACACCCTGTATTTTTATGGCGTCAATCAATAGAGTCCACTTTCAGTGGACTAATTAAACAAACCTCTCTTAACAAACATAGCCATGGCAAGTATTCTGATATAGTGAGCTTTTTGTCCTGTACTCGCACTCTACGGAGTATAGACAGACCAAAAAAGTAGTAAGGCGCGACTTCGTGGTTGGCGCTCTCTATATCTGTAAGTACATATGTACGTGTACCTACCGGGACTTATACCTATTCTTTGAAGATAAAGTTACGACTTATTTTATAACAAAAGCTGTCATAACCATTTATCTTCTCTCCGTAGCGTTACGCTTACTTTATGAAACATATTTACTAAAGGGTTAAGTCCATTTTAGGCCGTCAGTAAGCTTTTTGTTTCAGCACTTAATGGACGAATGGAATGCACGATAATTCGTATCATTTATGTAAATGATTATTAAAAAAAGTATCAGAACTAAAATATTTCCCAATAAGATTATCTCAATTAATAAGAAACTAAACGTGAGGAGTCTCCCTACAATAGCTGCGCAACGTTGGGGTTACTGATTTAATGCAAAAGAAGTTTTGCTGGTGGATTATTGTAAAGATAAAGGCATAAAGCTTTTCATAAACAGTAAAGTAAATATATAAAGTATACATTTAAAACTAAATAAATTAAATCAAAAACATATTACAAACTTAATTATGTTAATTGTACAATCTTGCAAAGCATTATTTCGATTGCAACTATAACTTTTTGTGAGTTTTGTTTTTTTTTAGTTCGGGATCCCTATCACCAAACTTCAAAATTCAAATACATCAATCCAATATTCGCTCTGTTATTTTGCAACAAGTGGATGTGCTCTTTCAGTTTTCCTTTTTTTTGACTTTTTTTCTTCCCATGTTATTTCCTTTTTGATTTTCCTTTATATTAGAACGTATTTTATCATAAAATAAACTAAATTATCCAAAAAAAAAACTCTCCTGTGTTAGACAATAAGAACTCAAGCTAAAAACAAGCTTCATAAGCGCGGAAGGTTAAACTTGTTTGCGTCTATTAAAGTTGCACGGGGCTAGCCGAAAAGGTGTCTAAACGCGACAAACACTCGCTTCGGGTCGAGAGATAATATGGCTCAGTAGCGTCAGTTTCTCGCATTTTGAGACATCCTCGACTTGTCGCGGGTACAAACCTCTTCCTTTAAAAGCCTTTAGGTTAGTCTAATGTATAAATGTGTTTTCTTTCTATATTCTAATTAAGATTCTGGTCACGTGACTCTAGTGTTGTACGTAAGATTTCCTTTGACTTCATTATTTAATTTAAATACCAAAAACAAAAAAGTTAGTTCAATAACCTTTTAAATATGGTTTATGACTGTATCGTCAATCTATTAAAAATAATCATGACGGTATTATATGCTGAAACATCATCGGCCGATGGCTCAAACACTATGGACTTAAGCCTTTTTGGTAGAAACTTGGTGTCCAATACGTACTTGAAGTAACATTTTCACCACATGATTTAAAACATATGACAATCGGTTGTCCATAAAATATACCCACTAATCACTACACTGACCACCAGATGAGATAGAAGACAAACGCCTGCCAATCTCTCGAGTCATAGGTTGTGGTATGATTTAGACTTTTTATTAATATTTTTCACTTGTACGTACACTCGTGATTAAATGAAATTATGTAATAGATTTTATGTTCTTTTATTTTAATAACTTTAATCTAATACATCTTACTCCGATGACGGAGCAAGTCAGAAAGTATTGCTTCTTTTATTTCTTTTAAGTCAAACGTATATTTAAATATCTTTTCTTCTTGATTCATCTCCTCTTTACTGAAACATCGCGGCATTCTGACGTGCTTCCTAAGGCTTAGCCGTGACCTATTCCAGTTTGCTTTGAAGAACTTTATGGGTAATAGACGTTATTATAGTAAGGCTACCGACGAGTGTCAACTAAAACGAATAGTGTAATACTAAAAATACCCCCTGTGCGGGGCTGCGTTGCTCCGGTATCGTCAGGCTCTCCTTCTTGGGTTGAGGCAAAATAATTGTTCAGGAAAATAAATGACTTCTTTTGATTTTACGAGTAATTAAATATTTATTGCAAACGTACTATGTGGTAGGTACTTAATTAATATTACAAAAGAAAATGTATCTAGTTTAACGCTTAGCGTAAAAGTGAAGTTGGTGACGACGATGCTCGTAGATTGCCAGGATTCGGGCCCATTTTCGAACATGGCCGAACAGCTCCGAAGTAACGACGTCGATTAAGTTCCGTAGGCGAATGATAGATGGCGCTGGCGTTATAACCCCCTTTCTCTGCGAGCGCTAGAGTAGTGCACATCCATTGCGCGCTACGTGTACTAGGTCACTCAGAAAGTTTTACGAAAAAAAACTTTTTATGTATGGAACGCTGCCGAATTATATTTTATTTTGAAAATTTTATTTAAAAGTAAAAATATATTTGTTAAAAATTAAAATTTCCCTCAAAATTTTTTACCAGCATTATGTTATTATTCGTGTGAAACAGAAAAATCGATCGGCGTCGGGAACACTTTTGTGTAATGATCTTTTACGACATCAAGTCCATCTTGAAACCTGATGAATCGTTTAATCGACTTCAATTAGTTTTTATGAACGAAACGCCTTCTAAAGCAACTTTGTACCGCTGGTATAACGAGTGGTATAACGGGGGTGCGGTCGCTTAAATTTGATGGATGAAAAAAGAAGTGGTCGTCCTTTGACTGCTGTTACAGAAAAAAACGTGCTACAAGTGAAAAATTTGATTCAACGATACCGACAAATCACTTATCTAAGAGGACATTAAGCACAATCTGGAGGTTGGATCGGGAAGTGTTAATGATACCCTACACAGCCACCTTACGTAAGGAGGATTGTTTCGCACTGGGTACCACACAACCTCATCGATGCTCAGGAGCAGGAATGGAATAGTGCCATGATAGGATATATTTATAAATATAAAGCAGGTTCTTCCGGCTCTTTTACGACATTATAACAGATTTATCAAAATGAAACAAAGCGCCAGTCAACACTATGACTGTTTCCAAACGAACCAACACCTACGAAAGTGAAATGGTCGAAAAGCGCTGGAAAAAATTTGATTTACAGAATTTCTGTTTCACGGTCTATTTGCCTTTTGTAAATGCCCCTAACAAAACAAAGTAGCATCATTGTAGAGCGGTACACTACTTAATGCTGGGCAGAAGTTTTTGCTGCTGCGAGCAACAAGCGACAGAACACAGGACTCCGAGGCCTTTTGCTCCACTACAACAACGCGCCCGCGTACTCCGCGATCAATACGAGGGACTTCCTGAACACCACACCGATAAAATTTTGGCCATCCATTTTACAGCCCTGATTTGGCACCGTGTGACCTGTTCTTGTTCCCTAAAATTATAAACTAGCTCTAGGGTATGCAGTTTTCATCGCCAGAAGATGCACTCATTGCGTTCGAGAAGGCCGCTGGTGAAGAGTTCTTAGATAAGATGTAATAAAAAATATAACCTATAGAATTTTTTTACTTTTTCTCAAATCTTTCTGAGTGTCCCACGTATCTAGTTACAGGTAACTTTAATACAAGTACCTACAATTGTATTTACCTACTTAAAGTGCTGAATTTAAAAAAGAAAAGCAGAACCTTTAAAAAAGAGTGAGCAAAGCGCACTGTGCGATTTGAATGAGTTACAAACAAGGTTGAAAAGTTGAGCAGGTTAAGCTAGGCGCAAATGGGCCATGGACCACAGCCACCGGTGGCCAGAGACAAGCAGTTCACAAGATTTTTTGTACATTTTGAATAGACTGTACCTCGGCTGGCGTCGCTAAACAGCAGTAGCCCTGACTCGCCACTTGGGGCACACATAATACGCCGATACCAGGCGCTGTCGCCGCCACTCCAGCTCGTCTCGCCTCCCCTCTTACGCAAGTATCGCATGTGTGGTCATGGAACGCGAAGAATCAATGGATATTGATACGTTATTTTGCGAATTCAAGTAATGTTTTACTATAGGACCAGTTAAAATTAAATTAATTCCGTAAAATTCCGTACACCAGCGCCTCTTGCGCGCTTCTGCCACTGCTGCCAATTTGGCGGTGGCGGGTGACAGCCACCGGTGGCTGTGGTTGGTGGTCCATTTGCACCAGTTTGTGATCAGTTTTCTAAAGCGTATTTTGTGCCATGCCTGTAAAATCTTTCCAAGAATACAAAGTTTGTAATTTTGTTAAAATTTTTGTATTTTCATTCCATCTTGAATTAAGTATAACAATGAAATTTAAATAAGCTTACTTAAGTAATCATTTAAAATATATTAGGCGTGGTACTTAACTATCTACATATAAAATTGCGTACCAATATGTATACACACATGTACGATTAATGTGGCCAATAAATGCCTTTCATCACATAAGTAGAATATATGTAATTACATATTATAATAAGTAGGTACCGATTGCACAAAAAGTAAATGACCAAGGGCAGGTACCGAGACGGAATAAATAGAAGCCTAAAGGTGTGTTTTCATTGAGCACGGCGATATATTGAACAAATAGTTTTAAAATTCAGCGTACCTATAAAAGCACCTATTATACGTAATTTCTAATTGTTAAAGTGAAATATGAAGTCAAACCGTCTTTTTTACGTTTTATAAATATTAACTTTAAAATGGTTTCGACGGTTTATACATGCGGGGCGTCCCACAAGGGCTGAAGTTTTTAAATATGCTTTTTTTTGTTTCAGCGAGAACACACCTTTACAAAGTCATCTCATTTTCGACCAGAGAATGGATCTAACTACATACCTACATACTTCAACTACTTACAAACATTCAGTTTTCCTACAAATACTTTCTGTCCCTATACTATCTATTAAATAAATTGTCTTTTTGTGAGCACTAAGATTGCATCATCAGTATAACATGATAAATGAACATGAAATTATGTACAGTTGGACGATTTAATGATATTTAAACGCTAAATAATCTTAAATGTACTACACAATTTTGGCATCTCACATTGGCGTATTCCTACTCCAAATCATTTCAAATACACTTAATTATTTAGCTATACAAAATTGTATTGTATTATAATACACAACGTGTTTTCAAAAATAACATGAATAATATATCTGAAAGCATGTAGTGAAGCGGTAGGTAATAATAAAATACATAAGTTATCACATATTTAAAAGGTTGAAATATAGTTTAAATAAATTTGTGATTTACAGTGATAAAAAGTTAAAAATGAAAATTATATTTATCTACCTATCTAATTCTTGACTAAAGTATAATTTAGGTAATAATAAGTTTAAACACTCGATCTATAAATTTTGCATGAATTATTAATGAATTACCGAAATGTGGACTAGATTTATCTATAGCCATTCTAATAACAATATATTATTGCCAACAATGAGCAGAGACTGAGCAGTGGTTGATAATACTAAATATCTAAAGATGTGTAGTTTGCATTTTAAACAAAATTTAAATAAAAAGTTGTACTAGGAAGTAAAAGAAAATCATGACAAGAGGAAGACCAATGTGATTTATGAGCAGGTGCTCAGAAACACTCAAACTTAATTAATTAAAAAACATTTTCTTCCTGATAGAGCTCGATAAATAACTCATACACAAACAATATTTTGAGCAGCACATTTTTTACCATAAAATGTTTGAACTTTTAACATTCTTACAGACGGCTTCACAGTAATTGTTTATAGCTAATGTTAACCCTTTTCGTGTGGGAGGGCGTCAGGGCCGGATTTGGATCTGAAATCGGGGCTGGATTTGGGTCTGTTGGGTCGTTCGGACGGCGCGCGGTGCACGTTGACGGGAGCGCTGCGCATGATTTCATCAGCGGTTGTTAATCGGCATTCAACCACGCGGTAGTTGCAAGTGGGTGACCCGCAGTCGAAGTCGGGACGCTCACTTATTGAGTTTGGGATGTCATCGTTGCACTTCGAGTCTTTGAAGGGCGGACAACTGGAAATGTTGTAAGATGGGATTGCTTCAAAAACAGTTTTGCACAGTTTTTATCGAATCTTAATTTAACAATGGTATGTTTTAAAATATGTCATTAAACTTCTTTTACAGATATAACAAAATATAAATGCAAGGGTTGTAGTTAAAATTTGATATGATTGTTTAGTAAATGCCACTTACCACCATAAAGGCTTCTAAGCATGAACCTCATAAAAAACTAATTGTGTAAGAATATCAAAAAATAAATGTTTTATTTTATGTTTACCTAAGAGGCGGTGGAGTAGGAGATCTGGACAGTGGGAAGCTGGCTACTTCTCTGGAGATCGCCAGAGACTTGATGGACCCGAAGGTTTGCTCAGGGCTGAGCGGGGCGCCCAAGATTGATGCCATTCCTCTGTAATACAATCATTAACATCGATTATAATTAGGTAATTTGAAAGTGCATATTTATAAAAATTGATATATTTTATTTGCAACCTAAGTTATCAACTTTAACCTGGACTTAGTTAATCCTAGATATTGCTATGTGTATAATAGATTGAGGGACCGTATCTGTCAAAGCTGTGCGAGGAAACTCGATACAAAAATCTGCATTTTTATTACAAAAGTTAAGTAACCAATAGATTATTTTTAGGATTTCTTCTTTGCACTATGGAATTATATAAAACATATCTATGTTTAAAGACCTAAGAACTTTTCTAGATATAAGTATTAGTTTATAATTTATTGTAAAATTACGCTGTTGGTTTTCTTTGTAAAAAAAATTAATAAAAATTAAATAAATAAAAATAAAAAAAAACATGTAAAGTAAACGTTTCATCCCCTGGCTCACTCACACAATAGAATCCGATGGCACGAGGAAGGGCAGCGGCGGCGGGCACGGTGGTTCGCGCGCGGGTGACGCGGGCTCGGCGGAGCGCGGGCACCGGGGACTGTCCGGCGCCGCGCCCATGCCTAGCCAGCCACGCAGGAATCGCCATAGACCGCAGGGGTTACCTGTGTACAGAGGACTTCTAAGATGTCAGTATGAAACTAGGGTGGATTGAAAAGTTCGCAGCCTAACATAGATAGCGTTGTTATATTATTATAAAACTACCCTCATATGACACCTAAACTCTTTGCCAGTCTCTGTGCAATTTTTCTCTGAGATACATGCGTAATTATTTATTTTATTGAACATTAAGTGAGATTAAGTTTCATTAATTTTGAAAATGGATAGTTTAGAGCCACTTAAATCCAAAGCAGATTCATGAAAGTATGGTGGCTACTTTAGGAACATCTGTCCGTCGTATAAAATGATAAAAAAGTGGACAGCTGAATTTAAACGTGGACGAGAGAGCATCAAAGATGGCCCCCGCTCTGGACGGCCTTCTACAGTTACGACTTTGGAAAACATGCGGAAGATTGGTATCTAAGATAGCTGAAGCTCTAGGAATTTCATATGAACGTACACAAAACATTTTACGAATTAACGTAACGTAAACAGTTAACGAATTAGGGTTCCACAAGGTGTCTGTAAGAAGGGTACCGCGGCTCCTTTCAGTTGAACAGAAACGAACTCGGCTCACGATTTCTAGAGACTGTTTAGAGCTTTTTCAAGCTGATCCAAAGAATTTTTGGCAAGGTTTGTTACTATGGACGAAACATGGGTTTATCACTATACTCCTGAATCCAAACAACAATCCAAACAATGGAAAAGACTCGGATCTCCGGCCCCCAAGAAAGCCAAGATGTGTTTTTCGGCAAACAAGGCAATGGCATCGGTTTTCTGGGATTCTAAGGGTGTCATAAATATTTTTATTTTTATTTTATTTTTACATATTGAGGAAGACTATCGATTGGCTTAATTACAATAATATAAATGCAATAGCGTTGTTATAATCATTTACAAGTCTCCACAAATAGAATCAAGCTATACAATGTAAAACAATCTTATCCACTAGATAAAAGTGTCTATTAAATCAAAATATTATAGGTATTACAATTCAAATAACCTGTCAATATCGTACTCATTTGGAAGTACTTAATGAAAGCACTATATGCGCTCATCAATCATCAAATTACATGAATTTACAAACATATACGCACACACACCCCAGTTACTTAAAAAACAGTCGCTCAATAAACCGCTGCTCACATGCCTTACTTACTAAAGAAGGTTTTGCTTAGATGTTGCTTCATTAATGGGATACTGAAGGCAAAAATGTCAATATCAACATCGGTCCGCTTGCTCATGCTGTTCGATATTAAATAAATAAATAAATATTTCTAACAATCACACCACATTATCTAGCCCAAATTAAGTATCAGTAGGAATTTGTGTTATGGATACTAGATAACGGATAAATAAACTTAAGAAATATATAAACACATATAAATATTTTACATCTGCAGGATCGATGGCTCAAATAGTGAATTGTGGTTTCGAATTGCTTCCTCATCCCCCTTATTCACCTGACTTGGCACCTTTTGACTTCCATCTATTTACAAAAAGAAAGAACCACTTAGGTGGAATGAAATTTTCTACCAATGAGGAAGTCAGAGTGGCCGTAGATGCCTTTTTGAAGACCTTGACGAGACCTTTTATTTAAATGGGATGAAGACTTTGGAGGACCGCTGGACTAAGTGCTGTGACCTAGGAGGAGAGTATGTAGAAAAATAAATATGAAAAATTGCATTATTCCTGTGTTTTCTTATTTAGGCCGCGAACTTTTCAATCCACCCTCGTAGCTTAGCTAAACCTAAAGGCCTCTGGAAACCCAAAAGGCCACTGACGTAATTTCACGACAATTATCTTGCAATAGAAATTACTTTCGTAGATTGATATTATAAATGGGAAATGAAACAATCGTCGTGAAATTTCGCATACAGGTTATGGGAGCATAGGTATAAAAATGCATGATGTGTATCGACGCCTAATACAGTTTTTTTTCATCGTCTCATCAAAAACGAGCACAGATGGGGAGTATCCTCCGTTGGAGGAAAGTGGTATCTATCCTGAATAGGCGTCTTCTATATTTGAAGAAGAATTCATATTTATTGAATACATGAAAAAAAGAGTGTCCATTATTTCATCTCTTTTATCAGCAAGATATATTGTATACTTACGTGAGTATTTACTTTTCTGTGGACTGAGTGGATAGAAATCTCCATGAACGGGGCAGTGGAAGGCCAGACGACGCTGCTTTCTTTGGGCGGCTCGCATGAGGACGCACAGGATAATACCTGAAAAATAGATATATATTGTTTGTTAATATTAAGTAAAACTACTACCAAATAGACTTATTTTATTTTTATTTATTTAGAAAACCAACAGCGTCGCAATACATTATTTCAGTAAAAAATTAAGTCTCAAAAAGTAAGGCCAATATAAGGTTTTCCATTAAGCTTATCTGGAAATTTAAATAATAATGATTCTTTTTAATTCATTCTTGTTGTACGATTTTACAATTTTGATACTTATATTAAGTATCCTACGGGCTGCGCCTTGTATTGTTTAGTTTTTATTTAAATGAAAATCACTTTTTACTTTGGAATGACTTGCGTTTTATTATTAGTTAGTTAATATTTCATATGCACACACTGGTCTCGAGTCTGGCTGAGAGTGACTCTGGGAAGTGGGACAGCCGGTGACATTGACAGATCAGAATTGACAAATTCGTTCCATTATAATTATACTACACCTACTTTTACGTTAACTTTTTTATTTTATGATTCATCACCTATCCAGTATAATATATTATTATTTAAAATGTAAAAAAAGATCCATATTAAAAAAACCTAAGTAAACATATGGACCTGAAGATCAATCCAAGGTTAAGGCAAAATGACTAATTTTATTAATAAAATGAGTAAAGAAAAGAAAAAATAATTAATTAATCTCAGATCATGTTCAATTGAAAGGCGGAAACATTGATTATCAATGGATAAGTATTTACGTAAGTGGTTTTCATTTCGTTTATGTAGGAACTTGATATTTATTATATACCGAATGCTTTCAATCTATTCACATCACCTAATCAGTCACCTCATCAGACATCAGTCGGGGACATCAAAACATATTTCAAAATGATCAACCCCATGTCAAGGGTTAAAAGCTTTCACGATCTGCATGAAGTGAATATAGGTTGTCATCATTGTATTTTAAATATACACGCATACTTTGTTGGCACAGACTGATGACAAAAGCTTTGAAATAATCTAAAAATTAATTTTAAATCTGTTGCTAAATCAGCTTTTAGTAACATTATGTTAAGTAATATGTAATATAATGTATGTAGGACTTAGATTCTAGATTTCATCGAACTCCCAGAATAACTATACTGGGTGTAACTTTATCCCAACAACACATTCATAGACTATTGTCAAAAGTATTTTATCAAACAAGTTTTGGAATAACTCATCCTATGGATAACTATCTCATAATCTTGAATCAACATAATAAATTACAATGTTATCGGACAAGTTGCGAAGTTATCTTTTTCAATAGCAATGGGGAACATTACACACCTTTTTTAATTTATCCCATTATTTACGTAAGTTTTGTGCCAAAATCACTGATATGTATACAATGTTGATAAAAGCGAGAGGCATTAAATGAAAGCACATAATTTTGTTTATCATTATCAGGCTGCACAACAAAAATCAGATCAATGTAAGCAATAGTTTAGTCACAGGAATGCTTTTTAGTTTTTACTTAGTTTCATTTAAACACTCTGTATCTTCCCGATCACCTGATCGTAAGTTTGTACTATAGGCATACATAGTTATCTAAACGACAAAATTCACGGAAGCGACGCGACGTTGCCAGTTCGCATCGTAAGTTTGCAAAACAAACAAGGAAGTACACTGATACTAAATCTTTCCTTAAAAGAAAGTACAGATCACGGTTATCTCACTCTAATGTAATAAGCGTAACAGAAATAGAAATAGATCAGTAAGTTGCTATGGCGCCGGTGGCGGCTCGGCTAATTAGGTCAAGGGCACAATTTTTACTTTGTTTAGTGCGAAGACGCGTTGCATCCGGGGTGCACGTTGCGCAATTCAGCGCAGATTATTGTCGCTCACGCGTCCCATTTACTAATTTTAAGTTTTTATTGTGATAGGACACGTAACTGAGTATTTTCGGTTTAGTTTTGTGAGTAGTTTTTAATTATTTTGTAAGTACGTAAGACATCCACAATGCCTCGTGCTACATACACGGCGTCAGAATGCACTGACATGATTTTAATCTACGGGGAATCCCACGGAAACGCAGCTCTAGCTCTGCGAACTTACCGAGAAAGGTATGGAGACAGCCGCGCGTTCCCTAGGAACGCTCACACCATAGTATTGGCAGTACAACGGGCACGGGAAAACAAATCATTAGCAGTGCATCAGGAGGGAGTCCCACCGCAGCAGATACCTACTGCGCGCGAGCAACAGATTCTTGACTATTTTGACCGCAACCCCACATCGAGTCTGCATAGAGCCGCACGCCAATTTAGAGTTTGCCATAGAACCGTGCACCTCGCTCCGATCGCCGCCCAGTGCGGACGTGCAAGACCTCGTTCTCCGTTGTTTGGTCCCTTCCCGATATTCCGTGGCGCTCAGTCTACTGACGTCACAGTTTAGCGTGTTGGTTCCGTGCTACGGTTTTCAAGGTTTTTCTACTCCCTCTGAGTGCTATCGAAGTGCGAATTTTCTTTGCGACTAAGCCCCTTAGTCTTCAAAGTGCTGTGCTAAGTTGTGTTGTGCTTGTGCTGAGTGCACTGTAGTGCCCAGCGTAAGTAGTCTGGTTTCAGTACAAAGGATACAACGAATACAAGGTGACAACGAATTTGTACTGAACCAGTCCTTTTATTTTTATTTTATTTCTCTATTTTATTTATTTTTTCTTTTCTCCTACTTTCATATTTATTTTTATCATATCTGTATGTTTTCGTGTGTATTTGTCCTTTCTGTCGGTAAAGGTTGACCCTAACGCGGTCAACTCTTTACCTGCGTACCCTTTTTTTAGGTTTCTAGGTAGCGGCCTTCGGCGTACTACTGTTAGTTTTAAGTTATTCTCCCCAGCCCCCCTACCGCTGGTAGGGAGGTTAGCCGCTAGGGTTCGCTAGGTTTTATTTAGGAACTCTAGGCTTATATATATATTGTTGTCCCTCCCCAATCCCTCCGCAATGGCTTCCCTAAGCTCTGATGAGTTTAGGAAGAAGTTACTTGATAGTACTGGTGCTGAAGGCATGTCTATAAATACTGATAAGTATCGTTTCTTGGACTCTCTTATCCCGCATATCATGGCGTTAATTCCCTCAATGGGCCCTCAGGTCACCCCAGTCCCCCAGACCCCTCTGGTCTTAGGCCCTCCCGCTTCCCCTTCCTCCAGTGACATGGAGTGCGAAGTAGACGCCCCTCCGCACCGCAAGCGCGCACCCGCGACCGAGTCATCCTCGGACGCCACCCCAACTGGCCCTGAGTCTCCCTCTTTTACGCTTGTTAAGAAACGCTCTAAGAAGCGCTCGAAACAAGCCCCGGCGCCCTTGACGCCCGTCCCTACACCCCCTGCGGCGTCTTCAACGCCAGCTGCCCCGGTGCCTTCAGCACCCGCTCCGGCCCCAACTTCGGTCAAGGCCAAGGTCCCACCACCCGTGTTCCTTCGGGAAAAGGGTAAATGGTCCGAGGTCTCGACTTTGTGCAAAGAGCACAAGATCCTTTACACCCGAGCGACCAACTCGGGTGAATCTATTAAAATCACTGTCTCGTCGATAGACGATTTCCGAGCTTTGACTAAGCTCCTCACCGATAAGCAATATGCTTATCACACTTATGCTCTGTCAGAAGAGCGTAAGATCAGAGCAGTACTCAGGGGAGTCCCGTTCGAATTATCGAACGAGGCTATCCTGGAGGATCTGCAGTCCCAAGGCTTCCCGGTACTCGCGGTGCATAAAATGCACAGCAAGTACGGGAGGCGTCACCCTCTCGCTTTGGTGGTTCTCGCCAACGTCCCAAAGTCCAGGGAGATCCTGAAAGGGGTTAGCACTATATGCGGCCTCTCTGGGATCTCGATCGAGGCGCCTCATCGCCGCGGTCTACCCGGCCAGTGCCATCGGTGCCAGTTGTACGGGCACGCGGCGGCCAACTGCCGCGACCGCCCAGGTGCGTCAAGTGCCTGGTCCGTCACTTCACTAAGGAGTGCAATCGCACTCCTGAAACTCCCTCTCCTCCCGATTGCGTGCTTTGTGGCCAGTCCGGCCACACCGCAAATTACAGGGGCTGCCCTCGTGCACCCCGTTGTATGCGTTCCAATTCCAAGAAGGCGGCACCCAAATAGGCCCCGCTCCTTTCTCAGGAAAACTTTCCGCCGCTGCGTAGCCGGGTTCCTCCGGCTGCAAAGCCTACACAGTCCAGGCCTGCTCCAGAAAACTGGAGGCAGCGCCCCGCATCGAATCCCATCCCGGCTCCTCGCCCATACAAACCCACTCCTCAATCCTCCGTAGCAGACGATATGCGTATCGTCTGCGACGCTATGAAAAATATTGATGTTAGTGAAATCGCAGTCTTAGCCCGTAAACTTAGGGCTTCACGTACTCCGACAGAGCGTTTGCTAGCTCTGGCGGAGCATAGTTCCCTTCTCAATTCATTATAGGTTCATTTAAATGAATTGATCCCTAAATCATGCTTCGGCCGACCTCTGCCCAGCACCGACTTCACCGGAGGCTGCCCAGAACGGCCACCAACTCATGTCCCTTTGAGCACCTTCAGTGCAACTTTCAATACAGGCGGAAGACCCGCTAGCGGGTCTCATGTATGTATGTAGCGGGTATGCATGTATGCATGTACGCGTATGCATGAGTATTTTAGTTTTAGTTTTGTGGGTAGTTTTTAATTATTTTGTAAGTACGTAAGACATCCACAATGCCTCGTGCTACATACACGGCGTCAGAATACACTGACATGATTTTAATCTAAGGGGAATCCCACGGAAACGCGACTCTAGCTCTGCGAACTTACCGAGAAAGGTATGGAGACAGCCGCGCGTGCCCTAGGAACGCTCGCACCATAGTATTGGCAGTACAACGGGCACGGGAAAACAAACCATTAGCAGCGCATCAGGAGGTAGTCCTACCGCAGCAGATACCTACTGCGCGCGAGCAACAGATTCTTGACTATTTTGACCGCAACCCACATCGAGTCTGCATAGAGCCGCACGCCAATTTACAGTTTGCCATAGAACCGTGCATTACATTTTAAATAGGAATAAACGCAAACCGTAATAATTTAAAAAAGTTCAAGCCCTTTTAAGAACGCGTACTCAGGCGTACTCAGGCGTACTCACTGCCAGTGGATACTTGACAAAGTTACTGATGACCCGATTTTTTTATTAAATGTCATGTGGACCGACGAGGGCACTTTTACACGCAATGGCATATGGAACCAACAAAATCTCAGATACTGGACTATTTAAAATCCACGCATGATTCGGGAGTCAGATCATCAGTACCGCTTCTCTGTTAATGTGTGGGCTGGTATACACAGGGACCAGATTATTGGCCCTGTTTTTACTGACGGCACCCTTAACGCAGCAAAATATTTGGAGATATTATCCGGTCCCGTTGCTAAATATACCGAAGAACTACCCTTAGCCGATTATCGGCATTTATGGTACCAATTGGACGGAGCTCCTCCACATTCAGTGATGTCTTCCAGACAGCTACTCACCGGAATGTTTGGACAGCAGTGGATTGGTCGATTTGGACCAGTACGATGGCCACCACGGTCCCCGGATCTCACTCCAATGGGTTTTTTTTATCTGGGGGTTTTATGAAAAGTGAAGTGTACGCGACAGACGTGAATACCGTAGGGGAACTTAAAAACCGGATTATTTTAGCGTTTAATAAATTAAAAAGTTTAACAACAAACAGTGACCTTATTGCACTGTTAAATAACAATATTATACGTCGTTATTATTTGTGTACCATTGCAAACGGCGGACATTTCGAACAATTGAAGATTTAATGTGTAACTATTACGATTAATTTATTTTGTTTATTATTTTCATTGATCATACCTTCCAACATTACCTACAACACATGTTTACATTATCATCCACATCAAACCCGGGCGCTCCGCTGTGTAGGTAGGTGTGCGAGCCGGTGAGCCTGCTGCCGCACGCGCTATGCTACTCAAATGCTACGTTGCCAATTTGTTACGCAGGTGGCGGCAGGCTACTCAACAAAGGATGTTTACATTTAAACTTAATTATTAAGCTATTTAAGTTCTTTGAAAAACGTTTTTTCGTATACTTCTCGTAAATTTTTTTTTAATAATTTCGAATTAACAGTAGGTATAGTGTATGTGGTTTCATTAAATGCCTCTTGCTTTTATCAACATTGTATATCTTTACACTCATGTCGTACCATTCATTCTCTATCCTACTTACAAGACTTACGTTACATATTCTATTCGAATAGTCTAGTAAAAACAAAACAAATGCATATTTTAAATATGGCCTCAAAAGATTAAGTTAAAAAAGATTTGGTTCTTAGTTACTTCGAGTGTTTGAATGTGTTTGAATTTTTTTCGCATTCAACATAGGTTTTACTAAACCATTACAAAATAAAGTCACTTTTCAGCTTTATCCTTTATATTGTCCTCTTTTATGAGGTTTGGATTTGTTTTACTGACTTTTACCTATGTTTTTACCTAAAACCGAAATGTTTATTTAGGTATTTATTGGCTTCATAAATGTTGAAAATAATTGCTGAATTTCGGCCTTGCAATGCCAGGCCCAAATTTCTATGAAGACTAGGGAAGTACATTTGTGTAATATAATTTGTTAATTTTAGTTCGAGATTGCCAACAGCGCCGAAATAGCGCAAGTAGCCAGTCTAGTATTATTAATATATGTCAGGCATAGTGTTTTTATTCGTAGAAAATTTACTTATCCTTAGAATTTGCTCTTATTCTATCTTAATGAAATCCGGCCTAATTACTACAAGATGATTCAGCAATAATGGAGTTCATTAACGAAAATAATAAATCTGTTCTTTGTTTTTTGACATTGTTTATTCTAGCAGTACTCTAATTACACGTTCAATAATAGATAACTATATAAAATTATCAGTTCAAGTACCTGTAATTCGAACCCACCTGCTATAGTCATGACGCCGCCGGCCACAATGCATACGGGACCGAGCACTCTCGAGTTGCCAGTGAACGCGATCCGAGCCGCATAGTGGTCTGGTTCCTCGTTCTCACCGCAACCGCGGTATGAAGCCGCTGAAAAAGCCGCGTTTTTAAGTAATAATAAACAGTGGAAGAAGAACGATTTAAAGCTTTAATTATATTTTTAAAGAACCTTGATCAAACTGAATTAGCGAACATTGCTCAAAAGATATCTTAAGTAGAGTTTTTTCTTAATTTAGTTTCTTAAGAGTTAGATTCTTAATTAAATAAAAAAAAGTTATTTATGTATATCTTACGATGACATGTTAAATCTACATTAATAAATTGACTTTTGAAATATCCAAAATTGGATCATCACAGATATTAAATTTATAATAGCTAAATAAGTCGAAAACTATTTATCCCAATCAACTAAATAATACTTCAATATATACCTCAGTGATATAAATTACAAATTAATTAATTAAATGTCAAGAAGAACTTCAGTTAGCCAGACAGGACCCAGACGATATCTATTGCGTCGTTGAGGCTGGCGGGGGCGGGGTTACTTAAATGTATTTTAATTATATTAACCTTTCGCCTGCTATTCCTTAATATTGTTGGGAAAGTATAAATTACAAGAAGTGCTCTATTTATAACTTGTTTTCAATTAATGTAATGCTATATTGTTTGATGTTAAGTTCTTATTGAAAAATTCATAAATGTGTATTTTCAGTAAGTAACTTTATACCTCCGTTTTTATATTTTTGTGGTTGTATGTTGCTAAAAGAATAGTTATAATATAGATCAAAAACCAAGACGTAAATGACTTACTAGTAAAGTTTCTCAGATTTAAATTACACGGATATAAAATTCATTTACACTCCAATATAAATCTGTCAATAACAAAGCACAGCAGCCTAAAATTGAAAACGGTCCTATTTTACAGCCATGCCTTGCGAGCTATTGTACGAATTACTTCTAACTATACTTTTGTATTAAGCAACTACTTTGTTGATCGTATTAATTTTACGCCAAATGCTTCCGAAGTAAGTATACCTATATATATATTGTACCTACAATCTGTTCCGGAGAAGTGGTATCACGTCTGTTATTTGTATTTTGGATACTGATTACATTTCCCGATTTGTGTTAAGATGGGTTTTCCAAAATCAAGATGTATTTCGATTATTAAACTGAGAGTAAATCCGTTCTACAGATAGAATTATTATTTGGTCTGAATTTTGGGGTTCTAGTTCTAGGCTAGCAAGATTAAGGTTTATTTATTTCGTCCTAGTCATATATTTAATATGGTTATTTTTAACAAAAGAGTGCCGAGAACTATTTTCGTCTCTCGGTCTTTCGTTTTTTCGTTTTTTTATATTCAGTAAGTGTTCTAAGTTTTCCAATAAGAATAAAATAATTTAAACCTTGAATGTAGAATTTGTTTTGATATTGGTAAAGTCAAATATTTTCATAATGAAAACGTAATGTTTTCCATTTATCACCGGAGTTCTGACAGGCAGGCGCTTTTCGCAAATCGTGAATTTTCTCCTAGCTTCTTATTGCGATAATTCAAATAAGTTACTGAACTTAAGAAAATTCGGTTTTTCTTGTCTATACCGCGTGTATTTCTTTATTAACAGCCGCATAAAAAGGTTAAAGTTACATTACAGGAACAAAGCCAATACCTCATTACTCAAATAATCATACATAATATATCAAATCCATTGAGAAAGAAGCCAGTTACACAAACGGTTTTGTTTTCCTCTACCGGTTATGACATGAAAACAAAACTTACCTGTCAAAACACAGCCAACAAGCATGAACAGGAAGCCAAATATCGGCAGGATGATCTGACAGTTAGCTGCGACCACCACCCCAGCAACCGCTAGGCCACCTTCCACCTTCTCCACCCGGAGTCTTGAGATAGCGGGGGGACAGCGCGGCTTGCCCACTGGAGCCCGGACCAGCGGCTCTCCGGGCGGTGACGTGGTCCTGAAATGGAGATACGTAATTGATTGTTGGTGCAAATTTTCCAGCATGTGTGCATAGAAGTTTTCGCGTGATGCTTTGGTAGACAGGCAAAGAGAAACAATGTTTGCTATGTCAGAGAGTAGTAATGTTCGATGCAAAAATAATTGTGCGAGCAAATTCACGAGCTTGAGCTAGTCTATCATATAAAAATGTAATTGAACGGTACCAGTGTTCGTTTTAACCTACTAATATGTCGTGTTTATTAGAGCTGTTATTTTAAAATGCAAAAAAAATATAATTAATAATATCCATAATTTTATGAAAGTCATTACCGTTTTGCTGATTTATAAATGGATGCTTTTTTACAAGCAGTAACACTTAATTAACACAAAGTTAAAATTACAAAATCATATCTTATTTAAGTACAAATTCAAAAGCATTTCAACTAAATAGGCCGATTTGAGATCTAAGCTCATTCAAAAAAATTTTGTATTAATTAAAAACCGTTTCTTCTAAAAGTACCTAAATAAACCCACCATATATTTAAATAACATTGACATTTTTAGACTCCTTATGTAATTTAAATTAATTGTGATACCATTGTTTCGGACTTTAGTCAAAACTGTGATCGTTCTATATGTTAGAGCAATTTGCCAATTCTATCTTTGTTGTGTTGACAAATTTTATGTGCCATCTATAAATATGTGTTGTATTCACAGACTGTATGTACATTTCCACTTGCGAATTGTATTCACAGTATTCATAAGCTTTGATGCATTATATGATTTACGTTTCCATAATGTAAAACACCTTCTTTGCAAAAACTTTTCAACCGTAACTATTTCAGGAGAAGGTATCCCATTACACACTAGGTATAATTAAAATAAACGTAGTTCAACGCTCGTTCAAGGTGGAAGAAACTTCATTAGTACTCTTGCCAACTATAAAAAATAATTACAACTCATCGCCTGTACTTGGCGCGTACAGATAGCTAATTCTGACACTCAACCTTCATACAGAACTGAAGTATAAAGAGCGTTTTATTTTTGCCCTCTGTGTATTTTACTAAAAACTTGATACGTCAATTTTTATAACAAAAAACTCATAAAAAATAAGCTATGTACCTTCTGCGGAAGTGTATTAAATGGAGCAAGTACTAATCCCATTGAACTGTACCCCTATTCCAAAAACATAGAAACCACGAACCACTAAACTATAAATGATTTATATTTACGAGCAGCCAAACATAATAAACTGAAAACTAAAACAATGAAGTTGTAAAAATGATTTAAATTCAAATTAAACTTCTGAAAGGGTATAAATATGGGTTTAGTCATAAAACAGCCAGTAATTGGTCATTAGATATATTTTGAGGCCGATAAGTACTGGACTCACAGACGTGCTTTTATATCTTTGTTTGATTAATATTACCTACGTTCGTTTGAATCCGGAAATCGTCGCGTACTTTAGTGGTATTAATGGCCTGCGCAGACGACGGACTTTTTTGTCCGCTAAAATAGATCGCTTACAACTGTATCTAGTAACGCAAACGAGGAATTAAAAGTACCGCGTACAAAAAGTCCCCCGAAAACCCGAGGACATGCAGAGAGCGGACCGGACAAAAGTACGGGGGAGTCCCCGAAAAAATAGAACTCGTGTGACTAGGCGAAGCAACGCACATGGCGGACTTTAGTCCGTGTTTATTTCTACATTTCCGGGCAACAAATGATCGTACACCGTGTGCGTTGTGTTCGCGGTAAATTCGCGGCGGACGTTTTATTCGCGGAGCGTACTTTTTTCTCCGCCGCCATTATAAGTCAATGTCCGCCGCGGAGAAAAGTCCGTCGTCTGCGCGGCCTAAGAATTTTTGATGATTTTGTAATCGACAAACTCTTTATTACTGAACTGATAAAATAATTTTTCACACTTGGCTAGTTACTATATCTAGAAGTAATACTCGTACTGGCTTTAGTTATATATTTTTTTAAATAATTGAGGATCAGTACGTTTCACGAAACTTTTTTGATAAAGTATGTGAGGAAAAACCATTTCAAAAAACTTAAAGTAATTTTACCTCTGAAACTTGATTATCAAGTTAAACAAATCAAAATAAATAAATAATTGATGTACGAGTAATTCTTCTGCATAAAATAAGTTTAGCGCTTTGTGTTATCTACCAAAATATCGCGAGAAAAAACGTGATCACATTATAGCGCGGCACTCTGGCACTCTGCCGTGAGCGTACATATCATTAAGCCTAAACAATTATGTATTAACGTAACTTACATTTATCTACTGCGTTTATGTCATTAGCCGTATATTTTTACACTTCCAATGTAAACGGTTTTATCTGTTTTTGATCGTAATTGAGGCGATCAAACGCAGCTCAGGCGTTTAATTTGTAGAAAGTGCGCACGGAACAATGGATCGTTCTTAGATGCTTAATTGATGGTTAGGTTTAAATAAATACAAGCTATTTAAGTGTCATGTCTGAAGTAGGTTTTCTCACGAAATTCTCGAAAGAAAATTATATGAATGAAGATGGACGGCACAGAGACATGATGTATGGAGCACATTAATCATGATTTTTCGTTGTTTATTTCATTTCTCACTGTCGGATTAATTAATGTTATTTTCTATCAATACAGAGAAAAATATAGGTTACAATCTATCACCGCGCTAATTTAAATCATTATTTAGTTAAGAATATAGTTCCTACTAATTGAAAAGTAATCTGGAAACACATTTCGATATGTCACTTGATACAAATATTTTCTTCCCAACAACTAATTAATTTCTGAACGAGATTTTACCATAGGTTTTGGACCTCAAAGGAAGGAGGATGCTTTAGACATTCATAGTTTTCAGGTTCCTACCAATTTACCTTTCTTTACAATTCTCGTATCAAATTCATGTAAAAATAATTCAATTGTATTTTTTTTCTTTTTTTACGTATACAGCTCGTCAAACATTTTAGATTTTTGCGTAATTTGTGTGTGACGTAAAAATTGATTCAGTGGTTACATGTCTTAGGTAAGTTCTAGTGGTAAATACTTTTGATCTTCGATATACTAGGTTTAACATTTAAAGTGCACTTTACTTGAATGCTTGAATTTTTAATAACATCTAATTGAACTGTGCTTGTCACGTACATAGGTAAACTTATAATTCATTCATAGTTTAATTTTGAACCATCCAAAATGTATTCTTTATTATTCAACATGTTTACCTTGCGATCCGTAAAAATTACTTAAATATTAATCTATTTACTTAGACACGCTTTGAAAATTACATGTTGAAGTATTTGAATAATTTGACATCGTTCACTTGTCCCCCGAGCTATTTCTGTTTCTTTCGGTGGGGGCAATTTAACTTCATTAGGGTGATTGAAATAGTGACTGGGTGATTGAATGATTGAGGTGTGAAATAAGGGTATCCATCCTGTGCCGTGGACGTGTTACGCTAATCACAGGAACTATGGGTCACAACCTTGTTATACACGCAAAATAGATTATTGTTATAATTTTGTCTTTGTTTTAGGTAATCTAACCTGTCCTCTATATTGCTGTTTAATGTAATATTACAGAAATAAATTTATAAATATTCTGATTATTCATGAATGTTTATCACAAAACTTAGGATGGAACACATAACTTAGGAAGAAATTTATATTTAACTAAGGTTTAACATAAATTTAATTACTTACGTATGTACCTATCAAATTTCTTACCTATAAACTTACTTATGTACTTACCTATGTACTGTATAAACAACATTAGTTTGAGGTGATAATGCTTTTTTACCTATACTATGTATTATAGTAAAGAGTAAAGGTTTGGTTTACGTAATCGAAAAATTCTCAAATTACCCGCCAAGTTTTTTTCATCAATGGAAAGTTATCTAATACAGGAATAACAAAAGCTTGAATTTCTTCCAAAATGCTCACTGGATGAAATCATAGGTGGCAGGGTGACACTACCTATGAGTAAACTAAATTTTTTTTTTATAAATGATTTATCGTGGGGACAATGATCTAAGCTTACAGGGTGGAACATTTTAATAAAGATAATGGCTACAGCATCAGGTATTCAATAGGTACATTTCTGATATGTACTATAAGTTGGTGCAGGCTCAGATTCGCTTTCGATTCCCCTGCAGTGTCGTCGTCCCGTAGCACGCGGGGCGCGTACACAAAAGACCGAACAACGCGCAAGCGATTTTCGCCCCTAGCCTAGGCCTATGCCGAGTGCCGAGAGTACTATATTTTAAAAGCACTCATACAGAAAGTGATACTCTAAACTGGAGCGCACTGCCAACGCAGTTTTTACTGCGTGCTGCAGTGACGCACTTGGCTTACTCGCTCGGGCCACAGAATCGATACAGTCGACAAACAGTTTTTTAATCGACGTGACGGGGGCAGGTTATAGGTTAATGAGGGCAAAAATGTGTTGTAAAGTTATTTAGAAAATTAATACTTCAACAGTAAATTGTTGTATGAACTTTTGTAGTAAAGTTTAATTCACAATTGAAACTGTAAACTCTAATAGGTGTGTCTTCTTTAATAGGTATAAGGGAACAAGGCACGTGTGCAAGAGCTTATCACTAATTAATTAACTATTCTCCTAAGCATTAAACGTGTTCTAGCTCTATTAATCAGAACGGGAGGCTCCCATTCACAATACCGTGACAAGTTATTTATACACTCCCTTTACTTCGGGTAAATCATACTGTATGTATCAGATGAGTTACCATTCAAATTGAAACCCTATTTTAATGAGAGATACAGTCCCTATTTCAATGGAGACATATCGGATTGGATTTGAATTTGTGACGGTTTTCCACTTTGACTAGTGGGCGACGAAGGATTACAGATCCCCTTGACACAGGTTAGTTTACACGTTTCGTGATGGCTGTATTGGACTTAATTTAATGTTGATGTTGTATATTGGATCAATGTACCAAATTTGGGTTTACATACCACTATTATTGGCTGTATACTACATACCACTAGGGCAATTATACCTGAATAAATCTGAATAGCAAAACTTTGATTTAAACGACAGCGAGATATCATGTTAGCCTATAAACTTCTTGGAATCAAGGTATTAAAATACTAGACATGTTTTTTTAAAAAGCTGCTTATACCATAAAATACACACTTACAAAAAAGGCTAATACATTCGAAAAGAACTAATAACAACATCTTTCTGTCCATACAAGTTTATCAGCTGCACTAATAACTGGATACAGTTTCCGGCTGTCTGAAGTCACGTCGTCTTTGTGAACGTATAAAATGTATTATACAAAATATAGTATAGTTTATTTGATACGCGCTATGAGCAGAACGGCGGGAAAATACGAGACGACATGTCGAGCCGGGCTCAAGAGGACGTATTCTGGATATTGTGGAATGCTTTTGAAAATGGATAGATTACTTTTTTTTTGCCTGCCAGCCAGTACATAAACTTGCCGCAGAAACAGAAATTTTTTTGAATCTAGAAAAGAAAAATTAAGGTTAGGTTACATTTAGTTTCAATTTAATAACACGCTTTCACGGTCTTCTGTACCTATGTATGAAAGAATGTAAGTTATATTTAACTAATATGAGTATATTCATCTATTAATAAAAGCACTTTTAAATATTAAATGAGATTATGAGAATATTTCTTTTAGTAACGAAAAAGAATACAGGAAGTTTTGATGCATCCATAGTAGATGTGCGTTTATTTGTCTAAATAGACATAGGTTTAGGTATCTATTTAGGTATCTAGTTTGACAATGGCATGATTTTATTACAATTCTATACATATTTTCTTAACCCATAGTATTTTTACAAAAATCGAAATCTTACAGAATAAATAAAACCTTTCATGAAGGCATAAGATAAGAATAAGACAAAAACATTTATGTTACTATTTTTTTGTGTCGGTCCAGTTTTTCCTGTTTTCGTACATTCTGCCTAGCATACGATTAAATCATAACACTTTGAGAACCTATTACATTTCTATCACTTTCTTGTCATTTGAGATTTTCTTCATGTGATTATATCACAATTTTCTTTGATAGCATAATTCAATTTTGTTTGAAAACCAAACAGTAGGTTGAAATTTTCTTAATGTTTTCAAAAATATTGTATTTTCGATATTCTACATTCTATTTTCAAAACCTAAATGACAGGAAATACGCAATACGTCCGTCAAAGGTCAACGATCGCATTCCTAACAAACGTAGCGTTAAAGTTACTGGCGCTGACAATCACTTCCACACGAATATATGAAGTTATCACTGAACGCAGTTTGTGTTCTTTTTTTAAATATCTGTCAGCCCCAGTCTTTAATATGATAATGTTATTTAGCATACTATTGTTGTCTTGTTCTAAATCTAAAAGTATAAAGAAAGTAGGAAACGCATCAGTTACTTAAGTTGATGGAAGACATGTCGGAAATTTCTATCGGATAGAAAAATTATCTTAAAACATTTCATTATTGTATGCTTACAATAGCGGTCATGTATTTTTTTTCTAATGACAGATATGTACCTACGTTCCACGGCATTTTATTATTTTAGTTGCTTTTTAGAAAGATATTAAAATAATTGCTTCTTTTAGGGTTTTTACATTTAACATGATATTTTAAAATACAACTCAAACAATCTATCCAAAACGTTTAGAAACTGTAGTAAAAGAAATGTCACAACCTAGGCTAGGTCTTTGTACACCATTTAAAAAAATATAAGAATTAATGGTAATTATAGGAAAAATACAAATAATTTGATTTAATCAGTAGTTAGATGGTAAGAAAATAAAAATGTCACCATTATTTGTGTTCGTTTTAGCAGGCAACATTGACAATGAGTCTTTTCTAGGGCGGAAGTTACCAAGTGAAGTTAGTTCACTAAGCAGAGGGTACAGCCACTTCACTCACGGCACACTTCACCCACATCACATTGATAGTTGTCTACCTGTGTGTTTGATTGGTCGTTGCGCTTGAGTTCTTTCTTTCGGTTTCATTTTAACTTTACAACTGTTAAATAAGCTAAAAATACACAAAACAATTCAATTCAATTCTGTGGACTTAATGGCAACCAGCAGTCGATACTACTCGAAACACAAAAAAAAGTAAGTAAACCTTAACTGTCAAATGAAATTTTTTCCGCCATGTTTTTTGTTTGTGTTACACACTAATAACGCACAATTTCATTTCCTACCAATAAATAGAGTGTTTTAATAACAATTTAACAATCGAGAAGTGTTTTAAGCCTCTTAAACTATTTTTTGATAAAGTGTACAAAGACCTGGCCCAGACTCCTTGCATTTTGGGACATTTCTTTTTCATTTAACATGGCATTTATAGATAATAACGACTTCCTAGAAGAAATGAATGGCTGAGAATAAAGACAGATAGCTTAGGAAACCTTTCAGTACAATAGATTAGTTTGGACACTCTTCACTTAATATAACAATCAAATGGAAATGAAACGTAGTATTGAACACTATACAGTATTGAAAAATTATTCAGTAGGTACCTTCAAATTGTTGATGTTATTGTAAACTGTTTGGTAGGTTCCAATAGCCAGCTTGCGACTGTCCAAAAACGTCAGGTCGGGTACAATTTTCTTCTTATTTGAACCGTTAATAAAAATATAAGAGACCTTCGTGATATTATATATCAGGTTAGGATAAGTGTAATTATTATTATTATAAGTGTAGCCTCTAGTCGTGAAAACAATCATAATTTGTAGAGTTTACTAAGCCAAAATTAACAAAATTAACCATCTCGCTAGGTTCGGACGTTGCGTCGCTATCATCGGACCGGTTTTTTCTTTCGAAATGGACAGTTTATTTATAATTTTCACCGGACCTTGAAATCATCGGGTTGGTCCAATTGTGGTTTATTATAAAAATTCAATAGTTTTTAACAAACAATATTCAACGCAAAAGCATGAAAATAACTAAAGCTCATTACACAGGTACCTACTAACCTTTTTGTAAAATAGTGCACGTAGAGGAAGCCAATATTTATGTAAATGTAAATTTGAACGCGTCTACAGAATACGTAATAAGACATTTAACTATAATTTATTACAAATTAGCGCCTAGTAGCTAACTTTTTGGACAAAATGACGTACTGGCTGTAAATCAATGATAATCGATTATGCGTGCTGCGTTCTATTTTCAAATATATTTTCCAGATCAGATTTATTTTTATAAATACTTGTTGGTAAAACGTTGGATTTGATTGCTTTTTGATTTGAAATATGTACCTTAAAATCTATAGTTGGCTACAATTGCGTAGTAGATTAGAGGAAGTTTGAAAATAATATATTACTGAAACTAATTGGCTATAAAGCTTAAGTTGTTGAGTCGAAAGGTGAAAATAATTGTGTGCCATGACAAAAAAACGATAATATTAATCTGTAGCTTTGGGCTTGAAAAAGGAAATTTTTCTTTGGGTTACTTATACCTTAAGAAATAAAATGTAAGTATTTTGTAAATAACAATGTAATACAGGTAAGTAAAAAAAGATAAATGTAATGGGAGGCTGTCTCAATTCTGTACAAAATTGTAAATCCACAAATTCTAATAAATAATAAAACTTTAACCCGTATAATTATTACTACTTTGTAGATGGTACCTGCATGTTTAATGACCTTTGTGTATGTGAATAGAGCTATAAACATTAAAAAGCCTGCTGGTAAAAAATAAAGGTTTTTTAACCTACTTAAACCTAGCTAATTACACTTTAGCTAATTACAATTAGCTAATTACAGGTTTTACTACCACTTCTCAAGCTTTTATTTCCAGTGTAACTCGGTAACTAGCACCTCTATAAATCTACTTAACCATATATTAATGAAAGTACTTTTTCCTTTAATGGCGACTATCAAAGAAAGTTATGTCTGTTTTTCTTATTTCAGGTGACCTTGGGCGGGAAAATCTTAGACTGTTTGCATAGCTTTCCTGCTAGGACTGGCGAAGCAGCCCTCGGGATATTGTTTACTCCTCTTAATGATTTGGCTGAATTTCAACAAAGCTAAGATCGATACAGAAACATTTGACGTAACTAAAAAGTTTAGTTGTGTATTTTTTTAGGTTATGTATTGTTTTGTTTGTTTATGTTTGTTGTTGTTATGTTTGTTTGGATATGTTTGTTTCTATTTGTTTCGAAGGTTTCCTTCTCTTAGTTTGTCTAGGTATGCGATTTAATTTAGAATTGACAAAAAGACAATGAGCGACCTATTCACACCAACTTTAGTAATGTCGTTTTTAATATAATATTTTGAAAAATATTTTTTTTATCATGCTCAGTTAAAAAAAAGAACAATATAAATATTAAACTAAATTATGATTTATGTTCATTTTGTACAAAAATTGTTTGTATATTAATGAAAAGTAACAATTTAATGCGATACGTAGGTCATAGCCACGTGTACTTAGGTACTATTCAAACTAATTAAGTAATATTGTTTCAATATGAATAATGAAAAAGTGTTATCAAACGCATTAATCGATTTCAATCTTTTTATAAAAAATGCCTGAAACGTAACGTGAAGTATTTTTAGAATAATGACTAGTACTGAAGTACTTTATACCTGTTCACGTGCGTAATACCACATTTATAGTTTTGACCCTTGACACTTTAAACATTATTATTACACTTATACCTTATACACATACTTACTATCAACAAAAATAAAAGTACGCGAACGTAAACTTTATAAACCATACTAGATTTTGCCTGCTTCGGTATGTAAAAAAAACTTTCAGACCCTTCAAAAGCCATTTGGAGATATCACTTTTGTATGATAATTACATTTTTGTAAAAACGTATTTTGTCAGTAACAATTTGCATAATAATGCGATTGAGCTTTTTTTTAATGATAATTAGCAAACTAAATTGACTCTTATTCAACCTCTGTATAACGTCATCGAGTACCGTCGACTTCTAATTACCCTTTAGGTAAACTGTCATGTCAATGTTCCAATAAATATATGTCAGAAGAATCCATAGAAAGTTGTAGAGTTGTTGAATCCAAGTATAAAAATAAACTTTGTAATGTGAATTTATAAAGATAACTTCTTTATGAAGTCATAAGAAACTCTTTAAAAATTTATTTAAAATTAAATACTGCACAGAAATTAGAAATTTTCTAATTGTTTTCGCAAAATACCTACCTATTATTCTATCGGAAAAATAAAATAAAAAAAGAAACTTCAAAATTACTTTACACACCGAATTGGACCTTCATTTGAAGTCTACTTCTGTAACGATGTGACAAGTTTTGTAAGGCACTCCATATTTAAGATTTTGCTAAGAAAATATGGACTTACATGCGGTATAAATAAAGTATAAATTCGCTAAACAAAATCTATACTTAGGAGGGCTATAAGTAATAATTTGACATCTCCGAGTGCGTTTAATGCTTTTAAAAGTAAAAAGTAAACTGCTCGAACAGGTCCTCTTGCAGAAAATAATACCAAGCAGCATTATACAGACTATTCATAATAATACTTTAATTACTGATTTACAAAGAAAACCACCATCAAGTAACAGGCAACGCTGCGGGTAAAGCTAGTTCATTAATAACATCAGCCGCTCGCTTGGAAATTCCTTTGTTACGTGCTAACATAGAAGATATGTTGAGTGCTCCTGACAGCTGTCAAGAAAATATCTCAGATTGATGAAAAGTGCGGGTAATTCACCGCAGACATCTTGGGTTATTTTGAATTTTAATTGTGATTTGTACATTCTGGGTAACCTTCAAACCGTTGATGATCGTCCAAAGGAGAATACAATACAAGTTGTGCAATATTTTTCATAAGTAAAGTTGCTATGTAATAAGACTAAAAAACGACAAAAACTTTTTAGGGTAAATAAACGTTACTTATACTTTAACGCCTAAGTTGAATTTATTTTCTTGGGGCGAGTTGTATGTCATTTCGTTAACTATAGGGGGTGGTGGTTCTAATAATAGACATGTTTATTTAGGTGACCAAAGAGTTTAAGGTCGAATACAAAGTTAAATCCGCTGCTTAAGGTGGATATAATATGTTACTATGAGATTTATTTCCTTGATCCTGCTAATATTACAGGTAAAGTTGAAGTTTATAAGGTCATGAAGATTAATAATCAATTAATTAATATCCACATTGAGTTTTAAAGACTTGTCGAATTTGTGATTACTTACTTTGTTTAATAAAAGATTTTGATAAATGCAACAAAAAGCTGTTGATGAAGCTTCAATACTGTAAACAGGTTATTTTTAAAGTGTGCTATCATTTTAAAAAATAGTTCAAAAACAACTATGAAACGCTGAATTATTTAACGTATACAAGCCACCACATTTGGATCAAATTCAAAACTCTACGTAGTTTAACAAAAAATAAACAGAGTGAACTAAGAATAGAGCATACTTCGTGTCATAGAGTACTTGACATACTCAGGTGCCTTTTCTTATCCCGAGACAGTCTCCTCCTTGGCCTCTTTGCATCACTATATCATACTACCACGTTTATGCGAAAATATTATACGGACATAACATTGGTAAATATAGTTAGTTACTTTTGACACTAACTAAATAAACCAATTTGCATTAAAATCAGTAGAGATATTAAATGTTTCCACGTACGTACATAGAGCGAAACATGTACAAAAAATATATTTGTTTTGAATGCTGTAACTTATTTTACGATTACACAAAAATATTATTGATCGCATTTATACATTCTCATATACAAAACCAATAACAATTTATGTTTTATTTATTTGATGAGAAGTATTTAATTTTCTAAAAAAGAATAACAATTGTTTTATGAGTGGAAAATGCTGCTACGTTCAATAACAAAACTGAGACAGGCAATCTTTTTTTTCCCTTTCTAGTCTATTTAAGACGATCTTGACTCTGGTTATGGGGAAACGGAAACGCCCCGTAGGCATTGTTTGCGTTTCTTTAAGTAATCAAATAAACAATAAGATCTTCAACAAAGTTGAAGTTAATATTTAATTTGCTTGTTAATAAAGTTATTAATTACAAGTTTCATGGTCAGTTCGTAAATGTTAATATAATTAAAAATAATGTTACTTGATAAACAACTTGTATTGTTTTAAAACAAAGAATATTTGTAACAAAATAAATACAAAGGGGTCCCAGACTGAATCCCAAACTAATGCAGAAAAATATCGATCTATAACATTCATAACTCCAGAGCAAACACGTTGTAAATTATACAAAATACAAATGTATGTTACTGCTAGGAGTCATACCTGCCGGGTTCACTTTGGGGTAGAAAATACGGCAAAACCATGTACCTATAT
The DNA here is from genome assembly GCA_923062675.1 of Marasmarcha lunaedactyla. Taxonomy (NCBI): domain Eukaryota; kingdom Metazoa; phylum Arthropoda; class Insecta; order Lepidoptera; family Pterophoridae; genus Marasmarcha; species Marasmarcha lunaedactyla. The sequence goes on from OV281344.1 coordinate 9,460,898, forward strand.
TAAGAAGCCTTTTTGTAGAACTTCATATTTCCACTTGTTATCTCATCCTCGCATCCCAAAGTGGTAGCAACTTAACCAATTATAGCATAAACAGGAGAGTATTCATTGGATATGTATCCCTGTACCTACACACATTTGTACACATACCTACATATCAATATAGTTGGTTCACATAGGCCCATTATTTAGGTCGAGTTCCGACAATATCCATACAGCGTCCATTTTAATGAGCCGGAAGTGGCTATCATGACGGGATGAGCTGCCATATTTGCCGGCATTATTGTCTGTGCTGCCATTTTATTTAATAAGCGATTAGTAGGCGAGTTGAAGCTTTGAATGTTATAATTTTGAACGCAGTTATGGTCTTAGTAGAAGCATATCAGTAGTAAGGATTGACGGGTTCGGCAATAAATAACTATATCGTAAACTTAATTATCAAAATTTAAGTGTGTAAAAGTAGGCCTGAAAGAGGTTTTATATCTTCTTAGTAGCATACTTATCAAATGATTAGAGAAAAAGAAATGAATAATAAAAAAATATGTGACATTAATATAGATATGACTTATTAGTATTTTTTAGGTATTATATTTGATATATATTTCTCGGAGTAAATTTTCCAAATATAAGGTACTACAAGTTATTATGATAAATAGACATCTGTAGGTAGGTAGCTTTGACTTAAAAGTTAACAAGCCGAATGGCGAAACTTGTGGTCTATGCGATTGTTCTTATTAGTTTTTCAATGCCTTTCCGCTCATTCGTAAACTATTATAAACAGTATAATATTACTAACCATAGCATCCCCAAAAACAAAGATATTGAAAGTAAACAATACACGTAAAAACATCCATCTAACATGAAACAATAACAAATACCTACACATCAAACAAGTGAACCGTGACAAATTCACTGAATAACATCCGATCGAATCCGAAAATCCGAATCAAGCCGTTCAAGGACTTGTAACAAAACGTGCAACTTAACGGTAATCTTATTACTACGCGAACAACTTATCTGTGCGAGCAGCAAAAGTTATAACTACACCATTTATATAGTCTCTGTCTTCTTTGCCTCAGAAAGTAGCGCCACTTTTTACTGTACCATAAGTTGGTCGCATATTTTGCTCAGTTGAACTACGATAGAGTTCGCCGTGTGTCTTCCTAAGCCTTGTAAGTGCAAGTTCTAGGTCGCCACGAAGGCCACAGCGCGTCGTCACGAACAGAACGTATGTAAATGCTCTTAGATAACAATAAGGTTTCATCATTTGTGTAAAGGAAGTCGTAGTTAGTGTAGTTGGCGAGTATAAACTATATGTTGATAAAATTGGATTAAAAGAAATAAATGTTAATTTGCGGAGTCCGTTGCGGATAGATACTGTTCGAAACTTTAAAAATAATTGACTTATTTCGTTTGTGCACCTAGTAAAAATTCAAAATTTAACTAATGAAGACGGTCGGCTGCTCTAAGTCTTTGTTATTTAGCGCAACAAACTTTACGGCGGCGTTTTAAAGAATATCTAGTTTTTCTGGCATTGCAAGTACCTCTTTTTTGAGTCTTGTCTTTATGTCTCGGTTTAACGCACAAAGCTACGTTAAGAACGCTTCGGCGCGGCGGCGCCATAATCTAACAACCTGTCGAATAATACAATCACATACAGCACATATAATTCTCAATGCCATTTTCCTTCACTCTAGTAGCAGGAAAACATCACCAAAAACAAATGAATACACCAAGAAAGGAAGCAAATAATCAATCTTTAGGTGGAAAAGTTACGTTATCCTTTAGTCATAGCAACGATAAATCAGGAGATCAGTCGCTATTCGGTATAATTTCCCCGGGGATATTGAAATGGCGATCTTTGATTTCTATATCCAAGATAGTAGCGGACAACGTTGAATCGATCAATGGACAACGCAGCCGACTATCCAATAAATAAGAGAATTTGTATCATGGAAACTGGATGTTGGTGAAGGCCCTATTTTGAAGAAATTAATATAAAATAAAAAGTTGAAATAAAAATAATATAATCACAGTTTGGTTCTAAAGTATGAGTGAACATATTGAAAAAGGCGTTTAACCCAGAATTAACCAACGGATAAACATAAAAATAACTAGGGTTCGAATTCGGAACCTATACCACAAGGCAATGATTTATAGGAGTCTAGTAGAAGTCCTCGTACTTACTTAATTGTGCGAAAACTTCTAATAAAATGCAGAAATGCATTATTAATTTTTGTAGTACTCGTAAAAATATTTTGCAATAAACATATGTTTATGTGCCATCATAATCTTACGAAAGGTATAAAAAGGCTGTAAGCTAAACAGTTCTTTATGGACACTGTTTTTTCCTGCAAATATTAGTAGAGAAGAGAAATTATATACGTACAGACAAATTTAATTTTATTTTATAGGGTTCATATTTTGAAGGAAATCAAAATGAAATGTAAATAGACGACTTATGAATATAAACTACGTAAATCTTGAAAACTATATAATTTTTATAAGTTCTAGTAACAGAATAATTATTTTTATATTATAATAGTAGTAACAATTGATTATCGTTACTATTACTAAAGGTAATCTCACATGCCAGGTAAGATAAGTTTATAGGCAACTGTAGTCCCTTATTTTGTGAAAAATACAATCTAGTAGTTAAAGCATTTGTGAGGTTAGCTTATTTTTAATTTATAAAGTAAATATTGGGTTCATTTTATGAAATGCTACATTTGGAGTCGAATTAACCCTCTAACTTAGACATTTCTTAAAACTAACCAAGACCCAAACATTTTCTAATACATTTTCAAACAAAAAGTACAAAATTAATGATTATAGTATAAAAATAATAAAGGCCTTGCTTGTGACTTTGATAGCAAAGCTTACTCATTGGCTTTCAGGGCCGTAGCGTGATTAAATCTGTACAGGCTGTATACCGCTGAATAAATCACCCTGTACAGAAATACAGTTACCATTGGAACTCGATATTGTCACGTCATTCATTTGCGAGATTGTTTTTATTGTGGGAGAAGTAATGAAGTTGCGCATTCGATAAATAAGTCGGGTTTTTAGTTAATTTCATGAAATATATTGTGTGATGTGATTAGGCAATGGCTGTATTTCTATGACTTTATGGTGTGGTTGATTGAGAATCGAAATCCTGGTAGGCAGTAAGGAGGAGGGAGTAACATTTTACAGTTGGGTGCGTTTGGTTTGTGCAGGTTCAGATTCTCGTGGCGAATCTACGAATCTCTGTGGCACCGTTTCCTAGTATGCGGGTCGCCTACAAAAGACCGAACAACGACCAAACATTCAAAGACCGAAGAACAATCTTTAATGTCTTTGGAATAATTATTGTTATTCTAAAATTGGTTAACTAACTAGTTTGGTGACCGCAAATATAATAAAAAAAGAATAATTAAGAAAACAGTTGGATTCGTATGAACCAACACATACCTATAAATAAAGCTCTTAAGATACGAATTATAGCCTTTCTGTTTCAGGCGAAACAGTTAACAATGCCTTCTCCGTAAAATAACGTAAAATACAGTTATTTAACCAAACAATATGATCGAGAACAATTAGGTAGATAAGCATAGGCTTCGTGATTCGCAGACATAACACGAAGATTTGTGAAGTCGAAGCGTGCCGAAGGAGCTGTTTTAAATGGTGTTTCTTCTGAAATTAGTCGTTTAGCTTCGAGCCGTGACCTTGCGAAGGTCGGGACCGTGGCAGCCAGTGCTGGTAACCTGCTAAACCTACAAAGCAAACATCTGCTGCATAATTATTAGCACGCGACTGAAAGACTCGAAACAAGGACTAAACACAAAGAAAAAAGAGAACAGTTACTTGCATAAACCAGTTTTATTCAGCAACAGATGCTTCCTGTCTGGGTTGAAACGAAATGAATTTGTTTGTTTGCACTTTTAATTCAGTATTTCCCGTGCTTGTTACTCGTTTGCGAGGGATTTTGGCATTTTTATGCGCTACGGCTAATTCGAGATATTGCGTAAGCAAACCAACATCTTTTAAACTATTGCGATTTAAGCCAGTTTTATCTGAGCGATTCTAAATCGATGAAATGGTCATAATGTAAAATAAATCGATAGAAAGATTGGAATGGACGCTTCAGCTTGTCTAAGATTAGAGTGGCTGATAAATCTAGCTGTTATTGAAATAACAGCATTGCGATTGTGCAGAAAACGTTCGACTATAAACGTTATTTATGCAGTGGAGTTAAGTGACACGTTTTGCCTAAACGGTAAATCGAAATTTTCTAAATCCGCTAACAAATTACACTCAATCCTATGAATACTAGGAAATACTTAAAACAATTACCGTCGGTAATTCTGTTTAAAACGCCAACATCATACCTACGTGCCGACAATTCAGATTTCAAAAGTAACGTAGCATAATATTATAATCAGGGATTCAAACCATTGCGTGACTTATGTAACATATTGTTAGATGGATTCTTAAGCCGTTAGAACGTGATTGCCCAATACTTACGTAAGTGTGCCAAAGTTAGCTTCGACCACCAACTAGCAGTAACTATCGAGCTTTTGACAAATCTTGGTCCTATGGCTCTACAGTCTGATTACTTGTTTGTAGTTAATGTGGGCAGTTGCGGAATTAATCAGAAAACTAGTTTTGATACAACTTTCACAGTGTCTAGGTAAAGTAGCGCTTTATTTGAGGACAGTTATTAAGTACAGCCTACACTAGAATATATGCACGTTTATAATGCATTGTTAGTTATTTGCGGCGGCGGCATAGTGCATTTAATTTCTTGTTTTAAAAGTAATGTTCTCTTCGTATAACCGAGAAGAAAACATTTCATAACAGCTTTCATAACCACGCATTCTCAGTTAAATAGGTCACAGTTTTATTTAATAACTTGCTGGAGATAATATCCTTTGTCTTCATATCAATGGTTAATACAAATTAACTTATGTTCTTTGTTTGTCGGGACTGAGTCACTACATAGAATTTACGTTACTTATATACATTAAAATTGTACAGATTTTCTGCTGCTCCTGTTTAAAGATTTATCATAGGAAACTACTATTTTTGCCTTATTAATTGTTATTTTTTATGCTTTAATGCAATTACTTTAAATGCGCACGCATTGCAACCTAATATTTAATCAAAGTAATTCTTTATCAACATGCACATTACTGTGAGTAAATTGTAGATAAGCTAAATTACTGAATAGTGAAAGATTAACAGTATTGAATCTAGGCTAATACGATCTAAGGTTTTCATGTCATGAGGGCAGTTCATGAAATGTTGCCCCACTGTTAGGGTGATCTGTGAGGGTGGGCTGAACTTCTCTAATAATGATAATTATGTTCGTTTACCCTAGATTATATTTTGAAGATAAGGAAGGAAGTTCCAAATGAGAGCAGTCCGCTCCTTCATTATTTTTTAGTACCTACTCATTTATAGTGGTCGCCTCAAATTGATTGTTCTATTTATTTTTGACGATAGTTGTATATTTTTTGTGGTGTAATTAAGGTTATCTGCACGAAAAGATAGACGCAGGTTTATTTTTATTATAACAATTTTTACTTTTCTATTTAATTGTTCAGTATTATGGAACTGTTACATTTTTTATTTATTTGAAATCCTCACAAAATCCTTTGAAAAAACCATTGTTTTAGTTTGATGTTAAGGTTAACTATCAACTTTTTACTTTGTGAAATTTTGTGCTCAAAATATAAGATTTTCATTTTCTTTCTTATTTCTCGAGTACAGGTAAACAGAAACTGCATGATGTGACGTAAATTTGCAAAATTCGACCAGACAAGACAAACAAACTATTAAAAGTATATATATAAAGTATATAAAAGACAGCCACAATATAAAGAAGCATGACGTCTTCAGTCTCAGTAACCAGTTCACAATAAAATTACATTTGCAATTCGTATCGCCGGCATTTTAAGCTGGGAACCAGAAATTTTAGGCATAAGAAGTTCAATGAACTTTTAATACCAAGGCAACAAGAAACGAATTTTTTAAGGTATCGGGAAGAGGTGCACTTAATACTGGAAGGTATATTTTACCATGTACTTCATAGTGGTTGGCATATTTTATCCATTCAGGCATATTTAGGTTAATTACGTCAGAGGGCTTACTGAAAAATATTTCCTGACGATGTGATTTGCTGCTGTCGTTGAGAACAACACGATTGTGATACTATTGTAGGTCCTGCTTTAAGGTTTAGGTACAGTTCGGGAACTTGGCACAGACTCAGAGTGTTGTGGCATCTTAGCATACAGCGTGCCTACAAAAGACCGAACAACGAGCAAGCGAGTCTCGCCTTAGTCCGAGTCTCCCCCAACCTATCCAAACATGAGCTGTGGGTTGTACGTTGTACAAGGAATTACAATAAATATTGATATTTTGATAATGACTCAATTAATATATGTTCAGGCAGCGTTTTGAACTACTAAAATCAAATTATGATGATGGCAACTGTGTGAGTTTTTACGCCGAGGGCAACGTTTGGCCACGTTACTGTTTTGCGCAAAACATCATTAGATTTTTCATTATTGGATACGTACAAACTCAAAAGGACATTAAGATTTAAATCTTGATTAAAATTACGTTATTCTGTACCAAGCATATCTGTATTTAAATTGGATCAATCAAACAGCATGCAATTTATTTTTGACTTTATTACAAACCGATTACGGTAGAAAATCAAAATGAATTTAATCATTCCTGTGGCGCTGATGACGTCAAATTGAATTAACTCATCGTTTTAATCATATCACTTTTCCCAATGTCATACGATGTAATGCATCGCCCCGTTCCGACGAATTTCATTTCGAATTCTGCATGTATTCTGTATATTTCGGCAAAAGATGCCTTAAGCATAAGAATTAATCAAAATCTACTGAGAAAGACAAGATATGCACCAGACCGTACAGTTTTTTGTAGATACAGCAGATTTTTTTGTGCAAAAAACAGCTGCTTCATGCAATCGAATACCTATCTGTACAAAACGGTGGCCGAGAGTAGAAAAAAATGAGCCCACGTAGTACGCAGTTGCTTCCAACTTTTGTCAGTTAAGCTGCTTTTATTCGGCACAGAATAAGGCCATTTCGGAAATATTATTGGTACCGTGTGGAATACGTAAATATGGTGTTGAATAATCATTTTATTTTATCATACACTTCAGAAATGGTGCATGTCATACTATGAAAAGACGTTAAGATACGGCTCAATGTTTTTTTGAACTTTGCTTTTTGCTCTATATTTGCAATAAAATATTTATTTTAAATTTTTTGAGAAAGTAATATTTCTTATTAAAATTAAATTAAATTATGAGTATATTTTAAAATAAGTACTGACTTATGTGGTACCTTTTTAAAATACTTCATGTTTATTTTTTATGAACAAAAGGTTTCTAAAAGTTTGACGGCACACCCTGTGTATTTAATGCAAAAATTGTATGCAAATTATTTTCTATTGCTGTTTAAAAAGCTTAATCCGTGACCTCTCGCGTAACTTTCTACCAGGAAGACCGACGAGATAATTATTTATATTAAACGTGTTTACGTAACAACCTAACAGTTCAGAACAACATAAATACAAAATGCCATCGATTCATAATTTACCTTATCGCTAAACGTCAGTTTGAAAACTCTTTTCGTATTAAAAATTTATATTTCCGATTTAAAAACAAAACAATTGACCCACATTTAACTAAATTCTAATATGGACATGAAAAATTAACGGCAGTTTATTTTTGGGCTAATTTATACGTGAAAATTAACGATTTCACGTCAATCATATGAAAACGAAGCGACGAAGGCAACGAACTGGAGTGTATCTGCAAATTGACCTAAAAGCCTGAATTTTGTGTTTTTATTAGTTTTAAGTTCAAACTAAACAGTAACCGGGTCGTAGAGATGAACAAACTATCATTGTTACCGCGAGTCACTGTTGGGTTAAATCTAACGGTAAATCTAAGTGAACTCTCACCAGACGGTTTCGCATTCGACGTACAGTCAGCAGCTTATCAACCTACCGAAAAAATTCAACTTTCCTTAATACATTTTTATTCTAGAGTTCAAAACTGCAGAGTTTAAAATTAATTGAGGACCTTTGAAATTTCGTAGTAGATTTTGTAGTCAAGTATCAAGTTTGTTATCTGTACGTAGAGGTTAATAAAAAAACTCGAGTAGTTTATTTGTTTGATCCATTTGCTTTGAAATGTACAGTTTAGTTAATGGTATAACGGTTTGTTTATCTATTAGCTTGATTATAGAGCTTGATTATAGAGGTAAATAAACTAGCACAGGCTTATAAAATTGTTTTAGACATTGGGCAGTTATATCAAGTTATACCAATTTGAATATCTATAATTATAGCTCTAGGGACTGGAGATACGAACAAACACATTATTTGTCTCTGAAATCCAGACAAACAAGGTAATAATTCAATTGAGAGGCCACGTAACTCGACGTCGACCTATTCGCAAAATGCGGGCACATACGAGAATTATCGAATTTATTATTAGTGCATCTATTAGGGCATAAACATATAAACATACATAAAAAAATCAACTATTAAATTGTTGCCATTTTTTATACTTACCTATTGTGAAATTATAATTATATTTGGTAAATATAATATGTGAGTGGGCCATTATTTGAAATAGTACGCTCAAATTAAGCTTAACAAATTATGCTTAAAAGTTAATAATTCTTGCCACAAATCTGTTGGAAGTTCTATACTAAACTCTATAAATCTTTAGGTAATAAAAATAACTATGCCGTTGTTCACCTTTAGTTTATAATTTTTTCTATTGTTGTAGGAAGTGCATAACTTTGTTATTAAATAATTTAACTAAAAAAGGACTTAAAACCTTTTTATAACACAAGTTTCATTGTGGACTAACAAACTTTCAATGTACGACAAATATCTATATATAGTTATTTCATTTGTCAATCAATAAAGCCTCCGTGTTTTTTGTTTTAAAGTTGAATACGTACAGAACAGTTAATTAGATAGTCTGGTACGTTGTAAAAAAAGATTGTATGTAGAAAAAAAGATGTAAGATGGCCGCGTTTGAGTGCATTGCCCTTATCCTGTTTGGCAATCCACTGTATCAGCTTACGACAAATTACGCACATCATTACAATGTGACTTGTTCTTATGTCAAGTGGATAGAGTACAGAATCGCGCTGTAATTTTCAATCTTAATATGCAAATGTACCGTTACATATTCTAGTTATTCAATTGTTTTAGTATGGGTAAAAATAAATATCTTATTACTTTAAAGGTGTTTACATATAGGTACTATCGGCGCACTCGCGAAGGCCAATGATAAGGGCGAGAGTCGCTTGCGTATTATTCGGTCTTTTCTATGCGCTCCAGTAGGTACTATGGGACGACGAAACTATAGGGGATTCAAATACATAGGTAATCAAGGACTTGTGTAGTTTTATAATTATTCTAAGGCATTGCCTTATTATTGTGAATACTGACCTGAGCCCAATTTGTAGTTGTCTCTAATCATATTGACAGATAAATAACTATAAGGTTTTAAACATTGGTGAGAAAAATCTTGTTACAAAAAAATTTTAAAGCACTTTTTGAATAACAAATTGTAATTTAAAACTCTATGTATATTCCAAATATTAACCCAAAAACGGTTCTCGAATTTTAAAATCTTCCCACCAATTATAATTTGAGTATGTTTTAGCCTAATTAATAATACAAAAATTGTGTAAATTATAAACACATTATGTTGCGTTTAGAGTTTTTTGCGACTATTCGATGTAATAATGTGTTTTATAGTTTTTTGTTTCATTGCTTACATCCGCTGTTCGTAAGTAAGTGTTATCAATGAAAAACCCAAATATGCATTCATACATAACCTACGATTGGTACAATGAGTTAGATATTAGATAAACTGGATCTACAGAACTTAATTTTACCGCGTTAACCGCATTTTTCTACGTTTAATGAAAATAAAGTTTATATTTGACAATTTTTTCTGTAAAGTTTAATAAAATACGTGGTAAAAGTGAATTACGTATTAACTCATATTATTTATTTAACTAACTGCATGTTTATGAATTATACTTATTAGCAAGACCTCCATGAAAATTATGATAATGTTACATGTTCTATTAAATAATATGACAGATAGGTTTGCATATAACAATAAATAAATACATGAACGATAATCTTTGTGGTAGCCAGGCCCCAAAGAGTGGCCGAATTTAAAGGATTTTAGACCAAAACACCCTAAAACAATATCAGCTTCATAGTCCATAATAATAACGTAATCTCAAGTTAATCATGCACACGTGGTCACTATTAATTATTGCATAAAAACGATGACCTATTTTTTAACAGCAGTAGGGTAAATATTTATATTCGATCAACATAATTCACGTGAGTCATAATCGTGCGTATTGTGTCAAGTTGCATTGTCTGTTGCTAAAAGTACCATCCAATGCAGACATTCCGTTCACTCATTTAGTAGTAAGTAGACCGCCCTTTTATCCACTATAGAAGTTAAAGAAGACTTGCACTTTATGGCTAAGTTCCCTAGCCTTTCCCAAAAAGGGGAAACATGAAACCTAAAAAACATCACTATGGAATTTATTAATGACTGGAAATTTATTGGATGTCATAGATACTTAATCGAGAGTTGATGATTCAAAAGTAAAATAGGTAGTTACTACTAGAGGGAACTAGACCAACGGGCGGAATGAAGTATCCTCATTCACTCCTTTACTACTAAAACAAAAAAAGCGCTGCCGTTGTATTGTTTATTAGTATTGCTAACATTGCCGCTGCAATGCCGCTCAATGTTTAGGTAATTATTGACAGCCATACAGTTGGCCTGCTCGAGAAATACCTTAGTACCTATACGCTTATTCTTCTTTAAAATGAAACATTCTTATAAAATGAAACCTGAGATATCGTACTTGCGATAAGCTGCTATTACCAAACTGTCAGAAGGTGGGTAATGTTCTCTGTGTGTATAATTATTAATTTCAATGAATTTGTGTCTAGCGCGGGAGTGACATAGGGTACCGTATATTATTTCCCGTAATTCCCATGGAAACAGGAATTCCGCGGGATTATAACTTGTCGGGTTTTTTTTTTATTCTCAAACTGTGCAGCTTGTTTTGATGACTGTAAACTACTTAGTGATACGCTTAGTTACCTATTCGTTAATTACTCTAATTATAAAAGCTCATAAAAATCTCAATATTTGCTTCCTAATGCGTTATATCTAGAGAAGTACAAACGAGATTAGTAGATAAAAATAGAGTAAAGTAAATGAGCCGAGTTTTGTAACTACACTGTGTTAATGTGTAGTTAGGTTATTATTATAGGTTTTAACGTACCCCTGGCGGTAATTTTACGATTATAGAATCATTAAAAATAATCTCTCAGGAGTAATAGCTAGGGTGCAGTGACTGTGAAGTTCCCATTAAAGAGGGTCCCCAATTAGTTATTAAATAGAGATACGTACTTAGTGTAATTAAAATATTAGGTTGCCTAGCGGTTTGGTGGAAAAATTTTGTTTCAAAAAGATTACAATTGTAAATAATTATTAATTTGTTGATGTTCTGTGTAATAATAACTACTAAAAGGGTTTAGTTTCAAGCATTTTTAAGGCACTATGCGCCATGCTATTTTTTTAACGTCAATTTCTAAAACCAAAGAATGATTTCCGAAGTACGACTCTCTACGTATTTTTAAACCGGCGACGCCGAGAAACTCCCGCACCGTTTACGAAAATAACGTAGGACCCGGTACTTATCTTGCTTTACCCGTTACTGCTTTACTATTTCTTACGAAATTAACATTTCAAGCCATTTAAGATCCTGTAGAAGAAGAACAGTAATGAAACTAAAAACAATCTAAGATCAAAAAAAGTTACTAACCTCGTCAAACTAAGTTTATACTTGCAACGTGGAATCTCTTAACCGACTAACATTTAAGCCATTGCACTCTTAGATGATAATAAACAGTTCATACAACTCATAATATTGTGGTTTATATATTGAACAAGTTTTTAATCCTTCAGAAATACAAGATACAAATTCAAAGACATCTGACAAGTATCAAATGATTTTAAAATGGTATGCGTAATATCGCCAGCTGAATATAAAGTAGCTACGAAGGAGTGGTTTTATGATAAAAGCCTATTGTTATCCGGTTAAGTACGGCTTGCCCACGAACATAACTTGAGTAGGTATCAAAGTCAAGTTACAGTTAAGTAATTGCTGGAACATAAGCCGGCAGAAGAACGGCTGCAGTTGATGGTAAGGGAACCGTGGTTATAGTCGACAGATCGTTTTTAACAATGGCTTGAATTGTAAGAAATCTGTGGCGTAATTTTGAGACGAATTTTGTTACATATCTGACCAATAACAAAAGTTATCGTAGATCTATCAATGTTCTGAGTAGTTATATTTATTGGTGTTTATTACGCCTTGCGATATCACTAAAAAGGATTCATTAATTACCTAGCTCTGCGTCAGGTTTGTAAAATGTGTATATTTGTAAGTCATTCCAACATTTGCTTATTTAGTAGCCAGACAGCGTGAAAACACGTCTAGCTTCTTGATAAATAACAAATTCGAAAGCTTTCGGTTATTATGAAGAGTCGGTGACTTTTACGTAACAAATAAATTAACATCCAATCGGAGCTTTTAATTAATATTCAATTAGAAAACGACAATTAGAAATTATAGGGTACCTACACAATAATTAACTGCAACAATGTGCAAATAATCGTACTCTTTACAAATCTTTTCTTGCGTTACTAATATGAAAATGTAGATGACGGGCGTGCAAACTACAGTTTTATAAATTAAAGAAACTCTTATTTAATACCTATGTATGATCTCAAAAAGTAAATAAGTATGTGTTTGAAAATGTTTTCTTATAAGAAAGTATTTGTATTCGTTAACATGTGATAGCTTACCAAACCGGTTGCCCTTTCATACTTGTATAGTCCAGCGGCAGTATAGTTCCGAATTGCATCCTCAGCTAAGACCAACTAAAGCACTTTTACTATATGAACTGTCACATACATCACATTTCATTTTACACAGTTCATTAGTTTCAATAAATAGCACTTAGAAATTATGAGACGAGCGTACGTGCGACTCGTTCTGTAGCGCGATGTTAACTGAGTAGGGAGAGACGGCGGTCCAACAAGCGGGATGCTCGAAGTACGCCGGTCCAAATACTACCGGTATACCATATTCTACTTTAGTTAGCGTTCAAATAAGGATGTAATTTCAAAGATTGTTCACCAAAGCTTGTTGCAGTAGGAAGAAAGTAGGCGCATTTCCACAACGTCGGATGCTGCGACGACACGAAACGCGGTCAGTGTCAGGTAAGCCGCATCATTTATTAAGGCACCTCGCCCGAAATCGGTTTCGGAACGATATTAACATCGTCCAGAACATGTGATGACTTCGAAAGCTTCATTATTGAGATGGGACGGATCAAAACTAATGAATATTCATTGGAATTATGCCGCAAGTACGCTTGTGTGGTATTAACTCGCAATTTAGAAACATTTATGTACATTGAACTCTACCTTTTTAAAGGACTTTTGTAGCATGAGCAGTCAAGTCTGCAGTTGCCTCTTACCTGAAAAAATTAATATAGATATTATCTTTGGTGCTCGTTCTATTTTAATTTGTCATATATATTTGACAAAACGAAGGAAACATTACTGAAGAGAAAATCGAGAGTGGTCTTGTAAAGTTTTTGTAAACAAGCTTTATCATGCGCTGACGACGCAGAGTTCACGCGGACCACCTACTTTCGTTTAAAGAACAATCAAATCATGTAGGTGAATTATTTGAGGTTAAAAACATTTATGGACCCTTTTGAAAATGACATTTTTGACTTTAGATAACAAATTGACATGGAAAGCTCACATTGACGAATTAATTGTAAAACTCTACAGATTTTCATACGCACTCTACAAATTGAGAGATGTTGCAAATATTAACACACTTTTGAAGGCGTATCATGGATACCTTATATCAATTTTAAGATACGGTATAATGTTCTGGGGCAACACAACAGAAAGAGAGAGCGTTCTTAAAGCCCAAAAGCGGTGTCTTAGGTCAACGTTTGGCTTAAATCAGGATGACTCCTGTAAACCGTATTTTAGAAAGTACAAAATATTGACATGACCTTCAATTAATTTAAGCGAAATTGCTTATTTTTGTTAGGAAAAACTCCCACTACTTTGAGCCAAACCCAATAGGTAGTCGTCGTGAGGGCACTCTCAAGGTTACCCACACACGTAAAACTCTACTACAAACAGTTAAATAGCATCAACAGCATGGCACCAAAGGTTTACAATGAAGTTCCAAAGTCCTTATGATCAATTACAAACTACAACTTATTTAAATCTGCAGTCAATGGTTTCCTTGCTGAGAAGGCATATTGTAATTTAAACAATTTTTTTCAAGACATGACATTTAAACAATGGTGGTATTGTATTATTTTTATTTTACAATTATCACGTTTTTGTTTTATTTTTTGACATATTTGTGTTATATATATTATTGTTATATTTTTTTAAATCTGATTACCAATTAATGCTTATTCCTTGTTTCTTTTTGTCTCGACATGAGCAATAATAATATGTATTGTACAAAATTTAGATACATTTAACTGACATGGTTATAATTTCAAATATATAATTTCATATGCTACTTCGACGAATCATAGCTGCTGTACTCGTTATTAAATACATTTAACTGACATGGTTATAATTTCAAATATATAATTTCATTTGCTACTTCGACGAATCATAGCTGCTGTACTCGTTATTAAATTGTCTACCACCCTTGTATTACCTATGATTATGAATAAATAAATAATCTGATTTGATTTGAAAATGCGTCGATTGTTGACTAGAGTGATAACTAATGATAAAACAAAATGACTAAAGAACTAATCTAATAGTGTAAGTAAAGGAGACAGAAAAAATTTGTTCGTTGTTACGATTTTAAGTTTTAGCTACGTTATGTCGTGATTTTCAGTGATACATAAAAGAGACACAGATCCAGAAAAGTGTAATCTGACTAGTCTTTTATAAAATCATGCTTTTGATTATAATTTTTTGAGAGCATACTTTGGCGTTGCTAATACTAATTCGAATATATCAATTTATCAACAACACCCTTTTTTATTTGAATGTCATGTATTGAATGTCATGCTTGATTGGTATGATTTAAAATAAATGCAAACTCAGTATATCTCACTGAATCAAGATAATTTTGACACCAGAGTAAATATTTTAGATTCCGATAGCACGCTTTGTTGATTTCGGAATTATTTGTTTTTTACTTTTTTACAGGCGGTAAACAAGTTTTCGAACTATAGACGGTATCGAGGCGTATGAATAAATTATTATTTTAAACGAAGGTGTATAAATGATTAAACTTAATTTTATATACACATGACACCGTATGCTGCTTATTGTTGCTCTTCAAATAACGCTCTCAACGCTGAGCCACATTTTCCGGTGACAAAAAGGGCCAAAACTGTTAACTGAAAAACCCATAACATCACCAGGACCGTAAGAACAGAAGAGACTATACTTTTAAAAACTAATGTATTTTTTATTTCTTCTAAGAACCAAGTTCTAAAATACACCATTAAAAAAATAAAAATAAACAAAGCATAGTTACACTATTTTGAAACGTGTATAAGAATGTCTAACACTTGACTCACAAGCCCATTAGTGATATGTCCCAACAAGGTTGATAGGTAGCTTCCGGTCATCTCTATATCACGTACTTAAACGCCCGTTTCCATTGAACCAGTTCTGGCATTCCACGTAAGTGTGAAAGTGTCATGAAAGTGTCTGATCATAAAAGGGAAGAGTTTGACAAGTAATCTGTCAAGCATCTGACCTATAGTACAGTGCTACCAACATAGCAAAATAAGACACCTGATCCTAATAATGTCCATGGGTGCGTGTACCCCTATCTAGGGGGTCAAGCGCTCGTTTGTCCGAATGAAAAGAGTAAGAAAAAGTTCCAGATTTATCCGGAACTAAAGCATTTTCTACGTGACTAAATGTCAAATTTCATTTTCGCGTAGAAAGCAGCGCCACCAAAATCAAAAAGGATTTTATTCATTGAATTTGATCGTTTTCGTGGCGTCAAGAAATGAAAGTTAAAAGTTTGAATTTGCATAAGACATGTGGAATGATATTGGCTTCATTTAGGAATGTTAAGTTATTTATTTGCAATTGACTATTTTATTTTCGACAAATGATTTTAAATACAATTATTCAAACCTGCAGCTCTTTATTATCGGTCAAAATAATCGAATGAGATAAGAGGTAAAACGTGATAATACAAAGCAATGGTAGGTTAATGGTCAGACAGACCACAAAGTCTGTAATCGAAGCATGCATTATGAAAACCTGCATTTATACAAATATATGCTACACAAAACCAGTTCCCTTGTTTCTATATGTTATTGTACATCAATTGTAATCTTATATCTAAAATTATTGTAAAATACTTAGATTTTTTTCTTTACAATTGAAACAAACCCCTAAACAAAAACCTATGCGAGCAATTACAAATATATACAACTCAAATTAAGTATCATTTCAATAACACTGCCAACATAACTAATCATAGATATACTTCAACACTTTGCAGTACTTATACCTAAATTTTAAATTCAAATTTCACATTTATTCTATATAATATCTACGACATGATATAAAAATAACAAAAGGAGCAAAAAGTTACAGAAAAAAAGTTATAAAATATATCTATGATTAGTTATGTTGGCAGTTTTTGAAAAGCACCGACACGGTACGATTCGACACGAATACGAACTCCGTGAGCAAGAGCTCGCGCGCCTCGTTTTTGGTGCATTCTCGTAGCAATCGGTCTTTCTCAGGTTCATCAATAGTTTGAGTGAGTACCAGACTCCTTGCCTAAGTGCGTCAGGTAAGAACGTGACATATCATCCGATATTTCAAATAAAATCAAAGCTTTAACGTGAATCCACAAATCAACATAGTAACTCTACACGCTGCATTGGTGTCTATCATCAGGAGGAACTTAGTTTTATAGTCGTATATGCAAAAGATTTTTCTATGTAAATAAACCTTTATACGCATTCTCGTCCTTTTGGATAAGATTAGGAAAGATATCGATTGTAGAAGATTGTATGGAACTCATCAAAAGGAACTTATTTGGAATTCCGTATGTCGTATTACCAAGAAGGTTTGGGCTGCTGTAACCTTACCAAGTTGGAGTATGTTTTACTCTTTATCGGATTGTGTTCCTTTTTTAATACAGAGAAATCTTCAACTCGATTTCAATCTTATTTTTAAATGTGGTTTTTTGTTTATTCGATGTCGATAGGGTAGAGATTTCTTTATTTGATGTTGATAAAAAAGTACAAGTCGGGTACCATTGTGTTCTTTGTATAATAATAATATTATATAAAATATACTTACGTAATTTTATGATAACGGACCTTTTTACTACTATGCATAAGAATTTCAAGTATACATTTCAAATTCAAGTTGTAAAAAGTGTCGTATATGACTAAAAACGCTGTATTAATCTTAAATCTTAATAATATCAAAATAATATTTAAATCTTCTGTATAAATAATTTTTAGTCACTTGTATCCAATTCTGATTTCGTATCAAAATTAAACGATAGCTTTCATAACATTACGGGCACGTCAGCCACCTCTAACTAAGGGATGGTATAAAATGATTTGGAGAATATGAACTATGCTTACCTATTGCGGTTGGATAGACTTTACACATAAATACGAAATAACTGGTTGCGGATGTGTAAGTTTCTTCACTACTTTACCGTCAAAAGCAAGTTTGGTTGGCACTGACGTTATCAATATTGATCTCCAATTGGAATCAAGTTAAACAGTGTAGACACGTCTCTTGATGACATACAGACATAAAGGCGCAGATGTCAAACATCAAAACATGCGAAGTTATGTAAACATCGGCCGGATAACTGTAGAAAACGAGTGGTGTATTTGGTAACATGTGGCTCTGAGTGCAATGTTCAAATAAAACAATTGCCAATTTAGCTTTTCATATACTAGCACATAAATTTTGTTGATTATATGATGGTATTGTTGGCACACCGGCAATAATAACAATGATAATAAAAATAATGATATTGTTATAAGAAATCAGAATAAAATAAAACCCAAATGCTGAATACAAACTAAAATAATCGATATTGCCTTTTAGCTAATAATATTATATTAATAATATTATATAATTAGCTTAAAGCCAATATCTATCAATAGATAAATTATGCATTATTTTTTCGATGCAATATGTAATGCATGCAAAAATTATTTATATTTTATAATAAAATTTAATAATAAAAATTATTAATATATATTAAAATTATTAATATATTAACAAAGTGTATTGAATGAACGGCACCTAAGCAGTTTGAATTGTTTCAAGTTTGCATATGTAATAATAAATGACACTTGTTATTTAAGGATTGTTTATGTGGCATACGTTTTCAAAATTACTTACATATTTGTCATTTGACGGGTACAAAATCGAGTTACTGCGAACCAGTCGACATTTTTTATGGTTTTATTTATTCTTTTACTCCAAAAAACATGATTAAAATAACTTATTGTAAAGACGGCATCTTTTGTTTTCATGGAAAGTTATTCGATACCAGGAAGAGACGTGGTATAATAAATCACTATGTCCTTATTTTAGTTTGAGGTTCTTTGAATCCCCAGTGAAATATATTAAAGTTGAAAAGCTATGTTAAATGTCAGAGTTCATGCCGAGAAAAAAAAATTGTTCTTGGTGAATTTTGAAGATCTTGATCTTGTTTTGCTCTACATTCGTAAATTTTTTAAGATAGCAGTTAAAATTTTATAACCGCCTAATTAGGGAAAAAAGAATCTGTCAGTAGCGAATTTTCATAAATTGAATAATGTTTGTACTTTAAAGAGAATGAGAATAAAAGTAACGTGTAATCACAAATTCAGTATCTTATGTAGAACAAGTCGTGATGAAGATTAGCGACACAGTAGGTATACCACAGAGGTGTATCCAAAGGAGACAAAAAATTTTGTAGATAGCATTTTATTAAAAGTTTAAGAATATTATAACTTAAACGTCTGAATGAAGTAAAGGTACCATTCGGTACGTAAAGAAAAAAAATTGATCCTAATTTAAAACCATTTTGAGATATCACTTTTTTTATAGTATATTTTTTCAGTAAAAGCTCGCAGGTAAAAGCTATAAAGCTTATTTAACGCAAATGCTTGAATTAGACTGACAGTCAGCCTCTATATGACGTCATAAAATAGCTTAATTTCTAACTTATTTTTGGTTAAAATGTCATGTCAATGTTTTCAAAAAATATCTATCATCAAGAATCTGTTGAAGATTGTAAGTACAGTTGTTCATTATATCTAATATCACAAACTTTGCAATGCGATTTTAAGAAGATACCTACTTCATGACATCGCCATATGAATTTTTTTATTAAAAATGTTATAAAGTAACTACAGCACGAAAATCAGAAATATTCATACTGTTTTCCCAATTCAAATTGTTTTTAGAAAAAAACAAAAAGATATAAACTTCAAATTTACTCTACGCACCGAATTCGAACGATTGCATTGCCACTGCGGTGTGTCGGCAAAATGTCGCATTGTAGTAAATAATTGTGAATTGATTAGTAAAACTGTTATGTCATTAATTTAACTTTTTGATGATAAAAATAATTTTTATAGTCTTTATGCTTCGCCTATAAAGCATTTTATAAAAATCTATACTAAAAAACCTTCTATCTAAGGCTTTGCTAAAAAAATTTCAAATCGACGCTGTCATGAAATCCAGGTCAATTATTTGCAGAATTCTGAGCGGCGGGGTTTAATTTAACGCTACACCGCCCTCTAGTTGGGGAGGTGGTAAATGCAACTACATTATGATAAGAGCTCCTGGAAACTCTAACTTAAATAATAATGTTAAAGGAACTATCCTAAAACTAATTTGAGTGATGGCGGTTCTTTTAAATATGAACTAACTTCGGTGTTCTGCTTATTAGTTTTTGGTAATATTACAATCTCTCATGAATATAGTTTCTAGTCGTCAAATGTGACTACTTCTTTTCCCGGTTTTTTTAGTATTTTAGCAATTTATACATTTTTGTAATTCGGTTTATTCCGGCGGTTGGAGGCGCTCGCTATCTACTGAAGTACAGGCCTCAAGCTTAGTTCAGAGGCAGATGCTAGTTTTTAAAAACTTTGTTTTCGTGTAACATAATATATTAAAATAAAACGAGTGTAATAGAAGTGTGCAAAACAATGTTTTATTGATAAATAAATAGGTATATTATTATACTAATATTTTGACGAGAGTTTGATAGAATATGGTAAACGAAAGTATAAGCCAAAATTGAGAAAACTTCGATATAAAAAACGTAACTGATTTTCATATCTACTATTAATTTCTTTAACCTCATTACACGTACTTCATAATCTATTTATCTTAAATTGTTTTGTCTTCATACTTTATTTGTCCGAATTTTTTATGAATGGTTGTGTTATTGGGTAGATATAATAACTATTGAATATTGTCGAAGTGCATATTGTTAATTGTCAGAAAAATTGAAAACCTTTATAGATCACCAACATTAGGCGTTTTATTATTGGAACGCCTTATAATAGCTTGGTCTTTTAATGTATAGTTTTTTTTAATTTAGAACAGAAAATTCAATACACTTAATGATTTTAGAAAATCCTTAGTTTTGTTTTGCCTTTCATAAGATGTATCAATACTAACTTCTGTCCGTGGCTTCGCACCCCTATCCCTCGGAGCACCTCTTTATGGTCGAATGGTATCGTAAGTCTTTATATCATGTAAGTAGGTAATAACTTTCTTAATTATATTATATTCTTGTATTATTTTTTGTTTCACAGCTTATACACGATGACCGGTTTTTTTCTAAATATCCCGTCCCGAGACCCTCAGGAAAAAAGATATTTAGCCCCTAAGTTAGTCCCCAAAATGTTCACTATTTGTGTTGTGGTGAGTGTTCTCTTGTAGAGTTTGTGTGTCGTTTTGTGACTGTGGTTGTGAGTTTCTTGTGATAAAGACTGTATCTCCGAGTACTTTACTGATTATGGTTGCTGAATGGACTGCAGCCTGCTTTTGTAGAATATGAATGTTTATTTGTGCATCTAGTTGTTCGCAGTACCTCCTCAGACTTTTGCTGACAATACCTGTGGCGCCAACTATAATCGGAATAGTAGTAACTGTAGTGTTCCATAACCTGGTTATTTCAACTTTCAGTGGATGATATTTGCTTAGTTTTTCAAGTTCTTTGGCTCCCTGAGATATCGATAATGTAAGTTTTGTTGTTGGTTTTATCTACGTATATTAGGTCAGGTCTATTGTGTTCTTATATTATATTATTTATTGTTTCACAGCTTTTACACGATGACCGGTTTTTTTCTAAATATTCCGTCCCGAGACCCTTAGGAAAAAAGATATTTAGCCCCTAAATTAGTCCCCAAAATATTCACTATTTGGGTTGTGGTGAGTGTTCTCTTGTAGAGTTTGTGTTTATATTATGTTATAACCTCAAGATTATAAATGTAATGTTTTCAACCACATGGTCAAATTCTATACTCAAAAATAAATTATAAACTAAAAATCGCCTGTAACACACATGTGGCACATAAATGTGGGGATATTTTTGGGATTATCACATTAAAATTACAAAGTGACGTTGCTTTTGAAATTAAATAAAATCAATTATCATACAAAAAAAAAAACTGTTTTCATTAAGATGATACAGTAAAATTAATTTTCATAGTTCGAATTGTAAACCTAAAGCGTATGGGCGTGCAAATTTTTTGGTAGGTTTACAATTTGACCAAAAGGTCAATTTATCTGTTAATCTCTATCTAATCTACGGGCATCCGTATTGTTTATACATTCGTTGTTTTTGTACATTCACAGTACTCGGAGACATGAAACGGTTATTTGAGGCACCCTTAATTATAGGGTATGCTACGCAAACATAGATTTAGACGATGTATAAATAAAATATAAATTCGCTAAGCAATATGTTTACCATGAAGCGCCTGTGAGTGCGGGCGTTACACCCTGAGTGACAACATTTAAGTATAATTTTAGCAGTAGTATACTTTCTTGTATACTGTGATATTAGATTCTTGATTACATAAAGGAACAGGAACAAAATAATATATTAGGTACATTTATTGAACGTACTTATAATATTTTGTAATTAAATCAAATAGTCTCACCTCAAACACATATAAACACAAACAGTTTTAATTTAATTTAGATCAATACTGATCGATATTACTTACTACGTTGTGTCACGTAAGTAAATGTTTTGCTCTGGGCAAAGCTTGAAACACCAATATTACCCAATGGTTGAACGTCCCGAGGCGAAGACGTGCTATTTCGGGTCTCGCCCACGCGTTCATTATATTAAAGTATCGTACATATTAGTTGTCTGTCTACACGTGGTAGGGAAAGGGCTTATTAACAGATTTGTACCCTGTGTGGGGCAAATTAACTGTTTTATCCTATTCTCGTTATTAGTATTAAGAGAAATTATTGTCTATTTTTGGATACAGCTTACGAAATAGGTTTTGGTTCGATTAGTTGGTTTCATGGATGTGGAAATAGAGTTATTTTATTATCAAGCCCATTTAGTATGAAAAAATTTTTCTGGTTACTTCTCCCTGGAGACTGATACGTGTACCGATAGAAGTTGAATGACCGTTGAACAAGACGACTGCATGCGCTGAGTGGCCCTTTGTAAAGTGTATAGTACTTAGCCCTGTTAATAGAAAATAAATTTAAAATAACACTTCAGAGACGAAAAACATTTCATACCTAAACGATGAAAATATAAAAGAACATCTGAATGGTCCATTGAAAAACAATGGGGATACTGTTCCGTTTCACAGCCACGCCGAAAAGAAATTGAGGAAACTCTAAAATACAACGCCGAGGACTGTAATTGGTTTATAGAGAGTTAGTCCATTCAATCCTTAGGCCTAGGCTCTGGGAATTACGTTTATTTTTAAAATTTTGTAGGTGTTAAATTGTATTTTACTACAAACATTTACTAAAGATGTAAAGGACGTTTACACCTCGATTTTGGATAGTGATCCAACGTAATTCAGCCAGCTTTTTGGCCACTTTTCCTAAGTACAAAATAATGCGTTGTAATCATTCTGTTGTCATTTTCCTTTCTTTCTTGTTCTTTTACCTATTGTATTTTTGAAAATAATTTGGTTAAAAATAAATATTCTGAAATAATTATAGTAAACTGAGTCGCCTAAATGCTTATATACTCTACACTGCTGTTATATAACTCTATATTTTATCTGTTAGGTAACGGACGATATACTAGCTACCAAATTGGTGGCGGTATTTCTATTTGAGAACCAAAGTAGACAATAATGACCTTTCAAGCCTTCACCAACCCGCCTGTAAAGTGTGGCTATTGAGACAATTTAATTATTGATTTACAAATCCATACCCTAAATTGGTTTTTATATCTAAGGATATAATTAACTAATTACCTTCTTAAAAATAAGCTAATGTTGTCCATGAAATGTCATCTATGTTGGTATTTTTAATCAATATACCTACCGATTTTTTTACAGTATCCACCAAACAATTGGGTATAAGTAAAAAGCTGATACAAAATGCTTTCTTACTAGTAAAAAAAAATATGACTCAATTTTGTGGCATAGAGCACATGAGTAGAAACTATATTTGTAACATTTAATGTAGGCGTGAGAAAATATATGATTTCATTCACTGAGTTCAACATTATGGGTTATAAAAATGTGCCGATTAAAAAACTTTCGGATGTCTTCCCGAAATAATAAAACACAACAACAGGATTACCGAATGAGTAACCAGAAATTCGGAAATGTTTGGATGTTTCAGAGATGTAAAGTATTTCAGTGACATTCCATTTTCATTTTATGACTCAATAGCTGTTATGTTATGAATACTCATGGGTCCACTTGCGCAGATCTCTGCTAGCCGGTCAGTGAGTTAAAATGTCCCTCCGTCACTTTCTGTTTCTATTGAACTGAGAGAGACATAATGCAAAATTTAGGCTAGCGAACTCAGTGCTGCGCTAGTGAACCTTCCAGTTCAAAATGTTAGTGTGAACAATGTAGACACGGACTTGTGAATAACGAGGAAAATATTCAAAAATTATACACGTGTAAAATTGTCACCTTTACGACTGTGTCTGGTTAGTCTGAGTGGGTAGTCCCTTAATCATTTAGTCACAAATTTAATATAGAAAAGTCAAGTCTATCTGAATCATCATAAGCGATTCAACATATCTGTAGCGTTAACATTCATCGGTAGGTGTAAATTATAGTATTTCATGTTATTTCTTATGACTGTAAGATGAGTTCATATCCCATAGAGAGAATATGTGTAAAAATTTCTTGTCTTCATACAACTTACCATCAGGAGAGTAGGAAAATAAATCGCGATTATACAATAACAAACCTAGACATACATTTTAATTTGCTATTTTAGGTCATGTTTGGTTTACAGAATCTTAGTTGGTTTGATTTATTTGTATAATACATAGCCATACAATAAGGTAAATGACTAACTCCGGCAATGGTGGGTTGCGTGCTCGTTTACCAGATATGAAAATAGTGAAAAAAAGTAGGTGATTTGTTTTTGTTCAACCGAACAATTATTCAGAGCACCCGCGGATATCAAGTTACTGAAACATAAAGAGAAATCATTCATACTCATTAACTTTAACGAAATTGTGGTGTAGTTGGTTATAGCCCGAGCAGAATCAAAGTCTTATATGAACATTATTTGCTTTGTATGTACCAAATACACTTTTTTTCGCGAAATATTAATTACGGACAATACAACCGACACAGGAGCATGTGATGATGCGATCACTTGGTGAGGAGTTGCTACTCCGTGCCTAAAGACTCTTTTATCCTCGATATTTACTAAACTAACTTAATTGGAATGCTAACACATACTGAGTTGCCACTGAAGGTTTCAGATAAATTTGCCTTTGCTCCTGTAACTGAACGGGCTTTTCCCTTAACCGGAACACTACCAAGCAAACATGGTCCTCATGGCTACTACTTTCTCAGTTATTACATTAGGATGTTTATTTCGGATTTTACCCAGTTCTCTTTTTGATATCAAAGGTCTGTATTGATTTGCCCGCATTAGATTTATGTAATTTATTGCAAATATTTTTATTGTAATTTTTACTTTGTGTGAGCAATAAAAAGTTGTTATTATTGATATTATTTAAGTTTAATTAAAGGCTGCTCTTTTTCCTTGGAATTATTTTCCGTTATCGCCATTTTAACAAAAATAAACTCTAGATACAACTTCGAGTCAAACTTTTATTTTGTACAGTTTATTCACGTCACGTAAAAGAATCGATTTTATCGCAATAGTCTAATTATATATTAGTGCATAGTTTCAAGACTGACATCTACAGGTTTTAACAACAAAAATTAGAAGCTATAGTAAGAGTAATCATGATGAAGGCTTTTAAAATTAATCTTACGATATTTCGAATCGCCGATATCATCTTATAAATGTGAGTAAATTTTCAACAAATTATTCATCAAACTATAATAAACCTCAAACTTTGTGAAATAAATGATATCATTATTTAGAAGTAGGTTAGTAGGAAGTATATGATTCAGCGCGAAAACCAAAGTTTTCTGAAAGTTGGTATTGAGCCAAAATATCACCGCAACAACTGAACTGGCGCAAAATTTTACTTTCTCAGAACAAGTTCAAAGATAATATGTTCATATCAAATCCTTTTTTCCAGTAAAAACTCAATAAACTGTTTAAATATAAGCTGTTTAACAAGAACTGCTTAATTTTCCGATAACACGATGAGTGTCAGGAGAAACGTCGAGTTTTCGAATTTATTTATATGCGTTAATAGAATTTATATTTTATTACCCTCTTATGTTAGATTTTCTTTGAGAAAACGTACGTAAATCAATAAGAAAGCTGATTAGGAGCTAATTAGAGTGAAGGAATAGGAAATAATCAAATGTTCCGAGTAGGTATGCACCTACAGATAATCTTTTCTTTGTAAGAACTCATATAATATTATTTTATAGCTCATATTATAATTTTTAATTTAAAAAAAATATGTAGCTAGAATTTCATAGGGAATTTCGACTTTAATAAATATTTTTTCTAGACATAGAATTAAAAGTAAAATTGTAACCAAGACAGTTCCTGTCATCCATCGCCAGGAGAACTATTGTCATTTCGCAGATAAAGTGCAATGTAAACAAAATGAGCGTTATTTAACATTCAGATATTACACAAAACGGGTTGGCAAGGTAACTTCGTAACTTAGTTGGCGAACTCCCAGCATGGCTTCAATTTCGCAGGAAAATCAGCTTTGTGGCTTGGCAGGCGTGCAAACAGCCCATTCTGTATGCGGCCGATAACAGACTTCAGACCGAAAAAGACAAAAAGACTCACTAAACAAGATGAAACCCATCGGCAAATGAACAACGATCGGCGATTGGTTTTCCGTGGGATTTTTAAATATTTGTCCACCGAAGCGTGATTCTTTTGTTTTTTTCTGCGGTTTCCCAAAAACACATGGTCTGTTATTTTCGGATGGTTTCAGTTTTGAATTGAGTTAAGTAGTTTGACCTAATTCTGTTGATGTCATAGTTGTGGTGACACAATGCACGTACTTCTATCGGTGCTTACTACTGATTTAAATTAATATATTAGAGTGGAGCACATACTCATGTAACTTATAACTCATGTAACCAGACCGATTTGCATATGTGATAAATACAAAAATATTTCTAATAGTATGTTCGAATTAAGAAGAATTTTATAAAAACTTAGGAACCATGGCGTCGATTTTAGATTTAATAATAATCACATTCAAACCTTTTTCTTAACTCTCATACATAACCGGGAATCGAACCTGGTCAATACTCTTGTAATCGCGTCAAGTATTGGTCCGTAAGTGTAAGGACCAAATTTGGCTATGAAATCTTGTGTAAACAAGACTGACAGTAAATTAGACTGAAATGGCCACAATTTAATTAATTTGCAAAATGTCTCGAATAATGTGAATCGATCATCAATTATCTGAAGAGACCACTTATGCATATCTTGTCTATCTATTGTACACCCTGTATATACGAAGAATGCCAATATGCTTGTGTTTTTAAAAACCATGGAGGGGACTGAGAATAAATATAAACGCATGGTTTACTGTAGAAAGCTTCCATGTTTCACAAGGGGACATTCAATGTACAAGTTTTAAAGTGTTAACAATTTGTTTGTATGCCTTGTCCAAAACCAGATGTTTAGTATTCTTGGCTTATTTGTTTGCGACGTGTTGATGTTTGTTTGACCCAATTCAGCAGATTGGGCCGAAGTGTGATCTTACTGCTAAAGTGTTGAGAGAAGCGGTGGTCTCGGCGTATGCTTGACAAATGTGAAAATGGATGTTAATATCTTTTCTTTCTTTTTACAGTTCTTATTTGATTCAGTGGTTTTAAATTTTATACCGAGTTACTTTTTTATCAATCAATAAATGGGTTCAGATTATTATTCTAGCACTTTCCCAAAACGCCATATATCAAAAAAGAAAAATATTCTCTCTCAAAGACGAGTTGCTCAGAATTGTGGTCTGAAACGATGAGTCTTTTTTCCAAACGATAAAAAAGGCACCCTGTATATTTAAGATTTTTGCCCATAATAATATTATTAAAAGAAAAATTTGTTTGTTAATTTGCAAAGCTGTAGGTCTAACATAAGAATTCTTCTTTATATCTTTTCTTCCGAGGAGGTCTTGTATAACCAAGCAAACTAGACGAACGGGTTTATCCTTTCAGTCTACAAGCACTTAACAAAAAAATCGCTGCGAAAAAATACCTAAGTACTGAAAACTGTGGAAATTTAGTCAGGTAATTCAAGGCTTCCCTTAAATACCGAAATAAATAATAATAACACTGTTGCCTGTACCCGAAATACGCGACGTCAAGTTTGACAGTTATCTAGTTGGCTTGGACAAAACAAGCCACGTGACGCGCGATTGTAGAAAGTTGCCTTCATTTGGCTGTCAAAGTGGCTATGTCCAGGACTTCATGTTAGATCTGCTGATTAACTTCTTTACCCAGAAGTCACAAGGGCAGATATATACAAAAATTTCAATGAAACAAAGTACCGTGCTGTGTTTCAACTAAATCCGAGTAAGACAAAGTAGGCGGACAAAGAACACAATATTTTATCACTGATAATTTGCTCAGCATGACAACGATACATTGTACATTTACAAGTTATTGTACTATTTTTAGTTGCCTGTTTTGACTTCTTTTATGTGTAAAAGAATCATTATTTTCGTAGTAACGGCGATTATTACAGTAACCTAAGTTATTCATATTAATATTTTTGAACTTTAAACTTAAACACTGATTAAAACAACTCAAAACACTCAAAATAAGGCCACCTTCAACAAAACAACATCCCAGTTCCACTGCCTTAGTTTTAGTGACCCATTTTTATAAAGTAAACCCGTGGATTCAGCATGCATTTACTATTCAGTTTGAATACGTACCCCTTCATCTGAAGCTGTTTGCGGGTCTCTGCAAAAGCTACGCGGGGCTGAGTATATTGACTTTGTGTTGACAACACGTGTTTAAAATTACTTGCAGCTTGTAACTTGCTCTACATATAAGTTTTGTTTTCATAAAGGATATGTCATAGAGTAGAGAGTTGTTTGTTTAGTTTTTTTTAAATAAGTACAGTAACTTGTACTAGTAAGTACAGGTACCTTTCTAGAAAGTCCTTTCCGAATTAGTGTTTATGACACAAGTCGTGAAAAAGTACAAGTGTTGAGTCTAGATTTTATAAATTTAGTAATATCTATATATCAATGTAATCTCTCCAGTCCAAGCTCTAGTGAAGGAATTTCCTTTATCATCCGATTAAAGTATAAATTTATACTAGAACTTTTTTTTAAATGTTTTTATAATATTCTAATTGTAATTTTTGTGTTCATAAACTGTAAAATGATAAGCAAGTACATTTATACAAAGAAACAAAGACACAAACACTGAGTGTTTGGAATATCTATCTGTAAATCAACAAACCAGTTTAGTCCCAGTCTGTAAGAAAATTACGTACTAACATTACATAATTCTAACTTCTCAAAATAACACTTTAATATAGTCCTCTAGTACTGTTTCGAGGAATTAACTTTGAATTTTCAATTTTCATGCTCGAGTTCAGTTAGGCTTAACTCAACAAATAGCATTGAACCGGTTCCAAATTTAAACCGATTTTATAGACATGGACTGAGAAAACTGTTTTAATTAAATAACTTTAGTTTGAGAACAGTTTTAAAAAATATTTGGTTAAGCAATGAAAAATATAAATGATATCGTATAGTTAAAATTTCCGAAACAAAATGTATGTTACACATTGTAGTCGGTATTTAAACTTTATAAAAATATACATAGACGTTCTAAAAATTTTCGGATCAATGGCCAAAACGACTGCATGTTTGAATGACATTACTAACCAATATAAATATTCTCATTCGGTCGAATAATACTGACGGCGTGCGTCAGTTATCGGTTTCGATCCTCGTAGATTCCAAGATACTAATGATGGTTTTTACTATGTTCAATAAGCGGCCGCTCATATACCTAAAAGTATATGTAGTTCAAATGTGTGTAACTTGTCAAAATGTAACCTGTAATGTAAATTGCCAGAAAGTCTTCCTTCGTTATATGAGACTGATGTAACTGCTGTAAATTTATAAAAATTGTTGTAGATACAAGTGCAGTAATACACCGACTTACGCTACCCCGTTTTACGCGAATTCGGAGATACGCGGTTTTTCACACGTTGTGGATTCACACAACCCAGAGCTAACAATTGACGAGATTATAGAAATGAGTGAGCATGATCAAGACATTGAACACCCTGATTCGTTAGACCCAGTTGAACCGGAAAATCGAATGACGGTTTGAAACTTATCAGAAGGCCTCAGTACAATTGACAAGGGGTTACAAATTTTACAAAAAATAGATTCCAATGTGGAGCGCGTGTTTACTACGAAACGGGAAATTAAAAAGTTACTGGCATGCTACGAGGAAATTTTACGTGAACAGAGGGAATCTTAACTCGTCAGGGGACATTGATAGAATATATGAAGCCTTCGACATCAAAATAACTTTGGTTTGCGTTGTTTCATTCATAGTAATGTTTTCATTATTTAACATTTTATTAAACATGTTTCTTCTAAATTATTGTTTTCTTTAGACTTTGGTCCCGATAAGCCTGCCAATTTGTAAAATGCGTAATATTTTGATAGCTAGCGTGTTTTACAAACTGATGATGAAAAATATTTCTGATCATTTTTGTCTATGAATTGACTGTAGGTAGTACTCGTTTTAATTCATTTAGAGACGAATTATTTGATTACTACTATCGCTAATAGATTATCACCAATTACAAAATCAAAACCAGTACTCTTGTCCTCTTAATCCATTGTTAATTTGGTATGATAGACATTTGAGTTGTGTATCTGACCTAATTTAAAACTTTCGAGTCAAAATTTTGCTCTGTTTCAAAATTTCAGGTCAAATTTAAGTAACATCAGCCAACAATGAAATCTCTCTAAAGTTTGGAAAGTAGCAACTCGCTTGTCAGTTTGTGTTGTGAAAAATTGGTTCTTAATGAAGCTTAATTAATACTGATTAAATATTTGGTTGAATTATAAACTATTTTTAATAATTCTTCAATAATATCTATGCAAGAACGATTACGATATAGCCTCAAAAGTAAGCAACGTTCATGTTATATATATGTGTAGGCGAATCGGGAGGTAGTGAAATGTGCGCAGGTAGAAAAAGATAACATTTATGTTTAATATATTTAGTTACTTTTATACCGGGGTTTATACCGGGACAGCGTAGGAAGCACTTGCCCTCTGAAGGCAATCAACATGCGCCGCTCTTTGAAGTGCTTATTGTATTTTAAATCTCAAAGGTCTACTCAGATTTATATACCATAAAAAGGTTAAGAGTTCTGACGCAGTTTCTTTCAGGCTTATTATGTTTCTTATACAAAAATCTTATTAATAATCTCTAGTAGCACTAAGAATTCACTAGAATTGTAGGTGTATGTTGATGAATCATTTAGTTCTGGACAAGACGTATGAAAACAACATAAGCAATGGCTGCCAAG
Organism: Marasmarcha lunaedactyla; assembly: GCA_923062675.1. NCBI lineage: Eukaryota > Metazoa > Arthropoda > Insecta > Lepidoptera > Pterophoridae > Marasmarcha > Marasmarcha lunaedactyla. The sequence continues at coordinate 9,492,228 of OV281344.1, forward strand.
GTACGGAAAATAGGGCGAGGGCAATGTTTTATAGGGCATAAGAAGGACGCGTATGTAGGTAAATATTCAACTATAAGGTGTGTTCCAACTGGTACTTGGTAATCAATACTAGAAAAGTGTGACGTATAGGTTTGTTTAAATACCGTATACAAGAATCAGAAGTTTAATGTAGTATTGGAAATGTATTTTTAAATTTCTAGTTTAGAAAAGAAACGATATATAATAATAAAATTTCAACGACTTCAACCTAAGACTATAATGCGAGTATATCTCCATAGTTTGGTTACTCGTAGTAATTTTAATCTAAAAATAGATTTGTTAAGCAGACCTAAATCAACAAAACTAGAATAACAAAGCAACCTTTATTGTTTGTTCTTCAAAAACTATTGAATGCGATTTCAGTGTTATACGATTTTGTTTCTGTTTGCTCCATGAACCTAAAGGTCAAATTTAACCTTTGAAAATATGTTCCAAAATACACATGCACTATTTTCCGCTGAAAACGAACGTTCTACGTATAGCACAATTGTTCTCAGTCCAGAGCAAACAAACCCTGTGTTCCAAAATAAAGCCTTCAGATCGCTAAAGGCACATTAATACGACAAACATTGATTTAGACCAACAACTGCCCTTAACTGATTTTGTATGCATGAGTGTGTTGACCTACGAAACTTAGGTATGTACTGGGTTTTAATGTTACAAGCTTTTATAAAAATAGAAGAGAAAAAATACTACCCAGGGCAATACAAAGATCGTATTTATGGCTTCAGAGCAAGTAAAAGTAGAGTTACCTATAGGTGAGTCAGAATAGCACATAAATAAAAATAGTAAAAATAAACTCATAACCTCATCTACGATCATTGCAACACTTTTAAACTAACCTGGACGAGTTCTCAACCAGCGTTTGCCCGTGATTTCTTTGCGTAAGTTCTCGTCCAAACACCCTATTAGGGGTTGAATAACTAATATCCCTCTATGATTTTCATATTTTAATACGTACATTTCATGTATTTTTAAAGATTGGAAGGGGGCCAATTGAATATACTGCTACAAGCTATCCGTTATGTGGACGACCTCTTTTGGAACACAAGCGTCGCAATTGGAAAAGCGCTACGACTCAACGTAACTATATGAAATATTAGAAAATCTATATTTGTCGTGTTTCCGCGATTTCTCGCCCACGTAAATATAGGTACCTAACTTTTGACATTATTGTTTTGGAAAACATCTCTCAATATTGCGTTGATATACCAACTTAATATTTATATACCTACTTGTATTACAGATATTGATAAAACAAGGGTCAAGCAGTGACATAACCGGACATGTACGTCTAGCACCACCGTCTAGCGAAGGGTCAAACGTTATAGCTTAGATGCCTGAATAAATGATAGAATAAAATGTTACGAAAAAACAAAGTAAGAAAGCAGCGTTTATTTTTTTTGGTACAGAATTTTATTACTGAGCGCTAGTTTTATTTAGTTAATAGCCCCATCTCACAAGCCGCAGATGCCAGGACCGAGTCCTGGCCGGGGAATCAATTTTGAGTCGCATCACCATGGCAGTAGGTACTATAAAATAATAGAAATAACGATGATTACTACTAAAGTCTTGCTAAGAGCATCTTTAACGTCTGGTATTAATTATGTTCATAAGTGCCTATTGAGTAACATTATTCAGTTGCAGGTTACCGAAGTAACAATAGGTCCTTATTCATTAATTTTAGGTCATTTCATCCTAATTGAAACTAAGTACAATTCAATACTTTCTATATCTGCCATTTTTCTAATACTAAAATATAAACATTTGGAAAACCAGGAGGCACAAACTTAATAAACTGTCAACGCTCCTTTTGTACATTTTGCCTTTAGACACATTTTAGATACATTCATCAAATATCAAATTAAACTTTTTGTCGACAGCGGAGCAGCTTGTGTTTATTCCAAGAAGCAGTTTTTTTTAATTTTCTCTGTAATAAAAATCTCAGACGATGTAAAAAAGCCGCCTAATTTTAGACCAGTTTACCCTAATTAAGCTTCGATTAGATTTTTTTATATTTGAATCATCCTGCAAGAGACTGGTTTAATTCAATCATATTTTTAATGTTTTTTTTTGTTTTAGGAGTTCTTTATTTGCTTTGTTTAGCTTATTAAGTAGAAAAATTCCTTAAACCAATTTTCGTATATAAGTTTAATATATAGTTTGGTATATTGTTAAAACTCTAGAGGGTAACTTTTGTCTAAATCTACATCATCTTTCTCAAACTGTTAGGTGCTGCGCAAACCTAGAGTTTTTGTTGCGGACACAGCACACCATCACAGGAACCATACCTCGTTCCTGTATCCAGTTGCCGGTTGCCTGTGGCCGTAACGATTGACAGGGTATCGTAGTTCGCGCAGTACAATTCTTTGAAATTTTTCTTTCAAATACTTCAATTTGAAATGTTAATAACGCTTGTGTCTTCAACTGACAATTTTTAGTTTCCAGTGACTTAGACCGAACATTTCTCCAAGTGCAACTTAGGAATGATTGATCTCGTATATGAAAATAAAGTATCACTCGTGACTCGTATCCAACACAAAACACATAAGTATCCGCGTTTGCGCAGTGCCTTATAAATAATGAAAAGAACTTTTATTCCGTTATATCATCACCTTTAATTTGGTGAGATCACAGACTACTAGATATATTATAATTTTTTCAAAACATAAAATTATTAATACAAGAAAATAAAACGGATTTATTGGTTTCCACATAATCCTATTACATCATTAGAGACACGAGTACATAGCGACGCTGGGTACATAATCAGCTCGAATTCAATCAGTACACGGGTAAGATAAATGTTAGCATGTTAAGTAAGTAAAACCGATGTTTGTATGTTACAAATAGAAAATTACGACCCTATCTACATAATATTTCAATTCATATCGGTAAGAAGCTACATACCAATTAGGTACATATATTTGTGTTCTTTGTTTAGGTTTACATCACAAGCTATATACGCATGTTCTACAATAAGATATTAAAAGGGGCAAACAACCTTATTATCAGTTTCCACATTATTCTATTAAACTAAGTGTAAATATTATTGTTAAATGTTCAGCTTCTTGTCATTTTGGTTATCAGTTATTGTAAATATCAATTTTTGTAGCTGTTAATGTATTATGTTAGTGTGAGATGTTGAATATTAGTACAAAAAGATAATTACACGCAACTTTATTTATCGATGAAGTGGTAATAAATACTCGTACTTTTAACTATTGAATCGCTACAGCCTTTCTGAGCCTTATAACTTCATTTAACTTTTGGAATTTGTTCTAAATATTAAAGCTACAATATGATACAAATTCACGGAATTCAGGTCGTGAAATGTTGCGTAGGTGACCTATCACATGACGTGCAGACCAAAGCGGTCATCACGCCGAAAAGTGAGTCGAATGGAGGTTCTGTATAGGTTATATTTCCATGTGACTCGAGCACGTGTGGACTAAAGATTGAGACACACATGACACGGGTTAGCACCCATAGAGGATAGTTATGAACCGCCGCTCGCATTACCTGCGCAGTAGGCATCAATATACCTAGAGCAGTAGGTACTTCTGTCTGTGGTTCGAATAGCTACGCAAGACTGTGTAGAAATTCCACAAGCAAATTCAAATGAAACTTGTTCAGCGCATGCATATGTGCGTTCACCTTAAGCTGGTATACGAATACTGATTGGTTGACATATGCTATGTGTTTATGTCGATATGTCTTAATGACTACATTATTTATTAGGTCAAATTCTTGGACACGTACGAACTTTATGAATGGTTAATCGTTTTAACGAGGTTATAAATCTTTGCACGTCCTCATTTAACAGATATCAGGACACTTTGAGTCGCTGTAACCTAATTAGATTTCGACCTAAATGATTCGTTTAAGCTTACAATAACGGGGTTTCTGGAAGAGTTTTAAGGTAGGTACTCGACATAACCTAATATAATTTCTCCTGATAGATAGTTTGTTTTATTAACTGACTAAATCCACACTTTACTGGCTCCCAATCTGATAAAAACAAGTTTGTAAAATGTTCACCTCCATCGTCCAGTCTTCATCATCTATGTAAGTAGAGAATGAAAAACGATCACCTGGCCAATACTGGCCAATATTTAAGAAGTTGGAATAAAAAAGTATGTAAAGAAACCCATAAGAAATTGAGCCAACTCTTCGACTATATTTGGATTTTTGTGGACAAAAACCTACAGAAGTGGGGTTTTGCGTACTTTAAAGTAGCCTGTAAGATCTGGATTACATCTGCATAATACATAACTACTAATTTTATCACCTTAATACATTCAAAATGTGGAGTGTGCTGCCGGCGTCTTATTGCCCAAAACCTATAACCCCACTTGACTCTTCAAACTAAATAGACAGGCGTAAAAAATCCTCGACTGATCGTCACTTATTCCACCAGGTGCGAAGGACGACAAACGCTTCTCTAATTACCATAATAAATAGCATATTAAAAAAATATCTCCCCACACAAATAGAACGTACTTATGCATCTTAAAGTTATTTTAGTAACAATAGTAGCCTACTTGACGGAAGTGTCCCGTTTTATACAGCCATTATCTAATCGAGGTTCAGCTCAGAATGGATACCATACAATGACTTGCTGTCGAGTTACTGCGTTTTAAGAATTACGTATGAAGGGTTCTTTTGTATAGAAATCCCTTTTAATGCCTGGTTAACGTTTGTTTTGTTCGTCGTTTAGGAAGTCATTAATGATTTTTGCCTTGTTGTATTTATATTTGTAGATTAAAGTACCTACCGAGGTCGATTAATGAAGAGATATTAAGTTTGAAATGTTGTTCGTGTTGTATCTTTGTACGTAATTCATGAATGAGTAAATTGATTTCAATGCATTTTTTTCGGCTGGGCCACGTAAACACGAATCGCTTTTACTAGAAAGCATCCTTAAACATTATAGTTTACAAAAAAAGGAACAATTTTAAAGTCCCTATGTGCACTACTCACATCGTACTTGTTCGGCAGGGCAAGGTCGGCAGTACATATTGGTACCAACTACTACACATATTCGGCAAGTGCCGGTCGGGTAGCCCTTTCGTGCTGTATATAAGTCGGCTCATTCGGCTCATCTCGGAACCACTCGAATGGCATAGGCCGAACGGCATTTTGCATGAACATTCATCTGCACGTGTTTGACTTTGCCACTCGGCAGTGCCAATTGATGCAGGGCCAAATATGTGGATCGCACCCGTAAGAAAGCAATGCTTTAGTCATTGAAGACTTTTTAGATACTCTTCTAGAGCACAGATTGTTCATCATGGTTAAAATATGTTAAATAGGTTAAAACCATAGTCCAGTTACTTAATTTCAATTACCGCTTTGGCAAAAATCTATCGTGAGTCATATTAGTAGTTACCTATCTTCGGCAGGCGCCAAAACAAGCTTTGTGTATTGTATATGGAGTTTCTTAACGATAATTTTTTCTCTTTTTTTGAATTAAAAGCCGACATATAATGAATCGTGAAAACTCAAGGAAATATTTAATTGCGTATCTGGCTGTGGCATTGTAACTTTTATACAAATTGACTCAGTGGCGAGAGTGCTCTTAGCCATGTTTTAAGAAAATCGGTTTACCAGTTCAAAAGTTATATGTGGAAAGAAAGGTGTCAGAAAGGTTTTTTAATTTTGTATATTTACAAATAAAGGAAAAATGTACCTAGTGAATTGTTTCATATTAGTAATAATAAAAAATCCCCTGACAATCACACCAACTGTATGGCCCCAAAGTAAACAGAGCATGTGATATGAAGGACCATACAGTGAACTGGGGGGAACCCAGAATAAACATGCATATATAAATGTCAACAACCATCAATCAATCAATCAAATCATTTATTTGCCAAAATACAATGTAAGTAACAGTTTTTGTGGTTGTACATTTAGTTCCAATTGTATCTACCCCGTTTGAAGTGGGTGTGCAAATTTTCGGGACATATGAGAAACAAATTATGATATTAAAATTCAAATTTACAATACAAAAAATCATGTCAATTAAATAGCTGAAGTCATAAGTAGTTTTCTACGTATGTGTCACAATAGGTAATACAAAATGTCCGACATTACAGATTGAATTATAAATAATATCAAATTACAGAAATGTCATGTTTTAAAATTAAAAAATTCGGAGATAGAGTAAAAGTTCTTGTCATGTAACCATTTAAATAATTCTTTTTTAAATTTATTCTGAAAATTCGGAAAATCTCTAATATTGTGCGGCAATTTGTTATAAATTTTTATACACATATAGAATGCATTTTTTTGTAGCAGTGTTAAGTTACATCTAGGAATAATCAGTTTGTTTTTGCGAGTATTCCTAACTCCCTGGTTAATATCAAAGTGACTTAAGAAAAAATGTCTATTATTTCTAATAAACTGACATATCTCTGCAATGTACAGGCATGGTAGTGGGAGAATTTTAAATTTAACAAGATAGGATTTACAGCTCTCCTCACGTTTAATTCCTGCAATGGCTCTAATGCACTGTTTCTGCGCTTTAAATACTCTACCTACTTCTACACTATTGCCCCAGTTTATCAAACCGTAGCGAAGGATTGATCCAATGTACCCATGATATGCAGTCAGGGCTTGTTCAACAGAAGCTACTTTCCGTAGTCTGTACAAGGCAAACACAAATTTGTTGATTTTTTTACACACACCATCAACATGACTTTTCCAATTCACGTGTTCATCTAGGGTGATGCCTAGAAACTTTGTACTATTCACTAAATGTATTGGATTATTGTCAAATTTCATATTTATATTTAACCTTAAAGCATTCGACGTCCGAAAATTAATAGCTTTTGTTTTATTTATATTAATTTTAAGGTTATTATTGTCCATCCATTTAACAATACTTGTTAGTGTATTATTAATTTCGCCTTCTAATATTTCATTCTTTTTATTTTTAGCCCCTTTTATTATAACCGTGGTATCATCAGCAAAAAGAAAACATTTATTTTTAGTGATGTCGGGTAAGTCGTTAATGTACAACAAAAATAGAATAGGTCCTAATATACTTCCCTGTGGGACACCGTTAGGGATTTTGACCATGACCCGAGAACAAATATTTCTGTTCATCACACAAGTGAATGCGCCGGTCAAGACTTGAACCTGGGACCTTTGGCGTATGAGGCAAAACTAACCACTTATTCGCTTTGTTGCTCATATAAATAAAATAAAATATAAGTGAGTTTCTACACACTGTTTTATTAATACGAAACGACTGTGTGAATGAACTTTAGCTACCTACTTCCAGAAGTATTTTGTTTGTTGTTTGTCTTCTCGGCATTTTCTGTGCTATTCTTTATTGCAACCCCAAAGCTAAAACTAATAAAAAATATCATTTACTCAATCTCGCATCCGAAATATCAAACTTCGTGAACTAAGTTTTATTGTTTGTTCCTTCCTTCAACAACAAGTTCTAACCAAGTATTAAAGTGGTATTAAGGTCACTGAAGATTAATGTAATGTAGCCTTATTTTGGACATTTGGTCATAATTTAATGGCCGCAAGTATCTGATATGAGTTTTGTGGCGATGATAAATTGCACATGAATTATCAGATAACTCAATAATAAAAAACAGACGTATTATGGAAGTTCATAGTATTTACCAATTTTTATCTTGTTAGCGTTGTGTTTTTTTCTTAGAATCTTAGGGTAAGTTGCACGACATAGCTATAACTATAACAAATGCGTCAAACCTCCGGTTGAGTCAAAAATGGGTTGCACCATTTTAGCAATGGTTAAAATAACGTCATAACAACGCTAACCATAATCGCTCAATTTTGACCGGATAATGCCATGGTTTTATTTAAGTCAACTGTCAAAGTGTAGACAATAACAAATAACAACGTGGTCGAAACGGCAGAATTTTAACACCATTGTTAAGGTGATTTACAACTACAACAATAACTGAGCCTGTGATTAAACTCACCCTTAACATCTCTTTTTAAATTGCCGCACAAAATATTATCTACACTCAGTGACTAATCAAAAATATCGTAATATAAATAAATCTGAGGATAAAAGTGTCGAACTAAAGATTTTAGTACAACTGAAAAATATCTGTAACAAGCTATTTTGATTTACCGATTCTGACGTTATTTATTATCAAAAGACTTCTCTTGTTTAATTTTTATTATAATTTAAGTGTTTGGTTTTTATTTTGGTTGAAGAGGTTTTATTAAACTTCAGTATTACCGCAAACAGGTTCTAGATCAAATAACGAGACAGGTAGCCGGAGGTAGGAGGATAAGTAGCAATAACATTGTTATTGCTACTTTAGTAACAAGCAACAAGTGTGTCTTACTATATTTTGGTTTAGGTAGCATCATAACCTTTCGTATTTCGTCGGCCCGCGTCGAGCAAATGAGACAGTACCTAGTTGTTAAATATAAATATTTATTTCTTCATGTATATTGATTATTAGTATGGCCAAATAATGTTTTAGTTTAGAACCTGTTGAATGGTTTAGTTTAATGTCCATATTATTAGCCGTTGTTATTGTTATAGACACTTAGTAGTGTTTTTGGATTTTTAGGTACAATGTCAGATCCATACGTCTTGTATACAGGGTGTCTACAAATTCAACGTCCAGCCGAAACGGGACGATAGGGTAGATGGTAACCATCAACAAAAAAATCAGAAAAAATTCCATCCATGTTCTCTAGAAATTATAGGTTGTATTGTGTTTAATGTTGGTTATTTTTGTCCATTTAAAACGTGTCACCATAACCCCAAATAACATATCCTTAATCACAATAAAAATAATAACACAATTGCCCCAAATATTCTTAGAAATAACACTTTTTGCCGAACTACGAGTTCAACATTTTCAAAATATCTTGACTGACAGAGCTTCCTGAAAAAAAAAATGTACTTGAGTACCTTGGCAAGTGCCATCAAAAGTTGGCGCCTTTATTAGGATTCCAAAATGGTACAACACTTTTATGGTTAATACTAAAAAAATATGGTTAAAAAATAAAATACTTGAAGTAATCCGATTTTATACGAATCCAGTTTACTTAGCTTAATTGGTTTTGATTCGCATAAACTCTTTGGTGGTCCTGAATTTTACGACAGAATAATGAATGATGATGAGAGGAATGGATTGTTGAGTTTGGCTGTGTTTGGAGCATCGAATGTCCATACATGTCCATCGAAACGCCAGATCTTTTTTTAAGAAGATGTATTGTATTGTATTGAGGTTGATGGAAAACATTTCGAACTTTTTGAACAAAAATTGAATTTCCTATCAGATTTTAATTTTAATAAGCCTAAACAAAAATTAAGGCCCTGAGCTAGGTTAGGATTTTTTGTTATTTTATCAATTTTAAACAAATTTCAAAGTAGCTTTACTATCTGTCTCATTCACTCTTGCCAAACTCCACAATCCCTCTCTCTCATCATCATTCTACATTTTGCCGTAAAATTAAGGACTACCAAAGAGTTTGTGTGAATCAAAAACATTTTAGCTAAGTAAACTGGATTCGTATAAAATCGGATTACTTCAAGTTTTTTTTATTTTTTCTCATATTTTTTAGTATTAACACACCAAGTGTTGTACTATTTTGGAATCCTAATTAAAGGCGCTTACTTTTGATGACACTTGAGGCTCTGTCAAAGTTGAGTTATTTTGAAAATGTTGAATTCATAGTTCGGCAAAAAGTGTTGTTTCTGAGAAAATTTGGGGCAATTGCGTTATTATTTTTTATTGTGATTAAAGATATGCTATGTAGGGTTATGGTGACAGGTTTTAAATTGACAAAAATAACCAACACTAACCACAATAACCAAATATTCTTCTTTTTTTTGGTTATGCCCATAATTTCTAAAGAACATGAGATGGAATTTTTTTCTGATTTTTCTGATGATGGTTACCATCTATCCTATCGTCCCGTTTCGGCTTGAGTTTGAATTTTGGGACACCCTCGAACTGCGTACGGTATTTACGAACATATACCGTTGTTTGGATTGACCATTCTTTAGACTTGTGTGTGCATCAATCATGAGTTGTCATTAATAATTAAGTACTAAATTAACATTCGTAATCGATGGTGATTGGTAACATGTGGACGTATACTCGTAAATTAAATATGTAACGTCACACGTTTAACAGTATTTACGTAGATAATTCACGTAAGTTTTCTTTTTTTAAATATATTCATAGCCAGCAAACGAGCATGTGACCCACCTAATGGTAAGTGGCACCGCTACTGAATCATCAGTAGTTGTTGCCACTTACAGTTGTCGTATATGTATTTATACAGTTGTTACGATCTACCCATTTACAAAATGCTACCACGAAAAGTTTTCCAAGAATAAATAAATGTATGGCTTATTTTAACACAACGATGTGGCAATTTATTACTTACAATAAATGTCAAAGTTACATACCGTTTCATTTTAATGCTGATTATAGTCATAATTGTAAACTATTGTAGATAATCCGAGACAATGGAAGTGTGACCAGAAGCAGCGTATGCGCATAACACATGTTGTAGTCATACGTAAGTTTCATTTAATCTATACAGACTTGTGTGGTATGTTCCGCTTTGTTAGTGCAGCATTTATAATGTATTATTAAGTGTATATTTAATTCAGACCTATTGTTAGGTGTATGTATACTGCACCGCCTGGTTTAATTATACAAGTGGTTATTTTAATATAGGTGTAGACTTTGTGCTTGGAACTACGGACATGATAATACATAAGGTTGTGTTTATAATGGTTAATTAGGGTGAATTACTTCGCCTCTCAGGGTGGTCGTAGCCTGGCCAAACTCTCTAGAGTTTGATGTATTTGCGCTAAACACAGACGTAGTTTACGAGTCTTCAATATTTTCTGCTATAACTGTTTGTCATTATGTCTCATATACCTTATATACCTTTTTCTCATAATTGCGTATGTCATAAAGTGTTTAGTCATTACAATCGATTGTCCAAAATAATACTTGTCATAATATGACCATAATATATATATATATATATATATATATATAATATATAAATATATGTGTATATATATATCCTAAAATTTAAATATAATGAATCGTGAAAAATTATTAATTCGAAAAGTCGGCGGCCCTCTCCGCTCACTCACCACTCGGTTCACGATAAAGTCAGGATTAGGAAAGTCAGTGTAATTCGGATTACACCAACAGATTTTAGGAGGCGAGTTAGACTATTTTAGGATAAACGTGTTTATGGTAATAAAAACTAAGAGAAGAATACATTTTATAAACCAATATTATGATTTATGAGCTTTAGAACGAATAAACTAAAGGTAAAAAAAAATTCGGAGTTTCATATTTTATGACAAGTGATGTCAATAAGTTTTATGAGACAAAAGGAAATTCCACTATAACTGTATAATCAATTAACTGTAATTTTATATAAAATAATGATTATAAGAGTAATAATAGAAATTTTAATCAATCTATTCGCTGCTCTATTTGCTAGCGCAAAGGTGCATAATGCTTGCAACATTTGCTTGCTGCATTGCCAGTGACATCATCTGCGCCACCAACAGCTCGGAACGGGGTAGCAGCCCCCTCACGGAGTCAGGGGCCTGTCTTGTTCTAATAATACATGTCTGCCATAACACAAGCTCTAGGGATATTATTTATTAATTACATCTTAAAGAACTATTTTATATTGATTACTTTGCTATATACTTTAATTTAGATAGGTAGGTTAATTTACTATTGTCGTAGTTGCAAACGCATGTTTGTCTGCCTATTTACCTACCTATGTTTGGAGATGTACCCTTCTTTTGTGATAACGGTTTATAAAGTTGAATTAATGCTATTCTAAAGTGTTATGGAAGTTGTTTATCTTGTCAATTGACTAAGCTAAGAAATATAACTGTTAAAATGTAGTTAAGATCATTATTTTTAGAGTTCCCTACTATTAGGTCCTTACATATGAAATGGCGTTTTGTCGTACTGGCCACTTTGATCTGTATTATCTCCTCTTTGGGTAAAAATTCCAATTAACAAATTTATGCAGCTATATACTCACGCATTTTTGTTTCGAAAACCGTAATTCATTTGTTTTTTCCTCTTTTTTTAAAAACAGTGCAATTTCGACAAAAATATATTGAACATTTGATTTGATACGATATAAAACAAATTTTACGCTCCAGTACTAAGTGATTAGGATTTTGATGTTTAATGTATAACAAAAAATCTATTACGATAATTTTTAAATAAAACCAGGTTGTTATGGTGCTCATTCAATATTTCTACGATAATGGTAAATTTTTAAAATCAATTATATTTGGTTGACATCGACCCCATAACATTGTTAACATTAATATTTTTTAAATCTGATGAAATATTTCACCGTGCGTTGCCACAATGCAAAGATCAAAAAATCAATAATAAGCCTCGTTTTTGGTTTTTTATTAGCGTCACTTAGTTTACAAAATGGAAAACTTGAAATATCGCGTTATTTACGAGTACAGGTTCCACCGTGGCACCAGTGTTGCATAAACGGCTCCAAGTATTAATGCTGTGTATGGCGGTGGTGTGACAAAAGAAAACACAGTGCGTTTTTGGTTCCAACGTTTTCGTAACTTTAAATTTCGACCTGCAGAATAAGCTCCGTGTACGGCCGGAGACCAAAGTTGATAAGAGATAAAGAATTGAAGGCTATTGTGGAAGCGGATCCATCGCAAGCCACGTCCGAGTTAGCTGTAGGCTGTGGTGTTAGTAACAAAACTGTTTTAATCCACTTGAAGCAAATTGGGAAGGTGAAAAAGCTTGAGAGGTGGGTACCTCATGAATTTAGTGCAGCAAACCGACAAACCAACGTGCAGCGTCGACTGCTGCGTTACATTACTCAACCGGCACAATAATGAAAGGATTTTAAATCGAATCATTAACTGTGATGACAAGTGGATCCTGTACGACAATCGAAAACGCTCATCGCAATGGTTGAAACCCTGGCGAACCAGCCAAATCCTGCCTCAAGCTAAAATTGACTCAAAAAAAGTTACTTGTGAGCTTGTAGAGGTGGACTAGTGCCGGTGTCTAGGGCAGATGTCTTTTGTCAGCAACTGCAAACCATGGCAGAAAAGCTAGATGCTAAACAACCAAGGCTGGTCAATCGCTCTAGGCCACTGCTGCTTCAGTCAATATCATCAAATAATGAAAATCCAGGTTATAAATACGCAGATAACTACTTAATATCCGAAGAAGAGAATGAGTCACAAGTTCGAGTCGATCTAATGGTCAAGTATTGGTTATATCGGGAATAAGTTAAAAGATAATTGTAGGACTCTTCTTCAGATAGATATTTGTTTCAATTCATTATTGAATTCGAACTTACTTCAACGACTTTCTGGGAGATAACATCGTAGTCTACAGTTACTCATTCACGTATTTACATGTTGGTACGTGCTCTGCACCTGGCATTATGTTTAGATACCTGTATGTAATCGATTCTAGGTCACCTGTCCTGCGGTTATATCTACCATTATTTTATCATGATATGCAAACGACAGATAAGAACTATGAAAAATATTGACACATTCTCAATATTTTAGTTTGAGTGTTTTATTGTATTACACAATTTACACAGCTTGATTCTACTAAGCAAACTTGACTCAAAATAATTTATTATCAAAATTTGTTTAGATAGAAAAAAAATCGTTTTAACAATATTCCAATTGTGTTTATTAACAAATGGTTGTTAAACAAGATTTTGATAAAAAAAAAGTACCTAACTCATTGTTCATTGATAAAATCGATATAAAATAACTATAAAATACATATATGCCATTCATATAAAGTATAATGTAAAGCAATTTACTTAAATAGATGGTTACTAACGTTACTAAATCTTCCGGCATGTAGAGACCTGTAAGTAAATGCAAGAATGGACAAACAGGTTCTGCTTGTACCTGCATAATATCTCAGTAATCTTGAGTTTTGCACGATTTAACTATTACATATTTGCAAAATGTATATTAAATAAAATGTGTAAGTATTTTATAGAAAAGTACATTTTTAAAGAAATTTGTCATACTCGTATCATTTTACAACTTTTTTACTTACTTTTTACAAAAATTAAACTTACTTAAACAATCCAATACCTACTTATTACTTACCTACCTGTAATGATAAAATTACATCAGTCTACTTTACGAACGAACTAACTAACAAAGATAATCAAAGAAGTACCGTGTCTCGGTTCGGTAGCAAGCTATTTTCCAAATTGATTCTATTATTAAGTCGTTGACCTTTGAAGATAAAAATCCTTTGTGACCAAGAATGAACTTACCCTGGTTCCCTGACTTCTAAAGAGTTGACAGAAGTTCGCCCGAGTAGAGGTCTGTAGCTCGACCTAGTCATTCTCACAGTCTTTTGGCACAGATTTCGTTACAAACAAAACAAATACGAAGACGACTCTACATGTTATAAACGAAACAAAACACAATCAACCATCACATGTATAATATTTCTTTTGAGCAAAACGCGAGCGACCACGACCACTGATTACCGACTACTGATTATCATTCACAGGTGTTTATTGACATGTTACTAAATGATAACGTGTTCACGACTTATCACAAACAACACGAGGACGATTGTCACATATTCTGTAATGAATTAAATGTTGATGAATGTGCGGGTTAAGTAGGGCAAGTCGGTGTTTACGATGTTACAGGCCGGACGGCGCGATCAATACATTTTAAGTTGGGGTGAAAGCTCTTCTACGCCTCCGCACAGCTTTTTACGTATTGTGGCTCCATCTGCAGAAAAGCCGTGGAACCTTTGGTTGTTGAGAGCTTTTAGTTTTAGTAGACTCTCGTAAACTCTTGCCTGTACGAAGTGTATGAAAGGTTACAAAAAAAGTTACTACGGTTCATACCGTAAAATGGATAGAAACATTTTTCCAATGATAAAATTTGCTTATATGTACATTCTACGAGTAAAGCTGAATTTTCTAAATTTAAGAATATAATCTGGAAGAAGAATCAGAAGTCTGGAATGGAACAAAATCAGGTTTATTAATTGTATAACTTGGTCCTTTTCATCCTAACCTTTAGGAGGGTATTTAGTTTCTGTAAAAATATGTATTGTACTAATTTCTCAAAATAAGATCAAAAGAAATTTATAAAAAAACCCGATCGTAAATTTTTTTAGTAAGAGCCTATCTCCTACCTAACAGATTTGTACGTAAGTAAGTAACGGGCTAAGTGAAGAACGATTTTATGAGAGCAGTTAATAATAGATATAGCAAACATAATAAATAGTTATCTGTATTTGAATTTTAAATTACTTAAATGCGTAGTAACTAGTACCGTGCTATGCGGCCATCAAATTATTATTGATGGTATAATTAATATTAAATGATTTATAATATTGGACATTGAAGAACAAAGAAGGTTACACTTCATTTTATTTTTATTAAAATTTATTTTGTTGCTTGTAATTATTAACAGTTTGACATATAGTTTGACATAAAGCCCTGGCAATAGTTTCTCCATTCACCCCCTCTCGATCACCTCCTTTCCGTTTCGTTGTACCCTATAATACAAATCTATTGAACCCAAAAGCGTTTCAGTTCCCCCTCTTCCCCTATTTCAATTGATTCATATGTTACAATTATTAAGCCTAATTTATAAATTTCATCCTTTTTTCTAATATAATTTGTGTCTGTGTTTACTTTTACCTACATGAAACTTGTTCCAGAAACACTAGAGTATCATATCATTTGCATCTCACGAACAAAATTTTGTTTTATATTTAAAACAATACGCAATAAAAAGGGCACAAAATAAAGTTTTTTCGTTTGAAATCGGTGCAACCATTTCGAAAAAAAAAGCGCGAAGCATGTGTATTTTAGGGTGTTTTTTTTTACTGCTGAGGTTTACTAATTTTGTTCTTATTTTGTTTTGTTTTGTTGCTTTCCACATCTCTATTTACCCTTTTTTATATATATCTACCTATATTAAGTTTTGTGTTTGTAAATCATTATTTTTGGTGTAGGAATTGTTGAATGCTTTTCTCTATAATTTTGTGTGGGTAATAAAGCAGGAATAATTTCAATAGGGTAGGTACTTCCAAATGTGTACCTATTGCTATTTCGTCTTTAATATGTTGTACTTGTTTTAGTAGCATAGACAAAACACTGCCCGATGTTAACGGTTTGTGTTTACCAGCATCGGCCGCACGAGGCACACCTAATGGAAAACTTTGGTATCGTATAGATAGCGCTTCCACCGGATTCCATTTCCCAGACAGCTAGAATCAACAAATCTGTTAGGTGACAAACACACTCAGGGAAATTAGAAGCTATCGACCGAGTCCGTGGGTGATCTATAATGAATTTAGCTACATAAAATGCTTTAGGTACTATCCGATATTTACATCGCTTTTTTGTTCCGTTTTGCTATAGTTGTTATTAATATTATTTAATATCTTTTTCGTTAAGGTATTATGGACAAACTTTCTGGCATTAACATTTTTCTCTCTTTTTTCTTATATACAAAATGTTGTATACATTTCTCAATATATTTCCACTATTTAGTACTCAGATCATCATGATTTGTGAAGCTTTCAAAAAACAACTTTCATTATTTCCAATGGCCTCAAATGTAATCAAAATTGATATTGTTCCTCTACGAACTTTCTTGCAAGTTGCCCAAGTATTCTTACTTTTCATGTATCAAAGGACATCCAAATTAATAAAATTTATCAATTATATTAGTACCAGGAAATGTCTGGGGATTTATTGATTATTTTAATTTTAATATTATTCTGAAATATCCCTATGACGCTGGCCGATCGCATAATTCAGCCATGAAATCGTAACCAGCAAACGAAAGGACAAGTAAATAAATAAACAAAGTCACTTTAACTTTAATAATAATAAGAATGCCGGAAATGTTCAATTGGTTATACGCATTTACGGTACTAAATATCTTATTTTATTACCTACATCAATTTTACAGTATCTTCCTAAACATTGATGAAGTAAAATACAGAATTGTGAGTTGTAGAGAAAAATGTGTTTAAAAAAAAAGGCATTCTGTAAAACACCGTAAATGGCAATTCCAAGTATTTAGAAGCGTCTCTATTTATATAGTTAGAAATACAATCAATCACCGTAGAGAAACTCGTTTTTTTACTAGACTTGATGATTTGAACCCCTTCCAAATATATGTATATTGACTGAAAGTATGAGCAACCAAAAATTCAAGAGCTACTTCCGAATACCTACTGTAATACTTTTTATGGCTTTTGAAACAAGCGCTTTACTTTCATTACCACACCATCAAATATTATATGCTAGAAGTGACAAAGCCACAGTAAATTTTCTAGGAGCTTTTGCTTCGCAAGATTTGTGTCTTTGATTTGACTTTTCTCACAAGCGGCCCGCAACCGGTTAAATTACACAATAAACGAACATCAATCAATAATGTTGACACGAAAAGTAGAAGGTGTTGGATATATATGTACACACAATGATATTTACTGCTTTACTTATTTTACACGAGCGTAGCCGCAGGCAAAAGCTAATATATAAAAATAACAGTATACGTAACAATATAAAATGACAACACAGAAATAAAGTTGTATACGACGACTTTAATTTTTTTTTAATACTCATCGATACATATTATGTACTTGCAAGAATTTTGCATGTTGCTTATTTACTAGTACATTTTTTAACTGTATAAAGTGCAATACTTTTTAATAATATAAAATATATATTTGTCTCTGATTTAGGCACACCATTTCAATTATCGACCATTTTACTGCTTAAAAAACGTTAGAAGTTAGATCCCGTGTCAATAAAAGACGTACAGTCGGCCGCATAAGTCGCTTAACAGAATCAAAAGTTCGTCTTTTGGAATGAAAGCTTTTAGCAACTTATGAATCAGTTGTGTTATGCTTATTATGAACGTTTGTAAGTCAAGTTTATTTTGCGCCCTTGTAACGACAAAGACTTATAGATTGTTGGGTGTTCAGTTGTTTTGTACTTTTGATTCTGTTAAGCGACTTATGCGGCCGACTGTACATACATAATACGTGAATAGTGTATCGCTGACTGTTCACACTGCTGGCGAGAGCATAAGATATACCTATAGAGATAACATAAGCCTCGACTAACAATGAGAAAAAAAACAAGCAGGTACAGCAGTATATACATTCGCTGGATAAATGTGCTTATCTTATGTAAACTATGAAACAAAAGTATGAATCGTGATGCGCATTTTGTCGAAAACAACATAATTAAACATATTAATAGTAACTCACTTGCACATAGGTATGCATTACCGACACAGTTAACGACACTAGGGAATTAGTTATTAATTAAGTGTCTCTGGAAATATACCAAGTCTGCTTTTAAAAAAGAGTCGTACCCAACGCAGGCATATAGGGGCGTACCGCAGTTGTAAATTATTTTCCCTAATGCATTTAGTCGTTCTTTTCGCCGAATACCTCACCGAGGTTTCGCTTAGATTAGAAAGTACATTCAGAAAATGTGCACGTATCTACATTTATTCTGCAATATATGACAGGTAGCTATTACGAGAGTGGATTGAAAAGTTCGCGGCCTAACATCGTTGTCATATTCCTATAAAACTACCTCATATGAAACCTAGAATCTTTGTCAGTCTCTGTGCAATTTTTCTCCGAGTTACATGCGTAATTATTTATTTTATTGAACATTAAGTGAGAGTAAGTGTCATTAATATTGAAAATTGATTGTTTAGAGCACCGTGATGTGATCAAATACCTCCACAAGAAAGACTTCAATCCAAAGCAGATTCATGAAGATATGGTGGCTACTTTAGGAACATCTGCTCCATCGTATTCAATGATAAAAACGTGGACAGCTGAATTTAAACGTGAACGAGAGAGCATCAAAGATGACTCCTGCTCTGGACGGCCTTCTACAGCTACGACTTCGGAAAACATCGAAAAAATATGTGATCTCATCATGGGAGACAGAAGATTGAAGGTATCTGAGTTAGCTGAAGCTCTAGGGATTTCATTTGAACGTACCCAAAACATGATCGTTAACGAATTAGGGTTACACAAGGTCTGCAAGATGGGTTCCGCGGCTTCTTTCAGTTGAACAGAAACGAACTCGGCTCACGATTTCTAGAGACTGTTTACTGCTTTTTCAAGCTGATCCAAACGAAGTTTTGGCAAGGTTTGTTACTATGGACGAAACATAGGTTCATCACTGTACTCCAGAATCCAAACAACAATCCGAACAATGTAAGAGACCCAGATCTGCAACCCCCAAGAATGCCAAGGTGTGTTTTTCAGTAAACCAGGTAATGGCATCGGTTTTCTGGAAGGGTGTCATCTTATACGTGAAGAAATAAAGTCTAATAAACCAGGATTGTTGGCCAAGACAGTTTTGTTTCATCAGGACAATGCTCGTGTTCACACATCTGCAGAATCGATGGCTCAAATAGTGAATTGTGGTTTCGAATTGCTTCCTCATCCCCTTTATTCACCTGACTTGGCACCTTCTGACTTTCACCTATTTCCAAAACTAAAAAAACACTTAGTGAATGAAATTTTCTACCAACGAGGAGGTCAATGTGCCCGTAGATGCCTTTTTGAAGACCTTGACGAGACCTTCTATTTAAATGGGATCAAGGCTTTGGAGGACCGCTGGACTAAGTGCTGTGACCTATTTACCTATTATATATACCTATTTTCTTATTTACCGCGAACATTTCAATCCACCCTCGTATAATGACATAGAAGCGCGCCCTAAGATTTAATATAAAGTAAAACGGTATTTTTACTGATTTAAAGTTTTCATATACATGCTTTTTAAGATCTGAAACTATTAACTCATAGAATTACCTAATCATTATTGATATACATACTTTTACATTACAAATAACAATCTGTTTTATGATTTACGAATTTATGCATTATTTTTATTGAGTTGTACCTAGTTAATATGTGGCATTCACAGAATTAATTATGAAGTATGCTATTGATTTGTTCTGTAGCCTTGACCGTATTATATTGACTTTTTGTCTTCTATTCTCTGTGGTTCTACAGCTGTAGAGGTCTCTGATTGTACGTCCTTTTGCTTGTCTTTCTCTTCCTCTTCTTTTGTCAATGCTTCTAGTTCCTTTTCAGCTTCTTTTAAATCTTCCTCTGTGATATTAAGATCTGGATAGCGCCTCTGAAATGGTTATTTAATTATAATTTTAGTGTGTGAACGAAACAATATTCAGAAACATATCTAATCATACATGTTTTCATGTAATAAACATTCTGATGTTTTATATTTTACTACATACCTGGTTTAAGCTCAGTTCTACACTCACAAAAAAAGGTAAACCTACTACCTACTTGATGTTATGTTGGTATCTGAAGAGACAATCTTACTCGGTGCAACAATAAGAGCTTCATAAATCATAACCAAAACTAACCTGTAACTCTTGTAAAGAGTTCTGTATCTGGTCTTGTTGAGCCCGCAGTCTCCTTGGCAGTGTGAACACAGTGTTGAAGAGACGCAGCATGATCCAACAGAGTACTGTTAAGGCTCCATACATGAGCATAGCCTTGCCCATTGCCCAGTAATCTACGTTAACTTGTTGGTGCTTCATTTTTGAAAACTGAATCTACCTTAAATGAATTTAAATCTTGTCTTTAAAGACTTTAAAGTTATCTTTACAAAACTCACTGGATTTAAGCTCCTTATATACACTAGCTAAGAATTACGCACGCATATGCTTTTCTTTATCAACCAAAAGCTCGTGTTACTGATAAAATGTTGAAGACAGCAATGAATATTTTCGACCTATTTCCCAGGGTAGTGTCCACGGAAATATTGATGGTCGCCGGCGGGGGTGGTAAACACTGCTGAGATCGATAATATTAAATAATTTGACATGAACGACTGATGTACCTACTGAGTTAATCGTTGGCGTACGCTTGTTTTAAATTAGATTGTGATTTATATACAATCAATTTGAAATAGCTATTCAAACCTTCTAAGTTCACCTCAGCTCCCCATTTGAGTATAAGTCAAGGTTCTTCACATATCCGACATACGTACATATTTTATGTGTCAGAAACGTCTCATTTCAATATTAAGACAGTAATATGTTGCAAGTTTTATCAGCACTCTCATTTTACGGAAATTTTATTTAATTCAAATCGACGGGACTAGTCTATTGAAGGAGTACCTGGATATAAAATCTACAGTCAGTATTGCGCGGTTTCCCGCGGAACCACATACTTAGGCACAGACATTTGAGGTGCCATTTATACGACTGGTAATCAACAAAACTTACAAATAACCCAAAGATACTTGGTATACCGGTAGGTGTGTGTATTAGTGGTGGACTGTGAACAAAATGTTTGTGTTCGCCGAAATCAATACATCGATGCATACAGGTGCTACCAGCCTAGTAATTGCTGCTCTGTCATTGGTGGGATCTCACAGCCTGTTAAGTTCATGACGACATGACACTGAATACTTTCTATGATTGCTGTAACTAAGGGTGAAATATACATATATTTAGTGTGGATGAACGTTCGGGCAAAATTCCGCCCAGCCAATGCCGTTCTGGTTTTGGCAAGACAAGCTGATTGTGACGGCCAAGTGACGGCCTGCAAAAAGCGCGAATGAAATATAATACTATAATGTGATTGTTCGAAGCATCGAACAATATTGAAAATTTGGCATTTTATGAATCTAGGTCGTAATTATTGTGATTTGTCTAATCGGCAAATTAGCCAGCGCGATGCGGTCGTTACACCGGCCGCTCCACGTCAGTCGATTCACAGCAGCGCCCGCGTGCTCTTAACTCTCATATTCACTCATTTTCTCTCATTCTCATTTAACTTAATATAATTTAGCGATTATTAATCAATATAAAATATCCCTAAAGTTCCGTGGTTTATTATCAGCAGCAGCGCGACCTAATACAGTCCATAAATTAGTGCGTAACTCGTACAGTAATAGTAACTCCTTTGTGCGGGCCTTGTTGTTCTAGAAAAGCTGCCGACCCCATTGTGCCAGCCCGAACACGTGACACTGCTTAGACTTATCGTAGCTAAATGGTCAAAGAAAAACCGAACTCCATCAACAAAGAAAGAAAATAATTAAATATATTACGGCCGATTGGCGTTGTGGGAAGTAGCCCTGCCGCATGCGCCGGAGGTGGTTCGCGCCTGGTCGGGGAATTAATTTGTGTGATGAGCATAGCTGTTTGTTCCCGGATCATGGTTGTTTATATTAATAAATTTATGTTTATTATGATCGTTACACAGGCTCTGCTTACTACGAAGCCATACAATTGGTGTGTTTGTTAAGGGATAAAACAGTATTTCTTTCTGTATAATTAATTATTATACACTACAGATAGCTAGCAAGCTGAACAAACAGCTAGCTGTTTACTTAAATGGCTAATTCAAGCATCCACCTGCAACATTTATACATGTACTATGTATATTATAGTACGTAGTAGTATTAAGTAAGTCGTTTCGTGGGTCAATTGTAATTAGGATATTTTTTGTAAAATAATAATCTTTTCGAAGCAAAGAAAACTTCAGTTCAGCTCAAAAAGTGACAAAGTGTTTAAGCACAACGTTGTAAGTTAAATTCTACACAAGTTTGCATTCAGGTAGGTGTTCACAGTACTCAAGCTTTCTTATATTGTCTTCGAGGCTGACTAAACTTGAGTGTCTACGTAAATATTTTAGATCCCTCCGAATCATGATACTGCATAGATAAAATAGAGTAGGCAGGTACCCATGTGACGCTGTGGGTATCACCAAATTTTTTTGGCTGTCTATATATTTAAAATTTTTGGCAGTGACATTATTATTTTTAAGACTTTTGAACTACCCATTAATCAGCTTTACGAGTTAAGCGATTAGGCAAAAAACCATATTATTTGATTACCCTTTATGCGGGTTAACCCCAAAGATATAAAGGTTAACCCTAATAATACAACTGATAAAGTAGAAAGAAAGAGATGGTACGAAAAGGCCACGGAATACCGGATTACTTCCTTCGTAAAGCTTGCGTCGTTGTGGGATTTAGCTGTTAAGTAAGTGTCAAAAATATATACGAGTATAGTAGATAAGCAACATATAGATAACAAGTAAACAAAACGAATTAGGTTGGCTGACCTACAACTATTATTTTTCATGTCCTTTATATGATGTGTGTTAATTTGTCGGTGATTCCAGGAAGACAATAAATATATAAAAATGAACCCTACTCGGATAGATATGATCATTTAAGGAGACAGTGTATTGTTTATACTTTATATTATGTATTCTTTATTATACTACCTATATTAATTACCCGAAAGAGCACCAACATAGAAACGCAGATGACTTTAATCATTCTTATAATGAAACCGGCTACTACTAGAAAAAAAAACAATAGGAATTTCTAAAATATTAAATACACAAACAAAAACTTTCTTTACAGGTAGGTATATTATCAATCTAACATAGATAATGTTAATAGGTAAGCCACATTACTCTAAGCTTAGTCACAGAAGAATTAATATGTATGCATGTAAATAAGTGAGTTTTTAATTAATTAAAAAATACGTACCTAAATATCGCGCGTACAACTGCAATACATAAGAGTGTTGAGACACCGCCTTGCAGCACCGGTGTAAGTTTCTTGCGCTATCAGTGGACATAATTTTGTTTTGTTTCGTAATTCTACTGTTACATTAGTAGTTTGTTCAATCGCATAATTCATCTGAAATAGTTTAAATGCTTGCACATTATCATTCATTATTAAAAGGCGAGTCAACATGAGAAATCGAACCCAGCAGCGCGTAAACATTGGATTACGAGTATTTGATTTGATGTTTTTGGGATCATGACTCGTGAGGTTTATTTTGATGAGACCAACACATTATATTGGTGATGATAAGCCAGAAGTTAGATTTGAGACATAAGCCATGCCTTTCACTTAAAAAAGTCCAAAAGTATCTACATATACATAGTACCTACTTTGAGATCGTCTAGTATTTCTACAGTTTTTTTAACAGATATATTATTATAAGCATTTTGAATATCCAGGAAACAGGCAACTGTAGGTATATTTTTGGAATAACCAATTTGGACATAAGTTACTAGTCAAAGTAGACAATCTAAACAGGACTGGTCTTTTCTAAATCCAACTGCATTTGGTGACAATATGTGCCTTTTTTCTATGTACAGTCTGTGTGAATCTGTTAAGCGACTTATGCGGCCGACTGTACCATTCTAACCTTTTGACAGCGTTAGAAGAAATCGATACCTCCTTAGTATACTGAGTCAACTAGCAACTTTAGGTATTTTCGTTTTTTTTACCAGTGTACGCGGGGCTTGAGGGGGGGACGCATGGATACAAGTTCATTGTGGCTCAGTGTACGCCGGGCGCAGGCAAGTGCGCAAGCGAATTCAGTTAAAACTTTTTTTGAATAAAATTAATAAAAAACGTGAACGTAGATTGTGTGCGTCTTATATTGTTTTAAATTTTAATGAATATTATTAACATGATGCAGTCAAACAGGAAAAGGGCACGAAAATTTTTAGATTTAGTCCATAATGATAATGTGAATAAAACTTATGATACAATATACACAAGAATCGATGATATAATGCAAAAAAGGGATGGAGATGGTAAGTTATTTTTATTTGGAGATATAAGTTTTATTTTGTGATTTATGTTTGATCATTGTTATTCACATCGCTTAGTACGTCGTATACTGATACAACTGCAGTTACACCAGTATACGGCGAACAATCTTTATAATGATGACATTTGACTCATCTGGCTGTAATAGTGTACTAATAAATTTATTGATATTTTTTTGTTTATTGTGTTATGATATAATTGTTTATCTGTTATTTATTTTACTACTTATCATGGCATGTTTTATACAAAAATATAAAATTTTACGTTTTTATTATTAATTGAAATTGTTTTTTGTTTTAGAGTTTCCATTGCCACCTGGTCAACATTTTACGGAAGAAGAGCTATCAATTCTTAATGATGTTGATTTGAATGATAGCAAGGATTTGTTGCAGAATATCCCTTCTAACGCTTCCATGTTATTCCCGGATGATATTCCTTGCTCCTCGCCTATCGATCGCCATCAGTCATAGAAAACATCCCAGGTAATTCGCCCATTCAGGATATCAGCATTGAAAATGCTTGTGATATTACTCCAGTACCATCGCCGTATAATTCTTTTGCCCCATCACCTATTAGTTTCCAGTTAATTGATAGTCCTGCGGTCGCCTCACCTGCAACTAATATTAATCATATCACATACTCACCGTCCAACAACGCCAAACATCGTAAGCGGATTTCCATTGCTAAAAAAAATAAAGTAAGGCTAAGAGAACGTTTTCATAAAAAATTGAAGGATCAGGAGAGGAAATATCATGTTAATAGAGGTTTGGAATATGTCATTAGAAGCGGAAGAGTATATGGTAAGAGAATTATGAAACCTTCTTTCGCCGCAACTTGTCGCAAAAAATGCAGTGAAACAGACGAGATTCGGAAAAGAATTTGTAATATGTTTAGGGGGTCCTAGAGACCCCTCAAGACAGTGGGATTTTTTGGCAAGATATGCTGTAATAGCTGAAAAAAAGAGATTTACTGTGGTTATAGAGAATTTAAAACGTCTTCATTCTATTTCTTATTACCTTCCAAGTAGTCAAGGCGATAATATTGAGACTACAAAAATATCAGTTTTCAAGAATATGTTCTTAAGTACCCTTTCTATTAGTTTTATTTTGTTTATACAGCTCTACAAAAGTCTGATAAAGGAAATGGATTTATTGAAACAGATCAGCGTGGTAGACATACTAATCATCCGACAACTATCAATAAAGACATCATTCTCAGTGTAATTGATCATGTTGAAGCATTATCTGCAGTAGAATCACATAACACTCGCCAAAAATCAAGTAAAAAATATCTTCATGGCTTCTTATCTTTCCCAAAAATGTTCAAGTTATATAATGAGTGGTTTGATTCCAATAAATATTCTTCAAAAGCGACTACCGTGAGATAATACCGTGATATCGTTCGAAAAATATAAATATAGATTTTCAGAAACCCAAAAAAGACGTTTGTGAACAATGCCACATTCATGAAAGTAACAACCAAGTTACACAGGCAGATAAAGAGAAGCATGAGGAGCATTTAAAGGAAAAAGACAAAGCTAGAAAAATGAAAACAAAAGATAAATAAGAAGCGTTACAAAATAATCAAATCCTGACAGCAGCTTTTGATCTTCAAAAGTGCCTAAATGTACCTCATGGGAACGTAAGTACGTTTTATTATAAACGGAATCTTTCTTTATATAATTTCACGGTATTCAATCTGGGATCTCGCCAAGGTTATTGTTTTTCATGGCACCAACAGACAGCAAAAAGAGGTGCCAATGAAATAGCTTGCTGTGTTTTCAAATTCATAGAGGATACGGTTGTTGAAGGTATCAAAGAATACCGGTTCTGGTCAAACAACTGTGGGGGGGCAAAATAGAAACAGAATTGTTTTCTTAATTTTAGTTAGTTTGAAGTATAAATCGATTTCTAATAGTGGGTCACACTCAAAATGAAGGATACAGCATGCACGCTTTAATTGAAAGAAAGACGAAAGATATAATGCTTTATACGCCAGATCAATGGTATACAGCTTTTAGATGTGCCAAATCCGATGAAAACCCGTACAAAGTTACGGAAGTGTCTCAGCATTTAATAAAAGACTTCAAATCGCAGCTAAAATTTATAAACAACTGGACAACTACTAATGATTTTTCTAAAATGCCTTGGAAAAAAGTAACATAAATACAGTAAATAGTAAATCAGAAAATCCACATAGGGTATTTTATAAAACGAGTTCCAAAGATGATGCTTATAAGTGGATAAATACTGTAAAAAAACCTAAAGCTACACGAAATCGAAGAGAGGTGAATATTGATAATATCCCTTTAGCTTATGAGACACCCATTGCTTTTGACCAAAATAAGCACAAAGACTTGATGGATCTTTCTAAGACGCTGGTGATTTCTAAGGAGTACCATCTATTTTTTAATAATTTGATCTCAAATAACTCGACTAGAGCAGATGACGACAGCGATGCAGACTGATTTTTGTTAAACCTTTAATATTTTGAATTATTTAGTAAAACCTCATAGCTATTTTGTGAGAATTGGAATTGTCATTCATTTTTATTCTTTTTTTATTAATACAATCAATGATAGAGTTACCATTTTTAGTTCTTATTATTTTTATTGACCTACTAAAGAAGTAGGTACCTGTATTAGTTTTTATTTTAGTTGATTGTTTATTGTTTTTTTCTTGAAACTTTAATGATGCCACATTGATAATTTTTATTGTTGATTTTTAAAACTTGTAGGTTTTTAGTAAGGCTCAAAAATGTTGAAAACTATGTTCCTACTTAATTATAGCGGAAAATACTTTATGGTGCTTTGAAATGCGTTTGTTTAATTTTGCTTATGATTCTTTTTCTTCCTAGCCATTAGCTAATTCTACATTTTGTAAGGCCAGCGCTGGCCTTACCAGCTATGAGTTGAATAATAATAATATAATAATAATAATATAATAATAATAAAACCCCAGACAATCACACCAACTGTATGGCCCCAAAGTAAGCAGAGCTTGTGTTATGGATGACCACACAGCGAACTGGGGGGGAACCCAGAATAAACATACATATATAAATATCAACAACCATGACCCGAGGACAAAAATTTATGTTCATCACACAAATGAATGCCCCGGCCAGGATTCGAACCTGGGACCTACAGCGTAGGAGGCAGGCAATACGATAGATTCTTACTCGCGTCATGATAGTCAAACGTTCTTGCACTTGGCTATCATCGCCACACCTCGTTTTTTATTATAATTATCATTAAACTAACTAACTAAAAACATATCAACTAATAATAGAGTTAAGTGATTCCATAATAATAATGTACAGGTATTGTAAATGAGTAATTAATAAGCCTAGGTAAATTATAATAGACCAGTATACGTTGGAGTTCCAAATGCTAACATAGCTAACTACTTTCCTTGTATAATGAGTCAAGTGACCTAATTTCAACATTTTATTATTAAGTGAGACCAAAGTCCCAAAAACAACCAAAAATAAAGCGATAATTATAAAATGACATTATTATTTCATAAAACTTTAGTGTAAACCATGGATTTTGATGTACAACGTAAATGAAGGTTACTGGTAGTTAAACCATTTTACTATTGAGTGCCGTCGGCGTATAACCAGTCATCTACAAAAAAATGGCATTTAAAAACAAAAATCAGCAAATCATTTTATACGAAAGGAAGACCTTCCAATCTTTATTAAAAAACACATTTAATTTATTTCGAAATAGTTTGATTTCACAAAATGATAGAAGGTTTTCCTTCAAACCTCCTCTCCAAACGCTCTCCTGTAAAATTACTAAAATGTTAGTTGACTCAGTATACTTAAGAGGTATCGAAATAATTTACATATTATATTAATGAAATTGGCCTAATTTTTATCTCGCTGTTTTAATTATTATTTTGATCGCTACAATTTTGATCTCTCTCCATTCAGTTGGTAGAGTACCGCTAATAAAGATTATATTCAACATTTTCATAAGATACTTTTTCGCATTGACTGGAACATGGTATATCATAAAATATGTAATACCATCTCGACCGGGCGAAGTATGCTTTTTTTTAAACAATTACATAGGTCGTGTAGTGCAAAATCAGATTCGAGAAGTGTATTTGATGAAGTGAAATTTGGTGTTTAGTGCTGTGTCGGGAGCTAAGGACTTAAGTAAAACATTTAATTTATCTGGAGAGGGGTATATAGAGCTATGTTTAAAACCTTTAATCGATCTAATTTTATTCCACATTTGGGCAGGCGATGTTTCATAATCAATAGAACTTTTGAAAGAACTTTTGAAAATTCTTTGATACCTACCTTTTGTGTTAAAATATTCATATTTTGAGGCATGGGATTTTTTCGAAAGTTACCTAAAGCTAGTCTCCGTTCTGCTACTAATTTGATAAGGATTCGTTCCAATACTCTTTAGAGATATATTTTTTACAAGGATCGGAACAAATTTTTACTTTAAGGATGTTTTTATCTGCCGCTAGTTTAACCTTGTTTATAAAGAAATTATACCTATTCTGTACGTCATCGCTATAATGACACTCGTAATTTGAAAATGAATCCGAAAGACATTCTCTATACCCATACCATACAGCTTTTTTAAAGTTCAATATTTCAGTTAAATTCTTATTATTTTCATATTTTATTGATAATTTTAAAACCAAGTGATAGCTACCAAGGTTTTCATTGAGTTCTTTCCAGTCAAACTTTACTGCTACATCATTGGAGACAAATGATATATCTGGTCAGAAAAAATATACATGTGAAGTTTCTTCCCAGTTCTTCTTCACGAAGGTTTTTAGGTTTTTTTAGAGGACCTATGCATTATGAAAAAGTTTACTAACAAAATCGCTATCAGCTAAAAACCTAACCATAAACACTTTAAATTCTTCAAAAATCACTTTGCAAACTGACATTATCTTTTCTTCCATCTTTTTATCTGTACAAATGATATTCTTTACTTTTATCAAAAATCGTACAAGCGGGAATTGATTTCTTTGTTGACTTTGTTCATTATTTATTTCTTCGTTTTCGGTCGCCGGACTGACATTTTCTAGATAAACTTTATTTTTCTTTTATAGTAAGTTTTTCATTTTTCTTATGGGGCAATGAAGAGTTACTTTTTGGACGCAATTTTGAGGGTTCTTGGTGGATAGTGGAGAGCTTCCGACGATGAAGTCAAGATGTGGAAGTGGAACTCTTTGACGCTTAATTGTGAATAATCGAGATTGCTTCCTTTAAGTTAGTTTTTATAAGTAAATTTAATTCAATATCAAATTTTGTTTTTGATAAGTATCCTTACTAGAGTCGGCCAATAGCTAAAAGTGTTGAATAAACTTATTAAAAAACGAACAAACCACAGAACTTATAAAAAAAGAATTATTATGACTTTGTTTGAATTTACTTGCATTACCACTGATGCCACATTGCGGGTTACGGTTAGCTAAAGAGTGTGGGACTCTTTAGCTAACCGTAACCCGCACTACACATCACTCATACAATTACACACACCTTTCCGAACAAGAAATAATGAACACTATTAGAGAGGTCCAGCGTTGCTAAACTACTAAGCGAACCATACTCATAACTCAACCTACCAATTATTACACACATCCTCGGCCGTATCGCTTACTAAAATGTCCTTTGCGGTGTCAATAATAATGCTTGCTTTGTTTTATAGTCCACCAAGCAATATAAATGTATGATTCTGTAGCTAACCTAACTTACCTGCGCATCAGAGAATCTATACATCTACTGTTTGAACTAAGCCCTAAACGTCCAGACCTACTTTATAGAATATATGTAGATACGCTGTGTACACCGAAGACGTAACCATACCTTCACCCACCACGTTACCAAGGACCTTACGTAGGTGCTACTCCCCGTATTGAGTTAGACTCGGCCTGGGTAGCAAGACGGCTGTCTGTCTAAGTCAAGTGACTCTGATGAGGTTATGGAGTATAACTCCACTGGGGTTGGTGGATAGACACGTCCAGTCCGTATGTTTGGCGTTGAAGTCTCCAAACATAATGATGGATTGCCCAAGGCCGAGAATGGCCTGAAAGTCACTTTGGATAAGACTGGTGCCACTAGGTATGTAGACTGAAGCTATGATGATAGTCTGATGACCTGTCATAGCCAGCCTGCACGCAGTTGATAAGTCTAAGCGTGAGGATAGGAGAGCAGTGGAATCTTCTCTAATAGTAGAAGGCGGGGCTGCCGCCTTGGATGTAAGCAGACCTGTCATTGCGTATAAGAGAGCATTTTGCAACGACGAGTCCCCTGGTGTAGGTTGGTTCCAGCCATGCTTCTTGGAGAAGCAGTTAGTCTGACTCATTGTTTATAGGAACAATTTGAGCTTAGGAAAGTTGGTACGAAGGCTGCGGGTGTTAAATGAGATCAGGGATAGAACCCTGAGTTTAATACGACCAGTAATATCACAAGGGCGTGGGTAAAATATAAAATATATACTGATGCCTAGCAACTACCAAACCTAGTCACCTAACGAAGAGAGACGAAGAGAGGGCGGAACGACCACGGTACGTCAGATCAGGATCGAGCGCAGAACGGGTCTGGATTGGGTCCCCGCCGGAAAAATTACGTTATCTCGCGCGCTAGTACCTAATAATCACGCTATCAATCAAACTATTTATTTTGTGATTTAGATAGTTGTGCATAAGATTTATTGTATAAATAGGCTACAATATGTTTATACGATATTGTTTTCCATTCCTCAACCTTCTGAAGAGTCTATTACTGGAGTAAACTAAGCTATTTCCAAACTTCGAAACAAACGTGATCAAATCGAATATATAGCCATACACTTGGCACATGCTACCGGCTCAAGTATCATTTATTTCTATATGTTAATACTAAATATTTTTTGATAAAACCAACTATTGTACAAAAACATAACACTAATTTAAATAATAACTGGAATGTAAATACGAAACTCGTGGAACTCAATAATAATTAGGAAGGTAAAGGTATTATGTCTACTATAAAAATTTTGAACATTTAAATATTTTAAACATAATAAGTTATTTTACTATTGTAAAACAAAACACAAAGTAAATATAAATAATATTTTTTAAACACGAATAATTACACAATCATCACTCAATGAATCATATACAGGGTGGAATTTTTTAATGCCACCTGGAGGGAAAGTAGTCTAAATAATTGAGGTACCAAATTTTACTCCAAAGAAAAATTCTTTTATTTTTGAAAAGAAATAAAACCGCATTCAAAGATTTTCGAAAATTCGTTTGCTTCACCCGGGCATCGAACATACTAACATCTCTAAAAATTACACAAAAATTACAGTTAGGATCAATCACAAGAATGAAATCTCTCTTGGTCAGTTTAATGAGAGGAAAACCATGAAATCTATACTTATAAATTTAATGGATCAAGCTAAAGCACATTTACTCAAAGATCCATCTGTTTCTGGTTACTTATGTTAGTCATTAATAATTTACCATTGACGTCATTAATTATTCATTCAAAGTTTTACCTACTAGCTAGGTACTTTATGGGCATTCCTTTGAATCCCAGCTCCTCCACTATGTAGTCAAATACATCCTAAACGGTATTGGACCAATCTCTAAGTATGTAAGTATTGGCCATCTGGTTATAGCCTGTACCTACTCTTACTGGTTTAAGATGTAGAAACCTGAGCTGAGCAGAGGTTATCTGGTTATAACCTGTACCTAATCTTCCTGGTTGAAGATATAGGTACCTGAGTAAATCTCACTGTGGTCTTAGCTGATCACTGCTCGCAAGCAGTCCGGCACACCGGTTACACACACATAATACACACAATATTATAAAATGAGAAAGCTGAGAGTGAAATATAAAATCACTTACTAACTGGCAGCTCTGTACCTTTCGACGGGGATCAAGTCCCGATCGCGGCACGCTTGCCTCCCCTCTAATCCGTTCTGACTATGAATAATTTGTACCTACCCACATAAATTTTTGCGACTTAGAGACATAAATGAACATTTGTACCTACCCACATTCGCATTCGCGACACTCCCCACGGCAAGGGATTTAAAAAACATTTTGTTTTTAAACATTATTTAATTTGACTCATAAAGCTACAACAACTGATTAAATTTCGAACAATCTGATCACTAACTGAGATGTCCTTTCTTTAACTTTCTGCCGTGCTCTGATAACTGATGATGCTCAACTTGGACGTGTTGCTTTACCCACTAGTGTTGGTGCTGGGGTTTCGTGATCTGGTTCCTTGAGACTGGATTCTGTAGAATTTTCATCGCGCTCTACTGTTCGAAACGATTCGGGTACGATGATTTTTGAATTAACAGTTTGTTCTAATTGTTTAGTTGGTGTGGGTACCGTACTATCGTGTATCTCTAATGGACAAGTAAGCATCTCTCCGGTTGGTAACTCTAATTTAGCAACCCTGACTTGTCCATCTGATCCCGTTACTAACTCTACTATTTTTCCTACTTTCCAGTGTGCCCTATTACCATCTGATCTCAGCTACACTGTTTCCAGCAGCTTTGGAGCCCTATTGACTATAACTCTGGGTTGATGATGTTTATCACTCCTCTCGCAGAGGCTGGTTAGATACTGGTTACGAAACATCTTGGAAAACTCTTGTAGATGCTTCCAACCGTCGATTAAATTTAATTTAGTTACAGTTGCTGGTTGAAGATGTTCTCGATCTGATATTTCTGTCGTAACCGACGCGTTAAAAGTCTACAGCGCTGAGTACATGTTTAAACTCAGCGCCTACAGTGGTGAGAGGTCTGGTATTAATAACGCTTTCAATCCCTTTGAATAAGTTCAATGAAGATGAAGAAGAATGAAGAGCAGCGATGAATGTCAAGGAATTCGTCAATTCTGTACTTAGATATGTGGTAAACGTGATTTTGGACAAATTCATGGAAGAATTTGTTTCAGAAATTAAAATCTTTACAAAATAAAATTTTTTTTTTCTAAATTTTTGCCTGCAGTATTCTACAAGCATACCTATTTTATATATTATTCAACAAATTTTAAAGTTGAAACTAAACTGCGAAATAAATACGAGCTCTTGCCGCCACTCGCTTTGTCAACTTATGCACTGAACTAAAAAATCACGTCCAAACGTGTTAAGTGAGAAGCCAGCTACTTTTACGAAAAATAGAACGAATCCTTATCTACTTAATCACTTGCGTACCAAATTTTAGGTTACCACTTGTCACTTAACTGACTGTTTTCGATAATGGACTCTCTCAAAGCCCGGATTTCTTGAGCACTCGCTCGCACATTGCACATGTATCTCTCTACAACGGTGCTGCATCAGCGTACCTGGGGTTAGCAGGTCATTAATGTGCAGCAAGAATAACGTTGCAGAGAGAACAGATCCCTGAGGTACCCCGGCATTAATTGCCATTAGGTCAGCAGGGCAGCCGTCTAAGACTACTCGAATTGACCGTTCCCTCAAAAAATCAGATATCCAGTCGCAGAGCCCTTTAGGTATTCCGTATGCTGGAAGCTTACTCAAGAGACCAGAGACCATCATGCCAGACCCTATCAAAAGCCTTGGAAATGTCCAAGAATACAGCTATTGCTTCACCATGACCCTCCGAGGCTTCGTTTCATAAGTGAATCGCATACACAAGAAGATCTCCAGTCGAGCGTCCACTGCGAAAACCATATTGGTTATCCCTAAGGAGCTCGTTGGATTCAAGGCATGCCAGGAGACGATTGTTCAAAACACGCTCCATAACTTTGCGAAGTATGGAGGTGATTGCAATAGGTCAATAGTTGATAGGATCCGCACGGCTTTCCTTCTTTGGTACTGGTTGCACGTTAGCCAGCTTCCAGGATTTAGGGACCTTTCCAGATTTCAAAGAGAGTCGATACAGGCGCGTTAGAATGGGAGACAACTCGGCTGCGCAGTGTTTTAAGACAACTGCAGGTATACCATCGGGGCCGCAGGCCTTATTCGCGTCTAAATTTTGCAAGCATTTAAGAACCTCCTTTTGGCGAATATGAACGGTACCCATTTTGGGTCCGAACTGAGGTAACTGGGGTGGAACTTTACCTTGACTATTTAGACGTGAACACTTTGCAAAAAGATTAGCAAAAAGGTCTGCTTTCTCTTTTGCGGTGTGGGCCAGTGAACTATCAGGCTTCCTCAAAGGGGCAGCGATGGGCGACAGTAGTTCGACTCAACCGACTTGGCCAGAGCTTAAGCTTTTCAGCTGTGAGGCAAGCAGCATTAAACCATGCGCGACCTTTGGTTTCAAGGGATAGGTTCACGTAAGGGATGAAATACTCCATTGCTTGGCCCATCACACTTGATACAGCATCAGCGCAGCACGATGGATCGGTTGATGTAAAACAAGTCTGCCGCCAAGGATAAGAAACAAAAAAATGCCGCATCTCTTCCCAATCTGCTGACTTGTATCGCCATACTCGCCTAGCACCTTTTGGGCGGGTGCCAGGTGGCGAGTACTGCGACACATATTTCACCATGCAGTGGTCGGATATCCCTAATGGTGCAGTTACGGACACTGAGCACCTGTCAGTATCAGTTGTCAGCAGAAGGGTTAAGCAAATACAGTGTGGCCAGCAACGTCGGGGATGCGCGTG
The DNA here is from genome assembly GCA_923062675.1 of Marasmarcha lunaedactyla. Lineage (NCBI taxonomy): Eukaryota > Metazoa > Arthropoda > Insecta > Lepidoptera > Pterophoridae > Marasmarcha > Marasmarcha lunaedactyla. The sequence continues at coordinate 9,527,580 of OV281344.1, forward strand.
AGCTCGTGCACAAGCTGTGAGAGGCCTTAAGTCACGGAAAACCTAAAAGCCTCTCTTCCAGCGTGGTCAGTGTCCTGATACCGGTATAGCCATTGCCCGTGATGAGCGTTAAAATCCGCCAGGAACACCAACTGCGCTGAGGGAAAACGTTGCCGAACCTTATCTGCTGCATCGCTGAGATACTCCATGAGCCTTATTGTCTCCCGATCTCCGCTATGTGACGGTATATACTGGCATAGACCAATTGGTCAAGGCCGGTATCAATGTGAACCCACATGACGGAAAAGTCCAGATCTTCCAAGTAACGTAGACACTGACAACAGATCTCGTCACCGGCATACATGCACACCCCGGCTTTCGGGCGGAATTTGGACTTCAGTATGTACCCTGGGTAACAAAGGTATGCCGAGTCTGACGGATCTGCGTCTCCGTTAGGAAGAGTAGGTGAGGCCTCTTTGTCTCAAGGTGGTGGTGGACATCGTTGAGATTTGAGTGCATTCCTGATGTTGCAGCAGTGCACGTAAAGAGAGAGGAAGTGCAACCGCTGTAAAACCTTTCTCTTCTTTTGACGACTTTTCATATTGTGTGAGTGAATAGGGAGGAGGACAGCAGTTGAGTGAAGCGCTGCAAATGGAACCAAGCAACTCGCAATAAACAGCGAACCGATGGGGAACTCGCTTGGAGACTGCGGGGACGCCCAAACCCCCCCGGGGATTGTCATCGGGTTCTCTCAAACCAGTCGCCAGCTGGCACGATGAAGCCTCTCGGGATTTTTCGCGAGGTGGCGGGGCAGCCTTTCGCATGTGGCTAGCATACTACTTGGGCCCCCTACTACCTGCGGTCGGTCAGCGGTGCACCGTTTCGGATCCGGCTACCCTCCAAAACCAGTTACCCGGCGAGCCAATAAATTACGAGCTGAAGACAGTTCTCTGATGCAGCACGATTACTCAGACCTACCCTCCTCGATGGCTACACTAAATATCACTTGGCAGCATGGCTTTGTTTAGCGGGTGACAAGCCACGGCCGAAGCCTACCAGCAGAAGATGCTGCTCGTTAAGCACCACCCGGGGACCACGTACAAGGCATCGAGGGCTAAACCTTGCGGACGCGAGCAGTTCCAATGTCATTGTTCCTCTATGTTACACCGTGTATACTAGTAAATCATAATATATAATATTATTTATATATTTTCTTAAATTTTCACGACACATACTTTAAATAAAACACTTTTTACCGGATATTATCGCGTATATTTTAGATAATTTTAAAATTATTTCGACGTTTCGGCATCTTTGCAGTTGCCGTGGTCAAAAATGCCGAAACGTCGAAATAATTTTAAAATTATCTAAAATATACGCGATAATATCCGGTAAAAAGTGTTTTATTTAATTTATAATATTATTTTCAAACAAAAGTCAACTAAAATTGTATTGCGCAAAAATTCACTGCTTCTTTCAAAATTCACAGTTCTCATTGTCTTTCGTAGTTATTTAAACAACAATGAGTTTTCGTGCAAACTTAGGTTTATTAGGTATAAAGCTGATTCAGCCGTGTTTAAGGGTTTTAAACCGATTAAAACCTGTATTAAGGCCTGACATATTATACCTACCTACCCGATATATAAGTAATGTAATTTGTGGGAGAAGGAAAGAATAATACGGTTCACTTGTTTTAAGAAAGAGATACCAATGTACTTCGTGACGTTACGTCCCACTAATTGGTCACGAGCGTATGTGACGTAGTACGTAAATTATCGAAACTCTATAGCGTTGTCTCTTTTACTCCCACATACAAAATCATATTACATTTCGCTCTTCGAGTTTGTTGAAACAAATAGCCATGTCAATTTTAAAACGTCATTTTAAATAGCAAAATGAAATAATAAATAGGATAGTTATAAGAAAATAGTACTTACGCATGAAAAGAAACGTTTATTCTATCTTGAATAGTAACAGTGTAATTAGTACACTGTTAGAACCACTAAAAACCACCTGTTGGCTGTAGTAAGCGTATACTGTTAGCCTTCATCGGAAGCGACACCCGTCGGGAAGTTGGGCGCGCTGGCGGAGACCCGCTAGCGGGTCTTCCGCCTGTAGTGAAAGTTGCACTGAAGGTGCTCAAAGGGACATGAGTTGGTGGCCGTTCGGGGCAGCCTCCGGTGAAGCCGGGGCTGCGCGAAGGTCGGCCGAAGCATGATTTAGGGATCAATTCATTTAAATGAACCTATAATGAATTGAGAAGGGAACTATGTTCCGCCAGAGCTAGCAAACGCTCTGTCGGAGTACGTGAAGCCCTAAGTTTTTGGGCTAAGACTGCAATCTCCCTAACCTCGACACTTTTGATAGCGTCGCAGACGATACGCATATCGTCTGCTACGGAGGGTTGAGGAGTGATATTGGATGGGCGAGGAGCCAGGATAGGATTCGCTAGTGCAGCGGGGCGGTGCCTCCAGTTCTCTGGAGCAGGCTTGGGCTGGGTAGGCTTTGCAGCCGGAGGAACCCGGCTACGCAGCGGCGGAAAGTTTTCCTGAGAAAGGGGCTGGGCCTGTTTGGGTGCCGCCCTCTTAGAATTAGTACGCATACAACGGGGTGCACGGGGGCAGCCCCTGTAGTTTGCGGTGTGGCCGGACTGGCCACAAAGCACGCAATCGGGAGGAGAGGGAGTTTCAGGAGTGCGATTGCACTCCTTTGTGAAATGAGGGACCAGGCATTTGACGCACCTGGGCGGAGCGGCGCAGTTGGCCGCCGCGTGCCCGTACAACTGGCAACGGTGGCACTGGCCGGGATGACCGCGGCGATGAGGCGCCTCGATCGAGATCCCTGAGAGGCCGCATATGGTGCTAACCCCTTTGAGAATCTCCCTGGACTTGGGGACGTTGGTGAGAACCACCAAGGCGAGAGGGTGACGCCTCCCGTACTTGCTGTGCATTTTATGCACCGCAAGTGCCGGGAAGCCTTGGGACTGCAGGTCCTCCAGGATAGCCTCGTTCGATAATTCGAACGGGACTCCCCTGAGTACCACTCTGAACTTACGCTCTTCTGGGAGAGCGTAAGTGTGGTAAGCATATTGCTTACCGGAGAGGAGCTTAGTCAAAGCTCGGAAATCGTCTATCGACGAGACAGTGATTTTAATAGATTCACCCGAGTTGGTCGCTCGGGTGTAGTGGATCTTGTGCTCTTTGCACAAAGTCGAGACCTCGGACCATTTACCCTTTTCCCGAAGGAACACGGGTGGTGGGACCTTGGCCTTGGCAGAAGAGGCCGGGGCGGGTGTTGTATGCACCGGGGTAGCTGGCGTTGAAGACACCGGGACGGGCGTTGAGGACGCCGGGGCTTGTTTTGAGCGCTTCTTAACTAGGGTGAAGGAGGGTGGCTCAGGGCCAGATGGGGCGGCGTCCGAGGATGACTCGGTCGCGGGTGCGCGCTTGCGACGCGGAGGGGCGTCTACCTCACACTCCATGTCACTGGAGGAAGGGGACGCGGGAGGGCCTAAGACCAGAGTGGTCTGAGTAGCCTGAGGGACGGAGGTGGCCTGAGGGGCCATTGTGGGCATTACAGCCATGAAATGAGGGATAAGAGATTCTAGGAATCGATGCTTGTCGGCATTTATGTTCATACCTGCGTCACAGGTACTCTTAAGTACCTTACACCAAATTTCGTGATGGCTTAGGGAAGCCATCGCGGAGGGGTTGGGGAGGGACAACAATATATAAATATATATACTATGAACCTAATCAACGATGACTAACTTCCTAAAACCACCCTACTCGCAGTAGGGCGGTTGGAAACGACGCGGATAACTTACTCGAACACGAAGACTCGAAGTTCTGGAACGCAGATCTTGCCGGAGCGGCAACGGCGACGCAGTCGGCGACGTCGGGCAGCAGCGGCGAACGAAGATAGTCGTGAAAACGACTTTTCTATGAAATTTAGGAAATACGGTACGAAGCCTGGGTCGTGAAAACGACCCCTGAAATTTGGGGTGCTCAACTAGTGCGGGGACTAGAGAGCGGAAAAAGCGTCTGCGATCGACGTGCGAACGAATCCGCACGCAAACCGAGACTGTACACTGTCTAAACACACAAGAAGGCATTGTACGGTATTAATAACACAGAATAGGGAATAAGTTTGCCTTGGATTTGCGTTGGCATTTTTGATAGCGGATAACCTGTTTATATGTAATATGTCATTGTAGTAAGGTAAATTTTTTGGTTCCTGCGTTTGACAGATCTAATTCTATCGAATTTTACTGATTGTAATTTAATATTTCTTAATATTTTATTTGCTGTTGCTAAATTCTTAAATTTAAGTATTGTAAGTATTGTTATTGTAAATAAAATTAAGAGTGATCTTCTTATTCAAATATTAATAAATGATCTCGTTTCTTCCGAAGTTTTTGTGCCAAACGTCCTATACTCCATGACGGCTGCTGCGCAATTCTTGGGCTCAAAATCAAATAGTGAATTCATCTCAAAGAAGATTACCTATTACATGAACGCGATAGCAACATAGGTTAGATTTTCTGTAAGCGATTTTTTCGTCGTAGGAATGCCGCTCCTTGGACCTGATTTATGATGTTGATCAACAACACCACGCTTTTCTTGTTGTCAAACATATAGCTTTGATTCATAGAAAACAAAAGTCTCTACCTGCCCGTTTTACGAGAAACCCAATGTTCTATAACCTAATAGTACATATACCTAGACTCGAGTTACAAATACCTGGAGTTAGGTTGCGTATCTATCGCAGGTGAATTGTTGCATGGTACAAATAGCTAGCCATTTCGTTTTATTTATAGTCTTCAATTTGTACAAATCTATCCAACCAAACGGCTAGCTGTTTAGTTGAATGTCTAATTCAACCACCCATCAAAGCCGTTGGGAAATTCACCAATCTGCGGGGAAAAAATCGACCACTAAGATAAAAAATAAATGAAGAACTCCTTTATTGGTCTGCCGAGCTTCCTCGCGCAGCCTTTTACCCCGAGACAAAAGAAAGGACTGATTGTATTGGTGGTGGTATTGTATATTGCAAGATTTATATATTTATAGATGTATATTGCAGAGCAAATGGGCCTTGGGGACAAAGAAAACAAACAATTAATTTCAATATTTTAATGAGTTTTTTAACTAAAATAAATACACTTAAATACTCTGCAAAATATATGCTCTGATAAGGCGAGTTATATGTAAACAAATATTTATGTACAGTTAATAATTATTACAAATCTTTAACAACTTCTAGCAATCAATCACTGAGTGTTATTAATGTTTTGTAACTAAATAAATTTTTGGTTTATTAAAAATCATTAAATAAGCTTTACAACAAATTTCCTGACTAGCAATTAAAAATTTTTCATTGCTCAATACATTCAGTGCGTTTCGAATTTTACATGTTAAACAGAGATAGATATTCTTTACTTATTTAAGTAGATATGTTTCATAGCCATATAACATAGTTAATTATTTTGTTTCTAATATTAAATATTTTTTCACACTGTATGCTAAGTTCCAAAACTTTGTTGACTTAGAAAAGTTACAATCAGTAATGAATTTTATTAATTTATTCATGTTAAAAATCATTCAATGATAATAATTTCTCCGATATTGTAGTGACATCATTTTGGTATATCCAATATGCGTATTAGTTAAAAGAGACCAAAAAAACATAGATTTATATGTCGCCCAAAATTTACGATTGTGATACATATTTTTTGCTAAATACAACTAAGTTACAAAATTGTGACAATCATGGTGGTTAGTTAACAATGCAATTGGAATGATATTTTAATTGGTAATACAAAAATCTAATTAAAAACAAAATTATCTTTTATGTGAGGTAAGCTTAGGCTGAACACATAGGCCTTTTACAAATTACATCACAAAATTTTAATTTACAATAAATATAAAAAGCTACCTAAGTATTGGTTAAGAAATTCTATGAAAGTACTAACGTAACTATATATTACTAATTTTGATTATAAAATTTTAGTTACAAAAGTTGAGTATGATTATGATAATATCAATAGTTTATCGAATGATTTTAAAATGTACTTATCATTTAATGAAATGTTCGAGGCACACTAATTTTGTTTCAACGCGATATTATTAAATCGCTTACACATTTATTTGCATAATTCTATATACATAAAGTGATATAATCATTCCAATATTTGTAGGAAACATAGAAAACATTTGAATCTGGTATCCTACGGGGATTGCTTTATTTCAGCTGATACAAAACCCTTTTCAAATCGCATTTTTAAATAATATCATTATCTCTATTCCAGACGTTGAACAATATACTTCCAAGTAAAGAAAACCACCTTTATAGGGTTTTCAGTATTTTTGTTTTACACATTCTAGTCTTTTTGAATTAACAACCAATGTAATGAAACATTTTTTAACTTAACATTGTTGAACTAGTTTTATAGCCGGTAAACGAGCACGCGGTCCATGGACATCATTAGTCATACCTATGAATGTGTATCGAAAAATTATGCGTTGACGATCGCACGATTTAGTTGATATTCTCTTTGCGGGACAATTGCACTGGCTGATCCTTCCCTTCTACCGCAACGCAACCACGTAAATGATATTTTTATGGCGATCAAAATAGGAAGGACTATAGTACCGTCTGAAACAAGATCTTAACATAGGAACTCAACTACCCTACATGGAATATTCTTCATTTCAATTAATATTCCGATTAGTCAGTCCTACTACTTTAAACTAAATCATATAAAATTATCAACTAAACATATAGCAGGCTCGTTTGTTATCAAACAATCCAACACATCATCCTTTACTTTACAGATTTATTTATTGAAACAGCTAAAGATTGTTTGTGCTTGCTTAACAATATGTAACTGTGATAAAAATTTCATTTGGTTTAAAGACAGTTTATCACAGTAACAAAAAATTATTTATTTATATCTTCAACTCACATAATACATTTCCAAGCTTTTATATCAAATAATTTAACTTTACTAATTAAAATGGTTGTGTACCAGCTGTTAATAGCACAATTTGTTTTATATGTTAAATCTATTCACTGGGCAAGCAAAGTTCATGGCATATTTTGTAAGCAGTCTCTGATTTGAGTCCAAGCTTGCAGGTTCTGAAAAAAAGTCAAATGTAATTTAATGAAAAATAGATCTAATTGTGTTCTTTTCTAATCACTATTATATGTCAAATAAATTATTCAACAATAAAAGCAGATGTGTTTATGACATAAATCATACCAGGGACTGTTTCAACTCCCCATAAATTTAGTTAATTTATGGTAATTATTTTGTAAAATAATAAGTTCATATTTACCTTCTTGGCTGCCTTGACTTGTAGCTGAATGAAGGAAGTAAGTGATTCTTGAAGATCTTTGTCTTTTTGCTTTTGGAAATGTTCAATTTCAATCATGGCCTTTTTTGTGAATTCTCTGAAAAAATATCACGCATACAATTAAAACATTCCATTTAGCGCAGTTGAGTAAATGGCTATTTTCTTATAAAAAATAGTCACACAAATACTTATTAAGGCAACTTTGATAACAGGTCAGAAAGGAGATGTTATAGTTACATAATATTACAAGATTTACTTAGTTTGGCAAAACAGTTGCTGCGTATTATTATTATTATCCTTTTATATTTTGTTTATTTAGAATTTAAAACATAAACACTTACTCCAAATCAGTCTTAGCTTTTACAATGGCTTCCTTATCAGCAGCTATTCTTGCATCCAATGCTCTCGTGGTCTGATCTCTGACTATGTCCGGATCCGTAGTGCCAAATATCCGGGACATAATTCCGGATTTACCGGCCGCCGCGCGATTGCGTTCTGCTATACTGAAATGATTTTTGTTATATTGTTTAAGAACTTGAGTTTTGGTGGGTTCGGAGGGCACGTTACGCCGTCGGTCCCGGTTGTTATCGCAAGGTAACAGTAGTGAAGCCATGTCAGAGGACTGTGGGGTTCTAAGTGGGTAATAGAAGAAGTTAGTATGATCAAGTTTTACATGGCATGAATAATTAGCCAAAGAGTCCAATTCAGTCCTCACAGATTTCAAGGACGAAGGTTACATATATTTGAAGATGGTAATTTGCTTTATAATTATTTCTAATATGTATTCATTATTTTGGTACGAAAACATAAAGAGTAACTTAAACATTCCGTATTAATCTATACACACCGATTATTCAAAGTGTCTTGAGCATTCTCCAGAGCCCGCTGTAACGTTTCATGATTTGTACACAAATGTTGCAAAGCATTTGCGTAAAACAGGTACTCTTTTAGTTGATCAGCAAGTTGTTCTTCATCTTCCGCTACAGTATCCACACTGTCTGCTATAGAATCTGTAATATAAAATAGTTTTAATGATACATCCTTTATTTCTGAGACTACATTTTTAACCCTGGACCCAAAAGGAGTATTGCAACATTAGACAAGAGTATCATAGATTTTATATTAATAAAACATTTGTTCATTTAGTATAAACATATAATAGGAACTGGAACCAGGCTAGATTTTTATCCGATATCTTGGTGAAAATTTTAACTAACACAATTTTGCCGCCGAAGCAACACCCTCACGGGAGGGAGGTGGAAGATGCGTCATGCATACTGCCGCAGGAAAAAACCGCCCTCTGCGGGGGCGATGTGGGACTCACCAGACTGGCACCTACCCACTAAAAACTACCTTGCCGGCTGTAGCATGGCAATGCTGTGCAGCCTTCATCTGAGCGACATCCGGGTTAGGAGTTGGGTGCGCAAGCAGGGACCCGCTAGAAGGTCACCAGCTGAGAAAAATAATCATTTAAGGTGCTAGTGACAGTTTGATGATGATTATTCGGCCTGGGTAGCTTTAAGCAGGTCCAGATTAGCCTAAAGATGATCGGGGGGATCCGAGTGCATTTCTCGGTCTACGGACTTTGTACTTCGACGGCATGGGCGGAGCAGTATGAGCTACTGACTCGCGTATGAGGGGGTTAGGATGCTCTTCAGATCGCTTAAAAAAAGGCGGTGGGGAGCGTCGTTGTACTGTAGGTAGGTCGAGATCCCTGTGCAGGTCTGCGTAACGCAAGTACCACGGAGCAACCGTGGCCCTGCGGCAGAAGAGATTCTGGACTACCTGCAGCTTATACAAATAGAAGGGTTTGGCATGGGCAAAGATTGGGGCGGCATACGTCATGACTGGTCTGACGAAAACCGTTCGCTTGTTCCTAAAAGACATTTTGCTGTGCCTGCCTAACATACTGTTTAGGCGGACCATGTAAGAGTGTGAGGTCGGAATGAAAGCGTAAAGGTACTTGGTGGTTTGTGCCCACGGGATGGGCGTACCTAGCGTTCGGATATACTCAGTCCCAAGTCTACATCTCTTTACACAAAATTACTCTGTAGCACACAACGGCTCACTTTACGGCATTGCTCACGGACCGTGCCTACAAACCCCAGCGGCTCTCTCAGCGGTATTACTCCCGGACCGTGCATAGAACGTTCAAAATTATATAAATAGGCCGAAATTCTAATAAGATATAACATTCGTTATCGAACCGTCTTTGCTTTCCCCTCCAACCACCTCCAAGCTCCTAAAGTGGTGACCCCGACAAAAGAAGACGCAACAAATAAAACAATTCGGAATGGCCAACCACACACGGAAACCTGAAATTGCAGACCAAGTAAACAAGATCAGGAAACTACACTTAGAAGTGGCTGAACTATGTAACGCAAGATCGACGCAACCACACGCCAACACGCCAGTTCAGACAACGTACGTGTTCTTGTTCTGCCTCGGCCACACCACCCGGCTACTGCTACTACTACAAGAGGTTCGGCAAGCACGCCCGACGCTGTACTACGCCATGTTCCTATAAGAACAACGAAGAAACGTCAGAAAACTAACACCTACGCTGGCTGCGGCGGGACCCGACGTATTAGAAACTACACACCGCCTGTTCGTCACGGATAAGAAAACGCGATTGTCTTTCTTGGTCGATACCGAAGCAAACATCTCTGTTATACCAAGGAAGAAAGTAACACAAGCGCAACAACAGCCGTTCGTCCTGTACACCGCGAACAACACCATTATACCCACCTACGGCGAGAAAACTATGGAGCTTGACCTCAACCTTCGAAGGCCCTTCCGATGGAAGTTTATCATCGACGACGTCAGCGAACCTATCATCGGTGCAGACTTCCTTAAGCAACACAAGCTCCTCTTCGACGTTGCCGGCCGCTGCCTCATCGACAAAATCACCAACCTGTCTGTCAAGGCGCCACTGTGCACGTCCAGCACACCCACTATTCGCACAATAAACTTGAAAATCCTCAACCAGTTTCCAGATGTCACAAGACCCTACGCCTTCTCCACAACACCAAAACATCATGTCGAACACCACATTGAAACCACCGGCCCTCCAGTCTACGCCAAAGCGAGACCCATGCCGCCCCATCGCTACTCAACTATGAAGAAGGAGTTCGAGACCATGATGTCACAAGGGATCTGCCGGCCAAGCAAAAGCCCGTGGGAAAGCCTACCCATTACTTAGACTTCGCGTACCCGTTCATTGATGACGTCATCATCGCTTCCACAACCGAGCAACTACACGAGGAAGACCTGCGCACCGTGTTACGCCGACTCAATGATTATGGCGTCACGATCAACCCATCTTTCTTTAATTATCAATTTACTCTTTTGTACAGTTGTATTCCTATAAATTTATTTTTAAATACAATATAAATGAAGGTGTTTTGTGTATAATTTTTTTTCTACAAAAATCATGGAGTTATATTTGTTAAGTCTGTGTTCGGCAAGAAAGAAGTCACTGTCAGTGGCTACAACGGAATGGAATGAGACCACCTGCACATAAGATTCAGGCAATATATAATAGGCAGACTTCTCGAGACCAACCACAATTGAAGCCCTACGAAGATTCCTAGGAATGCTAAACATCGACCGAGACAGTATACCTCAGGTTGCCAAGCTACAATCGCCATTGAACGCTTATCTGCACAACTGCAAACGTCATTACAAGACAAAGACCCAGTGGAACGAAGAGTCATCTCAATCCATCGAAAACTGCAAGGCAGCTATAGAAAACGCAGTTCTTCTCGCTCACCCGTACCACTCCGTCCCACTCGCTCTTATGTGCGACGCTTCGAACGACTACGCCGACGCCGCACTACAACAGCGACTAAACAACACCTGGCAACCACTCGGCTACTATTCGTAGAAGTTCAACGCAGCACAGCAACGCTACAGTACCTACGACCACATTCACCATAGACATTCGTCACATCAGCGGCAGTGAATATAGTTGCCGCCCTTTCCCGCGTCGAAACCATCACTACACTTACGCCAATCTGTGCATTCGGATATACTCAGTCACAAGTCCACATCTCTTTACACAAAATTACTCTGCAGCACACAATGGCTATCTTTACGGTATTGCTCACCGACCGTACCTACAAACCGCAGCGGCTCTCACCACGGTATTGCTCACCGACCGTGCCTACAAACCGTAGCGGCTCTCTCCACGTTATTGCTCCCGGACCGTGCCTAGAACGTTCAAAATTATATAAAAAGGCCGAAATTCTAATAAGATAAAGTGACCCCGTCACAGTCTCTAATGATGAAATCTCGCTTCTCATTGAAGTCAAAAGTCCAAAAAGGCTCCGGATGCGAATGGAATTTCCAACCACGCACGTAAGCACCTGCCTCAACAGCTTACCTTGTTAGGTGTTTTATTCAATGCCTGCTTTCACAGTCTCGGTTTGCGTGCGGATTCGTTCGCACGTCGATCGCAGACGCTTTTTCCGCTCTCTAGTCCCCGCACTAGTTGAGCACCCCAAATTTCACGGGTCGTTTTCACGACTCAGGTTTTCGTACCGTATTTCCTAAAGTTCATAGAACCGTCGTTTTCACGACGAATCTTCGTTCGCCGCCTGCAGCCCGACGTCGCCGACCTGCGTCGCCGTCGCCGCTCCGGCAAGCTCTGCGTTCCAGGACTTCGAGTCTTCGTGTTCGAGTAAGTTATCCGCGTCGTCTCCAACCGCCCTACCGCGTGTAGGGTGGTTTTAGGAAGTTAGTCATCGTTGATTAGGTTCATAGTATATATATTTATATATTGTTGTCCCTCCCCAACCCCTCCGCAATGGCTTCCCTAAGCTATGACGAGCTTAGGAACAAGTGAAAGTACCGGTGCTGAAGGCATGTATATAAATGCTGATAAGTATCGTTTCCTAGATTCTCTTATCCCGCATTTCATGGCGTTAATTCCATTAATGGCCCCTCAGGCCACCCCAGTTCCCCAGACCCCTCTGGTCTTAGGCCCTCCCGCGTCCGCTTCCTTCAGTGACATGGAGTGCGAAGTAGACGCCCCTCCGAGCCGCAAGCGCGCATCCGCGACCGAGTCATCCTCGGACGCCACCCCAACTGGCCCTGAGCCTCCCTCTTTCACGCTTATTAAGAAGCGCTCGAAACACGCCCCGGCGCCCTCGACGCCCGTCCCGGTGTGTCTAACAACCCTGAGGCGTCTTCAACGCCAGCTGCCAGGTGCCTCCAACACCCGCTCCGGCCCCAACTTCTGTCAAGGCCAAGGTCCCACCAATCGTTTTCCTTCGGGAAAAGGCTAAATGGACTGAGATTTCGACATTGTGCAATGAGCACAAGATCCATTACACCCGAACGGCCAACTCGGGTGAATCCATTAAAATCAAAGCCTCGTCGATAGACGACTTTCGTGCTTTAACAAAGCTCCTCACCGATAAGCAATATGCTTATCACACTTATGCTCTGTCAGAAGAGCGTAAGTTCAGAGCGGTACTCAGGGGAGTCCCGTTCGAATTATCGAACGAGGCTATCCTGGAGGATCTGCAGTCCCAAGGCTTCCCGGCACTCGCCGTGCATAAAATGCACAGCAGGTACGGGAGGCGTCACCCTCTCGCGTTGGTGGTACTCACCAACGTCCCTAAGTCCAGGGAGATCCTCAAAGGGGTCAGCACCATATGCGGCCTCTCTGGGATCTCGATCGAGGCGCCTCATCGCCGCGGTCATCCCGGCCAGTGCCACCGATGCCAGTTGTACGGGCAGCGGACAACTGTGCCGCCCCGCCCAGGTGCGTAAAGTGCCTGGTCCCTCACTTCACTAAAGAGTGGAATCGCACTCCTGAAACTCCCTCTCCTCCCGATTGCGTGCTTTGTGGCCAGTCCGGCCACACCGCAAATAACAGGGGCTGCCCTCGTGCACCCCGTTGTATGCGTTCAAATTCTAAGAGGTCGGCACCCAAACAGGCCCCGCCCCTTTCTCAGGAAAACTTTCCGCCGCTGCGTAGCCGGGTTCTTCCGGCTGCAAAGCCTACACAGGCCAAGCCCGCTCCAGAGAACTGGAGGCACCGCCCCGCTGCACTAGCGAATCCCATCCCGGCTCCTCGCCCATCCAATATCACTCCTCAACCCTCCGACGCTATCAAAAGTGTTAATGTTAGGGAGATTTCAGTCCTAGCCCGTAAACTTAGGGCTTCACGTTCTCCGACAGAGCGTTTGCAAGCTCTGGCGGAGCATAGTTCCCTTCTCAATTCATTATAGGTTCATTTAAATGAATTGATCCCTAAACCATGCTTCGGCCGACCTCTGCGCCGCCCCGGCTTCACCGGAGGCTGCCCAGAACGGCCACCAACTCATGTTCCTTTGAGCACCTTCAGTGCAACTTTCACTACAGGCGGAAGACCCGCTAGCGGGCCTCCGCCAGCGCGCCCAACTTCCCGACGGGTGTCGCTTCCGATGAAGGCTAACGGTAAAATTTTACCACAGCCAACAGGTGGTTTTTAGTGGGTAGGTGCCATTCTGGTGAGTCCCACATAACCCCCCGCAGGACGGTATTTTCCTGAGAGAGAGAGTTATACTCTCTCGAATGCGGAGCCATCTGTTTCCAACGGTCTCGTCTATAAACTCTACAAATTTGGCTTACTGGATCGCCTAGTTAGGATAATCGCGTCGTTTCTCAAAGACCGCACGTTTCGTTTCAAACATGAACGCAGGCTTTCCGCGCCTCGTCCCATAAAGGCTGGAGTCCCTCAAGGCTCAGTCCTCGCCCCTCTGTTGTACACCGTGTACACTAAAGATATTCCCGTCCCACCGAAAGGCGTCGAACGCGCCCTCTTTGCCGAACTCAGTGTCCCGGGTCTCGTAACCAGACTCCAAAAGGCCGTAAACGCCCTCGGTGCATGGTTTCAAAAATGGCGCATCGATGTGAACCCAGACAAGAGTTCTGCGATTTACTTCGACTGCAAACACCGTCGTATCGTTGACAATCTCCACGTTCGAATGTTAGGTATTCCCATCCCCTGGAAGCGCACTACCAAATACTTAGGCGTCACCTTAGACCAGACGCTTTCTTTCAAGCCACACGTCGATAGAGTAACGAAACTCGCCCGTTTTTACTTAGGCCGCCTACATAGTATGTTAGATAGAAAAAGTAAAAGGTCTTTCAGAAACAAAAGTACGCTTTGTAAGGTCTGCATTAGACCCGTCATGACACAGGCCTCGCCAATATTTGCCCACGCCAAACCCTCCGTCCTGCACAAACTGCAGGTAGTTCAAAATCTCTTCTACCGCGGGGCCACAAACGCACCTTGGTACGTGCGTAACGCGGAACACTTCAAAACACTCTGAAGCGTTCTTCAAACGCTCCGAAAACCACCCAAATCCTCTAGTTCAAGATTCAGCCTCGTATACTACCCCTGTCATAGATTCGAAGTACAAAGTCGCTAGACCGAGAAACGCGCACACGAACGTAGCCACGCAACTAACACTAGATCTCGAAGCCCTTCAGGCCACAACTTCTAATTCTAATGTAAATTCGAATTAATTCAATTTTTATTTTCATTTTGAGCACCTTCAGTGCTATGTAATCCCAGCGGATGACCCTTTCTGGGCCCCGCTTGCGCGGCTTCCAATTGGTCGTCGTTCAGATGATGGCTGTGTGGCAAAAATTTGCACGAGTCATTCAGGGGGTTTTTTTGTGGGTAGTGCTCATTATGAGCTAGTCCCAGATGCCTTATAACGCTCGCGAGAGGTATGCGGAAATGCATTTTTTGCCTCCTGCCGAAACGGGGAACAAAAAAAAAAAAAGATATAGCATTCGTTATCAAACCGTCATTGCTTTCGCCTCCTTCTACCTCCAAGCTCCTAAAACTCAATGGCTTACCAAAATAATGTCCAGCTCTTTGCAGGCCATCCCCCATTTCTTTTTCTATCACACTCCATTCGCTAAATAGTTTTCCGTAGTTTGCGTGCAGTTTACATAGAGCAAAGTTCTTTTCCATTATTTTAGATCTGTAAAAAATTACCTTTCAATTATTTTTCATCTAGATGTACTATTAAAAAATTTAAAGTCCAGAAAAGACAAAAAAGAATGATTTTCCACTGATTTTCCACATAAAATAGCAACTCTAACTTCATAAGATATATTGCTTTCCATGTTTTACATGGTGGTTTTCCATGTAAAAACATGGAAAGAGGGCTTTAGGTATGGTTAGGGATGAAACAATACCACTGAGTTATCGATACTTTACGCGATACACTATCGAAAACTAACAATGCCAATAGAGTTTAGGATTACGAGCACGGAACGGAAACAATGGCGATAAAATATGGCAGTCAGTGATTTTTTTCTCTCGGTCATAAACAAACAAGCTTGCCAACTACACAAAAGTGTTGTCCCAAGTTAGATGCATTCAATAATGTATACACCAAAAATATTTTTTTTTGGCTTATGGCTATGAGCGACTTTGGGACAGACAACATTAACATCGGTAACAATCAAAATGAGAACCTTATTGCTATTTCAATCTAAGGTACAAAGAGACATGACAGCACTTCAAGGTACAACAGTGCAACACAACTTTCTAATGATTGCATTTTGTGTATTTAAAGATTTTTTGTACTTTTACTTTTTTAGGTCAGTAACCTTGTACTATCATGTGTTAATTTTAATAACTAGTATGAAAAGATACCTGTTGTATAAAAAGTTTCCAATATTAGTTTCTAATTGTCTTCCTTGGTATTTAATATTATCTATCTCTGGATCAGGCTTCTTTAATCTTATGGATACAGATAAAGATTTTAATTTATTTTCTGCTAGCAATAAATAACCTGAAATATAGAATTAAAAAATATGAAACATAATTTTACTGTGACCAGATTCAATACTTTGCTATAATCATTACAGAGGCATAAGTAAAATAGGTAGTATTAAGAATTTATAATAAAAATTTTCTCATGTGATCTGGAGTTGACACAAGTGAATTCACATAAACTTGTAGTAATTACAATATAGAAAATATAATAGATTAATTATTTTTGTTCTGTATACCCAGAAAGTTTTGTGAAAAATAAAATTTATGCATATATTTGTTCTAAATAAAAATTGTATGAAACTATTGGGTGTCACAAAAATTTTGTGAAATGACTTTACGACTTCAAGTCCAACTTGAAACCTGATGAATAGTTTAATTGACTTCAATTAGCTTTTATGAACAGGGCGCCTCCTAAAACTAGATACAGTATGGCTGCTTAAATCGAAGGATGAAGAAAGAAGTGAACATCCTTTGACTGCTTTGCTACCTGGAAAATGTGGTTTGAAAATTGGTTCAGATGCATAAAACTTTGTATAAACGCTGGTGGAAAGTTCTTAGAAAAGATGTTAAAAAAAATATAACCTATATAACATTTCTATTTTTATTCTCAAAACTTTTGGAGTGTCCCATGTAAATGGAAAATCATAAAAATGGGTAGCATATTGTTAATATCAATACCACTATCAGTAATTGTTTCCCGCCACCCATGTTCTTGTTGTAAGAAGTTGAGGAACTGATCATCAAAGCACAGCCTTGGATGTGAGGCTATACGCAGTAAGAAATTTTCTAATCCAGCCCTGCGACGCTCCACAAATTCAGGGTCAGTTGTATCAGACTTACGCCAAGCATACAATATCTGAAAAAATTACAATCACACTATTTGTAAGCATTTCATAAGTATTCTTACAATGAAATGGCAAAACAATGTAATTATGGGATATGGGCTCACACAATATTTTAATTCAATTAATTAAACAATAACTATAAAATCACCAGGAAGTAATTTAGATGACTAACTCATGAGATTATAACATTTTAAATAGCTATTAAATTCTATGATGTCGTAATATTAAAATTGGACTAGATATTTCAGTAATGCTGGCACTTCCAGGGGTTGAAGCAAACCTAAAAGGGGTCCAATAGGTTTTAGCGGGGTTGCCAATCTTCTAACAAAAAAAAGTAACAACATGGATGTCATTAACTGAGGAGACATAAAATTAAACCTCACTAACTTGATGCCAAATAATGAATAATTAATATCAAAGCACCAGTATCATCCCAGCCCACTAAAAAGCACATATTTTTACTTTGATAACCAATTCATTAATGTATAAAAATTTATGTGTAATTATATTTTCTTATTCTACATTTCATTAGAGTTAGAATTCAGTCAAAACACATATGAAGTTGTAAGTTTTTCAAAAATACACTATTAGCTTAGCAGTAGAATGGTCTATGGGCCAAAATAGTTTGGGGACCTTATATTTAGATTATCAGGTTAAACTTATAGCACTTTATTATTATTATATTATAGTATTGTGCACTTTTGTGCACTAAAATGTTAAGCTACTGCCTTAATTTGATCATGCATTGAAATATGACTGTATCTAGAATATAAAATAGGTTAGAGGAAATTAAGGCAGCAACATAAATCTGTTTGAAATTTGTAGTATATACTAACTCTTTTTTCTGGTAATGGTGGTATAATCACATGTGGATATGTCACTTGTAAATAATCATGTATTTGTTCAAATTCTGTATATCTTCTCCAAATTGTACTTATTCTCGATTGGACTAAAGAGTACTCACTATCATTGACCCTGTAAATACAATTCATTATAATTAATAAATGCCCTAATTGTTAGGAATATATTATAAATATGAAACCTCATCTGTCAATACTTTCAGTAAGCTAAACAAGACAAGACACAACAAATGAGTTTCTATTAGTTTGAACTGTGATAATTAATTTGTAATTGCTGTGTTAATTCCTACGATAGCATCTTGAACAACTTACTTTAAATCAATCAAATAAACAGTGTAGTGGTCTCTAACATGCAGTGTCCCATTGGCTCGCTTTTCTGATTCCACTATATTTATGTCTACATGTTTCAACAATGTATCCTAAAACAAAGAAAAATGTTTTAATAACTCTTCACAAATAAAGAAGAGGTTTTAATTTTTAAAACCTTTTCTGTACCTGATTTTCAAAGTCTACCACATTTCCAATGACGCTAGGAGAGCGGGAGGTTTTTGCAGGTGAACTTTCAGCAGACATATTCACTACATATACCATTAAAAACTACGAAATAAATATTGTAAACTGTTAAAACTAATCACAATTCATTGCTGGAGCAGGGAAACCAGGGACTTTTGTACTTGCAAAAGGTAGTAGGTAGCAGAAAAGATGTTTTCTCAAGTTCAAATCGAAGTTTATTTTAAAGCGCTTGATCAGTGCTCTTTTTCTACTTTTGAATTAATTCTAAAACTGATAATGACTTAATTTTTTATTGTTTATTAATTTTGATTATTTGATGTTGTTGGTAGCATTATATCTTTAATCATGACTACTAATAAATTATACGTTATTCTCATAGATTTAGCAATTTTTTAAATCAGGCACAGCGACTTATTCAGTGTTTAGGGAATTTAATGATAGGTAGCTAGAATGTCAATGTCAAAATTTTATTTGTCAAATAAGTGACATTACCTCAAGCGCTCAGCAATGTCATATCCAAAATAAGATAAAACAATCTTTTTAAATTGTGAGGAACAACAGAAAGTGATGAAATTAGTCAGTGAAAGATCAAATTCTGAGAGTTTCTTTGGTATGGCTCCCAAAATCTATAACAAACTACCAAATTACATAAAGGAGATTAATAATATTAACGAGTTCAAACAAAAATTGAAATATTTATTAATAGAAAAATGTTACTATTCTGTACAAAATTATTTTAATGATAAATGGCAAATAATATTGGACTTAAGATTTGTTTTAAGAATCTTATTTTTCAGAAAAATACTAATATGAAATCGTAATGTACATACCTTGATGATGAAATATGGCTGAACTATTTTTTTTTATATTTGTAATGACCCTACACCTGTATAGGTATATGTACCCATATTTGTGCAAATAAAATGATTTGATTTGATTGATTAAAAAATTAAATGTATGAATTAAAATAGTAAAACTGAGACAGACCATATACTTTCGTTTTAATAATTCATATTTAATTAAACTTTCAGTTTCCAAGCGCGTTTCATTTTTGTACAAATCAAAGTTGCTATAATCAACTTGTATTTTAGTCTTTATTTGTCTTTATAATTTCATATAAAAATGTACGGCTCACGGCGTAAAATGAAGGTGAAAAATCTAACACATTAAACTAAAAAAGCTTTGGTTTAGTCGGGCTTTAAAAATCCTGTAATATTAATAATATAAATTGTAAACTACGTGATAAAAATATTTACAGTTGTAAATATTTCAGATATTAACTTGGTTTTCACAAACTAAATTATTCCGTAACACCCGATTATAAATTAAAAAAAGCTTACGGGTACTGTGGCCCTTGAGATTCAATTACATAAATAGAGCGCAAACGTTCGTAATAACCGCGCCTGTGGGTGAGTAAATACAAATATAATTTAAAATAAAGTTATACAAATAAGACAGGGAAACATTATAAACATAAATCTAGCGTAGTATTTAATCTCTAAACTAAAAGGCCAATTTGCAATGATCCAGTAGCTGGTGCCAGTGTCACTGGCTTCCCACACTGGATCAATGTAAACAGTTTTAAGCTAGGACAGCGTTCACGATCTAGCGCTGGATCGGAATTGACCAACCGCCTACTTTTCAAGCCAGAGACCGATCCCCGCGCATCGCGCAGCTTGTGCCAGTGACGCTGGATCCGTATATACAGTCTATCCGTATAACATGTAGGAACTTGAATGATTTACCGATATCGACTGGCCGCGTGTAAATAGCGCGGGCCTGTGTAGCGGGGCCAAGCCAGTCCAGCGAGGGAAGTTAGAAGCACTGGCGTCAGCTATTGGATCAATGTAAATCGGTCTTAAAATAGACGGGGCTTGATATGTCGCGCACGCCGCTTCGGACCTCACATAATACGTTACTCGGGATGGGCAAGCTTGATTCCGGTATCGATATTTATTATTAAATATGTCTCCATATTGACCTTTTAAATTTCATTTGACTTTAACCGTAAGTTTTTTATTTCATCGGACTAAATAAACGGTCTTACATTGACATTAAACAAGCAGTATTTCCACAGTTTTTCATTAAAACTTGAGCTAAACTGGGCTATACTTCTAATAATAATGAAAATACCATAAGTTTTCAGAATTATTCTATGCAAACATTATGCTGATTTGCCCCTTTTATTGTACCATGAGTTAAGTAAAATTTTTAATTTTTAAATACCTATAAAATGGGGAAGTACGTCTTTTATTAATATTTCATTGAGTAAATATAAAATAAGGTGTAGAAGTTCATGTTGACCGATTTTGTTACCAATTAGAGACATAGATTTGTATTTTCTAATAAGCTTGAACAATAGGCTTGTATCACCAAACGACAATATTTACGGGTTTTTTTGGGAATAGCTGTTCACTTTCACGAATAGATCGCCGTCGCTACATTTGGAAAGTGACTGTGCCATACAGGAACGGAAATTAAGCCAACATCTTCAATCCCCTTCAACAAAGAAGCAACCGAGTAAATATAAAAAAAAAACACTATAGATGGTAAATACAATTTAAAGTCAAATAATGTAAATTAAAGAGCATCACTTCCACCTAATAATGATTAAACTGCGAAACGCTCCACGACCAAGCTCGGCCGACATGGCTTGTTAGATTCTAGTTATAAACGCTAAAACTAACGATAAGGTTTTATTCCGTAACCACATCATGTCAAATGGTGGTCCAAAGCAGGTAGCATAATTGTTCACTGCCACGGACGATCCTAGGCTTCAGTTGCAATTGCAATTGTTCTAGTAATTGCATTAGTTGTCCGATCTCTTTAAACGGAACACACCACGTAAATAGTTAATATGGCCAAATTAGGCTGTAGTACCGTCCAGATCTTAACAAAATAAACTCTACTACCATTGAAATAGAACATAAAACGATGACTCAGCGAACGAATTTGGAGACAAACGTTTCTACATAAGCTCTATAAATATTCTACCAAGTCATGCACGCTAGAAGTTGTCACAAAACCAATCTCATCATATTCGCGTACTGTATAACAAAGTGATAGATTATCATGGGTGACTAATGGTTCGCCGGGCGAAAGGGGCGGCTGCCTTTGTTACATTAAGTGCTTCGGACGTCGCTTTAGTACAGTCTATGGATGTGATATCACGCCCTTCTGACGACTGTTTTAATGATAGTGTAATTGATGATTTTTGTTTTTGTATCCGGAACGAAGTTTACCAAAGAAGCCCATCGGAGTAGCATTTCGACCTAGAAAGTACTTTACTAGCGTTTTAATGACATTTTACGGGTTATTGGTATATTGTATGGATTGTTATTCACAGTTGTCTGTTAGGATGAGATCGGGAGAGAATTGAAGCCACTAAGATCTAGCTATTAACTGAATGTAATATATCAATGTATGTATATATATCTAGCTATTAAAATATATTATATAATAATAAATGATCTTATATACTGTTACAAGACAATCTTAGCTGTACTTATATATCATCACCACCGAATTAATTAATTTAAAGATTAAATAAATGTAAATTATTTTATTTTTAAAATGGTAAAAGCACCTCAATATTAAATAAATCTAACTAAAACTAAGATTAATATTGGATACCATACTATACTCATATGCGAGTAACTTAAATGAATAATGATTAGGCATATTAATATACCTAAATATAACATAACGCATGTTGCCCGTCTTGAATCGTTGCAAAAAAAGTTTATAAGATATCTTGCTTTTCGCACGAAAGATACCTCTGACGACTACATGGATTATTGCAGAAAGCACCACCTTCTCCCTCTTGCTAAGAGACGGGAAATTGCTGACCTTATTTTACTGCTGAAGATGGCCTCTGGTTATATTGATAGCCCTGAACTTCTCAGCCAACGTCATCTTAGTTGTCCTGCCAAACCTCTTAGAAATAATTCACTGTTGTATTTACCCTTAGCATCTACGAATTATAGGCAAAACGCTTTTATTTGGAGAGTTAGCAATAATTTTAATAATTTGACTTTGAAATTTGATTTATTTAATACCACTGTTGCATCAGCGAGACGTGTAATGAGCAATGTTTTTTTTCCAAATAATAAATACGTTTATATAGTGAAAGAAATGTTACGTTATCGTATTATTTGTAAATAGTTTTTAAGGAGTAGATTTAAGTGTGATTTAAATAACATAATTGTGCGGTAAATTTGTTCTATTATACACTCGGTGTCACAAAAATCGCACCTTTCGAAAAAGCAACTTAAAAATACTTTTACTCAAACTTTGTCCATAGTAAGGGTATGATTGTAGGATATCATTGGAAAGGTTATTTAATTGCCTATTAGAAATTACAAACATGTGTATATGTTTTAAAGCTTTTAATAAAAAAATCTTAAAAAGGATAAAAGTTACAAAAACTAAATTAAAAAAAACATAAAAAAATCTCAAATCAGTCCTTAAAATCTAGTGTTTCCTCCCCTTGCTTTGATGACAGCTTCCATTCGATCCTTCATGGACCTCACGAGGGTCACCACTCTCTCTTGGGGTATGTTCTCCCATTCTTCCTTCACGGCATCCTGAAGCTCTTGAAGAGTGGTGGGAGCAGGATCACGTGCTCGTACGTGTCTCTTTACATCGTCCCAGACATGCTCGATCGGGTTTAGGTCTGGGCTTCGTGCTGGCCACTGCATAACAGGAATCTCAACCTTTTCCAAGTAGTCCCGCACAGAAAACGCAGTGTGGCAACGGGCGTTATCGTGCATTAACATGATAACCATCGCCAACAAAACCGGCATACGGGACCACATGGTCTTGTAAGATTTCTGTTATGTACCGCCCAGCATTCAGCGACCCTTGCCCGCGACCACCGCTAGTCCGAGAGACGCACACAAGTTCCGTTTTCCCTTCAACGGATATGCCACCCCAGAACATACAGGAACCACCTCCGTATTCGACGGATTCCTCTATACACGCTTGGGTAAAACGTTCCCCTCTTCTTCGGTATACCATTCTGCGTCTATCGTTGCAGAAAAGACATACTCATGTCTCATCGGTAAAGAGAACGGCCCTCCACTGGTCAAGCGTCCAGTTGACATGCTCCTGAGCAAATTGTAACCGCTCTCTCCGATGTCGCACGCCTCTAGCAGGTCTGTGAGCTCTTAATTCCTTTTCTTTCAATCTTCCTCTAATCGTAGAGACACTCACAGACGTTCTACGAGCTGACTGGAGCTCTTGTTGCACCTCAACAGCATTGCTGAAGCGGTGGCGCAACGACGTAGACACAATGAAATGGTCGTCTCTTTCTGATGTACAACGTTTTCTTCCGGATCCACGTCTTCGGGTATAGCCACTAGTCTCACGGAACCGTTGGTATACTCGTCGTACTGCAAATCGGCTAAGGTTCAACTGTCGAGCAACCTGTGGCAGTCCTGTTTGCAATAGAGCAACGATTTGAGCGGCTTCTTCAGGGGTTGTATCCATCTTCAGGTACAGTTCTTTTCCGTATGTTGTTCCAGTGTGTTCACTCTAAAGTCTGAGTAGCGACTGAACCATTTCTTATTTTTTTTGTTCCCCTCCACGGGAAGGGCAGGAGGATAAAAATGCCCTGACGCATACTCTGGCGCGATTCCAGAGTTATGTGGGACTCGTCCCGACGCTTACCAGGACCATACCCACTAAAAACCTCCTTTCGGCTCGTGCATTTTTGCCACTCAGCCTTCATCTGAGCAACGGCCAATTGGAGAAAGAGGCCGCGCTAGCGGGGCCCAGAGGGGGTCACCCGCTGGGATTACATAGCACTGAAGGTGCTCAAAGCACTGAAGGTGAATACATAGCACTGAAGGTGCTCAAAATGAAAATTAAATAATTAAAAAAAAAATAATTAAAAATTGCAAAATAAAATTGAATTAATTCGCATTTACGTTAGAATTAGGATTTACGTTATAATTAGAATTTACGTTAGAATTAGAATTTGCAGCCAGAAGGGCTTCGACATCGGCGGTCAGTCTGGTGGAAGAGTACGCTTGCGCATTCCTAGGCCTAGCGACTTTGAACTTCGAATCTAAGACAGGAGTAGTATATGAGACTGAATCACGAACTAGAGGATTGGGATGGGTTTCGGAGCGTTTGAAGAACGCTTCAGAGAGTGTTTTGAGGTGTTGTTGTACTGTAGGCAGTTCAAGATCTCTATGCAAGTCCGCGTTACGCACGTACTACGGTGCGTTTGTGGCCCTGCGGCAAAAGAGGTTTTGAACTACCTGCAGTTTGTGCAGGAGGGAGGGTTTGGCGTGGGCAAAGATTGGCGAGGCATATGTCATGACGGGTCTAACGCAGACCTTGTAAAGTGTACGTTTGTTTCTGAAAGACATTTTACTTTTTCTACCTAACATGCTATTTAGGCGGCCTAAGTAGTGACGAGCGAGTTTCGAAACTCTTTCGACGTGTGGCTTGAAGGAAAGCGTCGGATCTAATGTGACGCCTAAGTATTTAGTACTGCGCTTCCAGGGGATGGGAATGCCTAACATTCGAACGTGGGGATCGCCAGCGGGATGACGGCGTTTGTGGTCGAAGCGCATCGCAGAACTCTTATCAGGGTTCACATCGATGCGCCATTTTTGAAACCATACACCAAGGGCGTTTACGGCCTTTTGGAGTCTGGTTACAAGGTGCGGAACACTGTGGCCTTTGGTATAGAGTGCGGTGTCGTCGGCAAAGAGGGCGAGTTCGGGAATGGAACTGTGGGATGGGAATGTCGTTGGTGTACACGGTGTACAGCAGAGGGGCGAGGACTGAGCCTTGAGGGACTCCAGCCTTTATGGGACGAGGCGCAGAAAGCGTGCCTTCGTGTTTAAATCGAAATGTACGGTCTTTGAGAAACGACGCTATTAACCTGACTAGGCGATCCGGTAAGCCTATCTTGTAGAGTTTATAAACGAGACCGCTGTGCCAGACTTTATCGAAGGCCTTGGCTTCGTCAAAGAAAACCGCGACTGTTTTATAACGACGCGGATAGAAACCGTCAAGTATATACTCAACGATTCAATGGACTTGCTGAGGGCAGGAGTGTTTAGCGCGAAAGCCGAACTGATTTGGGAATGACTTGAATGATGAGAGGATCGCCATCCGTTGGAAACAGATGGTTCCGCATTCGAGAGAGTATGACTCTCTCGAGAAGTTTAGACATTGCCTTGAGGAGGCTGATGGGTCTGTGATTAGCCGGGACGTTCAGAGGTTTGCCCGGCTTGGGAATGCCTATGACTGTCGCTTCTTTCCAAGCTTTTGGAAAGCAGCTATGATCGAAGCAGGCATTGAAAATGATAGCTAACAAGGTAAGCATCTGTTGAGGTAGGTGCTTAAGTGCGTGGTTGGAAATTCCATCCGCACCCGGAGCCTTTTTGGACTTTTGATTTCTAATGAGAAGCAAGATTTCGTCATTAGAGACTGTGACAGGGTCGGCGGTGATGGGGAGAGAGTCTCTGCGACTTCGTCCTCCACCGCCTGGATGTGTGAGGGATCAGCAGGTTGCGTGCTGGGCGAGTATTGTGCGGCAATGCAACCTAGGTCATCGAGAGGTTCGATAGACCTGAGGTCGAGGTTGATTCGCTTGACTATTGCAAAATCGAGGATATCAGGAGAGTGGTTCGGGTTGTCGGGATAGTGGGTTGGAGTGATGGGGGAGATGACATCTAAGTCAAGTGAATTTGTGATGGCGAGGAGAGCGATACCGCTGGTGTTGGTTGATAGGCAAGTCCAGTCAGTATGTTTGGAGTTAAAGTCTCCGAACATAATGACTGAATGGCCGAGGGCGAGAATGGTCTCAAAGTCGCTGCGGATTGGTCTGGTACCACTAGGTATGTAGACTGAAGCTATGATGATGGTCGGATGACCAGTCATAGCCAATCTACACACAGTGGCTTCCATGTTGAGGAGAGGAGGGGTAGGGAGAGGGCAGCAATGGAATCCTCTTTTGTAATAAATAGCAGTGCCGCCGAAACCGTCGGAGTTGGGCCTGTCGTTACGAATAAACGCGTACTTAGGTATAGCGAATCCCCTGGAGCGGTTTGGAGTAAGCCACGTCTCTTGAAGAAGCAATAAGTCTGGCTCGTTGTTCTGAAGGAACAGTTTGAGCTCAGGAAGGTTAGTATTAAGGCTACGAACGTTAAAAGAAACTAGGGATAAGCCCTTTGGTTTGATACGACCGGACGCGGGATTTGCGGGTCTAGACATTATATTGCTTATTTACGAATTTATAACAAAAAAAAAATAAAATAAAATAAAATAAAATTTATAACGAACTTAGAAGCGAGTGATGTTCGGCTAACGCAAATAAACGCTCTTGAGGAGAGCGGGCGGCTCGCAGTTTGCGTGCGAGAACAGAAATTTCCGTAATGTCGACGTTTTGAATGACGTCGAACACGGTCTTCATGTCCTCAGCCAGCGACGACTGAGGTGAAGATGACAAAGCAGGACGCGGCCCTACGGGAGCTACGGGAGCTGGGATGGGTCGGGAAGGTGCAGGCGGGACGGCCCGACGCTGCCTCCAAGACAGAGCCGGAGTAGGCGTCGGCTGAACGGGCTTTGCTTCCGGGGGACCCCGGTTGCGCAGCGGTGGGAAGTTAGCGGGAGTGAGCGGCGGCGCCGGTTTAGGCGCGACCCTCTTGGCGGTGGAGCGCGGAGCGCGCGGGCAACCCCTGTAGTTAGCTGTGTGACCGGACTGGCCGCACAGCACACAGACAGGGGGGGAAGTGGATTCGGGAGTGCGAGTGCACTCCTTCGTTATATGTGGATCCAGGCACTTAACGCACCTGGGGGGAGCTGAGCAGTTAGCCGCTGCGTGGCCGTAGAGCTGGCAGCGGTGGCACTGCCCAGGGTGACCACGGGGGTTGGGACGCTCGACGGAGATATTTGAAAGTCCGCATATTGTGCGAGCCTCTCTAAAGATCTCCCTCGAGTTGGGAGTATTAGACAAGATAACTAAAGCTAACGGAAAGCGCCTACCGCGGTTAGAGTGCATCTTGTGCACTGCTTCAGCCGGGAAGCCCTGAGACTTAAGGTCCTCGAGAATGTCTTCATAACTGAGTTCAAACGGGACGCCCCGTAGTACTGCGCGGATCTTACGCTCCTCCGGGAGGGCGTAGGTGTGATACGCGATTTGATTGATCGACAGAAGCCTAGTGAAAGACCAGTTTCGCCAGCGTTGGCGGCTTTTAAGTAATTTATTTTGTGCTCTTTGCACAAGTTAGAAATCGCGGTCCAGCGCGTTTTTTTACGCAGGAAGACGGGCGGAGGGAGCTGAGGTTTCGGCGGGACGGGAGCGCAGCGCGTCGCTGGCTTCGATGGGACCGACGGAGACGCGGTTACTTCGAGCGATTTTAACGGCGCGGGGGCTGGTGTTGAAGACACCGGGGAGGGCTCGGGTATTGATGATACCGAAGCTTTCTTCGAGCGCTTCTTGGAGCGCTTGGCGACAAGTTGAAACGCGGGCTCAGGAGAGCCGGTTAAGGTGACGGCATCTGACGACGTATCAGACGCGGGTTCGGAGTCGCTCCCGGGAGCGGTACGCTTGCGACGCGACGCGTGAGAGGATGCGACCGATTCGCAGTCCATCTCGGACGAGGTGGGAGACGAGGAAGAGCTGTAGACCTGAGGGGTCTGGACGTTGGAGGCCTGAGGGGCCGGGGTTGAGGCCTGAGGACTGGTTCAGTACAAATTCGTTGTCACCGTTAAGTATCCTTTGTACTGAAACCAGACTACTTACGCTGGGCACAACACTGCACTCAGCACAAGCACAACACAACTTAGCACAGCACTTTGAAGGGCTTAGTCGCAAAGAAAATACGCACTTCGATAGCAATCAGAGGGAGCAGAAAACCTTGAAAACCGTAGCACGGAACCAACACGTTAAACTGTGACGTCAGTAGACTGAGCGCCACGGAATATCGGGCAGGGACCGATCAACGGAGAACGGGGTCTTGCACGTCCGCACCGCGTTGCGATCGGAGCGAGAATGACCCATTTCTTACCTGGACATAACATTTTATACCCTTTTAAGGTAGCCCAACTAGCGCTCCTTAAGTGAGCATTTTTTCCTATATTATTGATTGGTCCCTGGTTAGGAATGGTAATTGATTTTTTAATGATACAGGTAATGAATGTAAAGGTATTGAAGTGCACTTTACAATGATATTTCTTTTTCACGCGTGGTATTTATAGGCTAGATTCTAGGAGCAATTTACTGAAAAAAACATAAAGGTGCGATTTTTGTGACGCCGAGTGTATATTGGTGAGGAATTAAAAATTGGCCCACTATTGCTGTCATAGATTTGTATTATTGTTATGTTGGCTGTTAGTCTTCCTTTAATAAATAAATAAATGCGTATATATTTGTCAACAAATTTATATGATTACAATACCTATTTATTTTCCCCTATATTAATTACTTACACTAAGTTGTTGATGGGATATAAGATTGGGTTTTGTTCTACTGAATAACATATTTTTGTTATTTTTCGAGTAAGTTTACTAGAAATTAAATTATCACGCGCCTCTTTTTGGGAGTTTTCAATTCCAATGGGTAATCATTGATTACCCACTGGAATTTTGATTACTTCATATAATTGAATATTAATATGATTGAATCTTTTAAAAGTTACCTAAATGCTTGTGTGAATTTTCCAATGCACCAATGCTCTGGTTATGATACACTGTCGATTGAAGCTGATTTATATGCAAAATTTTACATACCCATATCATTGTTGTTGATAGGTGATCTGTGGTCATATCTAAGAATTATGTTATGAACAAAATTTTCATGCTACCTCACCTGTACTTTTTGATAGTAACAGGGATGCTTCAACTGCTTGACCCATCTTTTTACAAATTCTTGACCTCCACTTCTAATCCTTCTAAATCTAAAATTTAAGACTTCCTGGATCTAAACTAACATTGTACTAAATTTGAAAAATACTTGCAACTAATACTAAGTCTCTATTATCTTGTCTATTACTAAGCGCCATTTTTTATTTCGCTCACTTTTTGCTTTATTGGTGCAAGTAAAATGAGACTGGTCTATATCCTTCTTTTAACATATAATCAATTAGTAGTTTTATCAAAAAATTGTATGATCGGGGTAATCTATAAGGTTGAGTATTAATTGGCTGAGTATCTTCTTTAACCTACCTCTTTCTACCTATCTCATCCTAAATACAAAATATCCGCATATTTTGCGCATAAACATTCAATATTAATTCTCCCTCCCCCAAGTATCCAAACAACGAACACCCTCAAACGGCACCCGTTCACGAGTTAACGCGGGATCCAGCCATCGCCCTCCTCAACCATATTAGAGGGAAGTGAGCGACCCGTCACCCGACGCTACCATAAGAAGACGTACTTTAGTGACAATAACGCTTTAGATATTTATCGGGACGATGAACTCAACGAGTTTTGTTACAAACACATGTTTTGTTACAAATACTAGTAAAATCCTGTTATTGAGTGGATTATACCCCAGGGGTTTTATCATCCAAATAATCGGATAGTTTATAATATGCTTTTGCACACAACTTCTGCTCTATGGTTACTTTGAATTTGTCAATAGAAAGACCTGGATATCCTCAGGAACCTTATTATAACAGCGTATACATTGACCCATGAATGAGTCAGTGACTTTATGAAGCGTACTATTATAACCTGCCAGCATATTTTTTCTTCTTGTGTTAACATTGTGCAGATCTTTTTTTCTTTTGAAAAAGGTTATGTTCTTTTTTACATACATAAAATTTTCTAAAATATATTGTGAATGGAAAGTAAGAATATTTATTTCCTTAAATTTACTTCTAAGTGACACCCTTGGACCGAGCTGATAGATTGCACGAACAGCCTTTTTCTGCAGAACAAATATAGTATCGATGTCGGCAGCACTCCCCCACAACATGTCAAGCCATATGAAGCCAAGAATGCCATATGTCAAGAGGCTGTGGAAGTAACTGAAATAGACTAAACGAGCAGTTGTTTCATTTGAAATTTGTCTCATTTTTTTAACAGCATATGCGGCAGAGCCATGCCTTTTCGCTAAACCATCAACATGCGGTCCCCACTGGAGTTTGGCGTCTAAGGTTATGCCCAGAAATACTGTTGAGTTTACAGTAGTCAGTTCCTGGCTCTTAACTACAACGTTTGTGTTTACCTGTTTGACATTTGGCAATGTACATTTCGTTTTTTTTCCGTTGACGAGCAAAATATTAGCTGAGAACCACTTCTCTGTGTTGGAAATGCATTGGTTTACTGCTCGATAGTCAGTTTCTTGTCGTTTGATTTTAAAATCGGTTCTAATCGTTTTAGCGGGTCTGCATTTCCGACAATTCTGTTAAAAACGCATATGTTGTTTGCACGTCTATCTAACATAGTTGTTGTTGCCGCGAAAATAGTATCGCTGTTGAAAACCATCTCTTTATGGACCTTTACCATTTGCTCTCTGGCTTTTATAAAACTACAATTATTTTTGAAATTGGTGGTATTATTATAATGTATTATTGCAAATATTTCTGACGACGAATTTGAAGATGTTGTGTCAATTTTTAGGTTGTCAAAATTCCGAGCTGATATAATTGAGCTAATTCTACGATTACGGAACCATGGCTAAATTGCTGAAAAGCCCTTTTTTTGGTTCACTGCTTTTAAAACGATATGATTTCTCAAGTATTATAAATACAAACAATTGTAAATTAGACCTAAATACTGTTGGCTCTGTGAAACAATAAATAAATAAAAGATAGTTTTAGTTTCGCTCCCTGTGATAATCTGCTTTTCAATACCCCAAGTATCCAAATGATGAACACCCTCAAACGGCATCCGTTCACGAGTTGACGCAGGTTCCAGCCATCGTCCTCCTCAACCATATTGGTGTCAATAATTGAGATTTAATAATTTATTCCATCTATTAACCTTGTTTCTGTTAGAAAGTTTACCAGTCATGACATTATTAAAGCAATTCTCAGGTCGAACTCCTTTTTTTTCATAATTATTTTTTTGGTTGATACAATGTTGTAATGTCTAAATATAAGCTTCTCATCCTTCCACAATATGCTTTAAATTAAACCGTTAGATAAAGTATCCTCAGTAAGCCTTTCTTTTGTAATAAAACGTTGGTATTTTGTTAAATCTAAGTGTACAAACAAAAGACTAGACTTCCACAGACCGAAGTCAGGTAGTTTTGCAGAACTGATCCATTAAACATTGAAACATAAATCAGACATACAAAATTTTACATAAACAATACAAGTTGTTTGAACAACGCATAGTAACCACATCAATTTTTCTTTATATTCTTTAGGAATTCTAATTCTCATGAAAATAAAAATGCAAATACTGTTCAGTTTTAATACACAATTTATCTATAATATAAAGATTAACCCTGGACAAGTGGAAATAAAACTAAAACGAATTAAAAAATTTTAAGATGGTTACATAAAAACTAAAACTCAAAACAATTTTTTTTAAACCTTACAATAAAAATTTTCGCAATTTTCAAGATGGTTACAAAAAAAGTAAAACTTAAAACAATTTTTTTTAAATCGTAGATAAAAATTTTAACAATTTTCAAGATATTTACAACAAAAACTAAAACTTAAAACAATTTTTTTTTAAATCGTACATAAAATTTTTAAAATCGTAGATAAAAATTTTAACAATTTTCAAGATATTTACAACAAAAACTAAAACTTAAAACAATTTTTTTTAAATCGTACATAAAAATTTTAGCAGTTTTCAAGATGATCACAAAAAAACTAAAACTTAAAATAAATTTTTCAAAATTCGTACATAAAAATTTTAACATAAATCAAACATACACAATTTTTCACAAACAATACAAGTTGCATGAGCAACCAATGGAGATCACATAAATTTTTCTTTTTATCCTTGAGGAATTCTAACTCTCGTGAAAATAAAAACACATCTATCTGCTTTCCAAAAGATTTCTTCCACAATAATGCATTCCATATGAAAAAAACTAAAACTCAAAACAATTTTTTTAAATCGTACATAAAAATTTTAGCAGTTTTCAAGATGATCACAAAAAAACTAAAACTTAAAACAAATTTTTCAAAATTCGTACATAATAATTTTAACATAAATCAAACATACACAATTTTTCACAAACAATACAAGTTGCATGAGCAACCAATGGAGATCACATAAATTTTTCTTTTTATCCTTGAGGAATTCTAACTCTCGTGAAAATAAAAACACATCTATCTGCTTTCCAAAAGATTTCTTCCACAATAATGCATTCCATATGAAAAAAACTAAAACTCAAAACAATTTTTTTAAATCGTACATAAAAATTTTAGCAGTTTTCAAGATGATCACAAAAAAACTAAAACTTAAAACAAATTTTTCAAAATTCGTACATAATAATTTTAACATAAATCAAACATACACAATTTTTCACAAACAATACAAGTTGCATGAGCAACCAATGGAGATCACATAAATTTTTCTTTTTATTCTTTAGGAATTCTAACTCTTGTGAAAATAAAAACACATCTATCTGCTTTCCAAAAGATTTCTTCCACAATAATGCATTCCATACGAGAAGCAATTTCCTTAAATGTTGTCTAGTTTTCAATTTTTATAAGCACCGTGTTATAACTTCTATCGAAAGACATCAAAAAATACCATTCTGACTGTAGGTATTTGAAAAAATCGCAAGTGTACCTATCTGCTTTCCAAAAGTTTATAATAATAATAATAATAATAATAAAATTGCCATTCACTGTTCATATTATTATATAATAAATATTTGCAGTTATTTCTAAAAGACCGTTTAATATTAACTAAATATAAAATGCAACGTATGTAAAAACAAGACAGTGAGGTTATTTTAACATAATGTCTAGTACTTTCTGAACTTGACCAACTAGAATTGAAAACATTTTATAGCATACAAAAAATACGTGTCGCCCTATGATCATTCTTATTTTAAAACAATGATCCACAATCGATGACAATAAGACAAAAAGAAATGAATTTTTCGAACATTGAAATTATAATGATATTTTGAATTTTGAAAGTATCAATATTTATGTGCCAACAAATGGTAGCACAGTTTACAAAAAAAGAGAGAAAGAAAAATCCCATTTATCTGTATAGCAAATTATAAATTATATATTTATCTGTATTTCATTTATCTTTTTGTAAGAGAGAAACTGACAAAATAAAGGTATTTTTAAAAAAGTTAGAAAAATATTTAAAGTAGATCAACAAAACTTTAACGAGTATACTTTGTAATGTTCGAAATGATAAAATTTAAAATAAAAAGTAAAATAAAAGCCATGCGGAAATTCAATATTAGTTATAAAAAGTATGGAAAAAATCATTACCTCTTAAAAATGAAAACAATCAACGTTCAAATACTTAAGAAAATTTAATATCAGAAAAACAGGTTAATCCAAGTATCATATAATTATATAAATCAACTTAGAGTATAATGAAATATTTATATAAATCAACTTCATAAATTTAAAACAAAAACCGCGTATATTTATATTTATATTTATTTTTCTCAACATTGACAATTACTTGTTCTTATTGACGTCAGCGCTCTTATCGCATCGATTAACTGCATCACACAGACTTCGCATTGAAATTACTAGATTTTGACACAAATCAGATCCTCTAAGCGAGTCCCAAACTTGGTTGCAATGATTTTTCATTGAATTGTGAAATTCTGTCTGTGAAAGTCTGAATGGTATTTTTTGATGTCTTTCGATAGAAGTTATAACACGGCGCTTATAAAAATTGAAAACTAGACAACATTTAAGGAAATTGCTTCTCGTATGGAATGCATTATTGTGGAAGAAATCTTTTGGAAAGCAGATAGATGTGTTTTTATTTTCACAAGAGTTAGAATTCCTAAAGAATAAAAAGAAAAATTTATGTGATCTCCATTGGTTGCTCATGCAACTTGTATTGTTTGTGAAAAATTGTGTATGTTTGATTTATGTTAAAATTATTATGTACGAATTTTGAAAAATTTGTTTTAAGTTTTAGTTTTTTTGTGATCATCTTGAAAACTGCTAAAATTTTTATGTGCGATTTAAAAAAATTGTTTTGAGTTTTAGTTTTTTTCATATGGAATGCATTATTGTGGAAGAAATCTTTTGGAAAGCAGATAGATGTGTTTTTATTTTCACGAGAGTTAGAATTCCTAAAGGATAAAAAGAAAAATTTATGTGATCTCCATTGGTTGCTCATGCAACTTGTATTGTTTGTGAAAAATTGTGTATGTTTGATTTATGTTAAAATTTTTATGTACGAATTTTGAAAAATTTATTTTAAGTTTTAGTTTTTTTGTGATCATCTTGAAAACTGCTAAAATTTTTATGTACGATTTAAAAAAAATTGTTTTAAGTTTTAGTTTTTGTTGTAAATATCTTGAAAATTGTTAAAATTTTTATCTACGATTTTAAAAATTTTATGTACGATTTAAAAAAAAATTGTTTTAAGTTTTAGTTTTTGTTGTAAATATCTTGAAAATTGTTAAAATTTTTATCTACGATTTAAAAAAAATTGTTTTAAGTTTTACTTTTTTTGTAACCATCTTGAAAATTGCGAAAATTTTTATTGTAAGGTTTAAAAAAAAATTGGTTTAGTTTTAGTTTTTATGTAACCATCTTAAAATTTTTTAATTCGTTTTAGTTTTATTTCCACTTGTCCAGGGTTAATCTTTATATTATAGATAAATTGTGTATTAAAACTGAACAGTTTTTGCATTTTTATTTTCATGAGAATTAGAATTCCTAAAGAATATAAAGAAAAATTGATGTGGTCACTATGCGTTGTTCAAACAACTTGTATTGTTTATGTAAAATTTTGTATGTCTGATTTATGTTTCAATGTTTAATGGATCAGTTCTGCAAAACTACCTGACTTCGGTCTGTGGAAGTCTAGTCTTTTGTTTGTACACTTAGATTTAACAAAATACCAACGTTTGATTACAAAAGAAAGGCTTACTGAGGATACTTTATCTAACGGTTTAATTTGAAAGAAATCTATTCAAGACTGTATTTTCATATTAAAATAATTTTTTTATCAAAAAGTTAGATCTTTCATTTGAAAGAAATTTGATAAAGTTGAATGTATGGCTGTGACCGCGTGAGCGAAACAAAGGTACAACGCCTTCTCGTTCACTTTCATAGCTACCAGCCGCGCAAACCATGCGTTACTGCATTGTTAAAAGGTATATTATTGTACGACTAAATCAAGTTTCATTCCAAGAACACATTTCTGTTGCATAAGATTTTAAGTCGCCTTTAAGTCGTAAGGTCTAATTTACTATGACCAGTAGTCCAATAACTATTTCATACTGTTATAATACAACGATAACAATAACAGATTTCGATAACAGTTATTTGGAAATAACACTGCAGAAAAATAATTATTGCAGTATAAGATCAGTAAGTATAATCAGTGTCAGTACGTATACTTGCTTCAGTTGTTTCAATCGCCCGAAATTTAACATTAATATCTAAATCTCGCTCAGAACGAGATATAATAGATATACATATATCTTGGTTTGAAAAGATATATATCACTCTTTTCTTTCAGAGATATAATTTGCGCATGACTAATATAAAGGTTAACAAAAAATTTAACATGCTTAAAGAAGATTAAATATTATAGCTATCAATAGGTGGTAACACTAACAAAAAACTTTACTACTCATATATTTCTATACGTTTGTGAAATGATTATAATCGCAATAACATAAAATACTATTTAATAAAGCTGAATACTATGTCAATAACATTTGTCTGTGCAGTAATTAAAAACCGTGTTCGTTGGAAGGTATTAACAGCTTCGATATGCGGATGGGTGGATTCGAAATAATGTTTGAAATGTAAATTGTGTAAAGTAGATATAAATATACAGAAATTAAAAGCCAAGTCACAAATTTCTTTATCGGTTACGTGATCAAACTTTTAATTTTATAACTAAACCACAGGAAAATGAGATAGCCTCTAATACATTAATTAATCTTTTTTTTTTTGCAACGCCCGCTAAATAATCTATAGAAAGCGTAGTAGTTAAATTTGGGTTAGGTTAGGTTAGACTGTAATTATCAAATGCGTGAGCCGAGCGAACGCAGTGAGCGTGGTGCGGCAGCACCCGGCGAAGCGCCATAATCGAAATTGGATGATAATTCTAAATTTTTTAACAAAAACACCCCGCGACAGCAAATTTATAGTGGCTAAGACAGTATCGTTCAGACGCCTGCAAATTTTGGCTGGCTTAGTAATTAAGAAAGCAATATAGATTTTTAATTAGCACCCTCAAATATATAGGACATTGTTTATTTTAGAAACTACACTCCTCCAGCATAAAATTACACCCTTCTGTTTTGAGATTCAATCTAAAAGAAATCACCTAGTTTTCTCCTACACCTTTCCGAAAACCTCTTTTAACCAAAGATTTTTCTACTTTCTTGAACCATACATATACCACTAAATTACATTTAACTGCAAAAATAACACAGACTCACCATACATATGCATACAAAACAGATACTCTCTCCCACACACTCACGCACCCGTATACACAATCCCACTCCCAGTAATTAAAAACCGTGTTCGTTGGAAGGTATTAACAGCTTTGATATGCGGATGGGTGGATTCGAAATAATGTTTGAAATGTAAATTGTGTAAAGTAGATATAAATATACAGAAATTAAAAGCCAAGTCACAAATTTCTTTATCGGTTACGTGATCAAACTTTTAATTTTATAACTAAACCACAGGAAAATGAGATAGCCTCTAATACATTAATTAATCTTTTTTTTTTTGCACCGCCCGCTAAATACTCTATAGAAAGCGTAGTAGTTAAATTTGGGTTAGGTTAATAAAAGAAATCACCTAGTTTTCTCCTACACCTTTCCGAAAACCTCTTTTAGCCAAAGATTTTTCTACTTTCTTGAACCATACATATACCACTAAATTACATTTAACTGCAAAAATAAAGTTGTTACATGGCTTAAAGAAAAGTCGTACTCCGACATGGAACCCCTGCTAAAACCATTACACTAATTATACCACTCAGTCTCACACAGACTCACCATACATATACATACAAAACAGATACTCTCTCCCACACACTCACGCACCCGTATACACAATCCCACTCCCTCTCTCTTTCACAAATACATACCTGATGTTTAGATGTAATTTTCCCTATTATTTAATCTTGAAATGTCTACAGTTCTTGTTACACATACTCGTTCTCTTTTTAAAATTCTAACTCCTGAAACACACATACACACTCACGCACCCGTATAAACAATCCCACTCCCTCTCTCTTTCACAAATACATACCTGATGTTTAGATGTAATATTCCCAATTATATAATCTTGAAATGTCTACAGTTCTAGTTACACATACTTTTTCTCTTTTTAAAATTCTAACTCCTGAAACACACATACACACTCACGTACCCGTATAAACAATCCCACTCCCTCTCTCTTTCACAAATACATACCTGATGTTTAGATGTAATATTCCCAATTATATAATCTTGAAATGTCTACAGTTCTAGTTACACATACTTTTTCTCTTTTTAAAATTCTAACTCCTGAAACACACATGCACACTCACGTACCCGTATAAACAATCCCACTCCCTCTCTCTTTCACAAATACATACCTGATGTTTAGATGTAATATTCCCAATTATATAATCTTGAAATGTCTACAGTTCTAGTTCCCCTTTTTTTTCTCTTTTTAAAATTCTAACTCCTGAAACACACATACACACTCACGTACCCGTATAAACAATCCCACTCCCTCTCTCTTTCACAAATACATACCTGATGTGTAGATGTAATTTTCCCTATTATTTAATCTTGAAATGTCTACAGTTCCAGTTACACATACTCTTTCTCTTTTTAAAATTCTAACTCCTGAAACACATGCTTCGACAAATCTCATGCATCAATCTTCACTAGTACATGAATAAATTGTGAAAGTAAATACATCTAACATCTTATTATGTGCCTTGTATGTGAAGAACAAATAAAGATTATTATTATTTTTATTTATATAATAACTATAGCAATCAAATTTTCGAGAAATCTCCCACAGTTTCAACGCAAAAAAGGTTATCGTTAATATTACATTAAAGGTACTGTTACTGTGATAGTATGAATGAAAAAGTTGTTTAAACCATGAAAATCAAATAACATTGATGGTACTCTAACTGTGGTAGTTGGTATGAAATGATTGAAATACCTACTTTGATCTGCAAACCATCCAAGGTTTTAATATAAAAACCAGCATTGTTTAAATATAATTGCAGGTGCTTACTACTACCTAGAAACAGGACATTTTAGATTTTTGAAGAAATTTGGACTTCACAGCGTACTATTGGCGGCCGTGACCTAATCATTTTGATACGCGTTTGATTCGAAGCAAATTATGCCCCTTTATTGTTATCACGAGAATTTGTTTTTGATATAAAACCCATTATAACTTTCCAAGAAACACAAAAAGTAACCGTCGTCACATTGTAATGACAAGCCTACATTGTTATGTCAAGAATTTGTTTTGCCTTATCTAACAAGTTAAAACATGCTGCATAACGTTTAAATAATATGAACAATAAGACGCTACTTAACCACCCTTTCGTAACATATTTGCAATACCTTGCGGGTGAAATGATTATAATTCACAATAGGTATACTAAGATAAAATATTATTTAATAAAACTGAATACTCAAATTTGTCTGTTGGTGACTTGATAAATCTTGTAATGTTATAACAAAACCACGGGAAAATGAGATAGCCTTGATGAAATGAATCAACCGCGACCTTATGAAATGAATTCGCGTTTGATACCATACCTAATAAGTGAGCGGGAATCCGCCAATCCCTACTACTACCAGAAACCAGGGCATTTTTAGTTTTTTGGGAAAGTTGGACTTCGCGTTCTACTAGGCGCGAATTAATTTGATACGCGGATTAATCAAAATAATATCGCGAATAACTTTGATCCGCGGTTTAATCAAAATAATATCGCGGATTCGTTTGATGAACGTTCGCTAACTTAGCGAGCATCGCGGTTTGATTCGACCCCCCCGCGGCCTTATTAAATAAATTCGCGTTTGATACCATACCTAATAAGTGAGCGGGAATCCGCCAATCCCTACTACTCGGACGCCATTTAATTGCAAAGAGTTTGTAGAGGTGTTTTTTCCGCAAGCTTGCTTTTTTCTCTCTAAGTAAAACTTTTCACTTGACGTTAATTCAGTGTTCATAAAGATTTTTTAAATTCAAATTGAATAGTAAAAGTTAAGGCCAGTTATGAAATAAAATCATTCGATTTTTAAATGGTTTTTGTATAAATTCGCTT
This sequence comes from Marasmarcha lunaedactyla, assembly GCA_923062675.1. Classification (NCBI taxonomy): domain Eukaryota; kingdom Metazoa; phylum Arthropoda; class Insecta; order Lepidoptera; family Pterophoridae; genus Marasmarcha; species Marasmarcha lunaedactyla. Next base: position 9,567,337 of record OV281344.1, read on the forward strand.
AGCATCTATACTGCAAAAAAGCATCAAATCTATACTGAGGAGGTCTCTAAGTATCCAATTGACTTCTGTGGGTGCGGTCTAAAAGGTCCTTGTGCGGTTTTACCCGCGTTTCTCCTGACTCCGTGAGAATTAAAAAAATCGTATGTTACTTGTAGGTAGTAGTGATGTAACGAATATTCGCATTCGCGTATATTTGCATATTATTCGATATTTGCATTCGCATTCGTATTCGCAAAAAACGATGTGAATATTTAGCGAATGTATTCAACAAACAAAAAGGAAATTATTCTATGGATTATGGATGCATATGAAATGATAATACAACAGATAAGATTTATAATTTTTATTTAATCATACTTGAATTTAAAAAAGTATCTATTATGAAACAGTCTTGGTAAGTAACTAAATTAGAAATACTTTCTCTTTTGTTATTGTTAATTAAAATATTAACAAAAACACAATTAAACTCCACCACAGAAAAAAATAATTATGTCCATGCGTAAGGCATTGAAAAAATCGAATTCTAAATGAAAGTATCTTTTGTGAAAAAAGAACTTCAGAGATCTAATCAAATCTGAGTATAATATTAATCAGCCTTGTTACAACTATGTAAGGTTTGCACTTATTTAGTAGATAGATTATTACTACTACCATTTTAAAATAAAGTTTACAATTTATTTTTACGAAAACCAAACAATTACTTGAAACAAAATTAAACTGCTAATATCCAATGTATTATATATAACCTTTGGCTATGATCATATATTTTTTCATCCCATTATATATTTTTAAGGAATTAAATAATAATATAATTAATGAAATGTCCACTTAAAAAACCAAATAATGAATACTTAACTATTTGTAAATAAACTTTTTACACAAAACAAAATAATATTTATTTTTATTTTAAACAAAAGTAAACTTTTAATATTCGTAATGTTAACTAATATTTGGTTTTAATTGCAAATTTTTTCGCAAATTTTGGATTTCTATCCTGTTATTTATCCCGAGCAACATTCTATGGATGCCTAAACGATCAAGTTTTTGCCCATATATTATAATTAAGTACTTGCTTCAAGTATTTTTTTAATCATTTGTATCGATTGGCAGTTGATTCATTCTATTATGAAAGCTATAAAAATTACTATATACCTACTTACAATACAAAAACCTAAGTGATAAGATTATTAGATGTGACTAACTTAAGTAGTGAAATTATAACCGTAACTCAGAATACATATTTAAGAATGCTATAACGTATATAGCATACTTACTGTAGAAAAGTGAAATTCTAACAGAGTATAAGTATATTAACTTTATTGTGCGTAAAAGAATTTGATGATCAAATGGAGTGGGAAATTGCTCATTGCATTAAAATATCTATAAGAAAAGTTTTTCAGATATATGTATAGTTTTGTAGTATAATCTTTTACAATACCTCAAACGGCCGAAAAACCAAAAATTGTATCAACCACGTCCGGAACAAGTACAGGAGGAATCACTACTAATTATGAAACTATAGTATTATAAGTATATGTTATCCAAACGGACAAACCATACATCAAATTTTATACCAATTAGTACCCGCCAACTGACATGAAATGCATAACTTTTAAACGGCTGTACCGATGTTCAATTCAGATTTTTAATTAATTTATTAATTTATTTATTCGGCACTTGGGGGTTAGTTGGCCAGCCCGCCACAGGTAGTGATTTTCGAAATGAGGTTCGAAATAAAATGATGGGAGTGATCTTCACATACGATTTATTTAATTCCTTCTTAATTGCCGCCTAACATTAAGATACGTAGATAGAAATAGGCAGGGGACACTGGCCTGACGGTACGGTAGTTCCTTGGGTTGCTCATCTTTCTTCAACCGACTCCAGATATTATTATTACGGATCCTTATGGGTAAGTACTGAGCGCCCCGGGGCAGGTACTAGTCCGCAGGTTTCCACAGGAAATAATAATCCCGTCAGTTTCAGGCAGGTGAGTATGTGTAATAGTAAATCCTTGATTGCCAGAGAGAAAAACCGTCAAGCGTCGGGTTTTAATAAAATGACCGTTACGGCGTGGCGTTTAGAGGTCACAGCGCCCCAGAAGAGGAAAAAGGAACAGTAATAGCGTTAACCAACGTTAAAAACTACATTAGAAACACCTTACACTTAAAACACTTAATAGGAACAAATTAGAACTCACCCCAGCGGGATCAACTTCCAAATCAAGGTTAATTATACAATGTTGATAAAAGCGAGAGGCATAAAATGAAACCACATGTTTGTTTATCACAACAAAAATCAGATCAATGTAAGCAATAGTTTAGTCACAGGAATGCTTTTTAGTTTTTACTTAGTTTCATTTAAACACTCTGTATCTTCCCGATCACCTGATCGTAAATTTGTACTATGGGCATACATACTTATCTAAACGACAAAATTTCACGCGAGCGACGCGACGTTGCCAGTTTGCATCGTAAGTTTGCAATACAAACAAGGAAGTACACTGTTACTAAATCTTTCCTTAAAAGAAAGTACAGATCACGGTTATCTCACTCTAATGTAATAAGTGTAACAGAAATAGAAATAGATCAATATGTTGCTATTGCGCCGGCGGCGGCTCGGCTAATTAGGTCAAGGGCACAATTTTTACTTTGTTTAGTGCGAAGACGCGTTGCATCCGGGGTGCACGTTGCGCAATACAGCACAGATTATTGTCGCTCACGCGTCCCATTTACTAATGTTAAGTTTTTATTGTGATAGGACACGTAACTGAGTATTTTAGGTTTAGTTTTGTGAGTAGTTTTTAATTATTTTGTATGTACGTAAGACATCCACAATGCCTCGTGCTACATACACGGCGTCAGAATCCACTGACATGATTTTAATCTACGGGGAATCCCACGGAAATGCAGCTCTAGCTCTGCGAACTTACCGAGAAAGGTATGGAGACAGCCGCACGTGCCCTAGGAACGCTCGCATCATAGTATTGGCAGTACAATGGGCACGCCAATTTAGAGTTTGCCATAGAACCGTGCATAACATTTTAAAAAGGAATAAACGCAAACCGTACAAATTTAAAAAAGTTCAAGCCCTTTTAAGAAGGGATTTGCCAGTCAGGCGTACTCACTGCCAGTGGATACTTGACAAAGTTACTGATGACCCGATTTTTTTATTAAATGTCATGTGGACAGACGAGAGCACATTTACACGCAATGGCATATGGAATCAACAAAATCTCAGATACTGGAGTATTGAAAATCCACGCATGATTCAGAGCATCAGTATCGCTTCTCTGTTAATGTGTGGGCTGGTATACACAGGGACCAGATTATTGGCCCTGTTTTTATTGACGGCACCCTTAACGCAGCAAAATTTTTGGAGATATTATCCGGTCCCGTTGCTGAATATACTGAAGAACTACCCTTAGCCGATTATCGGCATTTATGGTACCAATTGGACGGAGCTCCTCCACATTCAGTGATGTCTTCCAGAGAGCTACTCACCGAAATGTTTGGACAGCAGTGGATTGGTCGATTTGGACCAGTACATTGGCCACCACGGTCCCCGAATCTCACTCCAATGGATTTTTTTATCTGGGGGTTTGTGAAAAGTGAAGTGTACGCGACAGACGTGAATACCGTAGAGGAACTTAAAAACCGGATTATTTTAGCGTTTAATAAATTAAAAAGTTTAACAACAAACAGTGACCTTATTGCACGGTTAAATAACAATATTATACGTCTTTATAATTTGTGTACCATTGCAAACGGTGGACATTTCGAACAATTGAAGATTTAATGTGTAAGTGTTACAATTAATTATTTTTATTTATTATTTTCATTGATCATACCTTCCAAAGTTACCTACAACACATGTTTACATTATCATCCACATCAAACCCGGGCGCTCCGCTGTGTAGGTAGGTGTGCGAGCCGGTGAGCCTGCCGCCGCACGCGGTATGCTACTCAAATGCTACGTTGCTAATTTGTTACGCAGGTGGCGGCAGGCTACTCAACAAAGGATGTTTACATTTTAACTTAATTATTAAGCTTTTAAAGTTCTTTGAAAAACGTTTTTTCGTATACTTCTCGTAAACTTTTTTTAATAGTTTTGGATTAACAGTAGGCACTTATAGTATATGTGGTTTCATTAAATGCCTCTCGCTTTCATCAACATTGTATATTCTTAAATGCGTCTGAATTACGCAGCGGTGCAGTTTGTTAGGCTGCTGAAATAGAAATGACCGTCGCGTCGCGTTTAGCACGACGACGTTTTCGGGCAAGCTCGCTACTGAACCGTTCAGCCGGCGTTTCATTGTCTGCGGTCCACGTACATGCGCGCGTGCAAAATAAGATTTATTTTCAACTAGCGTACGTCAAATTTATTTTTTTTTCAAATTTAAATCATTTATTCATAATCACAGGAAGATTTTACGGGTTATTATTTTTTACAGCCATGATTCGCCTTAATGGCATATGAATTATAATATTTTATAAAATATTTAATGTATTACAATATAATTAATGAATTAGAATGACATTATTGTCATTTAAAATTATAAATATTAATAATATTAAAATTAGGAATAAAAGACAATAACAATAATAACAATTAATAAGTAAATCATGTCAAAAATACGATCATTAATGTCAAATAAATAGGCAAATTATTTGACATTAACGATCTCATAACTAAACAAACAGTCAACTTATTATAAATTTCAATACAATGTCAGTATTTGGAATGAAAAGAGAACAAAAATTAATTATTAATTATGGGTCATGTCATTAAAAATCTTTTATATCTTTTATTGTATTGTATTGTACATTTTATAGTGCCCTCACGGTGGGTACCTATAGATTTTTACTCGAAGTAATGTGGTTTACTTCTTACAAAATTTGCGATTTCGCTAATGTACAGAGCCGGTAATGTTAGGATTTTGTATTTACGGAAGTATGGCTTACAAGATTCTTCTTGTTTAAGTCCAAACATAGACCTAAGATATCTCTTTTGAGCCCTAAAAACTGTGAGTTTATCTGTGGTGTTGCCCCAAAACATAACCCTATATCTTAATATTGATCCAACATATCCATGATATGATGTTAATAACGTCTTAATATTGGCAACATTTCTTTACTTATATACTATTTACTTTAGCGCAAATGAGAATTTATTTACTTTTCTGGTTAAGTTTGTAACATGCGTTATCCATGTCAACTTATTATCTGTTGTCAATCCTTAAAATTTAGCAGAGTCAATTTCTTTCACCGTGTTACTAAGACGGTTTATGTTAATGTTCAACGGATAGTTATTACTTTGTCTAAAGTTAATAAAATTTGTCTTTGTAAAATTAATTGTTGATGGTTCTGTATATTGAATTTTATTATTTAGTTGCTTGTAGATAGTTTTGATTATTTATTTGTTTTATTATTAGTTTAGGTTGTAAGTTTAAATCATTAATAAGGTATTTGTGTAGATAGTTTTAGTACTTATTATTTTTATTTGTTAGTTTATTTTATTAATACAGTTTTTAAGTTCAAATAGGCACAATGCTACATTTATTTAACAATTTATGTACACACAGGTTAACAGATAATTTACAGAAAAAATACAAAATATGTAAGTACAAAGTTTAAAAAAAAGTTTATTCAGTTTAAAACAAAAAAAAACCGCTTCTTCATAATCGCTCCATTCGTATTTGAGTTACTCGTATGTTATCACCCCATACAGCCACAGAGATACTCACGTCAAGTTTATATCGCCCACCTTTTTGTGTGAATACTTAGAAAGAAAAAATAAAACCTATTTATTTGTTCACACAAAGGAAATAAACAAAAAAGGTTAAATTAAAAAAAAAACAAGAAACAAAAAAAAATAATTACGCAGAATTTAAAATAAATAATTTGATTTTTCTGACATAATATTAGGTCATTACATATGAAATTGGCGTTTTGTAAGGGAGGAACATAAAGTCAATTTTTTTTCAATATAATATATTTATTTAATCTAAGTACTTATGTACCATTGCTATCTATGCACTTTTGCCATCTCATACTAAAAAAACCTTTCGGACGGGAATAAATAAAATCTTTGAAAGCGCTTTGGAGTGCCCCATCGGAGTTGAATTTTTTCCCTTGCAAGAAGTTATCGAAATATCGAAAAAATGGTAATCTGTTTTCTGATCCACTTTTCATCACAGGTTATGAAATTGAATTAGATTTAAAATCCTTTCATTATTGTACCGGTTAAATAATGTAACGCAGCAGTCAACGCGCGTCTGTCGGTTTGCTGCACTAAATTCATGAGGAACCCACCTCTCAAGCTTTTTTACCTTCCTAATTTGCTTCAAGTGGATTAAAACAGTTTTGTCACTAACACCGCCACCTACAGCTAACTCGGACGTGGTTTGCGATGGATCCGCTTCCACAATAACCTTAAATTTTTCATTATCAACTTTGGTCTTCGGCCGTCCACGGGGCTTGTTCTGCAGATCGAAATTTCCAGAACGAAAGCGTTGGATCCAAAAACGCACTGTGTTTTCTTATGCAACACCGCCACCATACACAGCTTTAATACTTCAAGCCGTTTTTGCACGTGCCACGGTGGAACTCGTTCTCGTAAATAACACGATATTTCAAGTTCTCCATTCTGTAAACTACGTGACGCAAATAAAAAACCAAAATAGAAAAAAACAAATGAATTACGGTTTCCGAAAAAAAAATGCGTGAGTAAATAGCTGTATAAATTTGAAATTGGAATTCTTAACCAAAGAGGAGATAATACAGATCAAAGTGGCTAGTACGACAAAACGCCAATTTCTTATGTAAGGACCTAAAATACACAATTAAATGAGAAGGAGTGCAAGCAAAAAGGGCTCAGCATAATGTTGCTTGCCGTTTAATCTGCCAGAACCTATTGAAGTACAGTTCCACGTCGCTAAAGAACTAAATTAGAGTTAAATAAACTTCAGCCATTTCCCAGTCTCATATAGGGTGGATTTTTTTTAATGCCACCTGGAGGAAAAGTGCTCTAAATAATAGAGATAGCAAATTTTAATCCACAGAAGCATTTCCTTACTTTTGAAAAGAAATAAAACCGCATTCCGCAACCGGGAATCAAACCGACTAAAATCTGTAAAAATTACACCCTGTATTTTTATTGCATCGATCGTTAAGGTCAATCACAAGGATGAAATCTTTCTAACATACTTGGTCAATTTAATAATAGGAAAACCATGAAATCTGCACTTATAAATTTAATGGGTCAAGCTAAAGCACTTTTACTCAAAAATCCATCTGTTTCTGGTTACTTATATTAGTAATTAATAATTTACCATTGACGTAATTAATTATTCATTCAAATGACAAATAAGACTATTTAGATAAGACGATTGCAATTAGAACGTGTTTGTAATGCATACTCCTTTCTTAGATGCGACATAACTGCGTGTATGTAAATACTTTTAAAATGAAATGTAACATTAGAAAATATGTAGATTGTCATTTTTGTTATTCACATTTGATTGTTTCACAAATTATTTCAACGACAAAAATGGCTTATCAAGAACAATTTGATTTAATGGAAGCCTATTTTTTAAATAACAAAAATGTGAATCTAGCTCTGCTGTGGTACGGAGAGCGATATCGAGACCGACGGCCACCAACTCGGTTCGTATTGAAAAGAATGGTAGAAAATTTAAAGAATACGGGCAGTTAAGAAAGTCGGCGGCAAACTCTTCAGCAGAACAATAACGATTTTGATCTAAATGTTTCAACATATTTCGAAACATTTCCGAAATCTTCCAGCAGAGAAGCTGCCGAAGTAATTGGTACAACCCACACTCGCGTACTTAAAATACTGAAAAAGTATAAGTTTAAATGTTATCATGATGGTCGGTTGGTGGAAAAATTGCATCCTGGGGATTGTGAGAGACAACTACAATTTTGTCAAAGCATGCTGAGAGAAATTGACCGTAACCCAAATTTTTTGAGCAACATTGTATGATCTGAAGAAACCAGCTTCAGCAACAATGGTATGTACAATCGCCGCAATAGCTACTATTGGTCTAGAATGAATCCTGTTCGTGTTCGTGAAACTAACAGTCAAGTAAGATTTTCTTTCAACGTTCAGTGCAGAATTGTGAGAAATATGGTTGTTTTAGTTCACGTGTACGAAGGTCATTTAAACACTGTCAAGTATCTTGAAATATTGTTATGAGAATTTTGAGAGAGAGTTATGAGTTATGAGGTATGAGAATTTTTCTATGAGTAACGAGTGATTAATTTTATCAAAACCTTTTGAAAAATCGGTATACACGGCATCTATCTGTACGCCGAAGTCCATTGTGTGCATATTCGTATTCGAATTTACTGCGCAGATACTTTTCGTTTTTGTCGCGTAGTGCAGCGATTTCAATTTTCATCTGTGTCAGCTGGTTTGTAAGGCTAGTGCCCTCGTTGATTTATTTACTTGTAGAATTCATCTTTGAGTTGTTCTCTTCTGGAGGGTTAACAATGATGTCACTGACTTCGCGTATTTCATGCTTCGATAAATTTGCGATTACAAGATTATATTTGTAGTCATCTCCTTGTTTCTGGGCGGCGACTATAGCCTCAAACTGGGTAAACCATAATTTTGGTTGGTCTTGCCAGAAGCGTGGTATACGTTCCGAAATGCTTTTGGCGGCCATAAACACTTCAGGTTCCGATTTACCAGCTTTAACTGGCGCACGTAGAGCCATTTTCCTGTATTTCGGCCGGATCTTCAAAACTTCTTGCTTCCGATGCGTGACTAGCGTCGGGGTCACCAGTTATTATGACCAGGAAAAGGCTTGTAAATTAAGACACGATTACATCCTGAGTGACAATTTATTTGTTAAAATAAGGAGCTACAGTAATATTTAATCACCTTACTTTTATCACGTATATTCCTAAATAGATAAAATGATTCTCTGTAAGTCACGTCTGGGGACGCCACAGTAGGTATACTTACTTGTACAGCGTAGTTTCACTACCATACGACATAAATTATCTCCTTTTAGATAATAATCTTAGACAGGCACGGAAAAGTAGACGGGTAGGAAATGAATTATATTATTTACGTTCCAATATAAACAAATTTATTAGAATTAGGTTAAATGCACTTTTTACAAAATAGAAATCAATTAGGTAAAATATAAAATAAGAGTGATAACGCGCGCGCAGCTAGAAGGTGAAGAGGAATGTGTGTGTGGCCGGCGGTAGGTGCGGCGGTCGTCGGCGGAAGCTTCAATTCGAACATTCTAGTCGAACATAAACCGGTCTCGTGTAGTGGTGCAACTGTGTAGCATAAGCGAAGCGATTTAATGCAAAATGTAGGGTTGTGGTCTATGTGCGAGTAAGAGCGGTTTATGTTTGACTTGTGAAGCTCGATGTAGGTACGCTACAGTTCAATAAATACACAGTGGTTTTAAACATTGAATGAAGTTTTAAAAAGTAACAAAATATTTCCCTATTTAAATAAAATATAATAAATTCTTTGGGAACCATCCACGCAATGAACTTCGTCCATCGCAATCAATGGCGCAAAATAGTTCGTCTACCACTCAGTGTCGTCCTCTTTAGCACCGATCACGGCCTTTATTCTTCGTGGCCTCGTTGCTACCAATTTTTCACATTGTTGTGTAGTTATTGAGTCCCAGACAGATAAAATTTTTCCCTTTAGATTGTATTAGACCTTGCTGGATACTATTTTTTTTTATTAAAAAAGGTTGACACATTTGCCTTCTATGTCTCCTGATGGAAAGTGACGATGAAGACGAAGGTATATCACGTCTATCCCCGAGATACCTATTCTTTTTTTAAAATTAATAATTAGCAGGCGTTTGTCTTCCATCTCACCTGATGGAAAGTGACGATGAAGACGAGGATCGTACACGCCTGTCCAAGAGGTACCTATTCACTCTACACGTGAAAGCTCCAGGGTTATATTTGTCTGGAAAAACAGACGCAGGCAAATCGTTTCTCTCTTTGGCAACACTAACCAAAAATGAGCTATCGAACCGTTTAGTTCGGCTCATCGGCACGCTAACCATAAACGGGTGAAACTTCTGTCTGCGTCTGGTTGACCGGTGGAGAAAGGGGGAAGGTTCGATCAACTGAAAAAGAGCATTCTCACACTCTCCAAACTGCAATCTGTAAAAAACCGATAGACTAGCAACTTTTCGACGATGCTGAGTTTGTCGTCACTTATGAGTCTACGGGTGTCGATAGACTCCAACGCTTCAAGATGGTATTTTCTGGAACCATGCCAAAGATCGCTGCAGTAATCCATACAAGATCGAACCTGGGCTGTGTACAGGTTGAGCAGCGGTTCGGAGTTGAAGTACCGCCGGACCTTTGCGCTGACTCCCAATTTTTTGGAAGCTGACTGTGCCATGGTTTCAATACGTTGACCGAAATTAAGTTTCGACGTGATGGTTATGTCTAGAAGCCCTAGTTGGTTTGTGATCGGTACAGATATACTTTGGAAAGTGGGCGTCAAGTTGAATGTGCTCTTTTTACCGGAGAAGAGACACGCCCGGGTTTTGGAAGGGTTGAACTTGACAAGGTTGGCTTCACCCCAATCGGAAACCCTATATAGTGTCAAATCAACCCGACCGATCATCGACTTTCTCTGAAATTGGATCTGGTTTGGACGCGCTCACGCATTGGACACATATCTCTCTACAACAGTGCTGTCATTGGCGTAACCAATAATGCCTTCCGATAAAAGAAGGTCATTAATGTGCAGCAGGAACAATGTTGCAGAGAGAACAGATCCCTGAGGTACGCCGGCGTTGATCGCCATTAGGTCCGATGAGAAGCCATCACTCGACGTTTGAAAGAACTGGGACTATAGTTTTCTGGAAAAACAGACGCAGGCAGTTCATTCCACACCTTAGCAACCCGCACCAAAAAGGAACTATCGAAGCGTTTGGTTTGATTTCTTGGGATATCTACTATAAAGTAGTCTAGTAGTCCGATGTAAGAAAGGTGTAGGTTCAACCTATCAGATCAGCATTTTTTTTGCGCAGCATTTTCTTCATTTTCCACCATAGGTTCTCAATCGGTGACAAATCTGGACTACTTGACGACCCCTCCATGTTAGGATCTCATTCCGGCTAAACCAAGTTTTGGTTCTCCTCACAGTGTGGCAGGAAGCAACATCTTGTTGAAAAGTGGAGGCATTACGATGTATCAACGTTGTAATTGAGGGCATGAAACTAGTTTCCAGAATGTTTTAGTACTCTACTGCTTTAACAGTTCCTTTTACAAAATGTAAACCACCCAGACCTTGTGCTGACATGCAGTCCCATACCGGAACCGATCCAGGAAACCTCACTTTTCTTTGGAATACTTCAACTTTATTTATTTAATTTTTGATAACCATTTCCGTACATCACCGATCGTCACCTCAAATTTAGATTCATCACTCCATATTATTTCAGGCCACTGGTCTGTAGACCAATTTTCATGATCTTCAGCGATCTTTTTTTGAAGAGGCGTGAGTAAAACTTTATCTTTACGAGCATATAATTCATAGTCCAATCATTTTACAACCCTCTTGCAGGTATCGACGGATATATCTTTGTGAATCATCTCTATCCACTTCAAGGTAAGATCTCCTGCGCGGGCACGAATTTCTTTATAATGATTTTTCTTAAAACTCGATTGGCAGCTTCGCTTGTGATTCGCGGCCGACCAGGTTCCTTCAAACATTCAACCGTGCCATGTTTCCTGTGATGTTCGATGATGGTCGGAACTATCGATCTTGGTAGGGATAAGTCCTTGGCTATTTGGTTAGCAGATTTACTATTATTGTGGCTACGAATAATTATTTTTCGTACTTCGTCGGCGATAGTTTTCCCGCAAGCCATTTTGTTTTCAAATAATGATAAAATTGCATGAAATTATGGTTTTTATATGTTTGGAAATGACAGTGACGCATCATGTGACAAATTATTTCTATTTTAAAATCAAACTTTAGTAATTTTTCAGTTAAAACAGGTAGAATTGAGACATGGACGCACTTTTTTGCATCGATTAAGAATTAGACGAACTATTTTGAGTTAGTCGTAGCAAATTAAAGTGCTCATAAATACATATTTTAATAAAATAAGTTTTTTACAATAAGATGGAGAATTTTACCCTATGCTATTTTTTTTCAAAGGCCTTTTATGAAAATGTTGTTAAGTTGAAAACGTGCCACTTATACAGAGTGTCCAGAAAGTGAAGCAAAACAGTTTTTTGAAAAACTTGTTTTTTACGGGTTTCTTCAACATTTTAGGACATTTTGGCATTGTTTTTAATGACTTAAGTAACTTAAGTAAAAATGTCGTCATTTGTCAAAATGGCATGCATTAAACAGAAAAAAGATTTTTTTTAAAAAAAAATCTAGAATTACCGATAACTCAAAAAATATGAGACTTTAACCAGAAGCTTTTTTGTTTTTTAGGTAGGAAATGAATAGACCTATCCTAAGGATTATCCTTCACTTTCTAGACACCCTGTATATAAATATATATATATATATATATATATATATATATATATTTCTTCATTGATTCAGTCCTAAGTGTAAGCACACCTCGCGGCAATATGTATGAAACAAACGCGTTCTAATAACCTATTACGCACACAGTCATAAGTCCGTGCGCAGGTGAACGCGTGCCACGTTTGTGTGAGTGAGAAAAGACATAACAAAAACGTTTTAAACTCTAACTCAGTTTCAGTAACATAAAGTATTAAGTATAGGAGTAGTATAGCCAACGGAAAACTGAATATTTGCAATAGCCTCTTATTCTAAAAGGAGAATCGAAGGAAAATGAAATTTCATGCTTGTAATTTTATTGTTTTTTTTTACGAACGAAATGTACAACAATGTGTAACAAAATGGCAAAGTTTGAATAGCACAGCATATGCCCATATAAAAATATCGATGTCATTCACTGTGCGCCGCGTCCTTGGCAGTCGGTAACTGTGAGGTAACTGAGCGCGGGTGAGAACGCATTCAGCGGGAGGCATGGAGTGGCCATACTGTATGCAGTACTCATTATTAGATTATGGTGTAAGAAAGCAAGCAGGCATGCATGCAAGCAAAACGTCATGCATCCATGCATCCATTCTTCTGGGTACTGATAGACATGTGACGTCTCCAGCACTACGGGATGCAGCCTCTTCGCCCTTACGTAACAACAGCGCAGGCACTCCTGTCTACGCTTCGTTACAGCGGGTGGGGGCTGCCCTCTGTCCACGCCTCGGGGTTTATAAAAATACTCTAGGGCGGGACAGAAAAGTACCACGTGGCTTCGGGGTGGGCCAATGTGGTTCTGTATTATTGTGTATATATTTTGATTATAGTGAGATGATTTACAATTTACATTTATGACTTTAGAGGTTATGGATACTTCCATTATGCGTTTTGTATTTTATGATAATTTGTCTTTAGACGTATAACAGTTATGTCCTGTACATTTATGCTGTATAAAATTATGATAAAGAAAATTAGAGTAAGTGAAACTTATGGCAATGAAACCATTCTGCGTGTATAATATTCTGCTTATCTCAATTTATGCAAAAAAAACTTTATGATGAAACTGTTATGCCAAACTACATTATGATAACTAAATTAACAGCCGAAAAGACTCCCAAGAAAAACCAACGTATTCATTAAATAAAACACTTCGGTCTCGTGTTTAGGGCCAAATTTGAAGGTGGATCTTTCGATTTTATTCAAAAATAATAAATTAAATTCTATAATAAAATCGACCATTTTGAAGTAACTTTAAAAAAATCTCCATTGTTGAGAGATGTAATCTTCACATGAAAGATTTCTCTCACATTAAAGTGTCTCGATGGCATAGTCGTGAGAACACTCAACCTGTAACTAATGAACCTGAGTTCTTAGTTGTGAAAAGATACGTGAGAAAATTTCTACTAAAAAATATTCAAGCTAGTGTACATACGTGTTAGAATAAACATCTTGTCATTGAAAAGACTTTTAAGATCTATGGACCTATAAGAAACAGATTCACACACACATGGTACGAGTTTATCCAAAGCACACCAAAATATTAAGAAGATAATTTCTTTCACCTCTTCGGCAATCCATCACATACAAGTTATCAGTATCTTTGACAAACTAAGTCAAAGTTATTTATTTTCTTCTGTGGTTGCTGCTTGATACGTATCGGACCAATCAATCATACTCTTCTTACGTCATTAGATATATTTATCTTGTATTGGTGACTTTTGTATTGGTTGACTACTTTCTACTTTATAAATATATTAATTAAGGAAAAGTTTTATCGAAATCAAAGAAACACGAGAGACGCAAAACTTTTTGCCCATGTATAACCTAGTTACAAACATGCTGATACGGTACATTATATATTTATACGTGTTCAGTTCTACGTTTTTTACACTACACCACTACGGACGTTTCCTCCAGACTTTGCTCGCACAAATTTTCCGTACCCTACGAAACAATCCATTTCACCCCCTTACGAATTGACTTTCGAAATATATTCCCTTACTCCTAGAGTACGTCGAGATGAGAAACTACATGTGAAATTTCAGTTTTTAGGTCCAGGGGTTGATGACTGAAATGTCAGTCAGGGTCTTTATTTCGTACTTTCGAATATTCGCATACCTATTCTTTCTATACTTTCGTTTGTTTTGAGGGTCTTCCATAAATAGTGATAGTTAACGCAATTTCTAAAGAAAACTTTTTTGTGAACATTAATTTTTAAAATAAACCATTATATTTATTTATTACACACCAAAACATATCTGGTTCTACCCGCTTCACCCTTATCCGTGGAAATTACGGGATAAAAAATCACTATCACTATTACTTACTGCTTTGAATTTTTTGAGTTTTTTAAATTTTATTCGTAGCTTCCAAGTTTAGCTTTTAGGTCAAAAACAAAAAATCTTTTTCCTTTTAAAATAATTGACTTTTAAACTTGACTAAGAGGCCATGGCCAGGCGCCATGTTCAAGCAACAATAAAGTTTTAACTTACCTAGAATAATGATTTGAACTGTTGTTTAAAAAATGTCTGATGTGAATAAATATAAGTTTTTAGAGTCAATGAGGTAAGCGTATTGATTTCGGTCATAATTAAAGTTTATTATCGAATAAAATTATCTAATGTTTCACACCAGTTTTTTGTTAAGTACTTAATTGATACATATTAAATTATTCTGTAATAGTGGCATATGTCTTTTGTAATAAATAAGTAAATAAATAAATATTCATTTGACACTTCTATCTTCCCAATAAACATTTTTCAAACCGACTTCAACTTCACGTTATATTGTATTTTAAATAAACATACCTAAAAATTATGATTCAAAAGTTTTAATGGGGGTAGCACCGAGCCTTTTGATTTGCTTGGAAGATTGCGCTTAGTACCTGCATATTGTGTAGTTTTTTAATATTAGGTCATTACATATGAAATTGGCGTTTTGTAAGGGAGGAACATAAAGTAAATTTTTTTTCAGTATAATTTATTTATTTAATCAAAAGATGTATTTGCTATCTATGCACTTTTGCCGTTTCGTAGGTAGTTCATTGATCATTTTACTCAAAGAAGCATTCGGACGTGAATCAATTAAATCTTTGAAGGCGTTTTGGACTGCCCCATTGGAGTTGAAATTTTCCCCTGCAAGAAGTTATCCGAATTTTGAAAAAATTGGTTATCTGTTGGAGCAAGGTCTGGGGAGTACGGTGGATGTTTTAGACATTCCAATTAAAGCTCCTCTAATTTGGTAGCCGTGTGTTATGCAGCATGTGGTCTAGCGTCTGTGGAACTCGTACTCGTAAATAACGCGATATTTCAAGTTTTCCATTTTGTAAACTAAGTGACGCAAAGAAAAAACCAAAAGAGGAAAAAACAAACAAATTACGGTTTTTAAAACACAAATGCGTCAGTTTGTTGCGACAAATGCGCGAAACACAAATAGCTGTATAAATTTGAAATTGGAATTCTTAACCAAAGAGGAGATAATACAGATCGAAGTGGCCAGTACGACAAAATGCCAATTTCATACATAAGGACCTAATATTATTGAGTGTATTTATGCTCTCGAAGTTTGTCGATAACATATTGTATTAAATAATACGAAAATAATTACTTCTGTTTAAAATATTACCTTCAAATGTAGTGGAAACTAGTGTAAAAAACATCTGAACTCCATCGTTATAATATAATTAACAAAATGCATTATTCCCTCTGTAAGATAGGGAGTGTAAAAATAATATAAATAGTAATAAATAAATAAATCCCCAGACAAACACACCAACTTTGTGGCCCCAAAGTAAGCATGTTATGGATGACCTGGTACAGCGAACTGGAGGGAACCCAGAATAAACATACGTATATAAATATAAACAACCATGACCCGAGAATAAACATCTGTGTTCATCACACAAATGAATGCCCCGACCAGGGCTCGAACCTGGAATCTCTGGCGTATGAGATAGGACTACTGACCACTACGCCACTCGGCCGTCGAGTGGTTATGATTATTTACTTAATATTTCGTAACTGCCAGTCTCTATTTCTTAATTCTAATTCCTTAAAAACTTAGTATATTAGTTCGCTTCGCTTCCACATCCTACTTAATCGAACGATTTTCACACAACTTACCTTAGAATGTTGCCACGGCATTCATGAACAAAGCTGCGTGCAAAATCTAATAAGTAATAGAACATGGTCTTAGTAAAGTCAGTCTCGTTGATTTAATATTATAATTAATTAGACTTGTCTGAAAGTGAACTCATCACACAAATCAAGTAAAAGTGATCTGCTGACAAAAGAGCTTTAATTTAATTTAATCAAACAAGTTCAAAGCCTATCTAACTTTTGGTTTGACGTTAAAGGAATGCTGCAGATGATTGCCAAAATACAGCGAACTCTGAATGCCTATTCAAATTCAACTGAAGAATGTACAAGGACTTCCAGTTTCAGACAAGATGGTTTTTTAATATTCTCCGCAGAGAGTCGATCCATTTTCGCACAGCGTCGGAATCAAACTTGATGAAAAAGCACAAAACGTGTAGGTATGTACAGAGCCTACACGCGTGTCACTTAATATACCTAATGATTTGGAACCACATTTGTATTGATTATTGAATTTATATAACTATTAGCTTTGACCGCAGCCACGCTTTTACAACAACAGTTTTTGAATATTAATTTATAGTCAGCTAGCATAACCGCTCGCTTGCTTCCGAAAATAAAAAAAATTTCGATTCGGCCGCCCGTAATTAAACTTGGTTAATGGCGAAATGGAGTAGGTACATAGCTATAAAACTTTTAACTTTTTAAGTAGGCGTCTAGATAAAAAATAAATTAGCATTATACATTTTACAAAAAGCTCAATGAATAACATTTTACTCGCGTCGCAAGTTTAACTTAAGCAAAGAGTTAAGTCCATTTTAAGCCGTCAGTACGCTTTTTGTTTCAGTACTTATTGGACGAATGGAATAATACACGATAATTTGTATCATTTATGTAAATGATTATTAACAACAGTATCATTTAAAATGATTATTAACAACAGTATCATTTATGTAAATGATTATTAAAAAAAGTATCAGAACTAAATAATTTCCCAATAAAATTATCTCAATTAATAAGAAACTAAACGTGAGGAGTCTCCATACATTAGCTGTGCAACGATGGGGTTACTCATTCAATACAAAAGAAGTTTTGCTGGTGGCTTATTCTAAAGATAAAGGCATAAAGCTTTTCATAAACAGTAAAGTAAACATATAAAGTATACATTTCAAACTAAATAAATTATATCAAAAACATATTACAAACTTAGTTATGTTAATTGTATAATCTTGCAAGGAATTTTTCTATTGCAACTATAACTTTTTTTTAGTTTGTTTTCTTTTAGTTCAGCATTCCTATCACCAAACTTCAAAATTCAAATACGTCAATCAAATATCGCTCTGTTATTTTGCAACAAGTGGATGTGCTGTTTCGGTTTTTCTTTCTTTTGACTTTTTTCTTCCCACGTTATTTCCTTTTTGATTTTCCTTTATATTAGAATGTATTTTATCTTAAAATAAAGTAAATTATCTAAAAAAAACTCTCCTGTGTTAGAAAATAAGAACTCAAGCTAAAAACAAGCGTGGAAGGTTGCGGGCATTACACTATTACGACGGCACAAAACTGGCAATATCTTTTCTTTTTTTCTAGAATAACATGGCCAGTAGAATAACATTTCTGAACTTTTTATTAAATTCGTAACTTATTTGTAAAATGTGCAGTTACATTCCAGTACATTTTTTTTTCACCACTGCATGCCAAAGCTGTGGTAAATAATTTTTGTAGAAAAAAATAATGAGAATAACATGTGTTTTGATGACATTTAATGACATTTAACAAAATGATATTTGCATACGGCAGATCTACTATTCTAAAATATTTACAAAAAAAGATACAAAATTATCTGCTTGTTTTTAAACACAGCAACAAAAAAACTTACCAAAAGCGGCATTTTTCGAAAAAAAATCATAAGTCGGGAATATCTCGAAAACGGTGACACTTTTACTAAGGTCATTTTTTTTATCTGGTAGGGCATGCCTCAATCTGTCTTTCATTTCAGTTTGTCGTACAAGTTATGGGACACCCTGTATAAACCACTTTTGTTTCGATTCCTACAAATATTATTATTATATTGTTATATAATATTACAATTTCAATATAATTAAAAGTTTAGGCGAACTGAACGATTTAAAAAATCACGCTTGATTAAGAGTACGATTGTTAATGTAATCTATGCATTATAGTCAAACTAAAAGTGAAAAAAAAAAATGTAAAAAGACCTAGGTTTAGATAATTTTTCGATCGAGGATTATAAAGTTATGTAATATTTTTGGCCTCAGAAAATATCCTTTGAGTCTGTAAAACTGTAAATTTGGGATAACTTTAAAAGCAACATCAAATATTAAAGTAGTAAGTATTTTTAGTTTTCTCATTCTTGTATTATTTCAACTATAATTTTATAATTTATCAAAAAGGAAATATTTAAAACAAACATAAACGAGTAGGTACATGAAGAAGTCATTTGCAAGAGGTCCATTGTTATTCATTTCTGCATAGCATCTTTATTATCACTTTCATCATTATGAAATACTACGGCCCAACATCAAAAAGTATTAAAATTCTATCAAAAGATACGCAGGTGTCGTCATTTCAGGCGACGTATTTTATAGTCGCTGCGTTTCTTTTATGCTTCATAGATAAGAAAGACTCGAAGTAAAGTACGGAAATATTTGAAATCTCTAATGTGTTAGCAGACAATGGTTGAGGGTTGTACAATTTTTGCTTTAGAACGAATATTGGAGAACATCGTAGGTGCTCGCTGGCCGTACGTTTGACAAATAAGATATTTTATCAAGCGGAACTGGTTTCGAAAAGTAACTGGTACGGTCAAATATTCGTTTGTATGTAGCAAATTTATTTTTATTATAGTGCAAAAAATGTGATAGTATATGATATTTTGATATTTTGCGAATAAGTTCAGATCCATATCTTTAATCAAGAGTAATTTGTCATGTGTATGATTTATTGGCAAGAAGAAGAGGGGTCCAACTATTAGAAACAATTTCACAATTCAAAGAATTGACAATCAAGACGTAAATTCTTGTCCAAATTTTGTCGTCCCACTGCGGAACTGTGTTGGGAACTGTCAGTGGGCTGTATGACTTGCGGAACAAATGCGTGGCTGCTTACTATGGGCACCCCAAAAAAGACTCGAGATCGCTTTAAGCAAAATATATCCTTGGTAATTATAAAACCTTTAGGGACGCTTATAAATAAAAATATGTAAATTAAAATATCGATTAGTCGATAACCAAATAATTGGTGATTTTCAATTTGTCACGAACTGCACACAGGATTATAACCTTGGTTTCTCTCTCTTTTCTATTAAAAATATATTTATGATCATGAAATCGAAACTAATAGAATGAACTTATTGACTACCATGCAATCCATTCAAACCGACCCGGACGTGCTGACCACTAAAACAGTCTTGGAATTCCGAAACATAGTAAAATTGTTGGTTTACGTACCTATTTACGTACGTTAACGTATGACAAATGATCATTTTACAAATTATTTTTGAAAAAGTAATCATTTGACAAACTGTTCATTTACTAAACTGATCGTTTTATAAGTGATCATTTGACAAAAATAGATATTTTAAATTTTAATATTGCAAATGTTCTGAATGTAAAAGTGCCAGTTATCAATTTTTTAAATTACCAAAGTACTTATTCGTTTTTTAAAGTCGCAATTTAACAAAATGTTGGTTAATGGGTATTTTATAATTATTACTGTTGACTAACAGTAAAACTGGGTTCTTCAATTTGTTCTTTTATTCAGAGTAGATGTGAATCATTGTGATATCGATTTAATATCTCTCATATAAATTCATTCAATTCGCTTATGGCGCTTGCTCGGCTCGCGCATGTGTGACCTGCATACAACCATTTGAAATTCGTTGAAAAGTTTGTCGGCGAATCAAGGGGATCCCCTATAATTCTGGTTGTTGCATCAAATTATACTACAGTAATTAGAAACATTAACTGAATTTAACTCTGTACTGTACTGTCTATAATGAAAAACTTCTGCTTCAATTATTTATGTATACACAAACGATTTCACATTTTTGGGTAAATTAAGTGTTTGGTAACAATGCATTTTGTCAACGGTTTTTATGCATTGCGTTGTTTTACCTATTAACGTATATAATAAGTGAATCGTTTGTTAAGTAAATGTTTTGAAGAAAAAAAACTTTGTCTCGTAATTGTTTTGTCAAATGAATTACTTATAGAACCATTAGTTCGTACAAAGATGAACTTATGAATAATAATTTTGCCAAACGTTGTTTATGAAATGAAGCAATTTGTTTTTTTATCAAATGACGGGATATCGTAATGTGGGCGTGGTAAGAAATATTTTTTTATTACTATGATCAGTTATCACAGATACATGTACATATATACATAAATATAGACACGTATACATTTTACGTACACACACACATACATGCGTACATAATAGTAATATGAAGCTTAATAATATTTTCATATGAAAGTCTTTAAATCTCACATATTGTGGTGAGATAAGAGAATACAAAATCAATAGGAAGTTAGGGAAATCCAATTCAAGAAACGTGCAAAAGACGAGTATCTGGTAAACTTGCACACGCCAATGTTATATGCGTGTGAATCGAAGTGTTCCAGCGGAGTTGGATAAACACTTAATTCGAGTATTTGTACGTGAACTCACAGCTTAAGCGATCGACAAGAAAACAAGGTTTCTTCGTTTTGTACTAAGTCGTTGCTAAAATTTATATGCCTTTATATATTACTAGCGATCCGGCCTGGCTTCGCACGGGTAACATAGCCTTATGCCTAAATTCCTTTTCTGTCGCAGTGTTGCATCAGATTTTATATTATATTTAAATGTAAAGTTTATTCATCGTACTTCATCGTACTGCAAGTAATTGAAAACGTAAAGATTCTAAATAGTGTATTTGTTGAGATCTCGCATGGGGCGGTCATTCCTGTTTGACCGCCATTATAGTCAGGTTTACGTGGTTTTGTTCCGGTCCAAAGCAAGGAACCGCCAGTGCAACACTGGAACAAAGGCAATTTCTTCTGAAGCCTTTAGTCGGAAACGCGCCATTCGTCGAGATAATAATCATAATCCCTAATAATAGATAAAACATTAATGTAAACACCTCCGACTAATGATGTGTGGACGACACTTACCATCTTTATTTACTCTTTATTGGCTATGAATATAGTAACAATAAATATTATCAAAACAACTAATTTATTGACCTTTGATGGTGTTTACTCAATCAATGGTATGTGCACAATTATTAGTTTTAATTTTGAAATATGTAAGTAGGTACAATCGGGGAACTTGGTGCAGGCTCAGATTCGCACCCAATCCCCTGCAGTGTAGTCGCTCCTTAGTATGCGGAGTGCCTACAAAAGACCGAACAACGCGCAAGCGAATCTCGCCTTAGCGTGAGCCTATACTATACCTATCAAATTAACTAAAAATACAAACCGAAAATGCACATTAAACTTTGAAAAGGTTAACTATGTAAACAAAACCAACACGACTGCAACCTTCCATGAAATCTCTGTATAAAAATTATCAAAATAATTTTAATATTTCTTCGATCACACATAAAGTTTTTATATATGATCGAAGACCTAAGTACCTATTTAAGCACCAACCACCAAGTATGAAGTACCAACCATAAAGTGTGAAGGGAAATTATGATGAGTATACAATGCTTATAACTACATTATATGAAACCATTTAAATGCATTAAAATGGGTATAGTAAGCACCTCGTAAAAGATAGAAATATGCCACCGGCGATTTTTCTGTAGACCTACAAAATAGGCCCGCTTTTACCACGTATTGTTTTGTTATATCACAAAGGGATAAGGAAGCGTTTTCAAAGAAATCTCCCAGTTGACTGACTTTTTCCGATGCATTCCACAATTATCATCATATTTCAGCCAATTTACACAAAACGTTAACTAATTATACACATCAATTATATATTGATGAAAACCGTATGAAAATTCTTTTGGTAGATTGAGATTATCGCGTTCAGACAGACAGACAGACGCGGCCGGGGGAATTTTTCTTTTACTATGTATGATTATATTATACACACATCAAAAAAGTTGGAGATCACTTTGAAAATACGAATCTTTTTGTTACAGTTGAATAAAACGTTTTTTCTTTTTCTACTAAGATTCTTCATTTAAAAATCTAATCATTTTAATAACAAAAATTTAAAAATATCAAGTTCAAGTGTTTTTCTGTATAGGAAGAAATTGAGATGACCAACTTGATTCGAGCATTTTTCTGAATTTTTGAAGAAAGAGTTCAACAATCAATGCCACTAAAATAAAAGCTGAGTTACGGGCTGCTACTGGACTAGAAATCAGCATTCAGACCATCAGGAATTTCTTACACCAGGTAGGATTACGAGCGAGAACATCTTGGCGAGGACCCTTGAACTCACAGCAACGACAGCGACGCAGATTCCAGTGCGCTAGACTACGCCAAAATAAAGAAGACGACGAGGAAAACATTTGGCAGAATTGTTCCTTCGTTGACGAGTCCAGAATTAGCACTCATCCGGACAACCGACGTCTCCGTGTCTGGAGAAGACGTGGGAATGCTGAAAGACAAAGAACTGCCACCGGAACCGTTCAACAAGGCGGGAAGTCGGTATCCTTTTGGGGCGGTATAATGATTGGTGCTAGAACTCCGTTGATCCGTTATGTATTTATCGTGGCTGGATGACTGCAGCTTTGTACCAAACCATTGCTATTGATGGAATTGTCAGGTTATTTAGAATAAACTATGGCCCTCGATTCGTATTGGTTGACGATGATGCACATCGAGCTCAACGAATCAACGCTGCTCTGTGTGAATACGTCATTACCAGGTTAGACTGGCCTGCCGGCTCGCCTGACTTCAACCTGATGGAGCACGCGTGGGATGCTGTCAAGCGAGCTGTTTGGAACCGTCAGCCACCTCCCCAGACAGTGCCAGAGACCACGGAAACCGTTATTCAAAAATGGGTACCGCAAGCAATCCTGGATAACTTAATTCTTAGCATGTCCAGAAGGATTGCCGCATGTGTTTGAGCCAGGGGAGGATTTATCTTGTACTAAATGAAAACAATTTCATAATGAATGTTGATAATATTTAGTTAAATTCTCTTTTTCTTTGAATTATTTATTAGTCGGAATTGCATTAGGACTTTTAAATTAAATTTTTGTTCATAAAAAATAAAAAAACAATAAAATAAATTTAATTTCAAAAAGTGTATCTTTTTTATAAAGCTACATTTAGTAAGCTATATTTTTTTTAAAGTAAAATTTAAAAAAATCCGTCCTTAGCTAGTGATCTCAAACTTTTTTTGATGTGTGTATAATGAAAGGAAGAAGAGGAAGGCCTCTGGATACTCCATTCATTGGGGAAACCGTATGAAAATAATTTCGGCTGTTTTTGAGTTTATCGGGTTCAGACAGACGGGTTCAGACAGGGACAGACCCGGCCGGGGGACTTTGTTTTATACTGTGTATTGATGAAAATTAATAATGTAAAAGTAATGTATGTGTGGTGTGAAATGAGCGGATTTGGTTTGATTTTATTTTGACATAAATAATAAATAAGTTCTAGCCTCGCTATGAATTTCTTTGATGGATAAAGTATGACGAAAGGATCAAAGATTTACAGAATACTTGATTAATTGAGGAACATTTATTTTTATGTATTTAGTGTCAACATAGTGTCAATATAATACTTATATGAAATTTAATTTTTGAAATTTTTTTTTAGAGAAGTACCCTAACAAAATCTGCCTAATTATGTACCTTTGTCGCAAAACGAGCACTTCGATTATTCTGACAATATGGATGATTATAACCAGAGTGCTATCTCTGTTCCGGTCACCGCATCTTCTTGCGTCATGGAAGCCTCTATAGAGGCTCCTAATCCCGAAAATAACCTTATCCAAATTGAAGATCAGCCTGTTGGTTCTAGCACTATGGATATTCCATCGGAAATACGCAAGATGCTCGGTGAACCACGCAAGACGGAAACCCGCTTGGGTAAAAGTATTTCCACAGAGCTCTCTACACGTTGGGGCAGTATTACAAGCGAGGGATTGCAGAAAGATACAAAGGAAAACCTTATGGATACGATCCTGGTTCCCGAAAACTTCCAGCTTGCACAAGCACCTAAACTTAGTCCAGAAATTCCGGCAATACTTAATGTGACGGTAAGAAATCGAGATAAGCGCTTAGAAAAAGCTCAAAATCAACTTGGCACTGCAATTTCCAGCTTGGCTAACCTTGTAAGTGAATTATTCACCAAGACATCAATAAAGTTGATATTATAACCACTTGAACGTCCCAGGTCACTGTAGTACTCCAAAATTTTTGGCCGACTTACGTCCTGGGTACTACAGTGCCCAAAAGGTGGACCGTCCGAAAAAATGATTTTATTAACTACCTGTAGCTCTTGTGTGCCTAGTCTTTAGTTTAATAGAAGCGGAAATAATGACCGAACGAACTAAACCACGTCTCAAAAGACATTTCTACAAAATTTGTGCCGCGATGTGCCTTTTCGTCAATTATGTCGTAAGTACTTTTTTATGTTGTATATTTCTATGATTATCATACATGTTTTTTTTTCTAGATTCTTTTCAATTCACTGGTTTTAATGGTATATGAACCTCATACTTAATATTCCTTCAAAGTTTATAAATTTAGCAAAATCTTTCATCGAGTACCAAACCGGACGAAATTGTTTACTTTCTTTTGTTTTACCTTATTTTATGTATTACGATGTAGATTTAATGATTAGATGATTAATCAAATACATTCTCTATATATTAACGTAAACGTCGTGATTTATTGTTTTAAAATTACTTTAATACTTATTTTTTTACGAATGTTTTTAACGTTCTAGTCGCGCAGCGTTAAAATCTCGCTAACCATCGGTTGCGCTCGGACGTAAGTCGCCCTAGACGGCCGCGGATAAAAAAAAGTATGTGAAACGGTGTTTACTCCTGCTAGACCTTCATTACGAAGATACAGTTAACAGGAGAAAGTTACTGACGCCGCTACTGGATAAAAAATATACTGCATATATACAAAATATAAAACGAGACAGCTACTTATTTGTAGAAAACCTAAGCAAAAGTATCAAGACATTAAAAAACATAGAAAACTCAAGTCAACAGATAAAAAAGCCGAACTACGCTATCGCAAGCACCTCAAGGGCCTCGCTTCAGGGAAACGGGCAAGTACCTCCTCGCCAACAATACCCGAGACAGCCGGTCGCACCACCCCGGCGCCAGCCGCGCGGCGCGCCGCGCTACCCTGCGCCCGCGCCCCTTTCTCGGAACTACAACGCGAGTGCGACGAGGAGGGCCCCACCATGCTGCGCGTTACTTACACAGATGCCGAACTTTTCCATTCTGGGCGTATAAAACATTTTTCTAATGCTTGGCACTTAATTACTAATGACCCTTTGATTTTATCATATGTTGCTGGTTATTTAATTCCTTTTATCGGTGATATTTATCAACACTGTGAACCGTCAAATATCTCATATTCATTAGAAAGCTAAGCGTTATTAACTTCGCGAACGCGTTCACCCAGGCGCTTGCTGCAGCAGGCGTCTCCATCCCGAAAGACATCCTAACGCAGGTCTTGCAGGCATCAATCGCGTCCCGGGCCCCTCAGGCTCCAACCCCAGCCCCTCAGGCCTCCAACGCCCAGACTCCTCAGGTCTATAGCTCTCCCGCGTCTCCCGTTCCATCCGATATGGACTGTGCGTCGGTCTCATCCTCGCGCTCATCTCTTAGGAAGCGTACCGCTCCCGGGAGCGATTCAGACTCCGCCGCGTCCGAAGCTTCGTCGGTCGCCGCCACCTTAACCGGCTCTCCTGAGCCCGCGTTCCAATTAGTTACCAAACGCTCTAAGAAGCGTTCGAAAAAAGCCGCGGTGTCTTCAACACCCGAACCAACCCCGGTGTCTTCTACAGCCGCCCCCGCGCCGCTCATGTCACTCGAAGTGACCGCGTCTCCGTCGGTCCCGTCTAAACCAGCGACGCGCTGCGCTCCCGTCCCATCGAAGCCTCAGCTCCCTCCGCCCGTCTTCCTCCGTGAAAAAGCGCGCTGGACCGCGGTTTCTAACTTGTGCAAAGGGCACAAAATTAATTACTTAAAAGCCGCCAAAAGTCGACGACTTCCGCGCGTTCACCAGGTTACTTTCTTTAAAACAAATCGCGTATCACACCTACGCCCTCCCGGAGGAGCATAAGATCCGCGCAGTACTACGGGGCGTCCCGTCGAGCTCGCGAATGAAGAAATCCTCGAGGACCTTAAGTCCCAGGGTTTCCCGGCCGAAGCAGTGCACAAGATGCACTCTAACCGCGGTAGGCGCTTTCCGTTAGCTTTAGTTATCTTGTCTAATACTCCCAACTCGAGGGAGATCTTTAGAGAGGCTCGCACAATTTGCGGACTCTCAAATATCTCCGTCGAGCGTCCCAACCCCCGCGGTCACCCTGGAAAGTGCCACCGCTGCCAGCTCTATGGCCACGCAGCGGCTAACTGCTCAGCTCCCCCCAGGTGCGTTAAGTGCCTGGATCCGCACATAACGAAGGAGTGCACTCGCACTCCCGAATCCACTTCGCCCCCTGCCTATGTGCTGTGCGGTCAGTCCGGCCACACAGCTAACTACAGGGGTTGCCTGCGCGCTCCGCGCTCCACCGCTAAGAGGGCCGCGCCTAAACCGGCGCCGCCCTCTTCTCCCACTCACTTCCCGCCGCTGCGCAACCGGGGTCCCCCGGAAGCAAAGCCCGTTCAGCCGACGCCTACTCAGGTTCTGTCTTGGAGGCAGCGTCCGGCCGTTCCGCCTGCACCTTCCCGACCCATCCCAGCTTCCGTAGCTTCCGTAGGGCCACGTCCTGCTCCGTCATCCGCACCTCAGTCGTCGTTGGCTGAGGACATGAAGACCGTGTTCGACGTTATTCAAAACGTCGATATTAACGAAATTTCCGTGCTCGCACGCAAACTGTCTCTCGCAAACGCTCTCCTCAAGAGCGTTTATTTGCGTTAGCCGAGCATCACTCGCTTCTAAGTTCGTTATAAATTTTTTTTATTTTTGTATAAAATCGTAAATAATTAAATTATAATGTCTAGACCCGCGAATCCCGCGTCCAGTCGTATTAAACCCAAGGGCTTATCCCTAGTATCTTTTAACGCTCGTAGCCTTAACACCAACCTTCCCGAGATTAAACTGTTCCTTCAGAACAAAGAACCTGACTTATTCCTTCTCCAGGAGACATGGCTTACTCCAAACCGCTCTAGGGGATTCGCTATACCTAAGTACGCGTTTATTCGTAACGATAGGCCCAACTCCGACGGTTTCGGCGGCACCGCTATATATTACAAAAGAGGCTTCCATTGCTGTCCTCTCCCTACCCCTCCTCTCCTCAACATGGAAACCACTGTGTGTAGATTGGCTATGACTGGTCATCCGACCATCATCATAGCTTCAATCTACATACCTAGTGGTACCAGACCAATCCGCAGCGACTTTGAGGCCATTCTCGCCCTCGACCATTCAGTCATTATGTTCGGAGACTTTAACTCCAAACATACTGACTGGACGTGCCTATCGACTAACACCAGCGGTATCGCTCTCCTAAACATCACTAACTCCCTTGACTTAGACGTCATATCCCCCATCACTCCCACTCACTATCCCAACAACCCGACCTACTCTCCTGACATCCTCGACTTTGCAATTATCAAGCGAATCAATCTTGATCTAAGGTCTATCGAACCGCTCGATGACCTAGGCTCCGACCATCGCCCGTCTCCCTTGTGCTAGGTACGCCTAACGTTAACGTCTCACCTCCTAAGACCTTTACCAACTGGAAAGGCTTTAAAAATACGTTAGTTTCAACCTTAGAGGTCCCGAACTCTCCACTCGCGATCTCTCCCGAACAATTAGATAGCCCGGATAAAATTGATTCATTAGTAAATTCTCTCACTGATGCTATCAACTCAGCCATCAGTGACAACGAAAAGATTGCAAAGCACGGCAAGCCCACGCTTCCCTTAGCCGTTAGCAATCTTATTAAAGCTAAAAACGCGGCTCTCCGGAGAGCCAAGAAATATCCCACGCCCGCCTATAGAACAGCTGCGAATCAGCTTCAACGTAAAGTTAGGTATTGCTTCGCGGAACTCCGAGACGCTCAGATGAACGATCTCATGGCGAATATCTCTCCGTCCCACCAAGCGTACTATAGCATGGCCCGAGCCTTACGCGTAGACACCGCCTCTCACGTTCCTCCTCTCACTCGTCCCGATGGCACTACTGCCTTTGAAGTCGAAGAGAAAGCCGAATGCTTCGCTGACAGCATTGCCGCACAATGCTCGCCCAGCACGCAACCTGCTGATCCCTCACACATCCAGGCGGTGGAGGACGAAGTCCTTCGCAGAGACTCTCTCCCCATCACCGCCGACCCTGTCACAGTCTCTAATGACGAAATCTTGCTTCTCATTAGAAATCAAAAGTCCAAAAAGGCTCCGGGTGCGGATGGAATTTCCAACCACGCACTTAAGCACCTACCTCAACAGATGCTTACCTTGTTAGCTATCATTTTCAATGCCTGCTTCGACCATAGCTACTTTCCAAAAGCTTGGAAAGAAGCGACAGTCATAGGCATTCCCAAGCCGGGCAAACCTCTGAACGTCCCGGCTAATCACAGACCCATCAGCCTCCTCAAGGCAATGTCTAAACTTTTCGAGAGAGTCATACTCTCTCGAATGCGGAACTCATCTGTTTCCAACGGATAGCGATCCTCTCATTATACCCCATCAGTTCGGCTTTCGCTCTAAACACTCCTGCCCTCAGCAAGTCCATCGAATCGTCGAGTATATACTTGACGGTTTCTATCCGCGTCGTTATAAAACAGTCGCGGTTTTCTTTGACGTAGCCAAGGCTTTCGATAAAGTCTGGCACAGCGGTCTCGTTTATAAACTCTACAAAATAGGCTTACCGGATCGCCTAGTCAGGCTAATAGCGTCGTTTCTCAAAGACCGTACGTTTCGATTTAAACACGAAGGCACGTTTTCTGCGCCTCGTCCCATAAAGGCTGGAGTCCCTCAAGGCTCAGTCCTCGCCCCTCTTCTGTACACCGTGTACACCAACGACATTCCCATCCCGCCGAAAGGCGTCGAACTCGCCCTCTTTGCCGACGACACCGCACTTTATACCAAAGGCCACAGTGTTCTGCACCTTGTAACCAGACTCCAAAAAGCCGTAAACGCCCTCGGTGTATGGTTTCAAAAATGCCGCATCGATGTGAACCCTGAAAAGAGTTCAGCGTTGCGCTTCGACCACAAACGCCGTCGTCCCGCTGGCGATCCCCACGTTCGAATGTTAGGCATTCCCATCCCCTGGAAGCGCAGTACTAAATACTTAGGCGTCACATTAGATCCGACCCTTTCTTTCAAGCCACACGTCGAAAGAGTTTCGAAACTCGCTCGTCACTACTTAGGCCGCCTAAATAGCATGTTAGGTAGAAAAAGTAAAATGTCTTTCAGAAACAAACGTACACTTTACAAGGTCTGCGTTAGACCCGTCATGACATATGCCTCGCCAATCTTTGCCCACGCCAAACCCTCCCTCCTGCACAAACTGCAGGTAGTTCAAAACCTCTTTTGCCGCAGGGCCACAAACGCACCGTGGTACGTGCGTAACGCGGACTTGCATAGAGATCTTGAACTGCCTACAGTACAGCAACACCTCAAAACACTCTCTGAAGCGTTCTTCAAACGCTCCGAAACCCATCCCAATCCTCTAGTTCGTGATTCAGTCTCATATACTACTCCTGTCTTAGATTCGAAGTTCAAAGTCGCTAGGCCTAGGAATGCGCAAGCGTACTCATCCACCAGACTGTCAGCCGATCTCGAAGCCCTTCTGGCCGCAAATTCTAACGTAAATTCTAATTCTAACGTAAATCCTAATTCTAACGTAAATGCGAATTAATTCAATTTTATTTTGCAATTTTTTATTTTTTATTTTTTATTTTTATTTTTTATTATTTGATTTTCATTTTGAGCACCTTCAGTGCTATGTAATCCCAGCGGGTGACCCCTTCTGGGCCCCGCTAGCGCGGCCTCTTTCTCCAATTGGCCGTCGCTCAGATGAAGGCTGATTGGCAAAAATGCACGAGCCGACAGGGGGTTTTTAGTGAGTATGGTTCTGGTAGGCGTCGGGACGAGTCCCACATAACTCTGGAATCGCGCCAGAGTATGCGTCAGGGCATTTTATCCTCCTGCCCTTCCCGCGGAGGGGAACAAAAAAAAAGACCAGGGTTGATCAAGTAAAAGACGTAAAGTTTTTTAAATAAGTCAAATGACATACTCTAAAACTGTGTTACCTAGTACCTTAAAAGGACTACCTGTTTAATTATATACTATAATATGATATAAATTGTTGTGCTTAAAGTCGGGTAAAGTATTCCCAGCAATGAATCAGGGTTAAGAGGATAATCACTGCAGATTATTTTACTTTTATGATACAAAAATTGTAATGATTTCACTAAGAATAGTGAATATTATCGTGTAGTTAGATTTAAGAGAATATAAGTAAGGACCAGACAATTTTTTTTTAAACCATCAAAATAAAGGAATTAAAAATATGCAAATTCCATGGACCTCATTCAGGATTCCAATACCTTATTGTATTTTACAGCCTTATTTCCATGAAATATTTTTTTTGGAATTTATAAAAATTAGCTACCTACACAAATAGTCCATACATTAGAATGCTACATTTACCACTCAGTAATTTCGAGCGATCTCTGAGGATGTTTCTGGTCTGTAATATTTTTCATATTCCTGGGAGTTTTTAAATCGGTAACGAAGAAAACGGATTTTCATAACAAGCGTTTAGGAAAATTAAAGAGAACCACATTTCAATTAGCTTGGAAAACCGTTCTAAAGCATTTATCTCTCAAAATGTTCTTTAGAAACACACCGACAAAGATTCATGACTATGACGAGCGGCACTTACAGTTTGTAAAACGAAACCTCTCTATGCAGCGTTTATACGTTTAATATTGGCATCTTATTTTTTTTAATCTTTATTTTTTTAAAGGGTTTTTATCCACAATGGATATGTCGACCCCATCGTATACATAAATAACTAAATACAACAAAAAAAGAAAATACACAGCAAAGAAAACAAATAATAATAAAAACACTATAACTAAGTATAATTAAGTTGAGAACGCATTATCATTGCAGAACCAATTGGCTCAGCTTCTTTGCTGATTCTGACCCTGGTTCTGAAAGGATTGTCTCAATCAGACCTACATCCATTACATTTAAATTGTATTCTGCAAATAACAATGCTCTCTCATCCTTATTTCTGACACAATCCATCAGCAAATGTTGTACATCCTCAATTTTATTACAAATTAAACATTTATCTGTTTGTGTCTTTTTCATGAGGAATGTAAACTTCGCCGATGGATAGTGTCCCGATCTAAGTCTTAGGAGTAGTTTTATTCAATTACTAATATTGGCATCTTATTTAAGAGTTTACTGTACGAGGAGGAAAAATAAGAAGCCAGACAAATATTTGGTCCATAAATTTATTTTATTCAAACACTACCTGTCTTATAAGGTAATTAAAGACTTTGAAGGAAGGTTTGTAGCGAGATCGATTTGCGTTGGTAGTCAAATCAATAGTTCCGATAGCAGCAAAATTGCTTCAATGTATAGTGTTTAAACTGAACTTTGGTTGATTTACTAGTAATTCAATTTTTTGAAGCCCTTTAAAAGCCATCCAAAATTTGTAAGCTCCAAAATTCCGTCCCCTGTTTAATCTTGATAAGGGTCGAGTTTTCTAAAAGTGTTTCTAAAAGTTTGCCTTACAGGGACCTCTGTCTGTAATGATGTTGCAGCAGTACAAAGTTAATATAATTTCAAAGTTAAACTGCTTTTGACTTTACTGTAATAATTTGTTTTTTATATAAGGTTTAAAGTTTGAAACATTTTTATGCATAAATAGATTTTATCTTTCATATTCATATAATAAATATTAGGTCTGCATCTACAAAAGTGCCGTTCCGTATAAAATAATTTTATACGAAATTACAATTATTATTATTAAACAAAAACACATTTCATTACAATGCAATAAAATTAAATTCAGTCATTAAAAAACAATTAAATGGGATGTCAAATAACAGCAAAAAGATTAAATATAATATGCCAACAGATCAAGTAGTATGTCAAATTATGCCAAATATTTTTTCTTACTTTACCAACTGGCCATTCAAATATTGTTATTGTGAATCTTTGAACAAACTAGCCTTTTATATTATAAGTCATCGATTAAGTGATTTGTTGATAATTTAGACTGTTGACATTTTGAACCGTTTATGTTGTACACTTATATTCTTTTCATTCATTGAAATATTAAATTGTTGATTATATGGAGTTGACATTTTTATTGTTGATATTTTGGTTGTTGACTTTAAGTATCGCATCCGGCTGTTTATTCTATGCATAAACACACAGTTCATAGAGATTTAGTAGCAAAAATAGAAAACCGAAGAAAGCTTACTTAAATTTTTTTTTTATATCATTCGCTCGCAATTTTGCGAAATAAAAAAATCGTAACTCGAAAACTATGAAAAATCGTATAACATTCATACCTCTCAACAAGAGGCACCTAAAAAAACTTTGGATGTCACTTTTCTGGTCACCCTGTATATTTTAATCAAATTGGAAGTGAATGAAAAAAGAATTGAAATGTCCGGGGTGAAAGCACCAAAATCCGGGGAACTTACGCTTCCGGTCCTGGGTGGCAGGTTTTAGTGATGGCAGCTCTAGTTCAATGCGACGAAAATGGATTCTGTTTGACAATCACAAGTACTCAACAAGTTGTTTAGATCCTGGTTCAGAACCTTACCATTGCCCTAAACGAAAAGTAACCCCTAGAAAAGTGATAGTCGCTGTTTGGTGGCCAAGTGTTGGTGTGATTCATTACAATATTCCCATCCATAAACGGGATGAGAATAACGTTAGATATGTAATGTAAAGGACTTAACATAATGATTGCAACGCTCACACATCTGCAACCAGCTTTGGTCAATGGCTCATCTCTGCTGCTCCTGCATGACAACGTGCAAATTCTGCAGTGCAACGTGCAGTTTGTCTGTATGTGACGTTATTATTTTGTTAATTTATTTTGTTATTTTCATTTTTATTGGCAATAAAGTACATTGTATTGTGTTATATATTAATTGTGCTCGAATAGGCAAATTTCGAAAATAATACAGGGTTACAGTAGAGCGCGGTGGAACTTGCTTTATTTTTATAATACGTAAAGAAGTCCAGGGTTCATTTTCGAATGAAACGATATCTTTATCTTAACAATCATTTATTAACAATTTAGTACATGGATTTCGATCATTCGAGTATAAATAATTACCGTACGTATATAATCTTAAACAACAAGCAGCAAGGTAAAATAAAACGATAACTAACCTGTATTTGCTCCAGCAATATAACACGCCACTTAATCGCCAAATATGCACCAACGGTCTTCCTTAATAATTTCATGTTCGCTCGCAACAACGGTAGTCGTCCGACCCGACGCAAAGAAAAGCAAAGAATAATGCCACGGACCGACACGTGTTCGAAAACGAGCGAGTGCGAATGAAAAAAGAAGCGAGCGAGCGAGTGAATGATTTGGATCAATGAATTATCATTAATTTCCGGTTCAAAATAGAGTCTGAATATTAGTTAATGTTGTAGCTAGTAATAAAATTACTAATAATTATACGACCCTTACAGCTCGGCCATCCTGCTAGAGCAAGTCCCTTTGCTAATAAAGAATATTCAACTTAAAAGTAAATGATAACATAGGATACATTTTCCTTCTGAATTATTACAATAATATGCAAAATAACTTAAAGTAAAACTTAAAATACATTTTGCATACAAATTTAACATGTACGAGTACATATATTTGAAATACTGCTTACAATATGTTTGATAAAAATTACATTTCGTAGATTATATTTGCAATGGACTGAAATTATGCGTGTTAAGTAAATAGTTTTTATATAAAGGATTGTTTAATACAAAGTTATTTATTCTTACTCAAAACTAAGTTTCATTTTCTAAATCAAGTATTCAACATTAATCGTTCGCACTTTAAAATACCTACACTAATTGATCCAATTGTTCAAAGTGTTAGATTGCTTCGGGATATATTAATAACCTTTAAGGCCTTAAAGATAAATGGGAAATAAAAAAAAAAGAAAATTATGATTAATCCTGACTACTCTCTACGCTATCTGAATCGGAACTATCAAAATTCTTATCGAAGCTAAGCCGAGGTCTCAATTTATCGATTGCTATGATATTTTCATAATGCCGACCCTTTTTACGCGAGATAGGGGTATCTTCAACTAGAAAACGGTCATGTGGTAAAATTTTTGCAATCCTATAGGGACCTTGATATTTAACGACCAATTTTTTTGACTTGCCATCACTTGGAGTTTCTCATTTAATGCTTACTAAGTCTGAAAAAGATACATTATTAATACGTCTTTTTGTCATAATTTAGTTTGTCCTTAATCTGCTGGTTAGCTATCCGAACCCCAGCTTCGTGCCTAACCTTCTCGAGTTTTTCTGGTGTGATAGTACAAGTAATTCATCTATAACTTCGCTAAGCACGTTCTCACTGTTGCTTTTAAGTCTTATACCAAATAAAAGTTCGGACGGACTTTTTCTAGTAGTTTTATGCATCGTTGTGTTTAGACCGATTAGCACATCAGGTACGTACTCGTCCCACCTTTTATCGTCCTTACCATGACATTTGGTAGATAATGAGTCCAAGATGGTTCGATTAAAACGTTCCACCTGGCCGTTAGCTCGAGGGATAGCTACCGCATTGAGAATGTGCTTAATCCCTAAGGATTTAAAAAACGATCGGAAACTGTTGCTGGTGAAAGTGGTCCCCTGATCAGTGATTAACCTAACAGGGGCGCCGAAGTAGAGTAAGAACTATGTGCTGTTTGATGACCCTAATAGTAGTAGAGGTTTTAGTATTTTTAACGGGAGAGATGTTAATAAATTTGGTAAATGCGTCCATTATTATTACTAGGAGATAGATGTTTCCTCTTTTACTCCGCACGAAAGGACCTAAATGGTCGGCGTGTATCGTGTGAAAGGGGATATCTGCTTTTTGAATAGGAGGTAGCTCACCTGACTGTTTACCGGATGTACTTTTACGGTGAGCGCATTTTAGACAAGATCGGACATATTTCTTAACGAAGCGCCTCATTTTAGGGAACCAAAAGGATTGCTTTATTCGTTGAAGGGTTTTTTCAAAACCAAAATGACCTATGTCATCGTGGTTCATTTTTGTTACCTGCCAACGAACACCCTTAGGTACCACCCAACGCATGCTTCCGTCTCCTTCTATACCTAACAAACGGTAAAGTTTTCCGTTTTTAATTTTATAATTGTTCATGATTTCTGTGACTTGTGCCGAGCTAGGATCGCTTAAGATTTCTTTGATTCGAGCAGTCTCTTCGTCACTAGATTGCACAGTAGCAATCCAGTCTTCAGTTTCGGTCGCGAGAATATCTAGCACATGATCTTCTGAAGAAGCCTCACCTACAGGATTTCTGCTTAGCGCATCTGCATGTGCCATGCTAGATCCCTGCCTATATTCAATCTCACAGTCATATTCGGTGAGTTGGACCCACCATCGCGCAATTCGTGGGACGAGAACACTTTGTCAGGGTCGTACGTAAGGCGTTGCAGTCCGTTAATATTTTAAATGGTATCCCGAGAAGATAAACGCGAAACCGACTTAGTGAAGCCACTACTGCAAGGGTTTCCAGTTCAAAAGAATGAAGCCTTGCAGCTGAAATACGAAACGGGCTTTAGTAAGCCTTCGTCACTCCTCTGAAGTAAAATACCCGCGACGCCGTGCTTAGAGGCATCAGTGTGCAGTTGGGTTTTACGTTTCAGGTCATAAAGGGCTATTATAGGTCTCGAAGTTAAGGCCTGTTTAATGGAATCAAATGCGCTTTCTTGCTCGTTTGATCATTTTCACGTACAATCCTTTTTTAAAAGGTCCGTTAACGGTTTGCAAGCTACTGCGAAACCACGAACAAACCTTCTGAAGAAACTAGCAAAACCAATGAATTGTCTCAGTTCATGCTGATTTTTTGCGTCGGAAAACAGGATACAGCTGGTTTTTCGTAGGTTTTTCGTATGCCAGGTTTTATACCGTGAGAACTAACTTCGAAGCCCAAAAAGTCTATTTCTTTAAAGAAGAAGTTGCACTTTGGGAGCTTCAGAGTCAGTCCTCCTTTTCTGAGTAGTACTAAAACCTCTTCAAGTCTGTCGAGCCCTTCCTCAAACGAGCGCGCTGGGATCAATACGTCATCCATATAAATAAGTGCGTATTTGATCTTCGCTTCGGAAAGAATGTTGTTCATAGTTCTCTGAAATACCGATGGAGCGTTTACTAACCCGAACGGCATCCGCATGTACTCATACTGCCCATCAGGTGCTATGAATGCAGTTTTATCCTGTGAATTCGGTGCTATCGGTATCTGGTAATAACCAGACACCAAATCAAGAGAAATGAACAACTTACTACCAGCTAGCTGGTCTAACTGATCTTCGACGCGAGGGAGGGGGTAATGGTCTTTCTTAGTTCGCTTATTAAGGGCACGATAGTCCACACACAACCTTTTTTCGCCGGTCTTTTTTTTCACGAGAACAATAGGGCTCGCATACGGCGAAGAAGATTCTCGTATAATGCCCGCTGCCAGCATTTCATTTACCATATCGCGCACAAGATTCCTTTCTGTAAAAGACATGCGATATGGCCTGTAAACGACCGGATCCGCATCGTAAAGTGCAATCACCATCTCTCCTGATGTAGTCAATCCCAAGTCCTTAAGACCAGACGAAAAGGAATCGCTATACTCCGTCAAGACATCTTGTAGTTGTTGTCGTTGTTCGTCTGTTAGGTCAGGTTCATAATTAATTTTATTATCCGGGCAAGATTCGCCAAAAGTGACCGCAAAAGAGTTGCATAAACTAGGAGATATAGGAACAGCCCTGGTGAGTAACGTACCCTTACTAAAAGTCAAATTTTGATCACTAGCATTTAAAGCAACGATCCTACCGGCACCTGCCTTTAATGTGTACTCCCCAGGAAGTAAAAAATACTCATGATTTTCTGAACCTCTCATTGACCCATTGACGTACGCTTTTCCATCGAAGGTATCACCCGAAGCCACGGGTATAGATTTAAACTAGCGCGCCGTATTTTCTCGAATTCTTAAATATAGTTTGGTACAGTCGTTTTTTTCAAAAATTATTTGATCAGGCGTTTTTATAACAGTAATTTTAGGCAATTCTGTAAAAGTATGCCCTGATAGAACCAGATATTTTAAAACATGATTCTGAACTATTAATACTTCAACGTTCTCTTTAATTCCTTGATTCGTTATATTTGCTCTAGCCCTGCCCAGTGGCTTTACGTGATACCCCCCTACTGCTCTCAATAAAGGTAGACCATCTGTATCTATATGTAATTTCAGCTTCTTGGCTTCATCATCTCTAATCAAGGTACACTGACTACCCAAATCTACATGGCAAAGTAATTTAGCGTCGTTAACCAAGATATCAAAAACATACTTTTTATTAGATTTTCCAAAGGTAGCAAGCTCGGAAATTTGTTTTGCATCTTTTGTTATCGTCGCCGTTGGATTCCCACCCTGTACGTTAGGTTTTTCGGTCCTACAAACAGTGCTCATATGTCCCAGCCTCCCACAAGAAGTACATTTATTTGGGGGTTTTTGACATCTAAAACTTTTGTGTCCCGGTTCGTTGCAGTTATAGCAATTAATTCTCGCAACGTAATCGGGGCGACTAATGGTAGAAGGCTGTAACCCGAGCACCTTCTTATCCCGCCTAGGCCTGTCACCTACGTCCCTGTTAGAACCAGCCTTGACAGTCTTTAAATACATCAGTGCCTCTTCGGGCTCTCGAAATTGAGCAGCTTGCGCGCCTACTCGTACGGCGCGATCGACTATACCACTTAATATACAGTAAACCGCTTTTCGACCCTTTATACCACATCTATTAATTAAGTTCATTTTTTCGCAGTAATAGTGTTCGGAATAGAACGCATTCATAGGTTTTATGTAGGTAATTTATAAATTGAACACAAAAATGTTAGGACCTACCCGCACTTGTCGCGAAATGTTGGAACGGCCGGGCTGTCGCCTGCTTCGCTGCCGTGAGGAATTTTTCCATGAAATAATGCTTAGATAGTTCTAGAGACTGAGCTAGGATCGCCGCATGGTAGGACGCCTTGTTATAATTTGATAGTTAAATACCTATAGCGCCCGCGCTGGTTTTAAAGTGTTTTTAAACGCGAGTTATAGTTGCGCTTAAACGAAAGTGAAAAACATTTGTGTTTTGACATTGTGTGTGAGAAGCTTCGGGAAGCTAGGTGTAACGTGGACCATATATTCTAATCTCGTAATAACCATCGATTGTAGTCAAATAGTAAGATTTTTGTCCTCCAAGGGGAGCCCCCACGCCCTTACATTAACTGACGGACTAACACCTTGGTACTAAGAGGAAATACCTACGGGAAGTTACAGGTCAGTACATAATTATTGATTAATTAGTTATAAGGAGTGAGTGACCATTGTCAACTTGGTGGGTTTGTGTCGCGGTTTACCGATTCCCGACCTGTACGATACAAATAGCCTTCTAACAATTCACCATAACGTGCCCTTTTCGCTAACATAATCGTTAATAGTTCCCCGTAGTTTTCACGACAGGGAAATGATTCTATCAGTTTTCTTTTCCACTCATTCCATGAGTAGAGGACTGTACTGAAACCCTGGTACCAGGATTTTGCAATACCAGCAAGTTTTGGGAGAGCAAAATGTATACATTCTTTTTCGTTTCAGCCATAGATCTCAGCACACTCCTCTACTTTGGTTAGCCACATTAACATAGTCTGATCTTTTGACATCAGATCAAATTCGGGAATTACACTAGCTAGAGAAAGTTTCGGAAAAGATTGATGTTTCATATCTTTCATTTTATCTAAAAACTTGTCTAACATGCTATGATTCATTATAGTATCATTACCAGACATCTCTCCAACGCGAGGGGTACGAGAAAACAACCTTCTCCGTTTGCTTACATGATAATAATCATCGTCTGAATCAGCACTGTAGGTATGTTTCTTGTTACCCTCGCGCGAAATTATTCTACGTTTTGCATTATCATACTGTGAATATTTGTTAAGATCTGGTGTCCTTTCTCGCGAACCGCTACACGAACCAAGTCTACGGTGCCTACGCTCCTTGGTACTGACGCGTGATCGGCTACGATTTCGTGACATTCGCTTATTAGGTGAAGATCGGCGATCTCGCCTAACACAATTACTCCTCGAGCGTTGCCGTCGAGACTCTCCGCCATTACGGCGTTGCATCGTCGACTTCCCGCTCGGGCTCTGGTATTTACGCGCTCTCGAGGGTTGCCGCCGAGACTCTCCGCCATTACAGCGTTGCCTCGTCGGCTCCCCGCTCCAGCTTCGAGATTCACGTGTTCTTAAGCGTGATCGTCTCAAATCGGGATAATCGTGTTGATATTCATCGTTGCCAAAGTAATTGCGGCTTTGCCTACCCTTAAGACTCTCTTCCGCTCCCTTACTTGTTCCACGAACTGATCGCCGCGAAGTATGCTCGCGGTCCCCGCCCGGATAATCACTGCCAGAGCGGCGAACACCCTCGACGCCGCAGCCGTCACCTTGCTCCGCAGTCGAGAGTTGCTCATCCATACGCTCCATTACTGAAACTTGCATAAAAGAAAGTGTTTAATCGGTTTCTCATTATGTAATCAAATCAGATTATAAAAGTTTTTAAGAACGAAGATTCCATTTTAACAAATAACAACTCATATATTTCTGAACTAACAATTTAGCTAACACTGCAAATAATGTGGTAACTTACTATACGATTACACTACTTTATGTAATTACGCAATAACAGCGCGTTAAATGAGGATATACTAAACATTTACATTAATAAAACACAAAAAAAAAAGTAGCCTAAAATATATGCAACCTCTCAATTTGCTCAGTAGAATCTTTAAATATCACTATTAAACTCAAAAAAATAATAATATATGATTGCTGCTAAAGAGTATATTATAATTCTATGGTTATCACGAATGAGAGGAAGAGAAAAAAAAAGAAGTATCTTATCTTAAAGTATTATTATGCAAAATTATTCACATTATATTGTTAAAAACCTTCATAATTTGTATTTCCAACAAGAAACCGTAGGCTGCAATATAGGTTGATCATATATATAATTTTTTTTACTGTTGTATAGTTACTAAAAAAACAAAAAACAAACATTGTTACAATGTTGCAAAAGTTACTGTCCGACTGGTGTGGGCAGGGCAAGTGGGATAATAATAGTCCAGGGTTCATTTTCGAATGAAACGATATCTTTATCTTAACAATCATTTATTAACAATTTAGTACATGGATTTCGATCATTCGAGTATAAATAATTACCGTACGTATATAATCTTAAACAACAAGCAGCAAGGTAAAATAAAACGATAACTAACCTGTATTTGCTCCAGCAATATAACACGCCACTTAATCGCCAACTATGCACCAACGGTTTTCCTTAATAATTTCATGTTCGCTCGCAACAACGGTAGTCGTCCGACCCGACGCAAAGAAAAGCAAAGAATAATGCCACGGACCGACACGTGTTCGAAAACGAGCGAGTGCGAATGAAAAAAGAAGCGAACGAGCGAGTGAATGATTTGGATCAGTGAATTATCATTAATTTCCGGTTCAAACTAGAGTCTGAATATTAGTAAATGTTGTAGCTAGTAATGTTCCCTTTTTTTTTTTTGAGAAACGACGCTATCGTTTCTCAAAGACCGTACGTTTCGATTTTAACACGAA
Organism: Marasmarcha lunaedactyla; assembly: GCA_923062675.1. Classification (NCBI taxonomy): domain Eukaryota; kingdom Metazoa; phylum Arthropoda; class Insecta; order Lepidoptera; family Pterophoridae; genus Marasmarcha; species Marasmarcha lunaedactyla. Next base: position 9,609,025 of record OV281344.1, read on the forward strand.
GGCACGTTTTCTGCGCCTCATCCCATAAAGGCTGGAGTCCTTCAAGGCTCAGTCCTCGCCCTTCTGCTGTACACCGTGTACACCAACGACATTCCCATCCCGCCGAAAGGCGTCGAACTCGCCCTCTTTGCCGACGACACCGCACTCTATACCAAAGGCCACAGTGTTCCGCACCTTGTAACCAGACTCCAAAAGGCCGTAAACGCCCTTGGTGAATGGTTTCAAAAATGGCGCATCGATGTGAACCCTGAAAAGAGTTCTGCGATGCGCTTCGACCACAAACGCCGTCGTCCCGCTGGCGATCCCCACGTTCGAATGTTAGGCATTCCCATCCCCTGGAAGCGCAGTACTAAATACTTAGGCGTCACATTAGATCCGATGCTTTCTTTCAAGCCACACGTCGAAAGAGTCTCGAAACTCGCTCGTCACTACTTAGGCCGCCTAAATAGCATGTTAGGTAGAAAAAGTAAAATGTCTTTCAGAAACAAACGTACACTTTACAAGGTCTGCGTTAGACCCGTCATGACATATGCCTCGCCAATCTTTGCCCACGCCAAACCCTCCCTCCTGCACAAACTGCAGGTAGTTCAAAACCTCTTTTGCCGCAGGGCCACAAACGCACCGTGGTACGTGCGCAACGCGGACTTGCATAGAGATCTTGAACTGCCTACAGTACAACAACACCTCAAAACACTCTCTGAAGCGTTCTTCAAACGCTCCGAAACCCATCCCAATCCTCTAGTTCGTGATTCAGTCTCATATACTACTCCTGTCTTAGATTCGAAGTTCAAAGTCGCTAGGCCTAGGAATGCGCAAGCGTACTCATCCACCAGACTGTCAGCCGATCTCGAAGCCCTTCTGGCCGCAAATTCTAACGTAAATTCTAATTCTAACGTAAATCCTAATTCTAACGTAAATGCGAATTAATTCAATTTTATTTTGCAATTTTTTATTTTTTATTTTTATTTTTTATTATTTGATTTTCATTTTGAGCACCTTCAGTGCTATGTATTCACCTTCAGTGCTATGTAATCCCAGCGGGTGACCCCTTCTGGGCCCCGCTAGCGCGGCCTCTTTCTCCAATTGGCAGTCGCTCAGATGAAGGCTGAGTGGCAAAAATGCACGAGCCGACAGGGGGTTTTTAGTGGGTATGGTTCTGGTAGGCGTCGGGACGAGTCCCACATAACTCTGGAATCGCGCCAGAGTATGCGTCAGGGCATTTTTATCCTCCTGCCCTTCCCGCGGAGGGGAACAAAAAAAAAAAAAACAGTCAGGTCCTTTTTTTTGCGTTTCGTCCGTCGCGTCGGTGCGATACAGTGTTCGGTCGTAATATTCTTGTTGTTCGGTTTGTCTTTGTCTTAGAGTCAGATTTAGTTTACCAATTTGATAAAATAAGTGATTGACTAGGCTTTATTAATTCAAATTGTCGGATTGTTTAGCTTTTTGTTATTTTTTTGAATTAATTAAATAAGTTTGTGAACCGTGTGGAATACTATTTCTTTTAAAAAAATCCCTTTTGATTTTGTTTTCCAAGATCAGAAGTAGGATTCTTACTTTTTGGGCCCATTCCGGCTTGGCCAATACGTTTTTTTTCTTAAATATTTCGTAATTGTGATTTCTAAGTTTTTTTTTCTTATTATTATTATTGAATTACTTTAAATATCGAATTGTGTTGTTGTATAAACTAAATCTGATTCAGTAGATTCGTTCAATTAAGTGTTGTGTGTATAAACTGTGTTCGTGTGCGTTACGGGGTAAGTCCTTTTGATTATAATCAACTGTGTTTTAATACTAGAATGTCTGAGTGTAAGCGTAATCGTAGTCGCAGTGTTCGTGATAGTAATTCTCGCCGTGATCGCCGCGATAGTCAAGGCAATAGGTCCCGCGAACAATCGCTTAACGATAACGATATGTTGAGACTTGAAATGAAGGCAATGATGTCTCGACTTAAGGTGTTAGAGGCGAAAACAAGGGCTTCACCCTTGCCGGATCCATCTTCAGGCCACGTGTTAGCGCACTCCCGCGACCGTATAGACAAAGACAAACCCTTGACACCTGCTAGTGTCCGCGGTGGGCAGGTATCGCGAAGATTGCGGACACCGTCGCGTGAGCGTGATAGGTCTCGTGTGTCTGATTGTTCCGTATCTCATGGCGTGCGTGCACTGACGCCGTCAGGACGTCGTTCGGTTTCACCTTTGCCTGTGACTCGACGTAAAACAACAACTCGCTATCATGACCATCGCCGTGGTTCGCGATCTCGCTCGATTACTTCACCGATACGGTCCGCAGGCCGCGAAGTAAGGGACGCGGGTGTACGATCTGATGCGGTACAGGCTAGTGTTGCCGATTGCATTGCAAATGCCATTCGTTCGATTAGTACGGCAGGCAAATCGTCTCAGCATTACTATATTTCAAACTTTGACTCAAACATTACATAATGATTTTGAATGTCTTTCGCGTATAGGAAACTGTTTACTCGGAGATGCGAAATCATGGCTCAATGAGTGGCTCTCCAGTGATCGTAGTTGGACCAATTTTAAGACAGAATTTAAACCTCTTTGTCCTAAAGTACCAGATTTTGCGAGCATATTGTTTGAAGTTATTTTTATTTTTTTTTATTTTTAGTTTATTTGGGAAACAAACAGAACAATACACTTTAAATACAACAATATTCTCTAAATAATTCACAATCCAGTAAAGTTTCCTCTAATAGAATTCACAATTTTTAGTTAATTTAGAATATAGAATACCAACAAATTACACAGTAAGATAATTTGAATTTTATAATGTACTGAATTTAAATTAACACAATTAAACGAGGATTATTAAAGCAAATTAAATTATTTCTTTACATTTACAAAATAAATAAATACGGATAGGTAGTGTAAAAATGCTATTAAATTACTTCTTGAGGACTTGTAACGTTTCTCTAATGCTACGCTTAAATTGATTTAGAGAGAGATTGAACACATCTAAGTCACTGAACAGTTTATTGTTTGAATTACAAGATCTGTAAATAAATGAATTTGTTGCATAATTCGTACGCATTGTGGGTGGCTGAAAAGCATGAATTCTTCTTGAATTGGTGCGGCTACAACGAAAATTAATCTGCTCTAAAAGATATGGTGAATCGATAAGGTTGTTAATAATTTTGAAAAGAAATATTTGGTCGCGAGCTGTCCGTCTGTCCTCCAGGGAAGTTAATACTATTGTTGATGGTTGCCCTAAAAGTAAAGTTCTATAATTTAAATATTTAATAAATTTGTTTTGAATTTTTTCTATTTCATTTATATAAACTTTATACTGCGGATTCCAAGCGACGGAGGCATACTCTAGAATAGACCGAACAAAGCAGTTATAAAGCATCACTAAGGTAGAAACATTTTTAAAGTCTATGCTAACTCTGAGTACGAAGCCCAGCATGCGAAAAGCCTTTCTAACGATTGAATTTATATGATAATCTAAAACAAGCTTACAATCCAGATAAACACCAAGGTCTTTCACCAAAGAAACTCTTTGAAGTGTTTGATTCTGTAATCTATATGGATACATAATCGGTTGTTTTTTTCGGGAAAATGAAATTACACTACATTTAGAAACATTTAAAAGTAGCATGTTATTACAACAATAGAGGCTTAGTGAATTTAAGTCGTCCTGAAGTGAAGTACAATCATTATAATCTTTTATGAGCTTGAAAATCTTCTTATCATCAGCATAGAGTAAGAATTGTGCATGTTCAAAAATTTTGACAACATCATTAACGTAAATGTTAAAAAGAAGGGGGCCTAAATGTGACCCCTGTGGAACACCTGATGTAACTGGAGTGAATGACGAACAAAACCCTTTCACCGTTACAGCTTGACTGCGATCTCTGAGGTATGATTCCAACCAACGGAGAAGATCGCCGTGTATACCAATGTTATACATTTTTTGTAATAGTATATTGTGACAAACTTTGTCAAAGGCCTTAGAATAATCTGTATACACAACGTCTACTTGATATCCTCCATCCATTGCTTTGGAAATAAAATCAAGAAACACGCAGAGATTGGTTTCAGTTGACTTCTGACCTGTGAAACCATGCTGCTGTTCAATAATTAATGGTTTAATAGATGGATAGATGACATCATAAACAATACGTTCAAACATCTTCGCAACGGCGCTTAACTTTGAAATGGGGCGATAGTTGAGAACATCATGTCTGTCCCCATTCTTGTACACTGGCACTATATAAGAGCGTTTCCAAAGTTCAGGCATGATACCGCTTTGAAGTGACAAATTAAAAATTTTATGCAACGGGATACATAGCTGTTCATAACAATTACGAAGAAATAGTGGAGGTATGCAGTCGGGACCTGCGCCTTTAGAAACATTAAGATTTTTCAAGTATTTCTTAACAGTCAGTGGAGTAATAATGAAGGACGATAAATCAATAGAGCACTGGGAATCTGTTTGTTGATAAGACACCGTATTATTGTTGTTAACGAAAGCCGAATCAAAATATGCACTGAACATATTACAAATTTCCCTGCCATCTGAAGATGATAGTCCGTTATAATATAAATTTTCGGGTAAGTCGGGAGCGGATTTTCTGGATTTAATGAATGTCCAAAACTGTTTGCTACATTTAAGTATATTAGATTCAGACCTCTCAATAAACGCATCGTAACAGTGAGATTCAAGATATTTCTGTCTCTTACGCAACAAACTGAAGCAAAGATAGTCGTCATATATATGGAAACGTTTCCATTTTTTATGATATTTCAATTTTTCTTTTATTACTTTGACTAATGCAGGAGAATACCAATGTGGATACCTAGGAGAGCTGTGAACTAACTTTGTTGGGATGTTTTCTTCTATGATTTTGTTCAAGATGTTATAAAAAGTTTCAACAGCTAAGTCAACACTAGTATTAGATAAACATGAGTTCCAATCTATGTCAGATAGTAGCTTATTTATTGCAGGATAGTCAGCAGTTTTGAAAAGTCGTAATAGACGTGGTTGTGCTCTTAGGTGGGTGAATGTTGAATCCGTTACCAATATATTCAAAGCAGGGTGATGTCCGTCCTCATCAACCAAGGGATACGAGGACCGACTGACAAAACATGAGCAATTTCCCATAACTAAATCCAACTGCCTGCCATTAACGTTAGGAACTAAATTCTATTGTATTGTGGGCTCCTCCCACATATTTCATATATACATATTTATTTATTTCTATTTATACACAATATCTATATTTCACCTATTTAATATATTTAATTATCTCTTATGTAATTTATATTCACATTACATAATACATAAATATATTTACACACTTGCAGAAATACTCCTCATATTAATTAACACTTAACACGAATTCATTCCATACATCATACTTCACATTTTCACTAAACAACAAAGTGCCAACTGGTAACACACCGCCTGCGTACTCGCACCGGTCGCGTGATCGCTCGGCCGCGTTCGATTCTCTTCCGCCGCGCGTCATCAGTCGGAACTTACTCTCGACGCGAGCGCACGTACTCTCTCTCTCGCTCTTTCCTTTGTCTTGCGCTTACTATTGTTTTCGGTTGCTTAATTCTAACGAACATTTTTGCTATTTCTTACGGACCCGCTTGCCTCTATAATACGGAACTTATTTGTGTATGTGTTTGTGCAAATTATAATATCCACTGTCATCGCCTTTTATAAATACTTTTGTGGAAGTGAAATATATGTAACTGTTCTGTTTACGTAACAAACTCTTGTTTACTTAACACCCTTACTTCCAAATTGGTGACCCCGACTTTGAACATGAGTGACAGTAGTGAATCGCCGAACACCGTCCGTAGCCGCGTAGCAACGCGCCGATGCACGCCTAAGGCGAGTGAGCGGCATGTTCCCACAGAGAACATGTCCGTTTCGGCTGATTGTGGCAGAATTAATTTTAGGGTTCCTCCCTTTTCACCCGAGGACCCGGAAATATGGTTTGCTCTTTTGGAGGGGCAATTCGAAAACTATGGGATTAAGGATGATTTTGCAAAATATAATCAAGTGATAATTAACTTGGACATGACGCACGCCAAGGCTGTCAAGGATCTAATTGTCAACCCGCCACCTCTGCAGCGATATGAAACTATGAAGCGTGAGCTGATTCGTCGACTTACGGCGTCCCATGAGCTGAAGGTCAAGCAACTTTTGACTCATGAAGAGCTAGGAGACAGGAAGCCTTCACAGTTTTTACGACATCTGCAGGACCTGGCGGGGCCGAGCGTGCCCGAAGAGTTTCTAAAAACTATTTGGTGCAATCGGCTTCCACAGAGCATCCAGACGGTTCTAGCCTCGCAACCTAACCTCTCCCTGCAGCAATTGGCAGATCTGGCAGACAGGATACAGGAGATATCTTCGCCAGTGGTGGCAGCAGCGTCCGTCCCTAGTTCCAGCACGAGTGACACACGTGGAGAAATCGCCGAGCTCAGGAAGATGGTGGAGCGGCTTGCGATGCGGCTCGAGGAGCATCAGCACCAACCGCGCTCCCAGAACCGCTCGATGAATCAGCAGCGCCGCCAACGTCCCTCTTCGCGCAGCAGAACGAGGTCGCCGTCCAACTACAGGCGCTTCCCCGTATGTTGGTACCATGCCAACTTCGGGCCGAAGGCGCACATGTGCCAGAAGCCATGCGACTACAAGAAGGCGGGAAATGCCGCCGGCAGTCGTCAGTAATGGCGACAGACGATTGCCCTTCTTCCCCTGGTCGCCTCTTTGTATTTGACCGCGTCACAAAAATGCAGTTGTTGGTCGACACGGGTAGTGACCTCTGTGTTTTTCCCCGGTCTCAACTCAAGGAGCGTCGTGCACCGTCGGGCTTCCAGCTTGCAGCAGCAAACGGTTCTTCCATAGAAACCTATGGGTACACTCACCTCAACCTGGACCTTGGACTTCGTCGCAACTACCCATGGCAGTTCATTGTAGCAGACGTAACTAAGCCTATTATAGGAGTAGATTTTTTATCTCACTATGCTCTTGCTGTAGACTGTAGAAATAAAAAACTCATAGATAGCACCACTTCGCTTACTACTCCAGCTTCACTTGTTGCTAAATCTAACAAAATTTTGTCTGTGAAAGTTCTGACTGGCGAATCGAAATACCATCGCATTCTCGATAGTTTTATAGAAATCACGCGACCAGCTGGCACACCTAAAAACATCACGCATAACACTACACACCACATCCTCACCACTCCTGGCCCGCCAATTTCTTGCTCTCCCCGTCGCTTGGCGCCAGACAAGCTTAAGATCGCTAAGGACGAGTTTGAGGCAATGCTGGCTAACGGCACCGCAAGGCCTTCCAAAAGCCCCTGGTCATCACCACTTCACCTCGCGCCCAAAAAGGACAATGGCTGGCGCCCCTGTGGTGATTACAGGTTGTTGAACGCACGCACTGTTCCAGACAGGTACCCCATCAGGCATTTGCATGATTTTTCCCACAGCCTTGCAGGTTGCCGAGTCTTCTCCACCCTGGACCTGGTCAAAGCCTTTAACCAAATTCCAGTAAGAGAAGAGGACATTCCGAAGACCGCCATCACCACCCCGTTCGGTTTGTACGAATTTCCGTACATGACGTTTGGTCTGCGCAATGCGGGCCAAACTTTTCAGCGTTTTGTGGACGAGGTGACGAGAGGGCTGGATTTTGTGTATTGTTACACTGATGATTTCCTCATCTTCTCAAAAGATGAAGCGCAGCACGAAGACCATCTTCGCCAAGTCTTCACACGGCTTAGGGACTACGGCATGGTAATCAACGTGTCCAAATGTGTCTTCGGAGCTCCCGAGGTGACCTTCTTAGGTTACCGTATCTCGGCGAGCGGAACCAAGCCATTGGACACCAAGGTCGAAGCCATTCGAGATTTCCCCCCTCCCAAGGACGTCAGATCGCTTAGAAGATTCCTGGGCATGGCCAACTTTTATAGGCGATTCATGCCTAACGCAGCCCAGACGCAAGCTCCACTGAACGCCCTTCTGACGGGGGCAGTCAAAGGATCTGCGCCTGTCAACCTGACCGGTAACGCTCTGCAGGCTTTCCTGAAGACCAAGGAAAGCCTGTCTAACGCAGCACTTCTTGCGCACCCTCAGTGTAGTGCAAAGCTTGCATTAGTTACAGACGCGTCAGATGTTGCGATAGGTGCAGTCCTGCAACAGCAGCAGGATTATGGTTGGCAGCCGCTTGCCTTCTTTTCCAAGAAGCTTAGTCCCGCCCAAGCCAATTATTCGCCATACGACCGCGAGTTACTCGCCATTTACGAGGCCATCAAATACTTTCGGCACATGTTGGAAGCTAGGCATTTTATCGTCTATACTGACCATAAGCCCATCAGTTTCGCTTTTCATGAAAGGAAACGTAACTGTTCGCCGAGGCAGTATAGACACCTAGACTACATCGCCCAGTTCACGACCGACATAAGGCACATATCTGGCAAAGATAATGTTGTTGCCGACACCTTGTCTCGCGTCGATGAACTGGAAACTCCGCTCAGCCTATCCCAACTTGCCGAAAGTCAGACCACCGATGCTGAACTCGCCGAGTATCTCGCAGACCCTTCCTCACTCCGTCTTAGGATGATGGAATTCCCCGGCAGCCATATACCAATGTACTGCGACGTCAGTACACCGACTGCCAGGCCTTTTGTAACAAAGGCATTCAGGATGAAGGTCTTCCAAAGCCTTCATTCTTTAAGCCATCCCGGCGCAAATGCTACAGCCCAACTAGTCGCCGAACGCTTTGTATGGCCAGGAGTCCGCAAGGACTGCAGAGACTGGACCCGATCTTGCATCGCGTGCCAACGTGCAAAGGTGAGTCGTCATGTTTCCGCACCTTTGGGAACTTTCGACTTACCGCGCACACGCTTTAAGCACGTGCACATAGACTTGATCGGGCCTCTTCCAGTCTCCAACGGTTTCAAATACTGCCTTACAGCCGTCGATCGTTTTACTCGATGGCCAGAGGTAATTCCTATCTCTGACATTACCGCAGAAACAGTGGGCAAGGCACTGTTGTCAGGCTGGATATCCCGATTCGGTTGCCCGATAGATATTGTTACAGACCGCGGACGTCAGTTTGAGTCCGCCCTGTTTCAGTATCTTTCAAAGGCAATCGGGTTCCAGCACAAACGGACCACAGCGTACCATCCTGCATGCAATGGTCTTGTGGAACGCTTTCACAGGCAACTGAAAGCAGCCATTGCATGCCACGCTGATGCAAACTGGTCCGAAGCCTTGCCCCTAGTGCTACTAGGCATACGGAGCGCTTTTAAGGAGGATCTCCAAGCGTCGTCCGCCGAGCTCCTCTACGGTGAGCCTTTGAGGCTACCTGGCGAATTCTTCCACCACAGTACACCAGGTACATCAGACGTTTCTGATTTTACTGCCAGGTTGCGCTTATTCGCCGAGAAGCTTCAACCTTCACCAGCATCTCGCCATTGTAAAGAAAAAATTTTTGTATTTAAAGACCTGGGTAATGCGGAGTTTGTCTTCCTACGTGAAGACGCTACGCGACCCCCACTCACTCCAGTTTATTCAGGCCCACACAAAGTACTGGACAGAGGTGAGAAAACGTTCAAGCTCCTGTTGAAAGGCAAGCCGGTGACGGTCACCATAGACCGCTTAAAGCCGGCCTTTATTCTTAAAGATGAAGAATCATATCCCATTCCTCACTCACCGAATCCAGTTGCGCAAAATACATTCGTACATCCCGCCAAACCTTCCACACCTTCTCTGCCTCCGCAGCTAGCTCCGCCAGATCCCCCCGGACAGCCCTCGAAGACCACTCGTTCTGGCAGACATGTGCGGTTTCCGGACTATTATCGCCCCTAGCCAGGTCTCTAGGGGGGAGTAATGTGGGCTCCTCCCACATATTTCATATATACATATTTATTTATTTCTATTTATACACAATATCTATATTTCACCTATTTAATATATTTAATTATCTCTTATGTAATTTATATTCACATTACATAATACATAAATATATTTACACACTTGCAGAAATACTCCTCATATTAATTAACACTTAACACGAATTCATTCCATACATCATACTTCACATTTTCACTAAACAACAAAGTGCCAACTGGTAACACACCGCCTGCGTACTCGCACCGGTCGCGTGATCGCTCGGCCGCGTTCGATTCTCTTCCGCCGCGCGTCATCAGTCGGAACTTACTCTCGACGCGAGCGCACGTACTCTCTCTCTCGCTCTTTCCTTTGTCTTGCGCTTACTATTGTTTTCGGTTGCTTAATTCTAACGAACATTTTTGCTATTTCTTACGGACCCGCTTGCCTCTATAATACGGAACTTATTTGTGTATGTGTTTGTGCAAATTATAATATCCACTGTCATCGCCTTTTATAAATACTTTTGTGGAAGTGAAATATATGTAACTGTTCTGTTTACGTAACAAACTCTTGTTTACTTAACACCCTTACTTCCAAAGTATAAAATTATTAAAGGACAAGAAATTAGCTAATGCTGCAATTGATATATTATAATTATTTTCCATACTTAATATTGCAAAATTTCCATTGGTAGCTGCTGTCCAGGAGGCAGAACTAATATTAAAATCACCAACAATAAAGTAATCATCATCAGGATTTCTCAAAACAGTCTCAGATACACCCTCATAAAATTCTGCTTGCGCATCATAATGCGTAGAACAGTGAGGAAAGTAGCAGCAATAAATGTGAAAAATACGCCTTTGTTTATTACCGTTACGAGACACAAAACTTAAAGATACAATATCGGCAGAAGACTTACAATTAGACTGCGAAAGAGAAACATCGGAAACAATTATACCCTTACGAATAGCAATTAAAACTCCACCACCTTTTTGATCTTTTCTAGACTCATAATCTCTGTCACAACGATACACAACGAAACGATCATCAAACAGTTCCGAATCGAAAATACCTGGTAATAACCAGGTTTCACTTAAACAAATAATATCATGATCCGCTAAAAGTAAGTTTTTCAAAAAAGTTGTCGTTTTTGTCCGCAATCCACGGACATTTTGATAAAATATATTCAAGCTGCAATCCATAAGCAATAAGATAAATTATAAAAGCTATAAGTAACTATAACAAAACGAAATAATTTCAGCCACTCAAAACAAGCACAGAACTTTGCAATTACAATCAAAATTTCATAAATAAAATTAAAAGTAATGGTAGCAATTTTTTTATTTAAATTTCTCATCGCCTCAACTGTGGAATTCTTTAATTTATTTTTTATATGTAAACACAAACTACAAGTATAAAGAATAATGCCTATTTTATCTTTTTTAAATCTTCCACGCAACCAATATGTATTACAGGACTGGTATCATTTTTACGCGCCATGATCGAGCAGTTACGGACCCAGACATATTTATACAACTTCTCTTTCGCTATCTTTTTGGTATCAAGTAGAAGTCCTTTGTTGTATCTTGTAAGATGCTCATTAAAATATATTCGCGCGTGGTCTTTGTTGACAAAACCAATATCAGAAGTCTTAAAGTCTTTGACTGCACGCATTGATGTGAGAAACTCGTCTTTACGATATCTGGATATAAAGCGTACAATTACCGGCTTTGGTTTTTTATTGTTCTTATCCAAGGGTGCAACACGCGTAATAAAATCTACATCGGTATGAGTATTAAGCTCAAATTTTGCAACAGCGCATATTTTTGAAAGGGCTTCAAGCAAATTTTCATTTTTCTTTTCAGGTAAACCGACGATCTCAACATTAGAGCGTCTAACCCACTGATCCTTCATGTTTAACTCCATATGAAAAAGATTTAGTCTAGAATTCACCTCCACTAGACTAGCCTTAATATCAGTAGTAGTTTTAACTGTATTGCCCAAATCTTCAACTTTCTTAGCAACACTATCATACATGTCATTTATGAATTTAACTGACTGGCGTAGAGTCGACAGTTCATCCTTTAACTGATTCAGAGATGCCTGGAAATCTGCCACAACGCACCTTAACTCCTCTCTGATAATAATTCTGACTTGATCAAGAGGTACAACTTGCAGTTCGACGCTCTCTTCACTAGCAGGCACTTTTTCGGGCCTCCTTGTAACGTTTGATGAGTCCCCCACCAATCGCGACTTTATGTTACTTCGTATAGGTGTGTCATCCTTGTTATCTCGAGGTAACCGCTGAGTGCAGGTGGGGCAGATCCAACTTGATTTAAATGCTGCATCTAATACGAAGTCTTTCTTATTTGGAATGATACAAGCCGTGTGATAATATGCCTGGCATGACGAGCAAACCAACTGTAGCTTTTTGTCTTTGTTATATACGGTTTTGTTACAACAGGCATACTCCATTTTTTAGTATAAAATAATTTTTATAGAAAGGTAAAAAATCGATCTGTATCTTTCAATCAATTCTTTTTTTTTTTTTTTTGGTTATCAATACTAGTTAAACACTGGTAACCCCAGATAGTCTATGCCTCATTGATTGAATAAACAAATTAGCATTCTACAGTTAAGTTGAACTTAAATTTGGCGTAAGGATTATGTACTCTTTGTAGAATATTAAAATGTAAACAAATATGTCTTCTAACCTGTTAGGTGAAATGAGGTCACAGTAAGATTGTTGTTTCTTCTTGCACTGGCATATTTCACAGTATTAAGTTTAAACAAATATTGTGCGTACACTGTAGGACGGTTTGAGTGGTATTTTATTGTGCAAGACACGATAATGACACAGTTATGGATTTTAATTAACGTGAGTAAACAAAAACGTTACTATCTTTCTTGCACCGGAAACGGATATGGGATATGACAAAAAATTCTGATAACTATCCAACATACGCAGAATATGTACGTCGGTCGTTACTTCGCTTATGTATAGTGCAAGGGCTTAGTGATGAGCTTACTTCGGCTATAATAATTCGCGGTATCACGGATTCGAATATCAGAGCTTCAGCAACGAATGCCAAACTATTACCGAATAATCTAGTTGAATTCTTTTCGATCTACGTTAAGCCTAGTATGAGCAACGTTACCAAACAGTCATCCTCGCGCCCTGATTTGCGAAACGTTAAGATAGGTGGACGTCCTCTGGAGTATTTGCGCAAACGCAACTTCAGCGATATAAGGTGCTTCTCCTGCGGTCAGTTAGGGCATAGGCAGGTTTCATGTAGAAAAAGACCCAGGGTTGAACCATTGCCAAAAAGTTCATCCAACCGTGAGGGGGTTAAGTCGTCGTCGACTGCGTTCGTACCGTCGAAGCCCGAACCATGTACATACTGTCGGAGACCGGGACACAATGCTGAAACTTGTTTTTGCTAAGCATCGTGCAGAATCTTTAAATAAGGACAGTGTAAATTTTTGCAACGAGTCTGACCCGCCAGGGATGTCATAACAGCTGTAATACAGAATGTACCAGTTGACGTTTTAATTGATAGCAGTTCCACTGTTTCGTTAATCTCATCATCACTGCTAAAACATTTCAATTGCTCGCGAACGCCGACGTTTCGGGGTTTGAAAGGGCTAGGTAGTCAAGAAATTGAAAGCACTTTTTACGTTACGCTACTTATTCAGTTTGACGGTTTGACTCTTGAAGTAGATTTGTTTGTAATTTCCACCCATTATATGAACGTGTCGGTAATTATAGGTACGGACGTTTTAAAAAGGAGGGGTGTTAGATATGTACGTACTACGGATTGCCAGTTACTTACTAGAGCTATTGACAACTCTGACACAGTGATGAATGTTCAATCTGAGACTTCAATATCAATTAATACACCTTTGGTAGATAATAATTAAGACAAATTACTCGGGATAATTAGTAAATTTTCGCAGTACTTCATTACAGGGACATTATTGTTTATATTGATGACATCTTAATCATGAGTAAGACCATCGATCAGGGCTTAATTTTGCTTCGAAAAGTGCTTAAAACGTTGACAAGAGCGGGTTTTTCTATCAACTTAAAGAAGTGCTCATTTTTGGCTACTAACATAGAGTACTTGGGTCGCACGATAAGTGAAAGTCAGGTTAGGCCGAGTCATGAGAAAGTGCGGGCTTTAACTGACTCAGCTGAACCGAAAAACGTGAAACAAGTGAGGCAATTTCTGGGGTTGGCCATATTTTAGGCGGTATATTGCTGGATTTGCTCAAAAGGCTTCGTGTATCGCGGCACTAACTAAAAAGGGGGTAAATTTTCATTGGGGTACTGAACAACAGGCCGCTCGTCAATACATCATAGATTGCCTTACAAGTGAGCCGGTACTTGCCATCTACGACCCTGCATTGCCGATAGAAATACATACTGATGCAAGTTCTATTGGTTATGGAGCTGTCTTGATGCAAGTATATGAAGAAAATCGCAAGCGAGTGGTATCCTGTTTTAGCAGACTCACCCATGGGGCTGAGAATAGGTACCACTCGTACGAGCTTGAGACCCTGGCAGTGGTGAAGGCTCTTGAGCATTTCAGGCACTATCTTGTGGGTGTACACTTCACTGTGGTTACCGACTTGCAACGCGTTAAAACTTACTCAGGTAAGAAAGACCTGTTGCCCAGGGTGGCCCGGTGGTGGGTATACCTCCAAGACTTCGATTTTAGCCTTGAATACAGAAAAGGCTGCCTTCTGTCACATGCAGACTACTTTAGCCGAAATCCGGTTAACGTATGTACCATTCAAAAACCGGTAAATTGGGCACAAGTTGCCCAGGCTGCTGATGAGGATACGCTGTCTCTAAAACAAAGGCTAGCGGATGGGCAATTGGATCCTAGTCGTTACGTCGTTAAAAATGATATCCTTTATGTTAAGCTTTCACCTACTGGTGAAAATCCTAAACTTTGTTGTTTTATCCCGAAAGGACTCAGATTTAGCCTTATGCGCATTTTTCATGATGAACTCGATCATCACGGGGTTGATAAAACTGTAGATTTATCACAAGACACTTTTGGTTTCCGGGGTTGAGAATATTCGCTCAAAAATATATCTCCCATTGTTTAGTTTGCCTCTCTCACAAAAAAATACCTCGGGCTCCTTTGCAGCCAATTCATTCTTGGGAAAAACCAGACGCACCTTTCGAGACTGTCCATATTGATGCTTTAGGCCCTCTGCCAGAAACTGACGGTTATCGTCACGTGCTTATTGTTATAGAGGCGTTTTCAAAATTTTGCTTATTGTATCCCATGTACCGACAAGACACTGACGAACTAAAAAGACACTTTACGAACATGATCTCTCTTTTTGGAACTCCAAAATTGATCGTCGCTGATAGAGGACGCATTTTCCAAAGCATCGATTTCCTTAATTGGGTCAAGGACATAGGATGCGACACTCATTTTATAACACCCGAGATGCACCAGTCCAACGGACAAGTGGAGCGTTATTGCCGTACTGTGCTCAATATGGTCCGTATTGAGTGCAACCATCGACAGCAGAGGTGGCCAGCGGTTATGTGGAAGTTACAGCTGACCCTGAACATAACAAAACACAAGACGACACAATACTCTGCCCTGAAGCTCCTCATAGGTATTGAAGCTGCCACACCACTCATACGCAGTTTGATAAGAGATATAAGCGTTGAAGGTTCCAGTGGTAATCGGGAAGCCCTTTGTGAGATGAGCCGTCAGAGGGCATCCGAACATCTTCGTGCCAATCAAGCTCGTCCAGATGCTTACGTTAACCAGGGACGTAAGTCTGCTCAAACCTTTACATTACACTCCTTAGTCTTTGTTCGCAAACAGGCGCAGCGGCTGCGGAATATATGGTTCCGTGGCGTGGAGAATGGACTCCTGAAGTGTGTTCTGCTTTCTTTGATGGTGAGTTGTGCTTTGTTTTTGCTTATGATTTAAAATTGTCTTTGAGAAATTAAACCCATTTACACTCACAATGTTTTCTATGTCTCGTTGCTGTCATTTTATGATAAGAGTCCCTCACATGTGATTAAAGCAGGGGGAAGTTGAATTACTTGTTATGGGGTGAGTGTTTATCTTGGAGTGCATCGGATACACTCACTTAGGAGCCGGGTCCCTGGGCCGGGATGACCATTTGTCTTGGAGTGCATCGGACAGTGGTGATTCGGGAGGGACCCTGGGTCGGTGATAACCAGTTGTCTTGGAGCGCATCTGACATTGGTTATCCCTTGAGTGATTCTTGACCTAGGATAACTATTTGTCTTGGAGTGCATCGGACAGGTTATCCTAGGGGGGACTCCGGGCCTGGGGTAATTTCATCTTGGAGTGCATCGGATGTATTATCCCAGGAAGTCGAGTCTCTCGCTTCGGGATAGGATGTTGTCTTAGGGAATATCAGACACGCTATTTTACTGTGCTCAGAAATTTGACTTTGATGAACAGTTGTGCTGGAGCTGAGATCGTTGAGCCAAAATGCGAAAAAATGTCTGTGGTTATATTTCCTTGTTACAGACGCAGACACTGAAGGAGAGGAGCTACCTCCTCGTGTCGACCTGCCTCCCGATGTTGAGCAGCCTGTGGAAGAGATTGAGCCGCAGCCAGGCCCTTCTAGGATACAGCGACACTCCGAACCAATCGTCTACCCTGCGAACGAAGAGAGTTCCCTGCCCCCTGTACCAATTCTGGACACGGATCTTGAATGCTGATAAAGAAGGAGTCCGAGGACGGTCTCCTGTCAGGAGAGGCCGTGTAGAAGAATATGAGAGTAGTGGAGGGGGGAATGCTATTTAAGAGAGTGTCAACGACAGTCAGGTCCTTTTTTTTTGCGTTTCATCCGTCGCGTCGGTGCGATACAGTGTTCGGTCGTAATATTCTTGTTGTTCGGTTTGTCTTTGTCTTAGAGTCAGATTTAGTTTACTAATTTGATAAAATAAGTGATTGACTAGGCTTTATTAATTCAAATTGTCGGATTGTTTAGCTTTTTGTTATTTTTGTGAATTCATTAAATAAGTTTGTGAACCGTGTGAAATACTATTTCTTTTTAAAAAATCCCTTTTGATTTTGTTTTCCAAGAATATTATAATCAAATTTTTTTCATAAATATGCAAATGCTATTGACTAGCGTAGGAAGGGTTTAATGTTCCAACTTTTTATACCAAAACCCTTAAATTGATCGATGGCTCGTTTCAGGTTAGAAAATTGGTATTCCATTACAGTTGTTTCCTATTTATTTAAATCATCTTCAAGAAAAGGGTCGAGCTAAGTGTTTATTGACTATTTTAGTACCTGTACTTGGTATGTGAACACTGATAATTTTTTTCATCTCAATGTTTAAACATGACCCCAGAAAAACCCGAAATTGGGAAAAGCTTTTATTATGAATATCATCTACTATTTGTATAGGAACCTATATAAAATAAATTCGATATAGATTGAAAGCACACACTCAACATAATAAAACTAGGTTTCGAACCCGGATGGGTACTTTCTAATATAGGACGCAGATCTACTACGAACCACGCCACGAGAGATTTGAATATATCATTTGTGTTCCTTAGTATATTCATTTTTGTATTAATCCAACAAAGATCTTAAATAAACAACCACAATCAAGTCGTAACCGTATTTAGCCTTGGCAGGCAGCTTCAACAGAATTTAGTGACATTATCCACGGGCAGGAACGTACAGTACAGTGCACTACTTTAACCTCGATTGTGTGATTGTGTCTTAGTGGCGTATCTTGTTCAGTGGTGAGTGGATTCAACATTTAATTAAATTGTAAGCCACAATAAGTACTGTGTACTTAGCTAACTTCACTACAGGATGCAGATTAAGCGTTGCTTCCGAAAATGTGTGTTAATGGCTTTTTTATGTAAAATACTACTAATTTTGTATATATTATGTTTCTTGTTTGTTTTTCTAGAAAGCTCGAAGTTTCTGAGCGTAGAGTAAATAAATAGTGCATAATTTTTTTCAAGTTTTCATCCATTTATTAGATCAAGTGAGATGGAAGACGGACTCCTATTTATGTTTAATACATAAAACAAATAAAATTTGCCTTTTACGTAGATTGTTCGCATATTTTTTTTTTACAACTTCAAAAGAAAATCTCATCTTAGATAAATATTTGTGAGCTAAAAAATCAATCACAAATAAAAAGAACGAGAAAGGTACCGGAAGAAAAAAAAATTATTTTCCTAAAATTCATCGCAACATTTTCTTTTCATTTCTTGATTAACTTAAAAAAGATATGCATAAAACTTGTTTGTCATGAATTCTTTGTTTGGTCAGCAGGCAGGATGAATAAACTTCAGATTTAAAGGAGCGGTTTTTAATCAAATAATCTTTCAACGTTTCATGCTAAAATTGTGTATATTAATTTTGAGCTTTTGTATGCTTTGTTTTTAGTTTATTCAAAGCTATTTTTTCAAATAAGAATGTTAATCAACGAATTGGGAAATGTTGCTTTCGAAGGAAAACCATTTGGCTCAACGAATGAATTTTAATGTAGTGCGTCTTTACTGTTGGTATTTTGGTGGTTCTGTTAAAACTTAATAATGATTAGTCTTAATAAGTTAATTAGTTCGGGCCATACACTTTTGTTCTAGGCTGCAGATTTGTCCTAGTATATTTATTTGCTTTATTTATTTTTAGGGAACACGTATTTCCTTTCATCTTTCTATTATCTGCAAATTGTAATTTCCCATCGCATTCGTGTGTATGAGATGGAAAATAAGGGGTACACTACATAAATACGAAAAACTCAATTCCGATAGTCATAATCACGAATTTCAAAATTCCGAATTTTATAACACCGAATGGTTCAAAATTCCGATAGTGAAAATTCCGAGTCTCATAATTCCAAATTTTTTTTCTTCGAAACTTCAAAATTCCAAACGGTTACGAAAATCAATATGCCGAATTTGAAAATACCGAACCGAATTATTAATAATCCGCAATATCTTAAATACGAATCCCGAATATCAAAATTCCGAATAATATTAGTTGCAATAACAAACGCCTTGTTATATATACGTTCGAGCATTCAAGAAGTCAACTGGAAATGAGAAAGATTTTTTGTTTTTTGTACCAAGTTATTTCTTGAGTATATAGGTTATATACTGAAATGCAAATCCCTTTTTGGCGCATCGCTGGCTGCTGCCACGGCACGCTTCTGCGCTCGCTCGGCTCGCGCTGCATTATCTACATACAGACTAACTGCTCCTCCTCGCTTCGTTCGTCGTCGCTCCTTATTTGTATAATTTTAAAATGTGCCTTATTAATTTTAATTTGCGTCACAGGAGATTTGGATTATTATTTTTAATATATACCCGTTTTCGAAACCATTGCGGGACAGGTGGAATATGTCGATCGATGAGTAGTTTTTATTGTACAGTCGGGAAATACGACAAATTACCAATTTTTTATGAGAATACCATAATAAAGTTATTGTTATAGTTGTGCGGAGCTGTAGGGATTGCAGCAGTAGCATATCCGTCTGCCACCGCCACACCCTTATAAAATCCATTTAGTAATGACGTAAAATTTGTGGATAGCTATTGTAAACGGTATCTTTAAAGCATATTTCCAAAACGTTCTTTGTATTTGTTAAAGTCTGTGGATGTGTACCGTATAATGTGGACACCAGATTGAGCTGCCATATTCTAGTATTTCCAACGTAACTAAAATATATCATTTATTATATTACTTTTAGCGGTGTCTCAGCCGACCGTTTTGACAAAAATGGGTTAGTATTGTTTTGTGGCAGTGGTGGTTTCCATATTTTATACTATCGTGTTAAATTACATTTTTAAGTAATAAATAAGTAGTCTAAAAATAATCTAATACCGGAAAGAGAGACATCGAATCGAGTCGATTATAAAAATAAAATCATAATAATACAATATTATAATCTGATGGAATACCTTTGATGATGAAATTTATGTGACATTAATTTGATATCACTAATTTCCTCATGTGAATTCGGCTTTAAATCATTTGGTGGCAAACTATCTAATGTTCAAGGGAAAAATCGACCAAAAACTTACCAATTGGAAAAGGAAGAATCGATTTCAATTTATCAAATAAAGGTAAGCTTCACCAAAATACGTCACTCATGTTTACTTTATGAATACCATTACACCTACGGAAAAAAATTAAATAGTGGCAATATGCATAGGCTAGGTAAATTGATGACGCCGTGATGTAAAGACAAATACGTATATATTAAAAAGGAACCCACTAGTATAGACCCACAAGTAAGATATATTTGTCAACGTAATATGAAATCATTCCATTAAACCATAAGTCTCTAGACGAGATATGAAGCCATCAATAAACAAATGACTGTCTTTTTATTTCTGGTGTGACGTGGCACAAGCTGATCGCATATTTTTGCCGTAAAAACTTAGCCTTAGGATGCTTAAGGGTATGTGAATGATTGATTGCGTATTTACGAAAAAACTAGAAGTTTAGGGCTCTTTCCCACGTCAAATTCAAATATTAATATCAATTATCAAACTAGCTCAGTAGCGATAACAAATAAACAATAAAACTTACGAATTTTTTGTGTTTATGTGAAAATCAAGAAATAAATAGCAATAAAAATGCCTATCGTCTCATATTAAAAATGAATTTATTTAATTTTAAACTAATTTCTACATTACTTTTCTCAGTTTATTCTGATTGATTTTTTTGCCCTTGTTTCTCTCTTCAGCGACAGAACTTCATTTGATTGGTCCCCGGCAATACGTCTTAAATGACGTATAACTTGGTGAAAACTGTAAAAACTTGAATGCTTCAAGTAGCCGAAGCTGCATAAGGTGATTTTATTCTCAACTTCCTAGTTGTAGCTACATAAGGAGAAACGTGGCAAGCAATGACACACGATTTCAATTTCAAGAAAGTTATTTATTCTGTACATGTGTGGGTTAACTTGGGACACTTTATTTGTCAAATTTGTATCAGATCCACCATCTATTTGTTTTTACGTCGATATCTTTTAGGTCGGGGAGCAAATAATTGAGTTTGTGTGAATAGATGTACCTGAGTTAATTCTAAAGTAATTTTTCAGAAACGTAATGTTAATATCAATATCCATATTAAACGTCAATAAATAACAATTAATCAATCAAACCCACGATTGATGCACTTATCATCAGGTGGATCGCCTGCTGTTTACCAGCTATGGCAGTGATACAAAAATTCACAACACATTGAATATTCTAATCAAATGTTTTCACGTAAACTTGTGAATGCTATTGACAAGCGAAGGTTCTAATCAAATTTTTTCCGTAAACTTGTGATGTGAATGCTATTGACAAGCGAAGGAAGGGTTTAATGTTCCAACTTTTTATACCAAAACCCTTAAGTTGATCGATGGCTCGTTTCAGGTTAGGAAATTGCTCTTCCATTACAGTTATTTCCTATTTATTCAAATCATCTTCAAGAAAAGGGTCGAGCTAAGTGTTTATTGACTATTTTAATACCTGCACTACGTATGTAAACACTGATTATTATTTTTCTTCTTAATGTTATATGACCCCAGAATCCAAAATTGGGAAAAGCTTTTATTATGAATATCACCTACTATTAGCATAGGAACCTATATACAATAAATTAGATATACTCGTAGATTGAAAGCCCACACTCAACATAATAAAATTAGGTTTTGAAACCGGATGGAACCTTCCTAACATAAGACGCAGATCTACTACAAACCACACCATGAGGAATCTGAAGACATCATTTATGTTCCTTAGTATATTCATTTTTGTATTAATCCAACAAAGACTTCAAGTAAACAACCACAATCAAGTCGTAACCGTATTTAGTACTCAGAATTTAGTGACATTATCCATGGGCAGGAACATAATTTACTCTAACTCTAACCTCGATTGTGTCTTAGTGGCGTATTCTGTTCAGTGGTGAGTGGATCCAACATTTAACAAGTACTTAGTTAATTTTACTACAGTATGCAGATTAAGTGTTGCTTCCGAAAATGTGTGTTAATGGCTTTTCTATGTAAAATACTACTACTTTTGTATATATTATGTTTGTTTTTCTAGAAATATATAAACTCGGAGATTTTAAGCGTAAAGTAAATAAATAACGCATAATTTTTTTCAAGTTTTCATTCATTTATTAGATCTTACTTAGATGGAAGACGGCCTCCCATTCATGTTCAATAAAAAAAAAAAACATTTTGCTTTTTCGGTAACTGGTTCACATATTTTTTTACTGACTTCAAAAGAAAATCTCACCTTCGATGCGAGCTAAACATTTATGAGCAAATAAAAATAACGAAAAGAGCCCCGGAAGAAAAACATTTTACTGCTATATTTTTGATTAGCGGCCCGTCCCGGCTTCGCTCGGGACGACATGATTTTATTTATAATTTAACTTTTATTAATATTTTTTTGTTGTTTCATTGTATATTTTTTTAAATGCAGTATCACATTATCTGTGTATATTTTGTGTATACTAACAATCCGAATATGTTCATCGTTTTTTTATTAACATTTTTCAATATTTTACATTTTTATCTGATCTTACCTAATTAATTTTGTTATTTATATTTTTTCATAGTTTTCTTTAATTTTTAAAATTTTTTAATTGTTTTAGGTGTGTGTATTTATTTTGAAGTTTTTTTCTAACTCATTGTAATTTTTACATTTCTGTATTTACATTTTTATTTTAAAGATTTATTAAATTCTCTCTTACTTAGACTCTTACTTTTATTTTACAAAACTTTTACCTTAAAGCTTCACTGTACACTATGTTGGCAGTGGTATTTGCAGGTGATAACAAAATATATTGATTTTCAAGAGATCCTATCCAAGAAAGGACAACATATTATTGCCCGTGAGAGAAGCGCTCTTTTCTAAGGTCGATGCCAACAATCCAAAAAGTTTGTCCCTGTGATTTATTTATCGTAAGGGCAAACGATATCTTCAAAGGAAATGTAACCTTTTAAAGGTGATAGGCAAATCCGTCGGAATCATCGGGAATCGTGGAATGTGAGCAAGCTGTCCGGCGGCGGGCCCAGTAATGATTGTTGCTACAATCACATTGTCTCATAACTCCTTTATTAAGTCTTGTGCCATTACATATACTGGGAGGGCTTAAATTTCGCAATAGCATAATGGGAGTACCTCCTTTTAATTTAAGTTCGTGGGGTGGCAAGCCGGCAGGATTGAGGGAATTTAAAAATTCTTGTGGGTAGTTCACTGCATCTTCAACGTTGCGGTGTTAATCACTAGGTACTTTTTCCATAATCATTATACCTATTTATCTCATTAACCGAGTCGTTTTTCGGTGACACTATCGCCCTCGACTAGAGCCAATTGAAATTTCTTTCTGTGAGATTTTTGATGTCGGGATAGATTGTGTCTGTAAGAACTTCTAGACTGTTATCCGTTTGAGCTAATTCAGTGTCGAACTATACTAGGGGGCTATTTGCAACTGTTGATGATAATTTTCCATCTCCAAGTTGAAGTATTTTTTTTTGAGAAATTTCTATTGTGGTTATTAATTAAATGCGCTCTTATATTTGTGCGCAAATTAAGAGTTTCAATTGCTTGCCATAAAGGTGAGGATTTGAGGGACGCTTTAATAACGTCGACACTTGTACCTTTTGTTATAGCCAGTGGTAGTGTTTGGCGAAAGTCTCCAGCCAACACAAAGGTTACGCCCCCCTATCAAATTGCCTGTTTCTGATGTCTTTTTATGTGCTGTCTACAGCTTCTACATGAGCTCTATGGCAGATGGTGCACTCTTGCCAAATAATCAGCGACGTGTTCTGTACTAGCTTCCCCAGTGGACCATTTTTGCGGATTGAGCATACAGATTGTTGTTCTAAAGACTCAGCCAACAGTAATTTAAAGGTTGAGTGAGCAGTTTTCGCTCTATTTAATAGAGTTGCAGCAATTCTGGAAGACGCAACTGCCAGTGCTTTTCTTCCAGATTGTCATATTTTGGCTAAATTAAATTAGCATGAAATGTTTTACCTCTTTCGCAAGGTGCGTCCAAAAAAATAGGCCACCCTTGTTATTTTCCACACTATTAATTGCAGCTTCGAACGCGTTTTGATCTGCCACCAACTCGGGTACGTTTGAGTTGACAAATACTGATAACCCGTTAACATCGTATGTGCAGCTCGGTGTGGCATTAACTACATTTTGTTGCGAGCGATTCGGAGAAGGTAACCCAAAGTCTCTTAAATTTTTGTCGTTTAATTTTAAAAGTTTGTTTTCAATCTGCGAATGGCGGTGTGACATTTTCGTGAGCAATTCGGTGTTTCCGTCTCCAACGAGACAATGTTAGCAGCCACTCAAAGGCTTAGAGACAGTGGAACTTTTTTTCCTCTTACCGGAATGGACAGAGGCGACGACCCCTTTGACGTACGGATTCAAGAAAGGATATTGGAGTATTTCCATGAGAACCCAGAATCCAGTACTTGTGAAGCAGCGAGAATTATCGGCTGTAGTCTCGCCTACGTTTGGAGAGTTTTACAAGACGACGGACAGCACCCTTACCACTTTTGTCGCTGTCAAGAATTGAACTCTCAGGATCTGGCTCCGCGTGTTGCATTCTGCGAGTGGTATTTAGCGAATGAACATAAGAACATTCTTTTTACTGATAAGTGCACGTTTACGCGCGCCGGTATGTTTAATCAACATAACAGGAACATATGGAGTCATGTTAACGCCTACGCATCAGTAGAGAATATCTACCAACATAGGTTTTCTCTAAATGTATGGGCAGGTGTTCTGGGACCATACATAGTGGGCCCCGTATTCTTAGAACGTTTAAATAGAGAAATGCACTTAAGTTTCCTCAGAGAAACATTGAGTCTGTTACTTGACGACGTGCCTCTGTATCTGTTACGAGACCTGATGTTTCAGCACGACGGAGCTCCAGCGCACTTCCAGTGGACTGTTCGTAGATACCTCGACGCGGAATACGGGGAAAACTGGATCGGACGTGGTGGACCTGTGCAGTGGCCTGCCAGGTCGCCGGATTTAACTCCGCTAGACTATTTTGTGTGGGGTAGAGTCAAAACAATTGTTTATGACAGTGGACATAGTGCCAGAAACGTAAGTGAATTACGCGAGGCCATTGTGAGTGCTTTTGAAATAGTGAAAACTGACACTTCAGTGCTAAACCAACTAAAAAGACACCAAAGAAAGCGCGCAAGACTGTGCTTGCAGCAAAGTGGTGGACATTTTGAACAACTTTTAACTAGTGGCCAAAATTGGACTTCTAATAATTAATTTTGTAAGTAAGTAGTTATAAGTGTACATAACAATCAGTGTAAATAATTTGATTCAAAACTTTTAAATATCCCAACTTGTTAGTACCTGAAATATTTTTTTTTATTACAAGTTAAACATTTGTTTCTTTACAAACGTACTACTTGGTCAAATTAACATGACACCTGCGTAGTAGCGATAGCGTTTCTGCGCTTTAAAACTTTCGAGTTAAGGTGTTTTGATATAATGCCGCGGCCGATACATAAGGCTCCCCTGGATTTGTAAGCGGCGGCGGCGGTGGCTATGGCGGCGGTGGCTATGGCGGCGGCGGCGGTGAGTCTCTGCAACGCGGCATTGCATCGGGTGGTAACACCTTTCTCTTGTTGTTATTGTTATTGGATTTTTTTGAGTTCTTGTTATTATTGTTACATTTAGAGGTTTTCTTCAAACTATTGCATTTTTTGACATTTAACGAAATGGTTTGAAAAATGAGAATTTTAAAGCTTGATATGCAAAAAGTACCTATCAGTTACGAGGTACTTAATAACTACCAATTATGTAACCAATTTAATAATATCACTTTAAACATGCTTTAAACAGTAAAAATTATAATTTTCGTAATGAAAATAAATTAGGTACCTACTAAAAAACTTTTTAGCACACTCAACAAGCGTCTTTGGATCAGGTGTCATGTTTAATATGACCGAGTATGCAGTACCTAATAATTGAAATCGATATTATGTGACATACTATTACAAATAGGTTGCCAGTCCAAAGCCTGGGAAAGTGTGATGGAAAGTTTTGAAATTGCTTTTGAAGTTTTTTTCGGGCCATAGGTAGGCCAAGGTTTAGTTCTTACAGCTCACTCAAAATAACTTGGCCGGTGTAAAGTGAACGTCTGCTAAACTGCTGAATAGTAGTCAGCTATACGGGCGCTGCGCTGTGCGACTCAGAGGCCGCGTGCGACGAGACGCGGAGTACCTACGCCGTAGAGCTCGAAACTTCATAGAAAGGTCACCTCCGATCTAATGTTGAATAACTTTAAAAATATTATTTATTTCGGCGCAATTTATATTTTAATCATATTATTACTTAATTTTTTAAATGAGGTGTATTAGGTTTTGGGTTAATTCATTTACACGTTATATATATATATAAATGTTAATGTATAAAAAACTAAGGAAATTTGATTGGATAGGTTCAGATAAAAATGTAAAATGTAGTAAAATTTTAAATTAAAAAGTACTAAGTAATATGTCTCACTTAAGATTAAATAAGTTACTTAAATAAAAAAACGATGAACAAATTTGGATTGTAAGTTGCATAGATAATGTGATACTGCGTTTAAAAACATATAGAAATGAAACAACAAAAAAATATAAATAAAAGGTAAAAATATTTAAAAAAAAATCATGTCCACCCGTGCGAAGCCGGGACGGGCCGCTAGTTTTATATATTTATTGTAGGTTTATTCTAAGCAATTTCGAATAAGAATGTTTATTAACAAGTTTTGAACTGTCTGAGTTACTGAATTTGAATGTAAATATTATGTCTTTGCTTCTGGTATTTTGGTGATTCGTTGAACACCTAATAATGATTAATCTTAGTTAGTTAATTATTTAGGGCCTTACAGTCTTGTTCTTGGCTGCAGATTTATTTTAGTATATTTATTTGCTAAATTTAATTTTCCATTCAATGTAGGGCACACATATTTCCTTTCGTCGGTCTATTATCTACAAATGTGATTTCCTATCGCATTCGTATGTATGAGATGGAAAATAAGAATGCAGTATTGCACTACAGAAATACACTTTCGACTGAAATATTGTGAAAGATGACGCATTGCAGATCTCAAGCTATCCGGTTGGCAATTTATGTACAATACTTTGACAGTCGATCACTTTAGCTTGAGATATCTGAGGACTTAGTAAAAACATTTATTGATTTTTCAACAGCATTCTATATTGTAAAATAATTGTTAATTAATGAAAGAGAAAACAATAAAGCCATATAAAGAAATCCAGAAACATGTAGGACACAAGTTACATGACAAATCAACAAAAATATTGAGAAAGTTTTAAATAGCAGTAAGTTACACAAAAAAGTTAATTTTAAAATTGTTATAGTGAAACTGTAGTGTACAAATAACACACTTATAAATTTCAAATACGTTTCAATACAATAAACAAAAATACAATAATTCAATTATTCACGAATTCAAATTTAAACTTTTGCTTTAAAAATTGCTATACCTACTTGAGAACTTTTTCTAATAAAAAGGAACAGTAAAATAAAATAAAATGAATGAGACCCTTAAACACGTAACTAAGAAATTAAATCATGAGAACTTTTAGCAGAAAATCGACTGTGAGGAAAGTTAAATAAGACTGTACAAAGTACATATTTTGCATTATATAGCGAAACGTAAGTTTGTGCGCATCATCAATTATTAATTCTGTTAATTTATTTTCATATGGTAGAATTATAGGATGTTTCATTTCGCTACTTATATATGCGTGTTTTAATCTGCCGCCAACCCTTAAAATACCTTGACGGTCTAGGAATGGGTTGAGGCATAATAACTTGCTCTTAGCGGGGATGTTTTTGTCGTTCTCTATATTTTCAATCTCTTCTGAAAATTCATCTCTTTGTACTTGCTTGATAATCATTAATTTTCCGTTTTTCAACTCTTGCAGCGTAAGAAAATATTTTCTTTCTCTATCTTGTTTTCTTGTTATAAAACGACGTACCCATGCTAGTACGCGCACAGCTTTATTTAACGAGCTGTATTTGTTAATTATATTTCGTATAATACTTTCTTTTTGTACTAAGGCTGCAACTAGCTGATTTTTTATAACTTCCTCGTTTGTTTGGTAGGTAGTATTTTCTTGCTTCAAACTATTGTAGGTAGGGAGCCAGCTAGGTCCTTGAAACCATAATTCGTGTGACTTGAGTTGAGTAACTGTGGTTCCTCGACTGGCGCAGTCTGCAGGGTTGTCAGCTGATTTTACGTAGTGCCAGTTGCCCGAGGGGATTATAGTAGTTATATACCGGACTCTGTTTGCAACAAATGATGACCATCGCTCTGGGCTTCCTTGAATCCAGCCGAGAACAGCAGTTGAGTCTACCCATCCAAAGACCTTCATGTTGTTGTTGGGTAAACATTGTGTAACTTTGCACATTAATTTTGCAAGAAGATTCGCCCCACAAAGCTCTAATCTTGGCAAAGAAACTTTTTTGTTGTGTGGCACTAGCTTAGATTTTCCAGCAACTAACGTAATTTTCCGTTTTCCATCTTGATCTAACTTGCAATATATTACACAAGCGTACGCTTTTTGAGAGGCGTCGCAATAGCCGTGTAATTCAATATCTATGCCAGTGCTTGTACCTAGCCAGCGTGGAACTGTTATTTCTGATAAGTTTTTCAGATCATGTCTAATTTTCAACCATTCAGATTTAATGTCTTCAGGTATCTCATCATCCCATTGAATATTAGCATCCCATGTTCTTTGAAATAATATTTTCATCTTGGTAGAGACAGGGGTGAGCCACCCTGCTGGGTCAAATAACTTGGAGATATCGGAGAGTAGACGTCGTTTAGTAACTATGTTTTCATTTAGAGGTTCAATTTTTGTTTGAAAAATAAATTTGTCTTGTTGTGGGTTCCAGCCGATGCCCAGGGTCTTTGTTGATTCAGCTTGATTAAACGAATAATTTTCTTGTTTTTCGCAATCTTCGTTTTCTTTTAACAATTCTTGATAATTAGATTTCCATTTTCTTAGATGAAATTTACCAGACTGAAGTAGTTTTTCCAGAGATTTTTTCAGAAACAGTGCTTTATCGATATCATCAGCGCCGTGGATCAGGTCATCAGTATACAGGCGATTTCTTAAGATCTCTGCAGCCTCCGGGTAAGCATGCTTTTCGTCTTCGGCTAATTGCAAGAGCGTCATCATTGCAAGGTAGGGGGCGGCCTTGGTGCCGTAGGTCACTGTAGTTAGTTGATATTCTCTTAATAATTCGTGCGGTGAGTGACGCCAGACGATTTTTTGAAGGTTCTGGTCTTCAGGATGTACCCAGATTTGTCTAAACATCTTTTCTATATCCGCTGTGAATGCTACTCTGTACGATCTCCAGTGTAAAATTAATTCAAGTAGGTCTTTTTGAAGGTTTGGACCCTTATACATGCAATCGTTTAGGCTTGTTCCATTACTTGATATTTCAGAGCCATAATAAACAACTCTTAGTGCAGTAGTTACGGACTCTTTTCGTATGACGCAATGGTGCGGCATAAAATAGTCACGTGTGACGTTTTTGCGCTCGGGTATCATGTGTCCGAGCGCTATGTACTCGTCGATAAATGTTTTGTACTCATCAGCAATTAATTTATTTTTACTGAATTTCTTCTCTAGTTGATGAAATTGTGCAATGGCCTTGTACTTTGATTCACCCAAATCTTGTATGCTAGGTTTCAATGGAAGTCTGACTTGATATCTTCCGTCGCAGCATCTTGTTGTGGTTTTCTTGTAAAATTCTATGCACACATCATCTTCGAGAGAAAGTTGCTGGTTGTCTTGTATATCTTCAATCTGCCAAAATTGATGCATATTTTCGATGTTGTTTAGGATGACATTACAGTGTAAAGTGTGTGCCTTGCCGCACAAAATCCATCCGAGGCGTGTTTGTTGCGCAATAGGGGTCATGTTACCACCTCGGCGCATACCCCCCATTATTATATTAGAATAAATTTCTGCTCCCAGGAGGATGTCGATAGGTCTGCTAATGTTGAAATCAGGGTCGGCTAACTTTATGTTGCGTAAGTATTCCCATGCAGGCTGTTCGAAGGAATAGTTAGGTAAGTTTCTTGTTAAACTTTTCATAATGTAAACATCTGTATTAAACTTGTAATTTTCTGTTAAAGAATTACAGCTAATCTTGATTTTTCCTTTACAGGTGGTGTTTTTGGTGCCAACCCCGGTTATGACTCCGCTACATTTTTCTCGCGGGAGCCCTAACTGTTGAGCCGCGTTCTCTGTGATTACTGATACTTGGGAGCCTTGGTCGATGAGAGCTCGCATTTTTCTGTAAACGCCATCCGCGCCCTTAATTTCAATAATTGCAGTTGAAAGTAGAATTTCTTGAATATTCTGAGAAGGCGTAAAGTAAAATAAAATAAGACAATGTGCTAGTTTGTGTACGGTGAGGGAGTATGGGTGTGAGTTGTGTATAGAGTTACAATTTTAGCAATCGGTGGTGTTTTATAATTTCCCTCCAATTAAAACAATTTTTTTGAAGATCCCCCGAATACTCAGTGCGTATATTTTATTCGTTTGTTAACACTGATAGGTTTTGTCACAGCCGAACGTTTTGACAAAAAACCATGTTGCTGCTCTTGAAAGCATGCTGCAATTTCTGGTGAGTATTGAGATAGGAAGTGTTTTTCAATTATCTTGCTCATTATGTTTAATTTTGATATAGCCTATACCCGTCGAATAGCAGTTTAGAGCCTTTTTCTGGATAGGAATTGTAGGAGCTTCCTTTTATTTACGCGGAACGGTTCCTGACTTTAATGACATTAAGAATATTTTGGCTAATGATTCTACTAAGTTTTCTGCATAATTACGTTGGAAGTTACGTTGTCAGTGCCTGCCCCTTTTTGTACACAGTTTGTATACTGATCTTAATTTTACAAATGTATAGTCCTTTGTCTGGATAGTCCTGTACTGATTGTATCTAGTTTCTACTATGATAAAAACGCTGTGAAAGTAACTGACCAACATTCAGCGATATTGTCGAACACTTCGTCATTATAACAAAATTTGTTAGGGTACCTGGTAGGTTTGTCTACGATTTCATTAACGTGGGACCAAGGCCTTTTCTGATCTTTCTGCTAGGACGATTGCATATAGTTAATGCACGTTTTGAACACTGCTTTGATTTTTTTTTGTTTATTCATCGTTATATCGCTTATTTTCTTTGTAATCGTGTAGGTTACAGTAAATTTTCCAACGTCAGTGCAACCTGTTCTTTTCTCGAATTAAATATATTAATGCCGCGCTACACCACATTGGGTATTCGCGTGATGACTTAATGGGCGTCAGAGGAATGTGTACTTTAATAGTATCATTTAATATCCTCTTGCGAGAATCTGCCGTTTCATCGTTATCTTTACAGGTTGAGAGTGATGATTGTGATGGTTATTCAGTACTGGTTGCTCAGTACTGAACTGTCTTAACTTTTACATTGAAACTGGGTGTTACTACGTCAGAGGCGTTTATTGAGGGAGGGTGAAATTCGTCAGGAGAAGGTAGCGGGGTATCATATTTTTTGAGATCTAAGGAAAAATCTGTGAACACTAAATCCAAAGGGTTCCCAGAGTTATTTTCTAGAGAGTCCCATAAGGCTACACTAAAAAAGGTAAACAATGCTGCAGTTCGAAATAATCTCTTTTAAATTAGTTGGGGCAGATGGATACTAACAAATATTTGTTGAATTGGTTCATGTGTTTTTGTTGTAACCGAAGACGGCCTAAATTTTTTTTGCTAGACGCTCTGCTATACAAATGGTACGGAAAAAATACGGCAAATTTTTTTTTTGAAGTTTGGTAACCTAAAGCTGTCTGATTCTGAAATTGCTTAGCTGTATCTCAAATTATTGCATGTATTAACAAAGATATGAAATTTTAATAATGTAATGTATGAATTGAATGTAATGTACTTCAGAATAAAAGTTTCAGCATACATTTTTTGTGCATAAAGCATGATATAAACGCAGAGTGGTATAAACGCAGAATGCTTATGCATAGGCATAACTTTAACTTCTTCTAATTTTAATTAGCATAGATGTAAAGAACATAATTGATATAGGTCTAAAGGTAATTTATCATAAAATACGAGACGAATAATGGATGTATCCATAACCTCTAAAGTCATAAATGAATGAATACTAAATATGACTGAGATTATTTAAGCAAGGTTACGTATTACAATCTCTTAAGTTAATATGCCTGAGGACATAATGTCTATGAAGGAAAGGCCTGAGAAACTTTAAAACAGCTATGTCCTTCGGGCCTAAATTCAAAACAACTGATAGTATTTAGATCGAACCGTGGTTAAATCAAAGTTTACCTAATGGACAACAGGCTTAGGTCAAAATGTATATCAAGTCTGTAGATTGTGACATCACATATTAGGTGCGAAGACGAGCGTAGCTAGGAGGAGCGTTAGTCTGTATGTAGAAAACGTCGCCAAAAAGGGATTTGCATCCATGAAACAGTTGTTAATCAATTATAACTGTAAAAGACCCGATTAAGGAGACGCATCGGTAAACGATTGATCTAAAAACAACTGTTGCGTCCCTCAACCCGCTCACGTCCCGATGCATAACGCGGCTTGACTTACCAGTCGCAGTCTACCACACGTTACCGCGCGTTCGAACAGAGTCGTCTCAGAGTTACCCTTACAAAACTTTTTGTTTTTCTTTTCGGTTTTGCTTTTGACGATATATTATAATACTATTTTATACTAATGTATATTTATGTTTAGAATATATTTTGTAGTCGGACTTCTTTTGTACCGAGCATCACTCGCTCCTAAGTTCGTTGTAAATTCTTTTATTTTTGTAAATTTTAAATAAATAAATTTTAATGTCTAGACCCGCGAATCCCGCGTCCAGTCGTATTAAACCTAAGGGCTTATCCCTAGTATCTTTTAACGCTCGTAGCCTTAATACCAACCTTCCCGAGATTAAACTGTTCCTTCAGAACAAAGAACCTGACTTATTCCTTCTCCAGGAGACATGGCTTACTCCAAACCGCTCCAGGGGATTCGCTATACCTAAGTACGCGTTTACTCGCAACGATAGGCCCAACTCCGACGGTTACGGCGGCACCGCTATATATTACAAAAGAGGCTTCCATTGCTGTCCTCTCCCTACTCCTCCTCTCCTCAACATGGAGGCCACTGTGTGTAGATTGGCTATGACTGGTCATCCGACCATCATCATAGCTTCAGTCTACATACCTAGTGGTACCAGACCAATCCGCAGCGACTTTGAGGCCATTCTCGCCCTCGGCCATTCAGTCATTATGTTCGGAGACTTTAACTCCAAACATACTGACTGGACGTGCCTATCGACCAACACCAGCGGTATCGCTCTCCTCGACATCACTAACTCCCTTGACTTAGACGTCATATCCCTCATCACTCCCACTCACTATCCCAACAACCCGACCTATTCTCCTGACATCCTCGACTTTGCAATTATCAAGCGAATCAATCTTGATCTCAGGTCCATCGAACCGCTCGATGACCTAGGCTCCGACCATCGCCCCGTCTCCCTCGTGCTAGGCGCGCCTAACGTTAACGTCACACCGCCAAAGACCTTTACCAACTGGAAAGGCTTTAAAAATACGTTAGTTTCAGCTTTAGAGGCACCGAACTCTCCGCTCGCGATTTCGCCCGAACAATTAGACAGCCCGATTAAAATAGATTCAGTAGTCGATACTCTCACTGATGCTATCAACTCAGCCATCAGCGACAACGTAATCATTGCTAAGCAAGGCAAACCCGCGCTTCCCTTAGCCGTTAGCAATCTCATTAAAGCTAAGAACGCGGCTCTCCGGAGAGCCAAGAAATATCCCACGCCCGCATATAGAACAGCTGCGAATCAGCTTCAACGCAAAGTTAGGTCTCGCCTCGCGGAACTCCGTGACACTCAGTTTAACGATCTCATGGAGAATATCTCCCCGTCCCACCAAGCGTATTATCGAATGGCCCGAGCTTTACGCGTAGACACCGCCTCTCACGTTCCTCCTCTCACTCGTCCCGACGGCACCATTGCCTTCGAAGTCGAAGAGAAAGCCGAATGCTTCGCCGACAGCATAGCGGCACAATGTTCGCCCAGCACGCAACCCGCGGATCCCTCCCACATCCAGGCGGTGGAGGACGAAGTTCTCCGCAGAGAATCTCTCCCTATCACCGACGACCCCGTCACAGTCTCTAATGATGAAATCTTGCTTCTCATTAGAAAGCAAAAGTCCAAAAAGGCTCCGGGTGCGGATGGAATTTCCAACCACGCACTTAAGCACCTGCCACAGCAGGTGCTTACCTTGTTAGCTATCATCTTCAATGCCTGCTTCGACCATAGCTACTTTCCAAAAGCCTGGAAAGAAGCGACAGTCATAGGCATTCCCAAGCCGGGTAAACCTCTGAACATCCCGGCTAATCACAGACCCATCAGCCTCCTCAAGGCAATGTCTAAACTTCTCGAAAGAGTCGTACTCTCTCGAATGCGGAACCATCTGTTTCCAACGGATGGCGACCCTCTCATTATTCCCCACCAGTTCGGCTTTCGCGCTAAGCACTCCTGCCCTCAGCAAGTCCATCGAATCGTCGAGTACATTCTCGAAGGATTCTATCCGCATCGTAAAAAATCAATCGCGGTTCTCTTTGACGTAGCCAAGGCTTTCGACAAAGTCTGGCACAGCGGTCTCGTTTTTAAACTCTATAAAATAGGCTTACCGGTTCGCCTAGTCAGATTAATCGCGTCGTTTCTTAAAGACCGTACGTTTCGATTCAAACATGAAGGCACGCTCTCCGCGCCTCGTCCCATAAAGGCTGGAGTCCCGCAAGGCTCAGTCCTCGCCCCTCTGCTGTACACCGTGTACACTAATGACATGCCCATCCCGCCGAAAGGCGTCGAACTCGCCCTCTTTGCAGACGATACCGCCCTTTACACTAAAGGTAAAAGGATCCCGTATAACATCACCAGACTCCAAAAGGCCGTAAACGCCCTCGGTGTTTGGTTTCAAAAATGGCGTATCGATGTCAACCCAGAAAAGAGTTCTGCCATTCTATTCGACCACAAACGTCGTAATCGCCGCAACGATCCCCACATTCGAATGTTAGGTATTCCTATCCCCTGGAAGCGCAGTATCAAATACTTAGGCGTCACCTTAGATCAGACGCTTTCTTTTAAGCCACACGTCGATAGAGTAACGAAACTCGCGCGTTTCTACTTAAGGCGCTTAAATAGTATGATAGGTAGAAAAAGTAAAATGTCTTTTAGAAATAAACGTACGCTTTACAAGGTCTGCGTTAGACCCGTCATGTCATATGCTTCGCCAGTCTTTGCCCATGCCAATCCCTCCGTCCTGTATAAGCTGCAGGTAGTTCAAAATCTCTTCTGCCGCAGGGCCACAGACGCACCTTGGTATGTGCGCAACGCGGACCTGCACAGAGATCTTGAACTACCTACAGTGCAACAGCACTTCAAAACACTCTCAGAATCGTTCTTCAAACGCGCCGAATCCCATCCCAATCATCTTGTTCGAGATTCAGTCTCATATACTGCTCCTGTGTTAGATTCGAAATTCAAAGTCGCTAGGCCGAGAAACGCGCACACGGGCGAACCTTCGCAGTTAACTTTAGCTCTCGAGGCCCTTCAGGCCGCAAATCCTAATTCTAACGTAAATTCTAATTCTAACGTAAATCCGAATTAATGCTATTTTTATTTTTTCATTTTTAATGTTTTTATTTTTACTTTTCTTTTTTGAGCACCTTCAGTGCTATGTGAATCTCAGCGGGTGACCCCTTAAGGGCCCCGCTGGCGCGGCCTCTTTCTCCAATTGGCCGTCGTTCAGATGAAGGCTGAGTGGCAAAAATGCACGAGCCGACAGGGGGTTTTTTAGTGGGTATGGTTCTGGTAGGCGTCGGGACGAGTCCCACATAACTCCGATCGCGCGCGCGGAGTATGCGTCAGAGCATTTTTTATGTCCTCCTGCCCTTCCCGTGCCAAAAAAAAAAAAAAAATTCTTTTGTAATTACTCTTTTCCCTGTTCATAATAGATTTCATTTTAACATAAGTTGTTATATTTGTTTTCGAGTTTTGATGAGTTTTCTTTGTGTGGCGTGAGTGTTGGAAATCATTTATTATTATTAATTTTTATTGATTAATTGAGAAAAATTTTAATTGTAAGATATTTTTTACTGATTTTATTATTATATTGATATTGTTTAGTGACGTCATTTGACCTCACACGAAATGATAAGAGCCGTAGGGATGTTGGAAGCGGGCAGCAATCAGTCTGAGGTATCACGATATTTTGCTGTCCACAGAAGCGTTATTTACCGTCTTCATCAGCGTTACACTAACACGGGAGATCCTGCCGAGCAGCACCCAGGCCGCGGAAGGAGTACAACCATTCGGCAAGACCGATACATTCAACTGACGGCAAGACGTCAGCCGATGTTAACCGCCTAAGAGATAGGTTTAAGGCTACTAAACACAAGTGGTGTTGTTGTTAGCACCTAAACCGTGTGAAATCGATTGCATGAGTACGGCCTACATGGACGACGATCAATTAGGTGCCTACCTATACGTCACGGTAATCGCGCTCGTCAAAATAAATGGTGTAGAGAAAACATAACATGGGCCCAGGAGCAATGGGATAAAGTTTTATTTTGAGATGAGTGTCAACTTGGGTTTAGGCCTGATACTAGAAGGGTAAGAGTGTACCATCGTTCTGGAAATACTGAGAGGCTGAGCTGCGTTCAAGAATTTTATCCATACAACGGTTCAACAGTTATGGTGTGGGCGGGGGTTATGAAGAACAGACGAACTGAGCTCGTTTTTGTAAATGGAAACACGATCGCTGCAAATTACGTTGAGGATATTCTAAGGCCTTATGTCCGTCCATTTGCACACACCCTTGGCTTCGAATTCACGTTGATGCATAATTATGCGCGTTCACATACAGCTTTGCACATCAGGGAGTACTTGGCAAGGGAAAACATCCGGGTATTGCCTTGGCCTGCACAATCGCCAGACCTTAACCCCATCGAGTACACATGCTCCAGAGACGTGTTTTAGAGGACTTAGACGGAGTGACAACATCCCGACAACTGACGGACTTACTAAAATTTCATTGGGAACAGTTGCCGCAGGATAACATAAACAGTCTCATCGATTCTATGAATAATTTGTGTCAGCAAGTTCTCAACAACAGATGCAGCCACTCTTTGTATATCAAGTTATCCAATTTTTTTTACAATAAATTAATTTTGTTTAACAATTTCATTAAGTTTATAAAAAGTTCAGTTGCTAATGCATCTTAGTTTGTACTACGTATGATACAGTACTCACAATATTGTTAATTTATGTTATCCAAAAAAAAATTATTAAAAAAACAATTCTTTTATTACTTTGAAAAGACACTAAAGAATTATATAAATAAAAAATACCAACGATTTATATCCTTATATGTGTGTATATCCTTTGCATTTTTATATCTTTAGAATATACATTAAATTTTGCTTATTAATAGTTACAGTAAGTAAAATATTAGGTCATTACATAATAATGAAATTGGCGTTTTGTAAGGGAGGAACATACAGTCAGTTTTTTTTAAATATAACATACTTATTTAATTAACGTATGTAACATTGCTATCTATGCACTTTTGCCATCTCCTAGGTAGTTCATTGATCCTTTTCTAAAAAAACCATTCGGATGGGAATCAATAAAATTTTTGAAGGCGCTTTGGACTGCCCATCGTAGTAAAATTTTTTCCCTTGCAAATAGTTATCCAAATTTCAAAAAATCTATCGAAGTAAGTTCCAGGAAGTACGGTGGATGTCTTAGACATTCCAATTGAAGCTCCCCTAATTTGGTAACCGTCTGTTGTGCAGTTTGTGGTCTAGCGTTGTCCTGATGCAGCAGTGGCCTAGAGCGATTGACCAGCCTCGGTTGTAAAGCAGCTAGCTTTTCCATCAGGGTTCGGGATCATTTGGGGATGGTTGGGAGCATCATGGAGAAGGATTTGGCTGGTTTGCCAGGATTTCACCGTTGTAATTAGCGTTTCCGATTGTCGTACAGGATCCACTTTTCATCACAGGTGATTTGATGAATGATTCGATTTAAAATCCTTTCATTATTGAGCCAGTTGAGTAATGTAACGCAGCAGTCGACGCACGTTTGTCGGTTTGCTGCGCTCATGAGGTTCCCACCTCTCAAGCTTTTTCACCTTCCCAATTTGCTTCAAGTAGATTAAAACAGTTTTGTAACTAACACCGCAGCCTACAGCTCACTCGGACGCGGTTTACGATGGATCCACTTCCACTATAGCCTTCAATTCTTGGGTTTTCTATAGAATAGAGCCGCAGGATTTTGAGGGTAAGGGGGGTCGGGGGGGGGTTAGGGGGTGGTCCCACAAACCCCTTGGTAACACTCCCCCCGCGCGGAGATGCATGGTTCCTGAGATATTTATGATTACATTTCGAGGTTAGGTTGTATTTTCAAGAGATTTGGCTTAAATAGGAGTAGAAAATGGTAAAGTAGGTTGCGGCCTAACCCCGCCGTACCCCTCATCAACTCCGGATACAAGATTAGATTGGTGTAAGATGATTAGTTCATGAGGAACCTAACCTCGAAATTTATTTTTTCGTCTAGTTGGATATTTTCTGATTATTTAACTTAGTAATTGGGCGGTTAACAACTATTATCTACTCTCCATTAAGACTTTTTCATTTTATCTCAATGAACATGTGTGTGCAAGTCGCTTTTTGGCACTCGCCGACCGCTGCCGCGGCACGCTCTCTCCGCTCGCTCGGCTCGCGTGGCATGACCTACATGCTGACTAACCCGCTCCTCCTCGCTGCGCTCGTCGTCGCACCTAATATTATTTATTGTTACTTTCTAGACTCAACATAAACTAGGTACATATGATCTGCACTTGATAAATTAGTGGTAGTAATAACAAAATGGCGGTCGCGTTTCGTTTGACGTAAAAATAATTTTGTCAAAATTTATATGTATAATTATTATGTTATAAATATGTATTGAAAGATATATTATAGGAACGTAAAAACATTTTTTAATAAATATCTTTTCAATATATCAATTTAAAACGAATAAAAACAACCGTTATAAGTTCCAGGATCAACTGTAAAACCGCAAGAAGTGAAAAACTTTATTGGCATCCGTGCCATAAAACAGAAGTGACCGACACTTGGCTAGTTTTTATGTAATAATTATATTCATTGTCTATTCGACTGATAAAGCCACAGAACTATGTATATTAAAGTAGATGGCCCAAGTTGATCTTACTTCGTTTCTGAGCTAGTTGTAAATCAGAGCCAAGTCTTCTCTGCTTGCAACCGTTGCTGTAGTAACACGTGTAAGCAAAAAACAATGAAATAAGATAAATAATAAATTTAAGAAACTAAGAACTAAGAAAATTACACGATAAATGTATGGCTACCATTTATGCGTTTTCATTGCGGATTTTACTTAACACGAATAATCGTCGAATAGGAATTTATTTTTAACTGGTTTACTTTAGCATACG
Organism: Marasmarcha lunaedactyla; assembly: GCA_923062675.1. Taxonomy (NCBI): domain Eukaryota; kingdom Metazoa; phylum Arthropoda; class Insecta; order Lepidoptera; family Pterophoridae; genus Marasmarcha; species Marasmarcha lunaedactyla. The sequence continues at coordinate 9,648,524 of OV281344.1, forward strand.
CCGGAGGTCCCAGGTTTGAGTCCTGGTCGGGGCATTTATTTGTGTGATGAACACAAATGTTTGTTCTCGAGTTATGTGTATTCTGGGTTCCCCCCAGTTCGCTGTATGGTCCATAACACAAACTCTGCTTACTTTGGGGTCATTCAGTTGGTGTGTTTGTTTGGGAATTTATTATCATTTTTTTTATGTTTTTTTTTTATTGAAAAAGGATTAGAAGTTTGTCTTCTATCTCACCTGATGGAAAGTGACGATGAAGATGAAGGTGTTACACGTCTATCCACGAGATACCTATTCACTCGACGCTTGAAAGAACTAGGACTATAGTTTTCTGGAAAAACAGACGCAGGCAGTTCATTCCACACCTTGGCGACCCGCACCAAAAAGGAACTATCGAAGCGTTTGGTTCGACTTCTTGGAATATCTACCATGAAGGGATGGAAGGTCTGTCTGCGTCTAGTAGTCCGATGCAAGAAGGGCGTGGGTTCAACATGATAAAAAAGAGCATTCGCGCACTTTCCAAAATGTAATCTGTAGAAGACTGCTAAACTGGCAACTTTCCGACGATGGTCGAGGCTTTGCAGTTTTTGGTGGTGAGGTCAAAGTTGTTAATAATTTTTCGGGCTCCTCGGTCAACTGCGTCCATCGCTTCTAGTTGGTACTTTGCAGAACCATCCCAAAGGTGGCTACAGTACTCCATACAAGATCGAACTTGAGCTGTATACAAATTAAGTAGCTGTTCAGGGCTGAAGTACCGTCGGACCTTCGAGATGATTCCCAACTTCTTTGAAGCTGTTTGAGCCATGGAACAATTTGTTGCCCGAAGTTTAGTTGGGACGATATAGTTACGCCCAGAAGCCCTAGGTGGTCGGTTAACGGTACAGAAACATTTTGGAAAGTGGGCGTTAGGTCGAAACTGCTCTTCTTCGCGGAGAATAAACACGCTTGTGTTTTCGACGGGTTAGATTTGACCAAGTTGGACTCGAACCAATCGGACACTTTCTTTAAGGCCAAATCCACCCACTTAATCATTAACTCTCTCAATGCCTGGATTTCTTGAGGACTCGCTCGCGCATTGGACATGTATCTCTCTACAACTGTGCTGTCATCAGCGTAACCAATAATGCCTGGAGTTAGCAGGTCATTAATGTGCAGCAAGAATAACGTTGCAGAGAGAACAGATCCCTGAGGTACCCCGGCATTAATTGCCATTAGGTCAGAAGAGCAGCCGTCTAAGACTACTCGAATTGACAGCTTTTCATCTTTGGTACTGGTTGTACGTTAGCCAGCTTCCAGGATTTACGAACCTCTCCGGATTCCAAAGAAAGTCGATACAGGCGCGTTAGTATGGGAGACAACTCGGCTGCGCAGTGTTTTAAGGCAACTGCAGGTACGCCATCGGGGCCTTATGCACGTCTAAATTCTGCAAGCATTTAAGAACCTCCTTTTGGAGAATATGAACGGTAACCATTTTGGGTCCGAACTGATCTAACTGGGGTGGGACTTTACCAAGACTATTTAGACGTAAATAGTCTGCAAAAAGATTAACGAGAAGGTCTGCTTTCATTTTTGCGGTGTGGGCCAGTGAACCGTCATGCTTCCTCAGAGGTGGCAGCGATGGGCGACAGAAGTTAGACTCAACCGGCCTAGCCAGAGACCAAAAAGCGTTGCTTCCTAAAGAATATGACGCTATTTTGTCTCCGATATGGCCAATGTGGTCAAAGCGAGCTTTCCTGATCACCTTTTTGCAAGACTTGGCGGAAGCATTGTTCCTTTTCTTCAGTTCATGCGAATCCACGGCTTTGCTTCTGCGAGCGTCAGCCCAGGCTTTGTACGCTTTTTGCTTAAGCCTTTAGCTGTGAGGCAAGTAGCATAGGTCAGCTCAAGGGAGGAAATACTCAATTACTTGGCCCATCACACTTGATACAGCATCAGCGCAGCACGATGGATCGGTTAATGTAAAACAAGTCTGCCGCCAAGGATAAGACGCGATAAAATGCCGCATCTCATCCCAATCACATCCTTGAGTCACGGAAACTTAAAAGCCTCTCTTCCGGCGTGGTCAGTGTCCTGATACGGGTGTAGCCATTGCCCTTGATGAGCGTTAAATCCCCCAGGAACACCAACTGCGCTGAGGAAAAACGTTGCCGAACCTAATTTGCTGCATCGCTGAGATACTTCATGAGCCTCGTTGTCTCCCGATCTCAGCTATATGACCGGTATATACTGACATAGACCAATTGGTCAAGGCCCGTATCAATATGAACCCACATGACGTAAAAGTCCAGATCTTCCAAGTAACGGAGACGCTGACAACAGATCTCGTCACTGGCATACATGCACATCCCGGCGTTTGGGCGGAAATTGGACCCCAGTATGTACCCTGGGTAACAAAGGTATGCCGAGTCTGACAGATAACAGATCTGCGTCTCCGTTAGAAAGAGTAGGTGAGGCCTCTCTGTCTCAAGGTGGTGGTGGACATCGTTAAGATTTAAGTGCATTCCTCTGATGTTGCAGCAGTGCACGTAAAGAGAGAGGAAGTGCAACCGCTGTAAAACCTTTCTCTTCTTTTGACGACTTTTCTTATTGTGTGAGTGAATAGGGAGGAGGACAGCAGTTGAGTGAAGCGCTGCAAATGGAATCAAGCAACTCCCAATAAACAACGCACCGATGAGGAACTGGCTTGGAGGATGCGGGGACGCCCGGGGATTTACATCGGGTCCTCTCTAACCAGTCGCCAGCTGGCACGATGAAGCCTCTCGGGATTTTTCGCGAGGTGGTGGGGCAGCCTTTCGCATGTGGCTAGCACACTACTTGGGCCCCCTACTATCTTCGGCTCCCGCTACCCTCCAAAACCAGTTACCCGGTGAGCCAATAAATTACGAGCTGAAGACAGTTCTCTGATGCAGCACGATAACTCAGACCTACCTTACCTCGATGGCTACACTAAACATCATGCCGGAACGCGACCATGTCACTTGGCGTAATGGTTTTGTTTAATGGGTGTTGACAAGCCAAGGCCGAAGCCTACCACCAGAAGATTCTGCTCCTTTAGCGCCACCCAGGGACCACGTAAACGGCATCGAGGGCTAAACCTTGCGGACGCGAGCAGTTCCAGTCCCCAAAAATGTTTGGTTTAGATATTTGCTTATAGACCAGTGGCTGCAGGTAGAACAATTGCAGTGAGCACTCTAAAAATATCATGACTGGTAATTGTCAAAAGTACAGAATGGCTGCTTGTTCAATTTTCAGATAAATTTTATCTGTAGAATAAGTTTGAGGATTTGGCACAATTTCTATGAAAATTCTTGTCAAGTGTCAAAATTATTCTCAAGATGAAAGTTAGCTTAGCATTGAACAAGCCCTTACTAAAATAATGATGAAATATGTGCAAAAAATATGATGTGCTATTTATAATCTTTTTTTGATGATCGAATCAGAAACATGCGATTCGATCTGTGAATCGATTCAAAAGCTTACTACCCAAAATAATACAAAAAATCAAAAGTTATCATCGCAAAATTAAGCTTTTGACCTCACGGTAGTGACAAAAAAATCTGACACGCTTGGTTTTCATATAACTTGAAGAGTTTGTATTATGTACTTTAGTATATGTCTGTAAATTAAAATATAAAATAATTAGCATCAGTGCTAGGGGTTACAACAAGGGCTGAAAATCATAAGTGTTGATAAAGGTTAAAAGTGATCTCTGCGTCACCACAGTACGCAAAAAAGCAAATTCATGTCACTAATCCCTTGGGTTGACGGACTCACGAGGCGCTATCCCGATTTAAAAGCTTTCATGTTTTATCTGGGCTGTTCGAAATGTTTGTTTAAAATACTTTCACCACGTAAAAATTTCACTATTGCATTGGTTTTAAAATGTTTATGTGATAAACAAATGGATGAAAAGTTTGTGTGAAACATTTAACAACAGGATGGTTGTTAAATGTTTATTATTTATTATTCTACCGCACTGTATACTACACTGTACGGGCGTTTGCTTCATGACCAAGACTGTATATTCAATGTTTTTGTAATTTCGTATTGTATCTATTAACAATAAAAAAGTAAAGTAGGTATAATAATATTTGTATATTTATATTCTTAATAAACAAAAACTAATATAAGCTATCAAAGCATATATAGACAAAGAGTTGCATAATGTAATGTGTAAAAACATTTTTTGTGAGATGATACTAGTATTTACTATGTGGTAAACACATCAAACAAAGTTATCAAAAGAAAACAACCCCCTTAGATGAACTAAGTCCACTATTAAATAATACACTCAATCAACATTTACATTGAGTGAGATAGATCGAAACACTATGTAAAGTTATTACCTAACTTCTAACGTTTGACCCCAAATGTCAGTGTCACTAAAGTTTGGACAGTCTTCGCACAGCCACATAATATTTATATTTATATTTGCAAATCAGTAAAGTTACCGTTGTTTTCTCGTTGCTTGTAAACTTTTTTTGGACAAGTAAGGAAAAATTATTAAGAGACCTGTGCGTTGGAAGTTATGTTCATATTATTCATTTAAGAAACAGAAAAAGGATATTTGGCGATCAGCATAAGTGTCAATAAATTATTTGCACTTATTTGTTTTGATGAATATTCAAAACCACCAAAACAGACCTTATTTTTTTTAAACTTTATCGTATAAGTATTTAGTATTATTTAGAGGGAAACATCTAACATGTGATATACATATTCCATGTTATTTTAACTTTAAAGGTACTGGCTACCTAAAGAAATACCTACAAACTGTAATTTGACCAACAATAAATTTATGTTAAAAAAAGCAACTTTCTATGTTTCTTTTAATAATAAAGGGAAATAATGCATTTTCTTATCACTATAATATATTTAAAACTTAATTGAAACGCACATTTTTCCGTCTGACATTTTCTACTAGATTATTATTCATTATTTTTTACCTCTAGATAAAAAAGGTTGTAACAGTTTCTACGATTCTTGTATGATGCACCTAACGCTGTAAACAATTCGTGCAACAGAGATTTTGAAGTAAAGCTTGGATTGGGCTTGACTATTTCTAGATACCAGGCTCAACAAAAGCCACAGAGGGGAAAGAGCTTTTGAGTCAAACTAGAATCGAATCATCCACGCCTCCGAAAACAGATACAACGCAAATGTACTACTGCTTTGTGATTCTATTCACAAATTGTACCTTTGAAGTTGTGTTACATTTCTAATCGAATGTTTGCACTATCAAGCAAACTGTTCGACGGATAGTAACATTTTTTACACAGCTTGCTGACAAGTGGCAAGATATCGTTGAAATCTTTGAAACTTATGATTCCCATGCAAATTAAGGATTCGTTCGATCGTTAGTTAGGGTTGCCACTTCACTTAGCTTAAGCGGTCCTCCCCGCCATCCTAATGGCCCTTCTGTAAAGCCTATGCGTGAATGAGACGCTGCAGTAATTACAAGCAGGGTAAATTAATGCAAGGGCTTTACTGGTCATTTAAATAGGCGTGAAAACAAATAAAATGACGGGGACGTAATAAAAGAATATACAGATCTAACTACATCTAATATAGAAATAACGGCCACAATGACCTTACTTCGATATCATTCACAATATTTAATATCCAAAAATTTATATTCATACAAAATAGATTATTTGCGTATATAATAATAGCAAAACATAGGAAAGGAAATAAATAAAGTTATAATAATTTTTTTTTATACATTGTTAGTATTTCGGTATGTAAAGTAATTTTGAGGTGAGTATACGGTATATTTTTTCTAAAAGAAATTTGTACAAAATTTTCTAGAAAAATTTCAGTGCAGTATTTAAATTTACATAATTTTTTTATAAATTCATATGGTGACGTCATGGAGTTTATATTTTTTTAAAAATCGCATTGCGTTATATTACATAGAATGAACAACTCAACATTCTATGGACTTTTAATGACAGATATTTATGAAAAATATTGATATGGCATTTTAAGCAAAAAGAAGATATAAAATGTTACTACTTTTTGACGTCGATTTCGACGAATAGAGGTTGACTGTAAGTCAAATTATTTTTACTTATTTTGGTTAAAATAAGCTCAAACTGTTTTATCTTAACAAAATAAATTAAAACCAGAATGAAATCCCGAAATGGTTTTTGAATTAGAATCAGATTTTTTTGCTTTACATAACGAATTGTTTTGTAAGTATTGTGCATATGCAACAAGGTACAAACATAGGCTATATTAAATTTAGAGATTCGCACAGGATGAGTCATGCGGCGGATAAACCTTATGACGCAACTATAGAATGCAATCTCGAGACGAGATCGCTAATTCGAGGTTTAGCTCTTGATGCCTTGTACGTGGTCCCTGGGTGGTGCTAAACGAGCAGTATCTTCTGGTGGTAGGCTTCGGCCGTGGCTTGTCACCACCCACTAAACAAAGCCATTCCGCCAAGTGACATGGTCGCGTTCCGGCATGATGTTTAGTGTAGCCATCGAGGAGGGTAGGTCTGAGTAATCGTGCTGCATCAGAGAACTGTCTTCAGCTCGTAATTTATTGACTCGCCGGGTAACTGGTTTTGGAGGGTAGCGGGATCCGAAGAAACGGTGCACCGCTGGCCGACAGCAGGTAGTAGGGGGCCCAAGTAGTGTGCTAGCCACATGCGAAAGGCTACCCCGCCACCTCGCGAAAAATCCCGGGAGGCGTCATAGTGCCAGCTGGCGACTGGTTAGAGAGGACCCGATGACGAACCCCGAGGGGGTTCGGGCGTCCCCACAGTCTCCAAGCCAGTTTCCCATCAGTGCGTTGTTTATTGCGAGCTGCTTGGTTCCATTTGCAGCGCTTCACTCAACTTCTGTCCTCCTCCCTATTCACTCACACAACGAATAAGAAAGTCACAAGAAGAGTAAGGTTCTACAGCGGTTGCATCTCCTCTCTCTTACAGTGCACTTCTGCAACATCAGAGGAATGCACTCAAATATCAACGATGTCCACCACCATCTTAAGACAGAGAGGCCTCACCTACTCTTCTTAACGGAGACGCAGATCTGTAATCCGAGACTCGGCATAACTTTGTTACCCAGGGTACATCCTGGAGTCCAATTTCCGCCCGAACGCCGGGGTGTGCATGTATGCCAGTGACGAGATCTGTTGTCTGCGTCTCCGTTACTTGGAAGATGTGGACTTTTCCGTTATGTGGGTTCACATTGATATCGGCCTTGACCAATTGGTCTACGCCAGTATATACCGGTCACATAGCGGAGATCGAGAGACAACGAGGCTCATGGAGTATCTCAGCGATGCAGCAGATAAGGTTTGGCAACGTTTTCCCTCAGCGCAGTTGGTGTTCCTGGGGGATTTTAACGCTCATCACGGGCAATGTCTATTCCCGTATCAAGACACTGACCACGCCGGAAGAGAGGCTTTTAAGTTTTCCGTGACTAAAGGCCTCTCACAGCTTGTGCACGAGGCCACGCGCTACCCCGACGTTGCCGGCCACACTGCATATTGCTTAGATCTTCTGCTGACAACTGATCCCGACAGGTGCTCGGTGTCCGTAATTGCACCTTTAGGGACATCCGACCACTGCGTGGTGAAATCTGTGTCGCAGTACTCGCCGCCTGACACCAGCCCAAAAGGCGCTAGGCGAGTATGGCAGTACAAGTCAGCAGATTGGGATGAGATGCGGCACTTTTTCGCGTCTTATCCTTGGTGGCAGACTTGTTTTACATCAACCGATCCTTCGTGCTGCGCTAATGCTGTATCAAGTGTGATAGGCCAAGCAATGGAGTATTTCATCCTTTACGCTGACCTATCCCTTGAAACCAAAGGTCGCCCATGGTTTAATGCTGCTTGCCTCACAGCTGAAAAGCTTAAGCAAGAAGCGTACAAAGCCTGGGCTGACGCTCGCAGAAGCAAAGCCGTGGATTCACATGAACTGAAGAAAAAATACAATGCTGCCGCCAAGTCATGCAAAAAGGTGATCAGAAGAGCTCGCTTTGACCACATTGTTCACATCGGAGACAAGATAGCGTCATATCCTTCAGGAAGCTAAGCTTTCTGGTCTTTGGCCAAGTCAGTTGAGTCGAACTTGTCGCCCATCGCTGCCATCTCTGAGGAAGCCTGACGGTTCACTGGCACACACTGCAAAAGAGAAAGCAGACCTCTTTGCTAATCTTTTTGCAGACTATTCACGTCTAAATAGTCAAGGTACAGTCCTACCCCAGTTACCTCAGTTCGAACCCAAAATGGGTACCGTTCATATTCGCCAAAAGGAGGTTCTTAAATGCTTGCAGAATTTAGACGTGAACAAGGCCAGCGGCCCCGATGGCATACCTGCAGTTGTGTTAAAACACTGCGCAGCCGAGTTGTCTCTCTGGAATCTGAAAATCTGGTCCCTAAATCCTGGAAGCTGGCTAACGTGCAACCAGTACCAAAGAAGGGAAGCCGTGCAGATCTTATCAACTATCGACCTTTTGCAATCACCTCCATACTTTTCAAAGTCATAGAGCGTGTATTGAACAATCGTCTCCTGGCATACCTTGAGTCCAACGAGCTCTTTAGTAATAACCAATACGGGTTTCGCAGTAGACGCTCGACTGGAGATCTTCTTGTGTATGCCACTCACTTATGGAGCGAAGCCTTGGAAGGTCACGGTGAAGCTATAGCTGTATCCTTAGACATTTCCAAGGCTTTTAATAGGGTCTGGTATGATGGTCTCTTGAGTAAGCTTCCAGCATACGGAATACCTAAAGGGCTCTGCGACTGGATATCTGATTTTCTGAGGGAACGGTCAATTCGAGTAGTCTTAGACGGCTGCTCTTCTGACCTAATGGCAATTAATGCCGGGGTACTTCAGAGATCTGTTCTTTCTGTAACGTTATTCTTGCTGCACATTTACGAACTGCTAACCCCAGGCATTATTGGTGACGCTGATGACAGCATCAGTTGTAGAGAGATACATGTCCAACGTGCGAGCGAGTCCTCAAGAAATCCGGGCTTTGAGAGAGTCCATGATAAAGCGGGTGGATTTGGCCTTGAAGAAAGTGTCCGATTGGGTCGAGTCCAACTTGGTCAAATTTAACCCGTCGAAAACACAGGCGTGTTTATTCTCCGCGAAGAAGAGCAGTTTCGACCTAACGCCCACTTTCCAAAATGTTTCTGTACCGTTAACCGACCACCTAAGGCTTCTGGGCGTAACAATATCTTCCCAACTAAACTTCGGGCAACAAATTGTTCCATGGCTCAAACAGCTTCAAAGAAGTTGGGAATCATCTCGAAGGTCCGACGGTACTTCAGCCCTGAACAGCTACTTAATTTGTATACAGCTCAAGTTCGATCTTGTATGGAGTACTGTAGCCACCTTTGGGATGGTTCTGCAAAGTACCAACTAGAAGCGATGGACGCAGTTGACCGAGGAGCCCGAAAAATTATTTACAACTTTGACCTCACCACCAAAAAACTGCAAAGCCTCGACCATCGTCGGAAAGTTGCCAGTTTAGCAGTCTTCTACAGATTACATTTTGGAAAGTGCGCGAATGCTCTTTTTGATCAGGTTGAACCCACACCCTTCTTGCATCGGACTACTAGACGCAGACAGACCTTCCATCCCTTCATGGTAGATATCCCAAGAAGTCGAACCAAACGCTTCGATAGTACCCTTTTTGGTGCGGGTCGCCTAGGTGTGGAATGAACTGCCTGCGTCCGTTTTTCCAGAAAACTATAGTCCTAGTTCTTTCAAGCGTCGAGTGAATAGGTATCTCGTGGATAGACGTGTAACACCTTCGTCTTCATCGTCACTTTCCATCAGGTGAGATAGAAGACAAACGTCTAATCCTTTTTCAATAAAAAAAAAAATCTCGGCATTTTCGAGATCTCGAATGGATTTCGTAAAGTATTGTTTTATTTAGATAACTGAAACATGATTGAAACTGCTTAGTAGTTGTGATTATGACACGAGTAAGATACAACATGAATTATTGAAATAGTCTTTATTTTTATATTTTTTTCATATAATATGTTAATGACCACAAAAAGTCAGACCCGTAAAATCTCTTATAAAGAAAGTACTAACTTATTTTAACAAAGATAAACTCTTAAACTAGGAGCGATTACGAGTGATCACGCCTAACTAAATTAAGAGTGATTTTGGAAATAGCTTCTTAAAAAAACTAATAGTGTTTAGAGTGCTGTCGGATAAACGTCATCTTATGCCAGTTGCTATGTAGCCAGCGGCTGAAAAGGCCCTCTCAGATTCAACGCTAGTTGGTATCAGCGCGAGCAAGCTGTTGTAAGCAAATTGCCCCTAACCACAAAAAAACATACCCCTCGATCCTCCACACTCATAGAGATCCATCTCTTTTTTAATCACGGGCTCTAGCCTGTCTGTAATAGTATCAACCCGCGAGAAAGGACTTTTACAGGCATTCAACGTATCTTCTTGTTCGCCTTGAAGAATTCTATTTGATCTTACAGCAGCATGTAAATTCATACCCTCTGCAATCATTGAAAGAGGCAAGTCACCCTCGTTTGCCAAGTTTGTTGCAGTACCGCTATTCATTTCATTACCAGAAGTTGAGGTCGAGGCTTGAGAAAGAGTATCTGGTTGTGTAGTGCTGCGATGAAATTGTCTAATTATATTCTTAATTTCATTTCTTATAACATACTTGCTAGGTATTTTACAAGTTTATTTTCTATTCTATTCTAGAACGTAATATTTTCTATTCTGTTCGCCGTACATCGTGAATAGTCGGGATAGTTTGCGTATGCAGTCCGTTCGACATTTTCCTTCGCCAGTTCGCCAGTCAGCGACTCGCTCCCGCGCAAGGAATACGCGTCATACGTCGCTGATTGCTGCCGCTCGTATTCGACAATCGGCCGATATCTCGTCATTTTATGTTTTTTGTTTTTTTTATGTTTTTGTTTGTTTTTTTTTTCATACAAAATAATTCAATTAAGACAAAACATCTTATGTAAAACACCTTTATGTGAAGTATGTACGTATGTAATATGTATGTAAGTATGTATGTAAGTATGTTAGTATGTACGTCGCATTCTTTATCCCTCAGAAAACATGAACGAAAATCATAAGCAATATTTTATAAATCAAAGTAAGTCACTGTACAGTTAACAAAAAAATCGGTTGATATTTAACATATTATTAAAATGGATATTAAACATTAGATTCTATAAGGAACTCCTTCGAAGGTCTCTAAATAACTAGATTTTAAAATCAACTAACACGGTTACTGTTTCTGAAAGTTTTTTCTCATAATAATATTTTGGGAATAAATTTATGTGTTTTACTCATTAAATTCAGCAGCTGACATTTAAATTGATATTCTAGGCATACATTATGTGACTAATTTATTAAATATTGTTATAATTCGTACGAAAGAAGTCAACGGTTATGCTTTTGTCAATAGTTTAAAGTTATTATGTAATATTATCACAAGTAAGAAAAAGTCGCACTGCGCATGCGCATATTTTACAAGTTTTTTTTAATCTAATATACCGGCACGTTATAAGTTTTCACAATCATTGTTTCAAATTTTCGAAAACGAAAAACTCGCGCTAGACACGCTAAGCAATTTATTTTGTTTTCATAGTAATTCGTTCATAATTAAATATTAAACTTGCAATTTTTTACATAATAGCTATTTATTGTGAGGTTATTATGTTGGTTTTCCAATAAAATAAATAAATACAAAAGAAAGCAAATATTGAATCTGCGGGTAAGTAACGTTGAGGTACACGTCGACATAGAGGGGCCCAGAGGTATTATTCAACCAACGTCTAAATAGTTTTTTTGTGCCATGGACAAAACCGAGTCAATCGTTTAGGAAAATTACATTCTTTTGTATTCGTAATAACCTCATCGTAAATATATTTCATAAGATGCAACTTTATAAACTATAAATGGGAGTTAATTTGTAAATCTTTCTATAAGAAGAAGAAAGAAAATTATCGGTATTGTTTCAGTATTGTTTGATTTCAAAAAGAAAAAAATGTCTTTTACCAAAAAAATAATTAGGACCCAAGTAACGGCTACTAAAGTATGTTATCTAAATAAAACATGTTTGTTAATAAAAGTATTTTTAATTTAACTCATTTTCAATAAATCCACCACCGAGCTCTATGCATAAATTTGTTGTATTACGTATTTGTCTATTTAAATTAACTGTTACTTGACGCATCTCATTTGGTGCTTCTTCAATCCTTTGGAGTAAATGGTCTGTGGACACAATTTTAACTGCATATACTTTACTCTTTAGTGTACCCCACACATAAAAATCTAAGGGGATTAGATCATGTGATCGCGCAGGCCACGCTAAAATCGGGCTTCCGCAACCAATCCACCGATTCGGGTATTCTTCATTAAGATCACGTACCTGTACCCCATAATGGGCCGGGGCACCATCGTGTTGGATCCACATATTTTGAATAGTCAAAAGATCAATATCCTCAAAAAAGTCAATATTAAAAATACTCCGCAAGAATTCTAGATAATTATGAGAATTAAGGCGATGCGGGATTTCTATTGGCCCTACAAGTTTATTATTTAAAATTCCCGCCCACATGTTAATTGAAAACTCATGTTGATAAGATGTTTCCCACACCGCCTTTGGATTTTCTGTCTTCCATTGATGTTGATTTTTTGAATTAAAACCTCCAGCTCGCGTAAATTGTGCTTCATCCATTCATAAAATTGTATTGATAAATTGTGGGTCCCGTATTAAAAATTCGCTAAATCTTTGACAAAAGACTATTCTTGAAAAATAGTCTGCTTGTAACAAACCTTGCGTTTTCCTATAATGGTAAAGGTGGAGCCCATATCTTTTCCATAGACTCCAAACCAATTTATGTGAGACTCCTACTATTCGCCCCACACGTCTTATTGATAATGTGGGGTCTTGTACTATTAAATTCATAATAGCAGTTTCTTGTTGCGTAGATAAAGCAACGAATCTTTCATGTCTAGATGATCTCAATCCGTTTTCGCGAAATCTTCTATGTATCTGTAATAAATAAAATAGTTTAACTAAGTATAAGTTTTAAAAAATCTACATACAAACATGACAATTAAATAAATGTGTTTGCTATACATTCATTTAATTGAATGGCTTTAAAATAATGAGCCTGATTATGATTAATTAAATTTTAGAAACAGGGTATTTCTTATGATTTGACTGCAGCTTTGTGTAAAATTCACTATAATTAATATTAATTGTAATAAAATTATTAAAAAGGGCACTTTTTGAGTACTAATTATAAACTAGCTTTTTACTTAAACTAATGTAAGTGAAGGGGTCCATAATGATAGTGACTGTAAATAAAAAAAAATGTTTTAAGACTCACGTTGATGAATGTTTGATTATCCGGAACAGAAAGATTTGGAAATCGACGCCGATATTCTCTCACAGCTGCCATGGAATTTCCATCACAGTATCCGTACACAAAATGAATATCTGATGGTCAGGAATTTAGGTGTGCCGTGGCATGTTTACTTATGGTTTACACCGTAAAGTTTAAGAAAAAACAAATCAACAAAAAATTAACAATACAAATTAACAATAACAACAATAAAGATCAACGAAATAGTAACAGCTCTAGCACAGCGCAGACACTTGTAAGCAGGACGATGGTCAAGAAACAAGTGATAAAGAAAAACCATGTCAGTCGGTGTAAACATGGTTCACTTAGTCTACATAAAATTAAATCTTTTCAAAAAGTAATAAACTTTTATTACTGACGCTATCTTCTAAGGACACCGAACAACTGCGAGTGGTTATTCATTATACTAGTGTGTGCGTACATTGTCTTCGGTTGCAACTTGCCGGTGCTACTCAACCAGGGCTGTGAAAACTTTTAGTCATAAACAAATTATGAAGGCTTTTTGATTTAAATAAAATAAGAGGGTAAATTTTTAAAGGACCATCATATTTTATATTTTTTTAAAATAAACAGTTGAAGTTATAAGTACTCCTGACAGGTACTTAAATTACGTTATCTTTTTTATAAATAAGGATGGGAAAGATTCCAGTAGGTGATTAATGAAAGAAAAATAAGAAAAATACACATGAAAATTGGATGAAAATGTTGTGCTTATTGTGCACCTATAAGATTTAATAAAGATTTTCTATGTAGTTACTGGTGATATCTAATAAAAACAAATTTTGGTAAACAAAAGTTTTGGTAGGAATTTTAAAGTTTAATTTTCACTAAGAAAATAAAATATCTATGACCAAAACTGATTTATTAACAATTAAAAAACAATTCCTGTTCAGTTTTCCATTATTACTTGAATAATGACAACCCTAATGTTAAAAGAAGCGACACCAAACTTCACGTGATTAGAACTTGCGTGTGCGTGCGCTATGCACAGGTATAGTTCGCAACGTTTTGCGTTGTACATTGTATGCAACGTTCCTAAGCGTTTGAAATGTTTTTGCTGTTTATTGTATGGCTTCAGTGGCTTGCGTCTATTGAATGATACAAATTTTTCAACGAATCCTATTCAATAGTATTTGTGCTACTCAGTTATGGCATTTTTTACTATAAATAATTATCGATATTACTCATTTTGATTGTGGAAAAGAAAAACGTAAATCTGAAAGTTGGTTACGGAAAATAAAGGCAATAAAGCTTTTTTTATAACGATTGCGTGTGGTGCCGCACCAGAATACACCACCCCATCTCTTCCCGTGGGTGTCGTAAGAGGCGACTAAAGGACTCAAAGAACGGATAATGGACAGCAGCATCCTCCTTAGACCAGTATGACCACCTACTGCGATCGTCAACCCGCCTGCCTAGCGTGGCGATTACTGCAAATCCCCCACTTTGGGGGAGGCCTTTGTCCAGCAGTGGACGTTTTTCGGATGATCGAGATAACGACTTCAAAATAGAGTTATCAGTTGGATACGTATGTATGTAATTTTGTCAGAATTGCATGATATTCAAATATGTTGATGTACATTAGCTTCCTAGCCGGTATCCCAAATGTCATAAGTGTATGTATGTATGTTTGTATTTTATATTTACAAAAAAAAGTGAAGTGTCAAGGGACTCCCGGGTGGAACGAAGTTATGCAATGCCGCGTTGCAGAGACTCACCGCCACCGCAGCCGCCACCACCACCACCGCCGCCGCCATAGCCGCCGCCACCGCAGCTGCGCCGCCGCGTCCGCCGCTTAAAAATCTACAGTCTATTCGACGGATAATAATCACTGGAGGGATTTCAGCTTCTCCCAACTCAGGGGCGGTGTCAGACAATTGTAGGCCATCACGCCAACTGTGGGTTGGCAGACTACATATCAGCCTCTCCCAGCTCAGGGGTGGCGTCCGACAGTAAAATTGTTGGCCAGCACGCCAACTGTGGGTTGGCAGACTACATATCAGCCTCTCCCAACTGTGGGGTGGCGTCCGACAATTATAGGCCATCACGCCTACTGTGACGTCGACCGGTCGACGTCGATCGACGGTCGATCGATTTGTGTGGTAACACCCAGAGAGAGACAGACAGAGAAACACAAGCACGCCGCACGGCTTACAACTATAGCAAAAAGTGTCGTTACAACTTTTGGTCTTAATTTTTTCCGTCTAGCCCCCTTTAGCAACGCGCGATAAGGAACTTCGCTCCAAAAACTACCAATCGGATTGCAATGATTATTATGATTATATATAAATGATTATTTGCACGTTTTATGATTTTTTTAACTGTTAGCTAGTTACCTAAAAATTACGAAATACAAAAGTAATTAAACGGACGTCAAATTTAAAGTTCAAATTTGAAAACATCAAATTTGAAGTTGGTTTAATTTTTTTTATTACATATGTTTAGTTACAAAACTAAAAAAATGAAACTGGTGAAGTTTGTAATGCTGAAATCGCAAAATATTCGATGTTATGAGATATTACATCTTTTTATCACATTGACTAAGCTTCTTTTGGCGCAAGTTTTTGAATGTTCTGTTCGATTAAATAATTATTTTTATAAGGTATGTATTCATATCAATATCTGCGTTTTCCCTTTCTTCGAACACTTTATTGGAGCAAAAACACTGAATTGCACGCTTAAAAAATCGTTTAAAAACATCCCTTTTAATAATTTATTTCCCCATTTTAAATAATAAGTACCGATCATTTAATTTTATTTCCTAACCCATTGAAATAATCGATAACTTTAGAAGTGATATACCATCACTAGTCAACAGAGACAAGATGTCGAACACTCACCCAAATATCACTCTTATTTCAAGTAGTCAAAAATGGCATCTAGCGTGTAATAGCGGTACTGCAATAGTGAAAGTTTGGCAACGTCGCATAATTAAAGATATTTTACAAGGGTGATAATTTATGAACTCATTATTTTAAGATTGATGTTATCTCGGAAACTATGCATTTTTGAACCACATATTCTTTGGCAAAAAGTATTATTTTTAACTAAAGAACAAAACCTCAAAGTTATGGGATATCAAAAAGAACACGTTGTATAATTCTTGTTACAAGTACACATAACAAAAAACAGATTCAATAAGGTACCACGTAACAAAATTACGATGTTGTCAGATGATATCAGTAATTTGGAATCGCAGCATGTAAGCTGACATGGTGAAAGGTGAATTTCATTAAAAACGACTTTGATGTAGGTTCCTCACCATGATATACTCTTTTGTTTTGAAACGTTCAAACAGTTTGGATGAGCAGATTTTAAAAGTTGCCACAAGCATACATTTGTAAAATGTTGAGTTTAAATAACCGCATTTTTAAATAATTTTTTTAGACGCTTCGAAGAGTAGGTAGTGCCATGAAAACATTTTAAACAAATATTGACGTTGGAGTAATCTATGTTTTATCGTCATCGCGGCCGACAAACGAGCTCGAGCGAGTGGAAATTGGCGTTTGTAGCCATAAACATCATTAATAGTAGGTGTTGTATCAATAATAGTAATATTGTTTCAATTGGTTGACTTATCAATTTATGTGCATTGTCTACCGCGGGCTTTAGTAAGAGTTGCCTTGTTCCTGTAATAATACTGGCAGCTCCTTTACTTAAACCGAAACACAGCATGTTCTATTTAAATACTTCAGATGTTGAATAGGTTCGAGTCGATCTGAACAAAAGAGTAACTGATATAGAACAATTCCAATATGCACTTAATGTCATTGACTTGCATTGCAATGCATTAAAATCACTTCGCCCAATCACTATCAAAGTAAAAAAAAAAATGAAAAAAAAAGCCTCACTGAGAACTATTTTATTCTATTTTATTTTATTTTAACAAGACATCGATTTAATAAAACCCAAGTCTGTATAATTATTACAAAATTTTTCTTATATTATTCAAACCTTAATCCGCTTAACCTAGTATAATTAATAACATTGACTAAGTGATAATTTTTTTCTAACCTTCAAAAAAATATCAAAATATAAGAAACGCTTTACTAATCGAGTCATTAAAATTTTTTTTCGAGAAGTCTATACTTTTTAATTTATAAAAATGACAAATTACATTTATCATTTCCACTACCTACACAAAAAGAAACATGTTAAAAACTTTATTTCGTTATTTATTTTTTTTAAGGTTCTATAAAAATAATGAATATTTGACGACCGATTGGTGTAGTGGTAAGTAGCCTTGCCTCATACGCCGAAGGTCCCAGGTTCGAGTCCTGGCTGGAGCATGCATTTGTGTGATGAACACAGATGTTTGTTCTCGGGTCATGATTGTTTGTATTTATATATGTATGTTTATTCTGGGATCCCCCCAGTTCGCTGTATGGTCATCCATAACACTAGCTCTGCTTACTATGGGGCCATACAGTTGGTGTATTTGTCTGGGGATTTATTATTCTTATTTTTTATTAATTATTAATTAATTACTCAATATTTAAATGATAATGGATAGTATGAAATTTCTATTCGCGTTCAAGACAGTCGTTTAGCCAAACCACTTTAAGTTTTCTTTAGTACAATGTTTTTTAATAAAAACAATAATCTCACTTCAAACAGTAGATAACTGACCGGCCAGAACTTGTTGTTTTTTAAATCATAGGCTTACAGAATGGTTCACGATTCTTTAATATAATGAGCCGCTATTGAAGCATTTTAGCACTATTTACCGTTTATGAATAATGTTTTAAAACAACTTGCTTATTACAAGCTAATATATGTATTCACTATATCTATGAATAAGACCGTTAGTGTACGTATATGTTGGGTAACTTTAAACACAGTTGTAAAAAAGATTTATAATTTTTTTACATGGAAACGTTTTGATGTTTCAATAGCGGGACTGCGTAAAACGAATCGCCAAAATGTTTTGTAGCAAATGCGAGGTAAAAAAATTATCTCTCAATGTCAGAATTATGTAAAATACCCGTCTTTCCGTAGTGACGTTGTTGGAGGTGTTTAGTGCTTGAAATCGTGATTAAAAATATAAAACTTACTGTAAACAGGTATGTTTTGTGTTTTTCTGTAAAATTTTGTTTATATATTACCTATCATTGTGAAATCGTTATCCGTTTTTGATGTTAAATATTGTGTGAATCTGATAAAGTTTTGAGTGCGTTCAAAATCGAAGTTATTTGGATAATATTTAATGGTTCAATGTTACCGGTATCATAAAAATATTATGCTGAGTAACTTGGGTCCGTATTGGGATGCGTAAATTTAATTGGCATATTTTAAGGCTGCATAACGTTTTTTGGCATACTGTTTGATTCGCATAACGTTCGTACAGAATAAATCATAAGGCATACTTTATTTCCCCATAACTGCATTTATAATAATAATAATAAATAACTTTATTAAATTTAAAATTACATAAAACAGACTTTTTTTCCTACTCTTTCACAATACATGCGGTAAGGTTGTGGAACTCATTACCCTACGAAATTCGGGAATCCAAAACTCTATCCTCATTCAAGAAACGAGTAAGAGAACATTACTTGTCGAATATTTAAGTTTCTGTCACTATTTCACTAGTTTATTTACAAGTTATCGATTTATATTTATGTAGGTATGTATATATTTATGTATGTATGTATGTATGTTTATTGTATTTTATATGGATTTATTTCCTATGTGTATGTATTTATTGTTTTTGTTTTACATGTGTATTTTTATTTAGTACTACTAGTACACTAAATTTGCTCTTTTTACACACTCTCCAGTCTCAGGTCTGCTGGAAGAGATTTCTGTTAGAAATAAGCTGTACCTTTGTACAATATCTATAAGTTTTATTATGTATTTTATATTGTAGTTACAAAAACGATAAAATAAATAATAAATAAATAAAATAATATTGGCATAAAATGTTCATGCATAAATGGTTTTAAAATAACGATTACTTATCATAACATTTATTGGCATCTCACGCTATGGCATAAAGTTGACGAGTCATATATATAGAATACCATAATTTTACAAAAATAAATGAACTGTAAAATTAATTACCCTTAAAATTTTTACACTTCTTTGGTTGTTACAGACGATATAGCAACGTGGTTTAGTCAGTAATACGTATGGGTAAATGCAACATTGCCACCTATTTTCACACCTAAAGTTTAAATTACATTCGAATTAGATGAAGAAAACCCTCTCATCTCATAATGCCATCTTCGCAAAATGCCAACCGCTCGCAAAATGATAACTTCTCAGAATGCCAACTTCTCGAAATGCCAACTTTTCTGAATACCAACTTCTTAGAAAGCCAATTTCTCACAATGCTAACTTCTCACAATGACAACTTCTGAAGGAACAGACGTGATGTTTGTTCGAACCAAATTGAACCGAAGTCGCTTTTCGTGAAAAGCTGGAAATGGTACTTAATTTGGACCTGGTGCTTCGCCGGGTGCTGCCGCACCACGCTCGCTTGGCCCGCTCGGCTCGCGCCTGTATTAACTACATACAAACCTAACCTAACCCAATTGAACGGGTGCAACTCATTTCGTAGTTTCCCTCCACGCCTCCGGGTTTATAAAAACACTCTAGGACGGAACAGAAAAGTTGCGTGGTTCCAATTCGGTTCTGTATTATTGTGTTATATATTTTGATTATAGTGAGATGATAATTTACAATTTATCATCATCATTTCTTAAATAATCTTGGTCAAATATTATTATTTATTATTCACGTGCAAGTCACTTTTTGGCATGACCTACATACTGACTAACCTGCTCCTCCTCGCTGCGCTCGACGGCGCACCTAATATTATTTATATTTACTTTCAAGACTCAACATATTATGATCTATACTTGATAAATTATAGATATATATAGATAGATAATCATAGATAGATATAGATAATTATAAATTATATTACTTTACGTTTATGACTTTAGAGGTTATGGTTATATATGGTTATATATAATTGCACTGATTGACAACATAAATGAAAACCACTTACCGAGCAAATAAAAGCTACGGTATAATACGCCATATGCTCGACAAATAATAGTTGTATGTTGTGTTTGTACCGACAGAATTGTAAAAGTGTAGATTGTGGTGTCGATAGTATCATAAAATTTGACAACAGAATTGTAAAGTTTTTGTGGAATAAATAAATATTAGACAAGTCATTTGTGCTTTTATATTTTATGCCTTTGTGGCTTCACATCGTATGACTCAGTGTTTCTGCAGGTTTCCATTGTAACGATTGTTGGTTCTCATTATTGTAACATGTCTTTACCTAGTATATATTTTATTATATTAAGATTATTCTTACTCCTGCGAAAAAAGTATTTTTTATTTATCCGAGGTAAAGATATTTAGAAAATGGTAGGTATAATAAAATTGACTTAAAAATAAAAGCTAGATACAATTATGTAACAGAATGGGTGTTTAAATACCCTGAATAAATAGGTACTAAGGTTTTTAGTCTCCCCTTAAAGGTTTTTAGTAAGTTTTACAGTGTTTAGTTGACTGATGTATTGATTGGTCTTAGTTACTTTGTGCAAATTGGTATCATAAAATAGAAAGCTGAAGCAAATGTTTGTGGCTAAATTATTCATTTCGCATTTCAAATTATGAATAAAAGAATATCCTGTAAACATAATAAGTATGCATAATGAATAATTTGGTGGAAAAATATCGTTATGAGAACTGAGCAACATTATGCACGCATTTAAAGTTACTCGGGAGCCCTTTCGGACGCATAATTTTTTTATCATAATGTAGTTTGGCATAACAGTTTCAGCATAAAGTATTTTCGCATAAATTGAGATAAGCAGAATATTATACACGCAGAATGGTTTCATTGCCATAAGTTTCACTTACTCTAATTTTCTTTATCATAATTTTATACAGCATAAATGTAAAGGACATAACTGTTATACGTCTAAAGATAAATTATCATAAAATACAAAACGTATAATAGAAGTATCCATAACCTCTAAAGTCATAAACGTAAAGTAATATAATTTATAAATATCTATATCTATATCTATCTATAATTTATCAAGTATAGATCATAATATGTTGAGTCTTGAAAGTAAATATAAATAATATTAGGTCTTTACCTATGAAATTGCCGTTTTTCACGAAATAAATGAAGCGTAATTTTTTTATATATTTTTTATTTCTATTAATCAAAATAATCACCCATGCAATCGATACATCTTTGCCAATGCATTGGTAGCTTATTGATGCTTTTCTTGAAGAAATCAGCTGGACGGGAGGCAACAAATTCTTCAAAGGCATTTTGTACTGCCTCTCGGGTATTGAATTTTTTTCCCGCCAAGAAATTATCCAAATTCTGGAAAAAGTAGAAGTCTGCTCCATCATTGTGTTCAGTTCTTCACAGTACACATCTGCAGTAATGCTTGTCCCGTTTGGCAAGAAGCTGTGATGAATTACACCCGCGTTAGACCACCAAACAGTGACCATCACTTTTCTAGGGGTAAGTTTTCGTTTAGGGCATTGTTTGGGTGCTGAACCAGGGTCCAACTAACTTGCTGAGCACTTACGATTGTCAAACAGGATCCATTTCGTCACAAGTAACAATGCGGTTCAGAATTCCATCATTTGTATGCCTGCTGAGCAGTGCAAGGCACGTCTCCACGCGTACTTCACGCTGGCGGTCATTGAGTTCGTGGGGTACCCATTTGTCAAGCTTTTTTACCTTGCCAATTTGACGCAAATGGACCAATATTGTTTTGATGCTAAAGTCGAAAGCTGCTACTAATTCAGCCGTGGATTGAGTTTCACCAGCTTCCACAATTGCCTTTAATTCGTCATTGTCGACCAAAGTTTTCGGACGACCACGGGGTTCATTTTTCAGGTCAAAATTTCCAGAACGGAAGCGGGTAAACTAATAACGGGTGGTGCGTTCGTTTGTAGTGTTCGCTCCGTAAACGTCGTTGATGTTGCGTGCCGCTTGTGCCGCTTTGCTGCCACGACGGTACTCATATTCCATAATTACTCGAATTTTTAACTTATCCATGATGACGAAAAATGTTCGAATACGTTGAAAACAAAACACTAACTATTAAACAAATGACGATTTTAGAAAAAAAAAATTCTATGTTTGTCAAATAAAATTAATTGGAAATTAGAATTATCAGTCAAAAAAAAAATATTTTCATTTGAAATGGCCAGTACGGCAAAACGGCAGTTTCATAGGTAAAGACCTATTTTTAGGTGCGACGTCGAGCGCAGCGAGGAGGAGCAGGTTAGTCAGTATGTAGGTCATGCCAAAAAGTGACTTGCACGTGAATAATAAATAATAACATTTGACCAAGATTATTTAAGAAATGATGATGATAAATTGTATATTATCATCTCACTATAATCAAAATATATAACACAATAATACAGAATCGAATTGGAACCCCGCAACTTTTCTGTCCCGTCCTAGAGTGTTTTTATAAACCCGGAGGCGTGGAGGGACGGAAACTACGAAATGAGACGCACCCGTTCAATTGGGTTAGGTTAGGTTTGTATGTAGTTAATACACGCGCGAGCCAAGCGAGCCAAACGAGCGTGGTGCGGCAGCACCCGGTGAAGTGCCAGGTCCAAATTAAGTACCATTTCCAGCTTTTCACGGAAAGTGACTTCGGTTCAGTTTGGTTCAAACAAACATCACGTCTGTCCCTTCAGAAGTTGTCATTGTGAGAAGTTAGCATTATGCGAAGTTGGCATTGTGAGAAATTGGCTTTCTAAAAAGTTGGTATTCTGAAAAGTTGGCATTTCGAGAAGTTGGAATTCTGAGAAATTGTCATTTTGCGAGCGGTTGGCATTTTGCGAAGATGGCATTATGAGATGAGAGGGTTTTTTTCATCTAATTCGAATGTAATTAAAACTTTAGGTGTGAAAATAGGTGGCAATGTTGCATTTACCCATACGTATTACTGACTAAACCACGTTGCTATATCGTCTGTAACAACCAAAGAAGTGTAAAAATTTTAAGGGTAATTAATTTTACAGTTCATTTATTTTTGTCAAATTATGGTATTCTATATGTATGACTTGTCAACTTTATGCCATAGCGTGAGATGCCAATAAATGTTATGATAAGTAATCGTTATTTTAAAACCATTTATGCATGAACATTTTATGCCAATATATTATTATTATAAATGCAGTTATGGGGAAATAAAGTATGCCTTATGATTTATTCTGTACGAACGTTATGCGAATCAAACAGTATGCCAAAAAACGTTATGCAGCCTTAAAATATGCCAATTAAATTTACGCATCCCAATACGGACCCAAGTTACTCAGCATAATATTTTTATGATACCGGTAACATTGAACCATTCAATATTATCCAAATAACTTCGATTTTGAACGCACTCAAAACTTTATCAGATTCACACAACACACACTTTATCAAAAACGGATAACGATTTCACAATGATAGGTAGTATATAAACTAAATTTTACAGAAAAACACAAAACATACCTGTTTACAGTAAGTTTTATATTTTTAATCACGATTTCAAGCACTAAACACCTCCAACAACTTCACTGCGGAAAGACGGGTATTTTACAAAATTCTGACATTGAGAGATAATTTTTTTACCTCGCATTTGCTACAAAACATTTTGGCGATTCGTTTTACGCAGTCCCGCTATTGAAACATCAAAACGTTTCCATGTAAAAAAATTATAAATCTTTTTTACAACTGTGTTCAAAGTTACCCAACATATACGCACACTAACGGTCTTATTGATAGATATAGTGAATATATATATTAGCTTGTAAAAAGCAAGTTGTTTTAAAACATTATTCATAAACGGTAAATAGCGCTAAAATGCTTCAATAGCGGCTCATTATATCAAAGAATCGTGAACCATTCTGTAAGCCTATGATTTAAAAAAACAACAAGTTCTGACCGGTCAGTTATCTGCTATTAGTTATCAGTTATCAGATAATTGTTTTTATCAAAAAACATTTTACTAAAAAAAACTTTACATGGTTTGGCTAAACGACTGTCTTGAGCGCGAATAGAAATTTCATACTATCCATTATCATTTAAATAAATAATAAAGCAAATTTATAAACAAAACCATTTTGAATATATGTATAGATTATATCTACCATTTATTTTACCATTTGATTAATTTTATCTAATATTATAAGGTTTTAGTTAATATTACGAGTTTTCCTCAAATTTTCTGTCGGCTTAATTTACTGCACTTATATATGTGTCTTTTTTTGTGAAACGGTCATATTACAATCAGGATTTAACCTTAAATCTTCGACTTAAATCTTCGAACTTCGGGTTCTCTACCAAAAAATAAATAATAAGGAGTAAATTTAGTCGAAGCTTGTTTCGAACAATTATAAGCATATATTATAAAAGGTAAAATTCGGTAAAAATATATTATAAAGCCAAATCCTTTGGTTTGGGTTTACATATTTAGCTAATGTACATGAAATAATGTACATGTTTGATTTAATTTTTCTTTACTATACCTCATGTCTGATGGTGCATAGTGGTAGCTAATGAGTTTTTTTATATTATATTGTCTTAATAATAACTTAACAAACGTAGATATGAACATGGAACCTTTGTCTGACAATACTTCATGTACCGTCCCAAATTTTGTTAAAATTTCATTCATTAAAAAATCATATAATGTTTGAGCCGTCACTCTAGGGACTGCTTTGCAAATAGCGTATTTCGAAAAACATTCTATACATGCTATTACGTAGTTATTCCCATCTACCGAACGATTAAAAGGACCTAATATATCGATCTAAATTTTTTTGAATAAACGATTTATTACAATTGGGTGTAGTGGCACTATTTTATTACGTAATTTCTTTACTTGGCATGGTATACGACTCTTAATATCTTTTTTAACCTCTTGAACCACATCAATTTTAACGTTCTGTTTTTCAGAACAATGCACAACTTTAGGGTTTTGGGGACTCGGGAACAAGTTAAATTCATTTTCACTTGGTTTATATACCACTAGTTCCCCTAACTTATCATCTTTTTTATCTAATAAATTAGAAAAATAAACATACTCATCTCTATTCAATACACTCGAAACTTGTATTACCTGAAGGGTATTTTCGTTAATATCATTACTATTAAAATCTTTTACATTATTTATTGTAATAAAGTTAAAAATAATCTCGTTAAATTGAACATGACCTTTCTTAAAGTTTAATATTGCGCCAGACTTCTGAAGGAAGTCTTGCCCGAGGATTAAATTCATTTCAATACTATGAATTACATAAAGGTTTTGTACGAAGACAACATGTTCAATTTCTAATACATAATTGTATTTTACCTATTATATTCATCCGGTTACCATTAACGGCTCGGATTTTTATATCCTCCACATTATGTTTTATGATATTAAATTGTTTACATAACTGGTTGGAAGTTACAAACACCGATGAGCCTGTGTCAAGTAAAGCAGGAACATTAATATTTCTAATTTTTACGTTAATAGAGGGACTAAACTCACTTAAAGGTATATTTTCTTGAATAGTCGGCATCAATTGTGTCCCTAGCTGTCTCACTGACGCCGGTTGTAGTTTGCGTAATTCACATTGGATACATCTCCTTGTTCCGATCTTCTATTTCAAAAAAATATATCGGGAACTATTAATTGTGTAAGGGCAAAATTTTCCCCTCATGTTCCCACCATTCATACCGATCGGCGTTCGTACTGTACGACGTACTGGTGTTGGTTGTGTCACTTTTGTCGTCGTTATTGTCGATGAGATATGAATTGGGAGATTTAATTTTACATCTTGCTACTCCAAGCTGACTCGTGAAAATATCCCGCATTCAGGTAATAGTTTACTTTAGTGATATTTTATTTTAATAAATTTGGGAAGCTAAGCGACACTTATTTACAAAAGTGCAATTTTTTACACAATGGTTAATAAATATTTTCTCTGTTATGATTGCACCGGCCTTAGTTGAGCACATGTCTAAAGCATAGTAGTACGTCAAAATATCTTCCTCAGCTTGTTGTTTCCTTGAATAAAAGGCTGCAACCTGGTCTACTTCTCTGCTAAATTCTTCTGTGCATTTTCTTTTTACGTCTTCGTACGTTTCGCACAAGTAAATAATTTTTTTATAGAAATATAGCGCTGGCCGTTTTAAATATGCTGCTATGACTACTTTTTTGTTTCGTCGTCGTATCGGTTTACTGTGGCTATTATGTCGAATTGGTTTATAAAATCGCTTAGCCCAATGCTGGAAACAATACCACTGTGTTTTATCACTTGGTCATCTTGTCTTGTTTAACCTCTTATTTTCTGTAATTAATATTTCTTGGTAGTAAACCCTCCTGGTTTTCCTGAAATATCTTTATTACATTTAATTTTACATTATTATTAAATTTAAAATACATTTATATTTTATTAATACCATTGAGGCCGCTACCATTAATTGAATGCTCTAGAACATTCTTTTAAATTTCATATATTAATCAAATTACAAATTATGACAGATTTGTAAGCTGCCAGCAAGTTTGTTTTTGCGATAATGTAATTTACTATATAAAGCATAATCAAAAGTTGCAGTACTGTCGAAAAATGAACAAAAATTTAATACAAAATGAACAAGCTAATAATTATTTATTTAAATTAGAATTGAAAGATTAGCCTTTTTGAATTCAATAAAAAGAAAGTGCACTTTTTATTAGACTTTCATGATGATTGACGCGTTTGTTTGTTTATCACTGAACTTGGATAGACCTTAGATCTCAATACGGGACATGAATCAAAATTAATACAAAAAAACATTTCATTCGCTCTTACCCTTTCTCGACAACTCCGAACATTTTAGGCGTAAGGATTCCATTTTATTATTTAGTAATGGTTTTATATGTGAAACAATCTATGTATTTACAATGCTAACAAAAATAGAAAAATTAAAAGGAATTCTGGTAATTTAGTTTATTATTATTATTATTATAATATCATATCTCGAAAATAAGTACTGAACCTGAAACTTTGCAAGCGAACCCGCGAGCAGAACCTTGGCTTTTGGAAAGTTTCCATTATATTAAATCATATAATACAAAGTTTAAGTTCTCTTAAAACCTGTATCATAACTTTTATAAGTACGCATCTACATACAATTTGCATGAGAGCGAAAACTTTTGGGATACGAATACCTCTGAATATTCATCTTTTTAGGGTATTTTACCTTAAACTCGTTAATGTGAAGTTAATTTAAAAGTTTATAGGACGATAAATCAATGATTACCTGTAGTTATATAGTCAAATTTATTTTTGATAGTGGGCTTACTTCAACTCGTATAATAAACTAGAGACCCCCTATGCGTTATTCTGATCCTTTAGGAATATTTGGATAAGAAATACGATTATCCTATGATATGGATACCTTATCCTGGAAAATGTTGAAAAAGTTGAGAGGATTTTTCAAATCGGTTCAGCAGTTTTGAAACGAACAATCAATCCTTTAAAAATAATAAAATATTCAAAGAAACTCACCAGCTCTTTGGTTTTAATGCAAAAATTGTGTTTTGAATGATTATTCAGCAAATTAGGGGAACTCAGAACATTTAATAAATTTGATTAGAGGAAAACGTGTATGAATAAAAAAATCTGTGTGCGTTGCCCAGATACCCATTCCTAGCAGTTCTGATACAAACTCCAAAAACTCTGGCATCACGGTACTTAATACTTACTATAGGCAGGGCGGCCTATGTTACGCTTGCTTAAACGCGGGCCCCACCCTAATGTTTATCTGCTCCATCGGCCATCAGCCCATCTGCAGAGATGAACAGCCCATTACCACTTCAGTTTGCTAATTCTCTGGACAATGTCGGTTACTTAGATTCTTTTTACAAATACAATTTAAACATCTCATTTCATCGATAGTATCTCATAAATTACTTTGAATTTTTTATATAATGAAATTATCAGTATTTTTGTTATATGCAATGAGGAAGTCACCAAGGCATTTGAATTTTTATTTTGTTTCAAATGGTGTCTACGCAAAATATCTTCATGAATCATTAGTTCACACCAATACAAACATAAATAATAGAATGACAAATCTCATAAAACGTCACGTTCCCGAGTTACGAGTTGTAAAAGACGTAAATACGAATGACGCCAAATTCTTTTTATTCGTTTTTAAATCTTTGACAGCTCATAACTCAAAAACGTGGCACTTCACGAGATTCTGTCAATCTATATCCGGTTACGGAAACTGTCCATATAAAAATATTCGAAAACAAAAATCACTTTGTGTCCTATTTCGAAAAAAATAATTACGAGAACCAGCATTTACAAAGGTAACTTCATCTGTAATGTATCTCAAAGATAGGCGTCAAATAAAATACAAATTAAACTATTGACATTTGGAAACAGGTCTTGCTATTTACATAAGGCTCAATAGTGTTCATGGAAATTTTATTGAATTCTTTTGATACGCAAGCTTGCACGTGGACTAAAAGGAGATGATTTATTGTATCATATTTTGAACTAATAAACCACACTCATTATACTTAAAAGTTGTAAGAGTTTCTTTTTGTTTTTTTTCAGATTTCTGTGGATCCTCCATTGCTGTGTAACCTTTTAACTGATTCTCATTAATGTAAAGGATTGTCACAGCCTAGGTAATTATAGTCAATTACATGTTCAATTGCTGGTTAGCAGTAATATGTGTTTCCTCATGATGCTTTTTATCATTTGAACAGTCGGATCAACTTACATAAGTCATCAACGAACATCAAATTTAAATTCTAATTCTAATTCAAATATTTATTTCTCAAAATTGACATTAATTAATTAATTACTTGTTCTTAGTAACGTCAAATAAAACATGACTGTACTATCATTTCTGAAAAACCTTTGTGAAAAAGAAATGGCAAGAAACTTCACGAGTATATTTTTTTCAAAATAAAATTACCATGTCTCTTTTATGTCTTTACAAAATTATTCTTATCGGCATCTGTTAGCTCGGTAAGTCTCCCTCCCCCCAAGTATCCAAACGACCAACACGCTCAAACGGTACGCGTTCACGAGTTAACGCGGGATCCAGCCATCGCCCTCCTCAATCATATTAGAGGAAAGTGAACGACCCGTCACCCGACATTACCATAAGAAGACGTACTTTAGTGACAATGACGCTTTAGATATTCATCAGTACGAAGAACTCAACGAGCAAAAACAGACACATTACACATGTTTTGTTACAAATACTAGTAAAATCCTGTTAATGAGAGGATTATACCCCAGGGGTTTCGATCATTTAATAATCGGATAGTTTATAATATGCTTTAGCACACAACTTTCGCTTTATAGTTTCTGAATTTGTCGATAGGAAGACCTTGGATATCCTCAGGGACCTTATTATAAAAACGAATGAGTCAGTGACTTTATGAAGCCTGCTATTATGAGCTGCCAGCATATTTCTTCCTCTAGTGTTAACATTGTGCAGATCTTTTTTCTTTTGAACAAGGTTATGTACATAGTGGCTACATTTTTTTTTACCTACATTAAGTTTTCTAAAATACATAGTGAATATAGTACATTGTGAATGGAAAATAAGAATATTGATTTCCTTAAATTTACTTCTAAGTGACACCCTTGAACCGAGCTTATACATTGCGCGAGCGGCCTTTTTCTGTAGAATAAATATAATATCGATGTCGGCAGCACTCCCCTACAACAGAATGCCATATGTCATGACGCTATGGAAGTAACCGAAATAGACTAATCGAGCTATTTATTATTATTGAAATTTGTCTCATTTTTTAACAGTATATGCGGCAGAGCCAAGCCTTTTCACTAAACCATCAACATGCCGTCTCCACTGGGGGTTGCGTCTAAGGTTATGCCCAGAAATACAGTTGAGTTTACAGGAGTTAGTTCCTAGCTCTTAACTACAATGTTTGTGTTTACCTGTTTGACATTTGGCAATGTAAACTTAACAAATTTATTTTTTTTTCATTGAGAAGCAAATTATTAGCTGAGAGCCACTGCTCTGTGTTGGAGATGCATTTGTTTACTGCTCGATAGTCAGTTTCTTGTCTTTTGATTTTAAATAAGAAGGAAGTATCGTCAGCAAACAATATGACCTCGCATTGATTCTTAACCACTGATGGCAGATCATTGACATATACTAAAAATAGGAAACTACCAGGAACTGAACCATGGGGCACACCCATTGTCACTGCCGAACCTGATTTTTTTTCAATTAATTGCAACTTTCTGTTTTCTATTAGAAATAAATTATTTTATCAAACCAAGCGCTTGGTTTTTTATGCCGTAATAGTTTAGTTTCATGATTAGTGTAGTATGATCCGCACAACGCCTTGGACAAGTCACAAAAGACACTAATAGCATCACACGACTACTGCCAGGCGCTGAATATATGTTTTATGAGCTCAACACCGGCATCGGTTGTTGAGTGACCCCGCGTGAAACCAAACCGCTTAAAAGTCATTGAACTATTCCCATAAAAATGAGAAAGTAATTGATTTAAAATTGATTTTTCAAAAATCTTATTAATATTAAGCGTCGGTAGTATAGATATAGGTCTAATATTATT
The DNA here is from genome assembly GCA_923062675.1 of Marasmarcha lunaedactyla. Taxonomy (NCBI): domain Eukaryota; kingdom Metazoa; phylum Arthropoda; class Insecta; order Lepidoptera; family Pterophoridae; genus Marasmarcha; species Marasmarcha lunaedactyla. Next base: position 9,679,518 of record OV281344.1, read on the forward strand.
CATAATAATAAAAATGGTCAGACATACTACCTGCTTTAACAGAAATTCCATCTAAATCGGCAGTATTTTTTTGCTTTAATGCCTTTAAATGCGTTTGAAACTTGTGGAACAGTAACATGTTCAAAGTTGAAATCAGTTTTGCATAAATTAACTTTTCCTTGAACAGTGACTGTGCAAGAGCGGAACTTGAATTAATACGCAGAGGATGCACAGGGATGGCAGTAAAAAAATGTTCAAATGCTTCAGCAACTCTATGTCGGTTGACAACAATTTATCATTAATTTTTTAATTATATTTGGTGTGCGGATCTTTTGCTTTCCCAGTTTTCTAATTAATTATATTCCGTGCAGTTATTGAAACCTTAGTACTTTATTTAATTTTATTCTTAATGTTATTAAATTTAGCTACACTGCATACTCGTTTAAATAATTTTTGAATACATTTTAACATATTCATTTAATATTATCTTACAACGATTATAAGTTCTTTTTTTCTGTACAATTCATTTCTATCTAATCTATTTCTTCGAGATATTTCATCAAGATTGAGTGACTAGTCTAGCGCCGTAACCAAGACGCCATCGACAGTCTCCTGCTATTTTAGTTTTGTGATCGCCATTTTTTAAAAGCATTTTAGGTACAGATGTTGTATTTTCAAGTGGTGAATCTTTTTTTTTATTGAAAAGGATAAGACGCTTGTCTTGTATCTTACCTGATGAAAGTGACGATGAAGACGAAGGTGTTACACGTCTATTCACGAGATACCTATTCACTTGACGCTTGAGAGAACTAAGACTATAGTTTTTTGGAAAAACTGACGCAGGCAGTTCATTGCACACCTTGGCGACCCGCACCAAAAAGGAATTATCGAAGCGTTTGGTTCGACTTCTTGGGATATCTAATATAAAGGAATGGAAGGCCTGTCTGCGTCTAGTAGTCCGATGTAAGAAGGGTGTGGGTTGAACCTGATCAAAAAGAGCATTCGCGCACTGTCCAAAATGTAACCTGTAACGATGGTCGAGTGTTTGCAGTTTTTTGGTGGTGAGGTCAAAATTGTTTATAATTTTTTGGACTCTTCGGTCAACTGCGTCCATCGCTTCAAATTGGTACTTTGCAGAACCATCCCAAAGGTGGCTACAGTACTCCATACAAGACCGAACTTGAGCTGTGTATAAATTAAGTAGCTGTTCAGGGCTGAAGTACCGCCGGGCCTTCGAGATGATTCCCAAATTCTTTAGAGCAGTTTGAGCTATGGACACAATTTGATGCCCGAAGTTCAGTTGGGACGATAAAGTTACGCCCAGAAGCCCTAGGTGGTCGGTTAAGGGTACAAAAACATTTTGGAAAGTGAGCGTTAGGTTGAAACTGCTCTTTTTGGCGGAGAACAAATACGCCTGTGATTTTGACGGGTTAAATTTGACCAAATTGGACTCGCCCCAATTGGACACATTTTATGGCCAAATCCACCCGCTTAATCATGGACTCTTTCAAAGCCCGGATTTCTCGAGGACTCGCTCGCGCATTGGACATGTATCTCTCTACAACGGTGCTGTCATCAGCGTGACCAATAATGCCTGGGGTTAGCAGGTCATTAATGTGCAGCAAGAATAACGTTGCTATTAGGTCAGAAGAGCAGCCGTCTAAGACTACTCGATATCCAGTCGCACAAGCTATTAGGTATTACGTATGCTGGAAGCTTACTCAAGAGACCATCATGCCAGACCCTATGAAAAGCCTTGGAAATGTCTAAGGATACGGCTATTGCTTCACCATAACCCTCCAAGGCTTCGCTCCATAAGTTAGTTGCATACACAAGAAGATCTCCAGGCGAGCGTCCACTGCGAAAACCATATTGGTTTTCACTAAGGAGTTCGTTGGATTCAAGGTATGCCAGGAGACGATTGTTCAATACACGTTCTATAACTTTGCAAAGTATGGAGGCGAATGCAATAGATCGATAGTTTATAGGATCCGCACGGCTTCCCTTCTTTGGTACAAGTTGCACGTTACCCAGCTTCCAGGATTTAGGGACCTTTCCGGATTCCAGAGAGAGTCAATACAGGCGCGTTAGAATGGGAGTCAACTCGGCTTCGCAGTGTTTTAACACAACTGCAGGTATACTATCGGGACCGCTGGCCTTATTCACGTCTACATTCTGCAAGCATTTAAGAACCTCCTTTTGGCGAATATGAACGGTACCCACTTTGGGTCCGAACTGAGGTAACAGGGGTGGGACTTTACCTTGACTATTTATTTATTTATTTATTGATCCTTCAACGTTTGTTTACATAAGACATATAAAATCAACACATTACTTAATTTTGGTCTTACAAACACTTAAAGGAGAATACATCATGCTTTAACAATAAAATAAAATAAAAAACAACGAATTAATAGGAGCCTCTTTTTGGTAAGTAAATTATACTGTTGACATGTTTCTGTGTTTTGAATTTAAGAAAGAATATAAACCAGAGAAAAAAAGAATATACGATTAAAATTACACTTAAAAAAAAAGTCATTGAAATGTATAACAATAGCCTAGAGCTGAACGAATTTTATTTGTTGAATCTATATGGACGTCTATGAGGTCACTGTGCTCATTAACCATCCTGCAAAGTCGTGGAACAGGGGAGTTTGATCCAAACACTGTCTTCCGAAACGGTGGATGGAGAGGAGTTACTTTATTCCTCGGGAGCCTCACTGGTACTCTGATTGTAAATATATGCAGCAATTGGGGACAATCAATTTTATTTGTAAACAGTTTTGAGACAAAAAAGACATCTAGCAGATTTCTACGCGCCTCTAAGGAAATAATTTGAAAGTGTTTTTGACGGTTACAATAAGAAGGTAGTTTCCTTTTCGAAATTCCATTAGAGACTTGCAAATGCCGCACGAATCTTTTTTGTATCCGTTCTATTTGCAGAGAATGCGTCGCGTAGTGAGGTCTCCATACTAATGAACAATATTCTAAGACACTGCGCACAAGGGAGTTATAGAGCATTATTTTAACTTTATTATTACGAAACCCTTTGATGTTTCTTAGCACAAAACCTCAAAGGTTTGATGAGCGATTTTTTGCTTCTTCAATATGAGGTAAATATGTAAATTTTTTTATCAAACAAAACACCAAAATCGCGAATTTGTTCGAGCTCCTTGATATCGGTGTGAGCTATGTTGTACAGAACGAAATCATATTTCTTTTTCGGCTGTACTTGAGATAGTAACATTTCTTTGAATTTAGGTCCATTTTGTTATTTTGAAACCATATCACGGGCTCATTAAGGTCTGTTTGAAGTATTGAGTCCTCAGTACTATTTATTACTCTACTTAGTTTTAAGTCGTCTGCATACATGTATGTGTTTGACAATTTGATTAGAGATGGTATATCATTGACAAAAATTGAGAATAGAGGTGAGATCCCTGTGGTACGCCTGAAGTAATATTTCGCAAATCGGAATGAAATCCACTATAAAGAACGACCGATCTTCTAAGTAAGATTTTATCCGCAGTAAAAATGTGCCAGGAATCCCATACGCTGATAGTTTTTTAACATTATGTCATGAGACAAGCAATCAAACGCCTTACTAAAATCTATATATACAACATCAATTTGTTTATTAGAATCCAGAGCCTCAAATAAATTTTCTGTGAGTTCTACTAAATAAGTGTATGTCGATCGAGATGGAACAAAACCATGCTGCTGTATACACAAATTTTGTTTGTGCTTTCTGTTTGGGCTTTGTACATATGGTACATGAGATTTTTGTACATGCGATTCTGATATGTTAGCTGGGGTGGATAAAATCGAAATAGGTCTAAAATTTGATATCAAATCGTCATTATTTGACAACGTGAACAATCTGCAAAAAGATTAGCAAAAAGGTCTGCTTTCTTTTTTACGATGTGGGTGAGTGACTTCTTCAGAAGTGGCAGCGATGGGCAACAGAAGTTCGGCTTAACTAACTTGGCCAGAGACCAGAAAGCTTTGCTTCCTGAAGGATATGACGCTATCCTGTCTCCGATGTGGCCAATGTGGTCAAAGCGATCTTTCCTGATCACCTTTTTGCAAGACTTGGCGGCAGCATTGTATCTTATCTTCAGTTCCTGTGAATCCATGGCTTGGCTTCTGCGAGCGTCAGCCCAGGCTTTGTACGCTCCTGCTTAAGCTTTTCAACTGTGAGGCAAGCAGCATTTAACCATGGGCAATGTTTAGTTTCAAGGAATGGGTCAGCGTAAGGGATGAAATACTCCATTGCTTGGCCCATCACACTTGATACAGCATCAGCGCAGCACGATGGATCGGTTGATGTAAAACAAGTGTGCCGCCAAGGATAAGACGTGAAAAAATGCCGCATCTCATCCCACTCTGCTGACTTGTATCGCCATACTCGCCTAGCGCCTTTTGGTTGGGTGTCAGGTGGCGAGTGCTGCGGCACAGATTTCACCACGCAGTGGTTGGATGTCCCTAAAGGTGCAGTTACGGACACCGAGCACCTGTCAGGATCAGTTGTCAGCAGAAGGTCTAAGCATTATGCAGTGTGGCCAGAAACGTCGGGGATGCGCGTGGGCTCGTGCACAAGCTGTGAGAGGCCTTGAGTCACGGAAAACTTAACAACCTCTCTTCCAGCGTGCTCAGTGTCCTGATACGGGTAGAGCCATTGCCCGTGATGAGCGTTAAAATCCCCCAGGAACACCAACTGCGCTGAGGGAACCTTATCTGCTGCATCGCTGAGATACTTCATGAGCCTCGTTGTCACCCGATCTCAGCTATGAGACCGGTATATACTGACATAGACCAATTGATCAAGGCCAGTATCAATGTGAACCCACATGACGTAAAAGTCCAGATCTTCCAAGTAACGGAGACGCTGACAACAGACCTCGTCACTGACATACATGCACACCCCAGCGTATGGGCGGATATTGGACCCCAGTATGTACCCTAGGTAACAAAGGTATGCCGAGTCTGACAGGGAACAGATCTGCATCTCCGTTAGGAAGAGTAGGTGAGGCCTCTCTGTCTCAAGGTGGTGGTGGACATCGTTGAGGTTTGAGTGCATTCTTCTGATGTTGCAGAAGTGCACTTTATACTTTACTTTTACTATTGACGACTTTTCATATTGTGTGAGTGAATAGAGAGGAGGACAGAAGTTGAGTGAAGCGCTGCAAATGGAACCAAGCAACTCTCAATAAACAACGTACCGATCGGGAACTCCCTTGTAGACAGCGGCAACGCCCGAACCCCCCTGAGGATTGTCATCGGGTCCTCTCTAAGATGATGGCAAAACTGCATAGATCGCAATAGTACAAACTTCAAATTGCATACAATATGTATAAAAAAGTAGACAACCTCATATTTAGGTAGTTCGATTCTTTCTAAACTAGGGTTTTTAGAATAAATATATTATATTTAAAAAAAATAATAGACTTCTTGTTCCTCCTTTACAAAAAACCAATTTCATAGGTAATGCCCTAATACTACGGTATCATTAGTGTACAATCATGTTAATTTAAATTTATCATTTTATTTCCAAAAAACAATTGCTTTAATAATATCAAATGTTACCTTCACCATATACATTATAATGTCAAATATTCCAACGTCAAGTTAAAATTATTAGTCATGTCATCGAAAAATCGTAAATTATAAAATAAAAACAATGTAAAAAAAACCACATTCAAATTAAAACCATAGTACAACCCTCTACCGTTTAATACAAATTAACACCAAAAAAACATTTTTTGAACCAAATATTAAATAGTGCAGTTTGAAATTTGTTTTCCTCCTCACTGAATCACCCTTTATATTAGGGTAACTAGAAAAGTGTAGTGACAAATTTTGTCCCAAAACTGGATGTAGTGAAATTGGCACTCCAGCTGCAAATGCATGATAATCATGATTTAGAATTTTAATTAAATTATGTAATGGCTTGTATAAATGCTGAATAATATTCAGCCCGAAAATAACCCATTTAAAGCGTATCCGTTTTTGAATTATTTATCTTTATAAGCAAGAAAAAAGGACTTTATGTTTCAGGATTTTATTTGGGATTTTGCGTTGTAAATCTACTCTTTTTGGATAAGACTATTTAAATCTTTACAAGGGTCTTCTTACAAGTCTAAAAACCGCAAACCTTTAACATCTATCCAAGAACTTTCATTTCGAAAGAACTAAGGACTGTCCTTTGAGTTTCGAAGTTGTGGCATTCATAAAAGCAAAGTCAATGAAAGGTCAACAATGAAAACTTTACTTTCGTAATAAAGTTTGTGATTGAAAGATTTTTATATGTTGATTAAATTTGTACATTAGGCATTAGCCACCCCTCAGCGGAGCTAAAGGATATAGTTGTATTTCATATTTCACTCTGTTATTAGGTTACTTTGAATAATTATTACCAACATTTGTTAGAACTATTCTGCTTAATCTATATATTCGATACCTAGATCAATTAAATGATATCTCTCTAATACCTTAAATATGCAATAATCACAATAAATTGATTACGTAACGTTGAAAATAAATAAATAAATGTAGCACAATAAACTACACTAATGAGCACCTGAAAGGTTTTCGATTTCTTTCAACACAGTGCAAATTACTACTCCTAAAATGGATAATCTTTTCGTGCAAATTTGCTTTAATGTACTATAAAATACGATGCACGTTTTTATTTCACGGATTAATAAGGGAGTAAACTTTAAATTTAAAGGAATATTCTACGTTTTGCACGTTCTCGATCGTCACGATCGAGCGTAAAAAAATCTCTTTAGCCACGAAGATAATATAAATGTGTGAATGTGAATGAACACATGAAAGATACAGAAAAATGTTCGCACTAAAATCATTTGTGATTCATACTTGAAAATTCTGACAAAATAATGCAAGGTTTGGGATCATCAATTGTTTAAAGTGTGAGCTTGTTGTGTGCGTGTACATCAGTGACAAGGTCAGCGCCTTCGTGACTTGGATATCCCAGACTTTTCGGTTATGTCGGTTTTTGTTGATATTGTCCTACTACTGTATACGGCAGTGTCTATCGTTTGCACATAGGAGTAAGGTTAGGGTTACACGGGTTATAGAGTACCTCAAGGATGCAGCAGTTAAGATCCAGCAACGCTTTCCATGTGCGCAGTTGGTGCTCCCTGGGGACTTGAATACCCACCACGGAGAGTGCCTGTATCCGTACAAAGACGAAAAGAGAAACCTACAAGTTTGCATTAACCATTAACTAACATTAATGGTCTCAATCAAATCATTCAAGAACAAACGCGCATTACTGACATTGCTTTCCATACTGTATATTTCTTGGACCGTCTATTGTGAACCGATCCAGATAGACACTTGTTGTCTGTATGGCCACTATTTAGGCATACCCGTCGTTTGGTGAAATCTTTGTCGCAATATTTGCCAACTGACACCAGCCCAAAAGGCATAAGTTGTCTATGGCGGTACAAGTAAGCAGAATGGGATGAGATGCACTTTTTCGCGTTTTATCCTTGATGTTCCACGGTGCTGCCTTTAGTGTGACATGTAAAGTTTTTTTATCATAATTAAAGATAAAAGCTTGCCATGGTTTAATGCTGATAGCACTAAGATGTAAAGCGTAAGCAAATAGCGTAGCTGTTCTAGACTGACGCTCGCAGAAGCAAAGCCAAAAAGAGGAACAGAATAGATTGTTTCGAGCACAGTGGCCATATCGGAGACAAGATGTAACTCTTTGCATTGACCTTTATCTGCCAGCTTAAAACCTTTTTTTGCACAATACGCTGGCCTGTCAATATAATAATCTAAGATTCGGTCGCATAAATCCGCAGGTTTTATAAATTATAATAATAAGTATAATAAGTCATTATTTTCCAATAATATAAAAATATAATGCTTTAAAGAAACATGTAAGTGCAAATAATGAACAGTAGGATATCTAATTAAACTGTGCAACCCATAAGTTTCGGTTGACTGATAGCTGGCAAGTCTATTTTTTCACATTTTTTCATTCAAATGACGTAAGATGAACTTAAAAACCATGGACAAAATACAACTTTTTTAATTAAAGGTAATTGTGGCTTAATTTTGCCAGGAAAACCTGCTGTAATCTGCCCTACTATCATGTATCATTTGTAAAAGTCAAGTTACATAAAAAAATACCGACACTCGCAGAATTTTTCATTTATTTGGTCCGCATTGTTTTACGATAATAAGGAACGTTTTTATGTATTTATTATTTTAGTATAATATTAGGTGCTCACATATGAAATTGGCGTTTTGTCATACTGGCCATTTGGATCTGTATTATCTCCTCTTTGGTTAAGCATTCAAATTTCAAGTTTATACAGTTATTGACTAACGTATTTGTGTTTCGAAACCTTGTTTCATTTGCTTTTTCCTCCTTTCGTTTTTTCTTTGCGTCGCTTAGTTTACAAAAAGGAAAACTTGAAGTATCGCGTTATTTACGAGTACGAGTTCCATCGTGGCACTAGTGCTGAAGAATTGAAGGCTATTGTGGAAGCGAATCCATCGCAAATCCACGTCCGAGTTAGTTGTAGGCTGCGGTGTTAGTGACAAAACTATTTTAATCCACTTGAAGCAAATAGGGAAGGTGAAAAACCTTAAGAGGTGGGTAACTCATGAATTGAGTGCAGCAAACCGACAAACGCGCGTTTAAATCGAACGTTTTACCTGTGATGAAAAGTGGATCCTGTAAGACAACCGAAAACGCTCATCGCAATGGTTGAACCCTGGCAAACGAGCCAAATCCTGCCCTAAGCGAAAATTGACTCAAAAAAAGTTACTTGTGAGTTTTGGTGCTTTCTTAAATCTGGCCAGACGATAACGGCAGATGTCTATTGTCATCAACTGAAAACCCATGATGGAAAAGCTAGCTTCTAAATAACTTCTTGCACGGGAAAAAATTCAAGTCAATTCAAAATTTAACGATGGGGCAATCTAAAGCGCTTCAAAGATTTTATTGATTCCCGTCCGGATGGCTTTTTAGTAAAGGGATCAACGCACTACCTGTGAGATGGCAAAAGTGCATACACAGCAATGGTACATACTTTGATCAAATAAATATATATTTTTTATAAAAAAATTGACTTACAAAAGGCCAATTTCATAGCGACTCTTAACTTACTGAGTAAATCTACTCTAAAATAACGAATTAAATAGTATGAAAAATTAAACCAGTTTCTGAACTGTACTGTGTGACTTGTATTGGTTTACTATTTAAAAAAATCGTACGAAAAAAGTTTAACTTAAAATATATACAAAAAAAATGTGCATATAGTAGTTATCTGCATGATATGTCTTTACCAATTGTTATGTAATTCGTAATTAACAATTTAAACTAGATTATGGCGCTGCGCAAGCGTAAATAAAAGTACTCTAAATAGAAAAGATAGAAAATTTTATTCTAAGGAAACATTCCTTTATTTTTTTAAAAGAATAAAAACTGTATTCATAGACATTTGAAAAAAGTCTTACCAAGCCTGGGAATCAAACTGCCATCAAAAAAGTTAACACCTTGTATTTTTATAGCATTAATCAATACAGTTAATGAAGAATCAAATCTCTCTAACAAACATCGAGATTTAAAAGAAAAAAGAAACCCATGAAACTTTAGCCTATCCATTCAATAATAAGATGGCAACTTCACTCAAGGGTAACTTGGATTATCTATTTCAAAAATTAACTGTTATCTTTGTCGTAATCGGTGTATTATAATTCCGGAAAACGATTTAGATACAAACAAAATTACAAATATTTTACGTTTGTTTGTATTGCAGACTTTTTATTAGAAGCAATAATATAGCATAATAATGCAGTTATTGCATTATTATTATGTATCAAAATATCCATGAAAGCTTACATAAGCAGTTAAATCTACAGTGTAAAATAAACTATAACAGGAATAGGTTTTTTATTACACTGCCATTCGCTTCGCACGCATACGTCTAATTACAATTAGCATTTAACAAAAATAAACACAATAAAAATCTATGCATACACACTTAGAACTAATAGGATGCCTCAAAATGGAACATGAGTTCTTTCAATACAAAAACTACCATCTGAAAATGTAGTGCTTCGGCCCTTAACAACAGATTCTGTTTTATGTTACGAACAATTTAAATATCTGAATCGGTACAAATGACACAATCGGATGGCATGCGAGATCACAAGACCACAAGCCTTTACATTTTTGTCAAGTTGGTAATTTTAAAAGTCATTTTTACCAAAAATAGGAACTATGCGAAATTCTAAATTTCAAAGATTTCATTTCATCATATCATAAGTATAAAAATTTTACGCTTGACGTAAGAATTTTATTTATGTTTTATTTCATCTTTATCTACATCTTCATCATCTTAACGTAAAGGTATCTTTCATATCGGCTTTTAAAAAGTATTCTAAGTAGACAGAGAAGAAATAAAGCCAACGAAAAAAAAAACTCCTCGCAACCCTTTTTTTTAAATTAATTAATTAGAGAGATTTGATACTAATTTTTGACTCTATTTATTGATGCCATAAAAATGCAGCGTGTTATTTTTTTTGATCCTGGCTAGTACGATTCCCGCGTGTGGAAAGCTTATTTTCAAATATCATCGCATGCAGTTTATCTTTAAAAGGGAAGGGAATGTTGCCTTACGATAACACTTTGGTGATAAAATTCCTCCCTGTATGTATATGTATATATATACATTATATATATGTCATATATAATCCCTGTATATAATGTATAAAAAATTATTACCAAAATATACACATGTATTTTATAGTGATTCCCCGCTTAGAGAAGGTTGCTTTTACCGGGCATGTTTTTATTTCTGTGATGGCGTACAAGCAATGAACAGTCTTTTTCCCAAAACATATAGTGGGAATCTCAAATAAAGCAGTTTCATATTACTTAATGCGTAGGAAAACACGCTTTGATAGCATTTTAATTTGAAACAGTTATCAGTTCTGTTAACATTCTCATATCAAAACACTATTATTCTGTCAAATACAGAAATACCCAGTTTCTCTGATGAGTTCTATTGATCAATCCAAATGTATTTTATGCCTCAACCGCCACTTGAGGAAATATCATGGATTTAACGCTTTGAATGTTTTGGATCGGTTCCATTTAAGTCGACTGATAGGGAGAAGCTTGTGAACCAATAGAGGTATTTACATGTCTACCCTTAACAGCAAATGTTATCTTCAGTTTAAGTGATCATCCTTCAATTTAGAATATTGAAATCCATATTATCCTAAGTGATCGCTTTGTAATATCTAGCGTACTTTAGATAAAACAGATATCACTTGTTCAAGCACCACTGATCTTCATCTTATCCCAATGTTTGAAATAGAATATTATTTGTGTTGGCGTGTAATGTATTATTTTACTTAGTCATTATAAATATCTCAATGGTTAAAAATAACCTTTCATTAAATAGACATTAGCAACGGAAATCAGTGACCCGTCAGGATGAAATCAGGAAACGAGCTGCTTCTGAAAATGTTTATCAAGTTACAAACTCATCGGAGCAGTTAAATTTACGCATGTTGTATTTACAATAAATTTGTAAAACATATAACTCTCATTAAACAGATTAATAATTTTAAACTGGTAAATAATTTTAGTATAGTATAATTAAAAGTCAGCTGTGGTCATGTTGTGGCAAGGTTTTTCATATAAAATACAAGTTATTTTGTAAGCACTACTTAAAAAGCCCCTTTTGAACCTTTTGAATGGCTAAGCCGCTTTTAAAAACATCGAACAGGTGCAGTACACCCTCGAACTAAACACGTTAATAAAAAAAAAGGCTAAGCCACAGCTAGGTCAGGAGCTTTGATGGAACAGACAGACACATAAACAGACAAGTCAAACATCCCTCCTTTGCGTCAGGGCTAACAAATTAAACATTGTTAGCAAAGGAGTAGGATTTATAATAGAATAATAGTAGTAGTAGTATGTTAATCGGTTGCATTTTATGTCAGTTCAATTCTCGATTAATTCTCTAATGTTATTCTTTTAAAATGTGTCCAATATCACATCATACACATTTTCATTTTCTATAATACATTCATTCTTTGCAACAGTTTTAACACTATTCGCGATTGTTCTAAAATATCTGTAGGCAAAAACTGTTTCAATCAAATCGGTTTTTAGGCTTTATGGACTAAAAATCTAAATTTCGAAATCAAATTTGAGGAGATTCGTTTATACGTATCCATGAGGATAAAGGCTGGTCTGCTTATAGTTCCGTATAAGCAGAACGAATTATGCTCAAAACTCACCTAATAAAAGATTCAGTAACAACCACAATATTTTTCCAACGGCAAAAACTCTTTGAAAACTATAATTTTACTACAATATTCTGATAGCAGACACTGTGCCGGACGATAGGTATAGTCAAGAAACATTCATTATTGTATAAACATATTTATCAGAGCGATTTAGTCTTATCGGATCTTGTTGTATCGATACATCAAAATGTCGATATACGAAACGCGAATCGATACCTGTCATTCATCCATTGTCATACAATGTCCGATGGCTACACCTAAGTTTGCATTAGAAAAAAAGAAATAATCTCAATTTTTTTTATCTAATTGTATTTTTTTAGTTTTGCAAGTTTTAGCTCCAATTACTACTTAAAAATTTTTAATAAAAGGGCGGCAGTGTTATCTGAGTTACTGTTGTGCAATTTTAATTTCTTGGAAGTGAGATTCTTGACGAATTGACGAATTTATATCCAGCAATGGTTTGGATACAAAGTTTTTTTTTTCAATTTGGTATAGATTGTATATATCTGCATTCTCCAGAAGCTGCGGGTCCGCGCCTGCAGCGGGTGCGGGATCCGCTTTGTGAGTTCTTAGCCTAAAGAGAATGATGCAAAGGAAAATGAAGGCTAAGATTATGGGATTATATTCAACATAAGCTATGGTAATTTGACCAAAAAATATGAATGATTCATTGTTAATGAAATAATTCTCAATCTGTTTAAAGTGGGTCACATTTCTTTCTGAAAAGCCGATTTAATAACATCACAATCGATAATTGTCTATTTTTGACCTATTGCTTGGGATACCAAATTTTAATTTCCCTAGAGTACCACAAATTCATGAAAATTGATTCAGCGTTCTTGAATCACGAAGGGCATATGTCATTTATTTATTTCAACAGTATTGCAGAATCATGACTCTCTTTAATTTAAAAATGGCTACTCGTTTGTCTTTTTGTGAGAGCCAGATGATTTACACTATTGAAAGCCCATCCTGGAGACATCGATTTATGTATAATTTGTAAATATTTATAATATTTATACTACGTTGATAGAAGCGAGAGACATTAAATGAAACCATATATTTTGTTTATCATTATCAGGCTACACAACAAAAATCAGATCAATGTAAGCAACAGTTTAGTCACAGGAATGTTTTTTAGCTTTTACTTAGTTTCATTTAAACACTCTGTATCTTCCCGATCACCTGATTGTAAGTTTGTACTATAGGCATACGTAGTTATCTAAACGACAAAATTCACGCGAGCGATGCGACATTGCCAGTTTGCATCGTAAGTTTGCAGTACAAACAAGGAAGTGCACTATTACTAAATCTTTCCTTAAAAGAAAGTACAGATCACGGTTATCTCACTCTAATGTAATAAGCGTAACAGAAATAGAAATAGATCAGTATGTTGCTATGGCACCGGTGGCGGCTCGGCTAATTAGGTCAAGGGCACAATTTTTACTTTGTTTAGTGCGAAGACGCGATGCACCCGGGGTGCACGTTGCGCAATTCAGCACAGATTATTGTCGCTCACGCGTCCCATTTACTAATGTTAAGTTTTTATTGTAATAGGACACGAAACTAAGTATTTTAGGTTTAGTTTTGTGAGTAGTTTTTAATTATTTTGTAAGTACGTAAGACATCCACAATGCCTCGTGCTACATACACGGCGTCAGAATACACTGACATGATTTTAATCTACGGGGAATCCCACGGCAACACAGCTCTAGCTCTGCGAACTTACCGAGAAAGGTATGGAGACAACCGCGCGTTCCCTAGGAACGCTCGCACCATAGTATTGGCAGTACAACGGGCACGGGAAAACAAACCATTAGCAGCGCATCAGGAGGGAGTCCCACCGCAGCAGATACCTACTGCACGCGAGCAACAGATTCTTGACTATTTTGACCGCAATCCCACATCGAGTCTGCATAGAGCCGCACGCCAGTTTAGAGGTTGCCATAGAACCGTGCATAACCGTGCTAACCGTACAAATTGAAAAGCCCTTTTAAGAAGGGATTTGCCAGTCAGGCGTACTCACTGCCAGTGGATACTTGACAAAGTTACTGATGACCCGATCTTTTTTAATTAAATGTCATGTGGACCGACGAGAGCACATTTACACGCAATGGCATATGGAACCAACAAAATCTCAGATACTGGAGTATTGAAAATCCACGCATGATTCGGAAGTCAGAGCATCAGTACCGCTTCTCTGTTAATGTGTGGGCTGGTATACACAGGGATACACAGATTATTGGCCCTGTTTTTATTGACGGCACCCTTAACGGGGCAAAATTTTTGGATATATTTGGTCCCGTTGCTGAATATACCGAAGAACTACTCTTAGCCAATTATCGGCATTTATGGTACCAATTGGACAGAGCTCCTCCACATTCAGTGATGTCTTCCAGAGAGCTACTCACCGAAAAGTTTGGACAGCAGTGGATTGGTCGATTTCGACCAGTACGATGGCCACCACGGTCCCCGGATCTCACTCCAATGGATTTTTTATCTGGGGGTTTGTGAAAAGCGAAGTGTACGCGACAGACGTGAATACCGCAGAGGAACTTAAAAACCGGATTATTTTAGCGTTTAATAAATTTAAAAGTTTAACAACAAACAGTGACCTTATTGCACGATTAAATAACAATATTATACGTCGTTATAATTTGTGTACCATTGCAAACGGCGGAATTGAAGATTTAATGTGTAAGTGTTACAATTAATTATTTTTATTTATTATTTTCATTGATCATACCTTCCAACGTTACCTACAACACATGTTTACATTATCATCCACATCAAACCCGGGCGCTCCGCTGTGTAGGTAGGTGTGCGATCCGGTGAGCCTGCCGCCGCACGCGCTATGCTACTCAAATGCTACGTTGCCAATTTGTTACGCAGGTGGCGGCAGGCTACTCAACATTAAGCTATTTAAAATCTTTGAAAATCGTTTTTTCGTATACTTCTCGTTAACTTTTTTTTAATAGTTTCGGATTAACAGTAGGCACTTATAGTATATGTGGTTTCATTAAATGCCTCTCGCTTTTATCAACGTTGTATGTTAATATTTTCTAAAAAAACTTTACAATCAGGAGGAGAAAGTCAACCATTTAAAAATAATTTTGATTATAAAAATATAGTAGGAAATAGATTGGTTCACATGTAATCTTAAGTTACAGTACATACAATAGACGCTGTATGTAACCTATGTAAAATAATTAAAATGAACTCACAGAAAACTGTCCGAACCGCAAATTGATCACAAACACTCCTGGGATAAGTATTGCCAATTTTATGGTGATCCCAACGTTGTTTTACGAATGTCAACTTGAAACACGAGGCTAAATCAAGAAAAAGTTATACAAATTTCTAGCTTTATCTAGTAATAATGTATACTAAGAAATAAACGATATGGATTAGCGATCTTGAAATAATTATTAATCAAGTGTATTTTGGTGAAATTAGGTTTGACTAAAAAGACATTAGGTACTGCCACGGCACTGCTATGTAGGTACTTATTGTTATACTATTTTGCTTTAGGAACAATAGCTATAGAATAAATTATTTGAATTCACTGGTCACAGATTACTAAATATAAATAAGTGTGAAGTTTTTAGATAAAAAACGAATCATTACTCGGCGCTATGAGCCTGAACCTAATACGGAGTATTGATTGAAATTAAAATGCATAAAAAAGGATAAAATGAACGTTTAAAAATTCATACTGAGGGTTGCGAAATATTTCGATCGTTAATTCAAATAAGAGATCAATAAATAATACTCGTTGTCATTCATAATATGTAAAAATGTTATACCATACTTGTAGCTTCTTCGGTTGTTTAGATATAAAACTCCAGTCACGACCCGACTTATAACAGGGGAATGTAATAAAACCTATCATAGACGTCCATTTGTGTTATTGGTGAAATACGTGAGTCCCAATTTTGATGTGCTTAAAATCCTTACTAGTGTTTTGAGATTGTGTTCTAGAACTTTTCTCTGGATATCGTACTAACCAAAATAAATTGAATATCGAACGTGAATAACATATAAATTGATGCTTGCTAGGTTTTTGAATAAAATCAAAATTTTCTTAATTCCTTTCGCGAGAAGAACTTTTATCATACTGCATGAAATCAGTTTCGTAATATTTATCTACTCTCTATATTAAATTAAATTATATAGACTAAGAGATATTAAGTGAGATAGAAATAGTTAAACGTTTACCAACATTTTTAAGAAAGAAGATAGGGCTTACTCTTTTTATCGTATTATCATAATAAATGTGAAAGTTCAAATGGTTGGATGTTTGTTACTAATTAAATAAAATAAATTACAAAAGAATGTCACAACAAATTTTCATTATTGGACCTGATTTTGTACTCTTAATAAAAGTTTTCTTTGACTTAAACTTCAAGTTAAGTTATAGTTCCAGTTCCCGAATATCCTTTCTCATGGTACGGTACAGTATAATGATAATTAGCTTTAGTACATTAGTGTATTTTGTAACGGTTATCTCATCTTACCTGTAAGGCTTCCCCTTGTTACATAAAGCATTATAATTGTATGCAATTTCTAATTTTCTAGTCTATCTGTTTTCTTGTATGTATGTTAATGTGGATAGGCGCTCATTACTTATATATTTGTCCACTCACATTGCTGAGCCAAGCGTTCCTTAACCTAAGTACAACTCCATGCACACTAACAATTTTTATCAAAGTATCTGTTGGCACATCGACCCACTTTCACTGTGACCTTGAACCAAACAATCATATTTCAGATTTAAATGCCGTTTGTGCATACCGCTAGTTTTGGTGACTTTGGTGTGGAACAAAATGAGCAAACATGGCGTTTCTAATGGGGGAGATATATGGCTACGATATTAATTAACGGCCGACACGTAAGCCTGCCGACACGACAAAGATCTAATTAGTTAATTAATTAGTTTATTTTCATTTCATTCTACTACTTCCTTAAGTTTTGACGATTCATTAATGTAAATAAAACACCTTTTAACTGGACTCGCTTGTTACGTTACGTACTACGTTAACAGAAAAGGTACCGAAACGACGAGTAAGAATGTTAAAAGATAAATGAACGCGATAAAATCTGGATAAAAGAGTTTTATTACTATACTCGATATTGATGTTTCATATATTCAGTTATATATATTCAATTGAAATTGTCCTGTAAATACATCTGTATAGTATTCTTGTCCTTTTGGATAAGATACGGATTTCAAATACTGTTCATGGTTTTCCCTTCCATTGAAGTTTCAACCAGTTCGATTGCCAGGTGTGGCAAGCGTATTCTCATTCACTGAAATAGATAGCGTGCCGTTGGAATTTTCCAGCAAAGTTCTGCTTTATAATATTGGTTTAGACAAAGAAACTAGAACTTTTATGAGTATACCTTTTTGGTTTTCATACCTTTTCCTACTTACCGTGCAGTAAATGAGACTGTTTTTTTTTTGTTAATCAATCACGCATAATGGCCAAACTGAGTTGGGAAAAATTTGGTAAAGCAGTTAAATACAACCTAGACAAACGCACAACAAACTAAAATACGCAGCCAAGTGCGAGTCGGACTCGCCCATAAGGGTTCCGAAGCAGCAAGTAACATAACATAAAAGTTCTTAATCAATTGTATGAAAGGTAAATTTTGGTTTACGATTTATGAATTTAAAAAAATCTACTTACTAGATCTCGTTCAAACCAATTTTCGGTGGAAGTTTACATGGTAATGTATATCATATATTTTTTTTAGTTTTATCATTCTCTTATTTTAGAAGTTACAGGGGGGACACATATTTTACCACTTTGGAAGTGTCTCTCACGCAAACTATTCAGTTTAGAACAAAATTATATTAGAAACCGAAATATCATTTTTGAAAAGCTATCCATAGATACCCCATAGGTATGGGATTATTAAAAAATTTTTTTTCAATTTTCAGTTCTAAGTATAAGCAACCCCTTATACTTAGGAAAGGGAGAAAATTTTTTTCTCTATTTTTGTGTAAAATCTTAATGCGGTTCACACAATACATCTACTTACCAAGTTTCAACAGTATAGTTCTTTAAATTTCGGAAAAAAGTGGCTGTGACATACGGACGGACAGACAGACAGACATGACGAATCTATAAGGGTTCCGCTTTTTGCCATTTGCCTACGGAACCCAAAAAATGGCGAAATTTTAACACTTTGACGCACACACGAAACAATAACCTAAACAACGTTATGTATTATATTTCAGAATAGAATTATTCAAGATTATAGCAGTAATTTTTAAATTCCCGGCGGAAATAAGACGGATAAGATCAAATTTCTCAACAAATACATTTATTTTATTTATTTTATCGTTTTTGTAACTACAATATAAAATACATAATAAAACTTATAGATATTGTACAAAGGTACAGCTTATTTCTAACAGAAATCTCTTCCAGCAGACCTGAGACTGGAGAGTGTGTAAAAAGAGCAAATTTAGTGTACTAGTAGTACTAAATAATAATACACATGTAAAACAAAAACAATAAATACATACACATAGGAAATAAATCCATATAAAATACAATAAACATACACACATACATACATAAATATATACATACCTACATAAATATAAAACGATAACTTGTAAATAAACTAGTGAAATAGTGACAGAAACTTAAATATTCGACAAGTAATGTTCTCTTACTCGTTTCTTGAATGAGGATAGAGTTTAGGATTCCCGAATTTCGTAGGGTAATGAGTTCCACAACCTTACCGCATGTATTGTGAAAGAGTAGGAAAAAAAGTCTGTTTTATGTAATTTTAAATTTAATAAAGTTCGCTTATTCACTCTGCAATGCTCATCTTCATTGTGCGCAAAGGAAAAACGGTCACTCAGGTAACGTGGAGAGCATGGGTTATACAGGACGTTAAAGAGTACATTTAGGATGCGGGCGTTTCTACGATGTCTTATGGGAAGCCATCGGAGTCTTCTACGGTATTCAGAGACATGATCAAATTTCTTGAGACCAAAGATAAATCGAATACACAGATTCTGTAATCGTTCTAGTTTATTTAGGAGATCCTCAGTAATATCCAAGTAACAGACGTCTGCGTATTCGATAATTGATTGGATGAGGGTTTGAGCAAGAGAAATCTTGGTCTGAAACGGCAGAAAACTGCGAAGGCACTTGAGCTTGTGATAAGAATAATATACTTTTCTACTGATTTCACTGACATTTGCATTCCAAGTGAGACAAGAATCAAATGTAACCCCTAAGTTTTTAGCCGTGTCAGTGAACTCAATAGGAGTACTATCAAGGACAACAGAGGGCAAGTTGGTCAAATCGATGCAGCCACGCATATGCCGACTGCCAATAATCATGGCTTTTGATTTGCTCGGATTTACACACAAGCCGTATGACTTAGCCCAGTTACTGATGCAACTAAGATCTTTATTTATAGCAGCAATAGTTGCTGAACAATCTGGGACAGCAAAATGGCGGTAAATCTGCAAATCATCAGCGTAAAGGTGGAAATTACACGAAAGAACTGTGGTAATAGAGTCAATAAATACTAAGAAGAGCAGAGGGGAGAGAACGCCACCCTGAGGCACGCCCGCTACAAGATCACACCAGTTAGAGTGAGACTCACCATGGCGAACCCGCTGCGACCGGCCTCGAAGATAAGAGTTGAACCAGGCCACTGCAGAAGGAGAGACATTTAGAGATGTTAAAGTGCCAAGGAGGATGTCAAAGTCGACAGAATTGAATGCACTACTAAAGTCTAGTAGTACTAATAGTGTAAGGGATTTATTTTCCATGGCCCATCGAATGTCATCGGTGACATTTATAAGCGCAGAAGTTGTACTGTGCCCTGGTCGGAAGCCGGATTGAAAGCTACTAATAAGGTTATTGTCTACAAGGAACTTTGAAAGTTGAGCGTGTACGATATGCTCAAGCACTTTGGAGAGAAAAGGTAGGATGGATATTGGACGAAAATGGGAAAGAGAACTAGGGTTAGGAATCTTGGCTAACGGAATAACATGAGCATGTTTCCAGGAAGTAGGGAAAGTGCTGGTTGTAAGGGAGAAATTAAAAATATGTGTGAGTACTGGTAGCAGAATCGGTAATATCAAAGTAATCATTTTTGAACACAGCTTATCCTCACCGATAGCTGGAGATGTTATGGAGAGAATGGACTTCTTAACGTTATCTTCTGTTACAGTTTTTAACACAAAAGCAGAATGAGTCGAAGGAATATTCGATAACGATACTAAAGTATTATCTTTAATGGCAGAACTAACAACAACAGGAGGTTGGGAAAACAGTTGGTTCAGTGAATCTAAATTGAAGTTGTGAAGTTCAGTAGATGGAGATCTGCCAATGCCTACGGACTTGAGAAATTTCCAGACTTCTGCAGGGCTACGGTTTATAAGGGAATCATGGAAGTGGCGCTTTTTGGCATCGCGACATAGACGGCTGCATCGGTTTCTTAGATATTTATAAGAAATCAAGTTATGTTCAGTTGGAGTGCGTTTGTACCTGCGTTTGGCCTTATCTCTGAGACACATGGCGTCTTTAATAGTCACTGACAACCAGGGAGCTGGATTATGCTTAATTTTAACTCTTTTAAGCGGGGCATGTCTATCATACAATTCCAAAAGTAGCAAGTTAAAGTTTTCGACTTTGCCATCGATGTCGTTGCATAATACCACTGGCGACCAATCTATGGTTTCAGCGTCAAGCTGTAGGGATTCAATATTGATGTTATTAAAGCACCGGAGTAGTAAGGACGGTGGTTTCTGTTTGGGGAGACGTACACGAAAAGATAAATAAATTAAATCATGGTAAGAGAAAGGTGCATTGAGTTGCCCGTGGTTCACTATATAATGTGGGGATGATACTAACATGAGGTCTATAAGAGAGGGAACACAACCAGGGAAATGATGGGTGGGAGATAAAGGTAACATGGATAGATTATAGGAGGAGAGGATGGATTGTAATCTGCGAGATCGTGAGTTGTTTTTAATCATGCAAGTGTTAAAATCACCTAATACAAGAACGTGATCATAGGTGGAACAAAAATTATGGAAATAGTTATCAAGAGTCTCGAAATAATTGATGTACATATTGGGACTGTAAAAAACTGTAAGTAAAATCTTAACATGATGAACAATTATTTCGATCCCAAGATACTCTGCAGATTCTGAATAAGGAGAAGGAGAGGAGCTTACTATTGTATAAGGTATGTCGGCGCGGAGATAGATGGCCACTCCACCACCGCCTTTTCCGGTACGATCATTGCGAATAAGTTTGAATCCAGGAAGAGAATACTGTGTAGAAGGAAGGGATGGCTTGAGAAACGTCTCTGATATAAGTATGGCATCGGCATTGCTAGTAGTAAAGGTAGCCACAAGGTCAGAGTAGTGACTAGGTACGCTTTGTGCATTAATGTGGACAATTTTTAATTTATGTGGATGGTTTGAGAAGGAGGAAGATATTTGTTCATGCAGAGTTGGTGATAGGGAAGAAGAACTATCTGCACTTGCGAAACTGCAAGAAGAAGTCGAGCAAGAGAAGAAACTGTCATCAATTTCATCAACAGAGTCCATGAAAACAATTTAATATAAATAAATAAACAATACAATAAAATATATAGATATATATATATATATCAGTAATATAATATACGTACAAAATTAACTGGGCTATAAATACCTTAAATTAAGTTTCAGAGCCGCAATCCACAACTCACCACTCACAGGTTGCTGAAAATGATACCACTATAGGTGCTATAAATGTTGGCACGTATACAAATTATGCATGAACGTGACGTTTCCTCAGTGAGATTGAGCAATCTGTCAAAATTTAAGAACTGTTGCAAACGTCACACAACAGGCAACAGAACAATGTAAACAAAGAAAAATAACCTAAAAACAGAATTGAGTTATACATACATGCAAAACTTGTAAAAGATGTACAGACAATTTAAAAATACCGACGTAAAAATCTCAAAGGATTTATAAGTATAAGTCGGCCAAGTTAAGAAGTTTGGTTAAGTTATGAATACATAATTTTTGAGAAATATTGAAAAGTATAAAATGGAGACAAACTTATTGACGGCGGCGCGTCTTCCTTGGCGATTTTTCTGTAATTTTAGGAGCTGAAGCTTGGGCAGCAGGTTCAGGAACACCAACAGCCGGAAACTGTGTAATAATTTCGTCAAGTGCGCACTGCGTTTCGATCTTTTGCCGCGACTTGTCTGGTAGATTGATAATAATTCTCCCTTCAGCTGTCCAGCAGTTCTTTATTCCAAAATGTTGACGCGCCGAGACAAAAAGTCGCTGCCTTGTCTTCGTCAAGAACTCTGAGATTACTATCCCAGTGCCCTTCAAACTGGTTTTGGCATCCCAAACCAGATGTCGAGACTCCATGTCTTGAAATCGCACTAGAATTGGCCTCATTTTATCCTGAGAAAAGCGTCCCAGACGATGACATACTTCAATATGGTTAGTACATGTCTTGTTCAATTTCATCTGATCACAAATAACATGCTGTATTACTTCATGTACCTTTTCCTTTTGCTTTTCAGAGACTCCATGGAACAACAAAACTTTTCTGCGTGAAGCAGTCTCCAGTCGGTCTTGTGATAAACTGAGAGACTCAAGTTCCAACTTTAACTGCTTGAACATTTGCCACATCAGGTTCTTAAAGGACAAGAAGTCTTTGGATAATGTTGCAAGATCCACATGTGCTGTGGGATTAGCAGCAACTTTCTCCAGCTTGCTTTCATACTCAGTGAATCGTGCCTCGAACATTTTAGCAAGTGCTTCCATTGTTGTGTAAATAATTTGTTGTTGTACTTACTAGTTACTGGGAAGTTTAGTGAGAAAACTTTGTGTTAAGTGAGTGCAGGTGAGTGTGGCTGCAAGTCACCACATTTATTTGTTCAAAATTGCTATAAAAACTATTTTAAAATAAATAAAACTTGGGAGCACACTAAAAATGCGTGTTTATTTCACGACTACCCGCGAATTTTTGTCATTACATTACATACATTTTTAAGTTCCGCCAGGCACCAGCTCAAATATATTTCACTCAGAAGGAAAATACTTTATGATGGCGCTATGGGCCTTTTAAATTTCACCGGACTTTGTAGCTTAGCGCTGACGGCGCTGAGGGCACCCGAGAGGGTACGGACCTCGGCTTAGGACGTTGTATATTGAAACTACCACTGGTTCAGAAGGATCATCTACTGTCAAAAAACCAGCAAGAAACTCAGTAGGAATGCGTACGACGCGTTAGCCTGGCCCACCGGTGGGTTAGGCGATTCGAATGCCGTGTTGACATATTTCTAACTGAAACACCGGCGTTCCTTGTTGTAATATCATCGTCGGGATCTGTTAAGACGTTACGTGGACGCCTATAACGACCGCCGCGTGGGGAGCATCATCGAAGTGGTAAGCATTATCGAAGTGGTCTTTATGTAAGTTTAGTTGTAATGTTTAGTTAAAATACAAGAACAGGTTTCTCTCAGTTACGTGCCAAATATTAAATATTAATTACGATTCAACATCTAACATAGAATTTTAACTTATTTATTTTACACAAGAATTTAACATATTTCTATTGTTCAACCAAATTTGTAAGCTCCATGAAGTGATTCACTTACTCAAGCAAAGGAACTCGATGAATCTCGCCCTAGGACCAATCGGAAAACAAAATAATGCACAGTTTTTCATATCTAATTTTATTGTGAAAAGGGCAAATAACTTTAACACTCAGGACATTACTCAAAAATAATATTTTAAAAGTACACAAATTACTTTTTGCCATCTTTTTGGAATAAAAGGGTTCATATCACTTAGGATTAGAAAAAGAGATTAATTTAGAATGTTCTTATAACAACTATTATCATATTGATAAAACTTTTTAAAAACCCGATAAGTTATTTGAAGTTTTTTTTTCGTATATTGAATTTCAAAATGGCTTACTGGTAGATAATTCCTAATGCGTTGATTAAATTCATGAAAAATAGAGAGCCTGTACACTTAATATTTCAATATGTTTTCTGCTATTACCAGGCTCACCACTTAAATGATTTATAAGGTTCTTTGTTTTAGCCTTAGGTATTTATAGTTAGTATTTATTATAAAAAAGATTATTATTAATAATATTAATTTATCATTATTAGAATTGGTGATTTTCACACGTACTCTCTTAAGTTTTATGTAGAGCTTTCAGATCTTTATTAGTAAAATATCACATAGATCGCGTGGAACATTCAAAGAAAATACAAGTTATTTGGTAAGGCTGCGGTTATATCGATCAGTATTATTTCAATTGGAGATAATGAAAGTTTGATAGTAGTGAAATAAAAACATTTACAGAACCCAAAACGCTTGCCCGATTTGCAACATTATCACCCCATCGTTCGATAAATTTTCTGTAACTGTAAGATTTACACGCTGGTCCGTAATAAAACAAATATGTTTGGAGCATCTACTTCGGATTCAAATAACAACGAGTACCTACTACTCTCTGGAATCTAGGGCGAACTTGTAGCCCTGGAGAATGTCTTGAATAACTGTTTGAACATAGTTTTGATCTTTTCATGTAGACTATATTAATTAGCATAATTTTTTTCTATACTTACAATAATGGGAAATAAATTTCGTTAAAATTTACTTATTTATATTACTAGCTAATTAATTATTAGATAGACCTACTATTTAATCATAAATTTAAGTTATTTTTGATGATTTTTCCTGTTATATTAAATGAAAAAATAACTTTATGTCCGACGTGTAATGTTTGTAATGATAATGGTTAATTTAGTATTAATGATAACAGAATTAGGTGCTTCTTTTTTTTTTTTTTTGCTGCCGAGGCACCCTCGCTGGAGGGAGGTGGAAGATGCGTCATGCATACCGCCCGCAGGTAAAGTCCTCTGCGGGGGGTTATGTGGGACTCACCAAAATGGCACCTACCCACTAAAAACCACCTGTTGGCTGTAGTTATTACCGTTAGCCTTCATCGGAAGCGACACCCGTCGGGAAGTTGGGCGCGCTGGCGGAGGCCCACTAGCGGGCCTTCCGCCTGTAGTGAAAGTTGCACTGAAGGTGCTCAAAGGGACATGAGTTGGTGGCCGTTCTGGGCAGCCTCCGGTGAAGCCGGGGCTGCGCAGAGGTCGGCCGAAGCTTGACTTAGGGATCAATTAATTTAAATGAACCTATAATGAATTGAGAAGGGAACTATGCTCCGCCAGAGCGAGTAGTCGCTCTGTCGGAGAACGTGAAGCCCTAAGTTTACGGGCTAAGACTGCGATTTCACTAACATCAATATTTTTCATAGCGTCGCAGACGATACGCATATCATCTGCTACTGAGGATTGAGGAGTGGGTTTGTATGGGCGAGGAGCCGGGATGGGATTCGAAGCGGGGCACTGCCTCCAGTTTTCTGGAGCAGGCTTTGCAGCCGGAGGAACCTGGCTACGCAGCGGTGGAAAGTTTTCCTGAGAAAGGGGCGGGGCCTGTTTGGGTGCCGACCTCTTGGAATTGGAACGCATGCAACGGGGTGCACAAGGGCAGCCCCTGTAATTTGCGGTGTGGCCGGACTAGCCACAAAGCACGCAATCGGGAGGAGAGGGAGTTTCAGGAGTGCGATTGCACTCCTTAGTGAAGTGAGGGACCAGGCACTTGACGCACCTGGGCGGTGCGCGGCAGTTGGCCGCCGCGTGCCCGTACAACTGGCACCGATGGCACTGGCCGGGATGACCGCGGCGATGAGGCGCCTCGATCGAGATCCCAGAGAGGCCGCAAATAGTGCTAACCCCTTTCAGGATCTCCCTGGACTTGGGGACGTTGGCGAGAACCACCAATGCGAGAGGGTGTTGCCGTCCGTACTTGCTGTGCATTTTATGCACCGCGAGTGCCGGGAAGCCTTGGGACTGCAGATCCTCCAGGATAGCCTCGTTCGATAATTCGAACGGGACTCCCCTGAGTACCGCTCTGATCTTACGCTCTTCTGACAGAGCATAAGTATGATAAGCATATTGCTTATCGGTGAGGAGCTTTGTTAAAGCACGAAAGTCGTCTATCGACGAGACAGTGATTTTAGTAGATTCACCCGAGTTGGCCGCTCGGGTGTAATGGATCTTGTGCTCATTGCACAATGTCGAAACCTCAGTCCATTTACCCTTTTCCCGAAGGAAAACGGGTGGTGGGACCTTGGCCTTGACAGAAGTTGGGGCCGGAGCGGGTGTTGAAGACACCGGGGCAGCTGGCGTTGAAGACGCCGCAGGGGGTGTAGGGACGGGCGTCGAGGGCGCCGGGTCTTGTTTCGAACGCTTCTTAGAGCGCTTCTTAACAAGCGTAAAAGAGGGAGACTCAGGGCCAGTTGGGGTGGCGTCCGAGGATGACTCGGTCGCGGGTGCGCGCTTGCGTCGCGGAGGGGCGTCTACTTCGCACTCCATGTCACGGGAGGAAGGGGACGCGGGAGGTGCTAAGACCTGAGGGGTCTGGGGAACTGGGGTGGCCTGAGGGGCCATTGTGGACATTATCGTCATGAAATGAGGGATAAGAGAATCTATGAAACGGTACTTATCAGCATTTATAGACACGCCTTCAGTACTTTCAAGTAACTTCTTCCTAATCTCGTCAAAGCTTAGGGAAGCCATTGCGGAGGGGTTGGGGAGGGACAATATATAAATATATATACTATGAACCTAACAACGATGACTAACTACCTAAAACCACCCTACACGCAGTAGGGCGGTTGAGGACGACGCGGATAACTTACTCGAACACGAAGACTCGAGGCACCTGGAACGACGTATTCCCGTCGACGAAGCTCACGTTCCACGAAGTACGGTTAACAACCCACTAGCCGCCGTGAAAACGGCGTTAGAAACTTATTAGAAGTACGATTAACAACCCACTATCCGCCGTGAAAACGGCGTTAGTAACTTATTACGGTATACAACTATGAAATTATTTATTACGACAACGACCAGTGAAATTTGGGTGCTCAATTAGCGCGGGGGCTAATGGAGCGGGAAGGCGTCTGCGATCGACGTGCGCTCGAGAACGCACGCAGACCGAGACTGACGTGAATTAGGTGCTGAAATGTTGATACTTTTACAAGTGTATTTAGCCAACTAAATGATTTGGGTAGGTTGGTGGGAGGTAGGGGCTTGATTGTCAGACATCAATTGAGTAAAAATCTTTGTTTGATTCCATAAACGACTATAAACAAAAATTCATTGAACGAGTTCACAAGTAAACCCGGAACAATTCAGTTTGATTATTGGATTAATCAGTAGAAAAATAATGAAAAATTGTTTTTGATTCAAAGTTTTTCAATTTCGAATGGGAAAAAGTACTGGAAATTAAAAAACTTTTATAAAAACACGTTCAAAGGTCACTCAGCCATAAAGCTACGGTTTATGTGTACTTGAGGAAAGGCTTAACTCTAAAGGATTTATGTCTTAAGGACAAAGTCATTAGACACATTAATTTCTCAAATCTGTTAATTAAATTAGTCTCGATTTTATGAAATTCATTTTACTTGTGAAGAAATAGCAATCATACTTAAGACATATTAATAATTTACATTTATTATTATTTAATAATAATAATATTTACAATTTGATAGTAGGATTTATATAAATATGTGTATTTATTACTATATTATAATATATATTAATAAGAGAGCAGTGAGAAAGAGGTTCGTTATTGTAAAGGATCGAAATATTGTTCGAAGTAAATGACCTGATGGCTAATTACTTACGAAATGTTATTACATTTTTCAGAGCTCGGCTATAGACTATGTTTTATGTAAACTAAACTATATGTATAAAAACTGCCTATAGTTGATTTGTCCACATGTTATATAAAGCCCTCAATATAACACTTCCATTAAAATAAACAAATCCATAAAAATTTTTCAATCGTTATACTTTCATACAGATCATAAATTGACATTGCTTTCAGGAATATGCCAACCTCGAAACTTAAGGGTAAGTCCCTTAGGAGTGAAAGTTCTTGCACGGTGTCAATATTTTACGATTCATAGACTTGTAGGGCCCTTGTAGAGATTTAAACAGAGTAAATGAAAGCCTTTTCATTTTCAACCTAATAATGATAAACACTTCAAAAACGGATTGCCTCTAAATGAGTATGTTCGTGTTGTATGTATAATTAAATAAGAACTAGGTATCTTGATTATATTGCATGTTGATTGAAGTCAGTCAAAGATACGTGATCAATTGCAGCTGCGGCGAAATTCATTACCTCGAGCTTTGAGACAAGTTTAATCAATAAATTAGTATAACAATCCTATTGTTAGGTGATTCATTGAGAGCAAGGGATGGTCTAAAACTATAAGATCATAAGTTTATACATATAATCTTGAGATATTTGTCCTACGCCTTTGATTTCAGTGCTAAAAAAAATTTGATTCAAAGATTTTCAACCGCGTTCGCTACATGGGTTTACATGGGTTCTACAATGACTCTGGTCATATTAAAAAAAATTGGCTCATGGAGCATCTTAGCGATGCAGCAGATAAGGTTCGGCAAGGTTTTCCCTCAGCGCAGTTGTTGTTCCTGGGGGATTTTAACGCTCATCACGGGCAATGGCTATACCCGTATCAGGACATTGACCACGCTGGAAGAGAGGCTTTTAAGTTTTCCGTGACTCAAGGCCTCTCACAGCTTGTGCACGAGCCCACGCGCATCCCTGACGTTGCTGATCACTGCATATTGCTTAGACCTTCTGCTGACAACTGATCCTGACAGGTGCTCGGTGTCCGTAACTACACCTTAAGGGACATCTGACCACTGTGTGGTGAAATCTGTGTCGCAGTACTCGCCACCTGACACCCGCCCAAAAGCGCTAGGCGCGTATGGCAATACAAGTCAGCAGATTGGGATGAGATGCGGCATTTTTTTGCGTCTTTTCCTTGGTGGCAGACTTGTTTTACATCAACCGATCCATCGTGCTGCGCTGACGCTGTATCAAGTGCGATGGGTCAAGCAATGGAGTATTTCATCCCTTATGCTAACCTATCCCTAGAAACCAAAGGTCGCCCATGGTTTAATGCTGCTTGCCTCACAGCTGAAAAGCTTAAGCAAGAAGCGTACAAAGCCTGGGCTAACGCTCGCAGAAGCCAAGCCGTGGATTCGTATGAACTGAAGAAAAGATACAATGCTTCCGCCAAGTCTTACAAAAAGGTGATCAGGAAAGCTCGTTATGACCACATTGGCCACATCGGAGACAAGATAGCATCATATCCTTCAAGAAGCAAAGCTTTCTGGTCTCTGGCCAAGTCGGTTGAGTCGAACTTCTGTCGCCCATCGCTGCCATCTCTGAGCAAGCCTGGCGGTTTACTGGCCCACACCGCAAAAAACAGAAAGCAGACCTTTTTGCTAATCTTTTTGCAGATGGTTCACGTCTAAATAGTCAAGGTAAAGTCCCACCCCAGTTACCTCAGTTCGGACCCAAAATGGGTACCGTTCATATTCGCCAAAAGGAGGTTCTTAAATGCTTGCAGAATTTAGACGTGAGTAAGGCCAGTAGCCCCGATAGCATGCCTGCTGTTTCGTGTTAAAACACTGCGCAGCCGAGTTGTCTCCCATTCTAACGCGCCTGTATCGAATCTCTCTGGAATCTGGAAAGGTCTCTAAATCCTGGAAGCTGGCTAATGTGCAACCAGTATTAAAGAAGGGAAGCCGTGCGGATTCTATCAACTATCGATCTATTGCTATCACTTCCATTCTTTGCAAAGTTATGGAGCATGTATTGAACTATCGTCTCCTGGCATACCTTGAATCCAACGAGCTCCTTACTGATAACCAATATGGTTTTCGCAGTGGACGCTCGACTGGAGATCTTCTTCTGTATGCCACTCCCTTATGGAGCGAAGCCTTGGCATTTCCAAGGCTTTTGATGGTCTGGCATGGTCTGGGGTGGTCTCTTGAGTAAGCTTCCAGCGTAAGGAATACCTAATGTACTCTGTGACTGGATATCTGATTTTCGGAGGGAACGGTCGATTCGAGTAGTCTTAGACGGCTGCTCTTCTGACCTAATGGCAATTAATGCCAGGGTACCTAAGGGATCTGTTCTCTCTGCAACGTTATTCTTGCTGCAAATTAACGACCTGCTGACCCCAGGCATTATTGATTACACTGATGACAGCACCGTTGTAGAGAGACATGTCCAACGCGCGAGCAAGTCCTCAAGAAATCCGGGCTTAGAGAGAGTCCATGATTGAACGGGTTGATTTGGCCTTAAAGAAAGTGTCCGATTGGGGCAAGTTCAATTTGGTCAAATTTAACCCGTCAGAAACACGGGCGTGTTTGTTCTCCACCAAAAAGAGCAGTTTCCACCTAACGCCCATTTTCCAAAATGTTTCTGTACACTTAACCGACCACCTAGGGCTTCTGGGCGTAACTTTATCGTCCCAACTGAGCTTCGGGCATCAAATTGTGTCCATAGCTTAAACTGCTTCAAAGAAGTTGCGAATCATCTCGAAGGTCCGGCGGTACTTCAGCCCTGAACAGCTACTTAATTTGTACACAGCTCATGATCGAAATCTTGTATGGAGTACTGTAGCCACCTTTGGCATGGTTCTGCAAAGTACCAACTTGAAGCGATGGATACAGTTGACCGAAGAGCCCGAAAAATTATAAGCAACTTTGACCTCACCACTAAAAAAACTGCAAAGCCTCGACCATCGTCGGAAAGTTGCCAGTTTAGCAGTTTTCTACAGATTATATTTTGGAGAGTGCGCGAATGCTGTTTTTGATCAGGTTGAACCCACACCCTTCTTACATCGGACTACTAGACGCAGACAGGCCTTCCATCCCTTTATAGTAGACATACCAAAAAGTCTAACCAAACACTTCGATAGTTTATTTACTTTTCATCAGGTGAGATAGAAGACGAACGTCTCATCCTTTTTCAATAATAAAAAAAGTTTATTAAATTAATTACAAAAAAAATTGTGCAAATTTTGTTTTAGAAAACACGTAATTACCTTATTTCAAGAAATAGATTATTTTTTATATAGCAGCGGTGTAGAACATATTTTAACGCAAATTCAATAGGCAATTTAAAAAAAATCCTTTAAAGAGAAAGTTATTTTATTTATAAAAACTGCCGTAAATAGTAGGTTAACTAAGTGGTGAGCATCGTAGTTAAGGCGCTGACGCCTCAGTCTGGACTTTTGATGCCAGTGACCGCCAATGTAAGTAGCAATGAGTATTTAGAATCTATTAAAATGGGTAAAACATTGTATCTAAGAAATTATTTTAACGTCTCGTGTAAAGGCTGCCAACCCACAGTTTGAAGTGTAGTTGACTATAAGTTACCTGGTTGGCTGGTGTGATTTTCCTTTAGAAATATGAGAATCGGTTAAAAGATTACACTGCCAGAAAAGATGCCAATCTTCCTTTGCACCAACTCACCGTATGATAAAAAATTAAGAAGATATTTTAAAACCCATAATTATATTAAATAAAATAAAAAATAAAAATATATTAAGTGTTGTTTAGTAGAGTGAAATGTAAAACGCAAAACCATCTCAATTTACATTCCAAATAACAAAAATACTCTCAATTAAAAAAAAAAAGTCACGTTACTCTTTAGGTACATTAGGTTTGAGATGTGTTATTATTATTTTTTTTGCTGCCGAGGCACCCTCGCGGGAGGGAGGTGGAAGATGCGTCATGCATACCGCCCGCAGGAAAATACCGTCCTCTGTGGGGGGTTATGTGGGGCTCACCAGA
Source organism: Marasmarcha lunaedactyla (assembly GCA_923062675.1). Classification (NCBI taxonomy): domain Eukaryota; kingdom Metazoa; phylum Arthropoda; class Insecta; order Lepidoptera; family Pterophoridae; genus Marasmarcha; species Marasmarcha lunaedactyla. Next base: position 9,711,579 of record OV281344.1, read on the forward strand.
ATGGCACCTAATTACTAAAAACCACCTGTTGGCTGTGGTAAAATTTTACCGTTAGCCTTCATCGGAAGCGACACCCGTCGGGAAGTTGGGCGCGCTGACGGAGGCCCGCTAGCGGGTCTTCCACCTGAAGTGAAAGTTGCACTGAAGGTTCTCAAAGGGACATGAGTTGGTGGCCGTTCTGGGCAGCCTCCGGTGAAGCCGGGGCTGCGCAGAGTTCGGCCGAAGCATGATTTAGGGATCAATTCATTTAAATGAACCTATAATGAATTGAGAAGGGAACTATGCTCCGCCAGAGCTAACAGACGCTCTGTCGGAGAACGTGAAGCTCTAAGTTTACGGGCTAGGACTGAGATTTCACTAACATCGATATTTTTCATAGCGTCGCAGACGATACGCATATCGTCTGCTACGGAGGGTTGAGTAGTGGGTTTGTATGGGCGAGGAGCCGGGATGGGATTCGCTAGTGCAGCGGGGCGCTGCCTCCAGTTCTCTGGAGCAGGCTTGGGCTGAGTAGGCTTTGCAGCCGGTGGAACGCGGCTACGCAGCGGCGGAAAGTTTTCCTGAGAGAGGGGCGGGGCCTGTTTGGGTGTCGCCCTCTTAGTATTAGAACGCATACAACGGGGTGCACGAGGGCAGCCCCTGTAATTTGCGGTGTGGCCGGACTGGCCACAAAGCACGCAATCGGGAAGAGAGGGAGTTTCAGGAGTGCGATTGGCACTTGACGCACTTGGGCGGGGCGGCGCAGTTGGCCGCCGCGTGCCCGTACAACTGGCACCGATGGCACTGGCCGGGATGACCGCGGCGATGAGGCGCCTCGATCGAGATCCCAGGGAGGCCGCTTATGGTGCTAACCCCTTTCAGGATCTCCCTGGACTTAGGGACGTTGGTGAGTACCACCAAAGCGAGAGGGTGACGCCTTCCGTACTTGCTGTGCATTTTATGCACCGCAAGTGCCGGGAAGCCTTGGGACTGCAGATCCTCTAGGATAGCCTCGTTCGATAATTCAAACAGGACTCCCCTGTGTACCGCTCTGAACTTACGCTCTTATGGTAGAGCGTAAGTGTGGTAAGCATATTGCTTACCGGTGAGGAGCTTAGTCAAAGCTCGGAAATCGTCTATCGACGAGACAGTGATTTTAATAGATTCACCCGAGTTGGTCGCTCGAGTTTAGAGGATCTTGTGCTCTTTGCACAAAGTCGAGACCCCGGACCATTTACCCTTTTCCCGAAGGAATACGGGTGGTGGGACCTTAGACTTGACTGAAGCCGCGGTAGGGGGTGGGGTCACAGTGAGTGACATCAATGGGGCCGGGGCGGGTGTTGCTGGCACCGGGGTAGCTGGCGTTGTAGTCGCCGCGGGGGGTGTTGAAGACACCGGGGCGGGCGTTGAGGACGCCGGGGCTTGTTTTGATCGCTTCTTAGAGCGCTTCTTAACAATGGTGAAAGAATGTGGCTCAGAGCCAGTTGGGGTGGCGTCCGAGGACGACTCGGTCGTGGGTGCGCGCTTGCGGCGCGAAGGGACGTCTGCTTCGCACTCCATGTCACTGGAGGAAGGGGACGCGGGAGGGCCTAAGACCAGAGGGGCCTGGGGAACTGGGGTGGCCTGAGGGGCCATTGTGGGAATTAATGCCATGACATGAGGAACAAGATCATCTATGAGACGAAACCTATCTGCGTTCATTGACATGCCCTCAGCAAGGGTAATATAATATAACTTTGTCCTAATCTCTTCATAGCTTAGGGAAGCCATTGCGGAGGGGTTGGGGAGGGACAACAATATATAAATATATATTCTATGAACCTACCAACGAAGACTAACTTCCTCAAACCACCCTACACGCGGTAGGGCGGTTGGGGACGACGCGGATAACTTACTCGAACACGAAGACTCGAAGTCCTGGAACGCAGAGCTTGCCGGAGCGGCGACGGCGACGCAGGTCGGCGACGACGGGCTGCAGGCGACGAACGAAGATTTGTCGTGAAAACTACGGTTCTATGAAATTTAAGAAGACTGTGAAATTCAGGAGATACGGTACGAAAACCTGAATCGTGAAAACGACCCGTGAAATTTGGGGTGCTCAACTAGTGCGGGGACTAGAGAGCAGAAAATGCGTCTGCGATCGACGTGCGAACGAATCCGCACGCAAACCGAGACTGTGTGTTATTTTTACCAGCACATTATATAAATACAATTAAGCCAGGCTTTGATAGTTTCATTTGGATTCTATAACAAGAAAAAAAGCATTCGAAACTGATGTGACGCCTACGTTTCATTTTGAATTTGCTTTAGCCCAAATGAATACTTTTTATAAAAGAAAATCGATATCTTATTTGATTCATCAAAACGAAATAACGTTACAAAATATAAAGTAATCCAGTATAATCCGTTAATCTTTTCGATGGATTAAAACTTTTTGTGAACATTTCAAATGGGCACAACAGAGTATTTTTCTATCCACTTCATTCTCACAATTTGTTTTTCAATAGTAACCAAAAATAATTTAATCAATTTGACTATCAACACGTTCGAAGCTCAAGCCACAAAGTATTTGCATTCTTTTGATTTATTTTGATCTGACTTCTTTTTTAATGACGCTGCTGGTACGAACCTCAAACAATGTATTTGGAGCATGCTAGATAGACACAGACTCCTTACGCATAAAAAGTTACTTTTTATAATTTTAGTAAACTTATTTTTGAAGTCGGTTTCTAGTGACAGGTAAAGTTTCCTGCTAAAGTTGATTTTCAAATGAGGATTGTGACCGTTTTATTTTTGATTTGTAGCTCTCAAAAGAGGCAAACAAATTCAGACTCGAAGATTTTACTACGAGCCCTTAAAGAGCTCAAATTCAAATATTTATTCCTCTACATTGAAAATTACTTGTTGATATTGAGTTCAAATAAAACATGACTATACCAACAGTCCAGGAAAACCTTCGTGAAGAAGTGTTCTACTTCGAGACTGGCACGAAGTAAACGTGAAATACGGGTATATTTTTTCAAAATCAATTATGTTATCTGCATCTTTTATCCAAACGAGGAACACCCTCAAACGGCACCCGTTCACGAGTTTACGCGGGATCCAGCCATCGCCCTCCTCAACCATATTAGAGGGAAGTGAGCGACCCGTCACCAGACATCCACTCCATCATCCACCTCTTGGTATTCTCAACATTAATAAGCTCGCTATGAATGAAACATGTTGGACTTGTTAACATAAACCAAATCAGCATAAGCGCGAGGGGCTTACTAATAGCCATTGAAAATTTCATATCTATCTTTTAGCTTATCATTATAGATATATCAGCCAGACTCAAAAAAAACTCAAATCGATCGAATTAATTCTTAAAAAATTACTCAGTTTGTACAAGCGCGCTGTTTAACTTTAATTAGAGCCGGTGTCTGTGTCTAATCTTATGTACCTATTATGTTTTGGATTGTCACAAAGTTAACAAACATTCAACCAGTAAACCTTTACTCCGTACTTCCGTAGTATATTAGCAAAGTTCAGGGTCCAACACCATGAAATCATAACGGGACCAACTTGGAGATAATTGATCGGACCGTAACCGACACGAGTCGTAGTAAGAGACTCGAGTCGTTGTTATTGCGATTCGAACTCAAAAAAGACTGTAGTCTTTTCATGTAGCATAAAACCTCCAGTCATATTAGTGATAGTAAAGTTTGTTTAGTTAAGTTTTTGTCTGGGACGGTAGTATGGTCTTACCTATTATGGCGACCATGATAACCACATTTACATGGTTTTGTTCCGGTCAAATGGAAGGAACAGCCAGTGCATCTACTGGAACAAAGGCAATTACAACTGAAGCCTACGGTGGCCAATGTATTAATAATAATATAAACGAATACTATTAGTGATGTCAATGGGCGCGGATACCACTTACCATCAGGTTGATCGGGTGCTCGTTTGCTGGCTGAAATAGAATATGGTGATATTTTTTCAGCTGAGTCATCTCAATTGAGGTTACTTTTCATTATTACGACGGAAAAGCCTCGAGTTATTTCGCCTCTCATTGTTCTCTTTCGAGACATGCTCATTGTTCTCTTAAATCCACGTATTCCCTGAGGAAAAATTGGCCTTAACATAACAGTCAATGTATTTCTAAAACGCGTATCCAATACAGAAAGATAGTAGTTTACATAAAGTTTGTATAATCTAGCTTAAGAATCTAAGAATGATGACCGAGTAGCGTAGTGGTAAGTAGGCCTGCCTCATACGCCGGAGGTCCCAGGTTCGAGTCCTGGCCGGGCATTCATTTGTGTCATGAACATAAATGTTTCTTAAAATGAGTAGATTTATTTTGAAAAATCAAAAGTACATTAGCAAACAAACTACTACAAAAACTTTCTTGTTCTATTAACTATCCAAAAACATTAAATTATTTACAAAAAAAGAAAAGATTCTCATAAAAAATTGAATAACATGAAAAATTGAATAAAATGTGAAGAAAAGTTGGAAATGTCGAGAACAGACATCTGTGTTCATCACATAAATTAATTTTATTATTTATTTTATAAACATTCAAGATAACAATAGATTCACTAAGCAAAATCTATAATTAGCAGTGCCTTATAACGAATTGACGGCTCTGTGTGGCCGTTAGTTTGATAAAGTTTTTTTTACAAAAAGGTTACCATAAGTGTAGGTGACTGAAGTACCTCGTTTCGGTAAAGTTTTGGATGCAATGAATTTTTTTAAAATATATCTTGTCATTTTATTATTGAAATTAAAATTTCGAAAGTACGACCAGGGGTAATGCACTGGATTATTCAGCACGCGATATTAAGCCCATCTTTAAATTTATTCAGATTGAGACAGTCTTACTCCTATTACAACTTTATCCTAAAACAATAATTTATTTAACAACATTAGACTCGGTGTTATTCCATTGACTTTGAAGTCTTGGCCTTTAAGTTTAATAACACGGTAACTTTACCAGGATTTCCAAATTTATGCTACCTCGTAGTTCATCCTTACGTTATACATATCAATCTTCGATTTGGACTCTTTGTTGCTACAAATAGGTACGGTAGGATATTGGATATAGGGTATAGATGATAGAGGTGAGTTTTTTATATTACAACATTGTAATACTATTGACATAAACACCAACGATACCTTATAATGTTGCGGGGCAGATTCAAAAATATTCTTTGCCGACATCCGTTGTTCAACGCTGTAACTTTTATTTGGTTGGTGGGAGTATTTAATTAATATTGTCAATAGGTGATTTACGGGAAGTATAATCCAATGTAGTTCACGTTACTATTTGAATTTTTTTAATTTTTATAATTTTGCAACATGTTTTGTTACAACATATACAATTTAACAACATAAATTAAAAATTGTGAATGTTAAATTATTTGAACCAGCTCCTGAGTTTAAAGTTCAAAACATTGCTGGAAAATTAATTGATAATAAATTTTGTTCACTTCCAATGGAAACTCAATTTGAATATCCTTGGATGTTTCTTCAGTTATTCACTCAACGAGTTTTTAAAACCACTCAAGATGATTTTATATTCTAAATAACATTAACGACAAAGTTATAAGAAACATTAATAAAAGTATTATATAAAAACAAACTTGCTTCCGTTCGAAAGCTGTAACTCCAAACTTAATCGGCTCAGGCGGTAAATATTTCACAAAAACTTTTTTTTTTTTACTCATTCTGGTAACTGTCTTAAATAAAAAAGACATATTTGAATTGGTGAATGTTTATATAGTATTGAACACTCTGTTTAATATTGATGAATCTAAGTTTAATTGATTATTGGGTGTCATCCAAACTCGAGGGCTATTAGGAAACCTACGTCAGGGGTGTATCAAAAAGTATTTACAAGGGGAGGTCAAAACGTTCGCGGAATGATGATGAAGGTGGAGTGATAAATGAAACAATTTTGTTTTTTATTTTTCAATATATTCTGCCTTAACCCTAACACACTTTTTAGATCTTACAAATAATTTATTTAATCCATCGAAAAAAAATGATTCGACCTTGTCGTCGAAATAGGGCGAAATTGCTGACTTTATTTCTTCATTGTTGTTAAAAATTTTTTCTACGAAGTTCTTCTTCCATACTAATTTTTCTACTTTTTTCGGAGCGATCGTCGTCTTCAATGGAGTCCCTGCTTTGCTTGTAAAGTCCATGCCACTTGTAAGCCACGGTCTTACCAGGGGCGGTCTCCATAAACCGCTAACATCTCTTGAAAAATTGTCTGTTGTGTTTTTCCTTGTTTGGAAACTTATGAACTGGCTATTTTCTTCCCCGTTTACTTGTTTAAACGTCGATAACTCAAAAGCTAATGATGAAGCTGAATGAGAATTTTTTTTTTTTTTTTTTTGTTCCCCTCCGCGGGAAGGGCAGGAGGATAAAAATGCTCTGACGCATACTCTGGCGCGATTCCAAAGTTATGTGGGACTCGTCCCGACGCCTACCAGAACCATACCCACTAAAAACCCCCTGTCGGCTCGTGCATTTTTGCCACTCAGCCTTCATCGGAGCAACGGCCAATTGGAGAAAGAGGCCGCGCTAGCGGGGCCCTTAAGGGGTCACCCGCTGGGATTTACATAGCACTGAAGGTGCTCAAAAATTAAAAGAAAAATAAAAATAAAAACATTAAAAAGAAAAGTAAGTAATGAAAACATTATAAATTGCATTTGCATTAATTTGCATTAATTCGGATTTACGTTAGAATTAGAATTTGCGGCCTGAAGGGCCTCGAGATCTACGGTTATCTTCGAACGTTCGCTTGTGTGCGCGTTTCTCGGTCTAGCGATTTTGTATGCCGAATCTAGGACAGGAGCAGTATATGAGACTGATTTTCGAACAAGAGGATTGGGATGGGATTCGGCGCGTTTGAAGAACGATTCTGAGAGTGTTTTTAGATACTGTTGTACTGTAGGCAGTTCAAGATCTCTGTGCAGGTCCGCGTTGCGCACGTACCAAGGTGCGTTTGTGGCCCTGCGGCAGAAGAGGTTTTGAACTACCTGCAGTTTGTGCAGGACGGAGGGTTTGGCGTGAGCAAAGACTGGCGAAGCATATGACATGACTGGTCTAACGCAGACCTTATAAAGCGTACGTTTGTTTCTGAAGGACATTTTACTTTTTCTACCTAACATACTGTAAAGCCGGCCTAGGTAAAAACGTGCGAGTTTCGTTACTCTATCGACGTGAGGATTGAATGAAAGCGTCTGGTCTAAAATGACGCCTAAATATTTAGTACTGCGCTTCCAGGGGATGGGAGTGCCTTGCATTCTCAATTGGAGATTGTTGGGGATACGACTGCGTCTGTAGTCGAAGTAAACCGCAGAGCTCTTCTCTGGGTTCACATCGATACGCCATTTTTTAAACCAAGCACCGAGGGTGTTAATAGCCTTTTGAAGTCTGGTGACGAGACCCGAGGCTCTGCGGCCTTTGGTGTAAAGGGCAGTGTCGTCGGCAAAGAGAGCGAGTTCGACGACTTTAGCTGGGATGGGAATGTCGTTAGTGTATACGGTATACAAAAGAGGGGCGAGGACTGAGCCTTGAGGGACTCCAGCCTTTATGGGACGAGGCGCGGAGAGCGTGATTATAGAACGCGATTATCCTAACTAGGCGAGCCGGTAAGCCTATTTTATAGAGTTTATAAACGAGACCGCTGTGCCAGACTTTGTCGAAAGCCTTGGCTACGTCAAAGAAAACTGCGATTGTTTTCTTTCGTTTCGGATAGAAGCCGTCGAGTATGAACTCGACGATTCGATGGACTTGCTGAGGGCAGGAGTGCTTAGCGCGAAAGCCGAACTGGTGGGGAATTATGAGAGGATCGCCGTCCGTTGGAAACAGATGGTTCCGCATTCGAGAGAGTATGACTCTCTCGAGAAGTTTAGACATTGCCCTGAGGAGGCTGATGGGTCTGTGATTAGCCGGGACATTAAGAGGTTTACCCGGCTTGGGTATGCCTATGACTGTCGCTTCTTTCCAAGCTTTTGGAAAGTAGCTAAGGTCGAAGCAGGCATTGAAAATGATAGCTAACAAGGTAAGCACCTGTTGAGGCAGGTGCTTAAGTGCGTGGTTGGAAATACCATCCGCACCCGGAGCCTTTCTGGACTTTTGACTTTTGATGTGAAGCGAGATTTCGTCATTGGAGACTGTGACGGGGTCGGCGGTGATAGGGAGAGAGTTTCTACGGAGGACTTCGGCCTCCACCGCTTTGATGTGATTGGGATTCGCGGGTTGCGTGCTGGGCGAGCATTGAGATGCAACGCTGTCAGCGAAGCATTCGGCTTTCTCTTCGTCTTCGAAGGCGATAGAGCCATCGGGACGAGTGAGAGGAGGGACGTGAGAGGCGGCGTCTACGCGTAAGGCACGGGCCATTCGATAATACGCTTGGTGGGACGGGGAGATATTCGCCATGAGATCGTTCATCTGGGCGTCTCGGAGTTCCGCGAGGCGAGATCTAACTTTGCGTTGTAGCTGATTCGCAGCTGTTCTATAGGCGGGCGTGGGATATTTCTTGGCTCTCCGGAGAGCCGCGTTCTTAGCTTTAATAAGATTGCTAATGGCTAAGGGAAGCGTGGGTTTGCCTTTCTTAGCAACCTTTTCGTTTACACTGATGGCTGAGTTGATAGCATCAGTGAGAGAATTTACTAACGAATCTATTTTATCCGGGCTATCTAATTGATCGGGCGAGATCGCGAGCGGAGAGTTTGGGGCCTCTAAGGCAGAAACTATCGTATTTTTAAAACCTTTCCAGTCGGTAAAGGTCTTAGGAGAAGTGACGTTAACGTTAGGCGGTCCTAGCACGAGGGAGACGGGGCGGTGGTCAGAACCTAGGTCATCGAGCGGTTCGATAGACCTGAGGTCGAGGTTGATATGCTTGACGATTGCAAAATCGAGGATGTCAGGAGAGTGGTTCGGGTTGTCGGGATAGTGAGTGGGAGTGATAGGGGAGACGACGTCTAAGTCGAGTAAGTTGGTGATGTCGAGGAGAGCTATACCGCTTTGGTTGGTTGATAGGCACGTCCAGTCAGTATGTTTGGAGTTAAAGTCTCCGAACATAATGACTGAACGGCCGAGGGCGAGAATGGTGTCAAAGTCGCTGCGGATAGGTTTGGTGCCACAAGGTATGTAGACTGAGGCTATGATGATGGTCGGATGACCAGTCATAGCCAATCTACACACGGTGGCTTCCATGTTAAGGAGAGGAGGGGTAGGGAGAGGACAGCAATGGAATCCTCTTTTGTAGTAGATAGCAGTGCCGCCGAAACCGTCGCAGTTAGGCCTATCGTTACGTGTAAACGCGTACTTGGGAATCGCGAATCCCCTGGAGCGATTAGGAGTGAGCCATGTCTCCTGGAGAAGAAAAAGATCTGGTTCGTTGTTCTGAAGGAACAGTTTAATCTCGGGAAGGTTAGAGCTAAGGCTGCGAGCGTTAAAAGATACTAGGGATAAGCCCTTAGGTTTAATACGACTGGACGCGAGATTCGCGGGTCTAGACATTAAAATATATTTATTTAAAATTTACAAAAATAAAAGAATTTACAATGAACTTAGGAGCGAGTGATGCTCGGCTAACGCGAATAAACGCTCTTGAGGAGAGCGGGCGGCTCGCAGTTTGCGTGCGAGTACGGAAATTTCGTTAATGTCGACGTTTTGGATGACGTTGAACACGGTCTTCATGTCCTCAGCCAACGACGACTGAGGGGAAGATGACAACGCGGGACGCGGCCCTACGGGAGCTACGGGAGCTGGGATGGGTCGGGAAGGTGCAGGCGGGACGGCCGGACGCTGCCTCCAAGACAGAGCCGGAGTAGGCGTCGGCTGAACGGGCTTTGCTTCCGGGGGACCCCGGTTGCGCAGCGGCGGGAAGTTGGAAGGAGTGAGTGGCGGCGCCGGTTTAGGCGCGACCCTCTTGGTGGTGGAGCGCGGAGCGCGCGGGCAACCCCTGTAGTTTGCTGTGTGGCCGGACTGGCCGCACAGCACACAGGCAGGGGGGGAAGTGGATTCGGGAGTGCGAGTGCACTCCTTAGTGAAGTGAGGATCCAGGCACTTTACGCACCTGGGGGGAGCTGAACAGTTAGCCGCTGCGTGGCCATATAGCTGGCAGCGGTGGCACTGCCCAGGGTGACCACGGGGGTTGGGACGCTCGACGGAGATGTTCGAGAGTCCGCAGATTGTGCGAGCCTCTTTGAAAATCTCCTTCGAGTCGGGAGTATTGGACAGGATTACTAGCGCTAACGGAAAACGCCTGCCGCGGTTGGAGTGCATCTTGTGCACTGCTGTGACCGGGAAACCCTGAGACTTAAGGTCCTCGAGAATTTCTTCGTTGCTGAGTTCGAACGGGACGCCCCGTAGTACTGCGCGGATCTTACGCTCCTCCGGGAGGGCGTAGGTGTGATACGCGATTTGGTTTAGTCCTGGTAACCTGGTAAACGCGCGGAAGTCGTCGACGGTCGCTAATTGAATCTTGATTGTATCGCCAGCGTTGGCGGCTTTTAAGTAGTTGATTTTGTGCACTTTGCACAAGTTTGAAACCGCGGTCCAGCGCGCTTTTTCACGCAGGAAGACGGGCGAAGGGAGCTGAGGCTTCGGCGGGACGGGAGCGCAGCGCGTCGCTGGCTTCGATGTGACCGACGGAGATGCGGTTACTACGAGCGATTTTAACGGCGCGGGGGCTGGTGTTGAAGACACCGGGGAGGGCTCGGGTATTGAAGATACCGAAGCTTTCTTAGAGCGCTTCTTGGAGCGCTTGGCGACGAGTTGAAACGCGGGCTCAGGAGAGCCGGTTAAGGTGACGGCATCTGACGACGTATCAGACGCGGGTTCGGAGTCGCTCCCGGGAGCGGTACGCTTACGACGCGACGCGTGAGAGGATGCGACCGATTCGCAGTCCATCTCTGACGAGGCGGGAGACGCGGGAGAGCTTAAGACCTGAGGGGTCTCGACGTTGGAGGCCTGAGGGGCCGGGGTTGAGGCCTGAGGGGCCGGGGACGTGATAGTTGCCTGTAAGGCCTGCGTTAGAATGTCATCCGATATGCTGACGCCGGACGCAACGAGCGCCTGGGCGAACGACCTAGCAAAGTTTACCAAGCTTTGCTGGTCCATTGGGAGGGCTTGGTCCTACGATATATAAAATATATAAATATATAAGAATGCCTAGGTTCCCTAGCAAACCTAGTACCTAAACCTCCCTACCCGCGGTAGGGGGGCTGGGGACGACGCGTGGTGGTGCCCCTAGCTCGGACAGCACTGTACCGTCACCCTGGGAAAGGCCCAAGTGCAATGGGATCGGGTCAGCCGGTTTCTCCTTGGCCTGAAGGGCCTTGGAAGCGCACCGGGGCAACGCTATCAGGCTTAGTTGTCACCGTTAAGTATCCACCTGATCAAACGCGAGTCTACTACGGAGTGTGTCGTCAATAAATTGACAACAAAAACCGGCCGTAGACCTGACGGAGTTGGGTTGCACTAAAGTGCGGGATTAACTACGTTACGACCGGCCGGAGCCGGCCGCAGAGCGAGTCTCTGACTACGTACAGGCGCCAAGCGTCGAGTACGCAGCCAGAAAGACAGCCCGAGTCTTGCAAACCACTATCGAATTTAATCGACCGCGGTAAGCTCAACCCTGTTGTTGCTGCACTCACCGAAGTGAGGTTTTTACTTCGAGGGGTGCACAGAGTGCGGGATTGACTACGTTACGACCGGCCAGGGGCCGGCCGCAGAGCGAGTCTCTGACTACGTAGCAAGCGCCAAGCGTCAGGTACGCAGCCAGAAAAACAGCCCGAGCTTCGCGAACCACTATCGAATTTAATCGACCGCGGTAAGCTCAGCTCTGTTGTTGCTGTGCAAGAGACCGACTTACTTGCAGCCGATCGAAACCGACCGCAGAGTAAGCCCTAAAGAGGCTAACAGCGTATGAGTGTTGCTACGAGTTGACGTCGTGAGACGACAATCGTGACTCAACTGCTGGAGCGACCGCGAACACGTCCGAGCGGGGCCGGACGCAGAACGGATCTGAGAGTGGCGTTTGAGTATTGCTACGAGAGAAGTCGTGAGACAACAATCGTGACTCGGCAGCCGGGAGCGACCGTCAAACACGTCCGAACGGGTCCGGACGCAGATGAGGTCTGTAAGTCATAATTTGGTATACATGCATATAATAAGTTGCTCAACTAGTGCCTACCTGGCCGAGTGTATCTACCTACCCCTATCTACCCCTCCGTTCTGTTCTCGTCATTGAAATATATATTTTTTTCTTTTTAAACATTACTTTTTCGTTAGTTTCGTTGTCAATTAACGTTAAATGTACTTGTAATAAGCTTGTTCGATAATAACTTTCATTATTAAGGCTTGGTTATCCTCGATTTCCAAATTTTAAATCAATTTTACAGACTCACTTGATATTTTCTGGACCCAAAAGGCCAAGGATACTATTTAAACGAAACAGCCGTTGAAAATATAATGTATAAAATTTTTCCCGACAGAAAAATTATCTGAATCTTACATTCTTTTCAATTTTATTTTGACCATTAAGTATAAATTATAATTAAAAATTAAATTATTAAATTGAGCGTTTTTTTTTAATCATTTAGTGCGGTTAATTTTGTAATTTTTAGTATTATTTTAAGCATTATTTTAAGTACTCGTAATAAATTGTAACAAAGTCAAAAAAATAATATGTATCTATTCTAACATTTATCTTATAAGAAAATAGATATCTAGTGCTACATAGTGGATACTAAAGATAGTTTTATAATTATATGTTTTTGTACAGGATGTTTTGCATTTTACAAAACCTAAACTTTTTGCTGTATAACCATTATTAGACAGTTATTGATTGTCAAAGTGAAAAAGGACTTTTATGACCTGTATATCTACAATTTCAGAACAATGTTGAATTCGATGAGAGCTTTAAGGGCTTTAGTACAAAATCTTAGCTCTATGTGAATTAATCCAAATTTTTTTATCGGATTATGAAATTATTTCGTCTGGCATCGGTTGATTTTCTTTTTGTTCCCCGTTTGGGCAGGAGGCAAAAAATGCATTTCTGCAAATATCTCGTGCGCGTTACAAGGCATCTGGGACTAGCTCCTAATGAGCACTACCCACTTGCAAATTTTTGCCACACAGCCTTCATCTGAGCGACGACCAATTTGAGAAAGAGGCCGCGCTAGCGGGGCCCTGAAGGGGTTACCCGCTGGGATTACATAGCGCTGAAGGTGATCAAAGCACTGAAGGTGAATACATAGCACTGAAGGTGCTCAAAGCACTGAAGGTGAATATATAGCACTGAAGGTGCTCAAAATGAAAAAATAAAAATTGAATTAATTCGAATTTACATTAGAATTAGAAGTTGCGGCCTGAGGGGTTCGAGATCTAGTGTTAGTTGCGTGGCTACCTTCGTGTGTGCGTTTCTCGGTCTAGCGACTTTGTACTTCGAATCTATGACAGGGGTAGTATACGAGACTGAATCTCGAACTAGAGAATTGGGGTGGGTTTCGGAGCGTTTGAAAAACGATTCTGAGAGTGTTTTGAGGTGCTGTAGGTAGTTCAAGATCTCTGTGCAGGTCCGCGTTACGCACGTACCAAGGTGCGTTTGTGGCCCCGCGGTAGAAGAGATTTTGAACTACCTGCAGTTTGTGCAGGACGGAGGGTTTGGCGTGGGCAAATATTGGCGAGGCATATGTCATGACGGGTCTAACGCAGACCTTATAAAGCGTACGTTTGTTTCTGAAAGACATTTTACTTTTTCTACCTAGCATACTATATAGGCGGCCTAAGTAAAAACGGGCGAGTTTCGTTACTCCATCGACGTGTGGCTTGAAAAAAAGCGTCTGGTCTAAGGTGATGCCTAAGTATTTGGTAGTGCGCTTCCAGGGGATGGGAATACCTAACATTCGAACGTGGATATTGTCGGCGACGCGATGGTGTTTGCAGTCGAAGTAAACTGCAGAACTCTTGTCTGGGTTCACAATCGATATATTTTTGAAACCATGCACCGAGGGCGTTTACGGCCTTTTGGAGTCTGTTGACGAAACCTGGGACACTGAGGCCTTTGGTGTAAAGGGCGGTGTCGTCGGGAAAGAGTTGGTCGTCGGGTCGGTTGATCTCAGTTTGAGAAATTATGTATTGTTGGCAGAGAAGTCAAACGACCGTTCGCCTTTATAAGCCCAAGCACGCTCATTCATAAAAGAATTCGGTAGCATTCACTTGATAAGGGAAATCTATGCCCGTTTGAGAGTCAATTTGCCTTTTCTGATTTTTGTAGCCAAAATTTAATTATTTAGAGATTTCGGTTCATTTTGTTAAAATTGTTTATCATAAAAGCATTTAACATATTTGTTAAAAAATTTTAAATTTTGAGATTTTTGCTTAGATTATTTTATTCAAAATTTTTTCAAAGACGGGAAAATATTAGAAATACCTCTGTGGCAGCAGCTGCTGAAAAGTAAAAGGAGAAAAAGTTCTGGTCCTTTTTAGTTTTTTTATTTCTTGTGTCAAAACGAACAAAACGTTGCTTCGATATCAATTGGTACTATCAACCATAGGACCAATTTGTTTTACTGACTGTATATTTATTTATACAATGAATGTATATTTTGAATTTCAAAATATAATTTATATATTTCTTTTAATTCCTAGAAATCATTTCAGAAAATCTTTTTAATCGAACATCGGTCACATTCCGATGCGCTTATAAGGGTCAGTAGTCGCGAGTTCTTTAATTTCAGTAAGATTAAAGTTCTATGCATTTCTTCCATACTTTGTTTTATAAATAATTCCACCTCAATGTATAAATACGCCGTAGAAAACTTATAAGATAAAAATGATACGATATGCTCACTTCTTGCCCATAAATGTACTATTTAGCCAATACCTACCTAGTAGTGCAGTGGTCCTACTGCAAACAATTTTGAACTGTGGTTAGTTTAAAGCGTCATGCAAGTTTACTTTCTTAGGGCGTTTACGATGTCGAGAGTTTGTCTTCCATCGCATCTAATGGAGGAAAAGATGAAGACGAGGATGTTACATGCACGTCCAAGAGAAACCTTTTCATTCTGCGTTTGAAATTCCCAGGGTTGTACTTTTCTGGCAAAGCAGAAGCAGGCAGATCATTCCATACTTTGGTAACGCAAACCAAAAATAAACTGATAAATCGCTTCGTTCAGCTTTTTGGTACATTGACTTTATACGAGTGGAACTTCTGTGAGCGCCTAGAGGTGAAATGGTGAGGGTCTTACATGTTCAAACGTAGCATTCGCACACTTCAAAATGTATTCTGTAAAATACCGATAAGACTTTAGGACGGTGATCGAGACCGTGCAATCCCGTATTAGTGAGCTTATTGTGGCTGAGGAAATGAAATGAAAAGAAATGAATGCCATACGCGGTCCAAAGCTTTGGAAGGATACGGTTATTGCTTCCCCGTGTCACTCCAAAGCCATGTTCCAAAGGCGTGTGACGTTTGTTAGAACGTCTCCACTTAAGTGACTATCACGGTTACTATACTGGTTATCGCTTAGTAGTTCATTCTTTTCTAGGTACGTCAGGAGCCAAATGTTCAATACTCGGTTGCCACTGGTTTATAAATGGCCAGATCTGAATGGCTTTCCTTTTTAGGGACAGACTAAATATTTGCAAGCTTCCAGGAATAATGTACCTTAAGTTCTTAATTCATCTAGTACCGTATGGGCTGGAATCAGTTGGCGAGTATTGAGATACAGATTTCCCCAAACAGTGGCGGATGTTCCTAATTGTTTAATGGTGAAGATGTGTACACCGAGTATTTTTCTGGATCGAACGTCAGCAGAAGCTCCAAGCAACACGCAGTGAAGCCAGCTATATCGACAACGCGCGTAGGTTCACGAACAAGCTGCCAAGAATAGACCAAGAGACCAAAAGCTAATGCAACTAGAAACCCCCGGGAATTGCCATCGGGCCCTATACAAAACGGTCACCAACCGGGACGATGGAGCAACCCCAGGGTTTTTCATGGGCATCCTTTCACATGTAGCTGACACGTTAGTTTGGTCCCTAAAACCTACAGTCGGCCTACGGAGCTCGTTTCTTCGGATCCCTTTGCTCTCCAAAATATACTACCCCGTATATCAAAACCAGTAAACTCAAACGGTTCTCTAACATTACTATCTTCCTTTATGGCTACTCTTAACATCATGCCGGAAGCAACTTGGTCGCTTGATGGCATGGCTTTGTACTCTGCTGTGTTAATTTTATTGTGTAGCATTCCACTTCGGTGTAAGCAATAACCTTAACGTTAGTTTAATCTATCTGTATACCACATGCTATTTTTTTCGGAAGGTTTGTAAAAGAATAATGCACATATATTTGGGTGTATAAGATTAATAGGTTTTCAATATTTTCATTTTCGATAGTCATTTGACGACCGATTGGTGTAGTGGTAAGTAGCTTTGCCTCATACGCCGAAGGTCGCAGGTTCGAGTCCTGGCCGGGGCATGCATTTGTGTGATGAACACAGATGTTTGTTCTCGGGTCATAGTTGTTTGTATTTATATATGTATGTTTATTCTGGGATCCCCCCCAGTTCGCTGTATGGTCATCCATAACACAAGCTCTGCTTACTTTGGGGCCATACAGTTGGTGTGTTTGTCTGGGGATTTATTTATTATTTATTATTTTGACAAATTGTTATGTTCAAATTGATTCTATTTTGTTTTGGGTGT
Organism: Marasmarcha lunaedactyla; assembly: GCA_923062675.1. Classification (NCBI taxonomy): domain Eukaryota; kingdom Metazoa; phylum Arthropoda; class Insecta; order Lepidoptera; family Pterophoridae; genus Marasmarcha; species Marasmarcha lunaedactyla. The sequence goes on from OV281344.1 coordinate 9,728,279, forward strand.
GCAAGCTAGGAGTATTCTGCATATATACTGTTCGTTTCACTTCGCCAGTCGCCATCGTCTAATATCTGGTATTTAACCGTTAGAAACTTCGTAGCCAAAAATTTTACTTCAATAATGTCTTTGAAAGTTTTATCTTGCTTATTTTAAGACGTCGTAAATTATTGTGGTAACTGTTTTTACAATGTTTCCATTGTGCCACGACTAAGTGTTCCTTGAGATTAAGAAAATGATAGTAATTACTTTTTTATGTTGAAACTAAACAATTGATTAAAATAATGAAAAGCTCGAAGCTTCGATGAGCGTCAGAAAAATTTCGGTACCAGTTACAATTAATAAACTAGCTTTCGTTCAGTTGGTTATCTAGTTAAGTATAAATTCAACTTGGAAAAAGAACGAATTTATTTAATCATTAAAAAAGAGTTACGGAATTATCAAAATGCCATATATTTCTTTTGAGCATTTTTTCGTTTAGCCCAGTTTAAAATTTGATTACGCCATCCTAGTTTATAATTATTTAAAAAATATAAGGAAGTAAGTATAATAATTTCCAGAATTTCTACGAAATTCAAATTGTATAGAATCCAATTTTCAGATACGCACGAGGTTACAGTTGTGAAATGAACACTAGATTCAATTTTTGGTATCAAGTTACTTAAGGGAGTAACTTTATGGTTAAAGTTATTCCGTCAATCGATTATCGAATTAATAGTCATAAAATTTTGGGTCTGGTTATCACAAGTTAAGTTTGCGCAGGTATATGTTTACAAGTGATCAAAGTTATATTCAAACTTCACGTTTTCATGATTCCAAAATATTATGTCTAGAAACATAAGAACTGAACGGAGAGAACTTTCTGAACAAACCTAAATGAAGCCACTTGAGGGAAGGCCGAAATTACCAGATAAGATTTCCATTCAGCATAATAGCGGTATTCACAGTGATGCCTCGAACAGTTGATGCGAAGTGGGTCGTTAGGTCGAGCTTGTCTTCTGCGGAATTTGAAACTTTCAGACATTTGGAATGCCTTAGTAACTATTCTACGAAGGAAAATTATTTGATTTAATTCATGACCGATTTGTTACAGTTGTTTTTATCAATATTTACAAATAATTTATTCAGGAAAATAATACTTTTCCTTAGTTTAATCGACAGATGTAAAAAAAGCTACTGTTATATATATTGTATGTAAATATTCTTGCAAATGTTCATGAAAAGCAAAGTTAATTTGAGCACACAATTACTTTATGTAATATATATAATATTGATATTTAATAAAAAAATGTTAAATCATAAAAAATAAGTTTCTAAAATATTTAGTTTATAGTAAGTTTATAAAAGAACCTGGAAAGTTGGTAAGTGACTATTTTGTTTTGATAAAAACATTTCACGTCTAACAGTCACAATTAGAGAATCAATATACAGGTTCATCGGAAATGATTCATCAGCCTTTAAGTAACAACGAAGAAGTTCGATGGAAGTTTTAATAAGGTTAGTGATCTACTAGTTTTTAAGTACGTATAACATAACAAAAAATTAAGATGACTTCTCATCAAAACAAAATAAAAGTGTTTTCTTTTGTACTTTTGTCGTAAACTATGAACGTAAAATATAAATATACACAATGACACAGTTTCAAACTTTTATTAGTAATAATGTACTAAAAAATAACATAAAATATTTTAACAAGTAGTAACAATTAATCACTATCGCTTTGAGATCAACGTTAAGTAATATTAGACCAACGAGAAAATATACCAAATAATCAACTTTTAATTATGTAAGTATATTATGGAATCACATAATTAATACATATAAAACAATAAGTAAAAATCAACAAAAACAGGTACCGTATTTATTTATTTACTGTTTAATATATACCTCAACAACAGGTAACTACGCAAATGGTACAAACAATTTAATTACACATACAAATCATTTACAGTTAAATTACTCCACAAAAAAGGGGTCACCTACCACAGGAAAAATTCAAAACAAATAACGGCTGTTCTACTCAAACGCCAAAGAGCGGCTCTCGGGTCTCGCGAATGTTTACAACAGAATAAGTAGTACAACCTAGCAATATCATTCGATTATATTGCTATATTATTTGCTAATTTCATTTATCCTATCCCAACCATTCATAATCGCCCAACGCTAGTTTTTACACGTCCGCGTGGCTAGCCAATTTTACGAAACCATTTAATCTACGTAGTCAGATATTGTAAAAGGTTCTCCATAGCAAAGTGTTGAATTAAAGCTACAATTGGCCTTAACTTGACCGTAAATATCATTTCATCGTTCTCAACTTATTAATAAAAAAGGTGTAGAAATTAATTATTCCTGATCTCGGATGAGTTACCTTAGCTAGAACAAGTAAAACTCACGGTAATTACTAAGACAAAGTATTTTAAATTGCCGCCAGTGGTTTTCGATCATGTGGATGTTACCCGGCTATTGAAAGACCTACTCAAAATGCGTTGCGAGATTGACAATATCAAGGAAGAATGTGTGAGGAAGGAAGAGTTTATTGACATGAAAATTGACCTTGAAAACCTGAAGAAAGCATCTTTGGTAAACAATTTCCCACGAAATGTTAATACTAAGCGGAGTGCCTGCTTAATGAACAGTTTTGACGACAATAGCGGTCCCATTGGTCTACTACCAACGAGTTTGACTGAAAATATTGTGCAGATTAGTGACTCCCAAATAGAAACATTAAATCGAAACAATGATTGTAATAAAAACAAAAACAACGTTTCGGAAGAATTGAAAACAAAATCGAGGGTAGTCTGTAATTCTCCAGCGGTTATTGGCACAGTTATGCCAAACTCGAATCAGCTGACGAGCTCGGACAATGCGCATTCTGGCGACGGGTCAATGACTCACGCCTCGGCTCGAATGGACATACACGTTTTGAGCAGTCGTACGCGACTATGGCTAAGAATGGACAATTCATAAATAATACTAAGGACGAAAATTGGGTTCTGGTGCAAAAGAGAAGATTAAAAAATAGATTTGTATGTAGCAAAGGTAAAGCAGTCGTAGATCCAGTCTCTAAATTCAAAGCTGCGGAAAATAAAGTACCTATATATATATATTTACAATGTAGCGCAACAAACGACCGAGTGCGACATTCAAACTTATATCCAGAACAAATCAGATTTGTTGGTTAGTTTAGAAAAGATGAAGATGAAATCGAATAAAAACTATAGCAGTTTCAAAATATTTGTACCTAAGAATAAATTAGATTTATTTTTGAGTGATGATTTCTGGCCGGAGGGAATATCATACCGGCGTTTTGTTCATTTTGGCATGAAAAGTCAAAGTGATAAGCGCGAGAATCTGCTTAACGAAAAGTTATGGAAAAGTCAACAATAATGACCTTCAACTGTAAAAATGTTATTCGGTCTGCGGAGTGTGTTCGTAAGCTATGTCGTAGCGCTGACTTTGTGGTGCTGCAGGAGACGTGGCTTTATCCACACAATCTGTCTTTCCTTGGGAGCATAGATGACAACTTTGGGTTCACCGGGAAGTCGGCGATTGACACCTCTGCAGGAATACTTCAGGGCCGGCCCTACGGAGGCTTGGCGATATTGTGGCGCAAGGACGTCTTTCCTTGTGTGTCTGTAGTTGAGTGCAACAGTGTACGTCTGATAGCAATAAAAATAGTGTTTTGTGATCGTTCTGTGCTTATAATATCGGTATACATGCCTACTGACTCGGAGGATAACTTAACCGAATTTACAGAGTGCCTCGGTGAAATCAGTGCCATTATTGAAAACAATAATACTGATAGCGTGTTTGTGTTGGGTGATTTCAATGCTCACCCAGGTGAGCGTTTTGCTTTGGAGCTTTTAGATTTCTGTGCTGAGCAACTATGGACCTGTGTCGACATGGAGGTATTGCCACCAGATACCTACGCATATGTAAGTGACTCTCATGACTGTTGTTTGCGTTGGCTCGATCACTGCGTTGTGACAGGTTCTGCTCGCAGTACTGTTAATAATGTATCTGTTCTGTATGATGTGTTTTGGTCTGACCATAGGCCCTTAGTAATTGAGTGTAAATTTGACCTTATAAAACCTGTAATTGTTTCTTCAGATTTACCATGTAATAAAATTAAGTGGGGAGAAAGGGATAGCGGACAAATTAAACAATATTATAATTTTTGTGACTCTAAATTAAAAACTATTGACATTCCTTCTGCATGTTGTAATTGTATTAATAGACATTGTAATGACATTAGCCATAGGATACTTATAAATAAGTTATATAGTGAAATTGTATCAATATTTATTTTTTTTATTTATTTATTATTATTATTATTTATAAGCTAGTACATAAGTTCAAGTATTTGGGTCATTGGCTCACTGATAATCTGGACGACAACATGGATGTAGAGCGAGAGCGTAGGGCGCTGTGTGTGCGCAGCAACATGGTAGCGCGTAGGTTCGCACGCTGTAGCACACCAGTGAAGACTGCCCTTTTTAAAGCATTTTGTCAGACGTTTTATACCTGCAGTCTTTGGGTAAATTACAGTAAGCGTGTATATAGTTCACTAAGAGTGCAATACAACAACAACGCGCTCAGGATGTTGATTGGGTTGCCGAGAAATTGCAGCGCGTCGACAATGTTTGCCGTGACGAACACTGACAGCTTCTACCTTATCATCCGCAAGCTCAGCGCCTCGCTACTGCGCCACGTGCGAGCCACCACGAACAGCATCCTAAGCGTGTGGGCATATAGGTGGGACTCCCAGATGCTGAAACACTGGGTTTCCCTACATTTAAAAGGAGTCCTGGCTGCTCATTAAATTAAATAAATTAATTGAAAAATATTTATTTTCACTTTCATAAGAAATTTTCACTCTAATATTTGTATTTTTTAATTTAGTATTTCTGACATTTGTCTGATATTTGTTATAATTGGTATCAATTAACAATAGGTATAAGTCTTAATTGTCTACTAACAATTATGGATGAAAATCTGAATTAAATAAATGAATGAATGAATGAATTACACGTTTAATATAACGTATTTTAATAAAAATATTGAATCATTGGAATAATACTTTACTCACGCTTGGAACAAATACTTTTTACCTAAGTCTAAAAAGTCTTCTCGAATACAAATACAAACGGGATTACAGTAAAGTTTTTTGCGAAACTTAGTTGTTGAATACAACAGGTAACATACAAGTTGTTTTACCATTCTTTATAAAAGTTGTTTCGTCAAGATAAACACTTTTTATAAATCTAACAGATTATTAATTAAAAAAAAAACAACTAAAATTTACAAAATATTTTGTAATCTACCAACATTAAACAAATCGAGCGGTTTATTGAAATAACAATTTTAAAACACAAAATAATTAGAACAAAATATTAACAAAGCAATAGCAGTGAGTCTAAGACAAGATATTAAGCCGAGAGCCCCCCAAAGAATGACAATCCGTGTTCGGTTTGTTGCCGTGGAACCCTTGGCATCCCCTCCTGCGTGCATCGCGTGATGTTGTGACGTAGAAGCGTGAATAAGACAGGTTGAACGCTTCATCACTTTTCAACTTAACGTAGGTTGAGTCACTTCTTCTAATACACTACTATGACAATAATTATGTCGATTAAGTGTATTATTTAATAACGGACTTTGTGTTTATATATGTAGATTGTTCTTTTATATGTGGGTTCAGTAACTTTATTACTTATAGTGGTTTTCTACAAGTCCTCATTTCATCTCACAGCAGATTTATTAACAGAATACATGTGCAATCGTCACTTTTAAAAACTAAAGATATTATATTATAACTTCTCTTGAAATAAAAAACTCACATACTTACATTGAATGACTTGATTGAACAGTAGATGAAAATGTCTTGAGAAAACATACACGCCTACGACACATTTGAATGGTAAGTCTTTAGGGAATATACCCACGTTTTCTTATCCCAGACCGCGGCCCACGGCCTGACAGTCGTTGTTTGTTATCACTTAAGACAGTTTGATATTACGATAAAGATCATTGTGATTGGTCGGTTGGATAGCGTGTCGTCGCTACAAGTCGTTAGTCTGCTAACCCACAGTTGGCGAGCGTGGAAACCATCGCTTTATTTGGTCTGTTACCTCCGGAATAAAATTATATGTATTTTAAACGTTGTACTATAATTTTTCACAAGGTGTCTGTAATAAACAAAGGTTTTAAAATCAATGTAGTAGTGTAATTTTTCCGTGTCACGCATTAATGTTTGAATATTTAGAACAGTCTAGATAAAACTTGAAAGCATTCAAATTAAAAAAGCGCCTCGTAATTCAGTCGCGTCAACCCAAGGGATTAGTGAAATGAATTTGTTTTTTGAGCACTTTTGTTATGCAGAGATCATTTTGAACTTTTGTCAATGATTTTTAGCACTGTTAACTGGTAACTAAATAGGAAATGAAATGAAATATTTATTTTCTCAACATTGACAATTACTTGTTCTTATTGACGTCAAATAAAACATGATTCTACCACCAGTTCGAAAAAACCTTCGTGAAGAAGAACTGGCAAGAAACTTCACGGGTATATATTTTTTTCAAAATAAATTTACAGAGTCTCTTTATGTCTATACAAAATTATTCTTTTCTGCATCTGTTAGCTCGGCAAGTCTCCCTCCCTCCAAGTATCCAAACGACGAACACCCTCAAACAGCACCCGTTCACGAGTTAACGCGGGATCCAGCCATCGCCCTCCTCAACCATATGAGAGGGAAGTGAGCGACCCGTCACCCGACGCTACCATAAGAAGACGTACTTTAGTGACAATGACGCTTTAGATATTCATCGGGACGATGAACTCATCGAACATACAGACACATTACACATGTTTTGTTACAAAAATTTTTGTTACAGTCCTGTTAATGAGGGGATTATACCCCAGGGGTTTTATCATCCAAATAATCGGATAGTTTTTAATATGTTTTTGCACACAACTTCTGCTTTATAGTTTCTTTGAATTTGTCAATAGGAAGACCTTGGATATCCTCAGGAACCTTATTATAAAAGTGTATACATTAACCCATGAATGAGTTAGTGACTTTATAAAGCCTACTTTTATGAGCTGCTAGCATATTTCTTCCTCTTGTGTTAACATTGTGCAGATCTATTTTTCTTTTGATCAAGGTTATGTTCTTTTTTACATACATTAAATTTTCTAAAATACATTGTGAATGGAAGGTAAGAATATTTATTTCCTTAAATTTACTTCTAAGTGACACCCTTGGACCAAGCTGATAGATTGGGCGAACAGCCCTTTTCTGCAGGATAAATATAGTATTGACGTCGATAGCACTCCCCCACAACATAATACCATATGTCATGAGGCTGTGGACGTAACCAAAATAGACTAATCGAGCAGTCGTTTCATTTGAAATTTGTCTCATTTTTTTTACAGCATATGCGGCAGAGCCAAACCTTTTCGCTAAACCATCAACATGCGGTCCCACTGAAGTGTGGCGTCTAAGGTTATGCCCAGAAATACAGTTGAGTTTACAGGAGTCAGTTCCTGGCTCTTAACTACAATGTTTGAGTTTACCTGTTTGACATTTGGCAATGTAAACTTAATACATTTCGTTTTTTTTTCATTGAGGAGCAAATTATAAGCTGAGAACCACTGCTCTGTGTTGGAGATGCATTTGTTTACTGCTTGATAGTCAGTTTCTTGTTTTTTGATTTTAAATAAGAAGGAAGTATCGTCAGCAAACAATATGACCTCGCATTTATTCTTAACGACCGATGTCAGATCATTGATATATACTAAAAATAGGAAAGGACCAAGAACTTAGCCCTGAGGCACACCCATTGTCACCTCCGATCCTGATGATTTTTATTAGAAATATATGATTTAATCAAGGCAAGCGCTCGGTTTTTTATGCCGTAATGGTGCAGTTTCATCTGTAGAGTGGTATGATCCACACAGTCGAACGCCTTGGACCAGTCACAAAAGACACCAATAGCATCACACGACTTCTCCCAGGCGCTGAAAACGTGTTTTATGAGCTCAACACCGGCATCGGGTGAAACCAAATTGTTTAAAGTTCATTAAACTATTACTCTGCTGAATGAACTAGCAATTACATGATTCTTATATGAAGACATAATTTGGCACTGTCTGAGCCAGTGTTCTGTGATACATAGTATATGAATATTTTCACAGTTCATGAATAGCTCAATCTGTGATTCCTTACCATCGATGCCCTGCATATTTTGATGGACTATGTTCATAAAATTATTTTATACATTTTTATTGCTTAAATTACTACTTAGAATACTGGTGCTAGATGTGTTATCTGTTGTCACTAACTTATGTTTAAATTATTCTTAATACTATGTTTTGGAATATTACATTCCAACGGGTCAAAAGTATAAAGTGACTGCTCAATAGAAGCAGCGGTTGTAGTCAACGAATTGACTGTTATGTATAAAATATATGATAGCGAGTATGCTATCTGTCGTAGGTCATAATTGTACAAATTGTACCTATCATTGGTCATATAAGGCTTATTAATAAATTTATTTGAATCAATAAACTGAAACTTTTCGCTATGACAACATGTCATATTTTGTACATCTATATTTAGTCGATGCTTCATATTATTTTCTGACGGGTTCTGGGTAAATGGAAATGCAAACAAAATAATTTTACTAATATTCTGCTTGCAATTCAATCTAGCAAAACAAGCTGTCATTGTTTTCCTACTTAGTTGCTTATATCTGCCTACTAATATAATCAATATTGTATTAGGGTTAAATGTACGGGATGTAATTTTATCAACTATGTCATCAAGCCTAGCAATAGCCACTTCAGTGCTATGGCGTTGCGCTTTACTTTTCGCAGCTTTACAGCTTACTTACTCGTAAGTATGTTTGTACGAATTACTATCAATTCGAAAAAGGCCAATATTTAATCAAAAAACCTTTTATCAGTAACTTGAACTACCTTATGATAACCCTTTTTTTTCGGGGGGGCAAATACATTACGCATACCACCCGGGCGCAGGGGGCACCCTAGTAGTTATGTGGGACTCCCGTATAGGCTAATGAGACCCACGGTATTCCCACTAAAAACCCCCCATCTTCCGTCCCGCCGTCTTGTGACGGGGTTAGGGGAACGCTTTCGCACACAACCGCGACCCCGCCGGCGACAGCTGCCCACAAGTGGCTCCATCGCGAAAGCCCGAAGGCCCTCCTCTCGGCCTCCATCAGTAATGTAGCAGACTCCCCCCGAGTCTGCTACTAGGAGGCCATGGATACCAGATAACTGGTACCCGGTGGCAGATCAGGTCTGTGGTTCTGCCACCGACCACACCTCGGCCGCAGAGGATAGGGCAAGCGGCGCACCGCAATACCGACATGCCTCTTCCTCTGCGGCTCCACCAGTGCTGTTTCGACGGAACGGCCCCGCCAGCTTGCAGGGGGTAGGGAGAGTGGCGCACCGTAATACCAACAAGCCTCTCTCCCTGCGATCCCACCACGGCCGCAGAAGATAGGGAGAACGGCGCACCGTAATACCGGCACTCCTCTTCTTCTGCGGTCCCACCTCCAAGCGCGTCCTCAGCGGACTTGTTCAGCCCGCTGGGAGTGCCCTCCTCGGGCCAGCCGGCAGCCCAAACAGGCCGGCCCTGGTTGCCTCTTAGTTCACCGTGGGTGACCAGTCCACGGTTACTAAGACCTTATGATAAGCCTAGTGCAAGAAAACTTAAGGTTATTATAAAGGCAACGAACCATTCCCCAAACCCTTCTTCTAATTCAAAATAACTTATCAAAACAAATTAAAAATGCTAACGTCATAAATTTAAACTATTAAATAATATTATTCGTCCTAGGTACAAAATAAAACTTGATTAATTGAAATTTTACTGGTTGCTAAACTCATCTTCTGGAAACATATTTTAATCCATCGAGACATCATTTTGAAATAAATGGTTGCTACAAATTCATCCGTGTGAGTTATTTTTCTGTAGGTAGTTATAGTTATTTTACCTTATTACTTATAGTAATTTCTTACTGACACCCCGTAATATATACAAGCGTAGCCCTTTTTATAATCTTAAACTTTAATAAAGTTATGTTTAAGTTTAAGTTTTCCTGTATCCTGGCACTAACCTTGTTAGAATAACCGTGTCTTAAGATGCACCTGCAAGCATATTTTGTTTCAAACATTAATTCAAGATTAATTCTTTAATTTTATTAAAAGAGCCATACCAGGCGCAAATTACACGTGCGTTAAATTTGCAGTTACCTTAATTCCTCTTTGCACGTTGAACAGTTATGGTGAACTTTTAGCTTTATTTTCCGGACGGGATAATTTATTCTAATACTTATATTTACACAACATATTAAAATTAATACATTTTTGAGTTTGTTTAAGTGTAGAATAGGGAAATATTTATAACCTCGCCACATACTCAACAAAATATTGTACAATTTGAAAAAGATGTCGTATCAAATGGTCATAAGCTAGCATAGTGTACCTATTGTATTGGTACCAGATATCGGCCCCAAGTTTTCTAAATAACAACATTCTCACAAACATTTCGATGAAAATGTTAATTGAAGAAAGTACTTAAAAATATTTTTGTGCTACAGTTTAAAATATATTTAATTATAAAATTTGGATTTAAAGGCTCCATAAAAAAAAATATCCTCGCTATTCGGATGAGGGATTAGCGCAATGCATTCACTTTGTTGCTTGAACAAAATTTTATGATAATGTAGGCCTTTAAAGTCCAGATTAACTTTCCTACGGGACATACGATGCCAGGAAATCGTGTGTATCATGTTGCACTTACAAGACCCTTCTTTTTGTTTTGCAGGTTACACAAATAAAAGATTTAATTTAAACACAACTTGGGCAGTTAAATCGCCTCTTCTAGGTTCAATTTCATCAATAAAATTACGAATTCTTAGACTAAAAACTTGTTTATAGCACACCTTTATACCTTAAATATTGCGAATCGATTGTTTTTGAGAGAAGCATACTAAATATGTTTTTTTCTAATATATTTATTTTGTGTTTCACATTATACTACGCCATAGTTGCTAAAAAAACACCTAAGTTAAAAAAAGAATCGAAGAATGAAAAAAAGAATGAAAAGAGTATCTATATATTTTTTCTATGTACAGATTGTTATGTAAATAAATACATTGAAAGCCTTTAAGATCAAAATATTACCTATCTATTTACGAAGTCAATTAGACTTTGTAATATTCACCTGCTTTTTAATATACAAATCATCACGGCCAACTCCGAGGCAGTTTTGTAATTTAATAAAGTGTGGTCTGCTGCTACATCATTACATTCGCTGCACTTCAGATAATTCCATATACTTGGTACCTGTTTCTACCAATATTTATCAATTAAATACTTCAATTTAGGTAAATGACTGTTTTTATATTACTTGTATATTATCTTATATGAACATGTCCATCAGTATTCTCATGTCCATCAGTATTCTGATGTCCATATGTATATGGGTAATTGCAGTTTTTTAAAGATTTAAAATTTTTAGTAGATAATGAACTAACTATTGTTTACTTTGAACACCATATTTGAAGAAATTTTACAGTAATTGGATCTTTTAATTGCTATAATTGAGTACACATAATTAAGGCTCGACATGCAAATTGATTGCGCTATAAACTTATCAGGGTGTCTAGCCAAGTTGCAATCTTTCATCGCTAACGCTATCGAACACGCTTACACTACCGGTATAACGAGTATATTCCTGACTATCATATATCACGTATAAATTCGCCGCTAGAGGTATAGCGTGAGGTCTCCGAAGTGTTACATTTTACTGATTGCGGTTGGGTTTATTTCTATTTAGAACATGTGATGTTATGGCAAATAAGAGTAACGGGTTAATAAATGTCACTGCTTTGAGAAATGTTTATCTTTTTTAAACTTATATCCTTTTTTTCCCAACAAAACAGGACTGCGATATTTTTACGGTACGTTTTTAAGGTATAAAATATGATTTAAATGTAAACTCTATTTTCACGCCCGTAACAACAAACTTTCACTGCTATAATTCAGGACAGTGGCGCCAACTGGTAAGCACAAAAACAGTAGTCCGCATTGATTTATGCCGTAGGGGCTCTAAGTTGTAGTTCTAACTTTTGTTGGATTCGCTTCTGATTTTTCACTCGTTTAGTAAAAAATAAACAAAAGGTGTAAAAAAGGCTTTGTTATTCTAAGTGGAGTGCAACGCATCATAATTATAAACCTTTGTGATTGTGTTTCTAGAAAGAGTGAAAAAAATCCATACATATACATACATATAAATATAATATAATAATACAAATATATACATATAAATCAACGGTTTCAATAAAATAGGATTACAATAAAATTACAAAAAAAATACAAAAAGATAATTTTTTTTAATATTGAAAAAAGATAAGACCTTTGTCTTCTATCTCACCTGATGGAAAGTGACGATGAAGACGAAGGTATTACACGTCTATCCAGGAGATACCTATTCACTCGACGCTTGAAAGATCTAAGACTATAGTTTTCTGGAAAAACAGACGCAGGCATTTCATTCCACTTTCATAGGTATTGCATATTTTTTATTACGACAATGACGATTACAAAAAATATCTAGATAGGAATTCACCTTTTAAATAAAATATGGTCCTTAAAGGGCTAAAAAATTATAAACAAAAACTTTAACTATCCTCTGACAAGTCTTTACGAATTCAAACCTCTTTTTAAACTCAATTAATGCCGGGAATAGACATCACTGAAATTCGTAGTGTCGTTGTGAGTTTTGAAAAGAAGCGGTTAGAAGGCATTTCATGTAAAAAAGTGCCTCGTACGAGTTAGCTGCCAATTATTACATCTTTCTTACATATTTTATTAATTTTACTCTAACAAATATAAATCCCGATATTGTATTATTTGTGTACCCAGAGATATATATTGTGCATATATTATTATTTAGTTCAATTAGGTAATAAATGTCCTACTTTTCATACTACTAATAATTATAATTCTTGTTTGCGGCGAGTCGACAAACCACATTGAAATAACAATGAAACTATATTTTTGTTTATAAGTATTAAATTAATAAAAAAAAATCAATTTTAATAACCAATCAACCTAATTATAGTTTTATAATGAACCTAAGTAGTAATCTTTACCAGTCGGTTATCTTTCATCCTTTCAACTTACTAGGTTAAGTAGAATCTATAGTATCTAAGTATAATTCTGATTGAAAGTAGAACTCATTAATTATTAAGATTATTATATACCAAACCCGCTCATCATGTTAATACCAAAGTTTACGTGTCTTAGGTAAACTCGAACTACTTGCTTATTAACAAAGAAACACAACCTTTGTTGCGTTAAACATAATATAATTCAATCGCTTAAGCTAGGCAGCTCAAACTCCGGAGTATATTGTAAGATAACGTACAAATATTTGAATTTAGTATTTATTCAACACTTCAACACTATAGTTCACTAACATATACAAAACAGTGGCATGTGCTAATTTACATGACACTCGTCTTTCGTTTGTCTCTTAAATTGGATTTCCTTAACTTCCTATTGATCCTTTATGGCTAATCTAATGGTGTAGGATTAGCAAGTAGCTTTTTACGGCACTATTTATTATTCCACTTCCCCACCACACAGTAGCATCACCCTGGAGGGTGGAGTTCAAGCAATTTATAGTCTACTACACTTGCCTACTGTGGATTGTTTAAGCCTTTTTGACGGCATGCGATGCGCTGGCGACGCGTATTTCAGTCTTTTCATTCCTTTTTGTGCTGTGGAACTTTTTACCTATCGATTTTGTTGAAAAATATCATTTCTATGCACATGAGGCCGTGGATAAAGCTGATTTTCAAAATTCAATTATCAAATACAAACGTGGTTCCGAATTAAACGATACTTTATTCATTGTCACGCGTGTTAGTCGCGTACATTAGTTTGTTACTTTCACTGTGAGATAATGAATCCCATCCAGTTACATTTCCGGGGAGAATATAAGCTAGATATAAACAGAAATGGTTTGTTCATTCTCAAATAAATTTGAAATGGCATTCTGTAAAACTTTTAGTGGGCTGCGAACTTGTTTTGAAATTTAAAATGCAAAGCATTCTTACTTGATAATTTTATAATAAAGTAATTATTAGACTAAGTTTGACTGCCGATTTATATGAATTAGAATAACTGCAGTTAAATGTTTTTAGTTTCAATTTACGTTTCTTTCTCCCAATTGGAATTTCACAACACGAAATAAAACTGTAACATGTGGGCGATACCACCAACGTCATAAGTGAAAACTGATGTAAATACAAACATTGCAGTTAAGAGCCAGGAACTGTTACCCATAAAATCAACCTCTATTTTTAGGCACATCCTTACACTCCAAACTCCAGTAGACGTTGATAGGTTAGGTTAGATTAGTGTTACAACCTTTTTTATTTATACTTATGACGTCATATGTCATTAAAAAATAATGAAGAATAATCTAGTAGAAAATGAAATTAAAAGGTGGTGCAAACACGGTTTAAATAATTTATTTTTGGATAAAAATAGTTAATTATTGGAGTCATTGGGATTATTATAGTTATTTCACAATCCAGTTGTGGTAAGTAGTTTAAGTAGGTAGATTTAGCTGTAGTTTGTATTTGTACATTTCTTATTTATTTTCGGATGTATAATGGATGGTGACGTCATTCCCCCAAAACCTCCGGATCCCGGCGTTCCGCGCGGTTCGTCACCTCTGGACATTAGGGACGTCTCACAGGATTTGTTCAGCCATTCTTCCCTCTCTCAGTCCAGGAAGCGGCCGAATGCCCTTTCGAGTGATCTTTCAGATGTTACTCCATTCCCCAAGAAAGCAGTTTTAGATACTCCCAGTTTATCTCAATCTGTGTACTTCCACCCCAGTCTTACTGAAAGTAAGATTTATTCTGTCAACGATTCAGGGCCGTTTATTGTACATGTCTCCAAGGCTGAGGCTAACCCTTCTGCCGGAACTACTCTGAACCCCCTAACATTCGGTAAATTTTTATTTAACAACAAAATTAATGGCATTATATTCGACGGAGTAAAGAGTGTTGGTAGAACCGGGTCTCGGTTGAGTTCACCTCCGCCGGGGAAGCTAATGATGTTATTAAGAATCAAAGTGTTGTGTCGAACAATTTCATCGCCATTATTCCAAGGTACAATGTCACCCGTATGGGTCTTGTGCGTGGCGTGCCCTCCTCGTGGTCTATGGAAGAATTTGCGTTGGCAATTTCTCCCTCCCACGGTTGCGGTGTAGTGCTTAAAGCTAGGTGACTCAATCGTAAAGCTGTAAGCTCATCCTGTACAGTTTGGTTACCTACAGGTTCAGTTGTAATCTCATTTTCTGGCCAAAAACTTCCAAAGAACTTACTTGTTTTTAATTCTTCAATTCAAGTAGAACCGTACATCTTACCTACTATCCAGTGCCTAAACTGCTGCAGGTTTGGGCACATAAAAGCACAGTGTCGTTCTAAGCCACGCTGTTTCCGGTGCTGTCAGCCTCACTCCAGTGATAGCTGTGTAGTGCCTCTCGATCAAGTTTCATGTTTACTTTGTTCAGGTTCTCATTTGGCCACAGATAAATGCTGTCCGGAACATTCTAGGAAAAAAACTATAAAAATGGCCATGTCTCAAGACAATATTTCATTTAACAGAGGCCTCCTCCCGATTCCCTGCCGTGCGTAAATCGTACGCGGATGTCACAAAATCTTCTGTACCATTCAATTTACCCCCGTCAACTTCTGCTTCGCCTAATCCATCAGCGATTTCATACAGAAAAACTGTTTTCACTTCAGCTAAACCCAAAGCTCCTAGTGCCCCGGGCTTCGATAAAGCCGCAAACGAGGCTCTCATTAGGGACTATAATATGCCCTCCTCTAAATCTGGTTGTGGTTTCTCTTACCCTCTACCTTCTCAGCCTAATGACAACATCTTGGATCTTTTGATCACCCTCCTTATAAATATGCTTTCTAAATATGAAGATCTTAACTTACCGTCCTACGTAGCAGATAAACTCTCCCCTCTCTCTAACCTTTTTTTAAAAAATGATCAAACTTCTACAGTGGAATTGTAGGAGTATCCGTCACAAAACTCACGAGCTTTCTTAACTAGCTCACCATCATGACATTTCGGCTATTGCTATCTCTGAGACTTGGCTAGTCCCGGATAGCCGTTTCCGTCTTTCAGGCTATGCCTGTCTTAGGGATGATAGGTCGGATGGTCATGGCGGTGCGGCGATCTTCGTAAGAAGTGCTCTGCCTTATTCTCGTATTGATATATTTTCTCACTCTTTCGAATTAAATGTTGTTGCTGTAAAAAATTTAAACTTTGTTCTACTATCTGTATATATTTCCGACCCTTCGGTAGCTCTTATTAATGAGTTTCAATCTCTACTATCGTCACTTCCTCACACCCCGGTCATTATTCTCGGTGACTTCAATTGCCATCATCATCTCTGGGGTTTCCACTGCCCCCAATCAAACGATGCTCCTGGTCTTTAGTTGGCAGATTTGATTGAGGATCAAAATTTTTGTGTGCTCAATGACGGCCGGCCCAGTAGGTCTGTTGGTCCGCACCAAAATCCGAGCGCAGTGGATCTTTCCATGTGCTCATCTTCCCTGGGTGCGTCCCTATCCTGGAACAGGCTTAACTCTCAGCATGGGAGTGATCACTTTCCTGTTGTAATATCCTTACCATCCTCTACTTTTGTTCCTACCTCCCTTCCTCCTCTTCTGAAATATAATATCTCCAAGGCAGATTGGCCCAAGTATGCGGTGGATACCAACATGTTATGTTCTTCCATACCTTCTGCTAATCAAGATAACATCATGGAGTGTTATGTCAACCTTATGTCTTGTGTTCTCACAGCAGCTAATAACCATATTCCGCAGAAGCGTTCGGACCTTGGTGGGATTCTGAATGTACAGATATGATCCGAGTAAGACGTTCGGCTGAAAAATCCTACATCGCGAGCATGTCCCTTCATAACTTTTTAGAATATAAGAGGGTGGCAGCACTAGCGAGAAAGTTATTTAAAATGAAAAGGTAGCTTGGCGTAGTTTTTGCGAGAGTTTATCTCCTCGCTCACCTTCGTCCAAGGTGTGGGGGGCTCTGAAACATATCCGTGGTTCTGTGTCTTATTCTCCATCTCCAAACTCTAATATGCCGTCTCTTTGGCTTGATCAGTTTTTTGATAAAATTGCCCCGCCTTTTGTGCCTTACTCCGATCTTCTTCCTGTCCCCTTTTCATCGTTAGTGTCTTCAAACTGCACCTTTGACAGTTCCTTTTCTATGCAAGAACTGAATCTTGTCCTTAGTGGTCTTCATGATTCGTTCCCCGGCCTGGATGGTATCCCGTACTCCCTTATAGCTAGAGCAGGGACAGTCTTTAAAGAGTCGCTCCTTAGTTCTATTAATATAATTTTTCTTACCAGTCAGATCCCAGATCCTTGGAAAGTATACTTAGTTATCCCATTATTAAAAAGCGGTAAAGATCCTTTAGATGCATACTCGTACCGCCCCGTTGCCCTGGCCTCTTGCCTGTTGAAAATTACAGAACACCTTGTCAAAAATAGGCTGGAATGGTACGTAGAATACCATAATATTCTTAGCAACACGCAATTCGGCTTTCGTAAGGGTTTAAGCACGATGGACAGCTTGAGCATTTTCACGACCGATTTAAGGTTAGCCCTTTCTAGCAATGAATCGGTCGTGGGGGTGTTCTTGGATGTTTCTTCTGCTTACGACAATGTCCAGCTTCCAGATTCCTACAAGGCTTACAACTTTTATTTTCAATCTATTAGTAGAACGCTCTGTTCAAATCAGACACTCTCACGCCAACTTTCAGCCCCGAAAAGTTTAAGTCTTAAGTCCCCTGTTATATAACATCTATACGTATGATTTGGATAGATCTGTGTCTTCCGTCTGCGACGTCTTACAATATGCGGACGACATTACTTTATATTTGCACGTTATGAAAATAGCGGAGGCCCCCTCTCGTTTGAATAATGCCCTAAATTATTTAGGCATCTGGCTAGGTAATCACGGTTTGTCACTATCTACATCTAAAAGTAAGGCTGTAATTCTTACTAGGAGAAGGGTTTATCCTCCCATTTCAATTGTTTTCCAAAGTCAACCAATTCCGTTTTCCAATGAGGTAAGGTTTCTTGGTATAGTTTTTGATTCACAACTTTCCGGGACACCACACCTTAACTATGTTTCCAAAAAATGCGAGGCCAACATCAACGCCATTCGGGCTCTGTCTGGCGTATGGTGGGGTTCTCACCCCTATACCCAGAAGCTTATATACAACGGCATTGATACGGAGTAGAATAGACTACGGCTCTTTCTTATTGGAACCCTGCCATAAACCAGGTTTAGACGCTATTACTAAAATTCAAAGTAAATCACTTCGCATAGTTTTAGGTGCAATAAAGTTTTCCCCAATTAATGCCATGCAGGTCGAATGTGCAGATTCTCCCCTGCATCTTCGACGTCAATACCTCTCGGATCGCTTTCAAGCTAAGTCGTTACAACTTTCATCTCATCCCCTTCATCTTAAACTCATTTTATTAAAACGGTCCATAGAAGACTCTAGGTATTAGTTAAATAAAATTCCGCCCTGTTTCATAAAAAGTTGTGCTAATCTGGACATCTCCCGTACTCCAGTTTTTAAAAGCGCCCGTCCTTTTCTTTTTACTTTCCCTTATAATTCGCTGATTTTTACCCCGACTATAGACACAAGTTTTGGCATTGCCAAGAACGATCCAAACGCCAATTCCGCATTCTTGTTTGCTGTAGACAGAAAATATAGGGACTGGCTTCAGGTCTATACGGACGCCTCTAAACTCTCCTCTATGGGAGATGTAGGGTCAGCCGTGTGGATTCCACGATTCTCGGTACTGTTGTCCTTCAAGTCTCCTCCTCAATCTACGGTCTTCACAGGTGAGGCTATTGCGCTTTTAGAAGCAGTTAAGTATAAAGCTGAAAACAACTTAAATAATTCCATTGTATTTACAGACTGTCTAAGCTGTCTTCAAGCTTTGGAAGGCAACCCGTTTAAATTAGGCTCAAAATTCCCTAAAATAAACAAAATTAGACATGTCCTATTCTGTTGCAGTTCCCGGGCTATAAATATTGTGTTAGCCTGGATTCCTAGTCACTCTGGTATCACAGGTAACGTTACAGCTGATGGCTTTGCGAAAGATTCCATCCAAACCGGTTCCGCAGATTACTACATGTGCTTCGCTCAGGATTTGTGTCTCCTAGCTAAATCCCACCTACAGGCCGTGTGGACTTCCGAATGGGAGGCGTCACGGAAAGTTAAAGGTAAGCACTACGGTGACATCCAACCTTTCATTCCCGATAGACCTTGGTTTTTTTAATTTAGAAAGGTAGATAAAAGGACAACATCAGTTATCTCTAGACTTCGCTTAGGCCACTGCTGTTCACCAATTTTTCTTAACAGGCTTGGAATTCGCTCTTCCCCGTTCTGTGACTGTGGTCAGGATTTAGGAACAGTGGACCATATATTTTTTAATTGCCCGTTTGTTCCGGTATCACTATTTGATTTCCTTCCCCCTTAGATTCAGCGTCCAACTAATATCAAGACTTTATCTCTACTTACAGCCCCAAGATTTTAATTATATTATGTAAATTCATTCATCGATTTAATATTAGCCTTTGATTGACATTGTTAGTAAGTATTTGTTTAATATATATTATTACTAATTTTTATATTATTTTCTTTTCCTTTTGGTAAGTAAGTTTAGTTTAGTTTGAGCATGTATTATACCATATAAATAATTAATCATTCTTATTAGTTTAAGTTATTGTACATAAATAAAACATTTTGTTTTAGTCTATAATATATCCCAATGCAAAACGGAATTTAATTTTTGGCAATTTTTATTTTATTTTTTGTACTTTATCCCACCAATACGCGACACTGGCAGAAATAGCCCGCCACACCAATCGCGGCTGATTGCCATTTTTCAATTAACTAACTAGTAGAAAATGTCAGACGGAAAAGTTGGTGTTTGAATAAAGTTTTAAATATATTATAGTGATAAGAAAATGCACTGTTTCCCTTTATTATTAAAATACTGGTGACCACTATGAATAAATAAAGAACCACTATGGATCGCGCTAAAATGTAGCAAAGGGTCGCACGGCGAATTTTCACAATTTGTAGTGAAGAACTAAATTTGCAGATTGCGGCCAAAAATAAGGGATTAGTTTACGCATTATTACAAAAGTTGGGCGGACAATACAGAAGAATACAGAATGAAATACTGACCCTGTGGCTGGATAAAGAGGATCGCAATGAGGCAGAGATGGACGCAGACATAGACAGTGCGGACGAATACCAGTAAAAATGGTTTACAATACGTGAGCAAGCTTTATCATTAATAAACTCTGCTAGATCAAATGCATCGAACAGTGACCCACGAGCAACAGTAAAAAGGATTTGGAGACGACGATGTCCCGTTAGAAGCTGAAAAAAGACCTTGTAAGAATGTTAAGTTACCATCTTTTGAATTACCGACCTTTGACGAGCACGTTAGAAACTGGATCGGATTTTGGGCACATTTTCGAAAAATAAACGTGGAGGAGTTCGAGTTGAGCAAAGATGATATGATGAATTTTTTAGTACAAGCCATGGAAAAGGGTTCTCCCGCCAGAGATTTGATTGAAAGCTTTCCTCCTTGCGGCGATAACTATAACAAGGCTATTACTCAATTACGCCAAAGTGATACTTTAATTGGTGATCTCTAAGGGTGTTTCCAAGTTGTCGATGAGATCTCTGTATGACAAACTTATGACGCAAATTTTAGCACTGGAGTCTCTCGGCCTGATAGAAAACAGGTATGCTGCATTATTATATCCTCTAGTAGAGTCAGCACTACCTGATGAGACAATGAGAACATGCAACAGGTCAAATTTTTGCGTAGAAATAAAAGGAAACCCGCTTACTCAACTATTAGAATTTTTGAGGTTTGAAGTAGTTCGGATGAGTGAATACGCGTAGCACGGTTTGATACAAGTGATTCAAGATTCCCGACCTCACCGTGCTTAACGATTTCTGTTAAAGGAAATAATAATAAAGAAATAACACAGATTTGTAGTTGGTGTGCCAAAAATTACCATACTAGTTCAGAGTCCGCTGAAGCTATAAACATGAGTTTAGATGAGCGTACAGATTTTTTGAAGAAACAACGAGCTTGCATAATGTGTTTAAGAAAAGGCCATATTGCAAAAAACTTGCAGGAAGTTTCCTTAATGTGTAGTATGTAGTAGAAGACATTACATGTTAATGTGCAGTAATATTTATAAAACCGAACTGATGAACAATGATAATAATGAGTGTACGAGCTGTCCATCAGTGTTATATCAGGCAGAAAAAGAAAGACAGTATTATTGCAGACTTTGAAAATTTATATTTCTAATGGCAACCAGATTATACCGGTCAGAGCGCTAATTGATTCAGGAGCTCAGAGATCTTTAATTAAATCGGATATAATAAAGATGTTGAAATAAAAACCAATTAATGAACAAAGACTGAGGCACAACTTGTTTGGCGGAGCAACAATCAAAGAAAAAATATACAAAGAATATACTTTAAATCTATCAAATTTAAATAACAATTTTAGTTGTATATTGAATGCTCTAGAACAGCTGGTCATCTGTGGTTATATACCAAAGTTAAGACAGGGCAGGATCATTGATTATCTTAACAATAAGGAAGTTATTATCATTAACTGCATTGATGATGAGACCGGTATAAGTCTATTAATTGGTTCTGATTTTCTAGGTACGCTGCTTACCGGCTGACAAGAACGTGTAAATGAAAATCTACTGGCCTTAGAGACGAAGCTTGGATGGACAATTCAAGGGCCCGCTGTCGGTGTTTATTGCTGTCGGTGTATATTAAGCGGTAAATGCAATTAACACTTTACATGCTTCTATTTGTCCAGGTAATGGTAGTGTTGAAAATTTTTGGAATTTAGAATTGATAGGAATAAGAGATGAAGCTTAAAATAAATCTCAAAAGTTGGTAGAATCAGAAGTACAGGCTTATTTTAAGAGCTCAGTACGCACTGACAAGGAAGGTAGAGACAAAGTCGGACTGCCCTGGAAAGCTAAAGATCTGCAGCTAAATTATAAATTAGCTTTAAAACGTTTAGAATCGACTTCATGTAGGCTAACTCGCATAGGAATTATTGACAGTTATGACGAGGTTTTCCATGAGTGGTTAGAAAGTGGGATTATTGAAAAGGTAAATAATGATAATAGCCTCACTGTCCATTATTTATCGCACCATGCTGTCATTCGAGATTCAAGCTTGACTACGAAAATTCGTCCGGTGTTCGACGCATCTGCTTCAGATGAAAATGGCTTTTCTTAAAACTTACGTTTATGGGTTCAGTTTCATAAATGCCCAGATACCCAGGGTAACAGCCGATATCAAAAAAACTTTTTTGCAGATTTCTTTATGTAAAGAGCACCGAAACTATTTAAAATTTCTGTGGGGGCGTGATGTAAACGAAACTCCTAAGAGTTATTCAAACTTTTCGTCATCGACGTGTCGTTTTTGCCTATACCTATTAGCCGCTACGATATTGTATAAAAACTGCTCTTTGCAAACTCTAAAACTGCATCTTTGTTACGACAGTCTTTTTATGTAGAAAATTGTGTTATAGGCGTAAATAATGAACAAGAGATGCGAGATTTTGTAAACGAAGCTAAGACTATCATGTGGGACGGAAAGTTTGAGTTAAGATGTTGGGTCACTAGGCCTTACCTTGTGAACGAGAAAGTGGAATCACTTTCCGTTTTAGCCCTTATGTGGAATCTATGCCAGGATACGCCTACACCAGATATTTTAAAATATTCTGCACCTGCCTTTAAACAAGAAAAATTGACAAGAAGCTATATTTTGTCAGTTGCCCAAAGTGCCTTCGATCCTTTGGGTTTTCTATGCCCCGACGACCATAATACCAAAGCTTATAATTCAAAAATGTTGGATAATGAATATAGTCTAGGATCAGCAATTGCCAGTATAACTTGAGATTTTTTTAAATTGGATAAAACATAGGTATTCATAATTTAAAATCTTGCAATATACCACGTTAATTAATCCGTTCAACGTAGATAAAAGTGATAAAAGCTTACACGTTTTTGTGATGATAGTCAAGCTGCTTTTGCTTGTTGTATATTTTTAAGAAGCCAACATAAAGGAGAATTTTCCTTCAGACTTATATTTGAAAAGGCTAGGATTGCAACTGCTAAAACAGTTACGATACCCAGAATAGAGTTATTGTCAGCATTAATAGCTTCTAGACTAGCAAACGACGTCAAAAGTAGTTTAAAAATTGCGTGTAAAGAGTATCATTGGTTTTAGCTTGGATAAAGAAAGAAAATGAAATGGATGTCTTTGTACAAAACAGAATCAATGAAATTGTTCGTATAACTAACATAGCGGATTGGCATCATGTGCCAGGTGAGTTAAATCCTGCTAATTTACCTTCAAGAGGCTATGAACCCAAGGAGTTGTTAGAAAGTCAATAGTAGAATGGTCCCAGATAGACGAAAATGGTTAAAATGGATTAATGAATCTCCTGTTTTTGATGGAGTTATTTGCACACACTCTAGTTGTACAAAGCAAAAAGAAAATTTTTCTTCGCGGCTGGAGTATTTTGGAAACTATAATAAAATTGTAAGGATGATAGGCTGGTGCTTGCGGTTTATTTCGAATATTCGTTAGTCTGTTCAGATGAGATTTTGTGGAGATCTATCTGTTGAAGAGTTCCGATTTACTGAGCGACAAGTATAGAAGTTTTTTGATGAAGAGGATACTCAGAAAAGATTAAAGTTAGAAACATTCAAAAGTGATGATCAAATTCTGTGTGCTAAAACACGCTTAACTCTCAGTGACGACACAAATGCTTTTATAACCACAATATTACTACCAAACTCATCAAGAATTGAAGAGCGATTAGTTTTTAAAATACATATAGAAGGTTTTCATGCTGGCTCTCAAACATTGTTGAGCAAGCTACGAGAACAATGCTGGATTGTAGGGGGTAGAAAGTAAGGCCAAAAAGTGGCGACAGGAGGAAGATTGGATGCTATTTATAGTGACAACGGAACGAACTTTCGTGGAGCTTATAATATTTTGAGTAATCTTAACTTTGAAGAAATTGATAAAACACATATATATCTTGGCACTTTAGCCCGCCCGCCTCACCTTGGTGGGAGGGTTTTGGGAACGAATGGTTAGAATTGCTAAGAAAATTCTGAGGAGAGTTTTAGGTTTAGCGTTGTAAAATTTTAAGGTGTTGAATACGGTGATGTGTGAGGTAGAAACGGTAATTAATTCTAGACCCCTCACTTATATTGCAGACAGTTCTGAAAATTTTGCCCCTCTAACTCCATCTCATTTTTTTACAGTTTAAACTTCTCAGAAATAACACAGAAATAAAATTAATAGATGGTAATATTTTGTCTTCACGTTGGCGGTACCTTACTAAATTATGCGGTGATTTGAAGCACTGATTGTGTATAATCATTAACCTATCCCTAATATACACAATCAACATCCTAATTGATTCCTTGTTCCTGTTAAATGCCGCCATGATGGTTTCATATAGTTTGCTTATAATAATATGAGCGCGCCACCTACCGGCGCACAAGTACGACAGAGTCTATGTCGGTCGACGGACGATGTGAGACGTTGCTACGTCACGAACTAAAATTAATAGCTAAAATTCAAGATCTTAAGTTACTCAAGTATCTTTGACTTTTCCTACGTTATACTGAGTGTTGTGCTAATATATACTTAGTGCTGTGTATACATAAACCCTGTAGTGAAGGGTTTGGAGGAGCTGACCGGCCGGCAGCCACGTTGCCCCGTCGTTGGCGGACCCCATCAATCCTACCTATCCAGGTTAGTGTTATGCATGTTCTCTTCCTTGAGACCACTGGGTTTTAAACGTAGGTCAAAGGATAAATGCAAAGCCTTGCCAGTAATGATCGTCCATTTCTTTATGGTGCCTCCTGTGAGGAATCTAACCTCACTATATTAACGTTATTATACAAAATTTTATACTTTAAAGTCAAATATCAACATATTTCTTTAAATATCAATCTATTTTAAGTGCTTTCATATCAATTCTATAACAAAATAACATAATTAAAGCCACATAATCGTGTCGCCTTTGTTATTCAAAGTAGTTATATAAGCAACCTTGTCGCGTCATTCCCGCAGCTAAGAAGCGGATGAACGCGTATGCGTACTTACTGTTGTATATAACCCTTGTTTCACAACTATTTATTCGCAACACTCTTTTCAAAAATCAAACCAGAGGATTTGCATTTATTCATTGATAGTGAAAGGGTTCGTAATAGTAGTTGTGCTCGAAAGTTCATTTAAAATAGGTCCATATCAAAAAACGTGAGTAGATCACTTAGCTAAATAATTCGTAAAATACTCGTAATTATAATTCATTTTTATTTTTAACTGCCTATTTGAGTTAATTTCCAAAGATGGCAGAAATTGAATTACAAACATTAATTAATAAACGAGAATATGAGTTTAAATCTATACAAATTATTTACGATTTGTCAAAATCTTGTAAGGAAAATAAAAGTAAATTATCATAATTTAAAGCTAGATACAAATCTATTGAAAAAATACGAGATAGTTTTGTTGAATTGTGTGAAGAAATCAATAAACTTCAATTAAAATTAAATCCTAAATTCGCCATTGATAATCAATGTTTGTTATCATTTGACGAGATGTACTATGCGGCGGTCGCGTTTGCCGATACTCTTGATAACATTGTAAACAGTGCGTTAGAACCATGTCGCATTCAGCCCGGTATTACTTCCGTAAAATTACCTAAGTTGCAAATTCCGAAATTTGATGGTATTATTGAGAATTGGCAAACTTTTAAGGACAGTTATGTTCCACTTGTTCACAATAATAATTCTATGTCAGATATAGAAAAGTTTTATTATTTAATTTCATGTTTATCTGGCAGCGCTTTATCACTTGCCAAAGGTGTACCTATAACTTCGCCCAATTATGCCATAGTATATAACGCGTTACTGGAGCGATACGATAACAAACGTATTCTGGCCACAACTTATTTAGAAAAAATATTTAAACTAACGCCAATACAAAGGCCGTCACTCGCCAATTTATCAGATTTAACAAATGTTTTATACGAAAGTGTTAATGCGCTGCGTGCATTGAACATCGAAGATTTATGTGAATTTATTTTGTTTTACATCGCGTCCCGACCTCTTGACCTTGAAACAAAGCGTCGTTTTGAGTTGCAGAATACCGAAGATATCCCTCGATTTAATAGTTTTGTTTCCTATTTACAAGGCTATATAAAGGTTTTGGAAGTCAGTCAGCCAGTCCTGCAGGCTCCATCAAACCTAACAAACAAACGATCAAACAAAGATAGTTTTTCTCGTCATCAGAGACCCTCACTAATTACTTCTACTAAGCCGGTTACGAGTAACAATAAAAGTAATCATATAATTTGTGTTTGTTGTAATGAAAAGCATTCAATTTATCGTTGCGGCAAAATGCATTCTATGTCTTTAGAACAACGTAAGAAATTCGTAAACGAGTTACGTTTGTGTGGCAATTGTTTACGTCCTGGTCACAATAGCGATACTTGTAAATCAAAAACGAGTTGCTTTATATGTAATGCGAAACATAATACATTATTGCACGTTGAGCATACTAGTTTATTAACCAACACGGTTGATTCAAACACCAGCGAGACCGCCGCTGGTTCGAGCGCGGCACTGGCGGCTGCGAGTAACAGCCCGGCGTCGAATCCTCGCGCGAGCACTAAGATCCTAGGCACGGCAGCGGTGCGCCTGCGGCTCGCGGACGGCACATCGCGGGATGCGCGCGCCCTTATCGACAGCGGCTCGATGGATTCTTTTATAACAAACGAGTGCGCTCGTAGTTTAGGCTTGCGTGTCAAAAAATGTAAATTGAGTGTAACAGGTTTAGGACAGAACTTTGTTTGTGACATAAAGGGATATACTGCTGGCTCGATAATACCTAAAAATAGTGAATCGCCTCAGTTCGACTTAACGTTAGTGGTTATACCTAAAATTACTACACAGATGCCTTCGTCATCGTTACCGATGCATGTCAAGGATTGTTTTAAAAATTTAGATCTCGCCGACTGCGATTTTTATAAACCCGGTCCGATCGATCTTTTGTTAGGAGTCGAGTGTTTTGACCAGATATATACTGGCTCACGTTACACTCCTGGTCCCGGATTACCCTGCGCCTTGTCCAGTGTATTCGGCTGGGTGGTAACTGGCCAGTTTCTTCATAACACTAAGTCTCTAAACCCGGATACGCCAGTTACGTCACTCATCGCGTCATCATGTACGCTCGATGATATCGTTCAACGGTTCTGGGAGTCCGAAGAACCTCCGAAGTGCAAAACTTCCGGTCCTGAGGATGACATTTGTGAAAAGAAATATAAATCAGGTACCTACCGCACTCCTGACGGTAGGTATGTAGTACCTATAATGTTAAAGGATGAGGTCACTCCTTTGGGTGACTCATACCCTAGAGCAGTTAATCGCTTCCTCAACTTAGAAAACAGACTTATGAGACAACCTGAGTTGAAATCAGAATATAAAGAATTTATGTATCAGTACGAAGCCCTAGGACATATGCAGCCTGCAGAGCATTCGTCTACTGATCGTTACGTCATTCCACATCACTGCGTCGTGCGTCCGGACAGTTCCACGACACGGCTGCGAGTAGTGTTCGACGCCAGTAGTCGGACTACCGATAATCGATCATTAAATAATATTGTCCACGTTGGACCTAAACTTCAAATTGATATCGTCGATTTAATTACTAAATTCCGACTTCATACAATCGTTTTTACGGCAGATATTTGTAAAATGTTCCGTCAAATTTTAATTAGGCCTGAAGACAGATGTTATCAACACATATGAAATGAAATGAAATGAAATGAAATGAAATGAAATGAAATGAAATGAAATGAAATGAAATGAAATGAAATATTTATTTCTCAACATTGACAATTACTTGTTCTTATTGACGTCAAATAAAACATGATTCTACCACCAGTTCGAAAAAAACCTTCGTGAAGAAGAACTGGCAAGAAACTTCACGGGTATATTTTTTTCAAAATAAATTTACAGAGTCTCTTTATGTCTATACAAAATTATTCTTTTCTGCATCTGTTAGCCCGGCAAGTCTCCCTCCCCCCAAGTATCCAAACGACGAACACCCTCAAACGGCACCCGTTCACGAGTTAACGCGGGATCCAGCCATCGCCCTCCTCAACCATACTGACAGACCATACAGACTCATATTATGGCGAGATGAACCCAATGAGACTCTTGTCGAGTATGAACTCAACACGGTAACGTACGGAGTCAGCAGCTCGCCGTACTTAGCAATACGCACCTTGCGCCAACTGGCCGAAGATCATGGCTCGGAATACTCGAGTCGCGCGGCTCAAGTCCTGGCGGAGGAAACGTTCGTTGATGACGTCACTACAGGATGTTCTTCTTTGAGTGAAGCTCAGCAGTTGAAGTCTGATCTCATTAATTTACTAGGCAAAGGTCACTTTGAACTTCGAAAATGGAGTACGAATACTCCTAGTCTTTTATCTGATGTTCCATCCGATCATTGTCAAACTTCCAAATCTTTCGATGAGTCAGGAAATGAGTTTGTTAAAATACTGGGTATTCGATGGAATCCATCAAGAGACGATTTTTCATATTCATTTACAGATACTTTTGACGTTCAGTTTACTAAAAGATCTGTATTATCGACTGTAGCTCGTATATTCGACCCGCTGGGTTGGATTTGTCCAATTGTTTTTAACGCTAAATCGTTATTACAAGATATGTGGCGCCTAAATTTATCTTGGGATGAAACTATCCCTAAATCGTTAGCCAAACAATGGCATTTAATTGCTGCAAACTTATCCGATTTACAGCAAATATCGCTACCGAGGCTAGTTATACCTCCAAATCCTACTGAAATTCATTTAGTAGGATTTTGTGACGGTTCTTTGAAAGGTTACGGTTGTTGTGTGTACCTTTGCGTCGTCGCAAACACGATTACTAATACTTACCTATTAATAGGAAAGTCCCGAGTAGCTCCGCTCAAACCAACAACCGTCAATAGACTCGAGCTATGCGCAGCGGCACTGCTAGCGCGAGTACTATATCATATGTACAATTTATTAAAAGATAAAATAAAAATTGATTCTGTTCGAGCCTTTTCTGACAGTAGCACTACTCTGTCATGGCTTAATACGCCTCCGCATTTACTTAAGATGTACGTAGCAAATCGTGTTGTACAAGCTACGGATTTGATTAACCCTAAACAATGGTTTCATGTTTCCACAAAAGATAACCCGGCGGACTGCTGCAGCCGAGGCGTGTCGTGTGGAGAGCTCGCTGACCACCCGCTGTGGTGGCGCGGCCCGCAGTGGTTGCAAGCTTCACCTAGCAAGTGGCCTTGCAATCAAGTAATTCTACCTAAAGAAGAATTACCCGAATTAAAACCTCATGCTACAGAGACATTGCACTCTGTACAAGAAACAAACGTACTGTTCGATTTAATTTCAAGACACTCGAATTTAACTAAACTACAACGAACCGTAGCTTGGCTGCACCGTATAATTTCTAATTTTAAAATTTCTATACCAAAATGGGATTGTTCACCGCTCACGAGTACTGAGCTGGACAATTCAATCAAATCGTTGGTTAAGTTTTCACAAAATTATTACATGAATTCTGAAATAAATAAAGTTAAATGTAATCATAATTGTACGAAATCTATTCAAAAATTATCACCCTTCTTAGATAAAGAGGGTTTGTTGCGAGTGGGGGGACGCATTGATGAAGCTAACTTGTCGCCATCGAAGCTACATCCTCTCCTCTTGCCGAAATATAGTCCTTTATCACGATTAATAGTTGAACATTTTCATTTAAAATATTTACATTGTGGTCCGCGTACCTTACAATCGTTAATACAAAGACAATTTTGGATAATCGGGTTAAGACTTCTTATTCGCACCGTGCTGTCGAAATGCATGCGATGCTTTAAAGTAAAGCCGGTTTCAAATCAGCCTGGCATGGGCAATTTGCCGGCTGCTCGTCTTCAACCGTCACGATGTTTCCAGACTACAGGCATAGACTTCGGCGGCCCGTTCATTTTAAAAGAAAGCAGTCGTCGCGGCGCTTTAGCACTAAGGCAGTCCACTTAGAGGCTGTTACGGAGCTCAGTTCTGACGCGTTCCTAGCCGCGTTGGATAGATTTGTTTCTCGTCGCGGTTTGTGTCAAACAGTAGTAACGGATTGCGGTACAAACTTCGTAGGCGCGAGTAAACAACTTAATGAAATTGTCGATGAACTTAATAAGCATCGCACCGAAATATCAAACGGCTTAACGAATCGTAAGATATTATGGAAATTTAACCCTCCAGGAGCTCCACACTTCGGAGGCATTTTTGAAAGTGGCATAAAATCCACTAAATATCACCTAAAACGCGTTGTTGGAACTCAGGTTTTGACCCTTGAGGAGTTTATTACGATATTATCAAAAATAGAAGCCGTACTTAATTCACGTCCACTGTGTACGTTATCTACCGATCCTCAAGAGTCTGACGTGCTAACGCCTGGACATTTCTTAGTCGGAGGTCCTTTAATTTCATTACCTGAAGAAACTTTTAATGAAAACGTTTGTCCTCGTACTCGTTGGCAAATGGTTAAAAAGATGACCCAATGTTTTTGGCGTATTTGGCAGCGTGATTATCTTCACACACTCCAACAAAAACAAAAGTGGTTTACAACCACAATAAATATAAAGTTGAACGACCTTGTGCTAGTAAACGAACCTAACCTTCCTCCTCTACATTGGAAATTAGCAAGAGTAGAGCAAGTGCACCCGGGTTCTGATTCTGTAGTTCGAGTTGTGACGCTACGAACCGCCACCGGTAAAACTCTACGTAGACCTGTCGTGAAGGTCTGCCCCTTACCTATAAATTAAATTATATTTTATAAATTGAACAATATGATAATTTTGTTGTTCCTTCATATTGTTCAAAATTAATTGTTTTAAGTATTAGATTTAGATTAGATGATAAAATTCGAGCACAGCTTGGGTTGCGTATTCTTTTTCTCGTGAAACCCTTGTGGCTTTCAAGTGGGGGGAAATGTATAATCATTAACCTATCCCTAATATACACAATCAACATCCTAATTGATTCCTTGTTCCTGTTAAATGCCGCCATGATGGTTTCATATAGTTTGCTTATAATAATATGAGCGCGCCACCTACCGGCGCACAAGTACGACAGAGTCTATGTCGGTCGACGGACGATGTGAGACGTTGCTACGTCACGAACTAAAATTAATAGCTAAAATTCAAGATCTTAAGTTACTCAAGTATCTTTGACTTTTCCTACGTTATACTGAGTGTTGTGCTAATATATACTTAGTGCTGTGTATACATAAACCCTGTAGTGAAGGGTTTGGAGGAGCTGACCGGCCGGCAGCCACGTTGCCCCGTCGTTGGCGGACCCCATCAATCCTACCTATCCAGCTTAGTGTTATGCATGTTCTCTTCCTTGAGACCACTGGGTTTTAAACGTAGGTCAAAGGATAAATGCAAAGCCTTGCCAGTAATGATCGTCCAGATTGAATATTTAGGTTTGCTCATACAGAAGAAAGGGATTAACCAGTGCGTGTGCAACTCCGCTTTGGGAGGGTGTTACAACCTTTTTTATTTAAACTTATAACGTCATCTTTCATTTTAAAATAATGAAGAATAATTTAATAGAAAATGTCAGACGGAAAAATGTGTTTCAATAAATTTTTTTATATATTATAGAGGTAAGAAAATGCATTGTTACCCTTTATTATTAAAAATTAGGTTAGGTTGTGAAAAATGAAACAACTGCTCGATTATTATGTTTCGGTTACTTTCATAGCCTCTTGACATATGGCATTTTGTTGTAGTGGAGTGCTGCAGACAACGATACTATATCCCATCCATATAGATAGTCCAAGTGTGGCACTTAGAAGTAAATTTAAGGAAATAAATATTCTTACTTTTCACTCCCGATATATTTAAATTAATTTAACGTTGGTAAAAAAGAACAAAACAACAGAAAAGGTGATCCGCACAATGTTAACACAAGAGAAAGAAATAAGCTGGTCATAGATAGCTCATAATATTAGGCTTCATGAAGTCACTAACTCATTTGAGTCAATGTATAATAAGGTTCCTGAGGTTATCCAAGGTCTGCCTAGTGAAAAAACTGTAAAGCACAAATTGTGTGCTTGTTTAATCTAGGCGATAATTTGGACGATAAAATCCCTTGGGTATAACTCCTTAATATTTGTAATAAAACATGTGTAATGTATCTGTTTGTTCGTTGAGTTCTTTGTTATTAATGTCTGCAGCGTCATTGTCATTAAATTACGTCTTCTTACGGTGGTGCAGGGTGCCGGGTCGCTCACCTACCTCTTATATGGTTGCCCATACTCATAAACATCTCGCATTTCATCGTGATCGGGTGCCGGTTGATAGTCATCGTCGATAGGATAGTTGGCGGAAGAAGCACTGTACATTCATTTTCAAAAAACATTTTTTTTTGTGGGTGTAGGCTTAGAAGTAGTACACATTATTTGCTCTTGGTTGTTTTAAAGTAATAAAAATACTTTAAACTTGTAAAAAATTTGAAAATATAGTTTAACATGAAAGTTTGAACTGAAACCCTACCAGCTATAAACAATATTTCCATAAAACTGCTCTGAAACTAAAACAAAGAAGTAAACCTTACCTCCAAGATCATGGGTCTACAGAAACAGATAACAGAGTTGAAACAAATTTTTGCTACCAAGATAGCACAGCTAGAAAAGGATGCACAGGTATCTTACACAAATGTTGCAGAACCATCACTAAGCCAAGAGTTCCAGTTTCAAAAAGCTAATGTTGGATTCACTTGACAGTTTACAACGGCAGATTGAACTCCTTGCAAAGGTTAGCGACAAGCTGGACATGCGGGGCAGGCAAAAATTCTTGTTGCTGCATGGCGTTGCTGAGGTAAAAGATGAAGACTCAGTTGTTTTAGTCGTAGATAACATCCATAGCAAGCTAAAGCTTAGTACGGTCTCCAAGTCCAACATAGATCGCTGCCATTGCCTGGGCAAGAGAAGAGATGAGAAACCGCGGCCACTGCTGATATAGTTCTGCGATCTCAATGTCAGAGACAATGTATGGTCCAAAAAAACAATTTTTAAAAGGCACTGGCATCACCTTGTCTGAGTTTCTTACTAAAACTCGACATCAGGCATTCATGACCGCTCGACAACGCTTTGGTTTATCACAGTGCTGGACTCGCAGAGGGTACGTGTTTGTTGTCGATAACAATGGAGCTCGTCATAGAATAGTTAACGAGGGCGAATTGCTCCTTATCCCAGAGCAAGAGACTACAACAGCAGCGGCTTCGCCAAAACACATCAAAAAACTGGAGTGTGTGAAACCTGTTGCAACTCGAAAACGCGCGATTAAAAAGTACGTTCAGTTCCGAAAAAAACATTACTTCCTTGTTTGTAAACATTGTAAACAGATTAAAGAAAAAACGGCGGGAAATTTCGTGTTGAGCGGGTGTTTTTTCCAAGTATTTTTTAATTTATTAATTTGAAAGCGTTCAATTGAGTTGAAAGTGCATTTTAGTATATATTTATTTGTATGTAGTTTATGTTTTATATTTTTATTGGTGAAAAAAATTGGTAAGTTGTTTTTTTCGTAATATATTGGATGTAGTCACTTTTAATTTTTAAAATAATGAATGAGCCTACAGATCCTGGTGGCTTAAGCCTCCAGGTAGGACTAAATGTGGAAATTGAATCCAGTATGGACACTGACTGCTCAGCTAAGGACAGTAGGGCCAGAAAGAGACGTACAGCAAGAACATCCATTTGCAAGCATTGTAATAAAAAACGTAAAAGAAATTCAAAAGATAATACAGATGGTTGCGCTTGTAGAGACCACGACGTAGACCTTCCTAAAACTTAACCACTTGATAATGCCTTACATTAAAATAACTCTGCTATGACAAACGCACCTCAACAAGTGGCACGCAAATTATTTATTAAGTCAGATTTAGCGCCCTATGTCATCCACGTTCAACGTACAGAAACTTCACCCAATAGCAATTATTAAAAAAAAACAATTCTAAAAA
This sequence comes from Marasmarcha lunaedactyla, assembly GCA_923062675.1. NCBI lineage: Eukaryota > Metazoa > Arthropoda > Insecta > Lepidoptera > Pterophoridae > Marasmarcha > Marasmarcha lunaedactyla. Next base: position 9,762,622 of record OV281344.1, read on the forward strand.
TATAATTAATGGCAGTGTAAAAAACTAGGTCGAAACAGAATCGCACTTAGTGTTTCCGATTTTAATGATGCAAATTAACTTTTAAATTCATAGTCTATAGGAAAGGAACAAATCAAAGCTTTCATCCCATCGTATGATATTACAAGAATTGGTATTGTTAAAGGGATTCCAACCAACCTTAGCTTAGAGGAAATTAAAGAATCTATATATCTACCGATAGGATGTGGTGAAATCTTAAAAATACAAAGATTAAATTATAAAACAACTTTGAATGGTATATCCATCTGGAACCCCTCACAAACAGTAGTATTTACTTTCGATGGACAAATCTTACCTAAGCATTTAACAATGCCTTACCTGTGTCCTTATATATTTATCCGACAATCCAATGCTACAATTGTTGCCGATATGGGCAAACACAAATGCAGTGTAGATCTAAACCCCGCTGCTTTAAATGTGGTGGAGAACACTCAGGAGATACCTGTTCTGTGGAAACCTAGTTAATTGTTGCATGTGCAAAAGATCCCACTTTGCTACATGTTGTATACAAGTAAAATGTGCCCAGAATTTAATAGGCAAAAGCTAATTAAAATTAACATGGCTGAGAACTGTGTTGCATATTCAGAAGCCATAAAAGTTTTCCCAACAGTACACAAACCATATTCTAAGGTTCTCAATTCACCTTCTACTCCTAAACACAATACACAAATGTCACCCAAAAGACTCAATTCAATTCCAGAAACTAAATCTTATAAAAAGTCTGTTTTTCTTAAAACACAAAGTACCCCAAAACTGGAAAAAGGTTTTAATACCACTGCACATAATTCTATCATTAAAGATTACAATATTCCATTACCCTCTAATGGCACTTGCCTAATGAACAATCATAAAACTTCAAATAACAATTTAATACAATATTTTAATGAAACAATAAAAAACTTACAAGATGTCATTTCTCATATTATGTCTAACACACCGTCCACCGTTGCACATTCAAACTAGATAAATGATAATTTATCTTCTGATTATGGATCTCAAGACCCAACTGATAATACAGTGGAACTGCAGAAGTGCAGTTAGTAAGAAGCATGAACTATATATTTGATTAATACATGGAAACCACAAATTTTTTGTCTTTCTGAAACTTGGCTTTTGCCCGGTTCTATTTTCAACCTCCTTGGATTTTCTAGCCTAAGAGAAGACAGGCATGATGGTTATGGTGGAGCCGCCATTTTAATAAAAAATTGCCTTTTGTCTAAAGTTGTAGATATAATAATAAGGATTTTTCAATTTTAGGTATAGTTGTAAATAGTATAGTTTTAATTTCTTTATATGTCCCAAGACCTAGCTCTCAAATACTAACTGAAATCAAAAACATTTTAAACAGAATTTCTCAACCTATTTTAATACTTGGAGACATTAACTGTCAACATCGTATTTGGGGCAGTGAAATAACAAGAAAACATGGTAAAAATTTATTAGAACTTATCAATGAATTAAATCTTTGTATTTTGAACACAGGTGTCCCTATTCGTCGCATAGCCCCAGGATAAAACCTTAGTGCAGTCGATATAATTATTTGTTCGCCTCTATTAGCATCCTCTCTGGACTGGTCTGTAGGTATATCAACCCATGGTAGTGATCATTTTCCAATATTAATCACCATACCCTCAGCTAGATTCAACTTAAATATACGTAAATCAAATCCCCGTATAAAATATAGGTTACTTGAAAAAGAATGGCCCAAATTTTGCACAAAAGTTAACAATAAAATCCCGACTTTACCAAATATATCTCCAGGTGAAGAAAATACTTGTTGCAATAAACTTTCAGAAATTTTAATAAAATCAGCTGATGAAGCCTTTCCATTAAAGTCGGACAATTCAGATAAAACACCATCGCCACTTTGGTGGGATTATGAATATTCTCAAACCATAAAAGACAGGAAACAAGCAGAAAAAATATATGACAGAAACATGACACAGGAGAGTTACCAAAACCTGATAGATATAACAAAACAAACTAAGAAGCTTTTAAAATCCAAAAAATCAGCTGGTTGGATATCTTTTTGTTCAAATATTTCTCCTAATACACCTTTATCTAAAGTGTGGCAAAACATTAAAGGATTTCGTTCAGCGTTTCCTCCCCGTAAATTCAATTTCATTCCAGAAAATTTAATAGAGCTATTTCTTGATAAACAAGCCCCTCCATGCGTGCCTGAAAACAACATTATTAATGATTTTAGTAACTGTGATCCAAACCCTTCAGGTTTAAGTAAACCTTTTACATTAATTGAACTTAAGGGTGTATTAAAACATTTAAAGGATTCTTTACCTGGGGAAGATGGAATACCATATTCTTTTATTTGTAATTTTAATGATCTTTCACTCTTATATTATCTTGATCTTATAAACAGTATTTTCGAAACAGGTAATATTGCAGCAGCCTGGAAAATACAGACAGTACTGCCAATTCTAAAATCAAATAAACCTCCATCTGAGATATCATCGTTTTGGCCAGTAATTCTTTCATCAGTATTATCAAAAATTTGCGAAAATTTAATAAAGAATCACTTAGAATGGTACATAGAAAAACACAACCTACTAAGTGACAACCAATACGGGTTCCGAAAAGCCAGAAGCACTACCGATGATAAAAGTTTAGGATTTTCTAAGGGCCAATCTACGGTCGCATCTTTTTTAGATTTATGTTCTGCCTATGATAATGTTATTCACCCTATTTAAAAAAATAAGTTAACCGCAATAGGAGTGCCTTTCAAAATAATCAATATCATTTTACAGCATATTTCTGAACGAACTATTAGTATTACTTTTAATGATTTAAAATATAGTCGTAAATTATACAAGGGTTTGCCACAGGGATCTGTTTTAAGCTCTTTGTTGTATAATATATATACATATGATTTGGAACAATACGTAAAAGAGGCAAATATTTTACAATATGCAGACGACTTGGTGTTATATATTTCCGACACATCGATCGAGGATGCGAATTTTAACTTAAACCTTGCATTAAATAACTTGAAACTATGGCTCCATAATAATGGGTTTGAACTTTCGCCTGATAAAAGTGTTGTCACTCTATTCTCCAAAAAAAGATTAATTCCATCTGTGAATGTAGTATATGATAGCAAATTGTTAACTTGTAAATCTGAAGTTAAATATCTTGGAGTCATACTAGATTCTAAACTTTCAGGCCTTCCCCATTGCAAATATGTAGCTGAAAATGTGAAAAACGGATTAATGTTCGAAGGTGCCTTTCTGGGGTCTGGTGGGGTGCGCATCCATTCTGCATGAATATACTGTATAATGCACTTATAAGAAGTCTTCTCGACTACGGAACTTTCCCTTTAGAGCCACTTTACCAAAATGGCAGTAAAACCGCTTCCAATTAAAAGCGCTAAGAATAATCTGTGGAGCAATGAAAACAACGTCAACAAATGCATTACAAGTAGAATGTGTTGATCGCCCTCTGCATTTAGGAAGACAATATTTATCAGATAAATATACATTTAAATGTGTTCAGTTTAAAAATCATCCAGTCATAGGAAAACTGATAAAATATTTAAAAAACTCAAATTCCCCCAAAAATATTCTTGTTTATTAAAATCATTTTATAAGTTTTTACATCTAAAATCCCCAGTATACAAATTATCTAATCTACCTTTGTTCGAAATTGAATACGAGGCCTTAGTATTAAGACCAAATATTAAATTTAATATATCAATTAAAAAGGCGATATTGAAGCAAATGCAAATTTTTTAAATGTTGTGAACACCAGTTTTGATGATCATCATTTCATCTTTACTGATGCCTCAAAACAAGTAACTGGTAGCCGTGTAGGTGTAGCAGTGTACCATCAGCAATATAATATTAAACGACAGATTAAACTTACTCCTGAGACCTCTGTTTTTACAGGTGAATGTTTTGGTTTATTGAGCGCTACTGAATATATCCTGTTAGCTAAGCTTACAAAAACTGTTATTTTTACAGATTCTATGATTAGCCTGCATCTATCATATAAGTTTCCATTTAAGGACAAATCTAACTTCCAATAATTTTCGAAATGAGAAGTAAATTATTAGATTGCGAAAAGAAGGGGTACCTAGTTACTTTAGCCTGGATACGAAGCCATAGTGGTATTTCAAATAACAATATGTAGACCAATTAGCTAAAGATGCAGTGGAATGTGGTGATCTTGTACCATATACTAATTACAGCTTGGAATTTGTTGGTCTATCCAGAATTTATCTCTAGAAAAGCTGGAATGATCTCTGGATAGAAACTTCGAGGTCGAAAGGCAATTTTTATTTTAATATTCAACCTTCTATACCCGCAACACCGTGGTCTTTTAAATTTAATTTCTGTAAAAGAGCTACAAGTGTCTCGTTTGTGATTAGGTCACACTTGTACCCCGAAACATCTGGCTAGAATGAAGATAATTAATTCAGACACTTGTGAATGCGGCACTGATGTGGGAGATATGAATCATATTTTTTTTCAATGCCCTCTATACGATCACTCTTCCTTCCTACTGTCCTTGTCCTCACTTGTACCATTGCCTGCATCCATCCCGATTTTATTATCATCCTTGAATCCACATGTTTTTAATATTTTAAGTAGATGACCATGAAAGGAAACTAAGATCTTCCCAAAACTTAATGCTTTGCACACCCTATCACACAACGCACTGTTTCAACCAACCTTCTCAGTACGCGCTGTATATCTATGGAATAAATTGCCACTGAAAATCAAACGTTGTCAAACTTTAAATTCATTTAAAATCAAATTGAAAAAACACCTTCTAGCGAAAGTTTATAACTAAATGAAGTAAATATGTATGTATTTATTTATATTAGTATATATTTTTACTTTATATTGTATTTTTTTAGGTATAAGTAAGTTTATTTGAATTGTGTTTTAATGAAAAATATACCTTTTCTTTTTTTTATATATGCCAAACCTAAAGTGAATCTTCATTGTTATCTTCCAATAAATATGGTTGTCTGTAAGAAATCGCTGTGTAGCGATAAGACCGCCAAATTATACCTTATTATTAGTCTAAATGAAATTGTTTGTACCATGTTTTCCTGTAATTAAATAAATAAATAGCCGTCAAGTTTGTTGCTAGCTCTTCTTCACGAACTGGTGATAGAGTCCTGCTTTACAGGCTGACATCAATGTCAATAAGAACCAGTAATCGTCAATGTTGATTTAAAAATATTTTAATTGTAATTTTGATTTTGCAGGTTTCAGTTGGATGTTTCAGTTGACTTAAAATAGTTAAATAACTTATATGCACATATTGAGTATGACTGCTTTTTGTAAAATTTTGACGTTTCAAAAACTGAAGTAATGTTGGAAGTAACAAGAGCCCGATGGAAAATATCATGTATTTGTAATATGGTATTGAACTAAATTATAATGATTAGTTAATCTTCATAAGAATGGTTTATATTGACACAATAATCCATTAAAGAATATTTTTCTTTCTCACAAATTTTTTTTAAAAATAAACTACTCAAATAATAATTATAATATTTGCAATTTTGGAAACAGCAAAGTAAAAATTATACAATACAATTATATAAAATTATATAATTGTATTCACTTTATTAATTAATTTACACATTTGTTCTTTTATGGCTTTTGCGGAAAACCCTATTTCGTTGCGATTTGATGATATTGTATAAAATAAAAAGCATTTATCAAAATTATAAAAACTTGTACTGGAGAAAAGTAAAAAAAAATGCAAAAAAGAAAACGTTTATTTTTTTAAATTGCTATATTAAATTGAAAGCACGTCGTTCGAGTTCAAAGGCGAAGAATTAATAAAGATCCCATTTTGTAGGGGGTTGGAAGCCCCTCCTGCCAATACTTAAAATATTGTACTAACTTGGTTTAATAACTGATTGAATTTAAAATAAAAAGTCGGAATACATATTTATTACATTTTTCATCGTATTTTTTGCATTACAGGTATTTTCTTTACGGTAGCTTCGTAAAGGAGAAATTTCAAGGGGCACTTGGGTAGCTTTTGTACGGGTGTTCCTAGGATTGCATTAAATAAATAGAACGAGTAATTATATGCTAATATTTCTTAATTTCATTAAGTTTTATCTTAGGAAAACATTTTCAAATCTGATAATCAGCTACTACATAATTAAAATATTTTTGAATATTTTTAGTATGTCTACCACATTATTTAGATCTGGTGTACATCGCGCTAGCCGAAAATGAAACGTCTCCTTTCTAAAGTTTAACTGCTTATTTAACAGTAGATGATTTATGTTGTTCGTTATTTCACTATCAGACCTTTATACATCAATAAACATATCAGGGTCCACTTCGTAAACAGTATTCAAATTTCAAATTCAAATACAAATTCATTTATTTGGTAAAATTATACAGAGTAATAATTACAAGAGAATCGATAACAGCTACTTTTGTACAGTTTGTATTTAATACTAAATAATAAAATGTTGTACAAGTTTACAAACAAAATTATCAAAAATATACAAAACAAGAAAAATAAGAAAAAAAAAGACAATATTACAGCAAAGTTCTAGACATCTTGTAGTTTCAGGATGAGTTAATAAATTTATGGTGTAAGTATATGGGTGGGTGTGAACGGTGAGATATGTGTGTTAAATGTGTGTGTGTATATGTGTGGCTTTGAGTGTGTAATAACTGCTAGTTTGAGTATTAGGTACTGTTTAAATTAATATGAAATAAGATATTTTTTAAGATAAGCATTTTTAATCAATAAAGAAACCTGTGGTTGATTCAACGCCCAGAGTTAAGTTTCTCTAGTTATTTGGCAATAACTTTGTATTTAATAAAAAATTTGTATTTAATACTAAATAATAAAATGTTTTACAAGTTTACAAACAAAATTATCAAACATATACAAAACAAGAAAAATAAGAAAAAAAAAGACAATATTACAGCAAAGTTCTAGATATCTTGTAGTTTCAGGATGAGTTAATACGTTTATGGTGTAAGTATATGGGTGGGTGTGAACGGTGAGATATGTGTGTTAAATGTGTGTGTTTATGTGTGTGGCTTTGAGTGTGTAATAACTGCTAGTTTGAGTGTTAGGTACTGTTTGAATTAATATGAAATAAGATATTTTTTAAGATAAGCATTTTAATCCATAAAGAAACCTGTGGTTGATTCAACGCCCAGAGTTAAGTTTCTCTAGTTATTTGGCAATGTCTGTCCAATATTAGTTTAGTAGGCACTGATTCATTGATAATAATATATCACTTTTTTTTAAATTGTAATTATTAAATGTAATAGTAATTGCAAATGGTGGTCGAATTTTTACCTGTATCTGTCATAGTCAAATTGCGCTATTCGGATACTATTTTGTTATTCAACCTATTGTGATAAGCTAAGATATTCACTATTTATAAACATGGTATAAACATGCATGTGAGAAGGAGGAGACGCCAATTTTTTAAAGTCATCGAGACTGTTTAAGAAGAAAAACTGGGAGAATTCTAGTGTAGTAACATATACTTTTCAGAGTGGGCAATTGTGACGGTTGTCTATTTCGACCTCTTTTTGTCAGTAAATTTTATTTTTTTTGTCGTTCCCGACGTAATTTTAAACTAGGAATTACGTAGTGTCGGAGAACGGCAATGTTTTTATTTGACAAGTCAGTCATGAAATATTATCCATCAAAGCAACTTGAATCTATTTATTTATTATTGTTTCCGAGTTTATTATTCAAAATTACATAGTTAAGATATTTTATTATCTACAATCAAAGTTTTTTTTAAGAAACCTATAATTTATTTTTACGTTCACGAGTGTGCGTAGCCAAAATTTTTGGTAAGGATTCTCATTCATTAAAATTTTATTTTATTGTTATTTTTTCTTTTCAGATCTAATTTAATTGTATTAATATTTCTGTTCTATTTTGTGTGACTATTTTTTTATTTCAATTTTGTTTATATTTTTCTGTTTGTATTTACAGGCATTTTTGTATATTTTTAATTTTACCGAAAAAATAAACATAGAAGAGAGTTTTGGTGTTTTACTGGTACTACGTTACATACTGGCGCCCGAATATTCAAACGTAGTTTATGGAGAAGAGAGGAGGAACTATATCAACAGAAGAATTGCAACATTAAAATAATTTTTTTATAATTATTATTGAGGTCAGGCATAAAACTTTATTTGTTACCATTTTCAATCATTAACATTCACTATAATATATTTATATATATATCTACTATAATATATCTACTATAATATATCTACTATAATATATCAAAATACTGCTAAATTATTCAGACATTTAAGTTTCTTTAGTTTCTTTCGTTATAATATCCTTGAAGAAATTTTCTGAAGACACAACATTCTATAATCCAGTAATTTCACTATTTAAATAACATTTTCTATTCATTTTCATCACTTGAAAATACGTATATTTTTAAGGCTCTATTCTGCATAACGACTATTAACAAATTTGTTTCACTTTAACATTTTTTTTTGATTTTGCAATGAATTTTTCACAATTAAATAAACCTGAAATAATTTATGAATATAAATTTTTCTTCGACGCAATCTGTAGACGAACTACGATCATTATTATTAAATATTAATGTAGATTCTGAAACAGAAATTTTACAAAATAGCCCTGAAGAATTTTCAGAAGATATTAATACCATTAAAAAAAATTTAAAACTTGTTGAAACTTGTATAAACTCTTATCCTATTAGGAAACAAAAAAGTTTCACCATTAATTTACGATTTAGTGGATATGAATAATAACCCATTAGGTCGTTGGCATATCAGAGACATTAAACCTCTACCGCGTTTAACTTCTTCTTTGAGTGATTAGATTGGTTGTTACCAATTACTTTATATGAATTCATATATAATTATTGCTAATTATCTCACGGCGAGCATAAGCCGATTCTTTTTGTCTTATTTTTTTTTTTTCTCTATGCACCTCATTATCGTTTGGCTATACCATTAACATTGACGTTGGTCAAAACTTATAATTAATTATCATCATCGTAGTATTAGGTTAACTTTTTGTGTAATTTATTTAATATTTGCAATTCTAATTTTTTCTTCTCAATTTTTTTTTCAAGCGGTTTGCAACTTGTAAAATTAAGCCTTCTGCACGAGTGTTTATTAAGGTAACTCGTTAAACTAAACCATACCTATGTGTATTATTTATACGCTTGAATCACTTTCCTGTGAGAATTATTTTCATATGTTTATTACATAAATATTTTAATTACTTCACAAAAGACCCTTGGATTTTATTTAAAAGTCAATATTTCACGACTGGCTATGATTTTCTTTTCTTTCCGGCATATTTATTTCAGTCTTTAACTGAAACTTGTTTATATTAATCACCGTGCGGGAGTTAGCGACACGTTAAAGAAGCCATAAGCTATTAATATTTTCAGCGGATGGCAACTATTAAAGCCTTTTGCCGTTGCGTTCAACTCTGTTGAGTTGACTTATTTAGGATACGATTCCTCATAAGCAACTCTAACTGCATGATGTTTTATTTCCAGTAGTTGGAATAAGACTAGTATGAAAGTGAATGTATGTTGTAATTATAATGTACGTTGATGGAGTTGAACGATGTATATTAACATTGTATATTCCAGGAACATGTTTAAAATTTTATCATTCATGAACCATGTAATTTAAGATAATTATTTAGGATTTTTTTTTTTCTCTCTCGTCTGTTTTGTTTTCTTTTTCTATTAAATAACTTGTTGATATGCAATATATCAGTATTATTATTTTTTTTTTTCATATATACAGGATGTTTTTTCAGAAAAATTCTTCTATAGGATGTTAATATTAATTTTCATTTTGCTTTTAATTATTATTTTTTTTTTTTGATTGTTCTTTCATTTAGCAGATTAAATATTAAAATTCGATATGTATATGCGGTTTATTTTGATTTGGTTTGAATTTGAAATTTTACTAAAAAAAATCTTTCAGATTTTTTTTTTCCCGGCCCCCGGGGTATTGTGACGGTTGTCTATTTCGACCTCTTTTTGTCAGTAAATTTTATTTTTTTTGTCGTTCCCGACGTAATTTTAAACTAGAAATTACGTAGTGTCGGAGAACGGCAATGTTTTTATTTGACAAGTCAGTCATGAAATATTATCCATCAAAGCAACTTGAATCTATTTATTTATTATTGTTTCCGAGTTTATTATTCAAAATTACATAGTTAAGATATTTTATTATCTACAATCAAAGTTTTTTTTAAGAAACCTATAATTTATTTTTACGTTCACGAGTGTGCGTAGCCAAAATTTTTGGTAAGGATTCTCATTCATTAAAATTTTATTTTATTGTTATTTTTTCTTTTCAGATCAAATTTAATTGTATTAATATTTCTGTTCTATTTTGTGTGACTATTTTTTTATTTCAATTTTGTTTATATTTTTCTGTTTGTATTTACAGGCATTTTTGTATATTTTTAATTTTACTGAAAAAATAAACATAGAAGAGAGTTTTGGTGTTTTACTGGTACTACGTTACACAATAATCAGATTAGTTCTTACGAGTCACATAATCCAACAACCACTACAATCACTATCTATAGAAATGATAAAAAATACATACCTATTATCCCATTCTTTTGTTCAATTAACCAAATAGAAATCCTTTATATTGTTTATCATATTATTGTTGATCATAATTCATAGAAACATTTTACAAAACGCATAGCACTCACAAGCTTTTTTATGTTTGGGTCATTATATAGCATTAGTTATTAAAACAAGTACATATCGTTATTTTAATTTTATCTTCTAATTTCAAGCAACGCTCATATCAAACCGTGGGTCGTAAAAATTTATAGAAACAAAAATGTTACTGACAGATATGATACCCGCTTTCAGAAATAAGTTCACAATTATAGAGTATGGCCCAATCAAAAGTAGTTAGCGGTTTTATTTTTAATATAGTATTGTTTGATATGGGAGTTATAATTATTATCCTTTTGAAATTCATTTAATTATAAATGATAAGGTTATTGGATAGATATGGTATCCTATAACCTTATTTTAGGTAGTCAGTAATTTATATATATTTCGTCTGGAGTGTAGATATTCCTAGTAGATATTTTTATTTGTGCAAGTGCGACATTTTATTTCATTTTGTGATATTATTTATTTATTTTTATTATTTGATTTGTAACTATTGTATAATACTTTTTATTCCGATAATTTATTTAGGTAATTCCTATTTCTGACTGTCTATGTGACTTGTATTAATAAAGATATAGATAAATATTCAGTTTATTAATTTTTAGGAGTTAGTATTTAATAAATGTCTCGATTTGATGGTAATCTAATTCTTACAGCCAATTATAAATGCGTTTGCGACATTGGTTTGTGTTTAGGGAGTATATATTCAGGATTTTGTTGACTTTGTTATAAAGGGCTGAACTTATGTAGCTATAATGGCGTTGTACTATGGCAAGATGAGCTTTTCCCATTTGGCATACTGCATGTCGACGTCTCCTTTCACTGAGTAGATGTGGATCATAGGGGGTAGTCAGATGTTTCCGGATTACGCAGTTGGCTATAAAAGTTTTCCTCACTATGAGCACATTACTTATAGTGTACAATTCTGTCGTCGGGAAAGTAATAGGTTTAGAATACATCACCTTTAAAACCGCTCTTTGTGCTCTCTCTAGCCGAAGAATTCGATTTTCACAAGAGGCACCCAACAATAGTAATGCAGTAAGCTATGACGGAGTGTGCTAACGCAAAATATACTAGTTTTAAGATGGGGAGACTAGCGCTACCTCTGAGTTTCCTGAAAACATATATAAACTTTCTTACGCGTCCAACAATTAAGTTTATGTGGTCCTCCCAGGACATCACACAATCAAGAATAACACCTAAATATTTAGTTTTATTGGTACGAGAGATAGTTGCACAGGCACACGATGTTGATTGATCACAGTGGTGGGCAAGTATGCTGTATGAGATATGTGTTTGAGAAGCAGCTATAGGCGAGAAGGTAATGTATTTCGTTTTTTCAAGATTAATACTAAGAAGATTAGAATTGAACCATTTCATAACACAATTTCACGCCAATTTAGCATGTATTCGCGCTTTACTCCAAGAGTTAGCATGTATTAATAACGCAGTGTTATCAGCATAAAATTATTTGACAGTTTTTAAGTGTAATTTTACAAAGATCATTCATGTAGGCAAGGAACAAGGACGCTGCCTTGTGGCACTCCATAGCAATGTTCAATCTCATGACTTGTGATGTCATTAAGCGTAACACACTGTGAACGGGTGCTGAAGTAACTTTAAAAAGGTCCAGTACGGTACCTCGGGCGCCTATTTGTTCCAATTTACTTAGAAGGATGGGAATAGAAACCGTGTCGAAAGCTTTTGAGAGATCTAGGAAGACGCACATCGATTTAAACTTGATATTTAGATGGTTCATAACTGAATTTGTTAAATCCAAGACAGCATCTTCTGTAGATTTATTGCACCGAAACCCAAAATTGTTAGTACTCAGAAAAATATCCTAGCAACCTTTTGTTTATAATATTTCAAAAATTTTTGAAAGTACTGTCAGTACTGAGATTGGTCTATAATTTGTGACACTGTTTCTACTCCCATATTTGTAGATAGGATGCACTAAAGCTTTTTTAAACTCTTTAGGAAACAATCCGTTAGTTAGACAAAGGTTATAGATATGACGTAAAATAGGAGTTAGCACATGTTTAGCCGATTTTATCAAGGATGTTGGTACACCATCCCAGCCTACTGTGCAGTTTTTGAGACCCGATATAATACCATCAATTTCATTACAGCCTGTATTTAGAAAAAAACATGGAATTAGAATGGTTACAGGTCAATTTAGAGTCGATAGGCGATGAAGGATAATTTGACAATATTTCAGCCGCCAAATTCTTGCCGACACTTGCAAAGTATTCGTTGATCAGATTTACAGAATCTGTCGGGTTAGAAGCGAGAGACGGAAGTGCATTGGAAGACGTTTGTTTATTTATATCTGAGACACTTTTGATTAATTCCCATGCTTTTTTTTGGATTTTTAAAATGTTTTTGAAATTGGCGTAATTCATATTCTCGTTTAATACTTTTCAATAGGTTATTGCAATAATTTTTATATTCTTATATGTCAAGTTTATCATTTCATTGTCAGGTTGTAGTTTACAGTATACAGTTATAAGTAAATTTTTATCTAGTTTTTGCCCCATTGAAGTTTATCTGACCAGTTATTCAGCATACTTTTCCATCTAGCGAGGTATCATCGAGGTATAATCAACTAGAATAATTTTTTAAATTGTTTGAGGAAAGTATCTCATTATACATACTTGGATTGCTAATGAGAGCAAATGAGCGCTTTATAACGGGCACTGCATGCCCAGCTTTAAAAACTTTTAAAATTTTCAATTAATAGTGCTCAACTTTGACTTCAACTTTAAAAAACATTGAGCACCAATGTTGTACTTCTCTAAGCAACATATGAGTGTGAATTGCTACTTCAAGTGGCAATTAACATCTATATATACCTCTTGTACATCTTATAGCTACAAATGAGAAGCAATAATAACCATTACGCAAACATTTTCGAAAAGAAAGTATTAAGAAAGAATTCCGAACAGAAACCTTTATGGCATTCTTATGATTTTCTTTTTAAGTTTCATAGGAGAGAACCGTAGAAAGTTCAATATTTGTTAATGTGGAATTTACCCAAGGACTTTTATCCTGTGAAAGTTTACGATGTCTGAATTATTTCCGTTTGTTAAAAAAACAATAGTTATTACTACGGGATATATTGATATCAAATTACTTTAATTATTCTAAATTAATTTTCATCTGATAATGTACATTTAAATCACAACTCAAGAATACTTTTATTTATTTGATTTGCGAATACTCTAATGACACGTTAGCCAAAATCAATGTGTATTCAACTTTTGGGATCAATATGACATTTTTCTTAGTTATAATTATGAATTTTATGCTTTTAATAAGTGGGTTAAAATTACGTGCGATAAAACTAATGATACGAAAAGACAATAAGCCACTTTCTCAACTTTGCAAAAAGGATCGGCCAATTCGGTGATAATGAAATGCTTGAAATAGTCAACTAAAAATTCATTCTAAAAAATTAATCAAATGTATGTTTATGTATCATCGATAGATGTATTTCGATTTCAATGTAGTAACGACGTTATGGAAATAAAATTAATCAGAACTCAGAATTATGAGATTCGTATAAACTGTGTTCTGATAAGTGTTCTGATATAACGACAAAGGGAAATAAAATACATATTTTTAACAGGTATCTGCTTTTAACTTAAAATTAAATACAATTTCTGGATCATTTAGTAATAAAAAGGTGATTTTTAGCACTTAAATAAAAGTAAGCGGGTGAAATAGTAACAAAACGATCTTTAATGGAATGTTTTGATGAAAACCAAATGTCAACATACAATACATAACTTTTACTATACATGTTTTTTTATAACAATAGAAGTGACAGCTATACTATGTAAATTGACTATACAAACTTGTAATACCAATTATATTCTTGTTTAGTGTTATTAATATTTTTTATTTAGACAGTTTTTTGTTAAAATTTTCATGAAATCAATATGGCGTGTAAATTTATTTAATAAACATAAACGAATTTTGCTGTAAATTTAAGATCTGACTTGATTTTTTAGGACAGATATTACAGAGAGATGAATGAAGTATTTGGTACTTACAATTTTATTTTGAAGTTGTCATTAAAAAACTGTCACACGCGATTAATATTCTCGCCATCGATATTACAGAAACATAACGTTTGTATAAATGAACAAAATCTAATAGTTCACTCAACCTTTCAATCAACGGTTCAATCAAGGGCCAAATCAGGGGTACAATAGCTGTAATCTGCACGTTTAGGCACAATTTGATACGCTCTAGACCTGCTATGCGACGAGCTCAATAGTGCCATATTGGTTGCATAAAAGGTCTAGAGCAAGATGTAGACCTTGTCGTTAGCACCTTCAGGTTACAATATGATACACTTTAATGCTTATTTGCAACCACTTTTACGGTATCAAAATGCCAAGTGTGCTGTTTAAGATCTCTAATATTATTTATGCAAATTGTATTATAATATTTGACTTATACTGATGACAGTACATGTGTAAAATTTAAACTGAACAATACCTAATGTGTTATCTGATATAATTTTTTGTTTATTTTTTCAGGAAATTTTTTTACTTATCGTTACACCTAGGTCGTGTCTGTATCACATTTTGCTTGAAAATACTAGTTCTATTTAATGAGAGCTACGGGCAACTAAAAAGGAGTCACCAGTATTATTCAATTTCTTAAAGCTAGGATATAAATGTAAATACATTAGGAAAAATCCATTAATCGAAAACAAACATATCTTTATTTCCTGTATGACTTTTAAACCAGAACCTCTAACGCTGTATACGTTCTAGCGTTAAATAGAGCATGTTATGAGGATACAAGTTTTTTTTTAAATTCTGAATTCCAGAGTTTTACTTAGTAGGTAAAACAAAAGTAATAATAAGTGGGATATGATAAGGTATCATAAAACATTCCCATCAAATCTTAACTTGGTTTTAGATATTGAAATTTAGTACAAAAATATTAACTTTACTCTTACTAAGGCATCTTTCTAACAATAAGAATAATTTTCATAGATAAGGCAAATATCTTATTTATTCTATTAATTTCAATGTCAGCTATGATAACAGGAAGCAAGCGTGGGTAATCAGTTCAGTTTTGTAAAAAAAAACTTTTGTGTCGCCTGTGTCTTATATGTAAAAAGAAGAAGTGAAATTATCGTAAGGCTGGGTTATAATGGTGATAGTTTGTCGCCTTGAAAAATATTTCACGATTTAAATAAAACTGCGTATTTTCCGAATCCTTTTCAAAATCATAGTACAATCTCAAACAGAATCTCATTCCTATTTTCCGGTTGAACGCCTACGATAATCCTTGAATGAGTAGAGTCCCGAAAGCTACCAAGTTTCAAGAAGAAGGTGAACTTCGAATTTCTGAAAATTTTACCGTAAGGGTATATTTTGGAAGCTATTACAGTTAATTGCTTTGGAAAATCTGCTCTGGAATATCGAGATAAGTCCTGAGATCATGTCGGTGATTAGTGAGTCTACTTTGGGGTTTTAAGTTACACGGAAAGCTTTCCTAATTTGAATTCGTATATCTCAGTTAAGAGCTAGATATTTGAAGGAAGTTCAAGTTGCCGTTTGTTTATTAAATTACCCAGTTTTCTTAGGTGTTTTTGTATGGCTCGTTACTGAAATGTTTTAATTTTATTTTAAAAGCGATACTTCTTTTGAACCTGCCTTAGAATATATGCACGTAAACTTTCGTTTTAGAAAAAACCTTAGTCTGCATATTATCAGGAAAAAGTTTTTTTTAGTACTGTGTAGCGTTTTTAGTGCTATACACACATATATACACACATATATATATATATATATATATATATATATATATATATATATATATATATATAAATATACATTAATTACCTTATACCAATTTAATTTTAGTCTACAATTAAAAAAAATTTATGAATTACATTTAAAAACTAAAAAACAGACAAAAAAAAAACAATTAAACTATGTAAAAAGAAATGTATGCAGTAGACAAAAAATATATACTATTTGTAAGTGGACTATTGTAAGATATATTATTATTCGCAGATGGTATTGCAAACAGAATGTGATGTCTCACAGACTTATTATTATGGCATAAAGTATAATTTTTTTTTAGTACTCGAGTTACCACTGTATGACCCCAAACCCGCAACAAATATACAAAAAGATTTACATTAATTTTTTTCTTAAAAACTATCAAATCTGGAGATTTTCTGTATATCACCAAATAGTAATGGAGCCCACGATGCTAAATAGGGATTTACTCGAGCGCCATAGAGACCTATTGGGTTGCAAAGCTTAGATGATAAGAAGAAAAATATGTTATATAATGTACACCTTTTCATCGGTGGGGGCAGCAGCTATAGATTTTCAAATATGTAAAAAAATACTGTTGCATGGACATACTCAAGCGCGTCAGTTATTGATAGCATCAGAGTCCTACGTATTTTTAAGAATGTACGTATGTTATCTGATCGTTTGCATGATGTGGGGTGTTCGTACGTAAGGGTTGAAAATGAGAAATTTTTCTTTTATCGAGCGCGTCAGATTTTCTAAGGGTTTTTAAGTGAACCTAAAAATAAGCTTACATTCAATAATCTGACGATTTCGATGTGACGCAAACTTGCGGCCATTATTATAATGTGCAAAAAAAATTCGCCATTTTGAAATACTCAAGCAGGTCAGATTAAGATATATATGGTTCATCTTAATGTCCTAGACGTGCTGTCACCTAATCTGACGATTATCTAGAGGAATTCGCCTAATCTGACAAAAAAAAATTTTTTTTAATCGTTGATCTTAATTAATTTAAAAGCTCAGAAAATAGCATGCTAATAAAAAAGTGTATGTTTTTTAGTAGAATACTTGTATTTATAAGAAAATAAATAAAAAAAATTTAATTTCTTAATTAATCATCGTCTTCATCAGTAGAATCATCTTCCTCTTCTGGCTTGATTTCATCCTCAGATTGCGTATCTGTAACAAAAAATCATTAAAATATATAACAATATTTTTTGAAATGAAAAACGCGTTGTTTTAATTGGAGGAGAAAAGATACCTGATTCTGGAGTATCCCCAAAAATATCAGACGTTATGGCTACATCTTCATACGCTTTCGGCAATTGATCACCTGCGAACCAGATCACTTGGAACTTTCCGTTGACAACTTTCCATCCATAGTCCGTTGGTAAAATATCAATAATTTTTTCATTATGGGCATTACTCCACATGCATGCAATAAATCTTGTGCGTAACACTTGCTGGAGTAACTCCGATTGACAGGGTGGCAAGTTGCACGCATCGTAATTCCGGACACTCAAGGCGAATGGTTGTGATTTGTCTTTTACCTTGTACGTCTTATTGAAGATGACAATCCTGGCTTGATTGACATCGTCTAATAACAATAATAATAATAATAATTCTTTATTGCTCACACAAAATAAAAATTACAATAAAAATATTTACAGTAAATTACTTAAGTCTAATGTGGGCAAAGGCGGTCTTATCGCTGGTAGCGATTTCTTCCAGACAACCTTTGTGTAACTGGAAATCTATTAAGTAAGCGGAAGATATTTTACCAAATAAAAAAAAAAAAAATAAAATAAAGCTCTATAAGCATACAAACATACAACTTTTAATATTTATTATTATATACATATATACTAAATAATAATATACATATGTAGCATTAAATTACATAGATACATATACAGTTGCAATCTATAATTTCTCTAAAAGGAGATTGTGTAATCTTGATTTGAAGATAGCAATAGACTTAGCATGTCGAATGGCAGACGGCAGTGAATTCCAGAGATGAGCAGCTTTCACAGTAAAAGACTCATAAAAGTAACCCGATCGAGTAAACAAAGCTTGCAGCCTATTGTCATCGTCCGACCGAAGGCAGCGGCCATGGCCAGCACCGAGGAACCCAAACCGCTCCTTGAGATAAACAGGAGTACGAGGGTCATACAGTATTTTGTACATGAGAGTCAGAACGTGCTCCTCGCGACGCAGCCTGATAGGTAACCACTTAAGTCTACGTCGGAATTCTGAAACATGATCGAACTTGCGCAATCCGTAAATGAATCTTATACATAAGTTTTGGAGGCGTTGGAGTTTGCTGAGCAAGTCTTCATTGAGATCAATTAGGCAGACATCAGCATAGTCCAAGATTGGCAAGAGAAGTGATTGCGCAAGTTCAATCTTAGTCCGAAGCGGCAACAAGTTCCTAAATCTTCTCAATGACCCAGACACCGCGTAAATCTTCCTACTGACCTCAGATATGTGTGGTCCCCAAGAGAGTGTAGAGTCAAAGAGAACGCCCAGGTTCCTGACGACACCACTAACGCTCAAGGTAACACCATTCAAAGTAATTTGCGGAATGGTAATTTGATTTAGCTTCGCAATCTGCTTAGCACCGCCAACAATGATAGCTTGCGACTTGTTCGGGTTGATGGTAAGGCCATAAGATTCGCTCCAATTAGAAATAACTGCGAGATTATCGTTTATTTTATGAATAAGGGCACCGATATCATCAATAGCGGCTTGGGAATAGATTTGTAGGTCATCCGCATACAAATGGTACTTGCATGAAAGTAAAGGGGTCACAAAGTTAATAAATATTGAAAACAGGAGAGGAGAAAGGACCCCACCTTGAGGCACACCAGCAGTCACGTCACAAAAGCTAGAGACCCCACCATCAGCGCGAATACACTGTTGTCGCCCCACAAGGTAACTACTGAACCATGTGATCTCCCTATCAGACCCGAACACATTCCGAAGCATAGCCAACATGATATCACTATCAACTGAGTTAAAAGCATTGCTAAAATCAAGTAGCACCATAGTAGTCACATTCTGGCTAGACATCCCTAAACGAATGTCATCAGTAACATTTATCAATGCTGTCGCAGTACTATGCCCTGCACAAAACCCAGATTGATATGTACTTAAAAAGCCTGAGGAATTTATGAATGAACTTAGTTGGTTAAAGACAAGTCGTTCGAGCACCTTAGAAAGAAAGGGTAGAATGGAAATGGGTCTAAAGTGGGAAGGTAATGTAGGACTGGTGGTTTTAGGAACAGGAATTACAACTGCCTTGCGCCAACAGCTCGGAAAAGTTCCAGTACTGAGCGAGAAGTTGAAAATATGACAAAGTATTGGAATGAGGACCTCCAAGCCGAGTTCAACCATCTGGCGGCTTATGCCATCGATGCCCTCTGCGTTAGATTTGATGGCTGAAATGTTATCTTCAACTTCACGCCCCGATACAGACCTAAAGGAGAAACTAGGTTTTCGGGAATCGTTCTTGCTACTCAAAGAGTGCAGTGTTGCTTGTTTTAAGGTATTACATATAGGGGGAACATTAGTGAAGTGATGGTTTAATGAATCAAGATCAAGCTTGAGTGGAAGAGCAGACCTGGATTTACCGATTCCCAGGGTTTTCAAGAATGACCACACTTTACTAGGGACGCCGTTTGCCACAGAACGGTGTATATGGAGGCGTTGAGCATCTCTGCATATCCTACTACAACGATTACGTAGGTCCTTATAACGACGGCAGTTCTCTTCGCAAGGATTGTGTTTATATTTTACCTTTGCGGAATTACGTTTAGCCATCATGATTTTAATGTCACTTGTGAGCCAAGGGGCCGGAAGGTGTTTAAGCCGGACTGGCCGAAGCGGTGCATGAACGTCAAACAGCTGCAATAAAATGTTATTAAAGATCTCCAACTTAGAGTCTATGGTAGGAGCACTAAACACCGCGTCCCAGTCAGAATTGCTAAGGTCAGTCATAAACTTTTGTTTGTCAATGCCGTTAAAATTGCGTTTTAAAATAACACGAGGCTTAGGTCTGGGACATCGAACCTTATAAGAGAGGAAAACAAGGTCGTGGTAGGAAAAGGCTTCAGCAGAAAGTTGGCCATGGGTGCCAACATGATCAAGAGACGAAACAATAGCTAGATCTAACAGGGACGGCTGACAATTCGGAAAGTGATGAGTTGCAGCTAAAGGTAGTATGTTGAGATTAGTGCTCTCAATGATTGATCGTAGTCTGATCGTAGTCTAACTTCTTCAAGCCATACAAGTGGCAAGTAAAAGACTGTATGATGTTAAAAGAATCCTGCACATTATGCTCCTTTGATCCTAAATTCAGAAAAGCTTCTTGGAAAATTTCAGAATTCATCCGAAATTGCAAAAGTTTCTTTTTTTCTCGTCGGTACAATGCTGGGTTGAAATCGCAACCACTGAACGCATGCAAAGCTGGAAGCGCCTTTGAAATTTTTGGGCCTAATTTTTTGTAGATAGCGGATACGTCGATGTATCGGCGTGTATTTCCAACTCCCAAGATCCATCCAAACTTCTACTCTTGCTTGCAGGTGTTCCATATTCGCTAACATGATGACCACTATATCAGTATCAGAAGTTCTGATAGTAATAGTAGAATCTTCATTTTGTTGGCAAGCAAGAAATGCTATCTTCGTATCCGCTTCTTTGTGATCAGGGCATGACAACTCATAATTAATGATGCGTATTACTTTATTAACAGTAACAGAATATTCATAACACAAATCATATATTATGTAAATTACCGTACTACCGATAATCGTTGCCATCTCCTGATCAGCCCAGTGATCGATCAAAAACTTAACAATAGCTTCCTTAAACTTCATATTTTTCAAATCTTTCGTAAAATCTGCTGTTCTTGTTTGTTGAGGACCGCAAATGTGGAATTCCTTGTCGTCTACACTACCTCGAAGAGAATGCTCGTAATCTTTGATAGAGGGTGTGAAGTAGCGATCAAATACAATGGCAACACTACTTGCAGCGTTGTTGACAAGGCATTGTAATATCTTCTTTGACACACCTCCAAAACTACGGGGCATTTCTTTACAAGTATTTAAAAAAAGAGGCCATCTTTATTCTCTATCTAATAGATAGAGAAAGAGTTAGAGAGTAATAGAAACGCGGAGAGGGGAATATAGCCATCAAGCAGCTGCACGCATTAAACTTTATCGACGAATTGTCGAGGTGACGTTTTTTTTACAACTTTGTAGCCCTCCCCTTTCTTTATGTCACTCTCAAATCAGATTAGTGGAATATACACTTTTTAGCACACTTTTTAGCAACACTATCTATCTATCTATCTATCTAATTAATTCACCCTAACTTAATCTGACGCGCTCGAGAATTTCTGATGATCAATTTTATTTTACTAATCTGATCCTTTATCCTGGACGCGCGGCCTTATATACGGGCTCATATTCGGTGGAGCCGGGTACCTACAAGGTATTCTCCTGTATATTAATCTGCAGCGCTTTAGTAAATCCCGAAATCCCCGCTTGGGCTCCCCTACTAAAAGTTGTTTGTCTAGTCAACAGCTAAACAATAAAAAAAATATATCTAAATTCTGATTTGATATCCACTTTTTTCATATCCGATGCACGAAATCGATATATTTTTTTTAAATACGGATCACAGGCGAAGAGGAAGCAAACCATTGCACTGTGACTAAAAATTTTTTACCAAGCAGTCACACTGCTATGTCTCTATACTATTTACAATCTTTACAATATTTGTCAACGTCGCATTCAATTAAAATTGTAATTTTAATTCAAATATTTATTTCTCAACAGTGCCAGTTACTTATCCTTACTGACGTTAAATAAAGCATGACTCTACCACCAGTTCGGAAAAACCTTCGTGAAGAAAAAGTGGCAAGAAACTTCACAGGTATATTTTTTTTTTATAAATTTACAATGTCTCATTACGTCTTTACAAAATTAGCTCGAGTCCTACCTTAACAACGCGTGAACTCTACTGACACGAGCCACGATCGCAACACCATTATATAAACCGGTTTTAATTCGATTGCTACAAATATATTAAAGAAATAACAAAATTAACCGCACTGAACAGTTTACAAAAATATACTTGATTTAGTAGTACAATTTTTATTATAGTCTATGCATTATGCCTAATATAAAACTGAAAAAAGAATGTGAAAAGACGTACGTTTAAATAATTTTTCTATCAAGAAAAATGTGATTCATCATATTTTCAACGGCAATTTCATTGAGGTAGTATCCTTGGCTTTGTAATATATTTTTTTTGGACCCAGAAAATATCACTTAAGTCAGAAAAATTAATTTAAAATTTGTAAATGGAGGATAAACAAGCCTTAAGTCTTTGATACCATATTTAAGTTTTATTAAAATATTCGACTTTAACGTGACCTCACCTCAGCAATAGTTGACTGGATAAAATTTTCCAAAAATTTTCTCGGGGCACTCCTAAACAAAACATGAGACGCTATTTATATTGGGCGCATTCAACCAGAGAGAATTACAGAAGCTTATAGTTCAGTACTAACTCGTTTGTGACTGATATATTACTACTTAAGCAATATAT
Organism: Marasmarcha lunaedactyla; assembly: GCA_923062675.1. NCBI lineage: Eukaryota > Metazoa > Arthropoda > Insecta > Lepidoptera > Pterophoridae > Marasmarcha > Marasmarcha lunaedactyla. The sequence goes on from OV281344.1 coordinate 9,785,755, forward strand.
TATAATAATAATAAAAGTACAATGTAGTGTCTGTGGTCGATATGCGACTCGAACCATTTCTCTGCATTTCTCTCTCTAAGCAAACATATGAACCAATCTAATGATTATAATGTACAATTTCATTGTTTACATTCTTAGTAAATGGAACAATATCATAATTAAGCAAACGGTAATCCAAAGTGAAAATTCTAAAATAACGGTAGAGTACCTTTGTAAGACAAAGTTATATTAATAAATTATTTTAACAATCTAAATCAATATTCATGAAATCGTGGTACCCTGGGGAAATTTTCATTCGATGGTATCCTAAAGAAAGATCAAAAATTTCCAATCAACGATTGTGGTACATCTTAATTGCCTTTTCAAAATGGAAATTTTACCCTCTCCAAACCTTAGGAAAATGAGAATAATATTCATAAATAACAAATCAATCATAATTTCTTAGGATTGAGTCTATCTCAGTTTATAATGAATATATTAAGAAAAAATTACTTGCAAATTAAACAAGATCTATGTAGTACTTTATCGCGATTTGTGTATAACGAAAAGAATAGTATCTATATTCTCAAAATATATTAATTAATTTATGAACATGTTTAAAAAAACTGCTTAAGTAAATATATGTAATAGGATACAACCTTTATAGAAACGGTCTATAGGTGTTCCCTTCCCTATACGGTGGTTATGTTTCATGGATAAAGATTACGATGAACAATATTCAGACTGTCCTGTATTTAAAATGCTTCCATTAAAACAGTTCCTCCAGTTTCCTTTAGATACGCAGCAAACCATCGACGACTTTGCTTATGAGACGTTTCTACGAAAACCGTATTCACCTACTCCCAGAAGACAAAAAACTCGTTAACAAAACAAACCGTTTCTGGGTCTTAAGAACCAGGCGTTAAAGAACCACTTAAATGTCCAACATTAAAAATTGCTGAGCACCTTGCGAGCACATTTATTACGGCGACGACGTCACAAGATTCGACAGGCCTGCGTATCGAGCAATAACCAATTTCGCAAGTAATCGCAAGTTAGCTTTTGCCACGAGAGAACTAGGTTCGAACCCTGCCGGTGGAATTTATATTTGATATTTGTCTTCCTACAATTACTTGGATATTTTCGTGCTAAGACGAAATACAGAAAAGTCTAGTTATTATCAGGAATTAGAAGGAAATAAAGACAATATAAGTAAATTCTATTCTAATGGTCAAAAAAAATTATAAAGAATATACGATCGCTTGGAATTTCTGAAACAAAGAAACCTGAACCTGGGCGAATACATAGACATGTCTGAACAAAGAAATACCCAGTCCGTAAAAGAAAGCTGAAGAGCATAAGGAGCAAGGAGAAAACAAGTGAAATGAAGTGCGAAATAAAGTACTAGTGGAAAGAAGGTAATGCCAGTGCAATAAAAAGGTGAACGAAGTCAAAGTGGGGATGTGTGATGAAAACATGCCACGTCAAATGTCGTCCAAGTCACGCCACGATAGAAGAAGATTCTGACGCCATTAGAAATAAGTCGAATATCACAGAAGTGAAGGCCAAAACTGTCGTGAGAAGACCTTGTCACGGATGTTGGTTGGAAATAAAGCATCATTTATCATATCCTGTCGTGTCGTTCCAACCCCGTAATCTACTTCTATAACAATCTTTTGTAAGTTTACCAAGAATTAAAATGAAAACCTATTTATATCGATTGACGACCCTCTAAGGAACACAAGAATACAAGCTATCAAATTTCCTTAAGTTTCACGATTGATAATAATAATATACAATAAAAGACTTTTTAAACTGGATTTAATTGTGTTTATATAACTCGAAAATTCTGTAGCTTTACAGAGACCATGATCATGAGTGACTAAGGTGAAAGGCTTGGCAGTTATGAAATTATTCAATCATCTCCATTTGTTTCTCAGTCTGCGTTATTTCTGTATTAATACAGAAAGTGTCTTGTGCTTGAATAGCTTGCTCGAGTTCAAGTCACTGTCAGCACTTTTAGTTTAAAATTAAATTTAAAATAAAAGGAATAAAAGAGTTCTTTATTCAAAACATAATAAATACCGATTTATTATGTTTTGAATAATGTCACATTTCAGATTTAGCGCGTAACTGTTAGCGAAAAAGATTGTAATGGAATAACTAAATATGACTACAAAATAAAGCATTTCAAAGCACTTTAGTGGGTATTAATTGTAGTTTATGGTTTATTAGGCATTGAAGAATATTATACATAATAATATACTAAATTTTTTACTTACAAAAGTTCACGAAGCTATTTTATCAGGTGTCGGCGTCGAGGCAATATTTCGTCGCCAAGGCGGCTATTATATCGCCTCAATTAATTCAATCATGAATTTATGGCTGCGTTGCGGATACCAAGGGATTTCGTTATTGGGCACAGGCATAATTGATTCATCGTCTTTTTTATGTTATATTTTAAGTTAAGTAAAGTTTGTGCTTTAGTTTAGTAACTCTGTTAATAACCTATTAAAACTTTTATTCGTTGTAAAGTCAGGCCTGAAATAGTGATAAAAATGGAAAAGTTTAAAATAATGAAACAGAAATAGAATAATAATAATAATAAAGGTAGAGGTTATAAATAAAGCACTAAATTAAAAATTAACAAGAAACCCTAATAAAAAATTTATACCTAGCTTTTTCGTAATAAGTACAAAACTCATTTAAAGTCCATCCGGCTAATGCAAAAAAGGTCGATTTTGCATCTTATTGGCATTCTCCTCGAATGTTTAGCAAGTACTTTTAAACAAGTTAACAACAACAGATAGCTCAAATCTCAATAAGCTGATAACTTGCAAAAACTACGGAAAAGTTGTAACAAGATTTAGACAACTACGGTCTGAATATAAGAAAAATTTGTAAGTCTAAGTTGCTCTTACAGTTTTTGGAATCGGATTCAATCTAAGATTTACAACTCCAAGTTGAAAGATTTTTGCAAGGAACAACAGGTTTTCTTTTCAGAATTGTGCCGACAAGTCTTTCGATTTTGACTTTACATTTAGTTGTTACGTTAAACGTATACTTACTGAAAAATGTTATAAGGGTAAATTTTTACAGAGTATCCTAGTTTTCAAAAGAAAAGCCAGAAAGTTGAAAAGTATCCAATCACTTGTGCTTCCATATTTTATAAGATAGTAGGATGCTTCTCGAAATTCTTCTCGTTTCTACTACAATTTATTTTTTAACAAGGTACCATTAGGTTCTTGTGATATCTGTGGTGGTTATGGAGTAACCTGGGTCCCACTTTCACATATTGCTCTTGACTGGAGTCTGCCAAGTGAAGAATTGCTATCTATCCACAGCACAGAGCAGCCTTCCTGCCTTGGCACACACGAAAGTTCTGAAATTCGATTTGAATTTGATAAGTAACTTGTGTTTTGGATACTAGATAACGGATAAATAAACTTCAGAAATATATAGGCACACATAGATATTTTTATTTTCATGTATAAATATTACAAATAAACTTAAATAAACATACATACACATCCATGACTAGAAAGCAAATATGATAAAATATCTGCCCCTATTACCAGGATCATCGGATTATTAGCGGATAGGATTACCGAACCCCCCGGGGATTGTTATCGGGTCCTCTGTAACCAGTCGCCAGCTGGCACGATGAAGCCTCCCGGGATTTTTCGCGAGGTGGCGGGGCAGCCTTTCGCATGTGGCTAGCACACTACTTGGGCCCCCTACTACCTGCGGTCGGCCAGCGGTGCACCGTTTCTTCGGATCCCGCTACCAGTTACCCGGCGAGCTAATAAAAATACGAGCTGAAGACAGTTCTCTAAAGCAGTACGATTACTCAGACCTACCCTCCTCTATGGCTACACTAAACATCATGCAGGAACGCGACCATGTCACTTGGCGGCATGGCTTTGTTTAGTAGGTGGTGACAAGCCACGGCCGAAGCCTACCACCAGAAGATACTGCTCGTTTAGCACCACCCAGGGACCATGTACAAGGCATCGAGGGAAGACAGTATTACTGCATTCATCTAGTACTTGTTGAAAATGTTTACTGTCAACGGAAATTTTATTTCATTATTACACCTTTTTATAGATTTGCAAAACATATACAGCAGGGAAATTTAAGTATGTTCTGAAAATTGCATTCATTTCTCAAAGAGTGTTGTTTCTTCAGAAATACACCGACGAAGGTTTATAATTATGACGCTCGGCATTTCAGTTGGTTTAACAAAGCCTTTCATTACAGCGTTTGTGCATTTCCTGTTCCCGGCCGTGTTTTATAGTTTACTATACAAGGACGAAGAAATGAGATGCGAGCCCAACAAATATCGGGTCAACAAAGATTTGTGATGAGATTAAAATTAACGTGGCGTGAACATTAAATTTACTCAAATATAACAATCAGAAGTTCCGATTACAGCAAAATTTATTCAAAATATGGTGTACAAATTAAACCTAGCTTGAATCATTAGCTATGCAACATTTTCAAACGTTTAGAGAGACTTCCAAGTTATTAAATCTCCAAAGTTCCGTCCCCAGCTTAATCTTGATAATGGTTGGGTTTTTAAAAATTGTTTTGAAAAAGTCTGTACGGACAAGATTTTAAGCTTCCGCATCACGGGAGCGTTGATACGTCTGCCAGTTAGTTTGTCTTTTAATCCATATTTTCTAATAAGTACCGATCAACGTAGAACCACAATAAATAAACATTAAGTAGTAATAAATAACTGTAGTTAAGTCAAAAGGGAGGTGTTTAATTATTATATTAGTGAAAACACTGTTAATAACGTGCTGTTAATAATAATAATTATTATTATTTATCATATTTTTTTTTTCAGTAGGTGTAAAGACTAAGTGAATGAATATATTAATTACATAAATAGTACAGGATCGTAATGAAATCAAATACAAAATTAATACTGTATTTTTAATTAACATATGGGTAAAATACCAATTATTTCTATTTATTTATTTGTTCAGTAAGATAAGTTAAAATAATTTATTATTTTAAATAAAAAGAGAGTCTAAGAGTCAAGTCTAGAACAAGTTGCCCTCATTTTTTGCCACAAAAACTTAGCCGAAAGAACCATAAGGGCACGAAAACGATTGATTGCGCATTTTTGAGATAAGTAAATAACTAGAAGTTCGGGGCTCTCTGATCCACGTAGTTCTTGACTGCGGCAGAACTTCTTGCTAAATGCTTACTTCTGGATATTGTAGCGGTGAAATTAAATAGATTATTAATCCAGCTCAGTATTTTTAACAAACTTTTTATAGTCTTTCTTTTTGATTTCTATTGTAACTTAAAATCTTTTAATACCACACAGAACATTGAATATCGTATTCAGGTTCATTTGATAAAAATATCTTCAATGTGTGCTAAAATCTGACTTGGAGTTCAGCGTTTAATATGCCAACTTTATATACTTATATACTTTATATACTGATTGTTCGTTGAAGGCTGGGAAATTATTTTTTTCTTTTGAATTATTTGCTATTTATTGAAACAACCTTCGAGAAAAGGGTTGAGAAAAGGGTTTACTTTAATGAGAAAAGGCAATAAAATAATTCTTATGTTTATTGTTGTAGTATAACCATACGTTTTGCACTAAAAGCAAAAGATTTTTGGTTAGTATTATAATGTTAAACACGAGATCATAAGACCTTCAATTTAGAACCTGTTTTCAATTCACTCTAATTCGTCCCATAATTTCGCACATGAGAAGGGAGGAGTTATGTTTGTGGCGCAACCACTATCGACTATTATTTGGAAGGCAAGAAGTCGAGGGATGAAGACCTCATACCTGTTTCTGTAAATAATATATAAATACTGTGTAAACAACTTGGCTGCGGCGAGACATTAACACACACATTTAACTGTCTTGTGTTAGTTTCTTTCTTTTCGTAGTCAAGCTGTATACCTAATTACCTATTTCATGTATTTTACAATATTGACTTGATTTGATTTTGGTTACCATAATAATTTAAGATGCCGCGTTGTACTTTTGGGGCGTATGTTTCGTAGAAGTAGATAGGCTTAGGTTTAAGATTTATTTTAACATTTTAAAGGCCGGATACTGCATCGAACTCTACGACTCACTAAACCTATTTAAATAAAATTGTATATTAAGTTATACTTCGGACATAAAACTTTGTTGGAAGAAAGAAATTTAGTTTAGTAAATATTTTATAAGTTTATTTTGCGTGCTTGTCTAGATAACTTTAATCAATTGTTTTGATATTGGCATGCATGCTTTCTTTCTTTATCCACTAGCGCGACGTGTCGTATTTTTTTGCACTTTGTAACATTTTTTTGTTTTTGTTCAAAAAAATAGAATCATCAATATCTTTTTCTTTGCATGAAATCTAGATTCATTGACATAAATGTAGGGGATGCCTCCTTATGACCTTTCATATGACATAGGTCATAAAGGGTAAAAAAAGATGGGAGAAACCACCCATTTCCCTTTTAGTAAAAGAGTTCCAACAAGTTGTATTGATGCGCTTGTCTGTGATAATATTATAAACGCTTTACATCCAGATTAGCTTCAAAACCTTTTTTGCCTTTATAATAGTGCATGGTGCGTAAATTGGTTTATTCCCGGTTTAATTTCGCAACGTCTCGGAGCTAATTTGTTTCTAAGCTATAAAAATCTTTTAGTTGGTAGACTTATAATCCCTAACAATCAATCAATTCGTATTAGGGTGAGGTTAACGACTGCAAACCAGCGTCATCAAGTTTTTAGGTGACCGGGTCATGGGCAAGATATTGTCCAGAAAAGCCCCATAAAATAAAATTAGATTAATAAGCGTGATTAGATAGTAGGTAAAAATAATTGTACAGTTTATGTATAGTTAAGCTAAGACATATCTCGGAAGTCATTTCGCCACATTTGATATTTTGATAAGACATTAACAAGTATTCGTTATAAGACAGTATTCGAAAATGCAATTTTTAAATAAATTTTCCTTAATCTTGAAGAAGCGACTTAACTACCCTAATTTTTCATGTGAGTTAGGGGTTTTTTAATTTGTGTTTCCTTATAGGTTGTTAGCAACTTGTAAAAAGCAGAACTCTCATTTTGTACGGGAGGTGCTGCTTCCACCCTACATTTCACAAGAATTACAGAAGCTCGAGTGGCTTCAACTACGTTATATAAACTTAGATTGATCTAATTTTAATGAAAATAAATTTTTGAAATATTTTTATACTTTAACAAAAGTTAACTTGTATTGATAATACAAGTGGATATTACTAATTAAACCCTCGATACTGATAGTCAGGTACCAATATATTACATAATTGAGTACCTAGCTTTTAATTATCTGATATGATGTTTCTCTGAAGTACTGAAACATTTTATGGATAGGCGCCACGGTTCCAGGTATTACTTTTTACAAATGTACAAACTCGCAAAATTCCGTGTGTAACGTAACAATACAGTTCCATGAAATAAAACAAAATGAAATTTGCCACTCCTTTCATTTTCCGCAAGCAAAACCGCAGGCAAAACCTAGTTTACCATAAATAGTTTTCGCATACCAAACTAGCTACTAAATAATTACTTTATTGGCAATTTTCTGATGCTCTTTGGGTTACATTATTAAAATTTTCGTTAGATCTCTAATATACCTATTTGAAAATAAAACATAGCCTCTGTTTCTCGTTGATAATGTAGCTTTCTATAAGTGCAATCATTTTTTAAACCAATAAGCTCGTTCTTGTGTTTATTCATAACAAACAAACATATAAACATACAAAAAATCTAATCTAGGAAAGATTACTTTATAATATTGTTATAGATATAGAAGTATAGTTAAAATAATGTATTATAATATGTTTATAGTAACTATGAAGCCACAAAAATATCCGTGAGGTTATATGTCTAACTATTATAGTTAAGTCACAATAACCTTTTTTTGGTACCATATTCATAGCCGGCAAACGAGCACGCGGCTCACTTGGTGGTGTGTGGCATCCACACCATGCACATCAATAGTCATAGGTGTTTTATTTATTGATAGTGATAGTGATTATTATCTCGACTAATGATGCGTTGCCGACCGTGAAATTGCTTTTGTTCCAGTATTTGCAATGGCTTTTCTTCCCCTTGACCAAAACACAACCACATAAACGAGGTGACTGTGACGGGCAAAATAGGAAGGACTGTAGTACCGCCTCAGACGAATTCTTAACAAAGCACCTCTACTAACAAAAACTGGCTCTTATTTAACACAAAATCACAATAACACATTTTTTTGTTAAAAGAGCTGTCGGTGAGGTGACTTCTACAAAATATTATAGTGTAAGCGATTGATGTTATCTTCTATTTGTCCAAATAAAGTACTGATTTAAAATAAAATATTATTATTTAAAATATTTATATTCCTTCCTATCTACCTTCTATGAATTTGTACAGTATAAATTGAGTAATTAAATTTAGAGAAACATATTCCAAATTCAAATTCAGAATATTTTATTTAATCATAGGTAAAAAATTTACATATGTTGAAAGTCTTCTTTTTCTTCGTCATCGATGACGTAAATACAACTTAACTTCGGCTTTTAAAAGGTTTTCTGGGTAGATATTATGGGTACTCTTCAAAAATTGTAAATAAAATTAAGAATAGACACGTTGAAAATGTGTGTAGTCGAATAAACTTATGTAGTTAAAATGCTCTCGAAATAGTTGAAGCAATCTTAGCGTCGATTATGCAAGTATTAAATGTGTGTTACGTTACGGTGTGATATTATAAGGGAAATGAAACGGTAAAAGGGAAAATCTGTAAAATGCAAAAGAGTTGCATTCGATCTTTAGGATCTTGTTAGGTGTTCAGGGGTGAAATCAAAGACGGTTCGATAACGAATGGTATATATATATATTTTTTTGTTCTCCTCCACGGAAAGGGCAGGAGGATAAAAATTGCTTTGACGCATACCCCGCGCATGCGATCAAGGTTCTGTGGGACTCGCTCCAAACCTACCAGAGCCACTTCCCACTAAAAAACCCTTTGAATGACTCGTGCAATTTTTTGCCTTGACTTTTTGACTTGACTTAATAAAAATTTTTTGATTACCTGAATACGTCACCCTGGCTACCATATTTGGACATTGACCAGGCACCCTGTATAAATGAAATGAAATATTTATTTCTCAACACCAACAATTACTTATTTTTATTGACGTCAAATAAAACATGATTTTACCACCAGTTCGTAAAAACCGTCGTAAAGAAGAACTGGCAAGAAACTTCATGGGTATATTTTTTCAAAATAAATTTACAGAGTCTCTTTATGTCTCTACAAAATTATTCTTATCTGCATCTGTTAGCTCGGAAAGTCTCCCTCCTCCCAAGTATCCAAACGACGAACACCCTCAAACGGCACCCGTTCATGAGTTAACGCGGGATCCAGCCATCGCCCTCCTCAACCATATAAGAGGGAAATGAGCTCACACAAGAGTATAATAAGCACAACAAATCAAATCAAATCAAATTTATTGCATTATAGGTGGTAACAAAAGAAGTTATCAAGATTCACAGTATAAAAGTCCCTCACACCACAACTGTACAACAGCATGCAATATTACATACAAGCAAATATAAAGCTAACAAATTAAGATCCAACATATAAATAACATGTAAAATGCAAAATGCAACACAATAACAACTAATTACATAATATTTTACAGTGCCTTCAATATTTTAAACAATTCATTTAAATAAGAAAAACTAGATGTCAATATATTATTATATAATAATGCAGTCATAACATAAAATGTCATACATTACTATTTTTTTTGGATAGAAAGTAACTAACACTTTAAAAACACTTCTAAATTAACCAAGTTCTGAGAGTATATTAAAATTTACGTAACGGCAAACATTTAGATTCTTCTGGTAAATGGTTGAACACCTGGAATTGTTAGTAATTGAAATAATTTAAATAAAGGCCTACAGGTTGTCCACGAGCTGACATCAGCTATGGCTCGAAGGCACTGTTTCTGTGCAATAAATGCTCTATTTATTTTCACTGAATTTCCCCAAATTAAAATACCATACCTCAATATAGACGCAACATAACCATGGTAAGCCTTTAGTGCTGATTCCATGTTTGTAATTTTTGAGAGTGTCCATAAAGCGTAGATAAATCTATTTGTTTTTCGGCATAGTTTGTTTTCCAAGTGCAGTTTTGGTCTAATTCTATGCCTAGAAATGAGGACACCTCTGTTTCATTCATGGACTTATCATGACACTTAATATTTAAAGCGGCTTTTTTGGCACTTTTATTAAAAACACTGCAAATATTTAGTTTTATTAATATTAATTTTTAAGATATTTATTTCTAGCCAATTTACGATAGATACTATAGTCGAATTTATAACGTCATTAAAATCTTTATTTGAATCGTCAGGAATAACAGTGGATATGTCCTCTGCATATAATGTTGTATAAAACTTTGTTGTGCTTGGCAAATCATTTATATATATAAGAAATAAAAGAGGACTTAATAAGCTGCCGGGTGAAACTCCAACTTTATTTGGCTTTGGAGTAGAGTACCACGTTTCTTGGTGAGCATTTTTATTTGTACCTATTATTTATATATTTATATTATTACAAACTGCAGCCTATCATAAAGATAGCTCTCTAACCATTTTAATAGTCCTCGAATTCCATAGGCCTCGCATTTTCTTATTTGTAATTTGTGTGATACATGGTCGAACGCTTGAGTCATATCGAAAATTACAACGACAGTTTTTCTTTTTTTATTAAAATGACTTACCTATTATTTTGTTAATCAACTTAAATGCCGCCAGTGTTGTGGATTTACCCTCCTAACAACGACAAAGTTATTCTAAACTTACTATATTTTAAGCAATTTTACAAATTCAAATGTTGTTTTCTGAGCTCAAATAAAGTTTTTAGCAAAGCCATACTGTCTAAATGAAACCTTCATTTAAAATATGTTGCGTTCAGTTTTCTTAACAGAAATTTGCTGAAGTTACGTCTTTTTACGTGGCTTTTCTTATTAAAATATAATTAAATTTTATATTGTAAATTGGATTTTGCGCTGCTTTGTTGAAATAATTTGAATGAAATAATTTATTAAAAGGATTACAAAAAAGGTAACTCGAATATTGAAATTAACTTAATTTAATAAAAAAATTAACTTGAAAAATCCCCTATAACAAACCGTTTAGCTCTGACAAATTAAGTAAGTCTTAAATTTTATTTATTCCGAGAAGCAACGAATTGGAATTATCTGAGCGTCAAAGATATAGAAGCGTCTAGAGAAGCTTGAACATTGAACGAAGTGACTGGAGTGACGTCGCATGGCCGGAATGCAACGTCAAAATCAGAGTTACTTAACATTATATATAAATTAAATAGATTTGTTGATGTCGACCTTGTATGTTCAGTTTATAGTTAGAGGTTTGAGGTTTTGTTTTCTATTGGCAGACATAAAGTAAGGGTTGTTATTCTAGTAGCAGTACAGTTCCTTTGTTAAGATCTCGTTTGAGGCCCTTCCTTCTATTTTGACTGCCATAATAATCACGTTTCCGTGGTTGTGTTCCGGTCAAAGGGAAGAAATAGCCGGCGCAATTACTGGAAGTAAGGCAATTTCAACTGATGCCTACGGTCGGCAACGCACCATTACTTGAGATAATAGTCGCAATCACTAACTAATAGATAAAACATCTACGAGTACGACTAATGATATCCATGGGATGGGGATGGATGGATCACTTCTTTCTTTCTTTAATTAGAAGGAGTACGCATTTGTTGTGTGGACATGTCACGCAAATTTCACAAAAGAGACCTAAAATCGTATGAGGACAGAGTAGTATTGGAGTCTCTCCAGGCTAGGCGTTACAACAACCATCTCATAACTTTTATAAAGTGGAAAATTTCATTTATGACACCGATGTTCTCAGCCATGTTTCACTCAGGTTTAGTAAAAGACAACCGCAGGCAACACTTATTTTCCGTTCCATTAGCCAAAAACAATGTATCCTACAAAAGTTCATTAAGTCGCATGTGTAATAGTTATATTAATAATTGTCAAAATCTAGATATCTTCTCTAATTCTATGGAAAAATGTATTTAAAATATTGAGAAAACTATTTAAATTCGCACTTTTTCTATGAAGCTACTGTGTTAAGTGAGATTATAATATAAATGCTATGCTCAATTGTAATTACATTATAAGGTGAAAATTATTGTATTTCTGTGAACAATTGCATAGTGTTTTATCTTATAACATGTTACTGTGCCATAAATAAATAAATAAATCATGTGCTCGTTTCTCGGCTATGAATAAATAAAGTAAAAAAAATCGATGGTAATCTGGTAATGGTAACATCAGAAAAATCAAAAACTTTGGTAGCCAAACCTCGCTAGTTGGAAAGGCCTCCTAAGAAGAACATTGAAGATCCCATTCAAGAAACGACACTTCATTGAGCCTTAGTTTATAAAAAGGAATTTAAAAAAGCAAATATGATCTTCTTTGAAGATATATTTACAAAATCCTCAATAATCTTCTAATTTAATTCAATGCACCGAAGTAAAAACAAATAAACACAGCTCTGTCATATACGTTCCATTAATATTTTTTAGGAATTCATTACTTCAAACATTGCACAGAGTTTTTCATTCAGAATAATAAGGTATGACTTATTTACGATTTGTGCACGGACATTTTAATGTTAAAGGATGGACTAAAAATTTATTAAAATACTTTATTGCATTTACGAACATTTACTGAAATGACAAAATAGTACGAGAGCGTCGATGGTGCAGTGGTTAAGGCAGCCCGTGCCAGTGACTGCCAATGTACCAATAAGTTTTGCAACTAAACTGAGCCGCCTACTACGACGATAAAGAAACATCATAAGGAAACTCTCATACTTAGTAAATTAAAGATATACGACTCTGTTCAAAGGTTACAGTGTGACGGAGCGTCCTGTGCATTCTACTAGTCGTATGCAAAGATCAGATAAGTTATTCTAAAAAAGTATATCGAATGTTGTTTATTATTGCGAAATAAGAAACGCTAAATTATTTCAATTTAATGCACTTGGTCGAAGCTAGCTTGAGATAAAACAGTACAAACAACTTCAGTACATTTTTCATGGAAACTATCGAGACCTTTGTAAAATAATAATAATAATAATAAAAAACTTTATTTTCAGACAATTAGTCCATAGATGTGTTAGTAACAATGATTTTAATAACTACGAGTTAGTAAACTTAAAATTAATACATAACACTTAAAACGGTGAAACCGCGTGAAGTTGCATCCATCGGCGCAACATTGGCGAGTCCCACCTTGCAGCGAACACGCTGAGGATGGTGTTGGAGCTGCGGCGGGTTTCTAAATGTAAATAGTTTGTTTGACTCGTATTTGATGGATTTGTTTGAGATTTATTTAGGTACCTTAGAAATTAGATACCTTTGTAAATGTCAGACAAAGTAGTTCATTTTTCTAAATAAAGGCACAACTATTTTCAAAATTTGTTTTAATCTTGTTGTATAATTTAGTTGAAGGATTGTTATTATTACATGTATTGTAAGGTGTAGTTCTATCAGTGTAAACTAGATGGAGCTACTAGTAGATTAAATCGCACATGTAAAGTTTTAAAGGCTCAAATGTTGTTCTGTCAGTGATATTTCATATGTGTGTAGTAATTTGGGAAATATCCTGATTATTTGCTATTGGAGCAATACACTACATCGCTTGGTTTTGTGGCTTTCATTTCGCCTCCCCTCGGGAACCTGAGCTAAAGTTGTTCATGGTCCTTCGAGTCGGATCGCATGTGTTGAAAGACTTTCTGGAAAACATTTTCCTGAAAGGTAGACTCGGGACAGAGTAATGCTGTTACGAACCGAGTCTACAGGAAAAGCAGTCTGCTGAAAGGCGGGCGGCAGGAGCAGTGCGCTGAAAGGCGGGCGGCAGGAGCAGTGCGCTGAAAGGCGGGCGGCAGGAGCAGTGCGCTGAAAGGCGGGCGGCAGGAGCAGTTGGCTGCAGGGCAGACGGCACGAACGAGCCTGCTTGTTGCAAGGCGGGTGGCAAGTTGGCGCAGTGAAAGGCGGGAAAGAAAACGGTTTTCCCGGAAATTACCATATAAGCGTCAAGTGTAAGTGCAGTGGAAAATTGTGAGTACTTTTATTATTTATCTTTTAGGGATTTATTTAAGGCATTAATTGACAATAATGAAACTTTAGATAACATCCAAAAATTGCAATATTTAAAAGGGTATTTAACGGGAGAAGCTGAGCAGCTTCTTAGGCATATTCCTGTTAGTGCAATCAATTATGCTAGGTGTTGGGATATATTGGAAAAAAGGTATAATAATAAAAAATACCTGTCACATCATATTTTGACAAGGTTCCTTAATCAAAAAAATCTCGTATGTGAATCCGCGTCTGCCTTAAAAGAATTAATTGATTGCTCTAATGATTGTTTGTCGGCATTGTCTAATTTAGACATAGATGTTACTAGTTGGGATATTATTGTAATCCATATTCTAACGTCAAAGTTGGATCCGGAGAGTAGAAGGCAGTGGGAATTTAACTTTACAAGTTGTAACTCTTCGGATGAATTGCCTTCTTATGAACAATTTAAGGATTTTTTAACGAATAGGTATCGTGCTATTGAGTTTTTGAGTACTAATGTGAAAGGTAAAGTATACTCTAAGGATAAGTACAAATCCTTCCACGTTAAAAATAATCTTTCTTGTCGCTATTGTTCTCATAATCATGATATGTTGAATTGTAAATCGTTTTTGCATACGGAGGTTGAAAAACGTCGAAAGTTTGTGTTAGAAAATAAATTATGTTTCATTTGCCTGGGTGGCAACCATTCGGCTAAAAAATGCAGTTCGAATAAGTATTGTTCTATTTGCCATCGAAAACACCATACTTTGTTGCATCCCCGTGGGGAGGTTACTGTTGAGGCCAGCGACTCTACAAGTCAAGAAACTTCGGTGGTTTCTTGTATGTCATCAGATAGTGGTGATCGTGTAGAGCAGGTTTTGTTGGCCACGGCGTTAGTGAGAGCCACGAATAAGATTGGGTCAGGTACAGTAATACGTGCTTTGCTAGACCAAGGTTCCCAGTCATCGTTTGTTACGGAAAATATTGTGCAACAGTTGGGTTTGAAAAGAATCTCTATAAACGGTGAGATTTCAGGTATCGGTGGAAATAGAAATATATCTTGTAACTCTATGGTAGATATTGAATTAGCCTCGTTGGTTGACCCGCAAGTGACTTTCAAGGTAAAAGCACTCGTTTTAAAATCTATAACTTCGTTAATTCCTTCCAGGCAGGTTACGAATATAGATTGGAAGGAATTAAAGTATTTGAAATTAGTGGATCCGCAATTTAACGTACCAAGTAAAACAGACATTTTGTTAGGTGCGGAAGTGTACGCTAAAATATTGCACGATGGTCTAAAAAGAAGTCCATCAGGTACTTCCATTGCTCAACTAACTAGTTTGGGTTGGATTGTGTCAGGAGCTTTAGGAAGTGTGAAAAATAACCATGTTAATGTTAAGGTTTTTCATTGTCTTCAGAACGAAAATGATATCTTGAAAAAATTTTGGGAGTTAGAGTCAGATTGCGTTCAACAAAAATTGTTAACTGAAGAAGAATCCCTTTGTGAAAACCATTTTGCTGAAAATACTACAAGAAATGATGATGGTAGTTATGTCGTTCGTCTTCCTTTTAAAGTGAAAAATCCCGAGGTGAAAAGTTCACAGGAAATCGCTGAAAAACGGCTAAAGCTATTAGAAAGGAGATTCAGAAAGAATCCAGAGTTCAAATTAAAATATTACGAAGTAGTGGACGAGTACTTACAGCTGAGGCATCTTGAGGAAGTACCAGCTTCTGAAATACATAAAAGTAGAGCCATTTATTTACCTCATCACGCGGTTATCAGAAATGATAAGGACACTACCAAGGTGAGGATTGTTTTTGATGCGTCCTGTAAGGGAACTAACGACCTTTCGTTAAACGATCAATTATTAGTTGGACCAGTTTTACAATCCGATCTGCGTCATCTTATGATTCGTTGGCGAACTTACCCTATATGTGTAGCAGCGGACATCGTTAAGATGTATAGAAAAGTGTGGGTCAATAAGCAGGACGTAGATTTTCAAAGGATTCTTTGGCGAGAGAATGAAGACGAAAATATAAGGCATTTCAATTTACTTACCGTCACATTGGGCACTGCTTCTGCACCTTACCTCGCAGTCAAGGCTTTGCAGCAAGTGGCTTTAGATGAAGGGCACATATCTCCTGTAATATCTGAAAAAATAAAGGCTGATTTCTACATGGATGATTTATTAACGGGATGTGAAACCAAAGCGGAAGGGATGGAAATTTACAGGGGTATGAAGAAAATTCTACAGAAAGGAAATTTCGAACTACAAAAATGGTCAAGTAACGACAGTGACTTACCAAGGGAAATGATAGAAGAAAACAAAGATAACAAGATTAAAGAAGAACTTACCATAAAAACAGATGAAATAATTAAAATAGTGGGACTTACCTGGAATAGAAGTGATGATACTTATCAGTACGTTGTGACTCTAACACCCGTCGAAGAACCTGTAACGAAACGAAAGATTATATCTGACATATCTAGGTTGTATGACCCATTGGGTTGGGTAGGGCCATGCACTATAGTGGCAAAAATAATGATTCAGAAGCTATGGTTAGCAGGGATTAATTGGGATGATGAAGTCCCAAAGCATTTGCAGCAAGAATGGTTAGATTATAGAGCGGAGTTACCGTTATTATCTGACATTCGAATACCTCGGTGGATGGGCGCTCGCAAAGGTGATACTCTAGAACTTCATGGGTTTTCGGACGCTTCTAAGTATGCATACGCTGCAGTAGTTTATTTGCGTGTCGTGAAATCGAACGGTGAAATAAGGGTTGCTTTAATCGCAGGAAAAACCAAAGTTGCACCTGTCAAGCAAGTTTCCATACCTAGGTTAGAGCTTTGTGGGGCAGTTTTATTGAGTAGGCTTATGGTAGAAGTAGCTCATGTTTTAAAAATTGATAAAACAAACTTACATGCGTACACTGACTCTACAGTGGTAATTGCTTGGCTCAACGATCATCCTAGTCGATGGAAGGTTTTCGTTGCAAACCGAGTCTCGGAGATCTTAACAAACTTAGATCCATCCTGTTGGTCGCACGTTGCTTCGAAACAAAACCCGGCAGACGTAGCATCTCGGGGAGCGCGCCCATCGGAATTAGTTAATTGTGCATTATATTACAACGGACCGGAGTTTCTATTAGAAAGAGAAATATTTTATAAAAAACCTAGAGAATGTTTAACGGATTTGGAAAAATTGAAGGTTGTTTGTCATGTAACGAAAATTGAAAATGATTTGATTTTGGAAAACTTTTCTTCACTTAGTCGGTTGATTAGGGTTGTCGCGTATTGTAGACGTTTTATTAATAATTCAAAGAAATGTTCAACGGAAAAATACTCTGAAAATTATCTTACAGCAAATGAGTTAAGTAAAGCATTAAAAATTGTAATTAAAATATATCAAAGTAAAGAATTTGCAGAAGATATAATGTTAATAAAACAAAGTGATAACTTACCAAAATGTAGTAAAATAAAGTCGCTTAATCCCATCCTTGATGACGATCACAATCTTAGTTCGTTACGAAGATGGCAGTATACTCAACGAATGTTACAAGATTTTTGGCGCAAGTGGTCGCAGGAATATTTAAACAAGTTTTTTCATCGATACCGGTGGTCTAAGCAGGAACCTCCCTTTACGGTTAACGATATCGTTGTTATAAAAGAGGATGGGTTGCCACCTAGTCGATGGTTATTTGGTAGAGTTGTCTCTACACATGCAGGCTCAGATGGTGTTGTAAGAGTCGTAAACCTTAAGACTAAGATAGGTGAAATTAAAAGGCCAGTTCATAAATTATGTAAATTACCTATTACTAAATAAGATTTATTTGTAGATTGTTGGTAACTTTTATTGTATATTGTGTCTTTCACAACGCACATTGTAAATTGTTGGAAATGTGGTTTAAACAATTTGTTTTTTGTATGTTTTGTTAAATATAAAGTCAAACGCTTAGTTTGTCTTTAGCGGGCGGTTATGTATAATTTAGTTGAAGGATTGTTATTATTACATGTATTGTAAGGTGTAGTTCTATCAGTGTAAACTAGATGGAGCTACTAGTAGATTAAATCGCACATGTAAAGTTTTAAAGGCTCAAATGTTGTTCTGTCAGTGATATTTCATATGTGTGTAGTAATTTGGGAAATATCCTGATTATTTGCTATTGGAGCAATACACTACATCGCTTGGTTTTGTGGCTTTCATTTCGCCTCCCCTCGGGAACCTGAGCTAAAGTTGTTCACTTGTTTTAATTTTAAGGTTAAAAAAAAATTATTTCAAATTTAGGGAACTTAACCACGATATTAACGGGTGAGCAGGCCGCGGCCCACGGGCCAACAATTACCGTCGGAAAGTCATATATGTATATTCTAATCGCTTAAGTAAAGTTATTATTGCGATGTAGAACACGCGTTGTGATTGGTCGGTTGAGTAGCGCGTCACCGCTACATCACTCGCCTCCGAGACCGAACGTCGTAAGTAGCGTCCATCTTCGGTTTTTGCGTAAGGTGAAGCTTGCCAGTGTCTCAGCTGATGGTTCCAGTAAGTCGGAACCGGGTGCCGCGTAGTAGTCCACGGTGAGTCGGGACTAAGGCAGTGCATGTCCGACGATCCTCGGTGTGGGTCCGGGTCCCGTGGAGTACGGAACAAGTTACTCCAGTGAGTCGGAGGCTGCCCCAGGATGCCGAGGTGCAGACTTCCCCAGTGCGTCGGGGTGGTGAAGTGTCGGTGCGTAGTGGCTGGCGGCTGCGTCGGCCAGGAGAGAACTACTCTGCTTGTTGACAGGCCGAAAGTGCAGGTGCTGTGCCAAGTCGCAGGTGGAGGGTGAAGGGGTGACGACCAGTCTTGCAAGGCGCTGCAAGGTCGGGGTCGTTTATGCCCGTGTTGTCCTTTTGAAGCTGGCTCTAGCGTGGAGTCTTCGCTGATGGTGTGGAGAGTGACGATGACGACGATGATGATGATGATGATGATAAAGGCTGCTTATGTGCTCTACTCGGGGTCACCACTTTAGGGAACTTAACCACACGTTCCCACAAATGTAATTGTGGTGACCAGGCCGCGGCCTACGGCCTGGCAGTCATTGTCGGGAAGTCATATATATTCTAATCGCTTAAGTAAAGTTATTATTGCGATATAGAACACGCGTTGTGATTGGTCGGAATCAAAGTAGTGCTCGATCTTAAATTTGCTTTTACCTTTTAAAAGAAATTCCACACATTTTGACAAATCCCAAAGACGTTGAAATTGAAAATGGTTCCAAAAGGATGTCGAAAAGTCGTTTGCGTTCTTTCAAAAATTATTTTTGATTAATGCTTGTCCGTTTGTTAAATTGTTTTGCAATCTCTATAATAAAACAAAATATAAATTACTGTAACAAAGTATAAATATTAATTGATCCAGGGCGAGGCTAATGGATGTCCTTTTCGTGAGACCAAATTTATTATTTTGCAACAGAAAATAATAAAATAAGGTTACGTAACAGAAATTTGTCCAAAATAGTCTATTAATATTTTTATACCTTTTTCTTAAAAACCTCAAACAAAGCTTAATTTTTGTTATTGAAATTTGTTAATTCTCGGACTGGCGTAAACTTGGATTAAATCCGTTACGCCTCCATTAATCTTCTCAATGGATTAAAACTTTTTGTAAATTTGACGCAGATTTATACTTTCTATCCACCGTGTTCTCGAAAAAGTGGATACATTTCAAATATTAAAAATGGACAACGAAACAAGACTAAAAGCTATACAAATCAGTTACTGTACAATTGTGTATTGATCACTCAAAACACAGGCCCTAATTTTGAAACCACGTAGTTGGCAAGATTTTATTTCGTTTGAGGCGATACTACGGTACTCCTTGTTATGTCCGCCATAATAATCACATTTACATGGCCGTGTTCTGGTCAAAGAGACAACGTAATGGATATGAATTCCATCTGAAGCGTACAGATGCGACGTATCATTTGTCGATTTAATTGATTTTGAGGGATCATGCTGTATAACTAGAGGTAATAATGACTACTCTATTTTACAAGAACCTGTTTTAAGTCTTCTGTGTTTATTCGTTCTTATACTTCGAATTTATACATTAGGTACTTTTCAAAATTCTAGGATTTGCCCGCCGTTGCGTCCTTGCATCCCTCGGGTAA
Organism: Marasmarcha lunaedactyla; assembly: GCA_923062675.1. Lineage (NCBI taxonomy): Eukaryota > Metazoa > Arthropoda > Insecta > Lepidoptera > Pterophoridae > Marasmarcha > Marasmarcha lunaedactyla. The sequence goes on from OV281344.1 coordinate 9,806,057, forward strand.
AAAGCACTTATTTTCTAGAAGAGCTTTTTCGTAGCCCTGATGACGTGTTTGAAACTTTCATGACGATCGGTTAAGTAGTTAAGGTGTTAATAACCGCATGGATACCGCATGGAACCATATGAATTAATAAACTGCAGTGATGGCACCCTTGCATTAAAATTTTCATAACTCCCCTCCAATTTTTAGGTCTCAACAGGTCGCGATAAATATTTTGCAAAAGTTATATTCTTATTTACGCTGATGCGTACTTTAGCTAGTTTTCAGTACGAATATGTTTTTTGAACATTTATATATGTTTGTATTCAAATGCTTCACTCTTGTTTGTAAGCATTTATATTTTAGTGTACTTTGTGTAGTCATCAGTGCAGGTAAGTACATATCTCTTATTATCCCAAGTAGTAGGTGTAATAGGGCCTCATATGTCTGTATGTATTATTTCTAGTGGTGTTTCAGCTTTGTATCTTTTTGTAGAAAATTGAAATCTAGTTTGTTTTGATTGTAGGAAGATTTTACATTCTGGTAATTTATCAATTTCTTGTTTATTAATATATTTTTTCCATCGACTTCTTCTATCATTTTCTTTATTTAATCTTTCCCTGCGTGTCCTAATTTTAAGTGCCATTGTAGTGCTGTTTTGTTACTAAATGTTATGTATGATGATTCTTCTGCTTTCGGTTGAATTGAGTACAAACCATCTGCATCTTTAATTCCTTTTTATTATTTCTTTCTGGTTTTTCTTTATAATCACATTTTGTTTTGTAAATATAACTGTAGCATCTTTTTCTGTTAGAGCATTTACTGGTAGTAATTTTTTTTGTAAATTTGGTACAAATAAAACATTTTCCAGATAGTAGTTTTCAGTTTCAATTTTTCCCGATGTTTCTGCAGTTAATATCTCATTTTTCTTAGCTGTATTTATTTGTACTGTTTTCTTTTTCTTTTCACTAAGTATTTCTTCATCTTTGATCATGTGTGATATATAGCCTGAATCCACAATAAATGTGTGATTTCCGGAATTGTCTTATTAATTTATGTTAGTAATGCTTGTGTATTTCTGTTTTTATCTTTATTAAAGTAGCAATCGTTTGTTTTCTGGTTTGTTCTCTTACATATTGTACACTGTTTCTTCTTAAAATAACAATCTTTTTCTTCATGATTTGATTTCTTACATATTTTACAGTATTTTACTTTATTTCTTGTATTTTTATTTGTACAGAATCCTGCTACATGTTGGTTACTATTACAGATAAAACAGTTCTTTTCACTTGCCTTGAATGCTTCTTTTACCTCATGTATGCCATTTATGCGTTTTTCTTCTGTCAATAGTCTTGTTGTTAGATTATTTAGTGTTTGCTCAGCTAGAGAAGCTGAATCCCAATTTAAAAGGGGTAAGTAATTACTCGATGCATGGTTTTTAGGTTATTAATTTTTATCACTGGTTGTTTTTACTGTTTTACGTCTGTCACTTATAATCTGGGCCCATAACCTTTTATTATTTTAGTTTTTAGGTGGATATTGCGTGGCCAAGTGAAACAGACAATTATTTATTTTTACTTTTTAATTTTTCTTTTTAGGTACTTGATACAGAGCAGATATAACGATATGGCGGCCGCCGGTCACATGTATAATTTTTTTTTAAATTTTAAGTGGTGCGAGCATGTGTAGAGCGTGTATTTTACAATTTTTATGAATTTCGGTAAAATAAGAATCGTGTTTTTGAATAGTCGGAATTAAGACTCTTCAGGATTGTGAAATTCGGAATTTCAAAAACCAGAATATGCAAATTTGGAATTACATAATACGGAATTTTTGAGTGTTCCCGAAATTACAATTATTTTCAACATTAAAAAAATATCTCTGAGGATTTTCCTGCGTCAAAAAAAGGTCTGCGTAAGTTGGCCTTAAGCTTAAATCTATAAATCGTACTTAGACTTTCCTCAAACTTACCTTAAGTAAATGGTCAAATAAAAAGCGGCTTTGTTTAATAAATATTTATACATGCACAAACACATACTGCATATATCATCTGCCGAAGTTTTTTGAAGAAAATTTTTCACTGTGACTATTTAGTTTGTGATAGACTCGCTTATTCTTCAGTTGACCATTTAGCTGAGATAATACTGAGATTAGTCTTGACATGCTTTATAGATGTCAAGCTTAGATTCATAAAATCAAATGTGAAATAGAAAAAGACAAGAAGGACCACATAATAAATTAATCCATAAACAAATGGAGTAAGAATTAAATTCAATTTATAACAAAACTCAGTGTATATAAAAAAAAATGTATTGTTCTAGAATTGAGGAACAAAATATGCAGCGTAATTCAAGTATTTTAAAATAAATGTCATTTTTATATAACGATGAGAAAAAAGTTTATTTGTAGAATTATAAAACAGAGATTAAATGTAGTAAGGATTAGATTGTTTTCTAAATCCTATAATTTCAACATAAATTAATTATTTTTGTTCAATAATAAATCAAAACAGCAGTGCTCTTATTTAATATGCTAATTTGAAAAAAGTCGTCTTAACACAGAATAATAAAAACAGTCTGAAATGGATTATAATTCACTGTGACGAGCTATTGCTCTTAATAAACTTTTTGTTTCCATGGTGGTCTTTTTTGACATAACTTGCTCAAGTAAGTTGTTTTTTAAATGGGTGATTCAAATTAAATTAACGATTTTAGTGCATATTTCATCTGAGTATGACAGGCCCAAATCCGGTTTGTTCTATAAACCACGATAAAAGTCGGTGGAATGTCGAAATTGGTGATTTACTTTAAATCTGGAACTTTGTCAATCTTATAGATAAAATATTAAAAACACCTAGCAAGATAAACAAGTTTTTTATTTAAATAAAACTTTTACCGAGTTAAACAACAAATCATTAGAAAATGTGGCATGGTAAGTATAATTATATTTATTTTAGAGGATAACATGAAAATAGTCATTACATTTCAAGGCTTTTTGCTGCTTTTTACTTGTATTGCGATTGGCTCACGTACATTGGACGTGAGAAGTGAATTAATATTATCTAAGGGAGCAACCTAGTGAATAGGCAAAAACCTTTACTTTTTTCATTTAACATCAAAAAAGACCGTCTTCCATCCCACCTGCTAGAAATGTAACGGTGAAGACAAATCTATACTTACTTACACTACTTTATGCAACGCTTTGAAATTTTCTGTAATAAAAGAAAACCAAAATACAAATTTGCATAGTGAAACCACTTTATCAATTTGTCTGAAGCGACACTTAGTTGGCATCATGTAGTGAATTTAGTGCTGAGTTCTTGTTGTAGCTTATGATTAATTAAATGTTGGATCCACACACCACTGAACATGATAGCTTACTTGACACAATCTAGGCTAGAGAGGTACACTTGAGCATAGTTCCTACTTCTTGTATAATTTGTCTAAATTCTGTGAATACTTCCAGCAAATATTATCACGATTTAGATTTGACTATGGTTGTTTGTTTAATATTGTATTGAAATAAATACCTAGTGTTGTTCTGTATTGAAATTATTTGGTGGTCAGGGGTGTAATTTTATTACAAATTTAAAAATAAGTACCCAAAACCACTAGATATTTATGGCAATGTGAAAAGTGCCCTCTCCTAAGGAGAAAACAAAATGTAATCAAGAATTGGTTTCCAAAAAGATGATCCATTGCAATTCTAAAAAATATATTTAAATTAAATTTATGGTATAATTTTTGATTTAATGATAATTGCGCTTATTTTCACTATAATTTAATGAATCCACTATGATTACTATTAAAACTATGGAATTAGGCAATTTCGGTTTAGAGCTAAGTATACTTTCACGACTTTTATTAATAATATTATATAATATAATGCTGGAGATTTTAAAAGCAAATAATTTCTTGTCTACATGTGTAATTGACATGGTAAATTTTCTAGAGATACGATATCACTTCAATTTCCACATTATTCGGCAATGTGTCTTCTCTCCCAAAATAAATACATTTTACGTTGCAGCCCAGTTTACAAAATTAAAACGGTTACATTATTTCTTGAAATTTATTAAAATAATACAATATTAAGAATTAGACATTTGAATTTTAATAATTTTTCCCTGGTGAATTGTTAAACAAACAACTTGACCAAGCAGCAGATCGCATACCGACGATGCCAGAGAGCTATGGAGCGCTACTTCATTAAATTCAAATTTTCTTAAAAAATCAAATCAGTCAATAAAAAATCTCGGATTTTCCCTATATTTAAGTTGTCATATAAACTTTGTTTGATTCTTTCACCGACGTAAAAGACAAAGTCCATATTCTGGATATATATGAAGCTGGATCGGGGTGTTGGTTAAACGCGCTGCTTTCTGTAAGTCTTTGTTACGTCATTAGATAACTCCACATTCTAAATTGCAATGACATTTAGATAAAGTACCAAGACCTGTGATGAATATAAATGTTCCTGCGGTTAAGACCAATCTGGACACCACCGACGCTTTTGCCCAAACGCTCCTAAATTCTGGCCATTTCTTCCGTTTCTTATGCGATAACTTCTTAGCTGACTTGATCATTCCACTTTTTTGCGACACGAACCAAAAACGAGCTGTCAAAGCGTTTTTTTTTGCTTTTGGGCACGTTTACTATTAACGGGAACATCTGTCTGTGCCTGATTGACCGGTAGAGAAAGAAAAAAGGCGAGATCAACTCAAAAAAGTGGTCCCACACTTTACAGTGTTATTTTTAATAAAACCGATGGTCTCGCGAATTTGCGACGATGTTCAAGATTATGTAATTTCGAAGATGTGAATTTGTTGACGTTCATATGCCTACGAGCTTTTCTTAAGAGGAAGTCCAACGCTTCAAAATAGTACTTCGCGGAATCATACGAAAGATGACTGCAGTACTCCATACATGAACGACCCGAGGCTCAATACACCCTGTGTTTATGTTCTACATTTTCGCTAAGTTCGTGTAAACGTTACGTAGTTTGTTACATCTTTGGAAAACAAGGCTGTAAAATGCAATAACTTTACAGCTTTTGCGCATTTAAATTTTTTTTATTGAGAGTTTGACTATCGTGAAATATTTGCGCTTTTCATTGAAACTTTCCAATCTGGTCCTTAAAAGGCTTCATAAACAACTCAATATACTTTTTTACTCAGTAGTAACTTCACAAAAATATTAATGTCCCTTATAATAATAATAATAATAATAATAATAACCGTTTATTTCAGACCATCGATCCATATTTTTTTAGTTATACATTTCTTATGAGCTATGTTAGTAGAGAAAACAGATTAAATTTACACATTTTTTTTTTTTACAATTACAAATATAAACAATACATACAATACAATTTATTTATGCATTCCTTCTTCTATGCACATCATTCCAGTATTTATAGATCGTACTGTCCACTTTCCCGTACAATACTTGTAGAATGCTGTTTGGACTATTACAGATTCGAAATTTTAGGGAAGCAATCCTCTTCCTTAAGATGCCATAAAAGTCATCGACCCTTGCTTCAGCGAACATAGTCGATGCGCTGCAAAATCGCGGTAGTCCCAACAGCACTCTGAAACCATTATTATATTGGACACGAAGAGCTCCATACGCTTTTTTCGTGAATGTTTCCCAGAGGTTGCACGTGTACAAAGTTTGACAGTAAGCTCTAAATAGAGTTATTTTCACTTTATCTGTACACCGTGCAAACCTCCGCGCCAACATATTTGTGCGCACAGCTAGAGCTCTACGTTCCCTCTCGATGTCATCATCGTCATCCAAGTTTTCAGTAATTACATGTCCTAGGTATTTAAATTTATTTACTCTCTTAATTGTTACTTTGTTGAGTATTATATCAGGTACATGTAGTGGTAGTTTACCTTTTGCACGAAAGATAAGTAGCTCGCACTTTTTTACGTTGTATGCTAGGCCGTGCTCTACAGCATAGGATTCGCACAGTCGTACGAGCTTTCTCATAGCACTAATTGAAGGGCTCAACAACACCATGTCATCCGCGTAGTTGATATTGTTTATGATTTTCCCATCTATGGAACATCCGACATTGGTGTTTCCGAGCTCCACAATCAGTTGGTTCACATAAATATTGAACAGCGTAGGAGAAGTTAGACCACCTTGTCTCACCCCACATTCCAAATAGTAGTCTTCCGAAGAAGCTCCCCCCCATCTAACAGAATTCTTTTGATTGGCGTACCATATCCTAAATAAACCTATAATTTCACTAGGCAGGCCGAGTGATGCTAATTTCTCCCACAACTTAGAATAGTTGACTCTGTCAAATGCCTTGGACAGGTCAAGGAAGGTAGCATATACAGGTGTTCTCCGATCCGTATAGTACTTGACAGTCTGCTTAAGGGCAAAGATCGCACTTTCAGTGGACAATCCCGTTCTGAAACCGAACTGTTCATCACTTAAGTTGGCGTATTTATTAAGTTGTACGTTAAGCAGCCCATCAAGTACCTTAGCCAATATCGTTGCTAACGATATTGGTCTGTAATTTGACACATCAGTTATATTACCAGTCTTGTTTTTCAGTATTGGTACCACCACCGTCCTCAACATGTCCTTGGGCAGATAACAATGTCGTATACAAAAAGTATAGAACATCGCTAGCACTCGATGTATGTGCGGCCCGGCGTGCAGCAGATGCTCCACGCTGAGACTGTCGTGGCCGGGTGACTTGCCTCTACTCATGTGTTGTAGCACATCCCTTATCTGCTTCGCTGAAAAACCAATCGGTTGCATATGACCTACGCTCGTCTCAACGTCGCGCCGCTGTCGCACGCCTGGTACCGGCAATGCCTCTACCGCAAAATAATTTTTAAATAACTCCGCAATGTCTTTTTCGCTACTACATCCTTGCACAACTTGAGGAAGACTAGTTCTTGGTGTCAGTTTGCTTGTCATAGTTTAGTCTGTCGTAGTCGTGTCTTAGTAAAGTCATCACAAATTTTACTCTTTTCAAAAAAAAATCAGTGGTGATTATCTACTTAAGTCTGATTCAATGCCGGGAATAGCAAAATCATTTAAATACTAATACAGACAAGTTAGCACGTAATTCACAGTGTCACTGGTTTTCGAAACCTGGCGTGGACCGACGCGACCAAGTAATACGCAGTAGTGCCTTACCCGAGCAAAAAAATCTGAATGTTGTGTAAAGAGGTTTGTTGGGTTGAGTTAACGACGACTTAACTCAAAGGTAATTACTTCAAAATTCTGACATTCTAAAACGTACTTAAGTACTTTCATTTACGTGTTTAGATTTTCATTGTTTAAAACAAAAAAGGGCAATCTTGATAACGGTAAATTTTGACTTTTAATATATTAATTATAGCTTTGTGAATCAAGTCCATTCATGATAATTTATTGGTAGAAAATTTCACCGAAATGCCGCTGCCAATCTAAATACAGTTGTGAGTGATACGTTGATGAGAAATTTAACAAAAAAAGACAACAATAATTGATGTTAAATTTCCAAAGTGCTAGATTCAAATTAAATAACCCACCTCTTAAAAATACAATTCATTATGATCACACAAACTGTATGGTACCGTGATGACCGTGCGTTAGAATCAAATCTTACTTCAGGAATAAAGTATGATAGTTCAAAAAAAAAAAGTGAATATATCCCCTGACCAACACTTCCGCTCGTTCAAGACATAAAAAAAAGTATGAGCACGTATAAATATATATTTGTTTTAATTTTTGTATGTCGCATCGTCACCAAACCAGTAGGTCATCGCCATATCTATCTAAGTTATTTTAGTAAGTTATTTAATGTTACCCATTCTGGCCGCCTCTAGGCTAAGTTGCCTTCAGCAGATTCTAATCTAGGTGCTATTTTATATGTTGTATATATTTCTACGTGTTGTGTAATCCATATAATCATTAGGTTCTTTTTTTATCATTTCATTCTGGAATGGTAAATAACTTTATAAATTTTATTCTTAGAATTTTTTACGACATTTGCGCGGTTTAATTATTAGAGATCTATTCAATGTCACAAACACCATTTTAAAGGCAACAAATCACCATTTTAAAGATCAACATAAGTAAATTTTCAAAGAAATTCGTACCTAAGAGAGAATTCACTTATTATTTATGTTAATCTTAACCAAATCTACTCTTTCACACCACACGTACATTACTTTATTACTTATATGATTAATCTTTAGGAGGCACATAAACATTGACAACTACTTATTTTTCAACAAAGAAAACTTGTATTCTTGAACATATTAGTCAATTGCTTAAGCTGCACCACTTGAAGATTTAGAGTATATATCTTGGGAGTTCATACTTAAATTCAGTATTTATTTGACTTGCCTGGAACACTTTGATTTACGAGAATTTACGCAAATAACATTGGCGTGTGTAAATTTACCAGATACTCGTCTTTCGCATGTCTCTTGAATTGGATTTCCTTAACTTTCATATAGCTTTTTATGGGCATGAATGTTATTTCTATAGGGTAATGTTAACTTATTAAAAAGCAGAATATACCTTAGAAACTAAATGTTGTTATCCTTAAAATTGCTACTCTACCAAACGAGGTCGCAGCTAAGCTATTTGTTAGAGCTCCCAGGTTTGAGTCCTGGTTGCGGCATTCATTTGTGTGATAAACAGAGATGTTTGTTCTCGGATAATGGTTGTGTAGATTTAAATCTGAATTTTAATTCTGAGTAACCCCCCTCCCCTATTTTCAGAAGTCAGGTAAATAAGGGGGATGAGGAAGCAATTCGAAACCACAATTCACTATTGGAGCCATCGATTCTGTAGATGTGTGAACACGAGCATTGTCCTGATGAAACAAAACTTTCTTGTTCAACGATCCTGGTCTTTTAGACTTTATTTCTTCGGGTAAACGATGTAATGGTGTGCAGTTGTATGCAGAATTTATAGTTTGACCTTTTTCTAAGTAATCAACCAAGATGGACATCCTTAGAATGCCAGAAAATCGATGCCATTACCTTGTTTACTGAAAAACACACCTTGGCTTTCTTGGGGTCTGAGATCCGGGTCTCATTGTTTGAATGGTTGTTTGGATTCAGCAGTACAGTGATGATCCCTTGTTTTGTTCACAGTAACAAACTTTGCCAAAAATTCGTTTGGATCAGCTTGAAAAAGCTCTAAACAGTCTCTAGAAATCGTGAGCCGAGTTCGTTTCTGTTAAACTGAAAGGAGCCGCGGATCCCGTCTTGCAGACACCTTGTGGAACCCTAATTCTTTAACGATCATGATTTGTGTACGTTTATATGAAATCCTTAGAGCTTCAGCTATCTCAGATACCTGCGATACTTCCTTCTCCCATGATGAGATCACATATTTTTTCGATGTTTTCCGAAGTCGTAGCTTAGAGGGCCGTCCAGAGCGGGGGTCATCTGTGATGCTCTCTCGTCCAAGTTCAAATTCAGCTGTCCACTTTTATCCACTTTTATCATTGTATACGACGAAGCAGATGTTTTTTAAGTAGCCACCATGTCTTCATGAATCTGCTTTGGAGTTAAGTGTCTCTTGTGGAGGTACTTGATCACGGCACGGTGCTCTAAACTAACCATTTTCAAAATTAATGAAACTTACTCTCACTTTATGTAAAATAATTACGCATGTATCTCAGAGAAAAATTGCACAGAGACTCACAAAGAGTCTAGGTTTCATATTGGGATAGTTTTATAATAATATGACAACGCTATCTATGTTAGGGCGTGAACTTTCTAATCCACCCTAGTACATATACGTGGAGTGCGTGCGGATTTGCGTGGATTCACAGTCTGAACACCGCCCCGTCTCCCTGGTGCTAGGACCGCCTAACGATAACATCACCCCTCCTTAGACCATTACCAACTGGAAACGCTTTAAAAATACGCTAGTTTCAGCCTTAGAGGCCGGGGCTGGGGACTCTCCGCTCGCGATCTCGCCCGACGAATTAGATAGCCCGGATAAAATAGACTCTTCAGTCAATTTCCTCACTGATGCTATCGACTAAGCCATCAGTGATAACGAAAAAGTTGCTAAGCAAGGCAAACCCACGCTTCCCTTAGTCGTAAGCAATCTTATTAAAGCTAAAAACGCGGCTTTCCGGAGCGCCTAACTCTATCCCACGCCCGCCAATAGATCAACCAAATCCGGTTTGTCCTTTAAACCACGATAAAAGTCAGTGGAATGTTGCAAGTGGTGGTTTACTTAAAATCTGGAACATTGTCAATCTTATAGATATAATATTAAAAATCTTGTTAGCTCTCATTTTCAATGCCTGCTTCAACCTTAGCTACTTTCCAAAGGCTTGAAAAGAAGCGACAGTCATAGGCATTCCCAAGCCGGGTACACCTCTGAATATCCCGGCAAATCACAGACCCATAAGCCTCCTCAAAGCCATGTCTAAACTTCTCAAGATAGACTCTCTTGAATGCGGACCATCGGTTTCCAACGGATGGCGATCCCCTCATTATTCCCCGTCAGTTCGGCTTTCACGCTAAGCACTCCTGCCCTCAGCAAGTCCATCAAATCGTCGAGTACATACTCGACGGCTTCTATCCGCGGCGTAGTAAAACAGTCGCGGTTTTCTTTGACGTAGCCAAGGCTTTCGATAAAGTCTGGCATAGCGGCCTCGTTTATAAACTTTATAGAATAGGCTTACCGGATTGCCTAGTAAGAATAATCTCATTCTTTCTCAAAGATCGTTCGTTCCGTTTTAGACAGGAAGGCACGCTTTCCGCGCCTCGTCCCATAAAGGCAGGAGTCCCTCTAAGCTCAGTCCTCGCCCCTCTGCTGTACACCGTGTACACTAATGACATTCCCATTTCGCCAAAAAGCGTGGAACTCACACCCTTTGCCGACGACACCACCCTTTACATCAAAGGTCGTGAGGTCCCGAAGCAAGTCACCAGACTCCTAAAGGCCGTAAACGCCCTCGGTGCATGGTTTCATAAATATCGATGGGAACCTAGACAAGAGTTCTGCGGTTAACTTCGACTGCAAACACCGTCGTATCGCCAACAATCTCCACATTCGAATGTTAGGTATTCCCATCCCCTGGAAGCGCAGTACCAAATACTTAGGCGTCACCTTAGACCAGACGCTTTCTTTCAAGCTACACATCGATCGAGTAGCGAAATTCGCCCGTTTTTGCACAGGCCGCCTATATAGTATGTTAGGTAGGAAAAGTAAAACGCGCACACGAACGCAGCCACTCTACTAACTTTAGATCTCAAAGCCGTTCAGGCCGCAACTTCTAATTTTAATTCTAATTAATTCAATTTTTATTTTTCATTTTGAGCACCTTCAGTGCTATGTATTCACCTTCAGTGCTTTGAGTACCTTCAGTGCTATGTAATTCGCAGCGGGTGACCCCTTCTGGGCCCCGCTAGCGCGGCCTCTGTGTGGCAAAAAATTGCACGAATCATCCAGGGGGTTTTTTAGTGGGCTCTGGTAGGCTCAGACCGAGTCCCACATAATATCGATCGCGCGCGGCGGGGTATGCGTTAGAGCATTTTTAGATCCTTCTGCCCTCTCCGTGGAGTGGAACAAAAAAAAAAGCGGATTCACAGCCGACGCATCGTCACTTGTCACTGGTTTTCGTGGGAGAAGGACGCTTTTCTTTTCAATTCTGTGCATGAGTGATTTTTTGCTTTTATTTCACTACTCAAATCATAATATAACATTAAACATGTATAGTATTTTACAAAATTTTAGAAATGTAACCTCAACGCTCAAATTTCATTTTAAATTTAGTGTTCAACAAATCCAGGCATGACGGTATCCAAAAGAATTTACCGCTGACTCTAGTGGAATTAGGTGAAAAAAAACTATGGTAACTAAATAATTTTTAAAACAGTACAATTTTATAATAATTATCGGTGTTATTTTAATTTTCAAGTTATTTCTTTCATATTAATATTAGTTACAACCTTAAGAGTTACATATGTCAATGTTGTCGGTTTCGTTCGGTTCGTTCTAAAACAACAAATTACCCAGAAAATAGCTTCTCTTTTATCCATTAAGATCAATAGAAAAGAAAAGAAAAATGTACAAAGTACGTGTTTTAACTAGTAATAGACGCTTTTTCGTTGAGAGTGGTAAACTCTGCTGGGGTTACATGTTCACTTGTAGCCATTTACGTTGGAAATCGTACATCGTAGTTGGCATAATATGTAAACATAGATTCTTTTTTAGCGGTATGTAATAAATTTGTAATATTTTTCTTGTAGATTTTTGTATATATTAGATTTTCTTTATAAATCTTTACAAACGAATTTTAAACACAGCTAATAAATGAAACCTGTAAAGTTATAAAATTTTTTTTTTAAATATAATACATAAACATGGTTTTTCGAGAAGGCTATTACTATATTAATAATAAAGGGAATCTGTAGCGCGGTGGCTAAGGCGCCAGTTATCTGCACCGAAGTGCGCCGCTCTGGAGCCCGTGGGTTCGATTCCCGCATGCAACAAAAAAAAAGTGTTCCATGTCTGGGTGTTTTTTATCTATTTATGTATATGTTCTAGGTTTCACTGCATGGTAACCCGTAACACAAGCCTTACTTTGGCGCCATGTAGTTGGTGTGATTGTCTGGGGATTTATTTTTTAATACCTACTAGTCTAAGTCGGTAACTCTAGCTTAGTGCTGTGGCAGGTGTTTATGTGGTACTTAAGAGCTTATTTTCTTGTTTTTGTTGCAGAGCGGTGACTGTGTGAGTCACCATTACCTGAAGAAACCGAAGAAACCTGTGAAGCTTTTAAACATATCCTCGATGATAACTAGTGTGAGGAAAATTCTGCAAGTAACGCTTTAGAACCTTTCTCTCATTCTTCACATGCTGTGACAAATTCCAACAGCTTAATTAAACTAAATTGGAGTTAATGACATCAATTTAAGTAATCCTGTTCCAAATAACACACTTTTGACTTAAACATATGCATCGCAAGATTTAAGCATGTCTAACACCATCCTAGTGCCTTCACCTGCTCAAATGGAATCATCTGTTGTTTTATATTTCATTTCCAGCACGCGCCCCAAACTTCGGTCAGCAGCTAGCAGCAAGACTCAGCCTTCCCTTTTTACTAAAGAACCCACAATAAATTACGAAAATTTTATTCGTTATAACGTTATTCGTTTTACGGTACACTTTCGAGGAAAAGAAAAAAACGCTGCCTTAACGTCGCAAAACCGAATAATAGACAATTTTCGTTCAAATATTACTTCCCACTGGTTTCAGAAAACCGAACAAAGAATATTCAAGTATGTAAAATGATGTTTTTAAACACACTAGGAGTAAGTGGTAGATCTGTTATAACTGCCTGATCTAAATATGACGGTACTGCTTATGCAGACGTCGACAAAAGAGGACGACATGCAAAACACAAAAAAGTTTTAGTTGATGAGATGGTTAGTAGTGTATGCGACCACGTTAGAGCTTTTCAAACGGTGTAGTCACACTACCTCAGTGAAAAAACAACTAAACTATACTTAGATGGTTCATTAAGTTTCGCCCGAAAAGACAATACCGTGATATTACTCATGCAAATTTCAATCTGGGCTTCTTCGATCCAAAAAAATATCAATGTAAGCAATGTCACACATATCGTGGTCGTACCTATCCCACCCAAGAACAAAAGAATTTATTTAAGGAGTATCAAACGAGAAAGAAAATCAGACCCGATCTGCATCCGGACCCGTTTGGACGTGTTGAAGGTCGCTCCCACTGCCGAGTCACGATTTTCTCAGAGTTGTCCCACGACTTCTCTCGCAGCACTACTCAAACGCCACTCTCAGATCCGTTCTGCGTCCGGTCCCGCTCGGACGTGTTCGCGATCGCACCAGCTGTCGAGTCACGATTGACGTCTCACGACGTCAACTCGTAGCAATACTCATACGCTGAGATTCGTACAAATCTCGCTTCGTCCTCGACGACTTGAGATAAGCCTCTGTAGGACTTACGCTGCGGCCGGTTTTAATCGGCTGCAACTAAGTCGGTCTCACAGCAACAGCAGAGCTGAGCTTACTACGGTTGATTAAATTCGATAGTAGTTCGCAAGGCTCGGGCTGTTTTTCTGGCTACGTACTTGACGCTGGGCGCTTGTTACGTTAGTTAGAGACTCGCTCTGCGGCCGGTTTCAGCCGGTCGTAACGTAGTCAATCCCGCACTCTGTGCACCCCTCGAATTGATACCTCACCTCGGTGGGAGCAGCAACAACAGAGTTGAGCTAACTACGGTCGATTAAATTCGATAGTAGTTCGCAAGGCTCGGGCTGATTTTATGGCTGCGTAATTGACGCTTGGCGCCTGTTTCGTAGTCAGAGACTCGCTCTGCGGCCGGTTCCGGCCGGTCGTAACGTAGTCAATCCCGCACTTTCAGTGCAACCCAACCTCGTCAGGTCTACGGCCGGTTTTTGTTGTCAATTTATTGTCAACACACTCCGTAGTAGACTCGCGTTTGATCAGGTGGATACTAAACGGTGACAACTAAGCCTGATAGCGTTGCCCCGGTGCGCTTCCAAGGCCCTTCAGGCTAAGGAGAAACCGGCTGACCCGATCCCATTGCACTTGGGCCTTTCCCAGGGTGACGGTACAGTGCTGTCCGAATTAGGGGCACCACTTCGCGTCGTCCCCAGCCCCCCTACCGTGGGTAGGGAGGTTTAGGTGCTAGGTTTGATAGGGAACCTAGGCATTATTATATATTTATATATCATATATTGTAGTTTCAAGCCCTCCAATGGACCAGCAAAGCCTGGTAAACTTTGCTAGGTCGTTCGCCCAGGCGCTCGTTGCGTCCGGCGTCCCCATCTCAGATGACGTATTAACGCAGGCCTTACAGGCACTCAGGCCTCAACCCCGGCCCCTCAGGCCTCAACCCGGCCCCTTCAGGCCTCCAACATCCAGACCCCTCAAGTCTACAGCTCTCCCGCGTCTCCCGTCCCGTCCAAGATGGACTGCGAATCGGTCTCATCCTCTCGCTCGTCGCGTCGCAAACGTACCGCTCCCGGGAGTGACTCCGAACCCGCGTCTGATAAGTCGTCAGATGCCGTCACCTTAACCGGCTCTCCTGAGCCCGCGTTTCAGCTAGTCGCCAAACGCTCCAAGAAGCGCTCGAAGAAAGCCTCGGTATCCTCAATACCCGAGCCCTCCCCGGTGTCTTCAACACCCGCCCCCGCGCCATTAAAATCACTCGAAGTAACCGCGTTTCCGTTGGTCCCATCCAAGCCTTAGCTCCCTCCGCCCATCTTTCTCCGCGAAAAAGCGCGATGGACCGCGGTATCTAATCTTTGCAAAGAGCAATAAATTAACTACCTCAAAGCAACCAACGCAGGCGATTCAATTAAAATCCAGGTCGCGACCATCGACGACTTTCGAGCGTTCACTAGGTTACTTTCACTAAAACAAATCACATACCACACCTACGCCCTCCCGGAGGAGCGTAAGATCCGCGCAGTGCTACGGGGCGTTTCGTTCGAGCTCGCGAACGATGAAATCCTCTAGGACCTTAAGTCCCAGGTTTTCCCGGCCAAAGCAGTGCACAAGATGCACTCCGACCGCGGTAGGCGTTTTCCTTTAGCATAAGTTATCCTATCCAATACTCCCAACTTGAAGGAGATCTTCAGAGAGGCTCGCACAATTTGCGGACTCTCGAATTACTCCGTCGAGTGTCCCAACCCCCGCGGTCACCCTGGGCAGTGCCACCGCTGCCAGCTCTATGGCCACGCAGCGGCTAACTGCTCAGCTCCCCCCAGGTGCGTTAAGTGCCTGGATCCTTACATAACGAAGGAGTGCACTCGCACTCCCGAATCCACTTCCCCCCGCCTGTGTGCTTTGCGGCCAGTCCGGCCACACAGCTAACTACAGGGGTTGCCCGCGCTCCGCGCTCCATCGCCTAAACCGGCACCACCGCTCACTCCCGCTGACTTCCCGCCGCTGCGCAACCGGGGTCACCCGGAAGCAAAGCCCGTTCAGCCGACGCCTACTCCGGCTCTGTCTTGGAGGCAGCGTCCGGCCGTTCCACCTGCACTTTCCCGTCTTATCCCAGCTCCTGCAGCTCCCGCAAGCCCGCGTCCCGCTCCGTCGTCTTCACCTCAGTCGTCGTTGGCTGAGGACATGAAGACCGTGTTCGACGTCATTCAAAACTTCGACATTAACGAAATTTCCGTACTGGCACGTAAACTGCGAGCCACCTGCTCTCCTCAAGAGCGTTTATTTGCGTAAGCCGAGCATCACTCGCTTCTTAGTTAATTATAAATTTTATTTTTTGTATAAATTCGTAAATAAGCAAATATAATGTCTAGACCCGCAAATCCCGCGTCCGGTCGTATAAAACCTAAGGGCTTATCCCTAGAATCGTTTAACGCTCGTAGCCTTAGCACCAACCTTCCTGAGCTCAAATTGTTCCTTCAAAACAAAGAGCCAGACTTATTGCTTCTCCAGGAGACATGGCTTACTCCAAACCGCTCCAGGGGATTCTCTATTCCCAAGTACGCGTTTACTCTCAACGATAGGCCCAACTGCGAAGGTTTCGGCGACACCACTATATATTACAAAAGAGGCTTCCATTGCTGTCCTCTCCCTACCCCTCCTCTCCTCAACATGGAAGCCACTGTGTGTAGATTGGCTATGACTGGTCATCCGACCATCATCATAGCTTCAGTCTACATACCTAGTGGCAGACCAACCCACAGCGACTTTGAGGCCATTCTCGCCCTCGGCCATTCAGTCATTATGTTCGGAGACTTTAACTCCAAACATAATGACGAGAAGTGCCTATGGACCAACAACAGCGGTATCGCTCTCCTCGACATAACTTACTCACTTGACTTAGACGTCATATCTCCCATCACTCCCACTCACTATCCCAACAATCCGAACTACTCTCCTGACATCCTCGACTTTGCAATTGTCAAGCGAATCAATCTCGATCTCAGGTCTATCGAACCCCTTGATGACCTAGGCTCTGACCACCGCCCCGTCTCCCTCGTGCTAGGTGCGCCTAACGATAACATCACATCTCCTAAGACCTTTACCAACTGGAAAGGCTTTAAAAATACGATAGTTTCAGCCTTAGAGGCCCCAAACTCTCCGCTCGCGATTTCGCCCGTCCAGTTAGATAGCCCGGATAAAATAGATTCATTAGTCAACACTCTCACTGATGCTATCAACTTAGCCATCAGCGATAACGAAAAGGTTGCTAAGCAAAGCAACCCCACGCTTCCCCTAGCCATTAGTAATCTCATTAAAGCTAAGAACGCGGCTCTCTGGAGAGCCAAGAAATATCCCACGCCCGCAGAACAGCTGCGAATCAGCTTCAACGCAAAGTTAGGTCTTGCCTCGCGGAACTCCGAGACGCTCAGTTTAACGATCTCATGGAGAATATCTCCCCGTCCCACCGTATTATCGAATGGCCCGAGCCTTACGCGTAGACGCCGCGTCTCACGTTCCTCCTCTCACTCGTCCCGACGGCACTATTGCCTTTGAAGCCGAAGAGAAAGCCGATTGCTTCGCCGACAGCATAGCGGCACAATGTTCGCCCAGCACGCAACCCGTGGATCCCTCCCACATTCAGGCGGTGGAGGACGAAGTTCTCCGCAGAGAATCTCTCTCCATCACCGACGACCCCGTCACAGTCTCTAATGATGAAATCTTGCTTCTCATTAGAAGTCAAAAGTCCAAAAAGGCTCCGGGTGTGGATGGAATTTCCAACCACGCACTTAAGCATCTGCCCCAGCAGGTGCTTACCTTGTTAGCTATTATCTTCAATGCCTTCTTCGACCATAGCTACTTTCCAAAAGCCTGGAAAGAAGCGACAGTCATAGGCATCCCCAAGCCGGGTAAACCTCTGAATATCCCGGCTAATCACAGACTCATCAGCCTCCTCAAGGCAATGTCTAAACTTCTCGAAAGAGTCATACTCTCTCGAATGCGGAACCATCTGTTTCCAACGGATGGCGATCCTCTCATTATTTCCCACCAGTTCGGCTTTCGCACTAATTAGTCACAACTACTGATTAGTCACTCCTGCCCTCAGCAAGTCCATCGAATCGTCGAGTACATACTCGAAGGATTCTATCCGCGTCGTAATAAAACAGTCGCGGTTCTCTTTGACATAGCCAAGGCTTTCGACAAAGTCTGGCACAGAGGTCTCGTTTAAAAACTCTACAAAATAGGCTTACCGGATCGCCTAGTCAAATTAATCGCGTTATTTCTCAAAGACCGTTTGTTTCGATTCAAACACGAAGGCACGAGCTCCACGCCTCGTTCCATAAAGGCTGGAGTCCCGCAAGGCTCAGTCCTCGCCCCTCTGCTGTACACCGTGTACACTAACGGCATCCCCATCCCGCTGAAAGGAGACGAACTCGCCCTCTTTGCAGACGACACCGCCCTTTACACTAAAGGTCACGCGGTCCCGTATACATCACCAGACTCCAAAAGGCCGTAAACGCCCTCGGTGTTTGGTTTCAAAAATGGCGTATCGATGTCAACCCAGAAAAGAGTTCTGCTATTCAATTCGATCCCAAACTCCGTAATCGCTACAACGATCCTCACATTCGAATGCTAGGTATTCCCATCCCCTGGAAGCGCACTATTAAATACTTAGGCGTCACCTTAAATCAGACGCTTTCTTTCAAGCCACACGTCGATAGAGTAACGAAACTCGCGCGTTTTTACTTAAGCCGTCTATATAGTATGATAGGAAGAAAAAGTAAAATGTGTTTCAGAAATAAACGTACGCTTTATATGGTCTGCGTTAGACCCGTCATGTCATATGCCTCGCCAGTCTTTGCCCACGCTCAACCCTCCGTTCTGTATAAACTGCAGGTAGTTCAAAATCTCTTCTGCCGCAGGGCCACAAACGCACCTTGGTACGTGCGTAATGCGGACCTGCACAGAGATCTTGAACTACCTACAGTGCAACAGCACCTCAAAACACTCTCAGAATCGTTCTTCAAACGCGCCGAATCCCATCCCAATCATCTTGTTCGAGATTCAGTCTCATATACCGCTCCTGTCTTAGATTCGAAATTCAAAGTCGCTAGACCGAGAAACGCGCACACTAGCGAACCCACGCAATTAACTTTAGATCTCGAAGCCCTTCAGGCCGCAAATCCTAATTCTAACGTAAATTCTAATTCTAACGTAAATCCGAATTAATGCAATTTTATTTTTCAATTTTTAATGTTTTAATTATTTACTTTTCATTTTGAGCACCTTCAGTGCTATGTATTCACCTTCAGTGCTTTGAGCACCTTCAGTGCTATGTAAATCCCAGCGGGTGACCCCTTATGGGTCCCGCTAGCGTGGCCTCTTTCTCCAATTGGCCGTCGCTCAGACGAAGGCTGTGTGGCAAAAATTGCACGAGCTGACAGGGGTTTTTTTAGTGGGTATAGGTTCTGGTAGGCGACGGGACGAGTCCCACATAACTCTGGATCGCGCGCGCCAGAGTATGCGTCAGAGCATTTTTTATCCTCCTGCCCTTCCCGTGGAGGGTACCAAAAAAAAAAGAAAGAAAGTTTCCATGGATTTAAAACTGAAGAATGAAATTGAGGCTATTGTCTCAGAAGGCCGTTATTATGAGCCGTT
This sequence comes from Marasmarcha lunaedactyla, assembly GCA_923062675.1. Lineage (NCBI taxonomy): Eukaryota > Metazoa > Arthropoda > Insecta > Lepidoptera > Pterophoridae > Marasmarcha > Marasmarcha lunaedactyla. The sequence goes on from OV281344.1 coordinate 9,825,630, forward strand.
TTTAACTTTGAAAAGATATTGACTTGTCCATTTGGACAATTAAGTATTTTCTACTACATGTAAAAACTCTCTCGTTTTTATTTTACGATGGGTCAAAAACGTGCAGTTTTCTTTATGTGGGATGAGACGGTTGCAAAACGTGGGGCGAACGAGATAAGTAGCTGTTTGATTGATTTCATTAAAGCAAATGCTGAGAAGGGCTTAACTAAATTTGTATTTTCGTCCGATAATTGCAAGAGCCAAAACCGTAATCGTATATTCGAATATATTCATCTACATTCATCTTATATATATGCAGCAATGAACAGTGTCAATCACGCACCGCTTTATGGAAAAAGGACACACTCAGAATGAGGGGGATAGTGTGCACTCAACTATTGAGAATGCGTCAAGGACCAAGAAAGTGTATACTCCCAATGAATAGAAACTTTTGGTGAGATGGGCTAAAAACTGCTTAGAATCGCCGTAGACAGTACGAAACGTGACACAAGATGACTTTTATAACTTCAAGAAATGACTGTGTGGTGAAGTATGGAGCAAAAATAGCAGGGGATAAAAAGTTAAATAAGCTTCTTTATAAGTATGACATCAGTTCTGAAGACTACGAAATATAAGATACCCGAGTAATAGTAATAGTCTAATACGTAAAGGTTATAAGATACCCGAGAAAATGGTTCTATCTTTACATACAACTGAACAAGTTGAGCCACGTTAAGACGTAAAAGGGTGCAAGTCAGAATGTAACCCCAAATTAAATAAATTTTCAATATTTCAAACCAATTTCACAGGGGTTAAGCGTAACTAGGGGTCTTCTAAAAAAAAATAGGATAAGTTTTGTAAAAAAAGAAGTAATGTGCATATTAATTTTTAGCATTATGAAACTAAAGTGTGTCATTGAAAAATGTATCTGCGTCGGGAAAATTTTGGTACAGTGAAATTAAACGACTTAAAAGTCCAACTTGAAACCTGATGAATCGTTTAATCGACTTCAATTAGCTTTTATGAATAAGGCGCCTTCTAAAGCAACTGTGGGCTGCTGGTATAACGAGTTTAAGTGCGGTCGCTTAAATTTGAAGGATGAAGAAAGGAATGGTCGTTCTTTAACTGCTGTTACGGCAGAAACGTGCTATAAGTGAACAATTTGTTGTGAAAATTTTGAATAAACAAAACCAGCGAGGGACTTTTTAAATACCACTCCGGTAAAACTTTTGGGTCAACCACTTCACTGATACAGCACCATGTGACTTCTACTTGTTCCCTAAAATTAAAAATCATCTCAAGGGCATACAGTTTTCACCGCAAGAAGATGCGCTCACTGCGTTCGAGAAGGCCGTTGAAGAAGTACCTGTTGCAGACTCGAATATGTGCTTTGAAAATCGGTTCAGACGCAATGGTTCATTGATACTGGTAGAGAGTTATTTAAAAAATGTAGTAAAAAAATATAACTTATAGAAAATGTTTTTCTGACTGGCTGAAGTATAGTTGGTGTGTTAAAAAATATTTAAACGTTATTAAACTATCATTTTTGGTTTTGTTTTCTTTCTTAAACCCAAACTGGAAAGGTACTAACAGTTAAGTTGATAAAATAAAAAGAAGTAGGCCAATTATAAGTCAGAATATGCAAATAAACTCCACATATCTCGACTCGTAACTGGTAATAAATCCAAGAGACTTTTCGAGTGGATCTTGATTGAAATTCCTCGTTTACATACAGTCAAACTGTGAAAAGATAAAGTTTTTTTTATGCAAACTAGATTTTTTTTAGACAAGCGTGAAATGTTACAGCATAGAAAGCGCGTCTATTTTATAACATGGCTTTTGGACGCCTTGGATTGAATTGATGAAGATTTTAAAAGCGCGCTTTACCAATAACATGCATTTGACTCTTGCCATCTGAATATTTCCTGTTTGAAAGTTTCAGCGGGAGAAATTGACTACGTACTTAGACTTTATGAATCCCACCCAGCTACGCTGTGTATAAAAAAGTGTTTGTTACGAACTTTTTGAATCAGATTTTTATGATTCCCACTCTTTTTATTAAGAGTCCAGTTAATGAAGTTTGACTGGAGTTATTACTTAATCTCGTATACTGAATGGATGTTATTATAAAGTTGCAGAATTTAGTTTTAAACCATTAAATGGCATTTAGGCTATATAAAGTAATTAAGTTGTGAATTTAGTTACAAATCAGGCATAAAATGTTTGACCTTGTATCTGTTTTTTTATCAGGTGGTACATTGCAGGTGTTAGAAATAAGAGGAATATACTATGCTAATATGAAAAAAAACAAGGGGCTATCAAAATTGTAGACAGGATACTAAATCTTAAAACTTTATAAAATTTAGAACAATAAAAAGACTAAGAACATAATTAAATCTAGGGATAAGCTTAACCCATGTTATCCGAGAGAACGTAAACAAAGGGAAAATAAAAAGAAAAATCTACCAATCTACTACTTACATGTGTCATTATATTTGAGCCTTGTTATTGTTATTAATATTAAGTTACATTGGTTTATACCATAAAACAAGCACAGATTTACTGCATGAAACCATAAAGTAAATAGTGTAAGAATTAAAATTACTTACCTTATTTGAATGTATATAAAAAATCGATTTCATAATTTTAGTTGATGATATTTACTTATTTTTCAATATGCACTAGTGGAATATTAAAATACGTAGGTCGAACATTTGTTGCTCAGGATCACGAAAACTTGAGTAAGACCTAATCAGACCATGGGATTAATAATGACTAGAATAAAAAAAATATGCGCTTATTACCTTCAATGTTTCCTAGCTCCTCAAACTGACAGGGCTACTACGTGAGAATTGGAAGCGATCTGATTGTATGTTTCGTGGGCAGCCTCTGTAATTGACTGGCTAAAACACAGGCTGGGGGAGGGGGGCGAAGACTCAGGAGTGCGTTTGCATTCGTCACGTGCGGGGCAAGGTTCTCGACGCACCTTGGGAGGACGGAGCAGTTGGCCCATATAACTGGCAGTGGTGGCACTGCCCAGGGTGATCATGGCGGCGAGCAGCCTCAATGGAGATTACAGTGAGGCCGCAGGTAGTGCGGGACTCTGTGAAGGTCTCCCTAGAAGGGGAAAGATTTTTCCGTATTTTCCCGGTGCATCTTGTGCACAGGTTCGGGTGCGAAAGTGCCGTGGAAATTGAGAAGGCCAATAATGTGGGATATAATCTGCGTAGATACACTCACGGCCCCTCATCTTGCTACGACGAGTGGTCAAGCTAGCTCGGCTACCTACGTTGTGGGAAGTGAGAAACACAGGAAATATTAACATTTAGGTAATTTATATTTTTGAGAGTGTTGTTGTTGAGACCATTGGGCCCTGGGGTAAGGTTACTCAAACTCTTCAGTAAAATTTCTAAGCGATTGGTAAGTGAATCTTGTGACCATAAAGGCTGGAACTTATCTGGCGCAACTTTTATCATTAGCGATCCTTTTAGCCAGTTTTCGCTACCGGCAAAGTTATTTAAGCGTTGCATTCTATCTTTAATTATTTTTCTTTCATTAATTTTCTTTTTCCTATTGTTAATTGTAAATATTCTTGTTAGTAAAAAACTAGATAAAGGACTATAATATAATATAAAGTTCATAGATGACTTTTAGCTAAAATATTTATCCTGAGGACAGATTATAAAAATTTTTTCTGTTTCGGTAGTCACAAAAATGGCTGCATATGGCACTTTTGTGATTATATTCATGCGCCATAAGCTGCCAAACACCAAACTGTTTGCTTCGTTTTGTTCTTTTAGCAAGAAATATTTTGGGGGATCTAACGACAACTTACTTTAGAAATTCTATGATTTTTAATAATGCTTTCAGGTAAGTAAAAACCTCTACAAAATAACACAAATAAAACCAAACGACAATATCAGAGGTTGTAAAATAAACATAACACTATACTGAAATGCTCTCACTTCAAAGTGTTTTGTCATACCGCGAACATGCAACGCCTCGTAAAGGTTTTACAAGGGCCTATTCCACAGACCGCACTATTGAATACAACACCTTAGTTTTGTGTGTAGAAATGAGAAAATATCTAAGCACTTTTTGCCGCTTGAATGGATAAAATTAAATGGAAGACTAATCTAAGGAAGTGCGGCTGTTGATTTTGTTGTGTTTTGAGACGATGCCAGTTGGTCCCATTGGTATGTGCAATAAGAAACTCTGAAACAATTTACACCTTTTTTCCGAGATAAAATGATCATATGTTCTTTTCCCGTGCTCTGTTTGTATACCTTACATCAGATATGTACAAATAAGAAAGAAGTTCAAAGCTGTAATAAGACAACTGTATATTATGTTTAAAAAAAATAAATTTTAAGGTTAAATTATATAGTTATTGCAAAAGAACTGAGATTCATTTTATGAGTGGTATAGACGAACGCAATAATTTAAAAAATGTTATATAGATCGGATGCTTATAGATACTCATACTGTCAATTATAGAAAAGATTGTATTTTATTTATTTTTACATAATGAAAAACAAACAGTAGCTTAAAGGATGATAACATATGTTATTAAAACTATTATTAAATTGTTTCACTATTAGAACTAGTATTATTAAAGATACATCATACGCTTTAAAACTACGAGGGTGGATTGAAAAGTTCGCGGACTAACATAAGTAGCTTTGTCATATTATTATAAAACTACCCTCATATGAAACCTATGCTCTTTGTCAGTCTTTGTGCAATTTTTCTCTGAGATACATGCGTAATTATTAATTTTATTGACCATTAAGTGAGAGTAAGTTTCATTAATTTTGAAAATGGTTAGTTTAGAGCACCGTGCCGTGAACTAATACCTCCACAAGAAACACTTAACTCCAAAGCAGATTCATGAAGACATGGTGGCTACTTAAAAAATATCTGCTCCGTCGTATACAATGATAAAAAAGTGGACAGCTGAATTTGAACTTGGACGAGAGAGCATCAAAGATTACCCCCGCTCTGGACGGCCTTCTACAGCTACGACTTCGAAAAACATCGAAAAAATATGTGATCTCATCATGGGACACAGAAGTATCGAAGGTATCTGAGATAGCTGAAGCTCTAAAAATTTCATATAAACGTACACAAATGATGATCGTTAACGAATTAGGGTTCCACAAGGTGTCTGCAAGACGGGTTCCGCGGCTCCTTTCAGTTTAACAGAAACGAACTCGGCTTACGATTTCTAGAGACTGTTTAGAGCTTTTTCAAGCTGATCCAAACGAATTTTTGGCAAGGTTTGTTACTGTGAACAAGACAAGGGTTCATTACTGTACTGTTGAATCCAAACAACCATCCAAACAATGGAAGAGACCCCAATATTCGACCCCCAAGAAAGCCAAGGTGTGTTTTTCAGTAAACAAGGTAATGGCATCGATTTTCTGGGATTCTAAGGGTGTCCATCTTGGTTGATCACTTGGAAAGAGGTCAAACCATAAATTCTGCACACAACTGCACACAATTACGTCTAAGAAATAAAGTCTAAAGGAGCAGGATTGTTGACCAAGAAAGTTTTGTTGCATAAGGACAATGCTCGTGTTCACACATCTAGAGAATCGATGGCTTAAATAGTGAATTGTGGTTTCGAATTGCTTCCATATCCCCCTTATTCACCTGACTTGGTACCTTCTGACTTCCACCTATTTCCAAAACTAAAAAAACACTTAGGTGGAATGAAATTTTCTACCAATGAGGAGGTCAAAGTGGTGCCTTTTTTGAAGACCTTGACGAAACCTTCTATTTAAATGGGATCAAGGCTTTGGAGGCTCGCTGGACTAAGTGCTGTGACCTAGGAGGAGCGAACTTTTCAATCCGCCCTCGTAATACACACATTTGACAAATTAAACACATACAGACAAATTCACACAAAAGTTTAAAGGAAATTAATGGATTCACACATTCATTGAATTGGACCGAAAGAACGACCATGATATTTATATTTATATATGAATATGAAATAAAGTTAATTGAAGATTATAGATATCTCTTTTTGAAGTTAAAAAATGCACATTCTAGTTACTTGCTGTGCAGCTGGTGTCTGTTGATGCGCGAAGTGAAGCGAGTCAGTGAAGTGGCTGCAAACCAAAAGATAGCCCTAGTGCGCAGTATATTCATGTCCAACTTTTCGGAAGAGGAAACAACTCTACCACGAAAAAACTCCATCAATGAAAATGCCGATCTTACAGAATTTGCACCGTTTCTCCAAGACGATTTCATGACTCTTCTGAATACTATTATTTTCTTTTAAACTTCCAAGAATAACTATTAATATTAATAGACTCGTTCACTTCCTTCGCAACAATATTCCTTTGCATTCTTGCATGCAGTGTTTAATGCTGTCTTCTTTTCGTCCCGAGTGAAATTATAATTTTCTTGGACATCGTACCAACGCCTTACAGAGCCTTATATATGAGGTTGTATAACTAGCTTACATTCTGTTGGGTAGCTTTTGTAAACGTCTCCCAGTTGAGCACTTGTGGATTCCAGTAGCCAGGAAATAAAATAAATCTTAAACTTACAGGTTTGTTCGGGCAGAACTTCTCCTTACAAAATGTATATCAGAACTGCGTACACTCGGACATAATTAATACAATCAATAACCAGAAGTCAACTATACAGAGATGCAGCTATCAATTACAACAACAATAATTTTAATATCTATAAATAAAAATAGCAATAAAATTAGTATGTAACAAAAGTTTATTAAACAAGAAACAATATTAGTTAAATCAGTCATCTAATAATTCCTACTCAACACTTTTACAATAATAATTAATAAATGATATTTCCGGTTGACAATAGTTAGTATTAAAATGTTAAGGTAGGCTTGATTTAAAAAAAACACTGAAAACTAATGAACGTTTTTTACCTACCTTTTTAATTCTAACTACTGATGTTAATACGGGAAAATATTTGAGTACTTTAAATTTTTCGAGCTCGTCCTATAAAAGGTTAATCCTATCGATTTCAGATTAATTCCCCTCTCAACACTTTCTTTTAGTGGAGTTTTTGTGAAATTGGGTCATCACGAGTGAATCTTACGAACCCTAGGATACATAACCCGAGTAAAAACGTTTTTGGAAACTATTACAATACTTAATCGTTTTCTGAAAATTTGTTTACATTAATTGGTTACATTATAATCAGTAATTAAAATTATCATTTATTCAACCCTACTAAAAAAAACTGATACTAAAAAGTATTTTATGTAGAAATATAAAATCATAATTATTTCATAAGAATGTTTATACAAAATTGTGCACTTTTAGGAGTTTTCAGTGTTCGTTTCCGATCAAAATATTACACATATGCATCGAAATATGAGTTTAAATTATTCGAAATTTCATCGTCTAAAACATATATTGAGAAAATTTTCATTTATTCAGATAGTTTTTTAGTAGGAATTCATTGTTCATGCGCCTTTTCTTGTTATCCGACGAAACATGCGTACTTTGCCGTTCGATAAGTATAAAAGTAACTGATACAAACAGAAAAACAATAGTTTGCTATGGTCTCTGTTTATGGTTTATAGAGAAAATAGTACAAAATATTATTTTTTCAAAGGCTAAAACATAAAAATTAAAGAGTGAAAAAGTTGGATTTCATTTTAGTTTGTCGCAGTTTTCGATATACTTGTATAGTTACAAAAATAATATTTTTTTTAAAACATAAATATTATTCAAGTCCATTTAAAAATAATTCTAAAAAATCATTTTAAAAAATGTCTAAAATTATTATAAAATTTAATGCACGCGCTGCTTGTATTTAATACTGGCCGAGGCCTTCCAGAGTGTGGACGCATCGCTTTTTTTCCCGCGCTTTCGCCCAGTGCTATCGAACTCCGTCGTAAATATCGAACGCTTGCTTTCACATTTGGTACTTTTGGTATAAATATTTATTTTTATTATAAATAATAAACTTAATATTGAAGTACTGCATTTTTCCAGGTATTATTTTACTAATAGGTAATACACAAATCTATAAGTCTTTGTTTTTATGTACCGTCACGACTAAGCCTTATGGATCACGTCAGAATGCTACGATGTTTCAGTAAAGAGGTGTTTCACATAAAAGAAATTTAAAAAATCAAGACATTCTGACTTGCTCCAGCATAAGTAAGATGTATTAAATTACAGTTATATATAAAATAAAAAGATAAAGTTATACCAAGACCAACATTTAATTTTAAAACGAGCGTAGTTACCACCAACTTTTAAAATGGTTAATAAAGGTAGGAAACAATATAATTTCAAAAGAAAAAAATCGAAACGGTGGTCAAAATAATAATATCACGAAGGCTAGAGAAGCAAAAAGGCACGTTACCTTATTATTATTTATTCATTCATTCATTACACATATTATTCAGAGCCGCGAGAAGGCAGTGGGTTGAAAATGGGTTGATTATGATGATGATGATTCAGAGCTGTGGTGGCGCAGTGGCTGGCCTCTTAATCCTAGGGTCGTTTGTTCGAACAATTATACTAGTTAAAATAGAAATTAGACTACAATTTGTAGTAGTTTAGATCGTCACAATCTGGCTTACTAAGGGATCTGCATGCACTGTAATCTACGATCTAAAGGTATTATAAGAGAAAGTCACAATTTGTTATATGGTCTAATCACTGCTTTATCAGATTCGAGGGCAACAGATAGTTCTTTTATTTAAAATTTTAAAAATAAATAATTAACTTACAAGATAATTAACAGCCTTGGAGCTACTGGGAACATTAGATAATAGTAGTCGCCGGTTGCTTCTTGTTTATAGTGATTTTTAACCTGTAAAACAATACCGAAAATGACACTATTGACATGTTTGCATACCTTTAGTTAACATAATGAAGAAGGTGTATATATTCCGATTTTAGCACATTTAGTTTACACTGTATATTAATTAAACGTCTGAACTTTTAAGTACCCAGTAAAAAGTAACCATCATCAGCTTATTGTCGACCCGCTGCAGGGTATTTATCCCTATGTTTTGTCAGTGTAAAAAATTTGTCTACGTAATCAGTAAATTTAATAGCTTTAGTCATTTTCAATTTGCTATACGATATTGCACCTCAAGTGGGTCACAAATTAAAGTTCGTCACTGTATTTTATGATAATAAATAATATTTTTTTCACCTCATTTTATTTATTTTTATTAAGTAATCACTCTTATCTTAAATCATAACTACCATAACAAACGTCTTTATATTAATAACATCAATCTCTTCGTTAACCCCTTATTGTACCCTAATTTTATTTCGTCCCATATTATCCTAACCAGGTATTTAAATATCTTACTTTGCAAAACATAACTCAAGTAATAAATAACATTAATTTTTATTTCTATAGATCAAAAGTAAAATATGATAACGTAAAATAAGTCAAATTGAAAAAGTATGAAAACCATTGCGGACGCGCTATTTGACGGCCAGCGACTGTATCATACAGCACTGCAGATGTGTGCGTGTAACAAATACGTGTGCGTGTTGCAGTTTACCGATTCGGGAGAGCGTTGATTTGTATAAAGGTTCTTAAGTTCTACTTATTTTTATTCCCCATTATATCTTTGACGTATTGTTAGTAAATACACTGCCATAAAAAGTTGTATAAAAAACAAGGGTTACTTTACGGTTAGGAAACATATTTTAGGTGAAAAATGCGATATGTATTTGCGTTTTGCATATTTTTTTGCAATTTTCAAATTGCAATTTGTTTCTGGGGCCCTCCCTTACAGCTCTCCCTATTTTGACCGACACAATAAACATGTTAACGTAGTTGTGTCTCAGCTTTCCCTTTGGCTATGTGAAATTACTGGAACAAAGTCAATTTCTCCGTAAGCTTACTGTCTGCCACCATCCATTAATCAATAAAAAAACAAAATGACCTACGATTAGTGATGTCGCATACCACTCACCATCAGGTGGATCGCATACTCATCCCGGCTATGACGAAGTTAAAAAAGAATTAAAAACTTATTATGAAAAAAAATCCACACTAAAAAAATCCACTTGGTTTAGGCTGTGTGTTGTATCTTAGTCAGTCAGTGCTAGTGTCTGAAAAGTATTGTAAGTTTTGTAAGTATTCAAATATTAGTTTCTAAATTAATGCTCTTCTTCTAAAAGCGTGTGTGAAAATTCATCATAGCCTTTTGACAATTTATAGAACCAAAACAAATATTTACTAGTAAAATAAACGATAATAGTAAACTTTGCTTCGTATTGGTGAAATGTTAAAATATTTGAAATGGTAACAATCTTGTTGACTGGTGAAACGATTGGTGCTACAAGTGATACTCTTTCGCTCTGCGGCCGGCTCAATTTATTACCAACACACTACGTAGTAGACTCGCGTTTGATCAGGTGGATACTTAACGGTGACAACTAAGCCTGATAGCGTTGCCCCGGTGCGCTTCCAAGGCCCTTCAGGCTAAGGAGAAACCGGCTGACCCGATCCCATTGCACTTGGGCCTTTCCCAGGGTGCCTAAGGGTACAGTGCTGTCCGAATTAAGGGCACCACTTAGCGTCGTCACCAGCCGGTGCCCCAGTTTAGGTGCTAGGTTGCTAGGGAACCTAGGCATTATTATATATTTATATATTATATATTGTAGTAACAAGCCCTCCAATGGACCAGCAAAGCTTGGTAAACTTTGCTAGGTTGATCACCCAGTCGCTCGTTGCGTCCGGCGCCAACATATCCGATGACGTACTAACGCAGGTCTTACAGGCAACTATCGCGTCCCCGACCCCTCAGGCCTCAACCCCAACCCCTTAGGCCTCTAACGTGCAGACCCCTCAGGTCTACAGCTCTCCCGCGTCTCCCGTCCCGTCCGGGATGGACTGTGAATCGGTCACATCCTCTCGCTCGTCGCGTCGCAAGCGTACCGCTCCCGGGAGCGACTCTGAACCCGCGTCTGATACGTCGTCAGATGCCGTCACCTTAACCGGCTCTCCTGAGCCCGTGTTTCAGCTAGTCGTCAAACGCTCCCAGAAGCGCTCGAAGAAAGCCTCGGTATCCTCAGTACCCGAGCCCTTCCCGGTGTTTTCAACACCCGTCCCCACGCCATTAACGTCGCTTGAAGTAACCGCGTCTCCGTCGGTCCCATCGAAGCCAGCGACCCGCTGCGCTCCCGTCCAACTGAAGCCTCAGCTCCCTCCGCTCGTCTTTCTCCGCAAAAAAGCGCGATGGACCGCGGTATCTAATCTTTGCAAAGAGCAAAAAATAACCTATCTCAAAGCAACCAACGCAGGCGATTCAATTAAAATCCAGGTCGCGACCATCGACGACTTCACTAGGTTACTTTCATTAAAACAAATCGCGTAGCACACCTACGCCCTCCCGGAGGAGCGTAAGATCCACGCAGTACTACGTCCCGTTCGAGCTCGCGAACGATGAAATCTTCGAGGACCTTAATGTGGTACAGTACCTTAATGTAGGACAGTGCACAAGATGCACTCCAACCGCGGTAGGCGTTTTCCGTTAGCTTTAGTTATTCTATCCAATACTCCCAACTCGAAGAAGATCTTCAGAGAGGCTCGCACAATTTGCGGATTCTCGAATATCTCCGTCGAGCGTCCCAACCCCCGCGGTCACCCTGGGCAGTGCCACCGCTGCCAACTCTATGGCCACGCAGCGGCTAACTGCTTTGCTCCCCCCAGGTGCGTTAAGTGCCTGGATCCTCATATTACAAAGGAGTGCACTCGCACTCGCACTCCCGAATCCACTTCCCCCCCTGCCTGTGTGCTGTGCGGCCAGTCCGGCCACACAACTTACTACAGGGCTTGCCCGCGCGCTCCGCGCTCTTTAACTAAGAGGGCCGCGCCTAAACCGGCGCCGCCGCTCACTCCCGCTAACTTCCCGCCGCTGCGCAACCGGGGTCCCCCGGAAGCATAGCCCGAGCAGCCAACACCTTCTCCGGCTTTGTCCCGGAGACAGCTTACGGCCGCTCCACCTGCACCTTCCCTTCCTATCCCAGGTCCCGTAGCTCCCATAGGCCCGCGTCCCGCTCCGTCGTCTTCACCTCAGTCGTCGTTGGTTGAGGACATGAAGACCGTGTACGACGTCATTCAAAACGTCGACATTAAGGAAAATTTCGTAGGAAATAACGTCTAGACCCGCAAATCCCGCGTCCGGTCGTATCAAACCCAAGGGCTTATCCCTAGTATCTTTTAACGTTCGTAGCCTTAGCACCAACCTTTCTGAGCTCAAACTGTTCCTTCAGAACAAAGAGCTAGACTTATTGCTTCTCCAGGAGACATGGCTTACTTCAAACCGCTCCAGGGGATTCGCTATTCCCAAGTACACGTTTACTCGTAACGATAGGCCCAACTCTGACGGCTTCGGTGGCACCGCTATATATTACAAAAGAAGCTTCCATTGTTGTCCCCTCCCTACCCCTCCTCTCCTTAACATGGAAGCCACTGTGTGTAGATTGGCTATGACTGGTCATCCGACCATCATCATAGCTTCAGTCTACATACCATGTGGCTCCAGACCAACCCGCAGCGACTTTGAGGCCATTCTCGCCCTCGGCTATTCAGTCATTATGTTCGGAGACTTTAACTCCAAACATAATGACTGGACGTGCCTATCGACCAACACCAGCGGTATCGCTCTCCTCGACATCACTTACTCTCTTGACTTAGACGTCATCTCTCCCATCACTCCCACTCACTATCCCAACAATCCGAACTACTCTCCTGACATCCTCGACTTTACAATTGTCAAGCGAATCAATCTTGATCTTAGGTCTATCGAACCGCTCGATGACCTAGGCTCTGACCACCGACCCGTCTCCCTCGTGCTAGGTGCGCCTAACGATATCGTCACATCTCCTAAGACCTTTACAAACTGGAAAGGTTTTAAAAATACGTTAGTTTCAGCCTAAGAGCTTAAGGCACCCACGCATCCCCTAGCCGTCAGCAATCTCATTAAAGTTAAGAACGCGGCTCTCCGGAGAGCCAAGAAATATCCCACGCCCGCCTACAGAACAGCTGCGAATCAGCTTCAACGTAAAGTTAGGACTTGCCTCGCAAAACTCCGAGACGCTCAGTTGAACGATCTCATGGCGAATATCATCCCACCAAGCGTATTATCGAATGGCCCGAGCCTTACGCGTAGACACCGCCTCTCACGTTCCTCCTCTCACTCGTCCCGATGGCACTACTGCCTTCGAAGTCGAAGGGAAAGCCGAATGCTTCGCTGACAGCGTTGCTTCACAATGCTCGCCCAGCACGCAACCCGCGAATCCCTCTCACATCAAAGCGGTGTAGGACGAAGTTCTCCGCAGAAACTCTCTCTTCTCATCACCGCTGACCCCGTCAAAGTCTGTAACGATGAAATCTTGCTTCTCATTAGAAATCAAAAATCGAAAAAGGCTCCGAGTGCGGATGGGATTTCCAATCACACACTCAAGCACCTGCTCCAGCAGGTGCTTATCTTGTTAGCTATCATTTTCAACGCCTGCTTTGACCATAGCTACTTTCCAAAAGCTTGGAAAGAAGCAATTGTCACAGGTATTCCCAAGCAGGGTAAACCTCTGAATATCCCGGATAATCACAGACTCATCAGCCTCCTCAAGGCCATGTCAAAACTTATCGAAAGAGTCATACTCTCTCGAATGCGGAACCATCTGTTTCCAACGGATGGCGATCCCCTCATTATTCCCCACCAGTTCGGCTTTCGCGCTAAGCACTCCTTCCCTCAGCAAGTCCATCGAATCGTCGAGTACATACTCGAAGGCTTCTATCCACGTCGTAATGAAACCGTCGCGGTTTTCTTTGACGTAACCAAGGCTTTCGACAAAGTCTGGCACAGCGGTCTCGTTTATAAACTTTACAAAATAGGCTTACCGCCTAGTCAGATTAATCGCGTCGTTTCTCAAAGACGTACGTTTAGATTTAAACATGAAGGCACGCTCTCCGCGCCTCGTCCCATAAAGGCTGGAGTCCTGCAAGGCTCAGTCCTCGCCCCTCTGCTGTACACCGTGTACACTAACGACATCCCCACGCCAAACCCTCGGTCCTGCACAAACTGCAGGTAGTTCTAAATCTCTTCTGCCGTGGGGCCACAAACGCACCTTGGTACGTGAGTAACGTGGACCTGCACAGAGATCTTGAACTACCTACAGTGCAATAGCACCTCAAAACACTCTCAGAATCGTTCTTCAAACGTGCCGAAACCCATCCCAATCGTCTTGTTCGAGATTTAGTCTCATATACTGCTCCTGTCTTAGATTCGAAATTCAAAGTCGTTAGACCGAGAAACGCGCACACTGGCGAACCCACGCAATTAACTTTAGATCTCGAAGCCCTTCAGGCCGCAAATTCTAATTCTAATATAAATTCTAATTCTAACGTAATTCCGAATTAATGCAATTTTATTTTTCAATTTTTAATGTTTTAATTATTTACTTTTCATTTTGAGCACCTTCAGTGCTATGTATTCACCTTCAGTGCTTTGAGCACCTTCAGTGCTATGTAAATCCCAGCGGGTGACCCCTTCTGGGCTCCGCTAGCGCGGCCTCTTTCTTCAATTGGCCGTCGCTCAGATGAAGGCTGAGGGGCAAAAAATTGCACGAGCCGACAGGGGTTTTTTTAGTAGGTAGTGGTTCTGGTAGCCGTCGGAGCATTTTTTTATCCTCCTGCCCTTCCCGTGGAGGGGAACAAAAAAAATAATCATATTTACTAGGTAATCGTTTTTTGCTATTGATTTTAAAATTTAAAATATGCAGTATATATAGTTAGTAGTTTAGTATTGAAATATAGATAAGTATATTATAAATAATTTTATTTACTTTCATGTATTTAATAGTACCTTATATGCATAATACAAATAAGAAAACATTAGATTTTAGCTGTAACAGTGCTCGGGTGCTATTTTGTTGGATGCCGTAGCTCCAAAATAGAATATGTATAAAATTTAATTGAATCGGGATACAATAATCCTTTGGAGAAAATAACCTTGCAAAAATTTCTGTGTCTTGTACTAGTCTTTCTATACTCTACTGGGCTACCTACCATAGGTACACATATAATACTACCTACCTACGCATATAAGTAGAAAGCATCCATGTGTTCTTTATTATGAGACATCATACAACAAAAACGTCGGGTTTTGTAATAACAAGGCCACTCAGAAAGTCTTGCGAAAAAAAGTTATTATGCATGAAACGCTGGCGAGTTATAATTTATTTTAAAATTCGATTATATAAAGGTAAAAATGTATTTGTTCTAAATTTAAAGAATATTGGCGAATCTTTATTTATGTAAATAGTGAGCGTTTGGAAAAGTAACTAGCACTTTTGTTTATTCTTTTTTTTTAATGTGAATTTCCATAATATGAGCTTCATGTGTAGAAGTCTCCAAAAAAATAGTTGATTTATAAAGCTTGATTTGACTTGATTAGTTTGTCTTAGCTCCTATCATTTTTTACTACGATACATAGGATTGATTGTGACCAAACACAAGTATTAGATTTTGTAATATAGATTTTAAATACAGGAAATAACCTTCAGAATGTAAGGACTCATTTTTATAAAAGAATATTTTTTTATAATGAAAATGATTTATTACTCCTTATCCTTGGCTGTATAGCTTTTGCCTTAGCCGGCGAGTTCATAACTTTTTTTTTTTTTTTTTGCTGCCGAGGCACCCTCGCGGGAGGTAGGTGGAAGATGCGTCATGCATACCCGCCCGCAGGTAAATTCCTCTGCGGGGGGGTTATGTGGGACTCACCAGAATGGCACCTACCCACTAAAAACCACCTGTTGGCTGTAGTTATTACCGTTAGCCTACATCGGAAGCGACACCCGTCGGGAAGTTGGGCGCGCTGGCGGAGACCCGCTAGCGGGTCTCCGCCTGTAGTGAAAGTTGCACTGAAGGTGCTCAAAGGGACATGAGTTGGTGGCCGTTCTGAGCAGCCTCCGGTGAAGCCGGGGCTGGGCAGAGGTCGGCCGAAGCATGATTTAGGGATCAATTCATTTAAATGAACCTATAATGAATTGAGAAGGGAACTATGCTCCGCCAGAACTAGCAAACGCTCTGTCGGAGTA
Organism: Marasmarcha lunaedactyla; assembly: GCA_923062675.1. Taxonomy (NCBI): domain Eukaryota; kingdom Metazoa; phylum Arthropoda; class Insecta; order Lepidoptera; family Pterophoridae; genus Marasmarcha; species Marasmarcha lunaedactyla. The sequence continues at coordinate 9,841,688 of OV281344.1, forward strand.
CGTGAAGCCCTAAGTTTACGGGCTCAGACTGCGATTTCACTAACATCGACATTTTTTATAGTGTCGCAGACGATACGCATATCGTCTGCTACGGAGGATTGAGGAGTGGGTTTGAATGGGCGAGGAGCCGGGATGGGATTCGATGCGGGGCGCTGCCTCCAGTTTTCTGGGGCAGGCCTAGACTGTGTAGGCTTTGTAGCCGGAGGAACCCGGCTACGCAGCGGCAAAAAGTTTTCTTGAGAAAGGCGCGGGGCCTGTTTGGGTGCCGACCTCTTGGGATTGGAACGCATACAACGGGGTGCACGAGGGCAGCCCCTGTAATTTGCGGTGTGGCTGGACTGGCCACAAAGCACGCAATCGGGAGGAGAGGGAGTTTCAGGAGTGCGATTGCACTCCTTAGTGAGATGAGGGACCAGGCACTTGACGCACCTGGGCGGTGCGCGGCAGTTGGCCGCCGCGTGCCCGTACAACTGGCACCGGTGGCACTGGCCGGGATGACCGCGGCGATGAGGCGCCTCGTTCGAGATCCCAGAGAGGCCGCATATAGTGCTAACCCCTTTGAGGATCTCCTTGGACTTGGGGACGTTGGCGAGAACCACCAAAGCGAGAGGGTGTTGCCTCCCGTACTTGCTGTGCATTTTATGCACCGCGAGTGCCGGGAAGCCTTGGGACTGCAGATCCTCCAGAATAGCCTCGTTCGATAATTCAAACGGGACTCCCCTGAGTACCGCTCTCATCTTACGCTCTTCTGACAGAGCATAAGTATGATAAGCATATTGCTTATCGGTGAGGAGCTTTGTTAAAGCACGAAAGTCGTCTATCGACGAGACTAAGATTTTAATAGATTCACCCGAGTTGGCTGCTCGGATGTAATGGATTTTGTGCTCATTGCACAATGTCGAGACCTCAGTCCATTTACCCTTTTCCCTAAGGAAAACGGGTGGTGGGACCTTGGCCTTGACAGAAGTTGGGGCCGGAGCGGGTGTTGAAGACACCGGGGCAGCTGGCGTTGAAGACGCCGCAGGGGGTGTAGGGACGGGCGTCGAGGGCGCCGGGTCTTGTTTCGAACGCTTCTTAGAGCGCTTCTTAACAAGCGTAAAGGAGGGAGACTCAGGGCCAGTTGGGGTGGCGTCCGAGGATGACTCGGTCGCGGGTGCGCGCTTGCGGCGCGGAGGGGCGTCTACTTCGCACTCCATGTCACTGGAGGAAGGGGACGTGGGAGGGCCTAAGACCAGAGCGGTCTGAGGGACGGAGGTGGCCTGAGGGGCCGGCGTGATTAGTGCCATGATTAGAGGGAGAAATGATTGCAGTGTGCGAATCATATGAGGGGGGCAGTAAGTGCCTTGGGCGTCGTAATCAGCGATCAGCTTATTCAGAAGCTCCTCAGGGCTTAGGGAAGCCATTGCGGAGGGGTTGGGGAGGGACGACAATATATAAATATATATACTATGAACCTATCAACGATGACTAACTTCCTGAAAAACCACCCTACACGCAGTAGGGCGGTTGAGGACGACGCGGATAACTTACTCGAACACGGAACTCGAAGTCCTGGAACGACGAAACCCCGTCGACGAAGCTCACGTTCCACGAAGTACGGTTAACGAGCCACTGTCCGCCGTGAAAACGGCGTTAGAAACTTAATACGGTATACTACTATGAAATTATATATTACGACAACAACCAGTGAAATTTGGGTGCTCAATTAGCGCGGGGGCTAATAGAGCGGGAAGGCGTCTGCGATCGACGTGCGCTCGAGAACGCACGCAGACCGAGACTCGTTCATAACTTGAAAACTAAACCGTTTCGTTACTTTTGGACTTGTCACTTTTGTGTGTGGGAGTGCCTTGGTTTTGTTTAGACGATTTGCGATTCTTTCACTTATTTTTATATAACGTGACTTTCTAAGCCTTCGTGCCTAAGGATTCCGATAGATTGCACTTACGACGACTTATTGCTGTGATTTTTGGACTAGTTGATTAGGTTATATATATTAGGTAGATATTGATGAACATTTACGTGTCATATATATTCATCATATATATTATCAATGTAGGTAATTTGAAATCATAACCTCAGAATTAGTACTTATTGAAAATGCAATTATTATTGTTCCTAGACTTACTCCATAATATATATTTTTAAAGTGGATCCGGATTTTATGTCCTATAGTTTTAGATATTTTTGACTTCTAAACGCTCCACTTTAACTCCAACTAAAACCTTGTATGGCGATCTGCTAATGTCCTTTCCCACTTTTTTTTTTTTTAACAGCTAATTAAACAATTGCGTGACATAGAAAAATGGATCTGCGTCGGAAACATTTTTGATAAATGTTTTTTTATGACTTCAAGTCCAAATTGTCGAAAATACTTGAGGAAAACGAAGTGAAAAATTGATTAAAAAACCGTTGAATCAAATACGAGGAGATTCAGCACAATCTGCAGATTGGATCGGGAAGTGTTTATGATATTCTACACCGGCTGTGTACGTTTGCGTACACCGGATTGTTTTGCACCCTCATTGATGCTCAGAAGCAGACGACGTCTTCCAGCCCTGGAATGTTGTCATGATATGATTGATAAATTAAGCAGGTTGTTACTGCCGTATTTACGATATTATAACAGGTGACGAATCTTGAATTTATCAATATGATCCAGAAGCGCCAGTCAACAGTTTGGCTGTTTCAAAACGAACCAACGCCTACAAATTTTGATCGTTCGTTTTTTCTCCTTTACGGGTTATTTAGTATGAACTCTCTTAAGAAAGCAAAGCATCAAAGCAGAGTGGTACATACCTACCAAATGCTTGCTAGAAGTTTTTGTTGCTGCGAGCAACAAGTGACCGAAACCGGGACTCCAAGGGCCTTTTGCTCCAGCACGACAAAGCGGCCGGCAATCCGCGATCAAAACTAGGAACTTCATAAACACCACACCTGTAAAAGTTTTGCATCGTCGACCTTACAGCCCTGATTTAACACCGTGAAATTTCTTTTTGTGTCCTAAAATTAAAAACCAGCTCAAGGGGGTACTGTTTTTATCTCCAGAAGATGCACTCACTTTACCTGTTGTTGACTGGAAAGGTGCTTTGATAATTGATTCAGACGCATGAAACTTTATATAGACGCTGGTGGAAAGTATTTTGTAATGATTTTATAAAAAAAATATCACCTTTAGAACATTTTTATTATGTTCTCAAAATTTCCTGAGTATCCCTTGTATGTTAAAATTAACTCTACAATTTTTAAAGAAGTTTGCTCCGTGGCTAAGCCCGGAGTCCGAAAGTCGAAAACATCTTGGAACAACATTAATAGTGAAACTGGAAAACTTAAAGACAGAAACAATTAGTTTAAGCTTGTCATTCATTAGTACAGGTGAACATATTGCGACAAAGTATGAGGATTATATCGCTGGTGTTCCAGTTTTGACTACAAAAATGTGAAATTCATCGCCAGTGGTAGCCGAATCATTGCTTGAAACTGTGTGAGTGTAAGGTTGATTTCAAATTCCATCCACATCTTGAATATTTTTGATATAAAAAGACAAATGGTATAAAAAATACTACTGATCTATGGAGTATATCTTTAAAAATGTTATTATCTTCAAATCTTACAATATTTAACAACTGTATCCATTATGCACATGGGTTGTAGGTAATACACATGCTGAATACAATACCTTGTATGAATTAGATAATTCTGATATACTTTCTGCCCTTTCTATTGTGGATTTTCAGAATTTAAAAAAAAGCTAGGTTTATTTTCCCATGTTATTGTTTTTTAGAATGTAAATTTACTATTTAAGTGATAAGAATATGATACATTTTTCAGAAAAAAAAACCCTTTAATTATTTATTATAGTGATATCTTACATAACAACGGAATAGTAACGATAAATAAATGGCAAGTATTACATTTTAATATTTTTAAATATTTGTGTTATAAAATAATAAGACGCTTATTCCAAGCCGTACTATTTTCTACGCATATTATAAGCCTACGGTTTCATGTTATATTATGAAACTTCAACAAATTTATCAAGATCTTCTCTATCATTTTTCTGAATAAATAATTTAAAAATAATTGGATTAACATTTATAACTTAGTTAGTGAACTAAAAGCACGCATTGTTCAGTCGAGACGCTGAAAGGTACAAAACAAACTCTAAAATATAAAGATATAATATTTTTTATTTCATACCAGTCTAGACAGGTTTTTGTTAAGATGTTTATTTATAAATTTTTTATTTTAACACGATATAAAATACACTTAGTGAAATATTGTCCTTTTTATATAAAGTCTGAGGTGAAAAAAGGCTTTTAAATTGACAATAGGATAGATGTTGCAAAAATAAAGTGCGCCTGTAAAAATTTGATGGTTAAAAATATGGACATTAATATAATTAATTTACAGAAATTCCTATTTTAATGAGATTGATTGGTAACTTCATAAAACTTTTTTTCTTTTGGTATCATATTGATCCAAAATTTATCCAATTTAGTGTACTGAAATTAAACTGAAATTAATTTGTTCAGTATCGGCTTCAGAATATACTTCTTTGTAATAAAAAAAGAAAGTTTTATTTTGGTTTTATTTCAACAAAACCCAGCATTTTGAATATTAGGCAGTTGCCCTTATTTGAAATTCAAATGATCGTTATATTAAAAATATTTAATGTTCCGAAAATTTAATCCCACCAGATATTATAAAAGCTATATTACGTGCTTTAAAATAATAAGCAAGAATCATTATATCAACAACTTCGACATTACCTAATATAGGCTATTGAGTTCACATTTTGCCGCCAAAAATGAAGAAGTTAAATTGAATAATAAAAATAGCACTTGTGACACGTGTGCATGAGTATACCCGCAGTTGCAGATGTAGTTAATGATAAATGAAAAAAAGTTAGTAATAATATTAAATGTTAATTAGTCAAACATAAATCCCATATACCTACTCGTACATACAAAATTATAAACAGAAAGTCAGACAATTAAATGTTTGTGCCTAATACATATAAATAGCCTTGGAGAAATGAATGCCTATTAACATATTTATGAAAACAATGGCTACATAGCGGCCTACATAGAATTCCTAATGGCTACATAGAATTCCTTTTGTTGTGATCTCATTTTCGTAGTTGTGTTCCGGTATTTGGGGCAACGGCAGCTACTGGAAAAAAAGCAATTTCAACTGATGCCTGTGTTCGGCAACGCATCATTAGTTGATATAATTATCTCAATCAATCTTCATAAATAAATTACCTGACTAAATAATAATAAAATAATAATAAATATTTCTAACTAACACACCATATTATCTAGCCCAAATTAAGTATCATTAAGAACTTGTGTTATGGATACTAGATAACGGATAAATAAACTTAAGAAATTATATAAGCACACATAGAATTTTATATATATATATTAAAAATAAACCTAAATAAACATACGTACACATCCATGACTAGAAAGCAAATATGATAAAATATCTGCCTGTACCAGGATTCGAACCCGGGACCTCCGGCATGAAAGGCAAGGCTACTTACCTCCATATCAAACAGGCCGTCATTAATTTGTCATGAAATTATATCCATGAGTCCGGAGTTGGATCAGTTGGGTCCTGTGCTCGTTTGCCGGCTATTAAAATAGTGAGAGAAATGAATAAGAACTGTTCAATAAAATTTTATAATTTTTATGGTTGAGCCCAAAGATCAAAATCTGGACAACTTCCATTATACCGAGATCCGGTATATTTTACTATCGAAAGGGTTTCACTAAAACCCATATTAATGTAAATGCGTGTCTCAAAATGGAATCTCGAAAGCCAATTAAAAGGTTGTGTGTGTATTAATAGTCTTGATGTGTGAAACAGATGGCAACGATGCTATGCTTTAACTATTGCTGAGAACATACGTAATCAGTTTTAATTTTTAATAAATACAAAGTAAATGTCAAAATATATCACTACTGGAAGAGATCACTTTGTAGTGATAAGGCCGACAAAATTGCATTTCTGTATATACATCATACGGGTGCAGTATAACAATGCGTTTAGGAGGTTGTTTGCGTTGCCTCGTTTTTGCAGTGCGTCGGCTATGTTTGCTGAGGCGCAGACTGATTGCTTCTATGCTATTATTCGCAAGCGAAGCGCCTCGCTGCTTAGGCGCGTACGGGCCACCGCGAACAGCATCCTGGACATGTTGGAAAATAGGTGGGATTCCCCATTGTTACGTTTTTTTTTTTTTTTTGGTTCCCCTCCACGGGAAGGGCAGGAGGACATAAAAAATGCTCTGACGCATACTCCGCGCGCGCGATCGGAGTTATGTGGGACTCGTCCCGACGCCTACCAGAACCATACCCACTAAAAAACTCCCTGTCGGCTCGTGCATTTTTGCCACTCAGCCTTCATTTGAGCGACGGCCAATTGGAGAAAGAGGCCGCGCCAGCGGGGCCCTTAAGGGGTCACCCGCTGAGATTCACATAGCACTGAAGGTGCTCAAAAATGAAAAGTAAAAATAAAAACATTAAAAATGAAAAATAAAAATTGCATTAATTCGGATTTACGTTAGAATTAGAATTTACGTTAGAATTAGGATTTGCGGCCTGAAGGGCCTCGAGAGCTAAAGTTAACTGCGTAGGTTCGCCCGTGTGCGCGTTTCTCGGCCTAGCGACTTTGAACTTCGAATCTAACACAGGAGCAATATATGAGACTGAATCTCGAACAAGATGATTGGGATGGGATTCGGCGCGTTTGAAGAACGATTCTGAGAGTGTTTTGAGGTGCTGTTGCACTGTAGGTAGTTCAAGATCTCTGTGCAGGTCCGCGTTGCGCACATACCAAGGTGCGTCTGTGGCCCTGCGGCAGAAGAGATTTTGAACTACCTGCAGCTTATACAGGACGGAGGGATTGGCGTGGGCAAAGACTGGCGAAGCATATGACATGACGGGTCTAACGCAGACCTGATAAAGCGTACGTTTATTTCTAAAAGACATTTTACTATTTCTACCTATCATACTATTTAAGCGGCTTAAGTAGAAACGCGCGAGTTTCGTTACTTTATCGACGTGTGGCTTAAAAGAAAGCGTCTGATCTAAGGTGACGCCTAAGTATTTGATACTGCGCTTCCAGGGGATGGGAATACCTAACATTTGAATGTGGGGATCGTTGCGGCGATTACGACGTTTGTGGTCGAATAGAATGGCAGAACTCTTTTCTGGGTTGACATCGATACGCCATTTTTGAAACCAAACACCGAGGGCGTTTACGGCCTTTTGGAGTCTGGTGATGTTATACGGGATCCTTTTACCTTTAGTGTAAAGGGCAGTATCGTCTGCAAAGAGGGCGAGTTCGACGCCTTTCGGCGGGATGGGCATGTCATTAGTGTACACGGTGTACAGCAGAGGGGCGAGGACTGAGCCTTGCGGGACTCCAGCCTTTATGGGACGAGGCGCGGAGAGCGTGCCTTCATGTTTGAATCGAAACGTACGGTCTTTAAGAAACGACGCGATTAATCTGACTAGGCGAACCGGTAAGCCTATTTTATAGAGTTTAAAAACGAGACCGCTGTGCCAGACTTTGTCGAATGCCTTGGCTACGTCAAAGAGAACCGCGATTGATTTTTTACGATGCGGATAGAATCCTTCGAGAATGTACTCGACGATTCGATGGACTTGCTGAGGGCAGGAGTGCTTAGCGCGAAAGCCAAACTGGTGGGGAATAATGAGAGGGTCGCCATCCGTTGGAAACAGATGGTTCCGCATTTGAGAGAGTATGACTCTTTCGAGAAGTTTAGACATTGCCTTGAGGAGGCTGATGGGTCTGTGATTAGCCGGGATGTTCAGAGGTTTACCCGGCTTGGGAATGCCTATGACTGTCGCTTCTTTCCAGGCTTTTGGAAAGTAGCTATGGTCGAAGCAGGCATTGAAGATGATAGCTAACAAGGTAAGCACCTGCAAGGTAAGAGCCTTTTTGGACTTTTGCTTTCTAATGAGAAGCAAGATTTCATCATTAGAGACTGTGACGGGGTCGTCGGAGATAGGGAGAGATTCTCTGCGGAGAACTTCGTCCTCCACCGCCTGGATGTGGGAGGGATCCGCGGGTTGCGTGCTGGGCGAACATTGTGCCGCTATGCTGTCGGCAAAGCATTCGTCTTTCTCTTCGACTTCGAAGGCAATGGTGCCGTCGGGACGAGTGAGAGGAGGAACGTGAGGGGCGGTGTCTACGCGTAAAGCTCGGGCCATTCGATAATACGCTTGGTGGGACGGGGAGATATTTTCCATGAGATCGTTAAACTGAGTGTCACGGAGTTCCGCGAGGCGAGACCTAACTTTACGTTGAAGCTGATTCGCAGCTGTTCTATATGCGGGCGTGGGATATTTCTTGGCTCTCCGGAGAGCCGCGTTCTTAGCTTTAATGAGATTGCTAACGGCTAAGGGAAGCGCGGGTTTGCCTTGCTTAGCAATGATTACGTTGTCGCTGATGGCTGAGTTGATAGCATCAGTGAGAGTATCGACTACTGAATCTATTTTAATCGGGCTGTCTGATTGGTCGGGCGAAATCGCGAGCGGAGAGTTCGGTGCCTCTAAAGCTGAAACTAACGTATTTTTAAAGCCTTTCCAGTTGGTAAAGGTCTTAGGAGATGTGACGTTATCGTTAGGCGGGCCTAGCACAAGGGAGACGGGGCGATGGTCGGAGCCTAGGTCATCGAGCGGTTCGATAGACCTTAGATCAAGATTGATTCGCTTGATAATTGCAAAGTCGAGGATGTCAGGAGAATAGGTCGGGTTGTTGGGATAGTGAGTGGGAGTGATGGGGGATATGACGTCTAAGTCAAGGAAGTTAGTGATGTCGAGGAGAGCGCTACCGCTGGTGTTGGTCGATAGGCACGTCCAGTCAGTATGTTTGGAGTTAAAGTCTCCGAACATAATGACTGAATGGCCGAGGGCGAGAATGGCCTCAAAGTCGCTGCGGATTGGTCTGGTACCACTAGGTATGTAGATTGAAGCTATGATGATGGTCGGATGACCAGTCATAGCCAATCTACACACAGTGGCCTCCATGTTGAGGAGAGGAGGGGTAGGGAGAGGACAGCAATGGAAGCCTCTTTTGTAATATATAGCGGTGCCGCCGTAACCGTCGGAGTTGGGCCTATCGTTGCGAGTAAACGCGTACTTAGGAATAGCGTATCCCCTGGAGCGGTTTGGAGTAAGCCATGTCTCCTGGAGAAGGAATAAGTCAGGTTCTTTGTTCTGAAGGAACAGTTTAATCTCGGGAAGGTTAGTGCTAAGGCTACGAGCGTTAAAAGATACTAGGGATAAGCCCTTGGGTTTAATATGACTGGACGCGGGATTCGCGGGTCTAGACATTATAATTTACTTATTTACGATTTTATACGAAAATAAAAAAAAAATAAAATAAATTTACAACGAACTTAGGAGCGAGTGATGCTCAGCTAACGCGAATAAACGCTCTTGAGGAGAGCGGGCGGCTCGCAGTTTGCGTGCGAGTACGGAAATTTCGTTAATATCGACGTTTTGAATAACGTCGAACACGGTCTTCATATCCTCAGCCAACGACGACTGAGGTACGGATAATGGAGCGGGACGCGGCCCTACGGAAGCTACGGGAGCTGGGATGGGTCGGGAAGGTGCAGGCGGGACGGCCGGACGCTGCCTCCAAGACAGAGCCGGAGTAGGCGTCGGCTGAACGGGCTTTGCTTCCGGGGGACCCCGGTTGCGCAGCGGCGGGAAGTTAGCAGGAGTGAGCGGCGACGCCGGTTTAGGCGCGACCCTCTTGACGGTGGAGCGCGGAGCGCGCGGGCAACCCCTGTAGTTAGCTGTGTGGCCGGACTGGCCGCACAGCACACAGGCAGGGGGGGAAGTGGATTCAGGAGTGCGAGTGCACTCCTTTGTGAAATGTGGATCCAGGCACTTAACGCACCTGGGGGGAGCTGAGCAGTTAGCCGCTGCGTGGCCATATAGCTGGCAGCGGTGGCACTGCCCAGGGTGACCGCGGGGGTTGGGACGCTCGACGGAGATGTTCGAGAGTCCGCAGATTGTGCGAGCCTCTTTGAAAATCTCCTTCGAGTTGGGAGTATTTGACAGGATTACTAAAGCTAAAGGAAAACGCCTACCGCGGTTGGAGTGCATCTTGTGCACTGCTGTGACCGGGAAACCCTGAGACTTAAGGTCCTCGAGAATGTCTTCGTTACTGAGTTCGAACGGGACGCCCCGTAATACTGCGCGGATCTTACGCTCCTCCGGGAGGGCGTAGGTGTGATACGCGATTTGATTTAACGAGAGTAACCTGGTAAACGCGCGGAAATCGTCGACGGTCGCTACTTGAATTTTGATTGTATCGCCAGCGTTGGCGGCTTTTAAGTAATTAATTTTGTGCTCTTTGCACAAGTTAGAAACCGCGGTCCAGCGCGCTTTTTCACGCAGGAATACGGGCGGAGGGAGCTGAGGCTTCGGCGGGACGGTAGCGCAGCGCGTCGCTGGCTTCGATGTGACCGACGGAGACGCGGTTACTACGAGCGATTTTAACTGCGCGGGGGCTGGTGTTGAAGACACCGGGGAGGGCTCGGGTATTGAAGATACCGAAGCTTTCTTAGAGCGCTTCTTGGAGCGCTTGGCGACAAGTTGAAACTCGGGCTCAGGAGAGCCGGTTAAGGTGACGGCATCTGACGACGTATCAGACGCGGGTTCGGAGTCGCTCCCGGGAGCGGTACGCTTGCGACGCGACCCGTGAGAGGATGCAACCGATTCGCAGTCCATCTCGGACGAGGCGGGAGACGAGGAAGAGCTGTAGACCTGAGGGGCCGGGTTTGAGGCCTGAGGGGCCGGGGTTGAGGCCTGAGGGGCCGGGGTTGAGGCTTGAGGGGCCGGGGACGCGATTGATGCCTGCAAGGCCTGCGTTATGATGTCATTCGGGATGTAGACGCCTACCGCAGCAAGTGCCTGGGTGAACGCGTTAATAACGCTTAGCGGATAGTAGGGTAGAATTGGGGGTTCTGCATCACTTGCCCTCGCTGCGCTCGTGCTGTGTGATGCAGAACCCCCAATTTTATCTGCACGACTTCACTTACAACAAAAACGTTGCAGCGAGCTGTGTGATGCAGACTCGCATGCAGTGATGCAGAACCCCCAATTTTATCAATGCGATATCATACGCAACAAATACGTTTGGTAGACCGGACGAGGGTTTTTACCGCTAGGGCCAGGTATCGTTAAAAATAATAGCAAAACCCTTGTCACCGTGGTGTGCTTGGTGGGTTAATAAATAGGTACTTTATATATTTCACTGAGTAGATTTGCACACCACGGCTTGTGGGTATGACTACTGGGTTGTTTGTATAATTGGCATTTAGTTATATAATTCATTGGTAGGTTAGGTAGGTATTATGTGCCGTTATTTATTGTCACTGAATAGCTTTCAGATTGCTCAAGTCTTACTAACCATCGCTGACAACACTTGACTAAGTTAAATGCAATCACAGTATAGGATTGAGCGGGTTCGTATAGCATATCTTGCATCTAACCAGTCACTTATTACACATGAAATAGTTCAATATATACTGATTATTATAAAAACAGTAATAGCGCGTTTTAGGATTTTCACAAATATCTCATTAAATTTAATACTTGTAAACATATATTATATACAATTAAATACGTTAGTTGAATCAATGTCTGTTTTGAAAAATATAAATAATGTAATGTGTTATTATTTGCACATTAAACGCTTTTAATTAAATAGTTTAGTCAATTAGCAGTATTACGCCATCTGGCGACAACGCACATATATTTAATATAGAAACCTAATTGATTCGCCAGTCGATGCAGTGATCATATTGCGTAAAAGTATGTTTAGATGGCGCTATGAAAAAATATTTTCAGCTTTCTTAAATAAAGCGATGTTATAGTACCTAGTTAAGCTACTTATACTACCTATCTATTTATTATCAGAATCGAAATAACTTTAAGTATTTAAAACTTAGGACTAGGTATCATTAGTAAATGCATGCCTTAATAGGTATACATTATATGTAGAAGAATCACAATGGTGTAGGTAGGTGATGCTGGCATGTCGGTACTAAAACCAGAAAATCACAATCGCAAAGCTATAGCGTTTTATGCTTATTACACACACACACACACACACACACACACACACACACATAGGTATATTTTCTTATAAGTTTTTATTCCACGTTATGAAATGTTTTCGTTAAAAGATCATTATAACTCCATCTAGCAACAAAACAAAGCATATATTGACGACTTCTGTAGCGCGATGAGCGAAGAGCCGGCGTCCAGAGGAGAGGTCGCGGGTTCAATTCCCGCAGCGGGACAAATGTTTGTACAATCTACAGATATTTGTTCCGGGTCTGGGTGTTTGCTATGTATTTTTTGTATTGTATTCTAGATTCCGTCCTAGTTTGCTGTATGGTAACCCATAACACAAGCTTCACTTACTTTGGGGTCATGTAGTTGGTGTTTTTGTCTGGGGATTTTATATATTTATATTAATTAGACATTACATTAAATATACAGAAAAATGTTCTTTTATTCTCTAGTCGGTGAATTTAATACAAAAGTTTATCCGAGAAATATGTAGATAACGCTATAAAAAGTTTTTTATTTGGCTTTCGTAAATTACCTATCTTATTAATGTCGCAATCGAAATAATTTTCAGTATTTTGAAAATTGTAATAGGTAGGTATCATAAGTTTACATTCGGCTAATACGTATACATTATATATTGAAAACACATGCACGCGCGATATCTTTTACTGAATGTCATAACCAAATACGAGACAAATTCACTCAGATTCGTTTATTATTATGTATTGATTTTATACACTAACGGAAAGTTTTCGGAAACTAACTGCAACAAAAAGAATATTTATTTGAAATTATTATAATACGTATATGGTAAATAATTGAATTATATTTTTATTTTAATCGTTTGCATTGGATCTTCATATTTTGATAAATACAATAAACATCGGATCAACCAAACTAAACTGATACATCATAGCTTATTTTCAACGAAATTCGAAAAAGGAGGTTCTTAATTCGACTGCATGTTTTTTGTATGTTTGTCACACAATAATTAGATAATTATGAATTGATTTTGATGATTCTTTTTGGTTTCGTAGGTCATACTTTATCATTTATACAAAGATAATGTTTTGTTTTTCTGTCTTTATGTTCACCATAGATATAATAAACAAGGTTCACCGATCACTCGATTGTTTGAAAGGTTGTTTTTCAGGTACATGTCGTTCCATGAAAATATTTCTATAAAGTTTTGCAGTAGTTTTTCAGAATACTGAAATTACGGGTTTTCCTACTTTATGATAGCTTTAAGTTATAAACCAGTTTTGATCTTTGCTAAAGGCAAAAAGTAAATTATTTTTAAATAAAAAAAAACAATTTTTTTTAAAATTCAAAATACGTTTAGTAATTAAAAGCAGCAAATAATTACTTTGAAATATAGTATTTGTAAATAATATATAATATAGGTATATTAATATTAAATAATTGATTAATACTCGTAATTAGGTTGGAATTAGAATCAGACACGAGGTACATTCGATTTCCTTTTTAGAATTTCGTCTCGGATGGCGCGACTTTGCATCGCTGCGTTACGATTACACCCTTATTGGGAACATTAGGCAGCACATACAGTAAAAACGAGAAATTAAATATCAAATGTTAATAATAGGCTTTATCTACTGTAACCATAAGGTCTATGCAGCCTAGAATAACAATTATTGAAATTTAATTTAAAATTGATGCGAGCTTATATGAACATATCTTAATATTTTGTGTGTATAAATACCCCGACTGTGCTTAAGGTTTTTATTGTAATTCTTTCAATCGCGGAGTGACAAGTGTGAATTAATTATTAGTGAAGTTTTAGTGATAGTGCAGTGGAAGCCGGAAAACCAAGTATGTATGTATTTCTCCAAGTTTTTTCTTATTCCAACTATATCACAAATACTTATTACAAATACTCCAAGTATTTCTCCAAGTATTTTTATCTTGTTATTGCCTACATGGTTTCTCGATCAACGACTTTGTTTATTTTTACTGATTTTTTTGTGTGTATATCATGCTAAATATTGTTTTTAAATAAAATGTAAAAACACTGAAAATCGCGTTCGAGCTGGGAGGACAGTGGATTGTTTTCAGTGTTTTTACATTTTAAAGACCTTGTTTATATTTGCGCCACGATCGGAAGGCTCCGAATTCGATTTTTTCAGCTTGGTTGATAAAAACTTTAATTTTTAACAACTATTACTATTTATTTTTGAATGACTTCGCTCGATTTTGATGTGTTACTCGACAGGAACTATGACTATGTTAGCATAAAGTTGAAAACAGTGGTCATATTATATGTCGTGCTAATAAAAACATATTTACGTATATTTACAGGTCGACTAATCCTTTCTATTCGGACGAAGAAGCCGGTGCTGGAGCATCGCAAAGCCCCGCTTCTTGCTCAACAAGCAAGAAGAGCGAAACAAGTCGCGGAAAAAAGGACTCGAAGCCCCGCCAGCCGAAACCGAAGAAGACTGAAGCAGCTAAGCCTACTCTGCGGAGCCTCTTTGGGAGTGATTGCGACTCCGTCGTCCGCCGTCCAAAAAACGCAAATCCTGGGCACTGATTGACTCAGAGGTATTTGTTTACACTTTTTGTGCATTACATACCTACTTTGAGCCCGCATAAGTTTATTTTAAATTTGAACTCGTCAAACTGCATAGCAATTAATTAGCATAATTATATACTTGCGAGTATTTCATAATATGTTGAGTACTTTTTTTTTTGGAAATCAATAACTTAATTGTTTATTGGTTGAATCAGGAAAATTATTTTTTCATATGGTAATGATAAAAATACTTTCATCGAACTTTTTATAATATTTACATTTTTACAGGACGAGGAAGAGTTGCATCGTGCGCCGGTACGCGCAGCTGCGCTTCGCAGCTACTTGTCACGACGCACGGGCTCCGGCTACACCCTGCAGTCGGACCCTACAAGACACGGCGACTTCTTCATCGAGCTAAGGGTGTATAACACCAAAGAAATCGAGTCCCTGCAGAAGGACCGATGGAAACTGGCCTTGGTCACGTTACGCTCTGCAACGAATGAAGGCTCGAACACTTGGAAAGCCGTCCCACAATTGGTTGCGGCGGCCAAGGAAGAGTACGGACGTATCCAACCCGTGCTATACCCTTCCAATTCTTATATTTTATAAATTGTATATTTACAACATTTTATAACGTTTTATATTATATCATTTTTTTTTACATATTATATTATATTTAACCTTAACTGTGCATAGTTATTTATTTCAGAAACTGAAACATAAAATCCTAAAACTGATAAGCTTAAAAAATACTTAATATTTCAACAGTTAAACGTTAATACTTGCTAAATTATGTACTACTGTCAAACGTGTAATACTAACGTTTCAAGGTATTCTTCTCACTTAAGGAGTTTTATTCACAAATCGAACTGTTTAATACGTACTGAATACGATAACGTCCAAATAATTGCTAATGCTTTCCGTAATAAAATAATAAGTTATAAAATAAGTCCTCAAGATGGTAGTATTTCACCAGAATTATTTTTGACTCAAATTTCCAAAACAGTTTTCAGACTTATAAAAGACAATTTGTCGAAACATGTGTCCATCAAAATTAATTTTGAATTATTCGTTTCGTATTATTTACCTAAGAATGAGGAAATATCCCTTTAATCTTTTAACACTAAATATATCGCCATATTCCAAAATACCGACTTATCGCTAAGTTATGACTCGTTTGTTGAAACATTAACAAACAAATGTTCAGAGTTTGAACTATGTGAGTCAGGTTGGACTATCGATTCCATAAGTCACATAGAAATGAACATCGTTAAATATAATCCATTAAGAGTTGGATCATTTATACCCTTACCAAAATATATTTCTAATACAAAATCATGTCTGAATATTAATAATAATGATAATCACTGCTTTTTATGGTCTATTGTAGCATATATGTATCCAGCAAAAAATAATCCGAACAGAGTTTCATCATACCCGCATTATTCCAATATTTTCAACTTGAGGGGTATGTCGTTTCCACCTAGCTTCGATGACATTAAGCAATTTGAACATAATAATACCCATATAAGTGTAAATGTATATGGATTAGATAAAAATAATAGGGTCACTGGACCATTATACAGAACTTGCAGTCGTCAGTTGAATCATGTCAATTTATTGTACATCTGTAAAAATGGAAAAGGTCATTTTTGTTTAATAAAAAAATTTGAGAAGCTTGTTCACAATCAACTGACGAAACATAAATCTAAAATACATTTGTGTGACGAATGTTTTACGTACTTTGACAAAAAAGAAAAATTAAATAATCACAACTGCGCAAGAGTTCAAACAGTTCTTCCTGATAGTGATACTAAACTTTCTTTTTGCAACTTTGAAAGAACTCAAAGTATACCAATAGTTATTTATGGTGACTTCGAAAGTTTATTAAGAGAATATTCGGATAAAAATAGATCGACACATGTAGAAAACATACAAATTCATGAGGCTACTTGTTTTGCTTATTTTATTTGTTGTGAAAGTAACCCAGAACTCAATGAAATAATTTCGTATAGAGGTCCAAATTGTTCAAATAAATTTGTCGAATCTCTTGTCAGTGATCTACAAAGACTATATAACATACTATCAGTTTCTAGACCCATGATACCTTTAACAGAAGTTGAACAAAATTCCTTTAATAATGCGACTGAATGTTATATTTGTAGACATAAGTTTACTAGCAGTGACCAAATTATAGCAGATCATGATCATTTTACTGGAAAATATAGGGGTCCGACTCACAATAAGTGTAATTTGAATACTAAGGCTTGCACGTTTATACCAATAATTTTTCATAATCTTTCGGGCTATGACTGTCATTTATTTATAAAGGAGCTTTCAGCAGTGTGCGGTCGAATAAATCTTATCCCAAAAAATAAAGAAAAATTTATATCTTTTACAAAATTTATTCCGATTGATCAAAAGAACGTAGCGCAAATGAAATTTATTGATTCTTTTAACTTTTTAAGCTCAAGTCTTGATAATTTAGTAAAAACTATGAAACCAGATGATTTTAAAAATTTGCGATCATTTTACACAGATCAGACCTTATTCAATCTTGTTTGTAAAAAAGGTATTTACTGTTATGATTATATCGACTCGTGGGCGCGGTACAATGAAACTAAATTACCGGAATCCTCATATTTTTATAACAAACTCTCAGCAGAATCTATAAGTGATGAAGACTTTAGACACGCCTTAACTGTTTGGAATACTTTTAATATAAAAAACATCGGAGAATTTACGGATTTATACCTAAAATGTGATGTTCTGTTGCTTTGCGATGTTTTTGAGAAATTTAGAACAATGAGTTTGCACTACTATGGTCTTGATCCTTGTTATTATGTTTCCTCACCATCATTGAGCTGGGATGCGATGTTATTATTCACTAAAGTAAAACTAGATCTTATATCTGATATTGAAATTTATCAAATGATAGAAAAAGGTATCAGGGGAGGCCTTGTTCAGTGTGCCTTAAGATATGCGAAGGCTAACAATAAGTATCTAAACGATTACAATGATAAAAAGCCTCATAGTTTTCTAGCTTACTTAGACTGTGTTAACTTATATGGCTATGCCATGATGCAAAAGCAACCTACAGGAAATTTCAGATTTTTGGGAAGTGATGAAATAATATGTTTTGATATTAGCAGCTTATCTGATAATTCTGATACCGGCTATATTCTTGAAGTTGATCTTCATTATCCACCTGAAATTCATGATTACCACTCCGACTTACCATTTGCCCCTGAAAAATGTATTCCTTTCGGATCTAAGAGTACTAAATTAACTGCCAATCTTTACGACAAATATAAGTATGTTGTGCATTACATTCATTTAAAAGAATGTCTAAAAAATGGATTAAAGATACTAAAAATACATAGAATTTTGTCGTTTCATCAAAGCAAGTTTTTAGAGCCTTATATTTCATTAAATACAGCTCTCAGGCAAAAAGCTACTTCTGATTTCGAAAGAGACTTTTTCAAAAAGCAAAATAATTCGATTTTTGGTAAAACCATTGAAAATAAAAGAAAACAAGTTGATGTTAAGCTCGTTAATGTCTGGAGAGATAATCACAATACTACAAATAAAATATGTGGAGCTGAAAAATACATAAGTGCACCAAACTTTAAAAACTTATCGATAATTTCGGAATCTTTGGTTGCTATTCAAATGCAGCAAACAAAAATTATACTCGATCGACCAATTTATGTAGGATTTACAATTCTAGAAATTGCTAAAAGTCATTTGTATCGATTTCACTACTCTGTGATGAAACGTATATATGGTAATAATATTCGTCTTTGTTATACAGATACAGATAGCCTTCTATATTTATTATATACCGAAGACTTTTACGTAGATTTAAAGAATCACATACGATATTTTGACACAAGTAACTTCCACGGTGATAATGTGTATGATATACCGAAAGCGAATGCTAAAATACCTGGCTTTTTTAAAGATGAAATGGGTGGTGACATTGTTGAAGAGTTTGTGGGTTTGAGGGCAAAATTGTATTGTATAAAGTCCCAAGCTGCTTCAATAAAAAAAGCTAAAGGCATTAAAAAGTCAATTACTAAGAAACTCGATATAGAAAAATATAAAAAAGCTTTGTTTTGCAATGAAAATTTGAGTGACACTATGTGTATTATTAAATCAAAAAATCACAAAGTATTTACTCAGAAAATTAACAAATTAGTTCTCAGTAGTAACGATGATAAGAGACAAGTAGCGCAAAATAAAATTGAAAGCTTGCCATGGGGTCATTACAGTACTATGTTTTAATATTATTGTCTTTATATTGTTTTAATTTTTAAAATTCATTTGTTTAAATGCAGGAATGTTAATGTGTCGTATCTATATATTATTTAAGTTATAATAATGATGCACAGTTATTTTAGATAAGAGTATAATGTTAAGTTATGATTGTATAGCGTATAATAAATATAAATTTTAAAAATATTTTTTGTTTTATTGTATTTCTTTACTTTCTAGATCCTCAATAAAACAAGGCAATTATCAGTAAATTTTCCCTTTATTTAATACTTTTACATAAGTAATTACATTAATATAATATTTTTAGTTATTTACTGGAATTCACAGCAAACGCACGTACACACACACACACACACACACACACAAACACACACAATAAATTAAATTCACAGTTTTATATTCCAATATAAGTAAAAAACATTTTAAGTACCTAAAATTCTCATACCACTAAATCGACAGTTAACAGAATATTGAATAGAAACTAGTAGATAACTATAAAAAAATAACTAGTTTTCATACAGTTTTTGACAATTTTTTTTTATAATATTATTAGTAGCATCCATTACTTCATCATATGCATCTTCCACAATATACTGCGCACTTATGTTAGCATTGAGATTATGAACATTAATTTCTTCTTGATTATTAACTTCAAATATATTAATTTGAATAATGCATCGACCTCGCTTAGCAGAATCTTGACGTATGATAAAAGATGAAGACGCTGTTTGTGAACATTTTCTTTTTTTCGAGGCTTTCTTTGATTTGGACTGCTGCTCTTCATTGCTTATTAATTTTATATCTCGGAGGCGCTGCTGATCTTCCAATTCTTTTAAATAGCCATCCACATCTTGAGCATAGTAAAAAGGATTAGTGATAGGGTTCGAGTCATCGATCGACATGATCTGAAACAAATTTCAACAAATTAAGTAAGAATGAATAATTCTGCTAATAATACTAGGGATTATTTTAATAAAATTAAACTGTTTATTGCACTTACCAAACGTTCTTGCTGAAAGACGTGTAAGAAACTTTGTTATAAAATATTGTGAAGCATTTACTTTTATACACATTATGCAAAATATGAGCTATATTTCATTCGCATACGTGTCACATGGCTTTCTTTATATAGAAGAAATTGTTTTGATTTGAATACTTTTCAACATTTCTTAGATCTTGTAAGATGAGAATAGGACCATTCCTGTAGAGACAAGTCTAAATTTATACCAAAATAAAGTATATATGTTAGTGTTAGGAAATAATTAAATTAATTGACAAGATGAAGTTGATCAAACAACGCATATCACTAAACGTTAAAAATATAAATATTGATGAGTCTCCTCAAGAGATTAGACATAGCGCTTTGTTGCCAAATACGATTCGTTGTATAATTTGTGGTCCCTCAAATTGTGGTAAAACAAACGTTGTGCTCAGTTTGTTAATGCATGAAAATGGGCTTAAATTTCAAAATCTTTACCTTTACTCGAAGACTAACTTTCAGCCAAAATATTGTTTTTTACGAGAAGTGTTAAGAAGAGTGCCTCAGATAAAATTTTATGAGTTCAATGATGGTAAAGATGTCATATCTCCGAGAGAAGCTTTACCAAATTCTGTATTTATATTTGATGATGTCGTATGTGAGAATCAAATAAACATCCGTAATTATTTCTGTATGGGTAGACATAAGCAAATTGATTGCTTTTATTTATCGCAAACCTACTCAAAAATCCCGAAACAGTTGTTACGCGATAATGCTAACTTTATAATAATCTTTAAACAAGATGATGTGAACTTAAAGCACATCTATGAAGAACATGTCAACTCTGATCTATCATGGAATCAGTTCAAAGATATTTGTAAAACTGTTTGGGGTAATCCTTTCAACTTTCTTTTGATTAACAAAGAGTCATCATTAAATAATGGAAGGTACAGACAGAATTTTGATATTTTTTTTAAATTTGAATGAACAGAGATACATTTGTACCTACTTATATATAAATTATTTTTTTACAAGAAAATTACTAGTGTTATTCCTTTCTTAGTTGAGCACAGTTGTGGTTACAAAAATGGATAAAAGTATTAAAATAGAATTAATGAAGTCTGTTGACTCCATAAAAAATAAAATAAAACAAATGAAAACTCAGGAACATACAATGAATTTGGCACTTGATAAAATGCTAAAACCGGTGGCAGATCCTTTAAAATCTCTAGTGGAT
This sequence comes from Marasmarcha lunaedactyla, assembly GCA_923062675.1. Lineage (NCBI taxonomy): Eukaryota > Metazoa > Arthropoda > Insecta > Lepidoptera > Pterophoridae > Marasmarcha > Marasmarcha lunaedactyla. The sequence goes on from OV281344.1 coordinate 9,862,843, forward strand.
TCAAATAAATCTATAGAAAAAATAAAAAATAAAGAAAATACAACTCTGACTATTTTTGAAGAAATTGAATCGGATGAAAATAATGCTAGCTCATCTACAAAGTACAGTGATTGTCACGATTCAAAATTTAACTCTGCACAGTTGTCAGAACAAAATTCTAAAAGAGTATTCACAGATTATTTAGAAACTTCATTAGAAGGCGATGACATTAATGATATATATGATGGTGTTAATATACCGTTTGGAATAAGAAATGAAAACAAAAAATTGCTTATCGGTAATTCGGTTGTATCATTTTCTACAATTGATAGTTTAAATAATGGTAATACAATTTTGATCAAACTCGGTGATAAAAATAATAGTAAAGCATACAATTTGACCTCCGGCCTGAAAGAACTTTTATTTCGAAGAAAACCTGATTTAAAGTTAATATCGAACCAAGATAAACTAGTATATAAGGATATGTTACATTACACAAATGTGCATAAAAGAGATTTTAACCCCAATGGTCAAATAAGAGGTGATAAAGGAATAAAATATCGTGAAATAATCAAACCATTATTTTCTGAAAATTTAAATGATAAACCACAAAGTGAGATTAAACTTGGAGGAAACCTACCAAAACTAAAAAAGTATAAAAGTAACACGGATTTAATATATTGGGATGATCCCAATGAATTGGTTGAGAGATTAAAATTTTTAGTAGCTTCAAGAGATGCTGGCAATACAAATCATGATAATGAAATTTTATCTATAGTTGAAGAATTAAAAGAAGCTGACATAATTAAACAATAAATAGGAGCAGTGACAAGACTTTGATTTAGTATTACAGACTTGTTTACCATGAGCATTGACATAGCTCATTATTGAATCAATTTTAAAACATAATATTTGTACTTCTATCTTACTACCTAACGCTCATTATTGTAAATTATTAGAGTTGCAAAATATAAACATGAGCAAAGCAGATGTGGTCAATGAAATTCATAAAAATGCGAGAGTAAACTTTCCTCGAAGACGTGTTATTATGAAAGACATAGATGATCTATGGCAAGCAGACTTAATTGATATGCAATCTTTTGCCCTAGAAAATAAGAATTTTAAGTATATTCTTGTCATAATCGATACATTTTCAAAATATGGATGGGCCTTTCCTCTTAAAACTAAATCCAAGGATAGTGTTTGTAACACTTTTAAGATGTTGTTGGATAAAGGTCGCGTTCCTAAGAATCTACAAACTGATAATGGAACAGAATTTTATAATGTTACATTTAACAAACTCATGAAATGCTTCTTCATTAACCACTATTCAACTTTCTCAACAAAAAAAGCCTCAATAGTTGAACGATTCATCAGAACACTTAAGTCTAAATTGTATAAAGAATTTAGTTTAAAAGGTAACTACAGTTGGATAAATGGCACTCTTGATAATGTCATTTATGAATACAACCATACTCTTCATCGAACAATTGATGAAATCCCAGCAAATGTGGATAATATTAATAAAAAACGAATATTGGAAAAATATGTTAAGTCAGAAAAAAATGCTGGTTCAAAAAATAAGTTTAAAGTGGGTGATTATGTGCGTATCAGTAAATATAAAGGAACTTTTGAAAAGGGGTATACTCCCAACTGGTCGACAGAAATATTTAAAATTCGAAAAATACAGAATACAACTCCTGTAACCTACTTAATTGAAGACGCAATCAGAAGTCAGCCTATTTTAGGAGCATTTTATGTACAAGAGCTTCAAAAGACAAAACATCGTAATGTATATCTAGTTGAAAAAGTTCTTAGACAAAAAGGAAATAAGGTTTTTGTAAAATGGTTAGGATTCTCTTCTGCTGAAAATTGCTGGATTGATAAGTCGAATATATTATAATAAAGAAAAAAAAATATTATGATTGTTTTTCAAAATCGTTTATGAAAGTCGTTATACGTATTTATTAAGTGTTCAATGTGTGATTGATCAGTCTTACGATGTGTATTGGAGAGAGTAGTCTTCTCAATTGGCTTATTAATCATTTACCTTTTGAATTACATTTACCTGGATATAATTATTGCGGTCCTGGCACAAATCTGATTAAAAGACTTACTCGCGGTGATAAAGGCGTGAATAAATTAGACGAATATTGTAAAGAACACGATATTGCCTATCATAAATCGAAAAGCTTAAGGGATCGGCATAAGGCAGATTTAGTCTTATTAAAAATGGCTAAACAGCGGGCAACTGCTTCTGATGCAAGTATAGGGGAAAAGTTTGCTGCACATCTAGTAAGCAAAACTATGTTTACAAAAGTTAAAACTGGAGCGGGTTTACAAAAGCGTCACCGCGATAAAAAATGTTCTGAAAAAATAACTTTCGGCAATGGATTGAAAAATAAATTGAAAAATATTATTACTAAGACAAAAAGACACATACGAAAATTGAAACCAAAAGGCAAAAAATGGCAATAGAATTAGCTATGGCTGCTGCAAGAGAATTAGTAAATGATTCATCTATTAAACTTCCGCGAGTTATTCCTGTACCAAAAACTGGTGGCTTTCTACCTTTAATCCCTATTTTTGCGGGACTATCGGCAGCAGGAGCTTTAGCAGGAGGTGCTGCTGGAATAGCTAAAACCATAAATGAATTCAAAACGGCAAAAAAGAATTTTGATGAATTGAAGCGACACAATGAAAAGATGGAGGCTGTTTGCATCGGAAGGGGATTACATCTGAAACCTCATAAAAATGGGCTTGGAATTTTTGTATCGAAAGAAAAAAACTAAAATACCGGCTACCCAAAAGAGCCTTAACAAACATTGACGTTCTAAAGTATGGTAATAATATTCCATATTTTCGAGGTGTCTTTATGAGAGATGAGCTCCCCAAAAAACCTTTCAAAATAGAGTGTGGAGTAATAAATTTAGATGATTCTAGAAATCCTGGTTCTCATTGGGTAGCCTATGTCAAATACAATGATTATGTAGAATATTTTGACAGTTATGGAAATCTTAAACCCCCAAAAGAATTTATAAAATATGTAGGTACTGAAGTTAACTATAATTATGATAATATACAACACGATCATCCTTTTAATTGTGGACATCTTTGTTTAACGTTTTTAAATAATTTTTGGTCTGGTCAAGGAATAAAATAAACTGTATTGTTCAGAATTGCTCAGTATGGAAGCATGTCTTTAACGGTTACCATCTCTGGAAACAAATCAGAAGGCCTACTATGAACTATTATTGCGATTCAATTGACGACCTAAAATAAACTGCTTTGCTATTTCATACCACGACGTCATTAAAGCGATCCAGTTTAGGTTGACGCCAAATCAAGTCGGCAATTGGATCGCAAACTGTTTTAGTTCGTTCATTTTTCGTACCATGAGGTGATATTTCAACCTATATTGGATGAATTAAATGTCAAAGTAAGCGATTCAAAAAAAGTTGCTACTTTCTTGGCGTGAACTGAATCGTTTCGGTTTATCTTTAAAAAAATGGTTGTAAATATAGGTAATTTAAGGTATTTCAGTTGGATATTTAGTGTTTCTGAGTGTTAATGTGAAAAAGTGAGTTCTAGAGCTATTTTTTATTGTAGATGTCTGACGAATTAGTCTTTTTTATTTTCTTGGAAAATGATAATGAAATAAACACAACACGGAAACAATCGGACCCCTTTTAAGTATTTGGAAGATGAAGAATATACAAAAAGGATATCGGTTGTCTAAACGATTGGTATTAGAAATGTGTGATGAGCTGAGCCCATTGTTGAAAAATCCAACAAAATCAACTGATTTATCAGTAGAGACAAAGGTAGAAGTCAAATTGGGTGCGTTCTAAACTCGTCATAATCAATTTATTTTTACGACAACAATAAGGAAACCTTTAATTATTTGTAATTTAAAGAATTATATAAATTGCTATTATTTCATGAGTACTAAAACGGGCTTATGGTATATAATTTGACACTAAAAAGTGCAATTTTAAAATATATTTGTTGTTATTTTTACACAAAAAACACCGCTAAAAGCATATCAACTAGATTTCGAAACGCAACGCATATGGGTCGAGTAAATGAGACAGACTTATGCAACGAGTGTACAGCGTCATCTCTTTCTCACACGCGGACCACAGACAAATCTCGATCTTTCATTCCTCCGTGAGCGATTCAAACTCCAGTTAGCTAAAGGCACTTCATGGTACGAATCTTAGCGATTCAGTTTAGGTACCTAAACTGGATTGCATCGGAATTGAATGGCAAACTAAAAGTTGATGGTAGGCCTACAGAACTGGATTCATACTTTCAACCACCTCTAAGTTTATCTGGTCAATACGAGTGTGGTTTGCTTTATTTTTCAGTATTAAACTTAATACCAGGAGGACATATTGATAAAAACATTTTGCCTGTCATTAGAATCGAATGTGACATAGTCCATGGTTCATACTCCAATGGATTACCAACCCATATTATTTATGAATTCATATCTAATTCTTCTGCAGGTCATCAGTATATAGAAAAACCGCAAAACGTTATTTACTTTCCAGTGAATAAAAACATAATATCATCTATATCTATTAAGATTGTTGATCAATTTGGTTATTGCATTAACTTCAAAGAAGCGCAAATTCAATTACAGCTTCATTTAAAAAAAACGATATGATAGTATATTATAAAAACTCAGCAGCAAAGTACTTTATTTCTTCTACAGCCACTAAAGTGCAAAGACGTAAGAAAAAAGTAAAAAAATTGACAAAGATAAATAAAGATTTCCTTAAAGCCCTGGGTTTTAAAGTATGAATATGCTACAGATTACTGAATCACCACACTTTGATACTTCGATTGAAAGTTATGAAGTCCATTCTTACAATCCCTACAGCAACAGCTTCAAAGAAAATGATGAAATCAGAATTCCAATACACCAGCAAGACATATACGTGCTACCGTCAGCCAGTTCAATCTACATCGAAGGTCAAGCAAAAATCTTTGGTAAAGATGGAAATCGATTAAAAAAACTATTTTGTTCAGTAATAACCCTATTATGTTCTTGTTTCAAGATGTCAGATACGAAATAAACGGTATTGAAATAGATCGAATTAAAAATGGTGGAATAACATCAACAATAAAGTCATACGTATCAATGAATGAAGGAGAAAATAAAGTTGCTGCCTTATGGGGTTGGAATATGGGTGGATTTCAAAGTGATGGTCGCTTTAGTGCTATCATACCACTAAATAAGATTTTAGGGTTTGCAGAAGATTACAATAAAATTGTGATAAATTGTAAACATGAGCTTATACTAAATAGAAGTAACTCTAACTTAAACAGCGTCATATTAACTGATGATGTTACTCAGTTTCAAATAGATGTACAAAGAATACAGTGGCGTGTACCGCACATAAAAGTGTCTGACCGTGAACGACTGGCACTTCTAAAACATTTAGAAAGAGATAAACCTATTCAGATTGCGTTTAGAAATTGGGATTTATACGAGTACCCATTACTTCCTAAAACTACTAAGCATTCTTGGTCAGTTAAGACTGCTTCTCAATTAGAGAAACCACGATATGTAATTTTTTGCTTACAAACTAATAGAAAAAATAATAAAAACAAAGACATTTCGTTATTCGATCATTGTGGAGTAACAAATGTAACACTATTTTTGAATTCACAGTATTATCCGTACGAACCTTTAGGCTTAAAGTTTACTGAGAACAAATATAATATATTATACGAGATGTATGTGAAATTTCGTCAGTCGTATTATAACTGTCCAGCAGACCCTTTGCTCGATATAAACGATTTTAAAGAAAAGGCTCCTCTATTTATCATAGACTGTTCAAGACAAAACGATAGTTTAAAAAGTGGTCCCGTAGATGTACGGCTGGAAATTGAATGTTCCGCACCAATACCAGATAATACAACTGGATATTGTTTAATTATTAACGATCGGCTTGTGGAATATAAACCTTTGAGTAACATAGTGCGAAAACTGTCATGACTGCTATAATAGATGTTCAAGGTTTTAAAACGGAAGCAAATGAATTCATAGTAAAAGAAATTGCAATATTGTGCGATGATAAAATAGAGTTGCTTTTGATTAAACCACCTTTTCCATATCGCGAATTGACAGAAAAAGAAAGGAAACAAGTGAATTGGATTCAACGTAACAGAAATATATATTGGAATGAAGGAATAATATCCTACTCAGATTATCAGAAACTAATCAAAGATATTGGAAAAGATAAATATATCTACGCTAAAGGTTTAGAAAAAGTGTTTTGGTTAAAATGTATTTTAGAAAATAATTATATATATAATTTAGAAGACAAAGGTTGTCCCAGTTTTTTAAGTCTCTATGATCAATATTTACGTTCTCGAGATTTGTATAGTTGTATTTATCATAAAAAAATATGTGCTTTAAAAAATGTTTTATGTTTAAAAAAATGGTGTTTTGAGAATAAATGTTTTTAATACAATATTTTGTATTTCATTTCAAACAAATATGTCATTATAGTTTTGCCATACTTACCTTCCCCCTCTCCCTAACATAAGGTGTATATAAATTGTTAGCAACAAAATGCAACTTCATTATATTTTTATTAATATTGGCTGAAGTACATTATTGCATGATGAAAATGTTAACAGAAAACTACAATCCTCGATATGATATGTATCATACGCATGAAATGCGCATACATTCATTTAATTATTATTGTGGTGATGGAATTAATGATAAAACTGTATGTTTCTCATGTGGAGGTGTTATTGAAGGTTGGGAGATTTACGATGATCCATGGATGCAACATGCCATAAACTTTCCTCATTGTTTTTATTTGAATTCTGTGAAAGGAAGAGATTATATCACTAAATGTATATCAACATTTTAATAACTTTAAATGAACAACTTCAAATGAACAGTACGGTACCTCGCCAATCCCCTTCAAGTAAAGGGGTATCCATCAGCACCAAACCGCTGACAAAATCGGCTACTCAACTGCTTTTTCAGACGAATTTTATTAGAAATCATCGGGTGAAATTAGGTGTTCTGTATCAGCTCTAGCATGCAAGTAAAATTGGAGGGTTTCTGCAGCACGTACCGAGCGTAGCGAGGTGAAGTGATGCAGAACCCCCAATTTTACCCTACTGCGGATCCATAAGGGAGAGTTGGGACAGTAATATTAATAAATATAAGTATAATAAAAGATGCCTAGTTCCTAAAAACCTAGCAAAATCCTAGCGGCTAACCTCCCTACCAGTGGCTGGGGAGGAAAACTTAAAATTAACAGTAGTACGCCGAAGGCCGCTACCTAGAAACCTAAAAAAGGGTACGCAGGTAAAGAGTTGACCACGTTAGGGTCAACCTTTACCGACAGAAGGGGCAAATACACACGAAAACACACAGATATGATAAAAATAAATATGAAAAATAGAAGAAAAATAAATAAAATAGAGAAGAGAAATAAAATTAAAATAAAAAGGACTGGTTCAGTACAAATTCGTTGTCACCGTTAAGTATCCTTTGCACTGAAACCAGACTACTTACGCTGGGCACAACACTGCACTCAGCACAAGCACAACACAACTTAGCACAGCACTTTGAAGACTAAGGGGCTTAGTCGCAAAGAAAAAAACGCACTTCGATAGCACTCAGAGGGAGTAGAAAACCTTGAAAACCGTAGCACGGAACCAACACGCTAGACTGTGACGTCAGTAGACTGAGCGCCACTGAATATCGGGAAGGGACCAAACAACGGAGAACGGGGTCTTGCACGTCCGCACTGGGCGGCGATCGGAGCGAGAATGCCATTGTTACGACATTGGATAGGTTTACATGCGAAGGGAAGTCAACCCGGCGCATGTCTAAATTAAATTTTAATAACCACCCAACTACCGACATTTTATTTTAAATTTAAATATTTTTTATGATTTAGGGTGTATTTTTTATACTTTGATTTTAATTATAATTTTAATAATTATTTTTCTTTTGGCTTTTTAATTTATATTACTTTTATAACATTTTTCATAAGTTATATTTTGAATTTAAATTTAATGATTTTTTAACATATTTGAACTTTTAATTTTATTTTAACGTTTGTCTCTTATTTTATTTTAACTCTCTGTTAATTAATTTCTGACCTCAATGTATTACTAACATTATTTTTAGTTCATTATTACTAACACCTATGGATTAAGTATCTGAAATAAATATATTTTGATTTGATTTGATTTGATTTGATTCTGTACTTTTTTTACATTTTGTATGTTTCATTTTTGTTGTTTTTTTAATAGCAATAAATTGTTTATTATTAGTATTATTAATAATTATTTTTCCTATCATATCAATTATGGTTTAAATTGATTTAGGATAATTTACTGTTTGGCAGCTGTTTATGTTTAGTCACTTAATTTATGTAATGCTGTGTATACACGATTGCTGGGTACCAATCTGGCTGAAACCTATATTTTAATACTTATACATTTTTGTAACTTTCATGATTGATACCTGTGTGTGTACCTTAATAATCAATAAATAAATAAATAAATTATACAATCTATTTCACTTGACTTTTGTAAAAAAATTTATATTTAAGGATTATGAAACAAAAACCGTTTTAGCATGTTGTGTTGGCCTATAATTGGGGCTGCATTGAAATTTGATTTTTACCTCGCCTTTTATTGCAAATGTAGTATGTAATGTAGAATAAAAGTGTTTTATATATCTTTGTGTGAATGTATTAATGTACGCCGTGTTGGCAAACCTAGAGATAAATAAATAAATAAAATAAATAAATAAATTTACTGAAGAAATGACAAATATACTTTATTTTAAGAGTACTGGCGGGTACTTTTTTGGAAAATATGTGAATTATTCCCAGAAACTGGCAATTGTATGAAAATAGCGTTGTCAATAAAAGGCAGATGTATCGGTATACTCTCATTGATGTTCATATTTTCCAACTGTATAACTTACTGAAAATCTGACACCAGTTTTACACTTAACTCTAACTGATACTTTTGCAAACGATTTTGTAAGTCAAATATTCTTGTAGCCACTCATTGTTTTGACAAACACGACTACAGTTTGATCTTTGCACCATACTATGAATTTCAGGCCATTTTAGACCTCTACTTTATAAATGGCTCTCAACAGGAGCTGGTTAGTTGTTACCTGACCAAGCGCGTTTTTTTCAGAAAATGAACTCGTTTGTCTTGACAGACGATAAATGCAAAGCAAAGAATCAAAAGCCTTGAAATCACTTAGAAACTAACAAAATACAAATCTTTACTTTGTCCTGGTAACGAAAGCGGCAAAATATATATATTAGCACTTAAAAATAATTTAAAGTATAATAACAATTTTTTTGCACTTATGACTACAGACAAGCAGTGAATTGAGTGAAGTGAAAAACAGATTTGATTTTTTAAACAAATAAAACTTCCAAATCACTTCAATTCACTCTCAAAGCATTTTTATTCCTTTTTAGAGCCCTATCTGTATGCTTGCTTCGACTGACTATATTTAAATTAAGGTAACCTATTTGAAATTTTTTTAGAACTTCGGTGATAAGACTGAATACTTTTCGCGTGATAATCTATGCAAAGAAGATGGTTCTAATCTTATTCCTATCGGAAAATTGTGAGTTTAAACACTTTATGTAATATAAATATATTTTATAAGTGTGATTTGTAGTCGAAGATTTAAGAGTATCCAGACCTACATCAGTTTAGAAAAACTAAAATAACAGAAGAATAAACAAAGTCAAGTATGTGTTAAGACAAACGGTCTTAGTCTTTAGGATTTAAGCACTTCTTTCATCTGTTTCAGGCTAACAGTACTTTTTTGCACGATGTACAAGGCTGTATAAGAAGAGAGAACATTTCGATACGACACATGTTCTTAGCTTAAGAGTGTCAGTTGAGTAGACATTGTGTCATCATTACGCAATATACTCTCAAAAACTTTCCGTCCGAATAACTTTATTTGTGTACCTGTATTCAAATAAATAAATTTAGTAAATAAATAAATGGCCCCTGGGCCATCAACCATGATAGTCCAATTTAAGAAAACTTATTTGCTTAACCCACAAAGTACCAACTTTTTACAAGAGACAAAAAACTTTTCTGAACACGGGAAAAAGTCATTACTTCAAAACTATTGCTTGTAGGATTATGAATATTAAAACATATTTTTAATTTTGAGTGCTCGATACGTACATACATCCATATCCATAGTTGGTTATTTCCACCCCTTTTATGGCTTACAGCAAACGAGATTTTTAAATCAAGCAACACTGTATCAAAAGGTAACACTTCTATAAGAAATGAAAATGATGTAATTGAGTTTACTAGTTAAATGAAATGGAGTTAGGTTATAAATTAAAAACATGTTCAGGCCTGATGTATTTATTTATATGACCGAAGTAGTAATAATTTGTACAAATAAAACGCTGTAAATCTGATTTACTTTTTATTTTTATCTTTCTCTTTTTATCAACTCTGCGTATTGTTTCCGTCATGAATGCATTGCCCTTAATTATTTTTATAATAAAATCTGTTTTACACACAGTAAGTTAGTTCTAATGACCAAATACCTGCAATTATAATGTCGTAAACACCTGGAAATTAATCTGAAGAACCAACTTAATTATGTGTAACGTCTATGGTTTTGTATTTTACTGACCGCAAAAATGGCATAAGCCAAAAGGGTAAACAAACAGTCAACTTACATTTGATGTTAACTGAAAAAACATCAATAACACGAAAGGGTTTTTATAGGCTTACAGCTTTTTTGTTTTGTTCAAAACTTGAAGTACTAAGTGATTTATTTTCGCCGTAGAAATATGAGACCCACACCAGTAAGTGCAAACTTTTTTTGAATAAAATGATGTTATTATTTATTATCACATAATATGTTTTTCGTTGTCAACACATCGATATCCACTTTCATAAAATGTACATCAGCATGTTATTCCCTTGATTTTAATAATGAAATAAAGATCTTACACAAAATAATCTTAAATCAAAATATATTTTCTCTTAAATATTCGTAAGAATAACGGTCGCACTTAATGGTTTTAAACATATCGGTGAAATATAAATATTTTGTATCAAAGTATACGCCTAGGTTTATTAGAGTTATTTATAAGAGTCGATCTATTCTTTTAAAATTAATTTTCGTGATAACATGTGTTAAACAGTTCATATATTCACTAAATGTGTATATAATATTTTATATTATATATATAATATCGTATTTTTTTTTATTTTGTATTAAAAATTAGCAGGCGTTTGTCTTCCATCTCACCTGAAAAAAAAAACAAAAAATATAAAAAAAAATTATAAATAAAAATATAAAAATATAAAACATTCATCAATTAATGTTCATTTAAATAATATATCTTCTTTGTAAATCTATTTTGTAATTTTAAAATTTTTTGTTGTGTGTCATGTTGTAAATTAGTCATTCATTCATTCTATATCCTTAAGGCTATGATGTCCTGCCTGTTACTTACAATTTATCCTCAGATTTTCAGTATAAATTTCCCTAATCGTATCATTTATACTATTACAAAACATTCTTACTATCATGATAAAGATTCTAAGAACTACATGAACAACAACTATACCTCAACTAACCAACAAAGATAAAAAGGCTTTGTAAAAAAGCCTACAAACTGACGGCAAAAATTCCAACCGAGTTTTGTGACTCTGAATCAGGTCATAGTAGATATTGAAATAGCAAGTTTATTTTTTATTTATGTCCGACAGTTGTCAGTCTTTTTACTACTTACTTTGATGTCCTGATGGGGTAAGGATAAGTGTTCCTAAGTGTGATGGATCTTAAAAGTTTAATCGATGAAGATCATCCACTAGAAAGCTTGAACAATGATTTAGGGAAACCTTTTAGTTTAGATTATTCTAATAATAATAACCCGATTCGAGGTTATCAATATTTCTGAAATAACAATATTAATATTTTTATCTTTATTAAAATGTTAAAGTTACTGCATAAACATTTATAACTACAGTGTAAACAATGTATAGATTATTTTAAATAATTCTGGTTTGTCTCATATTTCCCTGAATTGTATAAAGCTTGATTTGAGACTTTTTCTCACACCCACATTTTAAGAAGTTTCGCGAGAAGTAGTATCCTTACTAGTCGACCCTAACCGTCGACTAGTAACCGAAAGTCAAGAAAAAAATTATTGTCAAAGCGGCATAATCCTGTAAGCCGTGTTGACTAACTGACATTCTTTTCTTCCCAAATTTTGGTACAGTATAGTTTTTTTTTTGCCCCGACTGATGGTTTATTTGACTGACCTTAAACATAACTCATTCTACTAATCTTACTAATAAAGGGTTTTTCAACCACATTTAGCTGAATAAATAAATAATAATAAATAATAATAATAATTTTAGTTTATTTTCTCCAAAAATTTACAATTTAAAACTTAACCTATCGTTTGAATTATAAAGGAGACTGGAGCCTAAACTAGGAAAAACCTGTGTTTCAGGTCTCCAGGTGACTACTAAATATGCAATATTGATGTGTTCGTCTTAACACAGTTTATATATATAAAATAAAGAATAAATTTTTTTTACAAAATCACAAAGAGAAAACAATGGTCTTAACAAATAAAATATTATGACATTAAAGTGTGTGTGTGTGTGTGTGTGTGTGTGTGTGTGATGTTTGTGTGATGTATGAGGAGGAAGGTTGACTAGTGGGTAATATTTAACATTAGTTCCGTCGTATCGTAGTCTAAAGTAAGGTGAAAGTTTTGCAAACTCCTCATACAGCTTGCCTGATCGTATATTTGTAGATTTTTGTTTATTTTATTATACAAATATGGTCCTAAAAAGTAATAAAACTTTTGGGCGAAACTAGTAGAAACAGTTTTCACTGTACAGGGGTTAATTCGAATTGAGTTAGATAGTTCCGGGTCATATAAGGTCATAGAATGTTGTTTCAAAACTACGTTATGAATAAATAATTGTCGCACTGTTAGAACTTTACAGAGGTCATATAGGTCAGTGGTCGGGTATCTATAAGGAAGAAAACAGCTTACTTTCAGAACTGCTCGCTGTGCTCTTTCGAGCTTTAGAATTTCAGTTTTGTTTGTTCCACCCCAAACACATATGCAGTACGAAAGAATGGATTGGCACAAGGCAAAGTATACTGTTTTTATGGTTTTGAAGTTAGCGGCATGTCGAAGAGTTTTAAAGATGTATATTAATTTGCGGATCCTGCTTGTCAATAAATGGATGTGGTCATGAAAACTTAATCTTGAGTCTATAACGACACCAAGATATTTATAACTTTCAGTTTTTAGTAGATTTGGGCAAGTGCAGCCGTTTGTCTCAAAACATAAATGTGCTGAAAGATAGAATGGAGATAAAGACTGGCGTTTAGCTTTGCGCAACGTGAAGGTGATATATTGTGATTTTTCAGCGTTCAAAGTTAGTATGTTTCGTCTGAGCCAATCCGTAACCATGTTCAGGCCATTCTGGGCAGTATGATAGAGCTCATGCCACGTGTTTGCACTGAAAAGTAGGACACTGTCATCGGCATACACAAGAATTTGTCCGCTAGTCAAGGGGAGGTTGCAAAGTTCATTTATATAAATGATAAATAATGTTGGGCCCAAAATGCTTCCTTGAGGCACACCATAAGTAACTGTAAGGTCATCGCTTATGTGGTTACCGATTTTGACACATTGCGTACGGTTTGTCAAATAGTTTTCGAAAATTTGTAATTGCAGGTCTCTTATTCCAATATTTTCTATCTTTTGAAGCAGAAGTGGTATAGATACGGTATCAAACGCTTTTGACAAATCCAAGAATACAGCCATTGACTTGAGCTGATCGTCCAAGTTGTTAACTATATAGTTGGTGAGATCCGACACTGCATCGGAAGTTGACACTCCTCGACGGAACCCATACTGGTTTCCTGCAATTAACTTGTTCCTCTCCAGATACTCAACAAGTCTTTTGTTAAGTAAACGCTCAATGATTTTAGAAAGAGTTGGCAAAACTGAAATTGGCCTGTAATTGTTTACATTATCTTTGACACCGCTTTTATGTATCGGGTGTATTAGGCTTTTTTTGAAGATATTTGGGAAAGTCCCAGTAGACATTGCAAGATTACAAATATGGGCTATGGGCACTGTTAAGATATCCTTATATTGTATTATGACTCTGGCAGATATATCATCCCATCCAACGGCACAATCCGGTTTTAGAGCTGCAATTATAGATTTTATTTCCTCCGGATCTGTTTCCAGAAGAACCATTGAATGACAGGAAGATTTGTCCAAAGTACAACCCTTCTGAGCTAGGTTTTTATGTATCGGATTTTTTCCTGCCAGTTTCTTTCCAACGTTTGCAAAGTAATTGTTTACGTCGTTTACGGTTTGCGACCCAATGAGTTTGATCGCTGAGTTTTTAGTCTTTTTTGTACAGGTTATGTCATTTATTGCGTTCCAAAGTTTACGGTTATTAGTACCTGCTGTAGTCATTAAATTTCTGTGGTATTCCTTTTTGACTTTTTTTAAAAGATTATTACACAAATTCCTGTACCGTGTATATGTCCTCTTTAATGTGATATTTCCAGGTGCCAAATTCGATTTTTTATGAAGGTTATCTCTGTTTTTCATGCATCTAAGAAGGCCCGAAGTAATCCAGGGCTTTATGAGGCTCTTACGGTTTGAAATGTACATAACTTTGGTGTTTGCGTCAATTGCTGTTTTTAATAAGTTGTTAAAACATTCTGCAGCCTCGTTGGCTTCTGTAGCTTTGAGAACTTGGGTGAAATCTGTGTTTATTTTGCGTGGTCTAACTTTTTGGTTTGTATTTTGCATTTATTAATCTTGTGCTCCATTTGAAGAAACAGTTGTACTGCTGAATGGTCTGTGGTTGTAGTGTGTGATACTAGGATACAGGCAGGTTTTGTTTTGAGATTTACATGGTCCAAACAGGTTTTACCATGTGTAGGAATGGTATGACCAGGGAGTAATCCATGAAACGCCAAAATATTCAGATAATTTGTAGAATTTCTGTCTTGGTTTTGGTCTTTTATGTCTATGTTAATGTCACCTGTAATAATTAAGTTGGATATATTTTTATGTGATGTCAATGTTTTGTCAAGAGATTCCAGAAAGTTTGTTATGTTTTTCTGACCAGGGGGATGATAGATAGCCAGAATGACTGTGGTTTTGTTTATTTTTACTGCAAGACAGTTTGCATCAATAAAGAGTGGTTCTTCGACAGATGTCTGTATGTTATGTTTCATATATACAATAACTCCTTCATTTTGTGTCAAATTGTTAACTGTGAAATGTCCCTCGTAACCGTCTAAGATTGGTATTTTTGAGACGCACGATAACCAGCATTCCGTCAAAATAATAACGGCATAGTCAATTTTTGTTCTAGTTAAAAGGGTGAGAAAGCTATCCATGTTTCGATTTACACTCCTAATATTCTGATTAAATACTTTAAGACATTTTTCAGATTGTGGTGCTAGATTTTTTGCCTGTTTGATATCACAGAGTATTGAATTAGATACACAACAATCATCTATATTTTCTAGTAATTTATCGAATTTTGTAGAATATTGTGTGAATGAAACAGTACCTAGGAATAGAAACATAATAAATGATGGGGAAATACAGGCGCGAGTATAACGACAAGTTGAGGACGAAAGACAGGGATGTTAGGTGAGTACTTTCACTAGATACGAAAGAGTTTGTGTTTGTGTAGTCGTGTAATGAGTTTTTTGTATTGTTGTGATGTGTGTATCTTAACATTTTAATAGTTACATTTCTAAAATATTTTGAAAAGTAATACATTATATAAAAAATAAGAGGTAGCCATAATCCATAGGATAGTCACATTGATTTGCTTAGTTTGCCCAATTATTCTTCATTATTGATGCGAAGTGATGCCCACCTTCCTTTTTGCGTATATATATTTGACCATTATAAAACCAGCAGTGGTACTACGGTTATATTTGTTTCAAAAATACACGCACAACGGTAAGCAAAGTAAATACCGTTTCGATATGATTTACTGCGTAAGCGCCTGTTATCATTTGCATCGAAAGTATGAAAAATAAAAACATATTAATAATGATTATCGATATCTGGTTAAATAATCAAAGCTCCGGAACATCACTTTTGACAGCTTTTTTTGACAGACTTGTAACAATAAATGGCGATTTGTGGCACGCTAGCCACCTGCTATGACGTCACTACACGATTGATATTTTAGTGATAACATTCAAAAACAGTACTATCTCTTTCTTTTATTAGCATTTTGGAAGAATCAAAATAAAACAAAGATTAAACATTGTAATTTCTGTATTCATCATAACCATTTTTATTATTCTTGTAAGTATTTTAAAAATTTACGTCCGTCTAACCAGATTACAAAGAACTTCACGTATTACACGTACATTTTTTCACTTTCTCAAAAGAATTCTCGAATTATATTTAGAATTTACCTACTCGCCACATATCCCATCACACTTATTTTTCACTACACTCTTTAACAAACATATAACCATATTCTGTTATCCTATGCACCATCACTTTTTCTCACATTTATCTCAGCAAAACAGGTTTATAACTTGTAAGACAGTTCCTATGTTATTCTCTTCACTAACGTTCGACAGATACACATACAAGGGTTACTGTTATGTATATCCACCGTGATGACTAGATTACAACTGATGTACCAAAACGTGCGCGGGCTTCGAACAAAACTTACAGAGTTTTATAAGAACACTTTGATCTGCGAAGCTGAGGTTATTCTATGCACAGAGACGTGGCTTCATGACGGCATATTCGATGCCGAGCTCAGCAGCAACAGGTACGAGATATTTCGAATCGACCGGGGTGGCGGCGGCGTGGGCTCCGCTGGCAGCGGTGGCGCGCGCGGCGGCGGGGTAATGATCCTGAGTGCGGCGCGGCTGAGCGCGCGCGCACGTCCAGAGTGGCAGCGCGTCGGTCTCGAGTGCGTGTGGGTTACAGTGCCGCGGCAAGCGCTGACTGGTCCCTCGCCCGCGCCCTCCTCACCCCGGCCGCCCTGCTATGACTTGCATATCGGAGTTGTTTACCTGCCTCCCGATAGACTTATACCTACACGAACACAGGTATTACTTGACTTATTAAAGATTATTACGGATGAACACCCGAATGATAAAATTATTTTAGCAGGCGATTTTAATTTGCCTTGCATTCAATGGATGACAGGTAGCCCTATAATGTTAAAACAAGGTTCAATTGAAATACAGAATTGTGCTTCTCAGTTAATTAACCACACATCCTACTATGGTTTTACTCAGTACAATTCCGTCTTAAACTCGCATCAAAACACTCTGGATTTAATGTTCGCTAATTTTTCATTAGATTTACATAGGTCGAACTTAGCTTTGGTCAAAGAGGATGCCTATCACCCCACAATATATATCGATGCAACTGATATTTTAATACCACCATTAAAACAAGCACCACGAACTAAATTACTTTTCCATAAAGCTGATTACGCTTCAATAAATAATTACTTAGATATTACGCCTTGGAATGATCTGTTGTTGTCCTGTGACTTAGAGGCCGCGGTGAATAATTTTTATACACAAATTAACGCAGCTGTAGACAAAAACGTCCCCAAAGTAACTAAGTCGAACAAATACAATTACCCAATTTGGTACAGTCGAAATTTGATTAAATTGATTAAAGAAAAAGCCAAAAATCATTCTAATTGGAAACTGTATGGGAATAAACAAGATTATGAAACTTTTTCATTTTTACGTGCCCAAGTCAAAATACTGCAAAACAAATGTTACGATTCCCATATAGAACGCTCCCAACAAAATATAAAGAAATGCCCCAAACTACTGTGGTCATACATTAAATCTAGGAGGAAGAATAATATTGACTTTCCTAATTTAATGACATACGAAAATAAGTCAATATCTAACCCTAAAGATATATGTTTATCTTTTAAAGAGTGCTTTTGCAAAAATTTTAGTAAACCCTCATCTTGTCCTTATCCTATAACTGACAAAGTAAATTTCATAAGTTCGGATACTTTAAATTTAATCCAGGTCGAAGAAGAATTCATTTTTAATCTACTGAAAACTGCTAATCCCCACAAAGGTGCCGGTAGCAATAAAATCCCACCTATCTTTTATATTAACTGTGCGAAATCCCTCACTAAACCTATAACTCTTTTATTCAATCGCTGTTTTCGCGAAGGGTACGTTCCTAAGATCTGGAAAACCGCACATATTATTCCAATACATAAAAAAGGGACAAAGTCGGCTATAGAGAACTACCGCCCCATTTCAAGCCTTAACACAATCCGTAATCGTAAAAAACGTTAGAAAAGGTGTAACAGAATATTTTATTAAGAACTATTTCCAAGAGATACGATAGTGAAGAGAAAAAGTTATTTCTTAATAACAAAGCGACATTGCACCACATCACTGCCACCACTGCAAAGGCCTGACGGGTCTTTGGCCCACAGCGCAAAAGAGAAGGCAGACTTGTTCGCAAATCTAAGCAAATCAAAAAATAAGCTACCAATGCGTTGGCAAAGATGCATTGATTGCATGGGTGATTATTTTGATTAATAGAAATAAAAAATATATAAAAAAATTACGCTTCAATTATTTCGTGAAAAACGGCAATTTCATAGGTAAAGTAATATATATTATATTATAATATTATAAGAAGGTATACACTTCGATAACGATAACAAAGAAACACAGCCCTAGTCGTTCAGTAAGGTTGTAAAATTGTGTTGTACATGGTTGTACTTAAATGTCGAAATGTAGTAGTGAATCATCTTTGTTCACGGAGAAGAAGAAAGTTACTTATAAACACTAGTATCCAGATTTGCAAAAATTCATATTTATGATTTTTATATAACTGCGTACACGGGCAACGCATTGTAATGCGTATGCAAGTACATAACTACAAATGCCTGGTAAAAAATCCTAGTTAACATACAATAATTTAGAATCAAACAGTAATTCAATCTCAAGGCTATGGTCAGGAAACAGTCTAACAATCCCCCCATACCTGAACGTCGAGAAACGTTCACATTATAATACATGCACTCCGATATCTCATGCAGAGTGTCATTTCCATGTTCTAAGTAATCTTCTATATAATACATAAACAGAATTCTACGCAACCTGGAGAAACTA
Organism: Marasmarcha lunaedactyla; assembly: GCA_923062675.1. Lineage (NCBI taxonomy): Eukaryota > Metazoa > Arthropoda > Insecta > Lepidoptera > Pterophoridae > Marasmarcha > Marasmarcha lunaedactyla. The sequence goes on from OV281344.1 coordinate 9,882,050, forward strand.
ATTAAGTTTCAACTAAAGGAGAAACTCACTTCTCGGTTGTTAACCTTAAGCTACGCGGATACTAAAATTTGATTGCTGTCTGTCCCAGGTTTCAAGTTCTGCCTATATTACTACACCCACACACAACGTTCACACAAACACACACACACACATACGTTCTCACAAACACACACATACATATGTTTACACAAACAAATACACACATTTTTATATTTATTTGTTTTTTTGTTTATCTTAATTTTAATTTACTTTTGATCTCCTTATGCCAAGGTATGTTTAAATAACGAGTCAATCTTTTAAGGTGATGGGAGGGCACTGGCTCCCGAGTCAAAGGTCTTCCTATTTCGGAAAGAATGATGGCGGACCGTCATACATTGAATTATTTGCCTAAAAGTTGAAACGAATATGAGTAAAAATATTAAAAACAGATTCGTTTTATTTGCCAGAACACTGTAAAATAAGATTATTACGGTTTAAAAACCGAAGAAAAAAGATATACAACCAAAAAGAGCAAGACCTAAGAGTACTCTTACATTTAGTTCGGTTTATTTTTTCTTGATGGCAATACACAATTACTATTCACAATTTAGTCTGTGCATAGAAGTAAAGTAATTTATAGGTAAAGCCCTCTTGAGGCGAAAAATAGCCAACCTATTCACGACATCTGAATTTTGGCCCCGAACTAAAAAAGCTAAAAAACTTATTTACGTAATAGTTTCTCACGTAGGAGGGCACATATATTAAATCCTACTACTAGAGTAAAAATAAAAAAGCAAAAAGCCAATCTTAGCGGTGTTCCTAGGCGGTCACCCATCTAAGTACTGACCCCGCCCAACTTTCCTTAGTATCGGTGATCAAGTGATAATCATTGTTTACAACATGGTATGAATGTTGGTGACGGGTGTTTTGAAATAGTTGCAGTTAAACGAAGCCACACAATTTTTAAAAAGTTTCGGAGCAAATTAACTGATGGAGCTTCTATCTTGCTGTCACTTATAAGGCACGCCCCCCCTGGTGCATACTTTTTCTGTGCTTGTTTATGTACAGCTCATTATAAACAATTTTAAACCATTAAACGTAGTGAATATACCAGTACAAATAATAGTCTGTGAATATACCCTCTGCTTATTTTTTTTTCATTTAGTTAGGTACCTACATAATTGGTTTCTCTTAGAAATATAAATAGGTTTAAAAACGCTTTGTATTTAGTAGTTAACACGGGAAATTAGGTTTTGTTGTTACTAATGGTTGGAGTAGAGATATCCCATTGTTTCAATGGATGGTATGATACATAGTGAACGAAGGGGATTTTAAAGTCATCGTTATTATTATTAACATGACGGTGTATAGGTAGGTTTACCTTTGTAAAGGAAGTCCAAAAATGGATGAACTTGATGAAACGAGTGAATGTAGAAATGACGCCCGTTAGGGGTGAAGGGAAGACATGTGGAATAAGGGAGGCAGAAGGAATTAATGATTACTACAAGTACTCGTGTATAGTTGTATTAATGATATTAACAATCTCTTTTGTCAGGAGCTTGCCTTGGGCAGCACTTACTACATTTCTTCCATCTTACTGGCCTTAACTACATGCAAGCATAATGGTTTCGAATAAAGGGAAGTACAGTTAGTAAAATAACTGACACAAAGGATCATGTGTCCAAGTTAAGGTCTACATATTGCATTAACAATCTTAAGTCAATTGCAATGTCTGTCAATAAATCTGTTGCGTGTTAGCTGGCTATTATTATTTGTGAAAATATACATATTGCAATTTATTGAAAATTGCTTATCAAATAAAAAAAAACACATATATGTTCATACATTGTATTTTTATTCATCATCTCTTACAAGAATATTGTCTAAAAATTCTGCTGGGGCAGTAAGCCTAGTTTGGTATCTAGCCCATCCCAAGTACCATACGAGGGTCATAACATGAGCACAACAACCTACAGTGCGCCGACCTACAAGGCAATTACAACAATATTCGACTATGCCCTCTCTCCCGGGCACATTATTTTCTATTAAAATATAAACATAATATAGTTTTCTTGAAACATGTCTTGATTTGATTTTCCCTCGAATTAAAATAGTATTTTCACTACCTCTTAAATTATACTGCCATGAATTAAGTGCTTCACTACAGACTTCGATCCTGTAACCCCCATGGAACCGGACATGCTCACCAAAGTATGAACGAGCTTGCCGAATTTGATAAGTCCCTAATGCAAATAGAATAAGCTCTCTATATTCTAATGATGGGAAGTACAGCATATTATCTCTGTCTGCAGTAATACTTGTGAAGTTAGCTGTTCGTCTGTTCATATTAATAGCATCAATCATGTTTGCCAGGTTATTTTCATAATTTAATCTTTCTCTTATTATATTTATTATTTCATTTGCATAAACATTATCTCTAATGCGAACACCAAACCTATTTAATAAAGCCGCTGCGATTTGAAAATTTTGCATAATATGTGGTAGGGATTTATGAAAATATTCTTGTCTAAATATTTTAAAGTCTCTTTTAAGATATCCGTTTACAACTTCTACCACCCACCTGCAAATTGTTACGCAGCGGCTCCTGTTGGCTTGTTCAGTAGTCAGCTGGTGTTCACCTTCTTGTAAAGTCTCTGGCATATATGTCTGATAACCACATTCTTCCAGCAGACTTATGCTATCTCTAAAGCCTCTATCTAAAATGAAAACATCATTTTCTCTAAAATATGACCTAAGAGGTGAGTTTTCATAAAAAAGGGAACGCATTATTTCCGCATCTGATGTAGTTGCCTTGTATGGTCCGAAACAATCTACAATGTACCCATCACATGCCACCATCATAAAAGGCTTTAATAAGTTTCTATATTTATGTAGTGAGTAAGTTTGTTTTTGGAACATGTAGTTTGAACTTTTATTTATGTATATATAAGTTCCATCGCAAATAGTTATAGCTTTCTCTCCATGACCATACAAACTATTTGGTATGGCCAGATTTCTAGATATCAACTCCTCTCTAGTAATGTGGTTTATTCCTAAATTATTTGGCACAAAATCTTGCAGGAGCACCAATCTTACAGAATCCATGTACGCTTCCAGTGTTCTTCTTGGCACTTGTACCAATGTTGAGATTCTAGCATCAGAATCACCAGTTCTCATTTTTATAAAAAGTGCCGCCAAACCCAGCTTTCCTTTATGCATCTGTACAATTTGTGGTACTTCTTCAAGAAGTGTGTTAAAGTTTTCTTTTGATATACCCATCCAATATTCAAACACCTGGTCTTCCATTGCTTCAATGTTCTCAAAATCAAGTGTTCGATTAAAATTGTTTACAAATGAAAATATATGTTGTATTTGCTCAGCATTAAATTGATTATAGCTGTTTTCTGATTCATACAGCATGTCCCAAGAATTACTTATGGAATGATCACGACAAATACGAGCTAATTTTGGCAAATAATATTTATAATTACTCAGGACAATAGCTCTTAATTGGTCTGATATGCCATGTAATCGAGTAGCATCACAATGTGGAAAAATGCAATGGTTACTTGTATTTGCAGCTCGTCTATAATCTGGCAACTCAAGGTGAGGTACCTGATTTGCCTGAGGAATAGGCACACTTTCTTGTTGTTCAGCTTCTTCTACTGATGGAGTTGAGTGCAGTTCGGGAGGTAATATTTCATTTAGCCCTCTGGTGTCATCAACTCGATTTATTCTTTGAGCTTGTCTTTGTGTACGTTGCCAGCACGGATGACACAAGCGATCAGTCGACATTACCTGTTAATTAAATAATAAAAAATTAAAATTCCATTTTGATTACAGTATTTAGTGAACACCGTCATATATACAATCACTTGTTTACTTGACATTAGTAATTGAAACTCCTTTTGCACTGTATTTTTTGTATGTTACTTTACTTAGTAGAAATCATATGTTGAGGTTTATTTCTTTATAACTAGCAAGAATATCTTCTGAAAACAAGATGTGCTTACCTGCCGAGGTGTTATCCTGTTTTGAATAATAGTAAGCATGGTTTCTTGTAATTCTGTAGGATTTTCTCTAATAATCCTATCACTTTGTCTACGTAATGTAGAATAACCACACAAAATGCAAACACGCCTGTGGCCCTGTTGTGATGTTCCTGCTTGTTGACCATCACCATCAGAATTATTTAAACTTTGATTGACTGCAGCCCTAGCAAGCTCCATGCATGCTTCACATACATAGTCATCTTCATTGATCTAAAAACAAATAGAAATATATCTGTAATGTAATGTTATTTGGATATTATCATATCAATCATTATGATTATGTTAATTTTAGAACAATAATTATCTATCTTATAGTTTCACTATAGTAATTTATTTACATTGAAATAAGAATTATGTAAATTCTTGTTTAATTTTTAAGTTTAAACATGCTTACCACGCATGTTTATTGAAACTATAACAAAACTGACAAATAATGAGTGGTTTATGGCATAGCCAGTAGAGTTATAAGTACATTGCTATCATAATTAACTTTTAAATATATTATGTGTTGTCAAATAATTAATATATTTAAAACTGAACTTCATCGCTATATGGTAGGTGTCAACATGACAATGGTAATTTATTTATAACTTTTATTCTATTCTTTAACTGAATGGCCTCTATCATATAATAATTCTGCCAGTGTCAGGTTCAAGAGGAAACAGTGTTTGGAGAATGTTCGGTAATTTAGGTCAAGTTACCAAACATAAACTACGGTTAGACTTATTACCAATCTTAGGCTTGTATTATGAAAGCTTACTCAGTCAAAGATTTACTTGAGAAGTACTTGAGTAAAGATTTGCTGTCAATTTTTTACAGGTTTCTATAGAAAATTGACAGCCAGTCTTTACTCAAGTACTACTCAAGTAAATCTTTGACTGAGTAAGCTTTCATAATACGGGCCTTAGTATATCTGTATTGTAATGTCATATGCCTTTTACTATTAATGTGTTGTTGACTGTAATCTCTACATTTCTAATTCCAAGAGCTATGCAGAGGTGTAGTTAGTAAGTGAGAGATTGGGACAATGACACTTAGGAAATATTTGAAAGTGAAGATACTTACTATTTGTGGATAAACCCAGTTGCAGAGTAAAGAAGTAACTCTTGTTTCCAATTCAAGCGCAAGGTAACGGCGTAGAGTAATAAGAGAAATATTACAATTAACACAGTAGATACGTGTGGAACTCGCACGTCGCTGTTGCATCGTTACAGGCTTTAGTTTAGAGCTACAGAATTTAAGTCGAGTGGCAAAAACGGTGTCCAGTATACGTAAAACTTAGTCGTCGTGTTAGGTAGAATCAGAATCCGGTAAAATAAGCGTTAAGTCGTCGTTAAAATATGAAAACCAGAAAAAAGAAATCGAAATTCACACACACACGCGCACACACCCACCACACAGCAGAGAGCAATGAATGTGCATTAATCTAGGGATGACGATCCGGATCGATTTTCATGTAGATCGATAAAGCGGCGTTCGATCCATTCGATTTTGGTATCGATACAGTGGCGTTCGATCCGTTCGTAGATCGATACAAAAAAATGAGGATTGGATCGAAAATATCGTTTTGAATTTTACCTACTAGCGGAATCTTTATTGAATTAAGATGTCGAGTAATATGATGTGAAGCTTAAAGTTCTTCCTTCATACGACCTTCATATTTGGAATGGTTTTGTTGTGCTGGCACTACTCGATGATTCGTAGTATAAAAATGTAAGTTACAGACGATTATGTTTATAAATGTTTGCCGCCAAAGAAGTGTTCAATCCAATGGATCGATGTTTAGATACAAAGCCACCGGATCGAACATCCCTACATTGATCGATCAATTAACTAGATTAGAAGTGCTCGTGTTAAATAAAACCTCGATACTTGCCCTCGATAAATCGAATCGATTCGATATAATCAAGTCATCAAATATCGATATAAAAATCGATATATTTTGTTTAATACATAGAAAATCATCCGCTTTTAACATTACAAGTTTTACTAACAGAAAAGAAATGCATGTTTTTTTATTTATGTCAATCAATTTTAACATGATGTACGTAGCGATCAGCCAATCAGCACTCATGGTTCTAAAAATACTCATTCATTCGTTGTTTGTTTAGTAGGTTGATAAGGGTCGTGAGGCAGGAAAAATTGTATGCTGTATTACTTATATGTTGTCAGTCAGATTTCAGTCCTTGGAGTGATCTTTTTAAACTGGTTTAGCGGAATTGAAATAAAAAGTGCCCAATTTTTCAGATGAGTTATCTGTTTACTTAAGATGTCACGTTAGAAGATTTAATGAAAACCTCTTGAAAGTATGGCTGGATTACAAAGTTCAGTTCCAGAAGTTAAACACATTATTGCATTTAAATATTTGACTATGGTTGCCAGCTCTGTGCCGTCTAAAAGGCTTTTTTCAAAGGCCGCGCAGGTCTTAAACCAGCAGGCAAATAGATTATAATATAAACGAGTAAATACAATATTGTTTTTGCAAGGTTCAAATAAAAATACTGGGGATTATAAAAAAAATGTACCTAAATCAAGTTTATTGTATCCTGACTCTGGTTATATATTCTCAATAAAGTATTTTCCTTTTATAAAATTAGAGTAAATAATAAAAATTGCATTCGATATATCGGAAATATCGATATTTTTTATTGATATATCGATCAACATTTCGATCTATCATATCGGAAAAAATATTGGTTTTTTAACGTGAACATCACTAAATAAATCTTGTAGACATGTCAGGTTGTCAATCTGACAGCAAACAGGTTTTTCTGGGTATGTTCCGAGTTGTGCATCGAGAATACGTCTAGCCCGGATCCAAAATTAATTTGTGAATTATTCTTATTCCCGGTTTCAATGGATGTAATTGTTTATGTATAAATAATCATTATTATATTGGCTATATTTAAAGATATCCTACATTCAAAGCTGTTCATTATTAAGGTCAAATATTTTTTCGCCATTGTTCTTTCAGAGATTTTCAAAAATATATATGCAGAAATTTATGTATCTACCAGATTATTTGCATTTTTGTCCTAGTTTTAAGTAATTTCTGTAAAATATGGTGACCAATAAGCAGTATAATTGTTATTCAATGGCTAAATAATTAATTATACAAGCAGTCTGCGTTTATTATTTGCATTTTAATTCATGCATGACTGCGTTGTTCAATTATTTACTTAAATTGATAACACCGAAATATTTTGATATGTAAATTGACCCAAAAACTAGTGGAACCGTAGTTAATGTAAGTGATTAGTTAATCAATTTAAGTTTGTGGTTTTATTGGCCCTGACTAGCAGACAAAACTGGGATTACAATTTACCAACTAGACTTAATTGCTGAATAACTCTGCTGGAAACTGCATATGGGGACTCGGAGTTGGTTAATATAGAGGTCTTTGTTTAAAATATATATATTTTTTACTCGTTGCTAGAAATAACGAACGTATTAAAATGCAACTGTAAGGAAAGCTATTGCACAGAAAAACCACTTCTATTTTGTCTACAAAACTAATAATAATAATATGCGTCATGCACTTGGCTCACAAAGGGAAATTTATTTAGTGAGACAGAAGGGTTCTTGGTAGTGATACAAAATCAAGTTGTTAAAACCCGAAACTATAGCAGACATATCCTCAAAGAAACAATAGATACGGACGAATGTAGATTATGCCCTCAAACTGCTGAGACAATAGACCACATTACGGGAGGATGCAGCATACTTGCCAGTAAAGAATATACACATCGCCATGACAATGTAGCGAGACATATCCATCAGCAATTAGCCCTCATATATAAATTATTAAATTCCTACACCCCATACTACACATACCAACCGAAGAATGTCCTTGAAAATAATGATGCCAAATTATATTGGGACCGCGACAAAATCACAGATCGTACTATTTTGAGCAATAGACCAGATATCACACTCACCTTAAAGGCTACAAATACCACATACCTTATAGACATTGCTGTTCCCAACACAAATAATCTAAAACAAAAACACTCAGAAAAAATACAAAAGTACATTCCCTTAGCCGATGAGTTTAAGCAAATGCGGCATCAAAACAGCGTTAAAATCATCCTCATCATTATTTATTCCACTGGAATAATACCAAAAACATTTAAAACTTCACTTGAACAGCTGGAATTACCAGAAAAAACTCATATCGCACCTTCGGTAAGACAAGGGCCGAAGTGCTAAAATTTCTGAAAATGAGTTATATATGCCATAGTGCCTTAAAAACTAATTTCTACCTGTAGGAACAAAGACATTCACTAGATTCAGTTTATTTTCGCCAGAGGGCAGTAGTGCCTTTGTACCACTCGTTCCGTTTTCTGAACGATATTGGCGCGACAAAATCTCATTGGTCAGTTGCGGCATCGCCCGCGTGAGTAGTGGTTGTGTACTGGAGCGTCAATGTCATTAAGGTAAATATGCCCTTTATTGTTTTATATTTTGGAAAGACATAGTCACATTTTGTGTACTTATGCCTAATTTGAGTGCATATATTTGACAGAACAAAGTCGTTCGGGTAGTTGTGCCTTTGTGAGTCCAATACATAAACATTGCCTAGTCTTTAAACCAAATGTGACTTTGTCATTCTAATTTTGTCTTATACAGATAACTATAATAGCATTTAAGACTTTGTCATTCCTACCGCTTTATTTTTTTATGTAAAATTGATAACATTTCCGTCGTTTTCTTTACAATATCTTGTGTATATTTATTGAACTGTAAGATAACTCCGATGTCAATTTTTGAAATTTATTAACCTCCGATGTAAAAAAAGGGTTCTTATAGATTTGACGTGTATTTATTTTTTATCTGTCGATTAATAAATCGAACTAAACGTCTGATTATTTTCGCTTTTAGGGTATAAAAATGGAATCTCGAGGCAGAAAGCTTTTGAGGATGGTGGATGAGCAATTTAATATATCGGCTAGAACTATTGATGAACCTATGATTAATAAAAATTTTGAAAAATCTAGTTTTGAGGAATATAATAGTTTAAAAAAGACAAATTCTACTCCTGAAATTAATTCTACGTCAATGGTTGAGCAGTGGATAGATAGCAATGACTTTGAAAATCAGGATCCAATAACAATGATACCTGAAACTACAGGAGCGATAAATTCATCCATGATAACCGCATCCGCTATGGAGGATCCAATGCCAACGATTCCTGAAACTATAGAAGTGATAAATTCATTAAATAATGTTATAGCTAGCCCACCCATTATAAATACAACCCCGGGTAATAATGATTCCGAGTCTGAAGAAAATGGAGATTTTTCTCCATCCGAAGGTTCAGAATACAAGCCAAATGAGAAACGGGCTAGAAACTACACTAAAGTCTTCAAATCAAGAAACGTATCCAGTTCTTCTAGTTCCGACAGCAGCTCATCCAGTTCTAGCAGCAGCTCTTCTAGTTCTCGAAACAGATTTCTTGAACCTAATACTACGGTGGATAAAGAAGGCAATAGTGAACCAGAACCAACACCACACCCAACAGTCAATGTAGAGCAGAAATCAAACAAACGGTCTAGAAAACGTCAAAGAAATATGAATGAATGGAAACAAGTGATATCCAAACGTTTGAAAAACAGTGGCCAAGAGTACACTACAAAAAGAGGAAAAATTGTAACAGCAAAATCAATTCTTCCTCCTTGCCCTGATAAATGCCGACTTTCGTGTTCCAGTAAAGTTTCTTCTGAAGATAGAAATACGATTTTCCAATCCTACTGGGAGCTGGAAACACACTTAAGACAAAGAGATTTTCTCGCGTCTTGTGTGAAACTGATTCCGCCTGCATACCGAAGAGTCAAAATTACCGACAATAATACCTATATTAAGCCACCAAGAAAACCAAATTCGACCTACTATTTTATGATAGGTTCACAAGAAATTAGGGTCTGTAAGAAGTTTCTGCTAAATACATTGGCTATTGGAGAAAAAACTATACGTAATGTCATTGAAAATATATCTAATAATACTATGAGAATGAGTGCTGTAGATAATCGAGGCAAACACGGTAAAAATTGTAAACTAAGTGCTTAAGTTATCCAATCGGTTCATGATCACATAAAGTCGATTCCACGTACAGAAAGTCATTACTTAAGGGCTAATACTACCAGAGAGTTCATAGACGGTAGCCTGACTATAGCTGAGCTTCATCGAAACTATCAAGCTATCAGAAAAGCAGCTGGAAAACCATCCGTCAATTATGATGCTTACCACCGCATTTTCAACAATGATTTTAATATAGGCTTATTTGTACCTCGTAAAGACCAATGCGATGAATGTGAGGCATTTAAAAACGCTGTTGACAAAGAACCACTGTCAGAAAAGCATAAGTTACACCTTGAAGAAAAGAGTCTTTCCCGTTTAGAACTTGAAAAGGATATAGAAGACAGTAAATAGACAGATTCCAATAACATAGTAGCCATATTCGACCTACAGGCTGTTTTACCGTGTCCCATTGGCCAGTCGTCAGCATTCTTTTACAAGTCAAAGCTTAACTGCTATAATTTCACAGTTTCCAACATCAATAGTGATAAAACATTTTGCTATTTCTGGCATGAAGGCCTTGGAAAACGTGGAGCCAATGAAATAGGAACATGTCTTTACAAGTTTCTGGAAGAATTATCTACTCAACAACCCAATAAAGACATAACATTTTATTCTGATAACTGTTGCGGCCAGCAAAAAAATAAATTCGTCTTCGGGATGTATTACTATGCTGTCAATATGTTGCCCATAAAATCTATCACACACAAATTCCTCATTAGAGGGCACACTCAGAATAGAGCTGACGCGGTTCATTCTGTCATCGAGAAGAGCGTTAAAAGGGCTAAGAAAGCAGGGCCTATATACTGTCCAGCTGAGTATGCATGTCTCATAAGAAATGCAAAAAAACGCGGCAACGGATTCGAAGTCAAAGAAATGAATTTTGATTCATTCCTTGATTTGAAATTGTTATCTGATGATGTTAGTTTAAATCTAAGCAAAGATGTTACTAGAAATAATATCAAAATATCTGAAATTAGAGCCATTAAGTTCTCTAAGAGTTCTGATACATACCAATTCAGAAACAGTTACAAAACAAACACATGGGCTGAAGCGCAAGTCAAATTGGGCAGGACGGGTAATAAGAAACGATTGATAGATATTGTATTAAATGTGTTATATTCTGATACTTTACCAATTCCGGATCGGAAGAAAGAAGATATCCGTCAACTAATTGCCTCAAACATAGTTCCCAAGTTTTATGAACAATTTTATAACAGTTTATTTCAATAACACATTCCAGTGAACATGATTGTAGATTTAAGTATCCGCCTTTATTACATTTTTAATATTTTTATAGTAATTGTTTTGTTTTTATAAAGTTTTATTAGTAGCACTACTGATTTGTACCTAATTTAGAAGACTGTTAATTACTTAAAAAGATTTTTAAGTATTATGATTATTATTAGATTTTGAAAGTATAATTATGCAAAAAGTTATCTATACCTAGGTACTTAGTTGATTGTAAGAAAATGTTCCTATGAATATTGTTTTCATATTCTATAATAGTTAACTTTGTGATTACATTATTAAGAAAGAAATTGTTATTTCAAGAAATGCTGTGATTACTGACTGATTTTAGATTAACAGTATAAATAAGTCTTACGCATTTACACGCCATTTTATAGATTTAATGTTAACCTTTTAGAAGTGACTTTTATGTTATTTTTTTAATTGTGTTTTTTTGTCAGTGATAAAGATGTTCCTAAGAAGAATAATAAAGAAGTACAAATAAAATAGTATTTTCATTTAATAAAATCATTTCAATGTAATGGTGTTACTTTAGTCACAATTGCACAATAATTTAAATGTTGGTGGGAAAAGGGCATAATTGTATGCCTACATTAATACTTCATTAAATATAGTATAATTAAATAAATAACTCACTCTTTTAAAATACATATTTATATTCACAAATGTATGAGGTATATTTCTGCTAAAAATAAAATACAAATTTACATTAATATGGGCCGAAAAACACAATATAAATCTACAAAAACCTTAAATCGTCTGTCCTGAAAAATTTGAAAATTAGCACTTCGGCCCTTGTCTTACCGAAGGTGCGATATATCCCTTCAGAAAGCCATTGTCATAGATACCTGCTCCATAGTTCGACGCTTTTTAAATCCTACTTCACTCCTACTATCCAGTTCACATAATCCTGGCCACAATCTTAACACCACATAACGCATCAAATAGTAAACTACGCATAAATAAAAACTCACATGCATCTCACCCAACACACTTATGCATAGTCATAGGTTACTTGGCGTATGCCCGTACGTGGCATAGGCACGTAAAACCGACGATTGTCGAGTAAAAAAATAACTAAACAGAAAAATAATAATAAGTTAATTTATTGTGTCTTTGAGTGTCTCATATTAATTTCTCGAATGATAGAAACCGATACCAGTATTCGAGCGTAGGTCTTTTTTTATGTGGCTTCATAAATGATAATACGCTTCCAGATATGAACAGCATTTATTCAAATTCACAGGTTTTCTCAAAAAGGACAGTAAATTTATCGGATTTTCATTTGTTTAGAACACATGAAGCTTTTTCTGATTTTTTTGTAGTTTTCGGCTTTTGAGCTATTTTATTTATTTATTTACCACTTTTAGGAACATATTTGCTGTACCTTAGTAATAAAGTGAGGAAAAGGCTTGTTTTTTTCACAAGTTAGCTTAAGCCAAAAACAAACTTATAAGTCACGACAAAATTACACAAAAGAAAAATAGGGAAAAAAGTTGTATAATTCTAAAGGCGTTTTTTAGCAATAAAAACGTTGTACTAAAACTATTTAAGAAACTTTTTTAGTTAATCAACTCAGTAGCGTAAAAATTTTATTGGGCTGTCTTAATTCCATTATACCAAAATTTTGGTTTGAATGATACAGAACCTATAAACATAAATTTGAACACACTTTTTTGAATGTCTATGATGACCTTGGGTACAGAGTAATTCTAAAGAAACAGTCAGTATGAACCTGGGGTACTGGAATTAGGCGTTTAAAAAAAACTGAAGGGATAATAGGGTTATAATCATGTATTATGCGTTCATCTACAGTACTAGGTGTTTCGGCATGGTGCTCAATAACTCTAGTTACGGTTTATATATTCTTCAAAATTACCAGACTACTAATGACTAAATGAACTGAAACTAAATGACAACCGAGTGGTGTAGTGGTAAGTAACCTTGCCTCATACGCCGAAGGTCCCAGGTTCGAGTCCTGGCCGGGGCATTCATTTGTGTGATGAACACAGATGTTTGTTCTCGGGTCATGGTTGTATGTATTTATATATGTATGTTTATTCTGGGTTCCCCCCCCCCTCAGTTCGCTGTATGGTCATCCATAACACAAGCTCTGCTTACTTTGGGGCCATACAGTTGGTGTGTTTGTCTAGGGGATTTATTACTAATTATACTTAATTTTTCTTCTCTAACTGGCATTCAGGTATGGTCTCTGGCTACCCAATTTTTCTGAAAATCGTGAAGCATTAACATCCAGAATTCTGCGATGGTCAGGTTATAAGTGACAGATTATCTCAGTCTCAAGATGACCTTGATCGTTCCACATACAATTCCACACACTTTTAATAATTTTCTGCTTCCAAATCGTACACAATTTCAAGTAAAAAAAATTTTTTTCTACATATTCAATGTTTCTACATATTACAACTGTTGATATAAGCTAACAGGATTTCAAAAAATATATAAATATGTATAAAAAGAAACAACAATCTACAACTCAGCATATGTGGAGTTTGACCGCAATAATAGCAATGTTTAAATGTTCCGGTGAATGAAAAGTAGCAGCCAGTGAAATGAGAGTAACGCGGCAACTCTCCGAATGAAGCATACGGTCGTTCATGCAGGTCATTTCAATAAACTAATCAACAATTATCAATAAAACCCCTGTTATAATGTTACTCTCATCCATTTAAACAAAAATATAAACGTAAATACTTTCGCATTAATAATGTTAGTATGATAAAAACAAATGTACATTACAACCGCAAGTATACAAAAGAAAAATCTTTCTCGCTAATAACCCACGCCACAATACTTTTTTTCTGAAACCATAATAAGATTATGAGTTTTTTCATATTCTCATACGTCGTATAGGTTATTTTTCTCGCTAAAATAGCATTCTGTTAAAACATATTTTTAACTCATGTATGTTGTGAGGCTAAATTGTGGTAAATAAATTTGTCGGGCAAATTTAATGAACAGCTTAAGTGATCACGTATTAGTATTTACATTACATTTGAATGGAACAATCTGGGGAAAGATCAACCGTACCGAACAAAAATTCGTGCACTAGCCTATATTTTTGTGAACGGTTTTTGTCATTAATAAGCTCTCTAAAACCATGGCTCAAATAGCTAATCAAAAATAAGGATAACTTTGAAGGTCCAGTGATACAATATAAACCTCTGCTTGAGCTATTCACTGCACTACGGTAGTAAAGTTTATTAAATAACGAAAATAATTGACAGTAATCAAAGTATAGTGATACTTCTAAGCATATTGGACTTTTATGACCTTTATTCTTAACAATTTTTTAATGAGTAAATGCAATTGTGCTTAATGTAGAATAAAGTTTAGCCTATATTTTGATTGGTAATCCAATTGATGTTCATAAGCGAAGTTGTGACTAAAATAAGATATAATATTCTGTATCTTGATAAGTTTTTGATTTATTCATCATTTATTCATTATAGTACTTCAAACACTCTAATAACGTATAATTTTTAAACTCTTTTGTATTCATAAATAAAAATACTAAATACATAATAAGGTTATATTAATATTCCCTAAACACTGACAAACTCTAGCTGAATTTTCACGCCAAAGCTTTTATCGGTTCCCGTAATGAACGCTGTCAATCCGTCTCGACTGAACAATGTAACACATCAAAGATAAATTAAATTTTTCACTTTGTAGGCCTTCACATCGTGAAACATTTTTGAATAATTATTTAAGTATAAAGAATTTAAATTCCTCATTACTTTTCTATTTACAATAATATTTTTAATGAAATGGTAAAATCTTGGAATTAATTGACTTGGTGGTTATGAGACTATGTACTTAAAAAAAAAAAAACAATTTATATTAATATGACTACGAGGAGTTCTAGAAGTGTTTTCGGGAACAATTTGAAAAAGACTTCTCACACATATGTTACAGATAACTTTGTACTACGATACTTTACTAATGTTACTGCTTTTGTGTTCATAACAATTTTCATGAATCTGTTATGCGTAATGGTGTTATTCGCGTGGATACGATATAGTTTCCTCCTATTTCCTTTATATGTTTGGCACTCACTCCAAAGTAGTAAAATGTACTAAATTCTTTCTGGTTCACAAGTATTGAAACGAATTGTTTCATTCAGAAAAATTTAAGAGAATTTTCTTAACTAAGCGTTGAATGATTTCAATTTCTCAAAGAAAATCCATCGCTCATTAAAACATAGTGGTAGGTTGAGAATCACAAATAAAAAGCGCTGTGTCTCGACTCGAATACTTTTTACACTTTTTATGCATTTCCACATTTTCCGCACCTCATTTTATATTTGACAGTATGAGGAAGGAAACATGAACGCGTTCCCGACAGCAGTTTTGTCTACGAGTTTATTGTTTTCTTCACGACAGCCTTAATTATCCCACTGTGGGGCATCAGCCTAATCCAACTAAGCTTTTTGGATTATTACATTCTTGGGATTCAATACAGCGATATAAAAATACTAAACTGCTTCTCATACACTCACCTTACCTTCGTCCTGCTGAACCGTGCCCTAATTTGTTTACTCATAGTTTTATCTGCCTCCATAATAATTTTGTTAACTGTCAATGTAAACCTATAGATAAAGTCAATTGTGCTACTTACCTTGGTGTTAAAGTTGATGACAATTTTTCTTGGTCTCATCATATAGACTATGTTTGTAATAAATTGAGAATATTGTAAAGGAAATTCTACCACCTAAGCTTTAAAGTTCCTTCCTCTATATTAAAATGTCTCTACTTTTCGCTAGTCGATAGTATACTGTGTTACGCACTTGACAGTTATGGCCTTACATTTAAATCATATATTGACAAACTTGAGTCCTTGCAGCTCAGATTCCTAAAGTTACTTGTAAACAAAAAAACTAAAACAAATTGTAAAGGAAATTATACAAAATTATTTAAAATTTGTAACATTTTACCTATCAGATTAAAGCATAAATACCTGCTGGCTATAAATAATTATAACAGACAAGAGCACTTAAAATTGTTAACACATAATCAAGGTACCAGGTCGGTGTCGTCTGGCAAATATGAAGTACCCAAAGTAAATAATTATTATGGTGACAGAAAATTATCAAAACGATTACCATACTTTTTAAATAGTTTACCTGACGACATACGACAAGAAAGCAACAAAAATAAATTTAAATTTAAATTAAAAATACATTTATTGTCTACATTAAAATAAATTACATGTTACTAGTAGATAATTATTAATGAGACTCTCGTTCCTGCAGTCAAACTGTTAAACAGTTTTGCGGGACTGTAATTTAGTTATAAGATTGTTTTGTATACTTAATAAATAAATAAATAAATAAATAAATAAATAAATAATAATAATGAGTAATAAAATTCAATTTCAGATATTTATTTCTCTGTAGTCTAAGTACTGGAAAAACCTTCGTGGAAAAGAACTGGCAAGGAACTTCATGGCTATATTTTTTTGAAAATAAATTTTCAGTGTCTCTTTACGTCTATACAAAATTATTCTTATCTGCATCTGTTAGCTCGGCAAATCTCCCACCCACCAAACGAAGAACACTCTCAAACGGCACCCGTTTACGATTTAACGCAGGATCCAGCCACAGCCCTCCTCAACCATATAATTTAGTAGCATATCAGACATTTCATTATTCAATAAATTTACACGTAATAACTAAAAATGATAGATACTTTTACAGTATGAGATTTGAGAGCTTGTAATTCTAAAATTAAATCTTTATTAATTCTGAAAATCCTAAAACTATATCCAAGGCAGGCTATAACCCGTTCAATTCAAGCAATTGGTGGCATTTTTAATTATCAAACACTATTTTTAGTTTATATTTATTCATGTTTTATTGATTATTACATTTTGTATTCGACTAATGAGGTAATGCATCAATATTATGGTTAATTTTCGTATTTTACTCGTTCATTTTTAAATATACATAAAAATTCAATTAATAAAATATAAAATCGTATAAAAAAGCTATTTCCAACAATCATCAGAATTGTGATCATAATCCAGAAACAATAATTTTTAAGATAACATAATAATAAGTGTTGTCGGTATAAAATATCTCTCGAACGTCAGACTTTATTGTGTGAATACAATTATAAATTTCTACATGACAAAAAAATTTCAAACAAGTTTTTCCTCAACATCAAAATATGTACACAGATTTTTTTGATATGTTATTGGTTTATTAGCAAGCTTTTCAATCGATTTGCAGTTATCATTGTGCTTGTGGTTAAACTGTCTATAAAACCAGAGTGCTAAATCAGACGCTTTTACAATGTCTTGATAAGAGAAAAATTTAAAAAGCATTCATTAAAAAATTGCTTTACAATTTAATGATTCTTCAAAGTAATAACGGATTTTACGGGTGAAATGTCCACAACACATAATTTATACAACAAATTGTATCAAGTTATAACAGTCGCATCCATTTGGTACTATGAATCAAAACATATTTCTAATCTGTTATCCTTTCTTGAATGCAATATTGTCTTATCAATGTTCTATGCAGTATTTAATGTTTACGATTTATTTAATATTAATGCCATGATCACTTCAACCTTTGAAAACGCTTTTTGTGAGACCCATTATACCATTATATCAAATAAGGAATAAAATATTATTATCCTTACGTCTTCCTTAGTAGAGTCGGCGCATCGTACTGATATTAAATGTTGCTCTTTATATAATATATTATGAGTAGGTACTATTAGTTATGACTACATAATATTTTGAAAGATCATCACAAAGGTCAGCCAAGGAAAAGATTCCCTTTTTTCTCATAAAATTTATTATCCTTAAATCAAATTCCATTATAAGCTTCTCATAAACATCACTTGTCATAATTTTAGACATTTCGATTTTTGTCTCAACCTAACATTTAGCCCTTAAACTTATTAGTCTTAATTATGATATATCTATAATAACTTAATTGCCTAATTTTAAGTTTATTCTAAAATAGGGTTAGTATTGTTAAAAACTTTCCACCTATGAAATATACGTATTTAATAACTCTCGTATATTCTTGTCTTTAGTAAAAAAAACAAATGCAGGTCTTGGTGGTGATGTGTAAGGCTGCCATCCGTCCGGGTTTCCCCGGCTTTGTCCTAGTTTGGAAGACGTCCGGGAAGCGTCCGGGTGGGGTTTAAATTGTAGTCCGGGTTGCACCCGGACAGAATAAAAGCCTGGATTTTAGATCAGATCCCGTTTCCATAATTTATATATAAGTCAATAAAAACCATGGATTAGGTATTTCACCGCACGCTCTGCCGAGGCTATTTTATTACGCGAGTGGCGAGCAGGGGTGGCGCGCGCTTGACCGACGCATGACGACGGAGTAAAATACAGGGTAGCCAGACATCCAAACATTTTTTTTAGATGCCTCGTGTTGAGAGGTATCTGAATCACCCCTATGTATGTTTTTCGAATTTTCATAGTTTTCGAGTTAAGATTTTTTTTATGAATTTTCGCAAAATTGCGACCGAATCAATTTCCAAAATTAAAAAAAAAAAGAGTAGAAGGTTTCTTTGGATTTCTATTTTTGCTCTAAATCTCTATGAAATATGTATTTATGCACAAAAGAAACAGCATCATAACTTTTATGAAAGTTACTAAAAAAATTACCTAAAATTGAGAGTTTTTGCTTAGTGAATTATCATTTAAATTTTCAACTTAAAATTTCACTTCTAAACTGATAGTTTCTTCATTTCTAAGTAGCTTCAAAGAATGCGTTAGACTATGAGCTTTTATAATAATAATAATAATAATAAAGAAGTGCTTCATAGGCTATTAATCGCTGAAATCATCCATCAAAGACAGCGAGGTGTACAGGAGCAACGTCAATAACTATGCACAGGATCAAGCCTTTGTTTGCTCCACAACTGTCGTTAGTTTTCGATAACTTACCACACAATATGCCTCGCACACAAAATATTGTTGACTCCTGGCATAGAAGGTGGAACTCTCTTTTGAACTTAATAAAATGGAGTTTACACATCATGATTAAAGAATTAATGAAAGAACAGATAGCTGTATCTCACAATGACTCCTCCAAAGAAAAAAACTAAACGTTATGAAGACAGCTTGAAAAAAATTATGGATCAAAGAGCCGAACTTGATGTTGTGTCCTGAAAAAAATTGCATATGGTAATTGTAGTATTAATTGTCATTAATTTTCATTTGAATAGAAGTTTCATATACAGAATTAAAATATATAAATACTCAAATTCATATATTTTTTAAATATATACCTAATGATACGTTTTGATTGTTGATTAATTTAAGAAGATGATTTGTTCAACTATGGTTAATGTGAATCGTTGAATATACTAGCTTTTTATATTATAAGTCATTAATTACGTGATTTGTTGATAATTTGGACTGTTGACATTTTGAACCGTTTACGTTGTACACTTATGTTCTTTTGATTCATTGAAATATTGAATTGTTGATTATATGGTTTTAACAGTTTTATTGTTGATATTTTGGTTGTTGACTTTAAGTATCCCATCCAGCTGTTTTTTTTTTGTATGCATAAACACACAGTTCATAGAGATTTAGTAGCAGAAATAGTAAACCTAAGAAACCTTCTACTTAAAAAAAATTCGTAATTCACTCGCAATTTTGCGAAAATTCATAAAAAAATCGTAACTCTAAAACTATGAAAAATCGTATAACATACATAGGGGTGATTCAGATACCTCTCAACAAGAGGTAACTAAAAAAGTTTTCGGATGTCACTTTTCTGGCCACCCTCTATATTTTAATCAAGATGAAAGTGAATGAAAATAGAATTGAAATGTCCGGGGTGGAAGCTCCAAAATCGGGGGAACTTACGCTTCCGGTCCTGGGTGGCAGGTTTAAGAGATGGCAGCCCTAGTGATGTGGCTACCGAGCTAGTCAGCCGAAACATTTAACTTTTTAATTAATTGAGTTCTAGAAATGTTTCGGCAAACACTTGAATAAGACTTCTAATACTGATGTGTTATTTTGATTTAAAAAAAAACACTTTTTTAACAATATAAGTCAAAAATAGGTTTTATTACACTTGGATCGTGGCTATAGTAATAATTGTATAAATTCTCGTATTTGTATTTCCAACCGATTTAAGAAACACCATGTAACCCGCAGCTTAGGACTAGGGCAATTTAAGTATGTTTTTATTAATGTATTAGAAACCAGTGCTATTATTTAAATAACCCCCTCGATAAAACCTTTTATTTTTACACATTAAATTGGGGTTACATATTTACTACACCAATTTCTAAGTCCAGTAAAATTGTAATGCCTTAAATAATCAACTGCAAAATTATTGCTTAAAATGATTACAAAATCATTAACTGGTATAAACCAGAACCCAGATTTTTAAAATATTAAACAAAACACATCAAAATTTAACCGTAATAATAATGGGAATTAAAAAAAAAATTTTATATACCAATAAATAACATGATTTCAAATGCATCAAAGTTCAAAACTCACCTTTTGAAGGACATACAAGCAATTATTGACAAACTCAGCGTATTAAATCTGTATTCATAACGACTCGTTCGTCGAGTAAGAATATCTCCCAGATTCTATTTATTGGTAATTGTGTCAAATTACGGAAAATCACTTAAGTTCTTGGCTTTTACTAATACAATTGTAATACACTTAATTGCTGTAAAACCAATGTAGAGTATAAATATTACTTTAGGTATCTCTTGTATAGTCTAGTGCTATTCACGTCTTTCTCAATAAAAAAATACTACAAATTATTTTCATGGTAAAAATAAGATGAGACAAACTAATTATATCTCGGTATATATTCATGTATTACGAAAAAATTAATATTGGAATAATCAGTGTTTCTTTAGTCGCATTTCTTCCATTATCCCTCTTTTTGAGATAACCCGTCATAATACAATGTTGAATGTGCCATGAAACTGGCAATTCTTCTCCCAGGAGTGCCTGCGGTCAATCTGCGGTTATAACGTTTCTCGGGGTTCTTTGATTTATTGTGCATAGTTTACAAAAACGATTTTATTATACTGAAAGTAAACTTGGGAATTAATTTCATATTTATACGTCATATAACAATAAATGTTATATTATGTTTAATTTATATTGTATAATTTTAAATTTTGCAATTGTACTGTAATAAATAAGTTGCGTATTGCCGTGATTACAAAAAACTATTCCACCACAATGAAAGCGAGCTATAGCAACCAGCTGTGTAATAGCACCGGATACCTGATAATTGGCCTAAGGCCTAAACTCGTAGCAGATCAAAGAAGCTATAACAGACAATCAACAGATATAAGTATTACAACTAGAGTCTGCAACGCTTCATAAAATAACTAAATAAATAAATATAATTATAATAATAAATAATAAATAAATAAAACAACTACAATTAATGATGTCCATGAGTGCGGATGCCACTAACCATCAGGTGGTCACGTGGTCATTCGCTAGCTATGAAACAAATATAAAAAGTAATTACTTTAAATTAAATGGCGCTGATAATCTATGGCATTCATGATCTGACATAGGAGCAATTTAAGTTCAGTCAAAATCAACAGACGACACATTTCAGAGAATCGGTTCTAATATGCTTTAAAGACTAAAAATAGAGTTGAATTTTGCTTGATTTCGATAGAACCGCAACACTGACGCAATCCCTGCTGGACGATTTATTGAACAGGTGGGGGTCAAGCCACCGCGCCACCACAAATTGATAAATGTTTACGGGAACCGGCCTAATGGCGATCAAAACTTTTATACGTGATGTTTATTTGCGTCTATAAATGTAAATGGAATTATACAAAGGCATTTTTTTACTTTATTTGCTGCAAGGAGAAGGAAAAATCATATTACATTAATTTCATTCAAAGCTCTTCACTTCTTCGATTTCACTCAACAATTACTTCTTGCCAAGATTAGAATTCCCATGAATTACGGATTGTATTCTTATAATCGAAAATGTCAAAGATTATGTTTAAAATTAATTTCTACCTTAAGAAAAAGATTCAATATCTTATTTCCTTTTTGAATATTTATGCCTAACAATTTAATATGTTTTAAAAATACACATAACTATTCAACCTAATGGAAAGCCCCATTTAACGAGAAGTCTTTTGATTATATTGTGAGTGGCTAAGAAAACGAGTACTTACGAGTAAGATACATTGTTGTCAGTAAGTTGAAATTAGTAATAAAGTAAAATAAGCACATTATCAAATTAACATATTTTATTACGTAAAGCCACTGGGACAAGCTGTTCTATAATAATTGATTTGCGTAGAAAAATAAAAATTTAAAAACATAACATAACAAAATCAATCAGTACATACGTTTAGTAAAGTTAAAAAAAAGAATTTGTGTTTATTCAATATCGTGTAACATTCATGTTAGGCTAAAATTAATTTTTCTACTTCATAACATTCGTTTTTTCGAATGGATTGTTTATTTATTTATCGGCCTATTAAATTTCTTTGGACTGTACTATAATTTATTACATAGTCCCGCAATGGTCCGGGACTCTGTGGCTACTTCTAAGCTGCAGGAGGGCGTAACTACGAAAGGATAAAAACTTTTATTGCTAATTTAATATATAGGTATAATAATAATAGTAAATCCGTTTATTTCAGGTTGCATTGACCCATAGTAATAATCAACTTTAACAAATGTCCCATATAAAAAAAACAAAATAAAATGATGTAATGAAAATTGAAATTATGTAAATTAAAATAATTAATTAAAATTAAAATTACTAAAATGAAATTATCACACATACAATAATCAAAATAAAAAATCAAAATAGTATGTTAGTAAGTACTTACAAAAATAGCCTACATACTAGTGTTATTAAAACGTTAACGGCGAGGCCAACTATGCGGTTTGTGCATCGCCATCCACCGTTGAAAAAGGGGGGAATCCCATCTACCTGAAAACACTTTCAAGGTGGTTCGAGTTCTATTAAGTAGTGACGCACAGCGTTTTCGCATGATTGCCTTAAAACCATATATGTGCGCCTCCACAAACATGCCAGAAGCACTACAATATCGCGGCAGCCCCAACAATATCCTAAAACATTTTTATACTGGACGCGCAGGTCACCGTATGCCCGACGCGTGTAGTCCACCCACAGACCGCACGTTCAGAAGGACTGGCAATATGCTCTGAAGAGCGTCACCTTCATCTGTTCCGTACATCTATATCCTCACAATCACTGAGGTCATCACGAGCCCAGTGCCCCAAATATTTGTATTGCGTGACCCTGGACAACACGGTTCCGCCGATTGTGACTTCAGGCACATGTTAGAATGTTTTTGAAGCTGCCTTAAATAATAAAAATTCACTTTTCTTAGCGTTATATCCAAGGCCATGCGACACTGCATCATCATCAGCCCATATTCGTCCACTATCGGTCTATCTTCGGCTACTCGCATCCAGCTCCTGCCAGCCATCCTGCGCAAATCATCACTCCACCGTGTCTGAGGACGTCCTACACTACGTTTGCCGAGACGCGGTCTCCACTCAAGAACTCGTTTACCCCAACGGTTATCGGTTCTGCGGCTAATATGGCCAGCCCACTGCCACTTCAGTTTGCTAATCCGGTGCGCTATGTCGATGACCCTAGTTCTCTGCCGGATCACTTCATTTCTGATTTTGACCCGCAGAGAAACACCGAGCATAGCTCTTTCCATACCACGCTGAGCGACCTTCTGCTTGTGGACCAGCCGTGCCGTTAGTGTCCAAGTTTCGGCTCCGTATGTCATGACGGGTAGGACGCACTGATTGAAGACTTTCATCTTTAAGCACTGTGGAATCGTGGATGTGAAGACTTGACGTAGTTTCCCAAACGCTGCCCAACCTAGCTGAATTCTTCTATTCACCTCGTTCTCGAAGTTGTTTCTACCTAACTGCAATGTCTGCCCGAGGTAAACATATTTTTGATCAACTTCGAGAACGGCTCCGTGCACTGCAATCGGTTCCGGTAGTACATGTTCGTTGAACATGACCTTGGTTTTATCCAAGTTCATCCGTAGGCCGATGCGTATAGAAGAGTCAGCCAGGTCATTCAGCATCTGTTGTAGGTCCTGCAGCGTTTCTGCTATGATGACGATGTCATCAGCAAATCGCAAGTGAGAGATATGCTCGCCATTGATATTTATGCCACGTCCTTTCCAGTTCAGCGTCTTAAACATATCCTCCATTGTATTAGTGAACAATTTGGGAGATATTACGTCTCCTTGTTTCACTCCTCGATGCAACGGTATGGGATTCGTCTGCTGATTCTGTATGTGGACGGACATGATGGCGGCTTCGTAAATGCATCTCATCACTTGGATGTATCGCCAATCTACTTGGCATCGCTGCAGGGACTCCAGAATGGACCAGATCTCAATCGAGTCAAAGGCCTTCTCATAGTCCACAAATGCTAGACACAGGGGCTGATTATACTCTCCGGTCTTCTGTATAATCTGCCGCACTGTGTGGATGTGGTCTATGGTGCCGTATACGCTCCGAAACCCAGCCTGTTCCGGTGGTTAGAACTAGGGTTAGAACTTAGGAGGGAAATGGGTCGATAGTTCTTCAATAGGATTTTGTCTCCCTTTTTGAGGAACAGGACGACTACACTCCTACTCCACGCCTGCGGAGTTCTCCCTTCGAAGAGGACAGCGTTGAAAAGCTTTTGGAGCTCCCTCAGTACGGGTCTACCTCCTGCTTTTAATAATTCTGTCGTAATGCCGTCCTCTCCAGGGGCTTTTCCATTTTTAAGCTGCCCAAGAGCGATCTCGATTTCGCCAATGCTGACTTCTGGCAGGTCTTCGGTGTAATGGCGTGTTAATGTGGCTCTAGGATCATCATTTTCGGGATCAGGTTGAGATGCATGCGAAGCGTATAACCGGCCATAGAAGTTTTCCACTTCTGAAAGGACTGCCGGCTTCGAAGCATTGACTTCTTCACTTGCTGTGGTCAACTTTGTCAAGTGGCTTCTTCCAAGAGATTGTACGAACACCTTTGACCCCCGGTTTTGCTCGATCGCTCTTTCAATAGCGAGAGTATTGGAGCATCGGAGGTCGTGTCGTACGCGCTTGCTGATCTCTTGGTTTAGAGCTCGTTTTCCTGAAGAAGTGACGGGTGGGTTCTCACGTCGTTCCTTCATTAGCCCTAAAGTCCTATCCGAAAGCTTAGACTTCCTGCCCTTACGCTGCATCTTACAAAATCTCGCACCTTCTTCCCTGAGGATTCGAACCACATTTTCAAGGTCTGGTCAACGTCCATTGTGGTTTCCACGGTTTCCACGGCAGCGAATCGGTTTTCCAGATTGGACTGGAACGTTTCAGATCCCGCTATGGTTTGGAGCGGAGTAGGTTCGGACACGTTCAGCTTTGAAGTCGATATTCAGAGAGCCTCGGACAAGTCGGTGATCACTACCGGTGTTAAACCTGTTGATCACGGAGACATCTCTGAATATGTGCTTTTTGTCCGTCATGATGAAGTCGATCTCATTTTTTGTCACAGTGTCGGGGCTTTGCCACGTCCTCTTCCTTTGGGGCTGTTTTTTGAAGAAAGAATTCATCAGGAACAGCCCCTCCCGTTCTAGGAAGTTGACCAGCATTTGCCCCCTGTCATTTCTGCTTCCAAATCAATGGGATCTTACTACCGATTCGCCGCAATTCTGTACTCACTGACGACACTGCATATGACTGACATATGGAGAGAAGCTTCCTTAGTGCGCCCGCCGATGGGCCCAGTAGCACCATATCATCAGCATAGCTGATGTTATTCACACAAACACCGTCCACATAGCAGCCAGTGCCCGTGCTGCCGAGCCCATCGAGCAGTTTATTAACGTACAGGTTAAAAAGACGGGGTGATGTTAACCCCCCCTGCCACTCCCACACTCCAACCCATACTCATCGGAAAAAGCTCGTCCCCATCTAACTTTGTAACGCTGGTTGTTGTACCAGTGTTTTAACAGAGATGTTATTTCATTAGGTACAGTGGTTTCTCTTCGTAGCTTATCCCATAATACATCATAAGCTACTAGATCAAACGCTTTAGAGAGATCTAAGAAACAGGCAAACATGGGGGTCTTCCTAGCAATATAGTACTGAACAGTCTGCTTGAGACAAAAGATAGCATTCTCTGTGGAGAGACCTGAACGAAATCCAAACTGTGCGTCATTAAGAGTAATATGCTTATTTATATGTTTATCAAGCAGACCGTCCAGCACTTTAGCTATTACAGAAGCGAGAGATATCGGTCTGCAGTTGGCCAGTTCAGAAGGATTCCCCGTTTTATTTTTAATGATCGGAACTACCACTGTACGCATTAACTTTTCGGGTAGGTATGTATGACTGAGACAGAGGTTAAAAAACATGGCAAGTACTCTGGGGAGATGTACCCCCGCATACTTCAAGTGCTCGATGCTGAGACTGTCGTGACCTGGGCTCTTCCCTCTGACCATGTTTTTGATGACAGTTGTCACATCTTTTGCACTAAAAGTAACACTACGATCTATCACGGCAGCCTCCTCGCGAGACACTTGAGACGCAGGCCCCAACGGGGATTGAACTCTGAAATGCTCCCTAAACATGTCAGCAATGTGACTAGGCACATCCGCAACACTCACGGGAAGGCCCGGTCTCTGATTCAGCTTGTTTGTGTTTTTCCAAAATTTACTAAAATTCTTATTTTTATGGTGCTTAGCAATGATGTCCATTTTGATCTGTTGTTCGTTATTTTGGCACCACTTTAATTTAGACTCAAATGATTTTCGTGTTTCACACGTACGATCGTAAATCAAACCCTGTTTTTGTTTACCGTACAGCAACCAGGTGTGAAAACAGAGTCGAGCCTCTTCGTAAGCGCTACCAACATATTTATTCCAACAGGTTACATAGTTGCGTTTTCTTGTGTTCACTAATTCAACATAAGAAGACTGAGCAGCTTCAGAAAGAATAGAAACTATATTGTCATACATATTAATTAATAACATTCGATGTTCCAAGTCGTTACATATTTTATCGCAGCATGAATTAAAATTAAAATCGAAGTAAAAAGTCCTTAATCTAGAGTTACACAATTCCTGATACTTATTGATCTGGCATATATAACGCTCCCCTCATTTAACCTTATCACAAGACACTGTAGACAATGATATTTTAGGTTTTATGACGTTGATGTTACATTCAATCTGGAGAGGCATGTGGTCTGACCAATAAGTATCATATAATACAGAGACATTCACAATTGTTTGCTTTGCTGCATGAGTCGCTACAGTATGGTCCAGCCATCGACGACACCCGTGTGCATCACTCACAAACGTGAACGTGTCGGCCGGTATAATCTTCAAGTCTATACAAGTCCACAATCGTTCGTTACTAAAGTCTAATAACTCAGTTGAAAATGACTCACCGGGATGTGCATTGTAGTCTCCTAGTATATAAACGCACTCCACGTCCTGGCTATCCACAATGGCATTCAGCTCACCAATACACTCCGTAAATTCTACTAAGTTTTCATTTTTATCTGTAGGCATGTACACTGAGCAAATAAGCAACGATCAACCACTTAAGTCTACCTTAATCGCTGCTAAGCGCACACTTTCACACACTATGACCGACACTACGGGAAACAACGCTTTACGCCAGAGCAGCGCCACCCCTCCGTGTGGCTTTCCTGGAAGTACTCCGGCTGACGTGTCCACGGCAGAGTTGCCCGTGAACGCAAAGCTGTCGTCAATCGTCCCAAGAAATTGCACATCGTGGGATAAAAACCACGTCTCCAGCAGCGCAATAATATCAGCTGATTTGCACAATTTTCTAATACAATCCACCGATCTACGAACATCTTTGCAGTTAAACGTGACAAACTAGCTGTAATCATAATTGATTTATTTTTGGGCTAGGAACCGTAGGCTTCTTTGTTGCTTCTTGTTTTTGCCTAAAGTTAATAAACCGGCGGTAAGCAACCCCTTCGGGCCAAAAATTATTCTGCATAAAAAAATCTAGTTTATGTCTAGGTACAAACACCTTAAAAGCTTCATAGGACTTCTGCGTCTTCATATTTACTTTATCAATCGACACTTTTAGTTTAGCTTTTTTCTCTATGTAGTTGGCGATGTCACACACGAACACACCCATCTCAACATTGTACACAAATAATGGAATTTTTGTTTCGACGGCTCTAAATGTCTCTTTTGGATTCGTCACTGCTTTTCCATGACTACCTGTAATCCTATTTTTCAGTCTATTTTTCTGTCTGCAAATCCATTCCCCACTTTTCTTCTGCAATTTCTATTCACCTTTGTGAACTATATCTGCATAAGATTTATGCCCGTCACTAGCACTCGACGCGACCGTATGTCTCGCGGCCGGCTCGAGTGGCGACGACGACGGCGAGTTATGAGTCATCGCGGTGATAACACGGCTCGGCCCGGAGCGCTCGTTGTTGTTTGAATGCGATGTTTTATTTACCTCCTTTTGACAAATGTTGTCTGGGTTCGATTTATGTAACGGCGAAGAGGCTGAAATGCTTGCGCTACCGCACATAGTTGATGTTGCGGTAAACCCGTCAGTCCACTGTCGTAACAAAAACTATCCAGCCAACAAGTTCTGCGGTTTTTGTTTATGTTGATATTACCCCCAAAGTTAACTATTGAACCTTTCTTTAATATCTCCAGTTCCGTTGAAATTACATTTAGCTGTTCCGATGTAACATAGTTTGATTTGATATAATTGAGCTCTTGTTGAAATTTCACTATGTCTTTTAGGAGCCTCGTTACATAGACGTGATCGAAAGACACGGGGGGTAATTTTTGCAGTTCTCTTGCAACGAAGATCGGGATTTGTTCTGGGTCTAATTCCTTCAAGAGACTGATAATGTCGTCTATGTCACGCAATCTTTCCCTTGTCTCTTTCTTGTAATTTTACGCTTTGTTTTAGGCACAGATTCGAACAATAAGTTTTTCGCAATTAATATATCACTCTCGGAAAACACACTAATGCATATCCGACTGAAACTCTCCTCACCCATCACATCAATTTTATTATTAACAAATGCAAGCACTTCATTGATCACTATGTTACAATGAGAACATTTTATTACGTTTGAGGACATTGTCCTAGACAAAAGAACTCGCGTCATTGCAAAACAGCTGCGCGCGCGTCACTGTCTAAATATTATAAATACAATGCCTACAATAGAATGCTAGAACATTCTTTTTGTTTTATCTTCGAGTCAAGTTACGTCAAAATTCTATGTGGCCAGCAAGTTTGTTTGCGCGATAATGTCTTCTATTATAGATATAAAGCACACCCAAACGTTGCGGTACACTAATAGAAACGTATTCTGTTCTCAAAGGTCAAAGTAGCAAATGATGTTTCATTTTCAATGAGAGGCAGCTACAATAGTTTGAGGTACTCCACGTAACTGGATTACCAGGTGTCAGCGTAGAGCCAACATTTCACGGCAATATTTCATAGTAACGACCAAAATTTTATCACCTGTTTTATTTCGGTAGTGGATTCGTGACTTCTTTTTTCCTTAACTATCCGTAGCAGTATATATATATTAAAGATTGTCTCTATAAATAGCCTGATGGTGTTTGAAATTATGAAACTTGTAACCTGTGATAAAATTACACTTACAATTAAAATTGTGGAGTTCATTATGAAGGGTCCTGCAAAAAATCTCAAAGGTACAAAAATAAAAAAGCTTAGAAAAACAATTAATATTAATATTATCTGTAAAAAGCTCGTAACGCTGTACGTTTCACCTTAATTTTATTCTCTGCGTTTTTTTTTAAAGAAATACTTTTTTATAGACATTTATTTATTATAGGTATTTTATAATTACATTTATACCTATTTGGATAGTAATAAAATGAAATCAACTGACAAAATTTCAATTGCATTTATCCACATGCTCTGCATATTTATAATGTATGACGACTGAGTAGCGTAGTGGATAGTAAACCTGCTTCATACGCCAGAGGTCCCAGGTTCGAGTCTGGCCGGGGCATTCATTTATGTTATTAATATAAATGTTTGTTCTCGGGTCATAGTTATTGATATTTTTTTAAGAACTGATGTTGCTTCCATTGGGTCTTTGAGTAAAACAAACGGTTGAAAATGGTCAAAGTGAAATATATACATACACCCAAAATATCCTGAGTATATACAAATCTACGCTGATCAGACCCCATCACAATCAGAATACATAAAATTGTTAAAGAAAGAGGTTAGCGAACGTTTAGCACGTTTAGCGAACGAAAATGGAGAATAGGACTTGATTATTAAATACATAAAAGGGATGCCGCGCATAATTGTAAAAAAAGAAACAACATAAAACTAATAACATCAATATTACAAAATTCAATAAAAAATTGCCTGGAAAAAATTAATCATTACATAGTAAATAAATATGAAAATATAGAACTTAAGCCATCATCATTGCATTTTTTCTACGCTTACTTGCGCAGTATACGAAAAGAGGGTAAGCTAGATGAAATAAAATGTTTGTTGAAAGCCATTCCAAAAACAACCCACGTACTTGTATTTACCGAAACGTGGCTTAGTTCAGACGACGAGGCAAAATTTTATGACATACCTAACTATACTCACGTTTATAATTTTAGGAAGATAACTCACGGAAGTGGCGTCTCAATTTATGTACACAATTTAATAAAATTTGATGTAACAGAAAATCTTATAGAAAATGGAAACCATTATTTATGGATATACTTGGAGAAATTATCATTAAATGTTTGAGGTGTATATAAGCCAGATGGAGATGCCGACACGAGAAACTTTCTTAATACTTAATCATCACAGCTGGAGTGTCGCAGAAGAGCGTTAGTACTTGGTGACTTTAACATCGACCTACTTAGTAAAGAGAGTTACGTAATGCAGTACGTAAATGAATTGAAGGAGACTGGTTATGAAATACTTAATAAAATTAATCCCTTATACTGCACACGGGAAACAAGTACCACTAAGACCATATTAGATCATGTTGGAACCAATATTAACAATCATTCATTTAGCCTTGCTATTATCGAATCTTCACTCTCTGATCACAAACAACTGCATCTTGAAGTTGGAAAACTTGTCCCTACAATAAATAAAAAAATTAAATATACAGCATTAGACTATATAAGAAACTCTTTAACAACACCCTGACCATAAACTATGAAAAGAAAATCAAAGATTACATAGACTTGAAGCAAATTATCAAGAGCAATATACGAAAAAGCCAAACTAAAAAAACTAAATATTGAACCCTCCACAGCAAGACTGGATTAGTGAAGATATAATTAAGTCAACAGACAGAAGAAACGAAGTATGGCAAAAAACTAAAATGGACCCACAAAATGAAGACATTCAGATAGTTTACGAACAGGAAAAAAAATAGAGTGCAAGAGATGATAAAGCAAAGCAATTAAAAATATAATCAGAAACTATTTGAAGATACCTCCAAACAGCCGAAAAGAATGTGGAAAGTTATTAACACTTTGGCAAGAAATAAATTAAAAACCACCCTGCTCCCCCAAAACCAATGTCTAATACTGGTACAATAACAGATGAAACCGAAATTTGTAATATGTTTAATTCATTTTTCTCATCAGTCGGTGTGGACTTAGCTAGTAAAATACCACGTAAATTTCATGATAGCCAAGAATACATTGAGGTAAAAAAAGACTTGGAAAACATCTCACTATGGATTAATTGTTATCAATGTTGAGAATTTTTTAAATCACTGACAAACTGGTAAGAATCCTGAACATATACTCTTGTTTTACCTTAAAGTTCAGACAGCAGACGTATTACATTTTGCACAAGCTTGTAAGTGGGTGTGTCAAGCTGGCTAAAAATAGGTCGCTATGATACATCAGTGTAATGCACTTTGGTGACCCATAAAAGGTTTGGCGGTTTTGCACAAGTAGGAAGGAGTTTTGTCACATCTAATTTTAACTATTCTTTATATTTTTGTATTAACTCGGAACTTGTTTTCGTAATTCTAGAAGTAGGCTCGTAATTTACTTTGTTATAAATTTATTCAAAAGATAACAGATTAGATATTGTTGGTACTTTGTTGGTACTTAAGCCTTTTAATGCCTGGTGTATCAGTCACTCGTGCGTGACCTCCTCACTTCCCTCTAATATGGTTGAGGAGGGCGATGGCTGGATCCCGCGTTAACTCGTGAACGGGTGCCGTTCGAGGGTGTTCGTCGTTTGGATACTTGGGGGGAGGGAGACTTGCCGAGCTAACAGATGCAGAAAAGAATAATTTTGTATAGACATAAAGAGACTCTGTAAATTTATTTTGAAAAAAAATATACCCGTGAAGTTTCTTGCCAGTTCTTCTTTACGAAGGTTTTTTTCGAACTGGTGGTAGAATCATGTTTTATTTGACGTCAATAAGAACAAGTAATTGTCAATGTTGAGAAATAAATATTTGAATTTGAATTTGAATTTGACCACGGTATGTGTAAAGGTATCGATTTGTCGAGTTATAATGAAAAAGTGTAATAAAATACGATTAAATCCAACTGTTTGTGCATATTTAAAGCACTATATGTCTTATTTGTTAGTGAGTGACCTTCCTGCTGATCAAAAAGTCGTGAGTTTGACTACTGCAGGTGATTAAAATATATGTGCATGAGCAATCAACTTGTTAAATTAGACCATATGAAGCGGTTGAAGCTTACGTGACGACAGCGATAGGACATCGAATTTTAGATTCAGACGGCTTTTTTGATATTATTGAAGTTTTTGTTTTGATAACTGAAATACGTTGATATTGATCTGCTATGTTACTAGCACTGAATAACATTTTGTGGGAATACACTGTTTAAAATAAGCATTTTTCTTGTACGGTTATATTCTCTAAAGGAACCTGAAGTCTTTTTTTCAAAAGTTGAATATATTTTCCAATTAAGCCTCTCTTTTAAAGCTATACTAAATATTATGGTATGAATAGGCTTAAATTTTCATAACCAAGCAAATTCTTCGGAGTCTTTTAGATTTACAGATTTACTTCAATTAAGAGTGACAACCGGTATGCGTAACTAACTGACACAAAAGTGGTCGCACCATACAAAAAAATGTAAAGGGCAACTCTAACTCGAACAGATCACATGTGTTTTTTTTAAATAGCCTAGTTTCACTACTGTGTCACAGATATCTAAATAGCGTGAGGCGGATATTTAATAATTAAAATAATGAGGATTTGCATTAGCAATAATTTAACTTTTGATGGTGGGAAAATTACGGATCGTTTTAATGGGTGGTACCGCTTTATTAAGTTTTTAACGCACAGAAGTTACGTAAAGAGTCCACAATTTATTCGAGTTCATCTAAATCTATAAAATTTTAGTAAATACAGGTTAATCATTACAAGCAAAGCAATCTTGAAAATTCCGTTACACATGGTTTAACCATTAGAAAAGGCTAGCACTTTTAAGGACTGATACTCGTCTTTTTAATGTTTTTGTTTGTTAGGACTAAAGAAAACAAACAATATGCTCATATGGGGAGCAATTCAAATAAAACATATTATTTTAAAATCAAGATGTAGATACTACTATCATAAGATTTACGAATAAAAAGTAAAATTCAACATGGGCCTAAAGCAACTTATATTTTATTTCTTTCAGATAATATAAAGATGATATTGAATATCACTTGTGCTCACAAATGTGATATGTGTCAAAAAGTACGGCAAACATAATTAAGACCATACAGATTTCCAACATTCTACACAAGAGAGTATCTGACTTCATACAATTTTTCTATTAAGTATTGCTGAAAAGAGCGAAATTGATACCTTTTCGGCCGACATAATAACAATCCACTTTCGCTATATATATTGCCATGGCAATATATACTTTTGTTCAAAGGGATATATTGCCGTGATATTCCCATCGTCATCGATATTTCAAGTACAATTCATCAAAGAAACTGGATATTATTGAATGTGACAGAATGTTATTGTCTAGTTATGCGAATGGTGCCGAAATGTTTCATAAAGTTTTCGAAGCTAATGCTACCGAAGCGTCAAGTTACACGAAGTTTTATAGTGATAAGTGAAATTCGAAAAAGAAATGAGATCGTTTTACTATGCTGTATTTGTTTTCTGATCAAGATTTAGTAACCATTAAATATTACAATTTATAAAAAGGGGGAGCCTACCATCAAGACTCTCCAAATGCCAACCTCACCTGCTCGTGGTGCACCCTGCCGGACAGCGGACGCGGCTCTGGCGACCGATTTATGACGGGATAACCATTTTGCAGGTGGTAATTTCGGCCGCGGCTTGCAACCACCCTCTCTCACAAAGCCATTCCGCCAAGTGACCTAGCCACGTTCCGGCATGATGTCTTGAGTAGCCATTGGAGGAGAATAGGTCCGAGTAATTGCGCAACGTATGAGAATCGTTTGCGGCAGCGAGATCCAAAGAAACGGTGCACCGCTGGCCGACCACAGGTTGTAGGGAGCCCAACTAGCGTTGTAGCCATTCGTGAAAGGCTGCCCCACCGCCTGCGTAAAATGCCGGAATTGCTCCATCGTGCCGGTTGGCGACCGGATGAAGAGGGCCCGATGGCGATCCCCGGGGGGTTTTGGGCGTCCCCGCGGTCTCCATGTGAGTCCCCCACCAGTGGGTCTGACCACTCGAGTTGCTTGGTTCCAAACGTTGCGCTTCACTCAACTTCTTTTCCTCACCCCTATTCACCCTACGAACAACAATGGAAAAGTCGAAAAAAAAAAATAAGTGAAATGAAATGAAATATTTATTTCTCAACATTGACAATTACTTGTTCTTATTGACGTCAAATAAAACATGATTCTACCACCAGTTCGAAAAAACCTTCGTGAAGAAGAACTGGCAAGAAACTTCACGGGTATATATTTTTCAAAATAAATTTACAGAGTCTCTTTATGTCTATACAAATTATTCTTTTCTGCATCTGTTAGCTCGGCAAGTCTCCCTCTCCCCAAGTATCCAAACGACGAACACTCTCAAATGGCACCCGTTCACGAGTTAACGCGGGATCCAGCCATCGCCCTCCTCAACCATATTAGAGGGAAGTGAGCGACCCGTCACCCGACGCTACCATAAGAAGACGTACTTTAGTGACAATGACGCTTTAGATATTCATCGGGACGAAGAACTCATCGAACATACAGACACATTACACATGTTTTGTTACAAATACTAGTACAATCCTGTTAATGAGGGGATTATACCCAAGGGCTTTTTTCATCCAAATAATTGGATAGTTTATAATATGCTCTAGCACACAACTGCTGCTTTATAGTTTCTTTTATTTTGTCAATAGGAAGACCTTGGATATCCTCAGGAACCTTATTATAAAAGCGTATACATTGACCCATGAATGAGTTAGTGACTTTATGAAGCCTACTATTATGAGCTGCCAGCATATTTCTTTCTCTTGCGTTAACATGGTGCAGATCTTTTTTTTCTTTTGAACAAGGTTATGTTCCTTTTTACATACATTAAAGTTTCTAAAATATATTGTGAATGGAAAGTAAGAATATTTATTTCCTTTAATTAACTTCTAAGTGACACCCTTGGACCGAGCTGATAGGTTGCGCGAACAGCCCTTTTCTGCAGAACAAATATAGTATCGATGTCGGTAGCACTCCCCCACAACAGAATGTCATGAGGATGTGGAAGTTACCAAAATAGACTAATCGAGCAGTTGTTTCATTTGAAATTTGACTAATTTTTTAACAGCATGTGCGGCAGAGCCAAGCCTGTTCGCTAAACCATCAACATGCGGTCCCCACTGGAGTTTGGCGCCTAAGGTTATGCCCAGAAATACAGTTGAGTTTACTGGAGTCAGTTCCTGACTTTTAACTACAATGTTTGTGTTTACCTGTTTGACATTTAGTTTTTTTTTCATTGAGGAGAAAATTATTAGCTGAGAACCACTGCTCTGTGTTGGAGATGCATATGTTTACTGCTCGATAGTCAGTTTCTTGTCTTTTGATTTTAAATAAGAAGGAAGTATCGTCAGCAAACAATATGACCTCACATTGAATCTTAACGACGGATGGCAAATCATTGATATATACTAAAAAAGGAAAGGACCAAGAACTGAGCCCTGGCACACCTATTGTCACTGCCGATCCTGATGATTTTTCTCCATTTATTGCAACTTTCTGTTTTCTATTAGAAATATATGATTAAATCAAGGCAAGCGCTCGGTTTTTTATAGCCGTAATGGTGCCGACAGCGGATGCACTCCCTCTCCCTAAAAGTAGACTTCTCTAAATCCAAGGAGTGTACTCAAATCTCCACGATGTCCACGACCACCTTCAGACAGAGAGGCCGCACTTATTCTTTCTGACAAAGACGCAGTGATTGTTCGAATCTGGCATACCTGCATTACCGAATTGTATACGCCAGTATTTACCGATCACACATGGGAGCTCAGGAGACAACTCGACTTATTGAATATCTTAGTGATACTGCAGATAAGGTCCAACGACGCTATCCCAATGCGCAGTTGGTGATCCTTAGGGACTTTAATGCCCACCATGGAGAGTGGCTGTACCCGTTCAAGGACACCGACCACGCTGGGAGAGAAACCTATCGGTTCGCAGTAACTCATGGTCTCTCCCAGCTCGTCCAAGAACCTACGCGCATTCCTAACGTTGTTGACCATACTGCGTATTGCTTGGACCTTCTGCTGACAACCGATCCAGACAGATACTCGGTGTCCGTTACTCCGCCATTAGGGACATCTGACCACTGTCTGGTGAAATCTGTGTCGCAATACTCGCCAACCGATACCAGCCCAAAAGGCAAAAGGCGAGTATGGTGGTTCAAGTCAGCAGATTGGGATGAGATGCGTCACTTTTTAGCCTCTTAACCTTGGCGGCAAGCTTGCTTTACTTCTGATGATTCATTATGCTGTGTTGATGCTGTCTCCAGCGTGATATGTCAAGGTATGGAGTACTTTATACCGTCCTCTGATGTATCCCTGGAGTCCAAAGCCCACCCATGGTTTAATGCTGATTGCCTCCTAGCTGAAAAGCGTAAGCATGCAGCATACCAAGCCTGGGCTAGCACTTGCAGAAGCAAAGCTATGGATCTCCCAGCTAAGAAGCAGGCGTACAATGCTGTTGCCAAGTCCTGCAAAAAGGTGATCAGAAGCGCTCGTTTTGACCACACTGGCCGTATCGGGGACAAATTAGCATCCTATCCCACGGGGAGTAAAGCTTTCTGGTCCCTTGCCAAGTCGGTTGAGATGAACTTTTGTCGCCCATCACTGCCACCACTGCAAAGGCTTGACGGGTCTTTGGCTCACAGCGCATAAGAGAAGGCAGACTTGTTCGCAAATCTCTTCACGGAATGTTCTCGTCTAGATTCCAAAGGTAAAAGCCCGCCCACGTTACCCCCATTCGGCCCCAAGATGGAGGCCATCCAAATTCACCAGAAAGAGGTACTCAAATACTTACTAAATCTAGACGTGAATAAAGCCAGTGGTCCGGATGGCATTCCCGCAATGGTTCTAAAGCACTGTGTAGCCGAGTTGTCCCCTGTTTTGACACGCCTATATCGACTCTCTCTAAGGACTGGAAAAGTTCCAAAATCATGGAAGTTTTCAAACGTATAGCCCGTACCAAAAAAGGGCCGATCCAGTCAACTATAGACCTATTGCAATCACTTCCATAATTTACAAAATTATGGAACGTGTATTGAACCATCGTCTCCTGACGTACCTACAGACCAATGAGCTCCTCAGTGTCAACCAATATGGTTTTCGCGGAGGACGCTCAACAGGAGACCTTCTAGTGTACGTCATGCATCTATGGAGCATGGCCTTGAAAGGGCCCAGAGAGGCAATAGCCGTATCCTTAGATATCTCCAAGGCCTTTGACCCGGTATGGCATGAAGACCTCTTGAGCAAGCCTGCGTAAGGCATACCATCTGGACTCTGAGACTGGATTTTTGATTTCCTGAGGGAACGGTCAATTTGAGTTGTCGTCGATGGCTTCTCATCGGACCTAATGACGATCAGGGATCTGTTCTCTCTGCAACATTATTCCTGCTGCACATTAATGGCCTTCTTTTACCGGAGGGTATATTGGTTACGCCGATGACAGCACTATTGTAGAGAGACATGTGTCCGATGCGCGAGCGTGTCCAAACCTGATCCAATTTCAGAGAGAGTTGATGATCGAACGGGTTGATTTGACATTATGTACGGTTTCCGATTGGGGTGAAGCCAACCTTGTCAAGTTCAACCCTTCCAAAACCCCTGCGTGACTCTTCGCCGATAAAAAGAGCACATTGAACTTGACGCCCACTTTCCAAGGTGTATCTGTACCGATCACAAACCATCTAGTGCTTCTAGACATGACCATCACGTCAAAACTTAATTTCGGTCAACAGATTGAAACCATGGCACAGTCAGCTTCCAAAAAATTGGGAGTCATCGCAAAGGTCCGGCGGTACTTCAACTCCGAACAGCTGCTCAACCTGTACACAGCCCAGGTTCGATCTTGTATGGAGTACTGCAGCCATCTTTGGCATGATTCCGCAAAATACCATCTTGAAGCGTTGGATTCTGTCGACCGAAGGGCCCGAAGAGTCATAAATGAGGACAAACTTACTTCTTCGAGACTGCAAAGTCTCGAACATCGTCGACAAGTTGCTAGTCTATCGGTTTTTTACAGATTGCACTTTGGAGAGTGTGCGAATGCTCTTTTTCAGCTGATCGAACCTTCCTCCTTTCTCCACCGGTCAACCAGAAGCAGACAGAAGTTTCAACCGTTTGTGGTTAGCGTGCCGAAAAGCCGAACTAAACGGTTTTAGATATCATTTTTGGTTCGTGTTGCCAAAGAGTGTAACGATTTGCCTGCGTCTGTTTTTGCAGACGATATAACCAGATATAACCCTGGAGCTTTCAAGTGTAGAGTGAATAGGTACCTCTTGCACAGGCGTGTATGATCCTCGTCTTCATCGTCACTTCCATCAGGTAAGATGGAAGACAAACGCCTGCTAATTATTTATAAAAAAAAGCTTATTTTTTTAAGCCCATATTTTGTAAGAAATTATTTTAAGAGGAATAAAAATTATTCTTAATAACATCACACTGCTAGATTCAGACTGGATAACAGGCTTACCGACATCCAATTTTCCAAAAATGTGTACAGACATGTTTTGGGCCAAGCTAAAACTCACAACACCACCTCTGGAAACAAAAGTAATACCTATTGACCAAAAATAAAACAAGGTCGTCCCGCCAAGTCTAAGCCAGCCCTAATTTTGTCTAAGTACGTTAAACAATGTGCACTCTAATTATTCCCATCGTACATTTCGATTGATTTATTATTTTCAAAAAAAATATACAGATTACTAACCAAAGGTACGATTTTCAACCAACTCCACAATTTAACTGCATTGCGTTTCGTTTTAAGTCAAATATTATATTTTAAAAGTACAGTTTTTTGACTCGAAAAGATGGCCTCATTTAATTTTTTGTTTCAAGTTATTGTTATGAAGCAATTTTTTTTAATGGAGTGTCTTTGAATTGTGTATTAGTGAATATGTAACCCACTTTTACATTGTTATTTCATAGGTATACTCGTTCTTAGATGCAGCAGAGACATAGCGTATAAAATATATATCTCAGTCCAATAAGGCTAATTAATTCACCAAATGGTTTTAAGCTGATTTTAATATTTTATTGTAAACACTAGTATGCTGCCCAATAGAGAGGAAATTTTTATATACATTTTGCCTTCCGAAACACCTCATTAATGATAAAGTGCAGCTGACTATAAATAAATAGTTTACCAAATATAACGTGGGACACTCAGAAAGTTTAGACATATATCTAAATTAATGTATAGGTAATAACAATAATAAATAAATATACAGGGTGTACAAATGGGTCAGTATGGAGAAGTCAGAAACTATGAGAGATAGCGAAATCTGTTCTTAGGAACCATGGCGTCGATTTAAGATTACATTCAAACTTTTTTTTTAACTCTCATACATAACCGGGAATCGAACCTTGTCAAAATCTCTGTAAACAATGTGTTATAAATTCTGCAACTCGTAAGAAGCAAAAATTCAATCGAATCTTGTTCAAATAATTGAAAGAAAAACCCAACAATAACATAACTATTTTATTTCAGTAAATGTTCAAAATGGTAGCCGTTCTGCTGAATGCAAAGATTAATTCGTTTGGGTAACGAATGTAAAATTGCGTTTCGTATTTTAATGGGGTGCGTATGTGTTCAAATGTTTTCCAAGGCTGTAGTTAAATCATCTACAGTGTCGTAATTTGGTTTGTAGATTTCATCTTTTACATAACCCCATAAGAAAAAGTCAAGAGGCGTGATGTCAGGCGATCTTGCGGCCCATTTAATGGAGCCGTTTGTACCAATCCAGTTATCTTGAAAGTGATCACTGAGAAAGTCTGTGGCAATTAGACTATTATGTGCTCCATCTTGTTGAAAATACATATTTTCTATGAAATCCCTCGTATAATTGTATTACTTGTATTTTTTCAAAACATTTTGGATTGTACCGTGAGAACGTCTGGGATACTGCGTACAGCGTCACGAATTGAAGCATCAGGAATTCCCTCGAAGTAAGTCAAAATAGTGATCTCAACATCAATTTCACATTTTCGTGGTGGCTTCTGCTTTTTCCTTCTAAAACTACCGCATGTCCTCAAATTGTAAATAAGTTTATTAAATATTTTTCATGTGGGTACATTACGTAACATTTGCCTATATCCATATCCAATCCTACCAATCTAAAGCTTGTGTGCAAATTTTATCACTTTTAAAATAGGCTTCCAATAGATCTAACTGTTCTTCATTCGTTAAACGCATTATACAAACAGTACACAACACATAACACAATAATAATCTATCTAAAATCAAAACGAAGAGATTATGACAAGGCTCGTTTTATTTAAAATATGACATTTATTCAGTAATGCATAATATCGATACAGATAAAATATCAGGTCTCTTCAGATAATTGATGATCGATTCATATTATTCACAAAATTTTGCAAATTAATTAAACTGTGCCCATTTCAGTCTACACAAGATTTCAAATTTGGTTCTTATACTTACGGAACATTACTTGACGCGATTATAAGAGTATTGGTAACCAGGTTCAATTCCCGGTTATGTGTGAGAGTGAAGAAAAAAGTTTGAATGTGATTATTATTAAATCTAAAATTGACGCCATGGTTCCTAAGAACAGATTTTGCTACCTCTCATAGTTTCTGACTTCTCCTTACTGACCCATTTGGATTGTACACACGGTATAGTGCTTACGGTGTATACTTACTGTTTTTGAGCGGTCGAGTGGCGTAGTGGCGCCCTGTCTTATATGCCGGTTAGCTGTACGGTCATACGTAATACAAGCTCTGCTTACTTTGTAGCCACACATTTGGTGTGAATGTTTGGTGACTAATTTTTATTATTCCTACATTAAAATTACAATTTTTTTAATTCATTTTAGTTGTATTGTAATAAATAGGTATAGTCTCAGATAAGGATAGGACCAGGTCATCTTACAAGTAAAAGCCCTTTAAATTAATTAAATTAAAAAAATATTTTCCTTAAGTTTGATAGTAATCCCCCTGTCGTTGGTTTTTTGATGGCCCGCAACTCTAAATGGGACTCAGTAATCAATTAACCCTTAGTCTTTTCAAAACTAAATTCAGTGATTTGTACTATATTAACATTCATCATTCTTGGTACTTTCACTTATATTTTAGAGAGAGCAGTACGCGTCGTGGACTTAACGAAAATAAAGCATTTTATTGAATACCTACAGCCTGTCCCGATTTTGTAAATGGAGTGGTTCGGAGTAAAAGCTTTCGATTTATAGCGAATGGTTGTAATTTTTTTATCTATTTTGATACAGTTTTGTCATTTTGAAACAGAAGTAGAAACGTAAATAACTTGTTTTGTTCTTGTTATAAAATTATTACAAAATTAGGACAGAAAATAAAAATAAAGCACATAAAATTGAAAATAAGGTAACGTTCCATACTTGTAAACTGACTCGTAAAGTTTGCAGCTGTTCATAA
This sequence comes from Marasmarcha lunaedactyla, assembly GCA_923062675.1. Lineage (NCBI taxonomy): Eukaryota > Metazoa > Arthropoda > Insecta > Lepidoptera > Pterophoridae > Marasmarcha > Marasmarcha lunaedactyla. Next base: position 9,924,542 of record OV281344.1, read on the forward strand.
ATATTGTGTGCTTCTTTCAAAAATAATATTTGTATACCCACTTGTTTTAAGACAAACTTAAATTAAATTAAACTTTAGTTTAAATATTATAAATTAATAACTCTTGGAATGTATAAGCAAAGAAACTTTGTCGTACAAATAACTAAGTACGTAATTTAGTCTTGAGTGGGCTTAGAAAATTGGTCGAGTGAACTCTTGAAGAATTCACATTCGAGGATATAAACCCAGAAATTTACTAACCATTGGAAGTGAGCATATTATCGTTTAATTTTCCAGTGGTTTTTGGACATAATTTGAGGGCCTGTTCAAAGTAGTCTTGAATTAATTTATTTTTAAAATTACTCTTTGGGAAAATGTTTTTCATAAACATGTTACGAATTATTTAGAATAATAGTAATTAGAGAAGATAATTAGTATAATAGTATAATACCAATACCAAGGATAGAACAGAAATTCATGTTTATCTATCAAATTCTTGCACCATTCAAGAATTGGATTATATGTGAAAAATAAGGATACTACAACTCACCCCACGAAGCTGTTAAAGGGGAGTGCGTAGGCACTTCTTGAAAAGGCACGTAACATCCTTGTCTCCATCATCAGTTTTTATCAGAGACCAATAGAAATCCAATAGCACCGAAAAAATAGTAACTTCGATATTAAATTTAGCCCCGGTCGCAATTTCGAATTTAACTGAAAGTTAAATAAAAAAAACTTGAAATTAATTTAATTTCTATAAACTAGATACTTCGGCCACCCGACCTTCAATAATTAATGTAACTCCATTTTAAAAGAAAATGTTATCTTATGAAGTATCTTAATTACCTTAGAACTCGTTAAACAAACTTCCTTAATTAATAACAGCACCTTTTCAATGACAATAAAAACTCGAACAGTTGTTTTAGATTCTTCAGAAAGATTATAAAAACCTTACATAAGCTGCTAACTTTATTAAGTGTGCTGCTTACAAATGAAATGACAGTTTATTCTGAAGGACTGTTAAGGTATGTACACTCAAATATTTTGTAGATTTAAAAGAACTAAGAGCTTGACAACTGTATCGCCATGATGCATATTTGGTATAGTCTTATATGTAAAAAGGATAAAAAGAAAAAAAATTCGTTATAAAACCGCATAGAGGTATTCATAACGTATTTTATATCACTTTGAAAGCAGAATTTCCTATAAACATCCAAAATTTAGTTCATTAAAGATAAGAACACTCTCACAAAAAAAGTAATTCAAAATCTGTTCATCGGTGAATAGTAGAGCTTCGAAAGAGAGCATGATTAAGGATGAAAGAAGAATTTTGATTGACCCCCCTTAAACATATAAAACACTCGGATTAAATATCGTTTTACTTATTTTATCAAATTGTGTTAGGTCGTGCAAATCACAAAGTTACATAGTAGACTTCTTATAAAAAAAAGCCAAAGCTCAATTAAATTCTAGAATTGCACTTTTGAAGTCTTCTAACTCTTCGACATTGATATAATTAGCCCTGAAATCATGGTAACGAGAAGGGTAACAGGCGAATAATTGAAACTCCTTTGACTAGCTGCCATGAAGCTTATAATCCAATTTTCGCTGAATATAACAAGACACCGAAAATTCAATCAGGTATACATAAAGTTTCCGATTTAGATTTAAGTTAATTTTGTTTATCCGTACTGTTGTAAGCACTTAATAAATGCAAAAATATTTTGCTAACTAAACTAAAGTTAATTTTAAAGATTGTGAGACGATAACTAGAATACCTTGTCAGCCATGTGGGCGTTGTGTTTTTTGTCGATAGTTATGAAAAACAGACTGCAAGAAAACTTTTTTTAATAAAATGTTATGTAAGGTTATTTTAATTCAAGTAAACAAAATAATAAATCCTCCAAATAGACACGGTTTTCATGGCCTTAAAGTAATAGCGGCTGTTTTAAAAGATCTTTAAATAAAATAGGGGACATCAGATTAAATTCATATATTCTAAATTCTTTGCCTAAGATATCCGTTCGTTAAGATTTCGAATTCAAACTTCGGAATTATTTTTTTTATATTTATATTTCAATATTGATAAATTTTGCACTTATTGAATTCATATCTACCACCAGTCCGGAAAAGTCTTCGTGAAAAAGAACTGGCAAGAAACTTCACTGTAGTCATTTTTCAAAATATATATTTTTTTTTTTTTTGTTCCCCTCCGCGGGAAGGGCAGGAGGATAAAAATGCCCTGACGCATACTCTGGCGCGATTCCAAAGTTATGTGGGACTCGTCCCGACGCCTACCAGGACCATACCCACTAAAAACCCCCTGTCGGCTCGTGCATTTTTGCCACTCAGCCTTCATCTGAGCGACGGCCAATTGGAGAAAGAGGCCGCGCTAGCGGGGCCCAGAAGGGGTCACCCGCTGGGATTACAAAGCACTGAAGGTGCTCAAAGCACTGAAGGTTAATACATAGCACTGAAGGTGCTCAAAATGAAAATCAATAATTAAAACAAAAATTAAAAAATTGCAAAATAAAATTGAGTTAATTCGCATTTACGTTAGAATTAGGATTTACGTTAGAATTAGAATTTACGTTAGAATTAGAATTTGCGGCCAGAAGGGCCTCGAGATCGCGTGACAGTCTGCTGGATGAGTACGCTTGCGCATTTCTAGGCCTAGCGACTTTGAACTTCGAGTCTAACACAGAAGTAGTATATGAGACTGAATCACGAACTAGAGGATTGGGGTGGGTTTCGGAGCGTTTGAAAAACGCTTCAGAGAGTGTTTTGAGATGTTGTTGTACTGTAGGCAGTTCAAGATCTCTATGCAAGTCCGCGTTACGCACGTACCACGGTGCGTTTGTGGCCCGGCGGCAAAAGAGGTTTTGAACTACCTGCAGTTTGTGCAGGAGGGAGGGTTTGGCGTGGGCAAAGATTGGCGAGGCATACGTCATGACGGGTCTAACGCAGACCTTGTAAAGTGTACGTTTGTTTCTGAAGGACATTTTACTTTTTCTACCTAACATGCTATTTAGGCGGACTAAATAGTGACGAGCGAGTTTCGAAACTCTTTCGACGTGTGGCTTGAAAGAAAGCGTCGGATCTAATGTGACGCCTAAGTATTTAGCACTGCGCTTCCAGGGGATGGGAATGCCTAACATTCGAACGTGGTTATCGCCATCGGGACGACGGCGTTTGTGGTCGAAGCGCATCGCAGAACTCTTTTCAGGGTTCACATCGATGCGCCATTTTTGAAACCATACACCAAGGGCGTATACGGCCTTTTGGAGTCTGGTTACAAGGTGCCGAACACTGTGGCCTTTGGTATAGAGTGCGGTGTCGTCAGCAAAGAGGGCGAGTTCGACGCCTTTCGGCGGGATGGGAATGTCGTTGGTGTACACGGTGTACAGCAGAGGGGCGAGGACTGAGCCTTGAGGGACTCCAGCCTTTATGGGACGAGGTGCAGAAAGCGTGCCTTCGTGTTTAAATCGAAACGTACGGTCTTTGAGAAACGACGCTATTAACCTGACTAGGCGATCCGGTAAGCCTATCTTGTAGAGTTTATAAACGAGACCGCTGTGCCAGACTTTATCGAAAGCCTTGGCTACGTCAAAGAAAACCGCGACTGTTTTATAACGACGCGGATAGAAACCGTCAAGTATATACTCGACGATTCGGTGGACTTGCTGAGGGCAGGAGTGTTTAGCGCGAAAGCCGAACTGATGGGGAATAATGAGAGGATCGCCATCCGTTGGAAACAGATGGTTCCGCATTCGAGAGAGTATGACTCTCTCGAGAAGTTTAGACATTGCCTTGAGGAGGCTGATGGGTCTGTGATTAGCCGGGACGTTCAGAGGTTTGCCCGGCTTGGGAATGCCTATGACTGTCGCTTCTTTCCAAGCTTTTGGAAAGTAGCTATGGTCGAAGCAGGCATTGAAAATGATAGCTAACAAGGTAAGCATCTGTTGAGGTAGGTGCTTAAGTGCGTGGTTGGAAATTCCATCCGCACCCGGAGCCTTTTTGGACTTTTGATTTCTAATGAGAAGCAAGATTTCGTCATTAGAGACTGTGACAGGGTCGGCGGTGATGGGGAGAGAGTCTCTGTGAAGGACTTCGTCCTCCACCGCCTGGATGTGTGAGGGATCAGCAGGTTGCGTGCTGGGCGAGCATTGTGCGGCAATGCTGTCAGCGAAGCATTCGGCTTTCTCTTCGACTTCGAAGGCAGTAGAGCCATCGGGACGAGTGAGAGGAGGAACGTGAGAGACGGTGTCTACGCGTAAGGCTCGGGCCATGCTATAGTACGCTTGGTGGGACGGAGAGATTTTCGCCATGAGATCGTTCATCTGAGCGTCTCGGAGTTCCGCGAGGCAAGACCTAACTTTACGTTGAAGCTGATTCGCAGCTGTTCTATAGGCGGGCGTGGGATATTTCTTGGCTCTCCGGAGAGCCGCGTTTTTAGCTTTAATAAGATTGCTAACGGCTAAGGGAAGCGTGGGTTTGCCTTGCTTAGCAACCTTTTCGTTGTCACTGATGGCTGAGTTGATAGCATCAGTGAGAGAATTTACTTATGAATCGATTTTATCCGGGCTATCTAATTGTTCGGGAGAGATCGCGAGTGGAGAGTTCGGAGCCTCTAAGGCTGAAACTAACGTATTTTTAAAACCTTTCCAGTTGGTAAAGGTCTTAGGAGATGAGACGTTATCGTTCGGCGGTCCTAGCACGAGGGAGACGAGGCGATGGTCGGAGCCTAGGTCATCGAGCGGTTCGATAGACCTTAGATCAAGATTGATTCGCTTGATAATTGCAAAGTCGAGGATGTCAGGAGAGTAGGACGGGTTGTTGGGATAGTGAGTGGGAGTGATGGGGGATATGACGTCTAGGTCAAGGGAGTTAGTGATGTCGAGGAGAGCGATACCGCTGGTGTTAGTCGATAGGCACGTCCAGTCAGTATGTTTGGAGTTAAAGTCTCCGAACATAATGACTGAATGGCCGAGGGCGAGAATGGCCTCAAAGTCGCTGCGGATTGGTCTGGTACCACTAGGTATGTAGATTGAAGCTATGATGATGGTCGGATGACCAGTCATAGCCAATCTACACACAGTGGCTTCCATGTTGAGGAGAAGAGGAGTAGGGAGAGGACAGCAGTGGAAGCCTCTTTTGTAATATATAGCGGTGCCGCCGAAACCATCGGAGTTGGGCCTATCGTTACGAATAAACGCGTACTTAGGTATAGCGAATCCCCTGGAGTGGTTTGGAGTAAGCCATGTCTCCTGGAGAAGGAATAAGTCAGGTTCTTTGTTCTGAAGGAACAGTTTAATTTCGGGAAGGTTGGTGTTAAGGCTACGAGCGTTAAAAGTTACTAGGGATAAGCCCTTGGGTTTAATACGACTGGACGCGGGATTCGCGGGTCTAGACATTATAATTTATTATTTACGAATTTATACAAATATAAAAGAATTTACAACGAACTTAGGAGCGAGTGATGCTCGGCTAAAGCAAATAAACGCTCTTGAGGAGAGCGGGCGGCTCGCAGTTTGCGTGCGAGCACGGAAATTTCGTTAATATCGACGTTTTGAATAACGTCGAACACGGTCTTCATGTCCTCAGCCAACGACGACTGAGGTGCGGATGACGGAGAAGGACGCGGCCCTACGGAAGCTACGGGAGCTGGGATGGGTCGGGAAGGTGCAGGCGGAACGTCCGGACGCTGCCTCCAAGACAGAGCCGGAGTAGGCGTCGGCTGAGCGGGCTTTGCTTCCGGGGGACCCCGGTTGCGCAGCGGCGGGAATTTAGCGTGAGTGAGCGGCGGCGCCGGTTTAAGCGCGACCCTCTTGGCGGTGCAACGCGGAGCACGCGGGCAGCCCCTGTAGTTAGCTGTGTGACCAGACTGGCCGCACAGCACACAGGCAGGGGGGGAAGTGGATTCGGGAGTGCGAGTGCGAGTTCGTAAAATGTGGATCCAGGCACTTAACGCACCTGGGGGGAGCTGAGCAGTTAGCCGCTGCGTGGCCGTAGAGCTGGCAGCGGTGGCACTGCCCAGGGTGACCGCGGGGAAATAAATTTACAATGGCTCTTATATTTATACAAAAAACCCGTTCACCGTGATAACGTGGGAGCTAGGCGTCGTCCTCCTCAACTATGTTCGAGGAAAGTGAGCTACCAATTACCCGACGCTACCGTGAGAAGATGTACTTTAGTGACATTGACGCTTAAGAAATGAATCGGGACGAAAAACTTATCTGAACTATTTTTTTTGATTCAAAAATGATTACACGTTTGTTTTCTATTATGCCCTTTTTAAGATACAAATTAAACATAAGCAAGCTTCTAGCATTTTGTGACCTTTCCAGCGTTTAAAGGAAGTCAGTAAAGGCATCTCAATAATGGAGATAACTCGGCAGCATAGTGCTTTAATACAACTGCGGGGATTCAATCTGGTCCACTGGCTTTATTTACATTTAGGTCTAGTAAGATTTTTAGTACTACTTTCTGGTATTTTTCAACAGCACCCACTTTGGGGCCAAACAAAAGCAATTCCGGTGGGGTTTTTCTTTGCTGTCCAGGTGTGAACTTTGCTTCTATTCGCTTTCTTACATAATTATATGCTTTCTTCTTTTCTGAGTTAGTACATACTACACATGGTTAGCTTGGCTAAGCTAACCATGGCCAAGCTAACCATGTGTAGGTAGGGATTATTTAGAAAAAGTAATAAAGTATTCCATGCCTCTAAATATCACGTTCGAGACAGCAACGCCAGAACACGATGGATCCATAGAAGAAAAGCAGACCTGTCGGCAAGAGTAAGACGCGCAAAGGTGACGCATCATGCCCCTTTTTGTTGGTTTGTATCTTCAAATGCGTCTTGTGGCTTTTGTGCTGCTCCTAGGTGGCGAATATTGAAATACAGTTTTTATCAGACAGAAGTTGGAATTCGCTAAAAATGGAGATCGGGACACCGAATATTTGTCTTGATCGGTTTTTAGTATAATTCGTAAGCGAACTGGGGTAGGCCATCAGTTACTGAAAACCTATATTTATCTCTCCAAGCGCGGTCAATGTCCTTGTATGGGTACAGCTACACACCGTGGTAGCTATTGAATTACCCACAGAACACAAACTGCGCATATGTGTAGTGTTCCTGAACTTGCAGAACAGTCGAATTTGGACTCTAGGAGATAGTGTGTGTTATGCAGTTAGGTATGTCAGGTCAGAGTTGTCATAACATGGTGGTGGACGTCCTTGAGATAGGTACACTCCTCGTACACTCGACGTAATGAAACTCACCGCAGCTGCAATCCATCACGTCACGTTGACGCACTACGAGCTGCTAAAGTACACAAAATTCAGAATTCTAATTAAATTATGCATTCAGCATGAACATAACTCATTTAGAGGCTATCAGTTTCTCTATTGTTTGAAATTTTTCGCCAGAAAAGGAAAAGATCTATATTTTGCGGATCGCATTGTGAATTTAGCCTTGATAGATGATACTCTTAAGATTTCAAAAACGGGTCTTTAAATAGTTAAAAGTGCAAGGCTTTGAGAACATGCACTTTTGTTTTCATCTGAGTGACCAGTAAGTTTGTACATTTTAGTCATTCAGTAAAGTTGGATCATTCCTAAAAGCAAGCAATTTATAATCAATATGAAAAAAAAACTGTGGCGTTATACTTCACAAGTCAAATATAAGTCGCTTTCACTCGCACAAAAGTCAGAAACCTACATTACTCAGTCGCACAACTATACAAGACCGGTTTATGTTGGAGTTGAGGTAGCCGAGGTGGCCGCCGGCCACGAAACATTCCACATTCATTCTCACGACTTCTCTCGTATCAATAGCCCAAGACCCGCTCTGCGTCCGACACCGTTCGAACGTGTTCGCGGTCGCACCAGCTGCTGAGTCACGATTGTCGTCTCACGACGACAACTCGTAGCAATACTCAAACGCTGAGATTCGTATAATATCGCTTCGTCCCTGACGATTTGAGATAAGCCTCTTTGTGACTTACGCTGCGGCCGGTTTCGACCGGTCGTAACATAGTCTGTCTCGCAGCAACAACACAGTTGAGCTTACTTACGTCGGTTAAATTCGACGTTCGGTCGCAAGGCTCGGGCTGATTTTCTGGCTACGTACTTGACGCTGGGTACTTGTTACGTTAGTTAGAGACTCGCTCTCCGGCCGGCTTCGGCCAGTCGTAACGTAGTCGATTCCGCACTCCGTGCACCCCTCTAATAGATACCCCAACACGGTGGGAGCAGCAGCAACAGAGTTGAGCTTACTTACGTCGGTTAAATTCGACGATAGTTCGCAAGGCTCTGGCTGATTTCTGGCTACGTACTTGATGCTGGGCGCTTGTTGCGTTAGTTAGAGATTCGCTCTGCGGCCGGCTTCGGCCAGTCGTAACGTAGTCGATTCCGCACTCCGTGCACCCTTCGAATAGATACCCCAACTCGGTGGGAGCAGCAGCAACAGAGTTGAGCTTACTTACGTCGGTTAAATTCGACGATAGTTTGCAAGGCTCTGGCTGATTTCTGGCTACGTACTTGATGCTGGGCGCTTGTTGCGTTAGTTAGAGACTCGCTCTACGGCCGGCTTTGGCCGGACGTCACGAACTCAATCCCGCACTTTCAGTGCAACCCAACCTCGTAGGTCTACGGCCGGTTTTTGTTGTTAATTTATTTGACAACACACTCCGTAGCAGACTCGCGTTGAGCAGGTGGATACTTAACACTGTAGTTTTATATATTTCTGACTCCAAGTAATTAAATGTTAGGTGTTAACTGTACCGGCCGAATGCACGTACTGGCGCTACAACTAAATGCACATCGCCTCAGCCACATAATACTTATTCTACTGCGTAAGCATACTTGTGTAGTTACATCATTCCTCACCTAAAAAATAAATTTTTACATACAATTTTTAAAAGTTAAAATAAAACATTTAATTCATCCTCAACCTAAGTAAGGAGACAAAATATAGCTAAGTGCAAAACATAACATCCTCCAGTCTACAATAACAACTCGACTGTGCTGCGTAAGGCATTCGTCATTCGACGAAGTCTGACCTGATTGCAATTTCTACGTATTTCTTGCAAAACAAACATAATGATTACTACTAACATTTAATTTATATATTACTATTATATAAATATTATATTACCTATTTATATTTAGAAACACTTTAAACACAATACTTCTTTAGGTATACATTTCTAGAAATGTATAAGTAACTTTGTTTGCATGAGTACACGATTAAACAATCTTTAAGTATAAAAAAATAGTACAGTTTAACATAATTCGTCGTAAAAACAAAATAAAACAATAATATGTATATTTCAATAAAAAAAAATGATTAAACTTTTACCTTAACATACAGTAGTAACCTGATATTCAAAGGTGCCCCTACTTTACCTATATTTAGATATCTCTCTCTCTATATCTATAACTCTATAATCTCACTAAAACAGATTAAATCGTGCCTGCTGGTAAAAAAATTTAACCTCAAACTATTATTTGAACATACAAGCTCGACATCAATTAATCAGTGTCGTTCATCAAGGCACCAGGACTTTGACAGAGCGTTCCGGCCATGATACGTAACTCCAGTCAGTTTGTTCAATGTTCTGTGGCAAGCTTCGCTAGACGTTACTACATCTTTCAAAGTTAGATATTTCCAATCCATTACTCTACAATTAATCACTTCGGATTAAATAAAATTTAAGTTTTACATTAATCACAGCACTCCTATAATTCCCTATAACAACAATTAAAGGAAATGATGTGCACTGAAATATTTGAGTCTCAATTTTCTAAGTATAAGTAATAAAAAATTATGACACGGTAATTGGATTTATTACTTTTCACATGTTAAAGCGCTGTAAGACAACAATAGAAGTCATAATAGATATTTAATCGTTATGACGTCTCAATCCCTTTACTGTCCTCAAATATCCTCAAAATGTTAAAAGGCTGAAATATTTGTTTATTTATATTTACCACCCTTATATGTTGGTTTTATTATTTTGCTGCACCTAATCAATAGTTATGAATGCATACTCAATTATGCAAAGTTACAAATAAAATAAATATAAAACATTTGTATCTTGTCAATTAAGGTTCTTAAATAATAGACTATAAGCATTCCATTCAATTAATTGTTGTGATTACAAACAAGTTTAGTGTAAAAATACATTAATGTATGCTTAACAATAAATAAAAAATAAAATAAAAAAGAGATAATTAAAAAACATCAAATAAGTAAACAACATACCTAATTAATTTAAATTACAAATTACAATAAAAGTTAAAGCAAAGTATTTGAAAAAGTATTATTGAGTTTCAAACTTTTAAAGTTATTATAAAATCTCAAATTTTTTGTTTAGTTCTAAGGTAAATAAAGGTGAATACTTTGATTTGGGGATGTTTGAATAAATGTTTAAAACAAAATATTTTGCCTTTTTATCAAAAATATCTAAATCTGCACGTAAAATAGAAATAAATATTACTGTATAAATGACATATTTTTGTAATTGGTGGGTTAAAAGATATACAGGGTGTAAAAAAATTACTGTCAATCCTGAACCAGGTGAAAGAGTTGTTACAACTGAAGAAATTTAGACTGTATTGAATCGATTCTTTTTGAATGGATGTTATAAAAGGGAGACCATGCGCTGGTACCGTGTTCTAGTATGAATTCGATCACTAGCAGTTAAATAATATTGCATGATTAGCAGTCATAGGAAGTTCTTAGTTCTCCTTAGGGCAAATCCCAGCACTCTGATGGCTCGTTTGATTACATCAACGCAATGCTGATGAATACATAAATATAACTTATTTCCAGTTCCTTTATTAAACAAATATTTTTTTAAACAAGCAATTATTATTATTATATTATTATTATTATTTTAAAGCAAATCAGGCCTTAATAAAGGTATTGTAAATAAATTGACTAAATAATATTTACGTTTCTCATTTCATATCCAATTATATTGTCCCAAAATACAATTTTATTTCTATAAATAATAAGTTGCTATTTCGGTCGTACGTGAAAAGGAAAATAAAACTCACTTGGTGCCTTTGAAAATAAGCACATGGCTTTTAAAATAAAACATAAGCCGGGAGATGGCAAGAGTAAAAATGCGATAACTGCGGAGCGGCCGGCATGTGGCACGCGCTCAGTCTCTTAATACGCGCCAAAGTAATGAATGAAAAATTGGCGGGATAGTATTTTGGCCGTTAGAAACGAACACATCGATAAACAAAGCTACTATTGACAGGGACAAATGGTATTGTTTCAAGGACATTTCAATCAACATTAGTATATTTGTTGCGTCATCGGTCAGTCCACCGTTTGCATAATTAGGCGTCGCCTACAGATTGAAGTTTTTAAGTGAAAAGAAGTGTTTGTTGAGATATTTCTGCACAGAAGGATGGAAAGGTAAGTACCTAACTGTTTTTAAAGATAACTTCAGATATTTATGCAGATTTTGTGTTAATATTTTCAAAATTCACTTACCACCTATGTTTTTTACGCACTACGCTCGCACGTATTTTGTATTTCGGGCTATTGTTTTCCGTTTAATTTGCATACAATCCAATAGGTTTTCTAAGAAATAATTAGTTTAATTAACTCTTTTTAAGATTTGAGCAATAAATTCTGCTGATCGAGCCCCTGTTTTATAATATAATGCGTAAAAATAACGAGTGACCTAAACGTGCCATCTGCCGGCCGCGTTTTTTTTTTCTTTGTTCCCCTCCGCGGGAAGGGCAGGAGGATAAAAATGCTCTGACGCATACTCTGGCGCGATTCCAAAGTTATGTGGGACTCGTCCCGACGCCTACCAGAACCATACCCACTAAAAACCCCCTGTCGGCTCGTGCATTTTTGCCACTCAGCCTTCATCTGAGCGACGGCCAATTGGAGAAAGAGGCCGCGCTAGCGGGGCCCTTAAGGGGTCACCCGCTGGGATTTACATAGCACTGAAGGTGCTCAAAAATGAAAAGTAATAAAACATTAAAAATTGAAAATTAAAGTTGCATAAATTCGGATTTACGTTAGAATTAGAAGTTACGTTAGAATTAGAATTTGCGGCCTGAAGGGCCTCGAGATCTAAAGTTAATTGCGTACGTTCGCTTGTGTGCGCGTTTCTCGGTCTAGCGACTTTGTATGCCGAATCTAAGACAGGAGCAGTATATGAGACTGAATTTCGAACAAGTGGATTGGGATGGGATTCGGTGCGTTTGAAGAACGATTCTGAGAGTGTTTTTAGATGCTGTTGTACTGTAGGTAGTTCAAGATCTCTGTGCAGGTCCGCGTTCCGCACGTACCAAGGTGCGTTTGTGGCCCTGCGTCAGAAGAGGTTTTGAACTACCTGCAGTTTGTGCAGGACGGAGGGTTTGGCGTGGGCAAAGACTGGCGAGGCATATGACATGACTGGTCTAACGCAGACCTTATAAAGCGTACGTTTGTTTCTGAAGGACATTTTACTTTTTCTACCTAACATACTGTAAAGCCGGCCTAGGTAAAAACGTGCGAGTTTCGTTACTCTATCGACGTGAGGATTGAAAGAAAGCGTCTGGTCTAAGATGACGCCTAAATATTTGCTACTGCGCTTCCAGGGGATGGGAGTGCCTTGCATTCTCACTTGACTCGAGATTGTCGGCGATACGACTGCGTCTGTAGTCGAAGTAAACCGCAGAGCTCTTCTCTCGGTTCACATCGACGCGCCATTTTTAAACCAAGCACCGAGGGCGTTTACAGCCTTTTGGAGTCTGGTGACGAGGCCCGGAGCTCTGCGGCCTTTGGTGTAAAGGGCAGTGTCGTCGGCAAAGAGAGCGAGTTCGACGTCTTTCGGCGGAATGGGAATATCGTTAGTGTACACGGTATACAAAAGAGGGGTGAGGACTGAGCCTTGAGAGACTCCAGCCTTTATGGGACGAGGCGCGGAGAGCGTGCCTTCATGTTTGAAGCGAAACGTGCGGTCTTTGAGAAACGACGCGATTATCCTAATTAGGCGAGCCGGTAAGCCTATTTTGTAGAGTTTATAAACGAGACCGCTGTGCCAGACTTTGTCGAAAGCCTTGGCTACGTCAAAGAAAACTGCGATCGTTTTCTTTCGTTTCGGATAGAAGCCGTCGAGTATATACTCGACGATTCGATGGACTTGCTGAGGGCAGGAGTGCTTAGCGCGAAAGCCGAACTGGTGGGGAAATATGAGAGGATCGCCATCCGTTGGAAACAGATGATTCCGCATTCGAGAGAGTATGACTCTCTCGAGAAGTTTAGACATTGCCTTGAGGAGGCTGATGGGTCTGTGATTAGCCGGGATATGAAGAGGTTTACCCGGCTTGGGTATGCTTCCACGCTACGTTTCCAAGCTTTTGGAAAGTAGCTAAGGTCGAAGCAGGCATTGAAAATGATAGCTAACAAGGTAAGCACCTGTTGAGGCAGGTGCTTAAGTGCGTGGTTGGAAATACCATCCGCACCCGGAGCCTTTCTGGACTTTTGACTTTTGATAAGAAGCGAGATTTCATCATTAGAGACTGTGACGGGGTCGGCGGTGATGGGGAGAGAGTCTCTACGGCGAACTTCGTCCTCCACCGCTTTGATGTGAGTGGGATTCGCGGGTTGCGTGCTGGGCGAGCATTGAGACGCAACGCTGTCAGCGAAGCATTCGGCTTTCTCTTCGTCTTCGAAGGCGATAGAGCCATCGGGACGAGTGAGAGGAGGGACGTGAGAGGCGGCGTCTACGCGTAAGGCTCGGGCCATACTATAATACGCTTGGTGGGACGGGGAGATATTCGCCATGAGATCGTTTATCTGGGCGTCTCGGAGTTCCGCGAGGCGAGATCTAACTTTGCGTTGTAGCTGATTCGCAGCTGTTCTATAGGCGGGCGTGGGATATTTCTTGGCTCTCCGGAGAGCGGCGTTCTTAGCTTTAATAAGATTGCTAATGGCTAAGGGAAGCGTGGGTTTGCCTTTCTTAGCAACCTTTTCGTTTACACTGATGGCTGAGTTGATAGCATCAGTGAGAGAATTTACTAACGAATCTATTTTATCCAGGCTATCTAATTGATCGGGCGGGATCGCGAGCGGAGAGTTTGGGGCCTTTAAGGCAGAAACTATCGTATTTTTAAAACCTTTCCAGTTGGTAAAGGTCTTAGGAGAAGTGACGTTAACGTTAGGCGGTCCTAGCACGAGGGAGACGGGGCGGTGGTCAGAACCTAGGTCATCGAGCGGTTCGATAGACTTGAGGTCGCGGTTGATATGCTTGACGATTGGAAAGTCGAGGATGTCAGATGAGTGGTTCGGGTTGTCGGGATAGTGAGTGGGAGTGATGGGGGAGACGACGTCTAAGTCGAGTAAGTTGGTGATGTCAAGGAGAGCGATACCGCTTTGGTTGGTTGATAGGCACGTCCAGTCAGTATGTTTGGAGTTAAAGTTTCCGAACATAATGACTGAACGGCCGAGGGCGAGAATGGTCTCGAAGTCGCTGCGGATAGGTTTGGTGCCACAGGGCACTTGAAGCTATGATGATGGTCGGATGACCAGTCATAGCCAGTCTACATACAGTGGCTTTCATGTTGAGGAGAAGAGGGGTAGGGAGAGGACAGCAATGGAATCCTCTTTTGTAGTAGATAGCAGTGCCGCCGAAACCGTCGCAGTTAGGCCTATCGTTACGTGTAAACGCGTACTTAGGAATAGCGAATCCCCTGGAGCGATTAGGAGTGAGCTATGTCTCCTGGAGAAGTAAAAGATCTGGGTCGTTGTTCTGAAGGAACAGTTAGAGCTCGGGAAGGTTGTTGCTAAGGCTACGAACGTTTAGAGATACTAGGGATAAGCCCTTGGGTTTGATACGACAGGACGCGGGATCCGCGGGTCTAGACATTATAATTTACTTATTTCATGTCCTCAGCCAACGATGACTGAGGTGCAGATGGCGGAGCGGGACGCGGCCCTACGAAAGCTACGGGAGCTGGGATGGGTCGGGAAGGTGCAGGCGGGACGGCCGGACGCTGCCTCCAAGACAGAGCCGGAGTAGGCGTCGGCTGAACGGGCTTTGCTTGCGGGGGACCCCGGTTGCGCAGCGGCGGGAAGTTAGCGGGAGTGAGCGGCGGCACCGGTTTAGGCGCGACCCTCTTGGCGGTGGAGCACGGAGCGCGCGGGCAACCCCTGTAGTTAGCTGTATGGCCGGACTGGCCGCACAGCACACAGGCAGGGGGGGAAGTGGATTCGGGAGTGCGAGTGCACTCCTTAGTGATGTGAGGATCTAGGCACTTTACGCACCTGGGGGGAGCTGAACAGTTAGCCGCTGCGTGGCCATATAGCTGGCAGCGGTGGCACTGCCCAGGGTGACCGCGGGGGTTGGGACGCTCGACTGAGATGTTCGAGAGTCCGCAAATTGTGCGAGCCTCTCTGAAAATCTCCTTCGAGTTTGGAGTGTTCGTAAGGATTACTAGAGCTAAGGGAAAACGCCTACTGTGGTTGGAGTGCATCTTGTGCACTGCTATGGCCGGGAAACCCTGAGACTTAAGGTCCTCGAGAATGTCTTCGTTACTGAGTTCGAACGGGACGCCCCGTAGTATTGCGCGGATCTTACGCTCCTCCGGGAGGGCGTAGGTGTGATACGCGATTTGATTGATCGACAGAAGTCTAGTGAAAGACCGGAAGTCGTCGACGGTCGCTACCTGAATTTTGATTGTGTCGCCAGCGTTGGCGGCTTTTAAGTAATTAATTTTGTGCACTTTGCACAAGTTAGAGACCGCGGTCCAGCGCGCTTTTTCACGGAGGAATACGGGCGGAGGGAGCTGAGGCTTCGGCGGGACGGGAGCGCAGCGCGTCGCTGGCTTCGATGTGACCGACGGAGACGCGGTTACTACGAGCGATTTTAACGGCGCGGGGGCTGGTGTTGAAGACACCGGGGAGGGCTCGGGTATTGATGATACCGAAGCTTTCTTCGAGCGCTTCTTGGAGCGCTTGGTGACAAGTTGAAACGCGGGCTCAGGAGAGCCGGTTAAGGTGACGGCATCTGACGACGTATCAGACGCGGGTTCGGAGTTGCTCCCGGGAGCGGTACGCTTACGACGCGACGCGTGAGAGGATGCGACCGATTCGCAGTCCATCTCGGACGAGGCGGGAGACGCGGGAGAGCTGTAGACCTGAAGGGTCTGGACGTCGGAGGCCTGAGGGGCCGGGGTTGAGGCCTGAGGGGCTGGGGACGCGGTAACTGCCTGTAAGGCCTGCGTTAATGAGTCGTTGGAAATGGTGACGCCGGACGCAACGAGCGCCTGGGCGAACGACCTAGCAAAGTTTACCAAGCTTTGCTGGTCTATTGGAGGGCTTGGTCCTATAATATAAAATATATAAATATATAAGAATGCCTAGGTTCCCTAGCAAACCTAGCACCTAAACCTGTGGTAGGGGGGCTGGGGACGACGCGAAATGGTGCCCCTAGTTCGGACATCACTGTACCGTCACCCTGGGAAAGGCCCAAGTGCAATGGGATCGGGTCAGCCGGTTTCTCCTTGGCCTGAAGGGCCTTGGAAGCGCACCGGGGCAACGCTATCAGGCTTAGTTGTCACCGTTAAGTATCCACCTGATCAAACGCGAGTCTACTACGGAGTGTGTCGTCAATAAATTGACAACAAAAACCGGCCGTAGACCTGACGAAGTTGGGTTGCACTGAAAGTGCGGGATTGACTACGTTACGACTGGCCGGAGCCGGCCGCAGAGCGAGTCTCTGACTACGTACAGGCGCCAAGCGTCAAGTACGCAGCCAGAAGGACAGCCCGAGTCTTGCGAACCACTATCGAATTTAATCGACCGCGGTAAGCTCAACCCTGTTGTTGCTGCACTCACCGAGGTGAGGTTTTTAATGCGAGGGGTGCACAGAGTGCGGGATTGACTACGTTACGACCGGCCGGGGCCGGCCGCAGAGCGAGTCTCTGACTGCGTAGCAGGCGCCAAGCGTCAAGTACGCAGCCAGAAAAACAGCCCGAGCCTCGCGAACCACTATCGAATTTAATCGACCGCGGTAAGCTCAGCTCTGTTGTTGCTGTGCAAGAGACCGACTTACTTGCAGCCGATCGAAACCGGCCGCAGCGTAAGCCCTGAAGAGGCTAACAGCGTATGAGTATTGCGAACGAGTTGTCGTCGTGAGACGACAATCGTGACTCGGCAGCCGGGAGCGACCGCGAACGCGTCCGAGCGGGGCCGGACGCAGAACGGGTCTGGCCGGCCGCGCGGCAGTTCGTGTTTATGAGCGAGACCACCATTTTGGTTCGAGTAAGAATAACATGGATTGGAGCTTTTATTTATTCTTATTGTTTATTGTTATGTTTATATAAGTTTGTATTTTAATATATTAATTATTATATTTTGTTACTCATTTAATGTAAATTACAAAATATACAATTTTAAAAATATTATTTATATCGCATTTTGTTTTTGTTCTGCGGTGGAAATTAGGGTGAAAACAGATAGTAAACTCCCAGACCAAGAACTGTTTGTGGAATTTTTAATGACATAAAAAAATATAGTGACTTTCGATACGATGAATGCATTCGATAAAAAAATCATAATATATTTGTGCGTGTTTTCGTAATTTTTTTTGGTGCATAATTTTTGAAACAATGTGCTTATATATTGATGTTAGTGTAAGGAGACCCCACACGCGAGGTGAATGACGAGCGCGAACAAGAGGTAAGTATATGCAGTCGAGGTGAAAGAGGTAGAGGACGTGAAATTGTAGAGACTTTCTCTTGTGCTTCCAATGTTGAGGTGGCAGTTTAGTGCACTGGACGCGGTCGAGCTAAAAGGCCTTTCGCTTTTATAACATTAGTAAGGATGAAATGGTACAAATAATTTTCTAAGTGTCATGTATCTGCGAAATATTCATCCCTATCCGTTCAGTGGTTGAAGCGTGATTGAGTAAAAAACATCAAAATTTTCTCATTTATAGAATTAATAGGATACAATTTTTTTTCAAGCACGTGTTTCAATTTATAAAATTGTATTTATAAAATTTACCTTTTTGTATTAAATTTGTTAACAGGAAATGCTCATCATACAGAACATGTTTTATGACACACTTGCACATTAAAATCTAACAAGCTGGTTTGACATTTGGGGGTAACAAAGAAACATAATTACTATATACACTTGGAAAACTTTATCCTACTTTTTGTGAAGTCGGGTAAAAAAATGTGTTATTTATTTAAATTTACTATTTACATATAAATAGATTTTACTTCTAAATAAATACACAAAAAAGGAAACTATAAGCATTCCCTTCCTTTTTAAAAAATAATAAAAAGTCGTATCCATACATCTTAGCGCTGCTGGGTACGTTTTAGTGACAAAATTGTTAAAATTTGTATAGTTTCAAACTTGATTTCTCAAATAGTTTTGTATAGAAGCTCATCATTTTATTTAGTTAAGACTTCGGAATTCTATATTTATTGCAGAATTTAACGTAATATTTGTAAAAATTGCACTGAAATGACCTCAGAAAAGATAAATCATCGGTCCCTCTAATTACACTGTTATTTAGGTGTTGTGATATTTTGTTTATTATTTCAAAACTAAATAAACCTTGTAACTGAAACTTCGTAAGTATAATGTATACAAACTAGTCTTTTGAATAAATCAAATAACTATTGTTTCGTGAGTCATTTGGCGTCAGACGGCTAATTGAAACACGACCCCTTTTTATGGGTAGGTAGGTAGTATGGTTTTAAAAGCCTGTCTTGTAAAAAAAAATTTATGAAAACAACTAATATTATGATTAAATTTTGTGTAGATATAATAATTATTGTAAATAAAATACTTTTTTTCGTTCTGCTTATGTTTATTTTTTATTTCCTGGATTAAACGTGCAAAAATCTGGGATATTTTCAATTATTTCATTTTTATCTCTACCTATCAAAACAATTATACATCAAAATAAAACAAAAAAAACATACACTCAATAGTCTGTTTTACAAGGAATTCAGCGGTGTAACTCACATTTATAGGTGTTATACAATTTATTTGAAAATTGTATGTTTTTATAACACAGCTCTGAATTCCTACGAACACCCGCGCGGCCCCTTGCCAGTCACGCCAAAATTTGCAAAATAGCCGTGCCAGTCGAGCGGTTATACACTTTCAAAAGCTATAACAAAAAATTATAATAACAGTGGTTCATAAAAACTTTAACGACTATAATGATTGTGAAATTTACAATTTTATACTTTAATAATGTATTCATAAAATATTATTTAGTAGTAAAAAGCTAAATTAAATACACAATAGATCAAAATTTGGTGGTAAACAAATTGAAAACGTCACGCAATTCTGACGACTGGTTGAAGTGTCAAAAAAGGTACAGGAATATTTAATGCTGTCACTGACATGCATTTACTTAAAAAGTTTACCAAATTGAAAAAAAAACTTTGTAAACAAACCATTGTCGGATATAAATTCGTCAATTTCGTCAAGAATCTCACTTCCAAGACACTAAAATTGCACACCAGTAACTCAGAAAGCACTGCCACCATTTTATTAAACAACTTTTAAGTAGTACTTTGAGCTAAAACTTGCAAAACTAAAAAAAAATACAATAATATAGAAAAAATTGAGGTTATTACTTTTTTTTTATACAAACATAGGGATAAACATCGACATAAAATGAAAATGAATGAATGACAGGTATCGATTCCCGATTCGTATCGACATTTTGATGTATCGATACAACAATATCCGATAAGGCTAAATCGCTCAGATAAATATTTTTTTGTAATAATGAATGTTTTACTTTCAGTATAAAGTAGTAAAATTAAAGTTTTCAAAGACTTTTTGCCGTTGGAACATTATTTTGGTTGTTACTGATTCTTTTATTGATGAGTTTTGAACATAATTCGTCCTGCTTATAGTTCCGTGAATAAATGTACTACTAGAATGTGTAGTTTTTTGGTACAATAAGTCCTATTCGGGAGAAAAAATATCCTTTTTTAAATTAAATATGTTCACTTTTATTTCTTTATACAAATTCATATGATTACATTGTATATTAATACTAATTTCAAATGTAATTTTTTTATGTTGCAACTTTAAACTGGGTTTATGATGGCAAACCCATATCTGTAGCGCGTACGCATACCCCTCATTCGCAGGGGGGTTCAGCTTTATTGCCTTGCCTGATTGCAAACTACCTAAAAGAGCAAACTTTTAGAGCCATCGGCATAAGCTAATTATGCAGATGACTAAAGTCGATTGTAACTTAAAGGGCAAAGATGTTATCAGAATAGGAAGTATTTATTCTAGTAGACGCAATAATGATAGTGCTATAATTGAAAGGCCAGGGCCAAGGCAAAGAGAGATTACAATGGTCACTGGCCTGAAGACGTTCCGACTACAAAAAATTCAAATAGGGACATTAAATACCTTAGTTGAATTCTGTGTGGCAAAAAAAAAAAGCGCAAGGAAACGAGGATTAGGAATAAGATTTGCAAAAATCCTCTTGTTTTGAGGAATGCCATACTAAGTATGCAGTCAATGTGACTGATTCTGAGTACTACAAAAACTGATTAAAGAGGTTACTACTAAGAGTTATCTTGTATAATATGAATAAAAAACATAAATTGATTTTAGAAGTGCATTTAATTTGTTTTTTGTTTTGTTTGTGTAATCGGGAAAGAAAACATTACATTTAGTTTATTTTGGTTTAGTCTGGTTCTAGTATTTTAAAAATATAAAGAAGACTGATTGATTTTAATTATATGACATTAATAAGAAGAAATTATATTTTTGATAAGAAAAGAATTTTGTTGATTTGTTGATGTTGATTATCGCCAAAGCGATTAGATTGCCAAAGCGATTAGATTTAATAATTCAATAATCAGTAGGGTGACATCACTAAAATGCCAAGGCGTGATTGATGTTTCATTGTTTACAAAGTTTTTGTTTGAATCTGTTAAAGATAATACAAACATTACTTGTACCGGTACGTAACAAACCTTCATGCCGATATATCTATCATAGAAACGGTACAGAATGCATTGGAATAAGCACCGGGTTTCTTTGAGGTTTTAGTTCTCAGTTGAAGAGTTTGATTATTATCAGAGATTAGTAAATAACTATAGACTGACCATCTCCATACAAAAATTCGTGACTCGGAAAAAGCTCAAAATCCAAGCTATTACTAGATGTCGCTGTCAAATAGCTTGGACCAACCTTGTCGTCTTTCATTTTTATATGAATTATTGACAAGAAACGTAATGCAAATGCTAGATGGCGTTGTCAAATAACCTGAAACCTTAGCAAGTAGGATTTATTCCTTTCCTGAAATTGGAAAATGTTATCGTTTTATATCATTGATTTTGATAATTTTACTCAATAAGAATAGGTAGATAGTAATTTATTCTTACTTTATAGATGATAAAATAACAACTACAAAAGACCATAAACATACTGGTATAAGTTTATTTTGTTCAGAGACGCCTGGGCACTACCATCCTCTTTATTTTAATTGCCATAATAACCTATTTTTAAAAGCTTTTATTATCACAGTTGTGATAAACGCACATGTTATACGATATATGTAACAGCCAAAACGTAAACTTAATCAAGGTCCATACAATTTGCACGAGTCACAGTAGGCGAGCAGAAATATTGTAAATTCAAAGAAATGCAGGGAAAAGTTCCAAAATAAACACACACCCATAGCAACAACAATAGACGACAAAGGATTCAAATTGTCAAACAAATAAAATGTTGTGATAAAAAGAACAAAAAAAGTTGATGGATAAAGAACATTTTTTAAATAATATTCCAGCAAGAAAAAATTTTTTTCACTACTGCAAAAAAGTTATGAGTTATATGCATTATAAATAAAAATTTTGCACTTATTAAGACATAATTTTTATCGATATCAAGAAATAAAGTAAAATATTATATACCTGTTAATTAAAAGCACTGAAATTCGTTTTATTATGTTAAGGCAGATAAGAACAAACTGTGGAGATGAATGCTTTATTTTTGTGGGAAAATTATATACTGGCAATACAGTAACCCAGTAACACTACAAATAATATCCGGGGTGGTGTAAAGTTTTCTGTAACTGAATTATAAGAGCGGCAACATACCATCAAATAATATAATGCACTAGCTGGCAACGTCTGTTGTCGCCTGATACCTACGGATAGTACTTGCAATGAAATATCAAATAATTTTGTTAACAGCGCCATCTTAAGTTTTTTTACGTATTATTATTACTAAATTTAAATGACTTGTAAATCTAATACGACTAACGCCATCTCTCTATCTTAAAAACAGCTTTTGTTCAAGTCACAAAATTTTGTTAGACATGGTTAGTCTATAGTTATTTACTAGTCTCTGTTATTATAAATATTATAAGTGATAAATTTTGAGATTACTGAACCTATTTTAAAAATCCTTTCATCAAGTCGACGGGTGTTGTGAGGATAGTTATAAAAACCCGGGGAGTATGTAACAAGCCCCATCTTTTCTATGATCATTATCAAAGTGTAACGTCGCCGACTCGGAACTGTCCTACCGTTTCGTACAGTGTGATTATAAAATTCAAATCAGTGCCTATTTTATTAGTTTTTTCACCTATGAAATTGCCGTTTTGCACGAAATAAATGAAGCGTAATTTTTTTATATATTTTTTATTTTTATTAATCAAAATAATCACCCATGCAATCAATGCATCTTTGCCAACGCATTGGTAGCTTATTGATGCCTTTCTTGAAGAAATCAGCTGGACGGGAGGCAACAAATTCTTCAAAGGCATTTTGTACTGCCTCTCGGGTATTGGATTTTTTTCCCGCCAAGAAGTTATCCAAATTGGTGAGTACGGCGGATGACGGAGAACTTCCAACCCCAACTCTTGTAGTTGGAGACCGTCTGCTGTGCAGAATGAGGTCGCGCGTTTTCGTGCAGGAGCAGTGGAGCCGAACGATTGAGCAAAGCTGGTTGGAGACGTGCGAGCTTCTCCATCATTGTGTTCAGTTCTTCACAGTACACATCTGCAGTAATGCTTGTCCCGTTTGGCAAGAAGCTGTGATGAATTACACCCGCGTTAGACCACCAAACAGTGACCGTCACTTTTCTAGGGGTAAATTTCGTTTAGGGCATTGTTTGGGTGCTGAACCTGGGTCCAACCAACTTGCTGAGCGCTTACGATTGTCAAACAGGATCCATTTCTCGTCACAAGTAACAATGCGGTTCAGAATTCCTTCATTTGTATGCCTGCTGAGCAGTGCAAGGCACGTCTCCACGCGTACTTCACGCTGGCGGTCATTGAGTTCGTGGGGTACCCATTTGTCAAGCTTTTTTACCTTGCCAATTTGACGCAAATGGACCAATGTTGTTTTGATGCTAACGTCGAAAGCTGCTGCTAATTCAGCCGTGGATTGAGTTTCATCAGCTTCCACAATTGCCTTTAATTCGTCATTGTCGACCAAAGTTTTCGGACGACCACGGGGTTCATTTTTCAGGTCAAAATTTCCAGAACGGAAGCGGGTAAACCAATAGCGGGTGGTGCGTTCGTTTGTAGTGTTCGCTCCGTAAACGTCGTTGATGTTGCGTGCCGCTTGTGCCGCTTTGCTGCCACGACGGTACTGATACTCCATAATTACTCGAATTTTTAACTTATCCATGATGACGAAAAATGTTCGAATGCGTTGAAAACAAAACACTAACTATTAAACCAATGACGATTTTAGAAAAAGAATTCCATGTTTGTCAAATAAAATTAATTTGAAATTAGAATTATCAGTCAAAAAAAAAATATTTTCATTTGAAATTTCCAGTACGGCAAAACGGCAGTTTCATAGGTAAAGACCTATTATATTGCCAGTGATAACTAGAGCAATTAAAGGATTGGCTTCAATCAAGACGAACTATTATTTTCACAAATACCCACGAAGCCCACAAACTCGTTTTGATGTCTGTGAATAACAGTAAAACACCCCAGTACCGATATATATTTTATATATATATTTTACGTAGACTATGCGTAGCTCAAAGGTACAAAATAGGTTATTGACTTGTATTGACTTGTAATTAAGTACCGATGAGAGCTTGGCAAAATCATTAGTTTTCCCCGTAAACGCATTACCGGATGTATTGGCATGGAGCCGATATTTCATCGTTATGCCTGCCATTTTATCACCTGAATTATTTGGCTCCTGAATTTGTGGCTTCTTATCTGAGACCAGGGGGTTTTGTTGTGGGACAAAAGTATAATTTATACATAGTTGAGTTTATTATAATTTTTTTTTTTACATTCTCGCTCTAATCGCCACCCGGTACGGACGTGCAAGATGACTCCGATTGATCGGGCTCTTACCGTTTTTAAGTGGCGTCAGTTTTTTGACGTCACAGTATAGCGTGTTGGTTCCGTGACTTTCTGTGTTTTCTTACTCCCTCCGAGCGCTGTCGAAGTGATTATTTTTCTTTGCGGTTAAGTATCTTAGTCTGCAAAGTGCTGTGCTAAGTGCTGTGTTTTGCCTAGCGTGAGTAGTCTGGTTTCAGTACAAAGGATACTTAACGGTGACAACGAATTTGTACTGATCCAGTCCTTTTATTTTCCTTACCCTCCATTATGGATTCGTAGAATTTAGTAAACTTTGCGAAAGCCTTGCGGCGCCAACATATCTGACGATGTTCTAACGCAGGCCTTACAGGCAACAATCGCGTCCCCGGCCCTTCAGGCCCCAACCCCGGCCCCTCAGGTCTTTAGCTCTCCCGAGTCTCCCTTGCCCTCCGACATGGACTGTGTCTCGGACACGTCCTCGCGCACATCACATAGGAAGCGTACCGCTCCCGGGAGTGATTCAGACTCCGCCGCGGCCGAAGTTTCGTCAGTCACCGCCACATTAACCGGCTCTCCGGAGCCACCATTCCAATTAATCGCCAAACGCTCTAAGAAGCGTTCGAAAAAAGCAGCGGTGTCTTTAACACCCGAGCCCTCCCCGGTGTCATCAATATCCGCCCCCGCGCCGCTTATGTCACTCGAAGTGACCGCGTCTCCGTCGGTCCCGTCGAAGCCAGCGACGCGCTGCGCTCCCGTTCCACCTAAGCCTCAGCTCCCTCCGCCCGTCTTCCTCCGCAAAAAAGCGCGTTGGACCGCGGTTTTTAACTTGTGCAAAGAACACAAAATTAACTACTTAAAAGCCGCCAACGCAGGCGAATCGATTAAAATTCAGGTAGCGACCATCGACGACTTTCGGTCTTTTACTAGGCTTCTATCGATCAAACAAATCGCGTATCATACTTACGCCCGCCCGGAGGAGCGCAAGGTTCGCGCGGCATTACGGTGTGACGGTTGTCTATTTCGACCTCTTTTTGTCAGTAAATTTTATTTTTTTTGTCGTTCCCGACGTAATTTTAAACTAGGAATTACGTAGTGTCGGAGAACGGCAATGTTTTGATTTGACAAGTCAGTCACGAAATATTATCCATCAAAGCAACTTGAATCTATTTATTTATTATTGTTTCCGAGTTTATTATTCAAAATTACATAGTTAAGATATTTTATTATCTACAATCAAAGTTTTTTTTAAGAAACCTATAATTTATTTTTACGTTCACGAGTGTGCGTAGCCAAAATTTTTGGTAAGGATTCTCATTCATTAAAATTTTATTTTATTGTTATTTTTTCTTTTCAGATCAAATTTAATTGTATTAATATTTCTGTTCTATTTTGTGTGACTATTTTTTTATTTCAATTTTGTTTATATTTTTCTGTTTGTATTTACAGGCATTTTTGTATATTTTTAATTTTACCGAAAAAATAAACATAGAAGAGAGTTTTGGTGTTTTACTGGTACTACGTTACATACTGGCGCCCGAATATTCAAACGTAGTTTATGGAGAAGAGAGGAGGAACTATATCAACAGAAGAATTGCAACATTAAAAATAATTTTTTTATAATTATTATTGAGGTCAGGCATAAAACTTTATTTGTTACCATTTTCAATCATTAACATTCACTACAATATATTTATATATATATATCTACTATAATATATCTACTATAATATATCAAAATACTGCTAAATTATTCAGACATTTAAGTTTCTTTAGTTTCTTTCGTTATAATATCCTTGAAGAAATTTTCTGAAGACACAACATTCTATAACCCAGTAATTTCACTATTTAAATAACATTTTCTATTCATTTTCATCACTTGAAAATACGTATATTTTTAAGGCTCTATTCTGCATAACGACTATTAAAAAATTTGTTTCACTTTAACATTTTTTTTTTGATTTTGCAATGAATTTTTCACAATTAAATAAACCTGAAATAATTTATGAATTAAAAATCAGAAATATAAATTTTTCTTCGACGCAATCTGTAGACGAACTACGATCATTATTATTAAATATTAATGTAGATTCTGAAACAGAAATTTTACAAAATAGCCCTGAAGAATTTTCAGAAGATATTAATACCATTAAAAAAAATTTAAAACTTGTTGAAGCTTGTATAAACTCTTATCCTATTAGGAAACAAAAAATTTCACCTTATTTAACTCATATAAGAACAAGATTAGGCCTCATTGACATTACATCAGATTTATCTTCAGAGCAGTTAGATTTAATAAATTCATGTTGGAATGATTTAACTCAATTAGACTCATGTTTTAAAAATTTGGAAAAATCACCAACACATTCCACATATCATTCCGCAGAATCTATACAAAATATTAATCTACAACCCCTTTCTTTTTTCGAAGCATTAACTGATAAGGTCAGTAAAATTACAGAAAATCGAACTAACAATGATTTAAAAAGATTTATTTATAAAGGTGAAGGTTGTCCAAAGGATTTTATTCAAAAACTTGAAGAATTTTCACAAATAAAAAATATTTCTGAAAAATCTTTATTCTCACATATTTATGATATTTTATCTGGATCTGCTCTTGATTGGTTTAGAGCTAGAAAGTCGACTATTAATGACTGGTCATCTTTCCGATCGGCATTGTTGAATGATTTTGCAATTACCGATTACGATTATAAACTAAAAAAAGTAATCGATGCTCGTAAACAAAAACATAATGAGAGAATTATCATCTACTTTGCTACAATGGAATCTCTTTTTTCAAAGCTCTTGGAACCAATGTCCGAAAAAGAAAAAATTAATACTCTTGTTAGAAATCTTAAACCTGAATTCACATTACGTCTTTCACCTACTGATTTACATACTGTAAATTCCCTCTTGGAATCATGCAAATTTACAGAAAGCATTCTCCAAGTTTCTAATAATACATCTTACTACTCTTCATCATCATCACCAGATCATTATCATTCTTTTCCTATTCCTTCTACATCAAATTCTAATAACAAATCGTATAATAATACTCTACTTTCACATAATCAACCATATATTCCTGAATTTCCTTTTAAAGCTTGTACATATAATTCCATAGCAGCTGTAGCTAATCCATTACCTAATACTGTAGCTGCAATTAATAAAAATCAGAATTTTTATAAATTCACTTGCCCACGTTGTAGATCTAATACACATTTATTAAAAGACTGTACTAACACTAATATAGTGTGTTTTCGTTGTGGAAAAAAAGACTTTATTACTAGTAAATGTCCTAATTGTAATAAGTCGATTTCAAAAAACTAAATTACGAGGAGTGCATAAACAAAAATAATGGTATTAAATCATCAAATTTTGACAAAAAAGATTGGGATACATGGTTAAAAACTTTAACAATTTTTTTTAAATCTTATAACACTTGTGCTCTCCTCTTTAATAAAACATCAGATTTTGAACGTCCTTATTTACATATAAAAGTAAACGATTTAATTTTAAATGGTCTTTTAGATAGTGGTAGTGCTATCACTATATTGGGTAATAATTCTCATAAAATTTTATCACAACATGGTCTTTTTATGCAAAAAAACTGTTTAATAAAAGGTAATGTTGCAAACGGACAAACTATTTCTTCTATCGGCATTATTACTCTTCCTACTTTTTATAACAATAAATTTGCGTTAATTACAGCTCATGTGATCCCAGAAATCACTGAATCACTCATTTTGGGTATTGATTTTTGGAAAACTTTTAATCTTGCTCCGGATATTCTTAGTAATATCACATTACAACCTTCAAATTTAAACTCATCTTTTCTCATTAATACAGATTCTAACTTTCATTTACATGAATACCATTCTTTAACAGACACACAAAAAATTATTGCAGATGCAATTATGGAAAAGTTTAGGTTGATTTCAACTGAATGTAAACCTTTAGGTCGTACTCATTTAGTCGAACATTTCATCGACACTGGAGACCATCCACCTATTCGTCAACGCTGTTACAGACTTTCTCCTGAGAAACAAAAAGCTCTTTGTAAAGAAGTTGATGATATGTTACAATTAGATGTCATTGAAC
This sequence comes from Marasmarcha lunaedactyla, assembly GCA_923062675.1. Lineage (NCBI taxonomy): Eukaryota > Metazoa > Arthropoda > Insecta > Lepidoptera > Pterophoridae > Marasmarcha > Marasmarcha lunaedactyla. The sequence goes on from OV281344.1 coordinate 9,952,939, forward strand.
CCAGTGACAGCCCATGGCTGAACCCAATTATTATTACACCTAAAAAAGATGGTACTTGGCGATTTTGTATTGATAGTCGTAAATTAAACGATATCACAAAAAAAGATGCTTACAAACTTCCTTTCATTTCTGATATATTAGATAACCTTAAAGATGCTAAATTTATATCATCTATTGACATTGCTAAAGCGTTTTGGAATATTCCCTTAAAAAAAGAGGATAAACTCAAAACTGCATTCCATGTTCCAGGCCGAGGAATGTTTCAATTTAAAGTTATGCCATTTGGTTTAACTAATGCACCTGCTACCCAACAAAGATTCATTGAAAATCTACTAAATGACCTTACAAATGATAATAATGTTTTCTATTTTATCGACGATATAGTCTGTATCTCTCAAACCTTTGAACAACATGTCGATATACTTACTAAAATTCTTAAAAAACTTTCAGATGCCAATCTCACAGTCAATTTTCCAAAATGTTCATTTTTCCGGAAAGAATTAAAGTACTTAGGCTATGTAGTTAATGAAAATGGTTTAAAAACGGATCCTAAAAAAGTTCAAGCTATTCTTGATATACAAACTCCAAAATCTGCTAAGGAGGTCAAACGTTTTTTGGGTACTGCCAGCTGGTACAGACGTTTTGTACCTAATTTAAGCACCCTTGCAGCACCGTTAACTAAATTAACTTCTACAAGCAAAAAATCACCTCCATTTAAGTGGTCTGATGAAGCTGAAATTGCTTTCAAGGCTATTAAGCAAGCTTTAATTAGTACACCAGTTCTGGCATGTCCAGATTTCTCTAAACCATTTGCTGTTCATTGTGATGCCTCTTCCTATGGCATTGGCGCAATGTTAACTCAGGAAGTCGATAATATTGATAAACCTATTGCTTATATGAGTAAATCACTTACAGGCGCTCAAAAGAATTATTCAGTCACTGAACGTGAACTTTTAAGTGTTATTACGGCACTAGAGCATTGGCGTTGTTATTTAGATAATGGATTACAATTTACAATTTATACTGATCACGCAGCCCTTCAGTGGTTTATGCATTTAAATAATCCTACTGGCAGATTAGCTCGGTGGAGTATTCGTTTATCTATGTTTAATTTCGTAATTAAACACAAAAAAGGCTCAGATCATGTCGTACCAGATACTTTATCACGGATAAAACCAATTGATTTAATTAATTTTTCTACTTCTCAAACTAAAGACACTTGGTATTTAGCAATTTATAATATATGTTTATCATTTCCTTCTAGTACTCCGGATTACATGATTCATAATAATAAATTGTTTAGATTTTGTAGATCTAACACATTATTTAACTCTGAATTTAATTGGAAACAAGTAATACCATTAGAATTTAGGGAATCTGTGATTACACAAAATCATTCTACTCCCCAAACGGCACATTTTGGTACTTTTAAAACATACCATAGAATTAAAAATCTCTATTTTTGGCCTGGCATGTATAAAGACGTAGCCATGTTTATTGCTAAGTGCGAGACTTGTTTAGCTACCAAGCACCAAAATCAAAACTTAATTGGTTTAATGGGCAAACCCAAACATTGTTCACGCCCTTTCCAATGTTTATCCATAGATTTGATAGGTCCACTTCCTACTTCACGTAAGCAGAATAGATTTCTATTTGTAGTTACTTGTTGTTTTTCCAAATATTGTTTGTTATTTCCAATAAAACATGCAACCGCTTCTATTATTCGCCATATATTGGACAATTTAGTTTTTATGGTTTATGGAGTTCCAGAAACTATTATATTAGATAATGGTCCTCAAATGATAAGTACAGAATTATCTGAATTATTTAAATTTTACAACATACCAAAAATACATTACACCCCACGTTACTGTCCACAGGTTAACACCGTTGAGCGTTACAATAAAACTATTGTAACGGCGATTGCAGCTTTTATAGATAAAGATCACAGAACTTGGGATACCTATATAAACAAAATACAGTTTGCTATTAATACTGCGGTTAATGAAACCACAAAATTCACTCCATCATTTTTAGTATTTGGTAGAGAAGCTGTTACATGTGGATCTATCTACAAAAATAAAGATTCCAGAGATGAACTAATTTTCAGTCCTAGGGATGTATATGCTGAAAACATAGGACAATTAATACCTATCTTTTCCGAAGTACAGAAGCGGTTATTTAATGCACATCAATATAATGCAACTTATTATAACAAACATCATCAGAATTTAGAATTTAATAACGGTGATATTGTTTGGAGGCGAAACCATGTAATAAGTTCCTCTAAAAAACATTTTTGTGCTAAGTTTGCACCCAAATTTATTAAATGTAAAGTTTCAAATAAAGTTTCACCATTAATTTACGATTTAGTGGATATGAATAATAACCCATTAGGTCGTTGGCATATCAGAGACATTAAACCTCTACCGCGTTTAACTTCTTCTTTGAGTGACTAGATTGGTTGTTACCAATTACTTTATATGAATTCATATATAATTATTGCTAATTATCTCACGGCGAGCATAAGCCGATTCTTTTTGTCTTATTTTTTTTCTCTATGCACCTCATTATCGTTTGGCTATACCATTAACATTGACGTTGGTCAAAACTTATAATTAATTATCATCATCGTAGTATTAGGTTAACTTTTTGTGTAATTTATTTAATATTTGCAATTCTAATTTTTTCTTCTCAATTTTTTTTTTTTTTCAAGCGGTTTGCAACTTGTAAAATTAAGCCTTCTGCACGAGCGTTTATTAAGGTAACTCGTTAAACTAAACCATACCTATGTGTATTATTTATACGCTTGAATCACTTTCCCGTGAGAATTATTTTCATATGTTTATTACATAAGTATTTTAATTACTTCACAAAAGACCCTTGGATTTTATTTAAAAGTCAATGTTTCACGACTGGCTATGATTTTCTTTTCTTTCCGGCATATTTATTTCAGTCTTTAACTGAAACTTGTTTATAGTAATCACCGTGCGGGAGTTAGCGACACGTTAAAGAAGCCATAAGCTATTAATATTTTCAGCGGATGGCAACTATTAAAGCCTTTTGCCGTTGCGTTCAACTCTGTTGAGTTGATTTATTTAGGATACGATTCCTCATAAGCAACTCTAACTGCATGATGTTTTATTTCCAGTGGTTGGAATAAGACTAGTATGATAGAGAATGTATGTTGTAATTATAATGTACGTTGATGGAGTTGAACGATGTATATTAACATTGTATATTCCAGGAACATGTTTAAAATTTTATCATTCATGAACCATGTAATTTAAGATAATTATTTAGGATTTTTTTTTTCTCTCTCTCGTCTGTTTTGTTTTTTTTTTCTATTAAATAACTTGTTGATATGCAATATATCAGTATTATTTTTTTTTTTTTCATATATACAGGATGTTTTTTCAGAAAAATTCTTCTATAGGATGTTAATATTAATTTTCATTTTGCTTTTAATTATTATTTTTTTTTTTTTTGATTGTTCTTTCATTTAGCAGATTAAATATTAAAATTCGATATGTATATGCGGTTTATATGCGGTTTGTAATTTTACTAAAAAAAAATCTTTCAGATTTTTTTTTTCCCGGCCCCCGGGGTATTGTGACGGTTGTCTATTTCGACCTCTTTTTGTCAGTAAATTTTATTTTTTTTGTCGTTCCCGACGTAATTTTAAACTAGGAATTACGTAGTGTCGGAGAACGGCAATGTTTTGATTTGACAAGTCAGTCACGAAATATTATCCATCAAAGCAACTTGAATCTATTTATTTATTATTGTTTCCGAGTTTATTATTCAAAATTACATAGTTAAGATATTTTATTATCTACAATCAAAGTTTTTTTTAAGAAACCTATAATTTATTTTTACGTTCACGAGTGTGCGTAGCCAAAATTTTTGGTAAGGATTCTCATTCATTAAAATTTTATTTTATTGTTATTTTTTCTTTTCAGATCAAATTTAATTGTATTAATATTTCTGTTCTATTTTGTGTGACTATTTTTTTATTTCAATTTTGTTTATATTTTTCTGTTTGTATTTACAGGCATTTTTGTATATTTTTAATTTTACCGAAAAAATAAACATAGAAGAGAGTTTTGGTGTTTTACTGGTACTACGTTACAACGGGGCGTCCCTTTCGAACTCAGTAACGACGACATTCTCGAGGATCTTAAGTCCCAGGGCTTCCCGGCTGAAGCAATGCACAAGATGCACTCCAACCGCGGAAAACGTTTTCCATTAGCATTAGTAATCCTAACCAATACTCCCAACTCGAGGGAGATTTTCAGAGAGGCTCACACAATCTGCGGACTCTCGAACATCTTCGTCGAGCGTCCTAACCGTCGTGGGCACCCTGGGCAATGCGACCGTTGCCAGCTTTACGGCCACGCAGCGGCAAACTGCTCTACCCTTCCCAGGTGTGTAAAGTGCCTAGATCCCCATATTACGAAGGAGTGCACTCGCACTCCCCACTCCACTTTCCCCCCTGCATGGGTGCTGTGCGGCCAGCCCGGCTACACAGCAAACTACAGGAGTTGTCCGCGCGCTCTGCACTCCTCCGCTAAGATGGCCGCGCCTAAACCGGAGCCGCCGCTCACTCCTGCCAATATGCTCTCCAGCATCCAACCCGCAGATCCCTCCCACATCCAGGTGGTGGAGGACGAAAAATCAAAAGTCCGAAAAGGTTACGGGTGCGGATGGAATTTCCAACCACGCACTTAAGCACCTGCCTCAATAGGTGCTTACCTTGTTAGCTATCATTTTCAATGCCTGCTTCGACGTTAGCTACTTTCCTAAAGCTTGGAAAGAAGCGACATTCGTAGGCATTCCCAAGCCGAGTAAACTTCTGAATATCCCGGCTAATCACAGACCCATCAGCTTCCTCAAGGCCATGTCTAAACTTCTCGAGAGAGTCATACTCTCTCGAATGCGGAACCATCTGTTTCCAACGGATGGCGATCCCCTCATAATTCCTCACCAGTTCGGCTTTTGCGCTAAGCACTCCTGCCCTCAGCAAGTCCATCGAATCGTCAAGTACATACTCGACGGCTTATATCCGTGACGTAAGAAAACGGTCGCAGTTTTCTTTGTCGTAGCCAAGGCTTTCGATAAAGTCTGGCACAGCGGTCTCGTTTATAAACTCGACAAAATAGGCTTACCGGATCGCCCAGTTAGAATAATAGCGTCCTTTCTCAAAGATCGTACGTTTCGTTTTAGACATGAAGGCACGCTTTCCGCGCCTCGTCCCATAAAGCCTGGAGTCCCTCAAGGCTCAGTCCTCGCGCCCCTATTGTATACCGTGTACACAAACGACATTCCCATTCCACCGAAAGGCGTCGAACTCGCCCTCTTTGCCAACGACACCGCCCTTTACACCAAAGACCTCAGTGTCCCGGGTCTCGTCATCAGACTCAGAAAGGCCGTAAACGCCCTCGGTGCATGGTTTCAAAAATGGCGTTTCGATGTGAATTCAGACAAGAGTTCTCCGACTGCGCACACCGTCGCTGACATTCTCCACGTTCGAATGTTAGGTATTCCTATCCCCTAGAAGTGCACTACCAAACACTTAGGCGTCACCTTAGACCAGACGCTTTCTTTCAAGTCACACGTCAATAGAGTAACGAAACTCGCGCGTTTTTACTTAAGCCGCCTATATAGTATGATAGGAAGAAAAAGTAAAATGTCTTTCAGAAATAAAGGTACGCTTTATAAGGTCTGCATTAGACCCGTCATGTCATATGCCTCGCCAGTCTTTGCCCACGCTCAACCCTCCGTTCTATATAAACTGCAGGTATTTCATAATCTCTTCTGCCGCGGGGCTACAAACGCACCTTAGTACGTGCGTAACGCGGTCCTGAGCAGAGATCTTGAAAGACCTACAGTGCAACAGCACTTCAAAACACTCTCTGAAGCGTTCTTCAAACGCTCCGAAACCCACCCCAATTCTTTAGTTCGAGGTTCAGTCTCGTATACTAACCCTGTTATAGATTCGAAGTACAAAGTCGCTAGACCGAGAAACGCACACACGAACGTAGCCACGCAACTAATACTAGATCTCGAAGCCCTTCAGGCCGCAACTTCTAATTCCAATGTTAATTCGAATTAATTCAATTTTTATTACTATTTTGAGCACCTCCAGTGCTATGTATTCACCTTTAGTGCTTTGAGCACCTTCAGTGCTATGTAATCCCAGCAGGTGACCCCTTCTGGGCCCCGCTAGCGTGGCCTCTTTCTCCAATTGGTCGTCGCTCAGATGAAGGCTGTGTGGCAAACATTTGCACGAGTCATTCAGGGGGTTTTTTAGTGGGTAGTGCTCATAAGGAGCTAGTCCCAGATGCTTTGTAACGTGCGCGAGAGGTATGCGGAAATGCATTTTTTTCCTCCTGCCCAAACGGGGAACAAAAAGAAGTAATAAATAAAACTAAAACTAAATCTGTATGAAGGAAATCTCGAAAGCTTGTATTTTCACAAAAAAATCTAAACTAAGTACAACAACAGAACTAATTCAATAAATTCAATCTTTATCTCCTAGCCAGTTTTCTTCTCTTTTTTGTGAGCGCCAGCAAGCTATACGTGTTGATGATAGTATTTCTTACCGGTCTTTTCTGCGAGCTGGTTTACCTAAACGCGGAGTCCTATCTCAGTTGCTCTTTTCGATATTTATTAATGAGATTACTCTATCATTGTCTTGCTACCATCTGTTAGCTGATGATCTGAGTTTTACTCCCATTGTGGTTATGATAATGTATCAAATGCGATAAAGACCTTAAACCGCAATCTTAAAGGCATCCACGACTGGTTAAGTGATTTTGGCATATAGATTTATCTTCTAAAGTCGCACTGCCATAGTAGGAATACTAAAAGTGGTCGGCCCTGTCTCTTAAACTGGTCTTCCCAGATCAATATTATAATGGTGATATTTATTATGAATATAAAAATACGTTACGTCTACGTATATGTGTCTTCTTTATTAACATACGTGTAAATGTGTTTGCTTTTACTTAATACACTAAGCTTACCTATGTTCTATCTCATAACTCACTTGTTTAAAACAAATATATTACTTTTTCTACTACCTAAAGGTTGGCTGATAGAGAATGCCTTGTGGCATGAAGCCATGCTGTACAATACGATGTGTGCATAATTTAAATAAACCACCCACCTAATGTAATAAAGATCGAGTTGGCAACTCATTGCTATTCAGCTAAACATTCACCAGGCGCTTTGAAACAAGTTAATATAAACAGATAGTTCAAATTTAATTAAACAGATTACTTGCAAAAAGAAAGTCGTAGCAAGAAAAATAAGTATTTTTTTTTTGTAGAATAAATATTTCTACCTGCACGTGGAACTTTTGATTCAAACCGGATGCAATCTTATCGGTTTATCATAGAATCAAAAGATTTTTGCTAATAGAAATCAGAAGTGGTAAAAACGACAGTCTGCCTTGCTTTTTACTGGGACGGCAACCGTTTTTATTTTAAACTTATACGAACAAAAACTAAGGGTAAAAGTATTTACACAACTGTTTGTCCTAAATCCAATTTTTAATTAGCTTATCTGTTTCAATTAGTTAATAAGTCAAGTATAACTAAATTTATTACTTATTTATACCTCGACCGACAACACTGCTCTAATGAATATGCAACTTCATAAACAAGTAATCAAAACATTTTCAGAAGCAGAGCGATTCCTGACTTAATCCTGATGTTTTTTTTTTTTTTTTTTTTTTTTTTTTTTTTTTTTTTTTTTTTTCGGGGGGGAAAATGCATTACGCATACCACCCGGGCGCAGGGGGCACCCGAGTGGTTATGTGGGACTCCCGTATAGGCTAATGAGACCCACGGTATACCCACTAAAAACCCCCCCATCTTCCTCCTCGCCGCCTTGTGACGGGGCCACGGGAACGCTCTCGCACACATCCGCGACCCCGCCGGCGGCAGCCGCCCACAAGCGGCTCCATCGCCACAGCCCGAAGGCCCTCCACAATGGGCGCACCAGATGGTAAGGTGCGCCTCCCCCCTCGGCCTCCACCAGTACTGTAGCAGACTCCCCCTAAGTCTGCTACTAGGAGGCCATGGGCACCAGGTAACTGGTACCCGGTGGCAGATCGGGTCTGTGGTTCTGCCACCGACCACACCTCGGCCGCAGAGGATAGGGCAAGCGGCGCACCGCAATACCGACATGCCTCTTCCTCTGCGGCCCCACCAGTGCCGCTTCCACGGAACGGCAATCCTGATGTGCCCCATTTCTGCATAAGTTACAGAGTATGAGTATGAAAAAATATTATACTGATCAACGAATAGTATTTAAACATATTTAGGTAAATTTTTATTCAAGGAAGTAGAACGTGGGAATAAACTATAATCATTTTATTATTAGTCTTATATAAATAATTCTTCAAGTTTTATTATTTCCCAACTATCTATAGCTGTGACAATACGGGGTCCAGAAAAATGATTTGAGAAAAATTATTTTGTAGTAGTCAGAGTAAAGCATTTCAGCAAATGTGCCGTTGACTGAGAAAATTCATTATTTTACTACGTAGCGGCTCTGCTTTAACGTAAAAATATTTTAAGGATCAAGGTAAAATATTTGAATGATATACAGGTTGGAATTTCTTCTCGCTACCTGCAGCGAAAGTACTCTAACTAATGGAAATAGCAAGTTTACTTTAAGGAAAACTTCCTTTTTGTGGCAAGCTTATATTATTTGAAAATAAGCTTGCCACTCCCGGAACTCGAACCGGCCTTTGTCTGAAAAATAAATACTCTGTATTACAGCGACATGAAGGAAACAATGCAATGAGTTAATGAGTTAAAAAATAAGGCTCATAAGGTACAATATAAAGTATTTACCAAAACTCGTAATCAAAAGTTATCGCATTTAGTCGTAGTTGAGTTTCTTATGATAATTTAATGAATTTACGGGATTCTTACTTAATTAAATTAAATTATAGTGAAAATAACCGTGATAGTCTTAAACAGTTATTATTTCTTATGATAAGTTCTCTTCTGGGGCCGTACTAGAGTACTTTCTATTTTAACTACCATAATAACCACAAATACGTGGTTGAGTTCCAGATAAATGGAAAGGACAGCATAATTACTGTGTAATTACTAGTGTAATTACAGGATCAAAGGCAATTCCAACCTAAGCCGGCATTCGGCAACGCAACGTAAGTCTATAATCCATAAATAACAATACCTATAATTAATCAATCACGTCCACGATTAATGTCGTTTATGTGCACGGATGCCACTTACTAGTACAGGTGAATCGCAAAAGTTACAAAAAGATCGAATTTAAATTTTGAAAATCATACATTTGTGTATGCAACAAAATAGAGGTTTTTTTCGAGTAAACACTTAATATTTAGCATAAAGAGTAAAACTTACTATCTCTAGTATTAAGAAGACTTTCCCCTTTAGGTTTCCTTGCCAAATTCTACGCTGTATATAAATAAATAAAATATTGTGTAATGCCAAAATAAATAAAAAATCATACATTGTATAGCAATATTCAGTTTCAAACATTAATTTGATTAAGATCAAGTTCAAATTGAACGATAACTCGCGCTTTAACAAGTGATATCTGTTTAATTTTAAGTACTTAAGCTATTACACACCAATCGTTTATGATAGTTTGGATTCCAACATTGAACATTAAGGGTCATCACTTCAACTAAAGATTAAGATTATCTATAACGTGAAGATACTTGTAAATACCTTCACATTATAGATAATCGTAATCGTAAAGTACGTTGGTTTATAAGCTTTTCTATCGCTCGACGTAAATGGCAATCGTCTCATTCGAAGACAAAAGGCTTTTCATCGAAAAGCATTCATAGCTATAAATCTATGAGCACTCAAGACGATCAATAGAATTCGTCAACAAAAATTTGACATTGCAAAATTATACAATCATTGTTGAGACGATACTCAACATGGCAACACTACAGGACTGCGAGGTGCCGAGTCGGGGTGCAATGCAACTGACCCCTGTCACCGAGCGCCGCCAGCCGCCAACGATTTTCGGCTGTCATCGCTTACACAAGGCAGTCGTGCGCTTACGCATTTCAGAAACCTTTTTTTATAGTATTGTTTAACGTTCCGAAGACGTGACTTTGCTTGCTTGTACAGTGTTATAATCGAATCTTCAATACATATTTAATCTACAGTCCACTGCGTGTTATTTATCCACACTGAGTTCAGTACAAATATAATTGCTAAAGCAGCTTGTGCTTGTGTAACACATGTGTTCAGTACGATGAATATGCTATATTTTGGAGTGCTGTGATATGTTATAAAATAGTACTTTTATTTGAAAAGTACTGCCTCAAATAAAGTTGATTCAATTTCACAGTTTCATAATAGTAACATAGCAACATTCGGTTGCAAACCCGGAACACTATCTCAGGAATCTTGAGTTCTTGTGTCCAGTACCGAGAACCAGACACTCTCGTTGGTTGTCTTTAGTCGACACATACGATATATACCGTATTTTGAGAAGAACAATAGGAGTAATGAATAAAAAACATTTATTAAAATAGAGTTCATAATTATATATAAATTTGATGCTCTGAATCTTATGTAAATAAGTTTAGAAAACATTTTATTTTGGCGAAACAAAAACATAGATGTTTGGTTGAACATTTTAAACTTTATATAGTCTTCAATTTTTATAATCACGCTTCACCGGGTGCTACCACACTGTTATGATTCCTTCGTATCACAAAATTATATGTGAAACAAAAGCAATTTTTTGTGAGTGATGTTATCATTTACGTGCTAAAATTGTTCAATCTTCACAACATAACAATATGGAAAACGTATTATCACCCAATTTCAAGCAACAAACCATGCGAGATATTATCTTGAAAAAATTTGAAACAAAACCCGCTTTCAGCACGTTTTGTGGAATTGATGAATTACATTACTTTTTTGCTCGAAGGATCAAAAAGAAACAATTTTTTTAGGAATTGACGAATGAATTTCTTGTTTGTTTATTATTTAACAATTTAGAAAAACAATGTATTATTCCTTATGACATAATAAGCTTACCACATTGATAATTCGAGAAAAAAAAATCAATGTTTAAGTATGAATTTCTCAATTGCTTCGAAAAAAGTTGTTGCCTTAATGAGGCTGGTCAGTCACGTGTGTGTGACATGACATGAGTACTTATGACAAAGAGGATTATCATGAAATTTCTATTTATCAAAATATCCTGAAATACAACGAACTTTCTATTTTAACTACCATAATAACCACAAATACGTGGTTGAGTTCCAGATAAATGGAAAGTGCAGCATAATTACTGTGTAATTACTGGATCAAAGGCAATTCCAACCTAAGCCGGCATTCGGCAACGCAACGTAAGTCTATAATCCATAAATAACAATATAATTAATCAATCACAATTAATAAAAAGATCAACAATGAATGCGTCAGTTTTAATAAGGTTTCTGTTATCACCACACCCACAATTTGTCCCCATTTTGAGGTAAGGAACGAAAGTAATTAGGTCTTTAATTTATCAAAAAATATCAAAAATCTGCTTCAGAAACAGCTCAAATAAAACGATGAAAAAACACGAAAAAGGTATTTCAATCATTCAACGAAAGCGTGTTTTCTACGTGTCACGTCACCAGTGTTGTAACAAATCACAGGGCGTTCTAATCGCATATGCAATATCAAAAATTATTTGGTGTTATTTTCTAAAACTGTACTTAATTTAGTTTAAATTATACTTTAATATTTATTGTTAACGCTATTATTTGCCTGGATGATCAAAATTTGTAGTTAATTTCCAATAATGTCAAATAGCTTATTTAGCGCATATTTAAATTATATACTTATAAAATTTAAATATATGAAATTGTGAACACAGTCCAAGAGACGTACAGGTGCTGAGCGCGTACTTGTTGTAACGTTTTATTCCGTACTAGAACTGGAGTAAAATAATTAGAGTGGTGAAGGTAACAGTTTAAATATCTCGGCAAGAAACAGCTGATTCAGTAAGACTTGTCATCATTATAGCTCATAACATGCATATAATAATTTGATTTGATACTTAATATTTTGAAGGTAGCAAAGTTTATATTTTTAATATGCTTGTAAATGCGTTAGGAAACGAACATTCCTTAAAAATATAAAAAGATCGAGTGAATAGTTTTGTGTTTTTTAGTGTATTGTATTTTATAGTATTGTCATATTGTCAATGTGCATTCTAATTTTTTTAGATTTTAAGAAGATTTAAGAAGATATTTTACTAAACCAAGTTTAGTAATAGAATATGACGCTGCGACTGTCGGTATGACATTAATTGATTTTTCATTTTTGGGGTAGGTTCATCAAAACTGATTGTCACTGGCAATGTCATAACGACACCCGTGATGTCATAACCGACCATCTTGACATTGACGTTGAAAACTTTTCAAAAATCCTTTAACAGTGCGGTGTGAAACATGTGAGATGTAGTGAGTACACTTATGATTCACTTGTTATTTAGCGAATATATAAACAATGAGGTTAGTAAAGGTTAACTTAGAGACATGAAAAATAACTGAATACTCAAATAATTAAAATGAAGCACTAAACGAAATAAGAAAAATGTCAGTGTTTCCTAACTATGGTTCATCATGCGAAAAAACTTATTTTTCGAAAACTGATTCTACACAATTAGCTATGTCTAGAATTTGTTTTGCAAATCATTTTATGGTCTCTTCTATTTACATTCTTTCGAATTTCATTCACTTTGCTGTGGCAGAAATGTAGTGAAGACACTCTATGAAAAAATATACCATGTCCTTTGAATTTGTTGTATATTTAATATTAAGATTATCTAAAAGGGTTTACTTCCATACAATTTAATAGGAAAATATCAGCAATTGATTTTTTTATTGTACAATAAATATTTAACTTGTTCCAATGATGTACAAAACAGTTTACTGTATTTAATGCACATATTAATACTGAAGTTCAATTACTCTGAATTCATCTAGTTCATTCTTACTTACTGTAGTATATTATATTTGAATAAGTTAACCATTAGAAAAGTTTGCCGTACCAGTTTCAAATTAAAATATATTTTTCCTAATATTTCTTTTAAAAGTTAGAAAATAATATAAGAAAACAGTCCTCGAGATACTTTAATAAAGTTATCATCAGACATTATATGAAGCAATCAGACGTCTTGACAATTATAAGATCAGAACAAATACCTACTACACTACCTACTATTAAAATAGGTATATGATATATGAAATATGACATCAAGCTGGGAGAGATATCTTTAGAGATATCTCTCGATTTAGGAGTGTTGGATGGGATGACGAGGGTGAGTGAAAAACGCTTGTATTTTATGCACGGCTTAAGCTGGGAAGTCCTGGGTTTTTGTACTATTGTACAACAAATATATAGGTTAAATTTACCGAAATAATTGTTTATAATTATAAACTACAAAAACATATAAACAGTACCAAAGCTGAACCACATATCATTTAAACAAAATTTGATTCACTACTTTACATTTTGATATATATTACTTAGTGAAAAATACATTACTTAAAAATGAAAGGTGTAACTATAAATAACCATAAATGGCCTTCTACTCAAAATGAACAGAGGTTTATGAAAATTTTAAATTAATGACATTGCTTCGGGAGATTCAATAAATTGGATGCATCCCTGCGTCGATTTTCACTCGAAGCATTGACAATGAAGTTACTCTCATGCACAAACTAACATCCTGTAGAATATCTACTGTGCAGTTGCTAGTCCAACTTTGTTATTATGTCTAAATTATTGTGCATAAAAATGGAGGTTTTACGTTTATTGTGGCAATTATTTATACTTATTTAATTAATTTTACCAACTACAAATTCAACAACAAAAAATAATACTGGTATTTATTTTGGTCAAAAGTATTTTACATTTTAGTCTTGTTGCTTAACCGGAAGTAGACCCAGAGGGCTTTCCTTTCAGCTATCTCTTTGCGTGAACTTTGTACAATTGAAAATATTAATAAAAACTCACTCAAATTCTTATACGCTAACGTTCGTAGTATAGTAGAGAAAGGAAAATTTGAGGAGTTGTGCTATGTAATTAAACCCTTTATACATATAATACTAACGGAAACATGGATAATATCTGGTCTATACACTCATTACTGTCACATCAGGCGCAATGTTATCGGTGGAGGAGTTTCTATACGTGCTTTAAATGATCTGAAACATTTTATAGTTTAAGAATCAACCCAAGATCTTCCCGGGACCAGTTCTTATGGGGTAACCGTAACCTACAAAAACTCAACATTGTTTTGAGCAGTATACAAACCTGGATGGAACGTCAAACATTTTCTCGAGAATTACACACAGCAACTAAATGGGAAGAGAAGAGCAACAGTATTCGGGGATTTCAATTTGGACTTGCTGAATTCCAATTGAAAGAATACAAAGAAATAATTCAAGGAAACGGATATAGTAAATAAAGTCACGCCGAAATATTGGACCAGAGAAATTTTATAATCGAAAACGATACAGGATCATGTTACAACAAACGTAACCGTCTATATATTTAACTTGGCAATAGAATTCATACAACAATAGAATCATCAGTGTCTGATCACAAACAAATTTGTTTTGAAGTCAATAGATGCAAACTACCTGTAAAAAAATAAAATAAATTATCAAGCAATAGATTACGACCATCTAAAAACATTATTAAAAAACGTGTTTACAAATAATAAATACCACGATTTTGTTAAGTTTGAGAAAGATCTCTCGAACACCATAAAATCATAAACAGTAAATAAAACTAAAATACAAAATATAAAAAATAAATGTAGAAATACTCCAAGAGATTAACAGCAAAAATGAAACCTACCGACTTCATAAACAGGATCCGGTAAATGAATAGCTAAAAAATGAGTTTGTGTTAAAAAGAAAGAAGGGTTCTGGGAAAATACAACTGATTAAAAGTAATTATTACCATGAACAGTTCTTGCTGAGCAAAAATGAAGTGCATAACCACACCTGCATAATTAAAAAAGGAAATGTGATTTTACGAGGACCAAAGAAATTTGTGATGATTTCAATGATTTCTTCTCCACAATTGGTTTTTCCTTAGCAAAAGCTATCCCTGCAAAATATTACCATAACAAAACCCATACTTCTGCAAATATCAACACTAGTCATGCAGAGTTTTCTTTGAGTAAAAACACTAGTTCTGGTATTGCCAATGTTAATATAAAGTGAATCAAATCCGTTAAAAATGAAATTATCGAAAGCTTAACCACTGCTTAGAACAAGGAACTTTTCCAACAAACTTAAAATAGCAAAAGTTATGCCTATCTTCAAAACGGGTAATAAATCGGACCCTAGTAACTACCAGCCCATATATGTTCTACCAGTACTTTCTGAAATTCTTGAAAAACTTATCTACCATTGCATTCAAAACCTACCTGGACTCAGTAGATTTCTTACATCTCATTCTTACGGTTTCCGTCCTAAATCCAATACACTATCTGCAACTGTCGATCTCGTATCTCAAATTTAACAGAATATTGACGAAAAGAAAATAGGCACAAAATTTTGCTAGGTCAACTAAAATAAATTGGTACCAAAGGCCCAGCTTACAATATTTTGGAATTATATCTACCGGATCGATGCCATGTAGTTAGACTTGTAGGATGTCAGAGTGACTTCCCACCGTTAACTTGCAAAGTCCCACAGGGGTCTATTCTTGGACCCTTATATTCCTCGTATACATAAATAACATAAATAAACTCGGGATCAAAGTTGAACTGTCATTATATGCTGACGATACTAGTTTTATTTACTTCGGTCACGAAATTGAAACACTCGTCCAAGGCAATCAAATCGATCTAGATCTGTTAAATATAATGGTTTCAATGTAATTTAGTAACTGTAAACGCCAATAAAACACACAACGTAATATTTTCAGCACAAAACAAAAAAGTTTTTAGCTATAAACAACTTCCCCTAAACAACACGATACTGAATAGATCGGACGGTGAAAAATATCTTTTATATCTGGGTTTGATTCTCAATAAAAACCTCACATGAAAACCTCATATAATGAAGATTAAATCTAAATTACCAGCGTTTACCGGTGTTTTTCAGCGTGTCGCTCGCTGCCTTCCTCTTAGACATAATTGACAACTATCAATTAAAACCTCACATCGACTAGGTACCTCGACAGAGGTCTGGGGATCAGCTGCTAAAACTAACCTCAACACATTATAAATATCACAAAACAAACTAATAAAAACACTTCCATTATGATTTTACTACACCTACATAAAATTTATTTAAAGAAACCAAACTTATGAATAATAACACTACATTTCAATTTAATACATGCTTGCTCATAAGAATAAATTTATCTGGCGATACACACAGTAATACATCATTTAACGTAAAAAAAGATCATCCGCAGCTTAAAAAATTACGAAATGCTAATAACATAATCTTACGGACCCCAAGAACAAATTATGGTAAAATAAATACTACATTTCAGATTGCCCAAATATACAAAAAAATGATCAAATAATAACAGAGCAAATGTCACTTTTCGTAAATTTTCGACTAGAAATGCCACGTTATACGTCAGATGTGGAGTGAATTGTTGGAACGAACATTTAGTGGGTAAGCTCTGACAAAATTCAAAATGTTCTCCTCCAACTTAATTGCATATCATGTAATAGACTTGGGATGTTATTTAATAAAGTTTTGAAACTAAATGTTGAGACGGATCTTTAATTTCGATGGCATAGCAACTACCACCTTTATCACGAAACACATTTATATAGTTGTACATGATTATCTACCTCAATTTTAATAAAACATTTCATATCAACCTTTTGGTTTCACACTTTTTAGTTCAGAAATCTGATGACGGAGCAAAAGATATCCAGAAGAAGCTTCATTGAACCGAAGTAGGAGTATACAGTAAGCATTTTCACCAGTTAAGGTTTCTAAAGTATTGTTTCAAGATATAATCGATTGGTATCTAGTTAGTTAATTACAGAGTTACAATTTAGTTATTTTAAAGTGAAATTTCCAAATGATCCAATAGAAATTATTTCTATTATCCAAGTTAGGTATTTTAGTTTGATGAATGTTAAATACATATTTAAACTTTGTATAAATTGTTGTTTAAAAAGTTTCAAATAAACATTTCTTTATTTACAGGTTTTGTTAAAATGATTGGCATAATGCTGGATATCTTTACACAAGCTGTTCCTAGCAATTTGCTTCTATATTTTAGAGAAAAAAATAATTATAAATTAAATCTCACATATGCATAAATATAAACACATGCTCTATACGATTTTTTACTTAATTAACTCAACTTATTTAAGTAAAATCAAAATTCACAGTCCTCTCATAAGAGTACAATATTACACATCAACAGAATTTAGGGATATTTTATATTTAATCAAATAACTCAATTTTGTAAAGAATTTGCTGATATTATAAACGTTCGATGAAAAGTTTTAACTTTAAAAATGGATTTCTTCTATTCTGCTTACTTATTTCGCAACTATTTATTTTTTATTTACAAGTAAAGAAGTACCAACGTGTTCCTTTTGATTTCTCATAACTCTGGGGTATTAATGGGACCGTGTAGTAGAATCAAATAAAATGTGAATAATTTTTCAAATATTAATTTTTTTGTTTTTATTTTTCGTACAAAATAATTTAATTAAATCATAACAACTTATGTAAAACACCTTTATGCGAAGTATGGCAACGTCGCATTTTTATCCCTCAAAAAACATGAACGAAAATTATAAACAGTATTTAATCAATCAAAGTAAGACTAGCGTTAAGTCATTGTACAGTTAACAAAAAAATCGGTTGATATTTAACATATTATTAAAATGAATATTAAACACGAGATTATTTAAGTAACTCCTTGTAAGGTCTCTTAATAACTAGACTTTAAAATCAACTAACACGTTTACTGTTTCGGATAAATTTTTCCCATAATAATATTTTAGGAATAAATTTATTTGTTTTACTCATTAAACTCAGCAGCTGACAATTAAATTGATATTCTAGGCATACATTATATGACAAATTATTTAAATATTGTTATAGTTTGTACGAAAGAAGTCATCTGTTATGCTGTAAGAAAAACTCGCACTGCGCATACGCATATTTTACAAATTTTTCTTTATCTAATATACGTGCACATTTTGATATACTCATACTTTCATACAATTTAAGTTTACACAAGCATTGTGTCAAATTCTCGAAAAAAATCTTAAAGAAAAACTCGCGCTAGATACGCTGAACAATTTATTTCCTTTTCATAGTAATTCGTTCATAATTAATTATTAAACTAAATTTTTTTTAATGATAGCTATTTATTGTGAGTTTATTAGGAATACAAAAGAATATTGAATCTGCGGGTAAGTAACGTTGAGGTACACGTCGGCATAGAGGTGCCCAGAGGTATTATTCAACTAATGTCTAAATAGTTTTTTTTATGCCATGGACAAAACCGAGTCAATCGTTTAGTAAAATTACATTCTTTTGTATTCGTAATGACCTCATCGTAAATAAATTTCATAAGATGCAACTTTATTAACTTTAAATGGCAGTTAATTTGTAAATCTTTTTATAAGAAGAAGAAAGAAAAATGTCGCTATTGTTTGATTTAAAACAGAAAAAAATGCCTTTTACATGCATTCAAAATATGCTTAGTAAATAAAACCATTTTGTTAATAAAAGTACTTTTAATTAAACTCGTTTTCAATAAATCCACCACTGAGCTCTATGCTCTAATTTTGTTCTACTACGTATTTGTCTATTTAAATTAACTGTTACTTGACGCATCTCATTTGCCGCTTCTTCAATCCTTTGGAGTGAATGGTCTCTGTACATCATTTTGACTGCATATACTTTACTTTTTAGTGGACCCCACACATAAAAATCTAAGGGGGTTAGATCAGGTGATCACGCTGGCCACGCTAAGATCGGGCCAACCAATCTACCGATTTGGGTATTCTTCATTGAGATCACGTACCTGTAACCCATAATGGGCCGGGTCACCATCGTGTTGGATCCACATATTTTAAATAGTCAAAAGATCAATATCCTCAAAAAAGTCAATATTAAAAATACTCGAGAATTAAGGCGATGCAGGATTTTTTTTGGCCCTACAAGTTTATTATTTAAAATTCCTGCCCACATGTTGATTGAAAACTCATGTTGATACGAGTTTCCCACATTCATCGCTCATTCCCACATTCACTAAATCTTTGACAAAAGATAATTCTTGAAAAATGGTCTTCTTGTAACAAACCTTGCGATTTCCTATAATGGTAAGGGTGGAGCCCATATCTTTTCCATCGACTCCACACCAATTTATCTGAGACCTATTTGCCCCACACTTCTTGTTGATAATGAGGGGTCTTCTACTATTAAATTCATAATAGCAGTTTCTTGTTGCATAGTTAAAGCGACGACTCTTTCACGATTGGATGATCTCAATGCGTTTTCGCGAAATTTTCTATGTATCTGTAATGAATAAAATAGTTTACCTGACTAAAAGAAAAAAAAAGTCTACATACTAATAACTACATACTACTACAATCTACATACAAACACGACAATTAAATGAACGTTAGTTGAATGGCTTCAAAATAATAAGCCTGATTATGATTAATTAAATTTTAGGAACAGGGTATTTCTTATGATTTAACTGCAGCTTTTTGTAAAATTCACTATAATTACTATTAATTGTAATAAAATTATTAAAAACCTCAACTGGAAGGGCACATATTTAGTACTGATTATAAACTAGCTTATTTACTTAAACTAGTTTAAATAAAGGGGTCCATAATGACAGTGCCAGTAAATAAAAAAATATGTTATAGGACTCACGTTGATGAATGTTTGATTATCCGGAACAGTACGATTTGGAAATCGACGCCGTTATTCTCTTACAGCTGCCATTGAATTTCCATTACAGTATATATACAGAAAATGAATATCCGCTAGATGTTCAGGAGGATAGGTGTGCCGTGGCATGGTTACTTATGGTTTACAACAAAAAACAAATCAACAAAGAAATTAACAATACAAATTAACAATAAAGATCAACGAAATAGTAATAGCTCTAGCACAGCAAAGGGCACCGAACAATTGCGAGTGGTTATTCATTATACTAGTGTGTGCGTACATTGTCTTCGGTGACTTGCCGGTGCTACTCAAACTAGGGCTGTGAAAACTTTTAGTCATAAACAAATTATGAAGGCTTTTTGATATAAAAGTAATGAATGATAAAATAAGAGGGTAAATTTTTAAGAAACAATCAAAAAGTCGTACAATTTTAAAATGTATTAATTTATTTAAAATAAATAGTTTACTTTTTTATAAATAAGGATGCGAAAGATTCCAGTAGGTGATTTATGAAAGAAAACAAAGAAAATTACACATGAAAGTTGAATGAAAATTTCGTGCTTATTTTGCCCCTATTAGATTCGATAAAGATTTTCTGTATCATTACTGGTGATATCTAATAAAAACAAATAAATGCGTCTGGGCGCCTGCAGTAAGCAAAGTAGGAATTAGGGACAAGTTGAGGGCAGATTTTTGCAAAAAATTTGAAGGTACTATCCAGGATTCTCCCTATAGACATCCGGGTGAAGGAGTGTGCGATGCTATACAGAGTTTAAAAGGGTGAACCTCAATTAGAGTTGATGGACAGGGAGGTAGAAAGGAGGGCTCCAGTTACAGAGGCCTTCATCCGGCGGACTACACCGATCTGAGGTTCTGCGCATTGGAAGACCAGCAACAACTTGAAGAGAATAGCGACTACGACTTACGAATCTTCACAGACGGGAGTAAAATTGACAGCAGGGTCGGAGCCGCTCTATCATTATGGAATAGAGTGTCCGAAACCCGAGCCGTCAAGCTTACTCTCCCGTCTTACTGCACAGTTGTCCAAGCAGAACTATTAGCCATAGCGAGATCTACAGCTGTTATACTCGAGAGGAATGAGCATAGGTTTGCCATATACAGTGATTCCAGGGCGGCCCTTGAGACAGTAATGGGTCCTAACAACATGCACCCATTAGCCACAACCACTAGAAGAAACTTAAGATATTAACAGTTACAGGATAAATCATGCGATTTGTTCTGGGTAAAAGCTCATATAGGTCTAGTAGGCAATGAGAAAGCAGATTTCTTAGCCGAGGAAGCTGCCCTGAAGTCTAAAAGGAAAGCAGACTATGATAGGTATCCGATTTCATTCATCAAGCGAACACATCCTAATGCTTCGCTTGACGAATAACACTTACCAAACTGTGACCGCCTTTAGTATCGTCGATAAAATAAAAACCACAGCCGTCACTACGCAAATATTCACGGGGCATGGGGCGTTTTCAGAGTATTTGGCAAGGTTTAAGTGCAAAGAAGACCCCTCATGTCCATGTGAACCGGGCCAACCTGAAACCATACCGCATATCCTCTTTGATTGTTTAATGAGCGCATCATATAGATATAATGTCGAACAACAACTTGGCTTAAAAGTTAACTCTGAAAATATAGCCGAAATAATGATAAGTAGAAACAGATATATATATATTTAGAATATTGCAGAAAAATTGTAAATACGGTAAATAATAGAAATGAGACTAAGTAAAGTATGTTGATCAAATATTTTAAACAAGATCTGGGGCAACCTACCAGTTAAAATGTATATAAATAAGTTAATTAGATATAAGCGAATGGAAAGGGAAACACAAATGTAATACTAAAACAGAAAATTAGGCTAGATACTAGAGACAAGGCACAATGATTGTAAATTATTAATAACATGTATAGCATTTAAGAATTGTAAATAATGAACAATATGTACTAAAATAAGATATGTGTAAATAGAGAAACATATGTAACACAATTTATAATAAGGCAAACACGAAGAAAACGAAGAAACACAAGAATAATATTATATAAATGTAAGAAATAATGTAAAAAGAAATAAAAGCCGTCTCAGACTTGTCCCTTATGAACCCTCAAAACATGAAATAAAGAGATCTGTAAAGTAGGTTAGACTAATATAAAGATAGGGTACTCGGATAAACCCACCCGATTTGAAGTGTGAAAGAGATGTATGATAGAAGAACTAGTATGAAGCATGAAAGTACGAGAAGCATAAAAGCGAGAACTGGACCCGTTCGGACGTGTTGAAGGTCGCTCCCGGCTGCCGAGTCACGATTGTTGTCTCACGACTTCTCTCGTAGCAATACTCAAACGCCACTCTCAGATCCGTTCTGCGTCCGGCCCCGCTCGGACGTGTTCACGATCGCACCAGCTGTTGAGTCACGATTGTCGTCTCACGACGAAAACTCGTAGCAATACTCATACGCTGAGATTCGTACAAATCTCGCTTCGTCCTCGACGACTTGAGATAAGCCTCTGTATGACTTACGCTGCGGCCGGTTTCGATCGGCTGCAACTAAGTCGGTCTCACAGCAACAACAGAGCTGAGTTTACTACGGTCGATTTAATTCGATAGTAGTTCGCAAGGCTCGGGCTGTTTTTCTGGTTACGTACTTGACGCTTGGCGCCTGTTACGTAGTCAGAGACTCGCTCTGTAGCTGGCCCCGGCCGGTCGTAACGTAGTCAATCCCGTACTCTGTGCACCCCTCGAATTCATATCTCACCTCGGTGGGAGCAGCAACAACAGAGTTGAGCTTACTACGTTCAATTAAATTCGATAGTGGTTTGCAAGGCTCGGGCTGTTTTTCTGGCTGCGTACTTGACGCTTGGCGCCTGTTACGTAGTCAGAGACTCGCTCTGCGGCCGGCCCCGGCCGGTCGTAACGTAGTCAATCCCGCACTCTGTGCACCCCTCGAATTATTATCTCACCTCGGTGGGAGCAGCAACAACAGAGTTGAGCTTACTACGGTCAATTAAATTCGATAGTGGTTTGCAAGGCTCGGGCTGTTTTTCTGGCTGCGTACTTGACGCTTTGCGCCTGTTACGTTAGTTAGAGACTCGCTCTGCGGCCGGTTTCGGCCGGTCGTAACGTAGTCAATCCCGCACTCTGTGCACCCCTCGAATTGATACCTCACCTCGGTGGGAGCAGCAACAACAGTGTTGAGCTAACTATGGTCGATTAAATTCGATAGTAGTTCGCAAGGCTTGGACTGGTTTGCTGGCTGTGTACTTAACGCTTGGCGCCTGTTACGTTAGTCAGAGACTCACTCTGCGGCCGGCCCCAGCCGGTCGTAACGTAGTCAATCCCGCACTTCTGTGCAACCCAACCTCGTCAGGTCTACGGCCGGTTTTTGCTGTCAATTTATTGGCAACATACTCCGTAGTAGACTCGCGTTTGATCAGGTGGATACTTTACGGTGGCAACAAAGCCTGATAGCGTTGCCCGATCCCATTGCACTTGGGCCTTTCCCAGGGTGACGGTACAGTGCTGTCCGAATTAGGGGCACCACTTCGCGTCGTCCCCAGCACCCCTACCGCGGGTAGGGAGGTTTAGGTGCTAGGTTTGCTAGGGAACCTAGGCATTATTATATATTTATATATTATTTAGTGCAGTACCAAGCCCTCCAATGGACCAGCAAAGCTTGGTAAACTTTGCTAGGTCGTTCGCCCAGGCACTCGTTGCGTCCGGCACCAACATATCCGATGACGTACTAACGCAGGCCTTACAGGCGACTATCGCGTCCCTAGCACCTCAGGCCTCCAACGTACAGACCCCTCAGGTCTACAGCTCTCCCGCGTCACCCGTCCCGTCCGAGATCGACAGTGAATCGATCACATCCTCTCACGCGTCGCGTCGCAAGCGTACCGCTCCCGGGAGCGACTCCGAACCCGCGTCTGATACGTCGTCAGATGCCGTCACCTTAACCGGCTCTCCTAAGCCCGCGTTTCAGCTAGACGCCAAACGCTCCAAGAAGCGCTCGAAGAAAGCCTCGGTATCCTCAATATCCGAGACCTCCCCGGTGTCTTCAACACCCGCCCCCGCGCTATTAACGTCGCTCAAAGTAACCGCGTCTCCGTCGGTCCCATCGAAGCCAGCGACGTGCTGCGCTCCCGTCCCACCTAAACCTCAGCTTCCTCCGCCCGTCTTTTTCCGTGAAAAAGCGCAATGGACCGCGGTATCTTATCTTTGCAAAGAGCAAAAAATTAACTTTCTCAAAGCAACCAACGCAGGCGATTCAATAAAAATCCAGGTCGAAACCATCGACAACTTCCGCGTGTTCACTAGGTTACTTTCATTAAAACAAATCGCGTACCACACCGGAGGAGCGTAAGATCCGCGCAGAACTACGGGGCGTCCCGTTCGAGCTCGCGAACGATGAAATCCTCGAAGACCTTAAGTTCCAGGGTTTCCCGGCCAAAGCAGTGCACAAGATGCACTCCAACCGCGGTAGGCGTTTCCCGTCAGCATAAGTTATCCTATCCAATACTCTCAACTCGAAGGAGATCTTCAGAGAGCCTCGCACAATTTGCGGACTCTCGAATATCTCCGTCGAGCGTCCCAACCCCCGCAGTCACCCTGGGCAGTGCCACCGCTGCCAGCTCTATGGTATCGCAGCGGCTAACTGCTCAGCTCCCCCCAGGTGCGTGAAGTGCCTGGATCCTCATATCACTAAGGAGTGCACTCGCACTCCCGAATCCACTTCCCCCCCTGCTTGTGTGCTGTGCGGCCAGTCCAGCCACACAGCTAACTACAGGGCTTGCCCGCGCGCTCCGCGCTCTTCAACTAAGAGGGCTGCGCCTAAACCGGCACCGCCGCTCACTCCCACTAACTTCCCGCCACTGCGCAACCAGGGTCCCTCGGAAGCAAAGCCCGAGCAGCCAACGGCTCTGTCCTGGAGACAGCGTCCGGCTGCTCCACTTGCACCTTCCTGTCCTATCCCAGCTCCCGTAGCTCCCGTTGGGCCGCGTCCTGCTCCGTCGTCTTCACCTCAGTCGTCGTTGGCTGAGGACATGAAGACCGTGTTTGACGTCATTCAAAACGTCGACATTAAGGAAATTTTCGTTCTTGCATGCAAACTGCGAGCCGCTCGCTCTCCTCAAGAGCGTTTATTTGCGTAAGCCGAGCATCACTCGCTTCTAAGTTCGTTATAAATTTTACGTTTTTTTTTTTTTTTGTATAAATTCGTAAATAAGCAAATATAATGTCTAGACCCGCAAATCCCGCGTCCGGTCTTATAAAATCTAAGGGCTTATCCCTAGTATCTTTTAACGTTCGTAGCCTTAGCATCAACCTTCAGGTAATTACGCTCCAGGAGATTCACTATCCCCAAGTACGCGTTCACTCGCAACGATAGGCCCAACTCCGACGGTTTCGGCGGCACCGCTATATATTACAAAAGAGTCTTCCATTGTTGTCCTCTCCCTACCCCTCATCCCTCAACATGGAAGCCACTGTGTGTAGATTGGCTATGACTGGTCATCCGACCATCATCATAGCTTCAGTCTACATACCTTGTGGCTCCAGACCAGCCCGCAGCGACTTTGAGGCCATTCTCGCCCTCGGCCATTCAGTCATTATGTTCGGAGACTTTAACTCCAAACATACTGACTGGACGTGCCTATCAAACAACACCAGCGGTATCACTCCCCTCGACATCACTAACTCACTTGACTTAGACGTCATATCTCCCATCACTCCCACTCACTATCCCAACAATCCGAACTACTCTCCTGACATCCTCGACTTTGCAATTGTCAAGCGAATCAATCTCGACCTTAGGTCTATCGAACCGCTCGATGACCTAGGCTCCGACCATCGCCCCGTTTCCCTCGTGCTAGGTACGCCAACGATAAAGTCACATCTCCTAAGACCTTTACCAACTGGAAAGGCTTTAAAAATACGTTAGTTTCAGCCTTAGAGGCCCCGAACTCTCCGCTCGCGATTTCGCCCGATCAATTAGATAGCCCGGATAAAAAAGATTCATTAGTCAACACTCTCACTGATGCTATCAACTCAGCCATCAGCGATAACGAAAAGGTTGCTAAGCAAGGCAAATCCAAGCTTCCCTTAGCCGTTAGCAATCTCATTGAAGCTAAGAACGCGGCTCTCCGGAAAGCCAAGAAATATCCCACGCTCGCATAAGAACAGCTGCGAATCAGCTTCAATGCAAAGTTAGGTCTGCCTCGCGCAACTCCGAGACGCTCAGTTTAACGATCTCATGGAGAATATCTCCCCGTCCCACCAAGCGTATTATCGAATGGCCTGAGCCTTACGCGTAGACACCGCCTACATCCCTCCTCTCACTCGTCCCGATGGCTCTATCGCGTTCGAAGTAGAAGAAAAAGCCGCATGCTTTGCTGACAGCGTTGCCTCTTAATGCTCGCCCAGCACGCAATCCGCAAATCCCTTCCACATCAAAGCGGTGGAGGACGAAGTTCTCCGCAGAGACTCTCTCCCCATCACCGCTGACCCCGCTTAAGTCTCTAACGATGAAATCTAGCTTCTCATTAGAAGTCAAAAGTCCAAAAAGGCTCCGGGTGCAGATGAAATTTCCAATCACGCACTTAAGCACCTGCCTCAGCAGGTGCTTACCTTGTTAGCTATCATCTTCAACGCCTGCTTTGACCATAGCTACTTGCCGAAACCTTGGAAAGAAGCGATTGGTCATAGGTATTCCCAAGCCGGGTAAACCTCTGAATATCCCGGCCAATCACAGACCCATCAGCCTCGTCAAGGAAATGTCAAAACTTCTCGAAAGAATCATACTCTCTCGAATGCGGAACCATCTGTTTCCAACGGATGGCGATCCTCTCATTATTCCCCACCAGTTTGGCTTTCGCGCTAAGCACTCCTGCCCTCAGCAAGTCCACCGAATCGTCAAGTATTCTATCCGCGTCGTAATAAAACAGTTGCGGTTCTCTTTGACGTAGCCAAGGCTTGCAACAAAGTCTGGCACAGCAGTCTCGTTTATAAACTCTACAAAATAGGCTTATCGGATCGCCTAGTCAGATTAATCGCGTCGTTTCTCTATGACCGTACGTTTCGATTCAAACATGAAAGCACGCTCTCCGCGCCTCGTCCCTTTGCCCTCTGCTGTACACCGTGTACACTAACGACATCCCCATCCCGCCGAAAGGCGTCGAACTCGCCCTTTTGCAGACGGCGACATTCCGTATAACATCACCAGACTCCAAAAGGCCGTAAACGCCCTCGTTGTTTGGTTTCAAAAATGGCGTATATATGTCAACCTAGAAAAGAGTTCTGCTATTCAATTCGAACACAAACTCCGTAATCGCCACAACGATCCCCAAATTCGAATGTTAGGTATTCCCATCCCCTGGAAGCGCAGTATTAAATACTTAGGCGTCACCTTAGATCAGACCCTTTCTTTCAAGCCACACGTCGATAGCGTAACGAAACTCGAAGCGCGTTTTTACTTAAGCCGCCTATATAGTATGATAGGAAGAAAAAGTAAAATGTCTTTCAGAAATAAACGTACGCTTTATAAGGTCTGCGTTAGACCCGTCATGTCATATGCCTCGCCAGTCTTTGCCCACGCCCAACCCTCCGTCCTGTATAAACTGCAGTTGGTTCAAAATCCAGGTCGGCCCACAAACGCACCTTGGTACGTGCGTAACGCGGACCTGCACAGAGATCTTGAACTACCTACAGTGCAACAGCACCTCAAAACACTCTCAGAATCGTTCTTCAAACGCGCCGAAACCCATCCCAATCATCTTGTCCGAGATTCAGTCTCGTATACTACCCGTGTCTTAGATTCGAAGTTCAAAGTCGCTAGACCAAGAAACGCGCACACTGGCGAACCCACGCAATTAACTTTAGATCTCGAAGCCTTTCAGGCCGCAAATTCTAATTCTGACGTAAATTCTAATTCTTACGTAAATACGAACTAATGCAATTTTATTTTTCAATTTTTAATGTTTTTAATTAGTTACTTTTCATTTTGAGCACCTTCAGTGCTATGTATTCACCTTCAGTGCTTTGAGCACCTCAGTGCTATGTAAATCCCAGCGGGTGACCCCTTCTGGGCCCCGCTAGCGCGGCCTCTTTCTCCGATTGGCCGTCGCTCAGATGAAGGCTGAGTGGCAAAAATGCACGAGCTGACAGGGGGTTTTTTAGTGGGTAGAGGTTGTGGTAGGCGTCGGGACGAGTCCCACATAACTCTGGATCGTGCGCACCAGAGTATGCGTCAGAGCATTTTTTATCCTCCTGCCCTTCCCGTGGAGTACAAAAAAAAATGAAAGGAAATTAGATATACAAAGTCTGCGCCATTGCCGGCGGAGGTAGTATAAAAAAAAACCAGTGGTATTTTCAATATACGACATCCTAAGCCGAGGTCCGTGCCCTCTCGGGTGCCCTTAGGCGTATCGTATGTAGAAGTAGTTTAAAATCCGGAATACAATTGCCATAGAAACTATCGAGACCTATGTAAATAGGGATACCTGTTTCTGAATGTAAATTGTTTGATTCGAATTTTTATTTGACAGCTGCCAGTGAGATACATTTTAATAGAACCTTTGTAAATGCCGGACTGAGTAATACCTATATCTTTGGAAAGAAACATAAAGCTTTTTCATTGAGTGATTAGTATGAAAATCTACGTCTTTACTATTTAGATTTTATTACATAAATAAATGCGTGAACAGACGCCTACCTTTGATTTTATATTTCAAGTTTTTCGTGATTTCATTTTATATAAGGTTTTATATAAGAATATAATAAATAAATCGTTCATGACGAACAAAATAACAAAACATTATAGCATAATATTATATATGAAAAAGAACAAAATTTTACTAATCTTTAGCCTTATTAAACCTTTTCTTCTTTATTACTTCCAGAAACATTATACAACACATATTTTTCAAATTAAAGTATGTAAACAAGTTCGATATAACCCGATTTGCCTCCATTATATTTTCAATGGATCAAACGTTTTATTAAATTGACATAGATTTATAGGTCAAACAAAACAAAATGGAAACATCAGAGCTTTTTTCTCTCCATTTTGTTTACATAATTAGTTTTTTATTGCTGGCAATAACTCTTTAAATGACAGCGAATCAATTTGGGTCAATAATTATTACTTTTATTTAAAATATGAATACTAAGTCACTTTAATTATAACAAACATTAGTTTTTCCTTATTGTTCAAATATTGCTCCTAAATTTAGTTTAACCTATCCGACTACCAACATGGAATCCGAAATCCTTTTTTGTCTTTTTATTGTAATTTTTCATTAATCCATTTTTATTTCTATTTCGATCAATCAGTTCGAACCCAGAGTTTCGTTACATTTTATAACATTATGCATAATAGCGTTATAAATTAGTCAAGTAATTTTGAGGTGTTATAATTGTGCAAGAGCTTTGCGTGCAAGACCTGGCGGCGCTGGCTTCTCGATCCTAAAGTCCCGGGTTCGATTCAGGTGACTGCTCTTAACGTGACAGAAAACACCGTTGCTAACCCACAAACCAAAGAAATTTGAAGGTAATGTCAGTCAAAAGTTAAAAGATTTACCTGCAGGTCTAACATGAAGCCGTTCCTCTAGTTCGCTTGGTCGAGCAGCAGGTTTGG
The DNA here is from genome assembly GCA_923062675.1 of Marasmarcha lunaedactyla. Lineage (NCBI taxonomy): Eukaryota > Metazoa > Arthropoda > Insecta > Lepidoptera > Pterophoridae > Marasmarcha > Marasmarcha lunaedactyla. The sequence goes on from OV281344.1 coordinate 9,982,531, forward strand.
CTCTTTAAGACATAGCGAGTAATTCTCATGCTAGACCACTAACCGTGTGTGCTTTTGAAGTAAGCTTAAAAGTTGTTAAAAATAAATTTTCCTATAATTAGCTTAATGTTCACACAATAATTTGTGAACATTTCTTACGTTATTATTTAAATACTTGTGTATCAAGGGAACTACAATATATTATATCAATGAAAATACAGTGAAAAAGTTAATTTCATCGCAGAAATAGAATAACAATAGAATAGGTATCTGGTAAATATACGTGTTTTTAGAACACCTTCGTCGTCATCGTCACTTTCCATCAGGTGAGTTAGAAGACAAACGTCTAATCCTTTTTTAATAAAAAAAAACAAAAACTTTTGGGATACGTAAGTACATAAATGTTGCTATTTCAATTTTTTTTTAGCTGTAGCAGTGGTTGAATTTAAATTTTTGTATGTTATTTTTTAGATTACGTTAATATATTTACCATTTCTAACAGATACATTTTATTTCACCCGGTGTGGTGTTGAAAATATATGAAGAAAGTAGGCAAGACGCGGAATATTAATAACTTTTCATATGCATTATTATTGTGGTTATTATCATGCAATCAAGTGATGAAACATTATCAAAATTACGGAGTATACGTATAATATTATATTTCATATAAAAACACATATTTTGTGATATTTCTTCTTATATGTCGATTTTCGGCGCCCACGCTGTACTTCAGTGCATACTCAAGCAGAGTTTTTTACAAGTAATTATATACATAATACTAGGGACCCAGCTGGCTTCGCACGAGTAAATGAGCATATATGCCAAAAACATTATTTATTTCGTAGTGCCACATCAGATTGTTTTGTCGAGCAAGTACTACGGCTCATAATTTCTCGTTTTATATGTATAGCAAAGATGAATTTATATTGTCGTGTGATAATCTTATTTTTGCGATAACTCCTTAGATCTGATTTCAAAGGTAATTAATGTTTTTAATTTGAATCTGTTTACTTAGCTTTCCAATTACCATATTATATGTTACCATTTTTTTATGCATTAAAATATGTATAGTGAGATACTCGTTAAAGACAAACATATTCCATCGCGGAGTTTTCTGTAGACCTATAAAAGAAAACAAATAATGACACACTGTTTTTTTATATCTCAAAGGTAAATATACGTTATATGTTATGTAATATACGTTATATGGTAAAATGTACCTATTAGACTGCATTTCCGATAAAAGCTCTCAGTCAGCTCAATTTTATCCGACATCTTAAACATATCTTAAGCATTATATCTCAACCAACTTATACAAGACATTTAATTACTGTACTCGTAAACCTTTCTCTTTAATCACTCTGTCCATTGCTGAAAACCGTATACAAATCTATTAGGTAGTTTTTGAATTTATCGCGTTCTGTCAGAAAGACGCGGTCGAGGGACTTTTTTATAATTTGTAGCGATTTTACGAAGTTAAATTTTAGAAAACCAAGCATGTTTAACTTTATTCACAAAATTGCCCATATATTTATTTTTAAAAATCGTCACTGACGCTCAGAGCGTCCTTAAAAACGTGTATGCAATAATTGTAATTGGATCAAAGTGAGGATTCGTTAAAAATAAATTATATTACTTTTTTTATAATTTTCAACGTATTACGTGTACTATTACACCAAATAGCTAATTGATCAAGGTCATCCTGTAATAGTTTATGGGCCTGAGTCACTGATTACAAGTTTTACAATTTTAAGATTATTTACGTAAAGGAGCAGTATGAGAAAAGAATACAAGATGTTACATTAATAAACTTATTGAGGAATCATGGACTTATGTGTGATCCCTGCGTAACTCCATACATTTTGCATTCGTATCCATTCAAACAACCTTCGTTCGAGGACTTTTGAAAAAATTCAGAAAATTCAGAAATTAGGTGGAATATCCCATCAAATATACATAAAATACAGATTTGCTATAAGGTACAAAACCTGAGGTTTTTTATAAAGTTTCTTTGAAGAAAAATATTGACTGACATATTTTAATAAAGTACGAGCTATTCGAAGATATCAATAACTCGCCGACCTAGAATGTAAAATTGAGTAGTCTTGGAGAGCATAGGAATTTTTAAGCTTAGTAGACATCCTTGGGCACTAGTTTATTTTGATGTAGGATATGAAAAATCTGCCAACATAACTTCTGATATAAATTTTATTATATACATTTTATTTGCTAAACAAAGATTAATCTCAATATAATCAAATAATCTGTTACAGTAAAACCTATAAAACCTAAAAGTTAAAAAGTTTAAAGTCAGGCCATGTTAATAGGTAAAATTAGACAATTCATCAACATTCAACAACGTAACCTTGTAACGGCGGGCATAAAATAATATATTTTTTTGTTAAAACTGCACAATAGCTTAACTTTTTTCAATTACGATTACATATTTATTGTAATAATGACCGATACGAGTAATTTTAAAATTTTTTTTTCACGAATAAACAATTCTAAACTGTATAAACAATTTCTGACCTTAAGAACTGAACGTTGTTACAATGGTGCGTCAGTTAACCCTTTTTCTTTGGGATGTTACTCTAAAAATCGAAAGCTGATAAGTTGAATCGAATGTAATGATTACTTGTGAAGAAATATCACCATAAATTAATAACCACGTTGTGATTATAATAAATTACAATTATATTTATTATTATTTTAACTAACTATAAAAATACAAAAAATAACTAAATAAAAAAATCATTGGTGTTAGGTACAATTTAGGTGGGATGTTGCTGGCAACACCAGTGCCTGTCGATGACGCCATGTCATGTTGCCATTACGCAGTCTTTTATCGTTGTGCGAAATGATTGTGCGTTTTTGGTGTGCTCTCTGTTATTTTCTTCTGACCCGGCTTTTTCATTGGACTGATTTTACTGACTACGTTCACCTGGCTATAAATTGGACTCCGATTGCTTAACGATTAGTAAACATGAACAACATAACAGTGTTATCATGTCAAAACGGGAAAATACGCCAAACAGTCAATCTCGCGAATTAGTAGTGAAATTTTACAATTACTTTGAACGTGAATCAGTTAACTATGGGCCTCTTTTGCCATTGACACAATCGAGAGAACGCGTTGCCGAAGCATTGGGAATAGGAAAGAGGACAGTTACTCAAATTCTGAAAGAGAAATACGGACTGTATAAGGATAATACTTTACGTACACCGAAAAAAAGAAAGAGGGAAAAAGAAATTGTTGGCGTTGATAATTTTGATGCTGATGCAATTAACAACCACATTTATAGATATTACTTGAGAAAAGAATATATTACACAGGAAAAGGTAATGAGTTCGATAAAAGACGCAGGCTTATTTTTTGGCGGTAAATCGTCTCTATCAAAGGTTTTGAAATCGATTGGCTTTAGATTAAAAAAATCTGATAAGCGGAAAATCCTGCTAGAACGCTAATATTATTTTGAATAGAGTAACATTCTTACGTCAACCGACCGATGATACAGCGGCCTCCACCTCAAAAGTTCCATCGGGAAAAGGAGCCCGACTTATTATATGTCACGCGGGATCAGCTTCTCAAAGTTTTATTCCAGACTGTTAAGACTTCCAAACTCCGCTATGTAATCGATGAACTAGCTGTAAAGCATGGACACGAAGTTATTCGATTGCTTCCCTACCATTGCCAGTATAACGGCATCGAGCTTATTTGGGCACAAATAAAGGGTCATTCAGCGCGGAACAATATTGAACCACCATCAGTACAGCTAAAATGATGACCTGCTACAAACTGCATGTGCCGAAGTCACTAAAGACGACTAGAGAAAAGTCGTAGAGAAAACAAAGAAAATAATTTTACAAGATTTTTAACGAGATGTGAGAATAGACAATATTATTGATAATGAGTTAATAATATCTCTGAGTGCTGACAGCAGTGATGAAGATAACAATACTAATAACAGTTCTGATAGTTCAAATGAATATATGCAATTTTTTTGTTATATTATGTACTTGTCTTATTTTGCTCCTTAAAATTACGAAAGAAAAAATAATAATGGAACATGGATTCGCCTGATGATTTTTAAAATTCACATATGTTTCAAGTCTATATCGATTTATTCACTTTAATCGATGTTTTTAAGCAGGTCTCCTCACTAGGAAGACAATACTGGCAGACGTCAAATGTAACCTATTAAAATGGCCTGACTATAGTTTATGTTTCAAAATCAAGTCAAAGTGCAACCTACTACTACAGTAACTGCATAACCTACTACATTGAGTAAAAGTTACATTTTAACCTGCGTAAACAAGATAGTTATATTTTTATTAGTTTGCTTATCATTTTGTGCTGGTGTTGGTTACACTTCAAACGCGTCGTCTCTTAAGCCCGAGCTACAAGGTAATAAACGCCGTTGTTCACAGAGGTGACTACTAGTTTATCACTGTGTAGACAGCGATGTGTCACGAACTTGGTTCGACTTTCCAGCGCCCTCTCTTTACTAGCGCGCGCACTCAACCTGTTGCACTGAAGCTGTCTTTTTTCTTAGAAAATATTTACTTTTTTATTTAAATTGATTACGTTTTGAGATATTGCAGTTTGATAACAGTTATGAAAATATTTTTATGCAAATGCTTTGAAGCGATTAAAATACTATGTAAAGTGTTTTATAAAAGTGAAATAACTTTTTAGTTTAAATTATTTGTTAAGTTATAAGGGTTACAGTTATAGGATCATTCAACATTTACATTAGGTGTCTTCTTAGGTAGGTAGTTAATCCTAGGTGAGTAGGTCTACCTAGGTACGTAGGATTGTAGTTATGGGTAGGTCTTGCAGAAAATATGATGTTGTTAGCAAGATCTAGCGCGTTTAGGTATGGCAACTGAGTACAAAAACATGCCACTGTATAAGATGCATAGGTATTTGGCTAGATAACGACCTACCTAGGTAAGAAGTAACCTACGTATGTACCTACATAATGGCACAAGTCCTCGTTGTCATATAGGTACAAGATAACATCTATTAGCTTCAGTCAATATCACTATCACCGGGATAAGTAGATACCTATCTACCACAAGAAAATAACAATAGGTAGCAGTAGCAATTACAAGCTATTGCAAATACAAATCGTGGTAGCAAATACAAAACGACCGATCCGCACGCGAGCTCAGGACAAAGGAAGTTGGCAACCGTGTAGCTGCAAATCGCAGTAGTGGTGCTGCACAGAGGTCCCAACAAAGTCAACTAGTGAGCAACGGCGTTTATCACCGTGTTCCTCAGCTTTAATAGCCGCGAGATATCGAATTATGATCAAATATCGGATATCTCTTTGATACAAGTTATGTACTCTGTGTTAGCCTCATGTTTTCAGAAAATAATACAAGTAAACCTGTTACAATGAATTAATAATTTATAAGAAAAAATCAACATTAAGTTAATAAAACGTGGGCTAAATCAATGTCGACTTGCTTTGAAAACGCTTCCAAAGTTTAAAGCTGAATGTGAGTTAGTGATCGCTCACCTCCCTCTAATACGGTTGAGGGAGGGAATGGCTGATCCTTGCGCTATACTCGTGATCGATTGTTGTTTCCAAACTAATGAGTCTGACTCTCGCTTTATATTTTAACATCAATGATCACAAAATAAATGTCTATGTCTGTTCATGGAATAAATATTTAATTTCAATTATTATTAAGATTCTACATCTGCATCACTTTTCGAGTATTTCACTCGTTAACTGAAAAATTAATTGAAGAACTGTGTAGTAAACCCTTAATAAATTTCTCAAAGAGCTAAGAAAATTAAGAGATGGTATCAGATATTATGATATGAAATATAAAGAGCAGATTATTTAAATTGAATTGCTAACAAGCAATTCAATTTAAATAATCTGCTTCGATGGCTCATTGACAAATGTTTCAATTCCCTAGAGGTTTTTTTTATTAATAATGAATTATTCATTAAAAACAATATGGTTATGCTTTAGATTTCATTTAGTATACTTGAATGATTTCTTGTTTGCATTTTACAAATAAACGTGGTATAAGAATAATGCTGTTTTGTCAACTTCTTATATCATTTAATTGTAAAAATGAGATAAATAGTTTTATGCCACGTTCATTTGTAAAACAGTTAAAGTTTAAGCTTGAAGTTATCGTCAGTTTAAGCCTTTACAGACCTGTACCAATTATCCGCTTTTGCATGAACCTACACGGCCCTCAGAGTCCGTGAAGTAAGGAAAGTTAAACAGATTATTGTTATTCGTAGACAAAATTGAGAACTGAACTTATTAAACTATTATCTATGTAACATACTGTAGTTATTAGATAGCTGGCACATACACAAAATACAAAGATATCATTCAAAATATCCGTTACTTTCTAATACTGTGATAATAATATTTTATGCAAGCCTTAATTTTTCTTTATATCTCTAGATCTTTGTCTATTTTAGATCTTTGTTGGTCCGAGGACTCGATGTGTTGAATGGCAAAGGCCCTTGAGGCTCAAATTTTATACGTAACTAGTTTTTGCCCTTGGCTTCGCTCGCGTAAAATAAAAGTAAAGTAAAGACGGTATAATATCTCCGTAGGAAGCAGCTAGCTTATTAAGATTCGTAATCGATATAGCTCATAATATATAATAAATTGATGTATCAAGTGAAATTTTAAAGATAGCCAATATTTTATTTTTAAAATACTTGTAATAAAATGATCATTTATGCATAAAGTCAACGTTCCCCAACTGTCGAAAAATCTTATAAACGGTTCAGTCACTTTTACTGCCACACGCAGAGGCGTGAAATGGTTAATTAAGGCTTTTAGATAAAGTACTTTGTATCATCAAAGTACTTATATACACACGTATCTTTTAAAGTACTTTTTTAAGTTTATGCTAGATTTTCGTGGCAATCTGATTCACTGATATTTACTTCTTGTGTATTTTTAAAAGGAATATTAAATAAACAAAAGGCTTAGGCTTTTAAACCGTTTTAATTTCAATTAATGAAAATAATTAACATTTGCTTATTTGCTACTTTTTATAATATTTACGGGTATAGTTAATATACCCTTTACTTTAATATTTTCGGCGCATTTTCGAGAGTCGTTAGTAATTCCCGTAGGCGTTTTGTTGAAACGTACAGTTGGCAACACATAGATTTTCATTTAAATTATAATTTAGTTATGTTACAAATGGCACACCCCAATTTAAGGTTCAACTCGAAAACCTCACCTACTTTTTTATCTATATAATTGTTTTTTAAATAATACTAACACAGGAGAAAATTTACAAAAAATCTCCCACGCAATACCTATAAGACTTATGAGATGCACCGAACGCTTTCCCCTTAATGCCAACTGACAATGACATTAGTTCTTGAATTTCAAGAATTTAAGTAAAAAGTTAATTTCATACAATTTAGAACTCCTTCAAAGAACTCCTTTGAATTTCAAAGGAATGTTAAAGATTTTGTTATGATTTGTGTTAATGTCTCTTCCGTAGTGGATATTTCAAAATCAACTGACTTCAAGCAAAAGCTTCGTGAAGGAAAGTTGTGGCCATATTTAAACAACCATCTGAAATTCTTGCTTGATAGGTTTTAATGAAAATGAGGTTAATTTCGATTATTCCCTCCATCTGTATCTTTGGTTTCAAGAAGCATTTAGCAAACCTACGGTTGGCAACGGATATTCCATTATAATAATCACAAACCAAATTAAAATAAATGTATACATACGACGAAAGATATATTTTATTGTTAATTTTCTTGGCTACGGATGGCGTCAGGTAAACCTTTTATACCGGCTACAAAAAAGTAAAAGAAAAAACTTAAAATAAAAGAATATACTTCTCACAAGTGACTTAACGATAAGTAAGAGAAAACTTATCTTTAGGTCACTTGGAACACACACACACACTTTCACTCACACTGTCTTTTGTTCTTACACAATAAAATCATTATTTTCCTAATTATAATATTTTTCTTGTATTTTTTAATTATTTAATTTAATTTTGTACAGATACAAATAACCTATTGTTATGGAAGAAGGGAGTCTTCTGACACAGGTATTGCATTTTTAAAAGAAAACTCCAAACTCTAATTTTTGTTATTGATATTTGGTGTGAGAAAGAAATAACAACGAAATAAAAAAAAATTACATTAAAACACTGCCAAAAGATACTGTCTGGGTTTCCATTTAATGTTATGATATGTTTGCTGCATATATTGGATAGGTATACAACGTTAGTTATAAGATGTATCAAGAACTTTTATTTATGTATATATATATATTTATGAATTGCAGAGAGGTGTTAGACAAGGAGACGTAATATCTACAAAGCTATTCACCGCTGCTTTGGAAGACACTTTTAAGCTCCTGGAATGAATAAATAAATAAATATTTCTAACAATTACATCACATTATCTAGCCCAAATTAAGAACTTGTGTTATGGATATAAGATAACAGATAAATAAACTTAAGAAATATATAAACACACATCGATCTTTTTTAATATATAAATATTAGAAACAAACTTAAATAAACATACATACATCCATGACTAGAGAGCAAATATTATACAATATCTGCTCCTACCAGGATTCGAACCCGGTACCTCTGGCATGGATGGATAAGCTACTTACCTCCATACCAAACAGGCCATCAGAAATGGAAAGGATTCAGCATCAACATCAATGGCGAGTACATCACTCACCTCCGATTTTGTGGTCATGGCAAAATCGCGGAAGAACTCGCACAATGCTCAATGGCCTCAACATAGGTTCCCAATAGCTATAGGTCTTAAAATGAATATGGATAAAACGAAAAATATGTCAAATATCCATGTTGCGCCTACCCCATTGCTAGTTGAGAACTCTGCTCTCCAAGTTGTAGACGAGTAAATTTACCTAGGACAAGCTGTCCGATTAGGTAGGTCCAACTTCGAGAGAGAGGTCAATCGACGAATCCAGCTCGGCTGGGCAGCGTTTGGGAAACCGAGTGATATCTTCTCGTCCAAAATACCTCAGTGCCTCAAGACGAAAGTCTACAACCAATGTGTGTTACCAACAATGACTTACGGCTCAAAAACGTGGTCTCTTACCATGGGCTTCATAAGAAAGCTCAAGGTCACCCAGCGTGCTATGGAGAGGGCTATGCTCGGTACGCAGAATTGAGGAGATCCGTAGACAAACTAAAGTTACCGATATAGCCTAAAGTATGAGTAAGCTAAAGTGGCTGTGGGCGGGGCACGTGGCGCGTCGAACTGTCAGCCGATGGGGCCGAAAAGTTCTGGACTGGAGACCACGTACCGGAAAACACAGGGCGGGACGGCCTCCGGCTAGATGGACGGACGATATAATAAAGGTCTCAGGAAGTCGTTGGATGCAGAGCGCGTGCGACCGGTCGCTCTGGAAGTCTTTGGGGGAAGGCCTATGTTCAGCAGTGGACTTCTTGTGGCTGATATGATGATGATATTTAATGTGTTTGAAGTTGTTGGTTTCATATTAGAATTGTTGCATAATACACAAAGTCAAAGATATTTCACTGTTTTTTTTTATACTGGCAACATTGTTAAATCGTTTTGTTGTTGGAAAGAATCCACCAGAAAGAAATCCAGCTACCACATGGACTCCATGGTTGAAAAAAAAATGTTTTATAGGTTATATTTTTTTATTACATCTTTTTAAAGAACTTTCTACTAGCGTCTATACGAAGTTTCATGAGTCTGAAACGATTTTGTGTCGATCAGTGAGTGTATCTTTTGGCGATGAAAACTGTATCCCCTTGAGCTTGTTTTTAATTTTTGGGGAAAAGATTAGGACTGTTAGGTGAATGACCCAAAATTTATACCGGTGTTAGTGGTTATGAAGTCCCTTGTCTTGATCGTGGAGTGCGCAGGCGCGTTTTAATGGTGGAACATAAAGTCTCAGAGTCCCGTGTTCGGTCTCCTGTTGCTCGCAGCAGCAAACACTTCTGACAATAATTTGGTAGTGTACCGCCCATGCATTGGATGCTACTTTGGTTTCTTAAGGGAATTGATATTAAATAACCCCTTAAGAAGATAAAATGGCAATCAACATTATTCCAGTGCATTTCGATCTTTTCACTTTCGTAGGCGTTGTTTTGTTTTGAAACAACCCTACTGTTGCCTGATGCTTTTGCTTCTGAATCATATTCGTCACATCACTTTCGGATAAACACGCATAGCTCAAAAATTTATTTGATTTCATGCATTTGCCCGTAAAATTTTGAATTAAAAAAAGGTTTACAAGTTTCTGTATATCTATCACTGTCTAATGACCGTAAACACTTTTTTGAGCTCTAAAAACATTGATATTATTATAAGAAGCGAACACAGCGAACTTACCATATACCTTTGTTTCTTAAAATACTTGATGTGAAATAACATCGTAAAAAGCTTCATAAAGTATATTTTTACATTACAAAAGAAAAAGCATTGTCGTAATAAAATAATGGAAGCCAATTATTATAAAAATTACATGGTGCTTTTAAGTCGCCTTCACCTGTAATTCCAACATTGCGTGCCATTCGGAAAATAAATTGGCTCTTTGTATCACGTAAAAGGATGTATGTCTAGTAAGACACTATTTTATAATTTGAAAGCAATGTATAAAATTAAGTAAAACTAATAGTTGGTTACAATGATGTTTATTTATCTTTACATACGATTAAATAAATCAATTAGTCTATTTGTAAAATTGCAGATTTTAAATCAGTGCATATGAATGTAGACAAAACAAAACATTTTTGAATTTTTGTCTGTCTGTTTTTATTTTTTTATTGCTTATTTTATAAGGCGTAATATTAGCTACTTTAATTTCAGAAAAAAGTAAATAATATAGAAACATAAATATTAATATTTTATGTATGTCTATGATTTTCTCATAAAACTAAGCACATTAGATTTTGATACATACTAGAGTTAAAAAAAAAAATTTAATACCAGCCGCTCAGAAAGTTTTGCATAAAAGTTTAAATTTTTTTTAATTGGATTATTTAAAATAAAAAATTATTTGTTCCAAATTAGAATTTCCTCTAAATGTTTACTAACATTATGATACTATAAAATAAGAATAAACTAGCCCTTTTAGACCTTTATTGACATAAATTACTTGTAAATGTCAAAATATTTATTTTGATGAAACTTTTCTATCACAAATAAGATCTATCCATTTTGTCAGAAATCTGCATCCCAAATATCAGAAAGTTTCAAACTCCGTAGCAGACAAGCTGGATCTAACGACCTACTTCGAGTCAACTGCTGTTCGAGGCATTGCTTGTTGTGAATGCCGCTATTATGTTGAATATCTATGAATTTCAGTGTTTTCTCAAGTAACTTAATTTAAGTTTTCTTGGTTGTGATAAAGAGACGACTATATAAGATAAAACTAAATAATAATAATAATAATAAATCCCCGGACAAACATACCAACTGTATGGCCCCAAAGTAAGCAGAGCTTGTAATATGGATGACCATACAGTGAACTGGGGGGGGGGGGATCCTAGAATAAACATACGTATAAAAACATTAACAACCATGATCCGAGAACAAACATCTGTGTTCATCACACAAACGAATGCCCCAGCCAGGATTCGAACCTGGGACCTCCGGCCTATGAGACAGGGCTACTAACCACGAGGCTACTCGGCCGTCGTAATTTCAATCTTGATCAAGGCTTAAAAGATAGATGTAATTTCTTTAATACATCAGGAATTATGTGGCTTTCAAATAATTGTATTTGTTTAAAATAAATACTGAGAAGGAGATAAATGTATTTCGAATTGATTCCTTGAGTAATGTTAATCAACATCAAATTATCATATGTTTTGTCACGAATTGATATTTCATAAATTAATTACTTATTCTGAATAATATTTCGAATTGATCCACGAATAACAATAAATAAAATCATCATTATAAACAAATTAGGTGTACTAAAATGTTGAACAAAGATAAATTTCAATTTTTTTTTTTTTTTTTGCTGCCGAGGCACCCTCGCGGGAGGGAGGTGGAAGATGCGTCATGCATACCCGCCCGCAGGTAAATTCCTCTGCGGGGGGGTTATGTGGGACTCACCAGAATGGCACCTACCCACTAAAAACCACCTGTTGGCTGTATTTATTACCGTTAGCCTTCATCGGAAGCGATGCAACGCTAGCGGGTCTTCCGCCTGTAGTGAAAGTTGCACTGAAGGTGCTCAAAGGGACATGAGTTGGTGGCCGTTCTGGGCAGCCTCCGGTGAAGCCGGGGCTGGGCAGAGGTCGGCCGAAGCATGATTTAGGGATCAATTCATTTAAATGAACCTACAATGAATTGAGAAGGGAACTATGCTCCGCCAGAGCTAGCAAACGCTCTGTCGGAGTACGTGAAGCCCTAAGTTTACGGGCTAAGACTGCGATTTCACTAACATCGACATTTTTAATAGCGTCGCAGACGATACGCATATCGTCTGCTACGGAGGATTGAGGAGTGGGTTTGTATGGGCGAGGAGCCGGGATGGGATTCGATGCGGGACGCTGCCTCCAGTTTTCTGGAGCAGGCTTGGGCTGAGTAGGCTTTGCAGCCGGAAGAACCCGGCTACGCAGCGGCGGAAAGTTTTCTTGAGAAAGGCGCGGGGCCTGTTTGGGAGCCGCCCTTTTGAAATTGGAGCGCATACAACGGGGTGCACGAGGGCAGCCCCTGTAGTTTGCGGTGTGGCCGGACTGGCCACAAAGCACGCAATCGGGAGGAGAGGGAGTTTCAGGAGTGCGATTGCACTCCTTAGTGAAGTGCGGGACCAGGCACTTGACGCACCTGGGCGGTGCGCGGCAGTTGGCTGCCGCGTGCCCGTACAACTGGCACCGATGGCACTGGCCGGGATGACCGCGGCGATGAGGCGCCTCGATTGAGATCCCAGAGAGGCCGCAAATAGAGCTAACCCCTTTCAGGATCTCTCTGGACTTGGGGACGTTGGCGAGAATCACCAAAGCGAGAGGGTGTTGCCTCCCGTACTTGCTGTGCATTTTATGCACCGCGAGTGCCGGGAAGCCTTGGGACTGCAGATCCTCCAGGATGGCCTCGTTCGATAATTCGAACGGGATTCCCCTGAGTACCGCTCTGATCTTACGCTCTTCTGACAGAGCATAAGTGTGATAAGCATATTGCTTATCGGTGAGGAGCTTAGTCAAAGCTCGGAAATCGTCTATCGACGAGACAGTGATTTTAATAGATTCACCCGAGTTTACCGCTCGGGTGTAAAGGATCTTGTGCTCATTGCACAGTGTCGAGACCTCAGTCCATTTACCCTTTTCCCGAAGGAAAACGGGTGGTGGGACCTTGGCCTTGACAGAAGTTGGGGCCGGAGCGGGTGTTGAAGACACCGGGGCAGCTGGCGTTGAGGACGCCGCAGGGGGTGTAGGGACGGGCGTGGAGGGCGCTGGGTCTTGTTTCGAGCGCTTCTTAGAGCGCTTCTTAACAAGGGTGAAAGAGGGAGGCTCAGGGCCAGTTGGGGTGGCGTCCGAGGAAGACTCAGTCGCGGGTGCGCGCTTGCGGCGCAGAGGGGCGTCTACTTCGCACTCCATGTCACTGGAGGAAGGGGACGCTGGAGATCCTAAGACCAGAGGGGTCTGGGGGACTGGGGTGGCCTGAGGGGCCATTGGTGGAATTAACGCCATGATATGCGGGATAAGAGAATCAAGGAAACGGAACTTGTCAGCATTTATATATATGCCTTCAGCACCGGTACTATCAACTAACTTCTTCCTAATCTCATCAGAGCTTAGGGAAGCCATTGCGGAGGGGTTGGGGAGGGACAATATATGAACCTAACAACGATGACTAACTTCCTAAAACCACCCTACACGCAGTAGGGCGGTTGAGAACGACGCGGATAACTTACTCGAACACGGCACTTGAAGTCCTGGAACAACGAATTCCCGTCGACGAAGCTCACGTACCACGAAGTACGGTTAACAAGCCACTATTCGCCGTGAAAACGGCGTTAGAAACTTATTAGAAGTACGGTTAACGAGCCACTGTCCGCCGTGAAAACGGCGTTAGAAACTTAATACGACATATATATTACGACAACAACCAATGAAATTTGGGTGCTCAATTAGCGCGGGGGCTAAAAGAGCGGGAAGGCGTCTGCGATCGACGTGCGCTCGAGAACGCACGCAGACCGAGACTCTAAATTTAAATGTTTGCACAATCAATTTATTGTATTTCGATCACGTAGGGGCCGAATAGCAGTGGCGGTGCGGTTGCGGAACTTACGTTGAAGTTAATGAAAATTGTTTAAAATTAAATTGAGGCAAGTCCTTAAGTAAAAAAATATCTAATTCTGTTTGGTTTCGAAATTTATATTATTTCTCACAAATTCAACCACTCGTAAAAGAACTATTACTATTTTGTTTGTAATATTTTGTGAGTACGTATGCGAACCGTACCAGGACTCGTGCGTGATAATAATTTATTTGCGAACGTAGCTATAAAATAATAATAATAAATCCCTAGACAAGCACACCAAGTGTATGGCCCCAAAGTAAGCAGGTCTTGTGCAATAGATGATCATACGAACTGGGCGGGAACCTAGAATAAAAATACGTATTTAAATGTCCTGAGAATAAACATTTATATTCATCACGCAAATGAATGCCCCATCAGGGCTTGAACCTGGAACCTCCGGCGTATGGTGCAGGGCTATTAGCAACTACACCACTCGGCATTTGTGGCTGGTGACGGAGTCTAGTTAGTGTAGGTATTTGGCGATGACAGAATCACATCTTCACGCTATCTTGTTCTTCCTGATCGACTACTGTGAAACTTGCACGAATATACTGGGTTTATGATTGCGCTCACTGAATTTTTTATTTGGTTATTTTTATAGCCGCTGAACATCATCAATGTCAAAAGTAAAAAAAGGTAATAAAAGAAGGTAGTTTTTTCTAGTTTTTACCCACGGCTTATGAATATTCTAATTGTTATTCTGATTTTCTCAGGTACTATAGACCAGTTTGTATTATCGTTAAATTAATTTTTCAACAACGTTGCTTATAATTTGTATGTAACTATATTGAGTTTAATGATACTATGAGCTTCCTAGCCCTCAAAATAATTTGTCCATTAGCACGGTTAGACGCCGCCTACATGAAGCGGGCGTTCATCACCTTATACCACTATTAACACCGTGGCATAAATCATTACGATTAGAATTCGCTAAAAATTATTTAAACTTTGATTTTTCTAACGTCATATTTTATTTTTATTTATTTATTTATTTCTTGGCAATCTTATGGACAATAAAGTCCGATGGAAAGACATTTCACTCCTCTGAAACTGATGGTATATCTTTGTGGCGTATTAACCACACTAGATACAGTAATCCCCAAACAAACACACCAAAACAGTAAAAATTACATATTGATGAACAGGTCAAGTGGCAGAATATCGGTAGGTTTTTGGGAATGAATGAGTTCCTGCGGTCCAGGAGAATAAATAAGCATAGGGGGCGCTTAAACGGTGAAGGTTACTGTGATATTCTGATTGATATTCTGATGTGATATGTGATATTGCGATGTGTTGTTGCTAACAACAAATATTTAAGAAGAGAGACTCATCAGAGTTTGTAGAGCGTGGTGTCAAGAAAATAAAGAAAGGGTTATAGAAATAAATTTTCCGCTAAAAACTCTTAACCCTATAGAAAACTTATGGGCTCTCACGGTGCAGGCATGGGACAATGAAACTCCACGAGACCGAGAAGCGGTAATAAACCATGCGTTCAATACGTGGGATTCATTTCGAGGTCGGAACATGGTTTGCTTCATGCACGAAAGGTTACAGGCAGCTATTGATGCTTATGGCGGGTACACTTGAGTTTGATTTTTGATTGATGATTGTAAAGATGATTTTTATTTGTCTAGTGTTTAAGTGTTAAAAATTTCAAACCTTACTCATTGTCTTAACTGTTCGTACGATTTTTCCTTTCCAAATTTGGAATACCCCACAACCCGAGGGTAAATCATAAAAACAACTACCTACTTTTATTACTTTTTTTTAAAAGTATTACACAGTACGTCTGTACTGTGTAGTCAGTAGACACAGTAGACTTACATGCAGTAACATTGAATATACACACATTAAAAAAGTCTGAGCAACACATAACTTTTTTTAGTATTTGAATAGTCAACCTTTTTGATAAACAAATAAATGCTGGCAGTTCTTTACAGTAAATTATGTTTCTTTTTTAAACATTTTTTAAAAGCAATTTATCGAGTTAAATATGCAAATACAACATAGAAATATCATTTAATTGAAAAAGAAAAGAAATAATTTAAAATAAATATTTAATATTTGTAGTTGAATCTACTTTTGACATTGTTGATGCAACTTTTGGAAAAAAAGCGTTTAGCAACTTATGAAACAGTTCTGTTATGCTTATTGTGAACGTGTGTAAGATAAGTTCATTTTGCGCCCTTGTCACGACAAAGACTTATGGTTCGTTGGGTGTTCAGTTGTTTTGCACTTTTGATTCTGTTAAGCGACTTTTGCGGCTGACTGTACGTATGGAAGTTCTTGATGAACATGATTTTTATGGCGAAGGTCTAAGGCATGATTAGTTGGTGAAGTTTGTCTTTACTTTTAAATTATATTGAACCCTAACTCGCATAGCAATATGGTTCAAAATAATTTGTAGTGCCAATAAGGAGAACACGCCGAAATCAAAATTTATTGTTAATCATATTATAAATGAACAAAAAATTATACGAAATTTATTTTGTGGTCGGTTAATTTATAATATAAAAAGACGATAACTAGGAAATTAGTTACCAGAATAAAGCAAAAATATCAAAGTAAATATACCAGATTTTACCACAAAAATTGTCTTGAGTTGTGTCTAAATAACTATGTATGAAGTTTAATAATTAATGACTAAGAACTTTTGATTAAATGTGTTTAACTTATTAATAACCTACGAAGCCTCCATGTTACTAAAAATAAAAATTTTAATGTGATTTCAATTCCCTAAACATAAATCGCTTGTATCTTCTTGACTTGGTCTAAGATCCGAATTTGAAGCTTTTTCCACACGTGAGCTTACCGGTTGAAAAGTACGTTTTAAGAAGTACTTTGACAACCTACTTCTACGCGAATAACAACAGAAGGTGTTTGTTTTCAATTCTTATCATCTCACTTGATGTAATGTCGAGATGAAGACGAGGATGTTACATGCCTGTTCAAGAGAAGAATATTCACTAAACTTATGAAAACGGTGCGATTATAAATTATTTTGAAAAACTAAGGAGGCAGTTAATTACCTAGCTTGGCATCTCGAACTAAAAATGGTCTATTGAACCGTTTCGTTTAGCTTTTTGTAACCTCGACTATAAGCGGATGAAATTTCTTAAACTTTCTTATTTGTGGAGAGTTTATGAAAAATGTATTCTGTAAAATACCAATATACCTTTTTTTTTTGGCTGG